>CM039688.1:33207500-43207500 GCA_022530915.1 Paspalum notatum | reverse complement strand
GGAGAGTCAGTAATAGATTTTGCTCTTGATATTTTTCTTATTTTCCCTTTTTTTTTTTGAGTTCAGCCTTAAGGTTGACAACTTTGTAATTTGGCTGAATGCATAATAGCAGAGTCCAGAATTTTATCCATTGAAAAAAAGATAGCCTTGATTTCTTCTTAGAATTGCTTATCTGTACTATTTTCCTCTTCTCTTTGTTCATTTCTAACACATTGTTGTAATCTCTAACCTCATAAGTTTGCCTATATGTGTTAACCATTCATATGAAGAGAGAGTTTCACGCAGAGGTAACTCAGATTATTGTCTAAACAAAACGTGATGTGACATTTTTGAAAATTAGAAAATAAAACTCTCTGCTGAGAGAATTGCCTTAGCTTCGTACATTGGCTTTTATGAAACCTATCTTGCTTTATTGTTAATAACTTCAGATCAAATGTCCAATCAGAAACAATGAAGTCACTCTAACCATAGGAAATAAATTAGTCTCTTCCATTGCTTTGATAAGGTTTTGATTGCGATGATCAAATTGAAATTAATAATTCAAGATGCTTACTTAGCTAGCTCGCTGTCGCCATTCATCATGACATGGACAGTTTGATCAGAGAAATGTTGCCGCAGAGCTAGTCCATCGACCATCGTGACCCCGCTGGGAAGTGACGAGCTCTTATCATGATTCCTGCATGCTCCTACAAGATTTTATATAGTTTACCCGGGGTCAGGCTGAGATGATGCTCCTCACCGAATTGTCCACCTGTAAAGTAGCAACATGGACAATTTCTAATTACTATCCATTTTATTTCGAATATGAGCATCAAGTAGGAATCCTATCACAACTATATCTGATTGACAGTAAAAAAAATGTACCTGATATTAAATTCGTGCTTTTGGTACATGAAAAATGAACTAGTGGGAACAAAGCGTTTGAACAGCTCAACTAATGATGGTTGCTATACAAGAAAATGTGTCAAGAAAAGGGAACTCTTATTGTTTTTTTCAGATGAAGGGAACTCTACATTGCCGATTGATCAAGGTAGCAGATTCTGCTCCGGCCTGCCCACTTGCAGCCCCCGAATGTTAGGATAGTCTAGTTTCCAATCATCTTCCTCACCTGGCTAGCTCAGTGAATCCAGTGATCCTAGTTGTCAGCGCATCACATCCATTTTCGATTTCACATTGGGAAAACTTCATGCTTAAAACATGAGTTTTAAATCTTACTATTACTAATTGGAGGCTACTTTTAGAACATGCACGTTAATTCTCACCAGATGCGCTAGAAAAAAATATAAATCTTAAAAATTCTTACAAAAATCAGAAACATCCGGCCGTCCATCATGTAGCTCTAATAATAATAGCCATTAGATATATTATATTTTTTGAAAATTACCCACCATGCCATTATGAAAGATGAAATAAAATAACCTTTTAAATTTATATAAAAATTACCCATCATACCATTATAAAATATGAATTGAAATAACCCCTAATATTACATAAAATTTACCCACCATGCCATTATAGAATATGAATTAAATAACCATCTAAATTTGCATATAAAGTACCCACCATGGAATTATAAAGGATTAATTAAATAAGCCCTAAATTTGCATATAAAATTACCCAATATTCCATCATGAAATTAAAATAATTCCTAAATTTGCATATAAATTACCCATGATGCCATTACGAAAGATAAATTAAAATAATCGCCTCTAATATTACTAAGGATTAAGTCTATATCTCCAAAACTCTAACCCGTGCAAGAGCACGGGTTGATGGGCTAGTGAGAATAATTCAACTTCCAATGACATTTTAGCTGGGATAGCCAAAACCATCCCATTTCATTGATCTCATTACTAGAACAATAGTCTTTCAACTGTGAAACCATAAATTTCAAACGTGTGATGATTTTTCAACTATAGGATTTGTCCAATAGGGGTTTCTACTTTCATTTACTCTCTAAATTTGTTTGGATGTCTCAATCCCCAGCCAAATTCCTAGTACATCAACGAGGAATGAGCCTGGCCCGGAGTGAGAACTGGCCTTCCATATTGGGCCTTAAAAGTGCTTCTGATGGTTGGAACTGAAACTTCCCCCGGATGCTTCCTTTGAACCAGAACCAAGGTATGTATCATGGCTTCATTCGTGTAATGTGGAATATAGTAGAAAATGATATGGAAATATGGAATTCAAAGTAGCAGACAACTTATGGCATCAGGATGTTCGATCCATGGGAAACAGAGGGATGATCGTGATGTGTGATAAGTTCTGTTGCCGAAAAAACTTGTCCGGATCTACCAATTAAGATACATCCAATCATAAGTTTGTCATATTAAGCATCAACTAATCAAATAGCTAATGACTGACTACAATCACTAGCTTACATAGTATGCCTCGTCTTCTCATCCTTTATTATAGAGTAAAATGCACCAGTAGTCCATTAACTTCTCGCGCTACGTCGGTTAGGTCCATCAACTTTCAAAATGCATATTTAGGTCTACTAATTTTTAAGCGGTTCACCGCAGATCCATATTCTTTAGTTTTATGTTCTATTTTTTATTTAGACCTTTGAAATTCTTTTAACACTCTCACATTTGCCCTTCTCAGGCAGGCGAGGCGCAGACGGCCAGGGCGACGGCCGCTCTCGCTCTCCCTCTCGCCGGACGGACACGGCCGCCCTTGCTGCCGGCCGCGCGCGCCGCACCCCGTCCCGCCGGCGACCGGCCTCGCCTGCCCCACGCGCCCCCATTGGCGGCTGCGGCCCCGCGCTGGTGCCCGCTGTTGTTCCGCACCCGTCGTTGCCCAGACACACCATCGCGCGCCATTCGCCCGTCCGAGAGAAGCCGCCGGCAATCGTTCCACGTCTTTGCATCTGCCCGCTGGAACAGACACCCCCATGGCCGGTACCTCCTCGACTGGACTCAAGCGCAAGTCGTGTAGCCACGTCTAACAGGACGACTCCTCGTCTCCCCCTTCGACGACCATGGCTGCCACCACAGCACGGGACGCGCTGACGACCCTCGCACTCCGGATCACCACCTCGCGCTGACTCCGCCCTGTGCAACCTCCGATCACTCCGCCGCCGCCCGTCTGTGCACACGGCACTGGCGCTGGTCGCGGCAGGTGCGTGCTGTTGGAATTTTACGTGTGGATTCAACATTATTTATATTGTATTATTAGTTATTCAATTTAATATGGAATTAGACGTGACAGGGAATTATTGATGAGGAATTTCACTCGAGGAATTTGTACTTGAGGTGCTGAGGACGTCTGTACTGAAATACAGCAGAAGAATAAATGAGATTAACTCTACTGGAATATTATTATGTACGTACATATTATACCCGGGTACAGCACAACGGAACAGCTGGGTTTGTTTTGCAGGATCAGCTCTGCAGGCTGTTGACCCACGTAATTAGATTGGAATTAAATCTCAAATATACAATTTAATTATGGCATATGACTCACATATGTGTGCTTAGGACTATTATATTTTAGACTCATATAACTGACATGTCTGATCCTGGTTGGTGACATGGTTCGTGAGTTATACGATTTTTCGGAATACAGGTGGAATATTTTACGTCTGGAAATGTAGTCTATAAATAGATCCCTATTCTTTAGCCTCATAATGCATTGTGAGCGGCACCAAAAAAAAAATAGAGGAATAGAGGATAGACCGTATAGCCCACAAACACTGCATTGGTATCAAGAGCCTGGTTACGTGGGGACTTACGAACCCTAACCTACTCTGTCATGTGCGCTCGTCGTAGCCGACGGCGTTGGAACAGATTGAATCCGCTGCAAACCTCGCCGCCGGCGTGCAATCGGATTGCGTCGCTCTAGGCGCACGAGAAAATCCAAGGGCCGCTGGCGATCTGCTATTTTCATCCTGGTCGCTCCATCAACGACGGCGCATCGCATGCGACGATTATTGGTTTATCCTAGCTGCTGCTGAGTTACTTGCCATGCGGATTCGCGTGTGCGGCGTGCCAAAAGCTCCTGCGCGAAAGCTTCCATGCACTGCCGACGTGGAAGGCACAACCTGCGACACTCAACCCCTGCCCATGGATTGAGGAAGCTAATATTCATTAGGCAAGGAGAGGCGAGAGGCTGTACGTAGGCTGCTGCATCTTCACGTGGAGTGATCAAGCAAGGCGTGTTACAGTTCTATGAGCATCAAGGAAGCACATGGATCCTATCTACACAGCAATATTGGAAGCACTTGGATCAAAGAGAAACAAGGAAAGTGAACGCTCCTGCCTTGTACGTGATTAGGAAGCAAAGAGCTCTTGGCTTTGCACGTCGATCAAGCATAGAAGATTTTTTTTTCTCGGCGTGTGGCTGTAGATCAATAAGGTTATTTTTTTTCTCTGTGCACGTATGTTCCCTGTCACACCCGGTTTTAGAAACAAAACATGATGACACCATATGTGTGCCCAGGATCTATTTTCCACACATATAGCCGACTTCATTAGTGAATATCAATAGACGGTTCATTATATAAGCGTATAAAACTTACATTTAAAATAAAAGTTAATATATCAGAGTACAGCGGAACTTCTATCTCGTAGCGGAACTCTATCTTCACAGGAAAGTTGACTGTGGACACGTACGCCTAAACACATTGTAAATTTCTAGATCCACTTCGTCTTCAAAGCATCATCAACTTGGATAGAGCAGAGCTATATTGTTTTGGGATAGCAAGGTTAAATACATGTCGTACTCAATAAGTATTCCGTTTAGGATAAACTGGACTGGCTTTATAGTAGACAGGCATAGCGGTTGCTTATAGTTGGTCAACTTTTATTTACTAACAATGAATTAGTATAACCCATCCTCTTATTGTAAAGACAGTAAAATAAATAAGCACAAACCATAACCACAACTGTTATCATTACCACCATCATTACCATGATCACCATGAGCCATTTTCTATGAAAACTCTAATCTGTGAGGTCCAGGCCGCTCTTAACCGTGAGCACGACTGATATATCAGTTTTAAACACTCTCGAGAGGTTGTACATCTTTACTTACAAGCCATGATTCCCATATGCCTAAGGGTGGATCAGACCCCATATATTCATTACCTTAGATGAATCGGCAGGGTTTCATTACGAGACATTTACAAAGAATTTCTAGAGTTATGGCCCACTCGTTACAGGTTACTCTAGTTAACTAAAGATATGAGAGTTCTGTTCCAAAGGGTGACTAACAACAAACTGCACCACATTGGCAAAGGGCAAAGTCCCATATCCCCCAGACCCCTCATACGCCATGTTTAAGGAAAGTAAGCCAAAACTCTAGTTCATCTAATTAATCAGTCAAGGGCGTCCCATTCCACCTTTTGTGGTTGTACTGTTTTTCTGGGTGGTCGCTCGGCGAACCGATCCTTAGGGCGAGGCCATCGAGCAAACCCACAAAACATGCTCAAATCCTCATGTTACCAAAGCCATACTTTTATCATCAAATTCATCATTTAATTAGTCAACATTAACAACATGAGAAAAGTAAGTTGAGCGGTAGCAATTAATTTTACAACATCACAGCCCAACCCAAGTTTTATAGGCATATAAAGACATACGAGGCTAGTCATCCTTAATAGGAGCAATCAAATTGGGCTCTAGATTGTGTAATTAATGTAAATAGGACATAGGTCAAAGAATACTTGCCTTGATCCACAAAAAGTTGCTCAGAGGCTTCCCAAGCTTGGTTTTCAGCAAACTCGGACGGAACGTCGACTACGCGTTGCACACATACAAGCAATAAGTACAAATTAACTAAAACAGTACACCAAACATCATGAACAGAGGTTAGAAAGGTTTTAAAACTTATCTACGCATTATCACGATCCCGTAGGTTCGAGAATCATTCAAATCGGAATTAAAACGCAAAAGATATGATTAAAATAAGTTTAAAGGGTCAAAATAAAGAAGATTTGAAACTCCAGGGGCTAAACTGCGAAAATCAGGGACCTAAATTTGAATGATCTGGACCGCGGGTTGATTCTCGGAAAGTTCAGGGGCTCTTTAGCAAAACTCCCGGCGCTGACCGGTATTGACTCCGGTTGTGTGCATCTGGGACCGTTGGATCGAGATCGGACGGCAGGGAATAGATCGAAGGGGGAGCGGGTCAGCTCCGGCGGCGGGCTCTGGCGGCGCTGCCCGTGGGATGCGGTGGAGGATCGTCGGAGTTCCGCGATTTCGCGGCTCCGGTGGACTAGAGCGTGCGGGGTTTGGCGCAGGAGCTAGAGGGGAATGCGGCGAAGCGGGTAGGGGGGCCTAGGCGACGGCGTATCGGCCGGAAGCGGCGGGCGGCAGAGCGGAGGAGAGGCGGAGCTCGGGCGAGCAATTGCCGCCAGGGTGGGGCGCGATTAGGGACCAGGGCTAGCTAGGAAGCTTCCTCACCCCAAGCCGAAGCTAGCGGTGTAGGAGTGGATGTCGGAGGAGCAATGACGTCGTACAGCGACGACGGCGGCGACCGGCGGTGTCTTGCGTGAACGGGCGGCGGCGCGGCGAGCTCAAAACGACGACACGAGATGAAAGAAGGGTCAGGATTAAGCGGTTAAGTGTTCTACCTTACTACGAAGCTCGGGGACTAGAGCTCGTCGGCGGAGACGGCTTGCAGAGGCGAATCCCGACGATGAACTCCGCGGCGGCGCGGCGCGATTGCACGGGCAAGGGCACAAGGCGGCTAGGGTTGAGGGCGTTTAAGGTGGCTACGGACGCCGAGGTCGGGTGGCTTATATAGAGGCGGAGTCTGAGGCTTGCGGGAGAGGGCAAGGAAGGGGCGGCGCAACGGAGGAAAGTCCGGCTCCGGCCGGACATCGTGTCCGCATCGGACTCTGTCCGCGTGCGAGCTCGGGAAGGAAAGGGAGGGCGCGAAAAGGGAAAGACGAGGCGCGGGTGCGGGCGTTGGGGAGATGGCGAAGCCCCGCCGCTAGGAAGGTCCGGCTTGGTCGGTCGGACGGCGTGCTCACCACGCTTCCGCTGCGTGCTCAGACAAGGAGAGGGAAAGAAGGAAGGAGATGACAGCCGGGCCCCGCGTGGCAGTAGTGGAGAGGGTGGAGCGCCACTGGGCCCTTGGCGGGCTGCTGCTGCTAGCTGGGCCGTGGTGAAAAGAAAAGGGAGGCGGGCTGCTTGTGTACTTGGGGCCAAAACCAAAGAAAGGAAGAGAGGGAGGAAAAGAGAATTTTTTCAAAATTTTTTTAGGAGTTTGAGAAAATTTGATGAGTTCAAATGGATTTAAATTCAAATTAAAGCAATGCAAATCAATCAAGAAAAATATGCAATTGCATGTATGCTCAAATAAGTTGGACCTATGATTTATTTTACTTGATTAAGATTAGAAATAAATAAAACATTATGGTATCATGCATAAATAAATCAAACGCTAAGCAAAATTAAATTAGTTTATGAAAAGATTTTCATGTAGCAAAATTAAGGGTGTTACACTCCCACATGTGAATGTGATTTTTGAGGGGTCTCTGATTGTTCGTCAAACCATCTGATAACCAATCTGGTCACACGGACCAAGGAAGGATTAATCTGGTCACGTGGAAAGAGACTTGTCATAGTTTGGAAGCCGTCTTTATTATCCAATTATTTTTCGGTGAACAGAATGCCTGGTAAATTACGGGCATATTGGAAAATTATTTTTGTGATCTCTTATCAAAGTGCATTGCTATTGTTAATTATTTTCTCTCTACCAAGATGAGTGAAGGTATTTTTATCAATGAGCATATCAAACAAACTCTGTATTGAGCGACTAAGGATCGCATGGAAAATATGCGCAGTCTGAAAAAAGCTTTTGACTCTTTGCAAAATTTATAGAAGTAATTCAAGGTTCATTCTTATTTTATATATGATCTCGGATTTTTTTTATCAACCATGGAGGAAACAGGATACTCTTTGAGGGAAGGATCTAGTCAATGTTAAATTCACCTTGGAGAGGAAGATGTAAAACTTATCAAAGGAATTGGCAAAGAGGAAGGTATGTCTATAATTTTGTATAAACTGAATCTTTGTTTACCACTACTTTTCCAAATAGTTGAATTGTCGATTCTGATTCAACATCACATATTGCTAGAGATCATAAATCTTTTACTTCCATGCAAACAATTCCAAAAGAAAATAGATATGTTTATCTAGGCACTAATGCTAAAACCGATATACTTGGAATTGGAAATTATGTCCTTCAACTCCCTGGCGGAAGAAAATTGTTATTGAAGGACACTTTATATTCACCTAGCATGCGAAGGAATTTAATCTCTGTATCGCAATTGGAATCTATTGGTTATGATATACTATTTGGAAAAAAAAAGAGTCAAAATATTACTCGACGGAAAATTAGTGCATACTGGTGTCATGATGGACTTATTTTCTTGATGGCTTATTGGAAGATGACAATTATAGTTGTTTAGTTGGTGGAGATAACTTCATAAGGAGGAATAATAATGATAAGAACACATGTTCGGAATCTTATTTACGGAATTTACGACTTGGGCACATATCCAAAAACAGAATTAAAAGGCTTTACATACTGCTATCTATTTATTGAATCATTCACCATCTAAGGCTGTAACAGTCACGCCATATGAGTTGTGGACTGGAAGGAAACCCTCACTTCGTCATTTAGCTGTTTGGGAAATCGTACTAAGTTGCAACCTAAAAGTACACCAGGAATTTTTATTGGCTATTCTACGGAATTAAAGGGGTATCGATTTTCTGATCCTCAAAATGATAAACTGGTGGAAAGTAGAAATGCTGTATTTTTAGATGAAAACACTCCTCGCCGTGCTTAACGGGCAAGGGTGGAATTATTGGTAACCCCAGATGAATCACGGATGGATACATCTGGAACTAACTCTTTTAATGAGGAAAATATAACTCCGGAAGGAAACACAAATCCAACTTACACTGCTAACATGGTTAGAAGAAGTGGGAGGAATACTCAGGCACCATCATATCTTGATGATTATGATGTATTTTTGGAGGAATACACTCTAATGTTTCTGATTTAGAGAAAGATCCAAAGACTTACAAAAAGGTCACAATTGTCCATGGTCGAAATATGGGTGGAAGCAATGCAGGAACTAAACTCGACGAGGATAAATAGAGTTTGGGATTCGACTTTATTAACTTTATGCTTTTACTAAATAAACTGCAGGCCTATAGACCGGATATTGAATGAAGGAAATTTACCTAGCCAAGCTTTGTCCCAAAGTATAACACAAAGGTGGAATTTATCCTCGTGATTATTCAGATTTACGCAAAGGTATGTCATTTACTTTGTGGAAACCATCATCTTTACACAAATGAAATTATTTATTTTGTGGAATATTTATCTTAACACAAAGGAAAGCTATTTACTTTGTGGAAACTCATGAATTCTTTAACACAAATAAAGATATTTACTTTGTGGAAATGTGTTTATCTTAACACAAAGGAAAGTTATTAACTTTGTGGAAACTTATTAATTCCTAACACAAAGGAAAGGTATTTACTTTGTGGAAATTCGTTTATGTAGATACAAAGGAAATATATTTATTTTGTGGAAAATTTTTTTCCTCCGATTCTAAAATTTACTTCTATACATATTATTAGTGCATTAATAACTTATTATGATCTTGAACTCCACTAATTGGGTGTTGCAACTGCTTTTCTTATTGGACGTTTGGAGGAAGAAATATATATATATACGTTATAGCCGGAAGGATTTGGAGAAAAAGGAATCAACATATGGTTTGCAAATTAAATAGATCAATTTATGGTCTTAAACAAGCTTCACGTCAATGGTATATTCTTTTTGATAATTCTATCACGTCATATGGGATTTCAATGACGGAAGGTGATTATTGCATATACACTTGCTTGGTGGAAATTTTCATATTGCATATGGTTTTCAACGACAGAAGCTTCACGTTATATTGGTGGAAATTTTATATTACCTTTTTTTATATGTTAATGATATTCTTATTGCGTCTACTGAGATATCAACATTGACGGAAATTAAAGCTTGGTCATCCACTAAATTTGATATGAAATATATGGGAGAAGCCCTTACGCTTTGGGGTGGAAATACATAGAAATCGAAACAAATGACTTTTTGGGTCATGCCATAAGTCATATCTTCAAAATTCTAAAACGATTTTCTATGGAATATTGTAAACCTGATACTATACCTTTTTGATAAAAGGGAATTAAACTCAAGTGAGGAATTTTGTATAAACTCTCCAGAGAAAACCATTAAATGATAATGGTATTTTTTTAATGAGGTTTGTCTTAGCTGCTGAAATTTATCGCTACATTAATGCAGTGGAAGGAAAAGTGTGTGGCTAAGGAAATATTTTGAATCACACGTGATCGGTGGAAGTGCATCGTAACCTGTCACATACTTTGGAATTTTGTTGTGAAAGTAAACATATTGAGGAAAGGTACCATTATATTCGTGACGTTCTAAACAGACTTAAGGCTATTTGTCTGATTTATTTGTCTAGTGCTAATATGGTTGCGCATCCACTGACTAAGCCAATTGGTCAGGAATCATTTTCTAAGCATGTTAGAGGCATGGGCCTTTATATTATGAATTGAGATGTTTCAGCCAAGTGGGAGATGTTGGAATTTTATGTGTGGCTTCAACATTATTTATATTGTGTTATTAGTTATTCAACTCAATATGGAATTAGATGTGACAGGGAATTATTGATGCGGAATTTCACTCGAGAAATTTGTACTCGAGGTGCTGAGGACGTCTGTGCTGGAATACAATAGAAGAATAAATGAGATTAACTCTACTTGAATATTATTATGTACGTACACATTATACTCGGGTACAGCACAACGGAACAACTGGGTTTGTTTTGCAGGATCAGCTCTACAGGCTGTTGACCCACGTAATTAGATTGGAATTAAATCTCAAATATACAATCTAATTATGGCACATGACTCACACATGTGTGCTTGTGACTATTATATTTTAGACTCATATAACTAACATGTCTGATCGTGGTTGGTGACATGGTTCAGGAGTCTTACGGTTTTTCGGAATACAGGTAGAATATTTTACGTCTGGAAGTGGAGCCTATAAGAGCACGTGCAATAGGAGACGCTTAGAGAGGTGTTTAGCGAAAAAACCGGTTTATTTTCACCATATCACTGGCACCAGGTGCTTAAAGGATGGATGAAGTGCTTAGATAAACATTGGTGCTTAATGAATGCTAAGAGGATGGTTGAGTCTATCTAAGCACCTATTTGCATTGTAGGAATTAACTTTTCTAGCGATGCTTAAGGTTGAATCTATCTAAACACCTGTACCTAAGCACCTTGCATTGTACATGCTCTAAATAGGTCTCTACCCTCTATTTTTATAATGCATTGTGAGCGGCACCACGAAAAAGACAAAGTAACAGAGGATAGACCGCATAGCCAACAAACCCTACAAGTGCGCCGTTCGGCGCCCCGTTGGCGCAGCTTCTCGCCTTCCTCGGTGCCCCCATCGGCCGAGGGGCTTGCTGACTTCGCCGCCGCTCCGTCGCCGGTGGGCCGCGTGTGCTCTTCGGCGGTGGCATCTGGGTGGACGCGTCCCGCGGTGAGCTCTACGGCCGTCCTTGCCATGGACTTCCGCGGGCGCCGCGGGCGGGCGCGGGCGCGCCGTGCGGGGCATAGGGATGCCCGGGCAGGCTAGGTCGATCCGTGAGAGAGGCAGGCTAGGTCGATACACTAACACCACCAGGCACAAGCTAGCAGCAGTGTCATGTCAAGACTCAAGACCACGAGAGGATCTCTGCTGACGATGGATCGGATCGGACGGAGCCAAGATCGAGGAGATTGATCAAGCCTGGTCGTCGCATGCAGTGCATGCCCACTGTCGGCGTCGTTTGCTACATGCGCGCGCTGCCAGGGGCCGTGCTGGGATGCCGTGGAGCACCGCCGGGGCACAGGCGCGGCGCGCAGGGGCCACCGGAGAGCGAGGATGCCGTGGAGCGGGGCAACGGGCACGATCGCGCAGGCCGCGCTGCCGCCGAGGCCAGGTGAGGAGCACTGCCAGTGCCGGGGGCGACCGCGGGGACGCAGGGGTGCGGGCGCGGCGCGCTAGGGCCTCCGGAGCGCGTGGCTCAGGGATGGCGGGGCGCCAGCCCTGCAGACGCTGGACGCCGACAACGCCATGGCCGTCTTGAGGAAGCCCGAGAGGAAGGCCATTGGCACAGGCTCCGCTTCACCGCTTGGACTGCGCCAGCATAGAGGGAAGCAGGGCACATGTGAGAGTGTTAAAAAAATTGTAGGAGGTTAAATGAAAAATAGAACATAAAACAAAGATGTATGGATCTGTGGTGAACCATTAAAAAAATTAATGAACCTAAAAATGTACTTCGAAAGTTGAGAGACCTAATCGATACAGTGCGAAACGTTAATGAACTACCGGTGCATTTTACTCTTATATTATATAAAATAAACTCCTAAAGAATACTGAAGGAGTGTACTTTGGCGAGGAACACTGCAGAATATCCGGCAACGCTCAGCCATACGTTACACCGACACTTAAACTCCTGAAGCTAAGCATACAGTATTGGAGTAGGTACACGGTGCTACACTACACTTCTGCTGCCCCATAAAGCCGGCCAAGTGAGCTAATACATGTTTTTTTCCCCTTTTTATTTCCAAATTCTCAGTGGGCAGTAAACTGCATATCTTTGCATTTAAAGAAATTTATTACTCCTGTTTAGTTTGAAGAGGTCATCTGGCCTGAAACGTGGAAATAGGAGTTGGCTATAATTATTTTATTTATTTTCATTTCAAACTCGAGACCTCTACATGTATATCATATTGAGTTGCATGCACCTGCCAGTTCAACGCAAAAGTTTAAACTGATAGAAGAAGGTGCACAACTCACTCACTCCTCAACAAATAATTAAGAAGCCATATGATTATGAGGGATCAAGTGGTGATTTGATCAACTCATTCAATTTTCTGAAAAAATGTAAGGAGTGAGAAAGGCGATAGATCGTCTCATTCATGACACCAAACACCCATTTAGTGCACCGAAGAGTAAGCAAGCACACCTGGTGAACTTAGTAATGGTGCAGTGGGAGAACTTGGAAGAACCACCTGCAGCTGTTGGTAATCCTGGAATTTGTATTTTCTTGATTGATTTTTCCTTCAAGAAGTTAGTACATCAGTGGTATTTCTTCCCCTCTTCTAGGGGGCCAAAATGGAGAAGGGGAAAAACAAATGAATTACATCTTGGATATTGCGATCTGCTATAGTAAGCTGCCTCATCAAGTGATGTGCTCACTAGGGTTCTAAAGATAGGGGGAAATATGGAACAGATGAAGAAAAAATTTGCTCAGTGGTGTCTAGGCTTATGACCCCTTGGACCGTAGTAATCCACATGAATCTCTGGCAGCCTGTGGCCAACTCTATCTTTCTCTTCAGAAATGATTTCTCCCATTTTTTCATTTGATGACTCATTGCCAGCGTTCTTCACAGCCATCTCCTCAGGTTTCTGAAATTGCCAAAAACAAATGCAGATCAGTTAGTAACTGCAGAAAGAGTCACTGCACAATGTGTACAAAACGAAATGAGCATGCGAATAGCGGTTACTTACATTAACCATCTGATTGCCGAATGCCTCGTGGCTTTCTGCATCCAGCCGGATACCCTGCACCCTTGCCGCCACCAGGAACAGAACAATGACCACAGCAACCAATGGCAAGGAGTTCTTCATCTTATCTTGCGTGAGGATCTTGGGACAGTTCGGTAGTGAAGCTCAGTTGGAATAGTGAAGTCTGAAGAGCTATGGTCTTTGTTGCTTGAAGTTGAACCATTTGACTCAGAGATGATATATATACATCTTTGATACAGAAGACAACCCTGGCCCCATCCAGAGATTGGTGTACTCATGTCTGCAGTAGAGGGGTTACCTGAAGTACCAATGCAAGATGTTGCCGTAGTTTATGTTATCTGTGCCAGCCTATACAGAGGCATGTCTGCCCAAAGTATGGGCCTTGTTTAGGCCATTGGCCCCTGGATTAAGTGCTAATGCCATGCTTCAGAGTACCAGAGGAATTAAGAATTTTGGCAAGTACTCTGCCTGGTCTCAGGTATGACATACATCTTCCCCTAGAAACTTGTGTGCGTGTCTGTAAAGAAATTTACACGAGTGCGTATATTTGTCCGTGCATTCTTCCAATAAGTACAAACAGAATTGTTAATTCGATTATTTTACTGGCATAACGAAAAGGCATTATTTTGGAGCTTGGCTAATGCACGGTCGGTCGGTCCGTTTCGGAAACGTTTTTTTTCTGATTTAGCAATTTTTTTCACCAAAGTTTTTCTCATAACGCAACAAAGCATTTTTGTTCCGCACAAAATGAGAAAGAGAGAAAATACACAATACTGAAATCGTGTATAGACAATTACGGTGCTTCCATTATGCAAGAATACTAATGTCAAAAGGCAAGAATACTAGTATCACTAGGCAATTACAGTGCTTCCATTAGACAATTATAGCGCTTCCATTACGCAAAAAAAAAAAAAACCATTGTCATTAGGCAGAAATAGTGTTTTGCCTAATGGAAATAGCATTTTTGCCTAATGAAACCTGGCAATTTGCCTAATAAAAATCTACAAAATTGCCTGACGGAGGAGTGGAGTATGTCCATGACGGAGCCAGTGGGGAGGAGGCGCCGCGTTGGAGGAAGAGGGAGAGGAGGGGGCGGCCGGGGCGGAGCTGAAGAGGCGGAGCAGAGGCGGTGGCTCGGCGGGCGCACGCCGACCATGCCCCTCGCCGACCGGAGACGAGGAGGCTGCGGAGGAGACAAATCCAATTGTACAAAGAAGCAACAGTAGAGGCGACGAGGAACGCAGATCGCGGAGGCATGTGTTATGTGCAGTCTGCAGTTCATCTTGTGGGTGTGTTTAGATGGTTGAAAAAAACACTGTTCCGAACTGAAAAACACTGTAGAACTACAGTAGCACTTTTCGTTTGTTTGTGGTAAATATTGTTCTAATATGGCCTAACTAGACTCAAAAGATTCGTCTCGCAAAGTACATCTAAACTGTGCAATTATTTTTTTATTTCATCTACATTTAGTATTCCATGCATGTACCGGCATTTTGATGTGGCGGGAAATCTTCTTTTTGCATAGTGAATTTTAGAAAAAATTTAGGTACTAAACAGGGCCTGTGTTGAGAGTTGAGACCGGGAGAATCTGACAGGCAGCGATGAACGAATAAAAAATGAAATGTCTGGCTGCGTCAAAAACCCGTGACTCGTGAGATGTGGTCAGGAGAGAGCCACGTAGTGACCGTGCTGCAGTCGCTCCGTCCGGCCGGCCGTTGGGAAGTCTTTACCTTATTTTTGACGTTGTTGCAAACAGACAACACTAGCCAGACGAAACAATCGATTCTTGCGCAAGCTAACCATTTTGCAAACACCGTTTCAACTGTGTCCAGCTTCATAATTTTTTATGTCCGGAGACCACACAAAGCGAACAATCATGAGAAGAACCACAGGAACTCTGACCCAATTTCGACATATTTCAGTCGATGAATCGTTTGTTACATGATGAAAGGTCAATAGCACGGGTTGGCAGTGACGTTTATATTTATTATAGAAAAAGGGAATAGCATTACACAGTGAGCTGGGAGCTCACTTCTTTCCCAGGTTTAGTTTCATCTGCTTAGAATTTCTCACAAATTGGAGCTCGAGTTTGTTGGTTCAATTACCAACAAGAATAGTAACCTGTGTCACAGCAACGGATAACAACTAACAACAATGAGGCGCCGAGATGACTACATACAATTACAACTCGGCAAATGCAACATAGCACCTAACGGAGACAAAGAATGTGGTTATTGCCTTCCCAGGAGTATCCTGAGGCTATTGAGCCCATCAGCTGATATGCTCCGTGCCACCCTACCAGGGCGGTCCACTTTGATTTGAGGAGGGGCCTCCAGGTGGAATGAGATCAACACTGCAGTTAAGTTGTCAGTGGCCCCTCGCCTTATTGCCTCCTCAACGATTTCCCTGCAACATAGTTTCACATCGTTGTGCTCTTGGAGGCGCTTCCGTGCAAAGTCTACGGAATTTTGATTTGAGAATACGTCCCAGATTCCGTCACTGCCAATTATCAAGAACTCGTCATCCTTTGTCAGTGTGATCATCTTGAGCTCTGGTTCAGCACTCAGGGGACCTCCTGGCTCACCAACTTCTTTCATACCCTCAAGATGCCAGTCACCAAGGGCTCTAGTGACTCCTAACAAACCATTCAGATAGCCATCATCCACATAGCCACCAAGCGACTCTATGCGCAATTTTTCACTGAGGCTACAAGGCCTGTGGTCCATGGACATTTCAATTGCAGTTCCATATCGGGAAAGAACTGCCCTACAATCACCAGCGTTAGCAACCAGAAGAGACCTGCATGAGTCATGCAAAAAAAATCATTGGTCATAACAGCTCAACATATAACAAGTACAATGAAACTTAAATGTCTTAAATATAGTACAAAGTTAGAGCGATACATCACATATGGAGGTGCCTTGGAGTCGGTACTTCTAAAATGAGATTATAAGTCCAAAAACAAGTAGTAAATATTGGGAAGACGCAAATCTGTACCAACCTATGAGGGTCCTCCAATGGTTTAAACTATGGAGATCTAAGCTTCTGAGTCCAAAATTCTATTTAGATGGAGGCAACAGTTATAGAAGGTTGTGAAAGAGAATCCCCTTGCCCCTGGCTGTTGCAGCAGCAAGTAGAGTGCCACTTTGTTGCCGGTGCAGAGGAGGATATGTTGGCAGGTTTGTTCTGTTGTGGTGGAGGATATGTTGGCAGGTTTGTTTTGTTGTGGCGGCTCGTTTTGATCACTACTGTCGTGTGGGTGGTAGTGGTGGTAGTTGTTTGTTGTTGCCTTTTTGTATGTTTCTGTTTTGTGCCCTCATTCATTAATATAAAAAAATACAATCAGTTCAATTTCTAAATGAACAGATGGCTATGGGTACCAACTTCACCTTTGCAGGTTCACAAAGATTAACATTGCCTAATGTTAACCACTTTGCTTAATATTCACAAACATTTCTAAAACCAGAGCAAGCACATCCTACCGGACATTGAAGAATTTTTATAATTTGATTTAGATTTGTGCCACTAGGCATAAATACAAGATAATATTGAGATGCTTAAGGTAAAGATTAGACCCAGCATGGCACAGTTGCTGAACAGGGATGGTACTAGAGCTATACAACTTAAATAACAAACTTAACATGCGATGAAATATGTAGAAGCATGATTGAACGCTGTAGCGTCAGTTCTATAAGATACTTGGTGCAGTTTCAACAGATGTCCGTGTAAATATTTCTCATGCATGTAAATTTCGACCTTGTAAACATTGAACAATAACGCTTTCTAAGGAAACCAATTATTTACAGAAACAGCTTGGGTGTTGATGAGAAGCTCATAAATATACTATCTAAAACTTGAGGATCATCATTCCTTATGACAGGAAAGTACCTTCCAAAAATCATTGCTGTAAGTGCAGTTGTGCCAGAGGATAGTGCTCTATGGTCAGAGCATGTCTCTGCAAACTGGCAATCAATCTGCATAAAGGACCTCCTGACAACCTTTTCAAGCTGGAGAGGGAAATCTGAATCTTCTACAATGACCCTTGGTAAATTATCACAAACAAAATGGGCAGCATCTTTTCCACCATGACCATCAAAGACCTGATCATTGAAATGGATGAAATAGATGCATAAGAGAAATATCAATTTTCTGATTCATGTATGAAGAACAACTGACATGCTTATATAGATTAACTGAAAAAAAAAAGGCAAGGCTATGATTCAAAGTAATTATTGAGGGTGGAAAACTGCAGATCACAGGCTGTATACGTAGAATAAATTTGCTAAGACATAAATCCATTCGAGGAAAAACTACATCACTAAGAAGCAGACTCATTTTCTGAATAAAAAAGCATATGAGACTATCTTCATCTTCTGATGTTGGACCAAATTACGCGTATGATAAACTTGACTCAATGAGCAACCTTAGCGTTGTATGGCTAAACATGCTGCTGTGCAGACAAAATATGTTATCAATTCCTCCACTATATGTGTCTATTCTAGTAAATGCTGTCAGAATATACCATCAGCATACACTGCATGTAGATTTGCATGTGTTGGAGACATGATTTTGTGTGTTAAACTAGCAAAACGTAAAATAGGTTGGGCAAGATGGTAAGTACTTACCCCATAGAAGGAAACAACTTCATTATCTAATGATGAGAAGCCAAAGTTCTTAGCTAGATCTGGAATGCACACATGAGTATCTTCCATGTATTGACGGCCTCCAATATCAGACCAATCCCCTGATCGGATTACTGGGGAAAAATTGCTTAACTTATTCTGCCTGAAATCAGCAGAAGTCGTGTTTTCACAAACTCTCTCCATCTGCGTGTAAAAAGAAATGATCAGTGCACAAGAATGCAACAAAGGAAGAACCAAATGTGAATCTATAGATAAGCTAGCTAATTTAAATGACATGCAATCACTAAGTCAAGTTAGTTCAACTAGCATTGCCAAATTTACCTTGAACGTACTAATATAAGCAAACTACAATACTTCAAGTATTGACTCTTCAAAAGTTACTATTGGATAGGCGCATATCTTACTATTACTAATTAAAGGTTCTAAAAGAAGCACTAATTTCAAAGCACGCTAGAAAAAAAGATAAATCCTAAAAATTCTCACAATAATCAGAAACATCCGACCATCAATTGACAGATTGGAATATTAATAGCCATTAGATCTATTTTCTAAGTAATTACCCACCTCTGCCATTATGAAAGGTCTTGAGTTCAACTCTTAACGAAAGCAAATATCCTCTTTTTTTTTTATTAAATCCATTTCTTAAGTAATTACCCACTTCTGCCATTACGAAAGGTCTTGAGTTCAACTCTCAACGAAAACAAATATCTTCTTCTTTTTTAAAATTTTCCCATTTTCTAATCTACGTTCAGTTTTTGTCTTTTTTTTTTCCATTAAAGATGCTAGAAACCTATCCATGAAACAAATATTTTGTAGACTCCTTTTGAAATTTTCACGTCAATCCTCACAAGATGCGCTAGAAAAAAATAGACGGGTTGGAATCTTAATAGCCATTAGATCTATTTTCTAAGTAATCACCCACTTTTGTCATTATCAAAATAATATTACCCCTAAAACTACATATTAATTACCCACTCTGCCAATATAAAAGAAAATATGAAATAACACCCTAATTTTATACATAATTGCTCACATTTGCTATTTTGATGGATAATACCAAATATCCCCTTTAATTTATATTTAAATTGTTCACCTTAGTTATTATGACTGATAGTATAATAAAAATAACCCCTCAAAATTATATTAAAATCACCTACTTTTGCAATCGATCAAAGATTATCTAAATCAATTAAACATACATATAAAGTAGCAAGATTTGCTATTATAAAAAACTAAGTATAAAAATAGATCTATATATGTTGTACTGTAACACATAATACATTTAAGACTCTAACCCGTGCGGTCGCACGGGTTGATTGACTAGTTACATCAAATTAAATATTGACTCATCTATTTTCAACTTAATTGTAACAAGTGGAGCCTAAGTTTGATAAGAAAAACTGAAATTACAAGTTCACTACTGTTCACAATTGGCTATTCTCTGGCACAAATTAATGCTGGCAACCAACAATCCCCCACGACAGCTACACCGAAAGACCAAACTACAGTACCTTGCATGCCATGGGCTACAAAAATCTAGCAGTTTCTATCACCAAAGTGGATACAAAGCCCTTCAAACTTCAAAGTCAGTAATTACTAATGAGTGATCATATGGACCACTTCTGGAAAATGATGCCCTTGCCTGGCACCAGTACGGAAAAAACACGTTTGTTTCATTTCGTTTCAATTTGGGAGGGAAATCAAGGACATGTGCACTTGGCAAGTACTTAGATTTCCTGAATATCCTCTGAAGAAATCTATGACATTTCCTGCTTGCTAGGTACAATAGTCAGTACCTCTACTGTCAAAGCACAATGAACAAGCAAATGATTGGACACTTTGACAAGTTCAGTTATAGTACAGTCCAAAATCGTAGTGATGAACAATGAAAAGCGTGGGGAAACCGCAAACAACCAGCTGCCACCAGGAAACAACTACGAACATTACAGCTATAATGCAAGATTTTTTTTAGCTGTTCAATGCATGAAACTTAACTCGGCCTTATGGAACAGCTCTAAGCCAGTTTCTAATCCACACCTTTATTAGCATCGTCAACTAAACACGAAACCACCTAGATTGTTGCAGATTTCAAGAGAAAACATATAAATGGAGGAACAGAGGCGTGTACTCTAAGCAAAGGCAATCCCTGCTTCCTTTTGCATCCATCCATCGTACCAGCATCAACTCATCAAGCACTCAAAAGAACCGACAGAAAAGGCATACCAGATTCACAGACCCACCGAAGGTTCCATTCATCTACGCGACCAAATAGCCTCCCCAAAATAGGTTCTTTAATTTTGCACAGAGCAGTCGACACCAACCTGAGCCAGGGGAAATCCAGCGGGCTCCTCGGCCCCAGCGTCTCCAAACCCGAGTCTCGCTGCGTCCTCGGGCTCCTCCACGCACATGTCGCCGCCGCCCGGCCCCCTGCGTTCTTCTTGGCACGAGGCGCGGCGCGCAGCTGGCGCTCCGCTGGTGGGGAGAAGAACCACGAGGTGCGGGCAGAGAGAACAGAGAAGCAAAGAAGGTGAGTAGGGAGAGGAATAATTGGAGGGGGAGGCGAGGAGGGGAAGAGGAATCCGAGGAGGAGAGCAACACGGAAGATTCTTTGGGGATATCTGTGGGGAAAGAAAGAAATCCTCCCGCGAAAGGGAGATCGGGAGGAGGGGATGGAGGTTTGTGGTGGTTGTTTGTTGGAGCTCGGTTTTTTTAATAAAAAAAAATGGGCTAGTGGGGTGGGGACTGTACCAGTACTGTAGCTGCAGGGAGTGGAGGAGGAAGAAAGGCACGTGCTGAACAAACGTCAGATCTGACGTGTTTGATGCGTAACGTACGTACGGCCCGTCGTCGCTATGACGGCCCATCAGGCCCAATAGCACAAGCAGCAACGAAATCTGCGAGCTTCCTATTTTTCAGTTCAGATCATCAGGATGCCAAGGTCGAGGATGACAAAGAATACAAGATCACGGGTTTGTATCAAGGTCGAGGATTGTATCAAGGGTTGGGCAAGTGGCGATGGGACGGAAACGATCACGGTCACGGTCTCGGCGTCGGCGGCCGTCTTCCACACCACCGGCGAGGCGCCGGCGTCGGGAGCCGACGGGGAGATCGTGTTCCTCGTTTCGGCCGGGTCCGCAGGCCGCAGCCTTCCATGCGTAAGGACACACGGGTCCCGACGAAGGTAAGATATATTCCGCGCGAAGATCGTGCGAAACACAAGTTCGAGAAACCGAAACTTCTTCAGGGTTTCTACTTCTGCTTTCGCAGCTGCGGGGCACGATGGGGCGGAAGCGGCCATGATCTCCGTCACGTAAGGACCACGGGCTGTGGTTCGAGATGTCGCCGACCGACGGCCGTCTCCGCGCGCACGGCCTCGACGTCGTCCTGCAGGGCGCGGGTGCTCCCAGGCTGGATTGTAGCACGCACCGGGTGTCGGACCCGATACCGGTGAATGGTGATCACGCCGAGAGGGCGCGGCGGGACGACGACGACGCGGAGTGCCAAGCTAGTCTACCTCGGGAAAAGTATGTTCTGCGTCGTGCAAGCCGGCGGCGAGCGTGACGGCGCGGGAGCCGACGACGGCTGTCCTGTCACCGTGACGGTGTTCAGGCTGGTCGACTCCGACATGCCGGCGACGCTCGCGGAGAAGAGGCGTCGGCGCCGGGAGCGCGGGATGAACGCGAGATGGGTGGCCGACGAGCTGGAGCGCTCGTGCGCGGACAAGGCCTCCACGGCGTCTGGTCGGAGGAAGCGGAAGCTGTGCCGGGTGAACCTGTGGAGCCGCACGTATATTGCGCGCGGCGGCACCGGCCATGGCCCATCACTTGCTGCAGTGCTTTGGATGTGAATCTGGTCGGAGCTGAGTAGTGCTCGTATGGACCCCGGATTTTTTTAGGTTTTGTGTAAACGTACTTTTGGAAGGGTTCTAATCATGATTTTTAAAGTTTTAATTCAATTAGTATTAGGATGGAATCATACGGTTTTTTTTGTTGGTTATTGTACACTTGGTAGTGTTTGTTGCAGAGAAAGAGGAGATGGGTTGTGGTTGTTCCGTACTTCAAATGTGCCGTAATTCCAATAAAAAAGGCAGAAAATGCATTTAATCGCAAAATCGATAATGTAGCATATTTGTTTTTTAACTAAAAAAGATATGACTCAAAACCAGAATTTTTTTAGAACCTGCTTGTCCCGAATCTGTTAGCCGGTCTATTTCTCTGTTTTTCAACCAAACACAGAAACTATTAGTGGGATGGGATACTTCCATTCCACCTATCCACCAACCAAACACTACTTTAAGTTGAGGGGTCAGGTTGTCTATCAATGGACTTAGAGGAGAAAACTCAAACTCCACCGACAATTTAAGGGGTTAATAAAGACTTTTTCTTTAAAAATTCATTTCTATACCATTTTAGCCCAAGGACTAAGACTGATGCAGGCGGCAAATGGGCTGAAATGAGCCCAAGGTTCATCTGGTGATTTTATGCTTGAAATCATATTTATGTTACTAAAGTTACTTATTGATTGCTATATATTCAAAGAAAACGTTTGACATGGCAAATATTTTGTATCAAATAAATGGTAAAGAAGTTGTCGTGCTGATGGTTCACATCATGGTACAAACTTTACTCGGGTCCTCATCGTTCCTATGCTAATAAGGTCTCATTTGAAACACATGAATAATCGATTCCTACAGAGGAAAAATATCAGGTCAAAATCTATTTCTAAAATTTTTTAAACTGACGCTAGGTAAAGGTCACTGGGAATGAGGATTTTTAGGATGGGTCTTATCACCATAACCTAGAAAAACACTTCTAGAAAAATAAAGATAGATAACAACACCCAATAAATAGACAAAACTTTCTCGTGATTTTCTTGCACGAGATGTACCCATATATGCAGTCTTTATGAATTGAATTCATAATTACATGCCTCGTGTGGCCTCTCTACCTATCTATATAGGAGCTCCTTCCGTTTTCTATTTTACTTTGTGGATTTTTATAATTAATAAATTTGGACCCTAGACAACTTCAAATGGAATGATTATCAGCTATAAAGTTGTGTGTCTTAATAGCATTATAACAGAGTTGTACCCCGATGTCATTTGAATAATTCGAAATTATGTATTCACAAATATAAAAATAACATTGAATATCAAGACCCCTAAATGATCTAAAATAGAAAAATTGTCAACTACTACAAAACTATAGATCTCATCGTATAATTTTATATAAAGTTTATCTTTATCCGAGTTCATAGGGAAAGAAGTTACATTTTTTTCATGGGAACTATTAGGCCCCGTTTGGAATGCGGGAAATTTTCCTCATTTCTGCATTTTTCCTGTGAAATTGAACTGTTTCTTGTAAAATTCCTACACAATTCCTGTGAAATGCCTGCGTTCCAAACACGCCCTTATTCCTAAGAGATGGACTATACATACGTAGGTACCTTTAGGTTTTTTAGGCAACTACACTTAACGTCCGTAGCTAAAATTAATAGGGAGATGTAGCTAAAAGTAATTGAAAATTAATTTATGTACTAGGGGTCGAAATAATAACTGCACCAAAGCCTATCTTTGGTTAGTGGTCAAGGTAAACGTTAAACAAGTTGCGGGCCGCGCGCACTCCGTGTTAAAAATTTTAAAATAAAAACCTCAATGTGGTCGTTGTCTTGTCATCCATTTTTGACCGGTTTTGAGCCTAATCCACGACGTAACATCCACGGAAAACGAACTTTGACCCTCCACAATGGCATGTCCCTTTGGGCTTTTTCGTCGAGTTTCGTGATGGCGTTGGCATGACTCTAGCCCTTCGATCATTCCCACTTCGACTTGGAGTGCTCAAATGACCGTGAAGGCCAGGGCACCAATTTAGATTGAGGGTATTTGTATTTCATGTCGAATTCTGCACCTTAGTTCATATTCAGGTTACATAAAAAAATTAACTTGTTTCCTAAATCGTATTTTAAGGGTAGCTTATTATATTGTTTGTGTATTTGTGTTAGAATTCTAAATAAAATAAATGAACAAACGTTGGGTCTATTTTAAGCATAACAAAAAATAGCTTGTTTCCTAAACGTTGGGTCTAAATGGACAAGCGTCCGGCCATCCGATTTATACAAAAGGTTTTCTCAATATACAAAAATATAAGGCATGCTCAATGTATAATTAATGATCAAAATGTCACAATAAAATAAATGATACTTACATTTTTTTAATAAGACAATGATCAACAGTGTCATATATTGTAAAACTGAGGGAGTGCAACCTATCCTAATATTCCTAATTAAGGAGTGCCATGTGGAGCTATGGAGATCGTCCTGGAAAGTTTTGACATAGAACCTGTAACATGCCATCGATTTGCTATGGGATAAAAAAGAATGCAACTTTTACTAACCCTATAAGTTTGAAAATTTTGCTGATGAACACTAGCAAAATGTTAGGAAAAAAAAATAGAAGTATGAACTAGCAAAGATAGACAAAGTTGTAGGTTCACCAACTAATTTAAAGTGTCCGCATATTTGGCAAAGGCCTTGTTCCTTTTGGCAGTTGCCCAACATTAGCAGGAGAAAACTGCAAAACGCTTCTACCCCAATTTCAGTTGAATGGATGTTAGGGGTTTATCTCCCAACATGCAACTATTTGGCAGAAAATTTCTATTCTGCTGCAACGCAAAAGAACGAAGCTAAAGTTGTCCATAAATATTGCATTATTTTTGTGTCATACAGCAAATCTACATCACTTTCGCGTGTGCTATGACAATTTTGTCGTTTTGTGAATATTCTCCATGTGCTTATATCCTGCTTGGAATGTGAATAATCCAAATCTAGTCTTGATATGTTAGTATCATACTCATTAATTATGTGGCGCACACGGTTTTCTGATGTTGTGGCAAAATATTTAATGAGAAAAGTATTTTTATGTTGTTTTTTTCTAACATTTTTAGATATAGAGTATGATACATTTTTAAGAGTAACAGGGATGACCCACAGTCTAATATTGCCACAACAAAAAGACACGTTTAAAACTGTTTAAATCATATGGCGGCACTACCATGACTGTAGGCAGTCACATAACTTGGAATACAATATTTTGCACTGGAGCGTTCTCGAATATTTGTCACCTGCTAGTTCATTTTTGAACTAAATTATGATGAATAAAAAAAGTAATATTTTTTATGATGCCTACCTTTAGCTAGTGGTCAAGGTAAACAAGCCCAGAAAATATATATGATTAAGACCTCACCGGGTATGTGCCGTCATGCTTTTATGATGCCTACCTTTAGTCAGTGGTCAAGGTAAACAAGTCCAGAAAATATGATTAAGACCTTACCTGTAGGCCGGTATATCATGGCAGTGCGGCATTGTTATGTAATTTTATCTGTATGCTATAAAAATAGATACGGCACTAATGCACGGCCGTGCTGAGACGAAAGAGCAGCGACCCCCACTCCCTCACCTCTCCAATTTAAATCGCTACCCACCCTTGGCGTAGCATTTCTTCATCACTACCATCAGTTAAGGGAAGGATCGCCACATCTAGAGCTATCTCTCTACAAGTCCAGAGAAAAGATACAAGGCTACTTAGTCGAGTATTTAGCTCCTCTTTTCACTCTTCACAATGCCCAGATTCCTCGCCCTCACAACCATCATCATTGCCGTTGTCAGCTCTAGCCATGCTTCTGCTATGGATCCGCATGCTGTGGATCGTGAAGCCCTACTCTCCTTCAAATCCGGTGTCCAGGGCAACCTCTTCGATTGGGGCTCTCATATGATGTGCAATTGGACTGGTGTTGGATGTGATTCAAGAGGGCGTGTAATCTGTCTTTCTATCAATGGTTTGAACCTCACCGGCGTCATCTCACCGGCGATCGGCAACCTCTCCGCACTAGAGCAACTTGAGCTCACCAACAACCAACTCTCTGGCACCCTCCCGCCAGAACTTGCAAAGCTATCAAAGCTGGAGTATCTGAGCCTTGAGAGTAACAATCTCTCCGGTTACATCCCTGAGGCTATCTGCAATTGCACCTCCTTGACCACCATTGCCCTGACCAACAACTACCTCATCGGAGATATACCTTTCTCTAGACGATGTCAGCTTTCTCTAGACGATGTCAGCTTCCGCACCTCCAGGGGCTCTACCTCTCCGAAAACAGGCTCGTCGGCACGATCCCCCCGTCGATATCGAATTTCACTAGCCTTTTTGAAGTGTTTTTGAACCACAATTTCCTCAGTGGTGTACTGTCATCTCAAATAGCATTCAGCAAGATGGAATCCCTCATGTTCCTCGAACTGTCCAACAATAATTTCTCAAGTGATTGTGGAAACACTAATCTGCTGCCTTTCATCGCTTCTCTAGTGAATTGCACCAACTTGATAATGCTTGTTGTGGGCTCAAACAGAATCGGAGGCAAGATCCCACCGATCATCGGCAACTTTTCAGAAAATTTCTCTGAGCTCAGCTTGGACGACAACAGAATCACTGGTACAATCCCTCGTACCATCGGAAACCTTCCCTCACTATTATGGTTCTCCCTATTCAACAACATGTTGGAGGGTCCAATCCCCTCGGAGATATTCAAGCCAGGTGGCCAGCTTGCCCAGTTAGACCTGTCAAATAACAAAATCAGTGGTGAAATACCCAAATCCATTGGTGTAGCTCAACGCTTGAATGTCATCCGCATATCATCCAATGATCTTCAAGGATCGATACCAGAGGCCCTGTTCAACCTCACTGAGTTGCGGCACCTTGTTCTTCACAATAACCGGATCAATGGTGAGATACCCAAGTTCATCAACCGAGCTCAACGCTTGAGTTACATCGACATATCATCCAATGACTTTCAGGGAACGATACCCGAGACCCTGTTCAACCTCACTGAGTTATGGCTTCTTGCTCTTCGGAAGAATCGGATCAACGGTGAAATTCCCAAATCCATCGGTATAGCTCAAGGCTTATCTATCATCGACATGTCCTATAACTATCTTCGAGGTGCGATACCGGAGGCATTGTCCAACCTCACTAGGCTGCAGAAGCTTGTTCTCAATGATAACCATCTCTCAGGCACCATAGCACCTCGTCGTAGCTGAAGCTATAAGAATCAGGGGCATTTTTGTTTATTTCAATTCTGGAAATTCGCATTGTAAATCATGAAAACAGAGAACGTAAGTGATCTCTAATAGTACTGGGCTGCACGTACTGGTTCATATTGTTAACATAGCATACGAATTGAAAGACATTGTTGTAAACATGAATATATGAACCAACTCAGACAGAGATGGTTCAGATATGTATACCCTGTGGCACCGGAGACATTCTGCGGATCAGAAGACATTGTTGATTGCAGCTGCTTGAAGTGGCTGTACTGGTCACTGTACAAGTGTATGATAAGCACCAATCTAAGTACATGATGCAAGAAATGGTACGACTAAGTGCCTGCTAAGTACCTACAATCTGAACTCTGAAGCATCACCAATTCCACATATATTACTACTTTAATTTCTTGTGCTAAGCTTAGCTATTATCTCATCCTTTGCCAACCGTATCAAAAACAGGATGGCAAGTGATATGGAAACAATCAACATGAAAAACACACTATTCCATCCTCTAGTTGAAATGTAACCGGTAAGCAAGGGGCCCAGAGCTGCACCAACAGAACCAGTGCCGTCAATTATGGCAGAAACCGTCGCAAGTGCTCGTGAATTTCCCTTGATGGCATCTTGGGTGCCAAGATCAGTTGCTACAGCTGTGGTGATCAGAGAATATGGACCATTCACAAAATAGCCAGAGAGGAACATAAGACCAATGTTGTGGTGCATGGATATGCTTCCATATGTCCGGTACACAATGAGTGCAGGGATTGAGAGCAAGAGGAATAGAGTTGATGTTACTGCACGGGCACCTATCGCATCTGAGAGAAAACCAGCGGATATCCCCCCTAAAACTCCCCCAATGTCAAATACAATTGATAAAATTCCTGAAGCCTTGTGTGACAAAAACTGTCCTGCTACGGCTGCAAAATTGAACATAGGCATTATATAGTAAAAGTAAAAATCCCTTGATGTTTCATGTACACCAGAAAATGATTGATACTGCACAAATGAAAATTCTATGGAACCAGTGTTTCCAAGAACAAGAAGTACAACAATCCTCCTATTTTTGAACTCATACACTTGATGCTATCACCTCACCATGGAAAGAGATGGTTTAGGTTCATCAGCAAGATCAATTAAGTCACTTATGTCAAAATCCTACCACCGATACCAAGAAAACTAGGAAGGAAAAACAACACACATTGGTACAGTTCAATTGACATTTCAATCGACAATTAAAATAGCTCCACATGTGAGAAAAAGAATATTATGAAATTAGCAAGGCCAATACATTTGGTATGCTTCCAATGCATCTCATTCTGTATAAAACAAAGTTTCATAGCACTCAACTTTTGAGATTGTTAATATGCCCATTCAACTGACTGAAATCGGACAAAGAATCAACCAGCTATTTGGCCTGAAATGTATATCTGGCATTACTGGCATGAATAATATTCTAATAAGGGACATTTTGGCAAACAAAGTAGAGTTCACGTTACCCAAAAAAAACCTTGGACATACTTATATATTTACCACAAAAAAACTATGTGCATGTAAGAAGCTCATACCGAGCATTGTTAACACATGATAAAACAGTTAATGTATAAGGAATTGAGCGCATACCGTTGTTCCTGATATAGAATGGCAACCAGTAGAGGAAGGTATAAGCAACAAGCTTGGAGAAGAAGAGGCAGAATGCAAACGGGGCAACGCCAGGCAGTCTCCACGCCTCCAAGAACCCAATGGCCCTTGGCAATTGTGATCCTGTCTCCAGCTCCAATTCGTCATCCAAATTGCCTTGGGCCTCTTTCTTATCCTCCCCAAGCAGCTCCACCTCCTCCCCACCATCCCCATTCATCTCAACCTCCATCGCATCCACCTCCAACCCGACCTCACTCGGGTGCGCCACCAAGAACAGGAGCACCAGGACGCCTAAAGCGGCTATGACGAAAGCTGGAACCAGGAAGGACCAGCCCCATCCGAACTCGAGCACGGCCGCGGCGAGGACGGAGCCGGCGATGTTCCCGACAGAGGTGTGCGAGTTCCACACCCCCATGATGGTGCCGCGCTTCGAGGCGTGGCCGAACCAGTTCCCCACGACGGCGACGACGCAGGGCCACCCGGCGGACTGCACGACGCCGCTGGCGACCTGAGCGGCCACGAAGAAGGCGAGCGCGTGGACGTCGAGGAAGTAGGCCGCGCCGAGCGCGGCGCACGTGGCCCCGGACGCGAGCATGGCCGCGCCGAGGAGGCGGCGGAGGTCGGCGCGGTCGGCGAGGTGGCCCGCGGCGAACATGGCGAGCGCGTAGGCGGAGAGGAAGGCGACGTCGAGCTCGCCGAGGCGATGCGGGCCCCGCGGGCCCGAGAAGGGCGCCCAGTCCGCGGAGAGCACGGCCTTGACGATGCTGGGCGGCTTGCGGGAGGCGTGGAACGACGCGTAGGACGCGAAGGTGAGCGCCAGCACCGCGAACTCGTGCCGCCCGAGACCCCGCGCGTGCGCGGGCGCCGCGGGTTCCATCGGAGGGGGCGGAGGCTAGCGAGGAGGGGGAGAGGGGTTTGAGGGCATGGGAGGCAAGGGGAAGGCGAGATCTGGCAACGAGGGAGACGACGACCCTGGGACAGGACAGGGAGTAGTGTCAAAGAGCAGGATTTTGCCTCCGTTTGTACTTCTCTTTGAAACCTGAAATTTCCCCACCCATTCTTTTAGAGAAAGCAAGCTAAAAAAAATTCTAGCTACAAGCTGCGATTACCGATTAACTGTGCACAAGATGGATTGCTGAAGTCTGAAGAACAGGAGGCAAAGTTTTTTCAGACTTCAGAGTTAAGAGAGACAGCACATTGTTTCTGAAGCCAGACTCAGATCCACTGAACTTTGCAGGAGAGCAAGTGGCTCATTGATTATGTCAATCAAATAGGCAAATAAACAAACAAGTGTCTCACAAAAACGTATTGGTACCTTTAAAGTGCAAGCAGCTTATATTGCACATTGCGTTTGAATTATGCAACTTTTCACAGCTTCATTCCAAATGTAGAACTGATTAAACTTTGCATTCACCAAAAATCGGTACACAGCCAGTTTCTGTTTGTAAGGGCAGTTTTTTTTCTAAAGCACATTCAGAACCAGATGAAGCCGGCGGCCCTGGGTGGATCTATATGCATCCCACGGTGTCATCCACTCGTCTTCCATGTTTTGGCAATGAATCAATGGTCGTGTATCAAAGTCAGCTTGAAATGTTTGTCAAACTAAATTGGTGAGATAGATTTGTTAAAGGTCAATCAGCTGCATAAGAGTCCCAGTTCGGTATACTGGCTGTTGCTTCATTGATCATTTTGACAAGTGTCACCTGTGCGCACAAAACATTGCATGGGTTAATAACTATTGCAGGAGCTGAAGGTATAGCAAGAACATGGAGTCAAGGAATGGGCAAAGCAAACAATCATAGCCATACGTGTAGGTATTCTATATCACTGAAATATCTGAAAAATAGAAGAAAATTGTTGGCATCTATGGACAAACAACTTCTTTATCATAACTCATAGGGAATTCCTTGTATAATTCTGTGATGAAACATACAAAATGCATATAACATTGTATTGAATTGTCTCACGGTAGCCTTACGTGTTTTGATGATGCTCCTCATTGAAACATCAATGGCTATAAAAAACATATACACTTTTTATGTACTATATACTAACACATTCATACTACTCGTTGAAAGACTAGATTGCGAGGCAAACGTTATTTAACATCTGAATGGAATGGTACAAAAATATTAAAACAATGTGCCATATTTGAAAACAGAGCCGAAGCATACCACACTCTGAGGTACACCATTTGGAGGTAATGGTAAATTCCTAGGCGGAGGTTTCTGTGTGTAAGATCTCTTGTCAAACCTCCATTCTCCAATTTTGCCATACATCAGTTTACCCTAGTACAACACAAAAACATGTTATACACACAAAATCATGACTCAGATCATCTGAAGCCCCACATCAAAATATGAATCGCATACCTTCATATCAAAATCACACCCATAAGTATAATGTATAATAAAAGCATCACCAACTTCCAAGTCCCAAGGTGGCTGAAAACAGAATAAGATGATCATCTGAGAACAGAACTGCATAACTCCCTGATATGGGTGGCCACGTAATGTAATCAATCAAAATTCAAACCTGAATCATAAAGTCCTTGTGCAAGATGTTGCCCACTCCATGGAGAGCAGATGCCACAGCATAGGCATACCTTTTTCCGGATATGACAAATAATTAGATATCCACTCACATCAGTGAAATAGCATAAAACTTGGAATACATAACAAATCAAGATCGGAAGCTTAGACAAATCGAGGAAATAAGAAATATATTGGCAGGAGGACGTTACATTTCAAGAACCCAGCCAAAAGATTTATCTGCGTCGGGATCTTTTTTCATAGCTATTGAAATATTCATCCATGTAGGTGCAATCCTTCCAAGAGATTCCTAGCCAAAGAGATAAAGAAATAGGATTAGTTATGTAATTTCAAATAGATGCTTCAGATACATTCGAGACGAAAAAAACTCACCTTCTCAATAATGACTGGAGAATTGCCTATAGGATCAATCTTAGTGATTGGCCCCCTGTCTTTAGGGAAGAACTTACGTAATACATTCTCATATTTTTGAGGCTCGATATAGAAGAAAGGGAAAGCTGCTGCCTGACCATTAATCGACAAGTTTGGGATGGGCTTTACAATAATATGATCGGGCTCTGCCATCAAGATATACCTGCACATATATGAAATAAACTAACCTACTTGAATCCGGGAGTGATTACTGCTTCTCAAATAAACTTACTCTTCCTTTATGTCTGCTTTCTTGAGCCACTGAACAAATGCCCATGGCCTATTGAGAACAATGTATCCCTGCGATTTAGGATGAACTCTGTTAGGAGAAAATGCCAACCAGCATCTAGGTTCTAGTGATATAAAGTTCAGTCACAAACCCCTGAATGCTCTCGAGTTCCTAATTGTTTTTGAGCAAAACTCGATTTTTTTAATTCATCGACATACTTTGCAAAAAACAGAAATGAACAATAGACATGATACAGAAAAGCAGCAACAGTTGCCGTTTCACAACAGGATTATTAGCAATTGGCATACCACACGAGTGATGATTTCTAACTTGCTTCAGACGCAATATGATGAAAAGATGGTATCAGCAAGGGCCAATCATGTCCACAAGGCTGGCATTACAAACCTTCTGACCACATGACAAACAGATATGTTCAAATGTACATTTTTTAACATCAACCAAATCAGAGAGAAACATAGGCATTTTCTCGATTTCGGCAAACCAGAGAACGAGAGTGGATCGGCAAACTTTACGGTTTCGTGAAGCAAGGCAACTAACGGAGCGGAAGTCGAAACAATACCTGATCCCCATCGGGGAGTGGGTCGGCGACGAAAGTGGGGATCTCATCGACGAACTCGTCGGGCGCCCCGGAGTGGAGGATCCTGGTGAAGCCGCCCATCTCGGCGCCGCCCCGCGCCCGGCGCGCCTCCTTGAACCAGTGGTACATGACGCGGCACTGCCACGTGTTGTACGCAGACCCGGACGCGGTCACGGCGGTGTGGAACAGCCTCGGCCCCGCCCCGGCGTACCCCGCGGCGCCGAAGCGGCGGGCGGAGGCGGCGGTGGCGTCGGGGAAGGCGGATGGGAGGGGCAGGAGGGAGGTACGGGAGGAGAGGAGCACGTTGTAGGTGAGGAACGCCGCGGAGAGGGCCACCAGGACCAGCGGCAGCGGGCCGCCGCCGCGGCCGCACGGCGCGGTCATGGCGGCCGGGCCTGGTGCGCGGTGAAATCGGGAGCCTTGCGCTTGCCGGAGGAATGGGAGCGTGTGACGTGCCCGCCTGTGTCCAAGCCGTGTGTTGTGTGAGTGTGCGTCTCGTGACTCGTGAGGCGTGTTTGTGGATTTTAGAGCTGGTTTCTAGAAGGGATCATTATCCATGAATTCTATAATTTGATCGAATTTTGCACTGCGGTCTCGCAAAAAAAAGTTAGGTCTAATTAAGAAATAGAAATATGGGTTGAACTGGTGCATACTACCAATCAAACGAGGCTCCGGTGAAAGTTTACTCTTCGTTTGACGGTTTAAGTGGTAGGGCGCGTTTGGTTGCCCGCCATAAAATGCCACACTACAATTGAGCCGACGCCACAGAATGTTGGAGAGCGTTTGGTTGATGTCTAAGCTTTGGCGCACTACACGAGATTCTACTGTTTCTGTGTCTTGTTTTTCTGCCACGGATTCGCCATAGATGTGGCGCTAATTTCTAACGCCACAATTGTGGCACCGCCCCACCTGCGGCTTGGCAGGCTGAGGCCAGCGACCAAACACGTCCGTAATCTTAACGTTCGATGCCGTCCATTTACCTTCGCAGATTTACATCATTAGATTTTGAACCTTCACCTATTTCACAAGTGGTCATGCACGTGTCAAAAAAAATCACTGTGATGTCAAATGTTTCTTTATGAACTTTTTAAATTTTGTGATTGTGCTCTTGTTTTTAAAACAAATACATAGTTTGCCCATATAGAATTAACAATGTGGATTCCCGTTGCAAAGAATAATTTGCCCATAAATAAATCTGTGATGGAAATAAACAAGCCAACTCTTAAATTAAAACTCAAGCTCTAACTTATTCTAGAAATTAAACTCAAACATAAATCAAAAACTTACTTCAAAGGTGCACAGAATGGTTCTAAAATTAAAGGCTCATAAACTATCAGCTAAAACATAAATGTAAACTTATAAACCATTTGAAACTTGTAGTTCACTTAAGAATGAATCATACTTAAAACAATAAAAATCAATAATTTTGCTAAAATATTAAAAAATCATGGTTCAAATCTTCTTTTAATCACATCATAAACATTCCATACCATGCTTTAAGTAACTTACTCAAGGATTCTAAGGATAAACTCAATTTCAAAGGAAATTAACCCTATGGAAAATAATTAGTCCTTATATTGTTTGTGCAAGCATTACAATACCTAACTTAAAATTATGATCAAAATGTTAAATAATGCAATACATACATAAATAAAGGACTGAAAATACTCAGATCCACTGGAGGGGAGATCGCCCAGCACTGGATTCGGCTTTATCTAACATGTAACATCAAAATGATTTTTTGTTTTTTAAGGTTTTCCCTTGATTCTTGATGTCTATTTTTTTTCTTCTCTCTCTCTCGCTCTTTTTTTGGCCATCTAGGTTATTTTTGCATCCCACTTGTTCTTATTCTCTCTGGGTTTTCTCTTGTGTTTGTTTTCATGCTCCTCCTCAAATCCTACAGTGCACAAGCGTGGTTGGGGTTGTTTTATTTTATTTCCCTTCTCTTCATTGTGCCAGCAGCCCTTTTTCTGTTCACTTGATCCAGTCTATGTTGTGGTGTGCCAATATGAGCTTATTGAATTATGGTTATGAACAATCTTTTTTAGACTTCCGATGGCGAAAGCCGTGTATGTTCCATATATATTGTACGTATTTGATCAATGTGGTATTATAGGATGAGTTTTGTCTTTCCCATATTTATGATGTATACTTGCTCACCATTGAGTCCTTATGGATTATACCGAGAAGGGTTAATGGACTGTCCATTTTGTGTTATCTAATTTGTTGGACTCCAAATCTCGCAAGGTTCGTTACCCCCGTGTGGGTACCTTTTGTTCGGATATGAACGCTTACTTTGTTTCTGTGGGTGTGTGTTTTGTGTGTCAAAGTTCAGATACTACAATTTATAATTGATTCAAAGGGTGGAAAATGGTGGAGCTAGGAATGCAAAAGTGAAAGGGAGTTTAATTCAATAATATGCAAGAGTAGATTACACCTTTTTTGATTCAATAATATGCAGGTGGGAAACTCTCCCCCCGTTCACGATAACCCCCATTTTATTTGTCTTGGTTGACTTGATTATATGGATTTCGATCGTCTCAAAAAGGTTAACACTTGGTGGTCTTCTATTCGTGACTTAGATCTTCTTTAGAACGTAAGACAAAATTCTGAATCATATTTCTTTCTGCATTTTTGAATTGTTTTGTATGAAATTTCTCTAGAATAGTTTGAATTTTTGCATTTAAATAATGTTTCTCCAAAACTAAATATCAAACCGGACGGCTTTAAGGTAGTATATATTTGCCAGTTTTTTTTTAAAGTGAACAAACTCTTACGGTATTTACTTGCTGGACAACAAATTATTACTGTTTTTTTTAACAAATTATTAGTAATTGCATTTATACACATCGACAACAGATACAGGGGGCGAATATTTTTTTTAGAAAAAGAAGATATATTAACTTTCAGGAGTCGGAGACACTTTGAAGGAAACAATTCATCCGGTTTCTGTTCTGCGAAACACACAGCCACATAAGCGGCATACTCCAAGACGGATATGCTGCAGCGCGTGTGGAGCAGTGAACTGAAACATATCGGGGAGGCTCGCAGCAGCTGCCGGGTCGACATCGCACCGTCACAGTATCACACCAGCGGCGGCGGCGGCGTGAGCATCGTCCTAGGCCCGTTCGAGAGCGGCGACGGCGGGATCCACGTCCTGGAACCCAAAGACCTCCTGCCCCAAACCGCCCTCCTCAGGCCATGGGACGAGGCCCCGCCGCTGCCGGCCGTCGCGACGGCACCGGAGAGCGTCAGCCATGGCTCGTCCCTCGCTTCGTCGTCGCCGCCGTCATCCTCAGCAGCTATTATACATACCATATGCTCCCTTAGTTAGGGCGCCGTGTCCTCCGGCCAGAAATCCAAAACGAAACTATACATAAAGCTCGTCGGCGGCGGAATACGTTACCGAGAGGACGCGACGAGGAGGAGCAGGCTGCCCGGGCGGCACAAGAACGCAGGAGGACGAAGGCGACCACGAGCAGCCAAGAAGAGAACCTAATGGCGCCACCGCGGGTCATGGCGGCGTGCTCGTGAACCGGCCGGCCGCTTGATCCTGACGAGCATGAGCTGATGAGCTAGCGATTGGAACTTGGAAGTGTCTCTCTCAAATTTTGCCAGGTGTGCCTGTTATGTACTACTTGCCGGCCGGCCGATAGGATCGGTGCGAGGGTGTCCACCGAACCGCGCCGCGCCGGAAGCCCATCTGGAGGTAGCAGGTGAGAGGTGACGATGGCTAGCTGGCCGGTATAGTAGATTAGTAGTATACTACTCCGGAGTTTTCAGTTGCTTTGGTGATGCGTGTGTGGCTGTTGCAACGTACAAATGATGCACTATAATTGCAGCTCGTGCGCGCGGGTTTTCAGTTGAGATTGTCTAATGGTGTGTTAGATTCATCAGCTGACCTGTTTGGAACGATCTAAGAACGTCACGAGGTTCTTAAAGAAATCGAGCATGACTAATAATCACACTGCCGGTTTAAAAAACATGCCGTTTTTTCAAACGGCAATAATCAGCCGTTTATATTATCGTTATATATATTTTTTGTCTCTGTGCCGCGGCCTGATCAGCTAATACTGTTGTAAAAGTGCCCGAGTAGTTGTTGCAAATCCATCATTCGTTCTTTCATACGTCTAGTAACTAGCTTGTTTATAATTAGCAATGTGCTTGACCTTATAGTTAAATTATATACACATGGGGCAGAGGGTCTGAGTGGTATCTATCTAACATGTAGCGACAAATTCATAGAAAGCTACCTAGCATCCGTCGGCTGTTCATCCTACAATTCCGCAATACGCAAACAAGCGCACGTTTGTATATAAGCCTCCACACAGTGAACGGAATAGTAGAGTGTTCCAAGGCTTAAATGTAACTGCCGAGCAAGTTTCTATGAAGATTAAAGAAGATGTTCTTCAACAAAGGATAGCAACAAATTCTAGCTGAGTAGGGTGGGGCTCTTGTTAAGTTGGTCAGGTGTGTTCGTTTACTTTGGTTTTCTGCCTTCTTGGCCCTTTTAGTTGAGTGCGTGTTTTTTAGGTTTTTTTTTCGGTGGAGAGTTATAAATTGTTGTGGTTGTTTTTAGCCGATCTTTTTTCTTTCTAAGGAAAACCAATGGTGACTCTTTTTTTTTCTTCTAATATAAACCGGCAAATCTCTTGCCGCACTTCGAAAAAATAAAGTGGTTGTCGACTTTGCTGCATGGTGATCATGCATTGCTCGTAGTAGTAGTGGGCTTGATTGGCCTGCTGGGCTTAATTGGGGGGTGCGCAACTGGGCCATTGAATTTACAGCTCCGTTGGGGGCCCACCCCTAGACCCCCTTTCTTCGCCACACTATGTTTAAATACCCCTGAAAACATGCAATGTTTAAGAATATCCAAACCGAACACGAAAAGTAAATACCTGTTCTACAAGTTCAGAACAAGAGACTTGATGTAGTATGGGCCACACACACCCACTCGCACACTAATTAGTTCCTTTTTAGGCATTGTTTACTAGCTTGTCCCATTTTTTAGTTGCAAAAATTATTATTAATGGTGTTGGGGCAGTTTTTTCTTGGATTTTTTCCCATGTTCCATTTTGATTTGTTTTAAATTTTTTTAAAATATTATTTTTCTTTGTGTAGTTCAGTAGTTGATTTTCATAATATTATATGATATTTTTAGTTCTCTAATGTTTCATAGTATATTTAAGTTTTGTACCCATTATAAGATTTAATTGGTCCATACACGACCTTGTATTCTAGCTTACATACTTCTTTTTGTTCCATATGTGCATGTGTAACGTTCTAACTTATTATTAAACTTTCCTTGTCATTTTATAATATTGATTGTATGCCTATGATGCTTTATTCGGTTTCAAACATTTTGTTCCACAAGTTAACATGTGTTTGTTTTGGTGTATAATTTTTTCCTCATACCTAAATCATCGTATATTCACATGAATACCTGAATATATATAGTTTTATTTAGGCATGTTAGGGTGCACAAGCCTAGAGCAATTTCTCTTGATCATATATATAACAAGTTTCTCCTAGTCTTTTAAAATTTTCCAGCGAAGGTGGAACATTTTCTCCTAAGTTCAAACCTTGAACATCATTCCTCCAAAGGCAATTTATCACGAAGGTGGAACGCTTTTCTCTTGAAGCTAGAACAATTTTCTCCAAAACCTAGAACAAATCTGTCACAAAGGCGGAATACTTTTCCCTTGAATCTAGAACACCCATAACATTGTCCCGTTTAATTAAAATAAACTATTCACCTTCATGAAAACAATATTTTTAATGCAAAATATTGTCAAAATAAATTAAAGTGGGCTCTTATTTTAAAACTTTAATTATAACTAATAACACAATGGTGCGGTGCGGGCAGAGTTTAGTTGAGTAATTGGTTTGGAAACAGTTACACTCTGAAATTTTCAAATTTTTATACATATAGCAACGTTAGCGATAATATTTGTTTGTTCCCTCGACATATGAGCAGTAACCGTACTCAAACAAATACCAGAGGAAATTTCAGTTTTTGACACTTGGACAGTTGGACTGTTACAAATGCATGGATGCCCAAATTACACGCGTGAAGGGACTGTAAGTACAGAGGAGGCCGGCAACGCGGCTGCAGAAGTGCAGAGCAAAACAGCAGCAGCTAGCTACAGTCTTAGGTGTCTGTCACATGAGCGGCGGCGGGGGGTTGGGCATCGCCGAGGCCTTGAGCTTGTTGGGCATCGGCGGCGGCGGCAGCGACGTCGTCGTCCTCACGACCGCCGGCTATGGGTGGGGTGCAAGTGAAACCCGCGGCGGCCGGCGGCGGCACCGAGTGCCCACCTCGCGACACCGTCGTCCTCGGCTGCATATATCCTACGTGTTATTTTTTTTCTATGGAGCAGCAGTTATTAGCGCGCGAGAAAAAAAATTCCCTCGGATGATGAAACGTACCGAGAGGGCGCGAGCAGCGGGCGGGGACAGCGCAAGAACACACGAGGAGGAGGGCGACGAGCAACCAGCCGGCGACGAGGGTGCTGCGACGATGCATGGCGGCGAGCTCAGCTCAGGCAGAGTAGACGAGGAGGTCCGGGCCGGGGGAATGGACGACGGTGAGGTGAGCTTGATGAAAGCCCGATCATCAGCTGATGCCGTATATACACGCCGACCAATAATCCACGAGAGGGTGGAACTACCGAGAGAAGCCGATCTGGAGCTACGCAGGCTTTAGGTGGTGAGCACTGTACTAATCCCTGCTTGCATTGCTAACCGGTGATTCCCCACGCGTTGTTGCGGGACTTTAAATAAATTATTTCAAATATTATATGGTTGGCATAGATATTGGTTTTATATGAATATATTGTAGCACATATATAATTAATGTATAGGTTGCATGCCACGGATGCAAAAAATAAAAAGTAAAAAAAAACATGAAAAAAGTGGTAGTAAGAATAAGCATGTGTGATGCACGGTTAAATTCGTACACAAATTATCTACGTGACGTGGGCTCCTTAGTTGCTCATAGTACCATGGCCAAATCCTCTACAGATGACCACGCCATCGTTAAATCTCATGACACACTTCATCACTGTTTTTTGGATCCACCGCTTCCATCCACGCTGTAGAATACGATCGGTCCCTCAGTCGCCATTGTCCAAACAGCCCAGCTGTCATAGGATGTGGAAATCTCGCACCTATATGCTCTCAGGTCCCATGCTGACAGAACCATACACACGCATCAGCAACCTGGACACACACACAGTGATGTACTGCATGCCCAAGATTACATTATGCAAATTAAATCAAATACATGTGTCGTGGTTTCGGGAACCGGGGTGACACAAGCAGTAGTTTTATGGTTCGGTGGGGATTCAGCGCGGACTCGCTCCGAATGGTGAGCCAAGGGACTCGAGAGATTTATACTGGTTTGGGATCGAACTCCCTACGTCCAGTGGGATGGTGTTCTCGCTTGTATTGCTCTGGGGCTTGGTGTTCGGTGTTACACGGTGTGAATATGTGAAGCTTGCTGCCTTCTTCCCTTAGGCGAGCGCGTCCCTCCTTTTATAAATGCAAGGGAGAGCTTACAGCGCCTGAGGAGGCAAGGAGCCAGTAGAAGAAGGAGAAGCAAAAAGAGAAAAATGATAAACTAACATGTGGTATACTATTATAGAAAATCTCCTCCCGGGTCGTCTTGGCACGCCTTCTGCACGCGCGGCCCCTGCACGCGTGACTCCTCCTGAGCTTCCCCGGCACGCCTCCCGCACGCGCGGTAGGGTCGCGTCCCTAGCCTTGTAGCGATGCCGCGCCGGCTCCTGTAGCGACGCCGTCCTGGTGCTGGCGGTACTTGGCGTAGGGCTTCCCCCCTCTTGTAGTCAACTGTGCGGTACAAAAGGGGGTGTCCCGTTCCGTCGCTCCCTGCGGTCTGACATCTCCTCACGCGTCATTCCTGTGGTGAGTCACGGGGTTAATTTAGGTGTCGTCCTGTCGCGCCCCTGGGAAACCCCTCTTGGTTTTTCGGTGCCGCGAGTACAGGCGTGCGCCCGGTCAGAGGCGTGCACCCGCCCTGTCGCGCCGTGGGGTCCCATCAGTCGAGCCCGCAGCCAAACCTGCTCTCCTTAACGAGAGGGGCTCGGCCGCTCCGTCTTGCCCAACCACCCGAGCGAGACTTGGCGTCCTCGGTGGATAAGATCCGATCGGTCCCGTGGGACCGTTCCGGATGGGGCTCGGGCGCTTCGTCCCGTACAATTTTCGTTGGCTTGGCTCGGCCGCCAGGCCTAGCCCAACCGTTCCGGGTGACGCTCGGTCGCCTCCGTCCCGCCCAACCATACAGGGCGAAGCTCGGGTGGGCCGCCTCGCGCTCGCGTTTGGCCCGTGCTCCGCTAGGTCCTTCCTGGGCCTTTTAGTGAGAGCCATCTTTTGGGCTTTGCGACGGGCTGTGGACCGCTTCACGTCGTGGGGGCTTCTAGTCATCCCCCCGTCAACATGCATGCCCTTCGATCGATCCTCAATTCAAGGTGGAATTCGATTCGTTTGTTGAGAGTAATGGAGAACATCCTCAAATTACCTAGTCCAATCCCTCGAAGAAGGCATGCACGATGTTTGTAGTCACCGTGGACTCCGTTCGGGAGAATAAGAGGCATGCACGGGCTGCTGCAGATAGCCATGCAGCTAGTGCACTCGACGATACAGGAACCGCCGAGCAAACCACTGCACGCACGCCAGCATAGGTTGCCGCGCTGTGCTTTCCGGCCGCCCTGCTCCACCGTGCGTGCTCGTTGTTGCATGCGTCCTCACTGTCCGCCCATGTCCTTGTTTTCGTTGTCCTCTCGCTGCCGCGGTATGTACCGATACACTTGGTTGCAGCATCATCCACGGGCTCAGAGCTCCATGCTAACGCTGCTCTCGCATTGCATTTCTGTATTAATAGAAGTTCAGGGATGGAAAATGGAAGGTGAAAGGGTTGAAGGGGAAGGGGCAAAGGGCATTACTCGAAGACAATATACTACTCAAGTAAATACGACATCAACGTATATTATGAGCAAGTAAATACGCACGCAAGGCGGCATCTCTTGGATTAAAACCACCATAACGCATCACCGAAGGACTAAATGCATGGCGCATGGGTGAGTGATATGAGTACTAAATGCATGGCTTTGCATGCACACCGCCATGCACCATTAATTAACACACCATGCGGATTGGGTTGCAAGGGGTTGAAGACCTAGACCATGAGATCACATGATGGCGAAAGCACAATGACATGGTTGCGTGAGTGACTCTTGGGCTGGGTAAATGACGTGGCTAGCCTGCATGTCAAGAGAATTGGAGTTAATGATCTTGAGTGGGCTTCACTTATATAGAGTATATAGATGCGGCGGGTACGATGCATTGAGGGCAATAATTGTCTCCTTTATGATTAAGTTAGTAGGAGTACCACTAAAAAGTTCATCGACCGAGGCGCTGGAAGATGATCAGTGGATTAATAGAGATGTTTAGGTTGACCTCATACAGTCATACTCAAAGTTTCAAATAGCCGGATATAGCTATTTTAGCGGTGTAAAGCAAAGTACAATAGCCTCGTAAACCTCTTAAAGGCTCACAGTGAGCCTTCTTGCTGAATATGTACGGTTACAGGAGCATGTGGGATCAATGCATCATACATTGGAACGGCGTGCATTGAAAATGATCTAGTTAATCCAGCGCCGAACCTCGTTGGAGAGGTGCACCTCATCAAGCGACAGATCAATGGAACACTGTGCGGCCCCCGGCCCCTCGGCGGTTGACAACGCAAAGCTTCCTGCAGCTGCGAGAGGTACGACTAATTAATTAATCGCTGTGTTTAGTGGTGATGGTGGACTTTGCTGCATGATGCCAGTCTTTGTTCAGGCCAGCTCGCGATCCAGACTAAATTTGCTTCGTAAACAGGCATAGAAGATGTACTAATTCGTGGATCTCGAGCTGGGCTGTCTCCTGCTACCGAACACATGAGCAACGGCAGTCGGCAGGCAGGCAGAGGCAGAGCAAATTGTAGGCCTGTGTGCATTGCAGCTGCAGCAGGTGCGGCGTACTATATCGCTAGCACAACGGATAATTGAGCAGGGGAAGCAGCTGGTGCAAAGCTGGCGTCGTGCGTGGAATGTCTATTTTTCATGTTGAGATGCGTCCTGCTGTCGGGTTTCCTACGAGCCACTTTTATTTCTTTCTTAGGCACACCTCTAGCTCCAACTAACTAGTGTCCTCTTATTCGCGAGCCATTTTTCATTTTTGGATGGCGCCCAATGGTGGTCCTGAGATTTCAAGAGCCGGAAACAAAATTTTAAAATAGGACCATTATTATCGTACCACCATACAGCTACGAACCTTGTATCGTATGTTTGGGCACTTTACGCTATTAAATTATAAATAAAAAGGTTATCAAATGCAAATTTGTAAATGTCATTGAATAATACAGTTTGATAAAGAGTATGCCCCATCCGAGGACATTTGAAAGATTCAAATTTTGTTTTGATTTTTTTTTTTTTGAGAAAAATGGAGACCTTGAATGCCATCAAATGGAAATTTTATAAATACAAAGTTTAAAATCTCATCGAGCTCTACAATGTTGGTAAAGCCTATATTTCATCCAATCTCATATTTTTTTTCTTTTGACGTAACCTGGAGGAGTTGCCCCCTACAGCAAAATTTATTCAAAAGGCAAACACAAACCGCGAGTCCAAAGAATTACAAAGAAGAGGGGGAAGGAATAACAAAAGAAAAAAGAGAGCAAAGACTAAAACTAAAGCTACTCGGGGGTGGGAGGGGGGAGGGAACCGTGTCTCGAAAGAAGTGAGCCACAAGCCCAACACCGGGCTATTATTAATTTATATGTGAAGTCTCTATTTGAAATAAGGGATCCGACTACGACATGGCAAAGATGGGACAGGGTAACTTCATCACTAACGTAGTTTGGGTATAATTCATATTTTTCAAATGTTTAAATAAATTTTTTAAATATGATGAATGATTAAAGTCGTGAAAAAAATCACCGGCAACATAGATATTTGTGAATGGAAATAGTAATAAGGTGCATTGAGGATACTATGACAGCCAACCAGGCTAGTTTTACATAGCGATAGTTTTTTTACGAACCTAGAGGGACTATAGCGATATATAGTTACATAATTTTCAGAAATTAAAAAGCTACAGAATATCCAAAGTACACACGTACATGATTTTCAGGCGGTTATAAGGATATTGACGGAGATTAAATTTCTTCCTAATCAAATTTGGATAGAAAAAAAATTAATACTTCTCAATTCCTTTTAACCGCCTGAAGTTTACAAAGGCGAAGATACACAAACGTTCAAATATCACCCTCTGGCTGCGCTCACGGGTCATGCCAAGCAGGGCGACGTCGTCGTCACGCCTTGGTCGGCGATGGCGGCGCAGGCATCGCCGCGGCCCTCATCTTGTTCGACGTCGGCGCCGGCGGCAGAGTCTTCCTCGCCCCCAAGGACCGTCTGTTCCAGATCTTCCTCCCCCCGCGGTTGGCGTCCATGCCCATGCCCATGCCCGCTGACATAACGCCGCCGGCGCCGGCGGCCCCAAGGTTCCTCATCCCGTCATCCCCATCCGACGAGCGGAGCACCGGGGCGGCGAAGGAACCGGCCACGAAGAAGACGGCCACGAGCAACCAAGCGAGGGTTCTGGGGCTCATGGCGGCTGTACTCTGTGCTACCGCGCTAGCTAGAATGGATCAGATTCTCGAGTAATTTGGAAGTGTGTGTCTCCAGCAAGCTCATCAACTCATGCTCTATATATACTGCAGTACATGGAATTATGGATGAGCACGAGGGTGTCCATTCCAATGCAAGGCCGTTCGAACTGCCAAGCGAGGCTAATCTCTGGTACGCGTCCGGGCTACGTGCTAATCATGCAGAGGCTTGTAGGTACGCAGCTGGAGTATTGTTTATCTGTATATATACTGCACCTTGTTGCTGATGATGCTGACCTGCAGCGCTGGTGAAATTAATTAAATGCCGCTAGCAGCCTATCACTGTAGCTCGTGTACATGTTAATTTAGGTTTATGGTCGTCGTTGACCTCGGCCGATGCGGCGATGCCAGCACCGCAATTCTGGAGCTCGATTCAAAATCCAAACGAAATTCGATCGTGTGAGTTTAATTTCTTCGCTGCCCACGCCTTTTTCCTTCTTCGGTTTTGAGACTGAACCCGGCCGATGCATATCAAGGTTCACCATTTTGTTTTCGTTTCGAAAAAATTTCGATTTAACCAAAAAATTTGACTTTCATATTTTTAAATTTGAAACCGAATTCTAACTTTTTTCGGACCGAAATTACCATCCCGAGACGGCGAACCTTGATGCACATACATAAACACTGTACTAGTGGTGGTATATCTGCTGAGTGATGGTACCTCTGCTTTGAAAGTTGGGATCTCCAAGCACCGGCAGATCTACACTGCATGCGTGGTGTCCGTCGGCTGTTGACAACGCACGCCGCCCGGCGACAGCGTTGCATATGTTCATGTAACCAGTCGATCATAATCGTCGTTGACTTTGGTGTATGATATATAATCATCGTGATCCAGCCTAAATTTGTTTCGGCAGACAGGTTTAAAAGATGCACTTATTCGCGCGGATCTAGAGGTGTGCCTGTGCTGTTGCCTGTTCTGTCCCATCCGATCCTACCGCGGGCGCGAGTTCGGAGGAGTCTCTGGCCCGTGCCGCAACCGTGGGCCACTGGCAGGTGGACCCAGCCAGTTGTTGACGCCATATTTTAACTGAACCGGATGGCGGACGTTTTTTTAAGGAAAAGGAACTTTTTTTTCTAGAAAAAGGAACTGGATGACGGGCGCTTGGTGGATCATTTCAGAAGATCAGGCTCGAAAATAGTTTTTCCGAGCATCGGACCTCCGGGCTAAGAAAGACGGCCAAAATTGAAAGCCTAAGACCCGGTGCAACTATATGAAGCCAAGTGAAGAAGAGACCAGAAGTGGAAGGAGCGTCAGCATACTCGGTCGCACGTATCGGACGGTCCCATGAGTAAACATCGAATAGATGGTTTGTTGATTCATGGGGCGAGATAAACAGAAGAGATACAAGAAATCAAGACCCGGTGCGATTTCTCTCTCTAAGCTTGACTTGTAAAAAGGTTATGAATACAAATCTCGTCCAATAAGGTGCATGTGCAAATTAAAGAAGGGATATGGTTCATGCGCTTATTGGTGGACCGGCTGACTAGTGAATTATTGATAAAGCACTTAGCAAATAAGGTGCATTGAAGTTTGAAGATACTATAACGTACGGCCAACCAGGCTAGTTTTACATAGCGACAGTTACAGAATTTAATTTTCAGAAATAAAAAAATACAGAATTTTCAAAGCACACACGTAGGGGAAGATACACAAACGTTCAAATCACTCGCTGGCCACGCTCATGAGTCATGACCAAAGCCGGCCCAAAGGAGAATCGAAGCACCCAGGAAGGCGGCGAGCCGGCGACGACGTCGTCACGCCTTGGTCGGCGACGGTGGCGCAGGCATCGCCGCGGCCCTCGTCTTGTTCGACTTTGGCGCTGGCGGCTGGGTCGTCCTGCCCCCCAATGACCGCCTGTTCCAGACCTTCCCCGCGCGGTAGGCGTCCATGCCCATGCCCGCTGGCATAGCGCCGGCGGCGGCGGCGGCGGCCACTACAAGGTTCCTCCCATCGTCCCCATGCGAGGAGCGGACTACCGGGGCGGCGAAGGAACCGGCCACGAAGAAGACGACGACCACGAGCAACCAAGCGAGGATTCGGCGACTCATCATGGCGGCACGCTAGATTGATCGATACGATCAAGGACGATGTGGATTCTGGAGTTTGGAAGCGTGTGTCCAGCATGCTCATCAACTCATGTATATATACCGTATATGGAATTATATGGATGACAGGATGAGCACGATGGGTTGTATATCCAAGGCCCGGTCGTACTGTGCCGAAAGAGGCCAATCTCTGGTACAGGTGCTAATCATGCAGAGGCTTGTGGGTAGTACATAGCAGTCATAGCTGCAGTATTATACTGCACCTGCATGCTGTTGATGCTGAACTGCGTGCTGGTGTAATTATATTAATGAACTGCTAGATTATTTTGAGACCAGTTTATGATCGACGTCAGATTCACTGCGGCGGCATTGGTTGACCTCTCTCACGTCGGCTGCCGGGTCAGATGGATGGGCATGCATGGGGTGCAGTGGCGGATACAATGCAGGTGGAGCAGGCAGACGTCAGCACCGCAATTTTGGAGCTCGATCCAAAATCCACATCCAAACGAAGTTCGATCGAGTTGAGTTTCTTCGTTGCCTACTCCGAACATTTCCCCCCTTCGGTTTTAAAACAGTGTATATCTTACTACTGTGGTAGTACTGGCAGATTCGTGGATAACTACGTGGTGTCCGTCGGCTGTTGACAACGCACGCCGACAGGCGACAAAATGCAGCCGGTTAATCACAATCGTCGTTGACTTTGTTTGGGGGAATGATACTTAATCATCGTGATCCAGCCAAAATTGGTTTCGGTAGACAGGTTTAATTAAAAGATGCACTTGTTCACGCGGATCTAGAGGTGCGCTGGTTCGTCTATCGTCATTGTCCGCTACTAGAAGTGAGCCTACTGGTTAGGTGGAAAAAGTGGTCATAGACCTAACCATCTAAGTTCGAACCCTTACCAACTCAAATTTGAATATTTATTTCTTTTTAATGAAAAACCACGTAGTTCACCCTAGGTTTGTCACATTTTGTTTCCTCTCCTACCGAGCACAGGTGCAGAAAAGAGACAGTGTACGATGAATGCAGAATCTAGGAGTAGTACGAGGCAAAGCCACTCTTTGGCGGAGGTAGTCGTAATCACATTTTCACTAAGTATTGATGTTCACTTAATGATAGGACATGCGTATTACCTCATCGTATTAATATATATGTCAAGGAGCGGTGTACCTAGAGTAGTGCCCGTGGAGCAGATTGGGAGCACATCTGAAGTTCTGAACCTGGCCATGAGGAATCGAGGCGACGATGAGCAGCCGAGCGAAGACTTTGCTGCCATACATGGCGGCAGCCGGCAGGTGGCTACCTCGGCAGCCAGGAATGAACCTGGGAGGTTACAAAAGTCATTAAGTGGCTACTCGCGTGTGCAGCTTCTTAATTAATCAGGCCACAGCTCGGCAGTCTTAGTTATGGAAAACTACTGTCCGTTGGCAGATGCAGTTGACAACAACTACAGCCTACGGGTGTGTACTAAGCTTTATGCAACCAATCAATCATAATCGTTGACTTTGCTGCATGATGATAAACATGCGAGATTAAGGTCGGCCAGAGACGGATTAAAGAATGTGATTGTCCGTGGATCTGTGATGTCCCTTCGTACAGTGCCACTCGCAAGCCGCAACCGGGCGCGGCAGAAGCCAGCAGAGACCATACAATTTGAAGAATGCAGAGCAGACAGCGTCACAGCAGCGGCCAGCGGGTGTAAGTGCAACTCTCGTTTGAAGCAGAGAATGCAGGAGCGGAGCAAGGTGAGAGGTGAGAAGGAGCACAACTCTATTTTTTGAAACAGAAGGAGCAAACGCAACTCTGTTTGAACCAGAACAGGCGTAGAATGGTTTCTAGTATACGACAGAAACAATAGGCGTAGACAAGGCAGTAGCAAAGCTATCCGGCTGTCAATGTAAGCTTCTCAGCCCGGGTGGTAGGCGAGTGCTTGTGCGTTCAGTTCTCAGCTCCTTGCCAGTTTACCTTTTGATAGTAATGAAACCGCCCAAGGCCTTCATAAAGGATTTTGACAAGATACGACGTCGTTTCTTATGGGTTGGGAACCAGCAGTTTCATGGAGGCAAATGTAAAGTGAGTTGGGCTCGCCTACAACGGCCGATAAACCGCGGTGGGTTAGGCATCATCAATTTGGAGCTCTTCAGTCGGGCGCTCCGCTTGCGCTGACTTTGGTTTGAATGGAAGTGCCCAGAAAAACCATGGGTGGGGATGGAGTTGCAAAATCGATGACACAGACAGAGCTCTCTTTGCAGCAGCGACAAGGGTCACGGTGAACAATGGCCAAAGAGCAAAATTTTGGCATTCTAGCTGGATTAATGGAGCGTCCCCGGCCCTTCTATTCCCGGAATTGTTCAAGCACAACAAAAGGAAAAATCGCACAGTGGCGGAGGCCTTGAGAGATGACAATTGGATTAGGGACATCCTGCATGATCTTACGGTTGGTCTTCTGTCTGAATACACACAACTATGGGAATTTGTTGAGTCTGTGCATTTCAACCACGAAAGTGCAGCAGAAGATACAATTACTTGGACAAGAACTGCATCGGGTGAATATTCAGCGAGTTCCGCTTACAAAATGCAGTTTGAGGGAGGTTTGCATTCTGATTTCCCACACACAGTCTGCCTAGTTTGGGCGCCTGCAAAATGCAAGTTTTTCCTTTGGTTACTTCTGCAGAACAGGGTCTGGACAACTGACAGGCTGCTCACCAGACAGTGGCCCAATTCTTATTTCTGCCCGATGTGCTACCGCAATCTGGAAACTGCTCGGCATTTATTCTCTGTCTGCCCGGAAACTTGCAAGATCTAGACAGCCATGAGTAGGTGGTTAGGGTGCCAAAGCTTACACCCGAACAGCTGGGATGCGGATAGGAGCCTAGGGGATTGGTTTCGTAGCTTGGCTGGAAGCTCTAGCTCCTCTTCGGCACAAGGTTTGCGGTCCCTCGCAATCCTCGTGGTTTGGTCTGTTTGGAGTGAACGTAAAGCTAAGATTTTTAAGGATGAGCACAAGACTATAGCTGCACTAATTGTAGAGATCAAGGAAGAAGTCAGGCTCTGGAGTGTGGCAGGCGCGAAGCATTTGGCTTCTTTAGTTGCTCCTATGTATCGCGAGTAGTCAGTTATTTTTTTGTTTTGTTGTTTTGGGAGTTCACCGTACTCCCATATCCTGCTTTTTTGGATTTTTGTACTTTGGCGCCTCTGGCGCTTGCTTTCTTGCTCTCTCCTTATATATTATCCTTATTAATATATGCCGAAATTTTCCGGGTCTTTCGAAAAAGACAGAAACAATAGGATTTACTGACATGCTTTCATTTTGCTGGATTTCCTTTCAGTGTGACGAACCCTTCTTTTTAAGTACCCAAAAAAACCTTCATGTTGTGAAACTATGTCGAACTGAAAATAGCTGATCTCCAAAACCAATCCTTGTTTTGTTAGGAAAGAAAGTCGAAGAAAGGAGCTGCTCTTGTTTGACGTTGATCGCATGTGTAAGCACTCTGTTTTTTTTTCTTTCTGGCGTAAGCACTCTGCTTTTTTTTTGCGGGCGTATGATGACACACGGTCACACGCGTTTTTAATTAAGAGGAGAATGTAGGCACTTTGCTACCGTTGAGCTTTGGTGAAATTCCATTCGGGCTGTGCGAATTAGGCTTTACTGTTTTTAATTAAGAGGAGAATGTAGGCACTTTGCTACCGTTGAGCTTTGGTGAAATTCCATTCGGGCTGTGCGAATTAGGCTTTACTTTGGAGACAGGTCTAGCACAAATTTTCCATCCGTCTTTTCACTTCATAAATAAAGACTTTTCAGTTTTTACCTTATTCTATTACATTTAAAATATAAACAATTATTAAAGTAAAAATAGAATTGCAACTCTATGAATGAAATGAAAAGAAAATTAAGTTCAAAATTGGTAGGGGCCGCGCGAACGCGTACCCCCTCTACCACAAATTACGACGTCCATTCTTCTACTTGAGGAGATGGTAGACTAACGTATCCACCACGTGCAATGTGGACCATTGATCTAGGCCATGAGTCTTTTTGATCACCCATAGACCCCGTCCAGGTAAGTATGTTTTCAAGTAGCCTAACACCTGATTATATCTAACACCTCCGCTCACATCATGTTAAAGTTTCCGTTTGGGACTAAATCTACGTCCGCAAATTGATTAAGGGTCCTATTTGGCAGCGGTTAGCCGGAATATGGATGGCCCATTGGCGTATGAGTTTCAGGGCCCATAGCCCACTAAGACATGGCTCTCTTTCTTTCCAAGAAGAAAACGGTCTGAAAAGGAAAGCTTTATACCCGTGTTCAACTTCGACATGGCCACATGGGTTGGGCTAAATTCTAAAAAGAGGACATTGTTCAGACCCTCGCCAAAAAAAAAAGACATTGTTCAGACTGAAGACCAAGCACTCGAGCAGCTCGAATGGCTCCCTCCATTACTGAAAGCCTGTATGGAATGGCCATTCAACGAAGCTTTCGAACGGCAGCGGCAAGAACACCATCTCATCTGATTCCGTAGCTTTCCTATAGATTAGAGAAGCAGAGATCCTCCCGCAGTCCCACTCCCATATGAAGCAGTCAGCGATCGTTGATCATACAGGAGGCAATGTAGATAATTGACAAGAACATGGAATGAGGTTTGGGAATTGGGAGCCCTGGCAAGCTCAAGTGTTAAGCCAGATGACTAAGTGGACATGGAATTGTACTTAGCCATGGCTACAAAAATTTCAACTTAAAATTGGCAGGGGCCGCGCGGACGCGTACCCCTCTGCCACAAATTACGACGTCCACTCTCCTACTTGAGGAGATGGTAGACCAACGCACCCACCACGTGCAATGTGGACCATTGATCCAGGCCATGGGTCATCTTGACCACCCATTGACCCCGTCCAGGTAAGTAAGTTTCTCGGTCGCCTAACCCCTCATTATATACTGATCCCCCTCTCGCACCATCCAAATCTCCACATCTGGGACTAAATCCACGTCCGCAACAAACTTTGCAACCGCATCAGCTGCCTCGCCCTTCTCACGGGCTGCGGGAAACGGACGGCCCATCAGCGGCCGCGTTTCGCGGCCCGTGGTCCGTGAATGCGTGGCCCTCTTTCCTCGGAAGAAACGGTCAGGGGTGGAAGAAGCTGATCCTTTTCCGAATTTTCGGCATGATTCGGATTTTTCACACTAAGCACGTTGTCATCTCCATTATTGCAAGGATGGAATAATAGCCTTTGAGCGGCAAAGCTTTCCAGGTCCAACGGCAGCGACAGGCACACGCACACACCTGATCCTGCAGGTTAGCTTTGGACACGACGCAGGCCTCTCTAGAGAATCAGAGATCTACCACCACCACTTAGCGCTTTCACCGCCATTTTATTTCAGAGGTGTGGTGCGGCGATGGTAAAGTTGCCGTCATCGTCATCGTCGCCATCGTCGTTGACGCCATCGAAACCGACGTGACGCACGGCGCACGCGCCATTAGAGAGGCACCACCACCCGTCCACCACGGGAATTCCTCGGCACCGGATTCGGAGGATGATATGCATGGCGGCAAGAACCGCGCTATTCCGGGCGCACGCAGCGCGTCATGAGTAGATCAGTACGTCCTCGAGGCCCCGCGCCGGGCCGCCGGCCGTGATGGACTGGACTGCTTGCTCGGATGAGCCCGGCCGGCCGGCGTGTCTCCGGCTTGCCGGAGTTTTTTTTTTTTTTTTTTTGGTAGTGGTAGGACGCCCAGTCGCTGTTGATCTTTATCCGTGGCCTCCTGATCTACAAGCATCTGTATGTGGCGACGCAGGAGAGACGACGACGTTTCAGCTGATGCAAGCACCACGCACCAAGGGGCACGACACGACGGCCCTGCTTTGAAGATGGAGTGGCCGCCACCAGCACCGACAAGGAGCGGCCACCATTAGGTCCGGTTTCGGTGCGTGCCTTTGCTTTATTTGCCAACGACGACAAATCATGGGATGGCATGGTTCCTGACGGACAACCCACCTTGACCTCCTTGTGTTCTATACGTCTGGACCTGTTTGGATGGGTTAGAGATTACAGAGAATGCAGCCCCTTGCTGATCACCCCAGAGTTCCACTGTCATCTAGGTCCCCTGTTTGCTGATCATATAATGTGTTGCAACTTGCAAGCCTGGGCGTCATCAGATCCTGAGCTAGCTCGAGCAGTCAGCAGCCGCAAGCTCGCCGCTGGCAGCTAGTGGACCGGCCGGCGAGGTTTCTGCCCTGGATGGAGCTAGACGACCAGAGCCCAGGAGATGACTTGGTCAGCAGTACTGTGGCAGGGATCGGGATCGTTGTTGTCCAAGCGATGGAGTCAGCTCACATGGCCACTCGCCCCCACACCCCACTCTTGTAACCTGGGATCTCTGCGTACAGAGTTGCAGACACCCAAGTAGGGTAAAATGGTGATGATGGTACCACTAGCGCATATATATGACGCCATAACATGCAGCATCCTCTGAGAAGAATAAATTCCACGAGAATCTCGTAGGAATTTTATCTGAAAAAAGAAAAGTTCCAATCCAGTGTGACGGACTGATCGGGGGAACGAGATCCTACATTCTAAAATGACAACAACAAAAAAAACGTTAATCATGCGTTCTAAAACGATCTCAAACATTTATTTGAACCGAGCGTGCATTTAAAAATGGGTTTGTCTCCCACACGCCTTCTCCGATAACCTTAAAACGCTAAACTCCAACTCCAATTTTCTAGTTCAATTTAGGGGTGAACGATGGGCAAGCAAAATTTCAGTCAGTTTATGATGAGTAAAAACTCATTAAGTTAAGCTGAAAGATCAAATAGACTATTAACAAAGCTCAAAACAACGCTGTAAAAACTTCAGTCAATTTGATCTGAATTACACTTCTATTTTTCTGGATGAGACGACCATTTCTACACACTCATCACACTGGGACTGCTACGCACCAAACTGTCCACAGTGGCCAGTGCCCCCCTAACGCTCATCGATTGCCAACGAGGACACAGCAAGCACATGGGCGAAACAAATGACGACCGGTGCCGTTTGCGTGCAAAACCGGTCAAGGCGTTCACGGGTTCTTCGTCCCCATACGGCATACCACTCGGTGGCCTCCGCCTCCGCGCGCTCCGCGCCACGCAAGGCCAGTGTCCGCCAATGGCATGGCGCGCGGAGCCCTTGTGCCGGCCGACAGCGACAGCGACTAGGCGGCGGCGGGGCCATGGGCACCGGCGGCGTCGACGGCGGCGCGGCAGAAGGGGCAGCGCGAGGTGCCCTCGAGCCAGGGCAGCGCGCAGGCCCAGTGGAAGCGGTGGCCGCAGGGGAGGTGCGCCAGGACGTCGCCGGCGCGGAACTCGTCCAGGCACACCGCGCACTCCGCCTGCTCCGCCGCGGCCCACCGCGGGCGGCTCCACCGCATCAGCCGCCGCATCACGCCCTTCTTCGAGTACACCTCCCGCTGCACGCCCGACAAGGACATGGCCGGCGCCGGCGCGGAGCTCTCGGCGCCGACGGCGCTCCCCTGGGGCCTGCGCAGCTTTATGCTCCCCGTGCTGTGATGCCTGCACGCAAGATCGAATCTTTTTCAGCCCGGCCTCCTGTGATGATGTCTGTCGGCTTGGAGGACGCGGTGGATCATGGATTCTCGATCAATTATTATTTTTACCTCTTGATGGCGGCCTCCTCCCTCTTGCTCCTGAGCTTCTGGTCCAGCCGCTCCTTGGCCTCCCGCGCATTGCTGTCCAGCGTCCACCCATGTATCGCCTCCATCACGCCGCTCCGCTGCTTGCCAGAGCCGCCGCCGGCGCTCCCGTGCCCCGCCGCGTACAGGCAGAACGAGGACCGCCGCGTGCCGCCGCCGCCGGCCTCCACGCCCGACGACCCCGCCCCGCCCTGCCGCAGCCGCCGCCGCCGCGCGCACTCCACGCCGGGTAGCATCCCGGCCATGATGACCATCAATCAATTCCGCAACCTAGCTGCTACTGCTAGCACAGCCGCCGCGCGCGGCAACCACCTCGACCTCGACCTCGACGGCGCCGCCCGACCGGGCGCTTGCTGTGCGCTACTAGTCCACCCTATACTCCTATATATACACACGCGGACGCGGACGCGGCGAGCCCACACCGCCACCTAACCGCGGGCGCGTTTGCGTGCCGAGGATCCAGCCGCCCCCGCGGAAGCCATGCGGGCGCCGCCCATTTGAGGCAAGCGCTCAACCGCCATGACTGTCGTCGTCCGCTTGCGCGCTTCTGGTGGTGTGGGCGGACTGGGGTGGGAGTGGGACTGACTGAGAGCAAGCCAGTGAACGGCACGGAAGTCTGCTGCTCTGGCTGCAAGGATCCCCCGCGCTTTAAATAGCTGCTGCCTCCGCTCCCGACGCCGGGAGAGTGGGGGAGTGCGGCCAACTACCTTGCCACGACATGGGATGCCGGGGAAGGGATCGAATCATGGCATGGTGAGGGTGGTTCCGGTGCGGCGGGCCCCGCGCGGGATGGCGAGGAAATCCACTGGTGAGTGAGACGGCAAGCATTATTGGGGTCAGGACGGGACAGGCCAGGCCACACCCACACTGATGGCTGATGTGATCGCCGGCCGACCTCGCACTCTGCATCTACTATCTCGCGGTGAATCCGTCGCGGCCACACCTCTGGAAAAAAGATCTTCGCGCGGCCGACGTCTGGAAACTACTGCAATGCACCGCGTGGATCTTTTTTGTTCCCTTCACAAGAATTTGCAGGAGAAAGCCTGCCTTGCCGCCTTGGATTCATGGTCCGATCAGTTGGTCAGTGCAGTTACCCATTCACGCTGACAGGAAAAAGCAGCTAGCGGACATGGTGGCTGAGCTCCGAGACGAGCGTGGTGAGCGGGTCGTCCGTTTCCGTGCGCCGGGCCGGGGCGGGGGCAGCTGGTGGGAGTGAGAGGGACCATGGCGCCTTCGCCGAAGCTTCCGGGTAGCAGCGGCCGGACAGGGCATGACCCCCGCCATTAATTCCCTGCCTTGCCCCACGCCCTCGATGCTATCGGCGCTGGGCACCCCTCACCCCCACCCCTGTTCAGTGTTCACCATGCATCTCGTCATCTCGATTATTCAGGATGCGATCGCGTCCTGTTGCTAAGCAGAGCTGGTGGCGACGGCGCGCTGACGGAGGACGGGCCTGCCACCTGCGCGCGTGGGAAACAGGATTGGGATTCAGCATCCGGCGACAGCGACGCCGGCGCCTGGGCGCCGTCGTCGTCGTCGTCGTCATGCTCCGACCGATCCCGGTATCTTTTTCGCCACCACGCCAGCGTGCCCATCCCATCCCCCGAATCGGCGAATGGTTTGTTTACCCAGCCAAGAGACAAGTGCCACAACCGTGTCGCGATGATTGCTGAGGAGAGCATCGCCTGATGATCCCCCTCCTGATCCCGTTTTATAATCTGCTCTCGCTCTCGGGCTGGGCCAATGCGGCCGTGGCAGCACAATGCCGGCGTCCCAGCTAGCACCGCGATCACCGGCATTCTCCATGACCTGGATCTCTCTCCAGGCCCGACTGTCTTCAGTCACTCGCCGATCGAGCAGTCCACGGTGCCTGCATCTGAGATCCCGATGTGGTGCCTTGATTCATGAAGCCGGCGCGAGCGGCTCGAGGACCAGCAGTGACCATTTGGTTTGGTCAGAATATGGAACGATTCCGTGAAATTTGCCGCTGAAACTGCTGCACACGCCGGATCGAGGGGGAGAAAAAACTGCAATTTCCAACACCGTCTGGTAAACAACATGGGCCAGTCCGTTCGTGGCCATCCAACACGCCCACGAGAGGCCCGTTTCCGGCTCCTCAATTTCCAGTCCACAAAATAGGCCGTCGAAACCCGAGCCCAAGAAAAAAAACATCCGCGCGCACGGGCTAACGAACGTACTCAGGCGCTTTTTTATTTTTTAGATTTTATTTTTTTTTTTTACAAAAATATACACCGGTTGGTAACATTTGCAGGGATGGTCGACCGGCGCCCGGGGGCCGGGCGCCAGGGGCCTGGCGCCCGGTGCCCAGGCGCCAGGTGTGCGACCGTCAACGGCGTCCAACGGGCGCCGTCGGACCGGCGGACGGAGACGCGACCGGCGGACGGAGACGGAGGACGGAGACGCCTGGCGCCCGGAGCCCCGGCGCCAGGGGCGGTGTTTTTTTTTAATTAGCTCGCTAATCACATGTTTAATCGCTAATCTCGCTGTTTAATCTCGTGCATCCGATCCGAGTTAGATTCTAACCATTTAGCTTCAACCTTGCCTATTATATTAGCATTCTAAATTAGCGCTTCGACCCTTTCACCAGGACCCCTCCAGTTTATTTTGACCCCAGTTTATTTTGAAATTACAAGTATTTTGCTCTATTTTCTTTCTCCATTTTCTATTTCCTATTTTGTGTAAGTTTATTTTGAAATTATAAGTATTTTTAGGTCACGTTGTTCTGCTTCGCGAAGCAGATCTTGTCGGCGCTTTAGCTTATCCTCCCTCCTCTTCAGTTCTAAATACTACTAGATGTAAATATTACTACAATATACTAATAAACATACGCAAAATAGGAAATAGAAAATGGAGAAAGAAAATAGAGCAAAATACTTGTAATTTCAAAATAAACTGGGGTCAAAATAAACTGGAGGGGTCCTGGTGAAAGGGTCGAAGCGCTAATTTAGAATGCTAATATAATAGGCAAGGTTGAAGCTAAATGGTTAGAATCTAACTCGGATCGGATGCACGAGATTAAACAGCGAGATTAGCGATTAAACATGTGATTAGCGAGCTAATTAAAAAAAAAAAACACCGCCCCTGGCGCCGGGGCTCCGGGCGCCAGGCGTCTCCGTCCTCCGCCCGTTGGACGCCGTTGACGGTCGCGCACCTGGCGCCTGGGCACCGGGCGCCAGGCCCCTGGCGCCCGGCCCCCGGGCGCCGGTCGACCATCCCTGCAAATGTTACCAACCGGTGTATATTTTTGTAAAAACGAAAAATAAAAAATCTAAAAATAAAAAAAACGCCTCCTATTTGCTTGCACGGGCCGGGCCGCCGAAGCAGAACGAACGTTCAGCCCGGTCTTCGCGTCCGGTCGTCGTCTGCCGTGGAGGCACGGGCCTGGGCCGGCGCCACGACCACCAGCCCGCCGGCACCTCCCCAACTGCCAGAGTCTTCCACCACCCACTCCCACTCGCCACGCGGCCGTCCATGGACTCGCACTCGCGCGCGCATCGGCACATGCGGCCATGCCTCCTGTAGTCCTCCTGGCTGCTGCCCACCGCCGCGGCGGCTTCAACGGCCGATGACCAGCGCACGCGGCCGTGCGGGCGGGCGGGCGGCACGGCACCCAATAGCTTTGCTTTTTATCAGTGGTTGGGCCCCATCTGCAGTCAGCAGGAGGACTCTCTGCGTGGGCCCCACCTCGTCTGAACGCCGCCCGCCCGTTGGAGGCTCGGAGCTCTTCTCTGGTCGGCGGCGGTCCATGGCCGAGCGGCCAAGCCGGAAGCACGGGTGTCTCTGCCTTTGGCTTCTGGGTCTTGCCGAAACCGAAACAGCAGCGGAGCGACGACGATGCATCCACGAGATTAATCTGGTCCGGTGCGCCTAACGATTTGGGTATGGCCACACGTAATCTCGGTTACGGGAGAGAGCGACGCCCCGGCCCCAGGCCCCCATCACCCGTGGAAGGAACAAGACTACAAGAGTGACACTGACACTGATATCGGCTAGCTGTTGCTGACGCGATGTCGGCCGGCTTGGCGCGTGTCCGCGTGGGGTTACGAGCGAGCACCCCCGGAACGGGAAAGGCCGGGCCACGGCGTCGACGCGTCGTGGTCGTAGCCGCCGTCGTCCAGGTGGTGGTGCCGGTGCACTCGCTTTCCCGGTTCGGGAGATGCGTGGTCGCCGTCGCCGAGATCTTCTGCGGGGCGCGATTAGTTTGATACTTTTGATCGCGCCTGTGCACCTACCTCGGCCACACGTCCCCGTTCCGCACGACGGACACCGATCGCTGTCCCCACGTCCCTCGTCGCGGCACGTTCTGCTGCTCGCCTTCTTGAATCTTGAGGCGGGCTGTGTGTGACTGCTGACGCCAGCGGCGAGGCGCCTGTCCAGCCTCCAGGGCCACCACCCAGCGACCAGCGTCGCGTCCCAGCCTGGCCCCACCGCCGCGGGGACGACTTGGCACGCAGCGGGGACGGGGGCGCGACGTGTCACCGGCGTCTGGCTGCGCCCAATTTTTCTATCCCGTCGCCCGCGGCCGCCGCCCCGCTCCCCCCCGCACACGTAGTCGCGCCACGCGCCGGCGCCTCCGCGCTTGCCTTCGCGACGAAGCACTTTTCAATGGAACGAGCGCCCGTCGTGGACCGTGCCCCACTGCCCCGCTCGTTCTCAGTCCGCGGGAGGCGGGACCGCGGGCGTGGCAGCCAGCCAGCGGCGATGGCCGCGGCTACGGGCGCCTTGTCGCGACGCCCCCCATGCCACGCCACGCTTGACGCTCCCAGCGCCCCCAGGCCGGGCGGGCCGTGGGCGCCGGTGGGCGGGCGGTGTGCCAGAACGTGTGTCACAGTGTCAGTGTGTTTGACCGTGGGACATGGGATGGGAGTGTGGGACCAGTCGGCTAATGATGTGTTTAGGATTAGTTTAGGGCGTGTATCAGGAACTCTCGACAGTGAATGCGTACTGAGAGAATCGGATAACGGAGCGCACAATGCCCCGGCCTTTGCTTTAAGATTAAAAAAAAAAAAATCCCCGGCCAGACACTTGTCGTGCGTGTGCCTATGCATTTAGGTTCGCCCGACAAAACGGATCTTTTTTACTACCACCCAAAAAGTGCTTAAGGAGAAACTTTAGATAAAATAGATGATACCTGCGCGGTATTCAAGCTCCTATTTTTGCAACGTTAGCCGCAGCCTATACAGGTGAATCCATGGAAAGTCATCATTGAATTGACTAGTTTTCGCAATAGTCTTTTTTTAGCTTAGCCCAATTCATGCATGATTCCGGATAACCCTCTTAGTTGAAAAACTAAATAGTTCACAATGCGTATGAATGTACAACCTAGAGTTGTAGGGAAGAGAATAGACTGTATTACGGAAGAGTTAAAGTATATATGCATTCTGAGAGGCGGAGTAAGGAATGATGTTAGAATCGGATTCAATAGAAAAATGAGAAAATACGCAAACAAAATATGCGCTGATTTTATTGTGTCATGTATGTTATGATCATAAAAAAATTGCATGCATAGATTGTTATTAGTCACATAAAATCTTTTAAAAAAAATTAATATAGAGTAATAGTGGATGATGACGTGACTTTTTTTTCATTAATGGACAGCGTGCAGCGATGACGTGGCTTCATGAGAAATCAAGAAAATATGATAGTGGAGGATAGCTATTTACGTACAGAAGATCACGTCGCGGAGCTTTTCTGCGTTCACGCGAGGGTCTCACTCTCAGCCTACAAACAACGGAAGGAATAGTTTTCCAGTGCCTTATATACAGATAATACGACGTTGATAAACTAACACCCCATTTCAAATGTCCAACCGTCTGCCCAAACACTCCTACTAGTACAACCCAAACCACATCCACGTGCGCTAGATTTTTCATTTTAGCAGCGAGTAATGGCCACTTCCCGTAGTAGCAGGAGATTCTCCACGAGCCGTGCTACCAAACTCCAAGAGAGGAAAAGAAAAGCTGTCTTCGGCTGTGTTTAGATCCAAAAAACTTCTTCTAAATTTCACTATGCAAAAAGAAGATTTCCCATCACATCAAAATGCCGGCATATGCATGGAGTACTAAATGTAGATGAAATAAAAAATTAATTGCACAGTTTAGATGTACTTTGCGAGACGAATCTTTTGAGCCAAGTTAGACCATGGTAGAACAATATTTACCACAAACAAACGAAAAATGCTACAGTGTATTTTTCAGCGCTACAGTGCATTTTATCCCTCAAAACTTTGGATTTAAACACAGCCTTCGCTCTCCAAAACCACCCAGACAACGTCAGTACTACTACTCCGTACTATTTTCTCCCCTGTTTTAACTGTACTTGCAAAATTACCATTTCGGCCAACCTCGGAACACAAGAACACAATGATGCCACAGTGATGGATCCCCTCCCTCTCGCACGTGGCCGCACAAACACAGCCACCACCAAGCGCGCGGCCGGTCCCAACCCCAGCACACGCCGTGATAAACAAACATCATCATCACAGTGTCCCGCCATTGTTTTCACTCCATGACGGCTAAGAGCTATTAGTAACGTTCATGACAAGTCAACAGCTGAAGCCCACGTGGGGCCCGCGTGCCAGCCTCCGTAGCCAGAGGACGAACCGTCGGTTCGATTGGATGACACGCGCGCTGTCACTGTATCGGTGTATCCCGCGCGCGCTAGATACGGTGGTACACGGCGCGTTCACGTGTTAAGCGTAGCAGGCTAGCAGCGTTCGGCGGGCGGAGCTAATAAACCCAGATACTTTGCCTGTCTAAATCTCCCAGATTTAGCCGGGTGAATCGCGGGACGCGGGCGCGATGCGCGCATGGCGGCGGTCGCCCCGCCTGGGCCGCCGCGTATAAGGCCGCGGCCGCGCGCCCGTAGTTGTGTCGTCCCGGTCGCACCCACCAAATTGCGCACACACATACACAAAAGCGTCGCGCACGCCGCACGGGACGCACGGCGAAAGCAAAAGCGCAGCGTGGAGGGCCCCGAGGGAGGAGAACTTATCCCCCACCGCCGATTCCTCGATTCGTTTCGCTGCGTGCCGCCGTAGACCCGAGGGGTGGAGAGAGCGACGAGTGTGAAAGGCGGAACTGCGGAAGGCAGGGAAAAACCCCCGCGCGACCGAGACTCGCGTTGCGCCTCTGGCTGCCTGCCCTCGCGGGGATTCTGTTTCGTTCGCGCGGCCTCTCTCTCTCTCTCCTCGGCGAGGCGGTGGTGCGCGCGGCGCGGGAGGAGTGGGGGTGGAGAGCGAGCTGAGCCGGGACCACCCGAACCCTAGCCCTAGGTAGGCGCAGAGGTTGAAGCCGAAGGATGGCGATGGGCCCGAGCAGGGTGGCGGCGGCGGGGGACCCGAGCAGCCCGAGCGCGCGGGCGTGGGGGGCGGGCGAGGACCAGGACGCGGCGGGCTCGGGGCCCGGGAAGGTGAAGCTGATGTGCAGCTACGGGGGCCGGATCGCGCCGCGGCCCGGGGACGGCGCGCTGCGGTACGTGGGGGGACAGACGCGGCTCATCTCCGTCCCGCGCTCCGCCTCCTTCGCCGAGCTGCTGCGCAAGGTCGAGGCCGTGGACGAGGCCTCCGCGGCCGCCGGCGGGGTGCTGCTGCGGTACCAGCTCCCCGGGGAGGACCTCGACGCGCTCATCTCCGTGTCGGGGCCCGAGGACTACGACAACATGATGGAGGAGTACGAGAAGCTGGCGGCCGCGGCGCCCGACGGCTCCGCCAAGCTCCGGGTCTTCCTCTTCCCGGCCTCCGGGGCCGACTTCGCCGGCGGCGGCGGCGGCGGCGGCGGCGCGGGCTCGGGCTCGGGCTCTGGGCACCTCGGCGCCGCCGCAGTGGACGAGTCCGGGCAGCGCTACATCGACGCCATCAACTGCGTCTCCGCGGAGGCGCTCGCCGCCGCCGTGCGCCGGAGGGACGGCGCCGCCAGCGCCGGCTCCTCGGCGCACAACTCCGAGGCCTCCGAGTACAGCGGCCTCGCCGAAGGTATGTCGCCGCGCGCCGTGGGGCCGTCCGTCGCAACCGAGTACGCGTATTCGGGTGGCCCGCTTTACCAAAACGCTTTCCCGGAGTCCGTCGGGTTCAGTGCGGTCTCGGCGTCCGCTCCGGCCATGGGCATCCCGGCGCAAAATCCCATTCTCGTTAGGACAGAGCCGCCTCATCAGGTCACTGCTTCTTACGCGGCGTCGCATCAGCCTCCCCAGGTCACCACTTATGTGCCGCAGCAGCAGCAGCAGCCGCCGCCGCCTCAGGCCACCCATTATGTGCCGCACCAGCAGCCTCAGGCCGCCTCTTATGTGCCGCAGTCATATGTAGAGCCACAGCAAGTGCACTACATCAACGCCCAACAATTTGGCGTGCCCCAACCCGTCAACTATGTGCCTGTGCAGATGAGCCAATTCATGCCCAGCATTCGCGTGACGAGCTCTATGGCGACCGCCGCTGCTACCGCCAGTACGTTCAGGCCTGTTTCTGCGGGCGCCGAACCTGTACTGGATAACACACATTTCACAAGGCCAATGCAAGCTCAGGTTGATCAGAATTACCGGGTGCTGCAGACGCCGCTGTCGCAGCTTCCACCTTTGGCTTCTGTGCACTCGCAAACGAGTGATGCGCAGCGATTCGGTGTTCAGCCAGTGATGACAAGCACAATAAGCGCACCAGTGGTGACAAGCTCAGGCACAATTCCTGTCGTGGTCAGCTCGGCCACCGTTCCTTCATTGAGGTATGATGATTGCACAATGTGCCAGAGAGCATTGCCACACGCCCATTCGGATAACATAATCCGGGAGCAGGGAAATTCTCGTGCAATGGTTAGCCCTGAGGTAGCTCCAGTATTTTACAGCCTGCATCAAGATAGCGCATCCAACAAATCTAGTCCAGGTGCAAGCTTAGGAACTCCTGCGAACTATGTGGCAGAACCAAGAGCTGGGAACATAGCAGGGATGGCGCAATTCGAGTCGTCATTTCCTGCTACAAAACCTGCAGTCCAGGCAGCTGCATCTCCAGATACAGGTGTGCCAATTCAACCCACCATGGTCGCTTTACCCGTTTCCAGTGCACCTGCTCCAAATGGAGTATATGTGGGTCATCCTCAGGCCGCGGCTGAAGATCCTGCCAGGTACCAGCAGCAACCGTACTCCCATAGTATTCAACCACCGCAAGTTCCAGTGAATGGCCCACAAGGCATTGATGCCAGTGCATACAAGAACTCAAATCATCCAGCAGCAGAACCGCTTAGAGAATATGCTCGTGATCTTCCTCATGATTATGCAAGAGCTATTGATGCCCGTATGCAAGCAGTTCATTTGGGACCTATTGCCCCTCCAGAATCTAGTGTGCAAGGAAAACCCTCTATTCCTCATGGTGCCATCGACCATGCCAAAGTCGAGAAGCCACCTGTAAATATTGATGGTACTTCTATCTACAAATCTCAAGCTGGAGGGTATCATATGGGGATTACAAATGCCTTTACTGCTCCTGCTTTGATCAAAGAAGACAACATCGCAAGGCATAGTGAACAACCACTTTCTGCTTTTGATGTTGGTGCACAAAATGTCCATCCTGACATAATCCAGCGGCCACTCAATGTGCCTGTCCAGAATAACCTTAGAGTTCCCATTGAACCACCCATTTCCAATGAAAAGTTTACTGTGCAACCACCTAACTCTGGTGCTCAGTTTCCTGCTGGCCCCCCTCTACAGCATCCGAAGGAAATACTCAATCACTTGGTTTCTGGTCCCCCTAATGGCAGTAGTCAATTTCCATTGCAGGCTACTGTTGGCAGTGATCGGGAACCAGCTTACACAGATTCACTTTTCTCAAATCAGGATCCTTGGAAAGCAGTGGGAAATGCTTCTTTAGTGCCTCCCAAACCGAGCAAGTTAGCTAAGGAGCCTGTTGTTTCTGGAGGTCAATATATGGATGGCTATGTGCCTGATATGAACACAAATGCTGCCATACACTTAGAAGAAGGCAACCGTCCACATGTTCAGGACCCGAGTTTGAAGGATATCCACACAGTTAAATTGAACAAAGGTTTGTATAATATACCATCCTGTATTATCTGGGCAGTATTACTATCATATCATTTCAAAATCATAATGGACTAAGCAACAATTGCTCTGCTGCTTTCTTTCCTCCTTTTTTTTCTTCTGAAAGGATTTGGAGAAGACAATATTAAGAAGCAATTGCAAGCTGTTGCTGAAGGGGTGGCAGCATCAGTTCTTCAGTCACCCTTTCCTGAAAAACCATCTGCATTCTCTGGGGATCACATTGATTCACATGGAGTAGTAGTTGATGCAAAATTTCAGGTGGGAGATGTTTCTACCTTCGCGGGTCTATCTCATTGCTATTGTTTGTAAACTGTTGCTTTATGCTTGGTTTCAGGATGAGGGGAACAATCAGTCAGACAAATCAAGCCAAGGGGTTCGAGTTTCAGATGACATTGATAACCTTCAGGTTTGTGTCTGGTTCTTAATTTATTTCCACCTTTTATGCAGCTTCACATGCCCAATCCTTATTTTTCCACTTTGCTGGTAACAGATAATAAAGAATAGTGATCTTGAAGAATTGCGTGAACTGGGTTCTGGAACCTTTGGTACTGTTTACCATGGAAAATGGAGAGGTTCTGATGTTGCGATAAAGAGAATCAATGATCGATGCTTTGCTGGGAAGGCATCCGAGCAAGAGCGCATGGTATGCACCTAACTTGCTGTTAGGTTCTAAATTGAAATCCACCATGTTCTAACTTTTCTTTTGTCTGTAGAGGACTGATTTCTGGAACGAGGCAGCCAAGCTTGCATCTTTGCACCATCCAAATGTCGTAGCCTTCTATGGTGTTGTTCTAGATGGACCTGGTGGATCTGTTGCAACAGTAACCGAGTTCATGGCTAATGGGTCACTCCGACAAGCATTGCAAAGACATGAGAAGTATGCTGCTCTTTTCAATGGCAACATAATGCTACCCTAATGCTTCTCATCTGGTATCACCTCTAAGATCAGTTTATTCTATGAGCAGGATCTTTGATCGGCGTAGGCGTCTATTAATTGCAATGGATGTGGCATTTGGAATGGAATATCTGCATGGCAAGAATATTGTACATTTTGACTTGAAGAGTGACAATCTGCTCGTCAACCTAAGGGATCCTCAACGGCCTATATGCAAGGTGATTTTCTTCATAACTCATAACCCCGTGTTTGTATCTTGTGCTTGTACTTGAATGCATATATGCTTTTCTCTCTCTAAGGCAATAGGCTAAGTAAGGCCAATTTTTTTCTCACTTGTATAAATCAAAGCACACTTGCACATCTGGCCATGTGTGTTAACTGTTTATGAAACACATTTTAGTTAATTTTATAGTGTGAATGGAGATTTGAAGTTTGTTCCAGCATTAACAGAACAGCACGTTAGGATTAGGTACCTATGACATTCTTGGTTGTGTGCTGACATGAGGATGACCGTCCTACTTTTTGTAGGTTGGTGATTTGGGGTTATCAAAGGTTAAATGCCAGACACTAATCTCTGGTGGAGTACGAGGAACACTTCCTTGGATGGCCCCAGAACTGTTGAATGGCAGCAGCAGCCTTGTCTCTGAAAAGGTTTGTTCTATTGCACCCTTTGATCTAGTGTGCACGCCCCCTTCTTTTCTTAATTGCCTCTGGAGGACTATGTTCCCATTCCCTGACTCTCCACATATACTTCAAATGTAGGTTGACGTTTTCTCGTTTGGAATTGTGATGTGGGAGCTACTTACTGGTGAAGAGCCTTATGCCGAGCTGCACTATGGTGCCATTATAGGTATGCTCACAACTTAAAGCTTGGAGAATCTTATATTCCCTCTGTGCCATTCAGTTCCTGAACTGTGCCAACTTCATTCAGGTGGGATCGTGAATAACACACTGCGACCTCCTGTGCCTGAGGCCTGCGATCCCCAGTGGAGGGCGCTGATGAAGCAGTGCTGGTCTTCCGAACCGTCAGAGCGGCCAAGCTTCACCGAGATCGGCAAGAGCCTGCGTGCCATGGCAGCTTCTCCTACCAAGGCGCAACAACAGAAATAGATGCTGCAGCTCACTGCCAGGCTCCATTCTGTTCACCAGCCTATCTCGTCTTCAGACCGGGAGCAGGAGGTGCCATGGCTATAGCTGACTTATGTACATGAATAAGATTAAGAAAGAAAGATAAGAGAACGTGGCATGCTTGTAGAGTGGGTGGAAGGCTGATGCTAATCTCTCCATGTCTTGCTTTTGACATGGGCCATGGAAGGGTATATACTAGCATAGCACAATGTAACAGTGTGCAGTGAATATGCACATGCGTGATGCGTGGGTACATGCAGCGGTTGGCAATGGCGAAAGACCTGTTATGGCTTAGTGTGGTGGCCTAGTATGGCAGCCGCCATACCTAAAAGGATAAAAAGCTGTTGTTTCACCTTGTAAATGGAAAGCACTTCTTGGTGTAGTGGTGTTGGAAGTTGGAACACAATATCAGCTAGCAGCTTTTGAGTTCGAGCGCTGGTCTTTCCCTATTTTTGCTCCTTTTTTTCATCATTTTTTTCCTACCAGCTAGCATTTCTAGCGAGGCATATCTTATTTTTTTTATTTTTGTCCTCCGCCACTGGCGGTTGGTGCGTACTCGCATGACGCATCCATTGCATCCTCGTGTCGTGTCCATGGTTTATCGATCCCTCGTGCGTGTTGATGCGCCAGGGGCGTGGAAAAGAAGCCGTCTCATCCTGTGGAGGATTTCAACAGGAGTCGCGCAGGATAGCTGCAAGGTTGTGTTTGCTCCGTCGGAGTGTGATGCATGCCCGCAGAAGAGAAGAATTGCGGTACGGCAATTTCTCTTTTGAGTGGAGCTGGACGTGCCTAACGCGACGCAGTGCCGTGTCAGTGTCATTGCGTTAGTCAAGAGGAATAGGACGAATGAACTTCGTGATGGTTTACAGCGACGTGATCCGAAGCTGTATGCTTGCAGAGCCGTGTAACATGTGATCAGTCTGTTAATTGATCGAGGACGTGAAGGAAAAGAGGCCTAACTGAAACCAGCTTGTAAAGTGTGTCATCGCGCTTGCATCCTGATCCGACGCACACTGAATCTCTTTCGTCGTGTCAATTGTATGTCTGTCAGTACGTGTACTATAGCATCGCGATGTCTTCTGTAAATTAGTTAATGTAGCGTCAACTGAATTTTTACTCCACAATGCAGCGTTTTCTTCTGTAAATTAGTCAATGGCCGCTTGAGAATCTTGGAATGAAGGTCTCTTGATGTGCTCGCAATCGAATTGGTTGATTGTGGGGTAAAACTTGTTCATGGTTTGGGTTGAATGGATCATCACTGCATGTTGCACTTGCATGTGAACTGGTGTGGGTTTGGATTGGATCTGTGAGCCCACTAGCAGCCTCGAGCGCAAGCCCTCGCCGCCTTGCCGTTCAGTGGCGAGTCTGCAACAAAAGCGCCTTTCCCTCCACCTCGCTCGAATCCCCCGCCTCCGAACCGCAAAAATGCCGCGGCTGACGCCGGCGGACGCGACCCTGATCCTGGACCACGTCCTGGGCGACCCCTCGGTGTCCGCCGACTCCGTCCGCGCGCTCCTCGCCGCGCTCCCCTTCCCCTCCGACCCGACCCCGCGCCTGCGCCGCTCGGTCCTCCTCCGCCGCCTCGCCGCCGACCCGGTCTCCCCCGCCGCGCTCGACACCCTCCACCTCCTCGCCTCGTTCCCCGCCTCCGCCTCCACCTCCACCTCCCTCATCGCGGCCGCCCACATCGCCGTCGCCGCCTTCCTCGCGGTCTCCGCGCCCGACTTCGACGCCGCCGCGGGGGCCCTCTTCGCGCGCCCCAACGGCCGCGCGCGCCGCGCCGTCGACGAGGGAGGGTCCCCCGCGCTCGCCTCCGACGATGCCGTCGCCGCAGTGGACCAGTTCGAGGCTGCCGTCGGGAACTCCTTCTCGCAGGCCGTGCTCAGGGGCCTGTGGGGCAATCGGGCCGCCGCGGAGGAGAAGGTCAGGGCGCTCCTCGCCGCCGAGTGGGCCGCCATTGGGCCGTCGCTGCTCGAGGCGGCGGCCGAGCGGATCGTCGGGGATGGCGCCGTCGAGACATGGCGTGCCGCGGATGAGGCCACCCGCGACAAGTTCCGCATTTTGGGTGAGGATTTCTTTTGGTGGTGGATATGTCATATGTCGCGTTGCAGTCCGCGGTGCAGCAATTTAGGTGCAACGTTTTTGGTTTTGATGTGTAAAATTTGATCGGTAGTCTCTCAACTGGATGTATCACGGTGCTATGTTTTTGTTTGTGCTGTTTCCTCTCTACTTTATCCCAAGAGGGAGCACGGAAAGAAGACAACCTAGCTATAATTTGCAATAAACGTAGATGCAACTCAAGTTTGCATACAAGTTAAACTCATAGTATATTTTCCGGCAGTATAGCTCAATGAGTGGCCTCGTTCTGTTTTGGATGGGAACAATGAGTAGAAATTTATAGGTCATATTCATCTTGCTCTCAATATCCATCAACTGTAAGTGCTGTCTTTCAAATCACAAAAGGTTAAAGCTGTCACCGAACAGAATTTGTAATTGCAATGTGCTTACTAATTTTTGCTGCTTCAGCTGGTTTCTTGTTTATCGTAGATCAAGCTGCATGATCCAATCTTGCCAATATTTTTGACTGTGCAACTACAATATTTTCATGGCTTCATAACTCTTGCATTAGTTTGTCTGTCTGAGTGAGTATATTTTTGTTTCTCTGTCTATGTTTCTAATTAGTGTCGTGACTTTATCATAAGTCATGACTTTAATATGAGGAGAGATAGGAGTCGTCTGAACTTGACACGGGATGAGGCAATAAAAAAAAGACTTGAGAGGATATCATATACCTAGAGGTTTTTCCTTGGATAGGTGTGGATGGAAAACAGCTATTCACGTACTTAAACCTTGAGTAAGCTTTTATTTTGTTTTCTTCTCTTTCTTGTCATTGTTAGTAGCTCTTGATTGGGTTTCAATTCCATCCTACTCTGTAAGGCAAAAACGACTACATGCTGCAGTGGAGTGAATGGTTGTGCCAAGCTGCCTTCTGCAGTGATTATCCTCCTACTAATAGCAGATGCTGCTGCCACTAAAGGCTGAAATATTCTCCTAATATAGGCAGTAAATGCCCCTTATAACGAGCAGATTATTCCTAGTAACTCTCGGCTGAAAACTATGCAACGAACCTAGTCAAATGAACCTGGACGCAAAAGAGCACAAGATTATTTGCTAACAACCCCGACTTTCTTCAGACTAAAAGGCTTTATTGTTGTTTTTTATACGCATTCTTGGTATAGCACCATTTATATGCCAATTGATAACTGCGAGATGATCAGATGACTCTGGTCTTTGTAGCCTATATTTGATTATGTGAAATGAAACTTACAGCTGGGGAAGAAAAAACACGTGAGATTATGGGACAACTTGAACAATCTACCTCTCATGGAAATCCAATTTCAACGCCAGCAGTTGATAAGGTGATTGAAGCGCTTAGAACAAGCTGTGCTGACCTCCACAGTATATTGGAAGATCCGCTTCCAGCTGCAAAGGCAGCTGCTGATGAGGTGTTGGCTTCTAGGATGGATAAATCAGTGAGTTTAAATGCTGAAGAAGTAAGTGGTCAACCAGCAACTAGTGGCACTGCAGCCCCAAGTACTCTTAATGGAAAAGACAAGAGTCCAAGTAGAGGCGCACGTCCCAGCCTTATGGATCGGAACCCAACAGCACGGACCTTTCAGGTGAGTTTCTTTTTTCACATAATTTTCTTTGCTTTTGAACACTGTCCATGTGTCACCTGCTTTGATTGTTACTTTAAATTTGTGACGTTTGTTACCATTGTGATTGAAAATAGTCTCAGTTCCTTTATCATGTCAACATTTCGCATTAAACATTCTGTATGTACATTTTTTTTTCATTGATTGAGTTTTTTAGTTTAACTTGTTCTCTGCATTGTGCATTGCTAAGTTTCTCTCCTGCCTAGATTTCTGCTTTATCTTGAAAATCTGGATGATATGTATTCTGAAATATGCAGAGGCATTTTTTTATAAGATGATGTGACTATAGCAAAAAAAATGATTCAGTGAAGTTACAAAAGCTAATTGTTGGAATTTGTTCTGCTAGGTGATACAATTTGTATGGTAAGGTGGCTAATGAAATTATAATGTTCGATTATGAATACTCTGCTGCAGTCCCTCTATGCATGGCACACCTAAAAGTAAACTTACTGTAGTCTAGTTCAATATAATGTTCGACCAAGAATCCAAGATACCTTGGGTATTCCTTATTACCCTACCTTTTTTGTTAGCCTATGTGATAGCTTAGTATCATAACCACAAAATGTTAGATTTTGGTCATGTTGCTAAAAGGAAAAATACTTGTTTGCAGTGGGAGGAGTCGCCTGATCCTGAGAGTTCAGATCCATCAGTACCTAGACCGCACTTGCCTAGTCCAAGGAGAATACCGGTTTCTCCTTTGCCACCGGCAGAAAACAAAAATAAGCGTAGAAAGGCAAGGAAGTGGTGCCTGTTAGAAGAAGAAACACTAAGAAAGGGTGTTGAACTGTACGTTATTTTGGCTTGGCGTTTGATTACTACTTATTGTTTGACATCTCAACTTTCTTGTTCTAAATGAATGCTGTTTAAGTTGCGGTTGTATATGTTTTTTATATGTTCCTCACCATTATATTTACTCATTTCATGTGCAGGTATGGTAGCAGCAATTGGAAGGATATTTTAAATAACAACCCTGATGTTTTTATCGGCAGAAATTCGGTGGGTACTTGGGTATCGCATTGAAGTTGCTTTGGTTACTATTACTAATAGTCCGCGGAAGCACTGATTGGTTGTGTATTGTAGGTGGACCTGAAGGATAAGTGGAGGAACATGATGAGGTAACGGAGAAACATATAGGTGGACAAGTTACTGGAGCCCGTGCTCCACTGGACTACAATCCATAGGCCCTAGCCACACTCTGGGCTGGGGCAGTAGGATGCGGCACCATCTGGTGGTTCTCTATGGCGAAGTAGAGTCTGTTACCACGGCAGTAGCCTAGTTGGGATGGATTTTGTTACGGCACTAACTTATAGCACCAGTATTAGATTTCTATCAGACTTCTGTTTCGCTGATCTTGGTCTAGCCTGTAACAAATGCTTGCCTATTAGCTGCTTGGCCGCACATATGCAATTTTGGACTCCAATCTGTATACGTTGAGCTCATTCCCAGCATGCTTTCGTAGTACTGTACTAGTTCTACCTTATCTGTGTATATACATTATTTTGTTCGTGGCATGCTGCAGTTAAAAATTAGAGTCCTTTGCTTATGAGCCATTAGAAAAGATGGTCTTTTCTTATTTACCATTAAAATTTTCATTTCGCTTTTACTGCAACTACCTCATTTTTGTCTTGCCTCCTGAGTCATTGCCGTCAGCATTTTCACGGTCAACACACGCGTGGACCGTAGTCAAGGGAAAACTTTACCGTATATTCGATTTTACCCCCATCCACCCACTGCTGCACCTGCACTCTTCCTCTTGCTGACCGGTCCTTCCTCGCCGCCGGCGGCACGGCTCCTCTTGCTCTCTGGGCCCTCCATCGCGCGGCACCCCCTCCTACGACTTCTTCCCCACCCCATCCCGCTCTCCACCTCTGCCTCTCCGCCCGACCCCCGCGAGCTCCTCCACATCGACTGCATCCTAAACAGCGCAGCCGGCGCCGGCCAACCCTCGCAACCCCAGCACCACACACGCACTGCCACCAGCTAGGACCCACGCGCACCACCGCCTGGGCTGCCTCCTCCAAGAACTCGCCGGCCTCCGCCTCCCAGGCGGCGAAGTCAGGGCCGCCCTCGCGTCCGACCATGGACCCTGACGAGCCGTCCCGCCTCCTCAAGTTTCTGCGCGAGCTTCGGTGTCGGGAGGTGGTGAGAGAGGAGATCCTCGCCCACAGCGTGCTCTGCGCCACCGTCGCCGCCCGGCGGCGGGTGGAACTCCTGCGCGCGTGGGCTGACTCGGCATGACGCCCTGCGTGTGCTCCGTCACCGGGCTGCTCCGCCTGGGGAGCCTGCCCGTGCCCCGTGGTGGTGGCCTCGTCCGCGGCCGTTGCGTGCGAGGTACCGAGGGCCTCGTCTTGGACCTATTCGCGGCAGGGAGCGACATGTCAACGACGGCGCTACAGTGGACGATGTGGAACTGGTGCGGCACCGCCGGCGATGCGGAAGGCGCAGGCCGAGGTCTGCGCAGCGCTTGCTGCTGGCGGTCAGCGCATGGTGATGGGGGGTGCGCAGGCCGGGCTTCCCCTTCCTTTCTTCCCTATCGTCTGCTGCTGCCGGGCAAACCAGTGCCGCGAGGTGAGATCGCTGCACAACGGGCAGGGACAGGGCCCGCGCGGCGTGGCGGTGCTCGTGAATGTGTACACTGGGACGTGCCGGAGGAGTTTCCACCGGAGTGGTTCGAGCGTTGCGGGAGGGACTTCAGGGTCACCAACATGAGGTTCATCCCGTTTGGTGCCGAGAGAAGGATCCTCCCTGCCATCGGGTTCGGCCTCATGCACATCGAACCAAGCAATCCAGAGAGTGGCAAAGGAGGAAAAACAAATTCACATCCAACCACACAACACAGGGGCAACAACGACATTTCACCTTCCAGTTAGCTGCCGTTAGGCTAAAATCTGATGGCAATGGCTCAGGAGGTAAGACAAAAATGAGGCGGTGGCAGTAAAAGCGAAATAAAAATTTTGATGGTAGATAAAAAAGGATCATTTTTTTTAATGGTTTATAGGTAAAAGACTCCAAAATTAATGTGTATATATGCTGCTCTTATATAAACCAAATAATCTGTAGATGCTGGAACCGTCATGTAGATGGACCCTTTCGGCCTTCCGGGACGGCGCAATTACTGTTCCAGGCCCGAACATAGCCCTCCTGGGCCTCCTAGTTTGACGAAAACAATACGGTCCGGGAAAGGGCCCACGAAATCCTCGCCGCCTCTCCTGGGCAAAAATCCTCAACTGCCGCATCCCGGAGCACAAGTGCACTGCACATCGCTCCGCTCTCGCCCACCCGCACCGTTCCTCTTCCTCTCATCGGTCCATCGGAGACGCAGCAGCAGCAGCCAGCAGGGGCCGCCGCCTGCAGCTTTCTGCTCAATCCCGGAGCCCTGGACGCCATGCTGCCCCAGCCTTGTTCTTCGGCTCCTTCCCGTCTGCTCCCCAGCCTCATCCTCTGCTCCAGGCTAACCGTTGCAGCGGCCGCCTCCTCGCCCTCGCCCTCGCCGGCAGGAGGGCACGGCCCCCGCCCTCTGCGCTACGCCGTCCTCGGCGCGGGCTTCGCCGGGCTTTCCGTCGCGTGGCACCTCCTCAAGGTCCTACACCTACTCTCCCTCCCCCCGTGTACTTTGGCAAAGAGTAGTAATCTGAACCGATGCCGGTGCGATTTCAGCATAGCCCCAGGGATTCCCGCGTGTCGGTGGACATCTACGACGAGAACGGGGTCGGGGGAGGCGCGTCGGGCGTCTCGGGAGGGCTTCTTCATCCCTACTCGCCTAAAGGCATACCTCAACTCAACATCGTCCCAAACATCGCATTGTTTTCATAAACAAATCACTGGTTTCGTACCTCACTCGTGGCATCCAGCTTAACTCAGCTTGTTTGCGTGTTTGGATTATTCGTTATGTTAACTGCAGTGAAGCTTCTCTGGAAGGGTGCTGAGTTCTGGAAAGAGAGCATGGATCTCCTTCGAAGCGCAGAGCGAGCAAACGGAGCCACGGGATCAGATACAACTAGTCAAGATAGTAACCTTATCTGGAGAAGGCAATGCATTCACCTTTGTAGCTACTCCTACTTCGGTCCACCAGGGTCTTTGTTTAACGAGAGTCTGTAACTGAGCAGGGGGATTGTGCGGCCACCTACAACTGAGAAGGCTGCAGACATACTGCTGGAGGTACTGCTGAACTGAGATTACGCAGATGCGCTCAGGTGCTTCGTTTGTGCTTTTGGCGCGTTGTTTTAATCGCCTCAACCTATTCGAGATAGAATGCTCAGAGTTGCCTCGAGAGTTGCAGCCTTCAAGTGCTTGATTCCGATGCCATACGCCGCCTGATCCCTGGGTTGTGTGCTCCATTTGACTTTGCAGTTTACATGCCACTGGCACTGAACATCAACCCTAGGAAATATTTACAGGTACTGTTTTCTGCTTCTTGCTTTGTCTCACTCTCACTTGTTTTGCCATTCTCTGTGGTCTGTACTTGATAAGCTGGTCTATATTTTTTCCCTGGGATTATACAGGCACTGTTCTCTGCATGCCAAAATCTGGCAGATGAAGCATCCTCATTCCCAAGTGAGCAGAAAGAGTTCAAGCTTTACAAGCAACATGTTAATAATCTACACCAATTGACAGGTAAGTTCTGCTAGTGTTCAATGAGAACAATGGATATTACTTTTCCAATATCTTGGGCCTTCTATTGGGGCATTGACCTTTAGATTTTGCCTTCCAATTCTACAACAGTGCATGTGTAATTTTGGTCTGCACTTAAGCATTTTACAAGTAATGACACTAAGTCAAAACTCTAATATTGTTAGCTTATGCTTTATCAGTTCATAAAAAATATGACAATTTTGTGTTCTTTTAATCAATTGCATTGCGGTAAGAAAAAAAAAATCTATGGCTAAGCCGCTTGAAACATGTGCAGGTGAGTATGATTCAGTGATCATCTGCCTTGGGGCCAAAGCTCTCTCACTTCCTGAGCTTGCAAATAAGTTGCCTCTAAGGACCTGTAGAGGAGTTATCGCTGAATTTCAGTTACCATCCGATACAGTGTAAGGAGGTTCTGTGTGCTGAAATTTTAGAGTATTAGTTTGAAAAATCGTATTGATGCATTTATTTCTTGCAGAGGAGAGTATGGCAATCAAAGCCCTTCAATCTTATCTGATGCATGGCTGGCATTCCAAGGTCCCCGGACTGTTTCTATTGGATCAACTTGGCAATGGAAGTCTGAGAACTATTCTTCAACTGTATCTGATGAAGAAGCTCTTACTGCAGTGGATGAATTGCTCCCAAAAGCTTCTGGTGTATATCCAGGAATAAGTAAATGGGATTTTGCACGTGCAAGAGCTGGGATTAGAGCCATGCCTCCACTAACAACTAATGGATCATTGCCGCTTTTGGGTTGTTTGGATGATATACTAGGCAAGAAGAGCAAGTGTACATTTTGGCTAGTTGGTGGACTTGGTGCCAGGGGTCTTCTGTATCATGGTTTGGTTGGAAAGTTGACTGCCAAAGCTGCGATTTCCTGTGATGAAAACGTAATACCTTCTGAGTTCACTTCCTGGAAGGCGATTAAGCCTTAGAAATGAATACCGATATGTGATTCAAACTTCAAGCATGCTGCGCCGGGATGTTCATCTGTAGGAAATTGAACCCTGTAGATGTGCCGAAGTCTGAGGAGGATGTTGCAAAACCCATGGCGCTATCATGGTGCAGTAAGCCAGTCACTACTCACCACTGCATATCGAAATCTGCCCAAGGCCCACACCAGTCCACGTACTAGCAACAGATACAACTTTAGAAGTAAGCTCAGGTTCTGCTTCAGATGTCTGAGCTTGTTGTGCTAAGAATCGTGCCTGGCCCGTATTTTTTTTATGGTGAACACAGATGTCAGTGATGAAGCTTGGTGAGCTGCAAGTCTGTTGCTGTCCCAGGAAAGTATCGATTATTTGGCTGTGCGTTCAACAGAGGTCCATCGGTACGATTTCCCTGTAGTTTCACTGTTTCAGATTACTTGGATCCCGTTGTGTTTCTTCTCCTAATTTTGGTCTGCATTTCCTACTGTTATCTGGACCATCTCTTATGTAAACCTCTCAAAGGTTATGATTTTTGAATGGAGAGAGTATTCAAATCAGTAAATACTCCGGCATCCGCATTCACTGACTAGTTGTCTCAAATTGTTAGTTTCAAACTTGCGGCCCATTTTTCATGTTTTATGTAGCGGTGTTCTCATGGTTTAATGGATTTACAATTGTTGCAAGGGATTAGTAATGTACTAATGGACTTCCATTACTCATATAACTTGATGTCAGTGAAGCCAAAAATTGCTGACAAGATGATTAGATGAACACAACTAGGTATACCTTACGGACGTTACACATACACCTCACCATTCCCGTACCGTTGTATAATGTATATCTGTACACTGTAGAATTAAAAGAATACAACAACACGTAGGTACACATATTTACTTGATCAGACCCAACCAGATACACCAGAGTTCAAAAAACCTCTTGCCGCCCAAAACCCACACAAAAGTACACCTAAGGAAACCAAGAACATAAGGACCCTCTCCAGCCACCGCCGCCTCCCGACACCGTCGACTCGACGCCCCTGGCAGAGAGGCTCAAGAAGGCCGGCGAGATCAGCGGCTGGAGACGGCTAGTTAGTCGCCGGAGAATTGAAGACGGTGGGTAGTGTACCTTTCGACCATGGCGCGTGCTTGGTGGGCCTGCTCGGCGAGCTCGGAGAGCTCATCGTCCTTGCAGCCTAGAAGGTCGGAGGAGGTGACGAGCTGGTTCAGGCCCGCGGAGTGTCCTCTGCTCTACCGCTCACTCCCTTCTTGTCCGTGAACGCCGCCGTCCGCACGAGACAAGCACCCAGAAGAGCATCACTGGAGACACAACGGCAAGGGCAGCCGATCAATCCCACAAGCAGATCAAGGTTGATGACAGCAATGGAGATGGAGGAGCAGCTTGGGTTGGGAATGGCGAAACTTGCCTTGTTCTGGACGTTGGCCGCCGGGCACTGGCCTCTGAGCGCGTATCGGATCATGAACTTGAGCACGTCGAGCGGGATGTAGGTGACGACGCTGAACACCCAGATGGCGCCGCCCCAGGCCCAGCCGATCCCCTGGATGCGGCAGAAGTCCCAGTCGGCGTACACCGCGATGGACGTGGCCACCAGCTGCGCGGCGAAGAAGGCGAAGAGCAGGAGGAAGCCCGGGCGCTCGACGAAGGACCAGCTCCGGGACCGCGTCACGAAGATGAGCGCCTGGCTGATGATGCTCACTTGGAGGTACAGCGCCGACATGAGCTCCCTGTCGTTCTCCTTGATGGACATGACGCCGAACACGTCGGTGAAGAAGTCGGTGTCGTGGGCGAGGTAGAAGAAAACGGCGGTGACGAGGGCCATGTAGGTGCCGAGCACGATGCCGGTGGCGAAGATCTCGTTGAGCTTCCACGAGTCGGGCGTGGGCGACGGCTTGACGCGGTCCTTGGAGATGGTCATGATGGTGCCGTCGTTGAGGATGGCGATGATGAGCACCATGAAGGGCGCGAAGTCGAACTTCCAGATGAGCGCGATGAGGAGGAAGCCCAGCACGATGCGGATGGTGATGGAGACGGCGTAGATGGTGTAGTTCTTCATGCGCTGGAAGATGGAGCGGCTGGTGAGGACGGCGCTGACGATGACGCTCAGCCCGGGCTCCGTCAGCACGATGTCCGACGCGCTCCGGGCCGCGTCCGTCGCGTCGTCCACGGCGATGCCGATGTCCGCCTTCTTCAGCGCCGGCGCGTCGTTCACGCCGTCGCCGGTCATGCCGCAGATGTGCTTCCGGTCCTGCAGCCGCTTCACGATCTCGTACTTGTGCTCGGGGAACACCCCCGCGAAGCCGTCCGCCTTCTCGATGAGCTCGTCGATGGGCATGCCGTTCACCGTGCCGTTCTTGTCGCCCAGGAGGGTGGTGGAGGGGTACATGTTGGTGCCCATGCCGAGCCGCCGCCCCGTCTCCTTGCCGATGGCCAGCTGGTCGCCGGTGATCATCTTCACGTTGACGCCCAGGTGGAGCGCGCGGCGGATGGTCTCGGCGCTGTCGTGCCTCGGCGGGTCGAACAGCGGCAGGAGCCCGATGAACTGCCAGGGCTCGCCCGCGCTCTCCTTGCTCTTCTCCGGCACCTGCTGGTACGACACGCCCAGCGACCGGAGGCCGCGGTCGGCGTACCCGTCGATCAGGGAGTGGACCTTCTTCTCGGCGTCGGCGCCCATGTTGCAGAGCTCGATGATCTGCTCGGGGGCGCCCTTGCTGACCCGGTGCCAGTCGCCGTTGCCGTCGACGTAGGTGATGGCCGTGCGCTTCTCGACGGGGTTGAAGGGGAGGAAGTGGACCTCCTGGATGCCGGCGCGGGCCTCCTTGGCGTCGGCGAGCATGTTGACGATGCAGGTGTCGATGGCGTCCTGGTTCTCGACGCGGGACGCCCTGGCGGCGTAGAGGAGCACCATCTCCTTGTCCACGCCCTTGGAGTAGACCTCGATGAGGGACTTGTCGACGGTGAGCTTGTTGAGGGTGAGGGTGCCGGTCTTGTCGCTGCAGAGCATGTCCATGCCGGCCATCTCCTCGATGGCGGTCATGCGCTTGGTGATGGCGCCCTGCTTGGACAGCCGGTGGGAGCCGATGGCCATGGTGACGGAGAGCACGGTGGGCATGGCGATGGGGATGCCGCCGATGAGCAGCACGAGGAGGTTGTCGATGCCGTCCCGGTACGCGCGGTGCTGGATCGGGTACATGACCACGACCTCCACCGCCATGCCCGCGGCGATGGAGATGATGCAGAAGTTGCCGATGGCCGTGAGCACCTGCTGGAAGTGGCCGACGTTGTTGGTGCTGTCGACGAGGTGCGCCGCCTTGCCGAAGAAGGTGTGCACCCCCGTGGCGATGACCACGGCCTCGATCTCCCCCTGCTTCACCGTGGATCCCGAGAACACCTCCTGCCCCGGGTGCTTGTTCGCGGGCAGCGACTCCCCGGTGAGCGCCGACTGGTCGATCTTGAGCGGGTCGCCCTCCAGCAGCCTGGCGTCGGCGGGGATGATGTCGCCGAGCTTGATGCTGATGATGTCGCCGGGCACGAGGATGGACGCGTCCTGCTCCTCCCACCTGCCGTCCCTCAGCAGCTTGGTCTTGGGCGCCAGCCCCGCCATGAGCGCCGCCGCGGCGTCCCCGGCGTTGGCCTCCTCGATGTAGCTGATGGTGGAGTTGATGAAGAGCAGCGAGACGATGCCCACGAAGTCCTGCCAGTCGGGCGCCCTGCCGCCGCCGTTGGCCAGCGCGATGGCCATGATGGCCGCCAGCTCCATGACCCACGACAGCGGGTTCCACATGAAGCCCAGGAACTTGAGCAGCTTGCTCTCCTTCTTCTCCTCCAGCTTGTTGGGGCCGAACGCCCTCAGCCGGCTCTCCCCCTCCGTGCTCGACAGGCCCTTGCGGTCGCACTTGAGCGTCTTGAACACCTCCTCCACCGGCGCCTTGGACTGCAAATTAATCGCAAAAAACCACCACAGAGACATCATCACATCAGTGCGTGCGTCGTGGGGGCGGCGGCGTGCTGCGGCTGCGTCTGCGTGCGTACCAGATCGACGCCGGCATTGCGGACGTCCTCCGGGGAGATGGACGCCATGGCTGCTGCTTCTTCTTTTTTTTTTTTCTTTCTCTTTTATTGGATGCTGGGGCGGGTGCGGCGAGCCTCTGCTCTAGCCAGAGGGGCGGGACGCCGTCCGGCCGGTCACGAGCTCACCGCGCCGGGGACGACGACGACGACGGAGGTCTTCGGCGAGCGCACGGAGGAGGGAGGGGCACGCACCGGCTGCCTGCCTCTGCCGCTCTCTCCGTGGATGGACGACGAAGACGGCATTGGGCGTGACACGGGCGCGGGCGCCTTATAGTGGCGCCGCGCCCACCCCGCTCTTGGCTGCCCGGCCTTCGTGGGGCGCCTCTGGTTCGTTCGCGGGCGGCTTCGTCTCTGCGTCTGCGCGCGCGCGGGGAGCAGGCCGTTAGTTGGAGAGGCACGCGCGGCGCGGATGGGCCGGCCCGGGCGCCGTGACCGTGGTGGCCTGTGTTTGCCTCGTTTGATCTCAAAAAATGTTGTAGGGAGTTGGCGCGTTGCCATCTTACAAAGAGCTTTTAAAGATTCTCCCTCGGTTTTCAGCGACGATTTCGCAAGAATTTTCCACAAAAAAATCAAGTGAAATCCATTTGCGTTCCTGAGCTCCCGAGCAAAACTAAAACGATCTTGAAAAAAACTACGCGCGTCTCCGTGTGGCTGAGGAACCCAGAGAGAATTATGCAATGGCTGTCTCAGGAAAATTGAGTCTGTCTCTGCAATTTCAAGCGTTTGAGGAGGTCTTGACACCTGAATTTTGGAGCCATCGATCGAGCCTTTCCTTCTTATCTCTTCCCTCGTCCTCGTGCTTGCCACTCCCACACCAAACCGCGCCCATCGCCCTCGCGAGTCGCGATCACCTCACCTCGTGCCTCCACCTCTCCTAGCTCTGGCAGCATCCCCACCACCAACCAGCTCCTGCCAAGGCTGGTGCCTTGATCTCCATTTCTGCCACCATGCTCCCCTCGCCCTATTCCCCATCTCCATTAGGGCTCGTTCGGTTGCGAGGGGAATGGAGAGGATTGAAAGGGTTAGGGCAGCTCCAATGTATATTCTGTTGAGAGGTGCAAACTAGTGACACCTCATGAGGTGCTTGCTTAGCTAAAACAGCCTCCAATGTATAATTTCTCAAACCATGCCACAGCGGGACCCACTCAAATAAAATATCCATCAGCATCTACTTTTTCCCCTTAGCTGCTCCATTCGTTCAACTGCTTCAGTACACAACTTACTGTGCGGATGAGATATATTCACTTTTTTAATAGTAGCACCCGGTACAAGATTTAGCTCCTGGCTCCACAAGTTGCTAAGCTAGTACCTGTGCTGCAATGTATAGCATCTTATTTTTTGTCTTCTCTTTTACCATAGCACTACCTTAGCAAACACATTGGAGCTGCTCTTAAATCAATTTCTATTCAAATTTGACTAGAAAAAGATTTAATCCCATTTAACCTCCTTTAGTACTCTTCCAACTGAAGAAAGACTTAATGAGCCTAAGAAAAGATTTAATCCCATTCAACCTCCTTCGGTACTCTTCCAACTGAAGAAAGACTTAATGAGCCTGTGATCCCCTTCGTCTCCTCCACGGTGGCCACCTAGCCTTCTCTCCCTTCCCAAGGTCACGCGCGCTGGCACCGGTGCCTCAATCAAGTAGTCGCTCCTCCATTGTGCATAACCATCCCATGGATCAAGCAAGCACTGCTCTCAATTCATAGAGCTGATGTGGTGGATGTCAAGAGTCTTGCTCCACAGTGAGATCTCAGCGAGCATGGGCGGAGGGCACAGTGGAGCACATCACGGAGCGTGGCTAGGAAGAGCAGATATTGTTGCAAGTGGCGAGCGAGGGAAATAACAAGAGATTGAGGATGACCCTGTGGACGAGGGGAAGAGAAGCAAAGAGCACCCACGCTAGAAGTGCAGATCATTTGGGTCATTGGCGAAAGTAGAAATCGAATGAGATGTCCTGATTGAGCATACAGCCGTAAATTATATTGTTTTCGAAACATGCCAAACAATAGAATTTTATTAATCAAACAATTGAAATTTGGAGCAAAGGTCACAGTCAATGGTAGACAATTTAGCGCCAGTAGCTACAAAACACTAGTGTGCCAGATAAGCAGCTGGATAGGCAAACATGATACTTATATCTGCACGAATAGGCAGCATCAGATGCAGTTGACAGAAATGGTCATTCAATGGAGCATTGGTGTAAACAAGCAATCCACTCAATACAGTCATGGGTTTCATCAAAAAAAAAAAAAAATACAGTCATGGGAAAAGTTTCTTTAGAACAAGCGCACGGGGCCTCGAACATTTCTTTAGAAACGCAGCAAGATCTGTTCATAATCGTACCACGAGCTCTAGCAGCAGTAATGCAAATCGTTCCATAGCACATTCCCGGATGTGCCACACTTCATAACAGCATGCTGCCGTTAAACAGTGTACAGATAAAGCAATCAACTAAAATTTTGACAAGTTTCTGATCTACCTATGGTTAACATACCAAGCATGAGGAACCAGGGAGACTAATATACCACAAACAAAAAATGATTGCTCTAAACCTCTCTGGTACAAGGAGGAAATAACCGCCATTCAAATTCTTGATACTGGTTGCGGGAGCTATCAGCTTCCAATGAATTCCACTAGCTTGGACGCAAATTAGCACAAGGCAGAAGTAATCGGCACCCAATAGAATCTCATTCAGATCGACATAAACTAGCAGACCAAACGCCTAAGAAATCATGACTACACCAACCTAGATTCACAGGAAACTGCTGAAATCAGAACAATTAAGTCAGAAATAGACTATCAGCTACAACCAGACAAGCATACCATACTGGCAAAATAATTGGCTTGAGATCAATCGATGAAAGCAGTGCGGTAGGATAAATTCAGCATAACATAAATGTGGTTCTTTAACCCTGAGCAAAACATGCCCTCAGTACGCTACAAGCACAATTGACAAGATCACTTTGACACAAGCAAAATCTTAACAAGAGCTTCCTAGCTTGCAGAGGGCTCGTAAGCCCTAGCTTCCCCAAGCATCGAAGCCCGGCATCTCTTCCTTCCCCCGCTTAGAATCCGAGCTTGGTGCGGCGCCAGTGCCTGCGCTTCGCGTTGTACCTGGAAACACAGAACAATGAACAAAATGAGCGACCGAAACACGGGGAGGAGACGGCGAGGATGGCGGCGAAGCAGGACGGAGGCGACCCACTAACCTGATGGTGTTGTCGGTGCGCATGCGGATCCAGTAGGGGATGGGGCGGTTCTGGCGCATCTTCTTGGCCAGCTTCTTCTTGATCCGGAAGGTCTTGTGGGACGGCTGCGGGGGACGCAAGGCAACGCGACGGTACACAGCGTCAGATCAGCGCGGAACACCACCGCACAGACACGAATTGCAGAGCTTAGATAAGCACAGAGGACGGAGATACCATGGTCGCGGCGGCGGAGACGACGGCAGCAACGGCGGCGGCGGCGGCGGCGGCGCGAGGAAACCCTTGGATCGGAGAAATCGATGCGTCGGAGGCCGCTAGGGTTTTTATAGGGGGAAAGCAGGGTGGAATGGACTGGACGGGCTTCGGATAGTTTGGGCTTAAATTAACATGGCGAAGGAAAACTGGGCCTATTCCATGTAGGTTTTACACCCTCTATTTGGGCCCGCCCCATACTCACCCAAATTCGGCCCGTGGGATTGGAACCAAGGCGTTTATGCCTGGCCCAACGTACTAGTAGGCCGGGAGTGGGTAGCGATTTGCTTGCCCCGGGCCCGTATATCCGGCCCAGCCTTGTACACATTGGTCACATCTCGCACGTGGAAGGCCTTTTGGCTCGCAAAGCATGACGAATCTCGGCCCGTTTTGTTAGCCTTAGACTTGAAGCCAAGAACCACACCAATCAGCAATTGGTACTCGGACACAATTAAGAATGGAATCAAATACCATTTGTCTCAACTATATATATTTGAACCCATGTATGGCTTGTAACTCCAACTACGGGTGTTTTTCAGCTGATTAATAAAATCTGGAGTCCCCATTAAAAAAGCAATCAGAGACAAATGGAATCCAATGGCAATTATAAAGGAATCAAATATCATCTGACTCAATTATACATATCTTGCTCGACGTTCTGATTAGGACGCATGCAGCATGCCGGTCGAAGATCTATTTCCCTGTGATCCCATTGGCCACGCTCACCATCTCATGATTAATTTCTCGACATGGCAATTTGGCGATCATGGCCACATCCACATGGCGTCTCCAGATGCTGTCTCTGCAACACCAGGAAGGTGGCAAGCAGCGGAGCTACCTGTGCCCTGTGTCGTCGGCCAAGATTAACGAGAGACGGACACGCGGAGATGCGCTCGGTTTCGGTCAGCGACGAGTCAAAACCAGCACACACGTGCAGTACGAGCAAAGAGCGTCAAGGGCAGGACACGTCTCATGTCTGCGAGCATTATAGTTAGCTGAAAATCAGATTCAATAATCCACGTCAAACAAAGCTGACACATGCTCTCACATAATTTTGTCGGCCTTAGAAACAAATTGTACGTAGTACAGTAGGAGATATTCTAACATACATATGTAAACAGGTTACAGGCATTGTCTGCAGTGTACTGATGCCAACTTCGATTTGGGGTTAGCTTGTGCTGTTATTTGGCATTTCGATTTGAAGATTAGAGTTATATAGTAGTAGTCCAGTACAATTCTGCAACTATTTCGATTTGAAGATTAGAGTTATATAGTAGTAGTCCAGTACAATTCTGCAACTACTATTATTATAAACTAGAATAGCAAGATGCCAAGGTCATCACGTTAATCCAGATCATAGTAAGATACACGTACTTTAAGATATACCGATGCATGAATGCATCGTGCTTCCTGGCAGCAAACACAATTGCACAAGTGCCATGAAACATGGATCACATTCACAGCTGATCTGATGGCCAACGAAGTGTGTGGCTAATTTGGGGGTGCCTTGCTTTTTGTAATGGTGAAAGCTCAAGAATGAAATTAGTAGTACAAGGACAAAGATTGATAGTACTTTGGTATCTTTTTCTGGATCCCAAATGCTGCCGGTGATGGACTGATGTGACTTCATGGAATACGCAGAATATATCATGGCCTGTGACTTGGCAGCAACCGGCGCATGTGTTAGGTGACAAGATGGACCCTTCACCATAAGAGTACTACATCTCTATTCTCTGCGATTTTCAGAGACGACAAGAATGAAAAAAAGGAGAAAAGATAATTAATCAAGGAGACTAAGAACAGTAGTACTCACTAAGCTGCTAGCCTTTGAACAGGAAGTGAAATCAGATAAAACAACAGCACAATGACGTGAATGCAGAGAACAGGAACAGGCAACGCAGCCCTCGCGCAGTCACATGGCAGACTGAGCTTGAAAGAAACTTGACATGAACATGATCCGAGTCAATCGGTCCTAATCGAATCAGTACTACTGTTCCCTAGCGATTGGTCACTGATCAATCAAATGTTTCCATCTTGCATATTATTACATATTTCAAATGTTCCATGAGGTGATCAAGATGAGTATATCATTATTCTTTACTACTGCCATACTCTCAATCTCTCCATATGAAAACGATGCTTCTTATATATTACAAGAGTGACAACACACCACACATCACACGCACACACTCGTACACCCGCCGTGAGTGAGTTCCCCTATTTCGTACTTATACATAAATAATTAGAAACACCTGCCAATCTATAGATCATGGACGACGGCTTTAATTTCGTCCTGGCCCAATCCGAACCGGCATGACAACGGCGACATCCTAGTAGAGCGTCATTCACCTCCTTACATGTGTTTTAACATGGCTCCATCCTCTTCAAATGGTCCTCCATGGTTAAAAACCCAATAGTCTAGATAACTTTTGATGTCATTTGGATTCATACTGAAAGGATCAAGATGCCAAGAAGAGGGTGAATTGGACTTCTATTTTGAAACTTGAAATTAAATCCTATAGATCAAGTCCCAATTCACCCTAGTGCCTAAAAGTGTTCCTAGAGAGCTACACGCACAAAAAGGTCTGCAATCTAGAACCAAGCATGAAATTCTAGCAAGGTAAAAACACAAAGTAATTGCGGAAAGTAAGTGCGGAATGTAAAGGAAGAGAAGACTCGAGGAGTCGCGACTCCCTCCAAATCCTCGTTTGGTGCCCCTCGCAAGGCTTGGCTCTTGCGGGCTTCTCGCAAGGATTCCGGCCTCACCCTCGCAAGGGTGGAGGATAGCAAAGTGACTTCTGCGGAAGTCAAGCTACCCCTTGATCTGCAGACCAATTGCTCTCTTCGGGATGCTCTTCTCCACTCCGGAACGGAGAGCTCCAAACCGCGCACAATGTCCTCACAAGGGCCTTCCTCCGCTTCTCCCACAATCTCCGGAGAGCTCGCGGAAGGCACGGCATGCAGCCGTCTAGGTGATCGTGATCACCAAGAGTAATAAGCCTTGGTCTTCACTTGATTTCAACCTCTCTCAAGAAGTTCTCTTACTTTCAAGTCTCTTGACCCAAAGCTCTTAGAATGTATCAATTTTGGTGGTGGAATGACCTTTGAGTGTGTGTATGTGTTTTCTGGTTGCAAAGGTAGCAAATGAAGGGAGATGGATTTTTCTTTTATAGGGGAGAGACCAAAAACTAGCCATTCACTGGACGGTGCGGTGAAGTCATCACCGGACGGTCTAATGAGCGTTAAATTCAAATCCCCCAAAGCACGCCAAGTGTCGTTGTATTCACCGGACGGTCCGGTGAAAACCACCGGACGATCTGGTGAATACAAACACCTCGGCCTAGCTCTAAAACCGTCTCCCTGCCTATAACGTCCGGTGAAGCACCGAGCGTTTTTTATAACGTCCGGTGAACGTAAAAGCACAAGGGATGAAACCTACAGTGATTTAGTGTACGCCGAACGGTCCGATGCTTGCACACCGGACGGTCCGGTGAGTACAAAAACTTGATTTCTCGCTGTTTTTCAAACCTTTTGAAATGGGATAAGTTCTAGGGGTTCCTTTAGATAAAAACAGGTGAATGTGAGTGTGTTTAACCACATTTTAAGTGTAAGAGCTTTAGGACCAAGTTGGACTCGAATATAAGAAGAACTAATTGAAGAAAGTCTATCAAGGTACTCACCTCGACCCCCTTTATAGTACGGCTTACTAAAAACAAGCAAAAGCAAACTCTAAGTGTCCTTCTTTCGACTTTGCGACACTTAGAGCCCTAGAACTCTTGATCTCCTTGCTTGGACTTCAATCCATAAGCCGATCACTTGAAATTCAAATTGGAGAGGTCTCTTGTGATCAATCCAATGAGCACGATATATAATCTTAACCTTTCATGTCATGAGCTCATTAGTAAAAGCATTAAGTTGTCATTAATCACCGAAACCTCTACCTCTTAGGGTCATGTTTCTCACACATACCTCCTTTTTCCATGTTTTTTTGTGTAAGGCCATTTTTTAGTGGCAATTTATAGGTGTGCTTTTCACTAGAATTGTATTAAATTTGGTCCAATCTCTAATTTTGTCTATACTTTTGGTACAAAACAACTGGAAGATTGTTCAGCAAGAGTCGACGCCATGAGACAATAAGCCATAAAGTATATTTGTCTATTAGAGTTATATTTTAGATGTAATGTTTTTCTTCTTCTCATTGCTTCTTTTGGAGTTTTGTGTGTATTAGAGTTGCGCAAGTTTGTGCATCCTGTTCAGTGGACATATTGGTGTATCAGAGAAGCCCATTTTACAACCTTGAATTATCACAACTGTCTAATCTTTTACGCCGAATTATGAAACCGGATCGTCAGAACCACGAACTAACCAAACCGGACGAAATGCCCCTTGGCTCTGGTGAAAAAGGTATTAATGGTGGGTTTCTATTTTTTTGAAATAAGAAATCATGTTTAATATCTACAAATTTATTATTAATTTATTTTATATCAAAAAATGTGAACACATGCACCAAGTTTTCTCTAAAAATATAGTCTATCTATCTGTGCTTTATTTGAATATATTTCGAACTTATTTATTCCCACATCTATTGTTTTATTGCTCTAAATGAAACATTATAAATATGAACAAGTAAGTTAAAAAAAATATCTAAAAAGAGCACCAACAGATAGATTATAATTGTACAGAACATTTGGTGCAAGTCCATATTTATTTAAAATAAATTAATTTTGTTGTTTGGAAATTAAATAACGTTTTATTATTTAAAAATAGAAAATCTCCATTCGAAACTGCTTTTAACATATTTGGTTAGGTCAAGGGAATTCAAAGTTGAAAATCGGTAAATGAAGTTTTCCTTTGAAATAATCAGGGTATATTGTTTGAAGTCGGAAATCTTCCATGTTACGTATCTAAAATAATTCGAAAATGTAGCGAGCAGTGATATACAGTGGTACTTACAAAAACAAAGTAAAGGAAAAGAGAAAAAAAACTACTACTAAAAACAAATTAAGAAAAATCTAACATGTGTGCTGCTGTGGCCCTGCTGCTGAACGACAGCGGCGTTGGTGTAGCCACACAGGGCAGCAGATCGGGAGATCCGGCCAAGATCCGCCCTCGGATCTCTTCTTCCCAAGCGCTGATCTCCCCTGACATGGCCATGTCTTCCCATCTCTCCCTCCCACGCATGGGGGGCCGTAGGGGCCGGAGCGCCGCCGTGCGGACACGTCAGGCAGGCGCCCCTGTGCAGAGAGAGGACCAGTGTGGTCGCCTGCGCGAGATCTCTCGATGAAGATTCGATCAGCCGTGGAATCGATCGGCATGGTGTCGTCCCCATGACAGACATGACGATATCCTATGTTTGGACAAGCAGCTGGTAGCATGCAGCTCGTGCTTTCGGCCATGGCAGGCTGGGAGTTCAACAGTCAGAAACACCTGTGTTTGCGCACAGGAATGGGTTTGGGTGTATGCAGAACGCCAGAACCCTAGACCCCTAGCTAGCATCAGCATCTCCTTATCCTGTTCAACGCTATTCTACCGGCTAGTAGTACTCTATCTTTTGTTCAAGAAACAGGTATTATTCTATTTTTCATAGCATGTGTGATCATGTTATGAGGTAACCAGATTATGTTCCTACAGCCAGTACTATGTAACCGTATGACAAGTAGTTGGATAGTGCCTTTGAGATTCATGCATTTAGCTAGCTGGTTTCTTGACATTGTTTAGTATGCCAACCAACAACCAATGGGGTGCTGCCACAGTATAATGCAAGGGTACAAAAATCAGCATGAACGCCGTACCATGTGTGATCATATTGTCAACAACTCCTGTCAAAATAAAATAGTTTTGACAAGATCATCCCTGTATATTTTCCAAGTGATTAGGCTATTAGCTACCGCATGCTTACCACCATTGGTACCTCAAATAAAACTACTGGCAGGAACCCTACGCACATGGCTCAACACCTTATCTGCCATGAGTCCATGACCCTCCAAAGGGAGCACACAGCAAACCCTGCCCCCACAAGTCCACAACATGACACCACCCCTCCTGACCATTCCTGAAACATCCTGTCTGATCAGATCAGCAGTAGCCTATACACATGAAAAAAGGAACTCCATGGACCATTTTCCCCATCCATGCTGAGGTAACCATTTGTAGAACCCACATTTGTTGCCTGACAGAACAGAGTACACTAACGCTAGCGTCCAAGCTAGGGACGGGACGAACCAAGATTGTGTAGCGGATACGGTGCATGCACGATGATGGTGGCATGCCACACATGCATGCAGAATTTGCAGCGGCAGAGGTGGTATGGATGCCTCGTCAGCTGCAGGCATGCATGCACTTGAGCAGCAGTGGCGTGGTCTTGCCCTTGTTTCTGCCTTTTGATCCATCTGCTGGCTCTTCCCAAGGCATGCAAGGCGCAAGCGCAAGCACCATGCATGTTCTTCCCAAGGCGACACTCTGGGTGACTGGATCCTTGGATGGTGCCAAGCGAGCTTATGATGTAGGAGCTCAATGGAGGTGATTTCAGCGGCATGCATCCGTCTGCACAGGCATTCCAAAGATCCCAATTGGTTGGTTCTGAACCTTTTTTTGTCTTGAACAAACAAGAATTAAGGATATCTGGAAACTTAAATTTAGTTGCAGTTACTCCCTCCAATCACTACTGCCCGGATTCAAATATACTCTTTCTGTTTGAAAGTAGTACTAATAGTCTTGTTTAGTTTGACTAATACTATAATTTTTATTAATATAGCTTTTCAATATAAATTGCTGTTATTAAATATATGTTTGAAAAATGTTTACATATGGTTGTGATTACAAATCACAAAGATAAAACATGCATATTGATAGAATAACTGGCAGTTAAAGTTTTGTCCTAATAAACAAAATATGCCTATTAATTTAAAGAGGAAGGAACAAGAGGTTTTGTTGTTCCTCTTATTATACACCATCCATTCACAAAAATTACTAGCAAGCGTGGCCCATGTAAATATGCAGTCATCCAAGATGTCGCATGCGGGAAGATGCCACATGGAATAAGGTGGCAACTTAGGCTTGGGCTTCTCTTTCGGCACAAGGGAAGACACATTGGTTAAGTTTTCGGCTAACCCTAACCGTCCACCGCAACTTTTGTGAAGTAGAGCAACACATGTCATCGCATATAGTGGTCGTGGCCGTTCGATTGAATATATGGGAGTGTGTTACGAGGCCTTGTTAGCATTATGCTGCAGTGGGAGTGATGGCAGATTCATGGCGAACAATCGCAAATCCATACTAGGATCCCATCGTGCAACGCCAGAGAAGATAGGTCTTGTTTACTCTATTGAATATGGCAATTGATAATTATGCGTTCAAAGTTCTTATTTGTTTGAGTTTCAAATTTGAAGTGTCTAGGTATATTTGAGTGATTATATTGAAATAATTGCTTTGGTGTTTTAATGTGTTGTTATGGTTATTAATGTGGATTTGAACATGTGCTCATTTGATTTTTAGGCATTGTTCATATGGGGCGAGTATATATAAGAGGACTTTTGTACGATAGGTTCGCGACCTCACTCGTCTCCAACCACGCTACACAAAAGTTGAGACCCATTGTGTCGAGAACTCGAGATAGACTCAAAATAGACGTGGAGTCTTGTCTATCCTATTTCTAGGTACTCTCCTTTCTCGAATCCAAAATAGATACTCTATATGGGTAATCTCGTCTGCCCAAGTGGGTGTTTTATCTGGTTTTTACAAATTTTACGGGGTTAAATATCTAGTTTTGAAGTTCAGGAGTAAAGTAGACCATTGCCCAAAGATTGGGGGGTTATGTATACCTTTTCCCATGCCAGTGTAGCAAAACCACTCTAAAAACCTCCCCAGGGGGTGTTTTATCCGGTTTTGCAAACTTTAGGGGGTTAAATATCCGGTTTTAAAGTTCAGGGGGTGAAGTAGACCACCACCCAAAGTTTGGAGGGTTATGTATACTTTTTCCTTTTTTTTTTTGGATTTAAGTCTTCACAAGAAGTCCAACTTTTAGCTGTGGGTCTCACAATTGGAGACATCTATCTCCAACAATGATAGCTATTTTTGATACACATTTGATGTTTTGGATATCTAAGGTTGTCTCTAGCACAGCATACAAATAGTCATATTTTTTGCACTGTAGTAGCATTGTAGTAGGTGTGAAGTTTAAAATGAGGAGTGGACTGAGTAACTTATTTGAGAGATTCTAACAATGCGACTAGGTCTTGTATGCTTTAAAAATTTTCCAACAGCAAACCCAAATGGAGATCCAAATGATAAAAAATTAATATCATATAAATGTGTAGAGGAGAGAGGCAAATGTGATGTGTCTTGGGCTCCCCCTCCGGCCTCCGCATGAAATGAGTTGAGGAGAGAGTATCCATTTTTGGGTATCCTCTCGCGTTAAATTCAAAATGAGTTGTGTGAATGGCTAATCCATTGGAGAGTGCTTTCGTGTCACCAACTCACCATAGTGCTGGATGAGACCTATCCCCTCCGTCCGCATATAGCTACACTTAGGATTGTTCAAACTCAAGATTTTTGGGATTGTTCAAACTCAAGATTTTTGACTAACAATACTCCAAAAATAATTTATTTGAAATTGAAAATCTTAATAAGAAAATTGGTTTCGCCATAGATCTACTAATATTTTTTATGTTGTTATTTGTTATATACCTAATATGTTTACTATTTATAGTTGAAGTTAAAAATGACTTAGGACAAATTCGGTATTTTTAAGCGGCAGGATATTTTACGTTTGGGTCTCTCTTCGACTACACCGTTGGAAAAGGTTTGGATGCTTTGCGGCTGGCCGGGCCCACAGTCAGTCACACACCAGCACCTCAAGCACCAGTGGGCCCACTTGGAAGCCTTCCGAACACCCCCCGGGCATTGAATTGGTTCCCTCTGTATTTAAGAAGCCACCCGGGGAGCTTGCCGCATCAAGCCTGCCGCTCAGCTCTTCAGCTTCCTCTCGCACACAGCGCACGAAGGGCGCCACCGTCCGTCTCCAATGGCACGGCCGCAGCAACGGTATCGTGGCGTTCGTCAGCGCCACTGGGGCTCCTGGGTCTCCGAGATCCGCCACCCCCTCCTGTGCGTATAACCAGCGCCAGCCATGTGCTTCTTTCTTGGATTCTTGGCATGCATGATCAAGCCGGCTGACCATGGCGGCGCCGTGATTGTTGGGCTGCCTGTTTGTGCGTGCAGGAAGACGAGGATCTGGCTGGGCACCTTCGAGACGGCGGAGGACGCGGCGCGCGCCTACGACGAGGCGGCGCGCATCATGTGCGGCCCGCGCGTGCGCACCAACTTCCCCCAGCAGGACGCGGGCGCCGAAGCGCGGCCGCAGGCGGCGGCCGCGTCGCCGTTCCTCTCCCCCGCGCTGGTCGCCAAGCTCCACCGCTTCAACCTCGCGTCCGTGCAGGCGGCGCAGCAGGCGCGCGGCAAGGCCGACGCCGCCGCCTCGACCACGGCCGCCGCCGCCTCGGCGCCGCGCATCACGGCGATTCCTGGCGGCAATGCCGCCGTGGGGACGACCGGCCCCTCGTCGCCGGCCACGGAGGCAGCGGCGGCGGCGGCGGCGGGGGACTGGAGCGGCAGGTTCCTCGAGGAGCAGTACGTGGACCAGATGATCGAGGAGCTGCTGGACTCCAACTTCTCCATGGAGATCTCCTACTAGCCAGCGGCGCGCCACGCGCACGCGTTGCCTGCCTCTGCTCTGTTCCATCTCTCTGTAGTCTGTTTCTTGCCCCTCATCACTCAGGTAGTGGGCTCGTAGCGAGCTTGTAGCGGTAGCCAGCCATGCCAGGAAGAACTCGAGGTCGCTTTGGTCAGACAATCGAGTTCTTGAGCAGCCTGATGTGTATACAGTAGCATCGTCAGTCAGAGCATAAAAGAGTTGGATTGGACTCCATTTTTTTTTCTACCACCAATGCCGACCTGGAATGGAACTAGTTGATCGATGTGGCTTTGAGTTGAGCTTCATGAACGAATAACCTATTGACCTGTAGGCTGTAGACTGTAGTGAACGGAAAGTTAAACTGAACATGGAGCGAGGTCAAATTCAGAGTTCACACCACACTGATATGCAAAAAACAGCACTGCATTGACCAGGAACTCAAGAACAATGTTGCTGCTGCTGCTTGGAAATCAGTATGGAGTATGGACGACGTCGATCTTTAGGTAGTACATCGTTCATCAGAGATCGATGCGCTGTACACATGGTAGTACTTTAACTGCGGACAGGAAAAGAGCTTCGAAAATCCGTGGACAGAATCTCGGCGCCAAGGACAAAAGGCGCGTGATTTTTATGCCCCTGGCACCCGATCCTGACGAATCCATGAGCTCCGGCAGCCTGCGCTCTGCACTGCACTGCATCTCCATGGCCGGCTAGCTGGTGGATTCAGCAGCTGCGCCATGGCAGCAGGGGGTGCCGGTGCCGTAGGCTCGCAGCAAGGAAAGCAATCTGATGAGGCGCATGCAGCGCAGTGCGTCATGGATGACAGTGGTGGTGAAGAAGGGACTGATGGCGGGTGATCTGCTGATTGATGGTCTGATGGAGTGGTATCTAGGCGAGGATTCAGCTCATTATGGCATGTGCCTCCACATGCGCCCTCGCCCAATCATGCTGCTGCCCTGCTTGTCTCTGTCCCTCTCCCCCCCTGCTCGCTCTTGAGACTTGCGACGCAAGAGACGTCAGCGTGTGCGCTTGTTGGCCGCGTTCGTCAAAAGAATCCGCGGCCTTTTTCCGGCGGCTGTGACAGTGATGGATATGCTTATTGTATGAGCCTAGGGGTAGATGGCGGTAAACCCTACTACTACACGGTTTACTCCGCGTCAAACTCCAGTTCCCAGTATTCCGTACATTTTACTATCTTTAGTTTGGGAACGTAGTTTATAGAAAAAATCACCAACATACTTAACATTATGTTGGTAAATCCACTATGAATATGTTTCGCTAATACATTTATTTAATAAATATACTTTGCAAATGCATTTATTTAATATTATAGGATGTTAATATATTTTTCTGAAAGGTATTCAACGTTATAACAATTTGATTTATGGGAAAGCTAAAATGGCTTATAATTTAGACTTCTACTGTGGCGGAACCGCCGATTTAATCCGGGCTAAATACACCTGCCACCATTAGCTCTCAGTGTACTTAGGCCGTATTAAACCCGGTCGTCCGTCGAGAAGCCTTCGGCCCTCAATTTGTACCAAAACCCCAGAGGAACCGACATCACACACATTCGACCCTCGATGGAGCCACAACAGTTACATCATCACAGGCAGTTGAATAGGTGTTACATAGGAATTTAGGTTACAAACCAGTTCGGAATAAAATAGAGTTCAACATAGTCTCATACGTAAATTAACGTTCAAATAAAGTCTCGCAGTGGAAATCTTTATCCATCATAGTTCATGACAACCAAAAGACTTGCAGAAGTAAAGTAACATCATGCCCACTGATGTCACTTCATTCGCCAGCTCAACACGCTTCTTACTCCTGATGATAACAAGTCCCTCCGCCAACATAGGCACAGAAGAGGAACTCCATACCTGTAACTCAAAAGCGGGGGCAAACCCTGAGTACTAATTACTCAGTAGGTCTTAATGGTTGTGGTTTACGACTGACGCAAGGCCTGCTTACTAGAGAGTTGGTCCTTAGCCGTTGCTTTTATAACAAGTTATGATCATAGGGTAGCAGGATTTGACAGCTGCTATCCCTTCATGATAACCGAGCCAATTTGCAATAGAGGAATTCAAAAAAACTTGCATGAATAGAAAGCATGTCATAGTCAAACATGTAGCATTCGAAAACATGAATCATAATACATCAAATTAGAGTTATTACTACGTTGCCCGTGTGCGGTATTTGGCATTCTCACACCTGGTGAGCATCAGCGATTCGAATCGATTTCTAATTCCCGGGAATAACTAAAAGTGCAAGGGGCCCATATGCTTACTCACACGACGGCTTTCCCACATATAGTCCCCCTCCTCCACCTGTCCCATCCCAAGTTCGATTCACTCCCACCTGACTCCCGGGTTGTGCCCCCATGACGAGCCTGCCGACATCTCGGACTCCCCGCCATGAGTACCAAGCTCCCCCGGGCCACCTTCCTCTCAACCAGTGGGTAGGAACGTGTTTCTGTTCTCCGGATGGCACAAGTAAGGTTTCACCGGCCCCATTAACCGGGTAAGCACTTTAGCAATGGTATGCCAACCAGCAGGCGAACAGCGAACGGGCCTTATGCGACTCGGGCAGAGCCATTACACCGCAACAACGCACACCGCAAGAATATAACTTAATCTCCGCCCGGTCTCCAATTAATCCTCATCATAATACCATCTTATCATAAACAGTGTTCTCTTTCTTTTCAAAACACCTACGTAACGAGTGACCTCTCACTCGTATCTAGTCGAGCCTATCATTTCTAGGCAACTCGTCCTACGTACCTAGTGTAGGTGCTAGGGCCAGGGCGGCCAAGGGTCTAATGCAAAGGGGTTCCAATCAACACCTAATGCATATGCGTAATCATAAAACAATATTAGCTGGGAGAATATGGTCCTGCCTACCTTCCTCGCTAGGGTTAGCTTCCTCGGATGCGAAGTCAGGTGCAGCCTGCGGGTACTCTTCGGGCTGCGGGTCCGGCTCCTGGTCTTCTGGCTCCTCGATCAGCGGCTGTTCCTGCGTCTGCTCCTCGATCCCGTGATCTATATGCATGCCATCATATGCAAAATGAGTGCGATGAATGCAGTGCAGGACAGCGCGCAGTAAACATATAACCCGCAGTGGAAAAAGGGCAAGTAAGTAAACATTTCTATTTAACGATCTATCTCCCGAGGGGGAGAAAAATCAAACTCTCCTATGAAATCATACAGCCCATCATCTAAACTTAACCAAGGACCCACCACGTAACCCATGTATCCATGTCATGACCATGCATTTATATGATGTGGCCTTTTTGACCCCATTTACCATTTCTTCCATTTACAATTTGGTCGTTTTTCCATTTACTCGAGCCTCTGAGTTTAAATAGCTCTACGGCTCCAATTGACTTAAAATTTTTACAGCATACACATGTCATGTACAAGAAGCTATCGACAAAATTTCAGCCCAACTGGAGTAAAAATGAATTTATTAAAAACCTAACAATTTAACAGTCCTTTTCCTTCTCAGATTTCTCATTAATTATAGAAAGGGAATCTGACCATGGAATTTGACCAGTGCTTATGATAGACTATAAAACACTTACACAAAATTTTACAAGTGAGATACTTTCCATTTGGTAGGGTATCTATTTGTCATTATTAATTAGAGAGGAAATGGACATGCATGACAAAACAGTATATAAGGCTTGCACCTATATACTTTCTGGACTTTAGACACTATATACAAGCCACCATATTTCTTGTGGAATTTTCTTAGCACCTTAAGGCCATCTTTTCCATTTATCAAGTTTAGCAAGCGATATTTTGCCATTTTCAAATCACCATGCAAAACCCACATGCATGGCCTCATTTTGGACCAGTGAGCTAAACCTGCTATTACTAATCTAAGAAAAGTATCAAGGGTTCATATTAGCCACATTTTATTTAGCACTTACTTCCCATTACCATAAATACACATTTTTATCATGGAAAAGGAAAAACAGTGTGTAAATGAGCAGTGCTAGGGCTACAAAAATTCATACACTGTCTAAATACTCTAGACAGGTCACTATCCAAGTTTCACCTCATTTGAAGTTCATTTACCCCACTTTTGGTATTTATTTTGCTTTAACATGCATGCAACAAAACCGAGGGTAAAAATGTCTTTTCACGTGACCACATCATACCTAGCCTGTAGATCTACTCAAGAGGAGTTCATAGGTACTGAGTTTGTCTATTTTGGATTTTTCTTTGAATTTATATGATTTTTCAAAGTTCAAACCGAGAAAAGGTAAATAGAAAAAGAAAAACTCAGATCTAAGGACCTCTACGTAATTAACCATAGTTTTCAGGGGCTAGCGCGTAAGATCTGCAAGACTCAGCCCCCCGTGCGGAAGGACCGGGTTGCAAAAATGGAAAAGTCCGGGGGCTAGATCTAAAAAGATCCGGCCCCCGTCTTCTTCCTCGCGCTGGCCGCGGCCGCGCGGCGCGGCGCGCGCGCGCCGGCGAGCTCCGGCTCGCCGGAGCCGCGACAAGGGGCGCGGGGGATGCGCGGGAGTTAGGGCGTCAACCTTGGGTAGCTCTCGTCGACGGTGGCGGTGCGGTCGAGGCGGAACGGCGGTGGACCGTGGCGTGGGGGACGGCGACGGTGGCGCGGCGAGGACGTCGCGCCGGCGTCGATCTCGGCGTCGGGTGGGAGAGAGGCGACGAGATCTACGGGGTTGGATGCCCGGCGGAGTGGGAAGTGCGATGGTGGGGGTCTCGGGGCGAGCGCAGGCCGGACGGCGGCGGCGCGAGCTCGAACCCGAGCTCGCGGCCGGTAATGGCGGCGCGGCGAAAACGGCGCGGGGCGGGGTGGAAACGGGACGGAGTGCGAAGGGAGTGAACTAGGGTTTGGGGCGCGGGACCCCCGCCTCCTTTTGACGCGCCCGTGGGCGCCGCCCGTGGCTCGCCGTACTTCCTGTACGCCGGCGAGCCACGCGGCGCGCGCCGGTTCGCGCCGTGCGCGTCGGCGCGGATCGGCGGGCCCACGTGTCATTGACTCCGGGAGGAAGAAAAATAAAAATGTGTTTTCCTTACTACTATAAACTGCGGGTTTGACAAATTTGGAGGCCGAATTTGGAAAAAGTCCAATTGGAAGAAAAGTTCTACTCAGAGAGATCTACAACTTTGTCAAAGTGAACAACCCCAAAATCCGAGTGTAAAAATGGTTTAAATTCAAATTTTGAAATCAGCCCTAGGTAAGGACAGGGTACCTTTATTGTTTGGAAAAAAGAAAAACCCTATTTCGAAGCCTTTTCACCCTAAGTTCCTTTTGGGTAACTTGCTTAGAATTTCAATACCTACAAGTTATTCAATGGGAGTGTTGCATGAAAGTGGTTGTATATTTGTGCAAACTTAGGGTTTTTAAACAAGGCTGATTTGAGTTGATTTTCTGCATTGACAAAGAAAGACTCCAAACCCTTTGTAGCCTTCATTATCTGGCCAAACCTTAGTTATGAAAGTTGTTCAAATCTTCATTATCTACAAGTTTGGTAATATGAGTTTCCCCTAGATCCCAATAGATTTGGATTTAGGAACAAGAACATAGCAGAACACATGCATAAAATTTAGATTTCAAGTATTCCATCCCCTCCCATGTAAATCCTAACTTGAATATATGCAATCACATGATGCTTGATGATGCTTAGTGCATGATTAAGGTATGGTAATACACTTGAGATGCTGGAGCATCACATATACACTATTTATATGGTTTACATTAACAGATTTGTTGTTCGTGGGTCAATTGACATCTTGCTTAGCAGTTAGTTGACGACGCAACACGTCATGAAAGGGGGGAAGGGAGGTCGCCGGGGAAGGAGAAGGTTACCTATCCTCCACCACCACCACCATCTTGTCGTCGCGCCATCGTCGTCGTCGCCAGGTTAAGGTTCGGGGTTGGGGTGGGGATTTGCCTGCGGGATTCTTTTTCTCCACCTACGGTCTAAGAGGGGAGGGCGGGGAGCGTCCGATCGGCCCGGTGGAGGTGGCTGGTGGTGGGCGGCAAAGAGACCGGCGGCGATTGCGCTGTCGGTTAGGCAAAGCAGGACGACGGTTGGGGAGTGCTGGAGGCGGAGCGAGGAGGCCCTAGGTTAGTGGAGGATGGTGGTGGCACGGCGGCGGCGGAGGTTGGTGGGTGGAGCGGTGGGAGCCGGTGGCCGCGGACTGCCTGACGGGAGGCTGCGATGCCCGAGAGGTGCTTGTGGCCAAGCAAGAGGCGGTGGGCGTGGCGGGGAAGCGAGGGAGGGCGTGTAACCGTGTATTGCGTTGGATGGGAGGGCGCGCGGGGGAACAAGAAGAGAGGAGGATAAGGTGGGTGGTCTCCATTCAATGGCTAATATAGTTGATTGATGGAAAAAATCAGTGAGAAAGAGAGAGAGTAACCCTTATATTAATTCCAAAAATTGATATCAAATACAAATGGTCCTAAAACCACCTGGAAGTATTGAAACAAAACCGATCGCGTGGCCCGGGGTTGTTTGGTTCGACGTTTTTAGTCCGTAATCGATTCGCACTGCAATTTGGTACCGTTGCTTCTTGTTTGGTTGGGCTGCCCCGTAACCAATGACGGCGGGATCTGCTACTGGCTAGTGGAACATCGATACCGCTTCCATCCGTGCATTATCCAATTCCGCTCCGCTCCTCTCGTCTCCGCCGAGCTCGTTGCCGGGCTGGTCCGACGACGTCTTCTACCTCTGCGTCTACCTCCCGACGGGCGGCAGATCGTCGCCGTTGGACAACGAAAGCGGTAGTACGGGGGACCCTGAGTCCCTGAACTACTCACAACGACAAGATCCGCCAGAAGCATGTCATGGCCCTGTTCCCCGCCGCGCGCCGACCTTCATACAACGGATCACCAAGGAAACCATCTCGAATTCCCGATGCCCTTAATCGCTCCTATGACCTTCAACAGATTGATACTGATACAGAGCAAGGAGATCATCGTCCGTGCTCCTCGAGAGGTGAGCCAACACGGAGACGGAGGTGCACCTGATCCAGCTGCGTATGTGCCCGTTGTGGCCTGTGGGAGGACATCTCTGTGGTGGTGGTGCGGCTGCTGGGTAAAACTGGAGCATGATGCAATGGATGAGAAAGGAAAAGCGTTATCAAACAAACTACGGTTTCAGTTCCACTGCAACAGGTAGCGGCGGCAGCCGGTGGGCAAACCAAACAGCACCTATCTTTTTCACATTTGAGACGGCCCAATTAGTATTTTTGCAATGATGAGGGCCCAAATTTCTTGGACCAAAGCTGCCCAGTGGAAACTTGAACTTACGATCATAAAGCTTTTTTTTTAGCAAATTGCCAAAATCAAACCATTTTCTTGGAAAGATTTGCAAATTCAACTGGGGACTAATTAGTTCAAACTTATTGCAGGATGTAACAGAAGAAAAAGAAAAACTCAACCTGGATTGCATGCCAACGGCTTGATGAACATGCGTCCGTGACTTCAAATAGTTTCGGAAGTGTACAAGACTGCAAGGTTGCAACCGCAGTTAGCACCTAACACCCATCAAATAAACATCCAGTTTGCTTTTCAAAACAAATTAAAGTAGTGTGTTTTTCACCCGTGGAGCAGCATACACATCGGCCAAGCAGGCAGGGGCAGGTGATGTCAAACCTTCTACCCCCTGTATTGACCGCAGTTCACATTAGTACCATCCACACACCAAAGGCATCACTATTAGGCACCTCAGCCCTACACAATAATTGTACTACCCTGGTTCCCAAAGAAATTATTTTCCAGTTTTGTCCAAAGTCAAGCCATCTTGTGTCTTTGGGTTTATAGTAATATTTAATTCATGCAATGAATATAGATACTTTTGAATTCATAGTGATACCTATTTCGCGGTATAAATATCGATGCTTTTGAACTTAGTCGGATTTTAAATTGTTTGGCTTAAGGCAAAACTAGAATCACACTCTTTGTGTACGAAGATAGTATGCAACAATAATATTTTGACTAGTGCTAATTTTGGTCTAGCTTTTCTTGCTCCCTCTAGTAGAAAACGATGGCACTTTTCCTCTAGTCAAATGAGAGCTATTTTAGACCACTGAAATCTAGCAAAATATTTTTGATTGCGTATTACGGAGCATAACTCAAGGTGGCTGGCTTTTGTGGGGTTGAAATATGCACATCTGGATTCAAGTCTGACTCAAAATACGTGCTTGTTTTTTTTTTTTTTTTTTTTTGGCTATCTTTGAGTTGCAGGTGAGTCTCTCATAGCAAGAGGCATTAGGGACGGAGCTTAGTTGAGGCCATGGTTCCCCTGCCCTTTTCTTGTAAAGGCCCCTGCCCATTGTATAAGCACTTCCATTCCTGTCATCAACCAGTCTATAGCACTCATATGTACGACTCTAATAACTCGATCATTTCCTAATTATTGTTGTACATGACAAGTCACACTAATTTTCTTATCTGCGGTGTCTTGACTCTTGACTAGGTGTCTTTTATTGAGGAGGCGGTAATTGTCGACCGGATGTTTGTCCATCTAGAGGAAACGCATGGAAACAAGTCAGCATCTCTTTCGATTTGCCTAGTTAAAGTTTGAGCTAATTAAGCTGCTGATTGTTCTATCTTTTGTTGTTGGCCTAGTGTCAAAAGCCGCAAGCTAAAAACACAGTCAACTTTTGAAATTGGCTCCTAAAAAGTAAAAGATGTATATATATTAGGAGCCAAAAGTAGGTCTAGATGTTTTCGTTCACAAGCTTTTGGTGTATATTGTCTAGAGATATAATATGTACTCTCCTCATTCTGAATTATAGGTCGTTTGATTTTTTTTTCAACATTGACCCGTTGTTTTATTCCAAGAATTATAACTATTGATTATTATTGCAATTTAGTTTTACATGTAATAAACTCTAAGTACGAGCTAAACTTTTTCATTTTCTTTAAAAAGAAATCATATAAGACAAATGGTCAAAGTCAACTAAAAATAAAAAACCTATAATTTAAATTGGAGGAAGTGCTATATATCTTATTAATTCGAAAGTCAATAAACAAAGATGGTTTTTTTAGCATTCAAAGAAGCCGTTTTGAAAGAAAACCTAAACAAACTGGACCTATTACCCAATTACCCATCAGATCTTCCTCACCTAAAAGTGGACCCCAAATTTGGCAGTCAATCAGTGTCGAGACTCCATAGTAGGGTTTGACAGGAAACGGTCAGCATTCTGTAGTCTATTGCTGCCCCTCATGGAATTTGAATTGTACTCGTACTCAGCGGTGCTGAACTGAAACTTAATACTACAGTAACCCCGCTTTGACTCCTTTACTGGAATGCAGCGAGTTGACTGTGTGTGCATCACAGAGTCATTACTGTAGACCTGCAGTTGGAAGCCATGTGCAGGGATATCCGTGAACAGTTGACATAAACCCCTATTGTTGACTTGATCACCATTTAATTTATTTTTTCAGAAAATCATAATCTTGATGATGTAATAAGTGATGTCAGCTGTATGCATTACGATGGAAAATGCTGGAACCCTTTTCCTCGTCTAAATAAGTTTATTTAATCAAATAAAAGAGCGAGTTTTCTAAAAATCTTTTTTACCTACAAAGGCATAGGTATACCCCTCACGTTGACCCTACTACGCAGTTTGGAAAATATTGAAAATGGATGGAAAGGCCCAAAACCCATAGATGCAAAATATTTCATCCACTTTCTCTTTTTATTTCTCACCTCATTTTATACCCATACCCATGTGTTATTTTCCTTCTCTTGGTTGTAGTGAGAAAGGAATGATGCTAATCAATCAGGATTCCTTCCTTTTAATTATATATATATATATTTTTCAACCTATTGTCTGCTTGATTATCTCAAAACACGTGCATGTTGCACGTATATCTATACTAGTTTAATTAAATTTACAGGAAAGTTTCTATGGGGTAGCCTCCTGGAAATTAAGATAGTTGGGCCTGCAACACAGCAAATCGCTCCCCTTTTTCCTATGTGGATGCAATATATCATGTTATCCTTTCTGCTTTGGTTGACCCAAGTGCAGTGGCGGATCTAGGGGTCAACTTCTTTGTTTGATGGGGATTTTGTTAGCCATTACATTTTACAAATGATCTTATAAATATTGTTGGAGTCGGCTGACTTGATAGAACCCTCTAAATTTGCCCGTGCTCTAGTAGAAAATGAGGGTATAATTAATTTGTTGTGTTTTGACTGGAACTATTTAGAATGTAGTATATGTTATGAAAATCACATCATTAATCATTAGTTAGGTAATGACTTAATCACGGCAGGCTGTGTGTTTGTTCGTTTTGTCTTCCTCCGTCCGCATGAACTCATCTTCCTCTTTTCCTTGCTTCCTCCTTCCTTGACATCGCAGCCCTAGTCCCTAGATCCACCGCACGAATGAGGTAGGTTGTCTCCTAGTCTTTTGCATCCCCTCCTCTTTCTCTCTGATGTATTTAGGGTTCGGGGTTAGGAATTCGTTGTTGAGATTTGATGGTTGCAGGTTTAAAGAGGATGTCGACGATAGCCATGGGTGGTGGGCGGCAAGGCCAGGCGGTGAGGACATTGTGCTTGGGTGGTGGACAATGGTCGGCGGGCTAGGTAGGCTGCGGGGGAAGGAATCTAGATAGATTAGTGGATGGTGGGATAGAGGGGCTAACTGTAGCCGGTGGGCAATGCATTACGCTGCGATATTGGCTGCCGCCGCAGGTAGTGGTGGAGGTGGCGGGTAGAGAGGATATCGGGCGTGGTGGAGATGGCCGGCCTTGCGAAAAACCTAAACATACGACCGGTCGTGCAGTAGTTGCATCCAAAATTATAGAGTAAAATTCATGGCCTGTCCTTAAACTTCCACTGAAGTATCATCCAAGTCCATAAACTCACAAAATGTGCTATATCAGTCCATAAATTTGTTTTGGGTCTCATTTTGATCTAAACGGAATGTGGGGCTAGAGCTAACATGTCAGCCTTTCTTCTTCCTCCCTCTCTGTGCGCTCCCTTTCTCATCCTCCACTAGGGTGCGCCGGCCGCGACCACGGCCTCGCCTCGGAGACGAGCGGGTGCGCGAGCGCACAGGCCGCCTTGCACGTGGGGGGCGCACGCAACCCCAGCAGCCGCCACTGCCCCGCCTCGGAGGCGAGCGGGCAAGCGAGCACCCATGTTGCTGCCGTTGCTTCGCTCTACAGGCCAATGGGCGTGTGCGGAGGCCGTCGCCGCCTCCCTGCTCCACCACGAAGGCGCGGACGCGTCGGCGTCAAGGCGCCGACAATCGACGGGAGGAAGAAGGGGAGCGGGGGCACGAGCAGCGGCCTGCACACTAACTTGTGTGCTTTCCTTCGGGATAGGTTAGCAGCGGTGGCTGACGCGCCCGCTCGCCTTTGAGGGGCAGCGGATGGGGGATGAGAGAGAGCGCGCGCAGAGAGAGGAAGAAGAGCTGACATGTGGACCCACATGTTAGGTGCAGACCTACGATCCATTTAGACCAAAATGAGATCTGAAACAAATTTATGAACCGATATGACATATTACGTGAGTTTATGTACAGAGATAACATACCCGTACAAGTTTAAAGACCCGCTGTGAATTTTACTCAAAATTATATACCCTCAGCACTGGCAGGCAGTGTATTCAGTCATACTACACGAATTGTTAGGGGTAAAAAGGAACGAAAGAGGAGAAGACCGCGTCACATTTTGCAGGCTGCCGTCTCCACTCTCCGGTCGCCGGTTTTGCCGCTACGTACGCACTGCTGCAACTACTCCCTCCCGAGTCCCGAGCCGCCAACAAAACCAACCATCGATAAGCCGCCCGCCGTAATTGCCACGCCCGGCGTGCACCACGCGCGCCGCGCCGCCAACGCCCGCCCATGCCGCTCCCCTGCTTCGCCCGTGGCGGCGGCGAGCCCTCCCCGGCGCCGCCGTCCTCCTCGGCGACGTCCGTCTACTGGACGCGCCTCGGCGCCGTGACGCTGACGTGGTCCCGCGCCCCGATCGGCCTCCTCCTGGCGGCGGAGCTCCACCTCGCCGGGGATGCCGCCGCGGCGCCCGCGCGCTTCGCGCTCCGTCCGTGGCTCCCGTGGCGGCGGCGCGGGTCCAAGCGGTTCTCGGCGCCGGGCGGCCGCGCCGTCGCCTTCTCCTGGGACCTGTCGCGCGCCCGCTTCGCGGCCACGGGGCGCCGGCCGGAGCCCGCGTCCCGGTACTCCCTGCACGTCTCGGTGGACGGCGAGCTTGCGCTGGCCATCGGGGACGGCGCGCCCGCGCCGGCGCCCGCGTGGCTCCTCCTCTCCCGCCGGGAGAACGCCGTCGTCGCCGGCGGCCGCGGCGAGGCCTACACGACCGCCGTCAGCGTCGCGGGCGAGGCGCACGAGGTGTCCCTCGCCGTGGAGGACAACGGCATGTGGGTCGCCATCGACGGCGAGAAGGCCCTCCAGGTGCGCCGCCTCCGGTGGAAGTTCCGCGGCAGCGAGCGGCTGGACCTCCCGCGCGGCCGCGTCCGGGTCACGTGGGACCTCCACGGATGGCTCTTCTGCCCCGACGCCGCGGCCGTCTTCGTGCTCCGGTTCGAATCCTCCGACGCGGACGAGACGGACGACAAGGACGACGTGGACGAAGACGCCGGCCAGCACGTAGGGAGGCAGAGCTCATTCAGGAGCGGCGGCGGCGGCGGCGAGAGCATGTACAGCAGCGACAGCGATACGAGGGGGTGGAGGCGCGGCGGCCCGTTCAGGTCGGGCTCGGATACATCGCCGTCGGTGTCGGTGGCGTCGACCTCCGCGGTGTCCTCGGCCGGCAGCGTGGCAACGGTGTCGAAGTGGGCGGCCGCGGAGGAAGCCACGGCGCTCAAGGACGGCGGCGGGTTCTCCCTCGTGATCCAGCTCTGGAAGAAGAGGCAATAGAGGCAAGTGCGTCACCATTCCTTTGCATTGCATTGTCGCTTAGCATTGCGTGGAACACAATCGGATGGGTCGTGCTGGGAATTTGGAAACCAATGCATGCCGAGGAGGAAATGTTTTGTCAAAACTCAAAATGCATGGATGGACAATCTGTGAGTAAAGTTTTTGATTTGCTGGTGCTTGTGTACGCGATTTAATCCATGTAGGAGGGCGATGAATTCTCTCTTTTCTGCATGAGATTCAATCGAAATCGGGATTGCTACATCACGACGACACCCAGGTGTTGGCTCCTCCGGTCAACACTTGAATTTTTCCTTGCCCTTTTTCTCTTGTCGAGTAGCATGTACTGTATATGAAATTCAAGGAAATACTATACTAGATTTTAAGCGTGTTGAATGTCTGGCACATAGACTTTTGTTACAGATGATTTATTCTAGAATTACAGTTTAAGTTGTACAAGACCAATGCGGTGGCGTGTTGCTCAGATTGGAATGTAAATTGTGCCCTTATTAAGCACACGCGTATTCACCCTTGCGCCTGCCCAAGGATTTTAGTTTTGATTCTAACTCTTGAGTTTTACACTTAACCAAACAACAGAATTCAACCAAACAGATTTCAGTTGCATGGTGTTAGGTTGTTTCCATCAAATAAAATGAAACTTAAATATAGACGGTGGAAGCAGGACGGAGGAGGGCGGTCGGCTGGACTGAGGCTCTAGAAGACTAAAATCCTTCTTGTCCTTTCCAATCCCCGCGCCTACAGTGCTAGTGTTGACATATATTGCCTGCGGCCGTCGTCGTCGTCTGCGATCAGTAGTAGTAATACAAGTTACTTCCAAGTGTAGACGACGTGTCGACAGTCTCGACGCCAAGGCTTTTTTTTATTTACGCTGTGTGTATACACTCAACAGCGACACGTACCTGTCCCTTCTCACAAACAAAAGAGATCAATCAATTCAGAGGCCGCCGGCTGCCTGCAGGCTGCAGTGCACAGGCCAGATATATTCAGCCGGGCAAACAAAACAAAACCCTACTGCCTCTATTCTTCTGATCCGCGAGCCGTACCCGTACGCGGTGTGCCGAGAGCGACCCCTCCCTTCCCCTCCCCGTTCGACGTTGCCGTTGCAGCCCGCACCGGCGTCCATTGACTTCCTGCCGCCTCGCCGTTTGAACGCACGTCCGGTCCGGTCGCGGGGTGGATACGGGCGCCGGTCAGTGTCGTTGACGAAATGGAGCGGGTGGCCGGTGGGTGGAGAAGAAGAAGAAGAAGAAGAAGATCGGCGGGGCCCAGTGAAGCGGTTCGACCGGGCCGGGACAAGGGATGCCCGCGCCGGCCTGCTGCAGGCGGCGTGGTGGGCTCCTAGAGCTGGGCCTGGGCCTGATCCAGCGGGGTGACAGTGGACTGGACCGTGCGCCCCGCGCGTGGACCGGGCCCATCTCGGCCCGCCTCGGCCGCGTGGCCTTGACGACCGGAAGGCCGACGCCGCGCTGAGCTGCCCTCTCCGTGCTGGACTCCGCGACGACGATTCTGCCAGCGTCAACGCCGTACCTGCCGGCAGCTTCGCTTTCCTCCACCAGCTAGCGCTATGCTTACTTGACCGGAGTGGTTGATACTAGCGCTGTACTGCTCCCTGCAGACATTGGCGCGGGGGGACAGGTGTAAGCGTACTTAGTCGCGTCTAATAAGATAGTCACCACTGGCGCTTGCTCGCGCCGTCATTGTCACTCGCCAGCAGCAGCTGTTTGTGCTAACATAACAATAGGCGGGGCACGGGCGGGCATACGGGAACGAACACAGAACACGACCAGAGCGACGGGCATTGCACGGCCGAAGAATGCGTTGCATTGCATCAGGACCGAGACGAGCGTCGGTGGGTCAGTGGGTGGGTGCATCCGGGTGGCGTTTATTTCATCGGCGGCAGCACATGCCACCCCATACCTCTACGACGAGTCTGACGACTACACATACAATGATACAAGGACAGTTTTTCCGATCCCTGGTCCTTTTTTTTTTCCGACAGAAAACCACTCTCATCTCGAGCGCCGAACGAGCGCGGTGGCAGTGGCAGGCGCGCGAGGCGGCCGGAGGCGCCAGCCAGCGACCCACCAGCTCAGCTGGGAAGAAAGGCAGGCAGACATTCATGCATGCTTCGTCCGTTCGTCGCAGAGGCACCAGCCGATGGATGGATCAATGATTCGTTGCGGTGGCCGGCAAGGGGACAGGCGCGGAAAGGCGCTGTCCTGTGTCTCAAGCAACGGCGACCCCGTGCTCTCTCTCCCATCATCAGCGTCGGCGATTAGCCGCCGGCGGCGGCGCCGTGGGCTCATCACCATTTTCTACTCCAACCTCTACGCACCCGCCCGGGCACCCGGCCAGAGTCCAAGCCGCCTTGACGGTTGTCTCCGATCCACCACTGCACCGCCGATTTGGTCGGACCAGCAGAGCACTGGCAAACCGCACTGCTTTCTCTGTCCGTGCAGTGCTTGGCTTCTACGGCAGAGCCACGAACGAACGGCGGCCTCTTTATTCTGGTGCTCCGGCCATTACCGTGCGGGCGTCGCCGGAGTCAAGGCCGTCTTTACGCCGTCGCCGGCGACGGCCATCTCGGGTCAACCTCCATTTGCAGCCACGCCGGTCCACGGCGGCAAGCGCCACTGAAACTAATAAGTAATAAACGACGCGTGCCTAGTAGCACACACACCACAGGTAAGGTGCACCGTCCGTCCATTCGATCGATATGCCTAGATAGATCCAAAGAAAAGAAAACGACCAACACATTCCAGTTGGTGTTGGATGACTCGCCCCCACCCAAGAACGTGACAGATGGATCATGGATGCATCGATGCCAGACAGCACCAAAGAGTCACGTCGGCGATCACAACCTGCCACTACTGCTATGAGTAACTAACCACCAATGCCGATGAGATGACACCAATCACAGAACGAACAGTGGCGGCGGCGGCCCACCGGCAGAATCAGTGAGTGGTACGAGCGGCCGGAATTATTAAGACCCTAATCAACACCGTAGTAATTACTGCTACGAGTAATATGCACAGAGTTGTTTCGTAAAAAGAAAAAACCGGGGTAAAACTGTAAAAAAAAAACAGAAAACGGGGGAGGCCGTTTACGTGGTGGACCCCGACGACGTTGATGCCGAGGCGGGCGCCGGCGGGGAGGCGGCGGGCAGCGGCCGGGGCGTCGGCGGGTTCCTGCGGCCGCCGCCGACGGAGAGCGACCGGAAGAAGGTCCTGGGCCGCGGCGGCGGTGCGGCGGAGGCGGCGTCGTGGCGCGCGGAGCGGCTGCGGATGCCGGCGCCCGCGGCCTTCCCCACGGGGGCGCCTCTTGCGCAGTCGGCGTCGGCGTCGCGGCGCAGGGCGCGGCCGTTGCCCGGGATGACGCAGGTGAAGACGACGCCGATCTTGGCGAGGCGGTTGACCCAGCGCGGGATGCGGGCGCGGACCAGGCGGCGGCACGCGGCGTCGCAGAAGTGGTTGCAGTTGCGGGACACGAGGTTGTAGGCGTCGCCCGGGAAGTCGGCGGCGAGGTCTGCCATCACGGCGCGCACCTCCGCGCGGGTCAGCGACGTCGCGCCCACCTGCACCGACTCCCGGAACGTGTACCCGGGGCACCGCCGCGGCACCACCTCGAAGATGCCGCTGCCCGCGCCGTCGTGCGCGCCGTACGCGTACTCCACCCCGTGAACTGCGCAAAGAGAAAGGCAGCGTGTTAGGGAGGGAGGGAGGGAGAGGACGCGGCGGCGGAGGGAAGCAGGGGAACCTGCCTTGCACGCCGGAGTGGTAGACGCCGAGGCCGAGCCAGCGGGCGTAGCCGTTGGCGGGGGTGACGTCGTAGACGTTGAGGAAGACGGGGGTCGACGGCGCCTCGCCCGCGCCGGCCCCGGCCCCGGCGCCGCGTGGCTGCCGCGGGGGGCGCGCCCTCGGCGTGGAGCCGGCCGAAGATCCCATCAGCCCTCCTCGCCGGCGCACGTCCCGTCCCGTCGCGTCGTGGCCGCACCCCCCGCGCTTCCACGGCGGATTTCACAACTAGCTTTGTGCGCACCGCGAGCCGGCTCTCCTTGGCGAGACAAGGGGGAGACCGGGAGGGCCGCGTCGCGCACCCCAACTTGCTGACTGAGCTGGAGGCGCCGGGCCGCGCCGCACCCGGACGCGGACTAGGAAAAGCCCGCGCCGGGCGTCGTCTTCTCCTGCTCGTTTTGCTGGGATCCGATGACGGCGACTGGAGTCCCGGACGCGCATGCGATTAGCTAATTGGCAGAGGGCGCTTGGAATGGGGCATGGACAAGCTCTCAGAGCTGTGCGCTTGTACTGATTTGATTAACAAGTTGGTTGCAATCGATGTTTGCTTCCACAGGAATGTCGCGGCCGGGAAGGTGGCACTTGCCACTGTATTCCGTGATTATTCCTTTTCCTTTACGTGGGGACAGTGCCGGCACTGCAGTTGATGATGATTCGGCTTTCGGTGAGACCAGGGTCACCAGCAGTGGAAAAAAAAGCGCATCCTTACTTTTTTCACTCATCAGTGTTTTGCACTTCTATATATATCCTGTTTGGTGACCTTGGTCTGAAGAGACTGACCTCCGCGGGCCCCGCTCCAAGTTATACTTTATCTCACACTTAATTCCACTACTAATCCATTGTACGTGTTCTGGTCTTAAACCTCTTAATTCCACTCATTATTACATTTTTTTCTATACAAAGCCATTTTCTCACTTTGCCGGAGAGGGCTGAAATATCCATGCTCTAAAAAAGTATTGTAATATGTTTGAAGATTCTATACTCTATGTCATAATCTCTACATTCATATTAATATGTATGTTTTCTTCTTATCTAACCATTCGTGGGAGAAACAAATACATCCTTAATAGGCTCCTCTACTGGAATCAACCTTACACTATGGCTGCTCTCACTTACTTTAAATGGAAAATGAAAAATTTACATGTTTGTGTTACTCCTAACTGCCAGCATAATTCACAACCTACCAGAATCTATGCTACTCCGTACTATATTCATCTACTTGGGGGACATGCCATTCCCCGAAAAAAAAAAAAAGAACGGGCGTACCAGCAGCCTCAATACCCGATGGTGGCATGCCTGCCTGCATCTGCATTGTTCCCAGCATTCGCGTTATCGTGCACCCAACGTCTCACTCTCTCTTTTTTTTTTTTTTTTTTTTTTTGCAAGGATCCACAGGGAATATGATAGAAATATTAGCACCTGAGGGATCCAATGGTATAAAGAATTACGCGGGACTGATTACAACACATATTTTTTTCCTTTTTTTAGAATGCGCAATCATGAGCATCCTGTATTTCCTGTACAGCTAGGCTTAATGAGAATATAATAACACCTTGGCTTTAGACTTTTACACAGCAGCATTGCAAGCAGGACAGGATACTTGGTCTTGTGGCAATAGAAAAGGCAGGAGATAGACAGAAATTTAGAGAGACTTTTTTACGGTGCTCAGAATTAATTCCAAAGGCTATAAGTTCTTCCTGATCACAGCAGGACCAGGAAGGCTAAGAATAGGATTTGGAAACTGAAGGGGACCAAAGGAACTGTTACTACACTACACAACCATTTTCCGGCACTAATGGCCAATGGGGGGACCGGTGCCTAGGGACATCTCTACATTATCATAATTCATAACCTTGGGGTTAATACAAGGAACATGATATGTTTAGTAGAGCATCCATTTCTATTGAAAGAAATTGAAGAGGCAGTCAAGGAAGGCACCAGGCCTAGCTAGATGGATTCACAGGAAAATATTACAGAAAATTGCTGGGATATGTGCAGCCTTGGTGCAACTCTTTTTTTACCCCGAACCGGGGCAACTCTTGTCACTCTTAGAGTCAAGAACCAAGGAATTCGATGGCTAAACAAGTCCCATGTGGTTCTTGCACCAAAAACAGCCCAGCCGGAACAGGTTTCAGACTATAGTCCAATCACCCTAACTCATAGTTTCATCAAACTATTCTCGAAGTTATTGGCTAATTGACTCTCCAAGGTCCTTCATGACTTGTTAGTTGGTACAGATATATAAAAGTGCCTTTATCAGGAAAATATGATCGAACAATTTCAGGTGGTATAAAATACACTCAGGCACCTTCAGAATCGGATGGGAAGCCTGCTTATGTTGCAAACCAGTTATCGTGCTGGAAAAGATGATTACTGAATAAACAAATGTCCTATAACCAAATCGGCCCTCTCAGCAATACCCACCTACCTCATGATGGGATATAGATTACCAAAATGGGCCATAAAACTAATTGGCAAATATAGATGGGGCTTCATCTGTAAATCACATTATTCCACCCCAACCAAAAGAAGATCATTGTTTGGTACTCCCTCCATCCCAATTTATGTCGTTTGACTTGCTTGTTTTTATTCAAAAAATTTGTAAAAATATGGAAAATTAAAGTCATAGGTAAAGTACATTGTATGCTAAACTAAATCACTTTGAAAATAAATAATAATTATGAAACTTTTGATAAGACCAGTGCGCCAAATTTGGTGTCAAAAAGTTAAACGATAAATTGAGACGGAGGGAATATCTCGGAAAAAGATATGCAAAGAAAAAAATTTTGGTTGGATTGGGAATTAGAAATTGGATAAGTTGGGAAGAGCACTAGGATGAAATTATGAAAACTTGAAAGCATGTGAATGATTTGGAGGATTAAAAGGATAGTGTTTTAGTTATATGACTCTACTACCTTCGTAATTATTGGGAAACCAACCGGCGGGCTTGTAGCCCAATGGTATCTCCACCTCTTGGGGGTGTTGAGGTTTTGGGTTCGACTCTCCATGTTGTTTATTCACCTTGCCTATTTTAATAACGCTACAGTGTTGTTTTGTACTATAGACAACCTTTTTACATGGTCTGCTGGTGTTGTTTTGTACTATAGACAACTTTTTTTACATGGTCTGCTGGAGAAAGTCTTACGATGACCTTATGCGGTATATATAGGACCATGTTCAGAAGGCAGATGGTAAAGAAACAATTGAAGGGGTGAGATGGATCAAAAGCAGTAAACGGCTTTCCTTACTATGAGTAAGTTTAAAGGGTCCAATCTGGCATTGGCCTTGCCGTTTCCAGTAAGGCAGACCTGGTTGTTGGAAGTGGACTGGTGGAAATTTTACAGTTAAATAGGCAGACCGTGCCCAATTGGTCGTCCTCAGTCCTTTCGAAAGAGACGATCATACAACCGAACCCAAACGTCGCTAGAACCTAGTTACTTGTGTGCGTGATAGAGCTAAATTGCACATATTCTTGCACTAAAAAATTAGCTGCATTGTGAATTATGTGTGCTGTGTTCTGCGGAGTTGAAACCTCTGCTCATCTGTTTATGGCCTACATCTACTCGGAGGAGGTTGGGATCCAGGGTTAGCTTGTGTTGGCTGACTCTTGAAACACCCAGGAAAAATTGGCGTATCCTGTTCTACTTCTGGTGGCATGTGGAGGAGCAGAACGAACAGACGTCTTCGAATAACATACACACGAGCTTATAGCCTACCATCACCTCATTGCACTCTTGATGTTCTAGATCACCTCATAGCAAGTTTTTTTTCCTTGAATAACATAGAAAGATTTTATGCCAAGGTGGCCAATTGAGTTATTGTCAAATACAAGTATACAACAGCACTATTTTATCAGCTTCTCAGTCGTGTTTTCCTTTCCTACCGTGTTCTGTACCACCCCTTTTTTGTCGTTTCTCTGGTTCTTTGGGGCTAGCTGCCTTTGTAATTTTAGAGCCTGTACTTTGTTTCTCGCCACAGCTTAATTGATCTGGCAGAGTTCTTGCCTTCTTTAAGAAAAAAAATGAAATAAAAAAACTTCTCATTAATACACCACAATCTGCCCAATGATTCAGTCTTGGCCACAATTAACACCTAAAAGCACATATGGTTTGCAGCTATAGTCAAATAACAAATTATGACTTCTCTATTTTTTTATAACGGGACAAGCAAGTATCATCCTTTACCATCTTCCTTTAACCTAAATTGTCTCTAGACAACATCCTATTCTGAGATAAAACTCAAAAGCCACAAGAAGTGAACTCTAGAAGGAATTTTAAGATGCTATAAATCAAGAATTTGTACAGGAATGATACCCCTAAAGCTGCCAGACCAAAGCATCATCTTCATCAGTAAAAGGGATGGCAGAAGCCAACAGAACTACTTCTAACCACAAATTCTGTAACCCATTCTTGTCATCAGATTGTTCACTCATTACCCATGTATCACCCACAGAATCCCAGCCATAGAAATATAAGGGAATCTGAATTGGCATAGTCCTATCGCAGACAAACAAATTACAGAAATTAACCTGCCCTTGGCATTTAAAAGACTGGTAATATTCTGCTGCACCAAGGTACTACATCTATACACGCATAACTGAGAATATGTGACCTATGTACCAAGAGTAACAATTTCGTATGAGATATACAAGGAAGAATGCCTAAAAACTGCAGCAGCCTCACGATGCCTCCAATAACACTCATGTACAACAATCCTGGAGCTAATTCCTCACCTAACCTCCTTCTGTACTAACCTCATCTTTGCTTCTTGCCACCAGCCAAGATACGAGAGATTTGAAGTCCTCGGCTGAAAGCCTGGTTGAACAGCAACCTGGTCTGGAATTCCGAAACAAATGGGAACCATGCCAGCACTGCCACCGGGACGAATATAACTATCCCCATCAGGTACTCATACCCCCTCGAGAGAGCCTTGACAGATCCCCACAGCCCAAATGCCTTGACCGCTGGTTTACTTGCTTGTGATATCTGTTGTAAATATCACAAATGGGTCTGTGAAATGTTTCCTATAGCGATCTTAACATTTTAACAGCAGACATGGATAACTCGCAGAGGTACATTCCAATTGAGCCATACTTCAAAAGCATTTTTAACTGATAATTCTTATGGCTTGATACTATGCCTAGCAGGTGATGTATAGGGGCTTTAGAAATGCAATTAGCGGGGAAGTGCTGATGGATTTACCTGTAGAATGGCCCATCCTGTGGGTGCAAATGCAAGAAAGCTTGCAAATATGTCTCCAACTGTAAGATGCAGAACGGTGAAAAGAACCGCCAGTGTTCCAACAGATCCAATGAACAAGAACAATTTAAGAAGCCGAAACATAAGCTGGAAATCTGCACTAAATTTCTTCCTTCCCATGGATACCACCTAAAGAAAGATTCTGATCAGCAACTAACAAGGGAGCTCCTTTTTGAGGAACTTAGAAAAGACAGTAACTAGATGCACATATTTTTCAATTAGCAAACACTTGAAATTCAAAACTAGCAGGCAAATGAAATCTACCTTTAGGACCATCACCACAGCAACAATAACCAGCCAAGAAAGACCATAAACCTGAAGATACAATTGATATTTTTAGTGGGTAGACACAATAATAGCGCCAAATAGTGCTTTTAAGCAATAAAAAGAATTACGTGAACAATATTCAAGTGGTTTACCCACCCTTGTGTTATAAAACTCTTTGAAGAAAGAAGATAGAATGGAATAAATAACTTACAGAGATGCTTTTGTTGCCAGCAGAGATGTTCAGGTGATACATTATACCGTATTGGAATATGAAGAATCTGAAAGAAAGTATGATCTCCCAGAAACGGCCCAGTAGACCAGTAGACTGTAAATGCTCCTGCTCCTCCTCCCACCAGGATTCCCAAGCTTTGTTAGCAGGAACCCCAATGCCACCTCGACTACTAATCCACTTGGTCCAGTCATCCCAGTCATCTACTATTTTCTGCCACTCAAATCCTGATGGATTGAAGAGGAATGGAGCAAATAGCCAAGTGATAACCAAGAACCACATTGATGATGTCAAAAGTATATAGGCAGTAGAATCTGTAGCAACATCACCATACAACTGATAGACTACTAGCAGTAACATCAGCTCTAGTCCTTTCACAAAGTGGCTTCTGGAGTACATTCTGTAATTCTCAGCAAACCTTACGTGCCGAACAACAAAACCTCTGCCAGTTGCTCTATATTTTGCACCACCATGGAGAATTGTGCGGCCAAAATAATGTGACTTAGTCCCAAGTGAGAAAGTGAAGAACACTGAACAGAGCTGAAGCTGCATGATTATGAAATCCCCAAGGGCACTTCTGAAACCTCTTTCTAGTCCAATCTCCATAAACATTGGCAAGGCCATCAAAAGACCTAGCTGTACAATAGACTGAGATCCCATAGCCGCTTGAAGTGCACGGTTCCCTCTCATCCGTGCTTGTTTCATAATTGCAAACTCAAGTCCACTTAATGCTAAGTAAAGTCTTCCATACAGGAAAACATACACTATTATGACAACCATCTGCATGACATTAATGTAAGAACATGAGAAAACATACATGAAGACAAAATGCACAGTAATAAATGTAATGCATGCTACTGCCCTGCATACGTTACCATTGAGCTAATATAAAACCCAACTGTTGTAAAATAGCACGAAAGCATTCGGAAGAAGTCAAAGCGATGACCAAGCCTGTAGATATCTCTGCTCAGTATTTGCTCTCCATTCCCACAAGCCACTTTAGCCTCAAAGAGAGAAATTTGATTAAGACCAACATCACGCCCTTTTCCCACTTGGATGTACTCATGATGGGTGACGTTTCCACGTCTTAATGTTGAGTTGAAACCTGAAAATAATATTCAACTCCATGCCTTCAAGAGCACAAATGGGTAACAGCAATAAATACATGAAGAAACACTTTTTTTAGAACATGCCTAAGCACATGCTTTATTAATAACATACATGAATAGTCACATACCAGCAAAAATGTCTTCACTTAAATTTATACCACAGGAAGCCTTGCTAATGCCTCCTCTTGTAATGTGGAAAATCCTGTCAAACACATCAGGATGTCCATAGTGAAAACGTACCCTACACAGAGAGCGAAGTATGTCAGATACACAGACATATTTGAGAAACAAATTATCAGATACACAGCATTAGACTATAAGACTGATGCCTTCTGCCCTCTCAGACAGTAGTGCGACAATTTATACTGTCAACATGCTTAAACTTGAAAAGCTTCAATGTAGAGGAAGTTTCAAGCAGTGTAGACAATTGACATAATTCTGTAACAACTTAGTACTTGTAATATCAGACACACGCGCATGTTCATGTACATTTTTCAAGAACAGAAAGAATATGCTTAAAGGTTTTCTCGAAATCATTATTCTAGGGGATAGTTGTCATCAATGCTTAGCACATCGAACATTGTATTGCAACATAAGACGCTGGGAGTTTACAGTATGATGATGATGATGGATACCATTTCATTCCAATATGACATAAGAAAAAGGTTTTATACTTACTTCAATGGATTAGCTAGGACCCTCTGTCCTATTGTCACAAAGCTGGTTTCCTGATTCGACATAAACCATGCAAGTGATGACACACTACAATCCAGCATTCTCAGAAATTAGTCGCTGATTTGGAAATTAAGAGTTAAGACAGAGAGAAATGCAACAATAACTGCAAAGTTTTCATCTACCTTCCAGTAAATATGTGCTCACGCACTCCAAGAATTGTGGGTTGACGGACACCATGGTTTTCATTGAATTCTTCCAGCAAATTCCGCATTTTCAAAGCTTCCTCCAAATAGTTATCCTAAAGATAAGTTGTAAATACAACATATATTGCAACATATACCATAACTTGTACCATAAAGTCCATAACCACTCAGTTTACCTGGTTCATATCAATAGTCTGGAGGGCTTCACCCCGGGTAAAAATGATTGCATGATTCTGATTTTCTGGCTTCCCTTCACCTAATTTTGCTGGTCCTGGCAATTTTATACGGTATATTTCCTTCACAGGATACAAAGTGTAAGTATAGTTGAGGTTGACAACTTGACATCATAGCTTGGATGGTAAAGGCTTCCACCTTGTGGGTATGCCTACCTGATCATGATTGTCAAGAGCTTTTACAAGAACTGAATAAAAGACCTTCTGCACCTTGTCACCATCCCTCTCTTCAACTTCATCAATGTATGCCACACGCAGACCAGGGTAACTGTATTTTCAAATTGAAAGTGGAATCCCAAAGTGTTTTTTTAGATATCATTCTGATTAAATGTTAACTACTGAAGTGAAGATAACTGAACTAGTCTTGTAAAATTGGATGAAAAACATCTTAGACATGTTGTCAGAATATTCCAATTCTTATTTATATCTCGGAAGAAATGACTTACTTCACCATCAAGTTCAAGATATCTGTTGCACGTCGATCACAAGATTGTTTCTGATTTCCATATATCTGGCAAGTAGCAACATATGTAAATTTCATGTCTGCTACAGCCTCGAGTTGAGAGGACAAAGATCTTTGGCTTTTCTTCTCTTCCTCTGCTGGGTCTGCAACTGCTTTATATCCTTCCAATATCTCTGCAATAAATACAGGACACAGTCATTAATTTTTGATGGAACTAAAAATAATGCTCCACTTGGAATTTGAAGAAACTTACCAGATTCAGAAGCCATGTCAAGGAATGCTTGAAGCTTCAAAGCTCTCCTATAGTACATCATGCCTCTAACTATTCACATAGAAAAAAAGAAGAAAATAACAGGGAGTTACCCAAACCGTCCTTATGCGATAAGATAAGGCAGACTGCAGATAGTATGATCAAATTACCTGTTCTACAGAGCGTCTGTCCTCTAAGAGAAGCCCAATGACGAAGCTGTAGGACATTTTCCTCATTTCCCCAGACTTCACTTTCTCTTTTGCAGTTAATTCTTTCCATGAAATTGTTCCATTCATCTACATGATAAAAAAAATGAGAACTTATTACGTCCGGACAGCAAGAGGTAATTTGATATTTCAAAAATCTGATCGGAGAATCAACATTTTGTGACTAGAGGTAGTAGGAGTAATAAATAATTGAAGATGAAGATACAAACAGAAATGAAACCTGGATAGATCTTTTGTAGATAGAATATAATTGATACACCATCTTCGTTCTCCAGATCAAGATCACTTTTCGAATATACAGTTTCCTCACTGTAGTAGGGAGTCATAACACTGCCAAATACAGAGTGGCACACAATTATGTCTACTTCTCAATCATTTCCATTGAATTTCTTCTGAATATAATTCATTTCAATGAAACATACACTACAGTATGGTTGATAGATAAAATCAGAAAAAAAAATTACGTAGAGACTTGCATCTAAAAGATCACCCACTTTGGCTTACAATTTCTATTTTCTTCTCCTGTGTATTCAGAGAAAAAAAACAATTCTGTTTCCTGAACAGAACAATATATAATTTATTTGTTGACATCAAGAATATAAATAGGATCATGATGTGGTGATCGTATTTATATTTCACATGACGCCATGTCCCTTTCTGGGTGCTGTATTCTATTCTACTTAAAATGAATCATTAATATCTGAGTTCCTGCCCTTGAATTTTAAAAGATATATAGATAATATCAATATAGAGAACATTCTAAGCAGCATCTGAAAAGAAATAGAAAAATGAACTTCTTTTCTAGTAAAGATCACAATGACTGACTTGTGATCTTTACTAGAAAAGAAGTTCATTTTTCTATGGAGTCAGGACTGTGTGAATCGAGATATGCAAACCTCACAGAACCTTAAAAACGTTTTAGAAGCAAAGCCAGTGCTATTATGCCATCAACACATGATTTAGGATCGATTTGTACAGTGGCCATTGTTCTTTCGGTCTGGTTTGTTTCATGAAAAGTTTTGCTGTGGGAATCTTCCCCACATTTTTTTGGTCAAAAGGAAAATGCCAACTACCCCAATTCCAACATCCACGGCAACTTGGGCATGGTTCTAATGTTTTCTTTTTTCTCTTTATTTGAGAGCACACATTAAGGATTCAAGTTCATTCCAAAAATTTTCATGATAAACTTGTTAACAACAAAACATAGGAATACTAAGGAGAAGTGAGAACATATTAGATTCAAATGAAACTCTATCTGACAGAGGAAAAATTCATGGTCACAGGGAAGAAACGCCAGCCAGTTAATCACAAATGTTCCTCATTAATTAAATCAAAATAGTTTAGATGCATAAGAAGTTTTAGTTTTCATTTTTAAATGCAGAATATGATTTTTCTTGTAAAACGAGTCACGACAAACAGAAGAATTTTGCAATGTCATTAACGAGCTGCTATATGAGAATAACCTGAATGAGAGCATTTTGCGTACTCTAGGTGCACGTGGCATGTCCATGAATAGAGAATTAGTGAAAAATGCTATTCTTCGACGAGCTTCAAGATTTGTTGGCACGTCCATTGCTGATTCTTTCACAGTCAAAAGAAGGTACAGACGCTTAATCTGTGGACAGGTAGAGTTCGAACTCTTTGTTATAGAACACAAATATACTCTATAACACACTCTTGGATATAAAGATCAAATCAACAATTTGCTGATATAACCTGTTCTTCCCATTGTGCTGAAACCGGAGGGGGGAAAACAATTGCGGGCTTTGTACCAGAACCCGCAAAAAGCTGTCTTCTTGGAACTGAATCCTTGTTGCCATGACCGAACTCAGCTAGCTCTCTGAAAATGATAAAAGGTAACAACAATTAGTTGCCTATTCCCATGGAACATATGTGCTTATATATTTATGACGAACTCAACAAAGAATAACCTGATCTCATTAACCATCATATCTCTTGTTATCACTTCTAACATGTCTTGAAGCAACAGCACCACATTATCAAACTTTGAGGCATCTCTTTCTTTCTGCAGGTGACTAGTGCAATGTTAGCATTACCTTCAATACATGAATCGATCATCTGTCTTAACAAGTTCAAATATTGAAATTGTCAAAAAGGAGAATAATTATGTAAAGTGGTAAGATTGCATTACCAAGGTAGATACAAGTTCCACAAATTTCTTGCAAAGAACTGGGAGTGCGCTCATTCTAAAATTGGCAAGGAACGTATTCTTTGCAATATTAGCTTCTATTTCTTTGATTATAATACCAATAATCCTGTTGATATTAATTAACAAACATGTCATAAGAAGATCAACACAATCAACTGAACATTGAATTAAATGGCCATGCAGTTCAACAAGCCAACTAGAATGAAGGATAAAACACATACGCATTCAGTACCATGGAGGTTATGTATGTCTCAATAGCTAAAGCTTATTAACTAAAAGCTTCCTAGATTCCTTTATACTCCATCGTTTTTTTTTGTTTGATGCTCCAACCAATAAATTTAGCTTGTGCATTACATGATTATGTCCAAAACGTCATGCATTCTCAAATGGAGGTAGGATTAAACGTATATCTATCGTGGTGCTTACATGTTCTTCCTGGTTAATTTTGGAATAGCTGGTTCCTGAATAGTCAAAGTGCAAATATGTGCAGCCATATGCAAACTTGGCTCAGTGGCCCATACATGCCTAATTATAAAGGGTCTAGTTATGTGATGTTATACTGATATTGATTCTGGAATCATTAGTAGGAGCGAAAACAATGTGGTCCAAGATACTGACGGTGATCAAGTTTTCACTACAAAAGGTGTAAGGGAGTTGGTTGCCATATAGCGTGTTGGCAAATTTAACTACAAAAGAACATGTATAGTTATTATGGAGTAGCTCAGATAAGCACCTTTGGAACTGAATGCTTGTGATTAGGCACGGGCCCAGCTATGATCATGGGTATTCACTTGAATACCCATGATTTTAGCAAAAAAAACAACTTCTATATATTGTGTACTTGTATTTAGATAAGACAAGCTTTCTTTATCCTCCGAAATTTTGAATATAGTACAATGTAATATTGAATACCCATAGTCTAAATTCTAGGTCCGCCTCTACTTGTGATAGGCATAGTTTTGCAGAGGAAAAGAGCTCAAACTTTATTTACCACATTTATATATATGGCTTCACAGCAATTGTCTGTATCTCAATATCTCAATCTACATATTATTTCTTGAGTTATTTCCTGATTGCACTTGTAGAACTTTGTTTATGTTTGATCCTGTATACCCTTGTACAGCTATGTATTGTCCTAACATATCTGGTTTTATGATGTGTCTAAACAAGCGCAGAAGTAGCTAGAATATTGTTAGAAACAAAAGGCAACTAATAAATACTGGTATTGACTCTCTTTTAATGAAATGGTGTGCAATTCTTTTGTGTGCACAAGAAAAGAAAATGCTTGTAATGATATGTTGAAGGAAAAAAGTGATTAGCACCGCCATATTTCTTAGTTTCAAATAGAAGTGTTTATTTTCTAGAGCACTACAATGGAAGTAGGTTACAGTTTAAATTTTGAGTGATACTGTTAAGCTGTTTTCTTGTAAAGAAATATTTATTAAATTGTATAAACAACTCATTAAAACAAATGGCATGAAATACTGGAAATATTGGAAGATACCTTTTTTCATTTTCTCCAACCACCAATAAATTAAGAACAAGTTTGAATGACTCGTAACATTCCAGTACAGCACATTTCATGTACTCATCTGCACATATACGTTTCCAAAGATCTGAATCTCTAGGTCGAAATTGTGCTGCCATGTCTAAAGCTATAGGTATCTGCATCACACAGAATAAATTCCAATCATAAAATCCGCAATGAACATGCAAATAAGGTACATATATATTTTCTCGAACCTTGCTAGCAAGCAAGAATAATGGCCACTGCATCAACTTGAGGCTGGGATCTGAAGAATAAGGAACCACTAACAAGTCCATCTCCCTATGCAACGCAAAGTTCGTCAGCTTCCCTGAACAATAATATTTTTTCACTAAACATGGTGCAAGTGCCTCACCTATCACTTATAAGATCTTCTTCTCGGAAACTGCATATTACTTCATTCCACAATTGAGCAAACTTAGCGGCTTCGGTTCTCTTGTTGGGAGAAACCTGTATTGTCCAATAATTTGTAATAAGAAGTTGCATTGGGTTATTAGAGGAATCATACCAAAAATTACAATCGTTTCAAACCTCAGCAAAGCGCTTTGCGAGTGAAAAACGCCTGTTTCTGCTTTTATCTGATGGCACCAAATACGTGTTGAAGGCTCCAGGCAAAGAATGGAATCTTGATCTCAGCATTCCCAATGTCCGTATCTAATGCAGATAAATTTCACAACTCAATTAGAAACTAGATTTATATCATTTTCAACTGTTACATAGATGTGATGCACATGGCTAACTGTTACCAAAGGCCAGTGACAATTTTTTTAACAGAAAAAAAGATGACATTAGTACAAATGTATCAACAGCTAAAGGTGGGAATCAGACTGTCAACTAAAATCTTGAAAATTGAACATAGCAGAAATAAGAGGGCAGTATGCCGGCAAACAGACCCATACAAACATGAAAGTCCTTGTGGAATAATAACCAACATTTTTCAAAATTGTTTACATGAATTTATATGGATTGTAAGGCTGCAGAAGCATTTTTTAGTTTTTAGGATATATTTCACTAAGATTTTTCCATACAGAAAATGTTTTGCATACAACACTGTTATATATGGTATATGATTTATTAGATTTACAAAGTTTAAGATTATTGCTTTATGCAACTGCTTGTGATTTTAATCTGTAAAATTAACTCCTAAGTACAGAAGCCATTGTAAAAAGAAAAGATGATCAGACACTCTACACATTCTAATGCTCATATGTTCTTAGACAAAATGACAAACAACATATATACTATATTTAGGTTCATATTATTACCTCTCCAAGTCGCCCAAGTGCACCAGTCATGCCACCAAATATCGTAGAGAAGATGGCATACCAAATCTGTGTATCCATTAAATAGACCTGCAATAATTAGAGGCAATTAGGCAATACAAACGAATATTGCAGCTATAGTTCATGTTTCAAATCGAAGAAGAATAAGATGGCATTACTAGCCATATATAAGTTGGGTAAATACATACCAGGAGAACAGGAGCCCAGAGCGACAGGATAGCACCAATATTATAGGATGCTACAAATGCAATGGTTTTATTAATCAAAAGAATGGATTAGCTCAATGGATACCCCCACCCGCAAAAATATACGAAGCCAAATGACAGAATAAATTACCATTTGGAAAAAATTCATGCCATTCATAACGAATATTATGAACACCCATGACATCCTTTGTTGGCTTTATCAGAGGTTGAATCTGCAAATCAAGATGAGTTTCATATCCAGAACGTAAAAGCATAAAAGCATCATCAAGACCATCTAATTGTAGAACTTACTTGGACAAAGTAGCTGAATGAAAATTTTGAGCATAGCAACAAAGTCCAAAAAAATGTATACCTTTGAGAACAGAAGGGAATAAGCATCTCTCTAGATTAATAATAATAACAATGGTAATTAAACTAAGAGCATAATGACTTACTTAAAAAGTGAAATTTGGCTTTCATGCATCCCACGGCCAACGTAAATTCGTTTCTGCATATATATTTTTTTGGCAATTAGTATGGTATAACAAGTGTATGGATCAAGAAATAAGGAAAATGGGAGTGCATGGAATTATTTTGATGTAGCAAAAACCAAGAACAGGAATCAAAGATAAGGAAAATAATTTAATCTCAGAAACATTGCTTGTGTGTATACTATGGAAATACTTCTTTTTTATAAGACTTTAATGTACTACAAAATGAATAGTTTGGCATCAAATATACAAAATCGGAGTAGTTAGGTATACCAAATGTTTTGACTGAATTGACTAGGTAAGTATTTATGCAAATGTTTACAAATAGATGTTGATCAGACACCTCTATTTGCTCGAGTAGCACAGAACGATTCTTGCCAATAATTTCTTGCAAACACTAGCTCATGAGTAAAAAATTGTTGTCTCAAGGCAGAAACTTTAGGGTGAACATTTACGATAAACATGTTACACAGGTAGTTTTCTTAAATATACACAAAAAATAAACAGACTGGGTTGAATTGAATACCTGAGACCACCACAAAAGCAGTCTAACAATGTGCCAGTCTGAATTTTCTATCCACCTTCGAAACATTGGAAAAAGGAAGATTGCTGCACTAAGGATATTAGGTATTAGGTACACTGCCACAGCCAGGATATATAGAGGTGGCACCCCTTTGACATAACGGAACCATTTGTCCAGATCTTTGAGTGGTAAGTTGACTTTAGATGCTGTGCTGATGTAGAAAAATGGAAGAATCACAGCCCATGCAGCACTAACTACGATCTTCAGAATATTTCTCATGACATCAATGAACTTGCATCTATGAGAACCAGGAAAGTTCAGAACAAAGTCTAAAAGGCCTGCCATCACATAAAGAAAAAAAGGTCAGTCATATTTTGTACTATAAAGTATAAACTCAATATTGCCTTAAAATGCCTGAAGAGATCATAAGCTCCGTATCCAAGACCATGGCTGATCCATGCTACATATAGTTTTCAAGACAGATCAGATGAACTAATGAGGTTGCAAAATTTAAGGGGTCGGTATGAGGTACTGGGTTATTGGCAGAATGTTGGACAGACGAATTGGCCTATTGAAAAATGGTAAGTCTAACAGACTCGCAAAAAAAGAAAAGAAAAGTGGTAAGTCTAACAGAAATCATCAGGTATTGTACATATTTCGTTCAGCAATAGTTAGATACCAGTCATTAGCTCACATTCACTTTCATTATTTGTTTCAGTATCTATTGACTGAGAAGTTTGTCTGACACAGTTCTGAAATAGTGCTATGGACGAATCCAAAATCTAGTGCGTTCCACCCCCAAAAACTCCACGTTTCAAACTTCCAATGTCATTACAGAAGGTTAAGGCACAAAGATTTGATTAAGGAACTTAGGAACAAATAGCACAATGGCTTTCCAAAGCAATATATATTGCACATAAATTGATCACCTACCATATTGGTATGTACTCCCTCCATCCCAAATCGTAGGGGCTTTTGGCCCTTATTTTATCCATCCATTTAATCATGGATGTTGATGGATCAAGACACATATACAAACAAACATACATGGAATATTGCATGAACCTATTCAAAAGCCCTTTATAATTTGGGACGGAGGGGAGTACCTATTTAAGAAAAAAATCAGTAAGCAGAAAGAAGTATGTTAAAGGGGACCATACTTTGGAGAAACTGGAGAAATGCAGCGGTGACGAATATACTAGACAGAGAATACAACAGATCTTTCCGAAGGATTTCAGTCACGGAATAATCATTCCAAGCAAAAATCAGCATTGCCTGTTCAATAAGTCAATAGGAGATTAACAGGTGAAAAGGTGATAGTCAATATAAAAAAATATCCGTATACAATTTGAGCATAGTACCTGTAGGGCCAAAATGTAGAAGGTCCACATTCGATCAAAACTTCGGAAAATGTGCCAAAATGTTCTAGTCTCCACAAAATTTGTCTTCCCTGTACTTTTAGTGGAACCCTTTGGTGGTGAGCTTCCGGCCTATAAATAATGATGTAACAAAACAATTCCCAATAAAAAAAATTGGCAATAGATATTCGCAGAATGTAGATGGTTATCAAATTTTTACCGTTGTTACAGGTCTTGAATCATGCACAGATTTGAAAAAATCACCATCATCCCGCATCGGCCACCCGAGTGAGAAACAATCAGATGTCCTGAGTGAAATGTAGTAGCATTTGTTATAGACAATGCAAAAAGAAGTTGATATGTACTCGGAAAATAAAGAAGTGAACATACCAGAAGTACTCATTTAGATCATCATAGTTAGACCATGCAGAATGTGGTGTTTTCCCATGCTGTGATTTGCCTGCCTCCTGCAATAATCACAATTATCTTATTTGACAAAACTAACTGCTCATTTTATATTATGGTGCTTTATCAAAAAAACAAAAACAAAAAAAAACCTTTCTGATGACACGATAGATAGGTGTAACCACTTTCTTCAAGAACGCCTCCTCATCCCCACCATAAGATGGCCTGATATTCTCCCCAGTTACAATACTGACGTTTCCAGCTAGCAGACCATGCAGTTCATATGCCATCTGAGCAAATTGAGCATGGCATGTCACAGGATAGATGCATTGTTGCAGCACATTCTACCACTGAATATGATAACTAGAAAAACGCATCATACATTATGGAAGATGTAGCAAAGACATTCTGGCATAAATCTGATGTTCGCTGCTTCACCCCATATAAGAAGATAAAGACCTAGATATAGAATCTTCCGCTGCTGAATTTCTTGTGGTTGTGCGCCTTGAGGAAATCTGCAGTTGAAAGATCATCAACACCGTTTGCATTAATAGAAATAATTTTTGCTCAGAAATAAACTGTAAGAAATATCACTTACCTTAAGCTATGCTTTCGTGACAAAAATTTGCACCACTTCCTGTAATTGCTGAATAGCTTAGTCATTACCACATCGACAGCTCGGTCATCAAGCTGTTTCAAGGATAAAGATAAATTGCCAGTGGACAAAGAGGCATTAAAAGTTTCGTTCAAAAAAAAGAGGCATTAAAAGCAAAGGGTTTGATTGATAGTCTCTAGCAAATAGTAATGCAATTCAGGCATGCATGCAATCGGATAACTAATCAGTCGCATAATGTGTCTCTGTGTATTTGGACTGAAATATAGTTTTAATCTTCACATGTAATGGAGTGCAACTAGTCATTTCACATTTTGCATGCAGCTACGCTACTTCAAACCCAGTTAATCCAGTGCCAGTGCCATAATGCTTTTTTAGTCGTCAATATTTTACTTCAGGAGACTTATATGTACGATAAGGAAATCATAGTAGCTAGTCTATCAAACTTATCACATCGCTATGGTCAAGCCAACAAGATGAATTGTGAAGAACAAACCTTGCTGAGTGGATCGGGCTTTGGCTCGAGTCTTATGTGGACATTAGCAAGGAGGAGACTCAAATGCTCTCTTTGGTTCCGCACACTATCTCGCTGCGCATAAGAAGAAAACTAATATTAGATACAAATGTAACCAACCTTTACAAGGAATAAAGTGACCAAAATGAATCCATATTCTGGTTATAATGGCACAAGAGAAAGACTCCAATCTTGGTGAAAAGAATGATCAAATTGATAGAACTAGCGGACCTGAAAACCGAACATAGCTCTCAGCCAGTCCAATAAATCAAGATCCCCGCCCTTCTGTCTCTGCGGCTCGAATGTGGAAGGCCAGGTCAAGCCCCGTGTATTCCGCAGGGCTGCGACTGCTGCTTTGATCTGTTAATATTGCAATCTGACTAAGTCAGCTTCTTTAATTAAATCAACACAATGCCATTGTTCTTTATGAGGAAACACATTCCACAGTTCTGCATCATACAAACCTCCTCCAGTTGCATGATGGACTGGGATGCACTGGCAGCATCAAGAGGGAGAATATTGAATGGTGCATAGATGTCTTTCTTCTCTTGCACATCCTTGTGCAGGCGAATAATCTGTGCAGGGGAATGTTAGAGAAGCTCATCCCATACATTTCTACAGAACTTATCAGAATAGATGGTGAACACAAACCTCGGGGTTGACTTCTTCTACTTTCTCATTTTTATTGACAGCACAGAGCACCTCAAAGAGGACTCCGGCGGTCTGGTAGGCCTTCCCAAGTTGAGCCCTGTAAGCAACATTGACATGGGAGATGGTGCATCATGGCTAGGATTAGATTTATAACAGATATTTGATAGCTCTGGTTGGGAACTTTGGAATCACCTGTCAGCTTGTTCCCCTTTGTCAAGCGCACGAACATAGTTCTCGTAGTACTGTTGGTAAAAACTCTCAATTTCACGGGCATCGCTTTTCTTCACACGCTTAGCAAGACTAGGGCTATTATCCTGTGGTGTTCCAAAAGAGCACAAAAAGAGATATTCTGAAGTTAGATCTTTCAGAAAAACAGCAAGTCGTGCAAAATTCGATGAAAAACCGAATTCCGCTAAACGGAACATTTCAAAAAGAAAAGGTCCAGCAAATATGTCTAACTCATTTTCCTCTACCAAACTAAAACTTGTGCAGAAGATAAATGCCAATGTACAAAACTGAATAATCCAAACTAGTTCTGAAGAGGATATTATAACCTTGACTTGGTTTAGTTACAGTCCAGTATAATTCAAGAACTAATAAGTGCACTCACAAATCAGAATGAACGTGAGTCAAGGTATCACATAATAGGAACCAGAAATTTCCCTTGGAAATAAGCAACTGGAACTCAATTACTCAACAGATGAACATATGAAACAGAAAGGAAGGATATAGCATATAAATATCACTCCATTACAGAATTACTCGATTAACATGGTTGATAAATTCAACATGCATGCTTCATGATGCCCTTTTTGTTGAGCTGGGTGTGTAATGATTGCCGTGCTTCTTTCTAGATTCTAGGTGTAGTTCCTAATGGAGGTTTCTAGTCTTATAGCAGTTTCTTTGCCCAGGCAGTACGTCTCCCTGATTATTCTGGTGAAAGGTGTTGCTATTTCGTTTCAATAATTGCATTTATTTATTTATTGCCTACAACATAATGCAGTTTCATTTCTGAGGCTTTAGTTTACAGACAAATAACTAATTATACACCCATCCACCAAATAATATTTCTAAGCAGCAGCACTAAATTTCACAGCAGAGTACAGATTACAAACCATGCGAGCCAATACAGTCACTGGAAAGACAAAACAGAAAGCAACTTGAAACGAGTTTAGAAAGGAGAACAGCATGTACGCTGTAGCATGCAAAAAATATGGAGCGAGGGGGGTTGCGTCTCACCTTTTCAAGACGCTGGAGCAGAGCCGTCTTGAACTGCCTAACACCACGGCCAATGGAGTTCTGATCCAGCCGGTGCGCCTTCTCGAAGGCATAGAACCGACCTATTTCACAACAAATGGTTGTCAAGACAAAGCAAGCAAAAGGCTAACAAACTGCATCTATTTTGCGGGAAGTAGCACAAGCCTATTATCAAGTCCCAATTCGAATCACGTTATATACTATTGTAGCCAAACCGATCTGAGTAATAATACTACCACATCCAATTGCTCCCTAACGAACAGCTGATGCATGGTGGTGGTTGCAGAAAGAGCAGCAAACTGGGATGCGTGCGGTCGTGAACATACTCCGAAATTTGCTCGTGGTAGAGCCAGAAAAGTTAGCAGAGAAATCACAGCAACTTTGTGTCTGAAGTCTGAACAGACTCGGACGACCACGACGATTCAGCAAAGCCTTAAGCCTCTTAGAAAATCACGGATCAAATCGTGCATGTGCCGAAAACTAATGTCGGAATAAACTTTTTCGTAACGCACCAGCCAAAAAATGTTCCAAGCACACAGCCAGCAGGGGCCAAAAGTTCATCAGGGGCGCTTGATCAATTTTTCTCAAAATCCAGACCAAACGCGTCAGATAAACTGCACACGCGAATGCACCACCAATCCCCGAGAGGACGAATGCACATACAGAGGTAGGCGACGCGGGGGCGCTCAGGTTCGATCTCGGCGGCGACGCGCAGGATGGGCGCGATGCTGTTGAGCGTGGACGGGACCACCTCGTTGTCGAAGACCTCCATCGAGAAGGTGGCCATGCCCGCGCCCCTCGACCCGCGCCGGTTGAGCCCCGACACGAGCGCGGACGTCGGCGTCACCGGATCGTTCCCCGCCGCAGCCGACGACGGCGGCGGCGGCGGCGGCTCTTCCCCGCCACCGCGCGGCGCCGTCATCTTCGCCGCCAGTCCACCACCACCCCGCGCGCGATCACCCGGGCGATCCTCCTCCTGCATTGGGCTAGGGTTAGCTCCAGAAATCAGGCGGATCCGAGCAGAGAGAGACACAGCGGCACGAACCCCAAAACCGCAAGGCGGCCACCGCGACCGCGAACGCTTCGCCCCCTTCCGCCTCGGCTCGCCGTGTCGGGGAAACAAACGGAGGAGGCGAGAGGGGAGACGGGTGAAGAAATAGAGGGAGTGGCCTTTGCGCGTGCCCGCGGCTATTTATACTCCGATCCAACGGCTCGGATGAGCTGCTTCGGGGGGGAAGCGGGGCGCGGAGAAGATCTGAGCCGTCGACGCGGTTGGAGTGCTGAGCTCCGCTGCATGGTGCGGCGGCTTCTCTGCCTGGACGGTGGGCCGAGCGTCGAGGCTGGCCGTTGGAACGCATTGCGCCTTTTGTCACTTCATAGTTCAGCTACTCACGATGGTTTGTTCCACTGACATGGGTGCCCAGAAGTATTAGACCGTGGAGGAGGGTGAGTTTTTATGTACAGAGAGAATTACGAGGCTCACGGTTTCAGTTCCGCTAGCTCTCGGGCCCGGCGTCAGTGAGTCGTCGGAATGCAGTAGCGTGTGCCGTAAAAAATTTTGCCACCCCGTTTTCACAGCTCACGCTAGAAACGGAGGGAACCTTATCTTCGCTCTGGCGCGTGGGTCATAGGTTGAACGGGTTGCCTGACTCGGCTAATCTGACGTCTTGCATGCATGACTTGCGTTGCGTGGCCAAGGCCCCCGACTCCCCGAGCATCCGGATGTCGTCATCGTCTCGCTCAGTCGCTCACTTGTACTATTTGTTTGCCTCGAGTTAGCAAGAGGATTAAGCAACCAATCTAGAATCTCTCGTAATAATAAATCATGCTTTTGGCATGATCTATGATATTGTACCCTTATCTCCATCTGTTACTTGATAGCATTGCACATAAACATTTATCATTATTGTATTCAAAATTTTCTATATATTTAAAAATATAAGCCAAAATAAAAATAGCAGGCCTAGAACTTTAAAAGGAATGCCTCAACGATTTACCATATACAAATCAGCGTAATAATTAAGGCTGAAGCCAACCGTTCCCTCAAATCCATCCCTCAAAATTTAATACGACACTGTTACGGCACTGTTCTGCAATGTAGACAGAGAGAGGGGTAGTTGAAATAGTGACAGGAGATGGAGGATTGGGGAATGGTTGGTTTCAGCCAAACTAACTAAACTGGCAGATCAACTTTGACATCGTAATCCTCAGTTTCGTATGCATACATATGCGATCATAATTAAATTTTAACATATATTACAAGTTTTTATTACATTATACGTCTCCTAATCAGCCCACAAACTAATCTAAAATGGAGGCCTTATCTAATCTAATTGTGATGCTAAGCCAGATGACTACCTTACTATATATGTTATCCTATGTCAATTAATACGTAGTGGAAATATATGAATAGAGACACCTTTGTGCATGGGCCGTCATCACCATAGCACATAAGGAGGTCATGCATTCGCCTTTTTGGCAGCTCGATCTGGCGGGATTACATATATAGTTGAATACATCCTCTGAGTGCTTGCAAAACAACTTAACACCATATTTTTTTCAAAAAAAAAAAAACAACTTAACACCATCAGTACATTGCATGCTACTAGAATGATGTGGATGTACGAGGCTTATTCAATTTAAAATAAAACTATGCAATAATATGCAAACTCACTTGATCAAAGCGATACTCCCTCCATTCACAAATGTACGATGCTATTGGTTTTTTTTAACTTTAATTCTTCTTATTATTCAAAAAATTTGTTCAAACATGTGAAAATATGAATCATACTCAAACAGTCAAACATTATTTAGTGATAGATCAAATGAAAACAAAGTAACCAATAACTTATTAATTTTTTTAAATATAAGACGAACAACTAAAATTTTGAAAAAAAAAGTCAACCGTATCATACATTTGTAAATAGAGCGAGTAGTAAGCAAGAGCCTACATATTTCTTGTTTGATCTTGATAAAAGGTGGAGCCATAAACTTAAAATTTTCCTCGTTAGAAGAGACCAATAGTGTTATTTTTTATTCTTTTATTTAAATTTAAATTTTTATTGTATTTTTTTATCGTTGGAGAGACAAGCCTTTGCCAACCCCTCCCTGTCTCTGCGCCAAGATTTTTGAACACCAAGTACTTTTTGCTACAGCAAAGTGATCATGGTTTAGCTCAATTTTGCATAAACTCTTACATGAAACTATACTTTGAAGTATAACTAACAGAGTGACAGGAGCGCGCTCGAGCATGTTTAATCAATTATATTCAAACCATACATCGTAACTCCCAACAAAAGGTTAGGATATAGTGTACTAAATCAGCTAGCTACACCCCCATCTCATCCCCTCTAGATCCTAATGACTTTATGTTGCTAAATAAACATATCATTCCTCTATTGCACAAATGGTCTTTTATCTAGAAAGGTGCTCAAGAACCGCTCCAAAAGGATTCCTAGTAAATTCTTTTTTTGGACCTATGCAACCTAGTTCTCACACCTTGCCGTGCATGTGGGCTAGCGGCGGTTGGCCGATGAAATCGCAGTGGGTGGGGTTGCGGAATTGTGGCAGCACGCTATGGAGGTGGGCCAGCTGCCGAAACGTGGAGGCTGCCCGACAAGGCGACAATAGGAGTGTGGAGACGGTTTGTTGAATTGGTGGTGTCTCGCTTACAGCGGGAGAGTGAGATGGCAGAGAACAAACGAGACAGAGGAGATAGGGCAAAATAGTCTATTCACGAGGGATAAATTAGACAAGAATTTTTCAATTGCAACAAAAATAAATAATAATTATGATTTTTTAAAAAGACAAGTGAGTCAATTTTTGTGTTATAAAAATAAAACGACTAATTCACTTAAAAGGGAAAATAAGGGTAAAAGCAGAAAAGGAAAAAAACACAAGTGGTTCCCGTGTTAAAAAACTAAAATGCCTGCGAATCTTCCCCAAAATCGCAGGAGACAAAGCGTATTCAAAGTTCCAAACTCAAATTGAAGTCCCTAGACAGCAGCTGTAATAAATTCCTTGTAATAAATATATCATCCAAAATCTAAAAAAGAAGATGGTCGTGAGGTCCTCCCCTTGCTCGTGGTCGGCGGCCGGAGCAGCCGTAGCCGCGCGCGCCTCTGCAAACCCTCCTCCTCGCCCCTCCTCCCCTCCGTCCCGGCCCAACCGCAGGGCCATGGACTCTGCCGCCGGCGGAGGCCGGCGCCGCGTTCGCATCGCAGTCGTCGGGGACGTGGTACTCTCCATCTCTCTCAACAACTGTGCACTCTCGTCGTTTGGGGAGGGGACGCCAGCTATGGGCACGGGTGTGGCCTTTTCCGGTTCTAGGGTCGGGGGGTTAAGCAAGGAGGCTAAGAGGATTCCTGAACTTGCAAAACTGACCTGATTGTTGCTGTTTGACTGGGTGATTAGATGGTACTTTCGCTGGGAGGGTTAGGGTTCGGGACTCGGGCGGCATTTGGTTTCTAGAACTTCTACTTATGTGGGAGGTGATGCACGACTGCTCACTGTATCTGGGTCTATGGGGTGGACAATTATACTTGTGTTTCCCCCCAAACTTAACCATAGCCAAACACAGTCTCAGGCAAGCATCTTTTGATTCCATGTTCGTCTGATCAAGCAAGTGGGAAGCTGCTAGGCACTTGGATTCCTCTTATGGATATAATTTAGGAGTGAATGGCTTATTGGCTTACCTTTGTGGCTTGGTCAGACCATTATTTTGTGGCATTTATTCTTTTGGGATAAAATTCATATGACGAAATCTGTAGTCATGCGATATACTTATTTTGTTAACTTTTATGTGTTGAACCTTGCAGCACAATGATTGGGTCCTTGAGGAAGATTCAAAGGCGCTCCAATTTCTTCAGGTATTGCAAATTGTGCTTTCAGCTTTCCGACAAACTAGTCCGTTTGATATCTTGTTATGCTGTGTACATTCATATTTAGCTTCTCCCTAGTTTTACAGTTCAACCATCTGCTTTTGGACTCCATATTCTTGTCATGCACTTGCAATAGGTCTTCCTACCATTTGGAATATGACATGAACTATTTGTGTGAGAAATCATTGTAAGTAATATTTTGTTTTTTCCCCTCAAAAGCTCTAACTTGCTCTCTCTGTGAAATGCAGCCAGATTTGGTTCTTTTTACAGGTATGACCCTTTCCAGCTATTTTCTGACCTTCGTGTTTTCCTCAGTTACTTTGTGAAATAAATTTTTGTTGTTTGCACCATCTTCTGTTTCTCTCATCCATCTTCGGCAGGTGATTATGGTAACGAGAATGTTGAACTTGTCAGAAGCATTTCAGACCTTCAGTTACCAAAGGCTGCAATTCTGGGCAATCACGATTGCTGGCATACGCATCAATTCTCAGAGAAGTAAGAGTCATGCTTTCATCTTGCAAGGATAAAGTAGTACAAAAGCAATTCCATTGATATTTCTTTTTTATGATCATCATGCATTTGGTTGTCATTCAGGAAGCCTGATCGTGTTCGTCTTCAGCTCGCAAGGTAAGATATTCACGCTTTATGCAATAACTTATGTGTTTATTGGACATATGACATATCTATATGTATAGGATATATGTATGGTACAGAAGGAAATTTTGTTGAAGTAATGTTGCCTTCCATTATTGCTGTTATGCCTTCAGCTGTCTCACACTTGACCCCTTTCTAATTAGAAGAATGAAATTGGAATGATACTGAACCCAATAGGAAGTTAGTTGAGTAAAACTGTACTACCTTTCTGAGACTAGGACTAAGTGAAAAGATGATTCTTGGCTTACCTGGTTGATGTTACTCAACCAGGTTGTAGCCATGTAGAATGATTACGGGCTTAGTTGTTTTCACTCTTCAATAGACTGTCATACCGTCTAAGCTGTAATATTTAATAACACTTACATTTCCTTTTTCTTGTTAATATTAGCCTTGGTGAGCAGCATGTTGGGTACAAATGTTTGGATTTCCCATCTATTAAGCTGAGTGTTGTTGGTGGGCGACCATTTTCCTGCGGGGGTGATAGGCTATTTAGACCAAAGCTTCTGTCAAAATGGTTGGTAAGAGATACACTAACTAATATATACATATGCTTGTTAGTTTTTTGTTTGGTACTGTGATATTTCTTTGCCATCTTCTTGAACTTGTTTTGAGATTTTGTATGAACTTGCCATCAAAGAAGGAATAAATTGTTGAGGTTATTTCCTTGCCAACTGCATTTTGTGCTTGCCTCTCTACTGCATGATCCCAAAGCATGTAGATCTCTTGCACACGTTCACTGTTAGAGTTGGCTGAATAAATACTAGTAGCTGAACTGCTGGAGTGCATGAGGGTTGCTAACAACCAAGAATAAGAAAAGTGTCTGTTTCTCGAATTATTTTTGAAAATTTCTGCCAAGTTGCAAATCTGGATTCCAGAGCGTTGAGCGGGGACTCTCTGGAAACTGAAAGCAATGCAGATTGCCTGTATTTCACAAGAAATAGGAATCAACACTTTGATTCAATGTTTTGGATTCATGAGATTCCTAGTTGCATCACTCGGCTTGTTTGTTATCTTATTCTTTCGCTAGGTAGTTAAATTACAACTGAAATGACCTTTGGGTGGTAGGAAGCTGGGTCGAATGGTGATACCTATCTGATTTGAGTTGCCTCTTGCCTATCTGTACAATATAAGGATCGGAGGCATATCCTATCTTCAGAAGGATGGCTATTATGACTGGATGCACATAGTATTTAGCTGCCGACTTGATTTTGACTGTGGAGCTCTCATTCATACATCACTAACTATGATTAACACAAACCCAACCCCTTACCACTGAACTACTCGTCAATCATCATCTTTTGTCCGTGATGATGGCAGGCTACTATAGGAAGTGCAGCTCCAGCTAAATTGGTTTGTATTGGTGGTGGTGTGGTTAGTAACAGTAGCTCTTGGAAACTTGAGGTCTATGCCTGGTTTTGTTGCATTAACAATTATGCCACTGCCTTTTGCATAATTACTCTCCAGAAAATTTAGCCTTGATTTAGTATATGACTATGAGAAACACACCATTATTGCCCCTCTCTTTTCCTTGGGGACCTCTATCCCTTGTTGATACCTGTACTTTGATCCATCTTCTGTCTTCACCATTCACCACTTATTATTGTTACAATAACATGTAGTTATGGTGTTAATGATATGGCTGGAAGTGCAAAGAAGATATATGACGCTGCTGCTGGTGCACCAGAGGGACATTCTGTTGTACTGCTTGCGCATAATGGACCAACAGGTCTTTGAACATCCGATTGAGCTAGTTTCATAGGTAGTTCATGAAACACATCAACATAATATCTGAAGTCATAACATGCCTATATATTACGGTTACGCAGGTCTAGGTTCAAGAGCGGACGATATATGTGGGCGTGACTGGGTACCTGGTGCTGGTGACCACGGCGATCCAGGTCTGTTCATGACTGTTATGCCTGTCTAGTGACCTTACCTCTGGTTCAAACAGTTGGTTCATATGGCGTGTGAACAAAAACTTCTCAGACCTTGAACAAGCCATCTCAAATCTGCAAAGCGAAACCAGAGTTTCCATCCCGCTGGTCGTGTTTGGGCACATGCACAAGAGCCTAGCCTACGGGAGAGGGCTGAGGAAGATGATCGCCTTTGGATCCAACCGCACCATATATCTGAACGGAGCGGTTGTGCCAAGAGTCAAATTCGCCCAAACAGGTCCTGGGCACAAGCAAAATCAACCAGGAGGATCGGGGTCCGTAGCTCCAACGCTGCGCGCGTTCACCATCGCCGACCTATCTGAAGGGCGCGTCGATAAGATCTCCGAGGTCTGGGTGCTGGTGAGCGGTGCCGCGGCGGAGCTTGAGGAGGAAATCGTCTTGTATAAGCGCCCACGAGAGCATATGTGATATGCTGCGACTGCGACTGCGAGACAGACAATTGTGTACCCGTTGACCGTTGTGAATGCTGTAAATGTGCTGGGGCGATTCTGGAAGTTGTTTACTGAATGTCATTTCAAAGTAGAGAAGCACGAGTAGTACAAATTGCCTGTATACCAACCGAAAATGGCACTATTATCGTAGAGGCTACATGTAACGTGCTTGTTTCCGATGGCTGTCTTGTGGTACGGCCTCTAATTCTGTGATTATAAAATTTAGCAGACTTGGTCTGAAGCGAAAAATTCAAGAGCGCGTCCGCGAGTGGCGAGTGTGAGACAAATCAGAGTTCAAGCGCTCGAGGCTTTCTGCTCGAAAGCCCAGAGACGTGGAGTGGAGAGGCATCCCAGCGACTTTTGTGGTTGCGCCGTTTTGGTTTCGTACACCTCTCCCTGGCCTTCCTCGGTTTCGTAGCCCGGAAGGCCGGAACCCCGTCCCCACCCCGCTACCCGCTTCTGGTTTGGTGGCGCCGAGAGCTGGTCAGCCGGTGGTGTTGCCGGCCGATCGGCTCGCCAGCGCCGACCATCGCGTCGGCCGCCGCTCCTCGTCTCCTGGTCTGCAAGGGAGGTCAACCGGAACCCCCCGGGGGAAAAAACCAAATCATCTATTGGTATTCCGTATTTGGTATAGGATCGTCATTTCGTCCTTGGTAGGATCGCAACCTGCCCTCTCGCGCTCGGTCGCTCTCGCCCATCCAGCCCCACAAGCTGCCTGCCTACCTGCCCCTTCCTCCGCTCTCCCGATTTCTTCGCGGACCCGTTTTCTTCCTGGCAATTTGTTGCGCCGGCGCCCGGCGGCCATCGCCCGCCGGTGCCTGGGTGGCTGGGTGGGTGGGGACAGCACCTACAGGCCAGGCCAGGCCAGGGTCCCGCTTAGAGGAGATAGAGGCCTCGGCCGCCGCCTCCCTGCGCCTCTCCACCGGCGCCGTGGAGCGGAGATCCATCCGGGCTTGGATCGGTCTCGTCTGCTGGTAAGTTTGCTCGCTTGGGTTCAGTTCAGTTGCGGATTTGTCTGCTGCGTGGTTCCGTACTACTCTAATCGATTCGTCCGTGCCTCGAGTAGGTCCTCTCTCTGGAAGATTGGCAATACGCTGACACTTATGCAGTCAAATTGGGGGTTAAATTTGACCGCCATTTTGATCTTACCGTTGATGTTGCGTTTCCTAAAATTTTTCCTATAATTGCAGATAACAGCTGTTGTTCGGTTACCAGTTCCAGCAATATGGGCTGGCTGACGAAGTTTTTTAGGGGCTCAACCCACAATATCTCGGAAGGGCAGTATCACAGTAGGCCTGCAGAAGACATGGCATGGAATGAACCCTCCAGCTCTCCTGTTGTGACTGTAAGAACCTTATGCGATATTCTTCCCATCTTTAACACTTTATGGTGCATTCCTAGACTCTAGTTCAGGATACGAACAGGCCATTCTATTTTATGCAGCTTAGGCAAAGGTGATGCATTTGGCATGAGCACCAAGAAAACTCATCCCATTCTTGCTATCGAGAAAATGAAAACTCTGATGTATACAGTGCATAGAGTTACTTGAAAGGACAGCCTTTTTACTACCACTGCTATAGATATATACAACTATGTTGCCAGTCAAAATTTTCCTTATATGGATACTGAGCTAGAGATTGGTAGCATGGAAGCAACATTTTCCTTCTTTTGGATACTATGTAGAAGTAGTTATGCACATACACCTCAGTCAATTTCTATTATCTGGCTTATGTACTGTGTCATAAACTTCTAACAGAGAAAATCTAGTCTACTGATTATTTCACTGATCACATATTCACATGTAATGTAGGGCATCCCTTCAGAGTTTAACAATGAAGATATTGACCGTGCTATAGCGCTATCTCTATCCGAAGAGGAACAAAGAAAGGCAAAAACAGTAGGTTAGCATGCTCTATTTCTCCTGCTCGTCAACTGTTCATTGTCCAAAAGAAGGAAAACTCTTCCGTTGCTTTCGATTGGCTGCCCCTTTATGTATTCTTATTAATTTATGCCATGACACTCGTCCAGGTTCTTAATGTTTTAGAGAAATGCCTGAGACTTATGTTCATATATGCCATGACATTTGTCAAGGTACTTGGTGTTGCAGAGAAGCACCTATCTGTCATATTAATTGTCACATACTCACATTTTTTTTAAAAAAAAAAGGAAAGAAAACTGTGCAGCTTGTCCACTCATATGATAATATAGGATAGTCATCTTCTTTCTGTTTGATTATTTCTGATCTTGTCTGATGTTTCCATCTCTAAGTGGAAAATAGTTTCTTCTAAGTTTCTGTGGATTTCTTAGGTGAATGGAAAGGTCAGAACACAAACATTGAACAAGGAATTATCATGTAGTTAATTGTTTATCTAGGCATCGATATCTTCAGTTTTGAAGATGTGTTGAAGAATGTCTCCCCTGGTTTTTAATGGCTAGATGTAACAAATGATTCACTGAATATTTCTATGTAATGCAACCAAGACTAAGTAAGAAAAGTGCATCCCTGAATTAGGTATTACATAGATGTGTATGTCGTTCAAATCTTTCTTTGAATTGTTGTAGCTCAATATAATCTCTAGTACCGTTAATTCTTATGAGTTCATGCAGCCAATGTGATACTTTCTGGTTTAATTTGTTTTCACTTATAGAAAAGGATATGCATTTGGAGGAGGATGAGCAACTTGCAAGAGCTATCCAGGAAAGTTTGAATGTTGAGTCACCCCCTCGCAGAAATAGCCGTGCTAATGGAGGCAACCCATACCATCTACCTCGTGAAACTGGCGCTGCAAATGGTGGCAATACATTTCAACCACCTCGGGAAAATGGCACTGCAAATGGTGGAAATGCATATCAACCATTACCATTTATGTTTTCATCTGGATTCAGGTTCTACCTTACTGTGATGAGTTTTGTGTGGATATTCTGATTTTGTTGATGCTTATGAAATAGAAATAGTATATTAATATTTTAGTTCACCGGAATGGAAGTACAATAAATGAAGTCATGAACCATGGCCCCTACATTTTATTGCTAATAAATGATGCATCTTATTTTGTTCTATCAGAGGACCTGCATGTTAACTTAGGTAATTCATTCCCTGGATATGATATTCTGTTTAATGGCTTGGAAAATTACTAATCAACAATGAGAAAATGTCTTTGAGAACTTTCACCAGCGGATTTTTCAATGGGAGTGCAGTCATTTCTTAGTAATGAGACTACCTTGGAGGGACTAGATTATTCTGAGTTCTGAAGAAAATAGGCATACAAATTAAAGCAAGAGGAATCAAACTGTACACCCGCTTTTCCCACCGACTGAGCTGGGTTCAATTTCTATACAGCTTTATGTATACAACTGAAACTTTTTCATCTAATATTGGAAAAGTGTGTGAAGGGGAGCCTTGGCGCAGTAGTAAATCTGATGCCTTGTGACGAAGAGGTTATGGGTTCAAGTTGTGGAAACAGCCTCTTGCAGAAATGCAAGGAAAGACTTTGTACAATAGACCCAAAGTGGTTCCGACCCTTTCCCAGACATGGGCAAGTGGGAACTCATGCACCGGAACTGCCCTTTATTGGGAAAGTGTAGTGTGCACATTGTTATGTCAAATCCGGTTTCCTTATCTTTTTCTTCCATTCATTCGGAAAACTGTGACAAACTGTGATGAAATTTAGAGCTCAGATGTAAAATGAACATAATAAATCTTGTAAAGTGGATATGGCTTGTTGTTATAGGATACCTTGTATAATGTATAGTTGTATGTAGGGGTCAGATTGTGAGGTCCTGAAGGATGTGATTGTCTTAAACAGAAGTGCCTTGGATATGTGTAACTTTCCCAATGCTATCAAAGGAACAAGGAAATGTAGATATATGAACTTTCAAATGCTGTCAAAAGAAAAAGAAATTGTGTATGACTTAGCACTTCTATTGTAAGTTTGTAACAAGGAGTGCTCTTAGAAGTTTGAACACACTAGCATGATAGGCATGATATATTGGACACTTCTATTGTGTATAATTTTTCTCAACTATTGTTTAATGTGAAGTGTACTTTTGTGCAGGTCATGCGCAGGATGTCACAGAGAGATTGGACACGGTCGTTTTCTCAGTTGCATGGGAGCTGTTTGGCATCCGGAATGTTTTTGTTGTCATGCCTGTAGTCAACCGATATATGACTATGAGGTAACTCCTTTGTTAATCAGTAGGGGTTTACCTCCTCCTGTTTCCTAAAAAAACTCCTTTGTTAACTTTTTAAGCAGTTCTTTTTTAAAAATATACTGACCTTATAACACTACATGCTGCAGTTCTCCATGTCAGGAAATCATCCGTACCACAAAACTTGCTACAAAGAGCAGTTTCACCCAAAATGTGATGTCTGCAAGCAATTCGTAAGAATCACTTCATTGCTCTCATATGTTAATGTTAGAAATTGTTTTTGTTGTACATTTTACACGCCTATTTGTGCCAAGCAAAGCTACCTCCAACATCCTGGAAAATGTACTTTCTCTAAATTGTCCATGATTGACACATTTATCTTTCTAATATCTGATTATGTGCATGGTTTTATTGTATTTTTCATTCCAACTAGAAAGCCTGGAGGTTACTTGCATATTTAAACTATCTGAATTATTATCCCTGTTGAAAATTGCTTTGCGTTGACAGTTAACTTCTATTCTTGTTTTAATGCACACCATCTTACAGTTCCTTATTTTCAGATTCCTACAAATATGAATGGCCTAATTGAATATAGAGCGCATCCTTTCTGGCTACAAAAATACTGCCCTTCACACGAAGTGGATGGTACTCCAAGGTGTTGTAGTTGCGAAAGAATGGAGGTATGTTCAGCCAGCATTGCTTTTGCAGTGTGGTCTTGTGGCCATACTTCATGGTTGGATTAGCTGCTTTGTATGCCAACATGGTTCATTTATTACCAGCCAAGGGAATCAAGATATGTATTGTTGGATGATGGTCGTAAGCTCTGCTTGGAGTGCCTTGATTCTGCAGTGATGGATACAAGTGAATGCCAGCCTCTGTACCTCGAAATTCAGGAATTTTATGAAGGTCTGAATATGAAAGTGGAACAGCAGGTTCCTCTTCTTCTGGTAGAGAGACAGGCTTTAAATGAGGCCATGGAAGGAGAGAAGGCTGTATGTTTACCATGCTCAATATCCAAAATCCACTCCCACCCCAACCCTACAACTACACTTTAAGCTGTAATATTGTTTTTATGTGGATGCCAGGGCCATCACCATCTTCCAGAAACAAGAGGACTGTGCTTGTCAGAAGAACAGACTGTTAGCACGGTGAGAGTTCTTCCAAACACCAATTGGATTATTCTTCCTCGTTTAAGTCACATTCTGCTGGGTTCTGAACGATGTAATGATGTCTTCAGATACTGAGGAGACCAAGAATGGCTGGAAACAAAATTATGGATATGATAACAGAGCCATATAGGCTGACACGGCGTTGTGAAGTGACTGCAATTCTCATTCTGTATGGTCTTCCAAGGTGACGCGTCAACCTTTTGTTTTGTATAATGTCAGAATCAGCTCCTGACCAAAATGATAACTGCCCCTGCTTTGACCTAGTAAACACCCTGTTGCCCCTTGTTTTGCCACTTTTGCAATCCAAATAGGAAAAATCATGGGCATCTATGTGTTGAGTCAGTCAAAGCAGGGGCAATGGTGTGAAGTTGAAGAAAAAGGGGGCAAATATGCAGTTTAGAGGTCAAAATGAGGGCACTTGTCCAATATTCCCAAATAATAGTAGTATCAGATGACTAGTTCATTGAATTAGTTCTCTCAGGAATTCTATTTCTAGTTGCCCCCAAAAAAATGTGCATTTATGAGGGAAATTGTTTATTCTTGTCTGTCATCGCAATACTTTCTCCTGTATGATATGGAAATACTCTGTTGTTTTGTTTTCTTCTATATTGTTGAATCCTTGTGAACGCTCAGATTTGTTCGTGTGGATTTTTACGATTTTATGTTCTTGCAGATTGTTGACAGGTTCAATTTTAGCTCATGAGATGATGCATGCGTGGTTGCGACTTAAAGGTAACACCTCGTCATGTGTTCTTTCTCGATCAAAACCAATGATTGAGACCTTTTTAGAACCGGCACATAGCAGCTTAACTAGTCTTTTTAAGTTGTAGGCAGTTGGCAGTAGGCAAGTTATTTTCAAGGCTGAACAAGTTTTTGTTAGCCAATGCTGGTGAACTCATGAGGCTGCCATGTAAATAGTTGGTACCCAATTTTGATATCAAGGACCACAAGTAACTAGAAATAAAAACACAATCATTGCTAATTTCTTGGTTAAGAAACCTTGTGCTCATTTGGCAGTTGCCATATCATTTGCCTACATATCATGTCTACTGGAAACCGTTACATGGGCATTTCCACTAATGAACATATCATCACAGGATACCGGACGCTTAGGCCAGACGTAGAAGAGGGCATCTGCCAAGTCCTCGCCCACATGTGGATCGAGTCAGAGATCATGGCAGGGGCAGGCAGTAGCGCGGCATCGTCATCCTCGGGTTCTTCGACATCCACATCGTCGAAAAAGGGGGGCCGTTCTCAGTTTGAGCGAAAGCTTGGGGATTTCTTCAAGCACCAGATCGAGTCGGATACTTCCATGGCCTACGGGGAAGGTTTCAGAGCCGGGAACCGGGCCGTCCTTCAGTATGGCCTGAAGCGCACCCTCGAACATATCCGGCTAACAGGGACCTTCCCATTTTGACACGGCGATTTGGCCAAGTTTATATTATTACATACACGAACACGACCATTGCCACCCAGAGTTCCTTTTTACAACCAAAGAAATCAAATTGTACAAACATTCTTTCCAGAATCCAGATATATCTTGGAAGGGCTATCTGAAATATTCGAATTAGTCGAGATGGATAGCCTGACCGATCATTTTGTAAACTCTGGAACGAAGACATTTGTAAGTTTGGATTTCAACAAGAAAAAACACACACGCACTACTCCGTATAGTTCCCGTCTCAGCTGTGAACATACCTGGAGCTCTTTGCCATAATCTAACCAGTCGGTTTTTTTCCTTTTCTGGCAGCTGCCGTGCTGAAATTCGAATTCCCGGCCGGGAGCTCTTTACTACACACATACTACGGAGCACTCGCAAACGCGCAAGCCGTGCGTCGCCCAAAACGCGCGGCCGGGGCGTCTCCGCTGATTCGCAGAACAGTGGAAAATCCCAGCAATCTCGCCGGATTCAGCCGGTACACAGTGCACGCAGCAACGTGCCGTGTTGCGTGCTGTGGCACATGGGCCTCTGCGGCCTCGCCGTCGCTAGGCCGGCGTCTCCGGCGGGCCTTCCCCCACATTGGCGGGTGCATGGCATGGCAGACTGGCAGTCGCCGCCGGCCGGAACGGTGCTGCTCTGCTCTGCTCTGCTCCTACCAAAACAGTCGGCGCCGCTCCGCACCGCTACCGCCAAGATCTCATGGTACGCACCCATCGCAAAAGGTATTGTACCAGGTAGGCTCGTGCAGTCGTGTTATACGCATGGTAGTAGAATCTAGTGGCGTAGCCGTGGCATCAGCTCCTCCCAGGGCCCGTTCACAGGTATAGACGTGCAGTGCAGTCTCAGCTGGTAGTACACTGGGAGGCTGCCTGGCTGGTAGTGGTAGTGGTACTTTGTACAGCAACGCCTCCAAGATCGAATCTAAATGGGACGACGGGAGAGGAGCGACGCCACGTTACAAAACCTTACTCCTCCCTGCGCTGCTGCCGTCGGCCGGCGGACTCGACGCCCCCTCCGCCGCGGAATGATGCCTCGCCCGCCCTTCGTCGTTTCAGGCCTGGACATGCGTTTCAGGCGTCGCGTAGCGCTGGGGTAAACGAGACCGCCGCAGCGTCGCAGGGCAGGGTAGGGGCGCCGAGCTCGGTGCGCTGCCCGCCGAGGTGCTGCCTGCTGCACTGGCAAGCAGAGGCAGGCAGGCAAGCCGGGCAGCGGCCACCGGACCGGAGAGGGAGCGCTCGGCTGCACGATCGACGAGCACGGCGCGCGCGCGCCAGTACGGGGTGCGCCAAAATTCGGCAGGATCCGGAGTAATTGCGGGCGTTTATTACCGCGGGGAAAGGGGAAGCGACGAGTGAGTGATGAGGCTCTGGCAGCATTCATTCCGGGGAAATCCGGAGTAAATGAACTCGAGATCCTCTCGTTTTGACCCGCGCCCTCCCTGCATGCCCATTCCTTATTTTAATGCTTGATGAAGGTGAGTCTTATTTTAGGGCGCCTCCAATGGTCTATCGAATAGCCAGCTGACTAGGCTCGGGAACAGCCTCGGTCTCACGTGGAGGGGAGAGAATCGTGAAAAAGCAACTCGATAGCGACTCTTTCAGCGCTAGCGCAGAGCTGGCTTGCCGTGTGAACCTGAACGCGTATTGCTTCTTTGCTCTGCACTTTGCTAAAAAGGTGACAGTAAAACCCATTAGTTTATTTACCATAGGACCTACCCTTCCACCTCAGCTATCGAAATCGCTAGCACCACTGGAGGCGCCCTTAGTGGCACTACATCGGTGCATGGGCATATACCTGATTACGTGCGAAACCAAATTTTGCATGATGTCCATTGTTGTACTCTGTGGTACGTACGTATTTCACCAGCTGTGACTGTGACTCCTCTCCCCGGCGGGCGGTAGGCCGGTAGCACGCACGCACGCACGCCTAATTTGAGTATTTGGCGTACGTGCATGTAGTACGCTATACGTACAAACCTTGCCGGCTGCGCACCCGATGGCCGGATTTGAATCACGGCGGCACTTTTCAAAAGGAGCCCAATGGAGCCAACAGTGAACAGAGCCAGGGCGTCGATCACAGCTTTATTTACAGTATACTTTGCCCCCAGCCATGCATATGCATGCATATCTCTCAACACAGGGTAGCTCGGCCGGCCGGGAACGTACGAAGATACCGATCGATCGGCCGGCCTGGCCTCTGTAACTGTGAAGGTACACTCGGCCGGGCGTTGATGAAAAGCTAGCCTGCTGGTAAAGCGCCTGCCTGATGTCGTAGCCTGTGGGCTTAATTATGTATATGTGCTGCTGATGATATATGGCTTTGGGTTTAATGCATCTGCGCCATGCATCATCAGGGGCACAGCACAAGAGAATCTTAACAAGGGGTCGGACACAAGAGCTAGCTGTTAGCAGTGGGTCGCATACCTTGCTTGTGTCACGAAAGAGGATTGTTAGTAGAATGTACTGCTATTTTTATTTTTAAAATCCATGGTGCAGTTGACTTTACACCACACGTTTGATCATCCAACATATTTAAAAAAAATTATGTAAGTGCCATTTCAATTAATTATTTTTAAAAACCTGTTCACCATTAAAGTTTTGTAACCATGTTTTTTCTCAAAGTTGTATTGAAACTTTTAACCATGTACGCTGCACGCGCCCCTGCAGCAGGATCGACGTCGATCGACGCACGTCGTCCGGGAGAGTGGGGAGGAAGAAGGGTTGACTTTTAGCGCGTCGCACTCGCACTTGCACTCGCACCACCACGTTGCTGCTTTTAGATCGACCATCTCTCAAACGCGTCACGTTGCGCCGTGTGGAGAGTACACACGTACGACGTACGCACAGGAATTCGAAAGATCAGCCAAGCAAGGGGACACACACACGACACTGCGCTGCGCGAAGCTCTAGCACAGCCACCGTGGATGCAGGGGCGGATACGAGATCCCCAAGTACAGCGTGCCGCCCGGCCGGTACGAGACAGACGACGATACCCTACGCACCCAGCCGGCCGGGCCCCATGCATGCAGCTCCCAGCTGTACGCTGTACGCATACGTATATCTCTCGGCCGGGCCCGATCGGGAGATACATACATACATACATACCTGCAGACTACACCTACACGTACAGACGTACAGCTCTGCTGCACTGTGCTTGCAGCCTTGCACTGCCCTCTCATCATTTGAGAGAAGAGTGTGTGCGAGAGAGACTTAACTCGGCGCGTCAGTGCTGTCAGGGCCTCCTGATTAGAACTGTAGTACGCACTGATCACATTTATGATTTATTGGTGGGTGCACACTGGCACCACTCTCGTAGCAGACGCGTACATGCATGCAAATGCATACGCTAGCTGCATATCGTGGGACTAGATACACCGGCTCGGATCGTGCTTCGGGCATTTTCATGCTGCGCGCATTCAGTACCAGTACGCCGTACGTGCGCGTGAGCCCGGCCCGGGCCGCGTACAGTGTACACATGCATGGTCGAGAACGATCCATGCGTCGAGCTCATCGCGCGCACGACCGTACCCCTCACGTAGGGCCCGTTTGGTAGAGCTCGGCTCCCGAATTCTCCAGCTGCGGGAGCTGATTCTCTGGTGGGGTGATTCCGAGTGATTTTTTGGTAGGAGCGAATCAGTCTGATGAATTGTGTTTGGCTGCCTGTGTGTGAAGTGATTCTTGGAAAGAATACCACCCCGTTCTCTCTCTTCCCCACCCGCTCTCTCGAGCACATCCCCAGCCGCCACCTCGAGCTCATCTCCAGCCGCCGCCTCGCCGACCTCCGCCACCGCTCACCGCGTCATCCTCCTCCCTGCCGGCGCGCGCTGCCCCGCCGCTCCTCCCCGCCGGCGCGCGCTGCCCCACCGCTCCTCCTCCCCGGGCCGGCGCGAATGGAGCCCGAGGCCGCGCTAATGGAGCCCGGGCCGGCAGCGGCAGAAGGGCGGCGCCGTCGGGGGAGCAGAGGCCGGCGCAGAGGATGGGGCGGCGGCATCGGCGTCGTCGAGGATGGGGCGGCGGCGTCGGCGGCGTCGGGGGCGCCGAGGATGGGGCGGCGGCGGCTCCTCTCCTCCATGGCCGGCAGCGCCAGAAGGGCGGCGGCGTCGGCTCCTCTCCTCTGGCTCTCGCGGCCCCAGTTCTCCTCCTCTCCTCCGGCGGGGGTGGCCTCTGCGCGTCGGGGTTAGGCGCATCGGGGCGGACGGAGGAGCCGAGGGAGCGGGTTTTTTTCGCTCCCTCGCGGACAGAGGAAGGGCCGGAGCGATTCGCTCTGATTCGCTCCCCGATCTCCGGTGCTTTTCGCTGTTTGGCTGCCACCCCGGATTCCACTCCCTGGAATCCGGGAGCGGAGCGCTGCCAAACGCCCCCGTACATACTCCTATACGGGAGCGCTGGCTGGGTGCATATATATGCTAGTACACGCCGCCGCACGCGCTGCCAGTTCAAAAAAAAAAAAAACCGTTGCACGTAAATAATTAACATGCATGTGCATCAATCAAGGAGTATATATAGAAGTACAGTATAATCCTACTGGTAAATATAATACGTATGGGGTACAAACATCTCGATCGCACGTGGGTACGAGAGATACTACCACTACTGCTGCAGGCCAGTTGCAACATGCAAATCTCAATAACACTACATGTCTACATGCATATACGGACGCAATAATACAGTAACAAGTTTATTACCGTGTTTGATTTATGATATACTGTTATGCTTATATATGCGCATAGACATTCCAGTGAAACTTGACAGATAACACGGTGCTTTTTTTTTTTTCTAACACTAGATATACATATAGCGTACACGTACTTACACTGCTAGTGCCAGGCAGAAGAGAAAGCTGTTGTGGTCCCTTGCATCTCCATCCAACGGCATATGAAATCCGAGCGATATATATATATATACCTCGCAGTGCGAAATTAGAACAGCGGCTTTATTGTACTATCACCCACAAAATTTGGGTGTGGGAGAGAGGTAGATCCGATCCGCAGATACGTACATATTTCGCCCAGGTATAGATAGAGCTAATAATAGACACGCTCCGATCCTAAAAACAATGCTATACTATACTCCTACTACTACAGTACAGTAGCATAGTCTCTCAGCCACGCATGACGTGCATGCAGTACCATGCATGGCGACAGAGAGCACACGCCGACGCGTGCACGAGAAACAGGGGTTCCGATCCGCCCGTTTTATTTCCAGCAGCGCAGCGCAGCGTTGGATCATATCGGAGCAAAACGCAACACCAGCAGCCAGCAGCGGTCGACCGATCGACGACGCGTACTATGTAGGAGTACGAGCGAGCATTGATGGGTACCCCGGCTTGCCGCTTCCAAGAGATACCGACATGCATCGACATGGACACGGACGGATCGGCCGACCGTACGTGCGCGTACTATGTGCGTGCATGCATGTGTATCTGGGCGATGATCGTGACGGATGGGTGGATTGCGGGCGCGGGCATAAAACACGTACGTACGGGAATCCATGCGAGGGAGGGGAGCGGGACGGGATCGTCGGATCCTTCGTCCCCGGCTGCCCGGCACGTACACGTACATTGGCGGCGAGGAGAGGGCTTAATTAATTTCTCTAGCTCGCCGCGTCGTGTTATTATTATTACATGAAAACCCGTTTGGAGCAGTAGTACTAGCTTCCAGCATGCTTTATTAATTTAATTAATCCCTAGCTTAGCTAGCCTCTCCTTGGCTGTGTGCCATCTGAATTCTGAAATGGCAGCTCCCCTAGCACATGACGTGCCACCTGATCTCCTGGACTGTGGGTGGGTGTGGCCCCTTGGTCGGTGGGCCGGGGCACAGGCAGGCCTTGATGGCTTCCACAGTTACCACTTGTCGTTGCGCCTCATCATGCCCCGATCGACCTCTATCCAGCAGGACCATGCAATCCATGGATCGGACGATGATGTCGCAATCTGAATATCTATCTACATACTATCTCTAGACAGGATGGATAAAAACACAAACACCATATCATGCTTGCATGCGTGCACGCATGCATCGAATGCAAATGCAACGCAAAAATCGAAAATCCAATGATCCAAAATCTCCGGCATGCAGCAGCCACCAGCCGGAAATGACGCATCTGCTAGCCCCACGTACGAGCGCGGTTCGTGTTGTGTGACTGCTCCCCCGGCCTAGCCACAGGCCCAAATAACGCCCCCCCGGCCAGCAGCTAGCCAGCCAGCATATCTGGGGCGCGTATCGCCGCCATTAAGCCTCCGTGGACAGTGGACACGGCGGCGGCGACGTCCCCATGCATGGGATCCGTTCCATAAATGAGGCGAGCCGGTGTGTCGCGTAGGCCCGGCCCGGTGGCCCGCAGCCGCCTGTGTGCAGATCTCATGCCTGTGGGCGCAAGAGCAATCTATGGCGGGCCACGCGTGCTGCTTCTTCTTCTTCCTCTCGCTCGAATCCCTCCCACCCCCGAGATCCGCCATGCATGAATTATTCCATGCCACGTTGCGGAGGATCGTCCAATACACACACGACGCAAGCGTTATTATTGAATAATAAAGGGTTAAAGTCAGCTAGGACGATCGAACTCCTCCTAATTAAACTGCCATTATCGTCAGGGTTCAGGACGCGCCATTAGAGTCGCTAGCAGACCGGCCGAGAGCTAGCGCAGCAGTCCACGGGGACCGATCGATCGAGTGCAGTAGTCCTCACCGTCAAGGCTGCCATCGAGAGCCAAGCGAATGAAAGCGATCGATCTCGCAGCAATCAGGATACATGCGCCATTAATCAGTAATGAGCTAGATGGTGCATGCCCCCCGCGCGCGCCATTAATTCCGTCATCCAACACGAAGAAGCTTTCAGCATGCAGACCGGGGCGGGCCGGCGCCGGCGCCACCGCCGCCGGCGGGGACCAGCGCGCGGCGGCTGCTAGTATAGTACTGGTAGATAGATACCACCGCCGCGAGCGACAAACTCGGTGGAGGCCGGATCGCGGCTCATCATTGGACGACGATGGGTTAAGGCGACGGCGTCGCCGGTTAATGATGAGTTGATGGCGGTGTTTGTACGGCCGGGCGCATGCGTAGATAATGTAGGAGTAACAGTATAGATACGGGGCTGGCGAGGGGGGCGGATCGCGGTCCTACGCTCGTACGTACGTGTTATATATGCTAAAGTACTGTACGTAGCGTATCGATGCAAATTAAACTCGAGTAGATTAAATTCGATTTTTGAACTGGGTCCGATCGATCCAGCTGTGAGCGAGATCGATGGATATTGGGGCCTGGAGATTGGAGAATACTCCTAACCTTGATGATCGACCTTTTCTATGGCAGTGTAGTACGTAGTAGTTGCCTTGAGCCCATGACGACGAACCTAGAACCTACGGGCTGGTCATTTTCTACGGAAACTATACTATTACTCTAGGTATATATAGACCGGTATACAGCAAAGTGAAACGACTTCTCGTGCGTGGCGTACAATCCCAACCCCCAACTAGCTGCTACTACCAGCTACCTACGAGCAGAGAATGCACGCACGGCGCGTCGTCGTCCCAACCTATCATCAAGACATAGTACATGCATATACCACAGGGACAGGGCAATGCAAGGTGCATGATACCATTGGTGGAGTAGCGTGCGCACACCAGCCAGCCAACCAGCGTTGTCTGCACTGCACTAGCTATACTATGCAGCGCACCGGCCATCATCGACGCGTCTTCGGTATCACCAGGACACATGCTACGTGCATCGTCATCGACGCGTCTCCGGTATCTCTCCGGCCGATCCGGACCGGGCGGCCGGCGCTTGTGCAAAGTGATATCTCCGGCCCGGCCGGTGCGCCAGTTAATTAATCATCAGTTGTGTGTACATGGGGTTTTAATTTGCCATATCGCCGTAAAGGCTGTGGCAAGATATGCGCCCGTATCACATCTCTGCACACTACCGCTACTATGCATGCTGTGCAGCCACGCACTGCACTGTGACGAAGTAGCTTAGTTAACACCATATGGATTCTCCCGTCTCCAGGCGGTGAGTGAAGGACGCAGGCGTAACTGCACCCGGCCGTGGCTTTTTATCCGATCGCTGATCGCAGGATCAGCCTTTTCTCTGGGCCGCATGTATGGCGATGATTAATTGATTATTGAAGCGATGTAATGAACACGGCAGAGTAGTAGATGGCATTTTAATTTACTAGCTACGAGTATACGGTTTCGGAGCCAGACGAATTTGCCCATCTCAAGTCGTCCACCCATGTACGGATCCGAGAAGGAATAATCTAGTAGGTAGTAGCTAGAACACGATTCTACTTACTGCTAGGATTATTATGCCTGCCACTTTGATCTAACGTCGTGTCCGCCGAAAGAAGCTGGCCCCATCCAAGAATCTACGTACTAATCGATTTCTTTTTAACTTTTTCGTGCGAAAAAAAAAACTCACAAATACTAGTAGCACTGTTCCTTGGACGTCTGGACGTGCACGCTCTCTTCTCTTCTCTTCCTTGCCCCCGTGATCAAAAAGCGAGCGAGAGCAGCCAAAGCCTCTGCCCCAAGCCCCCAACTGCCGCTGGAAGCTTGTGGAGCACGGGCCCCGCCCCGGCCGGTCCCACGTCCCGTGCATCGTAAATCGTCGCTACCAGAGAGAGAGAGAGAGAGAGAGAGAGAGAGAGAGAGAGAGAGAGAGAGAGAGGGAGAGATCGACGAGACCAGCGGCCCGGGCGTCGCCGCGCCACGGGCTCTGACCTCTATAAAGCCAGCCGCCCAGGCATTCGTCGCCATCCCCAAACCATCTCGCGCTGCTCCTCCATCTTTCTCCCCACGAGCAGCCACCCATCGTCTCCACCCGACACGATCCGAGCCGAGCTCTCGCCGTCTCGCCGCCGGCCGCGCTGTTGCTGCCTGCCTAGCTTGGCCACCTGGACCGGACGGTCGCTATCGTAGCGTCGCTTCCCTCCCCTGCCTTTTCTTGCTGTCGTCGCCTTTCGCGCTCCTCCCTCCCTCCCCTTTTCCGCTCAGCAGCAGCAATCATGGAGGCGCGGTGGGTTCGCTAGCTCCACACGCACCCGTCCACGAATCAACCCGCGTCCATTTTTTTTCTTCTTCTTCTCTAGTTCTCTCTTTACCTGTTTCAGGTGTTGTTTCTCTCGCTTTTTCTTCCCTCCCGCATCATCGGCCGCCTCCGATCCACGTCCTGCTTGACTGCTTCTCCCCAACCTCGGCATCATCCGCTCGATCTTGGTCCTTCCCCGCCCTGCTTCTTGCCTGCTGCCATTAGCTTCTCTCAGGGTTCGATTCCGCTCCACTCTCTTGCTTCCGGTTTCTGTCCGCCTGAACCCTATCGGCTGGGACTGAAACTCCTGGTTTCCTTGCTGCGTCTAGTCGAGCCAGCAGCTCGAATCCGGGTAGATGCTTCTGGGCGCCGCGAGGATGGAGGAGAAGAGGGCGGCGGTGGTGGCGAGGGAGAGGGAGAGGGACCAGTTCCCCGTCGGCATGAGGGTCCTCGCCGTCGACGACGACCCCGTGTGCCTCAAGGTCCTCGAGACCCTCCTCCGGCGCTGCCAGTACCATGGTGACTAACTACTACTACTTGCTGCCTTCATCCTCATTGCGTCTACTGTTATTATTACCATCATCATTTGTTGTTGTTGTCTGCGGCTAAACTGGAGTATGTACGTCGGGGCAATCTTTTTTTTTTATCTGCGCTTTGTACAATCCGCACATTCAGGGCACTGCTTTTGCCGCTTGCAATTACCGTGTACTAAATATCACCGCTTAAATGTTCTGTGGTACTAGACTAGTAGCTTTGCAGCAGTTACCACGTGCAGAGTAATGTTTTTTCGCTTCCAAGCTCTGACATGTTTGTCGCACCAACACTGCTGCTGATGCAGTCCATTATCTTATTAGCACGGCGGATTATTAGAGCACTGTGAAACTGATAAGGGCTGCTTTGTACGTTGACAGTAACTACGACCAACCAGGCCATTACCGCGCTGAAGCTGCTTCGGGAGAACAGGGACATGTTTGATCTGGTTATCAGCGACGTGCACATGCCCGACATGGATGGATTTAAGCTCCTTGAGCTTGTAGGCCTTGAAATGGACCTCCCTGTCATCAGTAAGTTTCCTATATATTCTTTCTCTTAAAAAAAAAAATAGAGCAGGTGTTCCTACTCTGTTCGTGGCTAGTGAATGATGAGGTGTTTACCGTGTAAAGCTGCTGTCTCCACATGTAAAATGTGGATGCTAATCAGGTACATTCATGTGCAGTGTTATCAGTCAACGGTGAGACGAAATCTGTGATGAAGGGGATAACCCATGGCGCCTGCGACTATCTCCTGAAGCCTGTTCGCATCGAGGAGCTTAGGAACATATGGCAGCATGTTGTCAGGAGGAAGTTCAGTAAACACGAGCGCAGTGATCTTGACGTCTACAAAGATTTCAATAAGCCACTGAGTGCAGATCCATGCCACGGGCACAATCAGGTTGCTGGCGGGGCTTCTGAACCAGGTGGGAGGATCAGCAGGAAGAGGAAGGAGATGCATAGCGACGAGGAAGATGAGGGCGAGGAGAATGATTTTCAGGAAGGCGATGAACCCTCGGCAGCTAAGAAGCCGAGGGTTGTTTGGTCAATTGAGCTGCATCAGAAATTTGTTGCGGCTGTCAACCAGCTTGGAATCGATAGTAAGAACTCCCAGCCTCACTTTGCTTATGTCATTGTCCTTACATATTGCAGCAACTCATTTATATATGTTTTGTCCTTTATTTTTGCTGTTGATGCAGAAGCTGTACCAAAAAGAATTCTTGAGCTTATGAACGTGGAGAAACTCACCAGGGAAAATGTCGCGAGTCATCTACAGGTATGGCATGTACTCCTAGTATTAATTGTCGTTACTGCTCTACTTCTGCATCTGTCGATTTTTTAGCCTGTGAACCGTGATGCATAGTTGCTTATGAACAAAAATCTTGATGGAAGGTGGGTCCAGCATCACGGGTCAAATCATTATATATAAACTTTTGTTCTTAAAGAATATTCTTGCCTTTACTCACTATGTTGCTGACTAGAGCTTAGTTTTGTGTTACTGGTGATAAAATTTTCATAGAAGATGTTATTTCAGTTTCCAAACTTCACCATAACGTTGACATTTCTGTGTTAGGCCATTTTTTGCTTGGTTTGAAACTATCTACATAATTGATGCAAATCATTGTTATTCCAGGCAAATAGTAAATTGCCTCTCTGCTTTTGAGCATGTTGATGAGTAGAGTAAAGCTTTATGCACACTATTTAAAAAAAAAAACTGGCCGTATACATAGTACAAAGTACACGTTTAACTCACTTATAAAAAAAAGGACTAAAGAAAGCAGTTCACTTGTAAGTGTACATCTCATGATGGGTTATATATAAACTGGTTCACTGACTTCATACATACTTTAATGCCTAATCAGTTAATGTTGCATGATACACAGAAATACAGGCTCTACCTCAAACGCTTAAGTGTAGAGGCCTCACGGCAAGCTAGCATTGTTGCTGCATTTGGAGGTAGAGACCCCTCATTTCTTCACATGGGAGCGTTTGAAGGCCTTCAAAGTTATCAACCATTTGCCCCTTGTGCTGCTCTACCATCTTTCAACCCACATGGCTTGCTAAGTAGAAGCACTGCAGCAACATTTGGGGTCCCGGAGCTTTCTCCTGCCATGACCATTCAAACTGCTACCAACAATGGTGTAATAAGTCACTGTGCTGGAGATGCAAACAAATTTCAGCTTGCCGGCTTACAAGAAAACCAACAAGCAAATTTGGGACAAGGCTCTGCCGCGTCTCTTGGGCTGACTCAACTCCAGCAGAAGTGGATTCACCAAGAAACAAATGATTTGACTGATGTGTTTTCTGGGAGTGCACTGGCTAACACTCTGTCTGGTGCACTCCAGAGATCCATAAGCAGTCCATTGCCACCACAAGAACTTTTGGACAACACTCAAGCCGAAGTTAGCCTCCAGCAATCAATAACACTGCCATCTGTGAGTTCAGAACTGATTGAAAGGACTCTTGGAGTTTCCGCTAATTTGCAGGACTCTAGTATATCCCAGCAGGGTGCACTTCCAATAAATGATGGATTTACTAATGACAAGTTACAGTTGCATGATCCATTTGATAGCACTAGTGGGACAAAATTTTCGGTAAGCATGCCTGTTTGTCCTTCTGCTAGTCTTACGGCATCCAGCAATACCAAGAGTTGTGTTAGTTCTTGCAGTACAGTGCTGCTCGCTCCTGATACCGGGAGTCGTTCAAACTGCTTGCAGTTCGGAGTTGCAGGTGACTCTAGACATGGCATGGATGGAATGAAACAGGACCATCTGCATCAAGGATTGAGCAGTGGAAGTTTCAATCATAATTTTGGTGCCTGTATGCCTGAACAGACAAATGCAAATGTGTCATATATTGTGCCACAAATGAAGACCAACACCATGGAATCAGAAGATAAACTGAAGCAGAAGAATATATATGATTTGGGGATCCCAAAGCTGCATGGTGGTTTCAACTCTAACACCTGCAATTTTGATGGTCTTCTCAATTCCATGATCAAAGCGGTAAGGACCTTAGGTGTCACACACACACAAAAAATAAAACCTTTGCAGGGCCAAATTGAACACAAAACATGTAGTCGTTCAAATTCGATTTACTGAGCCCCTGTTTTAATTGTAATGCAGGAGAAGGATGATTTCTCGTTCTCGGAGAATGACCTGGGTTGCGACTTCTTTTCACTTGGTGCCTGCATCTGAGAGATCTTAGTAACCCCTCTTGCGGATTGGTCCTCTACGATGGTACGAGATTGTACAGTACAATATTTAGGAGCATTAGCCAGTTATGCTGCCTGATGTGTTACTATGTCTGGTACTGTGCACACTAGATATACTAGGGATACAAGTAGCTAAGGATAATGGCGTGTAAGATGCACTTTCGCCTTGTCGAAAGGGAAATGAAAGTGATTATGGTTAGGCAAAAAAAGAAGCAAATGTACTGCTCCAACTTCACATAATCAGCTCAAATTTTACCAAATTAAATCTTGTTTCCGCTTGACATCTGCGCAGATGTTTGAGCTCAATGAGCATCACATTGTGCACAGACACGGTAACCTGATTTTTATCAAACAGAGAAGCGTCTGAATTGAAAAATCTGTAAAGTGAGTATGGCACAATACTCTGCAAAGTCAGATAAATGTTGTCGATCAACCCTTGGGTGTCAGAGATCGCCGGAGATCCTAACTCCGATCCACCACCAGTCGCCGGCAAGCTCACTAGGTAGACAACTCAAGCGCACGAGCAAGATGAACACATGACAAGAGCTCGTTTTGGTGCTGCATAAAAACCGGCAGCTTTTACTGGACATGTATTGAATACAAGAAACGAAGCGATTCAAGCTAGAGATTACATGCAGTTCGAAAAAACAAGCAACAAAGAGATAGAATCCGGAGCCATGCCCATGATCTCCGGCCAACATGCACGCCACCATCGTCATCAGCGAGTGCCATCCCAAACATCTGATGCGTGACGCATTTCAAAGCTTTCATACGCGCACAAAGCTAATAGCCATGCGCCTAACAATTAACCGAGAAAACTAGCTAACTAACTCTAGAGACAGTGCACAAGATTTATTCAACCTAAGGTACTAAGACATTAAAACTCCGAGGAGTGACCACATGGATACTGTGATGCAGCAGTACCTTCTAACTCTCATGTTTGCAGACACTGCGAACAGCCTCCACTATTCTCTTCCGTTCGATGGGTTTCGTGATATGTAGGTCCATCCCGGAGTGGATGGCTTTCTCCAGATCCTCTTGCATTTCATGTGCGGTCAGCGCAATGATCGGGGTATGAATTCCATGGTGCCGTTCTTCCTCACGGATGATCTTTGTGGCTTCATACCCATCCATATTGGGCATCTAGCATCAAACAGGAAAATGGATGGATTATTAGACACGCTATCATCAGATTGAGCTTTGTACAGAAGGGGTAACAATAGTTTTTGGTTGAACAAACTGACCTGGCAATCCATGAAGATGACATCATAGGGCAAGGGCATTGTCGTGCCCTCCCCTAAAGCCCTGGCCTGCTCAAGAGCTTCTTTGAACAGGTTCACAGCCACAACTCCATCTTGAGCAATTCTGACAGTTGCCCCAAGCTGGCTCAGCATCTTCTTTTGGATGGTTTGCAGCACAAAGGTGTCTTCAGCCAGCAAGATCTGCAGCCCAGCCAATGGCTTATCATCTTCAGATTTTTGTTCCTTGGCCATGCATGCAGCTGCAACTGGCGCAAGGGTTTCCTGCACAGAATCAACAACAATTTCGAGCAAATCTTGCCGGCCATTATTGGTCTCAGCAATCTCAGGACCAACAGCTTGAGAAGACTGCACTTGTGTATCTGACACTTGTAGGTCTCTCAGGGTCTTCAGGAGAGTGAACAGGCGTGCTCCGTGCACCGGCTTTCGTAGGACAAGATCACAGCCTAGCTCCTTGAGCCTCCTCACATAATCGGAGGGGGTCTTGATATCCTCCAGCAGAACAACTTTGCATGGAGCATGCTGGCGCTTGATCTTGATAAGCTTCACCATCTCCTGGTGAATCTCCTCTGACCCACCGCCGGACACGTCAATGACGACAAGGATACCTGAAGGAGTCCCCCCAAAGCTGCCTCTCCTAGGGCCAGTGCTGCTCCTCAACGCCATCGGCAGAACCTGGCTCACCATATCCTTGGAGCTAAAGCACCGATCGCCCCCGTTGCCACCGTCGGCGGCATGCGACGACGAAGATGACCCGACAGCAGCGGTGGCGGTGCCATTGTTCTGCACCGTCTCCAAGGTCGATGCGATGAGCTCGGCCTGTGGGACCACCCAGACTTTTACCCCAATGCTCTCCATCCATGTCTGCAAGATCCTCCTCGTCTCGAACCCATGAATGTAGAGAACACAATGATGAGCACCCTTGAAGATGTAGCTGCTGGCTTCCTGGAACGCTAGGGCTCTAGCATTGGAGCTGTTCACTGCGGCTAAAGGAGCTGGCACCCCTCCTTCTATATCTTCAAGTTCTTGCCCCTTACTCATCTTGAGGAGCACATTGAACGCAAAGCATGTTCCTCTTTCTCCGGGCTCTTTGTCCTTAATGCTGATCTCTCCTCCCATCAAACGTACCTGTGTTCAACACATAAATAAATCTGTTAATTAAACCAAAAATTCACAAGGACAATGAACAAGTGCTACACACACAAAAAAAAAATCAATTAATTAAACCAATATTTCACTAGGACCATGAACAAGTGCTGCACACACATAAATAAATCAGTTAATTAAACGAAAATTTCACAAGAACAATGAACAAGTGCTACACACATGCATATTTGAGCATTTATTTTTTATACGATTAAAGAGAGAGAGAGAGAGAGAGAGAGAGAGAGCTTACAAAGGACTGTACAATCCCGAGCCCCAAGCCGGTGCCGCCATGGCCATCGTGCACTTGAACATAGTTCTCAAACACAGACATCTTCTTCTCCTGGGGGATCCCAATGCCTGTGTCGATAACTTCAATGTAAAACTCAACCAGACTGGGGTCATCCCGAGGCTGGTTCTGGTCGGCGGCATCCTCCTTTGCTCCGAACAAACATTGCAAGGAGCCACCACTGAGCCTTGGGCACGGGAACCTTGAAGGTGCAGTGACGCTGCTCCCGGCAATCGGCCTGTTCGCCCAGGCCCGGAGGACGACGTGCCCTTCCTCGGTGAACTTGAGGGCGTTGCCGAGGAGGTTGTCGAGGATCTGCTTGAGGCGCTTGCAGTCCCCGATCACAGCGGCACATCTCAGGACTGAGAAGTCGCAAGGGTCCCAGATCACCTCAACACCTCGCCGGACGCCCGTCACATTGGCCATGTCCATGGACTCTTGTAGGACATCGGCCATGCTGAACTCGGCTTCCTCCAGCTGCATCTTCCCTGACTCCACCTTGCTCGTGTCCAAAATTGAGTTCAGTATATCTGCAGAGATCAAATCACATCCATAAACAACAATTTAAGGATGACAATGGGTGGATGTAGTGCGGGTAGAGTAAACATCCATCCATATTGACACCTAGCACATCAAGCTACACCCACACCATAGCATGTAGCGGGTGAAATTTCACACACACAGTTATTAGCTACATCTTAGGTGGTCAACAATTGCAAGAAATGTACGTATAACATGACATAACATGACACCAGTACACATAAAACGAGAAAGAAAACACAGATAATTATTTAGAAGTGTGCGATACATGACATGATATACAATATTGATTCACATGATCATATATTTTCTACTTTCAAACAACTGGTTCAGCCACAAAAACACATAAGCCTAGCAAACCAAATACTAGTCCAAATCCAACTTATTACGTACCAGATTGGCAATAGTAAGCCACGACGCACAAAACAATATTTATTACATGTGTAAACAACTAATAGTGTTAGAATAAAGAGGGTCAATTTCAGCATAGACTCGAGATAGCACTTAATTGCCTGTTTGATGATCTATAATCTGATTAGCTTTTGTAAAATATTTTAATTGCTAACCAATATTATTTTAGATGGAATTGCCAACAAATATTAGAAACATTGATCCTTCCTACTCTAGTCTAGCTAAAAAAAATACTACTCGGAGACGGCAAACCCTAGCAACTATACATGCAGTTTTGTAGTGTTAATAACACGGGTGGATTCGATTCGATTCGATTCGATTATAGCATTATTAAAACAACATCATATATATTTGCACCGTACCATGCATGATCTCTAGACGACGATGAACAAAGCTAGATCGATGCAAGTCAAGTCTCAGAGACTAACCGAAGAGCTTGTTGGTGCAGATGCCCATCTGGTCGAGGTTCTCCGAGATGCTGGGGAGCGCCTGCGCCTCCGGCCGGGACATCTCGACGAGGCCGGCGATGGCGGCCAGCGCGGAGCGGATGTCGTGGCTGGCGCTGACGAAGGCGTTGCTCTTGTTCATGCTCTTGCGCTCCGCCTGCCGCAGCGCCTCCTTCTGCCGCACCAGGTCGGCGTTCAGCTCCGCCTCCCGCGCCTTGGCGCGCCGCAGCGCCCGCGTCGCGAGGACGCACGACGTCGCGGCCACCGCCAGCAGCGCGCACACGAAGACGACCACCGCGATGCACTCCACCCGGAGCATGTCGCCCTCGCCCCGGTTGCGGAGCACTAGCCGGAACGCCTGTGGACACGATCCTCGTCAGGACTCAAGAAAGAATGCATGCATGTGAGATCACAACAAGGTCTAGTTTGAACATGGCACGAGAGACACCCTAAAACCATATTTACAGGTCAACCACTCTAAAAATATATATATCCGTTGTTTCTAAGAAAAAATATATCCGCGACCGTGGTCTGCGCATCGCCGCCGCCGCCCGGCACGCCTCGCCGCCGCCACGCGCGCCGCTCCCCGCATGCCGCACCGGCACTGCTGCGCGACCTCTGCCGCCGCTACGTGTGCGCCGCCATCCGCCGGCCGCCGGCTCGCGCGTGCTCCCCCCCGGCCACGCACGCCCCTGGCAGCTCCCACGCGCCACCACCTGCGCTCCACCCTTCTCCACGGGCGTGCTCCCGCTGGCCACGGGCCACGGCCCTGCAACATCTCCGGCACTGGATGCCGCCGCCCGGTGCCGCACCCGCTCACCTCCTCCTCGTCCACCGCCCGCCGCGCGGTGTCGCGCCCGCTCACCTCCTCGTCGGCCGCTGCCGTTGGCCCAAGATTCTCCTTGTCGTCCGCTGCCGCGCCTGCTCACAGCGCCTCGACCTGGCGTTGGAACGCCACCGCGCTCCTACGCGCGCGCCGCCGCCTACTGGTGCTCGGGCGCTCCTACACGGGCAGATACCCAGGACGTCTCTGCGCACAGCCCAAGCTGATCTCTTTTGGAAGGAGAAGTAGAACATAGTACATGAACATATGGAATACATGCGTATGCATGTATCGGCATTTAGGAAAGAAATCGATGCAATTAAGAACTAAGTAATATCTGATGATTTCCTTGAAGATCCGTATGATACTTACTTGCCACGTCCTTAAAAATTACCAAAAAAAGCATAAACACAATGCGCATGAGCGTAGAGTGGTGCATGCACTCGTATAGCAAGCGTACGTACCAGCTGTACCCCGGAGACGTTGAAGTTCGTGCACGCGACCCTGTACCTGTCGAACCGGTACTGGCCGCCGGCGACGAGCTGCCCGAGCGTGGGCGCGTCAATGGCGGAGGCGGCGCACTTCACGTCGGAGAACGTGAGCATCCTCTCCGCCGTGTCTTCGGCGGTCTCGTACGCGTGGTCGCCGAGCAGCAGAGGTTTGTAGCTGTCCGTCGCTAGCGCGGCGCCCTCCTCGCCGGCCGCGTAGTACACGTCCAGGCCCTTCTGGACGCCGACGGCGCGGGAGGCGCCGGCGGCCCCGAGGACGTCGTCGATGGCGACGGCCGCCGAGACGACGCCGGCGTCGCCCACCGGTGCGGAGAAGAAGATCATCCGGGCGCCCGGGCGCGCCCACCCTTCGCCGATGGACGCACGCGAGGCGTTCTTGCCGGCGAGGAAGGCCCGCGTCGCGTTAGGCACTTGATGAAGCGGCCCGGTTGTGGCGGCGGCGACGGGCCTCCCGACTAGACGGCCGGTCGCCGGGTCCACCGCCTGGGTGCGCCACCCCTCGTGGTGCGAGTTCGTGAACAGAGCTCGCGCCTCGCCGTGCTCGGTGCGGTAGTAGGCGAACGCGGCGCCGTCGACGCCGGCGTACGACACCTGCGCCAGCAGCGGCTGCACGACGAAGGCCATGAACATCTTGGGCCTCAGCACCTGGCACGTTCAAGCAAGCAAGGACGTTAGTTATCGTATCCCAGGAAAGGACATAAATATCTGGAACTTGGAATGGAATGCAGTAATGGCGACATATATAGGAGTGGAAGCAAAAGGACTACTTGATCGATGGAGGCCGATGATCCGGCGCTCGTGGGGTCCCCCATGGCGGCGGCGATGGCGACGGCGGAGCGGTTGGCTTCGAGGAGGCGCTGCATGTTGCCGGCGACGTGCCGGAACGTCACACGCATGGCGTCTGCGTCAGATTCGTCTACCCTGTTCGCAAGTGGCAACGCGGACGCCAAAAGCACGATAAGAGTGATAATCACCACTCCTCCAACGGCGGCCTGCATGCCATATATATGCCAATGCGAATGAGGAGACTTTATATAAACAATCGCAAACGAGGAAGATTGCTAGGATCATAAATCCTTGCGTTCTACCACCTTCGTCCGTCCCCCAAAAAATGTAGTTCTAGCTATAATCTACACAAGAAGTCTAAATACAAATCTAGCTAGAGATCTGTATTTTTTAGGACGGAAACTCTATATGAAAAATTCCATCCTCGCAAAAAAAAAAAAAAAACGTATATGAAAATTTCCATGCATATGTATAGGAATAGGATTCGTGTTGTGTTCCATGGTCGTCTTCCTCTTCCATCTTTATCTGCAAAAAAAAGAAAAGAGACAGGAACAACGTTTTCCCTGGCACTATATACATATATAGAAACAAAAGCGTTTCAAAGTACTCTCAAAAGCGACATTAATTCAAAGGACGGCCGGTCTTTCTAATAAGCAAGAAGGTACCGTGTTTCGCATCGCCAACCGGTGGCGGAGTGGACGTCGCCACAGGACTAAGCTGCCCGGGAGGGCTCCAGCCTCCAGCAGCCATGGCTGGGTGGCTCTAGGGCTAGGGCTAGATCTAGGCCAAACGTACGACCATGCATGGAAGCCAACTCAAGAAACTGCAGAGTTGCATCGTGTTCTAACTAGTTGGCAGCATAGATGGGAATACTTCTCCTGACTGAGAAGAAATAATGATATCTCCCTCTCCCTTTCTCTCGCCTTGAAAACAAAACATTCAGAAATTCGCGCGACGGTGGATGTAAAAAAGAACGGGGATGCGCTATACACATAATCAGAGACATCGCAAACGGATTCCGAAAAAGTTTTAGCTGATGATAAACTTTTCCCCAAAATTTTATACGACGTACGTACTTGTAAAAAGCTTTTATAGTACTAATAAAAACATTCGATCTGCAGCTCGCTAAAGATTCTAGCTCTAGATCCACGCGCTACCCCGGTAGATCTCTCGTTTAAGGCCATTCTCAGGCTAAAACAAAAAACATACATAACCAGGAGCTCGAGCTCGTCGTCAATGCAGCTACCTACCTATCACACAACAACAAGAAAGAAAAAAGAGTCACGGGGCAGTGCTAGTCGGCCGGTGACGGCTACGAATAATCCTTACCAGGGGCAAAAGAACCCGAAAGTGCTCGAGAAGGCAGGTAGGACTAGGAGTCGTCCTTGTTGCTCTAGGACCAACACTACTGCCCTCTTCTACTGCTACCGCTACCGTAGTAGGATCCATGGCCTTTTCCCTCAAGTTTTCCCTATGCCCCAACTGCAACAATTCTCGAGAGAATGTCAGAATGTGCCTTGTGCCCTTGGCGTTTGACTGGTGGGTGACTGGGTTGACGATGGGGTGGGGTCGCCTTCTTATAGCCAGGGCACCTGGAGGGAGAGGGAGACGCCGGCGGCGCCCGGGCCCCCGCCTCTGGTTTACGATGGGCCAAAACCCCGTGCGCACGGCCCCACCGGGCGTATCGGCAGTAAAAAAAGATATGAAATGGGCGTAGGAGTATCTGCGATTCAATTTTCGCCGTTTTTTCACCAAGTCAACTATCAAAATGGGGCCCTCGCAGCCGTCTCTTCTCTTCTCTTTCCTTTTTTTTTTTTTTTTTGCCGTTGGGGTCATTCTCTCACGTGTGGTGTGCACGCGTGGCGTGTCCCAGCGCGCGGGGCGAAGGGCGAGGGCGCGCACGGCCAGGTGCTGGCTGCGTGCGCGCCGTGAGCTGTGAGAGCGTGAGACGACGCGGCCACCCCGGTATATTTTTCGATTAAAAAATAATCTGAACGCGTCGTACGCAACGCACCGTTCGTTTTGGCGCTCCACGGTGTTATGGTTGGATATACAATTTGACTGGAATAGTTGTCAGATCTTTTCCATTTAATTTTCGAGCGTGGCTGATCTCACATTATTGTTAGAGATAGAACACCTAGAAACCACCCTGGACGGCCCTTAGTATCACCAACCAACCCATTTTGAATTTTCCCTCTATGTTCAACCAACAAAAGTGTTTATAGTGCCAAAAAAAAGTTTGTAAATAAAAAATAGTGGCCAAACATACTAATTTACGTCCACACAAACACTCAAGAAAAACAGTAGATTATGGTCTATATCAACATATAGATGGGTTTTGGTGGTTTTTGTTGAAAACATGTTTAGATAGTGACGATTTCAAACCCATGCATGGATTGCGGTGTTCGGCTAAATTCGGAGGTGATGTTAACTAGAGTGGATAGTGTGCGTGCAAATTTGCGTAACGGCTGCATGGGGAAAGACGTACATTTGCTATTACTGAACTCCGACGCCCCGTTATTTATGGAAATGAACTCGCCAATTGTTGACGTGTGTTAGTTAGCATAAAAGCAACGCAAAGGGCATGGAATGCGTTACTTGATCTAAACACAAACTTCTCATAGACGTCCACATTATTAAAGAACCGTCTAGAGAGTTGGACAACTTTCACGATTTGACGGATATGAATGATTGTTCTATAGCCTCTAGGGTGCCACGTGGGGATTCCGACAAAAATGACTACCACTTGAATTCCTTTTTTTCTTTTTATTTGCTCAATCTATATATTCAAGAGATTCTACTACACATCATCGGCTATCGCTTGGATTTGTATGTTTTTATTGTTGGAGATACATTTGACTGTGGATAGTTGTCATATCTCTTTCCTTAAATTTCAAGCATGGCTAGTCTCACGTTATTGTTAGGGATAGAATTCCACCTAAAAATTAAACCACCCTAGACGTCCCTTGGTATCACCCACCAACCAATTTGAATTTTCCCCCGATGTTCAACCAACAAATGGCATGGTGAAAAAAGTTTGTAAATAAAAATAGTGGCCAAACATACAAATTTACGTCCACGCGACACTCAGGAAAAACTATAGCTTATAAGCAATATCGTATCAATATATATAGATGGCTTTTGGTGGGTTTTATTGAACGCTTGTTTAGATAGTGACACTTTCAAACCCATGCATGGATTGCGGTGGTCGGCTAGATTCGAAGGTGATGTAAACTAAAGTGAATACGTGTATGTGCAAATTTGCGTAACGGCTGCATGAGGAAAGGCATTTGCTATTAATGAACTCCGATGCTCCGCTATATATGGAGATGAACTCACCGGTTGTTGACGTGTGTTAGTTAGCATAAAAACAACGCAAAGGGCATGTAATACGTTACTTTATCCAAACACGAACTTTTCATAGACGTTCACATTATTAAAGATCCGGCTAGAGAGTTAGACAACTTTCGCGATTTGACGGATGTGAATGAATGCTTTGTAGCCTCTAAGGCGCCACTTGGATGTTCCAACAAACATGAATACCACTTGAATTCCTTTTTTCTTTTTATTTGCTCGATTTATAAACTCAAGAGATTCTGCTATGCCGGTGTCCTAGGAACCATGTACCAAGGCAACGGGCAAACGTGCCCACAGAACCTCCGAGACGAAGGTCCGGACCTACCACGTGGGAGCTAGGTCCAACCTTGCCCAGCTCGGTTGGTTTCGGCTACGCACATGCGGGTGCCCCAGACCTCACTCCCGTACCTGGTAAGCTGGTCCAACGATGAGAGGACGGTGGCAGGTGGTATGCTGGGGCCAGGTGTGGGCCCAAGCGTGCTCCAGTCGCCTAGACTGCATTCGTTGTGAAGATACGCTACAGTGCCCCGTATCTGGCCATCCACGCCACCCCTCGGCGGTCCAATGAGGGGCTCTGGGCACATTTAATGCACCTAGAGGCAACGGAACGGGGCACAGGATGCTAGGCGCAACAAGACGTGAGCCGCATCCCCCGCGGCAGGTGCACTCGAGTATGTACAGAAAGGAATGTCACATCCATCATGGCGCAAGTCAAGGCCTACTACTTTAGATACTCCTATGTGTTCATAGAGTATAATAAGTACCCCCGATGCAAGGGTAGACAGGAATTTCTGTAAAGCTGCAACCCTAGCCAGGGTGTGGCACACGAGACATTCTTCTCTTGGACAATAAAAGGAAAGAACCCTCACATGTAACCTCAAGGTGGACACAAGCTTACAACGACTCACTATACACCACACAAAGGACACAGGATATTACGCTTCGGCGGCCCGAACCTCTCTAAATCCTTGCGTTCATCATCTCCTAGCTAGATCTACATCGTCGCATGACGCTCGTCGGCCCCTCCTACTCACAAAGGGGCAACTCGTGGGGACCCCATCTGTTGCTTACACAACATGGTACACATACTATGTGTTTTTCATATTGACTATAAGTAAAAATCTATTTGAATGTAAATTAGTATGCATGGTTAGTGTTTTTTATTTACAAACTTTTTTCTCACCATGTCATTTGTGGTTAAACATAGGAAAAGTGCAAATTGGTTGTTGGGTTATGCTAAGGGCTGTGTATGGTGGTTCTTTGTTTCTAGATGCAGTTCTGTCTCTAACGATAACGTGAAACCAAACATGGCTGAAATTAGTTAGAAGAAAGAGATATGACAACTATTCCTAGTCTAATGTATTACCAAGACTAAAACCATACAAATATAAGCGGTAGCCGATTATATGTAGGACTGTCTATGGTGGTTCATTGTTTCTAGGTGAAGCTCTATCCCTAACAACAATTTGAGACTAGCCATGCTCAAAATTTAAGGAAAGAGAGATGACAACTATTCCCAGTCAAATGTATCTCCAGCAATAAAACCATACAAGTCCAACTGATAGGCAGTTAGTATGGATCAAGTGGTTCGTACATCGGTCGACCCAAATATGACCCACTTGCATGGATGCTAGCAACTTGCGCACCTAGACCCTATTGACAACTATTCCTAGTCAAATGTATCTCCAACAATAAAACCATACAAATCCTACTGATAGGCAGTTAGTATGGGTCAAGTGGTTCGGACATCGGTCGACCCAAATATGATCCACTTGCATGAATGGCAACTTGCACACCTAGACCCTGTTGCAATTGGAGGGGGGGAGGGGGGTGTCGACTGACATTCGCCCCTGCAGTTGAATTACTGCGCATGAGGCCCTTGTGCGATAGGATCTGCGTAGCTGTGACCCAACTGCCGAGGGACCGATGTCAGGGGATTTGCTTTTGTTGCAGTCTCTTTTGTTGTTATTTATTATTATTGTAATTTTTATTTTTTTATATTGTAAACTCCAGTTAGTAGTGGCGCTGAAATTTTTTTCTTTATGTACTAGTGTATGCTTTGTAAACTTGTAAAATTATAGTATGCTAGTTTCAAGAAAAACTGGTTTTAGCATGGCAAAATTAAAACCAATTATGTATGTCAAAAACAATTATAGACAATAGTATTTGAAACCATAGTACCAAAACATTTGATACCAAATATGGTTTGTTGTTGATGGCGTCATCTCTGCCGATTCATAGAGGGCTTGTTCAGTTTTGAGGTTTTTGAGGGTGACTAAATCCTTCACAAGTCAAAATTTACTCTTTAGTTACTCCCGATCCCCTTTTGGTAAGCGATTAACCGAACAAGCCCTAGAGCAACATTCTAATTTCCTCGTATGACATCTCATCCATTGAACCCTTTATCTTCCTCTGGAAAAAAACCATCTCATCATAGCAAATGCCTTGTATCTCTCTCAAATATAGATTGGAGGTATGACAAATTACCCCATATTTAAGGGGGAGGAGAGATGATTTAGGATTCTGCTAAATATAGAAATCATTTATAATGATTGTTGGAAGGAAATTTTGACATTTGAACCTGAAATTACAATTCTAGGGCTCCTTTGGATCAAACAAAAATGGAGTAATTTTAGCGCTCCTTTGGATTGAAGGATTTTCAAAGGAAAAATGGAGGATTCAAAATCCTATGGGAAAGAGTATTATTCATCATTTTGGTATGTAGGGTTCATGCATAGGAATAATAGACGAAAGCAAGGCTCATTTCATAGGGAATTTAAAGAAAAAATCCGCTCTGGCCTCTTTGTTTCATTCCTATTGCGTAGGATCGAGGCAAATCAATCTTGGATGTGAGGTAAACACCATCAATACCATTCTTTTGCATGTATTAGCATAGATGTACGTGCAACACGCATGTATTGTGAGATGATCGATCAGGCAATAGGAAGCAGAAAAAAAATAGAATTAAAGGAAGGAGACCTGATTGATTGGCTCATTCCTTTCTCATTAAAACCAAGAGAAAGATAGTAACATGTGGGTGTGGGTATAAAATGAGGTGAAAAATAAAGAGAGAAAGTGGATGAAATATTTTGCATCTATGGGTTTTAGGTCTTTCCACCCCCTTTCTAACCTTTTTCAAACTGCACAGTGGGGCCAAGGTGAGGGGTATACCTATGACTTTCTAGGTAAAAAAGATTTTTATTAAACTCGCTCTTTTATAGTGTAGATATAAGTATAATTAACTCTCTAATTAACATTGTATGTACTATTGTTTCCTGTGTTTTTCCCATGATTCAGGGCTTTTTTGGAACGCAGGATTCTCAAAATGTAGGAATAGGAAAAATACAGGATTAGAATGTCCATGCAATTGAAATCCTATAGGAATTTATAACACAGAAAAGTTATAAAACATGTGTTTGGATCATGCACAGAAAAAACGCGGGAATGCAAGAGGCAAAGGAAAGAAAACATGAGGTTGGACCTCATGCTTGCTTTCCTCCAAAATTGCAACGGAGGATACCATTCCATAGGAATTTCAAAAGATTTGGTAAGATTCAATCCTATGTTTCAAAGGCTCCCATAGGAAACTTTCCATAGGAACTCAATCCTCCAAATTTCTTTTGTTTTTCTTCCATTCTAAAGGAGGCCTCGTCCAAATACACATTCCTATTGGATTTCTATGTTTTTCAATCTTTTGTTTTACACATGCATTCCTAACATATTCCTGTGTTTTTCATATTCCTTCGTTTTCTCAATCATGTGCTTCAAAGAAGGCCGGGCCTGCTTGGAACGAAGGATTGAAAAACGGAGGGAACAAAAAAAACATAGGAATAGGATAGAAATATATACGCAAAACAGAGAAAAGAATATAAAAGAGATGTTTGGAACACAGGATCTCGTAGCATAGGAATGGGTATAATAGGAAGAGTGGAATAAATACACCTAGTACTAATGTTAGATTGATTAATAGCGTGCGACGTTTTAAATTGATTGAGACGTGGGACATAGCTCACTATGTGTAGGCAACAACCTTTGATTACTTCGTTGTCTGGCGGAAGTACAGAAGCTGCCTAGAACTTACACGAAGGAAGAGAAACAAAGGGATGTGAGTGGATTTTCTAGTTCAGTGAAATCAGCATCTCGCTACAGCATTCCACTGGAAGGCAATCTGTGCTTACTTTGTTCCAAACGCGTTGCATATGTTCCTTTCCTCCATTTCGCGTTTCCTTCATCTTTCCCGTGAAAAAAATTGGAGATTTTGGAGGATCCAGCGTAGATGTACGTGCAACGTGCACGTGTTGTGAGATAATCAAACAGACAATAGAAAAAAAAGAATTAAATGGAAGGAGTGATGATTGATTAGCGCCATTCCTTTCTCATAAAAATCAAGAGAAGTAAAGTAACAAGTGGGTATGGGTATAAAATGAGGTGAGAAATAAAGAGAGAAAGTGTATGAAACATTTTGCATCTATGGGTTTTGGGCCTTTCCACCCTTTTTCAATCTTTTTCAAACTGCGCAGTGGGGTCAGCGTGAAGGGTATACTCATGCCTTTGTAGGTAAAAAAGAGTTTTAGAAAACTCGCTCTTTTACAGTGTAGATTCATCAATCCAAACGCGCTAGAGGATTATAACCCTACAGGAAAAATTCCTTTGAATCCCTTTGGAACAAAAGATTGGAGATGTTCCAAATCCTATGAAATTACTGGAATGACTTGTTTCATAGGAATTTTGTAGGAATTCTACCAAGCGGTTGAACATCATGAAAAAAATTCATTTGTGTTACTCTCATCTAAATCGTGTGTTTTTCACATGCTCCATCGAAACACCCATCGTTCTTTCACTTTCCTAGTTTTTTCCATTCAATAGAATTCAAGATTTCAGCCCTCTCAGATTCCTATGTTTTTTCCTATTATTCACGTGTTTCTACAATCCTATGTTTCAAAGGAGCCTAAGTGAATATGACTTACAATATTTGGATACTAGCTTCAGAAATATTTCGTTGCTATTCTGGATATACAGGGCAATGTTTCAAAAATACCATTCTTGTACATTCAACGCATCCTCTGCCCATGTATACTTGTACACCTCAAAATACCATGAAAATTTCCTATCCTTCAAACAATTCTGACAAGTGCTGCTCCAGCTCCTCCGCGGTGCGCCCTTTGGCCACCTCCACCTCCGGATGGTCCTCCAGGTACCGCCGATACGCCGGCACGACGTTCTCCGCGACGGTTTTCCGGAGGATCCCCCGGATCACTGGGTTGGGCACCTTCCAGCATCTCTGCGCGCTGCAGGCGTTCTCCAGCGCCGTGTAGAACGCGCTCGGTCGATTGGTCCGGCGACGCCCGAGAATGGCACCACCAGCCGACTTGGTGCCGCCGCCGCCGCCGCCGTCCAAGCGTGAAACCACGGGTTTCCATGACGCGTCCATGTAGCCTTTGATGTAGGCTTCCATCCGCTCCTCGCGTTCACGAGCCCACCCCGGCGGCAGGAAGAGCTTGAGGTCGGAGCGCACGGCGCGGCGCATGATGGCGAACGTGTTGTTGAGCATGAACACCTGGCGCAGCCCCGGGAACGCGAGCGCCATGGACTTCTCTTCGAGCACGGCTTCCAGGCACGAGATGAGCTCCGCAACCAGGCCGAGCCCCGTCGTCGGCGTCGGCTCGCCGTCGCTGTCCTCGCTCCCGCCGAGGACGAAGAAGAGGGAGACGCGGTTGCGCAGCATGCAGCGGAAGTAGCCCATCCAGAAGCCGACGCACGGGTGCACCTCGCCGCCCTGCGGCATCCGCCACGGGTAGTGCGCGCGCACGAACCCCGCGAGGTCGCGGCCGCAGCTCCGGGCGCCGTCCACCACCGCGGCGAGCGCGGCCTCGGCGGCGGCCGAGACGGGGTGCGTGGGGCCCCAGGAGAAGAGCCTCGCGAGGACGGGGAACGCCTCGGAGACCGGGACGTACACGTCGAGCGCCGCGAGCAGCTTGGACGGCGAGCTCCCGAGCGCCGCCACCGCGCCGGCCAGCCTCAGCATCGCCCCGGCCGTCGCGGCCGCGAGCTCCCCCAGCGCGGCCACCTGCGCGCCCGTGAGCTCCCGGTGCCGGCGCCGGAACACGCGCTCCATTGTGCTCAGCGCCTGCGCCCACGCCCGCACCCTTCTCCCGACCTCGCGCCGCGGAAGGCTCTCGCCGCCGCCGCCGCCGCCCATCTCCAGCACCCAGCCCACCTCGAACCCGGCGAGCCAGCGGGACAGCGCCTCGGCGCGTGCGGCGGCGGCAGCGGAGGAGGAGGAGGAGGAGGAGAAGGCCGGTAGGAGCGCCAGCATGCGCTGCTGGTGCCTGTCGATGTCGTCGAGCACGGCGGCGGACGACTCCGTCACAGGGGTGAGGGTGTTGGCGTGGAGGGAGAGGGACGACGCCTGGCGCAGGAGTTCACTCGGGGAAGGGATCGGGTACGGCCAGAACTCGTCGGCGTTGCTGCTGCTGCTGCTGGAGCCGTCGCTGTCCGAGGGCCCGGAGTAGGGGGACGCCGGGCTGCTGCTGCCACCGCCGCCGCTGTCGTAGCCGCCGTCGGCGCCGAACCCGCCGTGCTCCATCTATCCCGACGCGTGCGTAGACGGCGAGGACGCGCACGCAGCTGTACCTAGCAGTGCGCCTGCTGCTTCCTCCGGCTCCACGCGTTTTCGCCGTCGGCGTGGTGCCCCCCGAGCCGAGCTTGCTTGCCACTGATCGCTTTACACTGGCGAAGTTGGACGGAGACTGAAACCCATAAAAATCCTCCGCGCGGGGCGTGGACTGGGCGCGCGAGTCTTGAGCCATCGTCCAAGCGCCCCCCGTCCCTTTCTTTCGGCTGTCACGGTCAGTCGCCTCCTCCGCCGTCGCTGCTAGTCGCCGTGATCACTCGCGCACCAGACGAAACGAAACCGAAGCCCCTGCGGCGCCTGCCGAAACACACACGTTGCCCCGTGTGGCTATGCCAACACGCACCCCGGCGCGCGCGAAGAGGTGGTACGATCGTGTCGACCAAGAGCCCGTGTCCCAGGCTAACAGGTGGCGGCTATGCCCTCTGGGCTAGTTTGGTTGCAGCTCTGGGCTGGCTCTGATTGGATCAAGGTCAAAGTTGGTCAGGCTAAACTTTGGTCAAATTTGATCACGTTTGAATTTCGAGAAATATTTGATCAATTTTTTTTCTTTAGAGATAGTAAAATATTTTTTTTTCTTTCAGGCTACTATCCAAGCTTTCGACCAAATGTTGGAATGAACTCCTTCACTGTCTGACCAAGCACGTTTGCATATGGGTGACACGCAAGGTGAAAACCTCAGACAGCTTGCCCGAAGCTCCAACCAAACTAGCCCAATATTTGCATAGTCTGTAGTTTGCTAGGAGTTGGCCTGTATTTTGGTTTGGTTGAAGCCCTGGTGAACTGCCAGTACCAAGCATCATCAAGGATGGATCCAACGTGGGGGCTGCGGACAATGGAGCCCCCCCCCCCCCCCCCCCCCCGAAACACCTTCAACAATTTTCATCCATGAACAAGCAAAGAAAAAAGAAATATTAAAAGAGAGGAAGAAAATGAGGAGAAAAGGGAGGAAGAAAAGAGATGAGCACCCTCTAACCTTGGATCCTAGACATTGGCGGATCAAGGATCGTGACTTAGCCGGCTAGCTACTTCACTCTCTTTCCATTTTTCTTCATATTTTTCTTATGTCCCTTCTTCTACTTTCATTGTTTCTTCTTCTTTCATTATCCATGTCCATAAATTGTAGCGGGAGCATAGGAGGGGTTCCATTGTCCGCGTCGGGGTAGCCAGGGCTGGAGCCCTGACCACCTCGGCGTTGGATCTGCCACTGAGCATCATTGCTCAAGCCTAGGCGGACAAATTTGGTCGTGTGGCTCTAGCCGGTGAGAATTCCCTAACTTTACCGTGGATCACTAACGGATAGGGGCGGACCCACGCATAAGTGACCGAAAGTCAGCACAATTCAGAAAATCTTTGCACGGCTCCAGCTGTTTACTTGCGGCGCTAATTAGTAGTGAGCATGATGAAGATCATCTTTGTGAGCAAATTGCCTGTTAGATACAATTTGGGTCTCGTTTAGGAATTAGGATGCAGAAATTTGCTTATGAAATTCCTGTGCTAACTGTTTACAATGGAAGAAGTTTCTTATGAGATTCCTTTTATCATGTTTTGTGTTGTGTAGAATTGCCAAACATTTGAGGACAGCAGAGGACAAGGGGAAACTGAGTTTCTAAGATGGATGGTGTTGTTGTGGGAACATGCCCCTGTTCGGACAATGATATTTTTTAGCATTTGTGGGCCTTTCGGTGGATTTATCCGCACATAAACACTAGGACTGCAAAAGAATGACAATTGGGATGCAAGAGAGAATTTTATTTGTGGTTCTTAATGTTGTCTTATCTTTTTTTTTCTATATATACACCACTGCTCGATGCTTAGGAATTTATTCGCAGTATATTGCTGAGTACATGAATTATGTAAAATTGTTGAGATCGCAGCATGATGAGCCAGACTCTCCAGGATGGATTATGGGTTACAGGTACTTTGAGGGCTCCTTTGCCTGTTTATCGTGAAAATTACTTCAGGCCTTTCAAATCTGACCTATCCTCCAAATGCTATTGCTATTTCAGGTCAGTTTTCCACGTTTAGGTGTTCTTTTTAATGGGCCAGATTGTTATATTTTAACGCATGTTTGGACACACAAAAAAAAGAGGTATTTGATCTCCAACCAATAAATAAAGTACTACCTCCGTTCACAAATTGGCAGGTAACTACTGCTCTTCGTTTTCTCCAATATATCAAACACTTTTCGATCATTTTTTTTATATCTTTTACTTGAAGGGGAATCAAACTTAAAGCAATAAAAGGCATGTCCTCTATTTCTAGGATGTAGGAAAGTACAAAGTAATCATGGATACAAAACGTATCAAATTTAGCAGACTCTGATGATAAAAGGCAAGCAAGCAGAAAAGATGGGTCCCTTACGCTGAGTCCAACGGAAGTATCTATCCCCACTCCCTAAACAATATTCCAACTACCCTTCTCTCTCAGCATTTACGTCAAACAGTGCAAAACAGTGTTTAGGTAACCCATATAGATACTCCCATTTGACTCAGCCTTAGGGACTGATTTACGCACTGCACTAAAATCAGTTCTATGCCTCTATTATAAGAACTCCACTGCGACGATCCACCGAAGATCCACCATGGAGCTCCAGGAATGAGAAAATTTTGTTGAAAAAGATAAGGCTGTGTACTGTAAACTGATTTATGATGTCCAAGCGCCCAGAGTCTTACAGTAAAGTGATTTGTGTTGTTTGGTTGCCAAGTTTATTTATGATTGTAATGTAGATACACAGAATGTCCTTTTGTTAATTCACTTCTGAAATGTATCCTTTGAATTGGGGTACACTAATACAGTGGTTTGCATTCTAATTCAGTGACTTTGTTAATTAATTGTTTCTACAAAAACTGAAATACACAAATACATTGTTGCTGCTGGGCACTTTTGCTTGGAATCTGCTAAGTGTTGAAGACCCTTGAATCTTAGTTGAGGTTGGATGTGCAGGGTAAAGTTAAGCGGTGACTTGCCTGAGCAAAGCCACTGAATCTGTCACCACATTCAATAGTGTACTCGTTTATGTCCGCAAGTGGTAAGAACTGCTGAAAGTTCCTGAAAAAAAAACTAAATACATTGAAATAAACAAAGAAATAAATACGGTGTGAATCCAATATGATTTTTTTGAACTTGAATGAATCCCATCCTACAATTTATATGGCCTTGTTTAGCGCTTTACATTATGGACCAGAACCTGAAAGCCACCAATTTTACATGGCGCTTGCTCCATGTTGGTGAACAACAGATCTCTGAACCAACTTGCCTTCTACATTTATCAACACCGACACCTGCCACATTTGACAAATGGAAGTTATATATGGAAACTCAAATGGTTCACATTGAGACAAAAAAGGGCAAGTGTCGCACTGTGCCATGAACTCACCATCTCGAGGGGTCTAACTATGTGCAAAAAGAAGCCATCAACACTTGTTTGGTCACCACCAGGGTTGGGATGTCCAATGTACAATATCAAATTGTCTCTGTGGAAGTATCCACAAAACCCACCCATGCTTATGTATGCATTCTGTGCCGTATACAGGGGTGCCAAGTTAGAATAATTGTTAATTTGAAAAGAAAATTGCCATCAACAAAGATAACATAAGTTACCACTTCATATTTTGCGAAAATGTGATGAAATGGTGCGTAGAATTTCGTGGCTTTCGGTGTTTCAGTCCCGTTGCAAACAACTAATGGATTATACCCAACAACTATTTTCCTGTCTTGAACAAAAAGAATGTGAGCCATTATGGTTACAAATAGCAACACGTGCATAAATCTCTGCAAGTAATATAGGCGTGGAGGTTAAATTCAGCTAAAAGGGAAATTTAGTATTTTTTAACGAAGTTTGTCAAGATGTCTTCAATGCTAAATTGTATATATGATATTACTCAGTCCCTTGATGACTTCAGCATATATGCATTTTACTGTTTAGCATACGTGCATGTCTATATGGATTATTATTTGCATCCCCAACAATAATACAAAGAGTTTGCATATGAACAGTGACAACTGCTATTAAGCACTTACCAGTTGCTGCTAGTGAGCGCAAGTGATCGATCCAACCATTTAGTTTGTCCCCTATAAGAATTGCTTATCTTGCCATCATGTAGAGATTCCTTGCAAAACACATTACAAATCAATATATAAGAATCCATAAATGTCAGCTATATAACGTGATTTACTGCTGTTTATCAGATACGTTATCTGCTAGAAGAAACTCAAAGCTGCCGAGATGTAATACCTGCAGAGGCTCTGTGTCCAGACCAACAATATCTAGAACTTGGTCGTATGGCATCTTCACTTTCTTCAAAAAATTATCGACTGTCCGTCCATGTGACGACATAGTGGAGTACCTGATAGAGCGATAGTTGTAATGTACATACAGAAGACAGCAAAATTTTGGGCAGTGTGTAAAACTACAGAGGTACATTTTCTTTGATTTAAAATGAGTGTCATTGTAAGGAGTAGGAACCGCTAGCTATTACCAGGGAACATTCAGATGTTGGAAGTACATAGAACCCTGAAAAGAAGAGAGCAACGATAGAGCTTAAAATTTCAAAACCCCTAAAGTATTACAGTGGCAATGGGCAAGTGATATTATTCAGTGACCCCCAATATTATTAGCACTAGTAAGTTACTTACATTTTGCCAAAGAGGGTCTTCCTCTCCAAATTGAGCAATGTTCAACACGAACTTGACTCCATAAACCATGGCTATGGTCTCCATCTTCATAGATAGCAGTTTATATTAGAAAAGGGAAATCTAGAAAAGGTTTTAGAAAATGCATTCTTCTTCGTCTTCATTGTCAGTCCATTATTCTCAAGCCTATAGAAAAAAAGGTAACATTGTCGAGCTACGGTGTCTGAGACAACCAGAGATTTCCAAGGAAAACTAGACACAAAATGTGCCAAAACAGGCTAGTGGAAAATCAGACGTAAACTAACCCTTCACTAAGTTCACTTTCAACGCGCTAAGCTGTTTGGCATTAAGTAATACTACAACTAAGAATACAATTCAGGACTTGGTGCTAAGCTGTGAGGGCACGTTCCGGAGGCACATGTGGCTCAACGGAAGGCAGCACACGCATGTGCCGTGATGCCAGGACCAGGTAAAGTCCAATGGCATTGGCATGGTTATTATAGAGTAATACTAGTACAAATCTTAGATCTGCGTATGTGTAGGCCACCACATCACCCATCACGCCTGTGTGGCTGTGTGAACGCACGCACGGCTGGTCATCAGAAGCACGGGAGAATGCTCGATCGCGCACACACGCGCATCCACGCAGCAGGAAGCTCCATGAGCGAATCAGCATAAGATAGCAATAAGAATGGACTTGTTTCGGAATGAACTCCATGGGTTCAGCCGACGATGAATGGTTTCATCCTGATGCTACGCGCTTAACCATAACAAGGTCAATCATGCTCCGTGGAAGATCTTCTACGCGCTAATCCAAATTACTGCAATGTACTTGTAAGATGGAAGTTATAATGGCATGTAGTATCTAATTAACCCAAAGAAAGCCATCACGGTGATCAGACGCTGTCTCTGTCAATGACAGGGTCCAACGAATCAGGAACTCAGAAACAGGAAGCAATGTCAAAAGGGGCAATTCCAAGTCGCAAGCAGAGGGCGGTCAAATGAAGAAACGCCACTCCACCAGCGGAGACAATACGCAGCCCGGAAGGGAAGGTGCGCGCGAAGCAGAAGAGATTCCGGAGGGAGGAAATGGTGGGCCGGGGGGAGTGCAAGCGCGCGCACCTGCCTCAGGAGCCTCGCCTGCTCGACGGGTCCCCGCGCGCCGCCAGCGACGCTGAGGAAGGCGACGCCGCCGCCGCGCGCGAGGGCGTCCACCACGCCCCCTCCCCCGCCCCGCGGGACGAGCTGCGGCTCGCCGAGGCTGAAGGCCGCGTACAGCGCGAGGCACAGCGCGGCCTGCACGGCCACCGTGCAGCGCCACGGGGGGCGCTTCCGGTCTGCCGCCTCTTCCATGTCCGGCTCCGGCGTCCTTATCTTTCTCTCTCCCTCTCGTGCTGTCAGTCAGCTCACGGCTATGTTGCGAGTCGACGGAGACTCCAGACGATTGGAGCGACAATGTAGTTCCATTAAAAAAGACGAATCATTCATGGTATCGTGCAGTGGGCCCCATCGAACCAGGCGTAGGAGATGTACACGAGGTGATGATTAGGGATGTAGTGGGGATTGCCCGTGAGCCCTATACCTGGTCCGTCGCTTTTGATTGTGACGAGACCCCTGGGGGTCCCTTTCCTTTCAAGTTCCAACGGACGTCATGTAGGGCCTTCACCAATCATCATCACTGACCGAATCGCCACCGCGTGGTAAACGAAGATGTGTGAGAGCAGGACCATTGTTACGTAATCATTGTTTTTTTACTTTGCATGCTTATTTCGTACTCATTTCCGTAACCCTAGTCTGAGCAAACCGTGGTCGCCTCTAACCTGCTCGAGCTCAAGTTATGCTAGAATGTGGGTGCATACCACAAGGACAAGAAGTAAAACCCCAAAAAAATTAGATGAACAGTTCGACGATACGCATTATCGGTTACAGCCTGAGCCCTGAGGTTTGCACATGTCGGAGGGCGTCATTCAATTAAGTTACAATCTATATTGTAGGCTCTGACTGCAGTCTAGTATATGGTAGGTTCTGACCACCAGTCTCCTTTCCATCGCTCTGGCACCTACACGTCAGCTATCGACTTCCATCATATCGGCCTTGACAGTCGAAGACTCCCCATTCGTTGCCTCACGGCCTGAATCTGGTGGAGGTGCGGCACCTTCTTTGGGTTTTGCATCTACCACCTCCTCTTTGATGGTTTTGGCAGTACCATTTTGTTGGGGCCGCAAGGCCTGAACAACGTCCTCGCACACAGTTTCAAACTGATGGAGGCTTTTGGCCAGACTAGACGATGCTGACTTGTCTCCAAAGAACGAATTCAGTGCCGAAGCACCACTGTCTTCAAGCACAAAGCACATCTGTAGAGCATACATAGTGGTTATATCGAGAAAATCAAATGACGTGTTTGCTCATGACTCATGAAAATTCAGGCCATCACACACCTTATTGTAAAGATGGGGAACGTGTGACTGGCCAGTTGTGCCATCAGGAGCCACTTCATTGGTGCCTGGAAATGAGAATCCCAGTTATTATCACCACGAACAATGAGCAAATCTCAAGGCATATGAGCGAATCCCAGATGGCAAACAGTCATGCATGGCACATGATACATGGTATCTGCACACAAGCATGTTCCGTGCAATGCAATGATGAAGAGAAGGAATATATAGGAATTGGATATGACTTACAAATTGGCTCAAGTTTGGGCAATTCACCCAACAGTTCGCTGAAATCTGGAAGGAGTGGAACATGTCCCGCTGGAATACCTTGTTCAGTAATATCATCAGGAACAGGGATTTTTTTCTTTATCTGCAAGGAAAAGAAAACATGTCTTAATAAATGATGCGACAAAGATTCTACATAAACAGTGGGCTTGTGTGCATGTCTGTTGAACTCCATACCACAGAATATTCTAGATCCAAGCATCTCTCCAGTATATGGTACCTCTTTCTCAAGAACTCAACTATCTTTCTCTGGATCTCCTTGTAATGCGCCAGGCTTGAGTTCACCTGGCCTTCTTGTGTGCTTTCCAGATTTCCCTGGAAAACGAATGAGAAAAGAATAAGATGTAACTTGTCACGTCACTTAGGAATTTAGAGGAAAGGACATAGTGAGCAAATACTAACATTTGCATCATTGTTTAACTGAGCACCAATTAGTTCACTAGCGGATGGGAGATTCAGCTCTCGCCGTGCAGCCTCAAAAAGGCCATTGTCTCTGTCATCTGATATATACTGCCACCTTGCATATCCATGCCTAATGAAGGGGAAAAGAAACCATTGTAACTTTGCCACAGCATAAAAACAAACAAAAATTGGATAAAGAATTCACTAGCCATGAGGAAAACACATGCAAACTATTATTATAGTATATAAAACAATTTAAACGCATTCGGTATGCAACCCAGAAATTCCTAGTTTTTAGTCCTTAAAAAAACTACAGTTTTCATTAAGCTACCCACAAGACTATACTGGCAGAGATCTCTAACCATATGGAGTCGGAATAGAATAATTGAAGTTCAATATCAGTTGATCGTGTGTTCATAGGATACACCACTTTGCTTTCTATGCATTAAAGATAAGCTGAATTGCTTGCTTTAATTGAACAGTATTCCATGACACAATGTCTCAAAAAACACTAGACTAGGCGGACACCTGAGACCAACTCCAGCAGCGTACCCAAAACCAGATACCCACATATCTCTTTTTGTCTACCCACCCTAAAAGATTCCATACCCATAAATCTAGCTTCCTCCTGCAGCATACCTAAACCCATACCCAAACCATTAAAAAAACTTTTCATTTTATCTATTTCCCCTTTTTCTCCCTCTCCCTTGCTGTTCTCCTCTCTTCCATCTCTATCCACTCATTCCTCTCCTCCCTGACCCACCTCGCCATGCGTATCGCCATTCACTGCTGGAGGATGAACAGTGTAGCTTGAGTATGCATTTGGGTTTGCCAACAGTGATGGGTCGCCACCTGAGCTTCGTGAGAAAATGTCCGTTAAGAAACCCTAACTTCTCAGCCCAGTAGGTCCACTCTTCAGGTTCCTATCATGCTCTTCCAGTCCACTCCCCTACCGCCCGCACCCAGTGCTGCCACCACATACTGAGAAAAATATACAGTGACCAAACACCACAGCCCTGTTATTGCAAGAGGCCTGTCGACACAAGCAAATCTAAACATCTACTTTTAAAGCTAACCGGACCACCAAACTGTTACAGCCAACTTGGCTAGCTATATGAGGGAATTATTCTGTAAAGCTTATTGTAACAAAGTGAACATATGAACAGATACATACTTTAGTATTCCTTTCAGTAACAGTAAATCATGCTCTGCTTTCCATATTCTTCCACCAGATAAACCTTGGAACTCACAGAGCAAGTAATTGGGAAAGATGTTCGTGATTTTTCCTTGTTCCATGGCAGCCACCTGGAACCACAAAGACAGGAAAAATGTTAGAAAATGCAAGGTTGTCTCATTAATGTTGAACTTAATCACCCTAGCACTTATGTTGATCATGTATCCTAGTATTAGGTAGTTGGTAGAGCTAGAGCTCAGTAGTATTTCAGGCCATACGGCAGAGTGGACTTTTGCCCTGCTGTACAAGAGCAGGCAGGAGTAGATATACTCAGTAGAAGTACCATAGTTGGTATTTGGTAGAAGTACTGTAGTTGGTAAGAGTAGGAATACTATGTATGTACTAGAATGTATCTCTCCCCCCTATAAATAGAAGGGCAGCCAAGCTGCAAAGGCAGTTCAGCCAAGAACCTGAGTGTTCTCTGTTCTCCACCTCTCCTCCCAACTTTGCCCAAGTGTGAGTGTGTGCAAGGAGTAGAAGCAGCTGTATAAGCTGCTTAGTGATCCTAGAGTAGGCTAACAATTAATAGCAGAATTCCATATCGAGGTACTGTTATCAATGAAACTCTATTAAGTTATCAATGAAATTCTAGGTCCAAAGATCTATGAAATTGTACAGATAGCACACTTCCAAATTATGACAGAATAGTCTTAACTTCAAAGAACAGAAAAGGTCAAATTGTAAAATACTGAAGCGCAGATCAACGCTACTAGCACTTTATGTAATAAAGTACAAAGTACCCATAGCACAGTCATATTTGTATTAAGCATCATCACCTTGGGTGCTCATAAGTTTATTTTATGTTCTAACTTCTAAGTCATGGTAAGGTGTCAATACCAACTAAAAGCCACATGTACCTTCTCCTCGATAAGGGATATGTTTGCTATCCTGACCAACACATCATCAACACGCATCATTTCCTTTGGAACGCCATCTGCATCCATGCATATGGAGGATAAGAATGTAGATGGAGTAGAAATGAATCAAATGATGCCATCACTAAGGACAATTACCTGAAAAATACTCTGAATCCGTAATTTCTTCAACGAGGTGGGACATGACAAGTTCAGCATATCTGCATAAGTATATTATAATCAAATAAACGGCACCAAAGATATTGCTACAAATCAGTTAGGAGCTCCACATAAAGGATAGCCTTAGTGCTTGTAAAAATTGGGTTTGGTGTTTCACCTGGAAAGCCATTTAGTGATAACAACTACAGATTACGTTCAAAAAAAAAAAAAAAGATAACAGAACTACAGAAGAGGCCTCCTTGACTATATGCACTATACAAACCTACCCTATACAAAGTGGGTATAAAAATTTAGGTGCATTCTCAAGCATAGAGTATTCTTGTGGTTGATACGGACCGCATTCCGATGCATGTTCCATGTTCATACGAGTCACTTCAACTTAAAGCTTACTCGAAATTCAACTGAGTAACACTGTTTTAATGTCATTGGCCGCTACAGATTTCTCTGTATCTCTCATTGTATGGAAATGCACAATAAGCAGACATTGTGTCACACAATCTCCAGCACTGAGGTTATGCACTTAAGCTACTAGCACTTCAGTGATTTGAGATAGTCTGGCTATGGTGACTGCTGGCTTAACTAGCACTTCATATAGTCTGGCCTTGGTGACTGTTGGCTTAATTAGACATCCTATGTGATGAAATCATATATTTTCTAAGACAAGGGTGATATTTGCAAGATAACTAAACAAAGCATGAGCCCACACAAAGCATTTTGGTGAGTAAGCTCCCACTACCACAAGTTGACTTTTGTCTCAATATATACCACTACTCTCAGAAGTCAGAACTTCCAACTGCTGATTTCTTCGTCAAGGTAAAACTTCAAGTTCATTGTCTATAATAACCAATGAAGTGTAGAACGTTGTAAATGTCCGCTGAAGTCACAAAACTATGGCCTCGAGTTTTCATTATTTGGTGTACAACTCAAAATATTTGGGATCACATAATATGGAACGTAGGTTTCAGTGTTTCACATACCTCTGAATTTCCTCGATGCTTTTTACTTTCAGACGAGGAAGGTACTCTTTCCAGTCATAATTCTGAAAACCGTATCTGCAATGTTGCATGGATTAAAATGATGGCTAGAAAAGACAACATGGTACAAGCTAATATTGATCCGATAGCAAAACTAGACAATACTGAACATACAGCAGCAATCTCAGAGCACATATTTAGATGTTTCAATGGATAAATAACTATTTGGTGACAAAGATACAGGTCAGAGCACACAACTATAGAAGCAAATAATTAAAAATGTACAGTACCTAACCATTGTAAAAAGGTCTGAACAAATTGTACCCATGCCCAAGAGATACAGATAAAACAGAAAGCTTTGTGTGCTTGCTCATCACTCTAAGCAAACATGACATTAACTCGCTCAATAGACAGGTTCTCCAGAGATCAGTAACTAACCTATTGAGTGTCTGTAGGAACATTGCTCTTTGAGCATGATTGAATCCAAGAACTCTCAAGGTTCGTCCTTCGCCCTCCATCAACGGAATAGAATCAACATTACCTGATGACGATGTATTATGGAAGTATATAAAATACAGAATATTCATCGTTTAGTGACAAAGTACTCTAAATAACTGTCTTACGTGATTTTCTCTTAGAATATTGGCCTCTCTTTCCAGAAATATTTCCTTGCAAACTTGTGTCATTATCTGACACGTCATCCTCAAATGAGTAATCCTCATCTTCAGAGCTTAGGTCAATGTCATCCTCATCGGCAGCAGTCATCTACATGTGAGTGTGACACAGAAAACAAATAAGGCTCATCAGTATTTTCCATTACTGAAATGTAAAAAATCCAGATCCTAAACCCTTGGCAAACAGAACATAACAGGGCAAAAAATGCCTCATTTTCATGCAAAACTGTCACAGCTCCGGTCGTGTCTTACTCTAATTCACAAAGTTTCTCAAATTTTAGTCATGATAATATATCAGAAAAGGTGGCCCATCAGAAGCTGTGCAATAAGAACATCCTTGTTTATCCTGATCCATAAATATTGCATAAAAGAACAATTCTGAGGATTATGATGTGATCTAATTAGAAGTAGGTAGGAAAAGTTTGATGTTCACAGTGATCTCAGTACAAATTATACGAAGATTAAACGCTGCAAGGTCTTGTGCTCAATCAAAATGACCTGGTTACTTTGGAATGCTGGCACATTTGGGTCCATAGAATATTAGAGCTATGGACATGGGTCAGGCCAACCAAATCCATTAAGGGTGGGACACAAGAGGCAGCAGCCATCCTAAGGGATGCAGGATGCAATAAAAAGGCAGAATGCGGGTGTATCCTCATGGTTAGATTAGTTATATGGCTTTGTACATGTACATATATCAATGCTTCGATATATATATCATCAACATGTCATTTAAAAGATATTTTTTCCACATGAAACCGTAACTTCTCAACAGATTTAACCTGTTGATAAAATTGCATTTGTTGTCAACCTCAAAATAAAGGAAAAGAGAAAAGGGACAACCAGACAAGGCTAATAATTATAAAACTTAGAAGCTACACCTGTTTGCGACTTCTTTTCCCTTTTCCCATAGCGGTATGTTCTTCAACTTTCTGTACGTCGTATCTATCCTTCAATAGTTCATCCCAGTAGTTTGCTCTTGCAGAGTTTGCAGCTTCAGCTGCAGCTTTTCTGCGTGCCTCCTCTTTTTCTGCCAGAGCCTTTGCCTCGTCAATATATTCGAAGTTTGCAACCTGGCATGAAGTAACACATTAAGTGAGAAATGTGTTGTTTTTCAATTAAAACAAGAACCGTGCTGCTTTTCTTATTAAAAAAAAAGAAATGTGTCGTTTGCTAGAATATGCCAAATAATCAGAATGCAATTGGGGGAAATCAGTCATGACATAAAGTTGTGTTATGTGGCAGTTTCAAACAAATGAAACACAAATACTATTGCCCTGTCCCTGCGAGTAGCATAGCCTGTTTATCATGGAAGAATAAGCCTGCTGGCAGATGAAACAAACAAGAGGAGATCACCGAAACATTGCTTATTTGCATAGTGCTTTTTACAACGCTATTCAAAGTCTTATTAGACAGACTGCTAGTACTAACAAACTAATTCAAATGTGAATGCATGCAACGTATATGTAAGAATATTTCAGTCATTAACAAAACCTAACGCATAGGTTAATCATATCAAACATCAACAGTGGCTTGGTAAAATGATGAAAAAAATGCAGTAAATATACCAATAACATTGTAGTCAGACCCCACTACCTGACAAGTAGAGATTATGTGTAATTTTCCAATATGATGTGCACATAAGCAAGAAAAAGAATGAGCAACATAAACCACTCAAGAAGACAGCTAAAATGAAGAAGCTCCTCAGCATTATGCTTGTAAAAATTAAGATCTCACTACCTTGAATCCTTTTAGGAATTCATCTTCTTCTTCATCTTCCACAGATTCTTCGCCATCAACTTGATCACGATCTAACAACCTGTAAGGCCAATGCAGAATTTAAATATTGTCCCCTCAAACATAGAGCACTGCATATTTAATTCGTAACAACAAATCTAAAAAATTGAGGGCAGGAAAATCTGGGGAATACTGTTTCATATACTGTGCACATAGACAGAATCCATATATAAGTTACTCTAAAAGGTGAAAACTGAAAAAAAAAAGAGTTCATAAGAAAATTGACTTAAACGAACAAAATTGATTTTCTGCCCGATGACTGAAATGATCACAAAATATTCCAGGTTTGCAAATATAATCAAAATTATCTCAACTCCAATATGTTTTGTAAATCATTTCATCAATTTGGTAATACTTTAAACAACTTCACATAACAAAAGCATTTTACAGGAAAAATATTCCCAAGAAGAAGTTAAGAAAATGTTTACCTCTCAATTGCAGCGTCATCATAATGAATTTGGCGAGATTCATCATTCTCATCATCAAAAAGCTCCTTTGATCCATAGCGGATAATATCATCTAGCTCCTCCTAAAAATGGCAAAGATGCATAATTATTACTCCCTCCGTTCCAAATTATAGTCATTTGACTTTTAGAGCATCAAGTTTTGACCACTCGTCTCATTCGAAAAATATTAAAATTGTCATTTATTTTCACTATGATTTACAAAAGGTGACATGTGACTACTCAGCCTTTGATGTCATCATCATAAACATGAATTCACGCATGCCTTTGATGTCATAAACATGAATTCACGCATAGCATAAGCCACAAAAGATCAACCAAAGTTGATGGTTTATAAAATTCCTACCAACCATTAAATGCAGCCACCACGGTTACCTGATTAACATTATTGGCTTTTGTGAGTCGACCAACAACTAAGTGCTCCAATATCATCTTTTTCTTTGTAAGCTGCATCATTCGTTCCTCAATTGTACCTCGGCTAACGAGCCTGTATATCATGACCTGAAAATAAAAACACATAAAAAAGAATTATATATAGGAATCACCACAAAAATTATTGAAGAATCTCGATTGAATACAATATAGCACTGCAAGTTAAAAATACCTTGCTAGTCTGTCCTAAGCGATGAGCTCTTGCCATAGCTTGCAAATCTGCATGTGGGTTCCAATCACTGTACATACATAGGTGAGAAGTTAAAACAAACCCACAATATTAACTGTTTTTTCTATAAACACAGAGACCGTTTCACCTGTCATAGATGATTACAGTATCTGCAGTTGCCAAATTTATTCCCAGACCACCAGCTCTGGTAGAAAGAAGGAAGCAAAACCTAGTTGAATTCTTAGCATTAAAGCGATCTATTCGTATCTGCCTTTCAGCACCACCTATCTTGCCATCAATACGCTCATAGCTCCATTTCTGAAACATGTCATTCATAGAACGGTGAATCAGATCCATTAGCCTGAAAAAGCTAATGCTAGTCACAGTGGGAAGATAACTAAGTACCCTGTAGCTTAAATAATCCTCCAGTAAGTCCAACATGTGCTGGAACTGTGAATAAATGAGAACTCTATGGCCTTGCTCTTTCAGTTTGACCATCATTTTGTCCAGCAGCTGCATCTTACCTGAAGAATCTAAGAGCCTCCTACAAATTCAAAACGAGACAACAGTAAAACTTAATAAAAGATGGAGTACAAATACTGATCAATAAAAATACTCGAGCTTGAAATCACAGTAGCACTTAAAAAAAGATGGAGTACAAATACTGATCAATAGAATACTCGAGCTTGAAATCTGATTAAATCCAAAAAATTTAATCCAGTTCAACATACAAACAGTTCAAAAAGTATTAGTCAAAGTTGTATTAGGAAACTAATGGCATTATACAAGCATTCTAAAAGATGGATAGAAAGTTAAACTCTAATTAAAAAGGGCACTATGACTATTAACAAGATATTTATGACAATCTTAGCCAAAATAATTGGCAACAAACTCGTTTAAACATTTTTCATTGGCAAACTTTTTAGAGCATGGTCAACAAGAAGAAGTGAGAAAGAGAATGGAGAATTCCGACACAGCAAGGTATCCCAAGCAAGCTTAGTGTTATGAGTAGCACTTGTATTCAACATGCGGGCTCTAGGCCCGAACATATAGAGGTACAAGAGTCCCAAATAGACTAGACTAAGGACAATATAGGAGTCCATATATATCTACAATACAACAGGATATACATCTCTAACACTTAGAAGGTTTGTGAGACCAAGTACTCCTACAGACAGTCATTCCTAGTGATCATAACACACCAGCAAGAACATTATGTAAAAGAACAAGAGAAAAGCCCATGGCCCCATGAGTGAACTAAGAAGGATGAGAGTATAATGGATATCAGCATCAAACTATACAGGCCAAACAAATTACAGTAACGGCAAAGAGAAACCAAATAAGCATAGAGATAAAATTGAAGACAGTTAATAAACAAGGAAATTTTGCACCTTAAACCTTCTTCCGGATTGGCAGGTTCAGAATCAGGTTCATCTGTCATGAATCCATGGCAACAGAGTTTGCGCAGCTCCATTACAACGTTTATTAGGGATATCTGTAACAAAGCAATGAAGAATTGTAAATCCAGTAAATGCAGATATAGTCAATTACATGGAAATGAAAACAAGCTATTACTTGACCACCGTTACGACGGGCTAGCACTTCATAATTTTTTGTGAGAATTGCTTTATAGTACTCCTTCTGTTTGCTCGTCAATTCAACTCGTAAAATCAATTCCTTTTTAGGCGGGAGTTCTTTCATAACATCCTTCTTGAATCCTATTGTACCAGACATGACAAGGTTGCAAATGAGTAAGGCGATAACCATTCTTTAAAACCTTGTGTGGTAAAAGAAAGCAACCACTGGAAGTTTTACTACAGAATTCATAAACAATTATGTGAGTTCACAAGCAACAGTTTTAAATTCCTTAACAGTGGCAGCCAATTAAACAAATCATTCAATTTGATACAGCAGCACCATGTGCCTAGCAAAAAAAAATTGACAAGGTGAAGTAGATTCGCACTTCGAAGGAGATGTGGCTTCAGCAATCCGTGAAGCTTCTCAATTTGCTTGTCTTGGTTTATATCCTTGAACTCCTCTTGGAGATCAGCTATACTCCCAAACTGCAATGTACAGGCATATGCATGTTACATCAGGCTACAGAAAAGGCATTCAGGTCACTGAATCGAATAACTGATGAGACATGGCCCACATGGGCTTAAGTGATGGGAATGCTGTAGAAGGGGACCAAGTAATTGCAATGTATTTGGGCATACATGGCTACACTATCCATGGAAATGTTTCCTTTCACTAAGCAGAAAGGGTTTGGGGACCAACAAACTCGGTTAATCCAATTACAACAGTGCCATTAAGAATTATGAAGAGTACATGTACATTATGATGATTCAGTTATGTATACAATTCGGCAATGTACATGGCATTTCACTATCTCAAACCTAATCTAATCCTATTTTGCTTGCGCCTGCAGAAAAAAATGGTTTTCATAATTATTCCACCAAACATTTGTGAAAATCAATGCCGGCAGAGACTGTTACAGAGTTTTTTTTCTAGCAAGAGTAATGTATGGTACTGGTATTTACCCAGCTATCTGACAGCTAAAAACACAGTAGCATGATGACAACAGCATTATAAATCACTGGGCCAAATGACAACAGCTGAACAGATGCAAGCAACCATCATGATGACAACAGCTTCCTGTATGACAGTCCATCAGAACAGGCAATCATAGCGCTGTTTACACAAACAGCCATTGCTATCCTATGCCCTAGCGAAGCAATCCAATAATAGGGGTTATCTATCAGCATATGATAAATTATCTGTAAAGGATAACAGCGCAATCAAGATATTATTTAATAAGAAAGAAAAAAGGCACAGAAGGAAGGTCACCAACAACAAAATACAGAGTGAGATGGACTAAAATCACTAATAATAATGAGAAGCAGGGAAACTTACACTTTCACCCTCAAGGAAGTGCATAAGCATGAAAAGCTCATCAAGGTTATTCTGGAAACAGGAAAAGAGAACATAAAGTTAAAGCACTTGCAACAAATAGCCAAGATCAACAGACCAGTACGACCAGAACAGTATACACAAAGAATACTAAAAAAGAAACTCAAGAAGAAAATGATAGCATCATTATGAACCATGAATTGAATGACTAACAAGTAGGAGCTGAAATAAAAGATGTCACTTAGTATAGGATCAGGGCTCACTCAAAGGCGCTGTGATAACTTTCAGTATCTGTATTTCAATTGAAGTTTAAAGATATATGATACACATATAGCATCCCAAATTACCATGTGTTAACTAGCAATAAATTGCAGAGCTAGAAGGTAGAAGACACTGCTGTATTTCAAAAGAAACAGTAGGAACACTTCAAAAGAGGCAGGTAGGCATTGGCGACTTTAAAATGTACTCCCTCCGTTCACAAATTTATGACGCGGTTGACTTTTTTCTAAAACATCGATCATTCATCTTTATTCAAAAAAAACTATTCAAACGTGTAAAAACACAACTTGTACTCAAACTATGTTTAGTAATAAAACAAGTCATAACAAAATAAATGATAAATTGTGAAATTTTTTGAATAAGACAAGTGATCGAAGTTTTGAAAAAAAAAAAAAAATCAACCGCGCCGTACATTTGTGAACAGAGGGAGTATAACTTTTCCAATATAGCTATCAAATACTAACCTGAACTGGGGTCCCTGTTAATAACACACGATGTTTGGTGTTATAATCTTTAAGTTGACCAAACAACTTGGAATCTTTGTTTTTCAACCGATGCCCCTCATCCACAACCTAACACAATATACAGATTGGGACCAAGTTAATTAAACCCTAAAACACACTATGTAGGGACACAGCTGGACAGATATTCCACTAGAGAAATGGTGCTGAAACAAAAATAGAAGTACCAAGCATTCCCATTCTATATTTTTTAGGATATTTGAGTCCATGTTGATCATCTCATAAGATGTCAACAAGACATCAAATTTTATCCTTGACTGCTTCTTTTCTTCATTAGAGGGAGCAGATTTCTTTTTCTTAAGCTTCTTCTGTTTGTCTTTGGGGTAGTAAAACTCGTACTTCCTAATATTTTCACGAGAAGCAGCAGCTCCAAAATACATGACCTGTCCACAACAAGGGGAAAATTATTAAGGGGATATAAGTCTGTCTGAATTACACATGGATCTCAAATTAGTTTGATTTACATACAACATTCATTTGAGGTGCCCAAGTTGCAAATTCACGCTCCCAATTTCGCAGGGTAGAGAGGGGGGCAACAACTAGGTGCGGACCAAACTTGTCTTCAAACAGGGAGGCCAGAAAAGCAATACTCTGTATCGTTTTTCCTGCAATTGTCATCATTTTATCACATCCCAAAACAACATTTTGATAAAAAAAATTTGTTCTTACAACAATACAATACAACATCTCTTACCAAGACCCATCTCATCACCAAGGATTACACGTTTGTTATGATACCACGAATAGCGTAAGAAATTTAACCCTTCAAGCTGATAGGGATGTAGTGTGCCTTCAATAATCACCAAAAGCCGCATTCATGTAAAGAACAGATCCATAAGATTTACAATCAACTGAAAAACAAATATCCAGGAATAGTTTGTATTTAATAGCAACGTAATGTTTATCCATAACACATACCGCCAGAAAGAAATGTAGGGCTCTCCTTGAATTGGCGTTGCTCCCGAGTGGCACTCTTGCCCTTGTCACCAGATTTCTTACGCCTGGACTGGATCTCATTAAAGCGTTCAATCTGAGGTTGGAACGCCGAGATATCAGACTCAGTTTCCCAAGTACACTCCTCGTATGTAAGTTCCTTCCATTTCACATAATACTCCCGCTCGCCAGTTGAGCTTTTTCTGTTCGTAGAACAATGTAGAAAATCTCAATATACCAGACAACTTCTGCTAAATGGAAATTAATGGGTATATGCAAGGAAGATAGTAAATAGGCATATAGATGGGGGAGGCCACCATGACATGGAAAATTAGCATTTAGCAATATGAAGCTAAAGTGGAAGTTATGATTTATCATGAGTAATTGGGTACTATCACTTCATTAGTAAATCATCACACGAGTTTCATGACAAACTCACAGAAACAGCAGGAAGTAAGAACACTGTAAATGGATAATACATTGACAACAGCGACATGCATAACAAGTTACCTGACACAAAATTACATGCGTATTCTAGACCAATAATTCACCAAAGAAAAGTTAGAGCGTCAGGTTATAAAATCACAGAAGCTATATGAGTCATTAGATACCTAACAGAAAACCATCAGTGTTTGTGGTACCACCAACCCACCATAAAAGGTAAAAATAGCTAAGCCTCATGTATACTATTGTCTGTTGTTAAATTACCATGCCTACCTGCTAGAAAGGATCCTATCAACAGTTGTCCACTCTGGTCTAATTGCAGCAAAATCATCATCAGATTTTTCCATGGAATCCATTTGCTTGTGGAAGTTATTCAACCTGGTCTTCAAACGAGGGTGTATCCTGGCAGCTTCTAAATATTCTTTTTCTGAAACCCTGGTTTTTAAAGAGAGATAATAATTAGTACTGGAGGGGTACAGAGTAAAACAATTATGCAGTGACAAAGTAACTACCAAGAGCAGTGAATGTGTGATAATCCTTTCCACTTTATAAGATATCTCTTGATCTTCTTTGGCCCAGGTTCTGAAGAAGTAGCATCTTCATGAGGGGCATCCTGCAGTTCACAATCTAGAATCTTCTCCATCTCTGTCAATGGACTTACCTGAAGATAACATACAATGAGTATTATTATACCAACAGTATCAAGCATATGTTGAACAAGAGGTGTATAACAAGGGCAAACACATACACATTCCGGGCAGCTCCATTTATCAGATGTAATGTTTAAGCAAGGAACCAAGCATTTTCTGTGAAATGCATACGTGCATGTCGAACAAGAAACTAGATTATCACTTTCTCCGCATCGCTGGCAAGCTTCTTCTTTCTGCACATACAAGATATGGTTGAACCAAGTAAAAAACTACAGGACAATGTAGATTGAAACGGACAAGATAAAAAACAAAAATCAGATGAAGTATATAGACACGATAAGGTTCAGTTTTTGAACTAGATATCTCAGAATTAAAAGTGACAAGACAGTTACGTTACTATACCAGATTTCATGCAAACCAACAACAAAATAATAACAAATAAAATTTCAAATATCTGCATGCCTTATGATGATTTAATGGACAGCGTTTGCCCAAGGTTGAGCTTACGGAACACCAAGGTACCCATACTCTATTGTATAGCAAACCCACTAATACACCGAAATGGAAGAATGAGGAATTTACACAGCTAAGCCTAGACAGTTAAGAAACACAGGTGTTACCTCTGAATTTCCATTTGAGTTCCATTACAGTACAAACTAAATGTTTGAACCTTAAAATCACAGATCCTTATGTTCTCAGAATGCACAAATTTCAATAAGATAACTTATGTTGACCCATTCTCGTCGTACTAAGTACCCAAACTTGTAACATACCATAGCTAAACTCAGCACGAAAAAGAAACAGAGAGATTTCTTGATTCAGCCCCCTAGAGGCACCAAGCAACCATGACATCTACCAAATACTCCTGGAAACATTCCAGGACCAGTCAGCACCTCGATTCCCCTATTCCGCATGGAATTGCAAAACTTATTCCTCTCTCTCTCTGCAATATTTTGAGCATCTAGCAACTTGTCCCCTCAAAAATCCTAACAATAATAGCCCCAATCCCCCAAAAAAGCATTATCAACTAGCCAGCCCCAGCAAAATTCACAACAAGCGCAGATAAGCAAGCTGTCGATCAGCCATACCGCATCCTCGCGCTCGATCCGCTCGGCAGGCGCGTCGTTCTGCCGATCCTTCCCCTTTCCGGCCCCACCGCGCGGCGGAAGGTCGTCGTCGGACTCGTCGAGCGTGTACAGCGGCCGCCTCTCCGACCTCACGCGCAGTCGCTCCACGAGGCTGCTCATCCTCACGCAGCAGCAGCTCGATGCGCGGCGGGATCAAAAGCTGGTGAGCAAGCAAACAGCGCTACTCCTCACTGCCTCCGTCAAGCTCTCGGTCCACTTCTAGCACCGGTGCGGCGCTGCCTCCGAATGGGCTAGGGTTTGGTGGGTTTGGGGGGCGGCGAGGAGCGGAGTGGAGCAATTTATACCGCCGCGAGGGTGTGAGGTGCCGTGTGGGGGAAGTGCGGCGAGAATGGCAGGTAGCGACGAGGTGACGCCCGGCGTGAGCTTGCGGGCGGAGGCGCGAGGGCGGCGAGGGGGGCGGAGCCTCTCTCTCTCTCTGGCTCTCTTCTCTGCCCGAGAGGGAGAGGGGTGCAGTAGTAACGGCCACTGCCCAGGTAGAGCAGAGGCTAGTACCGTTTTGCGATCTAAACCTTCTGCTGTGTCTAAATTGTGTATAGCCCCAGCTATGCAAACAAGCAACACGCCTTGAGGGCTTGCTTGCAAACAGAAAAACAATGTTGTAAAATATGTTTTTTCCATGTAACCACTTGATTATAGTGTAGGGTATACTGTGCAGATCTGCTGGGAGTGATGTGCCATCATTTATGTCAATTCCCTCACTGGATTCAATTTGGGGGCTAAATCAGTATCTCCTTTTATGGAATAAATTCAATGTTTGCTTAGATTTGGGCTCTAGAGAATATCCGAAGATAAGAAAATATTTATTGCCAAAAGAAACCAGATCTGATTTTTGAAAATCGTTAGTCTTTCTTCACTCGGATTGCCCCTCTCCATAACTCGACCGCCGGCACAACCACCTATGTCGTACTTGTCCTTGGACACCATTTGGCCCAGTTCCATCATCGGTAACATGTGCGAACCGTCACTTCATACCAATCTATTTCTCCGATGTGAGAGTGACGCATATGTCCTACGCATGTTATAGATCTACAATCGTTGACGAAATGATGCAATCATCATACTACATCTACTAGCAATATTGTCGCATGTTCAAACTAGAGGCACATGACACTTTCGAAAGTCTCGTATAAATCGTATGTGGTTTGACCAGATCTAAAAGTTTATACATGAACTTATACGAGAAGGGAAATATAAGTGCTTACTTTAAGGAGCACCTCAATGCTCGAGGAAGTAAAATCCCTGGAAGATATTATTCTTTCAGTGGTAGGCGATGTGCCCATCAATAGCGAGGCCGAGGCATCTGCGAAAACTTCATCCATCTCAATATATGATGGCCTATGTGTCTATAATTCTACATCTCTCCTGTATTTTCCAAGGAAAAAAAAGGGAAGTTCAAAGGGCGCTCCCGATGGGTCTCACAACGAGAAAAAAAGGTATGGTGGAATTCGACCTAGGATGAACGGCGGTATTTATAAAGCCATGAGGTAGTTGGTAGCATACCAAAGACATTGTTTATATATAGGTACTATTAACAAGCGGACAATTTCTGTTATATTATGGCCAGGGGAGTCACGAGAGCGATGAGTTGGTATCGAAAAGATTAGCAATCGAATATTTTCTGTTTTGCTATGGGCTAAGGAGTCACCCAGGGGCAATGGATTGATACAAATAGTGTGAGCTGTCATTTTCTATTTTACGATATAGCCACGGGAGTCACGAAAGACAATGAAGTGATACATTAAGCAGTACACGCGAATATTTTTTTTTTGTTTTGCTATGGGCTAAGGAGTCATAGAGGAGCAATGGATTTATACAAATAGTGTGAGCTGTCATTTTCTATTTTACGATATAGCCACAACCACAAGAGTTACGAGGACAACAAGGTGATGCATTAAGCAGTACCACACGAATATTTTCTATCGATAAATGAATAGGCTACCACTAGCTATTTGGTCCCCTGAGATTATCTCCAGCAAAATGCCTAAGCACTGCCTATCACTGTTCCTAACCACTTCACACTCTGTCAACAGTAACGCTACATTGTCGTTCTGTACTGTATGCGGCCCATTTGGGCAACCCGCTGGAGACAGCCTGACTATTTAAGTTTTGCACAATGGCGGACCAGCTTTCACACATAGGGTATGCCAACAAAAAATCAGCAAAAAAATGTATAGAATGGGATTCAAACTCATGTCTACAGAACCAAAGCAACACATATTAACCAATAGGATAAGCAGTGTTTTGTGTTCTTAGCAGGTGTTTGGATGGGAACACCGAGGGATGGAATGGTTCCATCCTCAATTTGGGGGACAAGGTCGTCCAATCTAGCATTTGGTTAGTAGGGATGGGACCGTCCTTGTTTTCTGTTTGGTTGCAGGGGATTGGAGTGTGTAGGATGGATGGCGTTTGATGCCGTTGGTGCGGGCTTTGTTTGTCAGCGAAGGACCCCACCTGTCAAATGCACAACTGTCATCTTCTTCACCTTGCTTCCCCAATCTTTACTCCACGCGCCGCTGCACGTTGGCGTCGTCGCACCACTGTGCGCCGACGCCGACGCCCGCTTCCGTGGCCGTTATTCGCCTCGAGCCGCTGCCCTCGCCTTTTTTTCTCTCCGCCACCTCCCGCAGCTTCTCCTCGCACCAACGCTACCTCCCGCCAGCGACCTATGTGGTCGCGGATCCACCTCGCATGGCGCCGATGCCCCTCTGCCACACCTGGCGCCACCCCGTGTGCCTTACCGTCGACACCCCTTACCCTCCACACCATATCGTTGCCACCTCGCCTCACCCGTCTCTCTATGCCACTGTCTCACAACGGCGGGCGACGCCCTTCCTCCTCGCATGGCGACATACCAAAATACGGAGCAAACATGGACGAAGGGGGACGTCCCCATCCGCTCAATTTCATGGGCGGGGGCATTCCGCATCTGCATGGTATATTCTCGTAGTGGGATATTGAAGCGCCCCAGTTACCATAATGGGACTAAAATGTACTTTATTACTATCTCAGGGTTTGGTAATCATATTCTTACATCAGAGTGATACAGATCCGCCCTAATGGGTCGGACAGCAAAGGGCCGCAGCCCTGAATCTAAGCAGCGGAAAATAAAACGTAGGCCCAAACTTCCACACGTCACGGTTGGGAAGTAGGTCGTAGCCCTAATCGCTTCCATATATGGTGACTTCATCGTCTCCACTGGAAAAATATCAACAAAGCAAGGGTGAGTACATACGTATTCAACAAGCCCACCTTTCTCCATAAGAAGTAGGGGTATAACTATATCTACATGCAAGTCATATCTGGAGCTCAGGAAGTTTCGCATAAAGGCATTTTGTATGCAAGGTTTGAGCTAGTCTAACAAGTTTTAGTCATTCAGAAAACATGGTTTTTGTCAAAAAGCGGTGCCACTGGACTTGCCGGTCCACATGGCCAATGACTTTCCAGCCATCACACTTTCTACAGGGTTCTACCCCCGTAGACTAGCATCCACCCAAAACCACTTTGTTTCCAATCCAAAACCAAACCAATTCCCACCATTTTTAATTTATGAAAAGTGCTAATTGAAGAACCAAGCCGTAACTCATCCATACCAGTGGACTCGGACTATTCGAATAGGTTTTACTCTGATCAGAGGTTGTACTAATTCCCACAAGTTGGACTCAACGACACTTACGGCCAAATAAGCGTCCGAATTTCAAACCAATAGCCTTTGCCTTTGTTTCATCACCTAGCAGTACTTTAGAGGTTCGGGCCACCGAGCCGCACCCTGGTGTCCCTTGGCACCCCCACGGCACACAACCCTTTTGCGACAACACAGAAGCTACTAGGCTTTCCACTCCGGCTCGAGCCTAGCCAATGCCTCATACAGAGCGAGTGGTTGTATTAAAAGAGTTAGGCAAGATGAAAATCAATACGGTCCTTATAGAGCTCAGGTATGACCATTCCCAATACTTTCCATTGCTCGACACCGCGAGCATCCACCTACCCGGTTATCTCCACGAAGACCGGGACCTGGGTAACCGCGGGTTGCTAAGTTACCGTTCATACCCTGCCCTTTAATGGCTATCCCGACCCGTGGGTCGTTGCCGGGGTTCTTCCCCATTTTATTTCAAAACACGCACACACCCATCCTCATTCCATATCCCATCAAGTTCCACAACCATAATCCCAACTTAACATCAAGATTATGATAGATATAATTAATGAGCGTTTCCACCTATGCGCACTACATCTAAAATAGGCTTAGGTGGCTGTATATTTGTGGGGTTACCTTAGCAAGCAAAACATGCAAGTTTTTATGTGATTATCAGGCCAAGGGTTGTGGTTGCAAAACATAGGAATTTTATGCATCAAGTGGGGATTCCAGTGGGCTTGCCGTGCAAATTGCTGACGAAGCGGACGGTGCATCGGCTGAGGATCCACCCTCGGTCGAACACGTTGGTACTCCAACTGTTGAGTGCGATGGAGTGCTAACCACTCGACGTGACGACATAGCATCCGCTGCAAACGCCGGTTACTAGCTTCAAGCCTAGTAAGGGCCCTTGCGAGGGACGTACCGGCTAGGATATCCGGTATAACCTACGTGCACAAACAAGGAAACACATATATATTGAGGCATATTATGAGCTCAACACAATGAAAGGATGTGTTTGGGGAGGGTAGAGATTATTTGGATGATTTGTTGATGGCGCTTATCAGTGGTGGTGGTTCCGGTAAGGTGCGAGGGGCAACTGGTTGGGCTGCAAACTGCCGACCACGACGGTAGTCACTGTATGGGTTGTTGCGGACATGCCAGGGGGAAGGATGTGGGTGGCCATGGCGAAAACAGAAACGACAAGATGGTGGCCACATGACGATGTTGGGGGAAAGGCCTTTTGTGAGATAGAAGTGATGAAAATCAATGGAAAAGATATTCAGATGATTTTTGGGGTGGGGGAAAGTTTTTGTGAAATAGAATCAATATTCAGATGATTTTCGGTATCGTCATCATCTGAATTGGAATTGGAAGGATCAAGGCAAGGGTCTTTTGAGTTGCTAGAGAGTAGGAGGTCAACGGCATCACACCAGGCACACAAACTCGTGTGGGACCAATGTGAAGCACCGACTGGGCGTAGGACGCGTCATGGTGGCATGGTGGTGTCTTCCGGCTAGAGAGAATGACTATGTGGAGTGTATAGATGGATAGATCTTGATTTCAGATGAATTTAGGCGCAAGAATCGCCCAAATCGGAGTTCGAACGGAGGAGATATGGGGTATACAGTGGCTAGGGGGTAGTTTTAGACTTTTCTAGAAAGTTCAGGGGGTAGAAAAGGAACTTTTTCTGATTTTGGCCTGGGGAAACTGATCTTGGGCCAGGGTCGGCTTCTGGCCTGGCGCGGCCCATGCGCAGCGGCAGCGGCGCGCGGCCTCCCTAGGCCGGGCCACGCGGGTGTGACGGCGTGGCCGACACCGTGGCGTGGGGCCCACGTGTCAGCGGCCGCGGGAGGGCGACGACGTCACGGAAGGCGACGGCGACCGGTTCGGCTCGGGGTGAACCGGTTCCCGGCGGGTCAGACGGCGGTCCACCGGCAGTTCTCACCGCCGGCTGCGGTTCCGGCGACTAAAGCTGGACAGGGAGGTGTAGGGCGGTGCGGCGGTTCGGGTGGTGGCGGTGTGGAAATGGACGGGTGCCTCAAGGAGGGGTCTCCACGGTGAGGTGGCGTAGGCGAGCGTAGGCTGCGCGGGGCGCGCGCACGGCGGCGGCTCTGCGGGGCGGGGGAGGAGACGGCGAGTGCCGGTGAGAGAGAGGGTGGTGTGGTAACGCTCGACACGAAGCCAATCGAACTACGGAGGCGGGTGGATGGAGGATTTGGGGCGGCGGCTCGCCGGGGTAGCGGCTCGGCGGGGCCCAGAGTGGGAGGGAGGAGGCGTGCTCGGGGCTAGCGGCGCACGTGTGCCGGGGGTCGGTCACGGCGAGCAGAGGGGCGAGTGGGTGAGGGGCGGGGTACGGCGGTGGTGGTGGGTGGCTATTTATAGCCGGAGTGGTGTGCTGTGGCGACGCGGCGGCGCGGTGCGCTACCCAAATGGCAGAGCGCGCGCGGTGTCCAAGTGGCAGAGCGGCGCGGCGGCGGGGCGCTGTGGAGCTAGGCGGGGCCAGACACGAGGGGTGCGGGGCCGGGGCGGCGCTATCATGGCGCATTGAAGGCGCGGCGCGGTGGGAGTGTTGAGGTAGGGTCGCGGCAGGGCCGAGCACGCGGTGTCGTGCACGCGCGGCGTGCGGGGCCAAGCAGGCCCTGGCGGCTCGTCGCGGCGCACGGCATCGCTTGCGCGCACGCGGCGCGCGCGCCGTAGCAAGAAGCAAGGGGGAGTAGAGGGGACTAACGGGCGGGGCCCGCTTGTCAGTGAGGGAGGGGTTTGGCCCAAGGGGGTTTTTCCTTTTTCTTTTTTTTCTGGAGTTTAGAGGTTGGAGTTTGGAAAGGATTTTGGAGAGGGATTTTTGGGGAGAAATTTTGTAGAGGTATTGTGGAGAGATTTTTTTTGGGATGTGTAGAGATTTTTGTTGACCTCACATCACACTCAAAACAAACAAGATTTTAAAAGTTGATTTTGAATCAGAGAGGGATTAGAAGAAAAATTCTAGGGCTAATTTTCGGGGTGTTACAGATATGCCCAGCCCACCTACCTCTGAACCAAACACCTTTAGAACTGGGATGGACTTAGCTCATCCTCTTTATTTCCTTGAACCAAACGGATGCTTAGGATATGTCGTGGCATATATGGACCACCCTGAGGTCCGCCATTGGTTTTGCATCACGGGACATACTCTCCGCATGGACTATATGAATTGATGATTGGGCTTCGTTAGGTGGCTCCGGTTGGCGCATTTTGTGAGCATGTTTTGGGTTACTTTCCTCTGCTTTAGTTGCAACTAAGTACATAGCCAGTCAGTTGGGGATGGTGAAGGTGTTCGGACACTATCAAGGGTAGCACTATGACAGCACATGGGTGTAATGAATGTAAGAAAAGTTGGTCCTAAGCCCCATGCTTAGTATACTCAATATGATTTTTTTGCGGTTAAATGACAGCGATGAATATATTTGTTGTAGTTTCCTAGATGCAAGTGATGAATTTGGGGTACAAACAACTTCACCCATGAAGTAGTAATGGACTACGCATGTGATGCTCCGGCATCTCAAAAGCCTTAACACGCAGTTAGATACAGACTAATACTGAATTAGGACTTAATGATGCTTAGAGAGTAATGAGGATTAGATGAAAAAGTCACTAAGTCAAAAAAATTTTAAGAGAGAATGCGAAATTCTACGTGGTTTGGTTGTTTAAATCGCCACCCGCAAACTTTTAGGCAAAACACCAAATACAAAAGTCGTAGCTCGGGATGATGTCTTCGACTTTGATACTATGACCATCTTTAGAATCATATGTTAGGAGGTTTAAAAGTCGAGGCCAAATCGAATCAGAGATTCCTGGAGAGGTGTCAATAGTGGTCGTGACCAAATTTGAGCCCTAATAAAACTTTCTAATCCATTAAGTACCTGAGCTCAACTCCATTGTCAAAGTTGTTGTACATATTATGGACTAACCTTTTGTTACACTCAGCATGGTTTAAATCTGTCATTCACCTATTATAAATAGCACCACAATTCTCTTGAAAATAACAAAAATCAGCCCACAGAAATTTCCTAAGTCTAGATTTTCAGCTTTTCCTCAAGTTGATTCTGAAAGTACTTTTGATTTCACTACAGTACTTAAAAATCTTCTTTTCTATGAAATGGAGTTGAACTTATCACCTCTCGAATGCACCTATTGTGGAAGTGATTGGACTTCATTTGATACTTCAAAAGTTGGAAACAAGAAAGTCTCTACACAAAGTGAAATTTCTGTTTTTCCAAACCTTGGAGCACATTTGTATCTATAGTTCAAAATCTGTTGGGTTTCAGACCAAAGTCATATTACCAAACTTGTAGGTAATTTACTGGAGAACAACTTTGTTAAATGGGATCTGATCATATATTGAAGTTTATATGGTGATTAGAGTCATTTTTCATCTGCCCAGAAAACCTGTCCAAACCTGACCTGTTTAGTAAACTCAATGTTTCTATAACCTACAACCATTTTCATGCAAAGATTAAATTTAAGAAGTTGTCGGTTAGGAAATTCTAAACAATGTTGTCAAGAGGCACTTTGGGAGATAATGCCCAGAAATAGGAGTTGTGAATTTCCCAAGTAATAAATGTTCCCTGTCCAAATTGAAGGCTGCTATACAAATTCATGTATAATTCATATTTCTACTTATAATTTGATGTTGAACCTTTTGACAAAGATGTAGATTTCAAAGAGTAGAACATTTCATTCAATTGTAGTTTTTCCAAAATTGGTTTCTAAATAGGTCAAATAGGCAAATTACTGGAGGAGAGAAAACACATTTTCTTTTTCCATTTTCCTGGGTCACTGACACGTAGGTCCCACCTGTCAGCGCCGCGCCGGCTCCCCAGCCCGCGGACGCCGCGTGGGCGACGGCGGCCGGGCAGCGCGGCCATGCCGCGGATCGAGCCCCCGCGCCGCGCCGCGCCTTCATCTAGACGCCATCCCAGCCACATTCGGACAGCCCCGCTCGCTCTCCCCCTTCCTGCTCCATCCGCTCGCTCTCACCCAGAGCAACGGACATCGCCCGCCATTGGAGCTCCAAGCGCGAGCTTGCTTCGAGCTCGCTGCACCGCCGTCTCAGACCACCGCGCCTCTATCCACCGCAAGCATCACCTTCTCCTTGGTCTCCTCCACCATTTCCCCCATATCTGAGACGCCCTACGCGACCTCCAGCCCCTCCCCACGAGCATGCACGCCATGAACGCCGCCATGGACGGCGCGGCTCAAGCTCCCGCGCCTCCAGCCCTCTCCCTCCGCAACACCGCGCGTCTCGCGCTCGCCTCGAGCCCCTCTACCGAACCCCCGAAGCCTCGGCCGCCGCCATTGCCTCTAGCCCCTCTCCCCACGCGCGCGCCACCGCAACCGCCATAGCCGCCGACCCCTCACCGCGGAGGACCACCCTCGGGCCCTTCCCTCGCCTCCACAACTCCACCGCCGGACTCGCCACACCATCGCGCAGCCGAAGCACCCCTCCGCTCCCCTTCCCATCGCCGGAGCTGCGGGATCTAGCCGCGGCCGCCACGAGCCCCGTGCGCCACCGCCGCTCGGTTCACCGCCTCCGCACTGCTCGTCCCAACCTCCACCGGCGACGAGATCAGTGGGAAATGGAAGCCCGCCGATGGGAACACCTACCCAGACCATGTCGGCCTCAAGACGGCGCCTCCACGCGCCGGCACCGCGGCCAGAACGCCGAGCCGCCGCGCGCAGTTGTCCCAGTCCAGAGGTGGAATAGGATGGGGTATTTTGCAAAAACCCCCTTATCGTTTCTTCTATTTGTCGCCTTGTTTCAATCACTATGCACTGAGTCAGTTGTATCTTACGTGCTAATCCCCAAAAGTTATGGTTAATTACGTTCGGGTCCCTGGTCTGTGTGATTTTTCATTTAAATGCATTTAAATTAGCTGTGAACTTTGGAAAATCGTATAAAATCACAGAAAAATCCAAAATGGATAAACTCAGTTGCATTAGACTCCTCTTGAGTAGATCTACATGATTGGTATGATGTGGAAGTGTGAAATATCTGTTTTACCCTTGGTTTGTTGCATGCATGATTAATTATGATAAAAGTCAAAAGTCGACTAAAAGGACTCCAAATGCTATGAAACTTAGATAGTAACTTTCTTGTGGCATTATAGCGCTATATGAATTTTTGTAGCCCTAGCACTTACTGTTTATTTACCTTTTTACCATTATACCCGTGTTATGTGCATTTATCTAACCTAGAAATTGGAGGCTACATAGAATATGCTCAAAATGACTCTCTGGCATTTTTCATATACTTTGGATAGTATAAGTAGGCCACTGGTAAAATATAAAGTTGTGCATGTAAGGTTTGAATGGTGATTTGAAAATGATAAAATGCTACATGTTAGAAAATATAATTAGGAAAAGTGGTCATAAATGGCTAGGAAAATTCTCTGGAAAATTTGGTAGCCTAAGGTTGATGCATAGAGTCCAGAAAGTATATGCTAGAGGGCTATTCACACTATTTATATGTACATCTTAAATTCACCTAGTATTAATATGTGGAAAATAGATGTCCTGTCAAATTTGGGAGTTTTAGCTTGTAAATTTTTGTACTTGCAGTCCATGCTAAGTATAGCTCATTGGTAAAATTTCACCTTCATAAACCATTCCTATAATTTATGAAAAATCTGAGAAGCTATAGGGCTGATAACTTGCTAGAATTTTCATAATTTATTTATAACTCCTTTATGGCTAAAATTTTGACAGTTGGATAATGTAGTGAAAATCTAAATGTCCCAAAAATCTAAGCTCAATTGGAGTTGTCTAACTTCATGAACACAAGTAATGCTTTTTATTCATAAAGTAGGCATGTGTTATGTAATTATAAGAGTAGGGGTAGTAGCCCACTACATGTGTGCTCATATACTGGTGTGATGTTTTTTGCTTACACATGAAGTGATAAAGAACCAGTTAAATTGATAGCTTGCTCATGTACTAATTTATATATCACTCGCTGTTACCGGCCCACATCATTAATACGGTTATCGTATGATCACTAACTAGATAAGTGCAATCATATGGTCGATTTAGTATATGTTTGATCTAGGCCTATAAAAGTACTCCTTGTTTAAGTAGCTTATTAATCACCTTTTTGTCTGTTCATAAGATGGTTGTTCATACGTGTGCTTCATATTCCTGCATCTCGTTCCTTGCATTATCACGCATGTCAATCATATAGTGGCGCTCATTACAGATACGTGATCAAGAGACGAGCGCGTGGAACTACTTCAACCAACGGTGATACAAAAGACCAAATAAGACCCACTCACGACCTGGAGGGCCCATCAGTCATGTTTGGACGGAGGAGTTGTCCAAGGGATCAAGGGGTTGCCTGGGGCAAAGCCTCACAACCCGGCAAACTAACATTAGCATAGTTTGTTGGTTCTCTTAAAGCAAATCAACGGTAGGCAGGACCATGCTTTACCCAGCAAATATATTTGATGAATGCTTACGCATCTGCATTAGGAGTTGTTTGGAACCAACTGCATTAGACATCCTGGCCGCCCTGGCCCTAGCATCTATATATTAGAGTTCGTAGGACGAATTGGCTAGAATTGCTAGGTACGAGTAGACACGAGTGAATTGAGTCACTCGTCGCGTAGGAGTTTTCAAAAACAAAAATCTTATGAAAGATTATTATATGCTATGTTTGAAATGGAGACCGGCAGAGTTATGGAAATATTGTGAAAAATGATGTGGCAAGATACAGTGGACTCCGCTCGAGTCGTTTAAGGCCCGTCCGTTATTCGCCTATTGGTTGGCATAACATTGCTAAGGTGCTTATCCGGGATAATGGACCGGTGAAAGTCTTATTTGTGCTATCTGAGGAACAGAGATTTATTCCTACCATGGAACTGGAGGCGCTTATCTCATGGGAGGGCTGACCCGACGTACCGTGGTAACGCTCCATGGGGGCTAAACCCGGAAAGTGGCGGGTTGAAATCGAACTTGGGATGGGACAAGTAGAGATGGAGGCTATATGTGGGAACGCGATGGCTAGTAAGCATATACCCCTGGCATTTTTAGTTATTCCTGGGAATTAACAAATCGATTCGAATCGATGATGATCACCAGGTGTGAGAATGCCAATGCCTTTGACGTCCGAACGTAGTAATAACTTAAATACTTTATGCTTATATTCATGTTTTTCAATACAATATGTTTGGATGTGTATGATCCGTCTCACTATTTATGGTGCTGCCCATCCACTGGTAGGAGGTCGATGGACTTGGGAGATGCTTTGAGGTCAAGGGAGGACTGACCCGACGTACCGTGGTAGCGCTCCTGAGACGGCTACTCCCAAGGGTTAGATGGGGGCACTATGAATCTTGGGACGGGACATGTGTAGAATTGGAATATATCTTGGATTTTATGCAAGTTATTGATGGTACTCATGTTTTACTACTTTCATGCAAGTATTTACTTTATGCTATAAATGATCCTCATGGCCAGTGGATAGTAGCTGTCAAATCCTGCTATCCTATGACAACGTGGCTTTGTTTAAGAACCAACAGCTAAGGATCCACATGATTAGTAAGCATGCTTTGCGTCAGCCGTAAGCCCCGTCCATTAAGTCCTACTGAGTAATTAGTACTCAGAGTTTGCCTCCACTTTTGGATTACAGGTACTGGCGATAGCTGGACAACTGTGTTGAAGGTGGTAGTACCGGTGGGCTCGGTGCTACTCGCCTTGTTCATCTCTTCATGAAGACTATTTAAGTATATTGTTTCCGCTGTGAGATTTTGAAAACGCTTCCGTTTTATATATATTCTAAATTCGCTTCCGCTATATTTGAACATGTATTTGATTTCATACATTTGGGTTGTAAATTAAGTCTATTACTCTCTATTTCAACTGCCTGTGATGATGTAATTGTTGTGTCTCCATCGAGAGTCGGATGTGTTTGATGTCGGTTCCTCTGGGAATGGTATTATCGAGAGCCGAAGGACTCTCGACGGACTACCGGGTTTAGTCTGGCCTAAGTGCACTGCGAGGCTGAGGTGGCAGGTGTGTTTAGTCTGGATTAAGCAGGGCGGTTCCGCCACATCGCACTACACATGTATTGAACCGATTAAGCTTAGATTATTTGCGGAAAGTGAGTTTTACACAAAGATTAGTCTTTTCAAAATACTTTTGTTATATAAAATCTATATTTTTCTTATGAAGATGTTTTTGAAGAATTTTCCATATTTTGACCAAAATTCCCACCAGACTTGCCGATTTTCCCTACATCACCAACTCAATTTAAAAAAAACAACGCACAAAAACACCCAAATAGTTGTTGGAACCATGTCACTTTTGACAAGGGACATCACATCCATGGTTCATGAACATTCAAGTGTCGAAATTCAACTCAATTTGATATCAAATGTTAGAAGACAAATCTTTTTTTTTACTAAAAATAAGAAGTCAATTTGAGTTTAATCTCTATTAAAAACTTCATGAAAGTTACCTTAACCTGTAACACTATGATGTCATTGCATATGTTATTATTATATTACTGGAATGTACTTGGCCGTCATATAAGTTGTCCTAGTTGTTGTTGAGTCGTGTAAAGTATATCCTAGTTGTCATTTGGTTGTCTTCTAGTTGTATATGATGTGGGCAGGGTTTTGGAGCCTATATATAAACAGAGACAATGTGCTCTAGTTTTATAATTTGACAACTACCATATGAATAGACCTTTATGTTCCGATGATAGATCTTAGACTAGATCTCTTTTTTGAGCTTATTTTGGATTAAATTCCATTGTATGTGGATTTAAACGGGCTTTCAGGTATTTACCTATTAGTACGTTGAAGTTGTTATTCAATATTCTATGCTATTTATGTATCAGCAGTTCCTCCAATCCATTGCGTTGCATCAGCCACTCGTCCAAGACTAAGTACACACTATTCCAATAGGTATACTCTGGTCAGAGGCGTACGTTACCTACAAGTTTTTTTTTTTTTTTTTTTTTTTTTTTTTTTTTTTTTTTTTGCTATTCTTAACTTAGATCTTGAGATTCATCAAACACAAGCATTAGAGGGAAAGGTATGGGCCAAGCTGATCAGCTCAAGGCCCATGAGCTCGTCCACTTGGGCTTTTTTTAGCTTTTCTAGCCCTCAGCTTTCTTGAGCCCTAACCATGAATCAACTGCTCACTTCTATACCATTTTTCATAAACAACACCAAAATGGAAAATGATAATACCATGGAAATATAATCAATATAAATGATGTGAAACTCATGCTAATATTAAGAGAAACATGTGACTAAAAGTGTGTTCATAAGTAGCCCTTTCTTCTTGATGTTGATGATTGTTGTGTTGAAAGATCATGTATTTATTTTTCCAAAGATTGGAAAAAGTCTACATAACCCCTAACTTATATACAGTTGTCTATATAACGGCTTGTTCTTCAAAACCAGACAAAAAAACCCTTTGGTGGTTTTTATAGCCAGTATTGATGATGTGCCATGCCATGTGGCACCATGGCCCACAAGTAAAATGCATTTTTTTGGGAAAAAGTTTATATACCCCATGGAGTATCATGAGTTGGATACATAGCCCTCTGAACTACAAAAAAATGGATATTGGACACTAATTTTTTGTAAACTAGACAAATAACCCATGCAACAGCTCGATGGTTTACAAGAACTGCACTGCTGTTCATGCACCAGTACATTCACCAGACCTACTACAAATTTTTGTCTTGTGCATTATAACATCACCATAGCCCTGCAAAGTAAATTGGCAGAGAATGGTATTTGGAATAATGAGAAGCTGACAATGCATTGGTATGTTCATGACCAAAAAAGGACATTGTCATCGCGTCCTAACTGTTTCAATTCCATGGATTACAGTACATCTTTAGTTGGACGATACATAAAAATAAAAAACGCAATGTAAAGATTACACACAGACATCAAACTAACTGTGCGCTCGCAATTGTTGAAGACTAGAAACCCTTCAGTTTTTTTGGAACCTTAGCCATGCATACAAGCAACAACTTTATTCCAACAAGCTGCTACACGAGATCAACTATAGCCGGTTCCATTCAATATATCATCCATAAGAATTTACCGCTGCTCTAGCGGTGAACAAAACATTGCTCAGGGTCGCCAGCCAAACATAAATAACGCCACCAGACAGAACAGCCACCATCAAACATGTGAGCTAGCCATGATATGAGTGAGGCAAATTGGTACAAGAGTGTCAGCTCCATGCAATCTCTCCCCCAATGACCTCAATTCCTTCCCAGCGGAAGTGACCGGCATGAGTATGTCTCCTTGAAATCGGACTTCCTGGACGATGTGAATATGGAGGCATAAACTTCCTTATTGGCATGGGCTGGTGCATGGTCAGAAGCCTTGAAGCGCTTAGCTGAAGCAACATCCCCCTTCTTCCCATTCTCTAATTTCTCAGCCCCTGCAGCTGCCACAGCAGTAGGGGCATGCTTATTCCCACTGAGGCCATTCCCCACCTTCTTATCCTTCTTCTCCTTCACCTTCCCCCTCTCCTCCTCCATCCTCTTCCTCAAGACCGCCACCTCCTCCTCGGTCCCGTTGATCGGCATCTTGTCAGCCTCGTCAAACTCCTTGTGGCAGACCAGGCACGCGGACGTCTTCACCTCCTTGAGCGCCTTGACGCTGAGCACGTGGCCGCAGCCGCGGAGCGCGAGGAACTGGTACTTGCCGTTGAACTCGAGCCCGGTGATAGGGCACTGGAACCGGACCTCCTCCCCAGCCGCATCGGCGCCCGGCCTGGGGTGCAGGTGGATGGGGATCATGTCGCGGAGGCCCCGGACGTGGGACAGCGCCTTGGGCAGGCGCTTGTGGAGCAGCGCCTCGACGAGCGCCTCCTTGTTGTAGAGGTTGCCGAGGCGGTCGGCGACGGCGGGCGCCGCGAGGGGCTCCCCGGAGAGCGCGCAGCAGGTGAAGCGCGAGAGTCGGGCCTCGTTGGGGTCCGCCTTGTCGGGCTTCTTGGCGAGGTACATGGAGAGGTAGCAGTCGCGGGACTCGGCGCCCGTGGCGCCGCCGTCGCCGCCCCCGCCCCGGAGCGCGCGGAGGCGGAGCTGGACGGAGGCGGACGGGGGGAGCGCGGACACGGGGGAGGAGCCCGGCAGCGGGCGGCCGTCCGCGGTGAGGTAGTAGGAGGACGAGGGGATCGGGAGGGAGCCGAGGAGGTCAGAGACCGGGAGGTGGGAGGGGACGGTGAGGTACCGCGGTGGCAGCGCCAGGTCGTCGAGGCGCAGCACGACGGCCCTGGCGGCGCCGGAGGCGGATCGAGTGGTGCCGGCCATGGCGGGCTAGGGTTAGGGTTCCGGCGAGACTGGCCGGATCGGGGGCAGAGAGGAAGGTGGCGTCGGACGAAGGCGATGGGGAAAGAGAAGCCCGAGGGCGAGGGGAATCGAATCGAGAAGAGACGGTGCGGGCTGGCCGTGGAAAAGTTCCACGCGGAGTTCCACTCGAAGTCTCGAACCGACGTTGTTGCGGGGCCGAGTGGGCCTGGTTGGGCTGGGTCGTGGAGGAAACGAAGGCGGCGCGCGTGATAACTTTGTGGTGGGCTCGTTGGTTATATCTGGGCTCCGAGGCGGCCCTGATCGCTTCGGCTTAAGCAGCGCTGTTGGCTGCCTTCTGTTTACATGCAAACATTTTTTAGAAACACGGTACGCGCCCATAAACGCGTACATTCACCATGTGAATGCACACACATGCATACACTATCCTTATGAACATCTCCATGTAACTAACACCAGAGACGTCGCCTACCACTGAAACAATAAAGCCGTTAAATCACACGAACACCCATGCCAAGTCGAGAACTTCAACCAAGTAAACAAGTTCCATCACAAGTAACTTAACCCCGGCTCAGTTCGCTACTCCATTTGTATTTAAATATAAGTTTTTGTTGACTTTTTAAAAAAAATAATTGTTCGTATTATTCAACCGCGTTATACCATAACACTGTGTCTAGTCAGTTAGGCACGCACGCACGTTACTTTATGGCATAACAATGTAGAAGTATGTTAGACTAGACTCACCAGTACGTCCATCCAACCCCGTCCATCCACTATTCGAAGTACCACTCTCTCTGTCTATAGTGCCGCACAGTGTATGTGCGCCATATTGGTGAGCCTAGTCTTAGAAGTCTGTGTGCAAAAGTTATGTCGTAAGTTTATAAATTCACAAAAACTAAATAAAAAGCTGCAGAATTAAAAATTTTCTAGAAAAGGACTCGATGTTTACCAGCGAGTAGACTCAAGATTCCCAACGAACTCCTGACAGTGAGATATGCCTCGAGCCCGGAGCTAGACAGACTCGAGGATGCTACCCGTTGCAGGCTTGCAGCCGACCATCCAGCGACTCACGCTCACACATGCACGCACGCCGACCGTGTCCACTGTCCAGCAACTCACGCCGATCGAGAGCCAATTCCGTGGCCTGTCTAGCCAACCAGCTGCAGACCAAACCAAAAGTATAGGCATTCCCAGTGGCCCTACTCATTTTCAGGCTATGCTTAACTACTACCGGCGTTGACACTCCCAATTTTTAAAGCTCGGGACGAGGCGGGCACCTACACATGCAGCAATCACAAAACGTGCGCGCACCTCTCCATCGCCTGCAGATCGTGCTTGGGCGGGAATCGCCGGTCGTTCGTGTCATCTCATCTCTCGCATAATAAACCACGCACGCGCGCCTGCCGCCGCCCCTCCGTGCTTGTATATTCGTCCGCGTTCGCTCCAAATCTCCCCAGTAGCCCACGAGCCCACGACGTCGTGACCTTCTTATAATTAGTAGTAGCCTGCACACCATCTCCCTACCTAGCTGGGCTGGGTCGCGTCGTCGTCGTGTCCCGAGTGACCACGCCCATCATTGGACGACAGCGTAATCACCGGCATCTCAATCATTAACGTACTGCTGCGGCGTGCGTCTTGAGAGGAAATATCCGATGATGTCTTATCACAATCACCGCGTCGCGTTGCATGCACATCGTCGGTTAAAAGGTCAATGCAGAGCTAGCAACAGAGAGGATGGCACCTCAATATATATATATATCAGTATATAATACGTATGGGATTTCCTTTGCCAAATCAAAGAGAAAAAAAAAATATAACAATGGAAGACAAACGAACAATGTTTATGTATGATATTTCCTCGCTCGCTCAGACGACGCTCACTGCAGCCTGCCGCCGCTGACGTCCTTGGTGGATGATCGGGAATCGTCGCCGGCGCTGCTAGTGCTGGCCGACGCCGGCGACGTCGCCGCGCCGTTGCCGTCGTGCATATTCTGGGCGCCGCCGGCGGCGGCGTGGCGGGCCGCGGGCGGGCGGGCGAGCAGCGACGCGGACGAGGTGGCGGAGGAGATGGCGGACGCCAGGGAGATGGGCATCAGGCACAGCCCCTTGCCCTGCAGGTACTGCATCGCCGTGCCCATGTCCTCCTCCATCATCTTGGCCACCTGGTTCTCCGCCAACCTCACCCCGCCGCCACCGCCACCCCCGCCGTTCTCGCCGCCGCCCTTGGTGGTGGTAGCGCTGCCTTTTCCGCTGCCGCTGCTGTTGTTGCTGCCGCCTCCATTGCTGTTGCCCTACACGTGAACGTGATCATCATGCTTAGTTCTCAGAATTGAAACTATACAGGAAACGAAACTGACAGATTACTACTGCAGTGCTGCCTCGTATGCTCTTTGTAATTTATTGGCGAGTAGCCGAGTGTTAACTGCTGCTGGTTACCTCTGAGGACATGCTTGCAACCAGAGGCGCCATGCCGGCGGCTCCGCCCAGACGGCTCATGCTGAGTACCTGCAATGCAGTGCGCGAGGATCTAGTCAGCCGCACTACTGCTGGCACCGCGCGGGTACCTGCTAGCCGGGATGAACTGATCAAAGACATCTAGCAGAACTACCACTTGCCATCGTCAGCAATGTTCAGAACGGAGTGACGGCATCCGATCCTTACCTTGACTTGGAGCTGCAGGAACTTCACGTAGTCTATGATCTCGTCCAGCATCGACGCCTTGTCCGTCTGCAAAATAAAAATACGCAGCCCCACGTCGTCATTTCAGTACTGTCCACGCACAGACACACCCCAATTTCTTCATGCTAATGTGTTACACTACCGCATCGACATCGACAGCAATTCCATCCGGTGTCGTCCGATCAATCAGGCGATCGACATGCCGGCAATGCCGACATTGATCACCCCTTCAGAAATTCGGGGACAAATTGAGCAAAAATAAGGCGTGGAATGAGCCCACAGCCATGCCCATTTATTGCAATCCACACACACACACACGCACTGGTAGTTCACACTAATGTTCCAGGCATTCACAGTACGAAGTACTATCCGGCACATCACATCACCACTATGAGCCACCATGAGCCCGACAGCAGAACAGGAGCAGTGCCTCACCCTCACGGCCTCACCTACCTGCCGACCCGTTTGTGCGTGCGCTGCTAGGTGCTAGCTAGCCTATCGCTGCTGCCACTCGCAAGCCAGTAGTCGCGTAGACGGGCAAGCACCCGCCGTCGCACGCGCGCGTGGCGCGTTGGTCGGGAAAGATTCGCGCCGGAGAGCGAGACGACGAGAGGCCGCGCCGCGCGCGGTAAAGCGACGGCGACGCGAGACTGCGAGAGAAGGGGGTTGCCGACGTACCTTGTTGGCGTTCGGGACCAGCTCCTGCAGCGATTTCATCCGATCTGCGATCCGCTCCCTCCGAAGCTGCAAAATCACACGCGAAAAAGCTCAGCGAATGCCGTGTATAAGCTTGTGATACAAGTACAAGGGCAGCATCACTGAATGAGCAGTTTGGGTTTCTCTTCCTCTTTTTGGCTGGTGAAAGTGAAAGCTACCCGATAGCTCATGAACATTATATTGACTGGTTAGTGGTTACAGCTTATAGGTCAATCGACCAAAACGAAAAGGTTCCAAAGAAACCAATGATATCCAAGGATGTGCAATTGCATTGCAGAGAATATAGAGGTTGAGGCTTTGCAATGTTCTGGCACATCCTTGTACAAGATTATTGTTGATTTCTTCTAAAAAAAGTGATTTTCAGAGAAGGAAAAGGGTGGTGAGCGGGGAGTGGCATACACGTTCGGCTATGCTGTGGGGGTCAGTGGCCTGCCCTCTCCTCGCCCGCTGCCGCTGCTGCCGCGGTGGTGCCGCGCCGCCGCCGGCCGATGAAGCTGCCCCAGCTGGTGGTGTTGCGCCGCCGCTCGCCGCAGGTCCGCCCAGGCTCTGAGGCGACATTGATCCACCCTGAAAGGAACATCATAGACATGGATATACATGAAATTAAAGAAGAGGGTTCTTGGGAAAGTCGACATGTAGCTAGTGATGAGTGGTGTTCTTATTACCTGGACAAACTGTGGTTGCACGCCAGCCGCGCCGTGCATCCCGAAGCCGTTGAACATGGAGTGATCGCCTCCCTGGACGACGCGCGCGCGCGGAAGAGGAATCCATGGAAACGAAATGCTCAAAAGGTTAAGGGAATTGAAAGATCGAGATGAGGAGAAAGGGAGAGTTGAGGAGGCGCATCAAGATCTTACGGCGGAGTTGGGCGACTTGAAGCCGCCCTCCATCTCCTCCCGCGCCGGCGCCGACCGGTCCGTGAACAGCGGCAGCGGGGAGAAGCCGCTGCCCCCGCTGTCCTCGCCGCCCCCAGCGCCCGCGAGGCCGCCGCCGTGGCGGTGCAGGTCGCTGAGCTGCAGCATGACCGGGGAGGAGGACTTGACGATGTCGCCGCCGATCTGGTGCTGCCGGAGGCGGGACGCGAGCAGCGCCGAGTCGTCGCCGAAGTGCTGCTGCGCGGCGGGGTCGGCGCCCGCGCCCGCGCCCGCGGCGAGCTCCCAGGGCGACTTGCCCCCGGCGCCCAGGTCCGCCCACGCCGAGGGCAGCGTGGAGAGCATCTGGTCGAAGAAGTCGTCGGTCTGCTGCGACCCGCCCCCGCCCTCGCCGCCGGCCATCTCCCGGCCGCTCGGCTGCATGGTGCGGATTGAAGAGCGGATGGTCTAGGTAACGGAGGTGAGTAAAGGCGCTTCGGAAAGCCAGGATGAGCAGGAGTCTCACGGCTCGCGCCGCGCGGTTTTTATACTCAGCATCTGCCAGCTTTTCCTTATTTTCTTAAGCAAAAACTGAGCTTAGTTCGTGCAGCACTTTGGCATTCTATCATCTATAGTGATAATTGTTTCCACATATTTTGTTAGCTTAGCGCAAATACATGTAGCCAAAACAATGTTTAATTCCGTCGCAAAACCAAATTTAACATGCAGTCGTGTAGTGTGGCTAAAACATACAGTGGAAAAAAAGGTGGTCTTTGATTCTAAAATTATATTGCAAACGTAAATTATTATCGCTGTATAATAATTCGTCGTTTTGTCTGGTCATGGGAGGGAAAACGAAGAAATCGTTTTAACGATCCAATTCGGTTTACGTTTTGTTTCTGCTAATAAACCTTCTCTCTAAAAAAATTCCCCAGTATCAGTTAACGTAACAAGAAAAGGCACACAAACACGGGAAATCTTCTAAGGGCTAGTTTGGCAACCACATTTTTCCAACGGATTTCCATTTTTTCAAGAAAAAATAAACTATTTTTCCCTCAATTCTCCAAAATCCATTGGGAAAATGAACTGTTTTCCTCTCAATTCTCCAAAATACTTTAGAAAAATGGGATTGCCAAACTAGGGCTAGAACTAGCCCTAAAAAGTTTCACGGTACCGGTTTGCGCTTTGTTTCTGCAAAATAAAACGGTGGAAACCTTCTCTCTATAAACAGTTTTCTCTGCTTTTCTGTGTCTTGCAGGGACAATGATTCCTTGACGAACATTTCTGGTCCTATGAACCCTTGAGTCAGTTTGACAACTCTTGCATTTGAGGCGAATTAAGTGTATTTAAATCCACAATATATTAAAATCTCCTTTAATCCATGTCAACCCACTTCAATTCTTTTCAATTAAGAGTTCCCAAACTAAGCCTGAACCGTCCATTTGGTGAGGGTTCTGTGGTTTCTACGAATAAGGATTCACTTGTTTGAAGAGATAAACCGTTTGAAGAAGCCCTACCGATCAAGTCTGAACAAGCGCTCTGCTTCAAATAAACTTCCCGAAAATCAATATGTTTGGCTCATATTTCAGCTAAGTTTCCAGAAATTTTGTAATGTTGAGATCAAGTGAGCTGTTCGTGTGACTCTGTGAGCTGGTTAGACCATGGTCACCAGGAAGTGGTAAAGGGTGTGGAAAACACTGTTGCGTACTGTACACAGAGTGGAAAAGTAATGATTGCGCATTGTAGACAGTACAAATACACTTTCTGGTGACCATAGTCTTAAGACGGAACGATGATTGCTCAGGCCGTTGATGTTGGACCTCTTTCAGTTCAGGCAGCAGTTCCTGCGCTGCACACGTGCGACAACATACGCACTGGAGAAGCCATGCTTTATGGCCCGCACGTGCTCAGCTCCGTGTTAAAACGGATCAGATGAGATACAGAGATAGTACAACTTATTCGGCATCCGATGAGAGATTTACAGGTAAATGCAGTTATCAGAAGATTCAGAGACAGGATTAGACTAAGAAAATGACAAGGAAGAACAAGGCATTAACCACCGGGATTATTCTAACGCCCCACTACGAGTCATGTCTCGGTGTTCTTCCGACTAAAAAAAATCCGCAGAGTGCGTCTCTAATCCAATCCAAGGCTCTACCTTGTAAAATGATATGGTTATTTATTACAGGCAGCTTGCTGATACTCCAAAAGAGAGGATCCTATGCCTCTGTGTAGCAAATACTCTCTCAATTCTTCGATATAAATGAAAAAGGGCCTGGCTGGTTGAGAAGACCCAGCAACTTGGATCATAGCTGGGAAAATGTCTAGATATGTGCTAGCTTTATTTACCAGCTTTCACAAATCTACCAGTTTGTACTCCATAGGCTAATCGACGTACGTAGTAAAAATGCTAATAACACAGCACGGGCACAAATCGATTGGACTCTCAGGCTCCACATCATCTAGATAAAATATGTTGTTAAGCACCAGTAGAGACGCCCAGGAGAGGCTCCAGGCTCCACAGCAAGGCTCATCTAGCAGTTAATGCGTTGACAAGGGGCCAAGGAGAAGTGCACGCACGACTGGGCGGTTTTGTTCTCCCCTCCCTTGTCTAGAAAAAAAGAAGGGAGTGCACGGGGAGTGGGGGTGGCATGCGCGAAGTCAGCAGCGAGCATTAACTGCTGACACATTCCTCTTGCAGAGCTGAAGATTCAAGGGAATGGACGGATCAGCAGGAAAGTGGTGGCAGGTTAGTCCAGTCTATCCCCACATTAACTACACTAATCAAATCTGGTTGCAACATTAATGGCCCCTGGATTAGTTTAATCCCCCTGCGCCCGGGCTTCCCAGCAGGCATGGATGGAGATGACATGCGAGATTAATGTCCTGTCGTCCATACTATACGAGTTGGAAGAATTCTGTCCATGTTTCTGGTGAATGCCGCTCACAGGGCGCTGATGCAAAGGATTTATTGGGACGAGAAAGATGACCCAGACCAGGGAAGAATTAAGGACATCCACACTGGAAAACAAAGCTCAGTGATTCTGTAATATCAATCACTCAATCAGTAGTTAGCACAGCAACAAATTGTTATAATACCAACATCAAACAATATATATAAGGGCTGTTGACTGCAACCTTTTGCAAACGATGAAATAAAGGGAGAGCTAAGGTATGAATGTACTATCAGTAAAGCAAGGAACGGACGCAAGTTATTACTCATACTAGTCTGGGTGAACGGATGATAGTGGAAGGTCCTTTATGGGTACACGGATGTAATTCATACATCAAGGTTCGGCTAAGTTGGAGCGATCCAATATTTAAAGATGGAAAGAGAAAAGGCTCATAATGCTTCTCAGAGGCAGCACATTGCCCTTGTGTCTGCCAACATAATCAGTAAAGTTTCTGTTTATATATAATAAGATGAATGCACGGTATTTTGATATGCCCGAATGACAAAAATGTACAAGTCATCAACATAACAGACAATGACATTGATCACCAGATTTAACCACAACATGCCACCGAACCATTAATTGGACAAACCACAAACAGTAAATGTTTAAATTAGTGCTTACCAGTGCATTGGCAATGGTGCCAACTAAAACAGCAACTTCATATGCGTGCACAATGTTCGGATAGTTCCAGTTACAAGTGAGGCTCAAAATTTTGGAACATCATACTGTCACCATGCATGATAAATCCAGATATAGAAACAAGGGTGTGCCAATTTTCACAAGACATCTTCAGAGCTAGCTATCTCCACAATGACAAGGTAGATTTTACCAAATCGAAGTGTACTGCGCATCATTTATCCATCTCCCAGATAATGCCACCATCCTCTGGATGCAGCAATGAACAAGAGTAAGAAGATGTACAAAATATATTGGTAAGAAAGTGAAGTATAAAATTCATGCTTTCTACAGTAAAACTCAATCTTGCTTTTAGTGTTGGTAATTCCTGCACATCAACTTGTATTCAGTAGCTTAGAGTCTTTTCCAGTTTCGTCAGTTAAGTAGATGACTTGGCGGCTAAGTGTTTAGCTGGCTGAGTCAAGAGTCTGTTGTAGGCGTGTCCTAGTTTGTAGGAGTAGTGGAAGTAGTGGAGCTAGTGCTCCTAGTGCCTGATCCTTCAGCACGTTTGTAAGCCCCTATGGCTGTATATAATCAGAAGATAATACAATCAGAAAAGCTGTCTTCTACAGCACCAAACTACTGTGTCCATCTCTGTGTGTGTTCATCTGTGTTCTTGCGAGCTGAGAGAGTTTTGATAGCTAACATTTAGAAGAGTATAACTCGTAATTAAGTTCGTCAGATACAGTCCTAAGGTAAGAAATTCAAGTGACTGCTCTCCCTCCTGCTACAAAACCCAGGAATATACCTTTGATCTTTTTGTTTATCCAAACCTCAAGCAACATCCCTGCACCGACACCCGCAGTACATACAGCACCATAGATTGCCAGTGCAGAAGGCCAAGACCGCCTGGGCAGAAAATAGCACTCAGGGACTTGTCTGATTTTCTTTGGGAGACGCTTCTTAACGATTGGTTGGCTAGATTCAGTAGTCACTGCACCACCAACAGTCTTCCAGTCCACATTCTTTAGGATATCTTTCGAGTCTTCAGCAGCCATTCTGAAACTATTCTGAAACTGTAAGTATAAATGTAATAAGAGTTCCACGAATAGTCACACGATAGCAATACATATTCAATTTTCAGGATATCTTTTCAGTCTTCAGTGCCATTCCAAAACTTCATGTAAGTTAATCAGAATTCCACGAATATCACATGTCAGATAGTCACACAGTAGCAATATATTCAATTCTTAAGGATATGCCTCTGTACAAGTTTTCAACATATTCTAAGACGTATGGGTTTTGATGTGACACGTAGCAAATTCCAAAACACAAACCTAAAGAGGGCATGTACTCAGAATTCTGCATATATAAATATATTCAACAACCGGCTTATGGCCTGAGAATTTATGAAGAAATGCAACAAACAAGAACATAAGGATGAAATTGCAGGTAACATGTCTGAACAAATTACATAGTTGATTCATTGATCCAAGTGTGGTGGCAACTAGACCTTATATTAATTAATGCCAACAAATCCAACACCTCAAGTCATAAGGTTAATGATGTAGATTGTAGAATAAGCACAGAGGTTCTATATTTCGTTCCATTAATTGATAAGGCTTGCAAAAACCACACCGCCCCTTGACTCAGCTATGTGGTTGATGATGAATGGAAGAGCCCAATCCAATGCATATGCAACTACACACTTAGGCCCCCTTTGGAACGTGGGAAAAAAAATTCCCGATCCTGCATTTTTTTTCTGTATTTTTGAACCGTTTTCTGTGAAATTCTTGCGTTCCAAACGAAGCCTGTTTGGGAGCTTGGCATTTTTTTACACTTGTAATTAGTTTACAGGTGTAAACTTTAGTGCACAAGAATACCACTGTATATTTTCTCACTTGAAACAAGCTGCTTGGAAAAACCAGAAAAAAAAAGTATATACAACTGGTAGCAAGATGCTATGCGTGCCATTCACTGAACGACGATTACGTCAGTTCATCCGCTAGCAGGATTGCAAAAGCCATCTCTCCCCATGAATCAAAAGGATTAGAACTCGGATGAACACACGAGAAGAGATAGGACCACGGATTGAAAGAGAAATCCGAGCAACACGCAAGGAAAGATGGGATCAGATTTGGAACCTGAAGAACTTGGTGAAGATACGCAAGGGCACGCCAGCCGAGGAGTGGGGGGCGGTGCAACAGGCGGCGAGGGGACGGGGCGCGCCGGCCGGGCCGCCGGTGTGGGGTGGCTTGACGGTAGGCGAGGGGCCAGGGCGCAGGCGCGGGGCGGCACGACGGGCGCGCCGGACGGGGCAGGGCGCGTGACCGGCGGCGAGGGGTTGGGAGTGGGGTGACGCACGGCCGGGGCGGCGGGCGGCGGCGGCGAGGGGCGGCGGGCGACTAAGGGAAAGGGACGAGTCGGGGCGCCGAGCGAGCCCTCTCCCCGATATCTGTTGGAAAAAAAAGTGTGGCCTGCCCAGACGTTTTTTTTTTTCCAGGTGGAATGGCCCAAAACCGGTGTATTTTTATTGGCCTCACCGGGCTTCCAAGCAAGATTTTTCGGTCAAGCCTGTAAAAGTTTCTGGGCCTGTATTTTACATCGGTATTGGGCTCAAAACCGGTCTTCCAAACAGGCCCGCCCCCTTTGGAACGTGGGAAAAAAATTCCCGATCCTGCGTTTTTTTCTGTATTTTTGAACCGTTTCCTGTGAAGGAAGCCTTTAGGCATGTTTAGAACTAAGGAAAAAATTCCTATTATGTGCTTTTCCTATAAAATTTAACTGTTCCCCTTGAAATTTCTATACGATTCCTATGAAATTTCTGCATTCCAATGACGCCCATGGGCTTACAAACCGTCTCCAGAGTGGAATACAACAAAGTTTTTTTTTCTTTTTTGATAGGAAAGAGCTCAGCTATCATTCTACTCCATGGCCAGCTGAAAAGCCGCCAGCAATATCGAACACAATGTCCAGCAATGGGGTCGAACAGACATTACTCCTGACCCGGCTCACCCCCCATCCCCAGCTGAGCAAGGGCATGAGCAAAAGCATTACAAGATCTGGGGCTGGGCACGACAGAAATTTGTACAAAACTGAAATGCAAAGACAACAGTTCCCTAATCTCCTTGAGATAAACCATCCAGCAGCATGGTCATAGACGTATTTACCCTAAAAAATTATCATAGAGTCTCCTCGCAAGGCAGCACAACCCAAGCTGCTAGAATACAACGAGTTTTTGTGAACCAGGTGAGACAGTCAGAGGAATATAATTTCCAACGGCCTACTAAAACTGCAGGGCAACCAACGGGGAAGCAAATAGGAACCGAGCAAACGGCGAGTAAGCGAGAGGGAAGGGGAAAATTACCGCGTGGTACGGGGCTACAGCTCCGGAGGCGACGATGGGGCGGCGGCGCCGAGACGGTCGGGGCTTTTGTGGGCTTCCTGTACGGTGGGCGCTGATGCCTTTCCCCGCCCGTGCGTCCAGCAGGCCGGATGGATTTTTTCTTACAACAGACCGGATGGATTTGTCTCGCGGTTAGGCCCAGACTTCCGGTTTGCTCCTCACTATTTCTCAACTCATTAACTCAAAGAAAGCAAAGCGGAACCAGATACCAAGCCCGATTTTGAAGCCTAAATTATGGAAATGGTACCAGATACCAGGCGCCTTGGAACTGATCAATGGACAAAATATCTGGCTATATTGAAAACGGTTTTAGATGATAGTTTTCTATTTTTGAAAACAATAAAACCTTGTTTAATCTTTGGAATCATAATTGATTTATTTTAAATCAGAAAAGCAAAACTTATGATAAATATTTTCTACAAATATAATGTAACTATTGGTGCTCTATTTAGAGACTCTTAGAACTTATGCATTCCTATTTCTAATGTTATTAGGAGCAATTAAAGAATATGTGCAACATTAAATAAGTTTTAAATATCTTTCAAATAGAACACCAATAAAAAGATTTTATTGTTATAAAAAAATTGGTAAATATTTTTGAAAAAGTGTATTTTTCATTCCTTATGTATTGCTAAAGTGTTACATTTATCCTTTAAGTTTTCATGTGAGGGGCGGCAAAAACCTTGGAATTGGTTTTGGAGTGGGAGTGCCGGCCAGGTATGTGATCTATGTTTGAGCACTAATTATGGATGCCTTGCCCTTTGTGTTGTCATATCCTTTGCTATCTGATGAACTATGTTAGACGATGAAGAACCATGCGGTTTGGACTGGAACGTGAACTTCAAAATCATCAATTTCAAATGTTGTTGAATCGTCAGCGGTAGAAATATAAATGTTCGCAAAATATAGCTCGAATACAATGTGTATCCACAATGGAATAAAATGGAATATCATTGGTAATATGCTAAAATAGTGGTCCCTAAAGCACCGAAGAAGTTTTATTAGAGCAAGTATAATAAGGGGTTTAGAGCCCGTCTATGTGGCACTTTTGTTTATGTGGAGGTGAGAGAGATGAAAAACGAGAAGAAGTGGGCTCTTATTCAAGGGCCAGCTCTATACGGGCTCCTAGACAAGATGAAGGAAGGATGTTAAGTCAAGAGCCAAGCTTAGAGTCCACCTTATTATATGAGATAGTTTTAAGTGACATAACAACAACTTAAAATTCATGGTGGGTTTTTATTATTAGTCTTACTCTTAGGTGCCGTTCCCAAAACAAGCCACAGGGGAGCTGGCTGGGGATGCTACAGTAGACACTCAACAATAATTCCTGGATGAAGCTGGCCGGGGGCAACTTGTGACGCTGCGGCTGCCTGCTCTGCTCTGCTGCTGGAGTGCAAACTATCAAAGCATCAGTGGGGGTACTAATCTCTGCTGTTTCTGAAGAACTCCCTGTCACTCAGCTGCCTAATTCTGCTCTGCCACCGGCACTGCGGTAAACAGCGCGCTGCGCCTTCTATTCCGCCCTCGTGTGCCGCTGCCGCTGTTTGTTCTTTTTTTACAGTGCCAGTTCTGCCGCCAAAATGTGTATTGATCGCCTCTGCAGCGTACTCTGTCGCAGGCCCTCTGCGAACTGCAGTGCGAGTAATTCCACGGCCAGGCCGTTATTGCTGCTAGCCTCTGGTCCCGCCGGCTTCTGTTCCCGCTACTAAAATTCATACAGCATCTGTTAAACTACCTCCATAATCTTTTATAACGAAATTAGAACCGAGAGAAAACGCCGATGCTGCTTTTTCTTCCAAAAACAATCATATTGGTTTGATTAAACTGCTGTGCATTTTGTGCTGATATCTGCACCCGGTCCCTTCCCGCGTACCCAGTTCAAATTCAAGAGGCTCGGCCGGCTCCATTCCCACGTCTTGCACTTGAACACACACCATCACACGAGTAGCCCCAATGACCAGTTGCATTTATTTGGTTTTACAAGGACTGGAGCAGCCATGGACACCCAAATGGCCTTCCATTTCGAGCACCCAAAGTACGAGCTCTGCTGGGAAAGGATTCACAACGATCTCGTCGTCGTCTCTGAACCGGACAACACCTGAACAACACGGCACACCACCGCTACACCACACCTGCAAACTGCAGACACACACACACGCACGGGAGGTGGCCGCGACAAGACGCTGGCAGGGCAGGCGGCAGCCGCCTGCGTGCAGGTCGCGGCAGTTAACACCGCGTCACCCGCGCAGCGTGACGCCCACCAGCCAACCTGACACCGCTGCCGGGCCATGGCGCCAAACGCGCGTTCGCGCCATCTTTTTCGTCGTCGCGCGCCAATGCGCCATCGACCCTACCGGACGAACCGGCGCGACTCGTCGCGGCGGTGGGAGACGAGCTTGGCGGCGTCGCGCCACCACACCACCTCGCGCTCCTTCTCGTGGAGCCGGCGCTGGGCGGTGTCCAGCGCCGCCTCCAGCTCCACGATCCGCTCCTGCTGCCGCTTCTGCAGCAGCTCGTGGAGCCGCCGCTCCAGCGCGCGCGCCGACACGCCGCCGTGCGGCGGGCTCATCCTGTCCTCGTCGTACGCGTACCCTTCTTCTTCCTCCTCCTCCTCCTCCTCGTCTTCTTCTTCAGCCTCCTCGTACTCCTCATCCTCATCGTCCTCGTCCTCGCACCCAGCGTTGTCGTCGGCTTCATCACCGCGCTTCACTCCACCGTCGTCCACGCAGCTGCGCGACGAGCTGTGGGCGGAGGCTCTGGCCTTCGTCTTCACCTTCAGCTGTGGCAACTGGCAGCAACATACGGCAGAGACACGTCATCAAGTCATCATCACTTCATCAACGAAATACAATTAATAAAACGCGCATTGTGTACGTGCGTACTGGTGATTCGTACCTCGAGTCCTTGCGTCGGGGCGATCCGCTGGTTCCCGCCGGCGCGCTCGCGCTGCATGCGGCTCAGCTCGGCCTGGAGCTCCGCCTCCATGAGGTCCATGACGGCGGCCGTGCGGCCGGAGGCGGCGTGGTTGCCGGGCGCCGTGCGGGAGCAGTTGGACGCCGCGTCGGCGTCGGCCGCGGGGAACGCGATCGGGTCCTTCACGGCGGTGGTGGTGGCGGCGCTGCTGCTGCCGTGGGATTCCTGCGAGGTGGTGGGCGCGGCGGGGTGGTTCGTCGGCTTCTCGTTCCGCTGCGCCGCCGCTTGCAGCCTGATCTCCGACACGAGCGCCTCCATCTGCGCGCGCAGCTCCACCATCTTGTTCAGCTCCACCGCGCTCTTGGACAGCAGCAGCACCAGGCTCGCGCCCAGGCCCAGGTTCATGGACACCAGCTCCTCCTCCGGCTTCTTCCTCCCTGCACACCATCCGATCCATCCACCGAAAATTTCAGCATCAGCGTCAGCGATCGATCTCTCATGCATAATTCACCACGATTCATGCGTCGTTAATTTCCTCTGCAGTTTAGTAAAAGTTTGATTTAATCATGATGCCGGCCGCACCTAGCGAACTCCGCGGCGTCTCGAGGGGAAGCTCAGGCGGTGGCCGCGGCGGCTCCACGACCTTAACCCGGGGAGTCTCGCCCTGATCGGCGCCGTCCTTCCGCTCCTCCCTCATGCCGCCGCCGTACCGCCGCGGCAGGCGCACGCGGCACCCGAACCCTCCCCCGCCGCTCCCGCCGTCCCCGCCGCCGCCGCCGCCGCGCAGGAGGATGCGCGACAGCAGCGACCGCGGCGACGGCTGGGCGTCCACCCCGCTCGCGGTGCGCGCCAGGTGCGCCCGGATGGACGCCGCCGCCGCGGCCGAGGAGGAATTCACACCCGCCGCCGCCAGGCGCGGCGGCGGCGGCAAGGGCAGCGACGACCCCGCCGCCTCCCCTACTCGCCCTCCCGAACGACCTCTCACGCAATTCTCCATTGCCACCAGCGCGGAGGCGAAGGCGAAGGCTACACGCGTGGGCGCGAAGACGCACAGGGATTCAAATTCTTGGACACGCCTCGTGCTCGGCGGCACGCCACGTATATTTATAGGAGAGGAAGAAGAAGGTCTTGAGCTCGATGCTCTCCTCTTCCGGAACGCGCGGCAACAAAACTTGGAGGGAAGCTCGGCAAGTTTTTTTAAAAAAGGGCGGAATTGAATGCGGGTACTAAAACTAATCAAGGCGATGAAATGATCTTGGAAGCTTGCTTGCTCGCGCTAATGGCGGGATGGTCCCAGGCAATTGGAGGCGCAGGGGGGGAGGAATTAACTGCGGGGGCGAGCAACCCATGTTGGTGCTGCAGCCTGCAGGGAACCGAAGCTGCTGGTGCTGGTAACAGCGCGCTGTGCCGTGCACTGCAGTGCTGCTTCTGCTGCTGCCATTTTTTACCTTCTGCCAAGCTCTTGAAATGGAACTGTGAATTCTGAGTGTTTACTGACGGCCGAACCAAGCAGAGGAGCAGGGGATCGGCAGTGGCAGGACAGGGAATTTTGTTCTGGAGATTGGAGGGTGTCGCCAGAGGCGCTGTGCTGCTGCTCTGCTTGAGAGAGGGAGCTGCAGGCTGCAGCTTGCAGAGTGGGGGAGAGGGGAGCTGCAGGCAGAGCGGAGGTATTTTTGTGGGCAGGAAATGGAGTGGTGGACGGGCGGGAGCCGTTGGATCGGGTATCTCACGGCTGAGATTGAGACCGGCCAAACGAGTGGTGTAGTGAATTGTTTGGTTTTGTTAGTCGAGGGGTTAACCTTAGATATTTTTGGAGTTGGATTCAAAATTAGACAAATGTGATTAGCTGTTATTCTAAAATGGACCTATTCCTAATAATAACAAACACAGATAATTAGATTCGAATTTAATGGATTATTTTAAATGAATTTTATAATGGCATGAGCAGACAACTAATAGCAAATTTTTGATACTTTAAATCACCTTTGACAATGCCATAGGTGGATTATTGATTACAAATTGAATCACATTTAATTATCTTTTCTAATGGCAGAATGGTTGATTTTGTACAAAACGGAATACATTTGTGGGGCTGCATCAAATTACTGTTCATATAATGGTCTGTGTGATGAATTTAAATTTAAAATAAAAAAATGCAATGCATCTAGAGAGTATCTTTTGGACGTCTATATGTTTCTGAGATTTAACAACTTTTAGAAATAAACTCTGTCCATGTTTTCCAATTATTCTTGTACAACTCCTGTGCTCCCGCAGTTCACCACATCTCCTGCCGTTTCCCTCGGCCTCCATCTAAGAATTCAACTTATTATATAGTTAACGTCCACCTTAACTAATAACTAGGAAGATGGCCCGCGCAAATAGCGCGGGTAGCTAGTTTTTTAATAGTTTAGTTATATTTGAGTTTAATATTTTTCTTAATCTTATATTTATTGTTTTTTCTATTGGTCCTAAAAAATATAACTTTATTTCTTATATATTGTTAAAACATGTTTTTATAAGCTAACCTATTAAGATATGTATGCATATGTATATTACATAAATATTTTTTGCTAATTTTTATTCTAGAATAGCTTATATCTAGTTCGATTTACCTAGGTCATGTCATTATAATTAAATAATCACAAAAGTAGTGTGATTTGGTTCTTAAAAATAGTTTTTGATATAGTTCATAATTCTAAATATAGTTAACTTTAACTTTGTCCTTAGTTAAACTTCAATAACTTTGGCCAAATAGTTCTAACATTTATAAATCAAAAATAGTTTCATTAATTTCACCATGACAGTAGGGGCAGGCTATCCCTCTAGCGTGGCTTGGATTCCCATCGAACTTTGAGGTCCTAGTAGATGTAAAAGTTCTTACATTTTATAAAGCTGATAACAATTTTCTATAGAAATTGTTGTATTCAATTAGACAAGTTCACACATTGGGCGGGTCAGGTTCGGTCTGCGGGGTGTTTAGAATGGCCCACGCCTGGCTTGCGTCTAGCATGGGGTCAGGTCAAGCTTCGTGGCGGATCTAGGGTATAGAATTATTAGGGCTCATTTTCCTCTTCTTTGTCCTCTTTTCCTTTTTTTTTATCTTCCCATTTCTTCATCATCTATTCTTCATATTCTTTGTTCATGCAGAAATATTATGCGCAGGGGAGTATAGGTGCTCCAGGCCCCCAACCCCCACGCTGGATCCTCCCTTTGTTAGGCTGGTCTGTGTCCTCCCTAAGGCCATGTTTGGTTAGGTCTTTTTTTTTTTTTCAGGTAGCGGTTTGGGTCAAAAATCATGGCCCACATCTGGCCTGGCCTTGTTGCAAATCAAAAAATGGCATTTGTCCACCTAATACATTGCTCATGTCTATTTTTTCGATTGGGTTCGATGGCCATGATCAGGTCGACATTCAATCCTCCGGCGCGGCCTAAATAGATTCCGACCTTGGCAAAACTAAAGGCCCTCTTTAGAATATTGGATTTTCACAGAGATCATATATGAATTTTGTAGAAAATAATTCAATTTGAAAAAAATACAAGAAGCAAAGGACTCCATTAACATATTGTATATGAATTACGTTTCAAAGGTTCCTAAAAGGAAGGTCATTACACATTTCTTTGAAAAAACTCCATTCCAAATGTTGCCTTATCTCTTATCAAAGCCCCCCTCTAACATATCATGGCATCTATTTTGCTCCCTCTTTCAAAAATATCTAGCAACATGCTGCATGTCATAAATGAAGCTCGTTTTCGTCAGATCTACATCTTCTATTGCCAAATTGGTCTCCAAGAGGGGGTTCATTGAGCTACCCTTTTTCTTATTATTATTTTATCTCACGCAAAACATGTGTGTTGGATCATCGAGTATGGCGCCATATGTAGATAGCAGCGTAGTTGATGGTTGGCGGGACTTTACAGGTTTGGATTCAAGACTCTAGGATGGCATGCTGGACACATCGATAAAGTTCATGTAGAAGAAAGTCCAAAAGGAGAAATGTTGCATGTAATGCTTCGTATGTAATTTTTTTAAATAAAACTTTCATGGTTTTTAAGATTATAGAGTTGTACCAGTACCTAGATGATTTATTTACTAAAATAATAGATTTGTTCATAAAATCCAATGGATCATATATTATTCTTTTTTTATTTAATGTGTTATCTATGTGTCCTCTGATCCTCTCGGCGAATGTAATTGTTTGTTTCAACATCCCCTTAATAATATAATAGATATATGATGGAGAGATTTATCTTTTATTAGTTGATTATTTTATTAGTTATATCATCTACTCACACATTCGCATGGCCTTATTTTGGATATACCGTGAAATGAATAAAAAATAATATTAGACTATTTGGTACAATGAAGTTGTACTATACTGTAGAAAAACATGAGAATAGTTATGTACTACCTATTGTATCTATTTTTGTTAATCTATTATTAATTCAATTTTATTTCATGGGTTCATGAGTTGCAAGTCCTACCTTTCTTTGCCTAGTGATTTTGAATGTGTCATTGACCGGTTAAACATACCAAGGAACGCAGCTGGCATTTGAAGCTAGCTCACTCGACGGTGCAAGCATAGTGTCAATATTTTGATGGGATGGACATGTGTTCTGAGGGCTTTGGCATGCACTCGCAGCAGCCACAACCTAGCGTCATGGCCCTTATGAAAAAGCCACCGAGTATTAACATATTTTCACACTTCATTCAAATGGAGACGATTAGGAGAGAGAATCGTATTATAGTAGCTAAATTAGACCGATGATAATACATGGCAGGAGACACTTGCAGACACGATGTAGAATAGGTGTTGCATGCGGATTCAATTTTATTTCCTTTTTATATACTCTTTTTTTAGACAAAATCTATATGGACTCTAATTACCATCCGTGACTCACACGTTGTGGATTTGTAAGATTCAGAGTTCAATAATGAGTCGTGTCTTATTAGGAAATATATAAAAGAACAAAGAACGTTCAATCTAGACCGTTGGAATATATAACAATTAATGATGTAGTTCTTTTTCTTTTTTAGATGCATTTAATATATCCCTTTAATATGCACCGTTAGATCTTCATAAAATTCTACGGTGGAGAACTTTTCTTTTTTCTGATTAACGTGGTAATTTCTTCGCCCTCTCGGCGAACGTGGTGGCTTCTTTTAACACTCCCTTATTAATATAATAGATGTACGGTGCGAATTCAAATTGGAACCCGTTGAAGAATTGAATGGAACGCATATAGTATGGATTTACTCCCCCGGTTAAAACGCTCTAGATAGAACTGAAAAGCCTTTGACTGTTGGGTTCAAATTTGCTCGCCAGCAGTAGTCATCATGTTTTAGTCTCGGCTGTAATGCCGAATTAAACCAACTGGCGCGTACACGATTAGGACGATGCATACCTGTGTGTGTGGTCTGACCGTGACCGGCGACAGCACACAGCTATAGCGGACGGTAACCTCAAAACGTTACGGTGGTACGTACTGAATACTGATCGATTAGGTGACACAGCAGTAGTAGGCAATACAGTGGTACGCACACTGCTCTGTGACGACTGTCGTCAGATCATGTTGCTCCGTACATGTATGTGAGCCTTGATTGCCACTAATTAACTAAACTGCAGGGGAAACGGGAGCTAACTGCAGCGCTTTGGGAGATCACCACGTACAATTACTAATCTACAACAAAGGAACTCACTTGCATTATTTCAAATCGCACGGCATACGTACAGCACGCATCGACAGGCCGGTCGTCGTTATAGTTGAGGAGTTCTCCCAATTTCAGTGGAGTTACGTGAAGATGGAGGAATGCTCGGTAGTTTTAGCTAGCAATTAACACTCAAGTGCGCCCTGTGCCGAAGTGTCATTATTTCTAGACGGTTGGATTGGTGTAGTTAAAATTTTGAAAACTCTTGGATGGTATATATCACCCCTTGCAGAGGTCACATTTTTAATTTTACAGTGGCATGCTGGGCGTTCCAGCGAGAGGAGCAGCAGAAGCATATGCCAATGGCACGCCGTGCCATTCATGCCTCGGCGACGGTACAGTGCAGTGTACCGGGTACCCCCCCAATTAACGAGCCTAGGGCTTAATCAATCTCGGCGCGACGGTACACGCGCGCGAGCGTCGCCGCCGTTGCTCCCGTACGCTTGCAATTGGCGCGGGCCGTTCAAATTTCCCAAAAAAAAAAAAAAAAAAAACTCGATCGCATGGTGCATGCATGCATGGCTCCGATCCGGAAGATGGATTGATGAATGCGTGCTCTAGCTTGCCACGTCGTACTGCCGGCGCCGATGATTGCCGGCGTGCTGGCATATGGCTCCGATCCACCACTTGCAACGTGCTGCGTGTGGGCATATACGCGCTTGCACACCGCACGCATCACACGTGCATGCAATTGAATTGGATCGGCCGCGGAAATGGCCGGCCGGCGCCCAGGCACACACAGGCAGGATGGAGTTTCGAAACGACCTAGTACGTACTCGCTTCTGACGACGCCGCGCGTTTCAAATACTGCTCCCACGATCCGTTCCCCGGCCGGCCGGCCGGCCGGCCTGTGCAATCAGCCAATCATATTCATATGGATATAATATGGTGGATGCCTGGCTGCTGGCTGCTGGTCGATCGATTCGCTCGCCGGCCGGCCGTCGGATCAATGAGCCGCGACGCATGCCCCTCAGGCAGCTCATCACAACGTTTCACGACATCCATCCATCCATCAATGCGCGCGTGAGCCGGCGTCCGGCCGGGTTTTTACGACACTCGTGGTAGCTGCTGCAGAATCGCGTCGTCATGCAGTACGTAGAGGTAGCTAGACGACGAGCAAGGGAGAGACGCGAGGAATACGCATGCCGCCGACGCCGAGAGCCCGAGAGGTACGCCGCCGCGCTGGGCGAGCGGATCGCGCGACGCCCCGCCCGCCGTGCACGTCGTCGATCGTGGGTCATAGGGAACGCGTGAGGCCGCGTGCATTTACTCGTGCACGGGGCGCGTGGTTTAATACGGGCGCCCCGGCTCTGGCCAGGCCCTAGGGATACTCTGCTGCTGCTGCTAGCTGCTATACATCATCATCCGATCCACAATCCATGCATCCATCAAGGTCATGGAGATTGGAGACGAGACGACGCCGGCCGTACGTGCCGCGCCAATGGTCCACGTACGTTAATACGTACATACATGCGCGCGTGCTACGTATATATATGCACGCCGCAGATGCATCCGCCTATATATAGTGGGGCCCCGTAGCACTCTCACTACTGATCATCACAGTCATCACCGGCTGCTTGATTTCTATGTGAAGCCGCCGGCCGGTCGAATTAGTCGACTGCGAATAGATTGATTGATTATTCAGAAGCTGCGTGCTAGCTGGCGAGATGGTTGTGTTTGCGTGCGCCAGCGCCACGATTCAAATGGTCTCGACCCCCCAGAATCGAATGTACTGTTGCTGTAGCAGCACTAGTACGTGCATGTGTGCATGTAATCCGTGTATACGTCTTTGGTGTCCACGACAAGTACGTACTCTCGGCCGTAGGCATTGGTACGTGCCCGACCCGACGTGGAGGGAGGGAAACATGAAAAATACGTATGAAATTTCTCTCTCGACACTAGAAGAGGCAGGCAGGCCAGGTAGGTACACGCCACCACCAGCAGCCCAACAACACGTACGGGGACTCAGGCAAGCCAAAGATCGCCGCGCATTGATGAAGACCGGTGGCGTACCGGGGGCGAAGCCACCGTACCGGAGCTGAATCCTAGACGGATTTCCCCTCAGGGACCGGCGCCCGTCACGCGACCGCTGCCCGTTGCCGCAGTTACTCCCCGGTCGATCGGCAACGGGCACGGCTTGTGGGTTTTGTGAGCTGCCGCCGTGTACTCCCGCGCGCCATAAAACAAGTGGGATCACCAGCCGGCACGCCGGGGCCCCGGCAAGATCTACGGGGCCGTGCCGTCTCGTTTCATTCATCGTCGCTCGTCTTAAACGGCATCGTCATTTACCCACCTTTAATTAGACCGGTAACTTGCGGCATCACAGCCACGGTATTTGGGAACCGATTGTGCAAGGAGCTAGCCTTCTCAACAGATTCAAAATTGCGCTGCCAAACACTGATTCATGTGACAGATAACAGATTGATCATCGACTTATTCGGCAATTAAAAACAATGGTGTGACATAACATCACTCTGTTCGTTTCCCACTACAGAATCCGTGACAGCTGAATAGTACAGGTTCATCAAATACCTATCAAAACTTCTGCTAAAAACAACATACAGCGACAACGAACGGCGGCGTCGGAGGATGTAAGGTAAAATCTCTTCACCAATGGGTGGAAGTGCAACAACATAACAACAGCAGTATGCGAGTCTTGGGAGGGTGGGGTTCTCTATATGTTCATGTTCTCAACTCTTGTGTCGTGTTAGGCTTGTTCCAGGATTTGCCTTGGTAGGTCTCATCCTCCGCTGCGACATGTAGTCCGCCTCCTCCTGGAAGGGGTTTGGCCCGCCAAAGTCTTGCTTCAATTTCCGTACTTTCTTTGTCTTCCCTCGGTCATACTCCTCATCCCTGTTAACAGGAGGCCAAATGAGCATGAGCTCAGCTAAGTGTTTGTTCCCTTAAAAAAAAATGGTTAAAGTCTAAAGTACAGAACTGAAAGTGGAGTGGTTAGAACAGAAATGTCCTATATAGATCAGGTTCAGAATGGTTACGCTGACATGTAACATGGATCTGTTTTCATATGTTTTCAGGATTATATAGGTCCTCACCCCTCATACACAGTTTATCATGTCTAAATGATCTTAGAACACTTCAGTTTTTGTATGATCATTTTGTTGCATTGAAAATTATTCATGCTCCGTGGCAACGCACGGGCATGCACCTAGTTAGTACATATGTTCTCAATAAACTGCAAAACAAGAACTCACCACTCATCTAAGATGTAACCAATGCTGTTGCTCTTGCGTTTCATAGGTTGCAACGCTGAAACCTTCGTGTCTGTCACTTCTGTGTCATCCCAGCGCGGCACTGAAAACCAAGCAAGTAAACAAACGATGGTTAAAATTGATGGCATGAATCCAGAACAGCATGTGCATCTGCAAAGAGAAGATGTGCTAACCAGTAGCTTCCTTCAGGTCCGTCACACGAATACTGACAGGCAGGGTTGCTCCCGACTTAGCATCCACATTTTCCCTTGATTCCATCTGATCTACTGCAGAAGAGCTTGGACCAGACTTTGGAATTGCAGCACTTGTACCAGCAGCCGTGCAAGGTCCATCAACATTCTGTTTGATTTTGGAGGACTGAGTATCATCTTTGGGGCTTGCACTAGCATGTGAACATTTCCGATGACTGGAGGCACATTCTATGTTTTCAGATCGTGCAGGTGCTGATGTTGATGTCAACTGCTCACTCATACTGTCACCTAAACAAGAAATAGTTGCCACATCCTTACAAACTATAGCGCGTCTTCTACTTCTCTTATGTTTCGCCTTCTTCCCTGGTTTTAGTGAAGCTGCCAACAGTTGTCTGGACCCTAGCCACATGTTCACAACAGGAGACCTCACAAACTTCTTTGACTTCAAATTCACCTTTTTGGCTGTAGCGTCATTGCATGAAGTAGCTACAACAGCCTGCACAGAACCACCAGAGCTGATCTGTATTCCACAACCAACTTGTGCAACCCCTGGTGCAGTGTTATTCTGCAGATAGGCACATATAACAAATACAATGAACATCAGCTCATGCTCATGTTTAGCACAATTACAGTACAATATGATTTAGTAGATCTGCAATGCTGCAGCAGCAAGGAAGGAAAAGTGGGGGTGCTGTACCATAGGAAGTGCCTTGGCAATTTCATTAGCTTGACCCACAGATTCTGGCAGGTTCTTTGCTTTCTCACTGGAAGTGGCACATCCACTGCTCGGCACGATGCCATTTGAAACAACAGGATCCTGGAATTTTCACGAAATAAAATAAGCTATCAACCATTCATTTTTTTTTTAAAAAAACATACAGTGACCATCAATCCAAGATAGCAAACCTTCTTTGACAAAGTCTCTGCAGCAAACTCTGCAGCTGTGTCATTTACATGGACAGTTGGCTTGGAAAATGGAGTTGTTTGATGCTGAGAAGTTAGTTTGTCATCCTTGGATAGTGTAGAAGCACCATTGACCACCGGAGAGGTAACCGGAACATTTTTCCCTGCATCAGTTGTAGGTTCCATTTCCTGTAAAGACCTCCCAGAAACTGTCTGTTTACCACATGTATTTGTAAATGATGCATGTTGGTGCAAGGAAGATGTATCCTGACTATTTACAGGAAACTGCATTGATTTAGTGGGCAAGGTAGCACCATCATTTTGAGGTACCAGAGCTTGTGTGGAAGACAGGCTATGGTTTTGAGAGGCTGCGGTATCTACAGCTTTGACCTCGTTCTTTGAACAATGGGCTGCTGAAATGTTGCCAAAAATGGTAGAGTAGCCATTGCTTGTGCTGTGCATCTTATCACCAAATGGAGATGAACCATTCAAATTTTGTGCTTTTACACTGTTTTGGGTAACACCATTCAGACTTGAGATCCTTTCAGAGGTTTTCTTTGCCAGAAAATTAGCATTGCTATTAACATTGCGCGCCATTGAGTTCCCAATACTGTCACGTACATAAAATAGCATATAAGCCTTCTGCCTTAACACATCAGCCTCACGAACTTGGCAGACCTGCATTGATGCCCATAAGAATCGGTATGAGGAAAACCTCTGACGAAGTAACTAAGGAGCACAAAAAGGAAGTAGCGCCCATGACATAATGTAGCTCAACACATGAATAACCCTCTCCCTAGCAATGCAGAGTGCATAATCCATACTTCATTTATTGTAATCTAGCCAATGGGTTAAAATCAGAATCCATGGACCAGAGGATTTGAGTCTTAAATATGAAAAAGATTTATTGAGTAGTGACAGTAGTTTGCCAAATGCTAATCATATGAATGCTAAACGAGTCTGCAAGTTAAAGTTAGCAGTAGCACTGTGAATCAAAAAATAAAACAAATAAGTAAAACTTCATGGAAATACTAACGCCATACTAGACCTTGTTATCATCAAGATTGTGCCACATCCCACTGGATGTACGAACGAAACAATAGTAATGACCAGATTGAGTGTTCCAACCAGCATGAACTAAGACACCATAAAGGCTGTATTTGAAATCTGAAACCTGCACCAACAATCATGACGGATAATAATAATATGAGAAACTAATTCAAAATGCTAAACTGCTAAGTAATAAGAATACTAAGAGAATCTAGCTGAAAGCATTCAAGGAGAAGTGAGAATTTCAAAACAAGTCACTCACTTTAGAATCACTAACAAATGGTTTCAAATCAAGAACTGGTTGAAAATCAACTTTTCTGTCAATCTTCTCACGAGGATTGAAAGGGCTAAAGCGCTTCAGATGAATTGTCAAGACATTGGGAGCCTTATCAATTGTAAACCGCTTCTTTGCTACAACTTTCTGCCTGCAGCGTTCGCACTGGTATTGCTTTTGACCCCCATCTAGTAGTTCTTCCTCAGTAAAATTTTTAAGTGCTTGCACTAAAGTTGCGGCCTTGGCAATATCAAGACTGAGGTCCAAGAAAGGATCAAATTTGTTGGAACAATATGAGCACCGTGTGCATTTGACCTGCAAGCGTAGAAATATGGTCAAGTAGTCTCTTATGCCAGTCCAGGGGTAACTTCAACAAGGCACAGAGCATACCTGACTTCTAAGGCGGCCACCAAATATTTTGTGAACTAAGCTTTTGTCATAAGCACTTTGAGACTCACTCGGTACTCCAGAAGGTAAACAGCATTTATGCATAGATTCGAGCAAATTAACCATTAGCTCATGTGCATCTTCTTGCCTTGAATTGCGAAAACTGCGAGAAATGCCTGTTTTGCAGTTAAAGATCCCATTCTTATCATGGAATAGAAGCCAGATTGCAGGATTGCACAAATTTAGAATGATTATAGGTATTTTAGTTCATAGAGAATATAGAAGGATACAGCGTAAGTTTTTGACAATAAGTGAAGGCGTCACTATTTTTCCAGTTGATTGTAGGGCAATCTTGACATGCTTCTGCAGAGCACATAATGCACAAAATCCAGAGGTGCGACCTTCAGTGGGAGAGAGAAGAAATTAGCAACAGTGACAAGATAAATACCAGTGCAGAAACAAGAGTGGATATTTGCTTGTTTAAGAAGGATTGTAGAAAAAAGCAATGCTGGTTTCCTAGATAGGTTGTGCCATAACATATCACAGTAGCATCATTTTACTCCATACACATGCATCATGGACCAACTGCAAGATGGCAGCAGTTAAGGCTATTTATAGATATCTGTACTAGTGGTATTTTTCACTATACAGACATACAGAAAACAATATGATTTGAAATCCCATGAGAAATCTGGACACAGCAGAGAATATTAAGAATTATTCTGCAGTACAGGTACATGCACAGGTACAAGTGCAAAACATTATCTGGCAGACTCACTATCTCGTAATTAAATAGGGTATAAAGGTTTACAGCCTATTGCTCAAATACTTGATGCATCATGTTTATAAAAAAAAATACCTAACATTGTTACACCACCGGTAAATTACACATCACATGCTCAACTTCAACAAAAAGATATCTTAATCTCGTATCAATGTAAACAGCATCAAATCAAGTATTAGGGGCGTGACTATAAAATTTGGAAATACAGGAAGAGTAAATAACTCGCCGCACATGAGACTCTTGGGTGGCGGGGGGGGGGGGGGGGGGGGGGCAACTTTGAATCAAACATTGAGTAGCAAGTAATACTTGAGGAAATGGACACACAAAAAGAATGTAAGAATCCAGGATGAACTTAACGCTTGGTTCATTGAATGTGTTGGCCAGAAAAAAAAAACACATTTCCATAAGATAGCGGGTCTAGAAATGCAGTAACTGCCAATTGACATTACGTACAATGTTCGGGCTAGTGGCCAGTGTCACAGTAGTTTCTTTTTGAAGAGCCGGCTTCTTATCCGTCGTATTCATTACAAGGTAAACTTTTCAGTTTTCACCCCAAGCTGCAGGACTTGCAGCTCTTAGCTTCAATCAGCACTTACTGAATTTTCCAGTGGATGAGATTGCAACTCTTAGTCGGTTAACAAAATCCAGGCTGAAGAAATGGTGAAATTGGGCAGCTGTGTAAAAATGGATAGTCTAGGCCCATTTGCGTCATGGGAATGCAGGATTAGAGGTACTCTTGTCTTTGGTGTCACGCCAACAAAGAACAATATATTGCATAAAATCGGTATAGCTTAAATTGAAGCCACATATAATAGTCAGTTAGGTTACTGCTGCTTCTGAAATCCACAAGCGCATATGCAGCATTTTGATCTGATGCCACGTGTTGAATGAACCGGCCAGTTGACAATAGCAATAGCATCAGCACTTACATGAGGACGTGTGCTTCCCGCTCTGCAAATAGGCTGCGAACGGTTCTGTGTACGTCAAGCATTGCAGAACAGAGTTGAGGTAGCAGGTGTTCCCAAGATTTTGCAAACCAGCACCCTGCAAGACATGAAAGAACTACAGTTTCACAAACCACTTCCACCACACTAAACAACTAAATCCGCAAAAATCGCAACTACTTTTTAACTTCAATTATCGAAACTGACATCTCCAGCTGCAAGCACACCTGGAAATGCTACTGTACGGCTCAAAGACTACAACTTTGGGGACTCACAATTCTCCCGAGGTAGATCCTAGCGACGTTGAGCCCCGGATCGATCCCGCCGGCGTCCCCCTTCTCCGGCTTCCTCGGCTCCCCCTCGCTGCTCCCCGCCCCCGCCCCGGCTCCCGCCTTGCCCGCGGCGTCTGGGTTCAGCGTTTCCATCCGGAACCCGCCTCCGCCCACCGCCACCGCGGCATGCGGCCTCCGCGCCAGGTGGAACTCAATCCGTCGGTGCAGCACCCCCTCCGGCGCCGCCGCCGTCGAAACCTCCGCCATTGCTAGGGTTTCTCACCGCAGCGGCGGCAGCAGGGAGCCACGAGATCGGGCAGAACAGCGATTAGCACTGCCCTGAATTTCCGGGGGGATTTCCTTCGGATTAAACCGCGGGGTCGATCGATAGGGAAAGGGGAGACTGGTGCGGCGCTCTCCTCTTTTTTTTTTTTTTTTTTTTTTTCCTGGCCGCCGTTCGCGACGCGATGGCGGAAGAGAGGGGGAGCTGGAGGTGGGAGGCGGAGCTAAAAACCCTATACCCCTAGCGAATGGACGGCTGGGATCGGAGGACAGGGGGTCACGGGACGATCTGGAGCGTTCAGCTCTGGAGCACGAGTTTTCTGCTTCGTTAGACTGTGCAGTGGGCCCGAGGAGGAACGCGGACCGTGGCGTGCTGCAGTTGCTGCTCGAACTGCAGTGCAGGTCCAGCAGCTGGAGCAGGCGGATTGGCACCGGCGACCCCGGCGAGATGGGGATCCCCGGATTGGGGCCTGCAGCGTTGAGCGCCGGGGCCGAGGACCAACGCTGGCGGAGAGAGGGGACCTCCTGGAGAAAGCCTGCGCGCGGACTTGGGCGGCGCCGGTGGGTCACCGTGTGCTCCTGGTGGCGGCGCCGCGGCGGAGCGAGGAGTAGCGAGGGTTTCGGTCTTTGGGAACGAGAGGAAAGACAATTATCTATCTGCACCGCAGAGCGAGTTTTTTAAAAAATCCTTTTTACCTACAGAATCATAGATATACCCTTCACGTCGATCCCACTATGCAGTTGGAAAAAAGTTAAAAAAATGAAAAGGTCCAAAATCCATAGATGCAAAATGTTTCATCCAACTTCTCTCTTTATTTTTTATCTCATTTTATATCCATACCCACTGGTTACTTATTTCTCTTGGTTTTAATGGGAAATGAAGGAATGACGTCAATCAATCAGATTTTCTTTTTTTTAATTCTATTTTTTCTCCTTCCTATTACCTCCTTGATCATCTCATAACACGTGCACGTTGCACGCACATCTATGCTAGTCAACTGAAACATTCCGATCCATGTGGATTTAGACTATGTGCACTAAGATGTATAAATACACGGTGTATTCACTATTTTAACTACCTCATTCTTTGCGTACGGTGTTGCTATAGTGTATAGACAATCCATTTACCCATTCCACTGCACAGTCTTAGTGGGATTCAGATGGCCAGTTTGGCAACCCTATTTTTTCAAGAGATTTTGAAAAATTGAGTAGAAAATAATTCATTTTTCCTTGGAGAAATGGGAATCCCTTGGAAAAATATGATGACCAAACTAACCTGGAAAGAATTTAAACTAATTTTCATTCTAATCTCTTCGATCCATCTCGAATTTCCGTGGATTGTGTTTATCCACAACAAGAATTTAATAGGCTTCAAGCTGATTGACTGGCTGTTTCAAAAAGCAGTCTTTGGCTGGGCTTGCAAGCCACCGCCAAAACAGCCGCAACTATCTCATCTAATCACCCCCTTTGGGTCCGGCTGTTTTGGTTTGTGCTTAAAATTTGGTTGCAAAAATCTGAGCAAAAGGCAGTACTTTTATTTTGTAGCCTGAAAATTCATCAAGATCCTAGATATGTTAGTTTATTTTCCGATTAATTTGTTATTCGACTCTCATTTCTTCGTAGCTTTTTGGTCCCATATATTTTGACCCTAGGTACCCTTTTTATTCGTGGTTTATGTATATTGCGCTTATTTATTCTATAATTATGTTAGTGCTTGAGTAGTTTTTTAGTTCCACATATTGTATACACTATTTTTATTATTTGTCTTACGTAATTTTATTATACTATAAGCTTTCTTTAGATTTCATTTTTAGGAGTGTTGATGTTTAGGTTTAAATTCTATATATTATGTTTTGATTTTTATTTGTTCACACAAACTATAACATAATAATTTTATTATTATCATAGTGTTACAGAAACATTTCATGATGTATTTGTATTGTTCCGTATTGTTTTATTGTTTACATGTTATTCTTAAGATGTTCTATCATGTATCTTTTAGTATCAAAGATTTGTTGACTTTGTGATAACGATGAATCCACATCTTTTAAATTACCATCAAACTTTTTTGTCATGTTGTGTAATGTGAGAAGGACAAAAATAAATGATGCTTTGGCGATGTAAACATTCAACCAACACACGGTTACCTACAAATTCTAGTTTCCTTTTATCCAATATTGCGTCCACTACATTAATTAGCTACATAACTACAAACAATCAATATTATTATTACTTGAATTCTCTATTCTTTATTTCAATTGTTTCATTTTTTGCACATTTGTTTCTCTGACTCGAGTTATTGGATCCAAGCTAACCTGATATCATTAACTATTCTGTTATGCGTGTTACATGAACCATATCCTCTTTCTTACCATCATTAGAAATCGTAGTATAATTCTATATTCAAAGTACATAGCTTTCTTAACAAATTCTCTTCATCCATCCAACATCCTTCTAAACTTATCAAAAAAAACTTATCAAAAAAAACATCCTCCTAAACTATTTCCCAAATCTCCGTGGTGGCACGTGAATAATTAACATAATTATTTTAATTTCTGAAGGATCACCATAAATTTATAAATAAGTATTAGTTCTACACCTCTTTGTCCTCAACCTTATTTATATTTGATAGAAATTTGCGAGAAAAATAAAAAACATTCATTGATATTATCATATTAACAATGGATCAAGGTAATGTTAATATACCTTGTCTTTCAGCACATTTCACATTGATCGAATTTCATGTATAAAGCTTGTGGAAATTCTTAAGGTGTGTAATGATAGTTCTACAAATTAACAATTGGGTCTCTAAAGTCTAAACAATAGAAAGTAAAACATCTTTTACAATTGAAGTGCATGAAAAATAAATCATATTTTTTTTATATTTCAATATCATTGTGGGGTGATATTTGAAGCCCATTTTTTTCATATGTAAAAGGTTATAAGGCATGTTTGGGAGTCTCTTGCTCGCTGGAGTTTGTAGAATAAATTAAAGTAGTCAACAAAAATATACTCCTCTCTAATTTTTGTTTGGCATCATCTTCTAGTTCTCTTAACCAAAATGAATTTGCTATCAAGAATATTGTCTTTTTTTAAAAAAAAACACACAGTCCTTGCAATCATACTGATGTTTCCACCTTCAAATTTCACTTTCAAAAATAGTTTAAGATTTTCCGCAACAACGCATAGGGTACCATCTAGCCGTCTAGTATTAACAAAATGGTTCATCCAGACACACTATGTAGTCTCATAGCTCCAACTCCACAATTTTTAGAGTCGATCATGACCAACTTGGGAAAAAAATAGAGTTGAACTATGCTCAGCAAGCATCTAATCTCATTGTGTAAACTGTACATTCAAAAAGATTACAGAGATACCGGTGATTTCTTATAAAGTCATTCAAAATATTATGCTTATAGCCTTCCATTTTATCTTAAGCCACATGTTAGCTTATGTGTCAGGACATTGTAAAATCAAACAATTGTGATTGGATTTGACCTTTTTCATATTGTCGTGGTTCCGGAAACCGGGTTGACACAAGCAGTAGATTTGTTGTTCGGTGGGGGATGTCAGCGCGGACTCGCTTCAATGGTGAGCCGGTAGACTCGAAGGTTTATACTTGTTCGGGATGAATCCCTACGTCCAGTGGAGTGTGTTTCTTGTATTATGAGGTGTGTGGAGGTGTTACAATGGGCGCAAGCGCAACGGAGGGGGCCTCCCTGTTACTTGGCTTCTGTGCTCTTTGTGGTGTTCCTTGCTATTCTGCCTTTACTCGTGAGTGCTTCTCTTCCTTTTATAGATCAAGGGGGAGCTTACAGTTCCAAAGAAAAGAAGAAGGGATGCAAATGGGAGGGGGGACCCTGACACGTGGGTCCCCATGCTACAAGAGTCCACCCTGACACGTGGGTCCCCATGCTACAAAAGTCCTGTCAGAAGCCCGTGCGTTCCTGGCATGCCTTTGTCACGCGCGATGAGGTCGTCTGTCCGGTATCCTGTAGCTGAGCTGTGCCGGGGGTTCGGTGTACCTGCGAATGCTTCTATTTTCACGGAGTCAGAGAGCCGCATGGGGAGGGTGTTCCGTCCCGTCCGTTCTGGCCTCCTTCCTTTAGCTCTTAGCGTCAGACGGGCGTGGTGTTAGGTGGCGGATTATCCAGCTACGGAGCGCTGCTGCCGAGTCGTTCCGTCTGTCCGTAACGGCGCCTCGTGCATCATCGCGCCCCGCCGAGGAGTGAGGGTCGGTCGGTTGCCTTATGCTTCGTAAGTCTGTACGAGGCGGGGCTTGGTAGTTCTGTCTCTTGCGCTTGTTCGGTTTTGCCGGCCTCGCCACACTCTGCTAGGTATCTCGTTTTATAGGGTCAACCTATATCCGGCGTCACCCTCCTAGCCCCGTCGTGGCGGGTTGTTCCAGGCGAGCGGCGTCAAGTGGTTGATGGCACATCTTGTCGCAAAGAGTTCGTGTGCAGGCATGCGCCTGGCAGGCGGTGGCAGCGTGAAGCCGTTCCGTCGTAGCAGGCGTGGGCGCAGAAGGGCAGCGTGTCGTCCCATCATCCGGGCCCACGAGTGGACTTTTCGCTGCCTGGTCGTGGGCCGCACGCCGGTGGGTCTCAACGTCGGGCGCGCCATCGGTCGGGATTCTCGCCTCGCCCGAGACTTGATCTGAGGATCGGCCGCCTCCTGGGAAGGTCGGCCGCCTCCGTCCCGTACGAGCGTACGGGGCGAGGGTCGGATCGGCTCACTCCCCCGGTCGCTGTGCGTCGGGTAAGGCCGTGGGCCTTCGATCTGGGCCTGTGCAGGCCTTTCTTGGGCTTCTTTCCTCTGGGGGTTTTGTATTCTCCTTCGTCAGTAGCCTCCGAGCCTTCGATCAATCCTTTTGTGGTTGGTCGGAGGCTCACTCTAGTGGGAGGCGCGCAAGTGCATCCGTGGGATGTAGCTCCCGAGCCTTCGATCAATCTTTTTGTGGTTGGTCGGAGGCTCACTCTAGGGGAGGCGCGCAAGCGCATCCGTGGGATGTAGCTCCCGAGCCCCCGAGTGATTTCGTGAGGAATCGCTCGGGGGTTGTCAGGGACTCGTGTGTGTGAAGCCGTTATGGGTATTTGCACAGGTTTTGCCTTTTAAGCCCATCGTCAGGTTTTTAGGAGGGTTTCCTGAGCACCCAGTTTCGAATGGGATTCTTGGTGCGACCCCCTCCGGAAGGTCTGTCCGTTTGACCTTTTGAAGGTTGGGCCGGCCATCACCAGCCAGGTTGGCGTGGGTGCGGCGGCCGTCGAGCTAATAACGGGTAGTCCGAGTGAGATCCGACGGTTCTTCCGTTTAGAACGTCGTGGCGAGTTATCCCGTTGAGGGGCTCGACCCGCTAGGGGCATCTCATTGAAAGAACCATTCCTTACTCGATCTTGTTCCGGCCCTTTGGTCAGGAGTCTGTCCAAAGGGGGGCCACGTGGCCACCCCATCAGCTGGGTTACCGCAAGAGAGTTTGAGGTATGGTCTCGGATACGGTCGGGGTAAATGGCCTTATGCCGGCTCACTTGGCATGTAGCTCGCTTGGGAGCTTGCCTGCCGACCGTCCCTCGCTCTATGCACTGATTTAAGTTGGATCATGCATTGGTTTAGAGTCAGGTTTATGCTTACCCAGGATCGCTCTGGCGTAAAGGACCCGTCCGCGTGTCGTTCCGTCGACGCCGGCTCCCTGCCATCTCAGTTAATGCACGCGGGGTAGCTTCGGGGTCGTACCTTTTGAGGGAGACGGGCTGTCCCGTCTCTCTACCTTCTCGCACAGTTCGAGAGGAGCCGGGGTGCGATCGTGGCCCCGTTTTCGAGGAGACGCGGGGGGTCGTGGTGGTAAATGCGTAGTGGTGGGCCCGCCGACGGCCCTCCACGTCCGCTTGTCCCTCGTTTCCTTGTTATCCTCTGCGCGGGTTTATAAGGGAAGAGGAGAGAATTAGATCGTTTACTTGCCTCTTTTTCGCCTCTGCCGTTTGCCTTCCCCTTCCTCGCGTTCCTCGTTAGTTCCTGCGAGTTTCTTCGCCACCGCCGATGGCTTCCTTCCCCGGTGCATGACTCCCAGGACGCGCCTGGCGCTCTTGGAGAAGAAAGGCTTCCTCCTCCCCGGACGGTGTCGGGATCGCGGCTGCCTGAGCTCGGTAACCTGCCTGATCCTCGGGGGAATGAGATCGTCGTTCTCGCGCCCTTCTATGAGCGCGGGTTTGGTCTCCCCCTGCATCCGTTCGTGCGGGGGCTCCTCTTCTTTTACGGCTTGGAGATTCAGCACTTGAATCCCAACGCCGTGCTTCATATGGTGTGCTTCATCACGCTGTGCGAGGCCTTCCTCGGGATAGCGCCGCACTTCAAGTTGTGGTGCTACCTGTTTCGCCCCCAGCTCTCGCAGGGGCAAGGCGGGCAGTCCCTTGTCGGCGGCGTGACCATCCAGCTGTGCAACGGCCGTCGGCAAGACTACCTTCAGATCCCCTTCCCGTCTTCCATTCATGCGTACTCGGGGGAATGGTTCTATGTTCAGAACCTAGGCGACCCTCCTCTGGCGGACGGGGTTATGCCCCCGCCCGGATACATAGGGAGGGCCCCCGCCTTTACCGGTGCCGCCCCGTCGAGGTGGGTCCAATGGGACTGGGGTCGCGAGAAGAGAAGCGCCAACCAGGTGGGGTTCCTTTTGGAGAAGATAGGGCTCCTCCGTCGCCGCGGCTTGACCGGCGTGGTGCTGGTTTCGACCTTCATTCGGAGGGCTCTCCAACCGCTTCGGTGCCGTCGTTTCCCCGTGTGGGAGTATACCGGCGTGGCTGATCCGGACCGAATCTCTGGCGAGGAGCTCACTCCTGCAGAGATCCGGCTCCGTGTGATTGCCATCACCGAGGGGACCTCGACGGCGAACCTTCTTGGCGGTCCTCTGGCCCTCAACCATTCGATCAAAGAGGACTTGGTAGGTTTCTTTTACTGGTCGTGTGACGGGTGCTTTTAGGCTTACTAATATTGCGCCTCGTGCGGATTTAGGGCATTGGTTCTATGAGGCCGTGCCCCGCCCCTCTTCCTGAGGATGCCGCCGTGAAGGCAGACCGGAAGCGAAAGAGGGAGGCGGAGGCGCACTTGGCGGATGAGTGCAAGAAACGCCACCAGCTCGCCCGCGATAGAAAGAAGAGAGAGCGCGATCAGCGCGCCCGGGAGGAGGGTCGCTCACCAACTCCTTCTACCGCATCGTCCGACGAGGAGTGGTCTTCGGATGATACGCTTGAGGCCGTGCCGCTCGCTGGCGAGATTGGGGAGAGTTCTGGCTCGGGCGTCCTCCCTGAGGCGATGCTGATCATGACTCCGCCGGCGGCGGGCGCCGTGCCCCCGTTGAGGGGGTCTCAAGGGTCGGCGGGGGATTCTCAGCGCGTTCCTGTTCCGGCTACGGTGGTTCAGGCACAGGTGGAGCCGGTCATGGAAGTGCCGTCCTCGCCGGAGCTGGAAGGGTCTGGCGTCCCTGTCGCGGTCTTGACGTCGTCGTCCGTGGTGACGCCAAGGACCGTGTCGGTGGAGGCGTCCGGAGGCTCGGGGGCGCCTGTGTTGCCGTCAGGGGCGTCGGCCGAGCACACTGCCGGCTCTTCTTCGGGCGCTTTGGTAACGGCGACCGTCCAGGGGTCGCCTCCTGGGTCGGAGTCGTCGCTGCCAGTAGGGGCGAGCGTGGCCCCCGTTGCTTCTCATGCGCCAGGGCCGCCCTTGAGGGTTGACTCGTCGTCCGTCTCCTCGCCAGCAAGTGCGAACGTGCCGCCGGGAACGGCGTCTCGAGGTTGGAGGCGTCTCTTTCCCACGCCGCGGTCTTCTCGGTGAGCGATCCTCCCGCCTTTCTGTCATGGTTGTGGTTCCCTCCGTTCTTGTTTTGCAAGGCTGAATGCTTTTGGTGCAGTCGGTTCATCCCACATAAGTCGCTCTCGGAGGCCGCGCGGGCTGCGTGCCAGGGGGCATCATCCGTGGCGTCGTCGTCCGCGACGGCGCCTTCCCCGCCGGGGGCGTCAATCCTCCGACCCCCTGTTGCATCGCCGGCGGACCCGAGGGTCGCCGCGGCGGATCCGGTGGGGGAGGCGGCGCCGGAGCGGCTGGAGTCTGCTCGCGAGGGTGCCGCGGACTCGGGGGGCGCGATGATTCCGCTGCCGTCACCCCCTCCTGGACCTCCTCCATCGGGTGCCATCTGTCTGTTCATCCCTCCCCGGTTGCTTCCAGCTGTCCGGGAGGAGTCTCCGTCGCTCTCCGCGGAGCAGGAGGCGATGGATTGGGGGATCGTACAGGAGGCGTCCACCAGCGCGGCCGTCGACATGGGAACTGTTTTGGAATCCCTCAGGACGGCGCTGGCAGCGGCGAGCCGTGCTGAGGAAGCGATCTCGCAGCGCGTGCTTCGTCATGGGGCGGTACGTGACCTCCTTTCGTCCTCCTTCGTATCGGTGTCTCTTTGGATTTTTTTCCGATCCGTGGAACCTTTTTGTTGTAGGCTCTGTTGGCGCGGGCTACCGAGCGCTTCTCTTCGCTCGGCGCTGCCCAGGCTGAAGCGGCGCAGGCGCGCACGGATGCCTCGCGCTCGCAGGAGGCGAGGGCCGCTGCCGTCCGGCAGGCGAGCATGTTGGCCAAGCGTCTCGACAGTGTTTCGGCTGAAGCGGCCTCACTGCGCGCCGAGGCGGGGAGCCTCCATCGAGAGACGGAGCAGCTTCGAGTGGAGCGCACCGCCGCCGTGAACGATACCCTGGCGTTGCGCCGGGAGCTCACAGTCGCGACGCGGCGGACCACTGAGGCGGAGCAGGCCCTGCTTGAGGTGACGGGCTCGCTCGAGCGGTCCCGCACAGAGCTCTCTGCCCAGGCCTCCGTTATCGCTGGTGAGCGGTGTTCTGAGGTGGTTTCTTGATTTCGCCCGAGGGCCGTTTTTCATTTTGTTGTGCTCTTTCTTTTTAGAGCTGCGAGGGGAGCTCCAGAGCCTTCGGGAGGCAGTTGGCTCGGCATGCGCCTGGCTTTCGCCACCGTCGCCCGCGCCGCTGCTGGAGCGGGTGGCAGGGCTTCGGGGGCACGTCGAGCGCGTCGTGCGGCAGGCTGCCTTCTTTGGGAGTAGCCTGTCCTTCGCGCAGGCGGTTTTCCACCTTAGGGAGCTCCGTCCAGTGCTCGCGCCGATCGCGGAGGGGTTCGCCGCTGGGGTCGCCGACGAGGAGGTGGAGAGGATTGAAGACGAAGTCCGCCCCCACGCCCTGATGGTCTCGAGCCACGTCGATCCGCCGGCCCTCCTGCGAAACCCATTGGCAGACTAATTTCTTGTCAGGAATTTGAACAATGTGTGTGTAATTAACTTTTGTTGTTACTGGTAGCCGACGGACTTTTAATTTAATCCCGTGCCTTTGCCCTTTGTTTCTAAAAATTCGCACGTGTTTTTGCCGTTGCGATCGTGTGCCTTGCCTTAGGCTGCCATAGCCGCGGTCGCTGGGACCTTTGAGGCGTAGGCGGGCCTTTGGGGCTGATCTAGGTCGGGGAATTTTAGAGGAAAGGTCGGGCAACGGGGCTTAAAGAAAAAGGTACTGAGTTGAGGGGGAGGTCGGGCAGCTAGGCTGGCCCTCCTCTTTTTTTTTGGTGAGGGTAAGGGAGAACGTGTACGGATAGTACGTTTCCAGCCCCCGAGTAAAGCAAGGTGACCTTGTTCGGTCACTTTGTTTTACTGGTACGCGAGTAAAAATCGAATGAAACAGTTAGGGGTAGAGTTTCCTTATCTTTCGACGTCCCGCGTGCGGGTGAAGGGATTGCCTCTGTCCGCGTTGCTCTTGCCGTGGCCCTTGCGCGTCTCATGCTAACCTATCTCGGGGGCCATCCGGCGTGGCAATCCTGGGGGCCCATCTCGTCTCCCCTGTTTTGCCCGGTTACACGAGTGCGTCTCTGGTACCGCTCTTTTTATTGGCCCGAGGCATGTTGTGGCCGTGGCAGCGCCAGACGCAGCGTATGGTATCTTTGCGTATTTTTTGTTTCGAGTAGTCGCGTCGTCTGCAACGGGTCAGGGCATCGGATGCCTCTGCGCCCCTTGGCAGGGCCGTCATGTCTCCAGAGCGAGGCAGAGGTGCACCCCTTGGCAGGGCTGTCGTGTCTTCAGAGCGAGGCGGAGGTACGGCGGGCCCCGGTGGTGTCTGTTAGGCCCTCTACAGGGGACTTGTGAGGCCGGCCGGGGCGCTCGCCCGCTGTCCGCCGTGACTATAAATAGGGGGGATTCCTCCCAAGGAAAGCATCTAGAGTCAGACAGGCAAAGCCTCTCGAGTCCCTACAAACTATGGGGTTTGCTTGTTCCATGGGAGAGCGACTTTCCTTCCTTTGTAGCGAGCAGTGTTGCCTGGGTTCAAGGTTTTTATCCCGGGCGGGGAAAGCTGACCTTAGGATAGCATGGTCTTCCCAATGATTCTTGCGTCTTTGGCTATGAGTGTCTTCGTACGTGCGCCGGGTTTTGGCTATGAGTGGCTTCGTATACGCCACTTGTACCCAGAACACCCTCCGGTGACCTCGTACCTGTGCGCCTCCTGCGCGGGCGGGCGTTCCACCTCAGGTCCTCTCGGGAGAGGCTTTGGTGGTTGCCTAGTTGAGATTGTCCACGAGGATCCGGCGCCGTATGGTGGTACGGGGGTTTCGCCCTGCCACCGCCTGGTGGGTCACGCGTCCTGCCGTCGGCGGGAGCCGGAGATGAGAAGTCGCTGGCGTGATGGTGGTGAGGGGGGCGACTATCAAAGTCTGGCCCTCCGCCCAGCACGCTCTCGGTGGCTTTCCGGCCACCCTCTCCTTGGTTCAGGTGCGTCGTTGGGTGCCTGACCCCCACGTTGAGCTTCCAAAAGAGGATGCTCATTGGTGGCGGCAGGCCCTATGTGGTGGAGCGCTGAGGAGGGTTCCCCACTTCTTTGACGCTTACCGCACGGCGAAAACACCTCACAAGGAAAGGGTGCTGCCTCTTGTTGAGTGGGAAGGTTCTTGAGTGGGAAGGTTTGTGGCCTCCGTCGCTGCAGATGCGCCAAGCATCTTACTCCAACAAGAGCCAATGCCCGGGGGGCCATCTTCGCCGGCGCAAGATGCGTGCGACCTTTTCCAACTCTGGCCCGAGGGGGCGGGGCCCAGAGCTCCCTTTGATCCGAATATTGATGTAACGAGAGTTTTTTGAATGGAAAAATAAATAACTCCCGTACTTGTCTTGTGATTTTTATTTTCATTAATTTTTGCGACTTGTGGAGGCTCCGGGGCAGCGCCTGGACTCCCGCGAATTGACTTTTTGGGTCGGGCAGTATGTCTGCCTGGTTCACTCCCAGCCTCCGAGTTGGGCAGGGCGACCGATAGGTTGGTTTGGCCAACTTAGTCATGTGGGGGAGCGAACAGTAGTCTAAGGATAAAATCTCCTCAGGTTTTCAATGTTCCATGCGTTGGTGAAGATGTTACCGTCGGAGTCTTTGAGTTTGTAGGAGCCTGGCCTAGGACCTTGGCGATGATGTAATGTCCTTCCCATGGCGGAGTGAGTTTGTATTTGCCTCTGATGTTCATGACCTTTCTTAGTACTAGATCACCAACATTGAGGGACCTGCTGCGGACCTGGCGGTCGTGGGAAAGGAAGAAAAAGGGGAGGGCGCTAAGCAGAAGTCTAGTAAACCCTGCCATCAAGAATATTTAATAATACCCGAAGGTAACGTCGCAGGTCTTGTTGGTATTTGGCCGACGTGACGACTATTGCCTCTCTTGCCTCGTCTAGGAGGTCGTTGGCGAGTTCGGCGTCCGTTGTTTGTCGCTCGCTGTCGTACACTCGGACCCTAGGGGATCCATATTCGAGCTCCGTCGGGAGTACGGCTTCAGCGCCGTATGCCAAGAAGAAGGGGGTGCATCCAGTGGCTCTAGATGGGGTTGTGCGCAAGCTCTAGAGGACGGCGGGTAGCTCGGCCACCCATTTTCCGCTGAACTTTTTCAATCTGTCGAAGATTCTGGGCTTGAGCCCTTGTAAGATCATGCCGTTGGCTCGCTCGACTTGGCCGTTGGTCCGTGGGTGCGCCACGGCGGCCCATTCGACCTTGATGTTGAATTGGTCGCAGAACTGGAGGAAGTCATGACCCTTGAATTGGACTCCGTTGTCGGTTATGATGGAGTTTGGTACTCCGAACCTGTAAACGATGTCACGGAAGAACGAAGCGGCGTTCGCCGCTGTGAGCAGCGCGATGGGTCTGGCTTCTATCCACTTGGTGAATTTGTCAACAGCAACGAACAAGTGGGTGAAGCCCCCGGGCGCTTTTTTGAGGGGTCCAACCATATCCAGGCCCTAGACCGCAAAGGGCCACGTGATGGGGATAGTTTGGAGTGCCTGCGCAGGCATGTGAATCTGCCTGGCAAAAAATTGGCATCCTTCGCAGGTTCGCACGACCTGCTCGGCGTCAGCCATGGCTGTCGGCCAGTAGAAACCTTGCCGGAAAGCCTTTCCTACCAATGCCCTTGGGGCCGCGTGGTGCCCACGGACGTCTCCATGGATTTCGGCCAGGATCTGCTTCCCCTCATCAGTGGGGATGCACATCTGTTTGATCCCGGAGGCGCTCTTTTTGTAGAGCTCTCCATTAACAATAACGAAGGACTTTGCTCTGCGGGCCACGCGTCTGGCCTCGGTCGCGTCCTCGGGTAGGTTGCCCTCGGAGAGTCGGCTCATGATGGGGAGACGCCAGTCTGGACCCCCGACTACAGCTACCAGCCCCCGAGCCTGTGTGGCAGGGTCGGGGGGAATTGCCGTTGGTTCCTCGTCCGACGATTCGGTCGTGACGGAAGGTTTATAAAGGTTGGAGGCGAAGACTTCATCTGGAACGGGTTCCCGACCGGACGCTATGGTTGAGAGTCGGTCGGCTTCCTCGTTGAAGCGTCGATAGTTGTGCTCGAGCTCGAAGCCTTTAAATTTTTCTTCCAGCTTGCGTACCTTTTTATTGTAGGCACACATCCTGGGGTCGCGAGGCTCGGCCGCCTTCATGACCTGGTCGACCACGAGCTTTGAGTCTCCCCGCACGAGGAGGCGCCTTGCCCCCACCTCTGCTGCTATACGGAGCCAGTTTACTAGGGCCTCGTATTCGGCCACGTTGTTGGTGGATGGGAAGTGGAGGCGTATGGTGTACCGCAGCCTATGTCCCTGCGGGGAAATGAGGACAATGCCTGCCCCGCTGCCGGTCTTGAGATAGGACCCGTCAAAGTACATGATCCAATACTCCGGATCCTCGACTGGCGGTGGTTCTTGTGCTTCGGTCCATTCGGCGACGAAATCTGCCAGGGCCTGCGATTTGATCGCAGTTCTTGGTAGGTAGGTAATGTCGAGCCCGTTGAGTTCGAGTGCCCATTTCGTGACGCATCCTATCGCGTCACGGTTACAGACGATCTCGCCTAAAGGGGCAGTGGAGACGACCGTCACCGGGTGGCGGTCGAAGTAATGGATAAGCTTCCTCTTGGCGATGAGTACCGCATAGAGGAGCTTCTGTATTTACGGGTACCGAGCCTTGGACTCGCTTAAGACCTCGCTGATGAAGTAGACGGGCCTCTGTACTTTGAGCGCTCGGCCCTCTTCCGCTCGCTCTACGACCAGGGCCGCGCTGACCACTTGTGTGGTGGCGGCGACGTACAAAAGCAGCATCTCTGTTAGGTCGGGTACGACCAACACCGGAGGAGTCGTGAGAAAAGCCTTGATTTTGTCCAGGGCCGTTTGGGCCTCCGGGGTCCAGGAGAAGCGGTCTCCCTTTCTTAGCAACTTGTAGAACGGCATCCCTCGTTCGCCGAGCCTGGATATAAAGCGGCTGAGCGAGGCGACGCATCCTACCAGTCGTTGGACTCCCTTCAGGTTTCAAATGGGGCCCATTCTTTGAATGGCGTCAATTTTTTCCTGGTTTGCCTCGATTCCCCTTTCGGAGACCATGAAGCCCAGGAATTTGCCCTTGGGGACCCCAAAAACGCATTTTTTGGGGTTGAGCTTAATCCGGAACTTGCGGAGGTTCGCGAAAGTTTCCTCTAGGTCGGCTATGAGGCCATCGGATTCCTTGGTCTTTACGAATATGTCGTCGACGTAGACCTCCACATTTCGTCCTACCTGATCGACGAAACACAGGAGCATGCATCGCTGGTATATTGCTCCCGCATTCTTTAAGCCGAATGGCATGGATACGAAACAGAAGGGACCGAAGGGAGTGATGAAAGAAGTGGCGAGCTGGTCGCTTTCTTTCATTGCGATTTGGTGGTAGCCGGCGTACGCGTCCAAAAAGGATAGCAACTCACAACCTGCGGTGGAGTCGACCACTTGGTCAATGCGAGGTAGGGGGAAAGGGTCCTTCGGACATGCCTTGTTCAGGCTCGTGTAGTCGACACACATCCTCCACTTCCCATTCTTCTTTTTAACCATTACAGGATTGGCAACCCACTCTGGGTGTTGCACTTCTTTTATGAATCCTGCGGCTAAGAGCTTAGTGATCTCCTCCCCTATAGCCTTACGCTTCTCCTCGTCGAATCGGCGAAGGCGTTGGGCGACCGGTCTTGCGGTCGGTCGGACATTTAGAGAATGCTCGGCGATCTCCCGAGGGATTCCTGGCATGTCGGCATGTTTCCAAGCGAAGACGTCCCGGTTGGCTCGGAGGAAGTCGACGAGCGCGCTTTCCTATTTCTGGGAAAGCGTGGCCCCAATCCTGACCTTCTTGGAAGGGTCGGCAGGGTCGAGCGGTACCTCCTTCGTGTCCTCAAAGGGCTTGAAGGTGCCTCCCCCAGCTTTGGACGTCTCGGGGACGTCTGGGGGTGTTTCTTTGGTTGCCTCGGGGGCATCCGTTGACATGACCTTCTTGAGGTCGGCCATCTCCTTGGACGCCACAAGGGACGCGGCAAGCTCGCAGTTGGCCCGCTCGCACTTGTAGGCTTCTTTGAAGGAAGATCCTACAGTGATGACCCCGTGCGGACCAGGCATCTTTAGCTTGAGATATGTGTAATTTGGGATGGCCATGAACTTGGCGTAGCATGGCCGTCCCAAAATCGCGTGGAATGACCCCGCGAAGTCGACCACCTCGAACTGCAACCGCTCAGTGCGGAAGTTCGAAGGGTCGCCGAATGTGACGGGCAGCGTGATCTGCCCAAGGGGGTAGGCCTGCTGGCCTAGGATGATGCCGTGGAAAGGGGCATGACTGGGCCGCAGGCTTGCCTTGGGGATTCCCATCGCGTCGAGCGTCTCAACATACATGATGTTGAGGCCGCTTCCGCCGTCCATGAGTACCCTTGTGAGGCGCTTGGGGCCGATGATCGGTTCCAAGACGAGCGGGTAGGTCCCGGGGTGCGAGACTTTGTTCGGATGGTCGCGTCGATCGAAGGTGATCGGCTCTTCCGACCATCGGAGGTATTTAGGGACGGCGGGATTTACGGCATTTACCTCGCGGTTCATGAGCTTGAGCTTGCGTTTGTCGCCGTAGGACTCCGGCTCCCCGAAGATCATGAGGCTTCCCATCGTCTCGGGGAATGCCTCGGCGTCGTTCTTTTTCTCCGCCATCTGGGCGGCCTCCTCCGTCTTTGCCTTCTTCTGCGAAGGGTTGCCGACGAAGCGCTTGAGGAGTTCGCATTCCTGGAGCTTGTGATGCACCGGGAACCCATGGTTCTGGCACGGCCCGTCCATGAGCTTTTGGAAGTGCTCGTTGCTGGACTTGGCCGGAGGCTTGGGAGGTCGGTCGGCTGCGGCGACTTCATTTCTCCCGTGGTGTGGGCGCTCGTCCCTCTGATGCCTTTCGTCCCTCTGGCGCTTGCCGGGGCTCTCGCGCCGATCTTTTTTGGCGCCGCTTGTTCCCTCCCCGTCATCACGGGAGGTTCTTCACTTGCGGAAGATGGTGCCGACCGCGTCCTCGCCATCGGCAAACTTGGTGGCGATGTCGAGGAGATCGGCCGTTGTCTTGGGGTGCCCACGACCGAGCTCGTGGACGAGCGCCTCGTTCGTAGTGCCGTATGTGAAGGCACTGACGACGTCGGCGTCAGTGATGTCCGGGAGCTCATTTCTCTTCTGAGAGAATCTCCGGATGTAGTCCCGGAGACTTTCTCCGGACTTCTGGATGCAGCTCTTGAGGTCCCAGGAGATCCCGAGCGCTTGTACGTCCCCTGGAAGTTCCCTACAAAGACTTTCTTGACGCCTTCCCAGTCGTGGATGGTGTCCTCAGGCAAGTGCTCGAGCCATGCTCGAGGCGCGTCCCCGAGGTGGATGGGGAGATACTGGATGATCAGAGAATCATCCCTGATCCCTGCTAGCCGGCAGGCGAGTCGGTAATCCTCAAGCCATACGGCCGGGTTCGTGGACCCGTCGTACCTGGTGAGGTTAGTGGGCGCGCGCACTCATGAGGGGAACTGCGCTTCACGGATTGCGCTCCCAAAAGCGCGTGGTCCTGGCCCAGTTGGACCGGATCTATTCTCGCGTCTTGCGTCTGGGGTGCGCGAGTGTGCGATGTTGTCCCGCTCCCTTCGGCGGGCATTGAGGGTGTCACGGGCGTCACGCTTGTCGCCCAGGCGATCCTTGACGGGTCTCGCGGATGCCCGTGCCCCATTACCGTGTGTGGTTGCCGTCCGCGTGGTGCGTGCATCCGTATCCGCTGTTGGCTGATTTGCCAACTCGGCCTGCTGCACCGCTGCCCTTTGCACGAGGCTGCGAAGGTTTTGGAGCGTGGCCTTGGCGGCTGGCTCGCTGGGCTCCGGGATTGCCTGGAGCATCATGGCGGCGGCGGCGATATTTTGATCGGGGCGCGGGAAATATGGCGTCCCGTCGCTCCCTTGAAGGAGCTGGTTGTAGACGTGGCGCCCGCGGGGCCCTTCGCCCTTATGCTGGCGCCGCCCCACCTCATTGTGGAGCTCCTCGAGCCTATGTTCGAGGTCGTCGATCTCCTTCTCCTTCTGGCAGAGCTCGTTTTCGCGCGCGAGGGTGCGCGCCTGCCGTTCACGCTGGTACTCCACCTCTTGGCTGGGGGTCTTTTGACCTCCAGCATCTCCGCCTATGAGAGGGGTTGCCACGAGGCATGCCCTTCCGATCGCGGCGGGGTGGTTTTCGTCCGAGCTGGAGACGGACCCGCTGCTGGAAACATCTTCCAGGAGGTCATGGACGGACGCCGGGTAGTGGCCCGCCACGGCCACGAGGGTTGATTGACGAGGCGTCCCGTCCTCGTGGATTGCGACGCGCGTCTCGGGGCGGCGCTTGAGCGCAGCGGTGCGTCGCTTCAGCCTCCGCTTATCTGCCTTGGTTCCGGCAGGCGCGGGGCATGTGGGTCCTTCCGTCCTCGCTGCGAGGGGCGAGTCCGGGGCAGTGCCTTGGAGCGCCGCCATGGACGGCAGCGGTGGGTTCACATGCAGCTGGGTTACCACGTTCGCGAGTGCATAGAGCACTTGATCGCGATCCTCACAAGTAGAGGTCGAGCGGAGGAGCACGTTGGCGCAGTCGGCGAGCGCCTCCATGTTGAGGTCGGCGGGCGTCGAGTGCACGGCTTCTCCCATCGTCGCGCGGAGCGTCCACGATTTGGAGGTCATCCATGCCCTAAGTAAGGGCGTCGATGAGGCGGAGCTCGCCGGCGGCGGTGGCAACAAAGGTGAAGGTGCCGAAGGTAATGCGGCTCCCTGGTGCGAGGACCTTGTTGCCGACGGAGGTGGATGATGATGCCATTGGAGCGATGATGTCGCTAAGGCGCGCTGAAGATCCCCTACCTGGCGCGCCAACTGTCGTGGTTCCGGGAACCGGGGTGACACAAGCAGTAGATTTGTTGTTCGGTGGGGGATGTCAGCGCGGACTCGCTCCGAATGGTGAGCCGGTAGACTCGAAGGTTTATACTGGTTCGGGATGAATCCCTACGTCTAGTGGAGTGTGTTTCTTGTATTATGAGGTGTGTGGAGGTGTTACAATGGGCGCAAGCGCAGCGGAGGGGGGCCTCCCTGTTACTTGGCCTCTGTGCTCTTTGTGGTGTTCCTTGCTATTCTGCCTTTACTCGTGAGTGCTTTCCCTCCTTTTATAGTTCAACCGGGGAGCTAACAGTTCCAAGAAAAAGAAGAAGGGATGCAAATGGAAGGGGGGACCCTGACACGTGGGTCCCCTTGCTACAAGAGTTCTGTCAGAAGCCCGTGCGTTCCTGGCATGCCTTTGTCACGCGCGATGAGGTCGTCTGTCCGGGATCCTGTAGCTGTGCTGTGCCGGGGGTTCGGTGTACCTGCGAATGCTTCTATTCTCACGGAGCCAGAGAGCCGCATGGGGAGGGTGTTTCGTCCCGTCCGTCCTGGCCTCCTTTCTTTAGCTCTTGGCGTCAGACGTGCGTGGTGTTAGGTGGCGGATTATCCAGCTACGGAGCGCTGCTGCCGAGTCATTCCGTCTGTCCGTAACGGCGCCTCGTGCATCATCGCGCCCCACCGAGGGGTGAGGGTCGGTCGGTTGCCTTCTGCTTCGTAAGTCTGTACGAGGCGGGGCTTGGTAGTTCTGTCTCTTGCGCTTGTTCGGTTTTGCCGGCCTCGCCACACCCTGCTAGGTATCTCGTTTTATAGGGTCGACCTATATCCGGCGTCACCCCCCTAGCCCCGTCGTGGCGGGGTGTTCCAGGCGAGCGGCGTCAAGTGGTTGATGGCACATCTTGTCGCAAAGAGTTCGTGTTCCAGGCGAGCGGCGTCAAGTGGTTGATGGCACATCTTGTCGCAAAGAGTTCGTGTGCAGGCATGCGTCTGGCAGGCGGTGGCAGCGTGAAGCCGTTCCGTCGTAGCAGGCGTGGGCGCAGGAGGGCAACGTGTCATCCCATCATCCGGGCCCACGAGTGGACTTTTTGCTGCCTGGTCGTGGGCCGCACGCCGGTGGGTCCCAACGTCGGGCGCGCCATCGGTCGGGATTCTCCGCCTCGCCCGAGCCTTGATTTGAGGATCGGCCGCCTCGTGGGATGGTCGGCCGCCTCCGTCCCGTACGAGCGTACGGGGCGAGGGTCGGATCGGCTCACTTCCCCGGCCGCTGTGCGTCGGGTAAGGCCGTGGGCCTTCGATCTGGGTCTGTGCAGGCCTTTCTTGAGCTTCTTTCCTCTGGAGGTTTTGTATTCTCCCCCGTCACATATGTCAACAAATACATTTGCATTATATTGTTTCAAGAATTACTAGTATATAGTTCATCAAGTTGTTTCATTTTTTCCATAAGGTCATACATAAGATATTTGATAATTACTCAACATCCGAACAAACATGGTTTTTGTCCTATGCAATAAGTTATCACAGATGCATATATCCTATATTTTTATAATAATATATTGTTATCACATATGCATATAATTTATGACTTCATTACTTATGTTAAAAAATTCAGTACATATAGCTAAGTTTTGTGTGATTTCATACAAAAAAGTATAATAAATCTAGCTCACAAGATAATAAAATGTTACAGATATTTGTAGCGCAGAAAAAAAAAACCAACATAGCCTTGACACACAATAACCAATAAGTGACTGACTTTTCAAAATAAGACAGCAATACATGGACATCTTTTTAAAACAATACTCCCTCCATTACAAACTATGAGAGGAATCAGAGTTCAAATGAATTCATGCATTATTCCTAAATATGTGTTTAAGCAATATAGTCCATTTTGTCCTAAAAACAAGAGTTATAGTTTTATCATAAGTCAAACTTTAGAATTCTCGGCAAGGTTTATAAAGAAAAGTGTCAAAACTTATGTCACAAAATAGGTATATTTTGAAAATATTTATCATGATGAATGTACTGGGTGCCTCTCATTGTTTTCTCATTGTTCATGTTCAGATAGATCGGGATTAATTTAGAAATATACTTCTCCTAGAAAACACGCCATCCTAGTTTTACCTTAAAGTCAAATTTTATAAAGTCCTAAATATAAGTTTAGAAAACAAGGCGTTCTAGGACAAAATGATGTAAGTATTGAGACTCCATCACCTCTACATTATAGTAGCTACTAAATACTGTTATCAACTCTTCTAAATTGTATCAGCTGGCAGTACACTGGTGGCGTAGCTGTGGCTGATAGGACATCTGGGGTCAGTCGCGATGGCAGTCATATGCACAAAGCGGTGGAGCGAGTTGCCGCCAGGGTTAACCTTTCCGATCTTTAGACAAATCCCGGTGTCATCCGGTATCGGAATTCCGACCGAAATTCCGAAAAATTCTAGATTTTTCCGAACGGATTGGGTTTTCAAATTTAAAAACGAAATTCTAGAAAATTCCGGCGGAATTCCGCTACTTTCCGGCGGAATTCCATTTCCCGTAGTCATCCGAAAACGGAAAATTATCCGGAATTCCATCGGAATTGTTAACCCTGGTTGCCGCAGCAAGAAGTGTCGATAGAGTGGATTGACTATTGGCAAACCTGACACATCAGAGACGTGGACAGAGGCGTGGCAGCAGGTGTCGCCGGCTGATATGGTTGCGTCGTTGCCCTCCTCCACCACCTCTAGGCGCTCCCCCGCGCCCAGACGAGAAGGAATGTCAACACAAGAGCCGCTAGAAGTATAATACAAACTCCAGTCACCATCTTTTCCCGAGGGTGTGCACGATGAGATCACGTGGATCGTCGACGGTCGAGACACACTATACATAAACAAAGATTAGCATTAAGTTCACAAAATCATTAGGTGACCCTTTAGAAATCAAGAGCATCAAGGGGCCATTGCCCCCCTCCGCCCCTCCTTGGAATGGCCTATGATCAATAGAAGCTCCACTCGCCGCCTTTTCCCGCAGGTTGCCCAAACGCGGTATATAAGGCATACCCAGAAAAGCTTACAAGTAAACCAGATATGGACATGGTGACTAAAGTTGTTGTTTACATTTTTATAGAATTTCAAGATTACAATGCATCTATGAAAAGATCGTGTATTTACCACTACAATGGAATAGTATACAAAGTCAACACCAATGATTAAATAGAATTTACGCCTACACAAACTGCTGAAGATACTTCTAGACCTAAGCCAAAACGGATTGGCACGAGTAGTTTATTGAGTCCCTTGAATTTCGGAATATGGGAAAGTAGTTCCGAGTTGGGGGACTGCTCCTTTTATGGGGGTCGCAATGGTTTTATTCGCGATATTACTATCTATCATTTTGTGCAGACGATGTGATTGACATCATCACGTGGATCGTTCGAGTCCGATACATTTTTTAGAAGGATTGTATATCGAGATTAATCTTCGTCTATCTAAATATGAATGGAAAGACAAAACAGGGAGAGAGAAGGGACGAAAACATGTAATGATTTGGGACAAACGAGAGAGTGTAACAAAACCTTTTGTTATTTAAGATAGAGGGAGTAATATACCGCCAAAGCTTTGTTGTTGGACTTATTGACACCACTACTGAATGGCTGACACCACTGCTAAATGGCAACAAAATTCAAATTTCGAACCCGGTTCCAACTTTTCTTTCCTTTTAAAAAAAAGATAGAGGAGGGGAGGAAGCTTGGGCCCGTTCCACGATGGAACCGTTCTCCTCCCTCCGCGCGGGTCTGGTGCTACAGCGGTCGCACGCACGCGCCCACTACGACCCGTTAAACAAACGAACAAACCAACCAAACGTTCCAAACCATCACCAAAAACCTCCGAGAAAACAAATCCACCGGCCGCGGAGCTCCCCTCCCCCCGCGCTGCCACCTCCCTCCCTCACTTCCTCCCCCTTCCCGACCCCCCAATATATCGCCACCACCGCCGCCTACTGCTCACCACGTCTCCTCCTCCTCCTCCTCCTGTCCGCGCCCCTTCCGCTCCCTCCACCCTCCTCCCCGCACGGTTCGGCTACCCGGCGGCGAGTTCCTTCGCGCGGGCGGATGGCGCTGTTCCGGCGGCTGTTCTACCGGCGGCCGCCCGACGGGCTCGTCGAGATCTCCGGCAACATCTTCGGTGCGTGCGCTTTCTCCCGGTCCAGTACTCGGCAACCATGCTATTTTAGCTGGGTTCGTTTGTGCGAACCTGCGTGCTCGCTCGCGCTTGGCGTTGTTGGTCTTGGACCTGTTCGCCGGGGATTTCTTGGAAGTAACGCGTCCCGCGGCGCCGGGAATCTTGCCCGCACACGTCACTCGGGCGCGCTTGTCCTCGCTTTATTCCCCATTTCTCGTGGGGGGGAATGCAAACACACACATAAAAAAAATAGTGCGCTCGTTTTGATTTGATCTCGAGGGAGGCCGAGGCGCGGGTTTGCTTGCAGAGTGGACATAGCTTTGCCCTGACTTTGTGGCTTTGTGCCGGTGGGTTCGGGTTGTGTTTTGACTTGGCGAAGGGAGCTGAAAGGCGATTGCCCAGCTGTTTCTAAATTATGAGCTTGACCAAAATAGGGACACGGGATTGACCAGGGCAGTTGGCTATCAAGTTGCCACTGTCTCCTTTTTCCCCCTTTCTAATATAGTAATCTCAGTATCACGTCTTCTTTTTTAACCGAAACTGTTTTGTTTGGTGTGAGAATTGTTTTTGGTACCAGTCAGTTCAGGGGATTAAGCATTTATTATGCAAAATTAATTGTGGAGCACGGGATGCATCTTCTGAGTTCTGATTTTCCAAATGGAGAATGGCTGTGATTAGAAGTACATTAGTATATAGTAGGTCACAAATGACAAGCCTTGAAGGTCTCATGTTTGTGCCAGATACGAAACCAAAGATGAATGATCGTGTGATTATTTGATATCGTTGCATTTATGGGGAAGTTATTTTGTCGAATTGTTGATGACCTATCTGCTAGCTTATTGGTTTGTTTTTAACGTTTTCATGACTTGTAGTGTTTCTGATAAAAATTAATTGCCCAAAACTTGGTCCGTGCCCGCTTGACATCCATTTGTGTAGCTTAGGCAGTACCTGCTACATTTTCTTTTCTGGAGCCCATTGCCTAGGTCAAATAGACTTCAAATTGAAGGGAGCTTTCCCACCAACATGTTTATGAAAATATTCACCTAATTCAACTGGTCATATTTCAAACAATTTTTTTACATTTTTTCTACTCAATAACAAAAATAACATTTGCTCTCTGTTTCTGATGCTGACTGTTGGTTGCTTCTCTACATTCAGTATTTGACCACTGCTACTCCACGGATTTATTTGAAGAAGACGAGTTGATGCCATACATCGGAGGAATCTTAAAACAGCTACTTGGCCGCTACTCCATCGACTCATTCATGGTATTCAATTTTGAGGGAGGCAAGAAGGACAACCAAATTGCCAGCATTTTCTCATACTATGACATGAGTGTGATGGGTTACCCACGTAACTATGAAGGATGCCCCTTGCTCACCATGGAGATGATTCACCATTTCCTGAGATCTAGTGAAAGCTGGCTCTCATTAAGCCAGGACAACTTTCTACTAATACATGCAGAACATGGTGGATGGCCAGTCCTTTCTTTTGCATTGGCATCCCTATTGGTTTACCTCAGAAGGTATAGTGATGAGAGGAAGGCTTTGGATGCAGTCTGCAAGCAGGCACCAGATGGGTTAGCTGAGCTATTCTCACCACTTGACCCAGTGCCTTCTCAGCTGAGATATTTGAAGTACGTGTCAAAACGGCACAAATCACCAGAACCATGGCCTCCTGTTGACAAAATGCTGAATTTGAACTGCATAATAATCAGGAAGGTACCAAATTTTGATGGGCAAGGGGGGTGTAGGCCAATATTCCGGATTTATGGTCTAGATCCCCTTGCGCCTGATGACAGGGATACTAAAGTTCTCTTTTCTACCCCAAAGACAAGTGATTTCGTCCAGCTTTATACACAGGTATACTTTTGTTTAGTTATTATTAACTAATTATGAATCACATATTAATCTTTTATATGTTTGCGATGTTTGCCTATAATGCTTTGGCTCAGTTATTCAATGTTTAAAGATTCTACCGATCTATGTGAGATATATCTACAATCTTTTGCCTATAATGCTTTGGCTCAATTATTCAATGTTTAAAGATTCTACCGATCTATGTGAGATATATCTACAATCTTAAAAGTTTAATTCAATTTGTTTTATACTAGATTATTAATAAGTTCAAACTTATTGAATGTCCATTTCTATTTCCAATTTGTATGATAGGTGTATATTTGACTCGAAGTTATATATATTTAATATCTTAACTCTCAAATATATCTTGAAGACTGTCTGCGTATTAAACTGTTTCTATTTGTAAATCCAGGAAGATTGTGAGATAATCAAGGTTAACGTTCACTGTCCTGTTCAAGGAGACATTGTAATTGAGTGCATCAGCCTGGATGAGGACTTTGAACATGAGGTCATGGTGTTCAGAACCATGTTTAGCACAGCTTTTATTGAAGACAATCTGTTGGTACTTGATAGGGACGAGATTGATATTCTGTGGGACACAAAAAACCGGTTTCCTGTGGACTTCCGAGTTGAGGTAAATGGATAATTCTTGCATCAATTACCTGTGCCATTTCACCTTTGTTATAGTTACACATCATACTTTTCCTGACATTTGTAGGCTATATTTTCTGATATGGAAAGGAGCACAGCAATTCACAGATCTGAGTTATCTGCCGAGGAGAAAGAAAGCCTTTCCAAGGTTGATGATGCCTTCAATCATCTGGATTGGTCAAGCAAAAGCGAGCACATCACAAATGATGAATCAAAACAGAAGGGATTGCAGAGAGATCACGACGGCTTTGACATGATACCTCTAGAGGAAACAGAAATCAGCACCAGAACAGCTGTACATAACTTGCTAGATAGCAGATCTGTCCAGCAGCTTCATCACATTGAAGCAGCTGAAGACCATTCTTCTGTGCCAACGGTTGATGGCGGCAACGAGCATGTTGCCATTGTGCATTCTTCGACAGTACCTGAGGCTCCTGGACCAAGCTTTCAAGGATACCAACTCTTCCAGGATACATCTACACAAGAGGAACCTGAAGTGAGTAAAGACACCCAAGACGAACCTGACTCAGAAATTTCCCGAGACGCAGAAGCTGGCGATGCAGGGGCCGCCGAATGGTCTGACAACAACTCAGATGTGTTCCTGTCAGACTCACCATCGAGCAGCGCTCCGTCTAGCCCACCAAAGTTCGACGAAGACATCCTGGAAGCTGGAATGGCTGAAACTCGACCGCAACTGACTGGACTGAAGATATAGCGAGTTTCCTTTCCTCGAATGTAAACTGGGGCTCACGGCTCACCTGACACACGGATGACGGAGCTGCCCAAAATGTCTTTTGCACAAATACGTTTACACAATATTACTCCCTAGTGGAAAAGGATGGTTGTTCAGACCATATTCGTGTACAGTTGATTTTCTCAAAACATGTATACGTATGAAAGATTTATAAGATCTCCAGATTTTGTTGACACTGCGCTCACCGGAGTTCAGCTACTAATCCTTCTACTCCTCGATGGCGTTGCCGAATTATTCTCGACAGTTTTTTTGGGGGTGGGCGCGTCTGTTGCCAAGGGCGCGGTCCTGCAGGCTGCAGCCGGCGGATGGCTCGGGCTGGGAGCCCCGATTCGGTCCGTCCCGATCCCGAGGACGCGGTACTTTTTCCTTGTCTGTGTAGAGAGAAGTCCGCAGTTGAGTCGGTTCGGTTGCCTTCCATAAATCACGCTACGGCACGGCCATAAACGATTGCATCTGATAGATTGATCTCCATCAAAATCAAAGCCATCACAGCCCTTGCCAGATCGCATCGCCGTCGCAGCACCACCGACGATGGTGGGCGGCGAAGACCGGCTGTCCGCCCTCGGCGACGACCTTCTCCGACGCATCCTCCACTTCGTCCCCTCCAAGGAGGCGGCGTCCACCAGCGTGCTCTCGCGCCGGTGGGGCTCGCTCTGGCGCTCGTCCGGCGCCGTCAACCTCGCCGTGCGAGTCGATGGTGTCGACGATGACCATGACTACGAAAGAAACGAGGACCACATCTTCTCCTGCCAAGAAGCCTTCGTTCGCGCCGCCGAGGCAGCGCTGGCCGCGGCCGAGGTCCCCGTCACGAGGCTCACCTTGCGCGTGGACGCCGGCCACGCCCGCGGCTCCTCCAACGCCATCGGCCACTTCCTTCTTAGCACCAGGGGCTGCTGGCGGACAGACGCCGACGTGGTCGGCCGTGTACTGTCCCACCACGCGGCGCGCCGCGTCGAGGAGCTCCGTGTGGCCCTAGTCGAAGCCTTGGACGCCTGCCTTTTCTCGGATCAAGAGGTCGACAGGTGCCAAACGATCTGTCACCTCGCGTCCCTGCCGTCGTCGGAGGCCCTCCGCGTGCTGGACCTCACCAAGTGCGACCTCGATCAGCTGGCCACGGTCGCATTCCCGCGTCTGGTTACGCTGCGGCTTCGCCTCACCTCCGTCCACCACCCGTCCCTCGACACCCTGCTCAGCGCCGCGCCGGTGCTCGACGCCGTTCACTTGGAGGCTGTGCTGTTCACCGGCGTGGACCTGGGCCAGGCCCCGCAAGAGCACGGCCACCAGTTTGGGGACGCAGAGCCCGACGACAACGAAGACGGCACCAAAACGCCAGCGCCACCGGTGGTCCGGCTGAGCTTCCCGACCGTGACAAAACTCCTGCTGGTGCGGTGCGGCGTGTACGGCACCAAGCGCATGACCTGGGCCATGGAGATCGATGCGCCGAGGGTACGATCGTTCGTATACAAGGGACAGATGCGTCCATTCGTGCTACGATCATCGGCGCCTGGAATTGATCGGGCGGACCTGCACCTCCACGACGACCCCTACGGGGACCAGCGCCTCGAGCCTGGCTACGACAAGGAAAGACCACGCGTGCTCTTCTGGCAGTTCCTGCATAGCTTCGCCAGCGCCAGGATCCTCAAGCTGACCGTCGACAGGAATCTCAAGGACATCGCCGCCATCGGCAAGGCGAGGCGCGCCAAGCTGCTGTGTGAGTTTCGCAACGTCGAGCGCCTGGAGCTAGAAGGCGTGCACCATCCCGGCAGCAAGACGGCGCCCGTGGCTATTGCCAACCTGCTCCACTGCTGCCCTGTTCTTGGTGACCTCACGCTGAAGCTGAGCACCGTGCCACACCACTCTCGAAAGGGCGAAACATATGGATGGCAAGTCTTGGAAAGGAAATTTAGCTTGGATCACGACAAGTCTATCCGTCGCTTCATGCGCCGTAGCCATATTTCCACGGAGGATACCAATGGCGACTGTGATGATAGATACGATGATGTACCTGATATCCCTGGTCTGAGCCAGCACTTGTTCGCCTGCTTGCAAAGCAGCCTGAGAAGAGTTAGCCTGCAGTTTCGACTGGACGACTCCAGCAGCTCCAGCTGCCTTGGTGTGCGGCTGATCAAATTCTTCGCGGACAACGCCCCTCATCTTGAAGAAATGCGTGTGGATACTGGCAACCGGAGATTGTACGAGCACCTCAACTTCAGGGTGGGGGAGAGACATATCGTGCCTTACTCAGGGAAAGCCTGTCTCCAACACAAAAATCTGGCCAAAGGGCCAAGGAAATCTACAATTATGTTACCCCTTCAAAGGCGAACGAAATTAACGGCAAATACTTGATCCATTGTAAGCTACTCCTAAAGGATGGCCTACAATGGCTCTGCGGTTCTTCGTTTTACATCCAACTGGCATGTCGTAGTTCTTCTAAACAAAGTATGTTGAATAAACAAAGTGCTTGTTTCTGTATTGTTTTCAAGAGATCTTTTGGAAAATAAACAGTGTGTTCCCACTACAATTCAGGGTCTTGAATAAGTCAGTTTTTTTCAGTGGACGAATGTGGTGTATCTTGTTTTTTTTCTTCAATCACATTACAGGTGTATCAGATTGCCATCCGACGCTGTGATCCTTCTTCATTGTTCTCGTTCTTTCTTCCTATATGACAAACCCAATCTATAGGGTACAACAAGCTCGGCCAGCAACCTCACTGCCTTTTCTGCCCCAGCAATCTTCCGATCCACCCGGCAACCTCTTCTATTTTAGTCTGCAAGCTAAATACCTATGCTTCGATTTTAGATTGCAGCTAAATACCTATGCCTTGCCGCGGACAATAAAAATAGGGAAAATCTTTTGTGACCTTAAATTGTCGCAGTTGTCAGATTTTAAACCTTCAACTATGAAACCGGACAACCTAAATCCTCATATACTAACCAAACTAAGCAAAATACCCCTTTGGGATATGTTGGAAGCGGTATTGGGAGGTGGTTTTCTATTTTTAAATAATAAAAACCATGTGTAATAATCTCTAAAAACTAACAACTAAATTATTTTAAATTATAAAAATATGAAATTATATGTGTATTTTTCTAAAAAGTAATCTATCTATTGGTGCTATGTTTGAAGATATTTGGAAGCAATTTGTTCCTATTTACAATTTATGTTTATAGAAACAAATTAAGGTGAAGGAATAAAACCTGAATCCAAATATCTTAAAATTGAGCATCAATTTATTGGCTATATTTTTAGAAAATATTTAGCATAATTTTCACATTTTCAGAAAATATTTAGCATAATTTTCACATTTGTTCTTCTAAACCCTAGTATATATGTTATCTCTCCATATTCTCTCCTCTCGCGGTTCGCACCCACGGCCACTCCTTTGCGCACATGACAAAGAGGATGAGCAAGGAAAAGCTAAGGAAGCTCTTCCCAGCGAAGCTCCACGCAGACGGTGTCATGGACCTAGAAGCGGCTACGCCATGCAGTGCCGGAGTGGCTGCATGTGACGACCAAGCTGGATCGGCGTGGAGGAAGCTTGAGCTTGCGGCGCGAGGATAATGATGATGTGTATGGACCTGGGGCGGCGGCGGTGTGCCGGTTGGTGGCTGTGGAGCCCTGCTTCCTGACACCGAAGCTTGTGGGGGAAGCCGCCGCTTCTCGCGCCGGGGGCCGGGTGGCAGGCTGTCGTGGGAGGAGAGGTCCGGCGGCGGCCCGGATCTAGGGTGCCAACATGGGAGGTGGATCCACGGTTGTCAGCGGGAGAGGAGACGAGCTGATGACGCACTAGGCGAGAGGGGAGAGGAGCCGGTGGTGCGGTTAGAGGGGAAGGAAGAGGAGTCAGCGACTCAGGTGTACGAGGGGGAGGGGTAGGAGCCAGCAGTGCGTTAGGAGGGGGGACACAGATCGTGTGCAGTAGCTATTTAAACTGCAAGATAAGCAGTAGCCACATCTGAACCGTCAAAGAATGAAGCAACGGTGAGATGAGAGCCAAAACAAATGGGCGGCGACAGAAAAGGCCTCCAGCTGCTCAAGTACCTGCGCGTCAGCGGCAGCGCGGTCGCTGGCGCCCAGCGCGCGCCCGCAGTCGCAACGACCATAGCGGCTTCGGCGTGGGCGGCGTGCAAGGACGGCGGAGGAGGGGTGGGTGTGAGCGGCGGGGACGTGGACGACGACACCACCTTCTTTGAGTTGGAGTTCGCGGTGCCCGGCGACGAGAGCGCTGCGTCCGACGCCGAAGAGGAGCGCGTGGAGTTCAACTTCGCCATGGATGGTGATGACGATGGGAAGGAGGAGGACGCAACGGAGGCTGATAAGATGGTGGAGGTTGTCGCGTCGGTGTCGCCGCTGGGGCCGGTCAACAAGTTCTCCGTGATGTTGCTGAAGTTGCGGCGCCCAACGAAGGCCCCTCCTGCAGCCGCGGACGGGGCGGCGCCAGCAGCGCCGGCGCCCAAGCAGGCCTACCGGTTCCTGATAAAATTTCGGATGGACGAGACGGCGCCGCTGACATTGCTCTTCATGCGCGACAACAGCTCGCGCATCTCCGACGCTGACAGGCCGGTGGCGGTGGCTGCTGTGGTGCAAGCCCACCAGGATGTGGCTACCTAGACAGCAATCAGCGCGGAGGAACGGCGGTTCGCCAAGGAGGTGGTGCTGCGGCCTGCGGTACTGCAGCAAGATCAACCCGCTGTACGTGAAGGGTGTCCTGGCCAGCGGCTGCGGTTCGCGGTCGAGGAGATGAACCTCCAGCTGCACCGGCGGCGCAGGTAGTGGCGGCGGCGTGCGGCGTGCGCGCGCTTCGCGCCAGCATGCCCGTGGGGCTGTCGAGCATGAGCCGGTCGGCGTCGTCTACGGTGGCTGCGGCACCGTTGCCGGTGCCGCCTCCGGCAACGTCGGCGGCGGGCACTGCAAGCGCTCCTCCAGGATGTGAAGTGTGGGAGCTGTGTGGCCAAAGGGTGACGAAGGAAGGAGTAAAAAGATCTCACCGTTGTTTGATTTTTTGACGGTTCAGATGTGGCTACTGCTTATCTTGCAATCTAAATAGGCACACGATCTGTGTCCTCGGAGGGGAGCAAAGGGAAAGGAGGTGTTGCGATGGGAGCGGTTGGTGAAAATGTGATAAAAATGTGGTAGTTGGTAATACGAGGTCTGGAGTAATATGAATGCGGAAGATTGTGCGTTGTATTTTAAAATCTCGATGATTAGAATATAATATTTTTTTTAAATAAGGAAATAGAGTATAATGAGCGTGGATTTCTGTTTCTATTGACTATTGCTCTATGCTAATATTAGTATTATATGTAATTTGGTTAAAATTTCTCTTTAAAAAAAATGTACTGTCAGTAAACTGTGCATTGTGTCCTCGATGTTGGGATTTTAATAATTTTTCGGTTTATTTTGTTCCTCTCGATCGGGAGGCCGAGGGTCTTCCTCGCGAACGGCTCCGAACCGAACTGCCCGTACGTCGGCACGATGAGCGAGTGCCTGCCACCGTCTGTTGCCAAGGACGCAGCAGCTTGCTCAGCCGGCGGAGGGCTCGGGATGGAGGCGATCCATCGTGTCCGATAATCTGATCCGATCTGTCCCAAGGACAGAGTCGCATCATCAGATCCATAAAACACGGGCCATAACCATAACGATTCCATCCGATCTCTTGATTGATCCGATCCCCATCAAGATCAACCCGGCAGCTCGCATCGCAGCCGCCGCAGCAGCACCGACCATGGTGGACGGCGAAGACCGCTTGTCCGCCCTCGGCGACGACCTTCTCCGACGCATCCTCCACTTCGTCCCCTACAAGGAGGCCGCGTCCACCAGCGTGCTTTCGCGCCGGTGGGGCTCGCTCTGGCGCTCGTCCGGCGCCGTCAACCTCACCGTGCGAATCCACGGCGACAGCGATTACCGAGACGACCGCATCTTCTCCTGCCAAGAAGCCTTCGTTCACGCCGCCGACGCAGCGCTGGCCGCCGCCGATTCCCCCGTCACGAGGCTCACCTTGCGTGTGGACGGCGGCCAGGGTCGCTCCGACGACCGCATCAACCAGTTCCTTCACGGCAGCAGGGCCTCGGACTACTGGTCCTGGAAGAAAGACAACGACGTGGTCGGCCGCGTGCTATCCCACCACGCGGCGCGCCGCATCGAGGAGCTCCGCGTCACCCTAGTCGAGGCCGTGGACGGCTACCTTTTCAAGGATCGAGAGGTCGAGAGGTGCCACACGATCTGTCACCTCTCGTCCCTGCCGTCGTCGGAGACCCTCCGCGTGCTGGACCTCACCAAGTGCGACCTCGCCCAGCTGGCCCCGGTCGCCTTCCCGCGGCTGGAGGCGCTACGGCTTCAGCTCAGCTCCGTCGCCCCCCTGTCCCTCGAGGCCCTGCTCAGCGCCGCGCCGGTGCTCGCCGCCGTGCACTTGGACTGTGTGCGGTTCACCGGCCTGCACTCGGGCCAGGGCCCGCAAGACTTCGACCACCAGTTTGGTGACCCAGAGTCCGACGACGGCGGCGGCACCACAACGCCGGCGCCGGTGGTCCGCCTGAGCTTCCCGACCGTGACGGCGCTCGTGCTGGCGCGGTGCGGCTTGCACGGCGGCAAGGACAACGACCCCTGGGCCATCGAGATCGACGCGCCGAGGTTACGATCCTTCGTACACAAGGGACAGGTGCGTCCATTCGTGCTACGATCGGCGGCGCCTGGCATTGAACGGGCGGACCTGCACTTCTTCCACGACGACCCCGACGGACGCCACCGCTACGACCATGGCTACGACAAGGGAAGAGCACGCGTGCTCTTTTGGCAGTTCCTGCACAGCTTCGCCAACGCCAGGGTCCTCAAGCTGACCGTCGACAGGAATCTCAAGGACATCGCCGCCATCGGCAAGGCGAGACGCGCCAAGCTGCTGTGTGCGTTTCGCAACGTAGAGCACCTGGAGCTGGAAGGGGCGTACGATCCTGCCAGCAAGACGGCGCCCGTGGCCATTGCCAACCTGCTCCACTGCTGCCCTGTTCTGGGTGACCTCACGCTGAAGCTGAGCACCGTGCCACATCACTCTCGAAAGGGCGATGGATATGGGTTGCCTTTCTTGGAAAGGAAAGACAGACTGGATCACGACAAGTCTGTCCATCGCTTCATGCGCCGTGGCCGTATTTGCACGGAGGAGGATACCAATGGCGGTTCTGATGATGGATACGATGATGTTCCTGGTATCCCTGGTCTGAGCCGGCACTCATTCGACTGCTTGCAAAGCCGCCTGAGAAGAGTTAGCCTGCAGTTTCGGCTGGATGACTCCGGCTCCAGCTGCCTTGGAGTGCGGCTGATCAAATTCTTCGCTGACAACGCCATGGTTCTTGAAGAACTGCGTGTGGATACTGGCAACCGGAGACTGTACGAGCACCGCAGCTTCAGGGTGGGCAGATATATCGTGCCTTACTCAGCTGGCAATGCCTGTCCCCAACACAAAATTCCGGCCAAAAGGTCTAGGGAATCTACAATTATGTTACCTCTTCAAAGGCGAAGGAGATTGACTGCAAGTCTTGATCCGTTGTAAACCAAAAGATGGGCATACAATGGCTCTGTGTTGTTCTTGGTTTTACTTTCAGTCTGGCATGTCGTAATTCTTCTAAACAAATTGTGATGAATAAACGTTCTGTTTGTTTCTGTATTGTTTTTATTATAAGGGATCTTTTGAAAAAGAAAAACAGTGTGTTCCCACTACTATTCAGGGGGGTCTTGAATAAGTCATTTCTCAGTCGACAAATGTGGTCTATCCTGTTTTTTTTTTTCAATCACATTACAGGTGTATCAAATTGTCATCCGACGCCGTGATCTTTCTTCATTGTTCTCGTTCTTTCTTCATATGACAAATCCAAAGCTATAGGGTACAACAAGCTCGGCCAGCAACCTCCCTGCCTTGTTTTCTGCCCCTGCAATCTTCAGGTACACCGGCAACCTCTTCGTTTTTAAGTTGCTGTGTACAAAAAAAATTTAGGCCGAAAATTATAATTTCACCAATTGAATACATTCAGGAGCCCTGCGGCCCCATTTAATCCCTCTCGAATCAAATTTAAATAGAAAAGAATTTAATCTCTCCCAGCCCCTTCAATCCTCCTCCAACTAAACATAGCCTTAAGTGTATTGAGAGGGATCTCGATTTAGATTTTGCCAAAACATTTAATGCGCTAGTATAATTCTATTGAACCATAGAGTTGGTTTGTGATCATCCATGCATATGCAAGCATGCATCGATGCGTCAATTTAATCATCTTTGTGACCAATGAATGTATACACCATTCTTTATTTTTCTAAAGACAAAAGAAAGTTTCGTTTGATGTCTTCCATGCCTGCTCGGCTGCTTCTAAGCTTCATTGTCCTCATGTAGCTTCATCACAAGCACATGCTTGTTGCAGGGCCGTCTCCAGGAATTAGAGGCCCCGGAGCGCGAAATATATATAAAAACCTAAAATCTAGAAAAACAATAAAACGACTCATATAACTAAAGCATACTTCCCCTCAATTATCTAAACTTAATGTGTCATTTCATATATTTACAAATATAGTCCCTCCATTTGACTTTTCCTGCCAAATTTTGATCATCCATCTTGTTTAATTAAATAATAAAAATATTTAATAAAATTTAAGTTGTACTTAAAGTACATTGTATGGTAAGATAAATTATGGTATTATTATTATATATTTTTAATTAGATGAATGATTACATTTATCATCTAAAATAAGCTATAGTAAAAATGCAGTGAGTAGAAAATATTTATGCTTAAAGAATAAAGGGATAACAAAAACTCATGTTTTACTACGTTTTTCACAAAAATTTCACAATAGAGATGACTCATATATTCTTTAAGTAATTCCCACATGAAAATTAGTTGATGTAGTATTGGGGTGTTAGAACTTACTTGAAAAGGATTTGCAATGGATAATAAAAGCCAGGCTGATGGGCGACATCAATAAAAACGAAGCCATCTTTGGTTGATCTCAGCAGTTATTTATTGTATTGTTGTACGTAAGTACTAAACTTAGACTGAATTATTCTTTGCTAAGACTAGACATGTGATGGATTTGGGGGCCTCATTAGTTTGGGGCCCTGTGCGATAGCTCACGATCGACAATTTCCTTCACCGCCGCAGGGGCCGCTGGCAGACAGACGCCGACTTGGTCGGCCGTGCACTGTCCCACCACGCGGCGCGCCACGTCGAGGAGCTCCGTGTCTCCCTGGTCGAGGCCTTCGACGCCACCCGTTTCGCGGACCAAGAGATCGACCAGTCCACGACGAGCTGTGCCCTCGCGTCCCTGCCGTCGTCGGACACCCTCCGCGTGCTGGACCTCACCAGGTGCGACCTCACTCACCTGGCCCCGGTCGCCCTCCCGCGGCAGGCGACGCTGCGGCTTCGGCTCTGCACCGTCGAGACCGCGCCGATCGTGGCGCTGCTCGCCGCCGCGCCGGAGCTCGCCGCCGCGCATTTGGAGACTGTGCTGTTCGCCGACTACCGTTCTGGGCACTCAGAGTCCGACGATGATCATGATGGCGCCACAACGCCAGCACCGCCGGTGGTCCGCCTGAGCTTCCCGACCGTGACGACGCTCGTGCTGGCGCGCTGCGGCTTAGACGGCGGCAAGGGTAAATCCTGGGCCGTCAAGGTCGACGCGCCGAGGCTGCGATCGTTCGTGTACCAGGGGCAGATACTTCGGTTCGTACTGTCACCGGCGCCCGACATCGAACGGGTGGACCTGCATTTCCTCCACGGCGATCCCTACGGACGCTACCGCTACGACTACGAGGACGACGACGATGACAAGGAAACAGCAAGTGTGCTCTTCTGGCGGTTCCTGCACAACTTCGCCAATGCCAGGGTCCTCAAGCTGACCGTCAACAGGGACCTCAAGGACATCGCCGCCATCGGCAAGGCGAGGCGCACCAAGCTGCTGTGTGCGTTTCGCAACGTCGAGCGCCTGGAGCTGGAAGGCGTGCACAATCCCGGCAGCAAGACGGCGGCCGTCGCCATTGCCAACCTTCTCCACTGCTGCCCTGTTCTTGGTGACCTCACGCTGAAGTTGAGCACTGTGCCACACCACTCTCAAAAGAGTACGGGATTTGGATCGCCTTTCTTACAGAGGAAAAATTGCTTGGATTACACCAAGTCTATCGGTCGCTTCATGCGTCGTAGCCGTATTTCCATTGGAGTACACAATGGCGACTGTGATGGTAGATACGAATACGATGATGTTCCTGATATCCCTGGTCTGAGCCGGCACTCGTTCGCCTGCTTGCAAAGCAGCCTGAGAAGAGTTAGCCTGCAGTTTCGGCTGGATGACTCCGGCTCCAGCTGCCTTGGAGTGCGGCTGATCAAATTCTTAGCTGACAATGCCATGGTTCTTGAAGAAATGTGTGTCGATACTGGCAACCGGAGACTGTACGAGCACCTCAACTTCAGGGTGGGGAGACATATCATGGTGCCTCACTCAGGCAATGCTTGTTTCCAACACAAAGATCTGGGCAAAAGATCAAGGGAGTCTACAATGTTGTTACCCCTTCAAAGGCGAAGGAGATTGACCGCAAGTCTTGATCCGTTGTAAACTAAAAGATGGCCTACAATGGCTCCGTTTTTTCTTTTTACTAGCCTTGCGTAAGAATAGACATGTCCAAACTGGTTGTTTTTAGACAAACTTCGATGAATAAACATACTGCCTGTTTCTGTATTGTCTTTAAGAGATGTTTTGAAAGATAAATATGGTCCTCCTACTATACTATTTATTAAGAGATGTTTTGAAAGAGAAATATCATGTGAAGGACATGTATTTTATGGAATTTGAAATGATAATTTGTGTTCAAATCATGTATGTGTATTATGTTTTTTAATGTCTTACATATACATTAAAATTGTGGTGAATTTTGCCATGTTTACAAGACATTTATGTTGGAAAGCACCGAAATCAGTCAGAAAAATCACTTTCCGTTGTTATATTTTTTTCAAAATTTTGAATTTTAGAATGAATTTTATTACTAGAATCCGTTTTCGTGGGTCTCCATGTTGCATCTGGAATTCGTGTATGCCTTGATTTGTTTGTTACTTCAGACTCACTGATCAGCTTGTTTATTATGCTTTTCTAAATCGGCATTTGGCCATCAAAATTTTCTTTTCTATACAAAGTTTAAGACTTAAGTGTAGTAGCAGAACCCCTTTTTTTTGTGAGTTTTGCCGAACTTTGTAGAATATGGAGCATTTTGTTATGTTGCTTTACCCTTTTGTTTGCTCTCTGCATTTACAGAACCATGGCAACCCTACAAGTCATAAACCAGAGCTAGTGCTGAACAATTTCACCACACGCCTTGGTCATCGTGTTGGAAGGTGGTTTGAGAAATTAATGAAAGGATTGCTTGTTTCCTCTTTCCAGTATTATGCTATTTGGATTCTCTCTATTTTCTTTACATGGCTTTCTTGCCTGTTTCATCCAGGTGATACAATCTCTCTTCCCTCAAGATCCCAATTTTCGTGGGCGCCGTGTTGTGACCTTCCAAGCGAGACTACATATTTTTCCGTCATCACAGGTGCACATGGCAAAATGCAATCTCAAAGGTGCAAAATGCCATGACGCTACGGAGCTGCATGGTTTTGGGCTGTTTTGTTGAACCAAATCGGCGCTAAACTATTTGCGGCGACCGGCGAGACAATTGAGGTGGCTTAGACTGGAGTCACCAGAAAGTAGAAATGAGTGTGAAAAACATTCTTTACACACCGTACACAGAGTGAAAAAGCAATGGTTGCGCACTGTAGATAGTACAGATGCACTTCTCGGTGATCTTGATCTTATTACACGCTAACCAAAGACGCCCATAATCGCATTGCTGCAATATCTGTCACGTATACTCATGTGACAGCAGCAGCCGACGAAAATTCTTACAGTAATTCAGGAGAGCAGTGAAGAAGAGCTGTTCAAACACGCGCACTTGCTGAGCTATACATTAAGCAGAAGGGTTATGTGTCAATTCGTCAGGGAACTATTTTCACGAGTCCGTAATTTGGAATGCACTTAAGTGCTTTGCTGCCGATAAGAATCGCTCGTATGTAGAGCCTAAAAAACTAAATGCGCAATTAGCTCTCCAATAATGTGTCGTCGCTCTCGTTTCTATACCCTCCGTTTGAAGTTGTAGATCATTGTTGACTTTTAGATACAATGTTTAACCATGTATATTTTTGTTTAAAAAATATATTTGTTTTTTATAGTATTTATTATTGTTTGATTTATCATAAGTATTTTAAGCATCATTTATACTCTATTTTTTGTTGAATCGAACAAATGGTCAAAGGCCGCATCCAAAAAGTCAACCTTGACTTATACTCCCTTAGTTCATAAATATATTACGCAGTTAATTTTTTTCACAACTTTAATCATTCATATTATTCAGAAAATTTAACAAGTTGTTTTTTATTTTGTTGTCATTTGATTTATCATAAATTTAGTTTGAGTATGGTTTATTATTTTACATCTTTGAATCCTTTTCGAAGGATTAAAGTCGTGGGAAAAATCACCTGCATCTTGTGAACGGAAATAGTATTATATCCGTCTCAAATTGTAAGGAGTTTTATTTCTCTTTTTATTTGTACGCATTCATATACATGTTGATGAATTTAGACACATATACATAGAAGAATGGATAGATCTAGTAGTAGAATATCTTACAATTTGAGACGGGGAGTATAATTTAAGGCCGAGGGAGCAGTAATGAGTGAAAAGTCATTTGTCTACGCACACAAGAATCAACCGATGGGATTCGCAGCCAAATATAAATCTCAATGGGCAAGTGATTAAAGCGTCTAGAGCACACGCTTTGTACTTGTATGTCGCCAAGAAAAGAAAAGTTGGCTCCTATCCTTGGACCTGATCGCACGATCGTCAGACCCGGTAACAGATTTCGCTGTCGCCTCTTCATTATAAGTATGTGGAATCCACTGCCAGCACTTCCAGCTTTGGTAACACGTGAGCATTATCCATTGACAATTCGACGTGCTTCTGCCTTTCTTCGTTCACAATTTGACGGCAATTCTAATGACTGAGTAGTGACGACCTGTTTATCGGAGGTGGTGCACTCGGTCAAGAATCCGTGGACGACTGTGACCTCCCTGTGGAGCACGGCGTCGTCAGAGCATGAGATGCACGTGCACGCCCGGGGTCCCCAGGAGCCACCAGGCCCTGTCCATGTACTTGGGCACGTGCATGCATTATATTAGGCTCGGCGCCGGCCTTGCGCCAGCGCCAGCTTAGGCTGACAAGTTACTGACCTCCTTTCTATAATCATTTGGTATTCTTTCTATTCAAAATCAGTACAACCTCGTGACAGACATACATACCATTTCACAGTTTCGATCTTGTTTGATAGCAAAGTATTCGATCTTATTTGATAGCAAAGTATTTTGTAGTTTTGGTCAATACTACATATGTTGCAATACCATGGTATTTTAGTTAAAGAGATGTTTGGTTGGCAACTGTAAAACATTGTTTTAAATATTATGGTTTAACCAAAATCATGGTATTTTTAAAATTTCGGATAGCGAGGTGTGGACTGGAGTTTTTCTTGGCTCACAGCGTGCGCCCGTCCTCCAGCGTCACTTTTCACGGCGCACAGGTCGCTTTCCCCGCATCCCGCTGCCGTGTGCGCCACCCGTCTCTCGCTCCCCTCTACCCGCCCAGCCTCCCCGTCCGGCGCCAGCTCCTGCTTCGCCAGCCCCGTCCAGCCGCGCGCCCCGTCACCGGGCCTGTCTTCCCGGCCATGCCTCCGCCTCCCCCGTCTGGCGCGGTGCCGGACCGTCTCCCCCGGCTGCGCCTCCGCCTCCCGGGTCCGGGTGTCCCCGTCTTCCCCGGCCGCGCGGCTCTTCTCCGGCAGAGCGCAGCCGCCCGCACGGTTCCTTCCCGGCGCCGGAGAGGACGGCTCCTCCCCAATGGGGCACGCCTGTGCCGCCAGTCTCCTCCCCGATGTGGCCTGCCGCGCCGCCGGGCTCCTCTCCCATCCTTCTCGAGCTCGCCTCCTCCCCGATGTGGCCCGCCGCATGCCGTCGGACTCCTCCCCCGCTGGGCAACTATGCGCGCCGCCAGCCTCCTCCCCCATCCCACTCGAGCTCGCCTCCTCTCGGCGCGGCCTACCACCCCGCGGCCGCTCGCCGACGCCGGAGAGGTCGGCGAGGGCGCTGCAGCGGGGGAGGAAGAAGACAGGATAGGGCACCGTGACACCATGGCGCCGCTACCGTCGACGTCGTATGTGAACGAATACTGTGGAACCAAGCGGGCTATGGTTTTAGAAGATACTATGGTTTTATTAGAGTAAAACCATACTACAATATTTTTGTCATATACAACTATAGATCATAGTGTTCTAAAACCATAGTATTCTAAAATTTTGCTACCGAACGTGCCTCATATATGTTGTTTCATTTGGCTTGCTCGGAAGTCGGAATACAGAAATATATGCTGTTTTCAGTTATTTTTTATTTAGAATTAAACAGTTTTCTGTGAAACGTATGCATGATTCCTATGAAATTTCTGCGTTTTAAAAAGATCTAGAATAAAACTTATGCGAGGCAAAAATTGGGTGCCCAACCGACAAGAGTTTCCGACCAGGTAGCATTCATATTGAAAGATGCCTACTTATAGTTATGATTTCGATCGCACCACATAAATGATACTATATTGATACATTACAACTACACCACATAAATCCTCGATCAAAACCGTCTCGACACAAAATATGCAGGGCTACTAACTTCAAAGACGTACGCATCATTAGCGGTGATGTTCATCCTCCATCCTTGCAAGCAATGCGTGCATCGTGTGCAGGACCACGGGTTTATAACGTAACAGGTACTATTGTTTACCGATCAACGCCAGGTGACGCCAGTTTGCGGCGAAGTAATTGGTACGGCGCGTATATGAACAAGCAAGAAGGTAATGCTAGCTGTAGCGGCGCCTATGACTAGTTGAGATTACGAGTCTTTGAAACCATTGCTTGAACTATAATCAAGGAGAATTATCTACTGGATATGATCAAGCAGCATTTTTTTTTTTTTTGCTATACGACTATAATCAATGAGCATTACAATCAGGCAAGCAACAATGGCGTGGCCGCGAGGCTTCTGCATGCGATTGGTTCGACCCATAGATTTCACTGAATAGTCTTTGGTCTCACTAATTAAGTTCTTTTTCGAGGTAGCATCAGAGGAACTATACTGCTTAAATTTATAGAATTTTGCATCAGTCTTGCATTTTTTTTTCTTCTTGCAGAGGATCTCAGGTCACATGACTTAAAACATTGGAATTCTTAGCCCACGTGCAAATCCAATCTGCATTGTTGCCTTTTGCGCGCGTCACCAACAATAACATCTGCCAGTCAGCTGTGGTTTTGCATCTAAATCCAAAGCATAAGGACAAGAGATGGTAGGATTTACAATGGAATGCAAAACGCCAAGAAATAGAAGGTTCACTCATAGTACTCCATTCATTCTTTTTATTTGTCGCGTTTTATTAGTTTAAAAATGAACTAGCGGGCGACAAATATTCGAGAACAGGGAACGGAGGTAGTATTAGAATGAGAGGGTGCTAATAATACCACTACAAGCACCTAGCAGATCTCTGTAACCTCCCGCTTTGGCATACGTTAGTTGAGGTACCCATTCAAGCGGGTTATGCAAAAGTCTATGTATGTGCATTTTGCACGGCCGCTAAATGCAAGCTGGAGAAGAGAAGAGTTCATGCAAGTCGTAGGGAAGGAATAAAGTAGCTCGACCGCTAAATGAAAACTACACTGGATCAGTCGACCACAGGCACACGTCCAGACTGGACGTGTGAATGTTCCCTAATTTGAACTTTTGGAGTGGCTAATCATGATTCCCTATATACGTATATTAAATGGACATGAACTCAGCGAGCCCCTATGGTGTAGAAGTGTAGAACTGAAATTTTTCGCACGGCAACAGTACTGCGTGGCATTGACCAAAACAGTGCGTACTACGTGTTAATTATCTGAGAGGATATGCCAAAGTCTGCCAAACACTGGTAGCTGAACGCATGTAAGTTCATACTCCATATAGGTCACACCACATCTTTGTTTCATCTGCTTATTTAGGAGATCAAAACTAAGCTACAAGCATACAAGCTCCGCATCGCTAATTGCTGTTGCACGATTGTTAACGCATCGGCCAATTAGGCCCACAATTAATAATGGTACACATAATTTCATATTCTGGGTTTATCAAACATACTGTATATCGATCGAAACAGCGACTATTTCATGTTTTGCAGGACCAGCCTAGGAAGCTGCGGGATACAGAGCTCGATCGATCAGCAGCTAGGTCTCCGCCGCCGGCTCCGGCGACGACGACGGGGCAGGGACAGGGACAGGGACAGGGACAGGGAGGATGCCCTTCTCCTGGAAGCATATGACGGTCTCGTACAGCGCCTGCGCCGCCGGAGTGAACTCCAGGCCCAGCTCCCTGAGCCGCTGGTTGGATATCTTGTACGGCTTCTTCCTTGGGTTCACTTCATCGGAGCACCTGCGAATAATGGGATGCATTATTTGCAATCCAGATCACAGTGAACCAAGTTCTAATAAAGAGTAATAAGGAATATTTTTTTCAGAAAAAAGCTCGATCGTAATTCGTTTGTCGCCGAGACGAGAAGACTAGAATTCTGAGCCGTTGGACTTCAACACACACCAACGAGAGACTGAGAGACTCGGCAATGGATTGCAGTATGTGCTACGGAACTCAACCGCCGCACTACCGCACTAGCTTTGTTCCAAATCCCCATCCATCAGCTCATCAAATTCAAACACAGCCAGCACGTACGTGAGCACACTACGCGTTGACAATTTTTTGACATGCATGAGCTATTTTTTTCTTCTCAATCTTTCCACTTTCTGTATCTGAATTGACAGTCACAGAGACATGCATGCAATCGTCGTCGTCGTAATATAATAGTGTAATACTGACCTTTCCGGGACGGGGTACTCCGGGAAGAACTTGCGGAGCGTCCTGACGACGTCCTCGCGGTGGAGCACGGCGTCGGCGCAGAGGTACCGGCCGGCGGCGGCGGGCGCCTCGAAGACGCGGACGTGGGCGTCGGCGGCGTCGCGGACGTGCACGTACGCCTGCACGGCGTTGGCGAACGTCTTGGCGGCGCCGTTGAGGTACTTGAGCACGTGCATGAGGCTGGCGTTCACCGCCGGCTGCAGCGCCGGGCCCTGCACCAGCACCGGGTTCACCACCACAAGGTCCACGCCGCGCGCCGCCGCCGCCTCCCACGCCGCCCGCTCCGCCGCCGCCTTGCCGTAGCAGTACCAGTTCTTGGTCCGCTTGCAGAAGTCCAGGTCGCTCCAGCACGACTCGTCCACCACCGCCTCCGCCGGCCGGTTCGGGTCCATGGCCACCGCGCCGATCGACGACGTCAGCACCACGCGCCGCACCGTGCCGCCCGACTCCGCCGCCGCGTCGATCACGTACCGCGTGCCGCGCACCGCCGGCTCCACCATTTCCTCCTGCAAAGTGGAGTAGCGACGAGTTGCTGAAACTGAAACCGCTAGCTGATGGTGAGCTGTGTGTCGCGTCGCGTTATTATTGCGTGCATGCCGGCCATGTGAACGACTCAACACAAATATGATATATACTATATAAAGAGCATTAATTAGTGGAGTACATCCGATCGATCCCTGAATTATGCTTGAGGTATCTTTTTTTCTTAAAAAAAGTCTATTATACTTATCAGAGAATGATAGCCCAGCCTATATTCACGTACGAACAGTTACCTAATTTTGTCCTTCTAAGATACTACTCCATATATGCTAGTACCAAATTTAGGCGCGTCTGGATATGAAAATAAATAAAAGTTAATGAACCTAAAATAAATCTCCGTTTAATTAGCATATCCTATAATATGGTCCCTACTACTGCTACTACCACTACAGATCGATCCAGCAAAAACGTGCTCACAGACCAGCCGGCCGGGACACACATACAGTACCGTCCATTCTCGTCTGTTCCGCAGCAGATCCATGGATCCATCTACCCTCCGTGTTCAAGTACGCACAAACAAAGCATGGACGCATGGTCCCTGCGCCCTGGCCATACCGGATCATCTGTGACGGGCGACGCGGTGTGGAACACGCCGTGGCAGCCGGCGACGGCCGCCCGCAGCGCGTCGTAGTCCAGCAGGTCCGCCTTGCACAGCGCCAGCCTCTCCGCCGCGCCGGGGAGCGCCTTCAGGTGCGCGTTCTTCGCGTCGTCTGCACAGGAGATGCATGCACGCATATGATTACCGGGATCATCATCAACAGTTAGCCTGATCGATCCACATCGAGATCTTCGTATTATTACCGGGGTTTCGAACGGTGCCTCTGACGGCGTAGCCCCGCTCGAGCAGGAGCTTGACGATCCAGGACCCGATGTAGCCGCCGGCGCCGGTCACGCACACCGTCTGCCCTAGCCCCGGCGCCGGCACCGCCGCCGCCGCCGCCGAGTCGCCGCCGTCCACGACCGTCATGTCGAATCGCCGCGCGCTGGATCGGCCGGGTACCGGGTTGCTGTTACTTACCGGCGACAGAAAAGAACCCCAAGGTCCGGCCGGGGGATTTGGTGAGCTATGGCTATTTATAGGCGCGGCCCAGGCGCCGGAGTTGGTAGTAGCCCGCGGTGTGCCGCGCTAGTATCTAGCGTGACAGGATCGGTCCAGGATCGTCTAGGCGTCACGACATTGACACGGTCTGTACAAACTCAGGCCGCCTGAGGCCTGATGATATGATGCGCGGCGGTGACAGGTGCTTGTCCATCAACAAGGTTTTGTAGGTGGGATTTTGGTACACGGGCGAGCTTTTTTTTTTTTTTTTTTTTGCCAAAACTTACTAGCAAAGCAAAGTGATGACGTAATATGCATGCACGGTAAAAATGTATGTATAATTATTATTTGTTTGTGTACCCTGTCTCTGCATCTTTTGAATTATTGTTTCTTTTTGCCATTGAGGGCACGTTTGGTGGGAGGTCTACTGAATAGCTCGCCGGTTAGGCAACACCGCGACACATCCGCCCTAGCCAATCGTGGACTCCTAGGATAGATGCCTATGCCGCCGAGTAACGCCGGGCAGGAACCAATGAAACATGCCCGTATGTTGCGATCGCCGTTGTGCTACTTTTCAACGGCATATTTGTAACTAGCGGTAGGCGGTTGAAAAAAAACTTCTCTCCGATTTCCTTTTTCAATTTCACATTTTGTCTTGAAATGAAACTGGAAAAAGGAGAAAGAGTAGGAATGGATATATAATTTATGGGGTGAAAACAAAATTTAGACGAACAGAAGCACTTAAAAAGACGACCCGTACAACCAACAATGATGACTTCAAAGTCACATAATTACTGTTGTTTTAGTAAAACTTCGGACAACATAGTGATAATGGACAAAAACACATGTACTCTGGTAAAGATTTGTCTTTTATTGTTGGTATATTCAATAGAGATTTTATTCCCATTTTAGTTGATAAATACCTAAAACGTCACACAAACATCATGCAATCAACAAATTATGCGATCAACTAAAGTACAAAAATGACAATTTAAATAATGGCCTCCGCCTCCAGCAGCACTATATGCCACGTGTCTGGTTGGTGTTCTTCAGACAACGCTCCATACATTTACAAAGCATAAATGGACTGTTTGGGAGGGCTTCTACTTCTACCGACTCTGCCATTGTGGCACGGGAGAGCCAGAGCCTGCGAAGCCACTCTCTACCGGCCTCACCGGGTTCAAACAGCTCTGAGAAAAAGAGTGAAGTACCTCTCGCTGCAGCGCTATGGCAGGGCAGGCACGGTCTAGGCACAAATGGACAGAATGCCAGCTTCTTCGTGGTTATGCGGGCTTCTCCGAAGCCTGCTCCAGCCACGGTCAGGGCAAAGGAAGAGGACGTAAGATCAAACAGATTGCTTATCCTTTTGTAATAAAGGAAGGGGAAGGACAAAGTTATATTTGTTCTAACAATATCATTCTATTAGAGAAAATATAAACCTCCTTTAATTCATGATCAGGATCTACTACCACAACTCTTGCCCATGGAGATGTAGGAGGGGTACCTTAAAAGAGCCCCCCATGAAGCAAATAAACCACGCCTCTCTACTCCGAGCATCATCCCGGAAATCAGATTGCACTTAGGAAGTAAAAGAGCTTTAGTCCCCGAAATATGATGCGTTTCCCCTGTTTTTTTTTTTTTGGCTTTAGAGTTGCGTGCTAACATTAGCATCCATTCATACACACATATAAGATGTAACTGAAGTCCGAAGGATGAGAGCAGCTTTCATTTGCAAAGAGCCTTCAGTTATTTGTCGCGGGGGGGACTGGATGCGTGGCATCGCAGCATGCGCGTTTCCCAGTCGGCGGTCGCCATTGGTGATCACGCGCACAGTATGCTACAATATCAGTCAGCGTCGCTATCCATATCCCCCCGCCGGGAAATCAAATCAAATCAAATTAAACCGAAGAGCAGCCTTGGACGCAAGCTTCAGCGATGTAGCGTATCCAAAGCTTATCCCCGACCACCCTCTGTGTAGTCTGTACCCTGTAGCTTGTAAGGCTGGCAGGCTGCGCGCTTGGTTCAAGGGGGCTACGGATACGGTTAGACATCATTATTTTTTTATTCTGTGTATAGTGCGCAAACAGTATTTTCTATCAATTTCCACCGTGAAACTAGTCTTAGGTAAACCCAGACCCAGGGACGCCAAACCCTAGCCTCGTCGAGTGACTCGTCGTCGTCTCATCAACGACCAAATCAAGACCCAGCGCGTGTTTGGGTTTGGGCGTTTGGCAGCTGCACCGCGCGTGGCTGCCGGTTGCGTACACCGGCCGATGCTGCTGCTCAGAGTCACAGTTGCATCATCCTCTGCTGGACTGGTAACAACTGCCTGGGCGGATGGGACGAGCAACCACCGCGCGCGCCGCCACCAACCCCGCGCCGCCGTCGCCGTCGCCGTCGCGCCGGTACGGGGGGCGCCTTTCCCGTCGCGGGTGTTCTCGCTTTGCCGAGTTGCCAAGCCACCCCAAAGGGATGGGATGGGCGACGAGACGACGACGCTGAAGCTGCTGAACTCGACCGGGGAGGCAGCCCGGCCCATGTGTCCCCCCTCGATGGGCCGTGGTGCGCGAGCCAAGGGCCCATCGACCATCCAACGTAGTAGGCTCCAGCCCAAAAGATTGAACGGACTCAGTTCTTGGCCACGTCTCTGATCGCTCGCTTTTCACAACAAAATGATTTGCCCACATCACCGAGTCGTCAAGCATAACCGCGAGGTCTGTTTACAGAACGCACAACGCAGGGCAGGGGATTGTTTCGTTTTCCCAAGATCAGAGCAGCAACCATTGCTACGCTACAACCGAGCTCTGGAACCTCGCAGCAGCCCGTCCTTGACGTTGGGCTTTGGACCAGGCGCCTTCTTCCTCCCAGCATCCGCCGCAGGCTGCACACCCTGCCGGCCGGCCTACGAGACCGAGTACCGCCGGTTCCTCGACGAGGAGCTGGACGACTTGGACTCGAGCGGCTTGGCAGACGACCGCGGGCTCTGCGAGCTCCCGGACGTGTCCGACGACCCCTTGCCGCCGTTGCCGGCCCCCGCGGGGGCGGGCTCCCCGCCGGGCAGCCTCGCGCCGCCGGCCCACAGCTTGTCAAAGATCCTCCGCGACCGGGACGACAGCGACAGCCGGCTGCTCTGGTTCGCCACGCTGCTGCTCCGCGCCACCAGGCGCCGCCCGTCGTCGCCGCCCCCGCCCTGCTCCGCCAGCTTCAGGCTCCCCAGCTGCCTCCTCAGCGCGCCGGGGGTCGGGGGCTCCGGGGCCGCGCCGCGCACGGCGGCCGCCTTCCAGTCGTCCTCGTCCAGGCGCGCCATGCACCGCGCCACGGTGCCGTCGGGCACCGTCGCCGCGCCTGGGACCGAGGCGGCTCCCGCGGCGCGCAGCTGCTCGAAGAAGAGGACCTGCACCACCACGCGGAGCGGCAGCCGGTCGTTCTGCGCCGCGTGGATGCATGCGCCCTTGGAGAGCTTCTTTACGTCCATCAGGCTCGAGATCTTCCTCTTCTCCATCTTGGGAAGCCCGGGATGCAACTGGTGAACATCATCACAAGACAGGCGACTTTAGGCATCTCATCACTTTTTTTGAAACAAAGCTGGTGTCCAATGTAAATGGTTGCAGTGAAACATACCTTCAGAAATATGTCGATAGCGGTGTACAACGCGTCATGTGTTGGCCTGGCCGATTCCGGCATAGAAGTCGCCAAATCCACGAAGCTTGAAACTGACAGGTTTGGGTCGGAGGCTACTTCAGCTAAGTACCTATCGACCAGCTTGCATAGTGCGAGCAAAGATTCACTGTCCACATTCGTCTCGAACATCTCCTGGTCAAGGTTGTTGAGAAAAATCCCATCTTCAGCCACTCCGGCATGCCTCATGTACCTACTGATGAGTGTCTGAACTAGCTGAACATCGTAGACGGTCTGTGCCGGCGGCTTGGAAGGTATAAGAAGATCGTTGACTGAGGCCTTGTGGAGCTGCAAGACAATCCTGTCCATGAGCTCTTCCTTCAGGAGCTCTCCAGCTCCAATCAGGACAGTCACTTTCAGGAGCTTCAAGAAGAACCGGCACGAAATCCCTGAAGATCCCTTGTCCGAGGGCAGCAGCCAAATGATGGTTTCGAGCAGATGCTTGTATGATTCAGAGTAGACATCATCCACCAGCATGTCGCTACATTCAGGAAGCCATCTAGCAGCATATGCCTTGAGCGCTTCTCCCACAACATCACAGGGGATCCTCCCCCTTGACTTCACTGCAACCATGACACGCCTGTAAAGGTCTACATCCAGCTCACACAGATCTTCAACCCACCAATCCTTGGGAACGGCCTGCAAGTTTCTGCGGGCTTCCACTATCTCATCGGAGGATGCAGATTTCCTGTTGTAGGTGTATGACCACATTACATGTGATGGGTTAACAGTAGCTTTGGTAGCAATGGAATCTATGCATCTTCCGACCAGTTTTAGCTCTTCTGACCATGGTAACAATGCATCGGTGGTTTGCAGCGCAATAATCGAGTCCTTCCAGCTTCTAAAGATGCCGGAATTCAGGAACACCTCAATCTTAAATATTAGATTGCTCTTCTCAACATCCTCGGTCATCCCAAGGAACTCTGCTGCACACCTCGCAGCGACAACGTTGTATGCATTGAGGGTCACCACCATGCCATAGCAGAACTTTGCGCAGATTTCAAAGGTTTTCACTCCGCCAGGAATGTCTTGTATGACAACTTCATCGGTGCCATTCTGACTGGCCTCAATTATCAGCCTCTGTAACAAACTACTCTTGGAAAGAAGAGGGAACTGCAAATAGACGGCAAAATGACCAAAATTTCAGCAACTAATCTGTCAAACAAACTTCTTACACCGAAATGAATATATAATTGAACATTGGACTTCTGTAGATCTTCTGTAGCATTATATCTATCAACAGATTCAACAAGTGGATCTTTTTCAAATGCTGTCACCTAGCAGAATGGAAGGTACTCATGGGAATTGAAACAAGATCTAAAGAAACCGTGGGAAAGATTCCGAAAGCAACAAAGATCCAAATTACAAGTGGCATCTGACAAAAGATGTTACTATTGCAGCATCTTCTAGTGTGCTGATAGCTGGACATTGACGGGTCCATTGTTCGGACTCTCAAGTACAGGAAAGCACCTTGGCGCACAATAATCAACAACGTAGCCTGCTTTGGTTTATGACTTAGTAAAATGGTACGGAATTACCTTGTGCAGATAGAACCTAGCATCGTCCACATGGATGGCGATGTCTGATGGAAGGTCCGACAGCACATATCTGCATGAGAATATGAGATTGACTTGGTCAGCGTACCATAACCGATAGTATTGATAATGAACATCCATAAGAGAATGTAGCACATAAAAGAAAGAAAAAGAAGTTGAAAATTGCTTGGACAAGAAGGCTAAAAGTGGTGTTCATGCCACTTGCTGAGCAGTGAGCAGTCATTTCATATTCCCATGAACATGATCATTCTGTTCACGGCAGCTGAAAAGAAACTGAAAACACTGTTCCGGCTGAATGATTGTGAGAAAAAAATACTGTTCTACGACTGAAAAGAAGCTAAAAGTAGCTCAAGCGAACATGCTGGATGGTTACACAAAACAGCTTGTAAGCATTTATCAGAACGTGCAAAGCCAGTGGTAGGTGAACACATCTACACATAGAAACAGCATCTCCTAGTTTGAATAACAAAACGAGTAAACCTCTCAGAGCAAATCAAGTATGTAGTATACATTATATGGTTTTCACAAAATTTTGCCTTTTAAATTTTCCTGTACTTAATTGAAGTGAATGTAGATCTCCCCTGAGAAACAGAGACAGTAATACCCTTGAAGTAACTACATATCTTTGCCAAGCTGCATACTCATATTCTTGTTCGATCAAAATATACTCACAGTCACAACGTCACATACAGATACACTTTAACAAGAAAAAATGGAGGGGGCTTCTTTGAAAAAAAAAATAAAGGCAAGTCTTTGCATGTTAGGACCAAGCCCAAGATCTCTCGAGAGACAAACGAGAAGAACATGGTGAAGCACGCACTGAAGCGCTGCCGTCCTCATCCTCAACGCTAACAACCAGTAAAAATATAATGAACATGATCCTCGCGACAACAACCGCAACTGCTAGTCTGCTACCGCTTTGTTTGTGCGGGCAAAAGGGACTTTTTGGTGCCAAAAGGGTGGGCGCCCTGGTCAAATCAACTGCCCCGCAGGGAAACCACGTAGCTCACGAGCACTCGAGCGCGGCGGCGGCGGCGGCGGCAGCAGCAGCAGCCACCACATCGCGCAATAATCACAGCGGAACAGGCGTTCTTTCTCTCGACGAATCAGCAGCTCACAGATCAAGCCTTTGTTTTCTCTCTCTAGAGAAAAACGCAGCGCTTTTCTGAAGGTAAGAGAGAATAAGGGACCGACTAGGAATCAACCAAGACAACATCTGACTGACATTGCATTGTGTTCCCAGTAGCGAAGAAACAGAGAAGTCAGGAGACACGGCAAGAAGAAGTTTACTCGGTGTCTGCTCCATTCTATTTTAGAAATGGGGAGAGCAAGAGCTTTCACTGAAAAACTGGAAACGAACGAGAGCAGTACAGTACAGCACAGGCTTCTCGATCGATCACGTCGGCAAAGAAAGAGGGAAACAAAAGCACGGCTTGCAATGGCGGACGAACTGATAAAGGGAGGAGGGCGAGGACGGGCTCACCTGGCGTCGCTGCCGTCGGTCTGGAAGGCGTCCGGCTTGGACCCAAGCTTCATGAACTTCATGGCGGCGGAAATGCCGCAGCGCCCTCTCCGCTACCTCTCCTCTCCTCCTCCCGAGTTGGCCGGCGACAGCTTCTCTGCGTCTTTCACCTCAGCGTGTTCCTTGCTTACATTTCACGCCTCCTGCCTCTGCCGTCTGCCCCCGGTTCCCTAGTCGCTCTGTGCAGGGAGCAGCAGCCCAGGGCCAGCAGGTCGTAGTCCCAAGAAACACGCACGGGAGCAGCCAGCCGTGGCGCGGAGGAGAATCAGGAGAGAGATGAATGGTTTGGTTTGGTGAGGAAGATGGGGGTGGCATTTACTTGCGTCTTTACTACTGCTACGCGTGCTCGTCTCTCTCTCTCGACTAGATGGCTACCTTGACCTGGGCTACGTCTATGTAGCTACCGCGCCTGCTCTTCCATTTCTTTAAAAGAAATAGAATCCTTGCGCTTTGTTTCTTGTCAGATGGAAAAGGTATTTTCATGGTACTCCCACTTTCAGCAGAAGTCAGCTTTCTCAATTAGAGCTAGTACAGAAATAACTTAATGGCCTGTTTATTACGTGTTATTTCTGTCTACATAGAAGTGAAGCTATAAATCCCGTTTGGAATGTGAAAATTTTACAGAAGTCGCGCATAAATTTTACAGACAACATTTCAGTTTTATGAAAAAACATAAAAATAGAAAATTTTTCTTGTATTCTAAATAGACTCTAAAAAAAGAAGTAGGCATGGAAGAGCGTCTCTTGGGCTACGAGACATAGAAAAAATATTAAGATACAGAGAATAGACCATTTTACCATCTATATTTCTATTACTATCTACAGTGCTTTTATATAGTAGTTTGCACCAAAGTGACCTCGTCCTTAGGGTTCCCCAACAGCACTAATTAAATATTTAAATATCTTCCCCCTATTTTCTTTTCATGCTCCACATTATTAGATGCAATTAGATGTCACTCAAGGTTTTTCACTCATGTGGCCTTGAGTTAGTGAGGACAACAATAAAAACAACATTTTGAGTAAGACACAGTTTGGCTCTAAATCATATGAATGCTTGGAGAAGAAAAAGACATGCAAGATTTATTAGGTAGTCCAGGATATGAGATGATGCATTTTAGTATTGTATAAGACTATGTGCAGCAGTATGTGTAAATGCATTGTGTATCTACTATTTCAACTATCTCTTTGTGAACGGTGTCGCTACAGTGTATAGACAATCCATTTACCCAATCCACTGCACATAGTCTAAGAGCTATGTATGTATCTAACAATTGTACCCCATTGATACAGCAAATTGTATTATACAATGGGACTAGCCTTATATAAATGTTAGTAGTGAAAACTCTACATGTCATGGTAATACCCTAGAGTCTATAATTAGCTCCAATATTAATCTTGCTCTTATCTGAATCCACTGGATGGATATCTACCTTTTCCGTTGTGATGGTAAGATCTTATCTTACCCAAAAGCTGATGGGTGAACAAAGATTAAAACCATGTGTGCCGCTGTGTGTTTTGGAACATCGATGAAAACCATGTGTTGACTCCGGTGTCAAAAGATCATGTTTTACGGTACACTTCAGTTGCCACCGTAAACATCACAGGGCGAAATTATTCAGCCGCTAGTTCCTACTACTAGTACCTTACCTTTCGCAGTCACCGGATCGAAAAGCTCAGCATGATTGATTTGAGCCTCAGGAGTGAAAATGTACTCGCGAGCCAAACAGTCACAGTTCCTGCTGAATCAACAGTGGCAGTACTCGCGTTGGACGCAAAGAAACTTTATTTTTGTATAAGACGATGCAAATAGACTGCCTATCCTTATTCCTCCGTTATTTCAATTATGTCTTTGTGTCTATGATAGCGTTGCAATGTTAAACAGTGCTATAGAAAATTTATTTACTCTTTTTTTAAGTAAAAAATTCATTTACTCTCTCTATTGGGAATAGGGTAGGCTGAGTCCAATAGACTCTCTGTATGGATTCGCTAAACACTGTTTTGCTCTGTTTGACATAAATACTAAAAAAAATAATTGAAATAGTGTTTAGGAAGTGGGAATAAAAAATTCCTTTGGACTCTGGCTCAGATGAAACTTTTTTCCAAACAGGTCCTGCTGTCCTTGCACGGGACGGACGACGGAGCGGGAGAACGGGCGCTCGGGACGGCCTTGACCCCGGTCAACTTGACGAGCCACGCACGCACGGCAGATCCAGCCGCCCGTCCGTGGGCCCCGTGCCACGGTCTCCGCCACTGGGCACGCGGTGGAGCTGACGCCCGGCCCCACCCCGCGTGGGACGCTAGGCGGTAGGATCTGATGCGAGGCGGGTAGCCGTCGCCCTCCCTGTGGCCGGCCGGGCACCGAGCCCGCCCGCCCGCCGTAGGCTCTCGTTTTAGCCCCCTGTGCAAGGCTGCGGCCTGCGGGCGCTGTCGCAGACTCGCAGGCACAGTGGCTGTCGATGCAAAGGCCTCGGAAAAAAAAGCTTCCGGTGGTGCTATGCTTGGGAACTGGGGCACGGGCAGGGGTAGGGGTAGGGGTGCCCGGCTGGGGGCCGGCGGCCGGCCGCTGCTGGCCACACACAGAGAAGAGGGTCGGATGCCGCCGCAACGGCCGTGCTCAGTGGCTGGCTGGCTGGCTGGCTGCCGAGTGCCTGCTGAGCACGACGCATTGCATTGCATGCATGCAGGGGAGTACTGGGCTGGCCCGGCCGCCCGGGTCGACTCCCTCACCGAGCAGGCGAGCACGAAAGCATTTTGGACAGGGACGGGGGCCCTCGTGTCCACCCTGTCTTTTCGTTCCCCCTGTAGCAGTGTACTCGCATGTACTAGTACCATCAGTACGAGCACTGGTGTGTAGGAGTACGAGTTTCTGCGTAATTGGTCAGCAGCCACAGCTAATTCAAGGATCAAGGCTACCTTTGAAATGCGGTACAAATTTCCTGGGACGAATTTTTTTTAATTTCTGCGCATTATCTATGAAAATGCTGGGTTCTAAAGAAGACGAAAGCATGGCTAATGGCGCTCCCGATCGTGGTCTTCTCCGGAATATTCTGATAAATACGAGAGGAAGAACAGGGCAGGGATCCATCACTTCAGACCAGAAAGTTGAGGACGGGTGAGTTGGCGTTGCTTGAGACGGCGGTGCTCGAGCTAGTAGCTTTGGTGAATGGTGATTGCCGGCTGCCGAGCATCCCAGTGTCTACCACCAGCAGGCCGGACGGGACGGACGAAAACGAAGTAGAAAGCGGTGGGTGTCCTCCGCAGTGGGGGGCTCGCCGAATCTCTTTTCGGATCACGCAATTGCCGCAGGTAATCATGGTCGCGTCTCATGCTCTCACTCTAAATCCAGCAGTCCGGGTACATGGCCGGTTACAGTACAAAACGACACTACAGCGATACTGTTTACAGAAAAAAATAGTTAAAATAGTAGATAGATGGGGTTTTACCCCACGTGTTAGAGTCAGTCTCATGGAGGCTGCTGGACTGCAGTAGCCATTGGAAGGGCCGCGTGATCCATAAACCATGATCCGTCCGCGCACGGGGCATACGGTGATTACTAAGTACCCACGCTCCGTTTCAAAATTTAAGACTGGTTATGGTTCAAAAAAAATATTTTTTTCCACCAGCACTTCACATGCTCATTTGTTTGTCCCACGTATAGGTACAGCAAGTGCATTTCTACAAATAATGTATGTGCCTCTAATTAAATAAAATTATTAAACAATCATGCACCTTGAGGAACAAAATCCTGGATGCGTGCTTATTGTGTTAGAGGATGAACAAACGAAAAGAGTAGAAATAAAGCAAGTCAATCAAACTTGGTGCCAAAAAATTAATTACCTCTCGTCAGAGCGGAGGGAGTATAAACCATCTTCCATAATTTTTTTGTTAATGATATTATTTTTTTATTCCACTCTCTGTCCACATGGTCTCTTGTTTGGCTCCAGATGTTGCACCACTGCTCAGTTTCCATGGAATTCGAATACAACATATATGAATTAAAAGGGTCCTCCCTTCGGAGAGTACCTAGTGTGATGCCTCTTTGCAGCGAGTGATTTGTTTTATCTTCACACTTTTTCTAGATGTGCTAACTGGGTTCACCAAAGCGTCCATTCAACCCCGTCCATCTACTGTTACAACTACCATTTTCTCTGTCTACAGTGCCGCACAATGGACGAGCACCCTCCTTTAGGCGTTCTAATGAGCCAAGTCTAACAGTATTGAAAACTATACAATGAAACTCTTTCCTAAAAATGCGGCTTACTCCCCGCAGTTATTTTCTATCTTAATGAAAAAAGTGCCGAGGCATGTTCGCGAAAAAAAAACACCGCATGTGTGAGCAGTGAGCGGATTCATAAAGCAAATGTGATGTGTACATGAATTGATTGTGTCTATATGTACTATGTTTAAAGAAACAACCATCGCAATAGCGAAAGAAAGGGAAAACAAGTATAAACATTCATTTGGCATAGATGTCTAGAGAAATTAAAACAAGTATAAACATTCATTTGGCATAGATGTCTAGAGAAATTTAACCATGTCTAGAGAACAGCATGGTTGTGAGTTGTGACGATGAAGCTCATGATTAAAGGGGAGGATCGGATATATTAAAAGATTGCAAAACAAATCGCGTCAAACACGCTGTTCCACGTACGTACGAGGAGCGGTCATTTTTTGAACGTATTTTTTTTTTTTGAACGTAAACGAGGAGCGATCATCACCCTAGCTATATATTTTTTCGGATCTTTCGTTCGCTGCTACAATAACACCGACAATGCAAGCAGCAGCTAGCTTAGATAGCATCTTAATACGGCCCGTTGGCCCCATACATATACCACCACAGGTCATCCATGGACAGACACATTATGTCTGGTTCTCAATTTTCCCGTCTTTATATATTTTTATTTATTTACCTTGTAACTGGCTGATATTCTATCTCGAAATAAAACTTCCTTCATCTATTTTTCTAGCGAGTTTTCTTAAAATCGTTTTTACCTAAGATGTCCCACGGTGCACCTCATGTTGGCCCCACTGCGTAGGTTGAAAAGTGGTGGAAAAGATCCAAAACCAATATAAAAATTATTTTCACCCTTTAGTCTTTTATTTTCTCGTCTTATTTTGTACCCATACCCATCTATTACTTTCCTTGTTTTGAAATTAATGAGAAAGGTCCATTTGATTCCTCTTTTTTCTTCTTAACGTCTACGCTGGTCTTAGAAATGACAAATATTGTGAGACATTATTTCTTCAAACCATGGATAAAGATTGTTGAACGTTTTGCAGCATATATTACTATTTTTTCCATATGATTATTTGTAGTGGGAGTAATTTTATTCTCATGGCATATCAGCATGCTCAATGACATGGAAATGTATTTATGAGGAAAGAAACAAAGAGAATTTTATAGAAAGTGAGAGAGTTCCATCTATATACACTATTAACTTAGACAAAATATGATGTGTGTAATAAAACATCCACTGAAAATGGCCACAGCCCCTCCCGGTCCGGGATGGTTAATCGGCACCGAAGCACGCCGTGTCTAGTCTACGACGGCACTGCAACCCATGTGTTGGTAGCTAGCCTTTATTAACAGCAGAGCAACCAACAACGACTACGAGCAGCGGTGGTGGTGGTGGATAATCAGCACTAAACACCAGATATAATTGTAAATCAGCGATAGCAAACCCTAGATTAGCGTTTGTCAATAGCTACCGACTAATTAAGCACGCAGTTGGAAGAATCCGCCGGACCACATCTCCAACGAGAAGAGAGGTCACACTATCGCCCGTGATCATGTCCATCTGATCGCAACTTGGATCATCCTTGTTCCCGATGGTCCATGATTAGCGCCTGACGAATGATTGCCGTAGAGAGCAGAGGGAGGGGACCACCCATCCGTCCATGGCTAGAAGCAGCAGGCAGCACGCAGCAGAAAGGGTCATGTCATGTGGCGACATGGTCCTCACCTCGGCCGTTAAACAGTCAAACATGGGGGATTAGCGTCTGGACCACGGCGAGCCGGCGAGGGGAGAATGGTGGCGAAGCGCAGAGCTTTTCTGTCTCCTGCTCCAGCCCTTTCGAAAAAGGGATGACCACACCCGGGGGGCCTGCCTGCCTACCGCCTACCTACGTGTACCGTGTCGGTTAGTGTGGTCTCTCCAAACTTTAGCATTAGCACACCACCCTTCTTTTGTTCAATTGTCTGTACAGTATTTAGCAGGGGTACTAAGTAAAAATGCATTAATTCGAGGGGTTGGCAGGGAACGGGGGGACGCACTCGCAACCTCGGAGCAGAGATTATGCTCTTCTTTCTTGCACATTCTGCACCGTACGCGGGGCAGGACTTGCACGGGCGAGTCGACGGCAGGCCACGCCAGACGCCACTGCACCACACCAAACAACAACCAGACAAGCAGTAGCATACACTTTTCCCCAGCTGAATTGCTGATCTCAACAGGACCGAGAAATTCTGCGTGCCCGCTGCGGCGCCTGCCACGGTGCAACGCAACACACGCATAGGACAGTGCTCGCGCGCCTCTTTTGAGGCCGGGCCGCCAGCCGCCACGCCCACGCACCCGGCAGCGGTCAAAGCCTGCCGCCCCCGCCCGCGCCCGCGCCCGTGCATGCATCGCATGCCTGATGGCTGATGCCGAAGCCTCGGGCTCGCGCTCGCTGCGCGGCCAAACTATTCCGTCGTCGCGTGGCCTCCTGTTTGCGCCCGTCCACCACCTGCCGGGGCTGCCGCTGCCACCGGCGCCACGCGCAACACGAATCTTGGCGTACGGTACGGGGGCAGGCAGGGCGCACCACGGCCTGCGCTGCGCTGCGGCGTGCCGGGCGCTGACGCTGCTCCCTCTCCCTCGCGCTGGCTGGCGGTGGCGGGCGCGTGATCTTTGACGTCGCCATCGGCGCCAGCAGCGAGCAGGGGCAGTGAAAGTGACTTTTGCTGTGGCCGTTCGTTCCTCCACTCGGCACTCGCCTGCCGCCGCTGTCGATTCTTTGCCTTGCTCGACCGCTGCCGCTGTCTGCCGCGCGGTAAATAGAGTTAGAGTAAATTCCATGTATGATGCCATCGGTTTTATATTTTGCATTCTTTCTATGCCATCGCCGTTACTTCGAGTGAAACGGTGTTAACTTTGTGTACATCACTGTAAAATCTTATGTTTACCGGGTTTTTTTAGACTGACCAAGACACAAGGAAAAGAAAGAAATTTACCATACCCTTTAGGGGGTTTTGTGCAAAATAACCTTCATCAACCTCTGCTCCTCACGGGATTTGCACATCTGCTCCAGCCCCGGGAGGGAAAGGCTGAGGCACGCACGACACGTGACGCGCGGCACGGAGGTCCTCCAGCTCGTCGACGGCACGCACGAGCCGGCCGGTCCAATGCCTCCCCGCGACGCGCACGCGCACGCGCACATGCCTGCCCACTGCGGCCATCGCATCCACCGATCCACGTCCACGCCGTGCCCGAGCACCGCCGCCTCCGAGTAGCTCGTGTACTGCGCGTAGACGAACGCGCCGTCCGACGAGGCCGACGCCTTGCTGCCGCTTGAGACCGCGCGTGGGGTCGGCAGAGTCGGCGGGTGCGGCGCCGGCACGCACACGGATCCGATGGGAGCAGAGGGGCCTGGAGCGGGAGGTGGACGCCGACACTCCGGACGCCTCCTGTAGCTCCGTTCCCGGCCGGCGCCCTCCCGCAGCTCCTTCGCCGCACTTGTGTCCCCGAGATGATGTCCCCCGTGGGGCTCGATGCCGTGCGCGGCCTCCGCACGCGGGAGTCCTGACTCTTGAGGCACGCTAGCCCACCTCCGCCGCGCGCCGGCGATCACGGCAGGCCGCGGCGGTCTCGTGCAGGCACCGGCGAGGGCGCGGCTGACTCGCGCGGCCAGGGGCGCGGTGCCTTCGCCCGGGCGCCGGCGAGGGCGCGGCGGCAAGCTGAACACAGAGGATGGGAGAGAAATAGCGTATGCCACGTGGGCCAGCTATACCAAGTAACGGCATCAGCTAAGGTTTTGATGGTAATGGCATACAAGAGATCAAAAATTAAAACCAATAACGTATAAGGAAAACTATAATTTTTAATGGCATATAAAAAATATGTATAATTTTCAATGGCACTTAGGAAATTTACTCGTAAAAGTTTACAAGGAAGCGATGGAACAGTCCAGGGGACGTACGGGTGAGAGGACGCGTGCGACTGCGACGACACATGCGTACGTATTCGCTCGAGATACTGTCAAATGTACAGTAGGAAGAGTATAGTTTTACCATGCCCACAGATCAGGCGTGCGCTGGCAGAGATAAAAAGCAGCGAGGGCGTGCGTACCATGTGTGTGTGACTGACTGGCTGGTTGTGCTGTGGTGTGGGCATGTGTACGTGTATTTTGTGCGCGGGACAGAATCTCTGCAGTTTGTGCTGTCTCTCGCCACCACATTTGCCTAGTATTCAGTGTACTTAACTTTGCGTCGGCTCGTTTTGTTTACTATGGGTGTGTTTAGTACCCAAATTTTCTTCCAAAATTTACTATGCAAAAAGAAGATTTCCCGTCACATCAAAATGCCGGCACATGCATGGAATACTAAATGTAGATGAAATAAAAAAATAATTGCACAGTTTAGATGTACCTTGCGAGACGAATCTTTTAAGACTAATTAGGCCATAGTAGAACAATATTTACCACAAACAAACGAAAAGTGCTACAGTGATTCTACAGTGTTTTTCAGTTCGGAACAGTGTTTTTTTCAACCATCTAAACACACCCTATGCAAAAAAACTTCTCCCAAATTCTACTATGCAAAAAGAAGATTCTCCATCACATCAAAATACCGGCACATACATGAAATACTAAATATAGATGAAATAAAAAAAATAATTGCACAGTTTAGATGTACTTTGCGAGACGAATCTTTTGAGCCTAGTTAGACCATGGTAGGACAATATTTACCAAAAAAAACGAAAAGTACTACAGTGCTTTTCAGTTCAGAACAGTGCCAGTTTTCAAAGATCTAAACACACCCACTGTATGCTCGGCTTATCCTACTGTAGATAACAGTCGCACTGACACAGTGCAAGAATGTTAATGTAGTTGGGCCGTGTTTACTACCCCAATTTTCTCCCAAAATTCACAATGCAAAAAGAAGATTCTCCGTTACATCAAAATGCCGGCACATGCATGGAATACTAAATATAGATGAAATAAAAAAATAATTGCACAGTTTAGATGTACTTTGCGAGACGAATCTTTTGAGCCTAGTTAGGCCATAGTAGGACAATATTTACCACAAACAAACGAAAAGTGCTACAGTGGTTCTACAGTGCTTTTCAGTTCGGAACAGTGTTTTTTTCAGTTCGGAACAGTGTTTTTTTTAACCACAAATTCGGAACAGTTCGGAACAGTGCTGTGTTTAGATCCAAACTTTCCCACAAATTCTACTATGCAAAAAGAAGATTCCCCATCACATCAAAAATGCCGGCACATGCATGGAGTACTAAACGTAGATGAAATCAAAAAATAATTGAACAGTTTAGATATACTTTGTGAGACGAATCTTTTGAGCCTAGTTAGGCCATGGTAGGACAATATTTACCACAAACAAACGAAAAGTGCTACAGTGCGCTACAGTGTCGGATGTGATATTTTTGACCAAATTTTGACAAATTTCGCCTGCTTTTCGCCTCCACTTTTTGGATCTCAACACAGCCCATCTAAACACACCCTCGATCGATGAGGCAATCTATAAGTGAGAAAAGCCGCCATAAAATCAAAGAGTCACACGCCACCACCCTGGAGTAAACGAACACATTGACAGCTACTACCCAAAGCTACTACACTATTTGTTCAAAAAAAAAAAAGCTACTACACTATCTACTCATCCGCCATCATAACCATCATCCAGGCATCCACCATTGCCAAGCGCATCCCTTCCCCTCCCAGCGGCGGAGAGGAGAATTGACGTGGATGGGATGAAAACCCTAGCTGCCTCTTCATCACAAATCACAACTCTCCCCCTGGTTTTTTTGGAAGCTGTTTATCTTGTGGAATTTTGTCTCTATTGCGTTAGGGGCGAAACTATTTATAAGGCAAAATCTAATAGTGAATTTTTTTGCCTTACTCACAGATCAAGTAAAGAATTTTTTCCACGCGCCATAAATTATATTGCTCTAATTTAATTATTGACTTGGCAAACCGAGAGGGGGAGGTGCAGGAAGCAGGATAGAATGATAGATACTTTATTGCACATACTTCCTCTAAAGAATCTACTGAATTTAAGCTAAGAAGCAAAAATAATAATCAGTGTTTAGGTTTAGGATTAAACTAATAATCTAATTTATAGGCTTGTTGGTATAAATAAAAATAAATTTCCCTTCAACGGATTACAAGATAACTCCTATATAATTTAGGAAGTCCATATTATACAATTTCAATGTTTAATAAGTCGTCTGTTTGTTTTCGTTTAAAGTTATACAAGGTAGGGTTACAAGCTTGATTAGAGGAAACTTAATGAAAACATAAAAAAAAATTTTACCTCTCTTCAGTCGTTTGATAGTTGTTTATCCATCACTTAACTAGCTAGCTTTGTGTCTGTTTTATCAAGTTATTGCTTTATTATTTATTATTGTACCATAATTTTTTGTATTATGTTATGTAATTTTGATATATAATAAATGGATCGAATTTTATCAGCAACCTATGTGGTCGTAAATATGACTAATAGATTGAATTTCGTCAGTCATCCCAGTCGTTGTTCGATGGAAATCTGATGAACGAACATCAAATGGTTGTAAAATGTAAGTGATGGAAGGTCAAATATCAGTCACCTGATGATAAAATAAACCTAATGAAGCTAGAAAAATGATGAGCAGAGAAAAAAATTGCAAAGAGTTGTTCGGTGCGCGTCAATTCCTGCGACTGGTGCGTACTGCTAAGTACTAGGCCTGCCTTCGCTTCCCCTCTTTCTGGGTGCATAATGCAGGGGCTGCTACTCCTGCAAGAGACAAAAAGAGCGCCCTACCGTGGCAACCTAGCGGACAGGGCTCCTCTTCTCCAAAGCATCACCACACTGTCTCAAACTTTTGTCACTCGCAAGGAATTCACCAAAAAAACTGCCAACCAGCTTTCGCTGAAAGCGTTGTTCTTTGGGTTCTCACTTTCTTGCAAGTAGTCAGCCGCTACTCAGCTCAATTCTGCCGCCATCTCTACTTTTCTACTCTCCCTATCAGACTTCCTTTTGATTTCTGATGAGTGACAGTATTTCCTTTCGAAAAGAAAAAACGCTGCCTACTTTTCTTGTTGAGGTTGTTGTGTATTTGTGTGTGCTAACTTTGCCTTTACACGTCAACACCATCCAAATCTTTTGCAGATTTGACGCTTTTTATGAATGATTTGACCTTATTTTCTGACGTGTGATCTGCCCAAACGATGAAAAAAAAGATGGCATTTAGCTACCAAGCTGTTTTTTTCCTCTGAGCAAAAGGTTGGGCGATCTTGGTCTGTTTCACATTGAAGCATTTTCTGGCGTGGAATGTATGGTTGTTTTTGCTCGAATTTCCATGTTCTGCCACAAAGGCGTGGCCATTGTGTGGCACGAGTTACACTGTTCGAAATCATGCTTTGCAAAAAGGGGGGAAAGAGCGTGTGTTATCTATCATTGATAAATCAATTTCGAGTTTGTTTTTGAGTGCGTGATAATGGTGCAAATCGGTTGAAAAGCTGGTGAATCCAGTCAAAATCCTGAAAATGACTGCAAGCCCCTACTATCACCCTACGAACAATTGTGCCCTCGTTCAGCCGATCTGCACATGTACTTTTTTCTTTTGAAAAAACGAAGCAGGCAGAAGAGCTGCCGATTATATTGGTATAGAAGAAAACCTAGACTCGTCAACAAATAGACAACGCAACCAGCACAGAGTATTTTTTATATATAGTTACTAGGTAGACGTAAGAAAACTCTGGACTCTAGACGTTCCACCATTGGGTATGCCACGCACGTAATGAACCGCATCGTAGAAAAATGGAGTTGACCAGCCGATAATAAAATAAAAAGAGAAAGAGAAAAATAACTAATAGTCGATTGATTGATGTGTTTTCTTTTTCATTAATTTTAAGACAAGGAAAGTATCGAGTGAGCATGTCTCCAAAATGAGTTGAGGAAATAAAAAGACTAAAAGGTAGAAACATTTTTTTTCTATCGTTTTAACCTTTTATATCCATTTTAATCTTTTCCAACGTGTGAAGTGGCAGCCCAGGAGGTGTGCACATGTTTTCGTTGGATGAAAAGAAATAAAAAAATATTATGAAAACTCGTTTTTTTAGTGTAGATAGCTGTACTTATATGTTCCATTCGTAAAAACATTTGAAAAAAAGAGCTGTGAAAATTTCAGTTGCGGAGTGAAACTTGTTTGTATTTTCGGTGAACTAAAGTCATTGCCTACACTATTGGTGCCGCTGCCGCCATGTCACTTGTCAGTTGTCACCGATGCAGGATTCTGTACACTTCCTTGGCCTCGCTGCTTCTAGCTACAATTGGAGGGAAGAAAAATCCTCTCTTAAGACTTAGTTGAGTTCACAACTTGAGCTCTAAGATTTGTTTGGAGCTAGTGATCACCGTCATCTTCGGAGATATTCAGATCTACAGCTAAAGATGGGAGCACCTTGATTGGTGAAGATGTTTCATTGTTTGGTGCAGCATTTCTATTATTTTTATTGGGATTATCAAACGGGTCTATGTAAACGGTTTTATTTTATTTGCCAAATTAGCTCAAAACCTTGAGCTTGAAATACCGGGTTTTATTTTGTATGCCAAATTAACTCAAAACCTTGAACTTGAAATACCGGGATAGAGCAGTGCCAACGGGACTTTGTTCCCTCTCAAGACAACTCTAACGTATAATTTGGTATGAGGTGAAAAAGACTAACATGTCATAAGGTATTAGTCTAGCAAAAATATACTCCAACGTATAGTCCCATAGTTCGTACTATAGAGAGATCCATACTTTATAAAATATTTAAACTTCCCAATCAATTGCATAGATATTGGATAAAGAGAGGGTAAGATGGTAACAATATAATTTATTTATTTTTAGCATCATGTGCAAAAACAAACAACAAGTGTTTGAAGAATCTAGGCTAGCACTTCTCTCCGATGTATAACACCTCGCTTTTTCTCGATCTCTCTTCTTAGCACCTCCGTGTCTACGGAATTGATTACGGTTGCGGAACCTAGCTAGGCAGTGCTGGTACTGTGCACGAAAGTTTGCCACGCCAGTAGCCCGGAAGAAGGAAACCTGGCACACAGGCGGCACCAGCACCGGCATGGATAGGATAGAATAGGATAGGTTAGGTCAAATCGAAGGCGCACGCGTAGGGCGGTAGGGGCGGCCTGCCTTGTCTCCCGCCGAGGAAGGCTACGACAAGCAGGCCGGAGGGTCATCATCACTCTGATCACTGTTTGGCTACTCGCAGATCACAGGTACGCTATTGTCTAGTGCAGGGGTAGATTATCTTGGCAGCATTTAGTGGGAGAGCTGGTTGAAATAAAATGGTTCCGTCTTATATTTTAAGAATGGAATAATTCTGTTCCAGATTTCAGGAATAGAATGCCTCCGCTCTAGATTTCGAGTTCGGGTTCATTGTCAGTCTCACATTCCAGATAGAACGGTTGCGTTCCAAATTTTTTTCGAAACGTGTCCGTCTCAATTCTGAAAAAAATATTTTTTTTTCTGAAACAAATCCATTTCTCAGTTTTTCGCCTAAACGCTAGAATTGATGGATGGGAGTTCCATTCCATGGTTCCATTCCACCCCATCCCACCAACCAAACACTAGCTTGGCAATTGGGGTGAGCTCATGGCCACGTCACCCTCCACTGCCGCCCTGCCCTCGATCGTCTCGTCTGGTAGGGTATTGTCTGACGGCCGACGAAGCGATGTGGATGGAGAGCCTGGCTTTGGTCGGCCGCGAGGGCCCACGAAGCGGTCGCGCCGAAGGTGGGCCGAATTTTAAGCGATGTTGGCTGGGTTGGGCTAACTCCAGGCCGGTTGATACGAGGTGAGCTGAGTTTGGGCCATCCTTGGCTGGGCTTGGGATTCAGCGTCCACTCTGATCCGCATGCGGATGCCTCCAGTTCTATGCGTGCGCGCCACGTGACCGAAGAAACGACAAGAAACGCAAAGCCCAAAAGCTAAAACTAGGCAAAGCCCACTCCCGCAAAGCCGAGAGCCGCACACGCACGCCTTTAGCTGAAGTCTGAAGAGTTTCTCCAAAAAAAAAAAAAAAAAACTGAAGTCTGAAGAAGAGTTGCAGACGTTCCTTGAGTTAAAACTACACTGACACTCTGACAGCGGGCCCACTGCCGCGCCTGGACCCGCACGCCGTGTCACCACCGGCTCTCGTAGCCCCGTCCCCCGCGCGCTACGGCTGGCGGCTACTGCTAAAAAGGAGCAGCACTACGCCATTACCTGATCACCTTTGGGGTTGTGGCCATGTGCATAACTACAGCATAAGTGAAAGCCAAAAGGCGATGCACGCTTTGGCGACCTCCTCTTTCTTTCGTTTTTTTTTATCTCTCACATCGGCCATACGTGAGCGAACGGACGGTGGATCACGCCGCACGCCCACGACCTCGCCGCAGTCGCCTTGCCTGCCGTGCTTTTGGGTTGGGGTCGTCCGACTCGTCCCAGCCAACAGGCGAGGGAGCAAATGCACGCACCGTCTTGATGAGACTCTTCTAATACTACCTCTCATGACATGTGGGCCTGCAGGGATACCGACCCCCACATTTCAGGCGAGCGGAGCGTGGCGGAGTCGGTCGAGGTTCCTCGCTGCACCAGCGCCACTCCACGACCGTGTTAAATGACGAGACGGCGACGGACGCGACGCGACGCGACGCGACGCGCTCCTCGCAGGCTCGCACCACCACTCTCCGCCGCGCCCCACTCGCGCCTGCTTCGAAATCGATCGAGACCGCGACCCGTGCTCGCGGACCCTCCGTGGGGGCGCGGCCTCGGCCTCGGCGGCGGAGTCGGCGCTAGCTCATCCGCCACGCGCCGCCGCCTCCCTCCCTCCCTCCATGGAGTTCGTCTGCGCCGGCGATCCCGCGGTGAGATTCCTAAACCCCTCCAAACCCCTGCCCGTCCGCTCCCCTTTCCCGGCGTCCACGCCGGGGTTTTCGAACTCTGATCACGACGATGTGGCGCTAACCCCGCGAGGTTTTGAATCCTGGTGTGTAGGTATGGGACGGGCGGCATTTCGGGCCGTGCTTCGCGGATTCATATCCTTGCCTTTTTCATTTTTGATCCCGTGTCGAGTGTTGCAGTGCGCGTGGCGTTCTCCTGTGGGTTGGTCTGTTCGCTTTATGTGCTCTTCTCAGGTTTCCTTAATTCCTTATTGTCGGCGTTGCACGGTGGCGGGGCTCGCTGGGAATGCGATCGCCGCGGCGGCTGCCCTCGGCCTCTTCGTCGCCAACAGGAACGCGCCCAGAGCGCAGGTACTTGTTTTTGCCTCTGCTTCTGCGTCTTCATCTAACAAGTAACCTACTGGCTACTGCATCGATCGATTTTTTTTTTTTTGAAGAATTGCATCGATCGATTTTGCATCATCTCGAGGAGCGTTTTTACTGTCTATGTTCAGGCTGTGTGTGATTAGTGAAGTGTAGCATATGCTGTGCAGTGCTTACGATAAAAAAAATACATAACCAACAGGTTCGGCAAGACGGGCAAGTATATATGTCTTGTGCGGTTTGTTTTTGCGTCAGCTGTCATAGTCACACAGGCCTAGCAATTTCTACTAGTGTGCCTGTGACTGACTAAACGCCGTTGCCTGCTTGGAATCTGTTGGAATGTTGGTTGCTAATCATTTTTTTTTTCAAACGTGCAATAACACGTCCGTATTTCATTAAGAAGAAAGTTGGTTGCTAATCATCGTGCCCTCCAGATTTCTGTGCTTTTGCATGGCATTCAAATAAGCGGTTAGTTAGATATGATATCGAGGTGCCCTGTCTATCATAGGATACTTTGACCTGATGTTACTCACATTGATAATGGTTATAATAATACCCGTTCGTTCTAGACTTCTAGTAGCACTAGTTGTCTCGGATAATCATTTTCAAACGTAACCAGTTGCGATGTGCGTGTTGACTAGTCTGCTAATTCACAATTAACACAATTCCATGTTGTGTTTACCTATCATGTCTACAAAGCATTATCTCGCGTAAATACCAATGCTATAGGCCTTTTGAAATGGTCGTGGTGCTCCCAATATATGTCCAGATGTTCTTTTGCTAGACCATTTGGAGTGTCGAGTAATATAAAGCTTACACTAATTATTTTCCTTAATAATTGTAGGGTCAGAACCTTCATTTACATGTGAATAAGTCAATAAAAAGAATCTGGAAAGGTTTTCAGAAGTTTGGTCGTCCTACTTAATACTAGTAGGAGAATTAAAGCAGCTGCAATATAATTACAACACTGGATACTACACAATGACATAATATGTTTAATGCTTATTAAAGTACTTAATGAAACAACTTGACATGAAGCAGACTAACAAGAAATGCATGTTCTAACATCTTGACAAACATTGCTCCTATAGAGTGGCTCTATTCTTGTGATGGCTGTTTACCTGGCAATTGCCTTTTTTTTATTCATGTTCTTCATTATTTGTATCATGTTCTCTATAATAATTTCTCTACTACTTCAGAACATCAGGAGGGTTTTATCGGAGAAGTTGTTTGTATTCGGCGTGCCCGGTTTTGCAGCCTGCCTTTCTTTGGTTGGACTAATCATGATAGCTAAGAAGAAATTTGAAGGGAAGGATGTTGAGAACTACGAACTACTCTTCACGTGCTCCCAATTTATTGCATGGGTACGGACTTTATTACCATAATAATCTTGTTTTCCTTTTGTGTCATAAATTTTTGAACGAATATCCTTATGGCTGGTATTAAATGTGCATTTTGATAGATTTCTGTAAGTCTTGTATGCATCAGTGGGCCTTGGTTTGAAATTCTCTATAACCCAATCATGTGCTTCTGCTGGATCTTGAAGATTCTTCTAGAGATACCCCATTTGCAATACAAGCTTACATTACTAAAGGTATCTCGTTGTTTTACAAAACGACTGCCTTTTCCTTCAACATATAATTCTCGGTTGTTAATGTGAGCTAAGGAATACTTGTACAAATTTCTGCTCAATCTGCTGTTTTATTATGACTGAAATAAAATCCGGGTTTCTTTCAGTCTTTAGTGTGATAATTACTGCAAAGTGCATACATATCAACATGGACTGCTGATTATTTAAAAAAACTGCACTTTATTAGTATTTAAAAATAAGCATCTATTCTAAGCTTTTATTCTGTGATCAACAGACAATGGCATCTTTTTTGGAGATTATCTCATTTTGTACTGCAACCACATTTGGACTCTTTATTATTGTGGCTGCTGTAGTGCGCCAATCATGCAATAGAAGGTACTGACTCCACTGATTTTCCTCATCTCTGAATCTTTTGTATACTTTTCATTTTGTAAGTTTATTTTGTCAACTAGTACATTTTATGCTTTTATTTAGCAACAACTATATATTTCATTTTATTTTACTTTTCATAAAATGTATGAACTGTAATTTTTTTAATGCCTTATTATGCATTTACGTACTTCTCTAAAGCAATGTGTGACTATGCTCTTTCAGAAAAGTGAACTCTATTGAAGCCCCGCTTATTGTAAATGATGAAAAAGCTGGCGGTGAAATTACAGACATGGTATGTGATATCGGTAATAAGCCTTTTGGTTTCCTGTTGTGCATTCATGATGGTGCAATTTCAGTCTATGACATGGGTAAAATTAAATTAAAAGTTCTACACTGGTTAGTTGCTCTTAGCCTGTCATTTCTCTACACGATCATATGATATATTCTGTTGCACATTGTTTGTTTGATACGATGGCATTTTTAGTATTGCCAGACAGACAACTGAATTCCCCAAATGTAGATTTCGACGAGGCTTGGCTTGTTTTGGCTTGATTGTGCTGAAATGTCTCCTAAAAGAATTTGCATGCATGTTCCCTATGGGACAACATCTTGCAAAATTTTGCCATTCTGCAGGCCACCCTTGCAGATTCGATCCCTGGGGGGATCATTCTACTTGTCTTAGCCAGGATTAAATCCTTAGTGAGGACTGAGATCTGGGGCTTTCGCTAGGCTCTTTCTGAGACTTATTGGACAGACTCATCCACATTTGAGTGCAAGGTCGCGTGAGTGCCCAGCTGCCCGCCTGCTTACTGTTGGGACAGTGCTCCCGGAAGCTTTTTTTAAAAATCTGTTCATGAACAACTATCACCCGCAAATTTTTATAGTATCTGCGCTAACTGCCACATGCATTGATTTTGTTACGTTCACTATTTGGAATTTGGACATCATTATTTGGATCCTATAATTTGTTACAACCACATATTGTTTATTTCCCCAACAACAAAAAGTGATTCCGTATTGTGATTTCTCCACTCAATGTTCTATTTTTTCAGGTAAGAAAGGACCACGATTTGTGGGAACTATTGACTTTCAAATTCATTAATCCAATTATGGACATTGGTATCACAAGACAACTTGACTTCACAGATCTACTTGAGTTACCAGCTGAGCTTAGAGCTAACTCCTGTTATGACAAACTCCTGTCTTCCTGGACTGCTGAATATCAAAACCACCAGAACAAATCATCTCTACTCAGAGCAATTTCTCGTTCTTATGGATGGGCATACTTGCGTTTGGGCTTTCTTAAGGTATCCTTTTCTTTTTATTGAGGTTGTTGAATTGACTAAAAGACTGTTGCCAGATGCAACTCTGGGATTCATGGCATTAAGTTGGTGTCGTTTTTTGCATACCTCTTTATCACAATCAACAACTAACGAGTAACAATTAATGTTGCCTACAATGACCAGATTAGACAAGTGGACCAGAACACACTACAATAAAAGATTGAAATTCCATGAACGTCAACACAATTTTGACATTCACGCTGATTGCCTTCAAGTTTCTAACATTCTATTCATGCAGGTCTTAAATGACAGCATGAGTTTTGTTAGTCCTCTGCTACTCAACAAGTTTATAAGATATCTTCAGCAAGGTAGTATTTCCTCAAAGTATAAAGGTTCATTATCAATTTTTTTCCTAGGAAAAAGAAGATTCTGTTCAATCTTAGCACTTGAAACAAATCTGGATTTGTATTTGGACAAACATTCGTCTAGAATCTAGATACATAGCTAGATTTGCATTCTTTTTGGGACGGAGGTAGTATTTGGGAACAAAAGACCAATAGCAGGTGTTGTAACACACGGCCATTTTTTTAATAATATGAAACCTTTGAGTAGTTTCTTGGATTCTTGTGTCATTCATTTAGAAACTTTGTGTAACAACATACATAAGTTTTAGTTAAGCATATATGGATATTCTTACAGATGGTAGTTACTATCTGGTCACATTCATCCTACTTGTGAATTATGATTTGAACTTTTCAGCAATGTATAATAAACTAATCTACAGCTTCTGTTGGTTCTGCATTACTTTTCAGGTTCTAATGGCATGGATGGATATATTCTTGCCATTTCCTTAGGATTTACTTCTATTATCAAGTAAACCATCCTCATTATATGAATTGCGCTTTTGCACATCCACTGAAGTGTTTATGATTTTATACTAACCTTAGATGATACACTTCCTGTGTCGTTTATTTTTATTAACATTTAACATACTATTCTCTAGTTATATACTGGGAAGTGCAAGTTAGTTACATGTGATGGGAAGTCATGTTAATTTGGCACCACCATGGTTGTACCATATTCTACACCCGTGCTAGTGTTGCAGGTTCATGTGGTAAATTGAAACCTATCCAGATTAGTTTCCTCATGCAGAGAATATGTACTTCCATGAATTTTGATGATAATTAAAGATGAATTTAGAAGTTACATCTTTGAGCACCTTGTTGCATTATGTGTTATATTTTCTTGCTATAATATTGGCATTCCTAGCACTTAAACGGAATACCATGTTAGTGGAGCTTTGCCTGTTGAAAGGGAGTCATCTTGGTGGTTCCTTGGATGTCTATCTTCTCAGTATTAACTAGTACTGTATTTGTTTCTTTATGCTAGGTCGTTTTTAGATAGCCAGTACTCCTTTCGTCTAGCAAAGCTCAAGTTGATGTTACGGTCAAGCATCATGGGGATAGTATATCGGAAGGTGTGTATGTCCATTCCTATCATGCACCTATTGGTATCGCTCTGTGAAATTATAGAAAAGAAAAGTAATTCAAACATGGGAAGCCAGCTTGTGTTGCATAATAATCCCCCAACTTGGCAATGAGCCCATGCCATCGACATGTTTCTAAGGACCTGTGCTCCAGTATGGCAATATCCAATTGCAACACTATTGGTTCCTAGGTATCATGCATAACAATATTCACGAGGACAACTCAGACTTTCCATTGTGAATGATACAAATTGACCTAGGAGTTGAAACCTACTCGTGGAACTGAATAGTTGTGTGGCAGTTCATGTGCTTTCTACTCCCAAACAGACGTCATGCCATCAACATGATCCGCTTTACTCAAATTCAACAATTGCTTTCATAAATTATATGTTAACATAATTGATAATTACAATCGCATGAAAATGTTTTTAATAAATTATCTACTTGTATCATTTCGGGATCGTCTTGGGGTAGCTCCAATTGAAGAAAAGCTTGTGCAACACCGACTAAGATGGTTTGGGCATGTGCAACGAAGATCTCCAGAGGCACCAGTGCATAGCGGTATCATAAGGCGAAACAATGATGTGAAGAGAGACAGGGGCAGGCCAAATTTGACATGAGAGGAGGCAGTTAAGAGAGACTTAAGAGATTGGAATATAGTGAGAGAGTTAGCCTTGGATAGAGCTGCTTGGAAAGCAGCTATCCACGTACCCGAGCTTTGACTAGGCTCTTCTATGTGCTTTTTAAAAAAAAAAAATCTTTTAAAACTCTTGTTTTCTTGTTGAAAGTGACCTTTCAAAAAAAAAAAAACTTTTCTCGTTTCTAGCGGTTTGGTTTGGGTTTCAACTCTAGCCTACCCCAACTTGCTTGGGATTAAAAGGCTTGTTCTTGTTGTTCTTGTTGTATCTACTTGTATCATTTCCATTTGAGAATACAGTTGATTTTGAACATGTTAGCTAACACTAACTTTTAAGTTGAGTACTTGTATAGATTAATTTTGATATAGCACAGAACTGCTGCTGAACATTCTGTATAGCTTCTGTGGCAGGTCATTGTGATATACCATTTTGACAATGTAATATGTAACAAATTCTATTCTTGTAGCATGTTATAACTTTGCTTGACTTTTATTTGTTGTTTTCTAAATTTGGATGGACCTTAAAAACAGTGCCTATGTCTCAGTCTAGCTGAGCGTTCTAGGTTTTCTGAAGGTGAGATTCAGACTTTCATGTCAGTTGATGCTGACCGCACAATAAACCTGTGTAACAGCCTTCATGACGCTTGGAGGTATTTCCCATCTCAACCTCACATTTGTGTATGAAAGATTTATATTATTATATTTCTGCACCTCAGTATCTCATTATTTGCATGATTTGGTGTTTGCCTAGCTTGCCACTGCAGATTGGAGTTGCTCTTTATCTATTATATACACAAGTCAATTATGCTTTTCTATCTGGGCTTGCAATAACAATCACACTAATACCAAGTATGTTCACCTCTTTCTTGTTCTTAGTGTTTCCTAGATTTGATGTTTTTTCCTTCCAAAAATGGATCAGTGATCGTTCTTTTTGGGATATTAGTTGATTGACCAAGATATGTTTTTATAATAGTCTAAATATAAATAGATGTATATTATAAAAAGTTGATGGCACTAGGAAGTAGTAACCAATATTATAATGTGCAATGCTAAAACATGTTTACAATCTAATCATAACTTCCTCGAATTGAAGTTTATGCTCATATTGTTTACCATGTTGTCTCTTTTTCCTGTGACCGTACACACATGCATAGTAAACAAATGGATTTCTACAAGGATTGCTGGCGCAACGGAAAAGATGATGAAGCAAAAAGACAGGAGGTGAGAAAATTGTTCTTCAATTGCACTTAGATATTGAGACATAATTTTGTTTCATATTACCATATTCATATATTGACATACTACTTTCTGAAAGACCATACCTTAGTTTCATGCATATATCATTGATTTGTTTTGGATCATGAAGAGGGAATTATGCAAAAGTTTTCTAGCAAAACTATAGTTATAGAACTTATCTTCTAGATGTTACCAATGACTATTTTCCATCAACAGGATAAGCTGCGCAGGGGAGCTCTTAACAAATATTAGAACAGTGAAGATGTACAGCTGGGAGAAACTGTTCACTGAACGTTTGGTAGAAAGAAGAGAATCAGAAATGAAGCATCTTGCGGTGTGCAGATACTCATGATTATTTTACATTGTATTAGTACATTTTGCCCTGTAACTAACAAGAGCATCTTTTTTTTCCCCAGACTAGAAAATATCTAGATGCTTGGTGTGTCTACTTCTGGGCAACCACACCGACATTGTTCTCCCTTTTCACCTTTTCCATTTTTGCGATAATGGAACACACATTGGATGCTGCCACGGTAAAACAATACCATGAATGATATGTTTAAGATATGACTTTGGAGTTTGGACCAACAAACTTCATACTAATATCTGGAATCTCATTACAGGTATTTACTTGTGTTGCACTCTTTAACACATTAATATCACCATTAAACTCATTTCCATGGGTTATTAATGGGATGATTGATGTAAGTGGATAATTGGTTTATGTTATTATAGCGTTAAGTTCCATTGCAGCTGTGCTAACCTTGTATGTTTGGTGCTGCAGGCTGTTATCTCTAGCAGACGGCTGAGTAATTATTTATCTACTCCAGAGCATCACTCATCTGAGTTAGCTGCCTCTGCTGACCTTTTAAAGCGTCACTGTGATAAATATACCGAAGTAATCCATAATCCAATGGCTGTCGTCCTTCAGAATATATTTTGTTCTTGGTCTACCAGCTCTATTTCTGAGCCAAGCATAGTTCTCAGAGATATATCTTTGCATCTACAGAAAGGGCTCTTTGTTGCAATTGTAGGGGAGGTAATTATTCTGAATTAGCACTTTTTTTGTTTCCCACTAGGGTAATTGGAGCTGTCCACAACAACAACAACGTAGCCTTTTAATTCCAAGCAAATTGGGGTAGGCTAGAGTTGAAACCCAAACCAAACTTCTAGAAGGGGGAAATTTTTTAAAACTTTTGAAGAGAAAGCTTTTAACAAGAAAGTAAGGGTTTCAAAAGTTTTATTTGGCAAGAAGCACAAAGAAGAGCCTAATCAAGGCTCAGGCACGTGGATAGCTGCTTTCCAAGCAGCTCTATTCAAGGCTAACTCTCTCATTATATTTCAATCTTTTAGATCCCTCTTAACGGCCTCCTCCCAGGTCAAATTTGGCCGGCCCCTACCTCTCTTCACATCATTATTCCGCTTTATGATGCCGCTATGCACTGGTGCCTCTGGGGGTTTTCGTTGCACATGCCCAAACCATCTTAGTCGGTGTTGCACAAGCTTTTCTTCAATTGGGGCTACCCCTAGATGTCCTCGTATCTCGTCATTTCGAACTCGATCTATCCTTGTATGCCCACAAATCCAACGCAGCATACTCATCTCCGCAACACTTGGTTGGGGCTGTCCAAACCAAAGATTTCCATGGCGGGATGGCAGAGCATAAACATAAACTTTGGGGGTCAATGAAACCATTTTGCTAGCTCGGGTTTGAACCTTGGTCTCTTCTTAAGGCCTAAGGGTATGCCCGGGTAGTCTTCCCTTGCGGTCTAGGGTTAGGAGATGTCCCTTATGTGATGGAGAAACTAAATAGCCTGTCCCATACATATTATTGGCATATTATTGATTGATTTGCAAGTCCTTGCAAAGAAATGCTACCAGTTTTTTTATATTACCATCTAATCTTATGCTGTTGGTATTTTTTCTGTTAATTGAAGAAATTTCTATGTCTATATCAGGTTGGTTCTGGTAAATCATCTTTGCTGAACTCTGTCATTGGAGAGACCCATGTCATTAGTGGTTCTATTAGCTCATGTGGGTCAATTGCCTATGTACCACAGGTAGCGCTTTAGATTTGGAAATTTCTTTGTAGTTGAAATGTCTGAACTAAAAATTGAACTCACGTCGTGTAGGTGCCATGGATTTTATTTGGCTCTGTACGAGATAACATTTTGCTTGGCAAAGAATTTGATCCAAGGAGGTAGGTTACTTATGTCTTAATGGATATCATCACGACTTTGTTTTGTTATGTCATGGCATGATATTTAAGCAGCTGACATAAGCCATTGGAGATGTTCGTATACCATATAATTTATTGTTCCCTTTTTAATTAGCATCCTGCATCACAAAATTTATGCAGATATGAAGAAGTTATACAGGCATGCGCGCTTGATGTTGACATATCAGCAATGGCCAGAGGAGATATGTCACATATTGGAGAGAAAGGTACCAACTTATCCGGTGGACAGAGAGCCCGTCTAGCATTGGCAAGGTCATGTTTTAAATAACTTGGTGTAATTCACATCCTTCTTAAGTTCTCTAGCTAACATTATGATCTTGCACTTGCAGGGCTTTGTACCACAACTCTGATGTTTACTTGTTTGATGATATCCTTAGTGCGGTTGACTCCGAAGTTGCTTCATGGATTCTGGAAAAGGCCATTATGGGGCCCCAATTGATGCAAAAGACAAGATTACTAAGCACACACAACCTTCGGGTAATATATTATTTATCCAAATAAACTTTCCTGTGTATATATTAGATACATGGATCATATTTAAGGTTATACCTCATACTACTACACTGTGTGATAAGCATTTCATTTAATATCATGAAAAGGAAGGATGCTAAAAGAAAAACGCATTTTCCCTTTTCTTTTCTTTTTTTTTTCCAGGCCATTTCTGCTGCAGATGTGATTGTAGTCATGGCTAATGGGCTCGTTAGGTGGTTCGGTACACTGGAATCTTTCTTGGCAACACCATATTCAATAATGTCTAAGACAGATAGTTCAAGTTCCACCTCATTTTCAATTTCAGTGAAAGATAAAACACCAATAATATCACATGAACTGAGTACCGATGGTATACTTGAAGTTGAAGATGATTCAGTGGTTGCGTATGAGGAGCAAAAAGATCAGGTTGAAGCAGAGGCAAGGAAAGAAGGCAGGGTTGAGCTCAGTGTCTACAAGTGAGTTGTTTTGTGGACCAGAGCGAGCTACACAATATTATGATAAAATTCTCAGTCCTTTGTGTCAGTTATTCATAATGATTATTGTTTTACAGAAAATATGCAACATTTGTGGGGTGGTCAAATGTTGTTTTAATATTCCTAAGTGCATTCTTGATGCAAGCATCTCGTAACGGAAATGATGTTTGGCTAACTTACTGGGTTGATACCAGCACAGGCAGCAACAACACGAGATTTTATCTGGTATATAAGAGTGCTTTCTATTTAAGTGAACACGAACCAGAATAATCAATATGTTGAATCTGTTGTTTAGAAAAGAAATATTTCAATGCACTTATGGTCATTAAACCCTGTCTCTGCAGGTAGTCCTTGCTATGTTTGGCATAATCAATTCTTTTTTCACGTTGGGAAGAGCATTTTCTTTTGCATTCGGTGGCCTCCGTGCAGCAATCCATATCCATGCATCTCTTCTTGAAAATATCATCAGTGCACCGGTTTGTTTCTTTGACCAAAATCCCAGTGGTCGGATCCTAAACAGGTTGGTATCTTGGTTATCTGACTACGTCTACTTTAAGCTCAAAGGTTGAAATATCCAGTAAGCTGCCCCTTGGCCTTGATGGTACTTAATGGCCTTTCAGATTATCATCAGACCTCTACACAATTGATGATTCTCTTCCATTCATCCTCAACATATTTGTGGCCAACTTTTTCAGCTTACTGGGCACTCTGGTTGTTTTGTCTTATTCACAGGTAAATTGAGAAAATAATAGTTTAGGCCAGCCTTGTATTTAAGAAAAGAAACTAAATCATGTTGTATTTAATGGATGTTGATCTGCAGGTTTCCTTCTTAGTCATCTTACTTCCACTCTGGCTTATCTATAGGAAGGTGCAGGTACATAGTCAACCATTTCTTTGTGTATCGCAGTTTAATTGGTTTGTCTGAGCCTTTTTAGGCCACTATCCATACTTTAATACAGCTCCACAATATCCATTCATTTTCTTCTTTATGTATTTATTATTTTGTTCTTTAATTGTTGGTGGTTTTCTTCCCATATTCATCAAGCAATCTAGGGTCTAGGACTCTAAGCACAATGGACTCGGATTTTGTTAACATGTTCTATCAGACTATCACATAGCATGCCATTTGGAAACTCTTTCCAGGAAATGAAGGAGATACAAGGAACCTATCAATATGCAAATTCAAGGATAGAGTGAAAACATCTTGTTGATAAACAAAATCTATCGATATATAGTTCGAGTCTATATTTTCTTTAATTTAGGCAATTTGTGACAACTAATCCAGTTTTCCCTCTTGGTCAACACAGTGCATCACTGTATGTTTCTATGCTGTACCTTAAGGAGAAATAACAAACTATTCTTCTATACAGTTCTATTACAGGTCTACATCGCGAGAAGTACGACGACTTGATAGCATTGCCCGTTCACCAATCTACTCATCTTTTACGGAGACACTTGATGGTTCATCAACAATAAGAGCATTCCAAAAGGAGGTAAGCTTCTTTTTCCCCGTGGAACAGAAGGAAGCATTCTAGTTGCATTTGGACATATTCAGAAGGATGTTAAACTTTAGGTGTGACACATTAAAGGCTCTAGTGCCTAGTGATTGTGTGGTTTGTTCAAGATACTGACAGTGCACTACACAGGGGTTCTTCTTAGAAAGATTCATCCAACATGTGACACTTTATCAGAAAACATCCTACTCTGAACTGATTGCTAGCTTGTGGCTCTCGTTGAGACTCCAGGTACATAATTCTTCTACCTAGTTCTTTGTCCTAATATAACAAAATCATCATGTAATTGGAATTAAGGATTTGTATTCATCAGTAAGGCCTGTCTGGCCCTGCAGTGACCAGCAAACTGTTCAGTTGTTGGCAGGTTTTATCATTCTGTTCATCGCCATGATGGCCACTATCAGCTTCCATAGCAGTTCTCTTGTTAACTTTGGAACACCTGGACTGGTAGGTTGACAGGATAAAGTTGTTGATCCTGTGCTTAGGCATTTCCATCCTGATGCAAACTGAAATATAGTCCTATTCCAAGTACCTAAATATTAATCATATTAAAAAAATTATTGCAGGTTGGCCTGGCTTTATCATATGCAGCACCTGTAGTATCACTGTTGAATGGCTTCTTAACCACCTTTACAGAGACAGAAAAGGAAATGATCTCCGTTGAAAGGGTTGTTGAGGTAACCTCAAAGAATCATCTTTATCCTCATTCATCAAGCATCTCTCTAACTCTAATAATTGATGCGGCTTGCAGTATGTTGGCATACCTCAAGAAGAACTCCAAGGATCAGAATCTCCACCAAGAAGCTGGCCAACAGAAGGGAAGATTGAGTTTGAACATGTAACCCTGAAGTACAAGCCAGAGTTACCACCTGCTTTAAATGATGTTTCCTTCCTTATTGCATCAGGCATGCAGGTACGATACTTCCAAGGATTTCACTGAATAATTTATGATTTGTGAAGCTATTCTGGAATCTGTTGTGGTTATTTAGGTTGGAATAATAGGAAGGACTGGAGCAGGCAAATCAAGTATGCTGAATGCACTTTTCCGTTTAGTTCCAATTTGCAATGGCCACATCTTGGTAGATGGCATTGACATTGCTCGAATTGCTGTCCGAGAACTCCGTGGACATTTTGCAGTAGTCCCACAGAGCCCCTTTTTGTTTGATGGGTCTTTGAGGTAAACTACTGAAGCACTGATGCTCTTTTTCACCTTTTTTCATGCTTTCACTGATTAGGAAGAAATAAATATAACGTTTAACATTAAATGTTTTATTTGTGAATATGCATGATAGGGAAAACCTGGATCCTTTCAATACAACAACAGATTTCAGGATATGGGAAGTTCTTGAAAAATGCCATATGAAGGCTGAGATAGAATCAATAGGTGGACTTGACATCCATGTGAAAGAAAGTGGCACATCTTTTTCTGTAGGGCAGCGACAGCTCCTATGTCTTGCCCGTGCCATCCTAAAATCATCCAAGGTACAAGCTAATATGTCGTTGCAGTATTTTGTATGAACATATCATTGTGTTATTGCTTATAGCAGATACACTACTGTCCAAAAGCCCAGTCAAACCTGTCTGGTTAATTCTATCAGTTTTCATGATCAGTTATAAATCTCAGAGTCTAAGACGATCAAATGAGTTTTACATGTCTTTGATAATGATTCTACAGGTGCTTTGTCTAGATGAATGCACAGCCAATGTTGACAACCAAACAGCCCTCCTGTTGCAAAGTACTATTGCTGCTGAATGTAAAGGCATGACTGTTCTCACCATAGCACATCGCATTTCAACAGTGATGAAGATGGACAATATTCTAGTTCTTGATCAAGGGAAACTGGTACGTTGTGCTACTATGGTTAACATTTTTGAGGACCAATGGGGGAAAACAGAGTGTAGGCACGAACTTAGAACATATTGTTTTCACATGAATGATACGATAACAGCAGTACTGAGAATCCCCTGATTTGTTAAAAAATACGTTAAAAAAATCAAATGCACAAGAAACAGGTGTTACACTAAGTGAGAAACAAAATGATCAATTTATTAAGTCCAACGGTAAACAACTGGTGAGGACCCCCCAGGTCATGCGTATGCTTTTGTTCAAATGCCTTATTAACAGATCACTGTAGGATATTATCTAACTCGTGTATTGCTCCAATATAGGTTGAAGAAGGAAACCCAAAAGTTCTTATGAATCAAAGGTTCTCAAGATTTGCTCAGTATGCCAAGGCATCTCAGATGTGATTCTGGGAGCATGCTTTGCAACTATGTTGTGCTAGGCCTTTTTTAGTGTTAGTACTTACTTTCTGGGAGCATGATTTTAGCACCCACAGATGAGCTTGTAAGAGCATCCCCAAACAGACACCACTAAAACTAATATGGTTAACAGAGGCTCTGATCCTCTATTTGAATCATTGAATTTATGATCCTCTATTTGAATCATTGAATTTGTGATCCTCTAGCTCTATAGTATTAACAGACTTCAGGATGGACTGACACTAAGCTGTGTTCAATCGATCTCAAATGTTAACTAGGTAACCACAGCACGAGAGATTCAGGAACCATCTTCAGTTTTACTCACCACCAAACTGAACTAGGTAGCAGACCCCAATTAACCGCAGAGATGCCATGACACCAGATATTTGTGGAACGAATTCGTCCAAATTGTCAGATTGGATACACCGTTTTACAGTTTACATGAGCACGGGATAGATTTAGTCTACTAACCCAACACAGAGTACACACCATAGCGGGCAGAGGTAGCAAGAGGCACGGACCAGAGCACGGCCACGGGCGATGCGGTCAGGCGACGTAGACGTAGCCGTTGTCGTCGTGGCGGTGTGGGTCGACGGAGCAGATGACGTAGATGGCATAGAGGACGCCGGGGAGGTAGCCGAGGATGGTGAGCAGGACGCTGATCCAGAACTCCAGCTGCCCGGAAACGAAAAAGGGGGAACAAGAAGCAACCGGCAGCTGTTATACAGGGAACGGATCACGGGATCAGGGAGAGGAGGGAGCGGGGGGGCTCACGGAGCAGCAGCCGTGGCGGAGGCAGACGCCGAGGGGCGGGAGGAGGACCGAGCAGAGCAGCTCCAGGCACCGGCAGCAGCACGAGCACAGGCCTCCCATCTCCTCTCCCTCCGGCGGCCGGTCGCGCGCGTGCTGATCGATTGATGGCGTCTCCGCGTCCGGTCCTCGCGCGCGCCCCGCTTGCTTTGGGAACGAACCGGGTGGTGGGGTACGGCCGGCGAGCGCTGACGGGGATGAGAGGGGTGGGGGAAGGGGGACCCAGGAGCGCTTGTTTCTTCTCGGCGGAAGGGACTCCACCAATGGGTGCTACTTCCCCCGTTCACACATACACGGCGCGGTTAATCTTTTTTTTTTTTTTTTGCAACTTCAATCATAAGTTTATTAAAAAATCGTAAATTATTATTTATTTTGTTATGATTTGTTTCATTACTGAAGGTAGTTTGAATGTGAATTACGATTTCATATTTTTTTTGAACAAAACATATGATCAAAGTTATTATGTCACACAGAGCTATCTGTGTAATTTTAAATCTCCTGCTGCTCCCGAACTGGGCCAATTCCGTATAGAAGAAGCGTGTACGTATACGGTGGCACTGGCGCCGGACGGTTCCAGCTTCCAGGGACACAGGCACACAGCTCATACGTCCGGAGCCAGAGAGAGGGTTTTGTTGGACATTTCGTGGCAGGCTCTAGACCATGCACTATATTTTTTTTATAGAATGTTCACATCAACGTGGTTGCGTGGACATGGAGCACCAATCTTCGCTCACGCGCGCTGTCTCGTCTAAAAATTGGCATCTGGTGGCATCCTCCGCGCATTCCCGTAGCACTCGGTGCAAGTGCGTCTCCTCGTCATCGAAGACTGTCGTTGTGGCGTTTCGACAACCGCAAAGAGCACAAACGCACCGAATTGAGTTCTTGGCAGTTGGCACATGATCCGAGCAAGTAGTCAGGTGTAAATAAGGCCGCGCACACTTTGCTGCCCACAAGCTCACCGCAAACGGGCATTCCAGGAAGACATGCGCGTGGCTGTTTCTGCCACACCAGGGCACAGCTCGCAGTCGCAGCAGATGTCCGGGGCAATGCTCTTCCGAGCAACGTTGGCACGGCTATGGGCACGATCCTGTAATAGCAACCAAGCAAAGAACTGCACCCTGGGCGGCGCACCATTCCGCCAGTACCAGATGAAACTTGCCGCAAGGCTGGTTCCGCTGCGCGTCACGGAGCAACCTGGACCTGTACAGGGACCAGCAACTCCTCGCATCCGGGACGTCGTCACTCGTCAGTGTCAAGGCAGACAGGAGTTACCAAACACGCATGGTTTAAGATTTCTATCGAGAAAATTTTTTGTCCGCTATCCAAAGAAATCAGTCTTCCTGTCTACCACTAGAACTTGAAACCTTCCCTATCTACCATCGAGTTAAACTTTCTTTCCCTATCTGCCACCGCCGTGAGTTCCACCGTAGTTGACGTTAAGTGGTCCCAATCTCCTCTATCTCCCGGTGACTGCCTCTGCCGGTCCGCCCAAGCCCCGGCCCCCGGCCCCCGGCCACCTACGCACCGCCCAGGCCGCTAGCCACGCAGGGCCCTGGGCTCCTGCCGCCGGTCAAAGCTAGCCTAGGCCCCTCCAGCCAGGCCGCTAAGGGCCCCGGCCGCCGGCTGCGCACCGCCCCGTCCTTGGCCGCCAGCCTCGTGCTGCCTTGGGATCCGGGCGCAGCCGCGCGCCTAGTGACCCGGTCACTCGCGCTGGCCTGTCCGCTTCCGCTAACCACCGCTCGCGGACGAGGCCAAGGAGGTCATCGCTGCCTTGTTCGTCACTGATGACCAGCGGCGCCCACGGCTGCCGTGGAGTTGGCCCTGCGGCTGTTGGTGGAGGCCGCCCACTGCGGCGACATCAAGGCTTCCACGCGCCTCTCGCCGATGTCGCGCACCCGGACCTTGAGGTTGCGCATCCCCGACGAGGCGGTGGTGTGAGCATGGTCTTGAGGAAGTCGATGAGGTGCCATGGAGACGCCCTCGGCGAGGGCCTCTAGGTCAGCCTTCTCCCTCGGCGCCGTGATGAGCTCCGGATTCGAGAGCCCGTACTCGTTCTGTATCTGGTAGGGTCATCTCCACTCGCCGGTGGGGAACAGGTGCGGAGGCGGCGACAGGGAAGAAGGGAGTGGGTACGGGCGCCGAGAGGCGCAGCCGAGGATTACGGAGCCGAGCCGCAGGCCTCGCACAGTCGGCCGGGGAGGCAGGCAACGGCAAACGTGACGGAAGTGGACGGTAGTGGCGGATAAGGAAAGAAAGTTTAACTCGAAGGCAGATAGGGAAGGTTTCAATTTCTAGTGGCAGATAGAGAAGGCTGATTTCTTTGGACGGCGGATAAGGAATTTTCTCATTTGTATTTGAACACCAGATCAAAATCTAGATAAGCGTAGAGAAATACTATATAAGATCCATTCCAGTACTACACTTTATGAGATCAATATAACAAGTGTCAATCACTGGAATTTTTATGCAGCTGCATGCCTGTATGTGTCAAATATGATACCTGGAACAACTTTTGTGAACGGCCACAAAGGATTTACTTCAAAAATCGCCCATGAAAGTCAAATTTATCAGATGCCATCCTGAGTTCCTGACAGTGATCACCACAACTTGTTGTAATACTCACAGCAGTAGATGCATGTCAACAATGCAAGAACTTTGATCCCACACCTCCCATAAGGTATTCTCTGGGTCTTCTCTTCTCATAACCTTGGGACGTGCATCAATCATGTTAGCACCTATGTAAGTTGGGTGGTTCCTCTGCATCAATTAATTGTAAGCCATTCAAGCAGGGAAAGCCAGTCTTCTCAAACCAAAACCGGCACTGGCATTTGATTTTGGATGGCCATGACCACCGCATTAACACCAGTAATATGATAATCAATTCAATCATCAGAACCCTTGTCGTCGACAGGTCTTCTATTCCCATGAGGCTGGGAAATCCAATGCAGCCCGTCGAGCAATTCTGAGTACATCCTCTGGTCCAATGGCCCTCGCTTCCTCCCTTTCAGCTCCTCCAGGACCTCAAACGCCTCCTCTGTCCTTCCAGCCCGGCACATCTCCTCCAGTAGTGTCCTGTAGGTGATCATATCTGGTTTCCTCTTGCAGTCCAACATATCCAGCAGGACACTCTTTGATTCCTCGAACCTCCATTCCAATGCCAGCGCCGACACACCAATCATGTACACGCCTCCGGATGGCACGAACCCCTTCTTCCTCATCTCTGCAAGATACACCAACGCCTTGTCTGTCCAGCCCTTCTGAAACATGGCCTTCACAATGTAGCCGTAGGTGAACTCGTTGGGCTCGCAGCCATACAGCGGCATTTCACGGAACACCTTGAGCGCGTCCTCTATCTCCACGCACCGCGCGTAGGCCTTGATGATGAGGTTGAGCAGGAACGTGTCCGGGACTACGCCGGAGGCCTTCATCTGGCGGGAGAGGGACCGGACGGCATGGAGGTAGACCATCGACGCCGGCGGGCGGCGCACGCGGCGGACGACGGCGGTGAGGAGGAGCGTATATGTCTCGACGTCCGGGCGGCACCCGGCGGCGGCGGGCATGGCGCGCATCTTGTTGAACATGTCGAAGGCGAGCGGGAACAGGCTGCGGCGCGCGCAGCAGAAGCGGAGGCAGGCGTTGAGGAGCCGGAGGTCGGGCGCGCAGGCCCCCGCGAGGACGTCGTGGACGAGGGCCTCGGCGGCGGCGGGGCGGCGGCCGGACGAGGCCGCGGCGAGCGCCGCGAGGTAGGACTCGGGCGTGTGGCGGAACCCCGGGCGCAGCGCGGCCCAGCGGAAGAGCGCGAGCGCGAGGTCCGGGTCCTGCTCGGCGGAGATGGCCGCGGCCAGGTCGGAGGCTGTGAAGCCCGGGCGGAGCCGCGTGACCCACGCCGCGAACTGCTCGTCCGGGGGAGTGCGGACGGGGGATGGCGCGGGCTCGGTGGGATCGGGGTTGGGTGGGGGAGGGGAAGGGGGGGAGGGAGTGGTGCCGAGAAGGCGGGTATGGAGGAGGAGGCGGCGGCGGTGGCGGGCGAGGCCGCGCGCCGCGGCCGTGGCGGCGGCGAGCAGCGCCATGGTGTGGGGTGGGCTTGGTCTGCGCGGCGTCGGGTTCACTGGACTCGACGAGGAAGGCTCGCGAGCCATGAGAGCCCACGACAGAGACTGCCACGCGGGCCGAGACAACCTCGTGTGTATGGGCTGCAGGCCCGCTTGACCGTGGGTCACGTAAGGTGATGGCTCGTGAAGACCCAGCTCTGCGTACAGTTTTTTCTGAAGGCCCAGCTCTGCGGACAGTTGAGAGCGTGGGCCGTCCTCTCGAGCCCGCTGGCTTCCCCGCCGGCCCGCCCGCAGAACGGCAGGAATCCTTTTATCATCAGAAAATAAAACGATGGGAAAAGGAAGCGCAAGATTTTCGTCAAATTTGGCTGATTATCAATAGAATTCAAACAAATCCGATGTTGTTCCATCTCCACGTAACTAGCGGAAACAACAGATCGAAGAAATCGAACAAAAACGCCAACAGATCGAAGCATTTCCTATCCCAGCCCTCGCCGTCACACCAAGGACACGCCGCCGCCGTCGTCCTCGCGCGCCTTTCTCCCGCGGCGCCGCCGGCTGAGCAAGGCGAGGACGAGCGCGGCGGCCGCGACGCCGAGCAGATCCGCCGCGGCGTCCTTGGGCGAGGCGCCGGCGGACCCGAAGAGCCCGGCCTCGTCGGCGGCCTCCTTGGCCGCGCCGGCCGCGAGCGAGGCCGCGGAGCCGACGGCCGCTGCCCGGCGGCGGAGGCCCGGGCGGGCGCTGCGGCCGGCGAGCGCCGCGCCCAGCAGCGCGATGAGGAGGCAGGCCAGGGCGTGCTGCGCCTTGTCGCGGGCCAGCCACTCGTCGCCCCACTCCATCCGCCGCCGCCGCCGCCGACTCCGTTGGGATCTCCTCCCCGCGCACAGTCGTCCGTCTCCGCGCCGTGACGGATATTTCTCGTCCTCGCCGTTCGGTTGACGGCGGGGCGGACCAAATTCGGATTCGCCGCCGCCGAATGTAGATTTCTTGACGGCGAAGTATCTGACGCGCGGAGGTGAACAGGCGCAACGCGAGTACGGACGCGGGGGGTAGGCAGGGAGCGGCCGTGGGTGGGGACGGCGGCGTCAGCATCGAGCCATCGACGTCGGGCGGGGCAGGGATCTGTTGGTACATTCGTCCACGCAGGTTGATTTTTTTTGCCTTGGATTCCGTGGATCTTAAGAGCTGAGATCGGCCAATTACTCCGTTGTTAGGCTGTCTCCAATGGGGTTCTGCAAATTGGTTCTCTAAAACACTGTAGCGGTACTGTTTGACACTGTTTTGCACTGTAACTGACATGACGTACAGACTGGGATGGGATTTGAGGAAGTGGAATGAGGAGTGTTGTTGGGTACAGCCTTATCCACAGATTTCAAGTTTTTCAACACCTGCTCCAGCTACCACCCGACATCGTTTGACTTTACTGGATCTACGAGATGCATACGAGCATGATTTACATGTGCCTGCATCTGCCCCATAGCACTCCGTACTCTAAATTCCATAAAGGACCCCGCGCGCTGGTGCAAATCCGGCGCAAAGAAGCGCCTACGGTATTTGCACAAGCGCGGTCTAATTTCGTAGTATTTAAGCGCGGTCTAATTTCGTAGTATTTGAAGAACAGCATTTGGTATTATTTAGGCCTAGTGGTACTCTTAGAGTGGTTTGGAATGATTGGAGATACCCTTCCATTACTTCCAATCCACTCCAATCAAACAATACTCAAAATAGGCCGGCCTCAGGGGTTGATGTGGATGCACCAAACTGCTTAATAATGTTGATAGTTACTAAAAATAAACTTGTTTGGATCTAAAGAGGTACTCACTCTGTCACGAATCATAAGAAGTTCTTGGTCTATTTATCCATCCACGTTCATATTTACGTTGATGAATATAGATCAAGTAATGAATTAATTTTAGAAAGCTCCAGAACCCCTTGCAATTTGAGACGGAGGGAGGTCAGTTAAGATATATACCTATAATCTATTAGCGGTCATTAGTTTATTAGTAGTCATTAGCTGAATGGATGTAGCTAATTTTAGCTAATTAATATGCAGCATCTAATTTTTCAGTTGATCCCAACATAAAAATGGTTTCAAGATATAGTAATATCTTGGCGGAATAGTCGATTTGGGCCCCAAACTATCATCTGAAGCTCGTTTTCGTCCCTGAACTATTGTAACGGGTATTCAAGTCCTCAATGGCCTAAACAAATTCATTGAGGACTTAATAGCCTTTTCAATACTTTAGGGATGAAAACGAGCTTCAGATGATAGTTTAGGGACCAACTTGGCTATTCTGCCTAGCATTTTTGGCAAACTTTTTTCTTTGTGATGTGTTTGAGTAGAGCTAGCTGTGGGGTCAGATTCTTTTTTTACTTTGTATATTGGCTACCGTGTTGAACTCAATGGTACGAAGGTAAGCGGAACAAAAATATTAACAAGTGGTTTGGGGTGGGCAAGGAAATAAACCTGCCATTCATGGTACATGGTACGTGGCACCATCCGTGCGGTCACACTTTTTCCATTCAATGTGTGCTGCGACGAGACCAAAGGACAAAAGGTCGATGGCCCCGTGACTCCGTCGTCTCCATGGGTTGGTGCGGTAGGCGGCGTCACTTGCATTGCCCCGGCCCGGGTCAGCAGTATATGAACGGTAGTGTGCCCCGTCCGCATGTGAAGACACGATCCCAAAGCTTCAACGTGACATCATGCCCGGCACAAGCCCACAACGCAACGACCGATGCCTCGCCATAACTTATAAAAAAAAAGACACAGCGCTGATGATGGCGCGCGGCAGGAACAAATAAAGCACACATTAACCACACTTTGGCTTGACTGACGACTCCAACCAACCATGGCGACCAAGAGAGAAAAATATGACACTGAACTAAAAATGTATTCGGTAGATGGTTATTAGCAGTGAATTTTAATCGATCGCCTTGCACGTTTCGAATCTTTTTCTTTTTTGAAAGAATGTTCTATTGTGCAGCATGTTCATCACTTTTATTCATTTATGCACGGTGTAGCTCAGGTCGTTAGGTTTCTTTCCACACCTCTATCCATTTTCTTAGATCTATTTCAAAATTTATTGGCACTATTCTTTTAGCGGCAGATTGGACGTTTGCATGACTTTATCGACCTTAAGATGGTGACTTGAATATTGACAATGTGGTGCTTATGATGATCTCGCCAATTTTAAGATTTTATTGTAGTCCTTCGAATGCATGCTCATGTATATCCATAGGTCAGAGGCTAGGCGGGAGCTCGTGAGAAGAGGCTGGGAGGAGGCCGTCGGTCTGGGTCACCTCACCAGCCAGAAACTTTTAAACTAAAAATCTACATGTAATGTGACCCTGGATAGTGATCTGATAAGGGTGATCCCACCAAACATCATCATCGTACCATTTCTCAGAAGCAACACCACACCACATCTTTCTTAATACTGTACATAAGAAAATAATTTTTTTATGCAGATCACGACTACAACCTGCGTGTGCGCTGAGGCAAACAATCGTCGCTCGGCCGTCGACGCCAACGTGCAGAGACACATCTATCTATCTACTACGTATCAGATTAGTATCTAGTAGTGGTACATATATAGCAGGGCAGCGTCTCGTTAATTAGGTGGCCAATCAAGAACATATGGCAGCCAGGCAGGGCAGATGTCATAGCTTCGACTTCGATTCAATCAGCTGGCTATAGGACCTAAAGAATAAGGACTGGTATTATTATACGATGTCATTTCCGCACTTATATATACATGTATACATACATGCATGTATATATATATATATATATATATATATATATATATATATATATATTGCACGAGCTTGAAACATACTGCTACAGTACGTCATACTGGCCCTGTTTGTTCTGGATCTAGATTATCTACGAAGCAAGTTTTCTACATAAGTCATTTACCGGAGAATCTGAGCGAGGTGTTTGGCAACTTCGATTATTTTCAAGTGCGGGAGGCCAGCGGCGACCACGGTGGGCGACGGCTCTGCCACTCTCGGCGTCGGGGAGGCCGCGCGGGGAGTCCGGCGGCGGCCGCGGTGGGCGGCGCCTCTTCTCCAGCGCGGCGGAGCCCTCAGTGTCAAGATCCGCCGCGGTTGAAGCACCGCCGGACGGAGGCACCGCCAGGCGAGGACGGACGTGCCACGGGCGGAAGCACCGCCGTCGGAAGGAGGCAGTGCCGGCGAGAGGAGGCGCCGCGGGCAGAGGAGCCGCCGACCGGAGGAGGCTCTACAGGCAGACGCGCTGCCAGCACGAGGAGGCCGCGCGGGTGGAGGTGCCATCGGCGGAAGGAGGATTTGCCGGCCGGAGGAGGCGCCGCGGGAGGAGGATTCGCCGGCGCGAGGAGGTGCCGCGGGCGGAGGTGTGCGGTCGGGTGGAGAAGAATCGAACCGCGTTGGGCGAGATGCGGCTCCCGGGATGCAGTTGGAGAAAAGCGAGATTGCACTAGGGGAGGATTCCTAGGTAAACAGGCTCACGAGAAAAGCAAGGCGTTTGCATATGCTTTTCGTGGTGGATGGCCCAAAATTTGATTTTAAGGGTATCTAAACAGGGCCTTATGCTCATAAGCAGGGCGCTACGGATTAGAACAGCAGTGGACAGCAATATAATAGTCACAGAGCATAGATTTTATTTTATTGGCCTCGATTAGTGCATGCTACAGTACTTATTTGGCATGCAAACTACTTAAAGAGTAAGCAACCACCGTTGCGCACGGTAGGTGTACTATTTGATCCGTGGTCCAAAATGTCAGGCGCTCAACACTACCACATGTTCCACTTCAACCACAGGTAGGGTACTACAATCCGCGTCGCAAAATGCACGTCTTGATGTATGAGCTGCTCTGGTCGAATTAGGAACAGTATTTGGCCGCAATATAATAATTACTGCCTGTGCAGTACTCCCTTTAGGTCCAAAAAAATATCGTTTTGGACATCGATACGGTCTTACAAACATAAGTTTGACCAATGTTTTTGTTAAAATAAAAATAAATATCATAAAAAATTTATACTTTTATAAAAATACTTGTTAAGACAAATCTATACATATGACTTTCAACATTCAAAACTAAATCATATAAAAGTTATATATAGTCAAAGTTTCAAAAATTTGACTTTTAGTTTTTCTAAAACGATACTCTTTAGGGATCTGGAGGGAGTACTAATTAGCAATGTTTCATGCAAGCTTAATTTAGCTTTATTGGAAAGTTATAATGCATGCTTTATTTAGCACGCAAATTAAAGCTTGAGATCAATTAAAGAAACGGAAGATTTGAAACTTGGGTGGCTGGAGTACCTAGTAGCGGTCATCTTTTAGCCTTCTTGCATTTTGTGCATCCACTTGCGTGTTCCGTCACCATCACGTTGACGCATCTTGGACCAATATTGACTGCAGGTGATCGTCGTCGTCGCCTGTGTTGCACGATGCTTCTTTCCCTTTTCTTTTGCAATGCTAATAACTTTATTGGACCATTTTTTGACTAGATAACACCACGCCACCTGACAAATGATGTTTCTTTTATTTTGGAAAATGTCCGGTTACAATGTGTAGACTATACATGCGCGGCGGGCAGTGAGTTCAATTTGAGTACGTTCACCTGCGCTACTACTATCCGTCGTGTTTAATCTTTTAAATTGTGTGCACAGTGCACTAATGCTCGATTCCTGCACAGTATGAGTTTAATTGCTAGTGATGACGACGCCGTTAAAGAAATTATTGCCTTATCGTCCACAAGGGTTTATATTACGCTGGTTTCCTTTAGCGTAATAAGTTTTTGCTTATTATTGCAGGGCAATACTCATCTCATTCCCTGGCCTGCTGTGTGTTTTAGTTAGCTGTGCTATATATATACACACACACATGGGCACAGAAGTGAGGAACCCAACTCTAATACTCCCTTCGATCCATCCCAAAATTGTTAGGGTTTGGCGTCTTCTCTCTCCAATGTTTATATAGATGTTGATAAATTTGAAAACATAAACAAACACATACATAATATAATATACATTGATCTATTTAAAACTCCAAACCCCTACAAGTTAGAGTGGAGAGAGTAACCCTCTCACTATTTCATATCTAACAAATGATGAGCCAGCAGCCGCAACACTACCTTCTCAAAAACATCTGTCTGCAAGCATACAACCTTGTTCAAACACTACTATAACTATAACCATACATATGGATGCAGCACAATGCAACGCCCTATATCGTGAAACACGGGTGTCTCAAAGAGGTCGTAGCACCTGGCTTTTTAAGAAAATCTAGCCAACAACTTAGTGTTGGAGCTAATTTTTAATTTCCTTCTCCTTCCTCTATTTTCCAACTCCGCCAAGCTTCTCGAGGGAGAAGGGGGTTATTAAATTTTAGGATTAGGAGTTGAGGCTCACCCGAGTGCTCTTGTTGTAGAGGGAGGCCGGCAACGGTGGGTGCCGGGTGCAGAGCAACATTGCATGGCGGCGAGAAGCGGTGGAGGACAACTGTTGAACTATGTCATCAAGAAGGGGGGCATCGATCGCACCCAACAGAGCTAAGTTAGCATGCGTCAGGAGCCGCTAAAGACGAGAAAGGCAACATTACTGGGGCGACGAAGTCTCTCAGGAAAAAAAGAAAAGGGGTGCTGAGATATCCCTTGATACACGAAAATCAAGCTAGGCATATTCTACGTGAGATGTGGACACATATGGAGTAGCAACTATATAAAGACAAATTCAAGGCAATGGATGAGCTAAAATATTTTGAACTGAATCAAGGTCCGCTCCTTGGAAGTTAGTACAGAAAAACTAGATGATTTTTTTTACTTAAATTACCTGTATTTTTTATAATCTAACAGTAATCACCGAGTTATCTACAGAACACAAACTAGAATTTTAAAGAAAAAATATATAAAAAAGTAAAGCTAAACAAAAACCATGTGTTTTAGAGGGATCTAACACATGAATTCCTCCACCAATCCAAGAATGTCATGTCATACTTCATTCCCAACTCCGGTGAGTTAGGGTTTGGGATTAGGGTTCGTGGTTTCGGGGTGGGGGATTATCTGTGATCTCCGGGACATAGAAGAGGTGGCCGGGGAGGTAGCCGGCCCAGCGGCGAGTGGGACGGTGAGGCGGCGGGGGCACCGCCCACCGCGGGGATGGAGGAGGGCGATTAGGCGGTGCTGGGGCATTGATCTCCAGCCACCCCGACGAAGCAGGGTTAGCGTGGGAGAGGAGGAGGTGGTGGATCCGGGGGGTGGTGCCATTGGAGATGCAGTTGGAGGGCTAGGCAGGGGCGTCACGGTGAGAGGAGGCCGTGGTGGATATGGCAGAGCGGAGGCGGGCCGATGGTGGAGCGTGGGCGAGGAGTCGTGGTGGGTCGCGACGGCAAGAAAGAGAGAAGGCGTGCTGAGCAGGGCGGCGACACAGAGGCGTGTGAGGAGGAGGAGGAGGAGGCGTAGGGTCGTGCAAGTAGAGTTGAGTGAGATAGTGAACTCTGACCATCCATTCTAAGATCCTATGGTCCAAAAATTATGTGTTGGAAAGTCCTAAGACACATGGATGTCCAGAAGACATACTCAATTAAAAGATCATTAGGCCAACAAGGGACGAAAAGAAGCAAAGGCAGCACCTGGGGCGAGCGAAATCGCGTACGTGTGGACTAGGCCATAAATAAGCACGCGCGTTTAATTAGTGTAGCTTTTCTGAAGAAAAGGAAGCGGTCCTCTCTCTCTCGTCGTCCCTACTGACAAATTCTGCACTAGCTTAGTTACTTATGATCACACACACAAAAAAAAAATGGAATCATGTTTTGCTTCCTGCCGGCGGTCATATTGAGTGGAGTAGTCATACGTACTGAGTGTTTGTTCCAGCAGCATCTCATCTATCCCCACCCTATACCCAAGAAAAGATGTACCATTGCATGCACACTGCCTTTCATTGCATGGTCTTCGTTCTCCAGTCGTTTTTGGTGCATATGCAGTCAACCGAGTCAAGAATATCATACGCGCAGAACCCGGCTCGCTTACACTTCCAATTCCAACATCGAACGAGAACAAGCCCGCCGCCCTCCCTCAGACTCAGACCCTCACCAACCCTAAAACCCCCACCCACCACCACCTCTCCCGCAGCTCGCCATGCACGTTTCTGTTTTTCACCACCCCACTCCACTCCTATATAAACCCGCCAAAACCTGCCGAACAGAAACCACAAACGCAGCAGCTAGCAACAGCGGACGACGACGACGACACTGCTATAGAAACACTACTGTCGATCATCGTCGTCAGAGCTAGACGCCAATCCAGCAGCTAGCTAGCTGTAGCTAGGGTTTGCGAACCCGATCGACCGATCGAGATAATGGCCACCGCGGTAGTGGAGCGGCTGACGACGGAGCTGGTCGTCCCGGCCGAGGAGACGCCGGGGGGCGCCGTGTGGCTGTCGAACCTGGACCTGGCGGCGCGGCGCGGGTACACTCCCACGGTCTACTTCTACCGGACCAACGGCCAGCCGGAGTTCTTCGCGGCGGAGGCGGTGAAGGAGAGCCTGGCGCGGGCGCTGGTGTCCTTCTACCCGCTGGCGGGGCGGCTGGGCCTGGACGGCGACACCGGGCGCGTCCAGATCGACTGCACCGGCGAGGGCGCGGTGTTCGTGACGGCGCGGTGGGACCACGCGCTGGACGACCTGGTGAACGAGTTCGTGCCCTGCGACGAGATGCGGGACCTGCTGGTGCCCGCCACGCCCGCGCCCAACCCGCCGTGCCCGCTGCTGTTCGCGCAGGTCACGCGCATGCGCTGCGGCGGCGTCGTGCTGGGCCTCGCCATGCACCACGCCGTCGTGGACGCGCGCAGCGCCGCGCACTTCGTGGAGACCTGGGCGAGCACCGCCCGCGGGGTCGCTGGCGGCGACGCGCCCGTGCCGCCGTGCTTCGACCACCGTCTGCTGAGCTCGCGGCCGGCGCGGTCGGTTGTGTACGAGCACCCGGAGTACAAGGCGGAGCCGTCCCCGACGGCGCACGCCGTGGCGTCCGGCACCAAGTACGCGAGCGCGATCCTGACGCTGAGCAAGGCGCAGGTGGGCGCGCTCAAGTCGCGGTGCGCGGGCGCGTCCACGTTCCGCGCCGTGGCGGCGCTGGTGTGGCAGTGCGCGTGCCGCGCCCGGTCGCTGCCCCGCGACGCCGAGACGCGGCTCTACTCCATGATCGACATGCGCGCGCGCCTGGCGCCGCCGCTCCCGCCCGGCTACTTCGGCAACGCGGTGGTGCGCACGTCGGCGCTCGCCACCGTCGGCGAGGTGCTGGGCAACCCCGTCGGGTACGCGGCGCGGCGCGCGCTGGCGGCCACGAGCCAGGGCGACGACTACGCGCGGTCGCTGGTGGACTACCTGGAGGGCGTGGACGCCATGAACCTGCCGCGCTCCGGCATCTCGCGCGCGCACCTGCGCGCCATCAGCTGGATGGGCATGTCGCTGCACGACTCCGACTTCGGGTGGGGCGCGCCCGTGTTCATGGGGCCCGCGCTCATGTACTACAGCGGCTTCGTGTACGTGATGCAGGCGCCGGGGAAGGACGGCGCCGTGGCGCTCGCGCTGTCGCTGGAGCCCGAGAGCATGCCCGAGTTCAGGAAGGTGTTCGCCGACGAGCTGGCCACCCTCCAGATGTAAGCTGAGCTAGATGAGCCCCCGGGCCGTGCGTGCATGGCTGCTGCGTATATGTTAACTCCGTGTATGTTATTGGAGAGTCCCTACGTACCATGCAATGTGGTAGTATAATTAAGGTTGACCATGCCACATCATTACATGTGGCATGATGGATCAACAGAGTGCTACCTAGTACACAGTACGTATGTAAAAAGCACGTGACTGTTGAGTTTGATGCATACATATATATAAATACCAATCGTTGGTTCTTAATTTATTTAACCACATGCATGATGATGATGTGAACTAACCAAGTTCATCCTCTCTGGCCTCGATCATCAGCTAGCGCTAACCAACCGACCAATCATGAGAAGAATGTGATCAGCTTTGCTTCGCTAATGCCTAATGCCCAAGACGTACGTAGAATATTTCCCAGCACTACCATATCAGTCTACCACACCACCACACACCCCAAAACGTCAAAAGGTTCGCTGGGTGCAAATCTGACCGGTCTCCACTGCTGGATCCGAAGAGGAGTTGGTTATTACTCACTCACTCCGTCCCATAAAACGAGTCATTCTGAATTTATACTAAGTCAAATTTTGTAAATTTTGACCAAATTTGTAAAAAAATATATTGTCATTTACAGAACCAATTTGATACCTAATGAAAATATATGTGACAAGAAATCTAGCAATACTCATTTGGTACTATAAATATTTATACTTTTTCATATAAATTTGATCAAACTTTAGAAAATTTGACTTAGGACAAACCTAGAATGACTTGTATTCTGGACAGAGGGAGCAGTTATTACGACATTAGTGGCACATCCGCACACGTCAAGGTAAATAAAGCAATCCATCCGAAAGGGGTTAACTTTTTTTTTTGGCTTCTCCACTCCACGGAGATCAGTGGAACGAAGCTGGCCGGTAATTAACCTGGCTGCTGTCAGTTGACTGGTGACGACGACGTCGTCCGGTTTGGCTGCGCCCACGCGCACGGAGCCGTCCGATCCACGTACGACGAATTTAACCTGAATTTTTCAACCCCGGCCGTTTCCTGTTCCGTCTCTGAAATGTGGATCGATCGTGCCATGTCCAGTCTCGTTTTGCCGTCCTTCACGTTCAAAGATGGCCGATACACGTGATGTCAGTGTCATGGACCGTCCGTCCGTCCGTCCTGCGTACCAGGATTTGGACCGCGACCCGGCCGTAATGCACGTTTCCCTTTCCCAGATGGTTATCATGCACAGGGGCCGGGGCTGGGTGGTATATATTCCGTCTGTTGTCAACTTGTCATTGGGTTTAAGCATTTCTGAGTCGGTTCTAATACCCAGATTATGTTAAGTTTAACCATGCATGCATGTTCATTGAGTAACTAGTACTGGTAGCACGGTTTACCTTTCCGGATCACACCGGAAGCAAATTCCGATCCGAAAACAGGTATTTTCCAGTTCTAAGTTCAAAAATATAAAAATCAATTTGTTTGGTTAAACCGAAATTTTGCTACAATGAAAACGAAAAGGTGAACTCTAACTGGTAGCAGTTTAATACTTCCTCCATATTTAAATATAAATCACGGTTGATTTTTTTTTTCAAAACTTCGATCATTCGTCTTATTCAAAAAAATTGTGCAAATATATATGAAAACTAGCCATGATCAAACTCTCTGTAACAATAAAACAAATTACAACAAAACAAATAATAAATTATAATTTTTTTAAATAAGACGAGTAATTAAAATTTTGGAAAAAGATCAACCGCGACTTATATAAATACGGAGTGAGTGCTGGATCCCTTGACCTCAATAATATTGTACGAAAAGTCGATGATAGCACACAAAGTCTCTGTGCTCTCTGTACCCCGAACAGTATGTACGTCTTGGTTACTGATGATCATTCAATAACCTACGACTACGAGACGAGGCACACCCGTGTCAAGCTCAGCATGGTCCAATAATCCAATCGAATCAGAACTTCAGAAGTAGACCACCAACCCCGCGACCGCGGTGTCGTCTGAGGTTGCCAGCTCCCTCTACGTGCCCCTTTTTTCCTTGCCTGCTTCATTCATTGACCTTGGAATAATTCAATTTGACACGGATGGAATAATAATCGACGAAGGCTGATATGACACGTGCGGTATCACGAACGGATTCCTCCCCTTGCAGACCAGATGTACATTACCCAAGTATGAAAGCGGCCAAGCGGGAGTACTCAGAGACGCATTGCATTGGCCAAGCGGCCATCACACAACATGCCCAAGCTATAGACATTTCTAGGTGAGTGCGCCAAACAGAGCCGGCAATATATCAATTTTTTTTTTGATACCACAATTTGTTACTATGTGATCCATCCACGTCTATTTTATCCACCATGTGGACGCAATTTTTTGAACTACCATGGGGGGCCGATCGGTATTGTTACCTAACCAGCCATGCATGCACTATTGTCGTCGGTTTATTTTTTCCTGAATTTTAACTAAACACCACAATTTATTCGCAAATATCTATATGAGGACCTGATATATATGTACGATCTTTATTTAAGAATTGGGTAACTAAGTTGAGATGACATGCCATGAATAGAACTGGTGATCGTGATCCTAATGGATCAACAAAACAAAAACACGTTCTAAGTCGTGCATCGAGAGGTGGCGGGGGATTCTCGGATCAAGGAGGATTAAAATAGAACGGGTCATTTTTAATTAATTTTTATTATATCCCTGGATTAAAATATTTAATTAACAAGCTGATTTATATTAATGTCGTGGCACTTTTATCTAAAAAAATAGACCATATTTACCATATATATTTTTTCAAAAGAGTTTTCATATTTTTTTTACTTTCATCACAACCATACAACAATCAAACAATATCACAACTAGGATGCAGGACATTCTAGTTCAACCAATATGCACTTTTATCTAAAAAACTAGGATAGCCTTAGTTTTGTGCATATAGCCAACCAATCTGGCGCTTAGAAGCAGAGCCTCATTCACAGGTATGCAGTCCACGTTCGACCCCGGATCAACAGCAATAGGATACTAGCACTTCATCACGGCTTAATTAGAACTGGACAGTCGTTTATAGCCTGGTCCCACGCATGCAACTGTGCGCTAGCGGCCAGCTGCTACTTATTGGAGCTATATAACTATATCAGCTCAGCTCCAGGCGCGCGAGCTCCTTGGCGAACACCTTCCGGAACTCCGGCATGCTCTCCGGCTCCAGCGACAGCACGACCGCGAGGTCGCCGTCCTTCCCCATCCCCGCCGCGTTCATGACGTAGACGAAGCCGCTGTAGTACATGAGCGCCGGCCCCATGAACGCCGGCGGCCCCCAGCCGAAGTCGGCCTTGTACATCGACATGCCCACCCAGCTGATGGCGCGCAGGTGCGCCCGCGAGATGCCGCTCCTGGGCAGGTTCATCACGTCCACGCCCTCCAGGTAGTCCACCAGCGACCGCGCGTAATCGCCGCCCTGGCTCGTCACCGCGAGCGCGCGGCGCGCGGCGTGGCCCACCGGGTTGGACGTCACCTCGCCGGCGGAGGCGGCGACAGACGTGCGCACCACCGCGTTGCCGAAGTACCCCGGCGGGAGCGGCGGGTCCAGGCGCGCGCGCATGTCGATCATGGAGTAGAGCCGCGTCTCCGCCTCGGGCGGCAGCGCCCGCGCGCGGCACACGCACTGCCACACCAGCGCCACCACGGCGCGGAACGTGGACGCCCCCGGGCACCGCGCCTTGAGCGCGCCCACCTGGGCCTTGGTCACCGTGATGATGGCGCTCGCGTAGTCCGACGCCGCCACGGCGTCCACCGGCTCCGGCTCCGGCTCCGGCTTGTACTCCGGGTGGTCGTACGCCACCGCGCGGGAGCGGGACGGGCGCGCCGCGAGCAGCGCGTAGTCGAAGCACGGCGGCACGGCCGCGTCCGCGGCGTCCCCGCGCGCGATGCCCGCCCAGGTCTCGATGAAGTGCGCGGCGCCCCGCGCGTCGCACACCGAGTGGTGCATCGCCAGGCCCAGCACGACGCCGCCGCAGCGCAGGTGCGTGACCTGCGCGAACAGCAGCGCGCACGGCGGGTTCGGCGCCGGCGTCGGCGGCACCAGCAGGTCCCGCATCTCGCGGCACGGCACGAACTCGCTCATCAGGTCGTCCAGCGCGTAGCTCGACCGCGCGGTCACGAACACGGCGCCGTCGCCGGTGCAGTCGACCTGGACGCGCCCGGCGGCGTCGACGCCGAGCCGCCCCGCGAGCGGGTAGAAGGCGACCAGCGCCCTGGCGAGGCTGGCCTTGACGACATCCGCGGCGAAGAACGACGACCCCGCCGGCGGCTCACGCTCACCGTTGGGACGGAAGAAGTACACCGTCGGCGTGTACCCGCGGCGTGCGGCCAGGTCCAGGTTGGACAGCCAGATGCTGCCCGCCGGCGTCTCCTCGGCCGGGACGACCACCTCCGACGTCAACACCTCCACCGTCGCCATAGCCTCCAAACCTGACCACTGGTGGTGCTGGTGCCGAGTGCTGAACAGCAGCTCCCGATGGTTTCTTGAGATCGTCTCGCGTTGTTTAAATAGAGGTGTAGCTGTGTAACCGAGACTGAGAGCGCGGTTGGTAGTGGGCAGACCGTGAACTTGGACTAAGTGCACGGCCGGCTGTACCACTGCACAGAAAAAGCTCCCTGCACGGCCACCGGGCACTACCAGTGCACAGAAAAAGCTGGGTATATCATCCAGCTCTCCATTTTTTTTTAATAAGCGACCGTCCAGCTCCTTTGGAAGATGCTGCTAGCTACCAATTTTGCCCGTAGCTTCCATTGCAGAAAGTGCACATCCTATAAATTTTGGCTGCATATTTTGTTTCAGAAGTTCACACTGGCAAATATACCGTTGCCTGCACTTTTTATCTCTAGAACCACATATCCTACCAATGCTGTTGCCTTTGCCTCATCACACAAACACTCGTCTTTCATGACTATGTAGTTAGAAAAAAATGTATAAACCGGAAGAGGCCGCCTATTTGCAATTCATACGCCCTAGGATAAAGCAATCATAACCTGCTTCTCTGCTCAGTACCTGAAATTTGCTTCCATGCACATGACCTATGATACGACAAAGTACAAGATATAATCAGATCATATGCCTGATCAAACATGTATATCATAGCAAACAAAATTTTGTTGAATTTGCTAGTAGCAGTTCTTCTTGTAAGTAATATCACATTAAAACAGGAAAATATATTCAACTTACAGAAATTGCATATAAGCTTTTGCAGGGTACCAATTTGCCCTATGAAATACACTTTTTTTGCCTAAAAATAAAAATATATTATTGTTTATCTAGAAAAATAATATTGTCTAATGAAGTACTTGCACTAAAGGTCATATTATGCTATAAGACGTGGCTTGCCTTGGTTATGTGTCTTTAAGACAACTATGAGCTCCTGAACGTTTGATGCAAATAAAAAGATAAAAATAATTGACCTAAAAACATCAAAATAATAGGAGAAATTAGTAATATGCAACACTCATGATGTTTCATAGTGCCCAAACAAATTTCTATTGCAAAAGGATTGGTAACACAAACAAAATAGTTATTCAGACCTGTCTGGCGATCGACACTGAACCCAAATGCTATAATTAATTCAGAGGAGGCGGATACCCAACCCCCCCCCCCCCCCTCCACACACACACAAAATGTTTTTTTGAATTTGAGCCTTCTCAGCTCAAATTTAGTAAAAATATACTCCTTGTGTTTTTTTATGTTTAACGCTTTTAAATTTAAAAAAGGAACATGTGACGACAAACATTTAAGAATAAAGACAAGCATTCAAGAATAGAGCTATGTAGTACAAAAGAACATGAAATTCAATAATGCCTCCTAACCAACATTTGAATAAATTTGAATGGTTCATAAATGAAAAAGAAATGCCACAACACACAAAAAAAGTATTACTAGAATCGATGGACACTTCACACATTTTGGATCCAGAGCATCCCTATCAGCACAATGGTTGATTTAATCTTTCAGCTATCATCATAGGCAATCATGAAAGCACAAAAGGATGAATGAACACCCAGATTGACTAGGTATAACAAAAAAAAACATGTGGATCTACACTAAACTCTTATCCAACGACTCATCTTGTTTCTTCATCCAACATTATGGCTGCGTGAGGAGCTTGACGTCCCATCCATGCTCACCTCCTCTTATGTACGACGGCTCTCGGCGCATGACCCGCTGCTATGCTAATCCAACTTCACCGGGACATCACTGTGATGCCACTGCTGTTACCCTGTCCAACCGACCTCCTCCAGCAACTATGGCCGATGGCTCTTACCACCTCACTGCCTTGTCCCACACTATGCCCGCCACTTCCGTTTGGCTAGTCTATTAGCATCACCGGCCTTCTCTCTGGTCCTGAAATCCCGAAATTTCGAATCCAAATCTAAATCGATAACCTGAAAATTCAAGTGCGGCAGGAGAAGAAACACTCGAGTGACATTGTGTGATAAAGCAAAGCTGTACATTTTCTAAGGATGAGGCCAATGCCATGTGACATGCTTGGGTCTCGTTGGTGGCTTATTGGATCAACGTGACACGGCACGATAAAAGTGGCACGTGGACTAAACAGGGCACACGAAGCACGAAAGGCTAGGCCGGGCCGGCCGGACCAAGTCACAGGCTCGCAGCTCTGGTGTTGGGAAATGCCCTTTTCTTGAAGGTTGACACAGTCTTCTCCGGGAGGTTGTTGGATGGCTGATTGCTTAGACGGCAGTTGTATGCAGTTCATTCTACTGAAAGACCGGTGAAATCATTGGACGACTATTCACTGCTGGTCGAGCCAGCACTATACACGCGTAGTCAGCAGGAGCACTACAGGTTTGTCCCTGTCAAAAATTTTGGTTGGTGAGAAAAAATTCTGAAGAAAATAGCGCTCGAACGTTGTCCGGCACCACTGTTTGTTTCGAAAGAAATGTAATACACCCAGACTGAATACACCTAACACCTCAACAGTTCAACTTGACCAAGCCTCAATGGTAGAATGGGTCAAAACTCAAAAGGCTCTAATTTGTTTTCCATCCCGCTTAATTTTGCAGTTGTATGGCATGGGTTTCGCTCAGTTTTGAAATGCAAAGCGTGCAAAAAAGCAACACATACATGGAAATATAGAAATCAAATAAACTCACTATCTGACCGTAATGTACTCTTCCTCTGAAGGCTTACAAATATTTGTCCATGCAAACTTTCATTCAGCCCCTGTGCATGCTTACTAAGAATGGAATTGAACCACTAACTTCACGTTATTTGGATTTCGAGTGCAAACCAAAGGAGCATCTAGCGCAATGGAACAATATATCTATCTTTTAAAAAAATAACTGGCATGCTGCAATTTTTTGACTGTGACATCACCTGATCTCTCAGTGAAGTCCTTTTTCAGTTACATTCTAGCTCGTCAAGCAAAGCTGTCACATATATCCTTCTTTTTTTTTCTGAAGTGTGTAAAAATCACTACCTGTGCGGTGCTATTATTTTGGATGTGTGCCGTCCCCGCCGCGAGGCCTTGGCGTCGTGGCAGCCGCTGCCGCCGTGCCGGCCGCCCATCCCCCGCGGCGTCTGCCTGAACCACCAGGCTGCGCCACTTGCCGTGGGCTGCAGCACGCATCTGCGTGCCTTGCGCCTCGTGGCTCCTAATCACTGTGGTCACCACCGTTTCAGTTTCTTGGTCGTCGTCGTTATCTTGCCTGTGTGGTTACCGTTTGTGGCACCAGGGTGGTTGCCGTCGTAGGGTGAGCCTTTGGCCCCCGTAGTCTTTGCTGTCGTCTCAGGCACCGGTGTGGTGGCCGTTGTGCTCCGGGTATGCTTTGCCCCGCGAGATCGTTGTTTGTGCTGCTGATCAGAAGCGTGATTTTGATACGTCTGCTGGTGGAGCAGTCTCTACGTCTGGGTTGTGCTTTTAGTCTTCGCTAGGTTCTTGCTCGCTGTTGCTACTTCCTCGTTGCTTTTGGACTTCCGAGGAGGCCAGGGGTCAAGGTTTAGGGATTCTGAGTGAAAACTCAACCGCTGGCCTATGGTCGGTACCGATAACGGTTGCGTCTGTGGACATATCTTACCCTGTCGAGGGTATTATCATATTTTTACCCTGTACCTTGCTAGGCGAAAGCCCTAGTCTGTTGGACCGGCGACGGCGGCGCCTTGTGCGTCGCTTCCTTGTTGAAGGCGTCGTCTGTTTTTCCCTCCGTTGGCAAGTAACCTTAGTATCTTTACCCTTTCACATAGGTGTCGTTTAGGTGGTTTTGATGTGTTGGAAGTTTTCTTTTGCTTTTATTTGGTCTTCATGGTTCGTAAGCTATGTCATACTCTCTGCAGTTGTAATTTTTTTATTTTTTTAATGAAAAACGTGTCATTGACGCGATCGGAAAAAAAAAGACGTGGAAAAATCACCACCTGTTATAATCTGAAACTTGATGCTGAAACGCCGAACGGTCAGGTTTTGAATATTTTAATATTGGACCAGTCAAAATCACCACCAAACGGTCAATTTTTTTAAAAGGTAAAAATCATTACCAACCGTAACCATAGACTTTGCATGCTGCACAGTTGCCCTGAAGTCATGCCATGATATGACCCATTATTTGCTGCCGTGTGGCTATGTCTAGCTACCTTCGAGCACCCATTTTTCCAGTAAAAACATACTGGTCCTCTTTCATGGTACGATGAATTGATGATGTCATAGCTTACGATATCAGGACGTATCAAATACTATTCCTATTCGTATTAACTTGAAGATCTCCAAGTGATATTTTTTAGAGAGGAAAAAATGGGTTGCTTCGTACCCAGGACATCGCACCAGATCCCCTTGACAAAAATTGGCCAGTAGTCAGACACTGGCTATACAGCTTTCTTTTGTAGAACGAGCATGAGTCAATCATGTCTTTCATCGTGTTTGGTGTGTTTGCTTATTAGGAGTACTCCACTTAGGCTGAGTCCAATAAAATATCTATGTATGGATTTTCTAAACACTGGTTTGTACTATTTGGCATAAATGCTGAGAAAGAAGGGTAGTTGGAATAGTGTTTAGGGAGTGAGGATAGATATTTTTATTGAACTCAGCCTTAGACTATGTGCAGCAGAACGTGTAAATGCATTGTGTATCTACTATTTTAACTATCTCTTTCTCTATGAACAGTGTCGCTACAGTGTACACGCAATCCATTTACCCAACCCACTGCACATAGTCTTAGTACCGACTACTTATATTATGCGCACACTCATGACTAATTATGCTGCTGACAAGTTATGATTCATGTCCAGCCATTCCACACGATACATAATAAACCACTTTCACAATACACAAAATGCCAGCCCTTCTTTGAATGGAAAAGTAAAATTATTCACAATCAACAAGTGACACTTGTCTATCCAGGTACACATACTTCTATATATACGGTCTAAAACCTTAGCAAAATATAAATATTATTATAAGTATTAAAAATTTATAGACCTAACACTCGAAGGTGCTGTGCGTGTATGTTCATAAATTGGAAGGAGTACTGCTAAGTATAATACATGATCCGTTTAAAATACGGATACATATTCACACGTGCTGTGCACGTTCTAAAACAGTAGGAAAGACATCCTTCCCGGCTTCCCCGGCACCTGTGTACATTTGGAGATAAAACGAAAGGAAACTCCGGTACTGTCCCGGAACACTGGATGCAGCGCAGACGTTTGGTTGGTGGGTCTACTCAATCTGCTTGCGTCCATCTGTTGACTTGACTGCCCCCGCGCTGCTCTGGCTATGCGCCCATGATGCCGATCGACGCCCCAGGCCCAGCCGCCGGAATCTGCAGTCAAAAGCGGGGACAGAGTTTCTCGATCAGCTCCGTCCTCGATCAGGTCACATACCACTGTTTAGCATTGGATAGAGTAGAGTTTGAATTTGAATAATAGAAATAGGTAGGTGGTTGGAGTTGGAGATCCCCATTCCTTCTCAGGTGCAGTGCAGTGCAGGGACACGAACTGCAAAGGCAAAGGCCGCAATGGCCGGAGATCTCCTTTCATTTTAATTTCGAGAAGAGGAGAGGAGAGGAGAGGAGAGGGAGAGGAATAATATGGATGGAAAGGAGCACGATCTCAGGATTTTTTTTCTGGATTTTTAGTAGGTACAAATGGATCGGAGGAGTTGTGCGTTGAGAGCGAGGGGTAACTTGTCTGATGAGGAAATGCTCTGGTCTCTCGTGGAATTCTAGCTAGCGCCGCCGCTTTTCTGCTCTGCGTGCACACAGCCCTGGCCCTGCTGGCCCTCTATTTCCCTAGCTAGCTCCATCGTGCACAACAGAGCAAAATTTACACGTTGCTTGAAGAAGCCAAGGGGCCGTACGTCTAGAACCTACCACAGCAGTACAGATGAGTATTTTTTGAGGCTACCTACCACCTTTTTTCCCTTCCTTGAGATCTCAATCCACGACCAATTTTTCATACCACATCTGCTTAATTTTCAAACTTTGAGATGACAAAAGTTGTTGTAAGCAGAAGCAGGGTATGTACATGCTCCGTCCGGCGGAATCTCTTGCGGTTTCTCAAAGTCACGCTCACGAATGCGTCTGCACCGTTCACACTCCAACGCGCGTCGTCGTAAGCTATTATAGTACATTTGAGAATCTAAGCTATAACTGCATGAGGAACACGAACTCACTCATGAAACTGCAGTCTGCAGAACTGCTGATGCGTCATCTCTACACTACGTGATGTGGGGATATATGTGCGCGCGTCTTGCATCCTGTGACGCAGTGTTTGGTTGGTGGGATGGAAGCGAGGTATTGTTTGAAACGCAGAACCTTTTTTCGTTTCTACGTTTTTTTCGTAAAATTAAACTGTTTTTTTGAAGTTTTTGCATAATTTCAGTGAGATTTATGCGTTCTAAACATGCCCTGAAATAGAACATCGCATCCCACCAATTTCAGTGTTTGGTTAAAAATCAGAAGAATTGATCGGTTCTAAAAAAGATATTCTTTACAGATTTGAAGCGCATCCATTCCACTTTAAGACTTTGTTCGGTTAGGCTGGTCTTTGCCCTCCAATCCCCTTGGAGTTTTTCTTAACCAAACAAGCCCGAAACATGAGATTGCCAATAGAATCAACCTTGTAATGGACAATGAAATAATTCCATTCCTAAAACTATATATAACAGAATCATTCCATTCCAAGAATTATAACCGAATCATTCCAGTCTAAGAATCTGAAACGGAACTGCTCTGTTTTACCTCATTCTCCGACCAAATGTATGCGCCTTCCTTGGTTGCGGCTGCCGGAGAAAGTTGACGAGACGAACCACACTCCAGACCGACGACCAGCTTCACCAGGGAGACATGCGTGGAGGGCACCCCATGTCCCCGGCTACAGCTTTGAGCTTTCTATACGACCACCAACTAGCTAGACTGTATCGAATATCGATCTAGTGCTCGGCATGATGGCATTGATGCACGTACGGCCCTTTGCTCTTGAGCTCTTGCATGTTCCACGCTGTGCCCATGGCCCCATGCATCATGGGCCTCCCCGTAGTACGTACCTGCAAGTGTATAGTATCCAGAAGTTTCCGATCAATGGAATGGAATGAACCAAAGGACACAAAACATGCATGCTGCCGGCTCAAACTAATAAACATTCATCTAGAACCACTAGACACACATTAATAATTCCAGATAATAATACTCCTGTGCCTTTTATAATATAATATAATAAAATAATTCCAAATAATAATACTTCTGTGCCTTTTATAATCTTATCTTCTTACTTTTACTAATTGGAGGTTCTAAAAGTTGCACCAATTTCAAAGCGCGCTAGAAAAAAAGATAAATCCAAGAAATTCTCACAATAATCAGAAACATCCGACCATCAATTGGCAGATTGGAATATTAATAGCCATTAGATCTGTTTTCTAAGTAATTACCCACCTCTGCCATTATAAAAGGTCTTGAGTTCAACTCTCAATGAAAGCAAATATCCTCTTTTTTTATTATATATATTTTCTAAGTAATTACCCACCTCTGCCATTACGAAAGATTTTGAGTTCAATTCTCAACGAAAGCAAATATCTTTTTCTTTTTTTAGATTTTTCCATTTTTAAATTTATCTTCAGTTTTTGTCTTTTTTCCATTAAAGATGTTAGAAACATTTTCATGAAACAGATATTTTGTAAATTTTTTGAAATTTTCATGTCAATCCTCACAAGATGCGCTAGAAAAAAAATTATAGAAATCCTCACAATAATAAAAAAATACCCTATCATCAATTAACATGTTGGAATCTTAATAGCCATTAGATCTGTTTTCTAATTAAGTAATCACCCACCTTTGCCTTTATCAAAATAATATTAAATAACCTCTAAAACTATATATTAATTACCCACTCTGTAAATATAAAGGAAAATATGAAATAACACCCTAAATTTATATCTAATTGCTCACATTTGCTATTTTGATAGGATAGTACCAAATATCCCTTTTAATTTATATTTGAATTGTTCACTTTAGTTATTATGACTGATAATATGATAAAAATAACCACTCGAAATTATATTAAAATCACCTATTTTTGCAATCGATCAAAGATTATCTAAATCAATTAAACATACATATAAAGTAGCATGATATATTATTATAAAAACCTAAGTATAAAAATAGATCTATATATATTGTATGTTTACGCATAACACATTTAAGACTCTAACCCGTGCGATTATGCGATCGCACGTATTGATTGACTAGTATAATATAATACTAGTGCAATTTATTAATTAGCGGCTCTCCTGTCAGGTTCATTAAAAATATCCAAAGATTGGACTGTGCGTCTCCTTTTTTCTAGAACCATCAGACGAGTAAAGCAAGTGCATCGTTGGCATGCACGCATGGCCGAGGCTACCGCTCGAGTTGTTTTTTCTCTCCTTCATAGCCTGCCTTTCGGCCCGTCAGGACTGAGGCTGCACGTACCACCACCCCCGACGAGTATCACTTTAATTTAAATCTAATACTCTCTGCGTCTTAATTTATAGATTGTTTGATCTTTTCTACACCAAATCTGACCAACTTATTTTATTTAAAAAATTTATAAAAATATAAAAACTTAAAATAATAATTAAAGTATCTTATATATGTTAAACTAAATTACAATGAATATAAATACTAATTATGATTTTTTAGTAAGATTAGAAAATCAAATTTAATGTCAAAAAAATCAAATGGCTTCCAAAGCCGATTTTGGTCCGTTAACAGGGACGGCCAAATTCTGCTGTCAACAGAATGTTGTAAATATTACTACATTTTTGTTCTCGAATAATTGCCGACAGCTAGTTTAATTTCGTTTTAAATTTAGAAGTGTCAAATAAAAAAAGAACGAAGGATGAAGTACATATTATTGTTCTTTATATATACTAAGTCAAACTTAGACTCTGACTTAATAAGGCTGTCCTAAAATGACTTGCATTTCACGATGGAGAGAGTATCGAGATAGGACGGAAGATGTTGCACTCATGGTCTCATGGATATATTTGCACTCGTATATAAGAAGAGGACAACCAATGTATGTTTGAATACAAGTAACCAATGTATATATACAACAGCAAGTAGCCTCATGGTGTTCAAGCTTTGTCCCAGATAGCTGCTTCGCTTCATCCGCAGCAGCAGACCGAGAGGCAGTTGAGGCTAACTTTTCATCAGGATGGTGAAGGTGATGATGGTGCTGGTGGGGCAACCTGAAGAGAAGATGTTGAAGGCAAGGCTACTTGCTGTTGTCTGAGCTATTCTTTTTGTTGCTTGGTAGCTTGGACTGTGTTGATGTTAGCTCTTCAAGACTGGAAAATACTCTTGGTCTGTAACAAGGTTGTCTGAAGTTTGTCTAGAGTAGCTCGTTCATGTTTAGCAAATTGGGAAGATGCTGGAGTTAGTTTTGGTGGCTTGTTTCCTGCCTTAATTATCCGGTTAATCGACTACCCAAATGAAAATCTGAGACAGATCCATGATTTGGGGTCAAGGATTGCTGGAAAGGTTTGGAACTTCAGTAAGGCTTAGTTGTTCGCTTCTTTTTGCTTGTATCTTCTCTGCTCTAGTCTTGTCTAAACTGCTGGTCTGATGCATTTCTATTATGAAAGTAATGGAAATGGGTTTTCCCGGGTCAAAAAAAAAGTATGTTTGAATAATTGAATGTTTGATAAACCAGGGTATATTATCCATGTACTTCATCGAAAGCATCCATATTGATATGGGACAGAGAGGAAAGGACAATTTTCTTTATTTTCACTATTTAGTTCACTGGGATCGATCCGTTATCAAAGTAGATAGCAACAACCATTTCATTACAGGATGAGTAGGTGGATTAAAATTGGCGTATAGCGATGACACAATGCACGCGGCATAAGATATATACTGTATGTTCGAAGAAGCTGGAGTTGTTGCAGGTACAGATTTGACGTGATCTCCTAACGAGCTAATTAACGAAGTGTGAACGTGGCTCTTGTTCATGCCGCATCTCATTTGTCTGCTCATCATGCTCACTTCGTGCAAAAGATGATGCTACATACTGCTTCTTTTCAAAAGCCGACTGACCAAAACCTAATAACACAGAGAGAAGCACGTCACGCATCTCGCATTGCGTTTATTCTTCTAATGCTCTCTGATGTCTGATCATACTACGTACATCTTATCTCTCTAACACCACTGTTACTTGCTGTGACGGCAGTGGATAGGAACGGCAACACACCATTGTACTTGTCTGATTTGCTTGACTGCTCATGAGTCATGACCACAATATATATAGGTCAAGGTCAGGCTACAGCACCAAAAGTAGTTGGTGGCTATAATAGAGACGAGCTCCGCTAGCCACGATGGTCAATGTACGTAAGCAGTTCGTCTTCTTTGGCCTTTGGAACGGTGAAACGTAACTGTCCCATAGCAAGTTGCAAATAGGAATGGTCCACCGCATTCCTAGACAATGATCCAATGTAGCCACCCAATAGCAGTAAGAAAAGAAGATAAAAATGAAAATAAATTCTATGAGTATAGTACATCAACTCGTGCTACTGCATAGGGATACAAATGTGTTAAGTGATATATATAAGCATTAGAAATTCATGTAGACATACCAAAAATGCTTTTCTTGGCTTTACTCTAAGATAATACTCATATAGAGATACTTTCTTATCTTTCATCGCACCTCAATGTGTGTATATGTCAGCATATGCTTAATAAAACCCTTAACCTTGGTTATGTTGTTTGGACATGGGAATCGCCATTGCAGAAAATAGTCAGTCTGATAGCAAAACTTTGCTTATAAACTCACACCATCCTTCAACCCACCAGCAAGCCGATATGATTGCAAAATGGTATGCTATATTTAATTTCCAGTACAACGATATACTCCTACCTGTAGTTCATATCCACAGGTGTCTTGCAAACATGACATTGGCTTACAGCCCAAGACAAAGACCACAATGCTTAATGCTACATCTAATCTAAATGCCTCTAATTCGGGAGTGAAACCTAAAACAACAAGACTGCCTGTTCCGTTGCGAGGGAAATAGGGAGGAGCTTCCCTCAAGTTGTTTTGAGCAGACTGTCCACCCCATTTTGCACGGTCTTATTTTCCATGCGATGTGCATCTCTACTTTTTCGTGTGCGCGCTCTACTGGTTAGTCTATTCGACAGTCCAAAATGCACGTGCACATACACAATCTGCTGGAAAACAGCCTCACAGAGCAGGCAGTTGGTTATCACTGATCAAGCTTGGTGTAAGATGCTCATGTATCGATCTTGAACTCAAGGGATACCACCACGTATAGCTCAACTTTACTGATGGGGTGAACCACTTGGGACAGCTTCAACGAAACTTGATTGCTGCTGTTCTCTGCGTGCCGCCATCTTGTTCTTGTATAACTCAAATTTCAGATGTCCAGACAATTAATACAACAGTGGCTATGTCATGGAGTAATGCACCATTGAAACCAAGGTACCTGACTGAGAGAGCATCATCAGAAAAGGGGTTTCTCCCTGCAAGTAGAACCATGTGCAATCTTCTGCAAGTAGAGCCATGAGCATTTCCGGCAAGTAGAACCATGTGCAATCTCCTGCAAGTAGAACCATCTGAAAAGGGGTTTCTCTCTGCGAGTAGCACGCAATCCCCTGCAAGTAGAACCATGTGGAATTCAGTCCATGTGGAATTCAATCATCTTGTTTTTTTTTTCTCAAACACGCAGGAGAGCTGTGTACCATTATATTAAAGAAGGTAAAAATAAAACGGGGTTTGAGACCCCCGAGTACAACCCACACACTACCACCACTAGCTAGGACTTAGATTCAATCATCTTGTTTCACATTGGCCATTTTTATTTATGAAGATTGCTGATACTGACCTCTAGTTTTAGGCCTGCCTGTAATGATTTGGAGATAATTGCAGGTACTTCATACTTGTAAACGTTAGAAAAAAAGGCAAGGTGTCACAATTGCATCACCTTCCTTTAGATCGATCTTATAATTTTGAAACAAGAATAAAAATAGCCTAAATGTTAATTTTAATCATTAATGTGGTCGGATTTGAGGGTTGGCAATTGTTTAGGGGTTATTTCCCTTCTCAATTTGTAGCAGGAAATTGAAATCATAAACCTTTGTTTTTGGAACACTTCTCCGTTTCTTATCGCCAGAAATCCAGAGCCTCCAATATTTGGTGCTTGGAGAACCTGTAACATCAACAAGTGCAATAAGCATTGTGACAATGATAAATAAGAGAAAAGGGAAAAGTGTTGATCAAAAGAATAAACCTGGCAAACAAACAAATAGATTATTGCAGACAGAAAAACCAGGAGAGCATGTTTCATCTGCAGCCTTGGAAGACCTGGTGCCCCTTGATTCTCAGTAATGAAATTTTTACAACCATCCATTAGTTCTCTTGCACAAAGCCCTGCGTTGATTCCTGGGCACAGAATTTACATCAGCGCTCACTGTTTTCTCTGATTTGAAAATTTGAGAAGAGAAATTATCTCATGTAGAGGCTATGGTAGGAGCCTTGACATTTCAGAATTGCATTCTCTGAGAATGATGCTAGAACAGCTTTAGCCTTTCATTTCTTTAGCAGACAAGTTAATCCATTAGTTTTTGGTCGGAGTAGGTAAAATGTGTGTAGTAGTGGAGCTATTGAAATCTCCAAGGTCCTGTCATTTTCAAACTTTTTGTATGTCAACTTGTTGGTCTACATGCTTATACATGTCTGGTTGAGATATATAGGCATACATATCTCAAACAGTTTAACCTTATGAATTGTTTATTTAAATGGGTGATATATTTAATGAGTATCTTTTAAATGATGTTGGGTGCATCCACAATTCATTTGTACTAAGACGTGAAAATTGAAAAGCAAAGGTAGTTTTGGCATCATTGTTCAGTTTGATATTCATTATCTAAGCCTCAACATTTCTGGTCTTGTGATTTTGTCATTGTTCTGTATTTTATGGCAATTTATTAAAATTACTTTCCATTTAATTGGTTGGAACTTATTATAAAGGATACATGATGAAGCTTAAAATGATTTTCACTAAGCATTTGCATGTGATTTATTTATATTAGAAAAAGTTCGGAAAAAGTGTCTAAAGCCTGATTTAGGACAGGTTTAAAAAAGAGATCCATATTCCAGGGAAGCAGATTCCAGGGAAGCATATTCATGATCCGATAAAAGAGCTTGGAATTTTTTTTTTGTTGTATGTTCAATGCAAATCAGACTATAAGTTCATTGGTTTTCTCTGCAGTCTATATTGCTTTTTACCTCTCCATTCAGTATACACAGGAGAACCGAGCGATAGCTCGGGTGGCTTGGTCTGCCGTAGCGCAGCCAGCCCGCCCGGGTTCGATCCCCGTCGGGGACGACCCGCGCGTCTCACCGGGGAATTTTCCCCCGAGGGGGACTAAGCGTGTGTATAGGTGTAGGGTGTGTTAGGGTGTGAATTGCTCAGTAGACGCGATCTGAACTATACAGACAGTCTCACCTGCGTTTGAGCACGCGGTCAGCGTGGATGCCCCAATTGAGTTCTTAAATGATTATCAGTGCTCCTGGTGTAGTTCAAAAAAAAAAAGTATACACAGAAAATTTGATACAAGCACTCAAAAAATCACTTGGCATCCTACAATTTGCTTTCTAATTACAAATTTCACTCTCAAGAATTTGTTCCACACTTTCTTTTATTTTCTAGAAAGAATAAGAATCTCTAGGAGTCTGACAGATAATTAATGATTTCCTTGAAATGAATTGCTTGGGAATAAAACTATAAAAGACTTTGTTGTTGTTGTTGTTGATCAGAATTCCATGCCGATTTCTTCTATTAGAAGATTGACCCTGTAGAGAATTTGAAGTCAATTGTTGGATATCAGTCAGTTGATCGGTTCTAGAAGCTGCCAGCAGATAAATGGAGCTGGTGCCCTTTACTTAAATTTCAAGTCTTGAGCACAATAAAATGTGCTTTGCAGACAAGTATATCAAAACTGAAGAATTTCAAGTTATCTGTTGTAGATCAAAGGTCATTTCAAGTGAATCACCAGTAATCACCACAAGAGCAAACCCCATCCCTGAAATGGTGAAACCTCGATGCATCCCTAACAATAATAAACCTCTGTGTCACTTTGGATATAAACTTAGTAGCGTTATGGCAGTCCAGGCACACCCTAAGGTTCTTGATGATCCTGATCTCTGTCCCCGGCTCTGTACTGAGAAGCCCAAAGGCGATTGCCAATTTCTCGCTATGCACCTTGACCATGTGCTCCTTCTCTTCCTCCTCGACATCATACAATGCAGCCTCTGTCACAGGTTGGTACCCAGCCTCGATCGTCTTTGCTGTTAGCTTCTCTAAGTATGAGTAGATGGCCTCTGACTGTGGGTGAACTCGGTCACCAGCCATGAAGACATGTGGTTTATCGCCAATCTCAATGAGAGTACACCCCGGTGTTTTCACCAGCTTCCTGTTCTTAGCTTCCTGCCTCACCGCAGCTGCTTCAGAGTAATGCTTCTTGGATGTGTACAGATTAGATAGGAGCGTGTAGTAGCCTGCATTATCTGAGTCCAGTTCGAACAACTTCTGGGATGCCAGTTTTGCGAGGTCACTGTTCTTATGTACCATGCAAGCACCAAGCAGTGCCCCCCACACACCAGGTCCAATGGCGTTCCGAGGGAATTCAGAGATGAGCTCCAAAGCTTCATTCAATTTGCCTGCCCGGCCAAGGAGGTCCACCATACATGTACAATGCTCGATAGCTGGGCTAATCCTGTACTCGTTAGTCATTACACGGAAGACTTCCCGCCCTTCGTCAACGAATCCACCATGGCTGCACGCATAGAGGACTGACAGGAAGGTGGAGCTTGTCGGAAGAATGTGCACCTCCAGCATAGCCTTGTAGAGCTTCAAAGCTTCAGCACCTTGGCCATGGAGGCCGTATCCAGATATCATCGCATTCCAGGAGACCACATTCTTATTATCCATTCTGTCAAAGATGCTCCGAGCTTCAGCTATGCTTCCACATTTCGCATACATGTCAATAAGTGCTGTCATGATGTAGACATTGAGCTCCAGGTTCTCCTTGGCAATGATCTTGTGGACCCACTTTCCAAGAGATAAAGCTCCAAGCTGTGCACAGGCTGACAGAGTGCTCGCAATGGTGATGGGATTCGGCTGCACGTTGAGCTCCTGCATTAGCTGGAAAAGTGCAACTGCCATCTCCGTCAAGCCATTCTGGGCATACCCAGATATCATTGCATTCCATGATTCCATGGTCTTGTCTGGCATTGCATCAAATATGCTCCTCGCGGACTCCATATCATTTAACCTACAGTACAGAGTTGTCAGTGCTGTCGATACCAGAGCATCTGCATCCAACCCGGCCTTGACAACAAATGCATGTAAGCACCAAGCAAGCAGATCATGCCCAAATGGACTGTACACTGGGATCACGGCAACCAACGTGCTTGAGTTTGGCCTCCGGCCTGAGGCCACCAACTGTTCGAACAGCTCCACCGATGATTCAACCATGCCATTGACCGAGTAGCCTGAGATCAGAGCATTGTAGGCAACCAAGTCTGGATCATCCATCCTGTCAAAGAGACTCCGTGCGCAGTCCATGTCCCCGCACTTTGAATACAGGGACATGAGCCCGGTCACAACGTGCTCATGCTCTGCCAACCCACGCTTCACCCCAAATCCATGGACGCACCTCCCCATTGCCGTCTGTGCCACCTCTGCGGCCGCACGTAGGACGGACGCAAGGGTGGTTGAGTCAGGCCGCACCCTCCCCGCCTCCACCATCCGCACGAACGCCTCCAGGGCCTCGGATCCAGGCAGTCCAGCTAGCAGCGTGTTCCACAAGATAGTGTCCGGCGACGGCACAGCGTCGAACACCTTGCGCGCGTCGTCCCCTCTCGACAGCTTGAAGTAGAGCTTAGCCAGCGCCGACGCCACGAAGGTGTCAGCGGCGTACCCCGCTGCCACGGCGAGCGCGTGAAGCGCGCGTGCGGCGGCGGCGGAGGAGGAGGAGGAGGAGGCGTGGTTGTCACGTGAGGAGCAAGAGGAGGAGAGGGACGTGGCGGCGAAGGCGAAGGAGAAGGAGTCCGGGGAGGGGAAGAGGAGGTGCGGGCGGAGGGACGGGAGGGAGCGGAGGAGCGCGTTGCGGAGGAACCGGTCGGGGCAGGGGAAGGCGCGGAAGAGGCGGAGCAGGTGGGCGGGGCGCGCGCGGAGGGCGGCGTAGCGGAGCAGCAGCGCGGTGGCCGGGGCCGGGTCGAGCGCGTAGTGGCCGGACGCAAGCGAGAAGGCGAGGAGCTGGTCGAGGTGGCGGAGCGTGGAGGAGAGCGCGACGAGGCGGAGGTACGAGCGCCGCAGGGCGCCGGCGGGGTCGCCGCCGGGCGTGTGGGGGAGGACGAGGCGGGGAGGAGGCATGCCGCTTCGCTCGCTGGCCGAGTGGCCCCGCTGCCGTGCCGTGTTGCGGTCGCGGAGCGCGCGGGTCTCGAACGGGCCCGAACGCATTTGTTCTGGGCCGAGTTGGGTTTAGAAAGGCTTCCTGTTAGTTTATGGGCCCTGGTGGCGGTACTGTCCCGTAGTAGTGTGAGGTAAACGGTCCACTTGCTCAGTACAAAACTGACCATTCATTAGGCTAAAAAGATGAGCTTAAAAACTAGGCTATGTTGTTTCTAAAAACAAAATTAGGCTATGTTCATCCGAAAGCTTAAAATGTGTGTGTGAATTGTACGTGTACTATATACACAAAAAGAAGGAGCACGATAACGCGCGACCGGGTCGCGCAATCAGAGCGCGCGACCCCTCCTCCCCCACTCGCGCTGCGCCCGACCGCACCTCCCACCTCCTCCGGCCGCGCCGCCCATCTCCATCGTCCGCTTCCGGCCGTGGTGCCTCCATCCCCCTTCCCAGGACGCACGACCTCGCTCCTCCGTCACCCCCTGGCCGCGACGCCTCCACCCCCAAGCCCGCGGACCCGTGCTTCCTTCCCTCGTCCGTGGACGCCTCCGCCAGTCCCGACAGCGGCGCCGTCGTCCCCGGCGTGAGGCCACGCTGCCCCGTCGTCTCGACATGTAGCAAGTTATGTATAAAAAATGTAACAAGTTATGTAGTATGTTCATACGATTATGTAGCAAGTTTATTGAATTCTGTAGCGAATTTTTCTGCTGTAGCAAGTTCGTATGATTACGTAGCTAGAGTTATGTAATGTCTAGAAAGTTCATGGAGTTTTGTATCAAGTTCATGGAAATTTATAGCAACTTTCTGTTTTGGTAAGTTCACGTGATTATGTAGCAACTTGTGTAATGTCTAGCAAAATCCATATGATTATGTAGCAAGTTTATGAAAAATCCTATAGCAAAATTGTTTCAATTTATTACCTGGAAAAAAAGTTGATGAAAAAAAAAATCGTGAAAAGGTTCGTTGTGTTGTATTTTAACTTTTGTAGCGATCTGTGTGGTGTAACTTGTTACATCTTTAGTTTTGCAGCAAGTTATTTAACAAAAAAAGAATATGTGTTGCAAGTTATGTTATGTGTATATTGCAAAGTTGTGAGTCCAGCACAGAATGAAAGTGGAGCGGTTGAAAACAGACCGAGGCCACGGAGGCAGTCCACGAAAAAGCCCATCTTTTGTAGAGCGTGCGCAGGCTTTTTCGCAGGGGCGCATGGGCCGAGCCGGAGGCGCGAGCGTAACCGGGCTGAGCAGGCTGCGGGTCGCGTGCTCGGCCTTCCGCGTGACAGGGGCGCGCTTCAGACTTTGCGAAAAAGAAGTTTAGAATATGGACGGCAGAATGAATGGATAGATGAGCATAGCCTTGCGCCCTCCCGGGATAACGGCATCTGAGACTGAGAAAATAAAAGGAGGAAAAAGAAGAAGCTACTAGTAACCGATAATGCGATGGCGACTGAAGAAATGCCATTCCATAGATGCAGCGAATCGACTGGCACCACACCACGGCCTTGAACGAACGTGCGACCCCATACGCTGCAACGAAGCGGATAAAGACTGAGGAATTGCTGGTCCAGCTTCCAGCGCTCGCCGGCCCGCGTTGAAAAAGACCAACGCTCGTTCGGCCCACAGCAACTCACGTGTCCGCTTGGCTAACCACTGGCAGGGCACTGGACACGACACGAGTATTTCCTTGCACCCCCTTGGGGTGACCCCGTATTTTTCTTTGTAACGTTGGGAATGAACATAGCCTAATCAAAAGAAAAAGAATACATCAAACTAAACTGCTTATGTTGTTACACAGCTTTACGTGATATAGTGATGGTTATTGTGTGATCCGAGGAAATTATAATAGCTCCCGGTTAGTGGTTAATAGAAACCTGCAAATACAAAGCAGAATATGAGTTTGTCTACATTCAATCCAAACAGATCCTTTGGTCCATGAATAAAAAATCCATTCCAAAAATACGGAGTAAGCAGGGGGTATATCCACAAATACTTGCTCCCGTATCTCCCGTCCTTAAACCAGAATCGCCGCGAGCCAATCGGTCCCCGGCAGCCAGGCAGCACCACACCCCCGCAGCCTTTTCGCCACCACACCAACCAACCCCTTCCGGGCAGCGTTCCTACTACCCAGTCACCACCCCTCTCCCCCGCTCGCCACGCGCCGCACCAGCGCCACCGCGCGGCGTGCCACATGGCTCCCGCCGCGGCCGCCCTCGCTAGCCTCCTCCCGGCCGCCGCCGTATCCGCAGCGGCCTCGCGGCTCCCCTCGGGGGCGGCGGCCTCCTTCGTGCGGCTCCCGCAACACCCGACGGGCTGGGCTGGGCACTCCGTCGTCGCGGCGCCGCGGACGGCGCGCAGGCGGGCGCCCGGCGTCGCCTACGCCACCGCCGCCACCGAGAAGAGCATCTACGACTACACCGTCAAGGTGAGATCTCTGACAGCCTGTTTCCTCTGTTGAGGTTTCCGCGGTAGCCAGCCGCTTCGTGTAGTGGCCGGCCCCCCACCCAATGGATGCGTTGCGTGTGACGTGCTGACATGCCTGCAGCCGGTTGAGGCAGCGGGGGCCGGTGGGGTGATGGAAGGGAAGGGAACTGTCTGATTTAGACAGGTTTGTTTCGCTGTTACTGTATTGGGCGTTGAGGACGGTGTTGTTGGGTAGGTGGGGGGTGTTGCAAGTTGCAACCACAGATTGGTTAGTGCTTTTAAGTGTTTTGTGGCGCTGACAGTTATGTTTGGAATTGGCTGAAACATCCGTCACGTGAATGCCGTTGAACCTAATTCCACAGAAGTTATTGTAGCCCTACACTTATTGGACCAGTTAGGCTCACTCCAACGGTTGCCTCATTTTGAGGAATTTGACACTGTTCTGACACTATAGACAAAGTGGAGTTTGATTTTGAGGAATGGGATGAGTATGCTGCTGGAGATAGCCTTAGCCAACTATGTGCTAATGTTTGGCTAAGCATAGCAAGTTGCAGAAATATCAAAATTGCACATGCAGTACATGTTCAGGCAGGGTCGCAGTGAAAACAAATAAAAATGAAGAGTGCAAGATGAGAATTTGCATGGGGTACCATTTGTTTAGTGGTAAAACCTGAAGTTTGTGAATTTTATGTTCACTTGGCACTTTTAGTCTACATGTTTTAATTGATTGCCATCTTACATATGGGTACATGAAAAAATAACTGTGTGCTAAGAAGACCAAATTTGTATGCACATTTTGAGAACTTGTGCCTGAAAGAATTCTTCACTGTGCAGGATATTGATGGTAAAGATGTTCCTCTTAAAAAGTTCAAGAATAAGGTGTTGCTGATTGTCAACGTTGCTTCTCAATGGTAATCTCATTGAAAAAATGATTCACCAACCGCATGGTATGATTATTTAGTACTTTCTGTCATTTAACTTGGCATTCGTTTGTGAATATCAGTGGGTTGACAACAGCAAACTACACTGAACTATCTCATATCTATGAGAAGTACAAGACTCAAGGTATGATATTTTACATTGAACAATGCTTTGCATATTTATTATTTATTAGTTTAGGTAATGTAAACTAGACTGTTTTCCAATTGATAATTCACCATAAATTACGTTAAGTCATCCTACCCTTTCAATAGTATGTTTGATTCTAATTATATTATAAGCACACCCAATCTATGCTTATGTTTCTTTATTTATCTAATTCATGGGAGCATTCAATCAGACTTTTTGTCGTTATACAAGCGACCTTTTTGTTTATCATATACATCCACTTATTAAGTAATCCTGTTCATGGTTAAGTTTGGAAAGCTTGATGATTGTCCTTATTTCTTTTGAAGTGGCCATATGTTTAGGAGATTATCTTCTATAGCTTCTTGTAATATTTCTTGGGTCTGTGTACAGCCATTCCAAGTGTTTTTGTTATGAAGAGGATCCTACCTTACTAATAACAATTAGTTCAGAAATTTAACTTTTGATGTGAACCTTGACTTCTTGGGTTATTAGTAGATTTGACATCCTACATTGCGTTATTTAATACTTTATTTGATGTGTAGGGTTTGAGATTCTGGCATTTCCTTGCAATCAATTCGGTGCACAGGAACCTGGATCAAATCCTCAGATAAAGCAGTTTGCCTGCACTAGATTTAAAGCTGAATTTCCTATTTTTGACAAGGTATGGTAATTTTAGGCAGCTTTATATGTTCTATAGTTTATCCTTCTTAATACTGTCCTACTTTACAATTTACAATAAAAGATCAATGCATGATGTATCTTTTGTTCTTTCTTCTGCAATGTCAGGTTGATGTCAATGGACCTAATACAGCCCCCATCTATAAATTTCTGAAGTCCAGTGCTGGAGGATTTTTGGGCGACCTAGTCAAGTGGAATTTTGAGAAGTTCTTGGTGGACAAGAGTGGCAAAGTTGTGGAGAGATATCCACCTACAACTTCACCATTCCAGATTGAGGTGTGTAATTTACATCTATAATTTACTCCAGCACACTTCGTTTTATATTCGGTTGGTATTTAGACCAACATTACTCAAAATGGAAATTTTGTTTTTTTCCATATGTTTATAATGGATAGGTATTAAATTAGCTGGTTGGCACTTAAATATGCCTGTGCAGTGCTATCAATCACATCTTTCCCAGTTAATTAGTAACTGTGTGAGCATATATCATGTTGACAGTTTGGAAAGTGCAAGCATGCACTGGATATTTAAACATAAGTGTATTGTTGTTTTCCCCTTGCCATCTGATCGCAATACAATGAACATCGAGGCACCCAAAAAAGACAGATAGTTGCTTCTAGAACACACAAATGCATTCTACAAGAGGACAAATCATAATATCTAAAACCTACTAAACCTTTTTAAGAATCAACAAAACTACAGTAAGAATTAAATTAGTTTGTCCTTGATAGCTGATTTTTACACACTAAAATTGAAACAAGAGATAGAACAACATAACAACTTGTGGATCCAGTAATATATTCTGTGTGCATCTTTTTTAGGAATAGTGACCTAGACTACCATCTTGTGGTGTGCCATTACAGATTTTTTACTCGTTAAGTTATTTTAGTTTTTAGAGACCTAGATGACCAGCTTGTGGTGTGACATTTTTTAATGTTCTTACTAAAATTTTGTAACTTCTGCTTTCTTTTTTCCTTTGTATGCAAATCTTTCACCAGCTTATGTGGTAGCTACACCATTAGCACACAAAGCACTTGATAGGTTGGCAACTGTTTTTTTTCTTTAAATTCTGTGACTGGGTTGTTTGGTGCATCCACCTGAAATTAACCTTGTCACTTTGGGCATCAATTGTTAGTTCTTTGGCCCTACAACAGAGAGCTTCATATGTAGCTTCCAAGTGGATTAGTAGGTCATATGATAGAGTTTGGCAGTATAGAATGGGCCTATAAAAAGAATTTGCCAATGCCAATTGTCATGATAACACAAGTCACCATGTGCAAGCAGCCCCACGTTTGCCAGCAGTGAGTTTTCACCCCTGCTGTCCTTAGGATTATTTGTTAAAGAACTTTAGGTTCATAGGGATTTAGGCTTAGACTGATGGTCTAGAACCCGCTTTGTCAAAAGAATCATATAGTACTTGCTTTGGTATAAAATATTGTCAAGTTGTAGTAATGGATTGGTTTCTTACTTTAATCGTGATTTGTGCTGTCATTTTGAAGTGGAGGATCCCATCAGTTCTAGTTCCATTTATCTTACCTTTGATTTGAGTGACGGTTTTACTTTCAACCTGTTTTATCACATTTCAAGTGCACCAGACAGCTTTGCTACACGGAGTACACGCACACTCATTGCCTTAGAAATCTTGGTACCAGTTTTGATTTAAAAATGCCCACTTCTATATTTCATTGAGACGCACATCAGCTTGTCCTCTCGTGGTTATGATTTCATAGGCCACTTGCTTAAGGAAGAGATTCAAACATTTTCTGCCGACCTCACTTCAGTTTTCGGTTTACATTATTCTGCCATTTCACATTGCTCACAGCCTCCTTGTTATGAATTTTCTTGCAGAAAGATATCCAGAAACTCCTCGCGGCATAAGTACTTCCAGTCTTTCAGTTTGAGTATCTGTATAGAGGCCTTATCTTAAAGCTAGAGATTGAGTAGTCATATATTCTTTCCCGTATTGTAATTCTTTCTTGTAAAGTAACTCCTCATTATCTATACGTGCATATAAATGTAACATGACGTGATAAAGACACTAAATTAGTCTTTAGACTATCAATGCTGGAGTTCATTATATGTCCATTAAACTGTGCCTAATGGTCTAGCGGAGTTCACATAATCACATGTCTCTGGCTGCGAGCATCCCGAATCCTTTGATTCACCTGTAGCTTGGTGAAGTTGCATTACGTTGTGCTGTACCGAGTCCTGAATCCTGATGCAGTCGTCTGGTGCTGTATCCAGCTCTCCACGCGTGCGAGCGGCATTGCTAGTTTAACGCTGCGCTTAGCCAGTAAGCAAACCCAATGTGTTATCCTCTGTTGATTATTTAATGTCTCACCATTATCTGGCCTAATCCACGACTTGATCTCCACCGGGATCCGACAGGGCCCTCCATCATGATCTCGCTCACACCGGCCTGAAGATTGGGATGGTGCCCCTTAGGGATGGGAATGGGTGGGCACCCGGCGGGTGGAGCAAACATCCATCCGTTTTGACACCCGTTACATCAAAGCACACCCGTACCCGTAATACTTAACGGGTGCAATTTCACACCCACACCCGTTGGGTGTTGGGCACCCGTTGGGTGACGATATTTGCATAATTAGAAATGAAGCACCACACACCACACCATAAATAGCATATAAAAACATACATATAATATATAGGAAGTCAATTCATCAATACATAGCATGTAATCTATTGACAATTCACATGATAATAATGTTTCAAACTCAATTTCGCCACATAATAGTGTTGTAGGAGACTTAACGATAGGTCAAATCAAAATTTTCATATTTCAGATTAGTAATGGTGAAATGACACTTGATAAAACAATAATTATTATATGTTCAAATAGTTGATGAGCATCAAAATGAAGAGAAACAAGGTTCAAACACAGTAGGATTTTAGACTCCAGTGAGTTAGGATAAATTCAATCCATCAAGGATTAAGATTTATGACAATATATTATTATTTATGGGGCCCAATGGACATCCGCGGGTGGAAATCTACACCCGCATCCGACCCGCGGGTCTAATTTGACACCCGCACCCACACCCATGGGTCTAATTTGACACCCGCATCCACACCCAATGGGTGTGAAACCCGTGGGCACCCGCACCCGTGGATCCGACTGCCATCCCTGGTGCCCCTGGATCTTAGTGTCTCATCTGAAATTTAGGTTTTTTTTTCCTAAGCTGAGAAGTATTGTGATACTTTTCTCCCAATTTTTTGTTTGAGGCTGGTAATCGATAAACAAATAAGAACGGAGGTGGTAGCACGTTTCCTAAGATATACAGTATCAGCTTGTATGCAAACACTCGCTAGTCACTTCCTCCGTTCTAAATTATTCCAAATCTTTTTAGAAGGGGTGAGCCGTTGCAAGTCCGTAGGCACCAACACGTTTAATTTGTGTGCTGCCTCTAGTTTAGTGGTCAAGATGGAAAATGGGTCTGGATGATGTCAATGGGATCTCACCAGTACTAGGCCATGAAATCAGGCTTTTGCAGTGGTCAACGATCACTATGGCTTTTAAGCATCACATTACAATATTAATTCCTGACACAGCAATAGCCCACAGTCAAAAAAATTGGCGGCAAAAAGGAAAAAAAAAAATATCATTGACCCTTCAGTCGGCGCCTGCCAGGACCACTCCCCCTGCTAATCCCTCCCTTTTGCCCCCCTATTTAAAACCACCATCTACCCAAATAGCGTAGCTTTCATCACCCCTACAAAGTTAAGCTAGCTACATGTCTTTCTACAATCCATGGCAATGCCAGCACTTTCTGGGAGCATTAGTTCTTCAAACCTCCCTGTAATCCCCACAATGTCTACATTTCTCACCCTAATTACCATCGCCATTTCTGCTGTGAGCTCCACCCATGCTTCTGCAGTGGATTCGCATGCCAGCGATCGCACCGCTCTGCTCGCCTTCAAGTCCGGCGTCTGGGGCAACCTCTCCGACTGGAGCGACACCTCTGCAATGTGCAACTGGACCGGCGTTACATGTGACTCAAGAGGCCGTGTGATCTACCTCCTCCTCTCTAACTCTAGCCTCACCGGCGTCATCTCCCCGCTGATCGGCAACCTATCTGCACTGAAGAGGCTTGAGCTCCAGCACAACCAACTCTTTGGCGACATCCCGCCAGAGCTCGGCATGTTATCTGAGCTCCAGGTGCTGAACCTCAACAGCAACCAGCTCTTCGGCGGCATCTCCCCATTTATCGGCAACCTATCTGCGCTGAAGAGGCTTGAGCTCCAGCAAAACCGACTCTTCGGCGATATCCCGCCAGAGCTCGGCGTGCTGTATGAGCTCCAGGTGCTGAATCTCAACAGCAACCAGCTCTCCGGCGGCATCCCAGAAACACTAGGTCATCTGAGGAGCATAACCTACCTCCACTTATACGCCAACAATCTCTCCGGCAGCATTCCGGAGGCTGTTGTCTGCAACTGCTCCTCCTTGGTCTCCATTGACTTGAGAACCAACTCCCTCACCGGCACGATCCCTTTCTCGACACGATGTCAGCTCCTAAACCTCAAGAAGCTCACCCTCTTCCAGAACAGGCTCAGCGGCGGCATCCCTCCGGCGACATCGAATTTTACGAGACTTGAGTGGGTGCTTTTGCAGAACAATTTCCTTGGTGGCGTGCTGCCATCCCAGATGTTCAACAGGATGCCACACCTCCAGTATCTCTACCTCTCCAACAACAACTTCTCAAGCGATGGCGAGAACACTAACCTCCAACCTTTCCTTGCCTCTCTAGTGAACCACACCGGCTTACAAGAGCTTGGAGTGAGCTCAAACGGCATTGGAGGCAAGATCCCACCGAACATCGGCAACGTGTCGTCGAACAATCTCTCCGTGCTCTACTTGGGAGACAACAAAATCACTGGTGAAATTCCTGGCGCCATCGGAAACCTTCTGTCTCTGACAGATTTATGCCTTTTCAACAACATGTTGGAGGGCACTATCCCCTCAGAGATATTCCAGCCACGCAATCTTACACGGCTAGTCCTGGCAGGTAACAACATTAGAGGTGAAATACCCAAATCCATCGGCTTAGCAAAACAGCTGAGTATCATCCACATGTCGTACAATGGTCTTCATGGAGCAATTCCAGAGACCATGTCGAACCTCACTCAGTTGGATTCCGTTGTTCTTGACAATAACCAGCTCTCCGGTGCCATACCACCTGGTCTTAGATGTAGAATGATCTTGGACCTTTCCTACAACAATCTTACAGGTCAAATTCCTACTGGTCTTAGTAGCTTCCATACTTATCTTAACCTCTCTAACAATCTCCTAGAGGGGCCTCTACAACTGGAATTTGGCAATATGGACATGATCCAAGCTCTCGACTTGTCGGCGAACAGGCTCTCGGGGGCCATACCGGCGCAGATCAAGGTCTGCCTTGATCTTGCATATGTCAATCTCTCCAGAAATCTGCTGCAAGGCAGCCTTGCTTCTTCCATCGGCACCGCTTTGAGAAGCCTCCATGTCCTTGACGTTTCTTTCAATAGCCTTACCGGTGTGATCCCGAAGTCTCTGCAAGCGTTGCCGCTCCAGTTTGCCAACTTCTCCTACAACAACTTCACCGGCGAGGTGTCCGGTGAAGGGGCATTTGCAAACCTCACTGGTGACTCATTTCTCGGCGACCCCGGCCTATGCGGGCCTATTCTCGGCATGGCGCCATGCAGTCGTCGGAAACATGGCCGGTCCATCGCTGCCGTCGTCGTCGTCGCCACCGCCTTTGTTGTCGGATTGGTGGTCATGGTGTGCGTTGTCGACCACGACGTGATGAAGACTCGGCTGAGGTTGATAGCTCCATCCATTCAGCTGTCACGTTTCTCGACAGCACCGGACAATGCCGCCGTGGGCGAAAAGGAGAGTGAGCACCCAAGGGTCTCATACCGTGAGCTTCTCGACGCGACTAACGGCTTTTCGGAGGTGAATTTGATCGGGAAAGGAGGATATGGCCACGTCTACAGGGGCGTCCTCCATGGCGGTACGGTGGTCGCCGTCAAAGTCCTGAGCCAGGACCAGGCCGGCGAGGTGGTCGCCGGCAGCTTCGAGAGGGAGTGCCGGGTGCTCAGGAGCATCCGGCACCGGAACCTCATCCGCGTCATCACGGCGTGCAGCACGCCGGACTTCAAGGCGGTCGTGCTCCCGTTCATGCCGAACGGCAGCCTCGATGGGCTCATCCACGGGGCTGGCGGCGGCGGCAACCGGCAGGCGGTGGGGCAGCGCCTGGACCTAGACCTGGTGCTCAGCGTGGCCAGCAACGTCGCCGAGGGCGTGGCGTACCTGCACCACCACGCCCCCGTCAAGGTCGTGCACTGCGACCTCAAGCCCAGCAACGTCCTCCTCGACGGCGACATGACCGCCGTCGTCTCCGACTTCGGCATCTCCAAGCTGGTGACCATGGACATGGACGCCGCCGATCTGGAGACGGTGGGCGAGGCGTCGACGTCCACCGTGTGCGATTCCATCACTCGGCGATTACAGGGATCTGTTGGGTATATTGCACCCGGTACGTGATGAGCAACACATACATGATGCATCACTCGTCTCTTGATCTCTGAGCATCTGCTGATTTTTTTTTTTTTTTTGATGCAGAGTATGGATTGGGAGGGGCCCCTTCGACGCAAGGAGACGTGTACAGCTTCGGGGTGATGCTCCTGGAGATGATCTCCGGGAAGAGGCCGACGGAGGTGATCTCCGAGGAGGGGCACGGCCTGCACGACTGGGCCAAGAAACGCTGCCTGGAGAACGACTCGGACGCCGCCGCCGTCGAGCGTGAACCGCCGTCGCCGCCGCTGCCGTTTGGCGAGCCGCGGTGCGAGGTGGAGGTCATCGTCGGCGAGCTGCTTGAGCTCGGCGTCGCGTGCTCGCAGCTCGTGCCGTCGATGAGGCCCACCATGGACGACGTGGCGCACGAGATCGCGAGCCTCAGGGACGGTACGTGGAGGAAGTACAGGGTGGCTGATCTGAAAGCCACTGACCAATCGCAGTCCAAGAAATATTAGCTAGTTAGTCAGTAGTCCATTTAAATTACAGGCAAATTATGGTTAAGCAAAATAAGATAAGGTGGATTAGAAAATACTCCACTATGCATAATAATGTGAGACGTGGTATATTATGCGTTATTATATTCCACTCCATGTGTATTTAGATATTCAAAACACTATAAGTTAGAATACACGTTAGAAGAATTGAGTTTAAAATATAAACAGTGGAATAAATGGGCTGGTGAGTTAAGCATAGCCAGCCAGAACCTCATTCGTTCACTGAGATACTCGTCAATGTCAATGTGGAACTTAATTTGCATGGCCCATGCACAGGCTCTTCTACTTCTCTCTGCGATCTGTGTCTATTCAGGATGATAGTTGTTGCATTAATTCCGAATTTAATAATTTATCAGCCCAAAACTATTGTGCGGCTATGGCTCGGTTGATCGGGGCTTCCTATGTATACGGTCGAAGGAGGATATGCAAGCGAAATAAAAAGCCCACCAGACCTAATAACATTTTTCTCTGTTTTAGTCACCTTAACAATTGTAAAATATCTAATTCAACATTTTATTTGACTGATTTTAACATTTTACAAATACTAGTTCAACAATTTTTACATAAAATGTTAAATCAATCTAGATAAAATGTTGAATCAATGTATGTATAATATTGAATTAGTATATTTGAAATGTTGAATAGGTGTTGGTCCAATGTTGAAGGCAGTAGCTCCTCCCGGTGGTGCGCATGGAGGCGGCGACGGCAGCAGCTCCCGGCGGCGGCGGCGCAAGCGCAGCCCGCGGCGGCGTAGGCGAGCAGGCGCAGCGTGCGGGGGCCGCGAGAGGGGGCGGCGCAGGTGAGCAGGCGCGGCGCGCGGGGGCGGTGGCGCAGGCATGCAGGCGTGGCGGCACGGGGTAGGCCAGCGGCAGGTGCGGTGGGACAGGCCGGCGGTGGGGTTGCGCCATGGGAGAGAAGAGAGGAGGGAGAATAGGGTTTAGATGTGGATCTAACGGTGGTAGATGTTTGCACGAATAGAACGAATCTCAAACATTGGAAGATAGGTAGACTTTTTTCTTACCGGAAGATAGATTTCTTACCGGAAGATAGATAGGAAATTCGCGGTTGATCGCTCACTATTTGTGCGTGCACCGGTGCACGCGTTACTCGTGCCGTATGATCTTTGAGTCATTAGTTATCGTGGGCCAAGCCGCGCAATCTTCATGGGGCCGTCTAATTGACGAGCGCTCGTCAAACTAGAATCGAGCGAGCGATTCCACCAGGTGCTCCCCTTCCACCGCGCCAGCAGAAAAAAATCACAAAAAATAGGCGCAACAAGAGATTCGAACCCGCACCTCAGTTTAGTTGAAAGGCATAGCTCACCGCTAATAACCAACTAAGATTTCCTTTCTTTTGTGGTTGAAAGTGTAGTTACATAACTTTTAGATATAAATTTAGACGCATGTGGAATGAATAGCTTTTATTATAAAAATTATGATCATAAACTTTTGACTCTACACATATCTAAATTTATATCATAAAGTTATGATCATAATTTTTTTATACTTTAGCATAATTCTCCTGAGAATAAATTATGTTAGCATAATTTTATGCTAATAAATTATACCAACGAGCTATATATGTTATATCATATAGTTATGACAAAATTATGCTAACATAAATTATGCTAGCATAAATTGTGTTAGCATATTTTTACCACAAAATTATGATAAAAAAAACTTACATCCTAAAAGTCGTTATAATGAGCATAAATTACGTTAGTATAATTTTATGTCATATAGTTATGATAAATTATGTTAGCATAAATTATGTTCTCGTAAATTTATGTCAAATAAATAATTAGTTGTTATATATATTCGTTCCACGTATATATAAAATTATATCAAATAAATTATGATGATAATAAAACCTGCATCATAAATTTATTACACTATAATTGTTTTTGTTAACATATTTTTTTTGCTAAATAACTAAAATTATATTATAAAAGAGAAAGAAAAGAGAAAAAAAAATAAAAGGAAAAGAAAGAAAAAGGAAAAGCTTACCGTAGGAAAGGGCGCGGGGGGATGCGGAGCGCTCGCCGGATTCGGCCCGGACGAGCGGTCGCAGAGCGGACATTGCGAATCTTCATGCATGTCATGGGCGGTGATCAACATTGTTAGCCAAAGATTAAAAATGTTGTTTTTTCTTTAAAAGAATGGAGCTTGCTAACGGACGCGCGCGCAGTTTTTTGCGGTCCGGCCTGCACACCCTTTTTTTAGAAATATTTCCGATTTTGGCAATCATCCCTCCATGTCTCGAAAAAAAGCACCGCCAGCGCGGCATTTTGGGCCGTGGTCTCCCGCGCCGTACCTCACAGATTTGAGAAAGCCACACAAAAGTATATCTGTCTAACACATAGGGCTCAATAAGGCAATGGATCTTTTTTCTCATTGTATTCCCTGGAAAACAAAGATATTTGCAAGTAATTCAGTACAGAAAAGAGGTATTGGTGCCTTTTCCTCTGCTTGACCATTACACTAGTGTTCAGAGGCATGTTTTTCCCTTCCGTCTTCTCTTATCATCTTTGAATTCTGACATCTTGTTATCTGTTTCATCGCCTTTAGCAATTCGGTCATCATCCAGATCACTTGTCACCCTCTCCCAGGGGTTACTCTCTTCTGTCGCTTGTTCATCACTTTGATCACTGCAAAATCTGAATCCTTCCCGGTTCCATATTCAGATTCTTCTTATTGACAATCAGTTGCTCTACTCATTTTTGACCTATGACTTGGTTCAGCTGACTCTTCTAGATGTGTTACTTGCATAAACACGTCCTTAATTCTGTCACTCCAGCGAATAGCTGGTTCAGCTGACTTTTCTAGATGTGTTACTTCTTGCATAAACATGCTCATAATTCTGTCACTCCGGCGAATAGCTTGCTGACAGCTTCATTTAATTTTCTTTTTGCTTGCACCCCGAACAAAAAAAGAGAAAAATGCTAAATGAATAAGTGTGAAATGCTGAAGTCATCAGTATAAAATTGAACAAAGCAGGATGAAATGTTAAATGAATCAATATGAAATGTTAAAATTAATCAATATAAAAATGCTAAATGACTAAATATAAAATGCTAAATGAACCAGCATAAAATGCTCGATGCAAGTTAATCTGTGATAGAAAATCTAGATGGTAAATTTTTGCCTAAAAATAAAGACGCATCAGAAGAGTGTAGACATGATTGGATGTGTTTGTAGACGCGTTGGAAGATACAAATCTCTTGATGTCGTTCATCTGGAAGAAGAATGAATTTTGTACAGATCCGTTACCAGAGTCCTTAAGGTAAAAAAAGAAAACACAATGCAATAAATTTGTTAAAACTCCACGACCCAATAAAGGGATGCAATGCTAAATGAATCGGTATGAAATGTTAAAATGAATCAATATAAAAATGCTAAATGACTAATTATAAAATGCTAAACGAACCGGCATAAAATGCTCGATGCAAGTTAAACATAAAATGCTCGATGCAAGTTAATGTGTGATAGAAAATCTAGATGGTAAATTTTTGCCTAAAAAAGAAAGATGCATCTGAAGCGTGCATACATGATTGGATGTGTTTGCAGATGCGTTGGAAGATACAAATTTCTTGATGTTATCCATCTGGAAGAAGAATAAAATTTGTACAGATCTGTTACCAAAGTCCTTCAGGTAAAAAAGAGAACACATGCAAAAAATTTATTAAAACCCCACAACCCAATAAAGGGATGAAATGCTAAATGAATTAGTATGAAATATTAAAATGAATCAATATAAAATGCTAAATGACTAATTATAAAATGCTAAATGAACCATCATAAAATGCTCGATGCAAGTTAATGTGTGATAGAAAATCGAGATGGTAATTTTTTGTCTAAAAAGAAAGACGCATCAGAAGCGCAGACATGATTAGATGCGTTTGCAGACGCATTGGAAGATACAAATATCTTGATGTACATTAGAATCCTACATAATTGTTAAAACCAGTTTATAAACACATTTCTAGTTCCTCTTTCTGGTTGGCAGTCGCTGCAACAAAAATAGTATAGAAATTTCAAAAATAAACAGTATTGAAACTGGGGAAAATAAAAAGAAACACATGACAAGAACGCTGGGGCTGCCCTCAATCAGGAGCCACCGAACTGGGGATTATAGGATATATATAGAGAGAGTAGGGATCGAGTGCAAAGATCCGCTCCCACGTATTGCGTGCCACTCGTTGGATTTCCCTTGGCGCGGGGAAGACTTCAGTAACCCCCTAGCCTCTCCCCCTTCTCCCACATTGTTTATGTGCTTACTCGTATGATTGAATCATATACGTGTGTGAAAAATTGCACAAAATGTACACATTACAATACTACTTTTCACTGAAGCACATAATGGTGTCGGGAAAAATTTACTTATGATGCCTTACAATTTGTGTGCAGTTAAATGACCTCTGGAAAAAAGGCACAAAAAAAAGGGCATATACACCGAAAAATGCCTTAAGCTGCAATGTCGTGTTTGATTGTGTATGGATATAATACCTAAAAGCGAAATGCCCTGTGAACGCATTAGCAAGCTCTAAATGATAAATTCAGAGTGTATGCATGTCATTATTTGCGAGTTGCTTTTCCTCTCAATATACCGCATCTCATCAATGGGGGAGAAAATACTTCTACTCTGTAACTGAAAAAGTGGAACATGTGCTGGGGAGCCAGGAGCCCCATACGAAAAACATACCAGCGTACACCCTCCCCCAAGGATCTAAGGCTTCGCTATTCCTGCCGCGACATCTGTACTTCCATCTCGACAGAAAACGATGAGTGGATTGATTAGATAGAGATCATATTGGACCAAAAACTGAGCAGTCCTAACTGTGCAAAATCCTCGTACATTTGGTTGCGGAAACCACTCCGCTGCGTCGGTCTGCCTTGGATCTCTGCTTTCCCCTCCCCTGTCCATCAAACCGGATGAAGCGAGGTGGGTAGAAAATCAGAGTTAGAGTTGAGTCAGATAAAACTCACACAGCTCCATCACCCTGAACGAATCCCTTACAATGAGTGTTGACTCGCGCATCCCCCTTCGTGGATCCGAGCTTCGTCCTTGATGAACCACTCTTCACAGGGGATCTGTGATTCCCCTCCCCTCCCTATCAAAACGGATGAACCGAGATGCATAGAAAATCAGATTTGAAAACCCCACGGATAAAACCACGCACAGCTCCCCTTCTGCTCCCCCTTCTAGGTGAAAAAAAATGCGCGAATCACTTACCTTGAGTGTTGAATCGCACTTCCCCCTCCGCGGATCAGAGCTTCGTGCTTGATAGAACCGTCAAAATCAGCTGAGCTCTGCGGGTGGTGCGGGGGAGATGACGAGCGCGAAAGGGCTCTGAGGGAAGCTGTGTGTTAGAGAGAATGGAAATGGATCGGGAAGGCACGCGATGACAGAGACAAGGTGGCTATCCTGCGCGCGTTCATTAATAAAGATGGACGGTGGGGAGAAGCGTGCGTGGGCGGTGTCCAAATCTTGCGCGGTTGTAATCTAGCATTTAAGTAAAAGGATATATATGCCTTATTTTTGCAGCGGAGAGTAGGAAAGCTGTACCGAACGAAGCCTTCACTTATGAAAGAGAGCAAACCTGCTACAATATTTAATTCCCTAATTACTATTGCATGTTAACATGGTTTCAAAACATTTTTGTACCATTTCTTTATGGTATATATTATGAACCATTAAATTTAATCTAAAACTTAGAATTAAAAAAATAATTTTACGATTCTTTTTCTGAGTACAGCACAAAACGTCAGAATTTGAGATGGGGGCTGCATGGCTACATAGAAGGACCAAACGGCCTACGGATCAGATCAGAAAGACGACGAATCCGTAGCCGAGTACGACCGCTCGCTAGCCGTCATTGTCGTCACCGACGCGGACGCCGTCACCGTCACCGTCGCCGTTGGGGCTGCCGCGCCTGCGCCCAGGTGCTTGGCGAGGTCTTCCTTGAGAAGGGTGATCTCATGGCACACCTCCACCATGGTCGGCCGCTTCGACGGCGCGTGCTGTGTGCACACGATCCCGAGGTCGATCAGCTCGGCCATGACGTCGTTCCAGAGCCTCTCGTCCGCCACCGCCGACGCCGCGTCCGTCAGCCACGACTCCGCCACGATCTCGCCGACGTCCTGCGGGTAGTGCCGCTTCACCCAATCGTGCAGCGTCAGCCCCTCCTGGAAGATCACGTCGGTCGGCCTCTTCCCCGTGATCAGCTCCAGAAGCATCACGCCGAAGCTGTACACGTCGCCCTGCGTCGATGCGTGGCCTCCCATGCCGTACTCTGAATCAACAACCATGCAAGAACAGAGCACGAGATGAATTTTAAGCAGAGGCGCCACAATTCAGATCAAGCATGTAACGTGCAGACTGATGATCGATCCAGCTAGGTACCTGGTGCAATGTAGCCGATCGAACCCTGAAGCAGTCCGGTAATGGAGTTGCAGGGATCAGCTGATGAGCCGGTAGTGTTGCCGCCGCCGAAGTCGTCGCTGTCGCCGACGTCCTTGACCAGCTGCGCGATGCCGAAGTCGGCGACGACGGCCGTCATGTCGTCGTCGAGGAGGACGTTGCTGGGCTTCAGGTCGCAGTGCACGACGCGGACGGGCGCGTAGTGGTGCAGGTACGCGAGCCCCTCGGCGACGTCGCCGGCAATGGAGACGAGCTGCGCGAGGTCGAGGCCGCGGCCCGGGCGGCCGTCGGGCGGGTACAGGCGGCCCTCGAGGCTGCCGTTGGGCATCAGCGGGAGCACGAGCGCGTGGAAGTCCGGCTGGCTGCACGCGGTGACCACGCGCACCAGGTTCCGGTGGCGCGTCCGCCGCAGCACCTGGCACTCCCGCTTGAAGCTCCGGGACACCTCGCCGCCGCTCTTCGGGTCCAGCACCTTCACGGCGACGCGCGTGCCGTCGCGGAGCGTGCCCTCGTACACGCGCCCGAACCGCCCCGCGCCGATGAGCTGCGACGGCTCGAACCCCCGCGTCGCCTCGGCGAGCTCCCGGTGCGACACCCTCGGGTGGTCTCGCTCCGCCGCCTTCTCGGCGTCCGTCAGCAGCATCGAGCGGCGCGAGTCTCGCCTCACGTCTGCCCTCGCCGCCGCGCGGCACGCGACGGCGCCGATGATGGCCAGCGTGAACCCGACCACCGTGATCACCACGGGCAACACCACGCGCCGGTCGCGAAGCGCGCGGTGCTTATGCTTTGCGCCGCCAACGCCGCCGCCGCCGCCGCACCGAGGCAAGCCGGCCACGGACCCGCAAAGGCCGCCATCTCCGAGAAACGCGTCCGCCGGGAAGCTCGCGAATGCCCCGGCTGCAGGCACCTCTCCGGAGAAGCCGTTAAAGGAGAAGTTGACATGCTGCAACGACGGCGCCGTCTCCAACGTCAACGGCAGCGCACCCGTCAGACCATTGTACGACACGTCAAGAACCTGCAAGAACGGCAGCGCGCCGATGGTGTCCGGGAGGTCGCCGTCCAGCGCGTTGCCGGAGACATTGAAGTACTCCAGCGCGACGCAGCTGCCGAGCTGCGGCGGGATCGTGCCGGACAGCCTGTTCGACGACAGGTTGAGCACCTGCAGCATCACCATCTTGCTAATGGCAGCCGGGATCGGGCCTTCCAGTTGGTTGCTGGAGAGGTTCAGGTAGAGCAAGCCGGTGAGCGCGGACAGGTCTGCCGGGATCTTGCCCTGAAACGCGTTGTGAGAGAGATCGAAATTTTGCAGGTTGACGCATTGGGCGAGGGTCGGAGGTATGGTGCCGGAGAGATGGTTGTGGCTCAGCACAAGCACGCGGAGCTGCGTGAGGTTGTTGCAGAGCGTGGCGGGGACGGCGCCGGTGAGCCGGTTGTGTGAGAGGTCGACGAGCCCCAGCTTCGGGATCGTGCCCAGAGACGGCGGGATCTCGCCGGAGAGCAGGTTGTTGGAGAGGTACAGCCGCTCGAGCCGCGGCATGGCGGCGATGCCCGGTGGAATCGGGCCGTCGAGGAAGTTGTAGGACAGGTTGAGCGCGGTGAGATTCGCGAGGTCGGTGAGGTTCCCCGGGATCGGGCCGGAGATCTTGTTGAGCTCCAGGTGGAGCAGCTTGAGGCCGGGCGAGAGGCTGCCAACGAGCGGCGGGATCGCGCCGGCGATCTCGTTCAAGGCGACGCCGAGCTCCCTCAGGCTGGTGCAGTTGGTGAGGGAGGCAAAGAATGGCTCAAGATTGGTGTTGTTCTCTGGGTTCACGAGGTAGTTGTTCGAAAGGTGCAGAAGCTGCAGGTCCCTCATGTTGCCGAACATGTCGGACGGCAGCTCGCCGGTGAGGTAGTTAGACTCCAAGAGAAGCCACCGCAGCTTAGTGGAATTGGAAATCGACGGAGGGATGCCGCCGACGAGGTTGTTGGACCACAGGACCAAGAACATCAGGTCTGGGAGCGGGCAATCTCCTCGGATGGGGATCTCGCCGTCGAGCGAGTTGGAGGAGAGGTCAATGTACTGCACGGCGGAGAAGTTGCAGAAGATGGCCTCCGGGATGTGGCCGGTGAGGTCGTTCTCGCCGAGGTTGAGGTAGATGAGATCGCGGGCGCGTGTGAGCTCGGCCGGAACAGGCCCCTCCAAACGGTTCCTGGAGACGTCGACGTAGTTGAGGCTGGAGAGGTTGCCGAGCTTGGCCGGAACCTTGCCGGCGAACGAGTTCATCGACATGTCTAGTGTGGTGAGGCGGCGGAGGTTCCCCAACTCCGGCGGAATCCTCCCGGCGAGCTGGTTTCCCGAGAGGTTGAGAACGGTGAGGTGGGAGAGGTTGCCGAGCGCCGGAGAAACCTCGCCGGAGAGCTCGTGGCCCATAAGACTCAGCTTCGTGACACGGCTCGTCGCCGTGTCGCAAGCAACGCCGGTCCAATTGCACACGTTAGGCGAGTCCCCCCAGTTAGCAAGGGCTCCATGGGGGTCGGACGACACGCCGGACTTGAAGGATAGGAGCGCCGAGCGGTCATCGTCCGCCCGCCCGCCGGCCGAAAGAGTCGGGCTCGGGCAGAGCCAGAGGAAGAGGAGAAGAACGGCAGAGATGGCGGCGGCGGAGATCGGCGCAGCCTCCATGGAAGCATGAAGCGCTAGCTGGAGAGAGATCAGGGTAGGCACATTGGAGATCGATCGAGGCATGCAGATGATAGCAACGTTTGCTACACCTTTGGGGATTTTAAAGGAGGGGGGAAGAGGAAGAGGGCGCCGCTGCCTAACTGCCGTCTGCCTGCAGCCGTTACACATTGGCGCCAAGTTTTTGACTTTGCAACACGGGACACGTGTCGGAACGTGATTGGTTCGGCGCCCGTAGTGTCTCACTGAAACGTGGGGCCGTGTCGTATGGATACGATCTCGTGCGTGGAATCTAATCGCGGATTAGCACGCATGTACAATACATTATTGTTTATAGAGATGCTTAAAGAAAAAAATGCTAAGCACCATTTAGAAAACTAATTTCTAAAATGTAAGGGAGATGTTTGTATATGTCAACATCTCATTAACACTCATTAAACACCAATGCTTAACTAGGCACCTCATACACTTTTTAAACACCTGGTGCTAAAAAATAAATCAGTTTTTATTGCTAAACACCTCCTATAGATATCCACTGTACATACTCTGAGGGGTGTGGATTAGTGAGAAAAAGGCGGTGGATGGATTAGTGGGCGCAATCATGTGCCGTGTGCGTGCGTACAAAAAGCGCCGTGCGTGCGGCAGCATGGGCCCACACCAAGATTTGCACGCGTCCACGGTGGAACAGTTCTAGGTCTCTGATGTTGCCTTGTAGACCTGCGTTAAGTAAGCCGTGGTAATTAGGTGGCTGCCAAAGATGCGTGCTTTGTGATGTGGACTGTGGACCGCCACCGCTCCGAAAGCTGGTTCTATATACAATCTTTGGGGCGGGGATGTCTAGGGATCTTTTTAGCATTGTTTTCGAATAGGAAACAAGGTTCAAAGAGTGGCACGGGTTCTTCCAGACAAAGAGATCAACAATTTGGTATCTAGTACTACCTCCAGACATGACGTCCGGCGAGTCATTTTTGACTTAGCTAGCGACATATAAAAAAATGGGGGTAGTATAAATATTATATGCATGGCTCCCTCTGCTAGGTTGTTCAGGCCCATCGATTGGGCAGCGCAAGTAGCGCGACGAAACAGGATAAAAAAAATTAGAACCTCCAAAATCAATACTAAAATAATAAAGTATACTTATTAGTTAAAATGTATTTTGATTCATGTTCTCTGATTACCACTTGTTTGCAACGTTCGCGTCTTAATTGTCACGTTATCTTTAAAATTTTGATATATCTAGTTCTACAAACTCCATCTTGATCTGTTCACATATATAATTTTCATCTTTTACTTTTATAACATAAATACATATTGTATTTCTTTGTGTTATAAAAACATATAGTTAAATCATATAACAAAAAATATTTTAAAATTATATGTTTTATAAAAATAGTATAAAACATATTCAACAATTGGGTATCGCGGAGATGCGTATGTTGCGTTGGATTTGTGGGCATATAAGGATGGATCGAGTGCGGAACGACGAGATACGGGATCGTCTAAGGGTAGCTCCAATTGAAGAAAAGCTTGTGCAACACCGACTAAGATGGTTTGGGCATGTGCAACGAAGACCTCCAGAAGCATCAGTACATAGCGGCATCATAAGGCGGAACAATGATGTGAAGAGAGGTAGGGGCCGACCAAATTTGACTTGGAAGGAGGCAGTTAAGAGAGATCTAAAAGATTGGAATATAACAAGAAAGTTAGCCTTAGATAGAGCTGCTTGGAAAGCAGCTATCCACGTGCCTTAGCCTTGATTAGGCTCTTCTTCCTTGTGCTTCTTTCTAAAATCTTTTAAAACTTTGGTTTTCTTGTTTGAAAGCAATCTTTTGTTTAAAAAAAAAACCTTTCACTTTCTAACGGTTTGGTTTGGGTTTCAACTCTAGTCTACCAACTTGTTTGGGATTAAAAGGCTTTGTTGTTGTTTTATAAAAATAGTGTTCTAATTTTTGTATCGCACCGAGGCCTCAAAATCCTAGGTACGGCCTTGGGTTGTTGCAACCTAGCTAGAAATACAATTTATGTAGAGGTAGGTCAAACCTCCTCTGATTTCTAATCTCTTGCAACAGCTATAGTGCGTTCATACATGTTGATTTTGATACCAATCAGGGCAATTGAAATTTCTAGCACAGGTTAGCGCGTGTGGTGCAGATTTTCTTTGCAATACATCTGATTGAAGAAGGGGTGGTAATGCCGGACCACCACAGCTTTGAGTTCCGCCACTATGATGCCACGTGGTTGTATACATTTTGTTGAATACACAGGAGAATTGTGTATCTTTGTTAATAGAAAAAACATACGAGTACAACATCGACCGGAGACCAGCCTAGACCCGACAAGGAGCTTACTATAGCTTGAGGTTATATAAGCTATTGATTTTGCAAATACTCTCTTTGTATTTAAACATAAATCGTGGTTGATTTTATAATTTATTTTGTTGTGATTTGTGTTATCCTTAGTACAGAGTTTGAGCATGTTTCTTTATATATTTATACACAAATTTTTTGAATAAAACTAACTATTGAAGTTTTAAAAAAGTCAACCGTGACTTAGGGAGGGAGTAATATAAGATGATGGGAGCATTAGATGGATCGCACTGAGGGAAATGCATGCGGACATGCGGTGTTAATTTCTGTGTCGATATGCTGCATTTACTTTTTTGCAAAAGGAGTAGTACCATCTTTTGTACGAAAAGAACAAAAGACAAACGAAGTGCAGTATGAATTAGAAATCACTTATCTAGTTACAATCACATCAATCTTTGCGCCCTGTGGTGATGCCTGCAACAGCTCTAGTTTATGGACACTTTAGTATCATACGTCAGTCCAATCAAGCTATTGATGCATGCAATGTAACAAAGTAAGTATGAAATTCCACGCATGCATTGTATCATGCCAAGTGTGAGTAGTGACTGGCATGTGCAACTGCACCGTCAGTACCAAGAAGGAAAATGTTACAATTACTCCGACCATCTACGGAAGACGTCCGGATAATCCCTTTAAGGTCTATTTTGGATACTTTTGGATAGGAGTGATTTTAGAATGGTTTGAGGGGATTGGAGTGTGTTTAAATCTCTAATAGATCAAAATCCTCCTCAATCCTTTCCAACCACTCCAATCCCACCCAATCCAAAATTATACAAACTAGGCCTAAATAGTTTTGGGTTCACTTTAGCTCTCCATATGTAAGTTGATCCAATCCACCCATTATAATATTTATCCTTTTTTTATTTATATCCTGAAGCCTTTTTGCTTTCTGACTAGAGCATAGTAATAATCCAGGGCTCATGCACATGAAGATCGTATCTTCGATAGTCGCAGACTCGCAGTTAGGGTTTATATATATTATCAGGTCAAAGAAAAATCCACAACAATAATAAAAAGCGATCCAGCAAAATAATTCTTTTGATCATGTGTACTATGTGCGTAGTATATGTATGACTGCGTATGTTATCACTGTGTCCATCGCTTTCTGAATTGTAATATACTCCTAGCCAAGTTGACTGATTTAAAGCTAGCAGGCGTGCTGATTAGAAAGCCTAATTGATCTCCACGATAAGAACACGGAAGTTCCTGTCAAATCTCGATCGGCAGCACGCAATGTTACGTTGGTGGTGAAGAGAGCATTATATTCATAATACAATCATACATAACCATCATCAGATGCATCGAACAGTGCCAATCGACTAGAATTTGTCGGGTACGGCACTACTCTGGTTTATTTATGTTTGATCGTGAGCACCTGAATGATGACCTAACTCAAGAGCCTTTTCGCTTGCTGCTGCACCGCTAATGGAGTCCGACATGTTTGCAAGCACAGGCACAGCACAGAGATCGATCGATCGAGTGGCTTCTCCATTGCAGAATTAACAACTCAAAGAATCAGCACTAGTTTAGTAGTAGGCGACCCTCAACCATGCACGGAATAAACAAATCCATGGTGGCGGCCGGAGTTGAGAGAGACGATCGACCGATCCAACCCACCGGCCACCACCACGGAAGAAACAGCGGCGGCGCGGCATGCAGCTAGCATCGATGTTTCCTGACGTGTGTTGTGTGTGCATGCACTAACGGGTTTAATTTATCCTAAACAATTCGATCGACGACGCTGGTTGATCACTGATCAGTTGGAGAAGAACGAGTCTTTGGTCGAGAACGAGCGACGGCCGCCGCCGCCGGCGTCGTGCCGGGCGAGGTCCTCCTTGAGCAGTGTGATCTCGTGGCAGACGTCCGCCATGGTGGGCCGCAGCGCCGGCGAGTGCTGCGTGCACACCAGCCCGAGCTCGATCAGCTCGACGACGGCCACCTGGGCCGCCGCCTCCGGCGACTGCAGCGCGCGCTCCCGCCACGGCGCGTGCGCGAGGACGGCGGCGACGTCGTGCGGGTAGTGCCGCCTGACCCAGTCGTGCAGCGTGAGCCCCTCCTGGAAGATCACGTCCGTTGGCCTCTTCCCCGTGATGAGCTCCAGAAGCATCACGCCGAAACTGTACACGTCGCCCTGCGTCGATGGATGCCCTCCCAGTCCATACTCTGATCATCATTATTAAAACAAAAACAGATTAATTAGAGAAATTAATCATGGGGTTAGGATTAATTAGCGGATGATGTGAAATTAATAACTAAGCTTGCATGCATGTAGTATAACATATGCTTGATTGAACTCGTGTGGTCATCATCGTATGCACGCATACACGTACGTATGGCGAACGTACCAGGTGCGATGTACCCAACGGAGCCTTGCAACAGTCCGGTGATGGAATTGCACGGGGCGGACTCGTCGCCGGTGCTGCTGGCCTCGCCGCCGGCGACGAGCCGCGCGATGCCGAAGTCCGATATCACGGCGCGCATCCCCTCGTCGAGGAGGACGTTGCTGGGCTTGAGGTCGCAGTGCACGACCCTGACCGGCGCGTAGTGGTGCAGGTAGGCCATCCCCTCGGCGACGTCGCTCACGACGCCCATGATCTGGCCGAAGCCCAGGCCGCCGCCGCCGCCGCCATTGTCGCCGGGCGGGTAGAGGACGCCGTCGAGGCTGCCTTTTGGCATCAGGGGCAGCACGAGCGCGTTGAAGCTGGCCGTGCTGCAGGTGGTGATCACCCGGACGAGGTTCTTGTGCCGCGTCCGTTTCAGCACCTCGCACTCCCTCTTGAAGCTGCCGGACACCTCGCCGCCGCCCTTGGGGTCCAGCACCTTCACGGCGACGCGCGCGCCGTCACGGAGCGTCCCCTCGTACACGCGCCCGAAGCGGCCGGCGCCGATCAGGCCCTCCTGGACGAAACCACCGGTCGCCTCACAGAGCTCCCGGTACGATATCCTCGGGTGCTCCCTTTCCGCCTGCTGGTCCTCGACGTCGGCGAGCCGCCCCGACCGCTTCGCCCTTGCGGTGGTCACCATGGAACGGCAGCCCACCGCGCATAGCATGAACGACACCGCGACGACGATGCCGACCGCCGCGGGGACCAGTGGCCGGCGGCGGCGCGCACGCTTCGGTTGGCACCTGGCAATGCCGGGAATGTCGCCACAGAGGCCCGGGTTGCCACGGAACGCCTCCGCCGAGAGGTTCGCAAGCACGCCGCCGCCGGCGTGTGGCACCACGCCGGAGAAGTTGTTGTACGAGAAGTTAGCCTCCCGGAGCGAGGTGGACACCTGCAGGGACTCGGGCAGGGATCCCGAGAGTGCGTTGCGCGAGACGTCGAGCACCTGCAGGAACGGCAGCGCCGCGACGGGCGCCGGGAGCGCGCCACGCAGCGCGTTGCCCGAGAGGTTGAGGTACTCGAGCGCGACGCAGCTGCCGAGCTGCGACGGGATCGTGCCGGCGATCTTGTTCGCCGACAGGTCGAGCGCCAGTATCATGTCCATCTTGCTGAGCTCGAGAGGGAGCGGGCCCTCGAGGTGGTTGTTGGACAGGTTCAGGTACAGCTTGAGGCTGCTCAAGGCGGCGACGTACGTCGGGATCGGGCCTTGCAGGCCATTGTAGGAGAGATCCAAGATTTCCAGGTTGAGGCAGTCGCCGAGGCTGGGAGGGATGGCGCCGGAGAGCTGATTGTGGTGCAGCATTAGCCGCCTGAGCTGCGTCAGGTTGGAGAACGTGTCCGGGATGGCTCCGGCGAGACGGTTGCCGGAGAAATCGACGAGGCCGAGGTGCGGGATCTCGCCGATGGACTTGGGGATCTCGCCGGAGAGGAGATTGTTCGACAGGTACAGCCGCTCCAGGCGCCGCATGGGCGACATGTCCGGCGGGATGGAGCCGTTGAGCAGGTTGTTGGAGAGGTTGAGGTACGTGAGGTTGACGAGGCTGGAGATGTTGGGCGGGATGGAGCCCGAGATTGCGTTGTCCTCGAGGTGGAGCTGCCGGAGCCCGCGCGGGAGCTCGCCGACAAACGGCGGCAGCCGCCCGCCGAGGTCGTTCCCGGCGAGCTCGAGCTCCTGCAGGTGCGTGCAGTTGCTCAGGGACCGGAAGAAGGGGTCGAGGTCGGTGTTGCCGTCGTGGCTGGAGAGGTTGTTGTACGAGAGGTAGAGGTACTGGAGCCGTGGCAAGCGGTCGAACACCCTCGCCGGCAGCTCGCCGGCGAGGTAGTTGGACTCGAAGTCGACCCACTCGAGCATGGAGGAGTTCGCCAGCGCCGGCGGGATTGGCCCCGACAGGTCGTTCGACCAGAGGAGGAGGTACCGGAGGCTGGGCAGGCGGCATTCGTCGGCGTAGGGGATGTCGCCGGCGAGGGAGTTGTTGGCGAGGTCTAGGTACTGCAACGCGGAGCAGTTGCAGAAGAGCGTCCCCGGGATGCTGCCGGAGAGCCGGTTCCCGCTGAGGTCGAGGAAGTAGAGCTTCTGGAGGAGGCCGACGCCGGCGGGGACCGCTCCCTCGAGGAGGTTGTTCGCCAAGCTCAGCTGCGTCAGCATTGACAGCGCTCCTAGCTCCGGCGGGATCTCGCCGGACAAGGCATTGCTCGACAGGTCGAGCACCGTGACGAAAGACAGCCGCCCCAGCGCCGGCGAGATCACCCCGGAGAGCCCCTTCCCACTGAGCACCAGCTGCGTGACGACACGCCGCCTGCCGGTTCCGGGGCCGCCGCCACAAGTGACGCCCGTCCAGTTGCAGAACTCCGGCGAGCGGCCCCAGTCCGCAAGCGCGCCGCCGGAGTCAGCCGAGACATTGGACAGGAACGCGAGCAGCGCGGAGCGGTCGTCGCCGGGCACTGCTGGTGGTGCGCCGGCCGCCGCGACAGCGATCGGCACGAGGCCGACATGAAGGATGATGACGATGATTGGGATGAGCAAATTGGCCATGGTGGCCGAAAGGGCGGTTGCGTCGAGGTGGATGTGGTGACCATTGATAGCAACGTGTGCTACAATGCCGTGGTTTTATGGTGAACAGGGGCCGGCCGGGAGGAGGGAGGAGAAGTAGTAGCTGGAGAAGATACGAGGAAGGGGAAAAAGGCGGGAAGGTGGCTGCCTAACTACAGTTGAAACTTGAAAAGGCTGCGGATGGTATAGCTTTGGCGCCAAATGTTTGACTTGAGATAATCAACAGGGATGTGTGCATGCATGCATGTGAATGCTTTTGGTGATTGATCATATGATACTTCACCTGGAGAACCACTCACAGTCGTCGTCGTCCCAGTGAATGTCAAACGTAGATTAGTTTTGCTTATCATTGAAGCCACTTGTCAAACTGTCCATCGTCGCGAGTTTAGTTTCTCTACGCCTCCATGCACGTTAGGCTATTGTCATCAGAGAGTGTAAAAAATGCGCAAAACATTGTAGACATAAGTGGAGTTTGAAATAAAAGTTGGATAGAAGGCCGTGACGATAACTTTACACAAACAAATATCCAACAAAACTTTTTTGTTCACACCGTGGGCTGCTCCAGGCCTTGGTTGTAGAACCTCATGTGTCCCTAGGAGGAATATAAACGTTTTTTAAAATCAAATTTCAGCTATCTTTTTTGTCACCGCTAAAATCCATGAAATTCTACCCAAAAATTTTTGAGCTTCCACCAAGGTGAATGAATTTGTTAAAAAACATAAATATATATACACAAATGATTAGCATGATTTATGGCTATACATCTTTTGGGTAGAAGAGTGTGCAGCACAAAAACTAGAAAAAAATGAGTCTATAGCAATATGGTTACAATAGAACACGTGCACAAATTATTACAATACAAAATTCAGATTTTCCGTTGAGCCACCCCCGCAATGATTGTCCCCTGCTTGGCTCCACAACTGGTGCACACCACATATTGAGAACACATGGTAATTCATATTATTTTTTAGGGTCAACAAAATTCGTCCAAGTTGTACCGAACCAGAAGATGAGAGATACTGCTCAGCCCAAAAACAAAACTATCATACCCTTTTAATGAAATACATGTCAAGCAGACGATGTTCACGGGAAAAAACTATCACATTGTTGAACCTTCCTTTCAAACATACCCTAAGGCAAGCCTAGTTTGAGTACTCTTGAATTGGAGTGTTTTTAGAGTGGTTTGGAGGAATTAGAGTGTATTTAAATTCACAATAGATCAAACCCCTTTTTGTTTAGATACAAACAAAACCCCTCCAATCCAACCACATGGATTGAGAAAGATTGAGGAAGAATTTAAACTAATTTTCACCCCAAACCTCTCCAATCCCTCAATGCAAGAGTACTAATCATGTTGACGATGGACATACGGGATTGTTTAATTTTCTTTTTTCCCATTGTGAAACCAAACCAAACCCATCCAACCGCACACGCAATCTTACATAAATAAACAAACTAGAAGAAGAAGTACGTCGGCCCGTTACGGAGGGCTCCTGCTCCTGCACCAGCACTACGAGTGAGTGTTTAAAGCGTGCGCGTGTGATCATCTGTGTGGGTGACGATCCAGTAGGATCTGGGTGGTGGGATTAAGCCCTAACACGCGTGCCATTAGAGGCGTTTAAACTATGCTCTGCATCCACGAAAGAAACTAAATTAAAGCCAGTCAAGACCCTGGTAGCAAGTAGACGGTACGTTTCCATCTCGATCCTATTGTGCGCTGCGACGTCATGTGGGCAGGCGATGCGTGTGTGTGTGTGCTGTCTGTTGCGGCGTGACGCGGCGCCCCGTTGATACGAGCGGCGCCGCCGGCTGCTGCTGCTGATGCTGGTGCGGTTGGGGAGGCTTGTCTGGTGCTCCGATGGTGACCTGCTGGACGGGACATGCAACGAAGCTACTGCTGCTGTCCATCACCGAAAGCTGCTAGTCACTTCAAGTCTGCAGCTAAAGCAAGTCCTCGCATGACGTGCGTGATCCCATGAAGCAGAGCAGCAGCCACAGTGAAACTGGGCAAATAGGTCAGAGGTCATGGAAATGGCCAACACGCCAAACGTGAAACGTGTAGTGAGAAGGGGCGGCTCGGATCGGAGGACAGCCAGGTGCATACACCACGAACACGCCCGATCAACTGAAATTTTTTACATCTCCTCGGAGCCCTCCAAATCTCATCAGGCATCTCAGTTGTAGCCTGCAGGAACTGAGAGCTGTACATAATTAACTAGCCTAGGAGTATTTCGCATTACGATAGGAATTGAAATATATATGCATCGGGCGTTCAATTCATGACTTGTAACTTGCCAGTTGAAGTAACGACATAATTTGCAAGTCAACAAATTGTGCTCTTAGACTAGGTGTGCCCACAGAGCCACGTTAGTAGAGGTTAAGCTTATCGACGACGACGGGAGTGGAGTGGTGTTAAGTCTACCGGCTGAACGATATTTACAGAGGCCAGAAAACGACCGAGGAAAAGTTACTTTTTGAGTGGAAGGTGAAAAATGGTCATGGCGATGTGGAGATCAAACTCGTAAAATTAGAGCAACAAGCATATATAGGGAAATATCTTAGAGCCACTGCACATAAAATAGACAGCCAGCATCCAATAGCAGACATCATTGCAGCTGCATGCCGTGTTAGCTGTTGCGGTGCTGAAACCACAAATTTTCAGTGCACATATATTGATCCTTGCAAAAAAAATAATATGTTCCTTTTACCCCCGCTAGAGTTGGCAAAGCTCTTGCTGCTTGTTTTTCAGGAAAAATGACAGCCAAGGTACGTTTTGAAAGCTGATCAAGACTTGATCAAAAGATGTTACCCGACATATATTCTTAATTAATTTAAAAAGGACGATGGATTTGTGTATTTCGTTGCCACTTCCTTGCTTCAATTCAACCTGCATATAATGGAAGTATCAAATTATTAGACATAGAAAACAACAAACCAGTTAATACGTACCATAGGCTCTAGTAGTCATGTTAAAAGTTAAGCGCACAGCATCAGTGCTTAGTACACTCTGCGTAATGATTTTTCTTTTCATTCGTCTTAGTGCCAATCTTGGTCGGAGAGAATTGACAATGGAAAAGAGATCATTTAAGTGCACGACTAATAGGAAAAAGAAAAGTAACAAAAAAGCAGGGTGCCTAAAGATAGAACTTGAAAGGGCAAGAAGGTGCCTTGGCTATCCTCGGTGGAGGGTAATGTTTCAATAAGGTATGCATAACTACTTCTACTTCCATCTGGTTCTTTCTGGGAAGAGCTGACAAGCCGTGCAGATTTTACAGCTGATGATGGTGACAACCAGCGTACTGCGTGAATCTGGAAACACTTTGCACATACCAAGTAGCAAGAAATAAAAAATGCACAAGAGTTATTCATCCTCAGGGAGAAAACCAGTAAATCCTGCAGAATAGAAAAATAATGCAAGAGCTGAACGGTTGATCTTAACATCGGTTAAATTTCATGTGCCTTTGAAGCCAAATTTAAAAATTCTGATCGATTTGAGCTGAACCATAAGTGGAATCATCTGAAGAAAAGAGATTCAATGACAAGACAAGTAGTACCGTTGTGCGTATGTCTCAGCACCTGTACAAGTACTTGTCTTTGTGTCTAGGTGCATAGCCATAATTGTATTATTTTTGGACAGGGATAGCAAGTGGGAAAATAGAATGTAAGATCACGAAATAAAGATTTTTACCAATGTATATTTATCAAACTACCGATCGCTCCACTATTTCTTGTCCAGAGTTTCAGACCAATCAAGATATTAGCATGACAACTGTGTATCTCGTAATCACAGGTGAATGCTAAAGATAATTGTTACGTTCCATCTCATCAGGTGATAATCGTTAGACTGCTTCAAAACAGGATCAGGACAGTACATCTCTGTTTCAGGTTTATATATCATCAGCTAATACATGTCAATTATGTGCCGCCACCTCAGGAATAACTTTAACCTAGTAGTGTAATTATGGTTTTACATCATGGGCTTGTAGAGGCTGCTGCAAGCCTGCAACTGCAATATTTTTGCAGTCTTAAATGGCAATGAACCATTTACCCGTGTTCACCGGGAAGATGATTGCCTCTGAACCATGAAGGCCTCTGGAGTGCAAATAATACTCACAGATGCAGCAGTCAACAGTATTATAGGGCATGTTTGGTTCAAGGCTAAAATCGTGGCCAAACTTTGGCCATGGCCAATGTAGTTCACTTTTGATTTAGATTTGTCATGGCCAAACTTTGGCCTTCAACCAAACATACCCATAGTTATCACAGATAGCCAGTCTGGATCATTTATGGTGAACATTAGAAACCACATCTTTGCACATAAAAAGGAACAGTATCTTGTTTCCTAATACGGTGCTGTGAGCCTGTGACGCTGATGCAAATTTATTCTTAGGCTCATGGTAACATCAACAGATCAATGCAGGTGTCAGTTCCGTGGCAGCAAAAACTATTCTGCAGTTCTGCCCCCTATTTTCTAGAGGGGATAATTGGCACCCAGCACCAATAGAGCCGAAAAAAAATAAATGGCTACAGCAAGGCACTGGTAGCTCTGAATCATAAAGAGCTATAGCAAGTTGCATTACAAGTGCTGCTTTGGTTGAGTCGGAACTTTGGGATGATGATCATCTCCTGGATCAGTTGTGGCAATAAATAATGTTACATGTCGCTATGGGCATTGGATTGCACAGGCATTGGGCTCCCAGCCAAGAATGATTTGATGAGTGTGAGAGCCTGTTTGGGTCGATGTAGCGGAACTTCATGACCTGCACCCCTCACAGTCACAAAGGTGAGTCCTTTATACCCTTGACTCCAGCCACCAACCTATTTAAACACAAAAGAAATTAGAAATTAGGAATGGTCAAATGGATGATGGATACTCCAAAGAACATATTTTTGGAGCAAGAATCAAAATGGCAGTAAGGAATACATAGCAAAGGCTGGGTCCTAATTCAAAAGGAAAACATTACAAGTAGCCTGTGAACAAGATTTGAATTTCCAACTGACCATGTGGTCAAGTAGGGTATATGTATAGAATTCTACAGGTGTAAGACCATGTGCTGCTTATGCTTAACACGCAATAAAAGGTTAGCACAAATATGTCTGGAAATAAAGTAGATGAAGCATCCTTTCAATTAAGATACCATACGGAAATATAGATTGTGAGATTTCTGTCTCCAAGGAACTAGAGTTCCAGGGTTCCCTTCCCTACCATTAATTTTCCCAAGATCTCAAATTTTCAGTAGTATCCATTGGGCAAAATGTAGGACAGTCTAGAATGGATTGTGAACGTTGCTATGGAGGTATTTATGTGAACGTTAAAACTTGAAATGTCGACGAGTGAATATTAAACATTTGCAATCAAAGTAAAATGTACAGATACAATCCATAATGAATTGAGCAGGGAAGTGATGTCAACGTTGCGGATGTACAAACATGAGGCAGAGGCAACGGATAGAAAACCACAGAAGAGGTCTGAGGCCCATTCAATGGATTACATAACTGTTCTTTTCTTTTAGGGAGAATGAACATAACTTGGATGACATGGATGACTGTGTTGGCATTGATTTGTTCATCATTATAGGTAAGACAGATGTGCAAAATCACACACATGAGGGCAAAAATATGCAGAAGCACACCAAAAATTTATAACATGCATAGATCCAAGCCACTACTAATGATGAAGACCCATGGTTTGAAGTGAGGAAGTCCTACCTCACCATCATCGTCGTACCAAGCACGCCATGGAGTTACTGTTGGAAGCTTGAGAGCATCAATGCTGTATCTAGTTGATGTCACTGGAATCACTGCATCTGTATCTCCACTGGACAAAGTTTTGGGGGAAAAATAAGACCAAGAGAAACTGCCATGTTTTTAACCAAAGAAAAACCACCTAGTTCCACCTAGGTTGGCTCTCGATTTTTTTCCGACCAAAAACCATTGGCCCAGTTTTACTGAAAGCTTAGATGCTTGGACTAGGTACGCCAGTTTACAACAGAAGCGACACAAAAACCTCAACGAGCTAAACTTCAAACATCACCCCTCCTCTAAACCGACCCTCAACAAAACCAGGTCACCACCACCACAGGCACCCAAAAATCCATATCATTCATCTGTGCAAAATTTCTTTCACAATTTTCATATATAAACTAATTCCTTGAAACTGTTGCCTCATGGTTACATTACATCACACAACTATGTTAATTGGACATAAAGAACTAAAAATAGAACTAACTTATGTATATGTATTACACAATAAATGTGTACCAAATTTTCTGGATGAGGAAACAAACAAACCTGGGGCAAACCAAACAGATTCTTAATGTCTGCTAATTAAAATAACAGCAATGTTTGGGTGGGATAGTAACCTGTCTTTCAAAAGTAAACAGAATTAGGAATCACCTGAACATCCATATACGAAGGCCATACTGTATAAGTTCCTGGTAGATATGCAGCACAGATCTTTCACAGTCCCCCCAATGAGTACCAACAACTTCACTGTAGAGAATGCAGTCCTAAATTAAAAGAGGAGAGAACAAAAGAAACATATTTCCTAATATGCATGTCGGTACTTTTGGTCATTCACATTCATGGGCCCCCATTATGTTGGTGCGAATTATGAAATAGCCTCAAGATATGAAAAGTCCAATCCAAGTCATGCATATTCATATTGGAAAGCATAAACATGTAACAGCTGAATTGCTAGCCCAGATGTTTCCTGCGTGTTTTGAGGGGAAAAAATGAATTGCTAGTATAATCACCCAGATCCAAAAAATATTCTTTAATATCAATAACCATACATCATCTAATGGAAAATAAAGTCACTAATCTTTTACTCTTGTCGAAATGAACAGTATAATCCAAAAAAAAGGATAAGAGCAAAGAGCCATGTCAACAAGGATGCAAATTTATAAGCTGGATGGCCTCATCATCAAGAGTTCACGATCCAACATGTCCGGGCAAAGGAAGCATCAGATGTCTGAAGTAGTAAAGTACAATTATAAGAGGTACCTGCAGGTCTCCCATTTTGATTTGCCAATGACTGGATTCACATGAAGTGCCTTTTGGACCTCAGCCAGATTGAAGTATACAGTTGAATGCATTTCAGTGCATGGATCATACTGTGCTCCCATTTTTCCAACAGACTATTAAAAGAAACCATGTCTATGAATCAGAAAAAAACAAGATATGTGGAACTGTCCGTTCATGAATGTAACAATTTAAATATCTTAAACTTCCATTTGCATTATCACACACAGAATTAACTATGTTGATCAGTGTAACAGTGTTAACAAGTAGAAATTCAAACTGCAGATGCAGGCATGAACTAGATAACAGCCGGAATACTATAGTTCTCACCAGATTGCAGTGGGCTTCCGATTTGTCCTTTTCAATTTTTTATCAAGCTTTAAGAATACTGCCTCATATAACATAATAGTGTTCTATGCAATCCATTTAAAACAATATACATGTATCCGAAAACTAGGATAAGATTGTTAAAGACATTCCTTTTCGCTCTAATTTATGTAAGCCAAATTTGTGGCCAAATGAGGAACTCCTTCAGTGAATCTAAAACTGCAATGATCATTTTCATTTTCTAGGGTGGAGAAAGCAACAATCATGCAATTTACACATGAATATGCAGTTGAATCAAAATGTAGTGTTGATACTATTATAAAAGATAGAGTTGGTGGTGGTGATGGTGGTAGGTTTTGCCACCTTCACTTTGGAGAATTTTCTTGCATCAATTGTGTATGCATATTGATGTGGCATTAGGATCCACAATAGAGAATTCAAATAATTAATCGTAACTGCTTATGGTATGAATTTCCAAAACCAAATGTCTACTTGTGAATAATGAATCTCAACACTAGTACTTATGACTTATAGTAACTTTATTTGAGATACATTGCGACACACTTTCTCCTTGCTTGTGTAATGTATAAACTGAAATCATGTGCTACTGCTTGAGTTTCGGATCTCATAAACTTACATGTAGCCTTTTCATCACTTTGTTCTTTGAGGCAGCAAAAGATGAATGGCATGTAGGTGTGAAGATGCTATATGAATCAATGTTTCCAGCTTCTGTGCTAGCAATATCAAGAATCTTCTCACACTGTGGAGACGTATGCACAAAGGATTCAAAGTCACAGAAAATGTTCAGCAGCTTGTATGTTTGATCAGAGATCAAGCCGGTAGTCCACATGTATTGAAATATTCCATAGTGGTCATGGAAATCATCTGTGAGAGCATTTCCTACCTGCAGAAAATGATTTAGATATAATGAAACTAATGCTAGTTCCTAGTATTATGCATCAAGGTATAGTTCAAAACACAACTCTATACAGATACGAGCACCAGGCATACAGTATGCTTGAGGTCACTTGATTTTCTACACCTGTATACTTCATAGGCCCAACGATGAAAATATAGGGGTAGGCATTCGGTAGAACCGAGGACTTCGGTTCGGTTTCATCGGTGGAACGGAACTTCGGTTTTGAACCAATTGCAAACCGATCGGTGTAAACAAAATCGAGAAACCGATGATTTCGGTGTCGGTTTCTTCAGTTCGGTGTTTGGTATACACCAAAGTTCTTGCCACGCCCCGTCGGACGAGCCGCTGCCGCTGATGCTCCTTCCCGTCCATGCCCACCTGCTCAGACGCGCTGCCTGCTGCTCGACCGCTCTCACTCGGAGGTCCCTGCTGTGCCGCCGCAGCTCGCCTGCGCGGCACGCTGACGGCCGGACATTGTGCTCGGCAACCACCGCTCCTTGTCTGCTAGCTTGCACAGCGCGTCATCGCTCCTCGTCCACCAGCATGCGTCGTCCGGCTGCTAAGCGCGGCCGCCGCTGCCTACGAGTACCAGCAGGTAGGGTTACGATTGGAGAGGCTTCTCATTTGGTTGTTGCATGCTGGTGGGCTGTAGCTTTGTATTGGACGCTAGTTGGATTGATCTGCGCGAGTGTGTGACTGTGTGTGCTTGTGCATGCTGGGCCAAGATGTCCAGCGGCCCATGTGGGAGAGTATAGGCTATAGCAGGCGGGAGATCGAGAGGAGCATGAGTTCGGCTCGTTCGGTGTTGGGAGCGGAGAAACCGAAGCCTAACCATATCGTCGATTTCTGCGGACATGGAAACCAAAGCCGAACCCGAACACCGAAAAAACCGAGATTTCGGTTCGGTTCGGCTCGGTTCTGTTTTCGGTTCTCGGTGTAAGTGCCCACCCCTGGCTACAGCCCTAATTGGAATAAATAAGTTGAGGGCAAGCTATCAAACAATATCCTTTGCAACACCAAGAAAGCAAAGCCAATGAGGAAACATATAATTAACACAGCATCATGTAAATGGGTAGCAGACAAAGGCCGGTCCATTTCATAAGGCTAATCTAACATACAATTTTACTTGACAACAGAAAATCTGAACCCAATCTATTACACTTGATTTGCAAAACAAAAAATCAAGGTTCTTTAATAAAAAGATACATAGGACATAAGGGAAAACTAGCTCCAAAGGAAACTATAAATGTGACAGAAGTATCTAATGTGGCAATCAAAAAAGCATATGCCTGAATTAGCAAAACACATGATGCGATGATGGTGTTGGAGAAGTAAAGGCATAAATACCAAAACCATACCATATAGCCCTTTAGATTGATTGTTTTGTCACCAGTGGCCTCATGGTGCCTTTTTATGGCTTGAGCCAGCTGAGGGACGTAGTGACCTAACAAAAATTGGAGTTGTATCAAAGTTTTGCAATGCTTCTAGCAAAAGAAGCTGCTAATAGCCTAATACGGTGCAAAACAGAATTTCCTAGAAGAAAAGCTACTGACCAGCATAACTCTCTCCTGTCAAATAAAATTCACGCTCCTTGTACTGAGGAAAGCGTTCAAGCCATTTCAGTAAGAACGCCAATAAATCCGTGGCTGTAAATATTGATAGACCCAATAAGCAAAATCTAATAGCATTATATTCAGGACCTGGAATCTCATGTAAAGTAGATAACTATACCAGTTCTTGCATCCCCATTTTTTAAAGCATCATCGGAGGTGTTTGAATATGAGTAGCCAACACCAACAGGTGAATCCACGAACAACAAATTTGCAACTGCAAGATAAAATACATTAACAACCTATAGGAAGTATAAAGCTGGAGTTAAACAGTGTATAAGAAATGATACGCTACTCTTTTCTTCTATTAATGAAATGGCACACAGCTATCCTGCCTTGTTCAATAAAAATAGAAGAACTTATAAGTTTAGCTATAGGAAAATAAGCTTACAGTTTTGCTAAAAAAGAAGAAAGTTTACAAAAATGGAACAAAAGCTTTATCCGATATGATCATGAGCTATTAAAAAAGGTTCATGAATTCAAACAGAGCTGGAATCAATTCCTCGAGTAAAGCCAGTGTTTTAGGATGGAAAGTCACAGTCTATCGGTTCTAATGTTTTACATAGCGGGGTATGACATTTAGCGACAACCTCTTGTAAATGCTATGGAAAGCTATTGCAAGCCATAGCGGAAGCTACTTCATTTAGCGGTTTTGTAAAAAACATCAAAATTTTCAGCTATACACAAGGGGTATTGAAGAAAGAAAGATCATGAACACAAATACTTAAATTTACGTCTAGGGATACATGAGAACATGTATGTAGGTCCATTACGTCACAATTATTCAATCAATCAACATATCCATGGCTACAATCAACATCCATATTCATTCAACATCTGAAAATCAACAGTTTAACAGTTATTCAATGGTTTATTACATCAATCATTGAAGTAAAGAAAACAAAAAAGAGGCATAGATTCTAGTTATTTAGAGTGAAGACAGAATACATGCCTCGATCAGGATTAGTGGTGCTAAATAAATTTAGCGGCTAAGCCAAATAGTGTATTAAACAGAGCTAAAGAATCATTAGCTATCATAGCTGAAAAATTAACAATAGCATAGCGGCAGGCCCTCTTAAAAGCTATAGTGGAGCTATAGAGGGCTATTTAAAACCATGATCGATTTACAAGTGAAATATGGACAAGTTAACCTCTGATTTTCCATCATTTTGCTTATTTTTTGAAGGAAACATAAGTTGAGCAGCATTTAAAAATGTAAATATCACCAAAGTTACCAAGCCAAGTCCAAATGCAGAAAAAAAATTTGGCAGGGGTACTTGAAAACTTTTTTGCAAATACAAGAAAAATGTTTTTCAAGTATACCGTTGACAGTTGTGACCCATCCCAGCCTACCAATTTTGTCTAGCACAACAAATGCATGCTAAGCTATTGTTTAACATGTATTCTGCAAAATGTAGTAAACTGCTGCCTAAGTGCGGTTTATATTGTATAACAGGAAAAAGTTTCTATTTAGCGATAGTATGTGAAGTCCAACAATCTGTGGAGATCAGAAATGAAACATTATTAAAGAAAAGACACTTTGTTTAATTAACTGGTACCTTCGTGAACAAACTTTGTTTAATTAACTGATACCTTTGTTCCAAGAGTAAGGATTCACATGCACCCCCTTTCCATCTGCATTCGTATGGAAAGGTCCCACTTCTTCTCCAAGTCCAAAAGCAATCGACGAGCATCCAGGCCCTGGGAGATTTACATGCAGTAATTTAACCGATTTTTCACTGTGCTACAACAGATGAACTTCAGCAAAGAGAAACAAAGCCCGGATAAGGTTATCGTTTGCCCAAGGGTAACTTTTTTGTGAATTCATTACCAACCATTTGCATCAGATAGTGAAAGCTGATCAGTAATCTCATATATAATGGTGGAAAAAGTATACAGATGCTATTTATAGTTAAAACATATTTTCCCAAGATGTTTTTGTGCGGGTACTTTTTCCCTAGAGATTTATGCCGTATTTAGGAAATTGGTGTAACTCCCAAGCCAATTTCCCAAATCAATGGGTCATCGAGGAATGAGGCGCCACAAGCATCTCCGCACATACACAAGATATCTCTCTCAACTTCCAAGAGTCCCCCGGTTCCGAAATAAGTTGAAATTTTCAGATCGCGCGCCACCACCTGTGCCCCATCCCCCGCCCCCGCCAGCACACACACACACAAAAGCATGGCATACTGCTACTAAGTATCATCAGATGATTGATCTCTAGCAGTACGTTTGGTTCGCAGATCGACTCCGTACGTGCAGTGCCAGTATGGAATATGGATCGGTCCGGCGCTGCGTCGTCCGCGTTTTCCGACGAATGGCGCGGTCGTCCCTGCCTCCCTGGAGAATGGCCTGGCGGGGACGACTAACCTCCGCGAACGTCCTCGGACGGTCCGATGACGCAAACACAAACACGCCGTAGATCTGCCCCCAATTGCCCGCCTTCAAACCTCCAACAATTACCATCATTTTTTTCGCGACTGTGCTTAAGCACGTTTTTCATTAGGATGAAAAATATCGTCATATTCACAGCACGAAAGGAATCGCACAGCAACGCACGCGGCCGGCGGGTAGGTAGGTAGGTAGGAAAGGTTGCGTACCTCCGTTGAGCCAGAGCACGAGGGGCTTGGACCCCGGGTCCTTCTCGGCCTCGAAGAACCAGTAGAAGAGCGCGGCGCCGCGCTGCTCGCTGACGGTGACGTACCCCGCGTACTGCGCGTAGCTGGTGTTGAAGGCCTGCCCCGGCACCCGCGGCACCAGGTCCCGCGCCTGCTCCTCCCGCCAGCTACTCCCCTCGCCGGCGGCGGAGGCCGCGAGGAGGAGTAGGGCGAGGACGAGGGGCCCGATGACCCCGGCGGATCGTGAGGCCATCGCGGCGGCGACCCCGGCGCGGGGCTCGCGGACTCGCAGAGCCGTTTGCGGTTGCGCGAAGCGAGACTGCGAGAGAGGGAGCAAGTGGACTGGCTCGGCTCGACCACGGTGGTGACTGGTCACTGGTGATGAGCATCTCATGTGTGCGGAGGTGTTTGGTGCGTTGCGTAGAGCGCGGCATTCCCGTGCCCACGAGCAATCCGTTTTTTGATCGGCCCACGCGAGGCACGGCGGTCACGCGTGCGCCTGCGCCGCCGCCTCCTTGTCCTTGTAGATCCGCACATGTGTGGGCGCCGCCGCACACGTGACCGCCTGACCCGGAGCAGATTTTTTTTTTTTTTCAGAAGATAGGGCCTATAGGCTGTCCCTGTTTGATATAAATGCTGCACTATAGATAGAGATAGTTGAAATGTAAACAGAGAAAGGTAGTTGGAATAGTGATAGAGAATGGGATTCGAGGAGTGATGTTGGAGAGAGCCTAAAAGTTGGGCCTCTAATGGGCCATTTTATCGTCTATGGGCCCTCGCAGAGCCCATTAAATTCAGACCGTGAAAACAGTTGAAGCCCAATCGCCGGAACGGTCCGAATTCCACTTTCCGGGACCCCAATTGGCCAACAGATCCCATTTCGTTCTGTTTCGGGTTTGCTTCGCGTTGTTTCGAACTGACGCAACGCCAAGCAGAGCACCCGCTCCACAACACCTGCCGCGGCCGGCCGCGCACTGCCGCCCACCCTGTCCCCACCCGCTACGGCCTCCCGCCGCCGCTGAAGACTCCGGCGCGAGGATGAGCGGGGCGGCGCTGTGCGCGGCGCTCACGGAGCTGGGGTTCGACGGGGAGGACCCGCTGGACGCGGACGCGCTGGAGTGGCCGTTCCAATACGAGGAGGCGCGCCCGCTGCTCGCCTGGATCTGCTCCTGCCTCCGCCCCTCCAACGTCCTCTCCCCGTCCCACTTGGCGCAGTAAGCGAATCAGCTCCGTCTCCTTGTCACCTCGGTGCTATCTCTCTCTCTCTCTCTCTCTCTCTCTCTCTCTTTCGAAGGCACCCGCGTCTGGTGGTATTGTTGTGGTGGTGGCGGCGGCGGCGATTGCTGCTGAAGCCTATGTCGTTGCGGCATTGCGCTTTGATTTGGTGCTGCTTGCGCGAAATGGTATCGAATTTGAGGCTTGGAGGGTTAATGGGAGGACAGTTCTCGGGAGATTCGAGCAGCTGGGGTGCCAATCTGTAGTGTGAAGTTACTGAGAATTATTAGGGAGACTAGGTGCACTAAAGTTCTAGGGGAGTTTTTATACATCCATGGGAGCAAAATGTTGGGAATTGGTCGCAAACGCACGTGTTGTGTGGAGCATTTAACGATAGGTCTTGGGGATATTTTGGCTCCAGTTTGATAAGTTAGTGAATTTCGTTGAAAACTTAAGATTCTTGGTGGGGTTAATCTGTAGCTGCATACCTGCATTTTGTCAAAGCACATCCATTTTGCTGGTATTCAAAAAAAATTTTTATGTTAAGGGTGTGTTCGGTTAGGGAAAAATCCAAAGGGATTGGAGGGGATTTAATCCCTTGCTAGTCAAATTTGAATATAAAGGGATTAAATCTCCTCCAATCCCCTCCAAAACCAGGCAAACCGAACAAGCCCTAAGGGATGACCAATTTGAGGGGTGCCTATTGTATAGGTACAACATATCTGCTGGTCGTTTTTTTAAGAAACATTGTTTCCTACTGTATGATTCGAGTAATGCTTCTTAATCTGCAATTTTACTTGCATCTTGCTTGGTTAGTGTAATCGTGCATTTTATAACCTTTTTCTATCAGTTTTCCAAAGTTTTATTGCCATGTCTTAATTTTCAAACTAATCTGAATAGGTGATTTTATATCCTGCTGCTGTTTTTTTATTTGATTAATTTGTACATGTGTCTGTCAGGTATGAGCAGCTCCTGGAAGAGGGAAGACTGTTAGAGGTACATTCGTAAAGCTATTTAACGTTTTTACGCGCTTTAAGCATACAGGATATTTTAAGTGCTTCTTTTAACTGTTGTGGCAAGTGGGTTTCCCAGTTATAGGAAATAAGCTTCAAAATTTTCTTTTGTGGTCAAATAGCATATATTAAACTAAATTTCTGGGTATTAGAGATATGTATAGGTTTGTATATTTGTACTTATCCTTTTGACTTGACTTAACTTGTACTCCAAGCCATACGGCCTATATAATAAAAGGTCACCCCCCCACAATGGGCGTGAGGTGTTTTTCCTATTCTCTACATGGTATCACGAGTCCGGGTCCCCTCCGGCTCCCTCTCCGCTGCCTAACCCTAGCCGCCAGCCTCCCCCCTCTCCACGCGCGACCCCCCCCCCCTCGCGCCCTAGCTGCCGGCCTCCCTCCTCGGCGTCTCCTCTGCCCAACGCTGCTGCATCATGTCGGCCCCATCTACCGACTCCGCCACATCTGGCGCCCGGCACAGCAGCACCATCGGCACCAACCCTCAGCCGCCGGCGGTGGTTCATCCCTATGCCACCGTCGCCGTCCAGTCCCACGTGCCGATCAAACTGGAGATGCAAAACTCCAACTACACCAAGTGGTCATCCTACTTCAAGTCCATGTGCGGTAAATTCGGCCTCAAACCGCACATCGATGGCACTGCTCCTTCCCGCCCCGACGATCCAACCTGGGATCAGGCGGACTGCTGCGTCCGCAGCTGGATCTTTGGCTCCGTCTCCGACTCCGTCCTCGACCTCGCCATGACGGCCGACGATCAAACTGCCCGCGATCTGTGGGTCGCCATCGAGCACCTCTTCCGCGCCAACAAGGAACCACGGGCAATCTCTGAGGTCCGCCAACACATAATTAACTTTGCTGCATACGTTACCACACAATTCCATCTGTCACTCAAAGCCGTCCAGGCTGACAATGGCAGGGAATTTGTTAACCATGCTCTCGAAGTCTTCTTTGCCTCCGCTGGAATCCAGTTGCGGCTTTCATGCCCCTACACCTCCCAGCAAAATGGCAAGGCCGAACGCACTCTTCGCACACTTAACAACATTTGTCGAACCCTTCTCATCCACGCACACATGTCTCCTTCTTATTGGGCTGAAGCGCTCGCTACCGCCACCTATCTTCTGAACAGGCGTCCCTGTCTAGCTACAGGCACCACCACACCCTACGAGCTTCTCTTTGGCCACCCGCCTGACTATACTCACTTACGTGTGTTCGGCTGTCTTTGCTATCCCAACCTCACCTCTACAGCACCACACAAGCTTGCTCCCCGCTCTATAGCCTGTGTCTTCCTTGGTTATCCCTCATCACACAAAGGATATCGGTGTCTTGATCCCTCCACTGGACGAATCATAATTTCTCGCCATGTTGTGTTCGATGAGTCCGTCTTTCCCTTCAGTCACACGAACACATCGCCTCCAGCCTCGGCGTTTGACTTTCTTCTGCAGGCCACTCCTTCGGTCGCTCCACCTTCGGGTGTTGAGCAGCCGCAGGTCACCCCTACGCTAGACGACCCAGCCATTCTGCTTCATGGTCCGGTTGTTCACTCCGGCGCCCCGCCTAGTGCTGCACCACTACGGGCGGGGGCGGCGGCACCTGTGGCTGCACCTCCGTCGACTTCTGCTGCTGGTGGCGTGTCCCCTGGCACATCGCCTGCTGCTGGTGGTGGCGTGCCCCCATCGGCTGCTGCTGGTGATGGCGTGCTGCCATCTGCTCCCGCTGCTGGTGGCACACCGTCCGTCGCTGCCTCCCCGCAGGCGGCAGAAGCTCCTGTTCCTGCCGGTCGCTTCGGTCGGGTGTACATGCGCCGGCCGCCGCCGGCACATATTCACGCCCCGATCCCGGTGCGTCGCGCTACTGCTGGCCTCGGGCCTGTACTCCCGACGCCGGCACCACTTCGACAGACCATGCAGGGCGCTCCTCCGCCCAAGATCCTGCGGCGCATCACTCGATCTCAGACAGGCTCCCTGAAGCCACCTGTCTTTCCCAAGAACCTCTTCGCCACACAGCATGCTGTTGTCTCTCCTGTGCCGTCCAACTACCGCAGCGCTCTCGCCGATCCAACTTGGCGCGCTGCAATGACTGAAGAATACCAAGCGCTCATCGACAACAACACTTGGCGCCTGGTCCCTCGTCCGCCCGGTGCTAATGTAGTGACAGGCAAATGGATCTTCAAGCATAAGTTTCATGCTGATGGTTCACTTGCTCGTCACAAGGCGCGCTGGGTGGTTCGGGGCTTCTCTCAGCAGCACGGCATCGATTACGACGAGACTTTCAGCCCGGTGGTCAAGCCGGCCACGATCCGCGTCGTCCTCAGCATTGCGGTTTCTCGTGACTGGCCGATCCACCAGCTGGACGTGAAGAATGCTTTTCTTCACGGCAACCTGGAGGAGACTGTCTACTGTCAACAACCTCCGGGCTTCATCGACCCCGCTGCTCCTAACCACGTTTGCCTGCTGCAGAAATCTCTCTACGGCTTGAAGCAGGCTCCCAGAGCGTGGTACCAGCGTTTCGCCTCGTATATTCGGCGCATTGATTTTGTTGCGTCGGCCTCGGACACCTCCCTCTTCGTGTACAAGAAGGGTGGCGATCTTGCCTATCTACTGCTGTACGTCGACGACATCATTCTCACTGCCTCGTCGTCTGCTTTTCTCCAGCGTGTCACAGCTCTACTGCACTCGGAGTTTGCCATGACGGATCTCGGTGCTCTACACCACTTCCTTGGCATCTCCGTCACGCGGTCCTCCGACGGCCTGTTTCTTTCACAGAGACAGTACGCCATGGACCTACTACAGCGCGCAGGCATGGCCGAGTGTCACTCTACGGCAACTCCTGTTGACACTCGGGCCAAGCTTTCTGCTACTGATGGTCCTTCAGTTGCCGACCCTTCAGAGTACCGCAGTCTTGCCGGTGCTCTCCAGTACCTCACTCTGACTCGTCCGGATATTGCATATGCCGTACAGCAAGTCTGCTTATTCATGCATGACCCGCGCGAGCCCCATCTTGCTCTCATCAAGCGCATCCTGCGCTATGTCAAGGGCACTCTTTCCACAGGTCTTCATCTCGGCAAGTCTTCTCCGCAGTCCTTAACTGCATACTCTGATGCAGACTGGGCGGGCTGCCCCGACTCACGACGCTCCACTTCCGGCTATTGCGTCTTCCTCGGTGACAACCTAGTCTCTTGGTCGTCTAAGCGACAGACTACGGTTTCTCGTTCCAGTGCTGAGGCTGAGTACAGGGCTGTTGCTCATGTCGTTGCCGAGAGTTGTTGGCTACGTCAACTTCTTGCCGAGCTCCATGTCTCTATTGCTTCTGCGACCATTGTCTACTGTGACAATGTGAGCGCTGTCTACATGACAGGAAACCCAGTTCATCATCGTCGCACCAAGCACATAGAGATTGACATTCACTTCGTCCGCGAAAAGGTCGCCTTGGGACAAGTTCGGGTGCTGCACGTCCCATCTTCACACCAATTCGCGGACATCATGACCAAAGGCTTACCTGTACAGTTGTTTACTGAGTTTAGGTCCAGTCTTTGCGTCCGTGATCCTCCCGCTGCAACTGCGGGCGGGTATTAGAGATATGTATAGGTTTGTATATTTGTACTTATCCTTTTGACTTGACTTAACTTGTACTCCAAGACTGGGGAAGGGCTGAAGAACTGAAATTGGGTTGGTCTTTGTGGGTGTTCTTCATCAGAGTACATATCCACTCCAACTAAGATCTGAAACCCCCAGGCAACTGGATTTTATGGTAGGCAGCCATTTCTGTCAGACCTCAACAAACCTCTTATGATGTGCCTGCTTCATGTTCTTAGGGTGAAGATTTGGACTCCGCATTTGATAGTATTTCAGCCTTTTCAAGCAAGAAAGATAACCAAGAGGCTGTGTTTGGATCAGAAGAAACCATCCTTGATATCCGGTATGCTTGGAACTTCCATTTTTATAAACTATATTGGATGTTTATATGTAACTCAAATTGTTGTAGTTATAACTGGAGCTATAGTGGGGACTCGTTCATGAAAAAATCGATGCTAGTATGCTAAATTGCTAATACAATTTTTATGAAACCAATCCCATGTTGGTGAAAGTATGCTGCTTCAATCATTTTGCTGGGAATAGTTTTGGCAGAAAACATTGTAAAAACAAATTAAAATCGCTGTTATCTGCTTGAGATTTTGCTCTTGGATTATACTTCCTCTGTAAACCCAAGTTAAGTCAAATGCTAATTAGGTCAAGCTTCAAATTTCATGATCGAAACATTCCTTCTTAGCATCTTATATGTGCTTTTCTAAACAGTCATTTTGTTTTTCTACTTGCAGTGAAGCAAAACTAGCATATAGAGCTGAAGTTTTTGAGTTACAGAAGCAGCTTGCGCGGCAGCAAGCACAGTTCGATTTGCTTGCAGGCCAGGCCTCTACTCTTATTCAAGGTAGAAGGGCGCGTGTATCTGCTATGTCTGCAGTTAGTGGAGAACTAATGTCATTAGATGAGATACTTTCTTCCAGAAACTTGGAGGTATAACTCAGTCTGTTGCAGTTTGAAAAGGATTTTGTTTCAATCAGTTGTGATACTTTGACATCTGATTGTATTTATGACTCACAAATATCAGACATAAAAAGGCTTTTGTTTCTTTATTGTGGTACACGATTGAGTGCTTTCCATGATGTGATTTTAACCAACAATAATATCATATCGTTTACTATGCTCTGCAATTTATCTCATAGTATAATTTGTTATTAAATAATTTCCAGGCTGCTTATTTATAGTCAAATTTTCCCTATGAGCACATGTGCCTTATTTGGACTTTGGAGTATGCAAATAATATGAGACATGAATCCTTAGTCTAATAGTCTCTGTGGATTACTGGATTTTCACTCATGTAAACAAGATAGTATTATGCCACGTAAGGTTTATTCTTTTGAAGTTTGATTTCATGTATGTCCTAACTTTCAGATGAATGCTGTTCTTGGAAAAATCACAGCTACTACCCAGGAACTGGCCCATTATCATTCTGGGGATGGTATGCTCTTTACCTGGAGACAATTGGGCATATCTATTATTCCTTTTTACTTTCGATCTCTGAATAATACAACATCATTCTGTGTTCAATAAAATCCTTTATCCATGGTATGCAGAGGAAAGTATATACTTGGCATATTCAGACTTCCACCCCTATGTTGTTGGCGATTTAGCTTGTACGAAAGAGCTAAATAGATGGTTCTCAAAGCAATTTGAGAAGGTAATCATGTGACTCACATTGTTCTCAGTTAACTGACTGGATAATTTGACAGTTTTAAGGGCTTTTTTTTTCACTATAACTACATTTCCAAAACAGTCTTCTATATGATTCTATATCTCTGCACAATTTTACTTTTTATCCTTTGGGTAGCATAAGACAACCCTCCACAATTTTTCTGCTTATTATTTAATATTAACATTGTTATTGATCAGGGGCCATTTCGACTTGTTGCTGAGGAGGGGAAATCCAAATGTTCCTGGGTTAGTCTTGATGACATCACTAATTGCCTGATAAGAGGTGAGGTGAATTTGTGCTTTTAATCATCTGTAACTGATGTTTCATGGAAGCACAATTAAACCCATAAAAAATCATGGTTTTAATACTGGGATGACATAATCAATGGACTAATAATGACCATTATGTTCTCATTATGCAGGAGATTCTGAAAAATCTCATCATCACCAACGTGTAGCTGAATTGCAACGACTTCGTTCCATGTAATTAGCTGCGGCCCACTTCATACCTTGTCTTAGCATTTCTATTTGTAGACACTCATCAAATTCGTAATTGTTATCATCTCATTCAGTCTTGTTGCTGACTCATTTTATCACTGAGTAAAACCTATGTTAAGGTTCAGATGTGCTGAATTTCTATTTGCTAGCTTTTGATGTGATCCCTTGCATAGAAGTTAGATGGATGACATCCAAGAAACTTTAGGGTCATGAGAATGGAAAACTTCTGTAACCTCCTAGATCATCTAAGAACAAATTATGAGGAATCACATCTCATCATGTTTCATGAATCATGATCCGCTGAATCATCTACACATCATCCAATCGTCCACATAGAATTTTGCATACTTGCCACTGAAAACAGGTTTGCAACCTATTCGTTCTCTCACTTGTACCATGTTTTTACAGCTAACCATATCCAGTATTCAGCTTTTATGTTGTGGTCTTTCATTTGTTATTAATTATCGAGTTATTTGTTTTGTTAGGTTTAGGTAAAATTTGGATTCTATTTTGTTCATTGTGTTTACCACTTAGGTGGTTAACAATATGTGTTTTCCAGTTTTGTAACTTTTTACCATTTTTTAATGTACTCTTGTTTACTCTATTTTGGTGACAGATTTGCTACAAGTGAAAGACAGTGGATTGAAGCACAAGTTGAGAATGCTAAACAACAGGCAATACTCTCTATATTGAAAGCACAAGTGTCATCCGATGAGGCTCATATACATAGGGACATCCATTCTCTTAGGTATATGTTATTCTATGAATACTGATCGTGGCTCTTATCAGTTTTCCAGCTTTGTACCAAATACGAAAATATATGCATAACTGCGAATAAATGCCTAGAGCAGGAACAAAGATTTATCTCACGAGTTCCCTCTCATATCTGTGTCAACTTATCTTCAGGAGAAAAGGTTCTGAACTTGCTGGAGAGATGTCAACGCTTTCTCAAAAGGTGCAAGCTTTTGTATCTGAGGTATGTAGAAACACAGCCTTATATTTAAAAATATCATTTTCCCCTGGGTAGATTAGTAGCTCACGAGTCAAATTTTAAGTTTGAGTTACAGAAATAAAACTTGACAATTTTATGAGCTTTTCAGACCTGGAAATTTCTATGCTGGGATTGGCTTCATATTGTAACTATTTGGAGAAGCCATCTCACCCTTTGCAAAATTTTTTAGGTTTTATAGGATAAGATAGCAATACTTGTTCTTACTGAATTGCACCAGTTGTTCTTATTTTATTCTTTGTTTCACGGTACAATCTTACATGTCACTCCATCTGTTCACTTGTTCTTCCCTCCAGACAATACCATGCCTCTGTTCAGAACTTGCTCAACTTCAGGGCACATATATATTGCAAGGTTTGTACACAGCACTTCATTTTTCAGTGTTCTACAGATGTTGTACTCTTGTCTTAACATTCTTCTGTTCACTCAAATATTTAGGGGATTATGATTTAAAGGTCATGCGCCAGGAGTATTACATTAACAGGCAAAAGACGGTACGCTCACACTATACATGTTACATAGACATCTCATGTGTTTTTGTGTATTTTCTTACTTGTGGTGTCCTGTCCTCAACATATTGAAAATAAGACATCCTTTAGATACTTAATAAGGTGTTATCAAGTAAAGAAACTGAAACAGCAATTGACCAATATTCCTTCCCTTTCCTGTTATGTGGATTTAATTGGTAGGGTGCATGACAAAAAGCGTTTACATCCCTGGGTTTATACTTGCAGAAGGCTGTTAAATTTACTGTTAAATGAAATGCCAGTTTTTTGAAGCTTGTTTCAACAGGAAACTGTTTTTTCTCAAAGTTTAAGCACTCTGCACATGTGATTTGATTACTATGTATTTTTGTTTTTCTCATGATCTTGGCATCTCATACATTTTGCAGTTCATCAATCACTTGGTTAATCAGCTTGCCAGGCACCAGTTTCTAAAGATCGCTTGCCAACTTGAAAGGAAGAATATAGCTAATGCTTACTCATTGCTTAGAGTAATAGAATCTGAGCTACAGAGCTACCTCTCAGCAGTCAACACCCGTTTGGTAAGCAATCTCCATTGTTATTAACCTGCTTCTTGTCCTTGTTTCTTTGGTGTATTTTCATTTTACGTGCTGCTTTCAGCAGCATCTATTTCTGTCAAGTGTTACTTCTGTTGTATTCAGATATATGCTTAATTTCGTTGTGGTAATGTGATCCTCAGGGCCATTATAATTCATTAATTCAAGCTGCATCTGAAGTACGAGAGCAGGGAGCGATTGATGATCGTGATACTTTCCTCCATGCAGTGCGAGATCTCCTATGTATTCATTCAAGTAAGAAGGCAGCTCTACGTAGCTGTATGAACATTTAATTCTCATAATCCTAATGTGGCTTATCCTTTCTGTAGATGTCCAAGCCACAGTGCCAACATACATGTCAGCACATGCATTGGTTCAGCAGATATCAGCACTTCAATCTGACTTGCTTTCTCTTCAGTCCGAGCTGGAGAGTACCCTTCCAGCTGACCGGAAAAGATGTATCAATGAGCTGTAAGTTAACGAAGCGGTGTCTAATGATTGGTTTCCTTTACCTATTTCCTGTCTAAACATATAAGATCAAAATTTCAGATGTTTCATTTAATGCATTTTCTGCTGTGTGCCAACCTATTCTACTATACATCACCTGATCTCAGATATCCAACTGATGATTTAACACAGTAGGAGATATCTGACATTGAACACACTAGGTATTTTTCTAGCACAGCTAAACTATGGATGGCAGTTCCAATACCCATGATTATTGGCGTGTTTCAGCTTATACTTTTCATGTATGTGGTGTGACTGCTGCCTCACTGTTCATAAATAAGATTTCGATATGGAAACATCGCAGCATGCTGAATTTCTGATTTTCCCTACTAGCTCTTTACTTAAAACAGAGTGTTTTGATCTGCATAATCACTCTTTAGTCTCTTGATATATATCAGTAGGTGTCCGGTCATTCACTCTCTTCACTCCTGCAGATGCACTATGATTCAAACAGTGGAACAGCTTCTGTTTGCATCGTCAACTACTGCAGAACCAATATTGACACCTTGGGTACATTCTTTGGGCCCTCAGATTGTGATATTTCTTGAATCTCCTTTATTTCAGCATGTTACTAAATTCATGTTTGTCTTATAGCCACTGATGCGGGCGCTTGATGATATGGAAAATGCCAACGCTCAAGTTGAAGTTTCCGTGGAAGAAGTAACCAAGGCTCGCACCCAGAAAATAAAGGTATTTCATCCGTTGAGATGCTAACACCCTTTAGGGCTGTTCCCTTGTGGAATAGTGCTTTGAAATCTTGTTCTGTTATCTTTGCATTAATCTGGTAGTTTCCATAATCTAGGCAGCACTCTAGGGAATTTCTTTTGTTCTACCCAACATATACTCCGCAGAATGGCTGGCTTATTGACTTGATTGTCAGTTAAAGCAAAGAATTTAACAAGAAATATTTGAAGATTAGTCATGTTGTCTCCTTTTTGTTTCCATGTTCTCCAAAAGACTCATAACTGCAAAATAATTTGCAGATCTTTGAAAATCGTGCCCATGAGGTGGGGAGGGAGAGGCAAATATTTGTTGATTTCTTCTGCAACCCCGAACGCCTCAAGAATCAAGTCAGAGAGCTAACCTCCCGTGTGAAAGCTCTCCAGGAATAGACTTGTTTTTATAGGCTGGTAAGTACATGGTATGTTTCCTTTTCCTTTCCTTGATTTTTGACTATCGCATCACACTTAAAAAGCGCATGATTCTATCCTTCTGTGTGCCAGGTCTGACATGTCGCGATAGTTTTTGTGTAAAGTTTGACTTTGCTCCAATATAAAGTTGGAGCTTATGTGCAGGGATGGTATGGAACAATAGACAGTCAGGTACTCAGGTACCTTGGGGGTTCTGGTTCTAGGTCCTTGTGCCACCTGGAGAAGTGGAGAGGATGGTGCTGTTGTGATATTATTTATTAGCCATTTGTATGTTGTAAAATAGGTGTAGCCCTTTCTTTCATGTATGGTTACTTTTGAGTAGGTTTGTGGTGGCGGTACAGTTGTGGTATCCAAAAATCAATCGATGATGTAGATTGGATAAATGGAATCGACCTTCTCTTGTAGCGGTGCAGTGCAATGATGGGATTATCTTAACATTGCTTTGGAAGTTCGGATGATTTTGGAGAGCGCCATGTCATTTCGTTGCGATCAAACGAACAGATGTAGTATGTGACGTGGCTTTCGTGTGTGTTGCTTTGAACATTTGCAGCGGAGGGTCCTCTCATGAGATGTAATGCAATGCATTCAAATAGGGAGATTGGTGCTCTTACTCTGCTCGCAAGATGTGTGCTTAAAGAGATGATGTTATCACATCCTTCAGCATTGGTATAAAATTTGTGTTTAAAATGTAAACTGCTCAGTCATCATGATGGCATATGCTATCTTTGTTTCAAATTACAGGTCGTGTCTATGCAGAATTGCTCTAGATCAAGTTTATAGGAAAAAAACATTATCCGTTTCATTAAATCAACAAAATCTACTTAAAAGTATATTTGCTTCGGTATTATAAATAATAAAAAAATCATAAAATTGGTCAAAATTAGAAAAGAAAAGATAGAGCTAAAGTGGCATAAGCTTTGTCCTTCCTGACAGCAGAAATTAAGGACGCTTTGATTTGACTATTTTCCCCTTGATGGATTGCTTTGCCGGTGCTAGCCTGTCAGTGTGGCAGAAGGAAGCACGCCTTCTGGACACGAAAGAATAGCATAACGGTTGAGAAGATGTCAAGTATTCTTGCCTTTTTTTACGATGAAAGTAGCAACGCCATGCTTTATCGACTAGAGGGAGTATTATTCCTATCCTAAATGAAATACTAATTTTTTTCTAGAAAGTACAACCCGTGTCCTCACCCACACCCTGTGTGCGCGCGTTCTTATACACACTATGGAAAATTCGAGTTCAAATTCTCATCTTTTTTTTCCTATATTTATTTTAAGATTTAGCGACGAATCTTATAGTCACAGGGATGTTCCCATAGACAGCGAGCAAGATGTGCATGCATGTACTCATAGGGTGAATCAATCTGGAGAATGTTTTTTTTTTTTAATAAGCAATCTTGAGAATGTTGTTTTGGTCTCTCAGGCCGTAGGGGGTGGGAGAGATTACTATGTAACTACTTGAACGAACCCTAATTTTTTTATAGAACAGAAAGTAACTTAGAACGGATTGATTAACGCGATCTTCATCTTGAATCTAGAAGATCACGGCTTCCTGCAGGCTTCATTCATTACTCGTTCAACTTACTGTGAATTAAACATGCTACAAAGGAGGTTACAAAAACAACATGGGAAGCTGGGAACCGAGTGCTTATGAGTTACATTTACGTCAATCTGGAGCCTACAAACGGGCACCAGTGAAGGCACTACCTGAGAATTAAGCTCAGATGTTTCGCATTTCATTTTGCACGGGGTATGATTTGAGTTAAAGAACCAATGAACATTTCAATTTTTCCACTACCCATTCGAGTCACGAAACATACAGACAACTGGAGCAACCTACTACCTGGTGTCACATTTACAGGGCGGGGAACTCGCCTCATAGGAGGTGAGACAAGGGGCTTTCTTATTGCTTGGATACAATCTTTACAGCAAACCTCCCTATTTCACAGGGAATGGGGAACCAGGGCTTGACTTCCAGGCTCAGTTCTCGTTATCCTCCGGTATCTTAAAGAGGAACTGCGGTAACGAGGCAATGCGGGGAAGGTTTGTTAGCAGTTCCCCAAACGAATCCTTTCTTGACATGGCTGGTGGGTTGGTGGCATCCATAGATCTCCCTGTTGGTGCGGAACTGAATTCTTCTTCAGAGCCATCTGAGGCTTCCACGCCGATGCTGTCACTATCATTTGGCTCAGGCTTTGGTTTGGCAATCGGCGCTGCGTCTTTCTGAATCAAACAGCAGAGAGAGTCCACCCTGGCCATCAATGATCTCTCATCCGAGGCAGAAACTGGTGGGCCTTGTGTGTCACCTAGAAGGTACTGAGCAATCTCCCCCAGTGTTTCTTTGGTTGGCACCTCGTTGTTGGCCAATGCCGGATTGCCTGAAGTGATCTGCTCTGAGATGCAGTTACCTAGGTGGTTCACCAGATCATCCACTGACATCGATGGTCTAAGCCCAGGCACCTTCAATTGACTCCACCAGTGGGGGATATTGATTTCTGGAGCTGCAACGTTCACGTTTCTGCTGACAGCATGTACACCTACAGGACCAACTCCTGTAAAAATGCCTGTGGGATTAGAAAGTTTAATCAAAATATATGTAGATGAATCATGCGATTAATTAAAATATATGCAGATGTATAATGTGAAAGGCCTTGTAATTAAGGTTCAACAACAGGAGAGGATTAGAGCATGTACACCTGTCAGGCTAGCACATGCACATCAGGCTTAACATTCCGGTTATATTCAAACAAAGTAGACGTGTCTACTTGAAATAACGAATTAAGTAAAGCACATCACCGTGCACAAGGTTGCCCAAAAAACAGGTAGGATGTATCCATACTTCAAGGATGATAGCAGCACAGTAAGGCATGCTGCAGGAGCAGGGAGGGAACATGCCATCATTGGTTTTTAATTACCTGTGCCTACTGTCTGGGGAAGATATTCTGCTGGCATTCCAATGGAATCATTGGTTTCATTCTTAGCAGACATGGATGAGCCAGCACATGGCGACACAGAACCTGAATAGCCAGGTAGAGCTTCCCGTTCATCTTTCAAATTAGTAAAACCAGTGCATTTTGATTCAACTGGGTCCTCAAATATTGAGCATCTAGGTTCAAACAATGGAGAATCTAGCATGATATCTGGTTGTTGGCTCAATTGATATAACCGCTGATCACACTGAATAAGCTTCTCAAAATTCTTGCTCAACAAGGTTGAAGGGCACTGCAGAAAATGCCGCCTGCATATTTTTGAACAATCAAAATACTGAACAAAGGAGTAACGTAGGGGCTTAGCAAGTAATAATATAAATGGCACTCTGTCTTTATATCAAATTTCTGCGTCATTGATGATACCACTCTGTTATAAATCAAGGTTGTGTTATAGATGATACCATGGACCATGGTCCATATAGCTGGCTCTGAAAAGCTATATTTGCAATGCAAGTCAGCTTCTCTTATGCAGTGTGAAACAGTTTATACGAATATTTTAGGGTGCTTTTACGGTGGTTGGAATGGTACCCACTGGTACCAGGCGGTACCACTATTTTTTTTAATTTCTAAAAGTTTTTATGCCTTTTATAGAGACTAAAAAATAAAAATATGGGTACTGGTCCCACCATTTTTTATACCGGACCTCCAATTTGGTAGCGTCTGGTACCGGTACCGTGGTACCGCCTATTTTTAAACCGTGAGATCTCCTCTAATGGACGGCTCCTATTTTTTTCCAACCATCGTAAAATTTGTACCAAAATAAGAGTAGATGTTATTTACAAGTCGCTCCTAAACAGACTGAATCTAGATATGATATAAATTAAATCAAAGTGATCTGCAATTAATAACTTATCCCTTAGCAACACAACTAAAGCAAACTATTTTTAAAGTGCATTCTAGTATTCTACAATCCCTAACTGCTCCCAAAAGGCTGCAAAATGGATAATATTGCTTATACTCCAACAGAAAGAATAAAGTAACAAACTCTGACATACCACCAGATACATAGACTCCTTTCTCCATAGTGCAACACTCTATTCATATGAAATGCATTCTAATTATGGAAAAAGTACTTCACCTGTTCATACTCGCTTGACCACCAGTGAAATCTGAGGTAGCCTGCCACAATGTGTGTTTTCTTGGCTGAGGATCCGTCTCTTTAAAGAAAAGAGGTGGTCTGGCCAACTTCAGGAAAAGGAAAAAGCCTCAGAACAGAAACAGAGGGAGCGAGCCAAGGAAAAAAGAAAGAAGCAAACATCAGACAGATAAACGTACCACCACATCCAAGGTTCCTTGTCCATTTTCGGGGCAAGTTGCCTTCAAAGCAGTAATATCTGACCATTGAATTTCTATCTTACTCTTAAGGCCGCCTTCTAGAACTTCCCACACAAGCTTATGCTTTGCAAAGTAGCACTTTGCTACCAAATCACCTTCATACCGTGATATGTACTGCACCGAGAACAGAGATAACTTTATTATACATTTATTTTTGTTGAGATCAACTATTGGGGGTGTTTTTTTCCAGAATGAGTTGGTGCAACATCTTCTCACTCCTCACTTTTTTGTTTGGTTTGCGGAATGTAATGGGTTGATCCATTGTCACCTCTGACCTCATTCATCACAAGCTAATAATTAGTATAGTCATGAGGAATGGGGTCATCCCACCAAATTTTGTGGAATGAGTAATGAGTTGATCCATCACCACTCAATCTTTCGTGAGTTGATTCCTCAGTCCAAAAACCCCATATATGCACTACTGGATGCACTAACATGCAGAGAATTTGGCTCATAAGCAACTGTTGCAGCAAAAGATACACCCAGAAGCTTGGATACCACAGAAGATGAATTAATGTTGCACTAACACTTCATACTACAACTGAGCATCAGAACTATAATTGCATGAATATTATCTTCAAGTTGTATAGGCTACAGACAAAACAAGTATGGTGATGCTTTGCTACATCAAGAGTTTCTAATATATTGGAATGTTTCAAAAAAAGCATCATTATTCACTAGCATGGTGTCTTTCATGTGAAGCGTGAATATAGTACTTATTACTTCTCTTACATTGTATTAAAACAAATAAAGAAAGCAAAAAAGTACGCATACATGCAACCAATGCATAGTGAGTTTCTTGTAGAGCTGATAAAAGAATACCAAAAATAAATTTGCATCACCTCCCATGTACCAATCTTCAATATATTTGCAGGAAAATTTGAAGCTTTTAGCCGTTCGCCTGCTGTAGACGCGCTAGATTTATTGTCTTTCTTCTTGGAAGGCTCAGAACCACTGTTGTCCATAGAAGACTCCCCTGCATTGGATGCTTGAGAAAGCCTCATCTGAATCAAATCCAAGAGAGACGGGCTTTTTTTCAACTGCAGACCCAAGGGGCTAGGTTCATCAAGTACATTTTGGTACATATCCTGAAAGTGTTCAGATCAACATAAGACTGTTGAACAATAAATCTCAAAGCTGACCATTCTACAATTATATCTGCGTAATTATTATTTATTTTATTGATAACATTTAATTAGCCATTCACGGTAGGAAAATATCACAAAAACATCAAAAATATGTTTAGTAAACAAGCATGTGTCCCATATATTTCGAACAAACAGTTGGTGCAGGGCAAGGTTGACAAAATTATTTACTTTTTTTTTTCCTAGCGACAAATATTTTGAACATGCAGCCAGCAAGCATTGTCGCCCACGTAAAGTATAAAACCTTTTACAATCAGTTATTCAGTTATCGCCCGCATAAAGTTTAAAGACTTTTATATTGTCCAGATAGTAGACTTGAATCCTCTAAACAAATCTGACTTATTGCACAGGGTACACATACACTAGTACACTATAGACCACTACTACTGTCTGTCAAGGCACCAAACCCATGAACATTAATGGTATCAGCGTTCACATGTCAAGATGATAGTAGAAAATTGCAATCATAGATTTGTACCATGACAGGACTTGGTAATCGAACAGCATGGTAGGATACGATGCTATAAACATGGTTCAACTATTTTTTTCCCTGCTTCCTTTAGAGCATTCGAAATATTAGGCAGGGAAAGTAAATGCGACCTGTTGAGTAATACAGATAACAGGATATCTGTTAGAATCAGGTGAAATAAATGAACAAGTGTTTAACTGTTTATGCGAACTGCAAGTCCCAGGCAGGTAGCTGCCAAATTCTCATGCTGACACACTTGCAGCAGGACAGATGACAGTGTCTGCAAGAGTTGCATGCAAACGACATGGATAAAACAAGTATTTCCAAAAAAAATCTAAACAAAACAAGCTGTACCGAGAACCACCCTCCGTTGCAGCCAACTCTAGTCCTCAAGCATGAGGCCAATTTGGATCGAACGCCTAAATATCACAGCTAAGCTCTTCTACTCCCCCGAAAAAAAATATACTACCACGCTAAACTAGCCCCGCAAAATCCTAACGTAACCCCCGCTTGGCATCAAACGTTGCAAGCCCAGCTAGCTACCCATCTCAGTCCCCAATCGAGCGCACGAAATTCCGGACAAAAAAGTACGGCAGCTCCGGATCTACCTGCTGCTGCTGCGGAGGCGCCGAGGGCGTGGGCTGCTGAGCTGCCTTGGCGCGCTTGCTGAGCGGTCCGCGCTCGTCGGCCCCGAACTCCTCGACCTCCAGCTTCACCGCGGCCGCCGCGCGCCGCGGCGGAGCCATGCCCGGCTCGGCCGGCCGCTTCCCCGAGCTCGGCAGCTGCACCATCCGAAAGGGGGGATCGACGGAAACCTAACCCTAGCACCGCCGCCGATCACCGCGGCCGCCGAATCGAAACGAATCGAGGCGAGAGCGAGACGAGGCGAATCGAATTGATTCGAGCAGGGGGGAGGGGGAGGGCTGGAGGGGAGCGCGGGGGTGGAATGGGGGACGGGAGCCGCTCTGCTTTGGCCTTTGGGGAGGAGAAGGGTCCAGAAATAGCCGCGCACCCACGCGAGGCGGCGCGGGTCGATGACCGGTGGGGTCGGGTCCCCGGGCCCCACGCGTCGGCGGCTGGTGGCGGTGCCCCCAAGTGGATAGAGTGGCGGCGGGGGTCGTTGCGCGGCTGCCAGCGGCGCCCTGGCGGTGACAGGCGGGGCCCGCACTGTGGGGCCGGATGTTTTGCTCGGTTCGGTGTATGTATCCGCCGCACGAGCGCGCTGTACGTGTACGGGTACGACTTGTTCTGCCGGCTTCTCACGTGGAAAATGCTTCCACTCACTCGCCGACGACGGTGACACACTGACACGGGTAATCCTTGCAGAAATCGGGGTAGCATGCAAAAGGCAAACTCTGAGGTTGAGCTCGCCATCCGTGTATTCCACCGCCCTGATGTATTAGCATGTGCAGTGTTTTGCATGACTATTATACAAACTCTAATGGTTTCAACTTTCATCAAGGTGGTTTTTACCTGTTTTTACACACCACCCGTCCGTTGATGCACACACTTTTTCCGCATCGCAACTCACTCCACCAGTGCGTGCGGCTGCGGCTGCGGCTGCGGCCGTTCACTGGTGCAGATAGTGGAGGAAAGTGGCAGCTCTATGCGCCTCGGTGCACGTTCGCTGCTCAGTAGTCATGGATTTTTTATAGGTTCGAGGGATTTGTCAACTCAGTGAGATCTTTTCTCGTTTAAATAAATAATGTTTTTGGGGTCCCCATTTAAATAAATAATGTTAATATGGTATATGGTATATATGTAGTCCATGTGTTTTGTGAAATAGTATATTCGTAGTTGCTGTACCGTAACCGAATCATCAATATGATCCGAACCAAATAAGTATCATTATGATTTCTGAAATGTTTTCATAATGTGATGTCTTGGTGTTATAAATCTATATACTTTTATTTATAATAAGATATTTTTATTTTAAGACAAAACTAGAAATATGTGGTAATGGTACCTAGAGCCGTCTACGATGTTTGCTTTTCATGGATAGCCTTTTATATTTAGAATTGGATGTTAAACGAGACTATTGTTCTTTCAAAGTTGAGTTGTAATAATTTGGTCTGAACCTTCCTTTGGGAGCGGAAGTAGGACTTGTTCAATTATTTACAAAAATGGCGGGATTATTAAAAAAATTAAGGCGTAAAAAATGTGTTGTGGTAAATTGGAATTCATTTACATCCCATTTGGATGTAGATATAGCATCAACAAATACTAAAATATCATATTTTTAAAATACTTTGAATACAAATCCAAATATACAACATGCATGCATAAAAAATATATAATTTTGACTAAATTGTTAGTCAAAGATTTTAAAATTTGATTTTTCCAAATGCATGCATACCTTATTTCATGGGATGGAGAGAGTATATTGTTTGGTTGCTCGCCCCAATTCCTTGATGTTGGCATACAGCTACTTGTGGTCTCCCAATACCGAGCTTAACCCCGGGTGAATTGGGTTCCAACCATCAAAATCACTAGCAAAACAAATTTGGTATTATAAATTATAATCCATTTTCAATACTAACCTGATTTGGTATTCGTATCCAATTCAGTTCCAATAAACTCAATATATATCCAAACGAACCCTTAATGTTCGTGATCTCAGAAATGGATGATATATAGTCGACTACACCAGGGCAGCAACAAGCGTAAAATTGGTAGAAAGACAGAATTTACACTTGGTAAATCTTGGTTCAAAATCTTGTGATTCGTTGAAGTCTGTAAATATGGAGAACAGAGTCCGGACTGTCTGTTGATATTGTCTCAACTCTTCGCTATCCTACTGTAAAATCAATGAAACTAACAGCGTGGACATCTGAATTGAGTATCTTTAATGAACAAATGTTAAAGATTTTCTAAATTTTAACTATTCGCTCGTGTACAAAAGAAAAAAAACTCCGTATGCATCCAGTATCAGCTCCTATGGGCAAGAAGTGAGGCTTCATCGTCCTCTCTTTCTCCATCAGGTGCCTCCTGATTCCCGCAGTCATGGAGAGTTTTGTCATTGCAAGAATGTCTGTTTGCAGGGAGAGAGGTTAACTCAACATCCTCTATTTGGCGAGTCTCACCATCATCTTCCTCGTTCAGCAAATCAGATGGAAGAAGAGTGGAATTCGGGTCACTTCTTGGCACCAAGAACAACAGCGACAGTGGTAGCAACCTCATCACATTTCGAATTATGATCGCGGCCCAGAGGTTCTTGAATTCTGTTCTTGTGATTCTCAACAAATGAAGGAGCAATCCACCAACCCATGATCCAGTTAACGAGCCAATGTTGTCGATGGACATGAGCAATGCGTAGAAGGTGCCCTCAATGCCAGGGGGGCAAAGCTTTGAGCTAAGCACTAGAAGAGGCATCCATTTGATGCGGTTGATCATTTTGGAGACCCCCTCATCTATAACTGCAAAGTAGTAATCTGGTATCCCCATTTTCAGATTTAGTCGAAGCACCAGGATCAGATCAAGCATCCCCGACAAGCTTAGCAATAGCTGGCTCGAAAAAAGAAGGCTGCGAAATGAATGGTCCTTAAGAATATTTTGATAGAGTATAACACCCACAAGAGAACCAACTGATCCAACTGCGAACATAAAGCCAATAAATCCCTGGTGAAGTGCAAACTGTTAGTTTGACTATGCATTAAGAATGAACAATTCTCAGAAGTAGTCATGCTATATTTCCATAGAACTCATTTTCATAAAAGGAATGCCATTTGAAATGTGCCAGTGTACAGGAATTTTAACTGCAAGAGACCTTTATTTCCATGCGAAAGTGGAAGGCACAAAGCCATAACAAGCTGTCAACAGTACAAGTATACATCATAGCTAAATGATTTGTAAATGTACCTCATGAAAAGATAGCCCTGAACTTCGGTCTGTGTACCAGAAGAACATTCCTTCTTGGATGTCCACACTTAAGGCAAGTGACATGTACATGTAAACACATGGCCGCCATACTTCAGGACATTTTAATGCTGTTAACATTTTTCCACTTGCTTCTACAAACTTCCGATGGGCCTGAATTTGTAATACCAGGAAGGAAAATCTAGTGTAAAAGATAGTATATGTAGTTGAGAAAGAAAACAACATCTTTCCTCACCTGCTCGTATGGAAAGTTGGGGGTATGAACCTCCTTTAGCAGCGTTCCAGATAAAATTACCAGGACAGATGGTATTGTTAACAGGCCAAGAGCACCCTTGAGGAAAGACAGGATTTATCCATATCAGAATTTCGAATAGGAAGAAAAAACATACCAGCACCATCCAAAGTAATAATCTAATTTATATTCAAAAGTCATAGAAAAGAGAAGCAGCTCAAATCCAGTGAACTGATTATTGTGCAGAAAAATAGATGGAATAAAATTGCTTTGAGTTAGGTTAAGAGGATAATATTCAGCGATTCTGTTTATTGCAGTGACCGGTGCAAATCAATGAGAATTGAAAAGTACAAGACCCAAGCAAAAGTATTATAAGAGGTGATTAGCGATACTCACTTGAGCCCCTATTGCATGAACAAGAAAGCCACTTATTGAGAATCCAATAAGACCTCCAACAGAAGAACAGAATCCATTTAAGCTTATCATGTCAGGAGCAAGATGAGGGTACAGTATACTGTTTTCCGCCACGCAAGCATCTATAGTAACATCAGCTATCGCCACACTAGCACTTCCAGTCATCAATGCCAACAAAGCGAACAATGCATGAAGCTTGCTGTGGAGAGAGATTATAAGCATTGCAATCACTCCGATGAAGCCTGCACACTCCTCAGAAACAGGGAGGGAACAAAACAAACAAAATACTCATTTTATGTTTATACTTTTACTAAATGATACTTATTCTCCTATCAAGGGCATAGTAGTTCAAATGCCATTGTTGCAGAAACAGGCCATGTGTTGTGTTATGTTGCAAAGGCTGTTTAAAATAAATGCACCTACATAATCACATTGATGCCTTCCTACTACTAGCTATTTGGCAGAAAGATGCACTCCTCCATTCGGAGTTTACTGACAGACAATTGCAACGTACTGAACTTATCGTTATTTTTTTTTAAAAAAAAAAGATTTACTCCCTCTGTTCGGGAATGTTTGTCGTTCTGACAGCAAATTTCTTCACAAAATGAACTAGCTATTTATGTCCTAACGACAAATAAAAACAAATGGAGGTAGTAGCTTGGATCTGATGCTAGACCTCCTAGATGTAAAGTCAATTGATGCATAAAACGCAAAGGATTAGCAGACCTATGGCCATAGGCATGTTCGATGCTCTTTGCCACTGACACATTTTGTCACTACCTTTTAGGACAATTCAGCGAACTTTACTAGCACTCCTACATTTCAGCGAGAAAAATTTCAGGTCTGAAATCCCTAATTGAACAAGAGCACTGGTTGTTCCAGAAATCAGACAGGACTATTAACCACAACACATACACAGCCCACCAGTTCACCACAGTGTTCCTCACCTGCAAGAATGAAGTACGGCCTCCGCCGGTATCCAGCGACCGGGAGCACGTCGGTGAGCAGGCCCCAGAGCGGCTTGATCATCCAGGGGATGGACGTGACGCCCTGGTAGACCTGCGCCACCGACGGCTGCACCCGCTGCACGTCCTTCCAGTAGTAGTCGGACGCGACGCGCGAGATGCCGCCGCCGAGCCCCTGGCTGATGCCGTACGTGGCCACCACGCCGAACACGAAGCTCCAGTGCAGCTCCCTGGCCAGCATCCGGAACCACGCCACCGGCGACGGTGGCCTGCCGGGGCCGTCGCCCTCCGCCGCCTTCGCCGGCGACCCCAGGGCCGGCTCGATGAAGACATTGGTCTCTCTCTCCTTGTCCTCGGCGAGGCCGGTGGCTGGCTGCGGCGACATTTTATTGGTGGCTGGTGCTCCCGCGCGAGATCTCGGTACGGGATTACCCGGGAGCTCGAACTTTCTCACTGCGTTTTGCCGAATCTCTCCATGCTGAATCTGGATAGTGGATGCTCCCAGCACGGATTCGGGGTTTCTTGGATCCTAAGCACTGTGGTGAGCAACAACAAGATCGGAGCTGGGAGAGGTAGGTGTGTCTATAACTCTATATCGATCCAAAAGGTCTCAAAAAGTCAACAGATTGTCCGGCTATTTGCGAACATATCAGATCAAAAGTTTGCTTGAACACTTGGTAAAATCCGAACGAAAAAGACTTGGCAAAAAAAGGGACAAGAAAAATGTCAAGAAAAAAAATGGCAGGCGAGTGGTGCCCAAATGCTTCCAAAAAACACCACTCAGCATCTAGATATGAATGGAGGTTAGCTGCAGACATCAGGTACAAGCGGCCTATATAAACAAGAACAACGTAAAGTAAAAAAAGCCGCGGGAGATCGAGGTCCTAAGAAATTGGGAGATTCCTTTGGGAGATCAGACGCTTGGTTTGGTTTGACCTTTTTTTCCTTAAAAAACATGAGCTGGCTCGCTACCTGACACCAGCATGGAGAAGAGTAGCTGCCATGTGGGACTTCCTATACCGTGCCTACCGTGAGCTGGTATGGAGGAGTAATTAAGCTAATGGATTCCATAAGATAATAATAACAATGGCCTAGTCACTTGCTAAGATTGTTGTCACGTGACCTTTTATCTCATTTTTTATTTCAAATTCCACTTTATCTACGAAGTTTTGCACATTTTTCATGCTTTGATGACAATACCATGAGTGCCATTCGTAATACGTTAGTTTAATGAATGTGGTAACTACACTCTACACTCTGTGTAGAATGGAGTTTTAGTGTCCGTTTGGAACATAGGAATTTCACAGAAATTGTGCAGGAATTTCACAGAAATCAGTTCAATTTCACAGAAAAAACACAGAATAGGAAAATTTTCTTTTGTTCCAAACAGACCCTGAATATGGTGGTGTTTGGTTCACTCAAAGAAGTTGCAACGGGAATGTAATTAGCTTCCCCCAATATTTGTTGCGTTGTATGCATTAACGCCATCCGTTTGGTGATCGAGGTTGCCCTGTGCAGAGCTTTTCGTCGATGGGAAACGCAACGCTGCGGGATCAAGTAACACCGCTAGATGAACGGTAGTGGACTCACGCCGTGATTCTATAGGCCGGTATCTGCTCGCACCGTAACCTATTACGGATGAGCCGGACCAAATGCCAAGCAAGAAATCAGATGACGACATGAACAGTTACATGGCATAAACATCCAAACTAAACAGCTCAAATGATGGAATAGCTGAATAGGCAGGTATGTAAGGAAAATGGGCCCTAAACCTTGTGCTTAGTTCCCATAAGTGGTTTTGGTGGTTGAATTGACAACACGTGCCATGGAACTAATATTAACATGAAGTGTTTTTGTTGAAGTCTCAGGGTGCAAAATGTGGACTTAGGGTATAAACACCTCAAATGAGGACTTAAAAGGCACAAGAGAAGGCCCAAGCTGCCATCAAGGTGCAAGCTAAGGTCCTGATTCGGCGGTCCCGCTGCCGGTCAGCGGGCCGATTTTTTGGGGCACCAAGAGGTCCGGAGAAGCTCCATCAAGTGCACCGGCGAGAAGAAGAAGTCTAAAAATCGAAGGCTAAAAACCCGGTGCAAATTCATGCACCGGACAGTCCGGTGGCTCACCACCGGACGTTATAGGCTAAGAAGGAAGAGGCAGAGTCCGGCGCTGAATCCACCGCCGGACAGTCCGGTGGCTAACCACCGGACAGTCCGGTGGTGCCACCGGACGATATAAGCTAAGAAGAAAAGAGCAAAGTCCGGCACAAAACCTAACGCCGGATAGTTCGGTGGCTCACAACCGGACAGTCCGGTGGTGCCACCGGACGTTATAGATCGAGGACAACCCAAGTTGAAGATCCGGCGCTACAACGCACTGGACAGTCTGGTGGCTCACCGTCGGACAGTCCGGTGGTGCCACCGGACAGTCCGGTGGCTCCAACGGTCATCGGTCACATTGTCAGAGCAACGGTTGACTCGAAAAAGGGGCAAATTACACACACCGGATAGTCCGATGGTTGTCCGGTGGGTACGCAGAAAAATGAAAAAACCTCTAACGGCTAGTTTTGGAGGTGAGGCCTATATATACCCCTTTGGCCGGCCTTCCCATAGTGGTTGGAGCATTCTGAGCCTAGCACAAGTGTTGAGACACATTTCCATGCCTATTTGAAGTGTAGCAACCACCATATGAGCAAATAGACACATCCCGGCATAGCGAGAGCTTGTTAGCATCTTGGCTTAGGCCTATTTGTCTAGTATTCGTGCCTGCGTGCACGACCTTGTATCAAGAGCGGCTGTAAGTCTTGCGAGACCCTCCGGAGTGTGGAGTGGCCGCCACCATCTTGTGAGAGGGAGGAAGGCCCTCGGCTAGTTGGCCAAAGCTTCCCATGGTGGAGACAGCGGGGTAGCTCCGCGAGAAGGACACGGAAGACTCCAGTGACCTATCCATCCTCTACCCTTGCGTGGGCGAGGCCGTGGTACGGGAGGATCACGCGAAAGATAGGTTCGGGTGATTGTGTACCGAGGATATTCAGAGACCCGACCGGGGTTGCTTGAACTTTGCCAATCTCTACCATTGCAAAGGGCGAGGCCGTATTCCTTTGAGGACTACGCGAGTGCAGAGCCCTTAGTGGAGCACCAACGAGGAGTAGGGGGTAGAGACCGCGAGTCTCCCCGAACCTTAGGAAAAAAATTCTCCGTGTCTTCACCGTGTGCACCATCGTCGTCATCGGGAGTTTGCATCCTCTATCCCATATCTTTAGCTTCCGCATTTACTTTCTTGCAATTGTATGCTTACTTTACTAAACTAGTTTGATAAGTTAGTTTTTAGCTGGAACTAGGTTGTAAGACTTGGTCACAGTAGAAGTAGCATTACTTAGCAAAATCTTAGTGCACATAGCTATTTACTTGCATAGCTTTTGTTTAATAGTTATAGTTTTTAGTGAGTCTTGTTTTTAAAAATCCCAGTTCACCCTCCCCCTCTTAGACGTCGGTCCTATCTTCGAGGTAGGGTATTGGAACTAGGCTAACTAGCCCTCCCTCCATCCACGAAAGAACGAAATTCTAATTTTATCTTAAATCAAACCATCGTAAATTTAACCGAATTTATATAGAAATGTAACGGCATTTATGATATTAAATAGATATAATATGAAAATATATTTTGATATAAATTGAATAACACTAATTTGGTAGTATAAATTAAAATATAATCATATATAAATTAGTAAAAATTATGACGGTTTGATTTAGAACAAAATTAAAGTTTTATTTTTATGGATAGAGAGAAAATGACGCTAGCAGCCTTCGTCGAGTCATCGTTGGAGGGCAGTGGACGTACTGGTACGTCCTTTGGGCCAATAGGCCAGTCGAGGCTAGAGGTTCGTGGGTGTTTGGATCCGAGAGCTAAACTTTAGTCTATATTATATCAAATGTTTGGAGGCTAGTTAAAAATATTAAATGTGATTTAATTAGAAAATTAATTACATAGATGAGGACTAAACAACGAGGCGAATTTATTAAGCTTAACTAATCGATGATTAATGAATGATTATTGTAGCATCACATTTGCTAATTATAAATTAATTAGATTCAATAGATTCGTCTCGTCATTTAGTCCTTGTCTGTGTAATTAGCTTTTAATTAGACTATATTTATTACTTCTAGCTTGCTTCCAAACATTCGATGTGACGGGGACTAAAATTTAGCACCCGGATCCAAACGGGGCTCAGAGCTTTCTTTACGGCTCTCCTTTCCAGTGACGCGGGAAAAGCGTTCCGAGAAATCGCAACTTGCACGCGAAAGGGAGAAATGGTGGAATATTGGCGTACAACATACTGCCATGACTCGAGGGAGTTTCCAACAGTGTACTTACTTTTCTTTTTTTTTTCCTACACTCCTGTTACCCAGTGTATTTTTAATGTCTAGCTATTTCACTATCTATGGTTCTGTTTGGATCCCAAGGCTAAATTTTAACTCTTGGACGCTAATTAAAAGTATTAAATATAGTCTAATTATAAAACTAATTACACAGATGATGACTGAACGATGAGATAAATTTATTAAATCTAATTAATCCCATCCCATTTTTCTAATCATGGATTAATTAGACTTAATAAATTCGTCATTTTCAACCGTGTAATTAGTTTTCTAATTAAACCATATTTAATATTTTCATAGAAATATTCGATGTGACATGGGCTAAATTTTAGCCCCTGAATCTAAACGTTCCCTAGATCTATTCTATCCTAAATAGATAAAAAAATGATGAAAAAAAAAGAGCAACTAACGACGATGTAATGGATAGGAGATCTCACATATTCCAAAATTTGAGGGGCTGTTTGGTAGCCACTGTTCGCCTAAACGGTCGTTTAGCCCGTTTAAACACCGTTTAAACGCTAAACAGTGGCTCACTGTTTCCGTTTAATTGGCCATTTACACCGTTTAAACCCGTTTAAACGGCCGTTTAGCACAGAATAATGGCTAAACAGTAGGCGACCGACTGTTTACCGTTTACCGTTTAGCCTAACACTGTTGGTAGCCATGTATTTTCACAGTTTTGAGGTAAAACCATAGTATTGAAGAATACCATGATATTTTCACGATGATGAAAAAATGACGATGCAACCGCCGCCACCTTCGCCGCGCGAAGTTCCCACCCCCCTCACCACCATCACGCCGGCGACTTCTCAGCTCCGGCTCCCGCCGACGGCAGGACGCGTGACCCACCGGGCGGTGGCAGGGCGAAACCTCCGCACCACCATCCGGCGCCGGATCCTCATGGACAACCTCACCTAGGCAACCACCAAAACCTCTCCCGAGAGGACCCGAGGTGGAATGCCTGCCCGCACAGAGGGCGCACAGGTACAAGGTCACCGGAGGGCGTTCTGGGTACAGGTGGCGTGTACGAAGCCACTCGTAGCCAAAACCCGGCGCGCATACGAAGACACTCATAGCCAAAGACGCAGGAACCATAGAGAAGACCATGCTATCCTAAGGTCAGCTTTCCCCGTCCGGGACAAAAACCTTGATGCCAGGCAACCCTGCTCGCTACAAAGGAAGGAAAGTCGCTCTCCCATAGAACAAGTAAATCCCATGGTTCGTAGAGACTTAAGGGGCTCTGGCTGTCTGGCTCTAAATGCCTTCCTTGGGAGGAATCCCCCTATTTATAGCCGCGGCCAAAGAGACAGCGGGCGACCGTCCCGGCCGGCCTCACAAGTTCCCTGTAGCCCCTGCAGCGGGCCCGACAGACACCACCGGGGCTCGCCGTACCTCTGCCTCGCTCTGGCGACGCGACGGCCCTGCCAAAGGGCGCAGAGGCATCCGATGCCCTGACCCGTCGCAGACGACGCGACTGCTCGAAACAAAAAATACGCAAAGATACCATGCGCTACGTCCAGCGCTGCCACGGCCACGACGTGCCTCGGGCCAATAAAAAGAGCGGTACCAACCCAATAAAAAGAGCGGTACTAGAGACGCGCTCGTATAACCGTGCAAAACAGGGGAGATGAGATGGGCCACCAGGATTGCCACACCGAATGGCCCCCGAGATGGGTCAGTATGAGGCGCGCGAGGGCCACGGCAAAAGAGCAACGCGGACAGAGGCGACCCCTTTACCCACTCACGGGATGTTAAAAGATAAGGAAACTCTACCCCTAACTGTTTCATTTGACTTTTACTCACGTATCAGTAAAACAAATTGACCGAACAAAGTCACCTTGCTTTACTCGGGGGCTGGGAACGTACTATCCGTACACATTTTCCCTTGCTCTCACAAAAAAAAAGGGAGGGCCAGCCTAGCTGCCCGACCTTTCCCTCAACTCAGTACCTTTTTCTTTAGCCCCATCGCCCGACCTTTCCTCTAAAGATTTCCTGAGCCTAGATCAGCCCCCAAAGGCCCTCCTACGCCTCAAAGGTCCCAGCGACCGCGGCTATGGCAGCCTAAGGCAAGGCACACGATCGCAACGGCAAAAACACGTGCGAATTTTTAGAAACAAAGGGCAAAGGCACGGGATTAAAACAAAAAGCCCGTCGGTCACCAGTGACAACAAAAGTTAATTACAAACATAATGATCAAATTTCTAATGGAAATCAGTCCGCCGATGGGTTTCGCAGGAGGGACTGCGGGTCGACGTGGCTCGAAACCATCAGGGCGTGGGGGCGGACTTCATCTTCAATCCTCTCCACCTCCTCGTCGGCGACCCCGGCGGCGAACCCCTCTGCGATCGACGCGAGCATTGGACGGAGCTCCCTAAAGTGGGAAACCGCCTGCGAAAAGGACAGGCTGCTCCCAAAGAAGGCAGCCTGACGCACGACGCGCTCGGCATGCTCCCGAAGCCCCGCCACCCGCTCCAGTAGCGGCGCGAGCGACGGTGGCGAAAGCCAGGCGCACGCCGAGCCAACTGCCTCCCGAAGGCTCTAGAGCTCCCCTCGCAGCTCTGAAAAGTAAGAGCACGACAAAATCACGAACGGCCCTCAGGCGAAATCAAGAAACTGCCTCAAAACACCGCTCATCGGCAACGATGGAAGCCTAGGCGGAGAGCTCCGTGCGGGACCGCTCGAGCGAGCCCGTCACCTCGATCAGGGCTTGCTCTGCCTCAACGGCCCGCCGCGTCGCGGCTGTAAGCTCCCGGCGCAACCCCAGAGTATCGTTCACGGCATCAGTGCGCTCCGCTCGGAGCTGCTCCGTCTCTTGACGGAGGCCCCCCGCCTCGGCGCGCAGCGAGGCCGCTTCAGCCGAAACGTTGTTGAGACGCATGGCCAACATGCTCGCCTGCTGAACGGCAGCGGCCCTCGCCTCCTGCGAGCGCGAGGCCTCCGTTCGCGCCTGCATCGCTTCAGCCTGGGCGGCTTCGAGCGAAGAAATGCGCACGGTAGCCCGTGCCAACAGAGCCTACAACGAAAAAGTTCCACGGATCGGACAAGATCCAAAAAGACACCGAAACGAAGGAGGACGAAAGGAGGTCGCGTACCGCCCCATGACGAAGCACGAGCTGCGAGATCGCTTCCTCAGCACGGCTCGCCGCTGCCATCGCCGTCCGGAGGGAGTCCAAAACCGTCCCCATGTCGACGGCCGCACTGGTGGACGCCTCCTGTACGATCCCCTAATCCATCGCCTCCTACTCCGCGGAGAGGGGCGGAGACTCCTCCCGGACAGCTGGAAGCAACCGGGGAGGGATGAATAGACGGATGGCACCCGATGGAGGAGGCCCAGGAGTGGGTGACGGCAGCGGAATCATCGCGCCACCCGAGTCCGCGGCACCCTTGCGAGCAGGCTCCAACCGCTCCGGTGCTGCCTCCCCCACCGGATCCGTCGCGGCGACCCTCAGGCCTGCCGGCGACGCAACAAGGGGTCGGAGGATCGACGCCCCCGGCAAGGAAGGCGCCGCCGCGGACGACGACGCCGCGGATGACGCCCCCCGGCACGCAGCCCGTGCGGCCTCCGAGAGCGACTTATGCGGGATGAACCGACTACACCAAAAGCATTCAGCAGTGCAAAACGAGAACGGAGGGAACCACAACCACGACAGAAAGGCGGGAGGATTGCTCATCGAGAAGACCGCGGCGTGGGAAAGAGACGCCTCCAACCTCGAGACGCCGTCCCCGGTGGCACGTTCGCACTTGCTGGCGGGGAGACGGACGACACGTCGCCCCTCAAGGGCAGCTCTGGCGCATGAGAAGTAACGGGGGCCACGCTCGCCGCTACCGGCAGCGACGACTCCGGTCCAGGAGGCGACCCTTGGACGGTCACCGCTACCAAAGCGCCCGAAGAGCAGCCGGCAGCGAGCTCGGCCAACGCCCCTGATGACAACACAGGCTCCCCCGAGCCTCCGGACGCCTCCACCGGCACGGTCCCCGGCGTTGCCGCGGACGTCGACGTCAAGACCGCGACAGGGACGCCGGACCCTTCCGGCTTCGGCGAGGATGGCACTTCCACGACCGGCTCCACCCGCGCCTGAACCACCGTAGCCAGAATAGGAACGCGCTTAGACTCCCCCGCCGTCCCTTGAGACCCCCTCAAAGGGGGCACGGCACCCGCCGCCGGCGGAGTCATGATCAGCATCGCCTCAGGGAGGACGCCCGAGCCTGAACTTTCTCCAATCTCGCCAGCAAGCGGCACGGCCTCGAGCGTATCATCCGAAGACCACTCCTCGTCAGATGATGCGGTAGAAGGAGTTGGCGAGCGACCCTCCTCCTAGGCGCGCTGATCGCGCTCCCTTTTCTTTCTATCGCGGGCGAGCTGATGGCGTTTCTTGCGCTCATCCGCCAAGTGCGCCTCCGCCTCCCTCTTTCGCTTCCGGTCTGTGATGCCCCTGGCATCTCAGAAGCCGTACAAACAATTATACGTGAACTAATGATGAATTAAGACTAAATCATGCTTAAGAGAGTAATGAGGAATTGGTAGATAAACGACTAAGTCAAAAATTTCTCAAATCTAAAATTTTAGCTCATCCCCAAATTGATTCTGAAATTTCTTTTGATTGGGCTATACAACTCAAGAATTTTCTTTTATATGAAATGGGATTGAACTCATCACCTTTCAAATGCATCTATTGTGGATGTATTTGGACTTCATTTGATATTTCAAAAGATGAAAACAAGAAAAGCTTTACTTAGAATAAATCTGCTGTTTTACCAAAATCCTAAACAAGATTAGGGTTGTATTTCAAAATATGTTGTGATTTAGAGGAGGATCATATTAACAAAGTTGTAGGTAATGATCCAGGAAACAACTTTGTCAATATGAGTCTGGTCATAATATAAATTCAAATTGGTCTTTTCAACCAAATTTTGTCAGCCCAGAAACACACCCATACTCTGTCCAGTTTGGTAATTTGAGATTTTCTTACCCATAGAGTCATTTTCATGACCTGCCCTAATGAAATGAAATATAGTTTAGAAAGTCCCAACCAATTTGTCAAAAGGAGCAAGTGGATTTGAGGCCTATAACTAGGGTATTTTCCCCTCCCAAGCAGATGACCTACCCTGTCCCTACCTATGGCTGCTGCATAAATTCAAACAAATTTCATATTTTCCGGCCGAATTTGAATATGATCCAATTGACAAACTTGTAGAGCTCTGAGAGTACAACAATTCATCCAATTACCACTTTCCCAAATTCGGTCTCTAAATAGGTCAAAATAGCAATTTACAGGAAGGGAGAAAACACAAATAAAGTGGATCTTTCACTGAGTCACTGACCGGTGGGGCCCACCCGTCAGGGTCGTCCTCCTCAGTACGACGCCCGCCGCGTGGCTCGCCGGCGTACAGGGCGTACGCCGCGGACGTGGATCGACGGCCCCACACCGCGACCGCGCCCCTCTTCACCCGGACGCCATCACGGTCGCGTTCACGCCCTTCTCCACTCGTCTCCCTCGTCTCCCTGCCTCTGCGTGCACGGGACGCCGCCATGGCCGCTCGAGCTTGAGCTCGCCGCGCCGCCACCATCCGACCTCCTCGCGCCCCGAGGGTGCCACCACCACCTCCGCCGTGACCCGGCGCACCCACCCCACTAGGCCTCGCCGCCGTTCCCCTCCCCTCGGAGTAGATCGAGCCGCCGCGCGCGGGCGCCACCCGCCATGGTCACCATGGTCGGCCCGCGGCGAGCTCGGGCCAATCACCCCTCCGGTGATCCTCGTGCCTAGCCAACCGGCGCCCCACGCTCGCCCCGACCCCCTCTACCGAACCTCCAAGGCCTCGGCCCTCGCCATCGCCTCCTCCACCTCTCCCCGCGCGCGCCGCTCGCGTGCACCCGTGCCGCCCACGGGCTCGTCGTGGAGAGCCACCCTCGGGCCATCTCCGCGCCACCACTTCGACTCCGCCGGGTTAGCCTCGTCCCCGCGTAGCTCAAGCGCTCTCTGGCCCCGCCATCCGCCGCCCCGACCGCCGGATCGACGCCGCGCCGCCGCGCCACGCCAAGCTCCCGCGGCTTCGGTTCACCGCCGCCGCTCCGCTTGTCCTCACCTCCTTCCGCGACGAGATCTGGGGGAATCGAGTCCCCGTGGACGGGAACATCTTCCCCGACCCCATCGGCCTCAAGCCCGGGCCTCCACACGCCGGCGCAGCGTCCCCAACCCCGGCCACCGCGCGCGCCCGTCGGCCCGAGGAAGAAGAAGGAAGGGTAGTTTTAGCCGAAACCCCCTGCGTTTTTGCATTTTTACGCGCTATATTTTAAACACTATGCATTGAGTCTGTAGAATCTTCCCTGCTACCCCCTGGAGTCTACGGTTAATTACGTTTAGGTCCCTGGTCTGTGTGATTTCCATTTAAATGCATTTAAATTAGGTGTGAACTTTGGAAAATCATAACAAATCATAGAAAAATCCAAAATGGACAAACCCAGTTGCGTTAGACTCCTATTGGGTAGATCTACATGATTGGTAGGATGTGGAAGTGTAAAATGTCTGTTTTGCCCTTGGTTTGATGCATGCATGACTAATTAGGATAAATGTCAAAAGTGGACTAAATGAACTCCAAAAATTATGAAACTTGGACAGTAGATTTGTTATGGCATCTAGATACTGTATGATTTTTGGTAGCCCTAGCATTGACTGTTTAATTACTGTTTTGCCCTTATGCATGTGTTTTGTGTATTAAGTTAACTTAGAAAGTGAAGGTTACATGAAATATGCTCCAACATGACCTCTGGCATTTTTCATGTACTCTATACAGTATGGGTAGCTCACTAGTAAAATATGAGGTTGTGCATATTTGTTTTGGCTGCTGTTTTGAAATTGACATAATGATACTAGTTGAAAAAGAAAATAGGAAAAAGAGCATTTATATGCTTGTTTGAGTGTGTGTTCGCTCTAGGATCATAAAAATACTATAAATTACTAGTGCTAAGAGTGATGTCTTGTAATAGCAGTCCATTGCATGTGTAGATATATGCTTGACTGGTGCTTTGCTTGCATGTGATATGGAAATGACAAGTGATATGATGGTTAAGTCAATGAAATAGGAAAGTGCTATCCGCTATGCTAGAAGAAATTCCACCAAAATTCCTATGGCTATACTACCCTATGAGTATGTTTATCAATCACTTTTCTGCATATCCATGGAATGATTAGTTATGCGTGTATGATCTCCAGGCGTCTCGTGTATTGCGTCATGCATATTATTCATATAGCGCCGCTTATTGCAGATACGTGATAAAGAAACAAGTGCACGGGTCTACATCAACCAACGGTGATCCAAAAGATCAACTAAGACCCATTCACGACCTGGAGGGCCCATCAGTCGTGCTTGGAAGGAGGAGTTGTCCAAGGGATCAACGGGTTGCCTGGGGCGAAGCCTCACAACCCGGCAAACTAACAGTAGCTTAGTTTATTGGTCTTATTAAAGTAAATCAAGGTAGGCAGGACCATGCAAATCCCAGCAAACAAATCATTTTGAGTTACGCATATGCATTAGGATTGATTGAAACCAATTGCATTAGACTTTCCGGCCGCCCTGACCCTAGCACCTATACTTACGGTTCGTAGGACGGGTGCCTAGAATGGTTAGGCACGAGTAGACACGAGTGAGCACTGTCACTCGTCTCGTAGGGTTTACTTTCGAATGATGAATCTTCATTACTATGAATTTATTATTGCTATGTTATGCTTTCAATTGAGACCGGGCGGAGATATGGGATTACTATGTTGAAAAATGATGTGATGGTATGGTGGACTCCGCCCGAGTCGCATAAGGCCCGTTCGCTGTTCGCCTGCTGATCGGCATAACATTGCTAGAATGCTTATCCGGGAAATGGGACCGGTGAAACCTTACTTGTGCCATCCGAAGAACAGAAACACGTTCCTACCCACTGGTTGAGAGGAAGGTGGCCCGGGAGAGCTTGGTACTCATGACGGGGAGACCGAGATGTCGGCAAGCTCGTCATAGGGGCACAACCCGGGAGTTAGGCGGGAGTGAATCGAACTTGGGATGGGACAAGTGGAGAAGGGGGACTATATGTGGGAAAGCCGTCGTGTTAGTAAGCATATGGGCCCCTGGCATTTTCTAGTTATTCCCGGGAATATAAAAATCGATTCGAATCGCTGATGCTCACCAGGTGTGAGAATGCCAATATTACTGACGGGCAACGTAGAACTGTTTGAGGCAAGATGTTTTACGGAATCGATGATTTGATACGACACAATGGTTATACATGCTTTGCTTCATGCAAATTACTCGCTTTATATTACCAATGAGATTCAGGATAAGGACTAGCGGCTGCCAAATCCCGCTATAGCATGACATAAAACATAGTGGATAATCATAATTAAAGGATAGCGACTGTCAAATCCCGCTATCCTATGGCAACATTTTACAGTTTAAAACCAGTGGCTAAGGACCTACTTGCTAGTAAGCTGAGCTTTGCGTCAGACGTAACCCTGTCAATTAAGTCCTACTGAGTAATTAGTACTCAGGGTTTGCCCCCACTTTTGTCTCACAGGTACTGGCGGCAATTGGATAGCTGCTTGGAGAAGGGTAGCACCGGTGGGCTCGGTGCTTCTCGCCTCGTTCGTCTGTATGAAGGCTTCTTAAGTATCTGGTTTCCGCTACGAGATGTTTTGAAAATGCTTCCGCATTATATATATTTTGGACATGTATTTGACTATATACATTCTTGGTTTATAAACTAAGTCTATCTATTCTATATTTCAACTGCCTGTGATGATGTAACTGTTGTGGCTCCATCGAGAGTCAGATGTGTATGATGTCGGTTCCTCTGGGAAATGGTGTTATCGAGAGCCGAAGGTCTCTCGACGGACGACCGGGTTTAGTACGGTCTAAGTACATTTTAAGCTAATGGTGGCAGGTGTACTTAGCCCGTATTAAATCGGCGGTTCCACCACAGCTGGTATCAGAGCCGATCATACACAGACAACAGTTATATCATCCAGTTTTGGTTTACAAAACTATTTTCGAAAGCCCTTTTCAAGTAATTCAAAAATGAGAGTATACGATATGCCCATATTAAGGATGTTAGTGTTATCCAGGTGGCATCACTGACATTCTGATCTATATAGAACTCATATGCATATTCGGCGCTTTGAGAAGCAACTTTTCGGCCATAGCTGTCCCCAGTACTGGTGGAAGCTATTGGGTTTTGCGGACAGTTGTAACCTCTGCATTCATGTTGTATAAGTAAAAGCTCTTTAAGGGTGGTGGGCATGTTTGAGGCTTTCATACCCACCACACTTACATTCGGTTTTGGGATCCACCTTTTTCTCGACAATCCCCAGTACTGGTGGAAAGTCAGGCTTTGAGGAAAAGGTGCAGCGGCCCACCAACGTTGTCCACACAGCGGTCACGCTTGGATGCCACACTATGTGGTAATGTATGAGCATGCATTCTTCTGCAGGTACACTAACCACGTGCGAAAGTAAGAACGACTAGATGACGACTAGTTGCATTAAGGAGAGACGTGCATACATGTCATCGAAATATCGCTAGTTATATATAACATACATAGGATGTGTGGTGCGAGATCGGATAGGGCGAATCATGCATCATTCCATCTCATCTCATGTGCCTTGCTATGTGTTTGTTTGGGAACAATGTCTTTGGAATGTGATTGGGATTTGTGTTACTGTTGTTTTGATGTGTGACTTAAGCTGCACACAGAATCAGGAGAAACTTTATACAATATGATTGTAGAATGCAAAGTTTTTACTCACTTTGCCGTAGGATGTTTCCTCTAAAGATGCTTGAATTTTGAAACCCAACCTAAAACACATTAAAACCAAAATCTACACTTACATGGCCTACAGCTTTGAAATTTCAAAACTAGTAATGCCCTAAACACATTTAATGAGAACTTTCTGTACCCAAGTAGTAGGGGATGACAAAACAAACAAGTCTCGTATACTGACCTTGTTGTAAAATGCACGTAAGGATGCCCTATAGTCGTTTCAAGTCGAAACTAGAACCTAGATAGACTTGGGCTAGCTGACTAGATCGAGTTCTAGATCATTATGAAGTAGAGCCAGCAAGCACTTTCTATATCAACAACGTATGATATATTTTGCGTTGCACACGAAATTTTAGTTTCTAGAACGACCAGAGATATGCCTCTAAGTTCTAGCTAGACACCGTATACATTAGAAAAGGATGCAATAGATGGGTGCCATCATACTGCTAGGAATTCACTTATAAGGCGTATTTTCTTCGACACACGAATACAAATTGCTCTAAGATCACATTAGACCTTTAGAACTTGTGAATTAACTAAAGCCTTAATCTTCCTGCCACAGATGTCGCAGCCCTCGACACCGCCTTTCGACTTATGTGCTGGCCACCATGAATCCATGACAGCTAAAACCATAATACCTGAAGGTAGCACGAAGAGAAAAGCGGGAGAGCCCTCCACCGATGCAGCTTCGGTTCAACCTCTACAACCCGGCATGGTTCTACTGAAGGGATTTGTCAAGCCTGAAGATCAAGTCGAAATAGTTTGTACGTGCTGGCAACTAGGGATGGGTCCCGGAGGATTCTATAGACCTAGCTACAAAAACGGTGCCAAGCTGAATTTATGGATGATGTCTCTAGGAAAGAACTGGGATCTGACTACCCGCTCGTATGGACCAACACGTCCATTCGATGGTGCACAAGCCCCTGCGATACCAGAAGCTCTCAAGACAATTGCTCAAGCTGCAAATTCTACTGTAAGCGAGTTTCCTCAAATCGACCCTGACATATGCATCGTCAACTACTACACCAACTCCGGGAAGCTCGGTCTCCATCAAGACAAGGATGAATCAAAGAGTAGCATCAACCAAGGCCTACCTTTCATCTCCATCTCCATAGACGACACCGCCGAGTTCATGTTCGGTGACACTAGAGACAAAGGCAAAGCGACTAAGATCGACCTCGAATCTGGCGATGTCCTCATACTCGGTGGAGAATCAAGGTTACTATTTCATGGCATTTCCCACGTGAAGACCAACACTACACCAACTTGGTTGAAGGAAGCAACAGGCCTTCGTCCTGGACGCATCAATCTTACGTTTAGGCAGTACTAGCTAGTTACTAGTTGGAGTGCTAGCAGTCATCGTAGACTTTTGTAATGAGAGGATGCTGACCCTCCTAACTTTTGAAATTTTCATGTATCCAACTATTTGCAGTCGGCATGTGTCCCACCCTCACGATTAATGTAACTCTATTTTCAATGGAGCATTCGGAACTCTTGTAGTTTTCACGTTTCATGCTTTTGTCATTCAGGCACTTCAGTCCTTGTAATCCATGACACCTTTGTTGTGGTTACCTCGTTTCTGATTCAAATAAGTCTGATGAATTATACCTCCGAAAACATTGTGCTATGGCGTGTAAAACTCCTTGTTCATGTCTTTCTATAACCCTGTGTTATTCGCATATCCCCTGAGGTTGGAAGGAAATACCGCACTTGATGGGGTGTCTACCCGAGTAGTCTATGGTGCCGCGACGGAACCTAAGGTCCTGTGTGCATGGCCGTCACACGGTTCCACTAGGGGCGCACTGGTATCAAGACATGCAAAGGCATGACACCGCTTCAATTGTGGAACATTCCTATCTATTTTCAAACGCTTTGTTGACTTTATACATTAAATTCGTGGAAATGGTTTACTCTATTTCCACTACCACATTTTATCATTCCTTGCTTTGTTTTAACTTGCCTTTCTTGATCTGAGGGAAAGATTTATCTCAATCCCCCCAGCTTGATTGTATCTCATCATTCCTAGATTAACCTTGTCTATCCTAATTCATACGGATGATCGGATCCACCTCCATGGTACCTTTACATCCATCAGTCTGAATCTCAGACTTCTCCATGCTTACCTAGTGTATCTTCAACAACTCGCATCCGTGGGAGTGCTTGATTTCATATCCACTGGCTTGTCACATCGCTCCCTTGTATCCTCCGAATTGCCTCTTTTATCTTGTGGGAACAATCAGTCTGTTCCAATGACTTCTCTAATGTTTCCTTCTGGGTACGTAAGGAACCTTATTTCCTGAAGATGATCTTCAGCATCATTCATCGTGCTGGCTTTTGCTCTCGGCTAGTGCTCGTATCATATCATCTTCTTATAAGTTGTTTTCCTCCATCTTTGAAATTATCCTCAAAGGTGGGCCTACTAACATTATCGATGGTTCCGTTAGTAAGCACAAATCATCTACCTGTACTTTTCTTGGTCAGACTTGACCAATCTTATGGAATCGTACCAACCATCACTTTGTCTAGGTGAATATGTCCTACTTTCTTCCCGTGTTATCTTTCTTGAGGCAATGAGTAGTGTGTGCTATGTATCGCCACACCTTACTCTTTGAAAATATTTGGATTTGATATCTTATATGTGTACGCAGTCCCCATCAAATGAAATGAATGTGCCTCCCAACAACACACCCATTGTTGTTTTCTATAACTCGCGAGATTTTTGCTTCATTCAAACTCCCTACTGCGTATGCTTTGCTTCTCATTGTTCAAATAAATCGGATGTTTATTATGCTCCTAAACTCGGTGTCAAAGCCAGGAAGTAACCCTCTCGTCGTGCTTGAACCAATCATGTCATTCGCTCGCTGCCACCACGTTCTCTTCGTGGTTTGTTCATTCCCTCTCATATGAGACGTGAATTATCGAGTACCTTAAAGGAACCATCCTAGTCAACCAAATGATGCTTTGTAACTACCTTGTGTTAGGAAGGTACTAACCACTCACCCGGTCGTTAACAAAGCCAACAAAGGACAAAGGAAGAGTTAAAGTGCGTTTGCAACTATTAAAAGAGTCTCGAGCCCCAAGATACGGGTAGTATCTTTTCACCTTACGACATAGAACCCGGCCTCTTTCAAAATCTCGGGACGAGATTTCTTTAAGGGGGGTGGGTTGTGATACCCCTGGCATCTCAGAAGCCGTACACACAATTATACGTGAACTAATGATGAATTAAGACTAAATCATGCTTAAGAGAGTAATGAGGAATTGGTAGATAAACCACTAAGTCAAAAATTTCTCAAATCTGAAATTTTAGCTCATCCCCAAATTGATTCTGAAATTTCTTTTGATTGGGCTATACAACTCAAGAATTTTCTTTTATATGAAATGGGATTGAACTCATCACCTTTCAAATGCATCTATTGTGGATGTATTTGGACTTCATTTGATATTTCAAAAGATGAAAACAAGAAAAGCTTTACTTAGAGTAAATCTGCAGTTTTACCAAAATCCTAAACAAGATTAGGGTTGTATTTCAAAATATGTTGTGATTTAGAGGAGGATCATATTAACAAAGTTGTAGGTAATGATCCAGGAAACAACTTTGTAAATATGAGTCTGGTCATAATATGAATTCAAATTGGTCTTTTCAACCAAATTTTGTCAGCCCAGAAACACACCCCTACTCTGTCCAGTTTGGTAATTTGAGATTTTCTTACCCATAGAGTCATTTTCATGACCTGCCCTAATGAAATGAAATATATTTTAGAAAGTCCCAAACAATTTTTTCAAAAGGAGCAAGTGGAGTTGAGGCCTATAACTAGGGTATTTTACCCTCGCAAGAAGATGACCTACCCTGTCCCTACCTATGGCTGCTGCATAAATTCAAACAAATTTCATATTTTCCGGCCGAATTTGAATATGAGCCAATTGACAAACTTGTATAGCTCTGAGAGTACAACAATTCATCCAATTACCACTTTCCCAAATTAGGTCTCTAAATAGGTCAAAATGGCAATTTACAGGAAGGGAGAAAACACAAATAAAGTGGATCTTTCTCTGAGTCACTGACCGGTGGGGCCCACCCGTCAGGGTCGTCCTCCTCAGTACGACGCCCGCCGCGTGGCTCGCCGGCGTACAGGGCGTACGCCGCGGCCGCGGATCGACGGCCCACACCGCGACCGCGCCCCTCTTCACCCGGACGCCATCACGGTCGCGTTCATGCCCTTCTCCACTCGTCTCCCTGCCTCTGCGTGCACGGGACGCCGCCATGGCCGCTCGAGCTTGAGCTCGCCGCGCCGCCGCCATCCGACCTCCTCGCGCCCCGAGGGTGCCACCACCACCTCCGCCGCGACCCGGCGCACCCACCCCGCTAGGCCTCACCGCCGTTCCTCTCCCCTCGGAGTAGATCGAGCCGCCGCGCCGGGCGCCGCCCGCCATGGTCACCATGGTCGGCCCGCGGCGAGCTCGGGCCAATCACCCCTCTGGTGATCCTCGTGCCTAGCCGACCGGCGCCCCACGCTCGCCCCGACCCCCTCTACCGAACCTCCAAGGCCTCGGCCCTCGCCATCGCCTCCTCCACCTCTCCCCGCGCGCGCCGCTCGCGTGCACCCGTGCCGCCCACGGGCTCGTCGTGGAGAGCCACCCTCGGGCCATCTCCGCGCCACCACTTCGACTCCGCCGGGTTAGCCTCGTCCCCGCGTAGCTCAAGCGCTCTCTGGCCCCGCCATCCGCCGTCCCGACCGCCGGATCGACGCCGCGCCGCCGCGCCGCGCCAAGCTCCCGCGGCTTCGGTTCACCGCCGCCACTCCGCTTGTCCTCACCTCCTTCCGCGACGAGATCTGGGGGAATCGAGTCCCCGTGGACGGGAACATCTTCCCCGACCCCATCGGCCTCAAGCCCGGGCCTCCACGCGCCGGCGCAGCGTCCCCAACCCCGGCCACCGCGCGTGCGCCCGTCGGCCCGAGGAAGAAGAAGGAAGGGTAGTTTTACCCGAAACCCCCTGCGTTTTTGCATTTTTACGCGCTATATTTTAAACACTATGCATTGAGTCTGTAGAATCTTCCCTGCTACCCCCTGGAGTCTACGGTTAATTACGTTTAGGTCCCTGGTCTGTGTGATTTCCATTTAAATGCATTTAAATTAGGTGTGAACTTTGGAAAATCATAACAAATCACAGAAAAATCCAAAATGGACAAACTCAGTTGCGTTAGACTCCTATTGGGTAGATCTACATGATTGGTAGGATGTGGAAGTGTGAAATGTCTGTTTTGCCCTTGGTTTGTTGCATGCATGACTAATTAGGATAAATGTCAAAAGTGGACTAAATGAACTCCAAAAATTATGAAACTTGGACAGTAGATTTGTTATGGCATCTAGATACTGTGTGATTTTTGGTAGCCCTAGCATTGACTGTTTAATTACTGTTTTGCCCTTATGCATGTGTTTTGTGTATTAAGTTAACTTAGAAAGTGAAGGTTACATGAAATATGCTCCAACATGACCTCTGGTATTTTTCATGTACTCTATACAGTATGGGTAGCTCACTAGTAAAGTATGAGATTGTGCATATTTGTTTTGGCTGCTGTTTTGAAATTGACATAATGATACTAGTTGAAAAAAGAAAATAGGAAAAAGAGCATTTATATGCTTGTTTGAGTGTGTGTTCGCTCTAGGATCATAAAAATACTACAAATTACTAGTGCTAAGAGTGATGTCTTGTAATAGCAGTCCATTGCATGTGTAGATATATGCTTGACTGGTGCTTTGCTTGCATGTGATATGGAAATGACAAGTGATATGATGGTTAAGTCAATGAAATAGGAAAGTGCTATCCGCTATGCTAGAAGAAATTCCACCAAAATTCCTATGGCTATACTACCCTATGAGTATGTTTATCAATCACTTTTCTGCATATCCATGGAATGATTAGTTATGCGTGTATGATCTCCAGGCGTCTCGTGTATTGCATCATGCTTATTATTCATATAGCGACGCTTATTGCAGATACGTGATAAAGAAACAAGTGCACGGGTCTACATCAACCAACGGTGATCCAAAAGACCAACTAAGACCCATTCATGACCTGGAGGGCCCATCAGTCGTGCTTGGAAGGAGGAGTTGACCAAGGGATCAAGGGGTTGCCTGGGGCGAAGCCTCACAACCCGGCAAACTAACAGTAGCTTAGTTTGTTGGTCTTATTAAAGTGAATCAAGGTAGGCAGGACCATGCAAATCCCAGCAAACAAATCATTTTGAGTTACGCATATGCATTAGGATTGATTGAAACCAATTGCATTAGACTTTCCGGCCACCCTGACCCTAGCACCTATACTTAGGGTTCGTAGGACGGGTGCCTAGAATGGTTAGGCACGAGTAGACACGAGTGAGCACTGTCACTCGTCTCGTAGGGTTTACTTTCGAATGATGAATCTTCATTACTATGAATTTATTATTGCTATGTTATGCTTTCAATTGAGACCGGGCGGAGATATGGGATTACTATGTTGAAAAATGATGTGATGGTATGGTGGACTCCGCCCGAGTCGCATAAGGCCCGTTCGCTGTTCGCCTGCTGATCGGCATAACATTGCTAGAATGCTTATCCGGGAAATGGGACCGGTGAAACCTTACTTGTGCCATCCGAAGAACAGAAACACGTTCCTACCCACTAGTTGAGAGAAAGGTGGCCCGGGGGAGCTTGGTACTCATGATGCGGAGACCGAGATGTCGGCAGGCTCGTCGTGGGGGCACAACCCGGGAGTCAGGCGGGAGTGAATCGAACTTGGGATGGGACAAGTGGAGAAGGGGACTATATGTGGGAAAGCCGTCGTGTTAGTAAGCATATGGGCCCCTGGCATTTTCTAGTTATTCCCGGGAATATAAAAATCGATTCGAATCGCTGATGCTCACCAGGTGTGAGAATGCCAATATCACTGACGGGGAACGTAGAACTGTTTGAGGCAAGATGTTTTACGGAATCGATGATTTGATACGACACAATGGTTATACATGCTTTGCTTCATGCAAATTACTCGCCTTATATTACCAATGAGATTCAGGATAAGGACTAGCGGCTGCCAAATCCCGCTATAGCATGACATAAAACATAGTGGATAATCATAATTAAAGGATAGCGACTGTCAAATCCCGCTATCCTATGGCAACATTTTACAGTTTAAAACCAGTGGCTAAGGACCTACTTGCTAGTAAGCTGAGCTTTGCGTCAGCCGTAACCCTGTCCATTAAGTCCTACTGAGTAATTAGTACTCAGGGTTTGCCCCCACTTTTGGCTCACAGGTACTGGCGGCAATTGGATAGCTGCTTGGAGAAGGGTAGCACCGGTGGGCTCGGTGCTTCTCGCCTCGTTCGTCTGTATAAAGGCTTCTTAAGTATCTGGTTTCCACTGCGAGATGTTTTGAAAACGCTTCCGCATTATATATATTTTGGACATGTATTTGACTATATACATTCTTGGTTTATAAACTAAGTCTATCTATTCTATATTTCAACTGCCTGTGATGATGTAACTGTTGTGGCTCCATCGAGAGTCAGATGTCTATGATGTCGGTTCCTCTGGGAAATGGTGTTATCGAGAGCCGAAGGTCTCTCGACGGACGACCGGGTTTAGTACGGTCTAAGTACATTTTAAGCTAATGGTAGCAGGTGTACTTAGCCCGTATTAAATCGGCGGTTCCGCCACACGGTCCGCCTTCACGGCGGCATCCTCAGGAAGAGGGGCGGGGCACGGCTTCATAGTACCAATGCCCAAAAACCACATGAGGCGCGGCATTAATAAGCTTAGAAGCGCCCATCACACAACCTAGTAAAAGGAACTTACCAAGTTCTCTTTGATCGAATGGTTGAGGCCCAAAGGACTGCCAAAGAAGTTCGCCATCGAGGTCTCCTCGGTGATGGCGGTCACACGGAGCCGGATCTCTGCGGGTTGAGCTCCTCGCCAGAGATACGGTCCGGATCAGCCACATCGGTATACTCCCACATAGGGGAACGACGGAACCGAAGCGGTTGGAGAGTCCTCCGAATGAAGGTCGAAACCAGTACCACGCCGGTCAAGCCGGGGCGACGGAGGACCCCTATCTTCTCCAAGAGGAATTCCACCTGGTTGGCGCTCCTCTTCTCTCGACCCCATTCCCATTGATCCTGCCTCGAGGGGGCGGCGCCGGTAAAGACGGGGGCCCTCCCGATGTATCCGGATGGGGGCATGACCCCGTCCGCCAGGGGAGGGTCGCCAAGGTTTTGAACATAGAACCATTCCCCCGAATACCCATGGGTGGAAGACGGGAGGGGATCTGAAGGTAGTCTTGCCGACGGCCATTGCGCAGCTGGATGGTCACACCGCCGACAAGGGATTGCCCGCCTTGCCCCTGCGAGAGCTGGGGGCGAAACAGATCGCACCACAGTTTGAAGTGCGGCGCTATCCCGAGGAAAGCCTCGCACAGCGTGATAAAGCACGCCATGTGAAGCACGGCGTTGGGATTCAAGTGCTGAATCTCCAAGCCGTAAAAGAAGAGGAGCCCCCGCACGAACGGGTGCAAGGGGAGACCGAACCTGCGCTCATAGAAGGGCGCGAGAACGACGATCTCGTTCCCCCGAGGATCAGGCAGGCTACCGAGCTCTGGCAGCCGCGATCCCGACACCGCCCGGGGAGGGTGGAAGCATTTCTTCTCCAAGATCGCCAGGCGCGTCCTGGGGGTCGTGCACCGGGGGAAGGAAGCTATCAGCGGCGGCGAAGAAGCGCGCAGGAACTAACGAGGAACGCAAGGAAGGAGAAGGCAAAGCTGAGGAAACAGCAGAGGCGAAAAAGAGGCAAGTAAACAGTCTAATTCTCTCCTCTTCCCTCATAAACCCGCGCATGGGATAACGAGGAAACAAGGGATAAGCGGACGTGGAGGGCCGTCGACGGGCCCACCACTACGCATTTACCACCACGACCCCCGGCGTCTCCTCGAAAACGGGGCCACGACCGCGCCCCGACTTCTCTCGAACGGCGCGAGAAGGCAGAGAGACGGGACGGCCCGCCTCCCTCAAAAGGTGCGACCCGTAAGCCACCCCACATGCATTAACTGAGATGGCAGGGAGTCAGCGCCGACGGAACGACACGCGGACGGATCCTTCACGCCGGAGCGATCCCGGGTGAGCGTAAACCTGACCCCAAACCAATACGTAATCCAACCTGAATCGGTGCATAGAGCGAGGGACGGTCGGTAGGCAAGCTCCCAAGCAAGCTACACGCAAGTGAGCCGGCATAAGGCCATTTGCCCCGACCGTGTTCGAGACCATACCTCAAACTCTCTTGCGGTAACCCAGCTGATGGGGTGGCCACGTGGCCCCCCTTTGGACAGACTTCTGACCAAAGGGCCGAGCCCCTCAATGGGACAGACTTCTAAACCGGAAAAACCGTCGGATCTCACTCGGACTACCCGCTATTAGCTCGATGGCCGCCGCACCCACGCCAACCTGGCTGGTGATGGTCGGCCCAACCTTCAAAAGGTCAAACGGACAGGCCTTCCGGAGGGGGTCGCGCCAAGAATCCCATTCGAAATTGGGTGCTTAGGAAACTCTCCTGAAAACCTGACGATTGGCTTAAAAGGCAAACCCTGTGCAATGCCCATAACGGCTTCACGCACACGAGTCCCTGACAACCCCCGAGCGATTCCTCACAAAATCACTCGGGGGCTACATCCTACGGATGCACTTGCGCGCCTCCCTCTAGAGTGAGCCTTCGACCAACCACAAAAGGATTGGTTGAAGGCTCGGGGGGCTACTGATAGGGGAGAATATAAAACCCCTCAGAGGAAAGAAGCCCAAGAAAGGCCTGCACGGGCCCAAATCGAAGGCCCACAGCCTTACCCAACGCGCAGCAGCCGGGGCGAGTGAGCCGATCCGACCCTCACCTCGTACGCTCGTACGGGACGGAGGCGACCGACCTTCTCACGGGGCAACCGACCCTCAGACCAACGCTCGGGCGAGGCGGAAAGTCCCGACCTATGCCACGTCCGACGTTGGGACTCGCCGGCGTGCAGCCCACGACCAGGCAGCGAAAGGTCCACTCATGGGCCTGGACAAAGGGACGGCACACTGTCCTCCTGAGCCCACGCCTGCTACGAGGGACGGCGTCACGCTGCCACCACCTGCCAAGCACGTGCTTGCGCGCATGCTCATTGCGACAGGATGTGCCGTCAACCACCTGACGCCGCACGTCTGGAACACCCCGCCACGACAGGGCTAGGGGGCTGACACCGGGCAGTGATTGACCCTATAAAGGGAGACACCTGGCAAGGCTTGGCGAGACCGGCAAAACCAAACAAGCGCAAGAGACAGGACCACCGAGCCCCGCCTCGTACGGTCTTATGAGGCAGAAAGCAACCGACCGACCTTCGCCCCCCCCCCCCGTTGGGACACAATGGTGCACGAGACACCGTTACGGACAGACAGAACGACTCGGCAGCAACGCTCCGTAGCCGGATAATCCGCCACCTAACATCACGCCCGTCTGACGCCAAGAGCTAAAGAAAGGAAGCCAGGATGGACGGGACGGAACACCCTCCCCATACGGCTCTCTGACTCTGTGAGAATAGAAGCATTCGCAGGTACACCGAACCCCCGGCACGGCTCAGCTACAGGACCCCAGACAGACGACCTCACGGCGCGTGACAAGAGCGTGCCGGGAACGCACGGGCTTCTGGTAGGACTCTTGTAACAAGGGGACCCACGTGTCAGGGTCCCCCCTCCTCTCTATATTCTTTCTTCTCCTTCTTCCCTGGAACTGTAAGCACCCCCCTTGAACTATAAAAGGAGGGGAAGCACTCACGAGTGGAGGGACAGGAGCACCACAAAGAGCACAAAGTCTAAGTAACAAGGAGACCCTCTCCGCTACGCTTGCGCCCACTGTAACACCTCAACACCCCTCGTAATACAAGAAACACACTTCACTGGACGTAGGGATTCATCCCGAACCAGTATAAACTTTCGAGTCTATCGGCTCACCATTCGGAGCGAGTCCGTGCTGACATCCCCCACCGAACAATAAATCTACTGCTTGTGTCACCCCGGTTCCCGGAACCACGACATAAACGACGAGACAAATTTATTAAATCTAATTAATCCCATCCCATTTTTCTAATCATAGATTAATTAGACTTAATAAATTCGTCATTTTCAACCGTGTAATTAGTTTTCTAATTAAACCATATTTAATATTTTTATAGAAATATTCGATGTGATATGGGCTAAATTTTAGCCCCTGAATCTAAACGTCCCCTAGATCTATTCTATCCTAAATAGATAAAAAAATGATGAAAAAAAAGAGCAACTAACGACGATGTAATGGATAGGAGATCTCACATATTCCAAAATTTGAGGGGCTGTTTGGTAGCTATGTATTTTCACAGTTTTGAGGTAAAACCATAGTATTGGAGAATACCATGATATTTTTGCAAAAAAGTGGTTGGTGGCTCCTTTGAAAATACAGTATTCAAAACTATGGTTTTGCCAATACTACAGTAATTTTGGAGTATTGGAAACTTTGGTCTGGACCAAAGTTTTCGGTGCTTGCGCATCCACGCCCGACTCCCCTCGTCTTCCTCCTTCGCAGTTCGCACGACGGCGCCCCGCATCTTCCCTCCCCGACTAGCTCCGCCGGCCACCACTCCGCCTCCGTCCACCAGCCCCCGGCCCTGCCCCGTGCCGCCGCTAGCCTCTTCCACAGCCGCGCCGCCGCCGAATGCGCCTCCCGCGGCCGCGCCGGATCTAGCCAGGAGGAGGAGGCGTCGGGGCAAGTCTAGCCAGGAGGACGAGACGGCGGCCAAATCCCAGGCAGGGAGGGAGGAGGTGCCAGGGTGGAGAGGGAGAGGGCAGCGACCTCCGGTGGGTGCACCTCTTCCTCGACGTACCGGCCGCCGCCCCGGCCGCAGTAGCACCGCTCCGCTCCGGCGTGGGGGAAGAGGGTCCGGCGGTGGGAGTGAGCCCAGCGGCGGGCGCGGGGAGAGGGGTCGGCGACGGGAGGCCAGGCTGCCGGCGTGAGGGAGCGAGGCCGGCGCCAGCGCGGCAGGAGAGAGGGCGGCGGCAGGAGGCATCTGTGTGTGGGTGGGGGGGGGAGCGAGGCTCATGGGGGTGTGACCGGCGTGAGGGAGGGGGTTGATACTGTGGTTTTCTAATTGGAACCAAACAAATCTCAGTTTCAAATAATACTTTGATTTTACTATGGTATTCAAATATTGCAGTATTTGTGACATGACAATTATAAACTGTGGTATTTGAAAACCACAATATAAAAAAATACACTGTCAAACAGGCCCTGAGAGTATTGCCAATGGAACCAAATAAACAAAGTAGTATTTTCATCTTTCTCATCTACAATTCTCTCTCTCTCCTAAATCGCAATCCAGATGCAGCCTTCTCCGTACGGTATTCAATTTCGGTGTCAAGTAAGCGACATTCGTCACCGACAACTTGTTTGGAACGCCCTAAGTCCCAGTGATCGTAGGATACTCTGTACTGGTCAATGACTATGTCCGTAGACCTGCTCAAAGTTTAATCAAAGTTCAAGTCACAAAATGGCTGAAGAAAGAAAAAAATTATGTTACGATTATCACATCGCAATGATCGACCTCAAGCAAATGATGATGTTTGATGTGTCTAGTAGAAAGTTGAGTTGGAATTAAGAGTTATTTCACGTATGCTGGCGTTAAAAGAGTGAGAAGTTATAATAGGTTCATGTGTCATGTGAGATTGGTTTGTAAAGCTCGAGTGTTTTTTTTGCAACACTTGAATGCTATGGTGACATATTTTATAAACAAATCTCAATCTATATTTTTAATAGTTGTACAAACTTTATTGACATGTCTATAAACTCTATTGACATGGTTTTCTATATAAAGGTGTGTGCACAGCTAGCAAACATAATTTTCTTCTCTCTCACGTATGTGCAAACTAGACTTGAGCATGGGCAGAGGCGAAGCTAGCACAAGAAGGAGGGTGGTGCACTACTTAAAGAACTTGTGTATTTTCTTATGATATATGACGAATACTACTCAATGGTGCCAGTGCACCAGGGAAGATCACTGTGGCGTCGCCCCTGAGCATGGATCAACTGGCCTAATACGTCCCAAAAAAACTGACCCGAGCAACACAATGGGTAGGTGCGGGCCGTATTTTTTTTGACCCGCAACAATCGACGGACCGGCATGGACCATGTTTTTTTGACCCAAAACCCGACATGTCCGTGGAAAGTGTACGAGGCAACCCAACCCGACCCCAACATCAGGCATAGGTCGGCGGCAGGCCGTTCTATGCGACCCGACCCAACGTTTGATCATGTCTAGCACAAACCAAAAAGATTAAGATTAAGCTCACAATTTGCAATTGGCCGTAGCAACACACCCTTTATGGAAAAGGATGACTAAATTGTCATAAGCAACGGACCGAGCTGCGAAACAGCGAAAGTACTAAAAACAAAGTAGCAAATAAACCTGGTAACGGTTTTGATCAAACCGGTCTATTTGGGCTGATTTTGCTCATGGGCCAACATGGTTTGTTAGGAAATAGGCTAAGAAGGCCAGTAGTGTGGTTTGGTGTGGTACTACGTCAAAATGGGCCGGTTCAGGGTGTGGAACCGTTCACAAACCCAAGCCCGTATCACGGTCCTCGCGGGACTGGTGAGCGTCGGGCCGGTGCCGCTGTTGCGGCGGGAAAGAGAAGGGCCCAGAGGCCGTCGAGACAAGGACGACAGTGGACACGCGCTCAGCGGTGCCACTGCCGGCTGCGGGGGAGGGCGGGGCGCACAACCTCTTCCGTGTGGCGCCACCCGCTCTCCAGCGACGGCCCTTCTCTGCGTCGCCTGCTCTCCGACGACGGCGGTGGGTCGAGGTCGAAGACGCAGGGAGAAAATCTGGTTGGAACCAGTTCAAGAGCTTTGGATCGATGTGTCATGTGTCTCGATTTAGATACATAGGCTGGTCTAGTTGAGAGACAACGTGGTGGAGTGGTTTGGACCGAAATGAAGCCCTACACCGCAACGGCTCGGTGCAGGCTTAGGTCGGATTTGAGACTATTAGCTAAGGCAGTGTTCGGTTGTTTTGACAGCTTGCCTCGCCTGGCTTTGCCAGGCAATGCCAGCCTTGCCGACGCGAGCGAGCTGGAGAAGCTCTCCGTCAAAAGAAAGGAAAATCTTGCTCTCGCGATCCCCGAGGTCAGCTCGCCTGCCCTCCAAACGCCTAGCCTGCTTCGTTATCTGGACCTGTCAAGGCAAGGCAAGGGTTTGCCTGAGAAGCAAACACGCCCTAAGCAAACACATCCGATAGGATGACCAAAATTATCATAAACAAAGGATCGAACTGCAAAAGTACCAAAACTGCTGTGCGAATGGGCGCCAAACGACCCAAACCCTAACTCTGTCCACTGCCATCGCACCCCTCCATTTCAAATCCACGTTTCCCCCTTCCTCCGACTCCCTCCCCTCGCCGTCTCCGGCGAGACCTGGAAATGGATCTCGCCGCCACCCCCTCCAGGTCCAAGTCCAAGCCCAGATCCTCGTCGGCGAAGGCCGTCGCCGCCTCCATCGAGTCCCAGATGGACGTCTGCACCCCGTCAAAGCCCATTCCCAGGCGGAAGTCCAAATCGGCGGCTTCGCCGGCGCCGATATCTCCGGCGACGCCCTCTACCGTCCGGCGCTCGCGCCGCCTCCTTGAAACGCCCACCAAAGCCGCCCCGGAGGTGCCGGCGAAAGATACGCCGACCCCCACCTCCAGGGGTAAACGCGCCGCGCCATCACCCAGAACCCCTGCTCAGCGCGAGCCCAAGCGGCAGAGGCGGCAGCCGAGGAAGAGGGCGTACTACCGGAAGGTGGTGTACGATGGCGGGGAGTTCGAGGTCGGGGACGACGTCTACGTGAAGCGGCGTGAGGCGGCGGAGTCTGACGCGGAGGACCCAGAGGAGGAGGAGTGCCGCGTGTGCTTCCGCGCCGGCGGCGGGGTAATGGTGGAATGCGATGCGTGCCTCGGCGGGTTCCACCTGCGATGCGTGCGCCCGCCGCTTCGGAGGGTGCCTGAAGGTGACTGGGCATGCCCGTACTGCGAGGCTGAACGCACCGGGAAGGTGGTCGAGCGGCCCAGGCCGCCTGAGGGGAAGCACATCGTGAGGACTGCCAAGGAGAAACTTCTCTCCAGCGATTTGTGGGCTGCACGCATCGAGAGGTCAGTGAAGCTCTTACATTCCACCGGCTTCCAAAATTCATTCTTGGACCACACATTTCTGTGAATCGGCCCAGAATTTTTTCCCCTTATAAAACATGTCACTTGCTTATTTTGTGAATTGGAAGGCATTACCAGTTATAACTTATTACTGCCCTAAAGAGTAAAGGCTTATGATAACCAACATGCGGGGTTAGAATAGATTGGACAACAGCTTGTCCTCATATTAGGCGATGCAATAATAATAATAAAGCACACACTTCTAGCTGTGGAATGGTGTAACTCTAGCATTCAAGTTTTTTTTTCAATACATTGTTGATCTATACTGTTGCGTGGCTCGTCATCCTCTTTTTCCTAACAAAAGAAAAGATCCATGATGGTAGAAGCACCTGGATATATATCTCCAGATGTGCCTTATGTTCTATTCTAATGATACTTAACACTAAATGCACAGTTTATGGAGGGAGCCTGATGGCATATTCTGGGCAAAGGTAAGGTGGTACATTATCCCCGAAGAGACTGCAGCAGGAAGGCAGCCACATAATTTGCGAAGAGAGCTGTACCGCACCAATGATCTTGCAGATATTGAGGTGGCCATTCTGTTCTATGTCACTATGTGTATTTTTGGCTCTTCCACGGTATTTCTTTGCTTGTCCCTTTATGGTTTTAATTTCCTTGTGCAGATGGAAACAATCCTTAGACATTGTTCTATAATGTGCCCCAAAGATTTTAGGGATGCTAACGATGGAGGAGATGATGTATTTTATTGTGAATATGAATATGATATACATTGGCATAACTTTAAGCGTTTGGCGGACATTGATGACGAGCCTGAGGTATATGCACAACCTTTAAGATGCAAAACAATCTTCTCTGAACCCTGGACACCATTGTGGTTTACCCAGTAATTAATCTTTTTCTTATTCATTTGTTGTAGACAAAGGAAGATCCTTGTGATAAGCCCTACAATGCTGGTGATGATTATAACAGTGACACTGATGAAGATTCAGAATATGATGAGGAGGAAGAACCTAAATCATGTTTGTCTGCCAGACATAATCAATCACATGAATTGGCGGCTGTGAGAACCATTATTTTCTCTCTTCATCTGCTGTTTTGTATTCCTTTACTGAAATGCCATATTTATTCATAGAATTCAAGGAAAGGTAGGATATATGGCCTACAAAAAATTGGTATACGAAAAATTCCTGAGCATGTTCGGTGCCACCAAAAGACTGAGCTGGAGAAAGCGAAAGCAACCCTGTTATTGGCAACTCTTCCTAAGTCATTGCCTTGCAGGGATAAGTATGTTTATTCATCTCGCTGAATGTTTCTTGTGCTTAAAAAAACTGCTACTCAGCTGAAGTCTCATTTCAGAGAAATGGAGGAGATATCTACATTTGTAAAGGATGCAATCTGCAACGATCAATGCCTAGGACGCTGCCTTTATATCCATGGTGTACCTGGTACTGGCAAGGTGAAAACAACATCCTTTTCCGGCTGCTTTTATTGTTTCATCTCATCTGCTTTGGCTAAATATTAAACCAAATCCTCTGCATCTATGTTGTCAACTTACAGACTATGAGCGTACTTGCTGTTATGAGGAGGCTGAGATCTGAATTTGATTCTGGAACTCTAAGGCCGTATTGTTTTATTGAAATTAATGGTCTTAAATTAGCATCTCCAGAGAATATCTACAAGGTACGTCGGCTTTGACGGCCTAATGATAAATCCTCCCTACTCAACTGTAGTTGGCACATAACCCTCCGGGAAGAACTTTAATGGGTGTATTCTTTTAAAATATGCAGGTTGTATACGAACAGTTGAGTGGGCATAGGGTTGGGTGGAAAAAGGCTCTTCACTATTTAACAGAACATTTTTCAGGTGGCACTAAAATTGGAAAGCAAGCAAACCAGCCAATTATTTTGCTCATCGATGAGCTTGATCTTCTTTTGACAAGAAATCAATCGGTAATAATTCAACCCAAACCTATTAATTATTCATTTTGCTGGTATGTTTTGATTTAAACACTAACTGTTTGGTATTATCATTTGTATTCCCATTGTCTGACACTGGTTTTTTTATCAGGTGCTCTATAACATTCTTGATTGGCCAACAAGACCAAATTCAAACTTAGTTATCATAGGTAACTAACTGTTCCTTTTATTTTGAGCTGTGATTTTGCCTTACCTTTTACTTATCCCTTGGCTGTTTTGTTATGAACACAGGTATAGCGAACACAATGGATCTTCCAGAAAAGTTATTGCCTCGAATATCAAGTCGGATGGGTATCCAACGGCTGTGTTTTGGCCCATACAATTATCGGCAACTGCAGGAAATTATAACAAGCCGTCTAAAGGGTATTGATGCCTTTGAGGAACAGGCTATTGAATTTGCTTCTAGAAAGGTTTGCCTTGTGACACCATGTTTGCATTTTGTCGCCATGTATTTTTCATCCACAACTGTTGATCTCTATCTTGGCATCACTCCACCTAATCTGAAGTTCGCTAGGAAGACAGGAGACGATAAGTTCATGTCATGGGAGATTGCAATTAAAAACATTATAGATTTGTTAGGCATCAAAGTCAAATATTGGTACAATAACGACTTAATGAGTTTGCATTGCCGAAATGTGAAAAAAGTTGAAATCAGTGGCAAACAATGAATTTATAATTGAGCTTATGCCATTTTCTATTGTAATGTATGCATGGATTTCCATTTGTTTGATTATATATTGCCTTTGCATGCAGGTAGCTGCTATGTCAGGTGATGCTCGGCGAGCTTTAGAAATTTGTAGACGGGCAGCGGAGTTTGCAGACTACCGTGTTAAACAATCTGGACAGACTATCTTTTCTGCAAATAAAGGTACTGTCACATTTGTGCTGGAATCACTGTTTTCACTAAAAAATGTTTACAGTGGATTATTCTATCTTTATATTTAACAGAAAACTTGATACCTACTACAAACCCACCCTTCGCATTATGGTTGTACAGCTTCAACCTTCCATTTTTGGGCTAAATTCTAAGTTGTACATACTTAATTGAAAGTGGACCAATATTTGTAGGCGATGTTGTTTGCATGGGTGATATAGAATCTGCTATTCAGGAAGTCTTCCAGGCACCACATATTCAAGTAAGTGGACAATGTGCTTGTTATGCGCACTTGTACTCATAACCTGATCAATTAGTAAAGTCAGGTTACCATCCAAACTGATATTATTTATATCTCTAACATTTCTATCTCTTTACAGGTGATGAAGAGTTGCCCAAAATTTGGAAAAGTTATATTGGTTGCCATGGTTCATGAATTGTACAAAAGTGGATTAGGTGAAGTAATGTTTGATAAGGTGAACTCAGTTTTTTGCGTGTTTTAGCTCCTATGTTTTTTTAATATTGTGGGCACCGTAAAAGAGTGTAGAGAAACTGAGAAAGCTTGTGCTTTAATTTCAATGCCTATGTGCCGTGATCTTGGCTCAAATGTCAAATCCAATACAAAGAATGAAGTCTTCTTACCTTGGTACACAAATTTTTGGGTCAGTTACATATTTATATTTGGCGCTGCCCAAGCCCTATTCTGGCAGTAGGGTATGTGGACCATAAAACTACTATTGACCATTAATTTAGGATTTTCCTGTGTTTTGCTGGCAAATTTTTCTGACAGCTAAGCTTTCTTTTTGAACAATTGACTAAACTTTTTCCTGATATTGCATTATTGAACTTCGATACTTTATCCAGGCTGTTGAATTGTTTTTGGCAATCTCCTCTCACCACTAGCTAGCTCCCACCCCCCTCCCTTTTTTCTATATTCCACTCCTGCAACCGTTAAGCTGGATCGAACTGTTGCAAGTGGAGTATTCTTTTTCATCGTATTGTCCATGTGATCAGCGCCACAGGTATTGTAGCAAGTGGTGGCTTAGTTAGATAAACTTCTCTACCATTTGTTATTTGGTTTGTTACATTGTTTACTAATATAATCAATTAGAGATAATAATATATTTGTTACTGTTTGAAAGTTATCGTATCAGTTCATTATTCAAGAACTAGACTATACTCCCTTGTCTCATGTCTTCTCCCTCATCTTTTTTCTCTCCCATTCCATGCATTCTCTACCACTCCACTATTGTCCTGGTGATGTTTACCCTAATGATTAATGATAATTGCATCAGATTTCATATATCAGAGCTACTATAACAGCTAGCATCCAGCAGGGAGTGAATGTTAGTCATCCGGTCTTAACTATACTTCCATACACTGACTAGTTTGGCATGAAATCAAAGAGTTTTCCATGGGGATGGAAGCCATCCAGAGCAAGTGGCTTACAAAATGAAAGCAGTTCTACCACAGAGAGCAGCTTGTATGTCTAGGTCTTGAATCATTTTTTCTTCTTTTTGATAGCCTTTTTCATGCTCGGCTTTCCCCCCTCCTGTCTTCATTCATCGTTTTCTAGAGTTGTGTTTAGTTGTTTGGCTTTTGGGACCAGTTGTTGCCCTATAAAAAAACTGCGCCGGCTCCTCTTTTTAATATATTGCAGCAAATCTCTTTCTGCCCTTTCCAAAAAAAAAAAAAAAACTTAGGAAGTTTCATAGTGGCAAGATGTTAGCAGTACTTCTTGTTTACGCCATTCCTGTTTGGGACTATACGCAGTAGTAGTATACTAGTATGTGACCACGTGTGCTTCTAAAGAAATCTAATGAGATCTTTTCTTTTTTGTAGTTAGCATCAACAGTTCTTTCCTGGTGCCATGCCAATAGAGAACTATTGCCTGGACACGATACTCTCATGAAAATTTGGTATGCTGATCCAATCTAATGTATAGTTTGCAATACATGTAAACTGTGCTCAAGTTGCCCTTACATACAGTTTATTCTATGAGTTCATGTTTGCTGATCATCATGTATTATGTGTCAGTGATGATGTTGCATTTGCTTCTGCATGCCATTTCAAATGCAGTTACATTACATGTTCTTGTTCCAACTTCCAACCTCAGCATTTATATGTATCACCTTTTCTAGATGAAGTATAACTTCCGGTCTCTTCACCAACTAGAGATACATATAACCATTAAACTTACAAACATCTAAATAGGTGGGCACCAGGATTTGAACCCTGGCGGGTGGAATCATGTACACAGGCTGCAACAGGCCATTTGATGAATAGTTCTCTAGTAATAATATTGTAGAAAGCAAAGACAATATTTATTTCTGCTTTTAGTTAGCTGGGTATTATTTGTGCACATTCTGAACTGTTGTAAATTTTCTTCATCTGTGGCAATTTTATCTTTTCCAATAAGATTAAATCACTTATGAGTACTGATTTTCATTCACTTCTCAATCCTTCTAACTTCCATATACTCTTCCTTTTTTTGCGAGGAATTTACTCTTCCTCTGTATTAGTAAATTTCTTATATGTTCCATTTGCAGCTGCAAGCTTGGTGAAAGCAAGGTCATCCTCTGTGAAGAGGGTAGTAAGCACAAGTTGCAGAAGCTGCAGCTTAACTATCCAAGGTCAGCTCTTGAAAACCACATCAAGAAACTTTAATTAAAAAATGCGAATAACGATTTAAACCTACTCATGCTCTAATAACATGTTTCCTTGATCGGCAGTGACGATGTGACCTTTGCCCTCAAGGAATCACCGGATCTTCCTTGGCTGTCCAAGTATTTGTGAACACCTTGTTGCAGGTGCAGGAACCCTTTTTTACAGGCATTGTTTTCTGTTCTCTGGGGGGAGCAACAGACCTTCATTTCTCAGAAAATGGCGCAACAGGACTTACCATTCATCTGTTGTGAGTTTAACGTGCCCGTTCACTGTGCTGCCGATGTTCTCAACCTTTTACATCTTGATTTTACAAACTTTTTCTTACCAGTGTCATCCGTTTTACAGATTCAAACCTCCCTCTGATCTGTCAAGAAACCAACCAAGGATGTTGCCGTATACGGAACACACATCCTCTTGCATTGCAGTCGCCCACCACACCAAACGAAAAGTCGAATGTCTGTACTTCCGCCACATCGGAATATGTTGTTTTTATGTTGTATGGAACTGCCTCGTGTCAGCTGATCCGACAGATTTGTAGCTCTATTTCAAACTGTGAATTGCTTATATTGTGAGTTGTCTGGTAAAAATCAATGAAAAAACAGTTTTTTTTTTCCATCGGAAGAGAAGTTTTTGGATCTAGATAAGACGCGTTAGTCGTTTTTTTCTCCTGATGAGCAATCGAACGGCTGAGGTGCTGCCGTTCGAAAAATAGAAAAAAAAAAAAACCTTTTTTGACGCTTCGCCTTCATTCCGTCGACCTCGTTCGAGCAGAAGAGCGCTCAACGAATGCGAGCAGCAGAGCCATGGCGAAGAGAAGCGCCGCGCCAGTGGCCCCCCGTCGCCGAGGAGCCAACACCGTCCCGCCCCTCCATAGGAGCCTGCACCGCTTCCTCCGCCTTCTCGGCGCATCCACCCGCAAAAGCGCCCGCCGCCGCCGCCTCACGGCCGAACCCACCACCCGCGAGCGCGAGGTCCCGAGACCTCAGGAGTCGAAGCGCTCCGAGCCTGAGTCCGAGCCGCAGGGGAACGATGCTGCCGCCGCCGCGGCCGTGGCGGGCAAGTACTGGGCGCACCGGCACAGCCTCTTCTCCCTGTACGACCGCGGCGTGCGCATGGACGCCGAGGGCTGGTACTCCGCCACCCCGGAGGCCGTCGCGGCGACGCAGGCCGCCCGCGCCGCGCCCGGCGACCTCGTCGTCGACGCCTTCGCCGGGTGCGGCGGCAACTCCATCCAGTTCGCCGCCAGGCACGTGATGCGCGCCGCCTCATCTCCCGCGCGTCTCTCTTTGCCCTCCCGGCTGCTACGGTGACTGTGACTGATCGATCCTGTCGCCGCCGCGTGACCGTGCTGCACTGCAGGGGTTGCTACGTGGTCGCCGTGGAGATCGACCCCTGCAAGGTGGAGCTGGCGGCGCACAACGCGAGGGTCTACGGGGTCGAGGACAGGATCGAGTTCATTGTCGGTGACTTCTTCCGCCTGGCGCCTTCTCTGAAGGTTTGTCTGAAAAATCGTCAGAGTTTGTGAAAGCTCAGTGATCAAGCTTCAGCTCTGATTCCTACACCTCATGTCACATCAGTTATCCGTTGCCTTATACATACCATACTGGCATATTTATTTCAATCTCAAATTGATTACTGATTGCTTGATTGCCTATATGACACCAGGCTGATCTGGTGTTCCTTTCACCACCCTGGGGAGGGCCATCATACATTCAAGCTCCAGTTTACACCCTTGATATGCTGAAGCCAAAAGACGGGTACGTTGTTCCTCGTGTTTGTTCTCGCTGAAAGATGAAAAAAAAAAAAAAATCCCTGTTGCCTGTTTCAGCTTCCAAGTGAAACCCTGGTGCAGATTTTGCTCCGTAGTTCTCTAGATATGGCTATCACAGTTTGCTAAAAAAAATCAATTTGAAACTGCATACATGTATAATTGGCTAACATTTCAGTAGAAACCATTAGATTCAAGAGTTCTCAGAACAAAAGCGTCTTAAGCTTACGGCTTTATGTCTAGGTATGCAACATTTCAAGCAGCTCAAAGAATAGCTCCTAAAATCATGATGTTCTTGCCACGGACCGTGGACGTGAGTCAAGTAGAGGAGCTTTCATGGCTGTCTTGTCCTCCCTTAGATTTTGAGGTATGTTATGGTACTTCTTTTAACTTTCCGGCATTTCGAGGGAACTTTTGTGGTTTAAGACCGGCATTCTCTGGACTCTGATCATTCCAGAGTGAAGAGAACTATGTACAACACAGACTCAAAGGAATCACTGCCTACTTTGGAAGAACAAAGAGATCACCGAGCCCATTGTCAGTATTGGGATGAGGAACAACCTGTCGACGAGCACAGGAGTAATTACTTATTCATGTTGAAATCAAAATATATATCAGAAAAAATGTTGCAAAATTTATGGAACCTCGTATGCCAAAGGGGGCCTTAAAAGATGATCATATATGATATCATATCATCTGAGTCAAAGCTTATGTTCCCTGCAAAATCATCTCAGAGGCCTGGAATGGAGGAAAATTGAGTTGGGAATTGAAATGCAATCCCCAGTAGAAGGCACATCAGTATCATATATAATTTTTGCTCGAAGGGTGCTCTCACAAGTCACACCATTTCCCCTGTTATAACAGGAATGGAGGAAAATAACCCCATTGTATAAAATTTTCAGGTACCATCATCCGCTGCTATCTTTTAGTCACCTGTTAAATGTTATCTTTTTTTTTTTTTTTTTTGCCTAAGATCCCAGGATGCCATACTATTTTGATTTTTGAGAAAGGATGAATCTATAAGTAAGTGACACGTACGTACAATTTACAGAAGAAAAATACATAATGAAGGGGATCACCGATCACCCCTCCATCCCATCATTGCTCTATCCCATGTCCCTCCTCCCCCCAGCTAACTACAACAGAATTCTTCGTCGCATCTCCCACCTTTTCAGGTCCAAAAAGAAAAGAAAAAAAATCTGTCAATCTTTGATCATCAGAGAGTAGAAGACCCAACAAAGACAGAGTCATACTACTGTATTTACCAATCACACATACCACTAGGTACTAGTGAATCATCATGAGTTCCTGAAGGTATGCGTTCCCCGGTTGTAGCCGTAGTAGGATCGGTACCACCTGACGAACTTCTTCAACCCCATCTCCAGGCTCGTGGTGGGCTTGTACCCGAGCTGCTCCCGTGCCAAGCTGATGTTGGCGTGCGTGTACGGCACGTCGCCATTGCCGGGCATCTCCACCACGTTCTTCTTGGCCTTCACCCTCAGGTGCCTCTCCAGGATGGCCACCAGCGTGGGCACTGTCACGGGCGACGTGTTCCCCAGGTTGAAGATCCTGTAGGGCGCCGGGCCACGCTTCTTGCCGCCGGTGCCGGTGCTCCGCCCCGCCGTGTCCAGCGACGCCAGGCATCCGCGCACGATGTCGTCGATGTAGGTGAAGTCCCTGGCGAGGTCGACGTGGTCCCTGCCCCGGTACACCGTGATGGGCTTCCCCTGGAGGATGTTGCGTGTGAAGGAGAAGTATGCCATGTCGGGGCGCCCCCATGGCCCGTACACGGTGAAGAACCGGAGGCCGGTGACGGAGAGGCCATAGATGTGGTTGTACGTGTGTGTGATCTCCTCGCCGGCCTTCTTGGTGGCGGCGTAGAGCGACGCCGGCCGGTCGGTGCGGTGCGCCTCGGAGAACGGGACGCGGTCGTTGAGGCCGTAGACGGAGGAGGAGGAGGCCCAGACGATGGCCGGCTGCGGGTCGGCGTCCTTGCAGGCCTCGAGGAGGGAGACGAGCCCGGCGATGTTGGAGTGCACGTAGGACGCCGGGTTCTCCATGGCGTAGCGCACGCCGGCCTGCGCGGCGAGGTGGAGCACGTGGGTGAAGGGCACGACGTCGAAGAGCTTGGCCAGGAGGCGGCCGTCGTTGATGTCGCCCTCCACGACGAAGACGCCGTGGGAGCCCAGCAGCGCGCGGCGGGCCTTCTTGAGCGAAGGGTCGTAGTAGGAGTTGAAGTTGTCGATGCCGACGACGCCGTCGCCGCGGCGGCGCAGCGCGAGCGCGCAGTGCGTGCCCACGAACCCGGCGGCGCCCGTGACGAGCACGGAGAGGCCGGCACCCTCGGCGGACCCCGGGGGGCGGCGCGGCGAGGCCGACGCCCGGATCTGGCGCTCCCAGTGCAGGCCGCCCCAGGAGGCGGCGAAGTAGCGGGACGAGGTGTCGACGAAGGAGTGGACGCTAAGGTACGTGGCCGTCATGGCCACCAGGAAGAGCGCCCACAGGAACATGGTCCCCGTGGACGCGAAGCAGCGGTGCAGGTGCCGGCTCATCGGCATCGCCCCCGCCCCCGCCCGCTCCACCTTCGCCTTCCCCGGCGTCGACGGGTACTGCTCCTCCTCCACCACTCGCATCCTATCTATCCTCCTCGCATGCGATCCGCCGCCGCCGCCGCCGCCGTCACCGGCAGCAGCGCAGCGCTCCTCCTCCGGCCGCCGCGCCAATTAGCAAGCTGCCGTGCCGCGGACCGACGACCGGCCGGCCGGCCTGCTAGCTCCTCGTCGCAAATTAAAGACGAAACCTTTGGTTGGTCCGGCGACCTCTGTCTATGCGGTGGCCACGTCCCCGCGCGCGCTCTCCTCGCAGGATCTTCTCGGAAATGGCATGGCGGGGCGGTGGCCGGCGCGTCGCTAAGGAGGGGACGAGAGACAAGGGGAGGCGCTATAAATAGCCATTGGCCTTTCGCGCTGTGTTTCTCAGGGCTCGGCGATGTTGATGGAGGTCCCCGTAATTTAGCCGCGTCCCCCGTTTCGTTTATTTTTAGCCGCTAGCTGGAGTTGAAGACACACGCGGGCGTCGTCGTGCTCGTGCTCTTCTCTATGCTCGGTCGCCGTGGACGCGTCCTAAGCTTGCTTCCTTCTGGCAATGGCGGTTTGACGTGGGGCAGGCAGGCAGCAGGCTACACCTAGTAGTCACATACACGAGGTGGTTTGAAAGTGGCGCGACCATGGAGGAGTAGCTGCTACGTCCTCACTCTCTAATTCTGGGTTTGTCTTAAATCAAACTTTTTAAAATTTAATCAAATTTATACGAAAAAGTGTAAATGTTTATAGTACCAAATGAGTATCGTTAGATTCCTTATCACATATATTTTCATTATGTATCAATTTGGTTCTGTAAATAACGATATATTTCTTTATAATTTTAGTTAAACTTTACGAAGTTTGACTTAGGACAAACTCAGAACGACTTGTTTTCTAAAACGGAGAGAGTATATCTGCAAAAAGTTAAGGATGTGAACACATGCAGAGAGATTAAAAACTGAATTAACAGAAAAGATGACCCTTGTTTTGTTAGCAGAGGAGATACTGTATTATACTAGTATCTCTTGCGTGACGCCACAGAAGAGGTCAGGGCCATGACGCCAGTGTTCCCCTGCATGGCCAACGGCAGCGCAACAGAAGCGAAAGCGCGCACGATCCTCTCCGTCCTTGTGCACCCACGGTTTCCGTAGCACTTTTCGCCTGCGCCGTTCATGCAGCTCGCTCTTCATGTGACAATGCAGAATGCACCATGCCTAGCCTAGCAGCATTGGCCACGGAATGTGCTTATCCAGTACACATCCAGCGGCATGATGCCATGGGCCGAATGAAATAGGGGCCCGGGGCCCTACCACTGGGCACCGGGTCAGTGTTGGACACCTTGGCTAACAGTATAAGATTAAGCTCAAGCTAACTGTGCTTTCAGTCAGCTAATGGATCCGGTTTATTATCCAATGGGGATATTTTCCTGTGCTTTTTGTTGGTGTAGTTCTTTGTTGTGACACTGAAGTGAGAAAATGTGCTTGGCACTTCCTATGTCTATGGAGTGTGGACCACGGCCCTGTCTGTATCCATGTGATGATGGTTGATGTGTGTGTGGCCTTCTGGGCTCCGGCCAACTGACACTGCTAATGAGGGCGGGATCTGCACATGGACGGTCTCGGCGTGCATACAGGTTTGGCAGCTTCACGGATTTAGGTGAAGATTCTGCCGGTTTGGATGGCCAGCCCAGCGTAGCAGGTAGTAGGAGACGAGCCAGACTGGGAATGTTTCCAGTTTCGCCTCCAGTGAAACGGAGGAGCAAAAATATTTGTTTCTGAATGAAAAAAAAGGAAAACAGCCTGTTTCTTCGCAGCCGATGGTATGGGCTTGGTGGCCTGTCGTAGGCAGGAGAAGCCCACGTCGACGATGCTCCTCCCTGCAAAAGTTCATCGGGATTTTTTCTAAAATAAAATTCCAAATAACCCGAAATAGAACCCCTAACAACTAAATTCCATTTCTTTAAAAATGTTACTAATCTCATATTTTTTTCTGACGACAAACTTATGGTGTTTGAAAGAGTATTTGGATAAGTTTTATCCTATGAAGCATCGATGCAGTACGATTGGTCAATCATCACCCCGAGGTTGACATGGAGCAGCATATGAGAGGTTGACATGGAGCCACGTAGGAAAGATTATTGAAGCATACGTGTTTTTTTTTGAGGATCAAGTATACATGGTTCATGAGTCATGACATAACGATTTTCCAAAAGATGCTCCTCCATGCAAACATGGGTCTGATTGGTTGGATGATAAAGTTGGCGAAACCAAATTTTGGCTAAATTTGACCATATTTAGAGAAATATTTTGCCAAATAATAAATTTTTTTGTTCGTATGTCTTCTTTGGACGCCAAATAAGGCTTACGAACAAAAAAAAATTTATTATTTAGCAAAATATTTTTTTAGATTCAGATATGGTCAAATTTGACCAAAATTTGGTTTGGCCAACTTTGTCGATGAATCTTATCTCATCCAGACCGTGGCCCGGCCCGTGCACGCGATGGGCCTTGTCGACGCTGTAACACTCGGCCCCAGTCAAACCAACTGGTTTCAATGTTTCATAGCCGAGTGGAAACTGGAAACCGGCGGCGGTAGCGCTGCGCCCGCTCATAACCCGTCACCGGCGGCAATGGGGGGCAGCGGCAGCGCCTGGTTCGGCGCCAGATCCAGGAGGGGGTTAAGCTCAGAACCCGTCGCCGGCGGCAATGGGGCAGCGTCTGGAACGCCGCCATATCCAGCGAGCCAGCCAGTTGTGCTGGCTCCAGAATTCCAGCTTAGCATTTGACAAGGTAATCTGGCCCCACATAGAGTTTCCTTACCAAATCACCAAGGCATTCTTTTCATATTTTGCCTTTAGCTTTTTTATTCCTCTTGTTATGCCATCAGAATCTGATGATATACACACCCTCCCTTCAAAGATTACTGTCTAGTAACCAATCATTAACATTGAGCCAATATTCAGAGCTCGGAGGTACATATTACTGTCTCAACAGTAACCAACCATTCACTATTCACTATACACATCCTGGCTGACCTGGCAGGACCTTCAAAGAGAGCTCAAGCATTAATCTCACGACTCCAGAAACGCTTCTTTGATAGCGTGGAGTTTTGCACACACGTCTTGCATTCCAGGCCTATCTTTAGGAGAGTCCATGGAGCAGGACAGGCCAAGCGCAACCAGCGGGATTATGTAGCTCTGCATCCATACTTTGTCACACACTTGGTGCTCTTCATGCCTCATATGAATATGAGGATCTAGAATCTCTGCAACTCTATCCGGGAACATGGTGTCGGTAACATTGTGAAGGTTAAGTCCATCGACAAACATTTCATCTGTCGGACGTTTCCCTGTAAGCATCTCTAGGAGAAGAACTCCAAAGCTATATACATCGCCTTGTGTGGTGATCCTGCAGCCCATGGCATACTCTGCAAGAATTAGTAATGCAGTTAATACTACGTGATTCATGCAGAAGCAGGAGTGAATTGGATGCCAGGTCCCTAAACTTATTCCACGGTACCATCTAGGTCTATGAAGTTTCAAAGTGATCATCTAGGTCCTTTGACTTTTCAAGTGGTTCTTTCTAGTGTAAATCTAGATCCACAATTGGACCTCAGTGAATTAAAAATGTAAAGTTGATGGATCTAGATGATCACCTTGAAAAGTTAATGGACCCAGATGATCACTTTAAGACTTTATGGACCTGGATGGTACCGCGGAATAAGTTGAGGGACCTACGGATGAGTTTATTTACCAGGTGCTAAGTATCCGATTGTTCCTTCGATACTGACCAAGTGTTTCAGGCAGCCAGAGTTATGAGAGAGAAACTTTGCCGAACTAAAGTCACCGACACGTGCGGTGAAATCGTAATCCAAAAGAACATTGTCTGGCTTCAAATCACAATGCACTAAAGGTGGCATCAGTTGGTTGTGAAGATAGTCTAGAGCAGAAGCGACATCAGTGACTATGCATATTCTCTGGCCTAAGCTTAGTGTTCTCTTTGGTCTGTCAGACTGCTTAGGATGAAGCCACCTTCCAAGGCTACCATTAGCCATGAACTGGAAAACTAGTGCTTTGAACTCATTGTTTTCTGTATCCAACGTTGAACATGAGGTCACGGATTTAAGAATGTTCCGATGGCGTATGCTTCTCAGCACCTCACACTCAGCTAGGTAATTCTCATGCACACCGTGGTTGTTCAAATTAAATACTTTGATGGCAACAAGGTTACTGTCAAACTTGAACCTACCAACATAAACTGACCCAGTACGAGTTGTGCTGATTCTATGGTCTGGCGAGAACCATTTAGTAGCTTTAGCTATGTCACCATAGGATACCTTCTTTAGTGTCTCCTGGTAGGTTGGGCATATTTCCACTTCTCTTCTTCTCCTCAGAGTGAGAAAACAGAGCACATTCCTCACCGTACCATGCTGTGGAAATATACAAATTTCTTCTCTTCTCCAATGTGTAACAAAATGGAACAGATCCCATCCCCTAATGAACTGAGGAAATGCACACACTTTTCTCATGCTCCAATCAGTAACAAGCTTCAACAGGTACCATATTTTAATGTGCAGTGTGGACATATCCACTTCCATTTTCCTCAAAAGAGTGAACAAACAGCACAACACAAGCAGTAAAACTATGGTGTATATGGATACCAGGAGTGGCAGAAATGGCACATGGTTCTTATGTTTCTTGTGGTTTTTTGTTTTGGTGTCTGAGGTGGCAGGACAAAGTGGTAGTGCTACCATGGAGAAGTTTGAACACAACCTCTTGTTGCCATCCAAATGTACCATAGTGGAATTTGCAAATATACCTCTTGTCGGAATTGGTCCTTCAAAGTTGTTGTATGACAGATCAAGTTGGTCTAACATAGTGAAGTTCTCAAGAATTCTGGCACATTTCCTGTTAAATCATTTCGAGATAGATTTATATATTGGATTGAACTTAACCAATGGAAATTGGCAGGAATTTCCCCTTGAAGCTTGTTTCCTGCCATGCTAAGGGATAATAGAGCAGAGCATCCTCCAGCCGCAGGAAGTTGCCCAGAAAGCAGATTGTTGGAAACATTCAGAAGAACAAGACCTGATGATTCGCAATCCAGTGGTACTTCCCCGATGAGATTATTGTGCGAGAAGTCCATAGTCAGAAGGGAAGGAAGACTAAGAAATAGTTCTTTTGGTATGGATCCGTTAAGGTTGTTAGCAGATAGATTTAGATGAGACAGCATCAAGCACTGACCCAAACTACTAGGTATGGTTCCACTCAAGTTGTTATCATCAAGAGAAAACTCTCCCAATCCGGAAATGCTACCAACTGTGGATGGGATTTCTCCTGATAATTTGTTCTTGGATAGATTTAGGATAAATAGGTCCCTCATTTTCCCTATTGTAGCAGGTATGCTTCCTGAGAGGAAATTGTTTTCGATGCTAAGCTCAGTGAGGTTAACAAGATTGCTTATCTCAACAGGTATGGAGCCTGATATTTGGTTGGACCCAAGCAACAAAAAGTCTAGGCTTGTGGACAGATTGCAGACTGATCTCGGTAGGCTCCCTTTCAGCATATTTTCTTCCAAAGACAATCTTTTCAGCCTGGAGCAATTTGTCAGAGAGGCAAAGAATGTCCATTCATGTCCTAGCCGATTCCTCCCTAGACGCACCTGACTCAAATTTGCCAAAGATCCAAGAGATGGAATGCGGCCATGCAGGGAGTTATTTGAAAGATCAAGCACCTGGAGATTCGATACATTTTCTAGTGAAGCAGGGATCAGACCCTCTAGACTGTTGCTTTGCATATTAAAGATTTGGAGGTTTGATAGTGAGTAACCAATGCCAGATGGTAACTTCCCAACAAGGTCATTGCCGCCTAAGCTTAAGTGTGTGAGCGAAGACATATTGTAAAGAGATAAGGGGACATACCCAGACAAGGCATTGACACTCAGATCCAGTTCAAGAAGTTTCGGAATGTGACTGAGACTTTCTGGGATTGACCCTGTAAACTTATTTTGGCCTAGCCACAGGGATTGGAGGGAAGAAACATTTCCTATCGATGGAGGTATGCTTCCAGAAAGGAAGTTCTCAGTAATACAAAGGTATTTGAGGGCTGTGACCTTACCAAAAGGAGGGATGTCACCTGTCAAAGAATTCTGCTGGAGATTGACCACAGTGAGTATAGACGAGTTAGCAAACAAAGTAGCAGGGATATCTCCAGTGAGGTTATTGCGTGATAGAATTATTGTGCTGATTGAGGAGCTACTGGCGAACAAGTGAGGAATATGACCACTGAGACTATTGTTTGCGAGGTCGACATAGCTGAGAGACATGCTAGAGCCTAATGAATCAGGGATGTTACCTTCAAGATTGTTGCCAGCAAGCATCAGAGTTCGGAGGCCAGTCAGATTTGCTATGCAACCAGATATCCACCCACCGAGATACGCAGAAGTGAGGTTGAGAGAGACCACACGCACTGGGGGCCTCGTGCTGCAAGAGACCCCTTGCCAGTTGCAGAAGTTGAGTGAGGTGTTGCGCCATGTGTTCAGGACATTGTGGGGGTCAGAGTAGATGCCGGACTTGAAGCAAAGGAGGCTTTGTCGATCGATCTTGGACTCATTTGCTTCTGCTGCTGCGAGCACTCTAGTGTTTAAGTACAAAAATACAAGCAAACAGGAAAGCAGAGATGAGAGTGAGGCCATGGTTTGAGATACATGCAGGGTGCTAATGAACCAAGAAAAATACTGAGTGATTTTGTTCTAGAGCTGGGAAGTTCTAATGCTGTTTGAACAATTAGTGTATGTACTCTGATGGACTTGAAGATACTGTGAACTGAATTGGTAACTGCAAGACTGACTGTTGACTTGTGACCTGCTGATTTTTCGGATGAAGGAAGCTTTATTCATCTTTCAAGCACAGTACATCGATGCGGACTGCTGATAACTTGTAATGTGTCGAAGAAAACGCATAACGGACGAATTGGAGTTGGAAGTATGCTTGACTTGACTTAATTGAACAAAGACTTGCGAACATGCATGATAGGTAATGGGAACTGGGAAGTCTCCAAGAAAGCAACAGAGGTTTGAGAAAGTTGGGCTGTATACGAAGAGAAAACGATGATTTACAGTCAATAATTATTTAGCGGAATAGGGGGAATCTGAAGAACACATAGAAGTGACTAAAATTGTTTTCATTTTTACCATTTCCATTTTTACCCCTTTTATTTTGTCTAATAATAAAGGGAAACCACGAGTTCACCAGGCTGCGTCGTGGACTCGCCGTTCCCTCTCCGGGCACGAGGACTGTGGAGTGTGGTGACTGCTCTATTGTTGCTAGTTTATGCAGTGTTGATGTTCTTTTGTTGTGTTTTTTGCTGGTAATTCTGTTGTGGCACCGAACTGAGAAAGAAATGCCCAGAATGTTCAGAAATGGAATGGAGAAGACATGGAACCAGCCAGCTGTGCTGGCACCATAATTTCAGACTAGTTTTTGACAAGGTCAGCGTCCGTTTACTGTTGCCATGTTTATTAGCCGCCGGTTTTGGAGGGCCGCCACGATAATACCCAAACACTGTAACCATCTGGTACAAGCACGACGGGTGTCTGACTGACCCGATCGATTAGTGCGTGCACAATTGGAGTGACGTCATCTGTCGAGAGGTGAGTGGAGAGGAAACAGAAAGATTTTGATTAAAAATCGACCGATGAGGGTAAAATCGCCCCACGGCATTAGAATTAACGTAGAAAAGCTCAACCCTAACCTCAGTTAAAGCTACCAATTAAGTTACCCTTCTCAGTTAACTTTCACATCAAATGTACGAGACAGATCACAGATGGTAGTCCACATGTCTTGAAGTTGTGGTTTCTACCATATTTGTTCTTGTGCTATCAATTTTAAAACGAAGTTTTCAATGTTTGTCTGAATGCCACCAGATTTTTTTTAAAAAAATAAAAATCATGCATCATGCTGCTGCCATATTTGTTTGTACGCGGGCTATTTTAGAAACATATACGAGAACTCAAGAACAGTCATATTCTGGAACAATTTTAAACTAACTCTCTTTAAGGATGAGAGAATAAGGGCATGTGCATTTAGTGTGACATCAACTATCAGGAACAGCTGGTTATCAAAAAAAAAAAAAAAACTATAAAGGAGCAGCAGAAAACTCCCCTGCCTCTGCCTGCAGCCTGCGCTGCCTTCTTTCTGAATTCTGATCGGCTGATCGCAGTTGCAGGCTTGGTGTTGGTGGCTTGGAGCAAGGCTTCCACTGGCCTCACCTCACCGGTCACTGCAGCATGCCAGCATCTGGTCCTTGGATCCCGAACCATTGACCAGCTCGCTCGTCAGCCATCACCGCTCTGCCACTCTGTTGCATCGCCGTCGTCGGTGACGGTGTTCGCCACCAACCACCTCCCAGCTGACAAAGCCGAAAGCACCCACTCACACTCCACACCGTCGTCCCGTCATTCAAAAGTAACAAAACACATCACGTACGTGCCCCTCCTCATCTTCCTCGTCGTCGGTGCCGCGGCGGCGGTGTTCGAAGTTAGTCTCGGAACAAGAATGGACGCTTCTCCCTCACCGCCGCCGCCGCCGAGCGCCATCGAGCGGAAGCTGAACCCGGGGGTGGTCCTCCTCGTCGCGATCTTGGCGATGGTCTTCTTCATCTTCGGCCTGCTCAACCTGCTGGTGCACAACCTGCTGCGGCTGCGGCGCGCGCGGCGGCGCCGGCACCGGGTCGGCGCCGCGGCGGGCGACGGCAGCCCCACGGCGTTCCAGGGCCAGCTCCAGCAGCTGTTCCACCTCCACGACGCGGGCGTCGACCAGTCCTTCATCGACGCGCTGCCCGTCTTTCCCTACCGCGCCGTCGTGGGCCGCCGCCGACGCCGCAAGGGCGGCGAAGACGACGAGGAAGAGGAGGAGGAGCCGTTCGACTGCGCGGTGTGCCTCTGCGAGTTCGCCGCGGACGACAAGCTCCGCCTGCTCCCGACGTGCGGCCACGCGTTCCACGTGCCCTGCATCGACGCCTGGCTGCTCTCGCACTCCACCTGCCCGCTCTGCCGCGGCAGCATCCTCGCCGACGACGCCCAGCTCGACCCGGCGTCCAGCCCGGCGCCCTTGCTCGTGCTCGAGTCCGATGGCCTTACGGCGGAGACGGTGCCCATCGACGGCCGCGATTCGGGGCGTGGAGACAGCGAGGAGGCGCCGAAAGACGCGGAGGAGATCGTCGAGGTGAAGCTTGGCAAGCTCAGGTGCGTGGACGGCAATGCCAGTGCCAGGGACCTCGCGGTCGACGGCACGAGCAGCAGCAATGGCGCCAATGCCAGGGGAGCTCTCGGTCTCGGCCAGAGGAGGTGTCTCTCCATGGGATCCTACGAGTACATCATGGACGAGCACGCCGCGCTCCGCGTGGCCGTCAAGGCGACGCCCAAGAGGAGGCCCGCGAGCTCGAGGTCGCGCCGCCGCCACGCGCTGTCGGCGTCAGACTTCGGCGGCGGCTCCAAGAAGGGCGCGTGGGAGACGGCGGTGAAGGAGGCCGCCGCGTCAGCCGACGCCGCCGGACGCTGCGTCGATGGCGCCGCCAGCCTGAACAAGGACAGCTTCTCCACGTCCAAGATCTGGGCGGTGCCCGCCGCCAAGAGAGAGGAGGACGGTCGCCGGCCCGCAGAAACGGCCGGCGAGAGGCGCGCGGCGTCGTTCCGGTGGCCAGCGATGGCAGCAGGGTTCAAGAAGCACCACCGAGACGATGAGCCTCGCGACGTCGAAGAAGGAAGCTCCGGCGACAATGGCGTCTCGTCGTCTCTTGCAGAGGAGAGGCCGTCGTTGGCTAGGACGGCCATGCTCTGGGTTGCCGGCGGGAGGCAGGGAAGCCATTCGTGATCTGGTTGGCATGTCGGCTGACTGCACACACACAAGATTGGCTTTTTGTCGTTTGATTTCTTGTCTCCTTTTATTTTGTTTCTTAGATTGATCATTGTAGTGATGGTTGCAAAGCAAGCGAGGAATTGTAAAAAGGGATACGGGAATTTCATTGGTTTGTGTCAAACTTAGCAGAGTAGGAATTCATTCTTGGTGATTTGCTTTAGAAGTTGATGAGCAGATGAGGAGGAACTTGGAAGCCACTCATGACTCATGAGCAATGAAGAACCATGGTTGTTTTGATTTGCCCGGTTGATAGTGATGGATTCCAATTAAATTGTAAATCTTGTTGGCATCTCTGAACCTTCCTGCCTCCTGATGGAAATATCACACAGTCAAGAAAGTCTGTCTTGCTCATCGTTTAAGACACACAATTAGTTAAGAACCTGCCCAACCACATCATCCAGAGCTGCACTTCAAACTCTCGGAAAAAACTGGTGAATGCTGACAAAGAAACTGCAGGCCTGTCTCATAAGATAAACAAACACGTCATATCGTCCCCTATCTCGAATAAGAAAGTGAGATCACTGCTGGCCTACCGGGCCATGGATCAACAGCCAACAGGCATAATGTGCTTTAGCATCAAGTGGTGCTGGCACAGTTGACTAGCAACTGCCTGCCGCAGGTGCGGTGCCGAGCTGAATGCTGCCGTGCCATCCATGTTGATCAGCATGTGATGAGAAGGCGAGTGGAAGCCGGGATGAGCATTTGAAATCCTGGTCTTCCCGTCTTGTTTTGTTTCATTCACGAGCTGATCTTCTGGCAGCAGCTGCAGTAGCGAAAATGTTACGCTTACTTCAGCAGATCGTCTATCGCATTGCATATATTTTGCGAGGTAGTACACGGTCATTTTCGTATTATAAACGATCATGTAAACAATCTATTGGACTTGGTCTTAGTGGTAGTGAGGTGGGCCCAGCACACCATGCATATGCATATTTGTTAGTATTCCCATGACTTATACGTTATACGCTTGTACGTAGTATACAACTGTACCATTTAATTACAGGAGTTGCATTGTGGCTCTGTCTAGGTTGCATTGCAACAGTGTTGACAACGCACAATGTGCGGTTTGCAACTGCAATTTGCAATGATATTTCGCATTTATATGTGAATATACTGAATTACTGATACGACCTTTGTATAGTAACCCTGCACATAATTTGACTGATGATTAATCAGGATTTTACAAACTTCGACCTTCTTGAATACTAATATTCTTTTATATTTTGAAACATAGAGAGTAACAATTATTTTCACATTCTTGAAATTGCCAAACTAAGGAAGATGCAATTCCATGAGTCATGACATAAAAGGCGTTGCATTTGTTTTAAAAAAATAAAAAAATCACATTGTGCATCCTAGCCATAGATTCAAGTCCTCTTCGAATCGACTTCAGGTGCCTACCTTCTTCATAATGAAAAAATTGTCTAATTCGGTAATTCCTCCTTGGCTTGTTCTTTTTTTAAAAAAAAGAAAAAAAAACATCCAAGTCCGATAAAGAATTTATATCATGGGCTATATATCTTCTTATGAACAGCACAGACTGACAGAGAGCTAACTACACCCCTGGAAAGGAATTCTGCATGCATTGTGCGCGTGCCACTCCGCAATCGGGCTTGGTGAGTCAAACTTTGACAGGGCAGAGAGGGCCACGCGTGAGCTACAGTAAAGCCCACCTTTTAAATTCTTTCACCTAGTTTTTGTTCTTCTTTTAACCTGGGTTCAGGAGTGTCCATGCTGCATGAATCATTAGCTTGCTTCACAAATCACAAATCCTGCCAGAAAAAGGTGAATGCGACCGGTCAAGCGGCACAAAAAGCCGGTTATTAGGAATTGACCATGTTGTCAAGCATGGGAGCAATCAGCATGCTGTTTGCTGTCATCTTGAGTAGATAGCAAGGGTGAGAAAGGCAAGCAAGCAAGCATGCCGCATTGCCGCCGCCTGCATGCATGCGTGCAATGCATATAGTAGTAGAAGAGAAAAGGTCTCTGGGCCAAGCCTGAAGAAAATTAGCAAGTCACGCGGTAGTAGCTTAAAAGATTGGAAACATGTACTATCAGCAAAACATGAGTTGCTGATGATAGTCATTAGTCAACAATTGCAATGATAAATTGGAGTGTTCATTTTTCAATGCGTACTGGTCACTGACAGCCAAACACTAATGCTACTACCAGTTTGCAGTTTCATTTTCTAAAAAAAATGCAGTCATCAAGCTATGCTGGTGCATTCATTAAAGACACCAGTATTTTTGTTGTGTGTGGGGAAGAGAAAATCCCTTGAATTGCGCATTGATTTTTTGCTGAATCTAAAGAAGAAACAAAGCTGTTCCATGGGCCTGCTATTTGGAATTCCTGCAAAACTCTGAAGCAATTAAGGCTATGCTCACCAGAGAGCCTAAATGGGGACGCAAAACGCTATATGTGCAGTCGTGCACTATAGATAGGCGGTGGGACGAGCGGTCTGAGGATAGCTTAACAATGGCAAGCATGGGCGCTGTAGTCGTTGAACTTGTAATATGGTGATTCTTTTGGTGCACAAAAATAAAAATCTTTGACCATATTCAATCCCCAAAAGGCAGGGCAGGGCAGGGGCAGATCGCATATGAACATTCTTGTGTCGGTGGAGTCTCACGCTCCCTTTTGAGAAGCGATGGAGATTGGAGACCAGGAAGAAGGCAAAGCGCATCCACATGCGCGAAAGATGGTTTCCAATGTTAGCGACCGAGTACTCACATGACGAGGGGCAAAGGGGCGGCTGAAGTGATCATGGGAGTAGAGTAGACTGTAGAGGACCAGACTCAGCTGCCACAGTGCTCGTTCCGTTGGGATTTTTTTTTTTTTTGGCTATGCATCGGATTGTACAAAACGGAAAAAAAAAGTTTTTGCATCGCATGCCTCCTTTATTGAAGAGGGTTCAAGTGACACTCAGCCCCCTTTGATTGATTGCGAGAATTCTTTCTGAATCATCCGTTTTGCTTATAAAATTAAACTGATTTATGTGATATTTTTATAAAAATATACTGCGTTCCAATTTCCAAATAGGCACTTAGAGTGTCGTCATCAATCTCAAAGTCCAATACTAACGGTAGGGCAAAAGCTTAAGAAGAGATTATTCTGTTTATATTGTGATAGTGGTTTAAAATAGCGTTGTGTCGCCTACCATACCTTCAATTCAAAACTTTTTTGATTTGATAAAATCAATAGAAAGATATAATGTATCAACATACGATGGTTTTGATAAAATCAATAGAGATATATTATTCTCTCCAAAGTGAAATATTTTTTATTTTTGGCCAACTATACGTGTACAAATAATTTATTTTTTAGAAAATATTACGTAAGTTGGTTTTATGATTAATCTAGCGGCATCTTTTTACGCAATCCTTATGATTTTATTTATAATTAAATTTAAAATGGTTAGAATTAGAATAAACAAATATAACTATAGCTATGTTTTGAGACAGGTGGACTCCAACTGTCTGCAACGGCAACTGCAAACCGGGCTCGGTGCTCTAGGCTGCCGACAAAAAATGGACGATCCATCGACCCCGGCGACATTCTCCGTCTGCGATGCAGCGCCCGACGCCCGTGGCTGCCGGCGACACACCCCTGGCTGGCGGCTGCGGATCCGTGAGGCCTTGACCGCGGCTACCGGCGCCTTCCTAGCCCGTGGCGCGCTGGTGGCGGCATGTCGAAAGCTCCAGCGGTTCCTGAGCATCATGTTCATGTGTGCCATGCCGCCGCAGCTGTGAGGGCCACGGAGGTATGTTTCCCCGAGCATTTCTTGTTTGCGTTTGCCTCTACCGTTCGGGGCAATCAAACACTTGTTCATTTTGCAGAACACTTGTTCGATGGAATGCCACAATGGCCTAAGCATACGCATTTCAATTTGTTGTGCATGCTCTCAATACAAATCGTGGTTGGTGCCAGTGAGTAATTTTAGGTCTTAATCTTTAGCTGTGAGATTGGAGGGATCCCGAGTGCCACCGGCAGCAGCGGCTGTTGAGGGACTTGCCCAATTTCTGGCTTGACCACTGGACATGATTATGCAACTAGGCAAGCATGAGGCAAAAATGAGACGTCAGCATTATTGAGTCCCGCAATCAAACACACGCTTACGTCTTACCAGGGGTCAGAGGATTAAGGCACAAGCGTGCGTTTACATGGTGAGTCAAGTCAAAGGTTCATTTTCAGGTGTCTTTAGCCAAAAAAAAAAAAAAAAAAAAAAAAAGACAAGTCATGGTCGTCCATGATACATTGATAGACAACCAAGCAGACAAATGCAAATTCAAGGAAACTGGAGTAAAACGTTCATAGCTTAAAACCATTGGCGGTTCTCTTCTCCAGGCAAGCGCAGGACTTCTACATCATAATCATCCTACTTGCTGCAGCCGCTGTACTACCTGTATACTAGCAGGAGAAGGTGGATCTTCCTTTGGCTATGGCTTACGGCATTCCATTGGGACGATTCTTCTTGTTCTGGCATGTCGTGTGCGTGTTCATGTCCCATGTTTACCACATGTCGTATGGATGCTCGGTGGAGGAGAGAGCAGCCCTGATGGAGATCCGCTCTTCCCTGGAGCGTGCAAATGGCACAGCACCGCGCTCATGGGGGCGGGGGGATGACTGCTGCTTGTGGGAGCGTGTGAATTGCAGCGGCAGCGGTAGTACACGGAGAGTGTCTCATCTCTACCTATCAAACCTATGTGTTTCCGCAGTTTCATCTACAGATAGTGGCATATGTTCTTGGAGCTTCAACACCACGGTCTTCTCTGCATTCTCTGAGCTTCAGTTCCTGGATTTGTCGAGTAATTACCCCAGCTCTCTAGGTCATGACGGTATGCAATCAACTTCTATTTCTGAATACTTATGTATATATCATTACCATCTTGTCTTTGCAACATAATCTGTACAGATGAAAACCTTAAACCTCCACAGGGTTATTTGGGCTGAACCTGACAAAGCTTCAGTATCTCAACCTCAGTGACAACTGGTTGCCAGAAAGTATCCTTACACCTCTCGGGGAATTTGTTTCGCTACAAGTCTTAGATCTCAACGGTAACGGCATGAGCGGGGTTATTCCTGATGCAGGTACAGAAACGAAATTTCGTACTTTTGACTTATATTGATGAATCAAGAATTGGCATCTCGCATGCGCTGATTATATTGGTTACTGCATCTTTTCCAGTTTTCAAAAAACTTACGAACATGCGGGAACTGAATTTGAGCTCCAATCGGTTCAATGGAAGCCTCCCCAAGACTTTGCTTGTACTTCCTCACCTTAAAATTCTAGATCTCTCCTTAAATTCATTAGCAGGAGGTATTCCAATTAGTCCGTCTTCAGAACCAGCTTCGCTTTCACTGGAAGTGTTAAATCTCAACAACAACAATATGAGTGGAGTTCTTCCAACTGAACAAGGTATAAAAATGATCATTTCCTGTGCTTATATATATGGGCATAAGTATGTTTTGTCAACACCGGTGCTTATAAATGTAACATGCTCTTCGTATTTTTCAACAGCATTTCAGAACCTCAGAAACATACGGGAATTGCATTTGAGCTCAAATCGATTCAGTGGGAACCTTCCGGCATTCTTGTTTTCACTCCTACATATTGAACGGTTGGATCTCTCCAAGAACTTGTTTGAAGGACCTATCCCTATACGTCTCTCTTCAAATCTTTCTTTGTCTCTAAAGAGTCTTCGCTTCTCTCAGAATAACTTGAGTGGCAAACTATCATTCTTTTGGCTGGGTAACCTCACTGAACTCGAAGAGATTGACCTGTCTGGGAACACTAATTTAGCTGTTGATGTAAATATCCCTGGATGGGTACCTCCATTCCAACTGAAACAACTAGCACTCTCTGGTTGTGATCTTGATAGAGGCATTATTGAAGAACCACACTTTCTACGCACACAGCTTCATTTAGAGGAGCTTGATCTGTCCAACAATAACTTGTCAGGAAGCATGCCAAACTGGCTGTTTACAAAAGATGCGACTCTGGTTAACCTAAACCTTGGCAATAACTCATTAACTGGATCACTAGTTCCAATATGGCACCCTCAAACTGCTCTGCAAACTATGATCATATCTAACAACCGTATTAAAGGACAGTTACCCGTTAGCTTTGGCTTAATGTTTCCAAGCTTGTCCACTCTTGATTTTAGTCACAATAAATTCTATGGACAGATACCAATCTCATTATGTCACATCAATCTCATGCGACTTCTCGACCTGTCGAACAACAATTTTTCTGGTGAATTGCCGCCCTGTGTGTTCACTGATTTTCCTGAGCTGTGGGTCTTCAGTATCTCAAACAACCAACTTGGAGGTTTGGTGTTTGGTGGGATGAATAATTTGTCTGTCGGATTTGCGTTGCACCTTGGCAGCAACAAATTTGAAGGAACATTGCCTCGTCATTTATCAGGAAGATTGTTTATCATGAACTTGAATGGTAACAAGCTGTCTGGCGAACTTGACCCTTCATCTTGGAATCTAACTAATTTAGCAGTGTTAAATCTTTCTGGGAACCGTATTACTGGCAACATTCATCCAAAGATTTGCAACTTGACAAGAATTGAGAATCTGGATCTTTCAGATAACGACTTTAATGGTCCTATACCAAGATGCAGCAGTACATCCCTGTATTCTCTTAACCTGTCATTGAACTCCTTGTCAGGAGATATCTCGCATGGTCTTTTCAGCACATCAAATCTTTTGAGACTGGATATGAGATACAATAAGCTCACTGGTAACCTCAGCTGGGTACAAGATCTCCATAGCATTGAAATCCTTTCCTTGGGTTGGAATGAGTTTGAAGGGCAGGTCACTCCCATCTTGTGTGAGCTGAGCTGTCCTAGGGTAATTGACCTGTCACATAACAAGCTGTCAGGTTCGTTGCCACCGTGTCTTGGCAGAATCTCTTGTGATACTAATGAAACAGAAACCAATAACAACCCTTTCCTACTGATTTATGTTATAATAGAGATTTACATAACGGTCTATGACACAAAAGGCTTCACCTTTGACACAAAAGGGAACCAATACACATATGGTTTCCAGTTCTTCGACTCGATGTCTGGCATCGACCTATCTGGGAACATGCTCTCCGGGGAAATTCCCCATGAGCTCGGGAATCTGAGCCAAATCAAGTCCCTCAATCTTTCCAGCAATTTCTTCAGTGGCCAAATCCCTGCAAGTTTCGCAAACATGAGCGAGATTGAAAGCTTGGACCTGTCACACAACGAGTTGACTGGACCGATCCCATGGCAGCTAACCAGGCTATGGTCGCTGGAGGTGTTCTCTGTGGCGTACAACAATCTGTCAGGGTGCGTACCAAACTCTGGTCAGTTCGGCTCGTTTACCATGGACAGCTACCAAGGGAATAGCAATCTCCACAATATGTCACAGGGAGGCGGATGCTCATCTCATGGTTCAGGAGCAGGTGATATTCCACGCGATGATAGGATAGCAGATGATCCGGTCCTCTACGCGATCAGTGCTGCCTCGTTCGTCCTGGCGTTTTTGGCCACATTTGCATCCACAGTTGGGCGGATGAAATGGCGCTAGTTGTCGATAGTGATTTTTTTCTCAGAACTGCATACTGTCGGTAGTGATTTTGGATGGTAAAGAACACTCTGATGAGTGCGGTTGAATTTTACTGTCTGTTTTGTAACTTTTTTAAAGTTTTGTACCATCTACCGTATCTTTACGAGATGTCGCTGGACTTGAAATTAATTTTTAGAAAGTGAGGTGATTTTATTCAATAGAGATGACGATGTAAGGCAAACATACGCTGAGATGTTTAATTGCCAAATGGGTTTCTTCCCTATTAAATTCTTAGGTGTTCCTCTGAGGCCCAGCAGGCTTCATATTGCTGATTGGTTATCTCTAAAAAGAAAAAAAAAGAAAAAAATGATTTTGGAGAGGGTGGGGACCATCATATATATAAGACTAGTCCATCAACCTATGCTCTCGCATGGGTTAAATTTTTAAAAATATATATATTGAAAGTAGATAGACAATTTAAAAAAAACAACAGTTGATAATTTGGAAACATATATATGTCTACTAGATGAATTCTCTGCGCGTTGCGGTGAGAATTTAAGTGCTACCCTGTGCATAAGCCACGTAATAGTATTGCATGCATGTAACCATAGAAAATCGTTTGAAGTTATAAATAGATGGCTAAATGGATGGTGACGTGGCATGCCACTAAGTGGACCCCCTTTGATGATGTGGCTTCATGCATGTCTAGAGAAATCTTATAGTGGGGTGTACCTATTTAGAGATAAAATTTAGAGATAAAATATTCATATTATTAAATTTTTTTAACAGCATGTTTTTGTTGTTTAGATTTTGGATGTTATTTTATTTTATCTGCACTATATTAGAGATGATTATTCTAATTTATCTTTCATAATGGTATGGTAGACTTAATTCATCTTTTATATATAATGTCATGGTAGGTAATTTATATATAAATTTAGGGGTTATTTTAATTCATCGTTTATAATGGCATAATGCATAATTTATACGCAAATTTAAAAGGTTATTTTAATTCATATTTCATAATGGCATGATGGATAATTTATATGAAAATTTAGGGGGTTAATTTAATGGTATTTTATAATGGTATGGTGGATAATTTTTTAGAAAATATAATAGATCCAATGGCTAGTATTATTGGATACTACTTGGTTGATGGAAGGCTAGATGTTTCTAATTTTTGTGAGAATTTCTAGAATTTATCTTTTTTTTTCTAACGCGCTTTTGTAACTTCTAATTAGTAATAGTAGTAAGATAAGATGAACAAAGTAAGAACTTCTATGGCAAGGGAGATATTAAGGAAAATATCATTTGGTAAACTGGAAAAAATATGTAATAAGAAGAGGAGGACTGAAGATTAAGGATTTGGAAAACTCAATATAAGCTTGCTAAGCAAGTGTTAGTGGAAGTTGGAAAATGAAGAAGAGAAACACATCCTTATGTTTTTAGTGACCTGTGACAAAATAATCTATTGATCTAACGTGTTCGCTAAATGGATGACATGGATTGATATAATAAAATTTGTGTTATAGGATCAAGTATTATTTAAGGCTGGCAAGGAAATATTAATGATTTCATATGTTCACCAAGTGATGGAAAGGACTTGGCAGGGTATGTAATGCTGACACTGAGATTAGCCTTAATTTGTAGATATACCGGGAGTGGCAGAGTTAGGCTCCTTTTGGAACGCAGGATTTTCACGGAAATCGTGCAGGAATTTCACAGGAAACAGTTCAATTTCACAAAAAATGCAGGAACAGGAAAATTTTTCTCCGTTCCAAAGGAGGCCTTAATCAACTTGCCCTCCCTAGGGAGGCTATGAGTATTTAAGACTAACTCAGCTTAGTTTTATTTGATTAGATTGATATAAGTTGGGCATATATGGCATGTACCGTAGCTTTAACTAACATGATGACTAACAAACAAATCTCCTAACAACTCTAGGCCTGGCCAAATATATTCATTTGTGAGTGTTGAGGTTGAATGTTTATTCCATTATTACAAAAATAACTCTGGACCTTATTCTTCCTCAATTATATTAGCCTAATCGCTTATCTTTGGCACCTTTCCCTACCTTGATTAGTCTCCGGCCCACTCTCCCTTCAAAGGCGTCCACAGACCACAACAACAGGTGAAGAAACATGTGAGTGACCAAGAAGATCAAATATTATGCTCTCTCCAATCTAATTTATAATTTGTTTGATTTTTTTAGCATCCGGTCCAGCTCGTCTTATTCAAAATTGGAACGGAGGGAGTAGGTGTTGGAGTCTTGGGGAGGGGAAGACACTCCAGATGAGTTATAACAATTGGTTCTGCCAAAAAGAAAGAAACAAAGGCAACATCAGAGTATTAGATCACTGCCTTCTTTCAACAGTGAACAGCAACAAAATGTGTCTCGCACTGTTTTGCAGCTTCTTGCTGTCTTGGTCACTTGTAAAGTACTCCATCCGTTCCAAAATACTTGTCGCCTATTTCGATTTCCGTGTATAATAAATCGTTTATCTTATTCAAAAAATATTTATAAATATTTTTTATTTTTTATAACTGCGTTTGTAATATGATTACAAACATAATTGTTAAAAATAAATAAAATTTTCAAATAGTTTTTGAATAAGACGAACGGTTTTCCGTACACTAAAATCTAGATATATGACAAATTTTTTTAGAACAGAGGGAGTAGGTGCATTCCCTATCCTACCGGCTGTCGTGTCTCGGTGCCTGTCCACACCACCAGCACGATTGGCCCTAAAAGAGTACTAGGGCTCCACATCTCTTAAAAACTCATCACATCAAATGGTCGGCAGCAGCACGAGGGGCATTGGAATTTTCAACGTGCGCCGGATAATTCCTGGCAAGCTTCCGATCAAGATATCTATCACTCTCGGATTGGACCACATGCCGCATACTGTATGATACACGCCTGATGCTAAACTGAATTAGCAGCTAGCTTATTTGAGATACTTCACGCGTCAGTTGACGATAGCCATAGAGGATATCGCAAAACACTTGTGTACTATGCTATAAGTACGTAGTGGTTAGTATGTGTTCCTTTGGTTCATGAGATCTGATTTTGAATCCTATTTACTTTTTTACTATTTTTTTTCCTCCTAGCATATTCTATATGTAAAAGCTAGATCCGACATACTAGATAGTAGATGTAAAACACTGTTTGATTGTAACGTACATATGTGCCCATCACAAGATGCCACGCCGGACCTCTCATCACAATGCGACGACCGGATCGATAGCACCCTGTATCTGTGGGCTGTGGGCCTACCATGACAATCGGGCCAGCGAGCCGTGCCCGTGCTCACGCTCGGCGCTGTTCGTCGGCGACGCGCCGGCCGTCGTCGTAGGTGCGCTGCAGCTCGTCCACCAGCCGCCGCAGAGCCAGCCGCGAGGAGCCGCCCTCGCCCACGGCCGCCCGCGCCGCCAGCCCGACGTGCTCGGCGCTAGCCCTCATCCTCCGCCCAGCCTCGCCGCCGTCCATCAGCTCCCGGACCTTCCCCGCCACGCACGCCCTGCCGACCACCTCCGGCGCCGCGTTGGCGCCGGCCTTCACCCCCGCGCGGACCCCGGCGCCGAGGATGTCCGCCACGAGCTTCGCGTTCGCGGCCTGCTCCGCCATCATGGGCCACGCCAGCATCGGCCGCCCGGCGGCCAGGCTCTCCAGCACGGAGTTCCAGCCGCAGTGGCTCACGAACCCTCCCACCGCCGGGTGCGCCAGCACGCGCCGCTGCGGGACCCAGCCCCTCACGATCTTGCCCTCGTGCTCCCCGGCGCTCACCGGCGGAGACCACGCGCCGGAGGACCGGGCGGCCCAGAGGAAGGCGTGGCCGGAGTCCACCAGCCCGTGCGCGAGCTCGTCGAGCTGCACGGCGGCGACGTGGGCCTGCGTGCCGAACGACACGTACACCACGGACCCGGGCCGCCGCGCGTCCAGCCACGGGAGGCAGCCTTCGGGGTCCTCGTCGCCTTCCGACGACGGCTCGCCGGGGAGGAACAGCGGGCCGACGAGCCAGGCGCGCGCCCCGGGGAGGTAGAAGGACTCGAGGAGCGCGGCGTAGTCCCCGTCCAGCGCGTCGAAGCTGTTCACCAGGACGCCCCAGCTCCTGTAGTCCCAGTCACGGACCTCGTCGGCCAAGAAACGGGTCACCGGGTCGTCGAGCTCGCCAGCCTGCGCCACGGCGTGCGGGACCTCGTCCTGGGTGATCGTGACGCGCTCCGGGAACCCCGGCACGCGGAAGGCGGCGCCGCCCTCGGTGCTCTCGGCCGGGGGCGGCCTCATCGCGAGGGAGAAGCAGAGCGCCAGGGAGAAGGCCGACATGCCGTGGAACGTGAGGCGGCGGACGCCGGCGTCGCTGGCCACGCGCTGCGTGAACCCGAGGAAGAAGTCGGAGACGAGCGCGAGCGGCGGCGCGGGGAGGGAGGCCAGGTACCCCGCGAAAGGCTCCCGGAGCAGCGCCGTGGCGCGCAGGAACGCCGGGAAGAGCGAGTGCGAGGGGAGCGCGTCGGTGGACTCGACGCCAGCGGGCAGCTCCGGGTGGCTGGGGAACGGGAGCGAGACGAGGCCGACGTGCGCCGGGAGGCGCCGCCGCGCGAAGGCGAGGTTGCCCGGGGTTGTGAGCACCGTCACGCGGAGGCAGCCGTCGTCGTCCCCGCCGTGCGCGGCGAGCGCCGAGGCGAAGTGGAGGAGCGGGAGCATGTGGCCCTTGGCCATGAACGGGAACACCACGATGTGGTCGCCGGTGGCCATGGCGGTCTAGGTGGTTGCGACTTGCGAGTGGCTAGACTTGTTCACTCGACTCGTGTGTCTGTCGTGTATGGCGCGGGGCGGGACAAGCTTCTACGAGAACTTTCTACGGTGTCGGTGACGGTGGGCGGGCTACTAAGTGCTGACCGGTTGTGATTTGTGAAACTGGTGACGTGACGGTAGATGAAAGTCGTGAATACAGGTGGGAAAGTTCCACCGTATTGAATTTAAGGAACCGAACGGCACTTAATTCACATTTCACAACATGAAATGTGTTTTGATAGTGTATTTATTTAATATTATCCTAATGAGGTATGCTATTATTTTCGTAATTTTTTGGTCTACACTTGAGAAGTATAAATGAAAGTCATGTATAAACTAAAATTATCTATTATATGAAATGGATGGAATATTATCCTTATATATGGCATTACATGAACCCATAGCGACTGTGAAGCTTGCAACTAGTGGCTTGTAGAAAACTCAGTCCATATTTATGCCAATTTTCTAGTGGAATTTAAAACTTTGACCTTTGAGAAGACAAGTAGGTGGAGTACAACACCCATGGACACACTTCCGCCAGTTTTTTTCTATTTTCCTTTCTCTTTCCCTTCAATTTTATAAACACTATTTTACAAAAGAGAACACTAGGAAAGAATAAAGTTAACAATTTTAAAAATCTAGTTCAACATTTTAAATTATCGCCTTAACATTTCAAATACTTGATTCAACGTTTGGCAAGACATATATTAATGTAATATTATTTTTAAAGCTTTATTAAGTAATCTATGCAGTCTAACACAACATTTTAGACAAACCAATTAAACATTTTATGTGACATATTAAACAATATATCCAAAATATTGAAGTACTATATCCAGTTGTTGAGATATTGCATTCAAATGTTGTTTCTTTAGAAAAACTAAACCAAATAAAACATATACTCATATAATATATGATTCTATAGCATTTGTTTTAATTAGCACAAAATATTCGAAAATGAACCAACGAGCTGAGAAAAAAAAATATTCATGTCAAGATTGATATTTAACTTAGTCACCAACCCACTCACATCAACTCTAATCAAATTATGCCGCAATAGCATACAATGGGTTGATTTACCTGTCCCAAACGCTGGAAGAGTGAAAGTCGCATTTTTATTTTGAGATTCGATTTTGTGTGCGTCAGTTTAAATCAGGGGGAAAAGAAATCTTTGGGTTTTTTTCAGGTGAGAAATCTTTGGGTAAGACGTATAAACATCCTGTCTGAAAAGACGTCCTATACAGCCCAGCCCAGGCCCATGTAAACAAGCCCATCAGAAGGCTGCGGCTTCCAGAATCGACCTCGACCTGTCCCCGCCGGACTTCCGTCCACCCCAACCCGGCGGCTTATCGATCCTCGCGTCGTCCCGTTTCGACTTCTTCTCCCGTTCTCCGCGCCGCGACGCTCCCCTGCCCCATCCGCCATCCCGCCGCCGCCATAGCCCCTAGAGGAAGCAGATCGGAGCAGGTGAGCTACCGGCTTCCCTCTCGCCAGCTGGACCTCCTGTTCTCTGGTACCCCCTTCCCCTCCTCTAGACCATAGATCTGGTGGATTCGTGCGCCCGCGCGTCTAGATTCGCTGCATAGTTTGGTTTCGGGCTTTAGATCTGATTGTCTTCGACTAGATTTGAGCGATTCGTTGCTTGGTTTGGCGTAGCGCTCTCGTTGACATGGAGGTTCTCGATGGGTGGCTTTACCGAAGTAACTGATGCGAGTCCGTATTGTTGCGAATGATTTGCAGGGTGATCGGCTGTGTGATGGCGCGCCTGTACGTCGGGAACCTGGATCCTCGGGTGACTGCTCGGGAGCTCGAGGACGAGTTCCGCACGTTTGGGGTTCTTCGGAGGTCGGTGCTCCCTCGATTCCGTATAATTGGCGTAGCTCCTCTGAGGAATTCATGTGTCATTGTGTGTGTTTTGTGCGCCCCGTTCGGCGGTAATCGTAAGCTGAAGTTGTGCGTTCCATGTTTTGGTGGTGGATTACTGGATTTAGGATCAGTCATGTGTTTCAATGGCTATTGCGCGTTTTCACTTAATAGCGCCTGTACGTTTGAGGTTTGACGGGTTGTGCTCCTCTCACATGGTTCCAGAGCCATCTGAATGCAAGAGGATTAACTAAGCAGCTGCCATCCGCCAGAAACTGAAATTCTGAAATTCCTCACCACAACGCCATGCTTTGCTTGATGTGCACACGCAACACGTTGGATACTAGTGGCTGTCAGTGCTCACCCATATCTAAACATTTGGTGACACAACATGGTGTTACTACTGAATGCACTGAGCATACTAGTGTCTGCTCAACACAGTGCCTTGCATCATGACATACTGGCATATGCACAGTGATCGCATACCACCTGTGGAGCTCAACACTGTGGCTCACATCGCGACATCCTCACAGTAGAGAGTTGAATGGGTTACTAGTGGTTGGAGGGGATTAGGAAGTGAGTGGATCTGGTGGTTTGTTATTGGTGAGGTAGTTTGGCTTGCAGACAGGTGTTTGATGGTTCCAGTGGCTATGTATATATGTGATTGTTATTGTTGCACTGGTGTACTTGTGGGGATATTGCCTTCAATACACATCATTCCTGAAACATAGTGCTGTGCTTTGGTTGTGACAATCATTTGTCAGTGATAGACCTTAGGTTAGCTGAAACTAGTATATATTTTTCATTGAATATAAACTGCAAGATACGGCCAGTATTCTGAACACGAAAGGATATCGTGTTTTGGATCCCGTACTGTCCCAAGGTTTTTTTAGTGTTCCAGAAGTAATCATTGAGTGCGTGCATTTAGATTTTGGATCAATATATGGCACTTGACACTGACGGCTCTGATGCAGTTTTCTTATTTTGTTTTGTGTAAACAGTGTATGGGTTGCCCGGAAACCACCTGGCTTTGCGTTTATTGATTTTGATGACAAGAGAGATGCTGAGGATGCAATCCGTGACCTAGATGGTATGCTTTCAACGTTTTGCTGTTAAAATGTTATATCTTTCTCGGTATTCTGTATCAGAAGCACATGCTCCATCTTGATCTTAATTGTCTTTTTAAAAAAGAACATACATGCTGCCAGTGTTATTTGGAAAGAATGGGTTACTATTAAATTATTCTGAGAGTTTGTGATTTATGGAATTATGATTTCGGGTATGGGTCACAGTCAGTCACCCACCTTTTAGCGATAGATGTTGACCACTGTAGGTGCTTGCTCTGGCAACAAATATAACTCCATTTATAAACTCTGACCATTTATATCTAAATTTCACATAGATAGATTACACAAAATCGGCACTACTATGGAAAGTGCTTTCATAATATACTACCTCTGTTCACAAATGTATGACACGGTTGGCTTTTTTAAAAACTTCAATTATTCGTCTTATTCAAAAAATTACATAAGTTCTCTTTTTTTTTGTTATAATATGTTGTATCACTAAAGGAGGTTTGACTATGAGTTATGTTTTTACATGTTTGAATAATTTTTTTGAATTAGACGAATGATTGAAGTTATGAAAAAAGTCAACCGCGTCATACATTTGTTAACGGAGTAGTACAACTTTTCCCATTTAATGTAATATACTCTGTAAATGTTGCTACTCAAACTATAATATTGTAAACCAAGTCCATGCCCATATTGGCTTAAATTTGTGGTTAGAAGAAGCAATGTCCTTTAAATTCAATTTATTTGGTCTTCTGTTGTAGCATTATTCTTACCTATTTCAATTATATTTGTGCTGTCCTAATATATTTCTGTGTCTACAGATGTTTTAATCCATTTAAAGCTGATGATGACATTTTCTTATTATGGTTTTGTAGGAAAGAATGGATGGAGAGTTGAGCTATCTCGTAATGCCGGCAAAGATCGTGGTCGACATGGTGGGTCTGAGTCTAAGTGTTACGAGTGTGGTGAGACTGGTCACTTTGCTCGTGAGTGCCGTTTGAGGATTGGTTCTGGAGGTCTAGGCAGTGGAAGGCGCCGAAGTAGGAGCCGCAGCCGCAGCCGCAGCCCCCGATACCGCCGCAGTCCAAGTTATGGTAGAAGGTAACTAGAATTAGTGTTGTGTACTGTGTACTTTGACATTTGTTCCCCCCTCTAATTCACTTACCACTATTATTAGCACCTATGCCCCTGCATTGCTATTTTTTTCTGATACAGACCATGACCATTGTATTAGTGCATTGCTATAACCTAAATCAAGGTGTCAAGCCAATTTAGTTTTTCCCGGTTGGATTCTCCTCAGATAATATATGCACATAGTTCAATTCATTTTTTTTTCTGGAAACGACTATGGATCATGCACTTCAAGAGAAGTTTTTCATTTTCCTTCTGATCTTCTCCTTCACATTCATCCACATCATCCAGTGATCTAAGGTTTTGAATGATTAACGGTGGAAGATCCGTCTGCAAAATGACCAAAAGTAACATTTGGACAGTTCCCGTCTTAGTCATTTTGTTTATTTTTTGTACAATCTGTACTTGTCAAATACTCCTATATGCTAAGTGTGTAAGTTTTATATAATGAACTAAGGGCAATGAATCTGATTGAAACCATATCTTTGCAACCAGAAGTTACAGTCCAGCAGCGCGTTCTCCAAGACGTCGTAGCGTGTCACCAGCTCGTGGACGCAGCTATAGCAGGTCACCACAGCCCAACCGTACACGAGAAGAGTCTCCCTACAATAATGGGTAATGCAGATTTTAGTTACATTTTTTTGGTTTGTTCTCATGTACTGTTACTAATGCAAATTTTCTATTGATACTGCCAGATACCGCCGCAGCAGGAGCTAGATACATCCTTGTGTCTGACAAGTGTTATGGGACCAATATTGTTCTTTGGGCAAGCTATGATCAATAAGCTACTTGAAAGATCCGTCGCGTCTGCTTGACTTTGGTTAAGGTTCTCATAACTTTTATCTTATCATGCTGGTGTCTCTTTATAAGTAGTATAAAACTTATTGATGGGTGTATATTTATTGAACTAAGACCAGTTGTCTTTTCTTGTGGCAAAAAGGCATCGTCCTGCACTGCTTAAACGACCCTCGGCCGACTATGGCTTTCAGTTATGTCTTCATGGTTTTGTTCTGCGCTGCGCTCTTCATTCTTCACATGCCCTTGCACGCTTCATTCAATCAGCATGTTAGTCTGCCACCGTGTCTTCGTGATCAATATGCTTCGTTGAAGATGCTGCGCATCGCAAAAGCAGTAAACCTTCTTCCTTATACCAATTGGTAAGGTTTGATTATGCTGACAAATACAGCATGTGGCAAGTTTCTCGTAGTTGTCCGCGCGAGCTGCTCCTGGTTCAGGAGCATTTGTGTGTTGTGCAGAGGACTCAGGTAAGTGACCACAAGGTGAATTGAGTAGACCAAATGTTTTGTTGACTGGTTGAGTCAATGACCTTTGGCTTTGTGTATGATCTTCACTTGCCACAACGTTTTTCCTTCGGAGGACGTTGTCATGACCTTCGGCCACCTCTACTGCATCATCATGATTGATAGTCTTCATAGAATCTTCTTCGAGCAAGTTGTCAGGACCTTCGGCTACCTCCACTGCATCATCATGAGTGATAGCCTTCATAGAATCTTTTTCGAGTGCCATCCCACCATCATGATTGATCTTCACCATAAAGCTTGTGCTGAAGCCAAATCCTCCACCCACCATATTCCGCCATTAATTAATGCACAGTGTAGCTATTTATCAATGATATATTCTCTTTAGTTTTTTATATAGTGCTGTTGGATGGATCAAAACCGTTGGGATTTGGGATGGTAGAGTCATGCTATTGGACATGCAATGGTAACCGTTGGCATCTTTCTGGTCTGTTTTTTTTTTTTTTTTTTGGATAAAGGATCTGCTTTTGTTGATTGCTTTATCTGCTGTTTGGTGGTTTGTTCTGCAACGGCGTGATCGTCAGTTTGCTTCCCTTCTTTGTTTTTGCATGGGCTGTAGGATGGTTCTATGTCAATGGACACGAAATGGTAACATATTGATGACATTTTGCGCTTTTCTGCACTGGTTTCTTCATCTGCTGTCGATGATCGTTCGTTATGTGAGGACCTGCTCGTTTGCTTCCATGTTGCATGTGCTGTACAGAATGTGACAAATTTGGGCAGGTGGTGTGCCCATACTATGCGTTGCTCTAATGCGATGCGCTGACTACAGATAGGCCTTTGTGACGTTAACATTTTGATAAGTTCGCCACGACCTTCGACTGAAGTCTTTCGGTGGGTTAGGTGCCGCATCGGTGGCCAACGGCAGAAAGCAGACTATCGAGTCCCAGCCCGTAAATAGTACTAATATAAAGCTGTCGTGCTGCCCGATCCTCGACACGTAGAGTGCATACAGCCTGATATTATACTGTGAGATACGGGATGTGTACGGGATGTGTTTATCTGTACAGTTGCCAGTCGACAAGTCTCCGCCCCACAGCCATTCGAACGACGGAACGAGCGGCTGCACGTGGAAGGTATTCAAGTGCCACAAGGATAAACTGCGCAAACGAAACAGGAGAAAGAAAAAACGCATCAAATAGGTGCTTTGAAAGCAATTTAGAATATCTACCTTGTTTATAATAAATTCAACGGAAGGATGATGAAGAAATAGTACTATAACTTAAGGAACATGCTTTTTCCATAAGTTTTATCCCGCGCATATTTATCCCTCGGGTAGTTTGAAAGTTGTTTTGTCCATTTCTAGAAATAATGAAAATTGATTTAATCACTAAAAGTTTTTGGGTTGCCCTTTGTAAGAAAAATAGCCTGCAATCCTTGAGTTTAGTGAGATCTTTGTGGTTGAATGACAACCATGGCCATTTTGCAACTAATGGGTTTGCTAGTACACTTGTTTAAGCTCAAGTGATGGACTTAGAGAACAAACATGTTAAAAAATGATTAAGAGCACAAGAGAAGACTTTAAAGATCTTAAAAAGACATAAGACATCAAGTACAACAAGATGCGGAATCGTCACTATTCCAAAGCCTCGAAAATTGCATGGACCAGACAAACCGCTCTTTCTGGACAGAACCTAAAGGCTAAAGATCAAAGTCCCGTCAGTTGAACTGATTCCAGATAGTCACTCTGCCTTCTAAGTTTATACACTAGATAGTTTGCTTGATGTCGTGAGTCTTCTTGTTGATCTTCAAAGTCTTCGCTTGTGCTCTTGATCACTTTGTTGATGTGTTTTCATCTAAGTACCTCACTTGCATCCCAAATAATCTCTATTGTCATTAAAGCACCGAAATTACAACAAACACAAGGCTCATGTTTCATTTCCTTACAATTCACTTCTAGATTTTAGATAATCGAAATAATTGAGAAAATTTTAATTCTAAGACAACTCAACTAAACGAATTCACCGTAATAGTCAAAATATTTTTAAAAAACCCCTAAATATATAGCTATTGGTTATCAATGATCATGTCTCAACTTTACTATTGCAATTTCTAATGTGCTAACGTTTATGTCGTTGCTGTAGTTTATACTTTGAAACATGAGCTACATTACAGAAATGTTCTACAAATCATGCTATTTCGTTGTTGCTGCAAACCATTTCGGTTAATTCAGTTACAACCAAAACCGAACCAAAATGACCAAAGGCTGAATTGTTCGGCTCTGCTTTTTCTAAAGTCGACTGAAGTTTTCAAAAAAACAAATTTCCGCCTCTATGTAAACTCTTATTCTTCTCTATGAAAAAGTGCTCAACATCTCTCTACTGAAATTTCCATATTTACCCCAGAACCATTGACCGCTTCTCCGACCGGCGACTGGTCATGCCCGACTGGACGGAGTGCACGGTCTTCCCTCCCGTCCCGTCTTCGCCCCCGCTGGCCCAAGTAGTTCTTGCTTTCCAACACCATCTCCGGTCCCCCCTCTTCTCCCTTTCCTCGAACTCCGCGCGGGTGGCTCCGATTCCCAGCGTCCGGCTCCGAGCGACCCTCCCCCGGTCTACTCCGCGTCGAAGGACCGGCCTCGGGCTGCTCTGGCCCCGGATGAAAGGCTGTTTCTTGGGCGAGCTACCGGTCAGTGTAGCGGCGGAGTAGCGGACAGCCCCCATGATGTTCGGCTCCAGGAGGGTGGAGGACGAGACGGCGCTCACGAGACAGAGAACCGTGAGGTGAGCACAACGCAAGAATTTCCGTGTTAGTTTGCTGTTTGAGGTCTTTGCACACGGATTTCGGGACATTTTTGAGGGCTTGGGAGTGGTTGGTGGCCTGTAGCTGATCGAAAGCATGGGGAAAATCCGGAATTTTGCAGAGGGGATTGGGGAGGAAGAACTCTTGGGTCGGGTTGGTAAGTTGGTTGGTGACGTGCTCATGAACTTTTTTCTAGTTCGTGAACTCGTAGTTGCTGCAAGGAGCTTGGAATTGAGCGTTTGGTGTTAAGGTCCTTGAATCGAATAATTGATTCAATAATTTAGCAAAAAATAGCTCTGTTCTGCGACTATTAATGTAGCGAGTTCCGTGAATTTGTTAACTAATTGTAGTAGTTCAGTTTATGGAGAGTACAATTCGGCGGGGTGCTAGCTGGAAATGGTTGAGTGTAGGAAGGCATACGATTTCTGAGCATGCTGATGGGTGGTGAACTGATGACTGCTAAGAGTAAATATCCACAGGCACGTCCTATATGCTATTTTTAGTCATTTAGTGTTACCTTTTAGGGCAATCCTAATGCTATTTTCATTCCCAGATTCCATGATGAGAGGGCAAAGGCAACTATACCCATTCACCAGAAGCAGCATGGGCTGGCTGCTAGCAGGCTTGGCTTGGGAAGTTCAGGGAGGAACAAAGTTTTTGTGTCAGGATCTGACTTTTGGTACAACAAGATTATTGACCCGTCGAGTGACTTCATCTTGACATGGACCCATGTCTTCCGTGTGTCATGCTTTGTTGCTCTGATCATGGACCCTCTGTATTTCTATGTGCCTGAAATCGATTACGGGCGAACCATTCCTTGTTACAGGAAGGATAACCGCCTAGCCATTATTGTTACTATATTCCGATCAATTGCCGATCTCTTTTATGTCATCCATATGATAATAAAGTTCAGAACTGCATATATAAATCCAAGCTCAAAACTAGGGGTTTTTGGTCGAGGAGATCTCATCACAGATCCTAAGGAAATCGCAAAGCAGTATTTGAGATGTGACTTTGCAGTTGATTTAATGGCTTCATTGCCTTTACCACAGGTAATTCACTTCATTTTTGGAAGTGCATGCTACAATCTGTTGACTCGCAAGTATACTTTGTTCTTGACTACTGTTTTGGATTCAAATGGCCGCTACTGAATCACCAAAATGGATTTTTATTTTTAAGATTTCACCCGCTGTCTCATTCACCATGCCTTCCTGGTACACCTGCTTTGTTGTGAAAAAAAACTTGGTTTTCTTTCTTTCTTCCTTTCTTTTTTAGAAAAAAAAACATGAAACATTTGTTCTCAATTTCTTATCCTTAAAGGTTATGTGCTATGGTTGAGAGCTTGTAGTTGATGCCTCTAATATATGTTGCTCTGCTTTGAGTTATGGCTGTAATCTGAATATCTGATATAGCTGTTTTCTTTTCTTGCAGATCATTATTTGGTCCGTGATACCAGCTATCAAATATTCTTCATCTGAGCATGACAATGATATGCTGCTTATGGTTGCTCTTTTCCAGTTTGTCCTAAGATCATATCTCATGTTTTCCTTGAATAATAAAATAGTCAAAATTACTGGAGTTTTTGCAAAGACTGCTTGGCAAGGAGCTGCATACAACCTGCTGTTATACATGATTGCTAGCCATGTATGATGCTTACATGAGTAATACTTGAAATGTTTCACCATTTCATATCTCAGAATTTGTCATATTACTTTTAGACTATGCTACCAACCTTTTTTTTGTCTTGCTCTCATATAATGCCGCTTTTAATGATGCAATTATTTTCTTTCAGGTTTTAGGAGCGGTATGGTACCTTCTATCCGTTAATCGCCAGATTGCATGTTGGAAAAAATATTGCAATGGAACCTGCCACACTCAGTATTTCGACTGCGGTGTAAACCCAGATCCGACTTGGAACACGACCTTAGTACTTTCTAGCTGTAACGCTACTAACAATCCCATTTTTGACTTTGGTATCTTCCAGCCACTATTAGCCAATAATACTCCTAATCTAAGCTTCCTGAAGAAGTATGTCTATTGCCTTTGGTGGGGCTTGCAGAATCTAAGGTATGACTTTAGCTGAACACATGTTCCCTTTCCCTTATGACTGTTAATTACGTCTCAAAGAAAAAATGGCTAGGCTATTCATTTACTAGTACAAAGAGTAATATATTAGTACTGGTATTTATCTACTAAAAAAATAAAATTCAGGGACAGCAAAAGCAGATTTGGGTTAAGTGCTAATTGTGCTAATATGCAATGCTAACTTGAGTTATGCATGGGAAGAAACGCATGGAGATATAACAGAACAATTAGTCTTAACTACTCCATCAACCCGTGCGATAATACATAGATTTAATCCTTAGTAATTGAGGTGATTATTTTAATTCATATTTTGTAATGACAATGTGGGTAATTTATATGTAAATTTAAGAATTGTTTAATTTATCTTTTATGATGGCATCTGGGTAATTTATATGCATATTTATGTTTTATTTTAATTCGTATTTTATAGTGGCACGGTGAGTAAATTTTATGCAAATTCAGGGGATATTTAATTCATATTTCATAATTCCATGATGGCAATTTTTATACAAATTTAGGGGACTATTTTATTTCATCTTTCGTAATGTCAGGGTGGGTAATTTTTTAGAAACTATAGTAGATCTAATTACTACTATTATTAGAGCTACATGATGGATGACGGGATGTTTCTGATTTTTTTCATAATTTTTAGAATTTATTTTTTCCCTAGAAAACAGATCTATTATTAGAACTACACGATGGATAACAGCATGTTAATTACATAGAACCTAGTGGCTATTAATATTTCAATCTACAATCGATGATAGGATATTTCCGATTATTTTGAGAATTTCTATGATTTTATCTTTTATTTAGCGCATCTTGTGAGGATTAATAAGGAGGCTCTAAAATGAGTCTTCAATTGGTAATAGCAAGATTAGACACCAAATATCTGTTTCATAGAAAGGTTTGTAGCATCTCTATGAAGAAAAGTCACAGGATCATTTAGTAGTGTAAATTTGTAAATGGAAAAGTTTGACAAAAAAACTGAGAGTAAATTTGAAAATAGGAAAAATTTGCCAAAAAGTAGAAATTTGCTTTAATTGAGAGTTGAACTCAAAACCTTTTATAATGATAGAGGTGCATAATTACTTAGAAAATAAATTGAAAATAGAAAATCTGCCAAAAAGAAGAAATTTGCTTTCGTGGAGAGTTGAACTCAAAACTTTTTATAATGACATAGGTGGGTAATTTTTTAGAAAATAAATTAAAATAGAAAAAATGTGCCAAAAAGAAGAAGATATTGCTTTTGTTGAGAGTTGAACTCAAAACCTTTCATAATGGCAGAGGTGGGTAATTACTTAGAAAGATATTCCAATCTGCCAACCGATGGTTGGATGCAGTGGCGGAGCCACGTGAAGACCATATTGGGCTCTCCGCCCCCTTCCTCTAGAAAGAATTCTGAAGTACTATGTCAGTATGTCACCTACGAGTACAAATCTGCATGGCTATGCATGCATGCAAGTAGACTGCCGCTCTCAAGTCTCAACTATGGTCCTCTTCTCGTGTGTAATTAGTAAATCGAGCAGTTCTGTTGGTTTGTCCAGGTTGCACAAAGTAGCAGACCGATTGGCCAAGACAGATGAAAAACACAGCACCCTTTTTGCAGCTGTACCGCTCATAGCTCCACACATTACCTGCACCATTGCATGCAGTTCTTTTTTCTTCTTTTATCTCTGCCTCTTTTTGCTGTCGAGAATCATCCACAAAGTCATGCTAAACCCAACCGAAATGAACTGAAGGAATGGCAAAGATTTGGCCAATTGCACCCCCCCCCCCGGGGTAGTTTCATGGCACGCTTCACCACTGGTTGGATGTTTCTGATTTTTGTGAGAATTTCTAGGAATTATCTTTTTTCTGGTGCGTCTAATTAGTAATAGATGATGATCATGTCACATTTCTAACATTCTATTTTGCTACACTTTTTTTGACAGTTGCTATGGTCAGACATTGTCTGTGAGTACCTTTCTTGGTGAGACCCTGTATGTTATATTCTTGGCGGTCCTCGGTCTTGTCTTGTTTGCACATTTGATTGGAAATGTCCAGGTACTTTCATCTATGCTACGTGCAATGAGGAATAGAAACCTGAGTTTTTTGGTCTTTGATTTGCTCAGACTTTCATGTTCATATCCCTCTTAGCCACTTAGGTAGTGTATGCTTATTTGTATCATTTCAAATCTGCAAAAGTTAACCGTAGTGAACAAGCTCCTGAATCACATCATGTCCATGCTAGGTAACGTCAGCAATTCTTTTACAAGAAACATTGTCCTTATCATATTATGTTATCTGCTAGACCTACCTGCAATCAATCACCGCAAGAGTTGAGGAGTGGAGACTAAAGCAGAGAGATACCGAGGAGTGGATGAGACATCGACAGCTGCCCCCCGAATTGCAGGAAAGGGTGAGAAGATTCATTCATTACAAGTGGCTTGCAACTAGAGGCGTGGATGAAGAATCTATATTGAAGGCCCTGCCTGCAGATCTTCGTCGTGACATCAAGCGCCACCTTTGCTTGTATCTTGTTCGTCGGGTAAATGCCTCTGCTATCTTGTTATTGGTCAGCAACATAGTTGCTAGTGTTATTTGAATGCTTATCTATTGTGAGATGATGAATGTCGCACATGTAACACCGTTGGTAAATTCATGGTGTTATGTATAACCTAACCTGGTGACCAAGTATTCTTTTTAATGTTTTATATTACAATGCTATAGGTCCCACTTTTCTCCCAGATGGATGATCAGCTTCTAGATGCCATATGCGAGCGTCTTGTATCTTCCTTGAGCACAGAGGGCACATATATTGTCCGTGAAGGAGATCCAGTGACCGAGATGTTGTTTATCATTCGTGGTAAGCTGGAAAGCTCCACCACAGATGGTGGCCGGACAGGCTTCTTCAATTCAATCACCCTCAAACCTGGCGATTTCTGTGGTGAAGAGCTCCTTGGATGGGCCCTTGTTCCCAAGCCCACTGTCAACTTGCCATCATCCACTCGGACAGTGAAGGCGATCTTTGAAGTCGAGGCATTTGCTCTCCGCGCTGAGGACCTCAGGTTCGTTGCCAGCCAATTCAGGCGCCTCCACAGCAGGAAGCTGCAGCACACGTTCCGGTACTACTCCCACCATTGGAAGACCTGGGCCGCGTGCTTCATCCAGCATGCTTGGCGCCGCCACAAGAGGAGGAAGATGGCCAAGGACCTAAGCATGAGGGAATCGTTCTCCTCCATGAGATCATATGAAGATGATGCCTCCCTCGAACAGAATCTCACACTTAGGAGAGGAGCCAGCATCATTAAAGAACTGCCTAAGTTCAGGAAGCCTTCTGAGCCAGACTTCTCAGTAGAGCATGACGACTGAGGAATAGCTGAGTGGCTGATACATTATTTGGTAAGCGAAGATTGTTGTTTATGTTGTGAACAAACCCTGTTCGCAGTTGGTCTTCCTGGAAACACGCATTAGTTTCAGTCAGATGGGTTTCTGGTGTGGATAAAACTTGCTCACAATCGCAGCATCACCTCTTATATGGCAAAACAGCTATGAGCCTATGAAGCCTGGCAGGCAGGGAGCTGGTGTCAGAAAAAAAAAAAAGAAGGCAGGACCGCTATGCTGTGGTTTAATTTATCTTTAGCTCATTTTCACTGGATATGCATTGGACAAATTGTTCATACTGTACATATGTAGCTGGGCTTGTGGAATTGTATTGTAGGGACCTCACCATAGAGTAGAAGATTGTTGTATTGGCTGGCCGATCAGATTTTACATTCCCGGCCAGGGCAAAACCATTCTTGTATTTTTTTTTTAAGTGTGTAAATTGCAGCAAGATATACTGTTTTTTGTTTGTTTTACACTGTTAGTACACCTAGGTTGCCTTTTGATTCTATGGACCTTGTCAAATTACTGAGAACGAGAGATCCTTTTACATCTGTGTCTGCTCCTCTGCATGGAATTTGCAAAAACCTCTGCATGGAATTTGCAAAAAAAAAGAAAAAAAGGTGGTACTCCTACATCGTAGTATCTGACTACCTGCAGCCTGCAGTGTTGTTTGTCAGTAATTTACGCTCTTTCTTGATGAAGAAGAGCTCCCAGTTCATTCCTGCAGCTTCTTAATAGCCTGATTGGTTGCCCGCATTAGGCTCGACCAGGCCCGCCAGATGCAAACTTCGCTTGTTTGGTAGGTTGCACAGGGTACTGAGCCTGGCTGGGCGGGTGCAAAAGGAGACAACGGGCCTGGCTGCACGCATGCGAGAATTTTGGGCGTATCCCACGAGCCAAGCTCGCGGCGTGCAATGGCTGCATGCGGGTAGGCAAAAAGTGCCTGGGCAAAGGCATCATCCAGGGAACCAAACATTGTCTCTGCTGAGCCAGGCTGCAAACGAACAGGTAACCAATCAATGCCCATTTGCATGTATTTGGCCTGGCTATGCAGGACCTGGCTCCCTGGAGCCAGCCAAGCTGGGCAAATGCGGGTGCCAATCAGGCCCTAAACACCCATAACTCTCGATTAATTTCTGAATCATCGTCATCAGGTCGTGCATTGCCACGGGTCAGCAGGACCTAGCCTGTGACAATGCTTGACCTGAAAATAACTTTTTTTTAATAGACCACGAGGGAAGACTAGCCGGACGTAGCTTTAAGAAGGTGAAGATACGAACAAGGTAATGTTCTAGTATGATGCCACGAGAGCCTTTGATGAAATTATGAGAGTTCTATATAGATATTTGACTGAAAATCATATAAATTAGCACATCTCCAATGGACCTAAACATATCTATGTGAGAGAAGTACTGTCAGTGACAACCCACCGGTTTGAGCTCCGGTAATTTAGTTTCTTCAGATAATAGATGAAACTTCACACTTACTGTCAGCGGCAATAAGTGTGAAGTTTAAATATATATAGGATAATAGGTAAGTTCGTGAGCACGGCCTTATAAGAAAAACACTAGTTTCGATCCACATGAGCCAAGCTGCATGCTATAGCAAGATATCAGAACGCACTATCTATGGGCTAATCAATGATTTGGCCTAGTGGACTTGAATGTGAGAAGCCCGGGCAGGGATAGGGCCGTGGTTCTGCCAGTAACCGTCTTCTAGAACTCAACTACCAGTATTTCTTTTTTAAAACACAATTACCCTTATTTCTGCTTGCATGGAAACATTCTTATCTCCACACACGTTTTAAAGAGACGCAAGCCGAATCTTGCCCTGCTAAAAGCCAATGCTCAGAAGCCATAACCACAAAAAGCTTCATAGGTTAAATATAAGACCTCGACGGCAACTCAACTGAAATCCTGTTACCAACAAACGCTACAACCACAGCCTAGCAACAATACCGGGCTAAACAGAAAATATAGATACAAATACCATGCACTGCCATATTAATAACAGCATTGTGCTCATCAAAACTCACGTGCCATTCTCTTCAAACAAGTGAATCTTTTAGGGTAAAAATGGTGCAGTCGTGACCCATGAGGTTCACCGTTTGACTCTTCTATATACCAACTGCTAGAAGATCAAGGAAGGAAGCAAGTTCATCTAACAAAAGGAAGTACAGTTTCATTCCCTTATCCATCTTCTTGAAGCTGATTTGATCCGTGGCCATCCCTATCATGCTCACCTTCTTGCTTCCTGCCGAGGCGTTCAATCCATGTGTGCAGCAACTGCAGTGAGATTGACCTGGTGCGAGACGCTTCAGCCCTGAGCTTGTCTCGCTTCTGGTAGCCGAAGATGCTGAGGCTGACGTGGAGTGCAAGGCCAGAGGTCAGGCCAGTGATGAGAAAAAGCCCACTGAAGCTGCTGAAACCGAGCCTGGATGAGTTGATGTTGTCACCACTGTTGCTCTCACAGGCCCCTGAGTTGCCAAACCATTTCCTCTCTATCTGTGCCATCTGCTCCTGCACTGCAGGCGTCATGATGACCTGTGATACGTCGTGCACCATGGGAGACCCTATTGGAAAAGCCTAAAACATCAGGTTGATTTCCTGTTCGTTCTACAATACGTGAAATATCAGGTTGAATAATGAAAAGGACTTACAAACCCAAAGCCTCCCAGCCTGTAGGTCGGGCCAACCATGGTGTATCCTTCGCAGTATTTTGACAGGAAGATCTTAAGGTAGGGGCTTTCATCAAATATTGCAGAGACGCCTCCATTATCTGATCCCCTCTGTAAGGCCTCGGCATACTCCTCCACTGTGCCATAACCCAACATGTTCTTGTGGTGGAAGCCCATTTCCTCCAGCCAGTACTTCACTGCAGAACCCCTCTGGTACCCCACATAGTCACCGTTTCTTAGAAGGTCCTGCACACTAGTTACTGTTGGCTGAAGCCGCTGGACCGTCAGCATTGATGTCAAACTCGCCGTATAGCTTGAGGTCAAGACAAGCACGACGAATACCCAGACAATCACGAGTCTTGATAGCGTGCTCTCCAGTTTCTCCTCTAAAATCAACACTTTATACATTAGATCATCATTTAACTAATCCTCTTTTAGCAGTGAAAATGGAGGAAATGCTTACTGTGGGAGAAGACAAGAGTGGAGAACGCAAAGTAGAAGATGATGCCAGCTTGTTGCCAAGGCGTGCCACGGAATTCAGGGTTTATCCGGTGCTCAATCGCCCACACAACAAAACCGGTTAAGAAGAAAAAGGCAAGGCTAGTGATCCAAAGGGTACTAGTCAGTGGTTGCAGGAAGATCCACATTCCCCTGCTCGAATCTTTCTTCAGTACCACAATCATTGATAATCCGGTGTCTGTGAAGGGTATTGTGAAAGCCACCTTATCCATCCTGTTCGTTGTGATTGTCGTGTCACCAACCATCGCATCAGCTCTCTGCAACCGCCAGTGCAAGTTATCATTTACAGAAATTGCTTCAAAATTTCCAATGGTCATATTAAGTACATTTATCATGTCTACACTAACCTTTTCATACACCAGACTGAGAAGACTGTCATAACTGCTAATATCAGTAAATGTCACATATTGGTAGGCCACTGGGTAGGGCAGGTTATTCATCAGCACGTCAAAAACATCGATGCAGTAACCTGTAACAATAGGAGTGCTGGTTGTTGGGCTGTAGGAAACCTCCACGAGCTGATTGAACCCACGTCTTGAAGGCACAATAACACGAAGCGGCCTTCTGGTTGAAGAAACATCCCAACCTCTCGGAGCAACTGTTAGATCACCTGGCCATAGGATTTGTTTTAGCCCTTTCTCATTGCTGTCTTTAAAATTCTTGAAGATCCCAGATTCAGGTGTCCAGAACCCAACTGTCCTTGCACCTTTGCCGATGATGTTAACGACCTCATATGTTGAGAGCTGTAGCTGTCCATTTACCAGCCTGAACCTCCCAGCTAGACCATCAAATGTTGTGTTGAGCACTGCACCTAGAAGTGTTCTTCCAGGTGTTGAGCTTGACAATTTGTATTTATAGACTGCTGCAGCAAGAGACCATGCTGTGTCACAAGCCCAGAGAAGAAGTATGCTTGGGTTAGGAACATTTCGAATGCCAGTATTCTCCTGCTGGAACCTCTCCTTGAACCTCGAATTGAAGTTCGTGAGGCGGTCTGTTGACTGGACATAAGGTCGGAAGGTAACAACCCCTTGCATGTCATCAATCCTGTCAGCACCAAGGCTGTCCACGGCACTGCCAATGCTGGCAGTAGCTATCCAGACATAGCCATCAGACATCATATTAGCAACACTGACCCGTTGGAAGACATGAGCGGCAAGATCTGGGAGCATGTGCACAATAAAGACCCTTGTGGAATTCTCCTTGAGGTTGTATACTAGTGTGTCCAGGTAGTTCTCTGTCGCATCAATGGGCACAGCTACATAAGTAATGACACGTGTATTGTAACCCCGAAGGGCATACACAAGCTCTGGGAGAATGCTAGCTCCATATGCTGAGTCTTCATAGACCAGAGTGGCTGTCTGCCATCTGAACATATCAAGGATGGCACCAGCCAGCTCAGCCTGGGAGGAGTCAATAGGTGCAGTATGCAGAAAGAATGGTGCTACTGATGGCATCAATGCCGCAGAGACGGGAGCAAGTGATAGCACTGGTGTGAGCGTGTGATTCCCAAGGTAGGCAATGAACTCAGCTTCGGCTGAAGTCTGAGGCCCAATGATTGCTTGTACTCGATTGTTTCTGATCAGATCTTCAGCTGCAATCACATTCGCATAATCCATATTGGTCCATTCAATGTTGAGAAATCAGGCATGCATCCATACTTGTTGTAGCTATTTACTCTGATTTGATGACAGAATAATTAGTCAAAATGACATGCTGATTATGTATTTGTAGATATTGAGAGATCCACCCCCCCCCCCCCCACCCCAACCCCCAATCCCCCATAGTGTAGGTGGCTAGATGCTATATGAGTGTCTACTGTGCTAAATCCAAGCATGTCAGATTCATTTTTCAAACTCCACTTCTATCATCTTCAGAGACTAGTATTAGTATCACTATTATTAATGCCTTGTACACATTTATTTTCTTTTTCTCATTTTGTTGCTGTCTCATGTTAGGTTTCAAACTTTAGCCTACCGCAATGGCGTTGCTGTTGGAATTGGAGGACCATGGACATAGGCATACAATGTTAGGATGGTTTATCCATGCCAATTTTCAAGCTAACTAGAAACTCAAAACTTAAACATTGGTTGGGTGGAATAGCTAAATCAAGACCAAGCTTGAAGTATATATGAACATAATTGTGGAAAGGGATCTTATTGATGCCGTACGGTGGATACTTGAATAAAAGCATTAATCCAGGACGAAGTAGACATGTGGATGCAAGCAGGATCGATACATCTTGATAGATAGCATCCTATAAATAGCACCCACATCTTTTGCCTCTGTACATCATTCCTTGCTTTCTCTCTATTCACAGTTATCTATTACCCTTTCGTAGTGGTTCTTTAAATAAATTATTAAACATATATAACCTTCCAATCAGACGTAGCAGCGTTTGCTAATAGTTTTCCTTTAAAAAAGGGAGTAGAAATCTAAATCCCAGCAAATAGCCCCATTCTCGGCATTGGTTCGTACTTCTTACCACAGAAATTTCCTAAATAATTGAAGTATGCAATTTTCTCGACCTTCTCATACGTGAAAAATTGAATCGATCTAATTGTTCGAACCGCTGTTCTGCGAGAAATGCGAGAAACTGATCGAACAGCGTACCTGCTCCTTTGAGCTGCATTTGAACAACGTAAGAAAAGGCCGCAGAGGCAGAGCTCGACCAGGAGCCGTGTGCATCCTGCCCCCGACCCCGGGTAGGGGGCCAGCAGCAGCCTTGCCGTGGGGCGTGGCGACCGCGCAACTGAGCCCATCGAATCCGGCGGGAGTGGTGACATGGAGTTTACTATCTCCAACGTTGGAGTAAATGGAGTGTTCCAACTATTTTCTCTCCATCTACAATGACACTACAGTGTAGAACAGTAAACACTTCATTTACTGCATCCGCCGGAGGTAGCCTTAGGAGTGGGATGGGTGGGAACTGGGAACTGAGTCAGAGCTCGAAGATGAGCACCGAGCGAGGGTGGGACCTCGAGTCTTTGACGGCGGCGGCGGTCAGGGTTGCGGTTGAGCCGAGCGTAGCATATGATGAGTAATATTTTAGGATTTAAATTCCGTCAAGCTTGAGCTATCTTTCCTAGACATCACATTTAGTTGCATCATTTTTTTATTTAAAAATACGTGTATTTAATGGTCAGATCTTGTCTGGTGACTATTAATATATTTTTTAAGAAAATGTTAGCGTCGTATTTTTTTTCTCGTATTATGATTTGGCTTCTATCCCTATCAATCGCTTCCTTCGGTTTTAAATATAAATTACGGTTAACTTTGATTTATATGAAAATTTAGAGTATATATAAGAAACTAAGCCATACTCAAACTCATTAAAATAATAAAACAAATCATAATAAGACCAATGATAAAAATTTTAGAAAAAAAGCCAACCACAACGTATATATCTAAAACCAAGGAGAGTATTTAAGTGGGAAGCATAAGCCGCCAGTAGGAAGGCTGGAAGGAGTAGTTCTTACTTTTAGTAATGATAAGTAATTTCCGAGCCAAACAAACATGCATAGTCATTTTTTATATGCTTTTTTAATCAAAGTTCCTATTTTCACATTTGGATTCTCCTATTTTGATTCGGTAACTTTTTATAATTAGAATGGTTTAATTTAAATTCTATATAAAGGGTGGAGTTCAAAATATAGTACGGTAGGATAAGCGGACTGCTACTACCGGCGCGTGCTGCCGTGACGACGTCTCCACGCGAGTTCCCCACGCTCAGGCTCAGGTGCATCCGCCCGCTGGAATTGGGATGCGCAGAATAGAAGTCGTCCAACTCCATGGAGATGCAGGTGAGGCTCTTCCTCCCCGCGTCGCTCGTCAGGTCCAGCACGACGCCGACTCGCACCACGGCCCCCGCCGCCGCCGGACCCGGACCCTCGGAGGCGGCCGAGAGCACGAGGAGCAGAGCCAGAGCGAGAGCAAGGCTGCTACTGCCACGGCTCATGGACCATACCATCTTGAACAAGGCAAGTTGCAAGAGCCGTACGTAGCAGCACCGTTTTTGTACTTCAATAGCGGCAGCCACGCGTTTTTGAATTTCAACGACGGCTGAAATTTCCCTGGACTTCAAATTCATAGCCTCAGCCACGCGTTTTAGCATGTCAGCGACGGCTGAATTTCAGAGGAAAGTGCTCACGCAAACTTGTGCAGTGATCAAGGAGTTGAGCTCAGTCAAAATGCAAGTATCCCTTTCTTCTTGGCAATATTCTTGGTCAAAGAGCATTAATCAACTGAACATACTTATCGAATACAGTAAAGTACTACTCATACCAAGGACCAAGGAGTAAGACTGATGTTCTTTGACAGCTATCACATCCACCATGTGGAGGTATCATTAGACCAGACGGCACAAATTTGAACATTAGACAGTGCTGATATGTACATCAAGGTAAAATGCCCCAACTGATAAAACACCATAACTAATACTACTACGTCACTAGCAGTTGAACTTGCGAAAGCCAAAATATTTATGACAAATTGACAATGCTTGACATCTAAAGTTAAACTGACAATGCTTGACATCTAAAGCTAAACCTCATGGCACTGGCTGTGGCTGCAAGGTTCCAGAACACTGAACTCGACCGTGGAGGGAACTCTGAATTGGACGTACATTTGGACAGCCAAAATCGCTCTACGAGCTTCCACGAGGCCCTCTCTGCGCATCATGAAACATCTCCCAGTTTTGTTCACAGAGCATCTAGGCAGACCTTGTGTGGTGTCCAATGTAAGGCGCTCAAGCGCCGGCGTCGACTCGACAATAAGACATGTCAGCTCAACCAAGCTCTTGTCTGACGAAAAGTTTATCATCTCCACACGCCTGAGATTGCTGTGGCGGTGCTCTGGCATCATCCTCAGACGATCTGAAGGGTCTGCAAAAATTGAAGGAACCTCGAAGCACTGCTGCTGTACATTCAAGATAGGGGTGTAAATGATACGGATATAATCCGTCCGTATTCGAGTTCCGAACCGTTTAAAAGGGTTAAGGTCCGATCCGTATTCGAGTCCGGACATTTAGTATTCGATCCGTATCCGTATCCGAGTATTCAAAGTTGGATAAATATGATGTCGATAACAATTCAAGTCTTATCCGACACATTTGATCAATATCCGTATCCGATCCGAATCTAAAGATAAAATATGAAAACAAATATGGTATCAGCAATATCCGTCCGTATTCGATCCGATTGCACCCCTAATTCAAGATGAAGGTCTCCAGACAAGGAGAGGCTTCAAGAAAGGAAACCAGGGAAAGGTAATCGTACGCCGGTCCACCAAGAGCAACAACCAAGAACTTGAGGTTTTGGAACTTGCCGGGCGCCATTGGTGCACTGACAGTCTCTCTTCCAGAATGTATAATAAGTTCTTCAAGATTTGGCATGCCGGATTGCCGCTCAGTAAGAACATAAAAGGCAACATCATCACAGTGCATCTTCAGCTTCTTGATCTGCAGTCTGTCACCAAGTGCTAGCTGCGCACGGAGGCGGTCTACAAAGTGGAAACTGGTGAAATTTGGAGCTTTGCTCTCTATAGCTTTCAGCTTGGCGCAGAGTACAACCTGAAGGTAGCTAAGCCGCTGCAGGCAAGGCACTTTCAAGCATTTTATCGTGCCGCAGTACCTGAGCTCCAGCCGTTCCAAAGCTGGTGAGTTGGAAAGAAGACGCCACAGCCCATCTTCCCTGACGTTCACCATACGAAACTGTAGCCTCGTTAAGCTTCGCAGGCAACCGATTCTGACCGTGCGGTAAATGTTACAGGAGGAGAGATAAATGTATTGGAGCGAGTCTCCAGCTCCACCAGATAAAAGTTGACATGGGAAGTTGTAGCTTCCATTCAGATTAACGACCAGTTCTTCGATGTTCGATGCCTGGTTTAACAGTGAACTGAAGCCATCTGTCAAGATAACAGCGATCTGGGTTGGAGAGTGAACCAACTACAAATCTGAGTTTCTTGACGCCGATGCCAGAGTGGTTTTTCAGAATCCTGTCGACTCTGCTGGTGAAGTTTCTTGCTTTCTCCTCTCTGCTGAAAGTTTCCTTGTCCAAGCCCAGTGATTCCTCACTGAAGGTGAGGTCGGGATGGCGTCTCCAAGAACTTGCAAAGGCCCGGGACAGGCAGGCAGCTCGAGCAGCATCTTCCATGGGCATCAGGGAGTGTATGTGACTCCAAATGTCCTCTGGAAGGTTTGGCCCTGATGAATACCCCGTCGTTGTTTGATTGCTCAGAGAATGACAGGATGAATCCTTTATTGTAGCCGGTGAATCAATCGATCCATTGCGGGCTTGGATTCGGCGACGACGGCGTTAGGGTCGGCGCTGCTGCTTTAGCTTCACCATCAACAGATTCAACTTTTGCAGCCCCATGGCGCGAGCACGACGACGTCTCGAATCGAACGGGGGGAATTCAACCTAGCTCTCTGATCCTCTCAATCTCCGCGTCTCTCTTCCCCGGTTCTCTTCTACTAATTATAAAATATTTTTTAGAGTCTCTGATTAAAAATTAGTTACATTAAACTGCTTATGATGGTAAATCAAACTAAATCAAAATATATGATATTTACATTTTTTTTCTGAAAAAAAAGGCAAATGGCCAATCATCAAATTTAGAAGTCAACGATGACTTATATTTGGAACCTAGGGAGTACTCGTGGAAAGTGCTTTCCCAGACTATTTGTTTCAACACCTTTGCATGACCTGTATTGCCACACCGAATTAAAAATCCGCCATTGTTAAAGCGCACCCTAATGTATTTTGTGCCGACCGAGAAGTAAAAAGATGATGCTAAGTTTCAGTATTTTCAGTATTTCAAATACGGCGATCACCTTATCCAGCACCATGGATTTCTCTCTTGATACAACTGAATTCTTCAGGGCAAAAGTGCTGCTTTGTGCATTTGAGTGGCAAAACTAACTGATTCATAAAGCTATAAAATGAGAAATTGGAATCGTTCCTCGCTTCACTAACTAGTTGCCACTAGTGGGATGAAACTTCAGATAAATGGATTTAAACTGGTGTTTAGTTACTATCTGATCAAAGAATGAAGTACAACTATAAAGCTACTTAGTCTGATGCTACTTGTGGGCATGCGACTCCACATCAGGTTGAATCTTCCGTGGTGCTCTCTTTTTCTGCTTATACTTCGCATAGGAGTACCAGACACCGCCAAATGTGTTGATCATTAACCCAGTAACATTCAGAGCATGCACTTCGACACCTCCCAACAGAATGAAACCGAGGGTCTGAAAAGCCAACGGAAAAATATGGCATAAGACTTACTTATTCGCCCTCGAACTTCAGAGCTCAATTGAATCAAGGGTTCCTGTTAAATACTTAAATATCAAATTGCTCATACTTACTGTAGATCCGACACCCTTGAGAACTCCCACTATTGTTGTAGTCAGAGCAGAATTCACGATTGTGCACCAAAACATGGTGAAATTGAGAACGATTCCCATCACCAGTGAGACAACAAGAATAACACTGAATGACAGAGAGGCTGTCTGCAGTTCAAGAGTCACCAGATAATGCAAGTTAGGTTAGAGGCATACAACAAATAATTTGATGCAGAAACTTAACAATTCGATTATGTCAATGAATAAACAGTGAGGTGAGGAACTATTTGCTCTGGAAACTCAGGAGAACTATCTCTAATCATCCCTGTGAGTTAAAAGGGTGAAATAAGGGATCATGCAGTATTCATATTACTGACCTTTGCAGATAATACTGTAAGAGAATGGGGGAATTCTCCTGTCGCTATAATGAGGAAAAACAGAAATGGAAGTGACAATATGCTGTTGTAAAACATCAAGTCCACTGAGGAAAGACCATCCTCAGCACCTGATTTCTCCACCAGAACCAAATACATTGTCTGCATAGCGCATACACATTCAGCTGTCAGCTACAAAGATACAGAACCTTGCCTGCCCCCCCAAAACCTCCCAAAAGATACAGCAAATTATTTGAGAAAAACCAGAGTAGAAATAACAAAACCTGGAAGAATACTGATGTTAGAGCCATGCAGTATCCATATAGGTCAAATGAAAAATCTCCAAGTGCTGCAATAAGGACACCTGCGGCGGTGCAGATAACTGAAAGAGTGACCTAAAATAATTTTGAATTGATCAGGATGTGGAAAACAATAGCAAAGGGCAGTTAGTTCACAGGGGAGAAACAATTCATTTCCCTAAAGCTTGACTTCTTTTTAAAGTTGCATTTGATGAAATTTCAAAACAAGAATGCACAGCAGATCAAGAGTTTCAGTCACAATATTTCCTTTCACAATCTTACTATTACTAATTGGATGTTCTAAAAGTTGCACCAATTTCAAAACGCGCTAGAAAAAAAAGATAAATCTTAGAAATTCTCACAATAATCAGAAACATCCGATCATCAATTGGCAGATTGGAATATTGATAGCCATTAGATCTGTTTTCTAACTAATTACCCACCTCTGCCATTATGAAAGGTTTTGAATTCAACTCTCAACGAAAGCAAATATCCTCTTTTTTTCATTATATATATTTTCTAAGTAATTACCCACATCTGCCATTATAAAAGATCTTGAGTTCAATTCTCAACGAAAGCAAATATCTTCTGTTTTTTTAGATTTTTCCATTTTTAAATTTACCTTCAGTTTTTGTCTTTTTTCCATTAAAGATGCTATAAACCTTTCCATGAAACAGATACTTTGTAGACTTTTTTTAAAATTTCTATGTCAATCCTCACAAGATGCGCTAGACAAAAAATAAAATCATAGAAATTCTTACAATAATAAAAAAATACCCTATCATCAATTGACAGGTTGAAATCTTAATAGCCATTAGATCTGTTTTCTAATTAGGTAATCACCCACCTTTGCCATTATCAAAACAATATTAAATAACCCCTAAAACTACATATTAATTACCCACTCTGCCAATATAAAAGAAAAAATAAAATAACACCCTAAATTTATATCTAATTGCTCACATTTGCTATTTTGATAGAATAATACCAAATATCCCTTTTAATTTATATTTGAATTGTTCACCTTAGTTATTATGACTGATAATATGATGAAAGTAACCCCTCAAAATTATATTAAAAACACCTATTTTTACAATCGATAAAAGATTAACTAAATCAATTAAGCATACATATAAAGTAGCAAGATATGCTATTATAAAAATAGATCTATATTTGTTGTACGGTTACGCATAATACATTTAAGACTCTAACCTGTGCGAAAGCACAGGTTGATTGTGTAGTATGCACCTAAAGTGCTTCCACAATCTTACTAGAAAAGCATGGATGCCAGAAGGCAAACACTGATGGTAACCAAGAATATTAAGATCTAGTGAAGGGAATGTTTGAAAAGTATGATTTATGCTACCCTGTAAGGCTAGAATTCTTGTAAACTTTATGACTAGGCTATATCAACACCTATGTAAATTCATGTCTGACAACAGTTCGAGCTTAGATTTTCAAAACATCAAACAGGGACAGTGAGGGGTCTACAGCTGGACTAAAAATATTGTACTGTATGTAAAAGGATCCGGTGCAAAGAAGCCCAGGAAATGCGCCGTTACCTGTGTTGGTGGCTTTCCCTTTCCCCGAATGCACCCAGTCACCAATACAGCAAGGGGGGTGATCCTCTTGATCGCAATATACATGGGGATGTTAACCCCTTTCAAGCTTGCTAGAGCAAATCCCACATTTGCATTGTAGAAAATCGACACCGGAAGAAGCTTCTTAGCGGTCATCAAGCTGAAGTCTTTTCTTTTAGACATTCCTAGAGCTTGACCAAAATGTATCATAAGCGCCGTGGCTATTTGCTGCAAAAGTAATGCAGAGGAATTGAACGAAACGATCAAACCCAGTCGAACATAGAAAAACATGGAATGTGTTCTCGGCCATGATGCTCAGCGATACCTGTAGAGTGAGAAGGGTCATGGAGTGGACATACTGCATAAGAACTGCTTTGTTAACGAAAACCATCGCCATAGACGCGGCTCCATAGGAAAAGGCTGCAGCCAAGCTGCAAGAACAGGTGTCCAGGGAAATGGTTAGAACTTCCAATGCACTGCCGTCTGTTTTGAACCACACAGAACCAAAATTATTTTCTCCTAAAAATGTGCATCCTAGCATTAAACCATCACTACCTTTTCCCCCCTAAACTGTTCATGGCCCTAATCGTTGTCGCTAGAGTTGGAACTTAATACCAGTAGGCAGTTAACTCCTAAGCAAATTGAAATGTGGCAGGTTTGTTCTAACCTAAACCACTGCACGATGCACAGAAGAGCGTGTAGTTTAATCATGCCAGATGCCACCACACACGCATCGGGCATGGCATAGGGTCAGACGGTTGACTGCATCCAGTACCAATGGATGAGTAGGGACTTTACTATGCGCTATCATCATATTGCAAGTTGCCACGAAACTGTTGATGAATAAGCCATTTTGTTGAGTAACAAAAGGACCTCAATCTAGAAGGCAATGCCTCTACGAGCGTAATGACCTGCGGAAGAAGCAGAATAAGGCTCTCCATCGCATCCCTCAAATACAAACTCCACTCTGAAACTATATATATATAGAGAAAGCCCTCTATATGCCTCCTGCCGCTGATTCCACTGCCCAGGACGAACGATGCCAGCCATTCATCAGCTTCCCCAATAAGCGTCGAATCGAACCCCTCCTGAGCCCCGTCCCCAACCGCACGCACGGACGGCGGCGAGGCGAGGCGAGGGTGAAGCGAGGCCGGGCGGGGGCGATGGAGTCTGGAGAGGCGCGGCAAAAGGGGTGGCGGGGGGAGGAGCTGGAGCTGGAGCTGACCTGAGGATGGAGCTGGGGTCGCCGGCCTCCGCCCCCATGTCGCCGCCGCTCCGCTCGCGCTCCCGATTAGCCGGGCAGCGTGTGTCCCCGGGGGCGCGCGCTACATGGACCGGCCCTGCCTGCCTGCCGACGCGTGCGGTGCGGTGCGGGAAATGGGAAGAAAGGGGATCCGGGATTCCAGGACCGGGGCAACAAGCGGGTACTCCAAGCGACACTGTAGGCACGCGCGCGGGGCGTGGCGTGCCGCGTGCCGCGTGACGCGTGAAGCGATACGCCGTCGGCCGTTGGTGCCCTTTTCGCGCCCAAGCTTTGCACGGAGATTGGAGCGGGGTGAGTTGACTCCCTGGAGAGCGGTGAAGTTCGGGCCTTGCCACTCTCTTTTTCGAAAGATAGTACAACCCAGATTCGTACATTCATGACGCACACATTTTATTTTATTTTTTTGAGAAGGTTCACGACGCACACATGTGCACCTAGTTCTATGTGTAAAACTCGGCCGAACCGGTATCTCGAAATTGACAAAGTTTCTGTATTGGTGAAAATATCGTCTACCATTTAAAAAGCAAAGTCTTTAAATTATGCTAATACTCATGACAAACCAAGAATTTAAACCCATATAGACATATTTTACCAAAGAAAATCTAATCAACTTGCGCTTTCAATGCCACTGGCTAACAACTTGTGGATAGCCATGAACTTGTGGAAACGGATAGGGTCTGATTGGTTACAAGTGCAACCATAGCTCGGCTCCCACCCTTGCCAGGCGCTATGGGCAGGCTCTCCTAGACCGACGTCCTTTGACAGCCTGTGTTTAGTTGACATTGCCATGTAGCTCGTCCAGCTGGAGCTCACGTTTGGTTGCCCCCCACCCTCACCAGCCCCTCCTCCAGGCAGTCGACGACGATCCCCTCCTCCTCCAAGCCTCGTCGCGAGCCTCTCCTCCATCGGATCCGCACCGCCGCGAGCCCCTCCTCCACCGGATCCGCGCCTCCGAGCACTCTCTCCTTGCTGTGAGCCCCTCCTCCGTCGGGCTCCCTCTCCTCGCCGCGGGCGCCGGCGTGGCTCCCCCTCCTCTCGGCCGTCGGTGCAGCACCCGCTCCCCTTCCTCCACGAGCGGAGCTGCCGATGAGGAGTGGAGCGGCGGCATGTAGGCGGGGGAGGAAGAGGAAGGCGAGGCTCGTCGCGGCTCTCGCCGAGGTACTTCAAGCCGGCCCGGCAACAGAGAGCGGAGCGGAGCACAAGGAGGAGGAGGAGGGTTGGCGGGATCTGTGCAGTGCCGGCGGCGTGGAGATGACAGTGGGCTTCGTGGGCGACGATGGCGGGGAAGGGGAGCTTCTCCTGGGACGGAGAGCGAAGGGGAGCCAGAGAGAGCCACACGGAGCGCACACACGGTTGATTTGGCCTGGCCCCAAAAGAACGGTGGATTTGGGCGTGCTAGCGGAGCCACCCTCCGGACCTCATTGGTCAGCCAGGGCCTGGCTAGGGGAGCGGCAAGGTTAGCCAAACACCGGCCTCGTCCGGGCGTGGGCTGGCTAGCCCCCTAGCTCAGCAACCAAACAACCCTGGTTTGAGGGTGTCTTCAAACACAAAATTTTTATATGAATTGTGTATAAATTTTATAAAAAACGTAGAAAATAGTAAAAATTTCCACGTAAGTTGTGTGTGCAGTTTGCGAGGTTACATAGAGCCATCTATTATTCTTTGAGTTAACTTGCTATTTTCATAAGAAATAAAATTTACAAGTCGATATATAGAGAGAGAAGGGAACCTCTGGTATAGGCCATAACACAGACAAGATTTAGATTATATTTATAGTACAAATTACACACTATCTCCATTCTTAAATATTTGTCGCGGGTTAGTTTATTTTTTCTAAACTAAAAAGTATCAAGCGAAAAAAGAATGGAGGGAGTATTTTCCTATATGATCTTTTTTCATAAAGTTGGACCACTTTTTGTGTCGAATGGAATGTATTTTCTCTTTGTGGGGAAAAGATATCTGCACCACTCTAGTTCCTTACCGTTGAATTTCATGTTGTTTGAGGCTATTGAGTGGCATGGTTTAGAACGTAAAATCCAACTTTGAAATATTGGAGTGGCATATATCAAAACAACATTTTTTTTAATATAATAGGAATTAGAAAAAACTAGTCAATCAACCCGTGCTTTCGCACGGATTAGAGTCTTAAATGTGTTATGCGTAACCATACAACATATATAGATATATTTTTATACTTAGGTTTTTATAATAACATATCTCGCTACTCTATATGTATGCTTAATTGATTTAGATAATATTTGATTGATTGCAAAAATAGGTGATTTTAATATAATTTTAAAGGGTTACTTTCATCATATTATCAATCATAATAACAAAGATGAACAACTCAAATATAAATTAAAGGGGATATTTTGTATTATCCTATCAAAATAGCAAATGTGAACAATTAGATATAAATTTAGGGTGTCATTTCATATTTTCCTTTATATTGGCAGAGTGGGTAATTAATATGTAGTTTTAGGGGTTATTTAATATTATTTTAATAATGGCAAAGGTGGGTGATTACTTAATTAGAAAATAGATCTAATAGCTATTAAGATTCCAACATGTTAATTGATGATAGGGTATTTTTTTATTATTGTGAGGATTTCTATAATTTTATTTTTTTTCTAGCGCATCTTGTGAGAATTGACATGGAAATTTTATAAAGCCTACAAAATATCTGTTTCATGGATAGGTTTCTAGCATCTTTAATGCAAAAAAGACAAAAACTGAAGGTAAATTTAAAAATAAGAAAAATCTAAAAAAAATATTTGTTTTCATTGAGAATTAAACTCAAGATTTTTCGTAATGGTAGAGGTGGGTAATTACTTAGAAAATATATACAATGAAAAAAAGAGGATATTTGCTTTTATTGAGAGTTGAACTCAAGACCTTTCATAATGGTAGAGGTGGGTAATTAATTAGAAAACAGATTTAATGGCTATTAATATTCTAATCTGCCAATTGATGGTCGGATGTTTCTGATTATTGTGAGAATTTTTTGGATTTATCTTTTTTTCTAGCGCGTTTTGAAATCAGCGTAACTTTTAGAACCTCCAATTAGTAACTGCCAATTGATGGTTGGATGTTTCTGATTATTGTGAAAATTTTTTGGATTTATTTTTTTTTCTAGCGCACTTTGAAATTAGCGCAACTTTTAGAAACTCCAATTAGTAATAGTAAGATAAGATACTTGCACATAAGCAACATCCAATGAAGGCGCAAAAGCACATCCACGGGGCTAGCTCTAAGCCTCTAAGCAACTTGCAACGATCAAATTGAAACATAGTATAACAGCACACTAAAACTCTACAGCATACTGGTGATTATTTCGAACCAAAAAAAAAGAGCATGGTATTTGTCCGCAGTTTGGGATTGCCATCTTCAAAGCCCAGCCTGCGCCATGGTCCGTGGCGCCAGTCATCTCGATCCGAACAGAAACTTCAGGCAGAGAGCCATTGTCCATGTTATAATCCTGCATTGGACCAGCCTCTACATCAGCATCCTCTACCGCGTCCTGCGGATCGTTGTCCGGATCCATGAGCGCCTGGGGACGTTGATCTTGATCAGGCACAGAGCCATTGACAGTGTCGTCCTGCGCAGGCGCAGCACTAAACTCTCCAGGAGGACCAACACTTCTACCATCCCCATTAGCACCCTGCGATTCAGAGTCAGAGCCTCTCACTCTGGTGTACCTGGTGTAGACCGACTTGGTGAGGCTGATCAGAAGCATGAGCGCCGAGATGCCACCAGTGAGGACGAATAGACCAGAGAAGCTTTGCAGAGTGAGAGGCACCGGACCGGAGGCGGAACCGCCTTTGCTTGTCAAAGTCTCAGCAGGCACCGGAGCGGAGGTGGAACTGTCATTGCTCGTCGACGCCTCAGCAGCGATCATGGAAGACAATTGTGCGGTGTAGCTTGACACCAGAACCAGCACCGCGAAGCACCATACCACAACAACGATTTTTGACAGAGGGCTTCTAAGTATTTGTCCTGTAACATATATATGGAAAAGCATTATTGTTTTTGAGATCATCCTGATATTGATATGTAAGAGAAAGGTCAATGTGCTGATGAGTGCTGACCGTGAGAAAACGTCAGAGTGGATAATGCAAAGTAGGAAGCAGTGCTGAATTGTTCCAAATCTGATCCTTGGAACTCTGGATTTATGGATCGTTCGATCATCCACACAACAAAGCCAGTGAAGAAGAAGCCCACAGTGGTAAGCCAAAGTTCCTTCGTTAGCAGCTTCAAAAATATCCATCGTATCGGTGGCTTATAGGATTCGAACTGATAGCTCTTATAAACTGTATCCCCAGCCAAGCGAGCGCCGTCATCACGCACGGCTTCGTCGAACATCTATTTGTTCCAGAGGGGAAAAGCACAAGAAATGAAATTACAAAGCTATAGGAAAACAAAACAGAAGGTTCGGCCTTGTAAAACAATGACATACTATAAGACTGCACAAATGATCCTTCCTGGTATCCATTACAATCACCATTGCTCACCAGCTTTACAGTGAGGTCTGAGAAGTTTGCAATGTAGCTCTGCAGTAGAGCTAGCACGACAAAGTAGCATATCACAACACGTAGAGGATTTTTAACTATTCTGCCTGTATGTACACACAGAATAACAAAAAAAAAAAAAAAACGTTGGTATTTGATATCGTCCTTAAACCTCTGCAAGAAGCTACAAACAACATTTCTAAATTGTCAGAAAGTTTGAGCTAGAGGTGCTGACCCAGAAAAAATGCCAAAGTGGAGAAAGCAGAGTAGAAAGCAGTTCTGAATTGTATCAAAATTTGATTCTTGGAGCACTCGAACAATCATCCACAAAACAAACCCAGCAAAGACGAAGAAGACAACTGTAAGCCAACATTCCTTCGTTAGTGTGGTTTCAAAACTAACCACTGGGTCGGTTATGGTCACATCACACGCGGCTCCATCGAACCATGTGTTTATTCCAAAATGAAAAAAATGTAAAAAAAACTGCAATAAGAATTAAGAAAAGAAAAGTGTAGGTCGAGTATTCTATGATTTTTTATGAGGTGGAGGATACTTAACACTATATAGACTTAATAGAACATCTGGGCTGGTTGTCTTTTAAATTGTCTCTGGTAGTCCCATAATTTCTTATTTTTTCAAACAAGAGAGATTTTACAGTGGTTGGAGGCACCACTCTTTAAATTTTTAATAGCCTTTTTAGGCCCTTTGTGGAAGTAGAAATTAAAAAAAAATATAGATCCTGGTTCTAGCATTTTTAGTACTGGACCTTCCTATTCGGTACCTTCTGGTACCGGTTCCGTAGTACCACCTATATGTAAATCGTTAGATCTCATCTGATGGACGGCTCATATTTTTTCAACCCTTGAAAAACTTGTAAACAAATAAATGATATGGGATGCATGTCGATAGAAGCTTACAACCGTGCATTAGTCTCGTAGTCCTAAACTTTAGCTTAATTGTAAGCTGATTGTTTTGTAAATTATGTTACATTTTTTCTCAACCCAACTATATGGCCCTATATTAGACGATGAATAAGATGCTTGTACCAATTTATTTCTCCTATAACACGAGTCCATTGGCCTATGCACCTGGTGGAATAGAACCTTCGGTGACATAAATATTAACAGTTAATTGATAAGAGAATTTCTTATCTTTATGTGATATCTCTCTACGTTTATTTTCTGACACAATATAAATGTAGATAATTTGTAATATATATCTAGTTATGATAAACTTATTAATTAGCAATTATGCAATATGTTTTCTCATCCATATTCATAGTTTTCCCACCTTTGCATCGCTCCTCTGTGTATCTTCAATATATGTCTAGTTGATACCTTAGCTTGAGTTATGAGGACTCCTGTCTTGTTACAAACCGTGTGTTATGATGTCATGGATGTAGATTTTGGCTTTCAACTTTTGATTATAGTAGTTGTTGCAACCTTTTATGTCTGTATATTAAGTTAAAAATATAGTGCTCATTTTACATTTTATTCAAAACTCTTATATTTTGTTTTATAAAAATATGGACAGTAGGCTTTAGACCACATTATTAGTTATTATGATGGCTTTTTGCCTACTCCATGCATGGCTTCATCCTGCACATGGCACCCAAGATGTTATTTTTTTTCTATTGAAGGATTATGTATAATGGTATTTATTTTATGAAAGTAGATTGAACTGACAATGTAGATAGATTATAATGTTTCAATCAAAATGTATAAATTTATCTAATTTAACAACTTACCTATTTTGTTGTCATGGACTATTATATAATTAAATAAAATTATGGTTTCATCATTATAGCTAGATTCATGAAGCAAACATTTTTTATGGTTGCTAAACGATAGAAATATATATTTAGAGCTCATACATGTATGCATACTTGGCACGCTGATGTATATTTAATTTAAGTTAGTTTTTATATAGTTGTAGTGGTAGAAGCTAGTAATTTAGAAATATATAAAGACAACATGGTAATTTATATGCATGTTTGATGGATGTTTAGTTTCATATATTGAATAATGACAAGGATAGGTAATTTCAATCAAAATTGAAAGGAGTTTATTTTAGACTATCTATCATAATAGCCTAGGAAGGTAATTTAAATGCAATTTTAAGGAGTTATTTTAGATCACCTTTCATAATAATAGATGTATATAACTTAACTACAATTCAGATGATTACTTTATTTTTTAATAATGAAATGTGTGGTTAATTTAAAACATAATATATCTCATGGTTAATATTTTTAATAATGATTAAAGTTTACTGAATTGATGGTACGATTTTTGTCTTTGATGATTTCTAATTCATTTTTCTAACGTATTTTAGTTAATATAGCGAGATTTAGGATGTGTTTGGTTCATTGGACGGGGGAGAATAAAAGGGTTCTATTCTAGTTTTTTTCTGTGTTTAGTTGGTGTATGAAAAGGGTCTAGAACGGTTCTCAGATGAGAACATTCCTCTAGATGTTGAACGAGGTTATCCAAGAAAATTTGAGAAACATAGCTATCCCAGTTGAAATGTGAGAATGATAGTGGATCTAAGGTCCAAAAGTAGGATGTACACATCCTAATAAAAAAAATAGGATAAATGCATTCTATCCTAGAAAAATATGATACAGCCACAACCCATCTAGCTCCCCTCACTCCCCTCAGCTAATTATATGTTGCAAAAGATTAATCTTCTTCAATCCATCAACAATCTTCAGCTCCAGAAGATGGGTCTCAAAATTGCCGTTCGATGTTTTAGCTTACCAAGGTTTTAGATTGGGTTTCATATCTTGTGTGCACGTATGTGGAAGAATCGATCTGGTCTAACAGACTAACACCCTTTGATTTATGCCGTGTTATGGATTTCCATCAGAAAGGGAAAAAGAAAGGCTGCAGCTCTAGATTTATTCGTTCTTTGTTCAATGTGTATTAGATTCATCAATCCATATCCCTTTACATTTTGGAACGGAGAAAATATGTATGATACATTAGCACCAAGCTGCACAGGTGACTCTGGCTCCTAACTATTTTTAGAAGAATGGATAAAGGCGGTGCAATATGTACCCGGATATAATTCGTCACCAGCATGCGCAGTTGTTATCGCAGGACCTCGACGTGAATCCCCGACATTCCCCGCCGCCGCCACCTTCCTCGCGTACACATCCTCCGGCAACATGAAGGCGGCGACAGCGAGGTTCCCGTCGCCGCTCGCGAGGCCCGTGCGAGACATGAGCAAGGAGAGGGCAGCTGCGGTGGCTAGGACTTGGAAGCGTCGTTCTTCCAGTCGCCTCAGCATGCGCAGATCCTCTCCCTGCATCTGTATATAGGATCGTAGCACGAAACAGTTGATCATCTCAGTGTTCCCTGTAAATAAAGGTGTACTCCCTCCGTCTCAAAATACTTGTCGTCTATTTCGATTTCTGTGCATGGTAAATCGTTCGTTTTATTAAAAAATATTTAGAAATATTCTTTATTTTTTTTATAACTACATATGTAATATGACTACAAACATAATTGTTAAAAAATAAATAATTTTTTTAAATATTTTTTGAATAAGACGAATGATTTTCTGTGTACTGAAATCAAGGCATGTGACAAGTTTTTAGGACAGAGGGAGTAAGACTCTGTGCAAACAGCGACACGCAAATGCCAACCACTGGACCTTGTAAATTTCTCGGATGGTTCGCGCATGCCAAAAAAACATCGTGGGCCCCATACCCATATCTACAGTAGTTTTTTTAAGACAGGTTCACCGGCTAGTAGAAATGGATATGAAAAACACTGTTTGCGCACTGTACACAAAGTGAAAAAATAATAATTGCGCACTGTACACAGTACAAATGCACTTCCTGGTAACCTTGGTCTTAGCATCGCTCGTCGTGGTGGTGGCCACCGAGTATACACTGTAAAATAATGAGCTTTTTAAATAATAAGAAAAGAACAGCAAGGCACATCTCTTCCTCTGCAAATGACTCGACTGGCAGTTCACTGAGCAATGTACTCCCTCCGTCCACGAAAGAATGGAATCCTGAGTTTGTACTAAGTCAAACTATCGTAATTTGACCAAATTTATATAAAAATGTAATAACATTTATGATATCAATTATGTATGATATGAAAATACATTTCCAAACGAATCTAACGATACTAATTTGGTAGCATAACTTTTAATATATTTTGATATAAACTTAGTCAAAATTACGAAAGTTTGACTTAGGACAAAACCAGGATTTCATTCTTTTGTGGACGGAGGGAGTACTACGTATATGGGAAGGTCGTTTGACAAATCTTATATTCAGACTCCAAGCTTCTCCGGGAGTTTTTGCCAAACAAACCCAATTTAACTAGTGTAGCTTTTAACTATCCAACCAGTGAGGCGCAGGCTGCAGCTGCTTTTTACACCATAGATTCCAATCAATAATTTGCGGGGGGCCAACTGACAAAAGGATTGATCTCCCCTGACATCTAAAAGCACAGCCCCTTTTGAATTACTGGATTTTCCTCAGATCTTGTGTTTTTCTGAGAAATTAAATTGTTTACTATGAAATTTTTGTAGAAATCATGCGTTCCAAAATGACCCTAAAAGACACTTTGGTCCTTTTAGGATCCAAAAATCAGAGCATGACCACCTGTTGCTAGGTTTATGCATGTCCCAAGTCATACATAGCCAATTTTAAAAAGCCCATCCAATAATAACTAGACATTAAAACACTCTATACTTATTAATGACTCATCTCACTTGTTTTAGCTGGTTAGGAAACCGTAGCACGCTTCTCTTTTCTCACATTTTTTTTCTTTTTATGTCACCAACGATCTAACGATTTAACGTGGCAAGGCAACCTATACAACCAGCTTTTATATACTGTACTTGCTCCTATGAAAACAAGTGGAAGGCTGACGGTGGGACTGAGAGTACACAAATACTCAGACTTTTGAATATCCTTTTGCTCAGCACTCAGCAGATTAGCCAGTGTCTATAATACTTATTTCATGATTTCTCTTCGGTACGTATTTTGCTAGAAACGATATGATTAATTATGGTAGACCTAAGCATTCCACAGTGTAGCGGTATCAGGCACCTTCCTATATTCATAAGCTACTTTATCATGATCATAAAATTTGTAAAAAAAAATATTTAAAAACAAAACATGCACACACTATACAAAAAAGGATACTAGTGCTTGGATGTATCAGTTATGTACTGTTTGGTACCCACTAATTCCAATGATTGGTTAAAAATTAAAGGAATATATTGGTTCAAGAAAAAAAATATTTTCTCTAGATTTGGAACGGGCACGATCGAGACAAATTCTGAAACACATCCATTCCACTTGAAACATGAGATTGACAATTGGTTCAATCTTGAAATCCTAGAAAAGAACTATTTCATCCCTGAAATCTATGTATCTAGCACAAGATCATTCTATTCTAACTCCACAACCAAAGGCTCCCTTAACCACAGTTCACGATGCTGATCAGACGGGTGCTTGTTGTTTTCAGGGGACAAAAATGAACTGGATGAGATGGTGCGCGAGGGATTCTTTTTCTTGCGCAATCGCGTTACTTTCTTTGTTTTGGAGAAGGATAAGACTATCTGCGCCCGTTCACGGTATGCACCCCGCCATCTGCATGCCGGAGAGTTTTAGCGGAAAAACACCTGCAACCCATCCCTCTACCACTCCGCTAAACATCCCGGAAAGGCTCGGTTCCGGCATTCCTGGAGGAAATACGGCCTTCCGGCACAACTCTGGCACTGCGGGTCCCATCAACTGCCCGTTCATCGCGCGCTCGCAGGGAACGAAAGACTGGGCGAGGTAGCTCGGCCTGGCGGCCGGCGCGGAGGCGGGGGGCGGCGTGGAGGGTGGAGGTGGTAGATCCGGCCCCGGCACACATGCGCTGCTATAAGCCTGTCACATGCCTCCTCCCTCGCCGTCGGCGGGTGTCCAGAGCTCGCATGGTGGAGCTCAAGCGAGCGGAGAAGGCTGGTGAAGGACCGAGCGGGGAGATGAGGCATACTCAGTAGGGGAGGCTCAAGTCGCTGCGTAGACCTAGTGGGAAGAGGAAGCGGGGCTCGGCGGGGAAGGCTGCCACCGCGGAGGCGAGCAAGCCGGCGACAACAGATCCAGGCGGCGGCGCCGGCAGATTCGAGCGGCGGCGTGAAGAGGAGGAGACGGCGGGCGAGGCTATGGCTGCCGTCGGCGAGGCGGGCGATGCGGCGGCGGCAGATGCAAGGCGAGTAGGGAGAGGCGGCGGAGGTGGGGCGAGGCGGTAGGAAGGTGGCTGGCGATGGGGGCTGAGGGCTAGGCGAGGCGGCCGACGTGGGGGAGTTGGGCGAGGCCGATGAAGAACGCGCCGGCCGTCGGGAGAGAGAGAGAGCAGGGAGATGGGAACAGTGTGTGGGCGTTGGGGGAAGGGGAAGGTTCTAGGCAGAGCCCAGCTGTAAGAGAGAAGGTGATAATATTATAGTGTGTGAAGAAACAAGATGGTAGTTGGGGTGAAATAATAAAATATTGAATAGTTGGATGCGGAGGAAATATACAGAGGAATAGGAGTATGGGAGAAGATGATATGAAGGAAATAATATTGCTGACTGGGTTAGAGTAGAAAATTAGAGGAATAGGAGTGTAGATAGCCTAAAAGCAACGCCGCAAGCGCGTGCCCAGCGGCCGCGCATAAATTTTGCACTTTGACCCCTGTCCTATTTTATTTTCACAAATGACTCCCTCTGAAAAGTAATTGCAAATTTGACCCTTTTTGCGGCCCACAGGCTGTGGCGCCGCAGTAGCACGTTGCGGCGCCACTGCATGTGGCGCCGCAACACCTGCCACGCTGGCGGGGGCGAAAGCGGTCGCCAGCGTGGCGGCGGGTGGGTCCCAGACTGCGGCGCCATATATCTTGGTGCCGCAGCGCCGAGGCCATAAAGGCCGCATCCTTCTCTGGCTCGTCCCATTTCACTCGTTCACCCCCTCCTCTCCTCTCCTTCCCCTTCCGCGGCACCGCCGGCCCTAAAGGCCACCTCGGAGCTCCGGCCGGTTCTCCTCTTCCCTCCATCTCGGCTTTCTCATCCTCGTGATCATGGCATCCCCGTTCAAAGGTATAATCTTTTCTTCAAGGATTTAGAGCGATTTTGGTTGTTGTCTTAGCAATGAGTTAGGGTTTGGTTTAATTATGAGTATTAAGACTTGGTTACGTGTATATGTGCTCCTACTCTCATAACAATGATTTGGTGTTCGTTTTAATGGTGATGATTATGACATTCTTAAGTGTGTAGTTATTAATTGTTTGTAGTGTTACTTAGGGTTTGGTTTAATTTAGAGGTTAATGACATTTGCTTGGTTAAGTTAAAGAAAAAGTAGGGTTTAATTTTTATGTTTGTTAGACTTGTGCCGTGTTTAATGTGCAATGTCACGCACTTGGTAATGTAGATGTTCCTACTCCGGGTCCTGATGTAATTAGGGCTCATTTGGTACCTTGGGGATCGTATCGGCGGGACAAAGATGCTCCAGTGCTTGAATCCGCACTCCATGTGCCATACTCTGATTGTGGATTTCCCGCAGAGGTTAAGCAATCTCGGGATGAAGATACGGCCGGGAGAGCATTCTACACATGCCACGTGAAGCCGGCCCGGGGCGATCACTGGCGTATTGAACCTTGCCAATTTTTCAAGTGGATTGATGTCCTTGAAAAATTTGACCCCAGGATAAGGCTCTTCCCATGGCGAAGTGAGGAAACATACCCTTTAGAACAGTTCAAGCGTTCGGTCCCTCCTCCCCACAACCCACCGGAAATGTCAGATGAAGAGAAGGCCGAGGCAAGGCAAAGGCGTATCATGAATCCTCCCCTTTGCCACTGTGGAGTGCCATCGCAGCTCATACGCCCTAACCCGGGGGTTGAATTTACTCCTTTCTTTCGATGCCCTCTAAGGGACTCGGTGAGTGCGACTGTGGTGTTTAAGTTTTTTTGTTGATATGACTGTGTCATGCACTATTCATACATTGTTTTTGCAGGACGGTGGACAAATTTGTGACTTTCAAGAGTACGTTTACGGGCCTAAGTGCCATTGGCCAACAGATGCTCAGATTGAGGAATTCAACTCAGGAAGGGAGGAGTGGCCTTGCGGATCTTACCCTGCTTTTCGTTGCAAATGCGGTATTTTGGCCCGTAGAGGCGTAGTTCCTTCAGAGCTTGGGAAAGGATGGTATTGTGGGAACTCGTATGGGGACTTTTGGGTAAGTTTCATTAACCTGTACGTTTATTGTGGAAGGTCGTCTGATTATTGTCCATGGCTTATGCAGGAGGGAAGAGGCTGTGATTCGGAGTATTTCTCAGGGCAGGAAAAGTGGTTTGAGGAGATGAGTCGCCCTATGTTGGAACCAGATAGAGCAAGGCGCATTGAGGATCGCAAGAACAAGACTCTGAAAAGCTTTGGGATGATATGCATAGGGAGTTAGGTCCACCTAATAGTTTATGTTACACAAATTCCCAGCGGTTGGATTATTGGAGGAAGCATCGGTCTAGGTATGCACCTGGGGTTCCCGAGGGGCAAGAGGAAAGAAAGGAGAGGGAGGCTAGGCGGATGAAGATGGAAATGGACCGAGAGGAGTACATAAGGAGGCAGGCAAATCGCACAGACATTGATCTAAATGCCACGTATCCTGTAGGTTCATGGGAGGAAGCCATTCAGAGGATCCGCCATCTGAAGAGAGCGAGAGCACGAGGGAAAGAACTCATTCAAATAGATGACGAGTGACGGTTTTAGGGCAGTTGCCATGTTCATGCTATGCATTGTATCTTACTTATGTTTTTTATCGGCCTTGTAAGACTTTAAGTTCTAACTCTCTTTGTTTGTCATCTAGATGTTTGTGAACCTTTACTTGTAATGCACACCGGCTATTTTTCCCCGAATTTCCCCTCCCTGGCTCCCACACCGGCTATTTTTTGCACCCAGCTGTGGATGTGCAAAAAAACCCGAATGGGCGTCAGCTGGAGGGGGCAGAGTCTGCGGCGCCAAGAGCTGTGGCGCCGCAGACATTGCGGTGCCATGGCCTCTGGCACCGCAGCACCGTACTGCGGCGCCGTAGCCTATGGCGCCGTAGCCTCTGGCCCCGGCCGAGCACCCACCCCGGTTTCTTTGCACACCCACCGGTTGGTGCCAAGATAACCGGGTTGGGGGCTCGGGAGGGAAAGGTGCTGCGGCGCCATGTACCGTGGCACCGCAGTACCCTATTGCGGCGCCAGGGTCTATGGCACTGCAGACCAAATTTTTTTTTGGTTTAAGCAGTACAATAGTAATGAAACAACCAATCCCCTTGAGGAGTACGAATTAATACGGGCCACGCGCATAAGAGAGACTAATGTGGCGGCGATAACTCAATGGAATAGGTAAAAGTGAACAATTTGCAAACATTACAAAGCATTGTTCCGCACTAATAATATGAGAACATAAGTTGGGTAAATAATAGTCATCTAGTTGGTGTCGTCGAAGCTATTTCTAGTCCCACCGCGGCCAACTGCACGCAGCCTCATGCCAGCTGGAAGGTGGAGGAGGTGGAATGTTATCACCATGGATGTTGTGATGCTCCAGCATCTCAAGTACCCAAATTAAGAAAATTGTACACTATCATGCATCATGGCATAATCATGGTTAGAGGGATTTGGTCATAATGTGGGATTTTTTTTTTCAGTAAGCATGGACAATGCCAGGCTTGTAGTTTGAATTCTGTTGGGTTGTGGGGGAAGCTCATATTACCAAAGTTGTAGATAAGGATCTAATGAACAACTTTGTCAAATTGAGTTTGGGCAAAAGATAAATTCAAATTAGTGTTTTGAACCTTTTTCTGTCAGCCCAAATAACCAACCCAAACCAGCCTGGTTTTGAAAACCCAAGTTTGTACAAACCTACAGCCACTTTCATGAAATACTCCCATTGAACCAAATGTAGACCATAAAATTCTACACAACTTTCCCAAAAGGCACATGAGGTGTAAATGGCTAGAAAAGGGATTTTTAGAATTTCTAAGATGGGGCATCCTGCTGGTCAAACCTGAGGCAGCAACTCAAATTCAAATTTAGACCAAACTCGACCATATAACTGGGGGTCAAAGTTTATAACAAAGTTGTAGCTTACAAAATTTTAAACACTCCTTGTATTTTGAGTTTCATCTAAATCGGCCTCTAAGATGCTCAAAAACGCAAATAGAAAAGAGGTGTCTCAGCAGTCAAAGGGGATTTTTTTTCCATTTTTGGATTTTCCTTTTTCCCTCTCTCTATGACAGGTGGGCCCCACCTGTCGGGTTCCCGCCCGCGGCGTCCAAATTGGGCCGGCCCGCGCCGATTCGGCCCTCGCCCCGTAGACCCGGTCCACTGCGCCCATCTCTCCGTCTCGCGTCTTGGCCCCACCCGTCAGCGGCTCGCGGCTCATGGACGCGGTCCGCGCCGCGCGGCGCGTCGTCCTCCCGCGTACGACGGTGACCACGCGGCCGACGGGCACCGCCGCGGCCGTCCGGCCACCGCCCGCGCCCCTCCGCCCTGCCCGCGCTGCCCGACGCCCGGCCCCTAAAAGGGGAGGAGCCCCGCGCCCCAAAACCCTAACGCCCCGCTCCTCTGCCTCTCTCCGCCCGCCCCGAGCCCTTTTTCGCCGCGACCGCCATAGCCGGCGGCGAGCTCGAACCCGAGCTCGCGCCGCCGCCATCCGGCCTCCCCGAGCCAAACCGACCCCACCACCGCACTCCTCGCTCCGCGCCGCCCTCACTCCACTAGATCTAGTCGTCGGACTCCTCTCCCCCGAGGAGATCGAGCTCGGCTCGACGTCGCGTCGCGCCGGGAGCTTCAAGTCGCCGCCGCCGTTCGTCGCCGTTCCCCGCCGACCCGAGCCGCCTCCGCCGTCCACTTCACGCCCACGGTGAGCGCCGCGCCGCCCCGCGTCCCCTCGACCCCGCCCACGGTGAGCTAGCCCCCGGGTTTTCCCCTATTTCCAAGCCGGTCCTCCCGCCTGTTTACCGAGTCTTGTAGATCTTACGTCTAGGCCCTCGGATCTATAGGATAATTATGCAATAGCCCCTGGATCTGAGTAATTTTCATTTAAAATGGATTTATTTCGGCTGAAACTTTGATAAATCATATAAAATCGAATAAAAATCCTAAAAAGGAAAATCTTGTTGTTCTGTAACCACAGTAAAATGATCTATGCAATGGATATGATATGGATCTGTGCATGTCAACTTTTGTTCACAATTTTTGCACATGCATGCTCTATGTTGTAAATAGGAAAAAGTATATCTAATGAACTCTAATGAACTTGAGGCCTTGACAGTGGCTATAACAGGGTAGTTAGGTCCTGAGTACTATGTTTAGCACCCTAGCATTAATCAAGTTATATGTGTTTTGCTATCTGCCATTTAAATGTGACTTGGAAAATGTTGCTACATAAAAAATGCATAAAATGAGTCATATATATTGGTGTAGGGTCTAAGTGTGTGCTTAGAAGTAAAAGGGGTTTCCTTTTATAGTAGGGGTGAGTGCATGATATGATGGGTGAAAAGAAGTTAGCCATTGTCACGCTTTTGTGACATTTGCATTGTCTCCATGCATTCTGTACGCTCATTACATACACTTGGCATGCATATAGACCCCGCGCCCGAGAAGCAGGAGATTCCGGTGATCGAGGAGCCAGAAGACCCGGAACCCGAGCTGCAGCAAGAAGAGTACCCGCAGGCCGCACCTGACTTCACCACCGACGACACTGACCCTAGCGAGGAAGGTAGGCAGGCCCTACATTCTCCTAGCAAATTATGATTTATGATTACGCATATGCATTAGGTATTGTTTGGAACCTTATTGCATTAGAACCACTGGCCGCCCTGGCTCTAGCACCAATAATAGGTCCGTAGGACGAGTTGCATAGAAATGATAGGGCCGAGTAGACACGAGTGAATGGTCACTCGTCACGTAGGTTGACCTTGAAAAGAAAATGATACACTGGAAACTGCCTTGATGGCTTTACTGTTGATGATTAAAAGGAGACCGGGCGGAGATTAAGCTTTACTTTTCGAGGTGTGTGTTGTTGCGGTGTAATGGCTCCGCCCGAGTCGTTTAAGGCCCGTCCGCTGTTCGCCTGCTGGTTGGCATACCATTGCTAAAGTGCTTACCCGGTTAATGGGGCCGGTGAAACCTTACTTGTGCCATCCGAAGAACAGAAACACGTTCCTACCCACTGGTTGAGAGGAAGGTGGCCCGGGGGAGCTTGGTACTCATGGCGGGGAGTCCGAGATGTCGGCAGGCTCGTCATGGGGGCACAACCCGGGAGTCAGGTGGGAGTGAATCGAACTTGGGATGGGACAGGTGGAGGAGGGGGACTATATGTGGGAAAGCCGTCGTGTGAGTAAGCATATGGGCCCCTGGCATTTTTAGTTATTCCCGGGAATTAAAATCGATTCGAATCGCTGATACTCACCAGGTGTGAGAATGCCAAATATCACTGACGGGCAACGTAGTAATAACCTTAATATTCTGCAATATGATTCATGGTTTTGGATATCAAGTGGTTGATTATTATTTGAGACTCAGATATTTCATAATGATGATAGCTATGTACTTGCAAATGATTATCTCTTTCTTTCACAAGGGTAGTGGCTGTTAAATCCCACTACCCGTAGATAAACTTTTGAGCTAAGAATCAAAGGCTAAGGATCCAATGATAGTAAGCAAGCTTTGCGTCAGCCGTAAGCCTTGCCATTAAGTCCTCTGAGTAATTAGTACTCAGGGTTTGCCCCCAACATTTGGTTTTCAGGTATGGAGTTCCTCTTTTGTGCCTGCGTGGGTGGAGGAGCTTGTTACCACCAGGAGTGAGCCGAGTCATGTTCTGGCAATGGGGCGACATCAGTGGGCATGATGTCACCCTCCTACTGCAAGTCTTTTATTTATCATGAATTGTGATCTTTAATTTCCGCTGCAAGACACTATTTCGAACTCTATTTTATTATGGAACTATGTTGAACCTATTTTATTCAGAACCTGGCTTGTAACTTAAAGTCTTATTACTACCTATTCAAATGCCTGTGATGATGTAACTGTTGTGGCTCCATCGTGAGTCGGATGTGTGTGATGTCGGTTCATCTGGGATTTGGTGCAAATCGAGAGCCGAGGGCTTCTCGACGGACGACCGGGTTTAGTACGGTCTAAGTACACTGTGAGCTAATGGTGACAGGTGTACTTAGCCCGTATTAAATCGGCGGTTCCGCCACAGCTGGTATCAGAGCCGATCATACACAGACAACAGTTATATCATCAAGATTTAGTTTACAAAACTATTTTTGAAAGCCCTTTTCAAGTAATTTGTAAAAGAGAGTATACGATATGCCCGTATTAAGGATGTTAGTGTTATCCAGGTGACATCGCTGACATTTTGACCTAGATAGAACCCATATGCATATTCGGTGCTTTGAGAAACAACTTTTCGGCCATTAGCCCTCCCCAGTACTGGTGGAAGCTATTGGAAGTTTTGCGATTAGTTGTGAACTCTGCATTCATGCTGGTAGGATAGAAATTTTTAAGGGGGGTGGTCACCTTTGCGGTGTTTGTGACCACTCTTCTGTTGTGACGCAGCAAGAATTCAATTTGCTTGCGTGGGTGCCAGCCCGATCTAGCAGAGGACCGTACAGATGCGTTGTCCACGCGGCGCAAATTGCGTGGATGCCACTTCTAGGTTTAGAGTGGTAATGTTGAAAGCATGCATTTTTCTGCAGGTACACTGACTATGTGCGATATTAAGAACGATAGTGAACGCCTAGTTGCATTAGAGAGAGCCGTGCATATATGTCACCGAATTATCGCTAGTAATACTAAATAGGGTGTGCGATGTGAGATCGATAAGGACGACTCATGCATCATGATTTTCTTTTCTGTCAAATGGGATTTGCTGCTAAAAAAAATATGAGTATTGCATAAACTCGAAATTTTAAGACACCACTCTACACGTTCCCTCCGATCCGTCTTGATCATGATTTTAAAATCCACTCCCTTATAAAACTAAGACATCTCCTTTTTTATGCCAAACAGATGGTGAGGACGAAGCAGACCGCGCGCAAGGCCACCGGAGGGCGCCCTTTGCCCCCTATGACCCACACCCCGCCGGTTGCCGAGGGTGGATGGGTCCATGAGCGTTGCCGGGAGGACTGTCCCATGTCCCTGATCCTGTGCAGGGCCATGCATGAGTTGGGACGTCGCCCCTGCCCGTTCATCTCCACGTAGCTGATCCACGAGCCGGGAGTCTGTGAGGCCAAGGTGGTCCTCACCACGGCAAACGGTAGCTTCTGCACGATCGTTTCCCGCGGAGTCAGTGGGGAGGACGCTCGCAAGGGTGCTCTCATGACAGCCCTTGCAGTACTGAGCTCTGAGGAGGAGGCGGGTGACACGGTGCTGCGTTTCCTCCCTACCCTCGGACAGGACGACGACCCGTGGCAGGACCGTCGCGACGACCTTCGGGCACGGGGTGCCTCGCGCCCCCAGATCGCGTGCGTGGACTACGCCCGCGAGGTGTACGGGCTGTACATTCAGGAGAAGGACCGCAGCCAGTTCTTCGCCGCCAGGCACAGGGACGCTCAGGCTCGCTGTGAGGAGTTGGAGGCGCAGGTGTCGGTGCTCCAGCAGCGCCTCGCGCAGTACGAGGGATCCCAGGACGGGGAGTCCTCCGAGCCTCAGGAGATGGAGCAGGACGAGGACGCCGTGACTACCGGTCACTCTGAGGCTTAGAGGATGTCTTAGTGGAGTAGTAGTATGTGGCGCGTAGCTAGCACGTTGATAGCGATATTTTGTTTCACCACGCTCCGTGCTTACTTATGGTTGTACCTAAACATTTGTGAGGTGAGAGCTCATACGGGTACCCCATTTATGTAATATGGGACGCCACTTGATGTGTGATTCGATGGTTGGTCGATGTAACCACCATCCTATGATGTAATGGCTAAACCTTGAGCCTTAATTTGGATCGTTTTAATTAAATTCGGAATTCGGTTTTCTGCACTACCTGGTTGCATTGCACACAAGATATGTACATGTCATGATTTCTGAGCCTATACCTACGATGCACGAAAATCTCATGTAAACCACGTTGGCATCCTCCTTGCAGATGGTGAACACTCGCAATGGGCAGCACTCGGGTTCGGAGCCACATGCGAATGGCGCTCCACCCCCACCGGAGTTGGCCACCCTGGTCGTGCAGCAGGCCGAGCTGATCCGCCTGCTCGCCGAGGAACGCCAGGGCCGTGGCCAGCTGCAGCCGCGGGAACCCAGGAACCGAGGCATCTCCTACAGGGACTTCGAGGAGCTGCGACCCCCCGTCTTCACAAAGTGTCCTGAACCTCTGGACGCGGATGATTGGCTCCGCACAATTAGGTCCAAGTTCACACTCCTTCCGGAATTGACCGAGCAACAGAAGGCGCGGTTTGCCGGGCAGTTGCTGCAAGGACTAGCAGGCGCGTGGCATGCCACGTTCCTCGAAATGCAGCGGGCTGGGCATGAGCCCACCTGGGAGGAGTTTACCCAGGCTTTTCGGGCTCACTATATCCCGGACAGCTTGATGGAGCAAAAGAAGCGAGAATTTCGGGAGCTTAAGCAAGGCAATAAGACTGTGATGCAATATGTGCAGTCTTTCATTCACCTTTCACAGTATGCACCAGAAGACGTGGCAGATGACCCCCGCCGAGCAGCTAGGCTCTTGAACGGCCTTGACCCCACTCTCCAGACACACTTGGGGCGTCGCTACCAGAGCTTCACCGACTTGGTGGACACCGCGCTTGATATGGAGAATCGCCTGCGGGTCGCTAATGAAGATCAGAGGCGCAAGCGCCAAGCCAACACATCTGCTGCTGGATCCTTCCAGAAGCAAAAGTCAGCCTATAGGCCCTCACAGCAGTACTATCAGCAGCCCCGTTTCACGGTCCGGCCCAATCAGCCGGGCTGGGTTCATCGGGTGCCACAGCAGCAGCAGCCACAGCAGCAGCAGAGGCTCACCGCCGGCACACAAGCTCCGGCCCCCGCGACACGTGTCCTCGCTCTCCCGGGACCTGGAAACCCTTGCTTTAACTGTGGCAAGGTGGGGCACTTCAGTTGGGATTGCAGGGCACCCCGCAAAATTCAAGGCCCGAATCCAGCAGGCGGCACCCAGCAGGGCAAGCAGAAGGGGCCGGCACAGAAGACGGGTCGGGTGCACTACATCCACCTGGAGCAGATTCCCGCCGGTGTGCCGGTGCTCGCTGGTACGTTCATGATCAACGGTCGTTCGACCGTCGTGCTATTTGATTCGGGGGCTACGCATACCTTTATTAGCAAAGCATACACACAGAAGCATGACATAAAAATGCACAAGTTGAGGGAAAACTACCACATCACTGCCCCAGGGTCTCCTATTGATACCAGTCTAGGGGTCAGGCACTTAAAGCTGGAAATAGGAGCCGAGACATTTGTCATCAACCCCGTGGTGCTGCCACACCAGGGGATTGATGTTATCTTGGGAATGAATTGGATGACCGAAAACAACGCCGTCCTAGATATTGGCAATAGGACAATACAGTTAAGGTCTAGGGTCAGCGGCAAGGTTATACGGGTACACATGCCAGACATGAAACACATGGTGGCCACAGTAAATGCAACTGAACTCGATGAAATCAAAAAGATTCCGGTAGTATGTGACTTCCCGGACGTATTTCCGGAAGAACTGCCGGGTCTGCCTCCGGATAGGGACGTAGAGTTCCGCATTGACCTCATCCCTGGTACAGCCCCTGTCTCAAAAAGGCCATACAGAATGGCACCGGATGAACTAAAGGAGCTAAAAATACAACTCCAAGAGCAACTAGATAAGGGTTTCATTTGGCCAAGTTCGTCACCTTGGGGTTGTCCGGCCCTCTTCGTAGAGAAGAAACATCAGGGAGGTAAAAGGCTCTGTGTGGACTACATGCCGCTAAATGCAGTCACAGTCAAAAATAAATATCCAATTCCACACATTGACATCCTGTTCGATCAGTTAGCTGGGGCCAAAGTCTTCTCAAAAATTGACTTAAGATCGGGCTATTATCAGATAAAAATCAGAGAAGAAGACATACCAAAAACTGCTTTCTCGACCAGATATGGCTTGTATGAATATCTGGTCATGTCCTTTGGGTTAACCAACGCACCGGCCTTCTTCATGTACATGATGAACTCGGTGTTCATGAACGAGCTCGACAAGTTCGTCGTGGTATTCATTGATGATATATTAATCTACTCCAAAAATGAAAAAGAACACGAAGAACATTTGCGGGTAGTACTCACTCGGCTAAGAGAACACAAGCTCTATGCCAAGTTCAGCAAGTGCGCTTTCTGGTTAAAGGAAGTGGGTTTCCTGGGGCATATTCTGTCAGAAAAGGGAGTAGCGGTTGACCCTAGCAAAGTAAAGGATGTTCTGAACTGGAAGCAGCCGGAAACTGTCACAGAAATTCGGAGTTTTCTTGGTCTAGCGGGCTACTACCGCCGCTTTATCAAGGACTTCTCCAAAATTGCTAAACCGATGACCTCCTTGACTAAGAAAAATGCAAAATTCGTGTGGGGTCCGAAGTGTGAGGAGGGGTTCCGAGAATTGAAGAAACTGTTAACAACTGCACCAGTACTAGCCCAACCGGACGTCACCAAGCCCTTCGATGTGTATTGTGACGCCTCCGGTCAGGGCCTCGGTTGTGTCCTAATGCAAGAAGGGAGAGTAATTGCGTACGCCTCCCGCCAACTAAGAAAACATGAAACCAACTACCCGACTCACGATCTGGAACTTGCAGCAGTCGTGCATGCCCTGAAGATATGGAGACACTATCTGCTGGGCAATACCTGTCACATATACACTGACCACAAGAGCCTCAAGTATATCTTCACACAGCCCGAACTGAACATGAGGCAGCGTCGGTGGTTAGAATTGATAAAAGATTATGACCTAGAGATTCATTACCACCCGGGGAAAGCGAATGTAGTGGCGGATGCACTAAGCCGTCGGGCTCATTGCAATGTGATTGAGGTCCGACCCACGGCTCGGGTGATATGTTGGGAGATGAATGAGATTGAGATGCCGGTTGAATTCTTAGTCGAACTATATAACATCAGCATTGAGCCAACACTAAGAGATCTGATCGTTGAAGCACAAAAACACGACCCGGGCAAGGCTCACATACGTGAGGGTATTGCTGAGGCAAAGAGGGATTGCTTCACCTTAGATAACCAAGGGGTCCTATGGTTCAAAAACCGCTTAGTAGTCCCTAAAGATATGGAGTTGAGGAAGAAAATATTAGAAGAAGCTCACAAATCCGTACTGGCCATGCATCCAGGCAGCAATAAAATGTACCAGGACTTAAAACAAAGGTTTTGGTGGACCCGCATGAAGCGGGAAATCGCCAAATATGTATCAGAATGTCACGTGTGCAAGAGAGTAAAAGCAGATCACCTAAAGCCAGCCGGTATGCTTCACCCCTTGAACATCCCGGCTTGGAAGTGGGAAGACATACACATGGATTTTGTGGTAGGATTGCCACGCACTCAGAAAGGGTACGACTCCATATGGGTGATCATTGACCGTTTCACTAAGTCAGCGCACTTCATACCGGTCAAGACCTCCTACACTGCAGCCACCTATGCTGAGTTATACATTGCACGAATAGTATCCCTACACGGTGTTCCTGTGACCATTACCTCGGATCGAGGCTCAGTCTTTGTGTCTCGTTTCTGGGAGCAGCTACAGAAGTCTCTAGGCACAAAGTTGATCCACAGCTCAGCGTACCACCCTCAGACTAGGGGACAAGTAGAAAGAGTAAATCAGATCCTAGAAGACATGCTTCGGGCCTGTGTCTTAACCTATTCCACCAAGTGGGATGAATGTTTGCCCCTAGCAGAGTTTGCATATAACAACAGCTACCAAAAGAGCTTGGAGATGGCTCCTTTCGAGGCTCTGTATGGGAGGAGGTGCAGAACACCTCTGAACTGGTCAGAACCTGGAGAGCGAGTCACCTTCGGGCCCGATTTGGTAACACAAGCCGAAGAGCAAGTGAGGTTTATACAGGAGAACCTAAAAAGGGCACAGTCAAGGCAAAAAAGTTACTCAGATAGAAGGAGGAGACCGCTAGTGTTTAAAGAGGGTGATCATGTGTATCTTCGGGTATCGCCGATGAAAGGTGTGCACCGGTTTGGGGTAAAAGGAAAGCTAGCACCGCGGTACGTTGGGCCATTCAAGATTTCCGAGAAATGTGGACCCGTGGCTTACCGGTTAGAGCTACCACCACGCCTCGCGGCAGTCCATGATATCTTTCACGTGTCACAACTTAAGAAGTGCCTGCGAGTGCCAGAGGAAGAGATCGACACATCCCAAGTTCAGATTGAACCGGACCTCACTTATGAGGCCAGACCGGTGAAAGTCCTGGACCAAAAGCAACGATCGACTCGACGTAGCACGGTCACCATGTATAAGGTGCAATGGAGTGAGCACACCGAAGAAGAGGCCACGTGGGAGACGGAGGAGTACCTGCGAACCAAGTATCCGGGTTTCCTTCCGTCCACCTCGAACGAGTATGTTTCGACTTGCTTAAAACCTTTAAATACCAGTCGCACTGCACTTTCTCATCTCTATAAACTCTCCACCCACAACACATCAAAATCTCGGGACGAGATTTCCTTAAGGGGGGTGGGTTGTGATGCTCCAGCATCTCAAGTACCCAAATTAAGTAAATTGTACACTATCATGCATCATAAGCATCATGCATAATCATGGTTAGAGGGATTTGGTCATAATGTGGGATTTTTTTTTTCAGTAAGCATGGACAATGCCAGGCTTGTAGTTTGAATTCTGTTGGGTTGTGGGGGAAGCTCATATTACCAAAGTTGTAGATAAGGATCTAATGAACAACTTTGTCAAATTGAGTTTGGGCAAAAGATAAATTCAAATTAGTGTTTTGAACCTTTTTCTATCAGCCCAAATAACCAACCCAAACCAGCCTGGTTTTGAAAACCCAAGTTTGTACAAACCTACAGCCACTTTCATGAAATACTCCCATTGAACCAAATGTAGACCATAAAATTCTACACAACTTTCCCAAAAGGCACATGAGGTGTAAATGGCTAGAAAAGGGATTTTTAGAATTTCTAAGATGGGGCATCCTGCTGGTCAAACCTGAGGCAGCAACTCAAATTCAAATTTAGACCAAACTCGACCATAGAACTGGGGGTCAAAGTTTATAACAAAGTTGTAGCTTACAAAATTTTGAACACTCCTTGTATTTTGAGTTTCATCTAAATCGGCCTCTAAGATGCTCAAAAACGCAAATAGAAAAGAGGCGTCTCAGCAGTCAAAGGGGATTTTTTTCCATTTTTCGATTTTCCTTTTTCCCTCTCTCTATGACAGGTGGGCCCCACCTGTCGGGTTCCCGCCCGCGGCGTCCAAATTGGGCCGGCCCGCGCCGATTCGGCCCTCGCCCCGTAGACCCGGTCCACTGCGCCCATCTCTCCGTCTCGCGTCTTGGCCCCACCCGTCAGCGGCTCGCGGCTCATGGACGCGGTCCGCGCCGCGCGGCGCGTCGTCCTCCCGCGTACGACGGTGACCACGCGGCCGACGGGCACCGCCGCGGCCGTCCGGCCACCGCCCGCGCCCCTCCGCCCTGCCCGCGCTGCCCGACGCCCGACCCCTAAAAGGGGAAGAGCCCCGCGCCCCAAAACCCTAACGCCCCGCTCCTCTGCCTCTCTCCGCCCGCCCCGAGCCCTTTTTCGCCGCGACCGCCATAGCCGGCGGCGAGCTCGAACCCGAGCTCGCGCCGCCGCCATCCGGCCTCCCCGAGCCAAATCGACCCCACCACCGCACTCCTCGCTCCGCGCCGCCCTCACTCCACTAGATCTAGTCGTCGGACTCCTCTCCCCCGAGGAGATCGAGCTCGGCTCGACGTCGCGTCGCGCCGGGAGCTTCAAGTCGCCGCCGCCGTTCGTCGCCGTTCCCCGCCGACCCGAGCCGCCTCCGCCGTCCACTTCACGCCCACGGTGAGCGCCGCCCCGCCCCGCCCCGCGTCCCCTCGACCCCGCGTCGCGGCTCCGGCGAGCCCGAGCTCGCCGGCGCGCGCGAGCGCGCCTCGCGCGCGTCGCGCGACCGCGCCTGGCGCGGGGAGGGAGACGACCGGGGGCGCTTTTGCGAGCTAGCCCCCGGGTTTTCCCCTATTTCCAAGCCGGTCCTCCCGCCTGTTTACCGAGTCTTGTAGATCTTACGTCTAGGCCTTCGGATCTATAGGATAATTATGCAATAGCCCCTGGATCTGAGTAATTTTCATTTAAAATGGATTTATTTCGGCTGAAACTTTGATAAATCATATAAAATCGAATAAAAATCCTAAAAAGGAAAATCTTGTTGTTCTGGAACCACAGTAAAATGATCTATGCAATGGATATGATATGGATCTGTGCATGTCAACTTTTGTTCACAATTTTTGCACATGCATGCTCTATGTTGTAAATAGGAAAAAGTATATCTAATGAACTCTAATGAACTTGAGGCCTTGACAGTGGCTATAACAGGGTAGTTAGGTCCTGAGTACTATGTTTAGCACCCTAGCATTAATCAAGTTATATGTGTTTTGCTATCTGCCATTTAAATGTGACTTGGAAAATGTTGCTACATAAAAAGTGCATAAAATGAGTCATATATATTGGTGTAGGGTCTAAGTGTGTGCTTAGAAGTAAAAGGGGTTTCCTTTTATAGTAGGGGTGAGTGCATGATATGATGGGTGAAAAGAAGTTAGCCATTGTCACGCTTTTGTGACATTTGCATTGTCTCCATGCATTCTGTACGCTCATTACATACACTTGGCATGCATATAGACCCCGCGCCCGAGGAGCAGGAGATTCCGGTGATCGAGGAGCCAGAAGACCCGGAACCCGAGCTGCAGCAAGAAGAGTACCCGCAGGCCGCACCTGACTTCACCGCCGACGACACTGACCCTAGCGAGGAAGGTAGGCAGGCCCTACATTCTCCTAGCAAATTATGATTTATGATTACGCATATGCATTAGGTATTGTTTGGAACCTTATTGCATTAGAACCACTGGCCGCCCTGGCTCTAGCACCAATAATAGGTCCGTAGGACGAGTTGCATAGAAATGATAGGGCCGAGTAGACACGAGTGAATGGTCACTCGTCACGTAGGTTGACCTTGAAAAGAAAATGATACACTGGAAACTGCCTTGATGGCTTTACTGTTGATGATTAAAAGGAGACCGGGCGGAGATTAAGCTTTACTTTTCGAGGTGTGTGTTGTTGCGGTGTAATGGCTCCGCCTGAGTCGTTTAAGGCCCGTCCGCTGTTCGCCTGCTGGTTGGCATACCATTGCTAAAGTGCTTACCCGGTTAATGGGGCCGGTGAAACCTTACTTGTGCCATCCGGAGAACAGAAACACGTTCCTACCCACTGGTTGAGAGGAAGGTGGCCCGGGGGAGCTTGGTACTCATGGCGGGGAGTCCGAGATGTCGGCAGGCTCGTCATGGGGGCACAACCCGGGAGTCAGGTGGGAGTGAATCGAACTTGGGATGGGACAGGTGGAGGAGGGGGACTATATGTGGGAAAGCCGTCGTGTGAGTAAGCATATGGGCCCCTGGCATTTTTAGTTATTCCCGGGAATTAAAATCGATTCGAATCGCTGATACTCACCAGGTGTGAGAATGCCAAATATCACTGACGGGCAACGTAGTAATAACCTTAATATTCTGCAATATGATTCATGGTTTTGGATATCAAGTGGTTGATTATTATTTGAGACTCAGATATTTCATAATGATGATAGCTATGTACTTGCAAATGATTATCTCTTTCTTTCACAAGGGTAGTGGCTGTTAAATCCCACTACCCGTAGATAAACTTTTGAGCTAAGAATCAAAGGCTAAGGATCCAATGATAGTAAGCAAGCTTTGCGTCAGCCGTAAGCCTTGCCATTAAGTCCTCTGAGTAATTAGTACTCAGGGTTTGCCCCCAACATTTGGTTTTCAGGTATGGAGTTCCTCTTTTGTGCCTGCGTGGGTGGAGGAGCTTGTTACCACCAGGAGTGAGCCGAGTCATGTTCTGGCAATGGGGCGACATCAGTGGGCATGATGTCACCCTCCTACTGCAAGTCTTTTATTTATCATGAATTGTGATCTTTAATTTCCGCTGCAAGACACTATTTCGAACTCTATTTTATTATGGAACTATGTTGAACCTATTTTATTCAGAACCTGGCTTGTAACTTAAAGTCTTATTACTACCTATTCAAATGCCTGTGATGATGTAACTGTTGTGGCTCCATCGTGAGTCGGATGTGTGTGATGTCGGTTCATCTGGGATTTGGTGCAAATCGAGAGCCGAGGGCTTCTCGACGGACGACCGGGTTTAGTACGGTCTAAGTACACTGTGAGCTAATGGTGACAGGTGTACTTAGCCCGTATTAAATCGGCGGTTCCGCCACAGATGTCCTCTTCAATGTCTCCTCCAGGACCATGTACTTCCTCGTGACCAGGAGCATGACGCCCGTTACAGTTGTTGTAGCAATATTCCTCAAATGTGTCCGGCCAAGGCTCATGGGCCACATACTCACGTGGAGGAGAAATCTTTAGTGACGATCCTGCAGCAGTACCACGACGAATACTCTTCACATGCTCTAGAATCTCATATTGGCGCCTTTCGATGTCCTCCATCCACGCGTTCTGTTCTCGGGTAGCCTTCCACCATCCTTCCCACCGTATCTGCTCAAGTGTTGGGTCGCGACCAGTACCATGAGTAGGCATGGATCGTGAAGGTTGCAGTGGTGGTGAAAGTGAGGCGTCTTCCTCCACCGTATGTGCTTGGTCGTCGAAATAGAATCGACATGGCCTGTACTTTGAACATGTTCCATCTAACGGCTGATATCTCTTTTGGGTGACTACTTCAATCATTCTCATCAAGTAAGGTGCATGAACACATCCTCGGCAAGTGTTCCACGATGCTCGGATTACCTCTTCATAAATTAGGTTAAACACATTGATGGACCCTTCTTCATTTTCAGGATGCAGTAGCCACAGGATTGCACGGCTGACTCCTCGAATCTCGGTGGTGTTCCCACCCTTCGGGACCACAGTGGCGCGGAAGAGATGGTTCAAGTAATGCATCGTCGGCTTCATATTGCTAGACACCCAAAGCTTTCCATTTGGGTCCAAATGCATGTCCAATACTATATCATCAATAGGCTTCATATCGTATTCATGGCACCGAACCTTTCTTTTGAGATATCAGAATCAGTAAACCCAAGAATGTGGGCAAACCTTCTGTAGCTGCATTTGTACCATTCCCCTTGGATATTGAAATGGAGGTAAGGCCACCTATAGGAGCCTCGCGTTTTCTTTGGCATTTCAATCCATAGCGTGGAATAGAACTGCGCAATGACTTCTGAGTTCTACGGATGGTGAAAAGTCATGTTGTCCTTTAAACCTCTGTTCTCAATAATCACTAAGGCTTCGTCCATGTACCTGTCATTCATGCCTTTGCAGCGTTCCTAATCTATGCACCGGTGTTTCAGCACGGGTTGGTTGACCTTCGCACAGACAACGGAGTTGTAAAAATCAACATGAGTCTGACAATTGAAACGCACACCTTCGATCCCGCGATGCCTCTGCCATATGGTCTCATCTTTGAATCTGAACTCTTTAAGCTGGTCATTGTGACCCTTCTCTGAATAATTTATTGGTCTCCTTGGAGTGGTATCATAGGCCTCACGCAAAACTGATCGATGGATGACAAGCTTATCGATTACACTAGCATTTCGAGGAGGAGAGCTCGTTACATCATCAAGCTCCCCCTCATGGTCGGGCTCCCCCTCATGGTCGGACACATCATCGATGGGTTTTTTTTGCCTCGGTTGGCTGTTCTTTTCGTCTTCGTGCGTCCAGGCACAATATCACCTTGGCTAACACTCACGGTATTCTAAGCAGGGGGTACCACTGCTTCTTCTTTGTCGGACTGGTTCTTCTTAGCTTTTGCCTTGTTCTTTTGTCTTTCGTACACTCTTGTTGGAGCCACTTCCTCTTCACCATTGCATCCATCATTGGTATCCGGATCGGCATAGTTTGGCCGTGGTCGTCCACGACAACGATCCATCCCTACAAGGTACAACGCATATACATGAATTAATGTGTACATCCATACATGAGAAGGTAGAATGTGCCTCCCTCCACTCATGTCTAGGGATTCATACATTGGCACGAAGAATTTGAGAACATACCTCTTCTCCGAGAGAATCGCATTCAAACTTGGTGTAGGCGTTGGTGATGATGGCTCTCCACGTCAATGTTGGCTCCCAATGTGGTATGGAGGTAGGATAGGGTTTGGGAAGGTAGTTTGGTGGTGTTTTTTTGGTGGTAGAAAGAAGAGCAACGTCGGCGCCGTCCCGAGGGGCCCAACCGGTTAAAAAGGCCCCCCACCAGTTAGGCTGGGCCTTAATTGGGGCCGAGGTTGCGGCACCATCGTCCCTGGCGCCGCAACCTCAGCGCCGTCCCGGGGGGCCCAACCGGTTAAAAAGCCCCCCACCGGTTAGGCTGGGTCTTAACCGGGGCCGAGGTTGCGGCGCCACCGTCCCTGGCGCCGCAACCTCGGCGCCACCCTAGGGGCCCAACCGGTTAAAAAGGCCACCCACTGGTTAGGCTGGGCCTTAACCGGGGCCGAGGTTGCGGCGCCACCGTCCCTGGCGCCGCAACCTCGGCGCCGCCCCGGGGGGCCCAACCGGTTAAAAAGGCCCCACACCGGTTGGGCTGGGCCTTAACCGGGGCCGTGGTTGTGGCGCCACCGTCCCTGGCGCCGTAACCTCGGCGCCGCCCCGGGGGGCCCAACCGGTTAAAAAGGCCCCCCACCGGTTCAGCTGGGCCTTAACCGGGGCCGTGGTTGCGGCGCCACCGTCCCTGGCGCCGCAAACTCGGTGGCGCCTTCCCTGGGGCCCCAGGCTATGGCGCCACCATCCTTGGCGCCGCACAGCCTGCGGCGCCACAAGCCGTGGCGCATGAAAGGACAATACTGTATTTGCTAGATTGGTTTGTCTCATGTTTCTTGCCAAGGTTTACAAGTACCTATCCGCTTGAAGGGATCCATATGGACACAACGGGAAAATATAGACAATACTATATTTGCAAGAAATCCATTGATAACATAGAATCCAAAATACAGTTTGCAATGATCCGAACCATGCAAATACACGAATCATCCAAAACACATAGTTTTTGCCACATAACACATCACATCCGAACCATGCAAATACACGAAACAACTAAAATACATCAGGGGTAGTCGCTCGGCGTGAAACGGGCACGCGAACGCCTAGGTCACCGGGGACAATGGCGAGGCGGTTGTCGGTGTACGGGGCGTCTGCACGGTCATGGCGGTGCCTACGACGACGGCCCTCCTCAGACCCCGGTGCAGTGCCACTCGGACCTTGTAAAATGTAATTGGTCATTTATTATAAGGATGTCAAATGTGCCTAAAAACTTGGACGATAACATTATTGCCTAAAAACTTACGGCCTCGTCGTCGTGCTGTGTCTGCGTGAACTGTACTGGGACGTCTCGAATCTGCGAACTAGAGAGGACGTCGGGTCCGCGTGGCCCGCCGTCGTCGCCGTCGTCCTCGACATCGTCTTCGTCGTCGTCGTCGTCCTCGTCGTCCAGCGGTCCGAAGGTAGGGGGAGTCACCTCCCTCGACCTCGACCTAGAGGTGCGCGACGAGCGGCCACGACTGCTTGAAGGGCCACCGGGAACAACTCGTGGCTATTGAGGGAGTGCAGCTGCTTTGTAGCAGCCGATCTTCCTGGACAGCCTGCGGCAGTGGCAGGAAACTGTCTGCACGAAGCACTTGAGTGCAGTCGAGGATCGTGGGCCGGCTCGGGTAAGCACAGAACCCGCCTCATTGGTCAGCCAAGCCAACTGCTGTCCCTGTAATTAAGGTTTTGTTAGGAGAGCAGTTAACTCTTCATATTGCGTGTATCGATACGTAATAGAAGAGAAATGTGCGGTCTTACCACAGTCCTCTATGGGCGCTCTCTCAGGTTGACGGCCTCGGCGAGTACGGTTGTCGCTCTCGTCTGAGTCAACCTCGCAAATCGGCCGGTGGTCCTCCGTAGGCCGTAGCCCCTTGCATGTGCCTGCAACCAACGCAGGTACTCAACGAAGTAGCCTTCGTCGTGGGCCTTACCGTGCTCGACCGGCACCCGCTCCCTCGTGTCCCACCTTTGGGTGTGGACAACGTGGGTGATGCTCCAATCGGTCTCACTATACCGCCCCTGCCTCTTCTTCCTACAACAACCAACAAAATACGGTGTGGAGTTAACCATACTTGTGAAAAAACGGGCAGATGCAGAAATGGCTTGTACTTAATGATTACAAACCATACCTGTGGAGTGACGGGTCCGTAGGCACCTTGTGTGGAGGAACGACCTGCCTCCGTCCAAACTGGCGCAGCACACGGGTAGGGATGAGGTACTCCTCCACGACGAAGTAGATGAGCGGGACTACAGCCCTCCAAAGGTCCTCGTCCCTATAGCACAAGGGGCTCAACTCCGCCTCTTCTATCTCGTCCCGAGAGTAAGGCGTCCACTCAACCTAGCCAAAAAATTGTTGTCGCACGTTAGGGCCATAGGTATTTTGGGCCACAGAGTTTCGGATTGACCACAAGTACCTGGCGGTGGGTGACGCAGTCCAGCGCGTTGGTGTACCGCTTGTACCTCCCATCAATCCGGCCTGTTACCACCTCCACATCCCCCCAAAGCCACAGCACGGTGGGTCTGCAGTCCTCAAACGGCCAATCCTGCCATTTCAAGAAATACCATATGTTAAGAACCAACACAAACTATTTGCAACTTCAAGATGGCATGGAAAAATTGTGGCCTCAATAAGCCAAAGGCTTGCTATACCTCACGTACTCGCCGCACCGGTCGTCCGATCGGCAACCGCTCCCAGCTCCACACCTGAAGCAGGTATAGGCAACCACCGATGCTCGAAGACGTCTCCTTGCGCTGACAAGCCTCGCACAGCTGTCGGTACAGGTGGCCCAAGGTGGCGGTGCCCCAGCTGAAGGTGGCAATGGCGGCCCAAGGTCGATCCAAAATAGGTAGCAGCGCCGAGTCCACCATGTCGTCTGACGAGTCTGGGAGCAGGAAACACGCCAGCAGGAACCAAAGCCAGGCCCTGGTGTGTCGCTCCACCTCCACCGGTCCTGCGTCCGGTGGGCACACCCCAAAGTGGTTACGGAGCCACCCCGTGGTGACCCCGGACGTCCTCCTGCAGTAAATTGTATAATTAAATTTTACTGACATAATAGATGCATACAACCAGAATTAAACGCAGTTTCATATTACTTACGTGGCACAGTCCCCTGGAGCACGCTGGGGTGGTGCTACACCGAACAAAGCGTGAACTTGGTCCGACCACGCATTGGGGTCCAACCTATGTATCACAGGATCACAGGCTAACCGTCAATGGGGAGACCCAAGATCATCGCTGTGTCTTCCAGGGTGATGGTCTTCTCCCCGCACGGCAAGTGGAAAGTGTGGGTCTCCGGCCTCCAACGGTCGACCAAGGCAGTCAACAACGTGGGGTCCAATGGTGGGAGACGGGAGGTAACCACCCTGGCTTAATGTTAGGCATATCTACACATATGTTAATGGGAGACACGATACGCAGCGTTGCGGTGTATTTATGTAAAAAATTACATGCGGTTTTACCTCGCCAGCCGCGATACGCCCTGCGCGGTGCTTAGCCTCGTACGCCGCGTCTAGAAGGAGGTACTGGGGGTCCGCCATCCTGCAATGACCGTACAAAAAATGTTACAAACCAATTAAACATTGCTAACAAAAAATTGATATTCACAAAGATGTATAACATAACAAATTTGAAATGTATAATACAACAAACGTGGCATGTAAAATGTAACAAAGTTGGGATGCCTAAAAAATAATCGTAGCAATCTTATCGTCGACGGTACATTGCTAACCCCGTCTATTGCGGTCCCATGTCTCCGTTTCTTGTGTGACCGCGAGTTGTGGCCAAAAGTGTGGCAAGTGGAGCACTGCACTTTACCGGGAACATCATTGAAATCCCCGGTATTATACTTTTCCTGCCGGTACCCAGTGCAAGCATCCATGTCACCCCTAAGCCTTTTCTTCTGCCTTCGCCTTTTACTTCCCTTCAATAGAACCGGGTCTGGGCAGTACTCAGGCCCATCGGAAGGGGGCCATTGGGTAGGATCTTGATACGGCTAAAATTCGTGTTCCCATATCTTTAGAGATTTTTCCTTTAAATAGTATGGGCTCATGTACTGTCCGCTTTTGTAGTCTAGGCCACGGTCGTTGCAAGCCGTAATCAAGTGTGAGCAAGGAGCGTGGCACAGCTGTGGAATATTGCATTGGCATGTCCCCTCCTCTAGTTCGACTTTGTAGTTCCAACCGCCAAAACGTTCTCCACCTGGACCACTGCCGTGTGCTGTTCTGACATTGTACAAATTCCTCTCTCTGCCATACGCATCGCCAATCTACATTAGGGATTTCCTCTCCTCTTTTTCCAAGTGTGACATCATCGTTCTACCAAATATAGCACCCTTATCGATCGTTGTGCGTGCCTTTCCCCATCGGTTAACGAAGTACGAGTTCAACTTGGCGAACGAGTACATCGCCATCCCATAGACTGGCAGGGCTCGAATTCCTTTGAACACATTGTTAAGTGACTCCGAGCCGTTCGTCGTCATGATCATGTACCGCCAACCCCCCTTATCAAATGCTAAGGCCCAATATTTCTTCTTCTCCATCTGTTTGTCCATCCACGCCTTTGCCTTTTTATTAAGCATCTTGTCTAGCTCGGCATAAATCTTGTCGAATTCCCTCTGGCTCGGGGCACAACACAATTGCTTAAGCTTTCCATTGACTTCTCTATTTGGTTGCCGCCTCCACATGTTAGCTGCGAAGTGCCTCATGCACCATCGACGAACCATTCGTGGATAGCCATCATATGACAGATTGGCAGCTCTAATTATGCCAGCATGACGATCCGAAATTAAGCAAATCTTCCTTCCCTTCCCTACCACCTCTTTCCGAACAAGGTATAAGAACCATTCCCAGCTATCCTTGTTCTCTCCTTCTACAACCGCGAAAGCCATTGGGACTAGCTGGTCTTCGGGATCAATGGCAGTTGCCATCATGAGCACACCCTTTTACTTCCCTGTCAAGAAAGTCCCATCCACCAGGAGCACAGGGCGACAGTGCTTGAAGGCCTCCACAGACTGACCAAAGCACCAAAACACACGCTTCAGCACAGTTGCAGTCTTCCCACTATCTGCGTCAGTGATGGTGTCCCTGTTCTCACAATACCACCTAGTGGTTGGATTGAAATGTTCTATGGCGGTCAGCACCCTTGGGAGAAAGTTGTATGACTCCTTCCAATCCCCACACACCATTTCCATCACGTATTGCTTGGCCCGCCAAGCCTTCGAATAATTCACTTCGTAACCAGATATTGCTTTGATGCTCGCTATGAGAGCTTTTATTTTGACCTCTGGGTTGGCGGCTGTAAGGAAAATGGGCCCTAAGACTGGGCTCACCAGTGCGCCCATCCAACCCCACCCATCCACTATTCCAACTACCCCTCTATCTGTCTACAGTGCCAAACAGTGTATGAGCGCCCTCTTTTGGGCCCTCTGGTGAGCCCAGTCTAAGCCTTGTGCTTGGTTCCCATATGTGATTTTGGTGGTTGAATTGACAACACGTGCCATGGGACTAATATTTGTGTACAAGTGTTTTTGTCTAAGTCCTAGGGTGCAAAAAGTGGACTTGGGGTACAAAACACCTCAAAGGAGATTCCAAAAGACACAAGAAAAGACCCAAGCCACCATCAAGTTGCAAGCCAGGGTCCTGACTCGGTGGTCCGGAGAAACCCCATCGAGTGCACCGGCGAGAAGAAAAAGCCCAAAGTTGAAGATACAAGACTCAGCACAAAACACCACCATCGGACGGTCCGATGGTCCTACCATCGGACAGTCCGATGGTCCATCGGACCAGTTGGGCAGCAGAAGGAAAAAAGACCAAATCCCGGCGTTTCAGAGCATCAGACGGTCCGATGGTCCATCGGACGAGTTGGACAGAACAACCAACGTAACGAAGACCGCGGCGATTCCACGCATCAGACGGTCCGATGGTCTCACCATCGGACGGTCCGATGGTCTCAACGGTCGGCTAAATTTCCAACGGTCGACTGCAACGGCTAGTTGGGAGTACCATCGGACGGTCCGATGGTCTCGACAGAGCAGAATTCCTTGCTCCCAACGGCTAGTTTTGAGGCTAGGCCTATATATATCCCCTTGGCCGGCCTCCACAGTGTGGTTGGAGCATGCTGAGCCTAGCACAAGTGTTGAGACACATTTCCAAGCCCATTTGAAGTGTAGAAACCACATTTGTGAGCCCAACCACCATATGAGCAAATAGACACATCCCGGCATAGCGAGAGCTTGTTAGCATCTTGGCTTAGGCCTATTTGTCTAGTATCCTTGCCTGCGTGCACGATCTTGTATCAAGTGCGGCTATAAGTCTTGCGAGACCCTTCGGAGTGTGGAGTGACCGCCACCATCTTGTGAGAGGGAGGAAGGCCCTCGGCTAGTTGGCCGAAGCTTTCCATAGTGGAGACGGCGGGGTAGCTCTGCGAGAAGGATTCGGAAGACCCCAACGACCTATCCATCCTCTACCCTTGCGTGGGCGAGGCCGTGGTACGGGAGGACCACGCGAGAGATAGGTTCAGGTGGGTGTGAACCGAGGATATCCGGAGACCCGACCGTGGTGGCTTGACTTCCGCGGAAGTCACTTTGTCATCCTCTACCCTTACAAAGGGTGAGGCCGTGTTCCTTTGAGGACCACTCGTGAGCAAAGCCCTTAGTGGAGCACCAACGAGGACGTAGGGGGTAGAGACCGCGAGTCTCCCCGAACTTCGGGAAAAACATCGACGTGTCCTCATCGTGTGCTATCATCATCGTCATCGGGAGTTTGCATTCTCTATCCCATCTCTTTAGCTTCCGCTTTTACTTTCTTGCAATTGTGTGCTTACGTTCCTAGACTAGCTTGACAAGTTAGTTTCTAGGTGGATCTTGGTTGCAAGACTTGGCCACAGTAGAAGTAGCGACACTTAGCAAAACCTTAGTGCACATAGCTAGATTTACTTTGCATAAGTTTTGCTTAGTAGCTGTAGTTTTTAGTGAGCCTTGTTTTTAGAAATCCTAATTCACCCCCCTCTTAGGCGTCGGTCCTACCTTCAGCGGCAATAACACCGGCTATACGTCGGCCGATGTATTTCGAGGTGTTTTGCCTATGTACTCTTTTGGTCTCCGATGAACGACATGTGTGGCGGAACCGCCGATTTAATATGGGCTAAGTACACCTGTCACCATTAGCTTACGGTGTACTTAGACCGTACTAAACCCGGTCGTCCGTCGAGAAGCCCTCGGCTCTCGATTTGCACCAAATCCCAGATGAACCGACATCACACACATCCGACTCACGATGGAGCCACAACAGTTACATCATCACAGGCATTTGAATAGATAGTAATAAGACTTTAAGTTACAAACCAGGTTCTGAATAAAATAAGTTCAACATAGGGCCAACATTGGCCGAATTTCGAAATAATGTCTCACAGCGGAAGTCTAAGACCATAGGTCATGCTTAAACCAAAAGAGATGCAGTAGATGAGTGACATCACGCCCACTGATGTCGCCCCCATGCCATGACATGACTCCTGTCACTCCTGATGATAACAGGCTCCCCCACCAACACAGGCGCAGAAGAGGAACTCCATACCTGAAATCCAAATGTTGGGGGCAAACCCTGAGTACTAATTACTCAGAGGACTTAATGGCAAGGCTTACGGCTGACGCAAAGCTTGCTTACTATCATTGGATCCTTAGCCTTTGATTCTTAGCTCAAAAGTTTATTTACGGATAGTGGGATTTAACAGCCACTACCCTTGTGAAAGAAAGAGATAATCCTTTGCAAGTACATAGCTATCATCATTATGAAATATCTGAGTCTCAAATAATAATCAACCAGTTGATATCCAATCCATGAATCATATTGCAGAATATTAAGGTTATTACTACGTTGCCCGTGTGCGGCATTTGGCATTCTCACACCTGGTGAGTATCAGCGATTCGAATCGATTTCTAATTCCCGGGAATAACTAAAAATGCCAGGGGCCCATATGCTTACTCGCACGACGGCTTTCCCACATATAGTCCCCCTCCTCCACCTGTCCCATCCCAAGTTCGATTCACTCCCACCTGACTCCCGGGTTGTGCCCCCATGACGAGCCTGCCGACATCTCGGTCTCCCCGTCATGAGCACCAAGCTCCCCCGGGCCACCTTCCTCTCAGCCAGTGGGTAGGAACGTGTTTCTGTTCTCCGGATGGCACAAGTAAGGTTTCACCGGCCCCATTAACCGGGTAAGCACTTTAGCGATGGTATGCCAACCAGCAGGCGAACAGCGGACGGGCCTTAAACGACTCGGGCGGAGCCATTACACCGCAACAACACACACCTCGAAAAGTAAAGCTTAATCTCCGCTCGGTCTCCTTTTAATCAGCAACAGTAAAGCCATCAAGGCAGTTTTCAGTGTAGCATTTTCCTTGCAAGATCAACCTACGTGACGAGTGACCATTCACTCGTGTCTACTCGGCCCTATCATTTCTATGCAACTCGTCCTACGGACCTATTATTGGTGCTAGAGCCAGGACGGCCAGTGGTTCTAATGCAATAAGGTTCCAAACAATACCTAATGCATATGCGTAATCATAATCCATAATTTGCTAGGAAAAATGTGGGGCCTGCCTACCTTCCTCGCTGGGGTTAGCTTCCTCGGCTGTGAAGTCAGGTGCGGCCTGCGGGTGCTCTTCTTGCTGCAGCTCGGGTTCCGGGTCTTCTGGCTCCTCGATCACCGGAATTTCCTGCTCCTCGGGTGTGGGGTCTATATGCATGCCAAGTGTATGAAATGAGCGTACAGATTGCACGAAGACAATGCAAATGTCACAAAGCGTGACAATGGCTAACTTCTTTTCACCCAACATATCATGCATTTACCCCTACTATAAAAGGAACCCCTTTACTTCTATTTTCTTTCCCTAGCTAGAAATTTTTGTCATTTTCAAAACAAGGACTAAACCTTACATGCACACTCTCAAATTTCACCAGGGAGCTAACTATGCTATATAGAACTTAGGAAAAATATATATGACTCATTTTATGCACTTTTTATGTAGCAACATTTTCCAAGTCACATTTAAATGGTAAAAAGCAAAACACATATAACTTGATTAATGCTAGGGTGCTAAACATAGTACTCAGGACCTAGCTACCCTGTTATAGCCACTGTCAAGGCCTCAAGTTCATTAGAGTTCATTAGATATTCTTTTTCCTATTTACAACATAGAACATGTATGTGCAAAAATTGTGAACAAAAGTTGACATGCACAGATCCATATCATATCCATTGCATAGATCATTTTACTGTGGTTCCAGAACAACAAGATTTTCCTTTTTAGGATTTTTATTCGATTTTATATGATTTATCAAAGTTTAAACCGAGAAAAAGGAAAATAGAAAAAGAAAAACTCAGATCCGAGGACCTCTGCGTAATTAACCATAGTTTCCAGGGGCTAGCTTGCAAGATCTGCAAGACTCAGCCCCCGTGCGGGAGGACCGGGGTGTAATATCAAAGAAACCGAGGGGCCGGATCTAAAATTTCCCGGCCCCCCCTTCTTCTTCCTCGCGTCGGCCGAGGCCGCGCGGCGCGGCGCGCGCGCGCCGGCGAGCTGGGGCTCGCCGGAGCCGCGACGCGGGGTGGCAGAGGTGCGCGGGAGCTAGGGCTTCACCTTGGGGGTATCCTCGTCGGCGGAGGAGGCGTGGAGCGACGGGGAACGGCGGCGCACCGAGCGTGAACGGCGGCGTCGGTGGCGCGGGCGCGACGTCGAGCCGAGCTCGATCTCCTCGGGGGAGAGGAGTCCGACGACGAGAGCTAGCGGGGGAGGGGCGGCGTGGAGCGGCGGTTGCGGTGGTGCGGTTGGTTGGGCTCGGGGAGGCCGGGAGGCGGCGGCGCGGCTCGGCCCCGAGCTCGGCCGGCTTCAATGGCGGCGGGCGGAAAATCGGACGGGGCGGCGCGGGGAGAGCGCGGGCGGTAGGGTTTTGGGCGCGGGGCTCTTCCCCTTTTAGAGGCCGGGCGTCGGGCAGCGCGGGCAGGCCGGAGGGGCGCGGGCGGTGGCCGGACGGCCGCGGCGGTGCCCGTCGGCCGCGTGGCCGCCGTTATACACGGGAGGACGGCGCGCCGCGCGGCGCGGACCGCGTCCATGAGCCGCGAGCCGCTGACGGGTGGGGCCAGGGCGCGAGGCGGAGAGAAGGGCGCAGTGGACCGGGTCCACGGGGCGAGGCCGAGACGGCGCGGGCCGGCCCAATTTGGGCGCCGCGGGCGGGAACCCGACAAGCGGGGCCCACCTGTCATAGAGAGGGAAAAAAAAAAGAAAATCCGAAAATGGAAAAATCCCCTTTGACTGCTGAGACACCTCTTTTCTATTTGCGTTTTTGAGCATTTTAGAGGCCGATTTAGATGAAACTCAAATTACAAGAAGTGTTCAAAATTTTGTAAGCTACAACTTTGTTATAAACTTTGACCCCCAGTTCTATGGTCAAGTTTGGTCTAAATTTGAATTTAAGTTGCTGCCTCAGGTTTGACCAGCAGGATGCTCCATCTTAGAAATTCTAAAAATCCCTTTTTTAGCCATTTGCACCTTATGTGCCTTTTGGGAAAGTTATGTAGAATTTTATGGTCTACATTTGGTTCAATGGGAGTATTTCATGAAAGTGGCTGTAGGTTTGCACAAACTTGGGTTTTCAAAACCAGCCTGATTTGGGTTGGTTATTTGGGCTGACAGAAAAAGGTTCGAAACACTAATTTGAAAATATCTTTTGCCCAAACTCAATTTGACAAAGTTGTTCATTAGATCCTTATCTACAACTTTGGTAATATGAGCTTCCCCCACAACCCAACAGAATTCAAACTACAAGCCTGGCATTGTCCATGCTTACTGAAAAAGAAAACAAAAACCCACATTATGACCAAACCCCTCTAACCATGATTATGCCGTGATGCTTATGATGCATGATAGTGTACAATTTACTTAATTTAGGTACTTGAGATGCTGGAGCATCACAACCCACCCCCCTTAAGGAAATCTCGTCCCGAGATTTTGATGTGTTGTGGGTGGAGAGTTTATAGAGATGAGAAAGTGCAGTGCGACGGGTATTTAAAGGTTTTAAGCAAGTCGAAACATACTCGTTCGAGGTGGACGGAAGGAAACCCGGATACTTGGTTCGCAGGTACTCCTCTGTCTCCCACGTGGCCTCCTCTTCGGTATGCTCACTCCATTGCACCTTATACATGGTGACCGTGCTACGTCGAGTCGATCGTTGCTTTCGGTCCAGTACTTTCACCGGTCTGGCCTCATAAGTGAGGTCTGGTTCAATCTGAACTTGGGATGTGTCAATCTCTTCCTCTGGCACTCTCAGGCACTTCTTAAGTTGTGACACGTGAAAGATATCATGGACTGCCGCGAGGCGTGGTGGTAGCTCTAACCGGTAAGCCACGGGTCCACATTTCTCGGAAATCTTGAATGGCCCAACGTACCGCGGTGCTAGCTTCCCTTTTACCCCAAACCGGTGCACACCTTTCATCGGCGATACCCGAAGATACACGTGATCACCCTCTTTAAACACTAGCGGTCTCCTCCTTCTATCGGAGTAACTTTTTTGCCTTGACTGTGCCCTTTTTAGGTTCTCCTGTATAAACCTCACTTGCTCTTCAGCTTGTGTTACCAAATCGGGCCCGAAGGTGACTCGCTCTCCAGGTTCTGACCAGTTCAGAGGTGTTCTGCACCTCCTCCCATACAGAGCCTCGAAAGGAGCCATCTCCAAGCTCTTTTGGTAGCTGTTGTTATATGCAAACTCTGCTAGGGGCAAACACTCATCCCACTTGGTGGAATAGGTTAAGACACAGGCCCGAAGCATGTCTTCTAGGATCTGATTTACTCTTTCTACTTGACCACTAGTCTGAGGGTGGTACGCTGAGCTGTGGATCAACTTTGTGCCTAGAGACTTCTGTAGCTGCTCCCAGAAACGAGACACAAAGACTGAGCCTCGATCCGAGGTAATGGTCCGAGGGACACCATGTAAGGATACAATCTTTGCTATATACAACTCGGCATACGTGTTGGCACGGTAGACTGTTTTTACTGGGAGAAAATGGGCCGATTTCGTGAACCGGTCGATAATTACCCATATGGAATCATAACCCTTCTGAGTGCGAGGCAAACCCACCACGAAATCCATGTGTATATCTTCCCACTTCCAAGCCGGGATGTTCAAGGGGTGAAGCATACCGGCTGGCTTTAGGTGATCTGCTTTTACTCTCTTGCATACGTGACATTCTGATACATATTTGGCGATTTCCCGCTTCATGCGGGTCCACCAAAACCTTTGTTTTAAGTCCTGGTACATTTTATTGCTGCCTGGATGCATGGCCAGTACGGATTTGTGAGCTTCTTCTAATATTTTCTTCCTCAACTCCATATCTTTAGGGACTACTAAGCGGTTTTTGAACCATAGGACCCCTTGGTTATCTAAGGTGAAGCAATCCCTCTTTGCCTCAGCAATACCCTCACGTATGTGAGCCATGCCCGGGTCGTGTTTTTGTGCTTCAATGATCAGATCTCTTAGTGTTGGCTCAATGCTGATGTTATATAGTTCGACTAAGAATGCAACCGGCATCTCAATCTCATTCATCTCCCAACATATTACCCGAGCCGTGGGTCGGACCTCAATCACATTGCAATGAGCCCGACGGCTTAGTGCATCCGCCACTACATTCGCTTTCCCCGGGTGGTAATGAATCTCTAGGTCATAATCTTTTATCAATTCTAACCACCGACGCTGCCTCATGTTCAGTTCGGGCTGTGTGAAGATATATTTGAGACTCTTGTGGTCAGTGTATATGTGACAGGTATTGCCCAGCAGATAGTGTCTCCATATCTTCAGGGCATGCACGACTGCTGCAAGTTCCAGATCGTGAGTCGGGTAGTTGGTCTCATGTTTTCTTAGTTGGCGGGAGGCGTACGCAATTACTCTCCCTTCTTGCATTAGGACACAACCGAGGCCCTGACCGGAGGCGTCACAGTACACATCGAAGGGCTTGGTGACGTCCGGTTGGGCTAGTACTGGTGCAGTTGTTAACAGTTTCTTCAATTCTCGGAACCCCTCCTCGCACTTCGGACCCCACACGAATTTTGCATTTTTCTTAGTCAAGGAGGTCATTGGTTTAGCAATTTTGGAGAAGTCCTTGATAAAGCGGCGGTAGTAGCCCGCTAAACCAAGGAAACTCCTGATCTCGGTTACGGTTTCAGGCTGCTTCCAATTCAGGACATCTTTCACTTTGCTAGGATCAACTGCTACCCCCTTCTCTGATAAGACATGCCCCAGAAAACCCACTTCCTTAAGCCAGAACGCACACTTGCTGAACTTGGCATAAAGCTTATGTTCTCTTAGCCGAGTGAGTACTACCCGCAAATGTTCTTCGTGTTCTTTTTCATTTTTGGAGTAGATTAAGATATCATCAATGAATACCACGACGAACTTGTCGAGCTCGTTCATGAACACCGAGTTCATCATATACATGAAGAAGGCTGGTGCGTTGGTTAACCCAAAGGACATGATTAGATATTCATACAAGCCATATCTGGTCGAGAAAGCAGTTTTTGGTATGTCCTCTTCTCTGATTTTTATCTGATAATAGCCCGATCTTAAGTCAATTTTTGAGAAGACTTTGGCCCCAGCTAACTGATTGAACAGGATGTCAATGTGTGGAATTGGATATTTATTTTTGACTGTGACTGCATTTAGCGGCCTGTAGTCCACACAGAGCCTTTTACCTCCCTGATCTTTCTTCTCTACGAAGAGGGCCGGACAACCCCAAGGTGACGAACTTGGCCGAATGAAACCCTTATCTAGTTGCTCTTGGAGTTGTATTTTTAGCTCCTTTAGTTCATCCGGTGCCATTCTGTATGGCCTTTTTGAGACAGGGGCTGTACCGGGGATGAGGTCAATGCGGAACTCTACGTCCCTATCCGGAGGCAGACCCGGCAGTTCTTCCGGAAATACGTCCGGGAAGTCACATACTACAGGAATCTCTTTGATTTCATCGAGTTCAGTTGCATTTACTGTGGCCACCATGTGTTTCATGTCTGGCATGTGTACCCATATAACCTTGCCGCTGACCCTAGACCTTAACTGTATTGTCCTATTGCCAATATCTAGGACGGCGTTGTTTTCAGTCATCCAATTCATTCCCAAGATAATATCAATCCCCTGGTGTGGCAGCACCACGGGGTTGATGGTAAAAGTCTCGGCTCCTATTTCCAACTTTAAGTGCCTGACCCCTAGACTGGTATCAATAGGAGACCCTGGGGCAGTGATGTGGTAGTTTTCCCTCAACTTGTGCATTTTTATGTCATGCTTCTGCGCGTATGCTTTGCTAATAAAGGTGTGCGTAGCCCCCGAATCAAATAGCACGACGGTCGAACGACCGTTGATCATGAACGTACCAGCGAGCACCGGCACACCGGCGGGAATCTGCTCCAGGTGGATGTAGTGCACCCGACCCGTCCTCTGTGCCGGCCCCTTCTGCTTGCCCTGCTGGGTGCCGCCTGCTGGATTTGGGCCTTGAATTTTGCGGGGTGCCCTGCATTCCCGACTGAAGTGCCCCACCTTGCCACAGTTAAAGCAAGGGTTCCCAGGCCCCGGGAGAGCGAGGACACGTGTCGCGGGGGCCGGAGCTTGTGTGCCGGCGGTGAGCCTCTGCTGCTGCTGTGGCTGCTGCTGCTGTGGCGCCCGGTGAACCCAGCCTGGCTGATTGGGCCGGACCGTGAAACGGGGCTGCTGATAGTACTGCTGTGAGGGCCTATAGGCTGACTTTTGCTTCTGGGAGGATCCAGCAGCAGATGTGTTGGCTTGGCGCTTGCGCCTCTGATCTTCATTAGCGACCCGCAGGCGATTCTCCATATCAAGCGCGGTGTCCACCAAGTCGGTGAAGCTCTGGTAGCGACGCCCCAGGTGTGTCTGGAGAGTGGGGTCAAAGCCGCTTAGCAGCCTAGCGGCACGAGAGGGGTCATCTCGCACATCCTCCGGTGCATACTGTGACAGGTGAATGAACGCCTGTACGTACTGCATCACCGTCTTGTTCCCTTGCTTGAGCTCTCGAAATTCTCGCTTCTTCTGTTCCACCAGGCTATCCGGGATATAGTGGGCCCTGAAAGCCTGAGAGAACTCCTCCCAGGTGGGCTCATGCCCAGCCCGCTGCATCTCGAGGAACGTGGCATGCCATGCCCCCGCAGGTCCCTGTAGCAACTGCCCGGCAAAGCGCGCTTTCTGTTGCTCGGTCAACTCTGGGAGGAGAGTAAACTTGGATCTGATGGTGCGGAGCCAGTCATCAGCATCCAGCGGTTCGGGGCACTTGCTGAAGATGGGAGGGCGCAAATCCTCAAAGTCCCGGTATGAGATACCACGGTTTCTAGGCTCCCGCTGCCCATTACCGCGGCCTTGGCGCTCTTCCGCTAGCAGTCGGATCAGCTCACCCTGTTGCACGATCAGGGTAGCCAACTCCGGCGGAGGTGGGGCGCCGTTCGCCTGTTGCTCCGAACCCGAGTGTTGCCCATTGCGAGTGTTCACCATCTGCAAGGAGGATGCCAACGTGGTTTACATGAGATTCTCGTGCATCGTAGGTATAGGCTCAGAAATCATGACATGTACATATCTTGCGTGCAATGCAACCAGGTAGTGCAGAAAACCGAATTCCGAATTTAATTAAAACGATCTCAATTAAGGCTCAAGGTTTAGCCATTACATCATAGGATGGTGGTTACATCGACCAACCATCGAATCACACATCAAGTGGCGTCCCATATTACATAAATGGGGTACCCGTATGAGCTCTCACCTCACAAATGTTTAGGTACACCCATAAGTCAGCACGGAGCGTGGTGAAACAAAATATCGCTATCAACGTGCTAGCTACGCGCCACATACTACTACTCCACTAAGACATCCCCTAAGCCTCCGAGTGACCGGTAGTCGCGGCGTCCTCGTCCTGCTCCATCTCCTGAGGCTCGGAGGACTCCCCGTCCTGGGATCCCTCATACTGCGCGAGGCGCTGCTGGAGCACCGACACCTGCGCCTCCAACTCCTCACGGCGAGCCTGAGCGTCCCTGTGCCTGGCGGCGAAGAACTGGCTGCGGTCCTTCTCCTGAATGTACAGCCCGTACACCTCGCGGGCGTAGTCCACGCACGCGACCTGGGGGCGCGAGGCACCCCGTGCCCGAAGGTCGTCGCGACGGTCCTGCCACGGGTCGTCGTCCTGTCCGAGGGTAGGGAGGAAACGCAGCACCGTGTCACCCGCCTCCTCCTCAGAGCTCAGTACTGCAAGGGCTGTCATGAGAGCACCCTTGCGAGCGTCCTCCCCACTGACTCCGCGGGAAACGATCGTGCGGAAACTACCGTTTGCCGTGGTGAGGACCACCTTGGCCTCACAGACTCCCGGCTCGTGGATCAGCTGCGTGGAGATGAACGGGCAGGGGCGACGTCCCAACTCACGCATGGCCCTGCACAGGATCAGGGACATGGGACAGTCCTCCCGGCAACGCTCATGGACCCATCCACCCTCGGCAACCGGCGGGGTGTGGGTCATAGGGGGCAAAGGGCGCCCTCCGGTGGCCTTGCGCGCGGTCTGCTTCGTCCTCACCATCTGTTTTGCATAAAAAGGAGATGTCTTAGTTTTATAAGGGAGTGGATTTTAAAATCATGATCAAGACGGATCGGAGGAAACGTGTAGAGTGGTGTCTTAAAATTTCGAGTTCATGTAATACTCATATTTTTAGCGGCAAATCCCATTTGACAGAAAAGAAAAACATGATGCATGATTCGTCCTTATCGATCTCACATCGCACACCCTATTTAGTATTACTAGCGATAATTCGGTGACATATATGCACGGCTCTCTTTAATGCAACTAGACGTTCACTATCGTTCTTAATATCGCACGTAGTCAGTGTACCTGCAGAAAAATGCATGCTTTCAACATTACCACTCTAAACCTAGAAGTGGCATCCACGCAATTTGCGCCGCGTGGACAACGCATCTGTACGGTCCTCTGCTAGACCGGGCTGGCACCCACGCAAGCAAATTGAATTCTTGCTGCGTCACAACAGGAGAGTGTTCACAAACACCGCAAAGGTGACCACCCCCCTTAAAATTTCTATCCTACCAGCATGAATGCAGAGTTCACAACAATCCGCAAAACTTCCAATAGCTTCCACCAGTACTGGGGAGGGCTAATGGCCGAAAAGTTGTTCCTCAAAACACCGAATATGCATATGAGTTCTATCTAGGTCAAATGTTAGTGATGTCACCTGGATAACACTAACATCCTTAATATGGGCATATCGTATACTCTCATTTTCGAATTACTTGAAAAGGGCTTTCAAAAATAGTTTTGTAAACAAAATCTGGATGACATAATTGTTGTCTGTGTATGATCGGCTCTGATACCAGCTGTGGCGGAACCGCCGATTTAATACGGGCTAAGTACACCTGTCACCATTAGCTTACGGTGTACTTAGACCGTACTAAACCCGGTCGTCCGTCGAGAAGCCCTCGGCTCTCGGTTTGCACCAAATCCCAGATGAACCGACATCACACACATCCGACTCACGATGGAGCCACAACAGTTACATCATCACAGGCATTTGAATAGATAGTAATAAGACTTTAAGTTACAAACCAGGTTCTGAATAAAATAAGTTCAACATAGGGCCAACATCGGCCGAATTTCGAAATAATGTCTCACAGCGGAAGTCTAAGACCATAGGTCATGCTTAAACCAAAAGAGATGCAGTAGATGAGTGACATCACGCCCACTGATGTCGCCCCCATGCCATGACATGACTCCTGTCACTCCTGATGATAACAGGCTCCCCCGCCAACACAGGCGCAGAAGAGGAACTCCATACCTGAAATCCAAATGTTGGGGGCAAACCCTGAGTACTAATTACTCAGAGGACTTAATGGCAAGGCTTACGGCTGACGCAAAGCTTGCTTACTATCATTGGATCCTTAGCCTTTGATTCTTAGCTCAAAAGTTTATTTACGGATAGTGGGATTTAACAGCCACTACCCTTGTGAAAGAAAGAGATAATCCTTTGCAAGTACATAGCTATCATCATTATGAAATATCTGAGTCTCAAATAATAATCAACCAGTTGATATCCAATCCATGAATCATATTGCAGAATATTAAGGTTATTACTACGTTGCCCGTGTGCGGCATTTGGCATTCTCACACCTGGTGAGTATCAGCGATTCGAATCGATTTCTAATTCCCGGGAATAACTAAAAATGCCAGGGGCCCATATGCTTACTCGCACGACGGCTTTCCCACATATAGTCCCCCTCCTCCACCTGTCCCATCCCAAGTTCGATTCACTCCCACCTGACTCCCGGGTTGTGCCCCCATGACGAGCCTGCCGACATCTCGGTCTCCCCGTCATGAGCACCAAGCTCCCCCGGGCCACCTTCCTCTCAGCCAGTGGGTAGGAACGTGTTTCTGTTCTCCGGATGGCACAAGTAAGGTTTCACCGGCCCCATTAACCGGGTAAGCACTTTAGCGATGGTATGCCAACCAGCAGGCGAACAGCGGACGGGCCTTAAACGACTCGGGCGGAGCCATTACACCGCAACAACACACACCTCGAAAAGTAAAGCTTAATCTCCGCCCGGTCTCCTTTTAATCAGCAACAGTAAAGCCATCAAGGCAGTTTTCAGTGTAGCATTTTCCTTGCAAGATCAACCTACGTGACGAGTGACCATTCACTCGTGTCTACTCGGCCCTATCATTTCTATGCAACTCGTCCTACGGACCTATTATTGGTGCTAGAGCCAGGACGGCCAGTGGTTCTAATGCAATAAGGTTCCAAACAATACCTAATGCATATGCGTAATCATAATCCATAATTTGCTAGGAAAAATGTGGGGCCTGCCTACCTTCCTCGCTGGGGTTAGCTTCCTCGGCTGTGAAGTCAGGTGCGGCCTGCGGGTGCTCTTCTTGCTGCAGCTCGGGTTCCGGGTCTTCTGGCTCCTCGATCACCGGAATTTCCTGCTCCTCGGGTGTGGGGTCTATATGCATGCCAAGTGTATGAAATGAGCGTACAGATTGCACGAAGACAATGCAAATGTCACAAAGCGTGACAATGGCTAACTTCTTTTCACCCAACATATCATGCATTTACCCCTACTATAAAAGGAACCCCTTTACTTCTATTTTCTTTCCCTAGCTAGAAATTTTTGTCATTTTCAAAACAAGGACTAAACCTTACATGCACACTCTCAAATTTCACCAGGGAGCTAACTATGCTATATAGAACTTAGGAAAAATATATATGACTCATTTTATGCACTTTTTATGTAGCAACATTTTCCAAGTCACATTTAAATGGTAAAAAGCAAAACACATATAACTTGATTAATGCTAGGGTGCTAAACATAGTACTCAGGACCTAGCTACCCTGTTATAGCCACTGTCAAGGCCTCAAGTTCATTAGAGTTCATTAGATATTCTTTTTCCTATTTACAACATAGAACATGTATGTGCAAAAATTGTGAACAAAAGTTGACATGCACAGATCCATATCATATCCATTGCATAGATCATTTTACTGTGGTTCCAGAACAACAAGATTTTCCTTTTTAGGATTTTTATTCGATTTTATATGATTTATCAAAGTTTAAACCGAGAAAAAGGAAAATAGAAAAAGAAAAACTCAGATCCGAGGACCTCTGCGTAATTAACCATAGTTTCCAGGGGCTAGCTTGCAAGATCTGCAAGACTCAGCCCCCGTGCGGGAGGACCGGGGTGTAATATCAAAGAAACCGAGGGGCCGGATCTAAAATTTCCCGGCCCCCCTTCTTCTTCCTCGCGTCGGCCGAGGCCGCGCGGCGCGGCGCGCGCGCGCCGGCGAGCTGGGGCTCGCCGGAGCCGCAACGCGGGGTGGCAGAGGTGCACGGGAGCTAGGGCTTCACCTTGGGGGTATCCTCGTCGGCGGAGGAGGCGTGGAGCGACGGGGAACGGCGGCGCACCGAGCGTGAACGGCGGCGTCGGTGGCGCGGGCGCGACGTCGAGCCGAGCTCGATCTCCTCGGGGGAGAGGAGTCCGACGACGAGAGCTAGCGGGGGAGGGGCGGCGTGGAGCGGCGGTTGCGGTGGTGCGGTTGGTTGGGCTCGGGGAGGCCGGGAGGCGGCGGCGCGGCTCGGCCCCGAGCTCGGCCGGCTTCAATGGCGGCGGGCGGAAAATCGGACGGGGCGGCGCGGGGAGAGCGCGGGCGGTAGGGTTTTGGGCGCGGGGCTCTTCCCCTTTTAGAGGCCGGGCGTCGGGCAGCGCGGGCAGGCCGGAGGGGCGCGGGCGGTGGCCGGACGGCCGCGGCGGTGCCCGTCGGCCGCGTGGCCGCCGTTATACACGGGAGGACGGCGCGCCGCGCGGCGCGGACCGCGTCCATGAGCCGCGAGCCGCTGACGGGTGGGGCCAGGGCGCGAGGCGGAGAGAAGGGCGCAGTGGACCGGGTCCACGGGGCGAGGCCGAGACGGCGCGGGCCGGCCCAATTTGGGCGCCGCGGGCGGGAACCCGACAAGCGGGGCCCACCTGTCATAGAGAGGGAAAAAAAAAAGAAAATCCGAAAATGGAAAAATCCCCTTTGACTGCTGAGACACCTCTTTTCTATTTGCGTTTTTGAGCATTTTAGAGGCCGATTTAGATGAAACTCAAATTACAAGAAGTGTTCAAAATTTTGTAAGCTACAACTTTGTTATAAACTTTGACCCCCAGTTCTATGGTCAAGTTTGGTCTAAATTTGAATTTAAGTTGCTGCCTCAGGTTTGACCAGCAGGATGCTCCATCTTAGAAATTCTAAAAATCCCATTTTTAGCCATTTGCACCTTATGTGCCTTTTGGGAAAGTTGTGTAGAATTTTATGGTCTACATTTGGTTCAATGGGAGTATTTCATGAAAGTGGCTGTAGGTTTGCACAAACTTGGGTTTTCAAAACCAGCCTGATTTGGGTTGGTTATTTGGGCTGACAGAAAAAGGTTCGAAACACTAATTTGAAAATATCTTTTGCCCAAACTCAATTTGACAAAGTTGTTCATTAGATCCTTATCTACAACTTTGGTAATATGAGCTTCCCCCACAACCCAACAGAATTCAAACTACAAGCCTGGCATTGTCCATGCTTACTGAAAAAGAAAACAAAAACCCACATTATGACCAAACCCCTCTAACCATGATTATGCCGTGATGCTTATGATGCATGATAGTGTACAATTTACTTAATTTAGGTACTTGAGATGCTGGAGCATCACAACATGTATGAGGTTGCTTTATGCTGCTGATCTTCCACCCCCCAAGACGCTTGTCACGACGCCCGTGCACTGACCAAGGGCACCCTTGACTGCACACGACAGTGTACCTCAACCCGCCGTCTGAATGTTTCACCTTAAACGGCCGGTGATGACGAACAGAGTAATCCCGTATAAAGTCTTGTAACTTCTCAAGCATCTCAAACCGCAACCCCTCTTTAATTATAGCCTCAGTTGAAAGCCCTGTATCAGTAATTGTACGAAGACTCGTGTCGCATATTGCCAAGTCCACACAGGTCACGTCCTCATGGAAGTGTACTGCAGGGAGTGGAACGTTCTGTACCTCAAGCATCGCCCGCTCTTCCTCCGGCAAGGAACTAAGAAAGTCAGCCCATGTTGTATCATGTGCATGCATGATCTTGACCATTCGGTGGTCGGCCGATCCACCTTCAACTTCTTCGTCATCAGCCTCTTCTTCCTCCTCTTCGTCGCCTTCCTCATCATCCTCATATTCTAGCTCTTCTTCCTCATCTTCTTGGTCGCCTTCGTTTTCTTCATCCTCTACGCTTTCCTCGTCTTCATCCTCTGATCCCCGCTCAACATCATAATTCTCTTGCATTTCATTAAATGAGGTCGCATCAATTCTATCGCTCACAACCGCAAGGTCAAAGTTGTCGCACATATCAAATGTCCTTCTCGATCCAACATCACGGCTGTCCTGATATGACCCACTGTCCATCCGAGTAGCAATATTAGGGGACGGGTTGCCATCACGGACCATCTGCCCCTTGGCTTCATGGCCTCCTTCACCAAGGTTGAGCATCGCTTCCACCGCTTCCTTCTTCACCCTCACAAAATCTGACATGGTTTGCAGTTTCGCAACTATCTCGCAACATGTCACATTGCTACTTTTCACTATTTCCTTGTATGCCGACCAATCGGAATCAGAAAATATGTTCATCACCACGTAATGAGCCCTTGCCTTCCTGGTATCAAAGCGACCTTGTATCATCACCTCTGTTGGCCCACCAACACCTCCTAACAACCTCTTTGTTCGAGCTACCAATTCAAAGTATGTTGGAGGGCTATCAAAAATTTCTACTTTCTCTCTCATGTCCTCAAATTCTCCATTCTCTCTAACGATTCCACCATGGAAAACACAAACTACACGGTCCATCTACAAAAATACCCAATTTTAATCGACGAATGAGAACATTGTCACATGAACCTTTTGTACCAAACTTGGAATTAACAATTTCTCCTCTTGGTCTATACTACATACCTCGAATGCAATCTAACGATTTCGCCCCTAACACTAACCCTAACACCAACACTAACAAAAACATCAACAATAACACTAACAATAACAATAACTATAACACTAACAAAAACACTAATTCTAACACTAGGACTATAACTATTTTTTATATCAAAAAACCCTAACAAATGACTAAGGAAATTCATACCTGACCGCTAGACGGCACAGTTGGAGGGGGAAGCAGCTCGAGGAGGACGCGCAGGGGGTGGGGGCCGGTCGCGCAGTGGTGGAGATGGCCGGCGGGGGGGGAGGGGGGTGGAGAGGGCCGGCGGTGGTGGAGGAGACAGCGCAGGGGGTGGAGGAGAGGGGGGGCGGTGGCGCTGTGCGTGGTGGAGGGGCCGGCGGCGGTGGTGGAGGAGGCGGCGCAGTGGTGGAGGGGGCCTGTGGAGGAGGGCGGCGGCGGTGGTTGAGGGGGCCGGGACGGTGGAGGAGGCCGCCGGCGGTGGTGGAGGAGGCCGGGACGGTGGAGGATGCGGCGGCGGCGGTGGAGGTCGCCGGCGGCGCGCACGTTGGAGAAAGAGGACGTGTGTGGAAGCGAGGGCGCGGGCTTGGGCTAAGCCCAGGCCGAGGCCGTTATGGGCCTCGGCGCCGCAGTCTGGGACCCACCCGCCGTCACGCTGGCGACCGCTTTCGCCCCAGCCAGCGTGGCAGGTAGGCTGTGGCGCCGTAAAAAAGGTCAAATTTGAGATTACTTTTTAGAGGGAATCATTTGTGAAAATAAAATAGGGCAGGGGTCAAAGTACAAAAATTTGTGGCTGGCCGCCGGCTGCGATATCTGCCCGCCGCCCTGCCGATTTGCAAGTCAATGCTCACTGCTCTCGGTGCTCGCTCGCCGTGAACGCATCGCAGAAGCTAGCTCGAGGCCGTCCACGGCTTCCATTGCGGCCTTCCATTTCCAGGTCGTCGAGTGGAGTGGAGGCGCCATGTACCCGCGCATCAGGACCATTATCGCCGAGGCCAGGTTGGACTCCGGCAGCGGCGGCGGCTACGACAGCAGCAGCGGCGGCGGCAGCAGCTCGGGCTCGCCAGGCGCGTCGGAGAGCGACGGCTCCAGCAGCCCCGACGAGTTCTACTGCCCGCACGACCCGCGCGAGCTCCTCCGGCGCCACGTCGGCTCCCCTCTCTCGGTCCGCGGCGACGAGGATGCCGACCGCGAGGTCTCCGACTCCGTGTCGTCACCACGCGTCCTCGACGACATCCACAGGCACCAGCAGCGCTTGCTCCTGCTCCTCCCAGCCTTCGCCGCCTCTCCCGCAGTCGCCGCCGAGCGCGCCGAGGTGTTGTCGTGCTGGCTTTCCGGGTTCGGCGTGGGCTGGGTGCTGGACATGGACCCCTCCGGCGAGATCCTCAGCCTCCCGCGGATGGAGCTCGGCCAGCTCGGGAGGCGAGTCAGCGCGTGGGCGCAGGCGCTGAGCACCATGGAGCGCGTCTTCCGCCTCCAGCTCCAGCGCCGTGAGCTGAGGCCGCCCGCGCAGGCGGCCGCTCTGGAGGAGCTCGCTGTCGCCAGCGCCGGCGCGATGCTGAAACCGGTGGGCGCCGTGGCGGCGCTCGGGAGCTCGCCGACGACGCTGCTCATGGCGCTCGACCTGTACGCCCCCGTCTCGGAGACGTACCCGGCCCTCGCGAGGCACTTCTCCTGGGGCCCCTCCCACCCCCTGTCCGCCGCTGCCGACGCCGCGCTCGCCGCGCTGGTGGACGCGGCGCTGCGCGGCAGGCGCGACCTCGCCGCGTTCGTGCGCTCCTACCACCCCTGGCGGGCGCCGGAGGGCAGCGACGTGCACCCGTGCGTCGGCTTCTGGATGAGCTACTTCCTCTGCCTCCTGCGCAACCGCGTCTCTCTCTTCTTCATCCTCGGCGGCGGCGACGACGACAACGAAGCTGACGCCGAGGAGGGTGCCCTCGGCGGCGTTGTCGCGGAGCTGATCTCGCACCTGGAGGCCGTGCTGGAGGAGACATCCGCGGCGGCGGCGCTCGACTCCCCGGGGCTGCGGCAGGTGTTCATGCTCAACAACGCTTACGCCATCACGCGCCGCGCCGTGGACTCCGGCCTCGACGCCTTCCTGCCTCCGGACTGGACCAGTGTCCGCGAGGAGAGCGTGGACGGATACATCAGAGGCTACATGGACGCGACCTGGACGCCGGTCGTGTCGCGCCTGGACACCGGCGGCGGCGCGAAGAAATCGCCGGTCTCCCGCTGCCGCCGGAACCCGTTGGGTGCGTTCTACTCGGCGTTTGACAAGGCCTGCGGCGCGCAGAGATGCTGGAAGGTGCCCGACCCGGTGCTCCGCGGCGTTCTCCGGGAAACTGTGGCCGAGAACTTAGTCCCGCCGTACCGACGGTACTTGGAGGATCACCCGGAGATTGAAGTGGCCGGCGGGCGCACCGCTGAGGAGCTAGACAAGCAGTTGACCGACTTGTTCGAAGGATAGGTTGTCCAAGGTGCAGATACCGCTCCACTAGCAGTCTATGAATGAGCTCCATTCCAAAGATGCGCCAGTTTCTATTCGAGGATCTGCAACTGGTGGTCCTAATGAATTTGCTGAGGCAGGTAAAGCTCTATTGTCATCTAGCCATGAAGGATACTACCCTGCTGAATCCTTGAACGATACTAAAGATGCTGCTGTCGCCAAAGAATCTGGACTTGAGTACTCAGCTGTGTCTGGTGATCTAAATCAGGGGAGTTCTAGCTTTGACAAGAAAGGCTTGGAAGTTCATCTGCCGGAAGAAGATAATTTATTTACAATGAATGACTCTCTGCCTGGTCACAATTCTGATGTTTTCCCACCAGTGAGATCCAGGGTTGGAGGGCTATTGCCTGAAAAGGCAGTTGATGATCTAAGTTATAGGCTTCAAAATCTTGTGCCTGGTGATTCAGAACACATTCAAGTACTTGATCCTGATACACTTGGATCTCATCCTCGTGATCCACGTTTTCAGGCTGAGTCTCAGAATCTTTACAATCTTCTACAGGGCAGGCCACCTATGATGGCACCTCGTCCTATGATGGATCATATCGTCAATAGGAATCAGCAAGCCCCATTCGACATGCCACAGTCAATACGGCATGATCCCCACCGTTCTTTCCCATCTAATATGAATCCTATGCAACATAATCTTCATGGTCCAGGGGTCCCTCACTTGGACCCAGCTGCACATCATCTCATGCTACAACGTATGTCCATGCCTGGAAGTTTTCCTCCAGAAGGCTTGCTAAGAGGCGTTCCGCCCTCTCAGCCTGTGCATCACATGGCTAGTTATAGACCTGACATGGGCAATGTAAATAATTTCCATATGCACTCTCGCCAACCCAACTACGGAGACTTGGGACTGATGATGCCAGGTGTGAGTCTCAGCCTTGCTAATTAGCTTTTTTGTGTTTACTGGGAGATGTTACTATTTACATGTTTAGATATGCTGTAGTGACTGTTTTGCATTCAATTGGAGTTTGGAATGCTAAATTTGCCTACCATTTCCCTATATCTGGCATTAGTGATCATAGCCAACCAAATTTACTAGTTTACATTGACATGCAACCCTTTAAGTTGAATTTAGATGGCACAAGTGGTTTCCATGGTGAATAATTTTTGTTTGAACTTGTTTGATTAAGATTCCATTTCGACTTGTACCTTGTTCAGTTTACTATTTCAAAATCCTGTATTGCCTCTTAATTCGTGCAACCTTAGATGTATGCTAAGCCATAATTGCTGATCGATGAAGTTTTTTCCCCTTCCATTGTGTAGGCCCATCAGGCCCAGATGTGAGAGGCGATCATCCAGAAGCCTTTGAAAGGTTGATCCAGATGGAGATGTCAGCCAGATTGAAGCAACAGCAGGTGCAACACCCAGCAATGGCTGCTGGCCCTGTACCTGGTGGGATGTACGGGTATGAGCTTGACACGAAGCTAAGGTTCAGGTGATGGATGCAATCCAAAGGATCCAGAGTTGTGGTTTATTGTATGTGTTGTCGCTCTTTACCTGGACCGATATGTACGGTGTTCATTCACTTGGTTTAGCATCTGCAATCGACGGTCACGGCTGATTGGGTGGGTGGGTGGTCTGTCTCACTTCACTGGTAGTGTTGTAGCAATGTATGTACTTGTGAATGGGTGAAGGAATGGAATGAGTCAATGGTGTGGAGTGGCAAGTCTAGTGGGAAAAGGGATATGCTGACTGTCAGGCATGCTGTCACCGTCTTAGCAGCCACCTCTGTAATGATGTGTGTGTCCTGTTACTAACGACTACCCATTTTCGATTTTGTATAAACGCTATTCTACAAAAGAAAAAAAAAACGAACCAGATTAACATATTTGCACCAGTGTCAATTATTAGTCCTCCCCACGTCCATGACCACTTGGGCCGCTCTTGCTTGAAATGTTTTGTTGAACGGTAAGGTCTCGTTTGCTAGAAATTTGCTCAAATCCTTGAGGAATTGAGCTGTTTTGCCCTCGGGACATCTTGCCCTGGGGCCCCAAATCACAATTCTTGTAGTTGTAGTGATGCTGACTTGTGGCGGGCACAAATACTGGCATTCAACTTTTTGTGAAGTCGTCTGTTTTTTTTTTTTTTTTTTTTTTTTTGAAAAAAATATAATAACGAAGGCTTTTATCCGGATCCAAGTTAGGGTAGACAAGTCAGGACTCAGGATACACTAGAATTCAAGTCCAAAGAGGTAACACGAGATGAAAATAGAAAAAAAACATGTTAATGGTTAAGGGCCTTCAAGAACTATTTTCAATTCAAACTTGTCTAAGGACAAATTATGGGTATATTCTATCTTGTCAGATACCTGGTCTCATCCCATGTTAAGTTCTGCTGACCCCTAATATCAGGAACTTAATCGGACAGTTTCTATATTACTTTATTGGAGGCAGATAGATGCGGAAATCTTCTCCCACCCACTCGTTTCACTTCTTGCGGAACGGAATGCACGGTGGCGTCTTCGCAGCTAGTGCAAGGTGGCGTTTTTTTTTTGGTGGTCGTGGATGTCAGACGTCGGATTGGACTTTAGGTATGCAAAATCCAATTGGATATTTCTACCTTGGATTTCTTAGGACTAGATTTATTTGGATTTAGATATGTACACGCAGGGGTGAAGTCCATAGTTCAATAGATGTAGAGGATAATTGGACATCCTTAATAAATTAACTAGATGAACTCCCGCGCGCATTGCTGCGGAAATTCTAGGCATGGCAATGTATGTGCCACGTAAAAACATTGCATGTTTGAAGTTGTAGAAAAATGATAGAAAATATAAATATAGGTCTTAGTAGATTGTGACATGGCATCTAATTTAGTGGACTCTTGTGATGACGTAGCTTCATGCATGTCAAAAGAACTATGCAGTGAAAGTTAGCTATTTAGATTTTAAAGATTAGGTCGCTAGACATGTCTGCAATTTGTTGAATTTGAAGAATATTTCTGTTAAAATGTACCCCCACTAAAAAAATAGGTATATTCTATCTTGTCAAATACCTGGTCTCATCCCATGTTAACCGTGCATTCCGTTCCGCAAGAAGTGAAACGAGTGGGTGGGAGAAAATTTCCGCATCTATCTGCCTCCAATAAAGTAATATAAAAACTATCCGATTAAGTTCCTGATATTAGGGGTCAGCAGAACTTAACATGGGATGAGACCAGGTATTTGACAAGATAGAATATACCTATTTTTTTAGTGGGGGTACATTTTAACAGAAATATTCTTCAAATTCAACAAATTGCAGATATGTCTAGCGACCTAATCTTTAAAATCTAAATAGCTAGATTTCACTGCATAGTTCTTTTGACATGCATGAAGCTACGTCATCACAAGAGTCCACTAAATTAGATGCCATGTCACAATCTACTAAGACCTATATTTATATTTTCTATCATTTTTCTACAACTTCAAGCATGCAATGTTTTTACGTGGCACATACATTGCCATGCCTAGAATTTCCGCAGCAATGCGCGCGGGAGTTCATCTAGTTAATTTAGTAAGGATGTCCAATTATCCTCTACATCTATTGAACTATGGACTTCACCCCTGCGTGTACATATCTAAATCCAAATAAATCTAGTCCTAAGAAATCCAAGGTAGAAATATCCAATTGGATTTTGCATACCTAAAGTCCAATCCGACGTCTGACATCCACGACCACCAAAAAAAAAAAAAAAAAACGCCACCATGCACTAGCTGCGAAGACGCCACCGTGCATTCCGTTCCGCAAGAAGTGAAACGAGTGGGTGGGAGAAGATTTCCGCATCTATCTGCCTCCAATAAAGTAATATAGAAACTGTCCGATTAAGTTCCTGATATTAGGGGTCAGCAGAACTTAACATGGGATGAGACCAGGTATCTGACAAGATAGAATATACCCATAATTTGTCCTTAGACAAGTTTGAATTGAAAATAGTTCTTGAAGGCCCTTAACCATTAACATGTTTTTTTTCTATTTTCATCTCGTGTTACCTCTTTGGACTTGAATTCTAGTGTATCCTGAGTCCTGACTTGTCTACCCTAACTTGGATCCGGATAAAAGCCTTCGTTATTATATTTTTTTCAAAAAAAAAAAAAAAAAAAAAAAAAAACAGACGACTTCACAAAAAGTTGAATGCCAGTATTTGTGCCCGCCACAAGTCAGCATCACTACAACTACAAGAATTGTGATTTGGGGCCCCAGGGCAAGATGTCCCGAGGGCAAAACAGCTCAATTCCTCAAGGATTTGAGCAAATTTCTAGCAAACGAGACCTTACCGTTCAACAAAACATTTCAAGCAAGAGCGGCCCAAGTGGTCATGGACGTGGGGAGGACTAATAATTGACACTGGTGCAAATATGTTAATCTGGTTCGTTTTTTTTTTCTTTTGTAGAATAGCGTTTATACAAAATCGAAAATGGGTAGTCGTTAGTAACAGGACACACACATCATTACAGAGGTGGCTGCTAAGACGGTGACAGCATGCCTGACAGTCAGCATATCCCTTTTCCCACTAGACTTGCCACTCCACACCATTGACTCATTCCATTCCTTCACCCATTCACAAGTACATACATTGCTACAACACTACCAGTGAAGTGAGACAGACCACCCACCCACCCAATCAGCCGTGACCGTCGATTGCAGATGCTAAACCAAGTGAATGAACACCGTACATATCGGTCCAGGTAAAGAGCGACAACACATACAATAAACCACAACTCTGGATCCTTTGGATTGCATCCATCACCTGAACCTTAGCTTCGTGTCAAGCTCATACCCGTACATCCCACCAGGTACAGGGCCAGCAGCCATTGCTGGGTGTTGCACCTGCTGTTGCTTCAATCTGGCTGACATCTCCATCTGGATCAACCTTTCAAAGGCTTCTGGATGATCGCCTCTCACATCTGGGCCTGATGGGCCTACACAATGGAAGGGGAAAAAACTTCATCGATCAGCAATTATGGCTTAGCATACATCTAAGGTTGCACGAATTAAGAGGCAATACAGGATTTTGAAATAGTAAACTGAACAAGGTACAAGTCGAAATGGAATCTTAATCAAACAAGTTCAAACAAAAATTATTCACCATGGAAACCACTTGTGCCATCTAAATTCAACTTAAAGGGTTGCATGTCAATGTAAACTAGTAAATTTGGTTGGCTATGATCACTAATGCCAGATATAGGGAAATGGTAGGCAAATTTAGCATTCCAAACTCCAATTGAATGCAAAACAGTCACTACAGCATATCTAAACATGTAAATAGTAACATCTCCCAGTAAACACAAAAAAGCTAATTAGCAAGGCTGAGACTCACACCTGGCATCATCAGTCCCAAGTCTCCGTAGTTGGGTTGGCGAGAGTGCATATGGAAATTATTTACATTGCCCATGTCAGGTCTATAACTAGCCATGTGATGCACAGGCTGAGAGGGCGGAACGCCTCTTAGCAAGCCTTCTGGAGGAAAACTTCCAGGCATGGACATACGTTGTAGCATGAGATGATGTGCAGCTGGGTCCAAGTGAGGGACCCCTGGACCATGAAGATTATGTTGCATAGGATTCATATTAGATGGGAAAGAACGGTGGGGATCATGCCGTATTGACTGTGGCATGTCGAATGGGGCTTGCTGATTCCTATTGACGATATGATCCATCATAGGACGAGGTGCCATCATAGGTGGCCTGCCCTGTAGAAGATTGTAAAGATTCTGAGACTCAGCCTGAAAACGTGGATCACGAGGATGAGATCCAAGTGTATCAGGATCAAGTACTTGAATGTGTTCTGAATCACCAGGCACAAGATTTTGAAGCCTATAACTTAGATCATCAACTGCCTTTTCAGGCAATAGCCCTCCAACCCTGGATCTCACTGGTGGGAAAACATCAGAATTGTGACCAGGCAGAGAGTCATTCATTGTAAATAAATTATCTTCTTCCGGCAGATGAACTTCCAAGCCTTTCTTGTCAAAGCTAGAACTCCCCTGATTTAGATCACCAGACATAGCTGAGTACTCAAGTCCAGATTCTTTGGCGACAGCAGCATCTTTAGTATCGTTCAAGGATTCAGCAGGGTAGTATCCTTCATGGCTAGATGACAATAGAGCTTTACCTGCCTCAGCAAATTCATTAGGACCACCAGTTGCAGATCCTCGAATAGAAACTGGCGCATCTTTGGAATGGAGCTCATTCATAAATGCAGCCCCAAATAATGCTTCCAATGTCAGGTTCTTCCCTGAAGTAGGAACATTGTCTACTTTGTTAACTGGATCGCTTCCGGATATCCCACCATTGGCCATTAAATTTGCATCAACACTCTGTTGTTCATCAGCCAATCCTATCTGGAAACCCAGAGAAGATGATCCCTTATTATCTGTCCCCTTCTGCAGCAGGGAAAGAAGATGTAGTGATGCATGATTATCTACAGTTACTTTCTGCATGGCAACTGGCTCATCCACAACAGTCTGATGGTCCTTTGTAGAGTTTCTCTGAATTGAGCTGCTATTGCTCTTAACCTGTGCCAACATTGTCTGCTCAAGATCCTCGCATGTCATCATAACTGGAACTGTTTCTGGAACATCAGAATGACTGTATTGTTCCAGAATCCCATCAGCAGGTGTAGAGGATGTAAATGAGAGAATCTTTGATGCAGAATCAAATGTATCAATAGGTGCTCTTGGTGATAAATTCTGAACAGCGGCATCAGATAAGTGAGGGCCATGGATTATATTTTCTTGCCCTGGATTTTCATTTTTGACAATCATGGATAGCAAGCTCTTCGAAGACAAGTCTTCTGCAGGTTTCATGTCTGCAGCTGTAGGAGCAGGACACACAAAGTATGAAATCAGCGGAAGGACAGACAACCAAATGGATGCTGCGGATCAACGAATGCCCTCAATTTTTAATTTTGTTTTGAGTTTTTGTGTCATGACGGCCTACCAGGTGTAACCAGCTAGCAAAAGTTATGAAAAAGGATTACCTTCATCAAGAAACCAACGAGCAAATTTAGATGATTCTGGTACAGAAGAAGCAATCATATCATCATCAGTTTTCAGTGACTGGCCCTGCAAAGTCTGTAAAAGATAAATAAGCATATGGCCCATGTAACAGGTATTTCAATAATTCAACATCTGAATGCCTAACAAAACTGGAGCTTTTTTTCTTTCAGAACACCTTTCCCGCTACAAGGCAAGAACCAGAAATAATTGTCATTTCTAAACTGAAACACTGAACATGGCAACATGCTATATTTAAGCTAACAGATTATGAAGTGGATACAAGGCCATCTGAGTAAATCAGTAATGTAGAAAGCTATCACATCTACGCACAAGCCAACACAAAGCTGAATTGGAGCAGTAGACCAAATAATATTTAAAGACCTAGTGGTATTTTAGTTAACATGAACCGCCCATATGCAACAAAATCAGATAAAATTGTGAAGGTGTAAGTATACATTACATTTACATTATATATTTGGTTGGATCATGTTGCAGGTTATAGCTTATATAAGATGTACGGAACCTTTGGGCTTTGGCAACGGATAAGAAACTAAAAGTAAACAGGAGCAACCGACCAAGCAAGGATTCCTTGTTGTACCTCAACGTAAGTCGGTATATTGCTGCTACTTTTCAATAATGCATTGCCAAAGAACTGTTCTAAGATTGAGATTGAATCATCCTTCCTAGCTGGATCAATGTTTTTTGATTTGTCTTCTTTTTCAATAGAATACTTATCCATTACATCAGCTTCCCAATCCTTGCCCCCTTTCAGAATGCTAGAAGCTAATTCAGTTGAAGAGGCAACGCCACCAGATGGAAGTGTGTGCTCTGGACCCATGATAGCAACATTATCAGAATTTTTTTTCTCTTTGCTTTCAAATGCACTGAACTCTGTTGCTGACTGGTCACCCTCTAGTTGACCACCAAGCCGTGCAACATTCAACATGCTAGCCTCATTAGTAGCATTGTGACCCTACAAAGTACAGACGACATATTAAGTTTAAGTAACACTGACATCCCTGGATAGTTTTGCTACCCATCTTTTGCAAAGGAAAATACTATCAGAATAGATTAACTGAAGGTTCAATCTTCAATGAACACAATATTTTCTGAAAAAATGCATCAGCAACTGAAAGGTAGGAGATAATTGCATGTAATTGTTGGCATTCTCTTATCTACTAAGACAACGTCTGGATACACACCTTTGGCTCAAGTGAGACGTTGGATGGCTGTGACTGAAGCTTTTTGTCTACAAATGCATTCGCAAAACCAGGTGGGACAAGCGGCCTGGCTGCAGGAGCTAGTAAAACTGAAGATGGTTTAGTTGTATCTTCCTGATAAGAGGATACAGATCCATCTAGCTTCTCATTTATAGTTTTGGCATTTGCCTTTACAGTAGATGTCTGTAACTGTGAAATGATATCATCACTTGGTTTTTCTTTAAGAATATCAGGACCATTCTTCTTTCCTTGCATGGCTTTGTGCTGTTCTTGTCTCATCAATTCGAAAGATGCTGCATATAGGGCAATGTGAGACAGCATAGATTACTGTGGTGAAAAAAATGGATGTTTTATGTCGTAGTAAGACAAACTGACCCCTCCGTTTCCTTTCTTCTTCTGCCCTATCCTCATTTGAGCATTCAGAAGACCCAAATGTCTCATCATTCATTGAGTCAATGTCTTTCCGTGAAAATGGAGCAGCCTGTCATTTTCAAGGTACTCATGAAAATTGCTAAGGTTGTCAGCCAATAAAAGGAAGGGCACAAGTGCCTAAGCTCCAACCTTGTAAGGACGTGGTGGCTGGTAGCGTTCCGATGGCTTGTTTAGCTGATTTGCATTACCATGATCCTTTGATGCCACTTGGCCAGCATATCCTGATGGCCGAGGGAAACCACCACTTCCCAGCAGGCCATCATGCTCGGTGTTCTGCCAATTGCGCCTGTACTGATTTCCACCACGTCCTGCTTCATGGCAACATTACTAAAACCACAGCATAAACTACGGAATGCAGTCAAAGTTCCTAAACTTCCTGTGAACAGGATGGGTAGCAGGAAGTAGATAAACATGACTTGTTAATAATATGATCAGGCAGTCACCAGTCAATTGCTATCCACCTCCCTCGATTAACTACTATTAGAGAAAGCTTCTGAGTTCTGACTGGTAAGTTCACAAAACAATTAAGACCATATCACAGGCAAAAAAAAGGGAGGGGACAGAGAACAAAGTCTTGACTAACATAAATCACATACTGCCAACATTGACAATATAAGAACATAACGAGTAACATAAACATTACCCAGAAAGCAAGGTAGATTACCCTGTGTTAGAGACTCGCGGTCAGATGACTCCCCATCCCGGTCACTGGAGCCAGTTGAGCGAGTGTCCCACCTCCCTCCAGAGTTCCCACCACGAGAAGAGTATGTATAGCCCCCCGACCCATCTGACCTTCCAAGGGGCGTATTGTAGTAGCCCTTGTTCCTCTCAAGCACACCTGCTGACAGCCCCTGCAGCTCACTGTTGGACGAGCAACAACAACAAAGATCAGAATTGCGGGAACCACACTGACCACTGGGCGCAAGAGGCCAAACCAATACGCAGCAGGGCGAAACGACCTGAGAAGGGATGCATCGAAGCCAGACGGCAGCTTCTTGCAATGCTCCGACTCGCCAATCGACAGCAGAAAATCCCTCGAGTACACTATCCTCGTGCTCATCCTGTCACAGATCAGGGGCGGACCGAGTGAAGGACATGGGTGTACACATGTACCCCCCGATATTTTTGCCAGAAAAATCCAAGTTAATAGCCATTATGCGCGTATCGCAGATCAGATCCGAATTCAAATAGCCAGACAGCTTGGATTAGGGTTTGTGTGCTCGGTTTTCGCGCAGCAGCAAGGAAGATGTGGGCTTACCTGGTGGGGTCCTCGTCGCCGGCGAAGGGCCCCGCGAAGGGCCCGGCGAAGACCTGGCTTAGGGCGGCCGCGGAGGTCGCCCAGTCGTCGCCGCGATGGAGGTAGAGAGAGAGATAGCGCAGGCAGAGGGTGAACGGAGAAGAAAGACAGAGGTGATTGGGTGAACGCAAGTCCGGCCTGCTTGCATAGATCCGGTATTACGTTTGCCTTGGGCCTGGACCTGGATGCTGCTTTGGTCAGGACGGAGCGTATCTGCGTAGGGGCGAACTTTTTTTTATTTTATTCTGTTTCTAATAAATTGCCATATTGATAACAAATAGATTCGGTATTCAGCCATTCTGTATTCTCGTTAAATGAGGTGTCAGATATCAATAACCTGGGTGATGTGGGAGACATTAATAAAAGATGAGATAAAATGAGTTTTCATCTAAGTGAAAACCATACACTATTGTCTAAAACATAATGTGTCTTACAAATTGCATATAAAAGTGCACTCAACAAAACAATGCATTGTGAGGTGTTGTTTTAACCGTTATTTCAATCTCATTTTGTTTATATGGCACATTGAAAATACAAATATGAAACATTAGGCTGAGAATGGCCTTCGTTTGTGTCGACACTTTGGTGTGATGAGGCCGTGTGCCTGCACGTGGGGGCAAGCTTTTTTATTTTTATTGTATTTTTTAAATAAATTTACATATTAATACAAAATTACAAAAATACGTTACTGCTGCCAATTAAATGGAATGATTTAAATACCATCAAGTACATTGTGGAATTATCCTTTGCGCTAATTTTGTGTCATGGTCTTCTTCCTTTTTTTTAACATAGAACATCCTTAAAAATCATAACTTTTTATATATAAGTTATGGTAAAATGTATATATATTATAGACCACAATAAAATGTAATCCTTATAGTTCATAACATTTTTGTTTGAAGCCATCTTAGTACCAAAATAACAGATATAATATTCGGATATGTATTTATATAGATCTAAATATTGTATCGATTATCTTCACAGAAATATTTCCTAAAAATGTAAAAAGTTATAAAAAATATATCAATCACATCAAGCTCCACGATTTTTATATATTTTTTATCTCTGATTGAAATCATATGAATAAAGCTATGGTTTTTCAACCACAAAGTCATACTCTCATTGATGTTCAATAGCATCTGGAGAAGATTTAGAATAGTTAGGGGTTCTATATTGAAGATAAATGGCACTCTAGAGTGATAAGAGAGTAGGTGGTGTACAACCCTAATGTTGGCTTTCTTGGTGATCTTTCATTGGGGATTGTGGAAGGCCCAAGAATGGATTGTGGCTTTCTTGGTGTTCAGGGTTAGAAATCTATTGGAGAATGGATATCCACTTGTGGACATTTGATCCTTCCTTGTACAGCTAATGGGAAGGGTAGACCCTTGTACGAGTGCTCCAACAAGGATTATGGAGTGCGCCAACTCCTTGATACCCCCAAGACAAAAAGAAAAAGCATTCTCATCCCTCTATTTACTTTCATGCATTTTTTTTCTGTTTTTACTTTTGTAAATTTGCTTGCTTAAAGTTAGCTCTATAGTTTACAGACCTCCTTGCATAAGAGTAGCCACACTTGTAAGAGTTAGGCACCGGTGAATTGGCTTGTGTCATGATTTAATTTTCATTATAATTTTAGAAGCCCAGTTTACCCTTAGACATCTTGATCTTTTCAAATAGAGGGCGATGGACTAGGGTGATCAAACACATCAAATGAAGATCAAGTGGACACAATCAAGACCCTAAAACATCAAAACGGACCTAAAAGACATCAAATGAATGGATCCATGCCCAAGAATGCGAAGAAACAAAATGAATCCTACTAAAATAAAAGCATGCACCAGATGCATTCTGCAAAGCACTAGAAGCTTGCATAATAATCTATGGTACCATGTACTTCTTCAGCCCAAGACACACACCGCAAACTTTGTTGACACGGGACAGAGCACTGAGTGCTACCATCAGGAGTCGGAGCTCAAAGGACGAGAAGATCAGAAGACGCACCAAAAGCATCGTGTACTCCACTGATACTCAACAACTAAAGCATTGGAAGCTCCACCAGAGAGCATAGGTGAAGCTTTCGGACTGGGGCAAGTATAGAGAGCACCCTATGCTTCGACGATACATCATCAAGACATCAACTACACCAGAAGTTGTGCCCTTATGAGTAGCTCCAACGAGAACCATGGAAAAATCATGAGCTTTATGATATATCAATAAAAGTCATAGAGTGGGAGTTCGCATTCCCTACCTTTTTTTTTCATTTCACATTGCAATATTGTATCTTGTTTATTTGTGTATAGTGCTTTATTTTTTTTTCTATATTAGCTTGGTATACAGCTTGATAGTATTGGAACCTAGGATGCAATACTTTTGTGCGGCAGAGCAATGGCAATCTATAGAAATACCTGATGTATGACTACATAGAAATTAATATAGTTTTATTATAAATTTTATGATGGTTAAAAAATGAGAGCCGTTCATCTAGCGAGATCCAATTGTTTAAAATTAGACGGTACCAAGAAAAAGGCATCAGGCGGTACCAAAAAGGTAGGACAGTTATCCATACTTTTTTTCTTTAATCCACTAAAGTTCTTATTTATTTCTTCTTAATGAAATAATGCGCAGCTCTCCTGTGTTGTTCGAGAAAAAAGTTCTTATTTTTATAAAAGACAGTAAAAATTCAAGGGAGATTTCGTAGAGGTTGGAAATGTAAGGTACTGGTGGATACTTTTCCAACCACCGTATATACAAAGTTGACCATAGAGTGTTAGTCCCTTAAATATCCCTGAGATCTCGTCGTCCTGTAGTGTATGCAGTGCGATTGAGTGGCATACATTTCGACCATCTCTGTCAACATTTTGCAATTCGGAACCTCAATCTGATCTGCTTGGCCTATAGGCCGATGTAATAACTATGGGTAATTTCCAAGGCCAGATCGACAGTCTTGTCCTCCGTTCTGTTCAGCAACTTGAATTGTTGCTTCTAGAAAGACAGACTAAATAGCGATGGTTTCAGATAATAATTCCTAGCTTCATTAATTTACTCACTAATATATGGTTAATTACAGTCTAGGGCTTGCGACATTACCACTATGGCACATTAGTTGACTATCTGAGGAGGAAAAAAAACTACTGTACAATTTTGAGCTACCGTCTAATCGTCTATCATACCCTGTTGAGCTACTTCTCATCTCGGTCTGAACACCGACTTCAGCTGCAGAGCCACTGTGCATGCTATCCTGCATCGAGCCACCCGCATTTTCGTCTCCGCCGCTCCCATGATCACCATGGGAGTGGTTATCTCCGACATCGCCGAGACCTTGATTAGATGCAGAGGCATTGTCGTCCCGGTCGTTCTGCAGATCATTCAATTCTACTACAACATACTCATGTTCACCATTCCAATCTTCAACCTTTTGTTCAGAACCTCTCAGTCTGGAGTACTTGGCGTAGACCGACTTGGTGACGCTTATAAGCAGCATGCAAGCTGAGATGCATCCAGTGATGACAAAGAGACCAGAGAAGCTTTCCAAAGTGAGAGCCGTGGGATCATTGACCGAGCTGCTGTCATCCACTGATGGTGGCCCAAAGCCAAACCAGTTCTGCTCCACTTCAGGGAAATCCTGTCCTGCAATTATACTCAAGATGGCCATGGAGAAATTATGCACCAGCAAGGAGTTTCTAGGAAACACCTGAAGACAGACAAACATGATGGTGTTATTAGTCTGATCAGGTTTTCATTGACGGTGCCAGGGCAATAGAAGCAAAAATCTTGAAGGCACAAGGAGCTTACAAATGCGAATCCGGGGGTGTCGGACAGGCACTCGCCCATCTCGAACTGATCTTTGTTGCCTTCCTCAGTGAGGAAGTAAGCTAGATAGGGAGTCTCGTCGGCGATGGCAGACACCGATCCGTTCTTCAGAGCTTCAGCATATTCAGTTTGACTGCCATAGGATATCAATCTGTCCCTCTTGACTCCTCTGTTTAGCAGATAGGAGCGCACGAATGTTCCTTCTTGGTACCCAGTATAACTGTTGTTGCGCTTCAGCTGGTCTAGACTGGTGACCGATGGCCGGAGCCCCTTTACAGTGAGCATCGATGACAGGTTCGCTGTGTAGCTCTGCACTAGAACCAGCACTGCAAAGCACCACATCACCACTACAATTTTTGACAGAGGGCTTCTGATTATCTGACCTGTAACAGGAAAATATAGATTTTAGTAGAGTACCCTCGATACGTCGGGCCAGCAATTTTGTGTGCAAGATCATTGTTGACAACTATATCAATTAAATCTAACTAGCATATCAGTTGATTTTTTTTTTCATGCATATATAGGAACGAAGTTTGAGATGAATAAGGCGCTGACCGTGAGAAAACGTCAACGTGGAGAAAGCGAAGTAGGAAGCAGTGGTTAGTTGTGACCCACTTGATCCTTGGTACGCTGGATTGCTGGGCCGTTCGATCATCCACACGACAAAGCCAGTTAAGCAGAAGAAGGCCACGGTAGTAAGCCAAAGTTCGTTCGTTAGAGGCTTCAAAAATATCCATTGGATCAGTGGTTTCGAGTCCTCGTCAGTGCGCACAAGCAAAGCCACTCCAGACCCTTGGTATGGCACCGTAAAATCTGCCTGATTCAGTCGGTCACTAGTTATGGTTACATCACCCACTGCTCCATCGAACACCTGTTTAACCAGGACAGATAATAATAAGAAATGGAGCCAAAAAACTAATGCTCCTGCCCCGATACTAAAATATTAAAGGGAATAATTCTATGTTTCTTGTAAGTTGAATTAACAATAATATTATTTATTATATAAAATGAACTTTTTTAGATCCACTATAAATGATTTCAGAGTTTAGTTGTTTCATGTGGTAGATGTTAATACTCTTCTATTTGAACCTGGACAAATTTATAGTAATTTGACTTGAAACAAGCACATAATGTACTTGTATGTTCTTGGATGGATGGGGGTGACAATTCAACTAAGGAAAAACTTAGGATCGATCTATTTTTCATATTTCGAATACAGATATAGTATATATATAGGAGAAGAAAATCTACAACATTACGTTATAAAAGGATGAAATTTTAAGTACACTTAAGTGAGCCTCACCTCTTTAGAGACATTTGTAATTAGCTCATCATATGAACCATCGAAGGCGCACAACTCATATGGTATATCAATATCATGCTCCATAGTAGCGTTCTTGAAGACAGAAATGGCAAAGGTGACAAAATTTTTAAAGCCGTGTTTCAGTGGCACGGCAATTCTCTTGGTATCTGCAATTATTTTATCATCATGTTAATGTGACAACCCAATCTACACCATGTATGGTAAAAAATCTTGGGGCCTTAGTGACGAAATGGTAGAAGAAACTAGCATATAGCATGCAATAAAGTAACTTTAATTCTTTAACACTAATGGCTAAAATCAATAAAACCATCACACCAGAATAGACAGTTACCGAAAAGTGATACATTAGTTAACAATAATTGTTAAAAATGCATGACCATGTTAACAATATTTTTTTTCATTTGAGGGACATCGACACGATGTTCACTACATTATATTAGCTTTGACTGGCATAACTATTCAAATATACTCTCTAAATTACAAGTGTAATATATTATAAAAATGTTTTCATAAGAAACCCAGTATCTCCAAAAGTGTGTTGTCAAGGTATTAAAATATACTCCCTCCATTCCTTTTTATTGACGTGGTTGACTTTTTTTTTTAATTTTTGATCTTTCTTCTTATTCAAAAAAATTATGCAAACATATAAAAACGCAAGTCATACTCAAACTACCCCTAATGATAAAACAAGTAACAACAAAATAAATGATAAGTAATGAAATTTTATAAATAAAACGAAGGATCGAAGTTTTAAAAAAAAATCAACCGTGTCGAATAAAAAAGAATGGAGGGAGTATATTGGTGGTCAAAGTTAGAAAGTTTTGACTTATACAAGTCACGATGGACTTGTATTATTATCGAAGCTGCTTCTTTGGCCTTTCCTAGAATTGTGTTGGCCCACACGAGTGACGAGACAAAAATGGTTGTGTAGATTCCAAAAAGCATTAAGTTAACAACTATTCAAAATTTATAATATTTTGGACACCATTTGCTGACAATTATTCAAATTAGTAAATAATACTCCTATTAGAAGTGGTCTAGAGTAAGTTCTTGTCTATTGTGACATATTTTAATGTGAACCTCTTTACTTTTACCTTGTATTTATGGGTACCTCAAAATATAATTGTTCATTTAGTTGCATGCACAGAAATATAGACCTCTAACGTATTTAGCTTCTTCAAAAAATAGAACTGAAAATACGGTTGCTTTCTGCATTTGTACATTAATAGATGTTTCAAATATATTCATGATCTCTTTTGATGCGATATCATTCAAATGGTAAAATAACCCTCGAATTGAATGAATCAGGTGAAGAAAATTTGGTCGTCTAGAATTGTAGTGCACTCAAATTGCTATTGGAGGGCCGGGGTATAATTTTTGTGGCCCGTGTAGCAATAACTTATACTCAACATTTTGTAATGAAAAATACTACTATATAGCAACATAGACATAGTAGTATTTTTTATAATGAAAAATCGAAAGGTATAACAAATTTACGGATCACACATACACAATTTGGAGTAGCTAGTTCGTTATTACCAGCAGGATCTTCACGCATGCTGTTGCATAGGTGGTTCGAGTAGAAATTTTCCAGCGCATCGGAAATGTCGTCGAGACTCCACACCCTGCTTCTGTCGTTGATCGCGAGCTGGTCGTCGGCTGATAGCGGCGCGGCCGCCGCCGCCGCCGGTTCGGAGCTCCACAACACGAGCGAGAATACTAGAGCTGCCATGGCGAGCAAGCGCCGTCGTCGTCCCGTTGGGTTCATCATCTGCATGCACGAAACCTCCAAAACTCTCCAAGCAAGCAAGCAGTATGTTCAAAGCCTTGGAGTTGTGTGTTGGATGCACGCGTGCATCGAACTATCGAAGCACGAACGGTCCATCAAGCATCAATATATAGGACGAGCTGTGGAGCGAGGACCACACAAACGCCAATGTGAACTAGGAGAAATTTCTCATGCATGTTGCGCTTTTCTTTGCATGACAATGATGTTACGTATATAGATTCCTTTGAAAAAATCGTATGGCGTATGATATATATATACGTGTGTATTTACCAATTCTACAAGAATTTCGACCACGCGCTGAATGTGAATAGATTTCGTGGAAGCATTATTTTTGTTTTGTGGCCTAGCTGGGGAAAGGATCGATCTAGACGGATGATTTAGTTGTACGCTGTTTCCACACGCGCTGTTTGAAGATTTGATCAGGTTTTTTTTTTTTTTTTTTTTTTGAGCTTGACTAGATCAGGTTGTTTACTAACTAAATAAAGAAAATGTCGTCGTCTTTATTTCATTCGGTTTCTATATAAGGCATGGGTCAAGATTAAGTCTAAGTAATTCCTTATTCTCAAATTTTCACCGTTACACACTCTACTAATGGAAGGGCTAGTACACATTGTTTTTCATATTTACCATTTATTTTTATTGTGATTTATTAACTATGACTTGATTTTTTTCCGTAATTCTTTTTTGGAATGTTCAATCGCAGGCACTGCCTCTCTTCCTCTGGCAGGGATGATAAAGACCGTTTCAGAGTTCGAGTGTTCGAGGAACATTCCACCGATGCATGGATGATAAAGACAAGCAGCAACGGTTTCAGAAGGTTTGCTGCGTTGAAGAAACAATAATGCTGGATTTGGTTTTGGAGCTCTGACCCCCTGATGAATTTAGAGCTCCAGGGACTTAGGGTCTTCTATGGCTTCCAGTTTTATTCTTTACCTTTTCTTAAAAAAAAAAATAAGCATTTAAACTGTGGTTACTTATCCGGGTGTACCGTCATATGGGACGAAGTTGCAACTCGTTGACCTTCTGGTATAAACGAGTTACAGAAACTGAAGCAAGAATGAAATGTCCAGGAAACCGCTTTGACAGATCTCTTGACTACGAATCACTTGTCAACGATTTAAAAAAAAAATCTCCTGCATTGTGGGCAATCTGGTCTGGATCATTCGACGTTGAAGATTCACCAAGGGAGAGCAACTGAGCAAGTGATCGAGCAGGTAATCAGCCAGTCACTATCACCCTGCAGTTTTTCCCCACGTGTTACTGCCTGGAAAACTAAAAACTGCCAGAGTATTGGAACACAACACCGTCTAGAACAAAGCTACAGGTTTCCTGCACGCAATTTTGCTTCTCTGCGCGTAATTTAACTTGAAGACTCGGCTTCAGTATCTCTTCAGCAGCAGCGTGCACACGACGAGAGCTGCGGAATATGGAGGCTGCCAACGATGACCCACCTAGTGACGTCCACAAGAATGTCTGTTTCCGTATCTACACGAAGACCTCTCTCTGTATCACCCGCATTGGACAATCTGGTCTCACAAGTTCGTTGCTTCATCTCTAATCCATCTCAGATTTTTCCTAACCAACTGGATCAAGCATTCTACGCAAGCCAGTGACACGAAATTCCACGCCGCATTAGCTGACTATTTCCAACAAAAAAAAATACTGATATATGTATCCACAGTTAAAAATAAATTGCAGCCTACAGGGCCGTGCCAACACGTTGGCCAGCAGTACTCATCTCGATCTGGAGATGATCTGCAGGCACAGAGCCATTGTACACGCCATTCTGCGTTGGACCTGCAGCCTCTATGTCACCAGGGCTTCCATCGCTCCCACTCGCATCCTGGGAATCGTTGTCTCCGATTTCATGGAGAAGTGTATCAGGCACATAGCCACCTCCCATGTCAGTCTGTGGCACGATGGACTCGCCGAGACATACGCTTCCACTGTCCCTGTCAGAGTTGTAGTACTTGACATAGAGCAACTTCCCAATACTTATCACCAGCATGAGAGTTGAGATGCATCCGGTGATGATGAAGAGACCAGAGAAACTTCGCAAAGGGAGAGCTGTGAAAACAGTGATCGCACCGTCACCCACAGGTGAGGCAGCTGGGCCAAGCCATCTTTCTTCGATTTGTGGACCCTCATACTCCCCTGTTAGGTTTAAGATGGCTATCGAGAGATTGTGCACGAGAGGAGAGCCCAGGGGAAACACCTAAAGGCAAAAACATGGTGTTAGTTTGGTTACCCAGCACTAGTAGCATTACTCTTTAAGAATGGCAGGTATATCAGAGGAGTAAAAAATGCAAGCTTACGAAACCAAGTCCAAGGGTCTTGTACATGCGATTAACCATCTGAAATTCCTTCTTGTATTGAGGGTTGGAGAGGAAGTAGGTTAAATAGGGAATCTCATCAAGGATAGCTGATACACCTCCATTCTTGGACCCCTTCCTCAGAGCTTCAGCGTATTCTGCTTGATCGCTATAGGCCTTTATCCTGTTCAGTGGGAAACCTTGCTTTATCAAAAAGGAGCGAGTAAATCCTCCTCCTTGGTAGCCGACATGATCACCATTGTGCAATAGCTGATTGAGATCTGTCACCAATGGCCGGAGCCTCTTTGCAGTTAGCATGGATGACAAGTTCGCGGTGTAGCTCTGCACTACAACCAGCACTGCAAAGCACCATACCACGACGACAATTTTTGACAGAGGGCTTCGAATTATTTGATCTGTAGAGATAAAGAGGCATTATGTGAGGTCATATCTTACAACTATGGTAAGAGGCTTTTATAGACCACTTATAAACCATCATATATTATAATATATTGTAAAGAAGTTCGAGATCGAAGTGCTGACCATGAGAGAACGTCAAAGTGGAGAAAGCAAAGTACGAAGCAGTGCTAAATTGTCTCAATCTTGATCCTTGGTACTCAGGGTTCGTGGGCTGTTCAATCATCCACACAACAAAGCCAGTGAACAAGAAGCCGCTCACAGTAGCAAACCAAAGTTCCTTCGTTAGGGGCTCCAAAAAAATCCATTGGATTGGTTTCGAGTCATCCTTAGAAAGCATAAGCAAGGATAAACCAGACTGTGCATACGGCATTTTAAAATCTGCGTCCCTAATTCGTTCGGGGGTTATGGTCACATCACCAACTGCTGCATCAAACACCTGTTTTGTTTCACAGGAATGATCAGATGAAGTTAAAGCAAATGCACTAAAAGAAACTGAACATTGTAAATCAAGCCTTGTACTAAAAGGATGCCATGTAGGCATATTAAAGTAAGGCTCACCTTTAAAGACACACTGTGTACTAGCTCGTCATAAGAACCATTGAAGACATAGAACTCGTAGTGTGGACGAGGCTGTAGCATCTTCATAGCCTCCTCGAAGATTTCAATGTTGTATCCAGTGACCTTTTGCATCTTGGTGTTAGGATGAGTAACATTTACAAAAGCTTTGAAACCATGTTTATGTGGCACGGCAATCCTGAGTTTCTTCTCACAGCCTCCTGAGTTTTTTCTTGCTAATTCTCTGCCATATAGCCCTTCAGTATCTGGATTATGAAAAGATTTGGATCATCTTACTGTAACATTGCAATCTTTTCATGGTCTGTTGGTAGAGGAAAAATGGGATGGCATGAAATAATTCTGCCAGTAATGACCAAAATGCGACCATTTTTTTGAATAGTCATAATGTGGGATTCTACTTAGGAGTAGTACCAAAACGGGCAGAATACTAAGTGATTTATGTTCAGCACTGTCCTCAAGCAAATCCTGGAGAAGCGAACATGGAAAATCAAAATAGTCTCTCTTTGCTGTGCTATTCTTTTTCTTTACCATTGTAGTGCCATGATTTTGACTTCAGATTGCCATTTAAAATTTAATTTCCCAGCTTAATCATTTGTGAAAAATAAGATCAACAGTTGATTGTTTTTCTCTCTGATCACTGAACATTTTTTATCCTCGCGGATAATAAGGCTGAACCTAACGGTTCCTCTATCCTCCGTCCCCTATCACTATTCCAACTACGCATGTCTGTATCTACAGTGGAGAACAGCTACAGTGGAGAACAGTAGCGCTGCAGTGCCGTAACAGTGTTAGGGAATCCCATACAGGGGATCCTTTAGGTTTAGCCTAAAATCCGTTGCATCATGCTTATAGCTGGTATCACGAATGTCTTCCTATATAATTCAATTTGTTCCGGTGACACTTTCCGTTGAGCATTCTGCTGTGCTTTTCCCCCAATGTTATTCGTTCACAAAATTCGTAATGCTGACAAAATACTAAGATCCAGTCTTTACTATCGAGGAATTGGAAAGGCCATGTTTGACCCCTTTATAACAGAAAAACAAAAAAAAAAAACTTGCAGATATCCTTCTCCACGACAAGGCAAACGAAATGATTTTCCAACGAACAGGCTCCCATATATTCAGATCAGAACAATCATTGCACCGGGTGGATAAACCGAGACAGATCAGCGAACCTTGTCAGGCTTGTTGGGACCAGGCGAGTACACGACGGAGGTGACAACGAGAGCCAACACCGCCACCCCTGCTTCGACGCTGCGTTTCGCTTAAGCTTCCGCCCCCATTCCGAGATCGCGAGATTGCGCCTCTGCACGGAAGGGAAGACGGAACACGGGAGCCTGGAGCCCACCTGCCCACCTCCACCCCCGCACTTCCTCCTTGCAAGGCGGTAGAGGAGATCCTAGCAGGCACCCGGCGCCCGGCGGGCGGCGGCTCCCTGGATCGCCTTGAGGACTGGAATTTGGGAAGCATTTGCTACGGTTTTATTTGACGTCGACATATCTAGCTAGGGGTGTAAACAGTATTGATATTATCCGTCCGTATTCGAGTCCGGATCCATTTAGAAGTGTTGAGATTCGACCATATCTGGGTCCGGATATTTAGTATCCGACCCGTATTCAATTTATATCCGTATCCGGATAACGAAAGTTGGATATATACGATGTCGATGTCCATCTAAGGCTTATCCGACACCAACTATTAATATCCATATCCGATCCGTATTCGAAAGAAAAATATGAAAATAAATACGGTACCGGCAGTATCCGTCCGTATTCGATCCGATTACACCTAGGTATGTTTAGAAAAAGGAGCTTTGCATCTAAAAAAAACTTTGCCGTTTATACCTCATTTTAGAGTTTAACGATGATTTTGCCTTCACTTTTTAACTTTTTAATGAATTTACCTCTACGTTTTCAAATCAAAGAGAGTTTACTCCTTTTTTTTAGCAACGTTTCTTAACAACATCGATCCTGGTACCTAAACACCATCGTGCTCATACGATTTTGCCCCTATTTTTTTAATGTACTGTTATAATATCTCTATTCATGCTGGCGCCGGCAGGTCGCGCCTATGCAACTGTGTTGTCGCCGCTGGGTCTCCCCATTCCGCATTGCTCGTAGGCCACATTGCACCCAAGTCTACTATGTTACAATATTATAACAGCTAAACAACAACCGCTAAACAGTATCAAAATCTTTAAACAACAACTGCTAAACAGTATCACAATCTTCAAAATAAATATACCGCTGGATTCAGCCTTAAAGCTATATGAAGAGCACGTTTTTTCCTCACTCGCTTTGAATGCATACTAGGGCAATCTTAGAAAATAGGTTAATTACCACATGAGCAAAGCCCTGTTTGGATGTGTGGAGATTCTCAAAATATGATGCATAATATCTGTTTTGCTTCCAAACACCACAAGATAATGTCCTAGATAATGCACAATCTCTATTATCTAGTGCTAAGTGCTAGTGCTGCCTTGATTACGAGAGATGATGGACACACTATCGAATGTAAGAATGTCCTTGCCAAACAGGGCCTATACATACTCGCTGGAGATGCCCTCCAATAGTAAAGATGAGTTTACTTACCTTTTGAAAAGATTTTACAGTGCTTAGAATCAATGGTAGATATCCATTACGCGTGATCTGATGGCTATAAACATAGAGGAACCTATTGAAAGGAAGTAGAGTGGTGGATCGAAACTTTAAATTGATGGGTCCAGAAATCTAAAATTTATGGACCCGGAACTTAACACAAATGTCTTAAGTCATTTGTATAGGAAAGACCAAAGGTTCCTTCCAAGCCCCATACAAAATCTCATATCTTTTTAAAAGCTAGATAGTTAGATAAAGATAAAAAATTTGATCTGCAAAATGGTTTGTTTGATTAGGTAGACATTTTTCTAACAAATTTCTATATGCAATAGCTATTCCAAACATGAGTTTCATACGAATTATTTATATTATTAATATTTTTAAGTGTGACTTATATTTTATTATTTAAATATTTTTAGGTGGACATTTATCAAAGAAGAAACTACTGAACAATTTTATGACAAAACTCGCTTCCACAACTTTCTTTTTTTGAAAAATTGCAAATTTATCTATGAAACTATTGTGTGTAACATCTTGTGGGCAACAATATGCAATTTTATTAATATTATTTTGCATTTTTAAGCGCAACATTTTTCTCGTTATTACAACATACAAACACAACTTTTCACATAATTGTTTCACCACTTAATAATTTTTAGTATATTTTGTAGCCAACTACATATTTCTTAGACTATAGGCTTGTTTGGATTGAGGCCAACGTTGGTCAGACCAAACTTTGGCCCTATTTGACTATGTTTGAATTTGAAAAAATATTTATCCAAATAATAAATTTCTTGTTTGTAGGTATTATTTAGGGCCTAAATAAAGCCTAATTTGTAATTTAACCAAATATTTATTCAAATCCAAATATGGTCAAACATAGCCAAACTTTGGTCTGGCCAACGTTGGCCTCATTCCAAATAGTCTAAGAAATATGTAGTTGGCTTATTTTTTTAAAAGAATAATTTGTGAAGTGAATGAACATTTGTGAAATTGGATTTACGATGACCCATTTATCTACAAAATAGAACTCACTTGACCACTTGGCTTTTCTTTTTTATGTATATCGCCAGCAAATCTTATATTCACAAAAATCAACATAACTATCTCGTTACCAAGTGGCATCACTATAGAATATTTCTTGGTCCTAAAATATGAGGTATCATATCATTCAAATGGTGCTCTAATATATAAAGCATCATGGGTGTATTGAATACTATTTGATATTGGTAATTGGTATTTTTATGAATGCTTTGAGTTTACATTGGTTGCTTAAGGTATTCAAAAGGCTCTTTGATGCAGTGTTGGCATGTAGTAGTTAGCTTTACTGAATGTACATGGATCACTTAATATCTAGCTTAAGTTGTCTTTAAAATCATAAGATACCTTTTTTTAGTTCTACTCCGTACAATTAATATCAGCAGGTATGCGCACGTAATTGCTTAGTTTTCTTTATTTCAAGGTTCATGTGCATTTTATTGCAAGATATTTTTCAAGATGTATGTCATTTCTATGGCTAGTAATATATCTTGAAAATATTATAGTTTTATTCTTTTTTTAAATATAAGTGGTTGTAGCCTTCACCATTCGTCCATGTTCATATACATATTATTAAATCTAGACATATTTACTATATACATAAATAGAATAATACATGAATATTCGAAATCCAAATCGTTTTATAGTTTAGGACGGTAAATTGAATATCGTAAACTCGCGATGCAGTGCAACCAACTAGTAGTATCTCACAATGGAGAATCTATTTTTTTATGTCCACATCGTATCATCGTCCCTTCTCCCTCATCCTCCTTCCCACTTCTGTCAATGCCCTCCTCCTGGGGGCTCATCCCCTCCACTTGGGTGGATCAAGCATCCGTCCACCCATCCCTTTCCCATTTTAAGTTTTTTCGTTATTGGATCTAATTTCTGCTTTGTTCCATATCTAACTTAAATTCAGCCCAATTTATATTTCATAAAAATGATATTTTGTATTTTAAAAAATATTTAAAGTATTGCATACTGATGTTCTACGTAAACCAAAAAATATTCTGATCTCTATATTGAAATATTCAAACTTAATATGAAAAATATTCTATTTTTATAGAAAAATATTTTCAGATTCACAAAAAATAATAGAAACTTAAAAAATAAGAAATATTCTAACTTTAAGAATGAAATATAATACCTTCACAGGATGATTATTCTAGTAAAAATATAATTAAATAATATTCTACCTTCACAAAAGAAATATTTCTACTTCATAGTAAAATAAAAAATATTCTATCTTCATGAGTTAAATATTCCACAATCGTAAAAACAATACTCTATCTTTGGAATGATAATATTCTTCGTATTGGAAAAATTATAAAAATTAACAAATAAAAACAAAATATATATTTTTTGAAAACAGGATAAAAGAAAGAAAAAATATAAATTAATATAGAAAAAGAAAAAAATACAGTGGAGTAATAATATATGGACCAAATTAGGCCCCAATAACCATAGGAGAGAGGGAACGGTGGGTGGACTGAATGATTTTCGCTCCTCCCACGCCGGCCCCCGCACCAACTCGCTATCCCTCTCCACCGCCGCACCTCGCGCTGCCACTGATTCCGTCCTACTCCACGGGCGGATCCCTAGAGCACGTGTCATCCAGTGGACTATATAGGCATTGGGTTTCAATAGTTGAGATATAGGCATTGGGTTTCAATAGTTGAGGTGAGAGGTGCATATGGACGTAGGTAGAGAATTCAAGGGTCCTGGCCTGGACATATAAATACCTCACGATTACACGATAGGACACGATCGAGGTGGAGCCTAGGACATGCAAGAAAGCTTAATTTGAAGATTTTTTTAGGCTGAGTTCAGCTTATTGTCTATCACATTATTGCCTATATTCAATCTTACCGGCTTGAGTGGCGACATCTCCGCTTGCATCGCTGATCTGGAGCGGGTCCTCATACTTGTACGCCTCCCGCGCCATGGACACGCTCGTCCCGCCGCCGGTTCTGACCGGCGCCATCACGGCCGCCGCGTCCGGACGCGCGAGCAGGATGAGCAAAGCGACGACGACGGCGAACCGGCAGCGCAGCAGCCATTCCATTCCCTGAATCCCTGCGTCAGATCACTCGTACGTATAGTACCATCTGTCCATCTGAGATTCTGAATGCTACACTGCCGCTCCATATATACGGCCGGGCCTTGCGAGGACGCGAGAGCTGGTACATCTGTGCCGCTGGCGTTCCCTTCCCTGGACCCTGAAACAATAATCCACAAGTGCGGCGGCGCGGCGAGGAGTCAGAAGGCCCATTTCGGCACAGTTTCGGTGAGGCGCCGACCCAGCAGACTGCACCGCAGGTCGGTTGACGAAGAGCGCAGAGCACGGCATATATGGCCATCCACCACCACTCATCAATCGTTCGTGGTCGTGGCATCACTTTCGCAGCGTGTCCACGGCGCGCGGCCGGCATCAGGAACACGAGAATTTCACATGAATATCGCAGTGGACAGCTCGTTTTTGTGCAAGGAATCAGGAAGAACAAAGATTAATTCTGGGTCGTCCAAGAGCTTATTAGAATTTAGAAGCATGCATGCTCTCAATCACTTGACTTTGAAAGTTTACCGGAAGGCTTCGTGGTAGGTGAGACCGTGAGAGTTATCACGTACTTGTCAGTGCTCAGTCGTTGTTGCAGCCACCGAGTGAGTTTTTTCAGCGTGACCAATCGAGATGAAGCTATTTGTACCTGCTGGAGCGCTGGTGGCCTTGAGCAGTGCCTGAAGCCCTCCCTACCTGCATGGCTGCATGATATGCTTGGAACTAGTAAACCATAGTACTACTACGTACAGTACTACATGTCTTTGCTCTGAAATTGCAGATAAATTTCTCACGTGGAGTGCCCACACGCAGATAAATTTTCGAGCGCCGCGGCCATGGAGGGCGGCTGCTTTAAAGAACAAATCTAAAGAGATGCAAAAATCATGTGCAGGTATACTTATACATCTCCTGGAATATTTGGAAGGAACGCAACAAGCTTATCTTCGAAGGCAAATCGATCACCCCCATGCCGTGTTTCATCTGGCCAAAGAGGAGATGATGCTGAGGAGTGTAACTTTTGGCCATCCATGTGTAATCTAGTTTCTTGTTGTTGCCCTGGTGGCATTTGTGTGTGTCAAATTTGTATCTCTGTAATAACGACTTTGTAAGACTCTGCTTTCTGCTCTCCTCTTAAATGACATAGCAATGCTTCTGCTTTCTTGTTAAAAAAATGGCTGCTTAATGGGTTAAAAGGCCTATTAATCAGTCGAAGTGTAGATTAGTTTGGTTGACCGATTAAACTAAAATCTTACGGTTCTCTATCATATTTTAGTTAAATAATGAAATAGCAGACGGGTGCACACGTGATCATGGAGGGCGGGAGGGAGCGCCGGAGCGCAGCGGCCGGGTGCAGGCCGCCGTCGCGGCTGTCGGCGACGCTGGCACGGCCGCCGAGCGTGTAGGAGCGCCAGAAGGCAGCCACCAGGGCTCCATTCAAGGGCGAAAGAAGGTGAGGGGTATTCGCAAGATTTGTGGCCAGGTTGGCGTACGGTTGATGCCACGTAAGCAGCAAATAGCTCCATTGGCAGGTTTTGGATGGCGGGTGAGCACTGGGAATAGTTTTGTGGACTTGAATGTGCATTTTTAAAGCTGATGAATCTAGATGAAAATACGGGATAAGTTTAGAAACCTGAGATGCATTTCACTCTTAAGCAAACATTTCCAGCTGGCTTGTGCGTAGAGTCTGCAACAGCAATGATTGTGCATTGAGGGTCTGGAATATTACTTACAACGGTACCTGTAGGTCAAGACAAGAAAATTACAGCATAGGCGTTTATAATATTGCATTATGCACCTGGAACATTATTCTCTAGAACTTTTTAACATGTCATATCATCATGATCTGCTTGTAGAGTGGTACCTAGGGGTGGGCAAAAATAACCGAAACTGAGGAACCGAACCGAAATAATCGGAACCGAAACCGAAATGACCGAAACCAAAAAAACCGAAGTAAATTTCGGTCTCAAGGAAATAACTGAAGTGACAGAAATCGAAGTAACCGTACTAGCCGCAAAAACCGAAGTTACACTAAGGCCCAACAGGCCCACCGACCGATTCCTACATCTATCCCTAACTCTATGTATATAATCCTCCCGTCCCACCTCACCCTCACCACCCCACCCCACCCCACCCGGCGCAGCCGCTAGCCGCAATCCGCAGACGCTGTAGCCTCCCTGCCTAGTGCCCACGCATCTGCAGCCGCCGGCACCTTCCTGCTCCTCCGGTCCTCCACTCCTCCCTGGCGGCGCGTCCCCCGCCCCTCCTGGCTCGGCGCGACGGAGCGTTCCCGGCTCTCCCTTCCCGCTCGGCGCGGCGGTGCATCCCCGCCCCTTCCTGCTCGGCGCTGCGGCGGCGCATCCCCACCCCTCCTTGCCAACGCAGCGCGGCGACGGCGAGGTCTGTTATGGACACGTGGGGAGAGGGAGGGGTGGCCCCGCCCCTCTGCTCACTGGCGCCGGCACCCCTCCGCTCCTTTGCTTGCCGGCATCATCGCCTCGCCGCTTCTCCACTGCCCTCTCTGTGTGGTGTGATTTACCAATTCGGTCTGACCGAAGACCGAACTGTTCGGTTTTTATTTCTCTAGGATGCAATTTCGGTTTCATTTTTGAGATAACCGAACTAACCGAAAAACCGAGGAACCAAAATGAAATGTCCGGTCACACCGAACGCCCAGCCCAGTGGTACCTAGGATTATCTATTTTATATATATGCCCCAACGATCTGGACAATATTGAAACAAAAGAATCATATTTTTGCAAACAATTCCTCTATTTTAAGCATCATTGTTCGCACAATCTGCTAGCTTATAATGGCATGGAGCATTTGGAAGCATCGTAATCGCTGTGCTTTTGATGGACATCAGCCTTCCCTCTCCTTGCTGCTCCAGGAGGTCCAGGACCAAAGGGCGAGTTTGGGTTAAGGCGGGAGCAAGAGGGTTGAGAGATATGTGGGTCTGTGTTAAGGGATCTTAGCTTAGGCGGTTGTATCTTTGACCATGCGCAAATGTAATTTACTAGGCAGGTTGGCGCGCTAACGCTGCACGGTATTATACCAAATCCAGCAGATCATGTATGGTCGTCCATAGTACGAAATTGACAATGTAGTTACATTATTAATAGTGTGAAGTTTAAATATAGGCAATGGGATAGACAATCTATCGAAGCTAGCCTTAATCTATCTTTAGATAGACTCATACCATGCATTTTATTTTATTTTGGATAAGTCATGCATCTGTTTGAAGTAATGGAGAACCAAGGAACAATGACATGCAAGAAACATCAATGGAGTGTATTCGAAGTACAACACACAACGATATGTAAGAAACAACAATAGAGAACCAAAGAAAAAACCTCAACAAAGATGAAAACAAGAGGAAGCGTGCAACGATGCAGGGGCAAAAGAAGCAAATGAACCAAAGCCCCAAAGTGAGAAGGGGATATCCAGTATGTGCCTTGGGAGCAAAGCTACACAACCGTATAGCGTGCTGCAGGTTCCGGTCAAGTGGGCCATGTGACAGCCAACAGGTCTAGTAAAAGGAAGCAGCAGACCAGCAGTATGAAACGAGAGAGGAACACTACAGGGCGAACAGCAGTAGAGGCAAGCACGGAGAACGGGAGAAGCGTGCGGAGGCCGGGAATTCTCCTGTCGATATAGATTCCCTGCGCTCTCTCCAACAACACTGCTCGAATCCCATTTTCTAGAACCATTTTGGAGAACGCCGTTGGAGACCGCTAAGAACGCAAGGGGGCGTGCACCATCCCCGCGGCCTCGCAGCCCCATGCCCCCGCCGAACACAGCCGCCGGAATTCTCGCGCCGCTCCATATCGCGTGCACCACCAAGTGCCCCCGCTCGCCCCTGCCCCCGCGCGCGTCCCCGCACGCCTCGCCCCCCCACATGCCTCCCGGCCGCATCCGCCGGCCCGCTCGCGCCGTCCCCGCGAGTGCCATCATTGGCATGGCGGTTCAGCGCCATCACCGGCTCACCGCGCACCCCCCGCTCACCCCAGATCCCGGCCGTGAGTACGCCCGCTTCCGGCGGCCGCGGCAGCCTCAGCCCCCGCTCTCCTCGCCGCACGCCCCCGGCCTTGCACTTGCCCAGGCCGCCGTACACACGAAGAGGCACCGCAGAGGAAGGCGACGAAGCGGGCGCCGCTAGGTAGATGAGGACCTGGCTGACCTTGCAGAAGACATGCCTCCACTCTGCCTTCCGCCTGTGAGGATTCTCCACTTTGCCCTCGATCTGCTGTTGGTGTTTGTTGTCTACAGGAAGACCTGTTCTCTCGCGCCGTTGATTCCCTTGTTCAGATCCATGACTCTAAATCTACAGGTGGGCCTTGCCGTCCAGAGTGAGTAAATTTGGATTGCTCAGGTTAATATCATTCCCTATTTGTTGTCAGGTTAATATCATTCCCTGTTTGGATTGCTGATTGATTGTCTAATTATATCACCTTGCTACTACCTCCGGTTCAAATTGTAATACATTTTCAACCAGGCAAATGAACTAATTTCGACTGTCTAAAACATGTCTGAACACCATCTATAAAAACCTAGATGCAGTATAACTCTATACTGTTTCTGGTTAAACTGTGTCAAACATATTCCTGAAATAAGTTTGTCATACTACATAGCGTGTTTTCTCCTCCCTTATTGTTACTGAGATCTCAATGTCATGAGGAAGCAAAAGGAATTGGCAGAATGTTTCCTCTGCTATGCAGCTATGAAATGTTGCCTTTCATAATAATGCCAATTGCCTGTGCGCCGCTGTCGACATCCATGACTCCATGCTGCAGTCATCTACCTCCACCCGCCTAACCTTGTGTTGCCGTCACGCGCACCTGCCGCCGTATCCTTGGTCCTTGTGCAGCGACACCCACTATGCCTTCGAGGTCGATGGGAATCTGTTCTTCAGACCACCTTCGTTGTCAAGGTGACTAATTCTAGATCTCGATGTGCCAGTTTCTCAATGTATGAGTATGCAATGTTATCTTTCACTAAGCATGCGTAAATGGCATGTGAATGCTTTGAATTTGTTATCTCCTTATCTATATTTAGTGGATGACTCGACTGACAGACAAATTCTCATGCTTTTAAAGATTCAAGCCGTGATTGCCGATCAGCTGTTATACCCTCCGTTTTATTGTTCTTCTAACTACTTGACGAGTTGATGTAGAAGCTTCAAAATATACCTGTTTGATTTGTGTACATATTGTTAGCGTGATGTTGGCAGCTTTATCTAGGGATCTTTCAGTAGTTGATTAGGTGACAGTTTACTGGTGATTGTTGGGGGAGTACTTGCTCGTGATCTAGGTGGGCATCCTGAATTATTTCTGGTAACTCACTATGGTGAGGTATGATTATATTAATTCAGATCGGCAAGAAGGTAATATATCCTATTAGCTGGAGACTGAGCTATCTACTAACATTCATTTTTCTTTGGAGCATGGTAATTGTTAACAGAGTTTGAGACTCCAGATGTGAGCAGACTCGCTATAATTGCTTTGTTTTTTTAAGTTCTGATGACAGATAATTAAAGCATGTTCCAGGCACTTGGTTTCAGTTTAAAATTTACAAAGCAACCTGTAGTTCCTACATGATGATAAACAACTAGAAAGACCTATGCTGCTTATAATTCAAATATTCGCGAAGTAAAGGTGGCCTCTTTTTAGTTTCTGACCAGCCAAACTTATCTCCCTTTTTAATCATGAAAGCAATTGTTGATTCTGAAAATAAAAGAGGAGGCTACAATCTGCAAGACCAATTAGTATAATTTGACTTTCGAATCTTGAATGAACCAGTGAGTGGAAATTCCACACCCTGCACAATTTCATTCAGTCGCTGCGTGTGTTGTTTCTGTAACCACACTGTACGTATAAACTCTACTGAGTTTTTATTGTGTTTTTCTGGATGTGAGATATGAACTAGAGGTGCAAGCAGTAGGATAAGAGCTTGCAGGCCAAGAGGAGGCTTCCTCCTAGGTTGAAGGGAATAATCGAGAGTTATCATGTCTCTCCTAGCATGAATATGAGGTCATACGAAAAGGATTCCATTGTGTTTGCTTTGTTTATCTGAATAATAATGGTGGTTGCCTACATGGAGTGGCGTAAAATAGCATACCATATAAGCTAATGTTGCCGCCTAATTTCAGGTTGAGAAGGCTCATGGGCTTTGCTACCGCCGATGCATGTTAGGCGTGCTTGGTTAGCACCCTGGCAGACCTGCCTAAGCCAGGCAATAAATCCTGGCCCCAGGCGACCGAAATCGGACACCTGGGCGAGCTGCCTGGGTTTTGAAGTTGCCTGGGCGTCTAAACCAAACGGGCCTGTTGTGCATGACAAATGATGATTAGGCCTTAGTTGTATTTCACACAAATCCCCGCAGGTGTGCATGGGTATCTTAGCCATATTTCAGACAAATAAATTAGAAATATAAACTTATATTCAACTTTACTACTTTGCTTTTATGACATGAACTCGCTTTTTATATTTGAACTATGTATTTGGATTCATGTATTGAATTTTATCAAAACTATAATCGTGTGACCATGAAATAGAATATTCTACATTTTCAATGTCATGGATTGGTTCTATGTGTCGAATAATGTTGGTATTGGTTTTATTTTATTGTCGACAAAATATTATGATAGTGTTAAAATTTGTAAAAATTTATACATAAACCTATTGCATTGAAAATTTGTTGACTCCAATGGCCAGTCCATAACAATGTTAGAGCATATATATCTCTATTGTCGCACTTTGCTTGATTTGTGGTGCCATATGTATTGAAATTTCATGTTTTTTTCCATGGCAACGCACGGACATAGATCTAGTTAACTATGACTAACGCTCTTGCCATAGGTACAGCTTGTATTTGAACCTTTTTTCTACCTTTAATGCAATGACACTCAGCTTTTCTGTAGGCATGAGGAAAAAACAAAGTTAATATCTTAATATTTCATGAGCGAAATGCCAATTGGATCATATAGAAAATTAAGACTGGACACCTCAAAGATAGGGCAGCAACGCTGTGCCTAAGTTTTCTAGTTTATATGTGCTGAACTTCACTCTAAATGTCATGATTTATATAAGCTTAAATGGATTAAAATATGGTGAAGTCCTATGTCCAACTCCATGGATGGATTGACAGCGATGCCATGGAAACTCAACTCTAATGAAGTTGATGGGCCAGCAATGGTCGTAGGGCATGGCACAACTATACCCATCGGTCTTTGCCATGTGCGTTCCGTGCGTCAAAGCACTTGTAGCTCAGTGGTTGCCGTAGTCCGAGCGGCACCTGAGATTCTGAACGAATTATTTCAAGATTCAATGGCCGGACCAGTCTTTCGAAGATGTTGGTGCTAGTCTATTTTTTTTTAAATATGCGTTTCGCGCTCATCCTCTTCCAGAACATCACCAACGTGTCACTGGCGGGCCACTGAAACGTCTCCGGCTGCGCTTACAACTTTGTCCGTTTCCAGAAGCACGCATCACGGCGGTGGCCAAAAAGTCATCGACGATCACGTAAACGCCATGCGACCAGTCCGCCATTTTTGCGCAATTAGCCAACTACCTTACCACAGCACTCGGTAACCGTCGACCAGTACGTATACACGCTGTCGCTGCATATATATACCCCCAGTCCCCAATTCCCCACTGGCCACTGACAATGGCACATTCCGGTGCGGGCGCGCGGTTGTCGAGATGGGCGGTGTCGTCGTCACGGGGATGGTTGTCTCCGCGCTCGCCGTGGTGCTGGTCCCATGGCTGTGGGCGGCGCTGGTGAACCACGTGTGGCGGCCGCACGCCGTGGCGCGCGCGTTCGCGCGGCACGGCGTCCGCGGGCCGCAGTACCACATCTTGCTGGGCAACATCAGGGAAGCGAAGGCGTTGCTGGCGGCGGCGAGCGGCGCGACGCTGGACCGGAGCACCCACAACATCGTCCCCCGCGTGCTGCCGCACCTACATGCGTGGGCGTCGCGCTACGGAAAGGTGTTCCTGTGGTGGAAAGGCTCGGCGCCGACGCTGTGCCTGGCTAACTACGACATGGTGAAGCGGGTCCTCTCCGACAAGTCGGGGCTGTACGTCAAGCCGGAGATGCCGCCCGCCTTAATGTCCCTCATGGGCAAGGGCTTGGTCTTTGCCGAGGGCGAAGACTGGGCGCGCCACCGCCGCGTCGTGCACCCGGCCTTCGCCATGGACAAGATCAAGATGATGACGGCCGCGATGGCGGCGTGCGCGGGGGACGTGGTCCGGGCGTGGGAGGCCCGCGTCGCGGCGGCGGCGACCGGGGAGGTGACGGTCGAGGTCGGGCATCAGTTCTCGGAGCTCACCGCCGACGTGATCTCGCACACGGCGTTCGGGAGCAGCTACCGGCAGGGCAAGGAGGTGTTCCTGGCGCAGCAGGAGCTCCAGCTCATGGCGATCGCCAACTTCAGCAGCGTCCCCGTCCCAGGCATGCAATACCTGCCGACCAAGGCCAACGTGCGCAGCTGGCAGCTCGAGAGAAAGGTGCGGGCCACGCTCATGGCCATCATCGACGAGCGCCTGGCCGCCGCCAAGGAGGCCAGGGGCTACGGCACAGACCTGCTGGGCCTCATGCTGGAGGCCAACGCCGGCGACGGCGGCCAGCGGGTCATGAGCATGAATGAGATCATCGACGAGTGCAAGACGTTCTTCTTCGCCGGGCACGAAACAACCGCGCATCACCTCACCTGGGCCATGTTCCTCCTCGGCACCCACCCCGAGTGGCAGCCGCGTCTCAGGGAGGAGGTGCTCCGCGAGTGCGGCGGCGCCGAGGTGCCCCTCCGCGCCGACGCCCTGAACAAGCTGAAGCTGGTGCGTAGTTAAGCCTCTCCCCCGTATCCTTCTCGTTGCATTGTCCACCATGAGAGAGCTGCATCAGGACTCTTGCTTGCCGTGGTTGATTTGCAGGTGACGATGGTGCTGCACGAGACGCTGAGGCTGTACGGCCCGGCTACCTTTATCGAGAGGCAGCCGACGGCGGACGTAGACCTCTGCGGCGTGAAGGTGCCCAAGGGCACCAACATGACGATACCCTTCGTGATGCTGCACCGCGACGAGGAGGCGTGGGGCGCGGACGCCGGCGAGTTCAACCCGCTCCGGTTCCGGGACGGCGTCGGCAGGGCGGCCGCGCAGCCGAACGCGCTCCTGGCCTTCTCCATGGGCCCACGGGCGTGCATCGGGCAGGACTTCGCGATGCTGGAGGCCAAGGCCACTCTGGCGCTCATCCTGCGGTGGTTCGCCTTCGAGGTGGCGCCGGAGTACGTGCACGCGCCGGCCCAGTTCTTGACGCTTCAGCCACTGCACGGACTCCAGGTCGTGCTCAAGCTCTTGGATTCGTAGGACAGCGGCGGACGTAGGATTTAAAACTAGGGTGCTCATTTTCTTGTTCCTCCTCTATTTTCTCCTCTTTCTCTTATATTTCTTCATTTTTTTTCTTCATTATTTATGCATAAATATTGTAGGAGGGGTTTGGGGGCTTCCATTTGTCCGCGCGGAGGTAGGGGGTGCTCCCCACGCTGGATCCGCCCCTGCGTAGGAGCGTATACTTGACCTGGTGCAGTCTCGCGGAGCATTCTCAGCCGTCTCAAATAACCACAAATAAAATTGCTCATCGACAGCCAACGTGCTGAAATTTTTTTAATCAACTATTAATTGTTTCGGTAAATAAATGATACTACCTCCATTCTCGTATATTTATGTTACACCCGTTTTTCACGTAAAACCGAATGTAAACCACGTGTATGCCAAAATATGTTTAATCATATATGCGGTGACTTCATTGGTAAAAACACGATATATTATATATATATATATATAATATGCTTTATAAAGCGTATAACTTATTACAAAATTACTCGGGGTCTATAAAAAGATTACAATACAGCGATTCTCTGTGAAGTGTTGGCACCATCTTCCACAGGCAGTCGACTGCGGGCACACCAGCCTAGAAGTCCAAGTCTTTTTTAGGGTCCAATTCTTCTCGTCATCTGCCAAGTGGCAGTAAAGAGGGGAGAAGTGGATAAAGAGAAAGTGAGTACAAATGGAATTGTACTTCGTAAATGTAGGTAAAAGATGACATGCAGGCCGAAACATGGCTTATTTCGGATTAAACCTGTGCCTAAGCAATACCCTAAATTATCCTAATTTCTTAGCACCGTACCTATTTACTAGGTTTGAAAACCACCAACCCAACAATGAACCATCTTAGATTCAACGAGTCTCATCCGATCCACGAAACCAACTTCCTCGTCCAACCATCTCAACCAACTAATTAGGAGTATATGGCCGCTCTTAACCGTAAGCATGTCTGATATATCAGTTTTACACTCTTAAGAGGTAGCATACTTTCACAACAAGCAGTATTTTTCTTTTCCACCATACACTTCCTGAGGTGTTTGGCTAGGGTCACACAACGAGATCACGAGATAACTTCACTAGAATAGAATAGAAACCCCCCTATACCAACGCATATGTAGCAACACAGTGATTTATGCGTTGCTAGAAATTAGGTAGCAATGGATACAAACAACACTTTTATTTTATGTTGCAAAAAAGATCATTTGGCAACGCTTATTAAGCGTTGCGAAAATTATCTGTACTATATGCACATGACTAGCAATGCTTGCCATGCGTTGCAAACATTATCCGCAATATATGGAAATAAATGGCAATGTTTGCCGTACATTGCAAGAGCGTAATCCATGTAATATGCAACACGTGGCGACATTTGCCTCATCCGTTGTATTTATAGCGTGGAGTATTTATAGTGTGGAGTAAGAGTGTCTTAGAGTGTTGAGCGATAATTATTACAACTACATAAGTATGTTGTGACTTATAAACCATGGACACAAGAAAAAGCAAAAAAAAAAAAGGAACCTAACGCCCCTACCAACGTAACACGTTTTTGCGCCAAACAATAAAGATCCCCAGAGCCTTGGCTCGGAGGCGAGGTTTACGAGCAAACCAACAAAGGACAACTAGTTCGCCTTGCACCCACTAAGTTTTCATCCATATACTCAAGTCTGCAGGCCCTAGGGGGCCCTTCTTAGACTGAAAAATGTTAAATTTTAACCAAGCCCATAGCCAATACAAGTCACGTGGTTGCGCTGTTAAGCCGAGGGACCAAGCCTATAGCCCATATAAGTCACGTGGCTGCGCTATTAAGCCAAGGAGACAAGCTCCTAAAATATGGTCCTTAAACCCAAGGCATGAACTTGCACCAACCCAAGAACATCATATATCAAAACCAACAAATAACCATTGTACCATACCTTCCTCCTGCTCAGGTTTCCCAACACCAACATATTACTGAGATTCCAACATCTTCATGATCCAAGATCACAACATTAACCATCTTGATATTATTAAACCCAACCCAAACCGGACTGCAGGGCTAAGCATGATCTACCCAAACCAACCAAACTTAGGTTTAAAAAAAATGAAATCTAGTAAACCCTAGCACGAGTTCAAAATTATGACTCGGCATGCATGCTATCTAATACTCTATAAAATAAAATAGTAGTTGAAAATATGATAAGGACACTTGCTGGTTCCAAAGTTCCATTTGCTCAGAGAACCACTTTCATCTCACCAACATAAACAACAGAAACAAAGCATTACATATAAAAACATAAGAATCATACATCAAACATGTCTAAAACATTTTAAAACATGCTCCAACAGGTAAAGCTCATCGATACAAATTCGTGAGCTAAAGAATTGTCTAAAATAGACTTAAAACAAGAAAGATATGACCTTTTGAAGTTTAGGGGCAAACTGTAAATACTCCATCTTTTCAATTTCATGGAAAATAAAATATGATGCTGACGTCAGCGTGATGTCAGTGGGCCCACAGCGCGTGGACTTAGTCCACTGAGCGGTGGACCGGCGGGGCTCCGGTCTACGGTCCGCCGTAGACCGAGCGCACCGCAAAGGGTAAAGGGTGGGTGGATCTTGGCCGTCGGATGGAGAATGTACGGTTGCAATGGTGGCAGCGGTCGTGTAGGCAAGGCGTCGGCTGCGACAGGGCGGGGGCGGGGCAACGTTGTCCCCGCCGCGGCCGGTGGCAGGCAAGGGGCAATGGCGGCCAGGGCCAGGAGCGGGGCGATGGGGGCCAGGGAGGCACGGGGCGTGGATGCGGGGCGGCGGGAAGGGATTCACGCTGGAGGGAGAGGCTGGGCATGGTGCGGAGCAGCGCAGATGAAAGGGAGTGAGCTAGGATTTCGAGGGTGATTTAGCCGTGCTCCTCGCTTTCCTCGCTCCGCCGCGGCCGCCGGCGGTGCTGTACCCGCGCTCGGCTCCGGCGTGGGGGCGGAGGAGCCGTGAGGCCATTCTCCTCGCGCTCCTCACTCCGCGGCTCTGCTGACTGCCTACCGCCGTCCTGTTGTATGGGAGGAAGAAGATGGCTTCTGATTGGTAAAAAAACTGGATGATTTCTAATGAGACAATCATTCAGAAGATGAGGGTCTTAGGTGTCTTAGGCTGTTATATCTCTTACCATGCGGTGAATGTAACTTATGACTAACGCTCTTGACATGGGTACGGCTTGTATTTGAACCGTTTTTTCTACCTTTAATGCAATGACACTAAGCTTTTCTGCAGGTTTGAGGAAAAAACAAAGTTATTATCTTAATATTTCAGGAGCAAAATGCCAATTGGATCCTATACAAAATCAAGACTGGGCAACTCAAAGATAGGGCAGCAACGCTGCGCCTAAGTTTTCTAGTTCAGTGCTAGCTATGCCAAATATGTGGTGAACTTCACTCTAAATGTCATGATTTATATATATAAGCTTAAACGGATTAAAATATGGAGAAGTCCTGTATCCAACATAACTCCATGGATGGATTGACAGCGATGCCATGGAAACCCAACTCTAATGAAGTTGATGGGCTGACAATGGTCGTAGGGCTTGGCCCAGCTACACCCATCGGTCTTTGCCATGTGCGTTCTGCGCGTCAAACCATCCGTTGTGCGCGTCAAACCATCCGAGCGGCATCTGAGATTTATGCGTTCCGCGCCCATCCTCTTCCAGAACATGCACCATCGTGTCACTGACGGGCCACTAAAATGTCTCCGGCTGCGCTTTACAACTTTTGTCCGTTTGTCACCATGCCGAGCATCAGTCGCTCTTCCAGAAGCACGCGCGGCACGCCGGTCGCCAAGAAGTCAACGATGATCTCATAAACGCCATGCGAGGTCTCCTTTCCAGACTTCCCGGACCAACATTTTTCTCCAGTGAGATAGCAACAATTAGCCAATTACCTTACCACAGCACTCGATCGGTAACTGACTAACCGATGACCAGCGTGGGCCAATAATAAATTGGATGGGGACGGTCCCGCATGCGGACCTGCATGCGATGAACGCCGCGTGGGCTGCTATTGCATCCAATAGTACTAGCGCCTCCAACACGCGTACGGCTCGGTTCGCGTCGGTCAATCGGCTCAGCTCAGTTTCCGGCCTAGAGCTCGGCTCACCCGTGTTTTACGCTTTGCCCTTGGGTCACGCACGCCCCGCCACCAAGTGACTTCTGTAGCTATGATTCTGCTTGGTGACAAATAGCTACTCCGTATATGATTTCATCAGGATGGTCATTAGAAACATGGCTAGCATCTATTTTCTTTTCATATTCTGGAGTTCTATATCCATCTTTTTTAGTTGCAATCCTATTGTAGCGAAGCAGATTGTACACATTACCTAAACTATAACCTTCAGCTCGAATCTAATTAACAGCATAATAACGGCCAAACACGCAGGCCATGGAAGGTTGTACGGATGAGGCCAAAACAAAATGAAAAGGTAGAATTGGTGCATTGCTTTCGTTTATCGGTTTTTCCCTTGTTCATATGTTCACATTTTCACTTTTCTAGGTGGAGCCGTGGAGGAAATCCTTGCATCCTGGAAGGACCAGAGTGGGAGGATGTGACATCTAGACGACAAACACCTCACGGCCATCAAACTATGAAATTTGAAATTTTCAAATGGACAACAATGATGATCCTGATGACAAAGCACACCAAGAAGAAATGGATCCTCAGAACAAGGCTGTCGAGCTCTGAAATTTTAACTGGACAGCAGCACTATAGTGTGTGATGAGTATGGTCTTTATATGTAATCCAAGATGTTTCTGATTTCTGTAATCCCAAAGTCTGTAATCTGAGGGTGCGTGTGGATTATAGTGGTCATATTTTGAGTACCTCAGACACCTCTTCTAACATGTACATCAGATTTGGTGCTCACAGAGCACATGACAACAGAACAAAACATGTAACAGAGAAAGACATAGCAGACTGAACACGGCTAGACATTTTTCATAGACCCTACATGAAGTCTTTTCTCTGTTTGTTGAAACATCTTCTGAGATGCAATGGCACTACCTCTTTGCTACATTTGCTTGTCTAGCTTGTCTTCGACGCTTTCTCATTTTCCTCTTGTAACCGCATTCATAATCCAAATGGTATTCACACGGTCTTCAGGTTCAGGGTAAGTGTTGTACAGTCACTGTTTCACTGGCACCTGAACAACTGAAGTTCTAGAGAAATAAGTCATAAAATAGTGACCAATGCTAATCTTGATCAAGTCCTTCTGAATAATTAATTAAAATCTTTGAATTCGTGAATAGCGTTGGGGAAAGAGGTGCAAACCAGGTGCCGCGGAGGCAGAGGTTTGGGTTCCCACACGCCGGCGGTGCGGCAGCGCTGGGGGAGGAGGTGGTGACCGGGGAGTCCGCAGCGGAGGTGTTGTGGGGGAGGAAGTAGAGTCCGCGGCGAGGAGGCGGGCGCCGGGAGTCCGGGGCACCCTCAGGCCTCACGTCAGCGGCGTTGCGGGCGAGGCAAAGGCCGGCATGCCGCGGGCCGCGGCAGCATCGGCATCGCGGAGGCGGCGGAGCAGAGGTTGGATCGCGGTGGTGTTGTCGAGCCGAGCGCTGGGGCCGAGGAGCTGAGCCGATCCGTTGAGGCCTGTTGCGGAGCCGTGCGTGGAGATGTGCCGTGCTGCAGAGCCGGCGTCCTGCCTGGCGTGCGATGGGCGTTCGACGTGGATGGGCGCAGGTTCGTATGCAGGTCCCCTTCCAATTTTTATTTCTCGACAGGGACACACCCACCAGTCCACCACAGAGATCTCCAAGTCCGCAACCGCTACGCCAGTGGCATCCAACGCTCCAATGGCAGAGCACACGCTGCATGTATTATATCCCCAGTCCATTATATCCCCAGTTCGGTCCCCGCTGGCCACTGGCACGGGCTATAAAAGTAAAACCCGGGCAGCTAGCGTTGCACATCCAGGTGGGGGCGCGCGGTGGGCGAGATGGGCGGTGTCGTCGTCATGGGGATGGTTGTCTCCGCGCTCGCCGTGGTGCTGGTCCCATGGCTGTGGGCGGCGCTGGTGAAACAGGTGTGGCGCCCGCGCGCCGTGGCGCGGGCGTTCGCGCAGCAGGGCGTCCGCGGGCCGCGGTACCACATCTTGCTGGGCAACATCAGGGAAGCGAAGGCGTTGATGGCGAAGGCGAGCGGCGCGACGCTGGACCGGAGCTCCCACGACATCGTCCCCCGCGTGCTGCCGCACCTGCACGCGTGGGTGTCGCGCTACGGCAAGGTGTTCCTGTGGTGGAAAGGCTCGGCTCCGGCGCTGTGCCTGGCTAACTACGACATGGTGAAGCGGGTCCTCTCCGACAAGACGGGGCTGTACGTCAAGCTGGACATGCCGCCCGTCTTAATGTCGCTCATGGGCAAGGGCTTGGCCTCCGCCGAGGGCGACGACTGGGCGCGCCACCGCCTCGTCGTGCACCCGGCCTTCGCCATGGACAAGATCAAGATGATGACGGCCGCGATGGCGGCGTGCGTGGAGGACGTGGTCCGGGCGTGGGAGGCCCGCATCGCGGCGGCGGCGACCGGGGAGGTGACGGTCGACGTCGGGCATCAGTTCTGGGAGCTCACCGCCGACGTGATCTCGCACACGGCGTTGGGGAGCAGTTACCGGCAGGGCAAGGAGGTGTTCCTGGCGCAGGAGGAGCTCCTGCTCATGGTGATCGCCAACTTCACCAGCGTCCCCATCCCGGGCATGCGGTACCTGCCGACCAAGGCCAACGTGCTCCGCTGGAAGCTCGAGAGGAAGGTGCGGGCCACGCTCATGGCCATCATCGACGAGCGCCTGGCCGCCGCCAAGGAGGCCAGGGGCTACGGCACAGACCTGCTGGGCCTCATGCTGGAGGCCAACGCCGGCGACGGCGGCCAGCGGCTCATGAGCATGAACGAGATCATCGACGAGTGCAAGACGTTCTTCTTCGCCGGGCACGAAACAACCGCGCACCACCTCACCTGGACCACGTTCCTCCTCGGCACCCACCCCGAGTGGCAGCAGCGGCTCAGGGAGGAGGTGCTCCGCGAGTGCGGCGGCGCCGACGTGCCCCTCCACGCCGACGCCCTGAACAAGCTGAAGCTGGTGTGTAGTTAAGCCTCTCCCCCGTATCCTTCTCGTTACATTGTCCACCATGAGAGAGCTGCATCAGGACTCTTGCTTGCCGTGGTTGATTTGCAGGTGACGATGGTGCTGTACGAAGCGCTGAGGCTATACGGTCCGGCCACCTTTATCGAGAGGCAGCCGACGGCGGACGTAGACCTCTGCGGCGTGAAGGTGCCCAAGGGCACCCACCTGACGATACCGTTCCTGATGCTGCACCGCGACAAGGAGGCGTGGGGCGCGGACGCCGGCGAGTTCAACCCGCTCCGGTTCCGGGACGGCGTCAGCAGGGCGGCCGCGCAGCCGAACGCGCACCTGGGCTTCTCCATTGGCCCACGGGCGTGCATCGGGCAGGACGTCGCGATGCTGGAGGCCAAGGTCACTCTGGCGCTCATCCTGAGGCGGTTCGCCTTCGAGGTGGCGCCGGAGTACGTGCACGCGCCGGCCCGCCAGTTCTTGACGCTTCAGCCACAGCACGGACTCCAGGTCGTGCTCAGGCTCTTGGATTCGTAGGAGAACAAAAAGAGAAATGAAAAGGGGATCTAGCCATCTAAATAATTTGTTGAAGTTCCACCTACCACTCCGTGTAAAGAATAAGATTCTGTTGTAAAAAGTGCTTAGCTGAAGTAAAGTTATCCCCGTAACCCTCTAAGCCGAATCTCGGGGACGAGATTCATTTTAAATGGGGTAGATATGTAACACCCAAAAAATTTAGCCCCAAAAATTTTCTTCTAATCTCCCTTCTGATTCAAAATCGACTTTTCAAAACCTTGTTTGTTGTTGTGTGTGTGTCATGAGCTCAACAAAAATCTCCAAATAATCCAAAATATTTTTGCTCCAAATGTCTATCAAACACACTACCAAAATTCCTCTTAAAATTCCTCACAAAATTTCCCTGCCAAATATCCAAATCCAAAAGTCCAAAGAAAAAGAAAAACCCCGATTGGGCCAAACTGATAACACATTACCAAAAGAGAAGGAAGGAGAAATGACGAAATGGAGTCGAATGATCCAAGCGTTTTGTCATTGAAGTTCCATCTCCTCAGACTAAGATCAAACTTCTGTCGTAATCAAAAGCAACTTAGCTGAAGTAAAGCTCTCCCTATAAACCCTATAAGTCGAATCTCAAGGATGAGATTCATTTTAAGTGAGAGATTTGTAACACCCTGAAAATTAGCGGCAGAAATTTTCTTCTAAATCTTCCTCTATTCAAAATCTATTTTCCAAAAACCTTGCTTGTTTGTCAAGTGTATGTTTATGAGCTCAATAAAAATATCCAAAAATTCTAAAATATTTTCAAACACCTCTACCGAATTCTGAAATAATAAAAAACATGCAAAAAACTAGCAAAGTCTTTATAAGAGAAAACCCACGTCCTCTCCTATATGCCTATGATCACTGAGTCACCCGCAGCGAAGCACGGGCATTGTGGATAGTAAGTATGACTGTTGGCATGGAGCATTTGGAAGCATCGTAATCGCTTTGTTTTTGATGGACAACAGCCTTCCCTCTCCTTGCTGCTCCAGGAGGTCTAGGATCAAGGGCGAATTTGGGTGAAGGCTGGAGCAAGAGGGTTGAGAGACCTGTGGGTCTGTGTTAAGGGGTCTTAGCTGTCTTAGGCTGTTGTATCTCTGACCATGCGCGAATGTAACTTATGACTAACGCTTCTGCCATGGGTACGGCTTGTATTTAAACCGTTTTTTCTACCTTTAATGCAATGACCCTCACCTTTTCTTCATGTTTGAGGGAAAAAACAAAATTAGTATCTTAATATTTCACGAGCGAAATGCCAACTGGATCCTATACAAAATCAACACTGGGCACCTCAAAGATAGGGCAGCAACGCTGCGCCTAAGTTTTCAAATTTAGTGCTAGCTATATATGCCAAGTATGTGGTAAACTTCACTCTAAATGTCATGATTTATACTAGCAAAATGCCCGTGCGTTGCAACGGGAGAAAAGGATCATTAAACACCTCTAGATCAATACATATAAGAATCTTTATTCGCAAATAAATTCTATTATTTCGAATTTTCCTTTACATGTGACCGAAATTTAGGTGGTGTCAGTTTGGTAAGAAATATTACCTTTTGCTTTTCCGTAATATATAGAATATAAAAAACGGAGTCCATATACGATATGGGTATCCGTTTTCATGTAGACTGCTCCTGCCATCTGAATCGAGTTTCTGGATAAATTGTAGGCCACATTATCTTGACGATTTTTATTAATTACCAGCGAATTTTAGAATGGTATCAATTGGGTTGGTATGGTTGTTATTTTAGTTACAATTGATGCAAATGCCACGCGTTTAGTGATGTATCGACATGTTTTATTAATATTTAGGTTCAACATGTTTTTTTTTCAGATTTTGATGTTCAATTATATGTATAATTTATTCATCTCATGTTTAAAAAAATGGTATAATAGACGATAATAAAAGCGAGACATACATGGCTTTTGATGACAAATCAAACTTTTGTCAAAATAAAGTCATTCGTTCTTTGTGATGTCATCTTATTTCGATGATTTCCATCGACTTTTGATTGAATTCTATAGTGATGTTAGTTGGGTTAGAAAGTTTATCTCCATAACTTTCTGTTTATAACGACAAAAATAAAGGTAGTATGCAACTTGGGTGCTTTGTTTTTGTATGGGTTTAGTCGTAGCATCATGACAATTATCCACATTATTTTATTTCGATGATTTCTATCTACTCCAAGTGAATTAGAAAAAGTCTATATCACCCTGGGATATGGTGGGTCGGACACTTTAACACCTATACTTAAAAAACGGATTAAAGACTAATTTGTTTTTATTGAAAGAAAAAAAAATCTTAACGCAGGCCCAAGTTGTGGCCCAATCTCAACTTGTGCTGCCCGATGCAGAAACGATTTGAGCCTTTGGATGGAGCGGGCGGCCACCAGGATTCAATCCAGCTGACGCGTATACCAATCCATAAACCCTAGAATAACCCCAATCTCCTCGCACTCTTCTCTGGCCGGGGGGAGCAGAGTGGTCTCTCTCTTCAGCTAGATTTCCTCTTTCCCTTTCTCTCCTTCTCCGGTGTTGGTAGCATCTTACCCGGCGCTGATCTGCACCTAGCCGCCTTCTCCGGCAGCAGCAACATCGTCGTCAAATCTTCTTGCCCCTTCCTTTGCTGTCCCCGTGTTACTCTTGCATGTTCTGTTTCCTCCACATTTTTCCGTTCGTTCTTTGCTGTGCCCGTGCTCTTTTTTTATTTTACTCTGATAAGGATTTTAGGATTTTTTTTGGGTGGCAGTTCAATCTCCGCTATTTCTGATGCAGCGCTGGCGAGTCCCGTCTCCAATGCTTTAAGGCCACCGCCACACAACCTTTTCTCTCCCTCGCGCCCACAGGACCACGGCGAGCTCGCGCGCATGGCAGATGCCTTCGCTCTGCGGCCGGTCGGCGCGCCCCGACCCGTCCGATTCCAACCTCTTTTTCCTTTTGCGTTTGCGTTCTGAACATGATGGATTCTGCCCCGTTGGTTGATCCAAGCCTAGGCAACGGCAGCACATTCTCTATGATTTTTCATCTTGCCGACACAAAGAGTCTTGTCAGGTGTTCTTTTTTCTTTCGCTGGATCCCTTGCTGTGTTCTGATGAGTATGTTGATGAGTTAAGTTTAACAAAGATCAACAGACGATGTGGTATTATTCCATCAATCTAATGATGCCTTTGGTTCCGAAAGTATTTGTATTGGGCCAGAAAGGTTGTATGGGCCTGCGAAGAGAAAGATGCGGTGATGACGTAGTTGCGTACACGGGGAAAGAAATCTGTTAGCCTAGGAGCCTGACAGGTGGGTCCTACCTGTCAGGACGGACCGTGGATCCAAGAGGACCGTGAAACCTTATTTGCTTTAATATTGTAATAGATAAGCTTAAACGGATTAAAATATGGAGAAGTCCTACACTATCCAACTAGACATGGATGGATTGACAGCGATGCCACGGAAACCCAACTCTAATGAAGTTGATGGGCTGGCAATTGGTCGTAGGGCTTGGCCCAACTATACCCATCGGTCTTTGCACGTGCGCTACGCTCGTCAAAACGCACGTTCCACCAGTCCGAGCGGCACCTGAGATTCTGGTTTGATTTTTGTTGGAAGGAAATTTTTCAGGATTTAATGGCCGGCGATGTTCGTGCTCATAGGGATAGGATGTGCATGCCTATATTCATAGGAGTGAGTGTACGTGTGTGAATGCCTGCGTTTACACGGTGTTTCTAAGACCATCCTCAATGGGATGTCCATATACATTGTCTATTTCTATTTCTTTACTGTTCTAGCTACCTGTTTTTTGTCTACGGTAGTGTTACAGTGTCAATGTATAATGTACAGGCAGCCATCTTATTGGGGATAGCCTAATAAACGTGCGTTCCACGCTCACCTTCTTCCAGAACATGACCAACATGTGACTGGCGAGCCACTAAAATGTCTCCTGCTGCGCTTACAACTTTGTCCGTTTGTCCCCATGCTGAGCATCAGTCGCTGTTCCAGAAGCACGTGTCACGGCGGTGGCCAAAAAGTCATCGCCGATCTCGTAAACGCCAATCGACCAATACGCCATTTTTGCACAATTAGTCAACTACCTTGCCACAGCACTCGGTAACCGTCGACCAGCTCCCCCGTGGCCGTGGCGTGCACGACATGGACAGACAGACCCACCAGAGAGAACTCCAAGTCCGCAACCGCGATGCCAGTGGCATCCAACGCTTCAATGGTGGCAGAGCACACACGCTGCATATAATACCCCCAGTCCCCACTGGACACTGACACAGGCGAAACCCGGGCAGCTAGCGTTGCACATCCCGGTGCGGGCGCGCGGTGGTCGACGTCGACATGGGCGGTGTCGGCGTCATGGGGATGGTTGTCTCCGCGCTCGCCGTGGTGCTGGTCCCGTGGCTGTGGGCCGCGCTGGTGAACCAGGTGTGGCGGCCGCACGCCGTGGCGCGGGCGTTCGCCCGGCACGGCGTCCGCGGGCCGCGGTACCACATCTTGCTGGGCAACATCAGGGAAGCAAAGGCGTTGCTGGCGGCGGCGAGCGGCACGACGCTGGACCGGAGCTCCCACGACATCTTCCCCCGCGTGCTGCCGCACCTACATGCGTGGGCGTCGCGCTACGGCAAGGTGTTCCTGTGGTGGAAAGGCTCGGCGCCGACGCTGTGCCTGGGTAACTACGACATGGTGAAGCGGGTCCTCTCCGACAAGGCGGGGCTGTACATCAAGCCGGAGATTCCGCCCGCCTTAACGACGCTCATGGGCAAGGGCTTGGTCTTCGCCGAGGGCGACGACTGGGCGAGCCACCGCCGCGTCGTGCACCCGGCCTTCGCCATGGACAAGATCAAGATGATGACGGGCGCGATGGCGGCGTGCGCGGGGGACGTGGTCCGGGCGTGGGAGGCCCGCGTCGCGGCTGCGGCGACCGGGGAGGTGACGGTGGAGGTCGGGCATCAGTTCTCGGAGCTCACCGCCGACGTCATCTCGCACACGGCGTTCGGGAGCAGCTACCGGCAGGGCAACGAGGTGTTCCTGGCGCAGCAGGAGCTCCAGCTCATGGCGATGGCCGAATTGAACAGCGTCCAACTCCCGGGCATGAAGTACCTGCCGACCAAGGCCAACGTGCGCCGCTGGCAGCTGGAGAGGAAGGTGCGGGCCACGCTCATGGCCATCATCGACGAGCGCCTGGCCGCCGCCAAGGAGGCCAGGGGGTACGGCACAGACCTGCTGGGCCTCATGCTGGAGGCCAACGCCGGCGGCGACGGCAAGAGGATCATGAGCATGGACGAAATCATCGACGAGTGCAAGACCTTCTTCTTCGCCGGGCACGACACGACCGCGCACCTCCTCACCTGGGTCACGTTCCTCCTCGGCACGCACCCCGAGTGGCAGCGCCGGCTCAGGGAGGAGGTCTTCCGCGAGTGCGGCGGCGCCGACGTGCCCCTCCACGCCGATGCCCTCAACAAGCTCAAGCTTGTAAGTAGTTAAGCCCCTCTCTATCCTTACGTTGACGATCGGCCATGAAGGAGACTCTACAACTACAAGACTGTGGTTAATTAAACCGATGGTGGTGGTGCGTGCATCTTGGTTGATTTTGCAGTTGACGATGGTGCTGTACGAGACTCTGAGGCTGTACGGCCCGGCCACCTTTATCGAGAGGCAGACGACGGCGGACGTTGACCTCTGCGGCGTGAAGGTGCCCAAGGGCACCGTCCTGACGATTCCGTTCGTGATGCTCCACCGCGACGAGGAGGCGTGGGGCGCGGACGCCAGCGAGTTCAACCCGCTCCGGTTCCAGGACGGCGTCGGCAGGGCGGCCGCGCAGCCGAACGCGCTGCTGTCCTTCTCCTTGGGGCCACGGGCGTGCATCGGGCAGGACTTCGCGATGCTGGAGGCCAAGGCAACGTTGGCGCTCATCCTGCGCCGGTTCGCCTTCGAGGTGGCGCCGGAGTACATGCACGCGCCGGCCCAGTTCTTGACGCTTCAGCCAATGCACGGAGTCCAGGTCGTGCTCAAGCTCTTGGATTCGTAGGAGCGTATACTTTACCTGGTGCTCTCTCGCAGAGCAGAGATGTCCCTCCTAGTCCAGCCGATCGTCGTCTGTCTCCCGTCCTTATTTCAAACTTCACTCTATCTGTGTAGTTATTATGTCGTTTTCTACCGTCCTTATTTCAAACTTCACTCTGTCTGTGTAGCTACTATGTCGTTTTCTACCGTGAACGACATTTTACACGATCTGCTGGATACGGTCTAACCTCCGACTTTACCTTTGCTTAATAATGTTCCTGCAGAACTTCTACGCGCAGATTTTGCGTACACTTTTCTAGTCAAGCTTCTAAAATTATCTGAGTACCACAAATAAAATACGGAAGTGCGGGCACATCCAAGCGCCAGCCATCAAACGGTGTATGCAACATTTAAAATGTGTATCATCGATATCGAAAAATGGTATATACAACACTGAAAATCAACATTTGCAACATGAATGCTTGAATTAGAAAACAATCATTGCGTCCATCTGATTTAAAGGAAAAAATCCTACCACAACATCGGTTCATGTTTCACACAACATAGAAAAGCAACAGCAAAATTCATGCAATATTGAAAATGCATATCTTCAGCATCCTAGCTGGTCCTTGTCTCCACCTGGAGTTCTTCAGCAGGCGCAGAGTCAGTGGCCAAGCCATTCTGCTGCTGTTGACGTCCATTGCCATCGACAGCCTCAATATGGAGCGATTCATCATTAAGCACCGTGCCATTTTGTGATGGTTGTGGTTCCATGTCGACAACAGTTCCTGCATTCCCATGGGAACGCGGTAGACCATGGTTTCTCCGCCAGGCCCAAGTGAATTTATACAAGGATTGACAGTCAAAAAAAGTCTTAAACAAGGATGTAAGCAGAACGATCGCTAGCACAAGGCCATTGATGATGAAGAGGCCTGCGAAGCTTCTCAAGCTGAGACGCGCAGAATCGGTGTCAGGATCGCCTGAATCGAGTGAAGGGTATGCATCCCCGAACCATTTCTGATGTATTGCAAATCCTTCCTGTTCCCCTCTTAAGCTCAATATGGCACTTGAAAGGTCAGGCACCAGTGGAGAGCCTCTAGGGAAAACCTGCAGATATATTTAGACATGATATAAGGCCAGGTGGGCATGGCCTACATAAGGGAGGGTAGAAGGAGCTTACAAAACCAAATCCATCGGTGCTATCGGCGTGACCAACAATTTGGAACTCCCGTCCATACTGCACGAGGAAAGCATTGAGATAGGGGATCTCATCAAAGATAGCTGACACCCCTCCATGGTTTGATCCTGCCCTCAGTGCCTTTGCGTATTCCTCCAGTGTACTAAACACCTTTATCTTGCGCTCATCAAACTTGAGCTGCTTCAGCTTTTCGAGCACAAATGACCCGTTCTGGTATCCGACATAATCGCCATTGCGCAAGAGTTGAGTCGGATCAGTCACTGAAGGTTGGAGCCTCTTTGCAGTTAGCACTTAGCAATGATGACAAGCTTGCTGTATAGCTTTGAACTAAAGTAAGAACCACAAAGCACCATATAACCACAAGAACTTTCGATGGAAGGCGCTTGATGATTTGATCTGCCAAAGTATTAGCAAAAGAGAAAATATTAATTAAGAACTGAAGTAAGAAAGAATACACTTTGAAACTAACGAAATTGCTAAGTTAAAGTTCATAGTACTGTAAAAATGTATGCAGTTTATTCTATTGATTAATGAGTACTAGGCAGAAGATGGACGGCAGTAACTACATACCATGAGAGAATGTCAAAGTGGAGAAAATAAAGTAGAAAACCTAATGCCCTTTGCTTGATCTCCTATCACATTAAAAACCTCATAAATAGGAACTTGCAGATGTCTGTCCACAAGTGTGAATGTCCCAGCCAATCCATCGAAATCTGTTTCCAAAATGGAACTGAGGAGTTCTGGCCCAGCAGGAGCCAGGAGCTGGTAGGAGATCATCTATTATGCTCTTGTGCACACCCTCAGGTGTCTGAAATGATAGATTTGAAAATCTGACTCTCTCAAGCTTCTCAGTTGCAATTGCCCATTGACAAGATAATGCTGACCTTTTCATTGAAGATCAGATCTACAGTTGCAAGACAAAAGAATAATCAACTCAATTTGGTAAAGCTTTCACCAAATATGGCACATTGAGAAGATAGAGCACCAAAAACTAGCAAACTGGGAACTAAATCCATGATAAAATTCTGGAATGCACAGTGCTCTGAAAACCACGTATGTACAAACCAACAGCAACGGTATTATTGGGAAGATTTTGTTCTACTTAGAACTTTTCATGCTTTTATGAGCAAAAGCCCAAAAACTTGAGTACTCGACACTCTGGTGAAATGCATTCATCAGGTCAGCCAATTATCAAACAACTTCAAGAAAAATTTCAGGCACTAAGAGTGTATGATCCGTAATTTTAGAATCATGTACCAGCAAAAGCAATACAAGAAGCAAATTCCTCATGTAACATACAGTGCATATTTCTAGTCTTGAAATAAGTCAAGGCATCACCAAATTGTCCTTATTGTTTATCACTGAATCAGATAGAAACTAGAAGTTTGTAAAACTAACTATAGAGGTTTTTCTTTTCTTCGAGACGGCCTGTTTCATGGACAGAGAAGACAGAGTTAACCATAGTGATAAGCAATTCCAATTTTAGTGTTCAATTACAACGAGAATGTGCTTCGTGGCGAGACATCATGATCAGTGGCAGCGAAAAGGTAGCAAAAATGTTAACAAATTATATTTGCAGTCAGGAAAAACAACTGGCATGCAAAGAATTTCTACCAAAGCCCTGAAGGTCTGGATTATTAAATTTGTTTCATTAAAGTAACCCTCACATCCACATGCTAATGTGTGACAATGTTCGTTTTACGAAACCCCAGGAATGTTATTCCATACTGTTTACGACCTCCAGCCTTGGAACCCTACGTGGTCTTCTTTTCTTCTACTTTTCCTCTTTTTTTTTGGAGATACGAGGCGCTTCTTCACAGGCTGTGAATCAACCGATGTCTATTTGTTAATAGTAGTATAGGCAGCTCGCCGATCAATTCAGTTCCTTGCAAGAATACCATACAGATTGTCTACTGGAATCATTACTGTATTGTTTCAGGACCCAATCAGTTGGATCTACGGCATCCTACAACTTACTTGAGTAAGGCAATCTAGACTTTAAGAAAAGGCAATCTAAGCATAGAGAATCTTAGTTGGAGCCAAGTTGGAGGAAGAACACGAGGGGGGCAATCATTCGATGGGAATGGGAATTGGCGGAGAGCCGGAGACCAGTAGAGGTAGATGAGATAGTTTCACATTTTTTACGCAAACACCCTAGAATTTTACCGACCATTTATCCGTTTCAGCCCCATAGTTTTAGTAATTTTCTGCTCTCATGTTTGTCCGGCGTTGGCATACGATGCGATGGGAATAGGGATCGTCAATGCCATCGTCTGTATTCAAATTTTATTGTCTACAGCCTAGCTATATTATTATTTTCGTACTATAGATGACAATATACACAATGTGCATTTGGTTTGGCATAGAATGAAATATAAATAAATAAGGTTGTGTTCACTTGAGGGACCAAAGGGCGAACCATAGTACGAAATCTGCATTGTATCAATATACACAGGGTAAAGTTTGACTCAACCTAAGACTGTCTATATGGTCGTCCAACAGACCGTATGTATGGCCGTTTATACTACAAAATGACATTGTATAGCTACATATAAACAGAACAGAAATTGAATATAGTTAATGGAGTGGACGATCTGTTGCAGTTCGCCTTAGAGAATGGTCGCGCGTGGTAACTTTGCCACAAAGTATGCGATTCTTCTGAACTGCACATATGTCTCATTGTATGGCACAGAGGCAAGCATGGCACCGTTCTGTTGGACAAAATCCCTCAGTGATGAACACTTCCTAAGACCGACGATAGCAATTGGTGCATAGTGTTGTGCATTTTGCACAACTTGACACCTCATTTTTTTTGCACGCTTTTTCACGATATGCATATGCACTGCGACGCGGACCGGCGGCGGCTGATCAGCAGCAGCAGGCGGGTCGGCTGATGATGCCGCTGCGACGCGGCAGACGTATAGATGACAACGGGTAATATCCGCGCGGATACTACCTTCTCATGTCCGTACCGGCGAGCAAAAATCCGTGCCCGTGCCCGCTATCCGCCACGTGTAGACAACCGTGCCCATATCCGCTATCCGCGGGCATCACGTACCCGCGGATATATCCGTTTACCCACAAACAATTAGAATAAGAGCTTAGCACATATTTAGACTCAACAAATCAACATAACAATAGCAAACAACATGTTTACACATTTAGTCTAAGACTTACACTTACATGATATTCACACATTTAGTCTCACATCATTACATTACAACAAGCAAATAATTAAATATAGGGACCCTTTAAACATAACTCAATGTGGGGTCCACATGTCAGATTTGAGTCAGACGGCGGCAAAGATGATCATTATCAGTGAGGCGACGGCAAGTGAGGCCGGCGTGGAGGTACGGTAGGTGGATGGCGGTGGTGGAGTCGTAGCTCTAGCGCTGGCCGGCGGCGGCGGCGTGCCCGTCGTCGCCATGATGTGCGTGGCGCGGCGGTGGGTGTGACTTTCTTTGACGACGGCGGTACGGTGATTGACACGGTGTCGTCTGATCGATCAGAGAGAGGCTAGCTGCGGTACATGGCGTTAAGGAAAAGAGCAAGATCGAGGACGGGGGTCAATCGATCGGCGCGCGGTAGATGCTTGACTCCAGTCCAGTCAAGTCAGCTGCCTTGCCGGTGAACCTGGCGGTCCCCGTGTGCAGTGCATGCAGGTACGCCGCGCGCCATTGACGAGCTCGTCGTCGTCGTCGTGGGAGCAAGGCGCGAGGACGATCGGAGCAGCTGATTGTCCCCCACCCCCCGGTCCATCAGATTCAGCTGTGTCGATCTGCAAAAACTACTGCTGTCTATTAGCTCCACCAGGGGTGTTGCACCTGCTATCCAAGTATCCATGTATGTGTCCAAAACAAACAAAACTGGACCAGTTGAGGAGCATGGTGTAGCTACTCTCGGACAAACAGTACCAGCTAGTTTTGTCCTGGACTCATCTTGGAGATGGGGTCATTTACTTGGACAGCTCAGCTGCCAAAGCTGCCGCCTCATGTGTACTATCTCCAAACTGCAATTAAGCTCGACGAACAAGAGTGATGGACTGTGGTTTGAATAATAAAAAACCAAAACGCCGTCCGTGGTTGCAATTAAGCTCGACGAACAAGAGTGATGGACTGTGGTTGAATAAACAATTAAGCTCGACGAACAAGAGTGATGGACTGTGGTTTGAATAATAAAAAACCAAAACGCCGTCCGTGGTTGCAATTAAGCTCGACGAACAAGAGTGATGGACTGTGGTTGAATAAAAAAAAAAACCACAACGCCGTCCGTGGGATTCGAACCCACGACCACACGGTTAAAAGCCGTGCGCTCTACCGACTGAGCTAGGACGGCTCACATCAAATGTGTTTGCAAATTATTTATCTCTACATCTATCCTGCTGTATTGGAAGTTGCAACTTGAACAGGTCTGGAGCAGTGGAAACAGCCTCTTATGCCATAGTTTGTAAATCGTGTGGTGACTACGACTAATAAACTTATCTAAATACATGTTGTTATGTTTTAGTCTAAGAGATGAAGTCAATATATTTGAAGAAGACACGAAGAATATCCGACGCTGGCAGTAGACCTAAATGAGGAGCCCTGGTTTGTATGTTGTGGTATGGTCAATGGGAGCCACCCCTCGTGGTTTGTATGACGTTGCCCTAAGCTTTTTTGAAAATTGAGAATGTCTGAGGCAGTCAGATACAAAGGAAAAATCAAGCAACGGACAAACACACAACAGCAGCAAGTGAGAACAACACTTTGGAAATTGTAAATCTAGATGTTGTTGAACGAACTGGACAATCTAATAATGAAGTAAGTGAAGGTATCGAACAATTGTGAGAAACATAAGCCAGCCAAAGAAAAGTAGCGAGCATTGGAACAAAAAGCCGAATATATATTAGAAAGATGTGTTTTCCAGTGCTAACGTCTTCACTAAATTTTTGCGACCGGTGTATCTTCTTCACTTGAACTAAGTGATCCATATATTGGCTTCCACCGTTTTGATGAGGCCTATCTAATGGCGAACTCCAATGTACAACTTGGGCTCATTGTACGTGCGGTTTAGAACTTCGTCGAAGATCTCGGTTCTTTCGCGCATATGGAGTCAGTCCATCCCGAGCATCACAAGCTTCCTGAACCTTTTCCTTCACACAGTGATGAGGTAGTCGAATTCCTATATGTCGATACCTTGTGTAAAAGCTCTCGACAATTATCGGTTGCTCTTACTGTCAAGGTGTGGTATAGCTAATTCATTCACAATTTTAGAAAAAAGAAAATGCCGACAAATAGCTGAATATTGGCGCAAACAATTGGCTTACCATTTTCTTTAATTTTTCAAGCAAATATTTTTTTGGCAAACCGCTAAATACCGAGGGCAAACCGTCGAATAGCGCCCATAAACCGTTTTGAATCTATAACATAAATTGATATTTTTGTCTCTGCCGGTAATTATCGCCGGCTTTCCGTGCTGGAGTGTCAGCGGTAGCTGATTACTCGCCCACTAGCCTTTTAAGACAAAAGAAAACGTTTCACAAAAAGAGAAACATCAAATATTCAATTTTTTAAAACAAAACATGAGAATTTTTTCTGTTTTCCCACTATTTTTTGAACGTAATCTTTCCCCCACTTCAACTTTCAAAACTCTTTCCCCGTGTGACCTCGAAACCCAAAAGCAATCGAATCTGCCCCCTGCACCGCACGGCGCACGCGGGCCTCTTCTCCCTTGCAGTTTGCCGTTTTGCCCCGTCGTAGACGGCGCCCCGCCTCCCGCCCGCTCGCCTTTTCGCCCCCAAATCCATTTCAATTCAAACCGCGCCGCGCCGCGCCGGCGTGTAATCGGCGGCGGCGGCGATGGATGTGGGCGACCTGCACAAGGTGTGGGAGACCCGCGCGCTCAAGACCAAGCCCGACACGGCCGCCGCCCGCACGCTCCTCGACCGCATCGCCAAGCAGGTCCAGCCCATCATGCGCCGCCACAAGTGGCGCGTCAAGGTCCTCTCCGAGTTCTCGTAAGCGCGCCCCCCTAAACCCTAGATCCCCCCCGTCCCTGTGTCGATCCCTTCCTCCCCACCGACCGATCGATTGATGGGGGCTCTGGACCCCGTGCGTGTCATCCGCGATTGGCCAGGCCGCGGAACCCCAGGCTGCTGGGCCTCAACGTCGGCGCGGGGGTCGAGGTCAAGCTGCGGCTGCGGCGCGCCGGCCGCGACCGCGATTTCATCCCCTACGAGGAGGTGCTCGACACCATGCTCCACGAGCTCTGCCACAACGACCGCGGGCCCCACGACGCGAAGTTCTACAAGCTCTGGGACGAGCTCCGCAAGGTGCGTGGCTTGCCGTGTGCTTTGATTCCATGGAATTGTGTGGGATTCTGGTGGTGTATGCTGGCATGGGATGCTGCGCTTCTGTGCACAAGAGAGCGGATTGCTTTGGTTTGTTCAACTCCACTGCATTGTGCCCCTGACCAATTGATTTGTATTGGATATATCAGAATCTCCTTTTTTCTGAACCACATAATTGTAGTGATGCCATGATCAGGTAAATTGAGATGAATTTGAATTTTGCAACACCCAACCTAGATTGTGATGTTTGCTTGGATTCTTACTTTGATCGCTGAAAGTAAAAAAATATGGAAATAATTTTGTTCCGTACAATATCCAAACATGATTTAGTGGGAAGATCTGTGTCTATGTAAATGTATAATATCCTTACTTCACGTGCGTAACTGATGGACAGCTCAATTCTTTTACCTCGTATTGTTTTATGCACTCTGGAGATATTGGGAGCAGTGGCGAAGCTAGAGAAAACTTGAGGTGGGGGGGGGGGGGGAGGAGTGTCTTGTGGGTTCATAGATATGAACTCTAGGGGGTGCAAAAGTGGTGAAGGTGATGAAACTGGGCGTTATTTGAAAGAAAGTTGTGGCAGGGTCTTTAGAACAGAGAAAATCCCTACCACAAAGAAAAACATGTCTCGTTTTATGTTTCTGAACAGCAGTTTTGATTCACTGAATCGATCTTAATTCTTAACTCAAGCTTGTATTTGGTTAGGCATGTAAATTTTTGAGGTAGTGTATCTGTAAGTTGTTTCGATTGTACTTGACTGAAGTTTGCCATATATTTGTACTTCATATGGGGCAAAGCACATATTAATTCTATCATCTGTAATTTCTTTGTGTAAGTTTTGTTGTGTTGAATTGGTCTTGTTCATGCCATGCCATGTTTTTAATAATGAGGTCTTCTACTGTTGCCTATGAAAAAAGCATTCAGGAATGCGAAGAACTTGTTTCAAAGGGTATCACTGGAACAGGACAAGGGTTTGATGGTACAGGAAAGCGATTAGGTGGATTTACAGTACATCCTCCACCACCATCTCTTCGCCAAGCTACATTAGCTGCTGCACAGAAGCGGGCAAGAAATGGAGCCCTATTGCCATCTGGACCAAGAAAGTTGGGTGGGGACAATGATATTATGAGTGCACTTAGTCCAGTACAAGCTGCTGCAATGGCAGCTGAGAGGAGATTGTATGATGATTTGTGGTGTGGATCCCATGATCAATCTGGTATTGATGATTCAGACGATGCTATTATTCTTCAAGAACCACCTAACTCAACAACAAGGAAACGAAAAACCACAATGGACAGCTGTTCCAATACTTTTGCGGAATCCAGCAGTTCATCTGGAATTCACACAGCAGCACGAGATGATTCAGACGATGTTATTATTCTTCAAGAACCGCCTAACTCGACAACAAAGAAACGAAAAACCACAATGGCCAGCTGTTCCAATACTTTTGCGGAATCCAGCAGTTCATCTGGAATTCACACAGCAGCACGAGATGATTCCTTATCTTTTAGGACAACGGTTGATGCAGGTGATACTTTGAAGTGGGAATGTGGTGCCTGCACTCTTCTAAATCAGGCAAGTTTTCTATTGCTCCTTATTTTTTCAAAACTGTTTGTACAAAAACTGAATGATTTTTTTTTTCATTTCACCTACAAAACTATTCAATTATGCATGCATCGTGGCAACATCATTTACTTTTTTCCATAGTGGGAGCCTGAATTTCATCACTTAGTAACCAAAGCATCTTTTACTATATGCATAAAATCTTGTAGCAGGAATCTCTTATATGTTACACACGGAGTTTCGCAGCAGATCCTTTTCACTCGTATCTGTGTAAATTTTATCTTTGAAATTCACTTATATTCTGGTAACACAGTATGCATATACTGAAGAACATATCTACACAGAATCGTAACTTCACTGTTGAGATTAGACTAGCATATCTGAGCTTCAGATGCATATTAAATGTGGACCTTGTTAATAAGTACTAAACCAAATTCAGTTGGTGAGGTGAATATACAGCTCCAAAATGTAGTTTTAGGTGCCTTAGTATCACCGCAAGTTCCTCCCTAGTTATTCAAAGACAAGGGATAGCTTAAATTATTGAAATGGATTATAATTCCTGCAAGGTATAGTCTTAACATGTTAACATGTGAAGCATTCATAGTGTTGAACTGCATCTTCCTCTTTAGTCTTGGGAATTTTGGGATGTCTGCTGCTTGTGATATCTAGAGACAGCTTCCATCTGAAGGTTTCTGACTTCGCTAGTAGTCTAGCGTATTAGTCAATTCCTAGATGTAATTCGACTGTATGCAAGCCAAATTCCAATTTAAGCTACCGTGAGAAGCACGAACAGAGCTTCATCCTTTCAAGAAAGTGTTGAAAGTTTCTCTTGTCCTAGCAAAACATTACATGTAGTCCCATTTGCCTGCTTAACTAAATTTCTTTTCTTCGTTCTTTTTGGTATATAATCATATCTTGGTTTTCTCCTGTATCTAGTCTTCACATCTTCCATATTTTTCTGTACTTCTGCAGCCTTTGGCACCAATCTGTGAAGTTTGTGGCACGGCAAAACCTAAAATTGCAAAGGCAAAGTACATGACCTGGTCTTGTAAATTTTGTACTCTAGAGAACAGCACTAAGCTTGACAAATGCTCGGCATGCGATCAATGGAGATACTCATATGGGCCACCCGTAGCCACATATGGCCCAAGCTATGACTGAGATAGCATTGAAGGCTATGATTAAGATAACATTGAAGCTACAACAGTACAGTAAGTAAACCTCAGCATGGTGTCAGATCTTTAACAATCTTTCAGTTTTCTCCATGTGTACTATTCTCTTTCGATTTTGCTGTATTGGGAGTGTTCGTATCATTTATACTGATCTATTGGGTTTATAACAGCTGATATTATTTTGGTCACCTTATTCTCAAGGTTGCTTTCTGTCTGTAACTCCCAGTCAACATTGATGCTTGCATTGCGTGACCAGATCACTAATATGCTACATACCCGGGGAAAAAAGATCTGTCTACATAGTGTGATACTTCATCTAATATTTTATTTTGCACTAGAGTGAGACCTACTATATCTAACACTATCAATAGCCTTTGCTGCTTTGCAGTTGTTATTTTGCCTGGAGCTTTTTAGTAAACTACCTTTTGTTTTCTAGGCTAGTTAGTTCTATCAGGAACTCCTACACCTACCTACACAAAGTGATTTCTCGATAGGTCCTTTTAAACTGCATGTTTGCACATCTGAAATGAAATATAAGCTACTCAACACGCAGACAATATTCTTGGAGCTAAGTGTTTACTTGAAAGGGTATATCAGCATGTGCAAAGCTATAGCCCGTTTTTTAATTAACTAATGCAGGCCGGCTCATTATACTACTTTAGTTGATCACCATTTGAATAATTAGTTTCTTGCTGTCGTTTTTCACTGCAAAACTTAGAGTTAGCCTGTATTTACAGTTATTTGCATACCTCAACTCTAATAATGATTTGATGCGGTTCTTACAGGATAACCCTTCTGAGCAGGCATCTGCTGCACTGTCGATATAAGTTGTCTTATCAGCAACAACAGTTCTCTTCAATTGCCACTCGTGTCATATCAGGTTTCAAGTTGCCGGTTGAATCTGAAACCTGTCAAAGGCAGTACCTAAGCCAAAATCCTTTTTGTGGCCATTGCTTGGAGCGATGACCGGATTGGTAAAAAGAAACATTGAAATAACCTTACTCCATGACTGTTTATGGTAACGCTAGCCTGTCCATGTCTCGACAGCATGTAAGTTGAGTTGGTCCTGATGCTAGGGTGTTTGGATTCAGAGACTAAACTTTAGACCGTGTCACATTGGATATCCAGACACTGATTAGAAGTATTAAATATGATTCAATTAAAAAACTAATTACATAGATGAAAACTAAACGACGAGATGAATTTATTAAGCCTAATTAATCTATGATTAACGACTAGTTATCGTAGCACCACATTTGCTAATTATAGATTAATTAGGCTTAATAAATCCGTCTCGCCGTTTAGTCCTTATCTATGTAATTAGTTTTATAATTAGACTATATTTAATATTTTTAATTAGCGTCTAAACATCCGATGTGACGGGGCTAAAATTTAGCCCGGAGGAACCAAACAGCCTTGTCATGTTATGTTGCGGTGTGGTGTGACCGCTAGCCTGGGTGGGGAACTTGGCTGGCACATTTATGCATTACTCGTGAGCCTGGGTGCGCAGTGGTCACGAGCCAAATGCCGTTGCATTTGTTCATCCATGCCGTCACCCTTACGGCCTTGCGTCATCACTGAAGCAACCAAGGTGCACTGAACTTGAATTTATCCTCGTTGGTGACCGCCACTGCATGGTCAGGGACTCAGGGTCATGTTGCTAGCGCTTTTTAAAACCAGATGGTCAATAACCCTGAAGGTTACCCATCCCCATTATCCCCGTGCTGGAAACTGGAAAGCAAGGTCGACAGGTTGTTGAGTTCAGTGACTTTTGCCATCTCGCCCAACTAGTGCGTCGTGCTGCACAGGCCGCATATTTTGTCGCACGTGGTCGGGAAGAGCTCAGCCCCTTGTCCTCACGGGAGCTTCTTTCGGTAGAGCCGTGTGAGGAAGAAGGCTCACCAAGGACTTTGTTCGTCCGCCCGCGACGTTGGGCGTCGTCCATCATCGTGGCCTTTGTTCAGTTGTTCGGCACTAGCCGATACCTGATCACTCGAATTTCGAGCACGTGCTGTGAGGTTTCTACCAGGCTTCAGCGGCCAGGTGCGTGGTGGTGTATCCAATGGGTCACCCTCCTGTTAATGCTGTCCAGGTTCTTGGTCTCGCGGCACCTGATTCTCCGTTAGTTAACTCGGTTTAAACCCCTTTTTACGTCGGGACACACGTGCGCCGTGTATTAAAGCGCTTTGACTATGAAACGAGAGCTAGGGAAGGGATGATCTCGTATGGCTGTCGTTTTGATCCATGTCTTCACTCGCCAGGTCTCACCCATCCACATTTCTCTACTGTGGGTATTATAAACAGCTGTAAAACAGGTCCTAGTCCACGCTCTCCTAGTAGGTAAATCTGTTGAGGGTGGTCTGTGTGGCTTGCCACACCCACAGATGGTGCAGTGCACAGTACTACCATGTACAATAATCTGCTGGTAAGGCTGTGTTTGGATTCCCACAACTTTGACTTTGTAAAGTCTGATTCTAAAAGCTAGCTTCTAAAAATTAGCTTTTTAAGGCCAGTTTGAGTGATGACTGTTTGGATCTCATGGATTATACAACAACAGCAAATGATTGGGCCATGCTTTAAAGTTTAAAATATCAAAGTCACATTTCCAGATGTGTTGTTGGCCTGGAGTGTTGGGTTGGCAGTTGAGGGAAACAAAGAGGGGTGAAAGTGGAGAGCATTTTGACAATTGCGTGCTCCAGAAGCTGGTACAAGCCGGTTGTTTTCCAGTTTGCAGGATTGACTGTGTAATCTACATCATTAGATTTGAAGACTCGTTTCAAACACGAGTTTCATGGGAATGACATGAATTCGAGAAAAAAAAAACAAATGAACAGAAAAAGATTTCCCCATGCATGATCAAAACAAGCCCTTACGCTGGTATCTCAATCGGATGCTCTGCTCGCTTTTGCGCCCGGGACTGTCCAATCTAGAAGCATCTAAAGAGGCCTGAAAGAGCTAGGAGGAGACAGGCCATGGATCACACTCACATCCAGTGAGAACAGATACAGGTCAATGCATCCAACAAGTGAAGGTTGGCACGACACGCCTCCGATCCAACGAGACTCCGGTCCGTCGTCTTGTGGCCTGGCGTTGGCGTTGCCTTCCTTCCCGTCAGGCGAGGTCGCCGCCCCCCTCCCTCCCTCCCTCTGCGACTGCGAGCTCACCAACTGCTTCCTCCTCCCCGTTCCGTTCCCCAACCGAGACGGCCAGACCGGGCCAGGCTGCGTTCGCCGCGCTCCAATAAACGGGCACCGCATCAGATCAGCCGCGAGACACGACAAGCCCCCGAGCAAGCAGCGGCAGCGGTGAGGTGAGGTGAGACGCATCGCGGGACACCACCCCACCCCGAGAGCCTAACGACCTCCACGCCATGCGCCCGGCCGGCCTCCCCACCCAGCCGCAGCCCGGTACGCCGGGCCGCGCGCGCCGCCGCCCGGATCTCACCCTCCCCATGCCCCAGCGCGAGGTCTCCACCTCCCTCGCCGTCCCGCTCCCGCTCCCTCCTCCCGCCGCCTCCGCCCCCGGCTCCGGCGGCCCCACCCCGCCTGGCCCCGCGCAGCCGCAGCCGCCCCCGCTCGCGGAGCTGGAGCGCGTGCGCCGCGTGGGCAGCGGCGCGGGCGGGACGGTGTGGATGGTGCGGCACCGACCCACGGGCCGGGCGTACGCGCTCAAGGTGCTGTACGGCAACCACGACGACGCGGTGCGGCGCCAGATCGCGCGCGAGATCGCCATCCTCCGCACCGCCGAGCACCCCGCCGTGGTGCGGTGCCACGGCATGTACGAGCGCGGCGGGGAGCTGCAGGTGCTGCTCGAGTACATGGACGGCGGCTCGCTCGACGGGCGCCGCATCGCGTCCGAGCCGTTCCTCGCCGACGTCGCGCGCCAGGTGCTCTCCGGCCTCGCCTACCTCCACCGCCGCCACATCGTGCACCGCGACATCAAGCCCTCCAACCTGCTCATCGACGCGGGGAGGCGGGTCAAGATCGCCGACTTCGGGGTGGGGCGGATCCTGAACCAGACCATGGACCCCTGCAACTCCTCCGTCGGCACCATCGCGTACATGAGCCCCGAGCGGATCAACACCGACCTCAACGACGGCAACTACGACGGCTACGCGGGCGACATCTGGAGCTTCGGCCTCAGCATTCTCGAGTTCTACCTGGGGAGGTTCCCCTTCGGGGAGAACCTCGGCAGGCAGGGCGACTGGGCCGCGCTCATGGTCGCCATCTGCTACAACGACCCGCCCGAGCCGCCGCCCACCGCGTCGCCCGAGTTCAGGGGATTCATCAGCTGCTGCCTGCAGAAGAACCCCGCCAACCGCCTCACGGCCGCGCAGCTGCTCCAGCACCCCTTCGTCGCCGGCCCGCAGCCGCAGCCACTTGCGGCTCCACCTCCCCCGCCGTCGTCATGACCCACCACGGTCTCTCTCCGATTGATTGATCGATCGATTGATTGCAGCTATACTTTTTCTAGTATAGATGGATGGATGGATGGATGGATGGATCTCCTCAATTCGGCCTTGGCCCTGCACGCAACGACGCGACTGATCGTCTTGCTGGATGCTCTCCCGGTCCAATTTCATCCATTGCTGCTGCTGCTGCTGCTGCTACAATTACGGCCGGCTCGGCCCCCCTTTGATGTTCTTCAAGCCATTTTTGAGTGTTCCCTCTGTCCATCGCCGCCATCGTCTCTTCGCCAACCAGCTCCTCGCTGCTGCGACGATTAAGGTTCTTTCCTGTTCTTTGTTGTTCTTTCCTTTCAGCGATCATAGCATAAACGAGAGAGATAGAGAGAGAAAAAGCGTGTGTGTAAAATGATTCTGCAAAAGATCATATCATATGTTCCCTTCAGGTACAGACAGGTCCACTTCCTTGCCAATTTTCATTGTTCTAAAAAAAGTAAGCATGGTTAGAAACTTCAACTTCGTTTTTCTTTCTTTTTCCCCTCTCTCTGTCCATGTAGCAGAGCTGTCACATGAACTGGCAATTGTGTAGCATCTCTTTGTGATATTTTTGGTGTGCAAAAGTGGGTGATGATTGAACACATGATGATGATAAATTCTACTCCTCCTATGGACATGGTGGGATGGAATGGCTCCATTCTAGATTCTGTGAATGCAACGGTTTTATGGTCTGTGTTTGGTTTAAGAGTGGAACGGATCCATTCTTTGTTTGGTTGGTGGGATCCGAAGATTGAGATAACGGACAATGTGACCCGCCGTTTGGTGTGCCCCACATGTCAGTCAAATAAACAACACCTTCTCCTTCCTCTGCTTACACCACCTCCGACCCTATCCTGCTCGGCCTCCGCTGCCGCAGGTGTGCTCGTCGGCCGCCGGCCGCCGTCCCGCCCCTGCATTTACCCCCTACCCCCGCCGTCGCCCGCCGTCCCTACCCTGCTCGGCCCCCGACGCCGTCGTCCGCCGTCCGCCGTCCCCACCCTGCTCGGCCCCCGCCGCCGCCGGCCCTATCTTCGCCCTGCTCGACCCACCGCCGGCCCCGCCCCCCTCTTCTCCCCAGCCATCGGCAACTCGGCCTGCTCGCCCCACCCGCCGACCACCACGGGAGCTTCGCACTGCTAGCCTCGCCGCCGGCGATGCAGCTACGCGCTCGCCTCGCCTGGCTCGCCCCACCCGCCGCCCGGAGCGCCTTCGCTCACCTCGCCGCCGGCTGTCGGCTCCGCTTGCTCTGCGCCCTGTGCCTCTACTAGCCTCCGCCGTCCACTGCTGCGCTGCGACTTGGAGCGAAGGACGCGAGAGAGACGCCGTGAGAAGGAATGCACGCGTTCCAGTTTTCCGGAGGAACCCGGCCATCCCGAATATCAAGCAAATATTCCATCTCGTGGTATGTCCGCGTTCCATCCTATTCCCACGCTCTGAAACCAAACAAGGACAGAACCGCTCCATTCCATTTCGTTCTGGAACGAAACGCACCCTTAATGTTGTGCCGGAGCCTGCTGGAGGAGCTGCCGCCGCAGCTTGGTAGGTTCTTCTTGGATTCCTTTATCAGGATATATGATGATTGCATAGTACAGTACAGTTGTAGAGAGAATCTCGGAACGCGAATAGAACCCTAACTTTAGTTTCCATGTCCCTCTCTTGGTTGATGTTGCTCCTGAAATCTGAACCGTGCCTCTTTTTCTTTCTCTTCCCCACCTGTTCCCCAATCCGATCGGCACTATTTCTTTTCTGATGAGTCGTTTCTTTTAGTGTCCCTTTAACTTGGCAGTAGTACAAGCACATCACTATATCAGCACGTGGTCATATCATCATAGGCCTCATAGCAGATGCATGGAAGAGAATGTGAGGGCCCATGGTCTTGGAGACTCTTGGATCATTCTGGACAGAGAGTGAAAAGTCTGAAGAGAGCACATAACATGGCTGAAGTTGAAGAGGAAGAACAAGTGGTGCTGGTAACTGGTATGATCCACCACATCTCGTGGCCATTGCAAAGGTCTTCGCTGTGAGTTTCCCCGGAGTTTCTGCAGTAGTAGGAACTTGGACCGAAGCCCCACATATATACTAGGTGTTGTTAGATTTCTTCGTGAAATCTGGGTCCAGATGGCCGTAGCTCCGTGCAGTCCTGGCAGCAACGGATTCTGCCGGTGGCGTCTCCGATGGCCGGACGGCCGGACTTTGTGTGGACTACTGGTGCTGTGGCCATCTGCGGCGCCACGAGTCCTGCCTGTAGGACTGGGTGACGTGACGACGGAGTCCTTTTCCTGTGGAATATTATTCCAGGTCAGATGTTACCAGTAGTACAAGGCTTGTCGTCACAAGTTGCTGGACGTGGTCCTTGCCACGTCCTGTTCGTTTCCTTCAGCTCTTCTTCTCGGAACACACAGCCGTGCCGACGGACGCCGTGCTCGTTCTGGAACTGGGGTGACTGGTGATAGAACAAGATCGCTGGATTTGGCTTTTTTTACGCAGCAGAAAAGTCTCCTAGTACGGCCTGTCAGGAGAGATCGCGCAATAATGTGGGGGCCTTGTACTTGATTTATCTACGAGGCCGGCCTAGGCGAGTGGTGACGGCTCAATATACTACTGGTACTCCTACGGGGCACATCTCATCGCGAATAGTTATTGCTTCGGGCAATAAATAACACGGCTACTCTAACACTACGTTGACCCTTGATTAGTGGGTTGCTATTCGTGAGATGGTTAAGACAAACATCGAATCGGTCCGTCAACGTCTACAGCCATAGGATCGAGATGGAACGGTGAGGCTGTGTTGAGCAGGAAGAGCAAAGTATGGAATCTGCTCAGCCTGAGGACCCACGACTCGTAATGATGTTGAAGTCCTCTGCGTCCGTAGTATGGTTAGAAGGTACCACCGCAACAAAACGCCTATGCTTCTTGTCAAGCTCGACATCTCAAAAGCTTTACTCGGCTAGATGGAAGTATCTTCTCGCTCTCATGGAACACCTGAGTTTTCCCACCAGATGGCGGAATTGGGTGGCCCTACGTTAGCAAGTTCCTTCTCCCAAATTTTGTTGAACGGAATTCCAGGCCAGCCCATCGTCCATGGTAGAGGGCTAAGACAAAGAGACCCCATCTCTCCACTTCTGTCTGTGCTCACCATTGACCCCCTACAACGCCTCCTCCATCTGGCTACTGAGACTAGCGTTCTGTCCAGAGTTGCAAAGGATCGAACGCGACTCCGGACCTCTTTGTACGCAGATGATGCCATCGTCTTCATCAAGCCAGAGAAAAGAGAGCTGGACATGCTTGCAGGTCTGCTACACCTTTTTGAAGAAGCTACAGGACTGCGTAGTAACATTCAAAAGTCCTCCATCGTACCTAACTATTGCGCCGGCTTAAATCTAGACGAGATCTTGGCCGGGTTCCCTGCATCAAGAACGAGTTTCCCTATCAGATACCTCGGGATCCCGCTGACAGTGACAAGGCTCAAAAAGATGGACTTCTAGTATCTACTCGACAAGGTTCGCAACAAGCTGACAAATTGGCATGGCCGTAACCTCACACTTGAGGGAAGGCTTACCCTAGTTAAATCTGTCCTCTCGTCGCAGCCCGTGCACACTCTCACAGCTGTTATCGTGCCTAAAAAGGTGCTTGAAGAGTTCGATAAATTAAGGAAACGTTTCCTCTGTGCAGGAAATGAGAACCTCACTGGAGGCAAGTGTAAGGTGAATTGGCCGACGGTGTCGAGGCCTCAAGATCTTGGAAGGTTAGGCGTTCTTGACATCCACAGATTTGCAAGGGCTTTGCGGCTACGTTGGCTTTGGCGGCAATGGGATGATCCGGGTGCACCTTGGGCGGGTCTGTAAATCCCCTGCAACAACGCCGACAGACTCCTTTTCACTGCCGCGACGACAATCGTTCTTGGTGACGACGCAAAAACCTCCTTCTGGCATTGCGCTTGGGCCAGGGGTCGACGTCCTAAGGACATAGCGCTTGATATCTTCGCTGCCTCGCGTGGACGCAAGCTTTCGGTTCGGGAGGTGTTGACTGATCAGGCTTGGTACGCCTCATTGACCTTCAAGCGCTTTGCACGGCGAGCCACCTAAAACAATTCGTCGATTTGTGGTCTCTCTCCCAATCAGTTTCGCTTGCGCAAGACACTGAAGACCGCATTATTTGGAACTACAATGCTGCAGGAGCTTACTCGGCGGCCTCGGCCTACGGGTTTCAGTTTTTGGGGCATACGAGTTTCAATCTTAAACCTCTGATCTGGAAACCGTGAAGCCCCTCCAAGTGTAAGGTCTTCGCATGGCTCATCATTCGTAACCGGGTCTGGACCTCGGACAGACTGGCAGCCCGCAATTGGCCGCACAACCCCACCTGCCCGCTTTGTAGGCGGCATCCAGAGACAGCTCATCACTTACTCATCGATTGTCGTTATTCGAGGAGATTATGGGAGGCCTTAGCTTCCTGGCTCTCTATCGCCCCACTAGCTCCAAATTCTTGGCCGCACTCCGACTCAGTCAAGCAATGGTGGTGCACTTTAGGCGCTGCTGCGGTTCCAAAGAAAGGAACGCGCTCACTTCTTCTCCTAGTAGTCTGGCAAATTTGGTTGGAGAGAAACACCCGCACCTTCCAAAGAAGAGAGAGATCGGTGCCAGACTTCTTGCAGCTATTAAGGCGGAGGCAAGGCTGTGGGGCCTTGCAGGTGCTAAGCACCTTTTTGCGATTTTGCCTCTGTAATTTTGTTTTCTCTGTAACTTTGCTGGACTCTCTGCTTTGTCAATAGAAACGGACACAGTCTCGTGCCGTTCGTTCAAATATATATATATATATATATATATATATATATATATATATATATATATATATAAATGGTAGGCCCTCAAATTCCTGTGAAGTTTACATCCATTAAAGGCTAGTTTGGCAACCTTATTTCCTCAAAAGATTTAAAGAGAATCTTGGAGAACATTTCTCCAAATCTCTTGGGGAAATAGGGTTGCCAAACTAGCCCTAACACTCTAATTTTTGCCATTACTTAATTCATCACTAGAATTTGAAACTCTTTTAACTTTAAAATAAAAACCTAAATTCAGATATGCGGATTATTTCTACTTTCTAGTATACATATGCACTAAACCCATATGGGTTGCATACAATGTTCCTAAATTCGTTTCCTTCCAAAGTCTTGAAATCCACTTTAGGTTTGAAAAATATTCATATCAGATCCATCTCCATTCCTAAAAATTCCCAAACCAATTCTTAGCTTAAAATTCACCTGAGCGTTGAATCTGTACTACATTTCCCTCTTAGCTTAAAATTCGGTGTTGATGGGTTGGTACTACCCTTACAGCCATGTCCAACTTCCCTTTCTTTGTAATCCTCCTTTTCTCTTACAAATCCAACCCGTCAGCACCGAGTCACCACATTACCTTGTCAGGTACGCCGCCACTATGCATTGCACCTTCCCTAGCTCCACTTCATGTCTACGCCCTCCATGCTACCTCACAGGTCGCAGCAATGCACCACTATCCTACATGGCTACATTTTTCTCTCCCTTTATTTCTGCCTCTCTCACTCTCTTTTCTTTCCTTTGACACTAAGACGCCGATGCCTATTTCCCACAAGCATAGGTGAGTGTGCTTCCTTGCGCTAGCCTTAGAAAGGGCGATTGTCGATCGATGATACAACATTTTATTTGTTGCCCACAATGCTGTTGTTTGTGTTCATGTTCGTTCCACAGATCAACATGGGTAGTTGTTACTATGTGGACTGTGCGGACATGTCTCCCAATGCAAAACCAAGGACGAAGCCGTGGGAGAACTGATTTGAAATTGGAAGCAGAGTGTAATGTATGAGGCAACACATGCAGTATAGGAGTCCATGCTGGCTTTTTCGTCAACAACATGCACTCTTGTGGTGTCAACCTCCGAAATTCTTCATGTCCACCTAGGTGGACGGGATCCGGCCGTTCACCCAACCCTCCCTTTTGCTTTCTTCTTCCCAAATCGGCCCGAATTGGCCCAAGGTCCACCCGCGCTCCTCCTTTTTTCCCGAGCTACCGCGCCTCCTCCGTCGCCGGCCGAGTTAGGGTTCAGGGTTAGGGGTCGTCGACGGGGTGGTCCTCTCCACCTCCGGCCTTAGAGGGAGGGCTGGGGGAGGCAAGTCGGCGCAGCGGTGGTGGCAAGGAGGTCGGCGGCTGAGGCCAGACGACGATTGGGCCAGGGTTGGGGCGGGGGAGCTCCTAGCGGGCGGCGGCGCTGGAGGTCATGGGGCGGGGCAGCTCGGCGGTGGGGCGGCGGCTAGCGGGCAGGGAGGCCGCGATGAGGGTGTCGATGCGCCAGCGGCCTCTGGGCAGCGGCGAGCGAGGCGGGGGCGGACGCTGGTGGCAGCGGGAGGAGGAAGAAGGCCGTCACGCGCGGAGGCCGTGGCGCGGGTGCCGATGCGCCGCGGGCCTCCGAGTGGCGGGGGCGTGGCGGCGGCCGGCGGGAGGGGGAAGAATGCCGCGGGGAAGATGGAGGGGTGGCGGCGGGCAGAGTGGGCTAGATTGGGCCCAATAACGGGAGGAAGAAGGTGAGGCGGGGGTGGGTGCAGACGGGTGTGCCGTCCACATAGGTGGAAGCGACGGGTCCCCGTCGGCCTCTAGGCAGTAGATGACGTGACACACGACGGTCAAAATAAGGGATTGATGTTCGGATTGACGCCAAACCTCCCAGGCATATGAAGTACACTGTTATTTCAGGCCATCTGGGTTCTCCTGTATCCCTCGAAAAGCTCCATGGGCCTTCATATCCTCCCTCTCCTTCCATTTCTCCCTCGCTCTCACAAGTCTCCATGGGCCTTTGCCAATCGTCTCCTCGAATCTTTGCAAGGGAGCTGTTCTAGGTTTTGTGCCTGGTTCCATGTGCTTCTGCTTCTGCAGCCGTTCACTCATTTGCTAGAAGTCTAGAACAGAGATTAAAGTACTTTTTTTTTTTCTGAGAGGCTTTCTATTCACCATCTCTTATTGGCTTATTGCTTTCTTCACCATTACACACATACTACATGCATTAGCAGCATTACGTAAAGAGAGATGCACATAGCCCGCATTAGTCGTCGGCCACCACTTGCGACATGCATGGAGACCGGCTGAAGTGCTGGAAGTTGAACTCTATATATGTAAAAACGACGAAGTTAGCTGCCGTCTATGTTTTGGGCACAGCGCAGGTGGGGTTGGTGAGCTTGGAGGCTTCAGGTCCTCGTACCTACAGGCAGTGCAAATGGCACATTTATATACACACAAAAGATTTTACTGATGACAATCGAACAGCCATTATTGGGCCAATATTTTTGCCAGATAAATACATGCGTGCGTATACATACATACCGTGTGTACAGTGTACGGTGAAAGTGGCCGATGTTGCTGCTTGTGACTTATTTGACCTTATGATGCATCGTTGCTGCCGGCCGGGAGTGCCGTTTGCATTGGAGTCCAACAATGGCGGTGAAGAAGCAGTGGCTGCTACTAGTTAGTGCCTACATCGTCTGCTGTGACCGAAGGAGGAGGAGTAGGTGGAGAAGGCGAAGGCGAAGGTGAGCTTGGAGGCTTCAAGTCCACGAACCTGAAACAAACATTTACCAATCAAATCCTTGTAGAGCAGGGAGATCCAGAAGCTACTACTGCCTACTGGCATCTCTTCTATAGAAGTATAAACTTTCATCTATCTGATACGTATTTTCTGCAGAATATGTATACTCCTATTCTCCTACATGAATAGGCCATGCATAATTAAGTTGCTTACGGGGTGTATGGGGAGAGGGGCCGGCCTGAGGTTGGTAATGAGGACTTTGGCTCTGATTTCACCTCCTCCTCGGCGGGCGGTTCCCTCTTGGAAGGGACGGCGGCGAGGAGCTGCTCCATGGGCAGCAGCGGCGCGGTCGTCTCGGCGACCGCTTCCACCACCTTGCAGTAGGCCGCCCTCCTGTTCTTGGCCACGCACCCGATCAGCTCCGCCACCTGCAGGTTGGACACCAGGCCGCCCACGTAGGTGTCCTCGGCTGCCACCACCAGGTTGTGCGTCTCCTTGAAAGCATCAGTTGGCCTCTCCATTCCCCCCGGCCTTATTATCTAGAACATCAGTAATAAGGTCGTAGTTAATTAGTCGTACTTAATTACGCCATTATTATCTAGAACATCATCAGTGAGGTCTTAGTTATACCGTGTAGGGAATGCCACTGGCGATGAGTGCTTCTTCAGCTCGTCTTTTCCAGATCAGAACTCCCCAAAACAAGCTTGTTGTTGTTCATTTTGCATACAGCATCAGTTATATATGTCAATACAATGTGTGTATGTAATGAACCCAATAACACACAACATGTAATCAGTAATTAATGTTTCCAATGCAGCAAGCAAGCAAGTTGATCAGATCAGTTGAACCTTACTTCAATAGGAAGGCAGGGAAGCCGATCCTGTTGGTGCCCAGGGAAGTGACCAGGATGAAGTGCTCCACCCTGGCAGCCGCTGCGGCCTGCACGAGGTTGTTGGTGGCCATGTAGTCGATGCGGTAGGGCCCCGTCACATCCAAGATCTCCTTCTCGCTGGCGCCGATGGAGCACACCACCAGGGAGGCGTCGCCAATGGCGGCCACCAGGCCTTCCTGCGTCTGCTTCTCCAGGTCGCACTCCACGATCTCGAGCTTCTCCGCGGCTGCACGCACGCATTTTTCCGTGCCAAATATATACATATATACATCGTCAGAGAGAGACTTGATTCAATGGCATTGTATTGTAGGTTTAATTTGCTTGGTGCTGTCGTCATCGTCATCTCACGCGAAATCGTTGCGCCGTCTTGCAGCTTCAGTTGCTCGACGCTCTGGAAATCATCGTGCAGACCAATTCACTCATATATATATACTGAGGTCGAAGAGATGGATACTCCCTAACTAGAGCTTGCTCATGAAATCAATCGAATATATTTCGAGCTCTGAGAGTACCGTACCGTACCTGCACCAGGGACGACGCCCTCTGGGCGCTCCTGACGGCGGCGCGGACACGGAAGCCAAGCTTGATGAGCTCCCTGACGGCCCGGGAGCCAACTCTGCCCGTGGCGCCGGCCACGAACACCAGGTCTTTCTCTTTCTTCTTCGGCGGCGGCTCGGCCGTCGTCGCCGTCGAAGCAGCAGCAGAAGCCGAGGGGGAGCGTCGGCGTGGACGAGACCAAGATCTTGCCGGCCGGGTCGGTGCCGGTGGTGATGGTGAACTATTGCTGTTGCTACTACCGACGGCGATGCTCCTCTGCTTCAGCAGCCGACGATTAGTGGCCGCAGCAGCAGCAGGGCGACTGGTGCAGCTAACCATGCGTGCCGGCGACGACGGGTGGCGCAGAGGCGAGAGGAAGACGACGGCGTCCATGCCCACTCCCAGCTTCAGCCTACCACTACTGGCTGCCTCCATCTCTAGCTTGCTGATCGAGCCTGCTCTGCTCTGCTGTGCTGCGAAAGGAAACTTCACGGACGCCACAGCCACAGCGGCGAGGGCGGCGGCGGACTGAGATGATCCGACGTGGCGTGGCCGAGTCCACATTCCGGGATAGCGTGGGGCCCACCCCTCATCCCTCCTCCCCAGTTCCCACTGTTTCTGGTCCATTGCGCGGGGGCAACGGTTACCCATTGGTTTTCTTCCGTTCAACTTCAACTCCAGTTTTCCTACATCAATTTTGGCTAATGATGAATCCCATGTTTTCTTTCCTTTTCTTAAATTAAAAATAAACATTGTATTCGTGCCACTATGTCAATTGTGGTTTCAACATTAATTCGATAGAATGACACTGTCATGTCACTTTTAGTGACAGGCCTTATTCGGAAAATGGCAGTCAAAAGTGGTAGACTTTTTTAAATCAAATTTAACCGGCTTGTCTTATTCAAAAAATTTGCAAAAATATGAAAAAATTTAAGTCATAGTTAAAGTACATTATATGCTAAACTAAAGCACAATTAAAACAAATAATATTATGAAATTTTTTTGAATAAGACGAATAAATCAAATTTGGTGTAAAAAAAATCAAACAACGTATAAATTGGGACGAAAAGAGTATGATGAACGGAACAAGTTTCACACGATGGCGGCATGAGTCTAGTCTAATCTAAGCAGTACAGATGGCGTGAGAGTCCAGTATTTGGCCATCGTAGCTCTTCAAGTCCTCTGTGCATTATTACTTTGATGATGATTGTTTGGTGCTTCCAAACCCTTCATCGCCTAACTAAATGGTGATTTCAACTCTTCAGCCACACAAGCACAAGCCCTGCTAACTTCATCTCCTCATGCGCAGTAGATGCATCAGCGAGCATGGAATCAGCATCTGGTTGAAACCATCCGAAGCCTGCTGAATTACATGGAAGAATGGAGTCAAATAGGATACTAATAAACATGCTTGGAGATATCACAAATCTTTGATGCGCCACTCCCCAAAACGGTTTGAAAACAAAAGGATGTTCGATGTACCTAAATGACAAAGCTAACCCAGAGCTTGTCAGAACGATGCTCCAGCACTCCTTTCAGTATGCTCGCCTCAAGGCTCTTCAAAAGATGTGACATCTCAAGAAAGATGAAAGATTTCATAGTCCTCACATAACATCTGGATGAAGCAAATGATGAAACGGTATGGCCAGGCTGATTAAGCTCTTCAACACTCAGCCCCTTATCAAGTTGCTTCCGGGTCTCATCACGGCAATGTTTTCTGAACCTGTTCAGTGTCATTGCAAAACGGAAATTAAGCATGCGACTTACAAATAAAAGGCAGAAATGTCACCTCTACTTAGCAGCAGTAGAATATTTACTATTTATTTCCGTCTCAGAAATCCCAGTCAAGTTTCTCAAGGCAGTCGAAGGAATATGCATAGATGTCGAGCAAAGTTCATTGGCAGAATAAAGCAATGTTCTCCTGCAAGCGCTATTTTACCAATAATCATGACGAAGTGGCCAAGTGGGAATTTTATAGACAATAATTGCAGACTTAGAAAAATAAAATTACTGACAAACATGTGCATCTGAAACTAACTGAAGAAAGTTGAGTAACATTCAAGCATGCTTACCCTTATCCAAGAGGGTACAAATGGATATTCTCAGAAGTGCTGCCTCAATGGGGCAAAATGGATAGCTTTTGCTGAAGCACGAGGACGATATTATCTGATTTTTACTAACAGATATGGGGCTGCATTCAAATAAGATGATAGATGGGGATGAGGGCACTTCCGGTGAAATCTGTAAGCCAGTCATAGAAAATGGCAAAATTACTCACAATTCCACCAGCATATCCAATGAACAATGGGCGCCTTCCAATATTAACTTCAAATGCTGCAGAGCCTGTTATCAGCAGCCGCAGAGTGAAGCCATACATTCAGAATGAAAAGAAATCGAAGCAGACGTTGCATACTGTACAGAGTATAATAATAATCTAGCTCCTTATAATTACCTTGAATTACCATGGGGGCCTTCATAACATAACAGATCTTATGCGCAGGCACACATCAAAGTTGATTGGCTAAATGACATGATTGTTTACTGATGTTATGAAGTAAACATATTAGATGCAACTGTCTTTCGTGCTTTTCTAGTTAATCTATTATTTCTCACTCCTTCATGAAGAACTTCATAAGTAGGGTAACTAATGTGACCCTTCTTCATCAACTCCTCAACGAGTATCTTTGGTGCAGCTATCTCTTTCTTATCAGTACTAAAGATGGTATCAACGACCTCAGGAACAACTCCCACTCTCACCATGATGTGAATAACAGCGACAGCTTCGGAAATCTGATGATTCACTGCAAGTGAATTTATTACACGGCCAAAAGTTGCCATCGATGGAACAAAACCCTTGTTGACCATTTCTGCCAGATGCACATACGCAAGGTCGACATTTGCAGTTTTGCATGATCCATCAATTAGAACACGGTAAGTATACGAATCAGGTTTGTATCCCTTGCTGATCATTTCATCAAAAATCTTTTCAGCCATTTGCATATTCAGCTTACTGGAATATGCACCAATCAAGATGTTGAAAGTGTGTACTGTTGCATTGTACCCTTTTTCATCCAACTTCTGAAACAGTAGGTATGCTCCATCAAGGTCACCATTCCTGCAGAATCCATGAATTAGCGTGTTGAAACTAACTGCATCAGGAATTAGCCCATCTTTACTCATCCTGACTATGACCCCAGAAGCCTCTTCCAGTTGATTGATCTTGCAGAAATTTTCTATCAGTATGTTGTATGTAATAGCATTTGGCCGGCATCCTTTGAGGATCATCTCTTCAAATGTTTCATTGACTTCCTTGGCCTTGCCAGCTTTACAGAGACCATTCAGAACCGAGTTGTAAGTGATAGCATCAGGGGCAATGCCATATGTCCACATCCTTTGAACAAGCTGAAGTGCACTGTCCAGCTTCAATCTCTTGCAGTAGCCATCAATCAATGTGTTGAAGGTAAACACATCTGGAAGGTATCCTTTCACAATGGCATCATTCATCACAACTGATGCGTCTGAAATATTTCCCATTTTGCATAAGCCGTTGATGACGATATTGTATGTCCAAATGTCGGCATGGCAGCCATCCTCGGCCATCTCATTCATGACCTGCAAAGCATGCAAGATCAGGCCCTGATGACAGAGCCCCTTGACAAGAGAGTTGTAGACGACAAGGTCAGGCTTCAGATCTTTTGCCTGCGCCTCATTAAAGAGCTCCAGAGCCCTCTCAACATCACCCTCGGCACACAGTCCATTGATTAGTGAGCAATATGTGACCCGGTCTGGCACAAAACCTTTAAATACAGCATCTTTCAGAAGCTCGGTAGCTTCCTGCAGCATGCCCCTCTTGCAGTAGCCATCGATGACGGTGTTGTAGGTGAAATCATCAGGTACGCAGCCCCGGTTCATCATCCTACGAAGATACTGTGCAGCTTCCTGGACCTTGGATTCCTTACAAAGGCCGCGCATCAATGTGTTGTAGGTAACAACATCTGGCACAATGTAAGCGTCCATCCTTTTCACGAGCGCAACAGCCTCTCCCAGCCTGCCGCCTTCACAGAGCCCACGGATCCATATGTTGTAGGTGAACCTGTTGGCTGACAACCCCCGCTTGAGGACCTTGGCGAGAAGTGCCCCGGACTCCTTGATGTCCCCTTTCTGACAAAGAGCGTGCAAAACATTGTTGAAAGCAACAACGTCAGGGAAGACGTCCCTGCCGAGCATTTCATCGAACAGGTAACGTGCATCGTGACGGTGCCCATCGGCATACAGCCCCCGCACGACCGTGCAGTAGGCGGCCGGTTTGACGTCACAGCCACGCTCCGGCAAGGTGCGCAGCAGGCGCTGGGCGACGTGCGGGCGGCCGGTGAGGCAGAAGGACTTGAGGCGGACGGTGTGGGTGCGGGTGTCCGGAGCAACGCCGGCGGCAAGCATCCTGACGTAGACCTTGTGAGCCTGGTCGTGGTAGTCGGCGTCGACAAGCGCGTCCATGATGGCGTTATAGGCGGGGGCGGCCGGCGGGCACGCGAAGAAGTCCATGCGCTCGAAGGTGTCGACGGCGGCGCGGAGGCGGCCGGCCCGGGCGAAGGCCTGAATGGACGCCACGTAGAGCGGTTGGAGGGAGTTGGGGGCGAGGCAGGAGCGTGCGGAGGCGAGGGCGGCATCGACGTCGTCGAGGCGGCCGGCGGAGGCGAGGTCGCGGATGAGCGCGCGGTAGGCGGGGATCGTGGAGGCTGTTGGCTCAGAGGCGGAGGCGGGTGCCGCGTGAGGCTGGCGGGTGACTACAGCTGCAGCGGTGGCCGCTGCTAGCGGCGGCGGCGGCCGCATTGGCATCGCATTCGCGGCGCGGCGGCGGGAAAGGGAAGAAGCCGGCGAGAGCAGCCATGCGTGGAGAATTACAAGTTAGGAGGGAGGGCTATTTTGCGAAGCATCCATCCATACGGGCTGGCTGGGCTGCGTTGTTAGTGAGCTGGGTCGTTCCCGGCCCGCCAGATCTGTTCGGGCCCACCATGTGTTTCATTTTTGGAAGGAGTCTTTTCCACAATATTAGTGTGGTGCGGGTTTAATCCTTCAACTTAAAAACCAGAAATAGATACCCCTCAACTCCTGGAAGTTGAAACCATTCAATTTTCACAAGTTGAGGTTTTGGCGATGAAAGGGAAAAGTATGCCACCTCGTCGCCGTGGGCTTGGGAAGAAAATTCTCTGCACACGTGGTGCATAGCGCCCGCCGTGTGGCACCTGGCGGATTCGCTCCACGCGTCCCAGCACACATCTTAAAACACCCCGTACAATCGGTTCGGCCCAATAGCGAGCCGATCTTGGGAGACAGTAGCTAGCGAGCCGACTCCGTCAAAAATCAGATCGAGCCTCCTGCCTCCTTATTCGCGTTGGCCGCCACACGAACCGTCGCCGCCATTACTGTCGCCACAATCGTCGGCGCTGCCGCTGCCGTCCGGCGTCCGCACCGAAGCCACCAAGGATCGCGCCCCGGTTAATCGAACTACAAATTATAATGCAGTGATGGAGAACCGGCGCCATCTGCTGTCATCAATGTTTGTGGCTGTTTTTCACTCTAATGGCACTAGTTTTTGTACTAGGATGTGGTTATTGATGTTGTAAAATTTCGACCTTTTTGCTGTGCAGCACACACTGGAATAAGGTCGCTAATCAATCAAAGATAACTCTCGATTTGTCAAGTGAACTGCAAAACTGGAGCTATAATTTTTCTTAAATTGAGACATTTACTGCTACTGAAATGATGAATGGTTAATTTGATGGCTCATCAAAATGCTCCTGTATACTCAAACTTGCATTTGCTTGTGTATCGGTGGAGATCTCGATTGATAATAGTCATAGACATCGCAAACTAGGGCCGCGGTTGAATTGTTTTCACTGGCTGGAAAGCAAACAATGGCAGTATGGCACTGCATGAAGGCAGCGACTTCGTTTTGCCCTAGACGCGAAACAGATCGCACAGGCGATGGCAGTATGGCGGTGCAAAAGTTCGTGGCGAAGTTGTGGTGTAGAAAGAGAGGCTCAATCTTATTTTTGACAGAGCTGGCTGATGGCTCGAGGCTCACCCTGAAAGGCTGAAAATGCCATCGGCTCGCTGTCGCACTAATTGCATGGGGACTGGTTGTTTCAAGATGCGTGGTGGAACACGTGGAACACATCAGCAAGGTGCCGTACGCCAGACGCTGTGCACCACGGGTGCAGAGAATTTTCTTCCGTGGGTTTGGATACTATGCAGTGTGAAGTGACAAGGAAATAAACAAGAAACACTTCATTTCTTGTGTTCATTATCTATTCCTTCCTTTTAGAAGATCTCCATATTTATGTGTTCCATTTCCAATGCCTTGCTGATTTTGCTTGGTTATTAGTAGCGAGTATATTGCACATGCAGAAAGCTACAGATACAAAAAAAAAAAAAAAAAAAAAAAAAATCTCCAAGGCAGTTCATCAGTTGGCGTAACGCCAAGAGAGCAAACTACTTCTGAATACCAACAGGCCGAGAGATAGCTTTGGGCTAAAGAGCTAGACAATAAACAGATACGTTGTCATCTGAGTAGCAAACTTCTAATGGAATAGAACATTAGCCTTTACATGAACAAAATGCTAACAAATGCCTGCAAAGCATAATACTACAATCATGCTACAGGAAGCAATGCATCACTACCGCATCCTTTTGGTGCTGAAAATGCCCTCAATGCAGGACAACTGCTCACTACAGCAAGATATTGTCATGGATTATTATCAGGACATCTAGGTAATGTCAGTTGGTTGTGGCTACGAGCTGTCACGTCTCTTTTAGTGATCTAGAATTCCAGCTGCTGCTCTAAGAAGATGTGCGGCCCTTCACTGCAAAGAAATAATCAGTAGTGTGTCAGATGGTTCTTACACAACTATTGATCGCTATGTGTGAGTGGAAACATGAAAGGCACAAGTCATATATGTATATACCAGGGCTAACAATCTTTATCCTCTTAGTGATAGCTCTGACAGAAGTAACAGATGTGGCTCCTGCTGAGAAATGTGTCAATCAGTATAAAGTTGTTGGGAGCCAAAAAAAAATATATATGATGACAGGAATAGGAGGGCTGAAAAATGAAGCAACCAATTGGATTAGAACTAGGTCAAAACCTTGAGAACTGAAATCTTCAGTGGTATCTGCTGCCATTGTCTTCACTGAATCAGGTAAACCAGGATCCGCTGCCACATAACCACCCTCATCAATAGCCTCAAGTCTGTATTTGTTCAACATGCAGAAGGAGCACATCTTAGCATTCATAGTTTTGCAAAGACTTGAAAATGAAAAGCAACAAATAAACAAAACAAAATAGAACTATGTCATACCTTTGAACTTCAGTACTTGTGGAAGGGTTCTGGCAATTAATGCCTTCATTGTCAAGATCAAAATCAAGCAAAAGCTCAGAGAACGAAAATTCTCCATCAAAAAAATCGAGATTAGTGAAATCAATGCCAAAGTCATCTTGCTTGTCTTCGTCAGAGGAGGTACAGGCCTTGTCACAAATCTGCTGCTCATTAGGAGCTGGCATTGCAACATCTGTACAGTCGAAATTCAGCTTGCCTTTGACGTGTTCCCTCTTGGTTGACTTGTGGGTGGTTGATTTCAAGGGAGAGCTGACATGGTAACTCCTCTCAACAGCGTAATAGGTGCCCCCTTTGAGAGGACTGACGATAACAGTCTTGGAAGAAGAAACTATGGAGCACTGGGAAGAGGCAATGTCCTGTTGGGCATGAGCATTTGCAACGGCAGACAATGGCGTTTCAGCTGGATAAGCAGGAGGCTGATCTTGCACGGGATGGCTCTGTTGCGGCGTGCAGGGAGAAGTGTGGGCTGGAGGCTGAGGTGGCCTGAATAAGCTCTTTGCAACAGATGACGTCTGGAGTGGAAGCTTTGGCACAGCAGAATGTTGAGCTGAAGCTGGTTGCTGGGAACCAGAACCCATGTTCTGGTCGGCGTTGTAATTGGACGGTTGAGAGGCTACAGCTGCAGCTTTACCTGGTATTAGGAATTCAGCAAGTCAGCACTAACACATATGCAGTACCAGAATGCAGTGCTGTGTTTCAACAAAGATGAATGTCTGCAGTGCTCAAGGGAATCACAATAAACAGAATCTGAAGGAAATACTGTTGGATGGACAAACGTGTAGTAAATGTAATGTCATATCAAAAATTGCAACAGGCACACACATACATACAGGCAGCAGCTCAAGGCTCTCTGAAGCTAGCAATTTCAAGAGGAATTGTGAAAGATGTGCATTACCTTTTGCATCTGAGGTAGTAGCAGGTGTGATGCATGATCGCTTGGAGGCTGAAGTGGTCCTCTTGGCAGCCTTCCTCTTTTTAGTTGGCAGAGAGGTGGGAGCCGGGGTGGACATATCTGAGGACTTGTTGTGGACAAGGACTGATGAGGAAGCGTAGTGATGAATGATGGGCGAAGCATGCCCAGCGGCGCCTGCAGCAGCAGAGGAGCGAATAGGGGGTAAAAAATCAAGCAATCTGAATGTTGATGTGCAAGAGCAGAAGAGATTGCAGGAAGCAGCAGCAAAGTTACCTTGGTGCGGCGCCTGCGGAGGCGACGAAGACGCGGCGACGAAGAGCGGGGGGACGAGCGGCGGCGATGACGGCTGGGCGCCGGTGCCGGCTCCGGCGGGAGGATGAGGATGGAGCGGAGGCAGCATCACCATCGGCGTCGGCGGAGCGGAGGAGGATGAGGCTGCGTAGTAGGTGGAGACGAGGGAGTGCATGGCGTGCATGGCGGAGTCGGTGGCGACGCGCTTCTCCTTGAGGTCGATGTAGTCGTGGAGGATGTCTGCGAGCGGGAGCAGGCCCCTGGGCGCCGCGGGCTTGCTGCGGTTGGGGCTGAAGAGGTGCGCGGCGTCGGCGCGGAAGGCGGCGAGCGCGGCGCGGAAGCCGTTGTCGGCGAGGTAGCGCTCGACGAGGAAGGCCACCTGCGCGGGGGTGACGTTCTTCTTGCCCGCCTTGCCGGGGTGCTGGTGCTGGTTCGGCGGGGTCGCGGGCTTGGGCGGTGCCATGGCCGGGGCGCGCTGGTGTGGGTGGGTGGGTGGTGGCGAGGCCGCGGAGATCTGCGTGCGTCGCTCTCTGCCCTCGCCCTCCTATGCTCTCCTCCGCTCTCGAGTAGCTCGGCTCGGTTGGATCTGGGGGATGGAATTCATGTGATGGTGGATGAAGAACTGGGATCTCAGCGCGGGAGGAAGGAGAGGGAGGGAGGGGAAACCAAGCGGGAATTATGAAGAGCGCGCGCGCGGGAACCTTTCACAGCCTTTGCTCCCGCGCGGCTTCGTTTTCATCCTACTAGCGGAACCGGAGGAGACTAATGAAGGCTGGGCTGGGCTGGGCTGGGCTGGGCTGGGCTGGGGAGGGCGGACCTTTGGACGGGACAGTGGGGTTGGGCGAGCCCACGGGTTTGGGCCAAGGCCTTCTCTTTTAGTTTGGTCCAGCCCAGGGCAGAATTGAGTTGGCATGAAATGATAGGAAAGTTGAGCTCAAAAAAAAAAAAAAATGATAGGAAAGTTGAGCTCAAAAAAAAAATGAGAGGAAAGTGGTCCACGTTCGAGGATCACGGAGCGGATGGACACACAGTTGGTACTACCAGGTTCCGTCTTCTCTGAATGAATTGGGAGAAGATCCAAGAATGTTTCTGTGGCAATGGATGTTTGTCACCGTTCAGGGTTCAGCACCCGTGCTTTGCCGTAGCCATTGCACGTGTCGCTAGCGGCTACCAGGAAATAATTGTTTAGTGTTCACATGCCCACAAATACTGGATCATTCGATGCGTGATTACCTTGGCTAATTAATAGCCATTGGACCAAACTACTGTGTAGTGTGCTTATCCGGTGAAATTCCAAGGTGTCCTCGTCTTCTTCTTCTTGTGCCTCCTTTGTCACACGTCCATTTGACCGTTGTCTTCGTTGGGCAATATTCCGGTGAAACCCCTTGCACAGTCCCTTCACGTGCCTTCAGTTGCTTCTTCGTCTTTAGCTGTGCCACAGTGTCAGGCTCCATTTGATAGCAAAGTATTTTTGAAGTATTGAAATAAAATCATGATATTGGTGAATACTGTAGTATTTTTGGTTCAAAGGTGTTTGGCTGGATCTTCTAAAACTCTGTTTTAAATACCATGATTTAGTCAAAACCACATTATTTTTCCAGTAATGTATTGGATACTGCACTCTGGACCAAAGTTTTTCTCGGTTATGGACTCACGGTTGCTTCGCGCCCCTCTGCCCCGTCGTCCGACCTCGCGATCGACGCCCGCCGACGCCAGCCCGACCTATTTTCGGTCTTTTTCTTTCGGCAGACCAAACCCGCCGAAAATAAGCCGAAAACCGCCGAAAATAACTATTTTCTGCGATTTTGGCCCTATTTTCGGCGGTTTCCGCCGGCCCCGCTTGGCCACCTCGCTCGCTGCCGTGGGGAGAGAGAGCAGGTGGGAAGAGGAAAAGAGAGGGCAAAGTGGGAAGGGATGCGCTCGTTCGGTGCTGTCTTCTCAACTGAATACTACTAGCGTGATTGGTAGGCTGAATCTGGCGTGCATTGCATCCAAGGATGCAAGTTTGGGTTGATTGGTTGCATGCACGAGGTTCTGGACCAGGCCCGGTGCGTGCAAAAGCGGCAGCTAAGGTTGGCTCCAATTTCGTTTCCGTTTCTTGCGGGCCTGGTTGGCGACGCGCAGCAGCAAGGGTGCGGGAGGTGGAAAAGATGAAGCGCAGCTCATTAATCCAGACAACCAAACATAAGATATGTCTGTCCTAGCTGCAAATGTTCGGACAACCAAACACGATGGTTTGCATTCCATGGACATGGCCAGTTGGGGCATGGTTCCTTGGAACGGGCCAGCCAGGGTAGGGAAGTCTACCAATCACGCTATACACAACCAAACACACTATAGTTTTTAGAAATACTTTGCTACAACTATGGTTTTGTAATATCATGATATTTATGTCATGTACAATTGCAAACCACAGTATTGTAAAACCATAATATTTAAAAACTTTGCTATCAAACATACTCTCAGCCGTAGGGTCATGAGGCCATTGCTTCAGCCATTTAAATCATGGTCACCAGCTAGTGCATTTGTACCGTATACAGTACGCAATCATTGCTTTTCAATTTTGTATACAGTGAGCAAACAGTGTTTTTCACGTCCATTTTCACCATCTGGTGACCATGGTCTTACCGTGGAACTCAACATCTTTGCTGGACTGGACTATAGGTACGGTTGCGCACCTTGCGCGCGAGCTTTGCTACCTAGTTTATATCTTGTGATTAAAGCTTCCGATCGCCAAATAAATTTTATATTTGTATTCGTTATACTTTTATCTACGAAACTAGATCACACTTAATATATAAATATTTTAAAAAAATATATTTCTATTTTTTATTTTTGCTATTTGTATAGGCAACCAAACAAAATCTGTGTGTGGCTAGGCTCAAACCACTCTGGCCATCCAAATAAGCGTGCCTGCGCGTTGACGGCCACTGACGCAACCAATCGCACCCATATTGCATGCTTAGACTATTCTCAATAGGGATTGACAAAAGTACTTATACACGATACTGTAGCGCTACTGTAGCGCAGAGGGTAGTTGGAATAGCAGAAGAACAGTGGAAAGGAAAGGTTTTAGGCAATGGGGTTGGGGATAGTAAACTTTACAGATCTCATTTTTGAACCACATGTTAGCCTTAAAAAAAATCTAGCTCTCCATACAAGTAGGAGCGTGTACTTAAGCTATTCAGCAAGCGCTAATCATAGGCTGACTTCTTGGATGTTTTGGCGAATATAATCAAGCGCATGAACGCGTTGGTGAAGTGTTGAAGCGTGGCTTGTGCCAAAGAGCAGGGCAGGATCACAGGAACAAGAGGCGTGCGCGGTAAACAAAAGGCAGGCCGACAGCAAAGCAGCGAGGCCGAGGCGCGGCTTTTCTGACCCCTGCTGGTGGCCTGTGGCTGTTGCTTTGCTTTGCTTTGTTTTGATTTGTTTTCTTGGGTCCGATTGTTTTTTACCTTCAGCTTTTGAGGATGGATGGACGAAGGTGGAGGATAATCGATGGATCAGGTTAGTTGAGGATGGCAATGGATCTAGGCGAGATAGGGTAGGAGGAGAGGACCATCCCCATGGCAATTACCAAAAGGAAAGGAAAGGGAAGCAAAGGCCAAGGCCTGTGCTTGTTTGGGCTTTTGGACTGACAGAGACAGACAGCACAGCAGAGCAGAGCACTACCCCACCCACCCGTTGGCGTTTGCCTCCCTCCCTCACCAATCTCTGGATTCTACCGTAAATCCCTCTTCACTTCTTCAGGCAAAGGGGCCGTGAGCTGGTCCAGGCCTGAGGTTGCAGTTGCAAGTTGCTGCTGCTGCTGCTGCAATTCGAGTCGCATTGCCTTGCCATTGCCGTAGGGGAGTGGAGTGAGTCGGGAGATCAGGTCGATGCAACTGCGGAGCAGCAAGCTCAGGCTGCTCAGCTAACGGCTCAAGGTGCTTGCTTGGGGAGTCGAGGAGATGCCGCCGCCGCCGCCGCCGCCGCCGCCGCCGCCGCTGCTCCTGCTTTTCTTTCTCCTGCTGCTGCCTTCCTCCCCTGCCACCGCCGCCTCCCCTGCTAGCGGCAACGCGAGCGCGAGCTTCTCCCTCAACTTCTTCCCGGCCGCCAGCGCCGTCGCGGTCGCCCAGCTCGCGCTCTCCGGCGGCGCCAGCGCAAATGCCACCGCTTTCCCCGGGGCCATCTCCATGGCCGCCCCCGGCGCCCGGGTCCAGCACAGGAGCCCCATCCCCCTCTCCGCCGCGGGCTTCTCCACCTACTTCGCCTTCGCGCTCCACCCCGCCGCCTCCCCTCCGCCATCCTTCGCGTTCTTCCTCGCGCCCTCCGCCGCGTCTCCCCCCGCCCTCGCGCTCGTCTTCTCCGCGCGCCACGTCCGGCTCGACATCGCCGGCCGCGCCGTCGTCCAGGCCACGTGTCCCCCCGCCGACGCCGCCTCCCGCCTGCACGTGTGGATCGACTACAACGCCACATCCGCCGCGCTCCACCTCCGCCTCTCCGGGTCCGCCGCGCGCCTCCCCAGCCCGCCGCTGCTCTCCTACCCGCTCCGTCTCCGGAGCGGGCCCGTCCTCGCCGGCTTCCGCACCTCCTCCGGCAACTGCAGCCTCTTCAGCTGGGCCTTCCGGGCGGCTCCCCCGAACCCGATGCACTCGCAGCCCCTCGACCCCGCCGGCCTGCTCGCCGCGCGGTCCTCCACGCCGCCTTCGCCGCACCGCGTCCCCGACCGCCGCCGTTATAGCCCCGGCCCCAGCCCCAGCCCCTGGGCGGCCGCCGTGTCCCTACTCTTCGCGGCCGCTTGCGGCGCCATGCTCACCTTCTTCCTGTTCTTCATCTGCTACTCCGTGGCAAGGCGCCGGCCCGTCGCGCCGGTGGAGTTCCCCATGCACCCGTCCGGCTCCGACGTCGTCTACCACAAGATTGTGCTCGTCGGGGCCAAGGACGACGCCGCAGCTGCCGACCATGATGCGCTTCCGCCTTCCGCTGCCGGTAACAAGTAGCAGATGCTCCGACCTTCCCCTTCCGGGGCGCGGTAACGTCAAGCAAGTAGATGCAACTGCTCTCTAGTTCTCCCTTCTAGATTTGTTTTAGTTCAGTTCAGTTGATCAGTTCATGTTCAGTTCATGCAATTGTGCCCATTGTAATTAGTTACTACTTAGTACGTGGTGGGAACTGCAGACTTTGCTATCCAGTCAAACAAAAGAGTGACAGCAAACTCTGCACTTTCCACTCAGATTAAGTTCAATTAGTTAGAAGCTTCTTCTGTTTCATCGTCCCCAATCAAGTTGTAACACCACTGCTACTGTTGTATTTCGTTTGTTGCATTGATGCTGCTTCATCATATATATGCTTGTGTGGCTGTGTCTCGCTTCCCAACTCTAACAGACAAATAAACATCATCCTTCTTCCACTGCTCAAATGCATGCTACCAATGTTCACCGTGAAATTGGTTCAATTGCCAATTCTCCATGACTTGTAATATTATTACTAGTATTTTTTCAAAGATGTAATACTAGCACTTCTCCACTACACATCCTATGCCGTGGTCATTTCTCCTTATGAGAGCCACATGGCTTGGCAGATGGCAGGTGCCCAGCGTGGCCACGACAGTTAAATTATTTTGCACCATTGGATTTTGCTTTCACGGCTCTGCGTTACCCTGCTGTGTGTTTCCTGTTTGTTTCTAGTGTGTCGTGTTCTCAGTTGGCTGGAACATTCGTGACCTCAGCCGTGCTGTATGGCTAATCCTCATTTTAATGCCAGCCGTGCTCACTTCCTCCCTCCAAGTCTCTGTGCTGCAACCCCGCCACACCAGTGTTTGCTCAGAGGAACTTTTGTGCTTACAATTGCTTGACGAAATGCCTCTAAAGTTGTCCTGAAAATGTGGGTGGGTTAATTCGTGTCTGCACATCCAAAATGAATTCAGGATTCGTATACAGAAATTTGGTGGTGCCTGCTGCAGCTTGGGTTTTTTTTTTGGGGGGGCTAGTTGAAGATTCAGGTATAGCTGCTGCATGCAGCCGTTCATTTTATCTGTTTCATGCTTATTTGCATATGGTAAGATATGTGTTTTCCATATCCATTTGCTCATTGCAGGATGACAAGAGATAATATATGCATCGGAAGCAAGTATACATTAACATAGCAACTGTTTTTAACTCTGATTCTGTTTGTCCTTATACACCAACACCATCTTAATTCAAGTTGTTCTATCCTAAGATACCCAGCAAGACTCCCATCATCTATTTTGTTTCATGTACATCAAGATTACTCCAGGGTAACTGAACCTCAGTTAAACTCTGGAATTCGTTCAGCAAGTGCAGAGATGGTAAGATGAGAGTTTTTCACCTTGGAAATGTTTGACAGGTATCTTCCTCTATAATAAAATATCAGCAATCCCAGTAAATGTATTTTTCCCAATAAAACGGGTTCGGTCTTTTTGGTTCATGTCAGAACAATTACAAAATGGAAATTGGTCAATCAATACGCTCCTAATGCATAATTGGAGTACTCTCCAGAGGTATAGTTAATCATTTAATTCGTAATGCAGTTTCTTGCTTTCCTTCTCCCTGATTGTTATATCGTGAACCACTCATTCATCAGCAGGGGGTGTCACAGAGGGATCTCTTGTAAAAGTTGGTTGTATTGATGAGGCAGTGACCAAGTGCAATATTCGTACCTTTTTTACAGAAGCAAGTGGAAAAAACTAGCACACAAAAAGAATAGACCTTTCAGGTTCTGTATGCAATTTGAGAGTTGGGGGTACGCACAGGTATATGAATGAGTACCCTATTGCATTTTATTCTATTTGATGGTCATGATTTTTAGTTCTGTCAATGTTTTCTTAGCCGAAGGAAAAATGTAAAAAACAGAACATGCTAATTTTGTATTTATTCTTTCTGGATAAGTGAGCATGTAACAACAATCTCAATCATGCGTGTGCTATTTGCTTTACTTTTTAGTTACCACTTAGCAGTGATAATGTAAACGAAGGTATATAATGCATTTTCTGGAATTTACCATGCTGCATTGTCAGGTCGTTGCACTGTTTGCTGCATGTAGCCTGTTCTCAGCTCTTTCAGAACTAAAAATGCATGTCTATCATCTAACCAGCAAAACCTGTGCTGTCAGCCTGCTGAGTGGTTACTATTGCACTTGGTTTTTGAGTTTGCTGTTCCCTTTCTAGTGCAGGGCTTTGCAGCTTCCTTGCCTCCACCTTAGCCAGAGGAGAGCCTGGGCAAGTGCCTACGGAACTGCGTGCTAGTGTTCGACAACTCTACTGAGAAATCCATTGCATCCGAAAGAGAGCGCAGATACGGTTGCTTCTCCCACATCACATTTGCATTTTGTGCACTTCAAATCAAAACAATGGTTTTCTAAACATGTCCCTAAATCAAAAAACACACAGAAATAGAAACTTGCTCCAAATGAAAATAGAAAACAGAAAACCTCACTAGAAACCCTTTGCCGCGCAGCCGGTGAGATGGTGGGCCAGTTTTATTTGTGGAAGTGCAATATTGTTGCAATGGAAAAAATAGGCAAAGAAGGTAAAAAATAATTAATAGATACCCAAGCTTGGTGGCAAATTAAATGTTTCAACACCAGCTCAAAGTTCATACGGTTAGATTATTGTGTAGCTACACACAAATCATTTAAAAGTTGGATATTGAGACTTCTGGAGGGAGCACAAACTTCGCCACACCCAAGAAGGCGCTTCTGATGTGGGCTGAGACAAACATGCTCCTGATGAGCCAGCCACTGATGGAAAGCCGCACGCCAAGGGGGTGCATCAGTTGGATATTGAGACTGGGAAGGTGGTCACAGAATGGAAATTTGAGAAAGTTGGAGCTGATATTAACATGAGGGATATCACAAATGATAGCAAGGGTGCCCAACTGGATCCTTTAGAGTCCACCTTGGGACAGGACAGGACAGGAGGGGCGGCATTGTGCAGAATTTGGCTAGTGCAACTGAATCACCAGTATTGCAATGGACACAGGTGCCATCTTCCAGGGGGACAAACTTTTAGTGCTTTGCTTCTACTGGTGATGGTTCCATTGTTGTTGGATCATTAGATGGCAAGATTCGCTTGTATTCCAAGAGCTCAATGAGGATAGCAAGGACAACATTTCTAGGGCTGGGTTCACCAATTACACATGTTGATGTGACTTATGATGGGAGGTGGATTCTGGGGACAACCGACACATACCTCATTCTGATATGCATCATATTCATTGACAAGGATGGAAAGGAGAGAACTGGGTTTAGTGGGAGAATGGGTAACAGAATCGCAGCGCCAAGGCTGCTGAAGCTCAACCTACTTGATTCTCATTTAGCTGTAGCAAATAACAGGTTCCGAGAGGACAGGTTCTCTTGGGTGAGTATATTTCTCTTTTCTATTGTGAACTTTGTTAAGTTTTACAATTGTCAACTATACATAAAGATGGTCTGCTTCTTGGTAGCACTTCAGTGTTAACTGATCAAAACTGACATTATTAGTTATATTGCTGTATTCAGTGACCTGCAGTTGTCAAATTATATGGCCTTGCGCCAGATCATATATATTGTAAATCATGTAGAATTGGCAACCGCTAGCTGCAGTGCCTATAATCAAATGGTTAATCTATCTCGTGCATCTAGAAATATCCCAAATTCTGTTTTCTGATTATGAAAAACCCACCAGCGTATGCATTTGGTGTGGTTGTTGAGCTCTTATCCCTTGTCCAGTGATTTCGCGGTTGAGAATGGGAAGCAGGAGCGGCACCTGGTGGCCACGTTGGGGAAGTACAGTGTGGTGTGGAACTTCATGCAGGTGAAGAACAGCCATCACGAGTGCTACCAGTTCCAGGAGGGGCTCAAGAGCTGCTACTGCTACAAGGTGATCCCCAAGGACGAGTCCATCGTGGCGAGCTGCTTTATGCACGACAAGTACACCGTCAGCGAATCCCCATAGGCGCCGCTGGTTGTGGCCACCCCCATGAAGGTCACCTCCTTCAGCATCTCCAGCAGGTACTAACTCCGTGCTGCTGCTGCCGCCGCCCCTGGCTGTCGTCGTTCGTTGGTGACGATTGATTGCTTCGCCATGCTGGGTGTGACTCAATAGGTAATCTGTTTTCGTTTCGTTTTTTTGGTAGACAAACAATTGGGCTTGGTGATTGTCTCGTCACTCATAGGTAATCTGTTTTCATTTCGTTTCCTTGGAAGACAAACAATTGAGCTTGGTGATCGTCTCGTCATGGTTTGTTAGTAGACGGAAAATTCTATTTATGTTGACGAAAACTTCTGCTTGATCTCTGTCCTGAGCATAGTAATTTATTCTTCACCATACTGTTCTCATGTGCCCTCAAACCCTAGCCTCATTCCCCCTGAAGATGAGGATAAAAGTCATGCTTTGAATATTTGGAACCAAATATACATCATTCCCCCTTTTTATTACTCCTATTATCAACATTAGTTTTAGTTGAAAGGCATAGCTCTATAGTATAGTTATTGCCTGATGCTAATATGTTATAACTCGGATTGTACTTCCGATGCTAGAAGTACCCAATAACTCTGAACATATGTGAGTTTCCTGGATTAACAAAAAGATATGCTTTCCATGATGAGTTGATGACAAAATACTCAAAGATTCTTCAGCAAGAGATCTCTGACTACTCTCATAGGTTTTAGCTTTCCTTGCAATAATCCACTGCACCTCCTTCCGTTAGCTGACTTAATCGTCAATGTGAACCCTCTACTTGATTTTAAATACAATCATGGCATTAGCCAGTGGTGGGCCAGATAGTCATAGACTCATAGTTAATCACCCACACCCACCACTGTAGACTACAGTACTAATCTCGAATTCCTAACACGAGCAACCATTTGCCTATTTCACAACGAATCACACAGTGATCATGAGCCAGAGTAAAGCCCTATACCAAACTGCCACCAAACAAGCAAAGCAGTAACTGATTCCCATTTCCAGTGTTGAGTTCTCTAACTGCCCCGAGATTCGAATGGAACAGCACATTTCCTGAGCTCAGCCGAACTCTGCACCCATCGGATGAGAGTGGAGGGGGAAGGGCGGGGGGCAGGCGTAGGCTTGTCACAGTATTTACTTGATGAAGGAGCAGGGGTCGCGGTGGGGTCGTCCCATCGGCGACGATGCCCTCGCTGCCGCCGGAGAAGAGGAAGGCATTGCCCATCTCGCGGAAGGGCTCCCGGTCGTAGGTGTGGATCACTGGATCGACGCCTCGGAGCCGTCGGAGAGGGCTGCGGCCACAAGCACCACAAGCCACGAGGGTGGCGCGGGGGGTATCGCTCGTGTGGGGAGATGGGCGGGTCTCGGGGCGATGCGGCGGCATGGCAGCGGTGGAATTGCGAGCGAAGGAGTCGGAACGACGGGCTCGTGGGGAGAAACCAGAAGCGGCAGCCTGGGTGTGACGGCTCGTGGCCCAGCCCGAGCGCTCGCGAAAGATCACGAAACGATGTTATCAACGGCTGGAGTGACACGTTGCGTGAGATCCTACGGTCCAGAAAACAGGGCGACGTGGCCCAATGAGATGCTGGGGATGGAACTCTGGTTTCGGTATTTAGAGATTTGTTCATGTGGTCAGAATCAGGCGATAACCGCAAAAGTAAATGGTAGTGCCAATTTATTCATGCATTATTGCTCGACTGGTAGGGCACATTGTTGTCAATTGTACTGTCATGGAGGTAGAAATAGCTTGGGAGATCTGGAAACATCGGAATTCTTGTATGTTTAAAGAAAATAGGCCGGGTGCCCTGTTTGTTGCAAATTGTGGCTGAGGATTGTTCTATGTGGTGCTTGGCTCTCCAGGAGCTGCTCCTGCGTCAGCTCACCTCGGGGGGTGTAGCTTGGTTCTACTGGGTAGTGTTGTGGTGTGTGTGGCACATCAGTTTATTCCTCGCTGTTGCGGGATAGACTTTGGTCTACCACTTGTACTAGGAGTTGACAGTCTTATCTCTTATCTCTCCTATGTTTGCTTTTCTTAATGAAATGACACGCACGCACTTGTCCGCGCCATTTGAGAAAAAAAAAGATTTTTTTTTTGTGTGTGTGGTTGTAAGTAATGTAATAGAGTTATTTAGATGTCATGCTGTGATACTTTTTTTGTGACTGATAGATTGGCTGCTAATAATCTCTTTTATCCCCAGACAATTGTGATAGATTGGCAGGTAATTGTGTCTTTTAACTCCAGTCGTACTGTTTTGCTGCATGACTTAAATGCTTTGGTCATGAACCTCCCCAGTCAGGCTTCTGCCAGTTACATAGACCAATGGAGTTATATTTAGTTCTGATGATAGCAAAAAAGCTTACCTCTCAATTATTGCGTTAATCTAGGCTTCTAGCCTCTCCAATTTTCAACTGGATGTAAAGGTCCTGCTGCTAGATGATTTTTCTGTCTTCTCTTGACCGTCTGTTAAACATGCCCTGATGGGAACATATTCGTTTGCCACATTTTAACTTATCTGAACAATTTACTAGTGTTCATAAAGTTTCAGTGAGTTTATAAACTACACTAGCACTCTTCTTTTTCCTCTTGAATGGAATGGAACCTGATGCATACACATGCTTCTTCTTCTTCCATGTTAGGCTGTCCTCTTGGATTAGATAGAAAGACCCACACTCCAAGCTATCTGCCGCGGTTCATCGGCATCTAGTTTGGACCTGCTAGTGGCTTCGGTTTCTTCTGAAGCAGCTTCAGCTCCAAGTTGCTTTGATGATATAGTTTAGGCTCCTCTAAAGTTGCATTTCATATTTCTGGATAGACACCAATGATTTGGGGTGCTTTCTGTTAGACAAAGCTGACTTTGCATTAGTAGTATCATACGATGTTGCTTTTAAGTTAGGAACTACAAGCCAGAAGAATATGGAACCCGGGGTTGCTTTGAGAGAGGCTTTCCCGCACCTGAATTCTGGGTTATTGTGAAGTGCATATTTGCCTCCGCCACTAGAGTTGAGTGGGTAGCTGAATTGCCTTTAGTTAGGATGATTGGGGCTTGGGATCAGATGCTGCTCTTGGCGTACAGACAACCAGGGATACATCCATGTCGTATATTCTATAATGACATCAGCTGAGTGTGATCATCATTAGTAGCTAAATTGCCTTTGACGATTGTCATTGGCCAGGCCAGGATATTGTGCGAGGGTGCATCTTTCATTCTTTTGGAGAAAAAAATACCTTTTGAATGGTATAAGTGACCTTTTGCTGTACCGTGCCATGCATCGTTGTATCTCCGCAATCATACAAGATGCTCTGATGTCGCTTTGACCCTTGTGGGCAATAATACATTCATCATGCTCCAACATACATGTCCCTGTGTGATTTGTACAGTACATGTTACTAGTATTCCTAGTATGCTGTGAATATGTATGTTCACCTCCCCTGACGAGTGTGCAATCTTGGTGCTGCAGACATTGTGCTGGCGGGCATCCATCGAATATTCCTGTCATGGATGATGGATGGGCGGCCACCGTGCCTCCTGCCTGCCATTGGCAAATCATTTGCCGCACCGCAGGATGGGTCTCCTTCCTCCTTTGGTCACTTGAATGGAATGGGATGGAACAGAGGATGGTCAGATGTACCACCACCTGTGCCAATTGGTGACGGCGGCGCCGGATCAGGTCCGTGGAAAGGAGGAACTGACCTGCACAGCACAGTCCATTTGATCACCTGTCTTGTTTGTTGTTGCGCCCTCGTGTTCTCCAACTTTGGATTCAATTTCGTCACGTTGCCGTTTCTTTCCCTTTTAGCCCTTTCTTTTGGACCAGAGCAGCTGATTGAAATGCAAAGCCTTTCTTCTGCTTGATATATATTTATATATAGGACGATCTGAATGATCGGATATGACATACAACCTCATGTTTTTTATTTGGCGTTGATTAGTTCAAAATTGAGCTGGAGAGCGTCAAACAAATATGAATGGAGGTTACAACAGGGAATCGGTGACGATCACCCCTCAAACAACTGAATTTTGGCCTCATGCCGTATGCTTAGCATGTGGGTGATTATGAATAATGGTACGTGCGGGTTATGATGGATGGCAGGAGTTGCAGAGTGGCCTGCCGTCTTCCTCGCATGCCTGTGGTTACTACGTCCTCCGATTCCGGCTGTCGTCATTTTTTCCTTCTTCTTTTTTTCTATATGGGCAGTTTTACAAGCAACTTCGATGCATCTGTTATCGTTTCGTGCTTTCCTTGCCCACTAACACACAAAAAAGGATCGGCTCTTGTTCCCTCGTACATGGGATATTCTAGCTCTAAATAAAACGGGGTTTGTAGACTAGGGAGTTCTGTTTACTTATACAAATGTCCTATATACGCTCGCCTAGTTTCAGCTATAGAAAGTTCTGGAGCTCGTGATAAGCGGTTTCATCAACTAGGGAATTCTGTTTTCGAGCTGCGCCAAACATATCTTTACCTAATAGTAATAGATGGAGTGTGTTAGGACTATTTTGGCACACTTCCCCCTTTTTTTTACTCCTTGCGTATATACAAGTCTAAAGACAACCTTCATTTGGTTAAAAAAAAAGGGCAATGAAACAGTCGATGCTCTTCTTTGTTTGAGATAGTACTATCTCGCAGAGGAAGCGATCAAATAAGGACGTCCCTGCTCCCCCCGGTGGCGTACTGCTGCTCCTTGAAATCGCAATTCGCAACAGGAGAAAATGACCACCCTCGTGATATTTTTCCTCTCTCCCCCCCTGCAGCACCTGTTGGCAGAAATGCATGCCCTCCTGTCGCATCGTTTGCTCGGATGAGATATGAGATATTTTCCGGTGCCACTATATCTCTATCTATGCTTGTTTATAGGGTGTGTTTATAACTTTATATAGATAGTTCTTTATTAATGAGAAAAAAAATCTAGGTGTGGTGTGTGGACTTGTGTACCTGCTTTACTTGTTTCGGCTGGCAAGGCAACCAACCAACCGTCCGCAGGAGAAAAGAAAACGGAATCTCCAAGAATCCATCCATCCATCCATCCCTGGGCGTTTCGATTCGATCGCCCGCCGGTTGCAACGAACTCAGCGAACGAAACGGGGCATCCATCGCGGGAGCCGGGAGCCCGGGAGAGAGGCATCGCCCTCCTTATCCTTCGCTCCCCGATTCCCTGTTCCTCCTCCATCTCCTCTTCCTCCCCTGCCTCCCTCGTTGTCTCTGCTGCTGCCGCCGCAATTTCCTTCGAGAGAGGGAGAGAGGAGGAGGAGGAGGACGGCGGCGGCGAGGACCGAGGAGGGCCCCCTGCCGGCTGCCGCCGCTGCCCAGTAACAATACCAACTCTGCGCTGCTCGCCGCGGCCATCGCAGTCATCAAAAGGAAGAAGGCAGGCAGGGAATCAATCCTCTCCTCCTCCTCCTCCCGGCGTGCTGACGTGCTCCACCGCTTCTCTCGTCGCCGCTCGCTCGCTCTCACCCCCAATTCAATTGATTGGTCTGGCATCGCGGACCGGGAAAGAAAGCAGATTGGATTGGATTCTCCGCGGCCAAAAAGCAATGGATGCCAATGTGAGTCTCCCTTCCTCCCTTCCTTCCTTTGCTTTCCTCGCCCACTTTTCCCTCCCCAGACCTTTCTCTTTCACCACCAAAACGCTAATCATTGATAATTCAGTCGCCCCGCCGAGTTGCCACCGCTAGTGTTGCTAGCACAAATCTGGGGCTTAGTTTAACCCTGCTGCCCGCGTTTACACATGATGATCGATTGGTTGGCTGGGTGCTCATCGATCATGCCCCATATGCTCTCTGCTAGTCTAGATTAATTCTTGTTTTTTTGTTTCCTCCCCTCCTTCCAAAAGAAACATGTTTTCCTACCAAAAACAAGAGGAAAAGGAATAAACAAGTGGCCGTCTTGCGTGTTCCACATGGCATGGCATGCCGCATATATGATTGGAAGTACTAGTATATACTGTATACTATATATAACTAGCAAGTTGACCCGCGCAAATAGCGCGGGTAGCTAGTTTTTTTTATTTTACTTTTATTTGATTGTATTTTCTAATATTTCATTCAGTGGTGTTTCTATGGTTCTAAACAATATGCTAATCATAGATCTTTTAAAAAATATTTTTTAGAACATGTTTTCATGAGTTAACATATTATAAGCTATATGGCAATATTCATTTCAAAATATATTTTACAGGATGCTGTATATGATTTAAATATCATTGATATTTGAATTTTATATTTCATATTCTAGCTACTATGACCTTGGACAATTGAGGACCTTGGACAATTGAGGCAGTGTGATTTGGTCCTACAAAATATTTCTTTACTATAGTTTTTTCGTTTGAAATATAGTTTGCTTTAGTTCATAAATCAATATTCTGCAGTTTTGACCAATTTTTTTAGATAATGGCGCTAACATATATACAATAAATTACTTTAATTAATTCCACCACTAAATGTATTCTGCTATTTATTTATTTGATACTATATATCTTAATATTTTGACTTAAGGTAAAGATAATTGAATTATAATATAAAATGTTGAAAATATTGAATGACCTAAGACTTGTATGGTCATCTAAATTATTGAATTATTGTTTGCAAGACTTGTCTAACATAGTAGCATAACAAAGTATTGCTTGGAAGGTAATAATTATATAACATAAAAATTATAAATAGTTGAATGACTCTATCGGAGTCAGGGTGGCCATGGTGGGGATTAGGAGCCAGCAGCAACAGAGCTATGATGTGGGGTTAGGACCACGATGTGAGTTAAGAGACAGGTCAATTGCTTCAGTGTTATTTTAACCTGAACTGCTAAGAACTATTTGGCTTAGAGTCAGTCTCACCACCAAATCTTTTTTGAATTGGATCTATAACATGAAAACTCATGACAATTTACATTTACACTCTATCAGAATATTATGTCAGAATATCTACTATTGAATTTAGATAGTTAGTTGTTCATAGAATATAACTGTTTAGATCTTTTATTATTTTATTGATTAATGTGGCAATTTCTAGACCATCTTAGCGAACATATTTGCTTTTGTTAACATTCCTTTAATAAATGATAATAAACATATAGATAGATATATGGCAAGGAGATTTTATACATTTGTTTCTTTGCAAAAAGTTTGCTCTTTCGATAGTTTTATTGGTATATATTATTTGCATTAATATAGACCGTTCTATTTATCACAAAAGAGTCTATAACGCAAGGGGATCCATACTCGCTGAGCACCTCTGATCACCTCTGTATACCCGGACACTGTACAGTTCGACACTTTCCTTTTCCATTCCCGCGGTTGTCTCCACTACCCGAGAGGCCCTTTCTGCCTGCATTGTCTCCACTTTTCTTCTATACACTGTGCGAATGCCCAGATGCGTCGTACTCTCTCTTTTTTTGCCGCCTCTTTGTCCTCGCCAAATCCATCACCTGAATCATCCTAGTAATATACAATTGTATAGACCATTAAAATATTCATAAAACCAACGATCTATACATAGTCAGTTGTTCATAAAATATGTTGGTTAGGTCCAGGTCATCTGTACATAAAAAAGGGAAAGTATTATTTTTGCCAAAGTAAAAAAACTACTGCTAATATAAATCAACTGTACTCTCAAAACAACCGCTGCTCTCACACCTGCGTGGTGGCTCCTTTGAGTTGAGTGCCAAGAGGTAGTTTTGTTTCATTCCATCGCTGTGCGTCGGCTCAATTTCAGTTCGCGTCATCTCCGGCGTCCGTCAGAGGCCTCGCTCTGTCTCCTGATCACCTTGTTAGCCATCGCCGTTGGTAGCTGGAAGCAGCGCCATCATAAGCAGCAGGGTGGAGGTGCCAGCTCCCGTAAAGAGGAACTATGCATGCAAAGATATGGAATTATGAGAACTTAGGGAGAGTCCAATTAATATATACGGTTATAAAAGCAAAATAAATTGCATCTGTACCTATTAGACATGCACGAAAGAACGGGGAGTATTAATTATACATATATATGGTCTGCTTATATTTTTTTAATTCTATCATGCAAAAAGTACTCTTGCATTTTAAATCGGATTTGGATTAGTGTACCTTCTCGTTTTGTCAGGAGGCAAGGTTCGTTACGTGGTAGAGTTGGAACGTGTGGCAGCTTATTGCTCCTGTCTCTCCTGATCGGAATACATTATACACATATCTTTTTTTTTTCAAAAGACCAAATATGTGGTATAGATTAAGTATTCAATTCAGACCGTCAGATCTTCATAAAATCCGACGGCTGAGGGCTTTTCTTTTTTTCGATTAACGTGAGAATTTCTTAGCACTCTCCGCGAATCTGATGGCTTCTTTTAACACTCCCTTATTAATATAATAGATGTGATAAGTAATGTAACAACCCATTTTATATGTTATATAATCACTGCTGCCGCCCACATTTTAGGAACGCCGCCGCGTAAATACACACACTACAGTGCACTCACTCGCCCACCACTCGTGTGCATCACACCGCAGCGACCGCCTACCAGATCGCCAGCCGATTTCCTAAATTGACTCGTGCATGCAACCCCCGCCACTTATACTATACTACTACCAGTAACACCGTGTCCATCCGTCCGTCCATCATTGTAATAATCTCTCTACTTTCGAAAATGAGCGATGCTACTTTTGGGGAGTGAGGCCACCGCATCACCGAGGTCCGAGCTGGTGCCCCGCCGTCTTGTTCCTCCTCACCTTCCCCTTTTTCTATATATATAGGTTGCCGTCTCCACTACTTCCTCCTCCTCGTCGGAGGACCTCCGCCTGCAATTGTTCTGCTACGACCAGCACTGCCAGGATCAAGATCAAGGCCAGAGGGTGCCGCTCCTGCTGCCCACCAAGATCATGGATGCCGCCGCCGCTGCCGCCGACGAGAAGGGCCAGAGGCCTGACATCTCAGAGGACACCGCCCACCAGATTAGCATTGGTAAGTCTCGTTCTTTCCTCATGCTATCTCTATGTCTATCTATATATCCCTACATGCCTGCTAGACTGCCTGACTGACATCACACACGAACAAACAAACTGATGATGTAATTGCCTTTTTTTTCCCTCTCTCTCTCTCTCTCTCTCTCTCTCTCTCTCCTCCTTCAACCAGTCATCAACTGCTCATGGATGTAGTATCACGCAAAATCAATGCTATATCTTTAGTAAATCTTTAATGGATTTCAAAGCAGAAAAATTGATTATGCTAATTAATCAATTGCTGACTACAACTAAGTTTTACATTCTTTATTATGCTATAATTAAAACCTGCCTGTCCCTTTCAGACCCATGGTATCAGGTTGGATTCATCCTCACGACCGGGGTCAACAGCGCGTACGTTCTAGGATACTCTGGGTCAATTATGGTCCCTTTGGGCTGGATTGCTGGGACATGTGGCCTCCTCCTAGCTGCCGCCATATCCATGTACGCCAATGCTCTTCTTGCACGGCTTCATGAAGTTGGAGGCAAAAGGCATATCCGATACAGAGATCTTGCTGGCCACATATATGGTAAGTGTTAGTAGTATTACAGCTAGCTTTTTTTTTTAGCTCTACGCTACTTGCATTTACATTTTTGCGTTATCCTCAATCTGTATATACTGGAATTTGCCTCCTAGTACCAGAATAATTAAGGTACAATTGATTTTTTTTCCTTTATTCTTTTGACTGACTGCAGGAAGAAAAATTTATGCGCTTACATGGGCTCTGCAATACATTAATCTTTTCATGATCAACACTGGCTTTATCATCTTAGCTGGACAAGCTCTCAAGGTATCCATTCATTTAGAGAAATAACCATAACGGCATAATGCTTCCTTTTTACATCAAACCTCTTCCCTCCATGACTCCCTCCATCATATTGCTTGGCCCTACTGTTTTATTCCTGGAATTCCATCTCTCGCTTTTCCTTCCATAAGATTGGTTTTTTTGTTGATGTCTTGCTGTACATGGGTGGCTCTACGTTTCAAGATATGATGTAACTAGTGCAAGAACTAACCTGGATTTGTTGTCATAGAGACACTATTAAAGCTGAATTAGTTGCATTTACTCTTGATGTTAAATAAATCACTAAATATTTTCCAGGCACAACTTATTTTTTTCTTCTCCCCTATGCAGGCAACATATGCTCTCTTTAGGGACGATGGAGCTCTAAAGCTTCCTTACTGCATTGCAATATCAGGATTCGTCTGTGCTCTTTTTGCCTTTGGAATCCCTTATTTATCTGCCCTCAGGATTTGGCTGGGATTATCCACACTCTTCAGCCTCATCTATATTGTGATAGCATTTGTGCTGTCATTGAGAGATGGTAGCATCCTTTGGCCCTGTTCTCAGTTGCTTTGCAGATTTTGAGACCATATGCAAGTCTTTCTATTATACTAATATGCTTAATATGACATTTTGTTTCATCGCTGATATTTCATAGGGTTAACCATGCCTGCAAGGGACTATAGTATTCCAGGATCACACTCAACTCGAGTCTTCAGTACAATAGGTGCCGTCGCAAACCTTGTGTTTGCTTACAACACCGGAATGCTGCCAGAAATTCAGGTGAGTCCAAACGGACGCTGTTCAGTTAATATTAATTGCAAGGAAATCACCTCATATTTGGATGTATTAATTGTAGGCAACCATAAGGCCTCCTGTGGTCAAGAACATGGAGAAAGCTCTATGGTTCCAGTTCACTGTTGGTTCCTTGCCTCTCTATGCGGTGACCTTTATGGGTTACTGGGCTTATGGTTCCTCGACATCAAGCTATCTACTGAACAGCGTTAAGGGTCCAGTTTGGATAAAAGCCATCGCAAATGTGTCGGCCTTTCTTCAGACCGTCATAGCATTACATGTAAGCCACCCTCGATTCTTTATTTCAAATATGCATGTGGCAATCGTGTGCCTTGTTTTATTTTTGATGTGATCAGTGATGTTAGGTCACTAACTTGGCCACCCAATGCATATTTCCCAGATATTTGCGAGCCCAATGTATGAATTCTTGGACACAAAATACGGGAGTGGGCATGGCGGCCCCTTTGCAATCCACAACATAGTGTTCAGAGTAGTGGTCAGAGGCGGCTACCTGACGGTGAACACACTGGTGGCGGCAGCGCTCCCGTTCCTCGGCGACTTCATGAGCCTGACGGGCGCCCTCAGCACCTTCCCCCTGACGTTCGTTCTCGCGAACCACATGTACCTGGTGGTCAAGAGGCATAAGCTGTCTGCCATCCAGAAATCCTGGCACTGGCTGAATGTTGTAGGGTTCACCCTATTGGCTGCTGCAGCTGCGGTCTCAGCAATAAGGCTTATCATGCTTGATTCTAGCACTTACCACTTCTTCGCTGATCTCTGATATATGGATCAGCTGAAAGATTGGCTTCTGTTGCTCTCTGTTTTTGGATGGGCTGGGAGCCTGGTGGAGGGTAAGGGCCTAGGGGGAGTTGGTAGCAGACTGTAGTGTGGTGATTGAAACCGTGGATTGGAGCAATAAAATGAAGGCCGTATGAGCTTTTGCCATGCCTCTTTTCTTTGCATCGGTTGTTCTGATTCGGTATGAATTGCGAGCGATAAAGTGTTTCACAGAAATGTTTGTTCGTGAATACAAACCTTTTTTTTAGAGAAGGAAGATATATTAACTGAAGAACCTTACAGTAGCAAAGATTTGAATTACAACTTCCGGCTTCTGTTTAACAAAAAAACACTAAGCCAACATGAATGTACAATATTAATCAGTTGATACAGCGGTAGTGATAAAAGTGAAGATATATATGTATGCTTATATAATGTAGTGCAATTGAGGAGCACGACATGCCAAAGGGATATTAAGGATGCAAGATTTGTAGAGCATGCGGAGGTAGTCGAGCAGGGCGTCCTGGTTGGCGCCGTCCACCGGCTCGAGCTCGAAGCTCCACACCACGAGCGTTGCGTCGCCGCCGTCGCCGTAATCGGAGACGCTGATGGTGTTGCGGGAGCCGGCGAGGCCGACGTTGCCGTCCTCCATGAGGTAAGTGTAGGAGCGGGCGGCGTGGTCCATGGCCACCAGCCGCTCCCTGATCCACGACGACGGCTGCTGCTGGCGACGGTCGTCATCACCGGAGCCGCGGGGCGACGGCTGATGCAGCTGCAGCTGCTGCGGGAACATGAGGCCGCCGGAGACGAGGCGCACGTAGCCCGGCACGCCCTCGTCGCCGGCCACCGCGGCGCAGGACTCCACCATGGGCACCCACTCGCGCAGCCGAGACGTGGTGGACACCAGGTCCCACACGCGGGCCACGGGAGCGCTCACCACCCCGCTCGCCGTGCCGCGCCACTTGCTTGCCGTAACCACCTTCTCCATTGCCGCCGCCGACGAGTCCTCCCCCTGCACATCCATGGCTAGACCAAAGATGACAAGCTCTCCTACACGCAGTCACACAAAGACAATATGACAATAAGCAAGATTGCAAGAAGACGAGGACGCTAGTTAAAGGTATTAAATATAGTTTAATTATAAAACTAATTACACAGACGATGACTAAACTGCAGGATGAATTTATTAAGCCTAATTAATCTATGATTAGCAAATGTAATGCTATAGTAACCATTCGTTAATCATAGATTAATTAAGCTTAATAAACTCGTCTCGTTGTTTAGTCTTCGTTTATGTACTTAGTGTTTTAATTAAATTATATTTAATATTTCTAACTAGTGTTTGGATATTCGTTTATGTACTTAGTGTTTTAATTAAATTATATTTAATATTTTTAACTAGTGTTTGGATATTCGATGTGACACGGGCTAAAATTTAGGGAGGGAAACAAAGGCAAAGGACGCAGACAGCATGCTCGGCCGGGGTTTCCAATGCATGTAAGCTAGGAGCCTACGATACGGCTGCAAAACCAAAGCCGGTCCTCCTCTGTCCTCTCTGTTTACGGAGTCAGGGACTCAACAGCTGACACACGCCACACGTGCACACAGAGAACAAACACCACAGGGCACAGGTTGAAGTGGAAAATGCGTCTACTAGTCCCACAAACACCATGTGAACTTCGAGGTGGTGTATCTTGTCGGCTGTACTGTGCTCGCGAACTAGCTAGCCCCACAAGCAATTCTGAATATTGGTAGTCCATAATTCTCTGTCAACTGAAGATCTTGCCATTTGCATTTGTCCGGTTTCACTAGGCCCCAGTTAATTCTCACTGTTATTTATAAATTATGAATTATGCGAATAATTGTCTATAGCATAACTTATACATGCATTATATACATAACTTATTTATTTCCACAAATTATGAACATGACTTTTACATACATTCTTTACGTAATTTATGTAGGGTTACGGGGTAGGTTACCATAGCATGAAAATGTTTTTCTACTATCGCGTAACATGCAAGAACTCATACGAGCAGAAAATCATAGGTCGTTACCACTAGACGCGCAGTGCAGCGGAAAACGAGTCGAAGCAGCCGGGTGCCGAGTGAACGTAGCCGGGTGCCGAGTCAAGCGCGCTGAGTGGTTGCCGATGGAAAAAAACCGATGCCGAGTCGTCCAGCCGATCTCGATCAGATCAGTCGGCGATGAGTCGGCAACCCCTGCCACCAGTCGGCTGATGTGCGAAGCAGTCGTAGCAACGCCTCTACGATATCCACACGTGCGGGAAGATGACGCCGAGTGCTGGCGTGCTAGCACCACGAACTTGACGGCGGATCTTGAGAGATTGGACTAGAGCACGGCTAGAGTTTCGCAGAAACCTTTTCTGCGATGGCTTATCCACACAACCGGTACCCTGAGCCGTGCCCTCTTATACATATATATAGTCTCCACTAATGGGCTTTAGCCACGTAAAGGCCCATTAGGATTCTATTGGTTGCGGATCAAGTATCCGAGTCCCAATGGCGGTCCAACTGCCCGTACCATACGTGAGCGTCCGAGTCAGACCCGTGGATCGAGTTGCACTCGAACTCAACATCGGCTCTTGTCAGAGCTGACATGACTCGGAGTTGGTACTGAAAATTGTCACGTCGGGCACATCTCCATCAATTTATATACCATTTTCTGTGCTAATTTTATTCTTCCTCGTATATATGTTATCGGGGCATAACATATATCGTACTATATACATCACATATAACGCGCGGCGTACCACACTCAAAGTGAAAAATAAGAAGATAGTAAGAAATCTATACCTAATATTAAAGCAAATAAGGTTTCACGATCTCTCCTGAATCCACGGTCCGTCGTGACAGGTGGGCCCCACCTGTCAGCCAAATACCCCACCGCATCGCAGATTAGGATTTCCACGGTCCAAAACACAAGCCTGACATGTGGGCCCCTGCTATACTTTTAGAACTCCGATACAGTTGGTACCAAGATTTTCAAGAGCTCACGACTGAATAAGAGGAATATTGAACTAGACACCAAATCGACTAGGACAAAGACACAATATTAAAAATCAACTAAAATAAACCTGACTCCAAATCTGACAAGGACACGATACTCAGCCAATTATAAATAAGAAACCAAGCCAAATCAAAACTAAAGAAAGAGGACAAGTTGTAAGAAGAAGCTCCACGGTCTCGGCGGCACCTGCCCAGCTAGAGCATGAGAACAAGTTAGAAAAAGCTCCACGGTCTCGGCAGCACCAGCCCAGCTAAGGCATGACACGAAGAGCATCGCAGGCTGAGTAGCCACTGCCACCGTCGCCATGGTCTTGCTGCATCAATGTCCAGGCCCATGCATGGCGCATTGGATGCGCTTGTGCATCAATGTCTCAGACTTCTCCCTAGCGTAGCAGGAACTCTTACAGCAAACAATCTTCGGTTGAACCATGGGGAAAAGGGAACAAGTGGAAGTTGAACAGAGAGTAGGTAATAAGGCCTGGGCGCTCATTGTTGCTCCGCCGAGCTCCATGTCCCGGCCGTACTACTCCTGCCTCCTTTGAATGAGAAGCAGAGCTTCGTCCGCATCAACACAGGAAGAGCAGCGGATAGAGCTCTTCAAGAGTGAGAGTTTGTGGGGAGGTGCAGCAGGAGAGGAGCGGATAGAGCTCTTCAAGAGTGAGAGCTTGTGAGGAGGTGCAGCAGGAAAAGAAAAGCTCAAGGACTAAGCAGGAAGAAACAGCTGACGACAGAAGGGAGAGTGAGATGGATGAAGCATGAACGGATACGAGAACGTGTGGATGGATAAGCTGGGTTCTTTTCTCCGTCGTCTAGCAAGAGAGAAAACGAATAAACTATAGCATGTGAGTAATTTCACCTCTACCGTCTCCAAGGGGTTGTCTAAATGGACTTGTCTATCATTATTCCAACCACCTCTCTGTGTATGATAGCACTATAGTGTCGTTTTGTATTATAAGCAGCTCATATGTTTTCTATCCATATACGTTTTGTACTATAAGCAGCTCATGTTTTCTATCCATATACGGCATGACCTTTGTGTTTGTGACAGGGTGATTCTACGGTCAATCTGATATATAGTTTACAATTTCGTTCCTCTGAAATTTAATTAATTCGCAATTTTAATTCATATTACAAAAATAACCCATATGAAAACGGACGCTCAGATCACATACTGACTCTTTTTTATGCTCTATGCATTGGTCTAGAGGTGTTTAAAGATCTTTTTTTTTCCGTTGCAACGCACGGGTATTTTGTTAGTCTCTGCCTAATATTAAAGCAAATAAGGTTTTACGGTCCATCCTTTTCTTGGTCCGTTCTGACGGGTAAGGCCCACCTGCCAGCCTCTGGTCAGTCGCCATGCTGTCCGTCATCGAGAGCGTGTCTCGCCGCTGTTCGTACATCGTTCCCTACATCGTTCCCCTTCCGGATCCTGATACTATGGGATTCGGATAGATAGATAGATAGGCACATTAATGAATTATTACATGGCCCAATATACAACGGATTTTTGGATCAAAAAATACAGGCCCATTGAGTTTGGTCAAAATATAGCACACATAATAATCCCAAATCGACATATGATATCTAAGCAATCATGTACATATGTTCATCGTTCAAGCCGATCACACCACCAATCGGGAAAAGCAGAGAGGGCAAGAACATTTAAGAACCATGGACAAAAAAAAATCGAGTGGCAGATGAAAATCACGGAAAGCTATATTGGTTGAATCTTGGATCTCTGAAGGAATGTGAGAGAGAAAAAACGAATATGTGAGGGAAAAAAGAGATAAAAATAGATCAAGAAAACTGGAACTTGGTGCCGGTGGGCTGGATCCAATGAAAGCCGGCGCAAAGCAAGCAGTTAGGGACAAAAGAAAGAAAGAAAAAAGCTGGGAGCTCTCGGATGCGAGAAACAGGGAACGGGTAATGCAGAGAAGACACATGCGAGGATGGGTCCTACCGCAGGATCAGCACGAAGGCTCTCTGGTTGCACGCTTGCGTAGTTTTACGTGTGTACGCGCGGGTGGCGGCCGCCGGGAGGGAGAAGCGGCTCAGTGCTCTGCCCTGGGCGACGGGGCGAGAAACGACAGGGGGGGAGTGAGATGTTTTTTTAGGGTTTGTGTATATGTCCGTTTGATCGAATCCAGGCCGTCCACCCGATCCAACGGCTCTAAGCGCTCCCGCGTTGGGCCACAGCTGGGCCACTGATTTAGGGCCACAACGGGGCCTGCCCACGTGAAAAATTTTGAGTCTTTTTATATTGTTGCATCATTTTCAGATGTAAGGCTAAGGCTAAAATTTTTAAAGGCCTAATCGAGAACAAAGTAATTTCATGGTTTCTAGGCAATGCTACAGTATTTGAAAATATCATGGTATTTGAACCAAAAAATGTTTGTAAGCTCTTTCAAAAACTATATATCTAAAACCGACAATACCATGGTATTTTTATATAGGTTATAAAATACTTTGGTCTGGACCAAAGCTTCCATTGTGGAAAGGAAGTGACGCCAAAATACTATGCTTCCAAACATGTACTAGATAGACTATGGTATTGTAAAACTATGGTTTTGTCATGGCATTTCATAAACCATGGTATTGTAAAATTATGGTCTTGAAAATTTTGTTTCCTATTTAATCTGTAAATTAATTACTTTACATAAGACTTATTTTTATTTAATGTTTTAAGCTATTTTAAGCATGCTTCGAGAGATGTTAAACAAAGGCATCGTCTTTATCCAGTGAATCGTAGTAATCAATATTTTTTATTAAATTAAAGAAGGCGAGGAGGGATCGAGAAGGTCCTACAGAGTACAGACGAGCGGTATGTGGGGATTATTAGTTTTACATTTTGAGGAAGAAATATTATATATTAAAAAAAGGCAAAAATATACTCTTTTGACGGCACGAATTAAGTGACTATGTTTGAGAAAATTAAATAATTAATCACTTGTTGGATCTATTATATAAATTGATTACTAAATAAATTGTATGCGTGAGATATATGGAGGAGATCTTTTAGAGAGGATGGAATGTTTCTTTTAGGAGATTGATGAATTTGGAGGACACTGTTGGAGTCAGTCTCACGCTGGTGCTCATCTCCGCCTCGCCTTCCCTTCCATTGCTATGACCAAACAATGAGGATACAAAGTAGCGTATTAAGTGAGTCCATCGACACTCACTATCGAGGAGCCTTTGTTCTCTCTCTTCTTTTGCTGTTGCGTATTTATCAAAGTTGTGGTTAACATTATATTTATATAGCCGTCACCCGTTGCAACGTACGGGTACGTTTCCTAGTAAAATAAAATGATGATAAAAAAAAGGAGACATGGGAGCGTGACGGCCCAAGCCACACATGGGCCTAGGCGGCAAGCGAAGCGAAGCAGTCGCATAGAATTGGAGTTGCGCATAACACATGCCATGCCTCTACGGGTCCAAGAGCTTGAGCACGACGGGCAGCCCGTGCATCGGCTGCAGCGTCAGGTAGTCGGCCGGCGCGTGCACGTACTCCGGCGCCACCTCGAAGCTGAACCGCCGCAGCACGAGCGCCAGCGTGGCCTTCGCCTCCAGCATCGCGAAGTCCTGTCCGATGCACGACCGCTGGCCCTGGGAGAAGGCCAGCAGCGCGTTCGCTTGCGCCGCCGCCCGGCCGACGCCGTCCCGGAACCGGAGCGGGTTGAACTCGCCGGCGTCCGCGCCCCACACCTCCTCGTCGCGGTGGAGCATCGCGATCGGGATCAGCAGCATGGTGCGCTTGGGCACCTTCACGCCGCAGATGTCTGCGTCCGCCGTCGCCATCCGCGCCACCGCCGTCACCGCGCCGTACAGCCGGAGCGTCTCGTACAGCACCATCGTCACCTGAAGATCAAACCACACAAGACGAACGTCGTCACATGGTCGTCGTGACATGCTCGGCGCCGGCGCGCACGCCGTCCGTACAGTACAGTATTTGATAAGGTGGGTGCGGGGGGCTTTTACGAGCTTGAGCTTGTTGAGGGCGTCGCCGGCGAGGGGTGTGTCGGCGGCGCCGCACTCCCGGAGCACTTCCTCCCTGAGCCGTTGCTGCCACTCGGGGTGGGTGCCGAGGAGGAACATGGCCCAGGTGAGGAGGTGCGAGGTGGTGTCGTGCCCGGCGAAGAAGAAGGTCTTGCACTCGTCGATGATCTCGTCCATGCTCATGGCCCTCTTGCCGTCGCCGCCGGAGTTGGCCTCGAGCATGAGGCCGAGCAGGTCGCTGCCGTAGCCCCTGGCCTCCTTGGCGGCGGCCAGGCGCTCGCCGATGACAGACATGAGCGTGCCCCGCACCTTCCTCTCGAGCTGCCACCGGCGCACGTTGGCCTTGGTCGGCACGTACTGCCTCCACGGGACGCGGACGCTGTTGACGGCGGCGAGCGCGATGAACTGCAGCTCCCGCTGCGCCAGGAACACCTCCTTCCCCTGCCGGTAGCTGGTGCCGAACGCCGTGTGCGAGATCACGTCGGCGGTGAGCTCCGAGAACTGGTGCCCGACCTCCACCGTCGCCGCCCCGCTCGCCGCGACGCGGGCCTCCCACGCCCGGATCACCTCCCCCGCGCACGCCGCCATAGCTGCCGTCATCATCTTGAGCTTGTCCATGGCGAACGCCGGGTGCACGACGCGGCGGTGGCGCGCCCAGTCCTCGCCCTCCGTGAACACGAGCCCCATGCCGAGCAGCGCCACAAGGGCGGGCCCCGGATCCGGCTTCGGGTACTGCCCCGACCTATCGGAGAGGATCCGCTTCACCATGTCGTAGTTGCCCACGAACAGCGCCGGAGTCGAGCCGGACCACCACAAGAACACCTTGCCTGAACACACGCAGAAATTCAAAAAATCTGTCTCCATTTTCAAACAAAAAATTATTGGCATGAACAGAACAGCCTTACCGTAGAGTGACACCCACGCGCGGTAGTGCGGCATGACGCGCGGGATGAAGTCGTGGGAGCTCAGGTCCAGCGTCGCGCCGCTCGTCGCCGCCCGCATCGCCTCGGTCTCCCTGTTGTTGCCGACGAAGAACCGGTACGCCGGCCCGCGGATGCCCTGCCGCGCGAACGCCCTCGCGACGGCGTGCGGCCGCAACACCAGGTGCACCAGCAGCGTCCACAGCGGCGTGACCAGCACCACGGCGACGGCGGCGGCGACCAGAGCTACGCCGCTGCCGATGGCCATGTCGACACGAACTTGATCGCTGTTGCCCCGCGATCGAAGCAACCTGCAGATAATCAGCACCAAAGCTAGGATGCTGCTGCTGGGACGTCGTCGTTGTGTGTGCCAGTGGCACAACCAGACTCAACGTCAATTATATAGTAAATAAATTGTAGAGGGTGAACTGGCAAGGTAAAACAAGCGGAAAAATGCTGTGTCAAATCTCAATGCAACAACTGCTCTGCGATCTAGCACTTGGAGCTTTCTCGTGTGTCCGGCGATGTTGCCGGCGATCGATTGCGACCGGCCGCGAAAGTACAAGGCAAGAGCTTAGTAAGGTGAGGAATACGCGACGATCTTGATGATGGACAGCTGCAGACTGCGAGCTATTGTATCTCGCAGGGCCTCTGTCTTTGTGAGATCATGGATGAGATCCAGGATGACTCGGGCGTGCGGCGCCAATCATGGATAGTAACGTATTTGCTTCCGAAATGCTGTAATCAGTTACATACGCTTTCTTGAGCTGGTAGACTTGCATGCTATTCTATCATGCATCCCTACCAGTCTATGAACAAAGGCTAGAATAAAACCATTTGGAATGTAGGATTTTCAAAATATAGGAATAGAAAAAAAAACGTAGAATTGGAATGTCCATGCAAGTGAAATTCTATGGAAATATATAACATAGAAAAGTAGTAAAACATGTGTTTGGATACCATGCAGAGAAAAACAGGAACCGCAAGACACAAAGGAAAGAAAGCATGAGGTCTAACCTCATGCTTTTTTCCTTCAAAATCTCTATGGAAGAGGTAATTCCATATTCACTTGTTCCAAATAGACCCTAAACCCTTCACTTTTTCCATAGTTTTCCTCCATTCCAAAGGAGGTTCCGGACGACAAGGTGTGAGGTATGCACTCATACCACGCCCACCCATCGCCCCGCCGAACTTCCCTTGTGCTTGATGCTTACTCGCTTCATCCTCTGCTAAACTTTGTTGATGATGTGATGCCTCCACACTGGACCCACCCACCGGGCACCCCCTGTTGTGCCCTACTACCACTATTGGCGGCTTCACGCCGCCTCATCGCCACATCCCACCCAACACTGCCACCTTCGACCGGACCCCCACTAGGGATAGAGGGCCGGTGGAGAGAGTATCCTAGCAAGTTTAGGAACTAGGTAGAAATAAGGGAAAGACAAGAAATTAAAGAACATGAAAATATGCTTTGCGTGGGTTTTAATTTGGTAGAGACGATGAATTAGGCCCAAAGTCCAAAATTTAAGAGAGGAATTGATTCAAGGTTGTTCCCAAAATCCCAAGGACTTAGTCCCTCACCCCATAATAAATGTTGTTTCATGATATAGAATTGTCCCATTATAAGTGCTGTTATAAAAGATTAATAACTAAAAAAAAGTAAGCTGCATGCATGCACCTTAAATCAAGGGCAAATACCTAAATATTTATTATGAGATGGAGGGAGTAGATGGATTCAAACTTGAATAAATTGGATTTGAGGATCGTTTAGGATGACCCAAATTTAGAACAAGCAAATGCAACACATAGGTGCCATTTTGGTAATAGTTTGAATTTGAAAGACATATTTGTTTAGGATAATTTTTTTGAAAAGTAAAAAACTTTTAGTGCTTAACTAAATACTGAAAAAAAATGAGATGATACTTTGGGTTTCCAAGAGTGCCAGATATAAGTATATAACACATTTGGTTGATAGTTGCAATGCACATCAATTTGTTTTGTCCCATAGATGGCACATGAAGAGGGTAAAAACATTGCAAACAGTCTCCATGGTTTCATCAACTTTTTCTCTATTTTATTATTTTTAATACAAAGATGGCCACCTTTGCTCCCGTGCGATCAGTATCGTGCGGCCGTAGAGAAAAGCCGTGTCAGCGCGCTAACAAAAAGGAAAATTCGATTCGTTTTCTTCCACTCGCGTCTCTCACCGGTCACCCGGTCACCCCTCACCTGATTCTCGTCTTGCTCCCTTCCAATTCCCCAATCCAACCTAGCCATCAACCCTCACCATGAAAGCCAAAAAATGTCGCCGCTGTCGGCATCCAGTGATCCAATCCCCGGTGGATCTAGATCCCTCCCCCTCAGTGCGATGTCGCCATTTAGCTCAAATCCCACGCTCGAATCTCCTACCCTAGAATCCAGTCAGGCAGCCACTTCCAACGATCCCCTAGACCGGGCGCCATGTCGATCCTAGACGCCTTCTTCAGCAAGGGCGGCGACGGCAGCGGTGGCTTGGGTTGTGCCAAATGGTATGCGCGGGGTCTGGGGATTCGATACAAGGGAGCATGGGGATTTTTTACTCACGTGGTTTTGGTTCTGATTTTCTAGGTTTTGATGTTGTGTGCCAGTGCGGGGAGTGGTAAGACGCTGCTAAAGCCGACGATCCCGTGGATGAAGCTTTTGCGGAACTGACGCCGGGAGCTGCAGATGCGCCTGTACATCGGGGACATTGCCAGGCTTCTCGAGAAACAGCAAGAAGCCACCGGCCAGATCAGGGTATGCTTTTCTCGTAAGGGGGAATATTTTTAGATTGGCCAACTCATTGCAGGCTGCCCATTAAGTGCAAAAATCTGTACCTCTCTCAGTTCCATAATGGCTCGTAAGTCTGGATGACGTTATCTTATTTTGTGTGGCCAATTACCGATCCAAGGACCATGGGCTTTTAAGCGCAGGTGGACGGATAATTGCTCAATCTAGCTGATTATTTGTTCAAGATAACTATTGTAATTTGCATTTCACAGCAATAACCTTAGTTATGTTTATTTCAGTATGCTTGTTTGGCACACCAATTCAAAATTAGATGACAAGCTTGATGCTTGGTAGTATACAAGCTTCTGGTGGTTTGATGTATGTAGGGCATGCATGGTATTTAATTCTATATAGGATGACCTCATGCCTTGTATGTAAACTATTATTGTACTTTTGGGGCTCTTTTATGTATAATCTGTCAAGGCAGTGGTCTGGGGCATGGTGTTCTGAGACTGGAGCAGGCTACTATTGCTTGTTAGCATCATCAAATCCCATCATATTTTTGCTAGGCTTTTCATAGGCTTAGTAAATAACCACAAGTGAATCTTAATGAGGTGTTTAGGCTATCTCCAACAACACTTCTCATCCCACTTCCTCAAATCTTATCCTACTCTGTACATCATGTCAGCTACAGTGCAAAACAGTGTCAAACAATACCGCTATAGTATTTTTAGGGAAGCATTTTGAGGCCTCCCATTGGAGAGAGCCTTATTTATCCCATCTCGATGACTTTGAGAAATTATTTAAAGGTACAACACAAATAGCTGTTATTTTCCTACTTTATGTTAAATTGGCTTCAGAGCAAGGTTATATGTGCATCTTTTCATCACAAACTTCTTTCCTCAGTACTCGGCTATCTTTCTCTAGTAGTTTTTTTTTAACTGTAAATTCTATTTTTACCTTCACTTTACATGGACTGTGATATAGATTTAAGCATTTTATGTATTATTTATTTATTATACGTAACTTGGTCTTGTTTGCTTCGTTTTCTCTAGACATTTTGCAATCTGGCCAGATTGATACGTCAGAAGTCGAACAAGTGTCCAAAAGCGGTACAAACCATCTTGATCATCATGAGATGGTGTGTACTACGTGAATTTCCTTTTTATTTCACCATTTAGTCAAGCAATCAATGTTAATCATTTTTTATTATCACTTCATATGATGTATTTAAAATCATTGTAGGCATTTCAATAATATTGGCAAGCATTTAAATAATATCTATTAAGCATTTTAGGCATCCATTGCAAGAAGTTATTCGTGTACTGAATGGTTGGTGCATTTATGATTTAATGCAAATGCAAGACTTACATTTACTAGCTTTTTACCAGGTTCCTGGAATAGATCAGCTTTACATGCATTATTAGATGTGTCCTAATTGTACGATTAATCGGTGTACTAATGTAGGGTCATTGTTCCTTTCCTTTTTGCTGGTGGCAACTGGCAACTGCCAGAGTGTATTAAAATGTGTATATTTTCTAGTCTTGCTCCCATCTGCTACTCAATTTAACACCGTGACAATAGGGTGCTATAATTTTTTATCTACTTACTGTTATTGACAACATATTATATTGAACTTTTTTAGATTAGGTACTATATTAAAGATTTTTTAGTTTAGTCCCTGCAACGATATTGTACAACTATTATCAGCTTAATTATCTAAATTATGTTCGTTTCTATTTCAATTTAATAAAAATAATCAGTTTCAGATGAAGATATTTTCCCAAAAAGATTCAAGCATTTTTTAATAAATGATCCTTACATTTTTTTAACAGGACTGTAGGCAACATTTCGATATCAGATAAGTCTTTTTACTTGGAAATTGCTGGTAACATTACCAACCACTGTGTTTAGTTATTTTTCTTCACAGTTAGTAGGCAACAATCCAATCCTCTATGATTCTTACTTGAAAAAGGTAACATTACGTACCACTGTTAGCAAACTCCATAAATGTGGTTTGGCTGCACTGGATTTCATTTTGCAGCGCACACATGTGCTATATCTCTTTTTTTCATCACTTAAATAAAGGAAGGAAATAAAAACTAAGGTCGATTCTGAATTGTATTGGCATTTCAGGTTACCGCTCCCTTGGAGGTTTACCACTCTGGTGGCATTTCGATATCCAGTGAGGTTTAGGTCTGTAGATGCCAACATCCTCACTCTTGACTTTGATAGTTGTTTCTATGCCAACTTTTAGACAAGTTTCGGATCAGTTGCTATTAGTTCTTGATGCATATATGCTTTTCTGTGTACTAAATGCTAATCCAATCAATGAACTTTGTAAAGTTTTGTATTTACAACTATATTTCAACATTTGTAAAAACTTTACTTCAAAGTAATCCAGCAACATTGATAACCACTATATTAGCTCTTTTATTCAAAACTACTAGGCAGTAATGCATGTATTTTTTAGTCTTTATTTGAGTATTTTGAGGCATTTTTATATACTGCATAAAGTATTTTAAACGTTCACAGCAAGCATTTGTTATTTCTATTTCTCCTCATTAATCAATCGTACATGTTCTGGTTCGCAAATGAATCCCTGCTGGTTTGACTTAAATTTAATATGCTGTTAGCATTTAAATAATATCTGGTGAGCCTTTTAATGGTACCGAATAGGCATTTAAATAATATCAATTAGGCATTTTAGAATACATTTTCTGTAATCGAACTGAAACTTTGTTTTTTGTGCACTAAACATTTTTAGATCCACTTTGTCATTTCATTCAATATATGTTGCAACAAAATTTAGTTGTCAAATCTACTTTGTTTAAAGTTTCTAATTATAAGTACGGACAAAGAATATATGTACGAATACGATGTAAAGGTGCCATGCATTTTGTTGTGTCAGGGGATCTATTTTCTGTATAATCTGTCTTTTGAAACTGGTGTAGGCTACTAGTTGGGTAATTGCATTGAACTGTTGCGTGATTTTTTTCATTTACATTCAAACTGTATTTTTCTTTAGTAACATACGTGCTCAATTTAGTTCTTATATATAATTGCCCAATATTTTCCTATTCATTTAATCAGGATGTGCAAGCATGCGTGAAAAGACGGTTACACTACTGCAATATGTTCAAAAAATATCTCTGATGTGCAAGATTTTGTGAAGGAAAAGTGCTTCTAATCACTATTTTTCTAGCAAACTATGCTCATTAGCTAATCTGTATATTTCATACAGATTTCAATAGCATTTTTTATATAAAATTGTATATTTGTGCTACCAAATTAAAAGCGAGAGATATGATGTATGCTTGTACTGGCTACCGAGATACTATCACCACGTCACCTCACTATGGATGCATAAACCGTACAGATTTGCTTTCATCGAGGATTGTAGATTTTTTCCCCATGCACGAACACCTAGGTGCTAATTAATAACCACATAGTATATATTAGAAAATTGCACGGAGGTGGTTTCGTGCGGCAGACATGCTAATTGTAGAAAAACGTATCGGGTTTGAGGTTTCCTAAGGTGCGCAGGCGGACTCGCAAAATCCTGCGCGCGCAGGAGTTAGCAAACTCCTTTATTTCTTTTCCATCTCATACTAACGTGACATGGCACGATAATTAATGAGAATGGAATATCAATCTGTTACGGACAGAAACGTAGGCGGGTATATTGCGGCGTATGACTTAGCTGCAATGTCGTCCGTTTGCATCGTAGCTACGGATCACCTCATTCCCGCAAGAATAGTCCTCCTAGGGATAGGGACATACGAGCTTGAGCACGACGGGCAGCCCGTGCAGTGGCTGCAGCGTCAGGAACTCGGCCGGCGCGTGCACGTACTCCGGCGCCACCTCGAACTCGAACCGCCGCAGGATGAGCGCCAGCGTTGCCTTGGCCTCCAGCATCGCGAAGTCCTGCCCGATGCACGCCCGTGGCCCCAAGGAGAAGGACAGCAGCGCGTTCGGCTGCGCGGCCGCCCTACCGACGCCGTCCCGGAACCGGAGCGGGTTGAACTCGCCGGCGTCCGCGCCCCACGCCTCCTCGTCGCGGTGGAGCATCGCGAACGGCGCTGAAAGGATGGTTCCCTTGGGCACCTTCACGCCGCACAGGTCCACGTCCGCCGTCGCTAGCCTCGTCAGAGCGTTGACGGGGGCGTACAGCCTCAGCGTCTCGTACAGCACCATCGTCACCTGCAAATCAATCACGGCAGAGTCCTGATGCAGCTCTCTCTCATGGTGGCCAATGTAACGAAGGATGCGAGGGGCTGGGCTTAACTACTTACCAGCTTCAGCTTGTTGAGGGAGTCGCCGTGGAGGGGTGTGTCGGCAGCGCCGCACTCCCGGAGCACCTCCTCCCTGAGCCGCCGCTGCCACTCGGGGTGGGTGCCGAGGAGGAACACGGCCCAGGTGAGGAGGTGCGCGGTGGTCTCGTGCCCGGCGAAGAAGAAGGTCTTGCACTCGTCGATGACCTCGTCCATGCTCATGATCCTCTCGCCGCCGTCGCCGGCGTTGGCCTCGAGCATGAGGCCGAGTAGATCGGTGCCGTAACCCCTGGCCTCCTTTGCGGCGGCCAGGCGCTCGTTGATGATGCCCATGAGCGTGACCCGCACGGTGCGCTGGAGCTGCCACCGGCGCACGTTGGACTTGGTCGGCACGTACTGCACGCCCGGGACGCGGACGCTGTTGAAGCTGGCGATCGCGATGAGCTGGAGCTCCTGCTGCGCCAGGAACACCTCCTTGCCCTGCCGGTAGCTGCTCCCGAACGCCGTGTGCGAGATCACGTCGGCGGTGAGCTCCGCGAACTGGCGCCCGACCTCCACCGTCACCTCCCCGCCCCCCGCCGCCGCGGCGCGGGCTTCCCACGCCCGGACCACCTCCCCCGCGCACGCCGCCATGGCGCCCGTCATCATCTTGAGCTTGTCCATGGCGAACGCCGGGTGCACGACGCGGCGGTGGCGCGCCCAGTCGTCGCCGTTGATCAACGGCAGGCCTCGCCCCATCAGCGTCACGATGACGGGCAGCTGCTCCTGCCTGACGTACACCCCCGACTTGTCGGTGAACACCCGCTTCACCATGTCGTAGTCGCCCACGCACAGCACCGGCCTCGGGCCTTGCCACCACAGGAACACCTTGCCGTAGCGCGACGTCCACGCCCGCAGGTGGGGCATGACGCGGGGCACGATGTCGTGGGAGCTCCGGTCCAGCGTCGCGCCGCTCGCCGCCGCCCGCATCGCCTGCGCCTCCCCGGTGCTGCCCAGGAAGAACCGGTACGGCGGCCCGCGGATGCCCTGCCGCGCGAACGCGCGCGCCACGGCGTGCGGCCGCCACACCAGGTTCACCAGCGCCGCCCACAGCCACCGGGTCAGCACCACGGCGAGCGCGGCGACAAGGACTCCCATGCCGCCACCCATCTCGACCGTGTGGGTGTGGATGAACTTGCTGCGCACCCTGCAACGCCGCTCAGATTTCGCCATTGTCACCGGGGATATATATGCAGCGACTCGGCGTAGCACAGTGATTGCGATTTTACCGACGAACAGTCACTTGGCGTTTGTATATGAGAAAAAACAAGGACTTTGGCGCGCGTGATTGACTTTCGGTGCAAGGGGATGAGGATGAGACGACGCCATGTGGTTCCTGATTCGAGTGCCACAAAGGTAACTGTCAAAGAACATCTAGAAGGGTGTGAATGTGATGACCAAATGACTAGATGCTCCAACTTGAGTGAGACCGTCCTGTCGTCAGTCGATTAAAAGGAGAAAAGCTAGAAGACAACCGGGTGATTGGATCAATTCCATCACCCGGCTTCTTCCTCCGCGCGCGCAGCCCCGAGCCCCCGATGCATCCTCTCCCGGCGGCGCAACCCCGACCTCCGGCCTCCTCTTCCCCCGGCGTCGCACCCCCGCGCTCCCACCACCTCCTCCCGCCGCCTCCTACCGCGGCGGCGCGGCCCCCCGCGGCGCGCTCCTCCCCTGCGCGACCCCGAGCTCCCCTGGCGGCGCAGCCCGCCGCCTTCTCCTCCCTAGTGGTGCAGCCCTGCCGCCTCCTCCCCGGCGGCGCGACCCCGAGCTCCCACCTCCTCCCCGATGTCGCGCTCCCGGCCCCGCGCGGCCGACTCCTCGTCTCCCGGCGGCGCGCTGGCCGAGGCGCGGCGGACGCCGGCGGATCTGACGACGAGTGGCGGGGTGGGGGTTGCCGGGGGGAAGGGGGAGTTACACTGTAATTACAGTGTACATGTGCTGTAATTACAGTTTATGTACACTGTAGTTACAGTGTAATTTTGGCCATCCATCTCAGATCCAATGGCTAAAAATTCAGGTGTTGGAATGCATTCCAACACCTGGTTGTTGTATTTGACGGTTACTCGTCGTCTTGATGCTCCAACTTTTCTCTGACGATCCATGCAGATCGAAGGGGCTAGAGTATTCTTTGACGACCGAGAATTCAAAACACGCCTCGAGTTCTCGACTACTACAGCACTATTTTCCTCAACACAAATTCGTAGGGCCATCCCCAAAATCCAATCCAACAAAACTCTGTTTGAAAACTGCAAAATAAGAAGAAGAAAAACGAGACCAGTACACAAAAAGAGAAGCTCACGAGTTACAAGAACAGGTACACGGCAATGGCAGAGCCATACGGATCCGTAGTAGTACATAGCTTGTGCAAGGCAAACTTATGCTAGAAACAACACCTGCCCTAGCTCCCCCTCATGCTAGGCAGCTTATGAACCTGCAAAATCACAATGCATAACACAATGCTATTGCCATCCCCCTCGTCCAGCAAGTACTACTGTAATATTCATGGGCCTCGGTCGTTAAACGTTCGATCTTCTCGGCGGCATCGGCGAATCGCTCGCTCTTGAGCTGAACACTGATCTTGGGTACTGAGAATCGCACATCATCTCCTGTGATAAAAATCAAATGTATGATCGTGTCAGATATCTGATAAAGTCGTATTAGTAGTAGTTAGTATTATATATGGATGGGGGGAATTGAAGGAAGCTCACGGCGTGTGATCGTGAGATGTTGCTGTGGAACGGCGAGCTGTGCATGCCGCCACCGCCGCCCCTGATGGCGCCGCAGTACTGCATGTTGTCCTCGCCGAGCGCACGCAGCCGGTTGAGCTCCGGGAGCACGACGGCGCCGAGGTCGGGGCGGTCCTTTCGGCGCAGCTCGCAGCACCGGAGCGCCATCTCGGCGAGGCACTGCGCCTCCTCGAGGGGCCAATCCGGCACGGCGGGGTCGAGCATGTCCAGCAGCGCGCCGCGCTCCAGCGCGCGGCCGACGTGGTGCGACAGCCCCATGGGCGGCTTGGCCGTGATGATCTGCAGCAGCATGACGCCGAAGGAGTAGATGTCGGACTTGACGCCGAGCATGCCCGTCTGCTGGTACTCCGGGTCGATGTAGCAGAAGGTGCCGGCGGTGGACGTCATCCGGTACTGCGTCACGGTGTCGGCGACGGACGGCGGCACGAGGCGCGCCAGCCCGACGTCGCTGATCTTGCTCACGTAATTGCGGTCCAGCAGGATGTTGCCGGGCTTGAGGTCCCGGTGCACCAGCGGCTCCGGCTTGGTCTGGTGCAGGAAGAGCAGCCCCGTGGCGATCTCGGCGCAGATGCGGAACCGGTGCTGCCAGGGGATGACGGGCCCGCCGGCGCCGGAGCGCCGGAAGAGGCAGTCGTCCAGGCTGCCGCTGGCCATGTACTCGTACACGAGGCAGCCGTACTCGGGGCAGGCGCCGAGGAGGAGCACCATGTTGGGGTGGCGGATGCAGCTGAGGACCTCCACCTCCTGCTGGAACTGCGACCGCCCCTGCGCCGCGTCGGGGCGGAGCACCTTGATGGCGACCTGCGTGTGGTCGAGGAAGCCCTTGTACACGGGGCCGTACCCGCCCTCGCCGACCTTGAGCGAGTCGTTGAAGCGGTCGGTGGCCTTCTCGATCTCCTCGATGCTGTAGCGGCGGTACCGGGCCTCGTGGGACATGCCGCCGCCGCGGTTCTTGCGGTCTTCGGCCTCCTTGAGCAGCTTCTTCTCCGCGCTGATCCGCTTCTGCACCTCCAGCTCCGCGATCCGCTGCGCCGCCTCCGCCGCCTCCATGGCCGCCTTGGCCCGCGCCTTCTCCCGCTCGATCATCGCCATGGCCGAGTCCTCCGTGATCCGCGTGTCCTGCGTCCGCTGCTCCTCCTCCATCTTCCACCGCTGCAGCTCCGTGGCCTTCTGCTTGGCCGTCAGCGCCTCCTTGCACGCCGTGCTGTACATGTCCATGGTCTGCTTGAGCTCCAGGCGCAGCCTCTTCATCTCCGCCTCCACGTCGTCCATGCCGATGGAGCAGTAGGAGGAGCTGCTGGTCTGCGAGAAGGTGGTGTGGTCCATGCCGCCGAAGGAGTCGCCGCCCCACTTGCTGGGCGTGCGCGACATCTCGAAGCTGTGGTCGTAGCTGTCGGCGGAGCTGTTGGACATGCGCGGCGGGATGGCCGGGTGGTGGTCGATGCTCCGCCGCCCGCCGCCGGCGCTGCTGACGAAGGAGATGTCGGCCGAGTCCGGCATGGACATGTGACTGAGGTCGGCGTAGGACTTGCGCGTGTTGCCCGTGCCCCCGCGCGCGAAGGGCGAGCGGAAGTTGTCGACCCGCGGCGTCTCGGCGTGGTCGTGGCTCCCCCGGGACGACGACGACCACCGCTGCGACGGCGGCTCGGGCTTGGGCGTCGGCAAGCTGCTCACCTGCGACTGCTGCTGGTGCTGCAGGATCTGCGACCGCAGCGGCGACACCCGCGGCGCGGCGCGGATGGAGTTGCGCTGCGACGACACCTTGCACTTGTTGATGACGTAGACCGTGCAGAAGTCGGGCGCGCCCTTGGAGATAGTGGTCGGGATGTCCGCCTTGAACCGCACGAAGCCGCCCCTCGCCGTGGCGCCGAGGACGAGCTTCTCCACGGCCGCGTGCGCCGCGAACTCGATGATGGACTTGGCCACGTCGTGCTCGTCCAGCACCACGTCCTTGCACTGGATCTGCAGGCAAGCAAAGCAGGGGGCATCATCGATCACACCGCTATCTACACCACCATCGTCAGTTCAGTTCACGTACGTCCTTGCGGGTGCAGAAGCACCGGAACGGGAGGAAGAGGTCCTTCATGTGCGGCTCCGTCGGCTGCTTGAACCCGGCGGCGTCCTCGACGCCGCCGGAGGTGCCCTTGGTGTTGACGTGGACGAGGACGATGGTCTGGCCCTTGTGGACCAGCGAGTCGATGGCCCACTTGAGCGCGTTCTGGCTGTTCTTGTCCTTGTCGATGCACACGGCCACCAGCGGGTACCCCAGGTCCCCCGCCGTGTCCTTGCCGTCATGGTACGACCGCCCCATCTATATATATATATCGCCGGCGACGGTGATAGATCCTCCGTCCTAGCCTCCGCCGCGCCGGATTAATCGTTCGGCTCACGAGCCACAACACGACGACGAGGCCGGGTCTCAGTGTCGTGCCGCCATGGCCTGATCGATCAAGGGACGGAGAACGGGCCGGGAGGGACGCCGAGGGGACGTCGCCGACCGGTCTTCTTCGCAGCGCCTGCTCAAAGAAGCACACACGCCATTTCAGGGATGTGTGGTGGCCGTTTGGGCCGTACGTGCCGGCCGAAAATAGAGTGCTCATGGTGGCTTCAACCTCGTTCAACGGGTGGCCGCTGGACGACGGATTCATGTCCTTTTGGAACGTGTTCCTGTTTTTTTTTTTTTTTTTCCCTAACATGGAAACCATCGTTCTTCCATTACTCTGAAACTGCCACATCGCTGTCAACCAAAGTGGTGCTCCGTGCAATTTGGAATCCAATCGTCAACATTCCCAAATCATCTGCTATCCCTAGTGCCTATTAAGAAGGTAAGGGGGGCGTCCACCACTCTGGGTGGCCTCGCGCCCCGCTTGCCCCCGCGGCCTCACCTCCCACTCCGCGTGCGACCCTGCTCGCCTCCTTTCTGTCCCCCAGCCCACTCGCGAGTCACCTCCGCTATCCTCGCCCCCGTGTGCACTGCGCCCGTCATTACCGCACCGTCCGTGCCGCCCGTGATTCCGCCGCCTGGAGCATCCGCCCACCCACCTGCCTCGCCGCTCGCCTCCCGACCGCGTCCCCCGGGTCCCGGCCTCCTCGCGCCCCACCTCCTCCCATGTCCTTGACACGCCATCCTCGGCGCGCGCTCGAGCGCCGCTTGCAGCCCCAGCTCCACTCTGGCGCGCCACCCCTGTACGCCGCAACCTTCGTGCTGCCGGCTCCTAGGCCGACACAGCTAGATCGCCATCCCCCAACACGCCTGGAAGCGCCGTCACCGCAGCTGTGTTACATCCCCCGCGACGCCGCCTCCGCGCGCCGACGGAGACAACGCGGCCTCGACTCGCCGGGCAACGCCGCCGACGCGTGCAGCCCCGCCGCCGCCGCCGCCGCCTCCGCGCGATGCCTCCACGCGCCGACGGAGACCACGCGGCCCCGATTCGCCGGGCGCCGGGGTCGTCCACACCCTGTTTTCGTTGGTCCGCTCCTCCAATCCGGCGAGCTGCAGCAACTGCCTCAGTACCCCCTTCCGCACCACGCGCTTCCTGCTCGTGGCCTCACCCGATGCAGCGAACCGCCTCCGCAGTCCGCACGCGCCCCCGCCCCCAGGCCGCCGACGCTGGACCCGTGCGGCGCCGCTGCGGAACCCGCGCTCCTGACGCCGCCGCCGCATACCGTCGCCTTCGTCCCCGCCGCCACGCACCCGTGCGCCGCCGGCGCTGACCCCGCGCTCTTGACCGCTCCCCGATCCGCCGCCTCTCGGACCCCAAAACGGTAAAGCACTTCACATTGGTCATCACCTATGGCTGCCCGTTGCCATGCCTTTCAGGCCGTGGGAAGCGACACCGGCGATGGAGAGCATCTTTTCTGCACGCTACCCCCTATTGCCTTCTTCAGGTATGAATCTTTTTGCCTGGGGATGGAAGAGAACTTTTTTCCCCTCACTTGCTCCACTAATCCCCCATCCGTTGCTTCTATTTTCTGTGAGAACAGGCAGCAAGCTCAAGCTCAAGAGTGCATCTGATGCAGCGTGGCCAAGCTACCAAGGTTTTTGCTCAAATGCCAGCAAGGTCTATCTATATGATAAGTATGTGTAAGAACAGTTTTACTGGATTTATAATTCAACCATATGATAGCTATATGTGAAATTGTATGTATGAAATTACTTCAGCAACTTCTATCCATTACCTTATAATTCCGCTTCTGTAGTATCTTTACTATTGTCTGTGGGTAGCTGCAAGATACATCGGCTGATATGGTAAAATGTGAAATATGCATTTGATTTGATGAATTGATCGATGAAACATTAATACATTACGCCACCGGTTGATTTGTACCAATAATATTTGCAAATGCATATCCTTCTCTACTTTGCTGCAAGTTCAAAGCAGATTTTTTTTTTCTTTGATATGAACAACTAAAATATAACTATACCAAACTGAATACAGTGAACTTAGTGCATCTCTGTCCTTTTCTTCACACATGGTAGAAAGTGTAAATTTTCTCCCTCATCTCTTCATTGCGTTGGATAGATAGATTTATCCAACGTCATTTGAGCCGTAATGTACTCCCTTTCATTGAGTTGACAATAGCCATGGTTCATGATGTATTCTAAATTTGCATCGTTAACTGTACAGTGGCAATAACATTAGTTTTTTAATAAGTGATGCATTTAATTGTTCATTTGTTCACGATGTTTTTGTACAGGGCGTTGCATCAGGGACTTCAAGCATCAGGGACTTCAAGAGGTTTTGGGTCAACAATAGAAGCTATTCAACTATTGTCTGTCAATTTATACATTCAGAGATTTTGGGTCATACAGTTTCATAGGTGAACGGGGGAATTGCAGATTTAAAGGTGGACTACAGTATGCACTTTATTTTTCTTTGCTCTCAATTTTGTATCAGTTTCACCAGCTTGAATTTGAATTTTTTTGGCATTATCATTGCATCTTGCAGGTCATGCCAACAATCTCATTTTAGTGGTGGTCTGAAGCTCACATTGACATTAGGGTGGCTTGACAATTGCTTCAGTGAGGTATGCTCCCAGAAGTTGCAGTGTGCTAATTTTTGCTGACTCACATAGATTGAAAACAGTTTGTAATCTTTCTCATGACATTATCAAGTGATTAGATTACCAGCATGCAGACTTAGAAATTTCAGATAGCACATTGCTAGGATAAAGAGTGGGTTAAACAATTAGGTTCATGTAGTTTTGTTTCACTCACCCCTTTTTTAAGTTCTTATATCACTGATAGAAAAGAAAAATCAGCTCACCAAGCATGACCACCTTTCACCAGCTAACCTTATTTTTTTACTCGATATTTTCCTACACCAAGAAGAAGTATGTAGACTAATTTATTTTTATTTTAGTCTTTTTATGCAGAGGTTTTAATCTCCAAGATTGATATAGGGCATCACCTCTCCCCCTGTTGTTTGCATTTTTGGAGTCCTTGCTATAGGATAGGGATCTTTTAGCCAAAAACTTTAACAGCTTTTGGTTTAGGGAATATTTAGCTGAAAAAGTTTAGCAACTAGCCAACTCTTGGTGTAGAGAATGTTTAGCTAAAAATTTCAACAATCGTTAGTTAATGGTGTAACCTGATATTTAGCTGCACTCCACCAAGAGGTAGCTAAACCTATACCTACATAGGAGCAAATCATGCTTCAAAATTTCTTCCCAAAAATAGTCTAAGTCTCTACTCCTATTATGCTTTCTCCACATTTCTGGGTAGGCATTTGGACGAAGAGCATGGTACCTGCCTTGTTGTCAAATGAATAAATGGCACAATTTCAACTACAGCATTCTATAGAGGTTTCTTGATTTCTTCCACAGTCTAATAGCCTATTATTTGGCACAGCGGTTGTATGGCGTCAACTTCTGTTTTAACAGTGGGAATCATGTCGGTAATAGTTTGGTTGATTGGCTGTGATATATGCCACGCTCGAGTCTGGAGAAATGGTTCCTCATTTAAAAAAAACGAAAGAACCAAGTGAAATATGTGATCCAAATTGCTCATGCAGTTCTCAGTCCCTTGAAGATTAATTCTTATTTCAGTATGGGCTACACTATATGCAATTGGCAAATTTAGTGATGAAATTGCTCTGTCTGTTTAAAAAAATATGTACTAATTTATGCTTGGGCTTTGTAGGCTCCCTTCCCCTATTAATGCTCAACCAAAATGAGCAGTATTTATATCACTATCCAGTCACATTTTTTTTCCGTGTGCCTTCTCTTGTACTAAACCACTATCATGTTTGAAACTCCTTTCCACATGTCATGAGTCAGAGCCTTGAATGCCACATCGGCACTACAATCCTTGATTTTTCTTTATTTAAATTGTTTTCATCATTTTTTTTCCAGTACTGATTAAATTGCTCTCTGATAACAGTAATTGGTGGTACAAACCGGGGCAGTGATTCATTGCTGGAGTGCCACACACCGTGAGCAGCCAACGTTCGCCACCACCCTTGCATCTTGCATCTACCAGCTCTGCACCTGAGAGGTGCTTACCACATCACCAGTCCTCTCTCCCTCCTCTTGGTTTGTTGATGCTTGCTGATGGCTTGTATTGATCTCTGCACCACGCCCATGACATCATTGATCTAACTGCTTGATTGTGCTCATGAATACAAGTGCAGCCTTCGTTCTTGCTTTGTGATTGTACACATGTGAATTAGACATGACTCATGTATTAAGTGAAATTCCTAGACTCAATAGTACCTTTAAAAGCTTGGAAGGGTGTGCGGCATGGATACCTATTTATCAGTAAGAAACTTAGAGCGTGTTTGTTCTCGCAATAATGGGGTGAACCAAACACCCAGTGGATCTTACAAGATCTTTACCTAATATTTATCAGTACTAATTAGGAGGCTGTTATTATTGCTACTACTCTTTTGTTAATGTCTTGAATGGGCCAGGGAAATGCTATTGAATATAAAGAGGCACTCTAAAAAATTCGCTACGGAAACACTACCCAAAAAACAGTAGGAACGGCTCCAATTTAGGGTCGTTCCTACTGTGTCTAGGGTGGGTCCCACATAATGCACCGCTTCTGCTGCAACAATAGCAAGAGCGGTGCACCTTACCAACCGCTTCTGCTCCTGCAGAGCTCATTCAGCAAGAGCGGACCACCTTACCAACCGCTCCTGATGTGATCCCTACAGCAGGAGCGGTGGACCTTACCAACCGCTCCTGCTAGGATCACAGGAACGGTGGATCTTACCACCCGCTTCTACTAGCATTTTTTAAAATTTTCATTCTTGACGCGAGAATCAAAATATCTTCTACTTTTAAATTCCTACCTCGGAGATAACAGGAGCGGTGGAATAGAAGCGTACGCACAGCTCCTTCATCAACACTTATTTACTTATCTGCTCCTTTATCTTCTCGTACTCAGCTCCCTTCTCTCTACCTCAGCTTCTCCTGCTCTCTCTCCCTCCTTAGCTTCTCATCTGGCAGCGGCGCGGGGCGGCGGCAGGCCGGGGCAGCGACGGCGTGCAGCAGCGGCTGCGGCGACATCGGCACAGCAGCGGGGCGCAGCGGGTGGCACAGCGGCTGCGCGCGACGATGGCGGCGTGCAGCGGCGAGCGGGCAGCGGCAGCGGCCTGGCGCAGCGACGGGCGCGTGGGTAGCGGGCGGCGCAGCGGCGGCGCGACGGCGGTGGCCGGTGCGACGGCGCGCAACGGCGAGCGGGCGGCGGCAGCGGCCTGGCGCAGCGACGGGCGCGCGGGTAGCGGGCGGCGCAGCGACGGGCGCACGGGTAGTGGGCGGCGCGGCGGCGGCGGACTGGCGCAACGGCAGCGGCTGACGCGCGCAGCGACGGGCGGCGGGCCGGCGGGGCGACGGCGCGCAACGGTGGCGGCCGCCAGGCGCAGCGACGGGCGGCGCAGCGACCGCGCGCAGTGATGGAGGCGCAGTGGCAAGCAGGCAGCGGCGGCGGCCTGGCGCAGCGACGCCCTGCCTAGCCTTTTTTTTTTATCCACGGTAGGAGCGGTGGACGGTGTAAGCGGGAGCGGTGCCATCGTAGCCCGCTCCTGCTGTGGTTACTACAGGAGCGGTGCAATCGTGGCCCGCTCCTGCTGTGACCACTGCAGGAGCGGTTGATGCCCGCTCCTACTGCATGTTCCGCTACAGGAACCCACGAGCGGAAATACTTGCCAAAACCGTTCCTACAGGGGTGTTTAGATCCGTTCCTGTTGCAACTTATTGTAGCAGTGAGGTGTGCACACGTAATAGGGATATACGATTCTATCACATTCATTTATTTTCTATGGAGCATGTTTGGGTTAAGGAAATGAATATCAAGAACCATAATACCCTTCTTGAACAAATAGATACACAACCATCTCCATATGTAATATAACTTAGGGAAAAATCATAATTTTATATATGTCAACATTCATACCCAAATCCGACCCCTTAGGCTATCCACTATGGTGGTGTGTTGAGGATTTCTCGAAACACTGTTTTGTACTGTTTGACATAAATGCTGCACTGTAGACAGAGAGGGAGATAGTTGGAACAGTGATAGGAAATGGAATTTGAGGAGCTTTACTGTGGATAGCCTTAACATGATATATGAGTTTGAGAAGAAGCCTTTTTGTATCCTGTGCCCTACTATCCTTCCTATCACTAACCTAGAATTTAGAATTTAGACAAAGGAAATATTTTAACACATACTATCTCATTTTTCTATCCTCCCTTTCTTATCAAATTTTAACAATCCAAACATCAAGAGGAGAAGCGCCTTCATTTCTATCGTTTGCTATCTCCAGCAGCTATCAAACGGTCCTCATTTTACACCACCATTCATATGCATGCACGTCAGTATAAGCACCATCAGTATAAGCACTTGCAGGTTGCAGCTACTCAAAATACTTATGCATGCACATACGCATGGACTTAAGGCAGGGCGCTTCACGCGCCAGCATGCATGTGCCTACATGTTTGGAAGCAAGACGAGTTATCTGTAAACATGTAAAATATAATTTATTTTAGGCTTGGGGATCACCCACCTTGCATCTCTACCTGTATGAAGCTAGTTCTAGCAGTATGTGCATCTAGACTTATCATGTATATGTGCATTTTAGGTACTCAGATAATTTTAGATCATGTAAAGTGTGTAAGTGAATTTACTAAGATGAAGCCTACCACATCGTGTATTTTCGCTAGAACGAAAAAACCGAATGATAAGCGACTGTTGTGCCTATTTGTATGTTTCAAAAATCAAGTCAAAAGTTATACGAAAAATTCAACAAAAAGATATGAATAGCTAGATGATGCAAAAATCTACATACATAAAAAAAAATTTAAGAATGAACAACAATGTGTGCAAAGAGAAACAAAATGAAGGAAATCAGCAACTTCTTAGCGGGTTGTGGGGTCCACATTGAAAACTAATTGCTTCTTTTTTTTTTCTCCTAACACGAATGCTTGTTTTGTCTCAAATTTTGGACCACGCTATCGCGCGACCGGGTGGCGCGACCCCTCCCCGATCTCGCCGTGGTCTCCGACACCGCGCCTGCTTGCCTGTGTCCGCGCCGCCTCCCTGCCCTGTCCGCGCTGCCTCCCTCCTTCGCGACCGTGGCACCTCCGTCCTTTGGCCCGCGCGGGGCAGCGCGCGCCTTCCTCCGTCGGCCGCAGCGCCTCCATCCCTGCTGCGGCGTCCTCCAACGACGACTACGCCATCCCCTCCCTCGACGACCACGTCGCCTCTCCTCTGCCTCGCTGGCGGCTTCTCCATCAACGCCGGTCAACGTTGTCCCCCATGGCTCTAGGGTTTCACAGATCTGAACAAAAAAGTCTATGGCAAATTCGTGGAAATCGATAGCAAGTTCGTGGAAGCCGGGTAGCCAGTTTCGTTGAATTCTGTAGCAAATTCGTGAAATTATGTAGCAAATTCTGAAATTTGTTGCATAATATAGCAAGTTGTGTTTCTCTTTATGTAGCAAGCTATGCAGTGTCTGTATCAAATATATGTTTTTTGGAGCAAGTTGTGTGTAACTTTCTTACGTAGCAAGTTGTGTAATGTTTACACCAAGTTTATATGCAGCAAAAAAAGAAAACCATGTCTAAAAAAATCAGCAAGTTATGTACACAAATAGTCTATAAAAAATCAGCGAGTTATTTTTCCCCTCTCTTATGCAGCAAGTTGTGCAATGTCTGTAGTTTTGTGTAGTAAGTTGTGCAATATCTGCAGCGAAAAAAGTTACATACAAAAATAACATCAAGTTGTGTATGTAAATGATCTAAAATTTAGCAGTTATTGTAAAATGAGGTGCAAATTGAAGTCACGAGCAAAACACGGTTAAAAACCTATGACGGCCCAACTCCCCGCAAAAGACACGCTTAGGCTGAGCAACCGCGGAGGTGCGCGGGCCGAGTCGCGCAGAGCAGGCTGCGCGGGGTCGCGCGCTACCGCTCCTGCGCGACGGGTAGCGCGTTAGACTTTGCGCAAATTTTATACGTGTGTAGATCTTTGCATAGTCTTTCTACACAAGTTCTGATGTAGTTTTTTAAATAAACAATAGGCAGGCCGTCGCTTACGCATGCGGCACTGCACTCTTGATATTCGCACCCTATATTCCATATGCGAAGAGTACGAGGACACGGCGGGCCACCAAAAAGTAGGAGTACGTTGCATCCCGCGTAGTGCCCACCTCAGCTCCTTTCCATCGTGCCGTATCGGTCACGTGGAGCCGTGGAGCCGTGGAGGTCGTCTCGCCACACAGTCATGGGGCACCGCTACAACCAACTACACTTGGCCTGCTGGCTTCAGCTGGCATCTGCTGTTTCTATAGTAGCTTGTGTCTTGTGCTACAGCGTTCGTCGCAGCTTGACACAGCCTCTACAAGAGCTAGAGTCTTGTACTACAGTGGTAACAGCCGCAGCAGTAAACAGCCCCGACTGCTAGCATGGGTCGCGTCTCATAGGGCGTGATTGGATGGCTGGGGTGCCTTTGGTCTGGCCGCAGCCCAGATACGTCAGGGGCGCATGAATGCCGTCGCGTATGTTTGGAGGCCTGGACCCTGGAGTGGCTAGGCCTGGTCCGAATAAGATTCTGTTTGGTCATTTGTACCAATATAGAAATTGGGTGAGAACAAAAAAATAAAAAAAAATATTTTTTTAGAAAAATTTATGACAACTGTGATCTAGTTTTGTAAATAAAATTGTCACAAACATAAATATAAAATCGGTTTGATGATTAGATATTTTGGTTAGAAGATATTAACAAAAAACGAAATAAAAAGATGTTTTTGGTTCCCGTGCCAAACATGCAGCCGCACCAGCGGAACCTGGCTCCGCACCGAAGCTCAACTTTCTGTAGAGCCTGGCTGCGGGCGTCTTTTTGCATGTGTAGAGCCAGCCTCGTGGGGCTTACAGGAGACCAAACAACAGCAGGTTCCATGCGTAGAGCCTGCCCGCGTGGGTGAGGAGCCAGGCGTCCAATCACGCCCATAATGTATGTGAATTTGGACATAGGCATATCTAGGTTCATCCTAGGACACCCAATTAGCGCACTTGGGCGCGATTTCAACCCTGCAACTACCGGTGCTGGCTGGTACGTGGAGTTTAAACCCGCCGCGTCGAGCGAAGTTCAAAACCGCCCCCCGTGCCGCAACGGGAGCCGCACATTCGCCGCCGACGCCGCCACCGGTGTCTACAAGCAACACGATGGTGGCGGCCGACGCGTCCCCCGCGCCGCCGCACGTGGCCGTGGTGGCCTTCCCTTTCAGCTCCCACGCGGCGGTGCTGCTCTCCTTCGCGCGCGCGCTGGCCGCCGCGGCGGCGCCCGCCGGGGCCACCATCACGTTCCTCTCCACCGCGTCCTCCGTCGCGCAGCTCCGCGGGGCCAGCGCCTCCAAGGCGCTCCCGGCGAACCTGCGCTTCGCGGAGCTGCCGGACGGGGCGGCGCCAGCCGCGAAGGAGGCCGTGCCGGTGCCGCGGCAGATCGAGCTGTTCATGGCGGCTGCGGAGGCCGGCGCGGTGAAGGCCGGGCTGGAGGCCGCCCGCGCCGCGGCGGGCGGCGCCAGGGTCAGCTGCGTGGTGGGCGACGCGTTCGTGTGGCCCGCGGCGGAGGCGGCCGCCGCGGCGGGGGCGCCGTGGGTGCCGGTCTGGACGGCCGCGTCGTCCGCTCTCGTGGCGCACGTCCGCACCGACGCGCTCCGGGAGGACGTCGGCGATCAAGGTGCGTTAGTTGCTGGATTGGATGGATTCGCTCGCTCGCTCGCTTCTGTTCTCTTGTCCCGCCTTTTACTGGCCGTTCGTTATCAATCCTGAAAAAAAAATCATATCTTGAATTCTTGATGACGGTGCGTTTGCGTCATCCACAGCCACGAGTAGGGAGGACGAGCTGCTGGTCTCCCATCTGGGCCTCGCCGGCTACCGCGTCCGCGACCTCCCCGACGGCGTCGTCTCCGGCGACTTCGACTACGTTATCAACCTCCTCATCTACCGCATGGCGCAGTGCCTCCCGCGCGCCGCCGCCGCCGTCGCGCTCAACACCTTCCCGGGCCTGGACCCGCCCGACGTCACTGCGGCCCTCGGCGAGATGCTCCCCAACTGCCTCCCGCTCGGCCCGTACCACCTCCTCCTCCCCACCACCGCCGCCAAGGACGACACTGACACCGCCGCGCCAGCCGACCCGCACGGCTGCCTCGCGTGGCTGGACCGCCACCCGGCGCGCGCCGTCGTGTACGTGAGCTTCGGCACGGTGGCGTCCCCGCGCCCCGAAGAGCTCCGCGAGCTGGCGGCGGGGTTGGAGGCCGCGGGGGCGCCGTTCCTGTGGTCGCTGCGCGAGGGCTCGTGGCCGCTCCTCCCGGCCGGCTTCCTGGACCGCGCCGCCGCCACCGGGTCCGGGCTCGTGGTGCCCTGGGCGCCGCAGGTGCCGGTGCTGCACCACGCCGCCGTGGGCGCGTTCGTGACGCACGCCGGGTGGGCGTCGGTGCTGGAGGGCGTGGCCAGCGGCGTGCCCATGGCGTGCCGCCCCTTCTTCGGCGACCAGCGGATGAACGCGCGGTCCGTGGCGCACGTGTGGGGGTTCGGCGCCGCGTTCGAGGGCGCCATGACGAGCGCCGGGGTGGCCGACGCGGTGGAGACGCTGCTGCGCGGGGAGGACGGCGCGCGGATGAGGGCCAGGGCGCGGGAGCTGCAGGCTGTGGTGGCCCAGGCGTTCGATCCCGGGGGCGTCAGCAGGAACAACTTGGACAAGTTCGTCGAGATCGTTTGCCGTGTGTGAAAAGCCGCGTTGCGGCTGCGACCCTAGGAAATTGCTTCGCCATCTTAAACCATGACTAGTTCACCGTTAGTGATCGCAACAGGCATGCACTTCGCCACAGATGAGTCTCGATATATTCTGTTTACAGTATTCTATAGATTGTCAATGGTGAACAACGAGTACTGCTAGGACTTTCAGGATCGGATTTTTGTATAAAATGTTTAGCCTGTATGCATGGCATGGCAAATAACGAGTACTGATATGATAGGACTTTCAGCATTGAATTTTTGTATGTTTAGCTTATATGCGTCACTGCAGATGCAAGAGGCGGCACTGCATGCCCAAGCTAATGCCCCACAAACACAAATGCTAACGGGACAAGGGTTCACCGTTCCGGACCGGGATTTCATTTCCAGGCCACAACGGGAAGCAAATTTCGGTCCGAAAACCGATGTTTTCCGATTTCAAATATAAAAATCAAATTTTTTTGTCAAACTGAAATTTTGTTAAAATGAAAAGGTGAACCCTGAACAGGACAACGATACAATGCAGAAAGTTAAAGCTCCATAAATACGACTCAACAGTACAATCCTGTCACGTACAGTAGCCAAGTACAAGCGTAACTGATGGAACATAGCGGTCAAACATCTATAGTATGAAGGTCACCCACATGGTCTAAAATAGACCCGACCAAGACCATTGTCACAGAACTTGCTCCCATAGCTATTAAGGAATACTACATATGCTCTACCATTACGCCAACCATACCCGACTATCACCACTGCATGGCCGTGATCACCATCTTCCTCGGACAAACGAGGCTCATAGATCTGATAAGGACAAAGCCGGCTGAAATGTCGATCCACGTTCAGATAGGCAACAATTGGCCGCCCTTGCTCGATAAGACTTTCAATCTTTTTGAAGTGCAGGCCAGCCTTTGGCATATGTTGATAGCCCTGGATGCGATACTTCTCACTTTTCACCCCTCTTCCATGAGCTGCGATACTTCTCTATTTTCACCCCTCTTCCACGAGCTAACGTCCCTTCTTCTTTAAGAAAGATGAGGCCTTCCTAGATGTTTGTTTCCTTTGCTGTATAGGTATGGAGGTAGTTCATGGCTAATTAATATGGCGAAACTGAAAGGGAAATTGAACTACTGAAACAATGTGCAGCGTCAGAGATTTTTACCGGTCTTTTCAAATGATGAAGCAAAGTCATTAGCTGCAAACTTCATATTAGACGACTGGGGTGGATCCAAAAGTGCGGCCTTCCTTTTTAATTCCATTTGGGTTGCTGCCGATAAAGCATGGAATAAGCACGTATTTTTTTGGTGTTGGTCCTGAACCGGGGGTATTATTTTCACTCCTTTTAATTTTCTATCAATCCAGGAATACTAAGTCTGTAGGGGTTTCAGTACTGAAAAGGAAATAAAAACTGCTTAACTGGTGGTAGTAACACATGACAGACAACAGTTCAAGAAAACTAAATAGCAGCCTAAGGGAGTGTTTGGATAGCGGACTAAACTTTTCGTCCCCATCACACTAGATGTTTGGACACTAGTTAGAAATATTAAATATAATCTAATTATAAAACTAATTACATATAAGAGGACTAAACGGCGAAACGAATTTGTTAAGTCTAATTAATCCATAATTAAAAAATGTGATTATCATTAATTATGCATTAATTAGACTTAATAAATTCATCACGCCATTTAGTCGTCTATGTAATTAATTTTTGGTTAAACCATGTTTAGTACTACAACCATGTTTAGTACTACAAACTTGCGTCCTAACGCGATGTGACACGGGCTAAAACTTACTCTCTAAATCCAAACACTCCCTAAGTCATCTCCAAAAGTACCTATTATGTTCACTGAAGATCTTTGCGGGAGATGGTGCAAAGCTCCTGCCCTTGCGCAGTTACGCCGCTGGTCATTCCAAATAGCAGTTCATGACTACCTGTTTGGAACGGAAGGAAAAAAAATCCAGTTCCTACATATTCCCGTTTGATTTCTCCAAAATTCCTCTCTCTCAAACAGGCCTTAACATCACAATTCGCCACAGATGTTCATATTCCGGGAGACAGATCACGAGGTAATAAACCGAACAGAACATGATAAATAGCAGAATCAGATAAACATGGAAGCCCAACTGATGCACAAGATAAGCTCTGGTGCTGGCATAATGTTACGACAATAGTTCATCTGTTCGATACAAATTTTGGCAAAACTTCAGCACACGAACAACCTAAGTAGCCATCATGGCACGTTTACTCCAACAAACCCTGCAATGAAATAAAAAGAACGGAACGAACAGTATTAGCATGCCATAGTAGTATATTCATGTAATATAGTATGGGTAGTTGGGTAAAGTACAGGTAAATGTAGCAAATAAAAACTGTGTTGGGAGCTCGCCACGAGTACAATGCTGATGACAAAAAAATTCAGGTGCCACTAACATTCAAAAATGAAAATATAACCAGACGAACTGTTCAATGCATGCGTCAATCAGTCACCACATGCCATCAACCGTGCCACCATGTCAAAAAGGCTATAAACATTTCCTAAGCATTAGTGCTTGAACAGAAATAAAAGGTGCACTTCTATTAAACAACGGCACAACCACACCCTAGATCTACAAATTGAATTTCTATGATTTTTAGGATAGATTAATAGTCATGACAAATAAGCTAAGATACCCCTAATTATGGCCACTAATTAAACAAATGTACCTATAAAACAGAAAAAACAACTTAATGCGCATGCACCTTAATAGAGAAAACTTGTATTTTGGCAATTAAAGCAAGCAAATCTAGCAGATACAAAGCATTGGTGGGGTCAAATCTTGAATCTTGAATGCTATAAATATGCACTCTTTGTTGGACAGTCGGAGATCACAGAGATCACGATATCTGTTGCAAGGTATACCAGAATCAGAGACCCCCCAAATTAAACCCATGGTTTCTCATACAGCAGTCATCCTAAACATATCCCCTATATTTCTCACAGGATGAAAGTTCCTCTATATTCAAATGTATAGGGGAGATGAAAATTTATCCCAGATTTAAAAGGACAGCAAGGATGATTTTGGATGCCACTAAACAGAAGTTCATTTAGGAGTTAGGAGGGAGATTTTATTGCAAAACCCTAAGGCCATGTTTGGATCACCCAAACTAACTTTTAACTCTTAACTAAATAATAGCTAACTAAAAGATTGCTAGTCATGTTTGGATACTCCAGCTAATACATGAATGGACTCCTAGTAGATAGGCCAGCTAATACAATTACATGCTATTAGCTAGGTTCTCTTAGCTAACAACAAATTTTTAGCTAGTGTGTGGGCTAAAAATTAGCAACCAATCAGCTGGCTGTTTGGACACTTTATAGCTAACTTTTAGGAGGTAACTTTTAGTTGGATGTATCCAAACATGGCGTAAATTAAGCTACAGGTTGGACAGGAAGACTCATCAAGACACTCTTACTGCTATTTACAAACATAAGGACATGAAAGAACAGTGAAAACTTAACCAGACCAAATAGGCTGTGAAAACAGTATTGAATTGCCGTTTCATGACTTCCAAGAGACTAAGCACACTAATTTTCCTGAATAGTTTTGTTATTGTGATAACTTCACCATACCAAATCAGAAGGATAAACAGTTTTGATTTGATATTTAGTGACTCCTAAGAGACTAAGCACACTAGTTTTCCTTAACTTTAAACTCAAACAACGCTAGGTAAGTTGCTTCCTGAGCGAATCCAAGCATTATTATTATCAACACGAGCATACCAAACCACAGCTAAACGGCCATGATTCACAGCTGAAGAGACAATGTTTACCGATTCACAACTGAATAAGGACCATACAGTGCCTCATAATTAACAAAAACGAAGCATCACAAACTACCTGGACCAAGCAAAATGCCAAGGGCAATCTAAGCAGAATCATAACATTGTCGCGGACTACTATCAAGCAGAACAATATACAATACTACGAGATAGGACCAATCGTTGGTTGATACTAACCTTAGATGCTGCTCGGGTACATGAACACTCTAACCTTGCACCCCTGCATTCAATACGAAAAAACACAGCATCAGAACAGAGCATAAACTAAATAGGAGACAACACATCATATCGTAGTGGGAGACGCATGAGCTGATATGCCACTGACCATGGACTCCGGAGGGAGGTTCGACTTGAACTTGGCGCGGACGACGCCGGAGTTGCCGTGCGGGCGGGTGACCTTGCCCCAGATGCACCTGTAGCGGGTCTCGCTGCTCTTGGTCTTGGCCTTGTAGATGTACGCCAAGCGCTTGCCGGCGTACCACGCGACGTCCTCCTTTGTGTTCACCCCTTCGATCTGCACCAGCGACGTGGTCTCGTACTGGTTCGACTTGGACCTGCACCGCGGCAACCACCATTAGAAGAATCGCACTGAGAAATGACCAGATCCAGGCACCGCAGACGGCGGAGAAGCGGCGCTCACCTCTTGTATCCGAGGATGGTGCCCCGGACGTAGAGCCTGACGCGCTGCCCCGTGCGTCCCTTCACCATGGTGGCCGCCCGCTTCCTTCCGCTGCCGCCGCCGGAGAAGAGGGGTTGCAGGCTGGGGGGTAACGATGGTGCGGCGGGCGACGGAGGCGGCTTATAAGTAGCGGAGCATGGAGAGGCGAACGGACCGGATCCTCTGGAAGGTATGAACGGACGGTGCGGATGTTTCGAAGGCCTGCTCGGGGGAGCTAGGGTTTAAGGTAAGCGAGCTTATATGGGCCGGTTCGTTGACGGGCCTCTCATATTCGTCATCGCTTGTGCCCCAAAATGGGCCGAATTGGCAACATAGCGGGCCCGATTGGAAAAGGAATGCCTCATCCTGTGACATGTCACTGACAGTGGTCCCAGGTACACGATTTTGTCAGGTGAAAGGGAAAAAAAAGAGGGAAAACTGACCGAGCCAAAGCCGCTTACTCCGACTCCGGCACGCGCGCACCCGGCCTTCCTCCGGCGCGGCCGAGCCCGACGCCGGCGTGGCCTCCCTCCGACGCCGCTCCCCAGCCCGCCGCTGCTGCGGGCGCGGCGTGCGTCTCTCTGCCCGCGGTCTAGCGGTGTGGGTTTGAGACCCATCCGGGCGTGGATCGTGTTCTTCTTCCGTGGGTAAGTAACCCTAGCTCGCTTGGAGTAGGTGTCTGTGTCCTATTCCCAATCAACTTCGAACCTTTCTATCTCCATTCAGTTGGTCGCGGAAATTGCGTGGTGGGCGGTGCGCTAGGAGGCCAACGCATTCACCCATGGTTTGGTGAATGTCGACCGATGTCAGTTGGTTGCCACGCTTGCCCAATTGAGGTGCGGGTGCAGTTTGTTCTCCGAAAAAAATCGGGCTCCGCCACGCGCCGCAGTCTGCTCATCTGTCTGTATTCTGCACTCCACCATTGTCCGAGCAGCATTGAACAAAGAAATTGGGAAAGATGTTTTCTTCCTCCGCTTAACATAGAGTGCGAGCCATAGGGAAGGAGTGAGATGGCTTTCAAAAAGTTGTCATAGACTTCCTTATGAAATTTTACATCAGATTCCTCTGATGAGTTGGATGTTTGGCTTAAAATTGGCTTATTTTAAAACTTAATATTTTTCTAGATATAGATGGGCTTTGCCTGCCATCTGAAAGAACACTTTAAAGCCCTCACAACAATGTTGTTGCTACATGCCAATAAAACATTGTTTATGTGCTAAGCGTAGCCCAAGTTTTTACTTTTTAGCAATACTGTCTTACATGGGTGCTTATTCGTATACCATTGTAAGCTCCTGTTCCTTTTATTCTTGCAAAATGCAAAGTGACAACAGTCCAACGCATTGTATATATCACTAACACAATTATTTACACATTATGGTTGGCAGGTTGTAGGAAATCCTACTGTTTTTGTTAAACCACTATTGGGTCTTCAAATATGGAAGTTGAGGATGACATGGAGGAGGATGACATGGATTTTAACCCTTTCCTTAGGGAAGGATCTCCATCTGAGACCTCATCAAGCCTTACATCAGAAGCAGAATGTGAGGAACATAGTTCTGACAATCGACCAATTAGTCAAACATGTCTGCAGAATAGCGGGGTTAATGAAAACACAAGTGACAGCGCACTTCCTCAAAATAGATTGTCATCGCAAGATGCTGTCAGTGAAATGCTCCCAGAAAAAACGTCAACCCAGGTTAATCTTGCAAACAATGAAGGTCACTTGAATGGATTGGAACAGGAGTTTTTACCAAGTGCAGCTGCTTGCTCTCCAATAGCTCAAAACCCTCATCACCTATTTGAAGTTAGTGAGGAAGATGCAATTTGCAGAAGGACAAGGGCAAGGTACTCACTAGCAAACTATTCTCTTGAAGAATTGGAGACCTTTCTCCAGGAATCAGATGATGATGGTGATCTGCAGAATGTTGATGAGGAAGAGGAATACCGCAAGTTTCTTGCTGCTGTCCTGTCTGGTGTAGGTGATGACACACAGGCGTGCCAGGGCGACGAAAACCAGGATGAAGATGATAATGATGCAGACTTTGAGCTTGAGATCGAGGAGGCCCTAGAAAGTGATGGCGATGAAAATGCTGAGAACTATGATGACACAGATGGTAGAAAAGAGATAGATGGCCGTAGGCCTCAAACTAGGCGGAGGCAGCCGTTCACTGAGCTGTCTGGGACCAGTAGCTATCGTCAAGAATCCAATAAAACTCATTTAAGACCAATTCTGCCATATGTGCCAACCACATCGGCGACTCCTGCACATGCCTTTGGATGGAAATATCCTACCCAGAATGCCATTTTCCCTTCATCTTTGGTATCAGTAACGCGTGCACCATTAGTATGTGGATTTACTGATCAGCAACTCGGCCAACTGCACGTGTTGATATATGAGCATGTTCAGCTCCTCATCCAAACCTTTTCCCTATGTGTTCTTGATCCATCTAAACAAGATGTGGCTAATAATGTTAAAAAGTTGATAGTTGAGTTGGTTGGCTCTCGTGATCAAGCATTGGCTAGGAGTGCTCCTCACCGGCATATCTTTTTGGAGTCCCAGCATCTCTCATCTAGTTTTGTTTCTTCTGAGAGTTCAGAATGCCAATATATGCCGTTAATCAAGAGTCCTCTTATATCCATCCTTGATGTTGCACCGCTTGAGTTGGCCCCCAGTTATTTAAGTGATGTCGCAACTGGTATGTTCAAGATCTCTATATGGCCACTTTTTTAAATACTTTCTGTTTGTTTTATTCATCAACACTACAACTTCATTTTCATATTGAATCAACAGCTGTCATGAAGTACAGAAAAAGTCATGTGGATGGCACTGCTGAGAAAAACCGCAGGAAACAGGCTCTGTTTCCTTTACCAGTGATTAACAATTGCAAAGAAGTGAACAATGTTTCTCAAGATAGATCAAATAGTGCGCCAGCACATTCTTCTGGGCAGTTACAGCAAAAGAAATCTTTAGCTGCTACCCTGCTTGAGAGTACTAAAAAGGAGACTGTTGCACTTGTTCCAACTGACATTTCAAGATTAGCGCAGAGATTCTTTTCACTTTTCAATTTTGCACTGTTTCCTCATAAACCACCGGCTGCTGCTATGGCCAATAGAGTGCTTTTCACTGATGCAGAGGACAGGTGTGAATTATATCTTCTCTGACATTTCTTTTGAAATAAAAATTGTGCTCCACATCCTTAATTTTATCATATCTATGGATCTGAATGCTTCTTTGCCATCATGACTTGCAACATTGGGATCAAGAGTGCTGAAGCCGAATGAAGAGTTTTTGTTGGGTTGTATGCTTCCTTTTTCTGTACTACTGTTGTTGGTTTATGCAATTTGTGTGGTGGTTACTTAATTTTCTCAGCTACTGTGTCTTTGCTATTACTCTCATCTTTATATTCAACTTTCCTTAAGGTCACCTCCATTTATCTGGTTAATAGAATCAAGGTTATGCATTGTTATTACCACCTGCTTAAAGGACATTGTACATCGCCCTTCTCAAGTGTCGTGTAGTTTACATGATGCCTATCACTTATGTTTCACTTTCACAGTTATTTAATAGTATATTATCTGCCTACAGATTATTAGCTCTAGGAATTCAGGAATATAATAATGACTGGGGAGCAATACAAAAGCGCTTTCTCCCTTGTAAATCGAAGCATCAGGTATTTTTTTTTTTTGTTTCTCATTTTTGCGCATTAAAAATTTTGCTTCAAGACTGGCATAATCAATAGCTTGTATTTTATAATTTGTATGGTGAATATTGCACTTGCATAATAGCATTACTCAATCTAATGAAAACATTTGAGAACAATGAATAACATGAAATTCCTGTAAGGAATCAGTTTAGAATTATTGACATGGCAATGACATTTTTCACCTTGTTAGCATTACTCGTGGCCTAAAATTTGATGTTTGTTCTCAGTACTGCCAAAGAGGTTTTCTTTAAATAAAGATCTGAAGATTGAACATTTTATTGTCACTAGACTCGGATTGCCAATTCACTTTGCTTTCCGCTTGATTGCACACAAGCAAATAACTTGGATCAAATCTTTCATCAAATATCCTAATACAATTGCAACCTGAGACTATTTGTTCAATTCCTATAATGCACATTGCTTAGATTATTGTCTGAAGTTTTTAGTTGCTCATGATATTTGAGAATGTCTTGTTCTTGTGTTTTATCCCTCCTGAGTGAAATAACTTCTTTGGTGTAGATATTTGTAAGACAAAAGAACCGTAGCTCCTCCAAAGCTCCAGATAATCCAGTTAAGGTAAATATTTTGACCTTTTCCATTCACTGGAAGATTAGATGCTAAATTTATTGTGTGAGCCTTCAGGATTCAACAGTATGCTCAAGGTGTTCATCGAGTTACATAGTAATTAGTATAGTGCTCCTCGCAAAAAAAAGTAATTAGTATAGTGCAATAGTTCTTGCAAATAAAATACAGTACTCCCTCCATCCACAAATGTTAGCATTTCTAGGATTTTTAGAACAGATTATAGAGCGGGAAAACACCTTCATGCCCCCTCAACCAAGGCTTTGATGTGTTTGGCTTACCCAGGCAATAAAAAAAAAAGTCAAGTCTTGTTGGTTTTAGGTCAGAATTTGTGAACAAATTGGGAATGCTAGAAATGCTGACATTTGTGAATGGAGGGACTAGTATGTTATTCTCATTGCATGTTGAGTGTTGGAGTTCTGGGCTTTTGGTTTTGAACTGATCTATAAACAAGAGAACTCTTAATAGGATCCTGTGTTGTGTAGGCAAATAGGTAATATAGTTCCTGCAGCAGCACTTACACTGTTGATAATCTTGATTATTATCATTCTGATATCTTTACCATTTTGCTTATGTGCCAACAAATAGTGTCATTTGAATTTCTTGATATGATTTATAGGCCATGTCACATATTTAATATCATACTCAGTAGCAAACTAGAAAGATTATTCTTTTTACAAGCTGTTTAGTAACACATTTTACTCTGCCTGTGCATGGTGCTATGATTCAACCTTTGGCTACTATATTGTTCAAAGAGAATGTATATTCTGTAAAAGAGTTTGTCTGCATGTTCCCTCATTCTGATACTTGTCCATGTAGTGTTTTTTTTATGGTCAACCATCAAGAAGGGAGAGATTTTGGGCTCATTGACTGTTATCAGCAAAAAGTAACATAATAGCAGTCCAGACTATCTATATTCTTATCTGAATTAATTAATGCAGGAGGTGCGCCGAATGAAGGCATCTCCATTAACAGTTGAGGAGAAGGAATCTATCCAGGGGGTGATAATTTGTAGCTACTGGCTATCTTCCGTTTTTCCTTGTTTGGTGTCTATCACTTACTTTCTTCTGTACCTACTGTTGATTTCAGGGACTGAGGATATTCAAAAACGATTGGACATCAGTTTGGAGGTTTGTAGTGCCACATAGAGATCCTTCACTGCTCCAACGTCAATGGAGAGTTGCAAGTGGAGTCCAGAAATCTTACACAAAAAGTGATGCCGAAAAAGAAAGAAGGCGAACATATGAAGCAAAGAGGAGAAAGCTGAGAGCATCAATGCCTGATTCACGTGTAGCCTGTGGGCAAGAGGTTACTATGTTTCTTTAATTCGCATAAATCTTGATCTCCATTTACAATAAAATGTCGTTGAGCATAGCTTTTGATGATTTCATCACAGGCTGATAACAATGCTTCTGAGGATGTTGAAAATGATGATGATTCATATGTCAATGAAGCATTTTTGGAAGACACAGATAGTAGGAGCATGAACATGATGCCTTGTCAGTTGTCCTTATCAAGAAATGCTGGAAAAAGCATTATCATGCGGTCAGACACAGACCTCCATGAAGAATGTGGAGTTGCAGCTAGTTACACTGAGCAACAGAAAGGAAGTGGTACTAAGCTTGATGTAACCACCTCATATATACCTTTTATGTACTGCCCCTCTGATGGCGGTTCATATTTGAGAACACCTTCCACTACAGCTCCGGTGGTATCATGTGGATCTCTGGACCAACTGCAAGCATCCCAATTGAGCAAAGAAAAAGGTAGCTGTGTGGTCAAGCTGGCTCCGGACTTGCCTCCTGTGAACCTTCCGCCTTCTGTCCGTGTCCTATCTCAGGTGGCATTTCATCCTAACACAGCACGTTTTCATGGCACCTCAGATAATGCAGTGAAGGATATGCGTCCTGTACCGCCTCTAACCTTTGCAAAAAGTGCTTATAGACAGCTAAATCTGTTCCCTGATCACAGAGCTAATTCTAGATTGCAGAAGAATGGGATATCTAATGAAAATACTACAGAAGATGGTGCTGAGCAAGATTTGCAGATGCATCCTTTGCTGTTTCAGTATCCTCGAGATGTGGTTTCTTCATATAGTCATCCGGTTCAAAATCTTATTAACCAGTCAAGAAAATATGATCTTTTCCCGTTTGAGAAAGTTCAAGTCGAGAGAAGTAATAACCAGACTGAAAACGGTACTGTGAATGCTAACACCATCGACTTCCATCCTCTCTTGCAAAGAACTGAAGTTGAGGTGCACGATGAAGTACCAGAAGATGACTATCATCCCTCTGTTAATCAGTCTGAGCATAACACAAGGGAAGCCCCAGTTGATGACCAGTCAACAGCTGGGCAAGCATCCACAAGCCCTTCCGAGAGGGAGAACAGTATTGACTTGAACATTCATTTATGTTCTCCAGCGGACATAAATGATTCAAATGACTTGAGAGGTAGTTTTAACAAATCAAATATGCAAGACAAAGTTTCTAGAAAGGACAATGCTAATGCGCCAGAGTTAGAGGTTTTAAATTCCTGTTCTCATCATTTTCAAGAACCTAATGAAGAATCGATGCAAGGGATCGTAATGGAACAAGAGGAATTAAGTGATTCCGAGGAAGACAGCCAGCATGTGGAGTTTGAATGTGAGGAAATGGATGATTCTGAAGAGGACCAAGTTCAGGGTCCAGAAGCCTCTCAAATTCAAAATAAGGTGATGTTTGCAGATACATCTGTTAGCATTATAATGTTCATGATCCTAGTATGGCATTTATTATATTTTTCTTAAAAAATCCATGATATCATTAAATGAGGTTCTATTTTAACATACCTGGAATTTCAACATACATGATTGTTTTTGTCTTCTTGGAGTAATCTACTTAACAAGATAGATATCCCCTGCAATGTTAGATGATCGATGATTGCTGCTGTAGTCACAATTCTTTTCCTGGTTGTACTTCATTTGTTTGAAACTTTGTTCTCTTGTTTGTTGCTCTTGCAGTCTTGCTCTTTTATTTCAATTTTCTGCTTTCTTCTGATTTCTGAGATGCTTAGGTATTTCCTTGCTCAGGACATCTCAGCAACAGTTTTTGGGGAATTCCATGTTAGTAATGGCCAGAGTCAAGTCGAGCAAGGATCTATTCAAAAGGATAAACAGGGTGCAAGCTCAATGCAGAAACTGCAAGTTTCTTCTCGGTCAGCGAGGACTAAGTTGAAGCCAGAAACTGCGAAGCGTGCAGGATCTAAGATGAACCAACGAGCGTCCACTTCCCGCACTACTGAAACTAGCCGGAGCAAAATCAGAAGTTCTAAACTGCCGCAGGGACAGTCAAGTGCTGAATGCAAGCCCAATGATTCAAGAAGAACAAGAAAAACTCCGGCCCCAAGATGAAACGTCCATCTAGCATTTTATTCCTGCGCTGCATTTGCCAATGTTCAAAGGCGGCTCAGTTCGATCTGTTTATAGCTGCGTTGTTGAGTTGATTATCACCTATGATACAGTGCATTCTGGAGAAACCAACCTATTGAACCTCTGTGGTCACTTGGCTCGAGTTGTTATATGAAAAGAGCAGCGAGAGGAAGAGACGGAGAGATCGGGTCTATGGATTTCTCATTTCTGCACTTGGATAAGACTGAGGTGATCTTGGCCCACGGTCTGGAAGTCACCTTAGGTTTACAAAATCATGGAAGATTGAGAAAGCATTCCCATGGAATAAGGTTGTTTTGACAAGCATGCTCGGCAGCCGGCACAATGGGGATGATGAGCTGGATTCCTCAGATTCGCTTGGGAGTTTTGTACCTTGACTTCCACAGGTGCTAATTGTAATGTTAACCAATAAGCCTTGTAACTTCAGCCTTACAGGTTTGCTGTTGTATGTGCATTCATCGTTTGTAAAAAAATGTGAATAGAGAAATGTATCTAGGCCTGCGAACTGAAAATTTTGTATTGATCTCTGACAAAGAGTCCTGATCACTATAACGACTTGACATGGCTCGAGGTAATCATTCTACTACTTCGTTGCAAATTATAGTTTACTATGGCTTCGTCCTAAATCAAATATAATAAGCAACTAAAATATCAGATTAACTTCATTATATCTAACATAAAACATATTTTAATAATTCACTTATTTGGTATTATAGATTGCAATATTTTTCTAAAAACTAGGTTAAGTTAGAAAGATTTGACTTGAGGTTAAGTCAAAATAAACTAAAAGCTTGAATAGAGGGAGTACATGCTAGCTAGAACTTGAGAAGTTTCTTTATCTAATGCTTGTATGTCTTTGTACATTTCAAGATGAGGGAGATTAGAAACGTATATCGTGAGCCAACATTGCTTCGAGTCTTAACATTTGCCACTAGCAATTCCTGCAGCAACTGAAATTCATGCCTTTGAAATGGCTTTACTGGCGGCTCAAGCTCTATAGGTCCACTATGCTCCTCGAATATAGCTGCCAGGTGTTGTTAAGATGACTCAAAAGTTGTCCAGAGATTTGTTTTTAAGTCCGCACGTGCGTGAGATTTGCGAAGTGGCCTTAAAATTGTGAGCTTTGTTTTTTTCAACTCTCTCTCTCTTTCTCCCTCCCCCCTCGGATATTTCAAAATTTATAAACATGCAGTGCAGCAGTGGAAAGGTTGTTCTTTTACAAAGGAAGTCTGGTTCAGTCTTCTGTAGACTCGGCTACTCTATGTATTTTTTTAGTCCAACAAACGAAAAGTAACCAGCTGTCCAAGTTATCCTATGTATTTTTTGGTCTAACAAACGAAAAATAACCCAACAAACTAAGTTCCATATGAATGTGTGTCTCGTACTTGTGTCAAAAAAATATCCTATGTACTACAAGTACTAATTACTTGTTTTTTTAAAATTAGCCCCCTTTTGATCCATTCCTAGCTCCGCCGCTGCAAGGTGCCATTTGATCAGACGTTGTTCATCGACTCGTGGCTACACAGGCGTGGAAAGGTCTAGCCAAGTGTGTTCATTGAGGTTTTGATCCATATTTTCATGGTCCTCTTGTCGATTTAGATCGTTGGATGGTTTAGAAAGCGCAAAAGCGGCCATGCCTTGGGTCGTCGTCTCTAGGATAGCAGAGGAGGCAAGTCTTTGGTTGTCTGTTAGGGTAGCAGGGGCGGAGCTAGAGACAAACGAAAGGGGGTGCAGTGTTGTAGTGTATGTAAGATGTCCGATCTTGGTGAGCTTCTCTCAGGGGCTCCTATGTCAAGTTGGTCGCTAGCTCAGCTTATAAATTAGTCTTTGTTTCTCTTTGCCGCGCCTAATTTGGGCCTTGTTTTTGCATAGTTAGCCTTGGCTTACCAAGGTTTGTTGTGTTTCCTCTCCTCTTATTAAAAAAAAAAATGCTTTGCACGAAAAAAAGGTGCAGCAGCGGAGCATCCGGATTCTTGTTCCAGAGGCTTTGTTTCTAACTGAAATGGTGTCTTCAGACTGGCATTATTATGCCTTCCATATCAGCATTGCTGTTAAGATCAACGCTTAGAGTTAGGTAAGACTTCTGCAACTACCTAGTAGTACACCGCGTCACCGACTCAATTGTCCCTGCTGTCAGTGCGCAATCTTCTTTACATTTCAGTCGCTGTAATACGGAAACTCAGCTCCAGCTGGTGCAGAGGCACGAACATCGGACCACAATTTAATACGAAGAGGTTCACTTCACAGTTGGTATAATATTCGTACTTCACATCACAGCGAGGATGAGTTGTACGCTCGGCAGAATGCCATGTCATCAGCGACAAAACAATTGTTGCTATACTCTGTTGTCACACTTGTCATTTAAAATGTTTGGGCGATCTTGAATAATGGGATTTCTGCTAGATGTAAGAAGTGTCGCGGAATCGCCATTGAACAGAAACAGCCTTTTATTAACACGTCTTAGAAACAATATCGTCAATGAGATATATAACTTGGGGGTGGAAGCTACCAATTATATATATATAATTTCAAGCAACAAATTTACATATTGCTCAATGAAGAATCTGAGGACTCCCCACTCTACTAGAAGTTGAGTAGCTTGCTGGAGGGCTCCAACCTGGTGAGATTGAAGTGGTCCAATGTGTGTGCCCACCTCAGGTCCTGCTTCAGCTGGTGCACCCCAATGGTGTTCTCCAAGAAGTCCTCCGCTTTGGCACTCCTGTAGTCATACATCCTGGGGAAAATGTTCACCCGGTTCTTGGCCTTGTTGCCCATGTTGAGCCATTTCCCCGTGGTCATATCTTCTGCACCTGAATAATAATATACAAACATGTTGCTAATAAACGTTTACTTATAATCTTCTAAAAAATCCCATGAAAAAAATGAGCCCGTGAGGGACAGACGCCCCTAGGTTAGAGGTGCCAAAGAGATTTGTCTTCCATTTTCCCCTTAATAAAAAAAATGTGTTTTGCACGTTCGCGGAGAAAAAAAGATCTGTCCTCCATTGAATTACAAGATCCTTGGCTGGCGAAAATATTCCCATGAGAAATTGCCAGTACATGCGTATATAGTGTTAGTGAAAAAAAAAAACCGTAGGGTGCAAGAACGGATGCATGCAAATATGCAATTCAGGAGTTGTGTACCTATGGCCTCCCTTCTGACCATGGCGGAGCCGGCGATCCACTCGACGAGGTCCCAGGACAGCAGGTAGCCCATGCCGAGCATGAACGGCGGGAACTCCCGGTCGTGGAACGGCAAGCCCACGCCCCAGTACATGTCCGCCCTCGGCGCGGCGCGCAGGGTGTCCACCAGCGCGTCCAGCTGCAGGAACGTGTCGTCGTCCACCTTCATCACATAGTCGTACGGCGGCCGGCCGCCGGCGCCGGCGCCGGAGCCGAGCATGGCGGGCAGGCTGGCGAAGTAGGTGTAGGTCTTGCCTTGGTCCGCGCCCTCGGCGCAGTCGAGGAGCAGCACGTCGCCGTAGGCGCGGGCCTCGAGCGCCACGAACGCGCGGTGCGCGGGCGGCATCGGGCGCGCGCAGAGCGCGAACCGGACGTCGACGCGCGCCGCCGCGCGGAGCGCCGCCGTCTGCTGCAGCGCGTACGCCATGCGGATGAGGTGGCGCCGGGAGTGCTTCCCGGGCATGGTGTGCACGCCGACGAGCACGCTCAGCCGCTCGTCATCCGCGGACGCCGGCACGGCTGCTTGGCGGTCGTCGGCGTCAGCGCCGCAGCCGCCGCGGGGAGCCGTGAACGCTGCAAATGGGTTGCTGATGTAGGCAGACAACGGGAGGAGGAAGGCGAAGCATAGGAGGGTGAGAGGGAGGAGGACGATGAGGGACACGGTGTAGGCGGACGGCTTCTTGAGATACGACGACATTGTTGCACTTGCACCTGTCGTTGAGGTCCCCATTAATATAATTCTCTTCTTCTTCCTTCGGTTCTTCTTTGGGGTGCATATGTTGACTTGGCAACGTGATGTATGTGTGTGTGTCTATATATATATATATATATATATATATATATATATATATATATATATATATATATATATATATATATATATATATATATATATATATGAAGAGTTTTATCTACATGCGTATGTAGCTACACTCACCTTCAATAAACCAATAAAGGTATGTTCGCATACTCATTTATCAGTTTGAGTATATTCACATACTTATTTTAAGATAACTCAAATATCACCACCCGAAAAAATTACAAAACAGCCACTGTATTTATTATATTTCGATAATACCTTCGTATTAGTACATATAACGGGGTATGTCTATATACCTCAAGTATACTCGCATACCTCGTGCACATACCACCTTAGATGGTCTAGTATCATTGCATACTCCGTGTACATACCTTCCGTTTCACCAGATACGCCCTCAATCATAAGATACATACGTGAGTGTAGCTACATACGCATATAGAAAGGAATCTGATAAATGAGTATGCGAACATACCTTTATTGATTTATTGAAGGTGAGTGTAGCTACATGCGCATGTATATAAAACTCTTCATATATATATATATAGACCTGCGCTAATTAGTACCCTAGGTACTAAATATTATTCAGTACCCAGGCCAGCCCACTGCTAGACTGGCTCACCACTTCGCTCGCCTGCGAGCCCACGCGGGCACCGCCCCCTGGCTAGTCTTTTTCCCACGTTCTCTATCCTTTGGCCCACATCGCTCACAAGCAGTTTTTGTCACGTATTTTCTTTTGACTCCGGATGGAAGGTACACGTACACACATGCAGTTGGATGCTTCATTCATTGTTTCCGATCAAGCTAAATATGTGGTCAAAAACATCGGGATAATTAATGATTGTGGCCGACGCACTGATGCAGACATGAACGAGCGTCCAGGAACATTTTTTTTTCTTTTGTTGCATAACAAAAATCAACATTAGCACTTTGTTCGAGCGTCCAGGAACATTTTTTCTTTTGTTGTATAACAAAAATCAACAACAGTTCGTGTTTTTATTGACATAGCATGATTTGAGCCTTTGATTATTTTCTTTTAATCAAATGATCTAGATAAGCCTGATTTTCCACTTGTAAAGTGCTTTATTACTCAAGCCGGAAAAGATGTGCCATCCCAAAAACTTTAATTTACATATCTTAAATCAAAGTTAATTTTAGTCACAGATAATGATGCAAGTAATTATAAAAGGCACATCATCTTGTAAAGATTTAGGCTGATCAAGTCGTTAAAAATAATGAATCGTTGACAGCTCCCTTTTTGCAAAGAAAATTCATAGTCCCCAAAAGTGCCGCAGTGAACGCAAAAGTTCGATTACATACAATTATAAACCCTGAATTAGTTTACCAGTTATAAGTACAACGAGCTGGATGCAGCAGACCATGCCGTGCAAGCCAATCTGCTGTCCAACAGCGGTTTTGAAAGGCCAACCACAGGAGAACTTGTAGTGCAGCGGAGCCCAGGATTTCCAAATGCGCTTGCAAGGCTTGAAAGTGGTAGAACCTAGGAAGAAGCGCTTGTAAGCTGAGGACGCCAAGAAAACTCCTGACACGTCCGACATCCAATGTCACAGACCTAACAGTGATCCTGCAGGACTTCTTGCACAGTCCTATGGGCCAAGGCACACTTGGAAATACCTTGCAGGTGGCGAATCAGGTGTTGAGTGTGCAGGAACATGATCAGAAGAATTAGTTACGATCTGCGGACACATAGGACAGTATTATAGACATTGATATGATCAAAAGAATTTGAATCACAGCCCACAAATTTAAGCGTCAGATCGCAAAAAAGTCATTCAGTAGCAGTAAAACAACACAGCACTATTTAGAACCATGTGACATCAGGATTCTCAAACCACAAAAATTGAGCTGTATGAACCAAAAATTTACAGAGCAAATAAACGTCAAGAAGTAGGAACTAGGAGGATTAGCAAGAGCAGAGACAATGTAGTACATTGATGATGACATAAATTGGATAACAAAATGGTTGAGAAAGAGTTGAATTTGGTGAAAGGGGTATACTATTAGGTGAAAAGGAATCATGAAAAACCAAAAAAAATGTAAGATGCATATGGGATTATTACTGATGAAAGCGCGTTTATGGGGCTTTGTATTTGGGATGTGATCGCACACGCTGGAATTTGAGGACTAAGCTATTTGTTCCCCAAAATCAAAGTTGAGAAAAAGTAATTGAAAAGTATGCCTATTTAAAAATGTGTGATGGCTCGCTGCCATATGATGCAACCGTGCAGATTATAAAATATGTAACCCATTACAACATGCATACTACAAGTGGAATCAACTGTCAGGCAGTATAGCAAATGCATAATATGAATTTTGTGATCAATAGATGAAGCATTTGTATTCAGAAACAGTACGCTATGATGAAATGAAGTAGAAAAATAATGGTTCTTCGACTAAGGTGACAACGAATAAGAATTGGCTGAATAAGAAAATAGCATCTGGAGAAGACTTGTAGATTATAAAATTGCTATTAATTAGAACGTACACACAAAGCCAAGTGGTAAGATTAAGAATAGTCAGGGATTACAGCTAAGGCCTAAACCAAATATAGCCGTACGTGAGCAATGGTTATGAAGAAAAATGCTAGCATTTGTGATCAGAACTGAGAATCTCAGAAGAAAGCAGCACACCAATTATGAGACAAAATCATATTATTGTAGGCTACTAGACTCTTACCAACGACAAGAATACAAATAGGAAATACAATGAATGGAGATGAAAGACAGCGACCTGAGGAACCAGAAGTCAATGATGAATCCGACACCCCACAGCAAGGCGATGGTGAGCTGTTCATCGATCAGGCTGCAACGAGGGAACAATCCAAAGAACGCAGCATGAAATGAAATCAAAGTACAAGATAGCATGAAAAAAATACAAGATACAGATGAAAAAATGGAAGGAAAAACAGTAAAATTGAAGCCAAAGTTGTATTCTTATTGAGGCAGTAAAATAGCATGAAATGAAATCATAAACTATTCGTTAATGGAAATATATGAATTGTATTGACAGCTAGAGTACCCCAAGAACAAATAATGATTAATGAGAAAAATAAATGTTTGATTATTTGCTAGGAGGAAACTTTTAATAATTGAAGCAGTTTGATCACAAATAACAACATGTACAAACATAAAAAATCTGATTGTATCCTCATGTCGGGGAACCCTAAAACGTCCTTTATTTGTAGCAGATGAATCAGCCAGATCACAAGTTATGATATTACTTCAAGTATTGAAAGGTTTTGGGTTGATCCATGCGATATTTCTGAGATACATGCACATCTAAAGCAAGCTTTTGTCAGCCTCCATAAGAGTATTGAATTACTAGCACTTCTAATCTCAAATTAGAAAAAAAAAATCAACAATGAATATACATAAGAGGAGCAAGGAGGTCATCTCACCTGAATCCATGTTCGCATCATACATAATCTGAAAAGCTGAGAGTAGAGAAACTGAGCTCAGGCTTACAAGCTTCCGTGGAGCACGAGAATATTGAGGTAAGCAAATATTTAAACGACCGGCAGAGCTTCCCCAGTTCCTCTTCCATCACGAACTTGTTTGATGCCGATGGGAACCTCCAAAGGCTGATGGTACACAGCATCCTTGCTAGCCCTGCTGCCGCTAGCCCTGCTGCTATGACGAGTAAAAATCAGACAATAGGAGAAGCCAAGCCTTTTATCTAATCGCCAACCAAAATAAAGAAACACGAAATCTAATCATCAATTACCTGGGACCTTCAGAGGAGATTAGGCACACAATTAACCAACGGAAATCAGTGTTTGTGATCCAAGCAAAGGGCCTGAATGTGATCCTGCTGGCGAGGATGACCTCGAGATGGTGGCCGCCGAACGGAAGAAAACGTCGGTGGGGAAGGAATTTTAATCACTGATCATAAAAAATGCATGTCAGTTCACCGAGTAGGATTTTGTAAGCAATACAATTTAAAGAATGAAGCAGACACCCCATAAATGCCTATCCGCAAGACCCCCGGAGGCCAGGTAGGACGACACCACAGGTAGAGCGGGACGCTGGCTAATGCCCTGGCCACAAATAATGACCGCACAAAATGAGAAATTTCAAACCAAATTCAGGTTCATTATCCATAATAAGCCAGATCTTAAAAATGTTTAGTTATTTTGGTCGGTGTATATATTACATACATCACCCACAGCTAAACTAGGAATGCTGTATCATAGAATGGAGTTATAGAAATATCAAACTGGAAGCATAAAATTCAGGCCACATGGAAATAACAACAACAAAAGCAATATTTACACATCTCAAGATTTTAAACGTTGAGTTTTTTGTTAGCATATAAGCTAGATCACCAATAATTTACCAAGATCATAGAAATGCTATTAAAAGAAAATATGTCAAAATCACAGGTATGGAGTGTAAACATAAATTCCAAAAGCAAAGGTCATAAATAATATCAAACAGAGGAACATAGAGAGTACACATTTGATAAACAGTAAACCAACAGGCAGTGAGTAAGGCACTAAGACTGAAGACATTAAAAAAAAAACAGCATATCTCGGAAGAAATACCTTCTGGTTGTGCAGGCACATGGCGAGCATCATTGTGGGAAATAAGCTCGGGTGGTAGAGGTACCTCAAAACTTGTAATTTAAAAAAAGAAGATAAGATTAACTGGCAAGTAACGAATACATTAGTAACGAATACATTAGTTCAAACATATGGTAGAGTGAAAGTTAAGATAAACTAATAGGTGGTTTGTGAAAATAAAATGAGCTATACATATACAGGAATTACTTTGCATTAGAAGAATCAGGGGCTAGGTTGGCAGCAACATCTTCGGAATGATTAGCTGCATCTATGTAAATAAAGGATGGAATTGAGGACAGTGAAGAAAAAGGAAAATTTTGCAGTGAAACTGAATGGATAAAGCATGAAATTGCACAAATTTCTCGGCATTAAAGATGATTTGTGATTAAGGAATGACCCAGTAGTGATTAAAGGTGGAGAGCTAAAATCGGGAAGTACAGCGATACAATTAATTATGGTTTGTGATTAAGGAATGGCCCAGTAGTGATACTGTCCCAATAGTGTGTGAAGACAACAGGGATATAAACAAAAACAGCCTCCACTATTTATTTGAGATGGATAATTGGACCACAAAAAGGAAATAAGAAATAGAGTAACAAAGATATTGTGGACATATTAACGAAGTTGAGAGATGAAGAGATGTGATCAGTGGAAACAATGAATAAAATATAAATTAATCATATGGGTCTAACAGATTGAAAGACTTATAAATAAGAGAAACACAAATCAAATGCAGTAGCTAAGGATCTTGTTTACAATACTCCACATAAGGGTAGTGTGGTTTCAGACCACAAAATAAACTTTAACGTAGAAGGGATAGATAGTCAATCTAATAAATGAGGCTACCCGATAGTTGAATACAGTTCTGAAATAGAGTTATGGTTGAAAGTAGTCAAAAATATTGGATACAAAAAAAGGCATTGTAAATTCCTAATTATTGACAAAATGGATACCGGCTGGGGTGATAGCTAGATTAAGTTGGTACAGCTTGAGCATGAATACATGATTGTGATTAGAAAAATAACCATTTATGTAAAGGGGCATCTAGGTATATTAAGCCATTACATATGATTGTTTGAGCAATTGTAAACTTTATGATCGACTGAAAAGGAATGCAAACAACGTTGAGAGAGCAATCCGTATGTATAATTATTTGAGAAAGGTTCTTTGATCACAGGTAGTAAGGCAGCTAAAAAATGGTGTACACTAGGCAGTAGATGTGATGAATTGGCAAAATGAATTAAATTTAGATTAAGCAAATGTGAGAATATCATTGAAAAGGAAATTAAGGCATGTTAAGTGAATTGTAATAGCCTTCAATCTGGTTTAAAAGGACCATTAAATTAACTCTAATTAGACTCAAACCGGCACAGACAGATATTCATATGAACAGATGGTATTTATGTAAACCGGAGATAGGAGAATAAACCTGGGTGGGGAGAAATACCAGTTGAACCAGATGCCGTGGATGAATCCATCAGTGAAGGTAAACGAGAGGAGCTATGCGGCAGTGGGGTTGTAGGCGGAGGTCAATCAATTGAGAGGCTGCATCACAAGACAAAATAATCGGAGAGCAAAGAAGGGGATTGATGTAACGACAATGCAATCGAAACCAGAAACCAAACCTAGTAGAGCCAGCGGTCTCCAAACAATGGCGAGCGCAAGCGTAGATAGCACCGAGCAGCCGACCACAAATCGCCGGCCGAAGAAGATGGATTCGGATCGATGCGTAGCTCCCGGAGGCTGATGAGCAAGCTCACAGACCGGTCGACGGAGATCACAGGTGGAGCTGATGAGCGCGCTCACAGACCGGTCGACGGAGATCACAGGAGGGAGCTACAGTGCGACACTCGGCGAGGGAGAAGAGTTGCCGCACTCCAGTGTGCAAGCACGGGAGGGGTTGAGAAGTGCCCAATCCGCCGGGGCAAGGTGGGACGGCAGCGAGCACAAGCCGAGCGAGCTGGGGGGCGGCGCTCGGCGAGGGGGAGCAGGTGGTCAGGCCGCCGGGGACAAGCCGGGGCGGCGGCACTCAGGGAGGAGGAGGACGCGCCGAATACCGGCCTTGCGGAGACGACGGCAGCGGCTGAAGGGGAGGCGTCGGCGGCGGAAGATTCGGCAGGGGAGCGGAACCGAAACGCAAATGAGAACGTGGGTTCAAGGATCGTGGGTTAGTGGGCTTTCAGTGCACCTAAACGTAAGGTGGGCTTTCGGGTTCGGGGGATCGGGCGCTCAGAAGGCAGGCCGGCCTGGTTCGGTCGGTGAGGTTGGGTACTGAATATTATTCAATACCCAGGGTACTATATACAATATACCTATATAGATATATATATATATATATACACTAGTCAATCAACCCGTGTTTTCGCACGGGTTAAAGTCTTAAATGTGTTATGCGTAACCGTACAACATATGTAGATCTATTTTTATACTTAAGTTTTTATAATAATATATCTTGCTACTTTATATGTATGCTTAATTGATTTAGATAATCTTTGATCGATTGCAAAAATAGGTGATTTTAATATAATTTTGAGGGGTTACTTTCATCATATTATCAGTCATAATAACTAAGGTGAACAATTCAAATATAAATTAAAGGTGATATTTGGTATTATCCTATCAAAATAGCAAATGTGAGCAATTAGATATAAATTTAGGGTGTTATTTCATATTTTTCTTTATATTGGTAGACTGGGTAATTAATAGGTAGTTTTAGGGGTTATTTAATATTATTTTGATAATGGCAAAGGTGGGTGATTACTTAATAAAAAACAGATCCAATAGCTATTAAGATTCCAACATGTTAATTGATGATAGGGTATTTTTTTTTATTATTGTGAGGATTTCTATAATTTTATTTTTTTCTAGCGCATCTTGTGAGGACTGACATGAAAATTTCAAAAAGTCTACAAAATATCTGTTTCATGAAAAAGTTTCTATTATCTTTAATGGAAAAAAGACAAAAACTGAAGATAAATTTAAAAATGAGAAAAATGTAAAAAGAAAAAAATTCGTTGAGAATTGAACTCAAGATCTTTCGTAACAGCAGAGGTGGGTAATTACTTAGAAAATATATATAGTGAAAAAAGAGGATATTTGTTTTCATTGAGAGTTAAACTCAAAACCTTTCATAATGGCAGAGGTGGGTAATTATTTAGAAAACAGATCTAATGGCTATTAATATTCTAATCTGTCAATTGATGGTCGGATGTTTCTGATTATTATGAAAATTTTTTGGATTTAACTTTTTTTCTAGTATGTTTTGAAATTGGTGTAATTTTTAGAACCTCCAATCAGTAACAGTAAGGCAAGATAGTCAAGCGGCGAATGCAAATATATACTAGTGCATTGGCAGAGAGCGGTTGATGATCGATGCCATCTTCTTCCAGCTTCCTCTTCTGCTCGTGGAGTGCGTGCATGTGTCGGTTGCTGTATAACATGTGTAGCACGCTAGTAGAGAATTAGTGTAGATCAGCATTTGTTCGATGATTGCGCATTGGTCTACAATATTTTTTCAGAACTTGCACCGCGCGCGCACATATATATATATATACAAAACCGACAGAGAGAAGGCTGCGAGTCTGTCCACCGGGGAATCGATTGTTTTGAGCTTCCCATCACTCGATTTTCTCAGCCGTTCGATCAACATCCAGTGACTCAGATCCCACTTTTCTCTCTCCACCTTATCTCTTTTCCCATCCACCTGACGCTGCGCGACGCTTCTCCTTCCTCCCGACGCGCCTTCGTTCTCTTCCTCCCGTTGCCTCCGTCCGCATCGAGCGCCCCCCGCGAACCTCCTCCACCACAGCTCCGGCGGCGTCCCCACCGCCTCCGCCACCGCCCCACCTCCGCCGCCGCCGCTAACAAAGTGGGTTGCACCTCTGTCCGCTCCGTTAGCCCCCGCGCGCCTCCTCCACCCGGCTCCGGCGGCGTCCCCACCGCCTCCGCAACCGCCGGCCACCGCTAACCCGGCTTCGCTGGGTAGCAAACGGAGAAGACGCCGCCGCCGCCGGCACCGGTCCAACCACTGTCCTCCGCCACCCACGAGGCTACCACCGCCTCACCGTCCCGCCGGCTTGAACCGCCACCACCGTCGGGCCGCTGGCCTTTCCGGCCATCCCTCTAAGGTCAGAGATCACAAGTAGCCCCCACCCCGAAACCCCAAACACTAACCCCCACCCCGAACCCTAACCCCGCCAGCTGGATTTGGGGAATTAAGAAGGGATACGTGGCGTTTTTGGATTGGTTGGGAAAATCGATTGTTGGAAGTGGATGAAACGATCGATTAATGTTTAGCATTCCTCCGATCCTAATAAACCTAAAGAGGTAGGCATTGCTTAAAAAGCATTTGCCTCGAATAATGTATAAAGAATGTTTTATATGCATATAGTTGAAATTTTTTGAACTTTTTTTATAAAATCACTAAATAAAGTAGATTCAATTATATCCTACTATAACTTCTAGAGGAGATTACCTCTAAATAATGTAGCCCGCTATTTTAAGCCTCACTCTAGAATGGCATCCATATTTCCATGCGAGAGCGAAAGGTGGAACGGGTCGTTAACTTGGAGTTGCAACTTGTGAAGATAATGTAGCACAGCACACTTGGCTTAAACCCGGTGTTCCTTAAGTTTGTTTATTATCACCTTTGGACAGTTACAATCTCATTAAAATTAGAAGAAACAAATATATATGCTGTCGCGATTCCTTGTTCCGCTATTTCTTCTCACTAATTAATCACCTGATGATCATGTCAGTTGGAGACGTTTACAGCTCATCTGACACGCGAATCTCAACTCTTTTGAACCGTACAAAAAAAAAATTGCACACATGTGAAAGCAAGCTTCGCAAGGTAACAGAAACAATGGGCCGTTTATGTGGATGTTCAAGCAAACACATTTTAAAAGATATATATCCTGGGAGTCGGAGACTAGATGACGGCACAACTACATACATGGTTATGCCAACTGTTGGATTGATGGATGGATGAATCACTTACCTGTTCTCAGATGACAGCAACATGATCAGGTAGTTGGGACATTATCCCTCGTACAAGGTTCTTGAGTCAACCAATAAGAAACTTTTCCAACTTGAGTGTTCCTATGGAAAACCAAATAGATATTCTTAGCGAATAAGATGGTGTATTCACACGTTCGTTTATTTAAAGGGGTTTGGACGAAGTTCTGCGAGGCCCTCAAGGGAGAAGAAGAGGACGGAGAGTTGCAGAGGAAGCAACGCAGGGAAGCAGGGAAATGGTGTCGGTGTTGCAGTGTCCGACGGCGGTGAAGGACATCTCCATTTGGCACTCGTTTGACAACTAATTAGTTAGGAAGGGAGAGACCGGGAGAGGAATTGTGGTGGGACCTTATAGAAAAAATTAAGATGGAAAATTAATTTTTAGCTCCAATCTTTTATTTAGTTTGTGTAGCAAATTTAGTTGCGAGTTGCTTTTATAAGTCATGATTAGGGGTAGAGATGTGTTCGTCTTTCACATAAGCATAATTTCCACTCGATTTCCAACCCTTCCCTTCGGAAGTGATCAGTGAAAGTTACTTCTCTAAATTCCCATTTCCACTCTTCCTGTTCCCATCAAACAAACAAAACATTGTCTCTGGACTTCCATTCTCTCCCACCGAATACCCCAACCAAATGTCCCAGACACCCAATGCACTGCTCCTCATCGATCAGGAGATAGCTTCTGACATGTCAATACGGGCATGACCCATATGCTTTTCTTTCATTTTATCATTACACGTGTGCTGCAGTGGGGAAAACCCTCTCAAAACTATTTGCATTACCCTATTAACACTAGGATTTCAAGGAGGTTTTGAGCTACATAATCATTTTTCTGGTTAAAAAAAGACCATGTAAACATTGTAATCCACAGAAATAGAAAAAACTCTTATAAAAATCATATAGATAGACGTGGCCCAAAACCAAGTTGGAATCGACTTAATCAGATAGGGAGGTAACTGAGGCAGCGTTCTTTCTAGAAGGAGCAAAGATTTTCAATGCCGGTAGTAGGCTATAGGCCCTTGATTTTAGACTCTCAAATTGAAGGATTGGATGGCATTGATAATGTATGGCTATTGTTTGGCGTAGATTTTTAGCGCCGCAACCCTAGAAAGAATGGAGCCTGAAACATTTTAAAAGTTGAGGGGCATAATGTTTGATACTAGAGATTGAGGAGAAAACCCATAAGTTAACAATAATCACCACAATAGCCACATCACACACTAACCACTGCAGCCTAGCCAGCGCATGTTCGGCCATAACCTAACCAGGCAGCCACAAGCCCACAACGCCCATTGGGCCTAAGGCCTTGTTTGTTTTTTCTGAGATTATATAATCTAGCTTATTAAGAATGGATTATATAAGGTAGCTTATAATATGTTGTAGAGTAAATATCTCTGAATCCTATGGGCATTGTTGTAGACTAGTGTGGCAGGCGCGCTTCGCCGCGCGTATGCTGAGTTTGTTTGGAGGGGTTCTAAGTACATGAAGTAGTACCGTAGTAGCAGATATGATTTCATCTGTTGAGATCATAATCGAGAGCATTTTTCTTACGTCTCTGGGTAATAAGGGAAATATCAAATGAGCCAAAAGAACTCTATTTGGCGCCTGCCCCCACGGCCTAAGGGCGAAAGAAGCACGAAGGGGAATGGAGAGAAGACCAAAAAAGGAGAGAGAGCATACCTCAGCTTGCTGCCGCTGGCGTTGGTGACAGCGGATTTGGCTGAACGTTGTCGGGAGGCAAAGGATGACATTGGTACACTGTGGGGTTGGATCTTGCGCGGAGCCATCTCCGGAACCATTGGCAGCCATGACAGGCTATGGTCTCAGGGAGGAGGCGTCGAGAAAGGAGGGAGAGGCATGGACAACTCCGGTGAGATGGATTTGTTTTGGAGAGAAGCACGGCTAGATCCTGGGGAGGAGCAGCCTATCAGTGGAGCACCGCGTGCAGCAGTAATAGAAGGAGAGCCTGTGACCTGAAAATCACACCCAACGGAGAGGAAAAAACCAATGAGAGAGGCCCGAAGACGGGGACCATAAATCCACTAGCAGAGCAAGTGAGAACCGGAGCTGCATCCTCGACGCGGCAAGCAGAGGACGCAAAGAGCGACGGAACGGTGGTGAAGGCGACTACGGCAGACAATCGACGGATGAAGGTGACGATGACGAAGGTCCCCAGATGGCCAGGATCCGCAGCAGTAGGAGTGTAGGACGCCATCGTCGCCGGAGGGCCAGCAAAGGAAGAGCATGCCAGTAGAGGACCCCGGCCAGCGGGGTCCGAGGACGGCAAAATCCAGGGCGAGAAGCAGGTTGCAGCGACAAAGTGGACCTGGAGGAGAGGATGCCGAGGTGGAGGAAGTGATCGTGTCCTCGGAGAGGAAGACCGCGGCCGCAGGCGACGAAGCGGAGGGCGATGGAACCGGGCGGCAGGCGGCGGCCGGGAGCCGAAGCGACGAGAGGTCAAGAAAACCACGGAGAGAGTCCGACTGTCTTTTTTTTTATGGAACCCAGAGGGCGCACGGGAGGCGTGACCGCTTGAGAACGACGCAGGCTGGGACGCGCGCCGTAGATAGCCGAATGGACGGATGGATACGCAAAATAAATGTGAAGAGAGGAATTCCACGCGTGGTATGAAGTTTACTATTAGTTAAAAAATAAGCTGAAATAAGCTTCTTTAGAGTAGCTTATGGATTATGATACTTTGAGGTGTCTAGATTAAATAAGCTACACTTTAAGTTGGTTTGTTTGTTATCCACTTCAGGTTATTTAAGCCAGATTATATAATCTGCCAGGTAAACAAATAGGGTCTAAGGCTACATGCACACTTGACCAGTTTCGGAAATCCTATCCACCTTCCGGAAGATGGCAGTCCTTCTAATGTTTGTGATCCGTACAAGATAAATGGATAGCCTAGATAAGTGCATGAAGAACTAGCGTGGGGAGCTAGGAGGGTGGGAATGCATTGCAGGATAGAAATGAAAGAGGAAACATGTTAGCCTAGCATCGATGGAGCGTGGTATGATGGTGTTTGCATTTCAAATTTCAAGAAGAGCTTATCTATTTAACCATATATCTGTTTCTAAATCTGATTGAATCGTATTATTATTTAGAATTAATACAAAAAAAAATGAGATTCAACAATACACATCTGAACATTATGATATTACAATTTTGATATGTTAAAATGAGTTTTATGAAATGCTGCATGAGATATAAATTTTTTAACCAATTTAATCTAAATATTGATCTAGATGTGTGAAAATTTAAACCCAGTATTTATTTTTTTGTTAGAAAAAATGTTCACTATATTAGGTCTTCATTTTGAATATACCGGTTTAACTTTTTATGTGAAAAATGCAAATAAATGAAAATATTGAATTGTATTTGAAGAGTGTTGAATAGGTCTTATATACGATTGGAATATACTACAAATTTTTTTTACATATATAATCACTAATCAGCTAATAGCTAGGGTTGTTAGCAGAAATAAATCTACACTATAAAAGAACGAGTTCGGTCAAAATCTTTTTTACCAGATAAAAACAAGGTATACCCCTCACGCTGGTCTCACTGCGCAGTTTGAGAAAGGTTGAAAAGGGGTGAAAAGGCCTAAAACACATAGATGCAAAATGTTTCATCCATTTTTTCTCTACTTTTTTCACCTAATTTCTACCCCATACCCACCTTTGTTTTATGAAAAAATCATAGCCCTGCCCCACAGAAAACATACGGTTATTTTCTTTCCTAACCATACGTTCCGTGTTTGGAAATCCTGGCAGCCTGTCTCTCATACGGTGATTTTGTTTCCTAACCGCACGTTTCGTGTCTGGAAATCCTGGCCGGCTGCCCAGCGACGACGCCCATGCTGACCATTCGACCTACAGCCACGGACGTTGAAGCAGCATCCACGCCGCCGGAAGCCGCCGCGCCCACGACGCCGGAAGCCGTCGCCGCCATGCCCCCACAGCCCGGAAGCCGGTGTCGCACCACGCCCCCGACACGCACCCGATGTCCCATCTTGCGCGCCGGACGCCACGACCAGACGCCCATGCCGACGAAGCCGCACGCGCCCCGCGCTGCCGGAAGCCGCCACACCACGACAGCCCGGAAGCCGGCGTCGCACACCACCCCCAACGCCCCGCCACGGGCGACGGACGCCGCGACCAGACGCAGGAGTGGCACGCTGCCCCACGACGCGGCCACCTTGTCCTAGCCGGACGGACGCCGGCGCCGCACGTCGCACACGGCGACTGGTCAACGGCGTCCCAAGTCGCCCCTGACACGGCGGACGTGCCCTGGACGCCCGGAAAGACACCGCGACCAGACGTCGCACGCAATCCCATGTCGCTGCCACCGCACCCTTGCCGGACGGACGCCGGCGCCGCACGTCGCACACCGCGACTGGTCGACGTCCCAAGTCGCCGGGCGAACGCGCCCCGGATGCCCGGAAAGACGCCGCGACCAAACGCCGGCGTCGCACGCCGCCCCCACGTCGCCGCCAGTGCCCCCTTACCAGCCGGACGCCGGCACTGCACGTTGCACGCCGTGACTGGTCGACGGCGTCCCAAGTCGCCCCTGACATCGCAGCTCGCGCGCCCCGCCGGACCTCACGAGTGCAGCTCGCGCGCCCTCCGGCACGTTGCACGCGGACGCTGCTGGCGCGGAACTAAAGTTGTGTGGTTTGTACATGCTGCTCGTTAAATTTGACTTATTTCTGTTGTAATTAAACTAGATTTGGATTTTTTTTTTCCAAAAAATGAAGCCCCCTCGTCCTATTATTCGATCACAGTGTCCGCGCAGACCATTTGAAGATATCACAAATTTAGTTAATGATGAATCAACGAATGTTTGCAAAAACATACGGCGGTCAAATTCTAATAATGTTTTGTCGGAACCAGGTGGGTGTATATTAACCCTCTAAATTGTTATATAAAAAAATACCCAAAACTTCTATACGTTTGTCTGGAATTATCCACAGAGGATGCTGCGATGAGCACTAAGGAGCGGAATAGAAAAAGGGCAAGGAAAAAATATGCAAACTTGCCAGAGAAGAAGAAAGAAGAAAAACGGACAAAGGCAAGAGCTAGCCATCAAAGAAAAGGTATTAAAGACTATTCAGTGTTGCCTATCCAGAAAACGGCTTTTCCTCAGGATTTGTTCCGGGATGGAACATTTGAGACCGAGATGACTAGGGTGGCACAAACCAACGACATGGCTGGTACAATCTATTTTTTAATTTGGTCATGTTTTAAAAATTAACCGCAAGAGTTTACAGCCTGTTATGTGATTTTTAAACAATTAACCAGGTCATGGGATTATTCACGATGCTATACAGAAATGATTCGTATGTTGGGTCTTCAGTGGATATGTCTAAAATTTTGAGGGATGACACCAGTGGAGTATTTCCCACGATGACAAGTGCACGTAATTCTAAAATTGCACCGTATGATTTTTTTGAGGATGCACATGGCCTACGTAGCAAGAACTCTAAACCAATGTTTATCAATGTTTTTTCTTGCAGTTTTTAACAGTACCATCAAGAACACCCCATATAATGCACTTAAGAGAGGGAAAAATAGAGAATGGTATTCTCAGTTATCGGCTGATGCAAAGCATAATAAGATTATTAGGTCAATGGAGATGCGAGCATGTAGAAACTCCATGATGCAAAGTAATGCACTAAGCATAAATGATACATGTTGTTTATTATACTTTTTCTCCTTTCAAGATAATGTGTGTGGCCATGCACTAAACATAGAAAATATGCTTCATCCTTTTGATGTTTATATTTTATCCGTTGAAAAGATTGTTTACAAGAAATTGGCCATGACGTGACTCCACAAGGTGCATTGACTCAGCGCGCTTCACAACCATCTGCAAGGATGACACGTGCTGGCCTTCGTGGAGTTCAGAACGTGTTCGATTCCGGCCTCTGGGAGCCAGATGATCCGATGCATGGGGTTGAGGGTAATTTCAGATATTACCAGTTGTTTGCCGTATTCACCATATGGCTTTATGATTTTTCTCATGTTGGTGTGTGCCTGTTTTTACATAAAATGATTTGGATAATCAAGATTTGGACGATGGTGATGGTGACATGTATGAGGATGATGATGCCAGGGCTTCCAATCAGAGAGGTAACGTGTGCATGATGATTTAAATGCTGGTCCATTCTACTAACAAATGGATACCACACAATTCAGTACTTTGACACCATGTCTATTTGATTTTCCATCGTAGACTTTCAATATAAATGTTACATACAATCCGGTTTTCAAAAGGCAACTGTTGATCCTTTTGACTTTGTATACAACAAACTTCCAAAGGGCCATCATGTGCTGAAGAAGGTACCAAACTGTAAATTTTTCAATGCAAAGCGGTTCCTTGGAGAAGGCCCAGCATTCTGTTGCCGTAAGGGGAAGGTTGTCATCTGTAGAAAAACGGTGCCAGATGAGCTTCGCAGGTTGTTCGAAAGCCAGACAGATCGTGATGCAAAATACTTTCGGAAAAATATCAGATACTTCAACTCACGCTTCTTCTTCACCAGCTTTGGTGTGTCCCTTGATCGGAGGCTGGCCACCGCGAAGAGCACTGGGGTCTACACGTTTAAGGCCCACGGTCAGATTTATCACAGGCTAGATCAGTTGGCACCGTGTGACAAAGGTCCTCGTCATATGCAGCTATACTTTTATGACACAGATGACACAGATAAACCATTCTATATCCGAGCATACCATGGGTGTTATGATCCGTTGGGATACCCATTTTTTTCCCTGGTGGAGAGACCAGATTGGAGGATAAAAACATTTTATATAGGGACGCGCCAATCGACAACAAAGAGCGGTCTAAAACAAGGAGCAAGAAGTAAAGTATGATTTTTCTAATCCAGCTTATACAATATTGTAGTTTTCGTATTGTTTCATAAAATTCATTTGTTTATCATGCCATAATGTAGCTAACGGCCCGCCTCTTAATGTGGATGATGTGGACGAAGGTGTCATACAGCACGATCGAGGTTTAACTGATTACGTGTACTGAATCATTAATTTTTATTAATATAGTTCTGTAATGACACTTTGTTTTGATGTATAATGTAAACCCCGATGATCTACGTGATAGTGTGGATGTCATCGATCGTGAAGCAGATGGGCAAGGTCTTTACCTGTTACCGTTCCTAAACTTGTATCCTCGCTCTTTTATAACTATGTATTTCAACAACATTAATATATTAATTTATATATCTTAACTATTTTCTATTACATTTTGTCTTAACAGAGGTTGGTGAATCAAGAATATATGTTAGTGGAAGGGAATACTACTGCTATGACCTTCAAATACGTCCAGAGGAATTTAATGTTCTCCATTACTTTGTTCCAACAATGGGTGGTTGATATGTATGTCAAGGTCGAGTCAATGCGCCTGGATTGGTATTCGAAACCACTCCACCAAAATATCATTCGGGCAGATCTTTATAAAGTGCCACATTTATGTTGACCATCGTTCTATATTCCATCAACCCTGCTTAACAATGATACATAAATTTTGCATAACAGGGTCTCCTAGATACGCTTGCCGTTGGCGAAACATGTGCTGCCGAGACAGGGAAGCGAGTTATTTTATCAAAGGATTTCCATGGGAGTGACCGTGATGTTCATGCCATATTCATGGATGCTATGACCCTGGTGACAAGGTTTGGCAAGCCGGATTTCTTCATTACAATGACATGCAATCCATATTGGGATGAGGTAATGGCAGAGCTGCTACCGGGTCAGACACCACAAGACCGTCCTGATGTGGTAGTGCGTGCATACCGGGCAAAGCTCATTGACCTTCATGACTTCTTGATAAAAAAAGGGCAAACTTGGAAAAGTAGCGGCCTGGGCACATGTCACTGAGTTCTAGAAGAGGGGTCTCCCACATTAACACTTCTTGCTCGTCATGGAGCCGGGCAGCAAAGTGAGAACTCCCGATGACTATGACAAGTTCATACCTGCAGAACTTTCTGACCCTGAAAAGTACCCTGTTTTGCACAGACTTGTGTGCAGTCATATGATGCATGGGCCATGTGGGAAGATGAGACCGGACTGCCCGTGCATGGTTAATGGAGAATGCCGTTTTCGGTATCCTCGCCAGTTCTGTCAAGCTACGCAGCAGGGAAAAGATTCTTACCCTGTCTATAGGAGAAGAGATGATGGGCAGGTTGTGACCGTGAGGGGAAAGGAGTTGGACAACAGGTGGGTTATCCCTTATAACCCAGAGCTGCTAATGAGGTACAATTGTCACATTAATGTCGAGATATGCTGTAGTATAAAATCATGCAAGTATCTATACAAATACATTCACAAAGGTCATGATATGGCATCCTTTGCAGTCCGCCGTGGTGACGGTGACGGGGTTGATATTAATGAGGTTAAAAATTACAGAAATGCAAGGATGGTTACTGCGCCTGAAGCTTGCTATCGCCTTTTCGGTTTCCCTCTATATTCTATGTCTCCCCCAGTGTTGCAGATGCAGGTTCATATGCCTGGAATGCATATGGTTGCTTTTAACCCCAATGAGGACACAAATGATGTTGTTCGGAGTGAGAAGTCTCAAAGGTCCATGCTGACAGATTTTTTCCAGACAAACCGTGAAAATTCAGGAGGTGTAAAATATCTGTATAGAGAATTCCCTGAGCACTTTAGGTGGATAAAATCTAAGAAGCAGTGGGTCCCTAGAAAACAAAGGATTCAAATCGGGAGGTTGGTCCATGCACACCCTGCAGAGGGTGAGAGGTATTACCTTCGTGTGCTCCTTAACCATGTCAAGGGTCCTACTTCTTATGTGGACCTTAGGACACATCGGGGTATCACATATGAGACGTTCAGGGAGGCCTGTGAGGCAATGGGTTTTGTGGAGATAGATAAGTCTCTTGACGATTGCTTGGCCGAGGTTGCTGAGTGCAGCATGCCGTGTGCTATCAGGAGGTTGTACGCTACAATTTTGGCTTTCTGTGAGTGCGCAAATGCACGTGCTTTATATGACAAGTATTTTGATCCAATGGTTGAGGACTATCGTCGGGATACTGAGAGCCACACAATGGTCGAGCAAATGTTGCTTAGAGACCTTTTCTATCACCTCACTTCTATGGGCAAGGAAATCAGAGACTACGGACTGCCCCAACTAGAGGAGTCAGGTAATGCAAAATACAATGCTTGCACGAAAATAATAAAATTATGTGCATTCAATTGTCACATGTACGTGTCTGACATTTTACGTTTCTATCATTTTTGTTTCATGGGGTTATGTTTGTTTCAGTCTCTAGGCTTCTTTCGAATTTGGAATTTTATTTCCATGTTTCTTACACTTTTTCATACGAAGCTAAACTGCTCCATGTAAATTCCTATATTTTTTTGCACTGAACTTTCTATATACCGCGTTTCTGCTACTGTTGTTGGTTATTAAATAAAGAGTACATCACTTTGCTATTTGGAGAGTAAATAAAATACTAACGGTCTAACCGTATATGCATGTGTCCACTGATTCTATAATGATTATACTCCCTCTGTTTTTTTATATGACGCGTGGTAGTTTATTTCTAACTTGTTTTGCCAAAATATAAAAAGCTTGAGTTAGTATAATTTTATACGTTTCTGCACTAAATGTGTTTTTAGACCCATGTCTGACGTTTATTTAGGCTCATGTGAATGCACTCAGTACAGACATGCATTCTAAAAATTTCTTCCTTGCCGTGCTATTTGTTATAGCCATTTTTTTCTCAATCTTGCAGTTGAAATTTCCTCGAGAGACTATCACAGGGAGTTGAACGAGGAACTGAAAATTGGGTTTGATGAAGATGACCTCAAAATTGTGGACTCACTGAATGCTGGATAGAGGATGGGATTTGATGAAATAATGGACCATGTGGTGCATGCTCGGCCACGAGTGTTTTTTGTTGATGGCCCAGGTGGAACAGAAAAGACATATCTTTATAGAGCTTTGCTAGCTAAGGTTCGCTCCGAGGGTCGTATCGCCATTGCTACTGCTACATCGGGTATAGCAGCTTCTATTATGCACGGTGGCCGAACTGCACACTCACGTTTTAAGATCCCTATTAGACTCGATGACAACACAGTGTGCAGCTTCACGAAGCAAAGTGCTACTGCAGAGTTGCTTCGAGGGCTGCACTGGTGATATGGGATGAGGTCGCTATGACAAAGAGACAAGCAGTCGAGGCACTTGAAAGGACACTGCGCGATATCATGGGCTCTGATCAACCTTTTGGTGGGAAGGTGATGTTGCTTGGTGGTGATTTCAGACAGGTTCTTCCGGTGGTGGCACGTGGTACTAGAGCCCAGATCATAGATGCTACATTGCTGAGGTCTTACATATGGCAAGGTGTAAGACGGATTGAGCTTACTCAAAACATGAGGGTTCAATGTGACACCTGGTTTGCTGATTACTTGCTTAGAATCAGAAATGGAACTGAGAAAACATTTGGGGACGATTATGTGCACCTACCGGAGGATGTAGTAATACAATGGGGTTCGGAAGATAAGCATGGTGATAAACAGCTAGGTACCAAAGCTAATCGACCAGACTAGACATCGGCCGGCTCCCTGGACTCGTACGTCCGGCTCCCCGTTGTGCGTGATTATTCCAGCAAGCAGTGCAAAAACGCCAGGCTGTCGGCCACCTGCTCCGCTCGCCGGTGACGCCCAGCGCCGCGGAAATCTCCCGTCAAGCATCTCCAAGCCGTGGACGCACTCGTCATCCTGGTGCACCGTGATGAAGCCTGGCTCCGTATCGATTGGCAGTCTGGAGTAGGCAACCGGACCATCAGCAGGTCGTCGTTGAACTTCGTCCGTCTATCTTCGGCAAAGAGCACGGGCTACCTACGGTACGCATACGTTTTCTTTAGTTTATTTACAATCTGTTGTCGGTTGTTGCATTCAAGTGATATCACGTTAACATTAGGAAAACAATGGACATGGACGGTGCTAAACCGAATGAGTGGGTGATTGGGGCCGACCTCGACGTTTTGCATCTTATCTCATGTCCTCCAGGGTTTGGAAAAAACGAGCTCATCATTCATGCCTACTTCAAGAAGAGCCACAACTGGATCGGAGTTGAGAATGAACGTCACCAGCTGCAGCAAAGCGAGGTCACCAGTAAAAAGTGGATCATGGTACTACTCGACGAGGGCATAGAGTTTCTACAAGGAGATGACCCTGCAATCGCTAAGGTAATAGGTGCATTGTTCATGGATTGGATCGGCGATTTAGTCGAGCCGACCATAGTATCCAAGTGGCTATGTCAGGATTTGGTGCCGAGCGAACTTCAGTTAGACATCGCAGCTCAAATACTGTGGCGGAACCGCCGATTTAATCCGGGCTAAGTACACCTGCCACCATTAGCTCTCAGTGTACTTAGGCCATACTAAACCCGGTCGTCCGTCGAGAAGCCTTCGGCTCTCGATTCGTACCAAAACCCCAGAGGAACCGACATCACACACATTCGACCCTCGATAGAGCCACAACAGTTACATCATCACAGGCAGTTGAATAGATGTTACATAGGAAGTTAGGTTACAAACCAGTTCGAAACAAAATAGAGTTCAACATAGTCTCATACGTAAATTAGCGTTCAAATAGAGTCTCGCAGCGGAAATCTTTAACCATCATAGTTCATGACAACCAAAAGACTTGCAGAAGTAAAGTAACATCATGCCCACTGATGTCACTTCATTTGCCAGCTCAACACGCTTCTTACTCCTGATGATAACAAGTCCCTCCGCCAACACAGGCACAGAAGAGGAACTCCATACCTGTAACTCAAAAGCGGGGGCAAACCCTGAGTACTAATTACTCAGTAGGTCTTAATGGATGTGGGTTACGGCTGACGCAAAGCTTGCTTACTAGAGAGTCGGTCCTTAGCCGTTGCTTTTATAACAAGTTATGACCATAAGGTAGCAGGATTTGACAGCTGCTATCCCTTCATGATAACCGAGCCAATTGCAATAGAGGAATTCATAAAAACTTGCATGAATGGAAAGCATATCATAGTCAAGCATGTAGCATTCGAAAACATGGATCATAATACATCATATTAGAGTTATTACTACGTTGCCCGTGTGCGGTATTTGGCATTCTCACACCTGGTGAGCATCAGCGATTCGAATCGATTTCTAATTCCCGGGAATAACTAAAAATGCCAGGGGCCCATATGCTTACTCACACGACGGCTTTCCCATATATAGTCCCCCTCCTCCACCTATCCCATCCCAAGTTCGATTCACTCCCACCTGACTCCCGGGTTGTGCCCCCATGACGAGCCTGCCGACATCTCGGGCTCCCCGTCATGAGTACCAAGCTCCCCCCGGGCCACCTTCCTCTCAACCAGTGGGTAGGAACGTGTTTCTATTCTCCGGATGGCACAAGTAAGGTTTCACCGGCCCCATTAACCGGGTAAGCACTTTAGCAATGGTATGCCAACCAGCAGGCGAACAGCGAACGGGCCTTATGCAACTCGGGCGGAGCCATTACACCGCAACAACGCACACCGCAAGAATATAACTTAATCTCCGCCCGGTCTCCAATTAATCCTCATCATATTACCATCTTAGCATAAACAGTGTTTTCTTTCTTTTCAAAACACCTATGTGACGAGTGACATCTCACTCGTATCTAGTCGAGCCTATCATTTCTAGGCAACTCGTCCTACGTACCTAGGGTAGGTGCTAGGGCCAGGGCGGCCAAGGGTCTAATGCAATGGGGTTCCAATCAACACCTAATGCATATGCGTAATCATAAAATAATATTAGCTGGGAGAATATGGTCCTGCCTACCTTCCTCGCTAGGGTTAGCTTCCTGGGATGCGAAGTCAGGTGCGGCCTGCGGGTACTCTTCTGGCTGCGGGTCCGGCTCCTGGTCTTCTGGCTCCTCGATCAGCGGCTGTTCCTGCGTCTACTCCTCGATCCCGTGATCTATATGCATGCCATCATATGCAAAATGAGTGCGATGAATGCAGTGCAGGACAGAGCGCCGTAAACATAAAACCCGCCGTGGAAATAGGGCAAAGTAAACATTTCCATTTAACGATCCATCTCCCGAGGGGGAGAAACATCAAACTCTCCTATAAAATCATACAGCCCATCATCTAAACTTAACCAAGGACCCATCACGTAACCCATGTATCCATGCCATGACCATGCATTTATACGATGTGGCCTTTTTGACCCCATCTACCATCTCTTCCATTTACAATTTGGTCGTTTTTTCTATTTACTCGAGCCTCTGAGTTTAAATAGCTCTACTGCTCCAATTGACTTAAAATTTTTACAGCCTGCACACATCATGTACGGGAAACTACCGACAAAATTTCAGCTCAAACGGAGTAAAAATGAATTTATTAAAATCCTAACAATTTAACAGCCCTTTTCCTTCTCGGAATTCTCATTAATTATAGAAAGTGAATCTGACCATGGAATTTGACCAGTGGTGATGATAGGCTATGAACTACCTACACAAAAATTTACAAGTGAAATACTTTCCATTTGGCAGGGTATCTATTTTTCATTTTTAATTATAGAGGAAATGAAAACGCATGACAAAACAGTACATGAGACCTGCACATATATATTTTCTGGACTTTAGACACCATGTGCAAGCCACCATATTTCTTGTGGAAATTTCTTAGCACCCTAAGGCCGTCTTTCCCATTTATCAAGTTTAGCGAGCGATATTTTGCCATTTTCGAATCACCATGCAAAACCCACATGCATGGCCTCATTTTGGACCAGTGAGCTAAACCTGCTATTACTAATCTAAGAAAAATATCAAGGGTTCATATTAGCCACCTTTTATTTAGCACTTCCTTCCCATTACCATAAATACACATTTTTATCATGGAAAAGGAAAAACAGTGAGTAAATGAGCAGTGCTAGGGCTACAAAAATTCATACACTGTCTAAATACTCTAGACAGGCCACTATCCAAGTTTCACCTCATTTAAAGTTCATTTACCCCACTTTTGGTATTTATTTTGCTTTAACATGCATACCACAAAACCGAGGGTAAAAATGTCTTTTCACATGACCACATCATACCTAGCCTGTAGATCTACTCAATAGGAGTTCATAGGTACTGAGTTTGTCCATTTTGGATTTTTCTTTGAATTTATATGATTTTTCAAAGTTTAAACCGAGAAAAAGGTAAATAGAAAAAGAAAAACTCAGATCTAAGGACCTCTGCGTAATTAACCATAGTTTCCAGGGGCTAGCGCGTAAGATCTGCAAGACTCAGCCCCCGTGCGGGAGGACCGGGTTGCAAAAATGGAAAAGTCCGGGGGCTAGATCTAAAAAGATCCGGCCCCCGTCTTCTTCCTCGCGCCGGCCGCGGCCGCGCGGCGCGGCGCGCGCGCGCGCCGGCGAGCTCCGGCTCGCCGGAGCCGCGACGAGGGGCGGGGGGGATGCGCGGGAGTTAGGGCGTCAACCTTGGGTAGCTCTTGTCGACGGTGGCGGCGCGGTCGAGGCAGAACGGCGGTGGACCGTGGCGTGGGCGACGGCGACGGTGGCGCGGCGAGGACGTCGCGCCGGCGTCGATCTCGGCGTCGGGTGGGAGAGGGGCGACGAGATCTACGGGGTTGGATGCGCGGCGGAGTGGGGAGTGCGATGGTGGGGATCTCGGGGCGAGCGGAGGCCGGACGGCGGCGGCGCGAGCTCGAACCCGAGCTCGCGGCCGGTAATGGCGGCGCGGCGAAAACGGCGCGGGGCGGGGTGGAAACGGGACGGAGTGCGAAGGAAGTGAGCTAGGGTTTGGGGCGCGGGACCTCCCCCTCCTTTTGACGCGCCCGGACGGCCGCCGTGGGGCTCGCCGTACTCCCTGTACGCCGGCGAGCCACGCGGCACGCGCCGGTTCGCGCCGTGGGCGCGACGCGGATCGCTGGCCCCACCTGTCAGCGACTCAAAACTGGGAAAAAGAGAAATGTGTTTTCTAGGCCTCTGTATTTCGCGATTTTAGTTCATTTCTAGGCCGAATTTGGAAAAAGCCCAATTGAAAGAAATGTTCTACTCAGAGAGATATACAACTTTGTCAAAGTGAACAAACCCAAAATCCAAGTGTAAATATGGTTTAAATTCAAATTTTGAAATCAGCCCTAGGTAAGGACAGGGTACCTTTATTGTTTTGGAAAAAGGAAAAACCCTATTTCCAAGTCTTTTCACCCAAAGTGCCTTTTGGGTAACTTGCTTAGAATTTCAATACCTACAACTTATCCAATGGGAGTGTTGCATGAAAGTGGTTATAGGTTTGTGCAAACTTAGGGTTTTTAAACAAGGCTGATTTGAGTTGGTTTTCTGCACTGACAAAGAAGGACTCCAAACCCTATGTAGCCTTCATTATCTGGCCAAACCCCAATTATGAAAGTTGTTCACAACTTCATTATCTACAAGTTTGGTAATATGAGTTTCCCCTAGATCCCAATAGATTTGGATTTATGAACAAGAACATAGCAGAACACTTGCATAACATTCAGATTTCAAGCATTCTATCTCATCCAAACACTTCATAGCCTATTTATATGCAATCACATGATGCTAAATGATGCTTAGTGCATGATTAAGATATGATAATGCACTCGAGATGCTGGAGCATCACAAATACATGACCTTATTGACGAGTGCCCATGGAGGTGTGAGCTTTTTATTACCATTGACTTCTTGCTACAATATAACGAGGTAAGGGCACCGATGCGGGAATGTACGAGGGCCACACCTCCATGCCCTATCTATTTGGACAAGATGGGGGGAAAATCAGAGCTCATGGTTATGCCGCTTTGCTCCCATGTTTTTCACAAGATGTGCATTGCAACGTGGTTTCAGACTAGACCCACATGTCCAGTGTGCCGCCAGGATCATCTTCATCTTCTTCCAGATAGTTACAAGACTCTACACAAGAAGATGCGTCCCAATGATCATAGGTTTAGTCAGTAGTTTCATCATGTACTTATAAGAATTTTTATACTTACCATTAGGATCTACTTTTTTTTAATATGACAGTGGTTTTGTGTTTTTCATAATTTTTTGAACACATATTGAAGTCACATTGAGTTCGGTATGATTATCGGTACTATTTTCGTCTAATTTTTATATTAGATATTGTAAGTCCTGTTAGTGATAGCTCTTTCCACAAATATTTTTTTCTCTATTCATACGTTTGCGCGGCACGTGCAATTCGACGAATATTGTGGTTTAAATTTTGAATGGAATTGATTTTTTTTCCCACGTGCGTGTCGCACGTCCATCTCAACTAGTAAAGGAAAATAATCAAAAGGCTACATTCTGTGATGGCCTCTCTCGCATGCTGCTCTGGCCTGCTAGGAACACGGCGTGCGCGCCAGTACTTCGTGCAGCAGCAGAAGGCTACAAGTCGAGTAACTGACCTTCATGGGCTGCTTCCATTTCCGTGGGCTGACATTTTTTAGGTGAGCCCCCACCGCCATGCGTTTTTTTATTTTTATATTTTTTTTCGTTATTTACAAGAACATACGATGTGTACACACAATTGCAAATATAGTCTACCGATGCCCGGCGGCCTGGCGCCGCCAAGCCCATGGCCGTACTCCCATCGCCCACGTCACGGGCGCGGCTCGACTAGCAGCGGCCGCGACGAGCCGCGCCCGGTGGCTAGGCTCCAAGGCCTGGCGCCCGGAGGCCAGGCGCCAGGACCTGGCCCCCCCGAGCCGGGCCGAGCCGTGACCCAGTGTGCGAGCCAACGTGCTGGCGCCCGGAGGCCAGGCGCCAGGACCCGGGCCCCCAGAGGCCAGGCACCGGGACCCTGGCGCCCGAAGGCCAGGCGCCAGGGTTCCTGAATTTTTTTAAATTTGAATCTTGTTTTATAATTTTTTTAATTTGAATCTTGTTTTATATTGGTCCTTCAAATATTTTTAAATTGTAAGCTTGTATTCGATGAAATTTTAAGTTTTTATTTGAGAAGGTAACGCATAAATTGAATACTGTTTTTATTTAAAAAGGTAAAACAGAAATTTTTGTGAATGGCAAAGAATGTGTTTGTTGGACGCGAGATTGTAAAGTATATTTCGGTATTGCAAGACACATAGTAAATCACAATATAAGAAAAAAATAAATAACACATGAAAGTAAACCTAGCTCATAGTTTGCAGATAATAACCACAACATAGTACATATTTTTGGCATAGTTAATTCTACTGCTACGGTACATGTTCAACCTGCATTCACCAGTGACTATGGCCCAGATAACCTACCACATTTTTGCGTTGGCATGTTTTGATAGTGTCTAAGTAGCTCTATGAATACACGCCTTAGGGAATTTAGAAGCTGGGTAAGATGTAGAGCACATTGTGCTCGACTAGACAACCTACTGAGTGAACCGCAGGTTTTTTCCCTTCCTATCTTCCCTGGAGGATGATGTTCCATGATCATTTGTGTCACGTTGTTCTGCTGCGCGAAGAAGATCTTGGCGTCGCTTTAGATCATCCTCCCTTCTCTTAAGTTCTATTTCTCTTGCAACTAGATTTTCACGCCTCTTATTCAATTGTTTATCGTTTCCATCAATACGGATCTGTTGTTGCCTTAGTTGACGTTCACGTTCAAGTATTGCTTGACGCTTAGCTTCACGGGTCTCATCCATCCGGACCATGTATCGACCTTTTGTTTCTGTCTCCTCGGGTATCCGTCTTGGCCAAGCAGGTGCACTTTGAGTATCAATCCACTCAAAGAAAGTGCATGGCTACATATGAAAAGAAATATGGTTAGAAAACTTGGAGATGACGGGTGTATAATGGGAGGATCTAACCAAGAAATCGTTGTCCAAGTCAGGACACTTAAAGCCTCTACGACCGTAGTTGCGGTCGCTTCTATCCATGATCGTGACCATCCAAGCGCGGAATCCGCAACGACACCTAGGTCGCTCACTCCATAGCGGAACCCCGAATGGATCATCCTTCCACGACATTGTTGAGGACTAAGGTGCTCTTGGTAGGATGTTTGAGTTTCTGTGGGATGGAGGTCGAGATGGTGGAGCTTCTTATTTTATAGCTGAGGTCATCATGTATGGACCGGGTCCAGGACAAATTTAGTGGAAGGACATGATGGAGACGGCGCTCTGCATCCGGCATCATAAAAGCAGCATGGTAGGATGCAGTGCAAGGCACGAACGAAGGAAATCCGATGCCCTAGTAAAGAGAATCCAATGCAATAAAGTGTACCATGACAGTTCACGGGGAAAAAGAAACAAAGTCACATAATGCGTGCTGGTCTATCGTGTATAGTCACATTAAAAGCATACATGTCGACACAGCTACCCTCCCCTACGAGTCCGACCTCGCTTTGCCATCTGCTGCGCGTGAACATGGCCCACAGAGTACGTTAAAGGATCAGGAGACCTATGCACTCGGTGTGGCCGTGTCTGCTCTAGCGGGGTCTGTGTGGCCTCCTGTGTCCCAAACAGTGGAGCACCCCCAACTGTGACGCGCCAATGACATGTTGCTGCTCTTCACCCATGTCTGAAAAGGGGAACGGTTGGTCTCGTATGCCTTGAAATTGGTTAAATCCTATAAGAAAATATTATGTTTTTATGAATAAAAGTTAATTATGTAACCGCACAAATAGAGAACCATACAAAGGATTGTATAATAGAACCTGTTGTCTGTGGATGGATCGGCGTGACCGAGCTCGACAGGGGAGGACCCATCGGCTGGTAGGACATGGACGGATGAGGCATCGGTGGAGTACCCATCGGCTGGTAGGACATGGACGGAGGAGGCATCGGTGGAGTACCCATCGGTGGGAACTGCTGTGGAGACGGACGCATCGGCGTGTATGACGTCGTTGGAGGATCCATTGGCATGTATGAGCAGGACGGTGCTGGAACAGAACCAAACAATGTGGCATGGAACAATACATGACAAAAACAAATATTGTTCTAGTTAACGATGTATTTTTATTTACCTGTGTACTGTGGAGGAATCGGTGGCTGTTGGGCAGCAGGACCCTACAGGGTAGGGGAAATACCCCATGCGTCCATCATGGAAAGGATGCTTTGGTTCGCCGCAGTCAACCGCTGCAACTGCTCGTTTGGGGTAAAAGGGTTGCCGCCTTGTATCCACAGTAGTGCCTCATGGATACTTGACTGTAGTTGGCAGCATACGTGCATCTGCAAATTCACCGACATTTGCGTATGTTTCCTAGTGTCGAACATTAACAAAATTGAAAGAAAGAATTACTACTCCCGCTAGTGCCTCGTCCTTATGGCGGGCATACGCATCCATCGAGCTTGCCTCACGTGGCACAGGTTCAGTGTCGGCATATGTGACGTGACAACGAGTGCGGGGCCGGTACCACATCAGGAAAGCTTGATACCACTCTTCTGTGTGTGGCCCGACGGGGTGCACCACGTGCTCGTGAGCGTCGGCCCAAGCGTCGACGTAGGGCTGTACCTTGTGCACCCACGTAGCTGAGCATGGTTACCCAAGCCTACTCAACCTGAAATACAATAGAAAATGTTTGTTTATTTGCATTGTGACATGATTTGCATCTGAAATCGTGCATTTTATAATATGGAATGTACCTGTGGTCCTGTTGTGAAACCCGATCAATCACACGTGGCACCGGGAAATTCTGGGCGTATCCGAACTATCGCATAACTCTGTCCGGACTGTGTGCCTCGAGGTGCACCAAGAAGACAACCCATAACGAGCACGACTTGCCACAAATTCTGCACTATATGGCTCCGATATGACATCTTCGGCCACAAGCCGATCAACCTCGACGACGAAGTTTGGATATGTATGCCTGGCCTGCTCATTTGCCCAAGTCCTCTGCAATAATTATGAATGTCCTCGTTACAATGTGGCATGCAATTTTTTTCATAAACATCACTGAAAAACCGTACCTCGCGTGGGCACACCCAAAGCGTACCCATAGTTTGCCCTTGCGTTGCTCTCATCCTTAATGCACGCATCACAAAGCCCGCGGTAGGTCGCCGCCAGCACGGCTGAACCCCAACTCCAAAGGGGAACAGCATCCTCGGGTGCATCTGCTATCTCCTGCGCGTAGGGTATGAGGACCTTGTGGACGGAGTTGCTAGTGCCATTCTTGAACAAAATGAACCCAAACAACCACAACAGGTAGGCCTCCAAGGACCGGCGGACGCTGTCATCGTCTGCGTCCGGATGCAGGTTGGTTGCCTACATGGAGAAGTGTAAATATTATTATCTGAACAACATAAATGTAGTTCAGTAATGGACAAAAACATGTTAAAACTATGATAAACAATGTACCTGAAACTGCAACAGCCAACTCTTTGCCGGGCCCCGAGAATTAGGGTGCGGGTCGAGTGGACCTAGATGGTCAAGACTCAAGACAGTCAACTCAGCAAAGCGCACCTCTAGGTCATCCCTCCACGAAGCAGGCACCACACGGGGCCCGACTGCATCCCCTGCAATTGGAAGTCCAAGCAAGTAGGCGACGTTCTGTAGGGTCGGTGCCATCTCCCCACATGGGAGGTGGAACGTGTAGGTCTTCGGCCTCCATCTGTCAAGTAGGACCGTGATAAGGGAGTTATCAATCATCATACTGGGCTTGGCGCGACCGTGCCGCCCGACGGGACCACCCTCAACTAGCCGGCAGAAAGTAAGTAGGCCTGCACCGCGCAACCTGAAAGAGCATTACAATAACATCAGAATGGAGAAATACAAAGGATGAAACAACTATAACAAATCATTGCTTACCTCTCGATCCAACGGTTGTCAAGTTTTAGGTACTCTTTAGGGGGCCGACGTTGAAAGGTTGCTAGGTGCTTGTGCTGCACGGCGCTCAAGTAAGAACGGTGACCCGAGTCAATACCTGTGTCAAGCAACTCAGGCGTCGGTTCCTCCTCAGCCATACCCTACAGGAAATAATAATAGGATCAAAATTGCAATATACTTAAAAATACGCCCGATCGGGTAGAAACCGACCGCCGAGAACAAGCACGGCTTGCAGAGGGCATATCAAAATTTGGAGGCACACCATCCGTTGCATTTCCTGATGGTCCCGCTTCAGCAGCTGAAGGAACTGCATTTTGGGGACATTTCTTGTAGTTGTGACCCACAGCACCACATTGTGTGCACTGTTTAGGATGCTTTCCGGCCTCCGCCTCATCCATACCATTCCGAATACAACGTGTCTGCCGGCGGCCTTTAAGTCTCTTCAGCGATGGATTTGGAATGTACCATTTCTGCTGATTTGGTGCAGTATATGCTCGCACCATACCATATCCAAAAAACTCTTGGTTCCAGGTTGCTGCAATTGCCCCCTTCGTATAAAAGGTTGAGACAAAGTTCGTAGGATCCACACTAAGCTCTCTACATGCAGCAAGAACATGTGAGCATGGTAAATGCAGAAGTGTTGGTTTCATGCAGGAGCAGTGAATGGTGCCATCGTTCCTAATGAGGCTTTCCTGCACCGTCCTTTCTCTGCGCACACCACGTCGGCACCTGTCCCTGCATGAAACTTCGAACCTGTTCTCTCTTGTCCTCATAAGTCTAGCATTATGGGTTTGTGCCTTATCCGTCTTAGTTTCCATGTACTTGGTTATTTTCTTTCCAAACAACATTGATGGAGTACTCAAATCTGCACTTATAGCCATGTAACGCTCCCTGAAGTACTTTGCAGAGCCATACAAAATGAATTCAAGTATGCCCACTAGAGGAAGGCCCCTTGAACTACGCATCACCATATTGTAACACTCGGCATGATTTGTTGTCATAATTCCATAACGTCTGCAATTTGTATCATACAACAAAGCCCATTTCACCTTAGATTTATCTTGAATCCACTGTGAGAATGGTTTGGTTGTCGTTCCACTTGAACTTGCACTTGGATTGGCTGTTTGATGCTTCGCGGTCAACTCATCAAGCAACTTTCAAATAGCATTGAACTTCCGTTGCTGATTCAGTCCATTAGATCCTTATTCTTAAAATGATTATGGAAGTTTGCCGCCAGATGCCTCATGCACCATCGACTATGCACATCAGGCCATATGGGAGGAGATGCGCCACTTCCATGTTGGAGCTTTTCTATTGCGTCTAATATTCCCGCATGCCTATTACTAATAAGGCAAACATTAGACCGCAAAGAAACAACTTGAGCCTTCACGCGTTCAAGGAACCAATACCAACTTTCGGCATTCTCATTCTCAACAAATGCAAATGCAACCGGTAACACTTTATTTCCATCAACCCCGATAGCTGTCAGAACAGTGCCCTTGTACTTTTCTGTCAAGAAAGTGCCGTCAATACAGAGTAGTGGCAAACAATACTGAAATGCCCTAACACATGGACCAAGGCAAAAGAAAACACGTTGGAGGATGGTTGGACCTCCTTCAGGATTTGGAAAATGCATCACATCGTAATAGGTTCCAGGATTTCTCTCAGCAGTTGTAGCGAGCATACGAGGAAGATTATCATATGAATCCTCGTACGTACCAAACCTTATCTCAAACACCTTCTGCTTCGCCCTATACGCCTTTGCATAACTTATGGTGTACTTGTGTTCCAGCTCAATCTCTCTGATTATCTTTTTTGGCTCGAAGTGTGGCGCGTCCAGGATGCGGCCATACATTTCATTTGCCACGAATGCAGTGGTCAAATTGCTATTGTATTTTGGCACCTCTGTTGTAACAAGTATGTTCTGTAACAATTGAAACTTTCCAATGGGTTTTTAGAATTTCTTTGTAGGCGTGAACTCATCATGGGCATCCATCCCTGGCACAACAAACATCATACACACTTGGGCTAGATTTCACTACTTTGAATTCCTTCTTAAAAGATAATGACCATACATTAACTGCTTCCTTAAGAAGTTCACTGAAAGCATATCTTGCATCTTGAACTACCTCATTCTGTCTGTACTTCCACTCCTGCTGCTTAGCATCATTTACAACATGGTTAGCAAATCCGCGTTCTCTCCACTCTGCGGGTATTGGGTAGTCCTCATCTTCATCAGACCCTTCTCCGGATTCCTACGCCTGAGCAAACTCCTCTTTTTCTTTCTGCATTTGTTGGACAATGCTTGGTATCCTCTCCCCCTCATCTGCCTATCTTTGCGGCTCTGCTTGACTGCCATGCCCCTCATCTTCCTGTCCTTGCGGCTCTGCCTGACTACCGTGCCCCTCATATGCTTGTTCTTGCGCCTCACGTTGACTACCATTCCCTTCGTCATCAACTTCAGTACCACTGGCCCCATGTCCCACAACTGGAGCTTCCGAATCAGTGTGCCCATCCACAACTGCTTCTCCATGTTCCAACCCTACATCTTCCTGCATCGCAGCACTTGAGTTCCCGTAGTTCTTAACGGCTTGGGAAGCAACAATGGCTTTTGGAATGCTATGGACAAGCATAGCAAGGGGCCACCCATGTTGAAGAGCCGTACTAATGTACATCTTCCAGTCAGAGGTGTTGTGGATCAACATCAACTACCAGAAAAAACCTTCATTTGCCCATGTCACAAGAGTTTGGACTGTGAGCATATGTGTTTCTGTGTCAATCTGGAACCCACGCTCTAGCCACCTATGCACGGAACCAAATGATTTGTCCCAAGATTTATCTATTCCCTTCCACGTACGACTAAACACATTCAATTGTACTCTATATGGACCTTCAACAACACTGCATTCACCATAATATATTTCGAACTGTAACTTGGTTGACATCTCTGCAAATATATTGAACCATTCAAATTCCATAGATAATGACAATACGTATACCAAATACCACATATTTATATTAAATACTAATATTAAAAAGTAATGCACATTATATTTTGAACTAAATACTGATACTAGAACTAAATACTAATACTAGATACTTAAACTGCACATAATAATTTAAAATCAATGTTCTCTAACATCAAGTTAATATAGTAGATCTAAGGGTTACTAATGCGCACTACTACACTAATATGCAGATCTGCTCAAACACATTATATATTGTACTATATATTCTACATTAAAAAAACTAAGATATTCTAAATTCCTATACTACCAGATCTACCACATTTAACTATGCTAATATGAATAATAAATATTTAATGGCAATAAAAAGTTGAGTACACAAATTACCTGATTCCTCGCTTCACTCTCTCCTCCCTCTCCCTCTCCTGTCCAGCTCTCCTCCCCTCGGCGCCCTCTCCTCCCTCTCCCTCTCCTCTCCAGCTCTCCTCTCCTCCTCGGCGCCCTCTCAGCTCAGCAAATGGCCACAGGAACGGGCGCCCGGGCGCGCGCGCATATATATGGGGCACCTGGCGCTGCCGGGGCTCCGAGCGCCAGGGCCTGGCGCCTGGCCTCCGGGCGCCAGGCGCGGGCCCCACGGCGCGCAGGTCCTTTTGGCGCGGCTCGGCCGGCTCAGCACGGGTGGAAGGACCTAGCGCCTGGCCTCCGGGCGCCAGGAGCGGGCCCCATGAGCCGCGGAGGTGCCTTTTGGCGCGGCTCGTCCGCGGAGGTGCCTTTTGGCGTGGCTCGTCACGGGCGATGTGGGCCATGGGCCTGGCGCCTGGCCTCCGGGCGCCAGGAACATCCGGGCGTCGGTAGACTATATTTGCAATTGTGTGTGCCCATGGTATATTCTTGTAAATAACGAAAAAAATATAAAAATAAAAAAAAAGGCCACCGCCACCGGTTCGTTCTCGGAGGCGGCGGCGAGCCGGCGAGTAGCCCAGACCCCAACCCGGCAACCCCTTGAAGAGAGCGTGCTTCTGCTGCGGTGTTCGTGCGACCATAGCCGTCGTCCTCCTGGCTCCTGCTGCTGCGGCATCGAGGCGCACCCGACGTCCTGAAGCCTGCGGCTCCCGCAACACAAAAAACCCTACCCCCAACTCAAAACCCCAGCTCGCCTCTCCCACGCTCAGCCGCGGCCGCGCAGGTTCGCTTCCCCACGGCCGGCGAATCGTGGCTCCCAGGCCGCCGCCGTGGCAGGATTCAGGGCTGCGCGGAAGTCGGCGGCGTCCGAGATGCCGTCCTTCTCTGCTGGAGCCTCCCCTCAGAAGCAGCAGCACTTCGCGAGGTGCCCACTCTTCTTCTCTCGTCAGCTCCGTTTTGTTCCGATTGTTCCATTCGTTAGCCTGGGGATTGAGCCCTTTTGCTTGGCTTTTTTTGGTTCGCTGGTGCAGGTGGAGGCAGCTGATTCGGCAACAACGGAAGTCTCTACCTATAGCATCTGGTTCGCCTTCCGAGCTTTAAATTTTTGTTCACTGTGACATTTTGAGGTGTTAGCTCAGGGAGCTGATTTTTTTTTTTTTTTTTTTTTTTTTTTTTTTTTTTTTTTTTTGTTGCTGGTCCAGTGGAGAAGAAACTGGTTGACGAGGTGAGGAAGAATGACACACTGATCATCGTTGGCGAGACTGGCAGCGGCAAAACTACTCGTAAGTTTTTTTCTTTGCTTCCTGCCCCTGTGGCAATTGTTGTTTGGGTCAAGTAATTGCTAGAAGCATGTCGCTTTCCGATACTGCCGGTTGTTAGTGTGAATAGGCTCTTATCCAAATGTTACTGTTTATGGCATAAATGAGTCAAAGTGATGCTGTGCACTGCTTCTGCCTGTGGATTTGGGAACATTTGATTTGAGTCACATTATGGAAATGATGGAAGGACCACTGTGGAGGTGAAATGAAATCTTTCCATTGTATCTCATTGTAACGTTGTGACAAGCCAAGCATCTCGTGGTACAACGGAAGAGTGTCGACTTGGGGGGATCAAGGGAACCCATGTGTCCGGCTTGGGATTGAAGCTGGCATCCTCTTAGTGACAAAATCAGAGATATTTTGCTCTCTCTGGCCGATTTTTTTTATGTTGTGCCAAGTGGAATTGCTTTTTTATATATGGATTGTTTGGAAAAACAGAACATTCTGAACTTAGTTTGCATGTATTAATATACCTTTCATATGTCATTGCAGAAACATGCTGTACTAGTATTCTTTTTTTTTTCTGCTACCTCGTTTATTCTACTTTGGTTCTGTGAAGAAGATTTTTTATTCTTTAATTGGCCACGCAGAGCTGCCACAATTTTTGTACGATGGTGGGTTTTGTCAGGATGGTAAAGTCATTGGCATCACTCAACCTCGAAGAGTTGCAGCTGTTACAGTAGCAAAGCGTGTAGCGGAGGAATGCAACGACCAACTAGGCAAAAAGGTTGGATACTCCATCAGATTTGATGATTCTACATCCAATGCAACAAGGATTAAGTACATGACTGATGGTTTGCTTCTTAGGTAATGAGGTATTACTGCTTTGTTGCTTGTTTGATAGCCATGTAGTTTATTGTGGCATGTATGTTAGCCTTTCGATCCGCTTTGATCTGGCAGTTATTTTTTGTGACCAAAGCAAGTTGAGAACAAAAAGGTTTAGGGTTTAGGTTTTTATGAAGGCTTTATTTTTTTTGTCCATACACTTTTACAGACAACAACAACAACATAGCCTTTTAATCCCAAACAAGTTGGGGTAGGCTAGAGTTGAAACCCAAACCAAACCGCTAGAAAACAATTTGAAGAGAAAGCTTTTTAACAAGAAAACAAGGGTTTCAAAAGTTTTTTTTTTCAAGAAGCACAAGGAAGAGCCTAATCAAGGCTCAGGCACGTGGATAGCTGCTTTTCAAGCAGCTCTATCTAAGGCTAACTCTCTCCCTATATTCTAATCTCTTAGATCCCTCTTAACTGCCTCCTCCCATGTCAAATTTGGCCGGCCCCTACCTTTCTTCACATCATTGTTCCGCCTTAATATGCCGCTATGCACTGGCGCCTCTGGGGGTCTTCGTTGCACATGCCCAAACCATCTTAGTCGGTGTTGAACAAGCTTTTCTTCAATTGGGGCTACCCCTAGACGATCTCGTATCTCATCGTTACGAACTCGATCCATCCTTGTATGCCCACAAATCCAACGCAACATACGCATCCCCGCAACACTTAGTTGTTGAATATGTCTTTTTTTAGTGGGCTAACATTCTGCACCATACAACATCGCAGGTCTAATAGCCGTCCTTTAGAACTTGCCTTTTAACTTTTGTGGTACCCTCTTGTCACATAGCACTCCGGATGCTTGACGCCATTTCATCTATCCCGCTTTGATTCTATGGCTAACATCTTCATCGACATCCCCGTCTCTTTGTAGCATCGATCCCAAGTATCGAAAAATATCCTTCTTGGGCACTACCTGACCTTCTAAACTCACATCTCCTTCCTCCTGTCTAGCGGTACCGAAGTCACATCTCATATATTCAATTTTAGTCTTGCTAATTCTAAAACCTTTCGACTCTAGGGTCTGCCGCCACAACTCTAGTTTCCTATTTACTCCCGCCTGGCTTTCATCCACTAGTACTACATCATCAGCAAACAACATGCACCATGGAATCTCTCCTTGTATATCCCCTGTGACCTCATCCATCACCAAAGCAAATAGGTAAGGGCTCATAGTTGATCCTTGATGTAGTTCTATGTTGATTGGGAAGTCACTTGTGTCACCGTCAGTTGTCCGAACACTAGTCACCACCTTGTTGTACATGTCCTTAATGAGGGCCACATACTTTGTTGGGACTTTATGCTTTTCCAAAGCCCACCACATAACATTCCTTGGTATCTTATCATAAGCCTTCTCCAAATCTATGAAAACCATGTGCAGATCCTTCTTCTGCTCCCTATACCGCTCCATAACTTGTCTTAAAAGGAAAATTGCTTCTATGGTTGATCTCCCCGGCATGAACCCAAATTGGTTCCTGGTAATACACGTTAATCTTCTCAAGCGATGCTCTATAACTCTCTCCCACAGCTTCATCGTGTGGCTCATCAGCTTAATCCCTCTATAGTTAGTGCAGCTTTGAATATCGCCCTTGTTCTTGAAGATTGGTACTAGTATACTTCTCCTCCACTCTTCGGGCATTTTGTTCGTTCGCAGAATCTGGTTGAAAAGCTTTGTTAGCCAAACAAAACCTATATCTTCTAGGCATCTCCACACCTCGATTGGGATCGCATCAGGGCCCACTGCCTTGCCCCCTTTCATCCTTTTTATGGCTTCTCTAACCTTAGACTCTTGAATCCTACGCACAAAGTGTCTATTGGCATCATCAAAGGAGTCGTCCAACTCAATGGACGTGCTCTCACTCTCCCCATTGAACAGGTTGTCAAAGTATTCACACCACCTTAGTTTGATGTCCTCCTCCTTCACCAAGAGTTGATCCCTTGCATCCTTAATACACTTTGACTTGATTGAGGTCCCTTGTCTTCCTATCACGAATCCTAGCCATCTTGTAGACGTCCTTCTCTCCTTCCTTTGTACTTAGCCTTTGGTAAAGGTCATCGTATACTCTGCCCTTTGCCTTACTCACTGCTCGCTTTGCAAACTTCTTTGCCACCTTGTACCTCTCTATGTTATCTGTACTCCTATCATGGAACATGCGTTTGTAGCACTCTTTCTTCTCCTTAAGGGCCTTTTGTCCATACACTTTTACAGAAACCTGTTTAATATAATTTGGAAAATTTTATATGAGTTTTTGTTTTTAAGCCTTCTAAAGTGAATTTTCCATTCAATTTGCATACTCGCATATATGTTGGGCAATTTTCTATCCTACTTTATTATGTCTGTCAATAGTCTGGTATGGGTAAAACTACATTCGTTTCTTTTCCGATTGATGTGTAACTTTTTGTTTTTTAATCGAATAATTACTTTGGATTTTCAGGGAAGCACTTTTGGATCCACTCTTGTCGAAATATAGTGTTATAGTTGTTGATGAGGCTCATGAAAGAACTGTTCATACTGATGTCTTATTGGGTTTGTTGAAAAAAGTGCAACATTCCCGGGCTAATGCCAATAAGAATGGAAAGACTTTGCCTGATGTACAGGGCGATTCTCAAAATTTAACTCTGAAGGCATGCCACAGAATAAGATGTGCTCCTCTAAAGCTGATAATTATGTCTGCTAGTTTGGATGCCAAGTGTTTTTCTGATTATTTTGGTGGTGCTAAAGCTGTGCATATTCAAGGCCGGCAATATCCGGTCGATATACTATATACTTATCAGCCTGAGGTGGATTATCTGGATGCCACACTAGTTACTATTTTTCAGGTGAGCATCACCCTTATCTTCATACAAGCTGTAGTTAGCTTAGGGACAATGAAAGGAAATTGAAATCTACATAAATGGGACTTGGAGTTCAGAAACAAAAAGGAATAAACTTCAGAGAACTTGATAAGTGATTATATGATCTTAATCGTGACTAATTTCTGTACCCTCTAATTTGCATAGCCTATTATTCAACTGTAACTCAATGTATCCTGCCTTTTCTGTATAAGTTTCATTTATAGATGTGTGATTTGTTAGATCCATTTGGGGGAAGGGCCAGGAGACATTCTTGCATTTCTAACTGGACAAGAGGAGATTGAATCACTGGAGAGACTTATTCATGAACGTGCTCGCTTACTTCCACCAGAAAGCAGTAAGTTGTGGATTACACCTATTTATTCATCTCTCCCATCAGAACAGCAAATGAATGCTTTTAAGCCAGCACCAGCCGGAACCCGCAAGGTAAACATTAATTGGGTACTGATAATACTGAGTTCGTCATGTTTCAGTAGGATACTTCTTGATGAATATCGGTCGCATACCTTTATTTCCCTTTTTACTTATCATGGATTATTCAATCATTTTCTGTCTAGGAATAGAGTGCATGATTTTTTAGTGCGGTTTGTTTCCCTAGTTGATGAAATCGTCTTGTTACATGGATCTTAAGTTCAACTTTTCTACAGTTAATCAGTTGTCATCCAGATATGTGAAAAAGTGTGCCCTTTCAGTCAGCAAATGAATCAGTAGTCTCCATATGTTTGATAGTCTGTCTGCAAATGCTCTCAAGCTTTAGACATGTTTCAAATTAGTACAAAATGTATGCAAGTTCCTTGAATGCTAACATGGTACTGCTATACTAGCGGCATGACCTTTTGTTAAATATCATCATTGTAAGGTGAAATACAGAATTGATCTTGCTACTGATGACCATCAGGATAATCATTATTGAAATAAAGATAAACTAAAAGGAGTAGTATCAGCTGTCTCTCTCTCTCTCAAAGAAGAGGAAAAAAAGTACCAACTATGAATTGATCATTTTGCTTGTCCATAAAAGAGAAATCAACACATTAAGGTCGCTACAAAATACAAAGTACAAACCAAAGGTCATACAATTAGTTGCAAATGAAAATTTTACCATACTCTTAGGCTACTTTTCATGGCTATTTTAAGTGTGTGACAATAATTACTTTTTCCTTCTGATAGCATGCTCCCATGCAGATTCAATCTTCTTCAAGATTCATTCAGTAATTTGTTTTCCTTTGTAGTCATTTTCAGTGTTTCACTTGCCCTTGAAAGCCCTGCACCAACTTGTTAAGCAAAATTTGACTTCTTGCTGATTGACCTCTGCTAGGTAGTTCTAGCTACAAATATTGCCGAGACTTCTGTAACAATACCTGGCATCAAATATGTTATTGATCCTGGTATGGTAAAAGCCCGTGCTTACAATCCTGTGACTGGAATGGAATCACTAATCATCATCCCTGTATCAAAAGCGCAGGCTCTTCAAAGGAGGTAGGTTGTATCTTGCTTGTTTGATTGTTCATGCTTAATATATGAAATCACAAAGAGGTCATGCATTCTATTTCTTCTTTTCTGTTTTATCCTGGTTGTAGTTCTTTGTTGTCCATGTACATAAAGTGGTTTGTCAGCATGCTAGCTTGGCTTAGTATTTAATTAAATCCTATGTTACAGGGAGCAGTAGAATTGATCTCCATGTGGTGATTGACTGTTTTGCATCATATTGCTTATATCTGTTGCAAATGACCCTGTTAATAAGGCATATGGGCACTTTGCAGATAAATCAAATCAGTGCTTGTCCCTTTTTAATTACATGATATTTCTAACGTCATCATTCTTCACTCAGTGGTCGTGCAGGACGCGAGGGGCCAGGGAAGTGCTTCCGATTGTTCCAAGAAAGTGAGTTTGATAAACTGGTGGATTCTACTGTGCCTGAGATCAAGCGGTGTAACCTTTCAAATGTTGTACTGCAACTCAAGGCTCTTGGAATTGATGATATCATAGGTTTTGATTTTATGGAGAAACCATCAAGGTGATTTTTTAATTCTGCTTCTATGAAAAAGGAAATGCTCAGAATCATTTTTTTTTATTCAGTGTGCTATTGTGCTTGTTTTTTGTACTAGATTACTATTGTTTCTTGGGGCAAAATTAAATACCAGTGATGAAAGGATGCAATTTGTGTTATTGAATTTGATTGTGTTTTATTGCTTGCCACATGTGCCCCAGCTCCAACCTTATAGATAAACAAAACCCCTGACCTAGACTTCTTTATGAACCTTATGATCTGCCCTTATGCAGTGGTAACACCTTAAAGAAACAAGCGAGATCTTTTTGTTTTTCTGGAAGCTTAATTTTTAGTTAAATAGCTCGTTACTTTATATCAATGCTGAGTTTTTGCTTATTGGTGCCCAACCTACTACAGGACTGCTATTTTGAAATCATTGGAGCAGTTAATCTTGTTAGGGGCTCTGACTGATGATTATAAGCTCTCAGATCCTGTTGGTCATCAGATGGCTAGGCTGCCTTTGGATCCAATGTACTCCAAGGCATTAATAGTGTCAAATGATTTCAAGTGCTTGGAAGAAATGCTGATTGTTGTATCTATGCTTTCAGTGGAATCAATTTTCTTCTCTCCACGTGAGAAGTTAGAAGAGGTACCTATTTAATTTCTAAATTTATGTCAAAATGGGTTCTTACCTGATATTGTCGAGTTATTCCCTCTGGTTGACTTGAGTTGTGTTTTCTGATCATGTTCCTTTGTGCTAATATTTTCCTGTTGGGCCCAAGATAGAGAAACTCAATTTGCTTTGTGACAGAGTAAGAAATCAGTGTTACTTGCTGCTACGAGTGCAATGATTGACGCATTTGCTTATTGTTCTGTAGGCAAGAGCTGCCAGGAAGGGTTTCGAAAGCTCTGAAGGAGATCATATCACATTGGTGAATGTCTATCGAGCAGCTGCAGAATGCTTGGAGAAGAGCAAGAATGCAAATGCTAAAGAGAAAACAATGGAAAAGGCTTTGAACAAATGGTGCAGGGAAAACTTTATCAACTACCGCTCCCTAAGACATGCTCGTGATGTTCATAGGTTAGCTTCGAGTTTCTACTCCATCTGTTTTGCAGTACTTGTACAGAAACCACATTGTGCTCTAAATTATATGAAAAAATGAAACAGAAGCCTGTCCTGCTGTCCGTCGTAGACTTGTAGGGTTTTCAGACCATGCTGTAAATTGACATTAGCAATATTCTGTTCTTTCTTTGCAGTCAAATTCAGGGCCATGTCCAACAAATGGGGCTGAATCTGTCTTCTTGTGGAGATGACATGGTTCTGTTTCGGAGATGCCTCACAGCTGCCTTCTTCTTGAATGCAGCCATGCGACAGCCAGATGGATCATACAGGTACCATTCCATGTCATATAGTTTTCAGTCCAAATGCCTCATCTTGATTATCTTTTTCCTGGATCTTGATCAAAGACGACTGCCCTAAACTAAGGCGGACTTGATCATAACCAAACCTTGAAGAATGCTGCATGATTGAATTCATATATATAAGGTTGTGAACACTACAACCCTGCCCAATCTTAAGATTTGACCTGTTGTTTGGCAGGGCCCTTGCAACCGGGCAGAGCGTGCAGATCCACCCTTCGTCAGTGCTTTTCCGGACCAAGCCCGACTGCGTCATCTTCAACGAGCTGGTTCGGACGACGCAGAATTACGTCAAGAACCTGACCCGTATCGACCCCTTGTGGCTGGCTGAGCTCGCCCCGCAGTACTACGCTACCGAGTAGTAGTGCGCTCTAATCTTTAGCGATTATGGACATAGTGCGCTCTAATCTTTAGCGATTATTTTAATTACACGCATGCAATTCGTTATTATGTTAAAACGTGGTGCCGCTGCGGAGCAAATCCCACCCCAACACAGATGCACTGGAAGGCGGTACAAATGTGCGCCGTGCAGTCGTTCAAATTCAGAACTATAAGTCTGCATAATTACGCTTCAAGAAAAAAAAAAGGGAATGAGGCTTGCCAAAGCTCAGAACACGTGTTGTGGCAAAGATGGTCAAATACTAAAGCGATCGCAAATGAACACTGTTGTGGTGAAGAATAGCTAGGTTTACGAGCACACAAGGGAAACGACTAGCATAAAAGCAAACCAGTGGATATTGTGGAAGCCCCCCGCTGCCGCTGGTCAGGCCATGGCCATGGATCGAGTAGCAAGATGGTATTTATGATTGTGAATGTGATGATCAATAGATGAGCGACAAGGACATTTTGTTATAAATGGCTTGCACCATTTGAAAACTTACAGGTGCTGCTGTGCCGGCGGGCGAGGGGCCTCTAGGCTCTACCGCTCTACTGCTCTGTCCTGTGTGTGGCCGGTGCCGAGCGTCCCAGTGGCACCGGCGCGACCCAACCCGTCCAAAGCGTCCCATCCGATTCCCCGGGTAGCCGGGCGTGACGCTGTTGCTCAGGCTGCGGTGCCCCCGGCCGGGGGCCTCCGGGTGACCGGATGTTCGCTGTGCTACGACTACGATGAGGTCTGCCTGGCACGGCGCTGAACTGCCCCGCGCACGCATCGCAGCTCCCCGAGATGGCGCGCAAAAGGCCCCGCGCGGCCGGTCCGTCACTGAACGCCCGCGCCGCGCACTCCCACGCCTTTCCTTTCCCCCGCGCTTTGCTCTGCCCGTCGCGCGCCCGGCAGGCAGATCCCGAGAACCTGTCCGCCCGCCTCTGTTTCTGCCCGCCCGCGCACGACACGACGGGTACCGGTACCGGCAGACTGGGACTGGGAGTGGCAGGCAAGGGCAGACCGGGTCGTTCGGTCGGAGCAAGTATGGCGTCATCCACCGATCCACCACCTACCTACCAGTCTACCACTACCAGGCCGGGCGGCAGGCCTTGCGTTGCCAGCTGTTGCAGCGAGGAATGGACCTCGCCGCCGCGCCGCTCGCCTCTGCTCCACTACTAGCCCACTGTGGATACGTGGTCTCGTGACCGTAAAAATAAATACGACCACCACTGCTACTTACTGTGGAGTATGCATGGGATGGGACGGTGGTGTACCGCTCGACGCTCGTAGCAGCAGTAGCACGGCCTCAACCTCTCTTTTTAAGTACTTAGGCATGTTGATGAGACTTGCGGTCATTCCGAGCGTCAGTGCGCTCGTAGTGCTGGGCGCGTCGCGCTACAGCTCGGGCGGCGGCGGCTGCTGCTGCGTGCGTGAATAATCTGCCGGCGTCATCGACAACGTGGCCGCGGGTCGTGCGAGCCCGAGGGAGCGCGGGGCGACGACGACGACGACGAGCGGCCGCCTGGTCCCGCGCCAAAGACTTCCCGTTCCGGGCTGCTGCTCCGCCTCCGCTCTCTGAATTTGTCAATGGTCTCTCGCGCGCGTGGCACGGCGCGGAGGGACGCGTACGCGTTTCCACGCACCCACCCAACCCCGGCATCTGAACGCACGGCACGGAGGATGGACGCCCGCGTCCCCGCTGGTCACGGCAGGCGCAGCGCTGACTGCCTGCCTGCCTGCCTGCCTTGACGAAAAAGCCAGCGACCACGGCGCAAAAGCAGGGCCGTCGACTTCCCTGGAAGTAGAGGGATCGACCTACCCGCCAACAGTGGGCCGTATTTACTCGGCACTTGACAGTCGTGTACATGTTGCCATGACGTAAACTTGCCAACCGTAAAGACCGAGGCTACGCGCATTCTGAATTTCAGATTCAGCACACGAGAGGGAGTTTAAGTGAGGTCAGTCCAACGACATGTAGCTCCTTGGTACTGCCATCGAAACTGCGACGGCACCCGAGCTGACTGTTTAAGTTAACACACACGTGAACCTCCGAACGTTTTTAACTAGTACTACTGCCTCCAGTCCCCGGATTACCACAATGGTCGATGGAAAATGCGCGCCGGAACAGAACAGAACGCTGGTTCCGAGGGGGCGATTGCCGGAGTAGCTACTGAAGATGCTGATACCGACAGTTTTTTTTTTTTTTTTTTTTTTGTCGTGCGTGGCACCAAAACTTTCGCGGAGAAAATCTCCGTGCTCGGCCACATACAGCATCACGGAACGGGCGGTCGGACGGGTGGCCCCCAGGCCGTCGAGCACGTACGCCGCCCAGCGCGCGTCTCGTGTCTCCGGTGCCCACGACGAGCAGTCGATCACGGACGGAACCAATTTGTTGTCATGTGTAGCGGTTTGAGAGATTTCGTCATTTAACACCGAATGCGTGCTTGTCGCCCCCAGGCGGTTTACAACGAGCTGAGGGAGGCCACCCGGACGGCCAGGCGGCCACGCTGTCTCGAAACGAAACAACAGTCACTCACTCTGTAACAAAATCAACAGACGCGTTCGTCATCCAATCTCCACCCGTCGACGACGACTGCCCCCGCCTTCGTCATCCTGGCCATGGACACACACCCCCACACCACTGGCAGGCTTCCGCTTTCCGCTTTCCGCAGGCCTCCAGTTGGATGCTTCTGCGAGGGCGAGGCCGCCGCCGCGGTCCGGGCGCGGGGCCGCCTGCTGCCGAGTGCCGAGCCCGAGCGGCAGCGCGGGCGGCGGCACGGGTCAAACACACCGGGGCGACCACGCCGCGACCCGAGCGTTGTCCCGTTCCGCGGATCCCCCACCCACTGGTTGACAAAGTCCGCCACGTCGTAGCCCTCCCGGGCCCGGATCCTCTGCGGCGAGGGGACGCAGCGGCGCGCCGCGTCGTGGCCCGCCCGCGCCGCAGAGGATCCCACCTCCGCCACCACGGCCAGCCACCTCGGCCGGCCTACACTTCAAATACGGAGGCCACACCCGTTCCTTCCCTCCACCTCCAGGCTCCAGCTCTCTCCAGCTCGCCCACTCCTCCTCTTCCTCCCTGCCTCTCTCGCGTCGTCTCCTCTCCGCTCCTCGCGTCGGCGGCGTTCCAGGAAGCCATGGTGCCGCTCCACCGGTCCGCGCTGCCTTCGACTCTGGCGCCACCGTCGGCTGGCGCGCCGCCGGCGTTCCCGGCAGGCGGCGGCGAGGTGCCGCTAGTCCCGAGCTCGGGGTCGGGGCAGCAGCAGCTGGCCATCAGTAACGGGGTGCTCCTGGCCGCGGTCATCTTCCTCTTCATGGTCGTCGTCTTCGTCTTCCTGCTCTACCTCTACGCCAAGCGCTACCTGGGGGCGAACCCGCTGCTGGCGCCGGCCTCGCCCTCCTCCTCCCGCTTCATCTTCGTCGCCGCGTCCCCGCTCCCGCAGCGCGGCCTGCCCGCCGCCGTCCTGCGCTCGCTCCCCGTCACCGTCTACGAAGCCGCCAAGGAGAGCGAGCCCGAGGCGCTGGAGTGCGCCGTGTGCCTGTCCGAGGTGGCCGGCGGCGAGAAGGTGCGCGCGCTGCCCAAGTGCGGCCACGGGTTCCACGTCGAGTGCATCGACATGTGGTTCCACTCGCACGACACCTGCCCGCTCTGCCGCGCCCCCGTCGGCGGCGCCGGGCTCGACGCGCTGCCGCGGGAGGACCCCGCCGCCGCTGCGGCGGAGTTCCCCGCCGCGTTCCCCACCAACGTCCTCTTCTGGGGCACCCACGGCGACGTCGCCAACTCTGACCTCTCCGTGGTGCCCCCGCCGGCGCAAACCGCCGGCCCCAGCTCCAGCTCCTCCTCCGCCGGCGCCGCCGCGCGAGGCAGGAAGGAGAACCTCGTCATCGACATCCCCACGAGGGCCGTGGGCCCGCTCCGCATGACGTCCCCGCTGCCGGCCAGCCGCATGCCGGGCTTCTCCGCCGAGGAGGTGCGGTCGCCGGTGTCCGCGCGGCTGCGGTCGCTCCGCCGGCTGCTGAGCCGGGGCAAGCAGGCCGTGGTCGGCACGTCGTCCTACAGCCCCCGCGCCGCCGCCGGCGACATCGAGCAGGGCCTCCCCTCCGCCGACCCCGCCGCGCGCCCGCCGCCGCCCCCCAAGACGCCCAAGACGCCGCCGGCGGGGAACTGATCAAGGAGAGAGACCCCGTTCAGCTCCGGGACGCATTTGGCGAACCCTCGCCGATCACCGGAGCTAGCGGCGCCGACATGTGTTCATTCTTTCTTTCTTTCTTTTGCCTTTCTTTTCTTCTCGATCGATTCAAAAAAAAAAGGTGGAATTTTGGTCAAAATTCCGGCGACGCAATGTAAACAGAGGAAAGCATTGATGTTGATTGGTTGTTGGTGTTGATTGGATGGAAGGATAAACGGGGGATCTGTTCATATGTGTTTGTTCTTGGATGTGTTTGTTGACGTGTTGGCACGTCTCTCGGGAGGAGGATGTTTCCTTGCTAGCACGAGGGTGCAGGTGTTTCAGTTGAACACTTCTTCGTCCTCTTCTCCTTATTATTTTTACAAAAGTGCGAGTAAAAAAAAAATACTAGTATGCTACAGTACGTGGATCATTCACTGCTGTCACTCACAACAGAAGGCGCCGAGTACAATATATACAGTCAGCATGTCAAACTATCATAATCCTCATCAGGATTAGGATACTACTACTGCTACAGGAAAGGAATGGTCTGACTGTGCCGGAGGAGCTCAAACAAAAGGCGTTTCAGTTCCTCGACGAAAAAGGTACAAGTAGAAGAAGAAGAATCAGAATGCGAATGTGCCTAACAAAGTGGAAACCCAACTGTAAGCTGACCGGAGTACCAAGTGTGCAGGGGACAGGGTCTGCGCATTTTAGGCAAAAAACGGGTTGTTGGTTCCGAGCTGACGACGAAACCCCCAGCAGCACTAATCTGAACTGAAGAGACGGGCACCGCTGCAGCGAGCTCCCATGCCACAGAAAGCAGTTGCTTCAAGCGTTGGCACCCCATCACGAAATCTTGAGTCGTCCGTTTCCGTGAAGCCGCTGTCCTCCTCCTAGTCCTAGTCCTAGCTCGTCTCGTCCTCCTCGGCCCCGGTTGATCGCGTGCGGTGTGCCGGCCGATCACACACGGCGCCGCGTTGAACTGAAACTGAATGGGCTTTGCGGAGCAGGAACGCAACGCCAAAACCGTAAGGAATTGATTAATTAAGCGGCCGGCGGTTGACTCGAGACCTCTGACCACGCGATCGCGTACTGCTTGCTCAGCAGCAAGTCCGCCGCATACCGCCCTCTGCTCCGCTCCGCTTCGAAGAAGCAAGCACCAAGCAGCAGCCGTGAAGGCTGAGGCCGCCGCCGCCGCCGCCGCCGGTCAGTCAACCACGTGTGGGGGAGATTATACTATACTAGTATACTGTACACCGTGAAGTGGTCGTGCAGTGGGTGAGTGGGAAGTTTCGTGGGTCCGTGTCAGTCATCAGCCTCGCCCGGCCCGCGTACGACGTGAATAGAACAGGTCAGCCACGAACCGAGCTGAGCGTTCCTGCACTGGTACTGCAGACTGCACAGACACAGCACTGGTATGTAGACGAGCAGATAGATGTACTGCTACGCGTGCATGGATACGCTTTGTTGGCCTGCAGCTGTGTGCAATCCCAATCTGTTCTGGATTCGTGGTGACAGGTCGAGTCTTGTTCCAAGGCTACGGTGATCAAAAAATACATTTGTACTGTTTACAGCATGCAATTATTATTTTTTCATTCTGTATATAGTGCTCAAACAGTGTTTTCACATTTTTTTTTCACTTTCATGATGATCATGGTCTAAGACTACGCTGTGGTGGGTTGCTGTACAGAGCTTTAACTACATCCCCGAAGCAAAGGTACTGCTCGTACGACTATCTCTAGCTCGTAGGCCAGAACTAAAAGGGATACTGTAATTCTCTAGCTTCTTGTGCCATAGCATGCGATGCGTAAATGGATTATCTATAAACTGCAGTGATACTGTTTACAGAAAAAAATAATTATACTGGTAAATATACAATGCATTTACACGTAATGCTTCTCATAGTCTAAAGCCGCAGGTTTGAGCCGCGCTTGGACGCGAGTTGACCTGGACAAGTTCGTTCTGGTATCGTATGATTAGCTGTAGAAAATTTGTGTTTAATTAGTACTGTAAGAATTAAGAAATGCAGGTGCGGGATCTGAGGGGACAGTTGGGAGTCGCCCGCACGCACGAAATCGGGCAGGGGGGACTCGAGCCGCGTCGTGTCGTGGTGGCCTCACGTCAGGCCTCGGTACTAGCAGATTTTAGGCTATTTTCAATGAGAAGAGAGTAAAATAGGCTGTCTACGTACTATTTTCAGTGCATTGTGTCATACTCATTGATTACGTGCCACATAGAATTTTTTTTATGTGATAAATCATTTAATAAGAAAGATATAGAAGCTGTATCTTTCTTAAAATACTGTTTTGGTACGGTATTATAGGCTATGGCACAAAAACTAATGGTTTGGATCCATTTTCATAGACACAAACGCTACAGGAATTAATTACCTAAGATATTGAAGTATGATACTATACGTTAAAAAAACTGTTTCATGCTAGTAGATATTGAAATATGATGCCATGCCTTAAAAATATTTTAACACTGTTTGATACTATAGTACTATTGTAGATAAAGAGATAGTAGTTAAACTAGTGGATAAATAGGGATAGCCAATGGATACAGTGGACATCTCCGTTGGGATGGTTTTATGGTCCGGAGCTACAAGTCGCACACATCTCATGAGGATTTCTTGTCCTCCCATTCCTTCCGGGCCTCCTCAATCAACTTGCTCACCTTGTCGTGGAAACCAGGATATGGTTCGTACCCACCAAACGTGTGAAGAATCTGAAGCACACAATAAGATTGTCATGAGTTGATCTGGTGCTCAAGGCGGCCAACAAAACCACGGTGCTGAAAAGGCACCTCTAGCAGCACAAAGAATGGTGCCATCAGAAAAGCCTGGACAAGATTGTCAAGGAGAGCAGGCGCTCGCTTCTGAAAAAAAATACATGGGTGTGAGTACAAAACAACTAGCACCAAAGCTCAATAGAATGATAGGCTTACCTCAAACACTCCATGACCGATGAATTGCATTGTCCAACATAACAGCTGAGCGACCAATATCACCTTCAATAAAAAACGTATATAAGAGTTCATGATTGATTCATACAAAAAAAAAAAGAGAAGTATCTTGCGACTACTGCGATGCAGATAAGAGTTTCTACAGTTATTTTGTTTGTTAGCTCCAGCCATCTAGATTCTAGAACAATGCAAACCTTTCATACAAATTATAATGTTGTCAGATTTAGAAATTATGGTGTTCTGAAAGAGGACCTGCATGTAAAGAAATCAGTTAGTTTAAAAGAAGCATAAACTTGTGGGAAGCAGATTCAGGAATTAGTTTATTCAAACATCGTTTACAATAGATGTGCTAGAATGTCTTCTTGTTGACGTAGGTAAGTAACTAAATGCAGGAAATAGGTTTGTCAGAAGCACCAATTGTGATCACTAATGGTGTGGCAATTTTAGCAGCGGATGAAGCAAAATGCAATCTGCCTTTTTTGTGGTTTTAAGAAGCTGACTAGAAGGAATTGGCAAATTAATAATGAGAACGTATTGCAAGTATTCTCACCGGCCCGCCCATCTCACCACCTATATTTAAAACTCCACTTTGTCTACAGTATTTTGGGCACCCAAATTCACCTTCTGGTGACATTACAGGCACCATCTTTTTTACATGACAATCCATAGATGGCCATATCTCAGAACCAAATATTTCTCTGGCACGAATTTTACGGAAAACAAAAAAAAGGCAGCCCAGATACATGAGCTTCTGCTTGCGTGGGGTCCGGGGAAGGGCTGGATCCACTTTGGGGTCTATTGACGCTGGTCAACAATAAACTAAAAATAATTTAGCCAGTCTGTACATTTCTTTTTCATATTATTGATACATATCGTTGCATGTCAGCAAAAGAGTCCCGAGCAACTTGATGTTAGCATTGGTAGATGGCCAGAATGCCTTCAACAAATTGGAAACCAGATTTCCTGAACTGATCAGCTAGGATGCAATTAGATCTAGTTAGTGTGCAACAAATTTACCATGTCAACGAAAAGTGTTGCCCATAACATGTCAACTGAATTAAGAATGTACTGAAATTTACCAGAGAAGATCACTATTAATCATGATCTTCTCTAGGTAAATTTCAATACATCTGCAAACCATTCATTTGACCACTACTTCACTAATAACAAAAAGTAAAGCATAGACGCTCCATATGGATATTGGCTAAACTTGGTCAATAAGAGATGGCAGGTTTTTTCTCTTGTTAGAATAATAGTTACATGTGACATCATCATGTTCCAACAAGACAAACTCTGAAGATATTTGCATCTTATGAAAATGAAATTTGCGTAGGCTAAATCAAGTGTGCTAAATGAACTAAGCAAATCCATACAACAGAGCTAGAACACAATTTCACATAACAAAACCCATCGACAAACTCTGAGACAGAGCTCTTTCAGTATCTCAGTACCAGACACCTGAGAAGAACAAAAGGGAAACGATACCATGGTTTCAGGTAATACCATAGTCTCAAACATGTTTCAGATATTGAGACAGAACTCTTTCAGTGTCATTCGAAATTGTAGCTACAGGGCGACTAAAACGTAGTACATGAACCAGTTAAGCATAACTCAATAATCAACCCACCCCCACGGCCCCGCCCCGCCCCGCCCCTCCTACGAAATCAGCATACTAGCACTAGAGACATGATACTAGATTACTAGCTGTAGCCGATTTTAAGGCATGGGACAAGTACACCTCAATCCAAGCAAGGGAGACATAATATAATCCATCACGACGAGCAGAATTCAACGATCGGTGCAAGAAAAAAAAAAGGCATTCTTCCCCTTACCTTCCATCCGACGGAGAAACCGAGGCGAGCGGCGAGGGCGCCGCTTGCGGCCCAGCAGAGGAAGCAGAGGAAGGCGCCCAGCGCGCCCGCGCGGCGGTCCAGGAGGAAGTAGTAGGCACCGTAGACCGCGGCGCCGATGCCCGCGGCGTGCGCGGACGGGGCGGTGAGGTGGAGAAGCATGAGCGCGGTGAGGAAGATGGGCCAGACGAAGAGCTCGTGGATGCCCACGTTGACGGGGTTGCTGTGGTAGGCGCCGTAGAAGGCGTAGTGCCCCTCAAGGTCCAGGAGGCCGCGGCCGCCGCTCGTCTTCGCCATGGCTCCCGTGTCGAGTGCCTTGCCTGCCTAGAGTCGCTTCGCCATGGCTCGACCTCGACTGGTACGCCGCGACGGCCTGACACGGGCAGGGCCGTGACCCGTCCGAGGTGGGCCGGGTCCGATCAGGAGGCCCGGGCGAAAGGAGCGTTTTTTTTATTTTTAAATTTTTTTATTTCATTTTTACGAAAATATACACCGTCTCGGTAATTTGACGGGAATGGACGCCCGGCGCCTGGGGTCCGGACGCCAGGTACGGGCGCCAGGCCTGGCCCACGGCCGGCTCCGGCGGTTTTAACGGCCGTGCGGAGCCGGCCGTCGCCGGCGGGTTAAACGAGGGCCGGCCTGGGCGCCAGGACCCCCCAAAAATAATTAAATATTCATTTCCACCGAAAAATAATTAAATATTCATTCATCCGAAATAATATTTATTCATGTTCAATAATAATCTGAATTATTCATTCATACTAAATAATATTTATTCATATGAAATAATTGGAGAAGGCGATCTGCATCGTCCGTCATAAAAACATACATGCATCATAAAAACATACGCGTCGACATAGCTACACATCCCTACGACTCCGACCTCGCTTTGCCCTCTGCTGCGCGTGCACATGCCCCACCGAGTACGTTAAAGGATCAGGAGACCGATGCACTCGGTGCGGCCTAATTTGCTCTACAGGGGTCTGTGTGGCCTCCTGTGTGGGAAAAAGTGGAGCACCCCCTAACTGTGAAGCGCCAATGATATCGTGCTGGTCGTGTTCCAAGTCTGAGAAATTGAGCTGGTGGTCTTGTACGCCTTCAAATAGGTTAAATCCTGAAAGAAAATATTATGTGTTTGTCAATACAAGTAAATTATGTACCCGCGCAAATAAACAAGCCTACAAAGGATTGTATGAGAGCACCTGTCGTCTGTGGACGAATCGGCATGAACGACATCGACGTGGCCAGACCCATCGGCTGGTACGGTATGGACGACTGAGGCTAAAGTGACGTACCCATTGGAGGGCGGGGGCGGCTCTGAAAGAGAGAGGGGGCGGCCTGGGGAACCTGGCGCCGGGGCTCCGGGCGCCAGGCCCTGGCGCCCGGCCAGGCCCCCGCCGATCCGTTCCGAGCCCGTCCCGCGCCCGTTCCAGCCCACGGAGGCCGGAGGCCGTCCCGCGCCCGTCGCGGGCCCGTTTGTGGGCCAGGCCTGGCGCCCGGGGTCCTGGCGCCAGGCACCTGGCGCCCGGCCCATTCCTGCAAATCACCATCGACGCCGTGTATTTTTGTAAAAACAAAATAAAAAAAATCTAAAAATAAAAAAAGCGCGCGAAAGGAACACGCCGGCCGCGCGCGGACGGCCTGCTTGGATGGAGGCCGGAGGCGGAGGGGCGCGCTTGGCAGCCTCGTAGTGGGCTGGCCGCTCCGGCGCTGGTAAAGGGCCGAAAAGGGCGCCGCGGTTTTTGGAGGCCGGCCATCGGCCCATGGACAGCCTCAGGCTTGCAGCTTGCTGGGCCTACTTTTCGAGTCTACCTGCCCTTTTGGGAACAGCACGTTCCTGATTTCTGTTCAAACATGCGGTGCGAATGTTTTTGGAATTTGCTATTTTTTTATACTTACAAAAAAGAACGGCTGTGAAAAGGACCCTCTGACCTTGCGATTTTATGCGAAATTTTCTCGGGAGGAAGACATGGACTCCTAAGCTAAACGGTTAAACCCCATTATTTTTCTATCGATTACCCGAATGCTATCGTGGATGGCTGGAGTTCTCAACCTCCACTAAAAAGTGCACGTGCGTCATGACAAATGCTGACTCACTGAAAGGCCAAGGCCACAAAAAATTGAGGAATGCCGATAGGGACTCCGCGTCCCGAGACAAACCTCTTTTCTTTCCGAATTAAAAATATAAAACACACAGCCCAAGGTCGCTAGCAGCCTAGCACAATTAGAGCTTTTCGTATCACCCCCTCAAACTTACGATTGAGAGAGAGGTAGTACCAAAGACTCTTGTTGAGAGTGTCCTTAGAATTTATATGAGTTAGTCATCCGTTTCGTAATATTTGTAATTCTAATTCTAGACACAACAACTAAAAGAACACTGCAGAGAAAACGGCAGGGTGGAGTGTTTTAATTTTTAAAGGCAGGATTAGCTATATATGTTGGAAATTATAAATGTTAGATTTATTTTAATCATTAAATGAATAGGTAATTCCGATTAATTATTTTTAGAAATGACTCAATATGCAGTAAAGATAAAAACATACATCTTACTCCATACGGCCTTGAAAAAAATAGACAAATCAAAGGTGCATGCACAGTGGACATTTGCATCTTTATTACTGTTTTTGGGATAATTTGTTAACACTAATGATGCATTACCGGGTGATAGAGGTAGTATTACCAAATCACTAGTTTTAGTGAGATATTACCAATGGTATTTGGTTTCATTTCTTAGGTTAACGTGACAACCAATTTAGACTTTGACTATTGGTGTTCAACACCTACCTCCTCCGGTCATAGATACATGGTATTTGCCATTCCAACATTGCTTATAAATATTTTGCAAGTTAGATTTAGATATTTTAAAATAAGATAGTATAAATAGACCATTGATGTTCAAGTTGAAGAACTTCCTCCTAACATAAAACATGTGGATTTTTGGGATTGTCCAAGATCAACCATTCCAAATATTTATTATGTTATGGTTAGATATTCGAAAGATAATACGGCATAAAAAAGTTTTGTATTGAAATACAAATAAAAGTACATTTTATTTAGTATGCACATGTGTTGGGAGACCGCGTCAATAAAACATGTCATATTTATGACCGAAGCAAGTAAAAAGATAGATATTGTTCTGGTAGCAAACATACTATTAGACTTTCTTCTACCTAAAGGTGCAAATGACATTAGTTGTCAACTAGCATAGATATACATACAATATGCACGTGTTGTGAGATAATCAAACAAACAATAGAAAGAAAAAAAGAGAAATAGAATTAAAAGGAAGGAATCCTGATTGATTAACTTCATTCATTTCTCATTAAAATCAAGAGAAGGAAAATAACATGTGGGTATGAGTATAAAATAAGGTGAGAAATAAAGAAAAAAAGTGGATGAAACATTTTGCATCTATGGGTTTTGAGCCTTTCCACCCCTTTTCAATTTTTTACAAACTGCGCAGTGGAGTCAGCGTGAGGGTATACCTATGCCTTTGCAAGTAAAAAAGATTTTTAGAAAACTCGTTTTTTTATAGTGTAGATAGATGTTTTTTGTTTGAGTTTTTGTGGCACCTGATGTTTGAGTGTACCAAAAGCAGTGTTCCACCATGATCCAACAATTGAAGATAAATCGGCGGTAATACTCTAAAAATAGGACGGGCTTCTGTGCAAAAGGCCAGAACCCTAGTGAAGATGAGCAGTGGAGTGGAGCACGGCTGGAAAAGAGTCGAGCCCACCACCACCGTCGCTCCACGTACGCAAAAAATCGCAAACCAATTCCCGATACAAACTTATTTTTTTCCTTTTTAATGAATTATTCTAAACAACATAAAAGAAGAAATATACTAGAGGCAGGCAAGAAATCCGCTTTGCCATCTCCGTTTCGTCGCATGCTACGATTGAATTCTCCCTTGCCGCGATCTCGCTTGAAAGGGATGCAGCAGATGCCCCAGATCACGGGAACGGTGTGAGCACTGAGGACCGAGGCGCCGAACTCGCCTCGCCGGGGGAGGACGGAGGGGGGACTCGATTCGTCCGAATCCTCATCGTCACCTCGCGCCCAATCCTTGCGTGTTCAGGCAAGCGATTCCGCCGGTGATTACGATCCCGCCTACCTCTCTCTCTCTCTCTCTCTCTCGATTGGGATCTGATTTGCTTGCCGAATGCGAGGCATGCAGGTTCCTTGTGCTGCCCGGCCCGGGGGAAGGAATGCTGTTGTCGACATGCTAAGCCGCGGAGCCGTGCGGTCGCTGTTGGATTGCCTCCGGCACCCGCCTCAGGGGTGGAAGTGGAACCCTAGCCACCCCGGCGCGATGCCGCCGCCGTCGGCGGCCGCTAACCGCACCTGCCTCTGCGGATTAAGCCATTCAGTTGCGCGCGGCGAGGGCCGCGCCACGCAGCCGGGGAAGATGCGGTTTCTTGATCTGGCTGGTGGCGGGAGGAGGCCCGCGCCCGGCGGCGCGCTGAGCCTGAAGGGGTGCCTGGGGTGGCAGGACGGCGGCGGCGGCGGGTTCAGGAGGAGTGTGGAAGGGGAGGCAGCGAGGGTCAAGGCGCAGGTCCTCACCACGCAGCGGCAGCTGATGCGCGATCCGGAGGTGATGCCGCTGGAGGAGGCCGCCGCGAATGCCAAGATCTTGAACGGGAACGGCGCCTGCCGGCGAGGAAAGCCACTGGGGTTCCCGGACCAGGCTGTGGCGGCTAAGATGGTGGTGGCTGTTGATGTGGACGAAGGTACCGTGAAATGAATATAGTACATCATCGAGTTTGTTTTTAGAGTAAATACATCATCGAGGTGTTTGTCTGAAATTGTCAGATGCAAAGGCTAATGTTTGCGGTCAATTGTGTTGACTGTTTTAGTATTAGTGATTGATTTCATTGTCCTTATTCTTGAACCAATGAATTGAAAAACGAACACATGAGGAGTCTGCAAAAACATCACGTAGCACCATTTTTTTTTTCTGTTTCTTAAGATTGACCTTTCTCACTAACTTGCACTCTATCTCGCTTGCAGTTCTTGGTAGCTTTCTTGCAGCTCTGAACAAATTTATTGCTGAGCGCTATTCTTGGAATCACTCAGTATCAGAATACCATGTATATGAGTTCTTTAAGGTGAGCATAAAGTCCTGCCTCACCGAAACAATATTTGATTCCTGCAATTTGTTACTTTGATGTTTCACATTTTCATTTTGAGTTCTTCAAGCTGAATATTTGTCCACCAGCCACTAGCTCCTTACGTCTTTTTGCTAAACTCTATGCAGATATGGAATTGTTCTCGAGAAAGAGGTGTGTCTTGATGCTGCTTATGTTTATTTCATTTGGAATTGCACATATTGGTGTTCTAAACATACAATTCAATCATTTGAAATCAAGCACTGCTCTGAAACCCTGCAGCTAATTATCTTGTGCACGAGTTCTTCACAACTCATTACTTCCAAGATGGTATACACCCTATCCCGGGGGCTCAAGATGCTCTCCAAAATCTTTCTTCTTTCTGTAGCTTGTCTGTAGTAACGTAAGTAATTCATTTAATGTATGTGTCAAATCAATTCACATTTCATTATATGAGTTTGCCTAATAGTATTCTTGTTTTAAAAGATCTCGGCAAGATGCAATTAAGAGCCACACATTGGAATGGATTGAGAAGTATTATCCAGGCTTATTTGAGCAGATCCATTTTGGGAATCATTTCGCTTTGGAAGGTCAATCAAGACCAAAATCAGAGATTTGCAGGTAAGACACTGGGGGAGCATGGTATCCCAAATTCGCAACCCTTCTAGGATGCTACCAACATAGTAACATGGCTTAACATGAACTGTAGCATAACTGCAGTTACAACTGTGACAAGTTTTCTGTTTTTGTTTTTTAGACTAGAAAAACGTACTCAATTGATCTTTGCATAGGTCGTGTTAATCAGCTAGCCGTTACCGTCTCAGTAATGGCCTAGGGCTGTAGGTGTATAGCTGTTTCTGCACATAATACTAACTTGTTCGCTAGCATTGTATCATGGCCTAACATACACTGACACAACAGTGATTAAAAACCGTGGCGACCTTGGCTGTTTCTTTTTTTATTATTTTAGACTATTTTGAAGGTAAACATGCACCATACCAAGAGAACTGGATTTGGATATAAGTGCTTGGAAAGTAGCTATCCATGTGCCTATTAAACCTTGATTAGTCTTTATATCACCTTTTAGTATCTTGGCCCAGTTTATCATCCTCATCTCTCTCTTCCTCCGTTTACCGGTGGCTCTTGTTAGGTTTCAACTCTAGCCTACCCCAACTTGCTTGGGATTAAAAGGCTTTGTCGTCGTCGTTTGTTCATCAGCTAAATGTCATTGTTACAATCAGTGTTCTTGCTGTTTCTTCTCATGAGGCTAAATTATTACTATGACAATTCCTCATTGTAGGTCTTTTGGCGCTCAGGTCCTAATAGATGACAATCCGAGATATGCTCTAGAGTGTGCTAACGATGGCATGCGGGTCCTGCTCTTCGATTACGATAACTCGTATCCTTGGTGCAAAACTGGAGTTGACGAATCACATCCGCTGGTGACCAAGGTCCACAACTGGGAAGAGGTTGAGGAGAAACTTCTTTCTTGGGTAGTGCCTGAGAGCTGACATTCTTCTCCACTGTGACAAGCACTGCTTGAGATCAACAAGCTCTTATTGCTTGATTTCTGGAGCTTGATTTTTTATACACAAATATGTCAACCTAAGCTAGGGTATTCCATATAATTAAGGGACTGGTGACTGGTGAGCGAACATTGCTTCATTGCCACAGGATGGTTGAGGCATGGATGGAGACCAGTTGGGATTGTTCTAGGTCAGTAAAGACGTAGAACGGTAGATTGTTCTCAGAGATCAGAGTCCTCTTTCATCCTTTTTACCCTGAGGGAGTGAGGGGTGTAGTATGTATATATTGATGCGGCCATATGGCTAAGACGGTACTATAAATTGTTGCGATACACATACCGTTTTGGTAGTTTCTTGAGTTCAACTGGAGGGGCATTATTGCGCTTGGGTATAGATCAATGAGAGCTTGATATTTCTGAATCTTCAGTTAATCACGAATCAGGAGTGAACAATCTCCTCACGAATCGGGAATGAACAATCTCAGGAATTTGAACATCCAAATGGGTGTACAGCGGCTGTGAATGGAGTTTATATTTCAGGTTCGGGTAAAAGGACAGTCCAAACTCATAATCTAGTCACAAGTAGGTGATGCTACAACTCTACAGGCTGAATGAAACTCTAGTCCTCTCGGTCTGCCGATCATGGTCGTCAATTTGCTAGACCAACAGATATGTGCATGCTACAGAGACTCCAAGCTACTAGTGGACACAAGTCAAACTGCGGATCCAATAGCAGTAGCAGGTGCACCAGATAGGAGAATCCGGCCTTTACTGGCTGAGATATGCAACAATCCCTCTCCGCAGAATGCTTCATTCTCCTAGAATCAGTAGGCAGAACAACGGCATGGCTCGTAGGATTGCAAAACAAGCAAGGGTGCAATGCAATCTCCTATAATGAATTCAGCGCCCAAAGCTCTGCGGGTAGGATATCCACGTCAACCAATAACCCGCTAACCGTTGGATCTAACGAGCAAGCAGTCTGAACCGTCCGATGTGGGTAGGAGCGGGTAGAAGCGGGCGTCTCACCCGTTAAGCCGCGAGCCCCGAACGGTCGCGAACCCGCTCGGGTGCGCAGTCCGCCTTTTCCCCTCGCAACCTCACCTTCCGAGCTCTCGCCCGAGGTGACTCGCCGAGCTGCTCGGCCACCCCCGCCCAGCCTTCTTCTCCATCGACGAGCTCCCTGCCGAGGGTGACGACGCCCGCGTCCTGCGATGCCAGGACCCCGAGCCCCGATGCAGCCTCGGCGTAGTAGTCTTGGAGCAGCTCGGGGAGGCGGAGGAGGAGTCGGGCGAGGTTGGGGAGAACCTCGTCGAACCATGCCCGCGCCTAGGCCCACGAGAGGAGGTCGTCGAAGAAGAGTGCGAGGCCGTCGGCGGCGGGGCGGCGAGAGCTGCGGCAGGGGCAAACGCGAAGCGGAGGTCGGCGAGGACGTCCCGACGCGACTGACGTCGGGGCGAGGTTGGGGAGAACCTCGTCGAACCATGCCCGCGCCTAGGCCAGCGAGAGGAGGTCGTCGAAGAAGAGTGCGAGGCTGTCGGCGGCGGGGCGGCGAGAGCAGCGGCAGGGGCAAACGCGAGGCGGAGGTCGGCGAGGACGTCCCGACGCGACTGACGTCGGGGCCGAGCGCAAGCGCCCGCAACGACTCCTGCGCCACGGGCGGCCAGAAGAGCGCGCCGCCGGGGAGGGCCACGGGGACGAAGGGCAGCGCCGAGCGCAGGTCGCCAATCGCCCCCAGCACCAAGCCCGAGGGCCGCCATCTACCCCTCCGGCGCGGTGCCTTCCCCTTCCAGCAACGCCAGCGACGAGGCGTCCGAGGCCATCCGCCGGCTCTTCCTTTGCAACATGCGCAGCGGGTGCTTCGTCGCCATTCGCCAACTCCCTGGCGGCGTTCGTGGCCACCTACGTGGCGCGCCCGCTCCCGGACCTGGCATCGTGGCTGGTGTGCGCGCCGCGGTGGTCCTGCTGTGCGACGCCGCGGACTCCCAGGCCGCCGACGGCGGCGGGCGCGGGCGCGCGGCCAGGGTGGCCGCGTGGATGCTGTGCTGGCTGGATGCGTTCCCGGACAGCTCAGTCGTGTACGTCAGCTTCGGAACGCAGCACGCGCTGTCGCCGGCGCAGGCGGCAGCCGATGCGGACGCCCTCGCACGGAGCTCGGCAGCGTTCGTGACGGTGGGATTGGGGCGGGCCGGCACCGCCATTCCGGACGGGTTCGAGGCGGCCACGGCCGCTGCTGGCGCCGCAGGTGGAGGTGTTGTGCCACCGCGCCGTGGGGTGGTTCCTCACAGATGGAATGGAACCGGTTCATCGACGTCGGACTGTTCGCCGAGGCCGGCGTCGCGGCCGTCGCCGTGCCCGTCGCCAAGGGCGCCTACGCCGTGCGCTCGGCGAGCGCCATTGTCGCGGCGGTCCGAAAGGAGGGGACCCCGTGAGGGAGCGCGCGGCCGCGCTCGGACGCCAGGCGGCGCCGCGGTGGCGGAGGGCGGGAGCTCACGCAGGGACCTGGACGACCCCACCGGAGCCCACCGGTCCTCATCCTCTGACCTGATCAGTAGCACTGGCTGCGGCTGCTGCTTCTTCATATCTACAGTGGTGCTACTGCTAGAGTGGCAATAGCAGCCAGCCTTTGCAGCCGCAGCCAAAGCGCTATTTTATTTCGTGCGGGTCCCAGGTCCCAGGCTCCCAGCCACGCAGACGGCAGAGGGCACGCTGCAGGCCTGCAGCTCTGGAAGGATCGATCCGGCTGGGCGCGCCTTTGGCGCGCCGGTGTTCCAATGGCTTGTTTCCGTCGTCGGCTTGGTCCGTCGCCTGCGCACCGCCTCGCCCCACCCTCCGCACCTGACGCGTATTGCTTCTGCTCCGACAAGTGGGCCCGCACGCCACTCTCCCAACACGTGGGGCCCACACTCCCAACACTTTCCTCCACCTCGCGCCGCCTGTAGCTCCTCCGTCCGCTTTTCCTCCCCTGGGTCGGAGTCCCTCCGGCGCCAGCGAGATCCGCGGCAGCAAGGGAGGAGGGAGGGGCGCGCGATGCCGGGGAAGGACGAGGCACGGCGGCGCACGCGGGGAAGGGGGCGAGGCGCGGCGCAGTGAAACCGGAGGAGGACGAGGCTCGACAGGGACGCTGCAGGACGAGGCGCGACGCGGAGGCCCTGGCGCGGAAGGGAGAAGGCGGGGATCCGGCGGGGCGGCACAAGAAGAAGGGGGCAGGGCTGCAGGCTGCAGCATCTCGCAATCATTGTGGCCTACTTTGGCTGCTTGATACCTATACATTATCCATCCCCAAATTATCCAGAGCCGGCGCCGCCCCTCACAGGTGGATCCGCCGTTTTCACACCGCCTCCCGCCGCTGGATGACCTAAGGTGGCCTCGATCAGTCGATCCCTGGATCCGGCCCGCGGCATCGCAAGCGGAGGCAGGATTCACCACAGAGGCTGGATCCATGAGGCGTCGCCGCCGTCATCTACGTCCTGCCGCTGCCGGTAAGGGCGGCGTGCTTCCCACATCTCGCACATGCAGGTCTGCGCACGGTGCGTGGAGAGCCGGTGGGGCAGTGCAACGGCAGCTAGCGGTGCGTTGGCGTATTGGGCTATTGGCATAGGTGTGAAAGCGCCAGCCGGGATGGCGGCAGGCCAGTAGCCGGCGGGGCGGCATAGCCGCGCAGCGGTACAAAAGGCACGAGCACGCGCGCACGGACGCAGCTGCACAGGGCAGCGGCGAGGCAGCAGTGCAGCACGCCGGCAGCATAGTTTGCAGAACTGCTGCTGCAGCTGCAACAGGCAGGTCTAATTTCTCTCCATTTTCTAATGAGAGGTTGTTTGGGTCTCCACAGCATGCCCCTGAATAAAAGTGTTCTTTAGTTATCTATAAACCTCTGTTGGTATAAACTATATTTTTTACATTACAATCAAAGTAAAGTAGATATAAAATTCTCCTCGATCCAAACCAAGATGAGGAAAAAATAGCAAAAACGACACCAGATTGAAAGATCATATGAGAAACACTTCACATCTATGTAGATTCCTGATATCCAACAGAAGTTAATATAATATGTAGGCAAGTTATGTGGAAATTCATAACTTGAAGTGGGCACCATTTTGACAGGGCAGCTTCCTGCTATTCTTTCATGGGCGAACATAAAAATAAAGCAATTAAAAGGTCAACATTGAGATCTTCATTCTCTCTGCTTTACCCTTTTCATTGAAGAATAATCTCTTCTTGTCTGGTTATGTGTACTAAGTTTAATCATCTCTTATTTGATTAGAGGCTCGAGAGCCACTGGTAAGTGGTAAGAATAACAGAGAAGGATAACTTTAGTAGAACTAACACACCATTGTCTCTGCAAACTTCCTTTTTAGAGAACTAATCGGGAAGGATATGACTTTAGGAGTTGAAATCTGACTGCTCATTGTCCGTCTTAATGTTCCTTTTTTAAAATGCAAGCCTCTGAACTGACTCCGTTTTCGACGTTCTATATATTATCCGAAAAGATAAAAAAAATGATCTTTCTAACCTAACTGACATCATCTTAAATTTTGCACTCAGACATCATCTTAAATTTTGCAAGCAGTCAACGGAAAAAAGGCGAAACAATATGACGTAGAATTTATTCGTGGTGTTTGAGGATTTTTTTTCCCGTTGCAACGCACGGACATTTTGCTAGTAATCCTTAAATCAGTGCTGTGCTTACTCCGGTACTAATGCGCATCACAGCCAACCTTGTATTGTGATCCACAACTTCCAGAGTATCCATCTTGTGCACTGCTGTTTATTATAATAAAGTTCAATTATATAATAAAGGATTGAAATTCTGGTTCGAAAAACATCTACAGCAGTATTTAGAAAATCTAGTGGCCCTTTTTGTGGTTCAGGGTAGTGATGTTGCAATTTATTCGCGATCCTAGTGAAGATTTCTTATCCAGTCTGAGAGGTTACCGGGTCATTGCCGTTTGTGCGTACGAAGACGAATTGTTCACAGCTCAGCTCACCCATAATAAGTGTCTGGCTGCAAAGCTCAAACTGGCGCACTTGGAAAGCGACAACGTAGATATAGAGTGAGCTTTTAAGAACAAAAAAATACCTCAGGTGAGACGAGAAAAATATTATATGGTTGGGGAACAGGAAAAAAAAAAAACGAGCTTCGGACGCTGCTTGTCAAGAGAGCGAGAATACGGTACCACAGATGCACCATCACAGGTTCATCAACATGATTCCGAGGTGGTAGGTAGCCCAGAGGACAATCGAGTCACAAACCAATGGGAAACTATACAAAATTACGGCCCCGGTATCACACGTTCCGAGTCATTTATTATTGTCAAAGTTGCATTAGGGGCAAGGCCATCACGGCGCCAAAAACTGAAAACATAACCAGCAACATCCAGAAAGGCACGGGCTTCTTCTGGTTCTTGTCACGACGGGCGTCCGCCATTGGTTGCCCTTTATTGGCGACAACTGGAGCCTGCTGGATGGCAGGGGATGGAGCAGGAGCAGAATTCTCCTGAGGCACCGGCTCTGCAGTGTTATCCAATAGCTGCTGTTGGTTGTACTTCTCAACATACTCTGGGAAAAGTTTCCTGAAGTGCGGACAGTTTTTGCTGCAAGAGAAAACTTATATTATTGATTCAGACTTGTCACAATGAAATAGTACAAACAGAATTTAATACAAGTCTAAAAGTATGACTTGATGCAAATGAAGTGACAAATTGACAATTGAACAATTCTATGCAATAACTAAAGGGATATTGGTGTTTATACCCCTATAGCCACTCAAATTGTGTTTTTACCCTCATTTTAAAACCTTTGTAATTTTACCCCTGCGTTTTCAAAACGAAGACTCCGTTTACCCCTATTTCTAACCCTGTTAGATGAAGATGGACTAAACCATTTAAAACAAATAGAAAAACCATCCGAAATAGAGGGAATAGATTAGAATGCCCCTTATCCTTCCACCCACAACCTATTGGAGTCCCATTGGTGAAAACCTAGGCCCTGCATGGCTTGGGTGCACCGCGGCATGGGGAGATCCGACGACGGTGGCACAGTTGCCTGGGCACGACCCACCGGCGGCGACGCGGACACGAGTATTATGTATTTTCACAATCCATTACCAAAATTAGGGCAAAATCATATGGACATGATGGTCTTTTGGCACCGGAATTGATATTGTTAAGAAAAGTTAGCTAAACAAGGGTATACTCTATTTTCGATTTGAAAACGTAGGGGTAAATTCACAAAGTTAAAAAAGTGAGGGCAAAATCACTATTAGACTCTAAAGTGAGGGTATAAATGCCTAAGCCATTCTATTGAGCTTTCAACTTCCAAGGGGGTTTGTAAACAATATCTTCATATGGTCAAGATGAATTAATTTCTACCTCTCACAATTGTATGCAAGGGAAGCTTTTGCTAAACGTCTCTTCTCTGCATCTGAAGTCTTGATGCTACCAGTTGTCAGAGCATCATCCATCTGCAAGTATGAGAATTATCAACATTGAGAAAAACACCTTATACCTTGAGAATTCTTATGATTAAAAAGAAAAGCACTGCTTGATGCAATGGTAGGCAACTATGATCAAATTGCTAGCCCTGATAAACAATCTTCAGCTTCTATATACAAGCTAGAAATTAATTGGAACTAGTTATTCATTTTTGGTAAGGCTAACTCATAATAACAGGCAAATGAACAACTTACCATGAATGACAGGAGTCCAGTGAGAATGCTGCAGCACAAAATTTTACATGTCAGATGGACAAATGAAATGCAAACATTTTTAAACTGAAAAACACATTGATGATAACAGTGGACAATCAGTGGAACAACAGAACTAAACATCAAATTATCACTTCAGAGCTTCCATCTCATGGCAACAAAAGTTCAAATGATTACGGACTATCATGGGGGTATTGATTTGACTAGCAGTAATTCAAGAAATTGTATACTAGCTGAAAATGAAGATTGAAGGCATCCTGTGGGCTCCAGAAACACATTGTATTCGTGTATTAAGTTAGTTATCAATGTGCATACCTTGCTACAGACCACATTGGATTCCAAGATTCAGGATGAACTGCAAATAAAGTAACAATAAGCATCAGTTCAGACATAACACGATATATGATAATTATATAAAAGAAACTGCGATCCACAAACAGTCCAGACTTACAGTCACTCATTGACAGGCATATCCTTTTGTGTGGTGCAAACCTGCCACTAGGGGTTGTCATGCTGAACAATGAAATAAGTTAGAAACAGAAGAATTGATGATTTCATTAATTATAGATATATAAAATTCTTCTAGTTACAGTTTCCTTTCTTAAAATCCTTATAAGCACCATGTCATTAGCCCATTACAGCACAAACAATTACCATGTATTAACGACATTAAATGTTTCCACACCTGATACTTGGAGGTTTAAAAGGATAATCTGGTGGAAATTTGAGTTTCCCATAATAATATCCACCTGTAGGAGGGAAATTGAAACGTGCAAACAATGTTATATGTTAAGTAATTAAAAAATATTGGATGTTGAAGTACATAGTGCCAAAGACAACTCTGTATGGTACGTATCATCTTTACCTTCAAAGGGTGTGCCTTTACTTCCTTCAAGTACATAGTCTGGCATACAATGATAGAAACACATAAGTCGGTATCCAATATAGCCTTTGAAATAAAGTATTAGTGATAAGCATGAAAATTAAAAATTAAACACAGCTTTCTAGAAACAATCTGAAGAACCAAATAGATTTGAACTATACAAAGAAGCTTTCAAATGATGAAATGAGTAAAACCGCTACAGCAACATGGCAAGATTTGAACTATACAAAGAAGCTTTCAAATGAGTAAAACCACTTCAGCATCATGGCATACAATCTGGATGGTGCCAGAATATATAATTATAAACAAAAATATGGGATGCACGGGATTGTGTTCGGTGTACCATAAGCAGGACAAGCAATATCTCACAGGGCAAGACAAGGCAATGGTGCAGATAAATCATCTATTAGAATGATTGTTCAACAAATACCTAGCAATTGCCACAAAATATATATCAGACAACAAGTACGCCAGGCGGGGCATTGATGTGGATGCACAAAGCATCGATCAATCACACAACTGTTCGCTATTTGCATAACTCGTCACCAAACTTTCTATATATGCATAATGATTGACCCTCAAAACATGAGGGAGCAAGCCAATCTTGCCAATATACAGTACCATCAGGAACTAGCCCTTATAAGCGAACGGTATGCAGGACAAAATATTCAAAATTCTGGAGCCTTTGTAAATAAGATGGAAAGCAGGAGGTTACCACACTATGGGCAGGGTCCTTATCCTGCCTTTCTACTATGAGCCAGAAAAGGATTGAGATAACCCAGGAAAAAAGCAAAATAATTCAATGCAGACAGGAACTATTGGTTGTCATACACTCAAACACAATTTAACTCAATACAAAGAACTAAGTCACACCCCTGCAATTTAAACTTCAAACCATAAATTGCAACGTGGCACGAGCTACTCAGCAACCATAAGCAGAGAACAGATGATTTGAGAACATCATGCAAGGCACAGACAAACACATGCATATAGAAATTTCTAAAACTCAATGAATTGAATGCTACCCTAACATGAACCATATGCGTTTCTCTTACACCATCACTTCCGACAAAACAAAGCACAACATGAACCGCGACAAAACAAAGCGCAGCATGAACCGTATGCATGTCCCCTACACCACCACTTCCGACAAAACCAAGCGCAACATGAACCGCATGCGTTTCGCCTACACAAGCGCTTCTGACAAATCAAAGCGCAACATGAACCAGCGTTTCTCCTACACCATCACCACTTCCGACAAAACCGCACGCATCATGAACCATATGCGTTTCGCCTAAACAAGTGCTTTCCGACAAAACCAAGCACAATCCTATCCAGTCCGCTGCAACCATTAGCCACTCATAAAGGCAACGAACAGAATCCACTAGCAGGGTCAGCAGAGGCTACTTACGCCACTCCAATATGTCGTTGGGCAGGGGGCGAGCCACGATCTGCGGCGGCGGCTCCTGCAACGCAACCAAAAACAAAGCCAAACGTCAGGAATCGAGCCACGACGCAGCCCAATCAGACAGACCCCCTCCCTCCGCGCTAATCGACCCCCAATCCAAAACCGGAGCTCACCTTGCAGAGCGCGTGGTACTCCTTCTGGAGCCGCTTGAGGCAGCCCTTCTCCGCCGCCATGGCAAAACCCTACCGCCGCCCACACGGCGACCGCACCGGCCGAAACCCTAGCGCAACCGTCCCCGCACGCACGCGGCAGCGCAATTGGGGATCCACAACTCCGAGCGGGGATCCAATCCAATCAAATCCAGCACTATCCCGCGGCCGATCGCGAGGGGTAAATCGCGCGCTGGGAACCGAATCGGGGGATGCGCGGGCGCGGATTTCGCGGAATCGGGCGGCGGGAAGGGGGAGGGGAGGGGATCGGGAGCGGATCGGCGGACGCGTTCCCCGGTGCGAGGGGAGGAAAAGCGAAGCCAAGCCCAACGGGGTGGGGATTTTTTTTTTTTTCCGAGGGGGGTCTTTAATGGCGCGTGATCTGTTCGGAGATTCGTGCGCGTGTGGCGTAGTAGCTGGTCAGGTCTGCTCGGCGTCCCGGCCGACGGAACGGAAGGCTGGGGGGCGAGCACGTGGTTTACGCGGAGTATTAGTAGCAAAGTAATGTTTGAGGCTTTTTGAATGAAAAATATGTTCCCAGATTTTTTGCATGAAAGAAAATCAAAATTTGAATATATGAGGATCAATCAAACTGATGTAAATTTGATGTAAATGGGGATTGTTGTGTATGTATGCCGTGATATTCCATGCGCTTTTTATGTGACGTTTTTAGTTAAAAATTTAGACGGCGATAAATATTTGAGAATGGAGATCGCACTCTTCTTCTTAGGCTCTTTAAGACCACGTTTTTTTTTATCCAAGTTGTCTTTCACAAGCTGGTTTTCAAAAGCGGCCACCTACAAACTCTACTTTCTAGCAATTTTCAAAGGTGCCTATTTAGGCTCTTCTCTCTTCCGTGGATGGTGCGACTGGTCTTTGTAATATAGTCTCACGAAGATTCTATGCGGCTTGGATATGTGTATTCAGACGATGGTCCCATAGCTGATCCACTTTGCGATTCTTTCAACCGCCGACGAAAACGGACCCTTAGATCCCTTAATAGAAAAGTTGTATAAATCTGCAAAAATGTCCATATTACCCTCGCACATATAAGGGGATGTAAAAGCAAAGTGGAAAAAGTAAAGCCTTCCAATGGTTGGTTATTTGGATCCTCCACTATAAAAGCTGCATAAAACTACGAAATCTCCATGTTACCCTCACACATACAAAGGAATAGACAGGGGAAGTTGAAAAATGGTCATCTTTGGTAACTCGCTAAGGTAAAAAGCTAGTGCAAGCTGTAAGTATCCAGCTTGTAGGATTTTACATGGCTACATTTGGAATCTAAAACACATGTAAAAAGCTATGATGTTTGGATCCCCATGTAACTTTAAGAGTATGTACCGCATTTAAGGACGATTCTTTAAAAAACGAGGTTCATTTAAACCTAAGGAGGGATGCGAGGGAGCCAAATTGGCTATTTTTTTAGTTGATGCTTTCGCATTCATTGTGTTGGTTTTTTTCCACGGTGATACGACATAGTAGTCCAGAAAATGAGAAAACCCTTAGATCCATTATTATAGAAGTTATATAAAACTTCAAAAATGTCCATATTACCCTCATACATATAAGGGAATGTAAAGGGAAAGTGGAAAAAGGAAGGCCTTCCAATGGTTGGCTATTTGGATCCTCCACTACAAAAGTTGCACAAAACTGCAAAATCTCTGTGTTACCCTCACACATACAAGGGAATTGATAGCGGAAGTGAAAAAAACGAGGCATCTTTAGTAACTCGCTAAGGTAAAAAGCTATCATGTTTGGATCCTCGTATAACTTCAAGAGTGTGTACGATGGAACACTTAAGGTAAAAAACGAGGTTCTTTTTTAAACCTAATGAGGGAGGTGTGAGAGCCAAAGTGGGATCGGAGGTGTGGGAGCCAAAGCGGCTAATTTTTGAGTTGATGCTTTCGTATTCATTGCGTTGTTTTTTTCCCCGGTGATACGACATAGTAATCCAAAAAAATGAGAAAACTAGAAAGAATTTCCAATTACTGCTGGCCACCGGTCATGTCGTCGTTCATGTGTACCCCGCTGGGAAAGGCCAGTGGACTTTGTTGCAACGGCAGCCGGACTCCAAACCCACTCGCCGAACTTCGTCGATTGACAAAGGGCTGGGTTTGAAGTTTGGGTCGTTGGCTGGGACTGATGACGCTGATTGGAAAGCTGATGCTTTATTTCATTCATGAAGTCATGGAAGCACCTGTGAGTTGTATATTTTGGCTTCTACATACCTTAATCCACGCTCAATTTCAAAATCAGACGGACACTGAAAAAGCAAACTTCTGCCTCCGCTCAACCAAAAGAAACGGTGCCAGGTAGTGTTTGGTTGGTAACGCTACCTTAAGATGCTCATAGAGATTCTTGACGTTTACCTTTCTTTAAGCATGCACCTCCATAAACATTGTTGCATTGTACATGCCCTTAGAAGCTAGAATCTAAACATGCCCTAATTTTCTAAGCCAATGTAATGTCAAATAAATCTCGCTGCTGAAAACAATTTAACGTTGATCTCTTCGATTCATAGATCGCTGCCAAAATACCAGCTAAAACAAAAACTGACCAAGCTGATGACTACAATTCCTTTCTCCATTCAAGCTTAGGCAGTGGAGCAGTCTAAATGCATAAGCTGGTGAACCGTTCATTTATTTTTGACTTAATCAGTTTATCTAATCTACAGTATCATACAGTGATACAGTACTCACTAACAAACCAAGCTCAGAAGCGTCTCTCGGTTCAACTTTCAGGCAAAATGCCGCAAATTGGAGTTCATATACTTCCAATATCTAGTACAGTATATATGTTTCCCTCGCTTACTCCCAAGCCACACCGCACACACAGAGTTGCTCACGGTGTCCGCGGCCATGGCGTCTGCCTCACTCTCGCCGCCGCTTGTCCTCCTGCTCCTCGTCCTCCTCACCACCGCGGGCAGAACCCAATGCCACGGTCACAAGCGCCACCACCACCATCGTCACCCCACTGACGGAACCAGGAGGCCCAACAAAACTACCGCCGCGGACGCCATCCCGCCGGCCGACACCGCCCACCACGCCATCGTGTGCCACACGACACCGCACCCGGTCTCCTGCCTCGCGGCCGTGGCCTCGCACCTCGACGCCGCCGCCGGCGCGAAGGCGGCCCAGGAGTCCGCGGTTTCTGTCTCCGTGCAGCTCCTCCCGCCCAACATCCTCGCCGTTGCGCTGGCGTCCCTCCGCGGCGCGGCCTCCGCGCTGTCGTCGCTCTCCCCGGCGCTCTCCGCTCTCTCGGCGCCCGCGGCAGCCTCGCTCCGCCGCGGCGCCGCGCAGGACTGCCAGGAGCTGCACGCCGCGACGCTGTCGTCGCTCTCGCGCTCCGCCTCGCTGCTCGCGGCGCCCGGCGAGAGCCTCCCCGCCGTGCGCGCCCACCTCGCGGCCGCGCTCACCAACAAGGCCACCTGCCTCGACGGGCTTGCGGGCGCGTCGGGACCGGGCATGGGCGGCCTCCTCGCCTCCCTCGATGACGCCTACGAGCACGTCTCCAACTCGCTCGCCCTCGTCGGCCAGCGCGGCGGCAGCGGCGGCGCGTCGGCTGCCGCTGGCTTCGCGAACGCCGTGGCCAAGATAATCCACAACCGGCGGCTGCTCCAGGACGACGACGATGACAACTACGACAGCGGGGAAGACGGCGACGACGACAGCAACGGTGATGACAACAACAGTGGGAACACTGGCCAGCCGCCGGCGGCGGTGGCGGCGACGGTGATCACCGTGGCGAAGGACGGGACGGGGGACTTCCGGACCGTGGGGGAGGCGGTGGCGGCGGCGCCGAGCTACAGCAGGACGAGGACGGTGATCCGCGTGAAGGCCGGGACGTACGAGGAGAACGTGGAGGTGCCGCCGTACAAGACGAACATCGCCGTCGTCGGCGAGGGGCGCGACACGACGGTCATCACCGGCAGCCGCAGCGCCGCCGACGGCTGGACCACCTTCCGCTCGGCCACCTTCGGTAATCAAATCAGCATCTAACTTAGCAATTTTTTGGAGTCTAAAACACACTGCAAACGCCCTCGTGAGCTTTGTTGCCATGCACACTACGACTCTGTCCGCGGTGCAGTGCATCCGAATGAGGCATGACGGCTCGATGCATGCACACATGGTCGATAGATGTGCGGGTGTGAAGAACATGGTCTTCACTCTTCAGACTGTTGTCAGAAACTAAATAACGAGAGTAGTAAATTACAGGACATGGGTTTGGGAAATGGCCGAGATCTAGGCCAGATGACACGACAGAGAATCTACATGTGTGGGTGCATGCTATGGGTCCAGTCTCTGGGGTTTTGACGCAGATATTTGGCCTACTGATCGATCACGTGCATGTGCTTTTGTGCTGCTCGTCTCGTCCCCGTCGGTTGGCACTAAGATCCGAGACATGGCCATGGACGTGCATGCATACAGAGCTTTATCTCCTACACAGCATGCCTCATGGGCTCATGTCTGTCACTCGTCAGATGTTTTGGCTGCTCTTAACCGACTGCATGCCTTGTCTAGCTGACCATCTTATCCTGCCAATTCGAGACAAAAGAGTCACTGACAAAACAGCTTTTATTTTAGCAATGCTGTGCGCGTGCATGCAGGCGTGTCCGGCGAGGGGTTCCTGGCGCGCGACGTCACGTTCCGCAACACGGCGGGCGCGGCCAAGGCGCAGGCGGTGGCGCTGCGCGTGAACGCGGACCTGGCCGCGCTGTACCGCTGCGGCGTGGAGGGCCACCAGGACGCGCTGTACGCGCACTCGTTCCGGCAGTTCTACCGCGAGTGCGCCGTCGCCGGCACCGTCGACGTCGTCTTCGGCAACGCCGCCGCCGTGCTGCAGGGCTGCGCGCTCCTCGCCAGGGCCCCCGTGCCCGGCCAGTCCGTCGTGCTCACGGCGCAGGGACGCGCCGACCCCAACGAGGACACGGGCATCGCCCTGCACCACTGCACCGTCGCCGCCGCCGCCGCCGGCGCCGGAGGAGGGGGCGGCGCGCTGCCCGCCGGCACGCGGACGTTCCTGGGCCGGCCGTGGGGCGCGTACGCGCGCGCCGTGGTGATGGACTCGTACCTGGGCGGGCTCGTGGACCGCGAAGGGTGGGCCGAGTGGCCCGGCGCGGAGCCCGGCCGCGGGGGCACCGTGTACTTCGGCGAGTACGGGAACGACGGGCCGGGCGCGGACGCGGAGGGGCGCGTGGGCTGGGCCGGGGTGCGCCAGATGGACTACGACGAGGCGGCCCAGTTCGCCGTCGAGAACTTCATCTACGGCGACGAATGGCTCGGCGCCACCTCTTTCCCCTACGATGACGACGTCTGAATTTGTAGTGTTGCATGAATCTACACATTCAGAAAGCTCCCTTTGGAACGCATGAAAATTCTCTTAATCCCAGAGAACTGTATAGCCATGAATTTCTATTCTAGCATGTTCCAAACAAGATTAATAATATTATATCAATTCCTACGTAATTTCCTTAATTTCATGGGATTGCTTCAAAGTTTAGAAAGCTAGTCTTTGCTAAAAGACAAAAGGGCTAAACAATGGAATTGCTGAAAGTTTTGAAAGCCAGTCTTTGCTAATGGACAAAACGACTTTCTTCTTGAACATGATAATTGACGCTGACAAGGTGATAGAAACGATAATGAGATGGTGTGGACCACCAACGGTGTCGACATTTACAAAGCCTTCAGCTTCTGGCTCACATGGGCGGCACATGGCCCACATGAGAGCCTGTCATTAACAAAGGACAGCAATGGTCATCAACCTACATTAAGCACCTTCCTTTCCGGTACTTATCGATATGATGTACTGTTCTTGGACTTAATAATTATGCTTCTTTTTTTCGAAAAACACTTGTCGATATGACGTTTGTATGTTTCCATGGAACTGCGGATGTTGTTGCGGGCTGAAGCCGCATTTGGTACGAAGTATTTGATACAAGTGCCATTCACAGTCAGATGAGCAATATAAAAGCTCACTGAAGCCTGAAACCCTGTTGCCTATGGCGATCCCTGATCAGAAGATATTCAGATATCTTTCTCTCACTTTATATACATATAAAAGTTGTGCTGCAATTTATAAACACTCTTATCCTTGCAGTGAGTGAAGCAATAAAGTCTGCTTCAAGAGTAAACTGAGAGCAATAGTATTCCGGGAAACCCCAAACTCGGAACAGAAATACAGAATAACAAGATAATATGAGTAACTAAGTAAGTACAGTACATGCGTTATTCTTGATCATTCACCATTCTACACTATTCTTACATGATAAGTTCCATCTCACATGCTCAGAGCTGCCTCTTCTGGTCACTCGTGAGCTTAAGAACATCGACGTCCTCAAAAATCTGGAACGTCGCCAGCTGGATGAAATCAGTTACCTGAACCCCCTCAGGCCTACAATTTCGAAAATAATAGCATAGGGAGGATCAATTAAACGGAATTCTTTCAGACATCACACATTTCTGAACCTTGCCAGCACAATAAGAACAACGACGATTCAGAAATTCAGATGCTCACCATGGGAAGCAGGCCTTCTCTGGCAATCGCATTCCGAGCCTGGGGCCTTCGTCGTATCCCTCGCAGACCATCTCCCCGTTCTCATCTCTGTAGCATATGATCCCTCTCAATTGGTCCTCAAACACCTATCGATCTCAAGAACAGATCAGAACAGCAGCCTCGATCTAGTCCTCTACACATACCCCTTGATGATGCACAAGCTCCATGTAAATGAAGAACTGCTGTGCTGTAACACACATACCTTCTTCTTGTCTGTCACAGTAGCAAAGGAGAGGTGTGGTGAAGAAGAACTGCCGCCATGCGCAGAGGACCTGAGCCCGAAGGATGCCTGCCGACTGCTTGACCTTGGGCTGATCATGGCCGTGGAGAAGGACGAGGAGGACGAAGGGCGATGATGGGAGGGGATCCTGGCTGCCATTGTGGTTTCTGGTGAAAAGCAAAGGGAGTTTCCTCTACAGGCTGAAAAGGATACACTTATATGCGATGGACATGGTGGCAGAGCCGCAGAAGGGGTACACCAACACCAACCAACTACAGCTGCGTAAGACTCAAGAAGGAAGGTGGTATCGTGTTGGTAGGTACTTGGCACGCATTATTATTGAATGTTGATGGAATAATAGTAGGCAGGAGAAGCCAATTATATGAAGGGAAGGCCAGAGGTATCAATCATACATTATTTTGTTTGAAAGTTGCGATGTCTTTTTTTTAGAAAGGGAAAATTGATCTCAGTCTCTACAAGAGATTTGCACACAATGACACAACCAATTTGTAATACAGTTTGATAAAAAAGGCTCTCAACGTCGCGATGGCTGCGTTATTGCTGACCTGTCCATGCCTAAGGAAATGATATCTTTCTACAAATAATTCTGCATTTAGTGTAGGATCAAATACGCTAACAAACCAACCGGAGGGGGAGGGTGAATGGTTATAGAACTCTAAAGTTTGAATTAAAACTTATTAAGCCAAATCCCAAAACGCAGCAGCAGAAATTCATACTGCGGTCTGATTGCAGGACAAGTCTGGTCTGACCACCTCATTGTAAACAAGTCGCGATCAACTTCTGATTCAATATACATGCAAATGGAAACTCACGATTGTTTCAGATCAAACGAGAATTAGCCCAGGCAACTAAGCAGCTCATTTTTGTTTTGGAAATACTCTCTCCGTTTAGCAGATTTTAACTTGCAGTCTCGAAAGAGTTCACTTGCTTGTGGTCTGAGAAGACTTCGCTTAAAATAGAATAGAAGTCAAGTCATAAGAACGGGACAAAAACATGCAGGCAATGGTTTCTCGCCATATCTGGCCTCGTTGGGCCCACCGTTGGGCTCGGTGGGCCCCACACAAACATTATCCCGCAGTTTCTAATTCAGTTATGCTCTGTTTATTAATCAAACACCAATGGCTATGTGACTAGGCTTATCTGGTGACGTCGAAGCCTTTATTCAAAAAACAACCACATGCACGCCCAATTTTCTAACAGGTAATGGCCAACAACAGGTAGCGATTGCCTCGTTAGCGATTGCCTCGGTAGGGATTGGAGTACAGTATTAGCTATAAAAAATCATACGATTTCTTTTTCTATTTCCGTACGCAATTGGTCCAGAAAAGCACCACATCGACAGGCACGAGCAAATCATGACCGATGAATAACTGACCAATGGACTGTCAAGAACAGAAGACGTAGCTGGCACTAATCCAATCAGCCCCTTATTTTTAATGGCATTGGTCTGAGGGCCTGGATCTTTAGGCCTAAATAAAAGTAACTAAACGTCTACTCCTAACCTTTGTTTCTAGTTATTACTGCATAAAAAGACCTCAATGCCCCCCAATCCCCACCCGCCTGGCCCTGCCATGGCGCCCTCTCCCTCCACCCCGGCCTACCACGGACGGAGTCGCCACATCTTGGCCTAGGTCGCCTCCTCCTTCTCGCATGCCACCTCGCGGCCTCCTCCACCGGGCCGCTGCCTCACCCACATCGCTTCCTCCTCCTTTCCGCCGGCCCCTGGATCCGCCGCCGGCCAGGTCATCATCCTCCCCGCCTTCTCCTCTGCACCGCCATGGCTGCCACGCACCGCCTCTCTGTTCTCCTCCTCCTGCGTGGACTGGGCCTGCCTCCTCGCCTCGACGACGGCGCCAGGGCCCGGCGCGCCTCTTTCCCCTCCGCACGTGACAGAAGGAGGGAGACGGTGACGGGGAGCCTGAGGGCGGCCGGCGGTGCGGGCGAGGAGCCGCGCAGAGGCTGCGGAGGCGCGGGCGAGGGGTCGCGGCGGCGTGGGCGGGAGGGCGTGCGTGCGGTGATGGAAGAGAGAAAAGAGAGGCCGGGAGAAAAGAGAGATGGGGTGGGCGAGTGGGGACCGGGGGGAGGGTCATTCCCCCACTTTTTCACCTGTTTAGCACTTCATATGGGACTTCAGTTTTTGGTAAGCCTAACCCATTTAGTCCCTAATGTTTGGTTGTCTAGTCCCTTTTAATCTAAATTTCTAGTCAATTTTGTCTAGGCCTAACTTACCAAACATGTCTATTCTTGATATGACATCGAAAGCATACCTATCCTATAGCCAATTCGACAGCAATTCTCTTGGCTTTGAAACAGACAGGCAGCTGATTCATCCTTCATAAAGTGTCAGTTTTCTTGTCACATATTCGTTCAGAGTTTCAGACAATCACTCATGACATGGAACGATGAATATATTTTACAAAGGTATAGATTCTTTCCCGTAGAGTTTAAGAAGTTGCATCCAGAAACTGCTTAACATGTTTTTTTTAAAATAGGATAGGGCTCTTATTTCAACTGAATAGGATTTTAAATATCCATTAGCATAGCATAGGTATACATGCTTATTAGGATAAAGACGTCCGCTGGCGCTGACCATATGCCTCTCCAGGGGGTTCATCTGGCCCGTAGCAGCATACCGCGAGAGCTCATCAACGGAGACCTCGTCGTCGACGACACAGACATCAGCTGGCTGCTACTAAGACTCAGTAACCTAACCCCTGCATGTGCGTGGTGTTTGCTTTGTACCCATTTCACTTGTTTAGACCCTGCTTTAATTTCATAATTGGTTCTTGCTTTTGCATTCGTTCCCTCAGCGTTGCGCCAGCTCCATGCTGGGCGAATGACGGTGAATTCTACCCGTCGAGGTTTAAGGCGTCCATGAACCTACAGATAAATAAGTCATTTTTCCAATAGTCACCGTGAAACCCATAAAAAGATAACCTATTTATGGATTGGTGAACAAGCCTGTTTGCATCCCTACTACAGTACTACTGAGAGATCACATTTACCTATACCAATACAGGGGTACGCCAGGCTAATTTCTCAACGATTCTAGGTCCTGGCTCCCATTTTTTAAGCCTCCTTTGGAACACATGATTAAAAAAACGAAGGAATAGAAAAAAAACATAAGAATAGGATATGAATGCATGTATAAAACAGAGGATTGGAAAACATAGGAATCCAATGGGAATATGTGTTTGGATGAACCATGGGAAAAACACACGAAACAATAGTACATGCAGTGTTAATTAGAGAGTTCAGTGTACTTTTATACATGCAAAGGATGGTATTGATGATGGTTATGCTCACATCCAAGAATGATTTGCCTCGATCCTACGCGATAGGAATGAAACAAAGAGGTTGGAGTGGATTTTTTTTTCCTTCAAAATTCCTATGAAATGAGCCTTATAGGAAACCTTCCTCTATTTTTTCTATGAATGAATCCTACAAACCAAAGGGATGAATAGTACTCTTTCCCATAGGAATTTTAATCCTCCATTTTTCCTTTGAAAATCCTTCGATCCAAAGGACTTCATTGTCAACCACTACCAGATGAAGAGAAACCAATGTTGTCCTGCTTTGATGGAGGCCAAAGGACTATTTCTTTTTCTACCCACTCACGCAAATAAGAAAAAAATGAATTAGTATGAATGAGCCACAAGTTTTACAATAATTGGGATTAATGTGAGCCTCAGTGTGGCTTTAAAATGAGGAAGTACTGATGAGTGGGACTGTACTAAAAAATGTGGGCCCGGTACCAATTTTAATATTTTTAAAAATTTAAAAGTTAAACAAATATTCCACAAATCTGTGACTATATGAAAGTATCATTGATATTATTTGATATTATCAATTATCCTAAAAATACCATCGATACTTATCAATTTTTCTGTTTCCAATCATTGTAAGGCTGTCTCCAGCGCCTCCCCCATCCCCTCCTCCATCACTATTCTAACTATCCTTCAATGCAGTAACAGTGCCACATTTAATTTTGCAGAACCAATAGCCTTTGAGTAGGCAAAACCATGCTTTTGTAAAGGCATAAGTCCATTATTAACCATTAATTACTTTATGAAGTGGCCAATACCACATATTTTCAATGTCCCTCAGCTAACTTTCACTGTTTGTTTAATGAATGCTACACACTTCCACCCTATTTATGCAGCTTTGCCTCCTCGCAAGCTTCTCCACCTCATGTGGTTGCCTCTAGTGGTTCATCTCACCTGCCAAGATTTTGCCACGGCTTCAGTTGTGCCACCAATGGAATGAAAAAAAGTGCATGTATATAGACGACCGGTGGCTGGAAATACAAATGGATCACATGCTAGCATACATTCCCAGGCCATGGCTGATCCACGGCGAAGAATTAGAGCCATTCAATTCATGGCGCTCCATTTGATCAACGCACGAACTGATCCTAGGAATGCGTGGCACTCGGGAGTCAGACATGACAGCTGCAGCGGATGTCTCAGCCCGCCATGGGGTTCCTTGCGGGGATCCAACCACGATGAAGCACCATGCATTGTGCTCTTCCATGTGATTAAATTTTATATTTTCTTGGTCTAAGAGAGATGGAAGTATCTACAAGACTGGTTGTCCTATAAGGAGAATACAATATAGGTAGCAATGAACATTTGTGAAATGAAACCAATGGTAGGAAACCGAGAGATGAGTACATACTCCCTACAGGTTCCAAAAAAGTGTCATCCTGAGTACATGACAAAGTATCCAAAAGAGTATCATTCTAGCTTTAGTAGTACATTTGAGACGGTTTTACCCCTTGAACTGTTTTAATACGGAATGTTCCCGATGCACACCGCGTCGCCTGATTGCGGCAAGTGAGCTCCCGAGGAGGTCCTGCACGCGCGCATGGGCGAGGTCCCGAGGCGCCATGCATGCATGCATGCACGCTGGTGCGGATGCAACGGCTCCGACGAACGTCCATACAAAAACAAGGGCCATTCATCTCCATCTTGTTCCCATTCATTCCCATCCATCTCTTCCACTCTTCCAGCCGTTGCTTGCTCCCGGCGGCGACGCTGTGCAGTCCAGCGACGCCATGGATGGCATCCCTGTGCAGTTCAGTGACGCACAGGCCGACGAGCAGCAGTCCAGCGCCGCGCAACAGTTCAGCGAGGAGCAAGACGACGTCACGGTGGACGGCACATCTCAGTTGAGCGCCGCGCATGACGACGTCGACACGTCGTGGAGCACCTCAGGCAGAAGCAGCGACGAGCAGGAGTCCAGCGAGAAGCGGGATGACGTCCCGGTGGACGAGGACGACGACGACGGGCAGAAGCTCCACGACAAGGAGTGCAATCGATGCGGGCGAGTTCACAATAAGAAGGACCGCGAGGAGTTCCGGCGAGCTCGCACGAAACCACCATGCCGTCGATGCGGTCTCGTGCACAGTGACTACGATGTCACTATTAGGATTTATGGCTACGACACATTCAAAACGAAAAAAACGCGGCAAAACCGTGGGTTAGAGTACCAGCGAAAAAAAGAAACGCGCGCAACATGCAAAATGGCCGCGAAAAAAAAGCCACGCGCGCCAACAGTGCCATGCAGAAGCACCCCAATCGGCCATGCAAATCCCACCTCGCACCCATGCAAAAAAAAGTTCGCACACTATCGAACTCACATTGAAAACCAGCGCATGCAACCACACGAGCTAAAGCAGAATGATGTTTGTTTATGCCACCCGACCGTATTTAATATGGTTAGAACAGGAAATAGACACCCTATTTAATCACTCTTGATAAGCGAGATCATGTCCAAAACGACACTCTTTTGAGACCTGGAGGGAGCAGTGCGGAATGCGGTATATCCATGGGAATGGACATATTCGTTGGATTAAAAGTGTGCACTTTTTAAGTACCGGAAAGAATTATATACATATACAACAACTTGATACCTGAAACATTTCAATTTGTGTTGTGGACTTGTGGGTAGTCTTAATAAGCCTCAATATGGGTTCGTCCAAGAGACCTTGTGCAGAAGGCAGTCCACTCTCATGCTGGCCGTGGCCGATGTTACTGTTTAGATCTTAGGAATCGAGAGATTGAGTGAATGATTAGGAAAATGATTCTCGTTTATTATTCCTACACACACAACACGAACGGACGTCCGTGCGTTCGGCAAATATCAAATCATGTTTACATTATGTTAATTACGATTAGGGGAATGATTAACCGCTAATTTTCTGGATTCTTCTCCTATGCTCTGGATGAGATCACCGTTATCCTTTGTTCTTCAACAGTTACTAGCTACTCTCCTCAACAAACGCCGTAGAAACAATGGCCTGTTTACTGCTAGCCAGAAGCCAGTGGCCAGTCAGACCTGCTACCGAAAACCTTTTGGCATGTGTGTGACTCCACATCCTAATTAACAATTTGTTAGTGCTCACACTTCCTCCTCCACCCTATATAATCATACGTGCACGTCCTCATTATTGGTCATCCCCCCAAGGCCCCAAGCTTCTAATATCTCCCTCTTGCGTCCATTGTTCATCCCATTCGCTTCGTCCGCGCGCGTGGCATTCACGGTAGGATTGCATATTTTTCGCCCGGCAATCTCCAAGTTCCAGCCGGTTTATTTGACACAACTGGTGGATCCACACACCATATGTGATGACTGATGAGCGCTGCATGAGCTTTTCTTCGGAATGTGTGGCATTGGGAAGTCAGACGCAGCATAAGCCTCCTCTTCTACCAAACTGCAGCCACAGCCCACAAGTATGGCGACCAAACGGTGGGCAACCTTTTCTTCCAGCACTGCAATGCCTCTGAGGCTCTGAAGGCTGGGTCTGCTCTAGGTACTCATCCCGCTGCTGCTATGTTTTGACTCATGGGATTCTGGGGTTGCTGCACGTCTGCACCAACGTGCACCTCGAGTACCATGTGCGGAAAGGCTCACCTTGGTCTGAAAATTCTGTTGTTGTAATTAATTTCTCGGTAGCAGAACTTGGAACCATGATGTACTTGTTTAGAAATTGTTTTATAAAAAATCACCACGCGCTGCTTGCACCTCTCATGTTCCTCCAGATGAATTTCACTTCAAAATTTCTATTTCTGCGAAAGCTGAACTATTCAAACGCTCTAAATAAAGAAAATGAGGTACACAACGATGAGCCTTGTCCTTGCTACAGTCCAAAAATAAATTTTACGGTGGTTAGAAAAAATAGAAGCCGTCAAGAAGATCTAACGACATTTACCACGGTACCGGTACACCTACACAGGGAGGAAGCTACGCTCCGTGCCATTTTGTGGAGGTTTCTATGAAGGTAAAGTAAAAAAAACGTAGAGGTTCTGCACTTAGACATATAGATTTGGCTCAGTCTAGAAAACAGCCTACAAAAGAGACAAAGAAAGATTGAACAACCACCAAAAATCTTGAAATTTAAAGCATAATTCTCCACAGCCATGATAAATCTTGAACCAAAATATCTCCTGAAAATCAGGACTTCACCTTTTCAGATTTGGTCTCTAATTGATGGTAAGAAGCCCTCAACAGACAGACGTCTTTTGGATTGAGCTAGTCCTGAGCAAGCATCTAAATAAGGCCTTCCGCTAAGCCAAATAGCCCGCTATAGCCCGCTAAATTGACCGCTTTAGCCTTTTTAGCAACTTACCGCTAAATGACATAGCCCGCTATTTAAAACCTTGGTCCTGAGATACATGTTATGAGCTTCGGTGATAAACAAACATGCTTATTTATGGACCTTATTTGCCTCCCGCCCCAGCTTTTAATGCATGTCATGTGCTGCACCATGATTTCATATAGGCTTCCCAAACGTTGGTGTTCAATGCATGCCACACTTCTATATATTTATGCACCTTATTTGCCTCCCGCCCCAGCTTCTCCCACATCATGTCCAATTGTTCATCTCTATTCTTGTTGCCAAGATTTTGCGAAAACTTCAGTCGTGCCACGCTAATAGGAAAGTGCATGCAGATAGAGTGGTGGTTGTATAAAGTGGAATCATATTTTAGCATCCCCTGGCTGTCGATGGCGGATCCACATATGATGAAGCATCATATGCACGATGTTTATCTGTATCATCAGAGCACAATTACTTGGAATGCGAGGCACCTGGGAATCAATCATGGCAACACTTAAACCTGTCTCGATCAGCTGTGGGGTGCCAGTACAGTGGGGATCCTGGATCCACAAACAATGAAGCTTGAAACACCAAGAATACTGCTCGAGGAGGTCAAAAAGTTCTATATACTGCCCCTAAAGAGAATACATGCCCGTTGTTCCCTTGAAGCATGTTATAGTTATGAACACTAGTCTATCAACCTGTGTTTTTGCACAGGTTGGAGTTTTAGATGTATTATGTGACAACATATATTGATTATGTAATCTTTGATACGATTGTAAAAAGGTAATATTAATATAAATTTGAGGGTCAATTTTTATTATACTATCGGTCATAATGGCAAAGGTAAACAATTTAGATATAAACAAGAGGGGCTATTTGATATTATCTATCATAATTGCAAACGTGAGCAATTAAATATAAATTTAGGGTGTTATTTCATATTTTCTTTCATAATGGAAAAATGGGTAATTAATATGTAGTTATGAGTGTTACGTACATAGAAAACAAATCTAATGACTATTAAAATGCAAATCTGCCAACTGATGATAGGATGTTTCTGATTATTGCGAGAATTTTTATGACTTTTTTTTTCATTTTTAGCGCATCTTTTGAGGATTAATATGGAGAAAATGAGTCTCTAATTAGTAATAGCAAGATTAGGCACACAATATCTGTTTTATAGAAAGGTTTTTAGCTTCTTTATGAAAAAGTTACGTGATCATTTAGTAGGGTAAATTTGTAAATGGAAAAAATCTGACAAAAACTTGAGCATAAATTTGAAAATGGTAAAAAATCTGCTAGAAAAAATAAGAAATTTGTTTTCATTGAGAGTTGAACTCAAAACCTTTAATAATGACAGAAGTGAGTAATTACTTAGAAAACAGATGTTATGGCTGTTAATATTCCAATCTGCCAATTAATGGTGGAATGTTTGTAAGAATTTATACGATTTTATCTTTTTTCTTAGCGCGTCTCGTGAGGAATAACGTGGAGGCTCCAAAAAGATTAAGATGTGTGTGAACTAATGAAACAGAGTTGCACAGAATTAGGGAGGATTTTTTTATTGTATTAGTACATAGTTTTAAGAGATTTCTACAACCTTGAACTATCACAATTGTTGGATTTTTAACCTTGAACTACGAAACCGGATAACTAAAACTGCTGAACTAACAAAACCAGACAAAAAACCCATAACTTTATCGAAAGTGGTATTGGACGGTGTTTTTCCATTTTTAAAAATAATAAAACCTTGTTTGATATCTAAAAAAAATTCATAATTGGTTTATTTAAATCAAAATAATATAAAACTTGTACCAACAATTTTTCTAAAACTACAATCTATCTATTGCTGCTCTATTTGAAAATATTTAGGACTCATTTATTCCTACATCTATCATATCATTGATCTAATTAAAAATATTAGAAATGACAACAAATAAGTTCAAAAGGTGTATAAATAGAGCACACGTACATATATTATATTTGCAGATATCATGTGGTACAAGTTTCATATTTTTATTTATTGCGATTTTAGGGAATAAATAAGGTTTTATTATTTTTAAAAAAAGAAAACCACTATCCGAAATCGCTTTCAACATGGTTAAGGTTTCTTTTTCTGTCCAGTTTGGTTAGTCCATGGGTCTTAGGTTACCCGGTTCAGTAATTCAAGGTTGGAAATCGGACGATTATGATAATTCAAGGTTATATAATGGATTTTTCCCTTAAACAATGGTGTATTTGAGGGAATGTATATTTGTTGAATTCAAAATGTGCACATTTATTTATTTCTTTGATTGCTAGGATCAAACATGCATTTATGTGTTAGGTCAATTTTTCCGCATCACTTGATATAAGTATCTTAGTAGTAGAAAGTCCTCCATCTGATGAGCTGATACAATACACTCAAACTAAACATGAGGATGACCCTTTGTCTTGAATCATCCTATTCCATACATGCAACCAAACACATCTTAAAGTCAACAGCAAGAAAATTTCTACAACAATCGGATTGCTGAAATTCAGTGCGTTGCATGTAGCAAGTCCCAAATGGCTACGTTCAAAGGCCCAAGTGCGCTTGTGCAGACAGAATGCAGTCCATTCTCATGCTGGCCATGGCCGATATCACTATCTAGTCTCCTTGAACAAACGTAGAACGGTAGAAGCCACTTTTATATGCAAGCAAACATGGCTGTTGTGTCTGAGTTAATTACTGCTAGCCAGTGGCCAGAGCCAGACCTTCTGCCGAACCTTTTGCCATCCTCACAAATAAATTGTTAGTGCTCTCACTTCCTCCGATCCACCCTATTGACCGTCCCTCGCCTCCAGTGTTCATCCCCTTGTTAGTTCTTAGATTTTCTAGATGTTTTGGTCGTGCCATTCATGATAGGAATGCGGTTGCAGCCAGTTTCTTTGCCGCGAGGGGTGGATCCGATCCACACCATGTGATGACTGATGAACACATGAGCTACTTCGGAATCGGAATGCGCGGCACTGGGAAGTGGGAAGCCAGACACGTCCAAGACCTTGTATCTAGCACTATACATCTAACCACCCAGCTTCGATCTCTATCTGTCTTGAGTTTAGGTGTCGAATTCTTCCCCTACCAAACTGTAGCCACAAACCTGATAAAGTATGGCAACAAAAGGGTGGGCAACGTTTTCTTCCACCATTGCAACATCTGCATATCTGCCCTTACGTGTGACGAGCACCTCGAGTTACCGTGTTGCATGGCATGTTTAAATTTCAATTGCGTAGCGCACATATGCTCATCGGTCTGAAACTTCTGTTGTTGTACTTGAATGATATTCTAATGAAGTTAGCACGTAGAACTTAAGACTCATGCTGTGTTTAGAATTGGCAAAAAGAAGGTAACCATGGTGGCCTGTTTGGACGTCACGGTACTCGGTACTCTCTTATTCTGAATTTGGCTTTAATTAATTTATTTCTGCGAAAGCAGAACTGCTTTTCTAAATGCTCCTCCAAATAAAGAAGAGTGACAAAACGACGTTCTTACTACGAGGTTTATAAACCTAGTCTGGCTAAAGTCCGAAAGACTTTGTTCTTTAGGCTGATATAATTGATGCTGACAAGGTATATGAAAGGATATTTTTAGCAAATTATGAATGAGATTGAGATGTTTATTGCAAATATCTCCAATGATGTCGATATCTACTTGGTCCTTCAGCTTCAGGGTCACACATGACCAGAGCCACACAAGAGAGTTGCATTAATAGCAAACTGCAGTATGTTGAGCATTTCAGCTGATTTCTTTTAGGTTGTGCATTTCCATGGTTTATCTCTGCAGTGCTGGCTGAGTGACATAAATTTGTTTGGATGACAAGCGTTATTCATGGTCGGTCAGGTAAGGCCATGGGGCAACTTGAGGATACCCATCTCTGTTTCTATGAGTGAAAAAAATAAGGTCTATGGCAATGCCCTGAATATTCGGATCACTTGTATTTAAACAATCTCAAGAAAAAGTGGTTCTATTTAAACAAGGAAACCATTTGATAAGGAATCTCATCATGCAGAAAGTGGTTCTATTAAACAAGGAAACCATTTCATAAGGGTAAATTGAGAACAACGGTTAATTCAAGAGACAGTGCTAATGCTGATGCATTAATTAAACTGCACGTCTGCACTCCACTTAGCTTCATTCACTTCCACAAGCAATATACAAGTAACAATTTGCACTATCTTTTTCTCCCACATATATAGGCCTTTGAGACTACTATAGTTAATTGAATTTACACTTGGACGAAGCCTGTATATTCTAACATCGATGTCACTGGTCTCTTGAGTAAACATGAGTACATGACAACGATTTTTTGTTACCCACTCAATGGCCACTCAACTATGACAAGAAAGGCTGAACAAAGTCGTATGGAGGTATGTGAAATAACTTTGTGGAGGTTGCAGTTTGTGTACAAGGGCTAGCTCATCCTTTAACAGGATAACATGGCTGCAAGGGAGGCTGGTGGATGGACCGTACCCACATAATCCTGGAGAGTAGATAAGCAACTAATGTGACGAGTACATCCCACCAACAATAAGCTGTTGCAAAGCCGATCCTCTAGTGGACTATGAGTTACTACTGTTCGAGAGTTCCCCGGCAGACCTGCTGCTGAAAACTTTTTGGCATGTGCTGCATATAATGACTCCATATATACGAAGTAAATTAATTGTTAGCGCTCATTGCATGTCACGTTTCCGCCCTATATATACACACTCCTCCTTGTCTGTCTCCCCGCCAAGGCCCAAGCCCCACCCCCCCCCCCCCCCTCCATGTCCAATTGTCTATCTCACATTGTATTCCAGCCAGCTTTCTTGGCGTTGCTGCGGGAGCTTCCAACCTGTGGATCCACAGTTCCACTTCCGCACCATGTATAAATATATGATGAGCTGCTTCGGATTTCGGAATGCAAGGCATTGGGAAGTCAGACGCGAGCACTTGACTAACGGCTCGTACCGCACGAGAAGCAGCAGCCGCACAGCCATGGCGAACGTCTGGGCACCGCCGATCCTCTAGGACGAGCTGTCGACGTAATGTGCCATGTTTTTCCATGGAATCTCTATACCGAGCAGCAGAACAGGTTACCCAGTTCCAACTTCGCAGGGATGCATAGTTGCCTTGCTGCCTTAGCACGAACTACCTTTCCGGCCTAGTCTATCAGTAACTGCTGGTTTTGTACTTCTGCGGCAGATCGTAGAAGCAACTTTTATATGCAAGCAAACATGGCATTGTGTCTGAGACTCCGAGTTAATTACAGCTAGCCAGCGGCCAGAGCCAGACCTGGTGCCGAAACCTGTTGCCATCCTCACAAATAAATTGCTAGTGTTCGCACTTCCTCCGATCCACCCTATTGATCGCCCCTCGCGTCCAGTGTTCATCCCCTTGTTAGTTCTTAGATTTTTTAGATGTTTTGGTTGTGCCATTCATGGTAGGAATGCTGATCTTCCAGTTCCAGCCAGTTTCTTTGCAGCGAGTGGTGGATCCACACCATGTGATGACTGATGAACACACGAGCTACTTCGGAATCGGAACGCGATGCACTGGGAAGTGGGAAGTCAGACGCGTCCAGGACCTTGTGTCTAGCACTATACATCTAACCACCCAGCTTCGATATCTCTCTGTCTTGAGTTTAGTCATCGAATTCTTTGCTACCAATGCAAACTGTAGCCACAACTCTGATGAAGTATGGCAACAAAAGGGTGGGCAACGTTGTCTTCCACCATTGCAACGTCTGCATATCTGCCCTGATGTGTGACGTGCACCTCGAGTTACCGTGTTTCATGGCATGTTTAAATTTCAATTGCGTAGCGCAAATGCTCATCGGTCTGAAACTTCTATTGTTGTACTTGAATGAATTTCTAGTGAAGTTACAACGTAGAACTTAAGATTCATGTTTAGAATTGTCAAAAAGAAGATCACCATGATGGCATGTTTGGACCTCACGGTACTCTCCTCTTATTCTGAATTTCGCTTTAAAATGTCTTTTTTATTCCTACGAAAGCTGAACAGCTTTCCAAATGCTCTTTAAAATAAAGAAATTGAGTGACAAAACGACGTTCTTACTACGAGGTTTATAGACCTAGTCTTGCTAAAGTCCAAAAGACTTTCTTCTTTAGGCTGATATATAATTGATGCTGACAAGGTATATGAAAGGATATTTTTTAGCAAATCATGAATGATATTGAGATGTTTATTGCAAATATCTCCGATGATGTCGATATCCACATGGTCTTTCAGCTTCAGGGTCACACATGGCCAGGGCCTCACGAGAGAGTTGCATTAACAGCGAACTGCAGTATGCTGAGCATTTCAGCTGATTCCTTTTAGGTTGTGCATTTCCATGGTTTAGCTCTGCAGTGCCGGCTGAGTGACATAAATTTGTTTGGATGACAAGTGTTAACCATGATCGGTCAGGTAAGGCCATGGGGGTAACTTGAGGATCCACATCTCTGTTTCTATGAGGGAAAAAAATGGTCTATGGGAATGCCCTGAATATTCAGATCACTTGTATTTACTAACTTTGCCAAGAAAAAGTGTAAACAATCTCATCCATGAAGAAAGTGGTTCTATTTAAACAAGAAAACCATTTCATAAGGGTAAATTGAGGACAACGGTCAATTCAAGAGACAGTGCTAATGCTGGTGCATTAATTAAACTACACTCCACTCTGAGAGTACCATTGCAGTGTCATCTCTTGAACATATGGCTTCGATTCCTAGCTCCATCCATTTCCACAAGCAAGATACAAGTAAGAATCTGCACTATCTTTTTCTCCCACACTTGGACGAAGTCTGTATATTCTAACATCGATGTCGGTATGTCACTAGTCTCTTGAGTAAACATGAGTGCATGGCAACGATTTTTTGTTACCCTCTCCATGGCCACTCAACTATGACAATAAAGGCTGAGCAAAGTCATATAGAGGTATGGTTAAATAACTTCATGGAGGCTGGAACACCTTTCACAGTTTGTGTACAAAGGCTCATCTTTAACGACAGGATAAAATGTTTGCAAGGGAGGCTGGTGGATGGACCCACATATCCTGGTGGGTACATAGCAACTAATATAATGCGACGAGCACATCCACTAATAATAAGCTGCTGCAAAGCCGATCCTCTAGTGGACTATGAGTTACTGCTAGAGAGTTCTTGGCCAGACCTGCTGCTGAAAACTTTTTGGCATGTGCTGCATAGTGAATCCATACATACCAAGTAAATTACTGTAATTGTTAGCTCTCATTGCAAGTCATATGCTTCTAAGTTCTATACACACTCCTTATCTGTCTCCCCGCCAAGGCCCAAGCTTAGCCCTCCATGTCCAATTGTCTATCTCACGTTGTATTCCAGGACCAGCCGGCTTTCTTGGCGCTTGCGGGAGCTTCCAACCTGTGGATCTACACCATGTAAATATATGATGAGCTGCATCGGATTTCGGAATGCGAGGCATTGGGAAATCAGACGCGAGCACTCGACTAACGGCTCGTACTGCATGAGAAACAGCAGCCGCAGTTGCACAGCCATGGCGAACATCTGAGCACTGCCGATCCTCTAGGAGCCCCGGCGGCGCCCGCCGTCCGCCGCGCGCGCCCCCCGGCGGATAGATGACCCCGCCGTCGCCATCATTGGAGTCCGAGCCGGCCTCCGGCGTCCTCCTCCGGCGACCGCGAGGGGAGAGGCAGGGTGAGGCGGCGGTGGGGGTGGCGGCGGCTAGGATTTCCTGGAAATTTCAGAAAAGATCTTCCAACTACCTTTCACAGTTTGTGTACAAAGGCTCGTCCTTTGACGGGCCACGATGTCTGCAACGGAGGGTGGTGAATGGATCCACACATATCCTGGAGAGCACATAGCAACTAATGTGACAAGTACAACCACTAATAATAAGCTGCTGCAAAGCTGATTCTCTAGTGTACTATGAGTTACTGCTAGAGAGTGCCCAGCCAGACCTGCCGCTGGAAACTTTTTGAAATAATGTGCTGCATAATGACTCCATATACAAATTGTTAGCGCTCACTGCATGCCACGCTTCCAACCTATCAATACACACTCCTTATCTGTCTTGCTGCGCCAAGCCCCCAAAGCTTCACCTCGTCTTTTGCTGTGTCCAATTGTTCATCTCGTGCTGTATTCCAGCTAGCTTTCTTGGCGCTGTTGTGGGGGCTTCTTACATGTAGATCCACACAATTTAAATATCTGATGATGAGCAGCTTCGAATTTTGGAATGCGAGGCATTGGGAAGTCAGGCTCTGCTCGTTTCAGCGGGTATCTTCCTGGAGCGCAGCGTTACAGGACCAGCATTGCATGCATGCCGTCAAATTCTGCCGCTGAAGCATTTGGAAGGACAAACGGGCACTGTTAAAAACACACGACATGAGCACCTCCGAAACAAGCGGTATCTCAGACGCGATCGTATCACGCGAACGAGAAACGGCAGCCACAACTACAGCAACGAATGTCTGCCTTCTTCAGATCTGCTTTATGCTAAGAAGGCTTCCTTATTGAACCTGATTAGTGTAGATGTGCGTGCCTCACGCATGCGATGAACCGAAAGCTTCAAAGGAAAGGAAGTAGCTTAATGATCCAACAATCAAGGAAGGAGAATGATAAAAGAAACAAAACATATTTGATTGTCGTCCTTCATTTTTCTTAATTTTAAGCTAAGAAAAATGACCGATGGGTATGGCCCTATGGATAGAAGACGAGGTGAGGAAATAAAAGACTAAAGGTAAAAACATTTCTTTTTATTATTTTTGAATCCATTCCAAACTCTTTCAGCCTTTGCAGTGGAACCAACATGAGAGGGACAAAGGTTGGATGAAAAACGGTTTTGCAAAAACTCGCTCTTTTATAGTGAAGATGATTGACGCTAACAAGGTATGAAACAAAGGATAGTTTTTTTGATCATTCTGGGGAGATGCTTTGCTCCCCATGGTTGCTTAACTGTTACGGGTGATGCCTCGCTTCCATCATTAACAGTCCTCGGTTGCTGTCATAGTTTCCTGGGGGATGTTTTTTTTTTTTTTTTTGAAGAGCCTGGAGGGGTTTCCCCCTACAGTGAAGCAGGTATATTAAAACGAAGAGAAAGCAAACCTAAGTACAGTTAAAAAAAAAACAGAAAAGGCCCCCGAAGGAACTACCTCTGTAAGGTATCAGGGACTAAAGGAAATCTATCTAACCAGAGACACACCAACTGAGAGACCGAACTTTTAGCTCTCAACCGACTGAGACTAAGACAGTCGACGAAAGCGTCTAAACAGGAACTAAAAGAGGGAGCCAATCCTCTGAAAATAAGATTGTTTCTCGTAATCCAGATGCTCCAAGACATGATGACGATCAGCTCCATGAAAAAAGGAACTCGAACTGCAGCTTTGAACGAATCCAAAGCCTCTGATAAAGAGCAACCTGGCTGTACTGTGATGCCCAGGAGGTTCCAGCAACTCTGTGCAAACGGGCAGTGGATAAAGAGATGGGTTGAGCTTTCCAGTTCATTCCTGTTGCACATGACACAATTGAACGCAGGCAGGCTCATTCTACGCCTCTGAAGCCTTTCTCTTGTTGGGAGGCAATCATTGAGGATTAACCAGAAGAAGACCTTATGCTTCGGTTGACAGAACGAGTTCCAGAGCCAAGAAAAACTCCCAGAACCTGTCTCTGCCTGCTCAGTAGGTTGTACACTTTTTTTGTGGAGAAAACAGCAGACCCCCAAGGGTACCCCCAAATGTCCAGCCTGTCAGTGATCTCTACATCAGCAAGCTTGTTGACCAGCTGCTGAAACTGAGAATGTGCTTGAGCTGAGAGAGGGGTATGGAAGATGGAGTGCAGCTCTGTCACTTGCTTGGCTGCAGCTACTGTTATTTTTCTTGCCTATGTTTAGGGAGACCCTGAGGCAGTGTCGTTGTTGGTCTTTCACCTGGCAGGTTTGGGAAGATGCTTTACTTCCTAATGCCTATGTTTTGCTTGTTTGGAGAGAGCTTTGCTTGGGGCCATGCCCATTCTCGAAGGTGGTTGCGCCACCTTTCCACTCATCGTCATCGTTTGCCCCTTGGCTAGGTCGTCGCCGCTGCCACTACTTTGCAGTTGTTTCTTTCCCTAGCTTCTAACAGGTCTAGTCACTTTGTTGGCCCTTCATTTTGCTCCAGCTGCCATGGTCGTGTTGAGGTCGCACGTCTCTGTTGTCCTAGCATGGTGTGTCTCCTTGCTTCAGAATCGGTGTTCATGTTGCTCTCTTGGGTCTTTGAGATGTTGGGGTGGGGCGCGAGCGAAAGCTTTGTTGTGCCGAGCCGACAACGACTGCGCGCTGCATAGCTCACCCTCCGAGGGTGTTGTTTTCCTATTGCCCTGCCCCTTTTTGGCTCCAAGGGTAAAAATCCAGTTCTTCCCAGGTGTTCGCGTTCCCCATGGGTCAGCAGACTCAGCACATGATGATGGCATCATTGGCATCATTTCCTTCCTAAAGGCGTCATGTTGATGGAGCCATCTCTACCTCCTTGAGTTTGGCTGCTCGACACTGGTTTGTCGGTGATAGGGTGTTGTGTTGTAGTTTGAGTTGTTGAGTAGCTGAGTTGTGTTGTTTCCCATATCTTTCTCCTGTGTTCTTTGTTCCTCAGGTAGGTTGCTGTAAGGTTTAACATTTTCTTCTTAATGGAAAGAGATTTGTTACAGTGCTTGGGAGGAACCCGCAGTTCCTCTCCGTCTGAATATTATCAACCGTTGATAAAAAAAAAGTAATTTACGGTAAAGAAGGGTAGCTCTGTAAATGCAGATAGAATCTTTATTCACTGCACGTGAGAATCAGCCTGCTCGTCGTCTTGCCAGGGCTCGTCACCTAGGTGCTCGCTCGCGGTCGTGATTTCCCGCCGGATCGAGACGCTGGACTCCTGCGGCCTTTTCTCTGGCTAGTAAATCTGCTCACCTGCTTTGCAGTTTGCACGCCCATCACACAGCACCAACTTACTGGTGTTCACCACCCAACTACAGGCATACATCAAGAACATGCTCCTCCATCGCCAGCTTCACGATGACGCAATTGATGCTCTTGCAGGATGCATGGTGAGTCCCAACGTGGCACAGTTTGCTTTGTTGTATTCGATTGGGCTCATCCCTCCAACAACACCGACGATTAGGCTGTTCCTATTAAAATACTGTGAAGCTGTCATATGCACAACAATATTCAAAACGCCCATTGGGCGCCGGCTCCTTTCCGCTAGCATAACACCGGCCACGGGGGCCGTTGCCGAGGACTGCATGCAGGGAGTGAGGTGGGCACTAGCCCGGTGTAGACGCCGATGAGGTCCGACGATCGAGCCGGCTATAAGGCTACGGGATTAGCGATAGCCGGCCGCCGGCGAGGGACAGCGGTCGACGGGATTAAGCAGAGATCAATATATTGCAGGAGATAAGACACCATTAGGATGAAATTATCAATATACCCTTTTAATTTGGCTCTTGGTCCATAAGATTAGAGTTCCTGGTCCACATGTTTTAGGTTCCGGCCCACAACTTAAGTTCCTTCCAATAGGTTTTTTCTAATTTATAGCCATTTGATCGAGACAAATGAATGGCTACCATCAATTCCAAGCGCTGTAAAATTTCTCGGATGGAAAACATACTCAACACGTTTAAAGTTGTTTTATTTAAATATAAGTAAACCATTCCATTAGGGTTGTTTAATATAAGTAAGCTATTCCATTAGGATTAAACCGGGAACAACAATATTTTAAAAGAGACATCTTACTACTCTGAGAGCATTTTCTGATGAATCAAACTGTGAACAAACAAATTAACATAGATCCAAGTTTCTAAATTCCACTTTAATTTTTTTTATTTCTGCCAAAGCTGAACTGCTTTCCAGGTGCTCCTCCAAATAAAGAAATTGAGTAACAGAACGACGCTGTTACAACAAGGTTTATAGACCTAGTCTTGCTATGACAAAGCTGTTACTACGCTGCGAAGCTGAACTGCTTTCCAAATGCTCCTCCATGGCCACTCAACTATGACAAGCAAGGCGCTGGGCAAAGTGATACAGAGGTATGGCACTATGGTGAAATAACTTCAGGGAGGCTGGAACATCTTTCACGGTTTGTGTACAAAGGCTCATCCTTTAACGGGCCAACATGTCTGCAAGGGAATCCTGGAGAGTTAATGTGACGAATACAGTGTACAACCACTAATAACAAGCTGTTGCAAAGCCGATCCTCTATATTGTACTATGAGTTTACTGCTAGGGAGTTTCCAGCTAGACCTGTTGTGGAAACTTTTTGGCATGTGCTGCATAATGAATCCATATATACGAATAAATTGTCAGCGCACATTGCATCTCACGCTTCCACCCCATCTATACACACTCCTCATCTGTCTCCCCGCCAAGGCCCCCAAGCTTTCCCCTCACGTTGTATTCCAGCCGGTTTCTTGGTGCTGTTGTGGCAGCTTCCAACCTTTAGATCTACACTAGTAAATATATGATGATTTTGGAATGCGAGGCGTTGGGAAATCAGACGCGGCCACTCGACTAAAGGCTCTTATCGCACGAGAAACGACAGCCGCATCCCCGCAGCACTGTCTATGAGTGTTCCGGAGATCAGGCACCACCGTGTTCCGATCCTCATGCCGATCTGTCAAATGTCAGCTCTAGTCCAACTGAGCTTCTGATGATATACTTACATAAGGATACGTGCACTGCATGTTTCAAGTTTGCCATTTTCTTCCAAGGTATTTTTTACCGAGCAGCAGAAAAACAAGTTACCCATTTTCTTACGTATGAAACTTTGACTTGTATTAGCGGTATATGCTAGAGTGCTTGTCAAACTCTGTAACCAGAATGATTAGATGGTTTGGCGTCGGGATGCGGTGTTTCGTGGTGTACCCGTATGCTGACATAGCTATCGAATGGGGAGAGCGCCCATAGTCACGTTCCGGGGACATAGAGTTGGTCGAATCTCGTTAACAAACCTCGTGCCTCAGATGTCGTATGTGATTATGCACGAATATCTCGATTAATCCTAAGCACTTCCACACGTTTGTTTTCTAACACACCCAGTTCCAAGGGATATGATGCTTAGTTACCTAGCACGCCTGCATTTTCGGCCTTGTCACTCAACATTCGACGACAATGGCTGGTTTTGTACTCTTAACGGAACAAGTAGTACTCGACTTAGAGAATGACTGTTTTGAGCGGAAGTCGGAAGAAGGCATCACACCGTGTTTTTTTTGCATCTCAGGGTCCTTTACTCGTTTATATTATGAATTTTTTTCCTGAAACTAATGATGTGACGAGTACAGGCACTAACAATAGGCTGTTGCAAAATAAAAGCCGATCCTGCTAGCTAGAGAGTTCCCAGCCAGAGCTGCTGCTGAAAACTTCTTGGTATGTGCTGCATAATGACTCCATATATAAATTGTTAGCGCTCACCGGATGTCATGCTTCCAACCTATCAATGCACACTCTTTATCTGTCTCCCTGCCAAGGCCCCAGGCCTCCCCCTCCATGTACAATTGTTCACCTCACGTTGTAGATCCACACCAGGGTCTGTTCGGCCGGCGGGCAGTCGCTGCCGCTGCGGCTGCAGGCCTGCACGATTCAAGAGACAGCTACTGTACAATGTATAGTGAGCTGCTTCATTCAGATTTTGGAATGCGAGGCATTGGGAAGTTAGGCGTGAGCAATCGACCAACGACTTGTATCACACATTCGCACGTCGAACAGCTGACACAGTCCCACAGGTACGGCGATCAATGTCTGGGCACGGCCTTTTACACAACAGCTGATCTGTCAAAGGTCGGCCTAATCCATCTGTGTTTCTCATGGTGTAGATGCTATATATTACATAAGGAGGCGTCCATTGCTTGTTTCAAGTTTGCTGTGTTTTTCTAGAGCATTTTTACACCAAGCAGTAGAAAAACCAGTTACATGGTGTAACTTGTTTTGTACGTAGGAATTTCATTAAAAAAAAAACTCATAAGAACAGAGAAATTTTCTTGCATTCCAAACAGCCCTGGCAACTTCTCAGAGATGTTTTAGTTGCCTAGCATAGTAGTCTGCACTGCCTTTTCGGCCTCTGTCAGCAACGGCTGGTTCTGTGCTCTTTTTTGCGCCGAACAAGTCATGATGCCGTTTGTGTCCTCTACTCGTTTGTATTAGGAAATCTTGCTTGAGAATTTCTTGTTCCTGTGAAAATTGAATCTCTCGCTTTTGAATTCTCCTCAGATTAACGAATTTGAGTGACTGAACGAAAGGTCTATAAAGCTGAGTCCTCGGATTAAAGCTGAGTCCAAAAGGCTTTTTTTATTTAAGCTGATAATTGATGCTAACAATGTACTCCCTCCGTATTTAAATATAACTATATAAGTCATGGTTGACTTTTTTTCAAAATTTCAATCGCTCGTTTTATTTAGAAAAATTATAATTTATTTTGTTATGATTTGTTTTATTATTGTATAGAGTTTGAGCATGATTTATTTCTTTAAATATTTACATGTTTTTTGAATAACACGAGCAATTAAAATTTTGAAAAAAAATCAACCGTAACTTATATTTAAATACGGAAGGAGTAGAAAACAAAAGATAATTTTTACCAAATTATTCAGATCTCATTTATTTACTCACTTTGTAACCCGAAAAGTAGTAGGGGTAATAAACACTCTCATCCTTACAGAAAGTGGTTTTATTTAAATATACTAGTCAATCAATCCGTGCTTTTGCACGGGTTAGAGTCTTAAATGTGTTATACGTAACCGTACAACATATATAGATATATTTTTATATTTAGATTTTTATAATAACATATCTTGCTACTTTATATATATGCTTAATTGATTTAGATAATATTTGATCGATTGCAAAAATAGGTGATTTTAATATAATTTTGAGAGGTTACTTTCATCATATTATCAGTCATAATAATAAAGGTGAACAATTTAAATGTAAATTAAAGGAGATATTTTGTATTATCCTATCAAAATAGCAAATGTGAGCAATTAGATATAAATTTAGGGTGTCATTTCATATTTTCCTTTATATTGGCATAGTGGGCAATTAATATGTAGTTTTAGGGGTTATTTAATATTATTTTAATAATGGCAAAGGTGAGTGACTACTTAATTAGAAAATAGATCTAATAGCTATTAAGATTCCAATATGTTAATTGATGATAGGTTTTTTTTTTTTATTATTGTGAAGATTTCTATAATTTTAATTTTTTTCTAGCGCATCTTGTGAGAATTGACATGGAAATTTCAAAAGGTCTACAAAATATCTGTTTATGGATAGGTTTCTAGCATCTTTAATGCAAAAAAGACAAAAACTGAAGGTAAATTTAAAAATGAGAAAAATCTAAAAAAACAAAAAAAATATTTGCTTTCGTTGAAAATTGAACTCAAAATCTTTCGTAATGGCAGAGGTGGGTAATTACTTAGAAAATATATACAATGAAAAAAAGAGGATATTTGCTTTCATTGAGAGTTGAACTAATTACTTAGAAAACGAACTAATGGCTATTAATATTCCAATCTGCCAATTGATGGTCGGATGTTTCTGATTATTGTGAGAATTTTTTGGATTTATTTTTTTTCTAGCGCGCTTTGAAATTAGTGCAACTTTTAGAACCTCCAATTAATAATAGTAAGAAAAGTAAACCATTCCACTAGGGTTAAACCGGGAGCAACAATACTTTAAAGAGACATCTTATTACTCCTAACTGAGAGGAATATTTCCTGATGAATCAAACTTTATACAAACAGATTAACACATATCCAAGTTTGCGTAGGAGAAAATAATTGAAGCTTTGAAAGTGACCGTCAAGGCGTCAATGCCCTTCTCCGAATCTTTTTCTCAATCTTGTCCGCAACAAGTCGGTTCTCTAATAGAATTTATAAGCACGAGAGATGAGAGCTAAGCTTGGACAGATGGTGTCAAAATACAAATTTTCAGGGTTATGTTATATAGTTCAGCAAGGGATTGAAAACTCCCCAACATTCACCACGCTGCAGTCCTCAGATGCAGATTCTGAGCATCGTATGGGTTTTTTTTTTTTTTTCGTTTTTGTCATTGCAGGTTCTTCAACACTACACCAACCGAAGCGGGCAAACGGCAATCATTTTCCGAGGAAAGATTCTTGGAAATCATAAGTATTCCCTGTCAGCACTTTACAGCACATCGTTCGAAACTGACGGCAGATGGCCACATCTAACAAACTGACAGCCGCCAAGAACTCTCATCGACAAGGAAGGAACCCACACGTACGATGCAGCAACCCTACCAGGTACCAGCAAAGACCACAGAATCACTTTGGATGTCTGATCATAGATCTCATATGCAAAACTGAACCCCAGTAGACTTTACATTTTTCTCTATGCACTTAGAAAAACCCGATAGACCATCCAGATACAGTTCAAGTTTCTGAAACGCAACTATCTGCCAGGCACCCTGATTCAAATCCAGCCAAAGAAAAGGGAAATAGAAAAGATAAGCTGATGCGCGATTAGGTACAAAAAAAGCTGAACTGGTCAGACTAACTTCCTATCCGGTCCTCCTTGGGCTTTACCACGCTCTTCAGCCAGGTTGTTTCCTCATGCTCATGGGACGAGCATAACTTCAACGTTTAGGAGGGATGGCAGCAGCGGAAACGCCTTTCTGGGTGGATATGGCGGAAGCAAGGGCAACTGGCATCAGGCAGAGCCCCTTGTTCTGAAGGTACTGCATTGCACTGGTGATGCTGGTTTCCATTAGCTTCACAACCTCTTCCTCGAAGGCAAAAGTGTCTTCTGATTCTTGTGCGTCCATTAGCCCTTGTACATTTGTTGGATCTGACAGAGGTTGACCATGGCAACCCTACATGAATCATGACAATGTATGCATGAGTAGATTGAAGTGAGTGAATGATAATCTTATCTCAATGTAAAATCAGGAGGTAAGTTTGTATCAAATTCAAATGCAACTACATCGCAAATGTATTAAAGCCACCATGTTATGTCATAGCTGAATTTATCTTAATCATTGCAATTGCACAAGCAACTGAAAAAGATGCGAAGTCTATAGTAGAAATTATAGAACAATATGTTTCAAGGATTAATGGAAGTTGTAGAGAATTAGATGGTTTACCTCAGTTTGGGATTCTGTGAGAAGGGGAAGAACTGCTCCAGGAGCTCCTAGCCTACTCATGCTCAAGACCTGAATGAAACAAAGTAAAAGAGAAGAATGTTAATCATCTGGTAAGCAAAGTTACCTGTGTTTGTTTCAAAAACTATTCGCAACCATACCTTGACCTGAAGCTGAAGGAATTTCACATAATCAATGATTTCATCCAGCATGGATGCCTTGTCTGCCTGCTTGCATAAAAATATTGTGACCCCATTTTATCAAGAGCTATTTTAAATAAAAAAAACAACCTTATTAAAGAACGGTAAAAACTGTTGTCTTCAATCTTTGGTATGAATATGATATTTTATCTGCACTAAGCTCTGCGTCAACAGGAACTGGGAGTTTGGATAATTGGATGGGTGAAGTTTCATTGAAATGTAGCATTTGGTTCAACTTTGAATTAGATCTGAAACTTTCCAGTGAAATTCATCCATTTCAAACAAGCACTCCTCTGTGGCTCTGCCACTCGTCTTTAAAGGTTCATAATACTGGAACTAAACCAATTGCAAAACAGGTAATGACTATTATTGGCCCAAACAGATCAAATGCTCACTCCAGTATATTTGTAGAGTGACGGCTTTAAATTATGTACTGGAAAAACCTAAAATTTAATGGTCGCTCCTTCTATTGTCTCAATTGGCAGATTTCAAGCCATGATGCAGAAACACATGTTCTTATATTAAATATAGGTAACAAAGCAGGTAATTAGCTCAATGATGAATTATAATAACTGCAATTTCAGTTGCATTCTGTCAATGCACAGGAATAGTTAAGCAAAAAAAGGAGTACCTTATTGGAATTTGGGACAAGGTCTTGCAGATTTTTCATCCTATCTGAAATTTTTTCTCTACGGAGCTGCAGTAAAATAGGAATCCAGTTAATCTTTAAGCATGATATGGAAAACAAAACCAAAAAGTTTAAAAGAGTTATGCAGCTCTTCAGTTTGTCCTGAAGTAGACTGATGTCCTAAAAAAAAAAAAACTCACCCGTTCAGCAATACTATGAGGATCAGTTGCCTGTCCACGACGAGCCCTTACTCGTGGCTTCACGCCAACACCATTTCCAGTTGAATTTGGTTGGGTTTGTACATCAGAAGGCTGGCTTACAGGACACTCACTTTTATTTTCATTGATCCATGAAGGCATCTAAACATTGGAAATAAGAAACCCATGTGAGGTACAATCTGATGAAACGCAGCATAAAAGGAACACGATGACTAAGTAGAAATGTATTTTTGTAAGAGAAAAATATGTAAACACCTTTTCAGGAACCAGGGCTCCTTTTGTCGCAATAACTGCCATCTGATTACACACAGTGAAAGTAGGGGTAGGAACATTGCACATTGCATTCGGCTCCTGCAGTATGTAAGTTGAGTTACGGGCAAAGTTTAAACTAAAAGTAAAACATTTGCAGATAATTTTATATAGTAGCACAGTTTGAAAAACAAACCTGTTTTTGGATCTTGAAAACACTGGCAGCTAGGTTTGTTTCCTGGACACTAGCAAACGAAGGAAGCCTACCACTGACGAATTCTTTGCTATCCTGTAACCGAAAGAACCCAAAATTAACTTAATTGAATTAGACAGAGTAGAGCTGTGCATGTAATTTCTTTTTTTTTAAAGAAAAAACAGTGTCTATGTAATGAGGATTACATGTAGTGATGACAAGGTAGCATCGCTAAATACTGATGTATTCACATTCGGATGGCTTGTTTTGTTCAAGATAGCATCACTTTGTGCTCCTTGAAAACTGAAAGCTTCTAGATTTGCTGGTTCCATGAATGAAGAGGCATTTTGGAATGTGGAACACAAAGTTGGGGCTGAAGAAACAGCATTTACTTCAGCCAGAAAAGCAGAAACTTCACTTCCATTACTATCAATTGAACTAGATAAGGCATGAGGCAGTTCCGAAAGTCCAGATGTATTCAAATGTGGATGAAAGCCCCCAGGTGTGGAATTGTGCTGAAGCAGCCCTTGCGCTACTAAATTATTCTGCAGATTACTGTTGTTCTGCAGTCTTTGAAGCTCCAGAAGATTTTCACAAAGCTTATCCCTAGATAGAATCTCACCAGGTAACAAATCTGTCTGGCCAGCACTAGTATAGGTCAATTGTTCGTTGGGAAGCATAATGGAGTCCTGTTCATTGCCACTGAATTTTAAATTGTGATCTGATCTAGCTGTCATGAAATAGCTTGAAGGGGGCATGCTTCCTTCTCCATATGATTCCACTGAACCATCAGCCAAACTGTAGCTCTCAGAAGCAGAATTGACAGGCCATGATGAGAAGTAGGAACCAGCAGAGTAGTCCATATTTAACCACAAGAAATACTACTCGCAATCTCTGACCAAAATGTTCTTCAGTAAATGACTTCTACGGACTGAAAGTATTTACAGCTGACAAATCGGTGATGCCTGCATTCAAAAGAGAAAATCAGTTAATTATTAAGGGCAAGCATAGATGGCCAGAATGTTTCCTTTTATACAAGGGCAGACATAATGATGCTATCATGCTAAAAGAACAGCTATAGATTGCAAGGATGGACCAATAATGCAAAGATACAATCAAATATTGGGAGTTTAAAGATCTCGAAGAAACATTTTGGGGATATGAGTTAACGACTAAAATAGGATTCCCTCGAGTTTATGGTGTACAGTTTACAGGTGCCCCTCAGGCCCTCAGCACACATCACTGTCATCATTCAAGCATAGAAATTTTCTACAGATGTGGGGTTGGATTTTTCAATAGTCTGGATTTTCCCTTAGAAAATGAAAATTTGGGATGTGCATCTGAAATGCTGAATCAACCACAATTTCATACTTGCTGGAGGCAAAACTATTACTGTATAAAGAGTACAATCACTGATAGTTGATTAGTTGTACAATATAAAAGCTTGTCTATGCCAACTTATGCTACCGCCAAATTCTTAAATGGTACTTCACATTCTGATTCTGGTATCTACTCAAACCAGTTCATTTCTCATCTAATCGGTAGTAAAAAAACTGAACTGATAGAATAATTACGGTACAACAAGTAAGCGCCAGCTATCATTTATCTCTGACACTACAGTATAGCACTTAAAAGCCCCTGAATGTCCACCATAAACCTCATAAGACTGCGTGCAATGGACTGGGTTTGTCTATACACTGCAGCGACACTGTTCAGAGAAAGAGGTAGTTGGAACAGTAAATAAACCATGCATTTACATATCCTACTGCACGTAGTCCAACAGTCTATGAATAACCGACTGCATTGATGCCTTCTGGCTATTGCGAAACAGAGATGCTGTCAGACAATAAACTGATATGACGCGCTCTACAACAAACTGCCATTCCTATCATCACACAACACCCTTATTCAGAATCAGAGACCACGAAATCGAGCCTTTTCCCCTTTTTCTTTCCCCCTCTAGGATTTATCAGATACGAATTTAGGAAGACAAGAACACGTTGTGAATAACAAGATAATTTTTTTCTCTTAGGAATTTAATCAGCCGTACCCATATATGAAATTTCCGGGGAAAAGAGAAAAAGATCACGAACAAAGAAATAAAAACACGATTGGAACATTACACCCGTGTCAACCAATCCCACCCGATCGTCCATCTCCATCTGGACCATCTCTGGCATTGCTGTTGCCCCCTTTGCGATACAACTAATAAACCCCACCAAGAAACGCCAATAACAAAGCCGCCACAGAGGGCAGGCGCGGGCGACCAAAACCCCATCAAGAACAGAGCCAAGACAACACAGATGCAAAGCGTGTAGCAGGGTCATACGCATGCGGTGAATCGCTCTCGAAGATCACGGTTGTGCGGAAAGATGAAGCCAAGACGGAGGGAGAACCAGACCGAACACTTACCAGGGAGACGGGGGCGACGAGAGCAGCAGCGAAGCTGCTCCTGCCGGGATTGAAGGAGGAGGAGGTGGAGGAGAGAGTGATGGTGACTCAGGTGAGGTGAGGCTGTGAAGAGAGGAAGAGGAGGAGGCGGTTTGGGCGGAGAAGAAAAAGGAGTGGCTTTTGCAGCCTTGCTTGCCGGGGGCGAAGACTGGAAGGAAGACGCGTTGGACTGCTGAATTTCTGATGCTCGCTCAGCGCTAGCAGGAAAGCCACAGCAGTTGGTGCTGCCCCCTTTTGTTTTTTAGTACCCCTCTTTTTGTTTATTTCTGCACGCATCTTCTATCCTTTTCTGTGCCTTTTGGGTTGGATGTATGGATTGGGTGGAACAGAAACATTTTACATATTTTTTTCTTTAAGTGGCAACTACGTAGAATGACTTTGTTTTAGAAATATTATGATAATTTTATTTTGTTTCTTAAATTGTTGGAATGTTGAATTGAAGTTTGTCTTCTTCTTTTGTTTCAAGTGGTTTGAGTGTGCACCTTTGTGCATAATTAGCGATACGTTTTTATTTTGAGATAGCCATTTTTGTTGTGGAGGCCAGCTCATACTAAGTTGGACTAAGTAGCCACTGTTTTTACTTTTTATATATGGCCAGACTGAGATGTGCGTATTTATACAACAATACTACTTTGCTGACACACGCAATGATGTGCATAAACTAACAACATGTACATATATAGACATGTCATCTAATGCACATATCACTTTTGGCGTTATTGAATCCGAGATATTGCGTGCTAAGTAGGCACAACATCGTAAGAAAGATGACGTGTAGTGGTGCACGATGTCCTAGTATGCGGTTGAGTACACGTTAGATGGCTTGTCCTGTGCCGCTATATTGCAGAGGATCGGATGGTTGGCGTGGCGTATATAGGCTATATGCCTTTTTACGCGCGCAAGGAATTGGAAAGGATGCAGGTGGCTAGCGCAATAGATGATTCCAATCGCTACACATATTTGGAGGCTGTATTGCTCGACTGGCTTATAGATTCGACTCAAGTTACACTCGCTGTTGTGCAAGGACTCGAAATCGTGCATATCGATTCTATCATCTTACATTAAAAAAAAACAAAATAAAAGTTTTATGAGCCTAACAAAATGTCATACGCCTTCACCGTCGCCGTGCAAACACAAGTGCACTGCAAAATTAGATTTCTTCCCAGAAAGACTGGCTTTTCCGCGCATGCATGGAATTTCTGACTAGCGCTTTTTATGTCGTGTGCATTCTCCTCGGAAAAAGTCTGAAGTGAAACAAATACAACGCTTGTCCGGCCCCCAACCGAGAGAGGACCGGAACGGAATAGAGGAAGAAGCCGAGGGGGTGGAGCGCGACACGGGACGGGAGGCGACAGTGCTAATCCTCTTCCCCTGTCACGGCGCGACCCCTGCCTGCATTCCTGATGATCAGGTCAGGTCAGGTCCCGCCGTGCCGTCGCTGCGCGGGTGGGCCCCGCGTGGGCGTCCCCCCACGGGCCCACATTCGGCAGCGCCTACGGGGCCGGGGAGGCCGGGGCGGGTGCGTTTGTTCCGTTATTCGCGACCTATGACAGCGTCCTTAATCATTCTTCGGTTGCTACTGTGCAGTACTACTAAACCACCTACTACTATAACAAATGATTAAGAACAAACAAACAGGGGCGTCAAAGCGTCGTCGTCATCAACCCCCTGATTAACAGCAGCAGTTCCTCAGCAGACACTTAACAACAATCCACTGGACCGTTTCCCCCGGGAGAAGTGGCACGAGTCGGTGATTTTTATCTTTTTTGATGGATTAGGCGCGGTCGCGTGACGTCGTCGTGCCCAGGCCAGCCGCCATTGGCCGCGCGCGAGCTGGCTGTGCCGGCGACGTGTTTGACCCGACCCGCGCGCGCCGGGTAATCCCACGCGGCTTTGAAGCGGTAGTTTCCTCTTTTTCCCCCCGTTGCCGCCCGCCGCTGCATGCTGCGCGCCCAGGTCGCGGCGCGGCGATCGCTGCATGGCGCGGCGCCCGGACGCCCGGTTTCGGCGGGTGGCGGAGTCCACGCCTCCACGGCGCGCGCCGGGCGGGCGGGCCGGCCGTGGGCGAGAGCGATATGCGGAGGCAGCGGGGGTGATTTTGACTTGGCACGGTCGGCGGCGGATTAGTTTAGTGTAGGCAGGAGGCCGGGCGGGTCGTGCCGTGCGCGCGGCAAGTGGCGGCAGGCGCGCGGGCGGGCGGGTTAAACTGATTGATGAGAGCGTAGCATCAGGTGGTTCGGGTCAGCTAATCACGACGCGCGCGGGGATTGCGATGGCAGCGCGTGCAAGCCAAGCATATATACATATCAGTAGCCTAGCCTCTTTTTTTTCTTCCCACCGAACACCGATCTGCGGTGTGATGACTGATCGACGAGTGTGTTCGGTTGGCTGATCCACTCTCGAGGACCGATCATTCATTCCAAAAATAACGGGTGGGTAGAGGCTGTCCGGTGTATGATGAGGATGGCCTGGCCTGGCCCTGGCTCGTTGCGTCGCGTGACGCTACCCAGCAGATCGGCACGGTGGGGGCAGTTTACACTTTGCTCCCCGAGGGGACGAGCGTAGGGGAATTTCCGGCGATGCAGCACGGCCCATCCTGTTCTTATTTTGTCCTGTTCGGATCGAGCGGACAGGCCCACCTTCCGCTGCGTTCTTTGACGGCCCATATATGGCCATCCGCGCTTCTGACTGACTGAAAGCCAACCGTCGGACGGGCCCTGTGCGGCCACCGAGGCTCAGGCCAGCCAGCACTGCTTGAGTGGGCCGGCCCGTGAGCCGCGAGGCCGGAATGCAACATTTCTTTTCTTTTTGAGCTAAAAAATCATTTCTTTTCTTTTTCTGAGTCCGGAATGCGATTTGGCTCACCGGGAACCTATTAATTTTCCCGCTTATAAAAAAAAACAATAACGGACCGGTCAGTGAGGAGATAAGCTCGGAATAAGCAAAGGGTTTATTACCAATTTACCATGTGCATGCGGTGTTTCACCCGATGACGTGGCGGGACACGGTATGCATGGGCAAGAACCCAGCTGATGCACGACGGAAATGTACAAGGGCAAGGGTGATCACCAACAAAGCGACGTGACAGCGAAGCTGCCATATCAGAGCCAGCGACGTCCGTACCATGATACGGCATGCTATTTGATTGTTCGGAGACATGATACTCCCTCTTTTTTTATATTTTTTTATTCGGGACGCGGTTGATTTTTTTTTCCAAATATTAATATTTCGTGTCACCTCAGGTCCGTCGCGGATTGCATGCCACTGTAAGAGGATCTTCCAGTTTATACACGCTACTGTAATTGAAAAAGTGTAGCAACAACATGCCAACATGCCGCGTGCAGCGCGCACCTGCCCGGCTGCCCCGCACGGCCGCGCCACGCCACCGCGTGCGACGGCGGGACTGCCTGGTGGGCTCTCTGCTCTGCGGCACGCGCGACCCACGAGGCGATCGAGACCGTCCTCGCTCTCGCCCGGCAAGGCAGCCCGGGACGCTGGCCTTTGCGGCGGCGGCGCCGCGGCGGCCACACGAATTCGCATGTGGTGCCCAAGGTGCGGCCACAAAAACTAATTACAGTTGCACTAGAAAAAGTTCTTCATTGAGGAGCTGCCAGATTATCCACAATGAAACTCTTGATCCATGGTTGACACTGGAGCATATGGCCTTCCTCCATATTCCATCACCCACACGTTAGATCAAGTTTGTCAGATCGAGTTCAAATTTATTTGTGGGGCCCATACTAAGAGTCATAGTAGTTTTTGGTTTTAGGCTATCCCCAATGATGGAGTAAAAAGTACTGCTATAACATTGTTTGACACTGTAGCGCTACTATAGACAGAAAGATAGTTGGAACAGTGGATGAATATGGATAGACAATGGTTTTACTCATCCCATTGGGATGGTCTTATAGCCATTGTTTATTATATCTCCAACAATAATGTATAACTATCTATACACAAAAATAAGTTAAAAATATTCTTTTCAATTAACTTTAAATTTGGTTGTGGTGTATCTGTAGCATTAATGTATAAACATCCTACTATTCAAATCAATTTGAATTTGTCTGTGGGGTCATACTATTGCAATCTACTCCCTCTGTTTGAATATGTTTGTCATTCGGACATCAGTTTTGTTCATAAAATGAACCGGCTATCTTGGTCCTAACGTCGAATAAAAACATCCGGAGGTAGTATAATGGTTTCTAGTTTTGTAGCCATGATTTATTATATCTTCAACTTCTATGTATAACCAACCATACATGAAAATAAATGAAATAATCATTCCAACTATTCTTATTGTATCTACAAAATAAACAAAATCATAAATGTGTGAGATGCAAGAAACTTCCAAGTTCAAATTCGGTGGTGTTGTATCTCCAACATTAATGTGTAAGCACTCCATGCACAACAATTATTCAATCAAGTTCAAATTTGGCTATGGGCCTATACTATAAGCAATATATAGCAGTTTCTGCTTGGTAGCCATAGTTTATTATATCTCCAACATTTATGTATAAATAACCATATATGAAATTAAACGAAAGAAACATTCCAACTATTTTTAGTGTACCTACATAATCAACAAAAATTGTACATATATAAGATGCAAGCAATTAATTAAATAGGACACCTTAAGCAAAAAGGGCGATGATAGTTGTCAAGGATACTGAGCTAAATACAATACATTTGCTACAAAATTTATGATTTCTTAACTCAAGGCTCATTTCAATAAAAAGAAAAGTGGGAGAAAAGAAACAGCTTAAGTCCACACATACAGATCCCTCACAATTAAAAAAATGTGACTACAAATATTCATAACCGCTCATTACAGTAGATACTAGATTCCCTGCGAGGAAACTCTTGATCCCAATCGTTGAGATGGTGCCCCCATGCTCCAACACTCGCCACATATTAAGTTTGTTAGATTGAGTTCAATTTTTGTTGTAGGGTCATGCAGAGAGCCATAGTGGTTCTTTTTGGTTTTGTTGTTGCTGTTTATATTTCTAACAATGCTATAGAACTATCTATTGCTAAAAAAATAGATAATAGAAATATACAACAACTACTCAATTACGTTCAAATGGTTGGGCTGGATATCTATCACTAATGTATAAGGCTCTGAGCACAAGAATAAAGGAAGTATATGGCTGTGTTGGATATCCATCATTAATATATAAGCCTCTGAGCACAAGAATAAATAAATGAAGTATGACAACTAATCAATCAAGTTTAAATTGGGATGTTAGGTCATAGTATGAGGTATGCATAGTTTGTAGTCTTGTAGCCATGGTTAATTATAGCTCTAATATTTACATGTAAGCAATCATATATACATGAAAATAAATGGAAGAGGAATACCATAGTTTCTCAATGCCTCTATAGAATTGACAAAATCGTACATATGCGAGATGCAAGAAATTAATTAAACATGGTACTTCATGCAAAAAGGATATGCAATAGTTGTCAAGGATACATAGCCTATTAATATGATAGCTTTACTACCAATTTTTAATTGTTTGCCTAAAGGCACCTTTCAATGAAATGAAAAAGAGAGGAAAAATTAGTTCAAGTTGACACATAGAGATCCCTAACAAGAAAATAGATAGTCATTATAATTATACTAGAAATGTTTTCCATTGAGAAACTACCAAAATATTCACGAGGATGGCATGCTCGATATTCCATCGCTCATGGTAGACCAAGTTTGGCAGATCAAGTTTAATTTTGTTTGTGGAGTCATAGTAGTTTTTGGTTTGTAGCCATTATTTGTTATATCTCCAATAATAATATATAGCCATCTATGTAAATAAATAAAGTATCTATAATCAAGTTTAAATTTAGTTGTGTTATATTTTCAACATTAATGTATAAGTATCCATGCACGAAAACTATTCAATCAATTTCAAATTTGGCTATGGGGTCACACCATGAGCAATATAATGGTTTCTAGTTTTGTAGCCCTGGTTTATTGTATCTCCAACATTTATATATAAGCAACCATACATGAAAATAAATGAAAGAATCTTGCCAACTATTCCTAGTGTATCTACATAATCAACAAAACCATAAATGTGCGAGATGCAACAAGCCTTCAATCAAGTTCAAATTTGGTTGTAATGTATCTCTAACATTAATTTATAAGCATCCATGCATGAGAATATTCAATCAAGTTCAAATCTTCCTATGGTGTCATACAATGAGCAATTTCTATTGGTTTCTGGTTAGGCAGCATTAATTTATTATCTCCAACATTTATGTATAAGCAACCATACATGAGAATAATTGAAATAAATCATTCCAACTATTCCTATTACATCTACATAATCAACAGAGTCATACATGTATGAGATATAAGATTCAATAATTAATTAATAGGACAACTTGCCCTAGAAAAAGGATAAGTAATTACAAAGCCAAATATGACAACTTTGCTAAAATTTTTTGATGGATTAAATTTTTATTCCTTTCAAAAAAACATAAAAAAGGAAAAATATATATTGCTCAAGCACATATATAGAAAAAAGATAGCTAGCTACTATAAATGCTCACGACTATATTGTGACGATTGCAAAGGCCTTCGTTAAAAAGGGGCTTGTTATTGCGCAACCCGTAGCCTGACCTCATTGTCTCCGCCGTCTTCTCCCCCTTCTGCACCTCTTATTCTGTCGCACCCCCTCAACAACTCCTATCGCCCCGCTCGATAGTCCTTTCCTTTCAACCTTCAGCCCCCATCGCCTCGTCACCCCATCCTCTCCCACTCTCCATGCGTCGCTAACCTTTGGTGGCCTCCGTTGCCTCGCCGCCCCCTCCTCCTCCTCGCCACTAACCTTCGCTGCAATTACTCTCCCACTATGCCATCTCACTGCCTCGCCCCCTCTAACATTCGCCGCCATGACTTCCCCTCCCTAGTTTAGCCTACCGCCGTCACCGAGCCGCCTTGCCTACCGCCGAGATCGTCACAGCCACTGCCAACTGACCTCTCGCTGGGTATGGACGGTCGATGGTCACATCGACGTGGACCCTCCAAACCTCCCTTTATACGATGGGGGGAGGGCCCCAGTGATGGTGGCTTGAAGACGGGGAAAAAGGGAAGAGAAAAGGAAGAAGGTCACGCGAAGCACGAACAATGTGGTTTGCCATGCAAAAAATGTTTCCATTGAGGGAACAACCAAATTCTTCAAAGGAGGATCCTCATCCCAGCTGTTGCCAGTGCATCGTCCGGCCCCTGTGTGCTCAATGGCTCACCCAATCACTCATGCACACTTGCCGGCAACTCAGCATGCTGGCCACGCATCCCTCATGACCTCCACGCTTATATTAACCTATGCCAGAGACCCCTGCCATCCACTTCATCACGCGCTCCGCATCCCCTCGCCTCGAACATGCAAAGCAACGAACCAGTCAGCACATCGTCGCCGAGTACCAGCAGCCAGCCATGTGCGGTGGCACCGTACTGTCAGATTGCATCACGATCCCGCCAAGGAGGCGGGTCTTACTGGCCAAGCTCTGGCTAGAGGGCAGGAGGCCGGCCTTGAAGAGGAGGATACCTTTGGACGTGGAGGATGAGAAGGCCACAGGACTTTGAGGAGTTTGAGATGGAGTCCAGGGACGAAGGGGTTGAGGTTGAGGTCAAAGTAGAAGACGAGGCAAAGCCCTTTGCCGCACCTGCGAGCGTGCTCGCCGGAGGTATACCACACCACGTACTTAGCTCCGCGCGTTGATTTGCATGTGTTGGTTGGGCGAAAGACAAGTGATTTCCTAACTATATCGATAGGAGGTTGGGAATTGGGGAGGAAGGGGGGCTACTATTGCTTCGTGGTTTGTTTCAGATTTCGGAGACAGATTCAGGTTCATAGGTACGCCGTTGCTTGAAGCTTAGGAGAGGTTAGAAGTAAAATTCACACAGCTCGTAATAGTGTACTCCGATTACATTGAGAAGTTGTACTACTCATATTTTACTTATTTTTTCGTTAACCAATAACAATTTCATTTCTTCTATTTTTTAATCAGGTTCTTGATTAATGCGGTGAGAACTTTGTTGTCATGAATGATTGTTGCTATGTGCTAGTAGATCCTCCGTTTGATCATTTTCCCCATCCTAGTTTCGCTGTTCTTTGTTTCCTATATCTGTTCCTACTCATGGGTATTTTAAATTTTAGATTAGTGCTAAAAATTTTCGCCACCGCCATGCATATGCGATGGGAGAGTCAGGGAGTCAGGGTGCTTCCAGGAATTTACCAAGATATATTTTTTTATTCATGATGATGTTAAATTGGATGCTCATGTTCTAATTTACCTTTTTGACCAAGAAAAATGGGTTCCTAAGGCCATTTGGAGTCGGGGGGCGGGGGGGGGGGAGGCTTCATCTGAATTCTATTCTCATTAAATACTATGATACATCAATATGTTGGATGATATGACATGGTATTTATGAAGAGATATCAAGAGATGAATTTTATTCTCATTAAATACTCCAACACATCACCATGTTGGATGCTATGACATGTTATTTATGAAGAGAGGTAGAGAGATGGATTTCATTCTCATTAAATACTGCGACACATAACCATATTGGATGCTATGACATGTTATTTATGAAGAGCTCATTGAATGCGCGACACATCAACATATTGGGTGATATGACATGGTATTTATGAAGAAATATCAAGAGATGAATTTTATTCTCATTAAATACTCCGTCACATCACCATGTTGGATGCTATGACATGGTATTTATGAAGAGCTCATTAAATACGCGACACATCAACATATTGGATGATATGACATGGTATTTACGAATATTAACCAATGCATTACATCATACGGCCTCCATTGTGCTCCATGGCTCACCCGATCACTGGCACACACTTACCGGCAACTCGGCACGCCGGCCACAACAACCTCCAACCTCCCTCACGGCCTCCACACCTATATTAACCCGTGCTCGAGAGCCCGACCATTCGCCTCACACACTCTACATCCCCTTATTGGGAACAAGCAAAGCAACCAACCAATCACCACACTGTCGCTGAATACCAGCAGCCAGCCATGTGTGGTGGCGCCGTACTGTCAGATTGTATCACGGTCCCACCAAGGCGGCGGGTCTTGGTGACCAAGCTCTGGCCTAAAGGCAGGAGGCCAAGGTGTGCTGGGGACGTGAAGAGGAGGAGGTCGCCGTTGGAGTTGGAGGACGAGAAGGCCGCCGAGGACTTCGAGGCCGACTTTGAGGAGTTCGAGACTGAGTCCGGGGATGAGGGGGTCGAGGTCAAAGACGAGGTGAAGCCCTTCTCCACACCCGCGAGCGTGCTTGCCGGAGGTATGCTATTCCACGTTGTTAGCTCCGGTTGATTTGCATGTGTTGGTAGGGCGAAAGACGGGTGATTTCCTAGCTATATCGATTGGAGATTGGGAATTAGGGGGGCTAGTACTATTGCTTTGCGGTTTGTTTCAGATTTCGGAGACAGATTCAGGTTCGTAGGTACGCCGTTGCTTGGATCTTAAGAGAGTTGAGAAGGAAGATTCACACAACTTGTAATAGTTTACTCCGATTACTCTGAGAAGTTGTACTACTTGTTTTTTACTTATTTCTCTGATAATCAGTAGCAGTTTCATTTCCTCTATTTTTTAATCCGGTTCTTGATTAATGCAGTGAGATTTTGTTTTCATGAATGATTGGTGCTATGTGCTAGTAGATCCTTATATTAGTATCACGTACGCCGGGTCGTTTGATCGTTTTCCCCTATCCTAGTTTCTCTACTCTTGTTTCCTGTATATGTTTCTACTCATGGGTATTGTTAATTTAGATTAATGCCCGAAAATTTCACCTCCGCCACGTATATGCACTGGGGTGCTTCTAGGAATTTGTTAGGATATAATTTTTTATTCATGATGGCATTGAATCATCCGTTCACGTTCGAATTCACCTTTTTGACCGAGGAAAACGCGTTCCTATAAAGCCATGTTTCTTTCTCATTAAATAATATGCTGCATCAGCAAATATGGGCGATGTATTTATGAGGAGAGTGGTGAAAAGGTTTCATGGTATGAAACTGGGTGCACACTATTTCCGAGAGCATTAAATATATTGAAACCGACATTGAGAGCTAGATGATTTTATTTCATTCAATTATGACCAATCATATGCATTGTACTCCCTCCGTCCCAAATTGTAAGGGGTTCTAGCCCTCTTTTTATTTATCCACATTTATATAAATGTGGATGAATCTAGACACATATTGAACACACATACATGCAGGAATGAATAAATCTAGTATATGCCTATAACCACTTACAATTTAGAACAAAGGGAGTAATTAATTGCATGACTAGTTTATTAAAACTATGAAATGGAACTCTACATTGAGAGACCATGTTTCATTCATGAACTCCGAACTAGTTTTTTTTCATGAATTTTGTCTTTTTTTTTGTTTTGCTTAGACACCATTTTCCTCCTGAAGCCACGCATAGGTGTTTGGGTCCTTGGAATTAGTCCAGACTCCATCTAATCTACTATCTTGATGTTAAATTTGAATTAACCGTTCATGTATAGATTTACATGTTGATTGTGGGGAAGGGATGACAATTCTGCATTATAGACTAGCTATAGGAAAGGTAGCTTGGTATTTCTGACTGAAGATGGGGTATCTCCATGTTTATTTGATGGCAGCCTAGTAGTGTTTTACATGATCTAGTGTATCATTAATGCATCAAAAATCTATGTTATGTATATACTATATAGTAAATATGATTCCAATTTTTTCATGGAATGTCTCACATTCATCTCCTTTCATGGTTCAGATGGATTAAGCATGACTGTTGTTGTTGCTGCTGACCCTGTTGTCAGTTCAGTTACAAGGAAGAGAAAGAACCAATTTAGGGGTATCCGCTACCGCCCATGGGGTAAATGGGCTGCTGAAATCAGAGATCCCCGCAAAGGTGGTCGTGTTTGGCTAGGAACTTACAACACTGCTGAAGAAGCTGCCAAGGCTTATGATGCTGAGGCACGCAAGATCCGTGGCAAGAAGGCTAAGGTCAACTTTCAGGATGAGGCTCCAATGGTTTCTCAGAAGCCCTATGATGAGCCTACCTCTGTGGAAGTGCCCAAGATGAACAATGAGGAGAAACCGATTGTCAAGCCAGCAATCAACAACCCTGTTATCCAGCACACCATACCTGAGCCAGTTATGCGGACTCAAAACATTGCTCCTTTGGTGAACCTGTACTCTGACCAAGGTAGCAATTCATTCAATTCCTTAGACTTCAACTAGGAGAATGACACCAAGACCCCTGACATAACCTCAGCTCTTCTTGTGGTGCCTCTAGTGATGGAGAATGACCGTGCTGTTCTTGCAGAGCTGGAGAATTTCCTGATGTACAGTGACTTAGATGAGTCAATGAACACCCTTTTCAGCTATGATGGGTCCCAGGATATGATGAGCAACGTTGACCTTTGGAATTTTGATGACATGCCCATGCCTGGTGCTTTCTTCTAAGCTGAGGCATAGCGACTGGTGCTGGTACGACATAGGGAAAGGGTAAGCATCTGCAATCAGAGATCGGTTCTTTTTGACATACCTAAAATTTGTATCCATTCAACTCTTTCTTTTCTGTTGTGTTTCAGGAATAGTAATAGTAATCTGGAGATGAAGGAGCGCTCGTGTCACCCTCCCACAGGCACGTAGCGGCGTCAGTATATGCTTAGGTAGAGATGAAAGCGGACCCACCTAGGAACTCACATATAGTTTATTTTTCTGCGGTATTACTGTAAACCCGTGGAAAGATGAACTACATGTAGGTTCGTAGGTGAGGCCGCTTTCACCCCTAGCTTAGATGCTCTATTACTTTCTTAAGTACCTATTGTCCCTGGACATGTATCGTGTCGTATTTTACTAGTATCCGTGACTATTATGGTCCGTTGTTTTGGTTTAATGTCTTTGCTTCAAATGGCTCTGAACGTTGAGCTTTAATTTTATATCAAATATGTGTTTGTTATGCTGGACCATCAAAACAGTTTTTTTCTTAAAAACGGTTTTCTTTTACCAGTTGAGACATTTCTCACGTGTGAGTGGTGTGACGCCTTGCATGTTATGGGACCAGCCGAGGCCAGCACGCTCACAGTGTTCGTGCGCCCGCGCCCATGGCCACCATTCATCGTCCTGTGAGAGTTCAATAATCTGTTGCACTGTTCTATTTTATTATAAAAAATCTAAACACGTCGCATAACATTGATTAATCTGGAATGGTTTTGTTAGAACTGTAGCTACTTGGGCGGGGAATAGTTGGCATAACACTTTTTGGGGCATTGTTTTCACGTATGGCTGGTTTTTACATTTGTGATACACACTTAGTATCCAATATATAGGTTGCATATTATTTATGTGCATTTCATACTCTTCATGTGCATTTCTCTTTATATGCATGCTTAATAATATAGACCCTAGGTGTTAATAAGTTTGAATTTCTGAAAATATCCCTGGGCACATATTTGATATAGACCTAGGTCTTTGCTTCAACACGTATAAAATTTCTGGAAATATCCCTGGGCACATATGGCACAGGCCCACGCCCTCGGCCCACTATCTCCTCACGCCGGTCCGCGCGCGTGAGGGAAACGCACACAGCCCAGCCCACGCAATGCCATCTCCTACCTGTAGATAGGTTTGGGGTGGGGGGGGGGGGCACTGAGGCTGTCCCCAATAGAAATGCCCAAATGCATTGTCTATCCCTATTTATCTACTGTTTCAACTACTTTTGGGGATGGTCCGACGAGCATTAGCTGCTGATGTGCTATGGTTCTACAACTTATGAACGGAGTTGGCTGATGATGTCGCGTTATGCCGACGTGGAGTCGTCGTCGCAACTCGATCGCATGCAGGTAACTTCACGAGACTCGATCGAGACTACACGCGCGCGTGCATGCGCTGACCTATCATGCATGCCTTTGCTTGTTTGGTACCGGGGGCGGCCCGGCTGCTGGTGCTGGCACATGCTGCGTGTGCATCCAGAAGCAAGCAAAGGGCCGGCCGGCCCGGGCCAGGGCCCTTCTGTGCATCAATGCATCACCTGATCACCGGCACCGGCAGTTCACTGTACAACGCTGCTACCAGGTGATTATGCTGTGCACTTCTCGGGAGAGGAAGCCCGGATTTATTAATTATTTCAAGCAGACCCAACTTGTAACAACCTACACTGACAGGCACGGATGGCTACGCCGTCACAATCTCAGCAGTGTTGATCAACGGAAGTTGCCTATATATAGTGGCTACTGCAAGTGCAAGTTTATTTTGCACTGCCTAATCCAGATGTACCGCGAGGATGAAGTTGCTGGTCGAAAGATTTGCTTCAAAGAACAGTGATGCAGAGACTAGATGCGATGAACACCCTGCGTTCCTCGATGCATCCCAGTCCTAGTAGTTCTATAATGTGCTGGTCAGGGGAGAACAGCTGGGTCTCGAACTCTCGAATCTCGACGGCGGCGGTGGCTTGTTTGCCCAAGAAAACATCAGAATGGCAATGCCTGTAGCACGATTGAGCGCTGAATGGCTTTCGGTTTTAAGTACATCGGAGTCTAAGCAGCGCCCCGGCAGTTATATAGAAGCACCACTGGTTGGTGGGCAGATCCGGCCCTTTGCAAAAATTAGGGGCTGTCCTATCAAAATTAAATAGCATGTATTGAAGAAGTCCTTTTAGTAGGGAGCTCACGTTCATGTTATTTGAACACTGGAAGCAAGTGCTCATAGCCTCATAGTATAGGATACATATATATCTTACAAGTCCACAACAATGTTGTTCGTTTCATCAAAACTTTTGCCTTACTACATGCTCCCTCCAGTCGGGAAAAAAGTACTTCGCATTTCTGACAGTAAATTGTGAACAAAATGAAGTTCAAAACTTGGACGTATCATTTGCCAAAAACAAGAAGCTAGCTAACACATGGCCCACCATTCAATCTAGAGAGATACATGTATCATTTGCAATTGCCAGTAATCTGTCATTCACTCACGATCCATCAGATGACCATCTGATTTGGGAAGGAAACCAAGCTACTCTGGATCAACTCAATCCGGACAGGGTCACTCCGCAAACCAAACAGACTGTAAGTGACAGAAAGGGATTCGCTCTATCCCTGCCTAGACAGAAAGTGGTGGATCTTTTAAGGGCTCGTCGTTTGGTTGCAATAGTATTGAAGGGTTTTCAATCCCTTACTAGTCAAATTTGTTGTCGATGATATTTTTTTTTAGATAATGGATGGAAAGCATCCGGCCTCTACGCCTGAGCGTACACAGCCAATTATTACAAGGTCCAAAAAAGTAGAAAAAGACAAAGGAGCCCACCGCCGTTCTCAAAAAATTACAGCAATCGATAAAAATTATTCCATCCTCCATTGATAAACTCCATAGCTATATTCTCTATGTTCCTGCTCATCAAGGATAGTGCTGTCTTGGCTTGCTCCTCACGCTGCAGCTGCGACCAGAAACGTAACCAATACGTTCCCCTGAAAATAACCTGCAAAATCGAATTGTATTTGACTTTATGGAAAATTAAATCATTCCGGCATCTCCAAATAGCCCAGCAAACAGCAGCCACTCCCACCCAGATCAGGTTCCCAATCTTTTTTGATTGATTAGAGAGCCAAGCGCCAAACATGTGCCTAATCGAACTAGGGGGGGCTTAAACCAGTAGCCTAAGAAATTAACCTCCAGATCATTCTTGCATACGGGCAGAATAAGAAAAGATGATTTATATTCTCATTATTATTACAGCCAGCACATTTCTGGCTACCCGTCCAGTTCTTCTTAGCAAGATTATCTTTTGTTAAAATCACTCCCTTTTGTAAATACCAGAGAAAGATTTTAATTTTGAGAGGAATTTTTAATTTCCAAATGCCCTTATGTCGAAAAGGTGGATTTATATCTATCAGATTTAGATAATGAGAGCGAACTGTATATAACTTAGAAGCAGTCATATTCCAGCTAAAGGTATCCGGCTCATCCACCAAATTGACATGAGCAATTTGGGCTACAAGATTTTCCCAATCAGTAAGTGTATTATCCACCAACGCTCTCCTGAAAGAGACCTGAAGAGGCGAACTGGCCATGACTTTAGCCACTGTGGCGTGAGGATCTCTCACTATATTATAAATTGATGGATATTTAACTTTGAAAGGTCTGTCTCCTATCCAGGTATCTTCCCAAAATCTGGTCTTGGACCTATTCTTTACCACGAAGGATCCACGCCCGATGACCTCATCTTTAATTTTCATGAGTCCTCTCCAAAAATGGGAGTCATAAGGTCTGGCCTTTACCTGGGTTAAAGACTTGGAATGTAAATATTTATTAGTTAGTAGCTGTTGCCACATGCCATCTGTATTCAGCAAGTTAACCAGCCACTTAGCCAATAAACACTTATTTTGCAAATGCAAATTTAAAATTTCAAGCCCTCCTTGGTCCTTAGGTCTACACAAAATGTCCCATTTGACCAGTCTGTATTTATGTTTATTCGATGAACCTTGCCAAAAAAATCTTGATCTAAATTTGTCAAGATTTTGTAAAACCCCTTTAGGGATTTCAAAGAATGACATCATAAACATGGGTAAGCTGCTTAGTACTGAATTTAGCAGAACGAGCCGTCCGCCATAGGACAAATATTTAGCGTTCCAGCAAGAAAGTTTCTTCTCGAAACGTTCTTCTATTTTCCTCCATTCAGAATTTAGTAATTGTCTATGGTGCATAGGGATCCCTAGGTATTTAAAGGGGAATTCGCCAGTATTACATCCAAAGATATTAGTATACGTATCTTTAAATTCTTTGGCGGCACCAAAGCAAAAAATTTCACTCTTATGGAAGTTGATCTTAAGACCTGATAATTGCTCAAAAGCACATAGAAGCAATTTAAGATTCTTTGCTTGTTCCAGGTCATGATCAATAAAAATAATAGTATCATCCGCATATTGTAGGATTGATAAACCATCATCTACAAGATGAGGAATGACACCTCTAATTTGATTATCGGCTTTTGCTCTCTTAATTAGGAGAGTCAGCATATCAGCCACGATATTAAAAAGGATAGGTGACATAGGGTCCCCTTGACGGAGACCCCTCTTAGATTGGAAGTATGGGCCGATTTCCTCGTTAACCTTGATTCCCACACTTCCTCCTGTCACCATACACTCAACCCACTTACACCACTCCTGGGAGAACCCTTTCATGCGTAGGGTTTGCTGCAGGAAAGGCCATTTGACCTTGTCATACGCTTTTTCGAAATCGATCTTTAGAATGATCCCATCTCGATTTTTAGTATGGAGTTTATGGATTGTTTCGTGTAAGATTACTACTCCTTCCATGATATTCCTGCCAGGCATGAAAGCAGTTTGAGTAGGACTGACTACTGTTTTTGCTACATGATTCAACCTGTTCGTGGCAACTTTAGTGAAGATTTTAAAGCTGACATTCAGAACACAGATGGGTCTATACTGTTGAATCTTAGCAGCGTCAGCCACTTTCGGGATAAGGGTAATGATCCCAAAATTAAGGCTAAATATGGAAACTAACACAACTGGTTTTGCTATGTCCAGAGGGAAAGAGGCAGGAGCTCTGCTGCTGTCGGTTGGAAGTTTTGAAGAAAAAGACAATGGTGGAAGTGAATCTGTTGTGAAAGGGTTTGCCCTCTTAAGCCTGAAGATCTAATGGGAACTGGCAAGAAGCTCAAATTAAGTTCATGCAAGCCGTAGTCTTACTGGTGGCCTTCTTAGTTTGTTTTCTCTTGTTGTTTGGGTTGAGAGAGTAGGTAGTGCTCGGCGCCCGCAATGTCTATCACGCACCAAAGATAACCTACACTGTGCACTTCACGCCCTGGTAGGGGACAGACTGGGCACGATTCCAAGCGACCAAGCCCCAAAGCGTGTAGATGGCCGATCCCTGCAGTCAGGTTCATTTCAGCAGTCCCGCCTAGACGCCTAGTTGAGGGCCATCTCCCTGGCTAATGCAAGTGCAAGTTTATTTTGCACTGCTACACTTAATACAGCAGCATCAGAGAATGTAACATGAGCATGGAATTGCTGGCTGAAAGTTTCGCTACGGAGATGGTGGGTCCAGAGACTGGGCGCGGCAAACAGCCTCACGGTAAAAGGCAATGGGTTGCTGCGTTCCTCGATGCATCCCAGTCCTAGTTCAACAATGTGATCACTCGTCAGGGGAGAGCAGTGGGCGATCTTGATGACAACGATTTGTTTGCACAAGAAAACATCAGAATGTCTAGCACGAATGAACGCCGAATGGCTTTCGGTTTATTAGTACCTCAGCTCTCAGCTGTGCTTCAGCAATTATATAGAAGCACCACCGCGCCGGTTGGTGCGCAGATCAATCCGGCCTTTGCAAAAGAGTGTACGTCCTATCAAAACTGAATAGTTTGCATTGAAGAAGTCCTTTCAGTAGGAGGCTCACGCTCATGTTATTTGAGCACAAACTAAACAAGTTCACAACAACGTTGTTCGTTTCATCCAAACTTTCCCATACCTAGTCTATCAACCCGTGCTCTCGGACGGTAAGAGTTTTATTAGGAGATATATATTTAATCTTTAATAACATCAGAGATAATTATTTTAATTTATCTTTCGTAATGGCGTTGTTGGTGATTTACGTACAAATTTAGAAATTATTATTTTTCTATCTTTTATGATAGCATATTTGTTAACTTATATTCAGATTTAGGGCCGATTTTAATTCATCTTTTATAATGACATGGTGAGTAATTTATATGCAAATTTAGGGGGTATTTAATACATATTTTATAATGACATGGTCAGTAACTTTTATGCAAATTTAGGGGATTATTTTAATTCGTATTTTATAATGGCATGGCATGTAATTTTTATATAAATTTAAGGGATTATTTTATTTCATATTTTATAATGGCATGATGGATAATTTTTATACAAATTTAGATAGTTATTTTATTTCATCTTTTATAATGGCATGGTCGGTATTTTTTGTATAAATTTAGGGGTTATTTTATTTCATCTTTTGTAATGGTATGGTGGGTAACTTTTTGGAAAATATAATAGATTTAATGACTAATATTATTAAAACTACATGATGGATGGCAGGATGTTTCTAATTTTTGTGAGAATTTCTAGGGTATTTAATTCATATTTTATAATGGATGGTAAGTAATTTTTATACAAATTTCGGGAGTTATTTTAATTAATATTTTATAATGGCATGGTGTGTAATTTTTATATATATTTAGGGGTTATTTTATTTAATATTTCATAATGGCACGGTGGGTAATTTTTATATAAATTTAGGTGGTTATTTTATTTATCTTTTATAATGTCATGGGTTTTTTAATAAATTTAGGGGATTAATTTATTTCGTCTTTCGTAATGGCATGGTGGGTAAATGTTTTAGAAAATATAATAGATATAATGACTAATATATATTATTAGAGCTACATGATGGACGACCGGATGTTTTTGATTTTTGTGAGAATTTCTTAAATTTATTTTTTTTCCTAGCGCGAAAAAAATTGCCCAAAAAAAATTTTGCTTTCATTGAGAGAGTTGAACTCAAAATCTTTTATAACGACATAGATGAGTAATTACTTAGAAAATAAATTGAAAATAGAAAAAATCTACCAAGAAAGAAGAAATTTGCTTTCAATGAGAGAGTTGAACTCAAAAACTTTTATAACGACAGAGGTGAGTAATTACTTAGAAAATAAATTAAAAATAAAAAAAATCCGTCAAAAAAGAAAAAATTTGCTTTCGTTGAGAGTTGAACTTAGAAAACAGATCTAATGGCTATTAATATTCTAATCTGCCAATTGATAGTCGGATGTTTTTTATTTTTGTGAGAATTTCTAAGATTTATCTTTTTTCTGGTACGTTTCGTGAGGATTAATATGGAGTCTTCAAAAAGAGCCTCTAATTAGTAACAGTAAGATGCGCGGTGGCACATAGTGGTTGTGGCCAAGAGCCTAGTGCCGTGCAACAAGCGTGCATAGCCCAACAATACTCAATGAGTACTGATTGAATCCAGTAGAGACCTACAACCTCTTGCAATTTGGGATGTAGGGAGTAGTTAGCAAGAATACATTTATCTATATAACCTATATAAGTGAAGCCCACTAAGTATTATTAACTCCATTTCTCTCAACATACAAATTATCCATCTCATGCATGAGTCAACTAAGTTAGAAACCATATCATCATTCATTAAACCCCTCTATTGATAGATTTTATCGATTTTTTGTGACTCATAATAACTTCAGCGCATGCAGCTATCAGTGTACAAGTACCACAATACAAAACTCACGCAGCCAAGATAACAAACACACAATTAATCAATCATCTAAGAGCCGATCTCTTTCAACCATGTCTTTTTGATTTTTGGGACATAATAACATCAAGTACAATGTTTGTACAATCACATTAATATTTCTACCTTCAAATTTCACTTAAAAAATAGTTTAAAAATTTCCGCAGCAACGCGGGGTATCACCTGGTATATGTTTTTATAAATTACCAACTTCTAGAGCTATTATATTTATCTACCAACTCTTAATGGAATCCTCCGAGTTTTTTTTTACATTTTTAGTTCAAAATGAAGTAGTCGGCAAATATTTGAGAATGGAATTAGTGTGAAGTGTAAATGTATCGATCACTATGCTTCTATCTATGCATTAGAAATGCATTTATCGAACTAGTCGATCAAAGCACGGGTTAGAGTCTTAAATGTATTATGCGTAACCGTACAACAAATATAGATCTATTTTTATACTTAGATTTTTATAATAGCATATCTTGCTACTTTATATGTATGCTTAGTTGATTTAGATAATCTTTGATCGATTGCAAAAATAGTTGTTTTTAATATAATTTTGAGGGATTACTTTCATCATATTATCAGTCATAATAACTAAGGTGAACAATTCAAATATAAATTAAAAGGGATATTTGATTTTATCCTATCAAAATAGCAAATGTAAGCAATTAGATATAAATTTAGGGTGTTATTTTATTTTTTTCTTTTATATTGGCAGAGTGGCTAATTAATATGTAGTTTTAGGAGTTATTTAATATTGTTTTGATAATGGCAAAGGTGGGTGATTACCTAATTAGAAAACAGATCTAATGGCTATTAAGATTCCAACCTGTCAATTGATGATAGGGTATTTTTTTTATTATTGTGAGAATTTCTATGATTTTATTTTTTTCTAGCGCATCTTGTGAGGATTAACATGGAAAATTTAAAATGAATCTACAAAATATCTGTTTCATGGAAAGATTTATAGCATTTTTAATGGAAAAAAAACAAAAACTGAAGATAAATTAGAAAATGAAAAAATCTAAAAAACCAGAAAATATTTGCTTTCGTTGAGAATTGAACTGAAGATCTTTCGTAATGGCAGAAGTGGGTAATTACTTAGAAAATATATATAATAAAAAAAGAGGATATTTGTTTTCGTCGAGAGTTGAACTCAAAACCTTTCTTAATGCCAGAGGTGGATAATTACTTAGAAAACAGATCTAATGGCTATCAATATTCCGAATGCCCGAGCTGCCGACGGCCAGCCGTCCTTCGCCCGCCGCCGTAGAGTGGCCGCAGCCGGCCAGCCGCAACTCGTGCCGTCGTGCTCGTGCGGTTAGCAGGCTAGGGTTGTGGCCGTCTCAGACCGGGGAGGAGAGTTTTTTTTTTCTTTGCGAGGGGGAGGACTGGAGGAGACGCGGTAGTCGCTAGTCGGAGACGGAGGGATCGGGGATGGATTGGCCTGCTGGGCCGTTGGGCCGAACCGCCGAACGACATCCTGCATCCGGATAATATTCGGATAATAGGCCGGATATATCCGACACTATATCCGGATATCTGATATCCGGCGGATATCAGCCATCTCAGATTCGATCCGATATCCGAAGTGAACTATCCGGATCCGGATCCGATATCCGACATTTTTTGTGGATATCCGAAATAAAGTATTTCCTCGGATAATAAGCCTATTCGGACGGTCGGATGCTCGGATAATATCCGTTCCGTTTACAGGGCTACTGTCCCAGCGTCCACTCGTCTGGCATTAGGAACGAACTCGTCCCAAAGATTAGGTCCTTGGGGGATAACTAGGCGATAACTCGCCACTCAATGGAACATCACCGGTGGATGCAGAACTCTTGCTACATGAGGCTGCAGGGGAAGGGAATAGCATATACATACTGAGAGCGACCAAAGCAGAAACAATATCCCTGTCCTATCGGAAATCCCTATCCGCAGAATCTTTGAATGCATTCAGTATGGCACAGAGAACAGGAAGCAGGTGTGGATTCCTCTGGTGGATTTCTATTCATTTCTTGGCGTTTACAATGAAAAAAACTCAATCCGCGGAATCAATTACCTCCGTCGCCACAGAGAACATTTTCCCAAGGAGCTAGTACTAGTAGATATTCTAAGAGCAAGTTTAATAGAAGACCCCACCATGGACTCTATAGAACAGCTATATCACTTAAAGCCAACTCATATAATAGAATGAGTTTTAAGGCTGACTCTTATCTTACAATCCTCTCTCTTTCTCTCATCTCTTTTGTCTTAGAACATGTGTATGAGTTGGTTCTTGCATGAGAGCCCATCTTCCTTACTTTTTGATACTTTTTTTCTTCACATAAGCAAAAGTGCCATATAAACAGATTTAAAAACCATTATTGTACTTATTCTAAGATAAACTCAACCCACAAGGCCCTTGTGATTTCACCGTGCACGTGCACAGACACCTATGCGTCAGCCAGGGCCAGCTCCATCAGAGGCTCGATGGTCGTCTCCAACTCAAATCTTTGATGGTGATCGAATGGAGGAGTTATACCAATGGTACGAGAGTGGAGGCTCCCTGCCACTCCGTGTGAGGAAACACGTACATCGGAGTCCAAGCTGAATTTCATGTGCTGTTTCATTATCCGATGCCTCCCAATCCTCCATGGCGACGCTCTTCGCACTGCTAGACAGTACTAGTTGCAAGATTATTGTGGCATTACAAGAGATATCACGGATTAACTCGCATGGACAATTGCATAGAATATGTATGACAGTATGGCACACTTTCGGCAAAATGGAGGTATGATGAGGAAAGCAGGAGGCATCCTGGTCTGCTTTTATAAGGCTCGAGAAGCAACAGCAATTACTTGTTTTTATGGGTTCCACCACCATATGGGCCAATTTATTTAGGATCTGGCTATAACAAGAGGTGTCTCGTTTTTGCATAATAGGACCAGAGAGTGTCCATCTGCATCCCTGCGCACGGCGTCTTTCATCTCCAACTCTCCATTGTGGATTTGATATTCTAATTTCTAGGACCGAAATACATTAGCCAACAACAGAAGCCGCTCAAACCAGTTTTTCTTTGGTGGCTTCTGCAGCTCCCCAAGAATATAATGGGCCGTATATTATTGGAGCCGCAACAACTTTGAGTCCACACAAGAAAAGGCCATACAAAAATCAAGCGCTAAAACATTTAAAACCGAACGTTCGAAGCTATCACAACTCTGTGAATTCAATAGTCAAAATGACAGCACAAATTCACCTTTGATAATATTTATAACAAGCAAAACCAGATCTTTCCTATCTGCAAGACGAAAAATCACTAAACCAAAATAATGCTACCCATGTACGATTTTTATTTTGTTTCTGAAAATAGATCATTATTCCCTTTCAACTATCTAGGCATACCAATTCATTTTAAGAAGCTAAGAAATGCGGATTGAAAAAAAGTTGAGGAACGGTTTGAGAAACGCCTTAGCAGTTGGAAAGGCAAACATCTATCCATAGGAGGCCGATTGACACTGATTAATTCGGTGCTCAGCAGCTTGCCAATGTATATGATGTCTTTCTTCGATGTTCCTAAAGGAGTCATTCGAAAATTGGATTACTTCCGATCTCGCTTTTTCTAGCAAGGAGACGAACATAAGAAAAAATATCGTCTTGCTAAGTAGAGCATCCTCAGCCAACCTAAGGATCAAGGGGTCTTGGGATTCATGAGATAGGTACAAAAAAAACATCGCTTTACTTAGTAAATGGCTATACAAGCTTCTTACCTCTGAGGGGACTTGGCAACACTTGATTCGTAATAAATACCTAGGTTCTACCCCTCTTTTCCAAGTCGAATGGAGACCGGGGGATTCACACTTTTGGTCTGGGCTTCTGAAGGCCAGACATGATTTCCTACGTTTTGGGTCTTTCAAGGTTAAAAATGGATCACAAGTGCGCTTTTGGGAGGACATCTGGTTGGGCTTAACACCATTACGAGCTCAATATCCATGTCTCTATAACATCGCAAGGCCTAAGAACATCACTACTATCGCTGAGGTCTTAAGTTCCTCCCCACCTATTCTATCTTGGCGCAGAGACCTTGTAGGTGCCAAATTGGTAGCATGGAACGATCTGCTTACTCGCATTGCCAATCTAACCCTACTACAAGAGTCTAATTCATTTCATTGGAATTTAACCGAGAATGGGGTGTTCTCAGTGAAATCTCATTACCAAGCTTTCATTCGGGTAGAAGTACCTAACTTGAATAAAATGATTTGGAAGATTAGAGCACCACTAAAAGTTAAAAAAAAATTTTGTACCTTCGCAAAGGCGTTTTACTCACGAAAGATAATTTAACTAAGCGTAATTGGCAAAGTAACAAATCTTGTGCTTTTTGCCACAATGACGAGACGATAGAGCACCTTTTCTTTGAGTGTCGTTTCGCTAGAACAGTTTGGGCTTTCTTTCAATGCGCCTCTAATCTTACCAAACCCAACATTGCTCCCCACATGTTTGGGTCCTGGCTGCAAGGCTTACCTAGCACCTGGCAACGAATCGTCCTTCTTGGGGCGGCAGCTTTGTGTTGGTCTATTTGGCTTTGTAGAAATGACTTAGTATTTGAAAAGAAAAACGGTTGTTCTCCTTTGTAGGTTATCTTTGCAGCAGTCCATTGGGTGCGTTCGTGGGCTATCCTCCAGAGAGAGGATTCACAGGACATGGCTATGGAGGCTTCGCGTCTGTTGGCACACGTGGCTACGGATATCTTCTTCCGGGCACATGTTTTCTGTTGTTCGGCTAGGTGTTTTTCGTTAAACAGAAACCGAAGGTTCTTATCTTTCAAAACGTTGCTTCACCTCGTTGTATTGCTCTTGAAATTTAATACATCTTCCTTGTCATAAAAAAAAACTCTTCAAGTGTTTCACCATCTCCCCTTATGGCGGAACGCTGTACCACGTTAAGCACTTGTGGCTTCAGCGTGATCACTGTGGTGACGGATGACTCGACGCCCGTAGCGTCAGACACGCACTAAGATAGCCTATGCGGTAAATTCGCGCACCGCGAGAGGAAGACCGGGCAAGATTCCAAGCGACCAAGCTCCGACTCCGACACGCACAGGTGGCCAATCCATAGAGTCAGGTTCCGGTCAGCAAATCTCCATCTGACCGAGGGCTATCTGCTGCTAAACGCAAGTGCGGGTTTATTTTTGTGCTGCTACACTAGATCCAACTGCAGCATGCGAGAATGCAACATGGGAATGGAATTGCTGGCCGGAAGTTTCACTGTGGAGCCGATAGTGGCAGAGACTGGGCGTGGCAAACGCCCTCGCGATAAAAGGCAATGGGTTGCTGCCTTCCCAGATGCATCTCAGTCCTAGCTAGTCCTACAATGTGCTCACTTGTCAGGGGAGAGCAGCCAGGTCTTGAGTGCAGCGGTTTGTTTGCCCAAAAAAAACATGAGAATGGCTATAGCATGGATGACCTAGCGTTGAATGGCTTTCGGTTTACTATACCTCATGATCCTAGCGCTTCGGCACTTCGGCAGTTATATATAGAAGCACCACCGGTTGGTGGCCAGATCCGGCCTTTTTAAAAGGATCTTAAAGACCAAAGTTGGCAGTACAAGTTCAGATTAAAATGTAATCAAGCAAAGTGGACATAGGATCATCGCTGAACTTCCATCTAGTCTGCTCCGAATTTGTCACACCCAGTTTTAGAAATAAAACCAAGTGCTAACCATGTATGTGCCAGGATCAGTTTAACCACATACATAGCGATAAACAAAAGTAATAACACAACCGGTACTTTAACTTAAGAGTAATAACCAATATTACAGACCATAAATGTCTTTAACGAAACCGAGTATCTGAACGAAAACGAGTTAACTAAACGACAGCGGAAGACGACCGTGATCCACAGGCAACTGACGGATGGCACACCAGCCTAGAACTCGTCGTAGTCCTGGAACTCCTGGTTAGGATCACCACAACTTCCTTCTGGATCTGAGCAGCGGTTGCAATGGATGCAACGGGTATAAAACAAGCAAGAATGAGTACATAACGCACTCAGCAAGTATTCCGTTTAGGATAAAAATGGACTGGCTTTATAGTGGACAGGCATAGCAATTGCTTTTAGTTAGTCAAGTTTTAGTTACTAGCAATGATTAGCATAACCCATCCCTTTATTGTAAAGACAGTAAAACATATTAAAAAGATAAGCATGAACCATAACCATATCCATCATCATCACCATGATCACCATGAGCCATTCACCTTGAAACTGAAACTCTAATCTGTGAGGGTCCAGGCCGCTCTTAACCGTGAGCACGGCTGATATATCAGTTTTAAACACTCTCGAGAGGTTGTACAACTTTACCCACAAGTCATGATTCCCATTGTGCCCGAGGTTTGCAAAGCCCCATTTATTCATACCTTAGATGAATCGGCAGGGTTTCATTACGAGACCTTTACAAAGAATTCCTAGAGTTATGGCCCACTCGTTACAGGTTACTCCAGTTGACTAAAGATATGAGAGTTCCGTTCCAAAGGGGTGACAAATAAAATTGCACCACCTTGGCAAAGGGCAAAGTCCCATATCCCCCAGACCCCTCATACGCCATGTTTCAGGAAAGTAAGCTAAAACTCTAGTTCATCTAATTAATCAGTCAAGCCCAGTGCCCATGTGAGTCTTGTGGTTGTACTGTTTTCCTGGGTGGTCGCTCGGCGAACCGATCCTTAGGGTGAAGCACTTGAACAAAACCAACAAAATAATGCCCAAGTCTCCATGTTGCTAAAACCAAACTTTTATCATCATGTTCATCATTAATTAAACAAGATTAGCAACATGAATATAAAGATGTTGAGCGATAGCATTAATCTACACATCACAGCCCATCCCAAGTTTCATAATCATATAAAGACATATGAGGCTAGTCATCCTTAATAGGAGCAATCAAATTGGGCTCTAGATTGTGTAATTAATGTAAATAGGACATAGGTCAAAGAATACTTGCCTTCCTCAGCAAAAACTTGCTCAGAAACTTCCCAAGATGGATTCTCGACAAACTCGGACGGAACGTCGGCTACACGTTACACACATACAAGCAATGAGCATTAACTGACTAAAACAGTACATCAAACATCATGAACAGAGGTTAAAAAGGTTTTAGAATTAATCTACACGTTACTACGATTCCGTAGGTTCAAGAATCGTTCAAATCGGAGTTAAAACGTAAAAGTTATGCATAAAATAGGTTTAAGGGCTTAAAATAAAAAGATTTGAAACTCCAAGGGCTAAACCGTAAAAACCTGGACCTATCTGTAAGAAAAGTGGACCGCGGGTTGATTCTCAGAAAACCCAGGGACTCTTTAGCAAAAGTGCGGCCGCTGACCGGTATTGACCCGGGTCGCGCGGGGCTCCGGCCGTTAGATCTTGATCCGACGGCTTGGATTAGATCAGAGGGGAGAGAGAGAGCGGCGGCGGCGGATTGACCGGCGACGGCCATCGGGCGCGGCGGAGGGTCACCGGAGACTCGCGAACTCCGCGGTTCCGGGGCCTAGGGCTAGCGGAACGAGGCGCACGGGAGAGCGGGCGGCGGTGCGAAGCTGGCGGGGCGGTCGCGGTGGCGGCGCATCGGCCGTAGGTGGCGGGCGGCGGAGCGGGGCGAAGGCGGAGCTCCGGCGAGAAATCGCCGTCGGGGTAGGGCGAGATTAGGGACTAGAGTTAGCTAGAGAGCTTCCTCACCTCAAGCCGAAGCTAGCGGTGTAGGTGTGGATGACGGGGAAGCGGCGACGGCGTGCGGCGACGTGCGGCGGCGACCGGTGGCGTCCTGCGTGAACCGGCGGCGGCACGACGAGGTCAAAACGACGACACGAGATGAAAGAAGGGTCGGGATTAAGCGGTTAAGCGTTCTACCTTACTACGAAGCTCGGGGACTAGACCTCGTCGGCGGAGACGGCTTGCAAAGGCGAAACCCGACGGTGAACTCCGCGGCGGCGTGGTGCGGCGGTGCAAGCTAGGGCGCTAAGCTTGGGGCTAGAGCTCGGCTTTTTTGGTGCTTAGGGCGGCGGGGTCGGGCGCTTTTATAGGGGCGGAGGCCGAAGCTTGCGCGAGGGGCAAGGGAAGGGCGGCACGAGGGAAAGTCCGGTTCCGGCCGGACATCGTGTCCGCGTCGGACTCTGTCCGCGCGCGCTTAGAAGGAAAGGGAGGGGTGGGAAAAAGGAAAGCAAGGCGCGGCGGGCGCGCGATCCTCGGAGCTGGGACAGGGAAAGAGGAGCGCGGGGTTGGACCGAGGCCGCGGCGTAGCGCTTGAGCTCGTCTCCGTCGGCGTCGGACAGAAAAGGAAGGAGGGAGGAGGGGGATGACAAGCGGGACCCACTGTCAGTGAGAGAGTGAGGAGGAGGCGCGGGTGGGCTACTCCCGCGAGCTGGGCTGAGGAGAGGCGCAGGGCGAGTTGGGCCGAGGCGGTGTGTTGGGCCGGTGGAGAAAAGAAGAAAAGATGGGCTGCTTCAGGAACTTGGGCCGAAAGAGAGGAAAAGAAGGGAAGGAGGAAAAAGGAATTTTTCCTGGGTTGTTTGGGGTTTGAGAAATTTTGGAGAGATGCAAATGGTTTTGAATTCAAACTTTGAACACTGCAAATCATCCAATAAAATATGCAAGGGCATGAATGCTCACACATGTGGTTCCTATGTTTTATTTTAGTTGATTAATATTTGAAATAAACAAAGCACTATAGTGTCATGCATAAATAAATCAAACCCTAGCAAAATTAACTTAGTTTTGGAAAAGCAAAAATTAGGGTGTTACAAACCTACCCCCTTAAAGAAATCTCGCCCCGAGATTTTAGGATTGGCTAGCAAAGAGTTCCGGGTAATCTGCTCTGAGGTCATCCTCTCTTTCCCAGGTGGCCTCCTCTGCCGTATGGTGGCTTCACTTAACTTTGCACATCTTTATTACCCTGTTTCTGGTAGTCCTCTCTGCCATTTCCAAAATTTGGACTGGATATTCTGTATAGGTCAAATCATCCTGCATATTAAGTTCATCCTCCTGCAACTGCTCTTCAGGTACTCGCAAACACTTCTTCAATTGAGATATATGGAACACATTGTGTACCCCTGACAATCTGTCAGGCAATTCCAGTTGATATGCAACTTCTCCCTTACGGTCAATTATTTTAAAAGGCCCAATATATCGTGGTGCTAACTTCCCTTTCACTTTGAATCGGCGTAGACCACGAATAGGTGATACTTTCAAGTACACATAATCTCCTACTGCAAATTCCAAATCCCTTCGACGGTTATCCGCATAACTCTTCTGCCTGGTTTGAGCAATCCTCAAATTCTCCCGAATCATCCGTACCTGACGCTCGGCATCTTCTATGATTTCAGGACCAAACAACTGCTTCTCCCCAGGTTGATCCCAATGCAAGGGAGTCCTGCACCGTCTACCATACAAAGCCTGAAAAGGTGACATCTTGATACTAGCCTGATAACTATTGTTATAAGAAAATTCGGCATACGGCAAACTTTTATCCCAACTAGTATCATATTGTATTGCGCAAGCTCTCAACATGTCTTCTAATACCTGGTTGGTTCTTTCTGTCTGCCCATCGGTCTGTGGATGATATGCTGAACTGAAATTTAATTTAGTGCCCATTGACTCATGCAAACGCTTCCAAAAATGAGATGTAAACTGAGTTCCACGATCAGACACAATCTTCTTTGGTACCCCATGCAAACACACAATTCTGGACATATACAATTCAGCTAACTTGGCTCCCGAATAAGTGGTCTTGACAGGAATAAAGTGAGCAACTTTGGTTAATCTGTCCACTACTACCCATATAGAATCAAAACCACTTTGTGTACGCGGTAGGCCGACAATAAAATCCATACCAATTTCCTCCCACTTCCACTCTGGAATCTTGAGCGGCTGTAACAATCCAGCGGGCTTTTGATGCTCAGCTTTCACCCTCTGACAAACGTCACCAAAGCTACATATTCTGCTACTTCACGTTTCATACCGTACCACCAAAATTTCTGCTTCAGATCTTGATACATCTTTTCACTTCCAGGATGGATAGAGTAAGCTGTCTCATGTGCTTCCTTCAGAATTAAATCACGTATAGACTTTATGTTCGGAACACAAATCCTATCCCCATGCCATACCGTGCCGTCGACGTCCACTCGAAATCCCGATACCTTGTCTAACTTGATCAACTCTTTTACTTCCTTGATCTTCTCGTCATTAAGTTGTCCCTTCCTGATTTCTTGTTCCAACGTAGGTTCAAACTCCATGGAGACGGTGCCTTCCGTTTTATTAAGAAAACCCAAACTTAGTCGGTCGAATTCTATGGCTAACTCATCCGGCAACTCTCTTGCCCACAACAAACTGATCTGACTCTTCCTGCTCAAAGCATCTGCTACTACATTCGCCTTGCCAGGATGGTAATGTATCTCCAGATCATAATCCTTGATTAATTCTAACCATCGTCTTTGCCGCATATTCAACTCAGTCTGGGTAAATATATACTTTAAACTTTTGTGATCAGTATAAATATCACACTTCTGTCCGAATAAGTAATGCCTCCATACTTTTAATGCATGCACCACTGCGGCTAATTCCAAGTCATGAGTCGGGTAATTCTTCTCATGATCCCTCAGTTGTCTAGAGGCATAGGCAATAACCTTGCCTTCCTGCATAAGAACACATCCTAAACCTAGCCGTGAAGCATCGCAATATACTGAAAAAGGCTTATGCATATCTGGAAAAGTTAGCACTGGCGCTGTGGTTAACCTCTTTTTCAACTCCTCGAAGGCTTTCTGACAAGCTGACGTCCACTGAAATTTAATATTCTTCTCTAACAAAGCTGTCATTGGCTTAGCAATCTTGGAAAACCCCTCAATGAAACGCCGATAGTAACCAGCTAATCCGAGAAAACTCCTGATGCCTTTCACATCCTCTGGGATTTTCCAGTTCTGCACTTCAGATACCTTACTTTGATCAACGGCAATCCCTCCATTGGATATGACATGACCTAGAAACTTGACCTCCTCAATCCAGAAATCACACTTGCTAAACTTCGCATAAAGTTTATGCTCTCTAAGCTTCTGCAACACTAATCTTAGATGCTCTTCGTGTTCCTCTTCAGTTTTGGAATAAATCAGAATATCATCGATAAATATCACAACAAACTTATCAAGATATTCCATAAACACACTATTCATCATGTACATAAAGAAGGCTGGAGCATTAGTCAAACCAAAAGACATAACTGTATATTCATATAACCCATAACGACTAATGAACGCTGTCTTTGGTATATCTGAAGGTCTGATTCTTAGTTGATGATATCCAGATCGTAAGTCAATTTTGGAGAATACACAGGCACCTTTGAGCTGATCAAATAAATCTTCAATCCGGGGCAGTGGATATTTATTCTTTACTGTAACGGCATTGAGACCTCTATAATCGACACACATTCGCAAGGTCCCATCTTTCTTTTCAGTGAGCAAAACTGGCGAAGCCCAAGGTGAAGTACTTTTGCGAATAAACCCTTTCTCCAATAGTTCATCTATTTGTTTCTTAACTTCAAGTAATTCGACACCGGATATTCTATATGCTTTCTTATAGATAGGTGCAGTTCCAGGTACTAGTTCAATAGAAAATTCAATGTCACGTTCAGGTGGCATACCTGGCAACGAATCTGGGAAGACATCCGGAAATTCTGACACTACTCTGATGTTCTCCAAGGCTGTGGCATCAATAGCATTAATTCCTGCTTGAGGCGGGTCTATCAGAACTTCCATGTTCTCCCCGGCTGGCGTAGTCAAAGTCACTTTCCTCTCGGCACATGAGATTACCCCGTTGTATCTTTGTAGCCAATTCATACCCAGGATAACATCTACTCCTTGTGCTTTCATAACTATTAATGATGCTGGAAAATCTACCCCCCTTATTTTAATGGATGCATCATCACAAGCGAACTCGGATCGCATGTTTCCCCCAGGTGAACTAACTAGCATTGTTTTTACCATCTTTATCATAGGCAAATTATACCTCTCTACATGCTGAGCAGTAACGAAGGAATGCGTAGCACCAGTGTCAAATAGTACTAAGGCGGGTTGGGAGTTGACCAGGAACGTACCTACGACAGCATTTGGACCTTCCTGGGCAGCCTCCGCAGTGATGTGGTTGATCTTGGCATGGCTGGAAGCTTGGTTGGGGGTGCCCGCCTTCGAACTCGGTTGCGGTGTCTGCTGCGGCGTCCCTCTATATGGGCATTGCTTAGACCAGTGACCTGTTCCCCCGCATTTGAAGCAATTTGCGCTTCCCGGTGGTACTGGCGTGCCTGTCTTCACTGGGGTACTGGTAGGAGTTGGTTGGCGGGGAGCTTGATTGTTTGAGCGCTGCATTTGGGGATTGTTCTGCTGAGACTGATAGTTCGGGCGCTGATAGTTGCCATTATTGTTGTAGCGCTGGAACTTGGCTGCTGCTGTCCGGAGTTCTGTGTAGGGCGGTTCTGAAAGTTCTGTGGCCCAGAAAACCGCGGGCGGTTGTTACTGCTAGATTGTTGTGCCTTCTGTTTGCGCTTCTTTTCCTCCATCTCACGACGAGTATTCTCCGTCACGATAGCTCTGTCTATCAGATGCTGGCAGTTAGGAAAGGTATGGTTCATAAGCTGGTACCTGAGTGGGTCGACCAAGCCTTTGAGGAAACGGTACTGCTTCTTGGGGTCGGTGTTAACCTCCTCGGGACAGTAGCGGGACAGCTGTAGGAACTTGTCTCGATACTCACTGACGGTCATGGTGCCCTGGGTGAGTGCCAGGAACTCTTCTTTCTTCAGTGACATCACACCAGCTGGAACATGATGCGCTCTGAACCTCTCGGTGAACTCCTGCCAGGTAATGGTGTTGGGGTTGTTATGAGCCAAGCGGTACGACTCCCACCATTGTTGAGCGGCACCCCGTAACTGGTGAGGGCCGTAGAGGACTTTCTCCTGGTCGGTGCACTGAGCGACGTCCAGCTCCCGTTCTATTGCGCGGAGCCAGTCTTCTGCATCCATAGGATCGGCAGAGTGAGTGAACACAGGTGGGTGTCCCTTCATAAATTCTGCGCGTCTGTCTCGCGGTTGTGGTGGCGGGGGTGGTTGCTGCTGCGCCTGGTGCATGGCTGCCACTGCTTGACCAAGAGCTTGTATCACTTGGGTTTGGTTCATGATCAGTTGTTCCATAGTCATTGGCGGTGGTGGATTTGGGAGTCCTCCGTCTCCGCGACCTCCTCTACCTCCACGGCCACGACCACGTCCACGTCCTGTACTCATCTGATGGACCAAACATACCATTAGTACTTATTTCCGGCCATACATCTCATTCAACATTAGTAACCAAGACAGATGAGATAAAGATCTGAACGCATATATGGATAGAGCAGGCTTTCCCAAACTAACTATCTTTATTAAACTTATTAAGCATCCAACCAAAAGACTAAGTTGTGGACATCACCCCACAACTTAAGCACTCATTACAAAGAACCAAATCATCCATAAAGCACAATCATAAGCAAACGAGCACACTGTTGATCGTTCTAAGCCTAATCGAACTAACTAATCGATACTAATAGAACCTATTACAAAAGGGGTAACATCCTAGTCCTCATGATGCCGTATATAGGTCCTAGCTTCTGGATCATTGTAGCGGGCCTTCTTCCTGCGCGGAGCATCAGCAGGGTCTTCTACAGGTTCTTCTTCCGCGGGCTCAACGCCATGTGCAACCCATGCTCGAAGCTTCCGGTTCTCGTACCTCACCATGTCCAACTCGTCCAAGGCGGCATTGTAGTCGGTGTTAAGGGTAGCAAGGTACTCAATAGCAGACTCCAGGCGTGGGTTCTGTTCTGCCTCCGGGTTGGCGATCCATGCATCAAGTCTTTCGACCGAACGGCAGGGGTAGTACCGGCGTGAAGTGATGGCCATATCTTCACGGTGTGCATGGCACAGCGTCGTCAAGGCCTCCCTGGCAGCATCACTGATGGCGGCTTCATGGCTGTTGCGGCGAGTAGGTGCGTGCCTGACGTGAATGTTCCGGCGGGATCCGAACTCATCCGGGATGCTGATCTCCACTGTCATGTCCCAATCATCATGTAGGACGGGATGGCGGTAGCGAGTCCCCACATAGGTGATCCAGAACTGATCGTAGTGGAGCATCTCCAGCGTTTCCCTCAGCATCCGAGGAACAGGCAACGGGTAGTCGAACCAGCGGTGAGTAGTGGTGACCACGGGTCCAGCTTCATCGTCGTCCTCATCATCGTCCGATGGGGGCGCGTTACCATCATCTGGATCTTGTTCTGGGTCTTCAGGGTCAACAGCTGGATCTTCTGGCTCCTCCTGGGGTTGCTCCTGCGGCGGCGCCGAAGGGGGTACTGGTGGCTGCACCTCCAAGGGTTCTTCCTGCGGCTCCTCTTCTGGTTCATCTTCGGACAGCTCAGGGACAAGCTCCTCTGGGTCCTCCTCCTCGGACTCAGTCAGGTCTACCCACTCTTGTGGCGGTGGAGAAGGTGGGGTTGGGGTAGGCAATCTGATCCTGTTGAGTCCGCCATAACCTCGTCCACCAACACGCATGCGGGCAGTGCGCTTGAAAGTCGACATCTGCAGGCCCACATCGTAAGCAAACATGAGAAACAGTTCTATTATGGGATAGATAAGTAGATATAGAAGATCTTAATTGAAATAGACAAGTATGGATGTCAAAATAGCATATATAGCAAGTATTTGAATGGAGAAAGCAAGAAAAGGTAAGCAAAATCCTTAATCACGACCAGTTCTACTCTAGGCTTGCGTCCTATGGTCAGCACAGCTCTGATACCACTTTTGTCACACCCAGTTTTAGAAACAAAACCAAGTGCTAACCATGTATGTGCCAGGATCAGTTTAACCACATACATAGCGATAAACAAAAGTAATAACACAACCGGTACTTTAACTTAAGAATAATAACCAATATTACAGACCATAAATGTCTTTAACGAAACCGAGTATCTGAACGAAAACGAGTTAACTAAACGACAGCGGAAGACGACCGTGATCCACAGGCAACTGACGGATGGCACACCAGCCTAGAACTCGTCGTAGTCCTAGAACTCCTGGTTAGGATCACCACAACTTCCTTCTGGATCTGAGCAGCGGTTGCAATGGATGCAACGGGTATAAAACAAGCAAGAATGAGTACATAACGCACTCAGCAAGTATTCCGTTTAGGATAAAAATGGACTGGCTTTATAGTGGACAGGCATAGCAATTGCTTTTAGTTAGTCAAGTTTTAGTTACTAGCAATGATTAGCATAACCCATCCCTTTATTGTAAAGACAGTAAAACATATTAAAAAGATAAGCATGAACCATAACCATATCCATCATCATCACCATGATCACCATGAGCCATTCACCTTGAAACTGAAACTCTAATCTGTGAGGGTCCAGGCCGCTCTTAACCGTGAGCACGGCTGATATATCAGTTTTAAACACTCTCGAGAGGTTGTACAACTTTACCCACAAGTCATGATTCCCATTGTGCCCGAGGTTTGCAAAGCCCCATTTATTCATACCTTAGATGAATCGGCAGGGTTTCATTACGAGACCTTTACAAAGAATTCCTAGAGTTATGGCCCACTCGTTACAGGTTACTCCAGTTGACTAAAGATATGAGAGTTCCGTTCCAAAGGGGTGACAAATAAAATTGCACCACCTTGGCAAAGGGCAAAGTCCCATATCCCCCAGACCCCTCATACGCCATGTTTCAGGAAAGTAAGCTAAAACTCTAGTTCATCTAATTAATCAGTCAAGCCCAGTGCCCATGTGAGTCTTGTGGTTGTACTGTTTTCCTGGGTGGTCGCTCGGCGAACCGATCCTTAGGGTGAAGCACTTGAACAAAACCAACAAAATAATGCCCAAGTCTCCATGTTGCTAAAACCAAACTTTTATCATCATGTTCATCATTAATTAAACAAGATTAGCAACATGAATATAAAGATGTTGAGCGATAGCATTAATCTACACATCACAGCCCATCCCAAGTTTCATAATCATATAAAGACATATGAGGCTAGTCATCCTTAATAGGAGCAATCAAATTGGGCTCTAGATTGTGTAATTAATGTAAATAGGACATAGGTCAAAGAATACTTGCCTTCCTCAGCAAAAACTTGCTCAGAAACTTCCCAAGATGGATTCTCGACAAACTCGGACGGAACGTCGGCTACACGTTACACACATACAAGCAATGAGCATTAACTGACTAAAACAGTACATCAAACATCATGAACAGAGGTTAAAAAGGTTTTAGAATTAATCTACACGTTACTACGATTCCGTAGGTTCAAGAATCGTTCAAATCGGAGTTAAAACGTAAAAGTTATGCATAAAATAGGTTTAAGGGCTTAAAATAAAAAAGATTTGAAACTCCAAGGGCTAAACCGTAAAAACCTGGACCTATCTGTAAGAAAAGTGGACCGCGGGTTGATTCTCAGAAAACCTAGGGACTCTTTAGCAAAAGTGCGGCCGCTGACCGGTATTGACCCGGGTCGCGCGGGGCTCCGGCCGTTAGATCTTGATCCGACGGCTTGGATTAGATCAGAGGGAAGAGAGAGAGCGGCGGCGGCGGATTGACCGGCGACGGCCATCGGGCGCGGCGGAGGGTCACCGGAGACTCGCGAACTCCGCGGTTTCGGGGCCTAGGGCTAGCGGAACGAGGCGCACGGGAGAGCGGGCGGCGGTGCGAAGCTGGCGGGGCGGTCGCGGTGGCGGCGCATCGGCCGTAGGTGGCGGGCGGCGGAGCGGGGCGAAGGCGGAGCTCCGGCGAGAAATCGCCGTCGGGATAGGGCGAGATTAGGGACTAGAGTTAGCTAGAGAGCTTCCTCACCTCAAGCCGAAGCTAGCGGTGTAGGTGTGGATGACGGGGAAGCGGCGACGGCGTGCGGCGACGTGCGGCGGCGACCGGTGGCGTCCTGCGTGAACCGGCGGCGGCACGACGAGGTCAAAACGACGACACGAGATGAAAGAAGGGTCGGGATTAAGCGGTTAAGCGTTCTACCTTACTACGAAGCTCGGGGACTAGACCTCGTCGGCGGAGACGGCTTGCAAAGGCGAAACCCGACGGTGAACTCCGCGGCGGCGCGGCGCGGCGGTGCAAGCTAGGGCGCTAGGCTTGGGGCTAGAGCTCGGCTTTTTTGGTGCTTAGGGCGGCGGGGTCGGGCGCTTTTATAGGGGCGGAGGCCGAAGCTTGCGCGAGGGGCAAGGGAAGGGCGGCGCGAGGGAAAGTCCGGTTCCGGCCGGACATCGTGTCCGCGTCGGACTCTGTCCGCGCGCGCTTAGAAGGAAAGGGAGGGGTGGGAAAAAGGAAAGCAAGGCGCGGCGGGCGCGCGATCCTCGGAGCTGGGACAGGGAAAGAGGAGCGCGGGGTTGGACCGAGGCCGCGGCGTAGCGCTTGAGCTCGTCTCCGTCGGCGTCGGACAGAAAAGGAAGGAGGGAGGAGGGGGATGACAAGCGGGACCCACTGTCAGCGAGAGAGTGAGGAGGAGGCGCGGGTGGGCTGCTCCCGCGAGCTGGGCTGAGGAGAGGCGCAGGGCGAGTTGGGCCGAGGTGGTGTGTTGGGCCGGCGGAGAAAAGAAGAAAAGATGGGCTGCTTCAGGAACTTGGGCCGAAAGAGAGGAAAAGAAGGGAAGGAGGAAAAAGTAATTTTTCCTGGGTTGTTTGGGGTTTAAGAAATTTTGGAGAGATGCAAATGGTTTTGAATTCAAACTTTGAACACTGCAAATCATCCAATAAAATATGCAAGGGCATGAATGCTCACACATGTGGTTCCTATGTTTTATTTTAGTTGATTAATATTTGAAATAAACAAAGTACTATAGTGTCATACATAAATAAATCAAACCCTAGCAAAATTAACTTAGTTTTGGAAAAGCAAAAATTAGGGTGTTACAGAATTCCTCGTGTGCTTCTCAACTCTGTTTGGTTTGGGCCAGTGCGATTTAGCACCACCCTTGACCTGCTTGGGCCACCAATCTTCCTCTGCTGACTATGTCTTAATCGATGTCGTTGATTCACGACTTGGCAGTAGCCTCATACAACTCTCTTGGACATCAGGGTTGTGTGGCACCATACCTATACCGTCCTTGAAAACCTCTGTGGTGATGCATGCTTAGAAAGAGAACAGCCACCAAGAATCTCCTAAGGGCATGTATGGTTAAGGCTCTGTTCGTTTGCCCCTGCGATTGCGGGTTTCCGGGAAACGAGGACAACGGCGAGTCGGGTGATTGCGGGATTCTTGGACTCGCAGCCTAAAACGAAAAGAGCCTAAGTGTTTAGAAAAGGTGCTTAGCCCAAATAAACAGTTTGTTTTCACCATGCTATTGGCACCAGTTACTTAAATGGTACATAAGGTGCTTAAGTTAGCACCGGTGCTTAATGAGTGCTAATGAGAGTGGTTAAGTCTATCTAATCACATGTTTACATTGTAGAAAATAGTTTCTACACCAGTGATAGTAAAAGCACCTATGATTAAGCACCTATGATTAAGTATCTTCCATTGTACATGCCCTAATCCTGTGTACGTGTGTGTCCCGGTACCTTCCCTTCCAATCCCATGGTTTTCTTCACTGCGCAGCAAACTACAGACATCCAAGTCTCGTTGGCGTTGCTGATGAGTACATGAAGGGCTCTAGAGATTTACTTCCTCATATAGTTTTGTATTGACATGAACTCGATGTCTCGATATGATATTGGTGGCTATAATAAGGGTTTACAACATTTTTGTGAAAGCTTGAGAAGTATATTCTTCCTTTTTCTCAAGAGCTACACTAGTACACTATATATACCACCCATGCAAAGGTTGCAACAATGTAGATACAATGGCAACAGAACCTTACAGATTTTCTCTAACATCTAGATACTTAATTTGCTACGCCTCTCAGCATCAATTAAAACACCACATAGCATGGACGAAGAGGGCTGGCCGTGGCAGTGTGTTAAAGGTGCAGTCTGATCAAAGGTAGCGTTTGGTTTGGTGGTTTGTTTTAATGTATCTTATTAATTGAAGATTCTTTTATACTCCACAATATATAAACGTACGAAAAACATGCTAGAACAAATCCTAGAAATACTTATACTAATTAGAAATATCTGCCCATCCATTCAGTTAGGTAAATCTTAAGGAGAAGTCTATTTTAGTCCATCAACTCATTATTTTGTCTAACTTTAACTCTCAAATCCAAGACTATGTCTAAATAAATTCTGCACCTTATCTATCAACATCATTCAACAAGATATAATCTTAAGGAGAAGTCTACTTTTAGTCCATCAACTCTTTATTTTGTCTAACATTAATTCTAAACTCCAAGACATGCGTCTAAATTATGCACCTTATCTATCAATATCATTCAATTTTGATGCCTTTGATTAGTTTGGGTGGTTTTTAATAATGATTTTAAATTTAAATTAGGGGAAATATTCAAACACCTATTTTGTTATAGAAGCTTTGGGGCACAAGAAATCCCAAAAATAACTAGAGCTCATGAAACAAGTTATAGAAGCTTTGAAAAAAGATTTTTAGATAAAAATGAGATTTCTAGCGAACACACTTTTTGTCTACAAACTAAACACATGCATGGTCGCAATCACCATACATAATTAACTTGCTTCTCATCATTATATTGATAGAAGGATTTACATTGGAGTTCTTTTTAATTTTCTAAATCCCTTCTTCATGTCTTCTATTTACTAAATCTTTTTAGAAGTTTTTATAATTTATTTATTGAGTATTATTTGTTTTTATTCCTTGTGTCCTACAACATTTTAATATCTTCTAAAATTTTTGAGGTTTTTGAATATATTTTTTTGAAAGGGCAACAAAAGGTTTGCTGCAATTTTATCTTATCTTACTATTACTAATTGGAGCTTCTAAAAGTTGCAACAATTTCAAAGCGTGCTAGAAAAAAAGATAAATCCAAGAAATTCTCACAATAATTAGAAACATCCGACCATCAATTGGTAGATTGGAATATTAATAGCCATTAGACCTGTTTTCTAAGTAATTACCCATCTCTACCAGTATGAAAGGTCTTGAATTCAACTCTTAATGAAAGCAAATATTCTCTTTTTTTATTATATATATTTTGTAAGTAATTACCCACCTCTGCCATTACGAAAGATCTTGAGTTCAATTCTCAACGAAAGCAAATATCTTTTTTTTTAGATTTTTCCTATTTTTAAATTTACCTTTAGTTTTTGTCTTTTTTCATTAAAGATGCAAGAAACATTTTCATGAAACAGATATTTCGTAGACTTTTTGAAATTTTCATATCAATCCTCACAAGATGCGCTAAAAAAAATAAAATTATAGAAATCCTCACAATAATAAAAAAAAATACCCTATCATCAATTAACATGTTGGAATCTTAATAGCTATTAGATCTGTTTTCTAATTAAGTAATCACCCACCTTTGCCATTATCTAAATAATATTAAATAACCCCTAAAACTACATATTAATTACCCACTCGGCCAATATAAAGGAAAATATGAAATAACACCCTAAATTTATATCTAATTGCTCACATTTGCTATTTTGATAGGATAATACCAAATATCCCCTTTAATTTATATTTGAATTGTTCACCTTAGTTATTATGACTGATAATATGATAAAAATAACCCCTCAAAATTATATTAAAATTACCTATTTTTGCAATCGATCAAAGATTATCTAAATCAATTAAGCATACATATAAAGTAGCAAGATATGTTATTATAAAAACCTAAGTATAAAAATAGATCTATATATGTTGTACGGTTACGTATAACACATTTAAGACTCTAAACCGTGCGAAAGCACGGATTGATTGACTAGTATATTAAGAAAGAAGGGAACCTGGCCCAATTTTTTTTGTTGAAAACTGGGCCTAAAAACCAAACGACAACTCTACATGACTCTCCCTGTTTTTGAATATCTTTAATATGTGATTAATTGATACCTTAACTTGAGTTATGTATTTAGTATCATCCGTACATGATTCGTTAAAGAAATAGTTTATTATGATAGTTAAACCATAGAAATATATATATAATTGCTGCTCTTGCATCAGTGTATACTTTGCCTACATGGCTATACACAATATTCATGTTTAATTTGAGTCAGTTATTAATAGATCTAGAAGGTATTTTAGAAAATAGAAACAACAGCCTGGTGTCCTACCCGCTTGGCCTCTACACACAACGCGCAGCGAGTTTGCATGCTTGGCTCCACAATGCACCAGCATGTAAGTGCACTATTTTTATATGGAAGAGGTGAGAAATTCAATTACAGGTATGTCTACAAATATGTTGTATGGTAAAGGTGAATAATTATTTAGAAAGCAGAATAAATCCGCATGTTATCAATTATAGGTAGGGTACTTATACTTTCTATTGGCAGATTTTTTTAACGAATCCACCTGCGAAAATTTCACAGGTGGATCATACCTCCGGATGCTTCGACCATATGTGCACAGGTAGACTGTAATTCTAAACTTCGCGTACCACGGCGTGGTCAACATCACTCTCTCAACTTGGATGCGCGGTTTCAATCTACCTCAGCTGACCACATCTTGATTGCTGTTTGCCAACGTAGAGCTGTATAGCACCAAATCCATAATATCCATTTATGATCTGGTCGTCATTACAGCTAAACCAGCGGCATAGGACGGAAATTTCGCAATCCATACTGCTACTAATTTTCAATATGCATGGAGAGTAAACCATATATCTACTCGTTTCAGATAAATTGCAAGTGTTGGGTTAATGCAAAAAATGGCAAGTGGTGGGTGCCGTGTGCCACCTGTATAAATTGAATTAATGCTAGTGATAGTCATACTAAAACTAGCGACACAATAACGAACCGACATATGTATGTTCCTTTCTCAATCTCTGGTTCATGAATCATGAGTTAGTCAAACAGCGATTTTATTTAGTTCTGGTTCAAGTAGAATGCACAACTACTTGAGCTGTGCATGTGCAACATTTTAAAGGACCACAGAATTGTCACAAGTCAGTGTTTCAAAAAATTTAAAAAATGGCAGCACGAAGTTCAGATTAAAAATGTGAGCAAGCAAAGTGGACATAGTGCAGCACCTCCAAGCCTCCTACGAAGTCCTCACGCCACGCAAGTATTATATGCCATACTTCAGAACACCATTGGGATTGGTATCGACGTTGCCAGCTCAAGCCCCTTTTTGACAGAATTGCCACAAGTCAATGGTTTCAAATAAAAATTAAAAATGGCAGCACCATAAAAAGTTCTGTAATATCAGTTATATCACTAGCGAGCTTTCAACAATCATCGTCTCCCCGACACAAGAGCACTCCATGTTTATCTACTTCTAACTCTTTTACTGGTCACGTCTCTGCTAACCGTTGTGATGGGCCTTACCGTAGTGAGCAAGACCTACCTGTCTCTGTGTGCCCCCACAATCCGCCTAAGTCAATTAATCTCAATTGATATTAGCCACATCTTGATACTAGCCCCCTTGGCGTTCGAGTGTGCATAGGCAGAAATTTTGCACAGCCGAACGGTCTCTACAGCCTGTTTGGTTTGAGGATTAAGCCAATCTGATATGGGTTCACTCTACATGCACGAAGGATCAGATCATCCATCACTTTTTTGAGAAATGAACCAGTCCTCAAGATCTGTTACACATGACATGCTTGATGACAGGCAGAATCAACCTTTCACGCAAACCAAATAATGCCATGTTTAGCATCGGCGTTATAGGACGTCCGCAGCGGTTCGCCCAAATCGCCGATCTACGTGGCGCCAATAAACAATCTTATCTTACTATTATTAATTGGAGGTTCTAAAAGTTGCACCAATTTCAAACCGCGCTAGAAAAAAAAGATAAATCCTAAAAATTCTCACAATAATCAGAAACATCCGACCATCTATTGGCAGATTGGAATATTAATAGCCATTAGATCTGTTTTCTAAGTAATTACCCACCTCTATCATTATGAAAGGTTTTGAGTTCAACTCTAAACGAAAACAAATATTCTCTTTTTTTCATTATATATATTTTCTAAGTAATTACTCACCTCTGCCATTACGAAAGATCTTGAGTTTAATTCTCAACGAAAGCAAATATCTTCTTTTTTTTAGATTTTTTCCATTTTCAAATTACCTTCAGTTTTTGTCCTTTTTTCCATTAAAGATGCTATAAACCTTTCCATGAAACAGAGATTTTGTAGACTCCTTTTAAAATTTCCTTATCAATCCTCATAAGATGCGCTAGAAAAAAATAAAATCATAGAAATTCTCACAATAATAAAAAAATACTATATCATTGATAGGTTGGAATCTTAATAGCCATTAGATCTGTTTTCTAATTAGGTAATCACCCACCTTTGCCATTATCAAAATAATATTAAATAATCTCTAAAACTATATATTAATTACCCACTCTGCCAATATAAAAAAAATATAAAATAACACCCTAAATTTATATCTAATTGCTCACATTTGCTATTTTGATAGGATAATACCAAATATCTCTTTTAATTTATATTTGAATTGTTCACCTTAGTTATTATGACCGATAATATGATGAAAGTAACCCCTCAAAATTATATTAAAAACAACTATTTTTGCAATCGATCAAAGATTATCTAAATCAATTAAACATACATATAAAGTAGCAAGATATGCTATTATAAAAACCTAAGTATAAAAATAGATCTATATTTGTTGTACGGTTACAAATAATATATTTAATACTCTAACTCGTGCGAAAGCACGGGTTGATGAAGCGCCCCACGCCCTTAAGCGGGGCTAAAATGTGCTTTATTACCATTCTCAGGAGTATGGTAATCACATTTGTACATCAGATGATTACATATCCGCCCTAACGGGACAGACCAAACGGGGCGCAGCCCGAAAACACAGCAGCGAAACTTTAAAGCAGAGCCCAAGCTTTTCCACAAGACACGGTTGGGAAACAGGCCGTAACCCTCACGCGATCACGAACATCTTCTTTGATCTGTAAACCAACAACAAAGCAAGGGTGAGTAAAAAAATATACTCCAGAAGCCCACCTTCTTCCATTAGAAAAGGTAGTAAAAGCTATCACTATATGCAAGATATATCTGGAGCTTAGGATAAATTTTACAGTAAAACATTTGCACATGCAAGGTTCAACAGTTTTTTGTTTTAAATTGAGAAAACATCTTTTTCCCATAAAAGGTTGCCACTAGACTTGCCGGTCCATGGCTTATGGCACGCAGGCCAACACATTTTTACACACACCTCCTCGGCAACCGCAGCTGCCTCAAAACCATCCTTTTTATCCCATCCCAAACCCACATTTCTATAAAGAAGCTAATTGCCGAAACTAAGCCATAACCCGTCCATACCAGTGGACAACGAACTATCATGATATATTTATACTCTGGCCAGAGGTGCACACTTCAACCACAAGTTTGGTCCAGGACGTTCATCGTCATGAGGTCCTTTTCCGCTGAAAGTCTTCCCCACGCAAGGCTTCCCCAAACTTCAACCATGAGAGACACGGGACCACCTGTCGCTCAGACCCGCAGCCACGCGACTGTCGTCCCCTATCCGCAGATATGCGACCGCGCCCATTCCCAGTCTCCCTTGCATCCCAGCACACCGGTTTCCACCCGGTTCGTCCTTGCGGGTTCTAACCAAGGGTTGCCGCATACAACCTCGAGTGGTTGCACGAGAAGGAGTTAGGCAAGATGAATCGTAATTCGGTCCTTCAGGGCAGAGCTCCCACGACGCTCATCCTGAGCAACACCAGCCTAATCCTCTCACAAGGATCGGACTCCGGGGCACCCGTGATAACGTCACCCCGGGGTTTCTACCCTGTAATGGCTTAGCCGACCGAAGTCGTATGCCGAGGTCTTACCCCATGTTTTCTAAAAACATCCATCCACAACCACATCCATCACCATCATATTATCAAGAGTAGTATAGATAATTAAATGAGGGATCCACCTATGTGCGCTACATCTAATATTGGCTTAGGTGGCTATATCCTACTAAGTTACCTTAGCAAGCGAAACATGCAAGTTTTATTGTTTGTGTATATAAAACTGGGTAGTTTATGCATCAAGTGAGGAATCCAGTGGACTTGCCGTTCACTTCGTTGAGGTAGTAGATACTGTGGCTGCCGTACACGTCAAACTCCTGTCCTGGTCTCCGAGTCGAATCGGGGACAGGACCGAACGGCTCTCCGAGAAAGCCTACACGCACAGACAAGCAAAACACACCAATCAAGGTACAATCTGAGCTCATCATGAGATGGATTTAGTGTAGTTAGACGGATCTTGATTTTAGAGGGATTTAGGCGAAGGGATCATCGGAGTCCGAAATAAAAGGAGCAAGATACAGAGTGTTCTTGGCTAAGGATGTCCTCATAGATTGTATGAGAATAGAATGAGAGTCAAACGGGCTGAAAGGCGTGTGTGGCCCCTTTTATAATTATCAACATGTTTGATCTTTAGTGCCATTCATGCCGAGCCCATGAGACTGATATCCAGCAGCATGGGGACAACATGTCAGCAATAGATGAATGGAAAAAGAGAAAGACAACACGGGCCAAATTCAATTCGGCGTGTGGCCCAACTCTTCCTACCGGTTAGGCTCGGCCTGCTCCCGCACCGCGATGGGCCTTGTGGCTGCGGTGGGAGAGAGGACGACAAACGCAGACGGCGTCGGCCGACCCCACCTATCATCCTTACGGGAACAGGGGTAGAGGCTGACAACCGTCTGGTTCGGTTCAACCAAATCGGGTCTTCAGTGAACCGACCGGTGAGGGCGGAACTAGTTCACCTGTGGCTTGCCACTGGTGTCCCGGTTTCATCGTCGCGGATCGACCCTAAAGTGACGCAGACGTGGTGCCAAGCCCTGTGGTGTGGTCGGCGAAGTGTGTGGAAAAATTATGAGAATGGCATAAGTAGATAGAGATTGATTTATGGAGAATTTAGGCGCAAGGATCACCCAAATCGGAGTTAAGACGGAGAAGATACGGAGAATTCTGAATGGAGGGGTAGATATTGACTTTCTGGTTAGTTGGAGGGGTAGATATAGACTTTTTGCTGGCGAACTTTGGCTCTGGACCAGGGGAGAAGGCGACATGGGCCAGGGAGGAGATTTCGGCCCACGGGGCCTTCTCTTTTTCTTCCCTTTTTCTCTCTTTTCTCTCTTGGCCCATTGGCTAGTGAGCTGGCGGCTTGGCTTAGTGGGCTGGCCCACTCGGCAAGGGGAACGGGCAGGCGCACGGGAAACAGAGGCGCTCGGCCGGCTCCCGCTGCCGTCGTCGTGTGCGGCCGGGGCTCACCGGAGGTACGCCGGAACGGGGCTCCCGACCTCCGTTCGCGAATCCGAGAGTAGCGCCGCGACGAGGAGGTCGACGCGAATCTTTCCGAGCGATTCTGGGGAGGAGGAGATGCGCGGAACAGGTACGGCCACGGACGGCCATGGGCGCGGCCGGGGAGCTCCGTGGGCGGCTCTGTCCGCGCGTGCGGAAGAGAAATTGAAGGTGGCGAGTATGGAGGAGGGTGGTGTGGTGCTGATGGCCGAGGTAATCGAACTGTGGTGGCTGGTGGATGGAGTATTTTGTTGTGCCTTTGCTCACTGGTGAAGAACAGAGCAGCGGGGTAGGGGGTGGTGTTTCGCGGCGGAGGGCGAGGTGGTGGCGCGACGTCGGCGCGGTTCGCAGTGGGTACGAACGGCGCGGGCGGCGCGAGTGAGAGCAGGGGGAGGAGGAGCTCTCCGCGGTCACGGGATGGCCTTTTATAGACGCAGCGCGGAAGGAGGGAGCTCGGCGTCGCGGCGGTGCGCTGGCAAGGGAGGGGGTGGCGTAGAGCGCGGCGTGCGTGTCGCGCGCAGCGCGCGTGCGCTGGCGGTAACAGCGGAGGGAGGAAGAGGATGGGGGCTGGTTGGGCCGTTCGGCTTGGCCAGGGAGAGGAGAAGGTAAGGCGGGCCGGGGCGGCGTGGCCCAGGGTGGAAAAGAGAGGGGAGGCAGGGAGATGGGCCGCAGGGAGGCAGGCCGAAATTGATAGAAGGGAGGAAGGGAGTGGGCTTCGGCCCGAGTAAGAGAAGAAGGAGATTTATCCTTTTTTCTGATTTGAGTTTCGATCGAGAAATTGGTAGAAGAATTTGAGGAGACTTTGTGGAGATTAAAATGAGAAATATTTGAGAGAATATTTCCAGGAATATTTGGAGGACTCGAATGGATTTTTGTTGAGCTCAAACTGTACACTTCACACGAGCAAGATTTTCGAAATTGATTTTGATTTAGAAGAGAGATTAGATATAATTTCTTAGGGTCAAATTTTCGGGGTGTTACAGTTGATTGACTAGTAGAAATAATAGAAAGTTTGTTGCCCATCCATATTTTACGCTTCAGATTAAAGACACTGCCTCTCTCGAACGACATGCGAGACAATCGTTTCTCCCGGCGCTGCAATGATGTTTTTTGCTTCTCTCGTTCCTCCACGTAGGATACCAAGACCAACTAGCTGTTAAATAGCTAGCTCAAAACGCTCGCTGGGGACACCCTTTGCCTCAGATGCATCAGGATCAGTCCATGTGCCAAATGAAACATGCTGTAAGTTTCCCGATAACTTCCAATCCCATGGTTTTAATGTACATTTTTGCAGGAACGCAACACACCCAGGTCTCGTCGGTGTTGCTGAGGAACTTCAGATTTAGCCTACTTTCTCTTAAGGTATTGTATTGACATGAACTGGATCTTTGTGTCTATATAAAGCGTTTGCTTTTTCGACTTTTCGTGGAATCTTGGGATGTATATATACACAGATACGCTTTGGTTTTCTCAAGAGCAAAGGCAGCAAAAAAATGGATGCAATGGCAAAGGAGGCTTAATCTGAATACTTTAATCTGCTCGGTTTCCGAGCATCAATTAAAGCACCGCATCAGTGCGCTTGGGCGGAGGGCAGGATGAGGCACAGTGCGTGTGAAAAGTGCACTCGATCAATAGGCAGCGTTTGGTTTGGTGCTTCCGCTCAGTGTGTCTTATTAATTGGATGACAAATTTTACGTTGGTTGAAAAAAAATAAGAGTTGTCTATTAAATGAGATCTAATGGTTTAAAAATTGTCAGTACCGCGGTACCAAATAGGAAGGTCCGGTACTAAATATAGTGAGACAAGTACCCATATTTTTTATTTGTTAATTCTATAAAAACTATAAAGGATTTTTTTTAATTTAAAAAATAGTGGTACCGTCTAATACTGGTGGGTAACTTTCCAACCACTGTAAAATCTCTCAAATTGGATATACTCGGTCGTACTATTTTATTTGATACTCTTTCTGCTTTTTATTTTAATACTCACAAGGGATGAAGGGATAATATGGAAAAGATTAATTTTAGAAATTTTCAGAACATAGTTCAGAACAACTTGGCTATCAATTCGCAAGACTAAAATCTTAAAGCCATTATATCTTTTATTATGTTTTTTGAATAATAACTCATATCTACCACTATAAAAATAACATAAAACAATTCTTTAAATGTATGTCTAAAATCACCCACATCTTTCGCTATGAAAGATAGTATGAATTGACTTTAAATTTATATAAATTGCGTAGATTTGCTATTAGGATGGATATAATCTAAAATTATCCTTTAAACTTATATCTGAACTATCCACGCCTATCATTAATAAATATAAACTAAAATAAACAAACTTCTAAGTTATGGTCATATGTTGTTATGGAGAAATTAATTAACAAAAATGGACTCATAAATGTTTCCAAATTACCAACTTTTACAACTATTACATTTCACCAACTCTTAGCACTAAAATATCAAATGAATGAAGTAGTATATATACTATTGTAAATGTAGTTTATGCTATGCTTGTATCTATGCATCGAAAATGCATTTATCGAATTAATCACTGAATGCAATTTCACAAGTTAGAAGCTTTTATTAGATACATTATGTTTCCATATACTCGCAGTTGTCAATGAACTTAGGTAATAAGAAAAAACTAGACAATAATAAAAAACTTAGGTAATAAAAAATCACTACTATGTACTATAGTGTAAGTAAAACTAGTAATCATTTGTGTTGTCGTCATTATTCGGTCATTTACAGAAAAAGTATTATTTGTGGCTCATAACAACTAACCATCGGATTCAAGCGACGAAGTAGGATCCAGAAACATCTTGAGACCTTTGATGTCGCTGTAAATGGCAGCTGATTGGTTAAGACAACCACGTGCAGTTCTGGTTTTTTTCATGGTTGGTTGCAATACAGCACAACATTGAATTGTAGCCTTTTCTCCACTTTAAAAGTAGTAGATAGAAGAAAAGAAGAGAGGTGTGCTTCACCATTTCATAGGAGGAGTTCATTCCACAGCATAGTATAGGAGATATAGAAGTGCATATATATGACTTGAGTCTGGAATTTCTTGAGCTATATGCATGCTTGTGAAGCGTGACACTAGCTGTTGGCCACTATGTGCCACCGCATGCACATTTCATCAATGGGAATGGCAGGTACTAGGAAATACAGACATCGATAGTGGTGAGATGCCTGCGGTAGTGAGAAATGACGCTTCCGTTGATGAATCACAGCCTGTTTAGTTTGCAGATGAAGACTGTTCGGCATCCACTCGTGTGGCATGCATGCGTTCGTCCAGCTATTTTCGAGGAACAAATAAACTCATCCTGAAGATTAGCTCAGTGGTTAGCTTGTGGGATAACTAGGTGGATGCTTCGGATTTTGTATTGGATAATTCTGGACCACATAGTCTTGCAAACCAAACACACTATAATATCACTTATGTTGTCATTATTCACCTTTTAGAAAAAAATATTTGTGGCTGAAACATCTAACTGTATTGCCTAGCTAAAATTCCTTAACATGCAAAACTGGAAAAAAAAATTGTGCCTGAAACATCTATGCCTAGCTAAAACTCCTTAACATGCAAAATTGACATACTAGCATAAAGATTCACGAAGTTTCCAATCATGTTATTTTACTATTACTAATTGAAGGTTCTAAAATAAGTACTAATTTCAAATCGCGCTAGAAAAAAAGATAAATTCTAGAAATTCTCACAATAATCAGAAACATCCGACCATCAATTGACAGATTGGAATATTAATAGCCATTAGATCTATTTTCTAAGTAATTACCCACTTATGCCATTATGGAAGGTCTTGAGTTCAACTCTTAACGAAAGCAAATATCCTCTTTTTTTCATTAAATCCATTTTTTAAGTAATTACCCACCTCTGCCATTACGAAAGGTCTTGAGTTCAACTCTCAACGAAAACAAATATCTTCTTCTTTTTTTAGATTTTCCCATTTTCAAATCTACCTTCAGTTTTTGTCTTTTTTTTTATTAAAGATGCTAGAAACCTATCCATAAAACAAATATTTTGTAGACTTCTTTTGAAATTTTCACGTCAATCCTCACAAGATGCGCTAGAAAAAAAGTAGACGGGTTGAAATCTTAATAGCCATTAGATCTATTTTCTAAGTAATCACCCACTTTTGTCATTATCAAAATAATATTATCCCTAAAACTACATATTAATTACCCACTCTGCCAATATAAAAGAAAATATGAAATAACACCCTAATTTTATACATAATTGATCACCTTTACTATTTTGATGGATAATACCAAATATCTCCTTTAATTTATATTTAAATTGTTCACCTTAGGTATTATGACTGATAGTATAATGAAAATAACCCCTCAAAATTATATTAAAATCACCTACTTTTGCAATCGATCAAAGATCATCTAAATTAATTAAGCATACATATAAAGTAGCAAGATTTGCTATTATAAAAAACTATAAGTATAAAAATAGATCTATATATGTTGTACTGTAACACATAATACATTTAAGACTCTAACCCGTACGTCGCACGGATCCAGTTTTAGAAAAGATTTAATCCCTTGCTAGTCAAATTTAAACAGAAAATGATTAAATCTTCTCCAATCTTTTTGAAAAATCCCCTAACCGAACGAACAAGGCCTTAGGCATCAATGACATACGGTGTCATCTGGCCACAGGTGTTTCCTCTGCAGTAGATGGCATTGCCTACGGTGACTTTATCGATGATTAATACTCGCGTGCATGTGTACGATTGCCAACGTTTGTTTCAAAACGAAAACCAGCTGGTTGAAGAACTAAAAATAGTATACGATCAAGGAATCGTTTCAAAACTTTTTCTGGAAGAAGTGCCAAAATTTTTGGGCTAGCACCAAATGCGGTTTGTTTCAAAACTTTTTCTTTACTTCTAGTGTCTTTTCTGTAGTGTATTTATTAATACCAAAGGTGGTTTGTTGTTCTCCGTGCCCCTCCTCATGAAAGAAACACACCCCTGTCACATTATCAATTTGCTGCTCTCAATCCTAGCACCCTCGTTGGTCGCATGCATGGATCGGTCATTTGTTTATTTATTTATCTCACCATCCCACAACACGGGTCGCACAGCACCACCACAGCCATGCACAGGTCCCAGATGGTGGCCAAGTCCAAATCCGTCTCCCTCTTCAACGTCGACGGCCCTCCTGCGCTTCAAGTCTTATCTTCCTCTTCAGCGCCGACGTCTGAGTCCAGGCCGGCAGCGGTCGTCACCAGCACGGCGTGGCCTTCTTGCACCTGCGCCATCTCCCACGACAACGCATCCTCCTCTGCCACAGTGCGGAGGTGCAGGTCGTCGACCCGCGCCATCCAGCTGACCCAAGCCAAGGTCGCCGCCTCCTCCAAAGCTCGGCCACTCCCTGCTCGTGCTCTCTCCCGACCCTACTCCCCCTCCCCTACTGCGCTCGGATCTAGAGCTCGCGTTGCGCACACGGTGGCGGCGGCAGACTGGCGCGGTTGGCCCATGGCGGCGGCCTGGCTTTTTTTTAATGTTATTTGATACTCCCTCCAGTTTTCTAAAAAGTGACGTGTTAGAAAATTTAAAAGTCAAATTTTTAAAACTTTGACTATATATGACTTTTATATAATTTAGTTTTGAATGTTGAAAGTCACATGTATAGATTTGTCTTAACAAATATTTTTATAAAAATATAAATTTCGTATGATATTTATTTTTGTTCTAACAAAAACATTAGTCAAACTTATCTTTGGGAGACCGTATCGATATCCAAAACGACACTCTTAAGGAATACATAGCACAAGTGGTGGATATTAAGAACTGCTCCTGCTAAGATCCCCAGCTCATGTAAGGTTCTTAGCAGCAGCGGTTAATGAGGTCCACCGCTTCTGCTAAGATCACTGCAGGAGCGGTCGAGGAACCGCTCCTACAGCGGGTTTCACTGTAAGAGCCTATGAGCAGAAACGTTTTCTGTATGGATGTTTTCCACCGCTCCTATAGCAGACTTGTGCTGCGGTGCTCTTAGATCCATCAAATGCGCCATGGTTGTCTCTAGCTCGAATATTCGATAGTGAATGGAGGAGACGGACCAATGGTGCAAGAGTGAAGGCTCTCCACCACTCCGTCTGAAGAAAGCTCGACAGAGTCTAAGATAAATCTCTTGTGCTGCTGCATTATCCGATGCCTCCCAATCCTAGCTCTACGGTAATACTCCACATACTGCTAGCCTGTAGTTGCAAGATTATTGTGGCATTAAAGGCAGGCCTGATTACAGGAGAGATCACAAATCAACTCGCATGGACAATTGCATAGAATATTTATGGCATGCATGGCACGCACTATCCGGCAAAATGGAGGTAACTATGAGGAAAGCATCCCTAGTCTGCTTTAATAGTATTCGGGAGGCAACAGCAAATTATTTGTTTTTATTTATGCTGCCTGCCTGCATTGGGCCCTACAACCCATCGCTCCGCCCTCCGCTAACCACTCTTATCATTTACCGAGCCTTTGCGCGAGACTAATCAACAATGTGGACCACTTGTCTAGCAAATGTGACGTCTTAGATTTGTCTAAAATTTGTTAAAATCTGTCAAACAAGACAAGTAGGAATGTATGTAGAAGGATAGTTTGTTTTGTTGGAACCTTATGTCTGAGAAAACTAATGAAGAGACAAAATATGCTTACTATACAAATAGAGAGATAATGATTTTATTATGTAAATTGATAATATGTTCAAAATATTAAATCCAATGATAATAATATGTTTTAAATAAAAAAATATAAATTCATTGTCCCAATCATAATGTTAAAATGTAAAAAGTGTATAGTCTGTTGTCGCAAATTACAAAATGGAAAGTTTTATTAATTACCAAAGTAAACTATAAACGGAGGGTGATAAACTATCACTTATTTGGCTTGTAGGGATATGAAAACATGTGTGAGTACGTATCGTTTCATACACCTTATTAACTATGTCCAACCTTTTATCATTATATAGGGTAAGCAGCAGCCTCGGTTTCCACGTCGGCACCTCTACACGCCCCGAGAAACGAACACACCTGCAGTATAGTAGCCTTGCCACCGAAGCTCCATCAGCCCACTAGTCAGCCCATAATAAGGTGTGACAGACATCTCCGCCACTCCAAGATACTCAGGAGTCCTAGGTAAACTTCGTGTGCTGATGCATTCTCCGATGCCTCCGAATCCCCCTATATATGGTGATACTCCCCATCAGATGATCAGATAATAGAGACAATGAACACTGCCACGTTCAAAGGCACACCATCTTTTCGCCCCACACTCCAATGTTCTGCCTCAAATAGTAGAGCAATTTGGGTCTCATCCGCATTACTGGATACTGATAAAAAAATTCAGGTTGATCTGAAATACATTTGTTTACATGAATTTCATGCTTGTATGTCTATTTCCATTCTCCTCGCTGTTGTTTCCACAAACGCGTCTGTGGGTTGGGTTCAGCATATAAACGGAAGCTAGTGGGGATTGTAGGGTAACCGGGCAGTAAAGTTTTCCCTGATTGTTGACTTTTTTCAATTGTCAATTTCGATAAGAAAGGGCGCAGCATCTGCATTGATCAGCGACCATGTGATTGCAGCAGAACCATATGACCAGCGTATTTCAATTTTAATTAGTACCTCAGACTATCGGCACATCAATTTAAAACATCAGGAAAGGAACACGCCCTTTATAAAGATGCTTTCATATAGATCAAACTAAATTAGTACATTATTACGGTCCATCAACCTGTGCTATCACACATGCATGTTAGACTATTAGTGGATATATTTATTAAAGGTCGAGATATAAATTCAATAGTAGCAACAATAGATAATTTATCAGTATATATAATTTATTTTTTCATAACAACATACTTTTGTTGTTTAGAGTTTAGATGCTATTTTATTTTTATCTTTAGTATATTATATGTGATATTTTAATTCATCTTTCATAATAACATGGTGGATGATTTATATACAAATTTAGGGGTCAATTTAAGCCATTCTTCATAATTGCATGGTGGGTAATTTATATGCAAAATTAAAGATTCTTTTTACTCATCACAATGGCATTGGTGGGTAATTTATATACAAATTTAGGGAGTTATTTTATACATATTTTATAATGGCATGGTTGGGTAATTTATTTACAAATTTAGTGAGTTATTTAATTCATAGTTTATAATGACATGGGGTAATTTATATGCAAATTTAGAGGGTTATTTCAATTCATTGTTTATAATGGCATTATGGGTACTTTATATGCAAATTTAAGTTTTATTTTAATTCATATTTTATAATGGCATAGTGAGTAATTTATATAAAAATGTAGGGAGTTATTTTAATTTTCAAAACGACATGATGGGTAATTTATATGAAAATTTAGAGGTTATTTTAATAGTCTTTAAAAATGGCATGGTGGGTATTTTCTAAAAAAAATATAATCTTACTATTACTAATTGAAGGTTCTAAAATAAATACTAATTTCAAAACACGCTAGAAAAAAAAGATAAATCCTAGAAATTCTCACAATAATCAGAAACATCCGACCATCGATTGACAGATTGGAATATTAATAGCCATTAGATCTATTTTCTAAGTAATTATCCACCTCTGCCATTATGAAAGGTCTTAGTTCAACTCTTAACGAAAGCAAATATCCTCTTCTTTTTTTCATTAAATCCATTTTTTAACTAATTACCCACCTCTGCTATTACGAAAGGTCTTGAGTTTAACTCTCAACGAAAAAATATATCTTCTTCTTTTTTAGATTTTCCCATTTTCAAATCCACCTTCAGCTTTTGTCTTTTTTTTCACTAAAAATGCTAGAAATCTATCCATGAAACAAATATTTTGTAGACTCCTTTTGAAATTTTCACGTCAACCCTCACAAGATGCGCTAAAAAAAATAAACGGGTTGGAATCTTAATGGTCATTAGATCTATTTTCTAAGTAATCACCCACTTTTGTCATTATCAAAATAATATTATCCCTAAAACTACATATTAATTACCCGCTCTGCCAATATAAAAGAAAATATAAAATAACACCTTAATTTTATACGTAATTGCTCACATTTGCTCACATTTGCTATTTTGATGGATAATTTCAAATATCCCCTTTAATTTATATTTAAATTGTTCACCTTAGTTATTATGACTGATAGTATAATGAAAATAACTCCTCAAAATTATATTAAAATCACCTACTTTTGCAATCGATCAAAGATTATCTAAATCAATTAAGCATACATATAAAGTAGCAAAATTTGCTATTATAAAAAATTAAGTATAAAAATAGATCTATATATATTGTACTGTAACACATAATACATTTAAGATTCTAACCCGTGCGACGCACGGGTTGATTGACTAGTATATCTAATGGCTAGTGTTATTGGATACTTTTTGACGGACAACCAAATGTTTTTGATTTTCGTGGGAATTTCTAAAATTTATTTTTTTTAGCACGCTTCACGATTCGTGTTTTTAATCTCTAATTAGTGACAGTAAGATAAGATCTTGTCCCCCGTTATGCCTGTCGTTGAGAAGAAGCACAGTGTGATTAATATGTTGACCGTAGCAGCTCTCGGGGGGCTGAAATAACCTTTGTTTTCACAATGCTCATGGCTCAGTTTGCGGCCGTCCGCTGGTGGAGATCCACTGCCGCGACGTGATCAAGTGACGGGAGGCTCCTCTGCCCGGTGAAACACCGAGGCCAACGGATGCTCTTGGACTTGGAGAGGTTTGAGACATTGGCAACCCGTCCGGTCCGGGGCAGTTCACCTAGACCTAGTGCCGGTGACGACAGCAGGATAGTCCTAGCGCCGTCGAAGTCAGTGAACCGTACGTGGTTTGTGCATGCTTCCAACTCTAGTTATCAGTTACTGGTCAATGAACCCGTGCGAAAACACGGGTTAGAGTCTTAAATGTGTTAAGCGTAACCGTACAACCTATATAGATCTATTTTTATACTTAGGTTTTTATAATAACATACCTTGCTACTTTATATGTATGCTTAATTGATTTAGATAATCTTTGATCGATTGCAAAAATAGATGATTTTAATATAATTTTGTGGGGTTATTTTCATCATATTATCGGTCATAATAATTAAGGTAAACAATTCAAATATAAATTAAAGGGGATATTTGGTATTATCCTATCAAAATAGCAAATGTGAGCAATTAGATATAAATTTAAGGTGTTATTTCATATTTTTCTTTATATTGGCAGAGTGAGTAATTAATATGTAGTTTTAGGGGTTATTTAATATTATTTTGATAATGGCAAAGGTGGGTTATTACTTAATTAGAAAACAGATCTAATAGCTGTTATAAGATTTCAACATGTTAATTGATGATAGAGTTTTTTTATTATTGTGAGGATTTCTATAATTTTTTTCTAGCACATCTTGTGATTGACATGGAAATTTCAAAAAGTCTACAAAATATCTGTTTTATGAAAAAGTTTCTAGCATCTTTAATGAAAAAAAGACAAAAACTGAAGGTGAATTTTAAAATGAAAAAAATCTAAAAAAAGAAAAAGATATTTGCTTTCGTTGAGAATTGAACTTAAGATCTTTCGTAATGGCAGAGGTGGGTAATTACTTAAAAAATATATATAATGAAAAAAAGAGAATATTTGCTTTCATTGAAAGTTGAAATCAAGACATTTCATAATGACAGAGGTGGGTAATTACTTAGAAAACAGATCTAATGGCTATTAATATTCTAATCTGCTAATTGATGGTCAGATGTTTCTGATTATTGTGAGAATTTTTTGGATTTATCTTTTTTTCTAGCGCACTTTGAAATTGGTGCAACTTTTAGAACCTCCAATTAGTAACAGTAAGATTACCAGCCTATCCAATGGCTTTCAGCGTGTGGTTTTTGGCTTGTTCGGTGAATGGGCTACATGCTAAAACAGTGGGAATTCTTTGTGGAGCAGATGAAACAAGTAGACCAGAAGGACTTCTCACGATGCTCCTTAATTGCCTGTTCTTTGGGATCAAGTGAGCTCCAAGCAGATACATATCTGATCATGAAGCACCGGCAGCCTGCTAAGATTATGCTCCGGCATGCCACCATGCACTTCAAGTGGCCATTGCCATATAGCAGCTCCTGAGGCCTCTCCGCTCAAGCCACGCAGTTGCTCGTGTGCTTGATACCCAGGTGCCTTGTATTCTTAGTTCCGAGCAGGACCTCAGGCGGTTTAGGTATGAAGCCACCTGAGCACGCCCAAACGGTGCTTTCTCCTACAGCCATCTGCCATTCAAGAAACCTTGGTGAGCTCAATCTTAAACATGATAAGCATTAGACATCTTATCTTACTATTACTAATTGGAGGTTCTAAAAGTTACACTAATTTCAAAACGCGCTAGAAAAAAAGATATATCCTCTCTCACAATAATCAGAAACGTCCGACCATCAATTGGTTGATTGGAATATTAATAGCTATTAGATTTGTTTTCTAAATAATTACCCACCTCTGCCATTATGAAAGGTTTTGAGTTCAACTCTCAGCGAAAGCAAATATCATCTTTTTTCATTATATATATTTTCAAAGTAATTACCCACCTCTGCCATTACGAAAGATCTTGAATTCAATTCTTAACGAAAACAAATATCTTTTTTTTTATTTTCCCCATTTTCAAATTTACCTTCAATTTTTGTCCTTTTTTTTCCATTAAAGATGCTAGAAACCTTTTCATGAAACAGATATTTTGTAGACTCTTTTTGAAATTTTCACGCCAATCTTCACAAGATGCGCTAAAAAAAATAAAACCATAGAAATTCTCACAATAATAAAAAATACCCTATCATCAATTGACACGTTAGAATTTTAATAGCCATTAGATCTTTTTCTAATTAAGTAATCACCCACATTTGCCATTATCAAAATAATATTAAATAACCCCTAAAACTACATATTAATTACCCGCTCTGCCAATATAAAAGAAAATATGAAGTAGCACCCTAAATTTATATCTAATTGTTCACATTTGCTATTTTGATAGGATAATACCAAATATCCCCTTTAATTTATATTTGAATTGTTTACCTTAGTTATTATGACTGGTAATATGATGAAAATAACCCTTCAAAATTATATTAAAATCACATATTTTTGCAATCGATCAAAGATTATCTAAATCAATTAAACATGCATATAAAGTAGCAAGATATGCTATTATAAAAACCTAAGTATAAAAATAGATCTATTTATGTTGTACGGTTACGCATAATACATTTAATACTGTCGCACGGGTTGATTCACTGGTGAAAGGAATGGAGCGGAAGACTGGAACTACTTGTGAAAAGCTAGGCAGCTGCGAGAAGAGCATTACATAATAGAGACAATGAACACCGCGATAGCGAACGGCGCTGTGTTTTTGCATTGCCCGATACCCCACACTCCTAGCTCATTGCAATAATGTGTTGCATCAAATTGTAGCAATTTGGGCCTCATCAGCATTACTGGATATTGATTTTCAGAAAAAAAAAACCTCAGCTTGATTAGCATCCCTAAATTTGTTTGTAAAAATCGTATGCCCGTGTGTCTATCTCTCCGTTTTCTACTCTATGCTGAAGAGGTTGTTCCTATGCGGCTATGGCCTATGGGTTCAACTTATAAACAGGATAGAGGGGGCAGGGATAACTATGCAGTAACCAGTAATATTTTCATTGACTGCTTGGGCAGTTCGTCACAATTAAAACAAAAAACATATTGCTGCCTCTGATTATTAGCGCATCAATTAAAACAGCATGGCTGGTTTGGTGGGTACAGCCGTCCTTTATAAATATGCTGCAGTATAGATCAAACTAAATTGTACATTATGTCATTTGTATTCTTCATAGATCATTCTAGATATAATATGCCAATTATAATATGCCCACAATTGTGTGTAATAGCAATTAAACAGATCTAGTATTAACAAAGCGTACTGGTGAAATTCAACTCTCATAACATTCTTAGCATCAAAGGTTCATATTTGACATGGCTGAAAACAGAGCGATTGGAATCTGTATGAACTTAGATATCCATAAACACTGATTATATTGTTGACCACATTGTTTCCAATGACACGAGTAACAACGTAACAAGCGGTATTGACCGTCTCAGCCCAAAAGCACCCTGGAGTCGTGTGCTCATCGAGCATCGTCCGTACCATTTCAACAAATGTGCGGTTTTTGCGTTCCACAACACCATTATGTAGTGGGGTATAAGGAGAAAAGAACTAATGCTAAAAAACAAAGTCACGGCAGAAGTTGTCAAAACGCGAGTTCCTAAATTCACCACCATTGTCACGTACCATCAGGGACGAAGCTACATTGGTGGTGCACATGCACCCACGAAATTTTGCAAAACTATCTAGACTAGATTTTTACCATATATGCATCCCATATGAATCATTTCTTTGCACCCACGAGCTATATGCACCACACTCTAATTCACTCTAGCTTCGCCACTGCGTACTACCATTATGATTCTTGTTATTCAACCTCAAGACCAGATCTCAAACAAAACCGAAAGCTTCATCTTTAACCTCCAAAAAAAATATCCCGATGCATTCTCCAAATGCCTCTATTTCCGTTTGTTCCTGTGCTGATGCATTCTCCGATGCCTCCAAATCCCTCTATGTTGATACTCCACGTCAGATATGATAATAATAGAGACAATGAACACTGCCACATTGGATAAATGTGTATACATGAATTTTATGCTTGTGTGTCTATCTCCATTCTCCTTGATGCTGAAGAAGTTTCTATGAAAGGCAGAGCTACGTGTGTGTGGGCTCAACTTATAAACGGAAGCTAGTGGGGGTTGTGGGGTAAACCAGGCAGTACTGACCACGGCCATGTGGTTGCAGCAGAACCATATGACCAGCTCATTGCAATTTTAATTGGTGCCTCAGACTATTAGGACAACATCATCAATTTAAAACATCAGGGCTCGGTTGGTGGGTAGAGGAGCCGTCCTTTATAAACATATATCCGTATTCCGAATAGATCAAACCCAATTACATTATGTTGACCCCATCATGATTCATGCTTGTCATTGGAGTTCTGGGTTGAGAAGAAGCACGCAGTGGTTTCGTACTCCATGTTAACCGTAGCAGCTCTCCAGGGGCCATGGAAGATGAAAAATAACCTTTGTTTTCACAATGCGCATGGCTGGGCCGTCCGCTGTGGAGATCCACCGTGGCGGCGTGATCAAGTAAAGGGGGCTCCTCTGCCCGGTGAAACACCTGGAGGAGCACGGGTGCTCTTGGACTTGGAGAGATCTGAGACGACATTGGCACAACCCGTCCGGGGCAGCTTATCTAGTGCCGGTGACAGAGGGACGGAGGGGGTGTTCTTGGGCGAACCAGCAGGAGCAGGGGAAGAAACTCCCTAGCCCTAGCGGCGTGTAAGTCAGTGAACCGTTGGTCTGTGCATTCTTTGAACTCTCGTTACCAGGCTAGTGTATGGCTTTCAGTGTGTGTTTCGGTTTGTTCGGTGGCGGTCCTGTCATGTAAGGTTGTAATGCGACGGACATGGGTGAGCTAATTGCCCTGGAGTTTTGATCTCCTTTGGATATTGCAGAAATTTTTCTCCAATCTTATGTTTTTTTCTATGAAATTGAATTGTTTCGTGTGAGATTCCTATGAAAATCATGAGTTCCAAAGGGACATAAAACAGCGGCTAGCAGTAGGTATTCTTTGTGGAAGATGAAAACAAGTAGACAAAAAGAACATTCTCACGATGCTCTTTGCCTGTTCTTTGGTCTGCTAGCAGAGATTCATCTGACCAAAAAACACCGATGGCCTCCTTCGATGATGCTCCGTCATGTCTTCCTTCTGTAGCTTCGCTGCACCACGAACGCCATGTGGCCATTGCCATACAACGCCTCCTGAAGCTACGCAGTTGTTCGTGTCCTGGTCTCCTGGATGTCTTGGTGCTTTTCGTTCTTGGTTCTCAGCAGGACCTCAGGCGGTTTACTTTAGATAGGAAGCCACCTGATCACGCCAAGACGGTGCTTTCTCCTTCTGCCATTCAAGAAATCTTGGTGAGCTCTATCTTAAACATGATATTAGACATGAAAGGAATGGAGCGGAAGGATGGAGATGGAACTACTTGTCAAAAGCTGGGCAGCTGGGAGAACATCATCACATAATAGAGACAATGAACGGCGCCACAGCCAAGGATGCTGTGTTTTTGCACTGCCCGATACCCCACATTCCTAGCTCATTGCAATAATGTGTTGCGTCAAATTGTAGCAATTTGGGTCTCATCAGCATTACTGGATATTGATTTTTTTTAAAAAAAACTCAGCTTGATTTGTACCCCTAAATTTGTCCGCGTGTCTATCTCTCTATTTTCTACTCTACGCTGAAGAGATTGTTCCTATATATGCGGCTGTGGCCTGTGGGTTCAACTTATAAACCGGATAGCGGGGTCAGGGGTAGCTAGGCAGTAATGTTTTCCCTGACTGCTTGGCCAGTTCATTACATGGAAACAAAAAAAAAAGTATTGCTACCTCAGATTATTAGCGCATCAATTAAAACAACATGGCTGGTTTGGTGGGTACAGCCGGCCTTTATAAATATCATGCAGTATAGATCAAACTAAATTGTTCATTATGCCATTATCATTCTATGCCTATATTTCAATTATAATATGCCTACACTGATGGCCACAACTGTGTGTATTTACAATGAAACAGATCTATCATTAGCAAAGCACGCAGTGGTGAAACTCAACTCTACATAACATTCTTAGCAGGTTCGTATTTGACATTGCAGAAAACAGAGCAACTGGAATCTGCATGATCTTGGATATCCATAAACACTGATCGTAGAAGACTTCGTTCCCCGTGACAATGACATAAGCTAACAACTGCAAGTTAGATTAAATCCTGGATTTTCTTCTATCATTCTGTGCGCGCACATACACATGTAACTCAAACTTCTACTTGCAAATCCAAACAATGCAATGCTAGTGTAGTTTTATATGTGTTTAGTTTTATAGATAGATACACATTCTACCTGGCAATAGAAGACTACCACTAACGAACCGTTCATCTCTTTTTTATTTATAAAGGCCCGTTCATCTTTAAATAAGGTTTGAATCAGTTCATCGTTGAAACATTATAGCATATATCCTGGTACCAAACATGAACGATAAATGAAAAAACGTTATCTTAATAACACCAGTTGATGTATTATAGCATATCTACATTGATAACATTCACCTATCTGGCTTCTTTTCATTACTAGAGAACTCGTAATTACTGCTAGTTCCAGGTTCGAACCAGGTTTTCAGATGGCAGTGGACAACAGGCAATGATAACGCTTATCAATGGTAGTGAAAAAGCATGGACACCATTGCTGGTTTCTAAGCCAAGTCCATGTTTCTGAGGTAATCAAAGCATCCTCCACGCTCTGGAATGTCATGCAAAAAAACTTGAAGGGGGTGTATGGACAATATAATCAATTGCTTTTGTGTGCAGAGGGTCCTGTTTATCAAAGCTGAGCCGCATTCTTGATAAATTGATATCATTTTTTCTTGCTGAATTTTAAGTACACGTAGCGTCAACTTATGCCATCGCAAAAGTGAGTTCACTAATGCTTGATTTGGCTCATGGACAACGGAAATGACTTCACAGATTGATGTGATCGCTCATTCGAGTTGGATCCAAGGATGGGGAATGACGGATGAGAATGAAAGTGTGGCGGAAGCAGAGCTGATCTGTTAGCCGTTACGACTTCTCAAAACGATACTGAGCCACGCCATATGGAACATGCCGGTGATTTTTCACACTGAGTTTCGTTTCATTGTTCCCATTAGATTCAGATTCACTCCTCAAGACATACTGGCGCCATGATCATATACGGCTGCTGAGCTCGAACTCTGCATTCGGTATGCATAGACGGCCGAGCTTCGATTCTGAATTCAATTGGTAGAGATTGCCATCAGTGCAGCATCTCATGCTTTGCAATACCCCTAGCATCATTTCCCGGTGCCTTCCAACCCCAACGGCCAACCCTACTCGGCTACGCATACGGTGTGCATCACTACACAACGACCAACAGAGGTGCAGTAGTCTGCTGCTCTGTTACTATATATCATTATGCTCATCTGGCTCTTCCCGTCTTATAGAAGAAGAGCGAGGAGCATCTCAGCTTTAATTCTGTTTTTGTTGTCCAGAGGCCATGAGATGCTATCGTCCTTAGACCTTAGTTGTCTGACAGCTTGCATAGAGTGATGAGACACAGGCCTGCAACTACAAACTAGGACATCATGGTCCACTGTGTACAGTTGAAATTTTTTGCAACTTTAATTATCATGATTTATTTTCACTTTAATTTAAGCAGTCATGTGTGGCACTGCGACTTGCCAGCTTCCATAATAAGAACAAGCATCAGACCACCACGTTGAAACAGGTGATTCACAATCGCAAAACATTTTTTTGAACGTAATGGCAGGAGCTCTGCCTTTCAATTAAGAAGAAATGAATTGATCTAGTTTTAAGGAAAACTGGACCCAAAATCTATACGAAACGCACGGTAGAAAACCGGCAAAAAGCCGCCCTAAAGCAACCCAGACAACGGCAACCCCCCACACAAAGTCCATCATGGGTCATCGTTGCCGAGCTTGTCACAAGAGACGAGCAGCTCCGACTTCCCACAACGGTCTGAACACGGTCAAAGCTACTCGACGCCGCCTACACCCAAGCACCAGCACACAGGGAGGAAGACCGTGGTGCGCCATCGTTGCCGAGCCTTGACGTACCCCACGCAAGGCAGCTCTGACTCTTCACCTACGGACATGGAGACAGTGCCGAGCCCCAGGAGCAAGCAGACGCACGATGCAACAAAGACCCAGCACCACCGAGCCAAGAGGAGTGACGAAGGCCCCCAGGTAGGCCAGCGACCACACAAACAAAACTGAAGATCTTCTGGACGACGCCTTCAAGATGGAGAAACGACGCCGAATCGCCGCCGCCGCCCGCCTAGAACAGTCTAGGCAGAGTTTCCTCCGAAGATTTCAGCAGCGGTGACCGCCAGCACTAAGGACGAAGGACTGCAAGAGCAGCCACTGCCGACGCCACCCCGCCAAGCCACCACGCGTTGTCGCCTTCTGCCGCCCACCGATGCACCTACCATTCGGGGCTCAGCCACCAGAGCTCCGCCGCCGGCCGACCAGCCAACGCGAAACCCCAAGACGACTGAGGCGAGGACGCCTGCGCGGAGGGCAGGGGAGTTCCAAGGACGGCACCCACAGGAGGGTAGGGGCGGCGCCCGCAGGCGTCACCGCCGTCCTCCCGCAAGCGGGCAAGGCTTTCGTCGGAAAACACCCACTGCACGTCCCGACGCCCGGATCCAGCGCCGAGACCCGCCTGCCGCAGGGAGGACGCCCACAGGAGGCGTCCGGCCAGATCCGGCCGCCGCCGGGCGCACCACACCGGCCCGACACGCCACCGGCGCTGACCTGACGCGTCGCCGAAGGCCCAAGCAAGCCGCCGACAGTGCCGCCGGGCCGCCCGCCAGACCACGCCGCCGCTCCTCACCCACAGGCGGAAGCCGCAGCCCGGTGCAGCCCCGCCGCCGGCACATCCGGAGAAGGCCGCAGCCCCGTCGCCAGCAGCTCCGCAGCCTCGGCGCGCAGCAGCCCGCCACGCAGCCACGAGCGCCGACGAGCCCCACCCTCGCCTAGATCCAGCCGCGAGAAGGAGAAGAGAACCCGCCGTCGCCATCCTAGGGGCCCGCGCGGCCTACGGCGGTGCCCTCCGGCGACGGCGAGGGGGGAGGGCAGAGAACGGGGTGGCGGCGGCTAGGGTTGCGGGAGCCGCCCGTGTCGCCCGAGCGGGAGGGGTGTAAGTGCAATCACCTTCTGAGAGTTTTGGTTATTAATGACAATACAATTAAAAGCTCTAATAAAAATGTATAAACACTTTGCAAGTAATGAAGATCATTCAATAAGTGCATAAAAGAGAAAAAGAGACAAGTCTTTGTGCAAGTAAAGAAAAGAAGATCATCCATTTCATTCAAATTTGAAGACCAAGGAATCTCCAATTGAAGACACAAGAAAAGTTTTTCATGTTTTATCCTTGAGTTAGGAAACACCGTACTATTAAGAGGGATCAACAAAGGTATGCTCTTGGTGATACTAAAGCTCAAAGTGTCATTCACCTCCAAATCTTACTCATTTTCTGCTCTCATGTCGGTTGATGCATCGGTTGAACTAGTCTCCATACTCTCTTAACCGATTTTGTTTCTGGTATGCTTTTCGGTTGAAGCCTCGGTTCAACCGGGCTGAGACCCTCTTCAACCGGTTTTGGTTCTGAATGCATTTTCGGTTGAACCAACCTCACCCGGTTCAACCGATTTTGTACATACTAGCCTGTAACGGTTATTTTGAGAGGGTCCATATAAATATCCCTTCACCTCTCTCTCTAAAGTGCTTCTTCCACCTCTGAACAACCTGAGACACATTTCGAAAGAGCACTCTCTCCTCCACACTCCCCTCCACTCTTGAGCTTCCACATCCTCAAATCTTCGAGTGGATCTTGCAAAAACTTGAGAGCTGAATCTGCTGCACTTCTTCTCCTCTCTCTCTCTTGTTCTTGAGTTTTGATTTTGGTGACACCTTGAGCAGCCATTGTTGGTTTGTTACTCTTGGAACCTGAGTTTCTAGATGGCTAGGCGTCGCCTTGGGCTTCATCTCCTCTTGTGTGGTGGTGCCAAAGGAAGTTTGTATTACTCCAGCTTGTGAGAGCTTCTAGTAAGTGATCTCATCGTACCTTTGTGGTTGGTGAGGGGAGGATTAGGGTTGAAAGAGACCCGGCTCTTTGTGGGCGCCTCAACGGGGAAGTAGGGCACACTTAGGTGTGACCGAACCTCGGATTAAATCCTTGTCTCCGTGTGCTTGCTTGTTGTTCTTGCTATTCTTCGTGTTCATAATCTTGTGTTACAAGTTTTGTTCCGATCTATCTTGTGTGCAGGTTTGGTGGTGAGCCCCTTTCAGATCTGCAACCTTAGGCCAAAAGGAAGGTTTTGATTCAAACGAAATCATCTTTGGTTGCACGGTTTGAATGATCAATTCAGTTCTTTATTTTCGCATCAGTTGAACCAGTCCACTGCGGTTGAACCAGCTTTGAGCAGGTTGACCCACATTGGGCTAGTTCAACTTTTAGTACTGATTTTAGTTGGACTATTTGTGTAAAAAATTCAGGTTAGCCCATTCACCCCCCTCTAGGCTACTTCCAAGGGGCGACGCGGGGCCGAATGTGTTGAATCGGCCACAATCGCAAAACATAACATCATTACATCATGCAGAGTGAAGACTTAAGAGGCTACAAAACGTTGCATTGAATTCTTGAAGAAGGTGAAGCAGCAGGGGTTTATTTGAGGCAAAAGGAACTATAGTTCCTATTAGTAGCAACCACACTGCTGCCGCGCATCTGGAGTTTATTTGAGGCACGCTCATCTGTCATGAACGCTCGCGCAGCTCATCATCTCTGCTCATTGATCTTGAAGCATGTCACTAGATATCCGGGCACCTATCATTCCTATGCAGTAAGGCTGAGTCCAATGAAACTCCCTATCCCCACTCTTTAAACATTATTCCAACTACTCATCTCTCTCAGCATTTATATCAAACAGTACAAAACAGTATTTAGAGAACCTACATAGAAAGTCCCATTAGACTCAGCCTAAAGCTAGCCACTGCAGACTGCAACCTGGTCTTGCAAATCACCAGTTTAGCCCCCAAAAAAATTCAAACTACAACGTGCACCTCTCCATCCCCTCTATGCTGGAGCGGCTTTGGAACATTTCTTGGCTTTCAAGTGATGATCTCTAACTCTAATGGAGTGATGTTTACATGTAACTTGTAAAAAAAGGATAACCTAAAATCATGTTCCAAGCATTTTTCCCAATAGGTCGCTTGACAGTCTCTGCTTCTAAAACCAAGAGTATATATCGTTTAGATTCAGATTAGTGCGCCATGTGTGTTGGACCTGACTATACTTCAAGTTCTCGTGGTCCTTCGAGTGCTCCCATGCACCAGATCAGTTGCATGCATCTCCAAACTTGGACTGTGGTCAACTCATAGTAAAACAAAAGGAGGGTTCATGCTATATCTTGAAGATTTAGGTGAGACCCTGAGAGTAGCCGATGCTGGTGAAGCGCCATGACATCACTGCATTTCTTTGCAATGCCCTAGCATCATTTCCCGGTACCTTCCAACCCCAACCCTACTCTCTACTCCTACGGTGTGACATCACTACACAGTGCCCAACTGTTCCCAGTTGAGCTGCCAGAGGTGCAGTAGTCGGCTGCTCTGTTCCCCTCACCTCAGGTCCTCAGCTCCCTTCCCCTCTTTATATAAGAACAAGAGCAAGGGGCATCTCAGGCTCTCAGCTTGAATTTAATTAGCTGTTACTGCTTTGCAAAAGCCTAGTGATCATGCCCTTAGTTGTCTGACAACATGTAGTGATGAAACACAGGCCTGCAACTACAATGACCAGGGGCCTTGTCGACTGGACAATTTTTTGTGCAACTATACTTGCAGGCTTTTTCTTTTTCATTTCCGTTTAAGCAGTCATGTCTGGCACAGCCACTTGTCGACTTTCATAGTAAGAGAAGTATCAGACTACCACGTCGAAACAGGTGATTAACAGATACATAACATCACTATAACTCAGAGTGAAGAAACAAAACATTGCATTGATTTTTGAAGCCAGGTGAACGAGCAGGCGTTTATTTGAAGCAAAAGGTGCAGCTAGTTCCTGTACTAGGAACCAGCCATTGCTGCCCAGTAATTCGCAAAAAGGTACCCAAGTGCTTGGAAATCAAGTACACATAACACACGACTAACAATGCAAATTGCGGCGAACAATCGTAATGCAGCTGATGGTTCTCCCGCTTCAGGTTCTTCTTCCCCCATTCTAATCGAAGGACAATGGGACGGCACTCGCCTAGATTCAAGAAAGAAGTGTATTGGTTAATCCGTTTGTTTAAAATTGCTGAAATGAACAAAGATTGCTAACAGTCGTCAAATTACTTACCAGGCTACGGTATTTCAGAGCATAGAACATCTCAAGGTAGCGGCGAGTCTCACGCCTCTCCAGGTTGCTCACATACTTCCAGAATCCGTATACACCAGTTAGGGTCATCAGCCTCTCAGAGTAGAGCTTCCAGGTGTACCTGAAATCCAAAGATCATAGTATCAAGATTTACACATAATTAAGAAGGGAAACAAAAATATGAGTGTTGGCATCATGGATATGAGTGTATACAACATTGTACTAGCATATATTACTTTATAATATCTGAATATGAGCACTAGAAAAGCACATGACGTGGTTTTCAAAATAACAAGAATCTATTCAGTGCATATTCATTTATAAATGTACTGTAGTAAATTGAAGCTGAGAAAACTGCATACTTCTCATAAATTCTCTGCAGGCCTCCCTGTGAAATCTTGTCCCAGTAGCTTGGATCCACTTTGCACTTGTCAAAGAAGTTGACCAAGATATCTGAAGCCTTGTCACTGTGGTAAGGATCAATGTGCAAACCAGACACCCCGTCCACAATGATTTCAGCAGGGCCACCATGGCAGGTCGCAATTGTTGGCAAACCACACGTCATGGACTCAATGACAGTCAGGCCAAACGCTTCATAGAATGCAGGCTACAAAAACAAAGTGATAAAAGAATTTAGTCATTCACAACTCTGTGACTGTTGTCGTCTGAAAGTAGATTGCACCATTGCTAGAACTTGGAAGTCCCTTGTTGCATTAAGCGTGTATACATACCTGCACAAATGCACCCTTTGTGTCACAAATGTAGCGGTACAACTCCCCATTGCGCACACGGTTCATCTGAGCCGAGATCCACCGAATATGGCCCTTTAACTTGTACTCGTCAATGAGACTGTACATCTTCTTGAACTCCGCCTGCTCCTCCCTGTCCTTGGATTCCTTGCCATGGTCACCAGCAACAATCACAAGGTTTGCCAATTCCCTCAGGCGTGCATTCTTACCATACATCTCAACCAAGCCTGTCATATTCTTCACACGGTCAAGACGAGCCATTGAGAAGATGATCGGCTTGTTCTTATCTTTCAATACAAACCTGCAGAGAATTGGGAGCAGAAATTACATACTGGGTGTTAAGGTGGCAAGCCTAATTATAGTAAGATGGCATAACAGCTTTGCATATCATAAGTTCTCAATAGATAGAAAGGTGGGCAGAACAGGTGAGTGTTGGAATTTTTGAATATTCCAAGCTGACTGGCTACAATAAGACGTGAAATCAGTTTGATACTCACTTGTGCTCAGAGTTCTCAGTGTCGCTGTAAATGAGCTCCTCAATTTCAGGATGGAAGGCAGTGAGTCTCTTGTCAGTTTCAGTGTATGGGTAGTAAACACTCATGTCGGCTCCAGGAGAGACAATGTTGAACTTGGGATCAAAAACATCAATGCCATGGACAACACGGTAGAGCCCAGGAAGGGTGAAGGCGATGTGGGACTCATACTGCCCCACAGTGTCCTTACTGCAGAAATAACACAGCAAGCATCAGATACACATTTAGTTGCAGCTACAACACAGCGATGTTCTACTGATAAATACAAATTTACCTTCCCGCGATTTCTTGGAATGTACTAGTGATGATGAAATCAGTGTGATTCATGGCAATAAGGTCAGCTGTGAACTGGCATGAGAAGTGGTACTGGCTGTCAAATTTGTCCAAGTATATGTCTGAGTTGGGGTATTTGGTTTTCTCCAAGGCATGGGCGATGGTACACTGCAAATATGTATAATAAAATGATTAAGCATTTGGAGAACTTAGAATTTTTAAGATGCCAAATTACTCATGCACAACCAAACAGACCTGAGTGACTCCCAACTTGTGCGCGAGCAGAGTGGCAACTAGATTGCCATCACTGTAGTTGCCAATGATAAGGTCAGGCTTGGTTTGCATCTCTTTCATGATTTCACTGGCAACATCCTATAGTACAAAATCCATGACTTCAGTATTAATCGAACATGCTATGCTGTGTAGGGCATTCAGTCAGATAGCCCATATACCTCAGTGTATGTCTCCAGGTATGGCCAGACATCAAAACGAGAGATCCACTTGCGGAGAACACCATTCTCGTTTCTGAAAGGAACACGAATAATGTCAGTGTGCTCAGTTCCAATGACCTTCTCCAGACGCTGCCCGCATGTAGTCCCAACAGCATCAGGCAACAGCCTGGTAACCTGCAATACATAAAATCATGTACTCACATTTACTGACCAAATCAAGACAAAATGAGAAGGGCTCAGAAGGTGAAACATGGTCTCAACATACAATGAGGATCCTAGGGGTGATGTTAAGGCCCTGCTGCTTAATCCTCAGAAGCATCTCATTCTCCAAAGCGCGGACTTGATCCAAAATGTACACAACCTGCAAAATGATTCCAAATGAGAAAGAAGATATCCCAAAAGCTACGATAGCTAAAAGGAAAATATTGTTAAGCTTCTGTACCTGACCACCGGTATCAGGGTATCCAAGCACATTTGATTGGGCAAAGTATCCATGGGGAGACAGGATAACAACATTGAACATCATCGGTATAGTTCCAAGGAACTTCTCCAAGTTAGCAGGATCAGGGGCCTCAAGAAGGTCAAGAAGCAAATGGAGTGTGTCAAGTACACGCTTTGCAGTGTCACCCCAACCCTTCTCCAAGCCAAGCTCTTGGAACCTAATGTCGATCATGATGACATTATAAGCGGTTAATCCATTTCCCTATTTCAAGCGAAGCTAAATGGTAAGGTATTGAGCAATCACCTGTGATTGAATTCTGAATAGGGAGTATCTTGAGGAACACTTAGTAGATACTCCTCTGCCTTTCTGAGGGATGATTGGAGCCCACGAAGACTCTGAATTCTGTCATTCAACATCATCGTCTGTAACAGAAACGGCAATTGCAAATGAGGGAGTTGGATGGCAACATCTAATGACATGTTCGGGTTATGTCAAGTTACTAATTAGTAAAATAATAATAATGACATCATCCATTGTGAAGCATGCACTTGGTAGATTCTTGACTTTGGAAGCTCACCGTGCCCTTGTAGTTATGGACTTTGAGGAAGTTCAGCAAGGGGTACAGACTCTCCTTGTCCTGGAACAACTTGGAAGACAGGTGCCGGTTAAGGAACTGCACTCCATTTCCAATGGATTTTGACATGGAGGGGCGAGGGAACGAGGCATTGAAGGGCTCAAAATCAAGCTCAAGCACAAAGTTGCTGGTGGTGCTGGTGTTAATAAAGAAGACGTATTGAGTTAGTATATAAGTTTCCGCAGTAGAAATAATCCTAAAATTACTAAGAAATTAATCATAGAACTTACTGTCCATCAACCAGTTGTTCCTTAAATGCCAGGTATTCAGAAACACTCAGCTCCTCCACAGCCAACTCACTCACATTCACCCGGATGTAATCCCAGACACCAGGCCTTGGCCTGATAGCAAGTGCAACCCAGGGGGGAAGCACAATTGCTTCCTAAACAAAGACAATGGAAATTAGAATGGCTTGCTGATTTTCAATTGGCAAGCACTCGAGCAGGCATATCGGCAGGGTTACCTGGGCAGCACGAAGAAAGTCTTCAAAGGGTGCATATTTCTCCTTGTCAGCCTCCAACAGTGCATCAAACTCAGAAAGCAGTTGATGGCGTTGAAGCATTCCCTTGCCCTGGTTAACATACCTGTAAAGGGTGGATATATCTCATATCATGTTCATTTTTTTCCCTTTTGCGATGGATATCTCATATCCTTTTATGCCAGAAGGAAGTAAATAGCAAATGGCATTGTACTAGCTAAAGACAAACAATGTGCCAGATGATGCGCCATAATTGTCTTATCATCTAGAGTATACTGATTCTAGCTTCAAAACAAACATATTATATATGATAATTAGTAGCATCCAGACCTTAAAATCGTTATATATGATTACTATTGAGTCTGAGTACGAACATGTAAAATCCTTAGAATGCATTAAGTGTCAACAAAAGAAAGCAATTAAAACATGTAGCATATTATCGTATTTATATCTGGATGTGCCATGAAGATAGGGATGAAGAGAATACCAAATCAACAATACTCAGTAACATAAATGAAATGCAAGCTACATATTTTGTAACGCTCACTTGGAAAAGAGTGCAATCAGCTCATTGGGATGAGAGGAGAAGGTGGCACCAAGGCGTTCCCGGAGACTGTGGAGGCGAGTAAGCTTGGCAGCCATGGCTCAATGATACTCAATACTGCAATTCGAGGTATGAAGTTAAGACCCAGCAGCACCACTTGTACAAGAACAAGAAATCAATAACTACCACTTACAAGACGATGCCTAAAAAGGCATATCATGCTAAAGCAACCAAAATTTGAAAGAAAAGTAGGACGCGGCTATGGAATCTTATAGCAAAACAGTGGCAGGATAAAGCAGGCACTTATACCACCCCAAACAAAAACTAGTACTGATCCTCCACAAACAAAAGCAGGTACTGATTCTGCACAAGCACTTCGTAATCTGATAATGTTTTCAAAAAGGAAAATGAACCAAATTGATTAAATAATTGCTGCCTTAAGAGTATTGATGCCATTCATATCCTAAAACCCAATAAGGGCAGTCAGAAACCTATGAAAATAAGAGGATTTGATGACTACTGAATAAGGAGATCAACAGGAGGAATATAGGAAGATCATAACTACATAGGCTCCGCAGCTACAGCTGCAGCTGCAGCAAACATTTCCGAGCAGGTCGATGGATGAAGCTAACAAGATGGCTTTTCGTAGCAAAACCTCCCAAAGAAAGGGGTTTTTTCTCGCCAATATAATCCACCAAGAACCAAGAGGGACCAATAAATTCCTCGGAAAGTAAAAGAGATGAGCAGAGCACGCAATTAAAGCAAGATCTCAAGTGAACTACAGAGCCTAGCACTTCTACTGTAGCCATGTGAATCCATGTTTACCGCTACTCCAAGTTAAAATCTTTTTTGAGGAAAATTTTTTTCCGCTCAAAACCCCTCAGAAAAAGGAGAGGAAAGCTCTGCACGCCATCCATGAACAGATCAGAGAAATCCATAAACCCAAGAACATGTCAGCAAAGCCCCTGACAAGATTCAGCCGATGACGCACTAAAAGAATCACAGAAACTCCGAAAAAACTGAAAGAAATGGCGGGGCAAGGCGAGTCCTTGCGTTCATCAAGACATGATCTTTTCTACCGCAAGTCGAAATCCAAGCAAAAACCCCCATCAGGATTACCAGAGGATTAGTACGGGAATAAACAGAAACGGAAGCATACCCAGTGGTCAACAGGGAGCCGTCCAATGGAGGAGGGTTTCTCTGGGACTGAAGAGGGGGCCAATAAATAGATAGGGGAATGGGACGCTGCATAAACCCAGTGCTATGACTGGGGAGAGGTGGCAGCTAGCTGGGCCGGTATAATGGTAGGACCACCTCAGGGTTATACAAAGCTGGAAATTATGCAATGGATAATGCCAATTTACTATAACAAATTTTCTACAATTCTGATGGTGTCACCAATTATGTCATGGTGCGGCAAGAGCAACCAATTAGCATATGCTGGCTGTTTCGAAAAAAAAGCTTAGACCTTTTATTATGCAGCGGAATACTAAGCTACAGTGCATGTCAGGGTGATCTGTGCAGGTGCAGTGAACGCAAGGACTGGCTGAGAGAGGAAGGCGAGCAAGAAACGAAAGGAACCCAAGGGAGAAAAAAAAAGTTCCTTTTTTATTATTCTTCCCCCGGTTTTTCACCATCGAAATCTCGCTGCTGATTTGGTGAGCAGCAAAAAGATGGTGATTGGACACCCGAGATCGGCTCAACATTGCAATCATCAACAGGCGCAATGATATTGTCCGGATTAAAAGGCATCAAGATATTTTCCCCTTCCTAATTGCCCATTGGATCCGAAGGGCGCCCCTCCCTCTAGAAGCTTGACCTGCAGACATGGGTCTCTCAGAAAGAGGGAGAGATCGATCTCGTGCGCGCAAACAATGGGAGGAAACACCAAGAACATGCTCCAAGTGGCGAATTTCTTTACGAAATCAGGCACAAACATCTCCAAAAATGCGGCCAAACCACTCCAGAGCTGCGTCCAGTCAGCAGCGCAAGGGACAAGCGGCAACAAGAAAGTTGCCCAGCGCAGATCCCGTTTCAAGAACACAGAGCATCGGTTCTTGCAAAAAAATTGCAGCTGGGGCGCCTGGCGAGAGGCCAAATTAAACGGCACTCGCATCGGTCCTGCCGCGAGGAGGCTAGGCTCCAAACAAGAACAGAGCTGCCTATGCAGATCGATGCGGTGCTGACATGGAAAACCAAGCAAGACGGTGGCGAGAACAGAAACAGGAAAGGAACGCTTTTTTCTTTCTTGCACAGAAAAGAAAAGGGAAACACAAACAGGAGAGCACTCGTGTTGCGGTCGAGCAACAGCCTCTAAAGAGACTCGAACCCTTTGCTGCAACGTTAAGCCTTGTCTTTGGGAACGCTACAAAAGAGATCCAAGAAAGTGGCGTCCCCAAGAGTGTGGCCACTGTTCACTGCATCTTTGCCTTGCGAAAAGTATTGGCGGTCATTAGGAATTTAGGATGCAAAGAAGAACAAAACAAAATCACAAGCATACCCCAGGTTGCCTGGGTGCATCATGGTTACTTCAAAAAAAAAAAACTTATCTTCAAAAAAACTATATGCCACAGGTAGATAACGTCGCAACCTTCCCCCACCAACCGTCAAGATTTATTTCGATAGGTTCAGGTTCAGCATGACCCATGGAACCCAGGAACTATGTATGATCATTGCCAATCTGAACACGCCCAGTGGCAATGAGTTAGCAGATCAACCCCCACCCAACAACCAGCATTGCATATTTGCATCCATTCCAATTCCAATAGACTGCACGAATGCAGGATCGATCTAGTTCAGGCATCGTTACCTTCAAGCTGAGGCAGCAGGCTCTCAAGAACGGAAGAACCTCAACACGAAACACCTCGGACTGACGAGAAACGAAAATGGCGTCTGCAGATAGATGCAGAGAACGCAATGCAGAGGCTTGGGGTGCAGGACGGCAGCGATTTATAGAGCGGCAGGGAACGGAGGGCCGCCGGATAAGTCTTTTCTTGTGCTTGTGAAGCAAGTCTTCTGGTTTCCTTTTCGATTCGGTGTGCGGCTTGGCTGTGCGCCGATTGACCCCACGTCAAGGAATGGGAAGGCGGGCGAATGAGATGGCATCTCGGCTGCAAGCGGGCATGTTCGCCCAAATGCTGTTCTCTGGCCACCGCCGCCGCCGCCGGGTGGTTTTTCCAAGTCCGGTTCCCAAATCAGGCGATTTGGGCGCTGGTTTTACGCGGGCACGTCGTGATTGCTTGCGCTTTTTATTTGCAAATGGTGGTTTGTTTGGATCGTCATCACGACATGGCAAATTGGCAAGGTTGGTTTTGGTCGGGTCCGTCATCGGTCGCCGGGGAAACGAGAAGGAAGCTCCCGGTGGGTGTTTCTGAATGTGAGTTCTTTGTCCGGGGGTGTTTTCGTAGTTTTGAGTGTTGCTATGCTGCATGGTGTGATCGTGATTTGTGAAGTTCCTTTTTGTTAGGCCACGTTTGTTCTATTCGCGGCTAACAATTAGCTGGTTAAGCTCTTAGCTAAAGTAGCTAACGATTAGTTAGCTGATAAGTGATAACCTATGAGTTAGACTAGTCAATCAACTCGTGCTTTCGTACGGGTTAAAATCTTAAATGTATTATGCGTAACCATACAACGAATATAGATTTATTTTTATACTTAGATTTTTATAATAGCATATCTTGCTACTTTATATGTATGTTTAATTGATTTAGATAATCTTTGATCGATTGCAAAAATAGATGTTTTAATATAATTTTGAGGGATTACTTTCATCATATTATCGATCATAATAACTAAGGTGAACAATTTAAATACAAATTAAAAGAGATATTTGGTATTATTCTATCAAAATAGCAAATGTGATCAATTAGATATAAATTTAGGGTGTCATTTCATATTTTATTTTATATTGGCAGAGTGGGTAATTAATATGCAGTTTTAGGGATTATTTAATATTATTTTGATAATGGCAAAGGTGGGTGATTACCTCATTAGTAAACAGATCTAATGACTATTAAGATTCCAACCTATCAATGATAGGGTATTTTTTTATTATTGTGAGAATTTTTATGATTTTTTTTCTAGCGCATCTTGTGACGATTGATATGGAAATTTCAAAAAAAAGTCTACAAAATATCTGTTTTATGGAGAGGTTTATAGCATCTTTAATGAAAAAAAGACAAAAACTGAAGATAAATTTGAAAATAAAAAAAATCTAAAAAAAGAAGATATTTGCTTTCGTTGAGAATTGAATTCAAGATCTTTCGTAATGGCAGAGGTGGGTAATTACTTAAAAAATATATATAATGAAAAAAGAGGACATTTGTTTTCGTTGAGAGGTGAACTCAAAACCTCTCATAATGCAGAAGTGGGTAATTACTTAGAAAACAGATCTAATGGCTTAATATTCTAATCTGCCAATTGATGGTCGGATGTTTCTGATTATTGTGAGAATTTCTAGGATTTATCTTTTTTTCTAGCACGCTTTGAAATTGGTGCAACTTTTAGGACCTCCGATTAGTAATAGTAATTGATGGTCGGATGTTTCTGATTATTGTGAGAATTTTTAGGATTTATCTTTTTTTCTAGCGCGCTTTGAAATTGGTGCAACTTTTAGAACCTCCGATTAGTAATAGTAATGTGAGAATTTTTAGGATTTATTTTTTTTTCTAGCGCGTTTTGAAATTGGTACAACTTTTAAGACCTCCGATTAGTAATAATAAGATAAGATGGCATTTGTTTATGTCTTGGGTTATCTCAACACATATCGTACACGTCAACACATATTATTAGCTGGTAAGTTTGAGGGTGTCTTTTTTCTGTTAGTTTTCATTAGCTAATTAGTTGAGCCAGCTAATGAGATAAATGTCAGCTGTAATCTAGATAATTGTTGGATGATCTATTAGTTAGCCATGTCTGGTTTTTTACCAACATTAACTGTAGTGAAACAAATAGCCCTTTAGATGCAAATGTATTTTTAGTTCTGAAAAAAACAGTATGGCATGGTAAAACACGCTAGTCTTGAAAAGTTACGAGGTGTCTAGGTGTTTATAAACCTTGAAATTCTTTTTAGGGCTTAAAAGCATTATACAGAATATTTTTAGAATATTACTATGTTTTTATAAGTATTTAGCTTCCAAAAGCTGCTGGATGTTTGAATGCAACAAAATTTTCTGCTTTTTAAAACCTTCGTGTTGTTAAAACCATAGTCTTTTTAAGTTTCAGGAACTCCACTTGAAACCTTTTTTTCTAAACTATGATTTTTCTTGTCTTTGAATTATAGATAAAGCCATAGCTTTTTTATACCATAGTTTTCAGAACTACGATATTATTCTCTTTTTAAAAGCCGTGGTTTACACACCAATATAGCTTCTATAATAATAAATAATGTGCTTAACATTTTGCAAATGGGTCCGATGATGGACCATTCTTTCTCTCTTTTGAGAGTGTGTGAGGGGTACATCAAAATCACACCATGCTAAGTGCACATCCTGCTATGTTGAGTTTCGTGTTGCCTACTTGTTTTAGCTTTGGTTTTTAAAAGCTAGCTTAGCTGTAGATAATGGTTTGTAAAGCTTGACTCGTAAAAGTCGTAAGCTAGTGAAATGCAGCTTGTGGATCGTGGTGTAAAGAGGTGTACTACTCTAACAATATGCTTTTAAAAAGCACTCTATTTGCTTTACTTGTATGCCTATATAAGTCTTCAGAAGCAAAATTCATAGTTCAGGTTGAGGGTCTGTTTGCTTGCTCTGTATACTTGCAGTTTTTACACAATACCATAGTATTCATGAATACCGTAGTATTTGGAGAAAAAAGTGCTTGGTATCTCCTTGCAAAATTATGTTTTGATGAAAACCACAGTATACCCAAAACTATAGTATTTTTGCAGTTTTGAAACTGTACAAACTATAGTATTTTTGCAGTTTTGAAACTGTACTCAGGAGCAAAGTTTTCTTCTGTGCGAGTCTAGCCGTCTACGGCCCGTCTCACGGAGTCACGGGCGTCCCTTTCCCCATCTCCCGCTGCAAGCCCCTCCTTCCCCATTGACCCAACGCCACACACGCCAGCCGCGCCACCTCCTGCCGCCGGCCCCTCCTCCACGGCCATGGCGCCAACGGGCCGCCCCTCGTGGGAGGATCTTAAGTGTCTCCTAGAAGGGGGTGAATAGGCGATTATCTGAAAATTTAAACAAATTAGGCCGCGGATAAGTCTACAGACCCAGATACTTGGAGTTAAACCAGAGTATCTGAACCTGTATAGATAGAGCTAAGAAATTCAAAGTAAACAACCAAAATAGATGATTCTACTTGAACCAAAAGTTGGACAATGATGCCTCGGTTAGTTCCCTTGTGGTCCCTTCACCTAGAATCAAGCTAACAAGTAGATCGGGTGAAATCTTGAATTGTAGCAATGAAATATGAATAAGTAAATTACAACACAATGAGACAAGTATTTGCAGTCCGAAGTTTGGGCACTCCACTAAGGAGTCTGTACGTCTCCGTTGAGGAGCCCACAAAGGGCCAGGTCTTCAACCTTTTTCTCACCCCCAAATCGCACAAACCAATAGGGGACTTACTCAATCTTCACGGGAAGATCCAAACTTCTCGGAGCTTCTCACAACAATCTTGAGAGCTTCCGGACGACCGCTAGTCGTCTGGGAGTTCTTCACTCCAAGAGTAACAAATCGAAGTCGCGAAATGAACTTGCCTCATGAACACCAAAGAGCCCAAGCAAAGAGAGAGGCACAAGGGAGGAGCACGAGTTTAAGATCTTCACCCTCCTCAACCCTAAGAATCTCACAAGAGCAAGCACAAGGGGGAGGAAGTGGGAAATCGAATTTTTGTGTGTATTCTTGGTCTAGGATTTGGTTTGGAATAAGCAAGAGGGGCTGCTAGAGGTGGAAGAAAGAGTATAAATACCCGCCCTCACGAATAGAGTCGTTACACACAATTCTGCGTAGACCTGGAGTCTCTGGTTTAACCTAGAGTATCTGAGTTGGATTTGAACTGGTAGACAATGAACCAGACAGAGGCGCTGGGTCAGATACTAACTCAGATACTCTGAGTTCAAAGTAGCCAGAGGAGCTGGATCAGATACTGACTTGGATACTCTGAGTCGACAGATTTAAACAACAGGGAGTTAGACAGAGGCGCTGGGTCAGATACTGACTCGGATACTCTGAGTTGGCAGAATAAACATACAGAGCACTGGACAGAGGAGCTGGGTCAGATACTGACTTGGATACTCTGAGTTGACAGATTATAGAAAGATGTATAAATGAAGTATTTGGTGGATGGCTTTAGGAAAAATGAGGCAACCACGTTCCAAAACTTGATCCCTTTTAATATTACGATTTTTTCTAACCCAAAGCAAAAAATAAAATACTAATAAAGCACTTGCTTTGAGTCACCTTCTTGACTTGTGCACTTGAATGTATATTGATCAATATGAGAGCAAATAGCACGAGATCTTCTCTTCCAAACCATTACCACCACTTAGATATCATATAAATTCATAATAGATTAGTTTCCATGTCTTGTCAACCTTGTGTAAGTCTTGATAATATATGAACGCACATTACTCAAATTTTATTATATCACTTCCTGTCATACACTTAGTGAACATGTTAGATCAAAAGATTGTTTTGTATGTCACCAAAACAAAGAGAGTAAGGCCTAGATGCACTTTCACCTCGCCGTCGCCGGCCGCGCCCATCCCGCCCCTCCTCGCCGGCCGATGAGGGGAGGGGGAGCGAGTCCTCGCGCGGCGCACCGTCGAGTTCCCCTCTCGTGGCCGGACTCCCCCCGCCGGTCCGGGCGTGCCTCCCTCCTCCGGCTGCTGCGCCGCCGGTGGCCGGCCGCGGCTCCTCCGGTGACTGCGCCTCCCCTCGCGCGGGCCCTCCTCTCAGGGCCATGCTCCCACCGCCAGCCGTGCCTCCCGCCGGCATAATCTCCCGTGGCCGAGCGGCTTCTCCGGCAGCCGCACCTCCCACCACCGGCTCTGCCTCTCGCGACCCGCCTCCGTCCTCCGACAGCCGCGCCTCCGGTGGCCAGCCGCGGCTTCTCCAACGACTGCCCCTCCCATCGCCGGCTCTACATCCCCGGCCGCGACTCACCGCTGGTGCGGAACCCCGCGCCGACCCGCATGCTGTGCTCCGTCTCCCCAGTTGTCGCTGTTAGAATACTGTGTAATCATACAGTGGAATCAAACGGTTCATTGTTTTAAGAAATACCGCAAATTTACTACAATATGTGAAGACCATGGTATTGGTATCACAACCAAAAAATACTACAGTATTCTAAAACTACAGTATTGAAAAACTTTGCTGTCAAACAGGGCCTAAAAGATACATGTTTTGTGTCGGGCACATCCAAGATTTATACGTTAGTGACTTATCACATGAAAACTACTGAGATTTTGAATAGTGATTAAAATTATTCCGACATGTAAGATTCGTAATCAAACCTTTATTCAAACAAAATAAATGACAACTTCTTAGATTTATTTCTTGAATAAGACGGATCGAAGTTTTGATAAAAAAATCACTCGCGCCATATATTTGTGAACGGAGAAAGTATGTAGTTGTAAGTCACGGGTTGTAAAGCTTGATCGTTAAAGGTTGTAAAGTGGTGAGGGTGTACTCTAACGATGTATTTTTAACGTATACACTTTATTAAAGAACCAGAATCAACGATTTGAGTTTAATACAAACATGTTAAGTGCCTAGTGCGCGTCCAAGATTCATATGTCAATGTCTCATTATGTGAAAACATTGAGCTTTTATACAGTGAATAAAATTATTCTATTTTAATTTGTTGTGTGCAGCCAATTCCACGATACTACCTCTATCTCAAAAAATCTAGTTTTGTAATAAGTCACATTTTTAACACCAAACATGTACAATATGAAAATATGTTACATGATAAACCGAATTATACTTATTTGGCACCATAAGTATGGATGCTTTGTTATATAAATTTTGTTAAGCTTAGAAAAGTTTGACTTAGACGACATTAAGATTGTGTTCTTTTTACAAAGGTAGCAGATGCAAAGGCCAGGATACCTTTTTTTTCCGATAAATGCTCTCCATTTCAAAGTCCCATAGAATGTCAAAGTCGTTGGTGGCAAAATTGGAAACAAGAACGATAGTGACCGATTTAGGTGTCAATGTTATTCTCCCAGGCTGGCAAAGGAATCAACAGTTCTGCTAGAAGTCAAAGGCTCTCAAGGGTGAACACACAAATTTAAATCCACACTTACACCGAAATCCAATTTTTTCTGTACAAAACAAGGCATTTGACCCAAACTACGTGCTACTACACCACAGAAGCAAAATGAAAATTCGGTTGGAATACAAGCCAACCATTTTGCGTTGCGATTTGCTGATGACGATTAATCTCAGTGGTGACATTAGTACAAACCTAACATTTCATCGTCTATACATCAATATGTATACTTACGTTTCTTTCAAAAAAAATATGTATACTTACGTGGAGTCATGTCATGGATTGAAGAGCGAGAGACGCGAATTCAACAGGAATGGCATCTAGATGCGTGTACTTTCGGTGGAAACTGGTGTTCTTACGCGGCAAATTGCAAAGACGTAATGGCGCGACTGTGTCGACAGGCAGCAATCCGTAGTTGGCTTCTCCTTTGCTTCTGCTTATATTCATTTCACAGGCAGCGGTTGACATTTTGCATATATATGGCAGTTTCAAGTTTGAAGCATCAATGTCTGGCTCATAGAAAAAGAAGAGTCAATACAAGGTGAGATTCCAGAAGAGAATATACCCTCAAATCCGTAATTGCGAACAGAGTTTGAGCAACCTCTACGGTACAATTTAGAAATATACTCCCTTCAATCTACCTGAAAAACATGGACTATTTTGTGTGTATTATATTAGCAAATCGAAACACACACACATACAGAGGCAGGCTCAAAGATAATTAATTTTGATTAGTATTAGACAGTAAATTTACTACATACTTCTACTACTTATATTTATTAGAGATATTTATTAAGATTAGTTCATACTAGTCAATCAACCCGTGCTTTCGCACGGGTTAGAGTCTTAAATGAATTATACGTAACCGTACAACATATATAGATCTATTTTTATACTTAGGTTTTTATAATAGCATGTCTTGCTACTTTATATTTATGCTTAATTGATTTAGATAATCTTTAATCGATTGCAAAAATAGGTGATTTTAATATAATTTTGAGGGGTTACTTTCATCATATTATCAGTCATGATAACTAAGATGAACAATTCAGATATAAATTAAAGGAGTTATTTGGTATTATCCTATCAAAATAGCAAATGTGAGCAATTAGATATAAATTTAGGATGTTATTTCATTTTCTTTTATATTGGCAGAGTAGGTAATTAATATGTAGTTTTAGAGGTTATTTAATATTATTTAATAATGGCAAAGGTGGGTGATTACTTAATAAGAAAACAGATCTAATGGCTATTAAGATTCTAAGCAGTCAATTGATGATAGGGTATTTTTTTTATTATTGTGAGAATTTCTATGATTTTAATTTTTTTCTAGCGCATGTTGTGAGGATTGACGTGGAAATTTCAAAAAGGATCTACAAAATATTTGTTTCTGGCATCTTTAATGGAAAAAAGGACAAAAACTGAAGATAAATTTGAAAATGAAAAAATCTTTAAAAAAAAGATATTTGCTTTCGTTGAGAATTGAACTCAAGATCTTTCGTAATGGCAGAGGTGGGTAATTACTTAGAAAATATATATAATGAAAAAAAGAGGATATTTGCTTTCGTTGAGAGTTGAACTCAAGACCTTTCATAATGGCAGAGATGGGCAATTACTTAGAAAACGGATCTAATGGCTATTAATATTCCAATTTGTCAATTGATGGTCGGATGTTTTTAATTATTGTGAGAATTTCTATGATTTATCTTTTTTTCTGGAGCGCTTTGAAATTGGTGCAACTCTTAGAGCCTCCAATTAGTAACAGTAAGATCGAGGATGAGTTGATAGGTTGATGCGATCTAATAACGTTTTTATAGCGTAAACAGAACAAACTGAGTAATCTCCCATTCCAGCACCAAACGACACACTGCAGTCGTAATCGCTTTGTGTTTTACTTCACGATCGACGTAGTATGAAACAAATAGTGTCGATTTCAATGGGTCTTTCGGCATGGTCCATTTGTATTATATACTCGCCGGTCGCCAACAGGAGACCACGCATTTGGCACACAATAAAACAGCCTTCAGTTTCCTCACGTGAGCAGAAGCGCAGAACACCTCCAATTTGAGCTAAAGCAGGATGCGTGATCTAAAAAGTGGTAAGCTAACTAACCCATCGACTACTGCACTCCTAATTGATTAGCCAGGACTCAACCCTTGCTAGCTCCTAATCCTTATCCGTGGTCCTGTCACTGAATAAAATTATCGGGGTGAATGCGACGTCGCCAATTATACGAGTGACCCAAACCCCGACTACTTTATTACTGCTAGCAGAGATACCATATCGCTTCCTAGTTCCTCTAGCGTTGGGACGACGGCGCAGCACGGCACCATCCGCAGCGACAATAAAAGGAGTTGCCCTTGCCACCTTGGTGACACGGTGATAAAACTGCATTTGGAGGGAGAGGAAATATCAAGGTTTTCCGCCGACATTGTCAAAAAAAAAAAAGGTTTTCCGCCGAGGAATGAACACTTTGCTGAATAGAGTAGCCAGAAGGCAGTGAACTCCAACGTAAAGTGACAAGATGGAGCCTCGCCGGCGCAAAGTTCCTGCGCTTCTTTCTACTTGTCTGTACCATTATTTGGGCTTTGGAGAGGAGGTTCTATTTGGATCAGCCTCAAATGGAGGCTAGCTTGTAACTTATGACACTGTAGAAGGCGAACCAGAAGCTTCTAGAACCTTTAAGGTAGAAGCTAGTAAAAGCCAGTGACAGGAGCTATCTGATGTAAAAGCTAGAGTAGAAATTGGCTTGTTTAGATCCAAGAAAGCTTGTTGAAGTTGATGCTCCCCCAAAGCTAAATTATAAGGAGCTTTGGTGTTCATACCCCTACTTTGAAGTGTAACTGTGATTTTGCCCTTGTTTTTTTAACTTTGTGATTTTATCTTTTACTATTCACAAATCAATGCGATTTTGTCCCGAGTCAACGGAAAAACCAAGGGTAAAAATGCAAAGACCAAGGACAAAATCATGTTGACTTGTGAATAGTAGAGGGCAAAATCACAAAATTAGAAGAACGAGGGTAAAATCACAATTGCAATTAATGGTGAGGGCAAAAACACCAAAAACTCTTATTTTAATTTTTGGACACTAACATCGACCACTCGTTTTAGTCAAAGTAATATAATTATTATTTATCTTTATTATGATTTAGTTTACCATATAATAAATTTTAATCCTGGCTTGAACTTTTTCATATCTTTGTATGTTTTATTAAAAAAATAAGATGAGTGGTTAAAATTAATATAGAAAAAGTCAAACGACATATCTTACTATTACTAATTGGAGGTTCTAAAAGAAGCACTAATTTTAAAGCACGTTAGAAAAAAAGATAAATCCTAGAAATTCTCACAATAATCAGAAACATCCGACCATCAATTGACAGATTGGAATATTAATAGCCATTAGATCTATTTTCTAATTAATTACCCACCTCTGCCATTATGAAAGGTCTTGAGTTCAACTCTCAATGAAAATAAATATTCTCTTTTTTTTCATTAAATCTATTTTAAATAATTACCCATCTCTGACATTACGAAAGGTCTTGAGTTCAACTCTCAACGAAAACAAATATCTTCTTCTTTTTTTTAGATTTTTTCCATTTTCAAATCTACCTTCAGTTTTTGTCTTTTTTTTTTCATTAAAGATGCTAGAAACCTATCTATGAAACAAATATTTTGTAAACTCCTTTTGAAATTTTCACGTCAATCCTCACAAGATGCGCTAGAAAATAAATAGACGGGTTGAAACCTTAATAACCATTAGATCTATTTTCTAAGTAATCACTCACCTTTGTCATTATCAAAATAATATTACCCCTAAAACTACATATTAATTACCCACTCTGCCAATATAAAAGAAAATATGAAATCACATCCTAAATTTATACATAATTGCTCACATTAGCTATTTTAATGGATAATACCAAATATCCCCTTTAATTTATATTTAAATTATTCGTCTTAGTTATTATGACTGATAGTATAATGAAAATAGCCTCTCAAAATTATATTAAAATCACCTATTTTTGCAATCGATCAAAAATTATCTAAATCAATTAAGCATACATATAAAGTAGCAAGATTTGCTATTATAAAAAATTAAGTATAAAAATAGATTTATATATGTTGTACCGTAACACATAATACATTTAAGACTCTAACCCGTGCGTCGCACGGGTTGATTGACTAGTATAATTTAAAACAGATAGAGTATGATCCAAACAATACTAGTCCTGCACTGCACTCCCTCTTTGTTTCTTGGCCCAAACCTATGATTGACAAAATACAATCCAGCAAATGTTCAGGGTCTTTAAAGAAAAAAAAAAGATAGATGACACCAACACACCAACGACGGAGGTCTCCATTCTGTTTTGCCTGGTCACCACACCAGTGACGATGAAGCCTCTCGCCGTTGCTTTGCATTACTGACGATCCGATACCACGGCTTCCTCGCATGATATCATGAATCATGCTAGGAGTATAGGAGTATATACTATGGAAGATCCGGCTTCCGATAAAGGGTCATCAACTTGTTACTCAGAATAATTGAATAAATAAAGAACGACAAGATCAAATCGGCGAGGCCATGCCAAATTCCCAATGCTTGCATGAGCACGAGCATGAGCACAGAGAATTTGCATTGTTTCGCACAAGCTGGCCATTGGGTTGAGCTGGGATTCAGCGTACGACTGATAGATTAGGCAGGAGTCAATGGACAGGTCCAAACCAGGCGGAGGCATTGTCCGGGCGGCCTTATCGTCACATGGCCGGAGATAGCTGGAAAAGCCATCGACGTGGACCATGGCTGCCCCATCTGTGCGACTGACCAGTGACCACAAAGCACATGGTTCTGGACTTCTGGTTTTGGGCACTGTGTAGGAATTTGCTTGCCTCGTGAACAAGAAGTACGGAACTGTCCCTTGAGATAATGGCTGGCCAGCCTTCCCATAGCGATGCACGTTCCCACGTTGCAACCCGATGCGGGACGGCCGAGCAGTTCCCCGCCGTCCGATGCAACGAACAGGCTCGGAAGCGAACGGATAACTTGTCCCCAGTGGCCTCACAGCACAGCAGGGGAAGTGAGAAACAAAAATATCTGCAGAACCGGTATTTCCATAAGTTATTACAGCAATCTGCAATGTAACAAACAGTATACGAGAAGTCTATCGGGAACAGATGGGTCTGGTACAATGGAAATTACACAATTGCCTCTCTCCTGTTGCTACGAAAGATACATGTACATCATAATCAGAAGATCCCATCCAAAGAGACCGAGGGAAAAATGGTGCTTTCATGCCCACCTCAGCTCTAATGGAAGGAAAAGGTAAATGGGTGGACACTTGGGACATATATATATATTTATACAATGGAGATGGGGGTGCCTGGACAATGGTACAGCTTCAAAAGAATAATATACTACCTACCTTCTTTCTTTCCTTTCAAGAAAAAGAACAGCAATGCCCTATCTAACTCGCCTGGTGAGCAAGCTTCAACAAATGAACAGAATGATACATTTCTCTACACAACTCTTCTGACGGGGTGTGTGGCTCTCGTTCATATACCGCAAGGAGAATGCTGCTGGCAGATAAACGATCTCAAGCACGATGATGGTGCCTCCTTGCAATGGCCTATATGAGTTGATGCTTTGGAACAAAGTTGGGGTGCCATCATGTAGCCTCTTTTTTTACCCCTTTTTTGCAACTGCTACCACATGTAGCTCGGATTTATATGATAATGCCATCTTGCAATTTCAGTACCAAAATGCCTCTCCTCGATTAACCCACTGTACAAAATCCTTAGATAACCCCAGAGCCTGGACCTCCGCGGTTTGACCATCCTGTAAGGTTTAAATGCAATGATTGGTTTTATTTGCTGAGTGAATCAAATATTACTAAGAATATCCAGCAATTGTAGTCAGCTGATGATAGTCCCTCTCCATAACAAAATTGTGTCCACTTCAAGTAAAAAAAATACAGGGGTTCTCAATTCCATGCTAATAAGACCCAGAATGAAAATAGTCAAGCTGATTTTATAAACCTGATAAGCAATGCTTACAGTTTCAGTGGAACAAGTTCATAAAAGTTATGTACTACAAAAATAGCCAGCAAGAAGGGAGCCAGAACCTGGTAGTTGATATTTCAAACTTATTCTAGATATTAGGCCCAACCGGTTTTAAAACCACAATTGCAGTAAAGCTGAATAGCCATGAATGTCACAAAATACAACTGATATAATGGCAGGTCAGAGAAAAACACAAATAAGGTGGGGTGGGGGTTCAGCATGGATCCATTCAAGTTAGGTTAAAAAAACATTGTCCACAAAGTATGCAAAAAAAGTGCACAAAGAGTAGAATGTAGAAGTAGTGGCAAAAGGTAGGATTGTTAGTTGCACTAACCATTGTCCCAGAGCTCACACCACTAACAGCATTATCAGTTGAAATATTCACGTCAGGAGTGCTTATGGCTTTTGACCTGTTTAAGCATAATGCACACCACAAAAAAATGAGGTTAGAAACATTCATCTACATCTTCATTATAAATGTGTGATGTAAACCAGCAGTTACATGCGTGGACACATCACTAGAATGAAGGATCAGAATGTACATAGCATTGGCAACTACTCCTTTCTTTTTACTGTTTTTTTCTATCTCAATGTGGATAATCATGCAAGTTCGTTACAGAATACCAGGTTCATCTTCAAAGAACAGTTGAGGAGATGTTCCAATTCTCTAGAGATCATTGGACCTTAATTGATTTGGAAACATCACAACGATTGCATGGTCAATGGTGCGTCAACAAGCATCCAACAGATTTTGCATTTTGCGTCAGACCAGGGAAGAGGCTGACTCTGGTGTAACATGGGGAGACTACTGGGCTTCCACAGCTTGTTGTGAACTAGAGATGGCAATCCAACCCATGTAGTGTGGGTGTGGGCACTAGGGCTGGCAATGGGTGGGTGAAGAGGGGGTGGAGCAATAACCCAACCTTGCCATATTCTTTGATGGGCCAAAATTTGCACCCACACCTGTGGGTGAAATTTTACACCCGCATCCACACACTTCAGGTATGGCATACGTGGGTGTCAATACCCATGGACAAATCATCATCTATGTTATTAAGAATAAATAGATTCACTTGTGTTTTGAGCACCCATGGGTGAAACCATATACCCATACCACACCCACGGGTGCAAATTACACCTGCACTAATGTGAACGTGTCCTAATGCATGGAGTTTTCTGTTCATTTCAATATTGTTTGAGGCATGACATGTAACCAGTTAATCCAATGTGGGTGGGTGGGTGTTTCTCTGTTTTGGAGTGAGTATTGATCTTGAGCTCTTCCATGCTTAATGCAATGATGCTCAATTCTCCTGATAAACCATTTACACAAGCTATGAGCAGAGTTATCTTCTTTTTTTGAGAAAGGATATCAAGGAATTAATTAAAAATTGACAAACTGATGTTTTCTGGACAATGGTTGGTTGTCATTTCTGTGAATATCAGTTGCAAAAAGGAGGCCTGATGCATAGATATACAAGATAGACCAAAGAGGGAAAGCACAATATGAACAACCTTTCATTGTCTGAAGCTGAAAGCCAGTCAAGATCTAGGAAATTTGAATCACCAGAACCATTGCAATAGTCGAAGCTTATATGCTTAACATGAGACACTGTCGGAGTATACCTGAGTATTTTGTAAGAGAATGGAGAAACGACAACTTATGTGTCAGTGTCAGGTGCTAATTTCTCAAACATATACTGTAGGATAATCACTCTGCTACTGCCAGAAAAACAAAAAAGGTGGACTTTCAGAATGCAGAGAGCACAAACGAACCTTGACTTTGACACGGAATCGTCAGACGTGGAAGACATCCCATGCACTGTATCGGATCTCGAGTTTAACATTCCATTTGGACCGTTGCTGGACATCGGTGGTTTGCTTTTATTAAGAATGCTGCCATCTGATCTTGCCCTCTTCATCAATTTACTGACAAATATGTATATCTTAGGTAACTGATAAGATGGATTGTGTTGATTTGCACAATGCACATAAGAATAAACTCTGCGTACTTGGTTCTTAAAATAAGTGGTCAGGAAACACTACACGACATTGGCTATCCCTACGAAGAACGTAAAAAGATATAGACAATTCAAGTATCCTTTCCAACCCTATAACAATGGTAAAGAGGTGAATAACACAACTTTCTCCATATGAACTTGTAAAGAACTGGTTACACAAGAAAAAGTGTATTAGTCATTTGCAAAATTTCTTCATACTCTAGTGTAAAGACTACTAGCCATTTTTGGTTCTGTTATCATTTATTGACTTATATAGTGTGAATTTAGCATGTCGTCAATAGAAAAGACAATAAATATAGGTATTCCGCAGTCATTCCACATATAGCAACAATTTTTCATTGCCATGATTCATAGGGAAGGGTTTATTATGTGGTTGCCACACATCAGCATGGCCATATATTGCTACCTTACCTTGTATCGTCATCAAGTACATGCTCATCACCAGATTCTGGCTCCCAAAGTGCAGGTTTTCCGACCTGCGGCTCGAAGTATCCTAAAAATCTGAAATTCAATTAAGGGGGGAAAAAGTTTACAGTAACTTAGTCCATATTCATAGTATTTCCCAAGTCAAACTTCAAAAGATACAAGAACACAGGTGAAAAATGATCTTAATCAAACATACAAGTTTATCGCAGCCTGCTTGTAAGCATCCATATAGGCATTACTGTAGTACCGTTGCAGTGTCCTAAAGAACTCTTGAGATTGAATAGCAAACTTCAAGTGCCCTCTCTTTGCAGAGAATATCTGCACATGAAACCACATGACAGGTTAATCAGAGAAGTGTGCACAATAGTTAGACATTATTAAGCTCCCAAATCATCAAGTAATGTAGAACGCACAGGACAGGCACACATTAATTTTGTTATCACTTCATAATTTTAATGATAACTGACAAGATCTTGTTCTGTCCACTGTATTACCACTACATGCAACAGTTCAGTTTATACTATCTGGAAGATCAATCTAGGTGTAGATGGCAATAGCAATTTCCCCCCTCTATGCAATTTCAATACTTAGTTTCGACTCAGTAGAGTGAAATTATTCAGACAAGATAGTAAGAAGGGCATTTATATTTCTGGACAAAAGTAGCTGCATATGTGGAGGCACCAGCCTCTCTGATAAGATACTGAGAAAAAGTAAATAGTGTGGTCATGCACTCACAAATAAGTCAATAACAATTGATGTATTCTGATTACCTCATACTTGACACCGTATGATTATGGCCTTAGTATCGAGAAATATATACTGACTGAGGCTATACAAAATACACATTGGGCATTTTAGAGTCATTAATCAGCATAAATGATTGATGATAGACTTTTAGTTTAATTCTCATATCAACATGCCCAAACCAACATTTTTCCAAGTACCAAAATAGCTCCCAAATTTAACTTGCATAACTCCAACTAGTTTCACAGTTTATTAAATACAAGTATGTATGTTCAGTATGAAATGCGAACACTTAAAATAGACCAGATGCAAAGCTCAAAGAGCAAACTTGGATGAATTCTGAAATGATGTGATAGCAGATGCAGTACAATCATTCCATATTTCAACAAAGAAGCATCCTGTGTAAGGAATAAATAACCTATCGTTTTTTCTGATAGATTGAAGAAGAATTGAAGCAGCAGGATTCAATGGAGTACCTTATTGTGAGCAGCCGAACCACCATACTGTAAAGCAAGTGTATCGCCCATCCGTTCATAAAAATGCATCAAATGTCTAGACAAAGGGGAGTCTAAATGAACTTCTGGAGATTCTACAGAACCAAGCGCGTGTAACTGGTGTCCTAGAGCAGCTAAACCATAGGCATATTGAGCAACATTTGTGCGGTCCAAACAATCTATACAGTTTGTGCGTAAGACACCCTTTTGAAATTTCGGAGGCTTTATTTGGATAGACCCATTGACCTCATATTTATCTTCTTCAATTCCATTGCCAGGATCAGAACTGCCACAGGTACCTTCATGGGAAATGCCAAGATCATCGACATAGTCGGCATTGTGACAATTGTTGTTTTCATCACACATGTGGGGACCAAAACCATTTTTCCTATAAAGCGTGAAACAAAAATGAAGTGTCAAGCCATCCATCAGGTACCAGAAAATAGGATTTCCAAGTTCAATAGCAAAGAGACCGGTATAATAAATAATAAAAACTTACAATGTAGCACTTAAATTAAGGGAACTCTCTGCTCCTGGAGCTGAGGAAACTTGACGATAAAAGAATTCTGTCAAGTTCAGAGCTTCAAATGCCACTTTCAAAAGCACTTGAAGGGCATTTGTACTTTTGCTGAAATACAAATTTCTTCAGTTATGGACACCAAGCATCTAACAGAACATAAGTGGAAAGTGAATAATGCAAGAATTAATACCTTTGAGAGTTCTTATGAAGATCCCAGTGTAAAAATCTCAAATGATCTTCCCCTGGTAGGCCACTATTTATAATCTTTATTGCTTTGTCAAATTCCCGACGGAGTATAATTTCACGTGGTCTCTTTTCACGTGTCTTCCAAGAATAATAACATAAAGTAAATAATGTGTGGTAAACTGGTAATTAAGGTATGACTTACATGCAAAAGATCCATCTGAAGGAGTGACAGCATCATAACAGGGTGCTCACCTTAATCAAGTTTAAGATGATGATAGGATTTCCATATCTCTTCCTAAGATTTTCAAAATGAAGTCTGGTAGCCTCATAATCGTTGTCCATTTCATGCACTGCAAGAAAAAAGATTAAATGATTGAAAAATATGTTAGCATCAGATAAGGATTCCAATGCTTACATATGATGTCAGGCTTAAGATTCAGCTTTGATGTCTCCTGGGACCAGAACAGTGGAATTGAACCCCTGTTCTGCACAACTGAGCTTATTTGCCTTGGTCCAAGCATGTCTTCATAAACAATTTGCTCAGTTTCAACATCATTTGCTACCCTGCCCTCCTCATTCACACCCCGTTTTAGGTACCTATGGTGATATCATAAAAAAAATGCAGCATATCAATCCCAACCACACCAAAAAATTTGATAGAAGGAATATAATTACTAAGAGCTTGGCAAATGTGAACCTGGTGCCAGCATAATGCCTTGATCGCCTAGCAATAAGCGTCAACATAATATCCTTCCCGCATATTGCAAGTTTATCCTTGATGTAAGTGAAAATATGAAATAAAAATATTATAAACAGAAGTGGATATCAAAGAGTAACAGAAAAGTTAGTTGACAAGTAAGCTCAAGGATGCCAGGATGGTCTAGAAATACTACAGAAAAGGATAATATGTTAAGACTTCTTTAGATTAAGTCCTTTCCCAAAGAAGCAGCATACGTATTCACCATTATATAGTGCAAAATAAAATCAGGAACCATGCCTAACTGGTTAATACATTAATATCTGATAGTTTACCATTTTATAATTTCCATCATGAATTTACAAATTATAGACTAAATCACTGCTATTTCTCTAACAAAAAAGGAAAAGGGAAATAGGATTCTTACTTGTCTAATGCAAACAAATATAAAACATAAAATTATCTCGGTAAAGAGTACAGCAGGTGAAGATAATAACATGGTGAAATAATAAAGGAGAGCAGACACAGGGTACATCCTTTTGGATGCAATTTATCATATTAGGTGATTGCATAGGATATGTCCTCTTTAATGAATCCTATAAAACAACAGAACAGGACAAAAGGGTATAAGTTTCATAGGTACCTGCTTAAAAAAACCATAGACTAATGCAACAGTCCAGAGTGTAGTTTTCAGAGTGTTACGAAGCCCTCGAGTTAGGAACTGATTCCACACAAACATCGTGTCGTATAGTTCCCACCCTTCTTGTGGATCGTTAAAGTTCTTCTGGAGACTTCTCATTATATGATACGAGTGACTAAAAAAGAAGTCTTTTCTAAGATCAATTGTCTGCAAGAGCTTCTTGTACCTGCATGGTTAATAAAGGTTGGCTTATGCTCCTGAATCTTTCTATTTTTAAGAACAAATATAAATATTTTATATAACATTTAGAAAATTTCCAATTTAACTATCAGTATATGATAATGTGAATGATATTATGCTAACAATATAAATGTTGGACACGGTCATGCAGCAGACCTGTTCTCATCCCTGGAATTAATTAACTTAGGCTTTGTCTTGGAATTTGATAACTCAATCATTGCAGTCTTAGTAACTTGGTACACCGGATGGTCAAATATATTCCCAATCTTTCTCTGCTCAGTAATAATTAACATGTAATAGGGCCCAAGGAACTTAATGAAACCTGTAAAGAAAACGGATAGTTATTTGCTAGGAGAATGCTACCAACATTGCATCGAAATTATGATCAGACAAAGATGGGATAGCTTACCGATGATTCCATAACAATTAGTGACAAATTTAACTCCACCAGTTGACCGATGGTCTTCATCTAGACTTTTTAGCAGATCAAGATAGTCACTCTGTGAGTGTATGGTGGAATCCTCATCAACATTGAGCTCTGATGGTTCCGTTCTATCAATCTTGAGTAATCTCCAAAATGTCTTGTCAGTGTTAGTTCCAAGAATATAAAATTTCTGCAAAAACAGGACCCATTATTTAATTATGATGAAAAATACTACATTCCAAATTATAGTTCACTTTGGCTTTGTCCTAAGTCAAACATCCCTACCTTTGACCAAGTTTTTAGGAAAAAGCACAAACATCTATAGCATCAAATTGGTTCCATTATCGACCATAAGATATGTTTTAGTAGTGCATTTATTTGGTATTGCATATGTTAATACGTTTTCTACAACGTTGGTCAAGGTTAAAAAAAGTATGGCTTAGGACAAAGCCAAAGTGAACTACAATTTGAAACGCGGGAAGTAAAGCCCTATACAGAACTAGGTGTCCAATGAGGCAATGACGAGTTCACACTTTCAGTAAATGGCAGCTGCTACGGCTGAGTATCAAAGTTCAGGTGGCACCCAATAGTCACAAACAATAAAAAAAAGGTTTGAAGCTAGTTCATTGGGTTTGGCCCAATGTGTATTGGGTCACAGTTCACCATTAAAGACTAGGAGGAGATACTGTCATCAGCAGGTTACACAAAGCAGAACCAGTATTTGTCCACCTGTCCTAGCAAAAATACACACCAATTCAAGTCCACTGCCCGCCTTTGTTCTAAATTTCCTTAAAACTATAATTTCACCCACAGCACCCCGTCCCTAAACTAGGTTTTAAAAAATGATCCAATGTATCCAGGTACCCTAATGTCCTGCCAGATCCTCTTTGATTGTGACAATAGAAATTCACACCAACTTATTTCATATTTACAACATCCCAAGGAACAGATCGTTGCACAAATAGAAGATTCTCAAAATCTCTACATTCTCATAGATGAAACAGTCAGAAAAGGTGGTTCCAATTTTCACTTTTAAAGCCATACATGAATCTACGTCCAGCATGCTCATGACATATCAACCCAGCTTCTAAATTCTAAAGTTACACCTTTGCACGTGAGTTTGTAAAAACATTTTTCTTCAAAGACATGCGTGTAACAGAATGCATTCAAACCGAGAACTTAATCAATTGCTAGCAAAGCAAAAGCAAAAATGCGTTGCAATTGAAATCAATCATTCAAACACTAGTAGGATGGACCAAGGAGTAATAACCAGGTTCTCGGATTGATAGGGTCGAGGGTCGGAAACTTGGGATACGGTACGCTAGTAAAGAAAAGGTTTAAACACTGAGGGGATGAGATTGTTGCCATGTTCCCGGAATGGAACAATGTTCCCGGGACGAGGAACACGGCCAGTTACTGGAACAGGCTAGGAAAGTAGGAATGGAAAACTACATCCTAGTTGTAACCGATAACTCCAATGAGCATACAAAGGATACCGTCGTTCATGGAAATTCCAACAAATGAACACTAGCAGCCCCTCAAACCGCATAGGTGCTCCTTTTTCCTAACCAAAAGAAATGGAGAAAAGCATGGCAGCTAACAAAAGAAGGCGGAATTCCCACATGTCCCACGTAAGGCCGGAGCGGTACAAGCAGCTGAGAGAGCTCCTGAAAACCAAGCGGGGTGATCACGTTCTACACAGGCGATCTCAAATCGCGCGCAGACACCTCGAACGAACAAGGATCATCACGATTCCTAAATCCCGGCGTGCTGCATGGAACGATCCAAGCGCGCAGACCCCCGGGTTTTGCGCCCCCACAAAACGGCGCCTCGAGCTCGACCATCTCCGTAGCTACGCACAGCCCCTCGGCCGAAAATCACGAGGCAGCAGCGAGCAGGAGCTTGCACCATGAACCGCGCAACTCTACCCAGCGGCCAACAAAAATAAAAAACAGCAGCGGCGCCCGCACGACGCGGCCGCGCATTGTGATCCGGGGGGCGAGGAGCTCACCGACTCGGCCTCGTAGAGCTCGAAGCTCCGGAGGCAGCCGTCCGCCTCTGCCGCCGACGCCGCCATGGCCGGCCGAATCCCCGGCGCGGGCCGGGTCAATCCCGCATCCGGCGCAGCGCCAGATCACAGCCGCCCCCCGCCCACGCCGACGCCGAAGCCGCCCGCCGGAACCCTAAGTCCGCTCCGCCGGGCTGCTTGAGGTAGAGCATTCCCCGCGCGGAGCACGGCCCGCGAACCCCGAGCCCGGGGCGGCCCCCACGGACGGTCGCGGCGAGCGGGTCGCGAGTCCGGCCCGGGGGTCCCGGGAGCTCCGGCGCCGATCGCGGGCGGCGGAAATGGGGAAATTTGTGGGGGAGGAGGAGGCGCAGGCCGCGAATGATGAGGAGATTGGTGGATCGATTTCGCTTTCTTTTTTGTGTTTTGCGGGGTGCGAAATCCGTGAGGCCTGGACTGGAGGCGGAGGCTGGCTGCCCTGCTGGTCCGGACGCAGGGGGGGGGAAGAGGAGGGCGAGCGAGGTGGCAGCCGCGAGAGGGAATATATTGGGATCCGTTTTTGTTTAGTTTAATTTAAAAATGCTTATTGCGCTCTCTGCCTCTGATGGTTCCATTTTGTTTTTCGCGTCTGTGCTGTGTGTGTTCTTGGAGGTATTTACGTCAGTTTTATATGTTTGGATTTCCGTTCGAACAGCGTTCAGCGCCACCAGTACCTCACTGATTCCTCTCCTCTCCCCCGCGTTCTTGCTTGTGTGTTTATGTGTCGCGGAGAACTCCAAATTATGGCAAAAGGGTGATCGGGGGCGAACAGGATGGTTGATGATTACAGTAGTAGCGATTACGCATCGTCTAAAATTGACAGGATATAAGTACACCTTTCCTTTTCTGTATCGACAATTCGGAGACATGCTGCGGGCAAGCAATGACGTTTCAACAATGTTTATTTAACCGTTTTATTATTATTCCTCGAAATCAAAAGTGCGATCGTTTCATAAACAAACGCCAATATCAGTTGCTACACATTCTGCCATCGCCTTTAATAATTTGGAGAGAAAAAAAAAGAATAGTAGAGCAAAAGAATAGTACGGCTACTATCTGCATTATTTGCTCAGCTCAGCTGCTCAGCTCCTGGACCTGGTGGTGGTGCGGAGCATATTCTCGAATCCCGATGGGCGTTTGGTGCCGGGAAACCCGCCTGCCAACGCTGCAACTGCCCCCGCCACCCGCCTCTGCGTGACACGCCCGAACCAGCCGGCGAGACCCGCCCGCCGCCACGCCTCCGGCGTCCCCAGGGCCCCAGCCAGCCAGGTTCCTCCGAGCCGTGCCCCGTGAGGCAACGCACAAGAGGGAACGTACAACCGCACGAGCATGCACGCCGAGTTGCTGACGCAAGGCCGCTGGTAGCGCGTGCTTGCACGGCACAACGCGCGCGTGGACTTGAAGGCGCCGCGACGCGGAGGGGCACAGCGGAGCCAGAGCGCGCGTCGGCCGCCGGCGACCGGTCCTCCTCTCCTCGCGAACGCGCCGTGCCCGGGGACCGCGGGCTCCGAAGGCGGTTTCTGCTGCGCGGTCTCGGCTCTCGAGGGGCCCTGGTTCGGTTTCCCTTCCCGTCGTCGGCACGCGGCGTGCGTGCTTGCGCGCGCGCGCGACCGGAGGGTCGGCTCGGCTCTCGGATAGCTCGGGAGGCGGGCCCGCGCGCGGCGTGGCGGGTTGACCGAGGGAGGGCGGGAGGGAGCGACGTGGAGCGGCTGGATTGGCAGCGCGGCCCCGGCAGATGCCTGCTTCAATGATTGGGGGACAGGGCCCCGCCCGCCGATGCGCGCGCCTCACGCCACGCCACGCCACGCCACCGCGCGCGCGGTTCCCGGCGACGTGGTCTTTTGGAGCCGTCCTGCCGGCTGCTGGCCGGCGTCGCTGCCACGTCCTGGCGTCCACGCCACACCTGACACAGCAGCAGCGGCCAGAGGTCCACTGACCCTTGACGAAAATGCCCTCCTCGACTGCGCGTGCGGTAGAGCGCAGCAGCAGCAACATCTTTTCGGTTCTCTTTTCCCTGTGGCCATGCAGTGGTCAGGTCAAAGGCTTCCCCTTGCCTGCGCATGGGGCTGTCGCATGTGCATTGATACGGCGGCGGGGCGACCGGCGTTCGTATGCGTCGTGGTGGACTGGAGTTGCCTGCCAAGCGTACCAACAGCTGTAGGTGCCAGTGGGACTAGGCACTGTTAACAGCGACGTGTGTGATGTCCACAGGACCGGCCACGTTCCTGGCTTCCCATCCCTTGGGCGACCACAAGAAAAAATAGCGGCGGCGGCTGGGGTGTTTGTGTTTATCATCGCATCAAGATGTTATCTAGATTACACGACGGCGGTTGAGATAATGGTAAAGTTCTCTATGATGGGGTAATTAATCAGTGCTGGCTAGTAGTAGAATATTATTTGCCCCGTCGGTTGAGTCAGCTCGGATCCACCCCCCATTATCAGCAGGACTAGTTCAGCAAAGCATAATTGACATAGGAAATGGATCCGTTAGTAGGTTATAGCACCACGGAGCCTGTTATAGTGCTGTTGACGATGGTGCTTGAACGATTCAGGCGCTGGTTCTTTTTTCCAGCATGGTTCATGCTACAACATTGTTTATGAGGCGGTGATGGCCTTGACATGTATCGCTGATTCCACGCGCCATCGCCCCCATGGCCCCATGCTATTCTTCGGGTGTTGCCGGGGTTTGAGCCTTTTGAGGCTTGGTAACACGAGCGAGAGCTCCGCTATTGGCTTTCAGCAAGTGCTGATAACTGCTAGTTCCTTGGATGGACGGAGGTCGCCATGTTGGTTGCGTTATCGTTCCCATAGGGTTGCAGCGGGAGGTCTTGGCTTTTTTAGGTTGGTTTTTTGTTTGTGGGGAGTTATTTCGTTTGCTATTTTAGTAGTCGTTCTATCACTACATGCTAGGTGGTATTGTAAGTTTGTAAACTCGGTGGTCTTAATACAATGTGTGCTTAATTAGACACGTTTCCACATCACCCAATGCAAGGAGCCCCCAAGTTGATGCTAAACAAAGTAAGAAGCAAACGTAGCATAAAAATATTTGGAATGTGGGTTTATGTTAAGAAGAAAACATCCACTTAGATTTGCAAACAGAATGCTCCCCAATTATGATGTACTTATTTATAGCCAAACCAAGCGAACGAAAAATGATTTAGTTTGGCCAAATAACGCCTTAGAACCAAACAAGAGACGCAAACGTGTGACAATATATTTGCTTGACTAAAAAACAGTCTCAAAGCAAGCATCAAATTAACACGGCCTTAAAACTCACCTCAGAAGGTCTGCATGTGCATCTACACATAATAATCGAATGATCGAACGTCACTTTCATGATTTTTCTATTCTCTATAGGGACTAGGGAAGTACAAATAGCTTTACTTGCAAGCATGCATTTAACACAGAGACGATATGGGGAAATGGATAATGCCAACAACGGAACATGGGAACCATACCGGCCGTAGCGTTGCTTTGCTACTAGTAGTGGCAGTTGTTTCGCGCGGCTATCCAAAGAGGCCCCGGGCCGGCCATGGACTGATGCTACAACAGCACGCGGATAGGCTTGCGCCGCGCATGCGCGCGCGGAGAGACCGCCGCAGGAGGGCACCGCGCGTCGTGGCTGAGAGACCTCGGGCAGAGGCAACCGCGGCCGTCCATTCCCGTATAGATGCGCTGGATTCGGCCGGAAACGAAGCCGGCGGCCGTGCGGGCGCCGGATCGGATGAGCGCACACGAGCACGTCGTGATAAATGGACGCGCTAGCTCAATAATTCACGTGACTCTGTGGACTTGTGGTGGCTCTCGTGTGAAAGTGAAAGTGTTAAATTAATTAAACATGCAGCGCTCGTTAGATCGTGATCGGCGCCTGACGCGAGGATGCATCGTGCATGCCCGCGCGTGATCCTAGAGAAAAGCGACACATGCTGCTGCTTCCAGTAGAGAAAGGAAACTTAACCCTGCTGGTTACAGTGCGCCATGGCGGCATGGAAAATGGCAAACAAAATTCTCAGCTAAATCGCCAGCAGAAAGAATGTTTAATAATTAATATGACGTGGAGGAGTGAGATTTGGCCGAAGGGTGTTCACAGTGGTGGTGTCAAATAGCTAACTGGCGTGGAAGCAAGAGAACAAAAATACTAATTTATCTTACCACTATATGATTTGGTCCTACATGTACGTAATTGTCTCAGTTTCTTGAAATACGTGAAATCTCGCGTCTATCTTGTCATCGCTAGCTATTTTCGTTTTCTTCACTTTTCTATCCACGTAGGAGAGATTTAGCTAGTGAAATAGATAATCATTGGAGACGCCGTGAGCGGCATTTGCATGCTCACAGTCAAAGTCACAAACAAACATCACTACCCTTTCCTACCTCCCATGGAGGATCGCCACATGCCATGCACCGGAGCTTGTCATCGAGTCTGAGAAGACGAAGACGATGACGCACATTGCTCTCCGTCCTCCTTGGCGTTCCCTTCTGCCAAAAGAAAAAAAAACAACAACGGAATGAGACAAACTCACGGGCCACAAATCTAGGAAAAAAACCACGGCCCTCGGCCAAATGAAGGCTAGGCCCAAGCCCAACTGGAGCAGCAGGCATCGCTGGCCCATCACGACCCCACCCAGCCGCGCGTGCCGCCCGTGCAAGACCCTGCAACGTACGTAGAACGAACGTACCGTCGTCGACGAGGCCCTGGCGGTGGCGGTCCATGACGAGGAGGATGTACTTGAAGGCCTCGGTGTCGCAGGGGATGGTGAGGGCGCCGCCGCGGTACTGGAACTCGAACTCCTCCTCCGCCTTCTCCAGCAGGCGCCGGAACACCGGCATGCCCAGGTACGCCGTGGGCACCACGAACCGCCGCCGCTCCGCGCCCACGTGCACGGGCACGCACCCGCGGGGCACGTCCGCCGGCGGCGCCGCCGCGTCGGGGGTCATCGGCGTCACCGGCGACGACTCGCCTTCCGCGCCAGCGTCGGGGCAGCTGCACCCCGGCCGGCCCGTCGTCGACCCGCGCTCCGGCACCACCACCACCACCCCCGGCGGCAGCCGCCGACGACGGTCCGCCGGCAGCAGCGGGTTCCTGTCGCTGTCGTCGCTGTCTCCGGCGCCGGGCGTGGCGTCGTTGGTTCGGCCTGTCGAGGCGGCGGCGGCGGCGTCCGGGCTGGCTCCGTCGGCGGCGGCGCTGGAGCTTTCCGCGGTGGCGGTGGCGGTGGCACTAGCGGTGCTGGAGGAGGAGGAGGAGGACTGCCAGCGGTGGACCATCTGCCGGAACCATACGATCCGCAGGAGGCCGGAAGAGGTGGTGCTCTCGTCGTCGGCGGCGGCACCGCTGCCCTCGCCGTCTCCCATCGGCGCGGCGACGACGGCTATTACAACACGTGCACGGCTCGGGAATCGCCAAGTCGTCGATGGTTTCCGCTCCGGTGCGGTCGCCGCAGACGAGGCAGAGCGAACACGTACCAGACCGATGCATGCATGGTCCAAATCCAAACTTGGCTAGGTGGGGTGAGCCGGTGAGGTGACGAGCCGCCCGCGTTTGAAGGAGGCGATCCCCGAGTTGCAAGGAGACGCCAACCACACCACACCATATCATCTTTTTTTTTTACTGATGACGGCTTTCGTCATTGTTGGTAATAATTAGCACCTTGATCCGAACAGTTAACCCAAGCAAGAGTCATCATCATCACTAGGAACGAAAAAAAAAATCAACCAATCTTATGGAGCCGCTCCGCTCTCGAACTTCTTTCGTGGGTTTTCTTTTCTACCACGCATGTCATGCTGTTTTGCCCCGCCCCGGATCCTGTTGCTTGCCTTTGTTAACAGCGGATCGCAGAATGTTCTGGGGATGGATTGGATAAACAAAGCGGCAGTGTACAGTCATTGTACTTGGGGTACCACTCGTCAATCAGCAATTAACTAGTAGTTAGTACTACTCGAGAGCATCTACAACTACAAATGGCAGGCAAGTCATACGGGTACCAAAACGGAGTAGCCTCTGGACGCCTCGGTGCAGACGTGCGGTGCTCCCCTCCTCTAGCCGAGTCATCGCCTACTCGCCTGCGCTTTTTTTGCCGGATACGGAAACCTTTGCTTGCCTGTGCTGCCGCCGCTGCCCGGGGCCGTGTCGTGTGGGTGGGTGCGTCCGTGTCCCTGTTGCCTCGGGGCGGGCCCGGCGCCCATGCGCTTTTCCTCAGCGTACGTCGTCGCGGCCGGGCCCGGCGACCGACCACACGTCGCGAGATGCCGCCGCCCTGTGTGCTTTCTCTAGACGCCTCCTCGGCGCTTGCGCGGCCGGCGGGCGAGTCAAACCGCCATGCGAACTCTCCAGAGGCTGGGCCCCAGAAAATATCTCCCCCCGCTCGACGGCTCCAGGCGCGGCCGGCCCCGGCCATCGCTTGATCGCTTCCGCCTCGTCAATCGGCTCGTGGGTCTCCCCACTGCCGTCGTGTCCTCCGGCGAGACCACGCGGTCGATCGACATGTACATGTACGCCGCCGGGCCCGAGCCGCGCCGAGCGGAACATGAGAGAAAATCCAGCGTCTTCTTCGTCCAAACAGCTGCAGGACTCGTCGGCAGATCAGATGCCGCCGGCGCCGGAGCCGGGGACCGGGCTGGTGGCCCAGTGCCGGGCGAACGGCGCGTTCGGGCCGAGGATAAGCTAAAAAGGTGGTCGGGTGGTTCGCGGACTCCGATCGTGGCCTGCCCCTGCCTGCACCCGTCATTACCAGCTCCGCCACAATTTTTTGTTTTTCCACGATTAGTCCACCACCACCAACTTGCCCAAACAAGGATGCTTCCAGAAAAGGGGCCCCCGTCCACAAGCCAATTGTTAATTGTTATTACTTGTACTACTAGCATCCCATAATCTCGCTCTAATGATCTTGTTTGTATACCAGGCAGTATTCTCGTGCATGCATGTGTTATGTGTGTCCTACTGTCCTCCTGCCGACGTGCTACGAGGTTCAATGTATGTGTTTTTCACTCCTTTGCAACTCAAATTACTCGAGTGTTCCTTCAGAAGTTAGGGGGCGTTTGGTGGTGAAGCTGAAAGCTGCTGCATGCATTGTTATTACTACTACTGGTGGTGGTAAGTAAAAATATCTTGGTTAGCAGACGTTATTAGCAGGCGAGGAGAGGGCGACGTGACCATACGCTTTTCATCTTTAAAACCACGGGGGCCAAGCCGTCGGTGTCGGGTCCCGGTTCTGGAGCCTTCGCGCGTCGCGTAGAACCGGAGGCCGGCCAAGCAACTTGCGCGGCTCCTCTGTCCTCTCCTCTCCCACCCCCCAAGTTTGTTTCCTGTTTGCTTCTGCCCCTGGCCAGGCCCCTGCTTCTCTCTCCTGCACGCCAACGCCGAGCAGAGCAGCCTCTGACCGACATGGCCGCCGCCGCCGGTCACTGCGGCGACGACCTCCAGGACGAGGCTTCTTCGGCTCCCGGCGCCGCCGACCTCTACGCCGTGCTCGGGCTCAGCAGGGAGTGCACCGACTCCGAGCTCAGGCTCGCGTACCGGAGGCTCGCCATGGTATGTACACGACCAATGCTCTTCGATCGCCTCCTCTTCCCCTGAACAACGACCGCTCCAGATCGAGAGGTTCTGTTGCTGTTGCTGATGAGCCGTTCCTCTGCTCCTGGTTGCATGCGTGCAGATATGGCACCCCGACAGGTGCTCGGCGTCCGGCAGCTCGGCGCGCGTCCAGGAGGCCAAGGAGCGGTTCCAGGAGATCCAGGGCGCCTACTCCGGTCAGTGGCCACTCCCTCACTCCATGTTCCTCCATTAGCCGAAGATTATGGCGATTATGGAAAGCAATAGTAGCTCCCTGCCTCACGAGCTCTCTCTTCTCTTCCCATGCATGGCGATTATGGAAAGCAGTGCTCTCCGACTCCAACAAGCGCTTCCTCTACGACGTTGGCGTCTACGACAGCGAGGACGCCGACGTACGTAATTAACCGACCAATAACACCCTGTATCTACTAGGGAAATCCGATTTGCTGACGGGGGGCCCTCTGTCTGTCGTTGATTCTCTGATGATCCGCAGCTGTCGGGGATGGGCGGCTTCCTCGGAGAGATGGCGGACATGATGAGCCAGGCCACGCCAACGGTAATCACACACGGACACACCCCTCCGGCCTCCAGAAAATATTTTTATTATTATTTCCGGCGCGGCGCCGAGATCCGTGCGCTGAGCGAGCCGATCCGTACCTGTACGTGCAGGAGACGTTCGAGGAGCTGCAGCAGATCTTCGTGGACATGTTCCACGACGACCTGGACGCCGGCCTCTTCGGTGGCGGGCTTCCTCCCCGGCGCCAGAGCCCGCCCAGCACGTCGTCAGTGCCGCCGGCGCCGCGGCCTCCTGGTGGGAGAAACAATAACGCGCAGGCGCCGCCTCCGCCGTCGTCTAAAGGCGTGGACAGGCGGGGCGGCTCGACGGCGTCGGCGTCGGCGAAGCGGCCGAGGACCGGTCGGGCGCCGGACCTGGGCCTCCCCGGGTTCTGCTTCATGGTAAGCAAATAAGCTACTTTCGTACTGCGTGCAGTGACATGGTAAAATGAATTGACTATACACTGCAGCAACACTGTACGCAGAAAGAAGTAGTCAAAAAAGATAGTCGGAACAGTAGATACACAATGCATTTATACATCCTAATGCACGGTCTCAAGTTTACCTCGACACGTAGTACTGTAGTTGATTAATTGTACGAGGTCCGGTAGACCAAGTTCAGGCTTAACCCAACTGTCCCCGTTTTGGTTCTATAAAATTAAATGGTGCACTGTTACAGTACTGTACACAGATAAAAAAAAATAGTTGAAATAGCGATGAGGGGGAATGAGAGATGGGATGGAGGAGGCGCTGGTTCACAGTAAAAAATGATATTGTGGTGAACAGAAGTTTAAATAAAGAACAACTTTGTAGGCTTTCTTGCATAATAATAAGGTCAAGAGGCTGCTGCATGTGTATCGTGAAGCCTGAAAAGGTCCAAGAGGCGCCTTTTCCGGCGACCACACAAAATGAGATTTCTGGACCTCCGTATGATCGTTGTCCTCGCAAAAAGGAATACCCTGGTGCTCCTGGCGATGAAAGGAACCTGCGTGCAGCGCTTTTACATGGCCTCGCCTGATTTTGGCTGTGTTCCTGCTGCCGCTTTCGGTCCAGAGGTGAGGGGGAATGCTTTCTGGAGAGATCTTCTCTACCGTGGAGGGCGAGGCGTGGACCACCAGGGAGGTTTCTCGGTCGATCCAACAACGCTTGCATCTACGCATAGGTTTTTGTGGTTATGTCTGGTCTGTCAGTGCCGGCCAGTTTGGATTCTTCAGGACAAGCAGGCAGCAAGCATCCACGCGTAGATTTTTGTGGTCGCGAGCTCGACAGTTCTGCATAACCTGTTAATCTGTCATATCTCGTGCCTGATTGGTGCCGTGTTCGACGTGCAGGTGACCGAGTCGAAGCAGAGGCCGTCGGCACCATGGGCGTGCGACGGCGGCGACAGGAGGAGCGGCAGGAAGCAGAGGCTGTCGACGAGCCGCGACGTCTCCGGCGCCGGGATGCCGCCTTCTTTGCGGCACAGCCAGAGTAGCGGTGGAACGATATATGTGGCGATGAATTTGAACGAACGCGGCCCCGAGCCTTGACTGGAGCGCTGATTCTTCATCGCTTCCATTGCTCTCGCTCGATCGCGTCCGTCGTATACGTCCTAATATCTCTGATAGACACATTCACACATTGGAAAGGGGGAAAAGATCTGCCTGCTGCGTTGCTCCATCTCCAATTCTCCTCCATCTGTTCCCAAGCCGGCTGGTGCTGTGTTTTAATTCTCTGCTTGTATTGTTTCGAGTTTCGACAAGTTTGGCTTTGCATCGTCATTCGAGTTAGTTGTAGCAAGTCAACTCGCACCTCGTCGAACGCCTATGCCCGAGCTACGCAATAGTCGTCAGGACGTGTCGACGGGGTCGGCGAGGAGCTTGGCGTTGGCGAGCTGGAGCTGCCAGGCTAGGCCGCGGCGCCATGCCGCTGTCGGCACGGCAGTCATGGTACGTCGCCGCCACCTCGGGGCGCTGCAATGTAAGTACCGCGCAGGAGCTCGGGGTGCGTAGGATAGGAGGTGTGGCCGTGAAACCACGACTCTGCAAGGTAGCGGTACGACGAACTTGGCTGTGGAAATTGGCCAGCGAGGCAGCGACGATGCAAATACGCAAACAAAGCTGATGCTCGTTCGTAAAGAGCTAGCTGCGGCGGGACTGCACAGCCTACCCATCAAATCTACAGTTAAAATACCGTTCAACTGCCTTGCAACAGCTGCACGCAGCAATCTTTTCCGATCCGAGCCGAACGAATGAAGAGAAAGAAGGATTATAAGGCTAAGCTAGTTTTCTTTTCGTTCCAATTTATAGGTGGTCTGATTTTTTGGTACCAAATTTGACCGACTCGTCTTATTAAAAAATTCACAATTATCATTTATTTTTATTGTGATTTAGCTCAGCATATAATATACTTTAATTATGAATTGAATTTTTTACTACTCCGCAAATATTTTGAATAAGATGAGCCGGAAGATGGGTTAGATCAAGTGGATGGGCATCGACCAATTGAGGAGCAATAAATTCGGTCCAATCAGGCTTTTCGGGTAAACAATGCAATGCAATGGGCTGAAGACATTGAGGTGGTGTTTAGTATAGCTTTGGAAACGGCAGCACAAATGGCTAAATGGGAGTACATCTCTACGCTAATGATTACTGATTACTCCACACTGTAGTGAAAACTGAAAACCAAGGATTGTTTTTGAGGGCAGTGTGGCCAGTTAACCTTCGGGCTGGAGCAGATTCCTTGTCCGAGCTCGTGTGTTGGTCAATATAGAGAGGAGCGAAACAATTGTTGCTTCCATGGCGTCGTTCCTGATCTTGCCAGGGTGATAAGAGCCATCGAGGAAACGTCGAAGTTGTGGGCGTTAGGGGGAGCCAACCTGTTTGCGCCTTACTGCGCAGGCTAGGTTGTGCCCCTTTGTGAGATTTCCGCTTTTATAGCATATGTGGGCAGTTGTGTTTGCGGTGACTCTGGTTTCGCCACATTGCTATATTTGTTCTTTTTTTAATGCAAATATGCGCAGATTTTCTGCTTATTCAAAAAAAAAAGGCAAGTTTTGCTTGATTGATAATTGCAATGGCATCATGTGAGCCAACCTTCGTCACAACAACGAAGGACGTATTCATCTCACTAGGTGGTGAGTGGTATTGCACTTGCGGAAGACCGTATTTAATCCTATTTGTGATGATTGCGTCCTAGCCCAACCGAACGTGTAGTAAGGTGACTTGTTAGTGCTGTGAAGCGATCATGGGAGAAAATCACTTAACCAAACAACATCCGAATAAGAATCTAGCCTTTGATAATCGTGAACCAAGCAAGGAAGAACTAAGGACAAAAAATCAATTACTTCGCTCTTGTTTTTTCAATCTCGATTTAGTATAGGTTTTACCTGCCCATCCTGCTACTAGGCTGTGTGGAGGACAAGAAACAAACACCCTTTTAAAAATTGATTAAGTCGTCCACTAAGATTATATGTTACGCAAGTGCTCTAGGGCAAATTGGTCATGTCTTAGCACGATGAAATTCCGAGAGGTAATCTATAAAGGGGAGCAGATGCTGATTCAGGCAATGGCTAGTCTTTTGATCTCGAGGGCACATCAACTAGCAAATAAATGACCAAAGCGTTGGTATAAATCAAATACCTAGGAGGACCAAACCCAACAAAAAGGAGTGTAAAAAAGGATGGGCTTTAGGAGGTTACATCTCACATGGGAGGTTTCTAGGTCAATGCGGCTATGATAAATTACTAATAGTTTTTTATCTTTTGTGTCATAATAAAGGTGATCTCTAGGGTGAAACAAGTTTGTGATGGATGTAGTAACTCTAGGTTTCTTTCCGTCGTTTAGTGCGACCAAAGGTGTGGTGACAAATCTAAACTATTGCAACTCCTTTTTTTGTGTCATTTGGTTTGGAGAAGAGCCGTTGTTCCAAGCATTATTAAGGAGTTGAGGCATTTTATCAAACACTTGGTGGGTAAACAATGCGGTTGCTAGAAGCCTACACTCCTAGTCTACGTAAGACACTCGACTGCTCCAAACACTTATCATTGACAGATTCCATCGAACACCCTGCTCCAAACATTTATCATTGAGGGATTCCATCGAACACCTAGTGTGTGAAGGATGTGGCTGCTGGAAAATAATGCCCTATTCAGATATACCTCTTTGTATGGGCCATAAGCGCTTAAGGATACTCGCAAGTCACAACAATAAACGAAGGAAAATCTCTCATGGTGGAACACTAAAGCCGAGCCCAAGACTAGAATCGTAATGGATAGAGAGCTAGTCACCTGCTCAAACCACTTGAGTAACGTGCATTTCCCCAATTTAGATGTCTTTTATATCGTACTTGTATACCTTTTTTCCATAAAAAGAAAGAGCATACATGAGAAATGAGAGAGTTTGTCTGACACAAGTAGAATGGGTTATCAAAAACTAATAAGCCTTGTAGCATATAGTACTCGGTTCAATGGTGAATTCAATTTGGAGGAATATTTGGATCACATATCCCATTATCTGGGGTTGTATATAGACATATATGTGTCTATATACATCTTTAGATAATGGAATAATGGATAAACCAAACACCCTCAGGTCCGATGAGAAGGTTGGCCAAACTTCCTAGGAGATGTTTATCACAACCGTCCAGTCACGATCCAACACCCAACAGTAGTGATTGGTGCTAGAAGAAACCCTCGATTTAAGTTGCCTGACATCAGTAAATCCGAAAAAAAAACCCCTTCTCCAATTTCGCAAGCACGGCAGCGGCGCATCTGCTTCTGCTTTCTCCGCGTCGTGCACACGAGGTGGCTTCCTCCCTCCCCATTCCTCCATCCCCTGCTCCCCTCTCTCACTCGGCTTCCTCCCCGCGCTAGGCCTTTGATCTCCCGTTCCCCCCTTCCTGTCTTCTATTTCGATCACTTCCATCCAGGCGGATCTGGGTGGCGGCGCGCGGCGGACGCGCGCTGGCGAGCGCGGTGGACGAGCGATGTGAGTTCTCCACACGACGGGCAGGGGCAGGGGCACGACGACGAGCGATGACGCAGGGCGCGCGGCAACTGGGTCGGGGTGGAGGAGGAGCGCTGGTGCGCGCGGCAGCGAGGCAGGGGCTTGCCTCACCTCGCGGCGGCAGACGGTCATGGAGGGCGGCGGTTGATAGGCGTGGGTCAAGCGGCGTTCTAGGGTTCGAGATCTAGAGCACCGGGATTTCAACGCTTAAACAGTTGCTTGATCGTCGTTTTAATAACCATGGTGCTATATTTACCTACGCTGGAATGCAAGGGGTGCCCTATCAAATAGCCTTGTCATACAAAGTGCAGCACATGACTCGCTTTAAATGATCGTGTTTCCTGTGTTGCGCCGTTGCACGATGCATGTTAACGCACATCAAATGGTCTTTTCCCAATGCTGAGTGGTACCTGTGCACTGAGATACGGGAACACAACAGCTCAGCGAATGCAGCATGTAGCTCTTGTTAGCTCCTTGTTATGGTATCGTATAGAGACGGATGATATTACGTTTGCACGTGTCGTCAAATGGAATTTCTTAGAAACAAAGCTGGAAGTAACCGTCGTTTTGTTTTTATGCTATTGGTTTGCTGGTTTGGCTGTTGCTAAGTTTGGCATTTTTCATTCTTGCAGATCGCTCTAACACAGGCTGAATTGTGGCTGGTATTGGCGATATAAGTGCTCGTTAGCTGTTTTATATTGTGTCTTGGAATTTGATTAAGCGTCATTGAAAAGACTGTCATGAGAAAACTCTTTTGTTGAAACATTTCTCTCCTGTAATATGAATGTACTGTGACATTCCTTTCCTTCTATGCTATAATGACATATTTTTAGCCTCTATAAGCTCCTTGCAGTATTTTACAAGTTTACTATTCAACGAATACTTGATGCATTAATTCGGGGCTTGTGACAAGCATTCATGCAAATTCGTGGATATTAATTCAGAACTTGGTGGCATATTAATCTTGGATACTTGGTCAACTACAAACTTGGAGCTTCGTGTTCATGTCATCAATGGAGAGCCTAGCACAATTAGAGGTGTTGTGTGAAAAGCTTTATAATTCTAGAGACTCGGCTGAGAGAGCGCATGCAGAAAGCACCCTCAAGTGCTTCTCAGAGAACAGCGAGTACATTTCGCAGTGCCAATACATATTGGACAATGCCTCAACTCCTTATGCCCTGATGTTGGCGAGTTCAAGCTTGTTGAAGCAAGTTTCCGACCGCAGTCTTTCTTTGCAGCTACGCCTTGATATACGTAATGTTTCTTTCTGTAAACTCATTGAATGGCATCATCTATACTTAAAGGTTTCATTGCTTCTGTTCTGTTGCATCCACGTGGCATTTCGGCATTTATCTCTATATGTTGGTCAAATTTAGCTGTGTTGCTTCTGTTCGGTTGCATCTTCATAGCATGGCCATAGCATTTATATCTCAGCTGTGTTCATACAGAGTAGTCTTAACTTGTTCATAGTGATGTTCAATATGACTTGCCATTTGGGTAACTTTTTGTCGTTTCCTTGGTTTTTGACTTGTCTACTTATACTTGTGTGTTATATTGAAGGGTTATAAGTTATTTAGTTTCTTGTTCTCCTTAATTTTTTTGTATCCTTTCATGACATTGCTGGAAAGATAACTATTTCTATTCTATCTTTTTTTCATGCTTTTGCACCATAGCTGGAATTGCATTTGTCTCTATTTTCTTCTTCCTGGCTTTTGCATCATCCATGTTGCTTATTTACACCTAACCTTTTTTGTAATCTGTGTGAAGGGAATTATGTCATAAACTATCTTGCCGCAAGGGGGCCTAAATTGCAGAAATTTGTCATTGTGTCTCTAATTCAGCTGGTTTGTCGAATTACAAAATTTGGATGGTTTGATGATGACAGATTCAGAGAGACTGTCAAGGAAGCGACTGATTTTCTAGGTCTTGTAAGTATGACTTATTCTTTGCGTGTTGAGAACTTGAGATGAAAAATTCTCTGGTCGATTATCACACATTTAAGAGTTTTGTTATCACATAAGATTTGGCCAGTTAGACAACTAAAACATGTTTCTGGAATTAATTAAACTTTGGAAGATAGCTATTCAAATTAAATAAATCTGCACAAACCATTCCCATTTCAAGACAAATAAACATGGATCCAATGAGTTGTTTGAACCTTATAACTCTTTGGAACACAGAAATGTAACTTATAAGGAAAATACAGACTGTTTATTTCTGCCCTACTGGACCCATTTGTTTCTGACATGCATAAAGGCTATAGATGATTTTTTTCATGGTTCATATGACACCATTCTAAGATACCACTGAGCATTTGAGCTGTACGATTAGGAACTTCGATAATAATTTCAACGAGAATACACTGCTTCAATTTTTAGAGTTTGTTAGTTTCTTATGGAAAGCAGGCTGCAAGAACCATGCCAAGCCTGCCAGTAAAATTTGGAAGTTGCTATTTTCAGTTGAAACTGTGGAAGGATTTTTTTTCCTTTGTTATTTGTAGGTTAAAAATAAAATACTTAATGGACTTACTTGCTCCAATCGTTGATCTATTGTTGCAATAACTATTCAAAATAGACTTCTCATATTCTGTCACATCTCATGAAAAAACTATTTCCTTTTCTATTTTTCCCAGGTTATTTTAAACTTTCTACAACAGTCACACTCCATGCTTGTTATACTATACCCTATGTGTCCCCTTTTTTCATCTTATTATGTAGACCCCCACTGTTCTTCCATAAATGCTGTTTTACCTCACACGCACGTATTAAGGTAGTGCTAGATCATTGTCATAGACCTACAAATCTCTCTTTTACTGTTCAATAAATTTGTTAGTTTGTTCCTTCACCAGCCCGTTTAACATCGTAAGAGTCTATCCCAGACTAATGGTCTGTCACAATGATAGTGCGCACAGGTGTGGGGTGGTTTGAGAAAATGAAGATGTATCTATGTGTTTCCTCTAAAAAGGAGAACATTATTTACAAATGTACATTGTTTCTGTAAAACATCATTTTTACAGGAATGGATTAGGGAGATAGCATCTATTTTCCTTATTATGCCAAGTTTTTGCTGCTTAATCTAAAACGTAGGCATTCATTCCCATTTTGCAACATTAGTATCTGCCACAGCAAACTTGTTTACTGAGAAAGGTAAATGAAGTGGTTGCGGCAATTATGCACTCCTTCCTGTCAAAAGATTTGTCGTTTTGGATGATGCATGCAGCCAAATTTCCAGGACTTTAATTGCCAATATCTTTTTAAATACTTGTACTTGGAAACATACATGTGTAAGTTTGTCATTGGAATAACTTTCAGTACATTACAATTTATTGGGTTTCGTAATTACAATATTAGACACCATGTGTGCAAAGTGACAAGTCTTTATGACTGGAGGTGTTCTTTTGTATGTGACCTGATGCATTTTGCTAATCATTGTTGGTTGTGCCTACGTAATTTCAGGCATCTCAGGATCATTATTTCATAGGGTTGAAGATACTAAACAATCTTGTAACAGAAATCAACCAGGTGAGACAGATAATTATTGCTGAAGTCTTTATATGCCCTGTAGGTGGTAGGTTTGCTTTTGAATTCGATGTGTTATTTTCATCAAAAACATGGAAGGATTAATGTTTAACCAAGTGTTCCTTCGAAAATAATGTTGATTGGTTGGTTCTATCTGGCTTCAAATCTTTGTGGTATTGTCAGCTCATGTCTTCAGTTTGCATGACATACCTTCATAGAACAAATGTATGAAATTACCAACTTTGTTTTTGACATGACGGACCATGCATGATGCTGAGTCATTGATCAACGCAGACACTATCTTGTGGAATACTGAAATGAATTCATCCAACACAGTTGCACCCAGAAGCATGCAAATATATTTGTGTATATTGTGAATGAACCTTGTGTATTTGTTGTCGATGAACCACTAATGACACTACCAATATGCTTGCTCCCTACTAAACATGAAGAATGATATATGCTACTAGGTTAATTTGGAGGAAACTTTCTAGCTGTTTCCATTGTCCAACTAAATGCTATCTCCGTCTTTTGTTTTTAAAGGAACTCTCTTGAATGAAGAGTTTCTTTGCATGTGATGTACTACTGTATATATTTTTCAAACTGTTAATATAATTATCTCTCTCTCCAATAAAGGTTTTTGTTTGTGACTTAATGTATTTTGCAGTACTATCTGAATTGTTGCGCCCATTTTAATTTAATGTTTATATGTTGGTTTATCATATAGCCAAATCCTGCAATGCCTATGACACATCATAGGAAAATTGCGACTTCATTCAAGGACCAGTTTCTTCTGCAGATCTTCCAAATTTCGTTAACCTCACTAAACCAACTGAAGAGTGAAGGTACGCGCAAGATGTTCAGTGGTCATTTTTTCCCAGTTGACAATTGCAATTCTTAAACTTGTCTTTTTCTCTCTTAAACTGCAGCTCCTGAAGACTTTGGACATGTCCCTCTTGACCTTGCATTAAAGTGCCTATCATTTGATTTTGCTGGTTCTCCGGTGGATGAAAGCTCTGAAGAATTTGGAACAGTGCAGGTATATAAGTCACATGATTATTAGCTTCCTATGTCCATTGTTCAACAATTAATGTGTCATTATACCACATTTATCTCTTCCCTTTTATTTATTGAATCTTTTACTTTGGTGCAGCTTCCTGCTGCTTGGAGGCCTCTCCTTCAAGATCCTTCCACTGTCCAGATCTTTTTTGATTACTACAAAGTCAATGACATACGTGTTTCAAAAGAGGTATAAATTGACCGGGTGATTTGAGTAATTTATTAATAATTCCAGGGAGTTCCCTTTTTGTTTTTTGACTTTTGAAAAGAGTTACATTGTTATGTCCACATTTGCATGCTCACAATTATGGGGAATTATGTCCTCGATAAACCTGCGCACAATGAATCAGGAATAACGTTATCTCTAGCATGTTAACCAAGTTATTTTTAAAATTTTTTATAATCTTCTGTTTATTAGTTGGTTCATGTATCTCTAGTTTCCTATTAGAGACCAATCATTATTTAGGCTTGGTCATTAACACAACCTGCTAATTTAATATTGTTAGTGAATACTACTATATGGAAGCTCAAGAGCGTGTTTTTTTTTTTTGTGCTGCATGCAGCGGCAAGTTGTTTCTTGTTTCTCTAGTTTCCTATTAGAGACCAACTCTATATACCTTTTTATTGGGTAGCTCGGTCATTAGCACAACTTGCTAATTTAGTATTGTTAGTGGGTACTATTATATGGAAACTCAAGAACTGGTTTGGAGGTTTTTTCCACTGCATGCAGCCGCAACATTTTTATTATGTTTGCTCAATTTTCTTAGAATTATGCTCATTGCATATGAATTTAACATTGACTACAGTATGCTTCAGAAGTTTGTTCTTTACCTTAAGTTATACCCTGTTTCACTGTTCATACATCTCTTTTCCTTTTTCTTCTGTTCTTATATGTGCATGCCCTTTGATACTACAGGCTTTGGAATGTCTGGTGCGACTCGCTTCTGTCAGGCGCAGTATTTTTGTAGAGGACCCTGCAAGGTCCCAGTTTCTTTCTCATTTGATGTTAGGAACAAAGGAGATACTTCTAACTGGCCAAGGTTTACCACACTTAACTTTCATTATGAAGTTAGCGTTAATGCTGGTTTTGTTCCTCTTACAACTTTAACTGATTAAGATCAATAACCTCTTTTGCTAAAATGAAGGAACAATAGTCTCAATGGAAGCCCTTTTACACGAAGTAGTAATATTTTTCTGTAATCGCATAAAATGACCATCACAACCACATGTGCACTGGAAGTGAAAGGTGAACTTATTAGCAGAGAGGTCTCTTTCGATTTCATATGCTGACAGAGTGACAGTAAGGCTACCCACAGCGGACCATCAAATGGCCGTGCATTGTGCAAAATTTGCACTGCAGCAGCACTGTAGCAGGTGTGAATTTTGAAATGAGGAGTGGGATGGGTAGGCTGCTGGAGACAGACTAACTACTCTTAGCATTTAGATAAGTTTGTCTGTTGATGCACCGATGCAGGCAAAATAGTCATGCTATTTACTGACTCCCTGTCTGCAGGCCTTGCTGATCATGATAATTACCATGAGTTCTGCCGTCTTCTGGGACGTTTCAAAGTGAATTACCAGGTCTCCATCCTGTTACTTGTATGAAGAATGACCCTCTTAATTTATTGGTGGTTTGGCAATCAAGGGAGTTTTTTTTACCATTTTAGCATGCGATCAGAATTAGACAGACCAAGTTTTTATCTCCTTATATGTTGCTTGGCATTGTGATTTATTACATAACAGCAGTACAATTTTATTTGTGTAATTTCTCCCAATCTGTGTTTTTACAGCAATGAAAAGAACCAGATAATTGGTTATGCTAATATACACATTAGTTACAATTTATTATTAGTTTGAGTGGTATTGCTTGCTCTTGCTGTTTATTTAGTTGCCATCTAAAAACATAACTGATGTAGATGGATCAGGGGCACTTCATTTGCAATGCCTCTCTTGTTTGCCTCTAGCTGTGTACCATTTCTCTCCTGTCCACCTTATGTATGAAGAAATACAATAATCATTACGATTAACATTTTCTTTTTTGCTCATTGTTTCTGATCTTTTGTTGCCCAGATACCTGGTACCAAAGTTACTGTTCTTAACTGGGGAAGCTCTTTTAGTTTTACTTTATCAAAAATTCTTGTTAATAATGATTTCCAATGAGCTTTTGCTTAATACCATTTCTTGTTGAGTTAAATTTGTTGAAGTCTAGATAGTACCTAAATAGCCCAAATAGCCCCTGAAAACTGTCCAAAACTTTCTAAATAACCCCCTACATTGATTTGAAGTGCAAATTAATGAATTTAAGTAGTAGAACTGTTCTTTTCTCTCGAATGCGTAGTAGAACTGCAAATCGCCCGATCTACAAATCGCCAAAGATCACAACATGACCTGAACACAATCTGACCTCTCTAATGCCCCAAGCCTAGGAGCTTCCGGGCACCTGCAAGACCCCAGCACTTCCTCTCGTCTAGGAAGAAATGGGGGGCTTGTGAAACAGAGGGAGAAGCTCTGTGAAAAACACATTTGTTCCATCCATAAAATCCACTCCAGCCCCCAAAGATCACTGCACTATTGAGCCCCTTCCATCTAGGTTTTCCAATACTTCTGCTTGCCTTCCTCTGCCAATCCGCAAAGCAAAGCTCACCCTGGCCTGGCACTACTAGGCTTAACCCTAAAGGAGCCAGCAAATTAAACCAGAACTGGTGGGCAAAAACACAAGTTGTAAGAATGTGCTGTACTGTTTCCTCCTACTGATCACAAAACATGCAATGCTCTGGGTGAGAATGCCCTCTTTTGACCAATCTGTCAGCCATCCGATACTTATCCTTGATTGCTAGCCGAAGAAACATTTTACATTTAGAGGGTGCCCATGACTTCCACAGCCTTTTCCATGGTTCAAAAGAAACCGTCCCACAAAAGATGGCTTTGTATAAAACTGTATTATGTTAAAAACTTATCTGTACCTGCACCTCTTTTCTATTTTGAAATATCTTGTATTAGTGTATTGCAACTAGGTACCTTATATCTTATTGATGATCGTTAAAGCAACACGAACCAAACTGTTCCACTTTTTTTCCTTTTCCGTTCTTTTTGTCAATGTACATATGCATTGTGATATCCTTATAATTATCTACACATTAGGTGCAGGAATTTGGTATATTTTTAATGTCATTTGTTGGTTGACAATAATACAGAATAAAACTGTAGTTCCTCTGCCGATCTACTTGCCGTATTTCAATATAATTGACTAGCGTCCATACTTTTTCTTCATATTTTAATTAACTTATTTCTACTCTGCAGCTGGCAGAGCTTCTGAATGTTGAGTTTTATGGTGAGTGGATTGGTCTAGTAGCTGAATTTACAACTAGGTCCTTGTTGTCATGGCAGGTTTGTCTTTTCTTAATTCTTATTGCTTAACTACTGTTAATATTGTTCTTGTGAACATGGCTAGTTTTATGATTATTTTTTATTGTGTTTTGTAGTGGGCCAGCAACAGTGTCTACTATCTTCTAAGTCTTTGGTCAAGGCTGGTGACATCTGTACCTTACTTGAAAGGTGAAACGCCAAGTCTGCTTGATGAAACTGTTCCCAAAATCACAGAGGGCTTTATCACTTCTAGAATTAATTCTGTTCAGGTATTAGTTTATACAAGAGATTCTTCTACTACTATTTCAGTCCAAAGAAAAAGGATTGTTGCCTACCTTTTTATTTGTTTTTTCTACCCATCTCAGGCCGTCCTTGCTGACAACTCACTGGAAAATCCTTTGGATAATGTGGAAGTTCTCCAGGACCAGCTGGAGTTTCTTCCTTACCTTTGCAGATTCCAGGTTGCTGCTACCTCATTTTGGTTTCTATTTTTAGGAACAATTTATGTTTCAGAGAATATTAATATGACTCCCTTCTTTAAAAATATTTCTGACATGAAAGGTCCCATAAATCCTTAAGCAATTAATTAGAGACCTTTCTGTAAAGGTCTACAAGATATCTAGGCTCTGTTCCAGCTTAATAGAAAAGCGGTGCTAAGTAGAATTTTCTGAACCTGGGCAGTTGGTTTCCCTTCAATTCCTATCTGTTACCTTTATCTGCCTAGCAATCCGATGAACAAGTTAAATTTGATCCCTATTATTTTTTTGACTTCAGAATTTGATACTTTTCCTACAATGGTTCTTATTACACTACACAACCTAACTGTTCTTTCTTTCAATGAGCTGCAGTATCAAAGCAGTAGTCTGTTCATCATAAACATCATGGAACCTCTTCTGCAAGCTTATACGGTATGTTAATGTTGCTGCACAAACTCCTTTTTCGAATAATGTTATTAAAAAACAAATATCTGTCACAGGAAAGGTCCAGATTACCGGCTCCTGGAGATGCTGATGAGCTATCTGTCATTGAAGGCCAAATTGCATGGATGGTTCACTTAATTGCAGCCATTATAAAAATTAGGCAGACTGTTGGTATTAGGTAAGAAATATTTTTTCTTATTTGTTAAATTTGTTTTGTTATTCTTCTCATTGATGAGATTGTCCATTTTCTGCAGTCATCAAGAATCACAAGAGTTAATTGACGCAGAACTATCTGCCCGTGTGCTACAGTTGATAAGTATCACTGATACAGGGGCGCACGCACAGGTTAGATGAAACCGATTTGTCCACTTAACATGGATAGTGAGTGTTTGTTGTGTATTAGCAGGATCAATGATTTCCCTGAGTATTTGTTAATGTAGAAAGTAAGTGCATTTCTTGTGTCAGACAATCCTCTTACCGTGACAATTTGTTGTCGAAGAACTTTGACAGGCTAACGACTTTAGTATTTTGCCAGTAACATGATACAAACTCATTTATCAACCGGGGAGCTTGAATCACACAAATGCAACCATATGTGGTGCATTTATTAGACTATCGTCTATCGATACAGGAGCTATGCTTAAGGATCCATTTGGCTCAAACTTTTATACTTTTTTGATACAACATTTAGTTCAATGCACCTTTTCGAGCCATAACAGCAAGATACCACCACGAAATAGAATGGATTCCCATGCTATCTAGATTCCGCAATATGGCACAACACACATAACAACTGCAAATTGCCCCTAAAACTAAGTTTTTGTCAGATATGTTATGATAAGAACATTAGTGCTTACTATTTCTGATATCGCAGCTTATCAATATTTGCTCACTATGGTTATGGAAAGTGATGAAGATTTACATGATTTCTGTTTTATTATATTCCTCTTTCCTTTTTGTATGTTATTCTCAGAATCAAAATTTACTTTTCACAGCACATTAGTTTTCCCTATCAGTTTCACTAATGTTTTCTGATGATTATGTACTAGCGAACAACAGTTTGAGTGCTCCACAGTATTTTTTGTGAGCGAATGACAATTCTTCCAACACGATTCGTATCTTCTGATACAATTTTAATAAACCTGTGAAGCACTTCGGCAGTCCCTAAACTTGTGTGTGGGTGTCATTTTGGTTCCAATCCTATTAATTTTGAGTTTTATGTCCCTAACTTTTTTAACTGGTTCACCTTAGTGCCAACCCTTCCTAATCTGTATTAGTCCGCCTACTTGACATGCACTGTCATCATTTGAACATCACTGCTAGGACTCATGCCATTCAATGAAAACAGAAAAATCTGATGGCACCTAATATCATCTTATTCCTCATTACTCTATATAACTCGTGTGCTGTTACTGCCCACAATAGCACGTTTTTTAAGTTCGCATCAGCAGTTGTAGGTTTTACCACTTGTTTTGGACCTTAGGTGAACCACATCAGCAAGTTGAGGGTTGCTGCAGATTAGTAGTTTAGGTACTTAGGTGACCCCTTGATCAAGTCTAGGGATCGCCGGTATATTTTACATACAAATTGCACTGTTACTAATAGATTACTCACAATTAGTGATGATACTTAACAAAAGATATTGCTAATATTTGCCCAAAGAAACTGCCTGGAAATTTGGTAGTCTTGTGTTCACAGGTTCGTTGTGTGAAGTATAACTAATTTTATTGTCTTTGCAGAGATATCAAGAATTAAGTAAGCAAAGGCTCGATCAAGCTATTCTCATCTTTGTACAAAATTTCAGAAGGTCGTATGTAGGAGACCAAGCAATGCATTCTTCAAAGGTTAGAGAGACAAAAACTGATATTCTTTTTTTTTCTCTGTTTTGATGGGCTTGTTCCGGTTTGTGCCCAAACCCACCTTGCAAAAATTTGGCAAGCCAATGCCCATTTCCATGTACATTTTGTTGCCGATGTTTGGCCAAGTCTAGCCAATGTACCTACCTGTGGGGTTAAATGCCATGAACCTGAGCTTCTTTGCTGCAGCAACTGTATACAAGATTGTCTGAGCTTCTGGGACTTAATGACCATTTAGTTTTACTCAATGTCATCGTTGGGAAAATTGCTACAAATTTGAAGTGCTATGCTGAGGTGATTCTTTATCTACTGATTTTGACTTTAATTTTTAACCTTTGAGCCTTGCTGACTTTTGCTGCGCTAACAGTGTGAGGATGTCATCGATCATACACTGTCCCTATTCCAGGAACTTGCATCCGGGTAAAATTGTGGCAATATATTTTCAGTTTCCTATTTCTTATATAAGTGTGATGACAGTCTTCATTTTTTCTTGTCAACTCAGCTATATGACTGGAAAGTTGCTGCTTAAGCTGGAGAGTATAAAGTTCATAATTGCAAATCATTCTGTAAAGTCTTCCTTAGCTTTTGGTTACTATCACTGCACTCATTCTTAGAAATAATTTGTTTTTTGTTGTCTTTCCAGCGGGATAATTTCCCATTTCTCGCAGAATACAGATGTTCCCGTAGTAGAACTACATTCTATTACATCCTTTGCTCCTTAGTCTTCATGGAAGACAGCCCTGTAAAATTCAGGCCTTTCATGGAACCACTTAAGCAGGTGCACGGATATATAATTTTTTTTGATAGGAACTGCAATTTTAAATTTTGATTTGATGCGATCTTACTCTGTTTTCACCATAGGTTGCCCTTAACCTGGAAGCAACTCCTGATGCTGCTTTCCGGACTGATGTTGCTAAGCATGCATTTATTGGTTGGATGAGAGATCTACGTGGCATTGCGATGGCCACCAGCAGGTGTGTTATCTGATCAAATAAGGATATTTCAGTTCCTATAGTTTGGTAACTTTACCTTTGCTGATATGATCCAGCCGCAAGACCTATGGCCTCCTATTTGACTGGCTGTATCCATCTCGAATGCCACTTCTGTTGAGAGCCATCTCACTGTGGACTGATGAACCAGAGGTTGTCATCTATAGAACTGTTTTATGCCCTTGCACATACTGTATGTTCTCGCTACATATACTCATAATTTTATTATGTGTAGCCCTCTGTTTTGGAAGCAGCTTTATATCATTGCACACCTGTTGCATGTTTTTGCTTGAATATGTTACCTAAGCCTAACATCACTACTCATAACCTGAGATTTCTATATTTGAGTAACGTCACCCTAAATATCATGCAGGTCACCACACCCTTACTCAAGTTCATGTGTGAATTTGTTTTGAACAAAGCTCAAAGATTGACATTTGATTCATCATCACCAAATGGGATCCTTTTGTTCCGAGAGGTTAGCAAGATAATCGTCGCTTATGGGTCGCGAATTCTATTGCTTCCTAACGGCACTGATATTTATGGAAGTAAATACAAAGGCTTATGGATTGCACTGACTGTTCTTTCAAGGGGTGAGTATAATTTATGTCTTTTGGCCTCCTAATTTAATATGCTGCAAGTGAGTTCACAACATGTTTCCTCAGGATAGTTGGTAGATTTCATTGCGTGCTGTTCTTTATTTCAGAAGGCTCTATATCACTTGTTACATGAATGTACAACATGAATATTAGCTGGGGCTTTCGTACTAAACTTTCTTGTAATCAACTGTACTGTTCACTATCAACAACAACAACAAAGTCTTGTAATCCCAAGAAGTTGGGTAGGCTAGAGTTGAAAGTTGAAACCCAACCAGTGTCACCAACAGAAGGTGAAAGCGAGAGAAAGGAGATGAAACGGGCTTTAATGGAACTAAAAAGGCCAGAATGGTATAAGGCCTAATTATGGTCCAGGTACATTTTAGCTTCTTTCCAAGCACTTCGATCCGTACACAACTCCTTCAGAATATCCCATCTTTTCAAGCTCCTTTTGATTGCCTCCTCCCATGTCAAGTTTGCACACCCCGCCCCCCTCTCTTCATATTATTGTCTTGTCATAATACCTCTATGCACTGGTGCCTCTGGAAGTCTCCGCTGGACATATCCAAACCATCTCAAATAATGTTGGACAAGTTTTCAATTGGTGCTACTCCTAGCCGATAGCGTATCCGATCGTTTCTCACTCGGACTCGGTCCAACCTTATATGCCTACAGATCCAACGCAACACACGCATCTCCGTGGCAGCTAATTGTTGAACTGTATTGTTCACTATCCTAAGTTTAAATAGGAGTAATATGGATTTAATTGGGGCTATGGAATAGCAGGAGGAACCAGCTAGTCGCCCTCCCTCTGGAGGCTGACTGCTTTTTAGGCTTCTTGCTTGATTGCAAGTTAGAACTTTTTTGAACGGCGTCAGAGAGCTGCGTGTCATTTCATTACAACAACAACAACAAGCCTTTTAATCCCAAGCAAGTTGGGGTAGGCTAGAGTTGAAACCCAAACCAAACCGCTAGAAACGAGAAAAGTTTTTTTTTTGAAAGGTCGCTTTCAACAAGAAAACAAGGGTTTTAAAAGATTTTTTTTTTGAGAAGCACATAGAAGAGCCTAGTCAAGGCTCGGGTACGTGGATAGCTGCTTTCCAAGCAGCTCTATCCAAGGCTAACTCTCTCACTATATTCCAATCTCTTAGGTCTCTCTTAACTGCCTCCTCCCATGTCAAATTTGGCCTGCCCCTGCCTCTCTTCACATCATTGTTTCGCCTTATGATGCTGCTATGCACTAGTGCCTCTGGAGGTCTTCGTTGCACGTGCCCAAACCATCTTAGTCGGTGTTGCACAAGCTTTTCTTCAATTGGAGCTACCCCAAGACGATCCCGTATCTCGTCGTTTCGAACTCGATCCATCCTTGTATGCCCACACATCCAACGCAACATACGCATCTCCGCAACACTTAATTGTTGAATATGTCTTCTTTTAGTGGGCCAACATTCTGCACCATACAATATCGCAGGTCTAATAGCCGTCCTATAGAATTTGCCTTTTAACTTTTGTGGTACCCTTTTGTCACATAGAACACCGGATGCTTGACGCCATTTCATCCATCCCGCTTTGATTCTATGGCTAACATCTTCATCGACATCCCCGTCTTTTTGTAGCATCGATCCCAAGTAACGAAAAGTATCTTTCTTGGGCACTATCTGACCTTCCAAACTCACATCTCCTGTCTCCTGTCTAGCGGAACCGAAGTCACATATCATATATTCAGTTTTAGTCCTGCTAATTCTAAAGCCTTTCGACTCTAGAGTCTGCCGCCACAACTCTAGTTTCCTATTTACCCCCGCCTGGCTTTCATCCACTAGTACTACATCATCAGCAAACAGCATACATCACGGGATATCTCCTTGTATATCCCTAGTGACCTCATCCATCACCAAGGCGAAAAGATAAGGGCTCAAATCTGATCCTTAATGTAATCCCATGTTAATTGGAAAGTCACTTGTGTCACCGTCAGTTGTTCGAACACTAGTCACAACCTTGTTGTACATATCCTTAATGAGGGTCACATACTTTGTTGGGACTTTATGCTTTTCCAAAGCCCATCACATAACATTCCTTGGTATCTTATCATAAGCCTTCTCCAAGTCCATGAAAACCATGTGTAGGTCCTTCTTCTGCTCCCTGTACCGCTCCATAACTTGTCTTAAAAGGAAAATTGTTTCTATGGTCGATCTTCCCGGCATGAACCCAAATTGGTTTATGGAAATACACGTCAAACTTCTCAAGCGATGCTCTAAAACTCTCTCCCACAGCTTCATCGTGTGGCTCATCAGCTTGATCCCTCTGTAGTTAGTGCAACTTTGAATATCTCCCTTGTTCTTGTAGATTGGCACTAATGTATTTCTCCTCCACTCTTCGGGCATCTTGTTCGATCGTAAACTCTGGTTGAAAAGCTTTGTCAGCCAAACAATAGCTATATCTCCTAGGCATCTCCACACCTCGATTGGGATTGCATCAGGGCCCACTGCCTTGCCCCTTTTCATCCGTTTTATGGCTTCTCTAACCTCGGTCTCTTGGATCCTACGCACAAAGTGTCTGTTGGCATCATCAAAGGAGTCGTCCAGCTGAATGGATGTGCTCTCACTCTCCCCATTGAACAAGTTGTCAAAGTACTCGCGCCACCTTAGTTTGATGTCCTCCTCCTTCATCAAGAGTTGATCCCTCGCATCCTTAATGCACTTAACTTGATTGAGGTCCCTCGTCTTCCTCTCACGAAACCTAGCCATCCTATAGATGTCCTTCTCTCCTTCCTTTGTACTCAGCCTTTGATAAAGGTCATCGTATGCTCTGCCCTTCGCCTCACTCACTGCTCGCTTTGCAATCTTTTTTGCCACCTTGTACCTCTCCATGTTATCTGTACTCCTGTCATGGAACACGCGTTTGTAGCACTCTTTCTTCTCCTTAAGGGCCTGTTGTACATCCTTGTTCCACCACCAAGTATCTTTAGTTGCACCTTTGTTCCCTTTGGTCACACCAAGCACTTCCGCCGCTACCTTCCTAATGCAAGTTGCCATCTTCCCCCACGTGTTGTCGGCATTTTCCCCTTCTTCCCATGAGCCCTCCGAGATAACCCTTCTTTTAAAGTCTTCTGACGCCTCTCCTTTGAGTTTTCACCACTTTGTTCTCACAACTCTGGCTTGTTTATCCCGTCTGGCACGTAAACGAAAGCGGAAATCAGCCACCACGAGCTTGTGTTGAGAGACAACACACTCTCCTGGTATTACCTTACAATCCAAGCATGTCCTCTTATCCTCTCTCCTTGTGAGAACGAAGTCAATCTGGCTAGCGTGATGGCCACTACTGAAGGTCACCAAGTGGGATTGTCTCTTCCTAAAGAAGGTGTTGGCTACCACCAGATTGTACGCTAAAGCAAAGTCTAAGACATCCTCTCTCTCCCGATTCCTACTACCGTACCCGAACCCTCCATGTGCCACCTCATAACCTGCATTTGACGTCCCCACATGGCCATTGAGATCTCCTCCTATGAAAAGCTTCTCACTGGTTGGTACCGCTCTAACCATGCTATCTAGGTCTTCCCAAAACTGCCTCTTCGTTCCCTCATCGTGGCCTACCTGGGGAGCATACGCACTTATTACGTTGAAGACTAAGTCACCAACAAGAAGCTTGACTAGGATGATCCTATCCCCCTGCCTCTTGACATCCACCACTCCCTTTGTCAAACTCTTGTCAATCAAGATGCCCACTCCGTTCTTGTTTGCCGTTGTTCCTGTGTACCAAAGCTTGAAGCCTGTGTTCTCCACCTCCTTCGCTTTCTGACCCTTCCATTTCGTCTCCTGGACGCACAGGATATTAACACGCCTTCTAATCGCTGTGTCAACTAACTCTCTTAACTTACCTGTGAGGGACCCTACATTCCAGCTACCTAAACGGATCCTAGTTGGCTCGACTAGCTTCCTTACCCCTCGCACCCGCCGAGTCAGGTGTGAAGACCCTTGCTCATTTATCACTACACCCGGGCGCCGATGTAGCGCGCCAATAAGGAAGCGACGACCCGATCCTTGCTCACTTAACACCATGTCCAGATCACGACATGGCGCGTCACCAAGGGGATGACGGCCCGGCCCTTGCCCATTTAACACCATACCCGGGTTCCGATATGGCGCGTCGCTAAGAGGGTTACGCCCCAACGGATTGTTCTTGGGTTTCATCTCCATAAGAGTAGTTGGGTTTTTATGTTGGCTCGCCACGCCTATCACAACCTTTAAGGGCCGGAACCCCCCTCCTCCTTTATCCGGGCTTGGAACCGGCTATGATGAGACAACATAGGCGGAGTTCTGCGTGTCATTTCATTATTGTAGAAAAAAAGGGACAACAGAGGGCAGACTAGGAGGCCTAACCCTCAAACTCAAGATTACAACCGTGCCACGCACCTAAGGGACACGACCACTACTGAACAGCTCAAGAGTCCAGTCCTAGCGACCTGCCACACAACTCGTTCAGCGCCAAGTTGCCAGGTAGACACCATAAACTGCCCTCCTTCTCCACTTCCTGGCAAACTACAGAGACACTAGGACTACCTCCCTAACACACAAGCATTCCTATGTTTCCAAATCTCCTAGGCAACAGCAATGACCAAAGAATTAAGCCCCATCTTCATCTCAGGCACTCTGCTGACTGCCAGGAACCACCAACCTGAGAAACTTCTCGCATCAGCTGACAGCCCTATAGCTTGAAGAAAAAGGCCCAGATCACACGAGAAGACATGAGACCAGGGTGTGCTGAATTGTCTCCTGGTCACAAAAGGAGCAAGCACACGCCTAGATAAAAGATCCGCCGTCCAACATCTATTCTTGACAGCCAACCAAATGAAGAATTTGCACCAGAGTGGAGCCCAGGATTTCCAAATCCTCTTCCATGGTGCAAACTTAATAGCTCCCAAGAAGAAAACATTGTGTGCAGATTTACTCGTGTAAAGGCCTGAACGAGTGAGCTTCCAAATGTGCTGATCTGTAATGTCTGGCTGCAATGTCAAATCATCAATCAATTCCCAAATTTTCAGATACTCGACTAATATCAGGACTGCGAGAGCCCCTTTGATGTCTTCTACCCATCTTCTATTGTTCAAAGCTTGAGACTGCTGCCCTTTTGTTTTCTTGGGAATTATCTTAACAAGATTAGGAGCCAAATCGGTCCAGAACTTAGTGACGTCTCCATTTCCAACATTGGTTTCTACAGCAGCAGCAAGGAGGGCCCGGGCATTGCGTGGTACTTGAATTGGTAGACCTTCCCGTGGGTGAGAAGAATCTGTTTATGCAGCCGTAGTCCCATAGCCATCAGATGCGTAAAGCCCATCCCATTGTTTCAAGATTGAGAATCCCAAGGCCCCCATATTGCAATGGCCTTTGAACCTTCTCCCATGAAACGATGCAATTACCTCCATTAGCATCATCAGATGAATAGGGATGGTTGTAAAAACATTACAAACTACAAACAAGCCAGCCAACTTGTTTGATGAGAGAAGCTTTTTCCATTTAGGGCTTGTTTGGATCAACCATTTCCGATCGGAATTGGAGGGAAAGGGAGGGGATTGACTATTGAGGAAAAAATTAGTTCATTTCCCCCTCATTTCCCTCCAATCCCCTTCAATTCCGAAGGGAAATGAGTTTTGCCAAAGGAACCCTTCGGGAGACAATCTGCCACCTTATCAATCAAAGGCAGGAGGTCAGTCTTGGTTGGCTTTCAAATTGTGAACGGTATCCCAAGATACGTGCTAGGGAAATCTCTGATTTCTGCTTGATTAACCCCGTTACCTTACAACTGATGATGTGGCTAGGTAATTATAGCCATTAATACTAACTGGTAATCCTAACGAATTAACAAACTTGATCTAAACCGCCTTACAAACTAGCGTTACACACCTACGCAGTCTTGTGTGCTGGTGGGTCTTGGCCTAGAACTGAAACTGCCATAACTGAGAACCCCGGTTTGACATTTCTAGTATGTCAACATATCATGCATGCAATCAAAGAGGTAGACTCACATGTATGCGGTTCACCGTACGTTCAACCCAAACAAAAAAAGGACATTATTGTTGAATTTCCATTTCGGACTGGAAACTTGGTGGCTGTTCCATCAGGGTTCATACTTCTGAAAAGCTTTGAAGAGAGCAGTTACCTGTCAGCTGTGTTATTAATTCACAAATAGCTTTTGGTTTCTTATGCAATGAGTTACTTGAGTTACAAGTTACCACAGATTCCAAAGAATTTAAGACACCGTTTTACAGTTACTCCTGTACATTATGGTAGCCACCAGTTCTTGGATGCTTTTTAGAGAACTTGTGGCAGTGCAATCTTGCTTTGTCTTGATCTTGTTAATGTTTGCTACCGTTTGATTCTTATTTTTTTCGCATTTTTATGATTCAATAGCCATGTTCTTAATTGTACCATATATTTCATTTCTTGTGGGCATAAGACTTTTTAAGCTTCTTGCTGATTATGTTCTGTTCTTTTTACTGCCATTTTCCTGGACTTGCAGCTTTGTGTGGGAACTATGTCAATTTTGGTGTATTTGAGCTTTATGGTGACAGAGCACTTGCAGATGCTTTAGATATATCTCTAAAGATGACCCTTTCAGTGCCATTATCTGATATATTGGCATTCAGAAAGGTATTCATATCAATTCTATTTTAATTTATGTTTATGCCTTAATACTAGTGCAAAGTTCCATCCAGCAAAGTTCTCAATTCTCACATAGAATATGGAATTAATATCACTTTAGCAGAGATAATGTTCATTAATCAGTAATGATCAATTTGGTCTGCTCTTACTTTTGAATTAGTCGTCTTAACGTTTTTGCTCGCGGGCCCATGTATCAGGACAGTTTTGTTAGTATGTCAGTACTCTGGTTCTTGTAGTAAGCAGTACCTCTGTGTATTTCTTTGCACTTTTCAGTGTGTTAATTATGATAGATGGATAGCTCAAGTTCTTTAAAGAATGTGTTTACTTAGGTTACACATCTGGTACTATCCAGTATAATTTCTGCTTGGTCTTAGTTGTATGCTTCCGGATTCAGGTCGCTTGTTCTCATAATAACATGCAGTCTGGATGATGTGATTCGGATCTATCAACTCACACTTTTTTGTTCACCTAAACGCTTGAATTTATTCCGTTTCATATGTGGCCATATTGAGAATGAGCTATTACTTTTCAGCTGTCGAAAGCGTACTTTGGATATATGGAAGTTCTGTTCAACCACCATATCAAGTTTGTTCTCAATTTGGACACAAACACATTTGTACATATTGTCAGCTCACTCGAATCTGGCTTAAAAGGTCTAGATGCAGGGATATCGACACAGGTCGGCCTCAAATTTTTCATCATGAAGCTTTATTCTGTAATATTTGTTTATTAAAGTTGATAGTGTACACAATACACATAAGGTGGAACTGTATTATCTATAATATTTTTTGGGCTGATCTGTCATGTGTCTTCTTTTGGCAGTGCGCTTCTGCTATTGACAGCCTGGCAGCCTTCTATTTTAACAACATTACAGCTGGTGATGCACCTCCATCACCAGCTTCAATAAATCTTGCACGGCATATTGGAGAGTTCCCCAATTTGTTTCCTCAGGTTTCTCAATAAATAATGTTTCATTTGTGATAGATAGATACTGAACTTGCTTGGGACTAATATGTTTTTTGTTCTTCTATAGATATTGAAGACACTTTTTGAGATCATTCTCTTTGAGGATGCTGGTAACCAGTGGAGTCTGAGTAGACCAATATTGAGCCTGATAATGACCAGTGAACAGGTGCCTTTATTTCTTTTCAATAATAGCATTTATTAGTTTTCTCACTTTATGCTTTTAAGCTTGTTTATTATTTTAATTTCTTTGTTTTTCATTTTCTGCAGATGTTCAGTGACCTTAGAGCACATATATTAGCATCACAGGTTAGAGTACTCCTCTGCTTGAATTTCATATTCCGTCGCAGAGATCTCCTTTTTTTCCCTGAAGGCAACGAATTTAAAAATCCTGAACAAGTCTTTCTGCATTTTCATAAGGAATTGTTTGTCACTATCGTACCATGAGAGCTACTACATCCATTCAGAAAAATAAGACGTTCAGGCAGTAGGATGGTTCAAAACAAACTACTGCCTCCGTCCCATAAAGTCATTGGTTTATTCCTGTGAGGCAAACTGGGCAGATGTGATATAACATTGTTGAACACCTTGGCAGATATGATATAACAGTGTGTTTGTATAAAAAAATAGAGTAGACTACTTTTTGCCCCATTAGCATTTAGCAGTCTCCATTGTAAGGTTTTGAATCGAGTTACCAGCTAACTTGCTATGATAATTTTAACAAAGACTCAGATTCTTTGGAGCTTTTTGTTTTTCTTGAATTCCTCTAATAGCTTTGACAAAATGGGTGATCACGCAAAAGGTCTAATGCATCTTTGCTTACAGACTGTGGACCAGCAACAACGCCTTTCACAGTGCTTCGATAAGTTGATGATGGATGTCAACAGGAACTTGGAACCTAAGAACCGTGACAGGTTCACTCAAAATCTGACAACATTTAGACGTGATTTCCGACTGAAGTAACAGTTCCCCAGAACCAGCTCTCAGCCTGAAGGTGTTCCTGCATGATGTAAATACTCTGGTTATCTTCATTAGGAATTGCCATTCTGTGGATTAAAAATAGCTTGAGCCTAGGTTTTCATTGTATTGGCTTAATGTGAAGGGTCTTGTTGATGCATGTGGTGGTGAAAGCAGTTGTAAATTTCTTAGCATGTCATTTTTATCAGAATGGTAAATGGTGGGGATTGTTTCTTTTCTTTATATTGCATCTCTTTTGCGTGTTCAGCAAACTTGATGCTAGAACAGGGACCACTGTTTGCCCAAGTTGTTAGGTGGGAAACAGCAATCCCTCAAATCTAATTCATTTGTTAAGAAGTCAACGAGGTAAAAGATGTAAATGATTTCGTTGGCTTTGCTGAAGATGAAAATGGAAAGAAACAGGAAGTTGTCATTTAAATCCTGTGCAGATCTATACTTTCAGTAACAATTTTCCTTTTTTTATCAATATTTGGTGCTGAAAGATATTGTGCGGTTAGTGTGGCCTCAACACGGCACCGTTCATTGTTGCTGCCCTTGCTGGTTTGGGATCTCTGTCTTCAGTTGAGCCTGTGCATGGAGATGCAGTTATGCTATATCAAGGATGAAGCCATGCAGTTATGCTGTATTTATCAAGGATGTAGCTGCGCCAACTGGTTCGAGGCTACCTACTGCCCTTAATGGTTGTTTATTGGGGTAATCATTCAGGTCATTGCGAAGTTTAGCTTATTTGAGTGATTAAATTCTTGTTTTTGATTGCTATTCTAACCTCATGTGATCTGTTTACAGTTCACGAGGGGGAAACAGAGATCACCTGAGGTTTTTTGTTTTTTTACGAGCCAGTGTAATTGTACTATGTAGTAGCATGATTTATCATACAGTACGCTGTGTTCCGGTGTTTCAGATATATGACATCGGCGAGCAGCGAACTCATCCTCAACCTCTCAGGAATAAGAATTCACTGCTAGGGTAATTGTTCTAAATAAAAGAACAAACGGAATTGAACGTACGTATATATATATGACGTGGGAGATGCAACTTCTTTTTTCCATCATTTTTGTTACACAGGGTGTGGGATCCAAAATGCCGAAAAATTTAGTCAGCACCAATAATATGTGAAATTCAGAAATTTTGATATATTCAGATTGATGATCAATTGCTTAACTAGTCAAAGATTTGATTTTTTTAATTAGACTATAATTTGTTGGAAATTTGGGGATTGTACACTCCTAGAGGAGATGGTGAAATGAAAATGAGTAGATATGGAGATCAAAGGCAGAAGTCGTTGAGCGCATATGCTGCTGCGGCATTTATTAGGCCCAGAATCAGTGTCTAAGGCCGGTTTTATGCCAAGATAAGCATGGGTGCTTGTATGAACCTTCGCAATGGTAGAATAATTCAGATTTGGACATATTGCTTGAGTATTTCGGTTTCGTTTCAGTCACTACCGTAATAGATTAATCTTACCGAAATTCAGTTTAGTACGGGCCTCCCAGAAACCGTGGCAGAAACCTTTTCTTTCTCCTTGTTGACCTTGTCGTCTATCTTGGTTTTAGAAGGTTGTGATAGATTTAGCTTTCCCCTCCATTTTATTAGATCACAAACGAGTGATTTTCTTTAAGAGATTCTTCTCATGGAAGTGACCTTTTCTTCCTCCTTGTTTACTTAGTAGACCTTGCTTAGAATTAAATATCTCAATTTCAAATGTTTGTCCTAAGTGGGCTCTTAAAGGTCAAGGATTGTTTTGGGAATATATTTAGGTGGGTTCTACTTGTACACCACTTTAGGTCAAGCTTGTATAACGTTGTCGATTATCCTAATAATACAATGGCAAATGTCATGGCACAGATGCCACAGAAATGTTAATTTCCGAAGAGTTTTAATGGGGGATAAATTGGAGGCATGGTATAGTCTAGTAATAGAAATAACTGAATGTCAGATGGATGGAACATTTTTCGTTGGGGTTCGCTGTCGGTCCAAGTACGCATATTTGATGAGCCAGGGTATCTATAAAAGAGAAGAAATTTTAACAAAAGACAATCTAAAATTTGGAAGGGGGTCAAAAATGTTGTTTATGTAATTTCAACGAAACAACAAGACATTTATTCTTTGATTGCCAACACTGAAAAACTATTTGACTAATTGCGCATATTGGTATTGGTTTATCACTACCAAAATATATGTCGCATGCATATTCATGGTCGTTGGTTTAACATGCATAGAGAAGTAGGAAAAACTTCACGTTTTGGGTCCATACCGTGGAATAGGAAAGGACGAAGGTTCACGAGCAACAGCAAAGGGCAGCAAAGTGTGCCACGTCGACACAAAAGCCCTCCCTCGCACGTCCCACCTCATCCTGATTTGTGATATCCCCTACCTACCAGCCAACCATCGCAGCATGGGTGTTTCCCTTCCCAGCAGTAGGCCAGTAGCAGCACGAGAAAGCAGAAGGCCATAGCCGGAGAGCAGCAGCAACAGATCAAGCCTCGCCTGCAGCCCCATCAGCCATGGCATTCACGCCCTCCACGGCCTGCTGCAGGCCTTCCCTGGTGCTGGCACCCGGGGCGTCGTCCCGCGGCTCGGCGGCCCGCGCGCAGGCGCTCCTCTGCACGCCGCCCTCCGCCGCCTCCGCGTTCCGCGGCCTCCGCACTCCCACATCCGCCGCGCCACCGGCCACGCGCTGGCGCCGCGCGACCACGTCCACCGGCATCGTCTGCGGCAAGGTGACCAAGGGCAGCGTGCCTCCCAACTTCACCCTCAAGGACCAGAACGGGCGGCCCGTGTCGCTGAACAAGTTCAAGGGCAAGCCCGTCGTGGTCTACTTCTACCCCGCCGACGAGACGCCCGGATGCACCAAGCAGGTAGGTGATCGATATATATATATATATATAGGTACTCTGAAACCATGCATCTACGGGTATATCCCCATGTGTTAATTTCATTCAATCAGGCGTGCGCGTTCCGGGACTCGTACGAGAAGTTCAAGAAGGCGGGGGCGGAGGTGATCGGCATCAGCGGCGACGACGCGGCGTCGCACAAGGCGTTCGCGCAGAAGTACCGGCTGCCGTTCACGCTGCTGAGCGACGAGGGCAACCGGGTGCGCAAGGAGTGGGGCGTCCCCGCGGACCTGTTCGGGACGCTGCCGGGGCGGCAGACCTACGTACTGGACAAGCAGGGCGTCGTGCAGTACGTCTACAACAACCAGTTCCAGCCCGAGAAGCACATCGGCGAGACGCTCAAGATCCTGCAGAGCCTCTGATGATTGATCTCTGCAGAGCTGCTTCTTGTGTAATTAAACGTACCGGACTATATGTTTTTGAAGAGCTGATAATTAATCTGTTCCGTCCTCCAGCGCGCCTCTTCTTGAATTATTAATCTGCTTGCACCATGTCTAATTGGTCACGTTATTCAGACGCACTATACCTTTCTTTCTACTGCCCGGTTGTCAGTCTCAGATAATATATGTAGTTCATTGGACCGAAATAAGTTGGTACTTGATACTCCTAGTTTTTATTTATGTATATGCACCACCAATACATGTAGATTTTTTCCTTTGCAGAAAGAGAGAAGATATATATATGGTTGGTGCGACCGTTGTTTTTTATGTTTATATACGGCGTATATATGGCATGCACTGACTTCTGAACCACACGGACGACGTCTCGCTACCAAAACAGGATCGAGTTTTCTGATTCAGCATGCATCTCGGCTTCGGGTATATGTAAAGTTTCTCACCAATACTCTTAAATCGATCAATGGCACGCTGCTACATCGACCTAGCTTCCTCATCAACCCCAGCCAGCTAGCGTTGCCGGAATCCGGCCGGCCGGCTTACATGGAGGATCAATGGCGGCGAGTCGATCTGGCGTCGGTGGTACCGTGGCGTGCACGACGGTGACAAGAAAGTACAACGCCGGTTTCATCCAGCGCCGTCGTCAGGATCGTGCACGGCACCTCCATTACCTGCACGGAAAAGCCTGGTACGTGGTACCATATATCCCTACCAACCGCCCCACCGTGCGTGCGCTCATGTTCCAGTTGCCCCGTCACTTGCCAATACGTAGCCGCCGCCGGCAACCTCACTGGAGCCTCATCTCCGTATTCTCGCCTCACCGCAATAGCGCAACCGACTTGCCGAAAGCCATCGAGCCGGCTTTTGGCGGGTACCAAAATTGTCAGGGGCGCCGGTGTCTAGTGTGGAGTCAGATAAAAAGGGCATCGTACACTCATCGTATTCTAAATTGGTACGAATATTCCATCCTAATCATCAAAATTTTATTCTCTGTACTAGGTTTTTTTTCCTGTACCCGTGTTACTTTCTATCACATACTCTGTAGTCTATACCCACTTAAAATTTGTAGGTTGTCAAAGAAAAACATACAGGGAGAAGACGGATTTGAGGGCCACAACCAAACTTTTTTCTGTTCAATGAGCATAATTAACTTTTTTTAGAAAGCATTGTTCTAAACATTTCTACAGTGAACAAGAAAATACATGCAAGGTGGGAGGAGATAAAGAAAATTAATAGTGGGCCGGCATGAGCTGTTCTCTCGTGATCAGCAACCACTTTTGTTACTCCACTCGGCACGCCGCTACAAATAACTATTGCCCCAGTGTCTGTCCTGGATGATTGTCAACAGAGCCAATCGTGCTCATCTGATACCTATGGGCATGTGTCTGGCAAATCTTCTATCAGCTTTTAAGCTGAATTCAGGGTGAGCTCTGCCAAATAGCATTTTATACAGAGTTTTGTGTTCTGAATCCTATACAAGTGATTCTTTGGAATGAACTAATGGACTATCAGAGTGTGTTTGATCCACCTGTAACAAAGAATCAGAGAATCTATCCTATAAAATTATTAGAAAAAAATTCATCTTCAGCTATATAGTCACTTCTTACTGATGTCTTAAATAGTGTTAAAAGCCTCCAGAAACACTAAGATATTTAGCGTTTTTCTTTGGAAAAAAACATGCATAATATTTTTAAGAACTTTTGCAATTGAATAATTTTACCTATTTCATCTTCATCAGTAAATCATAGCAACTATTCAAATCCACTAAGGCAACATATCAGTCTAATGACACTCGAGTATACTTCACCAGTCCACAAAGACACATGCAATATGTCAACTGAGTGGATTCGAGTCATGATTTGGCTCGCTAGCATCCAAATGATTAATAGCGTAGGGGCATTGGCTCTCAAGACCGAACAAAAAGTAGAAAAGAGAAAATACAAATCCAGCATCCATCGCAGCATCTCCTTATTTTCCATCCTAGGAAGGCATCTCCCTAGCTCACCTTACCTCTGATACCCAGCATCTTCCCGGTTTGATCCCCTGGCGGCGATCTCAGCATCCAACGGCCCAGATTCAATGTGCTCTCCCTCCCACTCCTCTCGGCCGTTAAATACCATCCCCCCCCCCCCCCCTCGCTCTTCGCTCCTCACTGACCAAACCCAACCAGAGAAGAAGCGTCCAAAGCAAGGCAACCGAGGGATCGCTTGTCCCGCCGGCGAGATCATCGATGGAGCTCCTCGAGCACCCCCTGGAGGCCGTCGCCTTCCGCCTCTACTACTCCCTCCCGGAGGCCTCCGCGGCGACGGGCGCCACCGCTTGGACATGCCTCGCCGCGGTCTTGGCCGCGGCGGCCGCCGCCGGCCTCTGGCGCCTGCGCTCCCCCGCGGCCGTCGGCGCCACGAAGCCTCTGGAGCTGAAGCCGACCCCCGCGGCGGAGGGTCTACAACCGTCGCGGTCCAGCTCGTCGGAGCGGTGCGACCCGGCCGCGGCCGAGGCGTCGACGACGGCGCCCTCGCCCAAGGAGAGGTACACGGCGTACTTCCGCGACACCGGGTGCATCGGGTTCTGCGACGTGGGCGACGACGAGGAAGAGGAGGAGGCCGACGACGAGGAGGAGGAGACCGACGGCAACGCGGAGGAGCGCGAGGACGAGGACGCCCGCGGCGGCGGCGCGCACTACCGGCGGACGACTCCCGAGACGACGACGGGTCCCTTGGGGTGGGAGAAGGCGGTGGTGAGGACGCTGCCGGTGCCGCCCCTGAGCCCGACGGCCGCGGCGGACGCGAGGGGGTGGCGCCGCCGGAGCCCGACGGCGGCGCTCGGCGGCTGCGTCGTGCAGCTGTGGGATCATCAGGCCGCGGGAGGCGGCGGTGGCGGCGGCCTGACGCCGACGACGGCGGCGAGCCGGCGGCGCAGGGGCAGGGCCGTCGGCGGCACCGTCGTCGCGGCCGCCTTCTGAACGTGTTCCGGACAGAGACGAGCAATAAAAATCGGCGCTTTGTTTAGTTTGCTAGCGGGGAGGGGGAAGGGGAAGGAAACCAACAAGATTTTGCAGCTGTTCACTGAATCACTGCTGCTTGGAGTAGTAGCTAGCTAATCCAAATCCTGCACCAGGAATCAGGGTGTGTGTAAATACGATCTCGCATTCGCGTGATGTTTCTTCACCCTTGTGTTTAGATACAAAAAGTGAAGCCGAAAAGCAGGCGAAATCTGTCAAAATTTGGCCAAAAACATCACATCCGACACTGTAGCGCACTGTAGTACTTTTCGTTTGTTTGTGGTAAATATTGTCCTACCATGGTCTAACTAGGCTCAAAAGATTCGTCTCGCAAAGTACATCTAAACTGTACAATTATTTTTTGATTTTATCTACGTTTAGTACTCCATGCATATACCGACATTTTTTATGTGATGGAAAATTTTTTTTTTCATAGTAGAATTTAGAAAAAAATTTGGATCTAAACATAGGCCTTGCTCCTTTGGTGCCTGTGAACTCGAGATCATAGATCATGCCCGTGTGTGTTTCTGCTTGTCTGGTTCACAAATCACAATAATGTCGTCTGTGGTGCGTGCCGGGGTCGAGCCCTGCACTGTCAGCATGCGTGCGTGACGTTCTCCATGATGAGAGGAGAGGAGGCGATCGAGAGGGACGGACAAGGACAAGCTGCAGGAGCAGAGCTCGCTTTCACGCGCCTCAATGCGTGCCTCGCCTTCGCCACCTACCTTTGCAAGCTTCCAGAAGGCGGCGGCTGAGGCTCCACTCCATAGCAGTAGCAGCGCACTGATTATTTAAACTAGTCATGGCAGCATGTCTCCGCCACGAAGGGCCACATGTCTCCTCCGACTGACTGACGATTGTCCAGCGATCTCTGAGCTCGATCGGCAGCACACCTGTGACGATTGCGAGCTGGGACGACGGGTCACCGACACCGACACATGGCGGCAGTGGTGGTTGAGCCTGCCGCCGCGGACTCGAGAGTCGCCGCCGTACGTGCTCCTTCCCGTCTGCTGTTGTGCCAAGTTACCACAGATGGCGCCGGTGCGGCAGGGGACAAGACATGATCGGCGCCGGAGACGACCTGGCAGAAACAGAGACGCTTGGCGCTTGGCTGCGGCAGACCTTCGGGGGGTGTATGCTTTGACGGACGCTGCAGCTGATCAAACACCAAGCTGATACCCGCTGCTCCTCACCGAAAGAAACGGAGCCTCGGCTTCCTATATTGTACTACTACAGAAGATCATTTTAAATGTTGAAGCAAAAGCAGTGCGTGTTTTTTTGGATCGAAAGCCAGCTTTTTGCAAGCTAGGTCGTGGGATCCAATCACGGACCGCATTGGTGTTTTCCTCCCAGGCCCAGCATGTATTATGGCCGACCTGTGCCGCCGTACGTGCTCTAGCTTGTGGCTCTCACCTCTCGTAATATCTGTGTGTGGCTCGTCGTGGACTTGCTGTGGGGTTTGGTCGGTCGGTCGTCGCCGACACTTTCCATTCGTCTCGTCTCGTCTCCGCTTCGATCACTAGTTTACTGACCACTCTAGTGGTGGTTAAAGGCAACAACGTCGCTGTCATACTCTGTTTCTGCTTTTGCAGCGTCTCCACACAATACGTAGTAGGAGTATATGCCATCTCCTTGTCACCGTCGCAAACACAAACAGCACTGCCGGCCGGAGACGAGGGCCGGCGTTTGGACGACGTTGGCCTACTAGCTAGTAGAAAACTGATCAGTACAAAGACTATGAACACTTTGCCTATTATGCGGAGGACCAAACACTGGGAATCAAGCAACGTGATGCAAGCGTTCCTGGGCACACACGTCTACAGAACGACCATGTGGTTTTGGTACATAGCCTGGTAGCCATCTACCGCAAACTCTCCTGTTCTGTTCAGTGTGATTCATCTATCTAATGCATTGTTCCGTTCTACGACGACAACAACAACAATAAAAAAAAAAACCATTGGGAGCCACGTGTGCAGGAACTGGGAGATTTTTTTTTTGAAACAAACTGGGAAGAGAGTTGCCTGTTATATTAATTAGAGAGAGAGGAGAGTCCAAGAGGACAAAAGTACACAAGCATGATAAAAGCTGAAAAACACTCAGGAACGAAAGTGTTTGCCCCGCATCAAAACCAAAAAATTACAGAAGGTTGGCTAGATGTTTTGCGCCTCCCAGAATCCATAACCGGGCTTTTTCCTTAATCTTGGCCAGAATTTGGGATGTAGTCATCTCTTTGTGCTCAAAGATTCGCGAGTTCCTCTCACACCAGATCGACCAAGTAATGAGAATGATGAGACTCCGCAAACCCCTCTTGTCTCTCACTGAGGCTGTCGCTAGCCTTGACCACCAATGATGTACAGAGACTGCAAGCTGCCAGGAAGAGTGATGTATCTCTGCAATTGAAGTCCACAGGTTCAACTCATTCCAAATGCGCCTAGTAAAGTGGCATTCCATGAAGAGATGAAGTCCAGACTCCGCAAACATGTGACACAACACACAACGCGGATTGTGAGGCCAACCCCTCCTTGCCAACCTGTCTGCTGTCTAAATTCTGTTTTGAACTGTTAGCCAGCTGAAGAAAGAATTTACATTTTGGTGGTGCCCAGACTCTCCAAATTATGGTGTTAAAGTTAGTGCAAGTGGATCCGAAGAATTGCGCTCGGTAATTGTGTAAAATTACTTTGCATTGGTTTAGTACGCTTGTTCGGCCTTACAAACCGTGGTAAACTCACGGCCGGGGAAGCCGAAGGCCGAGCCGTCAGGAAGCGGCGGCAGCCGGCCGCGGGGACCTCTCTCCAGTCTCCACGACGGACGGTGGGAAGACGACGAATGGGGGGTGGGCCGTGCGGCCCATTACTTAGAATGTTTAAATAGGCCCAACAGAGCCCAGCCCATTAACGCCTGAGGCTATTAAGATCCTCTGAGAAACGCGCCCTAGCTTCTCCCTTCTCCCCCGTCCGCCGCCAGAGGGGGACGCCCGCGCCGCCTCCCTCCCAGCCTCCGTCTACCAGCAGCACCTGCCGGAGAGGACGAGACCTCTCCCGCCCCGCCGACCGCGAGTCGGCCCTCTTCCTCCGGCCGGACGCATCGCCAAGGTGAGCAGCGCCTTGTGCCCGGATACCTTCTCCTATCTTCTTGTGCGTGCGCTTCTTCATGGCTTCCCTTATATTTGGCCTGGGCTTGCCCGCTAGAATTTTGTTGGGTATTAGATGTGGGTTTTTCATGGTTTCGTGAGAGATTCGTTTCATCGTGTGTTCTATGGATGGATGCTTTACCGACCCACTAACTGGCGGCTGGTGCTTAGACGTGACATGCGAGAATTAAGGTGCAGATTGTATGTACGAATGCTATGGTAGACTGTACGCGAGAATTAAGGTTCAGATTGTTTGTGCACACGATCACTATTGTTTTGTGGTTAGCGATGCAACGGGTGCCTGTAGACGCTGTAGTCTCTTATATGGCCATCTAGCTTTTTCTTATCTTAGCTTCAAACGAGGAATCAAGCTTTGCCTGCTTTAGTGTTCTCGAATGCATTGAATAGGTGGTGCAATAGGATGCGTGCTGCCTTGCCAGAGCTATTGCTGATGCCAGTTTTGTCTGCTAATGCTTTTCTGGTAGTATTATTGCGGCGCTTCATAGCATGGTGCTGTGTGATTTAAATTTATTCATTGCCGTGCAATGCAGTGTTCTATAGTTGTAGTTGTTCCATGCGCAAATAGCATGTCCATCCAATTTAATATGAAATGTTTGCCTTTTATGCTGGTCTGATTTTATGCTGTCAACTTGAAGAATCTCTATTATTGTGCTGATATGCATATTAATCCTTTGTGATTGATTATTTGAAAATAAGGCTCTTTGTCAGTACTTATTAGTCCTTGTTATGGTGCTATACAGCAGCACTCACACGTGTTTCTTGTTTTACAGGAATAGGTAGACAAGCTTTGTACCCACAAGATGGTGCAGTACAATTTCAAGAAGATTACCATTGTCCCTCCTGGGAAGGACTTCATTGACATAATCCTATCCCGCACTCAAAGGCAGACACCGACTGTTGTCCACAAGGGATATGCTATCTCCCGCATTCGCCAGTTTTATATGCGCAAGGTTAGGTATTCCCAGCAGAACTTCTATGAAAAGCTATCGACCATCATCGACGAGTTCCCTCGACTGGATGACATCCACCCTTTCTATGGTGATCTCCTCCATGTGCTGTACAACAAGGATCACTACAAACTTGCCTTAGGCCAGATCAACACAGCTAGGAACATCATTGCAAAGATATCCAAGGACTACTTGAGGCTGCTCAAGTATGGAGACTCCCTCTATCGGTGCAAGTGCCTGAAGGTGGCTGCACTAGGTCGCATGTGCACTGTTGTGAAGAGGATCAGTCCCAGTTTGGCATACTTAGAGCAGATCAGACAGCACATGGCCAGGCTGCCGTCCATAGACCCAAACACCCGTACCGTGCTGATTTGTGGCTATCCAAACGTGGGGAAGAGTTCTTTCATGAACAAGATTACAAGGGCGGATGTGGATGTCCAGCCTTATGCCTTCACAACAAAATCTCTGTTTGTTGGTCATACAGATTACAAGTACCTGCGCTACCAAGTGATAGACACACCGGGTATCCTTGATCGGCCTTTTGAGGATAGGAACATCATAGAAATGTGCAGCATCACTGCTCTGGCACACTTGAGGGCTGCGGTGTTGTTCTTTCTGGACATTTCTGGATCCTGTGGGTACAGCATCGCCCAGCAAGCCGCCCTCTTCCACAGTATAAAGTCTCTGTTCATGAACAAGCCTCTGGTCATTGTGTGCAACAAGACAGACTTGCAGCCTCTAGAAGGGCTTTCTGAGGATGACATGAAGCTAGTTATGGAGATGAAGGAAGAAGCTATGAAGACAATTACCCAAGCTGGTGATCCTAATGAAGAGGGTGTTTTATTGACTATGAGCACTTTAACAGATGACGGTGTGATGTCTGTCAAAAATGCTGCATGTGAGCGGCTCCTTGAACAGAGGGTGGATGTGAAGATGAAATCAAAGAAGATGATTGATTGCTTGAATAGGTTTCATGTTGCCGTTCCAAAGCCTCGTGACAACAAAGAGAGGCCTGTTTGCATCCCTCAGGCTGTTCTTGAAGCTAGGGCGAATGCTGCTGTAAAGGAAAAGAAGAAGCTTGAGAGGGACCTTGAGAATGAGAATGGAGGTGCCGGGGTCTATTCTGCAAGTCTCAAGAAGCATTATATATTGGCCAATGATGAATGGAAAGAAGATGTTCTTCCTGAGATACTGGATGGTCATAATGTTGCCGATTTTCTGGATCCGGATATCCTGGAAAGGTGTGAAGAGTTGGAAAGAGAGGAGGGGCTTCGTCTGGAAGAGCAGGCTGCACAAGAAGCTTTTGAGATTGATGGACATGAATTAACTCAGGAACAGAAGGAGATTTTGTCTCAGATTAGGAAAAAGAAGGCACTACTCATCCAAGAGCATAGAATGAAGAAGAGAACTGCAGAAAGCCGTCCAATTGTTCCTAGGAAGTTTGACAAAGATAGAAAATTCACTGCTGATAGGATGGGGAGGCATCTTTCTTCCATGGGTGTGGATCCTAGCTCAGCCATGGATAGAGCTCGCAGCCGGTCCAGAGGCCGCAAGCGCGAGAGGTCACTGAGCAGAGTTGCTGCTGATGGAGATGACATGGAGATCGATGGCCAGCAATCGAACAAGAAACTACGCCTAAGGTCAAGATCTAGGTCGAAGTCACGAGCTCCTGAGGAGGTCATTCCTGGAGAAGGATTCAAGGACTCTGAGCAGAAGAAGAAGGCAATCAAGAAGGCTAAGGATGCTACCAAGAAGAGGAACAAGGATGCTCGCCGTGGAGAGGCTGACCGCGTTATTCCCACTTTGAAACCAAAGCATCTGTTCTCTGGGAAGCGCACTCTTGGAAAGACAAGCAGGCGATAAGCTCGGAACATCACTGGATTTGGTCAGTCATTTTTTGCAACCAAACGTTAGTTGTGTTTCTGTGCTGTACTGTTGCGTTCTGATACTGAATTTTTCCGCGTGCTCATTGTTTCAGGAAGGACTGGGGCAAGTTTTGCAGGGACAATTTGGTGAAGGGAGGCTTCTGTGTCACAACTGGCACCGATACGCCACTACCGACCCTGGCTTCATGTGTCATCGTCGCCTTCTTGATCGTCCCGATGTAGTTTTGCTAGCTTATACTTTATATTAATGAATGTGGATTGGTTGCTATTATCGTTCTGGTGTTTAATTATGTTATTGATGGTATGAAGTTAGTTACTCTACCAGATATTTTTTATGTACCTTTTAAACGGTTACCGTGGGGATTCAAGTATGGTTTATTTGTCATCTGGCCCGTTATGCTGCAGTCGTGCTTCACAGAATACCTGCTATCCCGTGGAAACCTGTATGCTACCTTGCAAATGCTGTTTAGCTTCTGGCTTGTTTTGTTTTGTTTAGCGGCCTGTGCAATCTTTTTGACCGATAAAAGGACTCGGTGTTATTCTGGGCGGTCAGAACTATGATCAGTCTGAATGAGGTCCAACAGTATTTTAACTGAACTCAATGGCAATTTGTGTTGGCTCCAAGAATGCCAAACCACCTCGAAAAAAAAAAAGCCAAACCACACCAAGCAGCTTCGGCCCACCTACTCGACACCAACGCAATCGGCCCACCGAACGAAACCGCCGACCGCGCGCGCGCGGTCGCCACACGTCGACCAAGAGGCGCTCGCCCGGCGCTGCCGTGCCGCGCCAACCGTGCCCACGACCGCGTCCAACTCCAAGCACAAAGCCCACTCCATCCATCACGACAGATCACGTCGCCCCGAGCGAGCTCTTCTTGTGCCTCTCGCCTAGCTCACTCACCATCGACGCGACCAAAAAAGCAAACGTGCACGACGCCATCGCGCCAAGGGCGGCGGCGAGGTCATCGTCGTCGTCGCGGGCGCCGGCGGCAGCGGCGGCCATGGCGCGCGGGAGCGAGAGCACGGAGCAGCTGTGGGCGAAGGCGGCCGAGCTGGAGCGGGACTTCGCGGGGTACAAGCGCCGGCTGGCCGAGAGGAGGGTGGCCGAGGACGTGCCCGAGCGCGGCGGCGACGGGGACGGCGACGCGGCGGCCGCGAGGGGGCGGAGGTACGAGGAGTACGTGAGGAGGAGGGACGAGCGGCTGCGCCAGGAGTGGCGCGCGCGCATGGAGCGCAAGGAGGCCGAGATGCAGGAGCTCTGGGCGCGCCTCGACCGCACCGGCTCCTCGCGCGGCCGGCGCGGCGGCGGCGAGCTCGCAGCCGCCAGCTTCGCCAGAGAGGTAATAAGCCCCCTCCTCCTTCCTTGCGGTTGCAGATGTTGACATAGAATTGCTTTTCCAACGATATATGCACGCCCTCATTTCTTGTGGCAGTTTTTGTTCCGATTCATCAAATGAAATAAACGTCTTCAATTCTCCCTCATTTTTTTTCTTTTCCATGTTCCGCCACAGAATAGATGTAGTACGTTCTAGGCATTAAGTTAGAATATGTCTTCTTTTTTTTCCTTTTGGAAGATGCAATCAACAACTACTAGTATCACGTTTTCTGCTGCTGCTTGTTAACCCCTCGTGTAGGGCTGTAGGCATACTTTTGTGCCTTTCTTGTGATCAGCTGTTTAGTTGAGCCATCGTATTATACAACGCTTTTGCGTGAGGAGCATAGCAAGCTCCACGCATCCATCTACACCTTTTATTAGTTGACCTATGGCTATCCAGTGAAAACTAATTAGTAGCAAACAGTTGTTTTATTTATTTGTTTATTTGGGCAATTACAAGCATATTCATTTAAGTTCTTGAAAAAGTAGTTTCCGTTGAAGTGTTGATTGAGAGCGCTAAAAAAATTACGCAAATTTTTGCAGGATCAAGTTAAGGTGCAGAAGCCCGGGAACTTGGTGGTGAAAGCGAAACCGACCGTTCCTCCGGTCACGCCAAGGTGCAACCCGGCGGCGAAGCTCGCGCGGCCCCGGACCGGCGTGCCATCGTCGCCGGCGACAGCCAGCCCGAGGCTGTCCACCCCGGACCCCAGGCGGCGTCCCTCGCACCTGCACCGGGAACAGCCGCAGCCACCCGCCACGCCGCGTAAGGAGAACAGGCGCCCACCGCCGCCGCCCGCCACCACCACCTCACCGGCGGCATCGTCACCGGCGACGCCTAGGCCGAGGACGACGATGCTGTCACGGAGCCGGAGCCTGTTCGGAGACCGCGGCTGCTCCTCCGTCACTACTGTCCGGGACAGCCCCAGGCCGCCGCGGTTCCAGCCCCCTCGGGCGAGCAACGACGGTCTCAGCAACCTCAAGGAAGCGGCGGCGCCGTCGCCGCGCGTAGCTCTGATGAAGAGCAGTTCCTGCTCCAGTGAGAAGTCTGTCCTCGCCGGTCTCAAGAAGGCGTCCTCCGTTGCTCCCGAGCCGTTTCATGCTCGGAAACCTGGCAATGGCGTCCAGCCCGCGTCACCACCACCGATGGTGATGGTGGTGGCTCCGAGGGACGAACCTGACAGCAGCGTTCCGGCCGGTGGTGGAAATGCTGACAGGATAAGCAACAACGAGTATCAATCGTCAGATAAGGTCGGCAGTGTAGACATCACCATCACCGGCGACTCCGACACCGAGCCGAGCTACGTGTACATCAAGAAGGATACTGGTGGTGAGCAAACTCCGAGGCCTCCTCAGGCATCGACTGGTCTCACTCTCGGGAAATGTCCAGGTGCTGAACCGCGATCTGACAACGACGGCGGCGGCGACAATGGCGAGGACACCGTGGAATCGACTGGCAGCAACGACGTTGTGGTAGCCGGAGAAACAGAAACACCGACAGGCGACTCAGAAGAAGAGTCCCGGAAGGAGAGCTCCGAATCTCTATACTCGAACGTCCAGTCATCGTTCTCCCCAAGATCAGAGCTCGACACATCGGCCACCGGTTCCCCGCTCCCCAGCAGCGCCACCGAGCACTCGCCGGAGCCCGAGGATTCACCACGGCCGAGGAAGAAGACGGAAGTGGAGGATGCCGAGAAGAGCCTACCAATAATCCCGAGAAGCAGCAGTGCCGCCGCGTCCATCACCGTGCAGTCGCCGATGGACGCGGTTCAAGGGCTCAAGCGACTGCTGACCTTCGGCAAGAGAATCGGCAAGACCAGCGAGGCGGCGGCGGCTGTCGAGCGCGTTTCACATTCTGTGGCGCCTGCTGCTCCGGCGGCCGATGACGATGGCAGCAGCGTCACCGGAGGGTGGCCGGCGGGCGGGTTGATCAAGCTGAGATTGGGCTCCTCAGATGATCTGGACAACAGCTATGTCATCTCTCCGCACGGTAATTTTCGTACCCTCTCCGGTAGCCGTAGAAGCATCATCTGTGGCGTTGTGCGTATTTTCTTCAGAATTCAGATGCTGGCTATCTGAGCAAGAGAACATTTTGGATAGTAAGGAAAAGCACAAGGGGATAACTGAATAATTTGAAACCCACGAATTACAGTTTTTTTTAAAAAAGTTATTCTATCACTCAATAGCCATCCTTAGCACCATTTCCAAAAAAAACTAGGCTGCCAATTTTTCTTTTCCATCGGTGATCTTCTGCATAACAACAAAGGAATGCATGCATTATTTTTTGTTCGAAACTACTAAAGATAGGAGATTGTGATGTTTCAGTTTGACAGAGTTGTGGTTGCCAACAAAGCTTATGTGTTGTGAATTGTGATGTGTGCTTTGCAGTTCGGTCTTTGCAAAGCTTTGTGCCATCTGCCCCTGCAAATTCTGAACTCAAGGAGCCTGTCCTGCACACCAAATCACCCAGAGGTTTCTACTATCCTATCGCCAATTTTGGCATGCATCCATCTTACGCACGTGGACAGAGTCCGCACCTTGGCTTGTTTTACTGACCCAATCTTTGGTCTTGTGATCGCAGTGCATCGATCGTTCTTCTCGTTACCATCCTTCAAGTCTAGAGCAAATTGATTCTGAACGCTGGCTGCGCAGCTGCTGTGTGTTTCAGATTAGAAGGTTTAGTTGCTGCATTATGCATTCTGAACATTCTGCATCGCCTGATACGGCAACCACTGATGTTTGAGATGTCATAAGATATATATTTATTTTTTTTAGAAAAATTGGCATCAGAATTAGGAGACATTGTTTGCGAGACTAGAATTGGCATTAGTCCAAGACCGGACGACCTGGAATAAGAAACTGGTTGACGCAGTTTCGGCTTACTGTGTCCAAAACCGGACGACCTAGAATTAGAAGCGGATGGTCTGATTTGTGCAAGTCCGTCCTTCTGCCATGTTTTTTTAATGGATCTTGACACGTTCGCAGAGCATGTACGAAGGCTATTGTCACAAGAGAATGTGCAAAAAAATTGAAATAGAAGGTTGGATAAAAGATTGGTAAAAGGTTTGGTATAGCCAGGGTTTTAAATCTCCCACTATTGAAGCCGCTATCTCCAGATATAACTGTATGAGAAATTGTACGTATAATTTAGCCGCTATTTGCTACTCTTGTGTCTTCATTTAGCCTACTATTAGCTATATTAGCTATTTGAGGAGACCTTTTGACCCCATCCATCTCCCAGGGTTCAATGTCAAAAAAGAAGAGATCGTATAGAGCAGTCTAGATCCAGTAGTACGGACACAACTCCGGCCCTCGATACATTTGTATTGGTATTGAACTAGAAGGTCCAAATGTGCTACGGGACACCTCTTCCATTACATGAAAAAAAAAGTACAACCAATTACAATGATTCAAAACAACGCAATACAGCCGCTCTCAATCTAACTGAACATGGGGCCATCTAAAACGCAATGTATCTCAGCATTCAGTTCATTTGTAACGCTGTTGGTTATCAAATCTGAAGTTGCTCCCCCCAAAGTAAACCAATAAATATGAACGCAGAAATTCCTAGTAAAGAGCTTTGTTGTTCTGACCAAGATTTGTGCGGCAGAGAACACCTTATGGCTTAAATGGTGCAAATACTACCACTGAATTGTGGCCTCCAAATCCGAAGGAATTTGAGATACCTGCATGGCAATACCAACAAATAAGTATGAGGAGAAAGATTTAATATGGGGGAATCGGCGTGCACTGAAAGTGATACCCACCAACATTCACTTCATGCTCCTTTTTTACATTAGGTACCGTATCAAATTCAACCGCTTCCTCTGGGTTCTGCAACAAAAAGAGAAATGAGCTCGGTATTTAGTGACAGTGAACGGCTCGGATTCTACTAGTCTTCTAGCTAGATTTCTTGTGCCATTGTAAACCATAAAATACTTACAAATTGGTTTATGCTTGGATGCACCCATCCAGTAGTTATCGCTTTAACAGTAGCAATGGCTTCCAAACCGCCTGCTGCACCAAGGCAATGTCCTATCATGGACTGGAAATGGAAGATCACATCAGACATCAGGAAGGGCGATGAATCAATATCTGAAATAAAACAGATAAGATGCAGTACCTTGGTTGCATTTATTTTGATCCCAGATGGGTCCTTAAAGACTTGCTTGATAGCGTTCACCTCAGCCAGATCACCAGCAAGGGTGGATGTCGCATGAGCATTAATATAGTTGACCTGCAAACAGTTTGTTAATGTCCCATCCACTCAGAATTTCTTTGAAGGATTCACAAAGTCAAAACCACCTTCTCAAGTAAAAATGTAAACTGTGACAGGGATTGGCGTTTACGGTGTATTGTTACACGCCAGATCAATGAAACCAAACATTCTTAGACTCGTCTTTTTTGCCAAACTTTGCCACAAATGTGGTCACTATTTTGTTGCTCACAGTTTTTGTGGGTGTCACACTTCGCCTAAGGCTAGTTATGGCAATGTGTGGCTACCGACCAAAAAGGCGGCAGCCGATTCTAAAAATAACCAAACCACAACTCTGGATCATTATTTATAAATCACAAACAACCACGGCACAAGAAAATACAGAGAAGTTTATGTATAATGGAACAAATATGAGCTGAAGTGTAATTATAAGATTAAAAATTCGTATCATGGTATTACCTCCTCAGGTGCCACGCCAGCATCTTCGAGACTTTGCTTGATGCATGATGAAACACCAAGACCATCGGATCTTGGGTCAGTCATATGATAAGCATCACAGTTCACAGCACCTCCTAAATACTCCGCAATAATTGGTGCATCACGTTTCATTGCATGCTCTAGGCTCTCCATGACCTTTTTCAAAATGAAAGAAAAAGGAATGAGAATATTAGTGAATATAAAGTTTATTCCCATGGAAAAGAGATAGACAGGCATGAAACATCTTTGCACCATGCCATAAGGATGGACATGACAGAAGATGTCTGATTAACAGATAGCTGACAAAGTATAATCAATTTTGCAGTTCATAGGATTCATAGAATATCAGATAATGTTAATTGGTCATACCAGGACTCCAGCTCCTTCACCCATAACAAAACCATCACGGGCCTTGTCCCAAGGCCTGGATGCTGTTTTAGGATCATCATTCCTCTGTGATAGTGCTCTACATGCAACAAAGCCACCAACACCAATTGGAATAATTGCAGCTTCAGTGCCACCAGCTAACATTATATCAGCTTCGCCTCTGCGAATATGGTTTGCTGCAGCGTAGAAACAGTAGTTTGAGGTAGCACAGGCGGTTGAGATGGAGTAGTTTGGACCCATGAACCCAATGTCCATTCCAAGCAGGGCAGAACCCATGTTTGTTATGGCATATGGGATGAAGAAAGGAGTTATTTTTCTGTATCCCTTCTCAATGAGATTTTGAACACCGTCAGAAAACACCGTGAGGCCACCCATACCAGTGCCCACAAGCACACCAGCCCGGGCCTTGTCAATCTGCCAGAGAGAATGTTTTACCAATTAGCATCAAATAATATCCATTTTGCCAAATATAGTATCAATGGAAAAGCAAATCTTATAAGCCTAAATATTATAAGCAGCAGGTGAAACTACTATCAAGACTGTACGGACCAAAGAAGTTTGGCGTGCTAGAAGACAATTTGATTAGTAAAGAAATGCAAGTTTCCAAGAAAAATGACCACAACGCACGGGAATCATTAAATGTAACAGCAGATTCATGCCAGGCTCATGTGTTACTAGGGATTAAACTTCTTGTGTTAAATCATCCTTATTAATTAAAGTACTCCTTTGCTCCAGATTTCCAGTTCAAACTAGCTATAGATATGTCATCCTGGGCCCAACCAAATTTAAATGTAGTTTGAAAAGGCGCTGTAGTGGGACATGACTCATAAAGCTCATGATCTTCCATTTATAGAACCTTGAAAGTAAGAACCAACCCAAGGTAAGTTACTCTCACAGCCATCACTTTCCAATACACCGCAGTTGGTTTTGACTGATACCAAAGCTCACCTTTATATGTCATTGAACACCAACACCCAGCCAGTTTTTTTATCAGATATACACCAAAAATAAAGAAGGTGAAATGCTATTCTAGCTTAAGACCTTTTTGGTCTCTAACCCACCACAGTTGCAACGCAAACTGATGTATTGATTTAACCAGTCCAGACAAAAGTACTCAAAATAGAGAACATTCTACATGCATAAATCCTGGCACAAGAAACTCGTATGCCATCATGCCTTCCAGATTAAGTAATGCTCCTGTTCAGGAGATCTTATGTTGTGGGCATAATTGAATTCTACTGCCATTTACAGCGGAAACAAAATTATTCCCTTTACTCACTGCAAATCCAGAACACTTGACCGCAGCATCTAACGCTATGAAAGACAGTACTAATATTCACCAGCTTCAATCAGTCAGAAAGGCTTCGTCCCCTGTTCTGCGCCAAAGAGCAGAAGAACCACATCCACTTGAAACTACAATCTATGATCCAGATTACTCACATTTTATTTCACGCCGCTCGAATCTATCCGTGTCATTGAGACCTGATTACCTAAAGGCCAAGCTAAGATGGCATGTCCTACCACTGCTTGGCGCCTCTGTGACTAAGCCATCAAGGACTCAAGGTCACGAATGTCACTATCCCCGGAGATCACATCTCAATCCAAAAAGAATGAAATTGTGGACACCATCGCACACAATAAACCAGCCAACGTCCCCTGATCTATACAAAGCGTCCGACCCCAGGACAGTTTATCTGACCAAAATTTTCCAAAAGCTCAATTCGCCAACTGCTTACTCTACTCGCCGGTAAAGGTGCGGCATTTAAACAAAAAAGAATCAGGAGACGAGTGCCAGCAGGCAGCTTAGCTACCTTTTCCATGGGCTTGGAGCCGTGGGCGATCCCGGCGGCCTCGAGCGCCTTCTTGCCGCTGACGATGCAGTATCGGAGGCAGTCGTCGAGCCTTCGATCGTTCTTGCCGTCGATGTATCCCTCGGAGGAGAACCCCCGGATCTGGCCGGCGAAGCGGGTGGGGAACTTGGAGGCGTCGAAGCGGTCGATGGGGCCGATGCCGCTCTCCCCGGCGAGCAGGCGGTCGTAGTAGGCGTCGACGTCGTTCCCGAACACGGAGACCAGCCCCATGCCCGTGATCACCACCCGCTTCTTGGGATCCGTCTCCCGCCGCGGCGCCGCCGCCCCCGCCGCCGCCGCGGAGGCGCGGACGGACACGCGTCCAGGGAGGTTCCGCCTCCGGCCCCGCGGAGCCGCTGCCGCCGCCGCCGGCGCCGCCGCGGCCGTGGGGAGGAGCAGGCTCTGCATGGCGGCTCGAGGGGTGGGGGACGGGGAGGAGAGGGTGGCGGCGATGGAAACGAGGCGGAGCCGCGGAGGGAGGGAGGGGGAGTTGGAGTGGTGGGTGTCCCGCTGGCTGCGAGGTGGAGCTGTGGCCGTGTATGTATGGAGGGTGGGGTCGTGGGGCCCACAGAGGGGGGTTTGGGGGGTTGGGGCTTTGGAGGCGCCGTACACGGGGCAACGGGGTTCCCTCTTTCTCAACGTAACGGGGGGGCGGACGTTGCGACGGGGCTTTGTTTCTTGTTTGGTCTTTGTGATCAGTGCGTGCAAAAGTCCACAGTCGCCCTTTGTGAAAAACGGTATGCTCAGGCATCTCTCATAAAGTTTCTTTTTTTTCTTTCAAATGATGACTATTGGACTTTGATTCACAGAGTGATCAGCTGCACTTAGGGGCTGTTTGGCACGGCTTCATGTCCGGCCCCGACACAAACTCATGGTGAAGCCGCACCAATTACCACCCACCAAAACGGCTTGGCGAAGAGTTTTTGGAACATGAGCCATTTCTCTTTACTGCAGTGCAGAGGCCCTTCCCCCCACAAGACCAGCCCTTGCGTGCGGTTGCATTATTTCCAGATACTGCGGAGGGAGAGAGGTTTTATGGACCCCGGCGTAATTTTTCGGCCATACACGCGGGCACTGGAGCCTATGCAGTGGGTACACCGATTACTGAGATAGTGAACAGTGTTTGCGCAGCCTGCGCAGCCATTGGTCACTTCCTCAATTTCAAATTGCTAGAAAATCCAATTGAGTGGCTTTTATTGGCAAGAATTCATGATTGTCATTCCACGTATAGAGATAGTACAGAGATACATAACGTAAAATGGGTATGTGGACAAAACACGGTTATTATTGAGTCAAGTTGAGGAAGTTTGAATCTAAAAGTTGTTTGTCGTCCTAGGCCTTTTCTTCCTTTTGTGATGCGGTGAGAGGACCATCGACACATAGTGTTGTTTGTGTTTCACTTGTCATACAAATAAAGAGGCTCCTTCTTGCCACTGCGTATCTATATGAATTCATATGCTCTAATGATCCCCACTAGTTTTGACCAATTGTCCGTGGAGGATACTACTATTTTGAAAATGAAAAAAAATGCAAGTGAAAAGTCAACTGCTTTTCGGATTGTTTGTGTATGACATAAAAAAAAGGGGATGACACATCCAAACCATGATCGACATCAAACTCAGGCACTCTAATGTCCCACTAATTTTGACCATCGTCCATCAGGGATATGGTGCTTAAATTTGCACCAGAGAAGTAATACGAAAACGCGAGTCAAAAGTTGACTAATTTAGCCTGCATTTCATCTATACATGATTATATATGACCTCCGAAGCTACAGATTCTGCCCTTTTAGTACAACGACGTGTACATCAAGTGAGACCAAGTCCAGCAAAATGATAATACAGGTAAACAGAGCGAAATTTAAATATAGACGATGAAAGGAATGACGTAGTGGACTCAGCCCGAGTGACTGGCTAACAGGAATGGCAAGTACATAGCCGTATTTGCCATATTCACGGCTGATCCATCTCCAAGACCAGAGGCCACCGTCGTCTCCACGTTGCACACGTGACAGGCAAAGCCTGGGGCACGCCTTCCACGTCGCTCCATGCAAGCAAGGAGGGGGGAGAGGCATGCGTGGGGGCCGGGTGGGTGGGCGACCGCACGTGACACGTCCGCATGCAGCCTAGCTTCCTTTGCCCCCCTCGGTTTCTCCGCAATTGGGAGCCTCGACGCTTGCTGCTGTCGCCCTCCGGCGGTCCGGCCTCGTCGATGCGCCGCCGCGCCGCAATTCAATTGGGGGGTGGGGGGTGGGGGAGGCCGGCACCTGGCCAGCGGAGCAGATCCGGCGCGTCGTGAACAGCAGGAAATGTTGGGTGAGAGCTGTTCTGTTCTTCTCGCGGGTTTGGCGGGAAGAATCCGCCGTCGCTCGTCAGTCTGCAGGAAAGAACGCCCGATGGAGTCCGCAGGCTCCTTTTCGCCGTCTGACTGTACTGCCAATATACAGAAATCGAACGCAGCTGTTGGTCGGTCAGCGGCAGCGCACTTCACTTTTGCACACCAGTTGGCCGAGGTAGTATACTGTATAGTACTGTGCTACCGGTTGCTGAAGACGGCACACCCTGAGTTTGTCTCTCACCGGTTGCTGTACAGTACACGCGACTGCTGCTGCGAGGGTACAAAACGAACTAACAGAGCGGTGTTGATGATGAAGGTTGTTTCACGAACACTGCTAGCCTGGTACCACCCGTTCGTTCGTCCTGTGACCCGTGGGCTTCACCTAGGTAGCTTGGAGCTACTAACTGGGAAGCACGGCCGAGCAGATTCATGGCGGAAGAGAGAGAGGTCACCAAAGATTTCGCTCGCGCCTTTGAATTGGGGAAGAAAAGGTGAACCCGGGACCAGCACGGATTCTCTGTACCACGGCCGATCCACGATCGTGCGTGCCCCCATACGTTTTTCATTTTTCATTTTTTTTTTTGCGCCCAGCACGTGATGTGGAGACGCGGCCCACGGGCTCCAGCCCGCGCCTGCTACCAGGTGCCTGGCGGGCGTTCCTGATGGGCCGCAGGAGGAGAAGCAGCAGACCCTGAACACGATGACGCACCGTTGAGCCCGTCCCACGATGGGAAACGAATGGAGTCTGAAAGGAGTATACACACCATATGGGCCCAAAGCCTTTCTGTTTGTGTTTGGATTGCATCCATCCTTCTAAAAAATTTATTCAACCAGCTAATGCACGGGGTAATGTTTGTGAAGAAAATGCATGGGGTAATTGACCGCACGCTTATTCTCCAAATCCTAACCTTATTAGAGACAAGCCACCTAATTCTAGCAGGTTTAACTATTAGCATTTAGTTGGGTGAATCCACAACGACCCTACATTAGAGGAAACAGTGCCACACGTTAAGACATGTACATTGATCCAAGCAGTATGGAGACTGTTGCGTGCTGTGTGTGACCCTGCTTTAGATTCGGCCCACTTTTCATGGCTGCATTTCGCCTTCGACACCACGGACGGAGAGTACAATCATTATCATCCACGGCAAGACAGACACCGCGAGTAGTTCAGATGTCCCTCGCATCGCATGAGGGTATGAGACGCGCGCCAAGGTCCAAGACCAAGCTAGAGCTGCTAGCTAGAGAAAGGTCCAACTTTTTTTTTTAAAACACAGTACAATGCAGACGCTCACATGTGTGTACACTCACCCCTATAAACGCACATACACACCCTAACTCTATGAGTACTTCCGTAGAACTGGGTTGGACCGGCATCTCGAGATTCACGAAGTTACCACAGGCGTCTCGCTGTCGACGGAGACGTCGCCTACCACCGAAAGAACAAAACCGTTAAATCATGCGAACACTCTTGCCAAGTCGAAAACTGAACCCGCGGTGAACAGATTCCACCACAAAAAACCTAACCAGCTGAGCTACGCTCAGTTCGCATGCTCCTGAATGAACATATAGCTGGGTTCGAAAGGCCGCAGCTTGATTACTGTGGGCCTAGCTATATAACATCCACCAATCGAGCTACAGAAGAGATACCCCACTACACTAGATGGCTGGCCGGCCGGATCAAGCTTAAAGACAAGCATATAGGTAGACGCGGCATCAGGGTCGGCATCAATCTCGGTGTCGGCCTGATGCATTTCCCCAGATGTGTACTGAGATATTGACAAGGAGCCCTTTACAACGTAGAATTTCTAAAACTTATTAGGTACATCTTATATGAATTGCAAAACGTAGAAAACATTTTAATAAAGCGTTTGGATACGATGTAGGAAAAAAGAACTTGAGGAGAGATAGACATGAAGAAAAAATTTCAAGAGGTTAGATCTCATATTAAAATTTCATCGGACCAGTAGGAATTCAACCATTCGTTAAAAGGACCACGTAGAAATTTAAATTCTTCACCCATCTTTTGTTTCAAAGTAGCTGAGGTCTAAATCATTTCACGCACAGACCGTGGAGCAGTGAAATTGACGGTGTGGCACAGTACATGTTGTCATGCACCCATGTTGACCATGCATGTACGACGTACATACGGCCACGCCCGTACGGACCCACGTACACTGCGCGTCCACATGGTCATGGCACATGCATGATGGCTGGCTTGGCTTGGCAAGCTACTACCTGCGCGTAAACCGAGTCCTCCTCCTCCTCTACCGCGCACTGTTGTACTACGTGCATCTTGTCAGAAGATCGAATCATGCATGCATGCAGATCCTGGTCAGAGAGTCAACAACTAACTGGAGTGTGGCTAGATAGCGATAGGAAATGCAGAGATTTCTATTTATACGATTTTATTTCTACGTGGGTCGTGCTGCAATTTTGAAAAGAAAAAAAAAAAAACTTGCCGCGCATATGATGCTTCAACTGTTCAGAACGGGTTACTTCCAAACATGCATGCTTGTGGTTTCACTGCGAGTCTGCGACGTTGGCTAATATCGTGGTTTTTTTATTCAAGTTCTTTTTAAAAACTTTTTTCATAATCAGACCTTTAACGAAAATTTATCATTAAAATAGATCCAAACCTTGGCGCTCTAATACAAAATGTTAAGGTATAACTAGAGATGGTTTGGACCTCGGCGGGATGTGCACTGACGCCGAGTTCACCCAACTCGGCGTAGGGTGCACGCCGAGCTACTGTAACTTACATGCATATATATCTAGGATTTTGTGAATTTTGTAGAAAGTAAATACACATCCATTTGACGTGAGATAAATTTCTTTAGATGTATAGAGTTATCCTCTAAAATACAAAAATACATAAACTCATTTGTTAAAGTGCGCGTGTGTATATTATTTTATCTGTAGTGGATTCATGCAATCGTGTTAATAAATAAAAAGTATCGTGAAACTGATATTCCGCTTTCTCTTTGTATCACTCAGCTGTGTAACGTCTTTTGAATTGTAACTCATTTCGTAAAACCATAATGCTTCGTTGAAGATTATGTCGCAGCTAGACATTTTTACGTGATTGAACTTAGACAAGTCTTTTACTCATTATTTGAAACACACTAAATATTGCTTTTTCCTGACATCGGAAATCTAGAGCTGGTGAAGTAGTATGGAGTTGTAAAAACCATCAATGGTTTTATTTCACGAATTTCATGTTTCATATTCATTATTATAAAAAATTCATTTCACATGAAATCATGAATGGTCTAAAACATATATCTAACTTGTGAAAAATTGCTAAAAGGAATTTTAAAAATCATAATATGCTCCTCTCCTTTGTTACAATGGTCTATTTCATTTCATATAAAGTTATACAAATCAGTTCTAGAAATAAATTCAGTTTATGCCCATTTTAAATAACAACACAAATCACATAAATGAAATAGTTTATGCAATATCATTTTTAAACTATTTGGCATTAATTAGCTATGCAAGGATAAATAATGCATACACAATTATATTTACCTGTAAATTTTGACATGATTTTTCTGACTTCACATTTTTTCCACATAGACAATAACACTATGCATCTATGAAATCTGTCTCATGTTAATTTAATGTATATTTATTTTTCTACGGAATAAGTAAATTTCGAAATGCATAAATGTTTTGTGTGTGTTTTACCACCACTTAGCATGCACTGTACATGTAGGCACCTGAGCGTGGGCTGCTCTAGCGCCGAGATGGCTTAGCACGGCGTCAGTTAAGCACGCCGAGCTCTCAAATGGAATCAACGTCAACAATGACATGGCGAGTTCGGTGCTAACTGATATAGCGCCCACCAGTTATATCTCAACATTTGTAATCGAGCGCCAAGGTTTGGGTCTATTATTAGAATAAGTTTTGCTAGGGGTCTAATTATGAAAACAGTTTTTTAAAAGGGCTATAATTAAAAAAGCCACAATTTTTTAATTTGGCACAAATAAACCCCTAGCAAAACTATTTCAAAAAATGGACCCTAGCAGTTAGCGCGTTTGGCGACCACACCTGAGGGTCTTCACCTCAGCGTCAGGCCTTGTATCGCCGAGCTAGTCTACGTAAGCGCCGCGTTGGTGGGTGGGTCAAGATAGTCAATGTACTTGGCATGGAGTCAAATATCCTCAGCATTCTATTATTTAGCGATGAGGTGGAATCCCACTTGGGCCTGCTAGGCTGGCCCAAAATTGCCCATCCAGGCAGTGTGTGAGCTCGTCGTTCCTCCACGCCGAGGTGACTTAGTTCGGCACAGGTCGACTCAGCGCCGAGATAGTGAAGACATAAAGCCTCGCGACTCCTTCCTCAGTATTCTCCCTAATCGGCGCTGCTGGTCACCCCCTCCCTCCTCTACTCTGTCGTCGCCCAAAACCCTAGGGGCAATCCGCCCCCTAGGAGGCCAGATCCACGTGGGAATCGCAAGCCCAAGGTAGGCCTCCATCTCCTGTGCCCATCCATCCGCTCGTTTTTTTTCTTTTTGCACATTGTTTTCTTCCTCAAGTAACCCTAGTGTATACATTGGTTTAGGAATCTAAGCCATAGTATTATTTTTGGCGTTAAGATTATCGTTTTTGATCGATTTTATACACAGTGGGCATACTGATTTTATAATTTGATCTGTATTGAATCATCATGCATGATTTAAGTCGAATTCCCCTTTTCCCAAAATAATGAAGCTAGTAATCTTATGTCACGATTAGCTTACTTAGTTTTATTGTAATGAGTTGCTATGAATCTGTAAAATAATCGTTTGCTTATTCCACATATGGTACATAGTTCGACATGAGTTGATTTTTTAGATGGATAAACTAGTAAGGTTGCTTCATGATGGGCTTGTTTTGAGGTCTGAGAATGACAGTGTATACTTCGAGAATATGGTGGAGGATGTAATGCCTTTTGGTTCATCTCCCAATTTTGCTCAGTTGGTACTTGATTGTGTGAAACTGAGGTTGGATTGGCAAGGTGGCACTGTGAATTTAGTGGGCGTTATCGATGTTGGCTTGTCAAATGGTCCACATGTGAAGAGAAGAATGGCCCCAATAAGTAGTGAAAGCGATTGGGGTGCATACAAGGAAATAGTTATGTCCTCAGCGGTTAGATCTCACTTGATCTGGTTGTGACAAAGAAGTTGGTTGGTACAATAAGTGTAGGAATTCTTGTGGATGGTGGTGGTATACCACAAGAGGGAGTGTTGACCACTAAGGAAGAGTTGGTTTGTGCGCAAGGAAATGAGGCGAGTATGGACGAACTAGAGAAAGCAAAATTGTTAGAGGTGAATTGTGTTGCGAATGTAGATTTTTTGTTGCCAAATGGATATGGCAATGACTACGATGGGTACGATGGTGATTATGATTTGGGGTTCAAGACAAGGACAATGCAGAGGAAGGGGAGGATAGTCAGCAGCAGGAGGAGGATAGTCAGGAGGAGGAGGAGGATGGTATTAGTGTTACCAAAGCTTCGAACCGTGTTGACGTAGGGGTGCAAGGAGATGATGAGACATATGAAGATGACATAGCATCTGAGGATGATCGACCGCTCCCAAAACTGACCGTTGCAGAAATAGAAGAACTTGTGAAGAAGGTGATGACCTGTCATGATCCACTTATTTGTGATTATTTTGATTTAAGTGAAGCACATAGGGCAGTACAGGATGGTGGTGGTAGTGTTGCGAATCAAACTAACATAAGCACATTGATTAGGAAGAGGATGATGTTTGGTACCACGACGGATATGAAGACATGGTTGCATCAGTATTCAATTGTCCATAACTAACCGTTCAAGGTTGTGCATTCCCACAAGGATAGGTGGTATACGGTAAGCTGTGAGGAAGACTATGGATGGAAAGTTTATAGCAGGAAGGACATGGGTGGAAAATGGAAGATAGCTCTCGTTATCCAACTACAAACTCGTGGGACAACCGATGCAGAGGAAACCCATCTACAACTCAACTCAAAGTTTATTGCAAAAACATTTTGCAATGTGATAAAAAATATGCCAACCATAACTGTTTCAACCCTTATTGAGAGTATTTTCACTCGTTCTAAACCTATTTCTTTTTGCAGAACTTCCATGACATGGGAAACTGCTGCTTCAAAAAGTGGGTAGATCCTTTGAACCACGACTATGTCGAAGAGTATATCAGCCACCTCGAGAACATGATCCACGACCTCGAGTGCCACATCAAGTATATAGAAAATGAGGCATAGGCAAACGCAATGGTGGTTGGCCTCAAAGCTGATCCCTATGCCATGACCCATTCTACAAGTGCCCATACTACCTGAGGCCAAGTTAGCCCCCGAAGTCCCCACCCTCTGAAGGTGTCGGGTACTACGATCCTAGAGGCCCATTGCAGCACTATTCCAACCAATTAGTGTAGGCGAATCGACTGCTATTATTAGGTTCCCGGTTTATAAATTACCTAAGGCACAACATTGACGTGCCATCGCAATTGTGTCCAAACTTGTTTATGTCGTTCTTGTACGTAGTAGAGTCATCATTCTATTTCACAAATGTAGCATACTTGTGGATGTTGTGTTGTATTCAATGTACCACTGGGATTTCTATTTCATGTATCATCTATGTGTTTTCACGGAAAACAATTTCTCTTTTTCCTACACGCATGCTATATGCCTATATTTTAGATATATCAAACTCAATTTGAAATTTTGCAAAACAATCATATCTTTTCAAAAAATAAATATTTGAACATTCTTAAAATACCCTAATGTTGATAAAACACCTTGTGGTCTAGTGTTATTTAAATAACGCCGCCCCAAATGGTGATATAAGTATAAATCTGCAAATTTTTAGGGCAGGTATTTATTTATAAAAAATTAAATAAATAAAAAATTCTATAATTGAGATTTCCCACTGTTTTTGGAAACTTTAAGTTCAAAATGGAAACAAAAAAAATAAAGTGTTGCCACAAGTTACACCAACACATCAACCAAGTTACACCAACACATCAAAACCAAAGTTACACCACAAGTTGCCACAAATCGTTCCTTAATAGTTCGGCACCATGTGTGCCACTAACACATCAACCGTAGATAGTCACAAAACAAACTAAAAAGTCTCAACACATAGCCTTAATAGTTCGATGATTCGGGATACATAACTCATCACAAATGTACCACTACCGAGTGCAATGTGGCCATTTGCCCTTCCTCGGCGCATCAGGATTTTCCTCTAGAGCTCCTAAAAGTCGCGTGGACTGTGAGCCAACGTCCTAAGAGGGGGGGGGGGGGGGGTGAATTAGGTTACTAAAAACTAAGGCTCTCTAAAACCAACTTAACAAAACCTATACAAGATAATCAAGATATGTGCACTAAGGTTTTGCTAAGTGTTGCTAATTCTACCGTGGCCAAGTCTAGCAACCTAGTTCCAGCAAGAAAGTAATCTATCAAGCTAGTCTAGGAGAGTAATCACACAATTACAAGAAGTAAATGCGGAGGGCTACATATGTGCAGGCCTTCTCACAGACGCTCTCTGCTATCTCCACTAGGTGAGCTTTTGACCAAAATGCTGAGGGCTTCCCTCCCTCTCAGAAGTAAGGTGGCGGCCACTGCACACTCCAAAGGGCTCGCAGGACTGCAAGCCATACACTTACAATAGCAACATGCTTATAGGAACGCGGAAAGACAATAAGGCCTAAGCAAAGATGTTTTACGACCTATAGCTATGATGTGATGTGTCTATTAGGTCTTGTGATGGTTGGGCTCTAGAAAATGTGTCTCATTGTATGGAAGAAGTGTCACAACACTACAATAAGCTCAGGAGTCACCAACCATATGGTGGAGGCCGGGCAAGGGGGTATTTGTAGCCCAAACCTCCAAACTAGCCGTTGGATGTAACTTGATCTGCACTGTCTGCGACCACCGGACCGTCGGGTGCATGCACCCGGTTAGCCATTGAGTCGATCGTTGAACTAGGAATTCGACCGTTGGGTTCAGCGTACTAAAGTGAATTATTGTAGCATATAGTAACATAATTTTTTTGCAAATATATATAAGAATTATGGAAGTATGATCTTGCAATACCTATATCTCTTTATTTACCATGTTTAAACAACATTAAATTAATTTTGTCTCTGTTGAAATGCAGTAGGCTATAACCGCCAGTTTGCCCTACATCACTAAGCACCATGATCGTACGTGTTGTGTACATCGGATTGTTTTAGTGTGTGCAATTGTAGCATATTTTCTCCGTAAGATTCCAGAGTTGCTCTTTTACCTCCGCGGTTGTTTTGGGCATCCTTTGGAAGTGTCCTAAGATCTATAGCACTATATTTATTGCTATGATATCTTCCTTTGGGAGTAGACTCTTTCACTTGTTTATTTGGTCCTTCAATGGCTAGATCTAGCATGTGGGATGGCTAAACTTGATCATGCATGCGATGACTGGCAAGAGCAAGACCAAGCCCTGCTTTCCATTTAGTTGTAAGCTCCTATCTATAAATAGACATAACCTGGCAGCATGTGATGACTGGCTAGAGCAAGACCAAGCCCCGCTTTCCATTTAGTTGTAAACTCATATCTATAAATAGTAATAACCTGCCATAAAAAATATAGCTTGTCTTATATGTGGTACCAAAGTTATTTTGGCTGGCTAGGCCCCCTAACATCTAAGGCATCCACTGCCCCCATCAACCATTCCTTCCCCTACGAGTCTCTTCACCCATCTCTAGGCTCTCCAACAAAGTGCAAGTCCGTCCGCCTCTATGCGCATATCTTATTCCCATGATTTTCATGTTTTGATTAGTTGTATGATTTGAGTCAGAACCTAAGCAGTTCATCGCTTGTTTCTTTAAATTTCAATGAAAAAAGGTATATTTTAGGGTGACGAATGGGCGACTGATGCATTTCTTATTGGGGTTTACAATAATTTTACATAGTACATTTTATTGGCATTCTAAAGCTATTTTTATTAGGCTGTTTATTACTTAGTTGTGTATAGTGTGATTGTATCATCTTGATGTAATTAACTATGATTAATAAATATTCCTTTATCAGAACAACCCCATCTTAATTTTTCTTGAATATCTAAATGATTCTTGGCATAGACGATTGTGTTGTATTTTTTCTCCTGAAGGTAAGACCGACGTCTAAGAGGGGGGTGAATTAGGATTTCTAAAAACAAGGCTCACTAAAAACTACAACTACTAAGCAAAACATATGCAAGTAAATCTAGCTATGTGTACTAAGGTTTTGCTAAGTGTTGCTATTTCTACTATGGCCAAGTCTTGCAACCTAGTTCCACCTAGAAACTAACTTACCAAGCTAGTCTAGAAAAGTAAGCACACAATTGCAAGAATATAAATGCGGAAGCTAAGGAGATGAGATAGAGAATGCGAACTCCCGTAGACGATGACGATGATGGCACACGGTGAAGACACGGAGATTTTTTCCCAAGGTTCGGGGAGACTCACGGTTTCTACCCCATACTCCTCGTTGGCACTCCACTAAGGGCTTTGCACTCGCGTAGTTCTCAAAGGAATACGGCCTCGCCCTTTGAAAGGGTGGAGGTTGGCAAAGTGACTTTCACGGAAGTCAAGCAACCCCGGCCGGGTCTCCGGATATCCTCGGTACACACCCACCCGAACCTATCTCTCGCGTGGTCCTCCCGTACCACAGCCTCGCCCACGCAAGGGTAGAGGATGGATAGGTCGCTGAGGTCTTTTGAGTCCTTCTCGCGGAGCTACCCCGCCGTCTCCACTAAGGGAAGCTTTGGCCAAAACGCCGAGGGCCTTCCTCCTTCTCACAAGGTGGTGGCGGCCACTCCACACTCCGGAGGGTCTCGCAAGACTTACAACAGCACACACACAAAGATAAGCGTGCACGCAGGCACGGAGAATAGACAAGGTGGCCTAAGCAAGGATGCACTAAGCACTAGCTATGCCGGATGTGCCTAGTTTTGCTCTTGTGGTGGTTGGGCTCTCAAAAGGTGTTGCTACACATTAAATGGGCATGGAGGATGTGTATCAACACTTGTGCTAGCTTAGGACACTCCAACCACAATGGGGAGGCCGGCCAAGGGGGTATATATAGGCCTCACCTCCAAAACTAGCCGTTATAGGCATTTTCCATTTTTCTGCGTACCCACCACCGGACTGTCCGGTGCGTGTAATTTTCATCCTCTTCGAGTCGACCGTTGCTCTGACAATATAGCCGTTGGAGCCACCGGACTGTCCGGTGGCACCACCGGACTGTCCGACGGTGAGCCACCGGACTGTCCGGAGCGTTGTAGAGCCGGGTCTTCGACTTGGAATGCTCTCGGTCTATATCGTCCGGTGGCACCACCGGACTGTCCGGCGGTAGGTTTTGCGCTGGACTTTGCTCCTTTTCTTCTCAGCCTATATCGTCCGGTGGTGAGCCACCGGACTGTCCGGTGCATGGAAATCTGCACCGGTTCTTCAGCTTTTGGCTTGGCTCCTTGTAGGCATTGGACTGTCCGGTGCTGCACTACTGGACTGTCCGGTCAGCGGGACCGCCGAGTCAGGACCTTCGCTTTCAACTTGATGACGGCTTGGGTCTTTTCTTGTTTCTTTTAGATCCTCCTTTGAGGTGTTTGTACCCCAAGTCCACCAATTACACCCTGGGACTTTATACAAAAACACTTGCACACCAATATTAGTCCCATGGCACGTGTTGTCAGTTCAACCACCAAAATCACATATGGGGACTAAGCACAAGGCTTAGCGCCCATTTTCCTTACATCTCCTTATGACTGTTTAATCATAAATATTTCCTAAATCTTGTTTGCTTAACACATGAATGTTGTTGTGGATAAGATTCCTTATGGTTCAAATGTATTTTTCCTTGGTATGTATACACTTTATTGATGTTTCTATCTAGGAATGCAAGCGGATCTATTTGTGGATATTGTGGCAAGTCATTTTACTTTGGGTCTTGCGGAAAAAATGACTTGTCGCAATGTCCACGAGTAGGCCTGCTTACATCACTACTTCTATCTTAGTCACCATTGTCCTTGTAGTCATTAATTCTTGGGCAGTCAATTTTGTTATGTGGCAAAATACTATCCCTCATTTTTTTTCTACATTGAATCTAGGGTGTGCATAAGCATTCAAAAATTATGTTTATCTTACAAGTTACATGTGCCACTTAGCTTTAAAATCCATAGTGTCGTGCATATAACGCAAACACACATGAAAGAAATCATAAAAATAAGGAGTCTAATAATGCATAGATTTTCCACATGGCACAGGAGGGATTGAGAGTGGGAGAGGAGCAACAGCAACAGTTTCCCTTCAATCGTGAACACCCAGACTACGCACATGGGAAAGCCCAATACAATGGTTGAGAAACGTGTGTGTATCCTACAAAACGCGAAGATGGCAAGATGTATGTTCCAAAGGTTGCGTTCAATGAACAAGGATGGCACCTACCACCAAGTAACCTTGAATACATTCAAGAGGGGCTATTACGGGATTTGTGATGCGATAGAACACATTGTGGGATTTGTGTGTTCTGTCGCATCACAAATCCCATAATAGCCCCTCTTGAATTTATTCAAGGTTACTTGGTGGTAGGTTCCATCCTTGTTCATTGAACGCAACCTTTGGAACATACATCTTGCCAGCTTCGCGCTTTCTGGGATACACACACGTTTCTCAACCATTGTATTGGGTTTTCCCATGTGCGTAGTCTGGGTGTTCACAATTGAAAGGAAACTGTTGCCGTTGCTCCTCTCCCACTCTCAACCCCTCTTGTGCCATGTGGAAAATCTATGCATTATTAGACTCCTTTATTTTTATGATTTCTTTCATGTGTATTTGCACGGCACTATGAATTTTAAAGCTAAGCGGCACATGTAACTTGTAAGATAAACATAATTTTTGAATGCTTATGCATGCCCTAGATTCAATGTAGAAAAAAAAAAGATATGAGGGGTAGTATTTTGCCACATAACAAAATTGACTGCCCAAGAATTAATGACTACAATGACAATGGTGACTAAGATAGAAGTAGTGATGTAAGCTGGCCTACTCGTGGACATTGTGACAAGTCATTTTTTCCACAAGACCCATAGAAAAATGACTTGCCACAATATCCACAAATAGATCTGCTTGCATTCCTAGATACATACCGAGAAAAAAATACATTCGAACCATAAGGAATCTTATCCACAACAGCATTCCTGTGTTAACCAAACAAGATTTAGGAAATATTTATGATTAAACAATCATAAGGAAAAAAATGCAACACAATCGTCTATCCCAATAATCATTTAGATATTCAAGAAAAATTAAGATGGGTTTTTCCGATAAAGGAATCTTTATTAATCATAGTTATTTACATCATGATGATACAGTCACACTACAGAACTAAGATATACACAGCCTAATAAAAACATTTTTAGAATGCTAATAAAAATGTATTCTGTAAAATTATAGTAAACCCTAATAATAAATGCATCTGTCGCTCATTCGTTACCCTAAAATATATTTGTTTAACTGAAATTTAAAGAAACAAGCGATGAACTGCTCAGGTTCTGACTCAGATCATACAACTAATCAAAGCATGAAAATCATGGGAACGAGATATGCGCATAGAGACGGACGGACCTGCACCTTGTTGGAGAGCCTAGACATGGGTGACGAGACTTGTAGGGGAAGGAATGGTTGATGGGGCCAGTAAATGCCTCAGATGTTAGGGCCTAACCAGCCAAAATAACTTTTGGTACCACATATAAGACATGTTATATTTTTATGGCAGGTTATTACTATTTATAGATAGGAGCTTACAACTAAATGGAAAGCGGGGCTTGGTTTTGCTCTTGCCAGTCATCACATGCTGCCAGGCTATGTCTATTTATAGATAGGAGCTTACAACTAAATGGAAAGCGGGGCTTGGTCTTGCTCTTGCCCGTCATCACATGCTGCCAGGCTATGTCTATTTATAGATAGGAGCTTACAACTAAATGGAAAGCGGGGCTTGGTCTTGCTCTTGCCGGTCATTGCATGCAGCTAGGTTATTACTATCTATAGAGCTTACTACTAAACGAAAAGCAGGGCTTGGTCTTGCTCTTCCCAGTCATAGCATGCATGATCCAGTTCAGCCATCCCACATGCTAGATCTAGCCATTGAAAGACCAAATAAACAAGCGAAAGAGTCTACTACCAAAGGAAGATATCATAGCAAATATAGTGCTACAGATCTTAGGACACTTCCAAAGGACGCCCAAAACAACCGCGGAGGTGAAAGTGCAACTCTGAAATCTTATGGAGAAAATATGCTACAATTGCACACACTAAACAATCCGATGTATACAACACGTACAATCATGGTGCTTAGTGATGTAGGGGAAATGAGCGATTATAGCCTGCCTTCACTTCAAACTTAGACAAATTTAATTCAATATTATCTGAACATGGTAAATAAAGAGACATAGGTATTGTAGGATCATACTTCCATAATTCTTATATTTGCATAAAAATTGTGTTAATTACATTTTTATTGAGGCGAAACTGACCACTTGGAAACAGATATAGTACGATAGCGTGTTGTGACACTTTAGACTGCATTTCGCCTTTGACACCAGGGAGAGTACAATCATCCACTGCCTCAAGACAGACAGGGAGGGAGAGAGACCGAGCAGTTCAGATGTCGCTCGCATCGCATCGCATGAGGCGCGCCAAGGTCCAGGAGAGCTGCTAGAGATCGAGGTCCTCAACCTGAACATATAGGCATATAGCCGGGGCTCGAAAGGCATGCGCAGCTTGATGAATGTGGGACTATCCACCAATCGAGCCAGTGGCGGACCCAGAGTTTAAACGGAGCCCGGGCATGTCAAGATAGTTGTATCTTTGTGCCTCGTAGAAGAATAGAATTGTGCTTAGATTAAGACCATGAACAAAGAAAAACATACTACTCTCATTGGGATCTCACCGATGGAGCCTGGGAGGCTGCCCGGGCTTGCCCCCACATGGGTCCGCCCCTGAATCGAGCTACATAGATACTCCACTAGATGGCGGCTGGAGAATTAACAGAAGGTCCCTGGATGATCAAGCTTAAGAGTTAAGATGGACGGACAGGCGGTAGGTAGATGCATCAAGTCAGCATCGATCTCGGGTGCGTGTCGTCCTCTCCTATGTATTTTGCCACATGTTGTGCGGTGATACTCTTAAAGCATTTCACGCACAGTTGGTTAGGTTGTGTTCACTTGTGGCGTCCAATTCGATACCCAAAACACCGTTTTGTAATGTAGGCGAACTGTAGAATGAAAGAAGTTTAAAATATGGACGATGTGGGATGTACGGACACGTGAGGATAGCCTTAATATCGGATACTAGCTACTATCGTTTTTGTCTGACAGTATTGAATCATAGAATCGTATCGTTGTATTGGGATACTATGAGATTCTTTTTTTGAGATAATTTTAATTTTGTCCATATTAGTTACGCATGGTTGTCCCATTTCTTTTTCTAAAAAGAACAATACTATAACATAAAATAGAAATATATTTGTTTGAAAATGACAACATTTTTTTAAGTATAGCTTCATCCAACAACCAACCATTTTCTTCTCGGCTTCAATCACCCCCTGCTCTAAGTGCGTCGGCTTGAAATTTAAGACCACATACTAGCCCACGAGAATGTGACCAAAGGACATGCATGATAGTTTGTCGGGCACCACCAGTGACTTGGAAAGCCGCAAGTTAGCTACAAAGACATATATACACCTTACTTCTCTGAAGTCGCATAATTAAGAGCGCATTTGTATCAGGATATTAAGGATAGTACGATATATGTATCATTGTTCTACTTAGATAATAATATAAAAAAGATACTACGTGGGATACATACTGTTTAGGCTGAGTAAGTAGTATAGAAAGATATACCACGATGCGCACAGATCTCGGAACAGCGAATGGACGGCGTGACACAGTACATGTCGGCCATGTACATACGCTGATGTATTTTCTCATCACGTCTGTCTGGACCGGCGATTAACTTTCCCGACAAAAAATTCGGAATTCCGAACTTTTTTTCATTACTGGTCCAGTACGAAAAGTATTTTCCGGTCTGAAATTTGATAATTTTTTATTTTAAATTCAAAATTATAAAAATCAAACTTTAGTAAAAAGCCGAAATTTCGAAACTGTCAAAGCGGAATTGTAAACCCGACACGGACCCACGTATACTGGACGATCACATGGGGCATGCATGCATGATGGCTTGGCTTGGCTAGGGTAGCTACCTGCGCGTGAACCGCGTCCTGTACCACGCACTGTTGTACTACGTGCATATCTTGTCAGAAGATCGAATCACGCATGCCGATCCGAGTCAGAGAGTCAACAACTAACGTTGCAGTAGTGCGTGCTCGGCGGTGTCTCGTGGATTAATTAAAAGAAAAAATTCCATCCGTGCATGCATCAGAACTTGCCGCGCGCATATGATGCTTCAACTATTCAAAACGGGTTTCTTCCAAGGTCGGATGCAAGCTTGTGGTTTCACTGCCACGTACTAGCATGTACCACGTACAGTACGGTATGCAAGCTTGTCACGACCAGGCCATCTACGTCAACCGAAGCTGGCTGGCAGAAGCACGTACCAAAGGAGAAGACGAAAAGCAGCAAGGCTAGTTGTCGAGGCAAAGGAGAAGGCGGGAAGTGAAATAGAAGTTTCGGAGGTTGAGAACAAAAGGAGGCCCACAAGAGTTATATATATGAAGCCCAGGGGCAGATCCAGCGTGGGGGCTGAGGGTGCTCCAGCGCTCCCTACCCCCACGCAGATAATGGAAGCCTCCTAAGTCTTTCTACAATATTTATACATGACAAAAAAAAATGTGAAGAAATAGAAGAGAAAGAAAGAAAAATGAAAGAGGAAGATGAAAATAAACATCTCCTAGTTTTTACATCGTAAATCCGCCACTGATGAAGCCCAACGTTAGACTTACATGCCCAGAATGGGAATGAGCCTAAGAGCACGTACAGGCTGGATCTAGATGGATGAGTATATCTAGTAGATCGTAACGAAAAGGAGATCGGCTTTTGGCTTAGGCTAGTTTGCGGCGGCGGGGCTTCGGCCTGAGGACGGGGGGCGATCGTCGTGTCCAACTGTCCATGTATCTAGCTACTGAGTCTAAACTTGTATCGTAAGAATTCTGGAGTGGAGAGAAATACAGTAACAAAGAGAGTGAGGTTCGTGACAACTGACAAAGCTAAGCTAGGCTGTGGGTTTATATATAGGAGTAGATATTAACAGTTTGATATATATGTGTTGCCGACAGACAGAGCACAAACACAGCTCGCTCGCTCGTCGCTTCAACGTACGGCTCAAACACGGACGCAATGGTTTTCTTTCCTCATACAATAATCATGTAGCCCTCGATCGTCATCAAGAGAAAAGGCGTACTGTACTGTAGTACGTGTACGTGCGTTACATAAAAAGCGTACTACATCGATCAGCGCAGGACGTGCCCGCACGCACAGCCGTGCACCGCTCAAGCATGGCATGCATGCACGAGGTGGTGGAACTTGGAATGAAGCGCGTAGGCACCGCGCGCGGCGCCCGCTGATCTGAGCGCGGATGGACCAACAACCAAAGCAGCTAACCCGTGGTCCAAGTGGCTTAATAATACGCACCATGAGCTCGCTCGATCGTACGTATCTGTACGCGCGCATGCAGCTAGCACATGGCGCTAGCTAGCTACCGGTGGCGATTCGCCGATCGCAGCTGCGCGCGATCCCTCTGGCGGCGTGGCCGCACATGCGCTGCCGGCTCTGTTCCCGGCCGGCCGGCTCATCCCTAGCTCCCCGCTACAGCCTCGCCTCGGTTCACAGAATCCGGCGTTGCATGCGGGGTGGTGGGCGGACACGGGCAGTGAAGTGGCGGATCGGACGGGGACGGGACATGGCCGCCGAGCTCTGACCTCTGAGCGCCTGCGGGTGCGTCGCCGGACACGGGCGGCATATTTGCAATGTTTTTTCACTGCAAAACCATCGACACCTATATCTCCTCCGTATCCTCGGACGTGCACAGTGTACGTATACGTACTCTAAACATATATAGCAGGCAGGACAGGAATATAATCGTCGTTGCATGTGTGCCATGTGTGTGCTATCTCGATCGGCTATAATAGCCGCAGGGCTCTTGACTCTCGACCGGGACTGTACATGCTGAGGTTGCTGACAAAATAAACTTAGCCATTTCGCACGGCTGGCTGGACTTAAACAATCGAGCTACTGTAGTACTGTACGACGACTAGCTAGCTAGCTAGCTAGCTTCGGGTAAACAAAAGTGCTCTTCTTTGCTGTGTGGGGGTATGCATGTGTATGTAGATTCCGCTACAAGTGCGGTACACAAACTGGTTATAAATATCATCTTGTGTCGGCCGGGTTACCTCATCTTACGACGATGATCTGGCAAAATCAAACAGCGTTGATTACTTAAACAAGGGCGGCTGCATCATCATCATCATGCATGCATATTACCGTGTTTGCACTTTGCATTGCATGGTCTGTCCCCAAGAACAGGGGGGCCGGAGTTGGGAGGCACCAAAGACTCCGGAATTGGTCTTCCACATATTGCGTTTGCGTAGGTAGATGACTAGAGTATATATATAAGATACTCCTACATTACTGCTATATGTGTACAAACGATGTCCGGTACGGTGCTTCTTTGATGATGCTGTTTGTCCAGCTATTAGGTGGCCATGTGAGGACAAACTCCGAGTAAGGAGGTCAGGTCTGAGATCTTGTTGTTGTGCAATTTTTCCCCTTCTGTATGCATGTGGGGGTAAATGATTGAATATTTTTTATATACAGGTAAAACTGGTCATGTGCCCACTTAGCTTGCAGAGACCAGACCACTTTTCTTTCTGTTTTTTTTTTCTAAAAGATGTTAATTTCGTGTTAGCGTCAACCATGACAATGTTCAAATTTAAAAGATAAGAGTTGTGGTGGAACATTGTTTTGCACTCCCTCTGTTCATTTTTACAAGACACAATTTCACGGTCTTATTACAGCTTCAAGAATTGGCAACAATTGGATAGTACTAGACGACATAAATGATAGAAATCTCAATATAAATTTAAGACACATAGCTAATTAACCTGCTCTTCATGATCTCTCATTTATTCATACTCTAATACTAGAACACTCATAGACATCTACGATGGACTCTAGTTAATTTCTACTAGAATACTCATTTATGGAGCAGTCTTTTACCATATATTATTAGTCACATAAGTGAGTAATTTAGCAACATAGATAAGAGCACTTTGTATTTATCAAAATTATAATTATATTATATGTTGATAATGTAGACGTACATTTGAGAACATATTTTGTTTATTTTTAATAATGACAAAGGTGGGTAGCTTATGTGCAAACTGCAAACTTAATAATTAAATAGTTACGAAGGAATATGATAAGACACCAGGAGGCAGGAGCTCTAGGCGATACATGAATCAAACTACCATGAGAAAAGTGCTGCCTCGGTGCCTCCCATTGTATTTCAGAGATACCTAAAGTGGCAAAAATTAAAATGTTAAGGGTCCCTTCGAGATATGATAATTTTTTCACGTTTTCTATGTTTTACGTAAAATTAAGGCTCTGTTCGGAATGCGAGAAAATTCCTCTATTGTTGTATCTTTCTGTAAAATTGAATTGTTTTGGGTAAAACTCTTAATCCTCGTTCCACGTGAAAATTCTGGACAAGTGTCTAAAACCTCACAAGAAACTTACAGGAATGGCTTCCAAAGGAAGCAAATCCAACGGACGTATTTGTTTCACGCAAACTTGAAGCCCCATTCCGGAGGAAAGGAAAGGAATGACACACAAAACGCAAGAACAAAAAAAATACAGTCCGAGCTAAAAAATGACTTGCTCCATCTCCGCCTCGCGTCGTCACTTGTGCTTAGCACGCCATGCCGCGATCGCCACACTAGCTATGCCATAGAGTACAATGTGGAGCGGGCGGCGGCGCCGCACGCCGTCGTGACGAGGAGGAGGCGCCGGTAGTGCCCGGGGTGGATCCGGCTAGCGGCGCACGGGGTAGATCCGGCCGGTGGCGGACGGGCCAAGCTGCGGTGCGGAAAGGAGGTGAGCGGGAGGCGGCGATATTGTCGTCGTTGATGAGGAGAGCAGGGAGGGAGCAAAGGGCGGCGCGGAGGTGGAGTGTGGCGGCGGGATCAGGGTCTGGCTGACCCTAGCCGAGGAAGAAAAAGGGATTAGGAAAAGTTTTAGACCGGCCCCACCTGTAAGAGAGCGTGGGATAATATTATAGTGGATGATTAGCATTTTCATTAGCTTTACATCTTATATTCCTATGTTATGGATTTCTATGGTCCAAACAGCCTAAAATTTTCATTCCTGCGTTTTAGATTCTTAGAATTTTTTATTTTTCATTCCATCCAAATCCTATGCTTTTCTCAATTCTGTGGGTTTGAATTTTCTTTTTTGTTCCAAACAGGCTCTAAACCTTTCTCGAGCGCTGTGCACAGAAGTGCTTGGAATCAACGAAGCATCGGTATACGTGGTACGAGTACCTGGGAGTTGGGATAGAGAAGGAACGTCACGGCCTTGCACGAGCGGGGGGAGCGTGACGCGAGGACCGAGCCAGGCGCACGCAGCGGAGCCGACGCGCGCGGACGCAGCACGGTACCGCAGCCCGCCGCCAAGCCTAGGCTAGAAGCAAACCGCCAGTCCATGGGCAGGGCCGCGGCCGCCAGGCGCTCGCGTGTCCCGGTACGCACGGGACGGCAGCCGCCACGCCAACGCCATGGGTGGCGAGGCGAGCGCAGGCGCAGGCGCGGGGACACGTTGACTTTGGGCAGCCCACGAGGCGCGGGCGTGCGGCGGCGAGGCCACGCGCGGGTTCCCGAGGCTGCTGCCGGCTGCCGCGCCGTACGGCGAGGGAGATGTACGATTGGCGCGCCGTCCTCATCTGGCGCGGGGACAGATCCAAAAGAGATCACTTTGGGTGTACTCCGAAGTCTGTTTGTGTTGTTACGTACTGTACCGTTGCTACCTGTCTGTCAATCGGTCATGGAAGAATCAACCGCCATCAAGCTGTAGATCGTGCATATAATGACGACGGATCCGTAATTTCAGTCGGTCAAACGCTCGAAGCAATCAGTCCTGGGCGGTGGTGAGATGACGGCCCTGCCCTCGCCCGGTCGCCACCATCCATGCCGCATGTGCGAGTCCGTCCAGTGTCCAACCCGTCTCAACACCTCCGATCATCCCGTTCCGGCAACGCCGACACGTATCGTCCGACCGAAAAGACGTACAGCCGGCTCCCAAACGAAGCGACCGATCGACACGCTTCGACAGCCGCATCCGCCAGTTCCGTGCGCGCGCTCCTGTCCTGGCCGCTCACGCTTCCGTCGTGCTCGTGCCGGCCGGTGCGTGAGTGGCTTGCCCGTCGCGACCGCCGGACGCGCGCGTCCCTCTCGCTGCCCCTCGCACCGGCGCGAACCAACAAACCCGCCCGTCGCCGTCCGCACCCTCCTGGGCGCGGCACGCGCCCGACACGCCCGCGGCAGCGCACCGCACCTCCCCCACACCCGTCGCCGTCGCGGTCGCGGTCGCCGCGCCAGCCGCCGGGCCCCGTGTGCGTCCGTCCCCGTCCGCGCCCACTTTTTTTAACCACCCCGGCGCCGCCGCACTCCAGCGCCCACGAGCGTGCCGCTGCCGAGGCCTGCCTCCTTGCTGCTTGCTTCGACTTCGAGCCTTCGGCTCCCAGCCGCGTGCCCCCCGGCCCCCGCGCGCGCCGCGGCCGGGGCATTTGTTTACTCCGCCCCTGCCGCGGCCGCCGCGGCACAGCGCCAGCGCGCCCCACCACCCGCCTCCGCGCACCGCGGCCCCCGTCACCATTTTTTAAACCCCGCTTGTCGCCGTCCCCCGCCTTCCCTCCCTCCCTCCCCTCCCCCTCCGCACGCTTGCTTCCCAGCCACAACGCCGCGGCCCGGCTCCGCCGCCCTCCACCTCCGCGCCAGACGGACAGCGGAGTAATCTCCGGGACGCGGAGGCCTGGTTCTCGTTGGGTGCTCGGGAAAGGAGGTGGAAGCTTTCTGAGGTGGGGGGGGGAAGACGGAGCGGATGAGCTGGTGCGCCGGCACGGCTGCGGCGGCGCGGTGGTGCGCGGCGGAGATTCGTTCGGCGGGCTTGCTCCTCCGCTGATCCGAATTTTTTTATAATCCGAATTGGCCTCGTGCCGCTCGCCTTCCTCGGAAAGCGGGGGGCGTCGGCTGCTAGCAGTTCGTGAAAAGGTGGTGGCGGTGGGAGGAGGAGGCGCGGCGGATATTCTCGTCCCTGGGCGCGGGATTCGGATCAGGATCTCGGTGCGATGAAGGATCAGGGATCGGGCGGCGTCACGCCCTGCCCGGCAGAAGGTGCGATTTTCCTTGCCCATGCTTGCTATGCTTTGCTTCTAGCTCAGCTGCTCGTGAATTCAGCAGCCTGTCATGTTTCGTCAGCATTGAGCTCTCTGGTAATCACAGCTAGTTCTAGTTGTTGCTTGCGGCTAATTCCAGTGAAATTTTGCGCATAAATCTTCTTTACATGATTTCGGATGCAATTAGTTTTTTTTTTAGAATGGATGCAATTAGTTCTAATTGGCTCTCTGTTTTTATTTGCAAAACAGGGGAAAAGAAGCCCATCAACTCGGAGCTGTGGCACGCTTGTGCCGGCCCCCTGGTGTCGTTGCCCCCGGTGGGCAGTCTCGTCGTATACTTCCCGCAGGGCCATAGCGAACAGGTGCACGACTTAACAGTTTATACAGCAGGAATGAGCTGATACAGGGATTTTTTTTCCTCAAAATTTTTCCCTTGTTGCAATTCTTTGTTAGGTTGCTGCTTCAATGCACAAGGAGCTGGACACCATCCCCAGCTACCCATCTCTGCCTTCCAAGTTGATCTGCAAGCTCCTAAGTCTCACCTTACATGTACGTCAATGGTGGTTTCGCGCTTTTGTGGTCTAGCTGCATCTTTCTTCTTCTTCTTCCTTCTTAGGCGTGCTTTGCTAATTGGGCACAGGAAACAAATTTCTTGTGCAGGCAGATTCTGAAACCGATGAAGTTTATGCCCAGATGACGCTTCAGCCTGTGAGCAAAGTATGTGAGAATTCTTCTTTTCCAAAAAAGTTATATTCATTGTTGATTTCTTCAATGGAAATGAAATATTGTTTCCCAATGCAACTAGTATGACCGAGACGCAATGCTGGCATCTGAGCTGGGTCTGAAACAAAACAAGCAACCAACAGAATTCTTTTGCAAGACGCTGACGGCAAGTGACACAAGTACACATGGGGGATTCTCAGTGCCACGCCGTGCAGCTGAGAAGATCTTTCCACCGCTAGTACGCAAAAATTTCTGCATAGCATCGGAATAATTTTAATGGATCTATGCATTTATCAGATGCAATAAATACCTCCCTTACCAGGGTAACATGTTCGATAGGACTTTACCATGCAACCACCAGCCCAAGAACTCATGGCGAAGGATCTGCATGATATTTCATGGAAATTTCGGCACATTTATCGAGGTACAGAAAATTGCGAATCACTCATACATGCACATTAACTTTGTATGAACGTGAATTGTTATGCAGCCATGGTTCACTGCCACAATTTTAATGGCTCCATTATGAGATATTCGACTACCCTTTGCAGCTATCGGAATTCCAATTTTTTCATGAAACATTTAGGGAAATCAATACTAGGACATGGTATCTGATAAAACCAGAGGTGTTCTTTACTTATCCCTGTACCGTACCTGCACATGCAGGTCAACCGAAGAGGCATCTTTTGACAACTGGTTGGAGTGTCTTCGTCAGTACTAAAAGGCTTTTAGCTGGTGATTCAGTTCTGTTTATAAGGTAATACTATCAATTCATACATTAAAAAACAAAAAGTATGTGGGTATCTTAACAGTTACAGAAAACATTGATTGCACTTTTTTTCCAGGGACGAGAAATCTCAGCTTCTTTTAGGCATACGACGCGCTAGCAGACCTCAACCAGCTCTGTCGTCATCAGTTTTATCAAGTGACAGCATGCACATAGGAATTCTGGCAGCAGCAGCCCATGCTGCTGCAAACAGCAGTCCATTTACTATTTTCTACAACCCAAGGTATTTTAGCTGCTAATTGCAACTTTAGGCACTTTCTGAAAATAGTTGCTAATGAAACCTTACTATTCTTTCGATAGGGCAAGCCCATCGGAATTTGTTATCCCTTTAGCAAAATACAATAAGGCTCTGTATACACAAGTGTCCCTTGGAATGCGATTCAGAATGCTCTTTGAGACAGAGGATTCAGGGGTAAGAAGATATATGGGCACGATCACAGGCATTGGCGACTTGGATCCGGTGCGATGGAAGAATTCTCATTGGCGAAACCTTCAGGTTGCTGATTCATCTGCCTTTTGCCCCCTCTGCACTCTGCAGTGATATCCATTTAACTAAGCTACATCCAGTAAGAATTCTTCTGGGTTAATAAGTGAAATTAGACTTACACAAGTTAACCCTGATGTTATATAGATATTATATTAGATGTGTCTAACACCATATAGAAACGATGTTTAAATACTAGAGAAAATTACTAGCATAAAAGAATGGTAGGTTCATCTGACTTCATCTGCCTTTTCCACTTTAGGTTGGCTGGGATGAATCAACTGCATCTGAGAGGCGCACTCGTGTTTCAATATGGGAGATTGAACCAGTTGCCACACCATTTTATATATGCCCGCCACCATTTTTTAGGCCAAAACTTCCAAAGCAGCCAGGAATGCCAGGTACAGGTAGTGCAATTTTATGTTATCTACCATACAGGAAACAATGCAATATACAGCCTCAAATTTTGGCCTTCTAATCCTTTTGTAGTTCTGTGGTTCTTAGCATTTGGTAAAAGGTTTGACTATCATGTGCCCCTGTATATTTAAGTTGGAGAAAAAAAAATATTTCCTGAACAAGTTCGTGCTCTTTTCTTGTCTATAGCCTTGATACATCAACTACCAGCAAGAAACGTTGATTGCTTGTTGAGAAACATCAATATAAGTGGCAGGGACAGGACAATTTCCTTACCTAAATTTCATTGCTTCTTGCTTATGTTATACTAGATTTTAACTGTGAGCAAGAATTTTTTTGAACATAAATAACTGTGAGCAAGAATGATGGCCTACTTGTTTGTCCTTGTGTTGGAATCATTTATCAATAAACATTCATGCATCTGTTATTTTTCACTGTTCCGTTTTTCTGAAGATATGTTTTTGTCCTTGTATAAAAATTGAATCTTGCAGATGATGAAAACGAGGTTGAGAGTGCTTTCAAAAGAGCAATGCCATGGCTTGCAGATGATTTTGCTCTGAAAGATGTCCAAAATGCATTATTTCCAGGCTTGAACCTAGTTCAATGGATGGCTATGCAGCAAAATCCTCAGATGCTAACAGCTAGTGCCCCTGCTGTACAGTCACAATACCTGACCTCTAATGCACTGGGTATGCAGGATGGAATAGGCAGTGTCAATGAGGATCCAGCAAAAAGATTGGGTATGCAGACCCAAAATATCGGCTTGCCTAATTTACAGGCTGGTTCAAAAGTGGAGCACCCTGCAATTACTTCATCAGCTCAACACCAACAGCAGCCTCACCATGTGTTGCAACAACAGCAGGTTCCATTGCAGCAAAGTTCTGCAGTTCTACAGCAACAACAAGCCCAGCTGTTGCAGCAGAATGCCATTCACTTGCAGCAGCAGCAAGAACAGCTCCAACGGCAACAGTCGCAGCCGCCACAGCAGCTGAAGGCTACTACATGTCTTCAGCCAACAGATCAGCACAAGCTGAAAGAACAACAACGTTCAGGTGGACAAGCTGTCTCACAAGCACAATTGTTAAACCAGATTTTGCAACCATCATCATCTCAGATACAACAACTGGGTTTACCCAAGTCACCTACCCAGCGCCCAGGTTTACCAGGTTTAACAACCATTGGTTCTTTGCAGCAACCGCAATTAAATCAGACTCCACAGCTGCAACAAACAGCAGAATACCAGCAGGCACTCCTTCAAAGTCAACAACCCCAACTACAACAACTATCACAACCAGAACTGCAGCTGCAGCTGCTTCAAAAGATTCAACAACAAAATTTGCTATCTCAGCTGAACCCACAGCATCAGTCCCAGCTAATCCAACAATTGTCTCAGAAAAGCCAGGAAATTCTCCAGCAACAAGTTCTTCAACATCAGTTAAGTGGTGCTGATGCTATAGGCCAGCTCAAGCATTTGCAGAAAACACCTTTGAACCATATGACAGGATCCCTGGCACCCCAGCAACTTGTAAGATCACACTCAGCACTTGCTGAGAGCGAAGAACCATCCAGCTCAACAGCTCCATCTGGAAGCCGTATCTCTCCAATAAATTCACTGAGTAGAACACACCAGGGAAGCAAAAATTTACCTGAGGTGCCAACAACACCGCACATTGAGCACTTACTTCAGGAAATTCAAAGCAAGTCAGATAACCGAATCAAGAATGATATACAAGGCAGTAAAGAAACATTCCATGCACCTAACCGGCATCCAACTTCAGATCAACTTGATGCATCATCTGCTACGTCATTTTGTTTAGATGAGAGCCCACGGGAAGGCTTTTCCTTTCCTCCGGTATGTTTGGATAACAATGTTCAAGTTGATCCAAGAGATAACTTTCTTGTTGCGGAAAATGTGGACACATTGATGCCTGATGCCTTGTTATCGAGAGGCATGTCGTCTGGAAAGGGCATATGTAATCTACCTCCAGGACAAAGGGATCATAGGGATGTGGAGAATGAGCTATCCTCTGCTGCATTCAGCTCCCAATCATTTGGTCTGCCTGACATGTCTTTTAAACCTGGATGTTCAAGTGATGTTGCTGTTGCTGATGGTGGAATGGCAAGCCAAGGTTTGTGGAATAGTCAAACACAGCGAATGAGAACCTTCACCAAGGTTTGTTACTTGGCAACACTTACCTAAGAGTACACAGTACACACATTATGCATACCATGTGCCAATATGTGCATGCTCTCTCAACCACGAAGTAATCTAATCTATTCTTCTTTTAGAATTACATTTAATGCAGTTATAAAAGCTGACCTTATTGTGCATATTTTAAAGATAGTAATAGGGAAAAATTTCTGCAAATTCATGTGAAATTTCATCTTTATTAACTAATATATAGGTGTTATGGATTACTGCAGTACTGTTTTAGCGTTTAGCTGGGGCAAAGAAAGTTGTTTGGATGACATTAAGGAATATATCTAGAGCGTATTTGACCCAAGAAGGGTGTGCATACCAGTATATGGAGAATGTGATCATACTAGACCATTTGGGGTATTATATATGTTGAGTATGTGAGTATAAATTAAGTATATGGACACACTTATTTATGTGTACCGGTGTGAATCTATTATCACAATATATAAAAAAGAGCTCTATTGTAATTTTTTCATATAGCTCTCTTTAGGATATCTTAAAAATGAGTATATGAGAACATATTTGAAGTTTTGAACTGATAAATGAGTTTGGTGACATACACACGTTTATTAAAGATAGGTTTTTTTTCTACTCCTGTGTGTAGCTACTTCCATCTCTATATATCAGTTTGCATAATTGCATTCCAGTGTTTCCGGAATGAAATTGTCACCTGATGCAGGGTGCATGTAACTAAAAGCCCTGATGATGAACTATTATTTACTTCCATACATAGGTGAAACTTTTGAAGTGTATAAGCATTTTCAGTATCCAACCCTACCTTGTCTTTGGGCTGAATACTTCTGTTCATTATATTTGACTCAATTGATCCTATGTGCCAAACTGATACCTAATGATGCAATTGTGCAATAATAGTACAATGATCCTTTGTAATACCTTAACTCATATTAGCATGTTCATCATCTTGATTTGAAGGTTCAAAAGCGTGGATCCGTGGGAAGATCAATTGACATAACACGATACCGAGGTTATGACGATCTTCGGCATGATCTCGCATGCATGTTCGGTATTCAAGGTCAGCTTGAAGATCCCTACAGAACAGACTGGAAGCTGGTCTATGTTGATCATGAAAATGACATCCTCCTTGTTGGGGATGACCCCTGGGAGTAAGTTCTTACATGGTCTGTCCTTACCATGATGTTTCCTTAACCTGTTTCCCTTCTAATGATTCGAAAATCCTGACCTGCAGGGAATTTGTAAGCTGTGTGAAAAGTATCAAAATATTATCATCTGCTGAAGTACAGCAAATGAGCTTGGATGGTGAATTTGGTTGCATCCCTCCACAAACGCAAGCATGTAGCGCTTCTGATGACGCAAATGCATGGAGGGCCTGACGTAAATACTAATGTGCCTCTTACCATTATTTAAAGGATACAGAATCAAGGATATAAAGGATTGAAACACACGTCTAGTGTTAGAGCCGACTCACTGACATAATCAACGAAAGTACTTCTGGCAGAAGTTGTTCAGCAAGCTGCCATAATTTGGAGGTCTTGGCGCTTTATTCCGACGAAATTGGCTAATTACTCAACGTTTCAGATTAGTTTGATGTTTTTGAAAATTAAACTAGAACTTGAGAAGATATCACTGTGTATCGGGACCTACATTTATTGTAATCCTACAGAATCGTTCAATTATCTCAGTGTATATATGTGCTGTAAACCTGTAACAGCCGGTTTTGCAACCGGAATTCCCAATGTAATTATCCTAGTGTGCTGATTCCACTATTGAAGTAGAACAGGTTGTATTGACAATCTGTAACAGAAAACTCGAAACAATGTCAGACATAGTACAGTCTTATTATTTCGCACGTAGCTAAGATCAACTTATAAGGTTCAAACCAACGGTGTCTTCATGTCCATCCTCCAAAATTTAACGTGACACTGTTACAAAACTGTTTTGTACTGTAAACAGAAAAATGTAGTTAGAATAGCGATGGAGGATGGGGAAATGAAGGAGGTGTTAGTGTTTACGTGCTGCAACCTATGCTCTGAGGTTGATGCAATTATTTTATTTAATTACGCATATTAGGACTCGAATTGAGACTTCTAGCCTTGATACTATATTAAGTTACAAGCATCAATTAATTCCGCAAAAAACCTTTTAAACCAATAAAAAAGATGGACAATTCAATTATAGTAAACGCGACCAAACGAGGAGCACATGGAGTGATCATTGCTTGCTGCAACCAAGTAACATAGAGAAGAAGCAGTGCGAATTTTGCCTCCCAAGGATGGCATTTCAATTTACAATGTTGACACTCAAATGCATGCTTTGATGCACTATTATTAGGACTGATCGGATCGGACCGGACCGACCGTCAGTCCGACTGAAAGGCATTTCATTTTACAATGTTGACACTTAAATGCATGTTTAGGCTCCCGGCCTAAAATGAACAAGGGATGGGGTTCAAATCCCAAACCACTTGGGTTGGAAGATCATTGCTTACCGCTGCGCCATATGTTTGTTCTGCATGAGCTAAGACAATAATATATTTAAACTGTTTCGGACCTGCGGTCTGACCGGTCAAACCAATTAAGTCGTGAACTGAAGACTCCACCGGTTCAATGTCCGGTCCGGTCCTAATAATTATGCTTTGATGACCATAGTCTAGCTGGATCTGTTCAAGTAGACATAAATTCGCAGTGGTTGGCTACTCATTTGGTATCTAAAAATTGACTACCTCGGTACACCAAAGCCTTTTCATTTTACGTACATATATGTAGTTGGAAGGGAGAACGGTGTGACCTATTGGCACTACGGGGATGAATCCAAGGGAAGGGTTGTCCCGCATGTTAGAGTAGAGCACATCGACGAACGAAGGAAGCTTACTTTCTTTTCTACCTAATATTAAAGCAAATAAGATTTCACGGTCCCTTCTGAATCAATGATCCGTCCTAACAGGTCCCGACTCCATCCGTGTCCTCTCGCCCGGACGGACGAGTCCGCGGCCGACGTGGGACCCGTGTTCCTTTTGCCCGGACAGACGAGTCCGCAGCCGAGCCTTGGACGCCTTCTTCTCTATGTCCCAAACTCACAATCCGCATCATATACTGTGAGCCCAATTAGTTTACTAATTTATGTCCGTTAAGGCCCAAAATCATGAAAAAGATATGTCACGAAATCATCGAATCAAAAGTTATAGTGCCAAATCGACCCTGAACTTCAAATATGCATGCACAAAAGCATCCAAGTATCCAACGAGTTCACCAGGCAAACACGAAAGGCCAGGAAATCTCCTAGATGGAGGAGACGATGTGAGGCCACAATGGCAGAGAGAGGACCAGATGGGAGAGGGCAGAGAAGAGGGAGCATCTGGCGATGCTGGTGGAGACGGACTGCGGCCGACGGAGGGATCTCCACGCCGTCCGGCGACAGATCCGGAGGCCCGGTGGCCCAGGCGCTGCTGGCCCCGCGGTAGAGGCGATGGAGGCCCTGGTGGATCTCCCATTGGCTTCGACCTGGTGGCGGGCGCGGAGGAGGAGTGAAGAGGGTGGCCGGAGGAAGCGAGTACTGAGGCCCTGGTGGATCTCCCGTCGGCTCCGACCTGGTGGCGGGCGCGGAGGAGTGAAGAGGGCGGCTGGAGGAAGTGAGTACTGAGGAGGCCATCGAGTTCGCGCAGAACCAGGCGCGCTGCGAGCGGGGGCGACAGGCGATGGAGGAGGTTTTGCGGCGGGTGGGCGGACAGAGAAGCTACGAGACGACGACGGGGCTGTGGTGTACGGGAGCCGAGTGGATAAAGGCTATGCGGCAATGCTTTTTTTCTTTTCTTTTAACCCTTCAAGTGTTGCCGTCAAGAGGTTCGAAAGGGCTTTTTTTTTCTTTTCTTTAACCCTGCCGTCACGGAAGTTTGGAAGGGGTTTTAGTTGACTATTTTGCCATAATAACATATACACTTATGTATTGTAGTATTTGATGAAAATAAAACTAAAATTACAACTTCAATGGAAATAAACTAACGACATGTTTGTTTCATGAGAAATGAAAGGCATTCCAAGAATATGATTCTATATCAAATTCTATTTTAAATTGGAGGTCGCCGGAGCATTCTTGCAAGCGGTGTGGTGAAATCGGTCAGAAGAGTGCTAGAGTGAGCGATTGAGATGCCTCCTACTCCTGGTGCCGCAAACCAACAGGCGCCGTGGAGGTCACCGGCCATGAAGATGGCAAAGGACCCGAGGTCGTCGGAGCTTTCTACCCTGAGGACAATCAGAGAGCAGACGTTACTGGCTACAAAATTTCCACGGATAGTTGAGATCGCCGGCCTGAAGCCTGAAGGCACATGCGGAGAGCTAAAGTCTCATGTGGGTCAGGAACTGCGGATCTGATGGGAGGCGGAGGCAATGGATGATGGAGACCAAGACATATTTCCAAAGCAGAGCCGGCTCAAAAGCTGGTGCTAGAAAACGAATCTAATTCAACCTAATTCCAAAGATACAAAATTCAATTCGAAATGAAATCTGAAATGGAATCAGATTTCTGGAATGCCTTTCATTTCCAAGGAAACAAACATGCATGCCTTGTAACATAACATTTTGAAATATTCCAATACCATGCCATTTATTTTGAGAAAAGGAAAACAACAATAAATGCAACTAGATACCCATTTAAAACGTATGATTTGCAAATTAATCGTGTAGATATTTCAAATAAATATCTTTTAAAAGCAACTAAAAAAACCAATAAAATACACGAAATATATCAATAAGATCATACCCGGTGCAACGCACGGGTATTTTTCCTAGTTAATATTAGAGAGGATTAGATAACTCTAAGGTGGTGTTTGGATAATAAAATAAAGGGGATGGAATAGAATATCTTTATCCCATACCTCTTATCCCAATATCCAAACAAACCTTTAGGGCCTGTTTGGAATGCGAGAATTTTTCCTCATTCCTGCATTTTTCCTGTGAAATTGAACTGTTTTCTGTGAAATTCCTATACAATTCCTGTGAAATTTCTGCGTTCCAAACGGGCCCTTAGTCTGAGGCCCTTTGGGCCTTGTCAAACAAAACAGAGCCGTCCGCCGGCTGAACCTTTTATCCCTGAGCATGCACAGTGGTAAGTAATCTTAATGACAGAGGACCATCATGGGCCGATGCCCAGAGGCAAGATTTTTTATCCGTGAGCATGTAGAGTGGTAACCAAGCTGAGTGACACAAGACTACAAGAGGATCATTGTGGGCCGATGCCTAGAGGCAATTAGATATTCGGATGATGACATGAAAACTTTGGAGGGAAGAGTCCATGCTGCAGCAAATCTTCATCGATCAAGGTGTCCCCCCTTAATTGAGTATGAGTCAAATCCAAACACGCAAGGTAGTACTCGAAAAGTTTTATATGGTGGGGGCTGATGGACAACTCCAAGTGGAATGCGTAGGGTATTGATAGAGCTACACGATCTACCCTTCTTTTCCGTGGTGTCGCTCACAATGCATAATGAAACTAGAGTACAATGACCTATTTATAGACTCAACTTTTAGGCGTTAAATATCCCACATGTTCTAGGAAAACGTGTAACTCCCTAAATCATGTCGCCAACCACAATCAACCATGCTAGTTATATGAGCTTAAAATGTGTGAATCATGTGACAATTAGCTGGTTGGAAAAGAACTAAAACTAATAGAAAAAAAATATTTCCACTATTTAGTCTTTTATTTTCTCACATTATTTTATACCCATACCATAATAATAAAAAATAATGATAAAAATTATTAGACCGTATCTTGAGAAATTTGAACTTAAAATACAACTTGTTGTTACTCGTGGTGCATTTTATAAAAAAAATCATGTCGCTGCACGAAACAAAGGCCCCGTTCGGATCCCACGGCAAAAAGGCAAAATGGCAAAAATTTTGCCATGGGATCCGAACACCCTACGGCAAAATGAAAACGACGAAATAAAATGGCAAAAGGACCGCGCATCCAGCCGTATCCAAAGCGACCTCCTGCCCCTCAGTCGTCCCCGCATCGAGCCGAAGCTCCGCCACCACAGCCCGCCTCCGCCGACCGCTTGCTGCAGCCGCCGCCGCTCCTCAGCCGCCCCGACGGCGCGCCTCCTCCGCAGGTCGTCGGCTCCGCTCGTCCGCAGCTCCTCCGCTCGTCCGCGACCGCAACCCTCCGCCCCGTTCCACCCCGTCGGAGCACCGCAGATCCGCCGCCACCGTCGACCGGCGCCGCCGACTGCGACCTCCGCCGCCGCGTCCCTCCGCCGCCGCGCTCCTCCGTGACCGCGACCCTCCACCGCGTTCCACCCCGTCGGAGCCCCGCAGATCCGCCGCCACCGTCGACCGCCGCCGCCGCCGACTCCGACCTCCGCCGCCGCGCTCCTCCGCGACCGCGACCCTCCACCGCGTTCCACCCCGTCGGAGCACCGCAGATCCGCCGCCACCGTCGACCGGCGCCGCCGACTGCGACCTCCGCCGCCGCGTCCCTCCGCCGCCGCGCTCCTCCGCGACCGCGAGCCTCCACCGCGTTCCACCCCGTCGGAGCCCCGCAGATCCGCCGGCACCGTCGACCGCCGCCGCCGACTACGACCTCGGCCACCGCGCTCCTCCACGACCGCGACCCTCCGCGCCGATCTCTCCGCGTCGTCGTCGCCTCCGCCGCGACCGAGGCGCCGCCCAAGGCCACGCCGCCACCGACCTCGCCCTCCGGCATCGTGCTCGTCGACCCCTCTGAGGCCTAGAACGTGTCAAGACCGTGTACGACGAGAAGGTCGTCCCGCTCATCACCGAGGAGTTCGGCTACGCCAATGTCCATCAGGTGCTCGACCCTACTCTCCACCGCCATTTCTCACCTAGGTGTAGCTGCAGTTCAGGTGTCATGCAAACAACTTGTCGATGTTTGCAAATGCTGCAACCTGGTTGTTACGAGTTCTGGATTAATGCAATATAGTTAGATAATGATGTTTTCTAATGTCACAATGATGTTTTATTATTTTCATAAACTTGTCCCCTGTTTGATTCTGTTGTAGCACCCTGCACTTTTGGGAATTATATCCGTTGTAGAGTGATAATCGTATTGCCATTGTTAATCTTTGAAATGCAATAATGCATGCCATGCACTGCTGACCCTGGTTATTCCATATCTGGTGCTCAACTGTTGCATATTGGCATCCAACAGAGATTACAGTTTGGCTTCTTGTCATAGCAAAGTTACAGTGTGCTTACTCTGTTTATGATCACTGTCTTCTTAATTGGAGGGTACGCCGGACCAACCTTTTACAAAAATTTCTCTTAGCAATTTTGTTCTCCTCACTATCAGGGATGAGGGGACCGGGGATTACTTCTCCCAGCCCGATCCGTACTCCCAGGACGAGGGATTTGACTTGTACTCCGACGACGCGGCCCGGACGCCGGTGTACACCTCCGTTTCTCGTCTGCCCATGGAAGGGCTCGCCCTCAACTCCCAGCCGGAAGGGTGGCCCTACCTAGCAAGCTACCGAAGCCTGCTGCAGTCTGACGGCGGGAGCGGAAGCAACGGCGGCAGAAGGCCGGTTCGTTCCCCTCCACCCCGCCGTGACACAACAGGCCCCATCCGCAGAGTTGGTCTTCGCAGACCACGCGCTGGAGGGCCCTCATCGAGCCTCGGCCGAGGTCGTGGGGGTGGGTTCCCACCAGCTTTGGCTTCTCTGGTTGGTCATTTGGGTCCAGGACGTGGGACCTCTCTCGGAACCGCTTGGCACGGCACCAGCGATGAGAACGAGCTTGAGGATGATGACGACGCGCAGGACATCGTTGAGGTATATTACACATCAAAACGCAAAATGTGTCTCTGCAGTATATACCAGTGCTCTTTACATCTTGAACATTGTAGCCCAATTTTGCATATCAGTTTTGCCATATCAGTTTTGCATTTTACTCACTTGATATTATTTGTCATGCAATCTATATTGTTTGCCATTTAGACCTGGTTGTTTGGGCTGCAGTGTTTAGGGTGCCAATTATAGAAGTTTTGATGCGGGTTACTATCAACTTCTAGGAGTTACTATCAACTTCTAGGAGGGTTTTTTTTATAAGAAAATAAGAAAACCGCTAGGAGTTACTTTTGCTGGTGTAATGCAAGTATGCAACATGCTTGCTTCCTGTTTGGATCATCTCGCAGCTGCTTTCTGATTGCTGTATGTGGCTGACACCTATGATCGTGATGCTTGGTTGCATACCATTTTAGGTTCTACGTTCTAATGTTGTATGCATGCATTCCTCTCTGGTACTCGTTTTTATAGTTATTGTGATGCATATTGCTGTAGATTGACAAAAGCAAAAAAAATGTTGCAAAGAAAACTGACAAGGCAAATTGGACGAATCAAAATAATACTGTCTTGCTTCAATTACTCTCTGAGCAAATTGGGTTGGGTAATTACAAGAAAGGAATCATGTCTAGAGAGGGATACAGGCAGCTCGAGGCAAAGTTCCACTTCGCAACAGGCTTAAGGCATTATAGAAAGCAGCTCGTTGGGCGAATTAGGACTCTGAAACAAATGTATGGATTCATTAAAGATATGCACACCGACAGTGGTTTAGGCCGTGATGACCAAGGATGGCCTACTGCAAGCACAGAATGGTGGGATACAAAAACAAAGGTAACTGTCCCTTGCATTTCAATTGTGCACTTTTGAATTGTACTTTGCCATTCTAATAGCGCGCTGTCCTTTTTTTCTCAGGGCTGTCCAGAATTCAAGAAACTGAAGTTCGGATCTCCAGAATATTTTGACTTGCTAGAGCAATGTTTCCACGATGTAGCTGTTGATGGATCTACAGCATTTGTTCCCGGCGAAGAAGAGGCACAGGAGATTGATGAAACTGAGCAACAGGAAAATGAGGAAGAGGAAGAGGAGCTACCAGAAAATGAAAACAGCCCTATGAGTTCCAGTGGCAGGAAAAGGGGCAGCAGTACAAGTACAAGGTCGACTGCAGATAGTCCTGTCAAGAAGAGCAAGAGCCCTATGCTGAAGGTGATGAAGCAATACCTTCATATGTCTGCTACGCAATCAGCTCAAAGGAATCAGTACTTGAAGAAACTTGGGAGGAAAAAAGAAGATGCTGAGGCGAAGTTGGAAGATGCAATTAAACAAGCGCAAAAGTTGGCAAAACAAGCTGGGTTCGATGAAAGTAGTTCAGAGTTTTATGCAGTCTCCCATATCTGCAAAGATGAGGCACTAATGAAGTTTTTCATTAACCTGGAGACAACAGAAGAGAGGGTTGCATTCCTGAGAAGATATTGCAAGAAAAAAATCTGGATTAGAGTAACTTATATATGTAATAAGTGTGTGCCTAAACTATATAATGGAACTATGTGTGTCTGTTCTGTTTGTGTGGAACTATGTAATGGTCTCCTATGTTTTGAAACCCTTACTGTTTCATGGCTCATGTGTTTCTGACCCTTTACTGTTTGTTGTCTCATATCTCATTGTCGCATTTTTTTCTTCATTCATTAATGTTTGTTGTCTCACAGTAATGTACTGATCCATTAATATTTGTTGTCGCATAGGCATTGGATGGTCAGTTGGATTCTAGTGATAAAGAGGTGCTGAACCTGTTAGTCGAGGATGCTGAGCATGAGAAGCAAGTGATGGAGATGATCTTCATTTTCGGTATGTATTATCACACTTATATGCACCAAATTAAGAGGAGGACAGCCCCTGAAAGTGGTCATGATTGGGTGATGAGGAATTTAGCTGATGAAACTGAGTGTTACAACATGTTTAGAATGACACCACCAATGTTTTATAGACTACATGACCTCTTAGTGCAATCTTATGGCCTTAAGTCAACATCAAAGTGCAATAGTATAGAGGCCTTAGGAATGTTCCTTTGGATGGTTGGCGCATGTCAGTCAGTCAGACAAGCAGATAATCGACTACAAAGGTCACTAGATACAGTTTACCGCAACTTTGAAAAAGTTTTAAAATGCCTTGTGAAACTAGCTGCTGATATAATTAGGCCATTGGACCCAGAGTTCAAGACAATACACCGACGGTTGCAATGTCCTAGATTCAGGCCACACTTCAATGATTGTATAGGGGCAATTGATGGAACTCATGTGGAAGTTGTGGTGCCAAATGATAAAATGGTTCAATATCTTTGTCGAAAGGGGATCACAACACAAAATGTGCTTGCTGTTGTGGACTTTGACATGAGATTCACATTTGTGCTTGCTGGATGGCCGGGATCAGTACACGACATGAGAGTGTTCAATGATGCCACCAATAAGTACAAAGCAAGGTTTCCACATCCACCTCTAGGTATAAAACCTATCTAGGCAACAAGTACATGATGTGTGTTGTCTTAGTGTTGGTTTTGTTATTAACAGATTATTGATTTTGTAGGGAAGTACTACCTAGTAGATTCAGGATATCCAAATCGTGCAGGGTATCTTGCACCTTACAAGGGGACAAAATACCATTTACCAGAGTTTCGTAATTCCACAATGCCGAGAGGTATGAAAGAGAACTTCAATTTTGCTCATTCGTCACTTAGAAATGTCGTGGAAAGGGCCTTTGGAGTTTTAAAAATGAAGTGGAAAATGTTGTTGAAAGTGCCAGCCTATCCACCGGCAAAACAGGCCCGAATAATTGTAGCATGCATGGCATTGCATAATTTTATTAGAGAGAGTAAGCTCATGGATGTTGATTTTGCTCGTTGCGACCGTGATGAGCACTACGTTCCAATTGAGGCATCATTGTCACAACCACGTAGACGGGAGACCCGAGGATTGGAAGAGGATCGCAACATGAATGCATTTCGCGATCAACTAGCTAATGCTTTGTACAATAGATAAACTTTACATGTTATGTGTTGTGTACTTTGTATGGAACTGCATGAATTTTGGATGAATAATTATGTGTATTTTGGTTTGTATTGTTTAAACTTTGGATTATCTATTCTCTGCGCTCTCTATGTGATGGCGGGAAAAAAGTGGCGGGAAAGAGAATAGGAGATGGAAAAATATGTTTAAAATGGGCTTTTGGCAAAAATTTTGCCATTGGATACGAACACTCCAACTAGCAAAAATTTTGCCATCTTTTGGTGAGAGCAAAACTTTTGCCGTTTTGCCGTGGGATCCGAACGGGGCCAAAATGGCAACGGATCAAATCATGGCCAGCATTCGGCCCATTTCAGGGACGGGCCCTACGATGTTCTAGAACCATCCAGTCCAATCGCAGCACCAACCAAAGCGAGGTGGGATAAAAAAGTGAGGCCGGGCGTGCTGCAGCCGCCGCTCTGCTCTCGCATAGGGTTTATCTCCTCCCTCGCCTCCCTCCTCTTCCCCGACCCCGGGCTCGCTTCTCACGCACGGCAGCCGGGTTCCAAAGCGCAACCCCAGCCCCAGCCCTCGAAGGTACGTACCATCCGCTGGTGACTACTGGTCGATTCGCGCTTGCTTGGTGTTGGATTTGGCTGGTTCAGTTGGGGACTGGGAGTCACTTTGGTGATGTGCTCCGATCCGATTCGGGTTTCTCTTTGGCTTGTTTTGTGGATGGGGGAGTGTGCTGATTTGGGATTGGATGGGGCGGACTCTGATATGTTCCGTGGGTTTGAATTTATTGAACCAATTTAAGCTCAACAATCCTACCTGCCTCCTGATTTCGCAGCTAGTCGTCGTTCAGGGAGCACGCGAAGATGTCGTCTGTGCAGCTCTCTGGTGCCGGACTCGCCGCTGTGGCCTTCACGAACAAGGGCCTAGCTTCTCCGCCGACAGCGCTCCGGGTCTGCACGTCGAGGCGCTCGGTCCGTAGCCTGGTTGTCAGGGCTGCCACTGTCGTCGCCCCAAAGGTACACGACCGTGCGTGCCCAGTTTTAGGCAGGACGCACACGTTCCGGTAGAATGCAGGCGTGCGTGTGCGTGGCTTGCAGCATTGAGTTTTTGATATATAATGTCGTGCTGCAGTACACTTCACTGAAGCCTCTGGGAGATAGGGTGCTCGTGAAGCTTAGCGCTGCCGAGGAGAAGACGAGCGGTGGCATTTTGCTTCCATCGACTGCGCAGACTAAACCGCAAGGAGGTCAGGTTGTTGCTGTTGGACCGGGAAGGACTATTGGGGACAAGAAAATTGAGGTTGGCGTAGAGGTAAATCCTTGTTCGAGGTGGATTAGTAGCTCATGGATTTATGTCTAATTCGTATGCCTTTCTGGTAAATGTGGATATGATGAGATAAGGTTCCATGCTCATTCATAGGCTTCATATTGCACAAACAATAACCCACTGTTAGGTTTTAACTTTTAACGAAACTGTCAAGGGAATGACAAAAGCGGCAAACGTGGTTCTGCGGTAAAAGTGATGTGGAGCCTATAAAAACCTTGTGTGCCCTCAGACATATGTAACTGTTGGTTTCCATTTTCTGGAGAAGATAACCCCATTAATTAAGAACAAGGCAATAAAAAGGCCCCGCTTTAAATATTTGAAGCAGGCATAATTGTTCTCTGCCCATCAAATCCATGAAGGCTTCTAGTGTGGAAATGATTCATTGTTGAAAGGCTTAGGGGGCCTACTTTCATATGCACCAAATGTTATACTGTTTAGATCAAAAGATGCCCTCTACATTTTTAAATATATGACACCTCAGACTTTTGCATATGATGTTTAACCATTCATCTTATTGAAAAAAAATATAGTGCACATATTACAAAATATAATCCATGCCCTTCACAACAAAATAAATGACACTTCCCTCTGGTCATTAATATATGGTGTTTTTTAGATTCGAGGAATGTGGTAAGCTACTTGTGAGAGGTTTTTACAAGGCGGGGGACAAAATGACCCTGCATGCTGGGTCGGGGATGACATTCCTGGGCTGAGAGTCGCTGCCATTGACCCTGTTTTATTGTGACTATGGTTAAGACTATCCTTTGGAGTTGGTAGAGCAAAAGGTATAGCTAATTCGTAACTTACTGCAGTGCTTAGACACAAGTTATACCACTGAGCTTGAGTTAATAGTACTCTTTGGAAGTGCAAAGCTTATATCTAATTCATCACATGGTGACTTTGTACAGGTTGTATCTGCAAGCTAGTATAACTGACTTAGAGTAGAGTAACCCTTAAGTTTTTTTGCTAGATTGGCAATCAAGTTAACAACCCTCAAGTTAGCTTGTTCATAGTTATCCCTATTTTGTCTCTGAAGTCATGACCTATTTTGTCTCTGAAGTCATGAAGATCAGCCACCCCTGTGTCAGTTTCTCTCCTATTTATAACTCATTATTGTGCCCCTCACAAGAAGCTCAAGTGAGTGTTGCAAGGAAACTTTGGGGTTACTCTATCTCAATTGTATTACTTGGATCTTGGAGTTACAAAGAAATGTGTACCTCTACAAGTCTACAGTCTACAAATAATTTCCCACATTTTCTGTGCATCTTAGAATGCCACACCATTTGTTGTGGGTGAAAATAACATTCCTCAACTTTCAAATGGTGTATGGTTTGTGTGTAGGAATGCTCTGGATCTTTACAAAATCCTTGCTTGGATTCGATGGATTGAGATGCACTAGGTTTTAGATAGATGAGCTTCTCGCGCCAAAATCACATCAAGCCAAAAGCCCAAAACTTCCCATAAGTTTAGGAGCCCTTAAATTTTCTGTTGTCTTTACAAATGGGGCGCAAAATACCCACTAAGTTTTTGACTAGCAAAGTGCAACATAAATGTTAACCATGTGTAGAACTCTTGGCCAAATTCGTTTCCCTTGTTTTGGACTCTCAGTCCATCCCACTTTGGCATGTGGACCATGTGTTGGCAACTTGGCATTACCATCTTTGGTTTTGCCAAGCTTTGTTTACGCTTTGGTTTGAGCCTTTTATTTTGTCGATGCCTTTTCCCTGGATTTTGCAGCTCTAAAGTTTGGTCTAATAACTTATGATAATATGATCACAGTCTAGACATGTCCTTAGTTTGAGAAGCCGGATTGAGTTTGGGGTAATGGAGTGCAGGTAGACCCCACCAGATCCAGTGCTTAATCTCCAGTTTGGTCCAATCGGAAACACCCTTTCTCAAAAAGTGAAAAAACAGGGAGGGCTGACAATTGATCCAGTGTTCAATTTCCAGTTTGGTCCAATTGGAAACACCCTTTCTTTTGTTGGGGCTGCTGATTGATGCAAAGAAAAAGCTTCTCATCTGATTCTGTTTATAATTGCAAGTGGCAAGTTTATATTGGTTCCTGGATAGTCTATTTCATAATTTGGGTCCATTGCCTGATGTGTTTGAGGGAAGTGTCTCTAAGGTAAACCTGGACATAAACACATGTATATTTGGTTGCTTACGACTTGAATTTCCGTCATGCAAAATGTGTTCCTAAACCAGTTATGTTCTGCTTCACATTTAAATTATGGTAATAGATTGTTAGGATAGTACGACCTTTGTGTATGTAAGAAATTTGTTTTTTTATCATACTTGCTTCCACCTGAGTTTAGCTGTACCTTGACTGCCTCGGTACATGGAGCACATCTTATTGTCTAAATGTACTACCAGATATGTTGGATGCTGCAATGCTGTCAATCTAGTTTTCATATGCCCTACTGCATACATGCTTTTTTTACGCACTCTCCTCTGGCTGCCCATGAAATGTTTTGCCATAATATGTATGTTTGCCTTCTAGACTGGAGCAGAAGTAGTATACTCAAAGTATGCTGGGACCGAAGTTGAATTCAATGATTCGAAGCATCTTATTCTCAAAGAAGACGATATCATCGGTGTTCTCGAGACTGATGATGTGAAGGATATGAAGCCTCTCAATGACCGTGTTCTCATCAAGGTATCATATATTCCTGCTAGTTGTAACAATTTTGATGTATATGTTTAGATTTTGGGTAATAAACTTGGAGATTTTGTGAATTATTCTTTTACTGAATAGCTGCATTTAGCTACAACTTACATTTCTCGTGGCATGCCATGACAGGTCGCAGAAGCTGAGGACAAAACTCCTGGTGGCCTTATCCTCACTGAAACAACTAAAGAGAAGCCATCTATCGGAACTGTGAGTTCTTACCTTCTGCTTATAGGGACTATATTTTCTTTTTGCTCGGAAGCTGCGAACATAAAGGTTAATTGGGGCCATATGCTCTCATTTTTACCTTTGTGCGAGCTGTAGCTTGCAGGATTCAATACGTCAAGATATGCTTTCAGCGCTAGCAGGCACTCATGGTCTTAACTCTGGCGCTAAAGATTGTTACCATCTGAATAGATGAGCTAAAGCTCTTACCTGTGCAGGTTGTAGCTGTTGGTCCGGGCCCCCTGGACGAGGAAGGCAAGAGGCAGCCGTTGTCGGTGCCGGCGGGTAGCACCGTCCTGTATTCCAAGTACGCAGGGAGCGAGTTCAAGGGCGCTGACGGCACGGGCTACATTGTGCTGAGAGCGTCAGACGTGATGGCTGTCCTCTCCTGAGCCTTTTTCCGTTTCCGGTTCTTAGTTCGCAACGAATAGGTGTGGAGTGGTATGAAACGATCGCTTTATGCTGATCTATCACTCCAAAGCAGTCACTGTTCCGAGTAATCGACTAGAATTTGTATGGTCACAAGTTACGAGCTACTTGTTGGAATTATAAACGTCCACATCTGATAGTGAGAGGACTCATCTGATTTACAAAGGATATTTTCGGAGGTGGTGAAATTCTTTGCTTTCTTCTATGGAGTACTTACCTGTCATAGGAAGTATTCGAGGATTGTGCTGACCGAATGAGCTGTTTCACTTATTGGAACGTTCCGAACGGGTCAAAGGTTTGTTTAGAACTGCTTAACCTTGCTGATGAGTTTCAGCTTCCTGCTTCCTAGCACAATATCGCCTTGATGAAAGTGGACTGAATAACGTGACTACCTGCTGTATGTTGCAGCGCAGACGTAGAAAAATATACTTTTTATGTTCCATTTATAGACCGTTTGATTCTTTTACACCAAATTTGGTTATTCGTTTTATTTAAAAATTTTGTAGTTACCATCTTTTTCATTGTCATTTAGTTTAGTATAAAAAATCAAATAATTTAAAAATTATAACGGAAAGATTATCTTCTCAACTAAACCGCCATGAGCTTTCAATGAAGATCGTGTACTGCCTGTCCTACATCCTTAGGCGGCGCGCAAAGGGCGTCGTGGTCAACTCGTCCATCCATCAGAAAAGGTCCATGACGGCGTCGCTGACCACGACTACTGTTTCTGTGGAGGCTCACTCCATAAGATACACGTACACCAGTGTGCGCCCACGAATGAATTCGTAGTTTCGTACAGTCACTCAATCACATTCAAAGCAAAATAAACTGAAATCACTGGCAGCGGTTTTATTTTCTTAGGAGCAGTGCTTAGAAAAAAAAAACACGGATTTTATTTGCCGAACCAGATGGGAGCGGTGTTTAGCAAGAAGTGGGGCTACCTAATTTTGCGTCGATGCTGTCCCACTAGAGCATATACAATAGGATGCTTATAGAAGATGCTTAGCAATAAAAACCAGTTTATTTTCTAGCACTAAGTGCTTAGAAGGTGTATGAGGTATTTACTTAAGCATTGGTGATTAATGGGTGCTAATGAGGTAGATGGACATATATAAGCACTTTCCTTGCATTGTAGCAATTAGTTTTTTAGATGGTGCTTAGCATTTTTTTCTCTTTAAACATCTCTGTAAGCAGTGATGCATTGTACATGCGCTTAGTTGTTGCAGTTTTTTAGCGCAGAGGCTTCCGCAGATGCTTCCAACGGAGTGCATGCACCATGCCGCATGGACCTGCCAAGAAGACTGCATGCATGCATGGCCAGAGAATCCCATGTACTAAGTAAGCACTAAGCACCGTATGCGTTATAGGGAGAGGAGCAGCTTAAACTAACTATAATCTTTACCGAACAAAATAAGCACCTGAGTAATCGTAGTCCCCATTGTAAATTAAGCTGCTTAAACTGATGCTCAATGCTTATCTCTCTTTAAGCACCTACGCCTTCGACCATTGTACATGCCCTAAGCTCTGATAGTGCGTGAACCAAGCGACTACCGGACTTAGGCAGCGTTCGTTTCAGGGTTACGATACAATAGGTTGCGGATCCTACATCTTAGGGCCACTCCCTCGGCAAAGGCAAACGAACGAAGCCTATGTCACCAGGTTGTGCAAATGGACGTGCAAAACATTGTTTGGACAATGTAGAAAGAGTGGAGTTTGAAATATAGACGGTGTGATAGACGACCTGGTGACACCAGTTTAGTAATTTTGAATGTCGGATTGTTTATAATAAAACGTGGATTTATGATACTGAAGAATTTTTGTCTCCCTAAGCCAAGCATCAAAGTGATGTCTCAATGTCCTTTTATGCGGCTAGTAATTTTAAGGGACACAAGTGAAGTTTGTTGATCAATTTGAAACCATAACTAGTTACAACTACAATTTCTTATAGAAGTGAATATAAAAAAGGCTATACTCCCGTCATAAAAAAAGGCTATAGGTATTTTTTTTTAAAAAAAAAATCAACATTTTAAAACCTTGGCTAACAATTCAACTAAATCCATATATTTTAGTGTATGCATGCTGTAATCACTTTAATATACTGATAATTTTGTATTTGTTGATGGTATATTTTTTAAAAAATTGGATAGTCAAGTTCCGCGTTAAGGTCCAAGTCAAAATCTATTGAAGCGCTTTAAGATTTTTTTATAACAATATAGGTAAATAATTCAGATGGAGAATTTGAGGTTACTTCAGTTTATTTTTAATAATGTAGATTATAGAAATTTATACACAATTTTATAGGGTACCTTTTGGTTATTATTTTTCATGGTGTCAAGGAGGATAATTTGGATGAATATCTGTCGTTGTACTAGCGAATATGAGTAATCTAATTCACAAAAAAAAGAATATGAGTAATCTAGACGTAGATTGAAAGTCTTCTTTATATGAAGTGAGTACAAGTTGGCCTGACTAGAAGCCAACCATGATGGATGGCATCCATGATTCTTCTCCATAGCTTCACACTTGTTTGGTCTTTCTTAGAGCAAGGCTCTGGTAGTAGAGCCATATATGGCCTTTATACTGATGTCGTATCATGTATAGTCAATCTAATTTATAACTCTCATATATTATACGCACACTAAATGATTAATATTTGTCTCATCTTTATCTATGATTCTCCAATCAACCTTTTGAGAAAAAGTCCAAGCTATAGCGGGCTACTAATATGCAGCCCACCTCTCCTTGTATCTTCCTCTTCGCCGTTCCAACATAGCTCAAATCCAATACGAAAATGACGACTGCCATAGTCTGTTTATGTCATTTTATTATACTTACTCTTATGCAACACTCTTTTCTTGGCATGCGAGTGCATGCATAAGTAGTGGCGCAAGGGTCCAAAGTTTAAATAGAGGTGAGTGTGGATCCGACAGTTCTCTCTCCGTTCTCAAATATTGATCCTGGTTGATTTTTCCGACATCTTTTAACATTTCTATTATTAAAAAAATATTTAAATATCTAAAAATACAAGTCAACTCAAACTAACTTTAATAAAAAAAACCAGATCATAATAAAATAAATGATAAATTGTAACTCTTTTTTACAATAAGATGAATGATAAGTCGCCATAAAAAGTCAACCGTTACAAATAAAAGTAAAAAGCATGTCATATATTTAATTTTTAAATTATATGCGGAGATAGAATAAGTTTGAGACTAATTTTTCTATACGATTGGTTTCTCTTAAAGAGTCTAAAAATACCTGTGTGTAATCGAGTGTTACTTTTATGAAACTCGCTATTACATAGAGTCGATTAATGATATGATAACTGATAATTACTGGTCAATAACACGAGGCGGAGGTACACGCACGCGCGCCAAACAGTAATTCCGTGGAAAACGTGTTTTATTATACTCTCAGAGCTAGAACGGGAGGAGTATATATACACGGAGGTCAGACAAGTCACTCCTTGTGCAAGTGGTCCACACGACCACACTAGAGGCGCCATCCTGTATTCCTGGCTTAAAAGGTACGACGACGCACGCAGCTAGCTCTTGCTTACTAGCTCGTGACATGTCGTCGTCCTTGCCGCCGGAGCAGCCAGAGCATGCGCAGTCGTCGTCGCCGGGAGAGAGGAAGTACAAAGGTGTCCGACGGCGCAAGTGGGGCAGCTGGGCTTCGGAGATCCGGCTGCCCAACAGCCGCGAGCGGATATGGCTTGGCTCCTACGACACGCCGGAGAAGGCGGCACGAGCGTTCGACGCGGCGTCCGTGTGCCTCCGCGGCACCGACGGCGCCGACGGGCTCAACTTCCCGAGCTCGCCGCCGGCTGTCGTCGGCCGCACCAGCGACCCAGAGATGGTGCGCGCGGCCGCTATGGCACACGCCAACCGGCCGGTGCCCACCAGCACCTCCGCCGCAGCTCCATGGCGGGCAACCGAGCGGCCCGAGCGCACGATCGCATATGACGACGGCGACGGTGCACCAGTGGATGTGGAAGCAGCCGCTGCGGTGACGGTGAATGGCCCGGCGCCGCTGCAGCTGCAGGTGTCCGTCGAGACCTTCAACTGGTCGGAGGTCATGGCCAACCCACCGCCGATCTACTCGCCAGTCGTGGTGGGAAGCCATGAGCTCCTGCCAACGACGTTACTGACGCCAGCCACGACGGACGCTGACATGGAGGAGATGCCTGACGAAAGTGACTCGTGCCCGGGCCTTTGGACGTACTTTTGATGTGGGTGGTGATCGAGGCTCATGAGCTCATCCGGTCACGGATCACGTTGACAAAACAAGATAACAAACGCAGAATTTTTTGTGACGAACCATAATAATTGGCGGCACCGAATCACGCGGTAGCGATACTGATATTTTCTGCATTCTTTTGGCACCATTCAGAAGCCGTGACATCAATCTGTCGCTCTCCTCAGCGTTGAGAGCAGTATACACGGATAAGGTAAATACATATGTGCCACATATAATTCTCTGTATATGTGTTTAGATTCAACATTTATATGTAAGTATGCAATAGGTTATTTTTTACTTCTAGTGTATAATTCGCAATTATTTGTTTCAAGTGTACAAATTTATGTCCCACGTGCAAAATTAAGGTTCACATATTTTCAAATTTCTCTTAAGCATCTATTATTTTTTAGTGTAGTTGTAGGTAGGATAATTTTTAAGAAAAATTCCATTTTACAACCTCGATCTAGTTAAGAAGTCTGATTTTTAACCTCGTACTACGAAACCGGGTAACATGCACCCTCGAACTGGCAAAGAAGTCTGATTTACAACCCCAAGCACTGATGAAAGCGGTTTGGTCAGTTCGATGGCCCAAGTTACTCGCTTTTGTAGTTGAAGCTTGAAAATCGGACTATCGTGTCAATTCAAGGGTGCCAAATGGACTTTTTCCTAGTTTTTAATTGTTGGAACAAGTTTTCATGCTTGTAAAAAATTATTTTTCATCTATAACAATTGTTTAGTTAGACCAATTTATTATGAGCATATAACATTTTATTACGCGTGCCGAATTTATTTTGTGCGTACATATTTTACGCATAGAACAACTCATTTTTCCGGTAGAAGAATTAACCATGGACGTCGAATAATTTATTTTGCACGTACGGCAATTCGTTTTGCTGGTACTAATATTCAGTTTCTGCAAAGAATAATTTGTTATACATGTAGAATTATTTTTTGCATGTAAAATAATTCATCATATGCACATAGCACATTTTATTTTGTGTATTAAACAATAATAGGTCGAAATGGAACATGCCAAAAGAGAGAACCGGGACGAAATAGAACATGCATGTAATTTGTTCTAGATATACGTTTTATAATTAGATCCGGGTGTAATTTGTTATGTTACAAGTTTACAACTAGGCTTGAGTTCACTACTGAACAACAATACAATTAAATTCATGCACAAGCATTCGATTTTACGTGCTTCCAAATCGATATATTTTTAGATTGGTTCTATAGAAAGTAATGGTAAGGAACAAACACTTTATCAAATAGTAAAATTTAATCCTGAAAGTTCTGGTAGAAGTAAAGTGCACGCAACGGCCCAATAAAGAGAACGGACCACAACCAATTCTGCGTGGCATTCAGTGACAAAACACCGTCTCATCGCTCCTACATACATCGTCCCCTTTTGTTTGACGTTCAGACAATGTCCCACAAATGTTTGCAGTAGCTTTTTCAGACAAGGTCCTACAAATGTTTTGCAAAAACGAATGGAGGTAGTAGCATTGATCTTGCCTTCTGTTGGGGCAAAGGAGATTGGGCAATACTTGTGCTGCTCCAAATTAGGAATCAGTAGTTAAGGATGGTGCCCCGCTCCATCAGTCCACCCTTTGACGACGCACAAGAGACTTCCGATCCATCGTGGTCCTCTAGAAGCAGCCCATCATGCATGTAAGTGGCGTCGCCAATGTGGCCGTGTGTCCACATCATCAGCGACAGATGTGGTAGTGATGTGGTTTAAACCGCGCGGTTAGTCTTACAGTTGCCCACGCTTTGAAAGGCAAACATCAAATCGCCTATGGGCTATGAGGAGGAGCAAGACTATCCTCTTCTAGAAAGGGAAATTATATAATTATATTCCGGTCTCATCGTTCATCCGTGTGCCGGCGTCTACACAGATCCCGTAAAGAGCAGAAGGCATCAAGGGAAAACAAGGAGCTGGTGAGCTGGGCAATAAAAGGAGGGAAAGGAAAGAAAAAAAAAGAATTAATGCCCGCTTGATTGATGTCTTTTTCATTTATTCCGAGATTAGAAAAATACCAAATAAATAAAAGAATAAAGATTGAAAATATTTTCACAAGTAGTGAACTAAATTTCTTGTTATTTTTTGCTTATATGTGATAAAAAGTTGACTACTAGTTAGTAGATAATCTACTTAGATTGATCTTCCACGGAGACACTGTTGAACTGGAACGATACGCCCGCATGAATCCACAAACTTAACAATTAACACAACAACGAGTCTACATTGACTAGATAGAGGGTGGAGCCGGAGGATTTGCCCATGGTGGCGGAAAACATAGAGCAAGGGAGCAACTGGTTCCTAGATCGATGGTTTCACTACCCATAATGTAATTGCATCCGGAAGCATCATCTAAGAGTTAGGGCCTTATTGGGAGAGCTTCACTCCAGTAAATTCAACTCCACTCCACCAACTCCAATATAGAGCAGCTCTACTATGGAGCTAGAGTGGATGAAGAGAGTGTTTGGCACAGGAGTTAGCTCCGCTCTCTAAAACAGATGTTTTACTTACCCTTGTTTTGCAGAGTGAGTGCATTTGCATGTGCTTTGGTTTAAAACGATTTGTTTCTATTTTTCTATGAATTGTTGGTCAAAGGTGCCCACTGAAACCTCATCACTAACTCAAGTCAGCACGACTCGACCAACATATCCACATCGGCGTTCGACCGAATAGCGGCCATACCGCACAAACTATGGCGGTGAGGCTGTGAGTGACACAGGGCGGGTGGTAGTGAGCCATGATCCAAATATCTCTTCACAATCCAAATGAGCTTTTGATAATTTTTAGTTCAAAAATGAATAGGAATATGATCCGATTCGTTTTGGGCCCGATCCTTAAACTAGGTAGGCAAAATTTGAGGGCCCTTTACCACCCCTACGCAGGGGGCGTTTTTTTTTTTCAATTTGACAGCTCCCTCAAAGATTTCGCGCAAATGAACCCTCTCCAAAAGTATTTGCACCAGATGATCCTTTCTGCGGCGCCACTGCATGTGGCGCCCAGCTCCTGTGACGCTGGCAGCATGCGCCCGGTGGGCGCCTGCGTGGCAGGAGTGGGGGTCCGCCTGCGGCGCCACATGCAACGGTGCTGCTGCCACGAGCTCCCATCCATCCCTCTCTCCGCCTTCCCGTCGTCTCCCGCGGTCGACCAACCCGACGCCGCGCCGCCCCCACTTGCCGGAGCGTGGGGCCCTCTCTTGCTCCTCGTAGGCATGTCCTCCCACGCCTTCTCTGATTTATGAGTTAGGGTTTTGGTATAGTTTGTATGGTAGTGATTAGGGGAAGTTGTTATTTGTTGGATTATTTCTGTGGTACACTACAAACTATCAAAACCCTAACTCATACAAATTAAAGGACTTGTACTGATTTGCAAACGAATCCAACACATAACCATAGATATAATCCAACAAACCATGGATAGCCCTAGGATAACCATGGATGCACACCTTGAAAACACACCGTTGTGATCGAGATCTTCACACACAAAGGTGCATTGCAAGGTTAATGCTTGGATTAAGTCTTGACACCCTTAGCCAACTATATAAACAAGCCAGCCTCAAATGGATCCCTGATCCAAAGTGAGTACATAGGGTCATCTACATCATCTCCTAAACCATGAAACTGTATGTTTTGCATCTTAAAGGTGAACAAATAACATCCTAAACAGTTTGCTTGGTGGTTTTAATGACATGGCACACCACTTGAGTGAATACATGGCAGCAGAACCCACATGCCATGGTTTTTTCCCCTCTCCCCACGGACGAAGGTTTGTTCAGATAAACCGTTAATCTAATTTTATGTTGAAATTGCCCTCTTCCTATTTTGGTTGGTTCAATCCACCCCTTAATAAATATATGATGATTTTTATCATAATTTTTATAGGTTAGTTATCTAATAATAAATTACTCTTACTAATAAAAAATTTATGAAAAGTTATAATGAAAAATCAAAATATATTTTTCTAATATAAGGTATGACTTTAGGTATCATGCCACATCATCATCCACGTCACCATCCACTATGACATCCATTTAAATATTTCATTGATTTTCTGTGGCTTTATGCATGCAATGCCTTTTCGTGGTGTTCTGCAGAACGTGTGAAAAATAGTATTTTATCTACTATTTCTCAATCTATTAATTATATTATATTTAACGTTATAAAATTCCAGCTGCAACGCGCTGGGTATCATCTAGTGCTCATATATAGGTGTGCCACCTCAGTAAATTAAACGATCCTTCAATACCACTTCAATACCTCCCTAGCAGGGGTTCTTTGTCTGGTTTTGAATATTTGATTCTAAATAATTAGGCCATTCCCAGTGGAGGATTTCATTGCACACTTACCAAAAGCGCCACATCAGATTTTGTCTAGGTACTGGTGTATCCTGAGTTTCATCTAAATGAAATCCTCTTTCCTCCCATGAAACTCTCTATCTCTTTCTTCGTAAATGAATTGCCATGTCACCAAACTTGTTGAGGTGTCACATCATTTAATGAGAATGAAACTCTGATGAAACTTCCACTAGGAATGGCCTTAGGCCATTCTCAGTGGATGATTTCATATGTGTTTCCAAGGTGCTACAAAAGATAGAGTAGACTGAGAATGCATAGTTTCATTCGGTACAGTTTCATAGGCAACATGCAAGACACAACATGTCTAGGTAAATAGTGTAGGCAGGGTTTCATCCGGATGGAACTCATTTCATCTCTTCCTTCATTAACTCACTGCAACATCATCGGAATTGCTAACACAACGTCTCATTTAATGAGAATGAAACTCTCACTGAGGCGCCATGTCAGCAATTCTGTGATGTGGAAGTGAGTTAATGAAGGGAACGATGAAATATGTTTCGTCTTGATGAAACCTTGTCTCTTCTGTTACCTAGACATGTTGTTTCTTGCATATTACCTATGAAACTGTGTCGAATGAAATAATGTATTCTCAGCGGTTGTTTTATCTATGATTTCAATCTCCTCTAGCTTATGTGGCATATTTGGAAATACAAATATGTAACCATCCACTGAGAATGGCCTTAGTTACTCCATCCATCCAAAAATCTTAGGCGTATAAGGCAATTCATAGTGGGAGTTTAGTTGGAGTTTTATTTTCATTAAATACTATGACACATTAGCAGCCTTGATGACATGGCAATCCATTTATAAAGAAAGATATAGAGAGAGTTTTATGAGAGGAGAGAGTGTTTCATCTAGATGAAATTCACTCTCGTAAGTGTACAATGAAATTTTCCAATGGAAATGACCTAAGAATGAAAAAAGCATCCAAAATTCTTAGGCGTGTGGGGTCTGCATGCGTGCCAGTCTGTCGTATTCTGCATGTCTATTTAATGCATTGCCTGGGCGGGTCGAGTGTGGGCGACGAACGAGGAAGGCCAAACGGTGCATGCATGCAGGAGGGCTGGGGCTGGCGCAAGCAGTGAGGTTGTGAGCATGCAAGGACCCCGGATGTATGCGCGGTACCAGTGGGTGGAAACCTAATAGCCTTTTTGGTTCTGTGAATGATTGGATCACCAGGTACTCGTAGAGTATTAATACTCCGTAATTTTTTAGGCGCTTAATTTTAAAGTTCAGAACGTGAAGTAGACAACCATATATAAATTAGGAGGTTAATCATAGCCGGTCAGGCCGCCACACTCAAACTTGCACTTCAAGGTTCTGTTTCAAATAACCCATGGTCTCATACAACATATTAGAAGCCAAAGCTCTTTAATTCTATTGAAACACACAACAGTACCTAATCGCAAGTTGCACACAGAAGGACTCCAAAACGCTACGAATTCTGAGATCATGTTTTGTTCACAAAGACGTGTAACACCAAGAGAAAAAAAGATTCCTTGAAAAGATGCATGTAAACGCACACGAACGACCTATTATGTATACACTGCACTGGTTAAAAGTCTGAGAGTTTACCTTGCTCAAACTCGCGTTGTACTTGTAGACGCGTTAGGCCGGACCGGACACACAACCAACAAGCAAACCCTCCGGTCGGGTCCCGGCCCTGCATGCATGCATATGTGTCGTCGCCACCTCACCCGTTCTTCTGGCCGCCGCGTCCCCAGCTAGTATATTCCTCCGACGTGTCAAACCTCGCTACCTCGACGCACTCAACAGCGTATAAAACTAGCTGCACAATACCTACCTACAACTCCAACGTATAAGTACGATGGTTTGAATACGAGCGCGCCCGGTGCCGGTGGTGTGTGATGGCGCAGCCCAACGCGTCGTCGGCGTCGTCGTTGCCGTCGCCGGAGCGGCATGCGCGATTGCTTTCGGGAGAGAAGAAGAAGCTGTACAAGGGCGTGCGGCAGCGCAAGTGGGGCAGGTGGGCGTCGGAGATCCGCCTGCCCAACAGCCGCGACCGGATATGGCTCGGCTCCTACGACACGCCGGAGGAGGCGGCGCGGGCGTTCGACGCGGCGTACCTCTGCCTCCGCGGCCCCGGCGGCGGAGACGGCCACGGGCTCAACTTCGCAGACTCGCCGCCGCCCCTCGTCGGCCGCACCACCCACCCACGGGAAGTGCACGCGGCCGCAGTGTCCCACGCCAACCGGGCCGCCGCCGCGGCTCTTCCGGTGGGTGGCGATGACGCGACGGAGCGGCCGTCGTCGGAGCCCTTGCAGGCGCGTGCCGGTGCGACGGTGGAAACAACGGCTGCGGCTGCGGTGGCGGCCCCGTCGTCGTCCCCGTCCCTGCTGGAGGTACAGCAGGTATCCGCCGAGAGCTTGGACGACCGGTGGTGGTTGCAGCAGGCCGACGACACGACGCCGCTCTACTCGCCAGCCAATGCGTACCTGCTTCCAGCGCTACCGGAGGCGGCGGATCCGCACGACGGCGACATGGAGGAGAACGGAAGCGGAGCATGCCCTGATGATCTTTGGTGTTTTGATTCCGGTGAGGCTTCCGTATCCGATCGCGTCGCGTCGACACCGGAATCAGAGAAGACGCCGCCCATCTTCCCGTGACATCCAACGCCCGCGACATCGAGCATCATCTATAGACTATACTGAATACTGATTATTAGTTGTCTACGGAGGTCGTACTAGATTTTTTGCACTATATATTCAGCACGCCGGCCGATAGATCGAGCCATATTTCCACCTGTGTTGTTCTCTCATGGTGTTTTTTTAATAAAGATCGATCATCTCATGGCGTTGACGCTTCGGTAACGAGTCAGCTACTGCATGCATGCATGAATGTCAGTGGTCTCAACGTTTCCGGCGGAGCGTCCATATACGTGCATAGTACAAAGTTCATAATGCAGCGAGCACTGCAGACAATCGGCACGGAACTGCATAGTTACCTTGGCTGACAGTGCAACTTACACCATTTTTAATGTTAGTTACTTTAGAATTATTTATAGACCACTAAAATGTATCCTGAGACGCAAAGAAGATTCCCATGCATATTTGAGATCGAGGAAGTCTAATTCGAACAAAGGAAGTATATATTGTTATTATAATAAACAAAGTTCTGGCCTTCACAACGAACCAAAACATGCGGCCATGCATTATACAAAAGAAAATGCATGACACATCTTTCTTTTAATTAAATGTCTCATGTATTAAAAGACACCCTCAGAAATTTTAGTGGATTTTAGGGCTCAAGAAGTATTGTAATAACAAAAATATTTTTTAAATATTACTTTAAATAAAAAATGCAATTAAATCATTCCAACTTTTGGGCCCATTACCCTCCCTTGGTCTTTTAATGGCCCATTAAATAACTCACCCCACATCTACTATTTTTTGGAAAAGTAAGAAAAGTAAAAAAAAAAAGGTAAGAAAAGTAAAAATAAAAATTCCCAAAGGGATCTAACCAACGACCTATATATATATGGAAGCTGAAGCACTCGTTCAACCATTGGACCTAGCTACTAAAGCTATTTATGTACACTGCGTTAAGAAATACATATATCACTTTTACGGGCCGAGCTGCTTTCATGGGCCAAGCAGGCCGTGGCTCAGCGCGCCGTGGAGCCTAGGAGGCAAGGTAGCGGGGGAAAGTGGCCCAGTTTTTCAAGGGACGAGAAAAAAACTTTTCTTTCATACGTTTGACCATATAAGCATATAGGTAAGCTCAAAAAAAAAAGCATCTAGGTGATCCTAAAAAAAAAAGCATCTAGGTTTGAATAAGCCATAGTTCAAAAATTAGAAGGATTTGGCCTTGGATGAAAATAGAAAATTTTGAGATCATCAAATACTTTATAACTTTTGTATATACTTTTTATTCAAATATGTCTACAATTTGCTTATGTTCATAATACTCTATAACTTTTGCACTAATGCTCTGGATCTTTACAAAATCCTTGCTTGGATTTGACCATTTTGATGGATAGAGCTGCACTAGGTTTTAGATAGATGAGCTTCTCACGCCAACATCACATCAAGCCAAAAGCCCAAAAGTTCCCATTAGTTTAGGAGCCCTTTTTTTTGTTGTCTTTACAAATGGTGCGCAAAATGCCCACTCTATTTTGGACTAGCAAAGTGCAACATAAATGTGAACCATGCGTAGAACTTATGGCAAAATTTGGTTCCCTTGTTTTGGACTCTTAGCCCATGTGATAATGTGTTGGTGTTACCATGTTTGGTTTTGCCAAGCTTTGTCTACACTTTGGTTTGAGCCTTCTTTTTCCATGCCCTTCTCCCTGGACATTTTTTAGATAAATCTTTTCCCCTGGACTTGGCAGCTCTAAAATTTGCTCTAATGATCACAGTCTAGACATGCGCCCTTAGCTTGTACTCCCTATGACCCATAATATGAGGCATAAATGCTCTCTCCTAGTGCCATAATACAAGGCACCAACCGATACTCATAACTCATGCACATATTAAATGTGCAACAATACATGCGAAAAAGGTCCAAAGCAAATATTAATTATTTTCTTGGTCTGCGAACTGAAGGGAGTTGAGCCTTGTATTATGGGACTAAAAACATATTCCCTTCGTCTCATAGTACTGTTTGGGAACGTGGGATTTTTCATGTTTTATGAGCAATACCATTGTAGGAATAATACCCTAGTATTTTAGACCATGAGATGTTTGCTTGCATTCTGAAAAACAATGTTTTTATTGATACCATGGTATTTTGGAGTATTGAAAACTTCACACTCCAAGCCAAAGTTTTCATGCCAGGGCTGGCTCTTGCCTAACTACCATGGTTTCTGATGTTGCATCCACGTAGGAAGTAGTTTCATTAGAACAAGATAAATCCATGGTGTAGCTATATGACAATTGCAACTGTGGTACTGTAAAACTATACTTTTGAGAAACGATGTTTCCAAACAGGCCTTAAGGTGTACTCCCTCCAGGTCCCAAAAAAGTGTCGTTTTAGGAAAGCTAAAAATTTGACTACATATAACTTTTATAGTATTTAGTATTGAATCTTCAAAGTCATATGTAAAGATTTGTCTTCAACAAGTATTTTTATAAAAGTATAAATTTCTCAAGATATTTATTTGTATTCTAATAAAAACATTGGTCAAACTTGTGTTTTGGAGACCGTGTCAATGTCCAAAACGACACTCTTTTAAAACCTGGAGGGAGTAACTATTTTCTCTCCTAGTCACGTATAATACAAGGCGCCAACCAATGCAATACCATGCACGTATTAAGTGCCCAACGTCACATGCAAAAGGGAAAATGCATTATGTTGGGGGTAATGGAGTGCGGGTAGATCCCACCAGATCCAGTATTTAAGCTCCAGTTTGGTCCAATCTGAAAAGCTTCATGGAGAGATATATTTATCTCCTGGGGATGCATAGAAAAAGCTTCTCATATGATTCTGTTTGTAATTGCAAGTGGCAAGTTTATATTGATTCCTGGATAATGTCAATTTCATAATTTGTGTCCATTGTCTAATAAACACCCCTATAGGAAATTGTCTCTAAGGTAGACCTGGACATAAACACATGTATATTTGGTTGGTTACTACTCGACACTACTACAATAAATTGCAACAGGAACGGCTCTAGACACCCCTATAGGAACGGTTTTGACGAGTGTTTCCGCTCGTGGGTTCCTGTAGTGGAACATGCGGTAGGAGCGGGTCTGAACCGCTCCTGCAGTGGTCACAGCAGAAGCGGTCCACAATTGTACCGCTCTTGCAGTGGTAACAGCAGGAGCGAGCAGTGATTGCACCGCTCCTGCAGTGGTCACAGCAGGAGCGGGCTGTGATTGCACCGCTCCTACAGTGGTCACAGCAGGAGCGGGCGACGATTGCACCGCTCCTGCAGTAGCCACAGCAGGAGCGGCTCTTGGTTCAGCCGCTCCTGCCGATGATACTAGCAGGAGCGGCTGTAATATTAGCCACTCCTGCATATTCTATGAAAGCTCCTGTTTCTTTTCCGCCATATTTGAAAAAAAAACCCCATGTTCTTTCCCTATGTATTTCTCGAATATTAATGCTTTCTCGCTATATACAAATCCACGTATATACATTAATTATCGAGGCACATTTACATACGCATTCAAGTTTGTGAATCTTGTCGTGCGTTCTGCCAAGTTACAAAAGAAACAGCATAGGTCGTATACACATACATCGTACACAACAACTTAATTACACATGGTGATACTCCCACTCGATCATTGGAAGATATTTTTCATCTTTTGCTAAAAAATCATCGTGATCGAAGAATTCTCCTCGCCGATTGAATACCTCGTGCATCGTGAAACGGCATAGGTCGCCAACGCTGTTCATGAGATCTAACTCGTTGAGAGGCTGATCTTTCAAAGGGATAGGGGGGCCTGAACAAAAAAAAAAGATGATATGAGTGTTTGTGCCAAGGTGTTCTTCATTATATGCCCACATGCAATACATACAATGAAAAGAGATAATGGGATGTGTTTTTAAGCACTTACATCTTCAGCATTTGTTCTGTACCTCCCATTGACCTTGATCCTGTACCTTTCATTGACCTTGAGGAACTCAAATACATAGTATCCACAGTATCCGCTGTCCCTTGATTGCTTGTGGCACTATTTTTTTCACAACAGTTTAGTTAGTTTTAGACTTATAATACATCATTTGAACTTATGTCGGGAATTATGCTCTGTAGAGTATACCGGGAAGTAGGCTCTGTAGACGATCTTGTCCTGGCGTTTTGGATGAAATGTCAGTCCATACTTTTCCTTCGCCATTTTGAAGGCTCTATTAGTAAGACGAAACGACACAATATATATATATATATATATATATATATATATATATATATATATATATATATATATGAGAAGCCATTTTGGTAGGTATATAACTTACACTCGTAGTATATTCATAATGGTCTTATATCTCTTGGGGTCGACATCCAATGAGTCCAAAACCAATACTTTGCTTTCTTGAGGCATGATGTATAGACAGATCCAGTGTCCGCTGCAAATAGCAAAGCGAATGAAGTTATATAGATGATCGTGTGTGTTTAATTTTCACTTAGTATCAATGCAAAGGTTTTTGACATACTCAAAGTTGTATGGAGCAAGTATTTGGTCTTGGTTTTCTTCATAGAAGAACGTCAGGGCAGTGACAATATATGCGGCAACGGTCCTCTGCGCTTGTTTGTGTAACTTTTGCCAGATTGCCTCCTTCTCACTTTTTGTTTGTCCTGCCGCAAGTTTGTCGCTATCATCCTTTAGCTTTAGTGGCCAGTCGTGGCTATCCTGATTAATTAGTGAAGGGTCCAAGAATCCGACTCTTTTATCACCCATGCTTTTAGCCATTTGCCACTGCATCTTGAAAGATATATTATACAGCGAATGGATGTTAAATACGAGAGTATATTACGTTAATTATGCACACTTAATGGGATTGGCAGGGACACGTACATGCACCAAAGGGTCATCGCAGTGATGTCCACTTGTCCTAGGGGGAACATGTTATGAAACTCCAAAAAGTTGACGATTGTACTCTTGGTTAGTGTGTTGAAACATCGACTGGGAATGAAGGCCATTACTAATGAAACCCCAAGTCTACTTGCCCTCAGGTACCAATTGTGAAATCTTTTCATCTCCCCTGGCATGTATTCACTATTAAGAGCCCAATCCGGCAGAAAGGGTTTGCCACATTCGTACTTTAGGGGGCAATTCGGCAAATCGGCAATTTTGTCCAGTCCAATGAAGGATTTGTAATCTTTTCGGTCGGGAACCGGAACTGATTTAGTTGTCACCTCCTTATCCTTTCCTGCCTGTTTTTTTTTCAACCACATGTCCACCTCCTGTATCTTATCTTTTTCATATGTACGTACCAATGTTGGTACCGCTGGAGGTGGAGCATCTTTAGCTGCTGCTGGCTCGTCGGCCTCTGGAGGTGTATCCGGCTTCTCAACGGCATCAGGAGGTGTAGCCGGCTTCTCAGCGGCATCGGGAGGTGTAGCCGGCTTCTCAACAACATGTTCAGGACAAACTGGATCTGCATGTTCGATTGCTACTTGTTCGGGTTCCTGTAGTTGTTCTTGTGGTGTCAGGTTGAGAATGTATTTCTTATTCCACAAGATGGACTGTTTCACAGACTGGCCGAGGAAGTGGATCCCCTCTGGCGTGGGGATGTCTATCATTTCTTCTGCGTGTTTAGCTTTAACGCTAAGAACCTCGACCCTTACATATTCCGGCGGGATTGGAGTGCCATGGAAAAGTCCGCTGCCAGGAATCGCTATTGCTTTTGCTACCTCCTCTGTCCTTCCATGTATTCCAAGTGGGATGTGTAGCTCGCAAGGAGTCGGAGACTTGATGCTGTCAACTGGAAAACTTAGGGGTAGTGGGATGTTGCCCGGTGTAGAAAGTTTACCCTCAGCCGTCAACAAACTTCTAAACTCTTTTATAAACACCTCCTTTGCAGTTTTTTCATCTCTTGCTTGAAGCGGTCATGTTTCTTATGTTTATGCTTATCTGCGGTGAACCCCTCCTTCCAGTTCATCTTGGACGAGAGCCCTCGCACTCTGCCTCCATGCTCTTGTGTGTCTAATCCTTGGGTCAAGGCATCTTGCTCCCGATCACTAACAAATTTGTCCTTTTTCTCTTGCTCTGCCCAAAACTTGATTCTTTCAATCACCTCTTTGGTCTGAGGTTTAGCAAAATCTCTTTCTCCGCCAGGCACCTTGACCTCTCGGCCCTTTGACCCATTGGAATGTCCGTTCATTTAACCCTTCGTACGGGTCAGGTAGCCTTTTAGCTATCAAATTTTCCCTTTCTTTCTGCCATTTCTCAGCTTTGCCAGCGTACCCAGCAGGCCCAAGATGTGGCTTGTGCACGTCTCTCTTTGCAAGCGCTGAGTTCGCTTTGCTAAGCTTTATGGCTTGCTCAGTTGTCCTTTGCCTCTTGAACTCATCCCACTGGGCTTGGGTGATCTTATCGTACTCCTCAAATGGAGTAATGTCGTTCTTCAAATACTTGTCAGTGAGGTCTGTTTTCCATTTACGATAAGAACACACCATCTGCTTAAGAGCGTATGCCTTTGCCTTCTCCTCGGTACCATGTGGGAACTGGAACCATTTTTTCAGCTCTGCCCATAAGAAATCCTTCCTTGATTTTGGTACCTCCCGCCAATCAGTCCACGTTATCTCCATCCATGTCCTCGTTACCACGCCTACGGAGTTGCGGAACTTTGCTCTCACCTCAATAGGCTCCAGTGGTTCTCCAGCAACGCCAACCTGCCTCATAGTGTAAATTGTTTCTCCTAATTTGTTCTTGGCTCGCTTTCCTCCACGTTTCCTCTTCCGGTTTTCTGAGGGTCAGGTTCGGGCATTTGTTGTTCGGGCCGAGTGTCAGCTTCGACCATTTGTTGTTCCTGCTTCGTACGAGAGTGTTAACGAAATGATGAATTTATATCCTTACAACTAAACGGCATTATTGTTTGGGCTCACACCTCGAGGGAGGGCACGTAGTTAGGATCCTTCGCGACTTCTCAATCGCGTTTGGCGGCAAGTACGTCTGCGGCATGTGGGTCTTCCAACTTGAGATTGTCATCTACCGAATCGGAATTGAGTGCGTTTTCATCGAGAAGAATTTCTTCGAGAAATGCATTGTCCTCTGGGACTCGCGACGGTGACCTAACCATTTTTTTCTAGAAGATGAATAAATATACATAAAATGAGTATATCCATGACAAATAAAGATGAATATATACATGAGAATTAAATATACATGAAAAATGAGTATACATGACACATGAATATACATAAAAGGTGGAAATACATGAAAAATGAGTATGCATGAAAATGGAATATACATGAAAAGCAAATATACATGAAAAATGAGTATATATGACACATTAATATACATAAAAGGTGGAAATACATGAAAAATGAGTATACATGAAAATAGAATATACATGAAAAGCAAATATACATGAAAATTGAGTATACATGAAAAATGAGTATACATGAAAATCGAATATACATGAAAAAGAAATATACATGAAAAGCAAATATACATGAAAATAAAATGAATATACATGAAAATGAATATACTACTAACCAGTCACTATTGTCAAAAAAAACTATTGTCAAAAGAGTACTAACTAGTCACTAACTACACTATTGGAAAAAAAACTAACTAAAACTAGTAACTAGTCAATAATAACTAAGCTAAATTAAATCAACTAACTAATAACTAAACTAACTAAAACTACTAGCTAGTCACTGTTGTCAAAAAAAAAACTAAAACTACTGACTAATTACACTAAACTAATTAAGTAATAATCAACTAAACTAACTATACTAAACTAACTACTAACCAGCGGCGGAGGAGGCAGACCGGCGGCGGAGGAGGTGGACCGACGGCGGAGGAGGCGGACCGGCGGAGGAGGCGGACCGGCGGCCGGCGCGGCTCGGCGTGGAGGAGGCGTATCGGCGGCGCGGTTCGGCGGAGGAGGAGACCGGCAGTGGCGCGGCGCGTGGAGGACGTGGCTCGGCGGAGGAGGCAGACCGGCGACGGCGGACGGAGGCGAAAATTTGGGCAGCCTGACGGCGCGAAGAGAGAACTGAAACGCTAGGGGACTTGGAAAAATTTCGCCTCCCGCGCACGCCACTTATACGTGGAAACAACAGCAGGAGCGGTGGAAACAACAGCATCCTTTGCTGCTTTCAAATTCTCTGCCCCTTTTGGACTTGCAAGTAGGATATCGGCCTTGAAGTGTTTCAGCATTTCTTCAAGGTCATCTGCATCTGAATCACCGTCAAATCCCAAGTCCTCGATACTCTCTGAATGTACGGAGCGATATGTTCCATCACTGTTGTTTTGGTCATCATCGCCATCACTATTCAACATATCAAGATCTGCATCGAAGAATGTGTCGTTGTTGTCATCAACATCTGCATCTGAATGTCCTTCTTGCTCGCCGTGATGGATCCAAACAGAGTAGTTTTCCACAAATCCTGCAACAATCAAATGCGATCTAATGTCGGTTAGATCTGTCCAAACCTTCATGTTTTTACAGTTTTTGCCTTTAACCTACTTTGTTATCGCATCCTTCTTCGCAGCTTCAATAAATTTATCCACTTTATCACGGTAAGGACGCTCCATCCTTGGCACTACAAGAAAACCTATCATGTAGGTACGCTTTATTATGTAATAGACATGTTTTATTTCGTATCTACGTCAGTGTTGACACGTTTCCTAAAGCGTGTTAGGAGCGTTTTCGCAAGCACTGTAACAAAGATTGTAGAGACGGATTACTATAGTGTATCTATAGTTGAGACATTTCATAGAAACGTTATATGCATGTCTATGCATTTTGATACACTTTTATAAATACATTTATACAACGTGTCTAACGACGTTGTTACATTTTGTAAAAACGTTTTAATATGTGCTTAAAAATAGTAAAAAATATATACTTCAGGATATGATTTTCGTGCAATGCAATCGCTAAGAATTGAACTCGTGACATCATACCTCACATAATGCCTCCCCACCACTACACCACTGTATCGCATGTGAATAGTTAAGTAATGCACTGTTTTTATATTTACCATTAACGAATTTCAACTTCTCAATACCGTGTCAAATAACGTCTTTACGTGCATATAGATACGCTCGTCTGATACGTTTTTTATGTGTCTCTATGCTATTGACGGTTGAAAATATGTCTTAACTTGTGTTATTTTAAGATACTTTTAAGTTGTATCAAAAAACATATTTACATGCATATGCACGTTTGTTTGACACGTTTGATGTCGTGTCTAGATGCTACTGATGGTTAATAGCGTAGCTAACTACGTGTCATGTTGAGATGATTTAAATAACATGAGAACAAGTGTCACTTATGTCTTTCGACACTCTAATCGTGTCTAACATCGTGTCAATTTGAGACGTTCCAGAAAACGTGTCAAAAAGCATGTTTACGCCTTTTATGTAGTGACGCTTTAGCCATTGTTGCTATCAAAATGTATCTAGAAGGTTTTTTTTCTGTAGTGTGGCCAGTTGTACATCCAAACACGTGCCATCTAGAATATATAAGAACCAGATAATAAGAATATACATATTATAAATAATGAGGACCTGGTTGATGGTATATTGTACATTGTTATTTATGACAGAAATTGATGTGGTATATTATCATGAATATTGAATATTCTACAACCTAAAATATATTTATGACGGAAATTAATAAGGTATTATCATGAATATATGAACATTTACATTATAAAATTAAAAAATATACCGTACTTTATCTAGGGTTTCACACTACATCTAGATCTAGATCTAAAAGAGAAGAGATCCACTGAGTAACCCCAATTGCTAATCCCAAGTTGAGAAAACCCTAAAATAGTGCATTACCACCTAGATTATGTGGTCCCTAAAGTATTAAATGCTCATTGATGATGAGAGGAGAGAGAATGACATTAAATCCTAGCTATTTTAGCACCTAATGATTTGAAGATACTAAAATTAGATGCATAGATTGAGGAGACTTACCTTATGGAGCTTCTAAATTCCAACAAATAGAAAAAAAAACCCCTCCTCCAATTTTTGGCTGCCATTAGCTTCCAATAATGGAGCTCCTCCACAGGCATACTGTAACCCAAGGAAGAAAAATGCTATATATGGGTGGGAAAACAGCAGGAGCGGTGGAACTTACCGACCGCTCATGCTGTTGATTCAGCAAGAGCGGGTGGTAAAGTCCACCGCTCCTGCTGTAGGGATCACAGCAGGAGCGGGTGGTAAGGTGGTCCGCTCCTACTGAATGAGCTCTGCAGGAGCGGTGCACCTTACCAACCGCTCCTGCTATTTGTAAGAGCGGTTGGTAAGGTGCACCGCTTCTGCTATTGTTGCAGCAGGAGCGGTGCACCATGTGGGACCCACCCTGGGCACGGCAGGAACGGTTTTTAATTGGAGCCGTTCCTAGTGCTATTTGGTGGTGTTCCTGTAGCGGATTTTTGTAGTAGCGTGAATTCCTAAACGAGCTATGTTAAGTATGTCTAAATGTACTATCAGAGAAGTTGGATGCTAGCTGTCCATCTAGATTTCATACGCCCTACTGCATACGTGCTTTTTTTTGTCACTCTCCTCTGGTTGCCCATGAAATGCTTTGCCATAATATGTATGTTTGACTATTAGACTGGGGCAGAAGTAGTATACTCGAAGTATGCTGGGACCGAGATTGAATTCAATGACTCGAAGCATCTTATTCTCAAAGAAGACGATATCATTGGTGTTCTCGAGACTGATGGTGTGAAGGATATGAAGCCTTTCAACGATCGTGTTCTCATCAAGGTATAATATATTCCTGCTAGTTGTAACAATCTTGACGTATATGTTTAGATTTCAGGTAGTAAATCGTTCTTGTACCAAATAGCTGCCTTAGCTACATTTCCCATGACAGGTCGCACAAGCTGAAGACAAAACTCCTGGGGGCCTTATCCTCACTGAAACAACTAAAAGAGAAGCCACCCATCGGAACTGTGAGTTTTCACACAAGCTGTCTTTTATTTGCTCGGCAGCGGTTGGAACTTGGAACAAAGAAAAGTTTTTCCGTTGCTCCTTTTTTCCCTATGAAATAGAACTGTTATGGAAAATTATTCCTATACTATTCATGCGTTCCAAACAGACCTTAAAGATTGTTAGGGCCACATGTTCTCATGTTTAGCTTGTGCGAGTTTGCTTGCAGGATTCAATACCTCAAGATATAGCACTAGCAAGCACTCACGTCTTAACTCTGGCGCTAAAGATAGTTATACCATCTGAATAGACGAGCTCCACCTGTTCTCCCCGTGCAGGTTGTAGCTGTTGGCCTGGGGCCCCTGGACGAGGAAGGTAAGAGGCAGCCGTTGTCAGTGTCGGCGGGTAGCACCGTCCTGCATTCCAAGTACGCAGGGAGCGCGCGAGTTCAAGGGCCGCTACCTGACGGCACGGGCTACATACATTGTGTTGAGGGCGTCGGACGTGGATGGCTGCTGTGACCTGTGATGCTGTCGTCCTCTCCTGAGATAGGTGTGCAGTGGTATGAAACGATCGCTTTGTGGTGATCTGTCACTCCGTGCAGTTTTACTGTTCCGAGTAGTCGACTAGAATTTGTATGGTCACACGTTACGAGCTACTTGTTGGAATTAAGAGTTTGGTCACATGGATGCATTCGCGGTTTGGAGTATAAACTTCCACATCTTATAGTGAGATCCCCTTTGCTTTCTTCTGTGGAGTGCTTCCCTGCTGTACGTTGCAGACCATGGCGTCAACGACGCTGGTCCCCGCACCCACGTGCAACCCTGCTCTCATCTGAGCGGCCGATCGGTTCGATACTTAAGAGTTATTCCCGTGCGCACGTGGCTTCTCGCTCTACGCTCCCGGTCTTTTTCCCTGCGGAGATATTGCCTCGTGAGTTCAGATCGATTCGGTCATCCTTTCCGACACACACGATCAAGAGAAGCTAATGACCGATCCCACGTAATGATGTCAGCATAATTTTTCATAAATAAAATTATGTCAGTATAATTTTCCGTGAATAAAATTATGTCAGCATGTCTGTGAATAAAATTATATCAGTATAATTTTTCGTGAATAAAATTATATCAGCATAATTTCCCATGAATAAAAATTATGTCAGTATAATTTTCCATGAATAAAATTATGTCATAAAATTTTGTCAGCATAATTTTCCGTGAATAAAATTATGTTAGCATAATTTTTCGTGAATAAGATTATGTCAGCATGTGAATAAAATTATGTCAGCATAATTTTCCGTAAATAAAATTATATCAGCATGTAAATAAAATTATGTCAGCATATTTTTTCGTGAATAAAATTATATCAGCATAATTTCCCGTGAATAAAAATTATATCAGCATAATTTTCCGTGAATAAGATTATGTCAGCATAATTTTCTGTGAATAAAATTATGTCATAAAGTATATAGTTTGAAAAGAATAGAGAAAAAAAAACACCGACACCCCGACGCTGTACCGTCCAGGCCCCACCTGCTCCCGCTCCCCCGCATGTGGTCCCTGCCCCTGTATCCCGCTCGGGCCCCACCGCGTGGCATGAAAAAAAGAGAAAAAAAAAGCGCGCTGTTGTCACCTAGAGCGGACCCATCGCTCGCTCAGCGCTAATCGCGCGAGCGCTCGTCAACCGGGAATCGCGGTCAAGGGACCAGTGTCGGCGCCGTCCACGACCACGACTAATGTTTCCGGGAAAAACATTCCAATACACATACTGTTTCCGTGGAGGCGCATTCCTCAGAGAGACGTATATATATAGCTGGCAAATAACTGGCAACGAGGTTTAAGGAGCATAACTGCTCCCTCTAATCTTAAAAAAACAATAAGATGACCCGCGCAAATAGTACGATAGCTTTTTTTTTTAATTTTAGTTTTCTTTTTCTTAATATTTCTAAATGTTTTCCTATTCTTACAGTTTGCAATTTTTTCTCTTGATCCTTAACAACACATGTTTTTTCCTAGATCTTATTTTCTGATAATATTATTTTAGAAACTGTTTTTATGACTTAGCAATATTCTAAGAATTTTTTTATTATATTGATGTATAGGATCCAAATATCATTGTTATTTTTAATTTATATTCTAAATTATAGATACTATTTATTATCATAATTCGTAAGATATCCGCACATTTCCTTTAGTTGAACATTGCGTTCCTCGGCGCTAAGGATCTTTCTTTTTGTTTTGACTTCATTTATTTTTTTTGTTCGATTGTCTTTGTTTCTTATATATTACTGCACAACTTCCAAGCTCGAGTCAAAAAAAACCTTTATTAATAGGAATTCGATGCATATCTTGGCTATTCTCACCCGCACATCTAATCGTCCATATTTTAAAGTCCTCTCAGAGTAGAAAACAATGCTTTAGGTGCCACTGGCGACTTACGGACCTCCGTGCCTTCCTTCCTGATCCACAATCGTATCTATCTACTTGTTTATTTTACGTATACCGGGTCCAACGGTTTATCCATCCACACTCAAGTTTATTTTACACAGCCCAACAGCTCGTTTCTATGTTCTCTCAGACCGTCTCCAACGGATGGAGTAAAAGGATTGCCTATCCACTATTCCAATTATCCATCTCTCTCTACAGTAGCGTTGCAGTGTATAGGCAGTCCTTTTAGGCGGTCCATTGAAGACAGTCTCATAGTAATATGCATATACACTATCTGCTAGACTATCAAATCGATCATACACAACTATTTACACGATCAGCTGAACTCGGTCTCAGTCCTCTTAGGCCTTGTTGGGTAGGGCGGTGGTAAGAAGCGCTTTTACGAGAAACTAAGCAAATATTAAAAAAACATAGTATGTAGAAGCTGGTTTGGCTCAGTTCGTCGTTTGGCTACTAGTTTCAGCTTTGGCCATAAGCAACAAATAAGTTGTACCAAACAAGGCTAATGGAACTTTTGGAATGAAGATCAAACAAAGGAAAAATATAAGATTTCAGTTCCTAAGGATTTTGGTCCTGTGGCAGCCTTTGGATCGCATGAATGAATCGTAGGAAACCTGAAGGAAAAATTCCTTTCCCATTGATATCACAGGAAAAGTACATGAAAAAATAATTCTCTCCAACCTCTTTTGTTTCTCTCTTTGTATAAGATTGAGGTAGATTCCTGTGTTTTTTCTATGATTTATCCAAACAACATTTGTAACACAATTTTTCTGTTTTAGATTTCTCGATTTTCCACATGCTTTCCTATCCTGTTCTTGTATTTTTCGTCCCTGCATTCCACAGAAGACCTAACTCCAGCACATCGTTCACTTATTACTTATATTCAAACTCTGTTAAATCTATAGTGCAGATATATGTTGTTTTCATACTATGTTCAAACTTGACTGTATTAACGGATTATTGGATTTAGTCTTAGGCTACCGGTAGCCCCTACACGTAGGATTCTTTAGACAAGTCCAGCAAATCTTTTTAATAAGGAAGTCCATCATACTATGTACATGGTCATCTATAATATAAAAATAGAAATGCCGTTGCATTTTAAACGAAGTGGAGTTTAATTATAAACGATGGGAATGGGATACACGATTTGTTGCACTCATCAAGCAGTCTCCACGTCTCACCCTTGCCTCCATGCACAGTCTGACAGCCCGGTAGCTACATGACAGTGCTTGCGTGACTGCAGTCCGAGATGCTCAGGTGGTCCCACACTCCCACGTCCTGCCTCACACGCCCACGTCTGCAGGTCGCACGGTTGGAGCGCCCAGAGGGCAGGCCCACTTCAATTCATGGGTATTCAGTTGAATACCCATGATTTTTGCCAAAAAAATACTTTGTATAAATATGATATATGTTGTGTACAGATATTGAACAAAAAAAATTGAAGAAACAGCATAGTTCCTAACCAAATGTGACCCAAAATAAGTCTCCAGTCCATTCGATGACATGGCCTAGTGGCGCAATCAGTTCCCCCGGCCCAATACCTCTCCGCTCCTCCAGAGTCCAGATCGAGCCGGCCGAACCTAATCCTCTTCGGTGACTACACAACACTGCGACGGCGCGACTCCGCAATCCGCATGGTGGCGGATGGCAGCAGTGCAGCGGCGGAGGTCTGCGGGCAGGTGGGGCGCGGACGGCAGTGACGCCGGCAGCCGCGGCTCGCGGCCGAGGGAAGCCTGCCGAGTGCCGAGTGTGTGCCAAGTGCGCCACGGCAAGCCGGCAGTTGGCAGAGGGAGCGAGAAGGTGGGGCCGGCAGAGTTTGAGGCCTTCAACTCTGTGGACTCGCTTAGGGCCTGTTTAGATCCTTTGGCAAAAAAGCAAATAGCAAAAATTTTATCTTTTTTTGCCATTTGGACCCAAATACCCTTTGGCAAAAGGAGAAGAGAGAGAGAGGGAGAGAAGAGTGGCAAATGGCAAATGACAAAATTTTTTCCTTTTTGCCCTTTTGCACTTTGGATCCAAACACTACCTTAGACGACACGATCAGGGCCATCTCCTCATCCTGTTCGAGTTCTAGCATGGCCATTGATTTTTTTTTTTTTTTTTTTTTTTGAAATGGAAACACGTTCCATAAACATCAGCTAGCTCCAGGCATCTCACCGGAGACAAGCGTTTTAACAAATTCAGGTACATCATCAGCACTCCACCAACAGGACTCCCCACTTAAATTAGATCCATAAGCTGCTACAGTATCTGCTACTGAGTTACATGATCTAGAGCATTTAGAAATATTACAAGTCATAAAATCGTACAGCAATTTACTTCTAATCTCTCTAAACAAGACACCCAGTTCAGCTCGATCATAATCGTCCGAGGACAGAGCCATGGTCAGAATTTGTGAGTCAGTTTCAAGGATGATTTGTTGCATCCCAAGAAGTTCAGCCAGTTCAATCCCTTTTAAACAGGCCATCGATTCTGCTTGCAAAGGCTCGGATAAACAAGGGAGGGTGCCAGCTCTAGCTGCTAAGGCTTCGCCTGAGTGGTTCCTGATTACACAGCCCCAACTCCCTTTCTTGTTAGTCTCCAAAAAAGATCCATCACAGTTAATTTTGTACACACCTTCAGGAGGGGGCTCCTATTTTTCACCCTGTTTCATCACCAAAGCCTTCAAATTTGGAGTCAGCTTTTGCATTTCAGTGAGGAAGAACACCACCGAACTGCATATTTCATTAGTGGATTTTCTTTTCTCTCCCTGATTTGCTTTATTCCTTGCATTCCACCAACACCATATTAAAATAATCACCTTTAATTTGATCTCCTCCTTGAAGCTCAAAATTAACTCTATAAAGTCCAGAGCTGATTTTTGGTCAATAAGAACTAGCCTTTGTTCTTCTAAATCAAGATTTCCCCAAATTTGCTTGACAAACTTACATTTAAGAAACAGATGGCCACAATCCTCATCCGGTCGGGCGCACATTGGACACTTCGTATCAGTTTCAATCCCTCTCTTTGCTATATTCATCCTGACCGGGAGACTATTATTTGCTAGTCTCCATAAGAACATCTTGATTTTATTTGTAACTCTGAGACTTCAAATATTCTTCCAAATTTGTTTTATTTGCTGCTCATTAGAAGAAGAAGATGCATCGGTACAATTTAGGTGATCCCTGACTTTAATAGCCACTTTATAGGCACTTTTGACCGAAAAAACCCCTTTAGTATCGAAATGCCAAGCCACAGTATCCTCCATACCTTCACAAACAGGAATAGATAGAATGACCTCTGCATCTTCTTTATAAAATATGTCCTTTACTAGCTCTGTGTCCCATGTGCCTGTACTTGGAATTATCAGCTCCTCCACTTTCATCAAAATGGAACCCCTCTTATGAGTAAAGACCCTCCTGGTTATACCTCTGGGCAGCCAAGGGTCTGTCCAAATGTTAACTTTGCTGCCATCTCCAATGCGCCATATGAGACCCTCCTTCACAAGATCAAGGCCTTTCAAAATACTACGCCATGTATAAGAAATGCCAGCTCTTGGTTTCGCCTCCAATAAGTTCCCATCTGGGTAATATTTAGCCCGCAATACTTGTGCACATAGAGAATCAGGCTTTGTCAATAAACGCCACCATTGTCTGGCCAACATCGCCATATTGAAAGCATGGAGATCCCTGAACCCCAAACCTCCCAAATTTTTGGATCTTGTCAGCTTTGGCCATCCAATCCAATGTATTTTATTAGTTTTGTCCTGCTGACTCCATCAGTACCTAGCAATCATTGAACTCAACTCATCACATAAACCCTTTGTCAGATCAAAACATGACATAGCAAAGGTGGGGATGACCTGTGCAACTGCCTTAATCAAAATTTATTTTCCAGCATTAGATAAAAGTCTTTCCTGCCAACCTTGAATTCTACCCTAAATTTTCTGTTTTATGTACTCAAAAGATTTCTTTTTAGACCTTCCTATATGAATAGGCAGCCCCAAGTACCTATCAGTTTGAGTGGTATGTGAAATATTCAGTTCTTTTAACATTTGATCCCTTACGTCTGGAGGAGTATCAATGCTAAACATGGCAGCAGTTTTATCTTTGTTAATCATTTGCCCCGAGGCTCTCTCATAAGTAGCAAGGATCTGCTGCAAATGCCTTGCCCCCAAAACAGATGCTTCGATAAAAATCAAAGAATCATCTGCAAAAAAGAGGTGGCTTATGCTTGGTGATCCTTGGCTGACTTTAATGCCTTCTATTAAACCTCGTCTTTCTCCATCCTCTAGTAGAGCAGAAAAGCCTTCCGCACATAGCAGGAAAAGATATGGAGAAAGAGGATCACCTTGTCGAAGTCCCCTTGAAGGGTAGATAGTATGTGTGAGTTCTCCGTTCACCTTGATCTTATATGAAACAGTTGTCACACAAAGCATGATTAATTTAATCCATCCTTCATGAAAGCCCATCTTCCTCGTGACTCCTTCCAGGAAAGACCATTCCACCCTATCATAAGCCTTGCTCATATCCAGCTTTAAGGCAGCCAGTCCTCCTTTAGCTCCTCTTTTATTTCGCATATGATGAGTCAATTCATAAGCGAGGAGAACGTTATCTGTGATCAATTTTCCCGGTACAAAAGCACTCTGTGAAGGGGCAACAATTTGTGGCAGGATAGTTTTGAGACGATTAGCCAGAACTTTGGAAATCAACTTATATAAAACATTACATGGGCTAATTGGACGCAAATCCTTCACCTTTTTAGGGCATTTATTTTTGGGGATTAAGGTGATGATAGTATCATTCCACCCATGTGGCATGGGACCTCCATTTAGCACTGAAAGAACCTCTTCTTTCACAGATTCGCCTAGCAAATTCCAGAATCTTTTGTAAAAAACCGATGGTGCACCATCAGGTCCTGGGGCCTTAAGATCCCCGATTGCCTGAAGAGCATCCCACACTTCATGACCAGTGAAGGTCTCTGTTAACATCTCATTCATCTCACTTGTAACACGAGTTGAGATACAGTTTAGCACCTCCTCCATTTGAGAACCTGCGTTGGATTGAAAAAGATTTCTATAAAAGTTAGTGATGAACTCCTTTAACCTCTCCCCTTCTATCACAACTCCATCCTCATCTTTCAGATTCTTAATTGTATTTCTCCTTCTCCTTTCTGAGGCAGCTGCATGAAAAAAACGTGTATTTCGGTCTCCCTTCAGAAGCCAATTAGCATGTGAGCGCTGCTTCCAATATAAACTGAGTTGGTCTTGTAGACGCTCCAATTTATACCTCAACACTCATCTCGTAGCTTAAATCCTTTTTAATTCTATAGTTATTACTCTTATCTGATCTGTCCAAGACTGTCCACCTCGAAAACGAGCAAATATAAATAACAAAGAGAGCCGGTTCCCACTTGTCTTGATTACACATGGACGTACAGGGGTTATTCCATTTGATTGATTGAGCATTCTCTTTTCTAGGAGAAAACAATTCAGTTGAACAATCTAAGTTATGAACAATTCTATATTAAACAAGTTATGACTAGTTCTGTGTACTCAATTAAGAAAATCCATCATCTATATAATACTCTCTCTTGTAAACTTTTTACTTTAAAACGAATTAGTCAGCGACAAACAATCGAGAACGGAAGTAGATACTATAGTCAATTGTACATACAAAGGAAGATAGGTTTTACGTTATAAAAAAATGTGTCCTTTAAAATTTTGAATACCCATGATTAAAATCATGCGCCCGCCCCTGGCGCCCACGCGCTTGGTTGTCCCCGTGTGGCCGTGTCCCACGGACCGCGGTCATCTCGCTTCCTTGCTGAGCCTTTGTGCGATGAGGCTCCCCCTGGCCTGGGTGGGATCCTGTTCGTCTCCGACTTTCCCTGGTGGCGGCAGCCCCTGTTGGAAAGAACAGAGAGCCCTGTGGGTGTGGTTGTAATTCTCTGCAATTTGGGGAGAGCAACCTCCTCCGTATCCTTGTAGTATGTACTTGTATTTGTACGTTTTCCTTATCTCATAATACAGGTACGTATTATAAAAAAAAAGTAAGGAGTCCGAGCCGCGCTCCATGCAGGCGCGGGTAACCCTGTTTGGATCCGCGAGCTAATTTTTAGCTCCCATCACATTGTCATCTCTGGTTTTAAAAAAAGTACCGAAAGTGGACCATGTATGCGCCAGGATCGGAATCGCATACATTGGAACATAAATGATTCATTACACAATGCAAAAGCATACAAGTATCGCTTATTACAACACGAACGAATAAAGCGGAAGTCTTTTAACATAAACAGAGTCTAAACATCAGAGTAAAACAACGGAAAATGGCCTATTATATCCACAAGCAGCTGCCTGGGGGCCACCAGCCTAAAACTCGTTATAGTCTTGGAAAGTCTGGGTGACATCCTCAGCCTCTCCATCTCCTGAGCAGTGGTACGGTTGCATTGATCGCAACGAGTTTTGTTGACAAAGAAAACAAGAGTGAGTACTTTCGCACTCAGCAAGTGTTCCGTTTAAGCTAAAATGGACTGGCTTTATAGTGGACTGGCTGATTGCAGTAGCTTTTAGTTGATCAACTTTTATTAAACATGAGTTAACAGTTATCATCCCAAAATTATCCCAACAGGTATAACATAAAGATAAAACATAAATAAATAAATAGATAGTCATCATTGTTCATCATCTCAGCCCATAACCACATGTTTCTCTAATCAATTGAGAGTCCAGGCCGCTCATAACCGTGACCACGGCTGATGCATCAGTTTGTTAATACTCTCGAGAGGTTGTATACTTTATCCACGGGTCGTGATTTCCCATTGTCCGGGTTTGCAGGAGCTTTACTGTAACGCCCCAAAATTTAATCCTGAGCTTTTCTCTAAATCTCTCTCTAATTCAAAATTTGAGTGTCAGTTTTTGTGTGCTTGAGTGTATGTCATAAGCTCAACAAAATCTCCAAAATTCTATCTCATGCCCTCCGGTTACTTCTCAAAAATCTCGGCAAAATCTTCCACCAAAAATCCCCTCAAATCCCTTCTCCAAATATCCAAATTCAATTCCAAAACCCAAATCAGAAAAGATAAATTTCTCTCCTCTCTCTTGGGCCGAAGCCCACCTCTTCTCTCCTTCCCTCCTCCTCCCCTGCGGCCCAAGCCGGCCCGCCTCCCTCTTCCCCCTCCCCTCGGCCCCAGCCGAGCAGGCCAGCGCCTCCCTCTCCCTCTGCCACCCCGACCCCACCTGTCAGCCTCGTCGTACTCCTCTGCCCGGCGAGCACAACGCGCCTGCCGTGGCCACAACGCTCGGCCTCGCTCCTACCCGGCGACGGTGCACCACCCCGGCCCCTCTCCGGCCCTACCTCGACGCCTCTCCCACGGCCCCGCTCGCCCGTCGTCCTCCTCCACCTTCCCTCACGTCGGGTCGCGCCGACCGCGCGCCGTTGCCGTGCCGCCTCCGCCCCGTCCCGGTCCCGCTGCGGCTCCACCTCGACGCCACCTCACTGCCGCCGCCCCTGCCTACACCGCCGTGCACACCGCGCGTGGACTCGGCTGGACCGAGCCGCGCCGCGCCAGCCGCCAGCCGCCGTGCCTATAAGAAGCAGGCGAGCACCGTCGGCCTCCCTGGCCTCGCTCGCACGCACTCACACGCGCGCGCTCACGCTCTCGAGCACACGCGCACACTCACGCAAACACCCCCCCTTTACCCCTCAATGGCGCTCGCAGTGGGATAACCCACCGGGAAGACCCCGCCGTGCACCGCCTCATTTCACCTCAAAATCCCACCCCTCCGGCCTCTCCCTTTCCAAATTGAGGTGAGCCCGAGCTCCGTCACCCTCGCACGCACCTTCTCCACCACTTCCCACGGCCGGAGCCGCCCTGGAACGCCGGCGCGCCGCCGCGCCGTAGCCTCCCTCCCTCACCAGTGCTTCGGGTCACCCGCCGCCAGGACCACCCGCCGCCCTATCCACCTCCACGATACCCCCATCAGGTTCACGGCACCACCCTCGTCCTCACCAGTTTGACCTCGTCGCCGGAGCCGGGCCACCAGCGGAGAACCGCCGGCGAGCCGCGGCCGCGACGGACCGAACCAGGACGCCGTCCCCGCACCGTCACCCTCCCCTGTGTGGTTGACGCGCGGGGCCCACTCCCGCCGTCGCGACGCCGTCCGTCCCCCCTCCCGCCGAGTGGGCCGGCCTGCTAAGGCCCACAGGCGCGGAGGGGGCGAAGCGGGCCAAGCTGGGTGGGATGGAAAAGTGGGCCGCGCGCTGAGATTAGGCCCACGTGGCTTTTTCCTTTTTCTTTTCGATTTATGATTTTTTTTTTCTAAAGAATTTCATATCCCGATCATCCGGACTCCGATCTAGGCGATTCTTGCGCCTAAATTCTCCATAAATCAAGCCCTACACATCCGTATACTTTCCACCATCCTTCACCACTTCCACATTGGTTCATTTAATGGGACTACGCTTGACCCGTTAACAAACCGAACAAGGAACCACTTCCGGTCAAGCCGGGAACTTTTCCTCGGTCACGCCAGTGGTTAGCCGTCAGGCACCATAATCACGATGGGCAGAATGGTCTAATCTCTTAACCTGGAAATCAGACTGCTTATCCTATATCTGCTTCGTTTGTGCTAACCATGATAATCCGTCTCGTTCTTCACCCTTGTTGACCGCAGGAACCGTCCCATCGTTATGCAGACTCCTCGCTCCCTACACCTTCGCTCTCGCTGTGGCCGTCCGTACCCGCAGCCATGGTATCCCTCCCTCGACCAGTATCGAACCCGACGATGTGTCCGGCCCTCAGCTCGGCGCCGAACCATGGAGCAACATAGCCACGAGAGCAAGAACCGCCGGTACAGTCCTTCGAGAAATCCTTTGATCCTTCTCTCAACACAAACAGACCCTTGTTGAAGCTCATAATATGTCTTGTTTGTTTGTTCTCTGTTGTTGCACGTAGGTTATACCGGAGAATGATGAACCCTCGCCCCCAGCCGTCGATGTCCCGTTAAACCCAACGGAGTGAACGGCAAGTCCACTGGAATCTCACTTGATGCATATATTACCCAGTTTTTGATAAATAACCCATTGCCTTGGTTAATGATAAAACCTGCATGTTTTGCTTGCTAAGGAAAACCTGATAGGATAGCCACCCGAACCTTTTAGACGTAGCGCGCACAGGTGGACCGCTCACTCAATACTATGAACATTAATCTTGTTAGAATCTGGGATGGAAATGGGTTGGTGTGTGCGTTTTCGAAAACATGGGGAATGACCCCGGTGGTTGATTTCGGTCGGCCATGCCACGTGTCGAAGGGTGGAGAGCCCGGGTACCGTTCTCACGGTTACACTGGGGCCCGGCCTCGTGGAGAGGACCGAGCGGTGTTTGAGGAAGCTCTGCTCTTCTAAGGACCGATTTTGGAGTCTCATCTTGCCTAGCTCTTTATCGTACAACCACTCGATGTTGTATACGGCAACACTTGGCCGGAACCCGCAAGGAACAATCTCCCGATACCCGTAGGCTGGGAGCACCGAGGGACTGGGAATGGTGGAAGTCGTGTGTCTGCTGGCACTGAAGCGACGTCGCGTGTCTGTTGGCACTGATGCGACAGGGCCAATGTCTCTCCTTGGTTGAGGCCGGGGAATACTTGCGGGGGTAAAGCCTTGAGCGGGAAGGGCCTTATTGATCATGAGTGCCTGGACCAAACTTGTGGGTAAAGTGTGCATCTCTGGCCAGAGTATAAACCTATCTGGATAGTCCGTTGTCCACTGGGATGGACGAGTTACGGCTTGGCTTCTACCAGTTGTGATTTATAAAATTAGGGTTTGGTTGGGTGAAAATGATGTTTTTGAAAGCTACGGGCGTGGCCGGTAGCAGTGGAGAAAAGTGTTGGCCTGCGAGCCATGAGCCACGATGGACCGGCAAGTCCAGTGGCACTCTTTTTGGAAAAAGTGTTTTCTGGAAAATAAAACTGTGAATTAATGAGCCTTGCATATTTTCTGGCAAAACTATCCTGAGCTCCAGATATATCTTGCATGTAGTAATAGCGTTAACCCCAATTCCTTATGGAGGAAGGTGGGCTTGCGGAGTACGTTTTCGTACTCACTCCCCCCCCCCCCTTTGTTGTTGTTTTTCAAAGAAGACGAAGTCGCCTTTTAAGAGGGCTTATACGTGTAAGGGTTGCGGCCTATCCCCAACGGTGTGAAGTGGGAAAGCTTGGGTCTACCGTTTAAGTTCCGCTGCAGTTGTATGTTTCGGGCTGCTCCCCGCTTGGTCTGTCCCGTTAGGGCGGATCTGTACTACTCTGATGTAAGAATGTGGTTATCATATCCCTAGGAATGATAATAAAGCACATTTTAGTCCCGCTTACGGGCTGAGGCGCTTCACTTACACATTGCCTTTGATGTGCGACAGGTAGTCTCACTACGAGACTTTTATAAAGACTCCCTAGCGAGTAGCCGCCCGTTACAGGTTTCCCCCAGTTACTAAGTATAGAGTTCCTTTCAAGAGTTGACTAACAAAAGGGCAAACGAATAAACCACCGCACTCACCTTGGCAAAAGAAGACCTATGCCCCAGGTCCCGTCTTACGCCATATTTCAGGGAAGCAAACTACAACACTAGATCATCTAATTAGTCAGTCAAAGATGTCCCATTCCATCCCACATGGTTGTACTGTTTTCCTGGGTGGTCGCTCGGCGAACCGATCCTTACGGTGAGACACTCGGGTAAACCAACCCAAGCTCCCAAACCAACATATTTTAACAGTTCCATAGTTTCATCAGTTTTCAAGATTAATCATTCCCAACCATGATCATAAGTTCAGAAAGTAAAGTTAAGCGCTAGCAAAGCTACCACATCACAGCCCAAGGTTATATCAAGATAAAACATTGGCTGGTCATCCTTAGGTTGCCAATTGTGCAGGAATGTAAGTTTTCAATGTAAAGGGACGTAAATGGGTCAGAGAACACTTGCATTCGTCAAAAGTCTGTTCGGGATCCTCCCAAACTAGGTTTTTAGGCTCAGGGACGAACTCCTCGTCTACACGTTACACAATACGCAATCAAGACATGGCTAAAAAGATAAAAACAGTACACCAATCAATATGAACAGAAGCTAACAAGCATAAAACATCATTCTACTTACTGCTACAAGCTCAACAGTTCAAAAATCAATTTATTTGGAATTAAGATGAGCAAGATATGCATAAAACAAGTTAACAGGGGCATAGATTAAATAGATACAAAAGTTCTAGAGTTTCCAGTGCTAAAATCAAGGACTTCAGGTTCAAAACAGGTAAAACTGAGGGTTTAAAGTGCTAGATTCCCTGACATGGATTGATTTGCAAATAGAATTAAAAGAACGGGGGCTGAAACATAAATTCAGGGGCTCGGTTTTGATCTAGATGGACTGCGGGTTAATTTAGAACAAAATCAGGGACTCTTTAGCAAAAACGGCGGCGCTGACCGGCGGTCTGACCAGTACGCGCGCGTGCACGCCGTTGGATCGAGTGGCGACGGCACAGATCAGATCAGGCGGGGGTTTTGGTCACCGGCGGCGGCCGGAACAGGGACGTGCGCGTGGGTGGCGGCGGTGTGTCGCCGGCGTGACGGCGCACGGGCTCTCCAGGGCGTCTGGAGCCGCGAGACTTGGCCGGGGAGTGAGTGCGCGGCACGGCAGAGCCGGTGGTGGCAATGTGTGCGACGAGCGCGAGGCCAGAGATGGCGCGCGACAGGGAAGCGTGGCGGCAGCGCGAGACAGGGCCACATCGAGGAATTCCCGCCGAGAGGGGAAGGGATTTGGGGCTAGGATCGGATGGGAATTTTGTTCACCTCAACGCGAAGGGCAGGGACGTGGTCTCGTCGGCAGGGAGGCAGCAACGGCGAAGGACGGCGGCGGCGGCTCGAGCTCTGCGAGACGGCATCGCGGATCGATTAGAGGCGACCAACGCGAGATAGGGCCCAAGAGTATGTGCGTTGGGTGCGTGAGAGTGTGGCGAAGCTCACCACGTCGGTTTGGATGGCGGAAGGTGGACGGAGACGGTGGGACGCGACGGCGACGTGGCGGCGCTCCGAGCTCTGCGCAGAAGTGGAATCGATCGGTGAGAAGCGATTTCCAAGCGGGGAGATGGAGGACCGATGCGGGCACGGGGTGCGCGAGAACTCGGCGGTGCTCACCGTTGCAACAGGGACGGCGGAGGGCGAACGACGAGGCCGGGGCGCGGTGGCGGCTCCGGTGCGGCGTCGGCTTGTGCAGCACTGGGGAGACGGAACTGCGAGTGCGAGTGGGTGTGGAATGAGTGCGGAACCAACTCCGGGTGCGGGTGTGGGATCCTTGGAGACCAGGCGGATAATGTGGGCGCGGGCGTGGACGCGAGGTCGTGGGCGCGCTGCTCGGCTCGAGCTCGTCTCCGGGCGACGCGGGCGGCAGTTGGAGGAAGGGGGAGCCCCTGACAGGCGGGCCCGGGCTGGCAGAGATAGGGCTGGGGCGCGCGGTGGAGGGGAGTGGCGCCGACAGGCGGGCCCCACATGGCGGTGAGAGGAGACGGGGAAACGGGCCGCTCAGTTGGGCTGAAAGCCTGGCCAGGCCGGCTTGGGCTGCTGCGTTTCGGAGGAGGAGAAAAGAATCAAAGAAAAGGATTTGGCCCAAAAGCCATCCCAAAAAGAGCAGAGGTTTTACTGAATTTTTAATAGGCATTTACTGCACTTAAACAAAGCATTTGCACTTGTAAATACCAGAAATTTGAGACAAACATTTAAACACATCAACACTAACATTCCAGAAAAATAAATGCAGCAGCATGGTTGCACAAACAAGTTGATCTTATATTTATTTTAGCACTTGTCTTGAGAAAGAAATAAATAAATTCACGACATGCTCACTAATCAAACAACTTGAGCATATTATATTTGGTTTTGGCCAAAATTTCAGTAAAACAAATTTTAGGGTGTTAGTCTAAGGCTGAATTCAAGGGTTTCTCTATTCTCATCACCGTTGCAATTACCTCTCACTCCATTCACTCTATTTAGTGCAGAACGGTGCTGTATCAGTGCAACATTTAATTTTGAAGGTTCAATATAAGGCTTCCTTTGGATTCAGCCTAACTATTTCCTACGCCGTGCGCCTCAAAGAACTAAATAAAGCCATAAGAATAGATTGTGTAAATAAAATTTGTGGGCCCATACATGTATAATTGATAGTTGATTAAAAGATAAAATAGAATCCAAGGGATGGATATACTTTTGGGCAGAGAAGCATTGGGCGAAAATTAATTTTCCGTAAACTAGCTCTTTTAGAGAGAAAAGAGTGTATATATCTATGTTATTGTTCGGCTGCCATTATCAGCCATTGTTGCTGCAGCTAGTGCTGCATCATTCCCTCTGCACACTACAGTTCTGCAGCTGCAGCACAGTAAAAAAATCAGGCAGCCGAACAAACTGTAGAAGTAGATAGATAATCGATAATAATAATTAGACGGCCGGACTTTCTAGGACCGACCAAAACAGAGAGCTGCTTGTGCTGCAGCTTTTTTATTTTTCCCCTCAGTAAGCACTATACAAGGAGCAGTTGCACAACCCGTTTTAGCTCAACCGATCAGAGCTTATTCAATGTCGGATTATGTATAATAAGGAGTGGATTTATGATATTGAAGAGTTTCTGTCTCCTTGAGCCAAACAGTAAAGTGCTGTTTCAATTTACTTTTTTTATTTGGCTAGTAATTTTAAGAGACATAAGTACATGAAGTTTGTTGATCAATTTGAAACCATAACTAGTTACAATTAAAATTTCTTATATAAGTGAATATAAAAAAGGGCTTTATACTCCCGCCATCCAAAAAAATAAGGCCTATATATTAAAAAAAGATCAACTTTTTAAAACTCGGACTAACAATTTAGCCAAATCCATTATATTTTAGTGTATGCATGCTATATACTTAGATTCATATTAAAAACACTTTAATATGCTGATAATTTTATATTTGTTGATGATATATTTTTTTAAAAAAAATTGGATAGTCAAGTTTTATTTTAAGGGCCATGTTATAAATCTATAGAAGTGCTTTAACATATTTTTATATGCAATTCTGTAGGGTACCTTTTGGTTATTAGTTTTCATGGTGGCAAGGAGGGCAATTTGAATGTTATGTGTCGCTATAGATTAATTTTTACACTGACAAATATGAGTAATTTAGATGTAGATTTAGATGGCTACAACAATTTAATATTTTCTCCCTAGCTTTACACTTGTTTGACCTTTCTTAGATCAAGGCTGGCTCTAGTAAAGCCATCTTACGGACCTTATACACTATACCGTTGTCATATCATCTATCTATAGCCAATCTATAATTAATAACTCACGTACACAATGTAATATTTTTGGTTTTGCTTTTTATCTTATCATTCTCCAATCAACCTTTCTAGAGTCCAAACTAAAACGGGCTACTAACATGCAACCCACACTACTGGAGAAATGGCTTTCGGTCACCACAGTAGGAACCGAAACAAGTTGTAACCACACATGAAGGATTTCGTATCGATTGGAAATGTCCTACCCTCTGGAGAGGCTTTAGTACGGGTTGATAGCCTTGGTAACACCAACCCGTACTAAAGCTTACTAAAGCATGTCCAGGCTTTAGTACCGGTTCATGTTACCAACCGGTAATAAAGCATCACCATTCGGTACTAAAGCCTTTCATGCACTTACAATAAAAGAAAAAATTCTCAATTTATTCAGTTGTGACACATGGGTCCTGCACGTGATAATAAGAAAATATCATATAATTAATCTATTAAATTATATGTGGAGACATAGTAAGTTTGAGACTTCTTCGTTAAAATTGGGTTCTATAAGATTGGTTTTAAAAAGGAGAGTCCATCATAAAAAGATAAGAGAAAATGTTTTAGTCGCGGCATGTGTCACTGCGTGTAACCGTGTGTTAAAAAACTTGACATGTGAAAATTTTTACAAACTCACTCTTTTAGCTCTTTTATAGAGTTGATGATAATTAATAACCAATAACAAAAGGCGGAGGTATGCACAGGCCATATCGGGTCCTGCCCCCCTTGCCGTAGAACGTTTTAAAGTGTGGCTCTACACTCTAAAGTCTGTCCTCCATGTGCATCAGCCATAGTAGAGTTTCAGAGTCCATGTGTAGCTAATCAAGCGGCATGCAAAACACTCACTCCAGCAAGCAAAACAATGGCCTCGTATTGCCTAAATATGAGATTATGAGATGACTTTTCTCAAGAACGACAATCCATATATTTTCCTCTTCACACACCATGTATTTTATCAAAGCTTTTAATAATCAGTGTATTCCACTATTTCTACATGTTTCTTGTATTTTGGTATAATGTGCTAATCTCAAGGCAACCTCATAATAATCCATGCATTCCTATAGGTTTCTTGTATTTTGGTATTATATGCTAATCTCATCACCATGGTCTCCACTGTCCACCGACGGTCACTCATATTTCGTATGCCATCTTTGCTCCCGTCAAATTAAATCAAGACTATAGATGGCGACGAGCAGAAAATACCCGCGTATCTGCGGGTACCAAACCCGGTGGGCGAGGATCCGGGCGTGATTTCCTGCCCACGGGCAAGGATTAGGGCATGACAATGCACTCGATGGATATTCATTAACGGGCATGGAAAATATGTATCCGCACCCGCCAGACCCGCTCCACCAACTTGACATGTGGACACATCTGTAGTGTAGGTATATATACGATATTTAGGGTTTGTTTCCAAACCCTCGTTCCACTCCTGGGCAACCCCTCGGCCCTTCTGTTAGTAGCCGCCGCCACCCTCATATTCCCGCTCGTCACACCGCCGCCAGCCCGCCGCCACCCAAAGCTCACCCTGCCGCCGCCAACTCCCCAGGCGGCCGACTCACCCCGATTCCGCCAACTTCCTAGGCGGCCGACTCACCTTGTCGCCGCCACCCAATGCTTGCCGCCCGCTGCCACATCCAGATCTGCCGGCAAGCCGCCACTGCCCCCAATGAACGACGCTGCCCCACTACGAAAGACGACGCCGCCGGCCCGACGGACGCTGCCGCCGCTGGTGGCTCGACAAAAGACGCTGCTGCCACTGGATTCGGGACTGTGACTAAATGATGTGAGACTAAATGTGTGAACATCATGTGAGTGTGTCTGTGTGAGTCTGAGATTGAATATGTGAACATCATATTGCTTGATATTTGTTATGTTGATTTGACTGTCTAAATATGAAATGATGTGAGACTAAATGTGTGAACATCATGTGAGTGTGTCTGTGTGAGTCTGAGATTGAATATGTGAACATCATATTGCTTGATATTTGTTATGTTGACTTGACCGTCTAAATATGTGCTACATGTATTCATTTATGAGCTCTTATTCTTAATGTTTGCGGGTTAGCGGAATTATCCGCGGGTATGTGCTGCCTGCGGATAGCGGATGAGGGCATAATTGTTTGCCCATGGCGGATAGCGGGTGTGGGCACTGTTTTTCCTCTCGCCGGGGCGGGCGCGAGAGGGTAATATCCGCCGTTGCCATCTATAATCAAGACTTGTTTTTGTTAAAAATTAAATATGAGGCTTATTTATTACCTTTTAGGGGTACCCTTTACAAGTTGATTTTTTTTTAATGTGCCAAATTGGCCACCCTACGTTTTCGATCTGTCACGCTCCGCCACTGTATGCACACGCGCCGAACAATAATTATGTGGAAAACTTGTTTTTCTATACTCTCAGAGGACAATAAAGGTAATTACGTGGAAACATTGTTTTTATATGCTCTCGGAGGACGCCGAGACGGGAGGGGTATATATACATGGAGGGCAGAGAGTAGTTTCCTCGTTGTGCAAGTACGCAGCACGAAGCTCAGCGCGCTAGCTGCAGCTGCAGGCCTCCACACTGGAGGTCTTGCTCAGAGCTGCCATCCTGCGTTCCTAATCTCGTGACATGTCGTCGTCCTTGCCGCCGGCGGAGCAGCCACATGCGCTGTCGCCGCCGCCGGGGGAGAGGAAGTTCAAGGGTGTCCGACGGCGCAAGTGGGGCAGCTGGGCTTCGGAGATCCGGCTGCCCAACAGCCGCGAGCGGATATGGCTCGGCTCCTACGACACGCCGGAGAAGGCGGCACGAGCGTTCGACGCGGCGTCCGTATGCCTCCGCGGCACCGATGGCACGGACGGGCTCAACTTCCCGAGCTCGCCGCCTGCTGTCGTCGGCCGCACCAGCGACCCAGAGATTGTGCGCGCGGCCGCTATGGCACACGCCAACCGCGTCGTCGTCCTCAGCACCAGCACCTCCGCCGCAGCTCCATGGCGGGCAACCGAGCCCACGACCGCTTATGACGGCGACGTTGCACCAGTGCAAGCAGCCGCCGCGGTGGCTGGCCCGCCGGCCCCGCTGCAGCTGCAGGTGTCCGTCGAGACCTTCAACTGGTCGGAGGTCATGGCCAACCCACCGCCGATCTACTCGCCAGTTGTGGTGGGAAGCCATGAGCTACTGCCGACGTCACTGACGCCAGCGACGACGACGACGGACGCTGACGACACGGATGAGATGCCCAACGAAAGTGACTCATGCCAGGGGCTTTGGACGTTTGATGTTGGTGATCGAGGCAACTGTCACTGATCACGTTGACAAACCCAGATAAACCCACAATCTTTTGCGGCCAGTAATAGTCGGCGGCGCCGAATCACGCGGTATCGATGCTGATATATATAGATATATATTTTCTGCGTTCTTTTATTTGGCACCGTTCATACGCCGTGCCATCAATCAGTCACTCTCTGCTCATCAGCGCGTTGAGAGCAGTGCACACGGATAAGGAAAATACATAAATTCACATAATTGGTTATCAATCCGTCACACTCGCTCCGTCCCCGGTTTTATATAAATGGTTTTAAGTTTTTGGGTAGCTAGGTTCACTTATAATTCTATTTCTAGGTACTCCCTCCGTTCTTTTTTATCTGACACAATTAATTTTTTTAAAAAACTTTAATTGTCCATCTTATTTAAAAAATTATGCAAACATATAAAAATGCAAGTTATACTCAAATTATTCCTAATAATAAAACAAGTAACAACAAAATAAATAGGGGTTTTGGTGTTTATACTCTCACTTTGGAGTCTAATAATGATTTTACCCTTATTTTTTAACTTTGTGAATTTACCTCTATGTTTTCAAAACGAAGATAGAGTTTACCCTTGTTTAGTTACCTTTTCTTAGCAAAATCATTTTCGGTGCCAAGAAACCATCACGCCCATATGATTTTGTCCCTATTTTTTTAATGGATTGGGATAATACTCCTATTCGCGCAGCCGTTGGCGGGTCGCGCCTAGGGAACTGTGCCGCCGCCGTCGGGTCTCCCCATGCTGCGTCATGCCTAGGCCACGCCAAGCCTAGATTTTCACCGGTGGGACTTCATTGGGTTGTGGGTGAAAGTATAAAGGGCATTCTAGTCTATTCCTTCTACTTCGAAAGGTTTTTATATTTGTTTCAAATGTTTTAGTCCACTTGCATCTAATAGGGTAAGAAATAGGGGTAAACAAAGTCTTTATTTTGAAAATGCAGGGGTAAAATCACGAAGTTTTAAAAACGAGGGTAAAAATACAATTAGATTTACTATTAGGGGTATAAATACTAATCTCTCAAATAAATAATACAGTAATAATTTTTTAATAAGACAGATGATAAAAGTTTGATCATAGCTACTCTCATAATACAGTAACAACAAATTATTCTCATAATTTTTTAATAAAATGGAAGGTGGGGGAGGAGTTTGACCAGGTATTCAGATTATTTGAGTGTTGATGACCATAGCTGGGGTTCGATGCCCTCTTCAGATTTTTAAAATAGCTGGGAAACCGTTTAAGCTCCCCCTCTCTATTTTTTGTTATGAGAATATTGATATTATATATGTTTAATCCCAACTACAGTTGGTGCCTGCAGCTATTTTTTTTCTACAAGACGCAACCCCAAGTGAGCCAGTAAAAAATGTATTTAAATACAATAGATCGAAAAGCATTCAGATTAAAATCGGATAGTTACATTTTTGGTACAAGACTTCATTTCGACCGGCCCTAATTTGGTTGCTTTGCACGCCCCGTCCATCTGCCGTCCATTTGCGATCAGAAGATTTATCTGTGATCAAGGCTTTATTAGTATACTCACTGTACTATTGCATTCACGAGGTGGAACTTGTGCTCGTCCATTCATTTCCCCTGCTTGGAAAGGCAAACATCAAATCGCCTATGAGGAGGAGCACGAATATCATTGAGGGCCTGGTTGGAAACACGGTTTTTTAAAACCATAGTTTCAGAATACTATAGTTTCAAAATGTCATGACAATACCATGATTTTACGTAGATCCATTGAAACCATCAGATGTTTGGATGCAACATCATAAACCATAGTATTTAGGTAAAAGCTAGCACAACCATAAAAACTTTGGGTAGAAATGGAGTTTCCAATACTCCAAAGATACCATGGTATCTACAAAACCATGGTTTTGGAAATATAGTTTTTCAGAATGCAACCAAACACCTCATGATTTAAAATACCATGGTATTCATGTAAACCATGGTATTGTCTAGAAACCACGAAAATACCATGTCTCCAAACAGACCCTGGCTATATGCAACTTGTGTGTGATCCAAGGCAAAACGTTTACCTGCTTCGCTCAATGAAAATATTCGGGAAGGATCTAGCTACTTTGGAGTCATTCGCATGAGGATCGAAAACACACACGTCACCCATCACCCTCAAACATTCTACGGGTCGCCGGCGGCCGGTCGGTGGTCACACTCCAGGTGTGTGATTGCGCCATCGTATTGTAATTTGCGTATATATTTTCATGAGCTTATCAAATACTCCTATTTTTGAGGCAAATGTTTTTTTGCTTGTCTGAATAGACAAACGTACATACCACTAAACAGTTTTTTGGAACCAATACAACAAAAAAACAAATCGTTCGTTCTTGCGCCGAGTCTTTTATTCCACCATCAGTAATTATTACTTGTACTAGTCTACTCAACTCTATAAAAAAAGCGAGTTTAGGAGATAATGTTTTACATCTAATGTCTACTCAAAGGTGTACCCACCCTTAGATAAATTCCCATCATATAATCTAAACAGGCCCACATTTCTGCTGGATTTATTTTTTTTTACACTGCTGGATTTCATATTATTTACGCATCTAATATTTGATTCTCAATCCAAGTTGAGGTTGAATCTACTCACGAGGCCAGTTCGGACTACTCGAGTAGGTCGGACGGAAAAGAACGCCCAGGTCCCATACGGATTGGACTACATGTGCGCCGTTCTACATATGGATGGAAAGATAAAATGATAAGCTTTCAAACCCGACCGGTCTCATGCCAAAATATGATCGGAGCTGATGGAAATCATCGATACAAGATGGCAACCGGAACCTGCTCCGATTTGGATTGTTAGGTCTCACGAAAGCGGACCCCCTAGACGTACATACAGACTCTGTTGGTGCATTCTACATATGGATAGAAAATTATAGAGATAATCTTTCCAACCCAACTGGCCTATGCCAAAATATGATTGAAGTCGACGTGAATCGTTGATACAAGATGATGGCAACCAAAATCTATGCCGGTTCGGATTGCTAGAGCAAGTCTCACGAATACGGACGCCCTAGCTATATACAGACTCCGTTTGAGGCGTTCTACATATGTATGGAAAGCTAAGGAGATAAGTTTTTCAACCCAACTGGTCCCTCGCCAAAATACATTTGGAGTAGATAGGAATCATCGATACAAGATGGAGACCAGAATATGCATGGGGCTATGAGACTTATTTTTTGGTCCACATACCTTATAAACCCTAGGGTTGCTCAGCCACCTCCTTGGTTGCCGCCTTAGCCATATTTCATGTATATATATTCAGTGGCCTCCATTAGATTAGATATGTTTCACTATGATTATTCTATAGCTAAACAATTTTACAAGTTGCGCTGATTTGTGTAACCCACATTATGCAATTATAGATATTGTGTTCGTCGTGTTCTAATTTGTGTTCTCGATTGCATTTGCATATATAAACCTTCTTTGCAAGGTCAATAGTACGTGTCACGTAGTTTTAGGTTTCAATTATATTCATTTATTATTTTACATATATCATATATATTTTGTTTGAGTCTAGAATTCATAATATGTACATAATCATGAATGGCTAGAGTAGTATATTGTGGAAGTTCAAGTAAATTTGAATGTATCTTCACTTATTCCTAGTTAGTAATTCTCAATTTATTACACCAGTTTCTTTAATATTTTTTATGCAAATTTGCTCAAAATCTATAAAACATATGTCATAATACATACCATCATCACATATTTCGATTAAGAAAATCGATTAGCTCGTTTTTAGTCACATCTCCTTTTTTATAAAAAAAACTTCAAGCTCTCCATCGTTTATAGAACCGTGCGTCCCGCACATACATTTTTACTAGTAGATTCTAGCTTAAAACATAAGGCAAGTAAACGTCATCACTGTCCCACTCAGGCATTTTCCTCTACTATGACATTCCAATGCTATGGGTCATCTCTAATTAACCAGGTTTGGAATGTCATAGCTAGCTAGAGTAGTTCGTTTATTAGTAGAAATAAAAAAACGACTATTACTCCCTCTGTACCAGGATTGAATTTATGTGTGTGTGTGTGTATCTGAGCATTTGCATCGCATTTACATCTATAGTACTATGTTTCAAAAAAAAGGATAATAGATTAAAACTTAGAAACTGCAAAGAAAAATTGAATGTCAATATTGGCCCAACAATCATAAAAGTATGAAAGGGCGCAGGGTAGGCTTTGACCACACAATGGATATGTGTATTTGTTCTTTTTAACAGTACATACTGGTATATTAAGTTTTTATTTTTTTACTATACTCTCTCCATTGTTGATACTCAAAATTGGTCTAGAAAAATATCATGCATGTAGACACTGATTCATGAAGATATCCCCATGCTGGTCGAGCAGTCTCAATTGAAGCCTTCAATTGAAGAGGAAGATCATAAAAAGCATATCGAGAACGCTTTTGGAGGTGGTGACTCCACCAAAGATGCGGCAAAGGTATCAAGCACTAGGTATGTTACACCCTAGAACCTAAAAACCTTCTAAAGTTCGTTCACACTACATTACCATGATTCCAAACATATAAATGTCCATTGCACATCAAGGGAGAATAATAGAGGCACAGGGAATCAAACAATGGGTATAGATAAAAGAACTTGATACTTCAGCAAAATATATTCAAAGGTTTGATGTAAGCCATAAGTAGAGAATTGTAACCACAAAATGATATTTTTAAGATATTCTTAAATTCTAAATCTAAACTCTATTATCTAAAATGTTTATTACGACATGTTGGATAAAGTAGTTGTGATAATGTCAAAGTGAAAGTTGTGCTACTACTCTCACCCCTTCATGCTAGCTTAAGCAGACAACCTAGGAAGAGGAAAATAAGGGTGACATTGATTTCTCGATAGGTGAACCACTTTAGCAAGCTATTTAAACCATAATGTATCAAACAACGATATATTGTGGTAAGTATTAGTAGGCTCCACAATACCAACATTCATAAACTCAATGTGCAATAGTTTTAAAGGTACAATTCATGTTTAGCATTATGTGACCATAGCAAAAACTATACAATTGTATGTTAATACAAGAGGCACTCATTATCTTGAACAACATAGGATTCATAAGAAACAATAGATAAATATGACTGCAATGGGTTTGGGTCGACCCTCTCTTAACACGCCCTGCCCCTTGAATCGAGTAATTGATTAGAGTTGGTTGTCCCTAGAAACGAATAGTGTGATGGGCTTAGGGGCCATAATGCACTATCCTTGAGGTTGATCTGACCCACTCTTGTAGCTCCCATAAAGCCATTCTTTCAATGGGCGCAACTCACCATTGCTTTGCAAGCGGTGCCAACCTCCACCAACTTCCTCTTCGATTTGGATTCTCACAGACACTTCTTGTCTCCTAGAACCATGTAGGCATGCAACAAATTTGCTAGCTTCTCTAGAGTAGTTCAACATATTCCAAGAGGCTCAACCCTCGGTGCCCTATGAGACAACTTTTCCATGGCTAATTAAGGCCTTATTTGGTATAGCTTGTAAGCAGCTTATGGCCAAAACAAGACAAACTAGCAGCCAAATTGAAAAGCAAAAGTTAGACCAAATTAGCTTATCTTGGCCATAGTTTTTGCCTATTTGTATAGATTTTTAGAGAAATGTTTCTCCCCACAACAGCCTAAGGGACCCTAAATTTGTGTCGGGCCACGAGTCATTTTTAGGAGCATGCTATTATGTCCCATTTTCATGACCTATAGGTAACCACCCATCCGTAAACACAATATCTCATAGCTACTGCGAACCATTCATAAAATACACCATGAGAATATAACTTATATTAGGAAATTCAAGTGCACATGAATGCAATGCAAAACCACATATGATATCTTCATATTTTCACAAGTCATGACATAATGCATATCACCACCAAGAAACATCACTTCTCATAATAACTTCCATTGCAACTTCAACATATCCAAAAATCAAATTCATAGAACAGTGCATGTGAATGCAATGGCATGTCTTCTACCTACATAGCCAACATAGTATGTTTGTATTAGTCAAGCAATAGGTTTGCATTTCCTGTAGCTACTCTAACTTTGAGTTTACTCAGTGCCTGCAAACCACCTTGTGATTGAATTCACATTAGATGAAGTAGTATCAGGGAAGAAAGAGGTAGAAAAGCATTAAGGTACATACCACCCTTTAGTGGCAATCTACACACCATTAGTTCATATTTTTAAAAAAAATGCTTCTAGGGCGAGGGTGGTTTATAAAAGCAACGATTTTCTATAGGAAACAATGGGAAGGATTGCACCTATGAATTTGACCGAATTTCTTTGGAGATTCCACAAATGTAGATAGAGAGATATTACAAAATTGCAAAATAGAAAAACAAAGGCAAACACTAGGTTATCATCAGGGGAAGCTAAGGATGCAGAAATATGGGTGCAAGTTTCTCGCTCAGTAGCTTGCTGACACGGAAGGTCAAACATAGCCAAGGGAGAATTCCAACCTGCACCAGCACAGGGAGGGAGTAAGGAACGATACATATTTCGTATTCCTGCAGAAAATATACTAACAAAGAAAAAATAAATTATCCAATAACTATATTCACTAGGGTGTTTGTGTCACAATAAACCCAAGAAAGTTAAAAATGTGTAGAATTTATTAGAACTAAGACCTCACCATGCATTATTTTCTAGTCTACCCATTTACTTAGTTACCTTCTAATAGGAGTAGTGAGCAAAGAGAGACTTCTCAAGATAAATAGGTAAAGAAAGATGCAAACATGCATTGTTTAGACAAGGGTTCATGTCAAGTCAATCTATATTGATGGAGGCTATTAAGAGTTTGATGAACCTTACCACAACACGGCCTGTAGTAGCATCTACGCCTCTCCATGAAAACATCCTTCCTGTTAATTGCTTGAAAAATTGAAATAGTTAACTTCTAGATTATTCTTATATAGTAAAAAAAATGATCTAGTGAAAGAAAAATGAATAAATAAATAAAAATTTCGGTCCCAAAAACCCAGACAACGTGACAACAATGCAAATACAAAGGGTGATAAACCCATTAGTAACAAAAACTATAGAGATAAATACACCAGAGGGCCCCTTAACTTGTCTCGGGGTGTCACTTCGGTCCATCACCTTTGAATGTGCATTTTTGGGTACACGAAATTTTTAAAGTGTGTCATATAGGTCCATACTGTACCTAACACTAAAAAAATTACATATCAAATCATGTACATGTACAAAAATTATAAATAATCTTTGTTAGATTTTATCTTGATGATACGTACGTAACAGAACTGAATTGATATGTAAAATGACCATTTTGCCCCTATTTCTACTAAATAAATTGTTAGTCACTTTTTACTCATATCTATTCTTTTATGCATCTAAAAACCTTGCAAAAATACCACTATGCATGTTGTGATCTATATGCACATATATAAATTTATAATGGTTAGTGGTTGCTTTTTATTGAAGAAATGATATTTTTATGCATTATGCTCTTTTAAATAGGAAGAAATATATGGTTTGTTATACTACTCAATAAATGTCACAAAGATCATGTTTCACGTATTTTAGTCAGTATATGGATGTGTTAAAGTTTCATGAATAACGCTTCCTGTTTTGGAGTTCAAATAAATATAAATAAGTTTTAACATTTAAATTTGTTTTATCCTTTACATAGGGGCAAAGTGGTCAAGGTTTGTTCCATCGTGTAGATTTCATCAATGCAAAGCTAACAAAGTTGATTTTATAAATTTTGAATATTTACATGATTTGATATGTAATTTTTTGTCGATGTTAGATGCAATTTGGACCTATATGACACATTTGGAAAAGTTCATTACCCAAAAATGCACTTTCATAGGTGACGGACTTAAGTGACACCCCGAGACAAGTTAAGGGCCATTCAATGCATTTAACTCAAAAATATATGACAGATTTTATTGTGGTTGAAAGGTAGCTTTTTAAATATTTCTGACCAAATTTTTGAATAATTAAAATAAATAAGAAAAATTTATTGGTACCGGTACCGTGATACCGCCTATTTCTAAACCATTGGATTTTGCTTGATGAATGGCTCTCATTTTTTCCAACCACCATAAAAGTTGTAAAAGTATATATGCATAAAAAGTGCCAGAAACTTACCATCATGGCATAACTTTACTAGCGTAGCCTTATAACTATTCACAGCCATGATAAAAAAAATATTAATTGCTCTAACTATTGTTAGTGAAAAGTCTAACTGTTCACAATCATGATCTAAAAATTGTTAATTTCCCTAGTGTTTTCAGTGAAAAGAAGAGACTGTTTGCAGCTGCTAAACACACTATTGGACTCAATTTGAACTTCTCAAATGCATTGAATAAGTTAGGGGAAAGGTGAATACGTGCTTATTTTAGAATTCCGTTAAATGCATGCTTATTTTAGAAGAAAGGTTATCTAATGGATGTCATCAGTATATGAAAGTAAGGGTCGAATTTCCCTTAATAAACAAATGGATTGATGGAGAGCAGTAAGCAAACATAAGCGCAGGTTACAAATTTTTAATTTGAACAAGCTGATATCTAATAGATGTCAGCAACGTACCGAAGGGCTGGAGTATGTGCTTAGGAACAGTCGTTACAGGAGTACTCCAAAACCACAGAATGAGCACACCATAGATTACAACCTAGCAGGTGCATTTGATGAGACACTCCTGAAGAAACTATATATACACATACCAAATAGGAGTACTAGAAAACAAAAAATACATGAATAATCACCTTGGTGATCAACAAAACCTTGCCATATTGGTCGTATAAAGACTGCTTCCCTCTGATATTCAGCTCTTGCACTGTAAATTTGATAAAAGAAGAGATTTTTAACATGCTGTGAACTGCAGTGATACAGTAAGATAAACTATTACCAAAAATGAGTTCTGCCTGGAGAACCAGGAAATATAGGAGGGGGATATGACTTCCCCTTGGTGCTACGACAAGGTGAACCGGCACAAATAAAAAACTTGAAGAATTGAATATTATCTGAAGCATTTCCAAATAATCGAACCCTTACCTTTTGCCAGCTCCTTCTCTTTGGCAGCAGCCATTCTCTTGAGTTTTGCAGCCTGCGCAAAGGTAGATGGCCTACAAACACAATTAGAGAAGTATCAGAAGGGTTTGTAGAACAACGATCTTACCATTCGATAATCCACAAGAACAAGAGTATCCAAATTGCGTACGTTGATAGTGCGCTAGCCTCCTTGAGAAGCTGCGTGATCTCCTGCCGTAGTTTGAGCTGGTCACCAGAAATTGATCCCTTCTGGAATATCAACAGATTAAGACAACATTACTAGAGCAGAACTAACGGCACAGTCGGAATTGTAGCCGGAATCACATATTCTCTTCCAGAAAAAATAATCTAGAAAAAATGCAGGTTTTTTTTTTTTTTTTTTTGAAGAAACACAACGTAGCTCTCTTGGCACCGATACCCTTCTCGCAAGATCGAGGACCCCGTCGAGCATCTGCAGCGCCGAGACGAGGAGGAAGACGAATATGGCCGAAAGGGACATGGTCGCCGGCGACGAGCTAGGCGGCACGGCCGCACGGTACAGGTATGGTGGTGGCGGATTAGTCCTCTGGTCGGGTGGTGGGTTCTGTGGCATGCCGGGTTTCTGTGCTTGCCTTTCCCTGTGCGTCTACGGAGGAGACGGACCGAGCCATGGCCACCTGGATAAATCCTGGCCGTGGGTTCCGCCGCCATCGTCGCAGACAGCAGACACCAACCAGACCCATTTTGTCAAAAAAAAAAAAAAAAAAAAAAAAAAAACACAGATCCAGCATCCATGGCGCTCTCGTGCGCGGTGGAGGAGAGGAAGACGGCGGCGGAGATCGTCGCGGCGCTGGATCTGCAGCGCCACCCCGACGGCGGCTTCTATCTGGAGACCTTCCGCGACCCCTCGATCTCGCTCCCCACGTCCGCCCTCCCGCCCCGCTGTAAGCTTGGGACAAGGCCTTGCTTCACTCTTCCGTACTCACTGCAGCTTCAAGCGTTTGCCTAGGTGGCTAGGTTGATTGGTCTCGCGTTTCCTTTGTGTAGATCCAGTTCTAGCGAGCCGACAGAGATATTAGAGATTAACGAAAGGTAGGGCCGTAGTGCTAGTTCAGTGCTGACTCGAATTAGAGCCTGAAATGGCGTGAACGCCTTGGAGAAACTGGTACATGCGTCTTGTGGCAATGGAATGGTGGGTGACCATAACTCCATAAGTTGTTAGTAGCACATTGAGATTGAGATCCTCATGATGGGTTTAGTCCTTGGAATGCTGGCCATGGAACAGCTGCCAATCCCAAAACCTCAATGGTTTAAGGTTCAGATACTAGATGAGGCAGTTACTGCCAAGGGGTTCCGAATGGAGAGAGAAATCGATGCCAACCGATACAGCACCTGAAGCTCGCGCCAAAGACCATAATTGCGATGTAAAATTTGCCCTGGCACCAAGATGCAGTAGATGTGGTAGTTTTGGTCACTCATCGAGAAAAAAAAGGTGACAGTTTCAACCATATCAACAACTTTGCAGGACTCTGTTTCATGTTAAATTTTATTTCTTTTCAACAAGATCCATCATCTCATCCCACTTCACCATGAATTATCTGGCTCTAATGAACAGTCACGCATTTGAGATTCCCGATATGATGGTACTCGTGTGTATCAGTTTCTTCGTTTTCGGGAAGAAATCTCTAGGTCTGACCTTAGTTGGTTGTACCTGGCATTGGTCTTGTTGAAGCTTTTGTTTCAAATGCGAGGATTTGTTCTCTGTGGTGAAAACTTAGGATCTGGCCTTAACTGGTTGGATCATCACAACGATGGTGCATGGACGTATCGTGTTTTCCTTGGAGGCGTTGTGGTTGGAGAGTCATATCAGGATCCAAGTGTGGCTTTGCTGGTGGACAGAATTGAAGGCTTAGTTGTGTGATGTAGTTTATTGTGACATGATAGCTGTTGTTATGTTTTTTTTTTCTTTTTTTCTTTTGGCTGTGTACACCTTAGTTGTATAGAGGCTGGAAGACATCTTAGTTTTTGTATCATCTCGATGTAATTTACTAAGATCAATAAATGCTTCTTTTTCCAAAAAAAATGAACAGTCACAACTCTCACAAAATTTCCATCTATTTAGTGTTCTAGACACCAAAATCAATTCTGCAAAGGACTCTTCAAATGAATTCTTTTATTGTAGCCACATTCCAAATTATTTTCTTCATGAAGTACTACCATATAATGGTGCTTCTCTATTCTGTAGTATCATACTATCATTGTAAAAATATAGAATTGCTTATGTTGATTTTATATACAAAATAAGATTCACAAAATTAATAACTTCTTAGCACCTACAAGGATGCAAATAAAGTAGAAGTAACCAAGGGAAGAGATGATGCTAAGTAGCCACCCTTAGCATCTAATTTAGGGGGGCAATAGATGTAGATGCTCTCAGGGAGTCAGGTTTTCCCAGCTAAGGTTGGGAATTGCAAACTGCTGCTACCATGTCTATCTGATAGTTCCTGACAATTGTTTCTTATCTGGAATAATACCTAATTGTAACTTTAAACTTCAAGCATGCCCTCTTGTTACAATGAAAATTGGGGGCCCTGGGCATTGTGCCTTTTTCTGTTCATTTAAGCAAGAAGATGTCCTGAATTAGCTTATGGAAACTTTTCTAGAATTAAGCCTTGCAGCTGGATCATTATGTTTTCTGAACTCTGAATATGCTTGAACATATATCTGTCAAACATTAATAGTAATCATGGTTAGCCTTAATTAGGCAGCATTGTTTTCCCTATGCATTGATTATGCTTTTCATTTGTTGTAGATAAGGTGGACCGTGCTGTGAGCAGTGCTATATATTTCCTGCTGCCTGCTGGGGAGATCGCTCGGTTGCACCGTATCCCTTGTGCTGAAACCTGGCACTACTACCTGGGAGAACCTCTCACGGTCTGCACAGTTATCTGAGAAATGGCAGGTTTGGTTCTATAAGAACTCTGCTCAGATCATCAATTCATGGAATTCCTCAATTCATCCAGGTACTTGAGGTACATGATGATGGACAAATCAAGATGACGGTAGTTGGCCCTGATCTACCACGTGGCCAGAGACCACAATACACAGTTCCTCCAAACGTATGGTTCGGCGCCTTCTTGACCTGCGACATCGAGTCCTTTACCGAAGATGGAAGTGTCTTTGTCAAGACTCCTGGAAGAGACCCTGCGGTGCATTATTCCTTTGTTGGTGTAACGTGTGCCCCAGCGTTCCAGTTTGAGGACAATGAACTGGCCACACGTGAGGACATGAAAGCTTTGGCTCCTAAGGCTGAAGCTTTCATCAATTACCTTGTACCCTCTTAGATTGACTGCCTTGCCAGTGTGAGTAAAGCTTGTGCTTCGTGATGAACTTACGTGTTTCATGATGAACATACTGTATTAACTTGCTCTAGTAGCTATTGAAAATCTCTGTATGATATCGAAATGGCTTATGACTCGCAAAACCAGTCTTGTATGGAAATTGTTGGTGCTGCTGTGCTCGCGCTTAGCGTTACGTTAACCTGAATGTTCTGTTATGGTTTGCCATGCAGACATGCAGTTTGTCGAACTGGCGGTGGATGAAGCGCCATGTTTAACCAGCTTTACCCACTACTTTTGCCACATTTCTGCTCTCAAGGCAACAGTATCATGTAATGGTAATACTTTTAATTAACTGCAGCGATGTTTGCTGTGGTGCGGCAACTGTAATCTGAAGTGCATCGGCATGGTCCGTATCAAAAGAGATTTCATTTTTTTCAACGATAAATCCACTGTTTTTTTTTCCTTTCCAATGAAAAAGAAAAACAGATGAGACTGAAACTACAAGGTTGAACATACTGAGCACAGTGACATCATTTCAGTTATCAACTGTTCTATTCGTTTGATTTTTTTGACACCAAGTTTGATCGACTCGTCTTATTCAAAATATTTGCGAAAAGGTAGAAAAATTTAATTCATAGTTAAAGTATATTATATATTAAACTAAATTACAATGAAAATAAATGATAATTTTGAAATTTTTTGAATAAAACGAGCCGATCAAATTTGGTGTCAAAAAATCAAACGAACTATAAATTGGGACGGAGGAAGTGCTCTCGATCTGCTAGTAGTATTTCCTTTTCGATGGAAAGTAACTTGAAAACGAAAGCATGAACACGGGACACCGGCCGCCTGCACCTCCTGCTGCTCTTGTCATTCCAGCTAGCTGCTGATCGATGATCATCAGGCACCACAGATGGGCGACAGATCGATGGTGACAATCCGGCCGGCTGGTACCACGTCCCGTCACCCTCGACCTCGTCGACGTCGAGAGTCCAACTTCGCCGAGTGTTTGGGCGACGGTAGTACTTCTTCACCACCGTGTTCGGCGTCCTTGACCACGTAGCTTCTTCGGCTCTTCGCCATCATCTAGAATGCAGTGGGTCCTAATCGAAAAGTGCATCGTCAACGTCAAGAGTCAAGACGACGTCAACAGACCACGGTCACCAGACGGGGCATATATTCGCGGCCTCGCCATGCAATGCAATGCAACGCAACGCAACAATGCAACTCGATCGACGACACCGCCGTTTCCGTCGATCTGTCACCGCCAACGCAAGCTAAGGCAATATATATAAAAAGTAAAATGCACTGGCGGTCCTCAAATTTGTCACTTAAGTTCTCGATGTTTCTATCTAATCCTCAAAGCTTCAAGCCTTCAAGTATAAATTGAAGTATTTGAACTCCACGCACTAACGTAAACCTCACGAACACACGCCACACGCATGCCCACAAGGCGCAAGCTAGACCTACATACTATATCTAAAGGGACACATATGCAGCTTAGAGATACCCAACCCTAACCCGTTAGTCCTATGTGGCATGACACGCTATTCCGAGTGGGCTCCACTGTTGTCTAGGGCCCACATGTCAGTCGGCGGCCAGGTGTCGTCGTCGAGCGAGCCGGCGTGGCGGGGACGCAACGCGAGGATCTAGGCCGCCCGCACCTAGCCCCACCTCCTCGTCCTCCTCCACCATCAACAGCAAGCACCGACCACAAGTGCCAGCGCGCGTCAGCAGCGGTCAACGGGGGAGTGGGCGCGGGCGGAGGGGGGAGAGGAAGCAGGCGATGGCCATCGCAGCAAGCACGGGCCGCCGGCCGCGTCCTCCATGCCCACTGCCTCAAGAATCGGAAGGCACTGGCCACAAGCCCCACGGGGAGAGGAAGCAGGCGATGGTTGGTGTGGGAAAGAAGGTAGAGGGCCCACATGGTGGTGGTGAGCTTGGAGCGGGGCGTGACCGCTGGCTAGGGAGGCGGGACGCGGCAGTTGGCTGGGTAGGCGAGGTCGCGGCGACCGATGCGGGCGGGGCGGAGGCAGGGGCGGTGGGGAAGGGGCTGACATGTGGACCCTAGACAGTAGTTGAGCCGACCCAAAACAGTGTGGCATGCTACGTAGGACTAACGGGTTGGGATTGTACCATTTGAACCTTAGATGACTCAAAAGCCAACGTCATGTACCCACAATCCAAGTTTCCAAACATCAGAGGACCTAGGTGACATAACGTGCCAGACCGCCAATGCATTTTACTCTATATAGAGCTAGAGTCTCAGACATGGAAACTCATTGAATCTCAGACATTTGGATGTATATAGTATAGTGAATGTATGATGAGGAGTGAACGTATAAATAAAAACACAAGAAAAAAAAGATGGCAACGTCCACGTCCTGAAAACATCTGGGCCGGTAACGACTGCCGCCGTGACCTTCTCTCTTGTGGCCACAATTTCGCAACCACTCCCGACCTCTACTCTTGCAGTCGATCTAGTGCACGGAAATGTTGATAAATATCACTGGTGTCGTCGGCGTCGCCGCGACTCGCCATCGACGGATGCCGCCATAAAAACCCGAAAGGCCAGCGCACGGGTCAGTTTCGTCGGCAACGTGATCAGTGACGACTGACGAGCGAACTCGTACTCCCTAGCGCGCAGTCAATCCAAACTCCAAAGGCCGCCAGTGCCCGGCCACTCCCGTCCTCCTCCGCATTCATGTCCGCTGCCGCCGCCGCCGCCGTCGGCGACACCGGCAGCAGGTACGAGTGGCTCCCCGTGACCGGCGAGAAGATGGGGTCGGACACCAGCTGCGACCAGTCGAAGCTCCGGCCATCAGTCCCCCCAGCCGCCGGCACCGGCAGCGGCAGCGGGGCCAGCGCGCCCGCGCGTCCACGCGCCGTCGTGGGAGTGGGATCGGCGGCCGCCGTGGCTGCCTGATCCTCCTCTGCCACAGGTGCAGGCGCAGCCGCGGCGGCGCCAGCGCCGCCGGGCGCGCGGTTGGCGTGCGCGACAGCGGCCGCGTACACCTCGTGCGCGAGGCTGGTGGTCCGGGCGACGGCGGGCGGCGAGTCCGGGAAGTTGAGCCCGGCGGGGCCGGCCCGCGGAGGCAGACGGAGGCGGCGTCGAACGCGCGCGCCGCCTTCTCCGGGGTGTCGTAGGAGCCGAGCCAGATGCGGTCGCGGCTGTTGGGCAGGCGGATCTCCGACGCCCACCTGCCCCACTTTCGCCGCCGTACGCCCCTGTACTGCTGCCTCCGCGGCCCCGACGACGACGGCAGTGACGCCGCTGCTGCTGCTGCTCTCGCGCCGCCGCCTGCCACGACGACGACGACTCGTTGCCGTTGTTGGCCTGCATTGCAGGTTACGGTACGAGCGAGCTAACAGTAAAAACCAACAGCACGAGCTCCCAAGATCGATCAGATAGTACGTAGCAATGGCGGCTGCGCCGTGGGCTGATGAGCACACTGTAGAGCAGGTATCAGGTAAGTATGTAGACACTGAGCGCCGGCTGCAGAGCGATGTCGCCGGCTTTATATACGGTTCGGTTTGGCGCCGCCGCCGCGTGACCTGGACGAGGGCCGACGGCCGAGGCCGACTGCCGTGCCGAGCGGGGAGAGTGACGCTCTACAGTGGCCTGCGGCTTGCCCGCCGTGTGTCGAGCGTGTCCGTACGGTGACACGAGAACGGGACCCGACCCACGTACAATGATCACCGCTTGGAAAGTAGTACTCGGTCGTATTGTTTGTGTGGTCGATGATACATTCTACGTACGTGTAGTCGTGTTTTGTGCCAGTGTGTGGACTGGTGTGCCTGGACGTCGACATCGCTCGTCGCATGGATCTTTTCATGAAATCAGAGGAAGCGGGTGGGCCCGCGTCATGTTATGTAGACCCATTGGACATCTGGGCTGACTGGATCTCCTCCACGCATGCAATGCAACTTTGCACAAACCGCACCTTCGAAGTCACTGCATGCTTCAACCTTGCTCACCACCGTGCACGTGGTATTTTGGACGGGACAGTGCATCCAGCAAGCAAACTGAGATGCAGGTTACAAATGGTGCAGAAATAGAGTGCGTGCATTTTGTACTAGCATGTTTTATTTGGTGGCGATATTCTTTATGTGACAGGTAAAGAGCGTCATACCGAGACCACACTTCCCAGTAGTGCTGATGAAATCCATCATCATCTCTACTTTGTACGGTTGTAAGCTCTTAACTCTAAACTTTCTAGTCTCTTTTTCACTCCGGGGCCTCCATATCAACTATCTACATCTCGACAGCATCATTAAGGGTCATTCTCAAAGTCGAGATCACTAAGTATGCGATCAAACTAACGCACACCAAATCACCGTAGAACCGCCCCTTCTCTCTTAGCATATGAGGTGTCTAGTTGCCTAGCTAACCAAATTAACCTGGCTAACATAAGCCAAATGTACTCTTTACCTAGGCTATTCCTATTCTTGGCTCTCCGATTTAGGTGGCTAGGCTTTGTCTAGCCACCAAAACACATTCCTCGCACCTCTCCTTTCTTCACCGCTACGCAAGCACGCAAGAGAAGAGATGCAACAAGGTAGAACGAGGCAAATGCGTTGGTGCGGGAGGTGAAGCCTATGTGCATGGGGCAAGTGTTGGGCAACCACGCAAGGTGATAGGACGGTGGCGAGTCGTGGTGCGCGGTGAGAGAGATGTTGCCTATAATCATTGTGGTTTCCCAAAGCTCACCACAATGCAAGAAAGGTGAGCTTAAGGCAGCTACAAAGATTATAGACAATAATTATCTATAAAAGGTACATGTCATCTATAAGCGAACAACTTCAACTGATATCTTAATGCTCTAACAAACATCACCACAAGTCCCACCGGTAGCTTTAATTCAATAATTTTCTCACCAAACATATATCTTCCTATTCCTTTATTCATACCCCACTTCGGATCCTCCTCCCCACCTCCAACCACAGTGACCGATAGCCAATGCTTGGTCTCTTGCTTGTGTACAAGCTGCCACAGCCCACCTACTGCCATATGTGATAGTGATTGCCGCACACGCCTCCCCTATGTGTGCTGCCCTTCCTCTCTCATGTAGGTGGCCATGCCCCCAGCGACGCCCGCTCCACGGTGTCCCATGACAAATCTTCCACAACTGGGCTATATCGCCCTATTTTTGCAACCCTAGTAGCCAAAACACGCCACTCCCACCTCCATGTGCCTGTTCCAAATGGTGTGGGCATAGAAAAGTAAACATGGGTGTGGGACATGCACGGCATGAACCTCGTGCCATCGATAGACCCATCTTCTCTCTCTTTGATGCATCTCTCCTGCATGGATGGCTTATATAGAGTGCTAGCAATCCATTACGGGTACCCCTATATTATACAAGCTAGACAACCATATTAATAGACTCAATCTTTATAAGCAAGACTAAACTTAGCATAGCAACCAAAACACCTTGTCATTGGGGACAACTAGCATGTCTATCTTGAGGTAGGTCTAATACATATCTAGGGCTAAGAGTAGTAAGTTAAACAACCAAACACCACCAAAAAAATCTCATGTTTTTTGTCTTTAGGCTATTTTTTCGCAGCCGTGCCCAGACAATCTAGGGTTGTGCGCCCTTGCCCATCGATGCTCGGCTAGATGGTTGTAACGTTCTCACGTTTCTTGTCTCCAGGCTATTTTTTCGCGGCCATGCCCAGACAATTTAGGGTTGTGCGTCCTTGCACATCGATGCTCGGCTAGATGGTTGATGGTTGTAACGTTCTCACGTTCCGTGTCTTCAGGCTATTTTTTCGGCTGTCGTGCACAAGAACTTTTTTCATTAGGAGGAAAAGCAAGCACGTTTTTTATTAGGAGGAAAGCAAACAAGTTTTACACATGGTGTACTGTATGCCTAGGCTTACCAAGGCCACATCATCTTCTGGCTGATAACTTTCAGTAGAGTAGGGAAATCAGGTCTGTCAGGCTAGCTGTTGTTCTGTTGTTATTTGTTAGATCCACTTCCAGCTGCATGCAGCTCTGTCAATCCAGCATCTCAGGCACAGGTGGTGACAGTCCTGCTGCTCCCCATCACCCTCGACCTGGGCGAGTCCAAAGTGATCACATTTGTTCACCCATCACCACCGTTCCCGGCAAGTTGGGCGCAGGGAAAAAAAATTCTCAGCGAGAAATTTCCAAGAAAACTGAAATTCGCGTTTCTCGGTGGGGCCCGGTTATTTTCTTTACCGCCCAAAATTTTCGTCCATTTTGAATTTGCCCCGCCCAAACAGCCCGGTATGGCTTTGGGCCGCAAAGGGCGTCATCGACGGATCGAAAACGTCGCTTCACGTGGACCTCATCGTCAGGATGATCTTTGCCCCATTGCAAGAGGCCGGACAACACACGCTGCCGAGGCCATGTATATACACCGGCCGTGGCTCTACTTCACCTCCTGACACTGGCTCTGATCCAGCCCCAAGACCGAGCCGCCCACTTCACGGCCGGCGACGCCCTCGCCGCCACACTGCTCCGTGCGGAGCCTACCTCCTCCGCCGGGCCCGGTCAGCTGCCACCAGTATATAGAAGCACCCCGCGCTGCAGTACCCCCTCCTATCAATAAACGCGACAGCCATGCTTTGTTTGTGCGCCTGAAACTCACTGAATCTCAGAAAGTCAGACATTTGAATGTACTGTAGTATGTAGGAGGAATGAATTTATTACAAAGAAAAATACATAAAAGATGGTACAGTAGCTGAGTAGCGACTTCCGTGAACTTGCCTCCGGTGGCAACGTCTTGAAAACGTGGTTGTAGCGAGTAGCGACGACGACGGCGGCTGCCTGACGTGAACTTCTCCCTTTGTGGCAACAAGCAGCAACGCTAGCCCGGCCTCTAGGTTACGGAAATGTTCAAAGATAATAGCCCTCGCGATCGTTGGATGCCGCCAAAAATATAATCCCGCGTCTGTTTGATTTCGTCGTCAACATGATGATGAGTGACGAGATGAGCGCACTCAATCATCAAAACTCCAAAGGCCAGTGTACGGGCCACTCCCGTCCTCCTCCGTACTCACGTCCGCCGCCGGCGGCGACACCGGCAGCAGGTACGATGAGTGGCTCCCCGTGGCGACTGGCGAGAAGATGGGGTCGGCCACCAGCTGCGACCAGTCGAAGCTCTGGCCATCAGTCGCAGCAGCCGGCACCTGCAGCGGCGCCAGTGCGGCCGCGCGTGTAGGCGGCGTCGTGGGAATGATGGGATCGGCGGCCGTGGCTACTGCCAGATCCTCTTGCGCAGGCGCGGTGGTGGTGCCAGCGCCGCCGCCGGGCGCGCGGTTGGCGTGCGCGACGGCGGCCGCGTACACCTCGTGCGCGTCGCTGGTGGTGCGGGTTACGGCGGGCGGCGAGCCCGGGAAGTTGAGCCCGGCGGCGGCCGGCCCACGGAGGCAGACGGAGGCGGCGTCGAACGCGCGCGCCGCTTTCTCCGGGGTATCGTAGGAGCCGAGCCATATCCTCTCGCGGCTGTTGGGCAGGCGGATCTCCGACGCCCACCTGCCCCACTTGCGCCGCCGCACGCCCCGGTACTGCTGCCTCGGCCACAGCTCCGACGGCAGTGACGGCGGCGCTGCTGCTGCTCCTTTGGGCTGCTGCTGCTGCTCCCGCGCCGCCGGCAACGGCGATGACGATGACGACCCTTCAATCTGCATTGCTGTTCACCAGCTAACAATAACTTAACCAAGAGCACGAGCACGGAGGGAGGGAGCTGCACCCAGCAGCTAGCAATGGCGGCTGCGGCACCGCGCGCGAGCTGATGCGGGTGGCACTGTACGTGGCAGGTACTTGGCAGAGCTGGTAGCTAGCTGGTCGCTCCAGGAGCGCTCGGCGGCTGTGGAACTGGAGCGCGACGACGCCGCCGGCTTTATACGGTTCGGTGGTTTGGACCTTGGCGCCGCCGCCGCCGCGTGATCGGGCCGGGGTGGCGACTGCCGAGTGGGACAGTGACGTTTACATGGGTTCGCAGTTGCAGCTTGCCCGCTGTTCATGGACATGGACTCATGGAGCGTAAGCACCCACGTAAGCACGGCTTGTTGTTGTGATGGTGGATGCATTTATGTGTAGACTGTAGTCGAGTGTGTGGACTACTGGAGTACTGGACTCGCGTGCCTGGTCAACATTTGACCCTTGCAATTCTGGACGGACGTCACGTCGCCCCTCGTCGGTCCGGTCTCCCGGCGCCTGAATTTTTCCCTTGACATTGGAGGAAGCGGGTGGGCCCCTGTCAGGTTATGTGGACCACCTTGCAACCGAGTCGACGTACGTACGCATGCAGCTTCTTGCACAAACAAATAAACTGCACGTTCTGCGCGCGCAGCAAATGCGATCAAAGCCGCCGCGCGCCGTTATTTTGGCGTCCACAACGGGGATCTCGAGCAAGTACGAGGAAAGAGCATAGTGTAGATCCAAGCTGTCTCATGCACACACGCCTGGTAGCAAGGAGCCCACCTGCCCATGTTCTTTGCCTTGGTGGTATGAAAAATCCTCCGGGAGGCCGACGTTGGACGCCGCAAGTAGAACAGGCTGATTTCGATTTGGGGTTTTGGAAGCACTCCAGCCGAACAAAGGCACACGAGCGTCTAGCAAATAGCAATCCCTTAACCTTGCCACAGTCCGTCGTCTCCTTGATTTTCCTTCGCCCCACATCGTCACCCATCGTCCACCATTGTGACCACGCCTCTGCCTTGGACCGGCGCAATATCGTCTATCGTCCTCCGCACCTTCACTGTTCACCTTCATCCCACACCAGCGCAAGAAAGTATCGAGAAGGTATTGGTACCGTTTGGTAAGGTTTTAGTAACTGTTGGTACGGTGTTATGAACCGATACTAAAAGTCTTCGCGAGCATTAATACCGGTTCGTACTATCAAACGGTACTAATGCCTCTCCAAAAGCTATGACCTTTCCAATCGGTACAAAACACATCATCAATATTAGATGAATTGTTGGCCGATTTGTATGTTAAACCGAAGCTTATTCAAAGCTCTGTTCAGTGTGTTGGAGGTGCCCTCTTTTGAGATCTTCCGTATGTCTGAGTTGTCTCTGTGACACCAGCTATTAAAGATAGTACTAGCAAACAGAAATGTGATATTGTCCTTAATTATCACATGGAGCATCAAATGAAATGTTATCAGAAGTTCATCGCCCATGCAGGCAACTAGTGTAGATTTTAAAAACTGTATCATGTGGGTGTTGGGATGTCATCCTCATGCGATGAAATTGAAGGCTCGCTCCCATGGCTGCATCCCACCAGTCCTCAGTCTAGTACTCCCTCCGTTCCAAATTGTAGAACATTCTAAACATCAATTAGATTCATTTATCTCTCTATGTATATGTGTTTAATATGTGTCTAGGTTCATCAACGTCCATATAAATATGGATAAATAAAAAAAAATAGAACTCCTTATAATTTAGAACGGAAGGATTGAATATGATTTTATTTTTTAGGGTACAGACTGACAACCTCAAAATGCAGATGAATACCAATGTTATCTTACTCCAACATTTCACCAATTTTTGACCTTGTCAAATCCCGTCCACACGCGCCTTCTCGTGATCTATCCTTGGTTGCCTATTCCAGGCAAACCCACCCTCAGCCGAAGAAACAGGGTCCCGAGAAAAGCAAAACCACCAGCGCAAGCATCGTCCCCAACCTTAGGGTCGCGCGCCCGACACGGCGGCCTCCCCGTCCCGGGCCCCCTCACGCGCCATGGCCCCGTCTCCCCGCCGCCGCCGCCTCCTCTTCCTCGCCGCCGTGGTCGCCACCATTGCCGCGCTCCCGGCGGCCGTCGTTGCGCTCGCGGAGCACAACATGAACGACTTCGAGGCGCTGATGCAGCTCAAGAAGTCCTTCACCAACTCCTCCTCGCTCTCGTCCTGGCTCATAACCGACATGGACGGCGGCAGCAAGTCCCCCTGCGCGCGCGGCTCGCACGAATGGCACGGCGTGGTGTGCTCCCGCGGCGTGGTCACGCGCCTCCGCCTCAACGGGCTCAAGCTCGGCGGCACCATCGACGTGGACGCGCTCGCCAGCTTCCCGCGCCTCAGGTCCGTCTCCTTCGCCAAGAACAACTTCTCCGGCCCGCTGCCCGGCTTCCACCAGATCAAGGCGCTCAAGTCCATGTACCTCTCCAACAACCAGTTCTCCGGCGCCATCCCCGACGACTTCTTCGCCAACCTCAGCCACCTCAAGAAGCTCTGGCTCAACGGCAACCAGCTCTCCGGCCCCATCCCAGCCTCCATCTCGCAGGCCACCTCCCTCCTCGAGCTCCACCTCGACCGCAACGCCTTCACGGGGGAGCTCCCGCCCGAGCCGCCGCCCGCGCTCAAGTCCTTCAATGTGTCCGGGAACGACCTCGAGGGCGTCGTCCCGGAGGCGTTCCGGAAGTTCGACGCCGGCAGGTTCGCCAGCAACGAGTACCTCTGCTACGCGCCGACCGACGCGAAGCCGTGCAGGCGCGAGCAGGCCGTGGCCAGCTGGTCCAGGCGGCTCGCCGTGGTGGTCGCCGCGGTACTCGTCTCCGCCGTCCTGCTGCTCGTCGCCCTGCGCGCGTGCAGCAGCAGCAGCAGCAGCCAGAAGCCCCGCAGGCTCGACATGGCGGGCCTCGAGGAGAAGCCTCCCGTGTACATGGTGAAGCAGGCGTCGACGACCACGCAGAAGCGGAGCACGTCGTGGCTCGGGATGAGGCCAGGCTCGTCGCTCGGGCTCGGGCACCGGCGGGCCGCCTCCGCCGCGAAGGTGGACGACATGAGCAGCCGATCCGCCGGCGATCTCGTCATGGTGAACGAGAGCAAGGGCGTGTTCGGGCTCACCGACCTGATGAAGGCGGCCGCCGAGGTGATCGGCAGCGGCGGGCTCGGGTCGGCGTACAAGGCTGTGATGGCCAGCGGCGTGGCCGTGGTTGTCAAGCGCGCCCGCGACATGAACCGGGCCACCAAGGACGCCTTCGAAGCCGAGATGAAGCGGCTCGGCGCGGTGCGCCACGCCAACCTGCTGCCGCCGCTGGCCTACCACTACCGCAAGGACGAGAAGCTGCTCGTGTACGAGTACGCGCGCCCGCGCGTCCACGCGCCATCGTGGAAGTGGGATCGGCGGCCGCCGTGGCTGCCTGATCCTCCTCTGCCACAGGTGCAGGCGCAGCCGCGGCGGCGCCAGCGCCGCCGGGCGCGCGGTTGGCGTGCGCGACAGCGGCCGCGTACACCTCGTGCGCGAGGCTGGTGGTCCGGGCGACGGTGGGCGGCGAGTCCGGGAAGTTGAGCCCGGCGGCGGCCGGCCCGCGGAGGCAGACGGAGGCGGCGTCGAACGCGCGCGCCGCCTTCTCCGGGGTGTCGTAGGAGCCGAGCCAGATGCGGTCGCGGCTGTTGGGCAGGCGGATCTCCGACGCTCACCTGCCCCACTTGCGCTGCCGCACGCCCCTGTACAGCCTCCGCGGCTCCAACGACGACGGCAGTGACGGCGCTGCTGCTTCTTCCTGCTGCGCCCGCGCCGCCGCCTGCCACGACGACGACGACTCGTTGCCGTTGTCGTTGGCCTGCATTGCTGGTTACGGTACGACCGAGCTAACAGTAATAATTAACCAACAACACAAGCTCCCAGGATCGATCAGCTAGTACGTAGCAATGGCGGCTGCGCCGTGAGCTGATGAGCACACTGTAGAGCAGGTATCAGGTGTGTAGACACTGAGCGCCGGCTGTAGAGCGACGCCGCCGGCTTTATATACGGTTCGGTTTGGCGCCGCCGCCGCGTGACCTAGACGTGGGGCCGACGGCCGAGTGGGGACAGTGACGCTCTACAGGAGCCTGCGGCTTGCCCGCAGTGTGTCGAGCGTGTCCGTACACGAGAACGGGAGGGACCCACGTAATTATCACCCTTGGAAAGTAGTACTCCGTCGTATTGTTTGTGTGGTCGATGATAGTACATTCTACGTACGTGTAGTCGTGTTTTGTGCCAGTGTGTGGACTGGTGTGCCTGGACGTCGACGTCGCTCGTCGCATGAATCTTTTCCTGAAATCAGAGGAAACGGGTGGGCCCGCGTCATGTTATGTAGATCCATTGGACATCTGGGCTGACTGGATCTCCTCCACGCATGCAATGCAACTTTGCACAAACCGCACCTTCGAAGTCACTGCATGCTTCAACCTTGCTCACCACCGTGCACGTGGTATTTTGGAAGGGACAGTGCATGCAGCAAGCAAACAGATATGCAGGTTACGAATGGTGCAGAAATAGAGTGCGTGCATTTTGTACTAGCATGTTTTATTTGGCGGCGATATTCTTTACGTGACAGGTAAAGAGCGTCACGCCGAGAGCACACTTCCCAGTAGTGCTGATGAAATCCATCATCATCTCTACTTTGTACGGTTGTAAGCTCTTAACTCTAAACTTTCTGGTCTCTTTTTCACTCCGGGGCCTCCATATCAGCTATCTACATCTCGACAACATCATTAAGGGTCATTCTTAAAGTCGAGATCACTAAGTATGTGATCAAACTAACACACACCAAATCACCGTAGAACCGCCCCTTCTCTCTTAGCATATGAGGTGTCTAGTTGCCTAGCTAACCAAATTAACCCGGCTAACATAAGCCAAAAGTACTCTTTACCTAGGCTATTCCTATTCTTGGCTCTCCGATTTAGGTGGCTAGGCTTTGTCTAGCCACCAAAACACATTCCTTTCACCTCTCCTTTCTTCACCGCTACGCAAGCACGCAAGAGAAGAGATGCAACAAGGTAGAATGAGGCAAATGCGTTGGTGCGGGAGGTGAAGCCTATGTGCATGGGGCAAGTGTTGGGCAACCACGCAAGGTGACAGGACGGTGGCGAGTCGTGGTGCACGGTGAGAGAGATGCTGCCTATAATCATTGTGGTTTCCCAAAGCTCACCACAATGCAAGAAAGGTGAGCTTAAGGCAGCTACAAAGATTATAGACAATAATTCTCTATAAAAGGTACATGTCATCTATAAGCGAACAACTTCAACTGTTATCTTAATACTCAACAAACATCACCACAAGTCCCACCGGTAGCTTTAATTCAATAATTTTCTCACCAAACATATATCTTATCCTATTCCTTTTTTCATCCCTCAATTCGGACCCTCCTTCCCACCTCCAATCACACCGACCAATAGCCAATGCTTGGCCTCTTGCTTGTGTACAAGCTGCCACAACCTACCTACTGCCATATGTGATAGTGGTTGCCGCACACGCCTCCCCTATGTGTGCTTCCTCTCTCATTTAGGTGGCCATGCCCTCAGCGACGCCCACTTCACGGTACCCCATGACAAATCTTCCACAATGGGGCTATATCACCCTATTTTTGCAGGCCTAGTAGCCAAAACACGCCACTCCCACCTCTATGTGCCTGTTCTATATGGCGTGAACCTCGTGCCATCGATAGGCTCAGCGACACCATCTTCTCTCTTTGAAGCGTCTCTCCTGCAGGGATGGCTTATATAGAGTGCTAGCAATCCATTACGGGTACCCCTATATTGTACAAGCTAAACAACCAAATTACCAGACTCAATCTTTATAAACAAGACTAAACTTAGCATAGCAACCAAACCACCTTGTCATTGGGGACAACTAGCATGTCTATCTTTAGTTAGGTCTAATACATTAGCATAGCAACCAAACCACCTTGTCATTGGGGACAACTAGCATGTTTGACTTTAGTTAGGTCTAATACATAACGTTTCTTATTTCAGGCTATTTTTTCACGGCCGTGCCCAGACAATCTAGGGCTATGTGCACCCTTGCCCATCGATGCTCGGCTAGATGGTTGTAACGTTCTCACGTTCCTTGTCTTTAGGCTATTTTTTCTACTGTCGTGCACAAGAACGTTTTTCATTAGGAGGAAAAGCAAGCACGTTTTTTATCAGGAGGAAAACAAGACTAGGGAAATCATGTCTGTCAGGCTTTCTGTTGTTCTGCTGTTACTTGTTAGATCCACTTTCAGCTACATGCTGCTCTATCATTCCAGCATCTTAGGCACATGTGGTGACAATTTGCTCCTCCCCGTCACCCTCGACCTTGGCGAGTCCAAAGTGGTCACATTTGTTCACCCATCACCACCGTTCCCGGCAAGTTGGGCGTCATCGACCACATCGCTTCGTGTGGATCTCATCGTCAAGATGATCTTTGCTCACTCAAGAGGCCGAACAGCTTGCTCTCAATTGCGACTACTTCTAGCAACATCTTCATAGTGTACGAGTATCTTGCATACAAACTCTAGACTAGAGTCACCTTGGATTTGATTCACGGTTTCGTCTGCTCAGGCCACATATGCTATATTTAGACACATTCCGTGGACTCTCGCGTGCCTATTGGTTATATTACAACTTTGTCTTCGAGGGATAGATGTCCTAAGGATTGTGTTTGTCGTCGAGTTCATGACCGTTTGATATTAGCCAAGATTGAGTAGTATGCCGACACCAGCAAGGAAAGAAGGTGGAGGCAAGATTGGGATTTTCGATTTTGGTGGTACTTATAGGTGCCAAATCTTTGACTTCAGAGAGAAATCTCTAGGTCTGACCTTGGTATTGCCTAACATTGTCCTTGCTGAAGGCATTGTTTGAAGTATGGGGATTTTTTCTCTAGGGCGAAAACCTATGGCCTGGCCTTCGTTGGTTGGGTCATGGCAACGGCGGCGCATTTATGTGCCAGGATCTTTTTGAAGACGTTGCTTTAGAGAACGAGCCTCAATCCTAATCTAGGTTTTGCCTTGGCTATGGGAGGATTAAAGACTAAGTTGTGTGTGGTAGTTCGCGATGGCTGGAAGATGTTGTCGCTCTTTTCTTTTTTTTCCTTTTGTTGGCTGTGTACACCTAGTTGTGTGGAGACCGGGAGTAATCTTAGTACTTTTGTATCATCTTGATATAACCATCTAAGATTAATAAAGCTTCCTTTATCGGAAAAAAATGTATATACGCCCGCCGTGGATCTACTTCACCTCCTAAGACGACTGCTCTGATCCGGCCCCAAGACTGAGCCGCTCACTGCACGGCCGGCGACACCCTCGCCGCCACACTGCTCGGCGCGGCGTTTGCCTCCTCCGCCGGGATATTATAGAAGCACCCCGCGGTGCAGTACCCCCTCCTATCAATAAACGCGATAGCCATGCTTTGTTTGTGCGCCTGAAACTCACTGAATCTCAGACAGTCAGACATTTGAATGTACTGTAGTATATAGGAGGAGTGAATTTATTACAAAGAAAAATACATAAAAGATGGTACAGTAGCTGAGTAGCGACGAGGCGACTTTCCGTGAACTTGTCTCCGGTGGAAACGTCCTGAAAACGCGGTTGTAGCGAGTAGCGACGATGACGGCGCTGCCTGACGTGAACTTGATCTCCCTTTTGTGGCAACAAAGCAACAAGCCCTCTAGCAGTCTATTTACGGAAATGTTCACAGATAGTAGCCCTTGGTGACTTGGTGTGGGGCGGTCGGCATCGCGACCTCACGATCGTTGGATTCCGCCAAAAACATAATCCCGCGTCTGTTCGGTTTCGTCGTCAACCAACGTGATCAGTGACGACTGACGAGACTACTAGTGCACGCACTCAATCATCAAAACTCCAAAGGCCAGTGCAGCATGGGCCACTCCCGTCCTCCTCCGTATTCACGTCCGCTGCCGTCGCCGCCGCCGGCGACACCGGCAGCAGGTACGAGTGGCTCCCCGTGGCGACTGGCGAGAAGATCGGGTCGGACACCAGCTGCGACCAGTCGAAGCTCTGGCCACCATCAGTGCCCCCAGCAGCCGGCACCTGCAGCGGCGCCAGCGTGGCCGTCGTGGGAATGATGGGATCGGCGGCCATGGCTGCCGGATCCTCCTCTGGCGCATCAGGCGCAGGCGCGGAGGTGCCAGCGCTGGTGGAACCCCGGTTGGCGTGCGCGACGGCGGCCGCGTACACCTCGTGGGCGAGGCTGGTGGTCCGCGCGACGGCGGGCAGCGAGTCCGGGAAGTTGAGCCCGGCGGCGGCCGGCCCGCGGAGGCAGACGGAGGCGGCGTCGAACGCGCGCGCCGCTTTCTCCGGGGTATCGTACGAGCCGAGCCATATCCTCTCGCGGCTGTTGGGCAGGCGGATCTCCGACGCCCACCTGCCCCACTTGCGCCGCCGCACGCCCCTGTACGACGGCGGCACTGCTGCTTCTTCGGGCTGCTGCTGCTGCTCCTCCCGCGCCGCCAGCGGCGATGACGACGACCCTTCAACCTGCATTGCTGGTCACCAGCTAATAATAAATTAATAATAATAACCAACAGCAGGATCGAGCACGGAGGGAGCACCCAGCAGCTAGCAATGGCTGTGCCGGCCGCGAGCTGATGCGGGTGGCACCGTGGCAGGTATCAGGTACTCGTATGTAGCATGTACACTAGGCAGCTGCAGAGAGTACACAGAGTACAGAGCTGGTAGCTTGTCGCCTCGCCGGCTTTATACGGTTCGGTTTGGACCTTGGCGCCACCGCCGCGTAACCGGGCCGGGGGTGGACTGCCGAGTCCCGAGTGGGACAGTGACGTTTACATGGGTTCGCAGTTGTAGCTTGCCCCGCTGTTCGTGGAGCGTGTACGTACGGACACGAGAACGGGAGGGAGCAGACCACCACCCACGTAAGCATACTCCAGTATCGTTCGTGTCGTGTGGTGGATACCCATTTAGGCTGAATCTAACAGCTCGTCTATCCGTCCATCTCTATCACTGTTTCAACTATCCCTTTTTCTATATACAGTGCAGAACAGTACTGTCCATCTCTATCACTATTTCAACTATTTCTCTTTCTATATACAGTGCAGAACAGTACTGTAATAGTGTAGTATTTAATTTTGGAAGAAGGATACAGGGGATCCGCTGGTTTTAGCCTTGCTACGTATGATCGTGTGTGGACTCACGTGCCTGGTCAACATGTGACCCTTGCAAATCTGGGGAACGTCGCTCGTTGTCAGGTTATGTGGACCCATTGGCCAGTCGATATTTTCCTGGACCACCCGCGCGCGTGCTTTTCCCGTCTCCAAACTGAATCAGCGACCGAGAGTCGACGCATGCAGCTTCTTGCATTGCACGCATACACTGTGTGCACGTTCTGCGCGCGCAGCAATTCGATCAAAGCCGGCGCCGTTATTTTGGCGTCCACAACTTGGATCTCGACCAAGTACGAGGAACGAGCATAGTGTGGATCCAAGCTGCCTCATTCACACACGACTGGTCACTGGTCGCTCGTAGGGCTTGCTGGAACCTGAGCCGATCGAATTGAGCCGGAGTATATTATTGCTGCACCCCACCCCACTCTGATCTGATCTGCCACCGGCCGGCCATCTGACGATCGAGCTCCTGAAAGAGGTGACGAGAGCCACGGTTACTTTCTGCTGATGCAAGAGCTTAATTTGGCCGGCCGATTATGCTCGATGTGGATGGATGCTTGCATGCGGCATGCCCACGACCTCTCCACGCAGCGGCGGAGCTGGCCGGCCGGCCAGCTGCCCCAGCTAATTACGCGGCAAGAAGGAGCCCACCTGCCCAAGTTGTTGCCTTCTTGGTGTGAAAAATCCTCCGGGAGCTGAGGCAGACGTTGGATGCCTGCACCCTGTGCGCCGCAACTAGAACAGGTTGATTTCGATTTGGGGTTTTGGCCCATCCTAAGCATGCAGCTCCAGCCGAACAAAGGCACGAGCGTCTAGCAAGTAGCAATCCCTAACATTGCCACAATCCGTCGTCTCCTTGATTTTCCTTCGCCCCACATCGATCGTCACCCGTTGTCCACCATTGTGACCACGCCTCCGCCTTGGACCGGCGCAATATCGTCTATCGTCCTTGTTGAATTATGATCCAAATTCTATGAGGTGGCCGAGTTGGAGAGCGAAGTGGAGGCCCGTCGTCGGCAAGCGTACACACTGCCAGATCGTGGCGTGGTGCGCGACAAGAGATGCAACACATATCACAGGGCAAAGGTGGCTCAATGCAAGATGGTAGGGCGGTGGAGGGTCATGGCGTAGTGCGTGGCAATGAAGGTGCTGCCTATAATCATTGCGGCTAGCTCACCACACAATTAGGTGTCAACTCTCGATAACAAGGTACATGTCATCTAAAGGTGCGCAACTTCAATGGAGTATAAGGTTTATCTATGCGCTCTAACTTACCAAAAACTTACAACCTAAAGTCAAACCTAATTAAGCTAACTAGGAAAGCTAAAAGCACACAAGAAATAATTGCGAAAATGTAAATGCGTAAGTAAAGAGAGTACGGAGGGGATGCAAACTTCTGAGGAGACACGACGATTTAACGTGGTTCACTACTAATTAAGGGCTACGTCCACGGGCTCATCACCAAAGACAATATCTGAGCCGGGCACCAGTCTCTTCCAATCATCGCCTTGCGCTCGCCACCAACTGGCTCCCGGTGAGGAAAGGCTAAATGCCACCAAGCTACCAATGCTTGGCCACCGCCACCATCGCTCTCGGTCACAAGGCATCGGGTCCTTCACTACAAAATTTGTAGGGTCTCTCTGTCTCCGCACAAAGTGTCGCTGCCACTCTACACCAAGAAAGAGGATCTAACAACGAGTACAATATTAATATGGCTTGACCGCAACCAAGGCTTTTCCGATAGCTCACACAAGACCTACACTCAAGAAGAGCTCGCAAGCTCTCTTTCTAAGCTCTAACTGTTTGGAGAGAAAAATCACGGAGGATCTCTCTACCTAGATAAAATAAAATGCGCGGGCGTGCCAGTCTACTCAAGTAGACAAAATACACAAAATGAGATAACACTGACTTTATTCATATTATAAAAAAAAATACAAATACAGGTTCTCATGGTACAAATGCGCTCCATAGCCTGCCGTTGGGCAGATCTGACTAATTCAATGTGTTCTACTGGTCCCAGGGGCCTCGGAAGGCTCCCGGTTAATTACCCTCGCAAGTTTAACTTGCTAAGGCACCTCCGATTAAGCTAATGTGGTCGTCGTCTTCAGTCTTCGCTTCACTTCTCCTTGCATGTGATGGTGTCGGTGTAGAGGTGGGCGTGTCGGCGTCATCCATGGCCTCGTCGGTGTCCATGAGCCGGTGTAGCCCCGCGTCGTCCGCCTCGTCGGTGTCGAACGGCGCGTGATGGTTGTTGTAGTAGAGGTAGTAGATGAACGTGCAGAGATCGGTGTAGCTGGACTGGATCGGACGTAGACGGCAGGGTCACCATCATCGGTGTATTTGGTTAAATGAAGTTGAACACAGCAGGGACGTTGGAGAGCCACCGGCGTCGGCATAGCGTGGCTGCTTCCTGGATCTGTAGATTGCACGTACCATGCCCTTGCATGGCCTATGCACGTTAGCTTCCCTTGGATGGACGTGTGTGCCTGCGGACGGCTGTACGCACAGCCCAAGTCCCTCTCCTTCGCTTCGTCCATACAGCTGCATATAAGGATGCATGTGTACGGCTTCCCGGCGGCACCAGCAGGTCAGCGGCTACGACGACCTCGGCGCGGTGTTGGCGAGCTTGACGACCTCGGCGTCGACGCATCTGTCCGGCGCGGCCGGTACGGCTGCTTGCCTCTTTGGCGCACCCATGCATGCACGTACATGGGGAGAGGCCATGCGAACTCGTTGGACATCTGGTGGCGAACGCTTGATCGGATGGCGTAGCTGGACCGGTGGCCGGCAATGGAGTCGACCCAGGTGCTGGACTATGCGGACGCCCGGCGGGAGCTCCTTTCGCCGGGCGGCGTCCGCGCTTGGCAGTAGTGGCGGCCTCACGCCCTCGCCCGGGAGATGCAGGTGGCCGATGGCGCGGCTGGCGATAGATGCGGATGGCCGGCGGCGAGCTTCAGTGTGGGCGCTCGGCGGCGGCTTGTCTTCTCGGCGGCGTGGACTCCCGTCAGTAGCATCCTTGCCTGGGACGCGGCGCGTGTCGGACGTCGTCCGCGAGGTCAGGAGTAGATGCTCGGTGTCAACGGCGCCGCGGTCCTTCGGGGCGCGTCCCGGTGCGCAGATGAGCACCGGTGCAGCAGTTGTTGGCCGGCCTCCCCGGCTGTAGATGGCGAGCTTCTCGGCGCGGCAGCTCCTCGGTGTAGGGTCGCCAGCGTTGGCGGCGCTCCCTGGCCATACTACTTGATGAGATCCGCCAGGCTCCGGATTGCCGGTCGTCGCGACGTGTTGATGGACGGGGTACTTCATCCACCCGATGGAGGCAGCTCCTCCTGGCGCACGTAGGTGCTGCCGGCGGCCGCGCCGGACGCGCAGGGCCGAGCTCTCCGGATCCGTCCTCCCTCCTGCCGTAGGGGTGAGGTCGCTTTATATAGGCGTGTGAGGTCGGTGGCGCCGAGTCGGTTCGTCCTGGATAAGCACGAGTTCGTTGCCCGCGATCCTATTTACCAGGGAGCGATAAGAATATCTGACTTCATCCCGACGGCATACTCCGCGTCGGTTGCCCGTCGAGGGACTTCCGACGGTCTGGCCAGGCGCGTACGCGTGCACTGGACGTCCGCTTGCTAGCTTGTTGCCTCATGCTTTTGCGACCTTGCATGGCCCATGAATGAGCATGTGGATTATGTCTCACGTAGAGGTATTCCTTTGCCAGCGGCCGCATGCAGACGCAGGCACATACACGGCAAGGATCAACGACTAAAACTAATATACCTTGTGACTTGTATTTAGTTTATTGCTCTTTAACCCCGGTAAACTTTGCATGAAATATCGTCTAACACTAACTAGCTTGGATCATGCACTAAGCTCAGTTATGGTGGTTGGAGTGGATGATATGCTTGGAATACTCATCTACACTTGTAGTGGTCTTCAGTATCTCCAACAACCTTAAAATGTCCTAGTGGGGTGGCTTATATAACCCCAAATACGAACTAGCCGTTAGCCAAAAGACTGCCAGAAAGTTTCTAGACTATATTGTCCGATCTATTCACTTTGGCATACTTCGGACTGTATGGTCCCTTGTACTTGCCAACTAGTTGTTGAACTAGGACCGATGTATAGGACGGTCTCACAGATGGTACCATCTGATCCGTTGAACTCATCCACTTCTTCAAACTCCACACCTTTAGAAAATTTAGTTTGATTTATAGTACGGTTTCACAAACCATACCATCCGATCCATTGATCTTGGTCTAGTGGAACCTCCGTTGGGGCGGCCTTTCGGTCCTTGCCTTCGGCTTTTTTTTCTTCATCCCTTGGACCCCTAGACATCTGAGAATGTGCATCTAGACAAATTGGATTCCCCTCCACCTCCAACCACACCGGCATGGTCACACCCCTGCTTCCCTAGTGCACTTCTACACCACTACAAGTCTACGACACACAATCATATCTAACTACACAGAGAGTGCTCTTCTTTTATTGTCCGTCTGATTGGTTCCTTGGATGCCCAACGCATGGCCCGCGGCAGCTTGACCGGCCAGACACGTGCCCTACATGCGTCTCCGCACATGCAGGCAAAGCCGCTCGTTTTGGCTTGGGTTGCACCCGCACATGCAGGCCTTGTCCGCCCCGTGCAACCAACCAAATGTGGGTTGAGGCCTGGTCAATGCATGCGCAGTGCCTGGCTGCAGTGAGTCGGAAACCAAACAGACGGTGTAAGTATCTGGAAGGTATTAGTACCGGTTGATAAGATTTTAGTATCAGTTGGTGTTACGAACCGTTACTAAAAGTCTTCGCGATCATTAATACCGGTTCTTACTATCAAACGGTACTAATGTCTCTCCAAGGGTTCCGACCTTTCCAACTGGTACTAAAGACACCATCAGTATCAGGTGCGGTGTTGGCTGATTTGTATGTTAAACCGAAGCTTATTCAAAGCTCTGTTCTCTAGTAGTGTGTTAGAGGTGCCCTCTTTTGAGATCTTCCTTATGTCTGAGTTGTCTCTGTGACACCAGCTATTAAAGATAGTACTGGCAAACAGAAATGTGATATTGTCCTTAATTATCACATGGAGCATCAAATGAAATGTTATCAGAAGTTCATCGACCATGCAGGCAACTAGTGTAGATTTTAAAAACTGTATCATGTGGGTGTTGGGATGTCATCCTCATGCGATGAAATTGAAGGCTCGCTCCCATGGCTGCATCCCACCAGTCCTCAGTCTAGTACTCCCTCCGTTCCAAATTGTAGGAGATTCTAAACGTCAATTAGATTCATTCATCTCTCTATGTATATGTGTTCAATATATGTCTAGGTTCATCAATATCCATATGAATATGGACAAATAAAAAAAAATAGAACTCCTTACAATTTGGAACGGAAAGATTGAATATGATTTTAATTTTTAGGGTACAGCCTGACAACCTCAAAATGCAGATAAATACCAATGTTATGTTACTCCAACATTTCACCAACTTTTGACCTTGTCAAATCCTGTCCACACGCGCCTTCTCGTGATCTATGCTTGGTTGCCTATTCCAGGCAAACCCACCCTCAGCCGAAGAAACAGGGTCCCGAGAAAAGCAAAACCACCAGCGCAAGCATCGTCCCCAACCTTAGGGTCGCGCGCCCGACACGGCGGCCTCCCCGTCCCGGGCCCCCTCACGCGCCATGGCCCCGTCTCCCCGCCGCCGCCGCCTCCTCTTCCTCGCCGCCGTGGTCGCCACCATTGCCGCGCTCCCGGCGGCCGTCGTTGCGCTCGCGGAGCACAACATGAACGACTTCGAGGCGCTGATGCAGCTCAAGAAGTCATTCACCAACTCCTCCTCGCTCTCGTCCTGGCTCATAACCGACATGGACGGCGGCAGCAAGTCCCCCTGCGCGGCCGGCTCGCACGAGTGGCACGGCGTGGTGTGCTCCCGCGGCGTGGTCACTCGCCTCCGCCTCAACGGCCTCAAGCTCGGCGGCACCATCGACGTGGACGCGCTCGCCAGCTTCCCGCGCCTCCGGTCCGTCTCCTTCGCCGGGAACAACTTCTCCGGCCCGCTGCCCGGCTTCCACCAGATCAAGGCGCTCAAGTCCATGTACCTCTCCAACAACCAGTTCTCCGGCGCCATCCCCGATGACTTCTTCGCCAACCTCAGCCACCTCAAGAAGCTCTGGCTCAACGGCAACCAGCTCTCCGGCCCCATCCCAGCCTCCATCTCGCAGGCCACCTCCCTCCTCGAGCTCCACCTCGACCGCAATGCCTTCACGGGGGAGCTCCCGCCCGAGCCGCCGCCCGCGCTCAAGTCCTTCAATGTGTCCGGGAACGACCTCGAGGGCGTTGTCCCGGAGGCGTTCCGGAAGTTCGACGCCGGCAGGTTCGCCAGCAACGAGTACCTCTGCTACGCGCCGACCGACGCGAAGCCGTGCAGGCGCGAGCAGGCCGTGGCCAGCTGGTCCAGGCGGCTCGCCGTGGTGGTCGCCGCGGTACTCGTCTCCGCCGTCCTGCTGCTCGTCGCCCTGCGCGCGTGCAGCAGCAGCAGCAGCAGCCAGAAGCCCCGCAGGCTCGACATGGCGGGCCTCGAGGAGAAGCCTCCCGTGTACATGGTGAAGCAGGCGTCGACGACCACGCAGAAGCGGAGCACGTCGTGGCTCGGGATGAGGCCAGGCTCGTCGCTCGGGCTCGGGCACCGGCGGGCCGCCTCCGCCGCGAAGGTTGACGACCTGAGCAGCCGATCCGCCGGCGATCTCGTCATGGTGAACGAGAGCAAGGGCGTGTTCGGGCTCACCGACTTGATGAAGGCCGCCGCCGAGGTGATCGGGAGCGGCGGGCTCGGGTCGGCATACAAGGCGGTGATGGCCAGCGGCGTGGCCGTCGTGGTCAAGCGCGCCCGCGACATGAACCGGGCCACCAAGGACGCGTTCGAAGCCGAGATGAAGCGGCTCGGCGCGGTGCGCCACGCCAACCTGCTGCCGCCGCTGGCCTACCACTACCGCAAGGACGAGAAGCTGCTCGTGTACGAGTACATCCCCAAGGGCAGCCTGCTCTACGTCCTCCACGGCGACCGGGGCATGGACTACGCGGCGCTGGACTGGCCGACGCGGCTCAAGGTGGCCGTCGGCGTCGCGCGCGGCGTGGCGTTCCTCCACGCGGAGCTGGGCGGCCACGAGGTGCCCCACGGCAACCTCAAGTCGGCCAACATCCTCCTCGCCCCGGACTTCGAGCCGCTCCTCGTCGACTTCGGCTTCTCCGGCCTCATGAGCCACACGCAGTCCCCGCACCCCATGCTCGCGTACCGCGCGCCCGAGTGCACCGCGGGGCACCTGGTGAGTGCCAAGGCCGACGTCTACTGCCTCGGCATCGTCCTCCTCGAGCTCCTCACCGGCAAGTTCCCGGCGCAGTACCTCCAGAACGCCAAGGGCGGCACGGACCTGGTCATGTGGGCGACGTCGGCGTTGGCCGACGGCTTCGAGCGGGACCTGTTCGACCCGGCCATCATGGCGGCGTGGAAGTTCGCCGTGCCGGACATGACGCGCCTCATGCGGGTGGCGGTGGACTGCGTCGAGGTGGACCTGGAGAAACGGCCGGACATGAAAGTGGCCGCAGCGAGGGTGGAGGAGGTGGTGAGGACGGCGCTAGCCACGGTGAGGGAGAGGCGAGAGCAGACCGGCGGCGAGGGGACCTCGCGGCCGGGGGACTCGGCCAGCAGGAGCTCGCACGCCGCGTACGTGCGAGACGGGTCGATACAGCGGGTCACAAGCGTCGGCGAGCGGTCGTCGCGGCGAGGCAGCAGCGACTACTCGTACGGCATCTCGTGAGAGGGCAACACGGCACCATAGTTGGTCAGAGACTCAGCAGAGTGGGATTTTGTAAGTTAAACCATTTCACCCTTTTGGTTCAGTCTGTACCTGTATCCTACTCCTAAATTTAGCTTCGCCAATGTTCTAGTGGCAAACAGAAGTGCAAATTGTACAGAAGAGTTTCGGATTTTCCTGTAGTTCATGACTTTATGTAGATATATATATTTCCATAAGACATGGAATGTGTTCAGTAAATCCCCACAATTCAATGTACAGCTTTAATCGATACATTTACATAGTTGAGCTAAACAGCACTACAGAGGGTCAAAATAAATAAAATTTACATGTTTGAGTTATTGAACCCAAGAGTGACAATAAACACATGCTTGAGTTATGAACAGAGGACTGACAAAATTTACATGCCTTGTCTTGCTCATGTAGGCTGTGGAGGGACGACGCCTCTGCAGCAAAAATAGAACACGCTGCAAATATGTCCATAAACACGAAAGGTACGAGCGTAGGACAGGGAAGGTTTTGTGCTTAAGGACAAATAGGTGGTATTCCTGACAACAAGGGAGGAATCCATAGGATTAAATTGTCCGTTTGATCTTAATTTCATCACACCAGAGGCGTATTTTGTCACCTGAATGTATGCGTCATTGTAATCTAGCTCCATGTGTAGGATGGGTTTCATGCAAGTTTCTTGATTAGTTTACCTAGTAGGGATGTGATCTTGATTGATGCCAGCTGCATGATGAGATTGCTCCAGCATACATATGTGGAAGGGAATAGCATTTCTTGCCTTGATCGCTGCAACTTCTGTTACTTCATATCTGTGAACTGCCGGTGCCCTTGCGATGCATGTTGCGCCAGCAAATCCTCACGCACTGCACACTGATGTTTACTGGTCCCTCCTTTAGCTCTGTGTGAATTCCAAAGGTGAATGAAGCACATACCCTGGAACCTGGACCAGTTTCTTCATCTACAAATTGTTGAGTAACTGTGCAGAATCATTGAGGTGCTAAATTTGCTTCTGAAACTGGAAACCAACTGAAAGCAGTATCCTTCCTGACACTGCTGTAGTCAAGCCTCTCTCTCAACATCTCCTTCTCACGCCATTGGCATTGCTCAGCATAAATGTTTGACAGTAACACATATGGCCCATCCTTCCATGGCTCCAGCTCCATGACCTTCGCTGCTGACCTCTTCCCCAGCTCAACTTCTCTATGTATTCCGCAAGCACCCAGAAGCGACTCCCATGCAAACGAATCAAATTGCAACCCCATCCTTCTAATCAGCGCTTCTGCTTCATTTAGCCTCCCAGCATGGCCTAGAAGATACACCAAGCATGCGCAATGCTCTCTATTTAGCATAATGCCATGCTCTGCAACCATAGACTGGAAAATGGCGAGTCCTTCGTCCACAAAACCTCCTCGGCTACAGGCAGAAAGGACAGCAAGAAATGTGATGCTGTCTGGGCTAAAGCCCCCACCAACCATTGCTCCAAAGCAGTCAACAGCTTTTCTGGCCTTGCCATGCCGTCCATACCCAACAATCATAGCTGTCCATGAAACCACGTCGTATGCTGGCATTGCATCAAACACAAACTGAGCATCCTCTGAACTGCCACACTTGAAGTACATGTCAAGAAGAGCATTCCCAAGTATCACATCCAAGCAAAAACCCGACTTCATAATCCGACAATGTACCATCTTTCCATGCTCCAGACTTGCAAGGGCGCTGAATGCTGAGAGCACACTAGTGAAGCAGAAGTCATTCTCCTTCTCCCCGACACTGACCATCTGCTTGTAGAACCCTGCTGCATCCATGGGAAGACCATGCTGCACCAACCCGCTAATCATGGCTGTCCAAGAGATTATGTTTGGCTCTGCCATCCTGTCAAAGACATCAACAGCTGAACTAACCCCTCCGCCACATTTCAGGTACATTGTGATGAGAGCATTGCATGTCGCCGTCTCCGACTCAAACCCAACCTTCCACGTGCACGCGTGCAGCTGCATGCCAAGCCCCAGATCCTCGCCCCGAGAGCACGCCTTGAGGATGCTCACCAGCGTGAACCCGTCGACGGCGCCGCCAGCCCTGCGCATTCTGGACAGCACCTCCACAGCACGCAACACGCTGCCACGCCGCGCGCACGCGTCGACCATGACGTTCCAGCACACCACGTCCGGCTCGTCGATCTCCCCGAACAGGGCGACCATGGCGTCCGCGTCCCCGCACCGGTCGTACGCTCGCACCAGCGCGCTCCCCACGAACGCGTTCGAGCAGAGCCCGAGCCGCACCGCGTGGGCATGCATCTGCCGAACGAAGCCGCGGCTGGCAGCGTCAACGCGGCCGCTCAGAGAAAGGAGGGCCGAGAGGGTGGTCCCGGTGGGCCTGACGCCGTCCTCGCGGAGCATCCGCGAGTAGGCGCGCGCGCGCTCCGCGTACCCACGGCTGGCTCGGGACAGGCACGCGATCAGGGTGTTGTAGGAGACGGCGTCCCGCTGGGGCATCGCGTCGAACACCCTGAGGGCGAAGTCGGGCGGCCCGGGGCCACCGCGGCCGGAGCAGAGGAGGCCGAGCAGCCTGTTCCATAGGTAGGTGGAAGAGGCGGAGGCAGGCGATTCGAGCCGCAGAAGGCGCGCGGCGGCAGCGGAAAGGGAGTGGTCGCGAGCGGGAGCGCTGGGGGAAGCGCGCGGCGGCGGGGGGCGGTGGATTCGGGGGACGGAGAGGGCGCATCGAGCCAGTGTTTGGCTGCCCATAAGCTGAACGGACGTATGAGGTGCACGTGCACGCTAAAATTGAAAAAAAAAGCTGGTGTGCCGATAGATCGTTCCTAAGAACAAAATTTACATGAACTTTGAATATGTTAGGAAAATATAATTTCTTTATACGTAAATGCAATATGGCGGCGAGAAAAGAAGACGCCATACTTTATGCACACCAAATACGTTGGCGCACATGTCTGTTTCCAGGGGAGTGCATGCCATATGGCAGTCCCAATGAGATGCGTAAAAGTGAATGTCTTATCTAATATCAACTGCTCTTCTCTCTTTCTACGGTAACGCTACAGTGTATAGACATCTACTTTACACATTCCATTGAGGATGGTCTAAGAGCAACTCTAATGTATAATTTAACAAGAGGTACAAAGGATTGACACATCACAAGGTGCTAAGTTAGAAAAAATATACTCCAATATATAGCTCTATGGTCCATACTATAATGAAACCCACATCTGATTTAATATGCAATTTTTTCTACCAACACAATAGAGAGTGGGTGGAGAGAGAGAATGAAAGAGAAAAATATTGCTTGTTAAATCTTAGCACGAGATGAAACCCACATCTGATTTAATATGCAATTTTTTCTACCAACACAATAGAGAGTGGGTGGAGAGAGAGAATGAAAGAGAAAAATATTGCTTGTTAAATCTTAGCACCAGATGCAGATGTTTGAAAATGCTAAGCTAGCACCTCCTCTCCAATATATAGCACTTTTTTTTTCTCTCTTTCATCTAAGCACCCCCTTAGAACACACGTTAGAGCTGCTCTGTCTCTGTATACACAGAGGCGGATCATATGTGGGCAAGCCTGGGCGGCTGCTCGTCAGTCCTCTGTCAGAAAACACATGGCTAAGAGCAGTAGGCTATCGGTACTCGGCAGCAAGGCACGACCCAACTTGCAATGGCAAAGCTTAAGGATGACAGCCTGACTGGATTTTACACAGCAAGCAAGGCCGCCGCAGCGTTTGGCGCGCCGCGTTTGAGTGGTGACGCTAATCCCTTGCCCTAAGCCAATCCGTTGACAGTTTGTGATTTCGTGAATTAAGTTACTGCAAACAGCAAACCTGCAATACGTTGACTAGGGACGAGGATCTTGCACCATAAAACAATTGTGAATATGTATTTTTTTCTTATATTAAAAGACTAAATTTTTATAAATGTTAATTCCGCCTAGGCTCTTAAAAAATTCTAGGTCCGCTACCAATGTACACCAAATATGTCCATGCGCCATATTTGTTTTCAGCAGAGCGTGCATACCCACGAGATTCAGCAGTGATAGAGTGGCAGGGCTCCTTGAGCGGCTCCGGCTTCGGCTCATGGTGAAGCCGTGCCAAATGAGGACAAAAAAAAACGCTCCTAGGGAGGAGCCTGAGCCTTTTTACACTTGGAGCCGAAGGCAAAAAAATGTGGCTTCTTCTGACTCCTCCCTTTCAAATAGCAGTAGGAGCCATTTTGCCAAACGATTTCTCGAAAGGGCTCCTGTTTCTTCAAAGGAGCTAGTTTTTTAAGGAGCCAGAGCCATTTTTAGAGGAGCCGAAGCCCTGCCAAAGGGGCCAGCGACAGCAATTCACCGTAGAGTCTCATGCAGGCATGCAGCTGCCGCCACTATGACAAGAGAAAACTTCATTGACTTGTGATCGGCACAACCATGCGACGCCGCAAGTTAAAGCAATTCTCTTATTAGAACTTTAATTTACATTGGTAACATGATTAACTAATACTAGTCAATCAACCCGTGCTTTCGCACGGGTTAGAGTCTTAAATGTATTATACGTAACCATACAACATATATAGATCTATTTTTATAATTAGGTATTTATAATAACATATCCTGCTGCTTTATATGTATGCTTAATTGATTTAGATAATCTTTGATCGATTGCAAAAATAGGTGATTTTAATATAATTTTGAGGGGTTATTTTCATCATATTATCAGTCATAATAACTAAGGTGAACAATTCAAATACAAATTAAAGGGGATATTTAGTATTATCCTATCAAAATAGCAAATGTGAGCAATTAGATATAAATTTAGGGTGTTATTTCTTATTTTTCTTTATATTGGTAAAGTGGGTAATTAATATGTAGTTTTAGGGATTATTTAATATTATTTTGATAATGGTAAAGGTGGGTGATTACTTAATTAGAAAACAGATCTAATAGCTATTATAAGATTCCAACATGTTAATTGATGATAGGGTTTTTTTTATTATTGTGAGGATTTTTATAAATTTATTTTTTTCTAGCGCATCCTGTGAGGATTGACATGAAAATTTCAAAAAATCTAAAAAATATCTGTTTCATGGAAATGTTTCTAGCATCTTTAATGAAAAAAAGACAAAAACTAAAGATAAATTTAAAAATAGAAAAAATCTAAAAAAAATGAAAAGGTTTCTAGCATCTTTAATGAAAAAAAGACAAAAAACTAAAGGTAAATTTAAAAATAGAAAAAATCTAAAAAAAAAGATATTTACTTTCGTTGAGAATTAAATTTAAGATCTTTCGTAATAGCAGAGGTGGATAATTACTTAGAAAATATATATAATGAAAAAAAGAGGATATTTGTTTTTATTGAGAGTTGAACTCAAAACCTTTCATAATGGCAGAGGTGGATAATTACTTAGAAAACAGATCTAATGGCTATTAATATTCCAATCTGCCGATTGATGGTTGGATGTTTCTGATTATCGTGAGAATTTTTTGGATTTACCTTTTTTTCTAACGCGCTTTGAAATTGGTGCAACTTTTAGAACATCCAATTAGTAATAGTATGAAGTATGATATGATGTTTTAAATAAGACAGAGGCAAATCATACAATTAACATTAAGTACAAAACAATAACTTGTATAAATAACGGGCAACTATGAACAATAAAACACTAGAATAGATAATAAATAAATAAAATCTAAATAACTTTAAATAGAGTACTAGCGTAGGAAAATTTTGGTACTAGTTTCACATTGTTCTGATTCAAAATAGATTAGTTGTGAAATTCTAGATGATAAAAACTTTTTTTATTTTTTTTTAAAAATGAAAAACTACCCTGAAACTACATGGAGTCCAAATATGTCTGGTTTCAATAGTTGTATGGACAAATATATCTGATATTAATGTTCGATGGTTAAATTCAGACTCAATGATAGTTCAATGGTCAAAATGAAAATTTTCCTATATTATTTCTCTGGATTAAAACATCTAACCACAGAACCAACTTCGCATATGTGTTCTAGACATTTTTATGAACAATACTAGGCCACACTTGTCTTATAGATTTCAAAAAAAAAGTTTGTTTATTTATTATTCTTATCATATCTCTATCTATGTGTGAGCAGCCAAACCAAAAACTACACTAAAACAGGCCTAGCCTATCCAACAATCCAAACAAACACATGTTGACTTGCATAAGACTAGCTCTACTTAGCCTTGCATTATTTCTATTCTGACTTCTTTCAAAAGAACAACCAAATACACCCTGAGTTTCTTGTGTTTGGACCCAAGATGCGAAAAAAAACCTGCACACGTTCTTTAGGAGCCCTACTGGACAACTCCCATGGTAATCAGCACAACAGGCACCAGCATCAACTGCACAAAATGAAAAATAAACCTGGACGACAAGGGTTTATATTATTTTATATATAGTTATATACAAGAGAAACATGTTTTATCGTGCTCAAGTGCACTGCAAACAGAGCCATCTGAGAAGAGCACCTGGCGTCCTTGGAAGAAAAATGTTTCCCTCAGGGTAGGGTCACCTTCTTATGCATCACAATTGCTCGTTATGAGCAATTTCATGACACTGGGTCCATTTGAAAACGTCAATTTCAAATCTCTGCAGATTCCTCTACAGCCCTTCACAAAACCCATCATCAATTTTCCATCAATTCAATGGGCAATGTTCAAATGTATACATATTGCTTAGTGAACTATTGTTGAGCGAAAATAATAAGGGAAAAAGGCATTGCCAAATGAAATAGGAATGACAGTATAATTTTCCTCATTTAGCAATAAACAAAAAAAATACTGGTCTACTTTCTTAGTTTTGACTGGTACTTAACAACATTCATATGACTGATCACTAACCATGCATGTTACCATTAAAAAATGAAATCAGCACAGTTAATGAAATATCTTTTTTGTGAAGCAATGCCAAATCATAACATTTTTTCTAACAGAACAGTAACCTTGCACACACAAGGTCCTCCCAAGTGCTATGCAAGACAGTATAATTTTTCTCATTTAGCAATAAACAAAAAAAAAATACTGGTCTACTTTCTTAGTTTTGACTGGTACTTAACAACATTCATATGACTGATCACTAACCATGCATGTTACCATTAAAAAATGAAATCAGCACAGTTAATGAAATATCTTTTTTGTGAAGCAATGCCAAATCATAACAATTTTTCTAACAGAACAGTAACCTTGCACACACAAGGTCCTCCCTAGTGCTATGCAACAATAGCAATGATCTCGAAAAGAAGCCTCACCTGAGTTGTAAGAACCGATTCCTTGCATGTCCATGTAATAAAACAATGTTTCTCACGTTCCTGACAAGATTAGTTAACACGTAAGCAAGTATAACCAAATCACAAGTGGTTTTATCCTAGGTCTAGCTAGCAATTCACTACCATCCTCATAAGCCTTAAGCAGTAGTCCAGTCCAAAGAAAAACAGTACACAAGAAATCTGGGCAGTGGCATCAAACATGCATATAATCTGCCAATCTGGACACTGCCACAGTAGTATACTAGTATCAAATGACAAGGCAAAGAAATTTTAGTAATTAAATGGACTACCAGTTTGGACAAATTCATAAAAGGAAAGCAAACGGTCCAACCTTATGCAGCTACATTTACACTTGAAAGAGCTTGCCTCAATATCATGTGAATGCATGATTGGGTTGCATTTGATTTCACCTGACAATGTCATGTTAGCTAATATATTCTACATCCAAAGTTTATTCCTCTGCAAATGAATGATAGAACAAGAATTGTATATGGGGAGTCACAAAGTTTTAGGTCAGAAATTTCAAAGAAGAGATGATGAAATAATAGTTTACCTGTATGAGCTGGTTACTCAGTTGTGCTCAAGAAAATCTTGGAGAACATGAATCACATCATTTTTTCCACAAAGATGTTTAAACCATCAAACATAACCAATGTGAATAGCAGCAATATCATAATTCCTTGTTTATTTCCACAACACCCTGTCAGGAATTCTGATGGTTAGGCATTCAGTCTTTGCTTGGTTCAGTTGCTGTGAAGCAGTCTGCAGTGAGTCCAATTCTTGTCTGACTTCTATCCAGACGTCAAATGTACATCGGAAGGCTACAATAAGTCCGTCCTAACCTCACACACCCTCACATCAGCAAATATTCATGTAGATGCCAGACGCCGCTTGAGGAGATGCCTTGATGAGGCAAACAATAACAGGCCATAACTACTCCAACACTGCTTTCATGTTTTGTTCCTGTTCCCTGATAAATTTTGCTCTTGGTGGTCTTGATTTTCTTGCTGTGACAAGACCCTTCTTTTTCATTCTCTCCAGTTTTTCTTTCCTTCCTTTAATATCAGCCTTGATAACCTCGTCCCTACTTTCATCTGATAACAGAGCTAACCTGGAAAACTTCTTTGGCCATACTTCCCCAAGTCGCTCATGTATATCTTTAAATGCTGATACAAGGCCAGTTCTCATGAAATAACCTTCAATCAGTGTCATTGAGTTTAATTTAGGAAGAACTGGAGGGTCTTTCAACTCAAGGTCCATGCAGAAAGGAGAATCTTTCAGCCACATCTTAAGAGAGTAGTCCTTTGCCACAAAGCGTCCTGACCGAGCTCTACATGGCAAGAATGGGGAACCCATTTCCAAAAGGTAGGCTCTAATGGTTTTACGCAAGGATACCATGTTATATTCACCCTCCCCTGTGACCAGTACAATAGATTTGGGAGATTCTGGTGAACCCTGGAGTGAAGCATCCTGAATTAAAACTAGAATGCGTCAGGTGTCAGGTTAAAAATGAAAGTCAAGTCCACTTAAACAAAAAAATCTGGCTATATCAGGACTAAGAAACATTGAATGAAGTTCAGAAACCAACATTCTATGGTGTTCTCTTGAAAAATCTTCAGGGGGGATTTTAGGTGTTACTAATTGAAGTCTCCAATTATATTGGGCTAAAAGCTGATAGACTAGAAAGCCTGTAATGACACAGAACATGAAAATGTATACCAAAATGTCAAACAAATGCAGACTCTACTACCCGCTATATCTCCTAGATGCATATTGCAGGAATTACCAACCTACAGAAGTTTAGCATATTTACATCATTGCAAAGTGAAAATCGACAGTACTAGCATAATAGGAACTAACAAACAACATAAGTAGCATGTATCCATCCTCACTTCAAACTTAACTTCGTTCATCTCATTCTTCTTACTGTGTAACTCATTTGTCTTACTGTGTAACTCATTTGAGAACACTGAAGTGAAAGCTGAAAACTCATGTGGTGGGATTCTCATTGTATCCTGTTACTTTACTGTCAGTAATCGTGCTAAATGTCAGAAAGCAAATAATTAAATAAATAAATCTAACACAGATGGAAATCGATTATATGCTGAGGAACAAAGCAAAGGTTTTAATGTTTCTTTAACTCTAGTACATGCTCTACAAATGCAACACATAATACAGAGTATCATTTAAGAACATACTTGCATTTGATCAAGCCACAACGTAAGACCGACAAGTGCAGCCCCCGCAGACAGCTTCCGGAATTCAGCACCCCAGTCCTTTTCTGCAACACTGAGCCATTCACCAATAAGAGGTCAACTCTTAGACAAAATTGATGTTATATTGACACTTTGCAGAAGTAGAACATATTAAAAGAAGAAGAAAAAGGCCAAGATGAGATAATGTGTCAAAAGATCTTCAGAGATGAATAAAAAAGGGTTTACTCAGTGCTAAAAGCTCCCACACAAGGTGCTAGGGAAGGGAATTTCTACATAGCTCTACCTTGCGTAATTATTTGCACAATTCTGCAAGGATGGATAAATAAAAAAGATAGTAGTAAACATTATTACTCAAATGCATAGCAACAGACATAAATGCAGGATCTTTGGCAGACTTGAGCTGAAGCCTAGGACCATATTGCTGACCTTTCTAGGGCAGCTGAAGGAATAATTTTTATACAAATTAACTGTCTGTTCGTAGGTATTTGTATACTATCTTTTTGGCGATCTGATTAAAGTTCTAAACATCACAAGAATGTGCCTTGTCATGTATATTTCTTAGAAAAATAATTGTACTGCTCTATACAAAGTTATCATTAGCTGCAATTGGTTAATCACTTAGTTTTTTAAAATTTATTTTGATTATTTGAGCCAAATCTACTAATCTAATGTGCAATTTGAAAAGCAATGCCCACACTGGTCACACAATTTTATATATGCACATGAAATGCAGATATTTCAACCCAATTAATTGTACGCAACTTCAAATGAAATTGTGCAGAGATAGAGATAGCCATAGATACCGAAAGACATTATCGCGGTATATGTTTCTCTTTACTGCCAACTGGAAAATCCATGAAGCAGTTGCCCGACATTCAAATGCCCACAACAGATCTTCTAGCGCATTTACAAAGTTCAAAGCAGCCAAATCTTCTAATGCTCCGAGCTCTTCCAGATAATTGGCGACATCACTTAACAGTGACGGTGTTCTCTCAGTCAGAAGCCTACAAAAGATTCAAGAACCAAAGACCAAAATATGAACGAAGAAAAAATGGTATGTGAAGTGCCCGTCTCTTCAACGTAATCAGGTAGAGTATTAACCTAATGGGAAGGTCAAATCCACAATCCTGTAAAGACTGTAGAAGAAGAATGGCATCATCAGTCTGTTCGCACAAACTAGCAGCCCTAATGAAACATGTCCAGACTTGATGATCTGGTTCTACACCATCTCTTTTCATTTCCATCAGCTTTGTGATTCCAAGATTGTAGTCACCGTTTTTCAGGTAAGCATCAAAGACAGTGGTGTATGGTAATGTGTTGACTTCCAAAGTGGAAGATTTCAAGCTGTTCAGTACATTCTCAGCTTCGTGGGGTTGTCCAGCAGTCCCATAAGAAGTCATGAGGATATGCATAGTGGCAATTGTTGGCTCAATGCCATCCTCTTTCATCACTGCTAGCAAGTTCTCAGCTTTGGAGTGGTTACCAGCGTTCCTGTAAATTTTCATCATCATGTGATATACAGATCTATTTAATTGATAGCCCTTCGATCGCATCTCCTCAAAGAGCTGATCAGCTTGCTCCCTGAGTTCTGCTTTTGCAGATGCAGCAAGCAAGCTTTTGTAGGTTTGCAATTTCGGTGTCAGACCTCGTTTACCCATTTCATTAAACAGTGTAAAACCTTCTTCCGGCCTAAAGCTTCTACAGTACATGACTATCAATGTATTGAATGTATCTTCATCAGGCTCTAAGCCTGCTTCGAGAATACTTTGATATACTGCTGTTGTCCTATCAAAGCTCCCAGTGTTGGTGTACATCATAAGAACAGCATTGAGTATGGTAAGATCTGGTTTGAGCCCTGTTCCCTCCATCTCTGCTGTCATCAACTCAACATCCCTGGATCTGTTGTGACGGCAGAGCAAGGAAATCATACTTCTGTAGAGGTGCATATTTGGCAAATATCCTGCTGCCTTCATTCCATTATAGATCTTCATCACCTCGAATACATCACCAGCTTTTGCAAAAGCATCAAGCATAAGAAGCACTGAACTTTTGCTGATCTTGAAATCCATATCTTGAAGCTCTTTTATGAGTACATACAACTCATCCAATCTGCCATCAACAATCAATGCCCTCATCATTCCATTAACTGAATCAACAGTTGGTACAGGGCCAGTTTTAATCATATTATCAAAGACTGCCCTTGCTTGCTCATAAAGTCCACTCTCTGCATATGCATGTATCAAAGCATTCCAGATCCTTCTATCAATACCTGATGCTTGCCTCAGCCCTTTCACCAAGATTTCTGCTTGCTGCCAGAGTTTTATCTTCCCATATGCTTCAATTATAATTACTCTACAGGAGAGGACGTTTAACGGAATACCAGACAGCAAAGCATCATCCATCAACCCATGTGCTGTTTCTGGGAATCCCAGTTTACAATAGGTGGAGATCATACTCTCGTAAATATTTTTAGAAGCTTCAATGCCAAAAAATTGCATGTCACAGAACACTTGACAGGCTTCAGAAAACAACTCAGCTTCCTCAAGGCATGTAATCAAATGCTCATACAAGTTACAGTTTCGACAAACATATTTTAACTTTTGCATTCTATTGTACTCTTCGTAGACAGCAATGCTTGTCTGTTTTCTGCATAGAAGCATGATAGAACATTCAGATATCAATTCTTGAGAACTGGATGCATGCTCCTGGATGCATTCGAGCAACGAGAGACCTTCCTCGTGTTTTCCTGTTGTTACATATGCATCTATAATGGACCATAAGCTCTTAATATCAGGCTCGTATCCCTGGAGACATGCCTTCTTTAATAGTTTAGCGCCCTGGGAAATGCAACTCGCCTTGATCAGTATTGTAGATACTATTCCAGGATTCATCTGATAAAGTAATTCCATGTCTTGGATAACTTCGTCAATCTCCTCGCACTTATGTTCCTTTGCAAGTGCAGCAAGCAAGACCTGGTACAGGCCATCATCTGGTCTATAACCATCCTTCACCATAGTTTGATACAGATCCAACAACTTTTCCGTCTCACCTGACCTTGCAAAAACATCCAACATAACCAAGTATGCTAAACGGTCAGGTTTGACACCTGATGCAACCATGCAATCAAATGTCTTCTCTGCCTCATCCCACCTCCCGCCTTTGGCATATGCACAAATCAAAGCACTAAAAGTTACCAAAGTTGGTTTCAATCCCGCATCGGCCATCTCCTCCAGCACCTTCCCTGCCTCAGCAATCCTATCCATCTTCCCCAAAGAATCAATCAAGACTGTATACGTCACAGCATCTGGAGTACAGCCCGTAGCCCTCATCTCGTTGTACAGACCCACTGCTAAGTCAAGCCTGCCCATCTTCCCATACATATGAATCATGGTGTTGTAAGTTATCTCATTCTTCTTGAACCCAGCCTTAACCAAATCCTCGCACGTCTGCTCCACCTTCTCAACATCCCCTTCCTTTGCAAAAGCATAGAGAAGAGAGTTGTAAGTGATGGCGTCAGGCACAAAACCCATCTCCACGAGCTCCCTAAACAGCCGCTCAGCATCCTCAGCCTTCCCGCACCGGCCATGCACCGACACCATCGCGTTGTACGTCCACAAATCCGGTCGGCACTCCGAAGCCACCATCTCCTCAAACACCGTCACAGCGTCTTCCAGATTAGAACTCTGCGAGCAAGCACTGATGAGCGTGTTGTAAGTGATGACATCCGGCCTCAGCCCAGACTGCCGGACTTCAGACAGGAGGTCAAGAGCGACACCGGCAGCCAAACACCCAGACTTTGCCCTGGCATTGATCAGAGTGTTGAAGCTGACGAGGTCAGGCTCGATCCCCCTGTCACGCATTACGTCAATCAGCCGCCGCGCGTCGTCGAACCGTCCAGAGCGCGCGTAGACGCCCATCATGGCGTTGAACACCTGAACGGTAGCGCCCTCCCCGCCGAAACGTAGGAAGAGCTCCTCCGCGACCGCGTCCTGGCGCGCGCGGCCGAGGACGCCGAGGACGACGGCGACGGCGCGGGGAGCCGGTGCGGCGCCGTCCCCGCCCGCGAGCCACTCGAAGGCGTCCAGCGCGCGGCGCCAGGATGTCTCCCCGACGACGCGCACGACGAGGGCGACCTCGTCGGGCGCGGCGCGCGCGTCGTCGAGCACGTCGTCGACGGGCGCCCCGGGGGGCAGCGCGAGGACGGCGTCCGCGAGCCCGGCCACGCGCGCGCGCCAGTCCCGCGCGCGCCGCAGCGCGAGCTTGCTCAGCCTCTTCACCCGCCCGCGGTGGGCCCGCGCGTCCAGCGGCTCCACGAGCGCGGGGGCGGAGGCGGAGGAGGTGGAGGTCTCCGCGGCGTCCTCCGCGTCCCGGGGAGGTCTGGCGGGGACCGCGGGCGCGGCGGCGGGGAAGCGCGGCGCCGGGAGGTGCGGGAAGCGGAGGTGCGGCCAGCGGACGGAAGGGTCGGCGAGCGGGTAGTCGAAGGCTTCGGAGGGAGATGACGCCCCCGTGGCTGTGGCTGTGGCTGTGGCTGCACGGCGGAGATGGCGCGTCGAGGAGCAGGGGAACGGAAATGGTTGGGAGGCGACTGCCATCAGAGACATTGGGGTTGGGTCTTTGGGATGGGTGCGAGGGAAGGGAGCTAGGCGCGCATGGAGGGCGGAGCCACGGTGGTGGAGGTGGAGGTGGAGGTGGACCTATCGCAGTGGGATTGCGGTTGCCGGTCGGGTGTGGCTCCTGCGAACGCCAGACGAAAGCGGAGGAGAGGCGAGCTCCAGCTCGAAGCTCCCGTCCCGGTGCCGGTGGAGATGATAACGTTGGTGTGACTTGGGCTGGCAGTTGGGCCTTGCCGTGAGTTCGAGCGGGCAAGGAAGATATTTCAAACAGATTCTCCCATTTTTTCCCCTCTACATACCTTTTTTTTCGATGCGCCTGGAATATTTGTGCTTTCGAAACAAAACTCAAAAAATGAGAATCAAATGCTCCCTCCGTTCCAAATTGCAAACTGAGAGCGACCAAATATTCCCTCCGTTCCAAATTGCAAGATATTTTAAATATCTATTAGATTCATTTATTATTCTACGTATTTGCATACAATATGTATAAGATTCATCAACAACACCTGTATAAACGTGGACGGACAAATGGTTCTAAAAACGTAGGGTTATTTTTCTGACATTTTCCACCTGCTAATTTAGTTCCTTCTCTTTTTCATTAGTTTTGGGACATACGACATAAGTTTATGCCTGGATGGCTACTCTCTTTTTTTTTTTTTTTCCTTCTCGTGAGAACGTAGCAAAGCTCCTGCGAGACTACTTCTGCACGGAATTTGATGAGAATGCATCCGTAGAAAGAACCCCCAACTTTAATCATTTGATTTATTTTGGCCAAAAATATCAAGTAGGCATGGTCTTTGACGAGCATGTGATCAACCCTAATCTAAATGATGTAATGTTAAAATATTTGGTAAAAATATTTCAGCGCATGTCGATTTGGGTTCAGGCGGAGCTAAGGGGGAAATTCGAGTGGAGAGGCTGGATTGTTTTTCTTTCATCAAAAAAATAGGGAGTCTGTCATATTCATATGCGGTTCTGGAGCAAGCAGCCTAAGCAGGAAAGGGGAAATATATGAGAAATGGCTAGAATGCTAGAAAATCGAGCAGCCACGTGTATTGAGTCATTTTATCGAAGCCACTTTTGTAGTCATTTTATGTTATCCAACATGTCAAATGTACGAAGACATGTTGAGATACCAACAGACCAAATCTCTCCACAGGTGGAGATTTTACTTTCAGGCCATCTAAACTGCAACCAATCATGATATGGAGCGAATGCAGAGCAGAGCATTGAGGCGCAACAACTGATTCTCTGAACAACAGCGGCAGGAAATGCCCACTATTTTAGCATGAACCATTCTTGATTTGCATCGTATCTCATGAATTCAGTTAAATCTTTGAACAGCAGCAGCCTTAGACTTCAGTAGCAACAAATGAACCCAAGTGCACGCATAAAGCATTGCATCGTTCAGAACCAAGCAATTTGGCTTACCTTAATTGCACAGCCACTGATGGACAGGATTGGAATGAGAATTGAATGAAGCTATGTATAATTTAACACTGTATTCTGTTGTCAGGCTGTTCTCCTGCTGCCTCTTTTAATATACAGCTACAAGGAAATTACAGTGCGTGCTCCAACGACACTTTTTTTTGTGTTTTCCGTACATCTCTTTTCTCTCTTTTTTTTTGGACTTGTCCTTTTTTTTTCATCCATGGTCTTTCCTAAGAGATGTTAGTACACCACCACACGGAGCAGACCCGGTTGAGGCTGCGTGTAGTTGAGGCCTTGGTCCAGGAGGAACTGCTCCACGGCGATAGGCAACCTCGCGGTGCGGGAGCCCTTGGTATGGTGTCCTGTTCCAACACATACCATGACTTGCATCCTCTCCCCTGCAGCCCTCGCTGCACTCTTCAGAGCAGAGAGCTCAACCTTCAGGATGTTGATTGCTTCACTCACATGCAGGCCATGTAAATCAATCAGGCGGTCACCCCCGCGTTGAGAAGAAACAGGATTCCTGCACATCCGAAATGCTCAGTATACAACTAAATTAGACTTCAATAGGATACAAAATTGGAACAACCAAAAAGTCAACAGTGTGTAAAATAGCTATCAGACCTTTGTCGGTAAATAGCTTCTCTAGCTTTCTCATGAGCTGCTTTCATTTGCGCATTGTACGCCTGCCCCTTCATACTCAGTTCCTTGGCCAGAGCTTTGTTGCCAACCAAGTAAGCCTGTCTAGCCTGTCAGGTGTATCCATATGTGAATACTTCAACAGCTAATAAGATATATACAGCTTAAAAACTACGTAGAATGATACGTTACTACGATAGTGAACTCCATCATCATGCATGAAAAACAACAAAGTTTTACTAGCACGAGCAAAAGAAATTGCTAGAGTAGGCTTCAGTATGTCCATGCGTGAAGTGATTCTGAGGTCACGATTAAAAATGCTTACCTGCTCAAAGCAAGCATTTCGGACCCTAGCAAAATCACGAGCTTCTCCCCTTGATTCAGAGTACATATTTGCTGGTGGGTTGCATCAGAGAAATTAAATTAATCAGCAAATAATTTAAGCAGTAAAGGAACATGAAAAGTAGCAAATTTTCACTGATATCTTGCCATTCCCAATTTCACCATTAAAATAGCAAGTGCGTAATGCATATGCATATGCTCTGGATCAGGGGCAGTTACAATTAAGGGTTCAGTTCCAATTTTCACTAAATGAAGAAAATCAACCAGAGCAATACCCTCATATAAACATGCACCAGAAAGAATTTAAAATATCAGACGAGTCTTACCCACTGCATCGCCAGTCTCAAGCCATGGAGCAACTCTTGCACTGCTCACGCTTTGAAACTTGTTCCCTGATGACTGTTTAGTGCTAGAACTGTATTGTTTGGGTAAAGAAATAGTTGAAACACCATTACCATATTCAGGACCCTTTTTAAACTTCCAATTGCCAGAATTCTGCGATGCAAGTTTGCGAACAGCTGAAACAAAATCACCAGCTCCACTGGACATGGCAGACGAACTGCGGCCATTGAATATACCAAGTACATCCATATTGCCCTTGTTGAAACCATTTTGGTCCTCGGCTGTCGGCAGTGCTGGAAAATCTCCTGTGCTAAAGTTCGGTGTACTGTGGGCCAGATTCATTGTGTGATTAGGTGTAGCATCAGCCTGCATCTGAAAAATCAGGAAAACAATGTAATTAGGACAGTACCAAAATGTTTTAAACATAAACCTTGTATTTGGAAACCAAGGAAAAATTGCAATTGAAGATGATGCACAAACAATCCATGGTATCTTTTGTTGAGCTCTACCATAAGACGTTGACCAGGTGGAGACCAGATTTGATCAAAATGTGGGAAACGTGTAGCATTTCATTGTGCATCATGATTATTTCCAAACCACAGATCTCAAAAAAAATCCTTTCGATCCACTTTGATAGTGATTATAAGGAACATACTCAGAGAAAAAGAGCATATTTTAAGTACATCGCAAAGTTTTCCAAAGCTACATTCTGAATGGATATCTAGAAGAGTTAAATCATAATTTTTTTTGATTGAAATGGTCATAAACGTGTGGTATTCCATTGTGCATCATAATTATCACTTTGGTCGTAATTCTGAAGAGCATTGCTCTGAGCCAAAATAACATACTTATAATCACATACAAATTTGTGTAGAGCGAGGGGATATACGAAAGAGTTAAATTAGTGCAACAGGAAGGAGTTACCTCTAGCTGGGTGAGGATTTCAACAGTATGGTTGAAATCACATCCATTTGCATAGTACAGCTCAGCGAGGCTCTCAGCTGAAAATCCAGGGAACTGAGATGCTAAGTACTCCAGGGGGTCAACACCATCTGATGTGGCAGCATACTCGCTAGCAAAACTATCAGAAAAGCCCGCAGCACTTTCAGAATCATAATGAAGGTCCTGATTTCCATTTGCAATATGAAGATCGCCGATATAATTTTGCCCCCAGTTGCTTGAACCCAAATAACTATCTTCATACAGCAGATTAGCATGTTCCATTTCAAGGCCCTTGGTAGCTGGAGAAGATAGCTCATGATGCTCTCTTGAGAAGCGACTGGATGTTGTCCCATAAAATGGGGGCGCATTCAAGGATAATCCAGCAAGGGACAATTCTTCAGGCCCTTGTTCAACTTTCTCAAAAGAAGAGAAGTCTGGAATAATGTCATCGGGAAGCTGCTTACGCCAAAACTGGTGTGCCTCATCATCCGAGTTATTAGACTTTGATGACTCGGACCTATCTAGGATTGTTTTTCCTGAAGACCCCCTAAGATCTGACTTACTTAGGTCAGGAACTGTACTACTTCCAAAAGATGGTTTAATAAATGAAGGTACGAATTCTGCTGCGTTGGGATTTAGTGACGTGACTTTACTAGGTAATACTGAACATGCATCTCCACTATTTGAAACTACTTTATTTAGCGAACTCATCTTAACAAAAAATTACATGCAACGTTACATGTACAAGAGGGGTCCGTTCAACAGCGATTTACCCAAGCCCTGCATAGAAATGGGAAAGAAAATGTTAGTTATGCAGGGGCAGGGTTGAGCTATCAATCCTTAAACAGATACTATAAGGTATACTTTTTCAAAGATTGATTTCAAAGATTGATTATTGTAGTCTAAATAGAAAGATTGACAGTACAACAATGTTAAAGAGGAAACGTAGTGTCTACAAAATAAATTCCTACTTATGGACCCTAACCCAAGTCGGTTGCTCGTACATAGTTAGTTGGCTAAAGCCCAACAGTTAGGTATAATCATAAAGCACATCGTAGTAGCTCTTATTATTAGCTACTTGTATTAGGACAATATATTTGGAGCATATCAATTGACTCCTGTAATGCAAACCCCAATCACATAAGTAAGGTTAGATAAAGTGGTCAAGGCTTTCTTATAAGAGCATCCTCATCGCTATTGCTTCAAAAGGAAATTTCCGATTTTATCCTAGCCAAAGTGTGAAGCAGTTATGCCACCACCAGCACGGCGTAAGTTATAATGGTGACTCCACAGCCCAAAAAGAATTGTAGCTTTCTTTCCTAATAACGTATTCCCTGCTTGCTGCTGCAACAAAAGCAGCTGTGGCCTTTACTAAAAGAAGATGCAGCACGGTGCTGCATCATAAAAGAAGCATCTTAAGTCAGTTTGCACTCTCCGGATTCATTACTTGCATTATTTTTTTTTCCTTCTGGTCAACAAAATATCCTTTCAACGTTGAATCTAGCATAAACAACAAGCGAATGAGACAAGAGACAGCAAAAGAACTTCTTTTAGCAGTTATATCGGACGAGGCAGGCAGGAGGCAGCAAAGGAAAGCTCCGGTAGCTGCTCGCAGCACTATCAATTTAACTCAAGCTTCAATCACACTAACTTTACAGTCGAGCGAAGCCCAAATAGCAAGATAAAGGCGAGCAAAGAACGCGCCTGCTTTGCTTAATTGCTCTCGTGGGAGGCGACGCTCCCGACGCCCAACACACGCTAAAGCGGCGACAAAAGACAGCTTTTTTTTTTCACCGCACGCGCCCACAGTAGCCCAGACACCGTTGAATTACCGACCAGCAGACCCAGTGCACCAGACAGAGCAGGAGATCCAGACCAGATCTACGCTGAATTCACCAGATCTGGAGGAGGGGGAGGGAGGAGACGGAGAGGCAGCCGGCGAAAGCAGTACCTTTCCGCCGGTCGATGAGCTGATACGTAGCGCGCGCAGGCGACCGGCCCATGGGGCGGCTGGCCTCCGGCGGAAGAAACTAGAGGGAGCCCCTCCCGCCGGCCGCGGTTCGGGCTCTCCCTCCTGGACAAGGTCGGGTCGGCTCCGGATCGGGACGCGGCGTCCGGGGAGGAGGCGGGGACGGAGAGGCGGAGGGGAGGAAGAGAGGAGGGCGTGGTCGCTGCGGATGGATGCCGGATGGAGGAGGCAGCCAGGCAGGTGGGTGGATGATGGATGGGTGAGGTGAGGTGAGGTGAGGGAGGGGGTGGTGGAGTTTGACCCGACGCGGCGGGGGTGGGGCCCGCCCGGCCAATGTGGGGGCGCGGCGCGGTGGCGTGGAGGGGAAGGGCGCGGCGCGGTGGGTGGGCTCGGGATCCGGGGCTGCCACGGGCGCCTGGCAGGCCAGGCGTGCGATGCGAATATGCGCCTGCCGCTGCCGAGCTGGGAAATCTCTGGAACTTCCCTCGATCGGGTGGTGCTGGTGCCGAGCGCTGGGCAACCTGGGTTGGCCTCCGGACGCCGACCCGATCGATATAAGATGGCGTTTGGTTGGAGAAACACGGTGGAATGGAGCCGTTCTATCCTACGCGTTTGGTTGGAGAAACACGGTGGAATGGAGCCGTTCTATCCTACTTTAAAGGATGTTTGGTTTGTTGGACATGGAATGAAGAGATTCTAAGATGAAAATATTCGCCGAAGATGTGGAGCCAACGCGTCCCAAAATTTTTGCCCGACACGTCCATCCCGCTCTGACGGCGTCGGCTCGCGTCTTCCTCCTCCAAGCGACGGGCGAGGCCACGATGGGGTGAGCTCAGAGGGGCGGCTGGACTACAGCGAGGCCACGGCGGCGCGAGCTCGGAGGCGCAGCCGACCGACGTCGACGGGCGAGGCCGCGGCGCGGGGAGCTCCGAGGCGCGGCCGCCATCAGGCGAGGCCGAGGCGCGGCGAGCTTGGTGGCGCGGCCGCCGGCGGGCGAGGCCGAGGCGCGGCGGGCTCGGAGGCGCGGCCGCCGGCGGGCGAGGCCAAGGCGGCTGGGGAGTGGCTTGTGCGGCAGTGGGGGTGGCTGGGATTGGTGGAGGCGACGCCGGCGGCGGCAGGGATGGGCGCGGCGGGCGGCAACCATGGAGGTTGGCAGGGGAGAGAAGAAAATTAATGTCTGTATGACATGTGGGTCTATGTTTAACGGTGTCCAACGGAGTTAGAACCGTTGCATTCTCATCCTTGGAACCAAACGTAAAATTGGAGTCGTTCCATCCTCTCAACCAAACACGGAATGGAACCATTCTATCCCTAGAAACAGGGATAGCGGCCATTCCATTCCACCATATCCATCAACCAAACGCTGCCTAAAAGGAACCCGGCCGGTGCTGAGACAATGTATCCGTACTTTCGTAACATCAGGTCTCTCCTGTCGTGTTGCAGTTCACCCTTGCATCACCGTGGCCATGCCCACGTCGGCGAACCTAGCAGAAGCACTGGTCGGGGACCGAAAACCTCAGGCACTGCCCGCCTAGAGAAACAGCGTTCACCTCGACAGTTGGGACGACGCGAAAGGGTGCTACGCGTTCCGGCTCGGGGAGCTGCTGGGCGGCCGGTACAAGATCACGGCGGCGCAAGGGAAAGCCGTGTTCTAGACGGTGGTGCGCGCGAGAGACCACGCGGCGGGCACGGGCACAGGCACGGAGGTCGCCATCAACGGCACCATGTACAGGGCCATGTACAGGGACGGAACCGCCCTGCTTAACCCAAATTAAGCGCATCTGTCACCTTTGGCTCGCAGTGCACTTAAACTGGACTAAACCCGGTAGTCCGTCGAGTGGCCTTCGGCCCTCGATAACACCAATTTTCAGAGAAACCAACATCCCACATATTGACCCTCGATGGAGCCACAACAATTACATCATCACAGACAGTTGGATATGGATAGATAATAGAAATTAGATTACAGACCAATTCAAATTAAAGTTCCAAATCCAACATAGTCATAAAAACATCATAAGTTTTCAATTGTCTTGCAGCAGAAATAGAAGTAGATCAGAGTTCAGATAATGCAGCGGAATTTGCAAAACAAAAACAACATCATGCCCAGTGATGTTGCCCTTATGCCACAATGTCATCCTCTAGTCATGTTGCACGCATGTGCCCCCTCCAATGCAAGGACACATGAAAAACTCCATACCTGTGAGCCGAAAATGGGGGCAAACCCTGAATACTAATTACTCAATAGGAGTTAATGGACATGGCTTACGGCTGACGCAAGGCATAGCCTACTAATCAATGTATGTCCTTAGCCATTGATTTTAATCAACAAAGTGTTAAGAGAAGATAGCAGGATTTGGCAGCTGTTACCTTTAATCCTATTAAGAACAGATCCTGATAACAGTAATAACATTTTGCAGGAAGGTAAAACATCATAACTTGCTTGAGAGTAAACCATCATAACTTGCTCATAAGTAATCCATCATATACACTAAACATGTTGTATTTGAAAACATGAACATAAGCATGGTATTGAGGTTGTTACTACGTTGCTCGGCAGTGATACTTGGCACTCTCACACCTGGTGAGCATCAGCGATTCGAATCGATTTCTAATTCTCGGGAATAACTAAAAATACCAAGGGATATATGCTTACTGGCCATCGCGTTCCTCACATATACCCCCCATCTCCACCTGTTCCGTCCCAAGATTCACAGCGCCCCCACTAACCCTTGGGAGTAGCCGTCTCAGGAGCGATACCACGGTGAGTCGGGTCAGCCCTCCTTCGACTTACAAGCACCTCCCAAGTCCATCGGCCCCCTATCAGTGGATGGGCAGCACCATGAAAAATAGGACGGGGCCGGTAAGACTTTCACCGGTCCCATTTCCCATATAAGCATTTTAGCAATATTGTGCCGATCCCAAGCGAACAGCGAACGGGGTCTTAAGCGACTCAGGCAGAGCCGAAGAACAACAACGCACACCACGAAAGTAAACTTACGTTCCGCCCGGTCTCGATTTAACATCAACATAAATAATCATAAATTGCATCATAATAAGATTTCTGAGATTTTGAAATATCACCTACGCGACGAGTGACATTGCTCACTCGTATCTACTCGTATCTAGCATTTCTAGACACTCGTCCTACGAACTCTAATTATAGGTGCTAGGGCCAGGGTGGCCGGGAATTCTAATGCAGTTGGTTTCAATCGACTCCTAATGCATATGCGTAATCAATAAGCCTTATTATATTAGTTGGGTAGTATGGTCCTGCCTATCTTCACCGCTCGGGTTAGAGGGTGCTTCATCGGCGAGGTGATCAGCGGTCGAGTGCGGGTCCTCTGGATCGTCCTCGGGCTCCTCAATCAGCGGTTGATCCGGTGGTAGCTACTCGTTCGCGGGATCTATATGCATGAAAGGTGCAGGCATGAAAGGTGCAGGCACGAGTGCATACGAATACAGACTCATGCACTTGTTGTAAATGAGATGCCGATGTTAATATGCAGTAGATACTTTATGAAAAATGACATGTATGCAGTAGATAAATTACTATACATGCATATAGATAGTGTAAATCATGCTCATTTGTGAATAAAGTTATGTATCCAAGATGCAGCAGTAAAATATAACCAAATGAGTCCAAACTTTTATTTCATATAGATTCTGCATACCCAAAACTAGTGTCAAAATTGCTGCCCAATTGGAGTTATAATTATTTTATTAAAATTACAGCAAGTTTTCAGCCCCATACCTTGTCAGAATTTTTATAATTTATTGGAATGGTTTCTGAAGGTGAAATTTTACCAGTGAGCTATAATTAGTATGAACTGCATGTACAAAAATTTACAAGCTAAAACTCCCAAGTTTTGACAGGACACCTAATTCCCATATATAAAACTAATGCAAATTAAGATGTACATATAAACAGTGAGAATAGCCCTCTAGCATATGCTTTCTGGACTCTATAGCACTCCCATATGCTACTAGAATTTTGTTAGAATTTATCTTGCACATTAGAACCCATTTTTCCATTTATCTGATTCTCTAAGTCAAGATTTGTCATTTTCAAATCACCATCAAAACTAAACATGCAGGAGGTCATATTTTACCAGTGGTGTTCAAAAACTATATAGAACCTAAGAAAAATACTAGTGAGTCATATTCAACATATTTTGCATAGACCTTATTTTCAAGTTATCAAATAAAGCATAAAATACATGCAAAATAGTAAAAACCATGAATGAACAGCAACATATTGAGTCATCAGAAATTACCACAGTATCAAAACACCCTAAGAAGGCTACTAACCAAGTTTTACTCCCTTAGGATTTCAACTAAACCATGTTTCCTATTTTTCCTTGATTTATCATGCATATTCAAAAACAGGGGCAAAACCGTACGTGCACATCTCCACATCATACCCACTGTGTAGATCTATTTACCAGAAGTACAACGCAACTGAGTTTACCTTTTTACGATTTTTATTCGATTTTATATGAATTTTCAAAGTTTCAGCCGAAATATTGGAAAATAAAAGTGGAAAAACATAGATCCGAGGACTAGAACACAATTAAACCTAGACTGCAGGGGTTAGCATGCAAGATTGCCAAGACTCAGTGAATAGCGACTCTTAACGCGGCTGAAAATGTGAAAACCCCGAGGACTAGATTGCAAAACCACCCCCGGATCGTCTCCTTCCTCCCGCCGCGCTGGAGCCGCGACACGGGCGCGGGCTTCAGGCTAAGCTAGGTCTCGGCGTAGGGGACGGCGAGGCAAGGTCGGGGGAGGCGGTGAACCGGCGGCGTCGACGGCGCGGCCGCGACGTCGGCCGATGGTGAATCTAGACGCTCGGTGGGAGAACGGCGACGAGGTCTAGCGCCTCGGGTGCGCGGTGGAGTGGCGCGTGCAGTGAGAGTGACCTAGGGGTGCGACGAGGGCGGACGGCGGCGGCGCAAGTTCGAACTCGAGCTCGGCACGGTCATGGCGGATGCGACGGAGCGCGGCCCGATCTAGAGATTGGGGAGGAGAGGGACGGCGAGTTCTACCTCGGCGGGTGCGCAAGAGCTAGGCGAAGCCGATGGCGGCGGTTGGAGCGGCGGAGGCGGACCGAGGCGGCCGGCGTAGTGAGCTCAAGGCGGCGGCTATGGCGTCGGCGCGTGAGCGAGAGAGAGCGAGTGAGGGATGGAGGGGGAAATGAACCTGGGCGGGGGCGCGTCTAGGTGAAGGCGCGGGCACGGCCGGGGTGATCCGTGGGAGCGCGGTGTGGTCGTACACCGTCGGCCACGCGGCAGCCGTCGTCCCCGACACGGGGGACGCGCGCGAGGCGGGCCCACCAGTTAGTGACCGCGGGGGAAAGAAAATGGAGAAAATAAGAAATGTGTTTTCTTATCTCCTGTAATTCATCATTTTGACACACTTAGAGTCCGAATTTGGAAAAGTGGTAATTGGATGAAATGTTCTACTCTTTGAACTCTACAACTTTTTCAAAAGGTTCCATACCAAAATCATTTCATAAATATGAATTTTAGTTGAATTTGTATGGCAGCCCCAATTTGGACAGGGGGACCCTTATTGCTTAAGAATTTAGAAAGTCCTATTTATATGCATTCTCTCCCGATGTGCCTTTTGACAAGTTTGTTTAGAATTTCATAATGTACAACTTCTCTAATTTGAGCTTTACATGAAAGTGGCTGTAGGTTAGAGTAAATTTAGGATTTCAAATCAGCCCTGAGTTAAACTGGTTTTCTGTACTGACAATAAATGACCCTAATCACCTTGTAAACCTCCTTATATGACAAGACCCCAATTAGCAAAGTTGTTTTTCTCATGTGGATCTACAGTTTTGTCAATATGAACTTTACCCAGATCTCAATAGAATCAAAGATACGACTATAAACGTAGCATCACACATGAAATGACAGGGTTTTTCACTATGTAATATAAACCAAACTTGTTTCCAATACACCCACACATGTTATGCCATGATGCTCAAGATGAATGCTTCATGTATGATGAGTGATTATGCACTTGAGATGCCGGAGCATCACACAGGGCCGACAGGCATGAGGCGTCGATCCTGGAGAAGCTAACGGCCGCGAACCACGACGGCACGCGCCATTGCGTGCAGTTCATCTCCAGCTTCACATACCGCAGCCATCTCTGTCTGGTCATGGAGCCTCTCCACATGCACCTCTGCGAGGTGGTCACGAAGTGCGGCCCTCGCATCGGTCTCGAGCTATCGACGGGAGGATCTACTCGAAGCAGCTGCTCATCGCGCTGGCACACCTGAAGAGTCTCGAGGTTCTGCACTGCGACATCAAGCCCGACAACGTGATGGTGAACCGAGCGAAGGATGTGCTCAAGCTCTGCGATTTCGGCAACGCCATGCTCGCCGGGGACGACGATGTCACACCGTATCTCGTCAATCGTTCCTACCGGGCGCCGGAGGTCATCCTCGGGCTGTCGTATGGCCACCCGCTTGACATGTGGTCCGTTTGGTTGCTGCCTCTACGAGCTCTGTACGGGAAAGTCCAACAATGAGATGTTTCGCCTTCACATGGAGATGAAGGGCCCCTTTCCTAAGAGGATGCTTCGTACGGGTGCCTTTATGACGCGGCATTTCAACCAAGATCTGAATTTTCAGGTTGTTTACGAGGATCCTGTGACGAGAAGGGAGGTGAGGAGGTTGCTTTGGAATGTTAAACCAAAGGGCATTGGTTCCTATATTCCAAATGTTCACAGAGAGGATCCAAAAAATGCTATCTACTTTTAAAGATCTCCTTGATAAGATGTTTGTCTTAGATCCAGCAAAGAGGATAACGGTGGAGCAAGCACTTGGCCATCCTTTTATCACGGGCAAGTTAACATAATATATGAGCTCTTGACACTGTTCAACTTCTTCGCATCTAGTACATTGTAGAAGTAGTAGTACAATTATGTTTGTCTTTGTCCTATGTGAGCTATGAGATCAAAATGTAGATGGAGGATAAAACTACGCAAAGATTTTAACTTGCGTATAGGTGTCCTATGTGAGCTATGAGATCAAAATGTAGATGCATATAGGTGTATACCTTGCCGCATGCGCTTGTCATTTGGGTATGTTGAATGCTTATAACACAAGTAGCTTGGAATTTTTTGTATATTTTATTACTTACAAAGTGAGACCATTTACGCTACTACCCATAAAAATATGATCGATAATAAGAAGCCAAAAATTATAACAAGCAACTTTAAAATTTAAACGCATGATATCATCAAGCGAGGAACACATTGAAAATAGTTTTTGTTTATAATGCTAATTAATGCCAAAGAATTTGAAGATAATTAGGTAAGTTTCAAAACTATTTCTTTAAATTTTCTACAAATATATACTCCGCTTGATGGGATAAATATAGATAATTAATGTTCATGTAAGTCTACTATTTTTTTTCATACTTTTAATCATGATTGTTTTTCTTGCATTGTGTTTTTTTTTACATTTTACTCCTTATTTCGGAAATATTATTTGATTCCTTAAAAATAAGTAAAGTCCAGGATGATATTGAAACACACATAGTTAGAGTATAGATTGGGTGACATGTCACGGTCCATGTCATCGCTGAGCCACCACCATCCACATTAGCTAACATGTTGGGTTGGTGCCGTCTGGTCGATAATCTCTAAATGTTACTTGGCATGCGCGCGCTATGAATGTGCACTTACTTTTCCAACCTGGGTACAGAAGAGCCCTTGCGTGAAAAAGCGAGGCGCGTGATAAGAGGGCGTCCGCATACACTAGTGAGGTATGTGTTGATAGCATACGCGCTAAGCACGAGTGTCGTTGATAATTGAGCCATGCAAGTTTATATACCTAAATATGCATCGCAGAAGTTGGGGCAAGGATGACATTGTGTGCCAATTTAGAAATTGCATGTACATTTAGACTATCTCCAGCATCATACTCATCTTATTCCTCAAAATTCAAACTCCGCTCTGTTGAGCATCCATTTGAGGCAACTATAGATGTTAACTCCATTATAAATACCAACACAGTTGGCTTATGCTTATAAGGAGTTTGTTTGAATTATATTATTATTAGATGGATGCATCGTCATTTCTATAATATAAAAAGATTGCAAAATATGTATCAATTGTTGGCAAATTGGAGCTTATACAAACATCTGAATTTGATTGGGCAACAAAACAAGGCTAGCAAAAAGAATTCAACCACAATATTGTCATCATTGTCAACAACAATAAGGTAAAATACAAGAAAAAGTTGTATATTATATAGATAATCAGGTAAAGAATAAAAATACTAGATATCCACGCTATTAGCGCGGGCATTTTGCTAGTTCCAAGAAAAAAATTTCAAGAAGATGTTTTTACAACCTGAACCTGACTACAGTACGCTGCTAGCTCCTGTGAATATACAGTACGTACAGTGAGCTAATGGAACAGTCCTTTGTCCTCGGCTGTGTGATTAACAAACAATATCATAACACAGATAGATGCAGTACTAGTGTACTACGTAATAACTTCATGCTCGATCACACGGAGCATGATTTGCTCCCTGCTCCCCTCTCGAGCAATCATCAATCAGTAGTACTAGTGACTCCGGGTGGGATGGCGATCTACACAAGTTCTCCTACCATCACCACCACCACATGCCGGAGTTTTTATTCTTGCAGTACAACTAATTAATAACCCACCACCAGCAGCTCCAACCAACTAATGACCATGACCCCGAATCAATCATTGCCGCCGAGCAAGCAGCTAGCTTCAGGGTTCAGGCTTCAATCAGGCATCTGCTCCGTCGGGGCACCCTGGCCCCGCCGCCACCTTCTGGCTCTGCGCCCGCGGCGCCGGAGCCGCCGCCGGCGACGCAGGAGGCGAGTCGAGGCAGCGCCGGAGCAGCCTGGCCACGGCGGCGACGAGGTCGTCCTCGGCCGCCGCGGCCGGTGGCCTCCTCCGCGACGGCGCGCGCGCGAAGGCGACGTGGCGGTCGAGCGCCTCGGCCGTGGTGATGGTACTCCCCTCGCGGCGGACCTCGTCGCCCACCGCCTCGGCGCAGAGGCCGCAGACCCAGCGGCCCAGGTACTCGGCGCGCACCGCCGCGATGTACGCCGGCGTGCACTCCTCCGTGAAGCCGCAGCACTCGCACTTGGCCGCCTCCACCTCCATGGTTGGCCGGTTGCCTCCTTCCCTTCTCGTTGCTTCTTGTCTCGCAGCAGCAGCAGCTTCGGCGGCGCACGGGCGTACGTACGTCCGGCGTGGATCGGTGTCTCACACCACAGCACACCACACGTGTAGTATCAGCAGCAGCTCCCTTAGCTTACCGCTCCTTCTCCCAGACGGCGTAGGACGACGGCACGGACGGCGCCGCGGCGCGGTGGCTGCTGCTGCTCTGCTCGCTCGGGACGGTTGCGACGACGACGGCGGTTTCGGCGGCGGGTGCGGCTGGTGTCATCGCAGGCGCGCGACGGACGGCTCCCTCCTCCTCCTCCTCCTCCGGAACCCCGGCTGCTAGCAGCACCGCTCGCCGCTCTCTCTCTCTCTCTCTCTCTCTCTCTCGCTAACCCTCTCCGGCAGTCCGGCTCTCTCTCCCCCGCGGCGCTATCTCCTGCTCCTCCACCGTGTGGTCTCCAGGTGTATTTATCCGTAGCGTAGACGACGCCGCGTCAGCCGCGCCCCCACGCAGGCCGCGACGCGCCGGACCACTGCAGCTGCAGGCTGGGCCCCACGCGTCGGTAGGCGGGTCGTGGTCCACGTCAGGGCGCCGCGCTGGAGCCGCGCCCGCCCTTTTCATTGCTGGACCATGGCAGCTGGCGACGTGGGGGCCCCGCCGCGCGGGAGCGGGTGGTGGAGTGGAGGGGAGCGGCGCTCCCGTCGGGTGGGGGTGGGGATGGATCCGGTGCTGCTTCCGCTGGGCCGTCGCTGTCTCTGGGCCCCGGCCCCGGCCCCGGCCCCCGCCCCGCCCGCCATGTCCCTGTTGCTTTCGTGTTTTTATTTATTTTTTGTTTATTACCGGCCCGGCCCGGCCAGGTCAGGTCAGAGGTAACAGCGAGGGGAACAATTTCTCTGTCGCCGGCCCGGCCGCTGGTGTTTCTGTCTTGGGTTCATGGGTTGGTTGGTGCCTCCAATCATAATCCTACTTCCATAGTTCCATGCAACGCAAGTGTGTATACTCGTGTGTTTACCTCTGATCTGTTTTATTAGAGTGAGCGAGTTAACTTCTAGATCCTGCTGTAGCAAAAACAGATATGTACGAAACTCGACACTGCCAATTACAAGCACGTAAAGGGGGGAAAAAGCAGTTTCACCATCTGCGATCGGAAGCCTGCCCACCTGTTCATCGATCAGGTTTTCGCTCCGATCCGGAGAAAGATGCTTTGGTCTGGCTGGCTGGGTCATGTGACTGACGCGCATCGCTCGTAGTACGTCCATGATCGATCGTGGTACGTACACATGTCACGAGCGTACGACGGCGAAGATGAGACGGGAGGCCAAAAGGGGGCGAAGCATCAGACGTGCCATGGAAGCGCGCCCCCCGTTGTCGCGGCTCCGGCGCGATGTCACGTCCCGGTGCTGGGTCATATGGATGGATGCTTGCGGTGGCGGCATCGGAGCTAGAGAATGCGCGACCGACGGGCGGGTTGCCGGCCGGCCCCCGAGCGGACGTGCCGACGAGCCGGTGCGGGCGACACGCCGCGCCGAAACCGGAGGACAGGTCCCGTCTCGACGTCTGGTCGGATCTGAGCTGCTCCGTGCCCCGTGGCCGTGGGTTCTCGTACGTCCGCGGCACCGCGGCAGCGGCGCCGTGTGACCGTGTCACCGTGCGTCTCTCGCTGTGGCTGCTGCCCCCACACGCAGGCAGGTAGGACGGGGGCGTTCAGGCAGCAGCCGGCAGGAGCGGGTATTAAACATGAGCCGACAGAGACGGGGCTCATGAAGGCCAGGCCAGGGTAATCCACCACTAATCCCCCGGCCGGCCCACACCGGACAGTGATTAGTAACGTGGCCCGACCCCTCGTGACAGGGGCCAGCAACGACAGGTGCAGGATGAGGAGGAGCAGCTGGTACGATGGTACAGCAGCGCACATCGACGCCACACCGGGCCAGCAACGACAGGTGCAGGATGAGGAGGAGCAGCTGGTACGATGGTACAGCAGCGCACATCGACGCCACACCGCACCTGTTCCTCTCAAGTTCATTCAATGTACGTAGACGGTAGACCCTGTCCCGACCACTGCTTCAGTCGAGAAGACGTAGTAGACTCCCCCTGCATAGCACATGCTACACGCCCCTCCCACCCCGGCTCGGCTGCAAACTCGCACAGTCGCATCAACGGAGGGCGGATGGCCCGTTCAGAGTTTCAGAATCTATAACCAGCTCCCTTTGATGAATCCCTACTTCTACCTGCTAATTTTAGCGGCTATCTATTAGTACTAATGATGATCCTAATGGGACCAATACCTGACTTCCTTAATCCTTATATTGTGCTGTATCTATCAGTTAAACCGATCTGATTTCCTTTTACTCGTCTGATTAATCAATCAAATTCTCTTCAATGAGAAATACTAGCGCACATGTGTATGCATGAAGCCCAAGTCGTATTCTCCGTGCAAGAAAAAGAAATGGCGATATGACGCAAAAATCATTAGTCACCACAATTTAAACGGGCAATGGTAAATACATTCCAATCTATGGTCTTGACTGTTTTGAGGCAATGAGAATGCCCACGTCGCGATCTTTTTTTTTTCGGACTAGTATATATCAAGTGACCCTTTTCTTTTTTTATATATCAGCACTAACCAAAAGTATGTAGTCTGGAATTACATTGAACCATGCTGCCATAAGCTGTTCAATTGCAACAGAAATCCGTTGCCAAGCCGCTTTGATGTGTACCTGTCGTGTATCTGCAGTACTACTCCACTGTATATGTCCTTTGCCTCTTCTATTTAGAGGTTGCGGTAAGTATCTCGATAAACCATGCATTTCTGAACACTGTGCAGTGAAACGGAGATATTTATCCAAATGACTGAACACTCATAGTTGTTCCTTTTTCCCTTTTCCAGATCAGATCCCCCATTCGATGGGGGGCATTCCTCAACATATCCTCGCGAGACGAAAACGTCCCTTCGTTGCCGTGAGGTCGAGTAGAGACGCCGACTTCACCTTCCGATCGATCGACCTGACCCTGGTTGTTGCCATCTTACCATCTCTGACGGCTTTGTGCTTATCTGCACTACGCAGGCGCAGGCGCTCTCGGCGAGCTGGCGTTATCTTTTCTTGGTCACCAGTTCTGGTTCGTCTGCCCTCGCGTGTCAATGTCGTACTCGCTTTGTCCCTGCACCTGCCAAATGCCAATGCACGTGTCTCCTACCTGCAGCCTGCTGCCCTGCTCCAAGTGATCAGGTGATCCATACGACATCTGGTGCAAATAAAGGCGCAGGTAGACCGTCGTGTGCCCTCACGTCTATCTTTGAAGTTGCATGTGTTGCTTGCACAAGCAACCATGAGCTTTGGCAACGTGCAGTTCCGTGAAAGATTATAGTTGTGCTTGTAAGACCATAATTAATTGAAACGATAAGACACTGATGGCATCCAAATTTGAGACAGCGATACCGGCCAATGGATAGGCAAGAATTTGAGGATGAAGCGGCAGGAGGGCATCAATGGCAGATCCAGTCTGAAGCATTTCATATGGTTTAGAGGACACCCATTTCTACGTAGTACTTGTATAGCTGTCATATCAAGGATGATAGAAAAGTTTGCTGCGGCGCTGATAACAACTGCATAAGAGCATTTCAGCAGACAATTACAAACTGAGTAGACCCATCGTCACTATCATTACCGAGTAGGGAGGAAGCTTTCGCTGCAAACAACAGCCTTTCGCTAATCTCAATGCTCTATCAGACTACAGGTACTTTGATCCAAAGGTACAACACTACAACTCTGGTTGGTACAAACATCGCCAATTAATATCTAATGCTTTCCACTTCGAACAGCTGAAGAGGTTGATCGCTGCGTCAGCTAGATGGACGGTCGTTAACGACAGGAATCACGAATGAGCTGCTTGCATCATGGGGTTGCCTCTTGCATGCAAGCCTCACAGAAGTATAGATTTGCGAGGTTTCAGCCATTGCACCATTTCCATAATCACCGCAGGCCAACCTTTTGGTAACTGGGGGGATAAGGATTATGCCCAGTTGGTTGATTGTCTGCAGATGACGCTCTGTGAACGGGTTGTTCCACATTAATGTGTTCATTGCTGGGGCAACAAAGAGTGGCTTGCTGTAGTCCCATGCTCTCACGATGCAGGTCAAGAGGTTGTCACATAGCCCACCGGCAATCTGTACAGAGTAATCTAGCATCACTTTTCGTGTGCAATGAAACCAATTTACTATTCACACTCCTCCCTGAAAAGAAAATTGCCAGTCGCACACAGAAAAAAAAAGTACCTTAGCCAGGGTATTTGCTGATAATGGAGCAATCACCATAATGTCTGCCCATTTCCGCAGCTCAATATGTAAAACTTCATCTCCTATCTTCTTCCAGGTACGCCATTCATCGTCATCAGTGTAAAGAACAATGTCACTTGGTAGAGACGATCTATCAACAAAGTGCAAAGATGATTTGGTGGCCACGGCTCGGACATCCGCCCACTCAGAGAAACTACGACAAAGGCTCTCAAATTTTATAGCAGCTACACTTCCTGAAGCAGCAAGAAGCACCCGGGGCTTACTAGGTTGTGCGTAGTCCAGCATTAAACTCTCTTGTACTATCTCTGATTTAGCCATCAGCTCTGCTTGAACAGATCAACTGCATAGGATTATTGCAAGTCAGAGGGCTTGCGCAGGTAAAGAGAGAAACATGATTAACAATGCAAGGTCTGGAGAGAAATGAAAGAAAAACAGGGAATAAATCATTTCAAATAAGAAGAAAAAAAAATTAATTACTTTGTCCATCACGCCATGTAACCATGAGGAATAATATGTTTGGAATTTTGGATTAGTAATTCTTCACTCTGTTAACGGTGCTATAGAAAACCAGTGTTATACGTTTCAAGGTCAACTGTTCCCTTATCCTCTCCTCGGCACAAATTTACAGATTGAGAAAAGTAGGGAAATATGATGGTTCTGCAGAACAGTTCAGTGAAACGTTGTAACCAGACTGCTGCTGCAAACTGGAAATACACAAACATAGTGCCTCCTCTAACAACTAAATCCAGAAGCTACCGAATTTTTTTGCAAAAAGCTCGAAGTCGGTAGGCACAATAAGCGTATACACATGTAATTATATCAGATCCGAATACAAATAGCGCCAGATAAATTTAAGTTAGGGTTTGGGTGCTCTGCTTCGGAAGGGAAGAGAAGAGGTGGGCATACCTGGTGGGTGCTCGTCGCCGGCGAAGGGCCCGACAACGACCTGGCGTAGGGCGGCGGTGGCGTCCAGTCGTGGCCACGAGAGAGAGGGTAGGGCGGTGGTGTCAACCGTCGCCGCGAGAGCGAGGGCGCCGGTGAACGGAGAGAGGAAAAGGACTCGGGAAAGGAGGATGTCGGGTGGAAATCGCGGGCCACTGCCCACTGGGCTTCCGCCTTGCAGCAGGCCTGCTGCCTACAGTATATGATATATCAGTTCGATAGAACATAACTTTTTCTGGTTTTTTGCAAAAGTAAATCTGCGAGAAAAAGAAATACAAATCTCTATTCTATACAGCAAATTTATGTGTATGTACTCCCTGTCTCCCTCCGTGCCATCCATGTAATTGTTGTTTGAAGACTTTTCAAAGAGGTTGGAAAGAGGGGGATTTCAACGTATGCCTTGATTAACTGATTAGGTTTTTTTTAATCCTGGATACTTCAAGTAAGCCGTAGTATCTGAACTTTACGCGCAAATTCACACCACACATACGCACACTCACAAGGTGCACAAGATAGACCTACAACCTATAGCAAATTCACACCACACACGCACACTCACAGGGTGCACAAGATAGACCTACAACCTAGACCTAAAGGTATCACAAACTCACACCACACATACGTATACTCACAAGGTGCGCAAGATAGACCTACAACCTAAACCTAAAAGAACACCGCTGTTTTGAACGTTGACGGACACGTTACTCTGACCATTGTGGGCCATCTGCGTTTGAGAATACATGCAACAACAAACGAGTCAGAGACACCAACATCGAGCCGAGAACTCAAATTGTGGTGGGTAGGGACTAGGGAGCCAACCACGGGCTCCTGCCAACTGCGCTACAAATGCTTCCCCATTAGTCTTTTTTTTCTGATATATGCATTCATACAATTTAATTTACTTTTAGAAGTTATTAATCTTTCTATAATAATACTTATTGTGAAACAAATTTAAATTTTAAAAATAACATTTAGCATGGGGCGAACGAGTAATTAGGCTGTTTCTAGTAGAACATCTATCCTCGTTGTCAATTTCAAACTCCACTCTGTCTATAGCCACAATGCCGTTTTTTACTATTGTCAATTATATAGGCGTTTTGGTGGAGATAGGCTTAACATCTACCAGATGTTTTTGTGTTAAATTGGAATTGGTGTTGCAACTAGTGTTATTTAAACAGCAGGGAAAACATTGATTATACACGTACTTAATATACCACATCATCACCCACTCTTTTTTTTCAAATCCATGCACGGCTAGTGGAACGACTGGAGTCCACATGCATTTATTGACTTTTGCAATCACCTAGATGAAGTCAAACCATTTGCAGCGGAGCGTTTAAAAAGACTATTTACAGTACAAAACGATATTTTAAGGGTGTGTTTGGTTGGTGGACATAGAGGAATGGAATGGTTTCATTCTTAGATCCTAGGATAGAATAATTCCATTGTGTGTTTGGAAGAAGAATGGAACGGCTCCATTTTCACGTTTGGTTGGAGGGATAAGAATAGAGCAGCTCTAACACCGTGGGCTACCGTTAGCTGCGGGACCCACGTGTCATACTCAAGATTATTTCCCCTTTTCCCTGCCACCTCCATGGCCGCCGCCGCGCCGTGCCTGTCCCCGCCGCTGCGCCGCCTCCACGCCCACGCCGGCCGATGCGCCTCCTCCATGCCTGCCCTCGCCGCCGCCGCGCCGGCTGCGGGCGGCCGTCCGCGTCGCCGACGCGAGCCGGCTCCGCGTCGCGCCCGCACCCATCGATGTGTGGCCGCTCGCGCCGCCCCCGCGCCATCGCCGATGCCGACGCGCGGCTGCCCGCGTGTGATGCCCCTGGCATCTCAAAAGCCTTAACACACGGTTAGATGAAAGCTAACGATGGATTAAGGCTTAATCATGCTTAGTGATTAACAGGAAACACGTGGAGGAGCCACTAAATCAAAATTTTCTACACAAGATACAAGACCACACATTTCGTGGTTGAATAAGTCAACACTCACATGCTTTTGAGCTCAAACCCCAAATGCAAAACCTCGGATAAGAAAGTAACCCTAGACCTTTCCGTTTGACCATGCTCAAAAAGCTGAAGACAAGAGGTTTAAAAGATCAAACCGAATCCAACCAACACTTCTTCCGAGGATAGCAAGGGTGATCGTGAGCAAACTTGAGCCCTAATAAAGCTTTCAAATTCATTAAGTACCCGAGCTCAACTCCGTTGACAAACTTGTTGTACATGTTATGGACTATCCTATTGCCACACTAAGCATGGCTCGAAAACTGTCACCTATTTATTTCAAAGTTAGCTCAAATGCCTCTTAGAATCAGCCCAAGTCAATCCACACTCAGAAATTTCCCAAGTATGGATTTTTCAGTTTTTCTCAAACTTGAAGCTGAAATTACTTTTGATTTCACCATACAACTTCAAATTATCCCTTTCTATGAAGTGGAATTAAACTTATCACCTTTCAAATGCACCTATTGTGGAAGTAATTGGACTTCATTTGATACTCCAAAAGTTTGAAACAAGAAAGTCTCTCCACAAAGTGAAATTTCTGTTTTAATAAACCTTGGAACATAATTGTGTCTATAATTCAAAATATGTGGGATTTCAGACCACAGTCATATTACCAAACTTTTAGGTCATAAACTAGAGAACAACTTTGGTAATTAGAGTTTGATCATATATTGAGTTTTAATTGGAGTTTGGGGTCATTTTCTACCAACACAGAAAACCAGTTCAAATTTGACCATTTAGTAATCTCAATGTTTACATGACCTACAGCCACTTTCATGCAAAGATCAAATTAGAGAAGTTGTAGATATTGAAATTCTAAACAAACTTTTCAATATACACTTGGGATGGTAAAGACCAGAGGTAGGACTTTTGATTCTCACAATCAGTAGAGGTACCCTGTCCAAACTGGGAGCTGCAACCTAAATTCAAATGAAATTCATATTTCTCCTTGGAATTTGGTGTTGAGCCTATTGACAAACTTATAGACCTTGAAGAGGCCAACATTTCCTCCAATTACCGTTTCTCCTAAATCGGCCTCTAACAGGGTTAAAAAGGGGAAAACTGAAAGGGAGAAAACATAAACAAGAGTGGGTTTTGTTTGAGTGACTGACGGGTGGGGGCCACAGCGCGGGGACGACACGGTGTCGCGGCCGGCATCCACCGCGTGGTCACCGGCGACCCGGCAGCGCGCCGCGCCACGGATCGCCACCCCGCGCCCGCGCCCTCGGCTTCACCTAGACGCCATCTCGGCCGCGTCCACGCTCACTCCCTCACTCTCCCTGCCCGGCCTCTCTCTGCCCCTGCTTGCGCGGAGCGCAGCGCGCCGAGCCGCCATGGCCTAGCTCGCGGCGAGCTCGCGACGCGGCCACCGCAGGCTACCTCCACCCCGTCCACTGCGCGTCCCGCACTCGCCTCGCGCTCCTCCATCGTTCCCGCACATCCTTGGCCTCCACCAGTGCCTCCCTCACCCTTCCCCACGTGCGCGCTCACCCCGGCCGCCATTACCGCCGCCCCTCACCGTGGGAGGCCATCTCCCGGCCCTTCCCTCACCTCACATCCACTCCACCACCACCGCCTTCGCCTCGTCCTCGCGCAGCCGAAGCGCTAGGTCTCGTCGCCGTTCCACCTTGAGGCCGCCGAATCGAACTCGCGACGCCGCGTCCTCGGCCTTCGGTGCGCCTCCGGTTCACGCGAGCTCCCAGGCCGCTTTGACCTCCTCCCTCCTCAAGACCTAGCGAGTCGGGGTCGCCGTCGCCTAGACCACCCCCGGCCACCCCGTCGGCTCCAACTCTGTGCCTCCACGCGCGCCACCGCGCGCGGGGACGCCGGCAGCCGCCGCGCCATCGCCCCGGCCGAAGGAAGAAGAAGAGGTGGCCGTTTCGCGAAAAACCCCCTGCCTTATTCTATTTTTACGCGCTCTGTTTTATTTACTATTCACTGAGTCAGCGAAATCTTCCATGCTACCCCCTGGAGTATATGGTTAATCACGTATTAGTCCTAGATCTAGGTTTTAAAGTGCAATTTTCAGCCGAAACTTTGAAAAATCATAGTAAATCAAATAAAAATCCAAAATGGACAAACTAAGTTGCATTAGACTCCTCTTGAATAGATCTATCGAATGGGTATGATGTGGATATGTGAAATGTCTGTTTTGCCCCTAGTTTATTGCATGCATGATTAGGGTAAATAAATGATAAAAATGGACTAAATGAACTCCAAATGGCATGAAACTTGGAGAGTAGCTTTCTTGTGGCATTGTAGCACCATGTGAATTTTTGTGGCGCTAGCACTTGCTGTTTAATTACCCTTTTGCCATATACATGTGCTATGTGCATTTATTTAACCTAGAAATTGGAAGCCATGTAGAATATGCTCAAATTGACTCTCTGTCATTTTTCATATACTTTGGTTAGTATAAGTAAGCCACTGGTGAAATATGAGGTTGTGCATGTAAGGTTTGAATGGTGATTTGAAAATGATAAAATGGTGCAGGTTGGAAATGATAAATAGAAAAGATGGTCATAACTTGCTAGGAAAATTCTCTGAAAAATTTAGTAGCCTAAGGTTGATGCATGGAGTCCAAAAAGTAGATGCTAGAAGCCCATTCACACTGTTTATATGTACATCTTAAATTCGCCTAGGATTAATATATGGAAAATAGATGTCCTGTCAAACTTGGGAGTTTTAAGTTGTAAATTTTTGTACATACAGTTCATACCAAGTATAGCCCACTGGTGAAATTTCACCTTCAGGAATCATTCCTATAATTTATGAAAATTCTGGCACTGTGTAGGGCTGAGAATGTGTTGTAATTTTAATAAAATAATTATAACTCCAATTGTCCTAAAACTTTGACAGTAGCCTAATGTAGTATAAGTCTACATGTCATAAAAATCTGAGCTCGTTTAGAGTTGTCTAAACTATATGAGCACAAGTAATGCTTCTTATTCATAAAGTAGGCATATGATGTTTAATTATAACAGTCGGTGTTAATTTGCATTTGCTATCATTATACATGAGAATTGATGTCTAGCTACAAGCTATCTATTGTTGTCTATGCCACACTTGATTGAGGGGTTAATTCGTTTACTGTGTAACACACTTAAGGTTAATATAGGGCCTTAATCCATAAGATAACCGAAGTGTGTGACATCATTAGTAAATGTTCCCCATGTGTGCATGAAGTAATCTTTTCATGTTAAATAACTTATTCCAAACAAAACACCGAATAATGTTTTAGCCTTGCGATATCATTGTGTGATTCCATCCCCGTAGTACCCAACATGGTTTCTTTACGATAAATGACTTACTAGCTAGCCATGTGATTGGATATGCTTGTTATCAGTTCATGAATGTATTACTGTTACTCATGCTAGGAGAATGGTATATTAAGTCACTACATGTGTAGTCATATACTTGTGTGACGTTTTGCTTACACATGAAATGATAACGAACAATCTAATTTGATATCTTGCTCATGCATTAGTCCGAATGTTGTATTGCGTGTCTCTAATTATATGGGTTATGCTAGCTTTATGTCTACCAGGGTGACCTTGTTTAAATAATTGTCAATCACTTTTCTGTCTAACCATGCAATGACTGTTTATCGTGTGTGCGTGACATTCATGCATCCTATTCCTTGCATCATCGCGCATGTCATCCATATAGTGGCGCTTATTTCAGATACGTGATCGAGAACCAAGTGCGTGGGACTACTTCAACCAACGGTGATCCAAAAGACCAACTAAGACCCACTCACGACCTGGAGGGCCCATCAGTCGTGTTTGGACGGAGGAGTTGTCCAAGGGATCAAGGGGTTGCCTGGGGCAAAGCCTCACAACCCGGCAAACTAACAGTAGCTTAGTTTGTTGGTTCTATTGAAGTGAATCAAAGGTAGGCAGGACCATACTACACCCAGCAAACATCTTAAGTCTTGATGATTAGGCATATGCATCAGGAGTTATTTGGAACCAACTGCATTAGACATCCTGGCCGCCCTGGCCCTAGCACCTATACATAGAATTCGTAGGACGAGTGCCTAGAATTGCTAGGTACGAGTAGAAACGAGTGAATGGAGTCACTCGTCGCGTAGGTGATTTTACAAACCCCAGAAATCTTACTATGACACAATTTATGATTATTATTGCTGATGTTAAATAGAGACCGGGCGGAGTTATGGGAATATTATAAGAAAAATGATGATGTGGCAAGGTATGGTGGACTCCGCCCGAGTCGCATAAGGCCCGTTCGCTGTTCGCCTGCTGATCGGCATACCATTGCTAGAGTGCTTATCCGGGTCGTGGGACCGGTGAAAGTCTTACCGGCCCCGTCCTACTATTCATGGTGCTGCCCATCCACTGATAGGGGGCCGATGGACTTGGAAGGTGCTTGGAGGTCGATGGAGGGCTGACCCGACGTACCGTGGTATCGCTCCTGAGACGGCTACTCCCAAGGGTTAGGTGGGGGCGCTGTGAATCTTGGGACGGGACAGGTGGAGATGAGGGATATATGTGTGGAACGCGATGGCTAGTAAGCATATATCACTTGGCATTTTTAGTTATTCCCGGGAATTAACAAATCGATTCGAATCGCTGATGCTCACCAGGTGTGAGAATGCCAGATATCGCACACGGGCAACGTAGTAATAACTGTAACATGCTGTTTACTAAGTCACACCTTTTTATACAACATGCTTGGATGTGTATGATCCGTCACACCATTCAGGGTATCGTCCATCCACTGCTAGGAGGTCGATGGACTTGGGAGATGCTTAGAGGTCGAGGGAGGGCTGACCCGACGTATCGTGGTATCGCTCCTGAGACGGCTACTCCCAAGGGGTGGTATGGAGGCGCTGTGAATCTTGGGACGGGACATGTATTCATGTTTTACTTTCTGCAAGTACTTACTTTATGATATAAATGATCTTCATGAATAATGAATAGCAGCTGTCAAATCTTGCTATCTTATGATTTGGTTTAAGAATCAACAGCTAAGGATCCACATGATTAGTAAGCATGCTTTGCGTCAGCCGCAAGCCCCGTCCATTAAGTCCTACTGAGTAATTAGTACTCAGGGTTTGCCCCCACTTTTGGATTACAGGTACCGACGATTCTGGACAACTGTGTTGGAGGTGGTAGTACCGGTGGGCTCGGTGCTATTCGCCTTGTCATCTCTTCCTGAAGACTACTTAAGTATATTATTCCGCTGCGAGATGTTTTGAAAATGCTTCCGCTATATTTATATACTCTGAATTCGCTTCCGCTATATTTGAACATGTATTTGATTTCATACAATTGAGTTGTAAATTAAATCTATTATTCTCTACTTCAACTGTTTCTGATGATGTAATCTGTTGTGGCTCTTTCGAGGGCTGAATGTGTGTGATGTCGGTATCCTCGGGCGATGGTTACATCGAGTGCCCTTTGGGTAGCTCGACGGACTACCGGGTTTAGTCCGGCCTAAGTGCACTGTGAGCCAGAGGTGGCAGGTGTGCTTAGTCTGGATTAAGCAGGGCGGTTCCGCCACACCGCGCCTCGCCCTTGCTGCCGCCGACGTGCCCCCATCGATGTGTGGCCGCCCGCGCCGCCCCCGCGCCCTCGCGACGCCGACGCGCGGCTGCCCTCGCCGACGCCGACGCGCGGGTACCCGCGCCGCGCCCGCCGATGCCGACGCGCGGCTGCCCGCGCCTCGCCCTCGCTGCCGCCGACCTGGCTCCGCCACCTCGTTCGTCCGCCTCATCCCGCCTGTGCAAGCCCTCCCGGGCTCCTCGCTCCTCCCCGGCGCGGGTCATCCACCGGCCGCGCAGCCCCGCCGTGGCCCCACCCGCCGCCTCGCATTGGCCTCACCGGCCGACGAGGGGAGAGGCGAGCAGAGCGCGGGGAGAGGCGAGCTCGGGGAAGAAGACGGAAGGCGACGCCGTTCCCGCGGGACGGCTGCGTTCCACCGAAAAAGTGGAATTTCCGGTCCAGCATCTCTGTGGAATATTCCCTCCCTGGAATCTCCCCGTGCCAATGTCCAGCAACCAAACGGTACAAAATCTGGAATGGAACTGCTCCATTCCAGGAGATCCTCCCATCCAAACGGCACCTAACATTACTGTAGACAGAACGGGAGGTGGTTCGAACAGTGATAGGCAAGGATAAATAGACGTTTCGCTGACAACCTCACAGGCGCTAATGCTCCAACACTCCCGCCACTTTGAATGGTAGAAGGAAAAAAAAAACCCACACCACATGTCATGTTGTATCCTCTCTATGTAAACATTTTATAATGGTTGGAAAGATACCCACCGGTACCGACCGGTACCACACCATTTTTTTTTCTAGCTGAATTATTGAATAGTTAAAACAAAAAAGAAAAAGTTATTGGTACTAGTCCCACCATTTCAGATATATCTAGTACCGGTACCGTAGTACCGCGTATTTCTAAACCGTTAGATTTCGCTCGATGGATGACTCTTTTTTTTTCCAACCACCGTAAAAGTTGTAATATATATAAGGAAATTTTTGGTTAAAAATGACAAAAAAGTCTAGGGAAAAACCAAATAAGAGAAGATGGAGAAGAAAATATAGGGTGGTATCCTCTTCACAATTAATAATCATAACTATTAATGTTCACATCTTCCACACATATACACATGACTTATCATGACACCCTATGATTTTACTTTTCTATGCACATAATTTTGCGCTATTTAACGACTTTAAAACTTACATATAACTTATCACGATGACTTATGATAAGAATGTTTTGATATTTATAAGTTTTCTTTGATCAACATTTTTTAATCTTATATGCAAAATTTACCACGATGACTTATGATTGTTCTTTTGAATATGCATAGGTTTTCATTGTTCAAAAAAATATGTACAAGCAACCTTTCAGTGCAAACTTATAACAAAGAGGAATCAAGAAAAGAAATGAAGAGGGGAAATGAGAAACAAAATGTTTGGTGTCCGATCACTCGGTATCTGGCGGGATCTAGTGGAAAAAAAACAAGGAATGCATGAGCGCCGAAAAAAGAAAGGATCAAGCTTGGGATGGAACGAGAATTAAAACCATCTCGCATGTCAAAAGCACTAGCTCTTTTTAATGGCATGAAGATCACAAAACTGATTTTGCGAGATGATTAGACTGTACCCTATGAAAAACTCTTTTTTTTTTTTGAAAAAGTGTGGAGCACGTTTTTCATTAAGAAGGAGAGAGTTCAAACAACAGTAGAAATCTGAGACCCGGCCAGGCCGCCCAAGGCAGCCTAAAAAGAAAAGAAAGGTTTCTTCCAAATAAGTTTGATTCTAAGTTTCTTCCAAATAAAACCATTTTAAGTTTGATTAATTTTATTTTTAAAAACATATCGACATTTATGTCACCAAGTCAGTATCTTGGGACCAAGCATCAAGCATGGTAAAAAATATGGTGTACTTAGTGAACGTTTTTTCTAGAGTCTAAACTTGATTAAACTTTTGATAGCTTGATTTATGACAAATCTAGAAGTAGTTACCATGCATTGAAACATTACAAAAAAAAAAAAACATATTGAACCGTGGTCAAGTGTACATGCACATTTGTACACATAAGATGGCCTCAAACAGCAATCCAGCATCACATTTAAGGCAACTAATTAAAACGTTACTAGTACTAGCAAACAATCCGTGCGCGATCACCACCACCAGGCCGGTCCATCGGAGACTCGGAGTTCAGAACCCGACGGTGGCGATGGGCCCGAAGGAGGCGGCGTGGGCGCAGTTGATGTCGGCGGGCTTGTGCAGCGCGCCCACGAGCGCGGTGCCGTCGACGAGCTCACGCAGCGCGCGCTCGTAGCTGGCCCTCAGCCGCCGCAGCGCGCGCCGGTACACCGCCGCGAGCCACGGCCACCGCAGGCGGCGCAGGCGCATCCGCAGCGCCCCGAAGAACCTCCTGTTCGTCCCTCCGCCACCGCCACCGCCACCGCCACCGCCTCCGGCACCGAGCCTCACGACCGCCATCCTCTTCCTCCGTCGCCTGGTGCTGCTCAGCGGCGTCGCCCCGGGGCCAGCGGCCGCCGCCCTCCGCCTCGGCGCCAGGTGGAACTGCATGGCTGCAGATCGATCTCCTCTCTGCTGCCTCAACGTCTACCAAATTGACGAACTGGTTAGCTAGCTAGCAGTGTGAACTGAGAACTATATGGAGGCAGGCAGGACGCAAATCGCTGGGTCACTACTGCCTCGATCTTGTTGCTACGGTGCTGCTGGAGGAAGCTACGCGTGAGGAAGCTTTCGGCGTCGTCGTCCCAGCTTTGCTTGCAAGTGTATCGTCTAATTATAGCACGGAGTGCTACTGCTATCTGCGGACTAAGTTTACTGACGCCAGCTTAAACTGTCTCAATTTGATTATTCTGCGTCGATATGGTGTTTATTAATTCTACAATAGAGGAGGAATACGCCGTTTCTTCCTCTTGAAGGGCAGCGGTGCCCAATGGTGTGCCAAAGGGCCGGGAAAGTTTGTTGGCGCAGGTATTATATATGACGAGCAGCTGATGGTTTCGTTCGTCTAACAAAGTGGCAAGGTGGTTCCGTCAAGTCAATGTGGTGGGAGATGTGATCAATGCAACCAGCGAGGTCACTGAATTTTTATAAGTACAGAAAAGAAAACCTTAAGAACTGCATATGTATGCATGATTGAAACAGGCCGTGATGGACGACAGACGAGTGACGGCTATCTGTTTTTTTTTTTTCAATTTTGTGTTATACAAACACATGTTCAGTCACTTCAGTGTTAATAAACCTCGCGTATTTTGAAGTAAAAAACGAGCAGGACCTGCCGAGATAATCATGATTGGTCAGACGGAACATAAATTATTCTCAATGATTTCTGTCTTCGTTGATCTGGTGCTCTGTCAATGCTTAACAAGTATGCAAGATGATAGAGTTCTGTGTCAACTCAGTTTCCAAAAATAAATTCCGGTCAACGGGGCAACTGGACCGTGGACCCTATCATCAGCCAAGGTTGCGAAGAGCCGGAAAAGCAAGCAGAACCCCTGACAATATGAAATATACTAGATGCATATTTTCATCATAGTTTTGATGATCAGAAGAACGTCGGAGCTGATGTGTGGATATGGGACGTGACGGTGCATCATTGTGAGCTGATAATATGATGCGAATAGAAGAATGGGGATCGTTTCGTCAAAAGAAGCGAAGATAAAACGATGGGGATCGTTTCGTCGGTTAGAGCCTGTTGGAAAACGTAATTTCTTAAAACCATAGTTTTAGAATACTATACTTTTAAATTGTTATGATAATACCATGGTTTTATCTAGGTCTATTGAAACCACCAGGTATTTGGATGCAACATCATGAATCATGGTATTTAGGCAAGAGCTAGCTAAACCATGAAAATTTTGGGTTGAAGTGGAGTTTCCAATACTCTAAAAATACCATAGTATCTACAAAACCATGGTTTTAGAAACATAATTTTTAAGAATGCAACTAAACACCTCATGGTTTAAAATACCATGGTATTCATGTAAACTATGATATTGCCTTGAAACTATAAAATTACCATGCTTCCAAACAGGCCCTTATATTCTTTGAAGCTCTGAAGATGGACTGGAGTCATGTAGCTATAGGGACTGAGCGACACAGTGTTGCTTCTCATAAATATGAGGTATAAACTACAAATATTTCATGAGTTTTTAGATAATGGAAAGATCCAACCTACTATGCAAAGGTCTCATGATAGCTGTGGTTATCTTCCAACTCCCAATATGAATTAGACAGCAGCAGCGGCACCAAAAGCATCTAACATTTGACGGCCAATTACTTCATGTGCATTGAGTTTGAGAATTTCGAAATTGGAACGGCCGAATGGCTATTGGGTACAAATAAGCTCCAACGAGATAGCATGATCTTTGTCAACTTTGTTCATTTTCTACCAACCTCTCTATAACAAATGATACCTGCTCTCAACAAACTCATCTCAATGAACACTTATCGAGCTCCTAATTTGCAATTCAACGGCCAGCCCGCCTTAGCCAACTATCAACGAAATAGCAACAATGGTCTTAGCAAATTTCACATGTATATTGGCATATTGCCCTGCCAGGTTGCCACGCCTCGTGGGGAAAAAAAAAACGAAGAGTAGAATCTGTGTGCTACTGCCCTACTGGGTCCACGGCCCGTATATGCAAAGCCCATAGCGTACAAAGTACTAGCAGCCCGTACGCACAACGACTACCAAGCAAGCCCAAATAGCAACTCGCTAGCTTCGCGGTGAAGGCGCCCGGGGTCCCAATTCCCACCCCAACCCAGCCCAGCAACCAACGACTCCCACCGGCCGTTTCACTTCCGGTCCCCCTTCCCACCCCTCCCTGCCCTCCACCACCACCACCGCATAGATCGCCGCCGGTGACGGCGATGGCTCCGGCCGTGGCCGCGGCGGCGTCGGCGGCGGTGAGCCAGGCCCTGCGGGACCGGCAGATCCTCGACGCCGTGGGCACCGGCGCCGCGGCGCTCTCTCTGGTGGGCTCCTCCTTCATCGTCCTCTGCTACCTCCTCTTCCGCGAGCTCCGCAAGTTCTCCTTCAAGCTCGTCTTCTACCTCGCCGTCTCGGTGAGTCTGGCCTTCTCTAATATCAGCGCTCTTCGAGGTTTTGGGATTTGAGGCGCTACTTGTGCCATCTGCCGCGGCTGCCGTTTTGAATTGGGAGCTCGTGGTGCGATCTGGGCGCAGGGTTTTTGTTAATTTGCGTACTAATTGTGCGTGTTTAGCGGCTCATGCCCTTAGTTCAGCGCAGGCACGTTTTACTTTCATGCACATCAGTTCAAGTAAGTAGTTCTCTATAGTCTGGTTCCAGCAGTACGGTGGGGATCTGAATCTTCTGAAATGTGCATACAATCACCAATTTTCATTTCTGGAAGCTTGGGCCATAAACACCCTGAACTGCTTCACCAACTGTGTGATAGTTTACGTGTTGGTTCATAGTGCATAACTATACATGTTTTGCACTTGAAGCTAGATGGGAGCATATTTTTCATATAGATGCTTCATTATTCATTCTTAAATATTGAAGCAGCTAATGGCCATATTATTTGGTTCCTTGACAACTATCAGCGCTTCCTTGACAACTAGTAGTTTACTTTTTGAGAAAAATGATATATATGTCTAGTTTCTTAGCCGATACAGGCAGAAACATTAGCTGAATCTTTGCATGTTTTCTGATAACTTTGTTCTAAATTGCAGGATATGTTTTGCAGCTTATTCACTATACTGGGGTATGTTGCCATCTGTATTATATGAATAAGTTATATTTCTGCTGTGCGTAATTGCTTGCTCACTTCCTTTCTCAGTGTTAATTTACTTTTTCTAGTAATAGTCTGCCAGAACAAACATACACAGAATCAATTATAACTCATGAATGAAATCATAACTGAATAATTTGAACTAGAAACCTTGCATTCTTCTTACTAAGAAATATTAATGCCAGGATTAAAAAAGAATAATTGTTTTTATTTAAGAAAGACAAACCAGGCTATTTTTTCTTCGATTTCTCATTGCATTTGACTGCATTGTTGTCATGCTCTTGTGGTATTAATAACCATGTTTTCTTATGTTGCAGGGGCCCATCGAATGCATTTTACTGCTTTGCACATGACTACAGTGCTCATTTCTTCTGTGTGGCTTCTTTTCTATGGACAACCACCATAGCATTCACTCTTCATCGCACAGTTGTCAAACACAAAACTGATGTTGAAGAATTTGGATCTATCTTCCACTTATATGTGTGGGGTATGCAACCCTGCCTTTCTCTGAACTTATATGCTCCAAATTAAGCAACTGTCGGACAAGTTAGAGAACACTTTTCTGAAGACCTTGTGTTTGAAAAGACTAACAATTTTGTTTCTGTATCATCTATATGAATCAATGTGATGGACAAAACCTAAAATGGTCCACACCATAAAGATATGTTTGATGTGTTGTGCTGTGTCTGTTTGTTAGCACATGGGTTGTTATATGCCTTGGAAATTATTTATATGCGATGTGATGCATGTACCTATTTTCATTATTATTGTCTTTATCTGCATATTTAATGTATATGCTTGTTTTACCGCTATTTAGTTGTTCTCTCATGTCTGTTTACTGAATCTTTATCTGATGGTACTGATGGTAGGCACATATCCTCCATATTTAGCAGTAGATCATTATTTTCATGACTTCATATGGAAGTCATGTGTCACTGTGTCATTTCAAAAGCAGTTGAAAAGGTTTCAAGTTATTATTTATTTCTCCAGGAACTTCATTAGCTACCACTGTATTACGTTCAATTGGAAGTGACTACGGAAGACCAGGTACCTGGTGCTGGATCCAGCAGGGAAGCATGGCAAAGGCATGTAATCTTTTGTTTATCTTTATGAATTTTTCTGTAGATTACTGCTCAAACCATTAGTAGTATGCTAGTGTATGAAGTGTCATTTACAGATAAAGTTTGGCATATTTGGTTAAAGACAAGTTTTGTATAACCTCATCTATGTTTGAAGGGAAAATACTATTTATATGGAATTTCAAACATATCTTGCTTGGACTATGAAACATATGTTCTTAGCCAAATAATGTATTTAAACTAAAATTCTAACTTTGTTAGCATATTGGCAATTCTTAAATTTAAATGCACTTACTTGCAGGTCCTGCACCTGATAACTTTTTACCTTCCACTTTGGGGTGCTATTCTGTACAATGGTTTCACATACTATGAAGTAAACCGCATGCTGAACAATGCAACACGGGTAAGCACATCTTCTCTCAACAGTTCTCCCTTGTACATTGATGGCTACCGAGGCCTTCATTGCAACTCTTTATATGCTACTTTTGCTTATATGTTCTGAATCTAATAATGAGTTCTTTTCTAGATGGCTGCTGGCATAAGTGATCGATCAAATCAATCTGACATTAGGGCAGACAGGAAGGTACAAAATCCTCTACAAAAGTTTGTGATTGTTTTTGAAGTGCTTCTGCAGGAGTTTTATTTTTCTTTTCGTATTGCGCTTCTTTTTTGTTACTGATGTCATTTACTTCCAAAGATAGCTAACTTGCTCTTGTAAACATTATTAATTCTTTACATCTTGGCTTGTTGATAAACTGTGAACAAACAATATAACAGTTCTTTTGGTGAAATGCTGTTGAGTGTATTTAACAATTTCTATCATGTTCATTTTCTGCCCAACATTATCTCTATAGTCTATACTTAGTCTATACCAATGTTCATTATATGGTGCAAAAACAGGTGGTTAAAAATTTATTTGAGCCATACATGATTAATAGATTTTATGTATTGTGCAGGCATTTAAGCGATGGGGCTATTACCCTCTAATTTTAATCGGTTCATGGGCATTTGCAACTATCAATCGTGTTTATGACTTTGCCAATCCAGGGCATAAGATATTTTGGCTCTCCTTTCTTGATGTTGGGTTTGCTGGACTCATGGTGAGCCTCTTAACGCTCGTGATCCTAGATGTTACTGAAATATTGCGCTGCAAAACTTTCTACCAAAATTAAATATGGCATATTGTGGGCATAATTCATCACAATGGGGCTTTGAATATGAGGCCTTTACATAGCTTCACTCCATCCCAATAAGTAACCAACTCCAAATGGGAGGACTGTAGCTCTTACTACTTTCTTAAAATAGACTAGCAACTTCTATCATTTATTATCATAAGCGATAGGATAAATCTATCACCATGCAATCTGGACCTCTTCGGTGCTTATATGACTTGCAGTCTTCAACATGTTTAATTAACTTGAACTTTGTGTCCATTTATTTTCCCTTAGTCTATGAAGTTATTGATAGTAAGTATTTCTTTTGATTGGAAATGTACCATATTCCACACTTTACATACTTCTCTCTTTTTTTTTCTGTGGATATTCTGATGGTTACCATTTAATCTAGGGGCTTTTCAATTCCATTGCTTATGGGCTCAACTCTTCTGTGCGCCGAGCTATTTCAGAAAGAATTGACACGTAAGTTTTAATCTGCAACTTAATTTTCACAGCCATGTGTTCCTCCAGTGCTATGTACTGTTTACAGCAACCATTCTAGCTATGCCACTACTCAGAAAATAGTTTGTAGCTATAAAAGATTTATTTCCTAATTTCCAGGTTCTTACCTGAGAGGATCAAAAGGAGCCTCCCTACCTTGTCAAGATTGAGTCAACAGGAAAATGAACTGACTTCTCTTATTGTTGAGGGTAACTGATATGATAATGCAAGCAATATCACACAAACTAAGTTTGTTCATATATTTTGGGTTCTTCAATATCCAAGGAAATACTGAATAGGTAGGACAGTTGCTTAGCATTGACCATCTGGTACATTTCGAATTGGTTCCGCTGTGCCCATTGTTGATTGTCTTAACATGACCGGTTTTGGGGTTCTATCATTCTCGAGTACATAGCAGGCTAGGAAATTGGGAACAGTCAGTAGATACCCTAATGTTCATCTGTAGCCTAATGTTCATCTGTAGCCTAGGTGAGCTGTTGAACTTGGCACTATTTTAACACCGTCCCCACCTCTCTGTATTTCTTGTGATGCAGTTTGTTCAGATGCGTGAGTATAAATATTCCTGTGCAATTCAAATTCAGTCCCCTTGTAATCTACTGTGGCACCATTTGATTGCAATTTCAGTTTCTTTTCCCTTTTGCGCCTCATCATTTGTTCTGGTCATCAGGATGGCCATCTTCTCTTTCACCCTAGCATTCAACTGATCGTGTCACCCTATGGTTTCACGTTTCAGCCAATCGAACCTAATGACCTCTAACCAACTCAGGGCTTTGTTCCGTTTAGAGATGATTAGAGGGGATGAAGGGGATTAAATCTCTTGTGAGTTAAAATCCCTCTCAATCCCGTTGGAAGGGGGCTAACTGAACACGCTCTGAGTCAGTTAAGAGGCTATCGACAACATGCTCGTCTTGGTCAAAGCATTGCCCTATTTTTAATGTGGCGTGGCAGCCAGTGCCACAACTAACATGGATCTTATAAAAAAAAAAAAAACTAACAACATGGATCATGCCCTTGTTCCTCGTTACAGGATGCACATCAATAGTAGATAGGGAGGGAGGGAGAGGTTCGTTAACATTAGTGCTAGGGGATGTAAGCATGGGAATCAAGGCTGGCATGGATGGTGCTATGACTATTTATAGCGATAACAATAAATATTTTAAATTAGCTTGACATCTACTATGTTAAGGGCAGCTACAATGTATGTTTTGCTAGTAAGGTGCAAGGATTGACACGTCACCTGGTGCTAGCCTAGCAAAAACGAGCTCCAATGTATAGTTTCTTGATTCATGCTATAATGGGACCCATACATAGTAAAATATTCATCCTTACTTTCTCTTTCACCACCTTTTCCTCTCACTCCATGCCATATATTGTTTTTTTATTTGAAGCACCGGGTGCTAAGAAGGCATCAAGTGCCAAAGATTGCTAAGCTAGCACCATCTTTCCAATGTATAGCACCTCATTTTCTTTTTTCTCTTTCTTCTTAGCACCACCTTAGCCACCACATTGGAGCTGCTCTAAGGGATAAAGTGGGCATTGTTAGGGAAAAAGCAATACTAGATGACTATCCTTAGCATTCAAGTTAAAAAAAAAGATAGTGACCGACACATGGCATGTTGTTCTGTTAAAATGATGACATGAACATTGGTACCCTCTGAAAGCCAGAGAAAAACCATAACTGAATGTCTGATTGAATTTTGTAGGACATTCTAAACCCAAAGAATAATTGCACCAAAGTAAAAAAAAAAAGAGCCAGTATGGAGTTGGGGAGCCATTTGTAGCACCACACCACTCACCCCGTCTCCATCAGATAATTCTACTTAAGCACATCAGCGCCCTATGGGCATGGCATGTCTCCATTAGCTAATTCTATTTAAGCAGAGCCTAGGTCGTGGTAACCGAACATTATTAGTTCTCAATCATTAGCTCTCCTCCCATTACTGCTCCTCCTGTCAGGTGTCAGCTGCAGCTCACATTGCTCCCCCGTGCGTGCAAACATGGCGGCGGAGCTCCCTGAGGTGGCAATGGCGGCGGAGCTCCCTGAGGTGGCAATGGCGGCCCTGTACATCGCGCTCGGCTGCCGCGAGGTCCTGAAGCCGATCCTTCATTTCCTGGACGGAGCCACCGCGCGCAGCCCCGCGCTGGACATGGCCGTCGCCGCCACCCTCCTGACTCTCCCGACGGCCTACCTCTTCGTCGTCGGCGTCATCCTCCCCGTCGCCCTCCAGATCACCTTGCCGCCGCCGGACGACGCAGCCGCCTTCCCCAGAGCGGCGGCGTCGTTCTGGTGGTCCGTTGCTCTGGGCTTCGCGCTGCTGCTCCTCTTCGTCACCGTGCCCCTCGTGGCCTTTCTATTCCTCACCGCCGGCAGCGCGTAGCAAGGGAATGCTAGCTTGGTTTGGTGAGTGAGTGATTGGGTCGAGAAATATAGCTTAGAATAAGCTAAATCCCGGCTTGATCCCTCGAAACCAATCAGCCAAAAAGGGCAAAAGATACTAGTACTATTATAGACCATATATAAGCAAACAAAGTGCCACGCCTTAGTTTTACAAAGGCTGTGGACCTGTGGCAGCTGAGCAAAGATCCTGCGGTGTGCTACTGCAAGTGAGTCCATCGGCATTGGAGGCGATAGATATTCTCCGGCCGCCACTAGGCGGAGGAGGTCGAGGTCTCGGGTGGATCATTCCGGCGAGCTGCATTGAAGAGGCGGCCGGCGGGTTCCACAAGGTTTCAAGCTACTGGTACTAAAGTTCCAAGCACTTCCCTAGCTACTCGGCCAAGAGGGAAGAAGGCCTATGAATGAGGTCGTGAGCACCTTCTTCTAGGGAGCTAGTACAAGTGAAGTTGTATCTTCTAAAAAGTGTAAATTTATGATGAAGAAGTTTAATGCAAGTAAATCTCTCTGCTATGAATTACTCCTTCCATTCTTTTATTTGTAGTTTCTTAGCATGCGACAAAATATTCGAGATTGTCCAAGCCTACAACACGTGCTGCTCTCAAATAGATTATGCAAGACTTAAGGGTTCTTTTTCTCGAGCACATTTACCAGTTTAGAAGAGTTACCACCGATTATAATTTGATTATGAGTTACCCTTCTGTCCCACTATAACTTGAGAGGTAAGGAAAGAAAACTAATCTCATCATTGTTACGAATGAGAATGACCCTTCAGTCCTACAACACGTATGCGGTAAAAGACCTTTTTCTCGAGCATTTTTATCACTTTTGAAGAGGTACCACGGACAGTAATTTAATTTGAAAGGTAAGAAAGATCAGCACGTATATCAAGTACCAAACAGAAGTTGTAATCTTGATACTTCTTGGTATACTTTTTTGAGGACCGTAAAAATGCTCTAGTACAGCTCGTACAGTCGTATCTGAGGTGTAGTCTGCCTTATTAGCCACCACACCAATTTCATCACTATTGCTCAAGGGAGATCCTCTGAAGTATGAACAGTAGTGTGCAAGCTCACAGCAGCCGTACTGTTCACCGTTATCGCCTGTTTCACAGCAATCGATAGGCGATCAACCGTTATGCCATTGCAGTAGAGGAGCAGTGTTCTCAAAAGATGTTCGCTGTTCTTCACGACAAATTATATCCCCGTCGTCCCAAATCACTAGATAGGGCACTTTGTTCCGGCCCGTCTTGAGGGTCACATGAACGACATGTTCGATTACGGTGGCAAGGAAGAAACAACATTATCATCAGAGGAAACTAATGCTCTGGAGGTACAGTTATCATTTCTCCACATTTGCACTTGTTCTTTTTTGGGGGATCTCTGACCACCCTCACCGTAACATTGTTACTCGTCTATGTTGCTTGTGATCAACAAATTCTTCAACGGTTGACGTTGTCTCCCAGTAGTGCTCAGGACACGAGGCAAGACTCTGGCAATTGAGCAAGTAGTGATTCCAGAAGGGGCGTGCGTGCGCAACTACTGCCGAGACTGTCAAGCATCATCTCCTCCAAAAAGTGGAGGGATGAGCGGAGAGCACGGCCTCTGCTTCCACCTGACGGCTATGGTTATGGGAGGAGAGAAGAGCGGTTTCTTTCCATTTCTTTGTCTTGTACTCTTGTTTGTCTTATTAGATGATGAGTATATGGTTAACCCTGGTGTGTAGTTAGGTATAGTGGACGGCTCTTCTTTTTCGGTCTTAGTGGATTGGTGGCTTTCTTATCAAAAGCAATCTGAAGGATCGAGTATATAAGAGCATCTTGTTATTAGTTGTACTTCTTTCTTGTTTGGATATTTTTTAAGGGAGCGAGGGGGTGATAGAGTATTCAATGGAGAGCAAAGATTGTGCACGAGCTGTTGGAAGGAATGAGACATGACGGTCTACTGCAGTGTACTGTAGGGCAGGAGTGCTTGTGAAAACTGGTGGCTGCATACGTTGTGCTAGTGGGCGGTGTTGATGCTTCACGAGTTTTATTAGTTTGATGGTGTGTGTGTGTCTTCATGTGGGTAAGTGCTCGCGCATATGTGAGTGTGCACTATGTTTTGTAAGAAAAAGAGTTGGAAGAATTCTATGTTTCTATTTTAACACATACAGGTGTTTAAGCCATGCCCTAGCAAGATCCTAAGCTTGTCCCTGGCTTTTGATGATGCACTTTGCTTTAATTTGCTTATTTGCAGATTGCACCGATGGCGATGATACGTCCCACTCTGAAGTGGACTTAGAAGCCAAAAATCGACATGATAGAAAGGCGCGTGGTCCCCTTGGGATGTTGCCATGCATGTTAAAAGAGAAAAAAGGTGCAACCCAAACATTATTGTGCATCGGCTATGATAGCTTGACCTGTTTGTTTAGCTTGACGGTTTGGTTAAAGTGCAGTATCTTTACTAGAGAACAATAGGAGAATCTATCTCATCAACATCGCTCTCATCGAGTCACTTGGTGTTTTCTCTAGTATGGTGGAGCCGTGGACGTGGAGCCGAGGAGGCGTTGCGTGGACGTGCAACCTTTTATAGCGAAATCACATGGATGCATGGTACCACTTGAGCTCTTTGTGCCGGTAGCTAGATAGCCTGATGGTGCCCTTTCTGGCGGAATCATGCACTGTTCGGTTCTGATTCAAGACAGTGACAAGACAAATTAAGAGGAGAGATTTCTATGCATGTCCGTCTCACTTTCTCTGTGTTTCTATACATCTGTCTCTCCTTCTGGGCACTAGCAGCTAGGATCTCTCAAGTGTAGCTACTGAAGCGCCAGGGTTCAAAATGGGGGCGCCATTTGTCACCTGTCGCTGCCACAGGGACAGTTATACATAACACCAAAACATAGAAGAATATGGGAGATAGAAAGCGCACCACTAAGGTAAGGAACGGTAACGAAGGAGGCAGGGGAGAAAAAAAGAGAGGAGTAAGTGCAGAACGGAGGTGGAAAGGCACTCTCGGAGAGTTTGGAAGATATGCGGCCGGGGGATGTAAGAAAAAGTTCCACCGACCACCGAGTTTGATGATACACCCGCAGGTATTATAACATTATCTTAGCATTGGTATAGGTGGAGAGAAGCTTCAGGCTATGTTTGTTTACACCGGGCTACATATATAATCCAAAATCAGCTTGGTCTACACATTATATATTCTAGAGAGTGTAGAATATGATAATCCAAGATACATTTATTATCTCAGCTTGTTTTCTAGCTATATTCACCATAAGTGCCCATTGTCATTATAATCTATCCAAATAATATAGATTGTATAAGCTACTTGAGGCTGAGATCATCAAACTCCCCTGAAAGCAGCCTATGTAAAAGAATAATATCATTTTTAAAACAAATTCATTCCATATGCATCGTAGTGTCTAATAAAAGGTTGCAACCCCATAAAGATCATATTTTCATTATTTCCTATGTCATTTAGTTAGTTCTCAAACAAATGATTCATCGGTCTAGGTGGGAATAAACAAGTAGCAATCTGCGCAAACCGCCAAATAATCTTACCATGCTTGCAGGAAAATGGAGTGATAGAAGTAGCTTCAGAATGATGAGGCGATTCCATCTGTTTTGAGAACACTTTGCAACCATGTACAGTTGTGCACAAACTTGAACCCTATTATATTCATATATAGTTTTTTTACTACTACTTTTGTTAGACATGGCATTTCTGCCCTAGAAAGAAGGCAAAGAATTCTTGCCATTTTGAATATACAGAGCACAATTCTTGAACTAGCAGACCTCCTGCAGCTCAATTTTAGTTAAGAGTCAGCTGACGATCTCGACTGTCCAACTGCTCAGAGAAATATGGCATCAGTTCCGAAAACATGGTGGGTGAAAGGTACAGATAGAATTTCCTATCGCAGAGCCGACTATAATTTCCCAAACAAAAGGCTAAACACATTAGCCGTCTGCAGCTCACTTTAGCAACACAACCAACAGGAATAGCACACAAAATTCTTAACTACATTCCCAGTACATTTGTCTAAACGGAACCAGGAAACCAGAACAGGACAATGTTGAGATACATCCTTAACAGTCCAGAGATTTCTGATTGAAGAAAAAAATTTGGCAGCTTATTCCAGTTCTGCGTTGTAGAGATACACACAAGGATCTCACTTCATCTTTGCTTCTGTAAAGAGAACATGCTTGTTCACACGGGGATCATACTTTCTAAACTCAAGCTTCTCAGTGATCCGCCGAGGATTCTTGCGCTTCACATAGAAGAATCCAGTACCAGCTGCAGAAACCAGCCTGATGAAGATTGAGGCACGCTTTGCTTTCCCCATCAATAGCTATGGATTTGCAGCAAAAGAAACTGAAACATGGGCAGACATAAGCATATATATGACCGTGGATTCAGAGAGGCAAAATTCAAGGTGCCATATTCAAGACAGATCATACGATGCTCAAGGCAAATAGTAGAGCAAGCAAATTTTGTACATGAGTTGGTAAATCCCAAAACATAATGTGGAGAATCCAGAACCTTCACAACAAGAATCGTCAGGGGTAAACGACTGAACCATCCTGTCATATCCATAAGCCTCTTGCTATGCTATCCTTCTTGAGATACAGGTTACATATGCATCTATGAATTCCTATTTATTGGCCTCTCGCGAATTACTGTACAAGTTAGCTGACTAGCCGAGGACCCCTCCTCATCATTTCCCTTGCCCATAGATTTCAACTGGCTCCCAGTTTCCCCATCTCTAAACTCATGTCCTGCCGCGACCCAAACGGAGAGGGCCAGCGCAACTGCGCAAGGCGCTACTCACCCCGCTCCCGCTCACCGCCTCACCCACACACGAACGAGGGTCAATCAGGGTAGGGTTCCTTACCGACGAAGGGAGGAGCCGATCCGAGCCCGGGGACTGGAGGATCTCCGACGAGGAGACGGCGGAGGTGGGAATTGCGGCGGCGGGGAAGGAAGCCTTGGCCTGTAGGGATGGCAATGGGTGGGCACCCGGCGGGTGGAGCAAACAACCACCCGTATTGACACCCATTACATCAAGTCATACCCGCACCCGTAATACTTAACGGGTGCAATCTCACACCCGCACCCGCACCCGTTGGGCACCCGCTGGGTGTTGGACACCTGTTGGGTGACGATATTTGTATACTTAGAAATTTAGCACCACACACTACACTTTAAATAGCATGTAAAAACATACATATAATATATAGGAAGTCAATTCATCAAACACATAGCATGTAATCTATTGGTAATTCACATGATAATAATGTTTCAAACTCAATTTAGCAACATAATAGTGTTGTAGAAGGCTTAACGATAGGTCAAATCAAAATTTTCGTATTTTAGATTAGTAATGGTGAAATGACACTTGATAAAACAATAATTATTATATGTTGAAATAGTTGATGAGTATCAGAACGAAGAGAAACAAGGTTCGAACACAGTAGGATTTTAGATTCCAGTGAGTCTGAATAAATTCAATCAATTAAGGATTAAGATATATGACAATATATTATTATTTATGGGGCTCAATGGGCACCCGCGGGTGGAAATCTACACCCGCACCCGACCCGTGGGTCTAATTTGACACCCGCACCCACACCCATGGGTCTAATTTGACACCCGCACCCGCACCCAATGGGTGTGAAACCCGTGGGCACCCGCACCCGTGGGTCCGACTGCCATCCCTAGGCCTGGCCGCCGCTGGGCCCCGTGTTTGCCGCGGTGGATGGATCGGGTGGCCGGCCCGCCGCTAGATCTAGGGTTTTGGGCCTTGGCCTTTCGGGAGGTAGCATTTATTTGGGCCCATCTGACTTATCTCTGTTTCTTTTGGATTTTGCAGTCGGGCCCTGGCAAGAAACCAACCAAAGGATCCATACTCTAAAAAAAAAGTACCGATCTCTCGTTTCTCAAAAAAAAAAAAAATACCGATCTCTCATTTGAATAACTCACCTTCTCTGTTAAACAATTTATGCATGCTTCATTTGTGTTCTATTTTGTCAAGCAAAATTACAATTTACTACAGTCGAGTCTCAACCTCGGTGCTACCAGAATCCATACTGCCAAGTCAAATAAATAAATAAATTAGAAAAGGAGAAGGAAAGAAAAATGAGAACCATGATTGACCTCCATATGATTTGTGCTGGCTGGTAGCTTGATTATTTGATTTCCACATTGCCAAGTTCTGGCCCAATCAACTAAACTCTTATTAAGGGTTCGGACATGATTTTTTTTATACGTTACACTGAAATGAAATTAATGGGCAAGACAGCAAATGCGTATTCTCAGTTGCAACAAAATATGGGAGTCGAGAAGGGACATACACCTCAGCAAAACCTGCGAAAGAATTTATCGTCGATGGACCATAAGCGTGGAGTGAAGCAGCACACAACCGCCACCACCGCCCTCACCTCCACATGGGCTTTGCAGCAGCCGGCGTGGCTACAAAGAGGGGAGAAGAGGATAGAAATGGTGCCGCAGCTAGTTTTCCCCGTGTCGCATTATTGGCATGGTCTCCATAGTATAGTGTACCACCTATTGTTGGTTGACACGACGACCAGACTCCAAGTTCATGGATCGACGATCCTAGTGTCTGTCCGTCCGTTCCTGTTGCTTCGGCTCTGATAGATCGGAAGCTATTGCTTCTCCTGCTGCGCTGAAACAGTAGCCAAACCGACAGGGGAGACGCTGGATTATCTCCTCAGCCATAGACAGCCAGGCACAGGGCTTGCAGCACAGTACTACTACATTCTTTACGTATTGTCATTGATGGGGCAGGGAAGAAGACGTACAGAATGGAAAGCCACGGAGATACGAGACTGTCCCCAATAGAAATCCCTAAAGGGGTTCTTTAAAACACTGTTTTGCAATGTTTGACATAAATGCGGCACTGTAGACAGAGAGGGAGGTAGTTGGAATAGTGATAGAGAATGGGATTTGAGGAGTGTTGTTGGAGATAGTCTGATCGAGCAAACCGGCCAACGAGCCGTTGCATGCTTGGCCCGCGCGCCCCCGGAACGGAGCCCCTTCGTGCCACTGCATTGTTAATTAAACTCCCCCGAGAGACTCCGATCCGGCCAGAAGAGACAAGGCCGACGACGACGAGAAGTAGCCGGGGACGACCGGACCATGAGTATGCAAATGCAGCCATGCGGCCATGCCCCATTTCGTGCGCATATATAATTAATGCAGTGCAAACGAAGCTTGGACGCCACACAACGCAGGGGCAAGAACGCGGGAGCTGCTATAAATTGCAGCGGCGGCACGCCCAGCAGCCAGCAGTACACCACAACGTTTCCTACCGTCGGGTCGTTCGGCACCGGGGATAGACGATGGCGGCCGGCCATGCTAGTGCTGACCCGGCCAAGTTCGCGTTCTGGGTCGCCGCCGGCTGCGCGCAGATCATGGCGCCGCCGCTGGGGCTCATGGAGCGCGCCGCCGCCGCGGGCCACCACCTCGCCTTCGCGGCCGCCGCGGCGCTCGCCTTCCTCATCGTCCCCGGCTACTTCGCCGTCGTCGGCCGCGCCTTCGCGCTCCGCGTCGCCCGCCGGTAATACTTAGTAACTGATTGCAGCACAGGCTAGTAGTTAGTGCGTAGCATAGCAGAGTGTCAAACTAGGCTTATTACGTGTGAGACTGTGAGCGTGTTTGGATATCGTTCCGTTGTAATAATTTGTAAATACTACTAGAACGTACCCACGCGTCGTCAGTATCCTCGCGCGCCGCCGGCCGGTGGCTGGGACTGGATGGATTTAGCTTCTGAATCCTGATGAACTTAATCATCCAAGCTCTCAACACCAGCAGCCAAATGGGGGAAAAATGATTAGAGTACCACATATATATACTCACGATCGAGTACCAGTAGTAGTGTAGTATAAGCAAAGCAATTGAAGTGCCAAGCCTCGGATCTGCAAGAAAGGGGAATGGCATCTTGCGCCAGAGAGGGGAACCGACGCCGTCTCTGTTGATCATTCCGGCGGTTGCGGTCGACCTGCTCCCAGTTTTGCTGCTACCAAGGCCTGGAGCAAGAAGAACAGAGCCACGGCGGACGGACCATGAAGCCGGCCGCGAGCTATGTATGTATGTATGTATGTACTCTGCTCTGCTGTTTAATTGGGCACAAAAGGCTATTCAGTCTGATTTCTATTATTCCCACTGTTCTTCAACTAGCTGCTGCTCTGCTCAGTGTTGCTTCATGTGTATGCATGCGTGCGTGCCTGGTGTGTGATGTGATGATGTACACAACGGGTACTCCATCTGAATAAGAAGTAAGATTTGCCTATGGATTCAGGATTTCGCTCGTGCTCTGAATCCTACAGCAATTTGCAGCACCTATACTGTACCTCATTTCTGCTACAGACCCCGTTTTCGGCCAGTGTTTTGGATTCTGCTCCCCTTTTTTTTAAGCCCTTGCAACGTGATAAGAAAACGACATGCTTGATGATATGTAGCCCTTTACCGGCAGCCGCGCGCCAAAGCAAATGGCAATGCAAAGCACCGCCCGATCTACTAGTGTCATAGCGTGGATCAGAAGGGGATCGCTCAGAACCGCCCTGCATGTACCCTTCTACATGGAAATCATTATCATCATGACTTGAAGCATCTGGACATAGAGAAATAACTTCATCTTTCAGGGGTGTCGCTCCGACGGTTTTCTCGTGTAAGCCCTTGTTTAGGGAGCTGTTCTCGCTCTGCTTGGTCAGAGCGAAGGCATCTCTGGTTCCAAAGCTTAGATTTTGGTTTGAGAATTTCTCGTAATCATGCGTAATCTTGTGTTCTCTTCTCTTTCCTCTTCTCCATCATTTTCCCCTTTTTATCCCTTGACCCTTTTTATCTTTATATAGTATATTTTTTACTGTAAGGGAAAACCCTCCAGGTTCGTAAAAAAAAAAAGATCGCTGGCAGGCAGCAGCGCCCCAATCCTTTGCTGACGCGAAGCAAAAGCTCGTTGGAAACGGAGAGCGAACATGACAGCGGCGCCTCTGCTGAGTCTGCTCTGCCGCTGAACCGTTGCGCGCTGGCAGCTCTAGGGTTTCGGTGCGGCATTGCGCAGTGGCAAACTGGTAATACTAGGGCCAGGCAGGGGTCACTCTCGTCGATCGATGTACGCCCGCCGCCGTGGATGCGGATGGGTGACGTGGCATTGCGCTTGTATTTTTGTCCAGGGCATGCATGCATGCATGCGATTCTCTGTTTTTCTCTGTATTTTTAAACCACAGCCCGTTTTTGTTTTTTTCGAAAGACCTGGAAAATTTCGGCATATATTAATAAGGAGAGAGCAAGAAGACGCCAGAGGTGCCAAAGTACAAAAGTCCAAAAAAGCAGAATATGGGAGTACAGTGAACTCCCAAAACAACAAAACAAAACAAAATAACTGACTACTCGCGATACATAGGAGCAACTAAAGAAGCCAAATGCTTCGCGCCTGCCACACTCCAGAGCCTGACTTCCTCCTTGATCTCTACAATTAGTGCAGCTATAGTCTTGTGCTCATCCTTAAAAATCCTAGCATTACGTTCACTCCAAACGGACCAAACCACGAGGATTGCGAGGGACCGCAAACCTTGTGCCGAAGAGGAGCTAGAGCTTCCAGCCAAGCTATGAAACCAATCCCCTAGGCTTCCATCCGCATCCCAGCTGTTCGGGTGTAAGCTTTGGCACCCTAACCAACTGCTCATGGCTGTCCAGATCTTGCAAGTTTCCGGACAGACAGAGAACAAATGCCGAGCAGTTTTCAGATTGCGGTAGCACATCAGGCAGAAATAAGAATTGGGCCACTGTCTGGTGAGCAGCCTGTCAGCTGTCCAGACCCTGTTCTGCAGAAGTAACCAAAGGAAAAACTTGCATTTTGCAGGCGCCCAAACTAGCCAGACTATGTGCGGGAAATCAGAATGCAAACCTCCCTCAAACTGCATTTTGTAAGCGGAACTCGCTGAATATTCACCCGATGCAGTTCTTGTCCAAGTAATTGTATCTTCTGCTGCACTTTCGTGGTTGAAATGCACAGACTCAACAAGTTCTCATAGTTGTGTGTATTCAGACAGAAGACCAACCGTAAGATCATGCAGGATGTCCCTAATCCAATTGTCATCTCTCAAGGCCTCCGCCACTGTGCGATTTTTCTTTTTGCTGTGCTTGAACAATTCCGGGAATAGAAGGGCCGGGGACGCTCCATTAATCCAGCTGGAATGCCAAAATTTTGCTCTTTGGCCATTGTTCACCGTGACCCTTGTCGCTGCTGCAAAGAGAGCTCTGTCTGTATCATCGATTGGCAACTCCATCCCCACCCATGGTTTTTCTGGGCACTTCCATTCAAACCAAAGCTAGCGCAAGCGGAGCACCCGACTGAAGAGCTCCAAATTGATGATGCCTAACCCACCGTGGTTTATCGGCCGTTGTAGGCGAGCCCAACTCACTTTACATTTACCTCCATGAAACTGCTGGTTCCCAGCCCATAAGAAACGACGTCGTATCTTGACAAAATCCTTTATAAAGGCCTTGGACGATTTCATTACTGTCAAACAGCCCGTTTTTGTTACTCGATTCTTTTCCGAGTAATTTACTAGCGAGTTTTGGCACGTACAGTAAGTTCTTTTTTTTCGATCTTTGGTCTTCACAGAGCACGCGCTAGGGTGAAAAGAAACAAAAAAAAAAACGCAGCTGAAAAAAGAGAGAGATTATCACTATAAAAAAAGAACAGAGTATATGTAGCTTGCGCCTGAGCCCTCCAGATTCTTGAAAGCATCAGGATCCGGAGATGAAAACTTGACTCGCTGAGGGCATATATATTTACGTGAGTGAGACGAAATTCCGATTTTCTAAAGAGCACGAGGTTTTTTTTCAGGTTGCATTAATGGCCCGCCATCCGCCAAACCGCGTCCATAAACAGTACTCCCTCCGTCCACAAAAGAATAAAATCCTGGCTTTATCCTAAGTCAAACTTTCGTAACTTTGACCAAATTTATATCAAAATACTTTAAAAGTTATGCTACCAATTTAGTATCATTAGATTCATGTTGAAATGTATTTTCATATCATACATAATTAATATCATAAATGTTATTACATTTCTATATAAATTTGGTCAAACTTACGATAGTTTGACTTAGGACAAACTCAGGATTTCATTCTTTTGTGGACGGAGGGAGTAGTACTCCTCCTAATCATTAAATCTCCCCTCCCAACACACATTCACTTGTACTACCTGCTCACACACCTCAGTCACTCCTGTCCCCTGTGGCCCTGTCTCCCTCCCTTCCGGCAGCAGCTAGCAACGGCAAGAGCGACCATCAGGCAGCCATGGCGGCGGCCGAGCTCCCGGAGGTGGGCGTGGTGGCGCTCTGCATGGCCGTCGGGTGCGCCGAGACCCTGAAGCCGCTGCTCGCCTTCCTGCATGAGGGAGGAGCAGCAGGGCCCCGCAGCCCCGTGCTGGACGCGGCGCTCGCCGCCGCCGTCCTCGCCGTCCCGATGGCCTACCTCCTCGGCGTCACCCTCATCTACCTCCACGTCTCCTCGGCCAGAACGCCCCCGACGGCGGCGGTGTCTTGCTGGCGGTCCGCGGTTCTTGCCTGCGCGGCGGTGCTCCTCTTCCTCGTCGTGGCATTCCTCTTCGTCCTCGCCGCCGGTGGCCGGTAAGAGGCCTGCTGTTTGGATCTTCCGAGGGGGCTGGAACTGGGTTTTGCTTCTGCTGGATGAGCTGAATCCAAACTCGAGCCCCCAAGATGCAAACACCCGAATTGAAGGGGATAAGATTAGATACTAGTAGTAGTCTGTATAGTTACTAAGACCGACGCCAGCAGCTTAAGGTAAATGGCCTATCTATCCTCTGTTTCACCTCCTCTTTTCTCTATAAACAGTGTTGGTACAGTATCGTTTTGTACTGTATCTGATATTTTACCTTCACCTGCTGGAGTAGCCTATAAAGCAAATAAAGCGTCGCCATGCCTCGAATCTGCGACAAAGGGGAATGTTGGCAGGTTGCTAGATGGGGCTAGCAGGGTCAGTTGTGGTGGTGGGTGTGCCAGTGCCAGTGAAAGTGGGCTCATCCCAATTAAAAGTAGGTGTACAGATTGGCTGATAGGAGTACTAGTCTTTGCCACCCGGAGACGAGGATCAATGATCTCCTCCAACGGCTTGGCGCACAAGACTACCAATGCCAACACGCACGCTACATATATACTACTCCTGTATGGTACTACATTTTCACTAGCCTTTGCTCAATCTTGTTACTGCCTCGTGTATATGTATTCCTCGTGGTGTACTTACACAGCGAATACTTCATCTATAGTAAGGTTGAAGGTTTTATTACTAATTAATTTGCATTACCCGTACTTCATTCGGACGCACACAGGGCTTAAGTGGGGGGGGTCAAACTTAAGACGACGGAACCCAATCCCAAATGAGCAGAGAACTCGCCTCCCATTTTTCAATTTTGCCAGTGTTGGATCGGATTCGGCTCTTTTATGTAGCCCTTTCGACTTTGAAAGAAGAAAACAACGTGTCGTTGAATGTGCTGCTAGTCGCTGGCAAAATCCGCCGGATCAAAGGAAGGGGGTAGAAGAAAAAACTTGTGTCATATATAGACAGACCACTCAACAATGAAGCCAAGCATAACCCGCAGTACAAGGCCGATTATTTTTTTGCAATTCGGCACCCGCTTCTCCATCAATGCTGATACATTTTTGCAATTCGGGGCCCGCTTCTCCATCAATGCTGATACGTTTTGCGAACACCCCCCGTCCCTCGAAGCCACAAACACACTTTGGCCTCGCGACTGTTCGTTTCCTGATCGCGAAACGCAACGGCCATGGATGTCGAGCACGTCGATAACGCTAACCCGGCTCCGATCGCCTGCACTTCAGCACTTGTGTAGCCGCTGCAGCTGCAGCTCCCAAGTTGTGAAGCACTGTAGATAAAACTGAATAAGCTGCAGCGGCAGCCAATTTAAGTGCGGCCATGGATGCTGACCTGCTGGGCATGTGGACGCTCCCCTCCCCTTTCCCAAAGAGGATGATGCGACGACGGACTCGCAGGAGGAGTTTCGATGCTGGCAGCGCTCTGCTTGTTTATGTATTCAAAGCATCAAAGTATCTCTACAATTTCTCGATCTCTGTATTTTGCCATATAGAACTACTGCTTGTTATTCCATATAGTACTAGTTCAGTTACTCCCAGTCCATTGCATCCAGTAACAGATCAAATAAATGACACAATTGCTTTTGTGTACGCCCAGAATGGGCACGTCGTCGAACACCTACGAGGCAACTAGGGCACCGGCGCAGCTACCAGTGCTGCCGTGCGGCCACCGCAGCAGCCAGGATGCCGCGGGCTACTTGTGCAGCAGGGCGCCGCAGCCGCCACGACAGCAAAGATGCACGGCCACGGGCACCAGTGTCCAGTGCCCACCGCGCAGCGGTCGGGGATGCGCGGCCACTAGTGCAGGTAAACTAGGACAGAAGGAGAAAGAACACCTCAGCAAATGCGCATTTCTCATTTGCAACTCTGGAAGCAGCGTGGCTAGGGAGAGGGAAAAAAGAAGATAAAAATTGTAGCGTCTAGGTTTTCCATGTCGTCTTATTGGCTCGGTGTTTGAGAGCTGGGTGTGCACATTTTATGCTCGTGGGAGAAATTGGCAATTCCAATTATTTTCATATACAGCTATTATAGTACTCTGAAATAGCTGTGTACCAACCATTTAATGAGATGCAGATAGAGATATATGAAAGTAATAGATAAAATATGCTAGTTGTGTATATGCTTTTACCATAGGAAATTGGATAAATATGAGAAATATGTCTTCATTCTCAAAATCTTATTCTCTATTTTTTTTTAACCAAACAACTTTTGTATTCTGCGTTTCGATTTTGTGCCTACTGGACACAATCTTAAAATCTATCTTGACGTGCATTTTCTTGGATAGTGTGTGTTATCTAGATTTGAAAAATCCCTCAAGAACCAAACACCGCCTATATCTAGTGTTTGGATTCAACTCTTTACTTTTTGTAGCCATTGCAACCTTAATAATATGTAAGAAAACAACATGTTGGAAATGGCATGTGCTGCTGCTGCTACCTGCATCTATCTACATGAGTACATGGCACAGTAGCACGCGCACGCGGCACGCAGACGGCACAGATCGATCCACTGCGATGCTCCAGCTCCACCGGCCTCCTCCACGTACGCACGCACTACGTAAGTACGTAATGGAGCGTCTCAGGTTATGCATTATGCTCATGCGCGAGGTGAGGAGGGAATGGACGGCTCTTATCATGGGAATACAGCAAGCTCCCGATCAGGTCGCTAGCTTACGCGCGGAGGCAATGACGAAGAAGGGGCAAAAGGAAAACGCAAAAAAAAAAAAAAAAAAAAAAAGAATGGAGATGGAGATGGATCGGAGCAACCCGCCGGGCGGGGGGAAAGCGTACGCGCCGTTCCGTTCTTGTCGTTTTGCTGGCCCGCGCGCGTCAGGAGCCCGCCAACGCATTAAACTCTCCGATGCGGTGCGGCCAAGGTCGGTCCGGTGCGGTGACCCGTGGCACGCAATGGCGGGCCGGCGGCAAAGCAAACAGGCCGGGACCAGAACGCGCGCGCGGCAAGTGTTATAAAAGAGCAGGCGCGGGCGGGCGGAGCCCATTCAGTCACCACGCCCACCCCACCCTTCTCTTCCTCAACAACGGCGATGGCCGCCACCGGCCCCGCTGACCCGGCCAAGTTCGCGTTCTGGGTCGCCGCCGGCAGCGTGCAGATCATGGCGCCGCTGCTGGGGCTCATGGAGCGCGCCGCCGCCGCGGGCCACCACCTCGCCTTCGCGGCCGCCACGGCCCTCGCCCTCCTCATCGTCCCCGGCTACTTCGCCGTCGTCGCCCACGCCGTCGCCCTCCGCGTCGCCCCCCGCCGGTAATAGTACGTGATGACGATAGCAACACATGCTAGTAATAATTGTAGTAATTAGCAGATCGATTGTGAAACTAGTAGTAACACGTACCCACGCGTAGGGCTGGATATCGAGCCAGCTCAGCTCGACTCGGTCCAACTCGAGCTGGCTCGTTAAGTTAATGAGCTGGCTCGGCTCGGCTCGTTAAGGAACCGAGCCAGAGAAGCAGCTCGGCTCGGCTCGTTCACGAGCTCGAGCCAGCTCGTTAGCTTGCGAGCCACAGAGGTGGAGGGTGGCTGCGACAGACAGAGCCATTGTGGGGTGGAGGTCAGAGTTGCGGCGAACGGCCATGGATGAAGTTGTGGTGACGGGGATAGTCGCTGTGGGGAGCGGACGACGGGCGGCCGCATACGGAGCTGTGGCGATGGGGTATCCGCTGCGGGGTGTAGACGACAGAGCTGCAAGCTATAGCAGGCGGTGGAGGTGGGATAGTGGAGTGGCGGCTACCGATGGTGACGGAAGGGGTGACCGGATGAAGAGGACTCGGACGTCAGAGTTGCAGCGCCATGTGGAGAGACAAGAATACCTAAGCAGACGGGAGACTCAAGAGGTGACGCGTGAGGCGGCGCGCTCTTTTCCTAATGCTGTGGCTTTTGGTCTCCAGCTGGTCTAAGGTTTGCATTGACTATTGGGCTGTTGGGGCGACTGACTGGATTGCAGGCCGTGGCATGTTGCCTGAACCTTGAGCTCGTTTGGCTCGCGAGCGGCTCGCGAGCCGGCTCGAGCTGGCTCGTTAATTTCACGAGCTCAAATATTGGCTTAGCTCGTTAAAAAATACAACGAGCCGAGTCGAGCCGAGCCGAACTAGCTACGAGCCGAGCGAGTTGTCGAGCCACGAGTTTTCAGTCCAGCCCTACCCATGCGTCAGTATCCTCGCCGCCGGTGGCTAGGACTGGATTTACCACATATATACCCACGACAATACTATTAGTAGGAGTAGTGTATAAGGAAAGCAATTCAAGTGCCATGCCTCGGATATACAAGAAAGGGGAATGTTGGCATCTTGCGCCAGATAGAGAGGGAAGCCGCTGCCACCGCCTCTGTCGATCATCCCGGCGGTTGCGGTCGAGCGAGCTGCTCCCAGTTTTGGCATCGAAGGCCTGGAGCAAGAACAGGGCCACGGCGGGCGGACCATGAAGCCGACCCCAAGCTGTTTGATACTCTGCTCCGCTCCGCTACTTAGTGGGCGCAATACTGTTAGGCTGAGTACAATAATAGGAAGCAAATGGAGGACCAAAATACAAATGGCAGCCACGTGAGCGTCATGTCATCGCCAGTGCCACATCATCAGCCATGGTGGCGCTGATGTGGCTACTGACGTGGCGCTGGCGATGACGTGGCTTGTATTTTGGTCCTCCATTTGCTCTCTATTGTTGTACTCAGCCTCAGTGGCTTAGTCTGATTTCTATTCCCATTGCTCTTAAACGGCTACGTGCTGCTCAGCCTTGCTTGATGTGTATGCGTGCCTCGTGATGTGAATGTGATTGATGTACACGGCGGCTACTTCATCTGAAGCAAGGTTTAATTTTTTTCAACCCAATATTTTGACGAGTTTTTTAAGACCAAGGTCACCGTAAAATATATCCGTTTGTTTTTCAATATTTCACGCCCATTTCTGCTCCCTGCCGAGGCTAGTCCAAAGAGCGCTAGGTTTGAGTTGGCTAGGACTGGATTTAGCTTCTGCTGGATGAGCTGAATCCAAGCTCGAGCCCCCCAAGATCCAAACACCCAAATTGAAGGGGATAAGATTAGATACTAGTAGTGCTCTATAGTTATGCTACTAATATAAGTAATAAAGTGTCGCCGTGCCTCGGATCTGTGACAAAGGGGAATGTTGGCAGGTTGCTAGATGGGGCAAGCTAGGGTCGTCATCAGTGCCCAGTAGTGGAAGTGGGCTCATCCCAGTTTGACTGATTGACTGATAGAGGTACTAGTCTGCTGCCCGGAGACGAGGAAACCGACATGTCAGTGCCTGAGCCACTGCTCGTTCCGTCGTCCGGCGGCGGCGCCGGCGGAGGCGGACGCGGTCGCGGTCGCGGTCGAGGTCGAGTGCTTCCTCCCCTGTTTTGCTATCCGGGCAGGAGGATTGGAGTAAGAACAGAGCCACGGGCCACGAAGCCACGGCCCACGAATCAATGATCTCCAACGGCTTGGGCGCAAGACGACTACCAATACCAACACGCACGCTGGTACTAGGTATATACTACTCCAGTATGGTAGTACTAGATTTTCATTAGCCTTTGCTCAATCTCATTACTGCCTCATGTGTATGTATTCCTCGTGGTGTACTTACAGAGCGAGTACTTCATCTATAGTAAGGTTGAAGGTTTATTATTAATTAATCGATTTGCAGTACCCGTACTTCATTCCTGTTGAGAATTCCTGTGCTTTGGCCCCATGTATGGGGGGTCAAACGTAATAAGACGGAGCCCAATTAATCTCAAATGAGCAGAGAACTCCGTCTCCCGCCTCCCATTTTAATTTGGTCTAATGTTTGGATGCGGCTCTTCTGTAGCCCTTTCGACTTTGAAAGAAGAAAACAACATGTCGTTGAATGTGCTGCTAGTCTCACTCTACCCGGCAGCGGCAGGGGTGGTGGGCACCGGCTGCCTGATGGCGCTAGCAAAATCAGCCAGATTAGACGAAAAACTTGCGTCATAGTCATAGCCAGACCGCTCAACAAAGAAACCAAGCATAACCCGCGGTACGTGGCGCCGGCAGGCGGCAGGGAATGCCATTCTGGAGGATCGGAGGGATGTTCTTGTTGAGAGTTGCAGAGGTGATGGATGCTTGGAAAGGAAAAGAAAGGTGGTTGTGGTTTCCTGGACATGGAGAGAGGGAAAGGTGGCACTAAAGGACTGAATGGCACTATATATATATATAAAAAAAAGGACTGAATGACTGACGGATCCACAATATGTACTCGAGAAATTTCAGAAAACATTATATTCGTCTTTATATTTTTTTATAATACAGAGGATAACGTTACGAATCTAATAAAACTTGTCTCGTATAAATTGGGTTTATATTTTATCTCTTTACAAATTTCACAAGATCTTGAATGTATATGTTAGAAACATGCAATGCTACTCTTGTTAGCTTGTTCCATTCTAGCTAGCTCGGCGTGCTCTAATGATGCGCCTAGCGAGCTGAGCTCGGCGCTTTGCGCGCACACACCAACCATTCCAAGCCTGCTATCCGGCGCTGGTGCGGTGACCTCGCCGGCTACAGTAATCAAGTGCGTACGTCTGCAGCTCCTCATCTTTTCGTCGCTCGTGACACACTGATAGCCAGTGCTTGCGTTACTCGATCTACTCCGCACAAGCTAATCATGCAATGCCACAGATAAACATTATGCCTAGCTTTCAAGAGCCATGCACGCGACGCCTGCCCGGGGCCGGCGCAGCGAAGCGCGCGCGCATTCCAGCGTTGTTGGTGGTGGTACAGCGTCTCAGAGGAGCCGTAGCAGCGGCAAACGCAGCGCGTCCGGCTTTGATGGCGCTGCAGGAAAGGAAGCCAGGGACGGAGGGACGGACGTACAGGAGCCGTGATGCGCGCTGCCTTGGATTGGGCACACCGGACTGGCGGCTCCGGATCCGACGTGCCCCCACCCCACACCACTCTGGCGTGGCAGCGCGCCTTTTCCCATCTGCAGTTCTGCACCAACCATTCGCCAAGAGCTGTTTCCAGTCTGCCTACGCGAGAGAGGACGGTGGAGTAGCCTGCTACTGCTAGGCAGGGACAAGGAGGGAGGCAGGGCAGGGTCAAAGGCAGGTCAATGTCTAGCTCTTGCAGAGGTGGTCCTGTAGAGAATAGTGCATGCAGGATGCAGCTTGGGTTCAGGACTCATGGTACTGTACGTACTACACGGATCCCGTTGCATGCCGTGCCCCGTGCTTCTTCCGGAACGAGTCGGGGAGTCGACGATGTGGGCACGTACAAGCGCCGTGCCGTGCCGCGGCCATGGGCAGCATGTATGTGGTGTATACGTGCCGGACCAGACACGAGAATGGCACTCCAATAGGACTCTGCAAAACGGTTTCTTAAAATACTGTTTGGCAGTATTTGACATAAATACTACACCATAAACAAAAAAAATAACTAAAATAGTGATAAAAAATGAGATTTTAGGAGTGTTGTTGGAGACAGTGTTGCAGCAGGCAGCCCGGACGGCCAGCCATGGTGCGCGGGCGGCCGAGCTCCCATCCTCAAGCCCGCTGCTCGGCTTCCTCGAGCACCGCGCCGGCAGCACCATGCTGGACGCGGCCGCCATCGGACAAAACAAGAATGGGGCATGGCCCACGCCCCCATTTGCTGCCCCAGCAGAGGCAGAGCCTGTGACAACTGACAAGACACCCGACCCAAAGTGCTTGCTTGCCATTTCTGCCCAAGATTTCGGGGTGTTTGATCAGAAAACTAAATTTTAGCATATGTTATGTCGGATATTTGAATGTTAATTAAAAATATTAAATATAGTTTAATTAAAAAATTAATTATAGGACTAAACAACGAGACAGATTTATTGATCTTAATTAATCCATAATTAGTGAATGGTTACTGATGAGGACATCACTCCTATGGTCATGCAAGGACCAATTACAAGAGCACGTGCAAAACAATTGAATCAACAGGTGAGCTCGTTTCTAGGTGTCCGTAATTCTACTTATAAGGATGGCATGCTATCTAATGATATTATTGATTATATTGTATTTAGGAATTTAGGAGAGGACTATGAAGGCCTCGGAGATCAGCACGGACCAGGAGGAGGACCAAAGGGGCGTCCAAGTCAAGATGGAGGCCCAATTCTACTCGGAGACGACTTTCTCAGCTTTCAGGACCAGTCTTCACTAAAATCATCGCCCAGGCCGCAAACGGACTTCGATTTCGACGATCCACATATGCCTGGAAAGCTAAGAAGATAACATTTCCAATGCCGCTGGTTTGAGGTCATTTGGAGTTTGGAGTCATCGGGAATTCACTTCAGAAGTTAGCGGACAGAATCTGTCCACTGGCTGTTTTTTCCTATTCGGGCTTTTGGCCCATGTATCGTCTTGGAGTCCATCACGGACGCGTCTAGGCTTCATATGGTCACCCTAAACTCTATATAAACAGTAGCCGCCGCACGAGTTAGGGTTTGGGTTTTGCTTAGAAGTTTTCTTTCGAGAACGATTCGCCGTTCGTGTATCGGTTTGTGAAACCCCAACTTTGTGAGCACAAGTTAATTCTTGATTGCGTTCCTTCCTCGTTCTTACTGGTGTTCTTCGGTTGCATTGCAGGAACGATAGCCTTCTTGGCGAGGTCGATTGCGCGCGTCACGCGGTCGATAACCATCGGAGCAGTGGTGTAGTGATTGCAAGGATACGAACCTCCTGACTCGGAGCCTTCTTCATCAACGTCGAGTTCTCCACCCCTAAATCGACATACCTTACGGAAGATCGGGCTTACACCTATCAGTTACTGTAGCATCACATTTGTTAATTCTGGATTAATTAGGTTTAATAACCTCGTCTCGCCATTTAGTTCTCATCTGTGTAACTAGTTTTATAATTAAACTATATTTAACACTTCTAAGTAGCGTTTAAACATCCGATTTGACGGAAGGAAAATAAATTTTAGCTTTGGGAACCGTCTCTCCCTCACGCGAGTCGCGAGTTCGCGGGACGGACGGTGGTTGGTATATTCTGGTCTTTTTTTTCTCTCGAGGGCGACCGCAGGAGCTGCTGCCTGCCGCCGGCCTCTTCCTGGAATCCTGGAAGACTGGCAGGCTAATCTGTGTCCTCCTACGACCGCTTCATTAAACTCTCCCTAGACAGCTAGCCAAATGGGGATACGCCAAACAGGATTATTTGCAAGTGCTCGCTCTCCAACAACATCTTGAATGAACAACAAGATTTCGCTTGCTGGGGATATATGATCCACCCACGGGCTCAATCCCAAAGGGGTTTCGTACCAAGACACTGCCTCGGCGTTCTTCTAAAGGGGTGTTATGGATCCGGAAATTAAATTTTAGCCCATGTTACATCGAATGTTTAGATGCTAGTTTAAAGTATTAAATATGGTTTAATTAAAAAACTAATTAAGCAGACGAGTACTATACAACGAGACGAATTTATTAAGCTTAATTAATCAATGATTAACGAATAGTTACTGTAGCATCACATTTGCTAATCATAGATTAATTAGGTTTAATAAATTTGTCTCACCGTTTACTTCTTATATGTGTAATTAGTTTTCTAATTAAATTTTATTTAATATTTATAACTAGTGTCCAAATATCCATGTGTCGAGGCTAAAATTTAGCATCCTAGATCCAAACGGGGCCTAAGGCTGGCGGTTCGATTGTACTATTGCGCAATCCTTGTTTGGTGCGCGCACACGCCCACGCCCCCCTCTGCGCCCCGCATGGTCCCCACGTCCGGGCCGCGTGGGCGCCGTGGACATGCGCGCCGCGCAATGGCCCCGGTACTATTGGCCACGCCAGCTGCATCGACGCCCACCTCCAACAAGGAAGGTTTGAGCCCTAGATAGATTTAGTCGAGCGAAAATTAGGTACCAAATCCATTCCATCCCCTATCTAGGAAAACAAGTGCTGACGTGGAGTGTGTTGTGTGCTAGCTACGGGTGGAAGGAAGATTTTGAGGCAAAAGATGTTGAACACATGCGCTCGATCTGTTGTGACGACGTAGAAAAGCTGCAAGGCTGCAACTGCAATGCCTTGATCCTCCAGTCCACCATGCCGGGCGGACATTTTCTGCTGTTCTCCGTACTAGTGCCGCCTGCTTGCAAAGCAAGGCAGGGACACGATGGGATGGGATCCACGTAGAGCCATGCAGCTTGGATTGAGGGGACCGAAATGTTTAGATGGATCTGTAAATAGCAGTTTAGGGGATGGAATTTACAGGATACTGCTACCACCGGCCTTAGCCCGAATCTCCGAAATGGTGCCCAACACTACAGACACGAAAATTTAGGACCTGTTTGGATCCAAGTGATTAAAGACAAAGGAGCTAAATTTAGTCACTTTAGAGGCTAAAAGACCAAACACCAAGAGCTAATGGAGGACCCATTAGCACCCAAGGAGCAACTAAATGGAGCTAAAATGCAACACCTAGTTCATTTTAGCCCTTTGTATCCAAACAAGAGAGGCTAAAAGTGGCTAAAATCTTCTAATCTAAATAGGGATGACTAAAATTTAGTCACTTGTTTTAGTCAGTTTGCTTTTATGGCCCGTTTGGTTCCACTTGGCTAAATTTTAGTCCTGTCACATCGAAAGTTTTGACGCTAATTCAAAATATTAAATATAGCCTAATTAGAAAATAAATTACACAGATGAGGACTAAACGGCGAGACGAATTTTTTAAACCTAATTAATCTATAATTAGGAAATATGATGCTACAGTAACCATTCGTTAATCATGGATTAATTAGGCTTAATAAATTCGTCTCGCCGTTTAGTTCTCGTCCGTGTAATTAGTTTTTTAAATAAACCATATTTAATATTTCTAACTAGCATCTAAACATCCGATTTGACATGAACTAAAGTTTAACTCCTGGATCAAACGCCCCCTCGACTCTCCAGCGAACGAGCGAGCTGCCTCTCCACAGCTCGATCACCGGGCGGACATTCTCTGCTGTTCTCCGTGGACAAACACGATGGGACAGGGAACAGGGAGCGAGGAAGGTCAAGGTGGGATCGATCGGTAGAGCGATATGCAGCAGCTTGGATTGAGGACTGCGTGGATCGTGTTGACAAATGACAAGGTTCGTATATATGTAATATGTTACTGATCTGCCATGGGCCTAGCTTGGCCGTGCTTCACGTACAAGTGCCGCGCCGCGCCCAGGCATATGTGCATGTCTGACTGTGGTAGTGTGGTGCTTCATTCATGTTGCCTTGGACCTTGGCACAGCCTGGTGAAAGGGAGCAAACGACCGTGTACGCTAGCCGTTTCGGCCCCGGACGATTGTAGCCCGTTCTAGTCTTCCTTCTACGTTCCTGTTTTCAATTTACTGCAGGGTTAGGCTCGAGCAGGTATATTCCATGTTGCGAATTAATTGCGACGTGGCCTTGGATCCAGTACAACCTATGGCCTCTGATGCCTGCGCGGGCGCTGTAGATGGATAGACTGAATACTGTGTGACATGCAGTGAGTCGGAGTCCAAAGCGCAGAGGCGACCGCTCGCAAACACGCCGGAAGCTAGCCCAAAATGGCGCACCAGCGCTGCAGAAGTACAGGGACAAACCTTGGGATCGGATTTGGTTCCGCGCCGAACTGGAGCGCTGTTTATAAGAGCAGCTAGCGGACCACACCGGATGCGGCAACCGGCAAACGTGAGCTCTCTCTCGATCGCCCACCAGCAAACACCAGCGGCGTCCACTACTCTTCCACTCGCGCTCCGCCCTCGATCTCCCTCCTCCCACCCGGCAAGAGAGCAACAGGCAATGGCGGCGCCGCCCCACCGCCCCGACCCGGCCGAGTTCGCGCTCCAGGTGGCCGTCGGCTGCGGCAAGATCATGGAGCCGCTACTGGGCTTGCTGGAGCGATCCGCCGCCACGGGCAACCACGGCGCCGCTGCGGCGGCGGGCTTCCTCGTCCTTGTCACCGTCGCGGGCTACTTCGTGGTCGTCAGCCGCGCCTTCGCCGCCACCGCCGCGGGTAATAATAACTAATAGCTAGCAAGAGTTTGCAATGTACTGATGTGGCTCTCGAGTCTCGAGTTTCAGTCGTCTAATTAGTAGTAGCATTTTAGCAGAGTGAGATCGATTAGCTGTCTCAAGTGAAGAACGGCTTCATATCTATCTGGATGCCATTCCATGCATGCACCAGGGCGTTCTCTCAACTCCAAGGCTGGCCCTTTGTCGCATGTACCGCCTCCGTTCTTAATGTTTGTCACCACGTACTCGGTACTCCAAGTCTCCAAGAGAAACTAATTAATGTTAGTTCTACTCTCTCATGAGTCTTATGCTGTCATCCCGTGCATGTCTCTGTACGTACTGAACTGTAGAGAACGGGTAGTAGTAGTATATGAAAACAAAATGACGTACGGAGAAATGCCCCAGGCCGGCCAAAGAAAAGCACATCCAGGCGATGCATGCATGCATTGCGTACGTTAATTAACACGGTGGTACTGATCCCAATACATATTCCGTCCGGATCAATGACGTTAATTACCACGCACCATGATGTTCTAGCTTGGTCTCAAGCACCACAAGATACGGCTCTATGTATAGTATAGGACGATCCATTCAATAATGTCATGGGTAGTAGTACTTGGGTTGCGTTTTGGCTGGACACACGATCGAATTTAGACACGTTTACCAATTTATGGTATACTAGTCAATCAACCCGTGCGAAAGCACGGGTTAGAGTCTTAAATGTGTTAAGCGTAACCGTACAACCTATATAGATCTATTTTTATACTTAGGTTTTTATAATAACATATCTTGCTACTGTATATGTATGCTCAATTGATTTAGATAATCTTTGATCGATTGCAAAAATAGGTGATTTTAATATAATTTTGAGGGGTTATTTTCATCATATTATCGATCATAATAATTAAGATGAACAATTCAAATATAAATTAAAGGGGATATTTGGTATTATCCTATCAAAATAGCAAATGTGAGCAATTAGATATAAATTTAGGGTGTTATTTTATATTTTTCTTTATATTGGCAGGGTGAGTAATTAATATGTAGTTTTAGGGGTTATTTAATATTATTTTGATAATGGCAAAGGTGGGTTATTACTTAATTAGAAAACAGATCTATTAGATATTATAAGATTCCAACATGTTAATTGATGATAGAGTTTTTTTATTATTGTGAGGATTTCTATAATTTTTTTAGCACATCTTATGAGGATTGACGTGGAAATTTTAAAAAGTCGACAAAATATCTGTTTCATGAAAAGATTTCTAGCATCTTTAATGAAAAAAAGATAAAAACTGAAGGTAAATTTTAAAATAGAAAAAATCTAAAAAAAAAAGAAAAGATATTTGCTTTCGTTGAGAATTGAACTCAAGATCTTTCGTAATGGCAGAGTTGGGTAATTACTTAGAAAATATATATAATGAAAAAAAGAGAATATTTGCTTTCATTGAGAGTTGAACTCAAGACCTTTCATAATGGCAGAGGTGGGTAATTACTTAGAAAACAGATCTAATGGCTATTAATATTCTAATCTGCCAATTGATGGTCGGATGTTTCTGATTATTGTGAGAATTTTTTGGATTTATCTTTTTTTCTAGCGCGCTTTGAAATTGGTGTAACTTTTAGAACCTCCAATTAGTAATAGTAAGATTGCTATGTATTGACAGAATGACAGCGATGTGGAGAGCGCAGAGCAGGCCAGGCCCAAGGAATAATATAATTCATGTCAGCTGGGCTTGGGATTGAGTACTGTCCCAGTAGAGGCCCAAGAGTCATACGTACCCGTACGTAGTGTGATGGTATCAGTAATCGCGATTCAGTACGTATCTGACGAGAGTGGAAGACTTGACTTCTGAGACTAGTGCGTACCATTTCTGTCATAGCCGTAGCGGCGCCGAACCGAATGCTCATGCTCTTGCTGACACGGCGAGCAAAAAACACATGATCGGGTGTTCACGGTGGTTGGGTGGAAGTGCCCCGCCGAGGCGACGCAGAGCATGGCGGCAGTGCCTGCGGGCTGCGGTGGACAGCCGGCGGCGAGGTTAAAATCAGGGAGCCATCATATCCTGGGTAGAGTTTGGGGTTCAGCTCGACATTGGGCATTGCAACCGGTAGAAGCAAGGGTTAATAGATTAGACGCGCGGCGCGAAGCAGGCCAACGTGGTAATAGCTTTCTTAGGCGAAGGAAGTTTTATTTCAAGATGAAATAATTTTTCGGCCTCTGCAAAACATTCAGCCAAACAAAAAAAAAGAAAAAAAATAAAACCTAGAAACCTTTAAGCAGTCTAGAATTTCAGACTCAAAACGTACAACTCACACAATATTAGCTTATAGCAGCTGGTAATTAAAAGCCAGTCTCGTTGCCTTGCCACACGCCAAAGACTCGTGCATTACGAGATGATGGCCTGAGATTATCTTCTCCGTTCAGCACCCAGCAGCAGTAACGGTAACTCGGCCGCGCGCGTGGAGGTACCAAGTAAAATCTGTCTGGGGCGGGCGGGGCGCCGGCCTATATATCGTATCGCCGCGCTCTCACGGTCTCACCTCGGCAGTTGGCAACTTGGCACGCCACGGTCTCCGGCTCTCCGCCGGGCCCTTGCCCACTTGGCCGCCATCCTTTCACTCTCCTCTGCTCTGCCCTGCCCTGTTCCGAGTTCCGACCGCCGTCGACGGGCGACCGCGAGCTCTTGGACGCACCGAGCTCTCCTACTAGAGCGTCCAGGTACCAAGCAATCTCCCGTCTCTCCCCCTCATCCGAGATTTTTCTCTTCTTCTAAAGGAAAAAAAAAATCAAACTGAGGGCGGCTCTGCTCTGCCTCTGTTCTCACTTCTCACCGCTTGTCTTGCTCTTGCACCAGGATCGATGGCTGGCCTCAACGACGCCACCAAGTTCGCGCTGTGCGTCGCCATCGGCACCGCCCAGATCCTCAAGCCGCTGCTCGACTTCATCGCGGGCGTGGACCCGCCCAGCCCGGCCCTCAACGACGCCGTCGCCGTCGTCACCGTCGCCCTCCCGCTCACCTACCTCATGGGCGTCTTCCTCCTTCAGCTCCAGGTGGCCCGGGTGCCCGTCATGCGCTTCGCGGGGCTCGCGTTCGCCATGGTCTCCGCGCTGCTCGCCTTGCTCGCCGTGCCTCTCACGGCGTTCTGGCTCCTCACCGGCGGCGGCCCGACGCCGCCGCGACTACCGCGAGGTGGTCTGTGAAACACTGTGTGAGCGACCGCCGAGAAGACTACGCAGGTACGCCCGCTGCATGAGGTTCTCCAACGAGGTGTTTAGTTGTTTGTGTGAGGAAGGGAGGGTTTAATTTGGAGTTGTAGAGGGGCTAGAGGCCTGGACTGGGCTGGAGGCGGCCGGCCGGACCACCGCACCGGTGGACCACGAACACGGAATAGCTAGCTAGCAGCGCGGCAAGGTGGCTAGCGGGCGACGTGTGCGGTGCGACGCCGGCGGCGGTTCTTTGACCGGCGCCGGAGGGGAGGCGGCCGCGGATCCGTCCGGCGTCGTCGGTGTTGACTTTGACCGCTGACCACCAGGCGAGGCACGCACACTGTCGGATCATCACTTGGATTCCCATCAGAGGACACCGGTTCTGTGGATTCAACCCGAATCCATGCTAGATTTTCGTTTTAAAAAGATTACCAAAAACGAATTTTTATTCCCGCCTTTATTTTTTTTTCATTCATCAGGGAAGTATAGATCCTGATTCGTCAGCATAAATCCAGGTAACAGGAACTGACAAAGCTGACGGTGGATCCACCACACGCCCGGGAAGGATCTATCTGCTCCCGGTGGCGAGGCCGCCGAGACCGTCCGGCACACATGCACGGACACTTGCACTCAATCAAACGATGAAATTGAGGTTATGTCTGTCGTCGACGCCGCGACAAGACGGCGGCCTGCTTGCCCGGATGAAGAAATCAAGTACTACTGTATAGCTTCCTCAATTGTCGTGAGATTATGGATTTGTGTACAAAATTCCATCATTCCATTCATCAGCTGAGGCTATCTAGTCTAATTTTGGCCAAGTACTACCTTGTTTTAGGTCTGCCTTTTTTCTGTAAAAAACTGCAGGTGCAGCAGTGTTCAGTAATATACAGGAGACTTACATTCTTCCATAATCAAACAAATACTACTGTTTTATTTTGTACTACATGATTCACGACGATGTGGCATAGAATTCCTTTCACGTACAGCTTCACTCCTCCGTTGAGTTAATCACTAGTACAGCACGATATGCCTTATTTTGACTCTCGGGTGCTCCATCTCTTTGGCTGAACATGAATTACGGCCTGATTGGATCAAGGTCATAATTGGCCTGGCCAAATTTTGATCAAGTTTGACCATGTTTGAATTTCGAGAAATATTTGGTCAAATAGCAAATTTCTTATTCGTATACTTTGTTTGGCACCTAAATAAGGTCTACAAACAAAAAAATTATCATTTGATCAAATATTTTTCGAAATTCAAACATAGTCAAACGTGGCTAAAATTTGATCTGGCCAACTTTAGCCTTGATCCAATCAGAGCCATAGGGTGCGTGCATAGGGATGGAGTCACGGATGGCGACGAGCACCACGGCAAAATAAACAAAAAGGGTCAGCAAGGTTAATAGGAAGACAAGTTGGGGAAAGGAAAAACAAAGAGAAGCGCTAGCCTACGGCTACAAGCAAAGCATTCCATTCGCTCACGCTCCTCGCCGAGGCACCCACCCACCGGCACGCAGAAGATTCTTGCATGGCACCATGGGACGGTCGACTGGTACAATTTGCTTGCTGTCCCAATTTTGCTTCGGAAGATTATTTCAACTCATAAAACCTCCAATAGATCAAAGGAGCCTTAGTGACCAAGGAACTTTTAATGCGCGAACAATGGCTACGGTTGTGTGGTACTACCTCCGTTTACACACGTACGACGCGGTTGACTTTTTTTTTTAATTTTAATCATTCGTTTTAATCAAAAAATTTGTTTAAACACGTGAAAATATTAACCATATTCAAACTTTATTTAGTGATAAATCAAATGATAACAAAATAAATGATAACTTGCTAAATTTTTCAATAAGATGTTTTAGAAAAATATCAACCACGTCATATATTTGGAGACGGATGGACTATATTGGACAATTGTTAATATCATCGTGTTTGTGGTGCCATGTGCCTACCTGTGGTAATATTTTGCACGTAACATTTCATTTCTTTTGCCACGGCGCGATTTTTCTTTGAAAGCTACCTACTCCTTTTACAGGGTGATGACACTCGTCGTATCCACTTGGCTGAAATGGCAACATCTTTTAATTAGACGGATATGATTCCATTGCGCACGGATACATCAGAAATGAGCTTGTTTCGTCCTTCAGTAGTCCTGCTGCCTGGCCGGCCAGATGAAGGAATCAGACCGGGATTGTGGACGATTTGTGGTCATGATTCATGAGTTAATCGAGTAATCTCCTTCCCCTAGCAGTTGTGGGGGATGCTCAACTAGTTGGAGTTTGAGAGTTTATGTATGTTACCCCGCGTGATATATGGGCCATATATCACGCTTTGAATCTGTTTTATTTTTTTATCACTTTCCTCCCCAATTTTTGGCTGTGAAACACTCCGAAACAAACAGTAACATCAACTGTGCAAATTTCAGCGGTCAAAGGATTAGAAAATGGCGACATTTCCTAAACATAACCAAAGCATACAGCTGATTGTACTCTGTGTCATCACAGACTGCCACGCCCGTCTCGGTCTACGCATGAAACCGAACGGCCGATGGGATGATGCCATCTGATCCTGTCCGAGCTGAGCAGACTTATCGTGCAAGGAACGCGTAATGGCCAATGGCTGTAGACTGTAGTGTGCTTGGACAGATATGATTGTTCTCCTTGTGCTGTAGAAAACAAGATAACAGGGGAGGGACGGTTCACATGTCCCCAGTCCCCAGTCCCCAGTCCATCCAAACAAGGTCTGATTTTTTTTTTGTTTCTGGTGATGGCAACAGTTTAATCCTATCATGCAGTGACACCTCTGCATAAACCTCATTATTCATGTACATATCAAATGCTAAGGCTGTCCACACTCACACAACTCTATACCTCCACTCAAAAAGACAATATTCCGTTCGGTCATCACAATTTTAAAATATACTCAACAATCCTCCGCGCTCATACAACTCTACATCACCAACTCTATACCAACTACCACACTGTTTTATTAATTTTTACCCCACCCTTTCTCTCCCCTCCGCACTCTCTCTCCTTATCCTCTCCCGTGACGGCCTCCTCCTCCTCCTCGTTGGCCACAGCGCCGCGCGGCCGTCTCCTCCCTGCTGGCCTCACCAGCGGCCGCCGGCTATGGCGCCCGTGCCAGCCTTCTCCCCCGCCTCATCCTCTTCCTCCCTGACGGCCATGGCGTTGCGCTGCCCCCGCCTCGTCCTCATCCGCGGGAGGCGCCTCCCCGCCGCCGCGCCTCCCGGTCTCCTCCCCGCGGGCACGGCTGCTCTTCCGAGACTCTGGCAGAGGGCGGCGAGAGCGGTCGTCCGGCGCCTCCCGGCCTCCTCTTCCCCTCCGGCCGCCGTGCCAGATCCAGAGGAAGCGGTGCCGCCGGCCTTAAGCTCCCACGCCGTCGACCTCAACCTCCACTGCCGCCTCACCGTGACCGGTCCGTCTCCTCCTCGCTGTCGCCAGTCCGCAGCCATGGCCTGTCTCGCCTCCCTTCCTCCTCTGCGGTTTGGCGCGACCGAGCCACATACTGCCAGTGTGGAGGGGAGAGAGTCGGTGCAGTGCGGATGGGAAGACTCCAGATTTGGCGTCCGCGCCTGCCTCGGGAAGGATGCAGTGCGGTTTACTGTCCCCCGCTGCAGCAGTTTTTTTCCTTCCGTCGACGCTATCTTGCATGCCGTCGCCTATCCCGCGCGTGAGTGTGGACAGCCTAATACTGAACCTCACCGTCCCCTGACCCAGGGGAGAAGTGGGGGGAAAAGGAGGTCCCACTATCCGCCTCGCCCAAACCCCACCTCAGAAGTCTGGTGAGAGACGGTAGGCACGACTCTGGGCTATGGTCACTGACAAAACAACTATTTATCAAATGTATAATTATGTTTAGCTGAAGGATATTTACTTTTCAAAGGCAAATCAAAGCGGAACTCTACAAGCGGAACATCCTCTCCTTTTTCTTTTGAGAGTGAGAGAGAGGGGAAGGGACGGTTAAAGCTTGCTGACTTTCCTCAACTGATATTTTCCGGATTACCTTCGTAAAAAATGCAAGGCCTAATAATGCAAATAAACTTACCGAGACCGACAAGGAAACTTAAGGACGATTGCTCTATTTGAACTACTAGTTATATTTTTGTTTGTGCATGAGAAAATGTAGAGCAGTAGATTTTGAAGTCCTGGGGGAAATTAAACCACGAGATCAACTCGCACTAGTAATCGGGCTTTCTTCGAAATCTATACCTTCGGGGGACCTTATACAGTAGCTAAACCATGGGTAAGAAATGGAAGAAATAAATGGTTACTGTACATAATCCTATTGGAGAAATTAATGGTAGAAAATATGTATTGATGAAAATTGAAACCACATATGAAGCCAGCTAGATGGTCAAAGTTACCTGATTTTGAAATTCAGTGGCCAAAATCACGCTCCGATGATTGTTTGATGGGCAAAATGGACTTTTTTTTTCCTAATCTGTTAGGGAAAGGAGGCAGATATAGTGGTTCCTTCAAAGTAGTAAGCTTATTTATAAGAAGAAAAATCAACCAAACTTCTTGGTAGATTAGATTTCTATAATTTTCTTATGGAAAAAACATGTGAAATTCATGCACATGTTGGACACTTTGGTGATATTGGCCATCTTTGTAGGCCCAACAGCCATTTCTAACAATGATCTAAAGTTGTACCTATAAATTTATAGAGACAGCACATCTTGCAAGCTCATTAGGATCCATTAATTGGTCAGAAGAAGTCTTGGGTCATTTTTTGAATGGCGGAATTTTGCTAAATTCCTTAATTTTTTTTTGAAATCATACTATTTTTTAAACTTATACACCATTTCTATAAAATTCTTGCATTTTATAGGTGGCTAAGTAGTAATAGGGGTGATTGCACGTGTGACGTGTAATTTGCAAAAGAAAAACATATTTTACAAAAAATGGACCTCTAGCAAAAAAAATTCTAAACGATGTTTCTACTATGGGTATTTTCTTCATAAATTATTGATTAACCACTTGAAGTTATCGAGGCTTCAAAGATCGGTCCATCTTTCAAAGTGGGCCAAGCCCACTAGATAACCCCTACATGTGGAGAGGAACGTAATGGCATAGTCTTTGGAGCAAGTTGCAGCGGAGTCTAAGTAGGAGCTTCGCCAAATCTACCGTAAACTGGAAACAGTGGTCATGTAGTTATTAAATTCTCTTCGTTTGGGACCTGGCTAGGATTTCCTTTCCTGTTTCATGGATTGTGTCTGTTAAAAAAGTGTAGGATGAGGGCTCATAATTTGGATCTGATTCTCTCTTGAGATGAAACCAGAATATTTTCTATTATCTTAAAAAAATGAACACGTTTGGTTGCTCGAATGAGGGTGGCCTGTCGGACGATGAACCTGGCTTGGGATATTAGAGCCAGCGTGGGAGTGTGCGAGCAGCTGTGTAAATGTGTTTAGTCACGCCATGCTAGACCAAATGTGTCCTTGTTTGGTTAGGTGCACCGAAAAAATAATATCATGGCAAAGTATTTTATTTCTCAAAATATAAAAGATTAAGCTTTTGCATAACAATATCTGAGAATAGGGCAGTCGTTAGTTGGCGAGAGGCACAAAAAATTGTTGGCGGTTCGCATGGGACGGGAGAGGCTAGAGAGGAGGGGAACATTAGTGAGCGGTGGGCGAAAGAGGGAGTGGGTGGGGGATATGGGACAAATAACAAGTTGCCGATTTGGGTGAGGAACTAAGAATATTTGCTGATGTACATGTCTATAAATATAAAATAAAATTGAGTTTTTGGTAATTTTTTTGGTATTCGTGGGAATATATAGGAATTATTCTAACTCAGCCCATGTTGCGACTCATGAATTGATGGAGTAAAAATGGATTCGTGAAGGGCACGAGGCAATGGGGTCCTTCATGAATTCAGGTAGTAAAAGTGATGGAAATAAAGAAAAGAACTACCAATATCACACCTGGGCCATCGGGTTTTTACTCAAACTATTAATCAAATGGATTCAATAAGTAGCACTCCATCCATCTAAAACAAACAAGGCATATAGATTTTTTACATGGTTTTTAAATAGGACTTTGACCATTTTTTCTTTAAAAATATGACATCAATAAATATAAAATATTATCATATTAAAAGTACTTTTGAATTTGATTTCAAATATATAACATGCATACCATGAAATATATGGATTTAACCGAATTATTAGTTAAATATTTTAAAATTTGTTTTTTAATTCTATATGCCTATTTTTTTTGGGACGGAGTGAGTATATAATTATTGTCACATTTATATATACTACTTATGTTACCTATTTCTCCGTTCAAGAGAGACCATTGTATCAAAGTTGGAGAAAATACATATTGAAGTTGTAACAATTTAGGTGTGTATGTGAGCATAACATATGTCTCCATAGGTTATTAAAAACTCTCTTTGTTCCATATTTTAGTTTGGTTTGTTTGTCTTTTAAGTCAAAATATTATTAACTGCTACACACACACACACAAAGCACTCCCCTGAACTTCTAAAACCGGTTAAATTACTCCCTTAAAGCGGTTTCACAAGGTGGTTTTCTCCTAACATGTGGGCCATGCTTCTACCTTATCTCATCGACATGTGGGTCCCACTCCCCCTCTTCTTTTTCCTCCCTCCCTATCTCTTTTCGCCACCTCCTAGCCGAGGAGACCTGCTGCTCCCTCTCCATGGACGCCGCCACACTCTTCGACCTCCTTTGGTACTCATGCGCGTCGCGCACGACGTCGAGCCGCCATCGCAACCTCATCAGCGCCTCGCCGACTGCGACTTGTCTCCTAGCGTCCCCGCTCAGCGCCATCGCCTCATGCGCGATCTTCCCCGCGGCCTTCTCCTCCCGCTCCACCTCGTGCACTGCCCGCACCGACTTCCTCGCCATGAGCTCGCGTCCCACCGCTGCATCCTCATCACCGCCTCCTTCGCCGACGACGGCCGCTTATTCGGCACTGCCATCCTGGTTGCCCCACGCTCTAGCTCCAGCTTTGGCTTCGTGTCGGACCCAACGAAGTGGACCGGGAGTCAAGGATGGAGAGACCGACCTCAAAGACTCCACCTGAGCTACGGAGCCACCCTCACCGCCTCCGACGCGGCCTCCGTGGCGGTCAGGAAGAACCCGCTGTAGGGACACAAGGTTCACTTCTTGGCACCGCCGGCCTTCCATGTCGGGATGGTCTGCTGGTGCTTCTTGACATGGAGGCTCCCCGAGGAATCGGAGACGGCTAGGTGCCCTGCGAGCGGCGCAACACGTCTCCTCGGTGGCGAAGAGAGAGGGGGAGGTAGGAAGAAGAAGAGGTAGAAGTGGGACCCACATGTCGGTGAGATAAGGTAAAAGCATGGCCCACATGTCAAGAGAAAACTACCTCATGAAACCGCTTAGGGGGTTGGGGGGGGGTAATTTTGACCGGTTTTAGAAGTTCAGCGGGTGCTTTGTCTGGTATTTGAGTTGAAAGGGGCTTTTCAGATTCGGTATCAAGTTCATGAGGGTAAATTGGACTTCGCTTGTTTTTGTTTTTGAAAATTTTAGTTAAAGTTGTAGAAGTGTGACTTAGCACAAATTTAAAGTGAACTACATTAAGAATGGATGAACTATATTAAAGAAAATATATATTTTTTAAAAAATCACACTATTTAAGTGGTTATTCAATTATAGAACATCGATATGAAAGTTTCATATTTTATTTAATATATGCTATATACCTCAATATGTTAACCCAAAAAACATATCTTAAAAATAAAAGAACACAAAGGAAATTCCAGAGAAAGGTGATGTATTGTCCAATACCAATAAAAGCATAAAAAAACTAGGTACCCATGCTATTTGCATGGGCTACCTTGCTAGTTAAAAATAAACCAAAGCTTTGGAACGGGCAAGTAGCCGTATATATAATAGCGCACCTGTACTCTCGAGAACCTCTGTTGCTTTTATTGTGTGCCCCTTTGGTTTGAACCTGCCGGAGTGTCGGGAGTACGTGGGAGCAGAGCAGCTTCGCGTGCTCCTAAAAACTGACACCGTGACACGGTGTCACTGCACGTCCGTTCCCTCTCCCTGCCCTTTGTGTTGCAAGCGCAAACTAGCCCCCAGAGCCATGCAGCATGCATGGTCGATGATCCCATGATTTCCCAGCTGTGCTCCGATCTGCCTGCTGTTGCTTCCGCAGAGCCATGACAATCATCCCAGCAGAGTCCTCGATGCTGTGAGCTGAGTTCCGATCATTGCCTAACGATCGCTTTGCCCCGGTTGTACGTACTGTTGCAGAATCGTTGCAGCAGGGTCGCTTCCGCACAACGCTAGCTCCTAGTCCTAGCTAACGAACTGAACAGCCGCGATCGCCATGCTTGTACCTGTACCTGCACCTGCACCTGAACTGTCTGAAGACGGGCCGGTGAAGCTGCCATACCAGGAAGGAGGTTTTCTGGAGCGAGAGAGCGTTGCAGGGTAGGCTCAAGATTTGTGTGTGCGCGATGCGTCTATGTTCTTTATAGGAGCGCGCTTTCGTTCCTCACGGAGGCTGTTGACATGGACACGCGTGGCTGGCTGCTCAGGTGATACATATCCGCGGACAGGGACATGAGAAAAACGAATAGGGTTTCCGAGTGTGGCCTGACTACCTGAGCCCTGATGTTCTGTTCCTCCCCCGTCGCGGGTCAAAGACGGCAAATTCAGAGAACGTTCATGAATCATGAGATATGCAGAGTACTAGCTACGTTGTTGCGAAATTTCGTCGAAACAATGGCGGAAATTTTCCATGGAGGGTTAGGGTTTCCGTGCTGTAATGGAACTTTGACCAGTCGTCTCTGCATCTGGACTACCGATTGTCAAACCCGGATTAGGTGTGCCGTACGTTGGGGGTCAAGTCGGTTTTGGCAACACCAAATGACCAAATACAAGGCCCAGCGTCAGACAATGGTCACCGGATAGTGTAAATAGGTATGAAAAACATTGTTTGCGCACTGTGCACAGAGTGAAAAAATAATGATTGCGCCCTGTACACAGTACATATGTACTATCTGGTGACCCTGATTTTAAGATGGGAGGCGGTTTGATTGCATCTTGCGTCTTTTGGTTCAATCGCTTAGGCTGTCTTCAGCGGAATGGCTATCTACTCTGTCTATCACTATTCCAACAACTTTCCACCAATGTCGTTTTGTACTGTAAGCAGCGCATTTATCCATCCCATTGAAGTATTATACGTACTCCTCTATTTCATATACTTTTCATTTTTTTCTACCATTTTCCATGTCAAGTAAGATAACAGAATTACCTCTCCCCCATATCTCTTCTCAGTCACTGTATGAAGAGGCCAGAGTTTTCCATACAAATGTATGATGAATTTATTAGAAAAACATATTTATTATGTAATTTTCTCCGGATCATCCTTGGACCAACAACAACTTACCGTGCTTTTTGGTTGTGTTCTTTCGTCCACGATTTTAGACGCCCATACAGGCTGCGACGCCACCGTTGGCTCTCCCGGGTGCACCAGACAAAATTTTGCTTTGAGTTAGATAGTTAGACGACTAATAGTTACCATATATGTTTGCCAAATTATATACTATACTTTACTTTCAGTGGTGCACCAGAGTGGAGTATTGTTGTAGCTGTCGCTTCTTTGCCTCTCGTCAAGGATAGTGACGTGCATAGCATAAACTAACTGAAAGGTTAATAAGAAGTGGTTTTTTTAATAAACAAGAAAGGAAGTTTTTTTTTTTAAAAAAAAAAGGAAAGACAAGCCATACAAGCAAGCAGTCCATTGGCTCCCCTCCACCCCCGGCGTTCTTTTGTGCTTTCTGCCAATTTGCCATGGGACGACGGTCGACTGACGATAGAATTTGCCGTCTTTATTTTACCTCAAAAGATAATTGTTTCAAGCGCTAAAACACCTCCAAGATATCAAAGAAGCCTTAATGGCCAAGGAACGATATCTCTGATTCTGTATGAGTGTATCGGACAATTGTTTTATCATTGTATTTGAGGCGTCTGTCTGAAGGGAATATTCTGCCCATAACAATTCTTTCTTCAGGGCTCCGGATTTCTTCGAAGCTATTAATAGGGGATGACTGATGACAATTCTCGTACCCACTTGGCTGGAATGGCAGCATCTTTTTGACGGGCATGACTGCATGAGTTGGAACTTCTATTCATAGTTCCTCTACGCCTTGGTGATAAGGACACGCCTACGCTGTGGTTTTCTTCAAAAAGAAAAGATCCAAATCGAAGACTATTACAAAAATTTTTGGTACAATTGATTTGATGAGCCATGAGCTCATCATGTGGGGGTAGGTATGTATCACATTAAATGAAGCTGAGAAGATCTGTTTTTAAAAGAATTAATACTAATCTCACGTCGGCCTTTGCCTTTGATAAGGAATGGAGGACTGATACAGAACGCCATGGGCTTGTTTCCTTCAGTCCTGCCCTCCTGCTTGGCGAGATGAGGAAATCAGACCGAGATGAACCTGTTCTGGTCCTGAGCTAATAGAGTAATCTCCTAGTTGTTGTTGGGTGCCAGATCCAGATGTCCGTTTGAGAAAAATCTGATTCCACATGCACACCAGGATCGATCTAGATGGATTCCGGAAATTAATGCGATTGTAGCTTTTTCAACGGTCAAAGATGATGGCGCGCCTCATGCCAATCTAAACACTGTAGTGAGGTTGGAAGCAAGGGTCCCCGTAATACTCGTCGAAGTTGAGAAATCAAAGAGAAACGCTACAAGTAAAATACTGCCAGTAAATTATTATTGGCCACTATGACATGCATGTCCCGTCGCCCAGCCCGTTTATAAAGATGCAGGATTATTTGGCATCCGGTCGAATGATACAGTTTCACATCCTAACAATTCCCGTCAAAACTTATCCACCTGATCGACCAACCTTAGGGCGCAAGTAACGCTTAACGACCGATGCCTCTTGACGTGCACTATCACAATTTTAAAATGAGGGAGACCAAGGCTGCACTATCACAATTTTAAAATGAGGGAGACCAAGGCGTGCTCCAGCCCATTTTAGGACCCATTTTGAATACAGGGATTTTACAGAAACTATGTAAAATTTCAAAGAAACAGTTCAATTTTACAGAAAAACGCAGAAATATAAAAAATTATTTGGTTTGAATCATGGTCTGAACCATTTGTCTTATTAAAAATATATGCAAATATAGAAGAATAGAACTTATGCTCAAACTATCGTTAATGATAGCAAGTCACAATAAAATAAATGATAATGTATCTTATATATGAAAAAAAAACTGAGGGAAGTATACTGTATGTAGGAGAATGCAGCATCGTCACTTTGCCGAAGAGGCACATACATCGCCACGGTCGCTCGGGATTGCCTGAGTTTGTTGAGGGAAGCCAGATGACTTTAGATGGTTTATGAGCCGTTGGATGAAGAGTGGATGGTCCAGATCGAGCGCTACAGTAGAAAATTAAACAGTCCCTCTTCCATCAGTGTTTTGTGAACAACGAATGCCACAGTAGATAAAGTCACGGAGTAATGTTTACCTAGACTCAGAACACTGTTGGCGACACACCATTCACTGTGATTTCTCTTCGGGACGTCAGTGAAGCTGACTAGCTGAGCGGAGCCTCGCCACTGTGCAGATTGGATGCGCATCTTGCATGCGTCTCTTCAGACATCGGTTCCTTATCACTTGCTTACTGCCGATCAACATCATCTGCGCTCAGTTTAATGGAAATTCGTTTCCTTTCCCAAAAAAAAAAAAGAACATCTGCGCTCAGATTACTACCGATCCCGGAGTCCGGACTCCTCGCTGTGCCTGATACGGGGTGTGTTTACATGGTTGAAAAAAATACTGTTCCGAACTGAAAAGCACTGTAGAATTACTGTAGCACTTTTCGTTTGTTTGTGGTAAATATTGTCCTACTATGGTCTAACTAGATTCAAAAGATTCGTCTCGCAAAGTACATCTAAACTGTGCAATTATTTTTTTATTTCATCTATATTTAGTATTCCATGCATGTGCCGACATTTTGATGTGACGGGAAATCTTCTTTTTGCATAGTGAATTTTGAAAGAAAATTGGGATACTAAACAGGGCCACGGTTGACTTCATTAATTCATCACAGCCGGTTGACTTCATTAATTCATCACAGCTCCTTGCAGTCTGTCGTAGTCGGCTCGTAGAGATTATAGGCTGGCTACCTGCCGTGACCGCCTAACCGGAGGTCATCGATCATCATCGTCGATGGCCTGGCAGCATGCTTTGGATCGACACAGTACGTCACGTGCCAACAGGGTGATCATAGACACCCCGGCACGAAGCTTGTGCCTGCGCGTGTTTAATTTCCATGGACGACGACGACGACATGGATGAGGGAGGCTGCGAGAGTACTTATAGGGCGTTGTCGAGTCCAGTCCACCGGAGGATGACCTGAAGCTAGCTGATCAAACAAATCGGCATGGCGGCACGCATGCATCGACGACCACGTACCCGGAAAGTTCGAGAAGCGTTGGTGAGGCTGCGACTCGGTCTTGGTCAGACTTGTGCGCATGGGCATGACGACCCGGTCCTCCAATAATCCGTCCTCTCGACTCGTAACCACATTCGGACAAAGAAGAATCTATCAGGACACGTCGGAGTGGCCGTCATCGTCAGGTGAGAGTTTTTGAGAGGCGGTGCCAGGCCAGCCGCCAGCCAGGCTGCAGACCGGCCGACACTGCTTGGCAACTTGCCGACAGCGACTATAGCTCGTCCACGTTTCGCTCATGGGTCGGTTCTTTTCGTCTCTGCCGGCCGGCCCTTGCGGGCTTGCGGCATCAGAGAAAAGCCGAGAAAAAGAAAAGGGGCTGCCATGCCAGCAGCTCCTCCGAGCCGTCCGTCTGCAATTAGGTCGACGACGACGGCAACAAAACGAAAAGGATCGGAGGTGGGTTTGAATATCCAAAACAAATGCAGCCGATCGCATGCGTGGATTAGTATATGGATAGATAGATCAAGCGAACGAGAGATCGTGTCTAGAGGATAAGGTACCGGGGCAGGCAGGGCGTGAAGGTCTTGCTCTGATTCGCCGGGCGGCATGGTGCTTTGATGACACGCTCCCGTCATCATCGGCGTTCGTTGAATTCTGCGATGTGTCTACACGTAATTGGGGGCAGAGATTGGTTATTGCTACGATCAAGTACAGTAAGGGGGTTTAGAGTCCGCTTACATGACAGTTTTGTCTATGTGGAAAAGAAATATATGAAAAAAAAAGGAGTGAACTCTTATTCAAGAGCCAGCCCCTGTACAAGCTTCAAGACAAAATAAAAAAGAGAAAAAAAGGTTAATTTAAGATCTAACTTTAAAGCCCCTTATTGTATGGGTCTATTTTATGTTGTCTGTATACGATATGGCAACAATACAGAGCTCACTATGGACTCCGTTATTAAACTTGTTAACCTAGTCTACTGCTGGCTAAAGTTTGCGCAGCAGACTAGCAGTACTTTTACTGCCTAATGTAGCTCAGGTCGTGCGGCTAGATCTTTCAAGTTTCAAAGCCGTGCGCCACTGATATGCAGCGCGGCCAGCGCCATTGGTGGATGACACCCCGAGCCAAAAGAATTCGGTTGTTGTTGCCCGTATCCGTATGTTGGCTGTACTGATTAGTTTAGCTAGGGTTATGGGGATTAACAAACCAACTATGATTATCCTGGGCCCGCCCGGGGGAGAGTCCAGGTTGTCTACACCTCGCACAATTTTTTTTATTTAAACTTTGGCCATAAGATGTGGGATGTTCTTTTTAGGTATCTTAGATTTAGAAGTAAGGAGGGGATTTTTGAGTCTATAGGAAAACTCTGGCTTAGGAATAAAAAGTTTGTACATTATTTGTTCGGCAGTTTTATAGGGTGTGTGGAAATTTAGGAATCAGCTTTGTTTTCAGCACGCATCATGGAAAAATATGGAGGTTCTTTTACCGATGATCCAGAGATTTGCCCAGAATTGAGTGCTGCTGTGTCCGGAGAAAATGAAACCTGAGATGCTTGGACGTCTGCAGCTATTGAAGAAAAAGACATCTTTGAAGGTGATTTTGTTGTGAGATGTTTTGGTGCTAACTGCTACGTCGAAGATCTTTATGGCTTGTTTGGATCGATCATTTCCGATTGAAATTGAAGAGTAGCAGAGGGGATGGGAATGGTAATTAGTTTATTTCCTTCTCAATTCTCTTTGATCCTTTTAATTCTGAGAATAAGTGAGTTTTGCCAAAAGAGCCGTGACAAGGTCCAAGGGAGTAGGCCTGTAATTGGTGCTGGTCGTTGCTGTTAATAGGGTCTTGGTTCTTGGTAGCTTGTTCTGGCTGTCTGAGTAGTAGTTTCTTAGCTTGGCTAATGTTTTCTGCCTCGTTGGTTTTTTGCTGCTTTGTTAAAACAAATGATGTAAAGAGTGCTACAGGCCCTCGTCTTTTGACTTGGTGGTCCCTTTAATTCTAAAAAAGATCATGTGTGTCTAGGATAACGTAAGGGACGATGGAATTGGGGCAAAGATCATGTGTGTCTAGGATAACGTAAGGGACGATGGAATTGGGGCAGCGTGAACCAGGTGCGTCGTTCCATCGAGATTGCATTGTTTTTTTTTTCTTGCGAAGAGGAATTTATTAAAAGGATTCCACAGTGGCATTACAAACATACCCCCGGCTCTTTTCAAAGAGCACCCTGAAAGAAAAGCAAATTACAACAAGGTACAGCCAATCCTTCTGGGAGAAGCCCGTCGTCGAAGCTCCGGCCTGCCGACGCCGACCGCCAGCCACCGACCAAGTCCATCTTCCACCTCGCGACGCCGCGCCAAATGTTGGATGAGCCGCAATAGCCATCGCCTTCCCCACTCGGCAAGACGAATCATACATGCTGAAAGACCATCGGCCGTCGTTGCCGCGAAGAGGGAGGAGGAAGAGACAATCTGCCGCCGTCGCCCCTAAGGCCAACGACCGGAAAAGCAATCCGCGGCTGCCGACATCGCCGGTGACCCGGAAGACACCGGAGGTGCCACTTATTCCTCCCCTCGCATGCAAGAGAAGGGAAAAGGAGCTCACATCACCAACCACGGAAGAGTTGAGGAAGGTCGCCGCCGCTGCTGCGTTGACGCCGCCCCCGCCATAGCCGGAGAAGAGAAGGAGCAAGCAAAATAACCTCAACGCCACAGCCCCGGCGCGCCCGCCATCGCCAGCGAGGCCGCCGCAGTTGCGTCGGAGGAGCAAAAGCACCGACGGCAACCTAGCCGCTCCCGTCGCGCACAACCTATGCCCTAGGCTCTATCTATACAACCATCCGTATTTCAATTCCCTCTCTGTTTACGGTGCGTGTAGTATTCTGTGTGCTCTAAATAGGCGCACTGGTGAGGACAATTTAAATAGAAATAGCACAGAATATTGAAGGAAAAACTTTAACGTGCTAATAGGTAAACCCCTGAAGACTAGTCTCAATCTACATATAATAGAGCTTAATCCAAAACTCGAATACAAGATCTAGTCAAAGATTTAATATAGAAAACATCAAATTCTATTCATATGGTACCTGGTACATGTCAAATTATAAAACTAGAGGGTGTTGCCTCTATTTGTAGGCTCTAAAGCCTTACACACCTCGCATTATACAAGTAGGATGACAATTATTAGCCAACCATTTGAAAACAAAAGATACAACTCACATATAACAACAAGTAGGCCACAACTTATAAGGCAACTAGGTACAATTGTGACATATGCAATGTCATCACAATCTCATATGCTAAGCTAACCTTCCATAAAAATCTTTATACATCAAACTCGAATTGACTTCTCATTGTTAGCGAGAAAAAAAGCATCACCGTGCTTATGAACTATCGAGATATGATGTCCCTTTCATCAAGATGGTTGTACAGCGTACAGTGCTACACTTGGGGGACGCGCTTGGTGTTTCTCTGTTCTCTGATGGAGGTTTAATTAATTTGCTGGTGTAGCGTAGACGCGTAGTGGACTACTATTTGACGACCGCACAAACACACCCCTTCCACTTGCACGGCCTCAATTATGAAACCCGGTTTTCGTTTGCATGCATGCAAGGCGATCCAGTCTCCTTAGTTTACTAGTATTAGCAAAGGTTTGCGCAGGAGGAGGAGAAATTAAGGTACTTTTCCTACCTACTTAAATATAAATATAGCTAGAGCTCGTGCGGCTCTTTTCAAAGCCATGCTCCAGTGACCACTAACCTGCAGCGCCATTGGTGGATGACCCCACTCCCGGCCGCCAAGGTTGCGCCGCGCAGGAGGGAGGATGTCGGCACCTCGGCCAATTTTTTTTTTTATTTCAACACCAGAGATTCCTGTGCCACAAACAGCATGCATGCATGGTTGCGCGTGGACGTGGGGGCGGAGACGCATTGCGGATTCTCAAAATGCATCTGACAACATATTGCAATAGACGGACTGCTACCGAGGGGTGTTTAGATCCGGTGGTTAAAATTTAGCCCACGTCACATCAGATGCTTCGGTGCTAATAAAAAATATTAAATATAGTTTAACTAAAAAACTAATTACACGGTTGAGGACTATACATCGAGACGAATTTATTAAGCCTAATTAATCCATAATTAGCAAATGGTTACTGTAGCATCACATTTGCTAATTATAGATTAATTGGGCTTAATAAATTCGTCTCGTCGTTTAGTTTTCATCTGTGTAATTAGTTTTATAATTAAACTATATTTAATACTTCTAATTAGCATTCAAATATCTGATGCGACGGGAACTAAAATTTAACTGGGTATCGTACACCCCTAAAACTACGTGGGGGGAGGGGGACGCTGCTCTTCTGGTGTGTCGGCAGAGCTAATAACAAGAAAGGCTGTGTTTAGAGCCCAAAAAGTTCTTCCAAAATCTACTATGCAAAAAAAAAATTCCCCATCACATCAAAATGTCGGCATATGCATGGAGTACTAAATGTAGATGAAATAAAAAAATAATTGCACAGTGTAGATGTACTTGACGAGACGAATCTTTTGAGCCTAGTTAGACCATAGTAGGACAATGTTTACCACAAACAAACGAAAAATACTACAGTGCTTTTGAATTCGGAACAGTACCAAATTTTGGGTAATAAACACACCCAAAGGTGAATGGAGGATGACTCAAGTCATGCGTCACGACGGCGGCTGCAGTGTCCTCCTGCTCCAGCTGTCCGCCACTGATCTCCTTCCCTCTCCCGCCAACACAAGGCCCGGTGCACGAATCGATAGCCGGCCCGGTCGGCACGTCTCTCCATTCACAATCGATCGTCCATCAATGAGGTGGCGCGCACGAATCGCCAGGCGGGCCTCCTCCGATCGTTCCATCCCCACCGTCCGTTCTGCTACATAACACCCGCAATCCCAACGATCAGTCGGTCCGTTCGGGAACCCGTCTCCGCAGTCGATCGGCTGGTGTTTTCTTAGGGCGTGTTTGGATGCAGGCCCAAGCGTGACGGGTCAAATATTGATCCTGCCAAGACAATTTGGTCTGCGTTTGGTTGGAGGCTGAAATTTGGCGTTGTCGCGAAATTTTGGCCATGCCACTACAAGCCGGCACCAATTTTCGGCCAAACCCTGAGCGGACGAATCGGCCGCCAAAATTTGGCCCGGCCGCGTTGCTCGACTTCGTATAAAAGCTGATACGGTCCAATCCTCGGTCTTCCCTACCGCCGCCGCCGCTCCCCCGGTCCTCCGCCGCGAGGTACCCGCGTCTGGGGCTGCGCCGTCCGACGCTTGCGGAGCCGCACAGCGCCTCTCCGTGTCTCCCGATACGCCCCATCTTTCCGAATCGGCCAGCAAGATCGAAGATACGCACCTATCTTCGCCCTCTAGATCCAGACACACCACCCGTGCCTTGCGAATATCCGCCGTGAAGGACGCAGAGCGCCGTCACCACTGCAGCCACTCCAGATAGCGCGAGGCTCTCCTATTCCGGCCTCAGGTATGGCTCACTCAATTAAACGCATGCAAAGGCACACACATGCCCTGTAGTTAGCATAAGCTAGCTGTGTACCGTTCTTTGTTGCAATTTAAGACATCAAGCTGTGCCGCTGTAGCCGTCATATGGCTAGGAGCAAGCGTAGATTTTCTTAGTAGGCTTGCTTACAGCAGAAATATTGGTATACTCTCTTGAAATTTTACCTTCTGTCGGTTGCTTCCGTATTTTGACGTAATATTTCAGTTTTCCGCAATCCTGCATACACATTTTCTTTTGCGGTAATTAGATTTATCTATTTTAGTTTACTTTTGTATTATATCCAGATGGACAACAATCAACAGTTATACCTTACTTACTGTTCGTGGAGGCAGAAGGCACTCATTGTTCTTGTACTTATGTTGTTCCTGTGGTGGAGGACTAGAGATGGTAGAAAATACAGACGCAGGGGTATCAAATATGGCCCCCTACTTTCTAGGGATGTATGGAGGAATAGTGAACTGATTAGGCTAATTGACACTTTCTGATAGGACATGCATTAGTCAGTTGAGGATGTGTCGAGCTTTCTTTTACAAGCTACGTGCTCGCCTTAGGGAAAGCAGGCTCCTAGGGGATACCTTTCATGTTTCTGTAGAGGAGCAAGTTGCAATGTTTTTGAAGATTGTTGGGCAACATCATACTAATGCTGCCGTAGGATTTTCCATGTGGCGTTCTGATGAGACAGTGAGCAGATATTTCAATATTGTGCTGATTGCCATAGGAGAGTTGGCTCGGAAACTTATTCACGTAAGATCTACTGACACGCATGCTACGATAACCAGCAACCCAAACCGATTTTACCCTTACTTTGAGGTAAATCATATTTATAGAAGTTGGTACATTTTGTATTTAACAAAACTTTTTTTTTTCAAAATGACATGTTTTCTATTATTTCTGTGTTTCTTATAGGGATGTTTAGGAGCACTAGATGGCACCCACATCAGAGCATGTGTGCCTGCTAAAATGGTGGATAGATTTAGAGGCCGCAAGTCGTATCCAACACAAAATGTACTAGCTGTTGTTGACTTTGACCTTCGGTTCACCTACGTACTAGCTGGGTGGGAGGGATCTGCGCATGATTCCCTTGTTTTACAAGACGCACTTTCCCGTCCAAGTGGTCTAAAAATACCAGAAGGTATTCAGACATTCTTCAATGAAAATTGATCTTCCCATATTAACTTGAACATTAGGTAACGCCTTTACGTGGTTGTAGGGAAATTTTACTTGGCTGATGCTGGGTACGCTGCGAGGCCAGGAATTCTACCGCCATATCGTGGTGTTCGCTATCACCTTCAAGAATTCCTTGGCCCCAATGATCCACAATGTCCTAAAGAACTCTTCAATCATCGACATTCCTCACTTAGGACAACCGTTGAGAGAGCATTTGGCACTCTCAAGAATCGTTTCAAAATCCTGAGTAACAAGCCTGTCGGTACCCAGCAAACCGGGTACCCGCTTATACAGGTCAAAAGCTAAGTACAGCACATAACAAGGCTCTACGCAGCCTGACAAAGAAGCGTTTAATCCCCCTTGGAGAAAAACGCACCTGGCCTTCCCGTCAACCAGAGGAAGCAGCCAGTATTGCCATGTGTCATAGTAAGGAAAGAGCCCAAAGGCACTCGTAGTTCTGACCCACCACTTGTGGGCCAGACCTGTTTCCACAAGGTCTGGTCTTAAGTTAGGGACGCGTCACGACCCCAGGAAGGGAGCCGAGCCGGCCCAGCTCGGGGAGGTCCGGAGCGGCCACGTGTCCCCCGCCCAGCGAGGGAGCTGCGGGCTGCGGAGGGTCCTCACCCCCGCAACAGCCTGGTCCGGGGCTGCCACGTGTCCCCCGGGCACGCGGCGGGGTCCCCGGCGGCGGGCCACACCCACCTACCGCATTCATTGCGGACAGGCGGGCGTGGCCTGACATCCGCTGACGGGCTCCGGTACCGCCGCTGACAGGCGACAGTGACCATACTGCGAGACGCGCGTTACCGAGGAACGGCGGCCGTGACAAGGCGTAGCGGTCAACTTCCCGCCGGATACCAGGGATTAAACCACATAAACAAGTACACCGTACGCGGTGTGGGCTACGCCACGCACGACGGCCACGCCCGGGCTATAGCGGTAGGGTCACTGTGGCACGCCGCAGTAACCCGCTTGTAATGACGCGCCGCCCACTCCTGCCCTTGGAGCCATACCGCCGGGTACCACGGCGGATTGGACCGGACAGTGCAAGCAGGGGCGGCGTGGCGACATTTCCGGGCACTCCAGACCAGCGGAGCACTTCCCGAACGGCGCCATACTGCTGCGGCGGATACAGGAACAAGGTGCAGGGATGAGAGGACATCACGGAACGGAGCATAGGACACACCGACAGAGGCGCTGCCGAAGGCCCTGATTTCTGCCAGGAATAACCCAAGAAGTCAAGACAGCATAAGGAACTCTGCCGGGTAGAGATAACAGGCCGGGACCACCTGTCGGGCCCCGGTCACCATGTACATGCACCCCTTGGTCTATAAAAGGGAGGCATGCGAGACGTAGAGGATAGGCTGAAAAACACACCCGAAGAGCATCCAGAGAAGAAGTCTCACGGTCTTCTTCTCCTTCTCACTCAAACCAATACAAGACCTCACCTCCAGTGGACGTAGGGTATTACGCTTCGGCGGCCCGAACCACTCTAAACCCTTGTGTCACCATCGTGCCTTGGCTACGTGGCTATCAGCGATCGCTCCCCCTAACTACTCATAAGTACTTAGGATCGGGCGGGTGCATTCCGCCACCCGGCCGGAGCTCACGCTCCGACATTTGGCGCGCCAGGTAGGGGGTAGCGTCAGATAGCCACATCCACGAGGTGTGATGGTTCGCATCAGCGACATCCATGATGGCGCAGCCGCGACGGAGGAGTTGGCTTCGTCAGGGTCGCACGCCTCCCACCACGGTTCTGGCGGCACGGCGCGGACGCCACGAGCACCTCGCCACCCTGCGATGGACGCAGTGGCAGCGAATGTTGCGATGGCTAGCGCCGTAACGGCAAACGGTGCCGCGGCGAACCGCGCTGCTATCCGCGGACCACTCGCCGCGGCCAGAGAGCTGCTCAATCACCCTCCGGGGCCAGCAGCCTCTCCCAGCGCTCTCGCGCAATGGCGCAGTGACGTGGATCGCCTGATCCACTTAGCTGAGGCCGCCCCCAGCTCATCAAGGGCTGGGTCTCGACTTCCACCCAGTAATGGTGGAAGGACGGAGCGCCACGCGCCGCTCGACCCAGCAGCGTCCGTGCGCTCCCCCACGGTGAGGAGCGCGCCGACGAAAGACCTGCGCGCTGAGCTCAACCGCCGGCGAGCAGGCACCCATACAACTGTGGAGCAACCACGGTTGCAGCGGAACGCCGTCAAGGGCAAGAACCTTGACGCAGTGTTCGTTGCTGCGGCGCCTAGGCCCCCGGGGTGTGCGCAGGCTCTGGCCGGGGCACAGACACCGCCAGGGGTCATACCGGCTGGAGTCGGCTGTGCTGCGCTAGCAGACGGCCTTCGCTCCACGCGTTGGCCACCAAAGTTCCGACCACACTTGCCGGAGAAGTACGACGGGACCACTAACCCGTCGGAATTCCTGCAGGTGTATGTCACCGCTATCTCAGCAGCCGGTGGCAATGACGCCGTCATGGCGTCATACTTTCATGTCGCCTTGTCTGGGCCAGCCCGGACTTGACTTATGAACCTCACCCCAGGGTCAATCCAATCCTGGGAGGAGCTATGCACGCAGTTCATCGCGAACTTCGCCAGTGCATGCCAGCAGTACGGCGTGGAGGCCCACCTCCATGCTGTGCGGCAACAGCCCGGAGAACCACTCCGGGCATTCATCGCACGCTTCGCCAAGGTGCGGGGTACCATTCCCCGCATCTCCGATGCGTCCATCATCACCGCCTTCCGACAGGGCGTCCGTGATGAGAAGATACTGGAGAAGCTAGCGACCCGCCAGGTGCAGGATGTCGCCACGCTGTACGCGCTGGCAGACAAATGCGCCAAGGCCGCTGAGGGCCGTACATGGCACTCCCCTCAGCAAAACGCGGCTGCCCAAGCAGGAGGCTCAGCCGATGCCGCCCGAGAGGGTGGCAAGAAGAAGAAGAAGGACCGACGCCCACAGAGGTCCTTATCGGCTGTGCGAGGAGCCCCCGTGGCCGCGGCTGCTCCTGGCGGCCGTGCCACGAGCGGCAAGCACCCAAGGCAGCAGGCGCGGAACAGCGGCGGCTCGTGCCCTGTTCATCCCAACAGCGGCCATAGCGCCGCCGACTGTCGCGAGATACAGAAACTCGTGCAGCGGCGCCTCAACGAGCGGCGGGAACGCCCGCCCAAGGACGACTCGCCCCCGCGCCAGCGGCCTGGCAAGGGAAAGGCAGCCAGCGACGGCGGGGCCGCCGCTGGAGGCAAGGAGATGGGCTATCAGCCCCCGGAGCGGGAGCTCAAGAGCATCTACGCTCTGGCCAGCTCCGACTCCGACTCCAGCGACAACGAGCGTCGCAAGAAGCTGTACATCATGTACGGCGGGAGCTGGGAGGTTTCCTCCCGGCGAGACGTGAAGGCCCTGCGCCGAGAGGTCCTCTCGGTCAGGCCTAGTGTCCCCAAGGTGGCCCCACACCTCAAGTGGAGGAACACCACCATTTCCTTCGGGCCATCCGACTGCCCAGAGAACATGGCCGGGGCCGGCCTCCTACCGATCATCACGTCGCCGGTGGTCGCCAATATCCGGCTCTACCATGTGCTGATCGACGGTGGGGCCGCCCTCAACATCATCAGCTACGCAGCTTTCAAGCAGCTGCAGATTCCAGAGTCACGCTTGGCTCCATCGCGCCCATTCTCCGGAGTGGGCCCACTGTCGGTCCACCCGAAGGGGAAGATCGACCTCCCGGTCACCTTCGGGACACCGGAAAACTTCCGCACGGAGAGCGTCCAGTTCGATGTTGCGGATGTAAACCTGCCGTTCAACGCCATCATTGGCAGACCGGCGCTCTACCGCTTCATGGCCGTAGCCCATTACGGGTACTTGGTCGTGAAGATGCCCTCCCCGGCTGGTGTCCTCACCGTGCCGGGAGACCGCCTTGCCGCGGTCGCCGCCGTGGAAAAGCTCCACGCCCTCGCTGCTGACGTAGCGGGCCTCGAGAGGGCCGACCCCTCAGCCTCTGGGGTTAAGGCTCCTGCGAAGGACCCGAAGATGCCCAAGGTGCGCCCGGCTGGCCCAGAAGACGTGCCAGTCAAGATCGTCCAGATCGGGGCGGAAGCCTCCCGGACCACCCGCATCGCGGGGAGTCTGGGAGAAAAATAGGAAGACGCGCTCGTTGCCTTCCTCCAAGCAAATGTTGATGTGTTCGCCTGGGAACCGTCACAAATGCCCGGGATCCCTAGGGAGGTAATTGAGCACCGTCTGAAGATCAATCCGGACGCCAAGGCGGTGCGGCAAAAGCCACGAAGGCAGTCCGTGGAGCGTCAGGACTTCATCCGTCAGGAGGTCTGGAAGCTGCTAGACGCGGGCTTTATCGAAGAGGTCCATCACCCCGAGTGGCTAGCCAACCCGGTAGTTGTCCCTAAGGCGAACGGGAAGCTTCGGATGTGTATCGACTACACCAGCCTCAATAAGGCATGTCCTCCGGACCCTTACCCCCTTCCGCGCATAGATCAGATAGTAGATTCCACCTCCGGGTGTGAGCTTTTGTCTTTCTTGGATGCGTATTCCGGGTTCCATCAAATCCGGATGAACGAAGAGGATAAGAGGCATACAGCCTTTGTAACGGTAGATGGTCTGTACTGTTACGTTGTAATGCCCTATGGTCTGAGGAACGCCTTACCCACTTTTCTGCGTGGCATGAACTTTACGTTCCGCGACCTGATCAGAAATATAGTCGAGGTTTACGTCGATGACATCGTTGTCAAAACTAGGGAAGGGTCAACCTTGCTGGAGGACCTGACCCTCGTTTTCGACAGGCTGCGCACAACGCGCACGAAGTTGAACCCCGAGAAATGCGTCTTTGGCGTCTTAACTGGTAAGCTGTTGGGTTTCCTGGTGTCACACCGGGGTATTGAGGCTAACCCAACCAAGATCAGGGCGATCGAGGCTATGCGGCCACCTGCCTGCATCAAGGACCTGCAAAAGCTTACCGGGTCCTTGGCAGCCCTTAGCCGCTTTATCTCAAGGCTGGCTGAGAGAGCCCTGCCCTTCTTCAAGCTATTGAGGAAGTCCGGACCATTTATATGGACCGAAGAGGCTGAGCAAGCCTTCCAGGAGCTGAAGCAGCATCTCACCACACTGCCCATATTGGTGGCACCAGAGCCTGGTGAGACTCTGTATCTCTACCTCGCGGCAACATCCGAGGTAGTCAGCATGGTCCTGGTCGCTGAAAGACCAGAGCACCCCCACAAAGGAGGGACCGGGACCCCCGAGTGGAAGGCGGTGGTCCGTCCACCGCAAAAATGGTGACCGGCTCCGAAACAGGAGGTCCGGCCTGACGCCCTACCCTGCCAAGGTAGTGGGCTACCAGAGGCAGAGGGGCGGGTTGCCCAGGAGGCTGACCTAACAAAGGCGGGTAGTCCGGGATCCTCCGCAAAGGTCCGGACCACCCAGAGGCCGGTGTATTACGTCAGCGAGGTCCTCCACGGGGCAAAGGCCAGGTACCTGGAAACTCACAAGTTTGCTTATGCGTTGCTAGTAGCTTCCAGGAAGTTGCACCATTACTTCCAGGCGCACAAAATTGTTGTAGTGACCTCTTACCCGCTAAGAGCGATCCTGCACAACTCTAACGTCACCGGGAGTATCGCCAAATGGGCTGCGGAGCTGGCAGAATTCTAACTTGACTTCCAGCCCCGCAGCGCTACCAAAAGCCAGGTCCTGTGTTGACGCGGCTTATGAACGAAAATTATACATCATTTTATATTGTTTTTACCTATTATTATGCGTCAACTTTGCCTTTTACTAACAAATAACATAGATTATTGTGGATTTTGCAATATTGTCTTGGAAATGGTCTACTTGTAATTTTTGCAGGTTTTGGGCCAATTTTAAGCAAAATTCATCAAAGTCTACCTCGAGTAAAAAGACCTCTGAATATTATTCAATAACGGAAGAAGAAGCCCAATTAAAGACCCATCAAATGAAGCCCAATTCTAGAAGACTCGACAAGATCTCGGGATACAGAAGAATCTGGAAGGTTTAGAGTCCGAAAAGGACTCCACGAAGATTTATATGAAGGTTATCCCGAAGCCCGCGAAAGATGGAAACTAGAGGAGGCTGGAAGGGCCTGGGTCGGCCGAGCCATACCCCCCCAAGTCGGCCGACCCCAGGACTCCGTATGTCGGTTTCAGTTTCCTTTTCGGCCACGTCTTCTCCAGGGTATTTAAAGCGAAGCTGAGCCCCTGGTCGAGGCATCCAATTCATTATCAAGGCGACAAGACGACGACTTGAGGGACACAACTAGAGGAGAGCAGAGGGTCGAGTTTCTAGTCTAGGTTTAGATCTTCTTCTAATCTCTAGAGGTGATTAGAGGCCTTGCACGGCTCTCTAATTGTCTAGATCCGGAGGTCTAATTGTATCATCAAGGGAAGGTATGATCATGGTTGTAATTATGATACAGTTAATTAATGAAGTATTGTTCTTGTCTAATTATCATATTCTTGTTCTAATTATGGTTGTTCTAGCTGTAATTAAGTTTATGTCTAGATGCATCTTGATTAGACCATGTCATTAAGGGTGATGTTTATCTAGCGTTCTTGATCTTTGATCTAGTTTACTAGTAATATAGTTTTGTGTCTAGTTCTTGTGATCATGGTGATTAGAAGTGCTAGTTGCTCTAATTATGTTATTAGACCAAATAAAAGTAATTGGAAGTGCATTCTCTAATTACGTGCCTGTTGAAAGTTCTTCGTCGATTACCTGGTTACCAGTGACAGTGGAGCCCGGGGAAAGGTTGAGCCGATCTAGGGGATTAGATTGATTGATCATGATTTAATTATGCTATGATAGATGTGCTTGAACATGCTTATTTGCCTTGATCTACTAGTTATCTCGCTGCTCTAATCTCGTTGTGAAACTTTATCTATCGTATGCTTTGGATCCGATTAGAGCTTGATTAGAACCTAGTTAATACCCTTTGATTAGAGTTCTAATTATGTTTCTAATTGTTTATCTTATATATATACATTAGTTTAGTTTATCTCTTTTACTAGACTAGGCTAAGGATTGGTTTAGTTTAAGGATTGGTTTAGAAGTAGATTAGATATCCTTTTTACCCTAGTTTTCGCATAAACTCTTGTTAATTAGATCACGATTAGTTCGTTCCTTGGATTGACATAAACCTACGATACTCATCATAGGGAAAAGCTACACACGATACTGTCGCTTGCAGTATAAGGTTTGCCATGCTTAAGTGCTGTCAACAAGCTTTTCTGGCGCCGTTGCCGGGGAACTAATTATTAGGGTTCTAGTTAATTAGAGTTTATGTTTGTTGTATGTATTTAGCATTTAAATTCAGTTTTATTTCTTTTATGCATTTAGATTTATTTTCTTTATTTTCTTTTAGGCGCAATAATTTTATTTTATTTTTATTTATGTTATTTTTATTTATTACTGTTCTTGCGCCATTTTTTTTATTTTATTTTTTTATTTTTTTTATTTTTTCTTTATTTTCTGAATTTAAATTTTGTTTTTAAATTTTTGGATTCAGGACTAGTTTAAGTAAATTTTGTAGAATTATTTTTGCTTTGTATATATTTTCTGCCACTAACCTGAGCAGGAATGGATGGACCACGATCCAATAAACCATCTAATTATGTGGATGATCCGGAAAAACTGCTGAGAAAGAGCCGAAACTCTGCCAAATTTTCTCGGAAACAAGAGGAAACTCTGCCGAAGATGGAAGACCAAGAGAAGAAGCTTATGGAGCTGTGTGTGCCAACATCAGCAGACTTGAAGATCAGAGACTTGGCACCACCACCCAGAGCATTTGAGATCAGGAGCTCAGTGATCAACATGGTGCAGAATCAACCATTCAGTGGAAAGGAGGACCCAAATCAACACTTGAAGACGTTCTTGCAGATTTGCAACACATTCAACGTTGAAGGAGTCACTAACGACCAGATGAGAGCAAGACTTTTCCCATTCTCTCTGATTGGGAAAGCACACCAGTGGTTGGCGACACCACCAGAGGAGACAGTGAGCAACTGGCAGAGTCTACTACAAGCATTCATCACCAAGTATTTCTCACCAGGGAAGACTCAAGCTTTGCGCAACAGGATCTCAACATTTGTGCAGTACCCCACTGAGACATTCAGTGAAGCTTATGAGAGATTCAACGATTATGTGTCAGCATGCCCTCATCACAATTTTCAGAATTGGGACATAATTCAGAAATTCTATGGAGGACTCAACGCAGTGTGCAGAGGTCAAGTTGATGCATCATCCGGAGGATCAATTCTCAGTCTCACACCCACTGAGACCGAAGCCTTATTCAAGAAGATTGCAGAGAATGGAGCATGGGGAGCAGATAGAGTGACGCCTACCTCACTGGAGCAGCATACTTCCACTGGAACAGCGAAGAGTGTGCTGGAGGTAGACAAGATGGAGATCCTTGGTGGAAAAATCGACTCACTAATGAGGAGGTTCGAGAAGATGGAAAGTGGCAGAGCAGAGGAAGTGAAGTCTACAGATTACATGATGACTTGTGAAGAGTGTGGAGAGTATGGTCACTCAAGTGAGAGGTGTCCGGAGGAAGCTAAGGCTTTGGACTATGCCAGGAAGGAAGGTTGGATTCCCCCGTCCAATTATAGACAACAACAGTTCACTGCCGGATCAGCTATTCAGAATGTCATTCCTCTGCGGATTCAGCTCAAGGACTTTATGGAAGAGCAAGCTAAAATCAACAAGGATACACACTCAAAATTCAAGGCTGTAGACAAAGTGTTAGAAAGCATTGATGGCAAGATCACTACTGTGGGAAGTTCAAATCAACAGCTCATGGGGATGATGAAGATTTTAGAAAATCAACTATCTCAGTTAGCAGAGCATCTCCCAAACAAAAATGAAGGAAAGTTGCCAGGACAGCCACAGTCTAAAGAGTCACTCAAAGCAGTCACTACCAGATCCGGGAGAGAGACTAGAGACCCAGAGTTGACTACAAAAATTGCCAGTTCAGTGGAAGCAGAGAAAGAGAGTGAAGACGAACCAGAAGTGACAGTAGACGACACAAGAGTGTTACCAGAAAAGTGTAGAGTTCGAGCTAGCAAGACGGATGAGCATTTCAACAAGTTCATTGAAGTGATCAAGCAGCTATATATCCACATGCCACTATTGGATGCACTTCAAGTACCCACTTATGCCAAGTACTTCAAGGATATACTAGCTAACAAGAGGGAAATGCCATCTGAGTGTGTCAAGCTGACGACTGAGTGTAGTGCAGCCATAATGGATGTCCCTTTACAGAAGATGGCAGATCCGGGATGCCCCACCATCCCATGTTCTATTGGTGTACTCAACATTGATAAGGCTTTGTGCGATCTTGGAGCAAGTGTTAGTGTGATGCCGAAGTCAGTGTTCGATAGACTCAAGCTGCCTAAACCAGAGCCTACATCCATATGTTTGGAGCTAGCAGATCGTTCAGTGAGATATCCAGAAGGAGTAGCTGAGGATGTGCCAGTGAAGATTGGAGATAATATTGTACCAGTTGACTTCGTTATTCTGGAGATGGGAGCAAGCTCGAGATCACCACTGATACTTGGAAGACCTTTCCTAAGGACTGCTCAAGCCACTATTAATGTGGGGAAGGGAGAAATCAAGTTCAACATCAATGGTGAATCAAGTTCATTCAAATTTCGTCCGAAGTTTGAAGTTTGCCAATCAATTGAAGAGGACGGAGCTTGAAGAAGAAGACTTGTCTGCAGTGTCTACACAAGACATTGGACAGTAAAGATTTGAAGTTGGGCTGAAGGACTCATCTTAAGCGCTATTGGGAGGCAACCCAGGTATTTAGAGTTTTTAGTTTAATTTGAGTTAGTTTAAATTGAGTCAAAACTTTATTGTTAAACATTAGTTAAATTAATAAAGTTTGAGTTAGTTTAATTTAAAGTTTTTAGATTTAAATAGGATAAGATAGCTACTCTCACTTACGTAGCTATCTAAATTTTGAAAACCACGAAGACTTTGCCGGTTTAAATTTGGTTCGATTTTATTCGGTTTTTAAATAAAAATTAGAGTAGATATGTTTTTCTAGATTTTATCTATATTGTTTGAATTTCAAAAATCATCTCTCTAATTTTATTCAAAAACTAGGCGTTTAACCTAAGCCACGCTAAAGAATTGAAGTTAGTTTATTCAATTCAATTAATGAATTGAGTGACTATCTTTATTCTGAAATTAAATCGGTTGATTAACCGAACATTTGTTTTTAATAAAAACTTTAAACATAGGTTTAATTTTCAATATGCTAAATAGGGATAATCTTTAATATGAAAATTAATTCTATCTTTTTGTGTGCTGAAATTATTAAACCTACATTAGTAGGGATATTTATATTGCTTATACGCATTAAGGACTAGAATTAGTGAAGATTAACATCAACCAAATAAAAATTAATTAATTAGGCAACATTGGATCCTCTTTTGATCTTGTAGCAACCAGCCAAGACATAGGAATAGGATAGGATTAAAACTTTTTAGGATAGCCATGATGAAGAAACATCCAAGGGGACAAACTTATGGTTGATTGAAGTTTCTGTCCAAAGCTGCATGCACGACGTTCAACTTGCAGTAGAAGCTATCCAAAAGTATCAGGAATCCATTGGGAATCTTGCAGGAGAAGGAGGAGACCCAGCAGAGCCAGCACAAGGCCAGCTCGGCCGAGCCACACCCCCCCTGGTCGGCCGACCTCAGTAGACCCTTCACCAGATGCACCTCCCCTTTCAGCAGCAGCCTTGCCTATAAATTCCAGACCTTTGTTGATGATCTTCACCACCCAGAAACCATTCCAGAGCCAGTATTTCGAGAGAGAAGAGCAAGAGTAGTAGTTCTTGAGAGTTCTTGAGAGGAAGAGTTTAGAAGATGAAGAAGGCGGCAAGCTTCATCAAGAAGACTTTCAAGGGTTCTTCATCAAGGAGCAGCTCTCAATCCCAAGACGACGATTCATCAAGACTTTCATCAAGGAGACACTCTGTCTCTGAGATGGGGAGTTCCGGTTCTGAGCAGAGTCTCCGTCGGGATCAAGGATTGAGAGGATGTTCTTCTCGCTTCTCTGTTGAAGTAGAAGATGTCATGGAGCCGGTGAGGAGGCCACGCACTCGTTCTCAAAGTCAAGTCCCTCAACCGATGAACATTGATGATGATGATGATGATGAAGAGTGGAAGTATTCTTCAGAAGGATTTTCTCTCCGTTCAGCTATAGAAGAGCAAAGGTACAACAGTTGCAAAGAAAGGATTAGGTCCAATCTTGATTTAGATCATGATTTCATGAAAGTTCTAAACTTTGATTCAAGTATAGAGAAATCATTCCTTAATCTTGGCTGGGGTCCTTTCATTCATATTAGTGCTAGTTATCAGAGTGACTTAGCACTAGAGATTATGACTACTATGGATATAGTTCAGTCTTCTGATGGAATCAGCACTTTAAGGTTTAGACTTAAGGAAAACTGGACTGATATTTCTTTTGGAACTGTTGGAGCTTTATTTGGATTCCACACTAATGCACCAGAAAGTATAGAAGTTAATAATACTACACTAGAGAATTTTTGGTTGCGTATTGCTAGTGGACATTCAAAGGAGAGAATGAAAATTATCAACCCCATCCTTCGCATCATTCATAGATTCATGACAGTAAGAGTTTTGGAAAGGATGGATGACACTAAGGTGCAGATTGCTGAATTGAAATGGCTATATATTGCACTGTGTCAACCTACTTGGACTAAGCCCATTAATGCAATGATTAATCATTGGATAGTCCAGAGAAATAGAGCAACCGGATTATTGGGATATGGACATTATCTTACGGTGATTGCCTTCTCACTGATACCCAATTTGGTTTCTAGCCCCGCATACACTGTGCTACCAGCTAGTATAGATGAAAACTCCCTTAAGAAAGGGAAATACATTTTTGGAAATTCATCTACTGGATTTTATGTGGCTAAAACCAAGTTTAGAATCCCAGATAGAAGGTTGTCTCTGTTTATTCAGAATAAAACTGATTGGTTGGAGAAGTTTATGTTTGAGGAAGAACCAAGTCAGCAAACATCATCAGAATGGGACGCTTGGACTACTCCTAATCAACAGTTTCCTAGCAGTCAGTTTGGAGCAGGTTCATCACAAGGGCCAGTCTATCAAGTCAGACCCATTAGCTCTTATGATCCAACCTCTACTCCTGTATTTCAGCCATCAGGGAATATTCCTCCACCTGCAGTTTTTATTCCTAGAAATGCACGATCCTACGATCCAGATTTCATTGCAGCTCAGCAGATGCCATACAGATCTTATTATGGCATTGAGACAATGACGGCAAGAAATTATGGTATTCTTGATCATGTTCGGGAAAATTTACAACAGTACGAGCAAAACACTCAGAATATTGAGGAGCAATTATTCAACCTGAGGCTGTGGGACCAGAACAATCAAGGCAATCAAGAGTGAAGCTCTTAGTGGTTTGATTTTCTTTTTCTTTTTTTTTATTTTAATTTCGAATTTATTTTAATTTCTCTTATTTTATATATTTTGTATAATTATGAGTGTTTAATTCAAGTTAATTTGAGTTTTATTTGAGTCATGTGAGTTAACCATATATCACCTCCTTTGTTTAATTGAATAAAACTTGTGTTAATTTGTGTTCTAAAGTCTTTTGATTAGACTAAGTTTATGCTCTCAATTTAATGCACTTAAATTTGAATTTTGATTTGCATATATGAGATAGATTTGATATTTCATAAAGACCCATATGATATTAATATTTTGATTTCAGATTTATCATATTGAGTCTCCTTTTAAAAAAAATGATGATTTTATTTTATAAACTTTTATGATCAAAGTTTTTCTTGTGATTATTTTATATAAGCCCTTCCTATTTAGAGCCTTATATTATATAATACACTATAGTTTGATCAAATTTAATTCTTGATTGAATTGAATTAGGATTTGAATCTAGGGTTTGAGATTTCAAAGCTGGTCATTCATATTTGATTATCTTTTCATTTGCTAGCCTTTTTATCCATGCATTGTATATCTCTACATTGGAGAAAATACAAATTTCGCTGGATATCCCTCCTGAAACCAAAATATCGTCAAAAATATATCTATCCTTACCACAACCTATTTGTTTTCTGGAGTATATCTTAAATTTATTTTTTTCAGCTGGACCCCTGTTCCAAAAAGTTAAAATACTCGAGGATGAGTATTATTCAAGAGTGGGGGAGGAAAGCTTATTTTAAAATTAAAATTTTTATAAAGTTTTTGAGGAGGCAAAGAAAAAAAAAAAGAGAGAAGACCAAGTGGTCGAAAATTGAAAAAAAAAGAGAGAGAAAAGAAAAAAAAGCCAAGTGGCCGCAGTAGAATTAGGAATAAAAATATATATTATATTTATGCCCCTCAAAAATCTTTTATATGAAAGGTGGTGTTTATTCAATATATATACTCCAGAAAATTTTCCAACCATATGCAATCCGATATCAGGGACTTCATTTGTGCCTTGAAATCATTGATTTATTTGCATATGTCCACCATTCTATATAATTTTTCTTTATCTTTTTCATCAATTTATTTTCCATGACCTTTTTGAGAAATCTCAGTAAAACCAGCAGATCCTTTTCCAAGTTTGATAATATATTGAGATTAAATTTTGATTAGGATCCTTACCGAAAACTCCAGATATAAGCCTACACATATATAATATGATTATGAGATAGTTTTTAGCCACATATTGAGTGACTAGAAAGATGAGTGGAGTTTTGGGCTTTATATAATCTTGATCCTTGAAAACTTTGTCGAAATAATAATTTTTGAAAAGAAGGAGATTCATTTGTGATAAAGTTTGATCTCATTTATCATACATTGTGGGATATGCTTACATGAATATCTATCTATTTTTATATTTGTAGATCCAAACACTGAAAAATATTGAGAGTATGAATTTAGTTTGATTATTTGATTTTAGTTCATAAGTTAACTATATTTTAAGTTTTTACTTACTCGAGGACGAGCAAGGTTTAAGAGTGGGGGTATTGTTGACGCGGCTTATGAACGAAAATTATACATCATTTTATATTGTTTTTACCTATTATTATGCGTCAACTTTGCCTTTTACTAACAAATAACATAGATTATTGTGGATTTTGCAATATTGTCTTGGAAATGGTCTACTTGTAATTTTTGCAGGTTTTGGGCCAATTTTAAGCAAAATTCATCAAAGTCTACCTCGAGTAAAAAGACCTCTGAATATTATTCAATAACGGAAGAAGAAGCCCAATTAAAGACCCATCAAATGAAGCCCAATTCTAGAAGACTCGACAAGATCTCGGGATACAGAAGAATCTGGAAGGTTTAGAGTCCGAAAAGGACTCCACGAAGATTTATATGAAGGTTATCCCGAAGCCCGCGAAAGATGGAAACTAGAGGAGGCTGGAAGGGCCTGGGTCGGCCGAGCCATACCCCCCCAAGTCGGCCGACCCCAGGACTCCGTATGTCGGTTTCAGTTTCCTTTTCGGCCACGTCTTCTCCAGGGTATTTAAAGCGAAGCTGAGCCCCTAGTCGAGGCATCCAATTCATTATCAAGGCGACAAGACGACGACTTGAGGGACACAACTAGAGGAGAGCAGAGGGTCGAGTTTCTAGTCTAGGTTTAGATCTTCTTCTAATCTCTAGAGGTGATTAGAGGCCTTGCACGGCTCTCTAATTGTCTAGATCCGGAGGTCTAATTGTATCATCAAGGGAAGGTATGATCATGGTTGTAATTATGATACAGTTAATTAATGAAGTATTGTTCTTGTCTAATTATCATATTCTTGTTCTAATTATGGTTGTTCTAGCTGTAATTAAGTTTATGTCTAGATGCATCTTGATTAGACCATGTCATTAAGGGTGATGTTTATCTAGCGTTCTTGATCTTTGATCTAGTTTACTAGTAATATAGTTTTGTGTCTAGTTCTTGTGATCATGGTGATTAGAAGTGCTAGTTGCTCTAATTATGTTATTAGACCAAATAAAAGTAATTGGAAGTGCATTCTCTAATTACGTGCCTGTTGAAAGTTCTTCGTCGATTACCTGGTTACCAGTGACAGTGGAGCCCGGGGAAAGGTTGAGCCGATCTAGGGGATTAGATTGATTGATCATGATTTAATTATGCTATGATAGATGTGCTTGAACATGCTTATTTGCCTTGATCTACTAGTTATCTCGCTGCTCTAATCTCGTTGTGAAACTTTATCTATCGTATGCTTTGGATCCGATTAGAGCTTGATTAGAACCTAGTTAATACCCTTTGATTAGAGTTCTAATTATGTTTCTAATTGTTTATCTTATATATATACATTAGTTTAGTTTATCTCTTTTACTAGACTAGGCTAAGGATTGGTTTAGTTTAAGGATTGGTTTAGAAGTAGATTAGATATCCTTTTTACCCTAGTTTTCGCATAAACTCTTGTTAATTAGATCACGATTAGTTCGTTCCTTGGATTGACATAAACCTACGATACTCATCATAGGGAAAAGCTACACACGATACTGTCGCTTGCAGTATAAGGTTTGCCATGCTTAAGTGCTGTCAACATCCTGGCAGACTTCATCGCGGAATGGACACCTACTGCCGCTGAGCCAGGGGGCCCGCAGTCTGAGGCGGGTCCTTCACAGCTGGGCAGGCCTGTCCGGGTTTTCACCAAGCCACACTGGACGCTCTTTTTCGATGGGTCTGCCCGCGAGAGAGGATCCGGAGCAGGTGTGGTACTCGTGGACCCAGGCGGAGATCAAGTAAAGTACATAGTACGCTTCGAGTTCAAGGCCACCAACAACATGGCAGAGTACGAAGCCTTGATCTTCGGGCTAATGGCCGCCCAGTCACTGGGAATCAAGCAGCTCCTAGTCAAGGGAGATTCCCAGCTGGTGATCAGACAGGTCCGGGGGGAGTGCTGCTGCAACAACCCCCAACTTGCGGCGTACCTCATGCGAGTGAGGGAGCTCGAGAAAGACTTTGAGATCCTGGAGCTGCAGCACATTCCAAGAGACCTCAACTCAGTAGCAGATGACCTCTCCGCGAGAGCATCAACTCAGGGCCCAGTACCCGATGGCGTCTTTGAAAGACAGCTACTGAGACCAACCGCCCAGCCAGCCGAACTGGGTGAAGGGGGCGGAACTAGCACCTCGAAGCTAGCAGTCCCGATGGTCCTCCACCTCTGGGGGCCATCAAGGATCGTGTGGACTGATGACCCCGGCACGTCATCAGGGACACATCCATTGGCTCAGGACAGTCCCGATGCATGGATCTCCGAGATCCGGGACTACCTGAAGGACAAAATCCTTTCCGATGAATATGTGTCTGCTGAGCGCATAGTGCGGTTGGCTAAACGCTACACACTGGTAGAAGGGGATCTCTACCGGCGTGGCGCCAACGGCATCCTCATGCGATGCATAACCCGGGAAGAAGGCCGTGATTTACTCACAGAAATCCATAGGGGCGAGTGCGGGAATCATTCGGGGTCCCGTACGCTGGTCGGTAAAGCCTTCCGGCATGGATTTTACTGGCCGACAGCTCTCCAGGATGCGGCCGAGCTGGTAAGGTCCTGTAAAGCGTGCCAGTTCCACGCAAAGCAGATACACACACCAGCTCAACCGCTGCAGATGATTCCACCCTCCTGGCCCTTCGCGGTATGGGGGGTAGACATCCTAGGACCGTTCCCTAGGGCCATCGGTGGGTACCGATACCTCTATGTTGCCATTGACAAGTTCACAAAATGGCCAGAGGTAACCCCAGTGGTGAAAATCACCCAAGGAACCGCAACAGCTTTCCTCAAGTCCATTGTATGCCGGTTCGGCGTCCCTAACCGTATCATAACGGACAACGGGACCCAGTTCAGGAGCCGAGTCTTCCAGGATTACTGTGACGGTGTTGGCATACAGCTATGCTTCGCGTCGGTAGCACATCCCAAGAGCAATGGACAAGTAGAAAGGGCTAATGCGGAAATCCTCAGGGGACTCAAGACTCGCACCTACGACTGCTTAAAGAAGCACGGTGCCAAGTGGATCGACGAGCTTCCCTGTGTGTTGTGGGGAAACCGGACCACACCCAGCCGAGCGACCGGGGAAACCCCGTTTTTTCTGGTGTACGGGGCCGAAGCATGCCTCCCGCCAGAGATTCTCTTGGGCTCCCTACGGGTCCAAGCTTTTGATGAATCTTTGCAGGAACAGGACAGGCGCGACGACATCGACCTCGTCGAGGAGCGACGGTGGCAAGCGGCAATCCGGAACGCGCGGTACAACCAGGCGCTCAAGCGCTACCATGAACGGACCGTGCGGGGAAGGGTCCTCCAACCTGGGGACCTGGTCCTGAGACGCATCCTAAACCGAGAAGGGCTCAACAAACTCTCCCCTAGCTGGGAAGGGCCCTTCAAGGTGACGGAAGTAAGTCGCCCCGGTTGCGTCCGTCTTGCCACGGAGGAGGGCGTTCCGCTGCCGAACCCATGGAACATCGAACACCTCCGTAAGTTTTATCCGTAGGCAGAAGCTGGGCTTTTTTCTTTCCTTATAAAGTAGGTAATACCACCAAGTGGACCAGAGCGGTGGAGGTCCGCCCTTGTAATCCCGGCCTCTGGCTGACATCACATGATTCCACCTTATAAATAAAGGAAATTGCCCCTGTTGCTGCCTTTGCGATGATTTCAATTATCTCCTTATCTCCCTATCAATATCATTATCACTAACCCCCGTCCGGTACCCTATTATCGCCTAAAGCTTGAAACGGGAAAATCTGGCTTGAGAGCAGGTGAGGGAGATCTTGTCTAATTGTTCGAGTGTGGTCCGCTGTGCTGGGGGCCAGCTCCCGAGAAAAGGAACTCGCCTTGGTGGCCCGGAGTCGTCAGCTGCTTAGCCTGTCTCCCCACTTCGCCGCAAGTTCCCCAGTACCAGGAGCAGAGCGTGCAGCACGCCGAACCACACCCTCGCCATTAGCAAGCTCTCCAGATCCTGACTAACAAGGTCCGGTTTCGTAAAGCACTAAGGCACCTGAGAAAGATGTGTTTCGCTGAAAGAGGCCTGTAGCGTCAGGAGCCGGTCCGTGGTTAAGATACCTGAAACAGAGATAGTCCGGGGCTGTACAGTGCCTTAGCCTGGTCCTGCACCCTAAGCCTCTGCACCCTACTATCCCCATCTGGGTATCTTGGTCACGGACCATGCACCTAGGAACGCCGGACCACAGCCAGTTGAGAAAAGTCAGCTCAGAATAAGGTCCCGCGGGTTTGCTACTAACGCCTACCATGAGTTTGCATGCAGGTCCAACTTGGTGGTAGCCAGCCTCAAAACTAGAGCCTACCTACTAGGGGGCCAGGGGTCGGGCAAAACCATACCAGTGTGCAACAGGAAAGAGGGAATGTACAACATACAGATAAGTCATAATACCCATCCTCCCTCATTTCATAAGTTGAGTTGTCCATAAAAAAAAAAGAAAAAAGAAAAAAGATACACTTGAAGCCGGATTGAAGGGGGCTCTGTTCTTGCTAAAGGCAAGGGCAGAAGATCCACAGGCGGCACGAGAGCTCAACGGCTCGGTGGCAACCGCGCAGAACCAACGCGGCCGAGCGCGACTGGCAGCTCGGGGTCCGCGGGGCGCGCAAGCCGAGGAGCGTCGGCACAAGCGACGGGGAGGCGGCGTCGAAGCTGCTGAGCTCCTGCCATGGCCACACCGCCACCAGCCACGCTGCCACCATGCGCGCGCTGTGGAGCGCTTGGCAGTGGTTCAGAAGTGCCCCGTCCCACTGCCGGTGCCGGATCCCCCTCGACAGCGACGCAGGTGCGCGGTCGTTGGGAGGGAGTTTGGCTACAAGTGTCCCTTATGAAGACACTCGTAGCCAAAAATCGGCACACATATGAAGAAAACTCATAGCCAAAGAAGATGGGTTCCATGGGAACACTCCCAGGCTATCCTGAGAGTATCTTTCCCAAACTGAGGAAACACTCTCGGGAAAACTTCCCATGCCTTGCTGCATGGAAGGGGCCATGCCCCTCCTAGAGAGGGAGGGAGTCCCATGTTCTACCCTACCTTGCTTGACTATGCAGTTGGAGAAGTTGTGTTAAGAGCGGGTAGCACGCCCCTATTTATAGGGACAGCCCAAGACACTGCAGCTGCTGAGTCCAAGGCGTGGTAAAGAGCGTGGCTCACGGGCGCACTGTTCCCTCTTGACGTGCCCAGGTCAGACTGAGAGCGCACGCCTTTGTAGGGGCCGCACCGCTCGAGAGTGAGGTGACCTATCCCTGCGGTAGAGCAGGAGAGCATCCGATGCCCTGCCTGCCAGCAGAGACAAGACTGGACATAGAGGGATGGGGGAGACCCTACTGAGAGCACGCACGCGCGACCCGCCGAGTAACTCAAGCGCCCCACCGGCAGTACAACCGCATGAAGGAAAGCGAACCGCTGCGATCACATTTAATAAGAGGGAAAAGAACCGGACGGTACGGCGTCAGCACGGCATAGTATCACCAGTCAGCACGAGCCAGCCGCCTCAAAAGGCGAGAGATTCCCGCGACCTGAATCGCCAGACCGTGGGGCCCGGCAATAGCCCACACAGCCTATAAGGCTCAGCACGCAGCGAAAGAAGCGAAACAGATAAGTCACGATCTCTATTTTCTTTCCAGATTATACTTTTTACATAGAAAAAGAAATAAAAAGAAAGCAAAATGAAGCCTCTATGGCGCTGGAGGAACTCCCGCCTCCGGTGCACCCAGCTCCTCATCTGCAGGGGCCCGCTGAAACCGTGTGGCGACGATCTCAACTACTTCCTGCACGCTTGCCCGGGCGGCGACCTCCGTTTCTTCCACCGGACCTACGACAACCGGATCTAGGGAGATGGCGGGGTCATGGCTCCGGAAGCAGACCAGCAGGTGCTCCGCCACGGCACGAAGTAGATCGCGACCCTCGGCTTCAAGGCGCTCCGCAAGCGCGGAATCCAAGCACCGAAGCCGTTCCATAGCAGAGCGAAGGACGGGGAGAGCGTCCGCCATGGTCGACGGCGGCTCTGGCACCTGGATCAGACTCAACCCAAGCGGCACCAGAGCGGTGTTCACCTCCCCAGCCCAGTCGGCGAAATGTCGGAGGTCGGCGCGCAGCTGTGCCTGACTCTCCGCCAAAGCCTGCTGGGCGGCCTCCAGTTTCAGCTGCTCCGAAGCAGCTTGCCCTGCCCGGAGCTGCTTCACCTGCTCGTCGAGCTCCGCCTCCCGGGACTTCACCCAGTCCTCTCGGACCTTGAGGGTACCGGACAGGCGGGAGGCCTCCGTCTTGAGGGTCCTGGCTGCCGCCTCGCGCTGGGAAGCAGAGTCCTCGAGGGCCTTGGTAGCAGCCTCGCGCTGAGAAAGGGTCTCTTCGAGGGCTTTGACCGCCGCCTTGCGTTGGTCAAGTGCCGCCTCCTTCTCGTCAAGACTCTTATTGACGGCGAGCTGCCGCTCAGACACCTCCAGCATCTTCTTCCTGCGCCGCTCCATCCCCTGCATCTCGGACTCCAGCTCGGCCCGATCGAGCCTCAGCTTCGCCTCGTCCACAGTGACCGTCTTCTCCCGGAGAGCAACCGCACGCTCTCGGGCGGCGAACAGCTGAAGGTCCTTCTCATAGGCCTCGCGATCGGCGCCGAGGTCCTTGCGGGCGGCGGTGAGCTCCGCGCGGACCTGGGAGTACCGAGAAGACGTAGCGCGGATCTGTTCCCTCAAGCGGGTCTGCCAGCCAGCCAAGCGCTCGCGCTCCTGCTGCAGCTGCGCCCATTCCAGCTGGAACGCCTCCTTGACGTCCTCCAGGGCCTGGAGTCCTCGGCGCAGCACGCGGGGCAGAGTCGGCACCCTTGACAGGAGCGGGTGCGGCCGCCCCTGGACCTCTTCCAAGCCGCCCTCGGTTAGACGAGGGGCCTCGGACCTCGTCGCAACTTCAGGCGTCAAACCGGCCGGTGCGGTCCTCTCCGTCGTGGCCCCCGGCGTCGGACCACCTGGAGCAATCGCCTCGGTCGTGTCCGCCCGACCGCCGGATCCGCTGGGTGGAACAGCACCGGCAGGAGGAGCAGCCGCGGAGGAGCTGACCAGGCGAGATGTCCTGAACAAGGCAGGAAATGAGGCTCGGGAGAATTCGAGGAGCTAGCAGCGACTCGGCAAAAAAGCTTGAGCCAACCCAAAATAGCTTACCTCGGTGTCTGCGCCGTCCAGCGACCTCGGAGGCCAGGAGCCCGTCGCTGATGATGGTCCGGCTTTGGCGGTGGTGGTACTTGCTGCCGCTGCTGCTGAGGGCCCGGCTTGGGCAGTGGCGGCGCTTGCTGCCGATGCTGCTGTTGGCTCGGCCTTGGCGGAGGCGGCGGTACATGCGGCCGCTGGTGCTGTTGGCTCGGCCTTGGCGAAAGTGGCGCTTGCTGCTGCTGCTGTTGCCACTGGTGCTGCTGGTGCTGCTGGTCCGGACGCGACGGAGGTGAAGGGCGCCCCCACTGCCCGGACGAGCTTCCCTCCTCCGTGGTCCGCTGGCGTTTAGGCTCGGGCTCTGAAACGGAGGTCCCGTCGCCACGGACCAGCCTACGCCACCTCTCCTCGCCGCCAGCCGTCGGCACGGGTTCCTTCCCCTTGCCAGCAGGGGTGGAGCCCCCAGCGCGGGCGTCCCTGATCGGAGCATCGCCAATGCTGATTCCCCGGTTGGGGTCGCCCCCGAGCTGCCGCACCGCGAGCCCGACGTCGTCGAGTGTAGGCATGTCCCGGAGCACCGCCGACCGCAGGGCCTGGTTGTTGCAGAGCGGTGTAACGGCAGCGGGCAGAGCCAGCTGCTCGGGGACGAACGCCTCACCCACGACGCGGCACATCAAAGACTCTAGCTCCCCGGGCGCCAGGTTGTTAACCTCGCCCCGCGGAATTCGGCTGCAGTCGTTGGGGCCGGTGTAGCTCCATGCCCGCCTCGGTCGCTGCTGCAAGGGGACGAGTCTCCGCGTGAGGAAGTCCGCGAGGACGTGCATCGAGGTGAGCCCGTCATTAACGAGCTCAGTGATCCTCACTAGCACGGTGGAGAAGTCACCCGGCAGGTCCGCAGGGGCACCCCATTCCGGGCGGGGCGAGGTTGGGCCGCCCTTAGGGAGCTTCAGCCGGTCGTTCGGGTCCGCCCTCGCAATCACCCAGTCGTTGCGCCAGTTCTCCCACTTGGCGCTGGAAAAAGAGGGAAGGTAGGTTGACGACCTCCCGGACCCCCTCAGCACGAAGTAGAAGCCGCCGATGTCGCTCGTGCTCCTACCGGAACCCTTCAGCGAGAAGAAGTGGCGAAAGAGCGCCACACAGGGCGGCACCCCTACGAACATCTCGCAGAGGTGGATGAAGATCGCCGCCTGAAGGATGGAGTGGGGAGTGAGGTGCTGGAGCTGCAGCCCGTATCCCTCCAGCAGCAGCAGGAAGAAGGACGAGATCGGCACCCCCAGGCCGCAGTAGAGGTAGGAGACGAAGAGCGCAAACTCCCCGGGCCGCAGATTGCGGAAGGGGAGGGAGCCCGCGCAGACGCCATCGCGTCGTGTCGCGTCCGTCCAGCCAAGGAGGCGACTCACGATGTCGAGGTCCTCCTCAGACTGCCAGTTGGCAGGATCACCGAGACCCATCGCCATTGATCGGAGTAGCGAAAGGCGATGGGGATGCGCGGCGCCGGCGAGGGCAAAGAGCTCTACGGCGAAGAAGGAGAGGCGCGGCTGCGGTTGCTAAGGGAGTGGAGACGAAGCCTGAGAAAGCGTACCAGGCATCCGGTCAAAAGCCCTATTTAATGGAGCCATCGGCGCGCTCCGTACTATAAGCACACACGCACGGACGCACCCGCAACCCGTCCAGCCCCTGACAAGGGGCCCCAGGGGCCGCAAACCGCGACAGGCGGGTAAGAAACCGGGTGAGAAAGAATACGAACCGTCACTCGGCCTTCGCGCGGCAAGCGTGCGATCCGCTGCCCCCGCCTTAACTGCGGAGAGGTGGGCAGGCGGCCCGTCGCTTCGTCTGACCGGCGCAGGCCTGCCTCCTCGGAACTCGGGGAAATTCCCACGACCTGGTACGACCAGATCGTGCGGGGCCCGTCAGGCGCCCAGGTGATCCAGTGCGGATCGAAGGGGCCGGAGCCAAAGGCCACACGAAGCCTCGAGGGAGCAAGTGATAAGCGTTGGTGGGCCCACCTTAGGTTCCCAAGCTCACCTAAGATAGGCCCAGGGGCCACTGTCGATACCCAGCAAACCGGGTATCCGCTTATACAGGTCAAAAGCTAAGTACAGCACATAACAAGGCTCCACGCAGCCTAACAAAGAAGCGTTTAATCCCCCCTTGGGGAAAAACGCACCTGGCCTTCCCGTCAACCAGAGGAAGCAGCCAGTATTGCCACGTGTCACAGTAAGGAAAGAGCCCAAAGGCACTCGCAGTTCTGACCCACCACTTGTGGGCCAGACCTGTTTCCACAAGGTCCGGTCTTAAGTTAGGGACGCGTCACGACCCCAGGAAGGGAGCCGAGCCGGCCCAGCTCGGGGAGGTCCGGAGCGGCCACGTGTCCCCCGCCCAGCGAGGGAGCTGCGGGCTGCGGAGGGTCCTCACCCCTGCAACAGCCTGGTCCGGGGCTGCCACGTGTCCCTCGGACACGCGGCGGGGTCCCCGGCGGCGGGCCACACCCACCTACCGCATTCATTGCGGACAGGTGAGCGTGGCGACAGTGACCATACTGTGAGACGCGCGTTACCGAGGAGCGGCGGCCGTGACAAGGCGTAGCGGTCAACTTCCCGCCGGATACCAGGGATTAAACCACATAAACAAGTACACCGTACGCGGTGTGGGCTACGCCACGCACGACGGCCACGCCCGGGCTATAGCGGTAGGGTCACTGTGGCACGCCGCAGTAATCCGCCTGTAATGACGCGCCGCCCACTCCTGCCCTTGGAGCCATACCGCCGGGTACCACGGCGGATTGGACCGGACAGTGCAAGCAGGGGCGGCGTGGCGACATTTCCGGGCACTCCAGACCAGCGGAGCACTTCCCGAACGGCGCCATACTGCTGCGGCGGATACAGGAACAAGGTGCAGGGATGAGAAGACATCACGGAACGGAGCATAGGACACACCGACAGAGGCGCTGCCGAAGGCCCTGATCTCTGCCAGGAATAACCCAAGAAGTCAAGACAGCATAAGGAACTCTGCCGGGTAGAGATAACAGGCCGGGACCACCTGTCGGGCCCCGGTCACCATGTACATGCACCCCTTGGTCTATAAAAGGGAGGCATGCGAGACGTAGAGGATAGGCTGAAAAACACACCCGAAGAGCATCCAGAGAAGAAGTCTCACGGTCTTCTTCTCCTTCTCACTCAAACCAATACAAGACCTCACCTCCAGTGGACGTAGGGTATTACGCTCCGGCGGCCCGAACCACTCTAAACCCTTGTGTCACCATCGTGCCTTGCCTACGTGGCTATCAGCGATCGCTCCCCCTAACTACTCATAAGTACTTAGGATCGGGCGGGTGCATTCCGCCACCCGGCCGGAGCTCACGCTCCGACAAAGCCTTTCATACCACTGAAATCACAACCAAAGGTCGTCGTTGCATGCTGTGCCATTCATAATTGGATACTGGACAATGGACCTGATGAGTTTGTTCTTGATGAGGCCACTTGGTATTCTCACCTACCTAGAAGTAGGAACCGTGTATCAGATTATGAGGCTGATATACGTGAGTGGGCTGTCAAGCGTGATTTAATAGCACAACAGATGTGGAATGATAGAGTGGTTGTGGGTAGGCATATTTCAAGTATCTCTAACACGATGAGTTGTTAGTTGCACTATTTCACATGATGTAGTTCCTTCTATGTATTTATTGCTATGTGTACTGTCTGTTATTATGCTGTGACTGAAGTCATTTATATAAACTAACTCTACTGGTTCTATTATTAGTATATTACATAATTTTGACAGGATGGGAAAGCTAAAGGATATTGTCAAGAGTGACGAGGGGGTCTCTCGTGATAAGTATGCGAATTGGAGTGATGAGGAGACTAAGTTTATGCTAGAATGGTACATTGGGGTGCAGAAGGATAAACCCAACACATTCTGTTGGAAGCAACCTCACCACCTTCAATGTGCAGATGCTTTGAATGCAAAGTTTTCAAATGGAGTTACTAGAAACCAAGTATACAGGCATTTCAGGTCACTCAAGGAGAAATGGGGCTAGATAAGTCGTGCTCTAGCAAAAAGTGGCTATGGCTTTGATGCAACAACAAAGAAATTCAATATTGACCCATTGGAGAAAGACCCAAATAAACTTGGTGTAAGTGCTCGTGTAATTAACTTTTGATTATATAATTGATCATGGATTGTTGTTGTCTTCCTCTACAACTATTTGGTCTAATTTTTGTTGATTTGAACGTCTTGGCAGACAGCAAAATACAACTATTTGACAAAGCCTATTAAGTTCTACAATCTATTGGAGGAGTTGTTTGCGAACTCTTCACAAGCTGATGGTGAACTTGCTCTTGATCAGACAACTGTTAATGTTCCAAGTGGCAGTGATGATAGTGACGGTGTGAAAGAAGTGGAGAATTATCAAATGACAGTAGAAGATGGCAACGAATCTAACACCATTGCTCGAGATAGTCCAACTACTGATGGAACCATCTCTAGAAAGAAGCGCAAGCGTGTCCCATCAAAGAGTGACAGGAAGGGAAAGGCAAGGTGCCGCAGCATGAATGACGAGGTTTCAGCAAGTATTGTGCGGCTTTGTGACACACTCATTAGTGTTAAGCCTGCCGATTCTTCCCAGAATGTTGTGAAAAGTGAGGAGCCAATAGACCCTAATGCTTCGCTTTGGCGGCGCATCGATGGTCTCACAATCACAGCAAAGGACAAGAATGATATCGCGAGCTTTCTCTCGCAGCCTAGTCAAGAAACTTTCCGTGGCTACCTTAAAGTTGCAAGTGATACAGCTTTCCAAGCTTGGGTCATAGATTTCTTAGATCGCAAGTATGGTGGTGCTGTTGGTATTGGCTCACTTTGATCTTGCTGATGCGTGTCATTTTGAAGCAACACTCTTTTGAGGGATATTTTGGTAACACCATCAATCTGATTGACCGACGTACAAGCAGCGGCTAGAACCACTGCTTTGGCTATTGCGCCACCTCCTGTCCTGTATGGTTGCATAAATGTGGATGTTTTGGAGCTTCATGGGCATAGGACATTGCTGCTGGCACCTCAATGTTAGAGGTGTAACTTTTGTAATTATGTTAGATGGTAGTTCCTACTGAACTAGTGTAGTACCGTAGTTCCTAGCATATATGACGGGATCTAATGATTTTGGATTGTGTATTTGGCTGTCCAAGTCTATTTCACTTAGGTAATTGCAAGAACTTTTATTATGGCAGTTAGTATATAATGTAACTATTCTCTTCTCGTTCATTGTGTTATTGTTGGATGCCGTTTGCTGTTAGCAACTTTGTCTTAATACTCATTATTAGTGCATTTGTTCATACGCCTGTTGAATATGTGAGACAGTAAAGACATGTCATTTTGTGAAGGTGACCACATTTCATTTTGGCATCAATCCAAGCAGTTAGAATGGTGCCCAACCAAATTTTGGCAACATATTTGGTACTCATCCAAACACACATGTACTACCTGACCAAAATTTGGCATTGGCAATTTGGTCACAAACCAAACATCCAAACTTGGGCCTTATTTTGGCTTAGCCCAGCTTTGGCCATGAGCCTAATTTTGGTCAGGCTTCTTTGGTCGACATCCAAGCAGGTCCTTAGTGCATATGTATCGTCTATCTCTATTCATCTACTATTTCAATTCTACAGTAGCGTTACAGTGCCAACGGTACCAAACAATGTATAGACAACCATTTTACACAATTCTATTGGAGATAGGAGATAGCCTTAGAGACCTTGTATGTGGCGATTTGCCTCGTGATGATGCTTAATCCAGTTGAGCTACTTTATCAAAAGAAAAACCCCTGCAACCAACCAGAGAGGCACACGCATCACGTCATCCATCACTGCCCGGCGGCCGCCCGCCACGGCCATGGTTTCCGGCACCATTTTGCTCGGCTTCTACGCCGCCGTCTGCAACCTCAACCTCCTCGACCAAGCGACCGCCCTACAGACGCAGCAGGGCGGTCTCCTCGCGCGCCTCGCCGCGGCCGCATTCGCCCCGGCGGTTCTGGCCACCTTCGCCCTCACCATCCTTCTCCTCCTTGCGCACGTGTGGGTGCTCGACGGGGCCGGCGCCGGCGCCGGGGGCCCTTTCTTGCGCCGTCTCCACAAGGTGACTGTCCTCGCGGCGGTGGCCGCGCTCCTCGCAGCCTCCTTGCTACGGCTCCATGTCGGTGGGTATCTCGGCGTTGGCGGTGTCGACGACGTCGGCTGGCTCAACGTGAAGTGACAAGAACCGTCGATTAGACCAATCCCAACGCTAGACTAAAAGGCCTTGCCTATATTTCCATCCCACTGTTTCAACTACCTCTCTCTACAGTAGCGCTACAGTATTAAACAGTGTTATAAATAGCCATTTTACTCCTCCACTAGGTGTTCTCGGACTTGCACGACCCGTAAAATGAAGCGGGTCGATTACCGGATATGCTCCGCTGTACTGTCCTCGACTGTACTGTCCTCGAATATTGGTCGTTCACTAGTTCATTTTTGAGCTCAAATGCGACAAAACAAAGAAGGAAGTAGTAAATAAAATGTTTGGCGCGGTGGCGCCCCTAGAATTGCCTATTATTCCCTTGCTCTCTATGGCCGTGTACTGGCGTTCGATCTGCTCCACTGGTTAATTCCATTGTAGCTGCTCTGGTCCCGAGATCTTCCTTCCAGTTCCATCTACATCTTTTCTTATATGTTGCGGCCCGCAGACAACTATATGCACAAGTTGCCGCACTCACATTGAATCTCATGCATGAGTTGCTTTTCCTTTCCTTTTTCCTTTTGTTTTCTCAAGTGCAGATTATTACTGGTGCATGATTCATTCCGGGGCATGGAAAAGGGGCAAATATGCGGTGAGTTTCAGTAGCATGATGATGATGATGATAAGGGGAAACACTGCACAATGATTTCAGTGGATAAAACCTGGTCTGGATATAGCTTTCACTGATCAAGGTACAGTGCGTAGTCAAGCTTTCACTGATCAAGTCCTGTGGACCCCTCTGGCTTGACCTATAGAGTGCGTAGTGCCTTTATTTCAGCAGAACAAAAAGCCTCCATTCACACCACAAAGGAAAGGCGACCTCAGCTCCCCGGGAAAAAAAAACACGTGGTCTGAACAACAGCCAAGGACTCTGTTCCCATTACTATTTACAGTATGCTGCACGCAGCAAACCTTTTGCGTATCCTTTGTCCTACTGACTACTGTCAATCTAGCTTGTCCCAACATGCATTGATCATCAGAGACCGAGGAAAGATATGATTTGTGTTTTTTTTTTTCTGAATCTGATGAGAGTATGTAACGAGAAATATTATGTGCATGGCACAGTTAAGTACTACTGCACTGTATGTAACAAATGATTTATTTCCCTCATAAAGAACAGGACAGAAAGTTTGTAGTTTTGTAATTGGCGTAGCCAATTGAACTCGTTTTTTCCCGATGCACCTGAGCTGTGCCGATGCACCTATTCGTCGTCTCTTGGAACCAGGGGCGATGCATCAGCAGCAATGCAGCACCACCGCCGCGCCCTGCCCACAATTATGCAGCTCGTATTCATACGCTGCCCGTTTCCTGGCCCGTTTACAAGTATACGAGTACTAGCAAGTTGCCTTGGGCCACAAGGAAGCAGAGGAGAGATGAGTCGAGATGACGTGTTGGGAGCAAAGCTGGGAGGCGTCACCCCTGACGCACGCGAAGCGAAGCATCTGGCAGTGGCACATCGACGTCTAGACTGACGGAAACTGACCTGGCTTGCTGCTACCTCGGCACAAAGCTTTGGTCTGTTTACAACCCAAAAATTTCTCTCAAATTCTACTATTCAAAAAGAAGATTCCCCATCACATCAAAATATCGGCATATGCATGAAGTACTAAATGTAGATGAAATAAAAAAATAATTGTACAGTTTAGATGTACTTTGCGAGACGAATCTTTTGAGCCTAGTTAGGCCATAATAGGACAATATTTACCACAAACAAACGAAACGTGCTACAGTGCTTTTCAGTTCGGAACAGTACCAATTTCAGGGCTCTAAACACACCCTTTCTTTGGCCAAAGGAGAGACGGCAGGATAGAGCCAGAGCCCAAGCAGACGGGCCGGCCGGGGGCGAAACGGTCAGCCTGGATTAGTTTGCGTCTCCACAATTTATCCCCTAGCTGTATATGTATATATCCTATCGCAGAAAATGACAGCATCCGGACCTGCGACAAATCTGGCTCGCGTCGCGGAAGGGAGAGACGTGGCGGCGGGAGAGCGTCGTGGGCCGAGTTTAGGTGCGGCCCAGCCCACGCGGCAGCGCCACCGCTGCAAGAAGTTGCTCTCGCTTGCGACGACGACGACGAGGCAGCTGCCGACTTCTAGGTTAGGTTCGGGGTTGCCGGGTGTAGGGTTGGGGTTGGCCGTCGGCGGAGACTCTTTCTTCCGACCCGACGGTGGTGGTAGTCGGCCGGGCGGGGCGGAGTAGCCCGGCGGTTGGGCTAGGGTTGGGCGGGGGAGCTCGTTGCCGGGATGGGAGGCGGCGCTCCGGCGAAACTGGATTAGCTGGTGGCGGTGGGGTACCCCTGGTCAAGTCTCACGCGACGTTCCGTTCCGCCCGCTAGCCACCAGCCCGCCACCACCGCCGGTCCAAGGGTGACCTGACCTGCGTCGCCTTCGGAAGAAAAGTCTAGATGATCCCAGAGCCGAAAAGCCACGAGTCCACAACATGAGTTGTATTCATAAAGAGAAACGGCTCCAGCTGTCTGCGGTGGGCAATTTAACTTTTTGCCATTATTATGGATGGCCACTCTCCATTTGCCAGTCTTGTGGCAATTCCTACATTTTTGCACAGGCGAACAAAAAATGCTTACGTTTTTGCCATTTTTGCTGATGTGGCATGCTACGTGAGCAGTCCACGGTGGCGCCGGCACAAGCCCCCCACGGGAAATGACGCTGCTGCCCTCCTCCTCTCACCCTTATCCTCTTCCACGCAGTCCCCCTGCCCTCTCCTGCCTGACCGCCCCCAAACCATCCTCCCCGTCTTCTGTCTCCTAAGCTCGCCCCTGCGCCCGAGCATGTCGCAGTGGGCGGACTCACATGGGCCGCCAGGGAGTGCCGCAGGAGGAAGGTCGAGGGAAAGGAAGGGTGGCTATGAGCTGGGAAAGGAGACAGGTCTGCCCTTGATTCTGTGCCCCTTGTGCAAGAAGCGCCAGGTCGTTGAGTTGAAGACCGTGAAGGATGACAAAGGGAACAAAGGGTGTATCTTCTTCAAATGCCCAGACAATGTCGAACGGGTGAGTAGCCAAGATGATTCAGTCCAAATTTTGCATAGTTTGTTGAAGTTAGGTTTTAGTGTTCCTGCTGTTTATCTTCCTTCCTTCGTTCTTTTTTTTTATTTTAGGTGCCTGGAACATGCACGTACTACGAATGGCAAAGGGGTTACTTGGCCGATCTGTTGGACTTCAACATTGTCCAGATCCATGGAGGCGGCAATGGTTGTGTTGAAGAAGACGAAGCTGTTTCTGGCCTACGCAGCAGGGTGTCACTGGAGGAAAAAATTGACTCTCTGATCCGCTTAATGCAAACTTTGGTCCTTTTGCTTGTACCGGTAGTTTTAGTTGGCATTATGTTAGTGTTCAAGTGAAATCAGTTTGTGAATCAGTGTTCCTATGTTTAGAACAATTTCATGAACCAGTGTATTGAAGAATTTATGAATCAGTGTTTTCTAACTCCATTCATACCCTAGCTTATGAACCAGTGTGTTGTAAGTGCATTCTCAGTGTGTGAATCAGTTTAGGACATCACATATAACAAGTTCAACAGATCATAAACAAGTTCAACAGCACATAATACTTCATAGAGTAACCAAGTTCAACAGACCATAACCTAGTTCAAAAGCATAGATGCTGCATAAGACAGTTCGGCAGCACAGCAAATCATAACCTAAGTTCAAAAGCATAGATGTCGCATAAGATGGTTCGGCAGCACAGCACAACACAACAGATATCTCATACAGCACAGCACACACCAACGAAGTTACACAAATCCTAGTGAACATAACAGTTCTAGGTTTCCCCTCGCTTCTTTGGATTTTTCTTGATCTTGTTAGCTAGTTTCTTCTTCTGTGGGGTCATCTTTTTTGCTTGGGGTCTATCCACATGTTGAGGAGGAGCATCATCAAGCAGTGCAGGTTCAGCTATTGGTGGAGAATCAAGAGCCAACCTCCTGATAAAAATGGTCATGGCAGTGAGAATTGATATTACACTTAGAAGGAAAGCAAGCAAGCTAGGCAGTGAACTAGAGGTGAACTGTACCTTCTTGCACCTCCAGCTTGAGCCTCCTGGGAAGCTTTTGCCATTGCAGCTTTCTGGGCCGCTTGTGCCATTGCAGCTTCTCTAGCTGCTGCTGCTCTGGTTCTTGGTGTGTTTAACTGGGATGGAGGTACAATAGGTTGTTGGACTATAGAAGGTTCAACTTCTTGTTCTACAGCATCAGCACATATATCTTTTTTGCTTTTTTTCCATCCTGGCTTTACACCAGCCTTCTTGGTCCTCCTTTTTCTTTTCTTAGTTCCTATCAATGAGCACCTCCAACTATTTCTCCTGTGTTCTAGTTCTCCATAGTTCAGACATTTGGACTGCCTTGTTGCTTTTCCAGACCTTCTAAGTGGTCCTAAGATCCTGTTCTTCCTCTGCCTGCCTAAAGGACAAAAGGTTCCATGTTGGGTTGCCTATCAGTGGTGATTATTGCTAGGGCATGTGGGCAAGGTTTTCCACTAACCTGCCACTGTCTACAGGTGCAAAAGTGCTCCTTGAGGTAGACAACATGCCTCCTGACAGCTTCATCTTTGTATATCTCTGACACCTCTGACTGGTGAGGATCTTCCTTGGTTACCCTAAGGTGGCCCAGACCCTTTGACTGTGCATTAAGTTCATGCACCACAGCAGGAAGTATATCTCCATTCAATGCCATGGATATCCTCCTTCTTTTCTCAAAAAGTATCACAATTTTCTCTCTCAATGCATCAGCCATACAGTCCACAGGAAGATCCTTGAGCTCTTTGACCCAAGAGTTCCAAGCCTCAGCAAGGTTGTTGTTTATGTAAACCTCAGCAAGGTTGTTGTTTATATAATCATACTTAATATCTTCTAAAAATTTGGCCCTAGTCCAAAGAAGGTTGTGATCCTTCTCAAGCCATTGCAGCAAGCCAAGAGTGTTTTGTAATACCTTGTTTAGCAGATATCTATGCTTATCAATGGTATATGACTTTGCTGCAGGCCACATATACTTGGCATACTCAGTTCTAGTGAAGTTCCTCTTCATATTCTCCATAAGGTGCCTAAAACATTCTCTTTGCTCTGCCTAAGAGAATACCTTCTTCACTGCATTATCTAATCCTTTGCAAGCATCAGTATAGACAGCCAGTTTTGGTACTGGCCCAATAGCATTGCCCAATTGCTCCATGAACCAAGTCCAGTTCTCTTTTGTCTCTGAATCAAAAAAACCAAATGCAACTGGAAAGAGCAAGTTGTGACCATCAATTGCAACAGCAGCTGGCATGTGCCCATTCCCCATTCCATTCAGAGCAGTGGAATCAATGCTGAGATATGGTCTGCATCCATTAAGAAATCCATCTATGCAGGCCTTGAAGGAACAAAAAAAAAATCTACTGAAGTGCTTTTTTCCGTCCACAGTGACTGTGCCTATCTCTACAACACTGCTTGGGCTCCTAAGCTCTATCTCAGCCTTGAATCTATACAGAGAACCATAAGAATCATCCCACTTACCAAACAACTTCTTAGCTGCCCTCTGCCTACCATACCAGACAGTTTGGTATGGTATGGTAATATTGTAATATTGTACTTTGCATACAGCCTTTGTTGTACTTCCTTAGCACCCATGCTGGGTTTCTCCTTCAATAAAAGGATTGTCCTTTCTTCAACCCATGCCTGAGATGCCATCTTGCCAATAAGTCTAATAGCTGATGCACAATTGTGATCACCCTTGATTATTTGGATCTGTCACAAAACATCACCAAATCAGCCAACAATCATAAAAAAACCATAGACATGCTATTAAAAGATACAATATAGGAGTTTGCTAAGACAAAAACATAAGGTTAGTGTACCCTGACACTTGTATCAGCCTGTGTTTTAGCATTAATTTTCCATGGGCATCCATTAGCTTTGCAGTAGCCCCTGAATCTGTCAGGATCTGACTTCTCTGTGTCCAATTTAAACTATGAACTATTGCATACTGCCTCAATGCCCGCTTAAAGTCAAACATAGAAGGGTATACATCACCTACTGTCATGTCAGGATTGTCCCTATCCCAATCTATCAAGGGTTCTGTGTTTTCAATGTCATCAATTGGAATAGAAGCTTCTCTGAACTCTTGCTCCAAATCTGGAGGCATGCATGGAATAGCATATTCTTCTGCTGCTTCATCATCATTTGCTTCAAACCTCAAAGCCTGATATAATGCTGACTTGTCCACTAATTTATTGGCATCACCATCATCTGCATCATCTGTTTCTATAACCAATGTGTCCCAGTCAACAATTAAGCCAGCAACACCATGTGGTCCTACATCAGGAGAATTCCCAGTACAATCCCCTGCCTCTGCTGCATCTACTGAAACTTGAGCATTTGTCACTCCACATGCCGCATGTGTACTGGAGGCAGTAGGGGCTGTCATTTGTGCCAAGTCTTTCTTGTAAGTTACTTTGTCAACGACATCAACAGCCAAAGTCACCACCTTTTCATCTAACCTTGCCTCAATCATCTGTCTGAACTGATCATTACCTCTGACCTTCCATTCAGAACCACTATCCATATCCACTCCCCACACCTCTATCTGTTGGCTCCTGCCCCAGATAATCAAGGATGCCATGTCCTCAATAAATTTATCCAGTGAGTAACCACTGCCAGTGTCTATCCATAAGTCATGCTCTGAATCTTGCAATTCTAGTTCTCCATATTCCAGATTTGCTTTATTCTACCACATTTTATATGAATTCTAAAAGCATTGCCAGGATCAATCCTGACATAACGTAGACATAATGTAGGCAACTATGTCAGATCCAACCACTCAACACATACCGGCCACCATGCATTACACGAAAAAATTTACTCACCAAGGGGGCAATCCATCGCCATCAGCTACCAAAACGACCAAATCTACCAGAACCTAAACCAACCAACATCAAACAAACTACGATTCAGAGGAGTACCAAAACCCTAATGCTTGCTATCAGAAATATCGAAGGTGCGCTGGGCACCCCGACTCATCAGATCAGAAACATGGGGGACGGGAGCATGGCGTCATACCAGGTAGATGCTTGGCCGTCGCGTCAGGAAGGGAAGGGCGGGCGGGCGGCTGGCGGCGCCCCCGCCGTCTCCAGGTCTCCAGTCGGGGTCAGGGTCGGGGTCGGGGAGGATGGTTTGGGGGCGGTCGGGCAGGAGAGGGCAGGGGGACCGCGTGGAAGAGGATAAGGGTGAGAGGAGGAGGGCAGCAGCGTCATTTCCCGTGGGGGGCTTGTGCCGGCGCCACCATGGAATGCTCACACGTAAGCATCTTTTGTTCGTCCGGGCAAAAATGTAAAAACCACCGCAAGACTGGCAAATGGAGAGTGGCCATCCATAATAATGGCAAAAAGTTAAATTGCCTGTCTGCGGTTACTACTGCTTGGCTCTTGACTTCACGTTCACGTGTTCACATGTACATGGCGTCATGGCCAAGGTCTAGCCAGGTACAAATCCGGGATGTCTAGAGGCAGTTTTAGACTATACAACAAAGAATTGTTTGGATGTTCGTTCAGAAGTGTCATTGGGTTGAGATTTCCTGTGTTTGGTTGCTTCATCTAAGATGAGGATTAAAATAAATAAAATCAATATTTTAGATTTTATATGGCAAGTGTGGTCTAGTTTTTTTTAAAAAAATCATTGATATAAATATGAAATCGATTAAGCCATTACACATTTTAATTAAGAGATATATCACTAATTGGGATGGAAAAGGGTGCATTGGTTTATGTGCCTATCCAAACCTAGCGAGGCTAAAGAAAAATTCTAGCTAGACCTGGCCAAGCACCCTCCACTACATCATCCGGGAGAGGCTTCAGTATTAGGTCAGTAAACCAAACAAGCAAGCATGCATTATTTTAGCCTAGATAACCCAATGTGCACCCTACCAATCAGCCCATATAAGAGAGTTGGGTGCCATGCCTCGCGACCCCGGTTGGTTGGCCTCCCTCCCTCTGCTCTCCTTAGCTCTGGTTCTAGGGCCAGTGGCTTAGGCTGAGCTCAGCAATACGCATACCCTATCGTTTATATTTAAAACTCCACTTTGTCTACAGCCTGTCTAAAGCCGTGTTTGGGTACCATTGGCTTATGAAAAAGCTGGATGTGCGCAACTATAAAATTTTAAAAACTAGAGATTAAAAGCTAAGAATTGAAGTTGTTTAGATCCAAGACATTTTTCATAAGCTAGATTGTAAAATTCGAATATATAGATCCAAACGAGTTGTGGCCATACCTTGCCGGTCGCGAGCGCATGAGGCCAAGGACGCCGTGGCCATGGCGCTCAAGGCGGTGTCACAGGAGGTCGCGCGGCATAAGAAGGTGGCCCGTGGGGATGGGGGCAGGCACCGCCAGATTTGGTTCAAGCAGGACGTGCTCCTGGTGCTTTGACACCCGCTCCATTCCCTACGCAACATCCTCACCACCGACATGACATGGAGTCCTCCAGGCGCTGGCCATGGACAACGCCGCGGGAGAGAGGGGGGTGGCCACCCGTCTTGGACGAAGGCCGCGGGAGGGGATGCAGGGAGGCCGCGGGAGCGCCGATCGGGGATGGCTGTCGCCACCAAGCCAGGTGTGGTATGGGAAGGTGGGGGAGGGTATGACATATGGGCCCAACTGCTCTTTAACGGTGGAATGTAATGGTGGCTGGTGGCATGTAAGGGAGTGAAAATAAGAATAGTACAGATGGAATGGCATATAGGGATGGAAAATAAAAATCCAATGGCACTGAAGGAAGGGAACTGTAATTTTTGATGGCACAGAAGGGATCGGTATAAGTTTTGATGTCATTGAAGGGATTTGCACAATTACTTATCTCCTCCCTCTCGAATCTAGGGCGACTAGTCATTCCCCTTGTATGTTTTCGAGATGAGAGTAGCCGCAAGGAAAAGATTAGGAGGAGGATTTATTAATGTATTTGATGTGAAAAAACATAGGTTTAAATTTAGGAAGGCCGTTAGGTTAAGGTCACCAGTCTACCATCTCACCACTTATATTTCAAACTCCACTCTAGTTACAATACGTCTACAAAGCTATGCACGTCTATATGTACATGTTTCGGTGATATTACCTTTAAAAATGTTCTAAACACAAAGACTTAGTATGTGTTTGGATGGAAGACAATATTATTAGATAGGATGGTTCTATCCATATTCTTGATTCTTGGGATAGAACCACCCTATCCAATGTTTGGTTACTAGGGATGGATCAATCCTGTTTTTTTAGTCGTAGGGATTATGGTGCATGTGATTGATGGCGTCTTGAGCGAGTTAGACAATGTTGATGTAGGACCACTTGTTAGCCATGGGCCCCAACTCAGCCGCCCCATGTCCCTTTGCCTCACGCCTTCGCATCGCTCTGCCGTTGCCTCGCATCCCTGCCTCTATTTACCGTTGCCGCCCCTCTCTTGTGGTCTTCGTCGTTCCTCCGCATCGTTCCATTTCCACACATCTCTTCCCCTTGTTCCGGTCCACTGCTGCCCCTCCACGAGATGACTGGGAGACGACGTCCACGAGAGACATCCACATCCGTTCGAATCGTGAGGACGGAGTTTCGGTTGCCTTGGTATAGGAGGGGACTGGAAGAGATTTAATTCCTTGCTAATCAAATTTGAATAAAAAATTATTTAATCTCTCTTAGTCCCCTCTGATACCAAGGCAACCGAACAAGCCCCTAAGGAGAATATTCCCCTTAGGGCTCGTACTCATTTCTCTTTGGAATTGAAGGAGAATGGAGGGAATTGAGGGCGAAAATGAACTAACTTTTTCCCCAGACTTTTCTATTCCCCTTCAATTCCTATCGAAATGATTATCCAAACAATCCCGATTCCTATCCTATCCTCTTCCATCTCCCATGCACACACACACGCTTAAAAGACGATAGAAAAACCGTTGGACGCACCTGGATCAAAAGCATGGTATCCCTCGTAAAATTTTCCTTCGGAAACATTTTTGTTGCGTCGTCTTTTCCCTTCGATTGGGCCATGTCCCGAACCTGCTCAGCTCCACATCGTCGTCGATAACGGACACTATTCACCGGTCCTTGTGTGCCTAGCGCCACCGCTGCTGGTTCCATCCCCTAGCACCGTACCGTTGATGATGAACATATATAGTAAACCTGTTCCTTGCATTCATGAGACATGACAATCGCTTCAAAGTCGATGCGTCGATCGTTGCCCCTCATGCCTTGTCCTGCTTGCTGAGTCGTTGCTGCCCGATAAAATAAGCTCTCCGTGAACTGAACAGCTGCGGTCACCAATTCAGACTGGTGTCTCCATGGCATTCGTTGCACCTGATGATTCCGAGCTAGTAGATCCTTGCGCCCCCTGTGTTGGCTTCTCAGGTCGTGCACAGCTGCCGCAGCAGCTAGCTGGAGCTGGTGGCTTGCATGCTCTGGGCCTGGAGCCATGAACTGCTGGTTGTGTTCATCAACTGAGCCGACTATATATAGAGAGAGAAGGGGAGAAAAAAGCGGAATCAGCGCGGTCCGATCATCCGATGTGTCTCCTACAGTACTCCCCCCTTGAAGATCCAACGGCGCGAAATCTGAAGAAGCGTTCGATGGTGAGGTTGGTGGTCGAGCGGTGTTGCTTTCGTACGAAATTTCGTGGAACCTGCTCCGAGGGAGCAATGGTGGTTCCGTTCTTGAATTGCTGTCATCAGCCGGGATTAGGTGGACGCAGCCTCTGCTGGGCACCGAGACGAGCTCCATTGCCTTCCCCATGAGGCACAGCCTGACTGTTCACACACCGAAGCGGGTTCACCGCGGCGGTTTGATGGTTCGGCACGCGAGGCCCCGCGGCGTCGTTCGTCTTTGGTCGCGGCAGGTCATGTGAATCGAATCAGGTGCGTCCGAGATTGCCTTGGTTCGCACGGAAGATCAATAAACGACGTTTCGGACATCATCGTTGATCTGAAAACAGGCCAATCTTGTTGGTCGGCAAGACAAATAAGTACCAGTAGTATATAAGGACTCCCTTCGTATTTAAATATAAGTCGCGGTTGTTTTTTTTTTTTCAAAACTTCGATCGTTTGTTTTGTTCAAAAACATTCCATAGATTATTATTTATTTTGTTGTGATTTGATTTGTTTTATTATTATATAAAGTTTAGGTGTAACTAGTTATTTTATATATTTACATAATTTTTTTAATAAAACGAACGGTCGAAGTTTTGAAAATAAAAAATCAACGACTTATATATTTTAATATATGGAGGGAGTACTCCGTAGTACAGTATGTCTGAACTCTTAAGATAAGAACGTTGACGTTTTGGTGGGTCAAAGTGGTTAATTAGCAGCGGCCACGAAGCCCATACAAGGAAAAGTTTGACCAGTTGGGAGCCAATCCAGTGTTTAATTTGTTGGTCAAATTAATGATCATGTATACATCACTCTTTTATAATGGCAAATAATGTACGTGTTTATAATTTCTTTTTTTTACAAAGATGCGCAACTTTTTTGCGTATTCGACAAAAACAAAATAATGGCAAATAATGTGAGCAATACCGTGAGGAACTGAGGATGATTCTATATGGACACCTTAATTGTGCAGCTATTGCGAGGCTGTTATCCACTAGTACGACGAGGTCCACCAGCAAGGTCGCCCAAATGACCAAGGTGCAAGTGTAAGTGTGTAACTGGCATTGTTGGCATGTCATCACGGTGTGGCTGGTAGGCGTTCTGGTCATACAGATACAGATACAGATACAGCAGGTTCTAAATTTTCTCTGTTTTCTACTTGTACTACTACTCTGTAGGCTGTAGCTGGGGGCTCGTCTCCACTTGTAGTACTGTACTAGGGAAGAACCGTTTCATGCCAGTAGTACGGTCACAGTCTCACAGATGATGTTTCCTCTTTCCCCATCAATATACGGATACGGTGTTGTTGAACAGGACGAAGATCTCCGTTTCTATCTTCGTCTGTCTGTTTGATTGATCGAAAGAAATGGCACCAGACAGTGCTCGTTCCATGGGTTTCTACTTGTAGGAGTAGTACCATGTGATCCCTAATCCTATATTCGTTCCGAGCTAGGAAAAAGAAGGAAGATGTTGGTTGTTGGATCATGTAAGCTTTTTGGTCGACGTTGAAAGCCAAGCATGCAAGTGTTCTTTGGTCAGCGCACTTTCCTTTTCTTTTTCAGCACGCGATTTTCTTCTTTGCACTAATAAAAGTTCCCTTCCTATGCTATGCTTTCCCATACACTGATAGCTATAGGTAATCTAGTACAAGGTTACTACTATGTCGTAGGGTATATAAACACGGCTACTCCCGTACTAAGTTGTGTAACCTTCACTGTTTACTTTTGGATAAACCAATCAGTTTTGATTTTTTTGCTGACGTGGCACTCTTGTGGAACACATGGGATAAAAGAAACAGCTAATTTTTAACAACTAATAATCAGATTAATGTATCCAAACACCCCTTGCTCTGAACGAATTTTTTCAGCCATGCGACACTGGATCAATCGTTCTATTCCAACACATATCGCTTTTTGTTTTGGAGCCAACTGCGCATACACCATGGCTCCCCTTTCCTTTTTGTTTTTTGATAAACTCATCTTTCCCTTTGAAACGCCCGCCGATGCTGCTTGGCCATCTTTTCTATCCATTTTTGTTTGGAACCAGCTGCGCATCCACGATGGCCCACACCTTTCCCCTTTGGAAGGCGGAAGGCCTGCCGATGCTCCTTGGTAATGGAAAGATGCCTCAAAGTTTTCTTGCTGAGAAACTTGCATTGCCTCATTGAATGCCCGTTCGTGACAGAATACCAGCAGGCAAATGTTGGGCGTGTTTGGATCCCCCGAGCTAAATTTTAGCTCCTGTCACATCGGATGTTTAGACGTCAGTTAGAAGTAGTAAATATAGTCTAATTGCGATAAAAACTAAACGGCGAAACGAATTTATTAAGCCTAAAGACTGCATTATGAACCTCAGGACTGCATTTGGTCGATCTTTGAAGCGCGCATTCAAAGCCCGGCTGGACGTCTCTTTCTTCATATAAAAAAATCCTTATCCTTAATTCTGGGCACGTGAAATGATCGGATCTTCTGAGGAATTGCGCCCAATCAAGAAAACAGCTTCGGCGCTTTCAAAGCTGCCTTTCAGATCGATGGTGACTCATAGAGCTAGAGCTTCCTTGTGGCTAGAATTGAACGGCTAGACTTGTCTCTCTCTCTCTATCTTTCCCCTAGTCTTCTTTCTTTTCTGTTGCTCTGCCTGTACATATTTTACTCTTGTTTTGCTTTATATCTATATTCCGTTAAAAAGACTTGAGCGCCGGGGAAGAGGGCGGCGTGCCGATCGGCGCACGATTCGCGCGCGTCCGGCTCGTCGGACACCGGCGCCGCCCGATTCGTCCGCCGCTTCCGCTAGCTGACGACGACGAGAGGTCGGGGTCGGGCGTGCCGCGTATGCGTGTAAAAATCTTCCGGGCTCACGCAGTCCACGACTCACGCCCCGCCCGCGAGTCCAATCGGGTGGGCCTCCCTCCCGCCCGCGAGACGTTGCCGCCCATGTAGATTTCGATCGGCAGCTGGACTGGGCCGGAGAGAGAATCGTTCGATTCCCCCGCCCCCTCCCTCCCTCCCTCTCCGCGGCTGCCTGTGCCTAACCCCCCACCAGTGCCAGTAGTGGCTGTGGCTGTGGCTGCTGCTAGAAGACAAAAGATTGCAGTCTCTAAATACTGTAGAAAACAAGCAGCAACAGCCGCAGCCATCTATACCGATCGCAGCCGTACCGATCGCCATCTATAAAACGACCGAACGAGAGCCGCATCTGCTAGTAGGATCGACGCGCCAAGAAAAAGAAACTGGGTAGATTCAGGACCAAACAAGCAGCAGCGTCTCCTCTCGCATCAATCCAAGAGAACAACAAGGGCCGGGAGCCGCCGCATCGCATCGCAGTCGCAGCACCTCCCCCGCCATGGTTTCCGGCACCGCGCTCACCGTCCTGTTCGGCTACATGGCCGCCGTAGGCTGCCTCCAACTCCTCCCGGAGCCCGGCAAGAAGACACACACCACCCCCCCGCAGAGCGCCTTCGCTCGGCTCGCCGCGGGAGCTGTGCTGCCTGCCGCGGTGGCCACCTTCGGCCTCACCTCGCTGCTCCTCTGCGCCTACGTGAGCGACGCGGCCGCCGCCGCAGGTGCAGGTGCTGGCCGTGGCCGGCGCCGTTTCGTGGATCGCCTGGCGAACGCCACGGCAGCTGCTGCAGCGACGGTGGCTCTGCTTCTGCTCGCGTGGCTCCTCGCCGACAACGTCGACTGGCTCAACGTGGAGTAAGAACCGGTCCCCCCTCTTCGTCCCGGTGTAATAACATGTAACTGCTGTAACTGGCATGATCACGACGTCGGTGGGTTTTTTTTTTCTACGGGAAATCACAATCAAGGTATCGTGGCAGGCGTTCATGTGGGCTCGTAGAACAGCAGGTTCTATGCTCTGTTCAATTGTTCATGGTTGTATATACGTACTAGTTCTTTGTAACTCGGTCGTTTGGTTGGTCTCACTGCTCTTGGCAGTAGGCAGTACACGGGACTGGATGGATACGGGCATGAATTTGATTGATGCCAGTAGTACTGTACAGGGCACAGATGATGATGATGATGTTCTTTCCTATCAACATATAGTGGTGTCGTTGTTGGATGAGATGAGATCTTGTGAAAAATGTTATCCTTTTCTTCTTCTGCTGCTGCTGTTTGATTGATTGAACGTAGTGGCACCAAGAAAGTGCCAATTTCGTGGTCCGAATTGTTCCCAGTGTGTGCCCAGATGGCCAGATCTTGAAAAGAATCCTGAAGGGAAAAAAAAAGGGGAAGATCTTGGGATCCTGTGCCTTTTCAGCTTGACGCTGAAAGCGATTTTTTCATCCCTATTCCTGTGTTCGCATCTCTAATTTCCCTAGCAACGAGCACGAGCAATTGGGATTTGCAGCGCAGTCCATGAAGTATGTGCGGCTTATTCTTTCATCTTGCGCTTGTAATTACGATTTTCTTTTTTCCTTCTGTTGTACTTTCCCACATAGTAGAATCTAGTACGTGTGTCGTAGGAGTTTTTGACCTTCACACTGGTCTTCACTCTTCACTCGACAGCCCAACGTTCAGACCTTCCTAATTATCAAAAAAAAAAAAAAACCGTTCAGACCTTCCCATGATTGAGGGCGTATGGAGCCGTGCTGATCTGCAGATTATTGTTTTCTTTATAAATTTATTTCCAACCAGCTCAACGGAGGAAATCACACCCATTAATAGGTTCATCAGCTGAATTGGGACAAAGGCTGTCCTTTGCGATTTGCTAGTCTAGAACCATCTGGTTTAATTAGCCTATCTGATTGATACTGTCACGCGCCCAGAGGAAATTCCACGTTGACCAGTACAGTGCAGGTACTAGCGTGGGCCCACAAAAAGCACGATGTACTAGTTTTATTCCGGCAGCAGCAGCCGTGTGTCGTAGGGAGTCGACGGGTGTGTTTTAGATCTAAAAACTGGCACTGTTCTGAACTGAAAAGCACTGTAGCATTTTTCGTTTGTTTGTGGTAAATATTGTCTTACCATGGCCTAACTAGGCTCAAAAGATTCGTCTCGTAAAGTACATCTAAACTGTGCAATTATTTTTTTATTTTATCTACATTTAATACTCCATGCATGTGCCGGCATTGTGATGTGATGGAAAATCTTCTTTTTGCATAGTAGAATTTGGGAGAAATTTTTTGGATCTAAACAGGGCCAACACCGGAAATACGTCTTTGCTCCGGCCGAGATGGCCTCCCAGCCCCCAGGTTCCCTTTTGTAAAACTAGACCACACTATAGCCCAGCCATAGGGAAGGAGGAGACGCATTCACCACATGTGTGCATCCACCAATTTTCTACACCATCCAACCCAATACACTGAGTGGATGGATGGGTGACGATAAAAACACTCGAGAAAAATCGAAATGACAAAGAAAAACGGAAATGCAATGGAAAAAAAAAAACAGCCCTGGGTCCACGAAACAAGCGGAACCTTCATCCTTGGAGCCACATGCACATCCATGGGCCCAAACAACCGAAAAGCCCAGAAAAATAAGTAAGCAGTCCATGTAGATTTCCCCCTCATGGACCAAAGTCAATTTAACGGCCCACTGCGTGTTTTCGGACTGTTGGGCCAACAGGGCAAGACTTGTTCCTTTTTTTCTTTTTCTTTTTTTCGATTTGTTTCTCACTTTTTTCTATGCGACAACATATGTTCTAGATTGTTTCCTTTTTTGTGAAAATATATTTCTTTTATTACCTTTTTATTTCTCCTTCTCTTTCTGATGCTATGAATATTACTGTCATTATGAATCTAGAACACTTGCAACCTATAATATCATACACTTGTGAAGTTAGAACATTTGTTCGTGACACTGGAGCACTTCTTTTATATGGACCTAGAACATTATTCTCCTTAAATCCATGTGAAATTGTCAACTCCCACTAACATCCTCACGTCCAGGCCATCACTGTCGGTGGCTGCGAGATATATGGAAGATGAGGTGTTCAATAAGGCCATCACTGTCGGTGGCTGCGAGATATATAGAAGATGAGGTGTTCAATAAGAAAGAAAAGGTAAAGAACACCTCGGGGAGGAGAGATTGATGTTGAAAGATGGTATGAACACTTCGGTTTTGAGACCACCACTAGGTGCAAATCAACCAACTATTTTAGTCTCTACTTTTTGCAGCGGCTTCAAAAAATGTATTGGAATATACTTGTCCGTTGACCTAGCGGATTGGCTAGTAAGCTTCAGAGGCTTATGTGTGTTTGTCATATTTTGGTGAAACCTCGGCTTGACTGCTTGAGATACACATTTAGCATGAAAACCAACATGCTCATTGTTTTTTTTGCATACACATATACGTGAGGTCAGTTGTGGACTTTTAGTTTTGATGAAGCATATATATGTTATTTCTTGTAACACAGAGGTAAGTGATTAAAATATAGATTTATGTATCACTTTAGGTTTTCAATAATGATATGTGTTGGTAGTTTAGATTTCCCCCATAATGGCATATCTTGGTAATTTAAATGAGAATTTAGAGGTTGCTCTTGATTTTCTAGATTTATGGAGTTGTTTTTAGACTATTTTTAATATTGGCGTATGTGCCTAGTTATTTTTTTGGAAAAAAAGAGAATAAATTTAATAATGGTTACAGTATAGTAGCCAAGATGTTTGAATTGTGTTTTGTGAATTTCAAGAAATTATCTCTTTTTCTAGTGGTGTCCCAAAAGGCCTAAACTAAAGGTTGTAAAAGATATCTCTAATTGGTAGTAGTACTATGCCTTCTAGATTTTGAGAGACATGTAAAATTTATGAAGTTTTAATCTTCTCACGAAATGCATGCTCGCTGAGATATTGAAGCTCAAAGGCAAAAGTCGTTTGAAATTCATCCAACAGTACTAGTGTATGTATAGAATTTTTTTTTGAACCATTATGGTGATTGGAGTGTACTCGTTCGTCCCAAAATATAGTTGTTTTTAGGTTTATCCAAAACCAAAATACCTTAGATTGGACTGAATTTATAGTATGTTAAAATCAGAACCACTACACCGCCATGGAAATATATTTTGAAATTGATCTAATAACAATACTAGCTATCTGGTGTCATAGATGTTGATATATTGTTTTGATATAATTTGATTAACATTAAGATAGTTTGACTTATGAAGACCCTATAATCAACTATATTTTGGGACATATATATGGAAAAGAAGTGAGGTGATTTCTAGATTTATCCACATAACAATTATTACCATAAAAGCCTTGTTCAGTTGCATAGATAGAAGGAGGTTGGATGGCCTTTTTAATCGAACAAGGCCAATAAATAAATAAATATGACTATGATAGGGAAAAGATAGCAAAGAAATATTATTCAGAACTGAGTGAAAAACAAGCATTTGCTATACGCACCAGAGATGCAAATACCTGTATAGCCTGTGATCCTTGTAGACATGGCAGATGGAAACGAAGTTGGCACCCTTTCATTGCTTCGACTCATAGCTCACTCAACCAGGACAGAGGTCCAAGCGTCCGACAGACCAACACCATGCCGGTTTCCCTCCTCCGTGACCCCGACCTATATAGAACAGAAGTCGGTAACAGTGTAACACTGCCGATCGAGGTCCTCGCTGCGCGCATGTCATCTATATATGCATGTCAACCTTCATCCTCTTTGAACGCTGACAAATCCTCCTGTTCCTGTAGTGCTCGATTCTTTCCATCCATCCATCCATCCATGATCCTTAGCCGCTGCCCAGTTGCACTTGATTAATTCGCCTTCCATGTAGCAAACGCCATAACGAACCATGCATAACTGTTGATTGCAATTTGCAAAAACCAGCGCCTAGCTCTCGGCCTCTCGCTTCGTCTGAACTCCAGTGATCCCCAAACAAACCAGCACCAAAGCTGCAACCTGAGTCCTGGCTATCGTATCCCAGTATCCCTGCTGGACATTATTGGAAATGTACTGAAGCTACAAATATGCTAGTGTAACCATAGAATGATATATATAGAGAGTGGCTGGTGGACATATATAGAGAATGACATTATTGGAAATGTACTGAAGCACATATGCTTCGCTCTCGTCCACAATAAAGGTCAATGGAATGACGTGGCTGGTGGAGAAAGGAGCAGGCGTGCCTCCGAATGCGGCGCGAAAAATGTCAGATCTGGTTGCCAACCTTTCCAAGTAGCTAGGTTTGTCATGTGGTCAGAAATTTCGGCGAGGTTAAGCTGGTTCAGTGACTCAGTTTACACCCTCACAATTTTCCTTAACTTACGGGCGAATTTCTGAATGAGATGCTCTGCACCTCTGCATAGCCACCTACGGTATGTGCTTATGCAAAGTGATGTTTCGAGTAGGGCTACATGTTCGGTTCTTCGGTTCAGTTTCTCGGTTCTTTACAAATTTCGGTTATCTCAACATAGGAACCGAACTACTACCTAGAAAAGACAGAACCGAGCATTTTGGTTCTGTTTAGACTTGACACATGTTCATATTTTTCTGAATTTATTTAAAGATCAGGACAATGAGGTGCCTACGGCGACCTCATTAATCCGGTTCAATGTACATAAGGTCCTTGCAAAGGTAAAGTGTGTGCCTTTGTTTATAAGGAAACGGGTTTGTAAGCGTCTACACATGGTACCGTGTGATTTGAAGAAAAAACAGAGGGCACCACATGTGCATGGTTGGAACTGTGTGCGTAAGAAATGTTATCAACTGCGAGGAGCTGTGTGCGTAAGAAATGTTATCAACTGCGAGCTACCTTAATAAGAAAACCCTGATAAAAAAAACTGTCAGCCGGGACTCCAGGATACTCCTATGTTTTATGTCGTGCTTTGATGTCAGAGTGAGTTTGTTTAGCTCTTCCAAGAAAGATTCCTCTATCACAGTGGACAAAATCGCAGAGAGCCCGGACAAAGATGGACGGGCTGTACTACGGTACATAAATTACTTTTTAAAAGCTAAGACTTCAATTAAATCTAAATCATTGAATTATGTATAATAGAATAATTAATAAAGAGAAAGAAAAGATTAAAACAATCCTGCATGCCCTCCGAAGCGGCGCCGTTCTCGGCTGCTTGGCACACAGCGCACAGTTCCACGTCCCCGCTCAACGCGCCGCCGGCCACAGCAACTGCCCTTCGAGATTTTTGGTCTGATCGTTTTCGTTGGACTAATTTCTCTAACCACTGATGATGGATAAGCAGTCACGGGGTGTTCCTGGCCGGAGTTATCACTTGTCAGCGTTCACCGGAGTTATCCTTGTGCCGACGAAGTGGTCCACGTCGTCCAGTGTCACACTGTCACGTGCACTGTACAGTGGCTGCCACGTTAAGTTATTAAAATATACTATCATGTTAATGGGCGACGATCGAGATGACATGTACGTTCAGTGAAAAAAATATGTCGTTGGTTAACAGGGACAGAGAGATGACACGATTCAATAACAATCGAGATGCGCATATGTAGTTGCCACGTTCAGCCAACAGAAATTAAAGAATTGTCATGTTCACTTAGAAAACAGGTAATGCCTACATCGCAGTAGTTTAGTTACGGGTGGTTATCCTGTTTTCTAATTAAAACTGAGTAAATAGTTTTTTTATTATTCTGAGGTATTACTTTTTAAGAGGTAATATTTTAATTTATCAATGGCTCACAATTATTTCAGTGTACCATAGCAATTGCCAAAATGGACGCATGCTGTTGCGGAGAATAGAAATGATATTGCACGGCGTCTGTCCAATCAAGCGTGAGGGGCGACAGGAGTACCGGTATCTTATTCCTGCCAGGCAGCAACCACCTCGTTTCTATAAAACGCCAACGGAGTATGCCCCCTTCACATATATATTTTTGTTGCGATTTTGAACTGTTTTCTATAAAACTATTACACAATGTGTTTAAGTCCTCAACCTGCAACGGGTGTTCCAAGGATGTTGGTCCAACTCAATGCTACAAAGGTGCTTACCTAGAGTAGGCTGTGCATACGTGCATTTATACGGGTATGTGTACGGGCGTGGCATAATAGATAATCCTACTTTTCCAGATTAAACACCTTGCTACTGCTAGATTCCTCCCTAGAGCCCTCCTAACACGGCTACTATTACTGCGGCTCACAATATATGATGCATATGACTTTTTTCTACGACTTCTATTGAAAATACAAATTATCCTTTATTTTGTTGTGATTTATTGTTAAAATAAGCTGTAATCTCTTTCTTTTCCCTTAATCTCTCCAGGTTGTTGTACTCGGTTAGGATAGATATGTTTAGATAGATTTCAGTTTAACCAAGTATGAAGTATCCTTGGAGATCACGTTTGTAACAGAAAACCAATATAATCTCGTGAGGCGTTTTGCCCTCTATAAATATTAACACGGAGCCATGGTACAGCCAAGATAGGCATACCAAGTTACCTAAACTCTAACATGTTCGTTAAAGGTATTTTGAGTATGATTTGTATTTTTACATGTTTGAATAGAATTTTTAAATAAGATGATGATTAAAGTTGCAGAAGAAAGTTAACCAAGTAATATACTCCCATTGTCCCAATTTATATTTTGTTTGATTTTTTTTACACTAAGTTTGACTTGCTCATCTTGTTCAAAAAATCATAATTATCATTTATTTTTATTATAATTTAGTTTAGCATATAATATACATTAACTATGAATTGATTTTTTCTATATTTTCGTCAATATTTTGAATAAGACAATTTGGTTAAACTTGGGGGAAAAGTCAAACGATCTAAAAATTAGAGTGAAGGGATTATTTGTGAATATTTAACAAAAAAGTTTGTTTACGTTGAAAGCATATAGAGTTGTTAACATCAGGCCGGGACCAGGATACCAGCTAGCGAAAACTTGGTCGACGCCCACTGCATGCCAACTAACATCACGACAATGTACCACGCAGCCATTCGTTTTCTTACTGTTACGAACGGTGGATGACGCCGACTGGTTGCATTGTTGCTTGTAGCTTCCCACTTGCCTGACGAGTTGACGACCCCATCCCATGATTTAGCAGGGGCGAAGCCAGATTCACAGGTCACCGGGGTCAATCATAAAATTGTACTACTGAACCGGTGTCAATTGTGTAATTTAAAGAAAAATTTACCGCCGCTAATGAAGAACTTTAGTGGATTAACAAAAAGTTATCGGGGTCAGCTGGAAGCACGTAGCTCCGCCCCTGTGATTTAGGTGCCGTGGAGGCAGCGCATCAGTCAACACTGGCTCGCATGCCGCCTTCTCGCCTCTTGCGTTCTGCGTTCTCAGGCGCCGACCTGTAAGCTTCATTGTGCAGACGGAGCGATTTGGCGTTTGCATAGCCGCGATAGTCGACACTCGACAGGGGCAGGTTTGCCTTTTCTTCGTCGGTGGATTTTGGTGCTGCTTCTCCTCATTTACGTTTTACGTACATCATAGTACCTACTTTATTGTTGACGCCACGTAGCTCTTTTGACAGCTTGCATTGTTGAGGCTCTTTTGCATGCAATATTTTCTACGAAAATCTGGTCTATTTTGAGGCCCGGTTTTGAATCCAAAACCGACCTAAAAATATAGGAAAAAATTAGTGACCAAATAAAAAAAACACTGCTTGGAAAACTTGGTGAGTTTCTAAAATTATACCTGCTTTAGGTTATTATATATACAACATGAAAAGGAAAGGTTATTAGCGGCACACACTTTCTTTTCCCGATTATTATTGGCCTTAGCTCTTCGACTCCTTGTTTCATCGTGACTTTGAGTTGCAAGTCCTTGTCTTCCTCTATCATCACCCACACCAGTCCAATGCTCTCTTGTGCGCCATGCTGCCCTCCATGCCTCCATCCTTTCCTCCACTGCCTCCTATGCCTCTATTCTTTCCCATGCTTTCGGTGATGGAATCTTGGGTTGTAGATCTAGTGCTCAAACACCTATCACTAGTATTCGGTGAGTGTTCACGTGATTCGTGTGGATCTCGTGATCCACAGTGGCATAGAGATGGGAGAGTGAAAGTACCTTGCGCAGTGGCTGACAGCTCAACTGGTGCCATAAGGGAAACGAGTGTTATTGTGTGGTCACTCGTGGTTGGCGACGAGGTCGGTGTAGAGGGAGTCGGCGGCAAAGTGAACATAGTGGCGGCGGCAACGGCCTTCCCTCCACTTCCAGCACCCATTGATCATGTCTATGGTTTCATATAGTCGCGAGGAGATACGCCGAATGTTGGTTCACGCGCCACTCGTGGATCTTCTTTTGTAGCAGTGCGAGGTAGAAAGGGGCCACAACCTAAGGGGGGTTTTGGGCCGCTGACAAGGCCTTTGCTTCCAATTCTCGGCCTGATCAAGATGTTTCTTGACTGGGTCAGAGATCAATCCCAACATTCGGATGTCAATCCCATTGCTTGTCTCTAAGTTGGTCGTATTCTCCAAGGCTGACCCATGATGAACTCGCTCATGAGATCATAATGGTCTCATGGAAGTGGTCTCTCTTTTGTCTTGCTTCCTCACTTTAGGATTACATTTTCTGGTAGTGTGATTGGTTACTAAAAGAAATTAAACTACTAGATTGTATCTTGTTTGCTTCTTCAATTTGGGATTTCATTTGTTGTAACTTAATATATCTGTTATCTATTTTTTATTTGGGCTCCAATTCAAGAAAATAAAACACTTGCATCTTTAATCAAGACAACATTGAGAGATTCGATGATTTACGGACTAAAGTGAGCACGGAGAAAGCAATAATGTCATGTTCCTACACTACTGCAAAACATGCTAGAAAAATCGCTTGCATCTTAATCAAGACAACGTGAGGTTTATCTACTTGGAAAATATATCTGTTTGGATCCTTAAAACTTGTGAAATGTTCTACACATGTCCAAAGTGCCTTAAGTGCTGCACTGTTTAATTAGCATGTCTGTGTGCAGATTTCATACTAACAAGTTAGCAACCATTGAAGTATTTTGGACGCTTTAGTTCTAGATAACACATTTCTTAAGTTGAAAACCTGCTAGAAATATACTACTCCACTCCATCCCCTAATAACTTTGTTTTCGCAAAACTTTAGACAACTTAGATCCATCATCCATGTTTCCTTATCCGGTATATGCATAAGTGCATATTCAACTCCGTTTTTAGTTCACAAATAGCTGTGATATTATTATAGAATAAATTTTGAATCCTAAAACAACAATTATTATGAGAAGAGCGAGCATGTTTAAAAGTGACGATCTAAGTGCAATAACATGACATGTGACTGGTTGATTAGGTTCACCGTGGTATAGTTAACTATAGATACTACTAATGAATTCTTCACGTGTTGTTGTGGGAATTTAAGTGACACTCTATGTGTACGCCAAAAAACATGGTATACATGAAGCCACAGAAGATCGATGAAAGATATAAATAAAGGTTCAATGGATGATGATGTAGCATTCAACATAATTGGGTTTTAAGATAACATGACTTTATACATATCTAGAAATAGTGCAGTGGGCTGTACCTATTTATTTAGGTACAGTAGATTATTGTAGTTTTTTTTTTTTTTGAGCAGATTGATCGGAGATTCGGAGTACGGATGTGCTGATTGACCGTTTTATTTGCAGCTTACCTGCGTGCATACCCTGTGGTTGCCCAGGCGTCGACGAGCAACAAATATCTCTGAACTTTGGCCCTTGCAACGGTTGCACCCGCCGTTTGCATTGCAGGTGTGACATCAAGCGCAGGACGACCGGGGCAGAATGGCAAATAACTACGACGATCAGCTGCAGGTGGGTCCGGATGGCCCTGAACCCGCAGTGGTGCCCATTCATCGTAGCTTGTATAGTTAACTCTACTTCCATGGGAGAATGGGCCCCCATCCAACCCTTGTGCCTCTCGGTGCTCGGCACGTGTCCTCGACAACGACGTGTTGGCCGATCGTTGGTCGCGTCGCGTCTTCTTCGCCTCTCCCCACGTTCGTTCCCCAGCCAATGAAATCACAAATCTGTTTCGCAAAACCCTCGCCATGGCGCTCTCAAGCCCCTCCTCTGTCGCCTCCTTCCCCTCCGCCCTCGGCCCCTGGCCCGCCACCTCTGCCTCGCCAGTCGCCACACCCAGGCCCCTTCCCCGACCCCTGCCGACGGCGCAGCGGAGGATGCCGCCGCTGCAAGCGCTACCTCCGCCTGGAGCCTCCTCTCTTGCCTCCTCCCTCTTCCCCTCCGCCCCCGCCCCCAGGCCCGACACCTCTGCCTCGCCACCGCCCAAGGGCCCGGCGCCGCAACGCGCTAGGGGGTCTCTCTATCGTAGGAGCCAAAACGGCAGGCGACGGGCGCGCGCCCTTCGCCTCCTCGCCGCCACACCACCCGGTTCCGACCACCCCCATCCCATCTCGACCGATCGCTCTGCTGCGTTCATCCAGCTGCCGCGGTCACCTGAACTGAACCCTGATGGAGTTCGCCATCGGGTCTGGAGCGGCCCCGCGCCCGCTGGCTGCCGACCCCCTTATCCGGAGTGCCGGGTGGGCGGCAGAGTAATCGACTTCGATTGGGCCTGTCGCACGTCCCCGCCTTGGTTCTCTCTGTCTCCCGCCGGCGCGCGGCGAGCCGTCTCCGCGACGGGCGGAGGCCACTCGCTCAACAGGCGGCGGTGAGGATGCGCAGGGCGGCCGATCATCTCCGGTGCGGGCGTCTCCGTCGGATGGCGCCAAGGGCGCAGCTACTGCGCGGTAAGTCCTCGACCTTGGCGCTTCCAGAAAAGAGAGAAGCACTGTCAAATCATGTGTTTCGCTTTCGCCTCGAGCGCGGTGACTCTTTCCATGAATTGTGACGCGCCTGTATTCTTATGCGTCTTAATTGCATCCTCAGCAATTCAGTTGCCAATCATCCCTAGAAGGATCTCATGAATCTGGCTGTACCGGCCATAGTTGGGCAAGCCATCGATCCTGTGGCGCAGTTACTGGAGACCACGTATATTGGCCGCCTAGGTAAATTTCCCTTCCGCATCAGTCGGACAGAACAGAAGTGTATTCTCTTTAGTCCGATCACCCATTTGGTAATTGGTAGTGCAAAGCTTGAGCTCCAATGACTGGAATGTTACCTACATGAAGAAAACGAACCGATTCATTTTTCATTTTTCTACTTTTGTTGGTATTGGTATTTGTCTGAAGTCCGAGCACTATAAATCTGGCAGGTCCTGTGGAGCTGGCTTCAGCTGCCATTGGTGTGTCAGTATTCAACATTATATCAAAGTTCTTCAACAGACCACTTCTAAGCATCACAACCTCATTCGTAGCTGAAGAAAGTGTCAAAACACGATTCTCTACAATCTGCTTCGAGTACAGAAGCATCACAACTTCATTCGTAGCTGAAGAAAGTGTCAAAACACAATTCTCTGCAATCTGCTTCGGGTACAGATCACTACTGACTCTTATATGCTTAGAATTTGCAAGCTAACTTTCTATTCTATACATGCTAGGAAATGTAATTCGTGAGATTGGAGAAAGGAAGAGGCTTCCCTCAATATCTTCTGCTTTACTCTTGGTAGCCGCAATTGGTGTAGTTGAAGCATTGGCTTTGATTTTGGGGCCTGGAATACTCCTCAACATTATGGGTGTCTCACATGTATGTTCAAATCTCATATCTTTGCATTACTGCTACACAGATGGGCATCCCAAAGGAGTTATTAAGGACATAATTTGGCAACTTTCAGGCTAAATCTAGGAGTAGTTCCCCCAAACAGTATTTTGCAGAGACTTGCTCCCATAGCAAATTTCCGAAATTTCGTGTATTTCGGTGGGTGCCGAAATTTTTTGACCCCCGAAATTTCGTTATTTCCTATTAATATTATGACAAAAAATATTCAAAAAATAATTAAATATATTAAAAAATGGTCCGAAATTCCCGAAATTTCCGAAATTTCGTGCTTTTCGGCCGGGGCCGAAATTTTTTTGTTTCCGAAATTGTAAACCTTGCTCTAAAATGACCTAAGGGACTGGGAGCTAAAATACCAAGTTTCTTCTTATTCACTTCCTACACAGTATCAGTTTCTCCATAGAGTTTATGGTAGAGAATCATCACTTCCCCGAGAAAATCGCACTTCCCCTATAGGATCAGAAGCAGAAAGAGGTTTACAAAATAGGCCCTAAGTCTGATGTCCTTCATCGCGTGCGCATGCTTCCCAAAACCAGCCGCATCACGTGTAATAGAGACGCCACAGTAAATCAGCCCAACAAATACAAATAGTCCAGTAACAAAAACCCAGTAAAATACAAAGCCCGTTTCCCAGAACTCCGTTCGGCCCAGTTAGAAAGCGGCCTCCACAAGGGGCGCGTGAAATATCATTTTTGCTACAGCTATTTTGATCCATCTACTAACTTGTGAATGAATGTTGGTCTCCTCTCCAGTGCTTAATCTTCAAATCCTCACCCAGCTTCTTCAAACCTGTTGTTGCCGATACATATCTATGCTTCCAACCTTCGTCAAGCTTCAGGTGGCTGTCCACTAAGCGTAACCATGACATTCCCAGACGCTAGACTGCCATGGCCGTTGCCAGTGGATCAAAGCCGTGGCATCAACAAGCAGTTGCCCTGCCACCATCACACTGCTCCTCCAGAGGTGAGAAGCAGAACATCTATTCCTCTCACCATGCTCGCCACCTCCATCACTGGCAGAGTGGCAGTCATGGTCGTTGGCCACACAATTGACAAATTCAATCATTTATTCACTCCTTGATTCATCATGCTAAGCTATATGTTTCCCTACAGTATTTTCCTTGGATTTATACAAACTGACAACTTATCTGATTGGTGATTTTTTTTAAAAGAATAGATGTGAGATATCCATCTTGAATATTATATTATAGACTACTTGCCCCAAAATAATAGTGGTGCGACAGTTAGTTTCCAAGGTTTTGCTAATGATATGACCTCTTGTGAGCTTCCCCTGTTACAAGATCCTAGATAATTACATGTATATTTTGCTAATGAAATGAACATTCCATTGGTCGATCCTAGGCTTGCTATTTTATTGTTTTCGTATTGGCATTTCTATTTTTTCCTCTACAGACGTTACAAGATTAATAATTATTGTAATAACTATAGAATCTAAGACCAAAACTTCATTGGTTAACCTCTGTGTATACCTCATGATGTAACTGTTATGCTACTACTATTATTTCTATTGTTAGCCCTGTGTGCTATGGATATTTTTGGCACTTGCTAAGGCTATCATGGACTCAATGTGCTACTTGCTTAATATGTTTTTTTCATCTTTAAATGCAGCTACACTTTAGTTTCAGTTCCATTCACCAATTACTAATATTGTTGTCGAGTGAATGTGCAATTCATAGCATTTTGCACGGCATACATGAATACTACTAATATTGTTGTCAACCTTTCCTTTTGCAGTGACCAAAATTGACTACATCTCAGACATACTTTCCCCTCAATATAAACAATTGGCTTCAGAATGTTTGGTAGTAACGTTTCCTAAGATTGTTACTAACTACAAAACAATCATACTTTCAATGAACATCCAGAGTGTGATTCAGTTTGTCACTTTGTCTTTGAATAGTTGGGCAGAATATAAATATTAAAATCGTCATTTTCTCATCACAGGCTGCAGTGTGCTACCACTCCTTGCTTCTTCTTTTGTTGCATCTGTACTCACTTTAAGAAAGGTTATATATAAACATTGTTACGCTATCTTAAGATATGAATTGTATGTTAGCCTCAAATGATGTCAGGCTGACTGATAAAGCAAAACAGTGTTTTTATCTATGTCTATTTTATATCTAACTGGCACAGAAAATACTCAAACAGATAAGCTCCTCGCTCTGATACGGGCGCAGCGTTAGCGCGCCTCCCATCCTAGTGAACCATCCTTGTGCAGAAATTGCCCACACAGAGAAGATAATGGCCCGGTGTGGCCCTTGCCCGGCGGTGGCCCTGCTCTGCTGCTGCAGGTAGGGATGGTCGCCCCCCGTGAGCTTAATTTAGAGAGGCGTTCTTGCGTGAGATGTGTGGGAAAGGTCTACTACATTACCAGGCTTCTCTGCGGGACGAGGCGCAAGCGGGCAGTGGCGGCGATACTCCATTTCATCACGCTGCCAGGACTGGGAACCTGAGAATGGTTTACTACCTGATCAAGTTCTTGTTGGAGGACTTGGAGGGAGCTGCCCACGATGTCAGGGTCAGGGCGCTAAAAAAGGCTGTGAGGAGGCGTAATGATCGTGACGAGACAGCCTTGCATACGGCAGTCGGCGTCGGCGACAAAGATATAGTGGAGCTGCTGATGTGGGTGCATCCGGAGCTGGGCCAAATGACGTGCCTGGATATCTCGCCGTTTTACCTGGCCGTTTCACTTGGACGCAAGGACATAGCTAAGGCGCTGCATGATGCTTCACAGCGTTCCGCTACCGCCGCCGCTCTATCCTACTCCGGACTCAACGGCCAAAATGCCTTGCATGCTGCAGTTCTGCTTCAGGAGGGAGGTAAAAGTTCTTGTAGCTAAATATATATGAGCAGTTTTTCAACAAGATTAACACATGCTGTGCTTTAACGGCGCGAGGTAATAAAACAATCGAAACTATGCGTTTGCCTTTGTTACAAATGTATGTACTTTCGTAATAAAAAATATCTAAATCAGTTCGCCTTGTAAATGCTAAGATTTTACGGTTCATTGTGCCTGGCGTTTATACCATCACTATGGAGTCTAATAATGTTTTTGCCCTCACTTTTTAAACTTAATAATGAATTTATCCTTTCGTTTTCAAATAGAAGATAGAGTTTACCCTTAACACTTCTTAACGATATCAATTCCGGTGCTAAAACACCCTCACGCCCATATGATTTTGCCCATAATTTTTAATGGATTGTGATAATACCTCTATTCGCAGCGCCGCCAGTCGGTCACACCCATATAGCTGCACCATGGACGCCGGGTCTCGCCATGCCGCACCGCGCGCAGGCCGTGACGCGCCCATGTTTTCACCAGCCATTGGGTTGTGGGTGAAACGATAAGGGCATTCTAGTGTATTCCTCTATTCAAAAGTTTTTTCTATTTGTTTTAAATGGTTTGGTCCAATTGCATCTACGGGTTACAAATAGAGGTAAACGGAGTATTCGTTTAGAATTATAGGGGTAAAATCACAAAGTTTTAAAAAACGAGGATAAAAACACTATTGGAGTTGTGGCTAGTAGGGGTATAAACACCAATCTCTCTAAAAAAAACTGCGGCTGGGCGCGGAGAAATGGTTTAATTTCTGTTACCTCCATATATTCTCACTGGATAATCCTAAAAAGTCTATACATATAATCTGCAGGTATGACAGCACTCATACTCGGTTGGAACAATCTCCTTGCTGAAGGCAAAGATGGAAATGGCAGCACGCCTCTTCACTTTGCTGTATCGGTGGCCGTGGGGAAACGACGAAGTCTACTCCAGCACCTCTCTTCAATGATATTTCGTTTTCCAATCCTAGTCCCACAACAAGTAGCAGAATTACTTGATCATGATCCATCTTTGGCCTATCAACCGGACAATGCAGGTTTATTTCCTGTGCACGTTGCAGCCATGAGAAATCGAAGATTTTCAATTGACATTCTGCTCAGCTGGTGCCCAGGTTGCCTGGGTTTGCGCGATAACCAAGGAAGAACATTTCTTCATGTTGCTGTCCAGAGCAAGGCAGTATGGGTAGTAATGTTTGTTTGTCGAACACCAAAATTTGCACCGATACTGAATATTCAGGACAACAACGGCAACACTGCGCTGCACGTAGCTGTCACTGTGCAGGATCTAAGGATTCTCGGTCATCTATTGAGGAACCGGGAAGTACTTTTAAATCTAAGGAATAACCAGAATGAAACAGCACGGGATCTAGCAAAGAGCAGGATCCGCGAAGGCTTCTACTTTGCAGGGGTATTAATTCTCTCCCCCAGGTTGTCATTTACGGTGGTGTGTGTGGTGTTTTTTTTACTTACTTACCGACTTACTAGTACGTACGGAGTACTTGTGAATTGTTTCTACTTTCTAGAGGCTAACCACAGGTTAGTTACTGATCGATGAGGTGATGTTTTTACAGAACCCTGATAAAGTGATCTAGCGAACGCTCACACGAGTGGGTGCTCAGCACGGTTGCCTCTTGTGGAGTAAACTGACAGATAGACTCGCAGGCTTGGTTGAAACCGAAAAAGAAAGTCCGTCACAAAAAAAAAAACGAAAAAGAAAGTCCGTCACAAAAAAAAAACCGAAAAAGAAAAGGAAGACGATTTGGAGGAGGAGTCAAAAAAAAAAAAAAAAAATGGGAGACTCCACTCGGACTCTTGGCATCGGCTCAGTGCTCATCGCGTCTGTGTCTTTCGGTGCAGCTTTCGGCCGACTTCCCGGAGGTTACGGGACGGACAAAAACGACACGGCTAGGCTGTCCGGGAGTTGGCGCTTTGACGCGCGTTCATGGTCGCCGACGCACTGGCTTTCATCTGTGCCTCGACTGCCACCATTGGCCTCATGTACTCCGGCATGGCTATGGTTACACTGCACTTCCGCCGCATCCACTTCAACGTATGTTTGTTCTTACTCTGGACCGCAGTCAAGTGCTTCGTGGCTGCCTTTGCACTGGGAGTGTATATGGTGCTGGCCCCAGTTGCACCGGCCACTGCTATTACCATATTTGCAATCTGTCCTCTTGTGGCGATCTCCAGATACGTTCAACAACTGTATACCAGTTATTTCGTTTTCAGAGTGCTGTTGCACAGAAAGGGATTTTGGACATGGCTGGTGTCAACAGTACGGTATATCTTGATAACATCGCTGTGGGAGTCTTTGCCCTTCGCTGTAATCTTCCTCTGGGCGGCACCTTCCACCCGCAAGCATGGCTGACTCCACCAATAAACGGCAGATCTGCGGTGTTAAGGTGATAGATTTCAACCACGGAGATGACTGTTTACCACTCCAATGTCTACGAGCTTCCAGTAAAAATGTTGTGTACTACCTACTGTCAGACTTTGTTATTTATGACGGGTTGTTCTCCCAAGCATATCTTTTCCTTCAGTTGCAATGTAACGTGTGAAATTAACTTTTATCGACAAGGTTGCCCACACGAATAGTGTGGGTAGCTAGGTTTTTTTTTTTTGGTTTTGCTTAAATTTGTTGGACGTTCATAACAATAGTTTGTGTACATTTTTAAATTATTGTTGATACGATATTCTATTATTCTGTAGATCCTTAGATCTTCATAGCATCCAATACTTTATGCTATTTTCGGTATCCAGTTAATGTGACAATTTCTATCCTATAAAAAACGTAACGATTTCTAAGTCATCATGGTAAAATTCTGTGGCTTTTTTAACAATCTCTTTTAACACAATAAATGGTTGAAATTTTTGACTTTTTTTAAAATCCACTTTAGAATGTGTATTTGATATAAATGTAGATTATTGGACGATGCTACCAGTCAACGGTGTAAGTTTTATTTATGATATTTAATATAAAATTTCAATTTAATATATATTGTAAAATATTTATAAATTATAATTGTGTGTAGATTTTTTTGATTAATGTGAAAGTTTCTAGACCTAATCAACGATTGTGGTGTTCTTTTTTTTTTTTTTTTTGACACTGTGGTGTCTTGGACCAACCTTGTATGCCTGATTGAAACACCATGTTGGACGGATCTGTTTTTTTTTTCTCTCATAGGTCCATGCGTTGTCGTGGGCCTCATGCGGTCAGCAAGATGGCTATGGGCCTATTTGAGAATAAAGTATTTCTTTGGTTCCAAGGCAATACTATGGTATTTGAGATTTGAGAATACCATGGTATTTAGGACAAAAGGAGTTTGAGAGCTCTTCCCAGAACTATATATATATCTAAAATATGGTTTTGTCAATACAATGGTATTTCTGGGGTACAAAAAGTTATCAAAGTTTTTCATTGTGGCGGAAGAAGTGAGGCAAATTAAAATACTCTGTCTTCAAAAATGTGCTAGATTGTACTGATGTAAAAAAATCATGGTTATGTCATAGCACTTGATAGACCATGGTATTGTAAAACTACGTACGGTTTTAAAAACTTTGTTTCCAACCAAGTCCTAGTCCTTTTGGCGACCACGCATGGCCATAGGGCAGCAAAAGAGGGCAAGATGGTGGCATGGTGCAGACAGCCTGGGAATCCAGGGATTTCACCTGCGTTAAAGATCAATATTTTTCGGTAGAACCCTTTTCTAGTGAGTTCTTCCTCGCACCCATGCATTTTTCCACGTTTTCACTTCATATCCCTTTTTATTACATATTTCGCTATTTATTTTACATTTATATTCTATATAAATAATTTTTCAACTATATTGTTTATAAGATAGAATAATTGTTCTTACGAAAACTTATGTGTTCAAGTTGCGTTAACATTAAAAAAATAAAATATTTGTGTAAAATATTTTTTCCAAAAAGAAGAAATGGAAAAATTATGTTCAAAAGTTACCATGACAATTTTATCATAAAACATTATGCATATAATTTATATACATAAGTTTGTAACTTTTCAAACATTGACAGTTGTGGAAATGATTTTTTTCAAAAATAAAAAAACTAAAATTACATGTTTATCGGTTAGCATAATAATCTTTATCCATAAAAATTGTGCACAGACGTTTTTTTTTAACTTAAGGAAATGTCTTTTTCAAAAGGCAAAGTAAAGAAAGTTGCTTAAATGTTTATTGGATAGTGTCGGGGTTTCGTACAGTCAGTCCACTACGGGATGAACCACACGATGGTTTTGAGATTGAGGGAGGGTTAGCAAGGAGATCGCAAATGGTGTGCATCACGTAAAACACAGCGATCTAGATAGGTTTGGGCAGGCAGGGCAGCTAAATTGTTGAACCCTACGTCATATATGAGGGTATGTGGATTGTATTATGCACTATGAGTGTATGGATGAATCGAAGTCTCTGTCTGGAGTTCCCGAGATAGTGTTACCCGTCAGTTGCATGGGGTCTCAGCCGGATTTAAATCCTAAGAATATGAGAATAGATCTATCAGAGATTTATCTCTATCCGACTAGCCTAACTTCCTTGCCGCCTATGCCGTCGTGCTTTGTCCAAAAAAACCACTCGGTCCACACGTCAGGGCGTATATAAACTGAGTCAATGAGGTACCGTGGATATATGACACCCACAAATAGTTTTCTAATGAGTGATTAATTAGTGGACTGGAACCTTTATAAAAAAAATTAGTGGACTGGAACTGGATAGATGGTTTCTTCACGTACAACAATTGAGTGTTTGGTTTGAGAAACGACCTCGTCCAATATGAAATAACCTCCATTGTCGTGCTTATACTAAATCTTGTATGGATGAGATGACGATGGATTACTCAATTTCAAGAAAAAACAAATAAAAAGTAAGAATATGACGCATCAAACTACACAACAAACCCCGCACTCCAAAACTACTCAACAAAACACGTCACTCAAAATCACTTGCGTTCAGCCCAGACAGCCCAAACAGCCCAAAACAGCAACACGTTTCGACTCTTTGGCCCATTCCGCAGTCTCTGTGTCCCACCCCCACTGCCTGAAAATGGAGGGAAAGCACGAGAAAATGGCGGGAAGCTCTCGCCTTTCCCCCCAATGCCAACCAGTCCACACTCCACAGACCACAGTGACAGTCAGTGGCACGCAGTCGAAGGTCGTCGAGACCGACGCCTCCGACGAATCCATCCATGGGGAACTGCGAGTGCTCGTCCATCCGGGACCGGACGGCAGCGAATGGAATTTCCGCGTCCTCCACCGCCGCCGACCCCGACGCCTCCCTTCCGGTCACCAATCCCGTATATTCTCTCCTCCCCTGCACGCTCCTTGTATCGTCGATTCGCGATATCCCTTTGGCTAATGTTCGCAAGTTCTTGAGCTTGCAGGGTGCCACTACCACTGCCAGTGGGAGGAAGCGCAAGGCTCGGGCCCCGGCGGGCGCTCGGAAGGCACAGGTTCGTGGCTTCTTACTGTACTGTACACCGTGCTCATCGCATCTAGCATTCCCCTGAATCTAATTTATTTCGTCTCAATCTGTCGCATCCATGTTGCGCCATTGTTCGGTGGATAGGCTCAGAGAACATATCACATCGAGGTGCGCTACGGGCACACCGAAGACATCGGGGATTTCTTTGTTCGGAGCGGAAAAGATTTGGATAGATGCGGCCACATAGTGGCGGAGCTGCCGCAGCCGTGGCCGATGACACTGGTGGATGTGCATCTCTGGATCTTGAAACTGTTCCGGCTTCATCCAGAGACACATGATCTCCGTATCAAGGGGCTCTTCAAAGAATACCAGCCTGACATCTTCGATGAGCATGAACCAGAATGTAATTTGGGCAACTTGGAGTGGGAGACTCGGGGTTTTCATAGCGACAGGTCTTGGACTTCCTTTATCAATAAGTTGAAGAGGAAAAATGTGATTCAGCTGCTCGCGCTATATGTGGACTGCTCTGAACTCAAGCATTATGATGTTCTGCTCAAGGCCGTACCTGATGGTTACTCCCAACAGTCAACGCCTGTGCTGCAGAGGAGTTTTGATGAGACTGTTAATCTGCATTTTCTGGAAGACCGCCTCCAAAATAATGACAGTGAAGGAAATTGCAGCGTATCTAGCTGACAAATGTGGCAAGCAGGTCAGCCTCCCTGATGTATGGAGTGCAAAACAGGATGCACTGGAGTTCAGATTTGGTACCTATTATGATTCATACAATTATGCCCCAAGGTTGCTTGAGGCAATAGTATGTTCGAACCCTGGTACTTTTATTGACATCAAGGATACAGAGGTTGTGGGCTGCAAGGATTTTCGAGTGCTCCACCGTATATTTTGGGCACTTGCACAGTGCATACATGCCTTCCGTTACTGTCGCCCTGTGCTTTGTGTTAAGGGCACACCGCTCTGTGGGAGATATCGCGGGGTGCTGTTGACCGCCCTTGCATTAGATGCTAATGACTGCCAAGTTCCAGTGGCATTTGCTATTGCTGAGAGCGAGACAAAGGAAAGCTGGCTTTGGTTTCTTAGAAATGTGAAGCAAGCAGTCGTGAGGGAGCGTGCTGGTGTCTGCATCATACATGACTGCAAAGTGGAGGTGGTAAATGCTTTAGATGTTATTGAGAATAACCCTGAAGAACCGCATCCATGGGGGGATGTACGAAGCCGGTGGTGTATGGTGCACCTTGCTGAAAACTTCTTGGCATCTTTTGGCGACAAGAAGCTGATGACGATGTTCAAGAGGCTTTGCCAGCAGAAGCAACCAAGTAAGTTTGCTAACATCTGGAAGGAGCTAGACGAGTTGACATTGCAATATAAGGCAGAGAAAGAAAGCAGTCCAGGACAGGAAATGCAGCAGGGCTCTAGCGAGCATGACGAGGCAGAACTTGAGGCACAAATTGCAAGCAACCAACTTAACAACTCAGTGCGGGATGGGGAAGAAGGAAATCTTGGACATGACAGCAAAAGAAAGATATCAAAGTTTTCTGATTGGATCCATCTGAAACCAAAGGAGAAGTGGTCACTGCTGTATGACACAAAGAGTGCTAGGTATGGCATCATGGGCACTGATTTATCTGATGTATATAAGAATAGCCATGTATGCAAGGGGATACTGTGCCTTCCGTTCAGTGCCATTGTGGAGGTGACATTCAAGCGCACGGTAGAGTACTTCAAAAATACAAGTGCCGCAGCAAATGAAGCAAGGAAGGACCAAGCAATGAAGTTCCCTCAACGTGTCCAGGACGAGATGAATTCAAAACGCAGAAGGCCCAGGGGCATCAGGTGATCTGCATGAAGACCAAGAACAATGATGTTTTATTGGGGGAGGGTGTTAAAAAGTTTGTGGTTCAGTCAGGGCAGAAGCGTGCAGCTGTTCACCTGTATTCAAGATCTAACGGTAGCATGAATAAGTTTGCAGTACCCACGATCAGAGAACATGCCACATGTTCATGCAACAAGACACAGCTTCTTCGCAAGCCCTGCTCTCATGTCATAGCTGTCTGCTGGCAAATTGGAGTTAGCACTTGTACATACATGTCCCCGTACTAGAGCCTGTCCTATCTATGTAATACCTGGAGTAGGAAATTGGTTGTACCTGAAAATATGCGAAACGACAGAATTATCGGCCGATTTAGCTGGGAGAGTAAGATGCCAACTTGGATCTCGGACAAGAAGTTGCCAACTTGGATCCCGGACAAGAAGTTGGAGTGTGTCTTTCATGTTTCTCTGACATCGGACTCCACACAAAGTTGCACGGACGAGGAAGAGCAAGAGTGAAGCGTCCCCACGGCGACGATGGAGGCACTGAAAACTTTGGTTGAGCAAGGCACCCGCAAGAAGAAAAACTGTCCTGACCAAGGTGGCTCAAGTGGCAGTGATCCAAACTCCATGAAGGCGGCATGTTAGTGTGTTCCTGTATGTCAGCTATGTTGTGGTATGTTGTCAGTTTCCTCCTGGCGTTGCCTGTCCAGGCAATTCTGTTAGTCTTGCTGTTAGCTTGATGTGTGCACCAAGGTGGTGCTTTTGTGGCTTTGTACTTGGCCTAAATCGCCTAGCCACAGAATGATTCATGTCCCCGGTAACTGTAATACATCCTGTTCTATCTTGGTATAGAACCTGGAGTACAAAATTCATTGCACCTAAGAATCTGAAAGATTGAAGAATGATCAATCAATTTATCTGGAGAGCAAGGTACCAGCTTGAATCCCGGATAAAAAATTGTGGTGTGGCCTCCCTGTTTTTGTAACTATCATCGGGCTGCACACAAACCGGCACTGGCCAGGAAGAGCAAAAGTGAAGCATCCCCATTGGCGGTCGATCAATTCCAGGCGATCAAGGAACCAAAGAACGCTTGGAAGAATCTATTCAAGCATGAACTTCTACAATCTTTGGTCGACTTAATCATATCTGTATTCTGAACATGTAGTAGCGTTTGACCTTATGTTGTCCTAGTTAAAAACTGAACTTTGTTTTTTCTTAATCTGTGGTGCTCCACTGCTTCTGTCATGCCCCAGGAAACTGAACTGCTGGTATCTTCCGGCAATATGGTTAGTAGACCTTTGAGACTGACGGTGGCTAGGAATCATCAATCAATGTGGCACAACCATCAATGTCCAGGAGGTTTTGGTTTTTCCAATGCAGCGGTTCAGTGTGAACCATGTTCTGCAGGCAAAACGCATTTAACAGCAACAAAAATTGTCAGATAAAAGGAAATTGGATCCAGGATCCACCAGCAATCCGCACACCACACTAGGTAAGATTTTTTTTTTTTTTTTGTCGACATGCTTGCAGATTGTGCGCGACAACAGTAACCTTGCAGCAGTATATTCCCGGTCGCAGTTTTCAATCGGGTCATGGAATGCAGAGCATCTATGTAAGTATGCACGTGCATATACACTACTGTATTATAGTCCTACGAAAAGAAAGGCATGCATCCGTGCCTCCACTAAGGCTCCCAGCGGGACGCAGGTATATCTTTACTATCACTATTTCAACTATCCTCTTCTCTGTCTACGGTAGCGAAAATAGTGTCAAACATCGTTATATTCATCCCCTTTATCCATTCCACTGGGAATGGTCTAACAAGAAAATTGCATAGTACTCTTAGGGGGGTGTTTGGTTCCGCTGCTAAATTTTAGCACCCGTCACATCACATCGGATGTTTAGACGCTAGTTATAAGTTTTAAATAAAGTCTAATTACAAAACTAATTATACAGACGAGGACTAAACGACGAGACTAGGTTTAATAAATTTGTCTCGTCGTTTAGTCCTCGGCTGTGTAGTTAGTTTTTTAATTAAACCATATTTAATATTTTTAAATAGCATCCAAACATCAGATGTGACATGTGTTTAAAGTGTAGTCACTAGATATTGATATCCCTTCTTTGTTGACTTCCCTACCATTTATCGCGGGCACGCCATTCGCCGGGACTGCCGCCCGCAGGAGTCAACAGTCAAGTACTATGCAACCTGCGCAAGCGCCGCTCGCCCAGAATTCCGCGGCTGGCCGAGCCCCGACCAAAAAAAGGTCTCTCCTTCAGAGATGTTGATGAGGGAAATTTCGTGGCGGCCACCAGGAGCAGGCAGGTGTGCTCTGGCCATGAGCCGTCCACATCCTGTGGCTTGGGTGCGCCGTCCGGTCCGGGCCTCGCGAACCAAGCCAGCAGACGTTGCGTGTCGCCGTGCCGGGCGGCCGGCCGAGCGGGTGGATCGCCAGCGCCTCGCCGCCGTCGCCGGACAACAAGCGCCCGCCGTGCTGGTGCTGCGGAGGCCTGCGCCAGCCGCCACTTGTCCAAGAATCTGAAACGCGAGGGTATAGTTTGTGAATCAAGGTTCAAGAACCTGGGTACAGATTGCTGCATGAATCAAATCTGGGGAGGAGTTGGGCGGGAAGCAGCGCACCAGCGAAGGACGGCTCACGGCCGTGCTGCTCCGCCTCATGTGCAGGGCAGCATCTCCTCTCGAACCGGATACGATATATCATGCAGGCGAACGAAACGCCCGGCGCGAAGCTTGTACGCATGCTGGCTCTACCTAGCCTGGCCTTGTGGAAACAGCCGATTCCTACGTTTCTGCGGATGCAGGCTCCCGTACAGATTTTTTTTGCCTACACCGCAAAATTGAACCAGGCTATGCTATGCAGCAAACCAAACAGAAGCTCGCGCTCAGTCAACGGCATAAAGTGAGCCTGGCCAGGTGGAGAAGCCAACCAAACACGTGGCTGGTTCGCGGGCAGGAAGACCAAGACCCGTTAACCCGCTGACCCGTTAGGTTCCTATAAATACAGACCGTGTTGGCATCAGACGTTGAGCAGCCGTCCCGGCTACAGAAGGATATTCCGCGAAAGAGAGCACCGCTGTCAGATTGTGGCGCTCATCAGCCCCTCCCCCCTCTTGTTTGGCTCTCTTCCTTGTTCGTTTCTCTGTGGATCGAGGCGGAGAGTGGTTACCAGGTTTTCTCTAGCAGAAGAAATTCCGCTGCTTGGTTTTCCACCCTGTCCTCCTCCAATCCACTATATTGTCGCGAGTTCTGTCTGGACTGCGATTTCAGTTCACAGACTCATCGCCCGAGAATCACAGCTAACTTCCTCCAATCCCGCCCGTGTCCATCCTCCACACCTCGACTCTGATTCCCCACCCCATTTGTGTATCCATTCGTGGATATAGAAACCGGATCTAAAAAAAACTCTGATTCCCCACCACCTCCACGTACCTCGCCACAAATCGCACCAACATGGCCTACCTCCTGGAGCTCACCATGTTTGTGCTCGCCGTTGCCATCGCGGGCCTCTGCGTCCTAATAAACCCGCCCCTTCTTGAATTCCTGCCCAGCAGCCCCGCCGTCATCCACGTCACCGCCCCCTTCATGCTCCTCGCCCTCGCTGCCACCTACTACATGGGTGTCGTCCTTGTCTACCTGCAGGTCGCCCCGGCGGCGGCTGTGCTCATGTCGCTGCCGGCTTTGAGGCGCTTCGCCGCCCTGGCATGCGCCTTTGCATCCGCCTTGCTTCTCCTCCTTGTTGCCATGCCTCTCGTGCACGTCCTGTTCCTAGCCGATGTTTTCTGGTGATGGCATTATTAACATGTGGAGATAGGGTTTTTGGTGTTCTTGTCCCCCCACCTTAAACTGCAATGGTGATTTTGCTCTTATCTTTCTAACTTTGTGATTTTGCCCTTTAGTTATGACAAAGTCAACGTGATCTCGTTTTTATTAGTCTTTACGTTTTTACCCTTGCTCTTTCCGTTAAATAGAAACATAATCGCATTGACTTGTGAATAGTAAATAAAGGGTAAAATCAAAAAGTTAGAAAAGCGAAGCAAAATTACAATTACATTTTAAAGTACGGGGTATGAACACCAAATCCCTTAAAATCAACGGCACAGAAATTTAAGTTTATACTGCATAAGCCAATACTTACTGTACTATATGCCTGTTGCCTGGTATGTTATACAATAAGTCGTCGGAGGCGATCGACGTTGCTGCTTGCTACACGAGGCTGTGAACAGCTGCAGAATCATCAGTGCACCGTGCCACGGGCGGTGTGCTCATCCTCTCTGTCCGCGTTTTGCAGCGTCTAGGTTGCTTCCTCCGCACCATTCCCGCTCGACGACTCGGTGTGGATGTAGCAAGATGAAGACGGATCGACAAGAGCGGCTTCGATATCGGCGAGTAGTCGCTCAAAGAACCTGTTAAGGTTCAGTACTTCATTCGCTTGTATGAGTACAAGTTTGTCATGTTACCATGTATTGTATGTAAATTCCACTTGCTGTTTGTTATATTGATTATGTCCTTGTGTAATTCCTGCAAGAATGTTCAACCCTGCTCCCTGCACATAATAACTTACTTTCAGTGTATTTTCGGTTTTCCATGTTGCACAGATCAGAAAAGTTAACTGAATAACCGTTCATTTTTCATAGGTAAATTAAGTTTGACTAAAAAATAAATCAATGGCTGGGTAAGGCGAAGGGCAAGAAGAAATATTATGCTCTTTCCTTCCATTCACTCTTCCAACTTCAAGTGTTTTTTTTCTGAAAAACTTGAAGTGTCTTTGAGCTGGATGTCAGATCAGAGTCCAATTTTTCGTGTAGTACGATTTTACTGGCTCCAACTTACTGGATTTTAGTGTGTAATTTTTTGGTGGTAAAATAAGAAAAGGATGCTAAGTTGGAAAAGTCGATTGGCAAATCCAAAGCAACCGGCAACATGGTGAGAGACTTTTATGTGCAACTAGGCAAGAGAGCTTGTATAAGCTATACGTTACAAGCTGATCAACTTACCGATCGCCTTTTGTGTAGTTGTGTCCTTGAGATCTCAAAAAAAAAAAAAAAAAAAAAAAGCTGTGATATATACGAAGTGTGGTGTCTTTCTTTGTTTGTTTGTTTTTTTTTCTTTTTTGCCACTGCGTCTAATCCATCCCACCTATCCTCGATACCGGCGTATGCTCCACAAACCCACATATAGGTTTTTTTTTATGCACCCGCCAAAAAAGGCAAAACAAGCAAAGAGAGTGATTAGGGTTACGGTGTTAAACCTCTCTAGCTGCACCCCCGTCGCCTCATCTCACCTTCTAACCTCGACGCCGATGGTCTCCTTCTCCCAGCAGCCCTGAAACCCTAACCCCAAGGAAGACCTGGCGCCTCTTCTAACTATTTTTCCTGTTCCGATTCCACCACAACCGACTGTGAAATTGGAATTCCGTATCCAAGTTGCCTGCACCTGTTTCCGGCCGCCATCTATAACCCCTAGCCACTTGCTCCAGCCACTGATCCCATTGCAAGCTGCAAACAGTCCTGCACGAACTGGACACACGCAGCCCTGGTAGCTTCTGGCTCAGGACTTGAGATGACAAACTGCTGCTGCCTGGCGCCACGTATGTAGTCCGTTGATCACTAATGCAAACCATGCACCCAGAGGTGATTGTCTCATCAGCCATAGAGCTCCCATGCATCCTGGGCACATGTATATGGATGCAAACCTCAGCTAAGCAAGCAGGGGAGTTCATCGACGAAGCAAAGTGAATAAACTAGAGTATTCAGCATGAACGCACCACACTGATGGGGTGCATGGAGTTTGAGGGGATGCGAGGCAGGCGACACAATCGAGCAGATGAGCGCCGTCTATATATATAGTGTGAACAACCTACGATTGGTGTGGTGGGAACACTGAAGAAATGCGTGTGAACTGAGACTCTGAGACGCTCAACGAGAACGACATGCGCACACACCACACAGTCTGGTGTGGGACGGGGACGTGCGTCGGAGCAAAAGGGAGGCTTTTGAAGCCTCGCCGAAGTTTCTTGCTTAACGATTAAGGCTAAACATTCAACGCTGGAAATTTCCGAGAAGCTTCCGTGGGGCCATGGAATTTGTTTGCATGCGGAAATTTTGGGCTTTGAGGAAACAATCTTGAAGTTCCCTGCCGGCGGCAGGGCATTCATGGAAGATGTGGCCGGTGATCGAACCAAGGCCGACGAACCACGCGCGGGCGAACGCTGTGCCTTCGCGCGCGAGTACATGGCGGCGCACGACTCGATGACGCTGCCTCGGCGGTGCAGGCGACGACGTGAGAGATCCAGAAAACGGGAACGGAGCCATGCTTCCACGGCCTTGGTTGGTTCCGCCGAGATATTGGATACCTCGGTCAGTTTTATGAGATTTTATATGGTGTTTGGACGGAACTCGTCCAATTGGTTGGAGGGACAATTCCATTTTTTTGTGTTGTTTGGTTGGAGGATGAAAAGGAACAGCATCATCCTCGGAACGGGTTCATCCCCGAAACCGGAGACCGTCCCCCTGTTACGGCGTCTCATCTCCGTCTCTCCCCAGGCTCACTCTTGCCCGCTACCGGCCACCGCCCGGTCGCGCCCCGCCCGCCGCTCCCCCGCGTTTGGGCGGCTGCATCCCGGCGTTCGGCCGGCCACGCCCGGCCGCACCCCTCCGCCTCCCATCCCCTCCTCAACCACACACGTCGTCCATGGCCACCACCAGTCTCGTCGCCCCCCGCAGTCGCACCGCCGCGCTCTCGTCGCCCCGGCCGCCGTGCCGCCGCCAAGCTCGTCGCCCCCGCACCGTCAAGCCTGCCCCGTCCCGACCTCCGGTCACGTCGTGTCCGCACCACCGGGGAGAGCAGGAGAGGTGGGCCGGCCGCACTGCCGGGCGGGGAGAAGGAGAGTTCGGCTGGCCACGCTGCCACGCGGGGAGAAGGAGAAGCCGGCCGGGGAGGAGATATGGAAGCGGCGCCGACGCCTTTGGGCCCATAGATCTTGTGCCCGGAAACGAGGCTAGTGTCGGGTCGAATGGCGTCCTCGAGCTCGACGAGGCCGTCGACGCGCAAGGGCAGGAGCGGGGTCGCGGTGGCAGCGCTTGGGAGGAGGAGGAGCGCGGTCACGGCGGCGGCGCGCGGGAGGAGGTGCGTCGTTTGGTTGTGGGAGTGAAGCGCCGCCGCCAACGGCACAGGGCCGGGCGGCCCACCGTCGGGAGAGGAGGAAGGGGAGCGGAGCGCCGCCGCCAACGGCACAGGGGCCCGGTGGCCCGCCGCCGGGAGAGGAGAATGGGGAGCGGAGCGCCGGCGGGGAGCAGGAGAGCAGCGCTAGCGAGCGGGGGGCTGCAAGAAGCATCTATGTGAGTGACAAGTGGGGTCCACTGCTAACAGTGCTAACGTGACATCCATCCCCATCCTTTACCATCCCTCAAACAAACAAAAAAATTGGAATGACTCTATCCCTCTAACCAAATATCCCTCTAACCAAACATTAAACCAAACATTAGATGGGACCGTCCCATCGCAGAAAATGGGGATAGGTCTATCCTATCCTACTTCGCCTTCCAACAAACACTAGGTTTCTCCATGTTATTTCAGAATATGTGCCAAGAGTTCACATGTTTTTTAGATTTTGACATCACATCACAATGACATAGAGGTCACTAACTTGTGCGTTAGGGTGTCAAATACTGAAAGACTTGCAAACTGAGACCCAATTTTTGGTCTGAACCACTATTTTTAGGTTTCGGCCCCTTTCAGGTGGTTCCTCTTTATTTATAGCCATCCGATTGACCAATAAATGTCTATCATTAATTCCAAGCATGGCAAAATACCTTTATTATTGACGAAACTCGTTCAGAACTTCAGATTTGAGTCTCCGTTTGCATATTGCTCGTCGACCAGAATCCAAGGCTCAATCAGCTCGCGTTTTTATTGTTAGGGACTATTTCCTCTGGTTTTTCTAAAAAAAAAAGCTCTGATTTATCAGAGAAACAGCTTCGTTCTCTGCTGCAGCTGAAGCTAAAATGAAAAAAAAAGGGTTTATAAAATGGCTTCTCAACGGTAATTTGAGGGGCTTTGCATACTTGGGAAGGACCACGTTTTGTTGGCTCCTCGCCTCCCGTTCAAAACTAGCTCTGGATACGTACATGTTTCACGTAAGAACTTGATTCTTGGTTTGCCTCTCCTTGTCAACCGATTTTTGATGATACCCGTTGCCATCTTGATATGAAAACAAAAAAAAAAAGATGAAAGATATTGGTTTTAGGTTGACAATGTCTGAAATTTGATGTTTTTTTCCTTTCCTTTATTGGGGTTCGAGAAATAGCTTCCCGTTGGAATAGGTAACCCTACTCCCTTCTCTTGTTTTGTATGGATTCAAGAAGAGCCATAGCAGAAGGGCGATGTTAGAGACATTCCAAAAGAAGCCCATGAATAGGTCCACTACACTTTTTAAAGGTCTGCTCCAAGATTTGCAAGCGAAATGTTTCAACTTTACAAACTCATCTACAAATATTTTGTGAAACCACAAACCAACTCCACATTTCTAGGTTCCAACTCAGGGCCAACATGTGCACGGTATCCAAACAAATGTACGTTTTTTGTTCCAAAATATTAATTGCCTTTTTTTTTCGAAGACGCAAAACAACGCAGACGCTCACAAACACGCACGTACACTCACCCCTATGAACGCACGCACGCAAACCCTACCCCTATGAGCACCTCCGAAGCACCGTGTAAAAAGCCGGCATATCTCGAGATTCACGAAGTCACCATATGCGCCTCGCTGTTGACGGGGACGTCACATACCACTGAAAGAACAAAGCCGTTAAATCCTGTAATAATTCGCTCCCACGAAGAGTTTCCCAGGACCTCAGGTGCCGCTCGAACTGTTGCAACCACTAGGTTTGTAGCATCCTAAATCAGACTTTTCAAAAGTTTGGTTAAGTTCATAGAAAATTGTATTTACATCTACAAGATCAAATTTGTTTCACTAAGTATAACATTAGTTTTATTTTTGTACTAGCTAGCTCAGTCCCAAATCAACTTCTATAGTTGTCCTAGATTGAAAATGGAATGTATTTTCATAATGCACTTATTTGGTGTCATAGATGTTGATACACTTATTTATAAAAAAAAATGGTCAAACTTAGAGTTGAGTGCCTAATTTAACCACAATGTGTGATGCAAATGACTCGCGTTTAGCGATGTATCCACCTGTTTTCTTAATATTTAGGTTCAACATGTTTTTTTCAGATTTTGATGTACAAATAATAACTATAATTTATTCATCTCATATCTAAAAAAGGTATAATAGACGAAGGTAGTGGTGTTAGTTAGGTTCGTAAGTTTATCTTTGTAGCTTTCTGTTGATATTTATAACGACAAAAACGAAGGTAGTATGCAACTTGGGTGTTTTGTTTTCACATTTCAATTAATTCATGCATGATTCGGCACTATAACAAATTCAACTAAACTAATACGGAAAGGATCAAGATGTGAATTTGATATCTAATATCAAAACTTAGAAAGTAAAAATCTATTAAGCAATCCAAGTCAAAATTAATTACTTGGAGAGAGTGTGACTAGAGTTCTATTCGGCACATGTTTGCTGCATAGCCGTAAGCGTAGTACATTCACAAATGTATAACACAACTAACTTTTTTAGTCATTCACCTTGTTTCAAAAAAATATTGAAACACGTAAAAATATAAAATACTAAAAAGTCTTTAAACTGTAAAATAGATCACAGAAAAATACATAATAATTTTTAAAAGACGATAACTAATACTATGGAAAAAGTCAACTAGAAAATTATTTTTAAAGACTCACTACTAGGCGTTAGAAAATTACTAGTACTTCCTGCGGCAGCAGTACATGCGACCGAGCGTGGGAAAGCATCATGCAATCGTGGTCCTGTTTTCAAGAAAAAGAACACTCGAAGAAATTGTGAAATACAAAAGGGCCGGGGGCCCCAAGCCTGTCAACTTTGAAACTCCAACCGGATTGGACCGCAGACCGCGTACCGGCAGCGGCAGGCGCACATCAGATCCGCACAATTGACGAGGATCCAAAGTTTAGAGTCAAAAATCAGGCAAAATCTACAAAAATTTGGTAAAAAACATCACATCGGACACTGTAGCACACTGTAGCACTTTTTGTTTGTTTGTGGTAAATATTGTCCTACCATGGCCTAACTAGGCTCAAAAGATTCGTCTCGCAAAGTATATCTAAACTGTATAATATAATTATTTTTTGATTTCGTCTACATTTAGTACTCTGTACCGGTATTTTTGATATGATGTAAAAATTTTTTTTTACATATAGTAAAATTTAAGAGAAAGTTTGAAAACATTGGACCACTCGACTCGACGGGATCCCTCCGTCACTGGATGTGACATGTGACGTGCGACGATGAGCTGCGGCTTTGCGATCCCCGCCACGGGCCCTCCGGTCGTGTGCTGCGCAGGAAAGCGACGGGGGTCTATGGGTGTTTTGTTTCTCGGATTAAAATTTAGTCCCGTTATATTGGATGTTTGACGCTAGTTAGAAGTATTAAATATAGTTTAATTATAAAACTAATTACACAGATGAGGACTAAACGGCGAAACGAATTTATTAAGTCTAATTAATCCATGATTAGCAAATGTGATGCTACAGTAACCATTCGTTAATTATTGATTAATTAGGCTTAATAAATTCGTCTCGTCGTTTATTACTCGGCTATGTAATTAGTTTTCTAATTAAACTATATTTAATATTTTTAACTTGCCTATAAATATTTGACGTGACGTGATCTAAGTTTGGTCACCGAACCGAACAGGACAGGACGATCCTACGCGACTATGGGTGAGGCTGACCTCACATGGCAAAAGGCACAAGCAGTCAGCAACGACTTGAACGGTGGCGTTCTCTTTGTCTATTTTTGTTCGGTTCATGTCTTCAGTGTTCGTAGCAGCAGTGACCCGTATGGTACGGTATTTTTTTCATATTTAAATATAAGTCACGTTGATGTTTTTTTAATTTTGATTCTTCGTTTTATTCAAAAAATTTATGTAAATATGTAAAAAGACTAGTCAATGTGATTTATATTTAAATACGAAAGAAGTATACAGAGGATGATTTAACGAAAGACAAAAGGTATCTTTTTTCTTCTTCTTCTTGGACCTGCATAGGAAACACGGTCGGATGTCAGTGAATACGAAATTCAGTCAGGAGGATGGCTGCCCTACTCCCTCGCAGGCGCTGTAATCAAACTGTTAATAATTTTCTACTCCTCCCGCTGCTAATACTTGTCGCTGCGACAACTGGAGTTAGCTTGCGAACCGAGGTATGTAGTACAGTACTAGTCAGAGATCTTAAAACTTGTGGAGGATTGCCTTCACGAGAGCGCTCCGTGCCTTCCCTGAGCTATCCGCTGATCGACGCGTGGCTACGTCTTGCGCCTGAGCGTGAGAGAGCTCTCAGGTCTCGCTCGCTTACGTGGCCGTCACGCGATGCAAGCCTTCCATGGATGACCGGTGGGACACATTTGTATTTGGGCCTACATACAGCGATGGATGGCAGTGAGGCAGAACGTGTGCACCGCGGATGCAAGTGCTTGCAATGGACCCGAAATTTTCATTGGATCGAGCTCTCGCACGCTCGGCCTGTCCGATCGCGCCTCGCATCGCCTCTGGTTTTGGACGCCTCCGCTACTGTCAGAATGGATGAACGGTGGGTTCTTTCATGCGCGGGTCCCCTTGGCAGCCACTCCTGCGTGGCTGCGTTGGCGTATCAGGCATGCGCGTTGAGCCAGGTGTGGCGGAACTGCCGATTTAATCCGGACTAAGTACACCTGCCACCGTTAGCTCGCAGTGTACTTAGACCGTACTAAACCCGGTCGTCCATCGAGAGGCTTTCGGCTCTCGATTTGCACCGCAACCCAGAGGAACCAACATCACACACATCCGACTCACAATGGAGCCACAACAGTTACATCATCATAGGCAGTTGAATGGATATTACATAGATCGTTAAGTTACAAACTAGTTTGAAAGAAAATAGAGTTCAACATAGTTTCATACGTAAATAGAGTTCAAATAGTATCTCGCAGCGGAAATTTTCAAAGATCATAGTTCACGATAACCAAAGACTTGTAGAGACAGAGCAATGTCATGCCCATTGATGTTACTCCAGTGCCAGATCATGACGCTTCTCACTCCTGATGATAACAGGCCACTCCACCAACACAAGCACAGAAGAGGAATTCCATACCTGAAATCCAAAAGTTTGGGGGCAAAACCCTAGTACTCAAGGGACTTAATGGACAGGGTTTACGGCTGACGCAAAGCTGCTTAGCCGTTGCATTTTACACAAAGTTATGATCATAAAGTAGCAGGATTTGACAGCTGCTACCTTTCATGATAAACTAAGCCTTTGCAGTTTATGAACATCATAGAATCTTGCATGAGTGTAAAGCATATAATAGTCAAGCATGTAGCATTCAAAACATGGATCATACTATATCATATTAAAGTTATTACTACGTTGTCCGTGTGCGATATTTGGCATTCTCAAACCTGGTGAGCATCAGCGATTCGAATCGATTTCTAATTCCCAAGAATAACTAAAAATGCCAGGGGCCCATATGCTTACTAACACAACGGCTTTTCCACATACAGTCCCCTTTCTCCACTTGTCCCATCCCAAGTTCGATTCACTCCCACCTGACTCCCGGGTTGTGCCCCCATGATGAGCCTGCCGATATCTCGGTCTTCCCGTCATGAGTACCAAGCTTCTCCGGACCAACTTCCTCTCAACCAGTGGGTAGAAACGTGTTTCTGTTCTTAGGATGGCACAAGTAAGGTTTCACCGGCCCCATAAACCGGATAAACACTCTAGCAATTGTTATGCCAATCAGCAGGCGAACAGCGAATGGGCCTTATGCGACTCGGGCGGAGCCATCACACCGCAACAACGCACACCGTGAAAAGTAAATTTAATCTTCGTCCAGTCTCGAATTAATCAACATAATAAAACATCTTAGCATAGACAGTGTTCTCTTTCTTTTCAAAACACCTACGTGACGAGTGACATCTCACTCGTATCTAGTCGAGCCTAGCATTTCTAGGCAACTCGTCCTACGTACTAGTGTAGGTGCTAGGGCCAGGGCGGCTAAGGAGTCTAATGCAATAAGGTTCCAGTCAACACCTAATGCATATGCGTAATCATAAATCATTATTAGCTGGGAGAATATGGTCCTGCCTACCTTCCTCGCTCGGGTCAGTCTCCTCAGGTGCGAAGTCAGCGGCTTGCTGTTGATCTTCTTGCTGCAGGTCCGGCTCCTGGTCTTCTGGCTCCTCAATCAGCGGCTACTCCTACGTCTGCTCCTCGATCCTGTGATCTATATGTATGCCATCGTATGCAAATGAGTGCGGAATGCAAATGTGTGCATGAGATGCACACTATAAAGAACTTAGGACAAAACTCGGAAATCGTACAAACCATCACCCAGATGCAATACAATCATCACGCATAAAAGGAAATATGAACATGTATTGATACTAAGGCCTAAACTAACATATAAACCCTAATCATCCTCACACATGCGCATTTGTGAATTTAAAAATGCACTTGAGTTCTCCTAGCTACATAACTCCAATAGGGCTCAAACTTTTAGTACATGCAGAAAACTAGCATACAAGACCACTGCCAAAATTTCAGCCCTAAAAATGTTGAAATGGATTTATGAAAAATCTAACAAATTTCAGCCCTAGAACTTGTCAGAATTTTAATATTTTCTAGGAAAAGGTTCTGGTTCTGAATTTTAACCAGCCATCTCTACTTAGAAGGGGGAACATGTACAAAAATCAGCAAGCTCTAATTCCACAATATTACAGGACATCTATTTCCCATATACTCCTCATATGCTAAAATAGATGTATATACAAACAGTGCCAAGAACTTCTCCAAAATAATTTTGTGTGCTCCCTATCATGCTAGTATTCCACTGGAATTTGCCTGAAATTTTCTCTACACTCTAAGGCCACTTTTTCCATTTATCAAATTTAGCAAGTAGCATTTTGTCCATTTCAAAACAATGGCAAAACTAAACATGCACACCCTCAATTTTTACCAGAGAGCTTTTCATATCATGCATGGCATAGAAAAAATATAGACATGTCATTTTGAGCATACATTGTATGGGCATCATTTTCCTAGTTGTATAAATGAGCAATTTATACATGAATTGGTGGAACAAGATGCAACCCTCCATTTTATAGTACATAATCATCCACACAGTACCATACCACCCTATAAAGGCTAAAACCAAAATCCCATCATTTTAGGGGTTCATTTGTGCCACATTTCCCATTTTTAAAGATTTAAATGCATGCACAAGAACAAGGGCAAAACAGTCAATTCACATCTCCACATCATATCAATCCTGTAAATCTACTCAACAGGAGTTCAATGCAACTGAGTTTGTCCATTTTGGATTTTATTTGGATTTATTATGATTTTCCAAAGTTCAAACCGAAATTAACAAAAGAAAAAGAAAAAAACTTAGATCCAGGGGCTAGAACGCAATTAACCTATAGATCCGGGGGCTAGAACGCAAGATCTGCAAGGCTCATTCAAAACGCGCGAGAACTAAAACATAAAAACCACAAAACCGAGGGGCCGGATCTAAAGATTCCCGGCCCCCCTTCTTCTTCCTCGCGCCGGCTGCGGCCGCGCGGCGCGGCGCGCGCGCCGGCGAGCTGGAGCTCGCCGGAGCCGCTACGTGGGGCGCCTGAGGTGCGCGGGGGCGAGGGCTACCTCCTGGTGTAGCTCTCGTCGGCAGCGGAGGCGAGGTAGAGGCGGGGGCGGCGGTGCACCGAGCTCGAACCCGAACGACGGCGGCGCGGCGTGACGTCGAGGCGAAGACGGTTCTCGGCGTCGGGTGGGGGAGGGGCGATGAGATCAAGGGCTACGGGTGCACGGTGGAGCGGCGGTTGCAACGGTGGCGGTCTCGGGGCGAGCGGAGGCCGAGCGGCGGCGGCACGAGCTCGAACCCAAGGTCGCGGCCGGCAATGGCGGCTCGGTTTCGAGCGGGCGGCGCGGGGTGAAGAGTGCACGGGAGAGAGTGGAGTGGTTAGGGTTTGGAGAGGGGGTCCACTTCTCTCCCTTATGACACGCTCGGGGTGGCCGGCCGAGGCTCACCGTACTCCCTGTACGCCGGCGAGCCACGCGGCGCGCGCCAGTTCGCGCTCACGGGGATCGCGGGCCCCACCTGTCAGCGAGTGATTTTGAAAAAAAAAGGAAATGTGTTTTCTCCCCTCCTGTATTTCACTGTTTTGGCGTATTTAGATACCGAATTTGGAAAAGGCCCAATTGGAACAAATATTCTACTCTCAAAGATCTACAATTTTGTCAAAATGGACAACCCAAAATCCAAGTGTAAATATGATTTAAATTCAATTTTTGTAATCGGCCCTAGGTGTGGACAGGGGACCTTTAATGCTTGAAAAAAATAGAAAGTCCTATTTCTAAGCCTTTTCTCGCAATGTGCCTTTTGAGTGAGTTGTTTAGGATTTCAAACCCTACAACTTATTCAATGGGTGCTTTTCATGAAAGTGACTGTAAGCTAGATAAAATTTGAATGCACCAAACAAGTCAGATTTGAAGTGGTTTTCTCAATTGACAAATAATGACCCAAATCACCATGTAAACCTCATCAAATGTCATAACCCCAATTGTAAAAGTTGTTCAACACCTCTTTGTCTATACCTTTGATAATATAATTTTAATCTAGATCTCAAAGGGAAAATAGGTTTACAATAGAAAACATGGAACCACACATGTGTAAACAACACTTTACAAGGTTGAAATTTTTTCCAAGTTTTGACCATGCTTTACTAACCATGGCTATGACATGATGCTTATGATGAATTATTAATGCAAGATTACTTTAATTAGGTATTTGAGATGCCGGAGCATCACAACCCACCCCCCTTAAAGAAATCTCGTCCCGAGATTTTAGTGTGATGTGGGTGGAATAGTTAAGTGAAATAAGTATGTAATGAGAATTTGCTGAAACAAAATGCCAAAATTTAACTTGTTGGGACATACTCGTTTGAGGTGGATGGAAGGAAACCCGGGTATTTAGTTTGTAGATATTCTTCAGTTTCCCAAGTTGCCTCTTCTTCGGAGTGATCACTCCATTGCACTTTATAAAAGTTGACGGTATTACGCCGCGTTGACCTTTGCTTTTGGTCCAGGATTTTTATGGATCGTGCTTCGTAGATAAGGTCAGGCTCAATCTGAACTTGAGACGTGTCGACTTCTTTTTCCGGCACTCGTAAGCACTTTTTAAGTTGTGATACGTGAAACACATCGTGCACCGCAGCAAGATGTGGTGGCAACTCTAACCGGTAAGCCACCGGTCCACATTGCTCGGTGATCTTAAACGGGCCAACATACCGTGGTGCTAGCTTTCCCTTCACCCCAAAACGATGCACCCCCTTCATCGGTGACACTCGAAGGTATACATGATCACCCTTCTCAAAAACTAGCGGTCTCCTTCTCCTATCCGAGTAACTCTTTTGCCTGGACTGTGCACTCTTCAGGTTACTTTGTATGAATTTTACTTGTTCTTCGGCTTGAGTTACCAAATCAGGGCCAAAGGTGACACGTTCCCCCGGTTCGGACCAGTTGAGGGGTGTTCTACATCTTCTACCGTATAGGGCCTCGAAAGGAGCCATATTCAAGCTCTTCTGGTAGCTATTATTGTAAGCAAACTCTGCCAAGGGCAAACACTCATCCCATTTTGTGGAATAAGTTAAGGCACATGCCCTCAGCATGTCTTCTACGATCTGATTTACTCTTTTGACTTGGCCACTGGTTTGAGGGTGGTATGCCGAACTGTGAATCAATTTCGTTCCTAGGGCATTCTGCAGTTGCTCCCAGAAGCGAGACACAAAAACTGAGCCCCGATCTGAGGTAATGGTCCGAGAGACACCATGTAAGGAGACAATTTTTGCTATGTAAAGCTCGGCATACGTGTTGGCACGGTAAACTGTCTTTACAGGGAGAAAATGAGCTGATTTCGTAAACCGGTCGATAATCGCCCATATGGAATCATAACCCTTCTGAGTGCGAGGCAAACCCACCACGAAATCCATGTGTATATCTTCCCACTTCCAAGCCGGGACGTTCAGGGGTTGAAGCATACCGCCCGGCTTTAAGTGATCAGCTTTCACCCTCTTACACACGTCACACTCCGACACATACTTGGCGATCTCTCGCTTCATACGAGTCCACCAGAATTTTTGTTTCAAATCCTGGTACATTTTATTGCTGCCCGGGTGCATGGTAAGCATGGAGGTGTGGGCCTCGTCGAGTATTTTCTTCCGCAACTCCATATCTTTTGGTACTACTAGGCGATTTTTAAACAACAGGACCCCTTGGTCGTCTAGTGTGAAGCAAGCCTTCTTCTCTTCATCAATACCCTCATGAATGTGGGCCATACCTGGATCTTGTTTTTGTGCTGCGATGACTAGGTCTTTTATTGTTGGTTCAATGATGAGGCTATAGAGTTCGACTAGCTGTTCGGTTGGCATTTCTATTTCATCCATCTCCCAACATATCACTCTTGCCATGGGCCGAGCTTCAATCGCGTTGCAATGAGCCCGACGGCTTAGTGCATCAGCTACCACATTCGCCTTCCCCGGGTGATAATGAATCTCCAGGTCATAGTCTTTTATCAGCTCTAACCACCGTCTTTGCCTCATGTTTAATTCGGGCTGTGTGAAAATGTATTTGTGGCTCTTGTGGTCAGTGTAGATATGACAAATGTTGCCCAGTAGATAGTGCCTCCATATCTTCAGGGCGTGTACGACTGCGGCTAGCTCAAGATCATGGGTTGGGTAGTTTGCTTCATGTTTCCTTAGTTGGCGGGAAGCGTAAGTGATTCTCTCCCCTCTTGCATTAGGACACAACCAAGCTCCTGGCCAGAGGCATCACAATACACATCGAAGGGCTTGGTGATGTCCGGTTGGGGTAGCACAGGTGCTGTCGTTAACAGCTTCTTTAGTTCCTGAAACCCTTCTTCACACTTCGGACTCCATATGAATTTTGCATTCTTCTTTGTTAAAGAGGTCATTGGCTTTGCAATTTTGGAGAAGTCCTTGATGAATCGGCGGTAGTAGCCCGCTAGACCAAGGAAACTCCTCCGGTCACTGTTTCTGGTTGTTTCCAGTTCAGGACAACCTCTACCTTGCTAGGATCGACCGCTACCCCCTTTTCTGACAGAACGTGCCCCAAGAAACCTACTTCATTCAGCCAAAACGCACACTTGCTGAACTTGGCATAGAGCTTGTGTTCTCTTAGCCGAGTGAGCACTATCCGCAAGTGTTCCTCATGTTCTTTTTCATTTTTGGAGTAGATTAATATGTCATCAATGAACACCACTACGAACTTATCAAGCTCGTTCATAAACACTGAATTCATCATGTACATGAAGAAAGCCGGTGCGTTGGTTAACTCAAAGGACATGACCAAATATTCATACAGGCCATATCTGGTCGAGAAGGCGGTCTTAGGGATATCTTCCTCTCTGATTTTTATCTGATAGTAGCCAGACCTTAGGCCAATTTTTGAAAAGACCTTCGCCCCAGCTAACTGATCGAACAGAATGTCAATGTGTGGTATTGGGTACTTATTTTTTATGGTCACGGCATTTAACGGCCGGTAGTCCACACATAGCCTTTTACTTCCTTGGTCTTTCTTTTCTACAAAGAGGGCCGGATAACCCTAAGGTGATGAACTAGGCCGAATGAACCCTTTATCTAGCTGTTCTTGCATTTGTATTTTTAACTCTTTCAATTCATCAGGAGCCATTCTGTACGGTCTCTTGGAGACAGGGGCAGTGCCAGGTACAAGATCTATACGGAATTCCACATCCCTATCCGGAGGTAGACCCGGAAGCTCCTCCGGGAATACGTCCGGAAAGTCACACACTACTAAAATCTTTTTAATTTCATCAAGCTCGGTTGCATTAACTGTAGGCACCATGTGTTTCATGTCTGGCATATGCACACGTAAGACCTTGCCACTGACCCTAGACCTTAACTGCACTGTCCTGCTGCCAACATCCAGGACGGCGTCGTTCTCCGTCATCCAATTCATCCCCAATATAACATCAATCACTTGGTGTGGCAGCACCACGGGGTTGATGATGAACTTTTCCGTACCAATATCAAAATTTAAATGTCTAACCCCCAGACTGGTATCTATGGGAGACCCTGGGACAGTGATGTGATAATTTTCCCTTAACTTGTACATTTTTAAGCCATGCCTCTGTGCATATGTTTTGCTAATGAATGTATGAGTGGCCCCCGAATCGAATAACACGACGGCCGGATGACCGTTGATCATGAACGTACCAGCGAGTACCGGCACTCCAGCGGGGATCTGCTCTATGTGAATATAGTGCACACGGCCAGTCTATTGTGCCGGCCCCTTTTGCTTGCCTTGCTGACTGCCGCCCGCAGGGTTCGGGCCTTGGATCCTGTGGGGTGCTCTACAGTCTCTGCTGAAATGCCCTGTCTTACCACAGTTGAAACAGGGATTTCTAGGTCCTGGGGTGGCGGGGACACGGGGTGCAGGGAGTTGAGCTTGTGTGCCAGAGGTAAGGCGCTGCTGCTGCTGTGGTGCCCTGTGAACCCAGCCCGGCTGATTGGGCCGAACCACGAGGCGCGTCTGCTGGTAGTGCTGCTGTGGAGGTCTGTAGACTGCTTTCTGCTTCTGGGAAGATCCAGCAGCAGATGTGTTAGCCTGGCGCTTGCGCCTCTGGTTCTCATTTGCGACCCGGAGACGATTCTCCATGACAAGTGCGGTGTCCACCAGATCAGTGAAACTCTGGTAACGGCGCCCCAAGTGAGTCTGGAGAGTGGGGTCAAGGCCGTTCAAGAGCCTAGCTGCTCGGCAAGGATCATCTGCCACATCCTACGGTGCATACTGTGAGAGGTGAATGAAAGACTGCACATATTGCATCACAGTCTTGTTGCCTTGCTTAAGCTCCCGAAATTCCTTCTTCTTCTGCTCCATCAAGCTGTTCGGGATATAGTGGGCCCGGAAAGCCTGAGTAAACTCCTCCCAGGTGGGCTCATGCCCAGCCTGCTGCATTTCGAGGAACGTGGCATGCCACGCGCCTGCTGGTCCTTGCAGCAACTGCCCAGCAAACCGTGCCTTCTGTTGCTCGGTCAGCTCCGGAAGGAGTATGAACTTGGACTTAATTGTGCGGAGCCAATCATCCGCGTCCAAAGGTTCAGGACACTTCGTGAAGACGGGGGGTCGCAGCTCCTCGAAGTCCCTGTATGAGATGCCTCGGTTCCTGGGCTCCCGCGGTTGCAGCTGACCACGGCCCTGGCGTTCCTCTGTGAGTAGGCGGATCAGCTCGGCCTGCTGCACGACCAGGGTGGCTAGCTCCGGCGGGGGTGGAGGGCCGTTCGCATGTGGCTCCGACCCCGAGTGTTGCCCATTGCGAGTGTTCACCATCTGCAAGAGTGAGGTCAACCGGGTTTTAATCCGACAATTCCTTATTGCATTCTGATGCGCTGATAAAAGATCATAGCATCAAGAACAACATTGTAAATGCATGAAATCATGCAATACGATATCATATAATTTGCAATAAAAAGTTAATCCTCCTCTCGAGGCGTTTGGGGAAGAGCTACAATAGTGCACCTATCATCCCAATGCTGCATTCCAAAACGAGATACAACTTCAATTTCATCCATTCAACTTACTCCCAGCTACTCAAGAACGTAGAAAAAAAACTTCGAGTGCGATTAAAAGGTTCGAATACTACTTAAGGTTTTATCATTACATCGTGGGATGGTGGTTTCATCGACCATCCATCAAATGGCATATAGCAAGGTGTCCATCATTACATGAATGGCGTACACAAATGAGTTCTCACATCTCACCAAGGTTTTTAGTACAGTCATACATAAAGGCACGGAGCGGTATAATACAAAATATCGCTATCAACGTGCTAATCGACACACAAAAGCACCTCATCCATCTTCTTCATCACCACTCCTCTCTAAGTCGCAGAGCGGCCGGTGGGGACGGAGCCCTCTCCTTCCTCCTCCATCTCCATCGGCTTAGAGGATTCCCTGCCCAGAGGGTCCTGCTCCGCTGGAGGCGGCTCGTACACCGCGAGGCGCTGCTGTAGCTGAGCCACCTGACCCTCCAGCTCCTCCACTCGAGCACGCGCCTCCGTGTTCCTTTGAAAGTAGAACCGGCTCCTATCCTCAGCGCGGTTATACATCCCATGTATCTCACTAGCAAACCCCATGCATGCTGCATAGGGTCGTGTGTCGGTGTGGGCCTTGAGCATGTCGTGGCGGCGGAACCACTCGTCATCCACGTCCTGCGTGGGGAGGTAACGCAAGTCTGAGCGGCCCGCATCCTCCTCGGAGCTCAGAAAAGTGATAGCTGTCATAACTGCCTTTCGATAGGCTTCCTCCTCGTTCGTCCCGTAGACCACGATAGTGTGTGGGTTCGCGGAGTTCGGGTGTGGGATGACCACCCGGGCCCAGCAGCTTCCCTGCCCGTGCATGGTCTGCACGGAGTAGAAGGGACAGAGGCGGCGTCCCATCTGCCGTAGGGCTGTGCACAGGATCTGGGAGAGGGTGCAGTCCTCCCGGCAGCGAGTGTGGAGTAGCCCGTCCTCTACCAAGGGTGGAGTGTGGGTCACTGGCGGGAGCGGTCGCCCCCTACCCCCCACGGCCTTACGCGCGGTCTGCTTGGTCCTAACCATCTGTTGGACACAAAAAAGGGTTTTTGCATTAAAAATTTTGAGTGAGTTCATACAATATTTTAATGCACCATTGAAAAGGAAAGTGATAAGGAACTTAAGTTTATGATTTCTTTTGTATGCTTTTTAGCAGTACCCCATATATAATCAAAGTGATGAACATGATGCATGATTCGTTTGTACCGTCTCACATCACACATCCTAGTCTAGCATATACCATCGGTTATTTGGTGACAATATGCACGGCACTCCCTATTGCAACTAGTCGTTTTCTAGTCGTTCTTAATTTCGCGCGGAGTTAGTGTACCTGCAGAAAAATGCATGCTCATACATTACCACATAGTGTGGCATCCACGTCATTTGCGCCGCGTGGACAACGCATCTGTACGGTCCTCTGCTAGACCGGGTTAGCACCCACGCAAGCAAATTGAATCTTGCTGCGTCACAACAGGAGAATGGTCAAAAACACACCAAAGGTGACCACCACCCTTAAAATTTCTAGCCTACCAGCATGAATGCAGAGTTCACAACAATCCGCAAAACCCGATAGCATTCCTCCAGTACTGGGGATGGCTATGGCCGAAAAGTTGCTTCTCAAAGCGCCGAATAAGCATATGAGTTCTATCTAGGTCAAAATGTTAGCGATGTCACCTGATATACACTAACATCTTTAATATGGGCATATCGTTTACTCTCATTTTCAAATTTCTTGGAAGGGCTTTCCAAAATAGTTTTGTTAAAAGAAAACTTGATAATATAACTGTTGTCTGTGTATGATCGGCTCTGATACCAGCTGTGGTGGAACCGCCGATTTAATCCGGGCTAAGTACACCTGACACCATTAGCTCGCAGTGTACTTAGACCGTACTAAACCCGGTCGTCTATCGAGCGCAACCCAGAGAAACCGACATCACATACATCCGACTCACGATGGAGCCACAACAGTTACATCATCACAGGCAGTTGAATGGAGATTACATAGATCGTTAAGTTACAAACTAGTTTGAAAGAAAATTGAGTTCAACATAGTTTCATACGTAAATAGAGTTCAAATAGTATCTCGCAGCGGAAATTTTCAAAGATCATAGTTCACGATAACCAAAAGACTTGCAGAGACACAGCAACGTCATGCCTATTGATGTTACTCTAGTGCCAGATCATGACGCTTCTCACTCCTGATGATAACAGGCCCCTCCACCAACACAAGCACAGAAGCGGAATTCCATACCTGAAATCCAAAAGTTTGGGGGCAAAACCCTGAGTACTAATTACTCAGAGGACTTAATGGACAGGGTTTACGGCTAACGCAAAGCTTGCTTACTAGGGGGTTGGTCCTTAGCCGTTGCATTTTACACAAAGTTATGATCATAAAGTAGCAGGATTTGACAGCTGCTACCTTTCATGATAAACTAAGCCTTTGCAGTTTATGAACATCATAGAATCTTGCATGAGTGTAAAGCATATAATAGTCAAGCATGTAGCATTCAAAACATGGATCATACTACATCATATTAAAGTTATTACTACGTTGCCCGTGTGCGATATTTGGCATTCTCACACCTGGTGAGCATCAGCGATTCGAATCGATTTCTAATTCCCGGGAATAACTAAAAATGCCAGGGGCCCATATGCTTACTAACACGACGGCTTTCCCACATATAGTCCCCTTTCTCCACTTGTCCCATCCCAAGTTCGATTCACTCCCACCCGACTCCTGGGTTGTGCCCCCATGACGAGCCTGTCGACATCTCGGTCTTCCCATCATGAGTACCAAGCTCCCCCGGGCCAACTTCCTCTCAACCAGTGGGTAGGAACGTGTTTCTGTTCTTCGGCTGGCATAAGTAAGGTTTCACCAGCCCCATAAACCGGATAAGCACTCTAGCAATTGTTATGCCAATCAGCAAGCGAACAGCGAACGGGCCATATGCGACTCGGGCAGAGCCATCACACCGCAACAACGCACACCGCGAAAAGTAAATTTAATCTCCGCCCAGTCTCCAATTAATCATCAACATAATAAAACATCTTAGCATAGACAGTGTTCTCTTTCTTTTCAAAACACTTACGTGACGAGTGACATCTCACTCGTATCTAGTCGAGCCTAGCATGAAATGACCCGGATTCCGCGATGCCGAAATCCAAGCCTTTTTGCTTCTCACGATAGTCCCAGGATACATAGTGCTATCGTGAATCACATATATCGGTCGATATCACAACCAGAACTTCGATTATAATTACATTTATACAATATTGGCCAAAGCCGGTACAAGTCCAACAGGACTGAATCAAGCAGAAATCGTGATCTAGCAGCGGAAAATAGGTCTTCGGGTCCATCTCCACAGGCAACCTTGAGCGAAGCACCGTGATCCTCATTCGTTTCGTCCTTCATAGGAAGGATCGTCGTCTATCTCATCGCCTTCCGTCGAAGAAGAAGTCATCATCCAGCTTATCTCCAAAACCTGCGCGCCAGTAGCGCAGGCCACCCTGAGACACTCCCCTAAGCGGCAGCGTAATAATAAAAGGGACTGGCACAAGTGGAAGGCTCTAAGCTTCCTATGCAAGCAAGTATATAAATAATATTATCCAGTTTACCATATCATTGTTCCATTCGGGAATTCGATCACATGACCGGTCCCTCTGCTCATCACTCATCCCAACACATACACATGTCACCACCATACACCTCTTCCATATCATCGACACTCATCATACTACATCTGCGGCATGACAGCTCCCACCCATCCATGCCTCAACGGCCGCAGCCGGATTCCAAACACTCGAGGGAGAAGAGAAGAAAACCCATGCTAGTTAGAGCAAGTCATACCAAGGGTTCATCCATTGACCGAGGACGGTGGCTATACGTATAGATCGCACACTCTTGAGAGGATGTTGTACATCTGTACCCACACGAGATGGGACGGAGGCAATAGCGATCTGCCCCGGGCCCACCACACCGATAGATAACCCTCCCTTCCTGGCACCTTTCCTGCTTTTCTGAGCTAGAAACTGTGCGGATGCAAACCCACCGCACTCTCAGAACTGTGAGCTCGACTGATCCGGGGCCCCACGGGTTGAGTATATCGGGGACGAGAGATTACCCCCGCAACCATCATCGCCCCCTAACACTATCGCCTTACGCCAACAGTTCCAGTGCCATTGGGGAAAGTCAAGAACCGGGCCTGAGGTCGTATGGTATGCACGAGTCATAGGTCCAAGGTGGAGTTACCCCTACTCGGTCCTTAATTGGCGAGAGTAAGCCTTTCAAGAGTCGGTTGCCACCCTCAGCGGTGGGCCGCGCACCACCACACACCTCTCTCCACTCTGAAGAGAGTTCTAGTCTCTCCTATGATTTCCGGTGCCCACTCTCGCCACCCATCTCACACACCATCTCACTCTCAAATACCCACCCACTTCACACACGCCAAGAGTTATCACATCCCACCATCATATCACCCAATCTCGCATCATGTTCATTTTACTTAGTTGCAGTAGTATAATGGTGGTAATGTAGCAAGCAAGGTAATAGTGGCTAAAAGGGAGTAGGCTTCCTAATTTTAGGTTAACATAGCAAGCATATGAATAAATAAAGCAGCAACAGCATTTTGCGTATCTATGGGATACGAAGCAGGAAAGTGTCTGAATAGTGACCTTGGTAGAGCTGCTTGCTCTAAATCTCCGGCGTAGTCAAAGTAGTCGTACTCAATAGGGTTCTTCGAGAGCTTCTCCGGACCTATACGCGAAAGATTCAAAAAAGGACCAACATCACTCAAACAATAGCTCTAACTCGTAGAGCTTGACTTTAGATGAATTTAGGGACTGGTCTCATATTATTCGGACTCCGTATGAATTTATTATGAATTTTCTAAGTTTAATTCGGGGTTTAATATTTTCTGGAAATTCTCAAAGGCAGGGTTGGCGTATGGGCCAAAACTGGCCCACTCACTCCCTCCACTCGGTTTGGCCCGCGTCGCACGGCCCGCTGCTTGGGCCAGACAGCGGCCCACACTCCTCTCATCACTCTTTCATCTAGCTGGGCTTGTCAGCCTAACTCTCTCCCTCTCTCTTAGCCGGCCTATTGCAGGGGATGGGCCGAACAAGGCCCACTCGGCCTAGAGCCCCAGCTTGCTCCTCCTCTCTCTGCTGTCTATCCTACCCCGCGCCCAAGGTGCTCGGTGAAGGCCTCCATCGCCGGCGGTGCTCACCGCGGCGGCGCTAACGCGCAAGAGCGCGATCCCTCTCACCTGCACAACCATGGCGCGAAGGCCGACTCTCCCAAGGATAACCGCTCGACCGGCGGCAAGGGGACGCGGTGGCTACGCGCGCGGGTCGAGCGCGCGCAGCCACAGGGACATGGCTCTCGGCGGCGCAATCAGGTTGCGCGGGCACAGGCTCTCCCGGCCGCGACGACGGATCGACTACGGCGCAGCGCACTCGCGCGGCGAAGGCAGAGATGGTGGGCATGGCGTCTAGGTCGTGCGCCACGCCCATGGCGTGAACGCCAGTGCGCGGCGGCGAGACGGTCCGGTCGCGGCGATGAGTCCATCAAGATCGGGCGGCGACAGATCAAAGGCCGAGCACGACACCTAAATGGCAGGGCTCAACTTCCGCGGTTACGGGCATCCCCGGTCGCGATGACGCTGCGTGCACGGCATGCAAACGACGCACAGGCTCGGGACGGCGTGGTTCAAGACCGGCGTCCCGGCGACAAGCTACGCGACGGTGCCCTCAACGCGCACGCGCGACGGATACGGCTCCACGGGACACTACGACGTTGGTGGCGCGAGACACGGCTCGAAGGCCGGCTCCAGGTTGCCACGACGGCGTCGACGAGCACGCGGACAGAGAGGATTCCAGAAGAACCCAGTCCGCGGCTAGGGATTGGACAAGGGGGTTGGGTGCTCACCGCGGGTGGCTTGACGACGAGAAGACGAACTCGCTTCGGGGTAGAGGAAGCAAGGCGGCGTCGCGGTTCACGGCAGGTCCATCTCGGCTTGGTGTTAGGGTACGGCGCGGTGGCGTCCGTCAGATCCTCGCGGCTCGGCAGCTCCTAGCACGACGCGGCGCGACGTCTCCTCCTCCTCGACCCGAACAACGGTGACTCCTCTTTGGCTCGGCGTCGGCTTCTCCTTGGCACGAACGGCGTTCTCCTCTTCTCCGGCTCCGATCCCGGCTTCCTCGGCCCTCTCTCACGGTCCCTCGACGACGGCGGCGGAAAAGAGATGGAATTAGGGCAAGCACCAGCTTGGTTAGGGTTCCAAGGGAACGCGCTGTACTTATACCGGCGGCTAGGGTTGCGAAGAGCGCGGATTTGGCTTGGCGGTGGTGGATTGGCCCGGCGTGGCTTGCTCCTGCTCCCCCTCTCTCTCACGCGCGCTTTGGCTCTCGGCAGGATCACGCGAGACGCATGATCCGGGGACCACTGGGCCGGGCGGTTGGAGGGTGACGTCGTCGTCCCTATCCCCACCCCTCGGCTTGGCGCTCAAGAAGGTCGAGGCCGGTCGGAGGCGGACGGTCGAAGCCAGTCGGCTCTGTTCCGATCGAAGCGCAGGGGAAAAGGGTGGAGGAAGAGGAAAGCTGGCTCACGGGTCCCACCTGGCAGCGACTGGACGTGGCTCGCTCCCTAGCTGGGCTGGACCAACGCGCATGGAGGCGCGGTGCTGGCTGGGCTGGGCTGGCTATTGACTCGGGCCGAAAGGCCTTTCTCCTATTCTTCCCTTTTTCTGATTATTTCCTTGTTTGATTTGATTTGAGATTTGAATTATTTGCACTCAAACAAAAATCCAAGGAAGAACCAAATATGATGCACAAGTTTAAGCACAAGATACAACTTAAATAAAGTTAATTAACTAATTTTATCTAGCATTGGTTATTTATTTTAATTAGCCTTTCCTATTATCTATGCTAAATGCAATGCAACAATCATAAACTGGAAAAGAAATTTTTAAGTAGTGATTTTTGGTGTACAAAAATTAGGGTTGTTACAGTCTCCCCCCCCCCTCACAAGAATCTCGTCCTCGAGATTTAGGGGTAACTTACATGTTCTCGAAGAGGTGTGGATACTTCTCCCAAAGTTCTGACTCTTTCTCCCAAGTAGCTTCTCTTTCTGAGTGATTGCTCCATAGTATTTTGCACACTGGTATCCTTGTCCTCCTTGTTCCTTTCTCTGCCCGTTCCAGAATCTGCACTGGGTGCTCCAAGTACTCTAAGTTGTCTTGCAAGTCTACTGCTTCTGGCGATATCTGATCTTCTGGCAATCTCAAACATTTGCGAAGCTGAGAGACGTGAAACATCGGGTGCACTCTAGACAAGTGCTCTGGCAGCTCAAGCTCATATGCTAATTCTCCAATGTTCTTCTTGATTTTGTACGGTCCAACGTACCTTGGTGCAAGCTTCCCTCTCATGTGAAATCTCTTGGTTCCACGCAAGGGTGACACTTTCAAGTACACAAATTCTCCTGCTTCGAAAGTGAGCTCACGCCTGCGCTTATCTGCATAGCTTTTTTGGCGGCTCTGAGCTATTCTGAGGTTCTCCCTGACCTTTGCCACATTTTCTGCTGCTTCTTCAAACATTGCTGGTCCAAAGAATTGTCTCTCTCCCGCTTCTTCCCACATCAAGGGAGTTCTGCACTGACGACCATACAAAGCCTGGAATGGCGATATTTCTATGCTGGCTTGATAGCTGTTGTTGTAAGAGAACTCTGCAAATGGCAAGCTGTCTTCCCAGTTCGGCCCATAAGTCAACACACAAGCTCTCAGAAGGTCTTCTAGGAGTTGATTCACTCTCTCTGTCTGTCCATCCGTCTGTGGGTGGTAAGCGGAGCTGTACTCAAGCTTGGTTCCCATAGCTTGTTGTAGGCTTTTCCAGAAATTTGCTGTGAATTGCGGACCTCGATCTAAGATTATGCTCAAGGGTGCTCCATGTAGCCTCAGGATATGCTGCACATAGAGCTCAGCTAGCTTCGAAGTACGGTAGATCGTCTTCGCTGGTATGAAGTGAGCTGATTAAGTCAAGCGGTCCACGATCACCCAAATAGAATCATTCCCCTTTGGAGTGCGGGGAAGTCCAACTATGAAGTCCATGCTGATCTTTTCCCATTTCCACATCGGAATATCCAAGGGCTTCAACAAACCAGCAGGCCTCTGCTTTTCTGCTTTTATTCGGTTGCAGGTGTCACACTGAGCAACGAAGGCAGCGAGGTCACGCTTCATTCTTCTCCACCAGAACAACTTCTTCAAGTCTTGGTACATTTTAGTGCTTCCTGGGTGGATCGAGTACTTAGTACAGTGAGCCTCAGTTAGAATGGATTCTCTGATCCCTTCATCAAGTGGAACGCACAAACGTCCTTTCAGCCAAATAGTGCCCCGATCATCTATCCTGAAATCCGGAAGTAAGCCTTTCTCTATTCCCACTTTCAATTCTGCTATGCTTGGGCAATCTTTCTGAGCTTGTCTGATTTGATCTTCTAGAGTGCATCTGACTCTCAACTCATTTAGCTGCTCATTGGTGACAAAATCAAGCCTCAACAGCTCCATTTCTGCACATAACTCTGCTGACAATTCTTCTCCTGTCAAATGGTTGCAGTAACTCTTGCGGCTCAAAGCATCAGCTACCACATTTGCTTTTCCAGGGTGATAGTGGATTTCCAGCTGATAATCCTTGATAAATTCTAACCATCTTCTCTGCCTCATGTTCAGCTCAGACTGAATAAAGATGTACTTCAAGCTCTTGTGATCTGTGTAGATATCACACTTGTTCCCTATCAGATAGTGTCTCCAAATCTTCAGCGCATGCACAACTGCTGCAAGCTCTAAGTCGTGAGTGGGGTAGTTCTCCTCATGAGCTCTCAACTGACGGGAGGCATATGAAATCACATGGTTATCCTGCATCAACATGCATCCCAATCCCTGCCTGGATGCATCACAGTACACCACAAAGTCCTTCTGCAATTCTGGTAAGGTAACCACTGGAGTAGTAGTCAGCTTGTCCTTCAGACACTGAAAGCTTTTCTCACGCTCATCGTTCCATTCAAAGGATACTTTGTCCTTGAGCAGCTCGGTCATTGGCTTTGCAATCTTGGAGAAATTCTCAATGAACCTCCGGTAGCATCTTGCTAATCCTAGAAAACTTCTGATCTCAATCACACTGCGAGAAGTCTTCCAGTTGGATACGGCCTCAATCTTCTTGGGATCCACTGACACACCTCCTGCTGTAAACACGTGGCCAAGCAAGGCAACTTTCTCCAACCAAAACTCGCACTTGCTAAACTTTCCATACAACTGGTTCTTTCGAAGCTTCTCTAATACATCTCGCAGTTGCTTCTCATGCTCGTCTCGGGTCTTGGAGTAAATCAAGATATCATCAGTGAAAACCACCACAAATCGATCAAGTTCTTCCATGAAAATCAAGTTCATCAGGTTCATGAAGTAGGGTGGGGCATTCGTGAGACCGGAAGACACAACGGTGAACTCATGGTGACCATACCGGGTCACGAAGGCTGTCTTCGGTATGTCCTCCTCACGGATCTTTATCTGATGGTACCCAGACCTGAGGTCAATCTTACTAAAGTACTTTGCCCCCTTCAATTGGTCAATCAGATCATCAATTCGGGGCAACGGGCACTTGCTCTTTAATGTGACCGCATTCAGCTCGCGGTAATCAGTGCACAATCTCATTGCTCCGTCTCTCTTCTTTACGAACAGCACTGGGGCTCCCCATGGTGATACACTGCATCTAATTAACCCTTTCTCCAGCAGTTCATCCAGTTGCTTCTTCAACTCATCGTATTCCTTTCCCGACATTCTGTAGGGCGCCTTTGCAATAGGAGAAGTCCCTGGCACAAGGTTGATCGCAAACTCCACAGCTCGATCTGGCGGTAACCCTGGCAACTCATCCGGGAAGACATCTGGATACTCACAGACAACTGGCACCTCTTCTATGGTCTTGGTGACAAGACTGTGCAACTGGTGGGTAGCTAACGACTGTACAGGGACAAACTCTACCTCCTATCCAGTAGGGTGTACAAGCTTGACTGAGCGAGGAAAGCGAGAAATCACACCTCGGTGTCTTGTGAGCCAGTCCATACCCAAAATTACATCTATCCCATCAGAACAGAGGATGGTCAAGTCTGCCTTGAACTCGTGCAGCTCATCTTTCCTAAGGGTGAGCTAGTTATTATGGGTCTTTTCCGAGTTATACTTGCCAAAGAGTTCTGATTAGCAAACTTGGATGACACGTAAGAACTTGTTGCTCCAGAATCCAACAACAATAAGGCAGTAGACTCATTTACCAAAAACTCTCCGAGTACGACATCTGGTGCGTTGGTAGTATCCTCGGCAGTCACATGGTTCAACTGGCCCTGTATAGCTGATGGTGGTGCATGGGCTTGAAAGCACTGAACTGACCTTCTGTGTGCATGTGTCTTGGCAGGTCTTTTTCTTCTTCTCTTCTTCTTTTCCTTATACAGGCACAAGTCAGCATTGTGATCTAGACTACTACACACTAAGCAAGTGAGTGCCAAGTCACCTGGAGTAGGGATCGGTGTGGGTGGCTCTTCCCATGAGTCCTCCCCAAGGGGCTGGTAGCTCTGCCTTTGGCGAATGGGACCTTGCACTTCAGCGTTGTAGTCCAGGTCATCGTCACTATCACCAAGGTCATACCAGGGTCTCTGAAATGTTCCGGGTAGAGACATGTGATCGGTGCGCTTTCTCTTGGAGCTTTCACCCTCATCGTAGTCCAATACTTCCTTTCCAACAGAGATGGCCTTATTCATCATGTGCCGAAGAGATCGGTAGACACCTGCAGCCAAGAGCACTCGGATTTCTGGATGTAGACCTTGCAGGAACCAATATTGCTTCTTCTCGTCGGTTCCGGTATCATCTGGGGCATACCTCATCATCTTGATAAAAAGGTTCACATATTCTTGCACTCTCATGGTGCCCTGCTTCAAGTTGCGGAATTCTGCTACCTTTTGCATCATCATTTCCCTTGGCACAAAGAACTCCCTGAAAGCAACTGTGAACTCCTCCCACGTGATGCTGGCTGGGTCATCGTGGGTCGCACAAAAGCTATCCCACCAAGCGCTCGCTGAGCCTTTCAACTGGTGGACAGCAAGAGCCACACATTCTTCATCCGTGCAAGTAGTAAGATCAAGCTTCTTCTCAATCTCCCTTAGCCAGTCCTCAGCCTCGAGTGGGTCATCGGTATAGTCAAAGGTGGGTGCTCTCAACTTTATGAATCCCTCACTCTTATGGGTAAGGCTTTCGGGCGGTGGATCCCGGGATTGTTCATTCTGGACTTGGTTTGGTGGAGGGTTTTGGTTCTTCTGAGCTTGTAGTAGGTTGGCCATGGTTTGCATGAACTGGTTCTGGTTAGCGATCATCTGGTCCTGCTTAGCTATTAGCTGTTCCAAGGAAGGTGCTTGAGGATTTGAGGGTTGTGGATTTGGTTCGGGAGGTGGTGGTAGGTTAATTTCAGGCTCTGTGGCTGGGTTCTCGAGCTGAGACACAGGCCTACCATCTATTTCTCCGCCTCCTCTTCCTCTTTCTAGGGTTGGTTCACTGTCACTCCTAACATCATCAACCATGGCTCTCAAGCGGTTAGACCTTCGCAGCGACATCTGTTAAGACCAGGGAAGTCGATGTTAAAACGAGTGAAGGTATTTACGTTGTCATCTACGAGGAAGTCTATCATATTATTATAAAGTAATTTATTAGGAGCACTCAAGTAGAAGAAGCACAAGAACCAAATAAATCCATAAGATCTGGGCACTCAATACAATATTATACCCTAATTATGTGCTTTCTCTAGGCTGACTCCATGGCTCTAGAGATATCGCACTTCTACCGAATTATTCTACATCGTGGCATTCGGAGGGTAGTCACTAAATCGTGGTCATTTGACTAGTCGTTAAGGAGGGCATAGTCCTTTTTCGTCACTGGCTCTTGTCGGTATAGGCTTTATGCTCATTCGATTGCCTTCAACAAGACGTTGTTTTTGATGATAACTGATCCAATCCAAGTAGACACACTCAAGTCTTCATTGCATTTCAACTTAGTATTGCTCTTCCATTTGGCCAGAACTCTTTGATGCAACGTAGGTATGACGAGAGCGATTGTCTCGTGTTCTAATGTTTAAATCCAGTTGAAGGTTTTTAAATCCAGGGGAAGGATTTTGATTCGAAAGAGAGAAAACCAAAATAATTTTCCAATAAACTAAGGGTAAGAAGTAGACATGGGTTGATAAAATTTTCAAAATTCAAGTTACGTAAAATAATTTGATCATAAAATAGTCTTTATGTTCGTCCGAGTCTAGGGTCACGTGCTATGGTCAAGCTCGGCTCTGATACCAACTGAAATGACCCGGATTCCGCGATGCCGAAATCCAAGCCTTTTCGCTTCTCACGATAGTCCCAGGATACATAGTGCTATCGTGAGTCACATATATCAGTCGATATCACAACCAGAACTTCGATTATTATTACTTTTATACAATATTGGCCAAAGCCGGTACAAGTCCAACAGGACTGAATCAAGCAGAAATCGTGATCTAGCAGCGAAAAATAGGTCTTCGGGTCCATCTCCACAGGCATCCTTGAGCGAAGCACCGTGATCCTCATTCGTTTTGTCCTTCATAGGAAGGATCGTCATCCATCTCATCGCCTTCCGTCGAAGAAGAGGTCGTCATCCAGCTTATCTCCAAAACCTGCGCGCCAGTAGCGCAGGCCACCCTGAGACACTCCCCTAAGCGGCAGCATAATAATAAAAGGGACTGGCACAAGTGGAAGGCTCTAAGCTTCCTATGCAAGCAAGTATATAAATAATATTATCCAGTTTACCATATCATTGTTCCATTCAGGAATTCGATCACACGACCGGTCCCCCTGCTCATCACTCATCCCAACACATACACACGTCACCACCATACACCTCTTCCATATTATCCACACTCATCATACTACATCTGCGGCATGATAGCTCCCAACCATCCATGCCTTAACGGCCGCAGCCGGATTCCAAATACTCGAGGGAGAAGAGAAGAAAACCCATGCTAGTTAGAGCAAGTCACACCAAGGGGTCATCCTTTGACCGGGGACGATGGCTATACGTATAGATCATACACTCTCGAGAGGATGTTGTACATCTGTACCCACACGAGATGGGACGGAAGCAATAGCGATCTGCCCCGGGCCCACCACACCGATAGATAAACCTCCCTTCCTGGCACCTTTCCTGCTTTTCTGAGCTAGAAACTGTGCGGATACAAACCCACCGCACTCTCAGAACTGTGAGCTCGACTGATCCGGGTCCCACGGGTCGAGTATATCGGGGACGAGAGATTACCCCCGCAACCGTCATCGCCCCCTAACACTATCGCCTTACGCCAACAGTTCCAGTGCCATTGGGGAAAGTCAAGAACCGAGCCTGAGGTCGTATGGTATGCACGAGTCATAGGTCCAAGGTGGAGTTACCCCTACTCGGTCCTTAATTGGCGAGAGCAAGCCTTCCAAGAGTCGGTTGCCACCCTCAGCGGTGGGCCGCGCACCACCACACACCTCTCTCCACTCTGAAGAGAGTTTTAGTCTCTCTCATGATTTCCGGTGCCCACTCTCGCCACCCATCTCACACATCATCTCACTCTCAAATACCCACCCACTTCACACACGCCAAGAGTTATCACATCCCACCATCATATCATCCAATCTCACATCATGTTCATTTTACTTAGTTGTAGTAGTATAATGGTGGTAATGTAGCAAGCAAGGTAATAGTGGCTAAAAGGGAGTAGGCTTTCTAATTTTAGGTTAACATAGCAAGCATATGAATAAATAAAGCAGCAATAGCATTTTGCGTATCTATGGGATACGAAGCAGGGAAGTGTCTGAATGGTGACTTAGGTAGAGCTGCTTGCTCTAAATCTCCGGCGTAGTCAAAGTAGTCGTACTCAACATGGTCCTTCGAGAGCTTCTCCGGACCTATACGCGAAAGATCCATTAAATCGAATGCACACAAGCTCCAAATAAGATGCAAAAAGGACCAACATCACTCAAACAATAGCTCTAACTCATAGAGCTTGACTTTAGATGAATTTAGGGACTGGTCTCATATCATTCGGACTCCGTATGAATTTATTATGAATTTCCTAAGTTTAATTCGGGGTTTAATATTTTCTGGAAATTCTCAAAGGCAGGTTTGGCGTATGGGCCAAAACTGGCCCACTCACTCCCTCCACTCGGTTCGGCCCGCGTCGCACGGCCTGCTGCTTGGGCCAGACGGCGGCCCACACTCCTCTCATCTCTCTTTCATCTAGCTGGGCTTGTCAGCCCAACTCTCTCCATCTCTCTTAGCCGGCCTATTGCAGGGGATGGGCCGAACAAGGCCCACTCGGCCTGGAGCCCCAGCTTGCTCCTCCTCTCTCTGCTGTCTATCCACCCCGCGCCCAAGGTGCTCGGTGAAGGCCTCCATCGCCGGCGGTGCTCACCGCGGCAGTGCTAACGCGCAAGAGCGTGACCCCTCTCACCTGCACAACCACGGTGCGAAGACCGACTCTCCCAAGGATAACCGCTCGACCGGGGGCATGGGGACGCGGTGGCTACCATGCGCGGGTCGAGCGCGCGCGGCCACAGGGACATGGCTCTCGGCGGCGCAATCAGGTTGCGCGGGCACAGGCTCTCCCGGCCGCGACGACGGATCGACTATGGCGCAGCGCACTCGCACGGCTACGGCTCACTCACTCGCAGCGGCGAAGGCAGAGATGGTGGGCATGGCGTCTAGGTCGCGCGCCACGCCCATGGCGTGAACGCCAGTGCGCGGCGGCGAGACGGTCCGGTCGCGGCGATGAGTCCATCAAGATCGGGCGGCGACAGATCAAAGGTCGAGCACGACACCTAAATGGCAGGGCTCAACTTCCGCGGTTACGGGCATCCCCGGTCGCGATGACGCTGCGTGCACGGCATGCAAACGACGCACAGGCTCGGGACGGCGTGGTTCAAGACCGGCGTCCCGGCGACAAGCTACACGACGGTGCCCTCAACGCGCACTCGCGACGGATACGGCTCCACAGGACACTACGGCGTCGGTGGCGCGAGACACGGCTCGAAGGCCAGCTCGAGGTTGCCACGACGGCGTCAACGAGCACGCGGACAGAGAGGATTCCAGAAGAACCCAGTCCGCGGCGAGGGATTGGACAAGGGGTTGGGTGCTCACCGCGGGTGGCTTGACGACGAGAAGACGAACTCGCTTCAGGGTAGAGAAAGCAGGGCGGCGTCGCGGTTCACGGCAGCTCCATCTCGGCTTGGTGTCAGGGTACGACGCGGCGTGACGTACCCTCCTCCTCGACCCGAAAGGCGGTGAGTCCTCCTCTTTGGCTCGGCGTCGGCTTCTCCTTGGCACGAACGGCGTTCTCCTCTTCTCCGGCTCCGATCCCGGCTTCCTCGGCCCTCTCTCACGGTCCCTCGACGACGGCAGCGGAAAAGAGATGGAATTGGGGCAAGCACCAGCTTGGTTAGGGTTCCAAGGGAACGCACTGGTACTTATACCGGCGGCTAGAGTTGCGAAGAGTGCGGATTTGGCTTGGCGGTGGCGGATTGGCCCGGCGTGGCTCGCTCCTGCTCCCTCTCTCTCTCACGCGCGCTTTGGCTCTTGGCAGGATCACGCGAGACGCATGATCCGGGGACCACTGGTGCGGGCGGTTGGAGGGTGACGTCGTCGTCCCTATCCTCACCCCTCGGCTTGGCGCGCAAGAAGGTCGAGGCCGGTCGGCTCTGTTCCGATCGAAGCGCAGGGGAAAAAGGTGGAGGAAGGGGAAAGCTGGCTCACGGGTCCCACCTAGCAACGACTGGACGTGGCTCGCCCCCTAGCTAGGCCGGCCCAACGCGCATGGAGGCGCGGTGCTGGCTGGGCTGGGCTGGCTATTGACTCGGGCCAAAAGGCCTTTCTCCTATTCTTCCCTTTTTCTGATTATTTCCTTGTTTGATTTGATTTGAGATTTGAATTATTTGCACTCAAATAAAAATCTAAGGAAGAACCAAATATGATGCACAAGTTTAAGAACAAGATACAACTTAAATAAAGTTAATTAACTAATTTTATCGAGCATTGGTTATTTATTTTAATTAGCCTTTCCTATTATCTATGCTAAATGCAATGCAACAATCATAAATTGAAAAAGAAATTTTTAAGTAGTGATTTTTGGTGTACAAAAATTAGGGTTGTTACATAGCATTTCTAGGCAACTCGTCCTACATACCTAGTGTAGCTGCTAGGGCCAGGGCGGCCAAGGAGTCTAATGCAATAAGGTTTCAGTCAACACCTAATGCATATGCGTAATCATAAATTATTATTAGCTCGGAGAATATGGTCCTGCCTACCTTCCTCGCTCGGGTCAGTCTCCTCAGGTGCGAAGTCGGCGGCCTGCCGTTGATCTTCCTACTGCAGGTCCGGCTCCTGGTCTTCTGGCTCCTCGATCAGCGGCTGCTCCTGTGTCTGCTCCTCGATCCCGTGATCTCTATGTATGCCATCGTATGCAAATGAGTGCGCGAATGCAAATGTGTGCATGAGATGCACACTATAAAGAACTTAAGACAAAACTGGAAAATCGTACAAACCATCACCCAGATACAATACAATCATCACGCATAAAAGAAAATATGAACATGCATTGATACTAAGGCATAAACTAACGTATAAACCCTAATCATCCTCACACATGCGCATTTGTGAATTTAAAAATGCACTTGAGTTCTCCTACCTACATAACTCCAATAGGGCTCAAACTTTTACTACATGCAAAAAACTAGCATACAAGACCACTTCCAAAATTTCAGCCCTAAAAGTGTTGAAATGGATTTATGAAAAATCTAACAAGATTTCAGCCTAGAACTTGTCAGAATTTTAATATTTTCTAGGAAAGGGTTCTGGTTCTGAATTTTAACCAGCCATCTCTACTTAGCAGGGGAAACATGTACAAAAATCAGCAAACTCTAATTCCACACCATTACAGGACATCTATTTCCCATATACTCCTCATATGTCAAAATAGATGTATATACAAACAGTGCCAAGAACTTCTCTAAATAATTTTGTGTACTCCCTATCATGCTAGTATTCCACTGGAATTTCCCTGAAATTTTCTCTACACCCTAAGATCCCTTTTTCCATTTATCAAATTTAGCAAGTAGCATTTTGTCCATTTCAAAACAGTGGCAAAACTAAACATGCACACCCTCAATTTTTACCAGGAAGCTTCTCATATCATGCATGGCATAGGAAAAATATAGACATGTCATTTTGAGCATACATTGTATAGGCATCATTTTCCTAGTTGCATAAATGAGCAATTTATACATGAAATGGTGGAACAAGATGCAACCCTCCATTTTATAGTACATAATCATCCACACAGTACCATACCACCCTATAAAGGCTAAAACCAAGATCCCATCATTTTAGGGGTTCATTTGTGCCACATTTCCCATTTTTAAAGATTTAAATGCATGCACAAGAACAAGGGCAAAACAGTCAATTCACATTTCCACATCATATCAATCCTGTAAATCTACTCAACAGGAGTTCAATGCAACTGAGTTTGTCCATTTTGGATTTTATTTGGATTTATTATGATTTTCCAAAGTTCAAACCGAACTTAACAAAAGAAAAAGGAAAAAAACTTAGATCCAGGGGCTAGAACGCAATTAACCTATAGATCCGGGGGCTAGAACGCAAGATCTGCAAGGCTCATTCAAAACGCGCGAGGACTAAAACATAAAAACCACAAAACCGAGGGGCCGGATCTAAAGATTCCCGGCCCCCCTTCTTCTTCCTCGCGCCTGAGGTGCGCGGGGGTGAGGGCTACCTCCTGGTGTAGCTCTCGTCGGCGACGGAGGCGAGGTAGAGGCGGGGGCGGCGGTGCACCGAGCTCGAACCCGAACGACGGCAGCGCGGCGTGACGTCGAGGCGAAGACGGTTCTCGGCGTCGGTTGGCGGAGGGACGACGAGATCAAGGGCTACGGGTGCGCGGTGGAGCGACGGTTGCAACGGTGGCGGTCTCGGGGCGAGCGAAGGCCGAGCGGCGGCGGCGCGAGCTCGAACCCAAGCTCGCGGCCGGCAATGGCGGCTCGGTTTCGAGTGGGCGGCGCGGGGTGGAGAGTGCATGGGAGAGAGTGGAGTGGTTAGGGTTTGGAGAGGGGGTCCACTTCTCTCCCTTATGACGCGCTCGGGGCGGCCGACCGAGGCTCGCCTACTCCCTGTACGCCGGCGAGCCACGCGGCGCGCGCCGGTTCGCGCCGTGCGCGTTCACGGGGATCGCGGGCCCCACCTGTCAGCGACTGATTTTGAAAAAAAAGGAAATGTGTTTTCTCCCCTCCTGTATTTCACTGTTTTGGCATATTTAGAGACCGAATTTGGAAAAGGCCCAATTGGAAGAAATATTCTACTCTCAAAGATCTACAATTTTGTCAAAATGGACAACCCCAAAATCCAAGTGTAAATATGATTTAAATTCAATTTTTGTAATCAGCCCTAGGTATGGACAGGGGACCTTTAATGCTTGGAAAAATAGAAAGTCCTATTTCCAAGCCTTTTCTCCCAAAGTGCCTTTTGAGTGAGTTCTTTAGGATTCCAAACCCTACAACTTATTCAATGGGAGCTTTTCATGAAAGTGACTGTAAGGTAGAAAAAATTTGAATTCACCAAACAAGCCAGATTTGAAGTGGTTTTCTCAATTGACAAATAATGACCCAAATCACCATGTAAACCTCATCAAATGTCATAACCCCAATTGTAAAAGTTGTTCAACACCACTTTGTCTATACCTTTGATAATATAGGTTTTATCTAGATCTCAAAGGAAAAATAGGTTTACAATAGAAAACATAGAACTACACATGTGTAAACAACACTTCACAAGGTTGAAATTTTTTCCAAGTTTTGACCATGCTTTACTGACCATGGCTATGACATGATGCTTATGATGAATGATTAATGCAAGATTACTTTAATTAGGTATTTGAGATGCCAGAGCATCACACCAGGCGCGCTCATGAATTTAGGGCCTGTTTGGAACAAATGAATCTAAAACAGAGAAATTGAGAAAAACGCAGGAATGCGACGTAGTGAAAACCGAAAAACTATTTGAATCAAAAACACAAGAATGAAAAATTTTGACTGTTTGGATCGCAGGTTTAGAATCCATAACATAGGAATGTAAAGCTAATGGAAAATGTTGATCATATAAGAACTATTTCACACAAAGAAACAACCGTTTCCCACAAACAAATAGAATAATTGTTATTTTTACTGACCCTCCTACATGTCGGCCCTCTTGGTCTATGGACTGAATCCAGCCACCGCTCAAAGCACGTAAGACAGATATGCTCTTATCCACTCGTTCTCACCAACAGCCATTCGTTGCATCTCCGGCCAACAAGCTAGGCAAACCTCCTTGCCCATGGAGTCCATGGCGCTTATTGCCGCATGGAGCAGCTCAATGGCGGGCATGGCACGGTGAGCCCACGGCGCTACGCCACTAAGCGCGCAGTCACGGCCGCACTAAGCTGCTCCGTGCTCCCTTCGTGTTTCTGTGCGCTTGCTTTTCCATTTCATTTTTCTTTTTTCTCCTATTTCCAGCCTTTTATTTTTTTCCTTCCCCGTACAAGCGCAACATGTAATGAAACCGGATCGGATTAAAGCCAAGCTTGCTTGTGCACAACTAATCTCCTTCGATTGGATGAGTTCTCAGTGCCGTTGTCTCGGGCATACGCAACGGACAGAGAAAAACAAGAGCTAGAAGCGGATGTTTTTATTCCTGTGAAACTGACTTGCAGCTACAGTATTCCAAACGAAAGAGATGGCACACTTCCTTTGTTCCAAACGCTCTCTTCTCTTTCCTTTCTTCTGTTTTGATTTCCTTCCCTTTTCCTATGATAAATCCTTTGATCCAAACAGGTCCTTACCTGCGCGGAGGAAGCTCCGAGGGCACATGCAGCATCTGCTGCGTCCTGGCCCAGCTATAGGAGCAAATGACGGGTGGGACCTGCTCTTGCTATGCCCTACCTGCAGCGACGTCGGGTGCACGACAAACGTGTTTTGATGCCGCACGATTGGTCTCACGCATTCCACCTAGCGTGTGGCTTCAAGGATGCTGTGCCTGTACGCCATTGATTAGTGGGCCTGCCTTTGTGTGAGCCCACATGCAGTCAGTCATAGGGGAAATGGTGTGAGTCTACAGCTCGTGCATGGCTATTGGGAAAAAAGGTGCGTAGATGTACAGGGGCAATCAATTGCTCTGCCAGACGTGTTCATCGTCTCCAAGGGCGCTGTTCAGGAATGGCACGCCGCTCGTCCTCTCTCGCTACGAGAATAAAAATTTTATTACACGACGCAACAGGTGAGGGGGAGGAGGCTGGGCGTGAGCAACCGCTCATCCTCTCCAAGAACAACACCATCGCATTTGCATAACAACAGTATCAGGCTTCTGCGGCTACCTCGCCGTAGGGGTGACGGTGCTGCCGGACTCAGGTGAAAGGTCTTTTCCCTATTTCTCCATTGGACACGCATCACTCACCTTTCGCATTGCAAAACCCTAGATCTAAAATTCTCTTGCTTCCCTCATGACACCCTCACCGTTTTTTTTTTTGGTTTGTGTTACTAGCATTGCACCGAAGCAAAGCATCGTCACCATGGGGGCACATGTTGTGCTTCTGATGGTGTGGGTGCATGACCTCTTCATAGCTCCGGGCTGTGAGTATTTTTCTTGACCGGTTTGGAGTGTATTTTTGTTTTTTGGTTCTTCGGCAGCGCTCGTCTGAGCATTTGTTCAAATGCAGGAACAAGGAGAGGGATATTTTTCTGATTTGTTTCATCACAGGTCGGTGCCTTGGATCCTATACTTGTGATATTAATCGTTTCTCTGCTACTGCAATGCGTGGTGCCTTAGTAGTGTGTGGTGCCTTATGTAGCTAACTAGTTACAGTTCATTTTCCCCTTTCTGGCTAGGTGATTGTTGAAGGATCATACAGGAGGCTCTTCCCTTCTGTCTTTTGATAGGTTAGTTTTTTATTTATATACCTATGTGCTGGACCCTAATTCTTCTTTATAAGTTTTTTGTTTGTTTTGTGACTATGCTTGCTACATGCGTGTAACCCTTGATTGATTGTAAAATTATGCAGATCAGTTGGGTGGAGAAAAAAATCTGGGTGGTAGAGTAATCGTGCCTGCCAATTTCACTGGCGGGAGAAGGTACCACGTGATGAATTATCAAAATGCAATGGATATATGCAGGGTCTATGGCCTTCCTGGCCTTTTTCTAAGTTTCACGTGCAATATCAAATTGAGAGAGATATGCAATCGTTCTGATTTGGTTATGCGGGTCTTCCTCTTCCATATGGAAGTCGCCGATATTATGGAAGGCAGGGCCTTTGGCCCTGTTCTTGCTGTTCTTTCCACTGTTGAGTTTCAAAAACATGGCTTGCCGCATATACATTGTCTTTTGTGGTTAGCTGATGGAAGCAAGGAGTTCAGTGCTTCTGTTGTTAATGACTTTATGTGCGCTAAAGTTCCTAATGCCAGCATCGACCCTCTAGGATATGCTTTGGTCGATGAGTTCTTGATGCATAGACCATGTGGCAATGACAATAAAAAATGTCCACGTATGAAGGATGACTGATGCTCCGGAAATTTCCCTAAAGCTTTTCAAAAGGTATATTTTTTAATACATTCACATGTATATTTATGTGCTGGTTTACATTTGGTCTGCATTTATTTTTTTTTCTCGAAAGGTCTTCACTTATATGATGTCTATCTGAATTTTTTTTTGTTGTAGATTGGTACTGATACTGAAGGCAATGCAAGTGTTTTTTGTGATTCCTCAACAACTAAGAAGCAGGAAAATACTGCTAGAAAGAGGCGAGACACGCCGATAAAAGTCATGCTCAATTTTTCCCCAACTATGTTAGGTTGCATTCTTAATTGAGTAGATTGTTGTGATTTATTTTTAGGTCACGCTTATCGCTTAACAAGGCCACCGTAGAGAAACTTTTTACTGATGAAGGTGATGGGGGCTGTGCTGATCAAGGTTGTGCAGATGACACTGCTGAGCCCGGGTATTTTCCTTATGCTTTTGTACCTGTTAGTAAGACATGTTTAGTGACAGCAGAGATTAGTGGATGCCCACAGATATAGAGTTTCTATCATATCTCAGTTATTTTCTTTTATAAATTGGTTGGCTAGGCATGGCAACACATATCCCTACGTATCTCTAATGTTTTTCCTCGTTTGCAGTGCAAGCAATGATGTTTAGTTGCAGAGAGGTAGATGCAAGTCTTTTTGTCTTCCCAGTTGAAGCCATACCTTTTGATGTGTGATCGCCTACACAACCGCTGTTTTGAGTGACTCCATATTTTGGCTTGAGGCAAGTGCAGTATATGTTACATGTTCCTGACTCCACCAATAGAAGCAGGGCTACATAGGCCTAACAGGGTATGCCAATTTTAATATGGACCATTCTGGTCTCAATTCACTCATCTTGTGTCAGACTCTATTCTTAGCTAAGATGCAAGTATTGTTAATGTTCTTCTAAGCAGAACGACATTTAATGACGCTGAATACCATGCATGTCTTGCCACACTAATATACTACAGTGACACCATAGACCAGCAGTAGCATATGCTTTTTTATTTTTGAATTCTTGTGCTCCTTTGTTTATATCTGAGTCCTGTATTGATTAGTACACTAATGTGTCCCAGTCTCCCAGGCCTCTGCTTGATTATTATATTCTACTTGTGAAAGGAACCAGCAGATATTGAGGCTTCTAATCATAAGTATGGTATCTCCCTCTTCCGATTGTTAAACCTCCACAACTTAGCCTCTTCGTGCTAAGACCCTGGAGCTGCTGGATTGGAACTGCCTAGGCCACTCCGGTGTGCAGACAGGAACCGCCTAGACCAATTCTTAGTACATGTGCAATCACCTGCCACATAACATTATGCATTAAACAATCAGTCTGCAAACTATGTACTACTTATTTATGTGTTAGCATATGAACTTGCTTTGATGATTTAGATGTAAATTTGAGATAGCATTATAAGCTACAATGACAGTTGTGGAAGACACGGAACCTTATAAGGACAGTGAAATGATATTTGCAATGGCTATGTACATAGACGTCTCTATGATCACGCTTCAGGTCATGTGACGTTTGTATAATACTATTAACAGATATTAGTTCGCTATATATATTCATCGCCATCCAATTGTGCTTACATTATCTTATTCGGGCGCTATATTTTCTAGCAGTGTTCAAATCTGGTCATAACGTCAGTACTCAGTACCTAGTGTAGTAGCATCGTTTATTCTGTAAGACCGAAATCATCAGGAGAGGCATAAGGGGCCGGTGCATCCACTTTTCCAACTATCTCTCTTATAGTGTACAAATAGTATTTTGCACCTCCATATACCCAGTCCATTGACCTTGGTCTGACGAAGACCAAGCTTTTACCTTCATTCGGTCGTCTAATCCGATCGAGCAAAGTCCACACGACACGGATACGGATCCTCCACTAACTAAATTTTCTAGGCTAGCCGTAGCCGACGCATTGCGAGGCCACGTGGTGTGGGACCCATGCCTGACCCCATGGCGACGCGGTGGACCCCACGTGTGATTGGACCAACCGTCTTTTTCTGGACTTGCCTATAAAGGTCGTTCCAGATGCTGATGCCCGATCACAGCAGCTGCAGGGTGGACAGGACAGAGGGAGCAGAGAGGACAACACAGCGAGCAGGAGCAGCGGCAGACTAGAGGGAAGGAGAGGGGCTTCGGGCTTCCTTGCTCGATCCACGATCCGTTCTTTTCCTTATCCCTCCATGGCGGGTCTTGTTCCACAGACCATCGTGCTGGCGTTCGGCGCGGCGGCGATGGGCGCGCCTGACGCGGTGTGCCTGCTGCTCGGGCGCGGCCCCGCCGCCGACATCACCGCCTGCATCGTCCTCATCAGCGCCTTCACGGCCCTCTTCCTCGGAACCGTCCTGCTGTCGCTGTTCCTCCGCAAGGCGGCGCGCGCGGGCGGCGGCGCGCGGGCTGTGCCGGCTCCGGGGCCGGCCATGGACCTCTTCGCGCAGGTGACCCGGGTGGTGTCCGTCGGCGCCGTCCTCCTTGTCACCGCGTGCCACCTAGTCGCGTCGTGTGGCATCAAGAACCTCATCGTCGGCGCCCTTGTCGTCGCTGGTGCCGCCTACTCCCTCCCCTTCGCCATGCCTCTGCTCCGCTTCGTCCGCCGGGGGCCGCGGAATGCCACCGGCGCCACCCCTGCGCCTTGGGCAGGAACGCGGCGCGTCGGCAAGATGACGTCCCTGGGCGTCGTCCTGGTCTCCCTCGCATGCCTCGTCCTCCTGGCAATCACCATCCCGTCATGGCGCGAGGCGGACATCGGGGAGCAGACGTGCGCCGCAGCTTAAAACAGGGCGCTCTGCTGCTTTTTGCAGGCTTGGGGAGAGGACAGGGCAGCTTATATATTCTGATGTTGATTCGGCGCGAATCAGGGTGAGGTCGTTAACGGTGAATTTGAACGGATGGGATTGGGCTGTGGATCGTAAATGGTGGGTTTGAATTCATGAATTAAAATATGGATGGTAAATATGTCTTCTTTTCTTGCGAGACGATGATGTAGGCAGTGTCAGCACCCATCCTTCTTCTCTATTCGGGTAGGGTTCTAGTGCTGTAGGAGCCTTTTCCCCCTGCTTTTGGTATGCACGGTAGCCCGTTAGGTGTGCAGGCAGCCTGTGTCTCTGTTCAGTTGAGGAACGAATATTTTAGACCATTCCCAACCGACTTGTCTGTATGCACTGTTTCTCTGTTATTCCAACTTTTTTTTTCTCAGTTTATGGTAGTGTTATAGTGTCAAACAGTGTATAGGCAGTTCTTTAGGCATCCCTATTGGGGATAGCCTGACCAAGGTCACCAGATAAGGCATATAGGGTGCAAAACACTGTTTGCGCACTGTAGACAGAGAAAAAAATAGTTGGACAGTGAATGCACCCCTTAGATACCGCTCCTGGTGACCCCGGCATCGTCAGATGGTTCGTCGCGGACATCAGATTTCCTCCTGAATGGATGGTCGGCCGGTCCCAAAATTCCTGATTGCAATTTGCACCCACACGGGTCCCTTCCCTGCAAGCCAGCAATTTCCATCCTATATTTTTTTGGCACAAGTCTCGTTCCTCTTGCCTCTTGCTCCCTTCCCACATTGGCAGGTCTCATTCATGCTGTTCCATTGTCCGGATCATAATCGAAGGAGAAACAAAGCGACGGCGATCGATGCTGTTCCGAATTGTCTTTGGTTGAGGAAAGGCAACTCCCTTGGCGCGAGGTCAGAGAAATTCGGGAGCTTTCTCTGCTCCCCCCGCATTAGAAATCTTCGTTCTGCGTACAGCCTCCCATCCAATCACAATAACTAATTGGCTTCGGCATCACTGAAGAAAAGCAAAGTACTAACTTGACAACTTCCAAAAAAAAAATGATTTGCTTTCGCATGATCAACAAGAACTGGACTCGGTCCCTGCGTGTTGTTTTTTAACGCTCTTCGTCATCCACACACACCACCTCAGCTTCGTCAGGCATTCAGCCCTAGAATACCAAGCTACCAACATTCTTATCAGAAAAAAGAAGTTAAACATAAAAATCGCTGCTTTCCACGTAGTACTACTGTTTCCTTCGATCGGAAGCAGCGTCAGCAAGGTAGCCAATGGCCGCACACAGAGTCAACAACCACCCGACACTCGACACGTGCAGTGCAACCATGTGCACATTCGGTTCCAGGGCGCAGAATGAAACAAAAAGTTGGGACCACAGCCGGTCGCCCCTGTGTTTTGTTTTGCAGGACCGCTGAAACAGAGAAGCCTCCCCCCAGCTTCGACTTCGAGCATGAGCACCAAGCTCAGCAAGTCAGCATCCAGCCACCAATTGCGAGAGCACAGGTTATCGTGTTCGAAAACATATGCGTTAATAAAAAAACATATGCATTGAAAGGTGTACACAAATTTATAGCTACAGGTTCATTATTCAGAAATTTATACACTATATGACAATTTTTTGTTTTTTTAAATATAATAGCATACTCCCATCTGTCATCAAATATACCGCGTTAAGGGTTTGTTCTAAGTCAAACCATCTCAAATTTGACTTAGTTTATAATGAAAAATGTTAACATTTATCACGACAAAGAAGTAAACTATGCAAATATGGTTCAAAAGTTATCTAACGAGGGAAAAGTCCATTTTACGACATCGAACTGTCGCGGTTATCCGATTTTCAACCTCCAACTACGAAATTGGATAACTTAGGTCTTAGAACTAATCAGACCGGGCAAAATACTCCATTGGCCATGTTGAAAAAGGTATTGGGGAGGTTTTCTATTATTAAAACAATAAAACCATGTGTAATCTCTAAAAAACAGTAATTAGTTCATTTTAAATTAGAAAAAAAACTTAGGTAATTTTTTTTATAAAATCATAATCTATCTATTGGTGCTCTGTTTGAAGATATTTGGAATCGTTCATTACTATTTATATTGTTATACTTGGAGAAATAAATTTAGGCGTAAGATTAAAACCCTAATCCAAATGTCTTAAAATTGTGCACAGATTGATTGGCTATATTTTGTAAAAATATATGCTGCAATTTTCACATTTTTTGATTTAAAATGAATTAATTATGCATTTATAGAGACTAAACAATGTTTTAGTTTTCAAAAATAAAAACCACCATATGATACCGCTCTAACGGGGTCAGAGGGGTATTTCATCCGGTTTGGTTAGTTCGAGGGCTATGTTACCCGGTTTTTAGTTGGAGGTTAAAAATCGGACGATCACGACAGTTCAAGGTTGTCCAATTGACTTTTCCCATCCAGCAATGTCCATTTCATATGACAAACAACATTATTTTTGTATATATAAAATTAGTCAAACTTAGATTAGTTTGAGGTTTCTTTGGAAGGCTCAACATGTTAATACTTAAAATGCATGTTACAAATTGTCACAATATTCATAAATACCCGACAATCAATTTATCAAGATCATAACATCCATTAGATATATTATTTTTTGAATAATTATCCACCTCAACCATGATAAAAAACAACATAAAGGTACCTTCTTAAAAGTTATCTTACTATTACTAATTAGAGGTTTTTTTTGGAACCTCCACGTTAATCCTCATGAAACGCACCAGAAAAAATAAATTTTAGAAATTTTCACAAAAAAACAGAAACTTCTAACCATCAATTGGCAAATTGGAATATTAACAGCCGTTAGATCTGTTCTCTAAGTAATTATCCACCTCTACCATTATGAAAAGTTTTGAGTTCAACTATCAACGAAAGCAAATTTCTTCTTTTTTTTAGATTTTTCTATTTTCAGTTTATTTTCTAAGTAATTATCCACCCCTGTCATTATAAAATGTTTGAGTTCAACTCTCAACCAAAGCAAATATCCTCTTTTTGGCAGATTTTTTCCATTTTCAATTTATTTTCTAAGTAATTACCCATCTCTATCATTATAAACGGTTTTGAGTTTAACTCTAAATGAAAGCAAATTTCTACTTTTTCGGTAAATTTTCTCATTTTCAAATTTACTCTCAGTTTTTTGTCAAACTTTCCCATTTACAAATTTAGCTTACTATATGCTAGAAACCTTTCTATGAAACAGATATTTTATGCTGAGTCTTGCTATTACTGATTGAAGACTCCTCTTGGAGCCTCTTTATTAATCCTCACAAGATGCGCTAAATAAAAGATAAAATCATAGAAATTCTTACAATAATCAGGAACATCCTATCATCGATTGCAAATTGAAATCTTAATAGACACTAGGTTTGTTTTCTATGTAATTAACATACTGTTATCCATCATGTAGCTTTAATAATAGATCCGTTTTCTAGAAAAAAGATAAATCATAAAAATTCACACAAACATCAGAAACATCCCGTCATCCATCATGTAGCTCTAATAATAGTAGTCGTTAGATCTATTATAGTTTCTAAAAAATTACCCACCATGCTATTATGAAAGATAAAATAAAATAACCCCTAAGTTTATATAAAAAATACCCACTATGCCATTACGAAAGATAAAATAAAATACCTCCCTAAATTTATATAAAATTACCATGCCATTATAAAATATGGATTAAATAACCTTCTAAATTTGTATAAAAATTACTCATCACACTATTATAAAATATGGACTAGATAAACCTCTAAATTTGCATATAGATTACTTACCATGCCATTATAAAAGATAAATTAAAATTAGCCCTAAATCTGTATATCAATTGCCCAATATCCTATCATGAAAGATAAATTAAAATAATTTCTAAATTTGCATGTAAATCACCCACAAAGCCATTATGAGAAATGAATTAAAATAACCACATCTAATATTACTGAGGATTAAATCTATATTTTTTCATATAACTCTATCCCGTGCGAGAGTACGGGTTGATGGACCAGTGACTTTGATATATGTTTGGTTAAAAAACCTTAGCTTAGATTTTGTCGTTTGTTTGTGCATGCACTGTGATGTATGTATATAATAATGGTTTCAACTTTTGAGGTTAGTTGCTCTGCAGCTTAAAACAGGGTGCTCTGCTGCTCTTGCAGGCTTGGGGATAGGATCATAGGACACGGCAGCTGTATTTCTGATGTTGATTTGGCGCGAATTTGGGTGAGGGCGTTAACGGTGGATTTGAGCGGATGGGATTGGGCTGTGGATCGTAAACGGTGGATTTCGATTGATGGAATTAAAATATGGATGTTGGTTCTGAAAATACGAAGATCATTTGTGGATGTACTATGCAGTCAGTGTCACTAGCACCCATCCTTCTCTATTCGGGTAGGGTTCTAGTGCTGTAGGAGCTTTTTTTCCCTGCTTTTGGTATGCACGGTAGGTGTGCAGGCAGCCTGTGTCTCTGTTCAGTTGGGGAACTGAATATTTTACTGCTTTTGATGAGGCATCGTCAGATGGCTCGTGGCGCACATCAGATTTCCTCCTGAATGGATGGTCGGCCGGTCCCAAAATTTCTGATTGCACCCACACTGGTCCCTTCCCTGCAAGCCAGCAATTTCCATCCTATTTTTTGGCACAAGTCTCGTTCCTCTTTGCCTCTCGCTCCCTTCCCATACCGTCCATTGGCAGGTCTCATTCATGCTGTTCCATTGTCCGGATCATCAGATAACCCAAGGAGAAACAAAGCGACGGCGATCGATGCTGTTCTGTCACGCTAACCACCTTTTAGCCTGTTCCGAATTGTCTTTGTTTGAGGAAAGGTAAACTCCCTTGACGCGAGGTCAGAGAAATTCGGGAGCTTTTCTCTGCTCCCTCTGCATTACGCTCAAACCAACGGTGACTTCACATGGAGACTCCAAAATTAAATTACGGTACTGTTCTGTATCGTAGATAGAAAAAAAATGTAGTTGAAATAGTGATGGAAGATGGAAGATGGAGATACCTTTGAATTTAGCTTAAGGCTGAATCCAATGAAGGTTTTCAAATCCCATTCCTTATCACTATTCCAACTACCTCTCTCTATTTACAGTGCAGTATTTATGTCAAACAGTGCAAAACAGTATTTTAAAAAACCTCTTTAGAGACTTCTATTGGACTCAGGCTAATAATGTTGTTCTGCATACAGGCTCCATCCCGTCACAATAACCAACTGGCTTCGCGGCATCACTGAAGAAAAGCAAGCAAAAGTACAAATTTGACTTTTGACGAACTTCCGAAAAAATGATTTGCTTTCGCCGCACGATCAGCAAGAACTGGTTGACTCGGTCCCTGCGTGCTGCTTTTTTAACGCTGTTCGTCATCCACACACACTCCCTCAGCTTCGTCAGGCATTCAGACGTCAGAAGAAATAAGAAAGCTAGAGCAAGGCTGATAACAGAGTTCACCATATGTTTTATAATGTTGCCATTATCATATAAAGGCCACACAAATACTAATACGATTGGGTGGGCTCTAAGGCTATCTCCAATGACGTTTTCTAAAGAGGTTTCTCAAAACACTGTAGCAATACTGTTTGGCACTGTTGATAGAGTGAAATTTAAGAAAATGGGATGTGAAGTATTGTTGGAGATAGCCTAAGGTTGGCTCTTAGATTGCCATTATCTCTTTATCTCTTCTCCATTTATCTTGAAGTTTGTGTAGAGCTTGGTCATTGCATGAGAATCCATTTTCTTGCCTCTTAGATGTTTCTCTGCTTCACATAAACAAAAGTATCATGTAATCAGCCTTAAAACCCATTACTGCTCCTACCAACATAAATATCATTGCTTCCCACGTAGTACTGCTGTTTCTTTCGATCGGAAGCAGCGTCGGCAAGGTAGCCAAGGGCCGGACACAGAATCAACAACAGTGCAACCCCTGTGCACATTCGGTTTCAGCCGCAAAGTTTTTTTTTTTACCACCTCTCATCTGAGCACAGTTGTAATACCTGTTAAGTACTACTATGCATACCACACGCACACACTCACACACACTACGAATACTCAATCAAATCTACAGCTACACTTAAATAGAATACCGTGTCCTTAGAAAAATCACCGGAGTCAGTTCCGTTGGCGACGGACACATCACGATCTTTTCGTGGCATCACGCGAAGAGAGACCTGATCTGCAAAATTTATTTATGGGGACTACGCCCCGGTGAGATCCGTGGGTTCGATCTCGACCGGCCGCTCGCGCACCTGGCGAGTTGACCGCACGAGCTAGAGTTCGCTCTCTCCAGCCGCAAAGTTGGGACCACGGCCGGTCGGCCCTGTGTTTTGTTCTAGGACCGCTGAAATGGAGAAGCATGGACTTCGAGCGTGAGCAGTAGGGTCAGCAAGCCAGCGTCCAGCCATCAATTGCGAGAGCACGGGTTAACGTTTTCGAAGACAATATGCGTTCAAAGGTGTACACAAATTTACAGTGCTACAGGTTCATTATTTAGAAATTTATACACTACATGTCTATTTTTTTATAATATAATAGCATACTTCCGTCTGTCATCAAATACAGAGCGTTAAGGTTTTGTTCTAAGTCAAACAATCTTATTTTGACTAAGTTTATAAAGAAAAATTGTAACATCCATCACAAAAGAAATAAGTAAACTATGCAAATATGGTTCAAAATTAATCTAGGGAAAATCCATTTTACGACCTCGGACTATCGCGGTTGTTCGACTTTGAACCTCTAACTATGAAACCGGATAATCTAAGTCCTCGAACTAACCAAACTGGGCAAAATACCGCCTTGGGCCCTGTTAAAAGTGGTATTGGGATGGTTTCTATTTTTTAAAACAATAAAATCATGCGTAATCTCTAAAAATTCATAGTTAATTCATTTTAAATTAGAAAAAGATGAAACTTACCTCAGTTTTTTTTTATAAAATCATAATCTCTCTATTGGTGCTCTGTTTGAAGATATTTACAAATGTCCATTACTATTTATATTGTTATACTTGGAGAAATAAATTTAAATGTAAGAACAAAACCCTAATTTAAATGTCTTAAGATTGAGCACCGATTGTTTGGCTATAATGATCTGATTGCAACCATCCATTCTTTTACACCGCCCAGCGCCCACAGAGGAGGGGGACAGACCGACAGACAGATGAGTAGATGACGCGTAGGAGTTGAAAAGTAACAGTGTGTGAGAGGCAGGGAATCCACGGTGGCGCGCGCTAGCTGCCGAGAATGGGTCACGATCCCCTGTGGCGTCATGGCCGGTGGCCTGATGCCGGCCGGTCGCGCCCGCCAGGTCGTATTGCCGGCTGCTCCCACCGTCGGGCTGATTCTCTGATGAGTCAGCGACGCCGGAGCTGGCCCGTCCCACGGCCATGGGGCCGAGGGACAGCGGGAATTTCGTTGAAAAAACTTACTCCGTGAGTATCAAATGGCTCACTAGCCTAACACTGTACAGGGACGGCAGAAGAGGGACCTGCTAGCGTGCCCCGTTATAAAGCCAGCCCCTTGTGCCTTGTTGTGGCTCCCAAAAGCCCCAGTTACCAGGCATTCGCTCTTCGTAGGGCGACGCCGCTCAAAGGTCCCTCCCCTCGGCTTCGTAAGCCACTCGCAGATGGTACAACCAAACTGTACCGATTTCCCCTGCTGTTCGTCTAGTTTCCAAGGAGAATTTACGGAGAAAGCGTAGCAAGCGGGGTCCATGTGCCCTGCTGTACAATTCGAGGTACGTTCAGAATTCAGAAACCTGTTCTTTGGCTTCTTGGCCTCCTCCCAACCGTCTATTCCTTCTACTTTAGTTTATTAATCGGTCTGCGTGCTGCTTCTCAAGGTGTTTTAGCTTCAGACTCGCCGGGAAACAACAGCCTTCAGTCGAGTTGCACCCATCTTGCTCTACACTAGAGAATTACTCGGGCGGTTTGCCAGCTCCATTCGGGTTATCCTTTTCTTTGAACGCTGAAAACAGACGCAATGGTTTCCCTCTTGGATGTGTCCATGTTCCTGCTCTGCGTCGCCGTCGCCGGCCTCCACGCCCTAGATTACCTGGTGTCGGTCACCGGGGCCGGCGCCGTCACGCTTCTTGCCCTTGCTCTGGCTCACTTTACGGGCGTGATTCTCGCATACCTCCGAGTCGTGCTGGCGCCGCCCGCGCTAGTAGTGTCGCCGGTTGCGTTGAGGCTGCTCGCTGCCATGGCATGTGTCCTGCTTCTCCTCCTTGCCGCCATGCCACTTGTGCCGTGGCTGTTCACTATGTTGAGCAGTGAGCACCTATCAAACTAGGGGAAGAAGAAATCGATCGTTTCGGGATGACCGTATACATACTACTACTAGTGTGTTGTGAGTGAGATCTCTGTACAATAAGGTGTTGCCCAAGCAGTAAAGCTCCCGTGAACAATTGTGTGCTGTGTCAGAGATGTGGAGCCTTCCGGTTGCTGCTTGCAGTGACCCGGTGTCGGCCTGGGTTGAGTCCTCGTGGCTACAATATGGTGTCAAACATACAGTTCCCCATTTCCTGTTCGGCGCGAAAGAAAGATGAAAATTAAAGAAGCATCTGGGAGGATATTTCTTGATCGAGTGCGTGAACTCGATGGATTTGTTGCCTCTCAGCTGCATCTATGTGTGTCGTCTAGTCTGTATTCATGTGTGTAAACTTCACTTGTGTAATACGTGTGTAATACTCTGTTAAAATGTTGAATTGTTCCTCTGTCGATCTCTTTGTTCCTGCCAAAAACAAAACAAACTGCCCCTGCGCAGCGTTAGTTTAAGTGATTTTTTATAGTGCTTGAGACGAACTCAGTTCCGAACCTACAAGTTTTTGGTTTCGATCCACAAGTTTAATGAGACAACCGAGGAAACGTTGGTTCCCGGTCCATGAGATCTAAGTTCAGGCCCATGAGATCTAAGTTTCGGTCCACAAAATTTAGGTTTCGGTCCACAACTTTGGTTGCTTTGAATTGGTTCCTTCTAAATTTTACCCATTAGATTGAAGTCAATGAATGGCTATATTAATTTTAAGTACTCTAACAAACCTCTTAATTAAAAACACACCAATCTTGTATTTTCAGGCTGAGGAAAAAAACATAACTACTGTACGCTCGATCTAATCTGCTGGTAAAAAGGATTTGTTTGTAGCAGTCAATTACTGGGAAAGGACAAGGGAAATTAGTATAGTAATCTCATTTCTGATTTCATTTCTTATCGACGAAGCTAAGCTGACTAAGCATCTACGGGTCTGGAGTTGAGATGATATTGACAGCCAGTGTGTGGAAGATTTCACAGCAAATTAAAGACCTCCTATTTATTTATTTAACCAAGTTTCTGCAGTCTGCAGTTTCTAAGCCAGCCTAGAAGTTCTGACTAATAAAGTTCTGCCAAACACGATTGGTTTTCTGACAGAAAAACAGCTCATATATAGTGGCAAGTTGCTCAACTTCATTAGTAATTCCAAGCATAAAAAAAATGGGCAACATAACCTCATAGTCGAGAATTTGGCGCTAATGAACGATTATAAACAGCAAAGTCATATAGGCAACAGCTGCCGCCAGCTGGCCCAGACGGTGAAATTGAAGCCCGCCTTGATGAGGAAGAACGCTTATTATTTAAGCTGACCAATCCAAGCATCTGTGACCGTAATTTTGGCTAATAATTCAATAAAAAATTGTATACAGTACCTGGGAGATCTCTACAATGAACTTTGCCTTGGTGCGTAGTTGGTATTTGGCGCCTTCTTCGTTCCTTTTTGGCGCATGCAGCCCTGGCCATCAAGTCAATCTTCCATTCCCTGTATAGATGTCTAGATCAAAACCTGAATACTTAAACGGCCGGTGAGCCAAGAGCCCTGCATGCCCAAATATACAGGCGCCGATAGATGGATCCTTTTTTTTTTCTTTACTGCAACATGTCCAGTCTCCAGTCTTTCCAGCCATCCAGCAGAACAACCCCAGTGCACTCTTGCTCGTTGCGGTTGCTTCTACCTTGCTGGACGCTGGAACTGGAAGAAGCAACCTCTGCATGGAACAAGCTGGACGCTGCGTGCTTCTACCTTGCTGCCCAATGCACCCAGTGAGCTCCGGAGATCGCCGACATAGACGACAGAAGCGGCAGACACCGAGCTATCTATCCCATTTGCTGCCGCGACGATCCTGACTTGTTTTGTGGCCTCCAAGTCTGAAACTTGATGCTGAACTTGTAATCGAGCAAGGACGCAAGTTCCTCCTTCATCATTATCTAGAATAATTAATGACGGAGCTCTCGAAGTTCTCGGGGTTTCGGTGCCGCCGATATGCATATGTGCATGGCATTATATAGACGGAGAGTGGCTTGTGCAGGACATGCCATCCACCGTCACGGATGAGGACGGCAACGAGGAACGACAGGATGGCGCCGGCGAAAAAACAATCAGAAGTTAGTTTCCTTGGCCAAGGAAACTTCCAGGAAGCTTCCGCGGGGTATTTTATAGTAGTATGTGGGAAGTTTGCTAGAAGCTGCCTGCTGCCGGACGGCAAACGGGAAATTGCTTGGTACGATCACTACAAGAAATCAAAAAAAAAAATTTGATGGATAGATTTATTTTTGGTGGCAAAATGGACCGCCGAAAATAATCTGTGGCCTGCGTATTTTCACCTAAATTCTAGGCCTAGTGCGGCCGCCGAAACTAAGGCGTCATTTAAAATTTGTGGGCAAAACCGTGGAAAATGAACACATTGCCACCGAAAATAATTATTTTGTGCTTATTTTTCTGTGGTTTTTAGCCGCTGGAAATGTACCCAATTTCTGTTGTGGATGATGCCCGTTTTGTACTGCCGGCAGGTAAAGTCTATGCAGCTTCTTGGTATGATTGGTAGGAGTAGTTAGTTACTCTGATGTTGATTTGACACGAATTCGGCTGGCGGTGAGATTTGAGTGGATGGAATCGGGGTGGGATTACTGACGGGGAGCCATGCATGGATGGAAATACCAAGTGATATTTTGTCAATCTGTTTTGCGTTTCATTGAATCTGACAGTACACGGATCTGACGTGCAACGCACCTATTATGTGTGTGTGTTTTGAACGAGATGCACACCTACTTCCTCCGGTAATTGAAACTATATTAAAAACGTCATATATTGATGACTGCGGCTGGTTCCTTGTGGAGGGCCTGCCGTATTGATGCTTGGGGAGGGCGATTCTTTGTATCTCTCTAGATCGTGTTTCCGTTCTACAGTATACGCACTGGTACCATGTTCATATTTCATTCTGCGCCCCCTTTTCAAAGTTGTGTCTACGGTAGCTGTGGCTCCCAACAACAGCGAAATGGAACTGATTCATAGTAGTACATGCTAGCGTGTGCGCGTGGTCGTTACACGGTGCGCCTGCCGCCTGGCGAGCGTGGTGACTGGTGCCCGCTCGCTCGGTCGATCGCCCCGCCCCGTGCCGTGCCTAGCTTTCGATGGATTAGCCGCCACGTCGGCACCTCCTTAACCAAGCATAGAAACTGCTGCTCAAAGTGGTGGTGGTCTAGTAGATGACGAGACTAGATAGTGCTTGCGGACATACACTCTCCTCTCCCTCTTTTTTTTTTTACTAGACATACTGTATTTCTGCTGCTGCTCGATCATATACAAAAGGTGGTCCTCTCTTCAGCCGGGCTCTGGTCGTCCTGCTCAGAAGAACTGATCCCGCGTAGGTGGCACTTAGGGGCCGTTTGGCTGCGCTACGCTCCCAGATTCCGCGGATTGAATCCGAGGTGCGCTGCCAAAGGGTGAAAATAATGTGCTCCGCTCCCAAGAATCAAAGAGAATCGCTTCTCATTTTTACACATGGGGCTGAGAGCTGAAAATAGGTGCTTCCCACCGATTCTTCTCCTGTGGCTCTCTCTGGCACGAACTGACGAGCGGAGCGGATGAGAAATGCTGCCAAACGGTGACCTGGAGCAGTGGGAGCAGCAGGGAGTGAGATCAGCTAGGAGCAAGAAGCATAGCAGAGCGGACCTGAATAGAATCACTACGAGCACCGCTTCACCTGTGTGCGCGTGCGGCCAACCAGCAGGCGGCGGAGACAGGCTGCAGACCGATGGACTCGCGGAAAGAAGAAGCACGTACGAGCTGGGAGTCTGGGAACAACCATTTCTCATTCTACCATACTGTACGTAATCCGGAAGACCGGAGAAGCGGAGACTAGTCCGGCCGTTCGCGTCGCCAGACGGGATCACGCACGCATGTACAGTAGCAAGGTCGCCGTCAAGAGCGAAGCTGCGAATATGCATGCAAGTGGCGCGGGTTTTATCATCGGCCCAACGGTTAACCCGTGCCACAAGCCCGTGTAAGAGCCGCAAATTTGCCCATGTTCTGAAACGGCTCCACGCGGGTCAGCCCACGGAGCCCAACGGCGTCGCATCGGCCGCGACAGACGAGGTCACGGGCTCACGGCGAGAGTCTGCCCCTGCCCTCGCGATTTCTCTCGCTAGTTCGCCACGTACCGGCCACCGCCGACCGCCGTCCTCATGTGCGAGGGCGCCGCCGTCTTCCATGGCACCACCGTATTCGCCCATGCACTCGCCCGTTTCCGAGATCCAGGCGGCAGCCGCCCATTCCGTCCCATCCCCAAGATCCAGGCAGCATTCCGTCCCATCCCCAAGATCCAGGCAGGAGGCGGTGTGTGCGTCTCATCCTCGAGCTCGACAACATCCCGACGGCCGCGGCAAAGTTTCTCCACCACCAACGTCGTCGCATCCTCCATCTCAACGTGTATGCCCTCCACCTCTTATCCATGCCCTCCCTCTAGATCCCCTAATGGAAGTTCAAATAAGTCATCTTCTCGTCTTCTCCTCAAATCCCTTTGGCGGGTCAGCCACCATCATCACCCCTGCTCTCGCATCCTGCCGGCGTTGTCGATGACTCAATCATGAACGAAACCTTGGCTACTCCAATTGTCGCATCGGATGCACCTGTGCCGGGATTAGCTGCAGATCCGGCCCCACGACCAACCGAAGCTCCACCCACCAGTGTATGCTCCATCACTCTTTCTGTTTTCTTGTACATCTATACTGTGATATAAAATTGTAGTTGAGTCAAAGAAATGTCCGTGTCCATATCTGAGTCCCCTCAATTTTTTATCTAGAATTAGAAAATCGTCCTCCTGATGAGTGATTGTGTGTGGGACATTCTATAACTGCATATATATTTGTTGCTTGCTCATGCCTTGTTTTTGTAATGTTCCTGTTCTTTGGGTTCAATAACTGCATGTATATTTGTTCTTTGCATATATAAATTGTCAGAGTTTATAACAGGTGTGACTACTTGGTTTTCAGCACCTAGTTCAGCAGCGTTTGGGTTCATTACTATAGGTTAAAAAGAGAATCCAACCTCATGTGCACGACTAATCCATGTTATCTGAACACGTACCATTATTTAAGAGGAGATTATTTGATGTAGTACTTATAGTTTGAATTGGTGCTTATTGTGCAGTCCCAAAAGGGAAAGTTGATGCCTTCAGTGAGGAAGAGGAAGGTTCCCATAGAAAAGCACAAAGCACCAGATGCAAAAAGGTTGAGATCACCAGTGGTGGCAATGCACGTAAGATCACCGGGGGTTAGGATGATATTGTCATCAAAACCAAGCTCTCCATCCGTGACGCTGCCTAGTAAGTGTCCGGTTATAATGTAGCTAGAAATATGTTTCAATTGTGCACATCATATTGTGGTTTTTTTTGTATTTTTGTTCTGATCCATAAAATGTGTTTTCCATGTCAATGATTAGGTACTTCACAAGTGACTAGGAGACGCAAACTTAGATCTGAAATTTGGAAAGACTTTGAGCCTATATATGATGGTAAGACCATTGCTGAAGCTCAATGCTTGCACTGCCACAAAATATTCAAGGTAAATCGTGATGTTGGTACAAGTTCTTGTCTCAGACATTTGCATAGTTGTGAGGGAAAGGCTAAGTTGGATAATATGCTTGATCGGTTGAATCCCAATGGTTTGCCCTTGCCTGATACGTCATTCAAAGACTGGAAATTTAATCAGGAAACTTCCCGAGAAGAACTAGTGAAGATGATTGTGGCTCATGCATTACCTTTTACTATTGTGGAGTATCCAAAGTTTAGAAGTTTTGTTTCCAGTCTTAATCCGTGGTTTACACATGTTTCTAGAACTACCATCAAATCTGATTGTGTTAGTTCATATGAGCATGCCAAGGAAGAACTACGAGCATGTTTGAGTCAGTTATCTTCTAGGGTTTCTCTAACTGCAGATCTATGGACCTCTAAACAAACCCTTGGTTATTTATGTGTCACCTGCCATTTTATCACAACTGATTGGAAAATCCATAAAAAGGTTATCAAGTTTGGTTTGGTCGAGACACCTCATGATGGTAGGAATCTTTTCAATGCAATGCTTAGGTGTATCACTGAGTGGAACTTGGAGAATAAGATCTTTTCTATCACACTAGACAATGCCCAAGTTAATGATAACTTTATGAGATCTTTGAAAGAAAACTTGCTTGGCAAACGGTTGCTGCTAGCTGAAGGCGCAATGTTCCATTGTCGCTGCGGTTCCCATGTTTTTAATATTGCAGTGCAAGAAGGTCTTAAAATGATGAGTGATGCTGTCTCAACCATTAGAGAAAGTGTTAAGTATGTGAAGAGTTCACAAGGACGTAAACAAAGGTTTGAAAAGATGATCAAAGAAGTAGGGATATCTTGTCAGAAACGCCCGCCGCTTGATGTTGCTACTAGATGGAATTCAACATTCCACATGCTCAGTTGTGCTTTAGAGTATAAGAGAGCCTTTCGATCTTTGACCTCTGAAGATATTCAGTACACACACGAGCCTTTAGTTGAGGAATGGGATATGGCAAGGAAACTTTGCAGCATCTTTGGTGTATTCTCTACTGGCACCGAAGTTCTCTCGGGCTGTAACTATCCAACATCAAGTCTTTACTTCCACCAAATCTGGGAGGTGAAGAAGTTGTTGGACAGAGAGTGCTCAAGTCCAGACTTCTTCATTAGAACTATGGTTCATGAGATGCAGAAAAAAATCCAGAAATATTGGGATCTCTCTTTCTTGCAGATTTGCATCCCAGTAGTCCTAGACCCTAGATTTAAGTTGGGTTTCCTTGAGTTCCGTCTAGGACAGGGTTTTGGGGCATCATCTGTGTAATACCCCGGAAAATTGACCCTAAGAAATTACCCTCTAATCTCTACCTTAATTCAAAATGAATTTCGAAAGCTTGTTGTTTAAGTGCAAGTGTACCTTTTTGAGCTCAACAAAAATCGTCTCAAGTTCCTCAATTATTCCTCAAAATTATTTCCCACTTTTCCCTCTCAAAATTCATCCAAATTCCAATCCCAAATCAAATTCAGAAAATGGAAAAACTCCTCCCTCTCCTCACTGGGCCGAAGCCCAACCTCCCTCCCCCTCTCGGCCTGCTCCCCCGAAGCCCACTTCTCCCTTTCCCCCCTCTCCTCACCGCGTGGGCCAAGCCCCGGCCACTTCCTCTCCCGGCCCAAGCCGAGCGGCCCAACCGGCCCCTCCCCCATCTCCCTCCTCCTTCCCCTACCCCCTGCTCACCGCGTCGCGCGTGTCCGCGCCGCGCCGCGCACGCGCGCGCCGGGCCCCGGGTGGCGCCGTGCCACGCCCTCACGCCGGACCCCCCCCCCCCGACGTCGTGAGCCGTCACCGAGCTCGCCGTGCCTATTTAGGGCCACCCCGTGCCCCGACGCAAGCTCCCCTTCCCTTACTCGCACTGCGCTGCCGCCGCGGACCGCTTCGGGTTTAGTCCCGACGCCCTCCGCCGCGGACGCCGAACCCTTCCCCACCGCGCCGTTCTCCCCCTCGCCGCGGCCGGCCCCGGTTCACCACGACCCGGCGCTGCCCGACGCGAGCCTTCCCCTCCTTTCCCTGCTCCAATCGCGCCGCCCGCGCCGCTCGCCCCGCGACGAGCCGCGCCGACGTCGCCGACCCCCTGTACCCCGCCGTGCACCCACCCCATCGGCGCGCACCACCCCACCGTCGCCGCGGACGGCCCCTGGTTTGGTCCGGGAGCCGCCCACCGCGAACGACGCCGTTCCTCGCCATGCCCTGCTCACCACCCCGATGAACACCCGCCGCCGCGTGGCTAAATACTCCATCCACGCGCCACCCCGGTCCGATTCCTTTCGCAGAGAGCACCACCTCTACCACCTCTACCTTAGCCCCACCTCCAATCGACGTTCCGTCGCTCGGACAGGGCCGCCCACGAGCAGCCGCGGCCATGGCCGCCGGCGCCCGTGGACCTCCCCGCTCCGCTCTTCCTCCGGCCATGGGACCCGCGCCACGAGCTTCGCCGCGCCAGTCTCGTCGTCGCAAGCTCGGCCTTCTCGCCGGAGCCGGCCGGTCGGCGGCGAGCCGCCGCCGGACCGCCGCCAGCGGTCCACCCCGAGCCGAGCCGGGCGCTCTGCGCGAGCGAGCGCTCGCCCGGGGACGCCTCGGCTCGCCCCTGCCTTGGCCTTTGGCCATTTGGGCCGGCCCAACGGGCCCCCTTGGTGCGCGTGGGCCAAGGGAAAGGCCAGGCCGAAAGCAGGGAAAAAGAAGAAAAAGAAGAAGAGGCCCCGTGGGCCGAATCTCTCCACAGGCCCAAGTGCTCTTTCCCCTTCGGGCCAGATCAAAAATTCATCCAAGGAAGTTTATCCCTAACCCTTGAACTATCCAGAAAGTCCAAATATACCCCCTGTCACAAATACTCCGTATCTTTTCCGTTCTAGCTCTGATTTATGTAATTCTTGTACCTAAATTCTCTGTAAATCAGGCTCTATCTATTCATGTAATTCTTGTAATATTCCCACACACTCCGCCGACCACGACGCACGAAGTTTCACGGTCTACGTCATTTTTGGGTCGACCCGCGACGACGGGACTAGGGCACCTGTGGCAAGCCACTTGTGCGTTAGTTCCGCCCTCGCCGATCGGTTCACTGAAGACCCAGTTTGGTTGAACCGAACCGGACGGTTGTCAAACTCTACCCCTGTCCCCGTAATGCGGACGACAGGAGGGGATGGTTGGCACCGCCCGAGTTCGTCGTTCTCTCCCTCACCGCGATGTAAGCCCATCGCGCTGCGGGAGTAGACCGAGCCCAACCGGAAGGAAGAGTTGGACCGCACGTGCTAGAGTTGGCCCGTGTCGTCTCTCTCTCTTCTTCAAATCAATCTTTAATGCCGACATGCTGTCCCCATGCTGCTGGAAAATCCGTCTCATACGCCCGGCATGGATGGCACTAAAGATCAAACTCTTGATATCTAAAAGGGAGGCCAAACGCGCCATTTATCCGTTTGACTCTCGTTCTATTCACATGCAAAACCATAAGGACATCTTTAGCTCCACAAAACCCATATCATGATGAGCTCAGAGTGTACCTTGATTTGGTGTGTTTTGCGTGTCTGTACGTGTAGGCTTTCTCGGAGAGCCGTTCGGTTCCGTCTCTGAAATGGCTAACTCAGAGACCGGAATAGGAGTTCAATGGTGCAACGACCGTCGTACCGGCTACCTCGACGAAAATGAATGCAAGTCCACTGGAATCCTCACTTGATGCATAAATTACCCAGTTTTTATATACACATCCTATTGCCTTGTATAACGATAAAACTTGCATGTTTTGCTGGCTAAGATAAACATAGCCTCCTGAGCCACCTTAGAGGTAGTGCGCTTAGGTGGATCGCTCACTCAATTACATACATTAATCTTGATGAAAATGATGGGAATGTGGTGATGGTTATGGATGAGTGGGAACGGCTGTTTTTATGGAAAACATGGGGTAAGACCCCGGCAGACGACCTCGGTTGTTGAAGCCATTGAAGGGTAGAAACCCCGGGGATACGTTATCACGGATGCCCCGGAGTCCAACCCTGTTGCAGGGGTTGGACTGGAGAATGGCTCAGATGATGAGCAAGTGTGGGAGCTCTACCCTTAAGGACCGAGTTGACGTTTCATCTTGCCTAACTCATTTAGTGCAACCACTCGAGGTTGTATGTGGCAACCCTCGGTTCGAACCCGCTTTGGACAAACCAGGCGTAAGCCGGTGTGCTGGGATGCATGAGAGATTGGGAAAGGGGCGCGGTTGCATGGCTGCGGTCAGGGGTCAACAGTCGCGTGGCTGCGGGTCTGAGCGACAGGTGGTCCCGCTTCTCTCATGGCTGAGTTTGGGGATTCCTTGCGGGGGAAAAACCGGCGAGCGGAAAGGGGCCACATGACGATGTGTGTCCTGGACCAAACTTGTGGGTAAAGTGCGCACCTCTGGCCAGAGTATAATTAAACCTATCATGATAGTCCGCTGTCCACGGGTATGGACAAACGAGTTACGGCTTGGTTTCTGAAACTAGCATCTTATAAAATGTGGGTTTCGGGTTGGGATCAAAATGATGGTTTTGAGGCAGCTGCGGTTGCCGAGGAGGTGTGTGTGTGGAAAATGTGATGGCATGCGTGCCACGAGCCGCGATGGACCGGCAAGTCCAGTGGCAACCTCTTTTGGGATAAAGTTGTTTTCTCAATTAAAATTGAGAACTAAGGAACCCTGCATATCAAATGTTTTACTGCAAATTTACCTTCAGCTCCAGATATATCTTGCATGTAATGATAGCTTATATCCCCCTTCCTATGGAAGAAGGTGGACTTGCGGAGTACGTATGTACTCACCCTTGCTTTGTTGTTGGTTTACAGAGCAAAGAAGACCATGGACGTGTGAGGGTTACGGCCTGCTTCCCAACTGTGTGTTGTGGGAAAGTATGGGTCGCGCTTTAAAGTTTTCCGCTGCAGTGTTTTCGGGCTGCGCCCCGTTTGGTCTGTCCCGTTAGGGCGGATCTGTATACATCTGATGAACAAATGTGGTTACCATAACTCCTGGGAATGGTAATAATACACATTTTAGTCCTGCTTAAGGGCTGGGACGCTTCAATCTGCTTACTTCCTTGAAGTACAAAAGACATTTCAAAAGCTCTTTGATGAGTATTCCTTGCAGTATAGTCATCTGATCCCAGAGCATGCAAATCAAATGAGTAAAGAAGATGCAACCATTGTGGCAGATAAACCATGGGCAGATTGGAGGCAGCGGCAAAACTTGAACCTAAGGAAAAATGTCAGTGAACTCGACAAGTATCTAGAGGAAGATACAATCTCTGTGGACAGTGAATTTGACATTCTACAGTATTGGAAGATGTCCTCTGCCACATATCCAGTACTTGCACGTATGGCTAGGGATATACTAGCAATCCCAGCATCATCAGTGGCATCAGAATCAGCATTTTCTAGTGGTGAGAGAATTATCAATGACTATAGAAGTAGACTCTCTTGCGAGACAGTAGAAGCACTTGTGTATCTACAAGATTGGTTAAGAGGAAGAGGTATATTTTTGTGTTATCCACAACAAATATAAATTTTGTGTGATATATCTTGTAACATATTTCACTTGTTTTAGATCTCATTGGACCTACTCATGATAGCATTGCTGGAAGTCTAATCGGAGATGATGACGACGACGAGATCTAACTTGCTGATGCAACAACATTGACCCAGGCAAGTATTTTGTCACTCTGTTTCTCAGTAGTTCTTGCACAACCTAGATTATCAAAATTATCTTAGTTCAGCACAAATTAGATGAATTAGTACTAAGTGACTGTATTCTGTATTTTGACTGTACAGGAGTAGTAGCTGAATAGCTGATGCTAGCATGCATACTAATTTAGTTCTTTGCTATCAGGTTGTTCCCATGGCTTTCCACTACAATCGGGTGTTCTACAGGATTCTTGGATGGTTCCAGTATGTAGCAGTTTCTTCAGGAGTTGGTGACAGAAAATTTCTTTAGAGAACAGCTATTGTCCTATCTGGTGCAATTGGTGATTGAGAATTCATCAATTATTTTAGAGAACTACTCTGTTTTTTTTCTAATGTTTGCTTCGTGGAGAGATAATTAATATATTTTATTTGTGGTCTTACGTTATCCTTGGGATGTAAATTATGAGATGACTGTATTCATTATGGAGCACTTATATTTGGCGTACAGTGTACAATGTATACTGTACATAGATCAGCATAGTGATTAAGTTCAAAAAGAAAAGGAAATCAAGCGCTTGCGTGACGCCCTGAGCATGAGGGCAGAGGCGGCTTGTGGCTGTCAGCAACTGACGAGTGACGACGGCGAGAGAAGCCACTGTCAGTTGTCACACGGGCCGCCGCGTCAACCCGCTAGAGTTTGCGGCGTTACATGGGCCGCCGCGTCAACCCGGAATGACTATGCGGCTTCTGCGGACGGGCGGCAGGCAGCCCAGCGCCGCGCCACTTGCATGCATAGCTGCGAAAGCTTCCATCGTGCATCTGCTTCTGCTCTGCTCCACGTACGAGAACTCAGCGCTCCGTGTAAATTCCTTCTTGCGAAATGAGGTAACGTTTCTTTCGTTTCGTGGTCACTTGTTGTGATGTTTCTAGTAGTTGTAGCACTTTTTTTTTTTTTTTTTGCCTCTGAATGCATGAGCAGCACGACCCGTCGGCCGTCGCGGTCGGGAACGATGTCATAAGAGTCACTGGCCGGCTCGCGCGCAAGTCGCAACACGACCCCAAGGTTGCCACCGTGTGAAGCCCATCCGCAGTGGACCGTGCACAGAAAGAAAGGCAAAGTGGAGAACGCCGGCGGCCTGTCCTGCGGTCGCTGGTCTGCCGGACTGCCTGCCTGCCTGCATCTTGTCATCTTGTGTGCGAGCGATCTCGTCCAGATAATTGTACGACGAGTATTCGACAATTGACAAAGCCACCGCGATCATGCCCGTTTCACCTGCGCAGCAGTAGAACAATTGGTGTGTACAGAGGCAGTGGCGAAGCTACATAAAGATTAGGGGTGCTCATGTACCCACAGAAAAATGCAAAACTAGTGAATTAGATCAAATTTTTACCCTATATGCACTTCCTACGGCTCATGTTTCATGCATCCACAAGGCACGTGCACCCCTCTCTAGTTTATCGCCACTGTGCACAGTGCGCTGATTCGATCCCATGGCAGGTTTGGAGACGCCGGAGCTGACGGAGAGGAGTCCAAGACCCTAGACCCATGCACGCCACAGCAACGTACGAGATCGAGTCAGAAATAGCACGAGGTTCAGATGTCCGATCAGCGATCATCACAGTCCAGGGCTCATTCGTTGGCAGTGGAAAACATGGGGCCTCCTGCCTGCCCTCCTCTGAGTCAAAAGCCTCGCCAAGGAATTTCTAGAGCGAGCGAAAGCCAGGCCATCACTTTGCTACCATCTACACATTAATTACTACAGTAGTACTGTACTAGAGGAAGCGATAATGGCCATCTATCCATTCCTAATCCATCCTTCCCTCGCGGGATCGCTGCCGCACACCAGACGCTGTGCAGAGAATTTTCTTGCGGTCGGTCCTAGGGAGCACTCGTGCGTGGGCGATTCTTGGATCGTTTTTCTGTTCTATACCGGTAGCTATCAACGCTGAACTGAACAAGTACAGAGATGTAAACGGAGAATTCTCTGCCGGGTTTCAGCATCACAGACCCATTCCCTCCAGGCTATAGCCATTCCATCTCCATCCCCATATCCATACCTATCATAGGTATAAAATTCATCCCATACCCATCCCATTCGGATAGCGGGTCCCCATTGGAGCCCCATCTCCGATAAAAAAACTTTGTGAGCATATAAAGAAATTGTCAAGAAATATGTAAGAGTAGTTCATTATCGCTGAATTTAAAATGTAAATAGGCTAGGTGGATGATTAGGTGAATAGTGCGAAAATGTTAGGTTAAATAGACAAAGGGTTTTATGGTTTATTTGTTGGGTCTCGGTTAGACTTTAACCTGTTTGATAGGCTGCATATTAGACTTAAACATGTTGCGCATCAAATTTAACTGGTGTACGTTCTCCATGGGTAATCGGGTTCGGATGTTGCCTCCCCAAACCCATACCCGCGTACCCAATGGAAGAAAAATTCCTCCCATATCTATACCCATAGGGAACAAATTCTCCCCATACCCTAACCCTAATAGAAAAATTCCTCATGGGTAACCGGGTATCGGGTCCCCATTGACACCTCTAAACAAGTAACTACTAACTACTATATCCACATGGATGATGGAAACTGAAGTTCTACGCTTGGGCCCCGCGCCGTCGCCGTCGCCGTCAGTGGCGGTTCTTTGTCAAACCTTTCGGCGCGGCGGCACCGTTCCTGTCGTGTTCTGGTGCGGACCTCTGCAATTTCTAAAAAATGCAAAACCACATGTATATGTATCCACAAGCACCATCGTGGTCGTTCGTTTTTCTCCCGCCGCATGAATCTCAATACATGATTCCTTCACCTACCCTCTGTCTGCACTGATCTCGATGCATATTTAACGGCTGCATTTGGAAAATCCGCTTTGCTGCAATTTCAGTAGATTGCTCCGTGCGTATTCCGGTAGTGTGGTTCGCCCGGTGAGTGGTATACCCGCTCATCCTGCTCGATCCACCCTTGGTGGTGGTCTAGATGGTGCAAATACATGCTTCTTCTTTTGAGTTTTGAGTAGATACTTCTCTTCTGTTGCGGCTCGTACAAACGGTCACATACTCCTACCCCACAAGGCTCCTGATCTGGGTTTTGCTTCATCGGTCAAACCGTGCTGTTCGGCGACGCACGGCGGCCTGGCCTCTAGACGCACCTGCCTAGCACTGCAGCGTGTACTGCACGGCCACCAACCGCCGGAGGCTGACGAGTGACGACGCAGGCACTGCATCGAGGCAAGTGTTGAAGACCGGGTCAGAACTCGGAAGTGCCACAATCCAGCACGAGGTACAGATGCCGATGCCAGATCATAATCCGCCGGGGCTCTCACTCGCGGCAGAGCAGGTCACCGTCCGTCCAATTCCTCTTCCTAGTAGTTCTAGAGCGAAAAGGCCATCACTTTGCTTGCAGCCTTGCTCCACTAGTCTTGCACTAGCTGCCATCAGCTGCCATCGTACGTGTCTGATCTGATACACCATGATTCGGCTCCAGGAAAACAGCCACTGTGACTAGCCGTGTCTACACTGCCAACGTGACCAGCCGCGCAGCCCCCTATAAAGTTCGGCCACAGGCTCTTGCTGCAGCAGAGCAAACCATCCGAGCAGCGACAAGGAAGGAGTCGGGGCGACCATGGCGGAGCCACTCACCCCGGCGATCATCGTCCTGGCCCTCGGCGCCGGCGCGCTGGGCTTCCCCGACGCGCTGCGCCTCCTCCTCCTGCGCGACGTCGCGGAGGCGCGGAGCCCAGTCCTCGACATCGCCGTCTGCGCCGTCGCCATGGCCGCGCTCACCGCCTACGCCCTCGGCGCCGTCCTCCTCGCGCGCTTCGTACGCAAGGCCGGCCCGGGCGCGGAAGAGCGAGGGGCGCCGCGCGCGCGGCGCACCGACCCCTTCGCTCGGCTCACCCTGGCCGTGTCCCTCGGCGCCGCTGGACTCGTCTGCGCGTGCCTCGTCGCCGAGTCAGGCGCCCGCGGCCTCGCCTTGCTCTGCCGCCGTATTGTCCACGACGTTTCCGGGGAGAGCGAGCCGAGCCACGTGGTGGTCCCGGTCCTCGTCGCCATCGCCGCCGTCGCCCTCCCCTGCTGCATCACCACCCAGCGTCTGCGGCTCCGCGGCTTCCGCGGGGAGGATGGCGCCCACGGCGCCGCCGCTGCTTCGAGCCCCACGGCGCGTGTCTCCGTCACGGCCCAGCTTGCCGCCGCCGCCGCCGCCGCCGCCGCCGGGTACTGAGATGCTCTGCTCCATGTCGGTGTCCTGCATGCGCGTGCGCGCCCGGCGCCGGCGTTGGCTGCGCAGCATGTCAGCATGTGGCCGTCGCGGTTTGTTACCGAGCCACCATCGCCGACGCCGTTCGCCACTTCGCGCGGTTCCCCCTCTGCTTTTACAGACGGCGGTGTACTGCGTCCCGCTACTGGCTGCAAGGGGTGTATATGTATTTGGATACGGTTCATGCGTATTCCTGCACAATGCAAAAACCGTGACATACGGTACGGTGTAGGTTGGTATCTTTACTTGTGCAACTTCTCGTTGCTGGGGTACTTACTCACAATAACTCCGAATTGGAGTAGTATGTGGTTTACTGGAGTGCGTTGCGTTTCTGTTCACCTATCCACTCTGCTTGCACTGCAAACTAGTAGGGGGTGTTTGGATATTCACACTAAACTTTAAACTTTAGCTCCCGTCACATAAGATGTTCGGACACCAGTTAGAAATATTAAATATAATTTAATTACAAAACTAATTACACATATGAGGACTAAACGCCGAGACGAATTTATTAAACATAATTAATCTATAAATAGCAAATGTGATGCTACAGTAAATATTCGTTAATTAGAGATTAATTAGGTTTAATGAATTTATCTCGTCATTTAGTTCTCGTCTATGTAATTAGTTTTTTAATTAAACTATATTTAATATTTCTAACTAGTGTCCGAACATCCGATGTGATACGAGCTAAAGTTTAGTCCCTGAACCCAAACAACCCTAGGTAGCAGTAGATGCAAATTTGCAGTCGATCGTGAAATCAATGGCCAGGTCTGTCCACCTCGAGTCCGAGATTTTCTTTGCTTCGTCGCGTTACCCAGAAAGAATCGCGATGCGTTCTCTTGGGATCGGCATGGAAATCGGGCACCGATTAAACTGGTCAAATGGACGGGGGGAAAATAAAAGGGGGAAACGGCGGTTGGCTATATATGTCGTTGCCGTGCCATCGTGTTCGGTCGTCAACTGTCAACCGACGACCTTAGCAGAAAACGCCGGCCCCTGCAAAGGGCAAACCGGAAAAAGGCGGAGGCCATCGCCGATACTTTCACTCTTGAGTTACCAACAACACACGACAGCTACCAGTGGAGAGTAGGAGCACAAAATATTGGTGATGCTTCTATTCCGTTCACTCCCCTCATAATCTGGAAGCGTGGTTGGCCCCAGATATTTGAAGCCTCCTTTTCGTCCTCGCTGCTGCCTCGTACGCAATACTGCCGGCCCGGGGGAATGAAAAAGATTGTCCTTTTCATTTTCATCGGCGAGTCCCCAATAGGGAGGGGGAACTGGGATACTTAGGCTGTCCACACTCGTGGACTGTAAACCGGATGCAGTCCTGGTTTACAGTCATGAGAGGGTGCGGGGGGACGGTACCGCTCACGGTACCATCCCGCGCCCCGCATGCGACGCCATTTTCAGCGTCGCACGGCCGAGCGCGCCATCCTCCTCTCTCCTCCACGTGGGACGCGCGGGGGCAGGGACCAACGACCGGGACCATCCTCCGAGGGTGCGGCCGAGTGCGCGCCTCGCCATGACTGGAGCGGCTCCATCCGGCAGCGGGTGGCGAGGAGGGCTGGATCCGCACGCGCGTCGGAGGGCGCCGGGTCGGTGGAGGGCGGCGCAGATCCGGTGCGGTGGCAGCCCATGGCGTGAAGAAAGGAGGCCGCGGCGGCGCTGCAGCAGGTCGGGAGAAGCTGCTCCGGGAGAGGGCGGCGGGGCTCCCTCTGGCGGCGTCGACGAGGAGGGCAGGCGGGGCTCCCTCCGGCGCGCGGCGACGAGGGCCGACGCCGCTCCCGCCGCCTGGACCGCAGATCCGCAGCCGCCCACGCCATGGCGGCCTACTGCGCGAGCTCTAGGCCATGACGGCGTCTTCTCCGTGGCGGGGAGGAGGAGGTGGTGGCGCGCGGCGGCTTCTCCGTGGCGGGGAAGAGGAGATGGCGCGCGGCGGCCGGAGGGACAGAGAAGGAGCAGGGGCGCGGCGGCCGGAGGGGAAGAGCAAAGGCGGCGGTCGGAGGGGCGGCACCGGCGGATAGGCGGCTGCGAGGTGGAGATAGGGAGTAGGAGCGGCGTGGTGGAATGGGATGGGAGGAAGAGAGAGAGGGGGATGAGGAATGGGTAAAAATAATAAAAAAATATGGTTATTGATATAGAGTGGGATATATAGAGTTGCATGAGCGTGGAGAATTATTGACTGTATTTCAAAATAGTGATGACTGGATGGAATATTTTTTTTTAGAGTAGAGGTATAGAGTGAGATGAGTGTGGACAGCCTTAAGCGGTTTAGGTAATGGCTGATGGGTCAATTTTGCAACAAATTAGACCGATGGCAGAACACCATGAGGCATGAGCCCATGACGATGGGCGACCTCGAAGCCAATGGATTCGTCGTCGTCTCTCTTCGACCACGAGCAAATCCGCCGAGGCTCTCTCCACACTTGCACATGGCGTCCAAGTAATTAATGCCCCCTTGGCTTGCTAATAAGCTATAAGCTATATATAATCCACGAGAAGGAATTCTCCTCGCTTCGTGTTGCAAAGCAGAATCTCGAGCAGGCATAGGCCAATCACGTCAGATGCGTCCGTGTCCATTTCCATTGTTGCAATTGCGCCTCGCGCACGCTGTTCTAAGGCCATCCTTAATGCATGGAGTAAAAATCGACACCGTAGCGCTACTGTAGATAAAAAAAAGATAATTGAAATAATGAGACAGATGTCTTTTTACTCATGCATTGGGATGGTCTAGGGACATCAACGCGTGGTAGCCACCTCATCTTCTGCGGCAACGTGACAACAACCAGTGAATGCATCTTATCTTATCTTACTATTACTAATTGGAGGTTCTAAAAATTACACTAATTTCAAAGCGCGCTAGAAAAAAAGATAAATCCAAGAAATTCTCACGATAATCAGAAACATCCGACCATCAATTAGCAGATTGGAATATTAATAGCCATTAGATCTGTTTTCTAAGTAATTACCCACCTCTACCATTATGAAAAGTCTTGAGTTCAATTCTCAACGAAAGCAAATATCTTCTTTTTTTATTGTATATATTTTCTAAGTAAGTACCTACCTCTGCTATTACGAAAGATCTTGACTTCAATTCTCAACGAAAACAAATATTTTTGTTAGATTTTTTCCATTTTTAAATTTACCTTCTGTTTTTGTCTTTTTTGCATTAAAGATGCTAGAAACCTATCCATGAAATAGATATTTTGTAGACCTTTTGAAATTTCCATGTCAATTCTCACAGGATGTGCTAGAAAAAAAAATAAAATTATAGAAATCCTCGTGATAATAAAAAAATACCCTATCATCAATTAACATGTTAGAATCTTAATAGCTATTAGATCTATTTTCTAATTAAGTAATCACCCACCTTTGCCATTATTAAAATAATATTAAATAACCTCTAAAACTACATATTAATTACCCACTCTGCCAATATAAAGGAAAATATGAAATGACACCCTAAATTTATATTTAATTGCTCATATTTGCTATTTTGATAGGATAATACAAAATATCTCTTTTAATTTATATTTGAATTGTTCACTTTTGTTATTATGACCGATAATATGATGAAAATAACCCCTCAAAATTATATTAAAATCACCTATTTTTACAATCGATTGAATATTATCTAAATCAATTAATCATACATATAAAATAGCAAGATATGTTATTATAAAAACATAAGTATAAAAATATATCTATATATGTTGTACGGTTATGCATAACACATTTAAGACTCTAATCCATGCGAAAGCACGGGTTGATTGACTGGTATATGCAAATACCGAATATCGCCGTCAGTGGACAGTGGCGCTGTCACGCGCGCAAACCTGTCAAGGAAAGGCAGCCGGCCACGGCCGGGAGCTAGTTGCTTTGCCGCCCGCCACCGCCAGCGCGCGTGGGAGAGCGGAGAACGAGTGGACATGCATCGACCGTCTCGGCATCCAGGGGCCGGCCGGTCCGGAAATTTTTGCCCAAACTGGTCGCCTATGAATTTATGGTACAGTATGATGGGGAATTTTTTTTTCCCATCCTTTCTCTTGCTTCTGAATTTATCCAATGATGCGTCAGCATACCAGTGCTGCTAGTACAGTAATAGTCAGCAGCGCTGCCTGGTACGCAAAGGTGTCGGCATTTAGCTGGTCTTTGTTGCTACAGTAGTGGTCGCGGTCGCGGCCGGCCAGCGGCCCCGGCCCCCCCCCCCCCCCCCCACCCACACACGTGAGGAGGGAGACGGCCAGAAGAACGTGGTGCACGTGCACCCTCGAAGATGACGACGTGATCACCAGATAAAACACCGAGACCCGGACACCAACAGCAGAGAGCCGACGTACCACCACCACCACTAGGGAGGGCACGCGCACCGACCCCTTCGTCGGCTCACCCTCGCCGTGTCCCTCGGCGCCGCCGCACTCGTTTTCATGTGCCTCATCGCCGAGCCAGGCGCCCGCGGCCTCGCCGTCTCCAGTACACATTCGGATAGAACTGCTTACCTCCCGCACACGGCTACACGCTCGACGGACATTGGTGCCGGCGGGCAAAAAGCTGCAAGCCCACCAAGTCGGCAGTCACCAGTACACATGCGGATAGAACTGCTTACCTGTCTTGGTAGGGGCTCTGCGATCTTCGTTACTACTGTTCTTAGGCCCTGCTAGGATTCTTATTATCTATAGCTAATAGACATTAACTAGTACTAGTCTATCAACTTGTGCTATCGCACGGGTTAGAGTTTTAAGAGATATATATTTAATCAGAAATAATATTAGAACCGGTTGTTTTAATTCATTTTTTTAATGTCATTGTGGTAATGAATATGCAGATTTAGAAATTATTTTAATTTATATTTTATGATGGCATATTGGGTAATGTATATGCATATTTAGAGCTGATTTTAATTCATCTTTTTAATAATGGTATTTTGAGTAATTTATATGCAAATTTAAGGGGTTATTTTAATTCGTATTTCATAATGGTATGGTGGGTAATTTTATGCAAATTTAAGGGATTATTTAATTCATATTTCATAATGGTATGATGGACAATTTTTATACAAATTTAGGGGATTATTTTATTTCATCCTTCGTAATGTCATGGTGGGTAATTTTTTAGAAACTATAATATAGTAGATCTAATGACTATTACTATTAGAGCTGCATGATGGATGACGGAATGTTCTGATTTTTGTAAGAATTTTTAGAATTTATCTTTGTCTTAGAAAACAGATATATTGTTAGAGCTACATAATGGATGATGGAATGTTAATTACATAGAAAAAAATTCAGTGGCTATTAAGATTTCAATATGCAATCGATAATAGGATGTTTCTGATTATGGTGAGAATTTCTATGATTTTATTTTTTATATAGCACATCTTATGAGGATTAATAAGGATGCTCCAATTAGTAATAGCAAGATTAAACAGATGTTTCTGATTATCGCGAGAATTTTTATCATTTTATTTTTTATCCAGCGTATCTTATGAAGACTAAAAGGAGGCTCCAAAAGCAGTCTTCAATTAGCAATAGCAAAACTAGGTACAAAATATTTGTTTCATAGAAATGTTTCTAGCATCTTTATGAAAAAAAGGTTACAGGATCATTTAGTAGTGTAAATTTGTAAATGGAAAGAAATTAATAAAAAACTCAGAGTAAATTTGAAAATAAAAAAAAATCTGCCAAAGAAAAGAAAAAATTTGCTTTCGTTGATAGTTGAACTCAAAACCTTTATGGCAGAGATGGGTAATTACTTAGAAAATAAATTGAAAATTAAAAAATCTGCTAAAGAAAAAATTTGTTTTCATTGAGAGTTGAACTCAAAACCTTTTGTAATGGCAGAGGTGGTAATTACTTACAAAACAGATCTAATGGCTATTAATATTCCAATTCCAATATGACAATTGATGGCCGGATGTTTCTGATTTTTGTAGGAATTTCTAGGATTTATCTTTTCTTCTAGCGTGTTTCGTCATTCGTGTTTCTTTTGTAACCTCTAATTATTAATAGTAAGATTAGCTAGACAAACTTTAGTTGGATGGATAATAGCAGAGAGTGTTTGGATCCACAGATAATCTATTGGTTAAAAAATCGGAAAAAAGAGGGAAAGTCTATAATAGCTTTGTTTGGTTGGTGAGCGGATCGGCCTCGGTGAAATGGTGGACATCTTCTCTGAATAATCTTCTGTATATGATATTATCCAAGTTTTAGTAGATTATGAGATAATAAGAATTTAAGTGTAAATAAACTTTATTTTCTATATTATCTAGGTATGTTTGGATCTTAGAACTAAACTTTAGTCGATTATAATTATTGGCTGGATCAAACAGGCCCTAACCCGCGGCGCGCGTCGTCGTCAGCTTGGTTAGTCAGAGAGGAAATATCGCGGCGCGAGGTGCCTCGTGGTCGTTAGTCGCTGCGCCTGGCGACTAGTGTGCCCGGCCGCTCGGTCGATCACCTTGTGCCGTGCCTAGCTTTCGATGGATTGCAGCCGCCACGTCGGCACTTCCCAAAGTGGTGGTCTAGATGACTAGATACCGGCCGGTGCGCGCGCGCACACACTCTTATCTCTCTGATAGATACTCCCTCCTCCGTCCCAAAATAAATACTGTTTTAAAATTCAAATTTTGTCTCACAATGAATACTGTTTTAGAAGATTAATTGCTTTTAAAAAAAACTAATCTGCATGCATGCATATACCAATAAGAAAAAGATTAGTTTGTTAATCAGAAAAACATGCGTCATCTCTCACCCTACTTAATTTGTCCTAAAAATCCTAAAACAGCGCTCATTGTGGGACGGAGAAGGGAGTACTTTATTTCTGTTGCTGCTCATACAGAAGTTGCTCAATTTTCAGAACGGGTCCCGCGTAGATCCTGCCTCTGCAACCTACTCGGCAAAGGTGGCCCCCGCCATTGACGAAGCCGGCATCATGTCGGCAGTATAGATGGCAACGGGCAATATCCGCGCGGATAGCACTTTCGTACGCCCGTGCCCGTGAGCAAATATCCATGCCCGCGCTCGTGCCCGCCATCCGCAACGGGCAAAGAACTGTGCCCGTGCCCGCTATCCGCGGGCATTCATTGCCCGCGGGCAATGTCCGTTTGCCCGCAAAACAACATATGTATGTAGAAAAATAACAATATATATGCAAATAAATTTTAAAATAGCACATATCAATAGCATTCACCAATTAACCAACAACAAGCAAATAAATAGTCTCACACTCTCACTATCTCACACAACCATAGAGCATGACCATCATGGTACATGCAGGTATATATATACATACTCAATGTGGGGTCCATATGTCAGACGGGTACGCGGGTATGCGGATGCGGATATTAAATTTCTTCGCCCGCGAATAAATATCCATCGGGCGTAAACTCACGCCCGTATCCTTATCCGTGGGCGTGAACTCACACCCGTATCCTTACCTACCGGGTTTATTACCCGCGGGTAAGCGGATATTTCATGCCCATTGCCATCTATAGTCGGCAGTCTGCTTGCCCTACCGCTACCGCTTCATTCACCTGTCTGCACTCTGCAGGCGGCGGAGAGGGTTTTTTTGCAGGGGCGGCGGAAAGAAGTTGAGGGTGTGTTTAGATGGTTGAAAAAAACACTGTTCCGAACTGAAAAGCACTGTAGAACCGCTGTAGCACTTTTCGTTTGTTTATGGTAAATATTGTCCTACTATGGTCTAACTAGGCTCAAAAGATTCGTCTCGCAAAGTACATCTAAACTGTGCAATTATTTTTTTATTTCATCTACATTTAGTATTCCATGCATGTGCCGGCATTTTGATGTGACGGAAAATCTTCTTTTTGTATAGTAAATTTTGGGAGAAAATTGGGGTACTAAACAGGGCCTGAAGACAATATCACAAGACCGATGGACTGATGGAGTCGCGGAAAGAAGCAGCATCGAGCACGAGTGTCTGTGAACAATCATTTGTCGTTCTAGTACTACTAGTAGTATAGTACTGTAATTCGGAAGACCGGAGACTCGTTTGCAAGATAAACGCACATGGGATGGGATCACGCACGCGTTGTACAGTAGTAACTAGTAAGGTCGCCGTCAAGAGCGAAAGCTTCCTCTTTTGACTCGTGCAAGCGCTTTTGCGGTTGCGAGCGAGCAAGCTCACCACTCTGCTGGTATAGATAAGACCATCCCTAACCATAATGTGTAAAAACATTGTCTATCCCTATTCATTCACTATTTTAATTACTTTTTTTCTGTCTACAGTAACGCTACAGTGTTAAACAGTGTTATACACAATCTATTTTCTCCACGTTAGGGATAGCCTAAAGCAGCAGCGGTGCGTCTCTAATTCCACCGTGCATCCACAGATCCCCTCCGTCTAATAATTCTTTCTTGCGACATGAGGTGACGATGTTTCTTTCGTTTCGTGGTCACCTGTGATGTTACTAGTAGTTGTAGCACTTTTTTTTTTTTGCTGCCTCTGAATGCATGAGCGGCATCACGGTCGGAACACAAGGGGTCAGTTTGGATCTCTTGACAGGCCCTGTACAGCCTTGCCCAGCGAGGAAGCAGCAGAGAAGCGTTTGTTTGGTTCAGCAGCAAAGCTTTCTCGGGACCTGTGTTAGCAAGAAATTGCTTGCTTGCCCAAACAAGCCAGATCCTCTCTCCTGCGCTGGCAAGGCAAGCCTTGCTCCAGCAGGCCAGGCAAGGCAAAGGGCACCTGTGGAACCAAACGTGCCCAAGATTTGTCACTGGCTCGCAAAGTCGCAACACGACCGCAAGGTGCTACCGTGTGAAGCCCATCCGCACAGAAAGAAGAGTGGCAAAGTGGAGACCGCCGCCGGCCTGTCCTGCCTGCATCTTGTCATCTCGTGTTTGTGTGTTTGCTGTGATCTCGTCCAGATATTGTACTAGCACTATACTACTACTCCTCCTCCTCGTCAAAGGTGGCCGCCACATTGACAAAGCCGCCGCGATCACGTCCCGTCCCGGTCCAATGCCAAGTTGGGAGCGCCGGGGCTGTGACGGAGGAGTCCAAGACGTGGCCATGCGCGCAAGCGAAGATCGAGCAACGGACTCAGAAATAGCACGAGGTACACATGTCCGATGATCACAGTCCAGGTCGTGTGGGCAGTGGAAAGAAAACATGCCGCCTCCTCTCCTGATGGAATTCGTCGCCGTGCTGCAGTGCCCCTACCATACATATATACACATATTGTGAATCTGATGGAATTCCTCCACTACTAACGCCGTTTTTTCGTCGTAGCCGACGCTGCTGATGCGGCGAAAGTTGATTAATCAAATGCACGAAAACACCAAAGTATTGGGTCGCTCTTTTTCTCCCCACACACACAGGGAGAAAATGGGCCTCCAAAGCAGTTATTTAATTAAATGAATTATAATTGATGAAAAATCCCTACAAGTATTAATGGTACTTTTCGATTTTTATATAAGTACCGATGGTACTTTCCAATCATTGTAACAGGCCTCTTACTTTTTTCGGATCCATTTTTGTTTTTTTATTCACAGCGATATCAGTTCTTGACGTTTACGTTTACATAATCCCAATCAAGCAGCACATAAATCTCTGCAGCTTTTCGATATGATTGGTGGTTAGTTACTCTGATGCCGATTTGACCAGAATTCAGGTGAGATTTTTTTTTTTTTAGGAAACAGGAGGGGTTACCTCCTACTAGTTATATATAGGGCTCCCAGAGGAGTCAAGAAACAAAAAAATAGACAAAGAAAATAAGAAAAACAAGGAATGAAACAAGATTTGCTAGCCATTCTTCAACTCTGTGGCTAACTAGAGAGATGATGCTTGATAGAGTTGAAGCAGGCGGTTGGATCCTGTTCCAAATTTTTAAAGATTTTATCATTCTGCCATCCCCAAATGGACCCACAAACTAGAATATTTAGACTCCATGAAGAAAGGGAGACCCAGCTTGTTTTTCATATAATCATATGCTCCAAGATTAAGAGAGGCTCCTCAGTGACATTGAAGTGGATATTTAGACTCTGCCACACCAACTGAGTGAAGGAACAAGAGAGGAAAATATGTGCAGAGACTCATCAACTCCGTTAGAACATAGAACACAATCATAAGTCGGCAAAGACCAACAGTTAAGAGTATACACCAAAGTAATCCGTTGGAGGTCATCTTCCAAGGCTTGAAGTTGGGCAAAAGCTTCCTGAGACAAGGGAGTGTGAAACAGGCTATGCAAAGGTTGAACTTCTAGACTTTTAGCTACCGAGATTTGTGAATTATTTTGCAAAGGACAACAACTTCGGGTGGCTTTGGGATCTAACCGCCATTGATGTTTACTACAGCTAATCCTTTAAACTTATCCAAGAGCTTTAAAACATCTTTCCACCAGAAGGACCCTTTTTCGACATGCCCAGGCAGTTTACCATTAATATAAAGTTCTTCCCAAACTAGGTGCACCCAGGGGATGTCCATTTTGTTGAAGAATTTACTCAAGTACTTTAAGATAAAATCCTCATTTTGTGTCTTCAGATTTAAGACACCAAGTTCACCCTCCTTCTTAGGGAAATAGAGGATGCGCCAAGCGACCTTTGGGTTACCCTTAGCATTTATATCAGCTCCTCTCCAAAGGCAGTGTTTCCTGAGTTTGTTGATTTATTCTAGTCTAGCTTGAAGGTCTCATCAAGATTGTGCAGAGAAAGAACATATGTAAAGAAGTGAGGATAGAGTTCACAAGTTGAAGTCGGCCTGCTTGTACTGATCGATTAGTCTTTTCTCACGTCTTTGCACTAGAGGGAAGAATTCTTCAACTCCTGGTTTAGTGAGGCGAATTTTGAGTGAATGGAATCGGGTTGAGATGGTTGACGGCGAGTCATGGATCATGGATGGGTGGAATTACGGTGATTTGGCACTTTAATGAGGCACCATCCTGAATGGTGGGTCCCAGAAACCACAGGTGTGCCAGGTGCGTCAACCCACAAAACTTGCATTGGCCTTCCTGGTGCCGATAGGCTTGGCCGCCAAGACCCTCCGTCTCAATCAGACATCGTCGTCGGCGCCCGCGCCGTCGCCGTCCGTGGCAGTCAAACCTTTCGCCGTGCCGGTCATTGTGGCACGATTCACCGTGAGAAGAAGAAGAAGCACGCATTTTGCGTGCGTGATGTTGGAGACTTGGAGCAGTCACTCGGCAGGCCCATGCGTATATACTCCAGAAGGCATCTGTGCTCGCCGTTCAAGAGCCCGTCCTTGTCCTCGCCCATACTCCACGCATCTGTGTTTGGCCAGGCGCGACGACTGGTACTCCACTGCACGTGAGAATGAGAGGCTTCCACACGTCGCCAGGTCCCCATAATCCGCGGGGGTTCACTCGCGGCGCGACAGAGCAGATCACCGGTCAACTGTCCAAGTCCTCCTCCTAGTAGTAGTTCTAGTCTTCTAGAGTTCTAGTTAGTTCTAGTCTTCTAGAGTTCTAGTCTTCTAGAGCGAAAGCTCATAGCTTTGCTTGTACCGGTAGTGGTAGTACCAGTCTTGTCCTAGTACCATGTTAATTCAAATCTCGTCTGATCTGATCCACGACAATTCGGCTCAAGGGAAACAACATTTGACCGATCGTGCTGAGGTTAGACTGCCGTGCCGTGACCACGGCGCGCATCATCCATCATATTCATTCGCGTCGCGCCGCCTGCCGGGCGCCGGCCTCCTATGAAGGCCACGGCAGGGGGCTGAACAACGCCAAGGGAGTCGGTCGGTCGGTCGGGGCGACCATGGCGGAGCCACTCACCCCGACGATCATCGTCCTGGCCCTCGGCGCCGGCGCGCTGGGCTTCCCCGACGCGCTGCGCCTCCTCCTGCTCCACGTCGCGGGGAGGAGCCCAGTCCTCGACATCGCCATCTGCGCCTTCGCCATGGCCGTGCTCACCGCCTACGCTCTCGGCGCCGTCCTGCTCGTACGCTTCGTCCTCAAGGCCGGCCCGGGCGCGGGAGGGCACATGCCGGCGCCGCGCGCGCGGCGCACCGACCCCCTCGCTCGGCTCACCCTCGCCGTGGCCCTCGGCGCCTCCGGCCTCGTGTTCGCGTGCCTCATCGCCGAGCCAGGCGCCCGGGGCCTCGCCTTGCTCTGCCGTGTTCTCGGCGACGTCGCCGGGGAGATCCCCGTGGTCTCGGTCCTCGTCGCCAGCGCCGGCGCTGGCGCCGTCCTCGCCTGCACCACCAGGCGGCAGCCTCTGCTCCGCGCCTCCCCTGCTTCGACCCCCACGGCGCGCCTCTCCGTCACGGCCCAGCTTGCCGCCGCCGCCGCCGCCGCCTTCCTCGTCGTCGTCGTCGTCGTCGTGTCCGGCTGCCTCTACGCACGTCGCGGCAGCTCCCTCGTCGCCGTGGCCGCCGCGGTCGTCGGCGCCTCCATGATCCTCACCCGCAATGCCGCCGACGCAGGTGGCCACGCCGCCCTTGGTCCTGCCACCAACACGCGGCGCTTCCAGGCGCCGTCCCAGCTGGTCGCCAGCGTCGTCTGCCTCCTCCTCGTCGTCGTCGCCACCACCAAGTATGCTACTACTGCTACCCACGAGCGCGATGCCAACGGCGCCGAGTACTGACACGCTCCATGTCGGTGCCCTGGCGTGCACGGCCGCATGTCAGCAGCGCAGCAATTAAGCATCTGCCCCTCGAGGTTCCCGAGCCGTCGCCGTTCGCGCGGTGGTGGTCTGCCGACTCCTCTGCTTTTGCCCCGTTACAGACAGACAGGGGGCACTACTGGCTGCAAGGGAACTGCTAGAAGCTGTATTCGGTGTACTGGTCAAGCATTCCCTTACCGCCCAATGCAAATACCGTAAACTGGACCTGTTTGGATCTCAGGGCAAAAAAAATTTTTTTCCCTGTCACATCAGATGTTTGATCCTAGTTAAAAATATTAAATATAGTCTAATTAAAAAACTAATTACATAGATAAGGACTAAACAACAAAACGAATTTATTAAGCCTAATTAATCCATAATTAGCAAATAGTTACTGTAGTATTTGTCGTTTTATCAGAAGGTGTTTGGATCCTAATAGCAAAAAAAAAAAAAAAAAAGCAAAACTTTTGCCTTTTGCCATTTGCCTTTAGATCCAAACGGGCTCTAAGAGTAAATTCCTTCCTTGTCCAAAAGATTGTGCTGCTTCCTTGGCAAAAAAAAAAATTTTATGTTCCTTCCTTGGCCAAAAAATTTTGTTCAATGCCTTTCTTGACATTTCCGTCCATTCTATCAGGGTTTCCATCCAATGGCAGTGTGAAATGACCCTTTTGCCCCTGGCCCCACCTGTCAGCCCCTCCTTCCCTCTCCCTCTCCTTTCCCTTCCAGCTCCGGCGAGCACCCGCAGTGGCCCCGGCCCTAGCCGCCACCCCGACGCCGGCTCCCAAGGTGTCCCCCTCCCCCCCGCCGGCGACACCACCACCGACCCCGCAGCTGGTGTCCTCGCCCGCGCGCCTTCTTCTTCCTTCAGCCGGGTGGACACGCAGGCGCGGTGGCGCGTGCACCCGCGCGGGGGCCGGCGCGTCCCGGCACGGCGACGGCGATGCGCGGAGCGCCCTGCATGTCCCACAGCACTGCAAGGCCGGCGGTGGGCATAGGGCCCAACGAGGTGGCGGCGAGGAGGCCGGCGACGGTGAGGTCGACGAAGCGGAGTGGAGGCACGGCGGCGGACGAATGCGGGGACTCCGGGATTCAATTGACGGAGGGGACCGGTGGAGTAGACGACGGAGATGCTCCGGGACAAGGTGGCGGAGGACGGGGTGGTGCGGAGCGGCGGCGATTTAGAGCGCGGCTTCGGTGACTGTGGTGAGGTCGCGGTGGTGTGGCCCAAAATTCGGCCAATGCCGTCGACGGAGAGGTCCAGCAAGGGCGGGGAAAGAGGGAGGGATGCGAGGCGAAGCTTGGTGGCGAGGGTGGGGTGACTTGGACCGGCGGGCGACGCGCGCGCTCGGCGTGTGGCTGCTCCGCTTCGGTGCCGTGACGGCGGCGTCGGTGGCGGCATGGCATGAAGGCGACGATGGCCAAGTAGGCGCGGTCCATCGGGCGGAGGAGGATAGAGGAGCCGAGGGTGGCGGCCGGGGCCGGGGCTGCTGCGGGCGCTCGCCGGAGCTGGAAGGGAAAGGAGAGGGAGAGGGAAGGAGGGGCTGACGGGTGGGGCCAGGGGCAAAAGGGTCATTTCACGCTGTCCTTGGATGGAAAATCTGACGGAATGAATGAAAATGTCAAGGAAGGCATGGAATAAAATTTTTAGACCATGGAAAGAATGAAAAAAAAATTTGACCAAGAAAGGAAACATCACAATTTTTTGGCCAATGAAGAAATTTACTCGTAAACTAATGGCACACGCTGGTGAACAGCAAACTTGTCGTTCTCGGATAGTTACGGTTTACGCCGTATTGTGTGGTACTAATGGACTGCGTGCGTATCAGTTCACCCGTTCATTTAGGGCTAAATTTTAGTTCACGTCACATCATGTGTTTGGATACTAGTTAAAAGTATTAAATATGGTTTAAGTAGAAAACTAATTACACAGCTGAGAACTAAACGACGAGACAAATTTAATAAGCCTAATTAATCCATGATTAGCGAATGGTTACTGTAGCATCACATTTGCTAATCACAGATTAACTAGACTTAATAAATTTGTCTCGCCGTTTAGTCCTCATCTGTGTAATTAATTTTATAATTAGATTATATTTAATATTTCTAACTAGCGTCTAAACATCCGATGTGACGGGGCTAAATTTTAGCACGGATCCAAACACCCCCTTAATTCACGCTAGTTTACTACTACTAATCATGAGACAATTATTTCTTTCTTAAAATAGTAACTAGCAAGGTGTCTGCGCTAAGAGCGCGGGTAGCTAGTCTTTCTTATCATTGTGGTTTTATGGTTTTGCTTGAGTTTAATATTTTTTTTAAAAATATCTTTTAGGCTTATGTTTGTAGTTTTTTAGTACTGACAAAAAAATTCACTTGTATTTTACCTTTTTATCGTATTATTTTTCTAGAGCATGTTTTCATGATTTAACATATTAATTATGTATATGGATTTCAATAACTATATAATTTTTTATATTGATGTATAGGATGTAAATAGTATTTCTATTTTAATTTATACTCTATATTCTAGCTACTATCTATCAAAATTTATATGCATGGCCTAGGCATGGTGTTTTAGACTTGAATAACTATATAGGTAGTGTGATTTTGTACTTAAAAGAATTTTTAAAATATAGTCCACTTATTCAGAGTAAAGTTTGTTTTAGCTCTGTCCTAACTCCTAAGTCAAGTTTCTATAACTTGGACCAAATATTTTATAAAGCCTGTCGAAGTCTATAACATCAAATTAGTTTTATTAATTTCATATTTCCATCATAAAATTTGTTTTTTTGTATTATGGATGCTAATATTTTGACTTAAAACAAAAACAAACTGAGTTAGTAAAAAATAAAATGGAGAAAGTATTGAACAACCTAGCAAACAATATGATAGGCTCACATAAAAACTTTGATTGATATTTTTACATCATTTGTATGTATTTTGTCTAAATTCCACTATTATTGCCTCTCTTCAACCGAGAAAATAAAGCAACAGAATAGGCATAGGCTCGCATAAACACTTTGATTGATATTTTTTACATCATACGTGTGTATTTTGTCTAAGTTCCACTATTATTGCCTCTCTTCAACTGAGAAAATAAAGCAAAGGAATAGACATAATATGGGAAAAAAAAGAAGCATAGTAGCATAACCACAAAGTTGTCTAAAAATCAGAAATCTATAATATAAAAACCATAAACCATAGAAGGACGATGTTCACGTGGTCGAAGTAATGGAGAGTGACCTGAATTGGCTGGATATGGTGGACAATTAGAGGGTTAGAGGAGGCGAGCCACTATGGGGGCCGAAGGCTATGCCATGAGCTGGGACACAACGACAACAACGGCAGGGGAAGACCATATCTCTCTGTCATGGCTTGGGTTTTCACTAAACCATTGGGTCCAAGTCAGAGATGGACCCCAATAATTTAATGGATTTAGTTGAATGCTCGCTTTTTTTTGCATGGTAGAGATAGTGCTCAAAATTCAGTCCAATAACAATCCAAATCTATAATTTAATCTAAATACAATTTAGAAATTCACAGTTCAATTAATTCACACACGATTTAACACTATAACAAATTCAATTAAGCTATAATACTAAAAGGATCAAGATGCCAAGAGAACGCAAGCTTCAAAACTTAGAGATTATACCCCTATTGGGCTATTGAGTAATCCAATTCAAAAAGTATGCATATAGAGTGTGACTAGAGTTCTACTCGGTAAATATCTATGTGCACTAGTCCGTCAACCCGTGCTCTTACAGGTTAGAGTTTTATGAGACATATGCATTAAAAGTTGATAGATAACTATAATAGTAGCAACAATTAATAATATATACACCTTGTATTTAAATTTTTATAACAACATATGTTTGTACTTTAGAGTTTAGATATCATTTTATTTAATATTATGTTAATTCGTCTTTCATAATATTATGGTGGGTAATTTATATGCAAATTTAGAGGTTATTTTAATTCTTTTATGGGTAATTTATATGCAAATTTAAAAGGTTATTCAATTCATATTTTATAATGGCACGGTGGTAATTTATATACAAATTTACGGGGTTATTTTAATTAGTCTTTCATAATGGTATGGTATGTAATTTTTTAGAAAATCTAATAAATCTAATGACTACTATTATTAGTGCAGCATGATTGTCATCCATTATTTTGACTTCTATGAGAATTTCTATAATTTATCTTTTTTACTATCGTGTTTGCGAGAATTAACGTGGAGGACCTTTTTTTCTATCGACTTTGCGAGAATTAACGTGGAGGATCCAAATGAGGTCTTGAATTAGTAATGGTAAAATCCCATCATTTAAATTGCTAGCTAGATGTACATTAATTTAACGTGAACAAAAACATGACTCATCAAATTTTTTTAATAAGTAAGTTGTTTTCTATAAAACATAACTAAAACATTTATTCGTTTTCTTAAAAAATACAATATAATACACATAATATCACCTTTTCTGCTAACTGGACATGGTCTTGCAGGAACCCTACAGCTGTCTTTAGCCTGCCTTACCTGGCTACCTAGTCACCATTTGGCTGGATCACACCCTACGAGTCTTTTGTCTGCCGTGCTATTGTGCAGGATGGATGACATAATACTGGCCTCGACCTCCTCCATGGCGGGTCTTGTTCGGCGTACCATCGTGCTGGCGCTCGGCGCGGCGGTGCTGGGCGCACCCGACGCGCTGCGCCTGCTGCTCGGCCTCGACGGCCGCGGCCCCGCCGCCGACCTCACCGCCTGCTTCGTCCTCATCAGCGCCGTAACGGCGCACGTTCTGGGCACCGTCCTGCTGTCGCTGTTCGTCCGCAAGGCGCCGCGCGCGCGCGGCGGCGCGCAGGCCGTCCCGTCCCCGGCCATGGACCTCTTCGCGCAGGTGACCGGGGTGGTGTCCGTTGGCGCCGCGCTCCTTGTCACCGCGTGCCACCTACTTGCGTCGGGCGGCGGCGGCGGCTGGGTCCGCGCAGTGGGCGAACTCGGCGCCAAGAACCCCGCCGTCGCCGCCCTCGTCGTCATCCTCGGCGCCGCCTGCTCCCTCCGCTTCCCCATGCCTCTGCTCCGCTTCGTCCGCCGGACGCGGCGGAATGCCACCGGCGCCGGCGGGGGCGCCGCCGCCCCTGCGGCTTGGGCAGACACGCGGCGCGTCGGCAAGATGACGTCCCTGGGCGTCGTCCTGGTCTCCCTCGCATGCCTCGTCCTCCTGGCAATCGCCATCCCGTCATGGCGCGAGGTGGACATCGGGGAGCAGACGTGCTCTGCAGCAGCTTAAAACAGGGTGCTCTGCTGCTTTTTGCAGGCTTGGGGAGAGCACAGGGCAGCTATTCTGATGTTGATTCGGCGCGAAACTGGGTGGCTGAGATCGTTGACGGTGGATTTGAACGGATGGGATTGGGCTGTGGATCGTAAACGGTGGATTTGAATTGATGAAGTTCATATGTATGATAAATATGTCTTCTTTTCTTGCGAGACGATGTTATCTTGGTACTTCGTACTATGCAGGCAGTGTCGCTAGCCAGCACCCATCCTTCTTTATTCGGGTAGGGTTCTAGTGCTGTAGGAGCTTTTCTTTTCTTTTTTTTCCTGCTTTTGTGTATGCACGGTAGAGTTCAGTTGAGGAACCTGAATATTTTACTGCTTTTGATGAGGCATCGTCAGATGGTTCGTCGCGGACATCAGATTTCCTCCTGAATGGGTGGTCGGCCGGTCCCAAAATCCCTGATTGCCCCCACGCGGATCTGCCTTCCCTGCAAGCCTCTTGCTCCTTTCCCTATACATAGTAAGGAGAAACAAGGCGACGGAGATCGATAATGTTCTGTCACGCTAATCACCTTTTAGCCTGCTCCGAATTGTCTTTGGTTGAGGAAAGGTAACTTACTCCCTTGACGCGAGGTCAGACAAATTCGGGAGCTCCCCTCACCCCCCGGCATTACAAATGTTCGAAAAGCAAAATTACTACTACTAATTTGACTTTTAACGAACTTCGAAAAAAACGATTTGCTTTCGCCGCACGATCAGCAAGAACCGGACTCAGTCCCTGCGTGCTGCTTTTTAACGCTCTTCGTCATCCACACACACACCAGCTCAGCTTCGTCAGGCATTCAGACCTCGCATACCAAAGTTACCAACATTCTTATCAGAAGAAAAAAAAAGTTACCAACGTTCGTTGCTTTCCACGTAGTACTACTGTTTCTTTCGGTCGGAAGCAGCATCAGCAAGCTAGCCAATGTCCGGGGGCTGTTGGAGTCCACCTTGGTGGACCAAAGCAACCCTTCCACCCATCATTTGTGGACTTTTTTTTCTTTCTTTTAACCAAATTCTATTTATTTTGAGTGAAATCTTATCCATCTCTCTCCTCCTTCCCTACCTTCTTCCTCGCGGCCTGCTCCCGCTGCCGCCGCCCTCCCCTGCCGCACCCCCACTTCTCGCCCGGCCGCCGGCGCCTTCCCGGCATCGTGGCCTCCCGCCTCACAGGCCGTCTCCACTACCGCCGCCCGCGGCCGGCGGCTGTGGCCGCCTCGCCCTCTCCGCCTGCCATCCTCAGTCGCTGCCCTCCGCTAACCTAGCGGCGTTGTCGCCCCCCGCTGCCCGACTGGCGACGCCCTTGCTGCCGGTCAAAGCCGTCGTCTCGGCCGCCACCACCGTCGTGCTGGCCGGCAGCCCCCGGCCGTCCCTCTAAGGCCGAAGGTGGAGGAGACTCCGCCGGCCGGCCACCTCTAACCCCGAACCTTAACTCCGGCGGGCGACGACGAGAGGCTGTGCGGAGGAGGCGAGGCGTGGCAGTGGCGCGGAGGAAGGAGACGGCAGCGCTCGCGAGAGGGGAGGAGGGCGTGGACCTTTGGACTGACTTGGGCCGATTTGGGGAAGGAGAGAGGGTGGCAGCGGCACTCCCGTCTACCTAGGTGGATGGGATGCACAACCACACGCGACACTCGACACGTGCAGACCCTGCGGCGCTCATCATACGCATTCGGTTCCAGCCTTCAGGGTGCAGCCAGAATCGAAGGCAAAGTTGGGACAACAGCCAGCTGGCCCTGCGTGCAGGGCCGCTGAAGCGAAGAAGCTTTTTTTACCCTCCAGCTTTCAAGCATGAGCATCAGCTCAGCAAACCGGTATATACAATTACAGACCACTGATACTAGTCCGTCATCATTTACCGGAGCACGTATATGTGTTAAAATGTTGTATATATATAGATGTACAAGTTGATAACCTAGAAATATTCTGTTTTTTATGTTTTTTAATAGTGTATCTCACTTTTGCTAATCGGAAGCTTCTCCCAAAGCCATACAATGTACATTAGAAAAAAAAAAGAATAAATCATACAAATTCTCACATTATTCAAACACATTCGACCTTCAATCGATTGATCAAACCTTAATAGCCGTTAGGTCCATTATGGTCTCTGAATAATTGCCCACCTCAACCGTTATGAAACAACATAAAGATAACCTACATCTTTAATATATGTTTGGTAAAAACCTTAGCTTAGATGTATTAACCCTTTTTAGTGCATGTGTCGTGATTTATGAATATAGATTAAGGCTTCAAAGTTTGATGTTAGTTAGCTGCATTACAGTGGTACAAACAGTCATATTAGTCTGCTTTTATGATGCTCAAAATGTTGAATGTTTTTTTAGCAAAGACTCATGTGCATAGTGGTATTGTTTCCCTACAACGGTATAATACTTAAAATTAAACTACCAGTTACATTGAAATTATTTTAATGGAGTATCATCATACAATATCATTTCTATATGGTTCATTAAAAGAATACTTTCATTATTGCAAAACTATATTAATCTGTCTTTATTTATGACTACTTTGTTTGCACCGTGAGCTAGGATTTTTATGTATGATTAGTAATATTAGACCAGGGTAATTTATAAACATATATGTGTGCGCAATTTGCATGTATCCAAAAAAAGCTTATGATAGCTGTTGTTAAAGGTAATATATTTGTAGACTTGAGGCCAGGAAGTTTTTTGTCCGAGGTGGGTAATTCGAAAAGCAAACTTAAAGAGGTTACTAGATTAACTATTATAACAACAAACAATTTAGAAGACTACATTAAACTATCTTTTAGAATGGCATGCATAGGATGGTAATTTTGATGCAGATTAGGGAGTTATTTTAATCATCTAGTTTGAAGCATTAAATATAGTCTCGTTATAAAACCAATTACACAGATGAGGACTAAATGGCGAGACGAATGTATTAAGCCTAATTAATCTATGATTAGCATATATGATGCTACCGTAACTAGCCGTTAATTGTGCATTAATTAGGCTCAATAAATTCGTCTCACCGTTTAGTCCTCGATCGTGTAATTAGTTTTTTAATTAAACTATATTTGATACTTCTAACTAGCATCGAAATATCCGATGTGACGTGAACTAAATTTTAGCTTCTGGATCCAAACAGCCCCTAAATAGCGTTAGCGTCCTCCTACCGCTACAGTTATGGTGTAGAGTTCTGAGAATAGCACACTGGAACTTAGCGGTCGCTATTTGACGTAGCGGCTGCTATAGCGGGCCGCAATAACGTTTAGCAGACCGCTATAACATGCTAATCAACAACTAAACCATGGCATATGTGTTTAGCTCTACTACCCTCAACTCTAATTGGGTGCTTTCGAATCCATAGTATTCTTTTATAAATAATATATTGTATAACATAATATCTTTTATATTAATTTAAGTTTTTTAAACTTATATCTTATCTAAATGCATTATATGTCTATTTTTAAAGTTACATATATATTTATCTAGTAGTTTTCTTTGTTTTTATGTGTTCAAAAGTCATGTTTTATGACATATATATTTAATTTTATTAGTAATATTCAAATTTTGCTATTAAAACTTAGCTTCCGCTATCTGCTATTTGCTGCACAGACATCAATCCACTGCGATCCCGCTATTTATTTTCTTGCAGATGGCGCGACAAAGGTTTGAAAAGTAACACCGTGGGATCCACTGCGCTGCTGAGAATCGAAAAGGTATTTCGATCCCTGTGGCGTCATGGCCGGTGGCCTCAGGCCCCGCCAAGTCGTGTTGCGGCTGGTCCCACGCCGGCCAGGGTCTGATTCACTGGTGAGTCAGCGAGGCCGAATTGCCGGCACTGCCGAACTGGCGTCCGTCCGTCCGCGTCCCACACGGCCACGGGCCGGGGGGCAGCGGTTCTCGTCTTATTAGGAATTTCGTCGAAAAACCTTATCAGATGGTGGCACAGTGCCCTGCTAGCGTGCCCTATAAAGCCCGCCTCCCTGTGCCTTTTTTTTTTTTTGATAAGGCCCTGTGCCTTGTTGTGGCTCTACCCAGAAGCCATGCGCTGTTTGCAGGGCGACGTCGCTCAAGGTCCTCCCTACGTCTTCGTAGTTCTTAGCCACTAGCATCGCAGATGCTACAAGCCTACAACCAACCTGTACCGATTTCCCCCATTGTTGTTCCTGTAATTTCCTACGGATATTTACGGAGAAATCGTAGCAGGATCCGTACGCCCTGCTGTGCAATTCGAGGTCCGTACACATGAGAATTCAGAAATCTGTTCTTGGCTTCTTGCCCCTCTCCCCCACTGTATCTTCCTTTTACTTTATTTTATTAATCGCTCTGCTCTCTGCTGCTTCTCAAGGTGTTTTAGCTTCGGACTCGCCGGAAAATCACGGGCTTCCTCTTCCTTGCCGATCAACAGCCTTCTGTTGCACCTGCTCAGATTTGTTGGATTTGGATCCTACCAACAAATTCTATTTGCACCCATCCTGTTATACACCCGAATTAGAATTACACGGGGGCTTTCCTTGGACCAAGTAATATCCAACCATTCTTATCCTTCTCTGTGAACACTGAAACAAACGCAATGGTCTCACTCGTGGATGTGTCCATGTTCCTGCTCTGCGCCGCCGTCGCCGGCCTCCATGCCCTTGATTATTACCCGCTCGCGATCTCCCCGCCCAACCCCGGCGCCGGCGCCGCCACGCTTCTTGCCCTTGCTCTAGCTCACTTTACGGGCGTGACCCTTTTATACCTCCGAGTCGCGCCGGCGCCGCCCGTGCTGGTGTCGCCGGCCGCGTTGAGGCTGCTCGCCGCCGCGGCATGTGCCCTGCTTCTCCTCCTTGCCGTCATGCCACTCGTGTCGTGGCTGTTCACTATGTGAGGCACTTTGGCTGTCAAACTAGGGCAAGAAATCGATCGTTTCGGGACGACAGAATTTGAGGATGGTCAAGCTATAAATAGAAACAGTATACTATATACTACTTGTGTGTTGTGAGTGAGATCTCTGTACAATAAGCTGTTGCCGATGCATTAGAGCTCCCGTGAACAATTGTGTGGCCTGTCAGACATGTGGAGCCTTCCGGTTGCTGCCTGCAGTGAGCCGGCGTCGGCCTGGTTTGAGTCCTCCTCGTGGCTACAATATGTGTCAAACAGTTCCCCATTTTCTGTTCAAGATCGAGTGCGTGAACTCGATGGATTTGTTGCCTCTCAGCTGCATGTATGTGTCGTCTAGTCTGTATTCATGTGTAAACTTCACTTGTGTGATATGTGTGTAATACTACTCTGTTAAAATGCTGAATCGTTCCTCTGTCGATCTCTATGTTCTTGCCAAAAATAAAATAAACCAGGCCTGCGCAGCGTCAGTTAAAACGCAACAATCATGTATTTCCAGGCTGAAGAAAAAACATAACTGTACACTCGATCTGACTGGTAAAAAAATTGCTGGTTGCAGTCAAATGACTGGGGAAAGGTCAAGGGAAAATAGTACAGCTAGCTCTTATTACCTGATTTCATTTCTTATCGACGAAGCTAAGCTGACTAAGCATCTACGGGTCTGGAGTTGAGATGATATGGACAGCCAGTGTGTGCAAGATTTCACAGCAAATCGACTTCGGCCCTGTTTAGATCCAAATTTTTTTCCCAAATTTCACTATAAAAAAAAAGATTCCCCATCACATCAAAATGCCGGTACATGCATGGAGTACTAAATGTAGATGAAATAAAACATTAATTGCAAAGTTTAGATGTACTTTGCTAGACGAATCTTTTGAGCCTAGTTAGGCCATAGTAGGACAATATTTACCACAAACAAACGAAAAGTGCTACAGTGTATTTTTCAGCGCTACAGTGCATTTCAGTCCCAATTTCAACAGATCTAAACACAGCCTTCCTAATTATTTATTTAACTAAGTTTCTGTAGCCTGCAGTTTATAAGACAGCCTAGAAGTTGGGATTAGCTAGGCCTCGCACTGTGGTGGCATGGCTCGCCCCTGGCACGGCTGCCAAACAAGATCTCAGCTTGTCGGTATGATTGGTGGTTAGTTACTCTGGTGTCGAGGAATTGGTTGGTGAATCTGTCCCCGATCAAGTCTTGGTTGATATAGGATCAGCTTGTCGGAATCTGAAGAATTGTCTGGGGCTGTCAACCTACTATGCCTAGTGGAATAAGCCTGCCTGACCCGGTCCCTCAAATCTTGTAGCGAGGCATGGATCATGTAAGGGTGGAATTAGCATGTGGTACTCTGTCAATCTGCTGGGCTTGTGTTTCATCATTGAATGGTGGGTCCCAGAAACCACACGTGGGTGCGTCCTGCCGTACTGGTGCTGGTGGTGCCCGTGCCTGGGCTGGCGATCGTGTTTCTGTTCTGCAAGCAGCAAGCAATCGCCCTGTGCCCCACTTTCAAAGTTTTCTTTTTTTCTTCTTGGGGTGTGTTTGTGTTTAGATCACAAAATTTCTTCCAAAATTCACTATGCAAAAAGAAGATTCCCCGTCACATCAAAAATGCCGGCACATGCATGGAGTACTAAATGTAGATGAAATAAAAAAATAATTGCACAGTTTAGATGTACGTTACGAGACGAATCTTTTGAGCTTAGTTAGACCATGATAGGATAATATTTACCACAAACAAACGAAACATGCTACAGTGCTTTTCGGTTCGAAACAGTACCAATTTCAGGGTACTAAACACACCCGTTAAAAAAAATACACTGTTTCGAACTGAAAAGCACTGTAGAACCACTGTAGCACTTTTCGTTTGTTTGTGGTAAATATTGTCCTACTATGGCCTAACTAGGCTCAAAAGATTCGTCTCGCAAAGTACATCTAAACTGTGCAATTACTTTTTTATTTCATCTACATTTAGTATTCCATGTATGTGCCGGTATTTTGATGTGACGGAAAATCTTCTTTTTCACAGTGAATTTCGGGAGGAAATTGGGGTACTAAACAGGGCCTTGATCAGCTCCACTTCCAAAGCTGGAGTATGTCTGAACCATTGATTTGTGTCAGATAGAATCGTCGAGTGGGGGTAGACTAGGGGTGTGTTTAGAACCCAAAAAGTTCTCCCAAATTCCACTATGCAAAAAGAAGATTTTCCGCCACATCAAAATGTCGGCATATGCATAGAGTACTAAATGTAGATGAAATAAAAAAATAATTGCACAGTTTAGATGTACTTTGCGAGACGAATCTTTTGAGCCTAGTTAGGCCATGATAGGACAATATTTACCACAAACAAACGAAACGTGCTACAGTACTTTTCAGTTCGGAACAGTACCAATTTCAGGGTTCTAAACACACCCTAATAATGGCAAGTCGGCAGGTCTTTTTTGTTTTGAGCTTCAAAGGGGGGGAAATGCCAACGAGCGCAACCAAATCGAGGCCCTGCCGGGCTGCCGGCGCCTCCCAAGAACATCGAAAGGGAACTGATGATTGATAGCAGCACGGAGCAACAAAGGAAGCAACACTGAACTGAGCTCGTGGATGAATCCATCGCCCGTTTCACCCTCGTTGTGTCAGAACTCAGAAGGCTCCCCTCTGACGGAGAGAGGCTGAAGACGTACGCCACGCGGAAGACCGACCGAGCTCGATCACCCACTGCCCTGCTGGTACCGTGGTACTGTGGTAGTCGTAGCGTTGTGTGTCCATGGGCACGTTGGAGATGCGTCGCACGCCCATGCATGCCGCTGAACTGAACCCATCCGGCCATCAGGCTCTTGGCCGCCCCGTGTGAGAATGAGAGGCAAAGTGGCGGGTGGGGTGCAGGGGTGGACAATCGCCGGCCGGGCGCCCTGTGCTGGCTGTCCTCCCTGCCGGTCTGCGTGCCACTGTACTAGATTTTGCCCCTGTACCTACCCGACAAGCCTGCTATGCACTACCTCTGTGGTACTGTAGTGTGTACTCCTGGCCGCATACATACACAAGGCTTATCTGATCCATGCCCATGAGCAAGTTTATGCAGGGGCACCAACAAACGGTTATATCAAAAATGAAAAAGAAACGGAGGCTAGCTGACGACGACTGATAGATGCAAGCTGAAGACCCATACATGCACAAGACCAGTGCAGGTCGGAGGCTCGGCGAGGTACGGATGCCAATGCCATGCCATAATCGACCCAGGGCTCCGTGGCAGAGAGAGACAGAGAGCAGGTCACCGTCCAAGTCCTCCTCCTAGTAGTTGTCGAGCGAGAAAGGTCATCACTTTGCCTGTAGCCCTGTACTGGCGGTACGTCATTCGATCCGACCCACAATAATTCGGCTCATGGCAAAATTAAACAAACTTCTGATCAAATTGCCGTGGCCCGCGCATGCACCATTGACGAAGCCGGCCGGCATCCATGTCTGCTTCTCCGCTTCTCCTGTGTGTGCACTGTGCACGGGCAGCCCGCCATTAGGATTAGGCGGAGGCGAGAGAAGTTGAAGAGCGAAGGAGTCGCTGAAAGAAGAAGCACGAGCTGGCCTCGGACTGGGAGGGGTAGTAATCCGGGAAGACCGGAGAGGCGGTCGTTCGCAAGATAAACGGTGGCCGGCCCACATGGGATCACGCACGCATGTACTCCTGCACAGTAGCAAGGACGCCGTCAAGAGCTAGTCGAAAACTTCCTCTTTTGACTCGTGCAAGCGCTTGCGGTTGCGAGCGAGCTCACCACTCGATCTGCTGGTGAAGGGACAGCGTTGCGTCGTCTCTGATTCCATCGTGCATCTGCTCCGCGTACTAGAACTCCGCGCTCCGTCTAATAATCCCTTTCCTGCGAGAATGAGGTGACGATGTTTCCTTCGTTTCGTGGTCACTTGTGATATGATGTTACTAGTAGTTGCCGCACGATTTATCAGTGTCACTCACGGTCGGACGAAGTGACGAATGACCTCAGGGCCGCCAGAAGCAGCACTGGCTCGCGCAACACGTACGAGCACAAGGTGCCACCGTGCGAACGAAGCAAATCCGCAGGGGACCGTGGCATGCGCAGAAAGAAAGAAAGAGTGTCAAAGCGGAGACCGCCGCCGGCCTGTCCTGCCTGCCTGCCTGCCTGCATCTTGTCATCTCGTGTGTGCGCGTGATCACGTCCAGATATTGTACTAGTGTACTATACTACCACTTCTACTCGGCAAAGGTGGCCCGCCACATTGACGAAGCTCGCCGCGATCAATATGTCCCGATCCAATGGCAAGTTGGGGGACGCCGGAGCTGTGACGGAGAGGCGCGCAAGCGAATAGCACGGGGTACACATGTCCCCATGTCCGATATCACAGACAGTGCAGTCCAGGGCTCTCGTTCGCGTGGGCGGTGGAAACAAAACATGGGGGCCTCCTCCCGTCAAAAGCCTCACTACTCAAAGCAATTTCTAGAGCGAAAACGGGGCATCGTCTGAACGTGCGTGTTCAGATTCGTTAATAGGAGAGTGTAACACCCTAAAATTTGCTTTACTGAATTTTTGCCAAAATCAAGTATAATATACTTAAGTTGATTGTTTAGTGATCATGTCATGAGTTTTATTTAATTTCTTTCTCAAGTCAAGTGTTAAAATTAATATAAGTTCAACTTGTTTGTGCATCCATGCTGCTGCATATATTTTTCTGTAATGTTAATATTTGTGTGATCAAAGTTTGGTTAAATTTCTGGTATGAATGCATATGCAAATCTGTAATTTTTGCTATGCAAAAGCTCCAGGAAATCCTAGTTCTTTACCGTTGAATCTCGGGTTGATTTTAGGCCCATTTTCTTTTCCCCTCTACTTCCTTGGTTCTTTTTCCCTCCCTCGCAATGCAGCAACCCATCCGGCCCACTCCATCTTTCGGCTCAGACCCAACAGCACACCACCGCCTTCTCTCACCGCCAAGCGGGACCCACCTGTCAGCGCTGCAGCTCCACCGCGCGCCTGCCTCCTCTCGATGACGAGCCGGGCCCGCCTGTCGGTCGCGCCCCTTACCTACAACCACCGCCCCGCGTCGCCCGGGATGAGCTAAGCCGGAGACGAGCCCGCGACCCACGTCCACGCTCCCCACGCCCACGATGTCCACCTCGACTCCAATACCTCGCCCCCATACCCGGAGTCAGTTCCGCCCTCAGTTTCCCCACGCTCACCCCGCAGTTCTCTTCCCCCACGCGCAGTGCCGACGCCACGCCGCACCGGAGCCGCCACCACACGCCGGCCCCGTTATCCGTTCTCCGGCGCCCCGGTCACCACGGTGAGAACCACCTCGTCGTCGCGAACCCAGTGGTCATGATCTAGTTCTTTTCCCGTTACTCGAACTCATCTAACCCCGTCGCACCCGCTGTTCCGCAGAGCCGAAACGCCGTCGCGTCGCCGCCGTGTTCCGCCATCCCCGCTCAGTCCCCCTCGTCCAGATCACCTCGGTGAGCTTCGCCGTCCTCGCGCGCACCTAACGCATCTACTCTAGGACCCTATCTCGCACGGGACGCCGCTAACCAAGCCGCGCCGCCGTTCTTGCAGTGCGCCGCCCGCCGTCGCCGTACTCCGCCGTTCCTGCCTCCCCGCCGACGAGATCATGCCTCGGACCTTCGCGTTGAGGTGAGGAACCTCCCCGTTCAATCCTTGCCCCAAATCCCCTCCTCACCCGCCGGAAATTGCTCGCCGGAGTTCTACTCCGCGCCACCGCCGCGCCATGGCCGCCGCACACCACATCGGCCGCACGAGCGCTGCCCACACTGGCACGACCGGCACCGCCGTGTCGCCTCGTCCCTCCCCGACCAAGCCTCGCGACTCCAGACCCCCTGGAACCCCCACGCGCGCTCACTCCGGCAACGCGCCGCCGCTTCTGTTCACCCACCGCCGTCGGCCCTCCTCTCTTCCGGATCTGATCTGAGCCGTCGCCACGTGATCCAACGGCCCCTGAGCGCGCGTACCGGTCCACGCCCCGGTCAGCGCCGCCAGTTTTGCTAAAGAGACCCCGGGTTTCTTCTTAATCAACCCGCAGTCCACCTAGATCAAAACCGAGCCCCTAAATTTATGTTTTAGCCCCTGTTCTTTTAATTCTATTTGCAAATCAATCCATGTCAGGGAATCTAGCACTTTAAACCCTCTGTTTTACCTATTCTGAACCCGAGGTCCTTGATTTTAGCACTAGAACCCCTGAAACTTTTGTATCTATTTAATCTATGCCCCTGTTAACTTGTTTTATGCATATCTTGCTCATCTTAATTCCAAATAAATTGATTTTTGAACTGTTGAGCTTGTAGCAGCGAGTAGAACAATGTTTTATGCTTGTTAGCTTCTGTTCATATTGATTGGTGTACTATTTTTACCCCTTTTAGTCCATATCTTGATTGCATTTTGTGTAACGTGTAGACGAGGAGTTCGTCCTAAGCCTGAAAACCTAGTTTGGGAGGATCCCGAACAGACTTTTGATGAAGGCAAGTGTTCTCTAACCCATTTATGTCCCTTTACATTAAAAACTTACATTCCTGTACAACTGGCAACCTAAGGATGACTAGCCATTTATTTCTTGATATAACCTTGGGCTGTGATGTGGTAGCTTTGCTAGCGCTTAACTTTACTTTCGGAACTTATGATCATGGTTGGGAATGATTAACTTTGATAACTGATGGAACCATGAAACTGTTGGATAATGTTGGAATGGGAGTTCGGATCAGTTTATCCGAGTGTCTCACTGTAAGGAGAAAAACAGTACAACCATGTGGGATGATATGGGGCTTGACTGACTAATTAGGGGATCTAGAGTTGTAATTGCTTCCCTGAAATATGGCGTAAGAAGTACCTCAGGGCATAGGCCTTCTTTTGCCAAGGCGGGTGCAGTGGTTTATTTGTTTTGCTCTTTTTGTCAGTTACCTCTTGAAAGGAACTCTATGCTTACTAACTGAGAATCCTTATAACGGGCGGCTACTCTCTAGTGAACCTTTGTAAAGGTCTCGTAGTGAGACTACCTGTCGCACATCAAAGGTAATGTGTAAGGGTCCTGCAAATCCGAAACAATGGAAAATCACGACCCGTGGGTAAAGTGTACAACCTCTCGAGAGTGTTAAAAAACTGATGTATCACCCGTGCTCACGGTCATGAGCGGCCTGGACCCTCAACTGATTAGAGAAACATGTGGTTATGGGCTGAGATGTTGTTCAATGATGACTGATCAATTTATTTACTCATGCTTTACTTTTATGTTATACCTGTTGGGTTCTTGGAATAATTTTGGGATGGCAACTGCTAACTTATGCTTAATAAAAGTTGACCAACTAAAAGCTACTGCAATCAGCCAGTCCACTTTAGCCTAAACGGGACACTTGCTGAGTATTCACCCTTGTTTTTTTTTTTCAACAAACTTGTTGCGATCAATGCAACCGTAACGCTACTCAGGAGATGGAGAGGCTGAGGATTGTACCCAGACTTTCCAAGATTATGATGAGTTCTAGGCTGGTGGCCCCCAGGCGGCTGCTTGTGGAGTTGGAAGGCCTCTTCCGTAGTACTCTGATGTTTAGTCGTTGAACTTAGTTTATATTAAAGACTTCCGTTTTATCGTTCGTGTTGTAATAAATGATACTTATATGCTTTTGCACTGTATAATAAATCATTTATGTTCCAATGTATGCGATTCCGATCCTGTCGCATACGTGGTCTACTTCCGGTACCTTTTTAAAACCAGGGTGACAGAGAGTAGGACACGTGACGTCGCACCGAGCCAATCCATCCATCCATCCAACCTTCGCGGCCGCACCGCCGCCGTCTATAAAGCTCACGCCGGCCGCAGGGGGAGTTAGTACGTACGTACAACGGCGCGGAAGACGTCGGGACGCGAGCAGATAGAGAGGGTGGGTGATCACTGATCAGCAGCAGGCCAGCAGCGCATGGCGGCGAGCCTTACCCCGGCGATCATCGTCCTGGCCCTAGGCGCCGGCGCGCTGGGCTTCCCCGACGCGCTGCGCCTCCTCCTCCTGCGCGACGTCGCGGGGGCGCGGAGCCCAGTCCTGGACATCGCCGTCTGCGCCGTTGCCATGGCCGCGCTCACCGCCTACGGTCTCGGCGCCGTCCTGCTCGTGCGCTTCGTCCGCAAGGCCGGACCAGGAGCCGGCGCGGGCGAGGGAGGGGCGCCGAGCGCGCGGCGCCCGGACCCCTTCGCTCGGCTCATCCTCGCCGTGGCCCTCGGCGCCGCCGCCGCCGTCTTCGCGTGCCTCATCGCCGAGCCAGGCGCCCGCGGCCTCGCCGCGCTCTGCCGCCGTATGGTCCACGACGTCGCCGGGGAGAGCGAGCCAAGCCACGTGGTGGTCTCGGTCCTCGTCGCCGTCCTCCTCTCCTGCTGCATCACCACCCGGCGTCTGCTGCTCCGCGGCTTCCGCGGCCACGGCGCCGCCGCTGCTTCGAGCCCCACGGCGCGCGTCTCTGTCACGGCCCAGCTTGCCGCCGCCGTCCTCGTCCTCGTCGTCGTCGTCACCACCACGTATGCTAATGCTACCCACGAGCGCGAGGCCAACGGCACCGAGTACTGAGATGCTCTGCTCCATGTCGGCGTCCTCCATGCGCGCGAGCGCCAGGGCACCGGCTGCCTGCGCAGCATGTCAGCATGTATGTGGCCGTTCGCGCGGTTCCCCTGCTTTACAGAGGGCGGTGCACTGCGTCCCGCTACTGGCCCGCAAGGGTGTCATTAGAAGGTGTATTTGGATACCGATCATGCACTCCTGCCCAATGCAAATACCGTATACTAGTGACATACGGTGTGGTATGATTACTACAGTACTTGCGTAACTTCTCGTTGCCGGGCCCGGGGTAGTTACTTATTACACTTCTCCGTGTTGTGTGTTTTTACGGGAGTGCGTTGCGCTGCTGTTCATCCATCCATTCTGCTTGGGCAAGCATGGAACCATGGAACACTGCAATCTAGCAAGTACTAGTACTGTAGTACATATGCGAATTTGCAGTCGATCGTGAAATCAATGGCAAAGTCCACCTCGACTCGAGTCGAGATTTTCTTTGCTTCGTCGCGTTACCCAGAATCGTGATGCGTTCGTTCTCTTGGGATCGGCAAGAAAACCGGGCACCGATTAAACTGGTCAGATGGACGGGAAAAAAAAAAAAGAACTGGGGGACGGTGCCGCTGCCGTGCCATCGTGTTCCATCGTCAACGGTCAACCGACGACCTTTTTAGCAGAAAACGCCGGCCCCTGCTAAGGGCAAACCGGAAAAAGGCGGAGGCCATCGCCGCTACTCGCACATGCATTTCACTCTTTGAGAGTTTATCAACAACCTGACAGCTACCAGCGGAGAGTACAAAACAGGGGCCCGGCCGGCCGGTCCGGAAATTTTTGCCCAAACTGGTCGCCTATGAATATGATTGTGAATTTATCCGAGTTGGGATCGAGAAGAGCGGAGGGGAGACCGATCGAGATTCGAGACGACGACGGACATGCATGGCAGCAATCACGATGATGACGTGACAAGTGACACCGAAAACAGACCGTCCACAAAAATTCGCTGGATCCGAATACCTACCTATTCCCATGGATCTTTGAATCGACGCCTGTTTTTTCCCCCACTTGCTTCTGTGGTTTATCCGATGATGCGTCAGACTATGTGCAGTAGATTGGGTAAATGGATTGTCTATATACTGTAGTGACACTGTTTACATACACAATGCATTTACACATCCTGCTGCACATAGTCTCAGCATACCAGTACTGTTGGTACAGTAAGTAGTCAGTAGCGCTGCCTAGCACGCAAAGGTGGTGTCGGGCCCGGCTGTCCACAGACATTTAGCTGGTCTTTGTTGCTAGAGTAGTGGTCGCGGTGGCCAGAGCAGTTGTAATTAATATGCCCGGCCAAATTATTGGTTGATAGAGCAGTAGTAATTAAAATGCGAATTTAGAGGGTTAGTTTAATATTCTTTTATAATGGTACGTTGGATAATTTTTAGAAAAAATATATAGTAGATCCAATGTCTAGTTTTATTAGGGGCACATACTTGATAGGTAGATGAACATATGTTTCTGATTTTTGTGAAAATTTATTGGATTTCTAGCGTGCATCATAAATATTTTTTTAATCTCTAATTAGTAATAGTGGTTAGGAGATATATGATATTGTCATCCCCGAGATACTTGGTACTGGTATCTTTTTTTTGTTGGTTGGCGTGCTCATCCAATTAAAACGTGCTCCCGTTTCTCGCTCTTCTCTTTTCCGTGGTCGTCCCGCTCAGAACAGAAGAGATCCCTCGTAGATCCTGTCGCTAGCTGTACCACACCGTTGACGAAGCCGGCATCATGTCTACAGTACTTGCATTGTGCACACAAATAAAAGCCGGCCGGCAGGCACTGATGATCCGATGAGATATGCGTTGGCGTTGCATTGCACACGGCCAGCCGGGGAGAAGTTGAAGGCTCCATGCGGAAGGGAAGACCCATCGATGGAGGGTGGAGGCAGGCACAGAGCTAGGCCCGAGGTACCACGTACGAGGACACAAACATCTTTAATTTGCTTTTCATTCATAATTAACCAGGAGACCGGAGACTCATTCGAAGCAATGGCAAGCCTGGGCTGCCCGGCGCCTCCTTATCTCACGATCACATGGATGGGGTCATTGACCATGGAGACGGAGTCGCCCAACGTTTATGGTCACCGTCGTCAGTCAAAGCTCAGAGGCCTTGTGGATAAAAAGCCTTCCGGGCCGGGGCCAAGGCATCCTTGCTGCTGCTGCTGTCAATCAACGGGATCAAACAAAATTCCTGCTCCTACTCCCAGTTACTTTATGCATGGTCAATAGCAACCGCCGATCTATCAACTGGAATTCTGAAGCGCATATACAATTCCCTCCAGTCCTCCACTACTGTGCCTCAAATGTTTTTTTTTCAACGAATGGAAATGCTCACCACTTAATAATAACTATATTATATGCTCAAAAACCTCATAGGACAAGGAACTGGTGCCCGATGCTACATATGTCCATGTGGATCAGGTATGATAGCTGCATAATGGATACACTGATGATATTCATATCCCATGATCAAATGATAGCTCCATATATGCATTCAATTTCAACATACATGGGAACACAACACAACGCCCATGATTCCATGGTGAATATATTACTTAGAGGCCCTTAGTTAGACTATTAAAGTTGCATGCACCGATTTATTTAGGCCTTTGTGGCAAACTGGCAATAACATATACCACAAAACATAAACAATAAACTAGCGACAACCATACTGCAGTAGAGCTAACCAAGATTTGACAGCAAGGATAATACCAGATGTAATTAACTAATAAGGCATGTTTGGTTCAAACTACATATTGCCTAAGTTTCTTACACCTCAAATTAAATCCTTAAAAATATCAAAATATGGCTAATCATGGTTTTACTGAAGATAGTTGGTCTTAATTAAAGGCAAAACTAATAGCATCAAGCTTATTTCTGGTCTGTCATCAAGATGGAGCTGAAGGAATATATGTTTTGACCTTGATGCTGGCTGGGCACACCACAGAAGCTACAGTAAACTAGAGAAATTATCAGCACCCTTGCATATTATTTTACATATGTGTACTGAATCTTATCTTACTATTACTAATTGAAGGTTATAAAAGAAGCAATAATTTCAAAGCGCGCTAGAAAAAAAGATAAATTCTAGAAATTCTCACAATAATCAGAAACATCCGACCATCAATTGGCATATTGGAATATTAATAACTATTAGATCTATTTTCTAAGTAATTACCCACCTCTGCCATTATGAAAGGTCTTGAGTTCAACTCTCAACGAAAGCAAATATCCTCTTTTTTTAATGAGATCTATTTTCTAAGTAATTACCCACCTCTGCTATTACGAAAGTTCTTGAGTTCAACTCTCAACAAAAGCTAATATCTTCTTTTTTTTTAGATTTTTTCCATTTTCAAATTTACCTTCAGTTTTTGTCTTTTTTTTCATTAAAGATGACTTTTTCATGAAACATATATTCTGTAGACTTCTTTTGAAATTTTTACGTCAATCCTCACATGATGCGCTAGAAAAAAAATAAAGTCATAGAAATTCTCACAATATTATCAAATATGTTAGAATCTTAATAGCCATTAGATCTGTTTTCTAAGTAATCACCCACCTTTGTCATTATCAAATAATATTAAATAACCCCTAAAACTATATATTAGTTACCCACTCTGCCAATATAAAAGAAAATATGAAATAACACCCTAAATTTATACCTAATTGCTCACATTTGCTATTTTGATGGATAATACCAAATATCCCCTTTAATTTATATTTAAAATTGTTCACCTTAGTTATCACGACTGATAGTATAATGAAAGTAACCCCTCAAAATTATATTAAAATCACATACTTTTGCAATCCCGATCAAAGATTATCTAAATCAATTAAGCATACATATAAAGTAGCAAGATTTGCTATTATAAAAAACTAAGTATAAAAATAGATCTATATGTTGTACTGTAACACACAATACATTTAAGACTTTAACCCGTGCGAAAGCACGGGTTGATTAACTAGTACTAATAACCCACAACGTGATATATATATAGTCAGGAAAAATGTCTTGTAGAAGTACACAACAAAAGGGGAATGAAAAAAATAATAGATACCCAACAAACTAGAGCCAGATACTAGCTCCAACAAGTCCCGGCCCCAAAATCCCAAGCCAAAAAAACACCAATTGTGGAAGTATGTAATTGTGTAATAAAGTTATAACCTGCATTACCTCCTCATGATGCTCGTCAGGTTCCGATGGCAAGCTGTCTCAACCTTTACAGACAAAGAAATTGGATCCATTCCAGCAGGAAAAAGAAAGCTCACAATTTTGCAAATTTGCATATACCAGTGCACCAATACAAGCATATCAAAATAGCAAAGATCAGCAATCATCTGTACACATGTGACATGTACCAGAAAGAAGAGCATCATATTACTCAACCACACATTTCCATATTTGATAGTATGACATGGTGATAGATGCATAGGCAAGTTTCGATCATGATAGACACTACATGAGCTCAAAGTAGCACAGCTGAGTCGACTCGCGCAGTCACAAGAAATCACCGTAACCATATACAGTACAGCACACTTCTCAGTATTATTACACGGCACATGAAATTTCATTACGGAGAGTGGAGACGTTAAAATCTGCTGTGTAGATGCCAATCTTAAGATATCCCCACGGCCAACCTTCACTGTCGTAGCTGCCCCCAGCACCACTTCTAGCTTCTGTAAGACACATATTGCCAACATTTTTTGTCATCCATATGCAACCGCCAATCAAATGAACATTGCAAAAGGAAAACAGAAAAGTGCAAATGCAATTGTATGATCTAACAGTGTCCTGATTGGCTCCATCTATCCATGGTCACTTGAGACAATGACAATTCTATGGAACATGAAAAGATCGAAGAACTCGATCAAGGAATCAGCTAGCATCCGCGCACGCATAGCTGCGAATCAATGGCGGCAAGTAGCCACCGCCAGTGCTGAGTGCTCCCGATCCCGGCCCACGCGCGCGCTCCAATACATGCATAGTTTACAACAAGATCAATGGCCTACGCGTCCATCCACCTGGGCAAGGAGCTAAGGAACTAGTCCAAAACACTTCCATGCCCGTGAAAGACAAAGGCAGGCAGGCACTACTGCCAGTCAGTGACTCAGTGTGTGTGTGTGTGCCGCTAGCTGATAAAGAACTCCGAGATCGGAGTCTCGGAGATGTCCATCATGGTCTCATGGACGAGAGGAGAGCAGCTGTCCGTGCGCGGCAAGCACAGGGTATAGCAACAACAGCCAACGTCCAACAGGAGCCACACACTTGTAGGCTGTAGCAGCAGCACCGTGTTGCTGTCCCCGCTACTGCGCTACACCACCGTGTTCTACTGTTCTGGGATTATCCCGTCGCCGAAAAGCCCACCTTGGGCTCCATGCGGTGGTACTGTACGTGGTGCCGTGGTGGCGCGCGACCCCGACCCCGACGAGGTTTGGAGCAGGATGCAAATTCGGGGTCGGCGCTGGGCGCCTTGGCGGAAGAGTGCCAAGGAGAGGCGAGCCAGGACGCAGGGCCGCGGAGGAGGCAAGGGCGCCCGGCGCCGCGCTTCCTGCCGGTGGTGGAAATGGATCGGTGGCGGGGCCGCTCAAGCGGCGTCCGCACCTATGGTGGTGTGGATGGAGACGCGGCCGCCGGCCGGACACCGGACGGAGCGGAGGGGCAGCAGTTTGGGATTGGGTAAACAAACTTACGCTTTTACATGGCGCCGCCGTAGAGGGCCATGGCCATGAGCAAGGAGAGCGCCGCCGCCACTCCGAGCCCGACGTTGTTGAGGAGACGCACGGGCCCTTGGATCGGTCCGTCGCCCGCAACGGCAGCGCCACCGCCGCCTTCGCCGACGGCACGGACGTGCGCGACGACGAAGAGCGCCGCAATCCCCAAAAAGAACGTCGCCGTCGACGCCGCGGGCAACGCGCGGAGTGCAGCCAGACCAAGCGCACGGAGGAGAGCTTGCGCGCCGGGGTCCGCACCACCGGCATCCTGCGCGAACAAGATGGACACGAGCGTGCCGGCCGAGACGCATAACACGAAGATGACAAGCCCCGGGAGCCGCCTGTTGCCCGCGGCGGCGGCGTGAGCGTGACTCAGTCGATGGTGGATGAACGCGAAGGAGCTGAAGAGGGCCGCCGCCGCAACCAACGGCGGCATCACGTCGGCCGCGCTGTGGAGCAGCAGTAAGGCTTCAGCTGGTGTTGCGGTTCGGCCGCCGCCCGGCTGCTGGTGGAGGGAGGAGAAGAGGTGGAGGGCGATGGTCGCCAGACACAGGAGGGAAAAGGGGACGGCGAAAGCGCGCGCCATGGTGGTCGGTTTGGGAGGATCGATCTTGAGGCGTGGAGGAAGAAGCAGGCCGGGTTGCTGGTGGCGGAGAGGAGGTAAGCTGCTAATGTGCTTGCTGCATATGTTTGTTTGGAGTTGGAGGCTATCGCGGGGCGAGCCGGCGAGGGAGATGGAGATCCCGCGACAAAAGGACGGATGGGTTGAGGGAGGGGAAGAAGAAAAGGGCAATACGCTTAACCTTTTGCTAGTAAACTGGAGGGTTTCCCTCCCGCTACAGAAGTCATGGGAAACAGTTGCCTCAACTCTGATGAGAATTTTGACGGAAGCTTCGCATCTGTTCCTCTTTCAGAGCAATATTCTGATGCAACCTAAAACAGCATTTGTGTCGTGCCGCTTTAAACAGAAGGGGAAGAAAAAAAAAAAAGAAGAAGGCAGACCAGCTGAGATAAATATATATCAGGGAGACGGTTTTGAAGTGCCATTACCGTTAACCAACAAACGCGAGAGATGCCACCACGTGACACGTGTCTCCTGCCACGTCTCTCAGGGTCAGGTAGCTACAGGGCCTTAGCTAGCGCACGTACCCCTTGTTTGTGTCATTGTGTGTACGTGCCTGTGTAAAATCTCTTGTGGTTTCTGTGTAGGGACGATCGTTTCTTATTCTCCAGTTTAACCGTGGCAACTCCTAAACTATGCAATTAATTTATCTGATCCGGCCCTTGTACTTTGTTGGTTGGAGCTTGTTGCACGTTGCAAATGCGATTAAACCCTTCCTTTCTTTATGCTGGAGATATATGACCAAATAGCAAACAAGATACTACAACATACTAGCAAACTAAGGACATGTTGATCTGACTTATAATTATGTTTGTATTTATTGCTAACTTATTCTTTTGGTGGGTTTATATATGGTAACTTGTCAACAAAGATCTGTACCTGTGATGTTTGTGCGTGTCTGTTGAGTATGTGCTCTTCTATTATTATTACTCTTATATATCTAGAATGTGCTCTCTCCAGCCCAAAATAAATGTACTCTTATCATGTGTCAAACTATCTTACGTTTCATCAAGTTTATAGAGAAGGGAATTAATATTTATGACATTAAATATGTATTTTATAAAAATAAATTCCATAATGAAACTAATGTTACTTATTTGGTATTACTAAATTTTTATAAATCTGGTCAAACTTGATATGCTTTGATTAAAAAATAAAAGAAATTTTGTTTTTTAGACGGAGGGAATATTTACTACAACTACCACCTTCGTTCTCAAATATTTGCCGTTGGATAATTCATTTTTTAACTAAGAAGAGACAATAAAACAAGAACCAAAGGAGTACTCCCTCCGTCCACAAAAGAATGAAATCCTAGTTTTGTCCTAAGTCAAATTTTCGTAATTTTGACCAAGTTTATATCAAAATATATTAAAAGTTATGCTATCAAATTAGTATCATTAGATTCGTGTTGAAATGTATTTTCATATCATATATAATTGATATCATAAATATTATTACATTTCTATATAAATTTGGTCAAACTTACGATAGTTTGACTTAGGACAAACTCAGGATTTCATTCTTTTGTGGACGGAGGGAGTACTAAATAATTCTAGCACACAACAAGAGTCAATCAGGCAACCTAACGACCTGACCAAAAATAGTATCTGAGCTGAGCCTGGGTGGGGCGGCCTAGCCCTGGGGTGTGGGACAGCCCAATGTGCCCAAATCCCACCTGCGCCACGGAACTCGGCAAAGTAATTGCAATGCATCATGGAGACTGCTGTCATGGTCAATTAGAGCACTACCTCTCAGAAGAGTCGACATTTTGCCCCCAAAGCCCACTCCGGGCCGTTTTAGTTTGGGACAGCGCTACAGAACAGGAAAGCAACAGTACAAAACGCTCTGAATTAATTGGTATGACCAGATGGAGGAACTGACGTACTCCTATGCAGGCTAGGCGCCAAAAAATCCTATTACTACATCCTGAATCAGTTTATCTCGACTAGAAGTGTAACCCCTTTCCTATCGATTTCCGGATCTGTAGCAACATCATGTTTTCGACCCATTTCGGAAGGGCCACTTGCAATGGTAAGGTTCGGTTCCCCTCGCAAAGGACCTCACCTGAAGACTCTAGCAAGGAAGGTAGACTATAGAGAGTATAACGACAGAATGATTTGATCCCAAAACGAGGCAAGCAAATCAAAAGGGACACTGAAAATATCCACGGAGACTAGACAAACCTGTAGTGTGCCTCGAGCCCACCACCTTTAGAGCCGAATCTAGTCCAAAGCAGAAATAAGCTGTCCCTAAGGAGTTCTGATATTTACCTAGGGACTGTATCTGTTAACTTGGACAGTAGGGACCGTCAGGAACACCAGAACAACCCAAACCACAGGATAATTGAAGAGATCACCATCCTGTTAGTTATGGACCCAAGAACGGACCCAGAACCTGGTATGCAGATCAGGTTGTAATTGTAAAACACGACCTGTAGAACCGGGATGTGTACACCGATAGTGTCTGTTATCATTCTGTTTTACTGTGCCGTGGTCCTTAGGAGCTGTTCTTTCAGAGATTGTTTGTGTTTCTATAATTATCAACTGCAGCTCATCAAATGCTTTTGGATAATGTTCTATTTATGTTTTTTCATGACTTGCTAAGTAAACATATGTAACCACTTGTGTTTCCCTATTGCTCATGTCTTGGGTGGGGTGGGGGCTGGTTTGGCTTCGCCAACTGAACCAAAAGCAAACCCATTATTTGTCCAAAATAATTAATCAAAGAGAGAATATGTAGCCGTATAATAAAATATAAACAAACAAACAAATAAAGGAACAAACCGGATCAGAATTTCTGTGCAAATTGGATGTGAATGCCAACTCGTGGGTGGTGGTCCAGTGGTAGGGGCTTTGACCAAAACTGTGGGACGGGATTGGTCGCCGCTGTGTGCCACTGTGATTAATTAATTACTGCCTGTAGCTGTAATAATCACAGTAAACAAGCATTACTGGCCAGCAGTTAGCCGAATCCAACTCCAGCTTTGTCTCTGTTCCTACGCGTTTTCCGCAGCTGACATGCACCGCCAGGGCCCAGCAGACAGCGACACCTTCTCGCGCACGTGCGCCGGAGGGAGCCTCTGACGCTGACGTGCGGGTCCCGGGACGACGGTAGTAGCATCTGGTGGTGGGACCGTGGGAGTGGGATCGATGTCTCTTTCACATAGGCTTTTGGCCCCGTTGTACTTGGGTCGACGCATGGCAACAAGTCGAGTTCATCTTGACCAATCTGGCCAAAACAGATTATCATTGGACCGCCTTTGCTTTTTATTTTACGGTTCTTCGTCACCTAGATTATTTATTTATTTACTAGAGTGTGCATCAGCTCTGCTCTGCAGGAGCGACGCGAAGCTGCAGATCAGCGACCATGGCGACGGAGAGGGGCGAGCAGGATGCGTAAGCTCTGCTCACTCACATGAGCCGGCTGGAGCAAGTTGACTTGCAAGTCCGCCCTCAGCTCCTCATCGCCATCTAAATAAACAGGCGAACGAGGCACAATCACTCCGCGCCACAGACCTTCACTGTGGCCTGTGGGTCGGGACAACAGCTCCACCAATCAGAATGATGAAAAGAACAGCCCATGTGTCGCACACCATACAGTAATCCAACTCTGTTTGCGAGGGAATCTGTCAGCGGTTCATGATTGTGCTCGGTTGAGCACTAGTATCTAGGTGCTACTCACAAAGTTGAGCTACAAAACAGGCGGTAGTGTTTTCTTTTAACTCGGTTCCTTTTTTTTTTTTTTGTTCCTCTACCAACACAGCCTTGCCTCCAGAGAGATGTGCTGAAGGCATCTGCGTAATTCGTCACAGGTAATAACCATATCCCGTTGGATCCTAGTGTTTCGAAGTTCTGTTTGAGAATTTTCCAGCAACAGTTTTGGGGATTAAGCCGTGTTTTAAGAGGGGAAGTATGTCACAGGAACCCACTCGCTATGCTCGCGGGTGTACCAAACGTTGGGCAAGTGGGCTGGATTATGGACCAAAGCAACACGGCTGCAGTGAGAAGGTTGCCGAGTAGCAGGAAGGAACCAGTGGCGAGCTCTTGCTCGAGGCTTAGGTGACGTTTGGATGGGAGGACATCCTGGAACCGAGCGATTCCGTCCCAGATTTACCATCATTTGTTTGGTGGACATCTGGAATGAGGAAATCCCAAACAGGGAATATTATGTGAAGATTCCGAACCCGCGCATTCTATTTTCTCGGTGGAACGCAGCCTTCCCAGGCGCGCGCGGCTCCTCAGCGTGGGGCATTATCCATTCGCGTCACCGCCCATCGGCCCTCCCCTCGCATTCGGTCTCTCGCTCCCCTCCGTTTCTCTCCGCGCAGAAGACCGGTCGCCGTCACAGCAAGGGGCTCCGCTGCCTCCCTCCCTCCCTCCAGGTACGGATTGAAGTCCTCCCTCGTCTCCTCCTTCTCTGGTCGACGTCCTCCCTCGTCTCCTCCTTCTCTGGTCATCCTTGCCTCCCTCCCTCCTCTGGTTTGAGTAGCGATTCTTACTCCCTCCATTTTTTTTCCTAGCAGGGTCTCCCTTCATCCTCCATCGCTCCAGGAAGAAGATAGGGGAAGACGCAGTCCATCCAAAGAAGAGAGACCGCAGTACCTACAGGTACTCAGATTTTTTAGGTGCACAGTTATCTGGGGTTAGGGTTAGGGTTAAGATGATTTAAAATGAAATTGGGAATGTATCTGTCAAAGATTGGGTATTGTCTTTGAGTTTTTTTTACAGATTGTTAACATTGCATCTCTATATTAATATGTTGTTATGTTTCCTTATCTCAAAATTGTCATGCAGTATATTCTGACAACTTGCATAAAGCAATATATGACTCCTATGTGCATTGCAAAAACTTTTGTTATTAGTATTACATTCTTGTTGATATAAATGACATGGGCATTTTATTTTATTTTCTAAATTTAGATGGACAAGATGGCCAAGCTTTTAACCTACGTTGGCTTGGTTACGGCGCTGCGCCGATCAAGCGCGAGGCTAACTCATCTCGGCTCCGGTTCAACAAGGTTGCGCGCGGTTGGGGTCTCCGGGTCACGGTGACAGACTTGCGTGCACGCGCCGTGGCGTGCACGGCGTGGGCGTCGCGCGTGGCAAGCACAACGCACGGCAGCGAGGCGAGGGGTGGCACAATCCTTCTGATCGGCGCCCCAGCGGTGAACTAGCGCGCCGGCGCTCCCTACGGCCAACTACGACGACCATCCGCGGCTTTGAGACACGGCGCGACGGCCGGCTCCAGGACGCCGCGGAGGCAGCACATGAGCAGAAAGGACTCAAAGAGCCCGGCTCATGGCGGGGGTTGGACTAGGGGCATGGGCTTTCTCACCGTGCTTCTCTTGCCGAAGTGGAGAGGTCCCCGTCGAGGTAGCAGTAGCAGAGGGTCGTCGGCGACGGCTCCGGCTTCGGCTTCGGGGTCACTCGTCGTCGCGGATGGCGTCGACTCCGGGTAGGCGGGGTCTTAGCGCGGGCAGGGGACAGGTCCCTCCTGGGCTCGCGGCCTTCCCCGTCTTCCGCTGTTGCAGCTCCGGCGACGGCGTCTCCTCCTCAAGTTTGGCGCCAATCTTCCCTCGACCCTCTCTCACTGTCCCTCGTCGGCGGCGGTGGGAAAGGGGAAAAACCCCAAGACGGCGGCTAGGGTTCGCGGAGCAGCTCTCTTAGGCTTTATAGGGTGTGGCGCCTAGGGTTGGAGGCGCGGCGAAGGCGAATTCCGCCCTGGCGCCATCTCTCACAGCCCTCTCCCTCACGTTCCCGCCATCTCCCGCGCACAGCCGACAGGGTCACGCAAGATGCGTGTCCTGGACCCCGCGAGCCATGGGCAGTTGGGTGCCGTCCTCACCCTCTCCTCGATTCGGCTTGGAGCGCAAGAAGGTGGGAAGGGTTGGACTGGCTTGGTGGTGCGGCGCGCGCGACGCGAGCTCTGGCTCGACTTGCCTGGCTCGGTCGGATTGGGAATGAAGGAATAAGAGGAAAACCGACACGCGGGCCCCGTTTGTCAGTGACCTGAAGGCGGGAGGTCCACTTGTCAGGGACGGACGCGGGCGGACGGCGTAGCTGGGCTGGCCCGCTGCTTGGCCCAGGCGGTGGCGGCTACCGGTTGGGCCGGTTTCTAGCTCGGTTAAACTGGGCTAGGCCACCATGGCTCCGGCCTTTAGGCCCTTTCTTAAATGCTTTTCTTTTCTGTTTTGAATTGATTTGGATTTGCATTTGAGTTTGATTTGGTTTGAATTACACACTCAAACAAAGATGCAATGAAAAGCCAAAGAATGATGCAAGGTGAACACAAAGATATAACATTTAGCAAGGTTAAATCTACCAACATCATAACGTGAACACTTGAATTAATTAATTGGCAAATTTTAGTGAATTTAAATGCAATGCACATACAATAAGTAAGAAGAAATTTTTAGGTAGTGATTTTTAGGTTACAAAAAGTAGGATTGTTACACCACCCCCCCCCCCCCCTCCTACCGGAATCCTGCCTCTGCCACTGCCGGGACAGAAGAGGGACCTGCTAGCGTGCCCTGTTATAAAGCAGGCTCCCAGAAGCCTCAGTTGGCAGCCATTCGCTCTTTGTAGGGCGACCGCCGCTGCTCAAGGCCCCTCCCCTCGGCTTCGTAAGCCACTCGCAGATGCTACAACCAACCTATTCCGATTTCCTCCCCTGTTGTTCGTCTAGTTTCCAAGGAGTATTTACGGAGAAAGCTTCTCTGTGGAGACTGAAACAAACGCAATGGTTTCCCTCTTGGACGTGTCCATGTTCCTGCTCTGCGCCGCCGTCGCCGGCCTCCATGCCCTTGATTACCTGCACCTGGTGTCAGCCACCGCCGGCGCCGTCACGCTTCTTGCCTTTGCTCTGGCTCACTTTACGGGCGTGATCCTTGTATACCTCCGAGTCGCGCCGGCGCCGCCTGCGCTAGCTCCAGTGTCGCCGGCTGCGTTGAGGCTGCTCGCCACCACGGCATGTGTCCTGCTTCTCCTCGCCGCCATGCCACTTGTGCCCTGGCTGTCTATGTGAGCACCTGTCAAACTAGGGGAAGAAATCGATCGTTTCGGCCTTTGGGGACGACAGTATACATACTACTACTACTTTTGTGCTGTGAGATCTCGGTACAATAAGGTATTGCCGAAGCAATAGCTCCCGTGAACGACAATTGTGTGCTGTGTCAGAGATGTGGAGCCATCCGGTTGCTGCTTGCACTCTTGCAGTGACCCGGTGTCGGCCTGGTTTGAGTCCTGGTGGTTATAATTTAGTGTCAAACAGTTCCCCATTTCCTGCTCGGCGTGAAAGAAAGATGAAAAAGAAGCATCTCGGGGGATATTTCTTGATCGAGTGCGTGAACTCGATGGATTTGTTGCCTCTCAGCTGCATGTATGTGTCTCGTCTAGTCTGTATTCATGTGTGTAAATGTAAACTACATTTGTGTCATACGTGTGTACCCTCCCTGCGCAGCGTCAGTTAGAGGCGCACCGATCTTGTATTTCCAGGCTGAAGAAAAACATAACTCCTGTACATTAGATCTGATCTGCTGGTAAAAAGATTTGTTTGTAGCAGTCAATTACTGGGAAAGGACAAGGGAAATTAGTACAGTAATCTCTTTTCTGATTTCATTTCTTATCGACGAAGCTAAGCTGACTAAGCATCTACGAGTTGAGATGGTATTGACAGCCAGTGTGAGGAAGATTTCACAGCAAAAGGACCTTGTATTTATCTATTTAACCAAGTTTCTGCAGTCTGCAGTTTCTAAGCCAGCCTAGAAGTTCTGACTAATAAAGTTCTGACAAACACGGATTGGTTTTCTTGCGAGCGACAGAAAAACAGATATAGTGGCAAGTTGCCTAACTTCATTAGTAATTCCAAGCATAAAAATGGCCAACGTAACCTCATGGTCAAGAATTTGGCGCTAATGCACGATTGTAAACAGCAAAGTCATATACTAGGCAAAGCTGCCGCCAGCTGGCCCAGACTGTGAAATTGAAGCCCGCCTTGCTGAGGAAGAACGCTTATTATTGAAGCTGATCCAGCCAAGCATCAGTCACCGTAATTTCTGATAATAATTAAATAAAAAAAAATCATATACAGTACCTGAGAGATCCCTACAAGGAACTTTGCCTTGGTACGTAGTTGGTATTTGGCGCCTTCTTCGTTCCTTTTTGGCGCATGCAGCCCTGGCCATCAAGTCAGTCTTCCATGCCCTGTATAGATGTCTAGATCACAAGCTGAATACAGCCCTGCATGCCCAAATATACAGCCGCCGATCGATGGATCCTTTTTTTTTTTTTCTTTACTGCAACCTGTCCAGTCTCCACTCTCCAATCTCTCCAACCGTCCAGCAGAACAACCCCGGTGCACTCTTGCTCGTTGCGGTTGCTCTCCTCTCAGGACGATTGGCTGAGTCCATTGTTATCTGTAAACCACCTGGAACGGGAAGAAGCAAACTCTGCATGGAACAAGCTGGACGCTGCATGCTTCTACCTTGCTGCCCAATGCACCCAGTGAGCTCCGGAGATCGTCGAAGTCTGAAACTTGATGCCGAACTTGGAATCGAGCAAGAACACAAGTTCCTTCATCATCTAGAATAATGACGGAGCTCTCGAAGTTCTCGGGGTTTCGGTGCCGCCGATATGCATATGTGCATGGCATTATATAGGCGACGAGTGGCTTGTGCAGGACATGCCATCCACTGTCACGGATGAGGACGGACATGAGGAACGGAGGAGACTTTGAGGCTTCGACGAAGTTAGTTTTCTTGGCCAAGGAAATTTCCAGGAAGCTTCCGCGGGGTATTTTATAGTAGTATGTGGGAAGTTTGCTAGAAGCTGCCTGCTGGCGGACGGCAAACGGGAAATTGCTTGGTACTATGATCACTATTAGTGTGTTTGGCAGTCGTCCCTAGCGGAGCCTGCGCCTAGCCCGGGGCCAGTCCAGGCGCGCCCAGCCTGAAGCCTCTGTTTGGTTCGCGTCTCCCAGTAGTGCGTCCAGGTTCATCTTTTGTTTGGTTGGTTGTTTTGATCCTGTGACCAGAGTTAGCTCGTGGTTGGTTGGTCTTGTGCACCATTTGGTTTGGCTGAAATGCGCTAGGTTCTCTTGAAATCTCACAAAGTCCTAGGGACTGTGGTGTATGAACATTACAAAATATGAACTAGTTAATTAACGAGACAAATGATCAGTCATATTTTGCTTTCAAGCAATATCGAACAACAAACATCCTTCAATGTGTATGCTTCTTAGTGTTACATAGAACAATCAGTACATTGTTTTTTAGGGTCAATGCCACCATCCAAGCACTAGTTGAACTTGAACATGTAAAAAAACAAACTAACAATTACAACACATTGGACTACAATGACAACATCTTTCCAGTTGATTACTGTCCTATTCAAATTGTGCTTCGGCTTGTGGTCATCCTTAGGCTTCAGTTCACTTTCATGGCACAGACCAAAAAAATTGTTGTATGCATTCAATGCTTGACTACGTGACTCATACCGTTTGAAGGAGCAGTTTTTGAAACCTCCTACCTGTTGATTGCACAAGGACCAGTCTTCATACACACCCGGATTACGGCCTCGGAAAACCACGTACCATGCCATATCTGAAACTAAAAAAATGCAGAATTGGTTTATTTTTAAGTAAAATTGGCCTCAGATATTGTACAAGATCATCATTTGATGGCAAGGAGCAGATGTGGGTTTCCAAAACCAAGTAAAAAACCGAACATAAAAGAGGATTTAGTGAACTCCGACAATGAACAAGATTCAATAATAAGTGAATGCAAAAACAGTATCAGCTAACACAGTTCAGCTCCAAGCCATCATCAGATTCAGTAAATCATCATGGGCCGATTAGAAACAGCAATTTTTTATCAGCCAGCAACATTAAAGGTAACAAAAAACATGGTAATAGCTACAACTTGTTGGTTATAAGGACCATTTGCCTCAGATATTGGAAGTGTACATCACATGGTGATATGGAGCACTCCATAGTTCAGAAAAACAACATATAACACAAGTAGAAAAACTCCATAGTTCAGTGTTGTGAAACTAGAAGAAGGAAAACAACGAGAAGAGAGTTAACAGAATAACAGGTAACAAAGGAGTGCTCGAATTCATCATCAGGTTCAATCAATCATCATAGGCACTAAGCAACAACAATCCACATGGTAGAATAAATCACACAGCAACTGAAGCAAATATGGTTCCATCTCACATTACAGTAACATCCCAGCATCATAGCACTTCATGAGTCATAGTCTAAGCTCAAGTTACAGCACCATCCCACCAGCCAAGCTTCCAACAAGCACAGGATCAACAGTCCTGGCATAAAGCTAACAATAAACAGCTCTGAAAGTCTGCTGTAGTAACTGCTACAATTGCTTACAAAAAACTGATTCTAAAAGAATCAGGAAATTCTGTCCACTACAGTTAAGTATGGTCAGATGGTCAGAAGCACTTCAAAAATGGCCTTGTGGTTAGAGGGTCACAGCCTACATGTAGTAGTTCTTGGCCAGGTAGGTCCTTAGCCACAGCTCCCTATCATCTGGGATCATCTCTACAAACATCAACCCATTAGCCTTCTTCTCAGTGAGGTGGCCAAGAGCAGCCATGAGAGCCTCCCTTGTGAAACCTGGACAGGACATAACAGCTTGATACAGCCCTGGGACTGCATCACTCACAGCAGCAGAGAAGCCCTTGATGGCATCAGTCAGGCCAGTCATTAGTGTTGCCTTCTCATCTGCCACCCTCTTTCTCTTCCCCTTCCTAGTGCATTCCAGTTTGGGCTTGGTCACAGAAGGAAGAGGGTCCTCATCAACTTCAATTGGAGTCTCAGCATCCAAGTCAATGGCTTCAGTTTCAGGCATGTCAAGTGGCTCATTAGACCCCATGGCATACCTACCAGTGGCTACCCCACCACCAAATATGGTTTCCAGGGCTTGGTAGTTCACTAATGGGGTGTTGAGGAAGTCAGCATCTTTAGGGTGGGACTACAGATAAAGGATAAGACAGAAGTTAGATTAGAAAAGTGGAAATGACCAGCAAAATCTAGGCATGGTTCTAAGTCATCTGAGTTGGGTCCAAACCTTGATATGACCATTGTAGTGTTCCTGGTCTAGTGAGATGACAAAGTTGGTGTCATCCCAAAGGGCAGCACTCAGGTTTTTCAGCCTGCAGATCTTACCCCACTTAGACCTCCACTTCCTAAGGTGGTTGTGCACCTGTGTGCCACTGACAGCAATCTGAGCAAACTCTGAAAGATCCTTGGCCACAGCATTGCATTGCACTTCCTTAAACCCTTTGTCAGTTTTGAGCCCTTCACTGACCAGCTCAGCAAAGCGCCTCAAGATGAACCCAGACCTAACAGAATCCCAGTGAAACCTGGCTACTGGACCACCATTGTTTTCTTCCTCACCCAAGTCAACATGGACATTGTTTTCTTCCTCCATACCCTATAGACTAGTGGTGAAGCAGGAGATGAAAGATCAGTTCAGTTTGAATGGCCTCAGGTAAGAAGCAAGCCAATAAATCATTGATATGCTACCAGGTCTCAGTTTAGCAATAAGGAAAGAAACCATTGCATTGGTACTAGGTCTCATTTTTTGAGTAAAGAAATAAATCATTGCATTGCTACTAGGTCTCAGTTTTTGAGTAAGGAAATAAATCATTGCATTGCTACTGGGTCTCAGTTTTTGAGTAAGGAAATAAATCATTGCATTGCTACTAGGTCTCAGTTTTTGAGTAAGGAAATAAATCATTGCATTGCCACCATGTCTCAGCCACAAGTGTCATCAAGTTTAGGCAAATAAAACAGTACATAATCTGATACAGAGCCAAATGATTGCAGTAGCTAGCCCTTCCCCTAAATTAGCCATTGAGTGCAGCCCTAGCAGCCCACATCTGATTGGCAATAGTGTCCCTCATGGCAACCCATGCTACATTGTCAGGATGGTTTTCATCATTTCCTAGATCATTCCCAGGGTTGGCTTCAACAGCAGCCTCAGATGGGACATGTTCATCCAAACCATGCCTAAGGATCCAATTATGGAGAATGCAACATGCCAATACTAACTTCACTTGAGTTGGGTAGGGATGGAAAGGCTTGTTATACAGCATTCTGAACCTATTCTTCAAAGCACCAAATGCCCTCTCCACTGTCACCTTAAGGGCTGAGTGCCTTAGGTTGAATAATTCCTTAGGGTTTTGTGGCCTTCTAGTTCCAAATTCCCTCAGGTGATATCTGGTGGATCTGTATGGTGGCAGGAAACCAGGCTTGGCTGCATACCCAGCATCAACCAGGTAGTACTTTCCTAGGATCAGGACAATAAATCAGTCATATGTATGGTGTACAATATATAGTATAGGAGACAAAGGCCTCTAGTTACCTTGGGGGACAGTAAGCCCATCATCTCTCTCCAAAGCATCAGTGAGTATTAAAGCATCATGGGCTGACCCCTCCCACCCAGCAAGAACATAGGTGAACCTGAGGTCAAAGTCAACTGCAGCCATAACATTTTGGGTTGTGGTCTGTTTTCTTCCAATAAAAGCAGCCTTCTCACTTGTTGGCACCCTAGCTAGGATATGTGTACCATCAATGGCTCCTACACAGTCCTACAAGATGAGGCAAATAATTTTGGTTTATTTAAGACAGGACATTGCAACTTTAGAAAGGTAGCCCTATACCAATCCTCACCTTGAAAAAGGGTTCCATCTTGGACTGTGCAAGATCTTTGTTGGGGTAGCAGAAGAAGCAGGGAGGATCATCTCATTTCTTAGTTCGCCAACAGCGAATAAAACTTCGCGGAAGTAACGACTAATGGTTTCTGTTGACCTCCTAAAGGATAGACCTATCACTCTAAAACGTTGGTTGTGACCAACAACATGCAAGAACATGGCCACTTGTTCCTCAATAGAAATGTGTATACTGTCATTAAGGAGGACCCTACTACGGAAAAGATCACACAGTTGAAAAAAAGGTGCTCTCTTCATTCTAAGTAACTCAATGCATTTTGTGTCATCTGAGTTATAGATGAACGTAAGGTTACGCTGCCTTATCTCATCCCTCTGTGCCATTGGCTCATTGGTAAGGCGGGGACGACGTGCAAGGAAACGCATCGTAAACCTCACAAAGAACCAAGCTGCAACAACAGCGACTAGGGCAGCACCCCTCCGAACAAGACGTCGGCGTTGGCCTTGTTCATCCATTCTAGAATTAGACAATGTATAGTTCATTAGATACAACCATAGGGGTTAGACCAACAACTACAATCAGTCATAGGTTCCTCATTAATTAACAAGGGCACGGCTGCGACAACTTTGGGTTGCGCCTCCCAGCACCCGTGTGTAATCAGTGAGATAGGAAAGAAAAGATCAGAAGGAAGCATCACAGACTACAGTGGCAATGCTAAATAGTGTATTAACATCATAGACCATAGAAGCTATGCTCAGAAAAGTAATGAACACATCACAGACCATAGTAGCAATGCTCATATAAGTAAAGAACACATCACAGACCCTAGTAGCAATGCTCATTAGTGTATAAACATCATAGACCGTAGTACCAATTCTCAAGAATGTATACACATCACAGACCGTAGTAGCAAAGCTCGAAATAGCAAACATCACAGACCATCAAACCCTAGATCTACACAGTAAAGACTGTAGTAGAAATACTCGAACAAGATCAAAGCAAGTGTTAGCATCTTTGCAAAAATATACACTAGATCTATACCGAAAACATGAACATAGCACAGATCTGGTGGTGATACACCAAAGCAGGGGGGAAATCACAGCAAAATGCATAGCATATAACGTAGATCTAGTACTGAACCATGGGGAAAATCTCAGGAAAATGACCATTCTTAACCGAACACATGGATCTACAAGTTAAACCAGAGGAAAAGGGGATGAATCATCACAAAGTGTAGCACCGATGAGGGAGGACAGGAGGATAAGAAGCGAATCCCAAACCTGCACCAGCTGCGAGCTAGTAGCCCGCAAGGGTCGTCAGCAGCGACTGAGAGCGGAGCGGAGAGAGGGGCGGAGAGAGTCGAGGAGAGGAGAGACGGCGCAAATGGGGAGAAGGGAAACCCTAGCCCCGACTTGGCGCACGGGAGCCCTGACTTAGCGCGTCGCGGAGCGCACGCGGGGATGGAAGAGGGCCGGCCACAAATGAACGCCGGAAAAACTGATCCCTGGGAAGCCAGGCTAACGGGCCACCCTGAGCTCCGCGGGGCCTGGCTAACTAGCTGGCCCGCGCGTCCAAACACGGGCCGTGGCCTAGGGTGGGCGGGCTGAGGCCTTGGCGCAGCTGCCAAACAGGCCCTATAAGAAATCAGAAAATTTTCGGTCGCCAGAATTATTTTTGGTTGCAAAATGGGACTGCCGAAAATAGTTCGTGGCCTACGTAATCGTCTAAACCCTAGGCCTTTTGGCGGCAAAAACCGCCGAAAATAACTATTTTGTGTTTTTTTTTGTGGTTTTTGGCCGCTGAAAATGTATCCGATTTCTGTTGTGGATGATGGCCGTTTTCTACTGCCGGCAGGTAAAATTATAAGTCGGGTAATTTCTCAAGTCCATGCAGCAGCTTCTTGGTATGATTGGTAGGAGTAGTTAGTTACCCTGATGTTGATTTGACACGAATTCGGCTGGCGGTGAGATTTGAGTGGATGGAATCGGGCTGGGATTGCTGACGGGGAGTCATGCATGGATGGAAATATCAAGTGATATTTTGTCAATCTGTTCTGCGTTTCATTGAATCTGGCAGTACACGGATCTGACGTGCAACGCACCTATTATGTGTTTGTTTTTTTGAACAAGATGCACACCTACTTCCTCCGGTAATTCAAATTATACTAAAAACGTCATATATTGATGACTACTAGAGGTAGTATTACAAGCCATCATCTGCGGCTGGCGGGCCTGCCGTATTGGTGCTTGGGAGGGCGATTCTTTGTATCTATCTTGATTGTGTTTCCGTTCTACAGTATACGTACTGGTACCACGTTCATAGTAGCACAGTCTAGCTCAGAGCAACAGAGCTGCAACAGTGAACTGAACTAACCTCATCCACATGACCACGTATGGATGATGGAAATGAAACTGAATGGTACGCTAAAAAAAAGGAGAAGAGGAGGAAGAAGAAGACATGTGCGCACGGCTTAATAATTTCACACGAATCCGTCAACGTCCCCATGTTGTCGGTCCTCAGCATACGGATTATTAGTCCACGTTTTGCTTAGCTAAGCTGCTGAGCTATGGCTGAACGGAAGCCGTGTCCATCGTTGTTGGCGGCAGCCTTTCCGAGAGTCTGCTTCGCTCGATCATATATCTATCGAAAACTACTAGTACATGCTGGCAGTATAGTATTCCCTACTGTACTAATCCGGAAGACCGGAGGGCGGAGACTAGGTCGCTCGCATCGCAAGATGGGATCACGCACGCAACGCATGTACAGTAGTAAGGTCGTCGCCGTCAAGAGCGAAAGGCTTCCTCTTTTGACTCGTGCAATCGCTTTGCGGTTGCGAGCGAGCAAGCTCACCACTCTGCTCTGCTGGTGAAGCGGCGGCCGTGAGTCCCTAGTTCCACTGATCGTAGTGCATCTGCTCCACGTACGACAACTCAGCGCTCCGTGTACGTAACAGTTCTTTCTTGCGAGAATAAGGTGATGTTTGCTTCTTTCTGCAGCCGCGGTCATGCCCGTTTCACCCTGCGCAGCGGTACAACGATTAGTGTATAGTGTACACAGGGCGCTGATCCCGGCCGATCCCATGGCAGGTTTGGAGACGCCGGAGCTGACGGAGAGGAGTCCAATAAGACCCATATGCACGCCAGAGCAACGTAGGGGAGTCAGAAATAGCACGTGGTACAGATGTCCGATCAGCGATCATCACAGTCCAGGGCTCATTCGTGGGCAGTGGAGAAACATGGGGCCTCCTCTCAGTCAAAGCCTCGCCAAGGAGTTTCTAGAGCGAGCGAAAGCCAGGCCATCACTTTGCTACCCATCTCATCTGAACGTGCGTGTTGTGTTCACATTAATTACTACACTACTGTAGTACTAGAGAAAGCGATGGCCATCTATCCATAATCCATCCTTCGCGGGATCGCTGTCGCACTGATTGCACGGGGACAGGTTGTTTCAAGATGCGTGGTGGGAGGTGCCGCACACCAGGCGTTGTGCAGAGAATTTTCTTCCTCCTTCGCGCCGCCGCCTTCTATAAACCTCACGCCGGCCCGCAGGGGGAGCGGAAGAAGTCCGGACGAGCACAGAGACAGAGACAGAGAGGGAGGGAGGGTGATCAGTGATCACTGATCAGCAGCAGCGCATGGCGGCGGGCCTTACCCCGAGCATCATTGTCCTGGCCCTCGGCGCCGGCGCGCTGGGCTTCCCCGACGCGCTGCGCCTCCTCCTCCTGCGCGACGTCGCGGGGCGGCGGAGCCCACTCCTCGATATCGCCGTCTGCACCGTCGCCATGGCCGCGCTCACCGCCTACGCCCTCGGCGCCGTCCTGCTCGTTCGCTTCGTCCGCAAGGCCGGCCCGGGCGCCGGCGCGGGAGGGGCGCGGCGCACCGACCCCTTCGCTCGGCTCACCCACGCCGTGTCCCTCGGCGCCGCCGCCGCCGTCTTCGCGTGCCTCATCGCCGAGCCAGGCGCCTGCGGACTCGCCCTGCTCTGCAGCCGTATTGTCGACGGCGCCACCGGGGAAAGCGAGGCAAGCCACGTAATGGTCTCGGTCCTCGTCGCCAGCGCCGCCGCCATCCTCGCCTGCACCAGCAGTTGGCGGCCTCTGCTCCGCGCCGCCCCTGCTTCGACGCCCACGTCGCGCCTCTCCGTCACGGCCCAGCCTGCCGCCGCCGCCTCCACGATCCTCTCCAGCTTCACCCGCAATGCGGTCGACGCAGGTGGCCGCGCTGCCCCTACTCCTGCCACCACCACGCGGCGCTTCCAGGCGCCGTCCCAGCTGGCCGTCGTCGTCTCTTTCGCCAACCTCGTCTGTCTCCTCCTCCTCCTCCTCGTCGTCGTCACCACGTATACTACCCACGGGCGCGAGGCCAACGGCGCCGAGTTCTGAGATGCTCTGCTTCATGTCGGTGGCGTGCGCGCCCGGCGCCGATCCGGGCGTTGGCTCCATGCGCGCGCAGCATGTGGCCGTCGCGGTTCGCGGTTCCCGAGCCACCATCGCCGTTCGCGCGGTTCCTCTGCTTTACAGTCCCGCTACTGGCTGCAAGGGTACTAGTATTAGATACCGATCATGCACTCCTGCACAATGCAAATACTCACTGTATACTAGGTCTGCTTGCGCAACTTGTCGTTGCTGGGGCAGTTATTTACAGACTACAGTACTCCGTATTGTATGTGTTTTAATGGAGTGCGTTGCGTTTCTGTTCACTCATGCATTCTGCTTGGGCAAGTATGGAACTATGGAACACTGGCACACTGCAAACTAGTAGATGCAAATTTACAGTCGATCGTGAAATAATCAATGGCCAAGTCCACCTCGAGTCGAGCCCAGGTTTCCTTTGCTTCGTCGCGTTACCCAGAATCGTGATGCGTTCCTTCTCTTGGGATCGGCATGAAAACCGGAGCAGTCGTACTGTATAGAATCTCTGCAGCTTGTCGATATGATTGGTGGTTACTTACTCTGATGTCGATTTGACAATAGCGGTGAATGGAATCGGGGTGTGCGATGGTTGACGGTGAGTCATGGATCATTGATGGGTGGAATTACCAAATGATAATTTCGCAATCTGCCTTGCCTCTCATCACTGAATCCAAATTTATTTACACGGACGTGCGGCGCCCCTGTCATGCTGCTTTTGCTCTTTATCCTGAAATGGTGGGTCCTAGAAACCACACGTGGTGAGCCCACAAAGCTTGCTTTGGCGTGGTCTTGCCGTACTGGTGCCCGTGCCTGGGTTGGCGATTCTTGGGTCTCTCGTTAATCGTGTTTCTGTTCTAGCAGCACTGTAGCAGGCTAGTACATGTTTTCTTTCAAAGTTTCCTTTCTTTTTTTTTTCCCTGATCAGGTTCACTTTCAAAGTTGGAGTATGTCTGAACCATTTATTTGTGTCAGAATCGTCGAGTGGGGATAGAGTAGGAGTGGGTAGTCGGCATTGTCACACCATTTTGTTTTGTTTTTGAGCTTCAAAACTCAAAAGGGGGGAAATGCCAACGAGCGCAACCAAAAATCGAGCACCTGTCGGTGCTTGCCTGACCTGATTGCCTCCCAAGAACACGGGATCGAAATGGATGGAACTGAGCAAGTAATCACCTCCGCATGGATGATACGCCAAAAAGGAAGGGGGAAACAAAAATCAGAAGGCGCATCATCGGCTCGCTCCGCCTACCGATATGATAGACTTTGCCGCGCCATGACCTTTCATTATCTCAGACGACCTCGTCATCGGCGCTGATGGCATGCCCCCAGCTCGGCATCTCCCGCAGGCCGCTGCGCCGTCGCTGTCAGTGACAGAAGTTTCTCGTCAAACCTTTCGCCGGGCCGCCTCTCTCCCGGCTCCGCCAACAGGCCCGTCGGTCGTTGTGGCACGTTTCACCGTGAGAAGAAGCATGCATTTTGCATGCTGTTGGAGCAGTCACTCGCACAGGCCCAGGCCAGGCGTCTCGGACATGACCAGGTGGCGCCCTGCCCAAGATCCCGGCCGCGTATATGCTCTACAGTAGTAGTCTCTTTGTTTGTTTGTTTGGGCAGCTCTAGATATTTTTTGTTGCTCCTCAACAAAGGTGCTCGAGTCTCTTGATTCTCCGGTCTCTGGTTCCGTTCACTGTTCAGACCAGATCCCGGCTCATCATTGACGAAGCCGGCATCATGACTGCTTCACCCGCGCACAGGCGCAAGGCACCGATGCAAGTGACGATCCCATCGACGGTGATAGTCTGTTGCACGGCCAGCCAGCAGAACCAGTACTGCGGTAGTAGCGTTGTGTGTCCATGGGCGGGCATGTTGGGATGCGTTGCATTGCATGCCACTGAACTGAACCCATCCGGCTGTAACACCCTGAAATTTGACTTTCTGAAATTTTGTCCAAATTCAAAATTTGACATACTTAAGTTGTTTGAGTAGTGATCGTGACATGGTTTATCTAATTCCTTTCTCAAAACAAGCTCTAAAATAATCACCCCCGGTTTTAAAAAGAGTACCGGAAGTAGACCATGTATGCGCCAGGATCGGAATCACATACATTAGAACATAAATGATTCATTGCACAGTGCAAAGAGCGTACATGTATAGCTTATTACAACACGAACGGAATATCGGAAGGCTTTAACATAAACAAAGTCTAATGATCAGAGTAAACAACGGAAAAATGGCCTATCATATCCACAAGCAGCTGCCTGGGGCCACCAGCCTAGAACTCGTCGTACTCCTGGAAAGTCTGGGTATAATCCTCAGCCTCTCCATCTCCTGAACAGCGGTTGCATTGGTCGCAACGAATTTGTTGAAAAAGAAAACAAGGGTGAGTACTTTCGCACTCAGCAAGTGTCCCATTTAGGCTAAGGTGGACTGGCTTTATAGTGGACTGGTTGATTGCAGTAGCTTTTAGTTGGTCAACTTTTATTAAGCACAAGCTAGCAGTTATTAACCCCAAAAGTTACCCAACAGAGATAACATTAAGATATGGCATAAAAATTAAAGCGTAAATAAACAAGTCGATAGATATCATTGATCAACATCTCAGCCCAAACCACATGTTTCTCTAATCAATTGAGGGTCCAGGCCGCTCATGACCGTGAGCACGGCTGATGCATCAGTTTGTTAACACTCTCGAGAGGTTGTACACTTTACCCATGGGTCGTGATTTCCCATTGTCCGGGTTTGCAAGACCCTTACATATTACCCTTGATGTGCGACAGGTAGTCTCACTACGAGACCTTTACAAAGGTTCACTAGAGTATAGCCGCCCGTTACAAGGATTCTCAGTTAGTAAGCATAGAGTTCCCTCCAATAGGTGACTGACAAAAAGTGCAAACGAATAAACCACTGCACCATCCTTGGCAAAAGAAGGCCTATGCCCTGAGGTACTTCTTACGCCATATTTCAGGGAAGCAACTACAACTCTAGATTCCCTAATTAGTCAGTCAAGGATGCCCCATTTCATCCCACATGGTTGTACTGTTTTTCTGGGTGGTCGCTCGGCGAACCGATCCTTACGGTGAGACACTCGGGTAAACCGACCCAAGCTCCCAAAACAACATATTTCCAACAGTTCCATTAAGTTCCAGCAGTTATCAAGATTAAACATTCCCAACCATAAACATAAGATTCAGAAAGTAAAGTTGAGCGCTAGCAAAAGCTACCACATCACAGCCCAGGGATATATCAAGATAAAACAACTGGCTAGTCATCCTTAGGTTGCAAGTTATGCAGGAATGTAAGTTTTCAATGTAAGGGACAAATAGGTTAAAGAACAGTTGCCTTCGTCAAAAGTCTGTTCGGGATCTTCCCAAACTAGGTTTTCAGGTTCAGGGACGAACTCCTCGTCTACACGTTACACAAAATGCAATCAAAACATGGACTAAAAGGGGTAAAACAGTACACCAATCAATGTGAGCAGAAGATAACAAGCATAAAACATTGTTCTACTTACTGCTACAAGCTCAACGGTTCAAAAATAATTTTATTTGGACTTAAAACGAGAAAGATACGCATAAAACAAGTTACCAGGGGCATATTTTAAATAAAAACAAAAGTTCTAGGGTTCCAGTGCTAGGATTCATGGGTCTCGGGTTCAAAAACATAGAAACCGAGGGTTTAAAGGGCTAAAAACCCTGACATGGACTGACCTGTGAATAGAATTAAAGAGACAGGGGCTAAATCAAAAATACAGGGGCTCGGTTTTGAACTACATGGACTGCGGGTTGATTTAGAATAAACCCGAGGGCTCTTTAGCAAAAACAGCAGCGCTGACCGGAGGGTGGACCGGTACGCGGCGTCTGCTCGCCGTCGGATCGGAGGGGAACGGCTCAGATCAGAATGGGGAGGGAGTGAGTCGCCGGCGGCGCCGGAACAGGGACGTGCGCGTGGGTGGCGGCGGTGTGTCGCCGGCGTGACGGTGCACGGGCTCTCCAGGGCGTCTGGAGCCGCGAGGCTTGGCCGGGGAGGGAAGGGGCGACACGGCGGAGCTAGTGGTGGTGGTGTGGACGGCGATTGGAGAGCGGGTGGTGGTGCGCGACGGCGAGGCGCGGCGGTCGGCTCGGTACAAACCGCGGCGAGCAATTACCGGCCGATTGAGAGGGGATTCGGGTCGAGGTTAGGACGGGAGAGTTTCTCACCTCAACGCGGAGGGCCGGGACTTGATATCGTCGGCGGAGAGGCAGCAATGGCGGAGGACGGCGGCGCGGCTCGAACTCTGCGAGACGTCGGCGTGACTCGATTAGACGCGCCTAGAGCGAGATAGAGTTCAAGAGTGGGTGCGTTAGGTGCGCGCGAGGATGGCGAAGCTCACCGAGGTGGTCTGGACGAGAGAGCACGAGCGGAGACGACGGGACGCGATGGCGACGCGGCGGCGTTCCGAGCTCTGCACGGACGGCGGCGTGACGGGTTAGATGCTTTCCAAGCAGGGAGAGAGGAAACCGAGAAGTGTGCCGGGTGCGCGAGAGCACGGCGGTTCTCACCGTGGTGACCTGGACGGCGGGACACGAGCGGCGAGGCCGGGGCGAATGGCGACGGCGTGCGCGCGGCTTGAGGAGTGAGCTGCGAGGACGGCGAGTGGAATGGGGTTGGAACCGAATGCGAGATACAGGGGATAAGACGCAGCGATGCGCGGAGATCGTGGGCGCGGAGAGGTGGACCCGGGTCATGGCGCGTCTCGGCCCGAGCTTGGCGGACGGAGCGGGCGGAGCGGGCGGCGGTTGCGCGAGGGTGGGAAAGGGGAACGCCGCCGACGGGCGGGCCCGGGGAACGGGAGAGGGAGCGAGGCGCGGCTCAGACGCGTGGGCGCGGTCTCGTCTCGGCTCCTGCTCAGCGCGTGGACGCGGACGGCGTGAGCGAAGCGGAGGCAGCAGTTGGAGGAAGGAGACGACGCCGACAGGTGGGGCCGGCTGCGCAGTGAGAGGGGGGAGGCGGGTGCGCTCTGCGGTCTTGGGCCGGAAGAGACAATGGGCCGGTTCGGCCGCTGGGCTTCGGAGGAGGAAAAAGAGAACCAAAGGAAAGGAAAGGAAAGAGCGAATGGGCCAAAACGAACCCGAGTAGAAGAAGATGGAACCTGAAGCCCCTTTTTTTTTTTTAGAAATTTGCATAAGCAAACCACACAAGAAATTGGTAAACATTTGATCACTCAAATACTAACATCCAGAAAATAAATACAAAGGCATGGATGCACAAACAAGTAGATCTTATATTTATTTTAGAGTTTGTTTTGAGAAAGGAATTAGATAAACCATGTCATGATCACTACTCAAACAACTTAAGTATGTCAAATTTTGAATTTGGACAAAATTTCAGAAAATCAAATTTCAGGGTGTTACACCGGCCATCCCACTCCACTCACTTGCACTCAAGCACCGCGCGCCACTCTTGGACCTCGTGAACTCCATCCATCCATTCATGGGATGGGCCCATCCATCGCTCTTGGTGGCCGTGTTAATCCAGAAGGCATGGCATCGCATCTATCTGCTCGACGTCGACGCCGTCAACAGCGAGCCGAGCCTCGTATCATCAACGCGCGCCGTCCTTGTCAATCGCCCATACTCCACGTCTCTCTTCCTACGGTGGGCTTCATCGTGTTCGGCCACGCGCGACGACTGGGACTCCGGCGCACGTGAGAATGATGAGAGGCAAAGTGGAGGGTTGGGGTACTGGACCGCCGCCCTGTCCTCCTGGCTGTCCTGCCTGCCGGACTGCCACGATCGAGGAGCACGAGGTACAGTAGTACAGACGCCATATCATAGCCGATCCGGGGCTCACTCGCGGCAGAGCAGGTCACCGTCCAAGTCCTCCGATCCTCCTAGTAGCTGTCGACGACTGTCGAGCGAAAGCCGAAAGGGTTCTACCATGTTAATTCAAACGCCATCCGATCTGATCCGCAATAATTCGGCCCAAGGAAGAACAACAACGCCTGATCATCAGACTGCCGTACGTGACCGTGACACCCTGTGATTGTTTCTAGTAGTAGTTGTAGCCACGAGCTCGCAACACAAAAAAAGGAAGGCAAAGTGGAGAGGAGACCGCCGCCGGCCTGTCGTGCCGGACTGCCTGCCCGCCCCGCGCGCGTCTTGATCTTCGACGAAGGTTGGCCCCCACCACATTGACGAAGCCGCCGCGATCATGTCCGTTTCGCTTTCACCTGCGCCCGCAGTGTGTACACAGGGCGCCGATCCAGATCCAATGGCAGTTGGAGACGCCGGGGCTGGCTGGCGCAAGACCAACGGGAGTCGGAAACACCACGAGGTGCCGATGCCCGATCAGCGATCACAGCCCAGGGCCTCCTCTCCGTCAAAGCCTAGCTCCAAGGAAGGACTTTACCATCTAGAGCCAAAGCCGGGCCATCACCCACTGACTGCCCTTTACCATCTGTAGCACATGTCGCAGTCGCGCGGAGCCCATCCGTCCGTCCTTGGCGCCGCCGCCCCCTGTAAAGCTCGCGCCGCAGGGGAGCTAATAACAGTATATAACGGCGCGAAACAACTCAAAGGAAGTCGGGACGAGGAGGAGAGGAAGCACGGAGGGTGATCACTGATCAGCAGCAGCGCATGGCGGTGGGCCTTACACCGAGCATCATCGTCCTGGCCCTCGGCGCCGGCGCTCTGGGCTTCCCCGACGCGCTGCGCCTCCTCCTCCTGCGCGACGTCGCCGGGGCGCGGAACCCACCGCTGGACATCGCCGTCTGCGCCGTCGCCATGACCCACCAGACAGGAATGAAAAAGGTTGTTTTTTTTCCTACGGCGAGGCCCCAGCGGGAGGGGAACTGGGAGGCATAATCTAATGGCTTGAGGGACCAATTTATTTCTCTATTATATAACGGTGAAAGCAGCATCGGCTCGGCTGTATACAGCGAAAAAGCGACGCTAGTAGTGAAGGGATCCATCAGATTCACAATGTGTATGGTAGGAGCACTGCAGCACGGCGACGAATTCCTTCTCGTGGACCTGATTTTGAATTAATTAGTTGGACGCGACGAGGGAGTGTGAACAGAGCCCCGCTTTATTTGCTCGTGGTCGAAGAGACGATGAAATCCGTGTTGGCTTCGACGCGCTCATCGCCACGTGCTCTCAAAGGTGTTACGCCGTCGATTTTTTTTTTAATTTGTTGCGAATTACGTAGTAAAGATCGTCTAATCCTCTATCGTGTCTTCCCTATCAGTTCATCACCACAATGTACAGCGTATGGTGCAAAATGTTTGCCCAAGTGTAGTGTAGCGACGGATGCCACCAATACCGTTTGCAGTACTACTAGTACTGTTCTTCCTTCAGCTTCGGCGACAACCATTCCGGAGTTGCCTTTTCCATCTCCGAAGGACGCGGCCGCCCCAGATGTACTTGGTTGGCCTTCATCGACGGCAAACAGTGAGCATATACAGCTAGGTACCGAATCTCTCGTGGGAAAACTTGCTTGCCTGTCATCCATACAGCTTTTGAAATCTCCTTTATCTGATATTTTTGTCACGGCTGGGAAAGAATCTGCAGTCGTCGTCGTCGTCGTCAGTGGACTGGACGGCGGCGCTGTCACGCACGCAAGCATGTCGTCGATGGCAACCGGCCGCCCACGGCCAGAGACGGGAGCTAGTTGCTTTGCCGCCCGCCCGCCACCGCCAGCGCGCGTGGGAGACGGCGGAGAACGACGGGGATATACGAACGAGCAGACAGGCACCGACCGCCTGCGCATCCAGGGGCCGGCCGGTCCGATAATTTTTGCCCAAACTGGTCGCCTATGATTGTGAACCGTGATGCATATCTGAGCCAGTGAGCCGCGGCGGCGACGGCGACTTGGGATCGACAAGAGTGGAAGAGAGAGTCACTGAGACGACGGCATGCATGCATGGCAGCAATCATAATATTATGATGGCGTGACAAGTGACACCGAACTGAGCGCCAAGCAAGATGCAACGCAGCAAGGAAAAAAAAAAAGGGGTTCACGCTGGTTTAGTAATCAACAACTAACAATGAGATATTTTTCTTTTTTTTTAATAAATAGCAATAATGATGTTTTCCTCTAAAAAATGATGATGATACGATGGAAGTTGCTTAAATGCACGAAAACACCAAAGTGACGGGTACCTCTCTTTTTTTCTGTTTTTCTCCCACACACACGCACAGAGAATAGACCGTGCACAAATCGCTGAATCCGAATACCACCCTACGGATCTTTGAATCGACGCCTTGTTTTTTTCCATCCTCACCTGCTTCTGTATTTATCCGATGGTGGGCCGTCACGGCCGTTGACAGAACGGAGGGAAAACATACCGGTACTGCTAGTAGCGTTGTCTAGTACGCAAAGATGTCGGGCCCGCCGGCCCGGCAGGCCATATATGGTCTTTGTTGCTACCGCCGCGACGGTCGCGGCCGGCCGGCGGCTCCATCACGTGCAGAGCATACAGAGGGAGACTGCCCAATGCAAACGCGGTGCACCCTCGACGACGGCTACAGAAAGATTTCCTCCGCTCTGGTTGGTGCGGTGTCAGTGACATGGTCACAACAACATCGAGAGTTCGAGACAGGTAGCAACACAGCAACGTAGTAATAGTCATCGGAGCTGTTTGGTTCATTCATGCGAGCAGCAACGGGAATGCAATCAGCTCCGGCCGGCATCTCTTCCACTGCATCGATTAACACGATTTGTTTGGCAAGCTTCCGGCAACACCGCGGGATCTAGTAACACCACCAGGAGAGGGGCAGTGGACTAGCGCCGTGATTCTATAGGCCAGTAGCCGGTTGCGCCGTGATCGGTTACTCTGGCCGAACCAAACGCCAAGCAAGGGGTCTGATATCGGCGTAAACGATTACAGGCCAAAAAAAGCGGAACCAAACAGCACCCTAATTCATCGACAATATCGATCGATATTAGTAATTGAATAGTTCAAAATAGATATACATATCCACTACACTCGGCCTTAACCAGCTATACAAACTGCTAGTCAACGTAGTGGTGGACCGTCTATTCTCTATATGTGTGTTTTCCCCCGAGATATACTACTGACACTGTCCTTCTTTTCCCCCCGAGATACTAGTACGGAGTAGTATTTTTTTGCTGGTGCTCATCCAAAACGTGCTCGCATTTCTGGCTCTCCCCTTTTCTCTGCTTACCTACTCGGTAAAGGTAGCCCCACACCACACCTTTGACGAAGCCGGCATCATGTCTACTCCTCCAGGCCAGGTGCGTGCCGGTGATGACGGTCGGGACGACGGGCAGCCTCGTCTGCATCGCGTCGTGCGCGAACCCCTGCAAAGCATATGCATGCGTCGGCGTCGACACGACATCAGTTATTAGGGTAGCTGCTTGTTCTTCCAGCTGCTCATGCAGCAGCCATGGCCATGCAACGTAGTACTAGTATTACCCTTCTTGAAGGGCAGCAGCCTCCCGTCTCTGGACCGCGTGCCCTTCGGGAACAAGATGGGCGACAAGCTGTTGTCGACCACCGCACGGGCCACCTGTTTCATGGACTCGATTGCGGCGGCGGGGTTGGAGCGGTCGATGCGCGCAGGTGGTTGGCCAGCACGTAGAGCTGCCCGAACAGCGGGTACCAGATGATCTGCAACCACCGGCGGTGGGAGCGAGCCACATGACGAGGAAGATGTCCAGCGGCGACGCGTGGTTGCAGACGAAGACCCCCCTCGTGCTGCTGACGTGTTCCAAGCCCTCCACCTTGAGGCCATGTTCGGTTGCTGGGGATGGATTCCTCGAGGGGAATTAGGGCCTCTTTGGTAAGGCTCCGGTTTCTCTAAAACAGGTCTAGCTCTGGCTTTTTTGGTTTTTGGTTTCTCTGAAAAAGCTGAAGCTATTCTGAAAATTGTTTGGCAAAACGGCTCTTTCTATTATTTTAAAATAGTTGAAGGAGTGCAATGTCCATAATGCCCTCATCCTTATCCATTCAGCTCCCTCGTCCTCTCTACACTCCCTCACCCGCCGGCTCCCTCTTCTCCTCTCTCTCTCTCACCGGCCGGCTCCCTCCCACACGGCAGCCAGGCACGGCGGCGTGGCCTGCCGGCCTGCTCGGCGCCGGCGCGGCCCAGCGGCTCCCTCTCTTCTCCTCTCTCTCACCCGCCGGCCCCCTCCCGTCGGCCTGCGCGGCACCTGGACGCCGGAGCGGCTCGGCGCATGGACGCTGACGTGGCTCGAGGGACGCAGTGGCCCAGCCCCTGCCCGCCGTGCCCGCCGCCGGGCAGCCACCAGCGCGGCGGCGTTGCCGCCCTCAAGTGCGGCGCCGTGCCTGCCGGCCTGGGCAGCGGCCAGTGCGGCACCGTGGCCAGCCCCCAGCGCCGCGGCGTTGACCTCCGACGCGATTTGCTCGGCGAACCTCCAGATCCAGCCGTCGCGGACCGCCGACGGGCCGGAGGGTGCCCACCGGAGGGCTGCCGCCGGAGGTGAGCCGCCGCCGCCTCTGTTCTTTGCGCGAGAGAAACGAGTTCGGAGAAGAGGATGTGGCAGAGGTTGTAATTTTGCCCAAATCCAACAAGTGGGGAGGTAGGGGAGCCGCAAGAAGCCACTCTTTTGGGGCTTCGGCTCCCGGTTGAAAAAAAAGCTCTGGCTCTTCAACAGCTCCAAACAAGAAGCCATTTTTGTGGAGTCGTTTGGCAGGGCTTCAACAGGAGCCGGAGCTAAAGCCATGAAATGAGCCCTGCCAAAGGGCCCCTTAACCCTGGCTAGGAGTGAAACCCAGGCACGTCACTTTGATCCCAGCCTGGATTTAATCCCAGCCAATACCAATTGGGGTTTAATCCATGTCCTCAAAAGTTTGTTCGGTTATGCCCCAACGGGAATTACTCCATCCAGCAAGCTAAACACAAGATAACAAAATTCTACTGAACAATCAGTACATACTATGACAGTATCCAACATAAATTATGCTCTAAATTATGACAGAATCCAACACAGATTATGACAGTATCCAACACAACATTCCATGGAGATCCAAAGCTCCAGGTTACTTGGATGTTTGGCGTATGAAGTAACCAAAAACCTAGCCCAACCATGTTTGGTGTATGAAGTAACCAATAGTAGCACAAAGTACAAACGTGTTTAGGAACCAAACCCAGCCCGATCATGGGCTAACAAACAGAACAGAAAGGAGACCATGGTAGAATACAATGATGATATTCACAACCTGGGCGTGCTAAACCAAACACACTGGTACTACGCCTCATCAATATAGCATCCTCATCAATGGAGCAGTCTAGAAACTGAAACTGATCAATGGAGCATCCTGCAAAGATATAGGAAAAAGAGGATTAAATTCTTACCAACAAAGCAAACTGAAACTAAGATTGACGAAACTGAAACTGATGTTTAAATTGAAATTGAAACAATGTAGTGCATTATCTAGTCTTCGAAGCTACCTAATGTTGTTCTAGGATCTACACCTAGATAGTTCCTGCCTCAAATATTTCAACATATTCCAACTTGTTCGCACTAGATGACTGTTGTTATCGGCTTACTGCAGAAAGCTTACAGATGCGTGAAATAATTTAGCATTTGGGCTATGGTTGTGCTGAGTGACCGTGAAAGAACAGAACTAAAAAAGAGTTGTATACACAGTAAAAAAAACATGAAGTCGCTTGTAAACAGTTTGGTAAACAGTTGGTAAACGTTTACAATTGATTCTAAGATTTATTTATACACTACTATGCTGCTTGTTAACATTTTTGCCACCAACTGGATGAAGTCTTTTGCTAACAGATATATTGTATTGCTGTTAGTACATGGATTTTCAATTTTTAAAAAGAAATTCAAGTTTAGCGGTGCCTATGTATATTTAACAATATATATCACATTAATTATCGTAGCTAGTAAATGCAAATCCACAAAGAAAAATATTTGCAAGTGCTTACAACTGTCAGCAATAAAAGTTCAAACGTAGAACTGAATTTATTAAATACACTGCTCTTCTTTCTCAAGCTTTTCTTGACCCCATGACTGAAATCTGTGCTAGCTAGGTTCCTACCGGCTAGCACAACCAAGAACTCTACTGATAAGGGAACTGACATCTACAGGGATTCCGTTCCAGTGTATAATTCAGTTTACAAAAACCATACGTGTTAGAGTTCACCGTGATTTTGGCCGCCGGCAAACTCCGGGAAGCACACACAGAACACACGCGAGTACACAGTGGTTTGGTGCTGCTAGAAAATGGCAGTGTTTTCTGTTGTCTATTGCTGAATATATAGAAACAAAGAAATAACTAAGCGCATGGCACGAACGCGTAATAATCGTGCCATCCCACGACCCGCGAACCATCAGCGCCACTACCCACTCCTGCACGAACGCAGCATGCATCTAAGTGGTGCCTAAAGACTCAGACTTAACAGCTATCCCGTTGTCCAGCTAAGCTAGCTAACTGAAAACTCAACTGAACTAACTGAAAAGCAGAGACTATGTACAACAGAGATCGATGAGATGAGCTCATGGGTTATGACCTTCAACAATATGAAAGCCTAGGATCCAAGAACGGTGGCTGCAGACTGCCCGCTCATGGGGCTACTGTCCAAGGACCCAAGAACTAACCCTAGCATCTAGATCCGAGCAGACGGAAAAAAAAGTGGAGGAGGACGTGATACCGGTGAGAAGAGGCCACCGAAGGAGATGGACGCCGGACAGGAGATGGACGCCGAGCGGAGGGATGGGACACCACTGGCGCCGTCGCGGATGCGCCTGCTCCGTCGCCGCGCCTCCGCCTCGTGTGCGCAGCCACCTCCGCGTTCTCCTTCGCACCGCCTCCGCCTTGCGTGCGCAGCCGCCTCTGCGCCGCCTCCTCCTCGCGTGTGTGGCTGCCTTGCGCCGCCTCCTCGGGTGGAATCGTCCCCGAACACCGGAGATAGGGTTTGGTTCCTAGGCTAGGGCGAAAAAAAAAAGGCCGGGGAAGGCTGGTTTCCAACCCATGCTGGGCTTAACCGAACGCCCAATTTCTCGTTGGCTAGGATCCAATCCGGGCCGGAGTATTCCACATGGATTGGACCCCAAAACCAGGCAAAACCAGCGCAAACGAACAAGGCCTGATCGGGTTCCCCAGGATCCATGCCAATTACTTATTAGCTATCACAATTGAATATCAGATAGAATTAGGTTGTCTAGCCATACTTTTTTTTTCCATAACATGATCCTCTACATTGTGTTTCTCTTCGTCAATATTGTTTTGTTTTCTTCGTTGAAATACTTAAAAGTTTAATTCATGCCTTCATGGTATTTATTATGAGATCTGACAATGTGTGATATTGGTAACCTTGTGCTTTTGTAGGTAATATCTTAAGATCATTGAACTGAACATGAGATGACTAAGATGCTACTGATAAGGCTACTAATGTCAGAAGCATCTTGACCATATGGCGGAGGGTCTATGCCGAGATTGGCTCGACAACATGATTGTGCGCCCATTGTTGTGAGGGGAGCCTTGCAGAGGGCTGTGTCGGAATCACTCGATCTCATAAATGGCTAGCTCGTGTTTGTTAAATGAATCGATTTTGAGGATGCCAAAGAACTGTAGGACACACATTATGGATGGTTTTTGCAACGCTATATAAGTATATGAAGAAATGGGATAAAAAAGTGTAGGTTTATGTGCAAATGTGGGAAAGGTCGTGAACTTTTGAATATATATGGAGGTGTTTGGCAGCCCGGCCAGCCACGGAGCCCGGCCACCGCAGGCCGAGGCCCATGTTTGGGCGCCCCGGCCCGGCTCCTAGCCAGGCTCCGCGCGGCCATCTCGGGCTCGGGAGGGTGGTTACGGGGAGATCACCGAATCGGTGTTTCTTCCGTGGCCCGGCCTCCCCCGACCCCTCTGTGCCCTGCCTGGCTCTCACGGCCTCCGCGCTCTGCCTCCGCCGCCGAACTCTCCCTCCGCCGCTGTGCTCTGCCCTCCCTTCTTCTTCAAGGTCCGCGCGCTCGCCGCCACGCTCCGCCTCGACGTCTCCCCCGGCGAGATCTCAATCGTCCTCGCGAGGCACAGCGGGTGAGATGGCGTCGGCGGCCGCGAGGACGGGCAGCGGACTGTTCGCCTAAACGGTCGTTTAGCCCGTTTAAACACCGTTTAAACACTAAACAGTGGCTCACCGTTTCCGTTTAATTGGCCATTTACACCGTTTAAACCCGTTTAAACGGCCGTTTAGCACCAAATAATGGCTAAACAGTGGGTGACCGACTGTTTACCGTTTACCGTTTAGGCTAACACTGGCAGCGGGCGACGTCGACGACGATTGCGGCCTTTCCCCAGGAGCGCAGGCCGCGGAGGAGCGACGCGGAGGAGACCGGCACGGCTCGGCCATGGTGGCGCGGCCCTTCATCTCCAAGATCCGCTTGACTCCGCCCCCGCCCTTCTTCTCCAGGTTCAGGTGCTCGCCGCCGGCATTCGTCTCCGCCGTGGCGCTCCACCCGCGCCTTTCTTCTCCAAGATCTGCGCGCCTGCGCCGCGCTCCGCCTCCGCCTCCACCTCGATGTCTCCCCCGGCCGCCGCGGGTCAGCAGCCGCGAGGACGAGGAGCCGGCATGGGGTCGGCGGCCATGAGGACAGGGAGCCGGCGCCGGCAACAGCAACGGCGAGGACGGGGAGTCGGCGCTGCGACGACGGCCACCATGGAGCTGCTCTGCTGCGGCGAGGATGGGGAGCGTGAGCCAAACATGAGCTCCAGCGGAACGCGCTACCGGGAGGAGGGAACCAAACACGAGCTCCAGTTCTATCGTAGCCTAGCCGGGTCTGGCATGGCCACGGGCTAGGGGCAGGCTACACAAGGAAGGAGTGCCAAAAAGACCTTATATGTATGATGCTGAATCAATTATTAGTGGAACTGAGGCACCATTATTCATCTGTGTCAATGCAAGTGTATTAATTATGTATATACATGCTGCGCAAAAAAAAAAAATTATTGGTTCTCGTAGCAACGCACGGACCATTTGCTAGTGTACATATATGGCAGGCAGATCGGGAGACGTCGAAGGCTCCATGCAAACGTAGGTACGTGTCAGACGGCGGGCAGGGCACCAACGCACGGCCAGAGATTCCTGATACGATACAGGATGTAAGCTTGATAATGGTTTGGACCAAAACGGTTGGTGTGGGCTGTTTTTTCTATTTGGGCTGAGCTAGTTTGAGTGAGTATGGGTGGAGCAGAACAACATGCCAATATGGCCTGTTCGGTTCAGAAATCCTCACCGCTGGCCTCGATATCAGCTGCTCCTCGCCCCTTTCCCATCGCGCCGCCATCCGACCTCTAAGGCTCCGACCTCGCCATCATCGCTGCATCTTCCTCAGGCTCTCGCTGCGCCTGCTGCCCTCCGCGTGCGGCCTCCTCCTGCTCTTCCTGCACGCGCTCACCGCCATCTCCTTCACCGTCGGCTGCTAGGGCTCCTTCACGGCGCCCGCCGTGCCCACGCTGTGGCACAACGTGCACATGCGGGTGCCGCGGTCACCGCCATCTTCCAGGGCGCCGTCATGCTACTCGCACCCACACCTCCTCACCGAGCTCCAACGACGATTATGCTGCCGTCAGCCTCAAGATGGCTAGGGGCCTCGGTACCACCATCTTTGTCCTCGAGTGGGCCGCGCTCATGTTCACCTTCTCACTCCGCCTCGACGACGAGGACGAGCTCCATGCCATGAAACGGCAGTCCTCCCATGTCTTACAAATGACGCCCAATGCTACAACAAGCCCACAACCAATGAAGATTCGTTGATTCTTTGCATTTGTGTGCATGTGGCGGAAGCAAATTAAACCAGCTAATGGAACCGTCAGAAGCCGGTTTGAGAGATGCGGTTTGGTACAATTGTGCAACTAGCTCGGTTTAGTTCCCGCCGTCCTCCTCCCCTGCACCACCAGGCGGCGGCCTCTGCTCCGCGCCTTCCGTGTGCACGGCGTCACCCCTGCTTCGACCCCTACGGCGCGCCTCTCCATCACGACTCAGTCTGCCGCTACCGCCTTCCTCCTCCTCCTCCTCCTCCTCGTCGTGGTGTCCGGCGGCCCCTACGCACGTCGCGGCGGCTCCCTCGTCGGCGTGTCCGTCGCCGTGGCCTCCGCGGTCGTCGGCGCCTCCATGGTTCTCTACCGCTCCACCCGCTATGCCGCCGACGCAGGTGGCTGCACCGCCCTTGGTCCTGCGACCACCGCGCGGCGCTTCCAGGCGCCGTCCCATCTGTTCGCCAGCCTTATGTGCCTCCTCCTCCTCCTCGTCATCACCACGTATGCTAATGCAACCCACGAGCGTGCGAGGCCAACGGCCCCAAGTACTGAGGCTATCCCTAATGGGGTTACGTAAAATGATTGTTTATACACTGTTCGCTACTGTAGATAGAGAGAGGGTAGTTGGAACAGTGGATAAATAAGAGTAGCCAATGCTTTTGAGCATCTCCGTTGGAGGGATGGTCTGAGATGCTCTGCTCCATGTCGGCGTCCTGCATGCGCATGCGCGTGCGCGGCCGGCGCCGGCGCCGTCCCGGGCGTTGGCTGCGCAGCATGTGGCTGTCGCGGCTACCGAGCCATCATCGCCATTCGCGCGGTTACTCCTCTGCTTCTGCTTTACGGAGGGGCGGTGCACTGCGTCCCCCAACTGGCTGCAAGGGTACTATTAGAAGGTGCTCGTATTTGGATACCGATCATGCACTCCTGCCCAATGCAAATACCGTATACTACTAGTGACATACGGTGTGGTATCATTGCTTGTGCAGCTTCTCGTTGCTGGGGTAGTTACTTACAGTACGAATTATGTGTTTTACTGGAGTGCGTTTCTAGGCAGGGGGCTCTTCCTCCCAGCGCGCTGCGAGCGTTCGAAGAGCCCCGCGCACGCGCCCCTCCTTCTTCCTCCTCCCGCCTTCTCTTTCCTCGTTCCGCCCCTGCGCCTCCCGCCGCCGCCTCGACCTCCGCCCACGGTCGGCGCCTTCCGGCGCCTCGCCGCTCCGCCCGTCACCCGCCGCCCACCGCCGCCGGCTACCGCCTCCCGCCGCTAACCTAACCGCCGTCACGCCCCCACCCCGGCCCTTCCCAACCGCCGTCCCCCGCCGCCCGACCAACGGCGCCCCCGCCGCCGGTCTCTTCGCCGCCCCACCAACCACCTCCACCGCCTGGCCGGCCGGCCTCCCCCGGCCCTCCCTCTATGGCCGGCGGTGAAGGAGATGAAGGTCGCCGGCGGCCTCAACCCCGAACCCTAACCCTAACCACCCGCCGCCGCCTCCCCCGCCCCGCCCGGAGGCCGCCTGCGCCTCGGCACCCTCGCCGCGGCCTCCCCGCCCGCTCGCCGCCGCCCGCCGGCCCACCGGCCCCTTCCCGCACCGCTCAGTCCCGGCTCCGACAGCGCCACGTGACGGCCGCGGGAGGGTGCGCGCTAGAGGGGCCGTCGAGCGTGCGCGCGTTGTATAAGGATGGTGGCTTGGGCAAGCATGGAACTATGGAACACTGCAAAACTAGTAGATGCAAATTTGCAGTCGACCGTGAAACCAATGGCCAAGTCCACCTCGAGCCGAGATTTTCTTTGCTTCGTCGCGTTACCCAGAATTGTGATGCCGTTCTCTTTGGGACGGCATGAAAATCGGGCACCGATTAAACTGGTCTGATGGACGGAGAAAAAAAGGAAACACTGGATGGCTATATATGCCGTTGCCGTGCCATCGTGTTCAATCGTCAACGGGTCAACTGACGACCTTAGCAGAAAACGCTGGCCCTTGCAAAGGGGAAACCGGAAAAGGGCGGAGGCCACCGCAGATTTGCACACTTTTAGGGTGTGTTTGGAACTGAAGAATTTCACAGAAATCGTGCTAAAATTTCACAGAAATCGGTTTAATTTCATAGGAAAAACGCAAAAATAAGAAAATATCTTTGAGTCCAAACAGAGTCTGAGTATTGAGTTATCAACAACCTGACAGCAACCAGTGAAGAGTAGGAGCACAAAATATTGGTGAACCTCATCTCGAATGGAAGTGCTGTCAGGTTGAGAATGAGAGAGACAGCTCCGTACTCCCCTCATCTGGAATGGAAGTGGTTGGCCCAAGATCTTTGAAGCCTCTTTTTTCCACGCCTCGCTCGCTTTTATCCGATGGAGCGTCAAACGTCTCCTGTTTGTCAATGCTTGTTTATCACTATTTCAATCACCTATTTCTCTGTTTATAGTAGCGCTACAATGTCGTTTTGTAATATAAACAGTCTATACGGCAACCCGCTGGAGAAACAGTCCGTAGCAGATTAAAAAAAATGGAAAGAAAAACGAGTAATCTACAGTTAGTAGCGCCGTCTCCTACGCAAAATTGTCGCCGGGCCCGGCCGGCCACCAGACAGGAATGATTGAATGAAAAGGGTTTCGTTTTTTTTCTCAAGGCTCTAGGGAAAGGGGGAACTGGGAGGCTTAAAGGCTGGCTCCAGCGGTTCTCTAAAAATAGGGAATCTCATATTTTACATAGCACTGTTTCACATCGTAGACGAGTAAAGTTTGAAATTGGATATGAGAGACGGGAGAACCGTTGGAGTTAGCCTAAGCTAATGGCTGGTGGACCAATTTGCAACAAATTACGCAAATCTGCGGCGGAACACCATGAGCACATGACGATGAGCGCCGTCGAAGCCAACACGGATTCGTCGTCGTCTATTCGACCACGAGCAAATAAATGCAGGGACACGTTGTGAATCTGATGGGATTCCTCCACTATAAACATCGCTTTTTCGTTATATACAGCCGATGCTGCTTTCACCGTTATATAATAAAGATCGTGTAATCCTCCATCATGTCTTCCCCAGCCCTATCAGTTCATCACCACAATATACAGCGTATGGCAGCAAAATGTTTGCCCAAGTGTAGCGACGGATGCCGCCAATTTTATTTGCCTGATTGGAAGATTGGAAGCTTCTAGTGCTAGTACAAGAGATTATCGATGGGACTCTTCACAAGCAAAAAGTCAAGATCTTCCCCAAATAAGTAGTAGTACTGTACAACCGTTACATTCGGCGACAACCATTTCGGAGTTGCCTTTTCCATCTCCGTAGACAGAAGGCAGAAGGACGCCGCCGCCGCAGATGCACTTGGTTGCCCATCATCACCGGCAACCAGAGAGTATGTAGCATAAATTCCCTTTATGCCATAGAGCTTGTACATCTATACAAATTTTTCATTTTTTGTGTGTCATCGGTTTTAGTTTTCAGTCTTTTATGCCACTGCCGTCAACTCAAGGGTGACGCCGTTAATGGCGCCCGGCTGCCCTGCACCCTCCCGCAGCCTCATTTCCCGAGCAGCCGACCCCGCGGCCTTCTTCCCTTACTAGCCAGCGCCCGCCGGGATCCCGCCAGTCCGTCTCTGACCAGCGCTCGCTGCTCAGTCGTGTCGCGGCGGCCCACGGCAGCGGCGCACCGGCCCCGGCACCGTCCATCTCAGACCGGCGTCCATCGCGGACTGGCACCCAGTGGCCTCCTGCAACTTCGTCGCCGACCGCCAGAACTCGGGCGTGGACTGCGCCGTCGTAGAGTCGCTCCCTGTGTTCCGCTTCGGCGCACCGCGTGGGCAGGACGGGCTCGAATGCGTTGTCTGCCTCGGCCGCCAAAGACACAGCTCCAACTCCCGCCGCTCTAGCTCCTACGCCACTGCCAACCGGGCGAAGGATCTCCGGGCAGCACTCGATGGGATCCGTGCGCGCGCAGGTGGTCGCTGCCAGGCTCAACTCGCAGAGGAGGCGCCAAGCGTGACGGAGCGAGGCGACGAGGTAGCGGCATGGGGCCTTGACGTGGTGCGGGTGACATGGCATGGCTCACCCTCTGTGCTGGTGTGGCCGCTCCCCGCATCACCAGCAGCGGCGAATGGGGAATCCAGAGGAGCGGAAGAATGTCCGCATGAGATGAGAGTGAGGGGACATGGCAAAGTGGCACATAAATCTGGAGGTGGTTGGCCCCAGATCTTTGAACGGACGGCTGTGTTTAGATCCAAACTTTCCCCCAAATTCTACTATGCAAAAAGAAAATTTCCCATCACATCAAAAATGCCGACACATGCATGGAGTACTAAACGTAGATGAAATCAAAAAATAATTGTACAGTTTAGATGTACTTTGCGAGACGAATCTTTTGAGCCTAGTTAGCCCATGGTAGGACAATATTTATCACAAACAAACGAAAAGTGCTACAGTGCGCTACAGTATCGGATGTGATGCTTTTGACTAAATTTTGACAGATTTCGCCTGCTTTTCGCCTCCACTTTTTGGATCTAAACACAGCCGACGTCGTCTCTTCGGCCACGAACAAATTAAGGCCGGGTCTCTGTTCACACTTGCACATCGCGCCGTCCAAGTAACGAATTCAAAATTGGCTTAGCTCTATAATCACGAACTCGTGAGAAGGAATTCGTCGCCGTGCAGTGCCCTTACCCTACAATACTTCTGAACTTTTGTAGTGTGAATCTGGTGGGAGTTCCTCCACTAGTAACGTCGCTTTTTCGTTGTAGCCGATGCTCCGTCAAATCCTCCCTATCACTTCATCACCACAATATGCAGCGAATGATGCGAAATGTTTGCCTAAGTCTAGCGACGTACGGATACCACCACGCTTTGTTTGGGAATTGCCTGATTGGAAGCTTCCAGTTTTAGCATACAAGAGAGATGATCACTTGGACTCTACACAAGCAAAAGCCAAGCCAGGCTAAGAAAGCTTAAGTACTGCCATTTGCATTCGGCGACAGCCATTTCGGAGTTGCACTTTTTCCATCGCCCGCCCAGCCCCGTTTCCAGGGTCGTTGGAGGGCACCACCACTGCTCCTGCTGCCACGACCACGCGGGCACGCTCACGAGGGCGGCGCATTCTTCCCTGGCCCTCCCTCGTCTACGGTCTACCTCCTCCTCGTCCCCACGTCCGTCCGCCCAGCCCCCAGGGCGACTGCTTGGCCGCCGACTGGAGGCAAACATAAGCACGATCTCAACCAAAACAGCACTCCGATCCGTGGCGTCTGTGTCCATTTCCATTGTTGCAATTGCGCCTTGCGCGCTGTTTATTAAGGACATCAACGCGTGTGGTAAATAATCGTCCTTGTACATAATCGTGGATCAACGATGACTAGCCGAAAGAGAAAGCCAAGGCGAAAAGGAAGGACGCCGCCGCCACCGCAGATGCACATGGGTGGTCCTCGTCAACAACGGCAGCGTGAGGCTATCCCCAATGGGAGGGTAAATGGATTGTCTATAGCACTATTTAATACCGCAACGCTATTCGTAAATAGAGAGAAGGTTAGTTGGAATAGTGGATGAATAGGGATAGACAATTGCATTGGGATGGTTTGACAGCGAAACGGTGAGTACAAATATTTTAATACCGAATCTCTCGTGGGGAATATATATAGCTTGCTTCTTGTCTCCATAGATCTTTTCAAATCGCTCTTTTTTTTTTTTGTCACGGCTGGGAAAGAAAAGATGAGGTCGCCGTCAGTGGATGGACAGTGGCGTTGTCACGCACGCAAACGTGTCGAGGAAAGGCAGCCGGCCACGGCCATATATAGACGGCCGGGAGCTAGTTGCTTTGCCGCCCGCCCGCCCGCGCGCGTGGGAGACGGCGGAGAACGACGAGGATATACATATACGAGTGGACAGGCACCGGCCGAACGTGTCTCGTCATCGAGGGGCCGGCCGGTCCGGTCCGGAATTTTTTGCCAAACAGGTCGAGAGGCCTATGATTGTGAACCGTGATGCATCCGCATGTGTGAGCGGCGGCACCCTCACACGTGAGGAGGGAGACGGCCGGAACGCGGTGCACCCTCGAAGACGATGTGGTCTCGGTGACGTGATCACCAGATAAAACACCGAGACCCCCGGACAGTAACAGCTAGCAGAGAGCCGACATGGCCGGCAGTACCACACCACCACCGCCACCAGAAAAACCTAACAGGTGATCGACCAGGTGGCCACACACCTTGTGCCGAGATGACGATGATGTGAGCGACGATTTGGCTTGGCCCCACGAGGATGGACGACCGTGTGATGAGCCACCACTCCATCACCAGCCTTGAGCCTTGTATACTTGTTATTATCCTCGTGCCAAAAACTGCTCCCAGTACGTGCTGCTTGGTCGATATCCGAGGGTGAAACGGGAGGCATGCAATCGAAATAGTACTATACTAGTAGTACTTTTTTTTTTTTGTTGGTGCTCATCCATCCAAAACGTGCTCGCATTTCTGGCTCTTCTCTTTTATATGGTCGCCCTGCTCAGAACAGTTCTCGCTCGTAAAAGGTGAGGTGTTGCCCAAGTTTTGCTACGGATGCTACCACCTTTATTTATTTGGCTTATTCGGACCTCCCGGTGTCGCTTTCAACTCTTAGAGAAAAAAAAAAGTTGGCGATGCTCGAACGTGTACAGTTATTTGGCGACAGAAATCTCTTCAGCGTAGACTCTGCAAGCAAGCCAAAGTCAAGCAACCTTATTTCCCGGCCGGTAGCTAGATTCGGTGACGGCCTTACCTTTCGTGCTTTTTTAGAATTTTACTGTTCCAGCTTCCAAACAAGTGCTGATTGATCCGAGGGTAAAATAATCTTCCAAAAAGATCCGAGGGTAAAAAGATGATGAGTCGAGGAATTGAAGTGATGCGGATGAGTGTCCCCCGACGATCGTTGTACCAAGCCTAAATTATGCAAAAGACAGAGCGGCGGCGGCGGCGGCGGCGGCGGCGGGGCATCATCGTATATGTAACTCTATATGCATGGGAGACTACACGCCTCCTCACTCCTCAGCGCGTCGGACTCCTCGCGTCGGTTTTACGCTGCCCTCATCGTACCTGCCGCGTGGCCGGTGACTGCTGACTGGATGCCTCCGTTCTTGCCTCTCTCTCTCCCCAAGAAATCGCGGCACGGTTCAACCAAATCCACAGTCCTCATCCTCCCACAACTCACAAGGCACAACCCGTTGCCGTCTCCAAAGAATGTACTGTACATTCTCAGCCGCCGCCGCCGCCGCCGCCGCATTCCTCTGCGCTCCCTCGGGCACTTGGTCAGCTGCCCTGCTATGCCGCCGTCTGCCCACCTCGGCTGGCCACTCTTCGGTGGATACACACACTCGCGTTCTGCACTGCCGGATGTGAGCCCTCTTCGTCCCCACTCTGCCGCTTGCTTGTGCTGTGGTTCCCCGACATCAGCTATCGTCGCCTACACAGCGTTTCCCTACCGCAGTCGGCGGAGCTGTTCCATGTACTTTTTCGTCTTGCTTCGCTTCGGCGTCCTGCTCTGCTCCCACAACCTCCTTGCCGTCAGGCCGCTGGGCCATTTGTTGGTATCTGATAGATTTTTGTTGTCCGTGTTTCTCCTCTCAGGCTTACCGCGGTTGGCTCTGAATGCTACTGCGATCCATCCTGCTGCTTCCTTCTGGGCTACACACAACGCCCGTCACTGCTCAACATGCTCCTCCATTTTCAGTTATCCAGACATTTCCTCTTAGGTTGCTCAACAACCTCACTGGGATTTAATCATTGCACAGGTAAAATTGTGATGGAAGCACTCCAAACCTTCGAGTGCTATGTTGATGGATTTCATCGCCGCTTCAGGGTACCTACCAAAACTCTCTGCTCCCTGCTTGATATATTTCTACCAAATTGTTCTTTAAGTGCCAACCGAATAACCTTCTATGCTTTATTTGTTTGCCACAGTGGCTGAACGGTTGCATTGAAAGAAGTAACTATGCGACATTTCTTGTGCTTACACTCCCTCTCCCGATGGGCCGATGGTAAGTGCTAATTTTTTTCCTTTGCAATTTTAGTGGTCTCCAATTTGTTGCTACGGTTTAGCTTACAGGAAATCACTGGGTAGTGCGCACATAATGTCCTGCCATGAGTTTTTAGAGAAAACATTAACTACACTATTATTTTGAAATACATACTTTTTGAGAGGTAAGGAAAAGGCAACGACATCTGCCCCCTCAGCCATTTCATTATTTTTTTTCTTGGTTACACCCCCATTTTTAGATTTGATAGCACGAAGAAAATACTGTTCTTTTCTCACAGAAAAAAGGGTAATAATGATCAATTCTAGCACATTTGCATGCTCAATGATGATATACTCTTATGGTATTCCTTGCTCAATAATCAAAACAACCAATATCTTTCAGTATGCAGTACATATTTAAGATTCATAGTCCATTTATGTATCAAGCTGTTCATGAATTTTAAGAACTAACTTTTCCCTTCTAACCTGTAGTACATGACTATATCTAAAATAAACAATTTACTCTGTGCCTATCTCAACAACGCTATGCATAATCAGGTAGGCCTTAAATGAAAAATCCAAGCCTACTCATGCTACATATTGTATCTTACTGTCATGGTTAATGTAGATTTAGATGAAAGCATTATTCAAAGAACCGTCTATTCTTCTAAAAGACGGCATCACTTTGCATATATTGATTTGGTCTTACCTTGCACTTATTACCTTATATAATTTGATACATTAGCATTCTTCATTCTTCTGTGTCACTTGCCTGTTATCTGATATGGCTACAATAGGCTATTCAATTTGGTGGTTCGATGTTACTGAGAATTTCATGTGCCGAGTCATAGCCTTTCGGTTACTTTTCTATCTTTAGAAACAATATTGGCATGAAACTAGCTTGGTGTCAATTTAGTTCTTATTAATATTGCTCATATCCTGTCTCTCTGAACAAAAAGAGGACATTGAATTCTGATTTATGAACAGGTAAAAAATAAAGGAAATGGACCCTAACTGCAGTGTACACATTTATGGCAAACATTTAGCCTACTTGATGTTGTAGGCCCAGATACACATTTTTTGCCAAACATTTTTCATGCTTGATGTTCTAGGCCCATTTTAGTACCATACTACCATTTCTATCATCTGTGGTGGTGTTGAGCCTTAGGTGGAATGTTTGTTCTCTTCAGGTGGTTTTCTTCACAAAATCTAGGATAACGTTGTAAAGCATGCCGATCACACATGACATTCAATTGGTGTTGCTTAGTTATGCCCTGTCTGTTTACTTACAATCTTAGATACGGGTATATTTATGTTCCACGATAATTTCAACCGCCTTACCTACTGCATCATGTATTAACAATTGTTTGAACTTTGAAATCAAAGCATCCTAAAAAACCATTCAACTTTGCTCCCAGGAAAAAATAATCCTTTTGTCTGCTGTGAGGAAAACTACATAAAGCAAGAAAATAGAATTTAGCAGGTGTGTGGAAGTCAAAACCTAGATGATGTTCTGCACAATGTTGATCATTAATTATTTGACAATTCATGTCAATTGTCAGTGTGTAAGATAGATATCATCTTTCCATGCTAATGTCCAAGAGGTGCCATCTGTAATGAAACAGTTCTATTGCATACTGCAAAAGAATGGTTCCATCCCTTTAACTGAATCATAAAGCGATATGTATGAAAATCTGTTCATCTACAAGTAGCACGAAGCTTACTGCAGGCCTTCTCTTGCTTGATGTTTGGGTTCTCGGTCGCTGGTCAAAGGGTGCATGCAAGTGCAACGCAATGTTAAATGGATTAATAACATGCCATTATAAAAGACCGATGGCCTCAAGATACACATCAAATAGAGGTACCTGAAGCATTTCACAGATACCACTTGCATTGCACAAATGTATCGAGCAAATGGGCCAGTGATGCATCGGCCTTAACGGGCGCGGCGAGAGCGCGCCTCCCTGACTAGTATATATATATATAGGACGAAGCATGCACCCGTTGTTCAAGGTGGAAAGTTCATGCATCCCTGAAAGCAAGGCAGAGAGATTCTTTCACAGTCAGAGTGACCTGCTGCGACAGCAGACCTGTACGTGGAAGGGAGAGCAAGGCAGAGACCTACACTACAATCAACTGTAGACATTAACCAATTTGTTAATACCAGTACTAGCTTTTAACTTATTGGACGGAAAAAATGATTAAACCTTTCTGTTTCCCGCATAAAAACAAATGCCCCATCTCCATAATAACTAACCAACTCAGAGTGCGCATTCGTCGGCCGTTGCTGTCAGAGCAAGTATAGTGATATGTTAACAGCTCGTTTGTATTGAATTTTTGTAAAGTAAAGAATCATCTGAAAAAGAGAAATGTGGGTTATCATGCAGGAGCTAGTCTCTATCCGTGCTCCAGGAAAAAAAAAAGAAAAAAAAGAGAAAATATTAATTTAATAGATAATGTTTTCACACTGTGTGCCTGTGAATCTCCAGCGACTATCTGTCTCTGCGGTCTGCACTGCCCTGGCACTCATGAGTCGCTAGTTAGCTCTACTGCTGCTGTGAGTTGATCATCTCCAATCATTGCCTAAAAAGGCTTGTCTATTCACTAATTCTCCACTGTTCTAACTAATTCTCTCTCTGTCTACAGTAGCGTTACAGTATCAAACAACATTATAGGCAATTCATTTACTCCTCCATTGAGGATAGCCCGCCAACAGCCCTTTTTGTCAGTGACCGTAATAAACAAGAAACTAGCGACAACCATACTTCAGTAGAGCTAACCAAGATTGGACAGCAATGATAACACGAGATGTAATTAACTAAGGCATGTTTGGTTCAAACTACATATTGTCTAGGTTTCTTACACCTCGAATTAAATCCTTAAGAATTTCAAAATATTCCTAACCACGGTCTTACAGAAGATAGTAGGTCTTAATTAAAGGCAAAACTAACAGAATCATGCTTATTTCTGGGCTGGTGATCAAGATGGAGCTGAAGGAATATATGTGTTTGTCCTTGATGCTATCTGCACACACCATAGAAGCAACAGTAAACAACGAGAGAAATTATCAGCACTCGTGCATATCCATATCATTTTACAGATGTGTAAATAACCCACAACTTGGACATCTTATCTTACTATTACTAATTGAAGGTTTTAAAAGATGCACTAATTTCAAAGCAAAAGCTACACTAATTTTAAAGCAAAAGCTGCACTAATTTCAAAGCACGCTAGAAACATCCAACCATCAATTAGCAGATTGGAATACTAATAGCCATTAGATCTGTTTTCTAAGTAATTACCCACCTCTGCTATTATGAAAGGTTTTGAGTTCAAATCCCAACGAAAGCAATTTTTTTCGGATTTTTCTCATTTCAATTTATTTTTATATAATTACCCACCTTTGCCATTACGAAAAGTTTTGAGTTCAACTCTCAACGAAAGCAAACTTTTTTTTTTGCAGGTTTTTTCCATTTTGAATTTACTCTCAGTTTCTTATCAATTTTTTTCCATTTACAAATTTACGCTATTAAATGATCCCGTAACTTTTTTCACAAAGACGCTAGAAATCTTTATATGAAATAGATATTTTGTGCCTAATCTCGCTATTACTAATTGAAGAATCCTTTTGGAGTCTCTTATTAATCGTCATAAGATGCGCTAAATAAAAGATAAAATCATAGAAATTCTCACAACAATCGAAAACATCCTATCATCGATTGCAGATTGAAATCTTAATAGCCATTAAATATGTTTTCTATGTATTAGCATCCCATCATCCATCATGTAGCTCTAATAACAATAGCCATTATATCTAGTATTATAGTTTCTAAAAAAATACCCACCATGACATTACGGAAGTTGAAATAAAATAATCCTCTAAATTTGTATATCTAAAAATTGGTCATCATGCCATTATGAAATATGAATATAATAACCCTTTAAATTTGCATAAAAATTATCCACCATGCCATTGTAAAATATGAATTAAATAACTATATAAATTTGCATATAAATTACTCACCATGTCATTATAAAAAATAAATTAAAATAAGTCTTTAATTTGCATAAAAATTACTCAATATGCCATCATGAAATATAAATAAAAATAATTTCTAAACTTTTTTAATCTTGCTAATTGGTTGTTCCTTTTGAAGCCTCTGCATTAATCCTCACCATACGTGCTAGAAAAAAGATAAATCCTAAAAATTCTCACAAAAATTATAAACATCAAACCGACCATCATATAGCTTTAATAATAGTAACTATTAGATCTATTATATTTTGTAAAAGTTACACGCCATGCCATTATAAAGATGAAATCAAATAACCCCTAAATATATATAAAAATTACCCACCATATCATTATAAAATACAAATTAAAATGACTCCCTAAATTTGCATAAAATTTATTCACCATGACATTATAAAAGATAAATTAAAATCAGCCCTAAATGTGCATATAAATTAACCTATATGCTATTTTGAGAGATAAATTAAAATGATTTCTATTAAGTCACCCACTAGGCCATTACGAAAGGTGAATTAAAATGACCAGCTCTAATCTTATACTAAAATTAAATCTATATTCTAATAAAACTCTAACCCGTGCGAGAGCACGGGTTGATGAAGTTAGGAAAAATGTCTTATATATAGAAGTACACAACAAAAAGGGGAAGGAAAAAACATAATAGGAACCCAACAAACTAGAACCATATAACTCCAACAAAGCCCCAGCCCCAAAATCCCAAGCCAAAAAAAAAAACCAATTGTGGAAGTATGTAATTGCATAAAGTTATAACCTCTATTACCCCCTCATGATGCTCGTCAGGTTCTGATGGCAAGCTGTCTCAACCTTTACAGAAAAAGAAATTGGATCCATTCCAGCAGGCAAAAGAAGCCCACAATTTTGCAAATTTGCATATACCAGTGCACCAATATAAGCATATCAAATTAGCAAAGATCAGCGATCATCAGTACACAAGCACCAGAAAGAAGATTGACTCATATTACTAAACCACACATTTCCCTATTTGATAGTATGACGCGGTGAGAAATGCATAAGCAAGTTTCGATCATAATAGCTACATATATACTAGCTCAAAGTAGCACAGATGATGACTCGAGTTGCGTAATCACAAGAAATCACCACAACCATATTCAGCACAGCACCCTTCTTCGTATTATTACACGGAAGATGAAAATTCATTATGGAGATGTTGTTAAAATCTGCTGGGTAGATCGATGTCAATAATATCCCCACGATGAACCTTCACTGTACGTAGCTGCCCCCAGCACCCCACTTGTAGCTTCTGCAAGACAGATTGCCAACATTTTTTTTGTCACCCGTATGCAGACACCAATCAAATGAACATTGCAAACGGAAAACAGAAAATTGTAAGCGCAATCCTCGTATGATCTAACAGTGTCCTGATTAGCTCCATCTATCCATGATCACGCGAGGCGCACATAATCTAGAAGTGGCGGCTTTGCGAACCTTCAATTCTTTTGGTTGGCAAAATCAGGAAAGGATTTCTAGTATCTGAGTGCACCTGCTTGTTTGCTTTGTGGTCCTGTTTGAGTCATAAGAGTGAACTGGTGTGTTTTGGAAGTCGCTTTGTTTAAGATGAGTTGAGAGTTGTAATAAGGCTGGTCTGATTCTCCTTTCATGGAGATGAAGCCGGAAACTTTTGTTTCCATTATTAAAAAAAATGGAAAATGAAAAGGTCCAACTCAAGGAATCAGCATCCGCGCGCTCGAATACTGGCCCCACCTGGGCAAGGAACTATCCAAAACGCTTCCATGGCCGTGAAAGCCAAAGGCAGGCACTGGTCTGTGGTCTGTGTCAGTGACTCGTGTGTTTGTGCCGCTAGCTGATGAAGAAGTCCGAACTGAACGCTCAATCGAGGTCAGAGTCTCGGAGATGTCCATCATGGAGCCACACACTTGTAGGCTGTAGCAGCAGCACGCACCGTGTTGCTGTCCCCGCTACAGTGCTACACCACCGTGTTCTACTGTTCTGGCCGAGTGGTGGCGCGCGAGCGCGACCTCGACGAGGTTTGGAGCAGGATGCAAATTCGGGATCGGCGCAGGGCGCCACGGCGGAAACGTGCCAAGGAGAGGCGAGCGGGGACGCGGGCCGGCGGGGGAGGAGGCAAGGGCGCCCGGCGCCGCGCTTGCTGCCGGTGGTGGAAATGGATAGGTGGGTGGCGGGGCCGCGCAAGCAGCGTCCGCACCTATGGTGTGGTGTGGATGGAGGCGCGGCCGCCGGCCGGACGCCGGACGGGAGGGGCAGCAGTTTCCGTAAACTTACTTACACTGTATACTTGGCGCCGCCGCTGTAGAGGGCCGCGACCATCAGGAAGGCCAGCGCCGCCGCCACTCCGAGCGCGACCTTGTTGAGGAGACGCACGGGCGCTAGTACCGGTCCGTCGCCCGCAACGGCAGTGCCACCACCACCTTCGCCGCCGGCCCGGACGTGCGCGACGACGAAGAGCGTCGCAATCCCCAAAAGAACGCCGCCGCCGCTGCCGCGGGCAACGCGCGGAGAGCGGCCAGACCGAACGCACGGAGAGCTTGCGCGCCGTGGTCCGCTGCCGCACCGCCGGCATCATCCTGGACGAACAAGATGGACACGAGCGTGCCGGCCGAGACGCACACTACGAAGATGACAAGCCCTGGAACCGGGAGCCGCCTGTTGCCCGCGCCGCCGGCCGCGGGGGTGGCGGCGTGAGCGTCACTCAGGCGATGGTGGATGAACGCGAAGGAGCTGAAGAGGGCCGCCGCCGCAGCCAACGGCGGCATCACCTCGGCCGCGCTGTGGAGCAGCAGTGAGGCTTGTTGAGCTGGTGTCGTGGTTCGGCCGCCGCCGCCCGGCTGCTGCTGGTTCAGGAAGGAGAAGAGCTCGAGGGCGGTGGTCGCCAGACACAGGACGGCAAAGGGGACGGCGAAGGCGCTCGCCATGGTGGTGGTCGTTTTCGGAGCATCTTGAGGCGTGGAAGGAGAAGCAGGCCCGGCCATGGTGATCGGTTTGGGAGGATCTTGATGAGGCGAGGGGGGAGAAGCAGGCCGGCTTGCTTGCTGTTGGCGGAGAGGAGCTAAGCTGCTAATGTGCTTGCTGGGTTCGATTGTTTGAAAGCCGGCGGGGGTGGGATTGGGAGATGCTAACAGAAGCGAGACGAGGACGGATGGGTTCGGGGGAGAAGAAAAGGGCAGTATGGTATTTTTGGACGTGGCCATGGATATGATGATGGGAAGCAGTTGCCTGAAGTCTGATGAATTTTGACGGAAGCTTCGCATCTGTTCCTCTTTCAGAGCAAAAATCTAATGTAACCTAAAACAGCATCTGTGTCGTGCAACTTATACATAAGAGAAAAAAGAAGAAGGCAGTCCAGTTCAAAAAAAAAAAAAAAGAAGGCAGACCAGCTAAATATAATAGCTTGGGAGACGATTTTGAAGTGCCATTACCGTTAATCAACAAACGAGAGATGTTACCACACGTGTCCCTTTGCACGTCTCTCAGGGTCTGGAAGTGAACGTACCCCTTGTTTGTGTGTACTGATGTGCCTGTGTAAAATCTGTTGTGGTTTATGTGTAGGGACGACGATCGTTTCTGATTCCAGTTGAATGGTGGCCCTATGCAATCAATTTGTCTGATCAGTCCCTTGTACTTTGTTGGTTGGAGCTTGTTGCACGTTGGAAATGCAATTAAACCCTTCCTTTCTTTATGCTGGAGATATATGACCAAATAGCAAACTAAAGGTAACTCAATTGGTTAGGTTTTATGTGATACAACATGTTGATCTGACTTAGAATAGATATTTGTATCTATTGCTTACTTATTCTTTTGGTGGGTTTATAACTTTATATATGGTAACTTGTCAACATCAAGATCTATACCTGTGGTGTTTGTGCGTGTCTGTTGAGTGCGTGTTCTGCTATTATATATCTAGAATGTACTCTCTCTGGCCCAAAATAAATGCACTTTTATCACGTGTCAAACTATCTTACTTTTGATCAAGCCTATATAGAGAATCTTAATGTTTTTTTACATCAAATACGTGTATTATAAAAAAAATTACATGATGAAACTAATCATACTTATCTGCATTACTATTTTTTTATTATAAATCTGGTCAGAGATGCTTTGACTTAGAAAAAACTAAAAACAATTTTTTCCTTAAGATGGAGGGAATATTTACTACAACTACTAAATAATTCTAGCACACAACAACAGGCAATCAGGCGACCTGACCAAAAATAGTAGTATCTGAGCTGAGCCCGGGTCTCAGCATAGGAGTGGGGCGGCCTAGCCCTGGGATGGGACAACCCAATGTGCCCAAATCCCACCTACGCCATGGACATCGGTAAAGGAATTGAAATGCATCATGGAGACTGCTGTCAGGTCTATGAGAGCACTGCATCTGCGCGCGCGAACACACACAAAAAGAGTCGACATCCACTCCTGGTTGTTTTGGTTTGGAACAGAGCTACAGAAGCAAGTAAGCAACTGTACAGAACGCTCTGAATTAGTATGACCAGATGGAGGAATGGACGTACTCCTACGCAGGCTAGGCGCCAAGGAATCCTTGACCAGTTTATGTATCTCGACTAGAAGTGTAACCCCTTTTCTATCGATTTCTCAGATCTGTAGCAACAACACGTTTTCGACCCATTTCGGAAGAGCCGCTTGTATGGCTCGGTTCCTCTCCGAAAGGACCTCACCTAACAAGGAAGAAGGGAGTCCAGAGACTAGAGAGTAGAACGTCAGAAATATTTGATCCCAAAACGAGGCAAGCAAATCGAAAGGCACACTGAAAATATGCGCGGAGACTAGACAAACCTGTAGTGTGCCACGAGCCTGCCCACCACACACAAGGTGCATCAGCTCACCTCTGCTCTGCAGGAGAGCGACGCGAAGCTGCAAATCGGCGACCATGGCGCCGGAGAGGGGTGAGCTCTGGATGTGGAAGCTCCGGGGCTCACCACATGAGCCGGCCGGCCGGAGCAAGTAGTTGACTTGCAAGTCCGCCCTCAGCTCCTTATCGCCATCGCCATCTAAAAATAAACAAGCAAACGAGGCACGCACAACTGCACAAAGCACAATCACTCCGCACCAGACCTTCACTGTGCGTCGGGACTCGGGACAACAGCTCCACCAATCAGAACGATGAAAAGAGCAACCCATGTGACTCGCACGCAACACACCATACACATACAGTAATCCCAACTCCGTTTGCGAGGGAATCTGTCTGCGCACGGTTCATGATTCAGCTCAGCTGAGCATTAGCTTGGTCACAAAGTTGAGATACAAAACAGGAGGTAATGTTTTTTTTTTTTAACTCGGTTCAAATTTTTTGTTCCTCTACCAACACAATCTTGCCTCCAGAGAGATGTTCTGAAGGCATCTGCTTAATTCGCCACAAGTAATAACCCTATTCCATTGGATTCTAGTGATTCAAAGTTCTGTTTGAGAATTTTTCAGCAACAGCTTAGGCTAGATTCTATCGCTCTTTGCTTGAGCCTAGCTTAGGCTAGATTCTATCCTTTCTTCCTCCTCCATACATGTGTCTAGAGAACTAGTTCTTCATACCATATGTATTCGATTTAGTTGAAACGAGCTTGCGGGTTCGTATACATCTTCCTTGAGTGCCCGTTTGCAACGAGTTTTTTTGGTTGGCCATTGGACTCAGGGGCTGCATGTGTTGGCGCTGGATGTGCATGACCTCCATGCTACAAGGCGACCCTCACATGTGCTGCCATTTGCATGGAAACTGCGGAAGAGAAGGAATGAAGTCATTTAGAGGAGATGGACGACCACTGCACCAGCTGCTCAGAATCTCAGATAGTGCAGGGACGAGGTGAAGCTGTGGGCCTGCCGTTTTGGTGAGCGTAGATATATATATGATTGGGGAAAATTGGTTTGCTATTTTCTCACGGGCGATTGGGTGATTAGTACTTTTATTTGCTGATGTAAACCGTATGTTACAAGCCGGTGAGCTTCAAAATGCAATCTCTATGTAACCATCTGGGGCGATTTGGGCCACAATTAACATGAAACCAGGTGGGGGATTATCTCGCCCCTTTGATAGTAAAAATAAACTAGTAGTACCATTCAATAAAAAAACATTTTTAATTTGTCATGAACGTGTTAAGAAATTAGACAATATCCGAATTAATTTACGAAAATAAATTGTGCAAAACATAGCACAAACTAGCATGTACTCATCTAACATACTAGATTGAACAGCCGCAGTAAAGATCTCACAGATCATAATTAACAGATAGATTTGGTTGATCTGATTATACCTGTCGGCAGCTAGATCCGATTCCGTACTGACGACGTGGACGATGACCGTGTCGTGGACGCCGTGAGTATTGTATGCAGCACGATGTAGAAGCCCGTGAAGGAGTCGGCGGCGATGGCCTTCGGCAGCGGAAGCAGACGGACGACCCGTGGTGAAGACGGCGAGCAGTCGCGCGGAGCACTTTCCAAAAACCTTATTCGCCCTCTTCCGGTGCAGGAGCTCGAAAGGCGAAGGGTTCCGGAGACCTGCTCTCCCGATCGTAGATGCACGTCAGCGTCGGGATGGAGAGAACTACGATGACGGCGCAGTAGCAAGCGTTGGCAAAACCCTAGGTTTTCTGGTGTGTCTTTTGGCGACGCCGGTAGGCTGTTTATATAGGAGCCGGCGATCCGATATCGTGTCGCGATCACGATCTCGATCAGATAAAGACTCCAAAACGTAAGGCTCAAGTCAGGACTCTATGACTTAACGCCCAAGTCACCAAAAAATAAAACAGCAAAAAGAAGCCGTGCTCCCGCAAGGTTAGGATCCGTATTTCGGCGGACCATTTACGCAGGTGCCCCGTGCCTACGCCCATCGCCCCGGCCCCGGCGAGGCGAGCGAGCGTGCGCGTGTGGTCTTCTTTTCTCTCTCCACACCATGATTTAGTAGAAGGGGAAGAGTCTCTATATTTAAGTAGGTAAAACTCCCCTTCCACTAGCAAGGTGAGACTAAAGGTTCCACAATCTCCGTACACATATATGGTCCTTTGAGATTTTCTATGAATTAATACATGGGTCTAGCCCATATATTCAACGGAACGAACATTTAAAAAAACTAGTAGTAAGCACTCCGCTACTTTGACTATAGTACTAAACCTTTTGGGCAAAACAAAACCTTGCAACATCGATCAGTGCCGCTCGTGCATTTGTTTTATTCACTTATCAAGCAGCAGAAAGGATCAAGCATATTATCTCGATTGCAGTATGTGAATATGCAGCACAGAGCAGGGAAATTCAGCATGCATACGTAGTAAACTACTCCTAAATAATCTCAAGTCCGTTCATCAGAATTCAGAAGGCTGCCAGCCACGACAGACGGAGATCTTGCACAGTCCGACTGGTTGCGATGCGATTGGCGCTGAATTCCACAGCAGGCAGCAAAAGAGGTCCGCCGCAGAAGGCGTGTCTCATGGCAGATGACCACGATGCTCCTGGTCCTGGCCACGCAACAGCACACAGCAGTAGCACCCCCCTCCTCCTCGCTTCCTACCGCCGCGTGTGCCTACTGCCTACCCGTGTTCACGTTGCCGTGGTCTCAGAGACCGGCAACGATACAGCGCCAAAAAACTCCGCCGCAGCTGCAGCCTCCCCTCACCACGTCACGACGAACATTGCCGGCCCTGCTGTAAAAACTTACGGAGTACAAACGATTTTGCACCTCCCGAAAAGGCGAAAACAAATGAGCAAGGCAGAAATCCAGCCGTGGAGAGCGCTCGCTCTCTCGCTCTACCGGCCGGTTTGCCTTTTCCATCTCCAGCGTCCAGCCCCGGCCGTTTCCACGGTCGTCGGCGCCACGAGTCCACGACTCTGGTTCGCTTCACCCGCAACGCGGCGCACAACCTGAGTCCTGCCACGACCAACGTACGCGGCGCTTTAGCACGCTGACGAGGGCGGGGCGCATATTGCCCCCTGGCCCTCTCCTCTCTGCCTCCTCTCGTGTCACCACGTCCGCCGCCCAGCTCCAGCACGAGCCCGACGACGCCAGCTGCCGACGATCCGCCTCATGACTGTATGTGTCCTCCGCGTGCGCGCCGGCGCCGAGGGACCGTGCCTCTGCGGTCGCCGTTTGCATGGTGGCGACTGCCGACTTGCCGAGTGACTGCTCTGTTGCCTCGCCTTAACGACGCAGGCGGCGTACCTGCGTATGGCTACCTCAGCAGGAGGGTATGTTTGGGGGTAGTGATCGATCTAGTTATGTGATGCTACTGGTACTGGATGGAGTAGTAAGAAATCCATGTCCAATCCCCTGGAATAATATTCCTCTTTGCTTCGTGTCGCAAAGCGGAAGCCTCAGAGCAGGCAAAAGACGAGGAGCGTTCGGTCAATCACGCGTTACGTCAGATGTTCCAAAAGAGGCGAGGCATGCGCGCCGACTCCCGAGTCCCGAACCCGACTGGGGCAAAACATGCATGCAGCATACATGATCTCGACCAAAATAACACTCCGCGGGCCCAGGCGTCTCTGGTGTCCATTTCCATTATTTTGCAACTAGTGTATCAAACCCGTGTGTTAGAGTATTAAATGTATTATGTATTAGAATATAACATATATAAATCTATTTTTATACTTAGTTTTTTATAATAGCATATCTTGCTACTTTATATATATGCTTAATTGATTTAGATAATCTTTGATACGATTGCAAAACTAGGTAATTTTAATATAAAACTGAGTGGTTATTTTCATTATACTATAAGTCAAAATAACTAAGGTGAATAATTTAGATATAAATTAGAGGGGTTATTTAGTATTAACCATTATAATAGCAAATTTGAGCAATTAGGTATAAATTAGTGTGTTATTTCATATTTTCTTTCGTAATGGCAGAGTGGGTAATTAATATGTAGTTTAAAGGTTTATTTAATATTTTTTTGAAAATGGCAAAGATGGGCGATTACTTAGAAAACTGATCTAATGGCTATTAAGATTCCAACCTGTCAATTGATGATCTGATTATTGTGAGAATTCCTATGATTTGATTTTTTTTCATCTTGTGAGGATTGATGTAGAAACTTCAAAAAGAGTCTACAATTAGTAATAGTAAGATTAGACAGAAAATATAGGTTTCATGGAAGGGTTTCTAGCATCTTTAATGAGAAAAAACGGACAAAAATTGAAAGTAAATTTGAAAATGGAAAAAAATTGGAAAAAAAATTTGCTTTCATTGAGAGTTGAACTTCATAAGGTAAATTTAAAAATGAGAAAAATCTGTAAAAAAAAATATTTACTTTCATTGAGAGTTGAATTCAAGACCTTTCATAATGGTAGAGGTGGGTAATTACTTAGAAAACATATCTAATGGCTATCAATATTCCAGTCAGCCAATTGATGATCGGATGTTTCTGATTATTGCAAAAATTTCTAGGATTTATCTTTTTTTCTAACGTGCTTTGAAAGTAGTGCTACTTTTAGAACCTTCAATTAGTAATATTGAGAGTTGAACTCAAGACCTTTTATAATGGTAGAGGTGGGTAATTACTTAGAAAACATATCTAATGGCTATCAATATTTCAGTCAGTCAATTGATGATCGGATGTTTCTGATTATTGTAAGAATTTCTAGGAATTATCTTTGTTTCTAACGTGTTTTGAAAGTAGTGCTACTTTTAGAACCTTCAATCAGTAATAGTAAGATTGCGCCTTGCATGTTGCAGTTCTTTGCTACTCCCTCGTTCCCAATTTACAGGTAGTTTGACTTTTTTTGGCATTTGATCAAACCGGCTCGTCTTACTTAGAAAATTTCATAATTATCATTTATTTTTATTGTGGTTTAGTTTAGCATATAGTATATTTTAACTATGAATTAAATCTTTCTATATTTTCGCAAATATTTTGAATAAGACGAACCGGTTTGACCGGATGCAAAAAAATCAAATAACGTATAAATTGGGACGGAAGGAGTAGTATTTAAGTACGCAAGGTGTGAAGGTGTGGCAAATAGTTGTTGCACTCGTGTGGATCAACGACGACGCAGCAGAAAGAGAAAGCCACCTGCATCTGCCAAGGCAGAAAGACGCCGCCGCCGGAGATCACTTGGTTGGCCTTCATGCATAGATCTTTTGAAAAACGGAATTTCTCCTTTTTCTCTTTTTGTCACGGCTGGGAAAGTGTCTGCAGTCGTCGTCGTCGTCACTCGTCAGTGGACCGGACGGCGGCGCTGTCACGCACGCAACGTACGCAAGCGCTTCGTCGATGGCAGCCGGCCACGGCCAGAGACGGGAGCTAGCTAGCTAGTTGCTTTGCCGCCCGTCTGCCACCGCCGGCGCGTGTGGGAGACGGCGCGGCGGAGAACGACGAGTCGACGATGATATAGGAGTATATACTAGCGGACAGACACCGACCGTCTGGGCATCCAGGGGCCGACCGGTCCGGACAATTTTGCCGAAACTGGTCGCCTACGAGAGTGAACCGTGATGCATATGTGGGCGGCGGGGGCGACGGCGGCATGGGATCGAGAATAGTGGAAGGGGTCAGAGTCACTTGAGACGATGAAATTCGTAGCAGCAATCATAATGACGATGGCGTGACAATCAAGCTGCAACGCTGCAAGGGGAAAAAAAAAGGGGGGGTTCACGCTGGTTTTTACTAATTAACCAACAACTAACGATGAGATATTTTCTTTTTTAACTAAATAATAATGATGTTTTTTCTGATCTCTAAAAAAATGATGATGACGGTGGTACGATAGAAGTTGCTTAAATGCACGAAAACACACAACTAGAGAATTGAATGGGCGTCTTTTTTTTTCATCCTCACAGCTTCTGTATTTATCCAACGATGCGTCGTCACGGTGGTTGACAGAATGAAGGAAAAACATATACAGGTACGGCGGTACTGCTAGTACCAGTCATCAATAGCGACGCGTTGTCTGGTACGCAAAGGTGGTGTCGAGCCCGGTAGGCCACACATGGCCTTTGTTGCTACCGCGCGCCGCGACGGTCACGGCCGGCCGGCGGCTCCATCACGTGCGGGCAGTGGGAGACTGACCAAACGCGGTGCACCCTCATCGGTGCGGTGCGGTCTCAGTGACACAACAACATCGAGACCCAGATAGCAACGCAGCAACGTAGCAGTCATCTAAATTGGTACACTCTGCCTTAACCAGCTATACAAACTGCTACGGAGTAGTCAAAGCAGTGGTCGATCTAGCGCGCAAATATACTGACACTGTTCTTTTCTTCTTCTTTTCGAGATACTCTAGTACTTGTTGGTGCTCATCCGAAACGTGCTCGCATTCCTGGCTCTGTCTCTTTCCTTTCCTCTGCCGGACGTCCTGCTCAGAACAGATCCCGCGTAAGATCCTGTCTCTGTACGCACCCGGCCGGCAAACGTGGCTCCACACGCTTGACGAAGCCGGCATCATGTCTGCTTGTGCACACAAGGCAGCAAGCACTGTTTGTTCGATGAGAGATGCGTTGCACTGTGCACGGCCAAGCGGCCGGAGAGACGTTTGTGTTAAAGTAAAATATATACTAGAGTGAATGATGAAAGAATGAATCTCCATATCGTATTGATTGATGATCACACATATATATACATGGGGAATGGACGTGTCCGTTCGTGTGAATGGACGCGTCCCTTCACCCTTTTGAGAGTTACAGGAGGAGGGAGAGAGAGAGTGAAGAGACATACTCTTCACGAACAGACATCTATTCATTAAATAACTAACTGCTCTAAGCCTTGACGATGAACTTCTTCTCCAACAGGTGCCTCTTCCTTGAATGGTCACAACCCTTCATCAAAGGGTGTCTCTTGGATGAGATCACATTTCTTTATTTCTCAATACTCCCCCTTGATCGAATTCATCTTCTGAGATCATCTTTGAATATTTTATCCATAAATATGGTATGCCTAATATCGTCCTCTAAAAACCCCGTGGGAAAAATAAACGATACGACATATTGATAATTCTTCTATGTTCAAGTAAGAAGAGAAAAATTATCGATATACTATGAGTATTCCTTCAAAAACCTAATAGGAAAAATAAAGGATACATCACAATATATATTATTTGTCAATAAATCTTATATGTCTAATATCATCCTCTAAAAATCTCGTGGGAAAAATAGATAATAGGACATATTGATAATTCTCCTAAAGTTTTTGTAGGAAGAGAAGAATCGTCGATATCTCATGAAAACACCTTGAAAACTCAAAGGGAAAAATCAGGGATACATCATGATATATTGTTTGTCCCATGAACCTAACATGGCTAATATCATCCTCTAAAAACCCATGTGGGAAAAAATAGATGATATGACATATTATATCCTCATATTGATATTGCCTCATTAAAAACTTTATATGAGAAAGCCTTCGAAGAGGTAAAACTCATGTAAAGAAAAGAGCACAACATATGGTGTCTAAACAAGTTTACGAATCTAAGAGAAACTCCCCCTGATTCCTGCAAAACTTAAGTTGTCTCATACCTGCTCCTTCAACATATTTATAAAACATGGAGTAGGTAAAAGTTTTATGAATATCTTTATAAGACATCACACAACTTAGATTATAACATGTTTTCCAATCCATTAATTGGGGAAAAACAATCTTAGGTAAAAATGCATAGCAAAATTGCACCAAGTATAACTTGTCTACACCTCTACAACATAAGGTCGATGGTTCAATCAAACCAATACCACATTACAAAAGTATGTAATTTATCATTCTGCGAAGCCAAAGCCATTCTTGGAGCTTCGCATAATCAACATGATTATTAATCAGAATGAATGGTGAAAATGGCCATAGATATCTTTATTGAAGACATCCACAATATAGGGCACTTTTCACACTATAAGTATGTAACAATTGTCTATGATATGACATTTGAAGGATCGAATAAATGTCAAAATCTCGGTTTCTTTTTGTAAAAGACACCAAGATCTATCCAGTGAAAGTCGAATCTCAGTTTCTTTAGTTAAAGATACTAATATATCTTATATATGCCTTCGAGTATCGAAAGATATCCCTTAACTCTAACCAATGTAATTTGGTATGAGTAACGCTATACATTTGCAAATAGATCCATTGCAAACACAATGCCTGGCCAGGTAATATTTGCAAGATATTTAAGCGTAGAAAAGGCACAGATATAAGGAATATGGATTCCTATATCTCTTCTCCATCTCCCCATTAATGTCCAAAAGGGTCTTTCTCTAAATTTAATTTGAGATCTGACCACCAAAGGACTTTAGATGATTATGACTTATCTATATTGAGTTATATCAATATCTTATGGATTTAGACAACTTTTTGAACACAATTGTTCAAACAATATTGGATTATAAATCCATATGTCTCAGAGTATACTCCGTATTTAGATTACCATGTGTTATTTAATAGTGTTCATCGCTAATGATATCAATTTTATTGACCAATCATTAGGAGAGCATAAAGTACAATCAAGAACTTCTAGATAAACACCCACATATGTTGCAGTAATCTTTGTGTACCCTTCTCAAGAAAGAGTTCACTAAGTCGATTGTACCTTTCTCGACTTTAATGCTTTTGAGCCAAAACAATGACTTTATTAGCACTGCACTTTATATGTTGCATATTTGTGTATGAATGTTTAACACCTAGTGACCCATGATACATTTGTCGTCACTACATCTATCAACTGCATGTATAGATGATTTTGTACTGCCAATAATTATCGGAAATTATTCATCTTACTAGTAAAGGGTTTGGGTGAGATTTTTGTTCAAAATCTCTAAGCCAAGGAAAATTGATTGGCCTGTTGGGTTAAAGCCCTATGCTACTGGTTTTGTTCATATCTCACTGCCTTTTTTCCGAAGGCCAATTTTAGGCGGAAAAATTTTGAGGTATCAGCATACAAGCCTATACCTCTTAGTGAACAAAGCTAACTATGTTGCATTGCAACATTCCGAAAATCCAGAATGAGTGTTGGGGACACCCTGCCATGGTCTTATTCTCTGGATGGAATATTGTATTCAATTCAATCAGAGAATTTTACGTCGACATATGTAGCTTAAAATATATTATTCTCCAATTAATGTGAGAACTAAGTCTCATATATATACATATGCCCTTAATCAATGGTGGATTCCCAATCACTATAATTAGGGCTTTCCGATATCCCACGTTCGACCATGCGCGCATTCGAAGAGGGTTCGTGGACCAAATCCACCTGGGGGCTCATCAATTTCAGGTTGATGTGCATTCACTGTCTTTCTCTGCCTTAAAGCAGATTAATCCTGCTGAGATACCTTCTTCTCCCCCTCTTAGCATTGATGGGAGTAAGAGTGGTTTCATTTGGTACCTCCACTCTTTCAGGCATATTTCTAGCTGGAATAAAAGACTTCATTACGCCCTTGTAACAAGTAAATGCATATGGCAGATTAATTTGCAATGTTTTGCAAACCATAATTTTCTGAATTGAAAGTTCAGAGTACGTAATACGTGGATCTGAGGAGGAGATGTTCTTCGCATCCCTATCAATTTCTCGGCATTCTCTTTTTTGGTACTTAATCTCCCCCTAATGCCGGGAAATATTCCTCATTTACAACGTACGGACCGTATATGGATCTTTACCAGGAGGATTCAAATACTAAGTGATTGACGGAGACTTTAGTCTCAGAAGATCCTTATTTCTGAGAGGGCCCATAAATGTACGTTAAGGTGGTGAGATCAGGTTATCTACCCAAGTTAGGGAATACAATGAGATTACGTTATTTCAAAGAGGAATTTGCAGTTTAATCACACAAGCCAGGAGCGTGTAGCACTACCTGACTCTCAAACACACTTGTTGGGAATGGAGGGCAATCTATTAGTTATGTTATGATCTTAGTCCAAAGATTCTAATTAGCTTGATATGAATTCTAGGGGCCATACAATCGTCATTGAAGGCACACGCTATGAATTCAATAATGTTTAGGATAATGACTTCACAACTTGAGTCATCGTATTCATATCTTCATGGTTTTGTATGAACACTAAACCTGAATAAGATCATCTAAGGATGTATCTTTAATCATGAAAAATACCTAAACTGTCCATACATTGTTTGTATCAGACTACACATATCTTCTCTTGAAATGTGTTATGAATCTTAGATATATTTAGATCATATTTTTAAGATAAGAGGATCTTAAAATAATTTTCCATGTATCGTTTATCGTACACATACAATAGGAAAAATATAACTAATAGCATTGCCAATAATTTCACAACATCCCATAGGGATGGACAAGTCGAAACATACCAATTTTAGAATGAATCGAGTGTCTAAAAAATTATTTTATTTGCAACATGTTGTATGGTCTTTATGTATATGCCATATCCGTTGTTGTCAACATATGTTTCTATACGAAACAAATTGTACGGATGTCTCTATAATTTAGTAAGATATGAGTTACGCTCATTCTCCATAGGGGGTATGACAGTGGTACGACCATTCCAACTATCATATCACTTGTAGTGATTGCTAAACCTTTTCATCTTCCATTTAGAAGAACCTTGAAGTTTTGTGTAGCCCTAATTATAGATTTTTATGGCATTTATCTACCATTGTAATGGTGCCATACACATCTGTATATAAGGCATTCATCTAAATATCGCTGTTGCATGAAGATGGGTTGGGCAGAGCCGATGAACTCTAATCCGTGTGGGATGGGGGTGCTCGGCCACCATTGCCGTGGGCCCTGCTGAGCCGCATCAAGTGCGGGCACAGTTGGCGGCTAAGGTCATATTCGACGAGGCCGCCACGTGGGCGAACGCCGCTGCGTTTGCGGGTGCCGGTGCCGCAGTCACCGGCCCTGTTGACTTCTGTTGGGGGCCTAGGTGGATCGAGTGGTTGCAGGTCAGACCATAGGCGCCGCGAGAAGTGTCGCGACGGGCGCAGCCGCATGCGAGGGGCTTGGCTGAGCCGTCATCTTGGACGGGCGCCGTGGCCGCGGTCCTCCCCCTGATGTGTGAAGTCAACAGCCACATGAAGCAGACACCAGCGAGTGCCGCGGTCAGTGGTCACCAGGCCACTGGCGTCGCTGACCGCTCTTGGGTGCAGGAGACATTGACGAGTGAAGGCATTCTGTTCCAACCGTCGTCGTCGCCCTGAGGTTGCTCACAGTAGCGAGCACGCGGGCATGCACCATCAATGTAAGGAGCCGGGTTTAGAGTCACAGCATGGACAGTCGTCGTCTCTGCCGTGCTGAGCCGCACAAAAAGGACGGGTGCACGCCATGGCTGTCAAGGGCACCGATGGAGGCCTCGGGGCCTCGATTGCGATTTACCAGCACAGACATGTCTTTGCGTGAGCGGGCACCACAGTCCACAGCCACCGGCATTGCCGACCGCTGTCGTCGGGTGCCGAGGCCAGGCTAAACCACATCATCAAGCGTGTGCTTGGCTGGACCGCTGTACCAGTAGACGTCACCATTGCTACAGAGAAGATCACTTCCCCTCATCGAAGCATGATCATATCAACGATGTCCATAGCCATGTAGAAGGTAAACAACTATGATGAACATACTTACAGATATATATACTGCTTGTTGTTTTGATGTGCTTGCCCGTCAGTATATGGTGCCACAAAAGACCATGAAAATTCCTTTGGTAACCATGGCGATGCACAGATCAACAATGCATAACTTGATGTCCTTCTGTTGTTGACGATAGTGTGCTCCTGTAGCACGCCGTTGCTGTTTTCTTGGTGAAAACCGAGTCCCTCTGTTCGTCTAAGATGAGTTCTTGCTGCATGCGAACTCCTCCATGATTAAGGCCTAAGATGGCCTCTGTTCTTCTTTAGTGGCCAATTAGCACTCACAGAGCCAAAGTGCATGATAACGTGTTAAAGTAAAATAGATAGTAGAGTGATCGATGAAAGAATGAATCTCCATATCGTATTGATTGATGATCTGAATGGACGCGTCCCTTCACCCTTTTGAGAGTTACAGGAGGGAGAGAAAGAGAGTGAAGAGACACAATTCTTCACGAACAGACATCTATTCATTAAATAACTAACTGTTCTAAGCCTTGACGATGAACTTCTTCTCCAACAGGTGCCTCTTTCTTAAATGGTCACAGACTTTCATCAAAGGTGTGTATTGGATGAGATTACATTTCTTTATTTCTCAACAGTTTGCAAGCGTGGTGCATGTCGACGGCGGGCGGCCACCAACGCGCAGCCAGAGACACTGATACAGGATGAAAAGCCTTTTGCCCACCACTGGCCACCGCCGCGACCGAGAGAGAGAGCCGCCAGGCGGTCGTGGGAGACTGGCGCCGTCTGCGTTTCTCGTACGCAAAGGTATCGGGCCCGGCAGGCGGCAGGCCAGAGGCCACACACACACTCGACCTCGAGGACGGACGGCTACGTACGTACTGCCACGCAAGCTGGTGATGTGATCGCCAGAACAACGAGGGTTGGTTTTTGTCCAAAATGTGCCAAAACTAAATTTTTGATACATTTTGACAATACTGAATTTATATTAAGTTTTTGCCAAATAAATAACATACTTTATTAATATAGCTTGTTTAGATCTTAAATAAACCACATGAATAAAAAAAATACGTTGGTTGGTCAAAATTGATGTATATTTAACACGGTCAATACGTGCCGAAATGTGACTGTTTCTGTTTGTGTTTTTCCCATCCTACTAGAAGTGCTCTACAACATTCAAATGTTTCTCCAATTCCGGCATTGTTTCCCCCTTGTGAGGTGCCGATCGGTTTGGAGTGGAACCACGCACAGAAGGCCACGGCTGGCTGGACATTTAAATGCATGAAGCTCGGCTCGCTTGTGTTGCAAGCTCAGCCGGCCGGCTCAGCTCCGCTCGGTGGAGGTTCACGAGCCGGCGCATGAGCCACAGTTAAAAATATGAACTATATTCAAAATAAATTAATTTATATATTTTTTAAAAATAATAACAATATTATATGGTACATATTTTTCACATATATATGCAAAGTGCTATTTTATCTATTTAAATATTAATTTATACTATTAATAATATAAAATAATATATCGATCATCGTGGAATCATTCATAGTTTGGTTTGGGCAAGCTCACGAGCAGGCTCGGCTCGGCTCGGCTCGCTACTTTTGCGAGTCAGAGAATCAGGCTCGGCTCAGCTTGTTAGCCGGCTCACGAGCTTCGAGCTATTTTTTCAGTCCAGCTGGCACACTCATATCAAAAATCCTGACGACTGATGAAATAAAGAAGCTCATCTTGTCGCTCACAGTTGAATGAATAGTTTCCGTTGAACAAAAGCGTTGGCGTGCCAACGGAGACACGAGTAATTCGGGGTGAAGAAGAACAATGAAGAAAACAAGCAGCAGAGGGACTACCGTACATTCATCCTTCCTTTTTTTTTTTCCTAAACGAAAGACGAATGGCTTTATTCACATGCCAATCTCTTGTCTTTGAAACCTCTTGTCTTTGCGATCTTTACGGCTTTACTGAAGAAGGCGAAAAGGAGAAAGGTAAACGTAACCGGTGAAAAAGATGAGAAACGCTCTGTTACCTTATCGCTCAATCTTCCCGCCTCCACCGCCATTGTTTCATCCAAATCAGACGGCATTGTGTACCATTGTCTTTCTTACAAAAATCATTATAAACTCTTGTACAAACCCGAATAAAATTTCCATCATCTAAGAAAACCAATAATATTTTCCCGTAATCATGGCGTAGTATGTGGAAGAGCTCCATGCTAGTCTATATATGTTCTTACTATGGAAATTCAATTATGTTGTTCCCTAATTATTCAACAGATGCAGCTGTAGGGAATGAAATTAACGGTAGTTGTTCTTTTAGAGTACAACGTTGTTTAAATTTGGCACCTACCGCTCGATGATGGACCGCAGATTCCTCGCACATGCGGAGTGATGGTGATTTGTCCACTTGTTATGTAGATGGTACGGTGTTGGATGAGGATTAAGGAGGAGGACACACACTTGCCGTTACAGCCCTGCAGGTCATCGTGCTCCACTCAGATGAGCAACTGTATCGCCCTCCTCTCCGTCGCCATGCTCGCCGATCTGCTGCTACGCCCATCGGAGATGGGCATCGAGGCTAGGCTCAGCTGGTGCAGAATTGCAGATGAGCTTCTCTGCCGCCACTCGTGCTATGGGCTATGGCGACGGCAGGTTTGTCTGGTCTCATCTTTGCTGCTCGTTATGCTGTGCAAAGCTACTAGTTTTGCCCCTTTTGCTTCTCTTATTTAGGATAGGGCCAAATCTAGGTGACTTTCTATCAAGCAACATTAATCTCTAGCTAGAGTCTAGCTAGACTCACTTGAGTCTTCAGAGAAGCATCTCAGGGAGCTAGTAACCTAATAACAGCTCTATGCTACAGTTAGTTGTTGCAGACCTGAGTTACCGTTTGAAAAGGTGTGTAGCCCACTGCCCACCTGTAGACATACTGAGATTAAGCATGAAAATTTTCTGGTGGCTGTCAGAGTCACATACCGTACGTACCTGCATAAAGTTGAAATGGTGTTAAATATAGCTTAATGGGTTTTTTTTTTCTGTATTATCCGTTTGTGTCCTGTCTCGGCCACACGTACTCATCTCTGTTTGCATGAAATCCATCCGCTAGGCGACAGCTGATTCTCCTATCGACCTCGTGGTCTTTTTAAAGTATCTAGTTATCTACCATTCTACTACCTCAGTAGCATGAATCTGAAACAAAATGTAGTAGAAGGGCATGATAAGCCTTGTAGTCATGAGCACACATGAAAAAAAACCACCTTTAGGAAAGGGAGGCTCACTGGCTCAGGCAGTCCGAAGCGATTTTCTGGTGCCGAGCGGCAACGTGAAAACGCCTAGATTTCAGATTTTCTAGCTGATTTTTTGGGGTGTTTTGATTGATTTTTCGTTTTCGAATCGGGACAGAAAAGAAATTCATCGAATCCGTTCGAAAAGGCCGTCCCTGGTTGTATCCGACCAATTTCTGTTCTTGGAAGAAAACGGCTAGCGGCGGCATGGAGCCATGGACATGCTTAGCATGGGCCAGCCTCAGCCCAGTAAAAATCCTGTCCATCAACCTGCACAATACAGGTGGGCTACGGCCCCTCATGGTGCACCGGCCCAACTCATCACTGATAAAGCCCGAGAGTAGGTCAAATGGCCATACTCTTGACAAAACCATCCTCTTAAAATTTGAGAAAGAAATGCCTTGTAGTGTTATTTGGTCATATATTTCTGTGCTCAGTTACATGGCAGGATAGGTATATGTAAGTGAGGGTTTCCGTCAGCCTTTTCGAGGATGAAAAAGAAGTCTGCTTCTCATGTCCCAATCCCAAAAAGCTCCTATCACGTCCTTTGCCTAAAAAAATGTGGCGGAACCGTCCTGCTTAATCTAGACTAAGCACACCTACCACCTCTGGCTCGCTGTGCACTTAAGCCAGACTAAACCCGGTAGTCCGTCGAGAGTCCGGGACTCTCGATCACACCATTTCCCGAGGAACCGATATCAAACACATTCGACTCTCGAAAGAGCCACAACAATTACATCATCACAGACAGTTGAAATAGAGAATAATAGACTTAATTTATAAACCAGATATATGAAATCAAATACATGTTCAAATATAGCGGAAGCGAATTCAGAGTATATATAAATATCGAAAGCGTTTTCAAAACATCTCGCAGCAGAAACAACTCAAATAGTCTTCATGAAGAGATGAACAAGGCGTGTAGCACCGAGCCCACCGGTACTACCACCTCCAACACAGTTGCCCGGATGTCGTCAATACCTGTAATCCAAAAGTGGGGGCAAACCTAAGTACTAATTACTCAGTAGGACTTAATGGACGGGGCTTACGGCTGACGCAAAGCATGCTTACTAATCATGTGGATCCTTAGCTGTTGATTCTTAAACAGAGTCATGTTGACATAAGATAGCAGGATTTGACAGCTGCTATCCATTAACCATGAAGATCACTTATATCATAAAGTAAATACTTGCAGGTAAATAAAACATGAACACATGTTCCGTCCTAAGATTCACAGCGCCTCCATCCAACCCCTTGGGAGTAGCCGTCTCAGGAGCGATACCACGGTACGTCGGGTCAGCCCTCCCTCGACCTCAAAGCATCTCCCAAGTCCATCGAACTCCTAGCAGTGGATGGGCAACACCCTGAATAGTGGGACGAATCATACATATCCAAGCATGTTGTATTAAAAAGCGTGATTTAATAAACAACATGTTACATTTATTACTACGTTGCCCGTGTGCGATATCTGGTATTCTCACACCTGGTGAGCATCAGCGATTCGAATCGATTTGTTAATTCCCGAGAATAACTAAAAATGCCAGGGATATATGCTTACTAGCCATCGGATTCCCACGTATAGCCTCCATCTCCACTTGTCCCATCCCAAGTTCGATTCCAACCCGCCACTTTCCTGGGTTTAGCCCCCATGGAGCGTTACCACGGTACGTCGGGTCCTGCCCTCCCATGAGATAAGTGCCCCCAGTTCCATGGTAGGAACAAGTCTCTGTTCTTCGGATGGCACAAATAAGACTTTCACCGATCCATTATCCCGGATAAGCACCTTAGCAATATTATGCCGATCAGCAGGCGAACAGTGAACGGGCCTTATGCGACTCGGGCGGAGTCCACCATTCCTTGCCACATCATTTTTCACAATATTTCCATAACTCCGCCCGGTCTCTATTTAACATCAGCAATAATAATCATAAATTGTATCATAGTAAGATTTCTGATATTTGTAAAATCACATACGCGACGAGTGACAATGCTCACTCGTGTCTACTCGTACCGAGCCTTTCTAGACATACTCGTTCTACGAACTCTATTCATAGGATCTAGGGCCAGGACGGCCAGGATGTCTAATGCAGTTGGTTCTAAACAACTCCTGATGCATATGCCTAATGATCAAGACATAAGATGTTTGCTGGGTATAGTATGGTCCTGCCTACCTTTGATTTGCTTTAAGAGAACCAACAAACTATGCTAATGTTAATTTGCCGGGTTGTGAGGCTTTGCTCGAGGCAACCCCTTGATCCCTTGGACAACTCCTCCGTCCAAGCACGACTGATTGGCCCTCCAGATCGTGAGTAGGGCTTAGTTGGTCTTTTGAACACCGATACTTGATTAGTTTCACGCACTTGCTTTTTGATCACATATCTGCAATTAAGCGTCACTATATGAATGTCATGCACGATGCAGTGAATGGGATGCATGAATGACAAGCACACACTTAGAAAAATTGATTTGTGGTTAGATAGAAAGGTGAACAATTGACTACTCAAACAATATAACTTTTGTGGGTATAAATCTAGCTTATGCTCACACGATTAAATATAAACAGTGCAATATATAAATTAGTACACGAGCAAGTTATCAACCCTATAGCTTCTCAGATTTTTCATAAATTATAGGAATGGTTTCCGGAGGTGAAATTTTATCAGTGAGCTAAACTTAGCATGGACTGCATGTACAAAAATTTACCAATTAAAACTCCTAAGTTTGACAGGACATCTATTTTTCCATATATTAATCTGGTGCGAATTAAGATGTATATGTGAACAGTGTCAATAGCCTTCTCTAGTATGCATTCTAGATTCTATGCATCAACATTAAGCCACCAAATTTTCCAGAGAATTTTTCTAGCCATTTATGACCACTTTTTCTAACTATCATTTCCAACATGTAGCATTTTATCATTTTCAAATCACCATTAAAACTTGACATGCAGAGGCTTATATTTTACCAGTGAGATTCACAAGCTATATAGGACATAAGAAAAATACTAGTGAGTCATATTTATCATACTTTACGTAGCTTCCCTTTTCCAAGTCAAATAAATACACAAAACACATACATAGGGGCCAAACAGTAATTTACCCACCAATGTTAGGGCTACTAAAAATCACACAGTACCTAGATGCCAAGACAAAGTTACTATCCAAGTTTCATAATTTTTGGAGTTCATTTAGTTCATTTTTCCCATTTATTTACCCTAATCATGCATGCAATAAACCAAGGGCAAAACAGACTTTTCACACATCCACTTTATACCAATCATGTAGATCTACTCTAGAGTAGTCTAATGCAACTGAGTTTGTCCATTTTGGATTTTTCTATGATTTGTTATGACTTTCTAAATTTCACATCCAATTTAAATGCATTTAAATGGAAAATCACTCAGACTAAGGACCGAAACACAATTAACGCTATACTTCAGGGGCTAGCAAACAAATATCTATAGACTCTGTCAACAGCGCACTAATTCAACATATATATAGGGTTAGATCTGCAAAAGTTCAAAGGTTTGGATTAAATCGTGAACCGCCAGTAGATCTAGGGTCTATCCTGCACGTTTTTCAAGACACAGTGAATAGTCAAATAGTATGCAGAAAATGGAGGGGTTTTAATGCAAAGTGTCGCATTTTCTTCTACCTCCGGATGGGGAGAACGCTGCGCGGAGGGAGGAGAAAGGCGGGGCTGCGCCGGCGTGTGGGGCCGCGCACTTGGGGCCGAGGTGGTGTGGGAAGGTGTTCCCCGCCGCGGGCTTCCGTTCCCCCTAGACCTCGTCGTCGGAGGTGGAGAGGAGAGGCGATGCGGCGGCATTGAAACGGTGGTGTTCCCATGGTGAGATCGCGGCGGTGCGGATCGATTCCGGCGCGGGGAGTGGAGCAACGGCGCGACTGAGGAGCCCGTGGGACGCGCGGTGAAGTGGCGAAGCCGGAGGGGTTGAAGTGGAGGCGTGGGAGGCGCCGGAGGGTAGCTGTCCACGGCGAGGCCGTGGGGCGGCGTGGCTATGGCGGGTGGCGCAAGTGGAGAGGAGTGAAGGTAAGACCGACGCCTAAGAGGGGGTGAATTAGGATTTCTAAAAACAAGATTCACTAAAAACTACAACCATAAGCAAAACATATGCAAGTTCAACTAGTTATGTGCACTAAAGTTTTGCTAAGTGTTGCTACTTCTACCGTGGCCAAGTCTTACAATCTAGTTCCACCTAGAAACTAACCTATCAAGCTAGTCTAGGAAAGTAAGCACACAATTGCAAGAAAGTAAAAGCGGAAGCTAAGGAAATGGGTTAGAGAATGCAAAGTCCCGATAACGATGATGGTAGTATACGGTGAGGACACGGCGATGTTTTTCCCGAGATTCAGGGAGATTCGCGGTCTCTACCCCTACGTCCTTGTTGGTGCTCCACTAAGGGCTTTGCACTCGCGTAGTCCTCAAAGGAATACGGCCTCGCCCTTTGCAAGGGTAGAGGTTGGCAAAGTGACTTCCGCGGAATTCAAGCCACCACGGTCGGGTCTCCGGATATCCTCGGTACACACCCACCCGAACATATCTCTCGCGTAGTCCTCCCGTACCACGGCCTCGCCCACGCAAGGGTAGAGGATGGATAGGTCACTGGGGTATTCCGAGTCCTTCTCGCGGAGCTACCCCGCCGTCTCCACTAAGGGAAGCTTCGGCCAACTAGCCGAGGGCCTTCCTCCCTCTCACAAGATGGTGGCGGCCACTCCACACTCCGGAGGGTCTCGCAAGACTTACAGCCGCACTTGATACAAGGTCGTGCACGCAAGCATGGATACTAGACAAATAGGCATAAACCAAGATGCTAACAAGCTCTCGCTATTTCGGGATGTGTCTATTTGCTCATATAGTGGTTGGGCTCATAAATATGGTTGCTACACTTCAAATGGGCATAAAAATGTGTCTCAACACTTGTGCTAGGCTCAGGATACTCCAACCACAATGGGGAGGCCGGCCAAGGGGGTATATATAGCCTCCACCTTCAAAACTAGCCGTTAGAGGCAAGTTTCACTTTTCTGCGTACCCACCGGACAGTCCGGTGGTTTTTTCCTCTTTGAGTCGACCATTGCTCTGACAATATGAACGTTGGAGCCACCGGACTGTCCGGTGCGTTGTAGCGCCGGGTCTTTGACTTGGAATGCTCTCGGTCTATATCGTCCGGTGTCACCACCGGACTGTCCGGTGGTGAGCCACCGGACTGTCCGGCCGTAAGTTTTGCGCCGGACTTCGCCCCTTTTCTTCCCAGCCTATATCGTCCGGTGGTGAGCCACCGGACTATCCGGTGGTGGACCACCGGACTGTCCGGTGCAGGTTCTTCAGCTTTTGGCTTGGCTCCTTGTAGGCACCGGTCTGTCCGGCGCTGCACCACCAGACTATCCGGTGCATGCTTTTTCTTCTGTTCTTGAACCAAAAAATCGGCCTGCTGACCGGCCAGCGGGATCGCCGAGTCAGGACCTTCGCTTGCACCTTGACGGCGACTTGGATCTTTTTTGTGTCTTTTAGATCCTCCTTTGAGGTATTTGTACCCTAAGTCCACCAATTACACTCTGGGACTTTAGACAAAAACACTTGCACACAAATATTAGTCCCATGGCACGTGTTGTCAGTTCAACCACCAAAATCACATATGGGGACTAAGCACAAGGCTTAGGGCCCATTTTCCTTACAAGGAGGACTAGAGGCGCGGGAAGGGCCGAGGAATGGCGTCCCAGATGCGCGAGGATGAGGCGGACCCGTTGGGGAGGTCGTGGAGGCACGTCGTCAGTCCGGTGATGGCTCTCCGCGGAGAGGCGCGGATGGACCGGGTCGTCGCGCGGCGGCGCACGTGGACGAGGCCGTTAGAGGCGATGGCGATGGGCTAGGATGAGGACTTCGGTGGAGCGGAGTGAGGTGAGCGCGATACGCGCGGTGGCTTGGACGGAGAGCAGCTCAGAGCGGCGGCGCAGTGAGCTCGCCGCGAGCCGGCCATGGCGGCGTCCATGGCGGCCACGGTGTGAATCGGTAGGGAAGGAGGGTAATCGAGGTCGAGTCCTTGGGGATTCGGTGGAGGGTGTCAAGGCGTTCGCGTTGCGCGTGCTCGGGAGGTGGGAGGAGGTCTGGAGCGGCGGGGCCGTGAGCTCGAGCCGAGCTCTGGCCATGGCGACCCCGCGGCGTGGCGTAGTGCGCTCCAGGGAGAGAGGTGGAGAGGGAACGAGTGAGGAGTAAATGGCGTCGGCTTCGCGTCCAGGTGAAGCCGAGGCGCGGCCACCGGGCCGCGCGGGCAGGGGCGCCGCGGCGTCGGCCGTACGCCGGTGGCCGCGTGGCGCGCGGGTTCTGGGCGCTGCTGGCGTTCCTGGCGAGTGGGGCCCGGGCGAAGGAAAATCCCAAAAATAGAAAAGGTCGGTTTGACTGCTGAAGCACTTGTTTGAGTTCCAACGTTTTGATCATTCTAAGGGCCGAATTTGACTGAACTCAAAATACAAGAAGTGTTCTAAATTTTGTTATCTACAATTCCCTTATAAACTTCTATACCATGTTCTATGCAAAAGTATAGTTTAAATTTGAATTTAAAGATCAGACCAAGGTTTGACCAACCGAACACATCAATTTAGAAACTCTAAAACTCCCCCTTATGGTCACTTTCATACAAGGAGTTTTATACCAATGTTGTTCATAATTTCATGAACTACAACTTTCTCAATACACTCATTGCAATATTATAGCTGTAGATCAAGGAAATTTGAATTTATTAAACAGGCCAGGTTTGGTCAGAAATCATGTATTGGCAGAAAATGTCCCAAAACACTGTACAAATCACTGTGCATGTCAACACTCCAATTACCAAAGTTGTTTCTAATAGAATTCCCTACAAGTTTGGTATATAAAGTTTTGCTTGGATCACCACAGATTTTGAACTACAAGTACAAATATCATTGAAGGTTTGGTAAAACTGCTGCTTCAATTTATGGAGAGTCTTTCTTGTTTCAAACTTTTGATTACGCAAATGAAGTCCAAACACTTCCACTCTAGGTGCATTTGAAAGGTGATACGTTTAGTTTCACTTCATAGAAAGGAAGATTTTGAAGTTGTATGATGAAAACAAAAGTAATTTCAGATTCAAATTTGGAGTGAGCTGAAATTCAGACTTGGGCTGATTTCATGAGGTAATTGAGGTAAAAAATTAAGATAGTTAGAGGCAGTTTTAACCCATGCTCAGGTTAACAAAAGTGAAGTTCACGGTATGTATGACAACTTGATAATGGAGCTAAGCTCAGTTGCTTAATGAATCTAAAAGTTTTATTAGGGCCCATATTTGTTCACGATCACAATTGGCACCTTCCAAAGAATTTCTGGTTTGGTTTGGTCTCGACTTTTGAACCTCATAAATAATGATTTTAAAGATGGTCGTAATTTCAAAGTTGAAGATAATATCCTGAACTAAGACTTTTGTATTTGGTGTTTTGCATAAAAGCTTGTGGGTGATGACTTAAACAACCAAACCACGTAGGGTTTCGTATTCTCTTAGAAAAATTTTGGCTTAGTGATTTCTCCATCTAGTCATCGTTACTCTCTACGCATCATCAAGTCCTAATTCATTATTAACTTGTCTCTAACTGCGTGTTAAGACTCTTGAGATGCCGGGGCATCACAAAAAGGAGATTTACTTCTTGTCAATCGTTTGAGATTTTGCATTTGCATCAGCTGGCAGCAGTGGAGGGCGGCGGCCGCCGGGGGGGCAGGGGGCTCGCCGCCGTGAGGAAGGGGGCGACCGGGCGAGGTGCTCGGGCCGTCGGCCAGGGAGGACAACAAAAGGGGGAGGGTTGCCATAGGTAAAATTTATCTGACTAAAGTTTAGTTCACTGACCATTGGCCATGTGGTGTTTGAATAGTACTCCGTAGGTATTAATAGTTAGTTGATCATTAATTCCATTAGGAATTGGCATTAGTCCACTTAGCTCATTTTTTTGGAACTAATGGTTAGCTAAAGTTTAGCCTATTCATTAGTTGTCTGTTTGATGCAAATGAATTAAATTTTAGTTCCTTTGATTAAAAAACGCTTTTCGATAGTTTGAAAGGTCTCACGTATAAATGGTACTACCAGCGGAAGTAAGATAGTACCACCACATGTCGGCATTCCTGTGGTGATTTAATGATGGCACCGGGAAATTCCGGCACCAAACCCAGTCACACAACAAAAAGTAGACGTGGAATCGTAGATAATGGTGTGAAAAGCATTGCATCATCATGGTCGGCATTACGTCATCCCTACCGTAGGGGGATTGGGGAGGGGAAGCTTCCGTGCACCTGCGCAGCTGCGCTGCTCGCTCAAGCATGCAGTGTCCATGTCGTTGTCGATCGTTCTGCATTGGCGCTCTGATCGCGACTCCCAGCGGCTTTAAACCGTGCTCGCACGTTAACGCCTCTCAGGTCCCGTCCCAGCCAACGGCAAGCCGACTTCTCGCTCCACTCTCCTCTCCAAGATCCTCTCTCACCGACCACCGCACCATGCTGACCGCAGCATCCGCCGCCGGCATCCTCGACCTGTGCATGGCTATCATCGCCGTCGAGTTCCTCTCCATCTTCGACCCGCGTCCAGGGGCGGGTACTGCAGCATCCGCTTCAGCCCCACTGCTCGACGGCATGTTCGGGCTCTTGCCGCCGCTGGCGGCAGTGGGGGCCCTCTTCGCTTCCGTCGCGGCCATCCACCGCCATATAAGGCAGCGTTCGTTTTGGGGGGTTGGGGGTGGGATTTTCCCACCAAAAGCTACTGAACCTTTCAGGACCATCCATTCCATCAGATGTACGGCAGCAATTCAGTCAAATCACTGTTCGGGGGACAGCAGGGGGAAAACTCCCCCAAAACGAACGGTGCCTAAGTCGCGCCGCGGGCGCGGGCCCCGGCAACCGCAACAGCCGCATCTGGCGGCTCTTCGCTATCCTATGCACGGCGGTCGGCACCCTCCACCTTTCCCTCTTTGTGCTGCAGCCCGCAGCTATGATGCACCGATACTGGATACTGATACTCCGATACTGATACTCCGATACGGCGATACGGCGGCTACGAAAAATAAAGATACTCCGATACTCCAAGTATATAAAAAAATTAATAAATAAAAATAACAATTAAGATAATTAAAGATAATATGTTTCAATAACACATCTCAGACAGCATAGTACTTTGTTCTTGCAATAAAGTTCTAAAGAGAAATGAGAAATGACTAATAATATGAGATAGTTAGTAACATTTAGCTGCATGGCTAGACTAAATGAGACTTGAAGACTAAAGTTGGTGTATCGAAGAGGTATCGAAGTTTATCGAATAAGTATCGGGATTAATTTTATTTATTTTTTTGCTTTTATTTTTTGATACTTTTCCGATACAGTATCGAAGGAGTATCGGAGTATCGAAGTATCCGATACGTATCGAGATACTGATACTGTACGTGCATCGTAGGCCCGCAGGTGGCGTCGGAGATGCTGGCGCGCAAGCTCGCGCGCTCGGTGACCTCGGTCTGGCCGCTGCTGGTGCTCTGCCAGTGGCCTCCGTGGCATGCTTTTTTCTGGGCGTGGTTCTGATCATCCTCGCGCACGTCGGCACGTCCGAGCGGCCGGCGGCGAAGGTGGCGGTGGCGGAGCCTTCGGCGGCGTCGCGGACGGGCAGATCTGGTTCCCGTTCCTCATCAAGGTGGCGGTTGGAGCGGCGGCGGCCGTCGTCTGGCTCATGGCCATGGCAATCTACGGCGTCACCTCCAACTCCAAGTACGTTCCCTAAACTTCCCCTCCACCCTCTTCCTCCCTCCCCCCCGCGCCCGCGCCCGCGCCCCCGCCGACGGCAGGGCGACTGTCTGCGGTTCCTGCTCCCGAGTCCAGACGCCAGCTGCAGGCCGGAGCTGGAGCTGCTGGCGCACTCGTCGAAACGCGAGCTGACACAGCGAGCGCGTACCGTATGTGCAAAATCCTTCTTCGGGGTTGGCGAACGGCGGAACGCTGATGGCTTAATCCTGGCGACTCGTTCTTGGGATGGTGTGGTCAGTGGTCGATCCCCAGGGCTACTGGCGGCCTGTGCCTGTGTGCTGTCTCCAGTAGTCCAGTCTTCTGTGTGTGCATGCATCATGCATGTCCCCACACGAGCAGGCGTTCTTCTCGTCCATGGCGAGCTGAGCATCGCATTGGTCGCCGTGTGCAGTGGTCAGCTGCTTCTCCTTCCGTGCGATCCATTTCTGATCGTTTGGATAGAACGGATCGGACTCCTGATTCCTGAATATGTAGCTCTGCAGAAATGGCATACTTGTCATGGTCATGGCCGCATGGCACGTTGCCCCGGAGGCCGGACGCCCAGGCCATAGATCTTGTTGTTGTACCTGTTGGATTATTGGAGAGCAGTGGCGCATCTGCCGGGGTTTGCGGCCATGGATTCGCTGACGCATGCTGCTTCCTCGACTTATAAATTATTCAACCTTTTCCAACTCCGCTAGAGCTGTCAATATTGCCTCGCGTGATTACCTAACACAGGCTACATGGTTAACGATCAACCAATTACGAGCCTTTTCTTGTACACCCGTCTTTGTTTCCTTTTTTTTTTTTTTTTGCAATGTTCATCTTATAGGTGCTTGCAGGCAGATGATAAAATGTGGGCAAATCTGTGTCTTGCAGATACTAAAAGCAATCTGGAAGCTACAAGAGGGACTAACCGGCTACGGTCAAGGACTCAAGGTTCATATTGTGGGGAATGGAGATATCCTAATGATGACATCTACGCAGCAGATTTTAACTACATCATCCCCATAATGAATTTTGTTCTGTACTTCTCAGTGTAGAAAGATTCAGATGGATGCTGTACTGAATATGGTTATGGTGGTCACTTGCGACTGTGCAAGTCGAGTCAGCTGTGCTACTTTGAGGTCGTGTGTCTATTTTGATCGAAACTTGACTATGAATCTGTCATGCTGTCATAATATCGATCAAATATGGAAATGTGGGATCTAGTAATACTATGATGCAGTCTTCTGTCTGGTACATGTGTACTTTATGCATGGTTGGTGATTAACATTACTAGTTTGAGATGCTTGTCTTGGTGCACTAGTATTGGTATTTGGTGCACTGGAATGGACCCATTTTCTTTCCCTTCACAGCTTGAGAGACTTTGAGACATGCCATGAGAACTTGGAGAGCATGATGAGGATTGAGGAGCTGATGCATGCAGGTAATGACTCTCTGCAGTTGCATACTTCATCTTTTTGTTGTTACAGTTGGTTCAGTTACAATTAATAAAAAAACAATTGGCTTGGGATTTTGGAGGCTTGTTGGGTTATCTAGACTCTTCTATTTGGTGGATTTCTATTGTGTGTTTTTTTTTTCATTTTTGTGCACTTTTATGAGACATTTTGTCTGACTATTTCAAGGTCAGGGTTAGTACACATCCTCTTGGCTTGGCCATGATACATGCTCCTAGTCCTAGCTAGCTACCTGTACTATACAAACTGCCTGCCTTTTTTATGAGACGCAGCAAAAGTTCTTGTGAGTTGTGACTTGTGACATCGTCGTACTCTAATATTTTCTAAGTGCAACTTTAGATTTGGAAAGTGAAAATGACAGAATGACTAGAGAAAAATCATACCGTACCGGTTTACTCATAGATGAAACGAGTAGTTAATCCTCTTCAACGGTTTACTTTATGTCCTAATACGTACTACAAGCTCTGTGCCTTCCTGCCGTGTCCTGCATCCAGAATTCCAGTAGTCGAAACTTGCCTATGAATCTGTCATGCTGTCATACTATCAATCAAATATGGAAATGTGGGGTCGAGTAATATGATGCAATCTTCTGTCTGGTACATGTGTGCCATATGCATGGCTGGTGATTAACATTACTAGTTTGTGATGCTTGTATTGGTGCACTAGTATTGATCGATATTTGGTGCACTGGAATGGAGAGCTGATGCATGCAGGTAATGACTCTCTGCAGTTGCATACTTCATCTTTTTGTTGTTACAGTTGGCTCAGTTACGATTTTAAAAACAATTGGCTTGGGATTTTTTTTTTTGTGTGTGTGTCTTTTTCATTTTTGTGCACTTTTATGAGACATTTTCTCTGACTATTTTCTAGTTCAGGGTTAGCAGTAGCACACATCCTCTTGGCCATGATATATGCTCCTATAGTCCTAACTCCTGCCCTTACGCAGCAAATAAAGTTCTGGTCAGTTGTGATATCGTCGTACTCTAGACTGAGGCCTGCTCTTTTTTCTAAGTGCAACTTTAGATTTGGAAAGTTGATAGTGACTAGAGAAAAATCATACCGGTTTACTCGTAGAGGAGATGAGTAGTTAATCCTATTCAACGGTTTACTTCATGTCCTAACACGTACAAGCTCTGAGCCTTGAATCTAGATTAGCTTCCTGCCGTGTCCTGCATCCAGAATCCCGGCTGTTTGTGGTTAATCCAGTGTTTGGAATTCTACTCCGAGTGGCGTTACTTTGATAGGAGGTGGTGTTGCCATTAATTGACCATGCATAATGCCAGACCGGGTTTGAGCAGTGGTCGCACGCACACTGTACAGTGACAACTGACAGGACTCTCAGACTATCGTATATAACAGGCAGCAGGAGCCGTGGTTTTGATTCGGTTGGTTGACACTTGACAGTAACGGCTAATGGTACATGAAGCTATCAGCTATGCGCCATGCTGTACATGGATCTTCTGCACCAGGCCCAGGTGCCAGAACTTCAAAGCTGCTACTGGGGAAGCATTCACACGAAGAATGAAGAAAGCTTGCATCTTAATTTCCGTAGGCCATCTGGTGTGACACAAATCTACACGCATCAGTCATGCGCAGATAGGAGTAGCTCGTTCATCATGTGATGTCGTGAGTATTAGGGACTGATATATATAACCATTCACCTTTTAAACCTGGTAATGGTCTTGAAACCGAACTGAAACCGTCTCACACCATGCGATATTTCACCATCTCATCTCAGCTAACAATACTGAAATTCCAACTCGATACGAGTTAAGCACAGTGAGTAGTTTGTACTTGAGTCCACTTCGTCCACAATGGAGCCAGATAGACGGATAGCCTTTTTAATTCTAAACCACAACCTACGTCCTACAGGTTACAGTAACATACCCAGCATGTTGGTGGTGCCTAGCTAAAGGACAATAATGTAACATTTAGCACCTGCGCTCCGGCCAAAATAGCAATTGTACTGTATGTTTTTAGTTACATCAGTAAGCAGTTGTTTCTCGAACGCTTTAAAAAAAACGCTAGGTTTCATCGGTTTTCTTATTTTCCGCCTAATAATCGGAAATGGTTTTAACTGAAATTCGACCGAAAAGTCACTATTGGTGGTACTTCTTCCGTTAGCAGTTCTTCGCAACTCTTCGCACCGAACACTGCCTAATTAATTGAAAACCAACCGTAGTAGTGCACGGCGGATTGGGTCGATGGGGCACTAAAAAATAAAAAAAATACTGATTGTTCTTTTAGTACTACGGCTACAACGTTGTTTAGCGCGTAGCACCCAATGATTAGCTGCAGATTATTAGATTGCCCGGCAGAACGAGCTATACCACGAGCTGTACCGTTCTTCCATCTGATATGTGGACCCGCGCGCCCTCGGCCACAGACCACAGTGATGTGTGGTGTCGATTGTGGAGTGTCCATTAATTTACTGAAGAAGATGGCAAGGGCAGAAGGGGGAGGGGGAGACTTTGAAGTCAACGTGCTCCGTCTCTGGCTCATATGGGCAGAGCTTCCGCATGGCCGCATCTAGCTTAGCTCTCGCTCCTCTTCGTCGCCACGCCGCTCGCGGCTCGCCGGTTCTGTCGCCGCAGCAGGTGGGCCGTGGGCAAGGCGGGGATGGAGAAGCCGAGAAGCATGGCCGCGGCCTCAACTGAGCTGAGCTGAGCTGAGCTGCTTCCACTCGCGCCGCGGCACTGGCAGCAGGTTTGTCTGGTCTCCTCGCTTCAGTGTTCGCTGGTCTTTTTTTTGCTTGGTTTAGTTTTGGTGCAACACAATACTGAGGCCTGAACTAGACTTGCTTGACTGTTCAAGCCTTGAGTTCCTTTAAGCGAGGTACCAACCAAACCCAATTAGCCAAACGGATCCAAATGAAATGGGTGAGAACTGAGAAGCATGGTACCGCTACTGAGAGATCTGACTGGTACGTGCTCTCTAGGAAAAGAAATTGCACATTTTCAAAAGTAGAGGATGAGCAGTCTTCTAGATACATCCATCGCCCTTTATTTGACGATAAATAGGTATAGGTTTTTTTTTGAGGGAGCGTCCACTTTATTATATTATCGCATTGTAGGCCGTACAAACGTTATTCAGGCGGATCAGTCAACCACCAGTGTCGACCTACAGAATCAAACAGGGCACTTCTAACTAAACGATGAGCATCTCCATTTGATGATCTTCCTTCATGCACAAACTCAAGCATAGGTATAGGTGTTCTGTCTTTGCTTAATAAGAGCGCCAATCGTCTCGGGTTGGGACTCGCTGAGGATCGGACGGCCACAGGCCACAGCCTTTGTCTGTCTATGCTAACACAGTAAGATGTGGAAAAAAAAAAAGAGAATTGGCTGGCTGGGCCGGTTGGGCACAGAGGGCTTGAGGCCCATCGTGACTATTGCCACGGGCTGATGAGTTGGCCCACGATCAACCTAGATGCATGTCAGGTCGGAGGTCGCCCCTTGCGTTAGTTGGTACACAATGCAATTAATTTGGTCAAAGTATTTTGTACTACTGATCCAAAAAAAAAAAAAGCAGGCCACATTTGCATTTCCTGCTTACAGTTTCACCCCCCAAAGTTTGGTTGTCTCGTTCGCCTGTCCCCAACCCCAGAAAAGATAACAAACCACAGAGCTACCAACTGCGATTTGCATAGCACAGTGATAGTTTGGAGGCTCAGACGGACCATTCAACAGAATAAAAGCACACAGGCCCTGATCAAATCTTACTATTACTAATTGAAAGTTAAAAAAAATACTATTTTCAAAGCGTGCTAGAAAAAAAGATAAATCCTATAAATTTTCACAATAATCAAAAACATCCGGCCATCAATTGGCAGATTGCAATATTAATAGCCATTAGATCTATTTTCTGCCATTATGAGAAAGGTATTGAGTTCAACTCCCAATAGACGCAAATATTTTCTTCTTTTTTGATTAGATATATTTTCTAAGTAATTAACCACCTCTGCCATTACGAAAAGTCTTGAATTCAACTCTCAACGAAAGCAAATATCTTCTTTTTTTATGGTTTTTCCATTTTCAAATTTACCTTCAGTTTTTGTCTTTTTTTCTATTAAAGATGCTAGAAACCTTTCCATAAAATAGATATTTTGTAGACTCATTTTGAAATTTCTACGTTAATTCTCACAAGATGCACTAGAAAAAAATCATAGAATTCTCACAATAATCAAAAACACCCTATCATAAATTGACAGGTTCGAATCTTAATAATCATTCGATCTATTTTCTAAGTAATCATCCACCTTTGCCATTATCAAAACAATATTAAATAACCCCTAAAACTATATATTAATTACCCACTCTGCCAATATAAAAGAAAATATGAAACAACACCCTAAATTCATACCTAATTGCTCACATTTGCTATTTTGATGAATAATACCAAATATCCCCTTTAATTTATATTTAAATTGTTTATCTTAGTTAATATGACTGATAGTATAATGAAAATCCCTCAAATTTATATTAAAATCACTTGCGATCAAGATTGTCTAAATCAACTAAGCATACATATAAAATAGCAAGATATACTATTATAAAAAACTAAATATAAAAATAGATTTATATATGTTGTACTATAACACATAATACATTTAAGACTCTAATCCGTGCGAAAGCACGGGTTGATTGACTAGTATATAGCCTAAAGGGGGTTGATAATCCAACGTTACAAAATGTTAAACTAAACGTGGATCGTAAAAATCCTATCGCCCCCAGCACAGCCACAGAGGAAATTGCACCGGTGCACCGTGCACGTACGCCACAGCCACGCAAGAAAATCTCTCTCATACCCTGACCCTCAAAAACGCAGGAAATAATTAGTTCTCTCCCCTTATTCCAACCAGCAATGTACTAGGACTAGGCTGCGTGGCTGCGTGCAGCGGAAGTTTTCTTAGAATAAGGCCGTCGTCTGGGACAAACAAGTACTCCACTAACTTAATTGACTACAGAGATGTAAGCAAAGTCCTTTGATTTTTAGCAGTAATAACCAGCACGCTGGGCCTGGTCTCGGTCTCAAAATCTCATTGAAAATGGGAATATAAAAAGAGAAGGACAAGGAGAAGATCGCTTCCGCGGTCGGTCGCCGCGACGCCACTATATAATGGTAGCTCGTTCACCAACTCAGCTCACCACGCGCACGATCACAGCTCGAGACATCACGAGCACGGTGCACGCCCCCACCACATCACACAGCCTTCCCCTCGCACAAGCAACCGCAGCTCAGCTCACTCCAAAACCGAAGCCGCAGCAGCAGCCCCTTCTCGCCTCACGCACCTGCAGATCCTCGCCAGATTCCTGCCCGCCGGCCCGCACACCGCGCACGCCATGGAAGAAGTTTCCGCAGCCGCCGCAGCCGCCCTGGGCCTCCGTGGTCCGCAGTCGGGCGGCGACGGTGCCGCCGCTCAAGGCGCCCCACCTCTGCTGCACGGCGGGAACCGGCAGCTGATTGTTTTGGCCGCAACCGGGGCCCTCTTCACCGGCGCGGCGCTCACCTACCGCCACGTCCGTCAAGCCGGCGCCGGCAACCGGCGGCCGCCGGGCGTCTTGACCTTCACGCTGTGCGCGTCGGCTGGCGCGCTCCAATATCTCGTCTTTGTGGTGCAGCCGCCTGCAGGTGAAGGTGGCCGCGCGGATCCTGGCGAGCAAGCAGCTCGGGCGCTTGGGCTGGCGGCTCGCGGAGCCCTTCCTGCAGCCGCGACTGTCACGTTTTATCTGGGAATTCTTATGATAGTGATCGGGCACATCCGCGCTGGCGGCGAGGGCGGCGGCGGCGTCGTCGCCGGAGACGAGCCGGTCCCGGCGCCGGCTGGGGTCCTCATAAAGATGGCGTGGGCCGCCGTCGCAGCTCTTGCCTGCCTCTGCATCATGGCCGTCGCCTTCTAGACCTCCACGACGCCTAGCCAGTAAGTTTCTTCCAAAACCTCCCCGCCGACCGCGCGGCAGACACACCATTCGTGCGGCACCCCATCTTGGGGGGAACCATGAATTCGTTGTCCTGCACACCAACGTCTTGGCTTGCTACGTGCGCCTCCTTGGGGTGCGGTTGTGCCTGGGAGGAGACGAAGAGTCGATTACTCAATTATCCGTTGGCTTGCAACCAACCAGCACAACAACACTGAACGTACACCTTTTTGCTACTCCACTCCTTCCTTGAAATCATTATTCCTTTCGTTTCCCCTAGAATCATCGGCATTTTCTTGCGTTGATTATTGCTGATTGCTGGCCAGTTGGTGATTAACCCAATCGCAGGCCTTTTTTCCCATTAAATCTTACGTTGTACAATACGTATCATCGCTGCAGTTAATTATCATATGGCCCCTTTGCAGTTCTCAGTTAATTTTGTGCTGATTACAACACAACATGTGGGCCATTTTTGTGTAATGCAGATAAATGGAAAGCATGCTGCTGACCAAGAGAGATGCTGTTGTTGCCTTCCTTCAAGAGCATCTACATTTCCCTTATGAAATTTTCATATTCTGTAATAATACCCAGCCGAATGCTGTACTGAATATTGCTGTGCTGGTTACTTGTGTGGCTGATACTTTGAAGTTGTGTGACTGTTGTGATGGGAACTTGCTTGCAGTGCTTCTACCACCATTCGGTACTAGTATCAAATAATTTGGGGATGTGTGGATTGGTGGGGTAATATATTGCAATAATCTTCTGTCTGGTGCATGTTCAATTGTTCATTGCTGAATTTACTAATCTGAGCTTGCTTGTGTTCCCGTAGCTTTTTCCTACTGGAATGGATCTTTCACTTTTTATTTGCAGGTCTAAACTAGGAGCTTCCAGCACAATTTGAAGAGCTAATTCATATGGAAAAGGTGAAGCTTATGCGCAGCGCAGGTTAGGGCTCTCTAAATTCGCAGGCTTTATTTTTTTTTACCCCTGTTGTTGTTTCAGTTGGCTGAGATGTTGCTAACGGACATGTTGAGGGATGTTATAATTCAAATTTGTTGAGTACATATTATAACTGTGCTTTTTCTTTTTATTACATACGGAGTATATGCTTGCGTAGGACATTGTTCTTGACTTCTTGTCTTCTGTTCAAGCTTTGGGTTAGTAAACACATTGTTTGATCTGAAAACACTTGTTTTTGTCTTTTGTCTTCTGTATAAGCGTTGATGGATGTTATAATTCAAATTTGTTGAGTATCTATTATAATTGTGCCTTTTCGTTTTATTACACACTAGTCTATCAACTCGTGCTTTCGCGCGGGTTAGAGTCTTAAATGTATTATGGGTTAGAATACAACATATATAGATCTATTTTTATACTTATTTTTTTATAATAGCATATCTTGCTACTTTATATGTATGCTTAATTGATTTAGATAATCTTTTATACGATTGCAAAAGTATGTAATTTTAATATAAATTTGAGGGGTTACTTTCATTATACTATCAGTCATAATAACTAAGGTGAACAATTTAGATATAAATTAGAGGAGCTATTTGGTATTAACCATCGTAATAGCAAATGTGAGCAATTAGGTATAAATTTAGTGTGTCATTTCATATTTTCTTTCGTAATGGCAGGGTGGGTAATTAATATATAGTTTAAGGGTTTATTTAATATTATTTTGATAATGGCAAAGGTGGTTGATTATTTAGAAAACAGATCTAATGGCTATTAAGATTCCAACCTGTCAATTGATGATCTGATTATTGTGAGAATTTTTATGATTTTATTTTTTTTCTAGCGCATCTTGTGATGATTGAGGTAGAAACTTCAAAAAGAGTTTACAATTAGTAATAGTAAAATTAGGCACAAAATATCTGATTCATGGAAAGGTTTCTAGCATCTTTAATGAGAAAAAATGGACAAAAATTGAAAGTAAATTTGAAAATAGAAAAGATCTAAAAAAATATTTGCTTTCGTTGAGAGTTGAACTCAGGACCTTTCACAAGGTAGATTTGAAGATGAGAAAAATCTGCAAAAAAAAAAAACATTTGCTTTCGTTGAGAGTTGAACCAGACCTTTAATGATGGCAGAGGTGGGTAATTACTTAGAAAACAGATCTAATGGCTATCAATATTCCAATATGTCAATTGATGGTCGGATGTTTTTAATTATTGTGAGAATTTCTAGATTTTATCTTTTTTTCTAGCGCCCTTTGAAAGTAGTGCTTCTTTTAGAACCTTCAATTAGTAACAGTAAGATAAGATAAATATGCTTGCGCTGGACATTGTTCCTGTCTTCTGTTCAAGCTTTGGGTTAGTATGTACATTGTTTGATCTGAAAACACTTGTTTTTGTCTTCTGTATAAGCGTTGAGGGATGTTATAATTCAAATTTGTTGAGTACCTATTATAACTTATAACTGTGTTTTTTCTTTTTATTATATATATGCTTGCGTAGGACATTGTTCTTGTCTTTTGTTCAAGCTTTGGGTTAGTATACACATTGTTTCATCTGAAAACACTTGTTTCTGTCCTTTGTCTTCTGTCTTCTGTATAAGCGTTTTGTCTTCATTTCTCTGCTTGTTTACTTTTTCTGTTGTGCGCACATGTAGCGGTTGAGGACTAAGCATATATATTTTTATAATTTTACAACGTTGCCTTTGCCTATAGCTGTGCAGAATTATGATTGTGGCTACTTATGATATTCCATGCATCTTAAACGAGATGCTCTCTTTTGAGATTGGGCTGTGAGGTTATGCGCGTCGTCCTAAATTTTTTTATGTCCTGATGATCTTGTTTCTTTTATATATGAATATAAGTGTACTGTCGTGTCTGTGTAGTTCTTTAATTTGGCAATAAGCCTTGAAAGTACCTGATGGACATGATGGGCCTTTTGTTTTCATTTGAGGTGGGTGGGAGCATATTCAATTCAAAGTTTCAAACAAGTAGATGTGGCTCTTGGTGAGCCCGTGCCACAAGACCCAGGGTCAAGCTACTTTATTGGAAGTAGGGACCTGATTAGTGTAGGTTAGTACTCCTACGATCGGATTAGCACAACAAGGCGCGGGCGCGTGCCCATCGCCGTCACTAGCTAGCTCGCCGCGCTCAGCTCGGGGCCGTCGTCGCGGACGCGGCGCGACGAAGGCAAACGAAGGCTTCGCCTTCGATAACCGTCGTCACATCATCTGATCCAGGAGCTGGATGTTTCCATCCAACAAACAAGACGACGCGAGCACCACTCCACTCCACCCCACTAGAACTACTGCCCCCATTGTTCCATCTCTTTTCCTTGATGGCAATAGTGTGTGGTGTGGCTGTCTCAACGTCAAATCAAATTAAGAGGACTATTCCATCGACCCGTGCGGGAATTTTATTAGGATATAAATTTAGTATAAGTTTAGATGTGGTTATTTTAACCTTTCGCAATGGTCTATTGGGTGACTTACGTGCAAATTTAGAAATTACTTTAATTTATTCCTCAGGATAGCATATAGGTTACTTTATATGCACATTTAGAGTTGATTTTAATTTATCTTTATAAGGGTACGGTGGATAAATTTTATGCAAATTTAGGAGGTTATTTTAATTTATATTCTATAATGATATGGTGGGTAATTTTTATATATATTTAGGGGGTTATTTGATATCATCTTTTATAATGACATGATGTGTAATTTTTAGAAAATATAATAGATCTAATGGTTACTATATTAGAGCTATACGATGGACGGCTGGATGTTTCTAATTTTTGTGAGAATTTTTAGGATTTATCTTTTTTCCTAGCGCGGTTGGTGAGGATTAACGTAGAGGCTTCAAAAGAAACCCGCAATTAGCAAAATTAAAAAGTTTTAGAAATTATTTTTATTTATCTTTCATGATGGCATATTGGGTAATTTCATGCAGATTAAAGACTTATTTTAATTCATTTTTTGTAATGGCATAATGAGTAATTTATATGCAAATTTAGATAGTTATTTAATTCATATTTTACTATGGCATGGTGGATAATGTTTATGCAAATTTAAAGGGTTATTTAATTCATATTTCATAGTGGCATGATAGCCAATTTTTATATATACAAATTTGGGGGATTATTTTATTTCATCTTTCATAATGTCATAGTGGGTAATTTTTAAAAAATTATAATAGATATAATGACTATTATTATTAGAGCTACATGACGGATGACAGATCTATAATTAGAGCTATATAATGGATGGTGGGATGTTAATTACATAGAAAACATATCTAATTGCTATTAAGATTCAATCTGCAATCGATGATAGAATGTTTCTAATGAGAATTTCTATGATTTTATCTTTTATTTAACGCATCTCGTGACGATTAATAAAAAGGATCCAAAAAGATTTTTCAATTAGTAATAGCGAGATTAGGCACAAAATATCTGTTCCATATAAAGATTTCTAGCGTTTTTGTGAAAAAAGCTATGTGATCATTTAGTAGCGTAAATTTGCAAATGGAAAAAATTGACAAAAAACTGAAAGTAAATTGAAAATGGAAGAAATCTGCAAAAAAAAAAGTTTGTTTTCGTTGAAAGTTAAACTCATAACCTTTCATAACAGAAAAGGTGGATAATTATTTAAAAATAAATTAAAATGGGAAAAATCTGCAAAAATAATTGCTTTTGTTGAGAATTGAACTCAAAACCATTTATAATGGCAGAGGTGGGTAATTATTTAGAAAACAGATCTGCCAATAGATGATTGGATGTATCTAGCGTACTTTAAAGTTAGTACAGCTTTTGCTTTGAAATTAGTGCAGCTTTTGAAACCTACAATTAGTAACAGTAAAATTTAAAATTAGTGCAGATTGCTTTGAAATTAGCGTAGCTTTTGAAACCTTCCGTTAGTAACTGTAAGATTACTCTGCTACTGTCTCTTTTGCTGTTGCGGCGCGAACACGGTGTGGCATCGATAGTCCCCAGCAGAGGCGTGGTCTGCCAATTAATTAAGCGGCCAGCGAACTGCTCTAGCTATTTGCTGATGGGCAAGCAAATCCATCGTCCATCGACGACGACGCCGGCAGCCCGGCAGTGGCCAGAAGTGCAGTCCATGCATGTCCATCACGGCAAGCGGTTAGCTACTGTATGCGGACAAATTAAAGATGGCAGTGGCCAGTGGAGCCCAGCAACGATGAGGCCCACCGGATTAGACCGATGCGAGGCACTTTCTCGTACGTCATGGTTCGGACTTTTTTTGTCCAACGTCGAAGGCGACGCGGCGGGCGCCCGCGGCGGCCATTCTCCGTTGGCATCGCGACGCACGAGAGGAGAGGCGCGTGCCTACGTCGCCGTCAATTGCTTTTTGTCCCTCTTTCGGGCGTAGTAGAGAGTCTTGGTCGGATGCTGCCGCGACATCGTTGGAAATGGTCAATTGGATGGATGTGTTTCAATTCTTCAAGTAGCGTGTTGATTTGGATCCATGGACGATTATGCACAGGCCGGCCACATCCCGATTTCTTTTGGGCATGTACGTTGCACTGAATATGGTTTGTGCCTGTTACCTCTTTACCTGTGTGTGCGGTGTGCCTGATCCTTTCAACTTATACTGTACTATGGAGCTGCTCTCAAGGGCGGAGATAGGGAGGGGGCCTCGCCGGCTCGCCCCCCTCTTCAATGATGAAAAAATACGCTAAGTTTCTTTTAAATTTATTGGCCTCCTTCTACCAAATCGAATTTTAAATTTGTAGCTCCGCTCGCTGTGACGGAAGTAAAGCTTGTTTGTACTGCTTCTTCCACCATTAGGTACTACCGTACTAGTATCAAATAGAAGGAATAATGTAGTCGGTCACTGTGTGCTATCATTGTGTGTGATTCAGCGGTGCATATTATTGTGTAGCCCAGTACTCGTTGATTTTGCTAGCTGTGTGAGATTAATGGTAACAATGAGATTATAGTTGTTAACCACCAGTTGGATCGGATCGACCCGGGCACACTACACCGTATTACTGTAAGTCTGTAACGTACCAGATTTTCCTGGGAACCATTGGTGGCGATTCCACGAGGACAAGATGCGCCCTCCATTACCTTTCTGTCTCTGTCGTCTGATACGTACGTCAACCAAATCCTACATAGTACAAGCTAAGCTAAGCTAGGCATGCACTGACGAACTGTCTCTGGATTTGCATTGGTGGCTTGTAAGTATAATTTCCAGCACAGTGCCGGTCGGGCGGCCGGTTTAGACCGAGCTAGACACACTTTCCCATCGCGGGCACGTCAGCTCCCACTCGTCATGATCCGACTTTGTTGCAGCATCCATCCAATAGGCAAATAACGCGGCGCCCGTTCGCCGTTCTCACCACTTAAGAAGCCATCACGATCGAAGAGGCATCCCCATCATCTGCGGTGGATCGGAGGAGAAAGAGCCAATGACGACGCATCACTACTATAGATATGTTTAATTAAGACGGCCCATTTTTACTTTCTAAGACGCTTCGGAAATGTCCTATTATCATCGAGTCGCAAAAGATACACCTCTTTGAAGACGGTTGTCAACCGTCTTAAAAGCTAAAATATAAGATGGTTTTTAATACTCCACCGTCTTAAATGAGCTTCCATTTAAGACATTTTATCATAGGAACCGTCTTATATTGATTTTTATTTAAGACACTTCGATCAATCAACCGTTTAGAAAACAAACCATTACAAGTCACTTGGGCTTCTTAAACCGTCTCGAATTTACAATAGCAAACGACATTTGTAATGCAAAAAACCGTCTTATTGAGGAAAGCTTTACAAACCAACCATTCTATATCCTATTTTTCATTTCATAAATGCTTTTCAAATACCATAGTAATAATTTGAAAGCCAGTAAACACACATATTATATATACGTAATAATCATAATTGAGTACCATTTAGCATCACATAAAAAAGTATCATTTGACAGCCTATACATAAGTGCTATCTGAATCCAAAACATAATATTAGCTGGGACACTAGGCTAAGAATATTGTGCCAACAATTAGTACTAAATCACAACATTTGACTTCATGCATCTTGAACCTTATCCATAGAGCACCGAAATCTGACTCTTTCAACCTTGCATGGCCCACCAATGTCAATCACCTCAGTCATGAAGAAAACAAGCAATCATTCTTGCACAATCATATTCTCCTCATGCAAATAGTGGACTTGTGGCAAAACCAATGTGACCCTTCAGAAGCACAAATAAAATAAAGATTAATTACCACTAGGAACAGTCCAACATAGAAATTCTTCATGTAGCAGGTTAGCCTAAATATACTCGGACTTCAAAATGATATTTTTTACAATATTCTTTACATAATGCTGTTAAACAAGCTTTCATGTCTTATAACGCTAAAGGGAGAAGGACAGTAATGCACCTGACTGGTGTCTATTGCTATTGAAATGTAGTGGATGCCAAAGCTTCGGATGTTATGTCACTTCGACGCACTTTGGGATCACCAAACTCAAGGCATCATTTGAAGTAATAGTTAGTTCCTGAAAAAGATCATTTCCACTAGTATTAAAAATAATCCACCTGAATGATGAACAGCATACTGAAACAGAATAGATGGCACAAAGGCATTTTTAAGATATGCAGTTCAACATATGAACATCAACTAAAACTATATTCCCCCTTCGATCATTGTTACACATACATTGGCAATGATCCTCTGATGTACTTCGTTGAATCTAACAATTTCTTTGGTCTGTGAGAGAAGAAAAAACAAAGACCTTGGGCAGCACAATACTCTTAGGATCGGCAGGTTGTGGAAAATGTGATCATAGTACAGATTTAGGCCTGACCTTTTTTCCAACATCCTTTTTCTAATTGATATTAATATCTCAATTACATATGAATAAAATGAAGAACGATCAGAGAGTTCAGAGAACTGAAGTTACTCTAAAACCCCCCCTATTATCAGAGTTTGATAACAGACTCAGATATTCAAAGATCAGAGAAAACACTAAATCTAAATATCAACCTACATAATTTAGAAACATCAATTAAATATGACTGAATCTATCTGATTTCTGATCTAGTGGTGGATATATGAACATGCAAGATTTTTATGCAAATCCATATATTCGTTGATACTTATTTTGACTTAATCTCACAAGCTTAAGTTGTCTCAATATCAATGCACTACCTGCAACAAAATATCGATATATGCTTCACCGGCAGCACAAGCTGTTCACACATGATGTGGAAAATCTGGACGTGGAAAAAAAATTATAAAGCTTCAGGAAGTGTTGGCTGCATATATAAGAAAATTTGACTACTCAACGCTAAAACAGGGAATAGAAAATGAGATACACCAAAAACTGGTCTATGATTGAAAAATAACAACAGACAAGGGTCAGGAAAATAGCATATTATACCATTTAAGTGCTAAAACAGATAAAGCATATTAAAAATCACACCTAAGACAATCACAGTCACCAACTCACCATGCGGCGTGTGCCAAAGCAGTTCAATTAGACCAGCAGATTGGGTGGTGCACCAATGCGCCCAGCTCGACGGAGGCCCAAGGGCGGAGGAGGCGGGGTGTGGCGTTGGAGGCCGGATCCGGATGGGGAGGCGCACTGGTGCAGCTCTGGCTTCGCGGATGCCGGACGGAGGAGGGAGAGAGGGCACGGCGTTGTGCTAAACTGCGGAGACCGGATCACCGGAGGTAGAGAGGGGCAGGCCTCGCACGAATCCGGTAACCAGAGGGGCGCAGGAAGGCCGGAGGCGGATCTGCGGAGGGGCGGCGCTGAAGATCGGAGAGTCAAGGGATTAAGGCAGTTAGGCAGATGCGTGGGCCTAGGGACGGCGCAGGTGAGAGAAGCCGCTACAGAGAAAAAACATTACACAGTGTTGATGGACAGTGACCTGGTGGGAGTCGGAAGGAAATACTTCGAAGTTTAGCATTCCCTTTGTCAACTAAAAATAATACTTTGACTACAGATACGTATACTTCCAAGTTCCTACGAAGAAAAAGACATTTTCGAGCCATGTTTAAAAATTCAATCGCTCGTCGTATTTAAAAATTAATATAAATTTTGAAAATATAAGTTATATTAAAATAATTATAATTACAAATAAAACTATAATAATATAAATAATATTTACAAAATGGTTTTTAATAAAACTGGCTATCATTTTTTTCTGTGGAACAAATTTTTCTTGGATGGAGAAAGTAGAAAACTTTATTTACCTGTGCACTATAAAGTTGCTAAGATTTATTTACATCTGCTCCAACCATTTCAATGCTCATTTCAAGTAATAAAGTGAACCTCAGAACAACATATAATAAATGGCCCAAATTATAGAAAAAATATAACTTTTGAGATTATTCAATATAAAAACAATATGCATGGCTACATGTCACACCATGTTTGATCTCAACCTTTTACTAAGCCGGACTCATTATTTGCTATACTTTATTTTACAAGGCGTCTTGCATGAACAATCAAATTACGATGGTTTTATGTATATAAATGTCTCAATTAATCACACACATCTAAGACAGTTCTTACAAGCCATATGACTCATATGGTCATCTTAAAAGCGACGGTTTTCAATAGCAAAGTGTCTTAAATTTGTTTCAGACATTTCCTATTATATAACCGTCTCAAAACATGTTTCTATTTAAGACGGATCCTCAAACAACCGTCTTATCATACTCGGCACAACATCATACAAGACGTTTCTATACAATGCCCTATTATCCGTCTAAAAATGTGTGTCTTAATTGATCAGATCTAAAGTAGTGGCAGGCGGGAATAAACTAGGTAGCGCCTGGTCGCCTTCAATTCAATGCTTTAATTTCTGTTCCTCTTCTTTTAATTTGGGCAAAAGCAGTGATGATGGGAGACTTGCATGTCCGATCAAGGTGATATGGCAGAAATGGTCAGTTGGATGGATCCGTTTCGTTGGTCTACTCATCGTTTAGACCATGCGTGTTCAGATCCGTCCATGGATTATAATTAGGTTGAATCCAGCGGAGGGTGTAATTGAACGTGTACAAAAACTTTATCGAGCCATCGATTAGACAGTCCAGTAAAGTGCGTCTGTACGTACATACTCCATTAAAGAGAGCGTGCAAATTTGGAGAACGAAAAGTACATTTTGTAACTGCAACTGGAGGCAGCCTTAGGCTGGAGCCAGCGGCTCCCGCATCCGCCACTGTAGCGCACTGTGCGCAATTAATTTGAATACTGTAGACAGAGAGGAGAATAGTTGGAATAGTGGATAGAGGATGGGAGATAGGAGAATGATTGGATTCAGCCTTGTGACCGGGCCCCCACAGCTACTCTAGAAGTCTGGAGCATTTTGCATCTGCCATTACATTTGACAAAGTGACAAAACACACGAAACCTGCTGCGTTTTCCAAACCAATAAAAATGTCGCTGTTGCTTTTGAGTACTTCCCATGGAATTTAAATTTACCAATCAAAATGATCATCGCTTGATCAGCCCAGCCGCGGCCGTCCGCGAGTTGCTGGTCAAAACAAGAACCCGCCATCGATCGCCGTCCACTCGTGCGAGTCGCACGCAGCTGCTAACCCGTTGCACTTGCATAATAAAAGATGCTTGGTAAGTGACAGCAGGTTTGGCCGTCCTTCCCCTTGACGGCGACGAGTACGTGCCGAATTGCCGATACATCCATGTATGGGCACTAAAAATCCACATGGACCGGACTAGTCGTGTAAGATCCTGATGTTTTCAAACTACTTAATTACACACTGTAAATATGGATTCTTATCATTTTTAAGCAAAACTTCAAAGAAAGTACTATGCACGATTAAATCTATACTGTTTTGTTTTCCATGTTTAGTTTTAATTTTTAAGTTCTTTCTTTCCAAGGCCCTTGAATATGTAAAATTTGAATACTTGTCCTAAGTTCCAAAATTCAGAAGTTTAACACGCCCTGGATTTTCTTTCCTTACAACACATTTTATCAAACCATGACCGAATTTGAATCCATCCTAAGCATTCACAAAATGTTCAAAGGCCCATTTCAGTTCAGAAATCATCTTTGGGCCGAAACCACCAGGCCCAGCAAGGCCTCCCCTCGGGCCCAGACGTGGCCCATCTTTTTTTTTCCCTCTCTCATCCCCTTCTTGTTCCCTGGCTAGGACAATGCCCCGCGCAGCCATTCTGTTTACTGCCAGTTTTTAGATACCATGGTTTATAAATACCATAGTCTATAATTGATTGTGACACCAATACCATAGTTCAAAAAACTTCCGTTTAGACTTTATTATCAAATGCTCCAAAACCATTGCAGTTTTGGCAATATTATATTATTCATAACAATGTTTCGCAAGACCAACCAAACACCTCTAAAATTGAAATACTACTGTATTTCTAAAGACCATGGTATTGCATTGAAACTGTAAAGAAACTTTTTTACCAAACAAGGCCTCATATACCCGCATCCCGGCTAGTAATTCTGCCACTGCCACTGTCCAACCGTTCGCCTATGTAGCACCCATCCCTCGCTTCTGAGGTAGACTATTATTTAACCATTTACATTTCCCTAGAATAAATTTGTTTGTGCGGAAAATTTTACCGGAATTCTGGTGTGTCCAACCGGAAAGTGCATCCCTGCTTCCACCCGTCCAGGTTCATCTACAGCTAGTCAGTTTGGTCGAGCGCGGCATGGTGCCATGCCAGACAACTGGAGGAAATATGTGGTGATCTGATGGTTGCAGAATGCTAATGACGTGGAGCAATGCCAGGCAAAACGTCTCAACGCTAGGTGTGTGGGAGGCGCCAGGATCTTTGCGGTCAGATGCACGGGAGAAGACCAGGAGACAGGTCAGATGAATTAAAGTTAGAGGTGTCTTTTGGGATGGTTCTGATGATGTGGACATGTCGCATGTCAAGAAAAATATATTAAATGACATACAGTGTGTATGATTTATATAGGTTATATAGATAGATATAGATTCTTTGATCATTGAATACCAGATATATATTGTTTTTAATATTATATTAATCTGTTATCTTAGAATCATTTTCACTCAATACTTTATATTTTTCTACATGTTATATGGACTGGGAGGTGTCCAGGCAATGACTTTGAAACAGTGAATATGATCCACATTATGTTTTACTCCTGATCTTTCCTTAAATATTCTACTTCAACATTAATCTTCGTCCTCTTAACCTCGACTACAAAACCATAACTACCGATCAGCTTTCTTCCATTGCAACAATATTGCACTTTCAAACAGACAATAAAAAAACTGGCCCACCTCACACCAGTTGCGCAGCTTGCGCTGGTTTTCTAGTTCCACTTCCATTCTTCCAATGGCAATAGAAATTGAGGGGGGCTCCGGGGGGCTCCATGGATTCGGAGGGAGTAGAGGTGGCTCCAGCCCCCCTGCCCCCACGCTAAATCCGCCACTGATCGACACGATATCCAGTCAAGACATGTTCTGTTACGAAGTGCATGGTACCGATTATGAAATTAGTTCACACGTGTAAAATATATTAATATATTATACATCAATGCATCGATTGACTATAATAATGAATCACACATGTAGTTCTTGTACCTTGTCAATCTTGTAGAGTCCAATAAGGAATCCGGCCGTGAAGGTGCAAGGTTTCATTGGCTCAAATTTGACCTTTCTCCAGCGCGCCAGCAAACAGAACAGTGCAAGTGCGGTGGCCGTGCATGGCAGGAGCAGAGCCGCGCGCAGAGAGACATGGGCTAGAGATATATACCCTACAATGTCATTTCCTGTACCATATTTGAAGCAAGAATGAAGTTTTGAATTCATACTGAAGTATCTCGTCGAGAAGGCGCAGTAGCCTCGAGAAGGCGCAGTAGCCAAGGTTGTTACGCACGAAGCACATGTAGTGTATTATGATCTTGACATATCCGCGATCCTTGAAGCAATCCAGGAAGGTTGTAGCTATAGAAAATCAAATACCTCATAATGTATGCTAATAGTTTCCCAATGAAAGAACATATTGGCAGAACCGGTGTATTAGGAGGGGAGGGGGAGGGGGATGGTCGTATAGTTGATATACCAAGTTTTCGTTGCAAACCCTGAGACATTATTACTACGAAGATAACCAACAATCAAAACGTCTGGTTCAAAATTCTATTGCTTCATCCGATCCGGGCAAATTGCCAAAGCATTTGACGGTTGACACATTGCAATATAAATTATACGTTCTAGAAGGCAATTCTAGTTGATTAATAAACATTACAATTCAATGGAACTCCTTTTTTTGTTTTTCTTTAGATTAGTGAATCTTTTTTGAAAGGTTAAAAGGGGTGGAGTAAACCTGTTTTTATTTTCTTCGAAACTAGCGCGCTCTTCCTCTGCGTGTATATGCAAGTCCTTGCACATCGAAGAACCAGGCGCTGATTATTGATAATGTTGTAGTGAAGACAGTGGTGGAGCAAGAAACTCGAAAATTTCATTGTTACGTGGGACCAATAGCACTAAAATTTTAAAATTTATTTAAATTTCAAATTTTTTTAGTGTAAAATTTTGGGTCATGGGGGTTTTGCCCCCCCTAGCCCCCTATCTCCGCTCATGAGTGAAGAGATGCGGGATGCACATTAGTCCAAACACCTTTGCTGTTAACCTCCAATCATTCCCCTGTGGAGAGAAATGGACATTTCTGTTTACAGATAAAACTACAGAATGTGCCACAAAGCTAGCTGTTACATCAGCTGGCCACGGAAAATTCGAGTGCAGCTAAAACTACAGAATGTGCCACAAAGCTAACTGTAAATAAAATATGCGAGGTTACCTGTATCGAACCCTGCACCTCATTGTGGTTGATCACACCTCGAATAACGGTGCCGGGAGTAGTCAACGCACACACAGGAGTAGTGTCCCAGGATCGTCCTCCAGTATAAAGTTATAACATGTATTACCTCCTCATGATGCTTGTCGGATTCTGATGCAAGCTGCCATCCATTCCAGCAGGGGAAAGAAAGCCCACGATTTTGCAAAGTTGCATATACCAGCGAACCAATACAAGCATATCAAATTAGCAAAGATCAGCAATCATCAGTACACATGTACCAGAAAGAAGATTGCATCGTATTACTCAACCACACATTTCCGTATTTGGTAGTATGACATGGTGACAAATGCATAGGCAAGTTGCGATCATGATACATGCTACACAATAAGCTCAAAGTAGCACGGATGACTTGACTTGTATAGTCATAAGAAATCACCATAATCATATTCAGTACAGCACCCTTGTTACTAATTTATTACACGGAAGATGAAAATTCATTATGGAGATGATGTTAAAATCTGCTGTGTAGATGTCAATCTTAAGATATCCCCATTGCCCACGATGAACCTTCACTGTAGCTGGCCCCCAGCACCCCTTCTAGCTTCTGCAAGACACAGATTGCCAAAATTTTTGTCATCCGTATGCAGCCGCCAGTCAAATGAATTGAACATTGCAAACGGAAAACAGAAAACTGTAAGTGCAATTGTATGATCTAACAGTGTCGTGATTGGCTCCATATATCCATAATCAGGCGAGGCAATGGCAACTCTGTGGAAAATGAAAGAGAGGTCGAACTCAAGGAATCAGCATCCAATACATAGTTTACAACAAGACCAATGGCCTGCGTGTCCATCCACCTGGGCAAGGAACTATCCAAAACGCTTCCATGGCCGTGAAAGCCAAAGGCAAGGCACTGGTCTGTCCGTCTGTGTCAGTGACTCTCAGTGTGTGTGCCGCTAGCTGATGAAGAAGTCCGAACTGATCGAGCAATCGAGATCGGAGTCTCGGAGAGCAGCTGTCCGTGTGGGTCAAGGCGTCAAGCACAGGGATCAGGGAACACAGCAACAGGAGCCACGCTTGTACCGGCTACACCACCGTGTTGTTGCTGTCCCCGGTACCGGCTACACCACCGTGCTCTGGGATTATCCCGTCTCCCACCTTGCGCTCCGTGCGGTTGTGGTACTGGTAGGTGGTGCCGTGGTGGCGCGCGAGCGCGACGCCGCGACCGCGACCCCGACCCCGATGAGGTTTGGAGCATGATGCAAATTCGGGGTCTGGTGCTCTGGGCGCCTGGGCGGAGGCGTGCCATGGAGAGCGGGGACGCCGGGGCCGGGCCGCGGGGAGGAAGCAAAGGCGCCGCACTTGCTGCCGGTGGTGGAAATGGATCGGTGGCGGGGCCACGCAAGCGGCATCCGCACGTATGCTGGTGTCTGGTGTGGATGGAGGCGCGGCCGCCGGCCGGACGCCGGACGGAGAGGCAGCAGTTTGGGTAAAAACTTACAGTTTTACTTGGCGCCGCCGCCGTAGAGGGCCGCGACGACCATGAGGAAGGCCAGCGCCGCCGCCACTCCGAGCGCGACCATGTTGAGGAGACGCACGGGCCCTTGGATCAGTCCGTCTCCGGCAACGGCATCACCACCGCCACCTTCGCCGCGGGCCCGGACGTGCGCGACGACGATGAGGTGGAGCGTCGTCATCCCGACAAAGAACGCCGCCGTCGCCGCCGCGGGCAACGCGCGGAGAGCAGCCAGACCAAGCGCGCGGAGATCTTGCGCGCCGTGGTCCGCAGCCTCACCACCGGCATCATCCTGCACGAACAAGATGGACACGAGCATACCGGCCGAGACGCATAATACGAAGAAGACAAGCCCCGGGAGCCGCCTGTTGCCCGCGCCGGCCGCGGGGCCGGCGGCGTGACTTAGGCGATGGTGGATGAACGCGATGGTCATGGAGAGGGCCGCCAACGGCATCATCACCCCGACCGCGCGGTGGAGCAGTGAGGCTTGAGCTGGTGTTGTGGCTCGGCCGCCGCCCGGCTGCTGGTCCAGGAAGGAGAAGAGCTGGAGGGCGGTGATCGCCAGACACAGGAGGGAAAAGGGGACGGCGAAAGCGCGCGCCATGGTGGTCGGTTTGGGAGGATCTTGAGGCGTGGAGGGAGAAGCAGGCCGGCTTGCTGTTGGCGGCGAGGAGCGAAAGCTGCTAATGTGCTTGCTGCGTTTGTTTCAAGGCGGGCCGGGGGTGGCGGATATATCGCGGCGCGAGCCGGTGAGGGAGGTCCGGCGACGATAGTATGGATGGGTTGAGGTCAAGAAGAAAAAGGGCAATATGCAATTATGCAAGTAACTGGAGGGTTTCCCCCTACAAAAGTCATGGGAAGCAGCTGCCTGAACCCTGATGAATTTTGACGGAAGCTTCGCATTCCGTTCCTCTTTCAGAGCAATATAAATCTGATCTAATGCAATCTAAAACAGCATATGTGTCGTGCAACTTTAAACAGAAGAAGAAAACTAAAACGATTTTGAAGTGCCATTACCGTCAACCAACAAACGAGAGATGTCACCACGTGTCCCGGGCACGTCTCTCAGGGTCAGGTAGTGCACGTGTACCCACAGCTTGTTCGTGTGTACATATGCCTGTGTAAAATCTCTTGTGGTTTCTGTGTACGGGCGATCGTTTCTTATTCCAGGTTTTTAATCGTGACAACTCCTAAACCAAGCAACTAATATGGTAACTTGTCAATATCAAGATTTACCTGTGATGTTGTATTATGTGAGCTTTTGTATTTAAATTGTGCTCTCTCCAACGGCAATTGCTACGGTACACTGGAACTATTGTGGACCGTAGATCTAAGCGGTTACAATGAAGTATTACCTTTTAGAAAGTAATACTTTAAATAATTAAAAATATTTTTATAAATCCTATTATCATGGAGATAAGGATAATGATCGATGGTTTACAACAACTAACAATCGGTTGACTTGGACACACGTTTGCACAGAACATGGCTTGGACCTTGACGTAGTCCTCTTTTGCACAGAACGGTATCGTTTGGTGGAGACGTGACGGAGACGTGGTCATCTTCTTTTGGGCAGAACATTATCGTTTGATGTTTGGAGACGGCTACGAGTACTTCTCCGCCGCGCCACTGCCCGTGCCCTAGGTGAGTAGGGAGGCGGCGTGATGGGAGATGCAGGCGAATCGATGCCGTTGCCGTCCAGCGTCGCCGTTGCCGCTGCCCTCCTTCGTCGGGGACCAGCCACACAGCCCACCCTCCACTATTATCGCACACTACAGCCGAATCCATCTCCCGCGAGTCTCTTTGGCGGCGGAACTGTCGTTCCCTCGCCGCGGAGATCGCTGAACAGGCGGAGACGTGGGCTCCCTTGGCGCAGGGAGAGCGGAACAAGCGGAGCGGAGGCCGGGAGGCGTGCGAGAGGATAGGAGGAGTTTTTCTTTTTTTAATTCTTGTTCCATTTAATCTGTTATATTAATTATTTTACCTTTCATTTGAAGTCTTACCTCCTAGGAGGTAAATTGTGTACCGTAACACAGCCCCTCTCCAACCCAAAATAATTGCACTTTTGTCATGTGTCAAACTATATTATGTTTGACAAGTTTACAGAGAAGAGTGTTAATATTTGACATAAATATATGGTCCTAAATATATGTATATTATAAAAATAGATTCTACAATGAAACTAACTATGATTATTTGGTATCACAGATATCAGTGAATTTTTTTTATAAATCTAATCAAACTCTAGACACTTTGAGTTAGAAAAAACTAGAAGGAACTTTTTTTTTCTCGAACTACTAGTAAACAACTCTAGCACAGAACAAGAGGCTTTTGCCTAGCTACCTGACCAAATACGGAGTACTATGGCCCGGGTCTCAGCATATGGCCTGGCCCCTGAGATGTGAGATGAGAGGACAGCCCGATGTGCCCCCAAATCCCACCTGCGCCAACGAGCTCGGCAAAGCCGCACTTGCAATTGCAATGCATCATGGGGACTGCCGTCATGGTCTATGAGAGCGCTGCCTCTTGTGCGCGCGCGCGCACACAAAAAGAGTCGACATTTTGCCCCGAAACCCCACTCCTGGTCGTTTGGTTTGGGACAGAGCTACAGAAAGCAACAGTACAAAACGCTCTGAATTAGTATGACCAGGTGGAGAAACTGACGTACTACTATGCAGGCTAAGGCGCCAAGAAATCTATTATTATATTAATATTTGAGTGTTAATCGAAAAAAGAAAAAACACCACCGTTGGATTTTATGAAAATCTAACGGTCCACGTTGAATAAATGACTACCATATCCATGTAGCAAAGAATATAACTCAGATCATGCACATAAAAAGAGAACAAATTGATTTGGACATAGCTCCGTGCCTCATAAAGTCATAAGTTGCCAAAAAATTAACGCGTATCCTGTACAGCTCTACGTTTTCAAAAAAGAATTATATCTAAATTTAAAAAGGAAACGTTGAGCGTCAATAAATACAACGCCAGCTCTCCGCCAATCGTATCATAAACCTAGAATCAACCATAGCCATACCACATCGCCGGAACAATCTTGCCAGGACAGTTTATCCAAGCTGGGGCGTAGAGTCCCTTGGGCAGGAAGATCCGTGGCTACAGTACGTGCTGCGGCTGGATGAGCGAACGGCAGTGCTGCTGCCTCCACCCTGCTGCTCACGATGGTGCCTTAGTCCCTGCTGCCAACGGTGACGGCCAGACGAAGACGACGAAGCAACGGCCGGTGCAGTACTTCGCGCAAACGGAGCGGCCCAAGTCGAACGAGCAGCGGCCGACAACGGTGTGGCCCTAACTGGAAGGACGAGAATATTGTTTTGGGGAGTTGAATTTAGGGACACCGCTGCAAGCAGCATGAAGCAGATATGGCCGGTCAACGACCTGGCAAGATCAACAACACAGTGGACGCAGGAGATGAACACCGAGATGAGATGACGCGCGCAGAAAACGAAAGATGAACACCGGGATGAGATGACACGCGCGCAGCAAACGAAAGGGAACGAAACGACCTGTAGAGAATCGACTGAAAGGAACTAGGAAACAGATGTTCAGTTGGCCATATAAAAAATTTCAAGTACAAAATAGTTTAGATATATAGAAGCTAAATCCAAGATTTAAATTAAAAATAACAATATTTTTGATTCCCACACAAATATATAAAATTTTTATAAATAATGTTATTAGCGAAATATGTCTATGAAACTTATAGATTAACTAATGAAAACATATTATAATGAGAATACACTAAAAATCCAAGAAAACAATATGTTATCATGGTAATAAACTAAAAATCTAAGAAAACATACATAGAGAGAGGAAAAATTTAAAAAGCTAAGTTGAGTTATAACTCGGTTCAAAAAATTTTTTGTTCATCTACCAACAGTCTTGCCTCCAGAGAGATGTTCTGAAGGCACCTGCTTAATTCGTCACAAGTATCAATGTTCTGTTTGAGAATTTTGCAGCAACAGGGGGAGTATGTCAGGAACCCACTCGCTATGCTTCCGGTTGGACCAAACATTGGGCAAGTGGGCTCAACACGGCTGCAGTGAGAAGGTTGTCGATCGAGTACCAGGAAGGAACCGACGGCGAGCTCTTGCTTGAAGTTAGCTTAGGCTAGATTCTATCATTTCTCCCTTCACCATACATGTATGCAGAGAACCGTCTCAGTTCGTAGTTCGTTTGACTTTTTTTATACTAAATTTGATTTGTTCATCTTATTTGAAAAATTTCACAATTATCTTTTTGTGTTCATTGAAACTTAGTTTAGCATATAATATATCTTGACTCAGTATTCGATTTGGTTGGAACGAGCTAGCGGGTTGGTACACATCTTCCCTTGAGTGCCTTTTGCAGTGAGATTCTGGTTAGCCATTCGACTCAGGGGTGGCTGTGTTGGAGCCGGATGTGCATAACCCCCATGCTACAAGGCGACCCTCACATGTGTTGCCCTTGTAGTATAACGCTTTTGCCATGCCATGTTGTTGTTGGAAACTGCGAAAGAGAAGGAATGAACTCATCTTCAGAGGAGATGAACGATAACTGCGCCAGCTACTCAGATAGCGCAAGGACGAGGCGAAGTTGTTTTGGTGAGGAGTGAAATGCGTTGGCGGTCTTCAAAATTGACTCAGGGTGTCGGGTAGGTCCCCGAACTTAATAAACCTCAATCTTGGGTCTCTAAAGTTGGTTTTTTGTCATCTCGGTCCCTAAAGTTAGTTGTTTATGCCATCTAGGTCCAAACAGGTACAATCCGATCTGCTAAACCTACATGGCAGACCAACCCAGCCCGGAAGCTTATGTGGCGCGTCACGTTGAATCAAACTCGTCTCCGCGACACCTTCTCCGCTGCGCCCATCTCCCTGCCCCTTCCTCTCCTTCCCCGTCGATGCTGCCCCGGCCCTCTTCTCTCTCCCCCATCGCCTCGCAAAGGCACGGGCCACAGGCGTCCAGGATGAACGCGGCGACAGGCCACGAACGCGTGTGCCGCAGCCACCGATGCCACGACGGGCAGGCTCGGCCTCTGACACAGGCATGCGATGCAGCAACAGCACAATATCACACGGCAAGGCGTTGGGGCACGTGCGCACGTCACCCACCGAGGCTCGCTCCACACCCGCCCCTTCCCTATCATTGAGCTCCTGCCCGTCGCCGACTCCCTCGGCGCGGCCCCACGCCGCCTCGGCACTGCAAGGCTTCATCATCGGCGTCCACCCCCTGCCCTTTCCTCGCCCTCCCCGTCGTGGAAGCACGGGCCGCGGGCGGAATCGCCGATGCACGTGGCGCTTTGGAGGGAGGAGACAGCGACGGTGGTGGCGCGTCGGAGCTCGTCGCGATGATGTTCATGGCGGCCACGTGGGGAGATGGTGTGTGTGGGGGGTGTTGATGATGGCGTCCCGCATCACGGTTATGGGGTAATTGGAGGAGGAAGGTGAGGCGATGTGGGTGCTCGCGTTTGTGGAGGCGGAGGAGGCGCAGAGGTGTGGGGCGAAGCTCAAGCTCAGCCCGTCCATGGTGGGTGGCGCTCTAGCGTTTTGTGTGAGCGGGAGGACGAGGGAAGGAGAGCAGGGGAAAGTGGAGCCCAAACGGGTGGGCACATAATCAGGCGCCGCGCTGCCGCCGGTGCCTCGTGCGCAGGCGCGCGAGAGTACGCGGCGCCGCCGATGCTCTGTGCGCGGCGACGAAATACAAAGAGAAAGTGAGAGGGAGTGGGGGCGGGGTGGAAAAGAGAAGGGGAAGGGCTGACAAGTGGACCCATTTGGGGGCGGCCCGAACAGAGTGGCATGCCACGTAGTTTAATGGGTCGGGATTGTACCCATTTGGACTTAGATGATACAAAAGCCAACTTTAGAAACCTGAAATTGAGGTTTTCTAAGTTCGGGGACCTACCTAACACTCCGAGCCAAGTTAGAGGACCGCTAATGTATTTCACTCTAAGCGTAGATAGATATATGATAGATATATGACGGGGGGATTGGTTTGTTGATGTAAACTTATGTTACAAACAGGTGAACTTCAAAAAGTAATCTCTCTGTAACCATTAGCGGTGAACTGCGGGCGCGGCAACGGACCCTTGGGTCAACTGTCGCGTAGGCCCACCGTGTGTGGGGGTCCACACCAGCTGATGATTTACGGGTCGATGTCAAGATAAGATGCACTGTGCTGAACCCTTTTCGGCAAAAACAAAACCATGTAACATCGATCGGTGCGCTCGCGCATTTGTTTTTATTCACTTAGCGAGCAGCAGAAAATAGGGTGTACTTGGTTGATTGCCAAACTTTTGGCAGGTCAAAATTTTTAGCAGATTTGACCATGTTTTTGAATGTAAACTAAAATTCACAGTGCACTCAGCCAAAGTGATGTCGATCTAGTGCCAGCTGCCGAGTGACGGCGGACGCATTGTCCACTTGTGCTATTTAGTACGTATAGTATACATAGTACAGGCGATGGCCAGGAGTGGACAGACTGATGGGGGCGGGGGAGACGACTCGCAGGTCAACGTGCTTTCGGCTCAAAATGAGCAGAGCTTGCACACCCATCTCGCCCGTCTTCGTCGCCATGCCGAGGCCCCGAGCTAACTACCGATGCTGCAGATGGACAAGGCGAACAGGCGATTGAAACACCACGATGCCCTGGCCGGCCCTCAACGTACTCAACCGAGCTGCTTCCACTCGCGCGCGCCGCGGCACTGACTGCAGGTTTGTCTGTCAGTTCTCCCTTCTATCTTCGGTGTTCATTTTGGTCCTTTTTGCTCCGCTTTAATTAGGTTTGGAGCAAACATAGCCGACAATCTAAGTTTGTTTGTGCCGACGACCAACGGAGGCCTCTTGACTGTTCCGGTAAGCCTGCAGTGCATGCCTTCGATCCTCTGAAATTCACTCATGGGCACGAAAACATGATACTGCTACAGAGATCTGAATCTGGCTGCTCGCTGGGAAAGTCAAGGCCTCAAGGGTTAATACTGAATAATCTTCTGAGTGCATCCATCCTCTTTTATCTTCCGATACGTACTATTTGCTGCTTTCTGTGGCAATAATTTTTAAAAAAAAATGAACTGTTTGTGCCAATAGTTTTGGGAGTTGCAGTTGCATTGCAGAGCACAACATCTACCTTGTCATAGAAAAAAACAACTCTCATTGTACTACTGGCTATTTGATGTGTATAAAAGTGGGACTTCACTGGGCCGCTAGGTCACAGCGGGCTTCAGGCCCATTAGACTGTGCTGGGCTGAGTGGGCCCTTTCTTTTTGAAGCATTACAAAGTAGTATCTGGTAAAAGTCTTTGATCAAGATTTGCGTGTCCTGACAGGATCCCCTGACAGGTTCACCGTTGGGTTGCCTTGTCCTTCTGTCCCTCCCAACTCTACTTTTCAAAGAAGTAAAAACTCCCAACTCTAGGAAACGGGAATTGCATAGCGTAGGGATATAGGAGTAGATTGGAAGCTCAAATCAGTGAGCCCAATAAAAGCACAAAGGCCTTCCGATCGGATAACCTAGGGGTCGCTAGTCCAATGTTACAAATATTAATTTTTTGGATAAAAAATGATTTGGATAAAAAATGATCTCTCACGCAGTCGCAGATGAAATTTCATAGGCATGCACAGGGGGGAGAAGGATGCTTTGCCCCCTGACTCCCTCACCCTGGGACACGCCGGAAATTAATTCTCTCCTCTTCAACCAGCATTTTTACTGAGTATTATGCTTTTTTTTTGTTAGCTCTAGTGTGTCACAATGTAGCAGACGTTTCTTTAGGACTAGTTCAGCAACTCATGTATTGAGAGCAATTGGAAGGAATGGAGGTGAATTTTGATCAACTATGGATTTAAACACACATCACTTCCACTCAAACCACTTCAATATAGATTACCAAATTGACTAGTCAGTAGCTGTTAGTAGGTCAGGCCACCCCCTCGAGATATTCATAAGCTCAGAAAGCCTCCTTTTAGCACTAACATAATGCACTCCCATCCTCCCTGAAAAGTGGTGAGAATAGGAGAGGAGAAGACACACTTTTGCGGCCTCCACGGTCCCACCACGGCACCAGGGCTAGGATATATATAGACACGTCACCTACTCTGAGACTCACGAGCCCAGGTCGCGGCGCCCCAAGCCATCCCTGTCCTCCGATCCGTTGCGTCCCCCTCGGCCACTCCCGCGAGCAAAGCAAACCCCTCGCCACTCCGGCCGGCGCTTCCTCCAAATTCCCCCACAACACAAGTGCGGCGCATACAGGCCGGCCCTCCCTCAGTTCCAGATCCCCGTCCTGACTCCTGCCCAGCTGCACACCGCCCCGCCCCGCCCACCGTGTGCCATGAGAAACGCAGCGTCGGCCGCCCGCCCCGGACGCCGCGCCATGGGAAACGCTGCCGCCGCCGCCCTGGGCGCCGCGATCAGCGCCGCCGAGCTCGTCAACCTCCGTGATCCGCAGTGGGGCGGCGGCGGTGCCGCGGCAGCCGCCGCTCAAGGCGCCCCACCACCTCCCCACGGCGGGGGCGGCCGGGAGCTGCTTCTGTTGGCCGCAACGGGGGGCCTCCTCACTGGCGCGGCGCTCACCTACCGCCACGTCCATCACGCCGGCGCCGGCAACCGGCGGCTTCCGGGCACCTTGACCTTCACGCTATGCGCGTCGGCTGGCGCGCTCGAATTTCTCGTCTTTGTGCTGCCTGCAGGTGACGGTGGCGGCGCGGATCCCGGCGAGCAAGCAGGTCGGGCCCTTGGACTGGCTGCGCTCCGTGCCCTTCCTGCTGCCGCGGCTGTCACGTTCTATCTGGGCATGCTGCTGATAGTGGTGGGCCACATCCGCGCGGGCGGCGAAGGCGGTGGTGGCGTCGTCGACGCCGGACACGAACCGATCCCGGCGCCCGTGGGGCTCACCATCTTCACAAAGATGGCGTTGGGCGCGGCGGCAGCTCTTGTGTGCCTCATGGCCATGGCTTCCTTCTACGGCGCCTAGCTCTAGTAAGTCTCTCCCGGCTCCCCAACTTCCCCGCCGCAGCTCTCTTTTCTGCCAACCTCGAACAGTCGAACCCCTAGTCCCCTACCCCTAGTTCTTGGACGGCGATTGGCGCTTCCTCCGCTCCTCGCTGCAAGCTGCGCCGAGCTAAGCTTAACTGTAGTCGAATTCAAGTGTGAGAGACGAGTGACTGGCCTCATGGCTTGTAGTATTGTGTAGTGCCACTGCCAACCACTGTGTTTGCCCACTCCGGCAGGTGTTCTCTCTTCGTCCATACGGTGAGCTACTGAGCTGAGCATCCCATTCGTCGCCATGTCACGCCATGTACCTGTAAGCACTAAGCGCACGGATGCGCACGACGCCATGACGCCACCGGCCTCCGATCTATCGATCTGGTGATCGAACGGCTCGGACTCCTGAAGCAGCGTGGCTTCTTGCAGCCAGAACACAGAACACCTTTGTGCCGCTACTCCAATTCTTCATTGAATTCAATTCCCTTTCGTTCCCTTAGAATCGTCATTTGCTTCAGTTATTGCTGACTGACGGTTCATGATCGACCCAATCATAGGCCCTTTTTCAATATATAGTACATCTTACGTTACAACCATCATTGCAGTTGATCATGTCCCTTTTGCAATTCTCAGTTAATTTGGTGCTGATGACAACACAACATGTGGGCGATTTTGTGTAATGCAGAGATGATGCACAAGCAAGCTGCTGATGCTGAATAAGAAATGCTGTTGTTGGCTACCTTCAAGAGCAGATTTCCCCTTCATTCCATAATCGAATTTTTATCTGTAATAATACCCAGCGCTGAATTTTGTACTGAATATTCTTGTGCTGGACCCCTGGTTACTTGCGTGGCTGATGCTTTGAAACTGTGTGTGGCCGCTGCTATGGAAACTTGCATTTGCTTCTACCACCATTTAATGGATACTGGCTAGTATCAAATAATATGGGGATGTGTGGTGGGTTAATATGTTGCAATAGTATTCTGTCTGATGCATGTTTTACTTAATCATTGCTGGATTTACTAATCTGAGGTGCTTGTATTGATGGACTCTGGTAGCTTTTTCCTACTGGGATGTACGGAGTACCCTTTCCTTTCCATTTGCCGGTGTAAACTAAGATCTTCCAGCACAATTTGAAGTGTGTCAGGTTATGGCTCTCTAAATTCGCTATACACCCTCTTTGCTCTAAAAACACTTGAATGAATGCATGATTTCTTTGCTTGTTTACCTTTTCTGTTTTGTGCACATGTAGCGATTGAGGCCTAACCCTACTTAATAATTGTTCATGCCTTGCAGCACCTAGATCTATCGAACTATTGAAATCTGTTGATGCCCTGATGATCTGTTGTCCTTTCGACCATGGAATTTTTGGCTGCCCCCAAGTATACTGAACTGTTTACGTTGAACGTAAGTGTAGTGTCGTGTCTGCCTAGAGTTGTTTGATTTGGCAAAAGTCCTTGAACGTACCTGACATGACGGGCCCCCTTTTTTCCTGAAAGGTAGGGCCTTTTGTTTTCATTATTTGAGGTCAGAGTCAGAGCATATTCAATTCAAAAAGGAGATGCGGCGGCGCTGCACGGCACCAAAATTCCCGCTGCAGCCTGTAGCTAGACCAGTACTTCTCCGTAGGTTCCACGAGATCCGCCGGCCGGGTCAAAAGCTAGTAGGAGTACTTTAGTAGGTGTAGGATCGCCGTCACTCTCGTCGCGCTCGGGCTCGGGGTCGTCGTCCTCGCGGCACGTACGGCGCGACGCGACGAAGGCACCATCTGATCCAGGAGATGTCCCCATCCAAATAAGACGACGCGAGCTCGATCGACCACAACCCCACCCCACTAGAACTCTATGTCTCTATTAATACTGCCCCCATTATTCGATCTCTTTTGCCTGATGTTACAAGAGCAGTAGTGTGTGCCTTTGTCTCAACATCAAAAAAATAAAAGAGAATGACTAGGACTGTTTTAGTGCATGCACGCAGTTGATGGCAAGTCTTGTGTGCGTGCGGCAGCCGGCAGCAGTAGTACGTGTGCCGAAAATGAAATCGCGCACTGTCCGTGCTGTTGGCCTCTCTCTCTCTCTGTCTCTGTTTTTTCACGTTCCAGAAGGCTGCTTCGGTCAATAATCGGACCCGTCGACGCCGCCTCGACCCACCCGGCTTTTCAAGATCTCTCTTTCACGCACGCCGGCCGGCCGTTTGATATCAAGGAGCGTTGGTTCAAGCACGCCATTCCGCTGCATTGGCTACAGGGTCACAGTCAGTGAGTGTTTCGTGTGGTGCCTCCACCAGGTGCATTGCATGAGAGCGGTCGGCCGGGTTGGACCTTTATACTGTGCCGAATCACCAAATCTAACGGAATTTTCAGAAACCAACGCCAGCCACTAATGTCAAATCATCCATCAGCCGTGTGGTCCGTGCATTGCGTGACCTGGCGTCCCCTTCTCCGTGCGGGTTGGGAAAGGAAGAGGAATGGCTCGCACGAGGTGGGAGGGTAATTGCATGGCAGTTGCAGGTAAGTACCATCAAAGATTGAGGTGCCCTTCATTTCTTTTCGCCCGCGGCCACGTACGGGAAGCTAGTTTCCACGCCGCGTCTACCCTTCAGTTCATTCGGCAATGTCTGAAGAAATCGCACCGGTGAGAAACCAGACAAAAGCGTATTGTTTTGGGACGTTTGTTCACTTATTTCAGCCATAAATTAGAAAAAAAAGGCTCTACCAACCAAAGACTACACTGCACGCATCCCGGTCCCGGAGGACGGCACACACTATACAGAGATACAGTTAAACAGTGCGCTATGAAGCAAGGTTGACCACTTTGGGCTTCATGTGGTAGTGCACTTAGGCTATCCGCACTTATACTATCCTATTTCTTAATTTTAAAAGGAATATTTTATCCTAATCAGCGAAATTTTCTATCCTAAACTACAATCCTCCGCAGCCATCTTTGCTTTATATTTCTATCCTATACCAACTGCCACATTTTTTATCAATAAACCCACCCACTGCGGGCCCTACCACCCACCTCCTCCCTCGCTTGCTGCTGCCCGTTCCCCTCTCGCTCGCTTGCTGCCGCCCGTTCCCCTCTATCGTCTTCTCCGCCGCCCGCCCCCCTCCTCTCGCTGCTGCATCCTCCTCCACACCCGGCGGTGCGTGGACTGCGGCGTGGACCGAGCTTGGAGGGTGCATGGAGCCGCCGCTTCCTCTTCCGCAGAGACGCCGTCGTGCCTTCTCGTCCTCCGGTCACTGCAGGCCCGCCGCGCGTCGGCCATGGAGGGCTGGATCTGCGCCCCACGTCGGCACCTTCCTCCCCGCCCTCTCTCCGCCGACGCCCCGCCCTCTCCTCGCCGGCGCCTCCCCCTCCGCCCTCGCGCGATCTAGCGACATCACCACCGCTCAGATCCGCTGTCGGACGCGCCGGCCACGGAGGAGACAGAAGAGCTCTCTCGCGTCCTTCTCCGCTGGCCCCGCCTCGCCCCCACCACGTCCTCCTCCACGGCCCGCTCCTCGCCTGGTGACCCCCGCGTCAGCGGCTTCCTCTGTCATCTCCTTCGCTCCGCGGCGCGAAGAGGAAGGCCGTTGCCCACGTGGAGGAAAGAGGAGAGATAGAGTAGGAGAGAGAGAACGCTGGATATGGGGTTTTCGGGTCGGCCGCTGTAGGAAACCAGTCGACCGCATCGCCTATAGGGTTGGGTTCCCAGTCACGAGTGTGGATAGTCTTAATTTGCAAGGGGCGTCGTGCCTCGTGCGTAATCATGTCTAACGTCTCTGGTGCATGCCGTATTTTGCTTGTAGCCATAAATTGCCGTCTTCTGTACAAACTGAGATTGTTTGGTGTTCTTTTTTTTTGGGGATTCGGGATACGTTGAACGAATGAGCTTTTGCCTGACGGATTCGATGCGGACCAAGATATACATTGTCTCCATTTCCATTCCTGTCTCTGTCCGAAAGGAGCGGAGAAAAGCTAGGCACTGACGAACTGTCACTGATCAGAGGACTCATCCTCTTCGATCGCCTCCGCGTGGAAAAACGTAAAATGGTACTAATACGTACTAGTATAGTAGTATACGGCAGTGGAACATTTCCAACATGATCATGACGTCGACCGGATTAGACTGAAGCGAGGCACTTTCCCGGCTCGTCAGCTCTTCGAGGCTATCCTTATGAAATGTGTATATGGATTGCGATCACCTATACACTGTGTAGACAGATAGATGAGTAGTTTGAATAGCAGATGAATAATATTGTAGACAGAGAGAGAAGTAGTTTGAATAGCAGATGAATAATAGATGGATATTTTTTTTTTCGCACCGCCGAAAGCAACGCGGCCATTCTCCGTTCTCATCACGACTCACGAGGACGCATCCTATGACCCCCATCATTGCTTCATGTCCCTCTTTCAGGCGTAGCACGAAGTCTTGATCGGATTCTCAGGATGCTGCCGGTCAACTGGATGAATGCGCTTCTTCCTTCTTGTTGTGGAATTCACTGTCCTTCAAATTAGGAGGCGTTTGGTAGAGATAGGGATAATAGATGGGGAGGTAGGGATAGTATCTATAAAGAGATAATATTATCTCACATGTATCTGGATGGTTTCTCGGTGAGAGCAAACCTCATTTCCACGCTGCCATTCTTCTCTCATTCTCCTCCTATCTTATCCCCTTTCCTGCTCTCTCGTGCACTCCGCCCGACCTCCGCCCGACACGCTACCGTCTGACCCCGCCTCCTCCCGACGCGCCACCGGTTGCCCCGCCTCCCGACGTCCCTTCCCTCACTTATGAGGCCCTTCCTCGCGCTATCCCTTTCCCCTTGTAGGAGCCCAGCCCTTCTCTACTGGGCGGACGCGGCAGCGTGCATGAGCACGGGCGCCGGGGGAGCCGGCGGACGTGGCGGCGCCTTTCCTCCCGGTGTGCCTCGCCATCTTCCTCTCGCTCCTCCGCCTCCTTTCCCGAGCGGCAGGTCGGCAGCAAGAGGAGGCAAGCTTGAGGGTTTTTTTTTATTTTTTTCTGGGGGCAATTCTGTCTTTTCACAACTACTGGCTGAAGTGTTTCAATTTCCCGCGCCTTGCCATTCTCCTGCTGCCATCAAATTTGGCAAGTGATAAGAAGGTCCTGTTGCTCTCTCTCTCTCTCAACTGAGGTCCTGATTTTCCACGGATTTACCAATGATGACCAGCCCAGCCGCTGGTTGCTGCTGGTCGTGTCATCAGGACTAGGGGTGTAATCGGATCGAATACGAACGGATATCACTGAAACTATATTTGTTTTCATATTTTTTTCGGATTCGAATTCGAATACGGATAGCTTCGGATACGAATACAAATACGGATATTCTCGGATGCGAATACGGATAACCCCATGTCGAATACGGAACTAACAGGACACGGATACGTCGGTAACGAATAGTTTTGTCGGATACTAAGTAAACATCATTCCACACATATCATAGTTGTTGTAAGCATTTAGCCACTCTATGAGTCCAAAATCTAAATAAATTTTGTCTAAATTGAGGAAAAAACGAAATAGTAGCATTTAGATCATAGACAGAGGACTGATAGTGATAGACTCATACTCACGACCTCACTAGCTCACTCAGACACACACAATCAAACTACGCCGGTAGGCCCTACTATTTGTGTATTATTAATTTCTTTCTGCAAAAAAACATAAAAAATGCAATTAAATTCATAAAATGCAATTAAAATATTCATAAATTGCAAATAAGTTACCAGGACCACTAAACATTCTATCAGAAGGTAACTTCAAGCCCCCATATGAAGATGATAAAGTAAACTATTGATCATGTTGAAACTTGGATGGTTAGGGTGACTCCACGTGTAACTCACACAAGTAGAGGCCGCATGAAAGAAACACGGGCATCTTGTGGAGTTTATGGTCCAAACATTTTTGAGGAGGATACTTGGAAATATATTGCTCCTCCGTCAAATGTCATGAATTTCTGAGGCTACCTGTGTATTATTAAATTCTTTCTGCAGAAAATCATAAAAAATGCAATAAACTCATAAGATATTTTATTGTTGACCGAAAATTGCAAATAAGTTACCAAGACCAATAAACATTCTATAAAAAGGTAACCTCAAGTCCTCACATGAAAATGATAAAGAGAAGTATTGACTATGTTGAAACTTGGATAGTTATGGTGACCTTATGTGTAACTCACACAACAAAGTGGAAGTCAAATGAAAGAAACGCTGATATCTTGTAAAATTTATTGTCCAAACATTTTTGAGGATGCTACATGGACATATGTTGCCTCTCCGTGAAACATCATGAATTTCTGAGACTATTTGTGTATTATTAAATTATTTATGCAAAAAATCATAAAAAAACGTGATTCCAATGTTTTAAATCTTGTCTTTTGGATTGTTTAGTGCATAGAAACATTTAAACAAAACACAAATAACACCATTATAAATATTCGAAATAAAAATGATATGAAGCACACTTTTTTGATTGTTAAGCACATGGCAATATTTTGTGCTAGTGAGTAGTCACGTAAGGAAGAAGATTAAAAAAAAAAAAAACCTTGGGCCTCAGCTTGGTCTTAGCCGAACGGCCCAGCAGGCCTGCGTCATTGGGCTGAACAGCTGGTGACCATGGTGTGTCTGTTGTCTCCTGCTAGTTTCCTACAACCACTTTATCCCGCCTCGCCTAGCTGAGTGCAGCCCTACGACTCTATACAGGAGAACCCCTTGGCTGCCCTCACTGAACGATGTGGCTGTTGCTTACAAGTGGGAAGGCTCCTGCTTGAGTAATATAATTTGTGAAAAGTAAGAAATATATATAAATTGTTTTAAAATTTATTTTTTTCGTTTACGAAAGAATAAAATCCTGAGTTTGTACTAAGTCAGATTATTGTAAGTTTGACTAAATTTATATATAAATGTAATAATATTTATGATATTAATTATGTATGATATGAAAATATATTTTAACATAAATCTAATGATACTAATTTGGTAGCATAATTTTTAATACGAAAGTTTGATACAGTCAGGATTTCACTGTGGACGGTTGATATGAACTTGTCAAAATTATGAAAATTTGACTTAGGACAAAGTCAGGATTTTATTTTTTTTTGGACGGAGGGAGTAAAATATTTCGGGTATCCTTATCGGATATATCTGAATAATTTGTAAATTTGACTTAGGAAAAAGTCAGAATTTCATTTTTCAGGATTTTATTTTTTTGTGGACGGAGAAAGTAAAATATTTCGGGTATCCTTATCGGATATATCTGAATAATTTGTTGGATATTTGATATCCGACGGATATCAAACATATCATATTTGATCTGATATCCGTATTTGAATTTGTATTCGAATTTTTTCGGATATTTGAAAAATGACTTTTCAATGGATATTTGGTCGGATCGGATGGTCGGATTTACGGATATTATTTGATCCGTTTAAACCCCTAATCAGGACACACAAACCTATCGTCAAATCATCCAAGTCGCATGCAGCCGCTGGTCCGTTGCACTTGCCTAGGCCCAACCATGGCCCATACCCTTAGGTCAAAGCCCGCTCTGCGCTCCACCTTCCTAGGCCCAGCCATGGCTCATCCCTACTTCCTCTCTAGGCTATCTCCAGTGGATCATGTAAAACGAACGTCTATAGTATAAAACGGACACCGTAGCGCTACTGTGAGAGAGGGATAGTTGGAACAGTGGATAGACATCCACTTTAGACGGACCGCTGGGATGGTCTTATTATACCATGGTCACTAGAGAGTGCATCCGTATCGTCTACATTACGCAAACAGTGTTTTTTTATTCTGTGTACAGTGCGCAAACACTGTTTTCCACGTGCCATATACCCACTCCCTGGTGACCATGATCTTACCAGCCAGGCAGCTACGCCCACGCCAATTCCTTGCGCCGCCACTTTCAGTTGTCACGTGCGTCATCACACTAATGCGTGTCACCGTTGCCAGAAAACCCCTCAACGATGTAGCACCCTCCATCAGTGTTATTAGGACCGGACCGGCGGCCCGACCGGAAAAAACCGGAACCGGAGCCTCGGCCAGTCCGGTCCGCTTAAAAGATCGCTTGTGCAAGCAGACAAAAAAAACCGTTCGAACCACCGGTTTTTATGCACAAAACCTGTTAAAACCGGACCTATTAGACCACTAAGAACCGGCTGGCCGAGACACAGACGCGCAGCTGCGGGTAAAATAAGGAAAAAACGTGCTAAAATAGTGCAACGAGACATAGGTGCAGCTGCGGATAAAATAAGGCTAAAACGTACTAAAATAGTGTAAAATAAGGCTAAAACGTGCTAAAATAGTGCTGCGCTGGGGATCGATCCCGACTTGGTGGATGGGAGGCTTGCTTGCCATTGCACCGTAGACTCGTTCGGTTTCTTTGGACTTTTTGAACCAGATTCGACCGGGAACCGGTTTGAACCGTGAGCCTCACTGGCTCAACGTTAGGTCCGGTCCTAATAACTATGCCCTCCATCCGCCTTCTATGTACACTATTTTTGGACCAGTTTTATTTCCTGTGTGGCCCAAAATTTCCACCTGAAAAAAGGTTTATGAGAACATTTTCTATGTTTAGAAGAACGCGCTCCTTTTTCACCAAAAAATATATCCCAATTGCACTAGAAAAATATCGTAGCTTTGCAAGAAGATTGTATAATCTTTATTTATGAGAAAAAGAACATTGTGAATTCAATTCAGAAGAATAATGTTACGTAGTCATTAGAAAATGTCCTAGATTCACGAGAACTATGTTCTAGCATCATAAGAAATGCGTCTTCAAGAACAAAATTCCAACTTTATAGGTAAAATGTACTGACTTCATAAGTACAACGTTCCAGATTCATATTAATGTTTGTAGCATTACAAATAACTAGCACACGCTCCCCTTCTAACCTACAAGTTCACCCGTTGCTTGACAAAACACCGTTAACACTTTTAGAGCCTATTTGGTAGCAAAGTTTTTAAAAACCATGGTTTTTAGATAATGTGGTTTTCAGTTGTCCATGACACAAATACTTTGGTTTTGCAATACCATAGTAAATTTACAGTATTCCTCGAAACTCTAACGTATATGTTACCGAAGTATTCATCACCGACAAAAACTACCTATTGTCACCTTCCTCTCTCTTGGCCCGTCCATGCCTGCCTGCCCCCTCCCTTCTTCGCTCGCCGGTGCCTCTGGCCACCGCCGCCCGCGTCAATTCGATGCACAGAGGTGGAGTGTGAGGAGGCGGAGCAGGCTGAGGCGGAGGGGCCAGCGCTGGCGGGAAGGCAGAGCCGAAGGCCATTGCGGCGGGGCCGGCGAGCACGGGGAGGCGGAGCAGGCCGTGGCGGCGCGGGCCGGCGGGATCGAGCTCGCGGCGGCACGGCCCTAGCGTGGGAGGTCGCAGTGGTGTGGCCTGGCTTGGGTGGGCGTGGGAGGTCATGGCGGCGCGGCCGGTGATGAGCCAGCGGGGTAGGCACGGGAGGGCGCGGCGCCGATCGGGTGAGGGTGGGGAAGGGCTGTCGGGGGCGGTCGGGGCGAGAGCGAGACGACGCAGCTGGAGATGACTCGGTGGGCGAGCGAGGGGCGGGATCAGAGCAGGGAGGACACTAGGGCACGGGGCAGCGGTGGGCGGTTGGGTGCCACTCGAAGGTGGGCGGGGGACGAGCTGGCAGCAAAGGACGGGCGTGGTGCGGTGCGGGCGCGGGCTCAGAGCTGTGGGAGGACGAAAAAGCGTGCACATAGGAATACAGAGAGATAACTTTGGTCCTATGCGCAGTATCCTATGCTCAAAAACTATTATGGTTTTGCTTAAACCATGGTATCTAAAATTGTGTTTTTGCATGTACTAACCAAACAACATTTGACCTGAAATACTATAGTTTATGCAGAAACCATGGTATTGCTTCAAAACTTCAAAAATATTGCGTTTCCAAAAAGGCCTTAATTTGCATCGCTCATAGATTGTATTTGGCATGTGCGGCCACTCGCTTTATGCTATTCTTTTCTGATGGTGGGTGGCTGGGTGCCCGCGCTCTGCATGCGCAGTTAAGGCCTGTTTGGAAAATCGTAACGCCTGTGAGTTATGGTTATTGTTTTTTTTTTCAATTTAACCTCTGAAAGAAGGTCCGGTTTGGATCCACCCTGCTACTTTTAGCTATTTGGAGATCCAAATAGACTAACTAAAAGTGCAAAGCTAGAGTTTATCTTTCATTATCTCATAAGCTAGCCAAAGGGTGCTAAAACTAGCTAAAAGTGGTCCAAGGTGACCACTTTCCACCCCTTATCCCTCCTCACCCCGCACTCCCCCACCCCGTACTCTCTGTCCCCTCTTCCCATCCGTGCGGCCACCTAACGTGCACGCCGTCCATGGCGTCTGACGCCGCTCTCCTCTCCCTCGAGCTGCTCACCTCTGCCGCTGCGCCGCCGTCCACCGGATCTGCCAGTCCTCGCCCCGGATCCGGCCGCACTAGCCCCAATTCCGCTCGCCGACGCACTTTCCTCTTCGCCTGGCGTGCGGTGGCGATGGCAGCGCGTCGCCCATCTGCGATGCGCTCACCGTCCTCCTGCACCTCCTCCTCGTCGCCGTCCTCCGTCACGCGGCCGACGCCGTTGCCCAAGCCCATGATGCGCTTCATCGACATCATCGACACCACAGGCACCGCCCCACGGTGTTCCAGAACGACACCAGCCCCCGCGCATCGCTCGTGAGGTTAGCCACCGCCCATGCCGCTAGCACTATGATGATGAGAAGGAGGACGGGGAGGATAGAGCAGAGGACGAGCCGCACCGCCAGAGCTCCATGGCAGATAGGAAGACCAGCGGGCAAGCCGCCGCCGCGCTGGGGACGCGCAGGCATGCCGGCGGGCCGCGCCACCGCCACGCTGTGAGGGAGAAGGGTAGGGAGGGGTGAATGGATAAGGGAATGGCGGCGGGTGAGGGTTGGGGAAGAAAGGAGGAAGGGTATAGATGTCTTTCTATACCCATATGTTAAACTTGAGCAGGGTGATCCAAACACTCCACATGGGCTAAACTTTAGCACCCGGAGTGCTAAATTTTAACACATGGGATCCAAACACGGCCGAAGTATTTCCATGCACTCCTGGCTCAACTCATGCGCAAAGCGCCGGATATTTCGCCTTGACTCGATAAGAAACTCACGCTCCGATGCCACCTCTCTTTTGATCTCATGGTGAAATTTTTTTTTACGACACGGTGGGGATATCTTGAACACAGATCGGTTATTTCCTTGCTGTTAAATCGAAAACTTGCTTGGCTCTATGGATTAACGTTGTTCTTGGTGAGTTCGTTTAGTTGGTTATCTACCCAAATCTGATGCCTTGCCTCCCAAAACAAAAATCTGAATCGTCGAGTCCTTGCCATCATGAATCACGGACGGAGGGCGAATCGGTGTGCGTTGGATGCAGAGTCTGAGTGGAAGTAGAACCTTGGGAGTTGACAGTGGCGAACGGTAATATGCGGGAGGGTGGACGAAGTTTCAGGTGGCAAAAAAAAACCTCTCTCTTTATTATTAGTAATAAAGGCAAGGGTTAGTTTGGCAACCTCATTCCCCTAAGGAAATTGGGAAAATGGAGGGAAAATTAGTTCAATTTTTCCTCCATTCCTCCACATCCCCCTCAAATCCCTTAGAAAAATGGGGTTGCCAAACTAGCTGTAAAGAGGTAAAGATTCACAGTTCACACACTGACTGCTGCAACACTGGACGTGCTTGCTAAGTGAACAAAGAACAGGCATGGGCATAATTGTTTTGCCCACAAGGTTTAGTCAAATTAATGGTCCGTTTGGTTGAGAGCGAGTGGAATGGAATGGCTCCATCTCTAGATTCAGCATAGAATGGCTCCATCTTGTATTTGGTTGAATAATGCTTGGAGGGATGGAAATCGAGTGGTTCCAACTCCAATTAACATCGTTAACTGTGGAGCCTACATGCCATAGAAACAAATCTATCCGTTTCTCTCCCTTGTCCATGGCACGCCGCCCGCCTTGCCTCCGTACGCTGTTGTGTACTCCGTTTCTACCTTCCGACTGCCTCGCCGTCGTGTCCATCATCCGCCTCGCCTCCACATGCTCCATCTCTTGCTGCCTCACCTCCACAAGCCGTCGCAACCGCGAGCTCTGCCTCCCTCGGCCGCCTCGCATCCATGTGCACATCTGCGAACTCCAATCGCCCCACCTCACCGGACTCCGCGTCTCCGCCCCGCCTCGCCGGAGGTCGCATCCCCGCCCGCCTCGCCGGAGTTGGCTTGGTATGGGGTAAGAGACGAACGACGGAGAGAAACGGCATGCGAGTGGGATGCGTCCGTCTAGCTAATTTTTGAGAGCAAGGACATCTCGAATCTTGGGGAAGTATTCCCTTGGATGGGATGGCTCCGCTCCTATCAGATCCCACGCATTCTCAAACCAAACACAGGATAGAACGGCTCCGTCCCGTTCTGCTTCTCAACCAAATAAACCCTAAGTAGCCTGTTCGTTGAGTCTTATGCCAAATGGACCACTATCAGCGTGGTGACCGAAAGCTAGCTACTCCACACGCTAGCTGCTGGCGCCACCGCCATGTTGCATTGGGAGTTCACACTTGCAGTTGCAATGGTTGGCATGCGCATGTCAAAAATCCTGAGGACTGATGACATAAAGAAGCTCATCTCGTCGGTCGCAGTGGAATAGTTTCCCGTGGACAAAAGTGTATTGGTGACTTGGCGTGCCAGCGGAGACACGAGAGTGCAGGTGTGGGCGTGTGTAGCCACCGCCTTGCCGAGTAATAGGGGGAAGAAGAATAATGGAGAAAACAAGCAGTAGAAGACTAGCTAGATTAATTCTTCCTTTTTTTCCCCCTCCAAAACAAAAGACGAAGGGCTCCATTATAATTTAATTTGAACCTCACACATGCCAATCTCTTGTTTGTGAAACCTCTTGTCTTTGCGATCTTTACGTCTTTACCCAAAACCTCACACATGCTCTCTTAGATTGTTGCTCAATCGGTCAATCCTGTTTTCACCACCGCTCTTTCATCCAAATCAGGCAGCATTGCTTACCATTGCTTTTAGTATAAGTATATTTGTTAGATGACTGGTATTCTGTGTTTCCATCAGTCAATTATATACTGGCTATTAAATCTGCATCCAACGGTTGAGAACTACCATATCTACTCCTTCCCCCCTCTCTTCTTCCTCCACACCCGAGCGCCTCGCGCGGTCACGCCTTCGCCCGCCCGAACGTCGCGCCACCGGCCGCGCTCCCCCTCCTCCGGCCCCTCCTCGCTCGGCTCTGGCGGCGCAGCGCCGCTTCCACCCTCATTCCCCGTCTCCGATGCGACGTCCAGCTTCCTCGCCAACTGCCCTCTTTCCTCGTCTCTAGCCCCGCCAGCCGCCGCCAGCTAACCCAGCTTCACCGGAGCGACACCGTAACACCCTTGCCACTGGCCCTCCCCGAAAGCCTTCCTCCTCCGCTGGACCGGCGATGCCATTGCCGTCAGTCTCAGTCGTCTGCCGCCCAAGACCCTTCCTAGAGGTGTCAATGGGCAATTCCCCACCGAGTTTTAGCATCCCATACCCATATCCATGAAATTATACTCATCCTCATCCCCATACCCATTCGAGTATCGGGTCTCCATTAGAGCCCTATCTCCGACAAGAGAAGCATGGTCACATTATGTTTTGCATGACATTAACGGCTACACCACACCTAATATCAGCACAATACTAATGAATTTGACATGTAAAACAGCAAAAACAATTGTGTGGTTATACAAAACAACAAAAACAAAATGACATTTATAAAACTAAAAGGTGGCATGCTCACAACTTACATCACTAACATGAAAAAATGGTCCAACAAGTAACTTACAATAGGAACAGACATAAATAGTAACTTAATTAATCCAATACAGGTTTTTGAACTCAAGCAAAGTAAGAAAGATAAAATCTTGGGGCTCCGGAATGGTGGCGCGTTGGGGCTTAAACGGTCGGGAGAGGTAAGGTTAGCTATTGTTGGGCTGAACTTCAGCTTGGTTATTGGGCTGCATGCCTAATTCTACCGGTGAATATTACCTATGGGTTATCGGGTTCACTACAGAAAAATGGCCTTGTAGATATGTTTCGGTAGCGACGCTGCCTAAAGCGGCACTAAAGATAGTCGTAAAGATGCTTTTTGACCCGTTTTCAGAATGTCTCAAATTGACACGATGTTAGACACGGTTAGAGCGTTGAAAGACATAAAGTGACGCTTGTTGTCATGTTATTTAAAATATCTCAATATGACACATAGTTAGCCACGCTATAAATCATCAATAGCATCTAGACACGATATTAAACGTGTCAAACAAACATGCATATGTATAAAAATATGTTTTTTGATACAACTTAAAAATATCTTAAAATAACACGAATTAATACACGCTTTCAACCGTCAATAGGATGAAGACGCACTATAAAGCGTATTAGACGAGCATGTTTATAGACACACAAAGACATTATTTGACACGACACTGAAATGTTAAAATTCGTTAACAGTAAATAGAAAAAGAGTGCATCACTTAACTACTCGTATGTGATATTGTGGTCTAGTGGTGGGAAGGCATTATGTGTGGTATGAGGTTGTGAGTACGATTCTTAGCGATTGCAATTGCATAAAAAAGCCTATCTTGGAGTAATAAGTATTTTTTACTATTTTAAACATGCATTGAGGCGTTTTTACGAAATGTAATAAAGTCTATAGACACGTTGTATAATGTTTTATAAAAGTGCATCAAAATGTATAGATATGCATATAACGTTTCTAAGTAATGTCTTTTTATCTACTATAGATACGCTTTATAATCTGTCTCTATGAGCTCTGACACAGTGTTTGCGAAGACACTTCTGACACGATCGATTTAGAAAAATGCCAACATTGATGTAAATACGAAATAAAACATGTCTATTACATATATTACATAAATAAAACGTAAGTAGAAGTAGGTTTCTTGTAGCGGTTCGGATATACTTTCCAATACTCAAACCCACCATACCCAATAGGGAAAGAATTCTCCTCAAATTTGTACCCATGGGGACTAAAATCTCCCCATACCCTAATCCTAATAGAGGAATTCCCTATGGGTTAATGGGTATCTGGTCCCCATTGACACCTCTAGCCGTCCATCTAAGGCTGAAGGTGGAGGAGACCTCCCCGACGGCCCCCACCCCCAACCTCGAACCCTAACCCAGGCTAGGAGGAAGCTGATGGCGGCTGCAACACTCCTTCCCGGCGAGCTCGCACGACGATGACGGTGCGACGACAAGGCGTGGTGGAGGTGAGTCTCCTTCTTCCTCTTCCCCGGCCTGCTCCCTTCCCCGGTGTGCTCCTGTCGTCGCCTGATGGCTAAACAAACCGTCAGTCGACAGATAAAAAGTAAATCTCTTGTTTTTATTCCAAAAATTATTTTAAATTCTTGTACAAAAAATGAATAAAATTTCCATCGCTTGTTTAAGAAAATCAATAATATTTTCCGTAATCATGGTATTGTTCATGGTGTAGCATGTGAAAGAGCTCCATGTTAGTCTATATTCTTAACTTCTTACTACGGAAATTCAATTATGTTGTTCCGTAATTATTCAACAGATGCAGCTGGAGGGAATGAAATTACCGGTTGTTCTTTTAGAGTACAACGTTGTTTAAATTTGGCACCTACCGCTCGATGATGGACCACAGATTCCTCGCACATGCGGAGTGATGGTGATTTGTCCACTTGTCATTTAGATGGTGTTGGATGAGGATTAAGGAGGGCACACTTGCCATACAGCCCTGCAGGTCAACGCGCTCCTCCTCAAATGAGCAACTATATGTAGCTCGCCCTCCTCTCCGTCGCCATGCTCGCCGATCTGCTGCTACGCTCACCGGAGAGCCGGAGATACATGCTAGAGTTTACGTCGAATATGCGTACATTTTGGTTACGAGGGGACTTGAGTTGTAATAGGAGTCTAGGTAGAGTTCTAGTCCAACTCTATTTAGAGAGGGCCATAAATATGAGGCCGACCCTGTGTAACCGTAGAACGACTAGATGGCTTAGTTTGGGGGTGCGGCGTTGCCGCGGTGTACCCGGATACCGGCATAGCTATTTAATAATGGGGAGGAGCGCCCATAGTCATGCCCTGGAGATGTAGGCTTCGGCTGAACCTCGTTAACAAACATCGTGTTTCCGGAGTCGTCTGTGATTGTGCATGGGTATCTCGATCGATCCATAGACGCTTCCGCATGCTTGTTTCATAACAAGTGGTACCAGAGCCATGGTTGGATTGAATCTCGAGGTGTATGCGGCGGATCACGTGGAAGCACGAGGATGATATGCTCGACGGGCGCCAGGAAGACAACTCGATTTGGTGCGAGGTGGAGCATGGGGCGATCGACGATTCGATCGGTGGTGTCGAACACTTCAGGCGGGTGGCTTGAACCCTTCGATGGGCTGCAGTTGACGGGGATTGATCAGACGTGATAATCGAGTCAACACGGTGGCCGGCGAGATCGTTATAGGCGACGACCTCGGCGCTCGGGATCAGACCAGGCGGTCCAGATGTGGAAAAACTTGGAGAGATTGGAGCGGACGGGAGCAGCGATGCGACCGGAATGTTACACGGAAGCTAACATCATGACACGTCGAGTTGGTTGTGATATGGATGCGAGGCCAGGGTGTGACATGGATGCGCGTACGTGATTTACGCGGAGATTGGCGAAGGAATGCAAGGCTGGTTTTATCTGGCTGCTGTTTTTTTTTTCTGCATGCATGCTGCATGCGAGGCTGCATGCAGGATGCATGGCGTCGTGCAGTTGCATGCAGATGGCAAGTCACGGTTCCAGCCGGAGGAGTTGCGGCACAGGCGGTCGGCTCGCTACAGGCAGAGGCAGGTGTAGCCTTGAGACACGAGGCGATGCGGGATTGTATGCGTGGAGGCTTGGGACTGTGGACTCCAGAGGCGAAAGGCGCGGGCTTCTGCCGCGTTTCGCGGGGAGGCCAGGCGCAAGTGGCCAAAGCACGGAGGCCAGGGCCTAGGAAGGCAAGGTTCGCAAGGGGAACGGAAGCTCGCGCGTGGCAGTGGCCGGGTGCGTGAGAATCCCGTGCGGACACGGAGCCAGGTGGGACCAGGCGTTAGGCGCGGGAGACAAAGACTCCGAGGCGCGTCTTTTCATGCTGCAGCGTGGTGGAGTCTGGAGACCAGATCGTTTCGGTCTCTGTATGCGCAGCGCGTGGAACTCGCAGGAGGACTCGGAAGCTGGCAGGCACGGGCCTGTTGGGCGGTCGATGGAGTTCGGTTACGATTGGGAGCCGGACGAGACGCACGGTGCAGAGGGGAATAAAACCAGAGGGGCAATCAAGCCAACGGAGAATAGATCCAACAGAAGCAGAAGAGAGTTTCGAGTGCCTAGGGAAGATCAGATCTGCAGTTTGGAGGAAGCTGTGAGCGCAGGTGTTTCAGGACAAGGTTGTTCGTGCGGGTTCTGAAGGAGAGGCGTTCAAGCAGATTTTGTTGGCCGTCCGTGGCAACAGGCGGATGGCGTCGATAGCGTCCAAATTCGATGTGGTGAAGTTTGATGGGACCGGAAACTTTGGGCTGTGGCAGACGAGGGTGAAGGATCTGTTGGCGCAACAGGGTCTTTCCAAGACGCTCAGCGACCAGAAACCGGACAAGGTGGATGATGACAAGTGGGAGGAGATGAGAGCACAAGCCTGTGCAACCATCAGATTGTGTATCTCTGATCAGATCATGTACCACGTTATAGAAGAAATATCACCGAAAAAGATTTGGGAGACACTGGAAAGTAAGTTTATGTCCAAGACTTTAACCAATAAACTGTTTCTAATGCAGAAGTTGTTCAGCTTGAAGATGCAGGAGGGGTCAGATCTCACAACGCACATCAATGTCTTCAATCAACTAGTCGCTGACCTGCTTAAGGTGGAAGTGAAAGTTGAGGATGGGGACGGGGCGATTATTCTTCTGTGTTCGCTGCCGAGTTCTTATGAGCACTTGGTTACTACGTTGACAGTTGGCAAGACAGAAATCACCACAGCAGAGGTTGTTGCCGCGTTGCTTACTCATGATCAGATGAAGAAGCACAATGCAGCTAGAGACTCTACGGGCGATTGTTTGCATGTCAAAGGTGATCAAAGCGCTGGAGATAAGAAGAGCAGGAAGAAGAAGAATAAGGGGCCATTGTGTTACGAGTGTGGGGAGTGGGGACATATAAAGAGAGATTGTCTAGGACTGAAGAAATATAGTGGATCCGCAAGTGTTGCTAGTGCCAGCAAGAGTGGTGACTCAGATAGCGATGGGGATCTTCTCACAGTATCAAGTGAAGAGTCTTGTGAAACGTGGTTGTTGGATTCAGCTAGCTCTTTTCATGCAACACCAAAGAAAGAGTTGTTCTTATCTTACACTAAGGATGATCATGGTGCTTTTGCTTTCCTAGGAGATGGCTCGGCGTACCGTGTCATGGGGCAGGCGACATCAAGTTCAAGATGTGTGACGGGCAAGAGGTGATACTCAAAGGGGTGAAGCATGTGCCGGGGCTGAGGGCCAGGGCTGAGGAGGAATCTAATTTCGCTTGGGCTTTTGCATGATGAAGGTTGGTTGTATCAGGTAAAGCCTGATCGGAGGACCTTGAAAGTCATGCATGGCAGGAAGACTGTCTTGTTGGGTGAGAAGTCAGGCGTGCACCAGTACAGGCTGCGAGGGAACGCTGTTGAAGGTGGATTCAAGGATGGCGATGCAACTATGGCGGTGTTCTGTCCGGGAGATGGTAAGGCTGTACGATCAGCCTCGCCAGGCCATTCGACGTGAGCGGCGAAGGAGACGACTCAAGTCCGGTACACGGAGGTTCACACAAGAAGACGAATTCAAGGTGGCGAACATATTCGCCAAGGTGGAGTTTGTTAAAGTTTGTGTCGAATATGTGTACGTTTTGGTTACGACGGGACTTGAGTTGTAATAGGGGTCTAGGTAGAGTTCTAGTCCAACTCTATTTAGAGGGGGCCATAAATACGAGGCCGACACTATGTAACCGTAGAACGACTAGATGGCTTGGTTTGGGGGTGCGGCGTTGCCGTGGTGTACCCGGATACCGGCATAGCTATCTAATAACGGGAAGGAGCGCCCATAGTCATGCCCCGGGGATGTAGGCTTCGGCTGAACCTCGTTAACAAACATCGTGTTTCCGAAGTCGTCTGTGATTGTGCATGGGTATCTTGATCGATCCACAGACGCTTCCGCATGCTTGTTTCATAACAATACAGATGGGGCAACGAGGCTGGCCTCACCTGAGCAGAGCTTCTCTGCCGGCGCTCGTGCGCTATGGCGACGGCAGGTGTGTCTGGTCTCATCTTTGCTGTTCGTTATGCTGTGCAAAGCTACTGGTTTTGCCCCTTTTGCTTCTTCTTTTTAGGACCAAACCTAATTGACTTTCTACCAAGCGACATTAGCTCTAGCTAGACTCACTTTTGAGTCTGAGAAGTCTCCAACTCCTCTCAGGGAGCAACCTATCAGCTCTATGCTACAGTTGTGAGGACCTGAGTTATCGTTTGAAAAAGGTGTGTGCAGCGCACCTGTAGACATACTGGTTAAGCATGTAGAATTTCTTGTAGCTGTCAGGGTCACATATACGGTCCCTGCATATGTAACTTAATGTTTTTTTCACTTTACCCATTTGTGTCACTTATTTCGGCCACGTACTCATCTCTATTTTCTCTCTTATCTCGGTCACTGATTCTCCTATCAACTCATAATTTTTTTTTCTAGTATCTATACCTCCGTAGCATGAATCTGAAACAAAATAGAAGGGCATGATAAACCTTTGTGGTCATGAGCACAAATGGAAATTCCACCTTCAGGAAAGGGAGGCTCAGGCAGTCCGTAGCGATTTCCTGGTGATTTTTTTATGTTGTTGATTGATTTTTTTTTTTTTGAATTAGGATAGAAAAGAAATTCGTTGAAAATCGCTTAAAAAGGTCGTCCCAGGTTGCATCCGATCAAATTCTGCATTCTCTCTTTCTCTTGTTAATGTTAGATTTGATCCTCGATGCTTTGGCCATCTGAGTGCAACACACAAGTGGGCTACGGCCTATTGGATTGTGTTCAGACTAAAGGATGGGTACAGGGTAAAGAATGGAATCTACACATATGAAGTTTGAATTTGGAGAGTTGGATAGCCCTCGCCCTCCCCGCTGGACTCAGCCTCAGAGTGCACCGGCCCAACATCACTGATAAAGCCCAAGAGGTCAAATGCCCATACCCTTGACAAAACCATCCTCTCAGAAATTTGAGACAGAACCTTATAGTGTTATTTTGCCATATATTTATGTGCTCACCTATAAGTCAAGATAGGTATGTGTAAGTGAACCTTTCAGCCTTCCTTTTCGAGGATGAAAAAGAAAGTTGCTTCTCACGTCCCAATCCCAAAAAAACTCCTATCACGTCCTTTATCTAAAAAAAAACTCCTATCATAAGCGCATAGAAGCCAGGGGGAAGGTCTCACTTAGATGCTAATACTTAGATTTATACTTATACAGCATAAAAGAGTGAGTTTTCGCAATACCATTTTTCACCCACTGAAAATCTCTGTACCCTCATACACTGTACATGTTGGAAAGCATTGAGAAAGGTTGGAAAGAACCTACAACTATCATTGTTTAGTCCTTTATTTTCTCACTTGATTTTATATCCATGCTCACGAGGTATTTTCTTTATCTTGACTAATTTTAATCCCTCTCTTCTTTTTTTCTCTCCTTCCAAGATTGGTGGACAAATCATCATGTACCTTGTGTGTATTGCATGTACATCTATGTCGCATAGTTTGAAATTATACTACTACTCGACCGACAGGGGTAAGACCACCCCCACGGTATTGTTTTAAGAAGATCTTCTCACACCGGTTGAGAAAATCTCCGAACTCTGCCCCACACTTAGATAGTGGCACAGTACCTTGTGAGAAAAGGACGTTCCCACAGCCTGAAATTCGCGACCCAGGGAGTGCCTCAGTTTCCCTAACCAACTCGGCTAACTACCAGCGGAAGTAATATACAGTACTACAAGGATCTGATATACAAACTGAAATAGTTTAGGCACACAATCCTAAGAAAGTTCTCAGATTCCACGAACTTTGACACTGCCGGAGAGGTGAATGTCTAGAACCTGAACCTCCATATGTCAGCATTCCAGTGGTTAGTTATTTAATGATGGCACCGGAAAATTCCGTCTCTAACAACAATTTCAACATATACGACACCCAACCCAGTCACCGAGTCACACAACAAAAGGTAGACGTAGAATCGTAGATAATGCTGTGTAAGCATTGCATCAATCATCACGTCTGCATTACGTCATCCCTACCTTAGGGGGAACTGTGGGGAAGGAAGCTTCCGCGCACCTGCGCGCTGCTCGCTCAAGCATGTACTGTCCGTGTCCTTGTCGATCGTTCTGCATTGGTTTGGTGCTCTGATCCGACTCCCAGGCGTCTTTAAATCGGGCTCGCACGTTAACGCCTCTCTCAACCAACGGCAAGCCGTCCTCTCGCTCCACACACCGCAAGATCATCTCCCACCGACCACTGCACCATGCTGACCGCAGCCTTCGCCGCCGGCTTCCTCGACCTGTGCGTCGCGATCGCCGCCGTCGAGTTCCTCTCCATCATCGACCCGCGTCCAGGGGCGGGTACTGCTGCATCCGCTCCACCCCCACTGCTCGACGGCATGGCCGGGCTCTTGCTCTTGCTGCCGCTTGCTGCGGCAGGGGCCCTCTACGCTTCCGCCGCCGAAATCCACCGCCATCTGCGTCACGCCACCGCGGGCACCCGCCGCCTCTGGCGGCGCTTCGCTGTCCTATGCACGGCGGCAGGCACCCTCCACCTTTTCTTCTTCGTGCTGCGGCCCGCAGGTGGCGTCGGAGATGCTATTGCTGGCGCGCAAGCCCGCGCGCTCGGTCTGGCTGCTGCCCGTGCCCTGCCAGCGGCTGCCGTGGCATGCTTTTTTCTGGGCGTGGTGCTGATCATCCTCGCGCACATCCGCGCCGGCGGCGAAGGTGGCGGCGGCGGAGCCTCCGGCGGCGTCCCAGACGGGCGCATCTGGTTCCTCACCAAGGTGGCGTTTGGAGCGGCGGCGGCCGTCGTCTGGCTCATGGGCATGTCGTCCCTCTACGCCGTCACCACCAACTCCAAGTACGTCCTCAACTTCCCCTCCGCTCTCTTGCCCTGCCGTGGGCGCGGGCTTCGTTGGTTCATGCTGCCGACGCCGCGGCTTCCCCCCGCGCCCCCGACTCCGACCCCTAGGCCTCTCCGCTAGGCGCTAGTCCGCCGACGGCAGGGCGGCAAGTCGGCCACCAGCGAAGCCCTTACCGCCTCGTTGCGCCGTGCCTCCTTCCTGCTAAGCCGGCCGGCCCTTTTACCAGCTGCTGGCATACACACCTCCGCCGCCTGCTAGACCCTCATCATCCCCGACCTCGATAGGCCGGCCGAGCACGCCGCTCAGCCCCCCGACCCCGCCGCCCCTGCCGCCGGTGGGCGGGCACCTAGCACGGGCCAACTGCGCGCTCCCTGCTTCTATAACCGTGTGACCTCCCGCTACCTCGAACCCCTAGCCTTCGTCGACGGATGTCTGCGCTTCCGATCCTGCTCCCGACGGGCCGGCCAGCCGCATGGTGCACCGGCCGGAGCTGGAGCTGCCGGCGCACTAGTCGAAACGCGAGCTGACACAAACAAGCGTGTACTGTAGGCAAAATCCTTCGCCTAGGTCGGGGATCGCTGATGGTTTAATCCCGGCGACTCGTTCTTGGGATGGTGTGGTCGGTGGTCGATCACCTGGGCTACTGATCCTGCTGGTGGCCTCGACCTGTGCTGCCTCCAGTAGTCCAGCCTTCTCTGTGTGTGTGTGCATGTCCCCACACGCGCAGGCGTTCTTCTCGTCCATGGCGAGCTGAGCACAGCGATCAGCGACTCAGCGGCTTGTCCGTGCGATCCATTTCTGATCGGTTGGATAGAACGGATCACTCCTGATTCCTGAATACAGTATATAGCTGCAGAAATTGGCATACTTGGGCAATTGGGCATCGCACGTTGCCCCGGAGGCCGGCCGCCCAGGCCATAGATCTTGTTCTTGTACCTGTTGCATTGGAGAGCACTAGTGCATGTGCCGGTTTGCCGCCATGGATTCGCTGCGGCATGCTGTGCTTCCTCGACTTCAAGTCTTCAACCTTTTTAGTTTCCAACTCCGCTAGACCTGTCATTGTTGGCTCGCGTGAACAGGCTACAGATGGTTAACGTCTTAACGATCTACCAATCACGAGCCTTTTCTTAGACAACCGTCTATGTTTCCCTCTTTTTTTGCAATGTTCATTATAGGTGCTTGCATGCAGATGATAAAATGCGGGCAAACAACTTTCTTGCAGATACTAAAAGCAGTCCAATCTGGAAGCTACAAGAGGCACTGACCGGTAACTACGGTCATCGGTCAAGGTTCATATGGTGGGGAATGGGGATATTTCCCTTCTAATAATGACATCTACGCAGCAGATTTTAACTACATCATCCCCCTAATGAATTTTGGTCTCTGTACTTCTGTTTATGGTAATATTCAGATGATGCTGTACCACTGAATATGATTGTAGTGGTTACTTGCGACTGTGCTAAGCGATCGAGTCAGCTGTGTGCTACCCTGAGTTGAGCTTGTGTGTCTATTTTGATCGAAACCTACCTATGAATCTGTCATATATATCATGCGATCATACTATCAATCAAATATGGAAATGTGGGGTCTAGTAATATGATGCAATCTTCTGTCTAGTACATATGTACCTTATGGTTGCTGATTAATTTTACTAGTTTGTGATGCTTGTATTATTGGTGCCCACTGGTATTGGTATTTGGTGCACTGGAATGGACCCATTTTCTTTCCCTTCACAGCTTGAGAGACTTGAGACTTTGCCATGAGAACTTGGAGAGCATCATGAGGATTGAGGAGCTGATGCATGCAAGTAATGATTCTCTGCAGTTGCATACTTCATCTTTTTGTTGTTACAATTACGATTACAAAACAATTAGCTTAGGATTTGGGGGGCCTGTTGGGTTATCTCGTTCTATTTTGTTGGGTTCCCATTGTGCCTTTTTTTCCATTTTTGTGCACTTTTATGAGACATTTTCTCTGACTATTTTCAAGTTCAGGGTTAGTACACATCCTCTTGGCTTGGCTATGATATATGCTCCTAGTCCTAGCTAGTTACTTGTACTATATAAATAAACTGCCTGCCTTTTTTATGAGACGCCGCAAAAGTTCCGGTGAGTTGTGAGATCGTCGTACTCTAGACTGAGGGGCCTGTTCTTTTTTCTAGGTGCAACTTTAGATTTGGAAAGTTGATAGTGACTAGAAAAAAATCATTTATACCGGCCGTTTACTCGTAGAGGAGACGAGTAGTTAATCCTCTTCAACGATTTACTTTATGTCCTAAACACCTAATACGTACAAGCTCTGTGACTTATCTTGATTAGCTTCCTGCCGTGTCCTGCCTCCGATCCAGAATTCCGGCTGCTTGTGGTTGATCTAGTGTTTGGAATTCTACTCCGAGTCGCGTTACTTTGATAGGATCGGGGGTGCTGTTGCCATTAATTGACCATGCATAATGCCAGACCGGGTTTGAGAAGTGGACGCACGCACACTGGCAGTGACAACAGGCAGCAGAAGCCGTGATTTCGATTCGGTTGATTGACACTTGACGGTAGCGGCTAATGGGGGAGCTATCAGCTATGCGCCATCCACATGGATCTTCTGCACCGGGCCGGGGCCGGGCGCAAGAACTTCAAAGCCGCCACTGGGGGAGCATTCACACGAAAAAAGCTTGCATCTTTCCGAAGGCCATCTGGTGTGACACAAATCTACAAGCATCTGGTGTGACACAAATCTACAAGCTTGCATGCAGATAGGACAGAAGTAACTGGTTCATCATGTGATGTCGTGAGTATTAGGGACTGATATAACCATTCACAACCTGGTAATGGTCTAGAAACCGAACTGAAACCGCCTCACACCATCTCATCTTGATCAGCTAAGAGCTAACAGTACGGAAATTTCAACTCGATACCAGTTAATCACAGCGAGTAGTTTGTAGGATAGTCCACTTCGTCAAAAATGGAGCCAGATAGACGTACGGATAGCCTTTTTTTAATTCTAAACCACCACAACCTACAGGCTACAGTAATACATCCAACCTAAAGGACAATGCAAGCATCTGCGCTCCGTCCAAAAGAGCAATTGTACTGTATAGTATGTTTTTAGTTTCCGTCTGTAAGCAGCAGTTTCTCGGATGCCTGAAAAAACGCTAGTTTTCATCGGTTTTCTTATTTTCCCGCCGAATCGGAAACGGTTTTCAACTGAAATTCGATCGAAAAAGTTAAACATTTATTGGTAGTACCTGGTACTTCTTCGCAACGAACACTGCCTGCTTGAAAACCAACCGTAGCACACGGATTGGGTCGATGGGGCACTAAAAAAATAAATATTTACTGGTTGTTCTTTTAGCACTACTGCTGCACAACGTTGTTTAGCGCGTAGCACCCAATGAGGCCGAGGCCAGCAGCTAAGGCAAAACTTCCATCTATCCACTATTCCACCTACCCCTCTCTCTGTAAACAGTGTCGTTTTGTACTATATCCGGCTTTTTACCTCACCTGCTGGACTTAGCCTGATTAGCTGCAGATTATTAGATTGCCTAGCACAACGAGCTATACACGAGCTGTTCTGTTCTTCCCTCTGATATGTGGACCCGCGCGCACTCGGCCACACACCACAGCGATATGTGGCGTCGACTGTCGAGTGTCTGGGACTCTGAGTGATGGCGCGCGCACTGTCCAATTGTTAATTACTGAAGATGGCGAGGGCAGCTGAAGGAGGGGGAGACCTTTCAAAGTTTCAAGTCAACGTGCTCCGTCTCCGGCTCAGATGAACATGTAGCTTAGCTTAGCTCTCGCTCCTCTTCGTCACTACGCCGCTCGGCGGCGCTGTCGCGCGCCGCTGCAGATCGATGGGCAAGGCGATGTAGCAGCATGGCCGCGGCGGCCTCAGCTAAGCTGAGCTGAGCTGCTTCCACTCGCGCCGCCGCTACTGGCAGCAGGTTTGTTTTGTCTGGTCTCCTCTCTTCAGTGTTCGTCGGTTCTTTTTGCTTGGCTTAGTTTTGGAGCAAATCTTGGATGACTTTCTTGTTTCTGCCGTCCTGAGGCCTGAACTAGACTTGCTTGGCTGTTCCACCAGTAAACATTGAATTCCTTTCAGCTTCAGCGAGCTACCAAACCCAAACGGATCCCTTGAAATGGGTGAGAAACATGGTACCGCTACAGAGAGATCTGACTGCTATGTGCTTTCTAGGAAAAAGTATTAGTAGTAATAGTACATTTAGAAAAGGTCAGGCATGGATAATCTTCTGGATATATCCATCTCCATTTATTTGGCGATAAATTGCTGTTCTCTCTTTGTTTAATTATTAAAGAGCGCCAATCGTTTTATTTGGTTGGGACTCGCAGAGGATTGGAAGCCTCTGTGTCTGTCTAAGCCAGATGTGTAAAAAATGGTACTTTGGCTGGGCCGGTCGGGCACAGAGGGCTTGAGGCCCATCGGGACTATTGCAGCCGGTTGGGCACAGAGTGCTTGAGGCCCATTCGGACTATTGCCACGGGCTGAGTTGGCACACGTTGGCCCATGTCGCCCCTTGCGTTAGTACATACTCCTGTATAATGCAATTCTTTGGTTGTGTACTGACGACAAATTTAAAGGCAGGCCACATTGCCAGGGGTGCAAGTGGTGTGGATAATTATCCGATCCGAATCCTAATTATGCGGATATGGAGAAGGAGTTTTTATATCCATGCGGATATGGATAATCCGAATCCGATTTACACGTGGATGCGGAGTAGGATATGGTATCACGAAAATCCGACGGATATGGAGTATCCGATATTTAAATGCGGATTATCCGATGATTATAATAGGATAATCCGATTACTTTGACAAGTACATAAGAATCAACGATGATTGATTAGTGCCAAAAATACCGTCACTATTATTTTTTTGTTACTGATATTTAAACTATGATGTGAACAGTTATACTTTAGTATATAACTTGTTGATCATTGTAAAAAAAAAACTATATGTAACATGTATTATCCGATATTTTAAAATCCGCATCCGTTCCGACACCGATCCGATTCCGCACCATTTCCGATATCCGAAAAAATCCGTATCCATATCCGTAACCGAGTAATATCCGCTCCGCTTCGAATCCGACAAAAGAAATAGGATTAGGATATGGAAAAAGCATTATCCGCTCCGATCCGATCCGTTTGCATCCCTACACATTGCATGTCCTTCTTACAGTTTCACCCTCCAAAGTTTGGTCGTATCGTTCTCCTGTCTCCAAACCCAGGAACGACAACAGACCCCAGAGTTATCAACTAAAGGAAGGGGGTGAATTGCATAGCACAGGGAATGTTTGGAAAGCTCAAAGCATTCAACTACAGAATAAAAAAGCACAATGCCTTAGGCCTTGTTTGGGTAATCTCAGATTAGAGTGGATTGGAAGGGATCGACACCAATGCCTTCCAATCCACTTCAATCTTCCTCAATCCGAGGTTATCCAATAAGGCTTTAATGGGTAGCCTAACGCAACATGTTAAATCTGGATGTATTAAAAATCTGGTCGCCCCCCCACCTCCAGCCACGGAGGAAATTGCATAGATATAATACGCCACAGCCCACAGCCACGCAAGAAAATTTCATACCCTGACCCTGAAAAGCGCAGGAAATTGGGTCTATTTGGTACAAAGAAATACAAAACAAAAGAATAGGAAAAAACACAGAAATAGGATACGCGTGTAGTAGCAAAATAAAGGAAACGAAAAACATAGGAATGAAATAGGAAGAAGCGTTTGGAACATAGGAAAACTTTACCAAAAGATAACATACTTTATGTTAATAGTGTTGTATTGTTGTATTAATGGTGTTGTATTAAATAATACAAATGTGATTAAAAAATGGGCTCATATTTACTGTGCATCGGCCGGAAGTGGCTTTTTTTTTTTTTGATAAAAGCTGGAAGTGGCGTCATGGTTCGATTTTTCGTACCAAAAACCCAAAATTTCACGATTTTTTCATTTTCCATGGGGTATGAAATGTAAATTTTGATTCCGAAAACTAATGTTTTTCGGTTTAGAATTTAAAATCACAAAAGTCAAATTTTGGTCAAAGAAATGAAATCTAGAACAGTAAAAACGAGATTGCAATCCATGAGAGGCGTTGAGCAGCACACATTAAGTTACATGCATGTGTACATGCAATTATACGAGAACAGTTCCTTCTCATTTCCCTAACTACAGTTGATGGCTAATCTAGTCATGCGCGTCAGATGAGTCAATGATGGAGCATCCTCCGGCTTCCGCAAAGGAATGAAAAAACAGAGGTCTGAGTGGATGTTTGTTTTCTTATGAAAGTGTGAAGATGCTACAGTATTTCATAGGAAAAGATTTGCCATTTTTCTTTGTTCCAAACATACTTGTGAACTTCTTTTCTTTTGGTTTTCCTTCCTCCACTTTTTCTACAAAATTCCTGTGATCCGGCCTTAGTTTTCTCCCGTTCTTTCAACCAGCAACACAGAGTGCGTGCAGTGAAAGTTTCCTTACACGTATGAGGTCGTCATCTGATACAAACAAGTACTACACTAACATACTAAGGAAAGTCCATCTTAGCAGTAACATGCTGCTGGTCTCCGTCTCCCATGTACCCCAATTGAAAAGGAGAATAGAAAAAGAGGAGGACAAGGAGAAAATGGCTTATTGGTCGGTCGCCGGCTCGCCGCGGCGCTGAGTTTTTTTTTATCAAATCAGGGGGGCAAAGCCCCACTTGTCTAAATTTCATTCATGTGCATCCAAGGCGAATGCAGTGGCAGCATTATAGTTAGAGCTTACAAGGTGCATGCGCCAAGCATCAAGGCCAGCCCTCGAGTGAACTGGGAGCCCGTAGCGCCAAATATTCAGATCATCACAAACCCTAGAGATTACAACTCGCACACACGACAGCTTCGACCTAAAAACGTGATTGTTTCTTGCCTCCTAGATGCGCCACAGCAAGGCTAAGAGGACATCTGCCCAGTGGCTAAGCAGACAGCGGCGGGATGGTGAGCAGACCATAGATCTTCCATTTCCTGCACATTAGAGATGTCGACGCCGATCCTGCTCCATAGCTCAGCAGTGTAGGGGCAGTGGAAAAACGCATGTTGCCAAGATTCAGAGCTCGTTCCGCAACGGCTGCAAGGATCCACCGGCTGCACATGCTTCCGATGCAAATTAACCCTCGTGCTCAACCTGTCTCTGAAGAATAACCAAGCAAACACCTTGACTTTGTTCGGCATCCGGGACTTCCAGATTCGCAGTCCATTGCCATCAGCTGTGGAGCTGTCCATCAGCATGCCGTAAGCCTGTCGAGAGTTGAAAGACGAAGTGGATAGACGCATCGTCCGCTCATCTGGAGAGTCCGTAAGCTGTACCTGCTCAATCATCTGAATCAAAGTAGTTAATTCTGACATCGCCGCGTTGGTTAACCTCGGGCGTAGGGCCGTAGGCGCAATTCAAAATTATGTTGGAAAACAAACTGAACCGTGACATTAGGCCCATGAGAAAATAAGGAAGGGAAGGTGTGAGCAAGAGGTTCATCGTCTACCTAGCAATCAAACCAGAAGGAGGTGGACGCTCCGTTCCCTATGATCACGGTAGTGCAAGATCTGTAACGTTCCATCTCATCATTTAGAATACGCCAGAGGAAGCTAGGGGGGAGTTGGGGGGACCGTCGTTTAGAGTATGTTCCCGGCAAACCCAATCCTTCCAAGGGGCAGGAGAGCCATCCAAGATTTTGTCTACAAATTTCATAAGTAAACACTGATTCTGTGTTTCCAAATCCTTCAAACCAAGTCCACCATCCGCTTTAGATCTGCAAACGTCTTTCCAGGCTACTAAACATTTAGAGCCATGGCACATGTCTTCACCTGTCCAGAAGAAAGCCCTTCTCTTCCTGTCAATCGCCTTGATCACTGAACGAGGGATTTGTAAAGCAGACATGTAATGCAACTGCAGAGCACTCAAAATGCTAGAGCACAGAACCAAACGCCCAGTTCGATTAAGCAGGGTAGCTTTCCAGCCTGCCAGGTAACGATCACAGGAGGCGCCGAGTGAGTAACGGTAGCTTCACCAACTGACAGCTTACGATCCCAGGTCGCGACATCACACTCACATCCCGCGCACGCCCACCACCACCAGCCTTCCCCTCCCACAAGCAACCCCCACAGCTCACTCTCTCGTATTATAGAAGTTTAACTAAGAACAAAGCTAAGGTGAAATATTAGAATGGATGAACTATGTTTAAAAAAATCCAAAGACCAAATCATAGTACTTCTTTAGTTATTTAATAATAAAATTATATGACCTAGGTCATTTTTGGATATTATACAAATTCTGACGATCTAGAATATAGAAACTAGAACGTAGATTATAAATTAAAAATAGCAATGATATTTGGATCCTATTCATGCATCTACGTACTTTAATATTATTACTTATAAAAACATGTTCTAAAAAATATAACAAAAAATCCAGAAACTAAAGGTACGTTGCTCAAGACCAATAGAAAAAAACAAACATAAGGGTAAGCAAAAGTCTTAAAAAGTATTAAATTTAAACTAAACTAAAATGTTAAAATAAAAGACAGCTAGCCGCGCTATTTGCACGGACCATCTTACTAGTTCTATATATGAACAAGTGTACCTCTTGCTTAGAGATTCTTCAGAGCGGACATTATTGCTTTCACCTCCACAAATTTTATTTCGTTCCCCAGTTTGTCCAACTTATTCAGCCAATCTGGACGTACTCGTTGAGTTCTATATATGAACAAGTGTACCTCTTGCTTAGAGATTCTTCAGAGCGGAAACACAGCATTATTGCTTTCACCTCCACAAATTTTATTTCGTTCCCCGGTTTGTCCAACTTATTCAGCCAATCTGGACGTACTCGTTGATTCAATATGATGGTATCTGCAACTGTCATGTTGGGAATATTAAAAACAAAAGATCAAGACCAAATGGCGTCTTGCGGCATCTTAAACGTCTTCCATTCACCGCATTGATTGACTTTGCTTCTACTACATTATTTATTCCCTCCGAACGTCGTTTTCGTTTTCGGACACTCACTTTGCTTGTCTATAACGCGTCAGATGTCTGACGTATCTTACTATTACTAATTAAAAGTTTTAAAAGAACCACTAATTTCATAGCGCGCTAGAAAAAAAAATAAATTCTAAAATTTTTTATAATAATCAGAAACATTTGACCATCAATTGACAGATTGGAATATTAATAGCCATTAGATCTATTTTCTAAGTAATTATCCACCTCTGCTATTATGAAAAGTCTTGAGTTCAACTCTCAATGAAAACAAATATTCTCTTTTTTTTCATTAAATCTATTTCTAAGCAATTACCCACCTCTGCCATTACGAAAGGTCTTGAGTTCAATTCTCAACGAAAGAAAATATCTTGTTCTTTTTTTAGATTTTTTTCATTTTCAAATTCACCTTTAGTTTTTGTCTTTTTTCCATTAAAAATGCTAGAAACATTTTCATAAAACAGATATTTTGTAGTCTCTTTTCGAAATTTCCACGTCAACACTCACAAGATGCGCTAGAAAAAAATAAAATCATAAAAATTCTCACAATAACAAAAAAAACTCCTAATCATCAATTGACAGGTTGGAATATTAATAGCCATTTGATCTATTTTCTATGTGTATCCGCCTTTGTCATTCTCAAAACAATATTAAATAACCCCTAAAACTACATATTAATTACTACTCTGCAAATATAAAAGAAAATATGAAATAACACCCTAAATTTATACTAATTGCTCACATTTGCTATTTTGATGGATAATACCAAATACCTCCTTTTAATTTATATTTAAATTGTTTACCTTAGTTATTATGACTGATAATATAATGAAAATAACCCCTCAAAATTATATTAAAATCGCCTATTTTTGCAATCGATCAAAGATTATCTAAATCAATTAAGCATACATATAAAGTAGCAAGATATGCTATTATACAAAACTAAGTATAAAAATAAATCTATATATGTTGTACGGTAACGCATAATACATTTAAGACTCTAACCCGTGCTTTGATTGACTAGTTATGACAAATTAGTGTTTTCCCACATTTCTCTCAACCTTTCACTTATCTCCGAATGGACACATTTATATCCGTCCACATTTTTATACGATTATTGATGAATCGAGACACATATTGAACACACGTGCACGGAACAGTGAATGAATATAGTAAAAATCTAGAACCCCTACAGTTTAGGGCGGAAGGGGCGAGTATACAATGCAATTATTTGGACAAAGTATTGTGTACCGGTAGCGACTGGAGTGCAATCAGGCTAATTGTGCAAGCGTGAAAACAACTGTTGTGGTGCGTCCAATGGCCATCCAACGGTGGTGTGTCTTTTTACACATAAATCCCCCCACCACACCAATGAGATGCAAAACAAAAATACGAAAACCCCCTCGAAAGAATAATCCTAATCGGCCAGAACTCGTTTGGTCAGCCGCTGGCTCCATCAGTGGCCGCCGCCTGCCTCCATTCGAGCGCAGCCAGAGTTCGCCAACTGCTCGCCAGAACTCGGTCTCGGTCTCCGGCCAGCGTGACGTCGTCCGGCTAGAACAGGTGGCCCAGCGAGTCCTCCTCGGCCACCATCGCCGCCGCCATGGGGACCACGAGCTCAAGCTTCGTGGTGACCTCGCTCGTAGCATCAGTCGTCGTTGGCATCGCCCGCCCCCACCGCCACCTTGCTCGCCGATGGCGCCGCGTACACCTTGTGACGGCGGAGGTCACCGCCCGTGAACTGCTGTTGCGCCAGCCAGTGCCCCGGCTCGGCCGTAGCCTTTTGCATGCTCGACGGCGTCGTGCCTGCCTTCGTGCCCGCACCCTGGAGTCGAAAGAGAGGGCACTAATGCAAGGAGACAGGCAATTGGCGCCGGGGTTCGCTTGCGTCCTCTCTTATGGTCGTGGTCGCGGTTACGGCTATGTCGTGCGATGCGCCCACGGCATCGGCCATCCCCCCGTGCCCGTGGCCGCGCGCGCGCCACAGGGCTCCACGGCACGGTCCCACACGCCAGAGATGCGTGACATGGGCGGGGGCGTCCTGCATCCTAGGGGTGGTGGCGGCGGTGCTTCGAGGCTTGATGGCGCGCGACGGCCTGTAGCCTGGTCATGGTGAGCAATTAGGAGGAGGCAGTGGTGCGCGGTGGCCGAGTGGTGGAGGGTGGGGCACCAAGTGGTGGAGAGCGGCCGAAGACCGAGTTCCGGCGAGCTGCTGCAGCGCTCGCATGGAGGCAGGCGACGGCGAACGATGGAGCCGGCGGCGGCGGCCGAACATTACGACCGATTAGGATTATTCTCCTAGGGGGATTTCCGTATTTTTGTTTTGCATGTCATTGGTGAGGTGGGGGATTTATGTGTAAAAAAGACGCATCACCGTTGGATGGCCATTGGACGCACTACAGTAGCCGTTTGCATGCTTACAACTGGTCTGATTGCACATAGTCGCCGCCTTGTGTACTACTGAAAAATTAAGAGGCAGGGAAAAAATGCATGTCCTGTTTAGCCTCCAAAGTTACTTTGTCCCGTTCACCTGTCTCCAACTCCAGAAAAGACCAACTGCAATTTGCATAGCACAGTGATAGTTTGGAGGCCCTGATCAGATATAATGGGTAGCCTAAGGGGGTTGATAGTCTAACGCTACAAAACGCTAAATCTGTATAATATAACCTCCGATCGCCACAGAGGAAATTGCATCGATACACGCCACTGCCACGCAAGAAAATTTCATATCCTGACCAAAGCGCGGGAATAGTCTGCAGTGGAAGTTTCCTTCGAATGAGGCCGTCATCTGAGGCAAACAAGTACTGTACTCCACTGACTTAACGGCGATTACAGATGTTTACATGCTAATAATGAAAGTCTATCGCTGCTGCCTGCTGGTCTCCGTCTCCCATGTAGTTGAAAAGGAGAATAGAAAAAGAAAAGAAAGGAAGACAAGGAGAAATTTGGCTTCTCGGTCGGTCGCCACGACGCCACTATAACGGTAGGTTAGGTTCACCGAGAGCTCACTTTCCCAGCTCGCAACATCACAGTATCACACCACACGCCTACAACCACAACCGCAAGCAACCCCCACGCAGCTCACTCTCTAAATCCCCTAGCTCTCGCTTCACCTCCAGATCCTCGTCAGATTCCTCCTGCCCGCGCCGCCCCGCGCACCGTCTGCCATGGGAAACAACGCACTGTCCGCTGCCCGCCCCGCACGCCGTGCCGTGGGGGACGCCGCCGCCGCCGCCCTGGGCGTCGCGATCGGCGCCGCGGGGTTCGTCAACATCCGCGATCATCCTCAGTCGGGCGGCGCGGGCGCCGCCGCTCAAGGCGCCCCGCCACCTCTGCACGGTGGGAACCGGGAGCTGCTTCTGTTGGCTCACTTGGCAGCAACCGGGAGCTTCTTCACCGCCGCGCGCTCACCTACCGCCACGTCCATCACGCCGGCGCCGGCGGCCCTGGCGCCGGAAACCGGCGGATGTCGGGCACCTTGACCTTCATGCTAGGCGCGCCGGTTTGCGCGCTCCAATTTCTCGTCTTTGCGGTGCAGCCTGCAGGTGACGGTGGCGCGGATCCCGGCGATCGCGCTCGAGCCCTTGGTCTGGCCGCGCTCCGTGCGCTTCCTGCTGCTGCGACTTTCACGTTCTATCTGGGAATGCTTCTGATAGTCGTCGGGCATATCCGCGCTGGCGGCGAGGGTGGCGGTGGCGTCGTCGCCGGAGACGAGCCGGTCCCGGCGCCTGTTGGGGTCCTCGTAAAGATGGCGTGGGCAGCGGCGGCGGTTCTTGGCTGCCTCTGCGTCATGGCCGTCGCCTTGTAGACCTCTGCAGCGCCTACCCAGTAAGTTTCTCCTCTCCACCTCGAACCCCCAGTTCGTCGAAGCAGTAAGCCCGTGCACGGATCGGATGCGACGCCATGCCGGCACCTCGCAGCGAGTCAGCGACTGAGTGAACAGCTCGATCGGAGCCTCGGACTCAGTCGATGCCTGAGCCTCGTAGCTTGGAGCATCAGATGGGACGCCATGTACCTGTAAGCAGCGGCAGACACACCACTCGCGCGCTTTTTCGTATCTTTGGGGGATCTATGAATTCGTTGTCCTGCACACCAAAGATCTTGGCTTGCTACGTGCGCCGTGCGGTGCGACTGTGCCTGGGAGGGAGGAGACGAGGAGAGTCAATCACTCAATTATCCGTTGGCTTGCAACCAGCAGAACCCTGAACGTACACATTTATGCTACATTGCTACTCCACAATCCTTTCCTTGAAATCATTCTTTTCGTTTGCCCTAGAATCGTCGTGATTTGTTTGCGTGATTGCTTTGCTGAATGCTGCTCGGTGATTAACCCAATCACAGGCCATTTCCCCAATTAAATCTTATTTCATCGCTGCAGTTAATTATCATGGCCCCTTTGCAGTTCTTAGTAATTTCGTGCTGATGGCAACACAACATGTGGGCGATTTTTGTGTAATGCAGATAAATGGAAAGCATGTTGCTGACCAAGAGGTGCTGTTTGTTGCCTTCCTTCAAGAGCACCTACATTTCCGTTATGAAATTTTCATGTTCTGTAATAATATCCAGCCAAACGAATGCTGTACTGAATATTGCTGTGCTGGTTACTTGTGTAGCTGATACTTTGAACTTGTGTGGCTGTTGTAATGGAAACTTGCCTGCAGTGCTTCTGCCACCATTGGATACTAGCTAGTATCAAATAATTTGGGGATGTGTGGTGGGGTAATATGTTGCAAGAATCTTCGGTCTGGTGCATGTTTACTTGATCACTGCTGAATTTACTAATCTGAGGTGCTTGTGCTCCGGTAGCTTTTCCCTACTGGAATGGATCTTTCACTTTTTATTTGCAGGTCTAAACTAGGAGCTTCCAGCACAATTTGAAGAGTTTCAATTCATATGGAAAGGGTGAAGCTTATGCGCAGGTTAGGGCTCTCTAAATTCGCAGGCTTCATTTTTTTGCCCCTGTTGTTGTTTCAGTCGACAGAGATTTTGATAAGGCACTTGTTGAGTTGAGGGATCTTCTAATTCTAGTTTGTTGAGTACCTACTATTATAACCGTGTTTTTTCCTTTTATATTATATGCTTTTTGGACATTGTTCTTGTCTTCTGTTCAAATTAGCTTTGGGTTAGTATACTGTATACACATTGTATGATCTGAAAACACTTGTTTTTGTCTTCTGTATAAGCGTTGAGGGATATTCTAATTCTAGTTTGTTGAGTACCTATTATAGCTGTGTTTTTTCCTTTTTATTATATGCTTGCGTAGGACATTGTTCTCGTCTTCTGTTCAAGCCTTGGGTTAGTATATATACACATTGTTTGGTCTGAAAACGCTTGTTTTTATCTTATGTCTTCATTCTGTATAATCGTTTTGTCTTCATTTCTCTACTTGTTTACTTTTTCTGTTGTGTGCACATGTAGCGGTTGTGGACTAAGCATATACAACCTTTGCCTTTTACCTAGCTGTGTAGAAATATGACCGTGGCTAATTTTGATATTCCATTCATCTTAAAACGAGATGCTCCGTTGTGAGATTCGGTTGTGAGGTTATGTGCGTCGTCCAAATTTTGTTGATGTCTTGATGATTTTGTTTTATTGTATATGAATATAAGTGTACTGTGGTGTGCCTGTCTAGAGTTAGTTGTTTGATTTGGGCAAAAAGATGAAGCCTTGGAAGTACCTGATCAATGCATATGCTAGGCCGTCCTTTTGTTTTCATTTGAGGTGAGAGCATATTCAATTCAAACAAAGTAGATGTGGCGGCACGCCACCACCAGAAAGTCCTGGTGCCGCTGCGCAGCCTATGGCACAAGACCCTGCAGGGTCAAGCTACTTCATTGGAAGCGGGCCGGGGACCTGATTAGTAGAGTTTTGAGTTTAATAGTACGATCAGATTAGCACGCAACAAGGCGCGGCGTGTGCCCATCGCCGTCACTGGCTCGTCGAGCTCGGGGTCGTCGTCGCGGACGCGGCAACACGCGACCAAGACAAACCGTTTTTATCTTATTAGAAAATGCTTGGTCTTTATGTTATGTGGTGGAAGAATGCAACGTCACCTCTCCCGTCTCCCAGACTTTTTTTGCCCAACGACGTCGAATGCAACGCGGCCATTCTCCGTTGTCATCACGACGACGCACGAGGAGACGTCCCCATCGTTGCTTACTGTCCCTCTTGGTCGGATGTTGCTGCCGTACGGGACATCGCGCAAATGGTCGCAAGTCAATTGGATGATGGATGCATGATGGGTTCCATCCCTGTACGATTTTGCACGGGTCAAATACTCAGATGCCTGGATTTGCATTGGACCGGTACACGGTGTGGATGGGATGGGATCCTCGCCGAGCATCAGCTAGCAGTGGGCAGTGGCATACCTTGCATATATACTCCGTACTTTCCAGCACCAGCATGGTGCCGCCGTGCCGGATTAGACTTCAGAATTAACTGACCGAGCGAGGCACGCACTTTCCCCTCGCGCGCGCGGGCACATCAAACTCGTCATGCTCCAACTTTGCTGCAGCCCTCGCTCGAAACGAAGGCAACGCGGCGCCCGTTTGCCGTACGTTCTCATCACGATCGAAGAGGCATCCCCATCAACCATCATATATCTGTGTGCTGGAGGGAGAAAAAGAGCCGCCGCCGCCGCCGACGACGACGACGCAGGCCGCAATAAACTAGTACTACTAGGTGTGGTGCATGCCTTGTCGCCTTGGATGCTTTTCTGATCCTCTTTTTGGGCGTAGAAAGGGTGTGTGATGGACTGATGGAGACTTTCATGTCCTATGACCGATCAAGGTGATATGACAGAAATATATGGTCAGTTGGATTGGATGGATCCTCCGTTTCCCTTTTGTTGTGGTACTCATCGTTTTTGCACTTGTTGCTGCCTGCTGGAGCCAGCAATATGGGCCCCCCTGCGTGGGGGCATTTTCGCGCGCCATACACCATGCATTTTGCATCTGATGCCATCACGTTTGACAAAGTGACAAACACATGAAACCTGCAGTGGTCTGTGGACACGGTGGAATGGAATAGCGCCATTCCAAGATCTTAGATAGAACGGTTCCATTCCGTACTTAGGTAAAAGGATGGGACGGTTCCATTTTAACGTTTGGTTGAGGGAATGAGGAGAGAATAATTCTAACACTATCTACAATCGTTATCTACGACCCACCTATCATATAAACATTTTTCCTAACAGTTCTCTCCCCTGCTCATTTCCCATGGCTGCCGCCCCCTACCCATTCCCGCCGGCCCGCCCACGCCGACGAGCGCCGCTGCGGCGCAGCCAGCGTCATCGGAGCGCTGGCCCCCATCGCTGCGCGTGGCTACCGGCGTCGCCACCACGAGCTGCCTTGCGTCGCGCCTGCACCCACCGACGCGCGGCCGCCCACGTCCCGCCCTCGCCGCTGTCGACGCCAGGACGCCCCGGATTTGCCACCTGGCTCGTGCCGCCCCGGGCTCCACCTCCCCGGCTCCTCGCTCGTCCACACCAGCTGCCACACCCACCGGCCATGCAGCCCTGCCGTGGCCTGACTGGCCAGCCACACCGCACCACATCGGCCTCACTAGCCGGAGGGGAGGCGAGCAGAAGGGCGACGCAGGGAGGAAAGAGACGCCATCCATGTGCGATGGCTGTGTCCGTGAAATTTTCAGGGATGCGCCCGTTCCGCATCTCAGCCGAATATTTGGTCGGGGATGGTTCCATTCCCATGTCCATGAACCAAACAACCACAAAATTAGGATAGAACGGTTCCATCCCACCATATCCCTCTAACTAAACGCCACCTAAGTTCTTTCTTTCCAAGGGCCTTGAATATGTAACAAATTTGAATCATGGTCCTAAGGTGGCGTTTGGATTGTAGAAAACGAGCACTGGGACAGAGGAATAGATAGTGAGATCCCTCGTTTGGATGGGTAGGGGTAAGGAAATTTTTGTGAGTGTATATATCCCAATCCTAATGCCAAATTCTATCTCACCATGGCCGAATTTGAATCCATCCTAAGCATTCACAAAATATTCAAGGCTCATTTCAGTACAAAAATTAGATTTGAGCCACAACCACCAGGCTCAGCAAGCCCTCCCACCCCAACCATATTTATTTGCCTCTTTTGCATAATCCCCTAGGGCCCAAGTTGTGGCCCATCTTTTTTTCCCTTCTCCTCTCTTGCTCAATTCTCCTTCATCCCTGTTAGTAATTCTACCACCGCCGAGGTCAAAAAAAAAAAAATCTACCACCGCCACCAGCAAACCCATTGCCTATGAAGCACCCATCCTCGCTTTTGAGGTAGACTATTATTTAGCCATTTTCATTTCCCTAGACTAATTTTGTTCGTGTGGACCGGAATTTTCCATTGAAGGTATAATGTTCTATATTTATAAGAAAAAATACGTCTAGGGTAAATATCAACTTCACTAACAAAATGTCCCAGGTTTAGAAGAATAATGTTTTAGTTTAATGACAAAACATTCTAGATCCAATATTGCAAACGAAAAAATGTTTTAGATTTGTGAACAAAATAACTAAGCTTCACAAGAAGATTCATGACAAAAACATTCCTAGTTCATGAGCTACTACATAACAATCCCATGTTATGTTCCATCGTCATAACATGGGATTGATGTGCTAGTACGACTAAATAAGGTTCATTTTCACACCTGAACTGGAGTAGGGCTGCTTCACGAGCGACGGCGGACATTCACGATTGACGACGTGCTGTTTTTACTTTTTACCAGTACAACGTTGTTGAGCAACCTATCGCAGCACAATCATGAGCCGCAGATCGGCAGATTCCCATGCGCAGTTTTCGTCCCTCTGACAGGTGGAGCCGCCGGCGGTACAGTGACGTCCGTGGCGGCAGTGCGTTTGCCAGTTAGAATTTGGGATGCTGCTGCGGAGGCCGGGTCACGTTGACTTGGGGGGTCAGCGGGGATCCGGCTCTTAAGTAGCACGTCTCAAGTGAGCAGAGCTTTGCACAATCCGCATCTACCTCACCCTTGCCCTCTCCGTCGCCATGGACGCCGATCTGCTGCTATCCACCCGGCCGCCGGAGATGGGCAACAAGAAAACGGTCGGATTCCATCGCCATAGCTGAGCTGATTCGAGCTTCTCTGCTGACGCTCGTGTCGTGCTCATGCAACTGCAGGTCTGTCGGCTCTCCTTTATCTTTTACTAGTAGGCTTTTACTGCTCGTTATGCTGCCTGTGCAATGCTGCAAGTTCTTCGGCAAGTCTGCTAGCTCTGCCAGACAGGACAGGAGCCAAGCAGATCTCGGAAACGAAAGGACACAAACATACTACACTTGCATCAGATCTGACTTCTTCTAGGCTCAAAAAAAAAAAAAAGATCTGACTTCTTCTCTTGCTACGAAAATTCATCTTCCTTCCTTTGGCCATATGAAACAAAACGGCCCTACTTCTTCTCTTGCATCGGTTGCTTCTACGCCAAACCCAAAACTGGAATGGCAAAAGCGAGCACCACAGGGGTATGGGCTGAATCAGGACACCACTGTCCACTGTGGTCAGCATGGGCGGTGTTCTGCAAGGGAAAGCCCAGTGGGTCGCCTCAAGAGGCCTTTTGGGCCACACTTCTTGTCAGCTTGTGTTACTAGTATGCACGAAATTTCTTACTTCTCCTTTCTTTTTTTGCAAAAAATAACTGCCGTTCAATACCCAAAAAAACTGCAGAAATATACTGTTCCCACCAGATTAGATGAAGCAATTCAAATCTCGCCAAATTCAATTGGCGGGATTTAAATTTCACCAATTCAATTTAGGATGGTCGGGACTTGGGAGACCTGACATGACAACCGAAAAATACACCGGAAATTTCTCTCCTATCTTGATCTTAGTCAGCATCCCTGTCTCTGATAATGGTAACTAGCTCTCTATCCGACATCCATTTACTGTTTTCGGTTTCAGTTAGCGTCACTGTCATCATCCACCTGATTCATTCAGTAAGGTGGCCGCTGAGCGCTGACTAGGGCATAGCAGGCCGTTTTCTGATTTCCAATGACGGCATTGACATATTGGCATACTGCTCGTACTCTGTTCCTGCCCTCTGTAGAGTAGGGTCACCAGGAAGTGGAAATGAGTGTGAAAAACATTGTTTGCGCACTATACATAGAGTGAAAAAGTAATAATTGCAGTACGGATGCACTATTTTTGCACTAGCTGGTAACCACAGTCTTAGGCAAGCTTTTGGTATAAACCTGTTGGAGATGGGACTAGACCTGGTATAACACAGGTAGGCTTATTAGTGGGGCCCTTGATGGTGTCCCGGTTAACTCACAAACACCTCGTATTGGCATATATGTGCTGGGTATGTGATGGCTTGAGTTTTTTTTTTACATTTGTAGATAGTGGAAAAAAGATTGGCCTACTATATCCAGGTGGATATATACAACTAAAAAAATACAAAAAGATTTTAGAGTCCTTGGCTCCTTGCCTCAAAGCCGAGGAATGAAAGAAGAAAGAAAGCTCGAAGTAACCAACCTTCAAACTTGTCGCAGCTATGTCCTTTGCTTCAATCTTGCTTTTGTCCTAGTGTTACAAAAACCCTACACATTGCTCATCTATTTAGAAATTTATGATGTCAGAATTATTGTCCTATTCTCCTTGAGAATTATGATGTCAGAATCCATCATACGACCTGTTCGCTTGAGCTTATAAGCCGGCTGCGGCTGCAAATTATCACTGTACATATAGCTAGTTTTACTGTTCTATGGCTGAAAAGAAGCTGAAAGTAGCTCAAGCGAACAGGTGACATCTCCACAAAAAGAACTGGACTGCAGGCATTATTGTTATAGAGACATTCACACATAACTCCGCTAAACAACCCAACAGGGCAGCCAAACCACAACGTGTGCCACCACCACAACCCCTATACCCACATTTGTGGTGAACTCCAAACAAACCAGAGGCCGGGGTGAGCGGTGAGCCGGGCCAAACGCCCGCCCCTAAAGCCAGCCGCGCACAACTCCACACTCGTGCCATGAGCACCACCAAGGCCACGTGTACCGTGTACTCCCAATGCTAAAATGCACCACTAAGACCAAGGTCATCAGATAGTGTATCCATACTGTCTACAATGCACAAACAGTGTTTTTCACTCTGTATAAAGTGCGCAAACAGTGTTTTTCCACACCCATATCCACTCTCTAGTGACCTCGGTCTAAGCGGATGCACCGTGACATGCATGGGCGTCGCAGGTTACCTCTGCTAATACATGTCGCTGAGGGCCTCCACTATAGATCCGAAACGTGGGGAATTGGATCCTGTCGTGCTACACTGGATCAAAGGTCGCTAGATAAGGATTCTGATGGCCCTACCATCATCTATGTGCGCGCATCCGGACGAAACTAGCTAGGCAGAACAAAATAACAATAGATTGCATTGCCGCCACTGTCCTTGCCGTTGCACTGGCTTCCGACGGTCCGCTTTAGTGGCAACGTGGCCACAGAGGGATGTGAGTAGGGGGAGAGGGGGTGAGGGTCTCTGGCGGTTGCTACTGAAAGTCATAGGAGATGAAAGGGCAAGAATTTAGAAAGCATATGACTAATTTTAACTTTCCAAGTTCCAACCCTATAGAGGTGGGACCGATCACGGAAGGTTGAAGATGTTTTATATTGTTTCTTTCTTTTTCTTTATTTTTTCTTCTTCTTCCTCTCTCTCATTATTCTTTCTTTCTCCTTGAAAACGGGGAAGGGTGGGGGGCTAAGTTCACTTCCAGCGCTTGTCTTAAACAGATACTCAAAACACTATTCTGACAGCAGATAGAGTGAATTTTGAAATTTGAGAAATGTGATGAATATATAGCTGAAGATAGCATAAGGGAGGTCCTGTTATTTCGGTGCAGTTGGGGGACGATCAAGCCGTTCCCGTCTCATGTAAATTTGGAGAACGTAGAAGTAAGGATTATAATGAACGGTCTCAATTGAACGTAAATTCAATAGTGTGGCAGTTCAAATCAAATAGGAGTATGGTACAAGTGTCGACAATTCATTTGATGGTAATTTATTAATGACTAGTCCGGAAATTTCTTCACAATTTTTAACGGCCCTGGGTCCGGCCTCGCTTACACTTCTCGGCTTCATTTCCGTTACTGCGCCAGTCCGTCACTATAACCAATCAGGAAAAAAATTCATCCTAAGTCCCTCAACCTGTAGCTGAATTCAGCTTTCATCCTTAAGTTGGAAATCAGTTACCGCAGGTCCCTGAACTCGTAAAACCGGACATGCTTCGTCCTTCGGCAAAACCGAATGTGGTTTTCGCCTACATGGGTATACACCTCGCCACGTTAGTATGTCTACATGTACCAAGGCCCACATGTCAGTCATTGGATCACTGTGACAGCCGTGCAGCTGCCTGTGTGCAGGGGCCTCTGCTGCTCGTGTGACGCGGCCTGCCTGCATCCTCTTGCCGTGCTCGACCTCTGTCTCGAGCGGCTGCTCCTCCGCGGGCGAGCGAGGACGAAGACAGAGAGCACCGTTGTGTTGTGGTCATCCCTGGCGGTGGCGAGAGTCGCTCTAGGTGATCTCTCAGCTGACCATGGTGCTCCGCTTGTGAATCACCTGCCACAATAGGTCGATCTGTATATATGGTGGAGATGATGCAACAGGGCCTAGTGGTTGGCACCATAGTCTCCTCCGATCCACACCAATGTAGTCCAAGCAACGGTTTGTGGTTGGGGAAACAAATCAAAAAGGGCAAATACAGATTGGGAACAAGCACGCAGGGTCGAAGCTCATGTGCCAGCGGCTTGCACTGAGGCTCTGCAGCTGCCCGCCTTCGCCATGGCCAACGGCACCGAGGAGGAGGAGGTCGTGACGCAACTGCTGGAGCAGCGGCGGTGCGGCGACGAGAGCGAGAGGGAGGAGGGGCAGGACAGGACAGGCACCCAGTGTCCACCGCGGAGTCCAGCTCCGAGAGCTCCGCCTTGGCGGCCTCCGCGCCGGCCGGCGAGCCCAGGCTGCGGTGGTCGACCAGGACACACTACGGATGAAGCTAGCGGAGGACGGGGAGGAGGACCGCGACACCGACGAGTTTGCGCGCAAGGTCGGGCGGGCGGTGCCGGCAGCGCGATGCGACCGTTGGCACGGCCGGCTACCGATTGCAGCGGGCACGACCGGCTCCTAGTCTGGTTGTACCTGCTGCCGGCCAGATCTCCTCCCCGAAGAGGGAGCTGTATTCCCGTCGCGGCCCTTGGCGAACTTGAGCCCGTACAGCTTCTCGATCGTGATCTCCTACTACTTGCACGTGCGTTCCCCCTCCTCTGCGTGGAGACGACGACACCCGAGACCGCCCTCCGTGGGAGCAGCCTCACGCCTCGGCTACCGAGGAACGGCGGCGGCGGCTGGAGCGTGGCCAGGCTCGCACTGCTGGCCCGTGGGACGACTCCGGCGGCGGGGAGGCGCGCGCTGGGCTTGAGCGGGGAGGCGCGGCGGCAGGTGGGCGTAGTCGTCGAAGCAAGAGCTGGTGAGCGCTCAGGCAACCCCACGACAGCTACAACTACCCCGTCACTTACAGGTGGGCCCTTGTACACGTAGACATGCTGATGCGTCGAAGTGTGTGTCCACATAGGCAAAAAAAAACCACGTTCGGTTTTACTTAAGGATGAAGCGTGACTAGTTTTACGAGCTTAGAGACCTGCGGTAACTGATTTTTGACTTCAAAGACGAAAGCTAGATTCTGCTACAATTTGAGGGACATGGGATTGACTTTTTCCCACCAATCATCATCACCCGATACAAGTGAACGTAGGGGTGCAAGTGGTGTGGATAATTATCCGATCCGATCCAATCCGAATCCTAATTATGCGGATATGGAGAAAGAGTTTTTATATCCACGTGGATATGGATAATCCGAATTCGATTTACACGTGGATGAAGAGTAGGATATGGTATCACCAAAATCCGATGGATATGGAGTAACCGATATTTAAATGCGGATTATCCGATGTTTATAATAAGATAATCTGATTAGTTTGACCAGTACATAAGAGTCAACGATGATTGATTCGTGCCAAAAATATCATCACTGTTATTTTTTTACTGATATTTAAACTATGACGTGAACAATTTTACTTAAGTTTATAACTTGTTGGTCATCTTAAAAAAAAAAGCTATATATAACATGTATTATCTGATATTTTTAAATCCGCTTCCGCTCCGACACTGATCCGATTCCGCACCATTTCCGATATCCTAAAAAATCCGTATCCATATCCATAACCGAGTAATATCCGCTCCGCTCGGAATCCAACAAAAAAAATAGAATTAAGATATGAAAAATGCATTATCCGCTTCGATTCGATCCGTTTGCATCGCTGAGTGAACGTCTGAAGAAGTTTCCTATCGTTCTATGGCATTGGCACCGCATGCCGCATGCGCGTTTAACCAATCGCAAAAGCACACGGCAGCATCATTCTCCGCATCCCGCGCGCCCTCCCGGCCTGCCTGCCTCCCTTTTCTCTCACCTCCTCTGCAGATTCCAGAATATACTTTCTTCTCCCCACCCCACTGCTTTCACACAACCACCACCCCCTTCCACCTTCCTCACGCGTTAAACCCTAGCACGCTATCTGCCTCTCCGCCCGCCCGAGTCGACAAGCCGGACAGCCCTCTCTTCCTCTCTTTCTCCGCACCTCGTCCCCCGGGCCGCCGGTCGCCATGGTGAGAGCTGCTGCTTGCGTCGCCGCCGCCTTCGCCGACGTGTGGGCGGGGATCACCGCCGTCCAGCTCTTCTCCTTCCTGCAGAGCCTGCATCCTGATGCTGATGCGTTCGTGGGCGAGCGCGATTTCCAGAGCCTCCTCACGTTGGCGGCGTTGGGGGCCCTGTACTCCGCCGTGGCCAGTGGCGGATTTAGCGTGGGGGCAGGGGGGGCTTCAGCACCCCCTACCCCCACCGCACCAATGGAGCACCCCCGGAGCACCCCCTTGATTTTTGTCGCCATAGGATGAGGAACGTGGGTGCTGGAGCTCCGACATTGGCGTTGTCTGGAGGTTGAAGACGAGTTAGAAGCCTGGAATGGATAACTGGGCCAGAATAGGTGGGCTGAGAGACGACTAGGATTTTATTTGGCCCATGACCTTACAAGCCCAAGACCGACATTCAGTTCCCTTTTCCCTCAAGCCCTCAATCGGTCACACAGCAGTCCAGTCCATGCCCTAAATCCCCAATCCTCTCGAGCTTGTGTGGCGCGCCGGCGAGCGGCGGCTAGCGGATTGCTGCGGCCGGCGAGCAGCGGCAGTGGAGCGCAAGGCCACGAGCGTCGAGCGCAGACAGGCAGGAGCCAGGAGACGGGAGCGCTAGGCGCATCGGCGGCACGGCGCGCCGGTGCCATCGCCGCATCGCGCAGCGTCTGTCCTGCCGGCCACGGGAGGGGGAGGTTCGGCCTGCCGCCAGCCACCTGCCGCCCTGTGCCGCTGTGCGCGTGCGGCACGGCTTGCTGCGCTGCGCGGTGCCGTCCGCCCGTCCAGGCACCAGACGGCCAACCAGCTGCCTGCAGGCTGCAGCCTGCTTGGCTGCTTGGCTACTTGCTCTGTTGCAGTGTTGCTTAGTTGCTCGGCAGCCGAACAAGCCACAAGCTAGCAAGGTATAGTCTATAGAGTATTAAAATTAGAGTACATTATATGTCATATGCCATCTGCCATTCTGTCAATGTGTGTACTAAATTACTAATTAATTATTTGGTATAATGATATAGGTTCTAGAACTAGAATTGCAAGATGTCGAAAAGAACATTGTTGAACTACTATTCAAGTGACAGCAGTAGTACTCCACAGAATGAAGAGAACACAAGACAACCAAAATTACCTAGAGTAGAGTTTCGATCCTCAGATATTGTCTGTGATCCAAGAATGCGCAAGCCAATTGAGGAATAACCATTTGAAATTAGAGATCAAGTGAAGAAGGTATATGTTTTGAGGGGCCCAACTCAAGCAGTTGGTTATACATTTCCCCGCAAATGGCAAAGTGGTGATTGGAGATCCTTCCAACCACATTGGTTCCAGACTTATGATTGGTTGGAGTATAGTGAATCAAAGGATGCTGCATTTTGCTTGTATTGTTATCTTTTCTTTGAGCCTGGGAAGCCGGAAAAGTTTGGGAGTAATGTGTTTGCAAAGGTTGGTTATGAGAAATGGAAGAAGGCTTTGGAAAGATTTGATAAGCATGCAGCTTCCCTCTCTCACAATAATGCTAGGATGAAATGTGATGACTTCATGAATCAAAGGAGAAGTGTGACTCAAAAAATTTATAAATACGATAAAGAGGAACAAAATCGATATGAGATTCGTTTGACATCTTCTTTAGATATTACTAGATTCCTCATAATGCAAGGTGATGCATTTCGTGGACATGACGAGTCTTCTACTTCTCTCAACAAGGGTACATATTTAGAGCTTCTTGATTGGTACAAAGACAAGGTTGAGGTAGTGAAGGATGCATATGATAATGGTCGTAAAAATTGTCAGATGGTATCTCATCATATACAGAAGGACCTTACAAAAGCTTGTTCAGAGGAAGTGATGGCAATTATTATGGATGAGATTGGTGGTAAGAAATTCTCTGTTCTTATTGATGAGTCTCGAGATGTATCTATAAAGGAGCAAATGGCTATGATTTTAAGGTTAGTAGTTCATACTTTGTACCCTCTTTATTTCCACTGTGCATTTTGTGTTATGTACTAACATAGGGTGAACTTTGGTGTGTAGATTTGTGAATGATGAAGGAAAGGTGCTGGAGAGGTTTGTTGGACTTAAACATGTTGAGAGATGTACAGCTGCTGCTTTGAAAGAAGCTTTGGTTAGTATGCTTTCTAGCAACAAGTTAAGCATCTCTATCATCTTGCATTTGATGATAGAATTGTTGAGCATGACAGATATGTTATCACGTGCTTTGCAAAGAAAGGATCAAGACATTGTTGAAGCAATGCATTTGATCTCAGGTGTGAAAGATAGTTTGCAGGATATGAGAGACAATGGGTGGGAGCCATTATTGAAGAGAGTTAAATCATTTTGTGCTAAGAATGATATTGAAGTGCCAGATATGGATAAGGAAATAAATGCTAGAGGGACATCTGCACGTAGAAGGCAAAAGGTGACTAACATGCATTTCTACCATGTTGAGATTTTTCTTCCTGCTGTTGATGCCATTTTGTCAGAGATGAACCATCGGTTTGGTGAAGTTAGTTCGGAGTTATTAGTATGTATGACTTGCCTTAACCCAAGAAATTCCTTCTCTAATTTTGACGTGGATAAACTTATAAGACTTGCTGAAATTTATGCTGAAGATTTTAATATTGGTGAAATTGCTTTGCTGCTAAGTCAACTTAAAGACTTTATTAGACGTGTTAGAAGAAGCGAAGAGTTTCTTGGATGTACAGAGCTTCCAAGGTGTGCTGAAATTATGGTGAAAGCCGGAATGCATAGGTCTTATCCATTGGTTTATCGTCTTATTGAGCTAACATTGATACTTCCAGTGGCAAAGGCTTCAGTTGAGAGGGTCTTTTCAGCTATGTCTATTATAAAGACAGATTTGCGTAACAAAATGGATGATGAATGGCTAAACGACTTGATGATATGCTACACAGAGAAGGGAATATTTAGGAGCATTAGTAATGAAAAAATCATAAAACGATTTGAAGATATGGAAACCGTCGAATGTTAGTTCCTAGAAAGAAAGTAGTGGTACGATTGATTCTCTTCTAATGTTTTGATCTTTGAAGTTATTATTTGCTAGTCTAACCTAATGTGTTTTTTCTATTCTATGTAGATTACTCCTAACGAAGAATAATGTATGTCCAGGGCTCCAGGCCACTGTGTATGTCATAATGGTTGCATATTATTATTATCTAATTCACTTGGTATGGACAAATTTGAATTGCAAATTCATTTCTTTTTAGATGTATTTGAATTTTTCGTCAATCTTAGTCTGTTTCAATATAAAATTGTCTTAATATACATTGTTAGCTTTTTATGGGATATGGTGGACTTTTGTTTTTCGGACACGCTGTATAGTTAGCCCCCCTAAATATTTTTTCTAGATCCGCCACTGGCCGTGGCGCTCGTCTACCGCCGTCTCCATCAAGCCGAAGCCGAAGCCGGGGCCGCGGCCGGCCGTCGCCTGACGTCGGGCCTCGTCGCCTTCGTCCTACTCGCCGCAGCTGGCCTCCTCGAGTTCTTCCTGCTCGTGCAGCGTGCAGGCGGCGGGGGCGGCGTCGACGGGGACGCGGCTCGTCGCGCGCTCGGTCGGGCTGCCCTCTCTACGTTGCCTGCCGCCGCCACGGCGACGTTCTTTTGGGGGGTTATGCTGCTCATCATCGCGCACATCCGCGCCGGCGGCGAAGGCGGCGGTGGCGGTGGTGAGGGTGCCGTCGCCGGAGACTTGCAGATCCAGCAGTGGCCCGTGTCGCTCCTCACCGAGATTGCGGTCGGAGCGGCGGCGGGACTCGTCGGCCTTATGGCCTTGGCCTTGTACGGCACCATAAGTCCATGACCGAGTAAGTTTCCCCAATAAACTTCCCCACCGCCTCACCCTGCCCCGCGCCTCCGCCCGTGTAGCCGTAGGTGCCGTCGGCCACGCGCGGTTCCCGCCGCATCCCACCTCCCTTTCCACCAGCGGCAGGCAGCTATCGTGAGGTGTGACCGTGTGAGTGACTGGTGGCTTTGCTGTGTCGCTTGACGCTTGTGTGTGCAGACCACACGGAAATTAAGGTGCGCTCCTCGACTCCAAGTTCATGATGATATATGATCATCGCATTCCTGGCCGTGGACGCCAACGGATGCGCCGCCGCCCTGGTCGATCATCGATGGGTGAACGGCTCCGACTTTCTTGTTTCTTCAGTAGTTCAGTGTCACTGGAGCGCCGCCCCCCTTGCATGTGTGCTAATTTGCCGCTGCATGTTGCTTCGGAGTTCGGTGCTTCTTAAATTCAATCTATTTGTTTACGTAGGATTGTTACTAGCTCGCCCAATTACTAGCTAATAAAAGAATGCTGAATTGGTGATAAGTCAAAGCCTTTACGATACACTGTTACTACGTTATATATGCAAGCTTTACAATTGATTATTTCGTTTTTGCAATGTTTAGTTACTTACTTTGATGGTAGCATACAGACCATAAAATGAATGCCGGCAATGTTGTGTAATGCAGATTCTGAAAGCGAGTTGCTGGAAGAAGAGGTGATGGCCGGCTACAATCAAGATTTGTCTTGCCGATATTCCTGACATTGTCACCAATATATATAGGAGATTTTATCTACATCTCAATAGTGAACTTTGTCATATGTATTTATATTCAGATGAATGTTGTACTGAATATGGCCATGGTGGTTGCTTGTGACTTTGGGAGTCAAATCAGGGATGATACTTTGAGATTGTGTGTCTATTACTATATAAACTTGTTTATGCATCTGTCACCATTTGAGACTATCAGTTATGGAAATGCTTGGTGGGGGTAATGTTAGTCATTCTTGTGTTTGTTGCATGCGTCTGATCATTGCTGAATGTTGATTTTACTAATGAGAGGTGATTGTATTGGTCTTCTGGTGTATTATACTATCATGTAGCAAATGCGCCATAGCGGTGCCTTTTGCCTGCTGGAATGGGTACATTCCTTTCAATTTACAGGTTGAGATTTGGAGATTGCAGCAGAACTTCAAGAACATTACGAAGGGGGAGCTGATAGCCTGATACAGGTTAGGGACTCTGCATTTGCAGGCTTCTATATTTTTTTTCTTGCTTTGGTTAGTCTATGGAGTTTAGTGGCCCATGTTGAGGTTATCTAGCTAGTTCTAGTTGTTGGGTTGCAATTATATATGTTTCTTATCTCTTTTGTTATGTATACTTATTAAGCAATATTTTTTCCCTGGCTTCATGTTGAAGCTATGGGCTAGAGAAATCCTATTTGCTGTTGAATATTTTAATAAATGCTGATAATTTCTGTTATTATTTGAGCTTTTTTACCATGACTGGCAAGTATCACCAGTATCTATTTGATTTTTTCCTAACCAATGATCTAGAAAGCGCAATTAAAATTCTTAAAAATTGTTAATGCAATCTTACTATTACTAATTGGAGGTTGTAAAAGTAGCGCTATTTTTAAAGCGAAGAAGCATTATTTTTAAAACGCGCTAAAAAAATAGAGGCAAGAGATCGAGGGTTCAAATCTCCGCGCCGGCAACATTTAGCGTATTAATTTAAAAAAACCAATCACACCAAATGTAGAGGCAAGAGATCGAGGGTTCAAATCTCTACGCCGGCAACATTTAGCGTATTAATTAAAAAAATAAAGCATATGGCAGTAGGAGACCACGGTTCAAATCTCCATGCCGGCAACATTCGGCGTATTAATTAAAAATATTATTATTATTAATTAGAAGGCTAAAAGATTTGGATCCATTGGAGAGCGATATCTAAATTAATAGATCATTGGAGAGCAAAATCTCAATAATTAATTAAAAAAAATATGTAGCTCATATGGCCTCACGTGAAACGTACAGCCATATAGTATCTTCCCAAATATTGAAAGGCTAGATACATTACTTTTCTAATGTCATGTAAATATGAACATAGATCATATATGGTATTTTGCCATGTTACAGTGGTAGAAAACAATTTATGCTATTTTACATAACAAAATAGAGAAATATATACTTCATCTATGAATTAAATTAATGATCTATAGTTATTTCAGAACACTATAGCAATTGTCTAAAGAAAAAATAGATAAGATATGTATAAGTTTTGAATTTCCAACTTGCATCACTACTAAATTTATCTATGAATTGATAACACAAATGTCCCGTATAACTATAAATCTTACGAGAGCATATTTATGACACTAATGGCTCATGTGACTCTGAATCTTATGAGAACATAGATTTATAGATAATTTTACTATTACTAATTCAAAGCTCTAAAAGATGTATTAATTACGAGGCGTTCTAGAAAAATATATAAATTTCAGAAATTCTCACACAAAAAAATAAAAATATCCGGCCGTCAATTTAGCGGCATCTACAATGCAATAGTATCAATTGTATGGATAACCTAAAATAACTCCCATGACAATTGAAAACATCTAACCATTAATTAGATAGATTAAAATATTAATAGTGATCAGATAGGATTCTTTCTTAAATAATTACACACATGCACAATTATAAAAATGGTCTAAGTCTTAATTAAATTTCTTATGCTATGATAAAAATCATATAAAATAACCTCCCAAGGTTATATTTAAATTAACCATATTTAATTGTTATGATAAAATATTTAAAATAACTATTTAATTTTATATTAAAATTATCCATATTTTGATATACACATATTTTGATGGACTAGTTAAGGGTAATTGGTACTGGTGCTATTGTATCGTTTTTCCTCCGCAGCCCTGTTCTGTTCTGTTCTGTTTCAGTTCGCCACCAGTCATAGCCAGCGAGAAGCCGCTGCCGCCCCATTCGTCTTGGGTAGCTGCTGCCTCCTCCTCCGGATCAGCCTGCCGTTGAGCCCCTGGCCACGTGAACTGGGACAAGTGGTGGCTGCAGGTGCCCTGCGTGGCTGCGTCCCGGAGATGCTGACCTCACGGCCACGGAGAAGGCACCAAAGGACCTTCAAGTGTGGGTAACGCTAAACTAGGTGCCCCAGTCCTCGCCGGACTTCTTGGTCGTCACGCTGTCTCTGGACATCTCGTCGGAGCACGACAGCCAGACTTGGTGGAGGCTGGCCGCTGGCCGCTGGCAGCAGGAACGGAAAGTTTGCCATGGAGCAAGGTCAAGGAGCTCTCTGCCGACGATGATGACAAGTACATGATGCTGGCGAGTGGCGAGCAAGGCCAAGGGCATCCTTTGCCTGGAGCACGGCTTCCCCGGCTTGACCGCAGACCACTTTGGACATACAATGCAAGGTAACCAATCAAAATCAAGCTGTCATGATTAGAATAGGAAGCACACACGATTTACATTTTTCATGGTCTTCTTATTCATCTTCTGTTCTGACGGCTAGACCCCATTATCCTCGGCCATCCACAGACCCACATTATTGTTGCCACGAACGTGGGCGTAGCACAGCTTGCCGGCCAGCCCGGCCAAGTTGCTGCAACGGTCTTCCAACTCCATGCCCGGCGGGGTCGGGAACACGGTGAACTCTTCGTCGCGCAGGTCGAACCGCAGCATGGTCTAGGTGTACATGTCGATGCCGGCGCTCCAGTAGATGGCGCCTGGGAGGCAGATCGGTGACATGGACTTGATCAGGTACGGCGGGTCGACCGCCGGCTTCCATGCCCGCGAGCCAAGCGTGAAGATCTCACACCGAACGCTGTAGTCCGTGTAGTCTGTGATTGCAGTACCGGTGGAAGCACCTCATTACCTTGTACTTGCCGGTGGATGGGTCAACCCCGAATCCGACCCTTTTCCGGCCGCGCCATGCCCGGGGTAGGCAAAGAACCGGATCTTGTCTGGTCCATGCGCAGAGTCAAAGGCGTCCGCTGAAACGGCAGCAGAAGCATAGATGGCCTGGCCGGCGGGCCCTGGAGAGCCGCACCTGGCGGCGCTTGAAGCGTGGACCGGAGATGGTGCCGTACCATGACTTGCACACGGACCTGAAACGCAGCAGGGATTTCACGGGGAGCCGGAGGAGTATCTCTTCGAGGACGTCGTCCGGGACGTCGATGCCCTGATCGGCTTTGCGTTGACGCTGGGCCACAGGCTCACCAGCTTGCTTGCTCGTGCAACCCTGCCATGGAATAGCCTTTCTTTTTCCACAGCAGATCGAAGAGGGTCTGGATTGCCATATCGTCTATCGATGAAACCTTGGATCAATTTATCGCTGAGGAATCCCATGACCGCGATAGGAAATAATCTGAGTACGAATAAAATTACCTCGCCCCCAAGACGTTCCTGGAGTCTTGCGGTTCGGAGACGAGGCGTTTCGCGCCGTAGTGGTAGGCGTGCGCCCGCCTGAAAAAACGGCCGTGTGGGTGCAGCGCCACCCATCCAGCGGTGTTGTCGAGCGCGTCGTCCTGTAGGGCAACACGGGTCCTCTGGTGGGCAGGAGGCCTCGGTCTCCTGCGCACGGGCCCGACCATGATGTAAATGTTGATTGTTGACTACCAGAGCACCGGTACGAGAAGTGGTGAAACTGAGCGCTAAGCATTCCATTTGCAAAGAAATTACTGAATAGTTCTGACAATATTTCATGGAAAAATCACTGGATTTTTTAATACCAAACTAGTCGTAAGAGAAAAAAAAAAGAGTAAAATTCATCGGCGGTAATTGAACTTGTGCAGGGGTGTCATTCAGGTACCCAGATTTCCAAAATACATTTCTAGGCCTCTAAACTTGCTAATTGTGCTATCTAAATACCAAGTCTTGTAATCAGAACTAAACTGTTGCCTGGCGGGCTGACTGGGCAATGACGCGGCCTCCTCACTCTCCCTTGTTTCTTTCTCTCTGCTCGCCGGCTCATGCGCCGCCCACCGGCCATGCGCGCCGCTCGCTGGCCTTGCTCGCTGCATGCTGTCCCGCGCGACGCCAGCCGGCTGGGCACGCCGCTCCCCGGGCCGTGCCGCTCCTCCGATCCATCGTATTGTCAACCGCCCCGACCGCCGCCGGCGCTCGTCGTCCTCATCGTCGAACATGACCAGCCGCACCGCCCGGCTCCATATCGATACTGCCGCCGACCCTCCAGCTCGGCCAACGCCGACGGGCTGCGGGACATGTTGTACGACACCGACAACACCTCATATGCCGAGAAGCACACCATCTCGGGCCTCGACACTGTGCACACCTTAACTACTACTGCCCTTGCCGAACCTTGACGACGCGCCTCGACCTCGATGACACGCGACCCGAGGAGTGGCGCGAGCGGTGCAGCCCGGGGAAGGGCGGTCGGCGGGCGTCGCGTGGCCTGTGAGCGGCACGCCCAGTCGGCGGGTGTCGTGCAGGATGACGCGCGGTGAGCCTGCCCCTCGCCTCCACACAGGCGCGATGGCGGCGCGGCCTCGCCTACCCGCGCGCAACGGCGATTGCGGCGCAGCGGAGCGGAGCCTGTGCACGCTTTGGCGGGGCAAGAAAAGGACTGAAGAGGCGGCGGCAGGGAGCTCTTCGCGCGGCTCCAATGGCATGACGTGCTCTGGCGCGAGAGAGAAGGAAGGGAAAGGGGAGAAGGAGGCGCGAGGGGGAGTGGCAAGAGAGCGGGGGCCGGGTGAAGGCGCAGAGGCGGCTTCTGGTGCGGAGGAGGGTGTCGCGGTCGGCACCAGCGTCGGTGATGCGGACCTCCAGTGGGAGAGCAGGCAACGCTCAGTAGGGGGATAGAGATGGACACGTGGGTCCTATGTGTCATTGGCCACGTCATTGCCCAGTCAGCCGCCACACAAGCAATTTAGCTTTGATTACAAGACTTGGTGCCTAGATGGCACAATTGGCAAGTTTAGGTACCTAAAAATGCATTTTAGAAGTCTGGGTACCTGAATGACACCCCTGCACAAGTTCAGTTACCGCTGGTGAATTTTACTCGAGAAAAAAGAAGGCATGTTTTTTTGCTAGAATTCAAATTTGTCATAAGATAAAAAATATTAAATCTGGTAAAACTAGAAGCCCCATTTTTCTGAAAGTTATAAGTCCCATTTGACTATATTCTTGCACAAAGTACTCAAAATTGCGTTTCTAGGTTTTTCATTCCTTGCTTTATTCCACCCTCAAATTCGATGATTAGAAAAATATTTAAGACCTGTTTAGAATAAAGGAAACCAAAACAAAGGAGTAGGAAAAACCACAGGAATGAGGTGGTGCGAAAAGTGACAAATTATAGAATTTTAAAACATAGAAATGTATATTTTGAACTGTTTGGATTATAGGAAAACGAGTGAGCAGATTGTAAGAGAGAGTGGGAGCAAAGATTCTTTCCCTTAGATTGGAGTTGATGTTTTATTTTTTCCATTTTGCATTGGACAGCAAGCCTTTCCATAGGAAAGGGAAGATCCATTCCTCTATTCCAAGCACCACATGATATAAGCAAAATATAAAAATTGGATTCGTTTAAACATCCTTCAAACCAAACAAGCCCTTTACAAAGTACAAACGAAGCAATGCTCTTTGGATGGGTAGGCCAAATAAATACCATTGGCTGGTCTCACCGGAGTACCCTACGGCTACATATGACCTGTGTAGTAGCAATGCCCTATATATCATTGGACTCAAAGCAAGAGAGAAGATAGATTGTGAATATCTAAAAAGACATGATATAACTATATGACTGGCTTGATCATCTGGGAAGCAGTATGGTACATGAATAATATAAATATGACTGACTCGATCATGGCAGCCAGATCGGTGTGGGTATCTTATAACGTGACAGCTAAATCGGCAGCCTGCAAAATAAAACTGAAATAGAATGGTAATATTAAATATAGCATGCATGTCACTTCATGTTGTAGGCCTGCTGATCTTTTGCACACCACATGGCCTAAATAATTAATGGGAATGTGATCTCGGGCCTGATATAGAGAGAGGAAGGATAGAAGCCTGCCTTTTAGGGGGGCAACTAAGCAAAAGGGAACACCGGACCACACTGTATAGAGCGGCCCACATAATAGGTACTAGTACTCCGGTGTTAACCAGGAGCAATCTGTTGGAGGCCGTGGTTTCTCGCTGTTCTGGATCAGAGGGATGTTATTCGTGTCAAGCATCTAGTCATAGGATGTCCCTGCATCAAATTGTGACATAAACAGGAAGCAGTGGTCCCACAAGATTCCAAGTTACATCACGGCAGAGCGGAGGACATGCTATGGTGGTAGGAGCATTAATTAACCATCTCCCTTGCCTTTATCATTGGCCGTGCCATCCCCATGGGCGATGGAGTTCTGGATGGCCACATCGACATTCTTCCTCTTGAGGAAGGGCCAACCTGAAGTGGTGCCCGCGGTTGATTGCCTTCTCAGTCAGATCTTCGCGTGCAAGTGTAATGCAACCCAGCGACCAAGGAGCTCGTGGCGCTGCCGACTGGATCGCCGGATCAAAAGCTGCGGCAAGCAAAGGGTCGGATTCGGGGTTGACCCATCCACTGGCAAGTACAAGGTGGTGAGGTGCTTCCACCGGTACTGCAATGGCGACATGACGCCCTACAGCGTTGGATGCGAGATCTTCACGCTTGGCTTGCGAGCATGGAAGCGGGCGGTTGATCCGCCTTGCCTGATTAAGTCCATGTCACCGGTCTGCCTCCCAGGTGCCATCTACTGGAGCGCCGGCATTGACATGTACAGCCGGCCATGCTGCGGTTCGACCTGCGCGACGAGGAGGAGTTCACCGTGTTCCCAACCCCGCCGGGCATGGAGTATTGGAGTTGGCAAACCGTTGCAGCAACATGGCCGGCCTGGCTGGCAAGCAGCAAGCTGTGCTACGCGCCTACGCACCACGTTGCTGGGAGCCTGGGAACAATACAATGTGGGTCTGCATGGATGCCCGAGGATGATGAGGTCCAGCCGCCCAAATGGTCACTGCAAACCACCGTTGTGCTACCGTGGGCGACATGGATCATTATCCCTTTCTCCGCCTACGAGTAAGGTAAATATCTCTGCTGGATCATGTGCTCAACACGTTCATAGACTAAAACTGGAGAGAAAAATGATGTTGCATCTTTTTGCAGTAGATATTTCCCTCAGCAAACTTTTCTCGTGACTTGAGGTATTCTCGGCAGTATATACTACACATACTATATACAATTGAAAAAAAAACCGAAACAAAATCTCTCCCCTTCAAGTTAATTCTTGGGAGGACTGTCGACTGAATAGCATCTCCAATCAAGAAACAGAGGAACAAAAGAACTCACGAACAATTTGTCAGCTATGTACACACTGTAAGTAAATCTGGTGACCCCTTCGGTCGTCTATGTCTGTACTCACACTATCTCACACCCTGCTGAGCGTCGGCGGGCTCTCGGGTCTCTTCACCGCGCTCGCGTACCGCAGCGGGCTCTCGGCGTGCACTGCCGACGTGACGTGCCTCTTGCCCTGCGTCCCGCCCGCCTCCGCTGTCTCGTCGTCCTTGTCCTTGGCGGCACCGGCGGCCTCATCGGCGACCGTGAAGACGAAGGGGCCCATGGGCACGTCGTCGTCGAGCGCGAGCAGCGGCTCGAGCGCGTCGACGACGTCGCGCATGGTGGGGCGCGCCTTGGGCACGCTCTGCAGGCACTGGTGCGCCACCTTGGCGGCCTTCTCGGCGGCGCGCGCCGAGTACTGCATCTCCAGGCTGGGGTCCATGAACCGGTGCAGCTTGTCGGCGCGGCGCAGGTAGGGGCGCGCCCAGTCGACGAGGTTCTGCTCCCGGCCGCGGCGGCGCTTGTCGACGCTGCGCCGGCCCGTGAGCAGCTCCAGCAGCACCACGCCGAAGCTGTACACGTCGCTCTTCACCGTCAGGTGGCCCGTCAGGATGTACTCCGGCGCCGCGTACCCGTGGGTGCCCATCACCCGCGTCGTCACGTGCGTCGCGTCCCCCTGCGGCCCCTCCTTGGCCAGCCCGAAGTCGGACAGCTTCGCCGTGTAGTCCTGAAAGAAAGGCGCCAAAGGGAGATGTCAGAGCTCTGTCGACAACATTTGTGTCCAGGTATAATACACTACTGTGTGTCAAGATCAGCAAATGTTTTTCAAAAGGAAAACAGCTGTGCTGTTCATCTACGTTTGGCTGCATCCGTGATGCTGTGCATTGCAACAGTGGTTGGAATGCACACATCAGCTGTCGCGATTTTACAACTGCTACGATACAATTAAGCACCAGGTTCCAAAACCCAAACTAACCATAATATTAGCATTGTACTACTATCCAGACTAGCTTATCCCTAACGGCCGGCATCTAGAATAAAAACAGGTGTTTTCGCCACTAATTTGTCGGTAGTTGGAAAACAAATCAGATTTCGGCACGCGCGTCTTCTATTCCTGCATTTCTTTTTATTGAAAAGATAAGAAGAAGCAAGGCTTTGACACGGAACAGGTTGACAACGTGCGAGCAAATTAGCACGGTTGGCGTGTAGTAGGCAAGAAACATTAACAAAAAGGACACCCATTTCCCTTGGTAACCCTGCATCTTGACAAGGACGCAGAGCACCCAATCACCGCAAATTCTTTTATTCTCTGTCGCGCTGAACTAGCCTTCAGTCGATTGGCTCAACGAATTTAGTGGGGGGATGTGTTGTGAGCTGCTGCTAGCTGTGCTCCTTCCTGATCATGCCGCGTTGGACTAGGTGAAACTTACCGAGTCGAGGAGAATATTCGAAGCCTTGAAGTCGCGGTAGATGACGGGCGTCTCGGCCTCGTGCAGGAAGGCCAGCCCCTTGGCGGCGCCGACGGCGATCTTGAGCCGCGTCGACCATGGCAGCGACGCAAGCAGGTCTGCAGGAAACACATGGTAGGTAGGTAGGTAGGTGTTAACCAACTAATCTACTGTCGGAGACACAAAGACACAGCTTTAACATTGGTAATCCGAATGGCGTGCTTACTCTTGAAGAGATGGTTCTCGAGGCTTTCCCTGGGCATGTACTCGTACACCAGCATCCTGTGGTCGTCCTGGTTGCAGAACCCCACCAGCTTCACCAGGTGCGGGTGGCTGAGCATCCCCAGGTACACCACCTCCGCCTGATGATGATGACAACAATTCCACAGACACACAGACAGGTAGTATAAAATCATCAGCACTCGATTCAGAATTTCATCCATCGGCACGCAATTCACGAGACTGATAGGTTGGTGTAGGGGGAAGGAACAGGCAGTCAGGACGTACCAGCCACTCGCGGTGCCCCTGGACGTCGCCCTCGCTGTCGAGGTACTTGACGGCGACGTGCTGCGGCTCGAGCCCCGGGCGGAGGCGGGCGTCGACGAAGCCCTTGTAGACGGGGCCGAACCCGCCCTCGCCGAGGAAGTTGGAGGTGGAGAAGTTCTTGGTGGCGGCCTTGAGCTCGTCCAGCGTGAAGGCGTGCAGCTTCGTCGTCTCCAGCTTCCGCGACAGGTCCTGCAGCGACAGCGACCGCAGGTTCGCCGTGCTCAGCCGCCGCAGCGTCGGCTTCTTCCCGCCGCCGCCCCGCCTGCCGGCCGCGGGACGCTCCGGCTCCGGCTCCTCCCGCCGCCCCTCCTCGGCGCCGCCGCCGCACCCGAAGCACCCCAGCACGCGCTCCCTGAGCCCCATGGCCGGCCGCGGAGCAGAGCAGATCACCGCTGTCGTCCCGTCCTCGTCGCTGCAGCACGGACTTCGCTCGCTCGCCGCCGGCGCTCTGCCTATAGCGGCTCCGGGAACTAGCGGTGCCTGGTCGAGAACCAGAGCCTGTGTTGGGACGGTGCCCGTCGCTGGAGAAATGGCGAGTTGGAGGGCACGGAGCGGCGGCGGGGGGGCATATAAAGGCAGCGGCTTTGTTGTGTGCGCGTGGCTTCGAGGTGGGTGAGGTTGGGGAAGCGTCGCCTTTTTGACTTTGGGGAGATGAGATTAATCGCGGGCTAATTCGGCAGGTGATGGAATTGAATCATTGGTGATGCGATGCGATGCCGGCCGGGCCGGGGGGTGGGGTAGTTTACAGCAGGCGAAAGAAAGCTCGGTGAATGAGGCATGACATGGCGTTGGTGCTGGCTGATGTGTGCGTCGACGATGGATGGGTGGACGCAGCTTAGCTAGACGACGGGGACGCGCCAACAGCTTAGCTACTATCTTTGCTTTGGTGGAGGAAATCGACCGGCTCGTTCTTATCGGTAGGGAGTGGTAGGGCAGTTGTGTGCTGCAACTATTTCTCCCTGGGTTCAACTAATTTTATTTTATATGGGAATGGGTGGGATCGTCAACTAATGCTGCCTCTCCATGGGAATGGGTGGGATCGTACGTGCTAGGCGATCTTGTGGTTGCGTTGCAGCTCCCAGCAGGACAACACGACCGTCTGTGTATCTCTCTGCGTACTTGTTTCAGAGCGCAGGCGCAGACCCTTTTTTTTTTATCGAACATGTGTACGTACGTCGTTATTGTTTCTCTGCTCTCTCTAATTTTTCTTCACGGTGTGTTAATTAGCGTGCTAGTTTCTGTGGTTGGTTTCGTTGCGTAGTCTTTGTCATTTAATACTGTTCGATTCCCTGGTTAGTTGCATGATTGATCTTGAGAAAAAAAAGTTAAGCAGCTTTGAATATAGAACCACTTCACGTGCTGAAAAAAATAGTGTTCGGCTGTTTCCAATGGGATGCTCTAAAGGGGTGTTTCAAAACACTGTTTGACACGGTTTGATATAAATGCTGTACCGTAAACAGAGAGAGAAGTAGTTAGAATAGTGTTTTGAGAAAGTGGATGAATATTGCCATTGGGGATAGCCTTACAGTCTAAGATACTGAAGCGAACCGTCTGCCGGCGCCTTTGTGTCTTTTCGATTTTTTTCCAAACACGCGAGACCTTTCCACATTTCATGCATTGATCAGAATTCAGAAGTTCAAAGACGCAGAAAAACGTTCATAGACCACTTAATCACCGAAATGATTGCTGAATTGAACCCAAAAAAAAGTACGTACGAATGGGCTGCTTGAGTCTAGGATGAATTTCTGCTATAAAAACCATTTCACGTGCTAAAATGAATATTCGTCGGTCATTCAGGCACCCACTTTACCTTTGCACGTCAATCATGGTGCATACAAGTGTGTACACCTCAGCCTTTGTGATTACGTAATCATTGTTGCATTTAATGGTTATTCAGTTTTAAGAAGCTAGTATTGTATAATGTTACGATTAACTAACTACAGCCTCTATTTTTAAATAAAATCTTTTAATATATGACTCCACTGATATATATTCAACTTTATTTTAAAAGAACTGTGTAAATGCAGTTTATTTTCTATATGAACTTTTGCATCATTAATAGTGACACTAAACATGACTTGTATTATAGTATATCTACACAAATTTTTTAAGTAAGATTAATGGTCAAATGTTGTTTCAAAATCAATCGTAACTTTACGCCGGTACAAGAGACTACCCCACCTACATCGCTTCTTAGGGCCTAATTAATTAGATCAATGCCAAAGTTGGCCAGGCCAAACTTTGACAAAGTTTGACCATGTTTGAATTTCGAGAAATATTTGGTCAAATAGCAAATTTTTTGTTCGTATGTTTTAATTGACACCTAAATAAGACCCACAAACAAAAAAAATTTCATTTGACCTGATATTTTTTTTTAAAAAAAATTCAAACATGGTCAAACTTGGCCAACTTCGGCATTGATCCAATCGGACCCTTAGACATTAAATCAGCACTTCGAAAAGAAGGCGTGAATATCTAGTTCGCTAAGTTTTTGGGGGCGAAGGTCTATCCACACCCGGCTTTAAGTTATATTTTTATTTCTTTATTTCAAAATTTTACATAAACTAAAATAAAAGGCGGCCGCCATATAGAGCTTTGCTTCAACTAAAAATTGGCGTATACACTTACTTGATAAAGAAACATGCAATTTAAGAAGCGTTTAGTTCTTTCCCCTCATTATTGTGTCAATGTGTTGTCTTGTTGACTGAGGACATACAACCAACCAACCGTGTATACGTACTATTAACCTTGAAACAACGCTTTCCTTTTTGTTTACATATTGGGTAAAAAAAATGGGCGTGCAATGTGCAGTAGCAGTACCTATCTCTATCTGATTGAGCTGTCGTCGTCGTCTTCTCTTTTTTTTTTTTCTACTGTAACGTGTGTGATGACCTAGCTCCCTGTTGTTAGCGTGGGCGCACACGATCGCTAGACACTACATCATCCAACACAAAAATCAGTGCATGAACTCATCCACGAATTGAACCACGGCCTGTTAAACGGATCGATTTACAGTCGCGCGCGTGGAAGGTCCAAAATTAAAGCTGCGTACGCTGATACGCGCCATCGGGGCCTAGCTAGTGTATTACGTACACACGCCGTCTGACCAATCAAAGCGTGCTAGAGTGGTTTTCGCGCATGTCTCTTTTAGAATGGGTTTTCTCTTTCACACTGTTTTCTTTAAAAAGAAAGGAGATGGTGGCTTAGCCCAAAGGTTAGAAAACTATTAGTTTGGTCGTGATTTATTAGCTTCGTAATCCTTGGATGGGTACAAGTAGTTGCAGTTTGTTGAAGTCATGCAACAAACTTGTTAGTGTGACCTGTTGGAGGTCAGAATATAAACTACTTGAGGGCAGGTTAGAATAAATTGGAACAGGAACTTCGGCTGGTTATGCATGGTAGATAGCCATATTTTAAATGAAGCCGGCAATAAAATTAATAAAGTAGTGCAATATGATAAAGTGAGAGAGAGAGAGAGAGAGAGAGAGAGAGAGAGAGAGAGAGAGAGACAAGTCCAGCATCTGATACAAGAAAGAAATGCTAAACTTCATGTTGCGAAGTTGTCTGAGTGGAAATTAAAGTGGGTGTATATGTCGTGAATGGTGTCCCCACGAAAAGATTTGGACAAAACGAATATCTCCTAGGACTATTGTTATTTCAGCAACACATTTACTCGTCTCGCATGTTACCTTACTAGTTTCAGTTCATTTATTTGGTTGGGTAGCTCTGATCATCTCATATATGAATGGGCCAACTAGGTCACGACCGCTTGCAAACTAGGTTAAAATAGGGTCACAATCGGTTGTTCCATGGCTACAACTAAACTAACTAGCTTGAATTGTGACCAGATTTAATTAATGGAGTTGTGAATCAAATGTCGCTACTCTTTTGGTTGTAACTAGGCCATTTAGGTTCCCGACTGGTCGTCTTGGTGAGTGAATTTTCGCTCACACCTAAGACCTACATGTTATGGCTCAAACAAGCGACCGGTGGTTAAGCAAACCATTGGTCGCCTGGCATGCGACGACTCCTGACAACAAAATCTGGCTATTTCGCCTCTTTTTGGTATTTTTTTTCTAGTCTTCTATATGACTATATGAGCTCTACTAAATTATACCGTTGCTTTTTCAGCATCGTACAAACTTAACTTGAAGCATTACAGGTTTAGTTAAATTTAAGCTAATTTTACAGTACCAACCGGATCTCGCGGATCCAAAAATGCCCTTAGCCGGAGCCGATCGAATTTGATGGGATGTTACTTGTTATACATTCATAACAATGAAATGAAGTAATGGTCGTTTGGAAATATCTCTTCCTAGATGTACTTTTTTTTTTTTTTGAAGCATTGTTTCAAGATCTCTATCGAGCCCCCGCCCCCACGAACCAAAGTTCCAGGTTCGGCCACTAATATAAAGACCTGCACGATCGAAGGCTAGGCAGTGTGCCTAGCACTCACCTGGGCTAGTGCCTAGTGGAGACACTTTGGATCGTGTCGTGTGTGGGGAACCCGGCGGATTCCGGCCAAAAGAGACGCTCCTGGGTCCCTGGACAGCACCGTGCCGTCCAATGTTCAGACACCCATCACAATCTGATGCTACGGCTAGTACAGCAGAAGATTTCCTCAGGAGAGAAGAGAATGCCGCACGTGGTGCCGGTGGTGGTGGACGAGGACGTGACACGCTCCGCTCGGTGGTCAGGCGTCGCGCGCGGGAACGGACGCGGGAGCCGCAGGAGGTGTGGTCCGTTCCCGTGGGCCGTGCCACGCCCCCACACGTGCCCCTGAACTGAAGCTTCGAAACGCCGCCACCCCCCCCCCCCCCCCCCCCCCCCCGTCGCGTGGCCCTCCTCCTCACCCTGACCGGCGACCGCCCGGCGCGGGCGTGTTGACTTGGAGGCTCGCGAGATTGGCGGTCTCCCGTTCCGGAGTCCGGCCGGCGGACCGGCCGCCCGCGAGTCCGCGACGCACCAACTCGCGAATGGTGCCCCCCCGGGAGGGGATCCGGGTCAATACAAATTGGGGGAACCTCGTGAGCTGTATGCAGTCGTGTGTACCCGTCGTCGGTCTGCCCTTGCTCGGCGCGTAGGGAGCAGCTGCGCTGTCCTGTTGGTGCTCGCTTCGGCTATGCCTGCCGCGATCGCGCACGCTCTCTCTCTCTCTCTCTCTGCACGAAGGCACTAGCAGAGTAGCAGTAGCAGTACACGAAACTATGCTACCAACGTTACGGATGGATACCGTGCCAACTCAGCTCGTTATAACTCGGTTCGTTATGGCCCGTTAGCATAACGAGCCAGCCGAAATAGCCCGTTATTATTACTAACGAGCTGAAAATCTGACTCGGTTCAGCTCGTCAACCAGCTCGAGCTAGCTCGTTAGTACAACAATGTATACATTTGAGTATGTAAAGACATACATTATCAAAAAAACTACCACTACAACAACCATATATACATGAACTAGATGATTTTCAGCGCGTTGATGCTGGAATTTTATAACATTAAATAGAATATGATTTATAGATTGTGAATCAGTGATGAAAAAGAATATAATATTTTTCACGTGTTGCTGCAGAAATTTGAATGATACTACACATACACCACAAAAAAGCATTGCATGCAAAACCACAGAAGATCAATGAAATATTTAAGTAAAAATCTTAGCAGACGGCGACCTGATATTCAGCTTAGTAGGCCTCTGTAATAATGTGGCTCCATACATGTTAAGATAAATAGACAGTGAAGTTCTCCTTAGATATAGAAGATACTTAACATCACTTGATTTGCTTCCATTTGTACTTTCAATTTCAAACATTGAATCAAACGAGTAAATATGTTACATTTTGACTCGTAAATCAGTTTGTTTGGCTATTTATAAATGTTAGTGCTTGGCTCATTTAGCACACGAACGAGCTGGCTCGTTAAGAAAACAAACTAAAATGCAAGTTTAGTTCATCATAAAATTCAAAAGACAAACCGAGCCGAGCCGAGCTGAGCTATCGAGCTTTTTGTCCAGCCTTGTACCATCGGACGTTGACTGTGCATTTGCGGCACGTTTTCTTATGCTCGAAAATCGCTGATGTTTACTCCTAGGTTGTTTGTTGCGCCGTCAACATGTCGTCCAGGTTGTGTGTGTGTCCGGCTAATCTCTATCGAGCAGGCAATCGCTGTTGGTGGGCTAGAGGCGTTCATATTGAAGCACAAAGTTTTAATTTTGGAAGAAGTCTATTTTTGGTCCCTCAACTCTTCCGTTTGTCCGATTTTAGCCCTCAACTATTATTTTAGCCAAACCAGACATCCAACTCTGAAAACCAGTTAAACTTAGCACCTGGCACGGTTTTATGTGGTACAATGTTGACGTGGACAATGGTTTTGACACTGTTTTGCCCCCTCATCGTTGATGTGGACAAAGGCCCACATGTCATCCACTCATCTCTCCCCGCACTCTCTTTTTCTCTCCCCTCTGCGCTTGCCTCCTCTGCCGCCCGCCGCCCCCTCCGCCGCCGACCATCACCTGCCCCTTCCTCCGCCGGCCGCTGCCCCTCTCTGCGCCTGCCTCCTCTGCTGCACGCCGCTCCCTCCTCCGCCGACCATCACCTGCCCCCTCCTCCGCCGGACGCTGCCCCTCTGCAATCCGTCGCCGGCGGCCACAGCAGCGTCCTGGGACCCCAGAGCCACCATGGTGCTCGGCGTGGGCAGCGTCGAGCTAGGTGCCCCGCTGGAGCATCTTCCCCTGCTCCGCCTCGGACGACGCGTCCGCGGAGGCGTTGGATCCGAGCCTCTCACCGCGTCCGGCTTCCTCTCCTTCTCCGACCCGCTCACGAGCGCAGGCGCAGGTGCAGAGGCGCGCTGCCGTTGCGGGCGCGCGGGTGAGCCACCTCCGCGGGCGAGGCAAGCTGCCGCCGCGGGTGAGGCGTAGGCGTGTGGGCGAGCTGCCGCCGCGGGCGCACGGGTGAGATGCCGCCTCCGACACGAGCGCCAGGCAAGCCGCCATCGACGGCCGACGGGAGAGTGAGGGAGGCGGCAGCGGGAGGGGCTCGGTGACGGAGGAAGAGGTGTCCCAACGGGGAGGCTCGACGGAGGATCCGACGGGAGGGATGGAGGACGGACCGATGGAGGGGGCGGCGACAAACCGACGGCGGCGGCAGGCAGAGGGTCAGAGGGACTGGAGAGAGAGAAAGAGAGGGAAGAGATAGGGTGAGCGTATGACAGGTGGGCCCAGTCCACATCAATGCTTAGGTGGCAAAAACCACTGTCCGCGTCAAAAAAAACCAGTCAAAAACCGTCCCAGGTGCTAAGTTTAATCGGTTTTCAGAGTTGGGGTGTCCGATTTGGCTGAAATAATAGTTGAGGGCTAAAATCGACAAACGAAAGAGTTGAGGGATTAAAAATGGACTTCTTCCGAATCGCTGCTACAGTACTAGTAGTACACGCCACGGGCAGGAAGACAAACGGAAGAGCTAGCAAACAACCCTGCATAGCCTGCTATGCTAGCCAGTCTGTAGAAAGGACAGGCTCGCCAGTCGCCATCTTCATTCTTCCCCTCTCCCAGCCCGTTCACCTGCGCGTGCTAACTTCTCACTGCGATTTCAAAACATTCTTGGATTGCCGGCAATCGTTGCTATAGTACTAGCATAGCTTTGTCTGAACTCGATCTGAAGCCATCTATCCCCCGTTCTTATTTGGAAACCTAGGATGCGGATGACATGGACAAGTAGTGCTACACGATCGTCGTCCTGGCCCGAACAATGCTTGCCAGGCCGGCCGCTCGGGCTGGATCTGGACGGAGAATCAACAGCGGCGTGCAAGAAAACGACCGTGGAAAGGCGTGGCCTTCTTGTTTCACCGGGCTCTGTGGTCGACCGCCATTTATTGATGATGGTACGAGGAGAAATTTTATTATTTGGCAATTAATTAGCATGTCTCAACGTATCTGACACTCAATTTGTATAATGCTGATGTTGCAAACTTCTTCATTTCAGGAAATTCTACAATTTTCTCTATTTTTTCGTTTTTGTTACTATATTTTCTCTTTCTGGTCCTTTTAAATGGGACCGTTCTAACGTTACCTTATTTTCCCCAATCTGTATGGTGGGTCAAGACAGCAAGAACTCCCTTTGCCTTTCATCTCTAGCTTGGCGCTGCCGCACACCGCGCTTCCCGCGCAGCTGCACGTTGCTCCTCTTTTTTTGCACCAATGAGAAGTTTTGATCTGAGACATCAATAAGTTTTGGGCATTTTGCCCACATATGACGTTATGTCAGAAGAACCCATTTTTTTTGGGTATAAGATTAAAATTTTTGACTTTTCAAGTTGGCCATAAATGATTTTAAATCAATCAGTTGATTAAGCATTAAGTTTAGGTATGGCTCTTGAATTTTTGTTTTGTTTTGTGCCACACACAAAGTTTAAGCAAGATGATAAGCATTGAGATTACTTAAGATAAGTTTTCTCTTCTCGTATGCTTCCGCTATTAAGTTGTTAATGATCGTGTGATCATGTGATTAAGCGTTAGCTCTGATACTATTGAAAGATTTCTTCTCTCGTAGGATCTGCTAGCCTAAGAACATGAACACCTAAATGAGATTGCTTAGTACTTACAGTGTGTTGATGAGTGCCTCTAGGGCTGCTGAAGTCCCCGTGCCTGCTCGTATAGGAGGCATGTCGTAGATGACGTTGCTGGTAGAAGTTCACCGGCACAGGGGGCCGGTGTTTGGCGTCGGTCTTCGAGCTACTGACAGTGGTCGCGAGATCGGGTCGCTCTCTCGGTAATCCTCTCGGAAACCTTCGTGATATATATTGTTACCCCCGATCAGGGCAACGAGGGTGGTTAGCCCCTCCTGAAAACTCGGTCAAGCCGTTGACTTAGCCCGAGATCAACCCAACACAACCATGTTATATATTTGTAAACAGATGCAGTAGTATATTCACATATATATGAATAAAATGAAGTAGCGATTGTTTTGGAATATCCTTATCCTAGATGTACTCTTCTTGAAGCACGATGACCGTCATCCAGCTCCACATATCAAAAGCCGTTCCAGGTTGAAACACTAGAGCTAACGTGTCACCTCCCATATCTAATCGTAGATATTTTAAGCTTCACTCGGTCTGCAGTGGGAGCGGTTCCTCTTACTCAAATTTCGTCGCGTGGAGCCAGACTCAACACATCAGTAACGGTGATCGACGTCAGAGGGTCTCCTCAGGTCAAAGCGCGTGTACAGTGTTTACTTGAGCCAGCCTAATAAAGACCGTGAAGTGGCGGTGTGCTAGCTCAGCAACGTGGGCGATCGAGTGGAGACGCTTGGATCATATCGGATCGTGTGTGGGAGCCCATGTTTCGGCCAACAGAGACGCCGCCGGGTCCTGGACAGCACTGCGGCACCCACCGCTGGTGAGACACCCCCAATCACAATAATCTGATGCTACTAGTGCAGTGACACGCTCGGCGGTCAGGCAGCGCTGCCTCTCTCATCAATCATCATCAGCCCGGTCCGCAGGTGGTCCGTGCCCCGCGCCGCTCTCGCGCTCTGCTGCTCTGATCCGGCCGGACACGTCGCGTGTCCTGTTGCTGCTGGCTGCGACCTGCGATCCTCTGACCGGCTGACCGTTGTGCCTGCCCCGATCGCTCTCTCTCTCTCTCTCTCTCTCAGTCTCTCTCTGCCCGAAGGCACTAGTAGTAGTCCATCGGACGTTGACTCTGCATTTGTGGCACGTTTTCTGTGCTCGAAAACTCGCGGATGTTTACCCGGTAGTATGTTCGTTCGTTTGTTTGTTTGTTTGATGCGCGGTCAACATGTCGCACGACACGAATGGGCGGATGGCTTCAAGCAGACGAGACGATCGCGGAATCACTGCTGGTGGGCTACAAGAGCGTTCACACTCAAGCGCAAGTGTGGTTAGTATACTCGTGATGGTTGAGTGCGCTGGGACTTCACAGACGACGAATGGTACGCACTTATCGTTGCTGTACGTAGCACACTAGGGCCGCCGCCGCGGTTTCGAAACGTTCGGTGATTGAAAAGCAGGCTGTACAAATTTCCAGAGGCGCTACTGCTGCATGCGTCCTTGTTGCTATCCTCTACCTGTATTTTCCTACTCGAAACCTAGGACGCGGAGGATGACACGGACAGCACGTAGCGCTGCACGGGCGTCCCGGCCGGAACAATGCTTGGCTGCACCCAGAGGCCAGAGCAGGCAGCCCGGCGGGTCCGGTTGGACGGAGAACCGACGACGACGACGACGTGGAGACGGCAGCAAAACGACCGTGGAAAAGCGCGACCTAACTTGTTGTTTCTCCGGTGGTCAGACTAGACTAGTACGCTCCTCCGCCCCTTTTCTCTACTCTATTCGCATTCAGACAATGCAATGCAGCAGTAGCCAGTAGACAGTACACACAGGCCGTCCATCTTTTTGAAAACGACCGCGGACGGACGGCCACGCCATGACGTGCTGGGCCACTGCGCGTGGGGCTCCGTGGGCCAGTTGATCAGGCCCAAGGTGTCCGCGGTCTGGGTTGGGCCCTCTGTCAAAATATTGATCTCCGCCTAGACGAAACCTCCTTCTCCCATCTCTCCTCGTTAATTTGAGCTCAAAAAAATTATTTTTATTACAAGCCACTGTCTTTACTCGTGTGTCACTATATTTAATAAGGGATGAAATTCCATTGGAAATAGTCTTAGAGCAATTCTTTTTATCCCAATGGTTTTCTTATCAATCCCACGTGGCCATGCGTCTATATTAGGCTATATACGGTTCCAAATGGTAACATATATGGTGCATTCAAATCACAAATACCATGCGAGAAAGCGATAATTTGGTCTACTTTTTTACATAAAAGAAATTTTACTCTGAGATGAAACATGTTCAAGCCTCTATCAGCTAAACATTGTACTCATCACCAGAAAAAAAGGAAATAAACAAAACAAGTAGAAAGAAAGAGTTCTAAAAATGTCTAGAATCCTAGACTCGAACCACCTATAGACCTACGACCCAACCACAGAGAAAAGCATCGTCCTCATATACCACGAATGAAGTCTCTTAATGTTCAACACCCCCCCCCCCCCACCCAAAAAAAAAAAAAAAACTCCATCATCTTCCCCGCAAAAAAGAAGTTGATAAATAATGCATTTTGAACACATCTCATGTATCTCAGGAGACCGGAGTCCACCTATTCCTTGCGAACCTAGACTTGACAAATAACCACAAACAAGGATTGATACAACTGTCTGGTTGATGACCTGCAATCCAACGAGGCAATGAGGAATAACTAAGCATCTTCTTCTTTCTGAAAGCTCCAACAAACTGAATCACCCCTTTTCTTCGGTAAAAACCGATGACCGTCTTTAATCTATGCGGAAGCGAGAACCTTTTCCGTGCACCATAGTATTATTATTATTATTATTATTATTATTATTATTATTATTATTATTATTTTGCGAAACGCAGCATGGTACCATGCACATTCGTGATGACAAGGACAACGAGATGTCACCAAGGACGGAACTGGGCATTGAGAGATGTCGTTCATCCATAGAGCCGAATATGTTTGCATGATATGCCACTATTATTATAACCGTGGAATAAAAATGTCTAGGCATGATGGTGCACTATGCATGCATCTGGGATGATGCTCCTTCTTCTAGCCATTTTTCGTTGAATGGCCCCATTTAGTTCATCTGAATTATCTGTATGGCTAGATTATGAAATTTTAGTGCTGTAATAACCAAACACACCCCGAGCTCGCAATGATTTTTTTGAGTTATAAGGTTGTAGTGATTTATTGATAGTAGTACCGATAAACAACATCGTCCCCCTTTGGCCGTTGATGTTCTGTCCGGTGGCCACGTGGCGTACTGTGCCATTACCGTACCGGAGTAGACGTCGCTATATGTGTCCACGCCAGGAGCGCTGCGAGGTCGGTGTGTCCAAGCGATACATCATACAAGTCGGCAAGAAAACGCCATTCGGAGTTCCTGACCAAATTCCCAAGAACTCTCCGTAGCAGACCTGCCCCCACGTCTCAGACTCTCAGGCTTTGCATCAATGAAAAAAATTACTACGTATTGGTAGAGAAAAAAAGATCGATGCCGTGTCTTCAGTGATGATCACCTCAACCGGCAATACGTAATTACGTTTGCGCTATGTTTTTTTTAATAACATAACACGTTTGCGTTAGTCGAGATGCAAAAGAAAAAGAGCACTGCAAGTGCAGGACCTGTGTAGTAGTAGGTATGGTTAATCACACTTGTCACCAGTCAAAAAAAAGTCAAAAAGCCGGAGCCAAATCAAGCTTCGAACCTGTCTGTCGACGTGGCCTGGTCCAAACAAAACACGGGCCCATTTTAAACGTGTTTCCACGCCACGTTCCGCGTTTCTCTCCGCGGTCGACGCGCGAGAGTTCCTCGACACGTCACACCAGCGGTCACGGGCGGGCAACCTCTGCTCCTCTCCGGTGGCCGGTGGCCGTCCGATCAACCCGCGGAATATCCCCGCGGTTCCCGATCCGGCCGCAGCGCCTTCGGAGAACTGTCGGGAGATATTGCTCTGAACCCCCTATTCTGTTCTAGTGTTCTGAAAAGATCCCAGGCCTGGAAGGAAAGGAGGACCTCAATATAAAAATAGGATTTTCTGTGTGCCCACCAAGGAAAAACAGGGGAGGGAAGCTAGCGAGCCCTATTTCACCTTGGCGAGGGGAGGAGGAAGGAGAAGAGGAAGCAAAACTTTGGGCGTACGAGCGAGCGCGCGTTCTTCGCCTCTCACCCCACGGGACGGGAGGCGAGGGCGCGGCGAGCGCGATCGGATTCGGGGAGGCAAAAAGGAAATCCGGAGAGCGAGCAGTTCCTTTTCGCCTCCCCCATTCCCGTCCCTCCCGATCCGGCGAGGGATCGGGCTAGGGAGGCGTGGGCCGTAGGCGGGCGGTCGTCCTTGCCCCTCCCCGCTCATCCTTCGGCGCGCTTGTTTCCGCCGCGGTCTCCTCTCCGGCCGATTCGGAGCCCACAGGTTTGGTGATTGCTCGAGCTTGCCCCTTCCTGTTGTGCGGTTTATGATGGGGGGGATGTGAACGCGGCTGGTTTTGGTGGCGTGGTTTCGATCTGCCGCTTGTAAATTTGCATACTTTATGACGGGATCGCTGGGCATCAGAATCATCTTTGTCGGTTCTTGGAACCGTGAGGTGGCAGGGTGGTTGGTGAGTTTTTTTTTTTTTTTTTTTTTTGTCGTTATAGGATTTTTTTTTTGTGCCTGGTTTAGCACCATTGTCGGATTCAAGTGGAATTTTGATCTAATCATAGAGGAAATTGTACATGCACTTGATACCATGGAGGCATTGTGTTCAGGTGATAGGTTCGTATGATTAGTTTGGTCGACAATTTTTTTTTTTGGTATCTGGTTTTATAGGCGTGTTTAGATAGAGAGATTAGTATTTTCAAAGATCAAATTTTTCAACATTCAAGTTGGTACCTTTTCCTATAAACTTAGCCTAAGCCTTATCTAAAACTCGTCTTTCTAGCTTTATTTCCACCAACTTATGCAAAATATTTTGTATGATATGATATGCATAATTTCCTTGTTTGATGTTTATACTTCCTTACTGTAAAAGACCTGTTTATCTGATTCATCTTACTTTATTCCAGTTGACAGATCACTGAATTTTTCTTGTCACACGTTCCCGAACCTTGATAGAAAGACTTCCTACATTCAGAAGCCCGTGTTTCGGAAGGATAATCCACAATGAAACCCGACCAGTTGATTCTATCCAATCTCGTTATTGACAGGGGATATGTATACAAGTTCCAACCTGAGTTTCCAATGTCCCATGATCTTGGGATGAGTTTGTTATCAAATGCTGGTACAGTGGTGGGGACTTCTTTAAGACATCATAGGAAGATTTGTTCTTCTGGAAATGTAATGGTACATGGAGCTTTCAAGCGCCTCAACAAGCTTTCCAGAGCTCTCTATTTCTGGCTTTCCAGACCATCTGATCCCAAGATTTTCCGCTGGCTATCAGCTGTGGCAGCGGCCGGTTCGAGGTCTTGTCAGTTGCGTATGAAGCAAGCGAGCTCCCACATGCAAAATCTGACTAGAATGCAGTTTGGCTTCCTAGTAAGAGAAGAGCAAGCGATACAACTACTTTTAGCTAGGCTTGCAAGCGCAACGATTGGGCGACTGTTGACCGAGCAGCAACATGCCTGCAATCTTCTTACTTTAGCTGGTGCTGCTGCTATTGTACCACCAGTTGAAAATATGTGAGGACCATACTCCAGAACAATTTGTTTGTTATACTTGTCTTGTCATGCATTCTCCTTATTCTCTTCTGTTCTTGGATTATTTTCTCTTGTTACTTTTTTGCTTAGCTTCTTCGTCCTTGCTCTTGTTTCTGTTGTATAGTTATCTCTAGTTAACTGATCATTTCCTTTTTTTTGAATGGACAAGATCACCAATATTGCTTGCTGAGTCAATTGCACTGCGAAATGTGGACTTTGGTATCAGCAGACAGATGGATCAACCTTATGTTGAAGGAAAGTGCCTAAGTTCGGCCTGTTCTTCTGTGCCAAGTACTGTCTTTAAAGAAGATGCAGTTGAACCAAAAACTGGAATCAAATTTCCACCATTTCTGGAAGATGACTCCAGTCCATCTGCAACGGTATCTTTCCTTTTCTTTAGAACCATACTTTCTCTTATCCCATAGGAATTGATTTCATTTTGATGCCTCCTCCTGACAGTTTCCATTGATAATTAATCCTTCAGGTCCTTGTTGGGATAGGTTTCAAAGGGATGAGAGTGATGAGGGTCAAAAATCTGAACCTGTATGCTTTTGGTTTATGTGAGTTACTGAGTTACAAAATTCTAAATTGGTTCTGTTGTTTTGTTCAGTTTTCCAGTGAATACTGTTTATTTGACAAGCCTTTGTTTGTCATAGATATGCAACCAAATTCTATCCGTGAGAAGCTAGGTCCTAAGTATGCTTCAGTTCCAACCGACAAGCTGCTGGAGAACCCTGATTTCTATAGTGATCTTCTCAGGTATATTGATATATTATTTTTTTTGATATATTTATTCTCAAAATTTGTTGCTTACCTTAAGGTCCTGTTAAGGAGTTTTGGGGATCAAATTTCTTAGGACTTCTACTGAATCCTAAATATCGCTAGAGCAAAACTCTGCCAATCGGGATGTGAGTTCAGCATCTATACATTTTAGGCCTAGCACCGCTTAATGTGGCATTTTGGCTTCACAAAATTCAATTCCCTTCTTTAATTAATGTAAGACTTAATATCCAAGGTGTACATGGCGCATGCATTGAACTGGTTGTGGTATTGTGCTTTGTGGTTTCTGGGAGCACTGCATACTTGCTATCAGTTGATATATTATCATTAGGGGCTCAACATGGAGCTCTTGCGTTAGGTGTTCTTGCCCCTACTTTGAGGCAATACTGCTAGGTTTCTGGGAGCACTGCATACTGCTAGGTTTGGACAGGGAGGGGGTGGGTTCATGTGAGTGGTCAGGTGGGAGTCAAGTCGTATATGCCAAGGGATGGATAAGCGATAAGTGATATTCATGTGTTTTCCCAATTGTTTATATTGTTTTTCCTTTTTTATTTTGTTTAATATAGCAATACTTAACAGACATCTAAAGTAGGGGCAAATGGTATCATCATTTTTGAAACATGAGTGTGAAATCACAATGTTGTAATAGAAGAGAGGTAAAATCACAATTGACTTTCACAGCAAGGGCAAGAACACAGATCTCCTTATCATTAAGAGTCCTGCTTATCTGCATGTGTATTTGTGTTGTCCACATCAGAATGTTTGTGACTTAACAAATTGGTGCTCATGCAAAACTCACAGCCTGCCTCACTTGCATCTATATAAGATTCACTTAATCCTCAAAGTAGACATATTTGTTGAGGGGGCAAGCAGATATGAAACTCAGTTGTTCTCCTTATTCATTCTGCTATCCACTTATCCTCTGATACGAATAAAACTATTTTTATTTTCCAGGGAAAACCTTCATATGAGGGTTAGGTTGGTAGTTAACTACAATGGCCTTAGTGTTGGTGCAGTGCGAGAGTAAGAAAAGAAAAACTTTCATTATTCTTCTCTTACAGAAAAATCACGTTGTATTTCCAAGATGAAGCTCACAATTATTTTATTTTTCTTGCAGCGTGTTTGAGAAGTCCCTTGGGCTGCGTCTGCAGAAGGTACTTTGTGGATAAGTTGCTACGGTGCTACTGCAATTATTTATTTGCTATGTCGTGTGTAGAACTGTAGACTTACAGGACTTCCGCATTTCCATTCAACCAGATGAATCCTAACACAGACTATCACTGCTTGAAGACCTTTGGTTCTCACTTCACAGAAGATATCGCCATACCTGCGGTAGGTCCAATCCATTACTTGGTGCTCTATAAGTTTAGACATGATCACTTGACCATTTAACTAAACCTTCTGTTCCTTGTGGTTAATGAACTTAACGTAATCAACCTAGGAGAAACTAGGCGTTATTATAAGCAAGAAGAAATAGGCACCTACATTCGAGTCAAAAGAGTACTCAAACCTGGATAGTGGCGTACAACCACACCTACCACCAATTGAGCTAGGTTCAGTTCCTACAGTTTAAAACTAGACCCCAAAAAAAAATGTCTAGTAATAATTTTTGCAGCCAACTAGCTAAATAATTAGTATGCCAATTTGATGATCCAGAAAATTTTCCCTTGGTTCATTCTGCAAATTTCTGGATATGAATACTGGAAAATGTTATGATGTTGCCCATTCTATTGCCGTCCTTTGTACTCACTTTATTATAACCATAACTGCAGGGTACGAAGATTGACTTTTGTCAAACATCAGATGGGAAGCTAATCACAGAAAGTAAGTACCTTATGCCAGCTATAATCTTTTGAGCTGTTGTCCACTGTCATATGGGATTGTTCTTGACAAGAACATTTCTACGCAGTTGATGGGAAACAAATCGGTGCTGTTCAGAGCAAAGATCTTTGCAGTAAGTAAAAACTTGCTATGCAAATATTTACTGAAGGTGCTATGCTTTTCACAATATGTAGTCCTTGTACTCTTGAGTCCCTGAACTCATGAAAGAACAGAGGAAATCTACACATAAGCTTATTATATAGAGGGTGTTAGGGTTGAAATGGGAAATCTGCAGATAAGCTTAATGTAGAGGAAGTTTACTTATTCCTCTTTCTCATTTGACTAGATAACGGAGTACATCCTAGTATTGGCCTAGAGCAGCTTTACTCTACAGTTTAGTTCCTTCGTCTGTAACTGATTCTTGTTCAATGAGCAGAGGCTTTCTTCGACATGTATATTGGCGATTCACCAGTTTCACTGGAGGCCAAAAAAGATGTTGCCCAGAACGTGGCTGGACTCATTGGAAGACGCTAAGCGAAAGATGATTATTTCATTCTTCTGTACAGTTAGAGAGGACACATGAACGGGAAAATAGGCGAGACTCATTGTAAGTATATAGAGTGATCTGTCTTGTAAGGAAAGCAGGCAAAAGTTCCAATGTACATGTGGAAGATTAGCATCTTCAATTGTGCAAGGGCCCTCCTTTCTTTCTTTTTTTTAATGTTTGGATGGGCCTTTTGCCTCGTTGTAGCTGCTGTATCATGTATGCTCCCATTGAGCCAGGAGCTGTAAAACATTAAAGAATTGACGATGCTTCTTCCATAAAATGATGCAAGCCTTCAAATCTACGTTATATATTGTGTTGTGCGTGGTGTTGGCTTTGCCGATGTTAGGCTGAGTCCAATGGAACTCTCTATATCGGTTTTTCAAAACACTGTTTGACGTAAATGCTATACTGCAGACAGAGAGATAGTTGGAATAGTGATAGGGAATGTGGGATAGAAAATGCTATTGAACTCAGCGTTAGGCTGCCGCTACGCTCGAGCCGCTTTTGTTTCAAAACACTGTTTGACGTAAATGCTATACTGCAGACAGAGAGATAGTTGGAATAGTGATAGGGAATGTGGGATAGAAAATGCTATTGAACTCAGCGTTAGGCTGCCGCTACGCTCGAGCCGCTTTTGTTCAGAGCTGATCAGCAACTGGGATGTCTCCAAAGGAGTAGCCAAACGAGTATCCAAGAGTATCCAACTTTAAAGTTGGTTGTGAGAGGGAACCCAAACGTCACCAGCCGGTAATCCATAGAGATTTGTTTTAGGAAAAAAAACAGGACACGCGTTTTAAAGCTCTAGAGAGATGAGATCGAGATCTATCGCGAAAATGGATGCCACTTGAGGCTATCTCCAAAGGTGCTCTTAAAATAAGTACTACATTAATACTATTTTGCACTGTAAATAAAGTAGAGTTTTAGAAAATAAGGAAGCTGCTGGAATTGGCCTAAGAGATTTCTAAAAGTGAAGGCAACAATCCATACAATTTTTTTTGGAAGAAAGCAGGACACGTTTTAAAGTTGTGGAGAGATCTATAGCGAAAGTGATTGCCACTCAAGGCCAAAGCAATCCATACAGACATTTGTTTTTGAAAAAAAAAAAAAAACAGGACACATGTTTTAAAGTTGTGGAGAGATGTATTAATGCCACTACGGACATGTTTGTGATTGCTCTAGGTTCCAGGTAATGTAGCGTGGCAGTAACTAATAGTACGTACTTTGTTCCATTTCGTTTTTCTAATCGCTGTCTGAGCTGAATTTGTGACGCACCGGATATTTTTCCCCCCCTCGCCGCATCGCGTCGTCGCGGACTCTCCTTTTCTATCCACAGACCAAGGCACGGCCGCCGCTGCTCCATCCACCTCTCCATCCAAGTTTCTGGCTTTCTGCTGCCTGCCCTGCCACCGAGCGAGCTCTCCAGTCCAGGTCTCGACGCCCCTCATCTCTCTGCTCTGGACCATTCAGTCTCTGCAGCTCCCCCTCGCTCCGCTCCCCTCCCCTCCGCCCAACCACCGCCTCCTCCAGGACCAGATCGGCGGGCGGGCGGGCCAGCACCGGCCGGCGATGACATCCGCCGTCCCCACCACCGCCGTCGGGTGCGGGGGGCTCCTCCCCCTCCGCCCGTCGTCGTCGGCGGCGCCCCGAGGACGCCCCCGCAGATGCGCCGTCCGAGCTCAAGGTACGTTCGCGCGAATCCCCCTCCCCCTCCAAATTTCTTGGAGGCTCAGATTGTTTCCGCCCCTCCCCTCCTGGCTGCAACCACAACCCCCCGATGAACTGACGAATGGTATCTGTTGCGGGGTGGACAGCCGCGGCGGGAGCCGATGCCTCCGACGACAAGTCGGTGGAGATCATGCGCAAGTTCTCCGAGCAGTACGCCCGCCGCTCCAACACCTTCTTCTGCGCCGACAAGACCGTCACCGCCGTCGTCATCAAGGTCAGTACCTACCACCCCATGCTCCACTCCCTCATTCAGTCCTTCTAGGGGGTACAATACGATCCAACATCAAAGAAATTCACCGATCAACGCCGACTTTTGGAGTATATTGGCGACTCCGCACCGGGTCTTTGGGATACAGGTTGGTGGGAAAAACTCGAAGCAAAGGCCCCAGAACAGCAATCTGGACTGTTAAGTAGCGGATTGGGGTACAGCATAAACGTAGCAAACACATCATCCACAGTTATAACTAGATTTCAACATTCGAACCATTCTATGATGGTGTCACATCATGAGGCGGCGCTCCTCCGCCGCCTTGGCTTCCTCTTCCCTCCTTCTCTCCTGCTCCTGCACATCGTCGGCACTAGGGTTGCCGTTAGCGGGGTCAGCCATCGGGATGACGACGGCGGTGTGGCTCTTCCGGTCACTGGGTGCGCGTGTGGGAGATCGGATCCTTCTGTCGGGCTAGGGTTTAGCGGTGGCGGCTGTGGATGCGTTGGCCTCCGCGCCGGCCCCTGGGCCCCTCTTTATATAGCGCACTGTGATCGGGGGCCACAACCACGGGGAAAGGCCGCGCCCCCGATCAGGGCGCGTGACTCCCTCGGATTCGGTCTCATGACCGTTCCGAGATCAAATCCAACATTCTCCCCCTTTGATCTCGGTCTCATCAATGTCATAGTCATTCATCGCTTCGTCCCTCGACAGATCAACATACCGAGACCAAAGCGTTCAAAGCCAGCTACGTGCAATTGAACTCATTGACTACAGTATATCTTTCCATCTCAGGACTAAGCTTTCTGTGAGATGGTTGTTTCAACAGCCCTCAATCCAGAATCATAGGCCTTTCTGTAAACCCATGCCGGCTAAGTGTTTATTCAACACTTTGGGTGAAACGCCTTTAGTCAGTGGATCCGCAAGCATTTCTTCGGTTCCTAAATGCTCGACGTCAATAGTGTGATCCTGGATTCTTTCTTTCACAACATAAAATTTAATGTCAATGTGTTTCGATGCACCACTTGACCTCTGGTTGTGAAAATGGTCTATTGCTGACGAATTGTCGCAATATATCTTGAGTGGTTTTTCAATACAATCCACCACTCTTAAACCGGGTATAAATTTCTTTAGCCACATGGCCTGTCCCGTTGCCTTAAAACAAGCAATAATCTCAGCGTACATTGTCGACGATGCAACGATGGATTGCTTGCAACTTTTCCATGATACGGCTCCTCCTGCCAGAGTGAACACGTATCCAGACGTGGACTTCCTGGTGTCAATACACCTTGCCCAGTCTGCATCTGCATAGCCTACTAACTGTAGGGCGTCTGTCTTTCTATATGTCAATATCAAGTCTTTTGTCCCCTGCAAATATCGCAAGGCTTTCTTCGCAGCTATCCAGTGAGCTCTTCCTGGATTCGACTGGTATCTTCCAAGCATCCCGGTTGTGAATGCCAGGTCGGGGCGTGTGCACACTTGTGCATACATAATGCTTCCAATCGCTGAAGCATATGGAACCGATTTCATCTGTTCTTTCTCATATTCATTCTTGGGAGATTGAAAATTCCCAAATTCATCCCCATTGGCAATTGGAACAGGCCCTGCTTTACAGGCTTGCATACCATATCTTTTCAAGACATTTTCAATATATGTCTTCTGAGACAATCCTAGTATGCATCTATTTCTGTCTCTGTGGATTTGAATCCCCAGGACATAGGATGCCTCCCCCAAATCCTTCATATCATAATTCGAGCATAGAAAACTCTTTGTCTCTAGCAGCAAATCCATATCACTGCTAGCTAGTAGGATATCATCCACGTACAGGACTAGGAAAATATACCTTCCGTTTCGGAACTTTGCATAAATGCAATTGTCCTCGTCATTCTCTTTGAAACCAAACTTTCGAATGGTTTCATCAAACTTCAAATACCATTGTCTTGAAGCTTGTTTCAATCCATAAATGGATTTCTTTAGGTGGCATCCCAGATTTTCTTTTCCTTCCACAACAAAACCTTTGGGTTGAGCCATGAAAACGTTTTCATTAAGCACTCCATTCAAGAATGCTGTCTTTACATCCATCTGATGTAACTCCAAATCAAAATGAGCAACTAGTGCCATAATGATTCTGAAGGAGTCTTTCGACGATACGGGTGAGAAGGTTTCGGTGTAATCGATTCCCTCTCTCTGAGTGAAGCCTTTCGCCACTAATCGGGCTTTGTATCTTTCAACGTTCCCTTTGGAGTCCCTTTTTGTCTTGTAGACCCATTTACAGCCTACTTTCTTTGCTCCTTTGGGAATTTCTTCTAAGTCCCAGACTTTATTCGTGTCCATAGATCTCATTTCATCTTCCATAGCGGCAAGCCACTTGGATGAGTCAGGACTTCTCATGGCCTCCTCATATGTAGTGGGATCTCCCTCCAGGGCTATATCCTCACTAACATACACCTCGTAATCGTCAGGAATCGCAGATTTCCTTACTCTTTGTGACCTTCTTACAGGCACATCTTGTTCCTCCACTCGAGGCTGTTCTGGTGGTGGACTGTCAGGCACAATTTCTTGTTCCGATCCTTCAGTCTCAGCCGCATCAGGAGCCAAAGGCTCAGGGGTTGCAGCACGAGGCTCAGGGACTGGTACAATTTCTTGTTCATTTGCTGTCGTACCTGACGAGCCAACATCCACAGTAGGGGTGGCAACAACAGTTGGTTGAACTGGTGGTGCTGCCTCAGCAAACATCGAGAAGTAAGGTTCTTCTACCATCGGAAATGGGACATACATCCTCTTTTCCTGAAGGTTCACCTCTCGAGGTGCCATGCTCCCCCGGATCATGTCATTTTCTAGAAACACTGCGTGTCTCGTCTCAACAAATTTCGTGTGTCTGTCTGGACAATAAAATCTAAAGCCTTTCGACTTTTCAGAATAGCCAATAAAATGGCAACTCACTGTCTTTTCGTCCAATTTTCCCTGTGAGGGGTTAAATATCTTTGCCTCAGCTGGGCAGCCCCAAACATGCAAATAATTCAATGTGGGCTTTCTCCCAGTCCATAACTCGTATGGCGTCTTAGGAACAGACTTACTGGGAACCCGATTAAGTATATGAATGGCGGTTTTTAATGCCTCCATCCACAGACTAACCGGAAGTGTCGAGTAGCTTATCATACTGCGCACCATGTCCATCAAGGTGCGATTTCTTCTTTCTGCTACTCCATTCTGCTGAGGTTCACCCGGTGTCGAATACTGGGCTACTATTCCATTTTCCCGCAGGAACCTTGCAAAAGGTCCAGGAACTTGTCCATACTGCGTATGTCGACCGTAATACTCCCCCCCCGCGGTCAGATCTAACAATCTTTATCTTTAAGTCATGCTGATTTTCAACTTCAGCTTTGAAAGTCTTAAATTTGTCTAACGCTTCTGATCTTTCTTTGAGGGGGTAAATGTAGCCATATCGAGAGTAATCGTCTGTGAACGTTATGAACGAGTCATAACCGTCCACAGTCCTTTCAGGGAAAGGACCACAAATGTCAGTATGGATTATCTCCAATACTCTCGAGCTACGTTTCGCGTTTTTCTTAATTTGTTTCGCAAATTTTCCTTTGATGCAATCAATGCAACGGTCTAAGTCTGTAAAGTCTAACGGATGGAGAATATCTTCTTTTATCAATCGTTCTATCCTCCCCCTCGAAATGTGGCCTAAACGACAATGCCACAATTTCGATGAAGTTTCTCCATCGTTTCGTTTTCTTTTCTTTGTCTTAGTCGTTTCAGGTACAAAATCTGATGCATCAATCTCATTCACAACATTGCAATGGAAAATCAAATAAAGCATGTCTTGTAAAACACCAAGACCAACATCTTTGTTATTACAACGAATAACACATCGATTATTCCCAAAATGGCAATATACCAAATCTTTATCAAGTCTGGAGACAAAAATCAAATTCCTCTTTAAAGAGGGTACAAATAGAACATCCCGCAATAACAATTCAAAACCATCAACAAATTCAAGAGAAACATCTCCAATGGCTTTGACCGGGACTTCAACTCCGTTAGCAACTCTAACGTTTCTTCTGCCCCTTCCCAGCATCCTCTTTTGTCTGAAGCCCTGTAAAGAATTCGCAACATGAACAGTTGCACCAGAGTCAATCCACCAAGCAGTAGTGGGAAAATCTAAATACAGGGATTCATCAATAAAGGTCACTTGATCTGTACCTTTGTCTTTGTCTTTTGGGTCTTTCGGGATGAGAGACCTCAACCAGTCTGGACAGTCCTTCTTGTAGTGCCCTTCTTGTTTGCAGTGCAAGCAAACATTCCAAGGCACAGGGAAGAACTTGTCAGGATTCTTCCCTCTACCATGGTTATGGTTAATCGTAGATGTCTTGCTTGTGGACTGTCCAGGGTCTCCTTTAGGCCCTTTCTTGAAGATCGGCTTGGAGTTCTTGTTCATTTTCTTTGACTGATTGGAGATATAGTTAAGAGAGTCACTCTTGTGGCTCTTCAACCTCTCCTCTTCTTGTAAGCACTGTGCCATCAGCTGCTCTATCGTCCATCTGTCCTTGACAGTGGTGTTGTAATGCACATGAAAAGTCTCATATTCTTTGGGAAGTGACTTCATTATCATGTGCACCACGAAGTCCTCAGGCAAATCTTTGCCCAAGTACTTGTTCAGCTTGGCAGCAGTGCTAGTCATTTTCTGGATATATGCTCGCACTCCAGAACTGTCACACCTCGTGTTGGTGAAATCGTCTACCAGGGTGCTGGCATACGCCTTGGAGGATCCAGTAAACTGAGACTTCAGTCTATCCAGAAGCTCCTTAGCAGTAGCACACTCTGGTATTGACCCCTCAATGGAGTCATCAATGAGGTGTCTGATAATCTTCAAACACTTAGTGTTTGAGATCTCCCACTTTCTTTTCTCGATGCTGTAGTGCAGCATCTTGTCATCATATCGAGCCTCGCTAGGAGCGGGCTCAGTGGGTTTGTCATACAGGAGTGCGAAATTCATGTCAGTCAAAGTGAACATCATGTCAATGTCTTTGCGCCAAGTGGGATAGTTCGGCCCCTTGAGCTTGTCAATCTTCCCCATATGAGCGAGGAGTGCCGCAGTGTTCATTCCTTGATCAATAAGACAAATTAGATCATGCTCAAAAGCAACAAATTTCTCATGCATGAATTAAAATCAACGTTGGTCGAAATTAAAACATACATAAAAACAATCTCTATTCTAGATTCATCGTTGGATAAAACTAGAATAAAATCAGAGATATAATCATGACTCATCATTAAATTTAACGTTGGTTAAAAAAAAGACAATAGAGTCATACAAAATCTAATAACATGCATGTCTCTAAACAATCATTCACGTTGGTTTCAAATTATCCAGAGATTATGCACATTAAAATCATATCATCAGCAGCGGAAACGTGATGTAAAACATAATGTCTAATTCTGTAAATAAAACTCCAAGCTTTCACTTTTAATTATCATGCAAAAAAGCATATATACATATCAATAATCATGGAAAATCTGGAAAAGAAAAAAGGAAAACAATTTCTTTTCAATCTGGCCGAAATCGGCCCAATTAGGCCCATGGCCTTCTCTGCAGCGCGGGCCGCGCCGCTGTCGCGCGGGCAGGCCGCCGCCAACCTGGGCCTGGGCCGTGCATCTGGCCCAGCCCGGCTGCGGCGCGGGCGCCCGCCCGCCTCATCCTCGGCCGTCGGATGCGATCCGGCGGTCGGTGTTCAGCGACTCCGGGTATAAATACCCGAAAAATCGGCCGGGGGGTTGAAAACCCTAGCCATTTCTCCCTCCCCCGCGCTTCTCTCTGTCCGGCGGCTCTCCCTCCTCCTTTCTCCACCAACTCCGGTGAGATAGAGAGCGAGGAGACGGCGGCTCGGTCCGGCGGCGCCGCCCGCGTGGCTTCTCGACGGTGTGCGCGCCCGCCCGAGGGTGGACGCGTCGTCGCCGAGCGGCCGCGCGGCGGTGCGCTCTGTCGCCCGCAGCACGCACGCACCGGTGAACCGGCGCGGCGGCCACGAGCGTCTACCCGGACGCCGGCGAGGCGGCGGAGCCAGGTAAGCCCTCTGGGCGTTCTCGATTCGCGGGTTTGGGGAAAAAAAATTCTAGGGTTAGGGTTTGAATCCTCCCCCTAAACGTTTCTGTTTTCTTGAATCCGAGCCTTAGAGACTAGGATCCGAACGATTTCGTCTCGAATTTCGCGATTCTCTTCAATTTCTTCTTGATCCGAAGATCAAAGGCCCCGCTAGGGTTAGGGGTCGGACCAAACCTCCGTCTGATACCAATTGATGGTGTCACATCACGTGGATCTAGGCCCTTAGCCTACCACTAGCGAGTTCATCGATAGAAAAACACAGTGTTCTAGTAGATCTAGGGGTGGAGAAAGAAAGAGAGAGGGGTTTCACCTTGGGTGTTGAGGAAGGGCTCGGCCGGTGCCGTGTGGGCAACGGAGTTGTCAAGATCGGCGCGGCGACGGTCCTCAACCTCCTTGTCATGCACCTCCTTGAGGCGGCGCTCCTCCGCCGCCTTGGCTTCCTCTTCCCTCCTTCTCTCCTGCTCCTGCACATCGTCGGCACTAGGGTTGCCGTTAGCGGGGTCAGCCATCGGGATGACGACGGCGGTGTGGCTCTTCCGGTCACTGGGTGCGCGTGTGGGAGATCGGATCCTTCTGTCGGGCTAGGGTTTAGCGGTGGCGGCTGTGGATGCGTTGGCCTCCGCGCCGGCCCCTGGGCCCCTCTTTATATAGCGCACTGTGATCGGGGGCCACAACCACGGGGAAAGGCCGCGCCCCCGATCAGGGCGCGTGACTCCCTCGGATTCGGTCTCATGACCGTTCCGAGATCAAATCCAACATTCTAATGCCAACCTCAGCCCACCATACAATGAAAGACCCATCCGCCAACTAATCCTGTAGTACATGGACTCCTAGTATTGATTGGCCCATTCGTTTTGTGATCACTCCCTAAACATCCATGCTTTTCTTAATCTCATCCCAAGCAACCTGTTTTGCAATCTCAATCTCATCCTTGATCTTGTTTTCTTCAACATCCATTGTTTTAACAGGTCACCTCGCGTTATTTTGAACACTGTTGAGCGTTTTTTTTTTTTTTTTTTTTGCTACGAATAGTCCTGATTAGTCTCAACTTTAAAACAGTCGGCAGCTCCCGATTTATGACCTGAGAATGGTAACTGTGTGCAGAGGGGAGTCTAGATGATAGCGGTCATCCAGTCAAACTGCCTATGCTGTTTGACATGGCAGCTTATGTGTATTAGGTGGTCACAAGACGGCTCAGATTATTTATCTGAACTTGCAGTTAACAAAACAGGACATAATTTGAAAATTTTTGTTTCCGCTTATAATCGGCTTATCGGTGAAAATAAGCGAGAATCCCGCCAAACGCTTTGATTATTTCTGATTCTCCTAGAAGCGACAGGCTATGGGTTGAACTAAATAAGCGAAAAGCGAGAATCGAAAAAACTCTGCGATACAGAGAATCTAAGGGCGTCTGGGAGAAGCGAAAACAAACAAGCCCATGGTTTATTAGTTTATTTATTAGTTGATAAGATTGTTCTAACAATTGTGAAAAGTGAAAACTTGCTGTTGACAAGCGTTCCACCAGATTGACGAAGGTGGCAGCGCTGAAACTTTTTTCCTTAATCGACCCCAACCCAGAACAGGTCGTGGGTTGGTGACTTGTTGGAGGATCTTTATAGGTTCTATATTAAAGATATCAGCTTCAGTGCCATTTTAGGAATTGAAGGAACAGAATATACATTACCATTGTAAATCAGCAAGCTTATATCTAAAGCACAGAAGTATGTTAATTGCAAGTGATCTACTATGGTTTTCTCGGAGCAACTATCATCTTTTTCTTGATGATAAGTATTATAGATAGGAACTCTCCGATTCTTTCTTGATGATAAAGCACCAATAAGAATGTTTATTGTGTCTTAATAATTGTGCGCAGGGACTTGCTGATCACAAAGATACACTTGGAGCTCCTCTATGTCCTTGTAGGTAATTTATCTTGTGTATCTTTTTTCCCTCAATTGTTCATCCGTTATTTATACAACATCCACTTATTTTTTTTCCCCTAAACTTCATGTGAACTTGACCAGGCATTATGATGACAAAGCTGCCGAGGTAGCACAAGGATTTTGGAACTGCCCATGTGTTCCCATGCGTGAGAGGTGTGTCTGAACTATACTTCTGACCATTCTTTTATGATAGTTCATAGAGAAAATATTGTGGCCTGCTATTTTATGTTCAAAGGTATAGATGTAGTGCTTTACCGTTGTAGTGCCAGCTAGCCATCTCTGTTCCAATCCCATAGCATATGAAAGCTTTCAATAATGCAAAGTCCTTCATGCCTTGTATCCATATTCCTTTTATATTTCTGGTAGATTACGTTGGGGATGTAATGTCTACTTATCTTCCCTTGCAAGCAAAAAATCATAAACAGCAAATGATTTGCAAGCATGATTTCTTATGTGAGTGGTCTACTTTTGCAGGAAGGAATGCCACTGTATGCTTTTTCTTACTCCCGATAATGATTTTGCTGGACAGGACCAGGCATGTCCCTATTTGCACTCTATTTCCACAGAATACTTTCTTGTTGCTTCCATGATATCTTCAGCACAAGTCCCTCGAGAATGATTTTACTTGTATGTTTGTGGCAGACTATCTCCTTGGAGGAGGTCAAAGAGGCGACATCAAAGTTCTAACCCCCTTGTATTTTTTGCAAAATGTTTGCTTGACAGCTAGTTCTTTTTATATATGTGTACTTATGTAGCATCTATAAGATATGCCACTGGATTTTTTTTATATGACAGGAAACGGCACTGTGATCTTATGTGCTATATGAGGGCGTTTATAATTTATTGTATCTGGTCCCCATTTCTTGAATTAAGCCTATGGAATTTGCCATTAGACAATTCCTAGGTTACTTGGTTCTTTTTACTGTTTGTAAGGGTGGCCTAATATATATATACATACATAAATATATATACATACATATATATATATATATATACACACACACATACATATATATATATATATATATATATATATATATATATATATATATATATATATATATATTTGAGATACCTCATTTCTATTACCGAGATAACAGAAATACAAGCATTGGAAGATTGTTTAGACAAAGACCCAGAAAAAGAAAGACCCACTGTTACTTCCTAATTTCATCAGTTTTCTCCTAGAAATCCTTATGCCATTTTTTGTCACACCCAGCAGTGATCTGATTCAGATTTGCTATATGGACAAAAGAGCATACGAGATATAAAGGGGAAAACCAATGAGGAAGAAAGGCCAACATAACCAAACTACCAAGTTTCGATGAAGTCACAACATAACATTCATCATCATTACAGATAAGCAGGATCAAGTAAAAGCAGACTCCGCACAAAAGATTCCATCGTGACTTTGTACGAGACTTTCCAGTCAATCTTCATCTCTGAGCTTCAGCATCCTAGGCGCATTCGGAGTCCCCTCTTTCGGCACGGCACCGGCAGCTTGTATCAGCATCCTTGCGCCCTCCTGAATCAGGTCCTGCAATTCTGACTTGCTGAGTCCTGTCCAAAAGATCATCAATGCACAAGCATGACATAATCTCCATTGGTGATTTAATGAGTTTACTTTCAAAGCTTGCTGCATTTCTAGCTTTCCAAATTGCCCAACATACTACTGCAATACCAACACAATGTGCCTCTTTATTTTTGGGTATGTATGTCTTAACCCAATCTCAACACTGTTGTATATTTCTTGGGGTAACATTCGCCCCAAGCAGGTTGCAATGAGTGCCCAGACCACTTTTGTAACTGAGCATTCAAAGAACAAATGATTTATAGTTTCCAGTTCATCACAAAAGGAACATATAGGATTCCCTTTCCAATTTCTTCTTCCCATGTTTTCTTCTTACCATGTTATCTCTGGTTAGAATCACCCCTTTTTCTATGAGAATCAAGGAAATTTTGTTTTTTTTTGGGGGGGAGGGGGGGGGGGATCTATACATAGTCTTAACTGAGAACTGTTTGGTCTTCCCCCATTTCCAATAGACCATGTCATTATCAGAATTAAAACTATAACTAGACACCAAAGAACGAATTTCCTCCCATTACATACTTAATTCTGGGTATAACCATTGACTAAACCCAAAGTTTAACTGCTTCTCCCGAGCAGTCTTGACATTTATTGATTTTTCTTCACAAATAGCAAAGAGCACAGGATATAAGTCCTTTAAGGGCTTCTCCCTTAACCAACAATCATCCCAAAATTTAGTTTTATCTCCATTCATAGTTTTCAGTTTTTCACCATCCTACCTCGCTTATACAAATATATGACTTTAATCAAATCACTCCAAATGGGAGAATCCCCCATTTTATGTTTAACCATAGAAATATCATTGTTTACTTTGTATTTTTTCCTCACAATATCCTACCATAAACCCTCTTCATTTTCAAACTCCCACCACCATTTGCACAGTAAACTTATGTTCAGATTTTCTAAGTTTTTAATCCCAAGCCCACCTTGAGCTTTGTCCATACAAACCTCATCCCATTTGATCAAATGATATTTCTTTTTTTCCACTTCCCCTTGCCACAAAAATTTTCTTCTATTCCTGTCAATTCTTTCAATAACAGTTTTGTGCAACAGGTACATCGACATGTGATAGATAGGAACACTTGTGAGACAAGCATTTCTTAATGTAATTCTACCAGCCATAGACAGAGATCCACTCTTCCATGCTTCTAATCTTTTATTTATTTTTTCTTCCAAAGATAGCCAATCAGCACTATGTAGTCGACTTGGACTAACAGGTACTCCCCAAGTATTTTATGGAGAAAGTCCCAACTTGACAGCTAAACAATTCAGCATATTCCTGTTCCAAAACAAGATCTCCATTCACCAAAATTATCTCACTCTTGTTGAAATTAATACTCAATCCAGACATCATCTCATGCATATCTAAGAGTATTTTCAAATTCCTTGCTTTTTCTTTATTATTTTCTAGACAAATAATGGTATCATCAGCATATTGTAACATGCATACCCCCATAGGAATCATATGACTAATTAGTCCTCTCACCAAATTATTTTCTTGGGCTCTTTGCACCATTTTAGCAAGATTATCAGCCACAAAATTAAAGAGAATAGGAGACAATGGGTCACCTTGCCTCACACACTTATGACTTTGAATGTAAGGTCCAATTTTATCATTTAACTTCACACTAACTGTTCCTCCTTTAACAATCTGTTTCATCCAGGAACACCATTGATGCCCAAAACCCCTCAGCCTAAGGCACTCAAACATGAAGTCCCAATTCACTTTATCATAAGCCTTGTCAAAATCTAGCTTTAGAATAACACCCACATCCTTTTTAATTTTTGTCTGATGTAAAACTTCATGGAGAATCATGACACCACACATTATATTTTTGTTCTTTAAAAAAGCTATTTATGATGGGCTTGTCAGGCTCTGGGCAAATGGCTCAATTCTCAGAGTAAGAACTTTTGTAATCCATTTGTATAGACAATTCAATGAACAAATGGATCTATGCTGTTGTATCTCAATAGCCTCCTTAACTTTTGGAAGCAAGGTGATTATCCCATAATTTCGGGTGGCCTAAAATATAAAACCACGAAACGAAATAATTGATATATACAAGTATTACAAGGCTGTTGTCACCAGAAAGTTCATCTAATTGTCCATATTTCAAACTTGTTTATGTTATAGCGTATATTGGACACCCTTTCGTGGGTTTTTTTGGTGGGCATGGTCTAAGGTCCGTAGACAACATGGGCTGCTGCCCTACCCACCGTGGGCTGCGACTCATCAGCAGCCGGTTGCAGCCCGTCACCCTCCCTATGCTGATGGCTAGCCGACTTCTGCCAGCGAAATGAACTAACATGGCCAAAAGAGAAGGCTACCAAGTCAAGTTTTGATATACAAACATATGTCATCCAAAATTAGTCAAAATTTGGCTCGGGTAGCTTAGGCACCAAACATAATACGCCCTCTCAGCTACAGTAGGTCATACTAGCGGCGTAGCACATTGTCCTAAAATAATCTGTTCGAAGGAAGCCCCCCTAGCGACTAGTACTCTGTGGAACGGTTATTTCTTTTTAAGATAAAAATGTTTCTGCTTCAGCTTCTTCGAAGAGTAGAAGACATCAGTCCAAAGTGCAAGCATTATATGTGACCATAGATCTTATTAAGTACGTACACATAGCTGACTTGAACTCAATTGACAGGTCCACAACCACGCATGGCTCGGTTTGTGTGCAAGTGGTATAATATGTGATTTTTTATATTAAGTACCCACATTTTATTAAACAATGAAAATAGGTTCAGGCTTCATCCTCTTTAGAGGAAATCAAGATTTTTTTTTTATAACTCCACACACCAAAATTTAATTATGCACGACGATTCCAAGCCTTAACTAAGACAAGGTCAACCATAAGGAGGAAAAAATGTGCAACGCTAGCTCTCGGTAGACTTGGACAACGAATTCCATATGTTGTTCACTTCGTTGCAACTTAGCCTATGATCAAAGCTAGCGTGTTCCGCTGAATAATAAAAGAGATATCGAGTGGCATCTCTCAAAAAAATCATGCCATTTCTTGCAAGCCGCGGTGCCCACAAGAGAGCAGCAGCGGCCCCTGCTACAATCAATGAATTTTGTCTTCACCCATCCCGTTTTACCTAAAGATCAAATAAATGCCTTGCAGTAAGTAGAGGACTGCGAAGAAATACTAAAACCCAGATGTACGGTATGCCAAAGAATTACATATACTTAAATAAAAACAAGATGATGTATTGTCTTGGAGATTATCGTAGAAACAGCTATATTTATTTCCCTTTGAGTTCTGCCTCTCTAAGCTATCTACTTATCTTTACTTAATAAAACCTCCCTTTTCAAGTACTAAAAAGTATTCTTATCTTAAACTACACATTGGGCCACAATACCAGCAGTAGATTTATTGTCATAAATATTTTGAGTTGCACCTAGGAAACTAAAGCCAAGCGCCTAAAGCAAAGAGAACTATGCCACAATACAGACGCTGCCAGCACCGGGCAACACCGGGCAAAATAAATAAAAGCTCTTGCACATTCACAACTGCTCTCTATATATTCCAAAATACAAGGAGTCAGCTTTATCCCAAGTCAATTTTCTCTAATTTAGCTTAGAACAAAATTAAAAGCTCTTGTACTTCGAAATGAAGGGAATACAAAATATAATTTATGCATGTTAAAGAAGAGAAATGAGAAACAAGGTAGAAAAAGAGATAGTATAAAGAGCACTTCACAATGCAAGGAGTAGCTACTTGCTAGCATGCTATTGCTTGGTCCTAGATCCGTCACTCATTGCCTGATTGTGCACACGCAGATACGCGGTGTTTACGAGGAAAGAAATGACTTGGCAAGTGGAATAGTGGATAAGCTACAAACCGGCAGCGCAGGTCAGCAGGTGTTTTCCCCAGTGGTCACCAATGTCTGGGCCTCACAGTCACAGGCATGTTGCATGAGCTGAGCCCCCGGCGGATCCAAGGACGCGCGCCCACATATCCTGGATCGTGTCTACAAACCAACACTTTGTCTCCACACACCTGGCACACGTGACGTGACTGACAACGGTCTTAGATTTGTAGCTTGAACAAGCTCAAGATCAAGGTCTCTCTATATTACAGAATGGAGCAGCGACAGCGATCGACAATGTCCTATTATATGCTTCTGAAAAAAATATATTTTTTCTGGGAGCGAAGATCTAGCTACTAGGTTAAACAAACTGAGAGCATGGGATGGGAGTTGACCTGAAAACTGCACCCTGTTCGACACTTCTGATTCATGTAATGTAATCACACCAAGAAAGCATAGAGTTCAACTGAAGAAGTACTAGTAATAATAGACAGCAGATCGGGTTAGTTGCTGCAATGCTGCCAGCAGTCAACATTAAATATTTGCCTAATCCAAGCATGTCTTGGGAACAGATGCAGGATGGCAAGAGTGCAAGACACGCATAGTCTACCCCGTTTTCCCTTCTCTGCTCCTCGCACGAGTTCAGGATCAGCGCAGCAGCGACAGCGGGCATTGAATTTTTCTGTAGAACCGCGCGCACGGCCGGCAGCACCCACATGTGCCTGGCAGCGATTAAAGAACCTGGTGAAATTGGTTAGCCCGGCAGGCTCGCTCGATCGAGGGGATCCCATGGTCTGTCCTCTCCACCCGCCTGGTAGTCACTGCTGTCAGCACCTGTCGGCAGCTAGCGGCATGCCTGATCCGGCCGTCTCCTTCCCTTCACCAGAGCATCGTTCCAAGGCTCCAATGGCGGCCGGGTCGTTCTTTCATTTCCAAGACTACCTACTTCGTGAGAGCCTCAGTCATCACCATGTACCTTCTACTATCGGTGAGCCGTGTGCTTACATTTGGGGGGTTTCAGTTCAGAGCTTTGCCCTCGACCTCCATCTCAGAAAACCTGGCCAGTTGGCGGTGTCCAATCCTCCTGCAGTTTCAGCTAGCGCTCCATGGCTAAATGTCGACCAAGGAGAGAGCCTGGACCGGACCCTGGACCACGGGTGGCACTACAGGCATGCGCAAAGGACAGCATGCTGTACAAGATGTTGGGAACGTGTGGCCTTTGATCGTATATAGTACTCCAAAATGTTGTGGACCATACGTGTGTTGCAGTTTTTTTTTTCTTTTTTTTTTTGCCCCCGAACGTAGTACAGAACATGCATAAACACTCACCAGTCGCCGCTATGAATTACGAATGGCGTTGTGCAGATCTTGATATTTGATAAAGTCATCATCCTGCACTATCGAGAGCCACGTCGCCTACCAGAAGAATGATTACAAAGAAATACGAGCACTCATATTGAGTTGGATACACAAACTTGGATAAGTATGTTCCACTCAAGAAATCTAACCAGGCAAATATCCATTTAATTTTCATGTGGTTGTAGATTAATATTCATACAATAAATAATATCACCTAGAAGGGAATAAGGACATAAGGTGATTTTGCTTTTATGAAGGAAATATATGTAGCCAATCTAAGCCAAGTATGATTCATTATAACAGGTGCAAACTTTAACTGCACATTAATATTTGCATCTTGTATCAGCTTTGCAGGTTTCTTGGGTGTTGGCATACCCAGAACGATCTTTAACCTTGATGTACACATCTAAGTCACCATGTATCCTAGATATATAGATATTTAATAAACAGTGCAATACTTCCTTGAAAAATAAGTAGCATATGTAGATATCGCTTATGATGTTGATTTATGAGTCGTGTAAGTATAACAACTAGATGATACCCAGCGCGTTGCTGCTGGAATGTTGTAGAAATAAATAGAATATGATTTATAGATTGAGAAATAGTAAATAAAATACTAATATCATGAAAGCAAAATATACCCGCACACACCACAGATAGAATAGGGAATTAGTGGTAGAAAAAAGAGATCATGGACCTGATTGGTGCACTATGTCTAACTACTTTTGTCATTTTTCTTTAACGAAAAAAGCTTGAAAATAAAATTGTATTATGGGACGTACACGTAGATTCAAGCGTTCGTTTTTACAAGAGTTGCTCTTGCTGCTGCCAATGGGCCTTATTGGCTAGGCTGAATACTTATTCCATTATCTAGAAAACCGGCCTTAACGGCTCCACTAGTGCATCCGCTTCTGAAGCAGCTCCTAAGTCATGTAGCTACATAGCTGTTGTAATATAAGCCATTTTCAGTGCAGCCGATCACACCTAATGCTTTAAGTTTGTCTTTGCAATCGTCTAAATATGAAGACGTGGAAATGCTAGAAAGTAGAATAGTTGATTGGCATTTTGTACAGAATCAAACGTCCACTTAAAAGTGAGGAAATCACAAGCAATGCCACCGGCAGCTGCTTCTAGGGCAAGGACCCTATGGGTAGCTTTCACGGTTCCACTTCCTGCAGACATCATCGGATGATCCAGGCCGTCCATTAGGAATCGGACGCCAGGGCTCCCACCTCCCACTTCAGTTTCAAGAAAGGAAGCAAATCCGCCTTCCAACTCAAGCCCCGGTGGCCCACACCCACCACCCTACACACGTCACTGCAGCCAAAATCCTACGCCGGCCGGTGCAGGCCAAAGCCCCACGAGGCCACGACCCGGCAGAAGTCAGAAGCGGGCGAGCGAGCAGCACGCGGGGCAGGCAGCCCACCACCAGGCACCAGCAGCCCCTCCCTCCCCCCCGTGCGCGCGCGCGTGAGAGGCTGCTCCCTTTCTTTGCATGTGAAGGGGCGGGGAGGGAGGGAGGGAGGGGACAGAGTGGGAGAAGGGGAGCAATGCCGATCGTCGAGGGTGGGCGGCGGGCCGGCAGCGGCAGCGCTAGCTTCGGCCGCCGGGGCCAGCACAGCGCGCCGGCGGCGGGCGGCGGGACGGCGTCGTCGTCACCGGCGCGTGGCAGGGGCAGCGACAGCAGGGCGGCGGTGCTGCAGTGCGACGAGATGGAGGAGAGCGACGGGGAGGTTCAGAGCTCGTACAGGGGACCCTTCGACACCATGGACTCGCTCCAGGACGCACTGCCCAACAACAGGTCAGTGTCAGTCCAATCCGCAGCCAAGCTCGCGTCTTTGCCAATCTTGTTACTGGATTCTTTGTTTATTATATGGAATTTGGGGGGATTATGTAGGCCTTTTCCACTTCTTGTGTTATACGGTGCACTGCAGTAGAAGTGGCATGCTCTCTACTCTTCTGATTTCCCCCCTTCATCTCGTTATGGAGTGATGCAGGTGTAAAACACGTTTTTGCTATTCGATTCTGCAGTATGCGTCTCTGGAGGATGTCGGGAGTTTGGGTTATTCGAAAAGCGCGGTGGAATTTTTTGTGAAATTTTGTGGCATTTGGGGGGTGGTATCTGAATAAGTATGTGTTGAAGTGTTCTGTCAAGAAATCTGGGGATTTCTCTAGTGATCATCCATCCAGGCAAAGTGGTGGGGGCACTCGGTCTGGATCCTTTTGGTGGCTGCAATGTGCATAAGCGTTGCAGAGGAACTGCGACTCATGATTGTCTTAAAAGTTTAGTTCTTGATCGCTCTGGTACAGTACAGAGGCTGGACAACGACAGTACTGGATTTAGTATGTTTGGCGGCTGCTCGATGGCATCTGACATGAGGGGCCGCTTATGTAGTTTCCATTTCTTATTAGCATGCCTGGGGTGCCAGTGCCATAAAAGGATTTCTGACAATTTGTTGGAAAGATTAGACTTTTCAATAGAGTTGGTTATGGTTCTTCCAGGTGAATTATGAGTAATTTTGATGTCATGGTGAAAGGCCTCCCTTTCTTACCTTGGAAATGCTATCTCACTGAATCCTTGCTCTTGGCCATGCCTTTTGCTTGATTATGAGTTCTAGTGTGGGGTTCCTTGCTTCATAGAATATTTGTAGCTTTTGCAGTTCATCAAAGGGAACTCCCATGTCAGGATAACATATGCAGATAGAAAATTTTCTGTAGACATACTTCAACATTTATGGTTTGAGTTGATGTTACAATTATAACGAAGTTGGTGAGGATTACTTAAGATTGATTGTAAAATGGATATTGAAGTTAGAAATGAGTATTTAGATTTTTTTTTTTCTTGGTACTTCACCACTAGCTGGTCCAGCTTACTTAGACAGTAACCTGTAGCGACAGTAAACTTTTAGAACAGTACATGCTCTTAAGCATTTGCATTTCTGCAGAAGGTAATTTTAAGTAACAATTTTTCTATTGATACGTCTGCACAATTCATTGAGCTACATATAAGCAATTCATCATGTTATTTGCACTTAAATTTCTAATTTTAAAATTATGGCCAAGACCAAGAGAAGATGTATTGTTTTTTTAACGAAAGAGAAGATGTATTGTTACATGGTGAACCTTCTTAGGTTCTCCACAGTAACAGAAAATTACAGCTGCGCTCTTGGGTTTCTGTTTGCTGTGTGTTTCTTGAATCTTTCTTGGGCATTTTCATGCAGATACTATGCTTTCATATGCAATTTGGTGCAGTTCTTCCTGGTTGTTTTCTCAGTTCTTCCACATGCCATCACAATGAGCTTCTTTGATCAGTTGCTTCCATGGGTTTTGCTTTAGTAGGATATTGTGTATAATATCATGTTAAGAGTGCCAAAATGTGCCATAGCCAGGTCTTATGTTTGTACATGGAACGAGGTGAACTCTCTTATTTCTACTAAAAGTCGGTAAGAAGATTTTGGGCATGAGAAGTTTTTATGTTTGATAGGATAAGATAGCGGCCACACAGCGGTATTAGTGACCCTATTGCCTCATGAATTTATGTACCAAGCTAAGCGCCAAAAGTTGTAACGGTATTAAAACGCTCATTTGGTTGTAAGCTATAACTGTCTTTTTTTTCAAGTGCACTTCAGCATAGCTCATTTTTTGTTTAGCATGTAATTAATGAGGGCACATAACCAAACGGGCGCAAAAAGGTTCCTGCATTTGTTATCTAGCTGTTGGAGTAGTGTTTATTTGTGTCGACAAATGCTTAGATACTTGTCTTATTTCTTGTCGCTGCTCGTGCGCATGCTATCTATAATATTTCTTTCTCGGAAACTGACTGGAAATTGTTTGTCTCTGTTCAGCGCTAGATCCTACAGGGCTGTCGTATTCAGATAATTTGTTGAATATATACTTCTTCAGTTATTCTGATCTATTTGAATTCCTACCTACAACAGGAAAGGAGCATTCAAATTCTACAATGGCAAGTCGAATTATGTGGCGGACGTTGCAGGTGGCGTTCAATCTGCAAAAGACACTGCCAATCCTGGAAATCCATCCCCTAAGAAGCGCAAGGGTTTTCTTTCATTCAGTTTCAGCTGGAGCAAGTCGCGGAGCAAAGGGTCAAGCAGCAGGCATGATGCCTCCAACAGCTCAAAGAACTGCAGGAAGACACTGTCTCCAGCTCTTACAAGCTCCTCTCAACGCAACAGCAGAGGCAACAATGAGCTCAAGCGCGATCAAGGCCCCGCTCGCCGCTGCCTTCAGAAGAGCCCTACCACAAATGGCGCCTCCGCTTCTCCACCAGGCGCCACCAGGGCCCAGATTATCGCAGTCCAGATGCAGTCGCTCTCAGTGCCTGCTCTGGAGGACGTGGCAGAGTCCACCAACTCGGTTTCTCCCAAAGAGAAGCGTAGGAAGAGCTTGCGGTAGTGACAGTTTCATCAGTCTTTCCCGTCCACCTCCACCCACTGGAAACCAGTTGCCGGTGCACCCATATTCAGAGCAATGGATGTTTTGCAATTTAAAGTTAAGATCGAAGCTGCAATCTTGTATAGCATAGTGGTGCTAAGTTTCTTAGCCTCATACATACAACATATAATGAACTAATTATAGAGATGCTGAACTTGGGAAAGTGATGCGTGTGATCTGATATCGGGTTGCATGCTGGCGTTGCCTGTTTAGATCGCCTTACCCGATGCTAATCTTGGCGCCGTGCTCCTTCCGGCTGATTGAACCGTACGCAGGAATTGTAGGGGGGATATGATGTTGTTAAATGATCTAGGAGTATTTGCATATGTGTGGGCGAACCATCTCGCATCTCTATTATTGCTTTCTCATTGTCACCAACCATTTCTAAAGTCTGAACCTGTGTTTTCCCTTAAAAGGCTGAACCTGTGTTGTGCAAGGAGCCTACTCCTGGATGGAACGAGCCAGGCCGGGATTCCTCGTTTGGGCCTGTACGTGCATCTGTACTCTGTAGAGGAGAGACAGACCATAACGAGCCCCGGCGGGCGGCGGAAGAAAAAAGCCATGAGAAACACCACAAGCTTACCCTTCTATATTATGGGTACCAATTACAGCACAAGCTCATCCTTTTATTACAGGTACCAATTACAGGTAGGTCCCGATACCGCCTGTCACTGTGTAGAACATCCATGTTGTGTTTGCTAAGTCCATGTTTTAGTGTTTTCCGTCCAAAAAAAAAACAAAAGGACCCAGCTGAAAAAGGCAATCTATATATAGGTGGCAGAAATGGTGCCATTGTGCAGAACTTGTAGGGTTTTTCTTACGGTCAATGGGGGACCATCCCGCCTAAAATATATTGATGTCGCCTCACCTTACTATTTGTCATATGCAATAGGAAGACTTTTACTCCCTTGAGGACCAATTCAGCCCACCTTCTCCCTAGCCATCAGTCGTTGCTCGCCACTACAACGTCCCCCACATCCACCGCCATGCCCACTAACCTTCGTGGCGTTGAGCTCATGTCGCCCAACCGCTATCCCTCACCGCCTCTGCTGGTCGCCCCCTCCATCCCCCTCTTAGCACCTTGGTGTCATGGTGACCCAACTAATCTCTTCATAGGTTGCGAAAGGATCATGAAAAGCCAAAGAGAAAGATTTGTATGATGAGAGACCTCTTCATCGTCGGATATGGGAAATATAGACTTTTAGTGAGCACTTTTACTTTGTTGGCTTGAGGAGAGACAAATACTTTTGATGGGTGTATCTATGCAGATTAGAGGTGGGCGTCAAACCACTAAACACGAAAAAATATCTAGTTGCCTCTTGTTGATCTCTTTCATTTAAACATTTAATTTTCCACAACCTTCATGTAAAAGTACATTGCAATAATTTTGTGTAGCTTGCTTTTAGATTAGGTTTCCATCTAATTTGATTGCTCTTGTATCAACTAGTATGTGTAGGATATTGTTCTCTCTAGTTGGAGGGTGAAGTGTTGCCTTTTTCACTAGGATTGTATAGGTTTAGGTTGCTTTAAGTTGTTATATATTTTTAAAAAAAAGCTCAATTCAACCCTACCTCTTCGGCCATCATCCTTACAGGAGATTTCAATGAAGTTGCATCCACGTTGGTTCAAGCCGCCTCCAACTCGAGCATCACGCCATGTGAGACCCATCGATGGCCCATGTTGGTTCGCCCCTCAAGTTAAGCACCTAGCCATGGGGGTCGACTTAGGTGTGGTATTCGGTCGGGTTGACGGATGTTGCAGTGACAAAAAAAAAATATAGGCAAAACACCTAAAATATGTTGTTACTATAATTGCGTGAATGGAACACGCCACACTGCTTGAACTCATAGATCTAATCTGTTTGGGGGCCAAGATCAGAGGTGAGAGATGAGACAGGCATAAATCAATAAGTAGAAAAATATTTTCATCAAAACTCATGCTTTATATTATTATTATTATTATTATTATTATTATTATTATTATTATTATTATTATTATTATTATTATTATTATTATATATTAAATTAAGAAAGCATGGATTCTTGAGCAATTTTGTATGTGGCATATAGGATTTCAGAATTCAGATTTAAAACCATATACTCCTACGTTGTAACATTTCTAAATAAAGGAGGAGAAACAAAGAACTTTCCCATAATTTTGTGTCACATTAGACGTCCCTAAAATCAAATGAAAGGATACATTGTCTTGCAAGGGAAGCAACTTGTGTGCAAACATGCCATCAGAGCAATGGTGCAAGCTGTGAGGCTGAGTCCCATGAAAACAAGACGCCCTCATACGAAATACTGAATCACAAAACAGGACACCTTCTGCGCTGGCTGTCGTTCGCTCCATGGGAGATGTCGGAGCGCCGCCGCGCCGTCCCCAGCTCCACCGGCACGCCATAGTCTTCTCCGCCTGCAGGTGCCGACCGGTCTCCTTCGCCCTCCATCCCCAGGAACCTCCAGCCCTGGTGGCCCCCATGCAGCTCCTGCACCGTCGACCCCCGGGCACCTGCATGCTTTGGCGCTGCCTCCCTAAGCCGTGCGGATTCTGATGGACATGTTGATGCTGCAGCCGTGTTCAAATCGAGATCCTGATGCACAAGAGTTTAAATTGCTCTGTTTCCGGTGACAGCATTAGCCCCTCCAATCCATACCAGGGCACCATCATTGCTGCCTTTGTGGCCAGAAAATCTGACTGACTTGTCCACTTTTCCTCTCAGCGCTAGGTAGATTCACTGAAGAAGTAGCATCCAAGGAATTGAGCCCCTTTAGTCTATTCATCAGTGCTGCCTTTTTTTTATGTGGTTGATTCACATCTCAGCTTTTTCTGAACAAGTTCAAGGCCTTGTTTGCTTTTATTTTGTGCAGTCTGGATCAGTTGCTCATGTGGATAAATGAATGCATCATCCTAGGTGTTGATGGAGGAAACTGCTGGACCAGGGCTTAGTGTTCAAGCCGTGGAGCAAGCTGCTAGACCATAAAGTGCTAGAAGGCAAACTTTGCTTCATATTTTCAGATTGAAATGCTTCATGGTGCCATGGGAGAAAATAATTGATTCAGTGAATGCATCTACCAGAAAAGGTTGCCAATGATGTAAAGAACTGGTGGTAGCATATAGATGATGTAAAGAATAAAATGTTAGCATGCTTCTACTAATGTAAAGAAGAATGTTTCTTCAGTTCTTGATGCTATTGCTGATATAAAGAAGAATGTTCGGCACTTGTTGTAAAGAAGCAGGTTCTTCAGTTCTGATGGTGTAAAGACTAGTATTGTATTGAAGAATTGAGGCTCACAGTATGCTCAAATATATTTAAGCACTTGTGGAATCGACAGAAGCAAAGTACAACCTGTGCAGCTGAGAGCATGGGTTTTGTCCAGTTTTGTTATAGAAAAACAGCAGATATCACGGTGGTGGATGTCAATGCAGTTATGCATATATCACTGACACTGGGAATTCTTTTAGCTGAACACTACAGATCCAGAGCAACCCATGATGCAAGCTCCTCGCATCAATATTCATCAATAAGTAGCAGGAGAGGAGGAGTGATGACCTTGGCGTGGATATTGGAAATACCTTGCGATGGGTCGATGAGAAGGTGGACCAGGTGACGGGGGCAGCGCCTGGGGGCGGTTGCCTGTCGCCGGCAAGGGGGGCGGCGGCGGATATGGAGACGAGGACGGATGCAGATGCGGATGTGGAGTGGAGGACGGCACCGGTGGTAGCTGTGGAGGCGAGGTGGCGTCCGCGGTGACTAGCGGTGCTTCCGCGGTGGCGCGTCTTGCGACTCGTCGAGACGGCGAAGACGCAGGGAACAGTCGGCGGGACGGCAGAGGTGCGGCTGTGGGGGCGCGGTGCCCCGGGGAGAACTGCCGTGGGCTTCCGAAGGACAGGGGAGTTTGTTAGGAATGTCAATGCTGTCCTTCAGCAACACAAAGGCAACTTTGTTGAACATTTTGAGATCAAATTTGGCCTTAACAGGGAGCTGGTTATTCATCTTGATAACTGGGTTCGGTATTTACTTCCTAGTGTTGCTTTCTTTCTGAAAGAAAGCACATCTTATCTACAGAATCTTCAACTCAGCTTTGTGTCTATCAAATTGCCTGCCCAATTCAGTGGTTTCCCAAATCTAAGGAAGCTCGATCTGCAATCCATTGAAGATATGGTGTCGAGTTGCTCTAATCTTGAGTGGTTGAGTATTGTTAGGTGTCATTTGGAGGATGAACTGAAGATTGATGTTCCATTGCCCCGTCTCTGCAATACTTGTGTGTTGCATACTGCAGGATAACCAGAATAAAATTCAATGCCATGAAGCTCAAAACTTTTGATTGCAGAGGGGGGCGGTATCCCATTGATCTCATTCAATCGCTAGAGCTGAAAGATGCAAACCTTCATTATTTTGACTCTATAATGCTTGAGAATACTCTCACTACACTTCCTACAGTGCTTCCAAGTGTGGAAAGTGTCAATGTGCAAGCTGCTGCAACATTAAAGGTTTGATTCCTTTTTCTTTTTCTCACCATTTTCGTTTTTGTATCTCATTCATTATTGCTTTTAACCTTTAGTTGTCTACCTTACAGATGCCCACCTTGCTAGAAAGCCCCTGCAAGTTTTCTCAACTGAAGTATTTACAGCTGGAGTTATATATGGTACATGAAGACGCCTGCAACATTCTTTCTTTGGCCTCCTTTCTTAGGGCATCTCCTATTCTTGAAAGGTTCGAATTACATGTAAGTATAATATGTTGGGAAATATACCCCGAGCTTGCAAATTTTCCCAACATCTCCTCTCCTAGGGAGTGCCGAATAAGATTGAGATCCATTCTCGCCACCGTAGCCCAAAACCATACCCTGAGCTTGCAAATTTTCCAAGAGGTGGACATGAGTTGTGCCTCGCTTCGCATGTTTTTTCTTCTTCACGCTGTTACAATTACAGTAGATTCTCGCCATCATGTGCACGAACTAAATGCCACAGGAGCCATTGCTGCTGCAGGAAGTAGAGCAGTCGATCAAGCCCATATATTCAAAATATGTTTACATGTAACATTCTGTACAACATCTAAGCTGATGCAACATAATGGTACATGAGTTTACATCTTTTAGATGATAATACATGTACTTACACGACTACTCAGAGCCAAGTCATTTGTCGCCAGGGTGTACTAGATTCCAGCGGTGTTGGTTGCAGGCTTGCAGCGGGTTGCTGAACCAAACGTTGAAGGAGCTCACTGTTGTGCTGCTCACCTGCGTTGGGGCGGCGTTGTCTGCTGCTGGGTTGGGCCAGAGTACCAGACGACGGGCTTTGGAGAAACGGGGGGAAATATGTGGGTGGGCCAAATTGAAAGAAGACTTCATGGGTATGTTCAAGAAAATCTGGAAGCCCGTCAGCAAGGATCGGGTTGTTCTCTCTCCTATGTCTCGTGTAAGCCTTTTTCTTCAGAATACAGCAGAAATCGGCTCAATTTCACGTAAAACATGCGAGGAACGGAACGTAGATTATTTTATTGACGTAGTTCGAGCTCAACGTAAGGTTCGCTGCTCACAGCGATTCCCTGGCCTCATGATTCGATTTTTACTTGAGGTGCCCTAAGACCATCCCCATTACGGAGGAGAAAAACATTGTCTATCCCTATTTATCTACTGTATATTCTAACTATCCACTCTTTCTATTTATAGTAGCGCTACAATATCAATTATCTACTATATATATATATTCTAATTACCCACTCTTTCTATTTACAGTAGCGCTACAATACCAAACAATGTTACATACACTCTGTGCTCACTTCCATTGAGATAGCCTAAAAGTGACATGACTGCCGACGGTTTGCTGTGCACCTTGACATGTCCGGTTCTCATTTCCCACACACTGCCCTACGGCTGAGCCTGAGCGGTTCTCTTCATCCGTCCTTCCTCGGGTTCACGGGGATCGCATTGCGCTGCGCTGCACGGCACCGCCCATCCCCAGTTGCCCACGCCATCAATCAGTCGCCACCACTACGCTGCAACCCAGCCGGGAGCCGGCCCCAGCATCCTGCGCCTCGCATCACTCCCTGACACGCTACGGACCGATGCATCCGTCCATGGGCTCCGCGACATCCGCACAACACCAGCACATGCCGCGCTCCAGGTGCTCGGGGCCACGGAATGGCAGCAGCAGCTGACGCACTACGTCTGGGACGAAAAGATTCCTGAAAATCCATCATCAGCTGTTTGCTCACCAATCTTGATCTCAAGTCTCTGAAAAGACTGGCCAGTTACATGCAGATGAAGGTAACCTCTAACCTCCCATGATTTCAACACGGCAAAAGTCGCTGAAAAGATCAGGCAAGTGTGAGGGATGATCAATACAGCCTCCTAAGTTAGACCACCAAAGAAAAATGCTAGAGACTAGAGAGAAGAGGAAGAAGCTCTAGAGGCACATGACTTTTTACATTTAACAACACCCTACAGAGTCCCATGTTAATCTCCTGCAGCACTGGTAACCGACCCGGCACATCTCCACAAAATGTCAACTACTACTCCACTAACTGCATCATCTGAAGCCGCCCAAAATCCCAGACCTCTTTTTCCCTACTCTGTGTTCTGTGAGATAGCCTCGCCGAACTTGAGGAACAGCTCAGCGTCGGAGGTGCTGGACGAGTTGGCGCAGGACAGCGCGCCAGTGCCCCGTAGGCTGACGTACTCATTGATGTAGCTCGGGACGGACAGAGGTGGCTGCGGCAGCTGGCCCAGTGGCTGGGCGGATGGCGGCTTCGGCGGCGGATCAGGGTTCACCAGGCAGTCCAGGACACGCACCACCTCATGCATCGTCGGCCGATCCGAGGGCTGCCGCTTGGTGCAGAGGAGGGCGAGCTGGAATACCTTCTTCACCTCGGCGAGGTCCTTGCAGGTGTCTCCAATGTCAGGGTCCACGGTCTCCATGACTTCATTGCTCGCCGTCTTCGATAGGATCTGCAGTTGGAGAACATGTTCATAACCTCAGATCAGAGCTTGATTCAGTATGAAAGCGCAACATGTGTGCCAATTGCTTATCAAGGATACTATGTCCTGCTGCATTTCAGTAATACATGAAAACATTATTTTTTCCAAACAAGCTGCTGCTGCACATGCTATAAATTTATAAATGGGTTGGTTCTGGAACAATGAAATCACTCCTGATTTACCACCACTGCTGCACATAAGCGTTGCATTCATGATCATGTTCCACCAACACCAGTTTAGCGGCTTAACATGTTATGTCCAGACATGGAAAGCTACTGGGGCAGTGGGCACATGAAGAAACACTGCTATCCTGTTGTAGTTCATTTTTTTTCTTTCAATCTACATTATTGATGACAAGGGGGCATAAATGGCAGGCTTTAGGGGAAGACACGCAGCTACTTATAATGGAGCGTTCAGTAGCCATATCCAATGGATCAGCTCACCAGTCCACAGAAGGTCTACAGTGCAGATAGATCTACTCACATGCTAGGTTTCATGTTGCTGGTCCCCTTATAGGAACACACGCCTAATGGTCATTGTTCAGCAATTATTGGGCACTGTTGGAATCCAAAGTGATATAATCTCAAGAAAAAGACTTCTAATTGAACAGCTGCAGGAGACTGAAAAATAGTTACCAAGTGGTGCAGATTGCACTCATTGTCCACAGGCTTCTTGCCAGTCAGCAGCTCCAGCAGAACAATGCCGTAGCTGTACACATCAGACTTTTCATTGAGGCGGGAAGTGCGTGCGTACTCAGGATCAATGTAGCCAATAGTGCCCATGACATAAGTTGATGTGTGAGTTTTTGAGACACACAAGCTCTTAGCAATGCCAAAGTCTGTAAGATGGGCCTCGTAATCTTTGTCAAGGAGGATATTCTTCGATTTTACATCCCGGTGAATTATTCGAGGACTGCAGTCATGGTGAAGGTAAGCAAGACCTTGAGCCGCACCAAGAGCAATACGCAGGCGAGTCTCCCAGTCAAGTTTTTTCTTCTTGGATGAACCTTCTGAAATAAAAATATAGAGTTAAGTTACGAAATGTTTATAGTAATTACATCCAAATATCCACAAGAAATAAATAGGCTAGTCTTTGTCAAAACATGAACTGTCATGAGAGCCCAACTGGTGGTGTGACAGGTGAACAAATGAAGACTATTGAAATGAAGAAGAAACATAATGGTGCTAATCCCTGATCACTTCACTAAACTGTTCTTATGATTCCTAGACCACTAAAAAAATTGCGACCTTATCAAGCCACCTTATCAAGCCAAAGTGAAGGAGAAATGAGTTGTTTGGCCAAATATTAGCCTAGAACCAAACAGCGATAAATGCGTGCCAAAATTTAGCCTAGCCATCCTTGGCCATGAACCAAACAGACACCTTGACTTACCATGTAAAACATCCCATAGGCTGCCACTTTCCATATAATCATAGAACAGAAGGTTCCCAACAGGTGATAGTGAGTATCCTTGAAGGCTGACTAGATTCCGGTGTTTGATGCTACCAACAGTCTCAAGCTCAGTTTCAAATTCCTTCAAGCTCTGTGGGTAGTGGGCATACAGCTTTTTTATTGCCACTGGCTTGCAATTCTTCAGAACACATTTATAAACTGTACTTGATGCCCCATACCCAATGATATATTTCTCACTCAGGTTTTCAGTCATCCTCATTATATCATCATATACATGAAGGGCCATGTTCATATGAAGGATCACCAGCTTGGGGGGGACATTGCTCACTGCAACAGAATGCATTTCTATTACAAGGCATCAATGGTGCTCTAGCATCAACTATGAGCAGTTATAACTTTCAAAACAAAAACAATGACAAAAGTGGAACTAGGTAATATTATAAAATTTATAGGTAGCTCAACATCACAAGATGTTATGCTAAACAAGGTGGTGGGCAATTGTTTATAATGTAAGAGTATATTCCAAACTTAGCAAATGCATTACCTGGTTTGCTTACAGTGACATCTTTGAAAGCAGGTGGACGGTGTGGTCTGCAAACAGCTACTAAGATCATCAGGAGTATAACAAGTCCACCCACAGCAATTCCAAGTATGGCACCCTTTGATATTGGCGCTGAATAGAAAATCCAGGGGAAGAAAAGATGTTGGTATATTATGCATTAACAAAGTCTAGCTCAAAGAAATCAATGAATGCAACACTCTCGTTACGTTTCTCTTGGTGGCTGGTGGAGCGACACGAAGAACCAAGCCAATACCCACAGAGTTCAGGATTGCCTAAGAAGCTGAGGAAATAACAATATCACTAAACTACTATTTCCAAGTATAAGCAAAAGGATAGAGTGGCGATGGAAATGATGGAGCACATTACCTGTCAGGTGAAAACCGTGAGAAGTTGTTGTCGGTGGGGACAACACCAGCCAGATTATTGTATGACACATTTCTGCACAGAAATGCAAAAGGACAATGTTAGAAAATAGAAACTTTTGTGCTTCCTTCGAGTATTCAGGTTATGATATTACAAGATATTGAGGCTGAAGCAGTTCATCAGAGAAGAGACATCGCCAGTTATATTGTTATTTTCCAGATTTCTACAAGAATGAATGATGAAGGACAAATCAGATTTAAGCTACCCTTTCAGAAACCAAACTATTATTAAAAACTGGATATAACTTACAACAGCATTAGATTTTGCAACATTCCGAGTTCTTGAGGAATCAGGCCACCAAGGTGATTATACGACAAATCACTAGAAACAGCAGCCAAGTCATTCACAGTAGAATGCAGAGAATTGATCAATAAACGGATTTGCATATAGAGGCACTTACATCTCCATGACACTCCTCAAATTACCAAACTCTGCAGGGATGAATCCAACCAAGCCATTCTTGCTCAAGTTACTAGAAGAAACATATTCAATGTCAGGACTTCCAGCTGGAAGCATGCCAAGAAACAGTAGCCCCGAAACTTACAGTCTCAATAAATGCTCTAAGCTGCCAATGGCTGATGGAATCGGACCCGTCATCATGTTATAGGATAAGTCCCTGGTATTATATCTCTTTGTTACATATGGTGTTAGCAGGAAATGGGTACTCTAAATACATGTGAGATTGTGAAGGCTTACAAGGTATCCAAATTGTTGATCCTTGATAGCTCGATAGGAATAGAACCACTTATAAAATTGGATGACAAGTTTCTAAAGGAACAAAAAAAAAAGTTACGACATAAGGTACCAATCAATATGAGCAAAGCAGCAGATCTCTACAGATCATTCAAAATGCATTAACTCAAGTTTAACACAACCTAAGGCTTAAAACCCACTCAAACTTACAAATATGTCATGCTTTCGAGCTTTCGCAGTGAACGAGGAATGGTCCCATTTAACTTGTTTCCATAGGCATTGCTGTTAAAGAAAATTAGGATGTCATATATATTTGTGAAATTGCACATGGCCTGCAAATTTTCAGGAACAATCTCTGCTTACAAGCTATTGAGATTCACACATGAACTTAGGTTGTCAGGAATTGGGCCTTCAAGGTGGTTATTTGCAAGGTTCCTGTGAAACAAATGAATCAACCGCATGTTCATGGAATGTAGTTTTCAGGAAAGAGGGGAAAACACAAGTGCACGTAACAAGTAATAAAGGAAGCCTGAAAAGTGCTTACAAGTCAAATAAGCCTGTTAGCCTTCCAATCTCTGGTGGAATTGATCCAGTAAGTTGATTATCATTCAGTTCTCTGAATTTAGATAATTTTGATATCAAGGATAGATTCATGGTCAGCCCGAATCTAAATGCCCATACTAGAGAAGAAATACTAAACTTACAGGTAATGAAGCGTTGACATATTCCCTAGTTCTGGTGGTATCGGCCCAGTTAACCTGTTACCTTGCATGTACCTATGAAGTTAAAGTGTTATAACCATTAACTCAGAAATATGCTCACATCAAACTTTTGTTGGGTGAATTGCATCAGTTAAGTCTAAAAGAACGGAATTTAGGGGGATAAGAATTCTTACAGCTTCTCAGTGTACGTCAAGTTGCCTAGTATCGATGGAATATGACCAGATAATTGGTTGTAACTCAGATCTCTGGCACAGTAAAAGGTCTATGAATTAGCAATTGTATTTCTTGCACCGCTGGCAATGAGAAAGCGATGCCTCGGTTGTAGAATGGGAACATATAACTACAGGATTCATTGTAGTACTTACAGAACAGCAAGAGCCTGCATAAGACCAATTACTGAAGGAATTGGACCAGTGAACTTGTTCCCTTGCAAGGACCTGATACAAAACATATGCATCTTGACAGGTAAGATTACATCTATTAGGCATGTAACTGCATTCTATTTGGTGTAAAAGAAATAACACATACAGCGTAGCCACTTGTAGGAAACCAATGTTGAACGGGATTGGCCCCGTGAAGCGATTGTAAGACAAATCCCTACCAATATGGAATGTTAGGAAAAATCATAAATGGAGAGTTAAATTGCTTAGTTACGAGTGGCAAGAATGCATATACGTACAAGACCTGAAAACTTGTACAGTTCCCAATGGTGTCGGGTATCACCCCAGTCAAGCTATTGTTCTTTACATCACTGAACAAATTATCGGAAAGCTTATCAGACCAAGGAGACACAACAAACTTGCAAAAAACTAGGCAAGCAGTGTACTTACAAGTACCAAAGGCCAGTCAGCTGGCACATATCAGGCGAGAGGCTTCCTTCTAGATGATTGCCACGCAGTCCCCTAAATAATTACAATGGTTAATTTAGCCACAAAACAATTGAAATTACTTGATGTTTCGATGAAAAATATGCACGATGAGTGACATTTCACAAAATCACCACACAAACTTCAGTACGTACTAGAAGCCAGGCCTAGATATAGTAATAATGTAGGTACAGTACTAGCAGTCCAGCACCTTGTACGTACTTTTGAACCTCAAGCATGACTTACAAGTATTGAAGAACCTCATTCCAATAGATAAGTCTGGGTATCTCCCCAGTCAGTTTGTTTTGAGCCAAGTCCCTGTAGTGCACATCACATTAGAAATTTGAAGTCTGAACCATCCAACTTGAATTGACACTATAAAAACCATGGAGCAGTAACAACTTACAAAATCTTTAAATTTGGGAGCTGCGACAATGTTGACGGGATCGCACCAATTAGCTGGTTGTTCTTCAATATCCTAGGAAATCACAAACGCGACAAGGTTTTTAAAAGGCCAAATGGCATATTTTTGTATGCATTTCGGAGAGAACAAGGCTCACAGGTTCTCCAGACGCTTCAGCTTTGATATCGAAAACGGTATGTCGCCATCCAAGCTATTGAAAGACAAGTCCCTAAACCAAAATAAAAAGGTTGAATATATGTGAAGTAATAGCACTATATGCTTAAACAGGATCAAAACACCATTACCAGTAAAGTTCACTTACAGTATCCTAAGCGACGAACAGTCGCCAATCTCGTCAGGGATCTGCCCGGATAGCCCATTCGACTTCAGATCGCTGAACGTACATACATTAAGACACAAGTTAGCGCTCGTCCAAATCCAATCAACAGCGCAGTGGATAGGACAAACAAGAAAGCATCCGTACATGGAAACGAGGCTCTTGAGGCTGCCGACGGCTGGAGAGATCTCGCCCTCGAGGTTGAAACCGGAGAGATTGCTGCATTGCATTGGCACCAACCCACCACATCAGTGGCCGCACATCGCAATCGGTAGCTAAGGAGAAAACCTTAATGGGCGCTAATCTTACAGCGCGGCGACGGCGAAGGTTACGTTGTCGCACAGGACGCCGCGCCAGGAGCAGTAGTCGTCGCCGGCCCAATCGTACAGTACGTTGCCGACGTTGCGGAAGGACTTCTTGATCTCCAGCAGCGTCGATCCTGGAAGAAGCAGAACCGGCCGCATTAGCAGAAAGAAGGGCGGCACAGAACGGATTAAACTGTAGATTCGGCAGATGGAATATCAGGAGAAATGGAGTTGGCTAGCTAGCATGCAAGTCATAGTAAAACGGATTCTTCGCAGTTTTCAAGGCAAGAAAGCAAAGCAACTGGAGGAACATCAGATTCGGAAAGACAAAATAGCACAATGGTGAAATATGAAGTTAGTAGGATATTCATCCAGATAGGAAGCTGGATTGTACCCTTAAATAGCAAAACCAAACACAGCTAAAAAAACACAAAAAGATACCAGATTAGAGAACCAAGGCATCCGGAACTGGGGAGGCAAAGACAGAAGATTTGATGCTCAAAGATGCCTTAATACTATATACACATTCTCCAACAAGCAGCGCAAGGCACAAAACGGCGCATGAAGAAGCAAAACAGAAGATGATGGGGAAAGATCACATTTTTTAAAACATGGGGCATACTTGTGAGGCTGCTACAATCCCGTAGTCGTAGGTAAGAAAGAAGAGAAGCTGAGATGAGAAGGGGCACAACTCACAAGGATTAGTTAAGTGTTAGGCTCAGCTTACGGCAATAAAAAAAATGCGAATGGAGCACTAGCGAATCACCATGCCCCCCAAAAGCGCGTACTTGCAGCGCTAATAAAATACTAATCCTAACAAACCCATTCCCCTGAATCTTTGCTCCCCAGTACGCAACCAGAGGACTCCTCCTCCTAGAGAAGGAGAGAGAGAAACCACCCACACACAGAGAGGACAGAGAGAGATCACAAACCGTCGTCGGCAATGGCGACGGCGACGACGAGGAGGGCGACGAGAGCACGGGAGGTGGCCGCGGCCGTCGTCATGGCCATTGAGCTGCGGACAAGAATCGGGGGAGTGACATTACAGGGAGAGAGGACGACGACGATGGATGGCGAAGCGTCCTGCAGCGAGCCTGCCTGCCTTAATGGAGCGGAGCCCTCGGTTTGGTTTCGTGGGTTCTCGCGCTCGGCTTTGCGCACTTGCGCCGCTGGCTCAGTGACAGCGAGTAGCTGTATGGCTGGGCGATACCGGGATAGAGTGGGCAGAGCAGGGGGTAGGGGGGGAGTAGCTTCCCTAGTTCCTAGTGGAGCTTTGGAGTTTAGAGAGGGAGAGAGAAAGAGGAGTGCTGTACTGCTGTTTGGGCAAGAGAGGGTGTTGGTTGTTCTTTGTGATGAGAGATTGGGGAGATGGACAGCGAGAGGTCACATCACTGCCGTACAGTGTATTTTTTTCTCTCTATCTGGTTGGCCTAGAGCAGTAGAACTCGAGTCACAGATCGAGGAGCATGGTATAGATGACATGTGGGGCCTCCAAGTTTGGATTGGGTCAATGCTAGCTGTGATTCTGCAGGGGCACCTGCAGGTGGGCCACTACACTTCTGTATTTTCAATTTTGTATCCACTGTGTTCATCTTTCCTAAAGTAAATCTGACATGTGATGAATTTGTTAAGGCAGACACTGTCAATAAGCCAGCAGACTTTGCAGCTAGAACAGGCAATGGGTGAGAAGTGGCAAAAGATTCCATTTAACCGCGGAAATAAAAGTCAAATCTCAATAACTAATCTTGAATATTTTGGCGAATAGCCATTCTTGGATAGGAGTTAAAAATGGTCTTGACATCTGACATGTGCCTATTGTTTCCATGAATAGTAGAAGAGATTCTATGCTGATTTGGGAGCTGGAAAACGAAACGTTTCTTTATAAAATCACTTAATTCTTAAACTTCATTCTAGGGAACCACTGTCAATAGCAGAATCACACCTTTTTTTTTTTATAGCAGAATCACACCTTGACTAGACACTTAGAGCAGCTTCGAGACTAAGGGCCTGTTTAGTTACAGGCCACAAGTTGCCACGCCTTAGTTGAGGCTCGCCATAGTTACCGTAGACAGTATTTGGTTCAATGCTTACCTGAAGCACACCACCGCCACGGGCCTCGCCACGTCCGTGCTAAAGTTGTGGCGGTATTTTTTCACGCCACATCTCCACACTTGTGGCGGCCACATTTTAAAGTGCAAACTAAACATTCCAGACTTGCCACAAAACGTGGCTTGCCATAGGTATCGCAGTTGCCTCAATTGAAGTGTGGCAATGTGTGGCCGGTGACCAAATAGGCCCTAATTCCACAAGGAGATCCGCCAAATGAAACATTATGAATAAGTGATCCTAGAAAGACCATGTTTTTACATAACATGAGGGGTAACCCACAGACTAATTAGACAATAGAAAAAGGCATTTAAAATAGGGCTACAAATAGATATAGAGTTTGTTTGAACAGATTTAGCAATTTCATAAAGATATCAAAAGAATTTGGTGTTATTTTTATGTGTTTTAACAAATCCATCACATAAACAAAAAAAAAAAGATGAAGAATTTATGCATTATTTTTCTTCCAAATAGAAAATTGGCAAAAGGCATTTGTAGTCTCGACCTGGACTCCTAATGCATCTGGATCTCTTATCTATCATTTGATAGTGTATATACAGAATTCATATGGATATTATTTTTAAGAATTTAACAATATCAATACAAAACATAAAAAATATGAATTTTATGTCAGATTTATTTATTACCAAAGAAAATATACCAAAAATATAGGTATATCCGAATTACTATCTACTTCCACCCTATTTAAAGAGCTACGAGGCCAGGGATTAGGAAGAACAAGGCGAATAAGGAAATTATTCAGGATTACACATGCATCCCGTTTGGATGTTAGTGTTGGGGCTAGGAATGAGAGATTTAGCATTCGTAAGATCAATTCAGTTGTTTGGTTTTCTCATAAATTTGGAATTGGAAATCATGTTCAATTCCAACTGGAATTCACTCCACTTACACCTCATAGCCTCCAATTTACAACTCCACGCCTCGGATTTGCTCAGAACCGGTTTCCCAATGTTATTCAAATATCAAAATTAGATCGAGGCTCAATTCAATTTCCACGCGGATTTGGTATTGGAGCCAATTCAATTCTATGACCTCGAATATCAACATACAAATGGAGCCTTGGGGATTAGTATGGAGAAAACAAACAAACAAGACAACTAGAATTTCCTCCTATGATGTGGTGGTTTGGCATCCACCTCTAGTTCGCGTTGTGGTGTGTACCAAAGTGTGTATTGACCTCCCTAGCCACCAAGGTAAGGATGCTCTCTATTAGCTCCTTTTCTCCATGTCGCATATAAAAGGTCCGTCAGGTACACCTTCTTTGAGTTTCCACATTCCTTTGTCAATCATTGGAAAGATATCACTCCGATCGCCAAGACTGCCTAGTTGATGCCAACCACCAGGAGTGTTCGCTTGATCAAGAGTCCAATAACCAAGAAAAATATACTCCACAAATCGTGATGCAGTGGTATCTCGATCCAACACATGCAAGGGAGAAAATGAATTGAGGTTAAAGTGAGGGGCTGTTGGAATATAGAAATTTCGCTGTAATCACATAGAATTTTCACAGAGAAAATGCCGAAGAAGATTTTACCTTGTTTCAAACAGGGATGAATGTTTACGTTTCGAAGGATTCCTCTACGGATCTTTTTCTCCGAAAATCTATATTTTTCCTGTAAAATTAAAATATTTTCTGCACAATTAAAGGAGTATCTATGACATTTTTGCGTTTCAAAAAAGGCCGTGAAGAATGTAGGAGAAAATTCGCTTCTCTACAAACAACCGGCGCAGCGATGGCTATTTTCTTTTTTTTGGCCGTCCCGTGGAAACCAGCGTCCGACATGTGGGGGGGCCAACATTTACTGCGCCCCCCACACGTCAAGGCTGCTGCATGATTGAAGCTCAACAAGAAACGTGATATCAGCGCTGCGCAGGAAATGTCAGGGCCTCGCTTTCCTTATCTCCCGCTTTTCCTCCTTTTCCCTCGTCCCCTTTGGATTTATCCATTCATCCTCCTCCTTTTTATCGTACTATGTGCACTGAATGTATAAATGCATTATATATCTATTTTTTAACTATTTTTTCTCTGCGTATAGTGTTGCTATAGTGTATAGTCAATCTATTTACCCATTCCACGGCAAGTCAGTGTACAGTGAATCCATTTATCCATTCCACAGAAAGTCTTGCCCCTGCTTAACAGCTTATGTATCCGGGAGAGGGCAGAGGGTTGCCATGGAGGCTGCCACAGTGGGGCAGCAGGCCGTAGTAGTGGCGGCGAGGATCGGAGGGCGGCCGAGGCGCTGGCTGGCGCACAGTGGCGGCAGCCGGCAGCTTCCGCTGTGTGGCGGATCCCAGTGGCGCGCGCGGCACGTGACGGTGTCTCGCCTTGCGCGCGGCGGGCGCGGGTGGTGGCCATGGCGGCATGGGCTGCTGGCAGCCTGGCGGTTCATCGCATCCGCCGGTAGACCATTTTGCTGCACTGCAACTGCAACCATGCATGCATGGCGCGGGTAGACAGGGTGTCACTACTGCTCCCCCCTGGCTTCCGCAGTTCCACGACGACAGACAGGCGGCTTCCGAGCAGCGTCGCCGGCGAGGTAGCGACGGAGCATATGACGACATCGGCAGGGCACGATGCGGCCGCGGGCGAGAGGACGGAGAACGGGCGGCGACGGGCAAGGGCAAGAGGCCGCCGCCCAGGACGGACGGGCAAGGCCATGCATCTCGAGCAAGGGAAGCTCATCAGTGCCTGCGTGAGAGAGAGGGGTCAGACCATCCGATGTGTATGTACTGATCTTGTTTGCGATCTGTTGCCTGGCATTTCCATTGAGGTAGACAGTTTCAGTGTCGCGTTCGTTGCCCGACACGCCTCGGCGCCCCCCCCCCCCCCCCCCCCCGAAAGCGGAAGCCTCGCGCCTGCCTCTTCCCCGATCGCGATCGACGGATCGAGCTTCATTCACTCTTCAGTTCCCTGCATGGCAGCATGCATGCACATTCGTGGGACCCGCCGCGCAATGACATGTTTGCATATATGGATCGAACGGCAATGGCCCAGTCGGCCACGCACGCCAAACGGGACGGCAGCGCGACACTGCTGCGAGGGCCCGAGGGGCAGGCCTTCTGTCTTTCTTCCATTTCACCTGCGCGGATACGAACCGAAGCCGCCCGCCCGCGACCAGGATCAGCTCCTCGCCCGCAGCTCCGGCCGGTGCTTGCTGCTGCTGCTGCGGGGCCGCGGACCCCACCGCGCGGCGTCACGACAAGCCAACTTATTACCCTGCTGCAGCCGCTGCGTTATTTTTGGCGCGTCGTGCTTGATTAGAGTTTCAGCGCAGCAGCGGCGGAGGCTTTGCTTTGCTTTCCTGAACCGTGAGGCACATCAGCGGGTACCAACCATTTCGTCCCGGCCGCTTCCAACAGAGTACTGCTACTAGCGCTGCCTTTTGTTACCCGGATACTATACCTCTACTAGCAGCATGCACGATGATGCTGATGCTGGTGGTGGGCATGCAACGCAATTCATGCTGCCTTGCCTTTGCTTGGGCGCTGCCCGCCATCTCCGGCCCAATCCCATCGCCGGAACCGAACGGCTGTACAGTGCGCTGCACACCTGTCTGCACAAGCGATGCCGCTGCTGCCGTACGTACTGGGTGGTGTGCGTAGAGTGCGTGTGGCCGCTGGTGCTCGTTCCAGACCTGATTCGATCGAGGCTTGAAGTCGCTGGATCAAATTTTGGTCACGGTTAAGTGTAGTTTGACCATAAATTAAAATTTAGTCAAACAACAAATTATTCATTTATATGGTTTGGACATAGCCAAATAAACTATATAGATAAAAATTATATTGTATAATGTAATTTTAATTTAAAATCAAATACGGTTAAAATACGATCAAAGTTTGATATGGCCACTGAAACCTTGGCCACTCAAGACCTCGCTCGATGCAATCAGCCCAGAGATTCTCCGCGGTACGTACGAGCGGTAGTGGCACTCCTCTGCGCTATACTAGTTCACAGCACGTACACAGCAACGTACAAGCAAGCAGGTGGATGTACTCATCAGTACTCCGACTCCCCTTTCCCGCGGCAGAACACAGGGCAGCCTTTTTTGAAGAGCGGCTGTGTTTAGATCCAAAAGGTGGAGACGAAAAACAGGCGAAATCTGTTAAATTTTGGCAAAAAACATCGCACCTGACACTGTAGCGCACTGTAGCGCACTGTAGCACTTTTCGTTTGTTTGTGGTAAATATTGTCCTACCATGACCTAACTATGCTCAAAAGATTCGTCTCGCAAAGTACATCTAAACTGTATAATTATTTTTTGATTTCATTTACGTTTAGTACTCCATGCATGTATTGGTATTTTTGATGTGATGGGGAATCTTCTTTTTTCATATTAGAATTTGGGAGAAAGTTTTGCATCTAAACACAGCCAGCGTTGTGTACGTGGGAGAGCGGTCCCTTGCAGGCTTGCAGCGCAGCATTGAAGAATCAAAATGCAGGTCCCTCGGCTGAGCGCCTGCGTATACGTACAGGTACGCACAGCACGCAGCGTTGCACCGGCGCCCACGTGAGACGTGGGAGTACCATACCATACCATACCATCTCGCCCTGCCTCCCCCCCGCCTCTGCGACCTGGGCGACCACTAGCCAGTAGCCCGGCGCCTCCGCACGGCACGCGGCCCCGCCTGAGAGAGAGAGGATGGACGGGATGGACGCCTGGTTTTGCGTGGGCACGGCGGCAGGGCAACCTTTTCAGAGGCGGCAGCAGCACGCAGCGGCCTCTACTCCACCCCATTCATTGCGAGGGCCAGGGCGATGAACTGCAGGCTTCCAGCGTTCCTCCATCTCCATCCGTGTCTCTTTTTTTTTTTTTTTTGGCCTTTCACGGTGATGGGCGCGGACGGGGAGTGATCTGATCCCCCACTTGGCTTCCTCCATGCCCTCATCACTCGTGTCTCGGCATGGCGACGGCTGGAGATGACGCACGCGGCGGAGGCGGAGAGCTCACATGCACGAGCACGAGTTGGAGACGAGAGGTGCTTATGCTGCTGCCTGCTGGCAGCTGCGGTCCGGTTCCATTCCACTCCAGCGAGGCCGAGGGACGGAGGCCTCCCCCCCGCCCCGCCACTGTGCGCACGTGCCGTGTGGGAACGAGCGCATCAGGTACGGTCGAGACTGTGACGACCCAAAGTACTCCAACGCGATGCCCTCGCCACGCAGAGTTTTGTGCGCCTTCCTGTTTCGGGGCGTGCATGACCGCGAATGCCTGGTGGCAACTCCTATGGCTACAAGTATGTACTCGGGCTTGTACACGTCTGCTTCTATACAGATTTACAGAGTAGAGTAGGGTTTCAAATAAAAATATGCGTAGTGGAACGTGTATGCGGTTCGAAATGGGGGCACCGAGCGTTCTTTGTATCGAGAAGACTGAAATCCAGCGGTTTGTTTGACATCTCAAGTCACATCGTTTTCTGAACAAAATCTAAAAAGTTCCTGTTTAGATCCAAAAAATTTCTCCTAAATTCTACTATGCAAAAAAAAAAAAGATTTTCCGTCACATCAAAATGCCGGCATATGCATGGAATACTAAATGTAGATGAAATAAAAAAATAATTGCACAGTTTAGATGTATTTTGCGAGACGAATCTTTTGAGCCTAGTTAGACCATGGTAGAACAATATTTACCACAAACAAACGAAAAAATGCTACAGTGTTTTTCAGTTGAGAACAGTGCCAGTTTTCAGGGATCTAAACACACCCTATGTTTTATATGTCCTTTCAAAGCACTGTAGATAAAAATGAGTATAAAATATGGATAATGAGGTGGATAGATTGGTAAAGTCCAATAGGATTCTCTATATGAATTTACTATGCACTATTTTTCAGAGAAATATACAGTTAAAATAGCGTTTAAGAAGTGGAGACAGAGGGTCCCATCGGAGCCTAGAGCAGGAATCAATAATTTGAATGGATATACACACCTACTCACAAACCGACCGTCTAGACTCGTCAATTGGAGCCAGGCGGGGGGAGAAAGGAACGTAAAAAATGTTAGTTCTTTGTTTCCGCCCCGGCCGGCCGGTGAACAGGGGAAGACACGAACTAGCTCGTCAATCAATCCCGCGGCGACGACGGGCGTGACGTCCCCTCCCTCGGGCATCGCAACGATCCTTGCCCCCTCTCCGCCCGCCGAGCTCTTCGCCACCCCGCGTGTCGCTGTCGGTCCGGGGCCCCCGCCCGGGCGCGCCAAGAGCTCCAGTCCAGCCAGCCTCGGACGGGACGGCAGGCCCGGCGCGGCGGCGGCGGCGCGCGGCCGTGGGGCCGGCCGGCGTCCGGGTCCGGGACCTAGCGGCGCGCGGGTGGGCGGGTGGCAGGCGGCGCATGTGCTCCCCCCGCCGGTGCTGCTGCGCCTGGCGGGCCGCGGCCAGCTAGCTAGCTAGGGCCGCTAATCCTAATCTCTCACTGATCAGTCACGAGACGCGCGGCGTTGGTACTATTAGTAGTCGAACTAATCAGGATCTGGCTGTTCATGTCGGGAGCGTTGTAGCGCCCTGGTACGGACACACACGCAGCACTACAGCAGCAGCAGCTCCGCCTAATGATTCGCTGCCTAAACCTAGCACGCGCGTCGATCGCGAGAGAAGAAACCAGAACCAAACCTAGGATCCCGTTGTCAATCATATAGTACCCCGTGATTTTAAAAATGTACGACAGCGTTGGGAATTCCTCCTCCCACTGCGATTCCGACAAAATCCCATGGATGAAGTGTGTAACGGGGAGCGAATTTTAGGATCCATTTGAAACACAGAAATGTCACGGGATTGCCATAGAAATTTCATAGGAATCAATTTAAAAACATAGTTAAAACGTAGAAATAGGAAAAATTTCTTTTGTTTCAAAAGAAGTCTTAATATTAACGTCTTGCTATTAGTCATCGATCGCACGTATATCGCCTTGATGATACCTAAAGAAATTACTACGTATTACTATGGTCGGCAGAGCGTGCATCCATACTGTCTACAACAGTGCATAAACAGTGTTTTTTCACTCTGTGTACAGTGCGCAAATAGTGTTTTACACATTCATATCCTCTCTCGTGACTATAGCCATCGAAGACGATTTGACACACCGTACTATTCCACGAGCTAATCATGCCGCTCCCTCGCGGATTCCTCTGTTCCGCACGATTCCGACGCAACAGTGCCGTCCGGTTCCTTGGATTTGAAACGTCGACCTGTCACGTACTCCTACCACTCCACTACGAGCGAGCGCAGAGGAGTAGTATATCGCAATAGAAAAGGTCACGCCCAGATGCTCGGCTGACGACCTGTACTTGTCACCCACCTCACGGCACTCGGCACCCCCAGCACCCAGCCCATGGTCCTGCCCTCCTCTCCTCTCAACTGTCAGCCAATTTCCCCTCCAGTTCCAGGCTCCCTCGCCTCTCGTCTCGCCTTGGTACTTGCAGTAGTAGATGGCATGCATGCGTGAGCAGGCCGGATACCTGCGCAGGGACGAGTCGAGTCAACTCGCACTCGCTACTCCACTTTGCGCCAGGAGAGGCCGGAGCCGCGCCACGCTGCCCGTAGCGTAGCGGCAGTGCCATGCCATGCAGACACTCTGCGTGTCCGGATGCTGCTGTTTGGCCTGTACGTCACATCAGGAAAAAAAATTTGATGGCGGGGAAGCGAGGGCACTGTACTGTGCTGTGAGACCGAGGCCACCAAAAAATGGATATGGATGTAGAAAACAATGTTCGCATGCTGTATACAGAGTGGAAAAACACTGTTTGTGCAATGTAGACAGCACAGATGCACTATTTGGTAAATAAACTATCCGGTGACTTTGGTCGGATGTCCCTGCTGTTCCAGTGAAGGCAACGCATGGGAGGGAAAAGCTAGCCAAACTCAAACATGACCGTTTTTTAGGTTCAGATTAAACTTTGGTCGACCATATTTAATTTTTTTTAAAAAAATATTTATTTAAATAAATATTTTTTTTGTTTCTAGTTTTTATTTAGAGCTTAATAAAACCTACAAATAAAAAGAAATATTATTTGATCAAGTATTGTCAAAATTTAGCCTAGCCAATGTCGGCCTTAATCCGAACGGACCACAATGTGTGGCCAGAATCAAGCCCCGCACAGGAACCCGAAAAACTACAGGCATCCGAACCTCAAGAATGGTCCGGTTTTCTCCTACTAGCCTGATAAATTCAGGATCTCAGGTTCTCGGACAGAGACGAGTCAATGAATGATCGGGTGATGGTTAGGCTTTTTTCCGTTTTTATGTGAAGGTTAGACCGTGGTCGTAAGCTTTGTACTACGTACTACGCCTGTATGCATGTCACGTGCACAGTACCCGTGGGTGAAACCAAACAGTACCGTAGTAACGGCGCATGATTAGGCTTTACACACTCGCACGCTTCGTCCGTGACGAGGATCGAGCCCCGGTGCCGTCGGTCGGTCAAGATCCGCGACCGAAACACCGCCTCGCTCCCATAGTAAAAACACCACCACCCCGTACATGTACCGTAAAATTCCACAGCGCCTCCTCGCCGTGAATTATTATTGGGGGTCCTCTTCCTTTCCTTTCCTTCCATCCGTTGGCGCCCGCCCGGGACGCATAAATGGCGCGTCTTCCTCTTTACCCTCCCGTCCGTCGCGCCAAAACGGGCAGGCTGCTGTGTGGTCGAGCCACCCAAGTGCTCCGGTCGTGTACGTACACGTAACAGTACGTAGCGTCACTGGTCCGTGGACCCTGTGCCGGGCGACGCACCGCGGCAGACGGCAGCACAAGTACCGTCGCAACGGACGCACTGTTGGTCGGACGCCCCGAGCATAGCACGTCGGCGTGGCATATACACCGATGGAGCCCGGGCAGCGCATTCACGCCGCGGCCACGCGCCCATGCCGGCCCTCGCCGCCGCTCGTCACCCCGTCCTGTGCTCTCTCGCCATCGATCCGGTGGTAAAACTTGGGGTAAATGTAGCGCCTGGCGTTTCCGGCGCCGGCAGGGCGTACCAGCAGCACTGTTGCGCGGCGTGGGGTAGAGCGAGCGAGAGAAGGGTCCTGGCTGGCTGTCCTGGCCCCCTGACATCACGTGAGCTGCATGCAGCGGTTCGGCTCCATCCGTGGCGAGGAAGAGGCGGGCGCGCGGTGGCCGGCGCGAGCAGTGCGCCGCGCCCGCGCGCGCGCTTACGGCGTACCACGGCGCAGCGCAGGCCCGCTGCCCGCCCGCACGGTTGTCAAAAGGCGTGGCCGCCGGCCCCGCGCGTCGGTGGCGGCGGCGCACGCAGCAAAGCGCCGCGCGCGCCCTGTCCTCCTGGCTTGGGTGCCGCCGCCCCACAGCCACAGGCCACCCCATCCCCCGTTGCCCTCACGTCTTTTGGCCGGCCCCCGCCCCCTCCCTCCCCGTCGGCAAAGGACACGAGCCGACGGCCTTACGGCCGGCTGCGCCACGGGCACACAGCGAGCGCCGTGCGTCCTCTCCTCTGCGCGCAGCGACGTGCCCTGCCGCCGTGAGCAGTGCTCGGGCCCGCGCGGCCGGCCGGCCCCGCGGGGGCGGAGGCAGCAGCGCGCGCACGTCGCGGTCTCTCTCTCTCTCTTTACCGTTTGCGCTGAGGTGAAAGGGGAGGAGGCCTTTTTTTCCCCTGCTGCGGCGCGCTCGGCTCTCGCTCGCTGGCCGGCCTCGGGAAGGCCCGCCCCTGCCCGGCCTGATCCGTGGCTGCCATAAACGGACGACGGTAGCCTTTGTGCTAAAGGAGCTCCATTTCTGGGTCTGGGTGGGCGACGTGCTCTCTGCTCTCGTCTGCTCTCCCCTCTGCTCAAAAGCTGTGGTAATCTACCGTGACCGCACTAGTGCACTACACATATTTCGCTCAGGGGAAAAAAGTTGCACGTAGGAATTGCAAAGATTTTCTCTCCCTTGCACAAGACCGTGCTGCGCAGCGACGGCTGTGGACTACGAAACCTTTGCACTGGGAAGGTGGTAGTAGCACGGCATGGCTCGGCGCGGCGGTGCCAATGATCAGCGTGTACGAACGAAGACACGGCGGTATGGGGTGCGTTGCGCAGCTGGTTTCCAACGGCACGGCAGCACCTGTCGTCCCACTCCACAGCCCGCTACTGTAGGACAGCTTTGCTAACCTCGCCGGAGCGGAGGGCTCCCCGATCCACCGGCCTCCTGCGCGTCCAGAAAGCCCCGCATCATTGCTACCGCGGATACGCCGCCATCGAGTGCCGCCCCTTTTTTCACCACCGGAGGAGGCCAGGCCAGGCCGACCCGTCGCTGTTCGAGAGCTAGCGGCGTAGCGGCACGAGCTGTGGCTGTGGAGCCGGAGGAATGATTTGCGCCGACGGTATGGGCGCGCGGGAAGCCGACGCGCCGGGGGCAGGGAGGAGGGGCCGGCGCCGTGCGCGGCTGCGTACGGGGCTCATGTGCGGGGGGATGCGGTGGCCGGTGTCCTCGCCGTTGTGTATCAGTGTGTGTATATGATTGCAGTTCGGGAGAAGACGCCAACGTCGCTTTTTTTTTTTTTTGTCACGGTCATGGAGCTTCTGGCGGACGAGCATGGAGAGCGTTCGCCGCTCACCTCATCATCTGTTTACACGTTCAATGGCGCTGCTTTTTTTTTCCGTAACAGTCTCACTGTTACTCGTGCTTTTAGAATGCAAGGCGATTTTTTTTTTTTTTTGACAAGGAGGATTTGTTGCAGAAACTCAGATACACCACATGTATCGGACAGTTAAGAAACCAGATGCCGAGCCTGCGAAGCGAAAGGCGACAAGCGTAGCAAACCCCAACGACCAGTGCCTTCCTTGATAGTCCAAGCTACGGCCCACCAGATGAAGAAAAGAAGCCCGTAGGCCAGTATCTGCTATCGGAAACCACGGCCCAACACCACCAGCCAGCAGGCTTAGGTAAATTCGCTATAACTAGAAACCCCGCGCAGCTGTTGCTGCGCGCCCAGAAAGATGGACCAGTGTGTGTGGTTGTGACTAAATATAACTATGTAATTAAAAATTTAATATGAACTTTACGGACCTACTTGGTTTGATGTCAAACCTTTGGTATGCCAAAATTTTGGCAATTTTGACTGTTTGAATCTAAACTAAAATTTGGTCAAACAACAATTTTCTCATTCAGACAAGTTATTTGGGTCCAAACAAATCATCAAAATGATAACTTTATTGTTTGATTAAAATTTTATCTAGATTCAAACATGGTCAAAATTGCTAAAATTTTGACACCTACGTGACCCAATTATGGTTGTCTATATCGCATTGCTGGCAGCCTGAAAGTGAAACATTTTCTGAGTTATGATGCCTGCTCGGTTTTAGGGAAGTGAACGTATAGTACCTTGTACCTTGTTTACTTCCCCAAACAGTCAACTGCAGAACTTACAAAATCGAATTGATGGTACTGGGATGTATAGTAATAAGTCCCGTTTACCCAAACAATACTTTGGAAAGCAAAATTTGAGGGTACTCTCTGTAATATCGCCTTTAGCTTGTGTGTCCAGAAAGGAAGTTGACGAATTGACTCTCACCTCTCTTGCATCTGATAAGTGATAGCACAGGCCCTAAAAAAGGTTCTGCCCCTCGATGGTGGAAGCCAAAATATTTTCTTGGCAGCTCCATCTGGTCCATGGCAAAAAGGGCACCCAGTTAGCGGTTTCCACCGGTGATAGTCAGCGAGGGATAAGGCACCTTGCTTATATCAAGGAATGTCGAATACTCAGAGGTAATAGCTAAGTGGTTGCTTCACACGTCACACCATTGCACGCCTTTGATCTCTATTTGTATTCCTGAAAATAGAATGGTGGCACACAGTGATATGTTTCTTATGAAAGTAGAAGTAATAAGCACACCCTTTTTTATAACTGGGGAGATTTATTGATTTCAAAGTCTTTATATTTAGATGATAACTACTCTTCCTAGTTTATAGAAGATTTTTTGGTTCGACCTGTCCAATTGATTATTAGACGACAAAGTAAAATACATCGACTCTGTTTTATCTACTTATGGGTGTTACTGAATCTAAACTGTACTTGACACTGAATTTATATTAAGATGATAAATACTCTTTCTAGTTTATTGAAGATTTTGTGGTTCCATTTGTCCAAATGATTATTAGGTGACAAAGTAAAATACATCGACTCTGTTTTTATCTACTTCTGAGTGTTACTGAATCTAAACTGTACTTGACACTGAAATATGTCACAGGAAAGACTTAATTCATAAAGATGTACCAATATGTTTCAGAAAATTGGCATAGAAAAATAAACTTGCGGACTATAGTGAACAATATATTTGGCTTTATTAAATTCTATAGAATGCATAGTCCTGCAAAGACAGACAGCTAATATAAACATGTTTTCTTTCTTTCATTGAATAATTATGAATGCAGAGATATGTACCAATGCGTAGAGATAGGTATTCAAGTGCTGGCAGTAGTTGCTCAATTCCCTTTGGTCCAAGCATCCCCAGAACAAGGCCACACCACATTTGCTCCCACAGAAGAGGATCCTTATCTGGTAGCATTTGTTTCTTGAACCCTGACTCCACTCCATTTGCACTGGGTAGTAATCTTGTATCTTGAGTCAGGGCAATGATCATGCCAATGATCTTATGGTTTTAACTTTTAACTGCACCCACAATTAATTTGGAGCCTCATGATCTCAATTTTATATCCCTAAATCAGGAATTGCTGCCTTTGTGAGATGATGAAGCCGATCGGTCACTTCATATGATGGCAAATGGAAGAGAAACAAGCTCACCTGGGCATTTAGTCGAACACCTTGGAGGACTAGTGATTTGCAGGACATGGATACTCATAACTTATTATTGGGCTGAGCAGGGCACGGTTGGCAGTCGGATATATCCACCATGCTTATGCAATCGGGCCCCTCTCTCTCTCCCCTCGTTTGTATCATCGTGTCTCGATCTTGCAAGCTGCGCATTGGATGAATACATGAGGATACAAGCGATGAGAGCCCAGTAAGTGGACTGATCCAGCTGGAGCCCAGATTCCCGTCATCTTTTTCTTGACCTTGCATGCCGAGGCCATGTCCTCTCTCTTGCAGTACGCACGTGCAACATGGCGTCGTGGATGTGCGTGTTGATGGCGAACTCGGGTTTTGCCATTTCGTCAAACAGCCTGCGCGCGGCAGCCATCATCTTGGCCTTAGCGAGCGCGGTGAGGAGTGCAGTGCAGGCGTAAGCGTCGGGGCGACGAACACTTGGTGGCCGGGCCGGCACCGCAGGAGGTGAGGGGCGCTCGTGGTGCGTGCGCTGCCCAGGCCAGCCCCAGCGGCACACCGGCTGCCGGCGGCTAGGCGGGGCCGTTGCCTCCCCGCCGCATGGGTCAGGACCGAGGGCCGGGGGCCGGGCGCAGGGGCAGGGGCGCCGCACCACGCGTGCTCGCAGGCGAGCAGCAGGAGCAGGCCGGTAGGGGCGCAGGGCGGCGGGAAGGCGGCTGTGCGCACAGAGAGAGAAGAGGTGGCGCGAGGGCGGCCTATTCGGGAGGTGCAAGGACGCGGTCGCGGGCGGAGGCGCAGGCGGCGGCCGGCGGAGAGGGCGCGGCGCAGGTGAAGCGACAGCACGCGGACGGGCAGGACGACTGGCCGATTGGGTTCGTGAAGCTTCGAGGGTCCCCGGGTTATGGTTTAACGGGTGAAAGATCCGCATCGGACGGTCCACATTAAGGCCCCCTCTGGCAGGGCTCCTCGGATGGCTCCTCGCGCGGCTCTTGCCGAAGCCCTTCCAAAGGGTTCCCCGAAAATGGCTCCTGCCGCGGAGCACCGAGGAGCTGGAGCCTTTCCTTGTACAGTAACCGGAGCCGGCAAAACGTGGCTTCTACCGGTTCCCGTCCGCCCATGACGCACCTTCCCTTCTTTGCCCCTCCCGAGCGCCGAGCAGCGCCGCCGGGTTGGCCGCTACAAGAGAGAGGAGAAGAGAGGGAGAGAGAAGACAGGGAGAGAAAGAAGAGAGGCAGCAGCGGGACGCCGCCGCGCCGCGCAGCTAGGCCGCGCAGCTAGGGAGCGCGGCCGGGCCTCGCCGCCGTGCGCTCCGCTGGCCGCCGGAGAGCGCTGCCGGGAGAGAGGAGAAGAGGAGGGAGGGAGAGAGAGGAAGAGGTGGATGACAGGATGAGGATGAGAGAGCAGGCAGCAGCTTTGGTGAATGGATAAATGGTAGTGTGGACATTTCACATTTTTAACTGTTTTGAAAATAATAGAAGGAGCCATTTTGCCAAACATGTTCTAAAATGGCTCCAGCTTTTTTTAGAGGAGCCAAAAATCAAAAGAGCCAGATGTGGAGCCGTTTTTAGAGAAAGAAAAACACCGCCAAAGGGGGCCTAAGTTTTCTCTGGATCCTATGCCTGATAGACTAACGGGCGACGTGGCCCAATCAGATGCCCGGGAAGTGGTGCACGTTTCGTACCAGTAAAAGAATCACTTCCCCACAACTGTCATAATTGATCCCTCCTCAAAAAAAAAAAAAAAAAAAAAAAAGGTGATAATTGACAACCTCAAAAAAAAAAAAAAACTGTGATCATTGATAAGCTAAAAAAAAACTGTGCTAATTGATAAAGAAACAACAGCAGACTACAATGCTTAAACACAGATGAAAACCAAGAAAAACCAAAGACAATCGCTTGCTACAATTACTTCTTCCAAACAACAAACAAGACGACGTCACCTACCTGTATCCCTTCATCGTCGCACTCCCTATCACCACCACACATGTGCAACACGTAATGTACATTACACTGTTATATGACCAAAGATGACTTGACTATGCATTACACTCCCTAGATATCTGTGCACAACAAACAGATGGATGTGGCGTTAATTTCCAGGGGCACACTTCCAGAGTAACGGTGACGAATTGTTGCTAGTGTGCTATGTGCCGCACTTGTGAAATAATACATCTGGAGTCAAACAAATTCAAGCCTCCTTCCTAGTTATTCTGTCAGCAGCATCAGCAACGAAAGAAAAGTGGTTAATGATTATAACAAGGCAGGTTTCTTAATAGCGAATAGTAAGAACACAGATGTTTCCAGACCTGAAGCAATAGATTCCAAGAGCATCCTTGATTTCATGAACAACCGAAACGGCAAGGTGCAGGTAAAGACCCACTGTCACAAGAAAAATGGAACACGGATATGTAAATGCTGATTTTGCCCAGATAAAGAGCAGAAGGATCGATATAAAATTGACCACTATTCCAGAAGATAGAATTTAAAGTACTGCAGTGGATGGCTTTCCCCTGACTATACCCGGTATAACAGTGATAAAAGAAAAAAAATACAGTTCCATGGTGCTTGTGTCCTATCATTAGAAAATGAAGAAAAGCTTGACGAAGTATTAGCCACTATCTTAGGTGACATCAATCTAGATCCTTTTGTATATAATATACTATCTGGAACAGCACCTCATAATCTATACAGGCTCTTTAGGCCGACAAGGGTCGATGGATTGGACAAACAGAATGTTGGTCCCTAGGAAGACACGAGGTTCCATATAAAAAATTATCTGATGTGTGACTGTGATCTGAAAATGTTCAAGTTCACCTGTATATGTACAATAGACAAGCAGCAGCACAACCTCATCAACTAAAGGAGTCCTGCCAGTAAGAAGATTGAATCATTTAGTACAAACATAAATCATTTAGTACAAACATAAAGAATTGACTTGAGATGTTCCCGGTACTGGTTGGCCCACAAGAGCTTACCCATCATTGATCTTTGCAATGAGAGCATTTGCAATTGGAAAACATAGAAACACCAGGGACTGAAACAAGAGATTTTTTTGTCAGCACTTAAAGTGGCCAGCACTTGGATGGCATGTGAGATGAGAAGACACGACACTTCAAAGCCATACCATGAACATTCCAGATTTGAGACCTCTTGGCTCATCACACAAATGAGCAAGTATCATTCTTCCCTGCCCAGGCAGGTATTCACATTATGAGATGATGTGCAGTAGTTGTAGAGATAAACAAAAATGGGTTACAGTGGGTTAGTATTTTTGGACTTAGCTGTTCCTTTACAAAACTAACCATGCATTACTAAAGAACACCATGAACAGTAAAAATTAAATCCAGTAGTCTGTTGTTCACATCAGTCATATGGTACTTTGCTTGATTCATGCATTCCATATCAAGTGTAATGGTAGAAGGGAAATCTATTTATTTTCCTTTTTTATTGGTGGTTCTTGTTGGGTTTCAACTCTACCCTGCCCCAACTTGCTTGGGACTAAAAGGCTTTCGCTGTAGATATAGAACTCTGTTGCATTGAGCAAGTAAACTAAATAATCCAACAACAGAAACAACAGTAATGAAACCTACCACCAAATATCCAAAATTAAAGCCAGTTCCAATTACAAGCAGATGTGGCTGGTTCCTCATTATACTTGAAGGAGAAAGAGAACACCTACATAGCAAATAATAGAGACCTCAATGTATCATTTAGATTTCCAAAGCTGTATCCTAGATTCCTATACAATGTAATGATAGAGTGTCCTATTGACATACCAGATAGAAACTCCAGCTAACAAAGCAATAAAAGGAAGGATCTGCAGCCAAGTATAAAGACGTAAGAAAAAGAACATTAATGTCACATGGTATCTGTAGAGATAAGCAGAGACTTGAATAGATTATACAAAATAACAGCACATGTAACCAGAGACTGTGAAAGGCAAAATGGCTAAATTAGTAAGCGTATTTTGTTTTGTGGGGACAAACTTTGACCAACAGTTTCTTCATTACATGAATTTTGTAATGCAAAAGTGAGGCAACAAAATTAAAACCAACAGCTAAACTCTCTCTTTGAAACTTGGAGGCTCTAGGAGGCTACAAATGCTCTGGAGGAAACTAGATGCCCAGCTTTTTCAGCACTTGCAAAACAAACATATATGAATTTAATAGAAGAAAACTGTTCTTGCTTGGGAATTGGGACTCAAAAAGCTTTGTTATTGTTGTAACAGAATGAAGTTGAAAATGCATAATATAGAATACACATTCCTAAAAAACGTTCCTTGCTGACTTGCTTAGGGTTTAAAATTTTCATATGGATGATGACTACTGTTTCACAAAAGCCCTGCAGCAAGCCAAGACTGCTAAAACCTCCAACGGTCAACAAATCCTGTGCATATACATGATAAAAGTCAAAAGCTTACCATAGCTAATGCTAATGCCATGCTTCCATTTCGCGCCTCAACTACCCCTTGGACATTACTGATACTGGACAACACGAGAATCACTTCACTTGTAAGCAAAGATTAATCATATGCAACACGGTATGTTTATTAACTATGGAGTATAATTCTAGCCTCACTTGTGGTAAATGTTACATCATTTAAAAAGGAGGCAAGCGATTTATGAAGGTGGAAGGATCAATATTTGCAAGCACTTCTGGGGAATGAATAAAAAGACAGTAAAATATTGGTAGAATCAATCATTTATAGAAAATATGAAATATGACACATCACAGTTAAATTTATGGATTACCATTATTGCTTAGTCCACTGGTGAATGTCCCAAAGTCACTAGCAAAGAAACTGGACAGATCAACATTTTCATGTATTTCTATGACAGTTTTTGATGGTGAATATAGCGCAGTCAGAAAGGAGAGAAAAAGAGGCAGAAGCTTACTTGGATCTAACAGTAGGTATAACGGCAAACACGATCATAAGAATCAGCACAATAACATATAAGGGGATTTCAATTTCTGAAACAAGCAAAAGGAATCACTTTAATAGTTATGTGAGCATATACACTCCAGGCAAACAGGCTATTAAAGAAACAGATATCAAATTACAGCAAAGAACTTAGAAGTACTTATATGCTTGCAATCCAATGACATAAAAAATAGGGCATACGGAAAAAGTGTTTGCACAAAATGACAATGTCATCTAATAGTTCCTGCAGTACATACCAGACAGAAATGGAAGAGAAATCCAACCAAAAAAGGGCAGTGATTTTCGAAAATCTTGTGCCCACCATTCAGCACCTAGATTGAGAACAAAGAATATGAATTCTAGTACATGATACTTGCCCTAGAAGAATCAGGAATGTAACAGAAACTTGAATTTAATTAATGCATATCACGATATGCTTATTCGGCGAAATTACCAGTAAGGAATGTGAACAAATGGGATACGTAGATCAGCATCAGGCCCTCCGTTGGCCCATTTATTGTAGGAAGAATGAGAGTATTTGTAAAGAAGCTGGAGACACGAGAATAAAGATTGATAAACAGTGAGCACAGCATCGGTAATATCAATGGGTTAACAGACAATGAGTATTAAACATTAACCACATCAATCGGACAATACAAATGCTCACTTATGATTGAAACCAGTAAATTTTCTTTTTGAAATCTTTTGCTACCACAGAAGTTTGACATATCGAGAAGAAACAAGAGCCAACATGTCACAAACATAGAAAAATGAACATCCAATACCATTCAACATGATAAAAGTAGAGCAATCACGTACTACTGTTTCAAATCGGCCTTGGCCTTCTAGGTTTCCTAGGTGGAATGTAAATTAAAATGGAATCAGATAATGTAATAGTATCAGATGCCTTCTGGGGTCTATAGCAGCAAGTCAGCCTACTCTGCGTACTTTCGGGGGTCTGTTGGTTTCAATGGTTGGAAGAGGATCTGGAAGGGGTGGGCGCCTTTGAAGTGCAAGATCTTTTTATGGCTTGCGAAGAATAACCGCTGCTGGACGGTGGACCGTCTCGCCAAGCGGGGTCTCTCACACCGAATGGCTTGCCCCTTCTGTGACCAGGCTGATGAGACGATCCAGCACATCCTGGTGGGTTGCGTATTCTCGCAGCAAGTCTGGACCAACATCCTTAGCTCCGTTAATCTTGTCTCACTTGCGCCCTTGGCTGTGGATACTCGCTTCTTTTCCTGGTGGGCACGCTCCATTTCTATGGTTCCTAATGAGGCACGGAAGGGCCTTAACACTTTGTTCACCCTAGTAGCCTGGGAGCTTTGGAAATTCAGAAACTCATGTGTGCTTGAGGGTTGTCAGCCGCGTGTTGAGCGGGCTATCCAGTTAATAGAAGAGGAGGGCTCACTGTGGTGCAGGGCTGGAGCTGCCAACCTCCATGAACTTTGCCTTAGGTCGCAGGCCACAGCCGGGTAGTCTTGTGGATGGTCTTGTGGTCGGGGTCGGTGTTTGTTGGTGTGAGAAGTCCCTAGAGTGGGTGTGTGGTGCTCGGGTCGGGCTTCCTTCGGCCTACCCGTTGTAATTTGTTTTTTCTACCTTAAATGAAATGACGCGCAGTTCTCCTGCGTGGTTCGAGAAAAAAAAAAGATGCTTGCTACTTTGATGGGAAATTATAGCAACAAGAAAACATGTGTCCTGCTCATCAGCTCCGCTTGCCAGCACAAGGCAGCTGCCAGCAGTAGTCTACATGAGTAGTGGTGGCATGGGGCTCCAGTGCTCCACTTGTTGAAGATTCCAGTGGCAGCCTCCTGTCTCCAGGACGTGCAACATCCCTTAAGACCACGGTAACTGCCAGCCTTATTCTCGTTCATCCCTTAAGACCTGCAACTCCTTGGCATTCGCACTGATGTACAACCAGACCTCTCCGGTCGAGCCACAAGGGTCGATCTTGTCCTCCTCGACCAGAGTTTTCTATTGTTTTTGCATGTATCAGCCTTGTAGAAGTAGTGAAGTACATATCTGGGAGGAGAGATAATAAGCTATTCCTGGTCACCGCCGGCTTATGATCGAGCACAGGAGAACGCAGAGGTGCTGGAGGGCTGCTCAACATCTCAAGCACAGGAGGACAGGCGGAATTGGTGAGGCGACTCAGGTCTTGTCAGGTAGGTGCAGCATGCCAGTTGGGTGACTGAGGTCTTGTCAGATAGGTGCAGCATGCAAATTGCTGGCAGAGCAGCTTGCCAGTAGGAAGATGGCTTGGAGTAGTGGTATTTGAGTGTGCTATGTGTGGTGGTATGAAGCAATAACAGCTATGGATGGGGGTTATCAGAGTTGAACAGTCTGGTATCAAATTACAAGTTAACAGATTACTGACCACATCAAACCACAAACATTTAACAGTATCAGACTAGCAATTACCCTCTCAGCTCGTTTGGCAACTAATTCGGAAAGGGATGGGGAATTATCGGTGGGAGTTCAAAGGAAATTAAGGTGGGAGATTGTTTTTAGTCTCAATCCTTTGTTTAGTTTGTGTAGGGAATTTAGTTGGAAGTTGCTTTTTAAGTCATGATAAACAGTTGAGATGCACTCCTTTTTTTATTTGATGCTTTCTGAGTCAAAATTGTACTAGGAGGAGACAAATAAAAAAAAAAGGAGGTAGTATTAATCTCCTACACAATCACAATTCCCACCCAATTCCCAACCCTCCACTTGAGAAGTAATCCATGGGGAGTTGCTCATCTAAACTCCCAATCCCCCTCCCACTAAAAGCTTCCATTCCCACCAAACAAACAAGAATTTCTAAACTTGTGTATTAAAATTCCCATTCCCTCCCACCAGTTCCTTCTAACCAAACGACTTGTATGTAATCTGATTAAGTTGCAGAATGCTGAACCAAACACTACTCTGAGGCTCTAAGCACCATCCTCCTGTGTCGCGCCTAGCCCACCTAATCAGTGATGACCCACCACCTGCCTATTTTGAAGACATTGTCATATTTAGTTACAAAAATGGAAATACACACTAAGACACCAATGTGTTTCTCAACTATTGTGGGAGTTGCCACGAGGGAAGGCAATCCACATTACACCACATTTTACCATTTTGCATTCCACTGCATATTAAATAATGCATAGAAATTCAGTGACATACACACTAGGTAACATTGAAAATAACTTATTACCACAGTAGGTAAGAATCTTTAAGCCTAAATCTTTACTGTGAGGAGGATTGTGAAATCTAACAATTTGATTTAACGATCAAAAGACACAGTAACATAATGTACACACCAAATGAGTTTCAAGAGTCTTACTGTTCCCAGGTTGCAAGATAGAATGGGACAGCAGCAACCACCCAGAAACAGAAAGTCCATCCTCCACACATCAAGGAGCTTCCAAGGGCCAAGGCTTCAAACTAACAACAAATCAAAGAAATATCTCAGATGCCAAAAGAGAGAGGACAAGGTAAAAGGGCTTAAAAATCCTTACAGCACAGGCAAGTGCATCACATCCTGTAAAACAGCAATTTAGAGATTGTAAGGTGCCATGATAATAGAGATTTAAAAAATGGGGGAAATGAGCGCTAAATAAATACCATGATCAAAAAGTTCTCCAAGAGGACTTGATGAGCTAGTACGCCTTGCTTGTTTACCATCAACAGCATCAAAAGTCTAGCATGGAGGCAATATTAATACCATTAAAGTGGATGCTATGCTATAAGACAATACAGTTTGTTAAACTGTCAGATTTATGAGGAAACTGACTCCAGTTTATTTGGAAATCTTGCAAGCCACTAAGGATACCAGCAGACAAGAAAACAGAGAAAATTTCATAAAATCTTTTTTATGTCCATAATTTGAAATACTATGTCAAAATAAATTGAACAAACAATATGAGTTTGCCAAGTAGAACTGTTCGTATCTCAAGATTAATTTAATGATATACTCCTGGTTGTTTATTAAAAGTGTTTGGATATTGCAAATGGTAACACATAATGTAATTGTAAATTGTATAAGTCTCAGTCATAAACCAGCTTAGGAATCATGCATTTCAAAATTCTGTTAGTCCTATGGTTATATCAGCCACCTTTGTATTGCAGAGTGGTTTGTTCTCATTTAACTGCAAAAAACATGTTTTGTTTCCTCTTCCGGCAATGACTATTAAATTAAACCATCCTAATGCATGTTTAAATTGCAAGTGAGCGCCTGCAGATAATTTTTCTGGACCAATGACTAAGCTACAAAACTGTACCACAAAAGTTGTCATGAAAATCAAAATTCAACCACCTAGAGCAATCGGTCAATCACATTTCACTGGCGGACCGACCGGCCGGCGACCCTGGGCAGCTGCCCAGGCTCGCCGGCGATAGGCCACGTCGCGGTGCTGGTTCTGTGGACCAAAAACCCAAGCTAGCGTGTAGGATTTGCATGCAACTGCTAGCTATTTGATTTATTTATTGAACTTTTTCTTGTGCACAACATGTACTCCGTCTCCATCATGCAATATTAAGGTGATATGCATGTGTATGTCTATACACGGAACCATGTACTAGAACTAGGTTGAAGTCATGCGGTTTGCCCAGTCTACAAAGTTTTTGACTCTGCCACTTGTATTACTAGGCAGCTATGCTATTTCCTCATAGGTTAGCCACTAATTCTAAATTCTAACATTAACACTGATGCGATCCCCTTGGGAACCTCTGTTTTTTCTCTCTTGGTAGCAAACTAAATACTAAGATAGTAAAAGCGGGCATTGAATAACTTTTTAAATGAAATACTCTTCATTACGTAACATATTCATCTTTGGTAATTAAATGAGAGGATAAAAGAATCAGAACAAAGACTTAATTGTCCATTCAGAATCTAATGATTAGTTTCACAAACCTGATACAAGAAGAGAAGTAGTCCATGGGCAAGATGGACCCACCTAGGGGGAGCAGTGTCAAGGCGAGGCGAATATATCTGCAGAATTGGCCACCACAACGATGAGTAAAACAAAATTAACAGTGCTTATCATGAACATAGAATGCACCAGAAGAAGCACACAGGTTGGGACTTGAGATTATAGTAGTTTTTTTTAACAAATTCACAAATGAAACTAATTTAAGCAAGGAAGACACTTACATAGCCAAGAAGTGCTGATAGAACTACAAACGTAAATCCTGTAAGTGTGATCTGAAATGTTGGAAAGCTTAACCAAGTACTGCACCAGATGAGATGAATCCAATGAAGAACTGACAATGTGGTCATCAATCTCTTACCATGTTGGGTCTATTTGTGAATCCGCACATGCAAATGTAAAAAAAATATAAGTTAGTGCAAAAACTTTGTGACGAGGTAAAAACAAAGTGCAGTTTGAAACTTGATGTTTGCTCAGGGCTAATGCTTAATTTACTAAGAATCAAAAGTCTGCACCATGGGGGCTAAGAGCAATGCCTCCCAGGGCCACAATTGCTTGATTGCATAAGAAAAATCATCCAATAAAAAAATTGGAAGTAAAAGCGGGCATCTGGAGAAGTTATCACTTCCATAGCATGAACCTGAGAAACATTATGCTAAACCCATACCCATCCATTCGCAAAGCTAACCGTTCAGCCATTGGCTTAGCCGTACAAGGGAGTGCCCAAATAAAATCCAATTTATGGGTATACGTCTGCACTAGGAAGATAGACAAGCAATTGATGTTCATTGCCCAAATATATGAAGGAAAAATTTCTGCATCAGCTCACCCACAAATAGTTGATCTATGAGGAGCAGCAGCCAGTAGTGATAGCACATGTGCATTTCCAACGTGCACCAGAAAGAAAAACAGTTAGCAGCAGTTGAGTGCGTACAATTTATTCTTGCTTTGTGGGATATAATCCGTACAATTTATTCTTGCTTTGTGGCATATAATCCGATCACTACTGAACAATGACAAACAGTAACCTGGACAAGTTAGCACATATACACAACAACTTGCTTACGTTTAAGTGATTTTGTGCGGAACAACCTACTCAGCATTCTGCGCATTTCCAAATTCACAGATTCCACAACAACTCTAAACACAAACAACTCTAGTCCTTTCTCGTCACGCCTTTACAGTTTGGGGAACGGGGAGACGCAGGAACTACTCGACCAGTAACAAGCCACGCAGCAGGGAACACCAATCGAAGACCCCGATAAGAAATTGAACTATGAACTGCGCAAACGACCCATCACAGCCGAATTGCACCACGCTCAGGTTAACCACTAGGTCAATTGTTGGCGCCCTGGACTACTAGAGCCGCACGCTCCCGCTCACAGACAGCAAGGAGGGGATGGAGACCACTCACGGCATCCAGAGCGGGAAGAGGGTGACGCATCGGCTCCAGAAGGGCTGGAGCACGTACTTGGCCACCACCGAGCGGTCCTCCCCGCTGTACCTGTACCGCTTCAGCGTCTCCACGCCATGCGCGCCGATAAACCCCATCCCTGCTCGGTTGGGTCCGTGGCGGCCGGCGGCGGCGGAGCTCAGAGGTGGAGGGGGCCGGGTGGTCTGGAAGTTCCTGGAAGGGCCCGGACCGTGAAGGGAAGCGATTCCGGCAAGGCTGTGGAGAGCGATGGCGTGGCGGCGGCCGTTCTGCGAGATCGCGAGGGGGCGAGCGGATGCTGCCGAATGAGACTAGGTATATTCGCGTCCGTTTTTTTAATAAACAAAATCGATAGATGATCAAACGAGTGGCACGAAGAACATGTCCAGTGCCAAAATCGATACAAAAAAAAATCTACTACCAAATTGCGTGACAAACTCAGCAAAAAAAATATGGATGGACAGAAGGTACAAAGATCTATGTTCATGCAGATTTGAGGATAAAAAACATTTTGTGCAAAAGAAATAAAATCAAGAAAATATGTTGATTTTTTCTGAACTTTTTTCTTCTTCGACAAAACATTGCGCGTTCTCGAATTTTGCATTGATGCAAATATTTGCTTCATCTATCTAATCATTTTTTTGTTTGTTTTTCAAAACATGTTATACTGAAAGAGTGTCGCTTTTTTATTTCGATGCAGGTTCCGACACTCGTTTTATTTAAACATTTAATTCAAAAAATAAAAATAAATAAATTATATAAAAGTATTTAAGGTTACAAACATAATCATAAAAAAAAATTATGATATTTGTAAAAAAAAATTGAATAACACGAATGATTGAAGGTAGTACCATCGAGGGTGACACTCTTTCTAGGACAGGACAGAGGGGGTACATTTTTGTGTGGGGTGACACTCTGGTGAGAGCAGCCTAAGGGGATGAATGATCGTTCTTGCTATAACTTCTAAATATGCTCAACTGTACCGACTGATTAACGCAACCGCAGCAATAAGAAGAGATCACAGATCAGAGATTAAGACTATGCGCAGCAGGATGTGTAAATGCATTGTGTATCTACTACTCTAATTATCTCTCTCTGTGAATAGTATCGCTGCAGTGTATAGGCAATTTATTTACCCAAACCACTGCACATGTCTAATGCTGATTATTATAGGAGTTTGTGTATCAACTGGTCCATTATGCCACAGTTTAACGACGACACCTCAGTTTTAGCACGCTCTAATAATTGCACGATCTTCTTGATTTCAAAAATTAAAGCCCATCAAATGATCCAATTTACCGTAGTGCCTCATACCCTTGGCAAGTGAGACTGTGAGAGTATCATTACTCAGTAAAAAAGGCATGCCATCTAGAGCTAAATATGTTACTCCTTCTGTATCTAAATATAAGTCGCGTTGATTTTTTTTCTAAAACTTTAACCCTTCGTTTTATTCAAAAAAATTATAAATTATTTTACTGTGATTTGCTTTATCCATGTATAGAGTTTAAGCATGACTAATTTCTTTATATGTTTACACAAATTTTTTGAATAAGACGAAAGATCAAAGTTTTGAAAAATAAGCTAACGCGACTTATATTTAAATACAGAGGGAATATTAAAGATGCGTTTCTACCAATTGAAATTGCATAATTGCATGAAAGTAAAGGAAGAGAAAGCAATCGAGAACATGCTGCACAAATCTCCCTTTGTGCCTACCGTCGCCACCATCAACGCCGCGAACGGAATGCGCAAAATGCTCTCTGATCCCTTTACTCTTGCAGGTAACGGATCATCATTTTTTTCATGAGACGAGGTGCGAGTAGAATTTAGAAGAAGTCAAGTGAAGAGCACAAATCCCTCTCGTCTCTTATGTTACTGTCAATCGAAGAAGCAAACCACACGTCCACACACAACTCCTACGGCCACATCTTACTGCAGGCCCCTCCTAGTGCTCCAGTGCTGCTGCTACTGCTCTTTGTCTACGAGTTCACACCTACAATTTGGTTGAGCCTCACCATCGTGAGGCATTGGCCCGGTGGCCAAGGCGAGAGCGTAAGCGTCGTGACATGGTGCATGAGACTGCAAGTCGCAGTTGGTCTTTGGTTGTCAAGCGTCGTGGTCTTGGGTTTGGGCTTCAAGCAGCGGTGGCGGTGGCAGACTGGCGGTACCTGTAGGCTGAGGCGGTGATGGCAGGGGTGGAGACAAGAGGGGTTGGCAGAGGCCTCTATAGTCAAAATTTTTGCACAAAAAATTTCTAATTCAAATAAAATTTAAAAAATCAGTGTTACTGGCTCCTTCTAATAATGAAAAAATCTAGTTTGTGACTCCGGCATTTGTGACGGTGAAGGGGAACAAGAGGTGGTCGGTGAGCGGCGGTGACATATCGAGCAATCGCCCATACGATATGTTGGCCTCGTGGGATGTGGCCGAATTGGAGAGAAAGGATACTATTTCCCACACTATTGACCGCTTCGTTCATCTCTTGCCGCGTGGGCCATGTCACCCTAACTCCATCACCGCTACCTTCTTTCTCTGTCTTGTATGGTGGCCGCCACCCTTACCTAGAGATTAGATTGCGATCCATATCTAATGGAGACAAGTCTAGAAAACTTCAGTTGATGGGGGTCCTATCCAATCCAACTTTATGGCCTCATTACCCGACCCCATCTAATCCAAACACGCAATATATCCAAATCCAATCCAAATATCCAATTTACCAGCCACGTCTTGCGGGGTGCAGAACTACACGACGGGGAAGATCCGAGGAAGGCGAGAGGTCGTCACCGCCAGTGTCTCGATCGATTCAAGGATTGCAAGGCCAGAGGCAGTTAGCAGCTTAGCGCGGAGCTCTTTTACACCTCGGAGGCCAGGACGCCGCTCTCTAGCAGATCCGCATGTGGCCTCCGCCGTTGCTGTTGCGGAGGGAAGGGCAGGGCCGTTACCTATCGGGGAGCAGCGGCCGCACCGACACCGCTCTCCAGCTGATGTCGTGAATCCCTCCCGCAGGCCACAGCCCCTGCTAGAGCTACAAGCAAAGATCTAGAGCAGTCCAATGGATATTTGTTTTTTCAGCTTAGGGATCCAAATTGGTTAAGCATTTATTGGATCTTAAGGGAATGAATATCGAGGTCCATGGACCATTAGCCCAAGGGATCCAAGCATGGTTGAGTTCAATTGGACTTTTACGTTATCGTGAACCACTGTCAAGTCTACTCTTACCACACTAATCCGGTTTTGCTAGAGCGGTACCGCGATACGGAGAGTATGGATGCAATTGGGACTATTGCAATAGGTCATTTTTCTATGGGTCGCGCAGAAAAATGATTTGCTGCAATATCCGCAAATGAGCCCGATTGCGTCCCTAGGAGCGAGATCCACCACCCTTTGCACATCAGGTCCTTGGATCAGGCATCTCCTTGTTCCTGCAGGTGCAGGTGTTTATGTCCATGCTCTCTGCAGCTTCAAGTTCGTCATAGTCCTCTTCTTTGTCGGCTGGGTTCTGGCAACGACGTTTTTCATCGCGGTGTTCCTGCCGAAGACCAATGGCGTGCAACTTAGAAGAATATGACTTAGATATATGTCGTTAGTGTTACTTCTGTCTGTTGTTGAATAGTTTGTTTTTTTATTAAAAAAGAGTCCAGCAAATAAACCGACGAAGGGATTCTTGTTCAGTTCCGTCTGGACTCCTATATCTATTAGGGGGTGTTTGGATCTATTAGGCTAAAGTTTAGTCCCGTTGTATCGAATGTTTGGACGCTAGTTAAAAATATTAAATATAATCGAATTATAAAACTAATTACACAGATGAAGACTAAACAGCGAGATGAATTTATTAAGCCTAATTAATCTATGATTAGCAAATGTGACGCTACAGTAAATATTCGTTAATCATATGTTAATTAGGTTTAATAAATTCGTCACGTCGTTTAGTCCTCGTCTATGTAATTAGTTTTCTAATTAAACCATATTTACTATTTCTAAATAGCATCTAAATATCGGATATGACCTGGATCCAAACACCCCTTTCTAGATTGACGATTGGTTGTCGATTAAATCGGAGGCAGTATTATTCAGTTCGTGCTGGACTCTGCACTCGTCACGCCGACGGCCGATTACGAATCGTCGCTTTCACTTCCACGCCGTAAAAATCTCTCCAGCGCTTTCCAATCCCAACCAAAAGGCATCTGGTTTAGACGGCAAGACGCCATCGAAGCGCCACTCACGCCCGTGACGAACCGGGAGCGACCGCAGCCGGCGGAGGCCGCCATGCTGGCGAGTCTGCGCGCCGTGTCGACGGTGGCGCACGGGACGGAAGCTCGCATGCATCGCCACCGCTACATGGACGCCTTGGACGCAGATTACGTCATCGTAGACGACTACGGCTACGACTACTTCCCCGGGCCCGGCGTGGTCGGCGGCCTGCTGCGCCTCGGCCGCGGGGTGGAGCTCGTCGGCGGCGCGCTGAGGCGCGTCAAGAACTCTCGCGAGCGCCTTGGAGAGGACGAGTCGATGCCTCTGGGGGACAAGGTCGTCGTCGTCGTCGACGTCGTGGTCGGCGTCACCAGCATCGTGGTGGGCGCCTGCGACCTCGCCGTCGCCGCCTGCGAGAGCGGCCTCGCTGGGTACGGTCGCCGCGCCCTGGGCCGCTTCCGCGGCAGGTTTATTACAGCTAGGTATGCCTTGAACTAATTTGATCCACACGTATGATTCGATTGAGCGGTTTAATTGTCGGCAACTCTATCTGCATTGCTTCTAGATTGAGATAATGTCATGTGGATTGTGGAGCGAAAGATGCCCCTGAGTTTCGCATGATCCTGCTATGATTTAACACTAGTCCTCTAGTCTAGTATATAAGATCTAATTCTAACTTGCGATCAATGTTTCGCATGATCCTACGATTGAGGTACTTGCTATAGGTATAGTTACCTTTACAAATTACAAGCATGGTTTTTTATGGAATCTTGTATATACCGCAACTGTTGGTCGCTATTTAGCTCCCGCGAACCTTTGGAGCAAACCAATCTGTATAATCTTCTACTGCATATAGTATCAGTCGGTTCAAACTGTGGATAGTGCCAACATCCTTTTCTGTTGCATGCTTGTGTTAAGTAGATCCATGCATTCCAAACTGACCGGTGACCGTATAAAGGATTTGAACTGTTACACTTGTTGATCTAATGTTGGCTTAAAAAACACAATCAATACTGGAAGATTTTCTCCTCTTTTTAGGCCTATACATTATCCCACGCTCAGGTGATCACTGATCAGGCATCTCTCAAATATGATCCACTCAGTGGAAAGTGAACTATAGGGAATCAATAAATGCTACAAAACAATTACCATTCTTAAATTGTGTTTACAGTATATTAGATTTAAGTAGGAAACTTACAGTTGACGTTGTTTAAAGCAGCGCTGGAACTGGAACAAAGAAAAATATGGTGGGAAGAGCAGTGAGATCAGATCATCGCAAACGAACCCGTGAAAAGGGGGAATATGACGTTCAATTTCATGACCTTCCAGAGGTGCGTCAAATTTCTCTCTCTTCATATTGGTGTTTGGGTATAAGATTTGATATGCAAACACGAAAATCTGTATTTGCTTTGCTGCAGGATGTGCAGTGCATTGTATTTTCAAAATTGAAGCTGAAAGAGGCTGTAAGGACTAGTGTTCTGTCAAGCAAATGGAAAAACACGTGGACGATTTGCCCTAAAGTAAGATTTGATGGCAGTGAAATGTGTGACGCATACTCTTGGGTGAAACATGACACTCGGCAATTCATTAACAATGTAAAGGAAGTCTTGAAACCGCGACATGGCATGGTGGTTGAAACCCTCGAGATCAAAATTGAGTTTGACAGAAGTCTAGTTGATCATCTGGATAATTGGATCAGTTTTGCAGCAGCGTCCTGGACAAAAAACCTAGCTCTTGATTTAGCGCCAAAAAGATATGGCACGAGCACTGAACGGTATATGTTCCCCTTTGAACTTCTTGGTGAAGAAACCATGTCCCGTCTGCAGCAAATTCAACTAAGCTTTGTATCTTTCAAGCTGCCATCCCAGTTCAGTGGTTTTCCAAAGCTCAAAAGGCTTGACCTGTTCTTACTGCATGTCACTAGAAAGGACCTCCAAGATATGCTGTCAGGTTGTTCTAAGCTTGAGTGGCTGAGTATAGCCAGATGCGATCTGGAGGATGAGTTGATAGTTGATCGCCCGTTGCCCCACCTTCTATACTTTCGTGTTGAACACTGCAAGATGACAAAGATCAAAATCAAACTACATGCTGAGAATCTCAGGACCTATATCTACAAAGGATTCGAGCTGCCTGTTCATACCATTCAAGCACATGAACTGAAAGTTGCTGATATTGCTGTTACTAATTTTACAGACTTTGAGCATGCTCTCACTGTGCTTCCCGAAATGCTTACAGGGGTGGAAAAACTAACTCTGCAAGCTCCTCTTGAACTACGGGTTTGTTCTAGCAATTCTTTGCAAGCTATGACCAATGATCATTACACTCACATTTTTCTGTTGTCATGACTTGTGGTTTCCTATTTTCAGTCACCAGAGTTGCTGAAAAATTCATCCAAATTCGCTCAGCTGAAGCATCTAAAATTGCTGTTGAATCGGCCCTTTATTATTGACAACATTCTCTCTCTGGCCTCCTTTCTGAGGGCTGCTTCTCTCATCGAAGATGTGGAGATCCATGTAAGCACAACTCTTCCTGGTTTGGCTTTCTCCGCCCACACTCTAGCTTTGCTTGTCTTTTGTTTGTAGGCAGCCATACTGCAAAGGTTGTTTGTTTCTTTGCTAGTACTGAGTTTCCTTTGACTGACTGCATATCCATCACCATTTATGTTTGTTTGTTTCTACATGTTATTGTTCTTATATGGTAACCTGATGTCCATCTTATATGTTTATTATATCGGGAATTTTGACACATGTATTTGTGCACGGCTTATAAGTATGCTGATCATATCACGCCATCCTTTTTTATTGCAATCTTTGCAGTTCGATATTGATGACTTGAAGAATGTGAAAGCAAGGCCTCTTAGGAACCTCCCAAAGTGTCAATACAAGCATCTGAGGAATATTTACATCACTGGTTTCAAAGGAAGCCCAGGCCAAGCTGAATTACTAGTCCACGCAGTGGAGAATGCCCCTGCTTTAGAGGTCTTAACCATAGATACATCTAACAGAGTGGGTAATCATTTGTCCCAAAACGTCGGAAGTACTGGTGCTCGTATCGCTCGAAGCTGCCTTGAAGGGAAAATTTCACCCAAGACAAAGCTTCATATTTGGAGTATTTGATTGAGTTAGAATTTAGAAAGCATAGATTCCGATTGACAATGTGGCGGGTGGTGCTACATGGAGAAAAACAGGTTTAGCTGTTCTTGTGCCTTTCTTTGTTCGGCCCTGTCTTCCTTTTCACATTAAATTATCACTAATAGGAAATAGTATGTTGTTTATAAATCGTTTACTGAGAAGCTATTGCCTTTTACGTTATCATGAATTCATAATAGCCTCCTTCCCTTCCCGGGCTCTTACCTGCATCGCCCGAAGCTCCCAGCCCTGGCGTGAATCACACGGGCCGACGGGCGCCGCCCGAACGTTGCAGGAGTCGCGTGAAACTAGTCCAAAAAGCAAACACTGAGCCCTCTTTGTCTCGAGGGCTATGAGGACCAAGGCAAAGGGAGAAAAGGGTCAGCAAAGTGCGCTGTGGCGTTGTGCCGTAGGCGCAGGCAAGTCTGAATCCACGGAACAGTCTGAGCACGGCGTCGCAAGGGGAAGAGCATCTGCCAGCCCCACTTGTGGTAGCCCCTTTGCCATCCATGCACCCGCCCAAGATCCACTGCTGTGGCCCAGGGCCATGGTCCCATGGAGACCCCGCGCGCTCTCGTTCTTCCCGTTCCAAGGACCGGTCGCAGCGGTGCAGAGGCCGCCGAGCGCCTCCACGCGCGCGGCGGCAGGTGCCAGCCAGCCAGCCTGCCCCGCCATCGCCGGCCCTCGAGCGCCTGCGCGGCTGCTGCCCCCGGCCTGCTCCCTGCTCCCCGCTGCTGATGCCGCTGCAGGCCAGGACAGGACGCGCTGCCCGACTGCAGACAGAGCCGCGGCAGCGCACGCAGATTCTGCAGCGCGCACTCTGCTCTGATGCCTGATGCCTGATGCCTGATGCCTGCCTGCCTGACCCGAACACTGACGGAAGTGACCCATCCTCTGCGCCGCCTGCACCTGCACCTGCACCTGCACCCACCACAGCTCACCTTGAATCCCAGCCCCAAATCGCACGCCTGCCTGCCTGCCTTGCTCCCTGTCAACCTGACCTGCCTGACACCGCCATATGCATGATGATGATACCAGCACGTCTTCCCGCTCTGCCCCTGACTGACAGACACCACCACAAACCTGGAGGTTGGGAGACTCCACACCACTCCTATTATTAAACTCCCCTCCGCAAGCGACTTTGCGAGTGGAGTGTGTGGAGACGGTGGAGGTGTGCGTGGCGCCCGTTGCTGTCGTCGTCGTCGTTCTCGGTTCTCCTCTATCCTCAGCGCCGCCGGCGGCTGGACAAGGAAAAAAAAAAAAGGGTTTTGGTTTTTGATCTGAGTAGGAAGGAGATGATGCTGAGCGGGCACGGCGGCGGGAGGCGGCTGTTCACGGCGTCGCAGTGGCAGGAGCTGGAGCACCAGGCGCTCATCTACAAGTACATGGCCTCCGGCGCGCCCGTGCCGCACGACCTCGTCCTCCCGCTCCGCCTCGCCACCGGCGTCGACACCGCGCCCTCCCTCGCCTTCCCGCCCCACCCTTCGCCGTCGCGTACGCCCTTCTACCTTCCTGCCTGCCCGCGCTCATGCTGTCTCCTTTTCTTTGTTCTACGTATTCTGATCGCTCGATCGCTCCTGATGACGACGGTGCAATGCAGTGGGGTACTGGGGCTGCTACGGCGCGGCGGCGGGGCCGCAGTTCGGGGCGCGCAAGGCGGAGGACCCGGAGCCCGGGCGGTGCCGGCGGACGGACGGCAAGAAGTGGCGCTGCTCGCGCGAGGCCCACGGCGACTCCAAGTACTGCGAGAAGCACATCCACCGCGGCAAGAGCCGTTCAAGAAAGCCTGTGGAGCCCACCACCTCTTCCCCCGCCGCCGCGTACCGGCCCTCCGCGCTCTCCATCTCGCCGCCGCGCGCGCCGCCCGACGCCCCGAGCCAGCTCGGCCACCACCACCACCACCACGGCGCCGGCGGCGCGCTGCAGCTCCACCTCGACGCCGGCCTGCACGCGGCGTCGCCGCCGCCGTCCTACCACAGGTACGCCCACTCCCACGCGCACCACCACTACACGCCGCCGCCGGGGCTCTTCCCGGGAGCGGGAGGCTACGACCACGCGCGCGGCCACTCCAAGGAGCTCCGGGAAGCCGAGCTGAGGCGGCGCCAGTACCACGCGCTGGGGGCCGACCTGAGCCTGGACAAGCCGCTGCTGCCCTCTGACTCCGCCGCGGAGAAGCCCCTGCGGCGCTTCTTCGACGAGTGGCCGCGGGAGAGCGGCGACGCGAGGCCGCCGTGGGCGGCGGGGGCTGCGGCTGCGGCGGCGGAGGACGCCACGCAGCTCTCCATCTCCATCCCCGCGGCCTCGCCCTCCGACCTCGCCGCCGCCGCCGCCGCTGCAACGCGGTACCACGACGGTGAGCTGCCGGCGAGCCAAAGACGAGTCCTTGTTTACAATCACTTTGCTGAACGCTCGCTGATCCGTTTCGCCATTGCTGCAGCTTGATCCTACCACGCAGCGGTGTGAGTGGCCCGGTGCGACAGCGAGCAGCGATCGGTGCAATCTTGCAGCCGCAGACGTGTTCTCGGACCAGCACGGAGGGCACGGCACTCAGGAGCCTTGAGATCTTTTCCTTGCTGTTTGTACTAGCTAGTTGTATCATCGAATGTTTAGCTTAGCTCGTTGTTTGTGTAACAACCTGAGTTGAGGTGACGCGAGTGGGTCTGTTGCTAATCGGCAAACTTTGTGTGCTTTTTTTTTTCCTTGGCCGGTCTGTGATGCAAAGCCTTGTCAGCGCTTTCGCTGTGACCCACGCCACGCCCTTTGATTCCTGCGGCTCTGCCTTTGATCGTTCGTCACATCCCTGGATTCTTCCTCGGAGCTCCTCGACCCGTACCGTTTTCAATCGTTGATCCCTGCCACTGGGCTCAGCAAAACACGCCTAAACCCCAGCTTACACGACAGCCTGCACCTGCAGCCGAGCTTGGTGCATGCAGCGAGAGCAGTCTGTGCCTGTACGCCGAGGAGGAGCCGTTCAAAACCGGGGACAGATTCGATGGCGAGCTCTCTCGCACTCGCACGTGAGGAACGAGGACGACGACGGCCCGCTCGTTTGTCTGGGCGCTGGCGGGCGTTCTGCGCGGCGCAGGGGCCGGGAAAGCGAGCAGACGACGGGACTAGCGGTGGCCTTCCCTGCCTCGCGCCGACGAGGCATTATTCTACTGACAGGTGCGGTGCAGACGGGTCGGTCAGGGGCGTCTGCGCGCGCTGCTCGTGTTGACTGTACTCGATCGCCGGGGCAAAATGCCGTAGACTACGGCGGCAGGCGGAGGCAGTCAGTCGCTCGCTGGTCTCTGCTGCAGCAACGCAGCGGAGCGAGCCAGCCCACTGTTCAACATCTTTGATACTAACTTCAATCTCTTGTCACAACACAAGGGGGGAAGTTGATAATGGTAAACTCGGTTCTAGTACCTTCTTTTCCTGCTAGCATCTCTCATGTGCACCATGAGAATCCATGCGACTGACAGTGCTCGAACAATCTCTTTTTTTTTTCTTTTTGAAAAAATGGCATTTGTTCCGGATGGGATCAGATTTGAATGCCAAAAATCCTCCAAAAGCTGCATTGTCCATGGTTAGTACTAACTTAGTAGTATGCCTAAAGAAGAAGAAGCATTTAGCGCAATTGATGTTAATTAGAGCCCAAAATGAAGCATTGATCTTGAAATTTCTCGATAACTTTTTCATCAGAGTCGATTTTCCTTGGGCCAACGTCATCTAGGTCGACCCCAAATATGGCGAGCCAGTGGCTCTATGCTGAAACCTTCGGTCGCGTTTGGTTCCATCATAAGCCTTTCCAGAGCTCTATTCCTTTGCTAAAAAACATATTAATCTCCCTTTTATGGCCTCAGAAGCCCCTATAGATTCTAAGACCTCCTTCATATTCCTTTCGTCAGCGGATTTTTATTCTGGATGATATTATATTGAAAGGCAGGCCAAAACACCGGATCCATGATTCGAAGAAGGAATACGAACCTGCTTCCATCGTATGACTGCGCTATGTGTACAGATGAAGACACTCTTCATCTCCTTCTCCACTGTAGTATTTTGCCAGCTTGCCGCAACTCCATAAATTTGTACATTGCACTAGATTTCTCTCCCTTTGAAGCCCTACAAAGATTTAAAAGCCCAATTAACAGCCCATTTCTTCATGGGAGTGATCAGACCTACGTGTTGGAGCATCTGGTCCGTGAGGAATGATTGTTTTTTTTATTTTCAACCAGGGGAAGATCTCAATCGCAAATATAAAAGAATATCTGTTCAGTGCTCTGCCATGCATGGTGATTCATAGAGTAAAGAAGCCATCCTGTACTTTTTTGTATTAGTTTTTTTCTTAAAACTCGACCGGCGGGTAAAGACCACCCCATGGCATTGTTTTAGAAGAAGAACTTCTCACACCGGTCGAGAAAATCCCCGAACCCTCGTCCCATCCTTACGTAGAGCAGACGACGCAAATATAAAAGAATATCTGTTCGGTGCTCTGCCATGCATGGTGATTCATAGAGCAAAGAAGCCATCTTGTACTTTGGTTCACCTTTTGTATTAGCTTTTTTCTTTTATAGAAAAAAAAATTCGACCGGCAGGGGTAAGACCACCCTACGGCATTGTTTAAGAGAAAACCTTCTCACACCGGTCGAGAAAATCCCCGAACTCCCGTCCCACCCTTATATAGCGGCACAGTATCCTGTGAGAAAGGGACGTTCCACCGACCTGTGCTTTGGCGTGAGGCAGACGAGGAGATTTTTTTAACCACAGCCTGAAATTCGCTCCCACCGAAAATCGAATTCAGGACCTATGGAGTGCCTCAGGGTTTCCCTAACTAACTCGGCTAGAACCCCTTGGCTAAATTCCACGTAACTCAGGACCTGTGGAGTGCCTCAGGATTTTTATTTTATAGAAGAACGGCTAAATTCCATCTTGTAGTACATTGGTTCACCTTTTGTAATATGTACCTTTTTCTTAATTTAATATATATTGTTTCCCAAACAGAGAGAATCCATGTAACTTTGATGGTAAACGATTGGTGACATTTACCACCACAGGAACTTTGAAATCCGACTAAGGATGACATGTTTCTACTTCTACAAATTCGAAGAACTTCAAAGGGGATTAATAGCAGACTCCAATAACTATTCAACTTAACAGCGGATCGGATTAGTATGAAAATTTGCACTTAGTTCTTTTACATAAATTTAGTCATATGTACAAATTTATTACTAATTAGAGGTTAAAAAAAAAACACGAATTGCGAAGCATGCTAGAAAAAAAAAAGATAAATCCTGAAAAATCCCACAAAAATAAAAAAACATCTGGCCTTCCATCAAGTAGTATCTAATAATACTAGCCATTTGATCTGTTATATTTTCTAAAAAAATAACCCACCATGCCATTATGAAAAAGTGTTAAAGTAACCCCTTGAATTTTCATATAAATTACCTATCATGCCATTATGAAATATAAATTAAAATACCACCCCTAAATTTACATATAAATTACTCATCGTGCCATTATAAACGATGAATTAAATTAAATCTTAAATTTACATATAAATTATATGCCTTGCTATTATGAAATATGAATTAAGCGACTCACTAAATTTACATATAAATTACCCTCCATGCCATTATAAAATATGAATTAAATCCACAATGAAATTGTAAAAGATGATTTAAAATAATCACCTCAAAATAAACGATGAATTAAATTAACTCTTAAATTTACATGTAAATTATACACCATGCTATTATGAAATATGAATTAAGTGACTCAATAAATTTGCATATAAATTACCCACCATGCCATTATAAAATATGAATTAAATACATAATGAAATTGTAAAAGATGATTTAAAATAATCACCTCTAATATACTATATATAAAATAACTCTAAACAACAAAAATATATTGTTATAATAAATTAAATAACAAAAATAGACATATATATATATATGCTTATAAATTACCAATTGTTACTACTATTAAAGTTATCGATTAACCTTTAATGTATATACCTTCTAAAAATCTAACCCGTGCTCGTATGCATAAATAACTTACACTAGAATACTTAATTAGGGGACAAACAAGGGAATTTGTGTGAATATTCCAGTGAACATTTTTGGCATCATCGTCATGCTATTGAAGCATGAAGACTGTGGCTGTTTGGAACTACTTCTAGAATAAGCTGCTTATAAAGAAGCAAGCCTTTGGCCTTCTTACATGACTTGCTTTTTTCAAAGAAGTCAAAGGTGTATGTTTGACAACTTAACCTCTCTCCATCTTGAGGGCCCATATGTACGTCATAGAGGCAAAGCAAGCACAACATTTATCTAGCCACTGGTAAGGGTGTTGCCGCTCGCCGAGCCCAAGGAGGTTGAGGAGGCTTTGTCAGAGGATCTTGGGCACCAATGAGATTTGGGATGTCGTATCTTGGGCACCAATGAGATTTGGGATGTCGTAGAAGGATGAGCTCGGGCTCATAGAGCTCAATGGCCATGCAAATATTGCTGCAGAATGGAGCTCGAGGCTACGCCATGCATCCACCGAAGGGGAGCTCGAGCGATTATGGGCTAGGTGGGGTAGGTGAGAAAGCGAGAATGGCACGGCCTCAGACCTGAAGGAAGCCCATCGCGGGCCGTCGCGGTTGGGAAGGCGGCTACCTCCTCGCCATAGCCGGACCCGGTGCGTCGGTGCCAGTGTTGCATGTGCCTGTCTCGAAGGAACAACAAAATGATGGTGCGCATGGATGTTGGCCTACACAACTGAATTGCTGGTCCTGAATCCTGATATATATGTGATGTGCCCATGTTCGTAGGATGCTTATATTGTTTTATATATATGCAGTAGTTAATTGCCTTTTATGTACAGTGAAAATTAAAATGGAGATACATCTCCTCCTCGTTGAGCCCATTCGGTGCATATGCGCGCAGGGCCTTGCAGTTGAAGGCATCTCTCCACAGTGCAGTTGCACAGCTACCATCGCTATATGAATGCTCTGTTTGGCTAATGCAAGATGTTCTCAATGGTATGGTGAGGCGTTTATTGCGTGCTCATTTCCTCCCAATCTCGTTGTCGGCGCATTAACTTGCAGCTTCATTGTGACCCTTGGTGATCAACATGTGTCAATGTTACGTCGATTCCTTCCCGATGGGGCCGGGGGAAATCGTCATCGTTTTGGTAAGATCAATAACGTCCAGTCGTCCACCTTGATGCGTCTTTGTCCAGTTATTGTAGATTACAGTATAGCATGCACACCAATTTGGGAAGCATACTGTACAATGCTGTGACGAGTAATGCTATTGTCAAATTGTGGGGGTCTTAGTGTCCACGGGATAGTAGTACTCCATTACCGCTGCATGTGTAGATTGTTTGAAACATCTGTATGGTCTCCAAGCTAGTATACTACATTGAGTCTAGCATCATACTACACCGTCACAGGTGGACATATAACAAAATATGCATTGTCATGATATTTTCATTTGATGAATCTCCATGTGGAATGAAGTTAAAATTGCAATACCGTATATACAAGGCGGTAAAACATATAAAGTGAAGAACAAAGGGATTCTAAATTTGGAATACACTTGTATCTATCGTATAAAAATTTGAAGGGCCCGTAATTAGAGTCACTTAATTAAAACTATGGCCAACTGTGCACATATAAACGATTCCACAGTATCTGAATTTAGAATACACTTGTACCGATCGTGCAGAATTTGAAGGGCTCATAATAATCATGATCACTTGAAACTATGGCCAACTTTGCATATATAACCAGAACTCTAGAATATCTATCTAGATGTGCACTAGGTTATCTATGTGTTTCTATCTTTACCACACAATATTGTTTACCCTATATTCCAATTCTATCAAATAACATGCTACTAAGCTAGTCTAACAGGTGAAGTACACTACTCAAAAGACAGCATGTAAAGAATGTACAAAGAGTAGAGAATGCAAACTCCATCACAAGAAGTTTTTATTGAGGTATATAGGATATAAAAATACTTGTGTTTTTCTTAGTCATCAAACAAGATGCAAACTATAAATGTGCTAATTGCATTCATATTTAATATCACTCGATTGATGATTAACCAAACACGAGCTACAAGGTTGCCTCAAGCTGATAGAAAATACTGCCCTTTCGTGAACCAGAGCTTATGGTGAGGGTTGGTGCCATCTTTTTTAGCCTCGGGACTTGACCTCATTAGGTTTCGTTTAACAAGGGTTCACAAGTCTTGGGCCTGATGAGTCCTTCATAACCATAGATTATGGTGCAAGGTTCTCCGGTGGTACATGTTTTGATTATGTGAATTTTGAACTAACTTAACAAAACTACATAAACTCTGACCATGCCACAAAAGGGAACCCTTTAGGTAGCATGGCTAGGCCGTACATACAGCTGGTTAGTTTCATTACAGTGGAACCTGTCCACCCGGATTTGTGCGCGCGTTGGCCGGGTAAGTGTGCGCACGTGTGTGTGAACGTCTGCGTCGTACTGTGTCTCGGAAAAAAATCGCTTGGAACTCAACTTGTTTGTAACGCAACATCATGCAAATGCAATGGCCAACCATTGGAGAATATAATCGAGTTGTTTAAAAGTCAAGTGAGACAGTGAGGTTCGGCGCACTGACCGAGCATCATCAGGGCGCTTGTAGCCGTCCGCGCTGCATCCAACCGAAGCCTCAAATTAGAACCGTCGTCACTGCTACTCCGGTAGTCCCGGTGGGTGTACACGGAGCCTCTCCTCTGCTTGCAGGGCCCCAACTCGGCCACGTAGTGTCTCCGCTGTACAGAGAGAGAGAGAGAGAGAGAGAGAGAGAGAGAGAGATCAGCCGTCGATCGGGTGCATAAATACGCGCGCCAAGCAGACGGATCGGCGGAGGTAGACGAGACGCTTCCCATCCTGCTGCACACTGATTATTACACAGATCAGAGAGAGAGCTAGAGAGGGAAGGGGAAGGGAGATGGGGAGGAGGGCGTGCTGCGCCAAGGAAGGCGTGAAGAGAGGCGCCTGGACTAGCAAGGAAGACGACACCTTGGCCGCCTACGTCAAGGCCCATGGCGAAGGCAAGTGGAGGGAAGTGCCCCAGAAAGCCGGTAAATTTAGACATCACATATGTGTTATATCTTGGGATCACCGATCGCGCACACCGAGATCGGCTAGCTGATCATATCGATCGGTGCCGCAGGTCTGCGGCGGTGCGGCAAGAGCTGCCGGCTGCGGTGGCTCAACTACCTCCGCCCCAACATCAAGCGCGGCAACATCTCCGACGACGAGGAGGACCTCATCGTCCGGCTCCACAAGCTCCTCGGCAACAGGTCGGAGGGACTGAGGGAGCGGTCGTGTTTATTATTCCCGTTTATTTATTTCTCAGATGAATGAGTTGTAGCACAAGCGCTCACTCCGGAGCTCGATCGATCGTGTCTCCATTTCCTGATGCGGGCGTGTGAATTGGCAGGTGGTCGCTGATCGCAGCCAGGCTGCCGGGCCGAACAGACAATGAAATCAAGAACTACTGGAACAGCACGCTCGGCCGGAGGGCCGGCGGCGGTGCGGCCGGCACGCCCGACACCGGCTCGCACGTCACCACCCCGGTGTCGGCGGCGGCGGCGTCGGGCAGCTGCGACGAGGAGCCCGGCGGCCAGAAGGGCGCCGCCGCCGCTCCTCGCGTCGACCACCACCCCGACTCGGCCGGATCCGCGGCTGCCGGCGGGACGGCATCGCCCGCCGTGTGGGCGCCCAAGGCCGTGCGGTGCACGGGCGGCCTCCTCCTCTTCCACCGGAACACGCGAACGACGACGACCGGGGCAGGAGGAGAAGGGCCGGACGACTGCAGCAGCTCGGCGGCGTCCATATCGTCCTTCACGGCCACGGGAGCCCGCGAGGCGTGCTCCTCCGGCGACGGCGACTGGATGGACGACGTGAGGGCCCTGGCGTCGTTCCTCGACTCCGACGAGGAGTGGCCTCGGTGGCAGATGCCCCAGCAGCAGCTGCTCTCCTAGACGCTGCTAGAGCTACGTGCTCGTAGTAGTATAGCTTTAGTGCTTGCCGCACACGCGTACTGCTATGCCTCTAAAAGAAGAAGAACGTCGCGTACATACGTGTCCCGTCGGTGTGCATACGAGCGCGACGGTGCGTCGCTGCCTCGCTGGTGTGCTGATGCCGTCGGGGGTGCCTCTAATTGTGATGAGTACGTGACTGAGAGAGATTGTCCCTATTGAGTGTTGATCACCCATGTGACTCTCGGACACCAACAGGGGATAATTTTCTTTCATAAATTAATATGTACTCGCCTTTTTTTACACGAGATCACTCATTTCTATTACCAGAAGTAACAGAAATACAAGCATTTTGGAAGAGTTTAGACTGATTAAGAGGGAAACTCAGCCAAAACCTACGACCGGCCCCAGTACCAGGCCCAACATCCTTAGTTTTGCATGAGTAATGACCTGATTCAGGTTTACTGTGCACAGATGAGGGACAGGGGGTGGCAGGTGAAGGAGAGGAATATGAATTCTCTTAAAGAGGCGTTTTTTTAGTGGAAGCTCATGATGTCCTATCTAATACTACCTCCGATTTTTTGTCATACGACATTGCCCAAGTCAAATTTGAGCTGCATGGCGTCAAATAAACAAAATCGGAGAGAGTATAATGCCAAGGATCGGAGTTTTGAAACAAGCCCAACGCTCCCCCACCCGCCAACAACAACAAGAAGATTCCTTTTGAAGGAATGTGATCATGTGTGTGAAGGTGTTGCGGTCGTCAATGTGGCTCAGATGGGAATTCTCGCTAAGCAAGCACCAACGAGTTCCTGCTGCTGCTAGACATGCATATCCTCGGTCTCTGATCCAATTGCATAGTGCAGGGGCACAACCGACTTGTTACAGGGGCTACAGACGAGCAGAAAAAGGCAAGAAAAGAAAAGGAAGATAGAGAAACACCAACAATTCGTGTACCTTGTGAAAAAAAATAACCTAAATTATATAAAACTAGTCAATCAACCCGTGCTTTCGTACGGGTTAGATTCTTAAATGTATTATGCGTAACCGTACAACATATATAGATATATTTTTATACTTAGGTTTTTATAATAGCATATCTTACTACTTTATATGTACGCTTAATTGATTTAGATAATTTTTGATCGATTGCAAAAATAGGTGATTTTAATATAATTTTGAGGGATTATTTTCATCGTAACAGTCATAATAACTAAGGTGAACAATTCAAATATAAATTATAGCAAATGTGAGCAATTAGATATAAATTTAGGGTGTTATTTTATATTTTCTTTTATATTGGCAGAGTGGGTAATTAATATGTAGTTTTAGGGGTTATTTAATATTATTTTGATAATGGCAAAGGTGGATGATTATTTAATTATTAAACAGATCTAATAGCTATTAAGATTCCAACCTGTCAATTGATGATAGTGTATTTTTTATTATTGTGAACATTTCTATGATTTTATTTTTTTTTCTAGCGCATCTTGTGAGGATTGACGTGGAAATTTTAAAAAGAGTCTACAAAATATCTGTTTAATGGAAAGGTTTCTAGCATCTTTAATGGAAAAAAAGACAAAAAATAAAGGTAAATTTGAAAATGTAAAAAATCTAAAAAAAAGAAGATATTTGCTTTCGTTGAGAATTAAACTTAAAATCTTTCATAATGGCAGATGTGGGTAATTACTTAGAAAATATATATAATAAAAAAAAGAAAATGTTTGCTTTCATTAAGAGTTGAACTCAAGACCTTTCATAATTGCAGAGGTGGGTAATTACTTAGAAAACAGATCTAATGGCTATAAATATTTCAATCTGACAATTGATGGTCGAATGTTTCTAATTATTGTGAGAATTTCTAAGATTTATCTTTTTTTCTAACGCGCTTTGAAATTGGTGCAACTTTTAGAACCTCCAATTAATAACAGTAAGATATCTTATATACACAGTCTCCTCGTGGCTCCATAGACCGCCTTGGCCCTCACTGCGACGGGTGAGAAAGATGTGACAGGAGGTAAGAAAGAGGTGATAGGCGAGACCTATATACTAGGACTTTCGGCGCGCTAACGCCGCGCCCGTATAACAGACTGGCCATATATGTTTGTGCTGATTATGAATATGCCCGCAGATTAAACATTGTTGTTGTGCCTCATCAGTTAGATTGACACTATCCTTTGTATCAACAAAATAGGCCATTTAGTCGTCTAATTATATTTTTAGTTTCCATTGTGCAGGTTATCAAAGGTAACATCAGAGTTAAACAACACATTTCGCAAAACCTGAGGGTCAGTGTGGTATTATTTTTATAAAAAGTTTTTTATAGTGTGCGATATAAATATGAAATAAAGTAGATTGCTTGGGAATTTGATGTTCATGCCAGCACACTGAATCCTCTTGGTGAGGGAGTCAGTATGTGGATGGAAGTAAAATAAGTTTGAAATCTGGTCTCTCTTATTATCATTTAAACAATACCTTGGGAAAAGAAAACTGCAACTCAATAAGAAAAGGAAAGTTATATACTACGAATGCATGGTTATAAAATATCATTTTTGGCACCCTTCCAAATAACTTTTCTTCTGACGTAGCACAATCAGAGCCAGCAATGAAGCTTAAATAAGATATATATTTTGGGTATGGAATCCTAAAGGTGAAACCTGAACAAAGCTCAAGATCTGGCTCTACAACAAATTTTAATTCAATTAACTGAATTTTTTAAAAAGATGCAAGTTTAGAACATGATAGTTACGTAACAGAGTATAACATGTAGGATAGCATAATGACTACACTGAAGCACCGAACCCATTGTCATTGTCAAACATGTTATCGTTATTTTTCTCATCGAATCATAATTGGTACCACAAACAAATGGTCTAATTCCTAAAGCTCTATCATTAAGCTGAAACAATTGTAGCTGGACAGTCCAACCTATAATGCACTTCTGGAAAAACAACCAAACAAATTAGTTTCTCATCAGCATAGAGGTGCACATCTGGAATGCATACAGGAAGTTAAAAGCAAAAATATGCAGCCCATCAACCAGCTTCATGGTTATACACGACATGGATATAGGGAAAATGTAGGAGATATGCCAACAAAACGACAGTCTATCAACTTTTCAATACCTGGGAGCAAAAAGAAAAACCGCCAATCATAATCAATAAGGTCGTACATGTGTGCACTTTTTTAACCGGCCTTGACATGTCACTGTTTACACATGCATTCAGGTTCACGGTCTAACAATTATAGAGTATGACAAATTGTTAATCTGGATGATCTTAAACGTTTGCTCAAACATTGCCATGCACAAGATGGAATGGAGCATGAAGAAATAGAGCCTAATTCATCTACCTTGGATCCGCATGGATGCAAAAAGCATGTTAGCAGCATCCCCATTGGCACTGGTTCAGTGAAAAATATAGATGTGTGCATATATGGGCTTCTGAATTTCCATATGCTTACAGCTGTGCTTAGTGGATCAGGTAAAAAGCATTTCACATAGAGCACATTTCATGGGACCTGCAGGCCATTGAACAATCTCTAGATCCACCACGAAGATTAGCAAAATTCAGTATCCAATTAAGGCAATAAAGGTAAACTTGTGTGCAAGCCCTGCATAGAAAGATCATCTTTAGATATCTGTCTTTAACATTGATTCATCAATTTGAGCACTCATTTAAGTCAATGTGTAGCAACAATAATGCAGGACACTCAGAAAGAAGGCAACCTGTCAGGACAAGCTGAAACATGGATGATGACGACATGGAGATGAAGGTCGATGTGAGCCGATGCAGCCTTTTCCGCGGAGGCCACTTGAGTCAGGGGATGAGCGAGTGAAGGAGCCCCTCCACCATAGCTACTGGACGCCGACCGATCTTGTTGGGCGGCGGCTGTGCGCGACTATGCGGGTCGGGGGCGCGCGCAGGACATGCTGCGCGTGGTGACATGGGCAACTGGCCCTGGTGGCATGTGCAGGAGGCGCTGCACTGCGGCGGACGCAGCTCGGTGGCCAGCAGTGTGGCTGCCCGGCTCCGGCGACGTGCAGGAGGCGCTGAGCGGCGGCAGCTTTGCTTGCCGACGCTGCACGGCTCGGCGGGCGGCAGCTGCCATGTGAGGCGTCGCGGCGTGGTTGTGGAATCATGCTTCTTGGCCACGCCCGCCCAGATCCACAGGGCCGATAACAGGCATGGCCATGACCGAAAGAAGCAGATTTGAGGGGGGTTGCCGAGGAAAAGCAGAGAGGAGGGGGGGCACCTGATCTGGCCAGAATGGCGAGGGATCCATGTGCGACTACGCGGGTCGGCAGCGCGCGTAGGAGGCGCTGCGCGGCGGCGGCGTGGGGGCCGTCATGGTGGCGCAGGCTTGGACGCGCCGGTGGGGGAGGGAGAGGAGGCTCCGGTGCGGAGGAGCCGCCTTCGGGAGAGGGGGCGTCGAGCCGGAGGAGGGGTGGCGGGCTGGGAGGAAGGAGGTTGTGGCGGCGAGGGAGAGGCGGCGCACGGCAGAGGAGAGTCTTGGGGCGGCGGCCCCGTGGAGCCAGTGGAGCGGCTGGGCGCCATGGCGGCGCTGGCGCACCAAATCTGGCGCGGGGAGCAGCCGGGCGGCGCTTCATATGGGACGCAGAACCGGACTAGCGGCGTAGCTTGGAGGTGGCGTCACGGGACTCAACGCGCCGGTGGAGAGGGAGAGGAGGCGGCGGCAGTGAGAGAGAGCCCAATGGGCGGCGGCGGTGGGCCGGGAGCCCAAGCGACACGAGGGCAAGGATTTTTCCGCGGACGCGCTTTTCTGCGGCCACGCGTATACCACGTGGACGCGGATCTGGGTTTTTACCAACCACGCGTCAACCGAAGAACGCAAGTAGCGTTGGATTTACGGGGAATCATTGAAGCCTAAGGAGGTACATATTGGCGTGTGTAGTCTACTTTCTACATCACTGAAAATCGTCCATCAAAACCAGCTTTAATTTTCAGGTCGGTGTAGGAGGATGTGTAGTAGACTTCACTCTTTGTGAGTTAAGCGTAGCTAAGCTAATTAAGGGCACGTTTGGTTCCTTAGTACTAAACACAAACTAACTAAAATTTAGTATAAAACTGACTAAAACTACCAAACACTATGTATTAAAGTAGACAAACTGACAAAAATTCTCTAGCTCCAAAGGAGGAACTAAACTAGGCTAAAGTGTACTAAAAATGGGAAAGACTCCCACTGCCCCTGGTCTCCCCTCCCACCCCCATCCCTGCGCTCTCTCTCTTCTCTCGGTCTCTCTCTTCTCTCTCCCCTCTCGTCACCGCCTGGCTCCTGCCCCCCCGCCTCCTCCACCAGGCCACTGCCTCCCCTTCGTCGCCGCCGCCTCGTGCCCCTCCGCGCCGCGGCCGGTGCGCCGCCGCCTCCTCTCGACGGCGACGACAAGGCAGCAGCGGGGGATCTGCCTCTCCGTCCTCGTCGCGCCCTCCCCCGCCGGCGCGGCCTCCATCTCCGCGCTCCTACGCGCCGGCCTCCTCCCGCCGGGCGCCGCCCGCCCACTCGCCTCTTAGCTGTGGTGTAACACCCCAAAAATCCCAGCCAACCAAAACACCTCTCTAAATACACACGGCTTTCAAAATGTTTGCAAAGAAAACCCCTCACTCAACTCCAAATCTCTTTCAAAATTCAAATTCCAAATCCAATGCAAAAATCAGAAAAAGAAAAGCCTTCTCTTTTCTCATGGGCCGAAAATTCCTTTTCCCTCCTTTCTCCCTTTCCTTTCGGCCCAGCCCAACACCCCCTCCTCCTTTTCCCCCTCTTCCCCGCGTGGGCCATGCCCAGGCCCACTCCCCTCTCCCTCTCTCGGCCTGCAAGGCCCGCCCGCTTACCCCCCCCGTCCCCTACCTCCAACCGCTCGGGACGACGCGTGCGCGCGCGCGCGCGACGCCGTCGCCCGCCGAGCCGTCCCCCACCTCTACGCCGTCCTAGCTCACGGCCTTGCACGCGCCTAGGCGCCATCATCGCCTGGCCGTGGCGCGCAGGCCGCCGCCGCCCAGGAGCGCCCGGCCCCCGCCTGCTCGGCACGCCGCGTCGTGGCACGTCACGACGCCGCGCCGCCAGCGTCCACGGCCACGCGCGCACACCCCCCCCCGCTCCTATTTCCTCTGCCGCGAGACGACCGGCCACCTCGCCCGCGCACGAGCGCGTCCACGCCGCTCCGCCCAACGGCCTCTGCCGCACGCACGCGCACCGCGCCACCCCGTTCCGGGCCCCCCTCCGCCGGAGCGTCGCGCCGCGCCTATAAAAGGGGAAAGCCCCTGCGCCGGCCTCCTCCTCCCGCCCCCCTCACCCCGACGCACACACGCTCAGCACTTCCACCCTCGGTGAGCGCCTCGACGCGAGCTCTGTTCACCCGCCGCGGCGCCCGCCATTGCCGACCCGCCTCCCTCTCCGATCCTGACGTTTCCCGAGTCGCACCGTCGCCATTAAGGTGAGCTCCGCGTCCCCGGTAAGGGCGCGCGTCTTTCCCCTCCGTTTCTGGCCCGGCTCCGCCTCGGCTCCGCCGGAGCGCCGCCGCGCCATGGATCCTTCCCCCCCGACGCATGGCGTCCCGCCGTCCGCCCTCCACACTGCACCTCGCACGTCCACGTCTACATCAAACGTCTCGGCATGGATCCGCATCACCCCTGAGTCGGCCCCCGGCGACGGAACCGGATCACCGGCGGCAAGCCGCCGGTGAACCGCTCCGTCCCCGGCGACCGGCTCGCTGAAGACCCGGACCGGCTAGGTCGGACGGGCGTTGACGCCGCCCCCTGTCCCTATGAGGATGACAGGTGGGGCCGGCCAAACGCCGTCCGCCTGCCGTCCCTCCTCCCCGCGCGGCTCGTGGGCCGGCCTGTTAAGGCCCATGGGCGCGCTGAGGGGTGGGCCGAGCCAATCCGGAGGAGGGAGATGGGCCGCACGCGCTGAATTCGGCCAGTGTAGCCTTTTCTCTTTTTCCAATATGATTTATGATTTTCTTTCCAAAATTGAAATGTGTATATCTTGACCATTTTAACTCCAAATCCAGTGATTCTTGTACCTAAATTCATCTAAAATCACCCTCTATCTATAATAATAAGTTTCACCCTGATTTTGGTATGTATGCATGTATGTTTACTTGTGTGTTTGTTTTTGCGGTAGACGAAACAACTGAGAACCCGCCGGAACCGGAAGAGGCTATCGTCGACGCCGAGGCCGAGGAACCAACTCCCGAGCTTCGCTGCGACGAAGAACTTGACGACGGCAAGTCCACTGAATTCCCCGCGATTGATGCATAAAATGCCCGATTTTATCATCACATCCTCGACCTAGTTATACACCAAAAATTATGCATTGTTTTGCTAAGCTAAGGTCTCCCACGATAAAATAGCCTCCCAAGCCTTTTTAGAAGTAGCGCGCATAGATGGGATCGCTCATGTATTATATCACTCATAATCTTAATTGGAGGGTGAGTTGTGGTTGGGAGGAAGGGAAAGTGTTTTGTGTAAGACGCGGGGAAAGACCCCGGCAGACGACTTCGGTTGTTGAAGCCACTAGGGGGGTAGAAACCCCGGGGTGACGTTATCACGGAAGCCCAGAGTCCGGCCCTTGTTGCGAGGGTTGGACTGGTGATGGCTCAGTTGATGAGCAAAATGTGGGAGCTCTACCCTTAAGGACCGAGTTTACGTCTCATCTCACCTAACCCGCTTGTGCAACCACTCGAGGTTGTATGCGGCAACCCGTGGTCGGAACCTGCAAGGACAAACCGGACGTAGACCGGTGTGCTGGGATGCATGAGAGATTGGGAAGTGGGCGCGGTTGCATGGCTGCGGTCAGGGGTCAACAGTCGCGTGGCTGCGGGTCTGAGCGACAGGTGGTCCCGCGTCTCTCATGGTTGAAGTTTGGGGAAGCCTTGCTTGGGAAAGACCTAGATAGGATTGATATGATATGGTCGCTCCTATCATGATATCCGAACTTGTGGGTAAAGTGCACACCTCTTATCAGAGTTTAAAATCTATCCGGATAGTCCAGTGTCCATCTGTATGGACGGGGTTATGGTTTGGTTTCGGAAACTAGCTTCTTACAGAATGTGGGATGGGATGGGCTAAAAAGGATGGTTTTGAGGCAGCTGCGGTTGCCGAGGAGGAGTGTGTGAAAAACGTGGTGGCTCTGAGTCATGGCGCCATTCGGACCGGCAAGTTCAATGGCCCATACTTATTTTGCTGGGAACAAAACCCGTTTTCCTAATACTTAAAACATGCCAACTAGAGGCCCCAAGCATACGATATCTTTTCTACGACAAAAACCCCTAAGCCCCAGATATCTCCTTGCATGTACTAATAAGCCTTGACCCGTCCCTCCGCGAGAAGTGAGGTGGGCTTGCGGAGTACGAAGTACTCACCCTTGCTTTGCTGTTGTTTTTCAGAAGACTTCGACGCGTTCGCTGAGGCGCTCTTTGGCTAGATCGTGTTCTTATCCCCAACCGCCTGTGGAGTTGGGTTGAATAAAGGACGCTTGTTTAATTTCCGCTTCCGTTCATTTATGTAATATGTGTTGTAATCGTTAAGTCAGACTCTTTACTGCTTTGAATAAATGTGTGGCTAGCCTCCTGGGACTAGCTATTGTATCACATTTAGCTTCTGAGAAATCAGGGGCACTTCAGGTGGTATCAGAGCCGTAGGTTGGCCGTAAGACGCGACCCTAGGATGATTGACGTTTCTGTGTCCAAATTCTTTTATAAAATTTTCCTTATGCTTAACCATCTATTTACACCTGCCTTGTTTTTCCTTCAGATGGCCCCGACTGCTCCAGTTCTAGCATCAAACGAGCACGGAGAAACCGATTTCGTCCAGCTCTTGCTCTATTGCACACGGCTACTCGGCATTCCCAAAGAACCCTACTACAAAGTTGTAGAATTCCATAAACCCGACACCATAGGTTGTGCCAGAACCGTGTACATCGAAGCCAGCAAGAAGCACCCCGGCTTTGCAGTAACCACCCCTGGCCACGATCCAAACCTTACCAAAAACACCGCAGCTCTCAACACCCTTCGCTGTCTTTGTAACGTCTATGAAAAAGAAATCGAGCACACCAACATACGGTTCTTCCCAGCGGAAGACCGAACTACTGCCCTATGGAAGAGACGCCTAATCCCAGTAGTAGAAGGCAGGGTTTCCAACAAACATCCCACCATGTCAAGCCTAACCAACTACCTATATGCCCTAGACACCCACTTTCAAAAGCTAGACAAACAATTGTTCAAAACTCACCGTCGAATGCTGGCCAGTGAAATAGAGGCAAAAGAGCTGAGAATTCAAAATGCTTCCCTAAGGGCTAGGCTAGCTGCTACTGAGGATAAGGAGAGGGCACCTTGGGAGATGGTGAGAAGCACACGCACCAAGTATAAAGATAAAATGGAACGCATGGCAAAAAGGGTCAGGACAGAAGCCGAGGGATCGGCAAAGGACAAGGAAGGAGAGGAACGCCAAGTGACAAAGAGGGCCAGGACAAAGGCCGAAGAACCAGCAAAGGACAAGGAGGAGGAACAAGCCGCTGACTTAGCCAGTCTAGATACAGATTGGAGTTGTTTTCCTCCAGCTAGTGAAGCTTTCTCTAACGATGTTATCGACCTCTCTGCATTTGAGATACTTCCCCAAGAGGGCATCTCAACTGCAGTAGAGGAGCTGTTAGACTTCCTCAAGTAGAGTCACCCATGATGTCAGAGGCACGTCTCGCCTCCTTGTATCGCTAGAACGGTTGATTGAATAAAATAAAGATTTCGAAAACTTCGCAATAATTGTCTATCAACAAAGAACACTTAATCTCTATCCTAAAAACCGCCCTTGTTTTCAGATGGCATCTCACAACTCGAGCAACGCCGGCAATGTCATGCCAGAAGCAGTGGTAGAAGGGCAGGGTGACAATAACCTGCCAGCAGCAGCAGCAGCTGTTCAGAATAATAACAATCCAGCAGCAGCAAGTGCACAAAATGGAAACAATGAAGCAGAAAGTCACACACGTACACCTCAACGGACTCCACCCCCACCACCCAATCCAATCGTGAAACTGACTCAGAACTTGGTCCGTTGCATAGAAGGAATAGCTCAGAGGGCAACGCCACCCCAGCAAGGCAGAGCTCAGAATATGATGGGCGAGTTCATGAAACTGAAACCAACACCTTTTGCTGGATCCCACGATCCCCTGGAAGCTTATGACTGGATCAAGACCATTGAAAGAAAGTTGGAAATCATCAACTGTGATGAGCCAACCAAGGTAGCCTTGGCCACTCATCAACTCACTGGGGCAGCACTAGCCTGGTGGGAGAGTTACCGTGAAGCTCACAGAGGGCATGTTACCTGGGAAGGATTTCTGGAAGACTTCCGCAAATATCATGTTCCAGAAGCTGCAAGGGATCTCAAAGCAGAAGAATTCAGGAAGCTGAAGCAGAACGCCATGACCATGCAAGAGTACATTGAAAAGTTCACCACTCTGTCCCGTTATGCACCAGAGGAAGTCAACACTGATCCCAAGAAGTGCAAGTGTTTCATTCGGGGACTAAACCCTGAAATCAAGTCCATAGTTCACTCAAATGAAGCACCCAGCTTCGCAACACTGATCAACCGAGTCATTCAGATAGAAGAAGATAAGCGCGAAGAAAAGAGTCAGCTCAAAAGGAAGTTCATGGAGATCAAGTCCCAACGCCAGGAACGTCGTTTCCGCCAGAAGAGTTTTGGTGGGCAAGTGTCACGGGGTTCGTACGGTGTGCCACCCAGAAACACTGTTTCGAACCCGTCACGCTTCGCTCCAGCCCAAAGCAGCTATCAGACTCAGCAGTATGACCCTCGTACCTGCTTCAAGTGTGGCAAGCCTGGGCATTTTCAGTTCAACTGCCCCCAGCAGATGCGGCCAGCAGCATCCACCTTCTCCAATTCAGTCAATGGGCCAAAGCAGACCAGCGTCACCGGGAATCGTCCTGTCGCAAGTACTCAGTCCGGCAAGCCACCCCTGCCGCCAGCTAACAAGGCACGCATCAACCACGTTGAGGCGCAGGAAGCACAGCAGGCTACCGGTGTGGCTCTTGGTGAGTTCCTGGTAAACTCAGTTAAAGCAACTATTCTATTTGATTCTGGTGCATCACATTCATTCATATCCTCATCCTTTGTCGAGAAACACAAAATCCCCACCATACCACTCAAAAGGCCACTCCTAACCCGAACGCCCGGGGCTGACATTCCATGTCAACTCGGTTGCATCGGGGTTCGAATTCTTCTAAGAAGGGTAGTCTTCACCGCAAATCTCGTGGTGATAAAGTCCCAGGACATTGATGTCATTTTGGGTATGGACTGGTTAGGCATTAACCAGGGCGTCATAACCTGCAAAGACAAAGCAGTGCACCTAGTTCACCCCGATGGGACCAGTGTATTCTTCCATGTTGATAAACCTAACCGCGACCCCATGAACTTCCACATAAAAATCCAAACTGTCCATGACGTGCCTATAGTCCGGGAGTACCCGGATGTCTTTCCTGATGAGTTACCCGGTATGCCTCCAGACAGAGATATAGAGTTCATAATTGATCTTTACCCTGGAACTCCACCAATTGCCAAGAGACCATACAGAATGTCATCCAAAGAACTAGTGGAACTGAAAGAACAGCTCAAAGATTTGCAAGAGAAAGGCTTTGTCAGACCCAGTTCTTCCCCATGGGGAACCCCAGTGCTCTTTGTGTCAAAGAAAGATGGAAGTATGAGGATGTGTATAGATTATCGATCCCTGAATGAGGTGACCATCAAAAACAAGTACCCTCTTCCGCGGATCGATGACCTGTTCGACCAGTTGAAGGGAGCAAGGTACTTCTCCAAGATAGACTTGAGATCAGGTTACCATCAACTCAAAATCAGAGAAAATGACATACACAAGACTGCTTTTGTTACCAGATATGGTCAGTATGAGTTCACAGTGATGCCCTTTGGACTTACCAACGCACCAGCTTATTTCATGAACCTCATAAACAAGGTATTCATGGATGGATTAGATAAATATGTCATAGTCTTCATCGACGACATACTTATCTATTCCAAGACAATCGAAGAACATGAAGAACATCTTCGGAAGGTTCTGGAACGATTGAGAAGCCACCAGTTATATGCTAAGTTCAGTAAATGTGAATTCTGGTTAGAAAAGATTTCATATCTAGGGCACATCATCACAGCAGAAGGAGTAGCAGTGGACCCTGAAAAGATAAAGGCAGTAATGGAATGGCCACAACCAACTAATGTGAGCGAAGTTCGCAGTTTCATTGGATTGGCGGGATTTTACCGCCGATTCATTGGAGGTTTTGCTAAGATTGCCAAGCCCATGACAGCACTCCAGAAAAAGGGCGTTCGGTTCGAATGGACCGAGGCCTGTGATAAAAGCTTCCAAGAGCTGAAGGCCAAATTAACCTCAACCCCAGTCTTAGTACTGCCTGACATCCACCGAGACTTTGTCATATACTGCGACGCGTCTCGACAAGGGTTGGGTTGCGTACTCATGCAGGATAACAAAGTGATAGCTTATGCCTCCTGGCAGCTCAAGGATCATGAACAAAATTACCCCACCCACGACCTTGAGTTAGCTGCAGTGGTGCATGCGCTGAAAGTATGGAGACATTATCTAATCGGCAACAAGTGTGAGGTATATACTGACCACAAAAGCCTCAAGTACATTTTCACCCAGCCTGATCTGAACCTAAGGCAACGCAGATGGTTAGAGTTAATCAAAGATTTCGATATGAGCATTCATTACCATCCAGGCAAGGCAAATGTGGTAGCAGATGCATTAAGCAGAAAAGCATATGGCAAGGAATGGATTCCAAGGAATAAACACTTAAACGAGGACCTGTTGAAACTCAATATGCACATTGTACAGGAACCCAAACAGGGCCTGTTGGCAGTACAACCGACTCTGGTAGAACAAATTAGGCAAGATCAGAAGGCAGACGAAGAAGTCCAAAAGGCAATCCAGCGCATCGGTGCAGGGCAAGCCACAGAACTTCGGGTTGATGAGAAAGGCACCCTATGGTTTAAAAATAGAATTTGTGTGCCGAAAACAGGAGCAACCAGGAGGGTTGTTATGGAAGAAGCCCACAACTCAGCTTACTCCATTCACCCAGGGTCTACCAAGATGTACCTAGACCTGAAAACAGACTACTGGTGGAAGGGCATGAAGGCAGATATAGCAAGATATGTGGCACGGTGTGATATTTGCCAGAGAGTAAAAGCAGAACATCAAAAACCAGCCGGTCTGTTACAACCCCTACCCATCCCTATGTGGAAATGGGATGAGATAGGTATGGACTTCGTGACAGGATTACCAAAAACCCCAAAAGGAAATGATGCCGTATGGGTCATCGTTGATAGGCTCACAAAAACTGCTCACTTCCTTCCTGTCCGAACCAATTATAAGGGGGCAAGGTTGGCCAAGCTCTACATTGAGAATATAGTAAAGTTGCATGGGGTACCCAGCAGAATAGTGTCAGATAGAGGGACACAGTTCACCTCTAAGTTCTGGAAAAGTCTTCAAGAAGCAATGGGCACAAAGTTAGACTTCAGTACCGCATACCACCCACAGACAGATGGTCAGACAGAAAGGGTAAATCAGGTCATGGAAGATATGTTGAGAGCATGCGCTCTCGCCTACGGTGCTAATTGGGAAGCCAGCCTTCCGTTTGCAGAGTTTTCGTACAACAATGGGCGTCAAGCCAGTTTGGGTATGGCGCCATTTGAAGCTTTATATGGGAGAAAATGTAGAACCCCACTAATGTGGTCTGAAGTAGGGGAACGGTCCCTAGTAGGACCCGCCTTAATTAAGGAAGCAGAAGAGAAAGTGGCAGAAGTCAGAGCAAGACTAAAGGAAGCCCAATCCCGACAGAAAAGCTATGCAGATGGCAGAAGACGGGAACTCAGTTTCGAGGTGGGAGATTCAGTGTACCTGAAGGTATCTCCGATTCGGGGAACAAAGAGGTTCCAAGTCAAAGGAAAACTTGCACCTCGCTACGTCGGACCTTACAAAATTATTCGGCGAATAGGAAAGGTCGCCTATAAGCTGGAACTGCCAGAGTCGATGCGTGACATACACGACGTGTTTCGTGTATCCCAACTGAGAAAATGCCTGAAGGTGCCAGATCAACAAGTGAACCTGTCGACCGAGGAGTTACAACCAGACCTAGTTTACCAAGAAAGACCAATGAAGATTTTGGATACTGTGACCCGGAGGACCCGGGCTTCAGCTACCAGAATTTGCAGAGTCCTTTGGAGTCGTCATGGCGAAGAAGAGGCAACTTGGGAAAGAGAGGATGCTCTCAGAAAAGAACACCCCCATCTATTTGAAAACCCACAAAATCTCGAGGACGAGATTTCTTCTAAGAGGGGTAGGTTTGTAACACCCCAAAAATCCCATCCAACCAAAACACCTCTCTAAATACACACGGCTTTCAAAATGTTTGCAAAGAAAACCCCCTCACTCAACTCCAAATCTCTTTCAAAATTCAAATTCCAAATCCAATGCAAAAATCAGAAAAAGAAAAGCCTTCTCTTTTCTCATGGGCCGAAAATTCCTTTTCCCTCCCTTCTCCCTTTCCTTTCGGCCCAGCCCAACACCCCCTCCTCCTTTTCCACCTCTTCCCCGCGTGGGCCGTGTCCAAGCCCACTCCCCTCTCCCTCTCTCGGCCTGCAAGGCCCGCCCGCTTACCCTCCCCCCCGTCCCCTACCTCCAGGCGCTCGGGGCGACGCGTGCGCGCGCGACGCCGTCGCCCGCCGAGCCGTCCCCCACCTCTACGCCGTCCTAGCTCACGGCCTTGCACGCGCCTAGGCGCCATCATCGCCTGGCCGCGGCGCGCAGGCCGCCGCCGCCCAGGAGCGCCCGGCCCCCGCCTGCTCGGCACGCCGCGTCGTGGCACGTCACGACGCCGCGCCGCCAGCGTCCACGGCCCCGCGCGCACACCCCCCCCCCCCGCTCCTATTCCCTCTACCGTGAGACGACCGGCCACCTCGCCCGCGCACGAGTCCGCCCAACGGCCTCTGCCGCACGCACGCGCACCGCGCCACCCCATTCCGGGCCCTCCCTCCGCCGGAGCGCCGCGCCGCGCCTATAAAAGGGGCAAGCCCCTGCGCCGGCCTCCTCCTCCCGCCCCCGCTCACCCCGACGCACACACGCTCACCACTTCCACCCTCGGTGAGCGCCTCGACGCGAGCTCAGTTCACCCGCCGCGGCGCCCGCCATTGCCGACCCGCCTCCCTCTCCGATCCCGACGTTTCCCGAGTCGCACCGTCGCCATTAAGGTGAGCTCCGCGTCCCCGGTAAGGGCGCGCGTCTTTCCCCTCCGTTTCTGGCCCGGCTCCGCCGGAGTGCCGCCGCGCCATGGATCCTTCCCCCTCGACGCATGGCGTCGCCGCCATCCGCCCTCCACACTGCACCTCGCACGTCCACGTCTACATCAAACGTCTCGGCATGGATCCGCATCACCCCTGAGTCGGCCCCCGGCGACGGAACCGGATCACCGGCGGCAAGCCGCCGGTGAACTGCTCCGCCCCGGCGACCGGCTCGCTGAAGACCCGGACCGGCTAGGTCGGACGGGCGTTGACGCCGCCCCCTGTCCCTGTGAGGATGACAGGTGGGGCCGGCCAAACGCCGTCCGCCCGCCGTCCCTCCTCCCCGCGCGGCTCGTGGGCCGGCCTGTTAAGGCCCATGGGCGCACTGAGGGGTGGGCCGAGCCAATCCGGAGGAGGGAGATGGGCCGCACGCGCTGAATTCGGCCCGTGTAGCCTTTTCTCTTTTTCCAATATGATTTATGATTTTCTTTCCAAAATTGAAATGTGTATATCTTGACCATTTTAACTCCAAATCCAGTGATTCTTGCACCTAAATTCATCTAAAATCACCCTCTATCTATAATAATAAGTTTCACCCTGATTTTGGTATGTATGCATGTATGTTTACTTGTGTGTTTGTTTTTGCGGTAGACGAAACAACTGAGAACCCGCCGGAACCGGAAGAGGCTATCGTCGACGCCGAGGCCGAGGAACCAACTCCCGAGCTTCGCTGCGACGAAGAACTTGACGACGGCAAGTCCACTGAATTCTCCGCGATTGATGCATAAAATGCCCGATTTTATCATCACATCCTCGACCTAGTTATACACCAAAAATTATGCATTGTTTTGCTAAGCTAAGGTCTCCCACGATAAAATAGCCTCCCAAGCCTTTTTAGAAGTAGCGCGCATAGATGGGATCGCTCATGTATTATATCACTCATAATCTTAATTGGAGGGTGAGTTGTGGTTGGGAGGAAGGGAAAGTGTTTTGTGTAAGACGCGGGGAAAGACCCCGGCAGACGACTTCGGTTGTTGAAGCCACTAGGGGGTAGAAACCCCGGGGTGACGTTATCACGGAAGCCCAGAGTCCGGCCCTTGTTGCGAGGGTTGGACTGGTGATGGCTCAGTTGATGAGCAAAATGTGGGAGCTCTACCCTTAAGGACCGAGTTTACGTCTCATCTCACCTAACCCGCTTGTGCAACCACTCGAGGTTGTATGCGGCAACCCGTGGTCGGAACCTGCAAGGACAAACCGGACGTAGACCGGTGTGCTGGGATGCATGAGAGATTGGGAAGTGGGCGCGGTTGCATGGCTGCGGTCAGGGGTCAACAGTCGCGTGGCTGCGGGTCTGAGCGACAGGTGGTCCCGCGTCTCTCATGGTTGAAGTTTGGGGAAGCCTTGCTTGGGAAAGACCTAGATAGGATTGATATGATATGGTCGCTCCTATCATGATATCCGAACTTGTGGGTAAAGTGCACACCTCTTATCAGAGTTTAAAATCTATCCGGATAGTCCAGTGTCCATCTGTATGGACGGGGTTATGGTTTGGTTTCAGAAACTAGCTTCTTACAGAATGTGGGATGGGATGGGCTAAAAAGGATGGTTTTGAGGCAGCTGCGGTTGCCGAGGAGGAGTGTGTGAAAAACGTGGTGGCTCTGAGTCATGGCGCCATTCGGACCGGCAAGTTCAATGGCCCATACTTATTTTGCTGGGAACAAAACCCGTTTTCCTAATACTTAAAACATGCCAACTAGAGGCCCCAAGCATACGATATCTTTTCTACGACAAAAACCCCTAAGCCCCAGATATCTCCTTGCATGTACTAATAAGCCTTGACCCGTCCCTCCGCGAGAAGTGAGGTGGGCTTGCGGAGTACGAAGTACTCACCCTTGCTTTGCTGTTGTTTTTCAGAAGACTTCGACGCGTTCGCTGAGGCGCTCTTTGGCTAGATCGTGTTCTTATCCCCAACCGCCTGTGGAGTTGGGCTGAATAAAGGACGCTTGTTTAATTTCCGCTTCCGTTCATTTATGTAATATGTGTTGTAATCGTTAAGTCAGACTCTTTACTGCTTTGAATAAATGTGTGGCTAGCCTCCTGGGACTAGCTATTGTATCACATTTAGCTTCTGAGAAATCAGGGGCACTTCATGTGGCGACAAGGCAGCGGCCGATCCGGTGCGGTGGAGGGAGCGGCGCGCAGATCCGGCACGGGGGAGGGCTCCGGTGCCGCCGAAGCGGAGGTCGTCGCCGACGGTGCCGGTCCTCGCCGCCGTCGTGGTGGTGGCCATCGCGGCCAGCGTGCGCTGTAGTGGCAGTACCAGAGGCGGTGCGCTCGCCGCCGCGGCGGCGGACGGGGAAAGGTCGTCGTCGGGGAAAGAGAAGAGAGGGTTGGGGACGCGGTGGAGAGGGAGGGAGGGGGTATTGAGGTCTTTTTTCCAGTAATAAATGCTTTAGTCCTAGAAACCAAACATGTGTTCTAAAGTTTCAGTACTAAAGTTTAGTCACTTTTTTTTTAGTACTAGAGAACCAAACAGGCCCTAAATTTCTTGCGGTGCAATTTGTCCACCTAGGTTAAGTTCTAGGCTGTCATGGGTATATATTTATGTTTTTTGGATTTCTAGATTTAATGTCATTGTTTTTTCATCATAGATAAAGTTTTTGTCGACATCAAGATCGCATGCGGTGATTTCATGAATCTCGAGATCCTTTGGCTCAATCTCTCAGGTTAGACGTGTGTGCGTGTTTTCATAGAGATGAGTTTCAAACAAAATTAAACTTCATTCGCTAATTTTTATTTGTAGTTTTAAGTTGGTGGGAGGAGGGGCTCTTTAATTTTCACTGTATCACCTTTGGGCACATATTTATAGAACGCTATTGCTTGGGTGGTTACGGGATGGCTGTATTCCAAAATAAGTTGAGACTAACTCCAGAAAAGTCAAAGTTAAACCACAATGGCACCTTCCTAAATAAAATTAAAGAAGTCGATTTTGTTAATTCTGTTTTTTTTTTTATGAAGAAGGCATAAGCCCAATTTATAGTGGTTAGTGCAATTCTTACTTGTAGGCATAGTTTTTATTTTTAACATTTTTAATTGATATTAAAACAATTAAACTACACCAAAAAATTGCATGAGCCAGTCATGCCACATGTGTTGGCAAGGTGTCGGAGCGCGCACCAGAAAATTTGTCGGCACATATTGGAATGTGCACGTTTGTTGCACCCGTTCGAGTGGTGTGGCAACATTAGTTTGCTGTCACCCATGAGTGGTGTGATAGGACATTCACTTTAGAAACCTAGATTTTTTTTTTTCATATGGTGTCGATTGGATATGATTTTTATAAACAAATATTGCTCTTAACAAGATCTAAAAATTCAGATATGGATAGGATCTTTTAACCTTCCAAATGAATTTGGACTTAGAAACGTCATATAAATGCAAAGGATGAAAGCAAATGCACTTTTACGTTGAGTAGATACAATACAATGAGAACTCAACACAACTTGGACGCCTTCTCTGATTACAATACAATGAGAACTCGACACAATTTGAACTCAACACTTTTACGATGAAAGGGAAACAAAATTTAAGCCCCGATCAATGTCTGCCCCGAGAGAGCAGTGATTCCAGCTGAAAAATAACCGCACCTTCCCTGATTTCTATGGTTGGGTGCGGGGATGCCACGCCAACTACCGTTGGACGCCTTCTCAGTTGCAGGTCCCGCTTTGCGTCAGCGAGCTACCACTTCTTTTCATCATAAAGCTACCAATAATTGTGCTTATGTTATGTGTAAGCAGATTAGCCGCGTAACATTGGTCCGAGTAGGCAATGTCCACGTCTCACAAGTGTCAACATCAAACGTAACGCATTATAAAAAAAAACATCAAACGTAACGGCACGGTAGCACGGGACCACTTCGTATCGCAAGCGTCAACATCCAGAAATTCAAGATGTGACTGCATACAGATGGCACGAAAAAAAAAAGACCTCCAGAAAATGAAAAACAAAAGGAGAGCACTGATAAATATAAACAAATTCTTGATGACCTCTGTTTTTTTGGTAGATATGAAGCAAGTTCATGCCATTCTTGATAGCGTGACCAACCTCTTCGCTAGCAACCTCACGATTCGGGAGGTTTTTCCGAGCCCGTTAAAGTTAAATTCTCTTAATGAAATCCCAGGAATGTATGTTCCCCGAGCCCGGAGCATTTTTGTATTTGACAAAAATCAGTCCATCTACCTGCACCCAGACGCAGCAAGAAGACAAAACCATGGCGCAAGACAGCAAGTGTTCAAGACAAGGCAGTTCTCAACCCATGTCACTATGCCGTATAGCATGCACATGCCCTGTCCACGGCGATTGTTCATATTCTCTGCACTGCAGACTTGGCCGCCGAATCGAGATGGTTTCTCCAGTTAATTGCTGCCTGAACAGTCCATATCCCCTTCTGCATCCCACAGCCTAACTGTTGCGACTCGACGTCTCGACCACACCTCTACAATACCCTACTAGTACCATCACATCTTACAAATCCTTTATCTGGCACACATTATAGTACGGGCTGTCTAACATGAAGAGTTTGAAAAACTTCAGAGCATACTTTGCAATATCAGTTGTTAGACCCTAGGAAATTGATTATCGAGTTGTTAGCAATAAAACTTCACCCAACTCCTATCTTGTATGAGCAACAGCCATGGGCAACGGATCTGGGCCGACATAGGTCAGTTCAACTTTCTGGGGAAGAAGGTGGTAACGGATGGACATCTCCTCAAATATTTTCTTTAACTCCATGACAAGTTCAGACCTTCTGATGTTCTTCTCCCGGATGTTTTGGAAGTTCATTGTGTGCTGGACAGACAGAGACATATTGATCTTGTTTACATCCAAGATGTCCTTCAGGTTTACCGTGTGGACAGGGTTCCAATGTGTTGGTTTGCTCTCCAAGTACCTGAAAATAAAAGAAAACAGTGATAAGTGATTATTTGGATCCTATTCATAGGGACATGTGATATTCGCTCTTTGTTCACGTCATATGATAATTTGGATACCTATTATTATGACCTACAACCTCTGAAGTTAAAATATGAGCTGTGAGAATTCAGGGTAAGTTTCAGAATTTACCCTTTGATTTTGGACTTCAAAGCTCCAATCTGCTCAACTGAAGTTGAAACATCAATAGCGAAATCAATTGTGTCATACATGTTAGGGCTTCGGTAAAAGTTGCTGATTGGCTTTGTCGACAATACAGAGTTTGGATAATATATCTTTTCATTGTCATTTTTCAGGAAAACAGTAGTCAATATATTCATTTCTTCAACAGTCATCTATCATCAGAGTAAAGTCATGTCAGGGACTGAGAGACATAACATGATATTGACAATCAATGGAAACAAGTACCAGAAAGGGTGACTAGAAATTACCTGTGTTCCATCGATTACACAACGGTCACCAACATCAAATGGATGCATGATGAAAACAAATATAAGGGCCTCAAATACAGTCTTGCAGGCATTCCCAAATATGAATACCACAACCAGAAGCTGTGACGAGATGACAACAAGGATCTTGGTTGTTGCAATGCCCATCAACAGTAGTGTCACGACTATGATTATAATGACGACTATAACGCTGATGAGGTTGTGAAGTTGCATAACTGCAGTCTTTGTGTCATTCAGAGAATGTGCTAGTGATTTGCGATCAAGGTACGCTTTTACCTGGTAGAAAAGCAAGATCAGGAAAGCAAACAGACACCTTCTGATACGGGTCAAATGATCCCCAATTACCATATCAAAATATACAAACAAGATATATATTTCTATTTTTCATTAGCAGGTATTGTATATGTTTCAAGGAATCAAATGATTTACAAGAATTAAATATGGAATGACTTTTAAAAAAAAAAGTAAACTGAGCCAGATGACCATAATGCAGAAATTAGAATCCTCAAACTATGCAGCTTAGGTTATGTTTGCATATTCAGTTAAAAGTTTCTGCTATCACAAAAGGCTCAAAACCCACAACTGTGACAGCATCAGCACACAAAGCAAAAAAAATTCAAGACATGAGACACCCAATCAAACCTATCATATGTCATTATGATTTTTCCCCCTGAAATAGAAGGAAAATGGAGATGGTAAATGTGTTCGATGTTTCCCTTACCACCCAATTCTTCAGAGCAGACTTTTTTATCTTCCCCGTCTCCGATGCTCCCTCAAACATTGGAATCACCAGGTCCACCTCCTCCTTGTTGAAAAATCTCAGCAGATCCACCTCCTCAATGTGCCTATGTAAACAATTGAAAAGAATTGGACATGTTGAGAGTTGAGACATGCATATAGATAAGAAATGGTGTTAGTTGGGATCCTCCTCACTTATAACCAGGCCTCGCAACATTCTTGAATATAGCATATGCCGCTGCCTTCGCCTCCCATTCGCTATTGATCTCTTTATCCTTTGGTTCCATGCCATCGACGTCGTCAAAGCTCTCAAGAGTATTAGAGATGGTGGACAACCTAGAGCTTCGGATGGCCGTGATGAGCCCCCTCATCGTCCAGGCCGACACCTTCTCCTGGCTCATCCTCCTGAGCTTGACGACATCGATCACCTCCGGCACACCTTTCTCCTCCTTGTCCTTGGCCTTTCCGAAGCTGACCCGGCCAAGCCCGCTGCCCTCCCGCCCCACATTCTCCGCGAGCTCCATCACGGGCGGGCCCGACAGCGTCTGCAGGACGTACTGGTGGAAGACGCTCTCCTGGATCCGGTCGAAGAAGGCCTTGCGGTGGAAGGTGGAGGCGACGAGCTTCATGAGGAAGGTCTTGACGAGCCAGATGACGGAGGCGATGAGCACGGAGGCGAGGAACCTGGAGACGTAGTTGAGGATCCTGGCGGTCTTCTCCGGGCGGCCGAGGTCGCGGTCGAAGAGCTGCGACCAGGCGACGAGCACGAGCGCGAGCCAGAGGCAGACCTGGAAGCTCCTCTTGATCCCGAAGACGAAGTAGAGCACCTTGGTCCGCAGCAGGAAGTTGCGCTCGACGACGAAGACGAGCAGCGTGACGAACCACTGCGTGAGGAGGTGGCCGGAGAAGACGGCGGTGACCATGACGCACCACTTCCAGATCTCGAGCCCCCAGAGGACGCGGCCCCGCAGCGGGCGCGCGACGAGGCTGACGACGAGCAGCGCGAGGAAGAGGACGAGCGCGGAGAGCTCCAGCCCGAGCCGCGCCCGCCGCCGGCACCGCGCCGCGGCGCCCGGCGCCGCGCGGGTGCCGTCCTTGGCCCGGAAGAGGTCCTCGTCGTCGTCGGCCTCGGCGGGGGTGTGCGGGGTGGAGACGCCGCGGTGGGTCGGCGTCGCGGCGGCGGCGGGGTGGGCGGGGGAGGGGTGCGCGGCGGCGGAGTCCGGGGGGAGCGTCGGCGTGGGCGGCTCCACGAAGCGCGACTTGGGCTTGGCGATGGAGGAGCGGCGGCGGAGCAGCGCGGGCGGCAGCGGCGGCCGCGAGGGGCTGGAGCCCGGCGGCGGCTTCTCGGGGTTCTGGGAGGGTTTGGGGGCCTCCGCCGCCGCCGCGGGTTTCGTCGGCTGCTGCTGGTTGCTGTTGCCGCTGCTAGGGCGCGGCGGCGGCGGGTGGTCGGGCGGGATGAGGAGGACGTGGTCCGCATGGCTGTGGTTATTACGGGGCGGCGACGCCGCCGCGGCCGCGGACAGGTCCATGGCACGCCAACCGTGCGGCGGAGTGGGAACCGGGGACGGGTCTAGGAGCTTGAGGAGCTCGGGGGCGCTTGCGGCGGCGGAACTGCGGGCCGCGTGCAGTGCAGGGGCAGGTGCCGTGGTGGCCGGGAGACGGGCTGCCGTGCCGGGACGGATGGGGGCGGCGCGACGTTTATTTCCTTTTTCGAAGTTTGAGCGAGGGACGACGGATCGGAGCTGCGGAGTGGGTGACATGCGGGCCCCAGACTGGTTAAATGAAGGGCGAGCGGCTTGGCTGTTGCGCACGAGGCACGAGCCGTTTGTCGGCCTAGGTGCTTCACCTCGCAGTCGGGTTTCACGCTTCGTGACGCGTGTTTCTTCCTCGTGCGGAAAGCAAAATCAAAGCAGCAGATTGTCTCTGTCTAATTTTTTTCTTTTCTTGATAAAATAAAAAGATTTACCTTTTGTTTTGATCCTCCATTAATGAGGGCACATCTAGGGATGAAAGTGGGACGGATATTTCCCGACTATCCGTCCGTCCGAAGGGTTTAAACAGCATTCGGATAGCAAATTCGGAAATTTGGATACTTTAATCGGATAACGGATACGGATATCGGATAGTGTGTTGGATATCGGATACGGATACGGGACGCTCGATATCCGTCGGATATCGGATATCCGATCGGATATCTATCCGGATACCCGAGCTATTATCCGTCTAGACAGGACCACATGAAAACGGACATCAAAATCGCATACGAACTCCGTTTTGGACGTTCTATATATCGATGGAAAGCTAAGAATATCATCTTTCTAATAGAACTAATTTCATTTCATGTTCTAAGGTTATTTGTGTATTATTAATTATTTTCTACAATAAATCATAAAAAGGATATTAAATGTAAAAAATATTGCAGCATTGTCTAAAAATACAAATAACTTGCCAAGACCAATAAACATACTATAATAAAATAACCTAAAGTCACTATATGGAAACAATAAAGTAAAATATTGGTTAGGTCGAAACTTGGATGATTAAGATGACATCACGTGTAACCTAAACTACGAATGGAAGCCATATGAAAGAAACACCAACACCTTTTAGAATTTTTTGTCCAAACTTTTTTGACGATGCTACGTGGACATATTTCGCCGCTCCGCCAAATATCATGAATTTCTGTGTCTATTTATGTATTATTAATTTATTTCCATTTTAAATCATTAAAATGCAATTAAATTCATAAAATATTGCAATGTTGTCCGAAAATTGCAAATAATTTCCATAGACCAATAAACATGCTATATAAATATAACTTCAAGCCCCCACATGAAAATGATAAAGTGAACCATGGGTAATGTTGAATCATGGATAATTAGGGTGACTTCACGTGTAACCTAAACTAAGAGTGTAAGCCATATGAAAGAAATACCGACACCTTTTGGATTTTTTTGTCCAAACTTTTTTGAAGATGCTATATGGACATAAGTTGCCCCTCCGCCAAATATCATGAATTTCTGAGTCTATTTGTGTATTATTAATTTATTTTCGCAATAAACTATGAAAATGCAATTAAATTCATAAAATATTACAGTATTGTCTGAAAATTGCAAATAATTCACCTAGACCAATAAACATGCAATACAAAGCTAACCTCAAGCCCCCACATAAAAATAATAAATTGAACTATGGTTCACGTTGAAACTTAAATAATTAGGGTGACTTCACGTGTAACCAAAAGTATGAGTGTAAGGCATATGAAAGAAATACTGACACCCTTTAGAGTTTCTTGTCCAAACTTTTTTGAGGATTCTATGTGGACATATTTTGCCGCTCCGCCAAATATCATGAATTTCTGAGTCTATTTGTGTATTATTAATTTCTTTTCGCAATAAACTATGAAAATGCAATTAAATTCATAAAATATTACAGTGTTGTCTGAAAATTGCAAATGATTCACCTAGAACAATAAACATACAATACAAAGCTAACCTCAGCCCCCCACATGGAAATAATAAATTGAACTATAGGTCATGTTGAAACTTGAATAACTAGGGTGACTTCACGTGTAACCTAAATTACGATTGTAAGCCATATGAAAGAAACACCAACACTTTTTAGAGTTTTTTGTCCAAACGTTTGGAGGATGCTATGTGGACATAAGTTGCCCCTCTGCCAAATATCTTGAATTTCTGAGTCTATTTGTTTATTATTAATTTCTTTCCGCAGTAAATCATGAAAATACAATTAAATTCATAAAATATTACGGTGTTGTCTGAAAATTGTAAATAATTCACCTAGACCAATAAACATACAATACAAAGCTAACCTCAAGCCCCCATATGAAAATAATAAATTGAACTATGGATCATGTTGAAACTTGAATAACTAGGGTGACTTCACGTGTAACCTAAATCACGAGTGTAAGCCATATGAAAGAAACACCGACGCCCTTTAGAGTTTCTTGTCCAAACTTTTTTGAGAATACTATGTGGACATAAGTTGCCCCTCTACTAAATATTTTGAATTTCTGAGTCTATTTGTTTATTATTAATTTCTTTCCACAGTAAATCATAAAAATGCAATTAAATTCATAAAATATTACAATGTTGTCTGAAAATTGTAAATAATTCACCTAGACCAATAAAAATGCAATGAAAAACTAACGTCAAGCTCACACATGGAAATAATAAATTGAACTATGGGTCATGTTGAAACTTGAATAACTAGGGTGACTTCACTTGTAACCTAAATTACGAGTGTAAATCATATGAAAGAAACACCGACACCCTTTAGAGTTTTTTGTCCAAACTTTTTTGATGATGCTATGTGGACATAAGTTGCCCCTCCGTCGAATATCTTGAATTTCTGAGTCTATTTGTTTATTATTAATTTCTTTCCTCAGTAAATCATGAAAAATGTAATTAAATTCATAAAATACTACACGATTTAGCACAATTTGGTAGTATTTTTTACTCAACAAACATTTAAATGATCATAACATACACGATATATGTTGATATTGTTTTTACTTGATATCCAAAATAAATATTCGTATTCGAGGCTATTGGTATCCGGTTCATTATATATCCGAACCGCAACAATCCGCACCCATTAACCGAGATATCCGCATCCGTATCTGTATCTGACAAAAATTTGTCTGAATTCGTATCCGGGAAAAAAATATGAAATCGAATACGGGATTCCCGATATCCGTCCATATCCGATCCGGTTTCATGGCTAGGCACATCCTTATAAAAAAATAGAGATGACTAATTTAAAAGTTAAAAACCAAGGAGATGGCAAAGCGCAGTGCTGCACTCGGCGTACTTCATCGTTTGCAAGTTATATCTTGAATTCCTGCTAAACAGTATTCCTTCTGGTCTTCAGATAATGGACAGTGGGGATTTTGTTTGGTGGCTTCAAATACTTGACGGCAGGGTCTAGGAGGAGCTTTGTGACTTGCTGCAATTAACAAGGAGTATGTTTGTAAGAACTGTCATTAATGTGGAGTCGTGTTTATCTTCTAAACCCCAAACTCAAAATGTAGGCCGATTTTATCAGGCATCCATTCCACCATTTATAACATACTAGTAATTGGCCCGTGCGTTGCAACGGGAGATAACAAAATTTCAAAGTAATATATACATTGCCATGTAACAATATCTGAAATAGCAATTCTCTTGCATAACCATAAAGCACGTGTTTGAAGGGCACATTGAATATATTAAATTCATTACAAATTTCGAACTACATATAGTCAAGAAATTAAATCTTGCAGCATTTTATCTCGACATAGCGTCTAAGATATCACCATAGCTCTTTATGAATACAGCTTGCATAGACCACAAGTAAGATGGGTACTCATCCAAAGTTTATATATAAAACCAAAAAGTCACAACTCTGGATGTCACAAACAAAAACAATGCCAAGCCCAATTGTCGACGATGCATAGGATCTGCACAAACAAAAAACAAATACTATCATTACAGTATAAGAGACAACGGCAGGTATATTAATTTCATACCTTATAGTTACAGTGTAAGAACCTCCTTATAAACGATGTTCTTAGTATATGTCTCGCTCTGCTTGTGTCTTTTTTTTGTCTTGTCTTGCCTTGATTTTTTGTTTTTCTTATCTTTATCATCAGGTGCAGCTAGGACCTTGATGTTACTCCTAGCGGTAGCTCTAGACAACGCCACATAAAGCTGGCCATGGGAGAACACAGGCTCAGGCAAGTACACTCCAGCATGTGGAATTGTTTGTCCTTGTGCCTTGTTTATCGTCATAGCAAAGCTGAGCCTGATGGGAAATTGCTTCCTCTTGAACCTAAAAGGGAACATCTCATCGTCTGAGGGGCACAATAGGATTCGGGGTAGGAAGACCCTCTTCCGAGCATGCTGCCCCAACACAATCTCTGCGTCGATAGTATTTTTTTGGAAACCCCGTACGATGAGCCTTGTCCCATTGCAGAGCCCATTAGCAGGATCGATGTTTCTTAGCAGTATGACTGGACAATTTATCTTGAGCCTCAGAACATGGGGAGGCAGCCCGTTAGGGGTCAAAGAGTTGAGAAACTCTGGCGGATAGTAGTTGTGTGGGTCATCGTCCGCCCGATCGAAGCTATGGTACACCATCTCCTCCCCTCGGAAATGATGGATCATTCGCATATTGATCCTGTCCACACAGTCATTCCGCGTGGACAAGATGGCTCTTGATGTGATATAGTCTGGATCTGACATGTTATCATCAAGCATTGGAAACACATCCTCTATTAATCTATGTAGGTCTGTATCCTCTCCAGTGTAAGGCACACATATTTCATCAGGCAAACGTATGTACCCATCACCATTGTCCTCCTCGGTCCCATTACCGACTCGCAATAGGTATTCTGCGAACCATGGGTCGCTCTGCGCCCTCATGTTGCGTACCAACTTTAGGTGTCGCATGGACTCCCAAAGGTATGACCTACGTAGGGATGCGTCGACTACCTGACCCCTTGATCCTTTTCTGATAACCGGGAGGACTTGCCTAAAATCTCCTCCAAACACAACTGTCTTCCCGCCGAATGGCCGATCCGATGCGTTCATTATGTCCCTCATACTGTGCCTCCACCGCCTGTCTCCTAGTCATAGTGGCTTCATCCCATATTATCAAGGATGCTTCCTTTAGAAGCTTAGCTGTCCCACTCTGTTTTGTGAAACTACATGACAACCCATCATAAATGGTTAAAGGTATCTTGAACCGTGAGTGCGCGGTCCTTCCTCCGGGCATTATGGAAGCAGCAACACCGGATGTAGCTGTCTCCACGGCAATGTTACCCATGCCTCGGACCGTGGCCAATAATGCCTTGTATAGGAAAGTCTTGCCCGTGCCTCCGGGGCCATCAACGAAGAACACACCTCCTTCGCCGCTATCCACAGCAGCTAGAATCTCATCATAGGCGGACCTCTGCTCAGCATTGAGCGAGGTCGCTAGTGTTTCATGGTCAGGGTCCAACTCAATAATCGATTCCTCGTATATCTCTCTGTCCACACCGTGAGACGAGTCATATTCCTCATTGATCTCAGGAAGAGGGTAAGATTTAATATCCTTGCCCATTGATTGCAGCATGTTCCTTATATCTATCAAAACCATATTCTGGACCGCTTGCATGGACAACATTGTGCGACAGTAGTCTTCCGACATTGCCTCTCGATGTTTGTCCCAAAGGCCTCGCGCATTGGAAGCCTCACAATGCACAAGTATCGTCGCAAATAGCCTTCTGAGCGCCGATGGCATTTGGAATGTCTCAGCCTCAGTGAGGCAGTCATCCAAAGTGTTGTCCGCCTCAATTAGACCTCTTCTTTCTGCAGCTTCACGGAAGGATGGCACGATCTCACCATCGACGGTCCTAAGGTCCTCGAACGAGGTAGCACCTGCCACATGGTTTAGAAGAACCCTGAGGAAGTAGCGTTCCCCCTCGGCTGGATGGGCCGATATGATTCTACCAATCTGTTTCACACCCTCCCGTTTCCTCTTTTGCCAGAATTTGTCCTTCTTGCATTTTTGCCAAGTGAAGTACTCTGGAAAATCACGGTAGAGGATACTTCGCGCTTCAGGGTTTTTCTTGTTTGCCTCAAAGTACTCTGTTAGCATTGACTTTTTTGCTCCTTCTCGATCAAGTATTTCCTGGATATCTTGACCCTCTTCATATGTAACCATGTGCATGCCAGGGAGATGCAGCTGTAGTTGCATCAAGGGTGGACTATTCTTGCTTAGGTCGAAGCCGTATATCCTCCACAATGCTTCCGGAGGAGTCACCCACCTAGCTTCCCTGTACATCTTGATCTCATCGACGTTCCCCTGACCATCCGCCTCATTCACAGATACAGACGCACGGTCGTGGCCCTTATATAGGTACTTGTAGAGGTATTTGACAGCCTTGATGCTTGAGCAAACCTCGACGTTGATGTGGCAATTGAAATACCTCAAAAGGAAAGGATTGTAAGGAACAACCCATCTATTGTCTAGTTCGTGCCCTCGTACCTTTTCTTTACGGCCATCTTCACGTCTCCTATACACCGGATATGAGTCCTTTCCTTGTAAAGTGGCCATGTTGAAAGGACGTGGATAATGGTTCCTGCATTTGCCACTTGCCTTTGTGCAAGGGCACTTAGGATTCAACATACCGCAAGGACCATGCATCATATGCTTGATAACCATTTTGTATAGCTCTGGGTACTTGCATTTGTTTGGCAGTTCGGCGGAGATGATAGAGTCGTACTGCTCTGGGCACGTGAGTTTGTACTTTCCCTGCATGATCAATAGGAAGTGGGCATGTGGTAAGCCCCTCTTTTGGAACTCCACCACGTAAACATATGCCTGCACCTTGCCAAGAATTCCCTCCTGTAGCAGTAATCTCTTCATTTCCTCTAGCTTTGCTCTAAAAACACGCACGGCAAGGTCTGGACGATCTTGGGGTATCTGACCAACCTCAAGCTCACGCTTGATCTCCTCCCAGTAAGGGTTACATGTCATTGTCAAGAAAATATCAGGCTTCCCATATTTTCTTACTAACGCCATGGCATCGAGGTACCGACGTCTCATATCTCGGGGCCCCCCAATGAATGACCCTGGTAGAACGGTCCGCCTACCGACCGCGTCAGCTCGTGTTTCCCCCCTATGAAGGCAATCCATTAAGCCTTGGTATAGATCAGCCCGTATCTCTTTTTGATGAGACCATATGTAGTCTAATCGTGAGCTCTCAATTTTTATGTATGTATCGACTACGAATCGTTGAAAAAGACGCTTGCCAAATAGGATTGGATTGAATATCCCTGGTCGCATCTGGAACTTGTAGCAGTAGTAGTCCCTCACAGATACACATAGACGGTTAGCACTATCTGCGTAGTATATGACATCGAAGGTTAGGGCATGCCATCTAAGTGAGAGAAGCATAGGAAATCACACTTCCATTTAGACTTCGACAATATTCAAGAATATAACCTGGGTTTCCTTACCATTGGCACGTGCAGCACGAGCATGATTGACCGCATTGATGGAAACACCACGTATAGGTATACCCGAATGCCAGCCGCTTTCGCCTCTTGGAAAAAATAGAGGGTATGCCAATGGATCATAGGATGCATGATAGGACCTGATTCCATACTCTTGCTTGTTGTTCCCATAGAGTACGACGCCACAGTCGAATTTCCTACGTTGCTCGGTCCCCTCAACCCACACTACAGCCACCTCTGAAGTGAGAGGTACATTATGCGTCCTCTGGTCCATGTGATGATCAAGGTTGAACATGATACGATAGTACGTTAGGCCCTCAATTTGTCCCATCTGTTTGAGTTGCTGAGAGTATGGGTTGTCTTTCAATATATGAACCAGTTGTCGAATCACTTGTTGATCCTTCTGGTTCTTATTTTTGCTGCAGTGGCGGTACCGATGTTCCAGGCTGGGATCATCATCGTAAAAGTACATCTCTAGAGGATTTCCGCCCTTGCGCTTCGCAGCCAAATCAGCTATAGTATGGTACATCTGCCCATGAGCTCGAAATGTGTACACACCAGTCTCTCTAGGGTTTATGGTGTCCCCATCGAGCATGCAGTGGAGGGATGTGAACGCGAAATGGCCATTGAAAAACCTAATGCTATCACGAAAGTGCCGAGCATCAGAATCTGTGCTTGTCCATAGCCGCATGAGCTCAGGTGGCGTTTCAATGTTGGATAGACTTATTTTGCCATCTCGACAGCAGAAACCCTTAGGTTCTTTATGGAACCTCTTCGCACCACAATGCTTACAGTTTGGCACATCCTCCAACACATGTGTGTTTTCTGGTATATTACTATACACATGGTCATGTGGGTCTTCAATGCTAAAGCTCGTGGTGGAGGCATCATTAGTTACATCAATTACAATTTCCTCATCATTCTCTTCATCTGGTAAGTTTAAGTTTACACTGTCAACCAATATATGGAAGAGTATAGGCAAGGGAGACAATGGTAGGCTTAATGTACCTTGGCCTGCAAACATGTAGCCATCGTCACTTTGGTCTTCTTCAAATATGACTCCATCGCCACACTCATCGTGAACATGTGACTGTGTTGGAGACACTATATCATTAGCATCTTGTACATCTAGAGTATCATTAGGCATTTGTATTGTAGGTTCTACAAGACTTGTGTCTTGTGAGATTGACGTAGGATCCACCGATGCACTTTTACACCTCTGAGCAATCGTTTTGGCAAATGTCTCGTTACGGTGAGCTTTAAGCATAGCCCTTTGTCCCGCTGGCATATTATTTATCCGCTTCCTTTTAAGAGTTTTTCCAACACCAATATCAAAATCTGTTAAGTATTAAAATTTATTATTTTAGCATATTTGATTAATTCTAAGCATAATTTGGGATCAACACATGTGTTAGTTACGGCACTAACCTTTCTCATTATCAGTGGGAGCTGAAAAATCAACAGTGATCGCAGACCCAACCGGGATGGATGAGCTAGAAGGAAATACCACGTCTAATGTGTTGTAGGTGAGGTTTTCCTTGGCTATAGAACGTAGACCGGGAGTGTTGCATTGCACCAAACGATGAGTCCTCTTTGATTGCTTTTGATCCGGTGTCATTTTTGCATAACGTGCTCTATCATGTGCACGGATAGATTCCAATTGTTCTAATAGAGTTCATTGTGAGCAGTTATACATCCACCAATTCCGCAATGAATCTACTAATATTTGATTTGGCACAAAACTAAGACATGTAAGGGTAATTCTTTTGCTTTGGCACAAGACAAGCCATATAAAACTACATGCTTAAACTCAGCCAAACATAATTCACCATTACAAAGCATTAGTTTTTCAAGAGCAACATTTAAAATGCGTCAGAAGATATAGAACAGCTCACATCCCATATACAATGAGGCTTCTTATGTAACATCAGAATTTTACGGGCAACATTTAAAATGCACCAGAATTAGTGATTAAAGCTTCATCCAATCATTAAAGCTTCTAACCATTCAATCCTTACAACACCAGGAAATGACTATTCCTTAGATGACATTCAGGGTGGAACCTCACCTACTGACTTTTTACGAGCTTCCCGCTTTTTGTTAAGCATTTCATTTTTTTTTGTGCTCATCCATATTTGCATAGCGCTCCCTATCTTGCTGACTCTTTTTTCTCCTTGCTATACGTAGAAGACTTGTTTTTATTTTGTGTCCTCTTTACATCTTCGTGATCTGTACAGAATCCATTGACATTGCTACCTTTGGTGCCAACGACATCTAACAATAAAGGGAAGGCAAAATTTTAGGAGAGGGATGCAAGGATTTGTACCACTCATGATGCATTCTTGTTGCTGAGAGTACACATGATTTGTGTCACTTCTATGCAACCACTCACTATCTTCATCTAGAGCTGAGCAAATCAAAAATAGATCATTATCCTGAGAATGTCCACTGATTTGGCAGCATACCTATCGTTGAGTGGTTTGGCAGCATACCTCTAGTTGGCACTTCTTGCCCTGTCCCCATTTCATTATCTTGAACCATACCAATGGAACGTTGATTTTGATTAACTTGGGCAGCACCAACTTTCCTTTTCTGATGTGCTTCACGACGCTTTTTTAGAAATTCTTCTTTTTTATTGATATCCATCTGCGCATACACTTCTCTCTATCTTTTTGCCTTCTCCGTTCTTTGGGATCCACAGGTGTTGTTTGTGAGCCGGATGGCACAGGACGACCATCTATAAGCACCGAACACATTGTTTAGTTAATTGAATAAATAATATACTACATTCCTACAACTGAATCAGTGAATCATATATAGAATGAAGTTTGTGAACATAACTGGTAATGATGGAATTGGTAAGGTCTCCTAGTGCAGTGCGTTCACCAGATTGCTCTGAAGATGCCATCTACAAGGAATAGAAACCAGGAACAAAGTGAGCTTTCAACATCTAGACTGAAATAACAAAGAGATTGTTTCCGCTTTCAGTTATCAAAGAAATAGTTTTTCATTAGCCAGCAATGAGAAACTCTTCCTGCTTTCAGGTTTCATTTATCCGTTTACAAAAAAACTGTAAAGTGACATACATAAAGATGCTCCATGCTCGGTAGCTTTATCACAACAGAATTCAACAGTTAATAAATCATATGTGGTTCGCACTAAAATCATATTCAGTTAACCCAGCAACACAAAGATGCAGTAGGCTCAATCTGAAAACACGAAGATGTGAGGACTACTGCACTGCCGGCTGGTAGCTGACTACCTTCTATGTGGAAAGCAGAAGCAAAAAAACTACTCGATGTGAGGACTACTAAGGTCATTCAGGCATTCAGCGACCATGAAGGCAAGCTAAAGAATGTCCTAGGATGTTTACAAAACTACACTCTCCCATGATATGGCGGTATGTAATCAGTACATGTTCTCTCCATTAGCACAACATAAATGTCAAGGACCTCTGGACCTAGAGATGGAGGCCCCTGGCTCCTCAGTTCATAACCAGAGCTGGGTAAGGGAGGTGCCAGGTTGTTGCTGACGACATGAGCAAGGGGATGAGATTAGAGGGAAGGGAGGTGAGTGTTTAGAGATAACTTTCTTTTTTTTCCCCCATCATAGTCTCACGAGTACATATATATAGGAGCCTTGCTCCTTTGGTTTTGCTGCCTGACATTACTACCTAGCCGGCTACACAAGTGCCCAGGCTAATTACTATTCTTAATGACTAAACTCCTCAGCTGCTTAGGCCTCTTCGTTTTGCTCCTGGCCATGCGCAGCCTGGGGTGCTGTGCTGCTGCCTCCTCGAGTTCGGGGTTTGCGGCTGTATTGCCGTCCCCACATCACATCTCTCCCCCCCTCGACGAGCAGCTTGTCCTCAAGCTGGAAGGTGGGGTAGCGCTCGATGAAGCTGTCGACGTCCTCCCATGTGGCTGATGCGGCAGGTTCACCCTGCCAGTGAACAAGCACTTGGCGAACGCCTCGGGCCAGTCGAGAACGGGTGACTTGTTCCGGGACAGGCTGAGTGGCGCCGTGGTGGACCGAAGGCAATGCTGGTGGAGCAGCTGGTGGCGAGCCGACGAAACGATTGAGGAGGCTGACATGGAAGACATCATGAAGGCGAGCACGAGGTGGAAGCTCCAGGCGGTAGGCCACTTCGTTGATGACCTCCGCAATGCGATACGGCCCGTAGAACCGAGGCCGCAGTTTGCCCTTAGAGACTCCCTGCAGAGAGGCTGGAGCGCGATGGCGTAGACGGAGCCACACCCAATCGCCCACTGCGAAGCGCACGTCGCGATGATGCTTGTCGTAGAAGCGCTTGTACACCGATTGAGCCTGCTCTAGCCGGGCGTGAGCATCAGCCAGCATGTCGTCGCGGTCAGCCATGCTCTTGGCCACCGCAGCCACGCGAGTCTCGCCCGGCTCATAAGAGCGGATGCTGGGAGGGTCGCGGCCGTAGACGATCTTGAAGGGTGTCGACCGGAGTGCTGACTGGTAGGCGGTGTTGTAGACGTATTCCGCCCACGGCAGCCAGCGCAGCCACTGTCGGGGGCGGTCACCGGTAATGCATCGCAAGTACATGACGATGATCTTGTTGGCTGCTTCAGTTTGTCCGTCTGACTGAGGATGGAAGGCAGTCGTCATGTGCAGTTTGATCCCTGTGAGACGCATCAGTTCTTGCCAAAACAGAGAGGTAAACACCGGGTCCCTGTCGGACACGATGGACTGGGGCAGGCCGTGCAAGCGCACGATGTCGGAGAAGAATGCCTGAGCCACGGACTCTGCAGAATAAGGGTGGGACAGCGGGATAAAGTGGCAATATTTGCTGAACCTGTCGACGACGGTGAGGATCACCGACTTGCCCCCCACCCGTGGCAACGCCTCAATGAAGTCAATGCCAATGTCTGCCCAAACAGAGGAGGGAACGGGCAGGAGAAGAAGAAGACCAGCCGGCTGTAGATGCTCAGACTTGTACCTCTGGCAAGTGGCACAGGCCCGCACATATTCTTGCACACTTGCTCTGAGGTTGGGCGCATGAAAATCACGGCGAATGCGGTGCAGCGTCCGCTGGACGCCCTCGTGGCCCTCATCGTGGACGGTGGCTAGCAGTTCGGACAGCAGGGGAGCACCAGGCGGGATGTAGAGGCGCCCCTCAAAAGCCACCATGCCGTCGACGAGCGACCACGGCCTGGAACGCTGACCGGAGCTGATTTCCTCCTTGAGCGCGATCAGCGCTGGATCTTGAGTGTTGGCGATGCGGAGGCGATCTATGAAGTCGAAGTGCGGCCCCGAGATGGTGTGGACTGCTAGCTCCTCGGTGTCCCGGCGAGACAGCGCATCAGCGACGGTATTAGAGCTGCCCGCCCTGTACTCAACTTCAAAATCAAATCCCAGCAGCTTTCCAACCCAGTGATGCTGGGGAATTGTTGCCAGCCTCTGGTCCAGCAAGTACTTCAAGCTAAAATGATCAGTTTTCACCAAGAAACGGCGCCCCCAAAGATAAGGGCGCCAGTGTCGAATTGCCATTACCAAGCCTATGAGCTCACGCTCATATGCCGCCAGGGACTGGTGTCTAGGAGCTGCGGGTCTGCTGAAAAAAGCCACAGGGTGATGGCCTTGTGTCAAGACGGCGCCGAACCCGTATGTAGAGGCATCACACTCCACCGTGAATGACTGACTGAAGTCCGGCAAAGCTAGAACGGGTGCTGTAGTGAGGGCTGTCTTCAGAGCAGCGAACGCCGTAGTAGCCTCCTCTGACCAACAGAACCCATCCTTCTTGAGCAGTGCATTGAGGGGTCCGGCGATGGCGCCAAAATGCTTCACGAACTTGCGGTAATAGCCCGCGAGCCCCAGAAACCCACGAACAGCACGTACCGAGCGAGGACGAGGCCAATCTGCCACAGCCTGGACCTTCTCAGGATCCATGGCGACTCCCTGGACGGATATGACGTGGCCAAGATAGGCGATGGAGGACGCTCCGAATGCGCACTTGGAGCGCTTGGCGAATAATTGGTGCTGCTGGAGTGTGGTGAGGACGGTGCGCACGTGCTGGATGTGCTCGGCGAAGGTCTTGCTGTAGATTAAAATGTCGTCGAAGAAGACGAGAACGAAGCAGCGCAGGAACGGCCGCAACACTTCGTTCATCAGGGACTGAAATGTTGCCGGCGCGTTGCAGAGGCCGAAGGGCATGACCATGAACTCGTACAGAGCGTCATGGGTGCGGAACGCCGTCTTCTCAATGTCGGCCGGGTTCATGCGGACTTGGTGATAACCCGACCGAAGGTCCAGCTTGGTGAAGAATTGCGCGCCGTGGAGTTCGTCCAGCAGTTCATCGACCACTGGAATTGGGTACGCGTCTTTGACGGTGATGGCGTTGAGGGCGCGGTAATCCACGCAAAAGCGCCATGAGCTGTCCGGCTTCTTCACCAAAAGCACCGGCGACGAGAACGCCGAAGAACTGGGCCTGATAAGCCCCTGCTCGAGCATCTGCTTGCACTGACGTTCCAGCTCAGTCTTGTGCGCGACCGGATAGCGGTATGGCCGAACAGCCACCGGCGCCGACCCCGGGAGAAGGTGGATGTTGTGATCCCGGGAGCGAGGCGGAGGCATGCCGGAGGGCTCGGCGAAGACGGTGGAGAACTCGGCCAGCAGTGCCGGAAAGATGTCCTCGGAGTGGCAGGCCCGTAAGCCGGGGCTGGGTGGAGCGGCCACGCCCCTCCAGCACACGCGGTGATCCCGGTGCCAGAAGGACATGGTCAGGGCACCGAAGTCCCATAGAATGGGCCCCAGCGAGGCGAGCCATTGCGTGCCCAAGACGATGTCGTACCCCGCGAGCGGCAGGACGAAGAAATCCGCGGCGAACTGCTCGCCCTCGATGGAGAATGGCGCCGCGCGGCACAGGCCAGAACAGGGCACCCGCTCCCCATTGGCCACTGTGACCTTCATGCCGCCGCGCGGGCACAACTGGAGGAAGGCGCGGCTCGCGGCCTCGGACGAGACGAAATTGTGCGTCGACCCCGAGTCCAGCAGGGCCAACAGCGACGCGCCGCCCATCTGGATGCGGACCTGCATCGTTTCGCTGGTCCGCACCCCCGTGATCGCGTGGAGCGAGATGAGCGGGTCCTCGATGTTGTGCGTGGCCTGCGTATCGTCGTCGTCCTCCTCAGCCTCTGCCAAATCAAGAAGAAAGAGCCTTTGACAGACTCAGTTATGGCCGCGGTTGAATTTCTCATCACAGTTAAAACAGAGGCCCTTCTGGCGACGGTCCTCCATCTCTGCCTGCGACAACCGCCGGATCGGCCGCCCTACTGGTGGCGGTGGAGGTGGAGCGCCGCGCGGAGGGGGTGCGGGCAAAGCCAACGGCTGGGTTGGGCCCGCCAGAATTCCCCGACCCGCGAGGCGAGGTGCTGCTGGCGCCGATGCGGCCGCGACGGCGCTCTGCTCACGCAGCTCCAGTTTCCGCGCGAGGCTCATGGCGACGACCAGCGTCTGTGGGTTGTGCATCTCGACGTCGTGGTTGAGCGGCGGCCGGAGGCCTGCGGTGAACGCCTGGATGCGCTGCTCCTCTTCCAGCGGACCGGCGCGTGGCAATAGGGCCTCGAACCGATCCTGGTATTCCGCCACGGAACTCTTCTGCTTGCACGCCATGAGCTCGCCCAGCGGGTTGGAACGGAGAGGCGGCCCATACCTGAGGTTGAGGAGCTCGGAGAATCGGCGCCACGACGGAGTGCCCTCAGACTGCTGGACCTGTAGGTACCACATTTGGGCGCCTTCTTCCAAGTTGTACGAGGCCATCCAAACTTGTTCCTCCACTGCGATCCGTTGTTGGCGGAAGTACGACTCGCAGCGATTGAGGAACGCTAGCGGGTCAGACTTGCCGTCAAACCGCGGAAAGTCGAGCTTCTGGAAACGGGGAGGGCGATCGCCCAGGGGTTCGCTATAGCCCGAGCGCCGGCTCCCTGTCGATGCGGAGGGTGGCTGTTGTTGCAATGTCTGAATCTGCTGCTGCATATCGGTAATGGAGGTGTTGACGGTAGCAGTGAGCGCCTCAATCATCTTCTCCAGCCTGGCTATGGCCGGATCAGACATTGCAGTGGCAGAGGATGCGGTGGAGTGGGTGGGTGATGAGGGGGTGGATTGAGCTTCGGTGGGTGAGGATCGCCGAACTGCTGATACCAAGTTGTCAAGGACCTCTGGACCTAGAGATGGAGGCCCCTGGCTCCTCAGTTCATAACCAGAGCTGGGTAAGGGAGGTGCCAGGTTGTTGCTGACGACATGAGCAAGGGGATGAGATCAGAGGGAAGGGAGGTGAGTGTTTAGAGATAACTTTCTTTTTTTTTCCCCATCATAGTCTCACGAGTACATATATATAGGAGCCTTGCTGCTTTGGTTTTGCTGCCTGACATTACTACCTAGCCGGCTACACAAGTGCCCAGGCTAATTACTATTCTTAATGACTAAACTCCTCAGCTGCTTAGGCCTCTTCGTTTTGCTCCTGGCCATGCGCAGCCTGGGGTGCTGTGCTGCTGCCTCCTCGAGTTCGGGGTTTGCGGCTGTATTGCCGTCCCCACATCACAATAAATTTCTCCAACAAGAAGTTTCATATGCTGCATCAGTAATCAGTAATCTCCAACAAAACCGCATCAATCTTTTTCCTTCCTAAAACCTATACACCCTGAAATACCGCAATAAAACAAAAGTATTTTTCTGAAACCTATACACCCTGAAATTTAAGGAGTTATCATCCTTTTTCCACAATTTAGTCAAGCGTACTTCTCTTTCTTCAACAGAAAGACCAACCCAAGTTTTGATATAGTTTAGGTTGCACTTATCTATCTTTCAGTTTTATCATATTGTCAGGTATCAACAAATGGAAAACAGAGGTAAATAAATTAAAACGATTTCCATAACTTTATCTAATTAGTTTGAGTGCTCTGCCGTAGTGCTGACCAAACTTGAGGCAGCACAGCAGAGAAAGAGAAGTGGAATAGTGCTGTTCATTGAAAGAGGATTGGCCTGCCGACTTGAGCAGCGAATGACACATGTTTTGCCAAATATACTTTGTTCTTAAATAAGACAACAAGAGCGCCACTGTCCTTTTACAAATTGTACAATTAAAGTGAAATCACTCCTGCTAAGAAGCTGAAAAAATCACGTAACTTTTTTTACTACAGTGGTGCGTATGAATTAAGCAGGCGAATGAATTAAGCAGACAAGGAACTAAACTGGAGGTGCGTATTGTTAGACAGTATATTCTCAGGATAACCACACCTGTAATAGCTCCTGTAATCAAGGCTGCCCTCCCGGTCTGTTTCCATAAACGGGCAGTGGCGTGGCCTACTTATACTGTAATCCTGCAATGGTAATATACAAGCTGTGATTACTCCCAAAATACTCCACGCTTTCATGGTATCAAGAGGATCCTACCTCACCTTCCGCTCCTAAAATCTCGCGCTGCCATGGCGGACGACAGCACCACGGCCGACCTCGCCGCCACGGCTGCCGATACTGCCGCCGCCGAGGCCGACGCCACGCGCCGTCGCGATGCCGACGCCGCCGCTGCTCTCCAGTCCAAGCGCGACGCGGCCACCGCCGCAACCGCTGCCCGTCGTCGGCTCGAGGAAGACGTCGCTCGCCACGAGCGCGCCCTCGCTGACGCGCAGCGCCGCCTCCGGGAGGCCGCCACCGCCGAGGATGTCGACGCCGCCACCGACGCCGATGCTGACGGCGCTGGTGTTGACGCCACCGGTGTCGCTGCCCTCCATGCCCAGGCGCTCGCCATCCTCAACGTGCGCGCACTGGTGCCGATCACGCTCGACCTCGCCACGGCGTCCTTCTCCAAATGGCGCCGCCTCCTCCTCCTTGCCCTCGGCAAGTATGCCCTCGCCGACCACGTCCTGTGCGACGCGACCTTCCCCGACGTCCCCCACTGGGTTCGCATGGATCTCCATGTCCTCTCGTGGGTCTACGGCACCATCTCCCCCGAGCTCTTCGAGATCATCACCACCGCCAACCCCTCCGCCCGCGCCGCCTGGCTCGCCCTGGAGGAGCAGTTCGTCGGCAACCGCGAGACTCGGGTCCTCCTCGTCGACACCGAGTTCCGCACACTCTCCCAGGGCACTCTCTCCGTCTCGGACTACTGCCGCCGCATGAAGACGCTCGCCGACACTCTTGTCGAGCTCGGCGAGCCGATCTCCGACCGCCTCCTCGTCATCAACGTCCTCCGCGGCCTCAGCGACCGCTTCGCCCACCTCCGCCCCTACATCAAGCGCCAGCGCCCGCTGCCCTCCTTCGCCGAGGTCCGCTCCGAGCTGCAACTGGAGGAGCTCTCCCTGGGCGCCCCGTCCGCCTCCGCGCCGTCCATCGCTGCCGTCCCGCCCGCGCCCACGGCGCTCGCCGCCGGCCCACCACCCTCCGCGCCATCCTCGGGTGGGAACCGCCGCCGTCGCAAGGGAAAGAGCGGGGGTGGCAGCACCGACGGCACCGCAGCCCCCGGCGCCGCTCCAACCGGTGGCGGCACATGGCCGAGCTTCTTCAATCCGTGGACGGGCACGATCCAGATGTGGCCCGGACCGCGCCCGCCGACCGCTCCAACCCCACGCCCCCAGGCTCTCCTTGGCGGCCCCGTCGCTCCGAGCGCCCCCACCGGCGGCGCTGCGCCGCCTGTCTACCCCGCCCCTGCGGCGCCGTGGCCACTCGCCTGGCCCTCTCCCTCGGGCGTCAGTGGGCCGCTTTGGGGAGGCACTCCGTCCCCCGCCCCCTGGGCCGGCTCGTCTCCGTGGGCCGCCTCGCCCCAGGCCGTCCCCTGGGCCTCTGGTGGGCCGGTCCAGGCCGTCCCGGCAGGCTGGGACCAACAGGCTTTGGCAGGGGCCTTCAACACCATGACGCTCACTCCCCCTCCAACGGGTGAGTGGTACATGGACTCCGGCGCTACTGCACACATGGCCTCCACCTCCGGTATCCTTTCTCACTCCCGTCTCCCCTCCAGTTCCACACCTTCCACCATAATCGTGGGGGACGGTTCTACCATTCCCGTTGTGTCCACCGGCTCCACAAACGTCGGTCCTCTCCACCTAAACAATATTCTTGTTTCCCCTGCCATTATCAAAAATCTAGTTTCCGTTCGTCAATTCACAACTGATAACCACTGCTCTGTCGAGTTTGACCCCTCGGTTTTTCTGTGAAGGACCCAGGACCCGGCGCGTGATCCGCAGGTGCAATAGCTCCGGCCCACTTTACCCGCTGCTTCCTTCGGCCTCACCGTCACCCAGTGCTCTCCTCGCCAGCGCCTCTTCCCAGTTGTGGCACCGCCGCCTCGGACACCTCGGCCATGACGCCCTCTCTAAGCTCGCCAGCTCTTCTGCCATTACTTGTAATAATGGACCACATGATGACCTCTGCCATGCTTGCCAGCTTGGTCGTCATGTTCGTCTTCCTTTTTCCCACTCGCAATCTCGTGCCTCCCATAATTTTGACCTTGTTCATTGTGATTTATGGACCTCCCCGGTACCTAGTGTTTCAGGGTTCAAATATTATCTCGCTATTCTCGATGATTGCTCCCACCACCTATGGACTTTTCCCCTCCGTCTTAAATCCGACACGTTCTCCACTATTGCACACTTTTTTTCCTTTGTCGCCACTCAGTTCGGCACCACAATCAAAAGCGTGCAGTGTGACAACGGTCGTGAGTTCGACAACTCCACCTCTCGCACCTTCTTTCTCACACATGGTGTTTCCCTTCGCATGTCGTGCCCTTACACCTCGCAACAAAATGGCAAAGCTGAGCGTGTCTTGCGCACCGTCAACAACATCATTCGTTCCCTTCTCTTTCAGTCCCATCTTCCCCCTCCCTATTGGGTGGAAGCCCTTAACACTGCCACTCATCTTTTCAACCGCCATCCCACCAAAACCCTCCAGTTCTCCACTCCCCACCATGCCCTTTACGGGCAACCGCCCTCCTACTCCCACCTACGCGTGTTTGGCTGCAAATGTTATCCCAACACCTCTGCCACTGCCATCCACAAACTCGCGCCCCGCTCCGTCATGTGTGTCTTCCTTGGCTACTCACCAGATCACAAAGGATACCGCTGTCTTGACCCCTCTACAAACCGCGTCATCATATCCCGTCATGTGATCTTCGATGAGTCTTCCTTTCCGTTCGCCGACACCTCCTCGACGGCCTCCCAACCTGTCTCTAACCTTGATTTTTTGGATAACCTTCTTTGTCCAGACTCTGTACAGGTTGTTCCTCCTACTGGCGCCTCCTCTGCTCCTGGGCCACGCGCACCTGGGCCACGCGCACCGCCGGCCGGGCCTCCACCTGGCCCCGCGACGCCCCCTGGTGGTTCCCCGCCTGGGCCGCGCGTCCCGCCGGCTGGGCCTCCTCCCGGCTTCCCACCGCGGCTCCAGGACGGGCGTCTCTCGCCGGCTGGGCCTCCGCCTGGTTTCCCACCTCGCCCACGTGGGCTGGGTGGCCCTTCAGCGGCGCCGGCTCGGCCACCGTCGCCTGGGCCGCCTCCGTCGCCTGGGCCGCCACCCGGCTCTTCTCCAGCTCGGCCAGGGCCGTCTGACCGGCTGGCCGCCCTGCCATGGCACTGGGGCCATCCCCCGGCCGCGGGACAGCGTACCGCGCGCCTTCCTCGGCAGGCACCTGTACCGGCACCGGCGCTCCCCACACGTGCCATCCCGGTACCGGCTCCTGTCAATGACCACTCCATGCGCACGCGCGCTAAGAGTGGCTTCCTTCAACCTCGGCTTCTCCAGGCCACCGCCGTCTCCCCGGTACCCTCAACGTACCGTCGCGCCCTGGAGGATTCCCAATGGCGTGCGGCGATGAACGACGAGTTCCAGGCCCTCCTTCAAAACAATACCTGGACTCTTGTTCCTCGCCCGCCGCGCGCCAACATCGTCACCGGCAAATGGATCTTCAAGCACAAGCTGCGGTCTGATGGTACCTTGGATCGGTACAAGGCCCGCTGGGTTCTCCGTGGCTTCACCCAGCGTCCTGGCGTTGACTTCGACGAGACGTTCAGTCCTGTTGTCAAGCCCGCCACCATCCGCACCGTCCTCAGCTTGGCCCTCTCCAGGGACTGGCCTGTGCATCAACTCGATGTCAAGAATGCCTTCCTTCATGGCACTCTCTCTGAGACAGTCTACTGCACCCAGCCTTCCGGCTTTGTTGATCCGGACCGCCCCGACTACGTCTGCCGGCTCAACAAGTCCCTCTACGGCCTCAAACAAGCTCCTCGGGCCTGGTACAGCTGCTTTGCCGCTCATCTGCAGTCCCTTGGCTTTGTTGAAGCCAAGTCGGATACCTCCCTGTTCGTCTTTCAGCGCGGCTCCGACACTGCCTTCCTGCTACTCTATGTGGACGACATTGTCCTCACCGCTTCCACAGCTGCTCTCCTTCACCGGATCATCGGCGCCTTGCAAGGCTCCTTTCCCATGAAGGATCTTGGCCCCCTCCAGCACTTCCTTGGGATCGCTGTTGTTCGCACACCTGCTGGGATGCTCCTCTCTCAGCGCCAGTACACCCTCGAGATCTTGGAGCGCGCCGGCATGACTGAGTGCAAGCCCTGCAGTACTCCGGTGGACACTCAGGCCAAGCTCTCTTCTGACGGCTCCCCAGTTCCTGACTCCACTCTGTACCGCAGCCTGGTCGGTGCTCTACAGTACCTCACCTTCACTCGCCCAGACATCACCTATGCTGTACAGCAGGTCTGCCTCTACATGCATGATCCCCGGGAACCACACCTCACCGCGGTCAAGCGCATCCTGCGCTACCTGCGCGGCACCGTCGACCTCGGCTTATTCCTGGCCCGTGCTTCCTCGCCTCAGACGCTGGCCGTCTACACCGATGCTGATTGGGCAGGCTGCCCGGACACTCGCCGCTCGACGTCCGGCTACGCCGTATTCCTCGGTGATTGTCTCGTCTCCTGGTCCAGTAAGCGCCAGCCTACCGTCTCTCGCTCCAGCGCCGAGGCTGAGTACCGCGCCGTCGCCAACGGTGTTGCTGAGGCTACCTGGCTCCGTCAGCTTCTCCTTGAGCTCCACCAGCCCCTCCAGCGTGCCACTGTCGTTTATTGTGACAATGTGAGTGCTGTCTACCTCTCGACGAATCCGGTGCAACACCAGCGCACCAAGCACGTTGAGATCGACCTTCACTTCGTCCGAGAACGCGTCGCCGCCGGTGCTGTGCGTGTGCTCCACGTGCCCACCACCTCGCAGTTCGCCGACATCTTCACCAAAGGCCTGCCTTCGAGCGTCTTCCTGGAGTTTTGGTCCAGTATGAACGTCCGCTCTACCGACGTTCCTACTGCGGGGGGGTGTTAGACAGTATATTCTCAGGATAACCACACCTGTAATAGCTCCTGTAATCAAGGCTGCCCTCCCGGTCTGTTTCCATAAACGGGCAGTGGCGTGGCCTACTTATACTGTAATCCTGCAATGGTAATATACAAGCTGTGATTACTCCCAAAATACTCCACGCTTTCACGTATGAATGAAGTGCGGCCGGATGGTGGCATACGCACTGCGAATGAATTAAGCAGGCAAGGTACTAAACTGGAGGTGTGTATGAATGAAGTGCGGGTGGAAGGTGGCATACGTACTGTGCGAGAGCGGAGGAGCCTGACCTGGCAGCGGCGAGGGCTACGGGACGAGTGGAACGGGAGTCGGCGCCGGGGAGGGTTGCGGGACCGATGGACTGCGCGAGGGAGACGTCACCTCGCCGGCGCGGCCGAACCTCCTGGCCACTGGCCCGCTGGCCCGGCGCAGTAGCCGGCGCGCGCAGGGGCTGGCCGCCGGATCTGCTGGGTGCAGGTCGCGGCGAGGCCTCGCCCGTGCAGACGAACCTCCCGGTCACTGCCCCGTCGGCCCGACGCAGGTGGCGGCACGCCCTCGCCGACGCAGTAGCCGGCGCGCGGAGGGGCTGGCCGCCGGATCTGCCGGCCGCAATGGCCGATGGGGTCGATGCGGCGGTGTTGTGCGCCTGTGCGGGAGGGGAACGGTTCGGTGCGGATGGATTGAAATGAACGGGTCCTGGATCTGCCGGTCGCAGGTGACGGTGCGGCGTCGCCGGCGTGGCCCTGTCGCTTCGCCGGCCCGGCGCAGTGGCCGGCGCGCGTAGGGGCCAACAGCCGGATCCGCTGGTCGCAGGTCGCGGCGCGGCGCACCTCCCTGCCGCGGCGTCGGCCCGACACAGTGGCCGGCGCGCGTCGGGCTGGCCGCCGGATCTGTCAGCTGCAGTGGCCGTCGGGGTCGATGGGGCGGTGTTGTCGCCTGTGCGGGGAGGGGAACGGGAGTCGGTGCGCGTGGATTTTGAAATGAACTGGGTGGACGACTGGACGGTGCGAAGACGGCTTTTATAGCGGACGCGGGGGGAGGGGGCGGTCGACCGTTGGTGAGATGGGAACGGTGTAAACTTTTAAGGGGTAGAGATAGAGATGCATCACGGGGTGATAGACTACTATAGTTAACGGATGAAGCACGATGAATCTACACACATGCGAGTGGATGAGAGAAGGGAGATGGCTGTGTGAAGAGGACGATGGAAAATATAAACACTGTAGCCACATTTTAAAGATTATAGTCAATGAAAAAAAGGTTTTGTCCTTGCAAAACATTTAGTGAATTAGTGTTGCGTAGAACCTTCATCAACGTTTTCATAACTTTCATTATAAAAAACCGTTATCATAATTAAGTTTTAGCCCGTAGTTCTAAAACGAAAAGGAACTTTCGCCCGTTGGCTGATATCCATGTATCGCATTTCCCTCCTGATCTATTACCTAATAATATTAAAGCAAATAAGATTTTATGGTCTTTCGATTTTCCGATCTGTCGTGATATGTAGTCCCGGCTGGTCAGCCTCTTTCCATCCTGTATCCAATAATTCAAATCGCAGCTACAATACGAATCAGATTCGGACTGTAGAAGTAATCCACACGAAAATGAACGCTCAAGTAGCATACAAACTTCGTTTTCAATTTTGTATATATTGATGGAAAGCTCAAATAATAACTTTTCCAACCAAACTGAAATCACTTTAAAATTCAGTCTCACTCAACGGAAATCTTTAAAATAATATGACATGAAATTTATTCGCGAGCCTGGAGTGCAGGATCCGCCCACGCGAAAACGGATGCCTAAATCGTATACAAATTCCGTTTTTTACGTTCTATATATCAATGGAAAGATAAAATAACAACTTTTCCAACTCAATTGACATCACTCTAAAATTTGCTTGCAATTAACGAAAATCGTACAGACAATATGGCCTACAATTTATTCGAAAATCCGATTTAGACGGCAGTAGCAGCGTACGTGAAAACAGATACCCATGTCGTATAGGACTCCGTTTTTTATGTTCTATATATTGCAGAAAAACAAAAAATAATATTTCTTACCAAACTGACACGACCTAAATTTCGGTCACATGTAAAAAAAATTCGAAACAATATGATTTGGAATTTATTTGCAAGCGAGGCTATTCTTATACGTATTGATTTAGAGGTGCTTAAGGATTTTTTTCTCCCGTTGTAACACACGGATATTTTGCTAGTACTGTATAATTATATATATTATCTATTCATGGTCGAAAGCATTGCTACTACTGTTGTTGCTAAGTTATTAACGAAAAATTGTTGAAATTTAGGCCCTGCTTGGAATCTGAACTTTAGCCAGCCATCCGAACAGTCTACATCAAACCCCCCCTTTGGCCGCAGCTCCAAACGTTGTATAGGGTGTCCACCAGCCACCAAATGCTGGTCCTTTTTAAGGGCATGATTGATGTAACGACAGCGACCAAAATCTCTGCCTACCACATTTCATCAGAGTTAAAAGGCGATGAAACAGGGACTGAGGCTCTCTCTAGCACTTCCTCCGTCTCCCATTCTCCATCACTGTTCTAAGTATTTATCTCTCTGTCTATGTACATTTACAGTGCAGCATTTAATTTTGCAGAACCAATATAGAAAAACTGCTGAATTCAGCCTAACAGGGCAGCTGGTGGAGAATGTGGCTTGTGACAAAGCAATGTCACATTCGGCAATGGAATTGTAAGCAAATGGAGTGTCACTGCCACCATACTTGAAGCCAAGTTTGGCACCGGATGTTACTAGCACAATGCCACACATTGGGCACCACCGGTGGTGCGAAGGTAAATGGAATGGGGTGGGACACTTCAGAGTAGATGTGTTGAGTGTCGGATCAAGTGGGGTCAGGTCAGTTGTTTAGGACGGCTCACGTCTAACACCAGGTTGGTCGGTTGGCCCTGCGTACTCTCCACGGACCCATCGGGTCAGGGTTTTCCTTATCGTCTGGTTCTAGGTAAAAAATTATGGCCTGCGCTCCATCAATTGTCGCTGGTCAAAAAGATCCAGTCAGTGTCCATTCATTGCATTGCTTGGCTCAGTTTGGATCGAGTTATTTTTCGGACGGATCGATTCGGATGGCCAATAACCAGGTCTACCCTCAAAACCGTATGGTCTGGCCAACATCGGAGCGAGGAATTTTAAAAATTCTGAGAATTTTGACGAAGACACCCGGATGTGATATTATTCAACAATATTTCCAATCAATTATCACAATTTTAATAAATGGTTTTATTTCTTAAAATATAGTACTATTAGTTTTTGGTATTAAAAAAAATGGGCGAAGCGTACGAAACTATTTTCACATTCTCATATGTGTCACTAGATTCTCAAAACGTTAATCCAGATCTTTTAAAATTTAAACTATATTCCACAAATGCGTGCTCTCTCGCGGTGTAGAATTTGTAAAAAAATTGAAAAAATTATAGTCATCCCCCGATGGGTGGTCAAACTGTACTTCAGCGCCGCAGGTGCGAACAACACAACTACACAAGAGTCCGTGGGCTCCGGAGCGGACCGATAGCGTTTGAGGTTGTCCACACTCGAGAGCGGTAAAGGGGATGCAGTCGCCCTTTACCATCCGAGAGGGGTGCAGCAGGGGGGAGGGGGGGAGGGAGGGCGGCAAATGGCGTGGCATCCTTTCTGAGGCATGCGCGGACGCTAGATTCAGCGTCCCCAACGTCTGACGCCAAACCCCCCTCTCTCCTCCACGTCGGACGCGGCGACAGCGGGCACCAACGGCCGGGCGTGGGCGCCATTGCACGAAAGAGCGGCGGCGGCGTCACCGGCAGCAAGGGAGACGGCCGGCGGGCGTAGACGAGACGCTAGGCCCCAGATCCGCATGCCGCCAGGCCGGATCCGAGCCGGCGCGGCGCCGTGTCCGACGGGAAGGAAGGAGGAGGAAGAGGAGCCGGGGAAGAAGGGGGGAGGAGGAGCCATGCCGGGGGGGGAGACGGCCGGCGGGCACAGATGAGACGCCGCACCTCGGATTCACGCGTCGCTGGGTCGGATCCGGGCCGCCGGGGAGGAAGAGTAGGCGGGCCGCCGAGTGGCACGGGGAGCAGGACACGGGGAGACGGAGAGCAGGAGACAAGGAGATGGGCGAGGCGTCGGCGGGGAGATAGGCGAGGTGGCAATGGGAAGCGGAGCGCAGGGAGAGGAGGGCGGCGCAGGCGGGGCGGAGGAGAGGGCGGCGAAGGCATGAGGCAGTCGAGGCGCCGGATCTGGCGGGGGTGGTGGACGGAGGGGAAGATGAGGGGCTGGCGCGCGGCGGCCGGAGAGGAAGATGAACGGCGGGCACGTGCGGAGGAGGGGACGGCGCTTCGAGCTGGAGGGAGAGCAGGAGGAGGCGCGGAGCGGAGCGGAGGATATGGCGGCGGAGGTAGATGAGACGGAGGGCGGTGCGGAGGAGTAGGCAGGCGAGGCGGAGCAGCAGAGGTCGGGACGGGCGGCGCTGCGGAGAGACGACTCTAGAGGTGCTAGGGGTGGGTTGGGGGAAAATAATAAAATAGTGTGTTAGTTGGTATAGAATGAGAAGTATAGAGTCACGTGAGCGTGGAGGATCGTGATGACTAGATGAAATATTCTTTTTTAAAGTGAAGGTACAGAGTTTCACGATCGTGGACAGCCTGAGTTATCCCCTGATGATTTCAGTGTAGAGCATGGAGCACGGTTTGACCGATCGTCTCCTTTTGCTCTCCTTCTGGCTTCTGTCATGGCGCGCGGCCCATGGGGTCGTACTGCACTGGAAAAATAAAAGAGAAGTTACACAATATTTGGTTGTTTTGGTGTTCTCCAATATACGAATTTTTAACTCATGCACAGATGCCGTGTAGGTCACCATCCTCAAAAACACCGGCAAGGCTAGAGGACGGAGGTTTGAGAGCGAGGTTTATTTGTGTTCTTTGGACTTAGAAGGGATGGCCGGAGAGACCGCCGGCCCGTGGTGGCACGGGCATCGATCCACCTTAGTTAGCGACGACAGCGGTGTCGGAGTCAGCAGGGATGCCGCCGAAGCTAGGAAAAAAGATGGGGACAGAGGAGCCGGGGGTGACTCGTGATGCCATCAATCCACTTAGTTAGCGTCGGCTGCGGTAGATGGTGGTGGCGAAAACGGTGGGCACACCGCTAGAGCTAGGATGAGCGGTGGAGGCTAGCGTGAGGAAGTGCAGGAAGCATGGCGGCGACAGCGAGGAGTTAACGCGCCGGTCGGGTGTCATGGGTGGGGGATGGGTAGGGTAGTTAAAAATACTATATGAATTTTCCGCGCGTTGCTGCGGGAATTTGAGGTACACGTGCATGTAAGCAAAAAAAAATTGCATGTATAAAATCGTTGGAAGATACAAATAGATGACTTAAGTGGATGGGCATATGGGGACTTGGTGGGTGGTGATATCGCGTGGCTGCATGTTGAGAGAAATAAATAGTGGATGCCTCCTATTTAGATACAGAAGATGAGTGTTGAGAAGACCTAAAACTGAGAGGGTCTTTGGTTCTAAGACTATGGTCATCAGAAGGTGGAAAGAAACGTAAAAAAATACTGTTTGCGCGCTGTACATAGAGTAAAAAAACAATAATTATACACTATAATCAGTACAAATACACTTTCCGGTCACCGTAGCCTAAGCATAATACGTTATCCCAAGACGCCCTTCAATCACCCCAATTTTGCATAGCCACCGTAAAAAAATCGTGTGCTAATCCGACGGATCGACCAACAGGAATTCCAGAAGTCAACACTCCAACAGCTCCAGCCTTCCATAGTTCCATTCCATCCCTCCAGGCTCCAGATTTCAGATCCTGATCACCCTGCCTCAGTCACAGACTCGCAGAAGCAGCATCAATCTAGCTCGGCTTCCTCCACGGCGTCGCCGCCGCCTATCCGTCCTCTCGAAGCCTACCTACATGCAGAAGGTACAGAAACGTAGATCTTCCAAGTTTTTCTTGCCGGCTCCGCTAATGGTCTATCAGCTCGCATGTCCAGTACAAGGTCGCGCTGTGCCAGCTCTCGGTCTCACCGGACAGGGACAGGAACATCGCCCGCGCGCGCGCCCGCGTGGAGGCCGCCGCGGACGCCGGTGCCAAGCTCGTCGTCCTACCGGCAAGTCGTCCACTCCCTCTCTTATTAAAGTTGCTACCAATTTACAGATTGTTTCATTATTTTTACATCAAATTTAAATTACTCATATTATTTAAATAATAATAATAACTTATTTTTATGATGATTTAGTTTAGCATAAACGAAAGTTTTTGTATTTTTGTAAATTTTTTAAATAAGACGAATTTTTCGAACTTGGTGCAAAAAAATTAAACAATCTATAAATTAGAGTACTTCGAGTTCGATATTTGATACCTCCTCAAACGACAAAATCGCTGAACTGACTGGAAATATTAGTGAGACCTGATCAGCTGAAGGCCAGGAGCAGAACACGGAAGTTTATATAAAGCATTGTTTCGTTGACAGTGTTCCTCTGCCTTTTTTGTTTCAGGAAATATGGAGCTGCCCGTACTCAATGGAGACCCTGCGGAGTTACGCCGAAGACATAGATGGCGGAGACTCGGCGTCCATCTCCATGCTGTCGGAGGTCGCTGCTGCCAGAAAGATCACCGTCATCGGCGGGTCCATACCTGAGGCGGCGTCAGGGAAGGTGTTCAACACCTGCTGTGTCATCGGACCAGACGGACAGATAGTGGCCAAGCATAGGAAGGTAATTAGCAGCTGGAGTGTCTGTTCTCTGCACCCCCAAGTATTTTGTGTGTAATTTGCACCTAGCGGTTGCTGGTGAAAGCTGAAAAATTTTGAACAATTTCAGCTGCATCTGTTTGAGATTGACGTCCCAGGAGACATCACGCTGAAGGAATCTGATACATTCACAGGTGGACAAGAACCTACTGTAGTTGACACAGGTACATGGTGACTGCAAAGCTGTGTTACCTATGGCGCATTTTTATTTTGCATGACAGTGTCATGTCTGAAACTGTTCTCCTACATGTTAAACACGCGCACAGCTGTCCAAGATTTATGTAAAACTGCAGAACTAGATTTATAGTGTTCTTTCCTCTTCTATTTTTGTGACTTTTGGCATACGGGTTTTTACAGACGTGGGACGGATTGGCATCGGAATATGCCATGATATCCGGTTCCCAGAGCTAGCAATGCTGTACAGGTCAAGAGGTATGCCTCACCATTTCTGTAGGAACTGCTACATTGGTTACACACAGTGCTAGATCCTCTCCAGTTTCCATGAACGACTTAACAGCTCTTCATGTGACTTGCCAAACCAGGTGCGCACCTGATATGCTATCCTTCCGCGTTCAACATCAGCACTGGGCAGCTTTTATGGGACCTCATGCAGAAATGCAGGTTTCACTACACCTAACACCCTTTTTCGGCCTATGCTGTTCAGCTCTGTTCTGTGTGACACGATGCCATCAGAGATACGGAGTAGTAGTAAATCGCCACTGCAAATTTTACCTGTACTCTTCAGTTCAAGTCAGGATTAGAACACCCATCTCTTCATGCACTTTTTGTTTTTAGATAAAGATATCTTTTCATGCAGTTATCTGACTGGCATTGTTTCCCCTTCCCCATTCACCTATACCCGCCCACTTCATCAGGGCTGTTGACAATCAGGTACTTGATAACACTATTCTGTCATTGTACCACTCTTCTGTCATTGTACCAAAACTGTACTTAAAATCAAGGCAGCAGTACTGAAATTTCTTGGTTCCAGCTGTTTGTAGCAACCTGCTCGCCGGCACGAGACCCTAACGCGAAGTCAGACTACATGATCTGGGGCTATTCGAGCCTCATTGGGCCGGTAAGAACACAGCAAAAGCTAAGCAATTGCATACTTCTCCCTCCTGATAGTTTGGATTCAGTCGTGTTGGAGGCTAATTTGTTTTGAAAACATAGCAGTTTGGTGAAGTGCTTGCCACAGCAGGGCATGAGGAGGCGACCGTCATAGGTGAAATCGATCTCTCCATGATACAATCTACAAGGTAGCACATGATGCCACGAATTTAAGATTCACACTTATTTTGGCTGCTTCCGTGACCATGAGTTTGTGGTCTGATCAAGGAAAAACACATGCAGGGAGAACCTCCCATTGGAGGTGCAGAGCAGAGGAGACCTCTACCGATTGGTAGATTTGCAGAGAGTCACAGACTGATAGTGTTTGCATGCAAAGGCGCCCGAGGAGGGGAGAGCAAAGACGTTCTGGTCAATTGGCAATGCAAGAATCCACAATGCAATGCAGACGACCGGTTGACAACTTCACATGTTGTCCAGAGAGTTCTCATTGAGATGACTGATCTCCGATGTCAAAACATGTCTTTTAAATATACAAGCACCTGTATTAATTCGGAAGGGATACAATATATCACGCGTACACATACACACTCAAAGGGCGCAGAAAAGTTCCAAACCGGCCCTCAAAGGGTGCAGACAAGAAAGACGTTCAACCTTACTCATACGAAGGATCCTACGAGAAGAAATAAGTATATGCAAGCCTGTCATTGCTAAGCCTATATGTAATGGTATCCACTATATTTTATCATTCAAAAAATATATCCACGCACTGTCACGTATACGAGCATGGATCAGTTTGCAAGGTTAAGCTTTGATCTATATTCAAGTTTGAATATTTAGTATTCGATCCGTATCTATTTCTATCAAGGTTTTAAATATCGAGTTAAGCCATTTAGCGGTAAGTTGCTAAAAAAGCTAAAGCGGTCAATTTAGCGGGCTATAGCGGGCTATTTGGCTTAGCGAAAGACTTTTAAAACAGCTAATAGCGGCTATAGCGGCAGCTATAGCCGGCTATTTAGATGCTTGATTTCTATATACTGAATGATTGAATACATATGATGTCAACTACAATTCAAATCTTGTTCGACACATTTGAAATATCCATATTCATTCTGAATCCAAAGAAAAAATATGAAAAAAATGGAATCAACGATATCCGGTATCCAATCTAATTACACCCGATCAACATGCCTCCCAATTAGCTCCAACTCCAACTCCATCATCGTAATTCCTCCTCTGATTCTCTACGTCACACAATGTAGAAATGTGGAGGGACGAAGGAGCCAACTTTCTCAACATGGTGCCATGCAACAACCAGAAGTGTTTTCATGTTGTGGTATGCGATGTCACCGACAACGTCGACGTCTTCATCATGCTACAACACATATGTCCAAGAGGAGGCCCTACAGGTGGTCTCAACGGTAGATGGGTCCAACGTGCAAAAAGGTGACTTGGTCGCGATGGTACTATCTTACTTGTGGTGCATCTTCAAGATCATTGAGAAATTACAGCTCAGTCATTGCATGGGCTCACCACGACACGCGAGCACGATGGAATCACAATGCAACTCAACATGTGCATATGCGCGACACCGCTGGCCTTCGAGGACAGCTCTGCTAGGAAGGCAACAAGCCCATGATCTAGGAAGGCACCATCGAGCCCCTCATCTATGCACTCACCTTCGTGTCTTTGGCACACTCCTCCAAAGGCATGCGAGGTCAGCCTTCGCACGGGAAATGGTAGCAGTGGCCTTCTGCGCCTCGAGAATCGTGCACTCCATGCAATTCATCCAAGAGAACCGCAACACGGTGAATATAATGTGGCATAACAGGGAATAAGGAGAGAAATAGAGGCACATATCATCTGATTGATTGGATCCACTACCGCATCACACAAAAAGACCTTCACCATATGAGGTGGAAAAACAACTGGTTTCAATAGTTCCAGGAGTAAACATTTCTGGTTTGTGGTTCAGGGTGCACAATCAAACAACAATCATAGTTCTGGGTGGTGGAATGGACTTCTTCCATCGCAGCATCTAGTTGAAACAAAAGTAACAAGCAAAGTGGATATGATAAAGAGAAATTTTTTGTTCTTTTCGGTCCAGCAAGGCGATGCCGCTGGGAAAGCCCAAACCTCATTACCCACAAACGGAGGCCCAGCCCACAGAATCGGCCTGGCCGAAAATACAAACAAGAATGTAACCCGTGTTGTTGAAGGAATCGAAATTTACCCTACCGCCTTCGGCAAAAGACGCTTCTGCCTCTCCCCACCGTGCCAAACACGGAAACCTCTCGCGTACAGCTCTCCCAACGCAGGGGCATATCCGTCACTCGCCGGCTCGCCCCATGGCCACCCGCCCGCCCCCACCCGTAAAACTCGTGCACAGCGGCAGGCGCCCCCACAACCCTCGCAAGTCGCGCAACCCTTTCAGTTTCAGGAGAATTTTTTTTTTAATTTCTTTTCCTCCTCGGCAGCGAGCCCTCTCTCTCTCTCCCTTCTTCCCTTGCAAAACCACGCACCCACCCGAGCCCAGCCGGCCCCAACCACTCCAACCAAAACCCAGACCCACCCCCGAAACCCAGGGCCTCGCGTCGTTTGATGCGATTCCGGCGGCGATCGCGAACGCCTCCACCACCACCCGCTCCCCCGTCCTAGCGTGCGTTCGGGCGATCTCCCCTCTCGCGGCGGTCATGGCTGGCGGCGGCGGGGCGCGCGGCTCCGACAGGGCGGGGGCGGCGGGGACGGGGGCGGCGCGCTCGCCCACCACCACCACGGCGATCCAGTCCACCATCCAGTCGATCAAGGAGGTCGTCGGCGGCCACTCCGACGCCGACATCCTCGACACCCTCCGCGAGTCCAACATGGACCCTAACGAGACGGCGCAGAAACTGCTCAACCAAGGTCTCTCCTCCCTCCATATCCCCTGTTTCCGCCCGATCTGGGTCGCCTCGCTCGATCTCGTGCCGCGCCGGGAGCTAGGGTTTTAGGGGCGCGCGCCGGGCCGCATTGGTTCCGCTCTGCCGCTCCGCCTGTTGTGTCGCTTTGAGGGCGCGGGCGATTGCGGCGTCAGGTCTAGGGTTTTCGAGCTGTGGCGATTTTGGGGAGGCTCTCGGCGGGTCAGCCTTTAGTGGTTTTGTAGATAAAATCATATAATACTACAACAGTAATCACGAGGGCCGTGTTGTAGCTTGTGATTTTGATTGGTCTATAGAATGCCGATACGGCGACGACCGTTTCGCAAGGCCAAAGTGTTAACCTGCGTTGTTGGCTGCTTGTATTGTTGGGTGCTATGCTGGTCAAGGTAAATTTGTCGGGTAGCGGCTAGCGCTTACTCATGTTTGCAGGGTTTGTGTTCTAACCCACTTAAGCATTAAATATTTATGATGATATCCATAGATTGTTTCAGGGAAGCAAATGAGCTTCCATGTTTTTGTATGGTGCTGATATCTGCCGTGCCTATTGTTAGGAAATATACAAAAACATGTCGCATCCTACTTATTTATCAACCTAGTGATGGATGAGAGTCTCATGTCTTCCTTGTACTAATTCTTCTTGTCTTTGCACTTGCAGATCCGTTTCACGAAGTAAAAAGAAAAAGGGACAAGAAGAAAGAGGTACATGTTTGCAGTTTTTGGTAGTTTTCTTAATGCTGCGGTGAAATGAAGGATTAGAATATAAAGTTGTTTCCTTTCTCTTTCTCTTTTTTTTTTCATACCATATTTGATGCTTGTTTTTGTCGCAATGTTAGGCTTGTCGTGATGTGTCCGCGACCAATTTTTTAACAAAGTCAAAAGCTAAAGGCGAACTTGGGGTTCTATGCCCTCGAACTGGCATAGTGCCAACAAAATAAAATCTGCCCTTGGAACACTAGCAAGCAAAGATATATGCTGTTTATGCGCATGATATGCAAGCTACGGCAGCCTATTTGCTTTTATGTGTTTCTCTTTTTCTTCTTTATATGTTAATAGCTTACAGCTGAATGAATAGTAGATAGTAAACCCTATTAGAATTTTGTTAGACCAATTTTTTTATGGTTTACCATAATGCTTCTCTGTTTGTAGCCTAATAAAGCACCATGGAACTCCAAGCTTCTTGCTACTTAATATGCTACATCCTGAAAATTTGAGGTGCTCTATGGTGCATTGTCGCACTCTATCGTTCATGCAGTCCCTTTGGAGTTTGTGCTCTTGAGTCTTGACTATAACAGAACTGGCCTTCATCAACTTAAGTATAAAACTAGCCTCACATGTGGGATTTGTGGCATTAAAAGTTAGGTGCACCAAAACTAACAAACAGGTGATAACGCTTGTTAATCATGCACATTGTGCAATATTTCATATGCAAGGCTTAAGAAAACGCTAGGAGCTAGGCGTACGCTAGGTCTCCCACCTGTGCCTAGGCTCAGTATTGTAGATTAAACACGATTAAATGTTGTGTTCAATAAATATAAAAAGGAAAGAAATTAGGAAGAGACAACCCATCAGCCTGGTCCAGTAGCAAAAAGTAAAAAAAGAGAGAAACAATCATTTTATGGGCATTGATTCTAGCTTATACAGCCCAGCACTCACACTAACTTATAACCCTAAGCATACGTGAGACAGGAAGTCACCTATCGCAGCCGGCATGCCGTCATCTCCTTCAGTCCTTGCTCCTCTGTTCCCCTGTTCTCTCTCTCTCTCTCTCTCTCAGCTTCAAGCTGTCGTTGCCTTGCGGTTTTTTACCATGGTACTGTCTTTCCTTGGTGCTATGTGCTATGCTGAGCTCCACTGACGAGGTCCTCCCCCTACTCTCTGCTGGTGAGATCTGGCCATCCCCTTACTCCTTGGCGCTCTCTTCCCTCCGCCATCCATCCAGCAATGATGCCCAGGAGAGAGAGACCACGATGTGAGAAGCCCTGGACATGCTCCGTTTTTCGTGTGTGCTCTGTTTCCTGCTCTCCTGCTTCCTCTTTTCCTGCCTGCACACACTGATCGCTTCCAGCGCTCTCCCCAAGTCTGGCTAGCGTTTAATTCAACGTGCATGGACTAAACGAGGTGCTAAGGCTCCGTTTCATGCGTAAACATGATTCAATGTGTGTGGAATCACATTTTTTGAACACTTTTCATATGAAAATCTAGTTTTTTTGTATTTTATATTAGTATTGTATTTGAATTTAAGTCTGGGTCCGCTGCTGTGGTAGAACTCTCCGTTTGTGTCCTATAGGTCCTTGAGTTGCATAGATATTCCCTTACTTTGACACACAGTTTGAGTTTTCGGCAATGGCTTGCACGGGTACACAACTAGAAATTAGTTCTCTCAATTGAATATACATGTTAGATTTGTTGCTTCTGTCTATTGTGTAGAAGCATGCTATGAAGCTTCATTAATGTTCTTGCCTGGTTGGTTCATTATGTGTCTGTTTCAATCCACTGCTTAAATCATACATAGTTATTCTTATGTCATCTTATGCTAAAAAATATTTATTACTATGTTAGAGTGCTGGACAGAAGAACTTGGCTGATAGTGCTGCACAAGGTGAACAGAGCTCACAATGGATGAAGCCACACACACAAAGGATTGAAATTGATCAGAGAAAAGCTCCCAATCAGGGTCAGATGTCAGGTAACAATTGAGGGCCAAATTTGCAATTCGGATACTATGTTTATTAACACAGAGGAGATATAACGCAATTGCAGATATCTTACTCTGTAGGTGTTCAGCTTAGATGGAATATAGTTCTAGTCTAAGTTTGTTAAAACAAATTCTTAATTAAGCAGTTTTTGAAATGTTCTGCACTTGTGACACTTCTACTCGTGAAATGTGTTTTATGCATATAACAAAATTCTTATAATAACCAGTTCTTGGAATGTATGATTTTCCATTTGCCTTAGCTTTTAGACACACTGTTCCACACTACTCCCTCCATCCAACTTTGTTAGGCTTATAAACATATTCCCCAAGACCAAGGAGCCAATTAATACCCTCCTATGCATGCAGTCATGCACCAAAAGCGAGAAATAGGGTTGGATGAGCACTAGGGAAATAAGGCTGTACTACTAGTAAAGGAGCAAATACGCCTAACATTTGTGGATGCTTTTTCAAAGCAAATGCGCCTAACAAAGTTGGATGGAGGGAGTACATATGTATATATTTTGTTTTCCTTGACTTGGATTTGAGGGTTCCAATTACTGATATTATTTTAACTTGAACTATTTACCCCCTTCAGGATACAGGTAAAAATGTGCTTGCTTATTATGAAGTATTGTGTTTTTTTCAGACTGTGCTATGCTCCAAAGTCTATTGTCCGTGTACTGGAAGCAGTTTTTTCACTTATGACAAGAAATGTTTGCATGATTGTAGTTTTGTAACTAGTAGATTTGCACCTGACTGGTAACTCATTGCTTGATGCAGGCCCTAGTAGGGAATTTCGGGTTGTGAGGGACAACAGATTTCAACACGGTGTGGTGGAGAACAGATCAGAACTAGGACACAAAGGCTCACCAAATTTACAAACGTCCGAAAGGAGGTATTATTTGTTTGATATTTTCTGCTGCTCCTCTTGCTCTTTAACACACTAATTTGTTTGTCAAACAATCTTGTTGTCATTCTTTGTAGTTCAGGCTAAGTTGTGTAATGGTTGTAATGCAGACGAACAAGTTCTCTTCCAATTTCACTATACTTATTTATTATAGCTAAAGGTTGTCTTTCACTAATTGTCCATTAACTATTAAAAAACATTGGGTGTACGTATCGCATCACCTTCAGAGTCTATTATAATTTAATATTTAAAAAATGAATTAGTGCTTTTGGCTTGATGTATCTTTGTTTTGTGTCTGCGTTACGAACAAATCTTTCGAAGTACATATCTTGATATAAATGAAACATGCTGACAGGTAGCTGCACTGACTGAAATCTGGTTATTTTGTGGTAATGAGGTTTTACAACTTGATTCCAGAGCTGAACTATAATGACCAAATACACCAAAAAATTAATATGAAAAGTGCTATCTTCATTTTTTTATTTCCGCTCATCTTATAATCAGACTAATAGTTTCCTTATTGGATTGTCTATGTTCAGTGCAGCTGTTGTTCAGTCTGGTCGAAACCGCGCACCTGCGATAAACTCAGATGGCCAGATCAGTCATCAAAATGTTAAGCACAATCCCCACTCTGACACACTTCATGGGAAGAGGGATGTTCAAGGTACTACACAGAAGCATGCAAATCCATATCTGAAGAACTCTCAGAATGAGCATCATTTTCCAGGTTCTGGCCCAGCACATGTGCCAGCCAATGCCAGAACTTCTGGTGGAACTGTTGGACCTGCTCGACGTCAAGTTGGAGTTATTAATTCCACTAGGCAACCTGCTGTCCATTCGGGTTCTCAGATGCATACACCAAGTGGTTCTTCTCATGCAAATTATCAGAGGGGTAGTTTTACCCCAGTTGGTGCATCTGGGCGCCACTCATCTTTTGTATCTAGAAACATTCAACAAAACCAGAGATCTGATACAATGTTTCGTGGAAGGCCTGCTGGTAGATCTTTTGGTAACCAAAACATCACCAGGTATCACCAGGGTCCTACCAATCAAAAAGGTAACATTCTCAATGATATTTACGCTGTACTTTTTTGAAAAAAAAAGGAAAAACTAGTGATTTGCTTTATATTGTAAGTCTGAAACAAACATACTATGGAGATCGTTACAGACAATAATTTTTTCAACTGGTTTTAAATGTTAACCAATTTATATCTGGGTGTAGTGTCCAGCGTGTATTTCAGCCAATCATGTATAGTGCTATATTTTGTGTTATTCCAGCTAAATGTAGCCCAGGTGAAAACTCATACTAATTGTACTTCATTAGTTTTCGTTTTCATGTGGAGACCTATATGGAAGATTTATTCTCATGTCAAAATTCATACAAATGATTGTTAACTGTTACAAATGAGTTTGTAATATATGATGCTCTCTGGATATGTTCTGTCTCTGCAGCAGTACAGCCTATTAAGGAGTGGAAGCCAAAATCAACAAAGAAGTCACCCACCACAGATGCTGAAAACAGTATAGATGACGCTATATCTCCTTCAGCTAGCAACACTGAAAATGCTAATGCACCAGATGAAAATGGCTTGTCTGATAAACTTTCACATGCTAATTTGCACGAGGTGGAGCATGTTATTATCCCTGAACATCTTCGTGTGCCAGAATATGAGCAGACAAAGTTAAGGTTTGGCAGTTTCACATCTGGTTTTGATTCGGAACTATTACCGGCCTCAATCTCAGCAGACTCTGAACAACCAGAACAGTTAGGTGAACCTTTTCCAATTCTTTTATTCAGTTATTGCACTAGGACAGAGAAATTTTATCGAGGGAAAGTAGGATAATTTTGCTGCAAGCAGAATTGTGGCATGAAATGATGCTGTTCTGTATATTATTAATATTAATTGATAGATGAATTATATTACAGTTCATGTTTTTTTCTATAGTAAATTACTTGAAGGGCAGGCCTGGCGCAGTGGTAGTCTCTCCACTTGTGGCCTGGTGGTCCTGAGTTCGAACCTGCCTCTTTGCAGAATTATGCAAATAATTATGCATAATTATGCAAGGGTAAGGCTGTGTAGGAATTTCCTTCCCTGGACCCCACCTTGTGTGGGAGCTTTCAGCACTGGGTACATCCTTTAGTAAGTAGTACTTAATAAAGAATGGATTCTGCAGTTTGTCACATCAACTGCAAATATACAATTTCCTACCTTAATATATTCTTTTACAGTCAATGTTTTCAGCACTGTAGTTTTATTGACATAGCCATTTCAGCGACTTACTCGATGACATTTGGTGAATTCTAATCATATTTTCATTGGTTTTTTCTTAAATATATCTACCATGTCATTTTGGAACACTATGGCCCAGTCGTGTGTCGTGTGTAATTTAGAGAATATGGCAATCTCTGATGATCCTTTTGTTATATGTAGTGTACAAGATCCAGCTCAACAGGTTAGTGAAGATGATAGTTTGGGCGCCGAACTTGATGACATGGATGAGCAAGCTAGATCTTCACAGCACCTCTCCACATCGGCTGAGATTTCCTTACCACCATCTGAGGATAGTGACAGAATGAGTGGGCAAGTAGAGAACGATGATGGCTTGGGCTTAGTTCAGAGCGACACTCCAATTGGAGCAACAGATGGTGAAAGTGCTCAAATCACCTCAACTTTGACTGCTTTTTCGGTAAGTTATGGAGGAAGATATACATAATCGCTTGGCTGTGCATATTTTATTGATGTTTGACATGGTTGAAGGCTTTTTTGTTTGGCATTTTGTTTGTTAGGTTATTTATTAGATAGAGAACTGCAGTATGTTTTTATAGTTTCTAGTACCTTTGATTACATGTAGAACTTGATTTTTTCCAGACCTATGGTCATGAAGATCCTAATATGCATTCAAATAACGAGGCACAGTTATACGGATTGGTGGAGCCTAATGTACATCCACAAGTATTGGCTTCCTCTTCTCAGGTAAACATGATATTGGACTTAGTTCCATATTGTATCCTTGAATGTAGGTGCACTCTTTGGTCACTGGAAATGTTTTTCTTTTCCAAAATGGAACTCTAAATCCTAATTCCTATTGTATATTTGTGTAACTTCTAATAATACAATATTGTGAAGTAATTTTGGAAGCATCATGATTTTAGTACGTCCAATTTAAATGATCCTAAATATATGGAGGATAAATATTGTAGAGGTTGACTGCTTGTACCCCTAATCAACAATTATCTTTGGCTGAATAAAATGAAGAACTGTGTTATTTCACTGCTTACACTCTCACTCACTCTCAGCAGGGGTACCCTTCAGAAAATCCAGAAGCAGATAATGCTGTGCAAGTGTTCAGGATGCCAGAATCTAATGTTCACTCACAAGTACTCCCTTCCACATCTGAGGTAGCACTGTATTTCACTGTCTCTCCTTTAGTTTCCATTTTATTACTCAATCTTTACAAGAGATTCTATAGGCAGCTTCTTTTTTAACACTCTCCTTGTCGCCCTGTCCCATAATCATGCTGATCAGGCCTGCTAAAGAGTAGAGTCCTGTTTTGTGAATCTACTTAGTTTTCATGTTTTATAATGTCTACCTGATTCTCTCATTTCTTGAACTCAATGCTGTGAAAATAGCTTAAGCCTGATCGGGGATCTCAACTGTGCTCAGCATTGCACTCAGCTGGTTTGTGGTTGAGCAAAACTAGTCTGTGCTTACTGTAAGAAGCCAGTTCGTTTTACTGTTTTGACTTGGGCGGAACAATGACAATGCGGCACTATGACTTTTGCGACATTCTCCTTTTCTGTATTTCTTAAGACTATCTTCCATTCATTGCTGATCTGAGTAAAAATATAATTTTGCAGTTCAAGAAAAAAAAAAGACAAATTTCAACATCTTTTGTGTAGTTACGTATGCTGTTACTTTGCAGGCCCTAAATCCACAGATTGTGAGCAACAGCCCTGTTCCGATCTCTTCACAGCAGCAACATATGTCTCAGCAACAAGCTGCAACACAGATGTACCCTCCAATGCATGTGCAGCATTTTCCGAATTTCATGCCATATCGACAAATCTATTCTCCAGTTTATCAAATGCCTATGGCAAACTATTCACCAAATGTCCCTTATCCATCAAATGGGAATAATTATCTTCAGATGCCAGGTGGAGGTTCACATTTAACTGCAGGAGGTATGAAATATGGAGTTTCACCATACAAGCCAGTCCCAGGTGGGAATCCTTCTGGTTACGGAAATTACACTCATCCAGCTGGTTTTGCTATTGGTTCTCCTGGTGTTATTGGAGCTGCAGTTGGTGTTGATGATGTTAATAGGATGAAGTACAAGGACAACAACATTTATGCCTCAACTCCACAGGTACCATTTACAGTTGATGTTATGTATTAAATTAGGATCTTTTCTTATTGGTTTGATTCTGTAGTACATTTATAGGAAGTTTCTTTTGTTACTTCTTTGTGTGCTTTAAGCTCAGAAGTGCCCTATCGTTTGCCTTGTAACACTAAACCAGATATACAATGTATCATTCTATCGATCTGAAAAACAGCTTTAGACTAATTGCTTTCCTTTCGATGTACTTAATAAGGCGGGGGTGTTCTTGCTATCTGAGTTTGGCCCATATCTTCTACTTATTTGAGTATCTTCTACAGGTTGAGACATCTGACATCTGGATTCAGACGGCTAGAGAGATTCCAACGTTGCAGGTTCCTCCATACTACAACATGTCAGGTCAAGCAACACCTGGTGCTTTTGTGCCAAATCCAGCTAATGCATCTTTCAATGCTACGGCTCAGTCCTCCCATGCACAGTTCCCAGGCTTGTACCATCCCCAACAGCCTCCCTCTATTGTGAGTCCGCACCCAATGGTGCACCAACAGGTGCCATCGGCGATTGGTCCCAATCTAGGGGTTGGGGTGGCGGCTCCTGGCCCCCAAGTAGGGGGCTATCAGCAACCGCAGCTCGGTCATATGAATTGGAGACCCAGCTTTTGAGAAGGTTTCTTAATTATCTGTAATTAGGGGGGTCACAAGAGCCTTTATGTAACAACAGTAGGCTCCTTTTAACAGGAAGCACCTTTGTTTTTAGTGCAGCTCTTTCTGATCTATTTAAGCTATAACAAGGTTTTTGTTAGCTTTCCCTTCCCCCAGGTGAATTCAGTATCCGATCTGAACTGGTATGATGTAGATTGTGAGTTAAACATTGGGCAAGTTCTCGCACAAGCACCAAGGTTTAGTGCCTTACATTTTTGTTCTCTCGCTCCCTAATCATTTATAGACACGTTGAATTGCAAACCTTAGTAGCTGCAACTGGGATTGTAGCTTGTCGTTCCGCTGTTGAGTGGGGTTCTTTGTATATGGCACCTTCGACGTCATTGATTGGTCAGACATGTTAGATGGTTCATATTGGAACGTTATTTTAGCATTTAAATGTATGTCGTATTTTTATTTATTGCATTTTGCTGTAGTCTGCATTCGTAGACAAAGTCTGGTCTCAATGCCTGAACAATCGTTACTTTTGTATTTGGCTGTTAAGTCTGTAGTTTCAGTTTTAATTGTTGTGTACACTGATCTAGTCCCCCTGGGGTTCTTTGGAGGTGATGCATGATGAATTGGTCTCACATTTATCAGTTATTTTAATCATTTTGCACGTGCAGTCTTCACCCTTTTTTGTTGTATATTTGTCTATGTTTAGTACGTCTGTGGAAAAAGGAAAAGCCACCATTTGTTTTGCTGCTGTGGCCTGGTGGGTTTTGTTTGACCTTCAAACTCGTGCAAGTGTTGTAGTCGTGTAGAAAGTAAAGATGAATCATTCGGTACTGCTATATTGTCCTCTTATTGCGTGCTCCATTTGTTGTAGAAAGTCTGTTTACGAATTCAGTTCCACCGTTAGTTTCATCGCCTTTTGGAGGATCACCATTCATCTATATTGCACACTGTTATACTTTTACGTCGAGGTGTGACTATTATTGGCTGTTCCTCGCTATTCCAAATGAATCGAAACTGGTGGCTTGTCTCCTGTAGTCCTGTGTTTGCCAACTATCGAAATTGCTGAAATTGACACCGACATTGTGCCGTGCGTTGTCAACCATTTTTTTTTTTTGATAACGCATTGTCAACCATTTAAGCATCGTCAAACGGATTGCACATCCATTATTATTCAAAAGGCACATACAATACAGGATGATCCTTTATTAAGAAGTGCACATTTTTGTCACACTAACAGATTACCGAAAAGCCTCTCCCCCGTATTCTTATGAGCACAATAGGAGCAGAATGAAACTACGGGTTGCTTGCCTAGCCTGTCTGGCGCTGTCTAAGAGGAGCTTGCCCACGGAGGAGAGCCGTTCCAACTCTCCTACACGAGCAAGCAAATCCTCGCTCGCACAAGCCCCAAGAAGATCTGGCCCAACAAGCAAATACTCTCTCCGTCCCAGAAAAAATGTGTCCTCGATTTTAGTGTACTGCATTCAATCCTTCGTCCTATTCAAAAGTTTTTTTATAAATATCATTATTTTTTTATGATTACGTTTGTAACCCTAAGTATTTTTATATATAATTTATTTTTTTAATTTTTGAATTGAACTTTGAAATAAAACGAGTGCCGGAATGTGCACTGAAATCAAGACAGACGACACTCTTTCTAGGGCGAAGGGAATACATGGTGCCACTCTCTATCCTAGACAAGCAAGACAGCACAGTGTTTGTCAAAAGAACCAAATAGGCCAACAAAAGAGCATCAATACTATAACATACGTCGAACCTAGAAGTTTGAGGACACCGTTGGCGCTTTGCTTCTGTTAGGCTGAACCTAAAGGTTCCCTCAAATGGATTCTCCATACACTGTAGGCAAAACCCAGAAGTTTGAGGACACCGTTGGCGGTTTGGTTCTGTTAGGCTCAACCTAAAGGTTCCCTCAAATGGATCCACCATACACTGTAGACAGTAAATGCGTGCACCGTAAACAGAGTAAAAGATAGTTGGAATAGTGATAGGGGATGGGGATAAAAGAACCCTTAGGTTCAGCCTAAGCCAGAGAGCCAATTCCTCACTTGATGCGATGAGGGGCATCTTATCTCTGCTATGCTCAGAAGATGAAGAATGTAGCATGACACCTGTGTAGCCAACCATCCACGTCAATCGTCAAGACACGCGCCTCACTGCCTCCTCACCATCCCCCCTCCAAATCTACCCCCTAAACCTGTTATGACCTAGGAAGTGATCTAATCATACCCCCTCGCATCACTTAGTTGGACGATAGGATGGAAGACTCTCCAAAGCTCCCATCAATGTACTTGTTTGATACTCCTACCCTTCCCCTCTCCTTTTGCAAGAGGTAGAATAGGTGCCAATCCCATGTGACGTGCGACCATAGAATTCAATTAGGCTATCCTCACTAGAAAACACATCAAACCGTCCATATTTCAAACTATTTTTTATCTACGATGCGCATACAGTGCAAAGCAATGTTTTATACACTCCTTTTAGACTTTTTGGTGATCATGGTCTTAGGCTCTTCCTCTGCCTCCACCACATAGAACATATGTAGACAAGGCTTGAGTGTAGCGTCCAATATTGTATGATTGTGAGTTTAGGCGACAAATTAAACTATTTGCACTATAGCAATAAATAGGTACAAATGTCATAATTTCATCATTTTTAATCTATGATTCGAGAATATATAGAGCTATATAATTATATAAAGACATTAGACATACTTCTTATTTCATCGCATGATGAGTACGTCATTACACAACAACAACAACAACAAGCCTTTTAATCCCAAGCAAGTTGGGGTAGGCTAGAGTTAAAACCCAAACCAAACCGCTAGAAACGAGAAAAGTTTTTTTTTTGAAAGGTCACTTTCAACAAAAAACAAGGGTTTTAAAAGATTTTTTTTTGAGAAGCACATAGAAGAGCCTAGTCAAGGCTCGGGTACGTGGATAGCTGCTTTCCAAGCAGCTCTATCCAAGTCTAACTCTCTCACTATATTCCAATCTCTTAGGTCTCTCTTAACTGCCTCCTCCCATATCAAATTTGGCCTGCCCCTGCCTCTCTTCACATCATTGTTTCGCCTTATGATGCCGCTATGCACTGGTGCCTCTGGAGATCTTCGTTGCACGTGCCCAAACCATCTTAGTCGGTGTTGCACAAGCTTTTCTTCAATTGGAGCTACCCCAAGACGATCCCGTATCTCGTCGTTTCGAACTCGATCCATCCTTGTATGCCCACACATCCAACGCAACATACGCATCTCCGCAACACTTAATTGTTGAATATGTCTTCTTTTAGTGGGCCAACATTCTGCACCATACAACATCGCAGGTCTAATAGCCGTCCTATAGAATTTGCCTTTTAACTTTTGTGGTACCCTTTTGTCACATAGAACACCGGATGCTTGACGCCATTTCATCCATCCTGCTTTGATTCTATGGCTAACATCTTCATCGACATCCCCGTCTCTTTGTAGCATCGATCCCAAGTAACGAAAAGTATCCTTCTTGGGCACTATCTGACCTTCCAAACTCACATCTCCTGCCTCCTTTCTATCGGAACCGAAGTCACATCTCATATATTCAGTTTTAGTCCTGCTAATTCTAAAGCCTTTCGACTCTAGAGTCTGCCGCCACAACTCTAGTTTCCTATTTACCCCCGCTTGTCTTTCATCCACTAGTACTACATCATCAGCAAACAGCATACACCACGGGATATCTCCTTGTATATCCTTAGTGACCTCATCCATCACCAAAGTGAAAAGATAAGGGCTCAAAACTGATCCTTGATGTAATCCTATGTTAATTGGAAAGTCACTTGTGTCACCGTCAGTTGTTCGAACACTAGTCACAACCTTGTTGTACATGTCCTTAATGAGGGTCACATACTTTGTTGGGACTTTATGCTTCTCCAAAGCCCACCACATAACATTCCTTTGTATCTTATCATAAGCCTTCTCCAAGTCTATGAAAACCATGTGTAGGTCCTTCTTCTGCTCCCTGTACCGCTCCATAACTTGTCTTAAAAGGAAAATTGCTTCTATGGTCAATCTCCTCGGCATGAACCCAAATTGGTTCATGGAAATACACGTCAAACTTCTCAAGCGATGCTCTAAAACTCTCTCCCACAGCTTCATCGTGTGGCTCATCAGCTTGATCCCTCTGTGGTTAGTGCAACTTTGAATATCTCCCTTGTTCTTGTAGATTGGCACTAATGTACTTCTCCTCCACTCTTCGGGCATCTTGTTCGATCGTAAAATCTGGTTGAAAAGCTTTGTCAGCCAAACAATAGCTATATCTCCTAGGCATCTCCACACCTCGATTGGGATTGCATCAGGGCCCACTGCCTTGCCCCCTTTCATCCGTTTTATGGCTTCTCTAACCTCGGTCTCTTGGATCCTACGCACAAAGTGTCTGTTGGCATCATCAAAGGAGTCATCCAGCTAAATGGACGTGCTCTCACTCTCCCCATTGAACAGGTTGTCAAAGTACTCGCGCCACCTTAGTTTGATGTCCTCCTCCTTCATCAAGAGTTGATCCCTCGCATCCTTAATGCACTTGACTTGATTGAGGTCCCTCGTCTTCCTCTCACGAAACCTAGCCATCCTATAGATGTCCTTCTCTCCTTCCTTTGTACTCAGCCTTTGATAAAGGTCATCGTATGCTCTGCCCTTCGCCTCACTCACTGCTCGCTTTGCAATCTTCTTTGCCACCTTGTACCTCTCCATGTTATCTGTACTCCTGTCATGGAACACACGTTTGTAGCACTCTTTCTTCTCCTTAAGGGCCTGTTGTACATCCTCGTTCCACCACCAAGTATCTTTAGTTGCACCTTTGCTCCCTTTGGTCACACCAAGCACTTCCGCCGCTACCTTCCTAATGCAAGTTGCCATCTTCCCCCACGTGTTGTCTGCATTTTCCCCTTCTTCCCATGAGCCCTCCGAGATAACCCTTCTCTTAAAGTCTTCTGACGCCTCTCCTTTGAGTTTCCACCACTTTGTTCTCACAACTCTGGCTTGTTTATCCCGTCTGGCACGTAAACGAAAGCGGAAATCAGCCACCACGAGCTTGTGTTGAGATACAACACACTCTCCTGGTATTACCTTACAATCCAAGCATGTCCTCTTATCCTCTCTCCTTGTGAGAACGAAGTCAATCTGGCTAGCGTGATGGCCACTACTGAAGGTCACCAAGTGGGATTGTCTCTTCCTAAAGAAGGTGTTGGCTACCACTAGATTGTACGCTAAAGCAAAGTCTAAGACATCCTCTCCCTCCCGATTCCTACTACCGTACCCAAACCCTCCATGTGCCACCTCATAACCTGCATTTGACGTCCCCACATGGCCATTGAGATCTCCTCCTATGAAAAGCTTCTCACTGGTTGGTACCGCTCTAACCATGCTATCTAGGTCTTCCCAAAACTGCCTCTTCGTTCCCTCATCGTGGCCTACCTGGGGAGCATACGCACTTATTACGTTGAAGACTAAGTCACCAACAACAAGCTTGACTAGGATGATCCTATCCCCCTGCCTCTTGACATCCACCAGTCCCTTTGTCAAACTCTTGTCAATCAAGATGCCCACTCCGTTCTTGTTTGCCGTTGTTCCTGTGTACCAAAGCTTGAAGCCCGTGTTCTCCACCTCCTTCGCTTTCTGACCCTTCCATTTCGTCTCCTGGACGCAGAGGATATTTACACGCCTTCTAATCACTGTGTCAACTAACTCTCTTAACTTACCTGTGAGGGACCCTACATTCCAGCTACCTAAACGGATCCTAGTTGGCTCTACTAGCTTCCTTACCCCTCGCACCCGCCGAGTCAGGTGTGAAGACCCTTGCTCATTTATCACTACACCCGGGCGCCAATGTAGCACGCCACTAAGGAAGCGACGTCATTACACAACACATTGCATATTTTGTTCTAGCAAGTAGCTTAGATATAAAATAGTATCACATTAAAATGCATGAGTGGTTGTTTAAAAGTGTGTGGCCAAGATTTGAACACTATCACATGAATACATGTCATTGCACATTTTGTTTTAGCAAATAGCTTAACTATCAAATAGTACTCCTTTCGTATTTAAATATAAGTCATATTGATTTTTTTTATCGCTCGTCTTATTCAAAAAATTATAATATATTACTTATTTTGTTGTGAGTTGTTTTAGTATTGCAGAGAGTTTGAGCATGACTTGTTTCCTTATATATTTTTATTTTTTTGAATAAGACGAATGATTGAAGTTTCGTACAAAAGTCATTCACAATTTATATTTAAATACATAGGGAGTATCGCATTAAAATGCATGAGTGGTTGTTTGAACGTGTGCGACCTACATTTAGACACATGATTTAAACCGTTTTGGACCGTTTAACAATGTTTCGTTTAATTTATATTTTGGAGCCTAAACTACACGTATACACATTTGATAGTTTAACGTGTTTAGGTGATAAAGAGGGTAACAAATGCGTCATTTACTTTTTTTATTGAATATGTAGGGAAACTGCACAGCTTTGCTAATAGAAGAGTAGAAAAAGAGCAAGCACACACAACCACAGATGAACGGTTTAGAACTAGAACCGGTTTAAACACTCAGCAACAAGCCGAGACCCACGGGCATCTCTATTCACTGAGATCTATTAGGGTCCATTTGGTTCGTGGAATGGGTAGGAGTGGGAAGGAGCGGCTCCCGACATGGAATATTCCCTCAGATACCGGAGTGAACTCGTCCCAAAAAATCCACCGGATGGGCGCATCCCACTGCGACGGTGTTCTCTCCCGTCTTCCTCCGGGTCTCCTCCCTTCGCGCCCCTCCCTCAGTGGCCCTCTTCTGCCGCCGGCGGCGGCACACAGTGGGAGAGAAAAGCGCATCGGCGGCGTGGCGGTGGACCCGAGCAGCATCGAGCTCCAAAGCAGCGGCAGCAACTGAGGCATGCGGCCGGCAGGGGCGAGGCGGAGGCGGCCGGTGGGGGACGCGCAGATCGAGCGGGGGAGGGGGAGGGGGAGGGGGTGGGGCGGAGGTGGCTGGCGGCGGCGAGACGAAGGTGGCCGGCGGCAGTGCGCAGAGCCGAGCGGCGGGGGCGCGACGGAGGCGGCCGGCGGGGGACGCGCAGATGCGAGCGGCGGCGCCGCGATGGAGGGGGCCGGCGGGGGCCCACAGAGCCAAGCGGCGGGGGCGCGACGGAGGTGGCTGGCGGGCGAACTCAGAGGCGGCCGGAGGGGTAGCTCGGAGGCGGCTGGCGGCGGCGGCGGAGCTCGGAGGTGGCCGGTGGCGGTGAAGCTCGGAGGTGAGCTGCGAGCAGAGATAGAGGATGTTTAACTGGCATGCAGGGTCCACACCAAACGGTGGCTAACGGTGCTGTCATCCCACTCATCTCATCCTACCAACCAAACAAAGAATGGAACCGCTCCAATCTCAAACCAAACACATACTGTAGAGCCAGTCTATTCTTAGAATCTAGAATGGAACCGATTTATGCTAGGCCGCTCTCCAACCAAACGCACCTTAATACTCAGACATTAGCAGACGGAAGCTGAGACTCTAAGATTGACTCCAGCAGGTGGGGTAAAACCCCATCTATCAACTATTCCAACTACTCCTCTCTCTTTCTGTGAACAGTGTCGTTACAGTGTCGTTTTGTACTGTACCCGACCATATACCTGGACTGCTGGACTTAGCCTAATAATGTGCAACACCATAGCAGCTGAGGCTACCTCCCGTCACAAAATCTTCAAGTGCTAAGGATGGAGATGCTCTGTTCTCAGAAACTCTCCCAATCTCTTGACTCAACTCTTGATTTCTCACTGGTCATGCAAATATCAGAGAGAAGTTACGGAGAGATTGCATGGGCTTCTTCGTGGCTGAACGAGCTGAAGCAGACGAAGCATAATTTGTTAGTTTGCCGTGGGAAGAAAATTCTGCACGCGTGATGCTGCAGTCTTGAGTGTGCAATGCAGCACCTGAGACGTAGTTCAAATACTGTTAGACGGGAGTATGTTTAAATCCATATTAAATCAACATCCTTTTTAATTTTTTTAAGCCTATACTCACTAGAGGATGCATTCGAACTCGTAATCCTTCTTATTTTAAAGTTTTCTCCAACTAAATAGGCAAAAGAGAACCCAAACTGAAAATGGGTGATGGAGTGACACTGTAGCGGTATCTATCCGTCTCCAACCGAACAGCTATGGGCGCTATGTATTTTGAGGAGAGAAGGACTGGAGACCTATAAATGGGTCTTCCTCTTCCGCACGCAGCGCCTTGCGCCCAACAGTCTTTTTGCGTACTCCGTTTTTTTTCTACTCACAGCACCTGGCCCATCCACCGACCACGAGACCATGGGTCTCTGTATTTTACCTATACCTATTCGGTTGGAGAAAGCTTAAGGGTAGTATATCAAAATTAGGCCTGATGGAGGCCACGTGTCCTCCCACGAATCTCAAAGCCCGCACCCCAGCGCGACTCCGTCCTCCCCGCACCCCCGACCCCGACCCCAAACAGGAGCAGCGGCGGCGCAAACCCTCTCCGGCATGGGCACGCGGGAGGTGTACGAGGAGAAGCTCCGCAGCGGCGCTCACCTCCACCGCGATCCCACCATCAACCCCGGCCTCGGCTCGCCCCGGTGCCCGCGGTGCCTCTCCCTCCTCAACCCCACCGCCGTGCGTCTCTCCCCTCACCCACCCTACTCCCCCGATTCCTCGCGGCGCTCTTCCTTCGTGATTGTTTCTTCTGACTTCTTCTTCTGCTCTGCCCGTAGGGAGAGAAGGACTGGACCATCACGCCCGTCCTGCACGGCGCCACCGCAGTGTTAACACGCGATCCCCGCCTCTCTCTCGCTGCTGATTAGGTCCCTGGTCACGCGGCTTCGAGATCCGTGTGGTGGCGTTGGGTTGGATGCTACGGCTTGGGTGAAATTGATGCTAACATGTGTGCGGTTTTTGTTCCCCTGTTTGTGATGTTGTTATTGTAGGCTGGTTCCGGCACCGGCGCGTTGCTCAGTGCTGTGCACGGATTTAACACCGGTATATTGCTCAGTTCCTTTTTTTTTGTTTGGTTTTGGGGTTGATTTAGTAGGGCGCCAGGTGTGTAGAAATTGAGGTTGTTTTGCTGTTTCTTTGGAACAGGGATCCCTTTTGTCCAGAAGCATGTGAAAGGGCCGAAGTGGTTGCCGCTGGTCGTTGGGGTAAGTCTTGGCTTTGGTTTAGTGATGATGCGCATGTATGACTATACCTTAGATGTTTTATAGAAATCAATCATCTTAAGGTAACTTTCTTCTGTTTGGTGAGAACTGAGAAGATTGATCTAGTAGTCTGCTTCAATATCTTACATGTGTGAAGCTTAAACTCTGAAGTTCTGAACAATTGCTGCAGCAGCTGTATTACTAGGAAGTTATCCATCATTAGGTAACAAGATGATCTTCGGAAAACAAATTATGACATAAGAACTCTATATTTCTTAAATCTGCACCGTCAGCTTTAGGAATGAAAATTTAATAAAAAGTGTGCAGAATATTGTGGATTCATGGCTGCTGAAAAGGTGATTGTGGTGCTTGATCCAATCCAAATAAAAAAACTAAACTTATGTTTCTATGCACCTCTTCCCTGGACATCAGTCTTAGCTTGCTAAACTACCTGCATACTTTTTATTTACGTTTAAGTTTATCTTTAAATACATTGAATTTAGGAGCAGTATATGGTAAATCTACACCTTAGGATTTAGGGAGTTAACCTTTGTAACACAAATCCAAGTTTTGTTACGAGGATGTCGGCATGTGTATGATCAAGTCCTTGGCTCCTTGCTTTGGCCATTTGCTGTCCTGTGTTCAATGGCAATCACTAATGGATTCTGTAGATTCTTTTATTTGAGTTGCTATATAGAAATTTCAGAAAGGATGCGTTGTTCACTGTGGAAGTTGCTACTTCTGTAGGTGCCACCACTGCTGTTATTCTCAGGTGCCAGTGCTGTATTTGGTGGTAAGTCTCCAATAACTATATTTATCTGTAGAAAAAATTAATAAGCCCTATGGATTTGATTGCACAAGTTACTTGATTTTTTTTGTGTGGCTATATGATCTGATTATTAAACCAGTATTTCATTTATACATAGACTGGGCTACTATGGGCGTGTAAGATTGAAAACATGAAAAGAACTGCTTTAGTTTTATGTTTGGACTTTGGACTATATAACTTATAAGGGACGTAAACAGATATTCTTATGCTGTGGAAAGGAGTCACCACCTCCATTCTTTTTAAAATGGCGTTGAATCAATGAACTACTGAGTGTCGTATAAAAAATAGCTGAGGGAGTACACCATCAGGTTGGATCATTATTGTTCCTGTCAAAACACTACTTGAACCTCTCCATCATTTTCCTATGCATTATGATAAAGAACACAAAGTTAGTAGGAACCTGCAGCTTGTTCTTTCCAAATCTCTGAACGCAGATATATGCAGGTAAAAACATAATTAGCTGAATGCTAAACACTTTTTGCATGTAAACTTCGCGTTATTGTTATATGAGATAAACTCTTCTAATTTTTTTTTGAGTCCAACTGAAGCAAGTTATAATATAGGTTTTGCTGTTTTGCTAGCTGTTAAGACTGAAGTTATCTCAATTCTTGACCTCACTATTTAGTGTTCTCAGTCTTGCTTGTCCAATAGAACAGGATTTGATCTGCTAAAATTATAGTCAGAGTGTTGAGTCATGAACTGGTGGTTGGGTGTTTTGCACAAATAGGGGGATGGAAATTTCAGTTTATAAAGTCGAGAACTTGAGATAAATTTATAGCAGAACTAATTAAATTATGGATCTATATCATGGTAGCCACTCCAATGAATTCTTTCCCCCAAAAAATCCAACTGGAAGTGTCTCAGGCTTCCAGCCCATGACAAATTCTTTTTCCCTTCGATGCCTGTACGGCTGTACCACTGTTGCAAACACATCAACAAAGGAAACAACAGCTTCTTAAAAGGAACTTAAATTTGGAGAGCATGCCAAATTGGACATAGAAAATCCTGGCTTCCATCCAATGCGTTTATTTTTGACAGACTTGTTCATAATGTTTTTTACTTTTTTTTTTCCGATGATCACACCGTAGTCTAATGGTTTGTTTCTTATTGCAGCATATGCACTCCCAAGGTTTGCCCAGCTCACTGTGACGTCTTACTACGCGGCATCAACGGGTGCTCACTACGCAGTTTCGCAAATCACCCGGCTAATCGAAGGCTCACATATTTCAGAATCTGACGAGAAATCTAGATGAGTTGGTTGCAGTTAGTCTGTTCTATAGGTGCCTTGTATATGAGTGTATAATTATGCTTCCTGCTGCTTGACATGTTGCGGCACAGTAGTTTTATTGTGTACCAGACACGAACACTTTGCTTTGCTTTCTCATGCGAGATGGCACGTTATTATTATTTTTGTCTCTATACTTAATGTTTATGTGCGGAAAACTGAGATGATCTGGTATGAATAAACAGTAACGTGCTGTTTGGTTCAGCAACGCAAGCGGGAACCTGAGTGGAGCGAGGTCACGGCGTCATCTGTTCCCATCGAATGAAAAGCGCGCTTTGTTTGGTTGCGAGGGTTGCGAGAGAAAGGAGGAGCGACGTGACGGGATCAGCTACGGCGCCGGCGGAGCGGTAGCGAGATTATATTGGTTGGGATCCGGTTGCGCCGCAATGGGTTGCGGACTACTCCAACTAAACTCGAGCGACGGGAATCGGTAACGCCGTAGCCGGTTCCAGGCCGAAAAAGGCTGAACCAAACGCCTTCTAAGGGCATATTGCATATGCAGCAAGACCACGACCTGGTAATTACGAATCATTCATGACTGGCCATCCTATGAATATGTTCTAGCGACTATAGCAAGTGGCTGGTTGACAATGGCTGATATAGTCAGCTATCAATCAAAGATACAGTTCAATCTGGGAAACAAATCCTATACAAATTCAAAGCCCTAATTCATGATCAAACAAGTTGGAATCGATCGACGATCGGGAAGGAATACAAGGCAATTCTTGAACCAAACGAGCTCCGAATCGATTGACGTGCGATATCGAACGGGAGGTAATTCTTGAATCAAACGAGGTCGTCCGAATCGATTGACGAGATCGGGAGGAAAACAAGGTCGCCATTGGTGAGCGATCGTGAGGAGCGCGAGCGGCTACAACTAGATCCACCAGCCACCCGCCGGCGGCGGTATCACGGCGTGGAACAAGAGCTCCTTCTCCTTCTCCCGGCGCTCCTTGCGCAGGTACCACTCCCGCCACTGCAGGAACTCCTTGGTCCTCCGCACGCCGTGGTCCGATGAGCCGGCGGCGAGGCGCACCACCGCGCGGCGCAGCTTCGGCCGCGGCACGCGCGGCCCCAGCCTCTTCCTGCCGATCGTGACGAACACCGCCGGCGGCGGCGCACTCCTCCCTCCTCCGCCTTGCACCGCGCGATCGTCGCTGGTCATGACGTCGTCGACGCCCGCGCCTTGCCCGGCGTCCATTTGCACCACCGGCAGCGGCGGCTAGGGCGGTGGGGCGCGCGCGCCCTAGCTAGGGTTAATTAACAAACTACTCGTATGGATCGCGTGGTCGTATACCAGTAGGCCCGCTTGATGGGAGTCACGCTTTATAAGGGGAGCCGTACGTGCGTCGCCGGTGGCGGTGGGTTTCGACTTGCGATCGGTATGGGACTATCGGTTGGGCTCCTTAATTTAATTTGATCATCTTCACGTGTCTCCTTCAGTAAAGTAATCCTCCCCAAACACTTGCATTATGTTTGGCGAAGTCAATGTCTCACGAGTATACCGTCTGAGACAAAAAATATTTTCTATTTGTCGTATTTTAGTTTAAAAATTAATCAACGGAGAACAAAAATATTTAAGAACGGAGATAGCAGACAACAAAAATATTTAAAAACGGAGATATTATATCGTATTTTCGCAAAAGTGTGCAGGTATGTATCGTTTTGGAATACAATGTGACGACCTATTAATCACTAATTCTAACCTAAGCTTCACATTCCACCTTTTAAGCACCATGTGCTACTAACATAGTAGAATAAATTATTTTTTTCTAAGCATTTCCATTGTACAAGCACCAAGAAACTTATATAAGTTGACGATGCATGGTCCTCAGCTATAGAATATATATAACAAACATGAAGACAATACTAGGTTAAGCCGGCGGTATTGTTATCGTCAAATTCATGACTTGTGGGATCAGGCGGTAGACACACGATGGCCCATGACCTTTGTTTCTCCTATGATGCGGGTCCAAAACACTTGGTACCGAAGAAGCCCAGGATAGAAGAGATGTGATGCACACGTTGCATATTCACAAGAAAACTATGAATGAGAGATACCTGGGATTACCGGTGTATATAGGGAGAGAAAGGGCAAAAACATTCATGTATCTAAAGGACAGAATCTGGCAGCGAATTCAGGGGTGGAAGGAAAGAATGCTCTCCAAGGCGGGAAAGGAAATCCTGATTAAAGCTGTCGCCCAAGCGATACCGACTTATGCGATGGGATGCTTTGACATCACCAAAGGAATTTGTGATCAAATAAGCTCTATGATCTGTAGATACTGGTGGAGCTGCCAAGACAAGGAGAAGAAAATGCATTGGCTCAGTTGGGAGACGATGTGCAATCCGAAATGTGAAGGAGGGTTGGGATTCAGAGATATCCATGTGTTTAATCGTGCAATGTTGTCCAAGCAAATATGGAGACTGTTGCATGAGCCGCAATCACTCTGCGCGCAAGTTCTGAAAGCCAAATACTATCCTAATACCTCAGTACTGCAGGCAAAGCAAAAGGGTAGTATGTCTTATACTTGGTGAAGTATCCTGAGTGGACTTGAGGTAATATACAATGGCCTAATTTGGAGAGTAGGAGGAGGGGAAACCATAAGAATTTGGGAGGACCCATGGATTCCCAATCGCACTACAAGGAGGCCGATCAGTGCAAGGGGAGGAACATTGCTATCTCATGTGGCTGAATTAATTGACCCTTATACGGGTTCATGGGACTCAGAGATGCTGAAGCAAACTTTCTGTGCAGAAGATGTTGAGGCGATTCCAGTACATGTGGGCATGGATGATATTCCGGCATGGCACGAGGACAAGAGAGGTCTATTCTCCGTAAAATCTGCTTATAGAGTGCAGCTGGATGCTCAGCGACGAACAAGCAGCCGGGGCATAACATCGAGCTCGAGAGGAGCTTTATTGGGGGAATCAGAATGGAAGAAGCTGTGGAATCTGAACCTGCCGGGGAAGATCAAGCACTTTGGTTGGCGTCTGGCGCATGATAGTTTAGCAGTTCGAACAAATCTGGTAAGACGGGGAATGAAGCTTGATGCAAGATGGCAAGTGGTCGGTGCACTGTAAAACTGCAAAAGAAGCATGGCAAGTGGTCGGACTGGGCAAGGAAAGAGAACATTTGGCCTCAGTTCATTCTGCAGCTGAATTGGTCAGTGAGATATTGCACATGAATGAGAAGAAGTGTCTGCTAAGTGTTACTTTGATGTGGACATGGTGGAATGAACGCAACCGAATCAGAGAGGGAGAAAATGGAAAATCAGCATCCGAATTGGCCTTCATAGCATCATCGCTGGTACATGAATTTGATCAGATGAAAGCCAAAGAAACTGCCGTGGGGGAAGCCTTTGCCAGACAGAAATAGGAGGGCTGGTTGCCTCCAATGGAGGGTGTGATCAAGGTGAATACTGATGGAGCTTTCTGTCCACAGACCAAAACCGGGAGCTGGGCGTTTGTACTACGAGATTCAGAAGGAGGAGTAATAACAGCTGCATCCGGTCGAATGACACAAGCACTTGATGCTTTCCATACAGAGGTAATGGCTTGCCTTAAGGTGGCTGAAGCAGCGGCGGAAATGGGCATAGGAGAAGTTGTGATCGAAACCGACTCGCTGATGACTGTCAACGCAGTGTTGGGTAACGAGTACAGGCTTGCAGCTACGGGCGGCCTGATCCACGAAATCAAGAATGTGACTAGCTCTAGTTTCAATTCATGTACCGTTCAATTCCGGCCGCGTCTGTAACAAGTTAGCTCATGCGCTAGCAGCTATGGGATGTAATCTTGCTCCGGGGTCACGTTTGGTGTGGAATTGTTCCCCACCAGGCCTCGAGAACATTGTTGCCAGCGATTTAGCCGCATGTTCAGTCTAATGGAATTTGATTCCTCGCAAAAAAAAAAAAAAAAAAAAAAAAGATCAACAACAGTGGTGCGATGCATAGGAACGCCAAAGGGTAGGCAACGAATAGTCGCGCAAGTGAACAAAAAAATTGCCAGCCTACAGACGGTTTACTAGGCTTATATGCCAATCACTCGGTCCAATGATGTCCTTTTCATGAGGTCCTAGTTAAAACAAAAGAAACCAAAAAAGATGAATGAGAAAAACCGTAGAAATGGAATAGAGTGAAAAGTAAAAAGCTATATCAATCCAAAACTCAGGAATTGTAACTTTGGACCGTCTGGATCGCAGAAATTCATAATATAGGAAATATGCAATATTGTAGTCATAAAAGCGTTTATTGGAACCAAATGTACCCATAATTATAGTGTTATATAAGTTTATTTTAACACAGCACTTCTTTTAAATGTAGGCCAAAATTATATAACAATAAAAATAATAAAGAAAAAATCAAAGATTATTTATGTATTAGTCTTTTCTGTCCTCCCCATCTAGAATCCTATTTCTACGCATGCAGGCAAATTGATCAACTACTTACGTACTGGGCTCTAGCTAGTAGCAAAGATAAGAGATTAGCACACTAATGGCCCATCATATGCATGTTCTCGTTGTAGGAAATGTTTCCATGAGGTTCCGGTGGATGTTTCAATTCCTTTGTTTTTTTTTTGTTTTGTGTATGAGAAGAATCCTTTTTTTAGGAATGTAACTCACATTTTCTCCATTCCAAATGACAAACATTGAAACCTTTTCATAGGAATATATTCCTTTGAAATTCCTTTAAAATTCCTCCAACCCAAACAAGGCAAGTGATTGATATGTGGGTCCCTCTAGAGATTTCTAGGGGTGGGCCAACACACCACCTTTTTGTCCGCTAGATCAAAGGGGTGTTGTAATTTGGATCAACTTTGGTAATGATACTGTATTTCTCGATATGAGCCACCCATATAACATAAGGAGGGGTGGCTCCAATAAAACCCGTTGTTGATAAAAAGAGATAGATAAAGATAAAATTTGTACGGTAATATTTTCACTAAAGATAACCTTTCACAAACACAAAACCTTTGATTAACAGACGCATTTCCGCGGATAGACATCCCCTCGTTTTTTTTTCTCTGAAATACACACAAATGCCATCTCTATCGTTTTTTTTTTCTGAAAAATCTTGCAATATCGTTTCTGAAGGGAGAGAAAAGGATATTTATGATCCCAGTAATCCCATATCTTTACTTGATCTAGCAACCAACCACCACACTAGATCCTTAGTTATTAAATTATTCAAAAGTAAAGTTATAAAAAACACAAAAATTTCTTACACCCCTTGTTTGGTTGCACATGCATGCATCGGAGAAGAAATTCTTAACTAGACAATTTTTTTTATCGAATACGTGGTAGAGCTGCGCACTTTTGTTAATCGAAGAAGTACGATCATACATCGACGGGTACTGGCCGTGCTGAGAAGACGCGACGGGAGTCTCACTCTACCACCTGTTACTCAGGAAGAACAACCAAGAGCACTCGCACAGGCCCTCACCCACTAGCCGAGAGCTTAATGGAGTTCAGCACTAATGCATTGTGCATTGTGCTCCTTCCGAACAAATTTAATCCCTTTCAATCCTCCTCCATCCGTCAAACCCGAAAATCTAGGTATCTCTGTTTTCTCTCTCCCGATCGATCAGTACTTCCACCAATCCCACAAGTGTGTGAATTAATTTCTCCATCCAGATGTACCCGATCGATCGTCTGGATGCATGCAGCGTTGGAGCTCGACACTGATCGATCGATCCACCGGTTCGCACGTACGCACGGTTGGTGCGTGCGCGCGGTGCAGGACGCGTACGTGCGCACAGCATGTGGATGCACGCGAGATCGCGCAAGGTGACATGACGCATGCAATGTACGCGTGCACACTGCTGGATTAATTAATTGCTTGCAAGGTCGTCGATCAGGTCTCTACTCTCTAGGGACACACGCATGTGGTCTGGGTGTACACGTACGTGAAACTCCGATCGTCAGACCCTCGTACCGGCCGACGCTAACCCACGATCGACAGGCATCTAGTGAGCCCGGTACTGCGCTGAGTTCGGTCGGAGAGCATGTCTCTTGACCCGTGTTCGATGCACGCTTGGTCATGTGTACCGTGCACGAGCTATGCGCTAGTAGTAGTACTCTATTTACGGACGCACACGACACGCTGGGCCGGAAATATATGTTATATATATGCTCCTAGTACTAGCTGTTGGAAGTTGATACCAAAATGCGTGTACTGGATCTGCTTACGCGCTTCTCAAGCTAGAACTCTGCCACGTGAATATACGTACGTGCCGTGGCGTTGGAAAAAAAACGACAAGTTTGAATCGATTTCTAGAAGCCGGATGTACAGAAGAGAGCAAATTATGACAGTCTATAAAGAGTGATAGGGTACGATTGGAACAATGTTTATCAAAACTGTAGTTTTAGAATATCATACTTTGCAACTATGATGACAATACCATGGTTTTATGTACTTCTATTAAAACTACCTTTTGTTTGGATACGGCGTAATAAACCATGGTATTTAGACAAGCGAGATAGCCAAGCCATGAAAGCTTTGGGTAGGAGTCGAGTTTCAATATTTCAAAGATACTCTCGCTGTTTCAGAAAACAAGTCGTTCTGGGTTTGTCCTAAATCAAACTTTTTAAACTTTGACCAAACTTATACGAAAAAGTGTAAATGTTTATAGTACCAAATGATTATCGTTAGATTCTTTGTCACATATATTTTTATCAGGTATCAATTTGGTTCTGCAAATGACGATATATTTTTTTATAAATTTGGTGAAATTTTATGAAATTTGACTTAGGACAAATCTAGAACGACTTGTTTTCTAGGACGAAGGGAGTACTTCGGTTTCTCAGGATGCAACAAAATATCTTGTAGTCTAAAATACTATGGATGATTCCTAAAGGTCCTAAAACCCTTGATGTTGCCTAAAAGTAAAAAAAAAAAAAAAAAACTACGCTTCTAAACAATCCCATAGCCTTGAGCATTTCCCAAACCCCTACGGAGGTCTCAAAATAGGAGCGTTGAGATGCTTTTTGGCCGGTCAAAATTTGGCCAGCTATTTTGGCTAGCTTTATCTAATTATTGTGGTACAGAAAATTTGGACATTTTGATCAATCTAGTTTATAATAAGCTTCTATTAATTGCTAGGATGAGCAAACTTAGAAGTTTTTATAAGGTGGGTCGTTAGGTAGGGGTGAAAAAGATAAAGGCTAGGTATAAATTGTTGTTTAAATTTTTTTAGCACTTTTAAGTTTATGATGATTCGAGGTAAAGTGCCTGTTGTTGGCATCCTGTCTACCAGAGTTCGAGTACTCGACTCATCAATGGTGTGTTATCTAACACCCCGTTGTTCAGCTAGATAGGGAATTGTGAATTGGAATCTACCAGCCTTGAATGTTATTGTTTGGTTGTCTAAGAATTGAGAATTGGAAATCTTATCCAATTCCGAACTATATTGGTTCTACTTGCTCCTTCTCAGAGTGAATACTAAGCTCTACCCCTATGAATTAGACTTGTGAACAAAATACATCTCTCTCTTCCCCGCTTCTCATGCCCACCACGTGCCGCCGCCCGCTCGCTCTCCACAACGCGTTGCCGCCACTAAACCTCCACAATGCCCTCTTCTTCTCCCTTGTCGCCGGCGGGGGCGTCCTCTTCTTCTCCGTCATCACACCACCTCCTCTTCTTCCTTATCACCGGCGGTCCCTCTTCTTCTCTACGGCTGGCGCCCACTCCTCTTCTTCCCCATGGCCGGTGCCTAGTAGCGGATCTAGGATACCAAGCCACTGATGTCCCTCACTAAATCATGGTTTATCTTGACCTATGAACAGTACTTTACAATGGAGATTAAAAGGAAATCATTGTTGTCCAGTGACAACATGAAAATAGGCTAGCTCCACCCCTGCCGGTGCCCCCTCCTCTTCCCTTCCACACCTCCTCTTCTTCCCCACGGCCGGCGTCCTCTCCTCTTTCTCTCCCGCTGTCGATCCTTCTTTTTTCACAATCACTAGCTTCCTCCTCTTCGCTTCTCCTCTTCTTGCCCGTCGCCGGTGAGGGACTCACCCCTAGAGAGGGCCTCACTGTGACATGGGATGGGGTGGAGGACTGTTGACGTGGCTTATGTACGAATATTTTGTACCAGTTTACATAGTTTTCATGGTTTGTTAGCGTCAACTATATCTTTTACTAACATTTATCACCGATTATTGTGGATTTTGCAATATTGTCTTGAAAATATGCTATATATGATTTTTACAGGTTTTTGACCTATTTTTCGCGAAATTCACAACGATCTACGTCGAGTAAGAAAAGACCTCTAAGGCGACATTCATTGAAGATGATGGTCGAGGAAGATCATGCCTCTCCCTGTATTAATCAAGGTTTTCTAATCGGAAACTTCAAGAAGATGTTAAGAGCTACTCCCTCCGTCCCAGAAAACAAGTCGTTCTGGGTTTGTCCTAAATCAAATTTCGTAAAGTTTGACCAAATTTATAAAGAAATATATCGTCATTTACAGAACCAAATTGATACCTAATGAAAATATATGTGACAAGGAATCTAACAATACTCATTTGGTACTATAAACATTTACACTTTTTCGTATAAATTTGGTCAAACTTTAGAAAGTTTGACTTAGAACAAACCCAGAATGACTTGTTTTCTGGGACAGAGGGAGTACTAGGAATTAGAGATAATTATTCAATAAAATCATCAAATATGTCAAAGACTAGAAGACTTCGTCAAATCTCGGCCCATACCGAAGATTCCAGAAGCCCAAGAGTCCGAGCACCATTGCAAAATCAATACTTAGGTGACAAGGAACGACTCCGCAAAAGATGGAAAGAAAAAGCGAGAGAAGAGAAAGGGTCGGCCGACCCAGCCCCCCCCCCCCAAGTCGGCCGACCGGCTCCTCTCCGACGCCGTCTCGTGTACCCCTTTCTACTGTGCATCATCTAGAAGATTCCAAGAAGATAAGAATTATTTGGGTATGAAGGAATTGAAGATAAGGAAGGTATATCACGAGATCAATTCAAGTTCAAATTAAATCTCGAGATATTCTCAGATTCCAGGATAGTAGCACCTTACGGGCCTAATTCTGAGACCTAAACGATATCAAATGGAGAAAGTTTAAATACCAAAGTTGTAGATCTCTTCGAGCTCTACAATTTAGAGTCCGAGTTTGCCTTATTTGGACTCCGGATCACAGAGATATGGTCGAAATACGAAAGGTGCAGAAAACAGAAAAGTCCGATTTCAGGGGAAACAAGAGCCCTACTCCAACTCCAAGCAAGAGGAACGTGGGGCAACCCCGTGGCACCTCCAGAGTATAAATACAAACCCGCATGAGACCCCCAAGGCCATCCAATTCATTCCAATTCATTATCAAGGCGCGACGTAGAGGGAGTACAACTAGAAGAGAGTAGAGGATCAAGTTTCTAGTCTAAGATTAGAGTTTTTCTAGTTCCTAGAGATGATTAGAGCCCTTACATGGTGCTCTAATTACCTAGCTCCAAAGGTCTAATTGTATCATCAAGAGCTATGGGCATGGTTGTAAGTATGATACTATTTATTAATGAAGCATTGTTCTTGTCTAATTATCATTTTCTTGTTCTAATTATGTTTGTTCTAGTTCTAATTAACTTTAGGTCTAGATGCATGCTAATTAGAGCATGTTATTAAAGGTTATATTCATCTAGCGTTCTTGATCGTTGATCTAGCTTACTAATGATGTAGTTGCATATCTAGTTCTTGTGATCTTAGTGATTAGAGGTTCTAGTCGTGCTAATTAGTAATTAGAAGCTAGTTCTCTAATTATGTGCCTGTTAAAAGTTTCTCGTTGATTACCTGGTTACTAGTGACAGTAGAGTTCGGGGAAAGGTTAAACTGATATTGGGGATTAGATTGTTTGATCTTAATTTAATTATGCTATGATGAATATGTTTGAACATGCTTGTCTACCTTTAGCTACTAGTTATCTCGCTGCTTTAATCTTGTTGTGATGCCCGTTATCATGTATGTCTTGGATCTAATTAGAGCTTGATTAGACTCTAGTCAATACCCTTTGATTAGTGTTCTAGTTCTGTTCTAATTGCTTATCTTATCTTATAGTATTAATATAGTTTAGATGTAGATTAGATATAGTTCAGGGTTGGTTTCGAGGTAGATTAGAGCCTAGTGTATACCCTAAGTTTACCATAAACTCTTGTTAATTAGTTCTCAGTTAGTTCGTTTACTGAATCGACAAAACCCATGATACTCGTCCTGGAGAAAGCTACGCACGATACTGTCACTTGCAGTAGAAGGTTTGCCGTGCTTAAGTGCCGTCAACAAACATTTCCTCTTCAGTCTCTGATCCTCAATAATCACTGAAGCTCGTTGATAGTTCCTCCAGAACGGACAGGGCTCTCTTGATAGTCTATCCTGGGCATCCCACCAATCCTCCGGGATCTTCTAATCTTCATCTTGCTTGGTTGAATTGAAAGCTTGACCATGTACCTCGAGACCTCACGCTTTTCGGCTGATCCACACCCCCTCGCCTCTTCATCTTCATCATCAAAGATCACCTGTGAAATGTTGCGGCGAGTACCCCAAATAAACTAGTTGATGATGAAGATGAAGATGCGAGGAGGTGTGAATCAGCCGGAAAGCGTGAGATCTCGAGACACATGACCAAGCTTTCAATTCAACCAAGAAAGATGAAGGTTAGAAGATCTCGGAGGATTAGAGCGATGCCCAGGATAGACTATCAAGAGAGCCCTGTCCGTTCTGTAGGAACTATCCAGGATCAATCAATGAGCTTCCGTGATTATCAAGGATCAGAGACTGAAGAGGAAAAGCTTGTTGACAACACTTAAGCACGGCAAACCTTATACTGCAAGCGATAGTATCGTGTGTAGCTTTTCCTCGGGATGAGTATCCTGGGTTTTGTCAATCCAGAAAACGAACTAATTGAGAACTAATTAACAAGAGTTTATGGTAAACTAACGGTATACAACTAGTCTCTAATCTATCTCTAAACTAACCCTAAACTATATCTAATCTACATCTAAACTATACTAATACTATAAGATAAGCAATTAGAACAGAACTAGAATACTAATCAAAAGGTATTGACTAGAGTCTAATCAAGCTCTAATTGGATCCAAGACATGCATGATAACGGGCATCACAACAAGATTAAAACAGCGAGATAACTAGTAGCTCAAGGTAGACAAGCATGTTCAAGCATATTCATCGTAGCATAATTAAATTAAGATCAAACAATCTAATCCCCAATATCAGTTTAACTTTTCCCCGAACTCTACTGTCACTAGTAACCAGGTAATCGACGAGAAATTTTCAACAGGCACATAATTAGAGAACTAGCTTCTAATTACTAATTAGCACAACTAGAACCTCTAATCACTAAGATCACAAGAACTAGATATGCTACTACATCATTAGTAAGCTAGATCAACGATCAAGAACGCTAGATGAATATAACCTTTAATAACATGCTCTAATTAACATGCATCTAGACCTAAAGTTAATTAGAACTAGAACAAGTATAATTAGAACAAGAAGATGATAATTAGATAAGAAGAATGCTTCATTAATAAATAGTATCATACTTACAATCATACCCATAGCTCTTGATGATACAATTAGACCTTTGGAGTTAGGTAATTAGAGCACCATGCAAGAGCTCTAATCATCTCTAGGAACTAGAAGAACTCTAATACTAGACTAGAAACTCGACCCTCTACTCTCTTCTAGTTATAGTCCCTCTACGTCGCGCCTTGATAATGAATTGGAATGAATTGGATGGCCTTGGGGGTCTTATGAGGGTTTGTATTTATACTCCGGAGGTGCCACGGGGTGCCCTCACCTTCATCTTGCTTGGAGTTGGAGTAGGGCTCTTGTTTTCCCTGAAATCGGACTTTTCTGTTTTCTGCATCTTTCGTATTTCGACCATATCTCTGTCATCCGAAGTCCAAATAAGGCAAACTCGGACTCTAAATTGTAGAGCTCAAAGAGATCTACAATTTTGGTATTCAAACTGTCTCCATTTGACGTCGTTTAGGTCTCCGAATTGGGTCTGCAAGGTGCCGCTGTCCTGAAATTCGAGAATATCTCGAGATTTAATTTGAGCTTATAGATCTCGTGATATACCTTCCTTATCTTCAATTCCTTCGTACCCAAATAATCTTTATCTCCTTGGAATCTTCTAGATGATGCACGGTAGAAAGGGGTACACGAGACGGCGTCGGAGAGGAGCCGGTCGGCCGACTTGGGGGGTCTGGGTCGGCCGACCCGGACTCTTCCCTCGCCCGTTTCTGTCCATCTTTTGCGGAGTTGTTCCTTGTCGCCTAAGTATTGATTTTGCAATGGTGCTCGGACTCTTGGCCTTCTGGAATCTTCGGTACGGGCCGAGATTTGACGAAGTCTTCTAATTTTTGACATATTCGATGATTTTATTGAATAATTATCTCCAATTCCTAGTAGCTCTTAACATCTTCTTGAAGTTTCCGATTAGAAAACCTCGATTAATACAGGGAAAGGCATGAATTAATGAAGCCTTCCTCGATCATCATCTTCGATGAGTGTCGCCTTAGAGGTCTTTTCTTACTCGATGTAGATCGTTGTGAATTTCGTGAAAAATACGTCAAAAACCTGTAAAAATCATATATAGCATATTTTCAAGACAATATTGCAAAATCCACAATAATCAGTGATAAATGTTAGCAAAAGATATAGTTGACGCTTAAAAACCATGAAAAACTATGTAAAATGATACAAAATATTCGTACGTAAGCCGCTTCAACAAGGACGTGGTGGCCAACGACCTCATCGCCAAAGAAGACCCCATGCAAACTTGGCCAAGAAGATGTGGTGGCTGGGGACCTCACCGCCGGTGAGGACGCTGCCACCAAACAAGAACATGCGCCAAGCTTGACTACATCGAGATTGAGTTCTTCTCAAATTCTCCGATTCCAATAGCTAGTCATACAAACACTATTTTGGAAATGAAATAGGCTCGATTTCGTCTGTGATTTCTTGTGCCATCCAAACATTAGCATTGGATTTGGGCCCAATTAAATACCAACTCAGATTTGGCATTAGACCCATTTCAGTTCTGTGGCTCTAAATTCCAACAACCAATTGCAGATGTTGCACAATGGTCAGAGGAATGTGAAGTGTGAGTGGAGTTCACATATTACAACTTGTATTTGAAGTGTTGAGGATTAAAAAAAAAAGTTTATGATGATTATCTGTGTTAATTTTGTGTGCGACCCTCCCCATATGTACATGCACACTTTGTTGGGTTGTAAATAAAGTATCTAAAATGCACATGCACATTTATTTCACGTTTTGCTATACACAGCGCCTTAGCGCTCCGAACGAACCAAATATGCGTCCTTCATGTGATTCCTCCATTGCGGAAATACGACTATATATAGAACCAGAGAATGAGAGAGCTGCTCTTCCACTCTCTTGTGTTACCATTTGCTGTCGCCTCTCTTTCCGCTCGTGTATTATTTGAAAACACACATTACAGTGTGACGGTAGTATTTACTACGATCAGTAGGACAATAGGTTACATATATACGAGATAGCAAGTTAAACCACCACATGATCTTACATTTTAAAACCGAGGAAGCACCGTACGATTTCGAGGGTGGGAAGCCAGAGCATGCATGAGAAATCGATCACTAGACGCCGTAGTGTTCTCCTAACCCCTGATACAATCACCAAAACATCCTGTATACACATGAATGCTTTGTTTATCTCTGTACCTTGTCGATGAACGTGTGTTTAGGTACCGATGCGCCAAGTTAATTAATAGACGAATGGTCGTGCGTATATATGGACTCATTTGTCAGCGCGGGTCAGTTAAAATTTGGTGCCTAATAAGTACAGATAAACAAAGCATTCATGTATGGGGCCATCAGCAAATGAAGGCTTCTCAGCGAGAAATTATAGTACTCCTTCCGTTTTTTCTATTTGTTGTATTTTAGTTTAAAAATTAATCAGCGGAGGACAAAAATATTTAAGAACAGAGATAGCAGACGACAAAAATATTTAAAAATGGAGATAGTATATGACACATTGTGGTGTCTCAGACAGTTTATGATCGAATCGACAAAAATTAGACCCGATCGAATCGATGATGAAAAAATTTGGAGGAGCGTTGGCGTGCGTACGTAGCATCGATCGACACGCGCACCTATGCATGGTCATCATCATCAGCTGCGTGCGTCCGCCCATACCCTGCCTCCGCCGAAACCGAGGCGATCGATCGAGAGCGCCGCCGCTGCGCAACCGATCGATCGATCGATCAATTCCACGCACTTGTTCCCATGCATCGCATCCTCTTCATGTCTTCTCCTTCACCTTCACGGCGCGAGCGCCACAAGCGCCCACAATGTCCTTCACGTACTGTGCGTGGGTCAAGCCTCGACGCACAAATTTTGCATTTTAATCCTTGACTAAAGAAATTGCGAAAAAAAATCTTTTTCTGAAACTATTTGCACAGCCTGACTCTTCGTGCGGCAGCAACATACTGTGACACCGCACTATTTGTCATATAGGAACTGTTCTGAGTGTTCTCCGCAACGTTGCCGGCCAGCCGGCCAGCCGTGCTTGTGCCGTATCCCGGCCGGCCGCGCGCCAGGAAGACGACGAAGAACGTGCCGGACGGCGGGGTGCTCTTTCTCTGAATAATCTCTGCTGTATCTTACGTACCATGCGTAACAGGCTACAGGCCACCTGCTCCGGAGCCACGATCGATCGAAATGCACCTGTATAGCTAGACGACTGCAGAGATCACAAGCTGCACTACGGCCTGCTGCCAGTTGCCACCACGTTGCCGCGCCGCTACTTGCGTGCGTACTCCGGGTACCAGCGAGCAGGGCAAGAGCTTCCATCGCCTGCTTCTCGATCACTCAAGAGTCAGGATGACTGTGTCGCGGAAAGATGGGGACAGGCTACTCCAGAGCACTAGGCTGGCAGTAAGCTACTCTGCAGTCTGCACTTCATCAGTGACGACGACAGCCAGGCCGGCCGGTACCTGAGCAGAGCTAGCTACCCTGTCAGTCCTTAGCACGGCATACAGATTACAGGCACAACCGTGGAATTGCTTCGCGCGCCTCAGGATGATATCGATCATCTTCCATTCCATTCCTTCCAGTTCCAGCGGGGAGAACCCTAGAAGCACATGTAAATTAATCCATGCATGGAGACAGTGTACAAAGTCGATCACGCGGTTATCTGTAATCGGCGCGCTGGTACGGTACTGGCTTAAGCGATGATGCTGCACCTGCAGGCCAAATAAAAGACGTCCGTCCGAATGCTTCATGCTGCTGGCTGCAGCTGTACGTGCTGCTGACCGAGAACACTTATGTGAGATTTGCAGGACACACACATCTCACAGGGATATGCTACTATGCTCGTACCGGCCACGGCATCAAAGTTTGGGGGGAAAAAGATCATTGGAGGACTTCAGGCATGCAGCAAAAGCGAGAGAGACAATTCCAGCAGGCATGCACTGCATCGATTATCGATATCCATCCACCGCGAACGATGCATGCATGCAACAACAGCAACACACGTCGCCGTTTATCCGGCGGCCCCAACAGAAAGCTTATATCCATCGAACGTAGCACCAAGAATGATGGCCGGACACTGATGATCCAAGAACAAACGGTACCAAGGGAACTCAGAGCCCCTACCCCCGTCAGAGCAATGTAAAGGCGGGACCTTTGACAGCCACGCATCATCGTCGGCAGGGGCCAAGAGCCCCAAGAGGCGGCTGGCTAGAAATCATGGGAGGGACGCACACGATGCAAGCTACTGTCTGCAACTGCAATACTAACATGTATAGCAGCAAGCAAACAGGCAATGAAGCATGCGCAGCAGCACGTCCCCAGGACAGGAGGACCACCTGCTCTGGCTATGTGCTGTAGACATGTAGTCGATCATCAGTCAGTAGGTCAGTCTCTCACTCTCACGCCGCCATCCCCTGAAAACCATGCGAGCCCATCTCCTCCTCCATGTCAACAACCCAACAGTGACATGCAGATAGACAGACAAGCTGACTGCCGCCGCAACATGCATGTAGTATGGCACATCATACTACTCAAATGTCTCCATGCGCGCTGCTACTCATATACCTGCTCCTCTATCTACATACAAATCCAGAAAAATAAACATACGTAGTACAGCCTTATTATGTACTAATGTATACTCTGCGGCGTGGTTTAACCGGCCCGGTGCAGTTTTCATTTTACCACTAGTTTCTTTTAGAATCTATATCATTGTTTGGGGCAACAGAATTTTGACCACTAGGAAGCATTTCTAAACTCCAATCCAATGCAACCATGCTTCTAGCATGAATTGTTCGAATTGTTTAAATTAATTGTGCATCAAAAGATTACAAAGTTTGATCTTTGAAATACATGCATGCGCGCAATATATTTTAGGATGGAGGGATCGGAATATATACTTTTCTAGAGTCAAACAGTTCAATAACTCCAATTCAAGGCATGCGCATGTTTGGTCTAGTTAGTTAATCCATTACTTTTTGTTTGTTTCCCCATCCTGGCCTTGGACGTTGTTTCGTCGTCGTTGTTTCTCCTTTTTCTTATAACATAAAGCATACGCCCAAACCCTTGCCGCCCTTTAAAAAAAATAAAAGGGGTAGTAAAGCCCATGTCGGTCTAGCAGGGTCCATGGGCGAATAGCGCAAATTTAGCGTTATTTCGACAAAAGATATTATTTTTAATAAAATACTACTCTCTTCGTTCTAATTTATAGATCATTTAACTTTTTTGACAGTTAAATTTAGTATCAAAAAAGTCAAACGAACTATAAATTGAAACGGAGAAAGTACTATGACTTTAAAATTCCTATCTTCTAATAAAGTTGATCCCAATGACTCTGATGGTATTTCTCGGCTTCTCACCAAGATTTGCCCATGCTGCCTAGCCGCTCGCATCCCCTATTGTCCCTAAATAGTAGCCACCACCATCCCTGCTACTAGATTCCACATTAAAGGATCAAGTATTTGGCATTAGCAAGGAATTAGTTCTTAAAAAAGTTATGCTCACATTTATTTGTATTTAATAAGTTTTGTTCCAAAAAATATACATATAAGATATATGGACTTGTAATTTTCTAAAAAGGTTACAGAAAATGATTTTCCCAAAAAAGGAACAATGTATCGTAATAAATTTTCTCTATAAAAACTTGCATACGTTATCATATATATATAAGTCTGTAATGATTTCAAAATAAAAACTATAAAAATATTTTTAAAAAAGGAGTGGTGGATGTTGTCTGAATGTTAATTAGATTTTATTGTAATGAACATTCACTAAGGCTATTCCAGTGCAAAATATCATACATTGTACGATATCGAAGAATGCCACGTAGAATGAAAAGTATGATATTGTTAGGAAGAAATACCCTAACGATACATAGCATCATGTGTAAATATTTAAAATAATTAATTAATGTGATGTCTGTGTCTATAAAAATAGACCCATCATATTAGATTTTGTGATATGACCTAAGATATTGTGCAAAGAAGTATCTTCCTCAAGATAATTTTTCTTCTCCCTCACATTAAATGTTGTGCCAGGTTTAGGCAATTCCCAGTGGAAGGTTTCATTGTATACTTACCAAAAATGTCACATCAGATTTTAATCAAGATACATGTGCATCCTGAGTTTCATATAGATGAAACATTCTCTCCTCTAATGAAACTCTCTCTATCTCTCTTTTCATAAACACATTGCCATGTCACCAAACATGCTGATGTGTCAAATCATTTAATGAGAATGAAACTTAAATGAAACTCCCACTGAAAATAGCCTTAGTTACAAATCCTACATAGCATCTCATTAATGAGTATAATACTATCGAGCCTAAATAGTAAATAGTACCAGTCAAGTTGTCTAACCATCCTAAGAATCATGCCCAACATACTTACTAGTGGTCAATGGACCCTAGAAATCTGTAGGAGTATAATTAATTGTGAGGGCACTCAATAAAGGGGAAAAAACACAATCCACATGAAAGGAAATACTCCTCTCATCCAAGAAAAGGTAACCCTATATGATTTTTAAAATAAACTAATAGTCATGAGAAATAACTTAGGTGACTCTATGCATATACATGCATGTATATATCTTAAAAAGGAAAAAAAAAAGACCATACAGTTAAATACGTTGAGAAGAAAAAAGAGCAGACAATTAAATTTGTATGCACCTTAGAAACCTCAAGGCTTGTTTGATTTGAGGCTAAGGATGGCCAAGCTAAACTTTAGCTACCAGCAAACCAAATGAAGAAATAACCAAAATGTTTTGCCAAATGTTGATCTACAACCAAACAACGTTGCCAAACATGTACCAACTGGCCACTACCAAAGTTTAATTAGCTTAGCCATCTTTGACCTCAATAAAACAGACGTGCATGAACTCTACAAGTTACTGTGTTTTTTTTTTTGTGGGACAAAACTTCTTGAATGCTAGAACCACTTCTCTTTTTAACACGAGGTTAGTGGCCATTTCATCATCTTTTTCACCAAGAGGCATGGCAATGGCATTAACCGCTAGCTGCACGGGCAGTCGGGCATATGCACAGCACAGCACAGGTCGGCAGTGCGGTACGAGCGCGGCTGCCGCGGCGTACTTGGGTGACGTGATGGTGAGCTTTTAATCAACGCCCCGGCTCCGGCTGCGGTCACATTCTCCCGCCGGCCCCCCTCCCCTCTCATTGCAAATGGCCGGCCTGCCGGCCCGCCGGCCGGCCGCCGTCTCGTCTTCCTCGCCTTAAAACCACACCACCACTCACACCCGACTCCTCCGCGCACATCACTGGCTGCCATCACGGCCAAGGCGACAGAAACACCAGCGCACATCGTGTCGTACGTCGTCGTGGCCATGGCCGCGCCGCATGACACGCACGGCGTCGACTCGTTCGCGCAGCTGCCCTTCATCCGCGTCTCCGCGCAACAAGCGGCGGCGGCGGCGGCGCCGGTGGGCAGCAGGGACGCCACCATCCGCCTCTTCGGTAAGGACTTCTCCAACGACCAGCAGGCGGCGGCAGCGGCGGCCCAGCTGCTGCTGCGCAAGGAGGGCGCGGCCGCCGGCCGGGGCGACGAGGGCGGCGGCGATGAGGCGGAGGCGGCGGCCGCCGGCGGGGAGAGGAAGTTCGAGTGCCACTACTGCTGCCGCAACTTCCCGACGTCGCAGGCGCTGGGCGGGCACCAGAACGCGCACAAGCGGGAGCGGCAGCACGCGCGGCGGGCGCACCTCGAGGCCTCCTTCGCCGCGCACTGCGGGGCCGCCTACCTTCCCGCCGGGGCGCACCTCTACGGCCTCTTCGGCTACGGCGCCGGCCACGCTGCTACCCTGGCGCCGCCGCCGCACTACCCGCACCCGGCCGTGTGGACAGGCGCCGTGCCGGGGATGTACAGTGGCCTGGGGCCCGTGCCGCGGCCTCACGTGTACGGCAGCATGCCCGTGCCGCCGGGGATGTGGAGGCCGTCGCCACCTGGGACTGGGGGTGGCGCTTTTGCCGCGGCCGGCCGCCCCGAGGGGTACGGAGAGATGGCCGTCGGCAAAGACGATGACAAGGTGTCGATGACGGTGACGATGTCACTGCCAGCGTTGCCGCCGTCGTGTTTCTCCGGCCAGTCGTCGGAGATGATTGGGAGACCTGATGAGCTGGGACGCAGCGATGGAGTCGTAAGCTTGGACCTCTGCTTGTAATTTTTTTTTGTGCTTGTTTAGGTCGCTTCCAGTTTTCTTTCTTTTTTTTTCCTGTTCGCTTGTTTTGATTTTTGAGAGAGGTTTTACGTATGTTTCTTCAGCTAAGTTGCGAGAGGCATTTTCATTAGCGCTCTGTCGAATGGTCTGTAATTTTCCTGTTCAAGGTAAGCATGCATGCAGGTGGCTTGTGACAGTTTCGACTCAAACTCTGAATATATAGACATGCCTTATCTTCTTCAAAAAAAATTGTTTTTTTTTTCCAAATTGTCTTCTTAAGGAATTGGAGGGTTTCCACTACATATTATAGTATATTAAATGACATAAAGGTTAAATTATAATAAGTTGTCTAACCATTGTTCTAGAACAGAAAATGTTTCTTTTCTTTCTTATGTAGATAAGCGTCGAGCCGTCGATACAATTTATATATTGATCTATTAAGCGTGGATTGCATGTACAAGTAATATTTTAAGGTTGTGTCTCCTTATCAGGTGATTGATATTTAACTTTCCATCAGTTATATTTTATAACCATCCGATGTTCATCGAACGGCTCTCAATGATAACTGAAAGAATTCAACATATCAGCCACATTTTATACTACCACATAGGTGACTGATGAAATTTAATCCATCAGTCATATATCAAAATTACACAACATAATACAAAAATTACAGTGCAACAATATATAATAATTTTTGTATATATATGTAATAATTTAACAAAATAGACAAAAAAAACAACTTGATTGATGAATCGACAAGTATCAGGTGACTGAAAAAGAGTAAATCTGATATTTTAATTAATTCAATTTTTTGGTTTATAATGTAATATAAATTCAGGCTATATGATTGAATAAAAGTGTGCCTTGGTTCTATTAGACATGGATTTTAAAAATTTTAGGGCCTCCGGATGTAATTCACTCCGGAGGTCTAGATTTCTGAAGATGGCCTATAACAATGTAAATTTATTTATTAGAAGAATCATCATATCATAATATGTATAAGTTCAGTCCATAGTAACCGTACCAAAGAAGACAAATTCTACACGGTTCAGTCTGCAGGTAGAAACATTGTAGCTGTCCAACCTTAAGTACCGTGAAACAAATACAAAAAGGATCAAATAAGCAAACCATATAAAATAATTATCCGTTTAGAGTTAAAAAAATTTATAAACAAGAACGAAAGAAAATAATAGAGAGCTAGGCAATGGACCAATAGTGTATGCAAATAAAAAAAGAAAAGCGAATAGGGGAAGTAACACAATAATCATTAGGCTAACCTCACTAGTATCCCATCTTCTATTTCAAACCTCCACATCTAGAGGCTCTTTTATAGGCTCTGGTGATGATAGCCCAATAGAACATAGTAGAACATACCTCACCAGGACCATACTCTTGTTGCTCATAGGTTGGAAACGAAATACAACCGTCATCAACAAAGAATTCCTCATGGTTCTGTAGGAAATTCAAAGCTAAATCTTGCTCGACAGATTTAGTCGACAATCGCTCTCCTCTAGTCCTACTCAATTTTAGAATTCGAAAACAATAGATGGATAACTAAGTGTTTGTTTAGATATACTAGTGCAGCAGTACATGCAACATGCACGTGTCATGAGATGATTGGCCGAACAATAAAAAAGAGAAAAAAGAAAGAATAAATTAAAAGAAGGGGATATGCTTGATTGATACGCTTCATTTTCCGTTAATTCCAAAATAAGGAAAGTACCTGGTGGATATGAGTACAAAATGAGGTGAGAAAATAAAAGACTAAATGGTGGAAACATTTTCTTTCTATCAATTTAAGACTATTTCCAACACTTTCCCACAATTTCCAATTTGCGCAATAGGGCCAAGGTGAGGGTACACTGGGCCATTGTTGATAAAAAAGGATTTTCCAAAAATTCGTTTTTATAGCATAGATTTAACTAATTATTACTTGTTGAAAATTAGAAAAATAGCTGGTTTAAATTAAAAACTAATAAGAAAGCTAATATGCGTAATTTATTACTCCCTTCGTCCTAATTTATAAGCTGCTTAATTTTTTAACACCGAATTTGACTTGCTCGTCTTATTTAAAAAATTTCACAATGATCATTTATTTTTATTGTGATTTAGTTTAGCATATAATATACTTTAACTACGAGAATTGAATTTTTTTATATTTTCGTAAATATTTTGAATAAGACGAGTCGGTCCATGCAAGAAAAATCAGTCGACCTAGAAGGAGTAGAATTTATTATTGTATTAGTTGAGACAAGAGAAATAATGACACCCGTTGTCGACATGGGGAAAGGAGTCAAATTTAACCTGTGTGCTTGGAATCAACGGGGTAAATCTAGTAGAAATTATAAGTTCGCGGTGTTTATTTCAGCCTAGATCTGCACCACCAGATGTCGGTTGTTCTCAAGAACCGATAGATTAAATTTGCGCACTGCAACTTTCCATTTCCTCCAACTAATTTCTTCCAACCAAAAACAACAGCCTTGCTTTGGTTAAACCCTTGCGTCCACCTGCACGCCTCTCTCTTACACTATCCGACGTTTTATCTGCAGCAAACCAAACATGACCCAGATTATATAATCCTATGTGTTGATTATCCAGATTTTGCACAACGCTATCCCTATCCGAACCAAACACGGCCTTTGTTTCAAATTGCAAGAGATTCTAGATTCCAACTAGACTCATTTATTTCTCTATGTATGTGTGTTCAATTTGTGTTTAGATTCATCAACATTCATATGAATATAGATAAATAAAAAGAAGGATAGAACCCTTACGATTTGAGACGGAGGAAGCATATAATACTATGTTGGCCGGTGGCCCTACATGCTTGCTGAAGCTAACTGTCGTTAATAAGCACAAGGCGAAGAAAAAAGAAATGTATCCAAAAGATAAGATGGAGTGGCCGTTTGGTTGGTCACAAAAGGAGGAGCTCGATGGGTCATTAAAGTAGGACCCATATACGAACATGTAAATTCCGCAACAGTATAATTATCATGTGATGCAGCAATCGTAACCTGACGACCCTTTTTAATTTGAGCACCCCTCCAAGTTTTGACGGCCATGAGGGAATTAAAAGAGAAAATTAGAATAGGAGACGAAGAAAGCCTACGGGTGAATATGTGCACATGTCTATAAGGTATGTGTAGGACGAAGAAAGAGAGATGGATCGTGAACTGAGCCTTAATTAGTTAGGTCATTTGTGGTGGAATATGCTCATCCGAGTTCAATTCTTAGGCTTAATAGGCGATGTTCCCTATTTGAGACGTATGTGTTGATTTAATCAATTTTAAGATCTGCCGCCTCAATCTCTCTAAGTGCTAGCTCGTATGATTAAGATGTACGAGTATGCGTTTGTTCCTACGGGTGAATATATGCACATGTCTATAAGGTATGTGTTTGTATTAAAAGAAGGTACATTTCTATGTTCATGAAACGTCCACTGGACTTATCCGGATGGGATATCTATGTTAGAACCTACAGACGCCAAGAAATGTCACCAGTGTTGAAACAAAAAAAAGTCGACTGCTACATCCAATTATAAATATAGTAATTCTATTTAAATTATCCTAAACTATAATATGTTAGCTTTGCCACCTCAAATGCGCTTGAAATAAAAATGCAACTCCAAATTCAAAAAACATGCCTGAAACGTAGATCTTGCATTGAAAATATTTGAGACTATCTTGATTATTCTTGAAACATGAATATGATCTAGAAAAAGATGCGTGGAAACATGAAGAGCACAATTTAAAACATGCTTTGAATAAGAACAAGCAGCAACCTCCATATGAGACACAATTCCTTGCATTTTTTATGTTATACTAGTCCTTTATTTTGTCCTAGCATTTCCATTTAGTATGATGCTGATCTAATTAAGATGACCCATGCTATTCCCATTAGACTTCGGTTGAAATATTACAGTTGGTCATGATTTGGTTACTAAACATATTCATGCATGCAAAGAATGATAAACGCTGAGCGTACATATGTTCCTCGAAGAGGCAGCTCGTAACATTTGTTGTGATGATGGCGATATGTGCCATCTTTTGTAACGGAAACAAACTCAGGGTCTACAGCATGCACGACAAAGGTATGCTTCAGAAAGTGTGTTCATCAGATCGTCTGGTGGGGCATGGATTCAAAACATTCGTGACAAGAACAGGAGATGCAAAACATTCCGTTGTCATCATTTCTCCCACAACTGAATGCTAACGATTTGGTCAGTTACATGTGAAGAATTCGACAGCTGACTTCCAGATACATACAAAAACCGTATTCCATACCAACATGGCGTCACCAAAAGTACAACACTCCTGAGGTCAAAAGCAAGAATCACGGGTATTTGATGCTCATAAGATTTCCGATCCATGCGAGTAGATATCAGATCCACCTAGCTTCAAGGAGATGAAAATTTTCCATATTAGAGACTATACAACTGAGATCAGAAACCCAGTTGGTCAAGTTCTATGACTGATATATCCACGTTCCTTGCGGTCAAATAAATAAATTAGACTAATTACACAAGCCATTCATGAAAATATAATGGTATTGATCTCATTTTGGTTGGCATTACAAAGTTATTAGAATACACATCAAAACACATTCAATTTATAATAATATTTAGTATAACTGCAATGTAGTGAACTGTCGGAATTTGTATTGTTCAAAAATAAAATAAAAGTAAAACACACTGCTTCAAATAAAAACTTTAGATTGATCATAATCAATACCACATTGGATCTGTTATAACGTTAAATTAAGGGAATAAGTTGTTCATGCAATACACAGGGGGTATACCAAATGGAGGTCAAAATAGTTCATAGATATCAACCAGTGATTTTGCGTTGAGACATGAGTTCCTAAATCCCTTATATGCCAGTGGATTCTCTATATGAAGGAGTAGATCTCAAAGTATAGTCAACAATACTATAGGTGAACAAAAAACATGTTCATAGCTATTAATCAAGATAAAACCAATTAAAGAGGAAGGGAAATTTATAGGCATGATTCCACATTTATGAAGTAATGTATGACAACATACGTGTAGCGCATGGTGGGCATATTTGGTTCGGACCCTGGCCGAGTTGCCTGAGCCAGGCAACAAATCCTGGCCCCAGGCGTCCAAAATCCAACGCCTGGGCGAGCTGCCTGGCTGCGGGAGTTGCCTGGGCGCAATAACCAAACAGGCGTATGTGTGCAGATGTGCAACCTACAGTATCAGGAGTTTGACTCTTTATTCCCACAAAAAAGAAGACCACTCTTGCTATTCAGTGAAATGCTTGGTCCACTGATGTTGCAGCGTCGTATGCAGCCATAGGAACATCCTCATTATCAGTGGCAGCATGGCACATCCTGGATGGCCGGGCTCCTGGCCTTTTTTCAACCCAGCGGAAGAGAAACTTCTACATTTCCGTCAATGCCTTGGGGGTGGAGTTTTTTTAAGCAGTTATATTTCATGGATTACATATCCCTTGGTAGGTAAGAGTAAGACTTAAAGCAGTGAACAACCGGTGCGTGTAATGCTAATTAAGATCATATCAACAGCTTTACAGGCGCCAAGGAAATGTTTTTTACATAGCTAACAACTTCTCTTGTACCTAGCATTTAATACGCGGAGAGGCTAACAAACTGCGCATCTCAAAGGAAACTGAAACAGTAGCAACTGGCCCTGCGACCACAGTCTAACAGGTGAAAAAATAAGTCAAAAGACCATATTGCCAATTGCTAAAAGTTAAAAAACAAACAGCTTTGATCATCACAGAAAAATGTTTCATTAACAGAGCAGTAAATATGATTCATTGAGGGTAGGCTTTCTATACACATAAATTCATCGAGCTAAAACTACAAATATATCAATGAAAGGACGAAACAGCATTGTGCAGCAGAAGTCACCACACATTTGGCACGTGCAGGAACCAAACATTGAGCTACCATGTGCGCTATGGCTAGCCACAGCAGGATACAAATCCAAACGAAGGTCTTAATTTTCGATGCAAAACCAAACACATAAGGTGCCAAGGCCAACAAGTGGCTCTACAAGAGATTTCAAGCAAAACAAGTCCCTTGGTATCACTGTGAAGAGAAGGCAGTGGGCAGGGCTGGTAACCTTGGGCAAATTTGGTTTTAACTATTTGAAATTTCAAGAAGTTAATAACTGCAGGTTAAAATATAACCAGCATCCGGAACAAACGATCTCCGGTATCCATCCAAAAGGCCAAAACATATCCAGTTAAAGTCATAAACAAAATATTAAAAAAAAAACAATTAACTACAAGCACTCCTACTTCTGAAAAAAAAAATGTCGATTCTAGAGTAATCACACTGCTAAGAACATTCTCTGAAACACAATGTCGATTGTAGCTGCATGAATCTAACAACCAGAACCATCTATTATTGGCTCAAAGCCACCTCTTTTAAGTTTCATCCCTATTACATCGGCCCAATTACTAAAAGGGTACAAGAAACGACAAAACTGCAACTTCCAGTTAGTTCATAATCTAAAGCACAAGGTTAGCCCCAGGCCGCAAACCAGCATTTGTTCATGAGAACATATGCCAATCAATGAATTTGAGCTGAGAGACGCTACTAGGCATGCGCCCACCCACAAATCATTAATCAAATCAAGAAGCAAGCTGACTTCAAACAGACATTTGCCTGGACTAGGATTCAAAGAGATCCAGTGCTTACCCAATTTTATTCTGACGATGCGATGATCATCCTTCACTGAAAACCTCCTTTCTGTTATATTCTAAAAATATGTCCTCCAGCCTAAGATTGAGATATTTCAGACATATGTTTTCTAATTTTGATTCAAATTCAGACACTGATGCAACAGTTTATTGAAGAATGCTTACCAGTACACTAGTTGTCCTGACGAATCGCAACATAATAAGTGTTTATGGACACAAGGAAGATATTCATGAAGATAATGTGAATACAGTAATTCTAACTCTGAAAGTGAATTGAATGGTTCATCCACAATCTCGCCATCCTGCAAAACAACCTTTTAGAACAAAATAGGGGAATGTTGTACAATTAAGGATAATAACTAACAAACAAGAGCTAGAGAACCTGATATTCTTCATCACCAGCATGCTCCATTACTTGACGGGCGAAATGGCTAAGACTATCAAAATTATTTTCAAAATATCCATATTCTGAGTTGTCTACAGGATCTTGCTGCTCCAAAGCATCTCCTTCTCTTTGGTACCTCATAACTTTCTTCAAGAGAGGATGTCCATTCTTAACAATTAAGTCCCTCCAGTCGTTTTCACCATTCCCTAATAATAATGATTTTAGTCTGCTCTTCACACCACTAGGCGCATTTCGGCGAATCCTATGTATGCTTGCGAAGAAATTTGCTCTGGTCAAAGGGCGCTTTAAGGCCATATGGTGCTTTATGAATTCCCAAAAGCACATCAGATCAATGTGAGACATTGTGTTAGGAACAAATCCATGAAGGGTGTCAGATAAATTGGAGAAATATGCAGGCATTCCCACGTCTTCTACAGCAAACAGAGGAAAAAAACCAAAGACAATAGTCGTGTGGTCTTTTTGCATTCCTTCTGGGGTGAACTCACATAACTCTCCCCAAATCATAGCACGGCAACCATCTATAACATAGATCTTGAAGTAACCATTCCAGGTATGTGAAGCAGCATGAGCATTCACCATGTCAAATAGCACATCACTTGCAAAGACTCTGCCAATCTTTGTTGTCTCAGCAACAAGTAATGATGTGCCCTGAGAAAATAAGATAGTTGGTTTTGACAACTCATTTCCAGAAACACACACAAAATCTTCAAGTGGCTCAATACAAGGTTGCCCATCTCTCCAATTTCTGTTAATCTTTCTTATTGCTGCTTGTTCAAGTGTTTCACTTTCATTTGAACCCCTTCCACTGAAAACCTCAGAAACTGAAGGACAACTAGCTGCTGCCGGTAGTTTCTGAAAAAAATCCAGTAAAAGGTCGTAGTCAAAAAGAGCAGCATAACAATCTATCATCTATTCTATGAACTTCCATATCTTTTATTGTATATGCACTTTCAACTAGAATATAGAATATACAAACCATCAAATAAGCAAGAATAAAGAGTATGGCACAGAGAATTGTAGTTAAAAGCAATCAAATACGCGTTCAGGTGCACCGGGTGTAAATAGCATTGAAATACATACAAGCCTCCGCAGGTAGAAAGAGAATTCAAAAGAATACAAGCTTGCATTGACTAAGAACAAAACATTTATAAATCAAGAAAGATACAAAGATGAAATATAGTGACAAATGTCCAGCACTTGCAACACTAGTCCTGATATCAGTTTTCTCATGTTTAGGCAATACAGGGTCGTGGAGGAACAACTCCACGTTGCTGCTACTAGATAACTACAGCACATGTAAATGGAGGAACCTCTCCAAGGTGCTGATAGGTAGAGAAACAGCACAAATTGTTGAAGGAACAACTTCAACGTGCTGGGCTAGATATCGTTCTAGAGACGAAGATAGACCAAGAGGCCGAATCCGAATCCACGGATAACAAGAGCTTAATCCAAAGCTCAAAGTAGAGATCTAGTCCAAGATCTAAAGAAGAACATCATGTTCCATTCATATGGTAGTGGGATACATGTCTAGTTACAAAACTAGAGGACATTGCCTCTATTTATAGGTTCCCAAGCCTTACACACCTCACATACAACTAAGATGACAACTATTAGCCAACTAGATGACAACCATGTGACAACTAGCATACAACTCACACATAACTCAATAACAACTAGGACACAACTTGTAGGGCAGCCAAGTACATTCTAGTAATATTATGGCATATGCAATGACATCACGATCTTATATGCTAAGGTAACCCTTCATAAAGTATGTAGCATAGAGGTAAAACTCAAATTGACTTCTTCTTCTTAGTAGCAAAATTCAGATTTCTCTTCTAATTTTCTATATAAAAATCTAGTTCGAATTTTGATACTTGAATGCTCATGGACCATATCTATCAATATGGGATGTTCCCCATCACATGTCCTTGGTCCCTGGGCTTTGTGTATGCCTACAGGCTACAGATTTAACAAAAGATTTGTCAACAGAAAAACTAGAGATCCAAAACGGATACTAACAAAATAATAAACTTGGACCTATATAGCGAAAGATATCATAAACATCTAAAACAAATTTGACAAAATGCCAAATGAAATACTATATTAGTTTTCCAGTGTTGCACTTACCAAAGGTGCAGGGTCTTGATCTAAAATGTTTGACTTGAAACTGCCATCAATGTCCGAATTGAGTTCCTCCTGTTTTTCATCTTTAGGCTTCATGTCTGTCTGTACAGAATTAGCAAAACATTTCAACCGAAAAAAAAAATAGAGAGCCAACTAAGGAAAACATACTTCAATGAGAAAAGGGCACAACTGGAAGAAGATAAGCCTGGACCAGAAGAATGAAAGATGTCATAAAAATCTAACACAGATTTGACAAAATGCCAAATGAAATATCATGTGCGCTGCACTTACGCAATCTGTAACACCTTGATCTGAAACGAGTGCATTGAAACTGCTATCAGCACCTGATTCATCTCCTTTCACCTAACAAGCCAAGATTACCGATAATAAGTGCATTTTCATCACATAAAGAAATGATGAAGAATGTATTAGCATACCCCATCTATCCGGTTCCAAAATACAGAAGTGTCTGAATAACCTATATCAGTAACTAATGCGTATATATTTCCTTCAACCTGCACAATTTTAAAGGGTCGAGAGTCAGCTGCTGTTATGACCGGCAACATGTATAGGCGTAGAGCTAAAGGGCCATCAGGCCAGCCATCGGGTCCAAATAATTAAAGTATGTTAGCTTGTTAAGTTGTTAGGACTCCATAGGTAAGGATAGTTGGTTAGAGTTGCCAGGCTATATAAGAGCCAGGATGCATCGGATATTCGGATTGAATCATAAGCAAGATCAATAATGAAGTTGCTTCTTTGCCCTATTGTATTCCCTCACACGGCTCTGTGCCGCCATGGGTTCAAGCCCCGGCCATCCCCTTCCCACAGCTACAGCTTACGAAGTAGAAGAAATCCTATCAGCGGCATATAACTCATAAATTGATGTAAAGACGGCCATCTCACCTTAACTATTGTATTGAAGTGTCTGTCACGGAAAAGGACACATGGCACAACCTCTTCAATGTCTTTTCGTAAGCAGCACAGCCTGCATGATTAATGCATTGTACTTTAATCATGGTTCTTGAGGAAGTAAGGCAAGAACATGGCAAGTAATCCCCGCCCCCTTCCAATCGCCTAGGCAGCGTTTAGGTGACGCAATGCCTTATCCTAAAACAACCTTAGAGAATGGAGAACACCCCTCCCCCCCCCCCCCCCCCAAAAAAAACACACACACACACACAAAAAAAAAAAAAATCCTCCCTCCATCCCTCGTTTTTTCTGCTCTTTAGCATGGCGACACTTGAAATGGCAAGGAATGATGTGCTTAAAGTTAGGAATTTACCCATAGGGAGTTAGCTGAGGGCCTTGCAGAAATTTCATGGCAGAATCCACTACAAAAATATTGAACGGTAACAAAAGAGTCCTGAGAAGCACAAATAATTGTTGTGCAACAAATTTGTAGCTGAGAATTAACACTAACCATTCGGAAAATTAGGTTCAGTTAACCCTTTAGAAAGTGAATCATACGATAATGATGATACAGGGGCCAGGTCGATATCCTAATCATCAATATAATGGTATTAGTCTTCGAACACTCAAATAAGCTCTGAAACCTCAGTATAACTAGGCATGCAGTCAACATGTATAATGGTATTAGTCTTCGACCACTCAAATAAGCTCTGAAACCTAAGTATAACTAGGCACGCAGTCAACAAGCTGCAGCTTTGAATTGGGATATTTACAATATCTACACATCCAATGTCCACAAAGAACGTGCTTACCTCTGGATTTACAATCCATCCATGGTACCGATTAATGTTTAGGCAGTCAAAGAGCAAAGTCAGCGGGCTTTCCTCAAATGCATCAGTACTGCATATTGGAATAACAAACATTGGAATCCCACCCCACACCCCTCATGGTCAAATAAGAAATCTGTAAATATATAATATCACAATCACCTATTGAAGAAGACATTCACAGCGATGCTGTCCACAAGTAGTGGCAAAAATTCAAGCATTTGTATTTGTGATTCCGCCTGGTGATGTAAAAAAACAGATAAACATTGATCACATTTAAAGCTGGAGATTTTAATCACATTTATTCTCGAGAAATTGTAGATATAGTAATGTTGCAAACCTGAACTTTCTCGCTTTCCGTAATAAACTTCTGGAGAAGCCTAATCAGACAACTCTCCTGGATCTCACTAACATTTGACGGAAGGCTTAACTGACCCTTAAGCAAGAGTTCATTACCTGTGGCACATGAAAAATAAGGGTAAAACTAAATCAAGAGTAACTAAACAAAATAACAAACAACAATAACAGCAAAGCCTTTTAGTCCCAAACAAGTTGGGGTAGCCTACAGTTGAAAGTTGAAACGCAACAAGAGTAACTAAAACTAAAAGAAATCAAAAGCCACTCTCTCCCTCTCTTACATATAGCTAGAAGGGGACATGGGCCATTCCGATCCTGGAGGATAATATAAGTTTCGTGGCCAAAAAAATCAATCCGCCTAGTCCTGTAGTACTTGTCAGAAGCGTTGCAGGGTAAAATTTTAGGTTGTTGATGGATTTTCCATGATTCCACCCGAGCTTCACCAAGATTCTGAAAGAAAAAAGGTTCGCACTTATAGTTATAGTATTCTACAAATCATTTCTTACAAACCTAATATGTGTTTATGTATCTCCACATGAAACATCATATCTATCAACCAATGCTCCACTTACAGATGTAGTGGCTACATCCATGATTGGCTGAAGAATAGAAAGATCATTAACATCTGGACCCGGTAGATCCTGCTCTATATGTTCTTTTTCCCCATAGGTGGAGGGTAACTGCACAGACAAAAGTCAAAACAGTAGTCAAAAGATATAAAAGTTCAGAACTGAAAATGATAAAAAATAGTTCTCAAAAGTTCTGTTAATCAGTGAATGCAGTCTGAGAAATACCACCGAAACCTTCCTCGCTTTGATCAACTTCTTTTTCTTCTTCTGTCTATCCTTTTTGCTAAATGGCTGACTCTCAAAATAACAGAAGAGTTCAATGGAGTCATATATAACATTCTTAGCAGTACAGCAACACTAAATTGTAACAGCAATAACGAAATCATTTTCATTACCAATGTTGTAATATTCAGAGTCGAATCAATTGGCGAGAAGTTGCAATCCATAAATACTCCACCTTCATCTATCTGAACCATGCTTAAAAATGTCAAGTGCATTTTAATAAAAAGCAAATAAAGCCACTAGTATACCTCTTTTAATAATTCCCAAACAACACTGGTGTGTTGACTTAAAATACTTGTATCGTTAACCAAGAGATGTATTTGTCCTTCAATCTGTACAAGAATTAAATGGATAAAGGACTACAGCCATCTCAATATTCAAAATAATACTAACATTAGCTTCCCAGTTCTCACATTGATTGCAGTAATAAAAGAACCATTCCAGAGAAGGACACATGGTTCCTTCTCTTTGAGTTCTTCCCTTAAGCATGTCAATCTGCAATATTGTAAAATTTACTTCAACATATCTCCCCAGTGGTGTGGAACAAAGTTTACTACTGGCGAAGAAAAACAAGATGTGTATGTAAAGTAGTTCTTTTACCCATGTAATGTTAGCTGAGGGCCTCGAAGAAATCTTGCAATCATGTCAACTAAAAAGTATAGAACAAAGAACAGTGTCAGCAGGAACATAAGTAAGGTAACTAACATAAACATTTATAACATAAGAAAATACTAGCAATTAACCCACCATTAGAAAGTTTCTTAGCTTCCTCATGGCCATCACTCTGCTTCTCCTGAACCCCTAATACACTGCTTTCTTCCGTAGCCACATCAACCGAAAGTTGAAGTTGAAGGAAGGAACGGGTTGATATTGCATTGGCTAAGATTTCATCCTAGTAATGAAAATAAAAGTACTAGCCATGAGTCACCCAAAGATCTAAAATCTCAAACTATTTAACTGCATGTATGGTATGGTATTACAATGAAGTAAACATTTGTAGTAACTACAATTCAATGTACAATTCACTAGTAAGTGAAAAAAATGCCACACCGCTTGTGGATCTAGTAACCACCCATGAACCAGGGGAACTTCCAGACATTCAAACAGCAAACGTTCAGGGGAAGACGTAAAGCCATTAATACTGCAAATCAACATCATAAACCATTAGAATACACTCAAGCATTTGCACACGAATAGCTCATCACAGTTGGCAAATGAAACATCAGAGTCACCTGTTAAACATCACATCCATGTACAAATTACCAGAAAGACATGGCAGTACATCAAGAATTTGCTTCTGAAGACATAAATATTCCAGTTTGTTTTGAAGCTACAATAAGCATAGGCTGTGAGTAATTAGCCTAGTGATTTCTTAAAGAATCAATTTAATTATAGAACAGTGGTGAACCTTCATATTTATGGGGCCACACATTAGATGCCTTTGAACTAAATGGAGCAAATGGCCCTCTGACACCTCAGTGATGTTTGATTCCAAAGTTATCTTCCCCGCAAGGAGAAGAGCATTGCCTGCAGTGACTCAAAAAAAGTAAATAAAGAGAAGAATAAACTAAAAAATAGATCTCTATCTACGTACAAAAGGCAACCAGGGGGCATTTTCTGTTCTTGTCCTTGTGGATAATGTGTCTGTCACGACCAAAGAATTGCACGACCCTTGTCTTGTACCACATTATTAAACAGCTGGGCTCCAGCTTTGTTTCCTCCTGATCCTTAATTTTCTTCTTCTTGTTTCGTATGGGAGGTTGTAACAGCTGCTGCTGATGTGCAATCTAAGGATGTGTGTGCAGGGTTAGTGAGGAACTAAAAAAATGAGCTCCACAACAGCAAAAGACAATACATCCAGGAGGAACAAAGAAGCTGACTTTTTATCTAATAAGAGGCAAATCCAATAGATGACATAATATTATGTTTATTCTAAATGTCATATTTGACTAATAATCTAACTAGCAGAGTACAGCTTCATGCCTGACTACAAAGTATATACTGAGGTGAAGATGACGTGATGCCCATGATTCCAATTTACGCGGGAGGGTTTCTTTTTCGTGTTTCTTGTAACTTCATTAGCCGAACTCTCAGCAGAACCTCATTATTCCATGTTGATCTCTTCTAAGAGTATTGTAAAAGGACAATGTAGAAATACTAAATCAAAAGTAAGGCTCTTCATAAAAACAATAACTAAGAGGCCAACAAATATTACCTCAGCCAAAGTATTTTTGTAGATATCGAGTTCACCTTTAGCTATTTGTGGAAGCTCCTCTTTTATAGGCACAAGCTCAGGGATGATAACAGCCATCGCTTCAACAGCGGCACTCACAAGTCTGCTCAAGGAACAAAGTTTAATCTGAATATGAATTCATGCGTGGTAAATGACAGGTATTCCTAAACAAAAACAAGCTCTTGTTCTTAACACTGGTAATATTGTAAAACTTATGTAAAATATATTAATTATTTTAAAGTAACAAGGTGCTGTTCTTACTTAAAGTAAGAGCTTCCATCTATCTTCAGCTTTTGATGGCCTAATTGAATAGCCCATCTATCCATAAGCTTAAGGAGATATTCTCGGCCATGTATTCCTAAATAAGATGTAATATTCATGTAAATACGGTCATGTAATGCGTTAGTAAATGAAGTTGTGTAACACAAAACAAAGACCGTAGAATTATATTATAGAAGACATGCTTATTCCCTAAGTTCCTTTAGAAGTGTTCACGACAAAAAAAAATCAATATGTTGATCACAGTTATCACCAATCTAATGAGTACGCACTTACCGATTTGCTTATGATTAGCAGCAGCGACCGCTATGACTCGCAAATAATCACAGAACACTCGGTAAGCTATAGCAACTTCACCATCGTTAGAGCCAACAGCACTATGGTAAGTAGGGATTCCTTTGCCTGCATGCTGCATTCACATATCAACTATTAAAAAAAATCCCTTATGCACATACAAAACAGAATCAACATCAAGTACAGATGTGGCAAACATACGGCATGGATCTTCGTAAGGATTGGAGTACAAATATCAGTATCATAATAACTCTTTTTATCCTGAAGAACAGAAACTAAACATTCAAAATTCAATCCGACTAGGACATGTTCAAACTGCAATGGTTTGAGAACACCATCTCTGTCTCTGTCAAACTGAAAAGGGTGGGAAAAAACAAGTATCAGCAGGTAACACTTAAAACATAATAAGGTAAATAGCAGTACAAACATTCTTCATTATATAATTTAGATCAAAATTAAAAAAATGCAGCAAATGCAGTAAACCAAATAATATTAACAAATATAGAATTTCCGTTATATTTCAGCATATGTGAACGAAGCCATGGCAAAATAGCCTCAATCTCTTGTTCAGTCAAAGGATTGCTTGAGGAGCAAAGCTGGAGCTCCAAATGGCAGTATGAGAAGGTGGGGAAGGCGCATCTGATCTAAAACGGTAATTTTTTTATCTCTCCAGAAGATGGTGCCTCAACTTTAGCCCCCCAAATAGAAACTTGAATGATTATGGAGGCCCTTTTTCATCAAAATCTTCAGATGGTGAACTAAACATTCAGTAAACCAATGTAAACCATTCAGCAAACCTTAACAAACTAGGCATTAATTACCAGGCGACATTCAAGAAGCAAGTATGCCAGCATTATGAGATTAAGGATATTTGACAATCAATTAAAGAGAGAACAAATACTAACCTTAACCAATATTATTTTGCCAATTTCAAGAAAGTTAAGAGGATCAGTGTTGTTTCTGTCGCAATTATAATAAACTCCAGAACATGGTCCACAGGGACCAATGTCACAGTTATTCCAAAAACTTCGCTGTTTATTCAAACATGAGATTGCATATGTTAGTAAATAATTCTGTGTGTGTAATTCGCCTGTGCAATTTAGAAGGAAACTAGGGCAGCTAATGAAAGAAGGAAAGCAAAGCAGCATGTTAAAATTGCAAACCTTGGAATTGTCCTGAAAAACTTTATGTTTGCCAGCATGTTGCAGGAATTGGAAACAGTTGCCGCACTCTGCATTACCACCATCGTATGAAAAATAGATTCTTTCAGCAAATAAACGATAATCCTGCATGTTAAAACAGAAATTTTAGTTAGATACTCTACAAGTGACACATTGACTCAACATAGGGAAGACAGAAGAAAAGATAGTAGTAGTTACTATCGTCAGCAGGGTCAACAAATCACTGACTAGGCTCTCTCTTCTTGCATACGAGGACCAGGCTCCTAAAATATGAGTCAGAAAGGGATGGGAAGTGTCCTCATCACTGGTGATGCAATTCAGAGAATACAATGCACAGTAACTCGTCGGTGGCTCGTCAAAGAATGATTTCTTAAATTGGCTCATTGCGGCCAGGATTGGTGAAGTGTTGGGATCACAAAAGGGGATTAAGGGGCTCCCCCACAGCTCGACAGGACCATAAGTATCATCCTCAAGGAAGTAGTCAAAGAACATCTTATGGATAGTGCAGGCCGTCATAACGACTGGCCGCGCCATCAATGGCGGCCTAAGATCGAGGAGAAATTGTGGAGATGTTAGGTCACGTTCAACGACCCGTAGACGAGCAAAACATGGACGAGCAAAAGAATGGACCAGCAAAAGGATGGTGGACAGAGAACGGGATGGGATGGTGGACAGAGAAGGAGAGCGAACGCAGGACGTCGTTGAGGGATCCCTCGTCGGCGGCCGAGGACGAGGCCGACCCAGCGGAGGCGAGGCTGCGATAAGGGGAGAAGGTGGGTTTAAGAGAGAAGCGAGATGTTTGGTGGGATTTTTGGCTTGTTTATCCAAAATCCTAATTTAAGGGTAAACGAACAGGGCTGCTTGGCTGCCAAACCTTTTGGCTGGCCAAAATTTTGACAATTTTGATCATATTTGAATTTAAATTAAAATTTATCTAAAAAGCAAATTTATCATTCGGATGAGTTATTTAGGACCTAAACAATCCAAAAGAATTAAAATTTCATTGTTTGACTAATTTTGTACCTAAATTCAAACGCGGTCAAATTTGCCCAAATTTTGGTCTGCCAAAGGTTTGGCAACCAACCAAGCAGGCCCTTAGTTTTTTATAAAAAAATCCACGACGTGGAAAATCTACACGGCACTGTGGCTTGTGTAACCTGCGGCGCTAGGCTAGTGTCACCGCGTCATGTCTATGGACGTGTAATACACTGTTTGCACATAACCAAAATGGTCACTGCGCTATGTCTATGGACGAATAATACACTGTTTGCGCATAGCCAGAATGGAGTTTGAAATACTACTCAATATGCACGCTGCACGCGCGACACGCGCGTCTAAAAAATAATATACTACACATAAATAGCTACGGTTAGAGAAAAAAATTAATTAGTGCCACCACAATATTAAAATGTTATTTTTTAGCGGGTCTAGGGTTGCTGAGGGCTTCATATCTTGTGGGTTTTGAGGAGTGGTCCTGGAGATGGAAGCCGGCGGTGGAGGCGGTTGGTGGATGGCGTAGCGGAGGCGACGGAGGACGGCCAGTAGGTGGTGTAGGCGGCGGGGGAGAGGAGATCGGTGGGTGGGGCAGGCGATGACGAGGTTAGTGGTGGCGTCGTGGGAAGCGGTGGCGGAGGCGGTGGCCGCGGGGGCAAGGAGTAGCGAAATTAGTGGTGAGAGGTGGTGACAGAGGAGTCGGGGGAGCTGCCGGAATCAAGGAGGCGCCGACGGCGGAGGCGAGGCGGCACCGGCGGTGGGGACAACTGTAACGAACGTGATGGGGTATCCGACCCAAGAGTAGCAGGGGGTGAATTGGATTGCTAATCGCTCAACTAAAACTTAGGGCTATCTAATGCATAGAATAAACATATTTCGTCCTACGCATGGTAGTTATCACTAAGGTTTATCTATGTGCTCTCTAACATACCCAAAAGACTTGCAACCTAGAGCCTAATCACTAACTTAAGGTTTATCTATGTGCTCTCTAACATACCCAAAAGACTTGCAACTTAGAGCCAAACCTAATCACTAACTAGAAAAACTAAAAGCATACAAGAAACATAATTGCGGAAACGTAAATGCGGTAAGTAAAGAGAGTAAAGAAGGGGGATACAAACTCCCGAAGAGACACAGAGATTTAACGTGGTTCACCACTAAAGGCTACGTCCATGGGCTCGACACCAAAGGCAATATCCGAGCCGGGCATCGAGACTCTTCCGGTTACGTCTTGCGCTCGCCACACCAAGGCTCACGACAAGCAAAGGCTAAGTACCATCAAGCCACAAAGGCTTAGCCACCACCACCGCCTCTCTCGGTCACAAGGCGCCGGATGTTTCACTACGGAGTTTGTAGGGTCTCCTCGTCTCCGCACAAGTTGTCACCGCCGCTCCACACCAAAAAGGAGGGTCTAACAATGAATACAAGTGGTTTGACCGCAGCCAAGGCTTTTCCTGAAGCTCAACAGGAGCTTCTCTCAAGAAGAGCTCGCAAGCTCCCTCTCTCTGCCTAGCTTGGATGATGCTCTAAACTCTCATCAGGGGCGTTTTTGGGCACGTGCGGACTTGCGAACGAGCAGGGCCCCCAAATTAAAGGGCCCCCAAATTTAATTGAAATCCATATATATATATATATATATATATATATATATATATATATATATATATATATATATATATATATATATATATATGCACAACATCTAGTGGTTGTGGTGCCGCAAAGCCATTGGCTGGCTATTGACCGTTTGATACTCCTATCCTTCCCCTTCTTTCTCCTTTTGCAAGAGCTAGAATAGGTGCCAATCCCCTGTGATGTGCGACCATAGAATTCAATTCAGCTCTCACTAGATTTGTCCCCACCATACAGAACATATGTAGACATGGCTTGATCGCGAGTTTAGGCAACAAATTAAACTATTTGCACTATAGAAATAAGTAGGTATGAATATCATAATTTCATCATTTTATCTATGATTGGAGAATATTTAGAGTTATATAATTAAGTAAAGACATTAGACATACTTTTTATTTGATCGTAAGATGAGTACATGTCATTACACAACACATTGTATATTTTGATCTAGCAAGTAGCTTAGATATAAAATAGCATCACATTAAAATGCATGAGTGGTTGTTTAAACGTGTGTGGCCAAGATTTGAATACATATCACGCCAATAATGTCATTGCACAACAAATTGCACATTTTGTTCTAGCAAGTAGCTTAACCATCATTCTATCAAATAGAACTCCCTCTATATTTAAGTCGCGTTGACTTTTTTCCCAAAACTTGAATCGCTCGTCTCATTCAAAAAAAATTATAATATATTATTTATTTTGTTGTGAGTTGTTTTATTATTGCAAAGAGTTTGATCATGACTTGTTTCCTTATATATATACTTGATTTTTTTTGAATAAGATGAACTACTCTTATATATTTAAATACAGAGGGGAATATCACATTAAAAATGCATGAGTGGTTGTTGAACATGTGAGACCTATATTTAAACTCTTTTGAACTGTTTAACAATGTTTTGAAATTTATACTTTAGGGCCTAAACTACACGTATACACATTTGATAGTTTAACATGTTTAAGTAATAAATAGGAGTAACAAATGCATCATGGATTTTTTTTTATTGAATATGTTGGAAAACTGCACAACTTTGTTAATAGAAGAGTAGAAAAAGAGCAAGTACTAATACAACGACAGATGAACGGTTTAGAAGCTCAGCAACAATCCGAGACCCACGAGCATCTCTATTCATTGAGATCTATTACTCAGAGATCAATCAACCTTAACAGACGGAACACGAAACCTTAATAGTGTGCATCACCATAGCAGCTGAGGCTGGCTGAAGGAGCAGAAGCATAAGTGGTCAGTTTGCCGTGGGAAAAAAATTCTGCACGCGTGCAGCACCTCCGTGAGAGACGTACTTCAAATACTCTTAAGATAGGAGTGTGTTTAAATTCAGATTAAATCAAAATCCTCTTCAATTCATTTAAGTCTATGTTCACCAAAAATGCATTCAGATGATCAAAACACAGTATATAGAATGGAGTTATAAATATAGGTGGGCTGGTGAGGACCTAAATACCTAATCCCTCTCATTTTAAGAGAAGTATCTAAATTAGGCCTGACGGAGGCCACGTGCCCTCCCACAAATCTCATAACGCGTATTCCCTGCTCATCCATTTTTTTTTTTTTTTTGGCGTGGCTAGTTGGCTACCTGACAAGTCCAGACTCCAGAGTCCAGAGCCCGCAAGCAGCCCAAGCGCCCAGCCCGCAGCCCAGCGCGAGTCCGTCATCGACCCCACCCCCGAGTCCCCGACCCCAAGCAGGAGCAGCGGCGGCGGCGACGGCGCAACCCTCTCCGGCATGGGCACGCGGGAGGTGTACGAGGAGAAGCTCCGCAGCGGCGCTCACCTCCACCGCGATCCCACCATCAACCCCGGCCTTGGCTCGCCGCGGTGCCCGCGGTGCCTCTCCCTCCTCAACCCCACCGCCGTGCGTCTCTCCCCTCACCCACCCTCCTCCCCCGATCCCTCGCGGCGCTCTTCCTTCGTGATTGTTTCTTCTGACTTTTTCTTCTGCTCTGCCCGTAGGGAGAGAAGGACTGGACCATCACGCCCGTCCTGCACGGCGCCACCGCAGTGGTAACACTCGATCCCCGTCTCGCTCTCTCGCCGCTGATTAGGGTCACGCGGCTCCGAGATCCGTGTGGTGGCGTTGGGTGCCACGGCTTGGGGCGAAATTGATGCTAACTTGTGTGCGGTTTTGTTCCCCCTGTTTGTGATGTTGTTGTAGGCTGGTTCTGGCACCGGCGCATTGCTCAGTGCTGTGCACGGGTTTAACACGGGTATATTGCTCAGTTCCTTTTTGTATGGTTTTGGGGTTGAATTAGTAGGGAGCCAGGTGTGTAGAATTTGAGATTGTTTTGCTGTTTCTTTGGAACAGGGATCCCTTTTGTCCAGAAGCATGTGAAGGGGCCGAAGTGGTTGCCGCTCGTCGTTGGGGTAAGTCTTGGCTTTGGTTTAGTGATGATGCACATGTATGGCTAACCTTAGATGTTTTATAGAAATCAATCTTAAGGTAACTTTCTTCTGTTTGGTGAGAAGATCAATATAGTAATCTGGTTCAATATCTTACATGTGTGAAGCTTAAACTCTGAACAATTACTGCTGCAGCTGTATTACTTACTAGGAAGTTATCCATCATTAGGTAACATGATGATCTTTGGAAAACAAATTATCACATAGAAACTCTACTTATTTCTTAAATCTGCATCATCAGCTTTAAGAATGATAATTTAATTAAAAAAGTGTGCAGTGCAGAACATTGTGGATTCATGACTGCTGAAAAGGTGATTGTGATCCAAATAAGAAAACTAAACTTATGTTTCTATGCACCTCATTCCCTGGACATCAGTCTCAGCTCAACTCCCTGCATATATTTTATTTTACTTTTAAGTTTGTCTTTAAATACATTGAATTTGGGAGCAGTACATGGTAAATCTACATGTTACGATATAGGGAGTTAACCTTTGTAATACAAATTCAGGTTTTGTTACGAGGTTGTTAGTGTTGTGGCATGTGTATGATCAAGTCCTTGGCTCCTTGCTTTGGCCATTTGCTGTCCTGTGTTCAGTGGAAATCACTAATGGATTCTGTAGATTCTTTTATTTGAGTTGCTATATTAGAAATTTTAGAAAGGATGCATTGTTCACTGTGGAAGTTGCTACTTCTGTAGGTGCCACCACTGCTGTTATTCTCAGGTGCCAGTGCTGTATTTGGTGGTAAGGCTCCAATATCTATATTTATTTGTAGAAAAAATTAATAAGACCTATGAATTTGCTTGCGCAAATTACTTGATTTTTTTTGTGTGGCTATATGATCTGATTATTAAGCCAATACTTCATTTATACATAGACTGGGCAGCTATGGACGTGTAAGATTGAATACATGAAAAGAACTGCTTTAGTTTTATGTTTGGACTTTGGACTATAGCTTATAAGGGTACATAAACAGATATTCTTATGCTGTAGAAAGGAGTTACCACCTCCATTCTTTTTAAAATAGCATCGCATATTTCTAAGGAACTACTGGGTGTCATATAAAAAAGCTGAGGGAGTACTCCATCAGGTTGGATCATAATTTGTTCCTGTCAAAACACTACATGAACCTCTCCATCATTTTCCTATGCATTATGATAAAGAACACAAAGTTAGTAGGCACATACAGCTCGTTCTTTCCAAATCCCTCAATCCAGATATATGCATGTAAAAATATAATTAGCTGAATGCTAAACAATTTTTGCATGTAAACTCCGTGCTATTGTTATGTAAGATAAACTCTTCTAATTTTTTAAGTCCAACCGAAGCAAGTTATAAGATAGATTTTGCTAGCTGTTCAGATTCCTATAAAGTGTGCAAGTTCTTTCTGAAGTTATCTCTAATGTTGGCCTCACTATTTAGTGATTTCAGTCTTGCTTGTCCAATAGAACAGGATTTGATCTGCTAAAAGTATAGTCAGAGTGTCGAGTCTTGCATCAGTTGGGTATCTTGCACAAATGGGGTGATGAAAATTCCAATTTTATAAAGTTGAGATAAATTTAGTAGAACTAATTAAGTTATGGATCCATAATTCCATATCATGGTAGCCACTCCAATGAATTCTTTCTTCCCCCAAGAAATCCAACTGGAAGTGTCTCAGGCTTCCAGCCCATGACAAAGTTTTTTTCCCATCAATGTCTTGTACCACTGTTGCAAACACATCAACAAAGGAAACAACAGCTTCTTAAAAGGAACTTAAATTTGTAGAGCATGTCAAATTGGACATAGAAAATCCTGGCTTCCATCCAATGCATTTATTTTTGACAGACTTGTCCATAATGTTTTTTCTGTTACTTTTTTCGATGATCACGCCATAGACTTGAAATATCTCGAGTGCCAAAAGCATCTAATGGTTTGTTTCTCATTGCAGCATATGCACTCCCAAGGTTTGCCCAGCTCACTGTGACGTCTTACTACGCGGCATCAACCGGCGCTCACTACGCAGTTTCGCAAATCACCCGGCTAATCGAAAGCTCACATATTTCAGAATCTGACGAGAAATCTAGATGAGTTGGTTGCAGTTAGTCTGTTCTATAGGTGCGCCATGTATATGGGTATATAATATTTTTGCTGCTGCTTGACATGTTGCCGCACAGTAGTTAATTTTATTGTGTACCAGACACGAACAGCTTTGCTTTGCTTTCTCATGCGAGATGCCACGTTATTATTATTTTTGTCTCTACTTAATGTTTGTGTGCGGAGAACTGAGATAATCTTGTAAACAGTAAGGGCATATTGCCTATGCAGCTACACCACGACCTGGCAATTGAGAATCATTAATGTTGGCCATCCTATATGAATTCCTTCTAGCGACTATATATAGAGAACACGAACGCAAGCGGTTGGTTGACAAAATCGCTGATATATATAGTCAGCTATCAATCAAAGATATATAATTCAATTTGGGAAACAAATCCTATACCAAAGTCCTAATTCTTTGATCAAACAAGTTGGAATCGATCGACGATCGATCGGGGAGGAAAACAAGGCAATTCTTGACCAAACGAGCTCCGAATCGATTGACGATATCGGGAGATAATTCTTGAATCAAATTAAACGAGGTCGTCCGGATCGATGGACGAAATCGGGAGGAAAACAAGGTCGTCGTCGGTGCCGAGATCGACGATCGTGGTGAGGAGAGCGATCGGCTAGGTCCAGCTGCCCGCCGGCGGTGGCGGCGGTATCCCGACGTAGAACAACAGCTCCTTCTCCTTCTCCCGGAGCTGCTTGCGCAGGTACCACTCCCGCCACTGCAGGAACTCCTTGGTCCTCCGCACGCCGTGGTCCGAGCCGGCGGCGGCGGGGCGCACCACCGCGCGACGCAGCTTCGGCCGCGGCACGCGCGGCCCCAGCCTCTTCCTGCTGCCGATCGCGATGAACACCGCCGTCGTCGTCACCGGCTGCGGCGCACTCCTCCCTCCTCCGCCTTGCACCGCGCGATCGTCGTTGGTCATGACGTCGTACGAGGCCGCGTCGACTCCGGCGCCTTGCCCGCCGGTGCCCGTGTCGTCCCCGACGACGGCGTCCATTTGCACCACCGGCGGCGGCTAGGGCGGTGGGGCGCCCTAGCTAGGGTTAATTAACAAACTACTCGTATCGATCGTGGTCGTATACCAGTTGGCTCGCTCGACGCGAGTCACGCTTTATAAGGGGGGCCCGTACGTGCGTCTCCGGACTCCGGTGGCGGTGGATTTCGACTTGCGATCGGTCACGGTTTGGGTTCCTTTAACACGGAGTATAACCCTTCCGGGCTCCCCAATCACATTATGGACACACACCCGACTCAGATAAATTTTACAAATCTTTGATTAAATCACTATTTGAATCAAAAAAATTTTACGCTATACAATGGAATTGACCCCAATGATCCGGTGACATTTTCAGCTACATTCGCCCTTGAACATGTGCCCACGATTTTATGTTTGGCGAAGTCAATGTCTCACTGGTATGCCGTCTCATACGTAACACGACAGAGGGTGTCCGTGCTTAATTACCATCTCTTCGCTTAAATCTAATCATCCTTGACCATATTGGATCCTTAATTCGTGGAGGGGTGGAACAAACTGGAGATTGCGCACGATGTAGTCGATCGCATGCATCTTGTTGGTCGTGCAACAAAAATTTAGTTCATCATATCCTCATATGCATGCCGGTGGTGAAGAAGGATCTCACACACGTACGAGAGTATGCTACGCAAAAACCCTAACTCCTCCAATAGCTGCCAAAGCTATTCAGAGGTGACTTATTTAGTTGGGCAACTAAGATAGTGTTTTACCATACTATCCTTTGTCCATTGGCGAAACTAGAGCAAACTAAATGGGGACGCACCTGTTTATTTGTGGTACTTAAGTCATATATAGCGGGTGCAAATAGATGAAAAATCAGTGCTGATGACTAATTATGCATTTTTTGGGCACATAGCTTCACCAGCCCTGGCTTTGTCTATAAAGTCATGTACAATTCAAAGTGTTTAGCGACTATATTGTTGTAAGGTTAAGCACTTACAAAAAAAAAAAATCCCTACACTGCAATAAGTAGGTGTTTAAATAGTCACAGCCATTTCACTAGCATCCATTAAGCACTAATGCTAACTTAAGCATCACATCCTACCTTTTAAACACCATATGCTAATGACATAGTAAAAATAAACCAGTTTTCGCTAAGCACCTCATTGTACAAGCCCCAAATAAGCTTATATAATTAAGTTGACAGACACAAACTACTAGAATATATATATAACAAAATTGAAGACAACCATACTAGATCCTTAATTAGTAAATTATTCAAAAGTAAATTAAATGAGCCATGGCTAATGAACAAAAAAAAAAATCTTACTACTACAAGGGAATCCAGGTCTCTGTTTTCTCTCTCTCTCGAGATCAGCACTTCCACCAATGAATCCCACAAGTGTGTGAATTAATTTCACCATCCAGATGTACTCGATCGATCGTCTGGATGCATGCAGCGTTGGAGCTCGACACTGATCGAGCGATCCACCGGTTCGCACGTACGCACCGTTGGTGCGTGCGGTGCAGGACGCGTACGTGCGCACAGCATGTGGATGCACGCGAGATCGCGCAAGGTGACATGACGCATACGCGTGCACACTGCTGGATTATTTGCAAGGTCGTCAGGGTCTGTACGTACTCCGATCATCGTCTCTCTAGGGACACACGCATGTGGAGTGGATGTACACGTACGTGAAACTCCGATCGTCGTCAGACCCTAGCTCGTACGGCCGACGCTAACCCACGATCGACAGGCATCTAGTGAGTGAGCCCGGTACTGTGCGCTGAGTTCGGTCGGAGAGCATGTCTCTTGACCCGTGTTCCATGCTTTGTCATTGTGTGCGTGAAACACAGATCTAGGACAGGATACGGTACGTGATGTACTACGTGTACCGTGCACGAGCTATGTACTCTTTTTACGGACGACACGACACACGCCGGGTCGGTAATGTTATACTCCTAGTACTGCACTGTTAGGAGTTGAAACCAAAATGCGTGTACTGGATCTGCTTACGCGCTTCTAGCTAGAACTCTGCCACGTGAATATACGTACGAGCCGTGGCACTGGGGGCAAAAACACAAGTTTTCAACTGCTCGATCTCACTATGAAACGATTTTTTAGACATGGACAGATTTCATTTTTGTACATACGGTGTGGTTCGGGTTCGGGTTCGGCGTTCGCTTGCATGAAAGTATGTGGCAGGTGCACAACCGTATTTAGAAATCGGTTTCCAAAAACTGTTGATCTTGTACAAAGAAATGACTTTTTTTCAGTTTTCATGACACATATTCAGTCTGAGGCCAGGCTAAAATTTAGTCGGCTATATATTTTAGCTAGTTTTTTGTGCTGCTAGCCTGCTATAGAGAAAAAATTGAACTCGTACCAAAATATGGCTAAGACCCTATTTGGATCACTGCAATTTATAATAAGATTCAATCGCTAGGATATGAGCAAACTTAATGTTTTTATAAGCTAGGTCGTCTGGCTATCTCTAGCATCATACCCATCCCACTACTCATATTTCAAACTATACTTTAATTCATCTACAATGCAAAAATAATGTTTTACACCTCATTCCGCTGGAGATGGCTTAGGTAGGGGTTAGAAAGTAAACCGCTAGGCTATATAAACTTACTGTTTTGATCACCAAAATCATTTTGTTATATAGTACTTTTTATATAAAAAAACACACATTACTGACTGCTGCTCTCGCATCGCTGCAGTTTTTTTATATTCTAAAGCTGACTGTAATGTAAACACACACATTACAGTGCGACGGTAGTATATTTTTACCGCAATCAATAGGATACATATATATACGGGCAATTGCTACGGTACACTGAAACAACCGTGTACCGTCCATTCTACTAGATCTAGGTGGTTAAAATGAAGTATTACCTCTTAAAAAGTAATACCAAAACAATTAAAAATTAATTTTTAAATCCTTTAAATCCTAATATTAGCGGTGCTACTGGACCGAAATTATCGTGAACGTGATCGTTTCATGTGCAGTTTGGACGGAGACGTGGGCTACGACAATGCTGTGCTGCGCGGTTTGGACGTGACCGAAATTATTTATTAAATCACAATATCAAAACGATCATGATTATTAACGGTTGTGGCCGGCATGCATCTTCTTTTGTACACGATGGATGGAAACGTGACCGATGCATATGGTACGTGATCCATTTTGTTACTAAACATGAAAAATTCACAAATAAATTTTTTACTGAAGTTTTTTTCCGTTAAGAAATCGCGAATTTTTGTTAGAACGTGTTGCACCTCTCGTCCAGTTATAAGGCGTGACTCCTAATCTCAATTGCCCTTGCGAATATACATATGACCATGTCAACTTTATGTTTATTGAATATGTGTCATGAACGGTTTCTTCTCAGCGTATCTGATACACTATTTGAGAACCTAAGAAGTGCCATGGACTCAAGGTTTTTAAAACTTGAATAATAATATAATGCATTTATTTCATTATATTTATCAACGACTACTTTATTTTTAACTAAAATACGTCCAGAAATAGGAAGTAGTCTGTTTTCAATCTTGACTAATGTATGAATTTTTATTAGTGAATTTTTTCATGATAATTTAATATTACTTTAATGTGTCAACTATGAATTTTCGGTTCAGTCATCAAGCACTTTGTAGATAAGGTGACTCCTTCAATTACAAATATTGTAGCTTCATAGTAATGACTAATGAGGCGTGTCGCTATGCTTGACAAGATGGTAACTTTAAAAAACTTTGATATATAATTTTTTTCCAAAATAAAATGATAATATTTTTTAATCCTAAATTTAAACTTGAGAATTTTCGGATGTCTAATTTAAAAGAAAAAATCTCCCCTTTCTATGACCGGTGGGCCCACACTTGGCAACCCTTATCTTCCCTTGGCTAGTGGGCTGGCCCAGAAACACCTCCCACCATCGCTGCACCTCCTTCCGGAGCGGAACGAAACCGCCCCCGATGCCCGTCTGCCGCATGCAAAGGATCAATACGGTGCATTTTTCTTTTTAAATTCTTTTTCCCAATTAATCTATTATATTAATTAATTAATTTATCTTAATTCAATGGTCTAGATCTATTTGAAGTCTTACCTCCTAAAAGGTAATTTGTGTACCGTAGCACTACCCATATATACGAGATAGCCAGTTAAACCACCACATGATCTCATCTTAAAACCGAGGAAGCAGTACCGTACGATTGCGAGGGTGGGAAGGCCAGAGCATGTATGCATGAGAAATCGATCACTAGACGTCGTAGTGTTCCTAACCTCTGATACAATCACCAAACCATCCTGTATACACATGAATGCTTTGTTAATCTCTGTACCTTGTCGATGAACGCGTGTTTAGGTACCGATGCTGTGCCAAGTTAATTAATAGACGAAAGATCGTGCGTATATATGGACGCATTAGTCAGCGCGCGTCAGTTAAAATTTGGTGCCTAATAAGTACAGATAAACAAAGCATTCATTTTTTTAGAAAATGGAAAATTCTGGCCTTTGCAGCCGCACACAGCCATAACATGTGTGTATATCGTTTTGGAATGCAATTTGTTAGACACAAAATATGTCATGTTGGTGTTAATGGCAGTTTATCTACATATTTGGTATATGCAACTGTGTTTCGCAGGTAATATGCAACGTTTCGAGAGATTTTGAGCCTATTTCGATAAAGACACAAAAAAGGCATTGAAACTGCACCAAGATGGAGCAAAATCAGGAGTTTCAATGCACTTATGTTGCAGTTCTCGTCAAGCCGATCAAAACGGACATACGAATCGTCTAATTTGGAGTTTAGATGGAGAAGTTATGACCTCTAGAAGGTCACCTGGCTGGGCAATACCAGACAGTCTGTGACCATACGCCGAATAGTCCGGAGCAACACATATTTTGCCCACGAATTCCCGACTATCGTTGTCGGACATGTCCGGTGCAACTTAGTTTTATCCGAAAAATCGTTGTCAAGACACAGGGTCAGTTTGGGACATGTTTTAGGGATAAGATCATTCCTCCCTATAAATATAAATGGCCACGACCGATTGAGGATATCCAATGGAACAAAATACATCTATCTTATCGTTTTTACCTTTTTATTCTATCTCTTTGCTCTACTTTTTCAGTCTATCTTACTATTCTCGCTCCTTGTGTCTTGACAACGACTTGACCTCGTTTTAGGTTACCTGCTGATCCTGGAACATCCCTAGCCGTCGTCCTCTCTGACAGAGTTCCTCCCGAAAGTTTGTCACTGGTGCTACTCGAGTTCCGGGAGGTCGGTGCTAGTGCTACGTACCCGAGCTCCCCGAGCTCACTGGATTATCCGGCGTCTATCGGCTGACCCTAAAGCGTTTGCTCGCTGTGTGCAAGACCTAAGATTAGTTTAGTATTTGGTCAAATTTGTGCCAACACACTGTGACATTTGTGCTTTCCAGACAGTCTATGAATCGGCAAAAATTAAACGATCGATGATGAAAAAAAAAAAAAATTGAGGAGCGGTGGCGTGCGTACGTAGCATCGATCGATCAACACGCGCACCCATGGTCATCATCAGCTGCGTGCGTCCGCCCATACCCTGCGCCTCCGCCGAAATCGAGGCGATCGATCAAGAGAGAGCCGCCGCCGCTGCGCAACCGATCGATCAATTTCCAGGCACTCGTTTCCATGCATCGCAGTCCCTTGCCTTCACCTTCACGGCGCGAACGCCACAGTGTCCTCCACGTACTATATGCGTGGGTCGATCGAGCTCGAGCACAGCTAGCGGCCGCGCGGTTGCCGGCCGGCCGGCCGGCCATCCTTGCGCCGTATCCCGGCCGCACGCCGGCCGGGAAGACGACGAAGAACGTGCCGGACGGCGGGGTGCTCTCTCTCTCTGAATAATCTCTGCTGTACGTACCATATGTAACAGGCCACCTGCTCCTTCCGCCCGCCAGCGAATCAATTGATCGATGCACCTGTAGACGACTGCGTGCGGCGATCACAAGCTGCACGGCCTGGAGGCCTGCTGCCAGTTGCCATCACGTTGCCGCGCCGCTACTTGCGGGAGTACTGCGAGTACAATCCGGCTACTAGCGAGCAGGGCAAGAGCTTCTTCCATCGTCTGCTTCTCGATCACTCAAGAGTCAGCAGGATGACAGTCGCGGAAAGATGGGAACAGACTACTCCAGACTCCAGTCCAGAGTAGTAGGCTGGCACTGGCAGTAAGTCTGCACTTCATCAGTGACGACAGCCAGGCCGGCCGGTACCTGATCGAGCTACCCTGTCAGTCCTTAGCACGGCATACAGGCACAACCGTGGTATTGCTTCGCGCCTCAGGATATGATATCATCTTCGTCTTCCATTCCATTCCATTCCTTCCAGCGCCGAGATCATATCCCTAGGAGCATATGTAAATTAATCCATGCAGCATGGAGCCTGTGTACAACTCTAACAGGTCGATCACGCGGTTATCTGTAATCGGCGCGTTGGTACGGTACTGGCTTAAGCGATGATGCTGCTCCTGCAGGCCAAATAAAGACGTCCGATCCGTCCGAAGGCTGCATCCATGCTGGCTGCCACGGTACGTGCTGCTGACCGGGAACACTTATGTGAGGTTTGCAGGACTCAAAGGGATGTTACTATGCTCGTACCGGCCACACTGCATCAAAGTTTGGGGCGAAAAAAGATCATTGGAGGACTTCAGGCATGCAGCAAAAGCGAGAGAGACAATTCGAGCAGGCATGCACTGCATCGATATCCACCGCGAACGATGCATGCATGCAACAGCTAGCAACACACGTCGCCGTTTATCCCGGCCCCAACAGAAAGCTTATATCCATCGAACGTAGCACCAAGAATGATGAACGCTGATGATCGAAGAACAACGGGACAAAGGGAACTGCATACCAGAGATCAGAGCCCCCTACGGCCCTACCCCCGTCAGAGCAATGTAAAGGCGGGACCTTTGACAGCCATGCATCGTCGGCAGGGGCCATGGCGAGGGCAAGGCGGCTGGATAGAAATCATGGGAGGGACGCACACAATGCAAGCTACTGTCTGCAACTGCAATACTAACATGTACTATAGCAGCAAGCAAACAGGCAATGAAGCATGCGCTGCCGGCAGCTGCACGTCCCCATGACAGGAGGACCACCTGCTCTGGCTATGTGATGTAGACATGTACTAGTCGATCATCAGTCAGTAGGTCAGTCTCACCCTCACGCCGCCATCCCCTGAAAACCATGCGAGCCCATCTTCTCCATGTCAACAACCCAACAGTGACATGCAGATAGACAGACAAGCTGACTGCCGCCGCAACATGCATGTATGGCACATCATACTACTCAAATCAAATGTCTTCATGCGCGCTGCAACTGATACCTGCTCCACAAATCCAGCAAAATAAATACGTAGTACAGACTTATGTATAATGTATACTCTCGGGGTGGTTTATTATTTATTAACTCGGTGCACTTTTCATTTGGCCACTAGTTTCTTTTAGAATCTATCATTGTTTGTGGCAACAAAAATTTGACCACTAGAAAGCATTTCTAAACTCCAATCTCATAATGCAACCATGCTTCTAGCATGAATTGTTCGTATTGTTTAAATTGTTCATCAAAAGATTACAAAGTTTGATCTTTGAAATACATGCATGCGCGCAATATATTTTAGGATTGAGGGATCGGAATATATACTTTTCTAAAGTCAAATGGTTCAATAATAACTCCAATTCAAGGCATGCGCATTATTTTATCTAGTTAGTTAATTCATTAATTTTTGTTTGTTTCCCCATCCTGCCTTGGACGTTGTTTCGTCGTTGTTGTCATGCAGTCATGCTTGTGTGTCGTCGTCGTTTCTCATTTTTCTTCCAATATAAAGCTTGTGGCCAAACCCTTGCCGCTCTTTCAAAAAAAACAAAAGGGTAGTAAGTTAAAAGAGTACATATATACACCTCATGTCGGTCTAGCAGGGACCATTGGGCAAATTTAGCATATTAGATTTTGTGATATGACCTAAGATAATGTTTAAAATAATTAGCGTGATGTCCGTGTCTATAAAAATATATCTGTCATGTTAGATTTTATGACATGACCTAAGATATTGTGCGAAGAAGTATCTTCCTCAAGATAACCTTTCTTTGCCCTCATAATAAATGTTGTGCCACATTAGTTAGGTTATTCCTAGTGGATAGTATCATACTAATTAATGAGATGCCACATATGATTTTTAGCTGATGTGGCACAACATTTAATAGGAGAGAGAAGAAAGCAGTATCATAAGCAAGATGCTACATTAACACAATACCTTAGGTCATGACACAAAATATAGTACCATATGGGTCCACTTTCATAGACACAAACATTGTCACCCTAATTAATTGCTTTGAATATTTTTGTATGATACTACGCATTGTGGAGGTTGTTTCTTCCTAATAATATTGTACTTTTTATCATATATGGCATTTTTGGATACCATATTATGATACACCTTGCATTCGGAATAGCCTTAGCCTTACAAATCCTACATGGCATCTCATTAATGAGTACAATGTAATACTATCCAGCCTAGGAATCATGCCAAATATTACTACTTACTGGTGGTCAGTGGACCCTAGAAATCAGTATAATTAATTGTGAGGGCACTCAAACTCTCAAAGGGAAAAACACAATACATATTAAAAGAAAGGAAATACTCCTCTCATCCAAAAACAGGTAACCCTATATGATTTTTAAAATAAATTAGTAGTCACGAGAAATAACTTAGGTGACTCTGTGCATATACATGTATATATCTTAAAAAAAGGAAAAAGACCATACAGTTAAATACATTGAGAAGAAAAAAGCAGACAATTAAATTTGTATGTGCCTTAGAAACCTTAAGGCTTGTTTGATTTGAGGCTAAGGATGGCCAAGCAAAACTTTAGCCACCACCAAACCAAAATGAATGGGAAATAAAGAAATAGCCAAAATGTTTTGCGAAATGTTGATCTACCTGCTATAACCAAACAACGTCGTCAAACACGTACCAAAATTTTGCTTCCCCATCTTTGACCTCAAACAGACATGCATGAACTCTACAAATTATTGTGTTTTTGTGGGACAAAACTTCTTGAATGCTAGAACAACCACTTCTTTTTCAGCACGAGGTATTAGGCATTTCATCATCTTTTTTCACCGAGGCATGGCAAATTGGCAATGGCATTCACCGCGGCACGGGCAGTCGGCCATATGCACAGCACAGGTCGGCAGCGCGGTACGCGCGCGGCGTAATTGGGTGACGTGATGGTGAGCTTTTAATCAACGCCGCGCCCCGGCTGCGGTCACATACTCCCGGAGGTCCCCCTCCCCTCTCATTGCAAATGGCCAGCCTGCTGCCGGCCGGCCGGCCGGCCACCGTCTCGTCCCCCCCGCCTTAAAACCACACCACCACTCACACCCGACTCCTCCGCGCACTTCTCTGCTCAGTGCTCACCACTGGCTGCCATCACGGCCAAGGCGACAGAAACACCAGCGCACATCGTGCCGTACGTCGTCGATCGTGGCCATGGCCGCGCCGCCGCACGACATGCACGGCGTCGACTCGTTCGCGCAGCTGCCCTTCATCCGCGTCGTCTCCGCGCAGGCGGCGGCGCCGCCGCCGGTGGGCAGCAGGGACGCCACCATCCGCCTCTTCGGCAAGGACTTCTCCAACCACCAGCAGGCGGCGGCGGCGGCCAAGCTTCTGCATAAGGAGGGTGCGGCCGGCGCCCGTGACGAGGGCGGCGGCGATGAGACGGCGGCCGGTGGTGAGAGGAAGTTCGAGTGCCACTACTGCTGCCGCAACTTCCCGACGTCGCAGGCGCTGGGCGGGCACCAGAACGCGCACAAGCGGGAGCGGCAGCACGCGCGGCGGGCGCACCTCGAGGCCTCCTTCGCCGCGCACTACCTCCCCGCCGGGGCGCACCTCTACGGCCTCTTCGGCTACGGCGCCGGCCACGCTGCTACCCTGGAGCCGCCGGCGCACTACCCGCACCCGGCCGTGTGGACAGGAGCCGTGCCAGGGATGTACAGCGGCCTGGGGCCCGTGCCGCGGCCTCCCGTGTACGGCGGCGTGCCCGTGCCGCCGGGGATGTGGAGGCCTTCGCCACCTGGGACTGGGACTGGGACTGGGACTGGGACTGGGAATGGCGCTTTTGCCGCGGCGGCCGGCCGCACCGAGGGGTACGGAGAGACGGCCGCCGGCAAAGACGATGACAAGGTGTCGATGACGGTGACGATGTCACTGCCCGCGATGCCGCCGCCGTTGTGTTTGTCCGGCCAGTCGTCGGAGATGATTGGGAAACCTGATGAGCTGGGGCGCAGCGATGGAGTCGTGAGCTTGGACCTCTGCTTGTAATTTTTCTTGTGCTTGTTTAGGCCGCTTCTAATTTTCTTTCTTTTCTTTCCTTTTTGGCTTGTTTTGACTTTTGAGAGAGGTTTTACGTATGTTTCTTCAGCTAAGTTGCGAGAGGCATTTTCATTAGCGCTCTGTCGAATGGTCTGTAATTTTCCTGTTCAAGGTAAGCATGCATGCAGGTGGCTTGTGACAGTTTCGACTCAAACTCTGAATATATAGACATGCCTTATCTTCTTCAAAAAAAAATTTTTTTTTTCAAATTGTCTTCTTAAGGAACTGGAGGGTTTCCACTACATATTATAGTACATTAAATGACATAAAGGTTAAATTATAATAAGTTGTCTAACCATTGTTCTAGAACAGAAAAATGTTTCTTTTCTTTCTTCTGTAGATAAGCGTTGAGCCGTCGATACAATTTATATATTGATCTATTAAGCGTGGATTGCATGTACAAGTAATATTTTAAGGTTGTGTCTCCTTATCAGGTGATTGATATTTAATTTTCCATCAGTCATATTTTATAACCATCCGATGTTTATCGAACGGCTCTCAATGATAACTGAAAGAATTCAACATATCAGCCACATTTTATACTACCACATAGGTGACTGATGAAATTTAATCCATCAGTCATATATCAAAATTACACAACATAATACAAAAATTACAGTGCAACAATATATAATAATTTTTGTATATATATGTAATAATTTAACAAAATAGACAAAAAAAAACAACTTGATTGATGAATCGACAAGTATCAGGTGACTGAAAAAGAGTAAATCTGATATTTTAATTAATTCAATTTTTTGGTTTATAATGTAATATAAATTCAGGCTATATGATTGAATAAAAGTGTGCCTTGGTTCTATTAGACATGGATTTTAAAAATTTTAGGGCCTACGGATGTAATTCACTCCGGAGGCCTAGATTTCTGAAGATGGCCTATAACAATGTAAATTTATTTATTAGAAGAATCATCATATCATAATATGTATAAGTTCAGTCCATAGTAACCGTACCAAAGAAGACAAATTCTACACGGTTCAGTCTGCAGGTAGAAACATTGTAGCTGTCCAACCTTAAGTACCGTGAAACAAATACAAAAAGGATCAAATAAGCAAACCATATAAAATAATTATCCGTTTAGAGTTAAAAAAATTTATAAACAAGAACGAAAGAAAATAATAGAGAGCTAGGCAATGGACCAATAGTGTATGCAAATAAAAAAAAGAAAAGCGAATAGGGGAAGTAACACAATAATCATTAGGCTAACCTCACTAGTATCCCATCTTCTATTTCAAACCTCCACATCTAGAGGCTCTTTTATAGGCTCTGATGATGATAGCCCAATAGAACATAGTAGAACATACCTCACCATGACCATACTCTTGTTGCTCATAGGTTGGAAATGAAATACAACCGCCATCAACAAAGAATTCCTCATGGTTCTGTAGGAAATTCAAAGCTAAATCTTGCTCGACAGATTTAGTCGACAATCGCTCTCCTCTAGTCCTACTCAATTTTAGAATTCGAAAACAATAGATGGATAACTAAGTGTTTGTTTAGATATACTAGTGTAGCAGTACATGCAACATGCATGTATCATGAGATGATTGGCCGAACAATAAAAAAGAGAAAAAAGAAAGAATAAATTAAAAGAAGGGGATATGCTTGATTGGTCTGCTTCATTTTCCGTTAATTCCAAAATAAGGAAAGTACCTGATGGATATGGATACAAAATGAGGTGAGAAAATAAAAGACTAAATGGTGGAAACATTTTCTTTCTATCAATTTAAGACTATTTCCTGACTATTTTCAACACTTTCCCACAATTTCCAATTCGCGCAATAGGGCCAAGGTGAGGGTACACCAGACCATTGTAGATAAAAAATGATTTTCCAAAAATTCTTTTTTATAGCATAGATTTAACTAATTATTACTTGTTGAAAATTAGAAAAATAGCTGGTTTAAATTAAAAACTAATAAGAAAGCTAATATGTGTAATTTATTACTCCCTTCGTCCTAATTTATAAGCTTCTTAATTTTTTAACACCGAATTTGACTTGCTCGTCTTATGTAAAAAATTTCACAATGATCATTTATTTTTATTGTGATTTAGTTTAGCATATAATGTACTTTAACTACGAGAATTGAATTTTTTTATATTTTCGTAAATATTTTGAATAAGATGAGTCGGTCCATGCAAGAAAAATCAGTCGAGCTAGAAGGAGTATAGAATTTATTATTATATTAGTTGAGACAAGAGAAATAATGACACCCGTTGTCGACACGGGGAAAGGAGTCAAATTTAACCTGTGTGCTTGGAATCAACGGGGTAAATCTAGTAGAAATTATAAGTTCGCGGTGTTTATTTCACCCTAGATCTGCACCACCAGATGTCGGTTGTTCTCAAGAACCGATAGATTAAATTTGCGCACTGCAACTTTCCATTTCCTCCAACTAATTTCTTCCAACCAAAAACAACAGCCTTGCTTTGGTTAAACCCTTGCGTCCACCTGCACGCCTCTCTCTCTTGATCCCTTCATCCCTCCCTCCCTCTCCCTGTGCGCGCGCGGCCAGGGTTGCCCGCATACCCCGCCGCAATGCCGTTCTTGAGCCCCATAGGCAGCAGCGACGACGCCGGCGACTTCTACTTCGGTTACGACGCCGGGTACCACCGCAGCGGCGGCGCGGGCAAGAACGCGAAAAAGGACAAGGAGAAAGAGAAGGAGAAGGGCTTCCTCTCCTGCCTGCCCTGCTTCAACCCCTGCTGTAATTTCTCCCTCTTTCTTGGCTTCAATCTCCGCGCGAGTTCTTTCTGCTCTTAATCCCTAGGCTAGGGGATTCTTGGCCTCAAATCAGTGGATCCCGCCGTGTTCTTGCTGTTTGTTTCTTTGCCTTACCATCTTTCTTTCCCATGGTCGTCAGCGCCCGGCGCGGTGGACCCGATGGCGCACCGCCGCCTGCTGTCGTCGGACTCCAGCGACAGCGACAACGCCGCCGCCATGGACCTCACTGCCGACCTCGCCCGCCTCCGCGCCCGCTACTCCCGCCTCGCCGGCCCGCCCGTCCGCCCCCGCGACTTCCCCGCCCTGGTGGCGCGCCACGACGACCCGCCTCTGGCCGTGTCCGCTCTCTCCTGGCTCGGCGGGGACCTCCGCCCGTCCTGCATGCTCCTGGCCCTGCTGCCCGCGCTGTTCCCGTCCCTCCCCGCGCACGCCCGCCACGCGCTCTCCGCCGCCTCGCGCCGCCTCAGCGCCCGCGAGGCCGCGCTGGACGGCGAGGTCGCCGAGTACCAGTCCACCTACGCCATGAAGCTGGCCTGCGAGAAGACCAAGGACGGCGTCGCCGAGACGGCCGCCGAGGAGGTGTGCAAGATGGCGCGCGCCGCTCGCAGGGCCGACAAGCTGCGCTGGCGCGCCGTGGAGGCCTCCGTCAAGGAGGTGCTCACGCCGGCGCAGGCCAAGAAGTTTCTCAAGGCCCTCGAGGACGTGGCGGGCAAGGCGGCGAGGCACGGCACCCGGTGGCACGCGCGAGCCGGGACGCTCACGGTGCCCGTCGAGGCGTTCGACCGCGTGCGCAACAACGCCAGAGCGGCTACTGACAATGCCTGGTGAGGTGAGTTCTGATGGTGGCTGGTCGAGTCATTTTCTTCGGCAGAATTCAGCTTGTTCTGATCATGGACTCATAGATATGGCTTACGGTGGATTGGAATATTGGATTGTGTCCTAGGACGATCAAATGTACATTGCCATGGTTTATGTTCTTGTTGGTATGGCCACTAGAAGGTTAATTGGACATATATATATGTTCACTCATACTGAAAATATGAAACGCTTTAGCTGCTTCAGATATGTTCAGACATTTGTTTCTGTACCTCTGAGGATGCAATTGCAATATGAGTTTAGGTTGTTCATTATTGCAAATTCTTCATTGGTTACTGAACCACTTTGGAGTATCCCGATTGTCTAGGCCATGACATGGTTTTCCTTGCAATCAAGACTTTTATTCAGTCTCACAAACGATTTCGAATCCATTCTACTGCTCAATATCTGTTTATTGGAGCTAGTTACTCATTCTTGGCACACAAATGTAACACTTCCATTGTAAAAAAGGAAGGTGTAGTATTGGTTGCTCAGTTCATGATAAATGGAGCGGCGTTGCCACGCCCTCGGCTGGAGTGGTCGCTATTTTCCAAAATGTGGGCCTGAGCTCGTGTTTTTTTTTTTTTTTTGTGTGCACGAAGCCCAGCACTGTATAATGAACTGAAAAAAAAGCAGCAAGAGATAAGGGGACCTAGTTGTTTCATTGAGGAATGCTCTTCTATGCACTTGGTTTAGAGTCAGTTAAATATTATTTACTTAGAAAATTTTCAAGTAGTAGCAAATGAATTCATGTGGAACCCATATGTATTATGATCTATACCATGTTTGTCACAACCTTGTCTAAAAATCTCGCATTGAGCATCGGGAACAGATGGGATGGATACATTTAGATTTAGGCAAAGGAAGGTGAAGGGAAGCTCGAAGTTGTCAATATCAAAACTGAGAATGAAAATATATTAAGGTGTTAGTCCTTTTTTTCTAAACGTAGCCACCCAACCCAAGATGACTCTGCTGAATAGCAAATTGATGAAGGAGATGCACTTATTTTTGGGAGGGAGAATGGTGTGAAGGACCAATTGGTAAGGCTGGTGATAATGCAATTCTGTCAGCGCAAAAGATGAAATTTCGTTGTGCAGAGCAGGGAAATTCTTGAAAAGATTAGTGACAGAGATGCTTTCAAGAATAAAAACAGTATTGTATGAAAGATGACTTTGTGCTGCCATCTAGTGGCCTTCCAAAAGTTTGAAGTCTTCATCATGTAATGCTCTTATCATATTATGTATGTCGAGATAGAATAATTAGCAACAGCTGCCGGTGCACAAAAGCTGTCTGAATGAGCAATCCTCGTTCAGGAACCCATTTTTGAAGAAAAACAAAGATAATGCAGAAAGCGGTAGGATCATTTGAATGGCACGCGCTCTTCCAACGCACTGAAAATTCAGAAATTAGACAGGAGAATATTAACAGAGCACGATAGATCATTTAAGCAACTGTATGTCTGTATCTGCTGTAATCGTATAGACGACATTGATTAGACCCCTGCAGAGGTCAATACAGTGTCAACCAATCAAAGATAGCATTCTATTGTTTGTTTTTTCCATTATATTTTCCACAATAAAGAATGTATTAAGCAGCAAGAGATTAGTGTTGTACCTAAGAAATACTCATTGTTCTTCTCAAACTTAGAGAGTCCGTGAAATAGTTTCAAGAAGAAGGTTTGTTTTGGGGAGTTTCTTGGTTGATCTTGTAACTCCATAAGCTCGATTCTCTTATTGAGCTTCATCGGGTACAAACTTCAAATTGGCTTGAAGAATGGTTTGGTTTTCTCAATGATGATCTTCATATAATAAGTCCTTTTCTCCTTAAGCTGTGGTTTGAGCGATGTGATTGCGTCTGGAGGAATCTAAGCATACATAGTTGTTCCTTGTATATTAAAGCAATTATATTAGTTAGTGCATTTGAGGTCGTGTTCCTTTGGGCAGAGCACAAGCATAATCTTTCTACCCACAGTGCAGCAAACGGCTGAGTGCTAGAATGATGAACGTGGATGAAGATGGCAGGGTGCATGTGGGTAGTAATTTTCTACTACTGATCTACCAAAAGAAATGGTGCCTGAAACTAAGAACAAGGTGATTGACGGCTCCTGTTTTCTCCAGCCACCGTAAAATTTGTAAATTATGTCTATATACAGAAACGGTAAAACCACATATTTAACTGCCGCTTCTATGTGACTGGGCGTCATCAAGTGTGATTTTAGAATGTAGAGTTCACTTGAGAGCATGCAATATACGAAAAAGAAGGTGCATTGCTTAGCCTCAGAGGCAGATATCTAGTGTATGCTTGTACTTTGGAAATATTTGATGTTAAGACTCCAACTTACCTTCTAATCAATATGCACATGATATAGATACTTGAAATGTCCACCATCTTCTCTTTCATGGAACTCCCACATTCTTGATACACATACACTCATCACACAATGGTACACCCATGTACATACATTTGAAACTGAGAATAAAGTGGCATCCATCTGCAAAATAAACCAAAATCAGCTAGTTGCAAACTAGGGGTTTTCTCAAAAAAGGAAAAAAATCAACAATACTTTATAGAATATCTTTCATAGTTGATCCACACGAGCCATCATAATTCTCTATTACTCACTAGATTCTAATTTATATGTTATTTGACTTTTTAACATCAGTTTTAACCACATGCCTTGTTAAAAAATCATTATGATTATTTATTTTAATTGTGAATAGTTTACTATGTAGTATACTTTTAAGCATGACTTTAAATTTTTCATATCTTTATAGTTTTTTGAACAAGACAAGTAGTTAAAGTTTGTGTCACAATAGTCAGACTATCTATAATTTGGAACGAAGAGCATAACATAGTTTTAATCCACCTTTTTTCCGTAAAACATGAGAAAACTAATTTCAAAATTCCCCATGTGTGAATACTTTTTTTATCTAAATGTACGCCTTTAGGGCGTCCCCAATGGTGACGGCTACTTCGCTAGCAGACATGGCGCTGCAGCCATTAAAAAATGTAGAGAAAAGAATAAGTAGTGTGCATGTCAGGAGGTGGGAAAGGATGTCATAGAGACAACGATGCTTCGATTCGTGTGCGAGCTAGGCGAGGAGTTCCTCGCTAGTGTGATGTTTTTTGGACGTTCTCTCACATTCACGTAGGAAAAATGTACATGTCAGCTAGCTAGGAGCCCCTTGTTGGAAGGCACCCTTATTGTTTGGCAATGTCATTGACTCTAGTTAATAGTCGTGGAGTAGCATATCATTTATTGAAATTTATGGCGAAGACACCTGTCCATGTCGTTGTACTTATTTCTCAGGTGGCCGCACTCACCGGTGGTGTATTGGAATCCCTAGCCAAAATCTATGGCTAAACTTTGACCTTAAACTAAACGGGTCATTAGCAGCAACATGGCCACAAAAACACGCTGCCGATGTGGGAACGTGGAGGGGAAAGTGATATGGCAAGCATATATGAAAGGGATCCAGCAAAGCAAAGGGACCAAATACATGAGCAAATATGAATGTTGCATGGAATTTTATGTGATTTTGAGATAACATGGCTTCATGTTTAGAAAAATCGGCGGTGGATTGCGTTCATTTAGATACCAACGATGTCCAGTCCTTTTAGAACTTTTGTAAAGGCATGTCAGCTATCTTGATTGATTTCGACTAAAACCCATTTCTTATTAAGCCCTTTTCGCCGGCACGTACTACGCTTCATACTCACGAAAAGAGATCGAAGACTTTGTGACAGACTATCAGTGAAGGCCGGGCCCATGTATGGTTGATGATCAAGCCATTTTACCCGATGGAACGTTTTCAGAAACTGGCCACCTGCTGATCATGGTTAACATATTATTTCAAAACGAAGTAAGAGTAGCATGCACTCATCAAATGATTGCGGTTAGTGATTGGGATGGTAGAATAATACTCTCTCGTCTAGGAAAGAATCGTTAAATTTATAGTAAAATATTTTTTCATACTATACATATTTCAAATCATAAATGTCATATATATATATATACTCGATTAAATTCATCATAATTTGTTTTAAGACAAATCAAAAATTAATTTTAAAGAGAGAGTAGAGTATTATATATACCGAAAAGACAAAACATTTTTTAGAGTAAAACGAAAAGACAAAACATATCACTCGGCTCAAACGCTTTCGTCTTTTTACGGCGGATGAACTTTTATCAACCGTTGTAGGCCGTGATAAAAAACGAGGAGTCGCTCACTGGGTCCCGCAAGCCACAACAATCTCGAACAATCGATTTCGTTCATGTTTGCCGTGGCCGTGGGCTCACTTTGCGGCCCCACATGTCAGTTTCGTCCTCCTCGTCGGCCGGCCGCCCACCCCGCTGCTCCCGGCGGCGGCACCGCCGAGAGCCTAGAAAAGCGGTTGGAAAAACTAACCAAAAGGATGTCCTACTCGAAACAAAGTCGCTTTTCACCCGCCCCCCGCTGCCCCGCACCGCATCGCTTCAAAGCCAAGCGAGAACCGAGAGGGCCGAAACGTCAATCCAACCCCTCAGCGCGCGCGCCTCACCTGCGCGGTTTACGCCGACCCTTCCCATCCCAACCGGCCCGCGCCATCATCGCCAATGGCGAGCTCCCCCGCGCACCGCTAGGTCTCCGCCCGCGGGGGGTCACCACACCATGGAGCCGCGGCACCGGAATGCCTCTCCAGCGCCGGCGGGGAAGGACCCGCCGCAGCAGCCTGTGTCGCCGCGGGCCGCACCGGGGCTCCCGCTCGACGCGCCCGAGGCCAAGGAGAGCGTCACCGTGACCGTCCGCTTCCGGCCGCTCAGGTCGGTCTCCTCCCCCTGCCGCGCCGCGCACGTGGCCGCGATTTGTTCGGTTCGGCTGCGGCGTTGGGCAATGCGGATAGGCTTTGAGGCGGTGTAATTTTTTTTTTGTTTTTCCTGTGTGCGTTGAAGTTCGCGGGAGGTTCGACTGGGGGAAGAGATCGCTTGGTACGCGGATGGCGACACCATCGTGCGGAGCGAGCAGAATCACGGCATCGCGTACGCGTACGGTATGTGGCTGATCCTGTTGGGGGGCGGTTTCGCCATTCCGGGGGGATGAATTGACTGCACTAGGTATTATCGCAGCATTATTGTTAGTTGCTTGTATGCATGCTTGGTTTCAAATTGGGTGGATTTCAACTCTCAAGTGGAAATGTGAGTTTGTGCCACACTGCAAGTAGAATGAGCGACCTGAGTTTGACCATTGGAGACTGACATGTGAATGCATCGCTTGAGTTGAGGGCGAGAATTAAGTACGGAGTACTAGTCAACGGGGCACCTAGCTATGCTTTTCAGCATAAATGTTTCAGGAGTGTATGAAGGCGGATAACGCTATTGCTCAACTTTGTAGTTTCAGTATGGAATACAGTGCTTAGATATCACATAAGCATGCAAAAAGAATTCATGCCGCTTTTTTTTCCAGTTAATTTTTCTTCATCTGAGGCCAATATGAAATTCATATACAGATCGAGTCTTCGGACCAACTACAACCACCCAACATGTGTACGATGCTGCAGCTCTGCATGTTGTTAGTGGTGTCATGGAGGGAATAAATGGTAATTGAAGTTCTATTCTCATATCTGTATAGCATTTTTAACAGTATTTTATGCTTACAGTCACCGTTGCTATTTTCTGGGCAAACTGAGAGTAAACTGCACCTTTTTTTGAGGATGAGGAAGAGTAAACTGCAGTTTTTGATCTATTTGATTGCTTTTACTAAATATTTGGGGGTTGGAATCTGTGCAGAATTATTCTACTCTTGTGAATATCTATCGATCGGAAATTCTTGTGATGGAGAATTTATGATGGCATGACACATTTGTTTAAATTCTTGCGATGGAGAATTTATGATGGCATGACACATTTGTTTCGTTATTGTTCGTGAATGGTTCTTTGATAACTTTCACTTCGCTTCACTATCACAGGTACAATATTCGCATATGGAGTTACAAGCAGTGGGAAGACACATACAATGCATGTGGGAAAACTTATTGCAATATTTTTTTTATTATCTAGTTTTACTTGTGTGAGTTTATGTTTCTAGTCCTGCACTGTGAAGTATACCTCATGCTACCATGCAAACACAATGGTGTAACATAGATATCATTTTGGAACCTTTTATAAGTCACTATCCTTGTAGACTTCACATGGGTGCAATCTAATGTTTTGCCTTCATTTCACCTATAGATCCGGTACCCTTTCCGCCCTTTTTGTTTTGTTTGGAACATTGTATGTGCAATTGTGCATTGATATGACCCATTCATGAAACAAGATAGCTGTTGTGTTTTCGTTGAAGCATATTGTTTGTGTGTGCATGGTTGAAAACATTTCTTACTTTCTTAGTATGCATTTATTTTATGAGCAGGGAGATCAAAGGTCCCCAGGGATCATACCTTTGGCTGTGAAAGATGCATTTAGTATAATACAAGAGGTATTGTTTGGCATCAACGCGTTCAATTAAGTCTTTGATTTTGCATGATTGATGGGATACTCAGTCACTTACATCTCTACAATTCTTTTTTTATTTGCAGACTCCAAACCGAGAGTTTCTTCTCCGTGTATCATACTTGGAAATCTATAATGAGGTCTGTCATGCGTAATTATGCTTATTCCTTTGGTCATATTAATGAAATCTTAGGGGGAGGGAGGCTTTCATATTTGTACAGTGGTACTAGCATGGAATAGAAGCACAGATAGACTGATCAGTACTGCCAGTAATTTTGTAACAACAGTTTGACAGTTGGTAACAAAATGTCTGCCTTGTTTACTGATGTTTTTGCATAGTATTTTTTTTTTGACAATTTTTTTGCATAGTATTTAGAGTTGCATATTTTTTATCCACAGGTGTTGAACTCACTGACTATTATATCTGCAATTCATCAACTTATCAACTGAAATAGCATATTATTCTTCTCGTTTCTTTATATTGTATTGATTGAGAAGGTCATTTATTATAGGTTGTCAACGATCTTCTAAATCCTTCAGGGCAGAACTTGCGGATTAGGGAGGATCTTCAGGTTTGAAATATTTCCTATAGTAACAGAAATCTATACATCTAGAAGTCTTAACTAGTGGGTGTTTTTAAATCTCGAAGGTAGCAAAGAAGAATTTGAAAAGAACCTGCGAACGGCTGAATATGATTATGACATATAATGATTTTGGCAATACAATTTATTGTTTGTTACCATTTATTATCCCAGGGAACATTTGTGGAGGGCATAAAAGAAGAAGTGGTGTTGTCTCCTGCACATGCTTTATCCCTTATTGCAGCTGGGGAAGGTTATTTTTCTTAATGATTTATTTGTTTGTTTATTTTGATATCCTGACTATCAGAATATAAGCTGTAACACGAAGGGTTTCATTTGTGATTTTCCACTATTGAATTCCATGATCTTTTGGTTGCTGAGCCACAAGGATGACTATCCCTTCATCAGAAAGAAAGAATGTGACAGTGATTAATTATGTTGCTGGATAATCCTTACCTATCAAACTCTCACCTAGTGCCCTCTCCCTCTATGGTTAGCTAGCTATACAACAAGCTATCATGTAAGTCACAACAATATCTGTACTTGATAGTTGATAATACAAAACGCAATGAGAATTGTAATGGAAAACAATATTCCAGTTAATGAAGGATTTCTTGTAGCATTCGTCTGTAGCATATGTTTGGTTTCTCATTCCTGTGAATCAATATGATTGTAAACAATTATAGATAAGAATGAGTGGCTTTATGCTTTCAATTTGTTTGAGAACTCTCCCTATCACCATTTTTTAATGAATTGATTTTTTTTCTTTTTTAGTTTTGAATGAAGATTTAAGTCTTATCCTAGCATTCGTAACTAGAGGTGGGATCTTGTGGTGCTTGTTCATTATGAACCAAAACTGTATATCTAAGTTAAGTGATTAGTTTTGACTGGGCTTGTGGAAGCTATTAACCGAACAGACATGCCAGATTAATTTGCATTTTCCAGAATGCACTTTGATTTATGTCTAATTAATCTTTTTAGTGAGTGGTATTCCATATTTATTGGTTCCTATGATTTGGTTGCATTATATTAAGAACATTTGATATACATACTTATAGTTTATTGTGTTTGTTCCACTTTCAGAGCATAGACATGTTGGATCCACTAATTTCAATCTTCTGAGCAGCAGAAGCCATACAATTTTCACACTGGTAATAAAGGTTTTCATGTTACGTTGAGATTAATGCATGGAATTTGGCACCTTGTTAAATCTATGGGATTAAAGTACCTGCATGACTGCATTTCACATTGTAATTGCGTCTTTAACACTGGTCAGTTTACTGTTCCATGCAGACAATAGAGAGCAGCCCCTGCGGTGAATCTAGTGAAGAGGAAGCAGTTACCTTCTCACAGCTGGTGGGATCATCTTCTTATTTCCTTTTACTTTTTGTTTCTTGTGGTCCCTTGCTCTGCCTTGACACTATACATGATTCCAGATACATGCGTTATATTTACATTTCGAGGTTTTCCTCAACCTGTGCATCCTTACCAGTTATCACTATAGTTTATCACTTATGCATTTCATTTATACTTGCATCATACTCCCTCTATATTTAAATATAAGTTGCAGTTGACTTTTTTCCACAACTTCGTTCTTTCTTCTTATTAAAAAATTGTGTAAACATATAAAAAAATAAGTTCTCAAACTCTCTACAATGATAAAACAAAATAAATAATACTGTAACTTATAAAATTTTTTGAATAAGACAAATGATCAAGTTCTAGAAAAAACTGGAGGGAGTACATTGTTTCATCTGCACTTTCAGTTGTTCACAGCCAAAAGACATCTGTTTCTTAGTTTTCTTGCTTATTTGCAGAATCTCATCGATCTGGCAGGTTCTGAGAGTTCAAGGGCTGAAACTACAGGAGTACGCCGGAAGGAAGGATCTTATATCAATAAAAGCTTGCTAACCCTTGGAACAGTGAGCCTTGTTCTTTAACCAGTATAAATATTATAGATCTCTGTAATGACATCATTAATGCAGTGTGGTAGATGCTATGCACGCAATCATGCTTTTAAGATTTTGTAAGACCATTGACCATTCACATTGCTTTTATGCATTGCATGCATATATTAAGGGAGTTTACTTTTTTTACTTTTCTATTTGAAAGAAGTGAACCGGCCATGTGGATAAGTCAGTTTGGATGTTTCAGGTGATATCAAAACTGACTGATGGAAAAGCTACTCATGTTCCATTTCGAGATTCCAAATTGACAAGGTTACTACAATCATCCTTAAGTGGCCAAGGACATGTTTCTGTAAGTTGTTTCTCAGGTTATTACTTAGGATAAGTTGTTATTTTATCTCAAGCATTTGCATTTGGATTCCATTTTGTGCAGCTAATATGCACTGTTACTCCAGCATCAAGCAATTCGGAAGAGACTCATAACACATTAAAATTTGCCCACCGTGCAAAACACATTGAGATTCAAGCATCACAAAATAAGGTTTCTACTTATTTGTTTAGCATAATCTTTTGTAACCTATTACCCTATAATAAAATATTATTTTGTACATTTGACTAATTCTTTGTGACTTACAAACTGCAATCGTGGTTTGCAGATTATGGATGAGAAATCTTTAATAAAGAAGTACCAAAATGAAATTTGCCAATTGAAGGAAGAGTTAGACCAACTGAAAAGGGGTATACTTTCTGGCACTCCAAAAGATGCCACAGAAAATAATGTCATTCTTTGGAAACAGAAGGTAATTGGTTTGTAATGCATTGCATTTTTTTCATTCTGTTGGCTTTCACTTTATTTATAGTTTCTGAAGGAAGTGGTACCATATCTGTTAGCAATATCTTTGGTGCATTTTAACTTAAGTATTGTATGTTCGTCACCTCATTGGTGGTTCCAAAGTTCCTAACGAGCACTCATCACTGAAAAGCTAGAAGATGGTAATGTCAAACTCCAATCTAGACTGGAACAAGAAGAAGAAGCTAAAGCTGCTTTACTTGCGAGGATACAGCGTCTTACAAAGCTAATCCTGGTTTCCACAAAAGCTACTCAGACTCCTAGATTGTCCCAACTTCCTGGGCCAAGGAGAAGACATTCTTTTGGTGAAGAGGAGGTCTGATTGTTAAGATAATACGACCAAAGTACCAAACATTTCAATTTGAGTCAAGTTGCATGTATATTAATAACATACTGTCTTTTCATTACTTTTCCAATTTTATTTGCAAAAACTGCAGCTGGCATGTCTCCCACATAGAAGGCGGGATATCATACTGAATGGTCAAAGCGATGATATTTTTGTTCCTGTTGAAGGATTTGATGATACACTTCAAGTTTCTTCCAAAGGGGAGAAGAAGAATCACAAATGGCTTCTTAATTGGTTCAAACTTTGGGTATACAAATCAGATACTGTAATCCACTGCATTGTCAATTTTCAATATAGTGATGGTTAAATACGTCATTAGCCTTTCATCTGTATATGTGACACCATCTTTTGCTTTACTAATAAAGATTTAATTTTAAGGAATGTTTCTGAAGTGTGCTGGATATATATTCTCCCTCCGTCATTAATATATGACTTTTTTTGTGTAATTTGAACTAAAAAACGTCGTATATTAATGACCGGAGGGAGTACAAGAATAGAAAACTAAACAGGTCATGTTCTTTTGTTGTGTGTAAAACTCTGCATTTCACTGACCTTTTACATGCTGAACTGTAACCAGAAACACAATGGTGGTTCTAATGCTCTGATGAGCTCAGATCTTGACCACTCTAGCTTGAGGAAAGCATTGACTGCACCTTCGACACCCTTAGGGAATGTACTTAATTTTCAAACAGAACAAGGGATGTCTAATTCTTTGCTTCCTGAGAATGAATCAGCTGACCTGTTGAGTGCTGACCATGAAGAATTTCATCCTGACGACGTTCATGGACAAGAAGATCCTTTGGTACGAGATATGAACACATCTTTGCTTTGTTTATTGTACTACACGTCTAATTGGAACCAAGCAGGATACATATATATTCAGGTTAACAATATGAAAGGCAGTTCTGCTAAAGGTTCACTGCATTTAATGCCTTGAATATACATAAGATGTTTCTTTTCAGAAGCTACCGGCAGTGGTGTATGTAATGACTTTAAATATCCCAAATCAAAAATTGAGTTGTTTTCTAGAATGAGTTTTCTTCTTGAAGCCTGTGAAGTATAAATTATGCTAGATCATGGTCAAACTAATGGATATAAATGGCTCGGTGTCTTATTAGTCTGTGACTAGACCTATCAGGTGTAATGACAGAATTGATACATGTCATGGTAACAGGTCAATAGAAAAACAACAGATCATATTGATCTATTGAGAGAGCAATTGAAGATCCTATCAGGGGAGGTTGCATTTGATACAAGTGTTCTGAAGCGCCTCATGGAGGAAGCTGGAAGAAGCACAATGAATGCACATATTGAGGTAAGTTACATTTCTCCACTTTCAGGATGTTATTGGAGGTCTTGTTGCTCAAAAACTAAACTGTATATACCAAATTTATTGAAGATGGAAATAAAGAAGGTTAACGATGAGATTAAGGGCAAGCATCAGCAGATAGCACATTTAGAAAGGGAGATTAAGGGGAAGCTTGGCCAGTTAGAACATCCACTGGTATGTTATCTGCAATCAATTAGTTTTCAACTGTTTTGCTCTCTTAATTGATACATATTAAACTGTTGCAATGATTTTCCAGTCTCACGCTGAGCTACTGGAGCAGCTCAATGAGAAAGCACTTGAACTTGAGGTATATAAATTCTACTTGGAGTATGAAGTTTTTTTATATATGTTTACAGTTGTATTCATTAGGAAAATGGAACCGGAACGGAATGATGTATTTTCGAGAATATATATAGCTGATACAGGGCTACACACCAGCCCATGATATTCTCATAATTAATGCACTTAATGCCTCATATAATCTGCCCATTAACATAAAGAGAAATCGATATAATGGATTTCCCTAAACAAAATGTACAGTGGTCCATCACTGTTCTTGGTTAAACTGGAAGGTGGAGGCAAAGAGATCAGTGTACATAGTATAAGTAGAGAATGAAAGCCACCAATTGCTTCCTATCAGCTCTCTTATAGTGGAGGGGGACAGAGATTCTCACCCTAGGCCCCCCTCACTAAAAAAACTAACGAGCGGTATTTAAGATAAGGTAATTTTCACCTTAAATAGCATCATGGTTACAAGTTTCCCTAGGGGCCCCTAGGATCCTAGACCCTCAAGGTGCAGCGAACTGGAGGTTGACACCCTACAACGATATTGCTTTTGCATTGTTCATCTGGCTTTCTTATTCTGCCTGTATCTTTAAAGGTTCCTTTTTTATTTATGCAGGTGAAGACAGCAGATAACAGAATACTGCAAGACCAGCTACATCAAAAGGTAACAACTTGATTGTAAGTTAAGTCAAACAAATAGCAGTCTTATGACAGTTCCAAATTGTCTTGTTATCAGGCAAGAGAATGCCAGAATTTACAAGAATCAGTTTCTCATTTACAAGAACAGCTTTTCCAAGCTCTCGAAGCTAATGATTTATCGTCAGAAAGTATCATATTTCAGCAGAGCACAGACACCAGCCTTCAAACTGAATCACTGGTTCACAAAGAAAATCCGGCATCTACAGATATCTCTGGTGAACTGCGTCAGAAAGCAGAGCAGGTTTGCCTTTTCTCTGAACTATGGTTCAAAATTATTTAGGTCGCCAGCAGTGTTTTTGTTGTGCTATATTTGAGTTCCTATTTGTCAGACGTGAGAGTGTTAGTCTTTTGACTTCTTACATGTAAATAGCCTGATTTGTATGTGTTGATAATTGAAGGTTGTACCCAGATATTTGGCACATAATCAGATCTGTACTGTATCTTATTAAAAGAATTGTTTAGGATGCCACTCACAAAATTCTACCCTGCCATATAATTCAGTGCTGCTAAGTGAAAAGCTGATGGAGCTCTAGGGTGTTTGGGAGAGAGTTCACTCCATGGAGCTGAAAAACATGGAGTGAAGCAATCCTAAACAGGCCCCTATATTGTAAATGCTTTATTCAGATTGTACCTTTGAATCTGTAAAAAAAAGGCACTTTTGTGCAGTTTTGATGAAACATACACTTGTTAGTATTGCCAATTGACAAATTTGCTAGGCACATTTTGATGTTCCATTTATCTAATGCCACCACCAAATGATTGCTTTATTTCATTATATCACTTACCTCCTTGTCCCAAATTATAATGGGTTTCGGCCCTCCCTCCCTGCGCCTACATTCAAATGTACGTTGATGAATCCAGACATATATACATATATATACATAACACATACATGGAAAAGTACATAAATCTATTCGAAACCAAAAATCTCATAATTTGGGACGGAGTATCTTGGTTTCAATTGATTGGGTGACAAAAAAGGGTGCTATAATAATAATAGTATTGTTCTCTCTTCAGTCAGAGATTGATGAACTGAAGCAAAGACTCTGTGAGCTCACTGAAGCTAAAGCTCAACTAGAGGCCCGCAATCAGAAGTTGCAGGAAGAAAGCATGTATGCCAAAGGCCTGGCCTCAGCTGCAAGCGTGGAACTGAAAGCGCTTTCTGGAGAGGTCACCAAACTCATGAACCACAATGAGAGGCTTGCGAGCGAGTTGGCATCAACACGACGACGAGTAAGCAATGGTCAAAGTTTTGGTAGAAGGGATAGCTATACTAAACGGCATGAGCAAACTATTAGAAAAGGCGTTAATGGTAGCTATGAGGGGGAACAAGCTCTGGAGGTCATGCTTATGGAGAAGGACCAAAGAGAGGCAGAGCTCCAGAAGAAAATCGAGGAGTCAAAGCAGAAGGAAGCCTTCCTGGAAGGAGAGCTTGCTAACATGTGGGTTCTCGTGGCAAAACTGAAGAAGGGTCAGGGAGTTGACCAAGATGGTATGGATGCCAAACTCAATGGATCATGATTCATGATCCTGGAGGGAGATCATGTTAGAAAAGAATCATCAAATCGGCTGAGCTTCCGCATTGTTGTTTACTTGTGTGGGGGGGTTTTGCCCCGGTGTGATGAATCCGTGTATATAACTATGTATATTGGATGTAATTAGATGGATTGCAAGCAATATGTGTTGTATATAACAATCAGGTTTGGCCTATGTTCTCAGAATTGACATGCCATCTGGCTTGTTCAGGGCTTTCAACAATGCCACTGTAGTTTGTCGTGTGGAATGAAATGAAAGCCTCATAATGCATTGGTTGCATCCAAAGCAAAACTTATGAATCACTCTTTGTATTTGAAGACAGCTATTTGAATATACCCGTACACAGTGTGCTGAAACAGATAGTTGCCTGATCATCTCGCCTCCTTTTTAGTCATTTTTGGCTTGTTTATTCTGTACAATAATCAGACTCCATTGCTATGTGATATTGTGATGTGACATTCAGTTCCTTTTGAATGACGGCGACGCGTAAACGGCCTGATTTTCAAAGATTTTCTTGACGATTCGTCAGAACATAATCTAATATCTCCTCTTTGATATAGGTTAGGCCGACACGGAATTTTCTGTGGTGGTGCTCAGTCCTGAAAAAAGAAAGGAGTGTAGCTTGCCAAATTTCTTCTATCGTGTGCACGGATTGCAGGCACCGGCCATGGGCAAGTACAGTGCTGCGCGTCAGCACCGAGGCTGTGTTCAGCAGGACTAAATAACGGACCAAAGATTAGAATCTACATTGTAGACAAAGTGTGGAGTTTGAATTTGGAGGGTGAGATGGTCCTCCGCTCCTCCCTGCTGGACTCAGCTACGCCTTTGGATTTTGGAGAAAGCGGATCGGCGCTGCGCCATAGAAAGCTTCACTTGGTTTTGACTTGCGCGCCTCCCAGAGGCCAGAAGTGGCTCTGCAGTCCTGGCCTCCTCTGGCTCCTGCGGCACGCAAGTCTGCATCTGCTGCATGGCTCCGTTTTTCAAACACGATGGTGTGCCGGCACTGCCGCGCGCACTGGTGCTCTTCCGCAGTGAAAAGGCAAGGCGAAGACAAGCAGAAAAGGGCAGAGGCTACTACACCGACCCCTCCGTTCCTCCGATTAGCCAATAGCCACGCCACAAGCCACATGTTGATCCATTCCAGGTGTGCTCGGCATTAGGCCATTTCCAGCGGTATACTCATCACATTCCAAACTATACTCTGTGTACAATGCTAAAAAAGTACCAAAATTCTTAAAATGAAGTAACCATTGGTGCCTAATGATAGCTCGATGCAGAAGAAATCGGATCGTTAACTACGTACTAAAAAGGTGCATGATATTGTAATAACGAGCTAATGATACGCCAAAAGTGCTAGCGCTTCTGTGCTCTCGGATCAATCATATCCAAAGAAAGTTCCACTGAGTGACGAAGATCCCAAGCTTTTGCCCACCTAAAAAGCGCCATATCATCCATGGCACATGACACAAGCCTCCAAGATGCCAACTTTGCTAGCCATGCTTCCCACCGCTCTCCTATACGGCTATACCCCTCATCGCCGCTTGGTCGGCGCCACTTGTCTGGCCAACATTGGTGGCACGTCAGCGTCGTCGTTGCGAACGCCTATATATAGGTGGACACCGTCCATCTCCACGAACTCAAAACCATTGATATCGGCAATATAATAGCTAAAGCTCACTGCTAATCAACAAGCAGGAGCAAAGCAAGACCAGTTCAGAACTTCAGATTAATCAGCCAGAGAAGTGACTGCATCGACATGGCGAGCGGCGGCGGCTACTACTCGCCGTACTACCAGCCGGCGCCGTACTACTACAGCTACCACCCGCAGCAGCAGCGGCTAGTGCGCAGCGGCGGCGGGCAGTCGTCCGTGTACGTCTTCATCCTCCTCGCGACGGTCTCCCTCATCGCGGCCACCACGCTGTACGCGTGGTGCGAGTCGGCTGTGGAGAGCCTGATCGACCAGCTCCGGCGCCTCCTCATCCTGTCCCCGCTGCTACTCATCGTTGCAGTGCAGCTCTGGGTGGCGGCCGGCCGCGAGCGCCGGGTTGGCGGCAGCAGCGGCGGTGGCGTCATGTGCCTCCTCGCGGACATGGCGGTGGGGGACAGCGGGGGGCAGTACGCGTACGGCGGCGCCGGCGGCGCGGGGTCGTCGCCGTGGGGCGTGGCGCTGGCGCTCGTGCTCGTGCTCTTCTTGGTCTCGTACCATTCGTCGTTCCAGGAGAGGTGGTCGTTTCCTCTGCTTGGCCGGTGAAAGCTTGGGAGTTGCAGACTTGCAGTGCTCCCTACACCCACTATAAGAATCTCGAGAATTTTCGGCTGCCAACACAGCCGCCGAAAATAAACTCATTATTTTCGGCAGTTCCCGTCGCTATTTTCGGCGGCTCCAACGGGCCGCCGAAAATAAGCTCCAAACCTAACGTATGGCAAAGCTTGCACGCGGAAGAATTTGGCTGTTATGGTGCAAACATGATCAATTTAACATTTTTATGTCTCGGCTGTTATGGCAAAATATGATTAGATCCAAACCGTTATGATTATGTATAAAACCAACGGGGCTCAATGTACATCTACAAATTGCAGTGTTTTTGTACTACTGTGTCCCATTTCTTTTCTTTTTTTTTTTTGTCTCGGGGATTATGCTCAAAATCAGGCTTACTACAGGGTTGCAGCGCTACATATATATATGTGAATGATTTAGGCCAACACTGAGCTTAAGTTTGCACCAAGCGATACAATGACAGTTAGAGTGCTATAATATGTTTTTAGTGGTCCTAAGCATGCAGTGTGTTCAGCATGCAGTAGCTAACTGTCGTTAATAAGCGAAAGGCGAAGAAAACAGAAATTCAGTATGTCAAAAGATAAGATAGATGGCCGTTTGGTTGGTAACAAAATGAAGAACTCAATGAGTCATAAAAGTAGGACCGTCACTAGGACCCTTTATACGACACGACATGTAAATTCCGCAACAGTATGATTAACATGTGATGCAGCAACCGCAACCTGACGAGCTAGTGACGACCCTTTTTGAGAACCCCTCTAAGTTTTGGCGGCCATGACCCATGAGGGAATGAGAAGAGAAAAATAGTATAGGAGACGAAGAAGGAGGGATGGACCGTGTGAACTGAGCCTTAATTAATTAGATCCTTTGTGGTGGAATATGTTCATCATATTAAGTTTTAGATTTAACATGTGATGTCTGCGTCGACTTCATCAATTTTAAGATATGCCGACTCAATCTCTCCAAGTGCTCGTATGAGTAAGACCATACTCACCAGTGTTGCACAAAAGGCCACCGAAAGCATTACGCGCACGGTAGACAAAGAGAAGTTAGAAATATGGGACCAGTAAACATATATAGCCTAAGATGAATGTGTATGCGTCAATGCGTGTGTTCATACAAGTAAATATATGCACATGCATGTTTATAAGTATGTGTTTGTATTAAAACTTAAAAGTTGAAGGTACATTTCTATGTTCATGAAACTTCCACTGGACTTATCTGGACGGGATATCTATAGAACCTCTAGACGCCACGAAGATCAAAGGAAACAAAAAAAAATCTCACGAGGGTTGATGCAAAAAAAATTGTCAACTGCTACATTTATATTTGTAGCGGTTAGCCATCAGTTTCATTATCTATTAATTGCATTGTACTAGTCCTTTATTTTGTCCTAGCATTTCCAATTAGTATGATGCTGATCTAATTAAGATGATCCATATTATTCTCATTAGACTTCGCTTGAAATGTTAAACTTAGTTATGGTTGGTTATTAATAAACATATTCATGCATACAAAACATGATAAACGCTAAGCGTACATATGGTTCTCATGACCCTCGATGAGGTACACTTGCCAGTCGCCCGTGCTTAACATCTGTCGTGATAATGGCGATATGTGCCACACTTTGTGGAATATTGTGAAATAGATCTATACTCCATCCTTGATAGCTTTCTGTATAATTGTAAATGCAAATGTATGAAGTTAAAACATATGTAGGATTTAATTATAGGAATAACATAGGAGAAGGGGAACATATATATTCAGAAGAGTAAAATATACACGTGTGGTCCTTAAAATTAGTAAGGTGTGTCATGTAAATCTCTCAACTTAGAAAACCAAAAACCAATATCCCTAAACTTGGTTGTTACGATCTAGTCTATAAACCACTATCATGTCCATCTGAAAGTAGTTTTTAAAGTTAAGGTATAGATACCAGTGGCGGAGCTAGGAACAAAGCGTAGAGGGGGCCATTTTGAGTACGAAAACGAATCAACATGTACACAAATCTGCATATTCTTACACCAGGTTTGAAGCAAACAAATTGTTGTCCGCCCGTTGCTACCTGCCAACCTCTGTCCCCTCGATACCGCGCCACCAACTCTCTACATTCATTGCTCTCCTCGTATGTCTTCTCGCTGCCAAAACCTTCACTCCCACCTCTAGCACCAACCCTCCTCTGTCATCAGCTCTCCTTCATTATCATCTCTCATCCTCCATCGCTAGTGCGTGTGAACGATAGCGGCAAGGCGAGCCCAAGCACAGACAACAAGTGTGTGCAGCTATGGCGAGGTGAGTAATGGCTCTGGTCGCGAATGCGGCCCTCCACCTCTGTCTCTAGGCCCCCACCTCCTCAGGCGGCGGGCTGGCGGTGGCAACAATAGGGGTGAAAAATAATAGTCAGTTTTTATATATAGAATGAGTCTCACATGTCATATATAAGAAAGAAAGAAGAGAGATGAGCCTTAGATGTGGGTCTTGCATGCACCCTAACTCCAAAACCACCTTTAGAAGGAGAGAATAACGGTTTGGGGCCAGGGTCCATATAACACAACAATCAATCAATTTCAAGGACCAGGATTTATGGTTTTCTGAGTTCAGGGTCCTATGTGACACAATGTACCAACTTTAAGGATTGTGCGGGCAATGATTCCATTCATAACGTTCTAGATAAAAATCATTGTTTTGTGTGTCCAGATTAGAATCTCCGCATCGAATGAAGAATCTGCTTCATTGTGTGTGTTTTATCGCTTCATTGGGAGCTATGCATGCACTTTGTCTTCTTCTTATCTTTGAAATATACGAGTAGAGTATAGGGAGATCCGCATCGAATGAAGAATCTGCTTCATTGTGGTTGTTGTTTTGCTCTTGTTGCAAAAGCAAGTTGTCTGGTTTGTCTCTCCTGGTGCGGCTAGATTTTCTTTTAGTCCTTTTGAGTCCTGTTCTGTTGTGTAACTCTTTTGTTTTGCTTATATACCGTGTTTTTCCGTAGGGAAAACCCCTCTAGGTTCGTCAAAAAAAAATTGTCTGGTTTAGTTCAGTTATAGTCATAATTTTTTATCATATCAACTGTATTAGTAGATTAATTGTTAGTTAAAGTTATTTGTTTTTAGATACGACCAATAATTGACTCGATGAATCAAAAATCGGAGACAAAGAGTGGAAAAGCTAAGGGTATCGCACAAGGGAGGAAGAATCTCAGTCACCTTTGGCCAAGATGGATCCATGCCGGCTTTCCTCTCTTTCGGCTCTACTTGACGATGTATGGCCACTGCAGGGGGGAACTAAAGCCGCTTTCCGCGCTAATCATGCTTGTGGGGCTCAAGCTCTCTCCAACAGAGATTCACATGCCTCCCCATGGATCCGAAAAATTCGATGCACGGACGTGAGTATCATGTACTACTTGGAATATTATGCTTTATGCATGCAGAATGATTGCATCATCATGTGTGACTAGCCAATACTGTACTCTCTTGACTCTTTGGTCTCTCCCGTAGTGCAGCGTCACCTCCGCGCTCCTGCTGGGCTCCCATTTTTTCTCCCGCGGGAGACGACGGGGACTTCCTATCTGTCTTCCATGCGATGGGAAAGCAAGCAATGACACAGCCCACAAAGCCCATCAGCAGGCAGAAGCGCACGGCCCAGTCTACCGCAAGAAAAGAGCTGTAGAAAACCAGTTCGGCCATACTGCCATAGCAAGCAGCAACTAATTCGAAGCCCCACGACATGAACCAACACAAAAACAACATTCGCAACAGCTTAGTCGAAGCCTCTTGTCTATATAACCTGCTAGGCCAACTAAATTAGTTATTTTTTTACTCTTGTTATGCAATAAATGTTTGAAAATACCATATTCAACATTTTGAAAATATCGTATACAACATTTTGATAATATTAATTCAACATTTTTATTATGAAATGTTGAAGCCGTACACTAAAAATGTTGAAATGTTTTATTTAAAAAGTTGAAATTGTATACGAAAAATGTTGAACTGTATAAATGCTGTTCCTTTTGAAAAAAATGAAATCTCAATGATCTTTTTTGACATGGAAAACAGTCCAAAACTGATTCTAGAAAGGGTGCACAGTTTATTAGGAACCATTTTCACGTTTCAATCTTATCTATTTGCAAAGAAGTTAGTAGCGCTACTAACTTATTTGCAATAGCAACGCTCATCTACAGGAGACGATAAAAAAAAATGAAGGTGGTAGCGGTCATGCATGGGAGCAGCGATGACTAAAACAAAGACCACAATCCGAGGTGCAGGCTCACTGCGGGACCAACTTCCGCGACCAACTTCCGCCTCCACTAGTAGCGATCCAGCCCATCCGCTCGATGAAACGATGGAAGCCCGCTCAAGCGCATGCAGGATCAGAAGTACGAAAATGCCCGCACAAATCTCAAGGATCGGAGAAATTTTTTTATTTTTATATTTTTTAAATTCGTTTTTTGCAGAAATAATTTGGTGTTTCGGAAATTTGCAGAAATATACATATGCCGCCGGCCGAACTGGCGATTTTTAAAAATCGCCGATCCGCCCGGCTATATGTTGGCAGTGTGGCGGACCCGTCGAAATGGTGGGGCCCCAATGCAAAAACCGCCAGATGAGTCGGCTGTTTTTAAAAACCGCCGGACCAGGCGGCGGTATTTAAAAACCGCCGGAGCGCGCGGCGATTTTTAAAAACCGCCGGCGGGATCGGCGTTTTTAGGCTGATAAGGCCGGCCGGGGTCCCTCTTCTTCTCTTTCTTTCTTCTTCTCTGTTCTTGCTCGTCGCGAGCTCGTCGCGGTTGAGGGAGAGGGCGGTCGCGGTTGAGGGAGAGGGCGGAGAAGAAAAGGAAGGGAGAGGAGCCGGGGGGGCGCGGCGCGCGCCGGCGCGGACCACGCGGCGGTGCGGGAGACGGGGAGGCGCTGCGAGCCGTCGGTCGAAGAAGAAGGTAATCGTCCACTGAATATTTAGGTGTTTAGCAGTAGTTGATGATATTAATAGTAGTTTAGGTATTATTTGTTGTAGTTTAGGTACTATTGGTGTTATTTTATGTAATATTAGTAGTAGTTGATGATATTAATAGTAGTTTAGTTAGTATTTTTTTAGTTTAGTTAATAATAGTGTTATTTCATGTAATATTAGTAGTAGTAGTTGATGAAACTAATAGTAGTTTAGGTAGTAATTGTTGTAGTTTAGGTAATATTAGTGTTATTTCATTTAATATTAGCAATAGAGTAGTTATATTTAGTAGTATGTCATGTAAAATTAGTGTATTTTTTGGAGTGCAAGGTTTAGGAAATAGGTTTAGATGAAATATTCAATAATTAGGATAAATCAAAAAATTACATTTAGGATAACTGTATGATTTATATATAAATGTAGTCACATAGACATCCAAACGTTCTAAGCATAGACATCCATCGTATATTCTTCTAAAAACGAATAATAAAAAAATAGCTAAAATAAAGGCGGATGGGCCGGCTTTATTTAAATAAAGCCAAATAGGCCGGCATTATTTAAATAAAGCCGAATGGACCGGCGTTTTTTATTTTATGCCGAGCCACCCAGCGGTGCACAACCCTAGCGGCGGTAAATGAAAAAACGCCGGCCCAATCGGCGGTTTTTAAAAAACGCCGATCCAGGTGGCGGTATTTATAAAAACCCTGTCCAGACGGCGATACGTTGCCAGCTGCACCAGGCCGGCCATCAGATAGGCGCCACGTCATTATACCGCCGCCCCACCTGGCGGTATTTAAAAATCGCCGTTTCGCCCGGCGGTATAAGGTTACTTTTGCAAATTTCTGGAACACCCAATTATTTTTGCAAAAAAGGTTTTAAATAAATATAAAAATAAAAAAATTTCAAGGATCGGAAGTTACCGACGAATTCTTTCTTTCGGAAGACACATAGGATTTGCGGAGACGACGAGGGTTGAGGGGAAGGCCCAACGCGCGGCTGTTTCCTTGGCGCAGGTGGGCCGGACTCAGGAGCCCAACCGGCGGACACCACCGGCTTGCTAGGCTAGGCGGCCCTGAGTTGATCGAACGCACCGCAGCCGCAGGCCCGCTGCTCTGCAGTCTGCACAGCCAACCAACTTCGCCTTCATTCAGTTCAAAAAAAAAAAAAAAAAACTTCGCCTTTATTACCAAAAGAACGAGGATGGCGCCTCTCTCTCTCTCTCAAAAAAAAAAAAAAAGAACGAGGATGGAGGCATGGTGCCAGGCATCTTCCCTTTTTTTCATTGTGCTTCAAATGCGCGGGTTGTTGCTTGTTATTGGTTGGTCGGAGTGGGAGGAGCATCATTCATGCCTGCACTCGCACCATAATGGCTGTAATAAGCGCCCCCCATACTTGCACTTGAAAACTCCAAAGAAAAAAAAAATTGCACGAAAAAAATAAGCATGAAATTAAAGATGGGCAGTCACGCAAAGGTCAATTTTCATGGCAAACACGTCGAGGGTGAATAAACATTCGTATACCCTGTTTGATACATCTAACTGAAAATTAGTTGCTAAAAAGTAATCATAAAGTGTCCAAACAACATAGCCAATTGGTAGCTAATTTTTAGCCCACACTCTAACTAAAATTAGTTATTAGTTGAAAAAACCCAGCTAAGGCCATGTTTGGATCACCAAACTAATTTTTAGCTCTAGCTAAAAAAATTAGGAACCCAATCATTTATTAGTTAGGTATTCAAACGTATTTTTCTATTTTTAGTTAAAACTAAAAATTAGTATGGGTGATTTAAACATGGCGGTATACCAAACGGGGAAGTAGTACAAGGATTAAGAGAGATATATCAGCATGTAAATTGGTGTAGTAGGTCGTTTAATTTGATTTAGATAAACGGTGCATGCCACTCAATTGATTGATTGTCGATCCTGCGACTCGATTGATTGCATGTCGATCCTGTCTTCTTAGCCTCTTTCCAATGCAAAATATCACATTACAGTATTTAAAAACACTGCATAATTGAAAAATACCCCATAGAATGAAACATAAGAAAATTGTTCAAATAAATAATTAGGATTATGATTGTGTCTATGAAAGTGGAGCTATAATATTATATTTTTGTACCATGGTCGAACAGCTTCTTCAATATAATGGTCCTAACTAGTACCACCTAGGAGAAATGCACCTTACCTTGTTACTTTTTGCTGTCCTCTCTCCTCCACATCAGCTATCCGAACTAGTCAGCATCAAATAGGTAGTTCAAATAGTTTTATTGGGGACCCTAAGATGTCGTGTCTAAGATTTTATGCCATGGTCTAAGATTTTATACAAAATACATCTTTCTTCATCTCTCCTATTAAACTTTGTCACATTGGTTAAAAATCATATGCAGCGTGGCATCTTATTAATAAGTATGGTACTTCTATCCATCGGAAATAGCCTTATTTACTTATCTTTGCATAGAACCTTATGTTCTAAGAGTATGAAAGAATCTTTTATATATAGTTATGGTGAAGGGGACACTTTTCAGTTTAGCCTCCATTTGGAACGCAAGATATTTTACAGAAAATATGATTTTTTTTTTTCTTTCCCGCGTTGCAAAAGTACTCTTAGTCGTGCACGGAACGGAAATTAAACACGATTGAATCGGCTAGAGGACGGGCGGTTGAGCGGTAGACGTTGAGGCGCGATGCATATATAATTCGTCAACTGCTGCCCGTGCCGCTCTAGTACCCCATTCGGAGCGTTTAGTTTCGTTGGAAGACCGCAGAATTGCAGAAAACGGCCGTGATTACAGTTTTTCTTGCTGAACGCTGAGTCGCTGACAGGCGTCATCTTCCAGCAGGAACAAGTGGAAGAACGCTCCTGTGTTGGCTGGTGCAAAAAAAAAAAAAAGGCTCAACCAGGAAATTAAAGGAAAATCTTCCAGAGATCCGTCGCTTCCGTAAGCAGTGACTCGGCCGCCTAATCCGAACATGGGGATAGACAGCAATAGCAACAGCACGCTTTGGTTTGGTGTCTCTGACTGACCCAAGGCAGGCATTATTAAGCTGCTGACCCCACCACCATCTACGGCTCGACATCGTTCGATTCTTTTCTTCCAGGTGGAGGGAGGGGAAGGACGAAGCAGAGCACGCTGCGCGACGCCGCCGGCGGCTCGCTCCCCAGCCGCCCAGCCCCCAACCCCCCCGCGCCGTCGTGCCCGCTTTGTCTTTGCGCCTCTACGCTACGCGTTCTGGTCCCCCACTAATAACCCGGCGCGCGGCGGTTGCGTCAGAGATCGCGCCTGCGCCGCGCACAGCTGTACTCCCGAGCGTGCGCCAGCGACGGCAATCGATTGACTGAGACAACAAGGAACGACTCCCGAGCGCAGTCAAACCGAGGCGGCCACAAGGAGGCGAATGCGGGCGCCGCGATCCCCGGCGCGGAGGAGCGATCTGTGAGGCTGTGACACGGCCATGGGCGAGGAGGCCGTCGACGGCCGCGGCGGCCCGGCCGTGGACCTCGCGGGCGCCGAGATCCGGGGGGACATGGAGGCCGGCAACCCGCCCATCTTCCTCCCGCGCCAGCCCGCCGCGCCCCCGCTCCTCGCGCTCGACATCGGAGGTTTTTTTTTTTTTCCCTTCCGCCTCCACGCCGCCGCCGCCGCCGCCGGCGGTTCTCTTATCCATCCACCCACCCGCTGCTCTCACTCTCTCGTGCGCGGGGGGCCGAATTCCGTGCCCCCTTGTTTCTTAACGGGTGCCTCGTGCTCGCAGGGACTCTGATCAAGCTGGTGTACACGGCCAGCGGCTGCGGCGCCGGCGGCGCGGAGCTGCGGTTCGCCAAGTTCGAGAGGCGGCGCCTCCAGGAGTGCTTCCAGTTCATCCGGGCCGAGGGGCTCCTCGGCTGCAATGGTGGTACGCTCACCGCCTCACACTCTAGTCTAGCTTGTTTGCCTTCCGAGATCACGGCAGCCGGCGGTTGTCTGCATGTGCTCGCTGGTGACGATCCGGCGGCCCTGTTGGTTGGGAGAATTGAGTGGCGAGTAGGACAGCGAAGGGGACTTGCTTCAAGTTGGGATATTTATTCCTTGCCGCGTTTAGAAATTCCCGTTGTAGAGCGTGATCAGCTCCCTAGCTAGTCGAAATTGGAAACGGCTCCCAATATTACGATACATTGGTCCAGTGATTTCCGTTACCGGCTTTCATCTTCTTTATGCAATCTTCAGTTTACATGATATTGGTTTTACTGCAAACTGAGCTGCGAATTCCTGTCTGGTTATGTTGTGGCGGCGCTGTTTTACATGCATTAAATTTGTAATTTTGTATGCCAGGGACAAGGGCAAGCAGAGAGAACATGACACTCAAGGTAACTTGTGTTCGACTGTTTAATGTATTTGTACAACCAAAATGATAAAGACATTAATGCAAGCGGAGTCTATTTCGGCAGTTGACAATTCTCGTTTTCATAGGTCATCCTGGCATGTTTTACCACTATCCCTACACAAAAATAAGTATCACCGAATTTCACTGATAAACGTTGATGCTTCTATGGCCTCCATATTGTGTTCCTTATGCCACTGGATTTATTCTGCCATCCAAATTCACTGAAATCCTGATTCCATCTTGAGTTGGCATGTAATAATTATCAAATGATGTAAATATATCTATACTCCTATTTACATTTGATTTGAAGCAGTGTTGAATTATAGATTTATAGCTCTCCACTGGCACTTTGCCACTGACAACTCTTATAAAAGTCACAGAAATATAGTTTTAGTATATAGAGTTCAAGAAATAATGTTTTGTTAGTTTATTAAAAGAAACAGAGTATACTGTTTTTGGAGCTTTCAAAAGCAGAGCTTTTGCCTAACTCCCGAGTATGATACCTTATTTTGTACTTGTAGTTATTAGTACTATCCTTATCCCGTCTGATGTCTGGTGTCCCAACTATTGATCATTCATAACAGAAGGTTTTTGGATGACATGTGCGTGTGCTTTCTTTTTAAAATGATTGAGGAAAGTATATGATAGATATCATGCACAGGCTACAGGTGGCGGAGCATATAAATTTGCTGATGATTTCCGGGAGAAACTTGGTGTTTGTCTTGACAAGCTTGATGAAATGGATAGTGTCGTTTCTGGAGCAAACTTTCTGTTGCAGGTCAGTCCTTTCCTCTCGTATCATATCTTATTTCATTGGAAAATATGATTGCGTGTCTTGTATCACAGCTTACAGTTTTTAACCTTTTCGCACTTATTATTTTAGATAGTCATATCATTAGCCACAATTTATTTATTTATTTTGATGCATAACATGCTTTCTTTTTAACTGATGCTATCTTGCAGAATATTCCCGGTGCAGCCTTCACACACATGAATGGACAGAGGCATCCGATAAATGTTTCCCCAAACAACTTGTTTCCTTACCTTCTTGTCAACATCGGCTCAGGAGTTAGCATACTGAAGGTTGTACTTCTTCATAGGAATACTTTTTTGGAAATGCGATACAATGTAACTCATGTGACCATATGTTATTAAGTATAATGTAGGTCACTGGAAATAGAAAGTTTGAAAGGGTAACTGGGACGCACATTGGTGGTGGTACCATGTTTGGTTTAGCTAAACTTTTAACAGGCTGTAAGAGGTAAAATCCAACATTCTGCATCATGCAATGACTTGTTTGCCATTTTCCCCTACTAACTTGTCACGATTCTCCTAGCTATGACGAATTCTTGCAGTTAAGCCAGAAAGGGGACAACTTTGTTCTTGATCTAATTGTCAAGGATATATGTGGTGAGCTTGTCTGCCAGAAGGTTTGTCTTCATCCTTTTCTTGTTATATACTTTGATTGCAGAACATATGATTATGACAGCCTACATGTTTGCAAACATTAAAACTGTTAGTGTTATACTTCCTTGAACAGACTCACTTTTCTAGCAATACCAAGTCAGTATGACACTGTAGTTGCTTGGCACATTTTGTTTAAAACAAACGGTGACATCCATCCATCTATGTTTCTGATGGCTAGATTGGTTGGCCTGTGCATTTGCATGTATGTGCTATGTCTTATTTAATAGTGTATTTTGGTTTTTTATATAATAATATAAAGGAATCCGTATCTTTTAAAAAAATTAATATTTCACAATTCATGTGTTAATATTTGGCCATTTGGAATCTCTCATGTGTTTAAAGGACTTTTGTTGGCTTTATTAGGAGTTTATCTTGAGTTTACATAAACCTGAAGGTGTCAGGCTATGTTTCTTAAGTCTGTGTAATTTCCGTAATGGCATCAAATGTTTTTTATTTCTTTAACCATAATTAAAAAGGACAACAATTTGAGGGATGGCTGTTTCTAGCATGTTTCTCTTCTTTTCTTGGTTGATGTACTGTTGTGAAATGCATGTCACCATCTTTTATTCCATAAGACTTTTTTTTTATGTGTTTAACCTTATGTATCCTTTGACTTTTCATGATGGAGCATCAGTCCTCAAAGACAGTTGATTTATCCTTTTCTTGTATGTGCCAGCAAGGTCTTTCAACGTCAACTCTTGCTTCTAGCTTTGGGAAAGTTATTACTTCTAAGAAAAAGCTGACAGATTACAAGCCTGAAGACCTTGCATCCACATTGTTGAGTGCCTTTACCTACAACATTGCACAGGTGAGTTCTTTTCTTTTTTCTATCTGTCTGCTTGTTATGAATTTAGACTTCTTACCATGAAATAAAAAACATTGAAAAAGATTATGCCAGCTATTTCATTAGCTATTTGCATTTTATGACACCCAATATTTTTCGTTGAAGGAAATAATCTAGATATATTCACTTGTTCTAAAGTTGAACCGGTTAATAGAAAGATGTGATCTAGTTGTGTAAATGAGATCCAACAAGATAGGAGCACTTTCAGCAGCTGCTCAATCTTGAGTTTCACCAGTGTTGTTCTTTTTATTTATCACAGGTTTGTTAGAAATCTTTATATATGAACACGTGTAAATGAGCTCCAACATGATAGAAGCACTGTCAGCGGCTGCTCAATCTTGAATTTCACCTATTTTGTTATTTTATTTATTATTTTTATCAACTCATGGTATGTGTCCTTCAGATTGCTTTCCTTGTTGCGTCACTCTTGGGCCTCCGAAGGGTCTTCTTCGGTGGATCATATATACGTGGACACAAAAGCACAATGGAGAATATTTCTTATGCAATTGATTTCTGGTAAGCATCTGGTGTATGTACATTTCATATGCAAGTAATCTCTGTATATACATTTGTTATACAGGAAAAGAGAAAATGTACGATAATATTTCAGTTTATATTTTTTCTAGCTTTATTATTATGAAGTTTCTGTGCTCAGAACTACTTTGGGCAGGATTTCTGTTAGTCTAGGATGGCAAGATCTAAACATATGTGGTTTATCATCAATCAGGTCACAGAGCCAAATGCAAGCAGTATTCTTGAGACATGAAGGGTATTTGGGAGCACTTGGTGCCTTGATGAGTTATGGGGATTGCAGTGGTGAAAATTTTACACTTGAGGAGGTGGGTTTCAACAAAGGTATCTTACGCATGTTTGTCGTTCTCCCACTCACATGAAATTTAGTCTCCTCTATGTACAAGGAAAATGCTTCCACCATTGCAAACAAGTTACGTCCGTGCTAACCTAAACCAGAATTTCATGGGTTACCAGACCACCAGTCTGATTTTATATATTTTTATGAACTTTTTCAGTATTCAACATAGATGAGTACTGATGACAGAAGCATGTTCAATGTGGGTTCTACATACAGAAATTTGTGTTTGCCAAGCTAAAATGTGGCATTTTTCCTTCTCTACCTTTTTTGTTGATACAGGAGCCTCAGCACGAGTCAGCACCTGTTGATGGGACATCAGCAGATGAAGAGAATGATAGCAATATATTTCCTTACCTTCTTGTTAATATTGGTTCAGGTGTCAGCATGATAGAGGTTTGCCAGTATACTGCTTCTCTTTCCGTCAATCATATTCTTCACAAGTCAGCTTGTTATCAACAATGTGCTTTCAAAAATCTTGTTATCAGTAACATGTTTTTATGAACAGGTAATTGGTAAGGGTAAGTTCGAAAGAATTATAGGATCCCATCTCGGTGGTGGCACTATCCTTGGTCTGGCCAGACTTTTGACTGGTTGTTCGAGGTACTATTCAATTAGTGGTATAAGATTTCCTTTTGATTACACAATTAACTTTTTCCCTTTAGTTATGAAGAATTCTTGGAGTTGAGCCAGAGGGGCAATAATTTGACTGTTGATTTAACTGTTGGGGACATATATGGGGAAGAAGGTTATCCAAAGGTATTTTCTTATTCATCCACGGAAAAAGAGGCATTTTGTGATTTTTTTTTTCCCGGTAATACGCAACAGTGCAACAGCTATCTTACTAGTTCGAAGAAAATAAATACACTTATTAATGTCACACTGCTTCTGCTGAATGACAACCTGAAAGGTAATCTATTCTGGAGAAGGAAATAATTTAAGAAAACATGTAGCACATTGAAGCAAGTGTGTGAAACAGTTACCATGATCTTAATTAAGCTGCAACTCTTTCCATCCATCAGGACACATTAAATATTAGAGGCTTTCAGTTTGCATTTATATACATATATCACTGCCGTTATTGGAGACAGATGTTCAATCAATGCCTACTTTGTATGACAATTTTAGGCATTTTGTGCACTAACTCAAGCGCATGAGCTTAGATTCTTGAAGCACCATGCATAATATTCAACCGGCCTTCTGAATATCTGTAGGTGCAATTGATATTGCAGTGCTTTTACTTTGATCAGTGCATCCATCAGTTCTTGTTTCTCTTTATGACAGATTGGTCTCCCAGCATCCACTACTGCAGCTAGCTTTGGGAAAGTTAATTCAAGCAAACTTTCTGAATACAAAGTAGAGGATCTTGCTGCAGCTTTACTGAATTCTTTCTCGTACAACATTGGACAGGTATTCTTCTCTACGGCTGTGGTCACTGTGTCATTCACAGTTTCTTTGACCTTAACTTTACCTCTCTTCTAGATAGCCTACTTTGTGGCTAATCTTTCAGGCCTGAAGAGAATTTTCTTCAGAGGCGCTTACGTCTGTGGTCATGAAAAGACTATGGATAAGATTTCTCGTTCCCTAAAATATTGGTAAGATTTTTGGTTAAGATACAGTGGTTTATATATTATTGTAACATAATAAAGAAATCTGTCCAGCACCATGACTGCATTTGCTCCTTTCGTCGGTTGTTTCCAGGTCCAAAGGTGAAGTCCAGACGACATTTCTATGCCATGAAGGGTTCTTGGGAACACTGGGTGCATTTTGGAGTTATGAGAACATGGGAATCGACGGCTTGGCGGCACATGAAGTCATCAGGGAGGTCTTGCTTGGTGCGCCATACACTGGGCAATTCCCATCTTTACCCGCCACTCAACAAGATAATGTAAGGGGCATGTATTGGCATGAAGCAACTAAGTTAAATTGCAATAGAATTTGCCAGCAGCAACCTCAACAATTTCTCTTATTATAGCATTTTTGTTGGCCCATGCTTCTTTCAGGGAGAACATAATAGTCTTGAAGGGGAAGTAGAAAGCTTACGGCATGACAATACCATGCTGAAGGCTGAGGTTGAGCGATTACAACGGGAGAACGCAGAGCTGAGAGCTAAGTTGGCAAGACCAGATGAGGCTTCGATCTTGTGAAGCAATAAAGCGTGAGCCTCAGCTTGTAACCTGAAAACAGTAGAAAATGGTTCATAAAATATGTCATACAGGAAGACTGAAGTCTGACGGGAAAAAAAGGGGGGAAAGAAATGGTGATAGCATTTAGCATTGCTCATCTACTGAGCTTATGTTGTATAATTATTTATATTCTTTATACAAGAGCCTCTGTATTTTCTCGAATCATGTAACCTTTGTTTCTATCTGTAAATGTTGTGTATTTAACAAAATCTAGTAGTAATCCGGATTTGTAATTTTGTCAAAATAGTACTTATCTTCCAGTTTCCTGCAAGAAAACATTCAGTTTCAGCTGAGACTGGAACCTTATTTTCAACTTTCTTTGAGGACCTTGAAGTAAAGTAGTGGAATGGAAGAAAAAAAAAAGACACGTCACTAGTCATTTCAGGAAATAGTGGCCATAGCGTATGTTGGTCTTTTGGAGGTGGTCTGATGCAATGACAAGTTGACCCGTGGAAAGGACATTTGGCATCAAAATTTCCATAGATGGCTTGGCGTTCACCTCGACTTCGAACCGTTTCGGAGGAACCGTGGCCGTGGCGGCCGCGTATATATACGTCTACTTCCCAGGGCACTCTTGAACTGCAAACGCAGCAGCAGAGTAGCAGAGCCACAACGCGATGGGCAAACGGCGTGCCTCGGACGTCGACAGCAAAAAAGCTCACCTCTACCTCGCCCTGGACAACTGGGACAAGGGGTGCCCAGTGCCCTCTGCCTCTATCTTCCTGCTGCAGAGCTTCATGGCGCTTACCAGCATGGGCAACGGGAGTTCTGCTTCGCGTCGCCCTGTTTCGCCGCATCAAGCGCAGTCGTCGTCTCGGCCAGCTCCGTGTGTTATCTCACTGTGCTGCCCGTATACAAACTGCGCAAGCACGGCGACTTTTTTGTTCCCCGAGCATTTTGATTGTAATAAACTTGGATTTTGCTAAACTAGTCAATCAACCCGTGCCTCCGCACGGGTTAGAGTCATAAATGAATTATGTGTTACCGCACAACATATATGGATTTATTTTTATACTTAGTTTTTTATAATAGTATATCTTGCTACATTATATGTATGCTTAATTGATTTAGATAATATTTGATCGATTGCAAAAGTAAAGGGGATACTTTCATTATATTATCAGTCATAATAACTAAGGATAACAATTTAAATATAAATTAAATGGGATATTTGGTATTATCCATCAAAATAGCAAATGTGAACAATTAGATATAAATTTAGGTTGTTATTTCATACTTTCTTTTATATTGATAGATTGGGTAATTAATATGTAGTTTTAGGGGTTATTTAATATTGTTTTGATAATGGCAAAGTTGGGTGATTACTTAGAAAACAGATTTAATGGCTATTAAGATTCTAACCTGTCAATTGATGATCGGGTGTTTTTTATTATTGTGAGAATTTCTATGATTTTATTTTTTTCTAGTACATTTTCTGAGGATGGACGTGAAAATTTCAAAAAGAGTCTATAAAATACCTGTTTCGTCGAAAGGTTTCTAGCATGTTTGATGAAAAAAAAGACAAAAACTAAAGGTAAATTTGAAAATGGAAAAAATCTAAAAAAAGAAGATATTTGGTTTCGTTGAGAATTGAACTTATGACCTTTCATAATGGCGGAGGTGGGTAATTACTTAAAAAATATATCCAATGAAAAAAAGAGGATATTTGTTTTCGTTGAGAGTTGAACTCAAGACCTTTTATAATGGCAGAGGTGGGTAATTACTTAGAAAATAAATCTAATGGCTATTAATATTCCAATCTGCCAATTGATGGTCGGATGTTTCTGATTATTGTGAGAATTTTTAGGATTTATCTTTTTTTTCTAGCGCGCTTTGAAATTAGTGCTTTTTTTAGAACCTTCAATTAGTTATAGTAAGATAAGATAGCATACACATTTTTTGCACACAAATATTTGTACAAACCAATACAAAGTGGACGTAGCAGAAAAATCATATACCGGCCTTCATATCCACGTCTCTACTGCCATAAGATTTCTGCTCTGGTTACTATGGATCATTTCAGGCAATTCAGATAAAAAAATTCCCATAGCGTGACAGAATTCTCACAAAAATGCCAATCAACATTATCCATATTGTTTGCTTTGACAAAAACATTGTTCATCCATCCATATTGGCAACCTTGTTTTTATCTGCACAGAAACAAGGAATTAGGATAGGAAAAAAACAAAAGCTTTATGGTGAATTGTTGGAAGTTGCTCTAAATCAAAGACTTGTTATCAGTTAATTTGTTGGCTAATAAAATGCTTGAGTAAAAAGTTATGTTTGAAAATGTTGCTTACTTATTTTTGCAAAATGTACTTGTCACTGGTTGATCTACTGCATATAATGGTTGATACTATATATTTGTCACTGAAACATCGATGGCGAGAATAAATGGTTTCAAAATTTTGAATGGCTTCAATATTGTTTTCTGTGGTAGGCCTAGTTTAGTTAAGGTTCGTTGGTAAGGAAAATGATAAAGATAATAGTCATCTCACGTTCGTGCAGTGTCAAAACAGATGCCCACAATGTCAAAACAAAAGGAGAAGTGAAACTGAAAGAGGACACAAGAACTAACAAAAAAAACAGTAAACGTCGCCTGAGAGATTCGAGCAAATTTTGAACAGTCATTATATTACTCATTAGCCAGCAGGCCACACGAGCCGGTACTGTAGCAGGGCAGCATGTTATATGTCGTCTTAGGCAGATCGTGCCAACCATGTCATGCTACATGACAGCTTCGCTTGCCAAAGGAAAAGCTACATGCCTTTGTTTTCCCAAGTGTAGATAGAACCTGCCAGAGTTTTCATAAACTGACACGGCGACATCTCACATTTCTGGCACCTCATCGAACGAGCAGGACGCAACTAATAGTAACCATGCCTGATCTCGCAAGCAAGCAAAGGCAGCATGGCTCGATCGCCGCCAGAGATGGATCACATTGCTTGGCTTGCAAGAGCCAGCTTAGCTGCCTGGAACCGCGTCCAGAGAACCCGGCCGGCCTGCCGCCACGTGAGCATGATCCCGTTTGTCTGCAGGTTGCCAAAAAGGCCAGCTAGGGGCCACGGGACAGGAAATGGATCATGTGGAACCCTCATCCCTGCCACATTGCTACTTAAATTTTCTTGTGTTTTTCCTGTCTAATTGAGGTTGATTAGTGGTTAACTACCGGAAACGACTGGACCAGCATTACTTCGTTCCCAGTGTCTCTCAAGTCTCAACTCTACTTAAGATATGTATGGGATCTGGGTAAGCTTGATCGAGCTTCCCCAAACGATAAGTGGAGTTATCTATCAGGGTGTCTTGATCTTGTGTTTAATTTCTTCTTTCGTCATTCTACACACTACTCCTGATTTGCTGAGTTCCTTCCTGTGTGATCACTGATATATATGACGCGAACAGAGATTAGTAGCCTGACGGTGCATGCTGATCGATAAAGCTTTTCAGTCGTAGTGGAAACAAAACGTGCAGTCTTGCGCCTCACCTCCTTCCTTCGCCCACAAGCACAAGCACGGCCCAGAATCCCAGATCAACACCACCCAACCGGAGCCGAACAACAACACGTACTACCACTTATCTGAAACCCAGCCAGCGCACACTACCGCTTGCGTACAAGCCTTGCACAGACGCCGCCTTCGCTCCGATCCTCGCTCTATATAAACCCAGGAGAGTACGAAGCATCCAAAGAACTCAACTAAGCATTCGATCACAACTCTAAACTCTTCCATTACAAGCTAGCGATAATTAAGGTTTCGATCAGTAGCAAATAAATATCATGGGCAACGTGGAGGCGACGCCGTCGTCGTCCGTCGTGCCCGAGGGGCTCGGGCTCGGGCTCGGCGACGCGCTGGTGAAGGTGGCCGTGTTCGCGGTGGTCCAGGCGCTGGTCTACCTCATCCTGCGCAAGTCCTCCGACGTCTTCGCCCCGGCCGGCGGGAAGAAGGCCCCGGCGAGGTCATTCAGCTTCCGGCCGATGCGGAGCATGAGCGTCCGCCGCGTGCTGGCCGCCTTCTCCGACGTCCCCGTCGGCGTCCCGGAGGAGGCACCGTCGCCGCGTTCGCCGCTGGATCTCGCCGCCGCTGGGGCTGAGTGACTGCTCGTTCACGTGGTCGATGATCCGTCGTTCCGATGCTGCTGCTGCTTCTTCTTCTTCTTCTTCTTCTTAATTAGCAGGGTGCGTATATTACTCCTACAGTAGTAACTAACTATTAATCCGTGTGTTATGTTGTAAATGGTGCTAGTATTTGAGGTGTGACGCGTACCGTATGTATGTGTATGTATAGTACTCGTATATATGGTGTATTGAACTTGATTCCAGCGTCGAACAATTACTTGGCTGTTTCATTTGTTTATTTTTTGTTCCGTTTTTACTTTGCTATACTACTTGGCGCGACGAAGAGGCCCAAATCATCGAAAACGGGCCCGCCCGAGAAGCCCATCTATGGCCCGTCGCTGTATTATCTTTTTTTTTTTCTAGCCCACCCCTGCCTAACCGTAGGATTGCAGCAGGCAAAGGGAGTTTCTCCTTTTGTGCATCCAATCTGGCTCATCGAGTCATGGCGCATTGCGTTGCATTGCAGCATTGGTGCACTCCATACCTCGGTCACGCACTGCGATCGGCACATGCCGGCCTCTACCCTTTTTCTGCTCTCGCATCGCATGGCCAAAAGGAGGGGTGAGAATCGGCCATGGCCACCCGTATCAAAGAGGGGAGACGAGAGAACATGGTGGCCACACACCATACAGAGAGAGGGGTCAACATCGCACTAACCAACCACCAAAAAACGTCCCGTTATCTGTGTCAGACACTGAACTGGACAACCCCCGGCTTTAATTAATCGTCGCTTTCGATCGCATCGCCCGGCCCTGCCGCCGATCACGGTTCACGGACTCCGATCCTCCGCGTCCGGTAGCTCCGCCCGCTCTTTGCCTGGCCAACGGCGGAGGTGAGCGTGCCGACGGACGGACGGAGCAGTGCCGCCTCCAGCACACTGGATCATTTCGCTCCTCGCCAGGCCACACAGTGCTAGCCCGGCACCGACAGCTCGCAACTGTCGCCGGCCGCAGTGACGTCGCGTCGGCAAGCCATGGCTGCTGCCCCCATCCCGTACCGCGTGCCGCTCTTGGGTTTGCCTCGCCGGGCTCTTCGCGTCCACCTAGGTGAACGGGAGCGCACCGTCCATCCACTCCTCTCCTTTCTCTTCTTTTTCTTCCTCGGGCCTCCTCCCGCCGCCCTCCTACCCTGCCGCTGCTACCCAGAGGCCGCCGGCGCATCGGCACCCTCGCCGCGGCCTCTCTGCCCGTCAGCCGCCGCCCAATCGTCGCGCCAACCCGCCCCACAACCTCAACTGCCGCCGCCATCGCCGTCTTCCCATGGAGCTCCCCGCACAACCCTGCCCCAACTACCTTCCTACCCTGCTCGTCCGGCGGCGAGGGCCGGACTCAACCTCCCGGCCGACCTCCACCACTGCCGGGCCGGCCTGCCTCCTAAGGCCGGAGGTGGATGAGGGATGGCCATGGCGACGGCGGCCCACGAAACCTCAAACCCGAACCTCGAAACTCTCAACCCTAACCCGAAGCCGATGGTAGAGGAGTAGGCGAGGCGGCAGTGCTCGGGAAGGAGAACGAGGCGGAGGCAGTGAGGAGAGGAAGAGGCAGCGTGCACCGATTTTGAGTCAATTTAGGCCGAAATAGGATAAAAACCAGTGGAGGGAAGGAGCGGGTTGACAGGCGGAAGATTTTCACGCCTCGCCGAGGAAGATGGGGTAGCGGCGTGGCGTGTCCCCAGGCCCCGGCCCAGCCTTTTGAATGGCATGGCGCCCGCGCGGGACGACGAAAGGCCGCGTGCGGGTTTGATTGCCTGGGCTAGGCCCCCCGCACCCACGGTGACAGACAGTGCGGAGAAAGGCACCGTACCCGCGGAATCTTTGAGGGGGGTGCTTTGCCTTGCGTTGCTTCGCTTTGAGACTTGAGTCATCAGAGAATGCAAATGTGTGTAAAAAATACTGTTTATACACTGTACACAGAGCGAAAAAAATAATGATTACGCACTGACGATACGGATGCACTTTCTAGTGACCTTGGTCATGCTTTGCTAGATGCCCAATGGGTCAGGGTGCCAGACACACAGGGCCTGTACTGTACACAATGGCCAATTTTTGCGTATGCTTGTTCAGTTGCCAACTTGCCAAGTACTGTATACTCGTACATGCCAGTATTGTTCTACACTTGTAGCGCCCGCCTTACTACCATGTGGTCGTCAGATTCGTATCGTCCTTGCAGTACCAACCCAGACATCACTGAGCAGTTACTCTCACGCTGCTGCAGTGCTGCACGTGGTCACTTACCCATGGGCCCACATGGCAGTGACCAAGCACATGTTACCGCTCTCATCCGATCCGACCTTTGTGTTAGGCTATATTCACCGGTGAATCCATCCACGCTCATTCATTATTCCAACCATCTTTCTGTATCTACAGAGCATAGAGTGGTTTGAGCGTCCATTTTGAGCCACCGGTAAACATAGGCTTAGGTGCTTCGGCATTTAAAACGTCTTCGATTTATGGCTCAACTTTGGCCAGAAACCAAAACGGCGTGTGGGAATGCAACACATTGTGATTGGATAAGAGTGTCCATTTCATATGAATTACGTAGAAAACTAGAATGAGTTTGATATTTGACTTTTTGGGCGAATGAAATTTCATAGCCAAAGTGCTGTGTGACCTTTTTTTGGGGAAAAGTTTCATGAGCGAATTTACACTTTTTCCTAAAATTCTTGGTGTTTTCGCAAAACGCTGCCCACCATGCACATGGAGGAAGGGATACGTCGAGGGCGCTTGAAAACACATGGACCGGTGTCGATCAATTTATTTCCAGCTTGACGCAACTCGGCTCCACACGATAACCCGAGCCCGCAGGCAAAGCTAACCCCTGTCCATAGCTAAGCCCTGTACGTGCTTACTTTCACACTGCACGCTGCGTGTGCGTGGCATTAAGCAGTCCTCTTTGCATGATCTCCTTCTTTTTACCTTTACAGTTCAAGTGTTGTTCATGCTTGCAAAGCTAGGATTAAAAGTGCCAACGTCCTCTTGCCTTGCCTTGCTTCAATCCCACTCCATGGATCTGAATCTAGCATTGGAATGCTCGATCGGTGAGTTCTGCCTCTTACTCCCTCCAGGTTCAAAATTCTGGTCGTTTTCAAAATATAGTTTTGATCAATGTTTTCTATTAAAATATAAATGGATATCCTATCAAATTTATATTTTTGTGAAAGTATTTTTAAAGACAAATCTAATGATATGATGTTAAAATTTCAAAACCAAATAACTTAAACGTTATTTATAGTCAACGTTTAAAATGTTTGACTCAATAAATATTTGATTCAATCATTGTCCAAAACGACAAAAATTTCGGACCTGAAAGAAGTACATAAAAATTTGAAAACCTAGAGAAATCATGATCTGGAACGGTAAAAGCAGGTCGGCGTACATTAATATGGAGTAGGACTTTAATAAGAGACGGGATTAAGCTACCCCATCTGCGCACTCAATTTATCTGTACGTAAAACAAATCATCATTTTTTCAGGTACTGGGAGACAATGTACAACAGTGTCGGGTCTGTTTGGCAGCTCGTTTAGCAGTGCCCTGCTCCGATTTTTGGCCAGGCGCTAAGGCTTGGCCAAATCTGGACAAGAGACGTCGTTTGGTTGGAGAAGCAAGTAAGCCAGGCTAGCAAGCGTGTGTGTTTGGTTGTTCCCATCCCGTGCTGCTTGCCAGGGCACTCTCCTGCTCCCACCGATAGGCTTGGGAGGTCCGGTGAGGTTGGACTTGGAGGTGGTGAAGGCGTCGAAGCTGTCCTCGTTGCTGCCGTCGTCGGCACCGCCGCCTCTGCTGCTAGGGTTGGGGAGGGAGACATCAATGGCGATGCAGCGGTAGGAAGGTCTCGAGAGCGCGGCGGCGGCGGCCGTGGAGAAAAAGACACCGGGTGACTCGGGCCGGAGCAAGGCCGGCAGCGGGGGGCGTGACAACGGTGCCTTCATGGGCGGCGGCGGCGGTGGCGCCAGCGGCAGGACGATGGAGTAGGGGATGGCGGGGGGCCTCTGCATCGCGGGATCTTCTGCGGCGGAGAGTGCGAATGGAGGGAGGTGGAGCGAGGCCGGCGGCGGTGCCTTCATAGACGGCAGGGCTCGGGCTACATTGTGAAGGCCTGGCTAGAGGAACGGACCATGCAACCAAACACTGAGCCTCGCACTGACCTAGTCTGGCTAGCTCCCTTGCTCGGCTCCAAATCCAATGCAGAATCCGATTATCGAGCTGGATTGTGAGATTTCAGCTCAAAATCCAACTCAGAATAATAGGACCGTTTGGCTCCACAGCAGATTTTTTGCGCCAGAATCTGAGAATCTCGGGAACCAAACGGGCCCAAAAGTTAAACAATCCGTCGCTTACCGTTTAACAAATTTTGTGTGAGACGAGATAAACGACCAATGAAATGGAGATGGGAAAGTCAACTTGTAGTAACGTTAAAAGGAATTTTTTTTTGATAAGTACGTTAAAACGGTGTTGGACAATCTAGACGCGGATGTTAAGGTGAACAATGATCAACGTAAACTCAGCATTGAGACGGAACGACCAATCGGCAAGATCATCAAAATCTCTGAAAACAACCTTACACCAACAAGTATTTTGTGTGAGATTATCCATTCTATCGCATTTTTTATTTTAAATTCTACTCTGTCAAAAATATATCTACGGTGCTGTGTACATTCGTATACACACCCTGGCGACGTCAATCACAAAAACTGCTGCGTGAGCGCGTGACCGGGGTCAGGGGCGCATGTGACTCGGAATTGTTTGTTGGAGCGAGGCACTGCGCTTATCAAGTCGCAAAATTAAAAGAATTGTTTGTTGGACCGAGGTACTGCTGCAACAATACATTTAATACTACTATGTACAACTATGTACTCAGTGTACTACTGATGCTGCCGCTAGCTATTATAGTGTCCCATTAGATCCTGATCTCTGTGGTCCAGACCAGACCAGGGGATCGGATTAGCTTAAATCTAGTACGGCCCCTTGCCTGCGTGTCTGGTTCATGGGTCCAGGTCGACCGGCACCGCCCACTCCCGGCCTCGCCAAATTGGAAGCAAGTGCAGTGGCAGACCTGCAGTAGCGTGCACCGGTCCAGTTTTCCATATAAATGATGATGATGCTCCCGTTGATTGATGCCTTGAATATACGGAGTAGTGGAGTACTCACGTATTTCTTCGGGATTTTACAAAGCGATTTCAGGATGTATAAATTCAAATAATTTCTAAAGCCCCAGGGTCAGTCTCAGGCTCAGGCTCAGCCTAGCAGTAAACCAGGGCCGGAAAAGGCAAAGCACTGGGCTTTAAGATAAATGTAATTTTCCCGCTTCCCGATGCAAAGCAGCCCGTACGCCTTTTGGACCGGCTCGGCAAATGTCCAAACGCGACGCCACCGACGGCCGCCTGCCGATTCCCCCTGGCCCATATGGCCATCTGAGGCCACCTGTACCGTACGGACACGGCTACCGGACTCCGGAGACGAGCCAGTGCACGTATGCGCTGCGCATGAGGCTTGTGCTGTTTGTCAAATGTCAAACGGTCACTAATGTCAAATATACAATACAACGCAAGATCCACTCCTCAACGTGCTGGTCGTCCTAGACCTGGGCATTTTTCGGATCGGATCGGGTTTGGGTCGGACAAAAAAACCCGGCAGAAAAACTCATGGCCCGAGCCCACCCGTGGCCCAACGAAAAACCTAAAATGTTGGCCTGGGCCCGCCCACAGCCCGACCCGACGGCCCGCGGGCCGACCCGACGGCCCGACGGTCAACATGATGACCCCAAGATGACCCCAGAAACCAGCGGACAGAATTAAAGCAGAAATGCACAGGCATGACTAATTTAAATATTACATGATTCGAACATCATAATTCTGATAAAACAACGGTACAACACAATAAACACATGCACCACACGATCATAGACAATAGTCCACACAGATATGATAAAATAACATGGCAAATGACATAAATAAGTAAGATAATAGTAGCAGCAACATGTAGTCCACTTGATGATCATTCAGAATCAGATCCCTCTTCATCTCCAATTGCTTGTGTGATTGTGCTAGCCACAGGTGTTATACAAAGAAAACAAGGGTGGTTAGTACTTAGTAGCAAATAATGGAAACAGCAAAAACCAACAAATTTATTGTAAGTGAATTTACCTTCATCCATCTTCTCACGGAACCAATCTTGTAGGCACATCAAAGCTTCAACAGTTTTGAAACCAAGCGAACTGCGAGTATGGGTAATGACTTTGCGACTTGTGCTAAATGCAGACTCTGAAGCAACCGAAGACACTGGGATAGCTAGAATATCACGAGCCATTGCGGCAACCTTTGGATAGCGTGCTAATGCCTTGCTCCAATAGTCCAACACATCTAATTTCTCATTTATGTCTCCGGTTGGCTCAGCCAAATAAAGATCTAATTCTGATTTCTCTTCATGAGTCCGGCGAGAACTCAAGAATGTACCATAATCACTGAACATATCAGCATCTCCACTGCCACCACTGGTTTTATTTTGAGTATCTTGATCAACAGAAGCAACACAACTACCACGGTATCCTTCAAAAAGCTGTTGCATTGTTTGTTTAAGTTGATCAACACGACGCTGGCCATCATCACCGTAAAGCTTAGTGTAACAATATGATATGAATTTTAATTTGTACCGAGGATCAAGAACAGCAGCACAAGAAAGAATGACACTATAATCAGTCCAATATTTATCAAACTTTTGCTTCATTTCTGTCACCATTGGGCTCATAAAATTTTCAGATCCATTAGCAGCTTCAATAAGACGTGAATGCACCATAAAAACAGATCTGAAGTACAAGTTAGAAGTAGGATACTTTGTCCCAGAGAATATGCAGGTGGCATCATAGAATATCTTCAGAAACTTATGCATTGCATCAAGTTTTGCCCATTCTGTACGTGATGGATAAAAATTTGATTTAAATGTGCTATCCCTCTCAGATAAGTGTTCTAAAACTGGCTGGAAGTAAAGTGCAGTTTCAATCATCTTATAGGTAGAATTCCAACGAACTGGCATATCAACATGCAATCTTCTTTTGGGATCTAGCTGAAATAACTTTACTGCATTCTCATAAAAGTTGTGCGTTCTATTATAAGAAGCTTTAATGTACTGAATACCATCCCTCAGCTTGTCAACACATGTGTCAATTAATTTTAAACCAGCCTGAACCACCAAATTCAAGATATGTGCACAACAACGGACTTGGAAAAAGGTGCCCCACAATGGAAGAACACCTTTAACCATCAGACGAGAACTCAAGGTAGCAATCATTCTATCGTTGTATGAAGCATTATCCAAAGTCATGCACATAATTTTATTTCCGACCTTCCATTCACGAAAACACAAGAGCACTTCATCAGCAATTGATACTCCATCAAGAGATGGACTCAATTTCTTGAACCATATGATTCTCTTATGCAATTTCCATTTGTCATCTATGTAATGTCCAGTGATGCAAGTATAATTGAACTTCTGACAATCAGATTTCCAATTATCAGAAGTGAAACTAACTCTACCAGGACTGTTAGTGAGGGTATTAATGACTTCCTCTCTTTCCTTTTCAAACATAGCCATGACATCCCTTTTCATAGTGTAACGGCTAACATGCTTATACTGAGGACAAGCTAAGCTAAGCATATTTTTAAATCCATATTCTTCAACTAACGTGAAGGGATGTGCACCTCCAATCAAAAACATGGTCACTCCTGTTCTAACAGCTGCCAAATCAACCTTATAGTTTTTAAGTGCTATTGATCCATCATCATCCTTCTCAGTTTTCAAGAAATAGTTGCCCATTTTAGCTCTAGTAGTGGGATGTTTTGTTTTAACATGCCTCAACATAGAAGATGTTCCATTATTAGTGGTTGCAGCAAACTTTTTTTTACAGTGCTTACACTCAGCTACTTCAGGTTCACCTTGTTTTGAAACAATCGTGAAGTCTTTCCAAACCTTGGATGTGCGAGAGCTTGCCTATGTTTCACTTGTAGACGAATTAGACACTGATCTTGCTCGTTTCTTTCCACGCCCACACCGTCGTGTGCTTGCTCCTCTCAAGTTTTCTTCCTGATTGGCACCATCCTGCTGCTGCCCGCCGGCACCTTGTTGCTGCCCAGCACCCTCCTGCTGCGTCGGAATTGCTATAGCACCAGCACCAACCTCTTCAACTTCGTCCTCCTCTTCACTTAGACTAGCCATAGGGCTCCATGGGCTTGCCATGTCGTGAAGCAAAGCACCAACGACCAATCTAACAATAGGCAAATAAATTATTAGTCAATGCAGCTTACATAACCGAAGCATGGATTCGTATTCCCACTAGCATTTCACATCCTAAATCCGATCCAAGAAAGGGGTTCGTAGTTACCTGTACTGCTGGTCATGTGAAGGAAATCTGCCGGTCTGCTGACTGCCGCGTGCTGGCTAGCTGCTTGCCTGCTGCTTGCCTGCTTGTTCCTCGATGCCTCGTCACGGCAGGATGCGAACTGCCGGGATCTCGCCAGTCGCCACTGGTTCTGACTGGATCAGGCCATTGCGTTCGTCATGGAGCCATGGAGGTTGCGCCGCTGCAGTCGCCGTGGAGGTGTAGACTGTAGAGGGGAGGTTCGGCGCCGGCGTCGTAGGTCGCCTCGCAGGCTCACACTTGCACGGTCGCTCGCTCGCAGTCACAGTTGGGGTCTTGGGGAGCGGCGGCTGGCACACGGATGGGGAAAGGAAGGAGACACTGGAGTCTGGAGAGGATTTTAGGGTTGGAGTATATATATGGTGAGGTTGCAGGCTGTTGGGTTGGGCCAGGCCATATGGCCTGCTAAGCTGCGGGGTGTTTTTTGACTGGGCCGTCGGGCCGGCCCGCGGGTTTAATTTTCGGCCCGTGCCCGACCCGAATTTTGCACCGGGCTGAAATTCATGGCCCGGCCCCGCCCACTGTGTTCCTCGGATCGGGTTGGGTCGGGTTTTTTTCGGGCGGGTCGGTCCGGGTTGTTCGGGTCGGGCGGCCCATGCCCAGGTATAGGTCGTCCTACCACATATCTTCATCAATTCCCCTATTTATTTTCTCCTTACGAGTAACATAAGCACCTCACATGGTAACCCAGAGGGATTTGTACACGGTATGAAATTGTATAGTTGCAAGACTATCTGCACCAGGGTACTTATCTACATACACCCCCATTTCATTTGCACTGCTACTCATATGCACAGACGTTTCTCTCAGAAGAAAGGGGCATGTGCCTCCTTGATTTACGCTACCTACCTGTGATCCTGTGCGCTGTGCGGGAGGGCAACCAAAAATAGCAGGGGAATGGACCACTTTCTGGGACGTGGCATTCGGAGGTGCCCACGGGCCACGGCAAGTCAGCAACACATCACACGCGAGTACGCGACACGATGATATGCTCTGTACTTCCATTGTCTGTTCATTTGGGTTATTAAAAATATTTCAATTTAGGTCGTTATACTTGTTGGCTTTGATTTCACATTAGCCCAGAAATAATAATCTTATAAGTTTATACTTAGTCAAACTATCTTAACGTTAACTAATATTATATTAAAAAAATCAATATATATAAGATTATTCAGGTGTCATCAGACTTATAATAAAAATATATTTTATACGTATTTATTTGAGGTCATAAATATTGATACGTTTCTCTATAATTGAAGCAAATTTAAAATATTTACTTAGGCAGCCTACAAATGAACTATGTGCTTAGGTGCTTAGATTCGAAGCATCTTTTCTAAGTATATACCTAAACAAAGCTGGACTTTACTCATCAATTTCACTTCATAAATCCATATAAAGTCTATTCTACTCCTTTTTAATCTAGACGTGATCCTCCAAAAGTTTAGGCCAAACATATTTTTTGAGATCTTGTACTACATCCACACTAACGACAATGCTCTCAATCAACAAAGATCCTACTATCAACCCGTTAGTTTCTCATTGATTTATTTTACTCTATCCTTTCCAAATTATAGGGGTCTTGACCCTCGTATTGATGAATCCAGGCGTACATCCACATGCATGAAATGTTGAATCAACTTCTTGAGCGTAGAAACCCCTTATAATTTAGAATACAGGCGCCTATATGTAATATCCTTTTCTAGCTTCTATTGGATATTGACTTCTAATACAAGTTTCATAACAATATGCGGTATATATATATCCATTAAATAGCCCTTCATTCATAAAATATACTCCTACGAAATAATTGTTTTTTTTGCCATTGATCATTCGTTTTATTAAAAAAGATCACAAGTCAACCACATTAAATAGAGCGTAGTGCTTGTAATCCATTTCATCATTAAAAGTAATTAGGGTATGACTTCTATATTTATATGTCTAAATAGTTTCTAAAATAACATGAAATGGTTAATATTCTGAAAAAAAGTAAAACGTGTCGTACATTAGTGAGCAAATAAGTATCAATTAAATAATCATTACAAATTTATCCTTTGAATTTTGTAGAATTAAGCACGGATGATGAAAAAAAAAGTATAGCCATCATGGGAAGTCAACCATAAACTCGTAAAAGTAATGAGACGAGACATTCCTTCGTGGAGTAATACCGCTTCCCTACTAATTTTTGACCAGGGCAATCTTGCATGTTTTCTTTTGACCTTCCATGAACCCTGTCAACAGAATCTAAACATATTTGTAGCGAGTCCGTTAGTTTTTGGCACCCAAAAATTCCCATAGTAGGCTAGCCACCACCCACCACCAAGCCTTCTCGCCTTCTCCGCCGCCAGAGTCCCACTCCCAAGTCCCAAGTCGGCAAGTCCCCACCCGCCACCGCCACCGCCACTGTCGCTTTCTACTGCTACTCGCCTCCGCCTCTCCTTCCCTCCTCCACTTGCCGCGCTCCACACCTCCCTCCCTGAGCGCGGCGCGCCGTGGCGCGGCGCCGCCGCGGCCGGGCGGCATGAAGAGCCTGTGGAAGCAGAGCGGCGGCCTGGTGTGCGCGGGCGCGGGCCCCCTCAGCCCGCTCGGCGGCCGCTCGCGGCGCAGCGCGAGGCTCACGCTCTACGCCTTCGCGCTGGCCTTCGCCGCGTTCACCGCCTACGTCGCCTTCGCCTCGCCCCCCTCCGCGGGCGCCGGCGCCGGGGCCTCCTGGTTCGGCGGCGTCTACGCCTCCACCGCGCCGTACCGCTCGCAGATTTCCAGCCTGTTCTCCTCCATCTTGCCCTCCGACCCGCCCGCCCCCTCGCCGCAGCAAGCCCCCTTGGGCGGATCGGGCGGCGGCGAGGGGAGCCGTGGCGCGAGCGCTGTGCGAGTGGGGACCGCCGCGGGGAGCAACGCCTCTGCCGCCGCTGGGTCTACTTCTAGTAAGCAGTTGGGGAGTGGAGGCGGCGCTCCGATCGGCAATGCGGGCGGTGGGAGCGTGCCTCCGGCCGCCGATTCGGCCGGAACCAGCGCTGGCGGCAAGGGCGGAGGCCAGGCGCCAGCGGATAGTTCCGCGTCAAGCGCCGGTGCTCCGAACGGCGCGGTGGATCGCGATAAGCGAGACGACGGGGGCGTTTCCAGTAGTCAGGCGGGAGGCGGCGTTGGATCCCCGGCCAGTACTTCAGCCGTAGAGGGAACCGCCGCGAAGGTCGGCGAGAATAGCGCAGATGGGTCTAATAAGCAGCCGGGAAGTGGAAGCGGAGCCACGAGCAATGGCACCGCCGGTGCCGGACATGGCAGCACTGTGAGAGCCGAGGCCAGCGTTGCAGGTGGCGTCTCCAGCAATACTTCTGCAGGGAGTGGCGGCTCGGGGAAGGTTGATCTGAGCACTGGATCTTCTAATAATCTGGCAGGAAGTGGAAGTGGCGTTCCAAGTAGTGGTTCGGCTGCTGGAAATAGCAGCACTGTAAAAGCTGATGGTGCTGGTGCGGTTGGAGCTGGGAGCAACACTTCTTCTGGAAGCCGCACAGATATGAAGGCTGATCTGAATAAAGGTCCAGATGCTCAGCCAGGAAGCCGAAATGGAGATACCGTCCATAAAACGACTGGAAGTTCTAGTCCGGCAAAGAGTACAGATACCAAGGCCGCGGCGAATAATAGTTCTGATGCTCAGCCAGGGAGTGGGCTTGGAGATGCAAGCCATAAATCAGCTGGAGGTTCTAGTTTAGCGAAGAGCGACGCCGGAGATGGCGGAGGTGAGCGCAATAAAAGCAATGCGAGTGTTGTGCCAACTAATAATCAAACTGAGAATCAGGCATTGGTAGGGGAGAAACAAGTTGGATCTCCCAGTAATAACAGCACGGTTGTAGCATCTCCAGCTGTGAAGAATCAGGAACAAACTAGTAGCCAAATTGCTTCTGGTGGAAGCAGTGGTACGGTGGATAAGCAGAAGGGAGTTGCTGCTCAGGGCAGTTCTGGTTCATCAAAGAGCCATTCAGCCCAAGCAAGCTCCTCGAAATCTGGAGACAACAGTAAGGGTAACCAACCATCAACCAAACAGGATGGTGGTTCTAGTGGAAATAAGAAAGTTGATTGGTACCAGGAAGTGGCTACTTGTGATATGTTCCATGGGAATTGGATTAGGGATGACTCATACCCTTTATACCCAGAGGGATCATGTCCTCACATTGATGAGCCCTTTGACTGCTATCTCAATGGTCGGCGAGATCTAGCTTACCAGAAGCTCCGCTGGCAACCTACTGGATGCAGTATCCCAAGGTGATGATAAGATTATTAGAACAATGCAATAATTTTAATGTTTCCTTTCAAGCTCGGTTTGTAATGTGCCAAATCATGTTCTGTGTATCAGATTGAACCCCACTGATATGTTGGAAAGACTGAGAGGAAAAAGGCTTGTCTTCATTGGTGATTCACTCAATAGGAACATGTGGGAATCCCTTGTGTGTATTTTGAGGAATTCTGTCAAAGACAAGAGGAAAGTTTTTGAGGCATCTGGCAGACGTGAGTTTAAGACCGAAGGCTCATACTCTTTCCTGTTCACGGTATATGTTCTTTTTCTTGAACGTGCAGTTTCTGTTTATTGAAGTTCAGATTCTATGCATGTGTCTGTTCATTTAACTAATTAGTATTGTTACCTGACTGCCATTTCAATTTATGTCATTCAGGACTATAACTGTACTGTGGAGTTCTTCCGCTCCCCATTCCTAGTCCAGGAATGGGAAATGCAAGTCAGCAGTGGAAAGAAAAAAGAAACTCTCAGGCTTGACCTGGTTGAACAATCGTCGCCAAAGTACAAGGATGCGGACTTTCTCATTTTCAATACTGGGCATTGGTGGACTCATGAGAAAACTGCTCTAGGGTGACTCACCTTAACTACTCTTTGGTTGAACAAGCATCTCCATTTCATTCTCTCTTAAACACTGATGAAAGATTGAATGTGCCACAGGAAGGACTACTATCAGGAAGGTAATCATGTGTATAGCGAGCTAAATGTTGTGGATGCCTTTCATAAAGCTCTCCTCACCTGGTCCAAGTGGATTGATGCGAATGTTAACCCCAGAAAAACCACTGTATTATTCAGAGGCTACTCAGCATCTCATTTTAGGTGTGCATCGCCTTTTCTATTGCAAATTGCCAAATTACCACATGCTGATCTGTGACAACTGAATACATATTTTTGGTGCATCTCCATTATGCAGTGGTGGCCAATGGAATTCAGGCGGTAGCTGTGACAAGGAGAGTGAACCAATAACAAATGAACAGTACCTTTCAACCTACCCACCAAAGATGAGCATTTTAGAAGATGTGATCCATAAGATGAAGACTCCAGTTGTTTACTTGAACATAACAAGAATGACTGACTACAGAAAGGATGCACATCCTTCAATCTACCGCAAGCAGAATCTGACTGAGGAGGAGAGGAGATCACCTGAGAGATATCAGGATTGCAGCCACTGGTGCCTTCCTGGAGTACCAGATTCCTGGAATGAGCTGGTTTATGCTCAACTTTTGATCAAACAGCATCAAATGCGCCAACAATAAAGGCAAGTACGGTTTATGCTGTCTGCCTGTATCTGTTGTTGTCTAGGATTATAGTCAACACAGTGATCAAAGTAAGGTCAATACGAGCCCATGGATTATCCTACATCCATATAGAGAGTAAACTTGTCCAGTTAGCGTTACCTCCCAATCCCCACACAAATTCTTCAGTAGAGGCTTCTGGGACATCATAATGTAAAGTTCATATCTAGTGCTAATCAGAAATAAAGAATAGTATAGATGTGATGTAGATGCTTCATTGCTTGTGTATCCGGTGATTCCCTGCTGTTTTTAATCAAGGGTGTTCTATTAATATAGATTTTCCTTATACATAAGTGGAAACTAAGAATATAGTATTCTAGCGCTTTTATCGCCAAGCTTTGTTAACCACATATGTCTGACTGCTGTATGGATGGGATGAATTGCATAGCTTGTACAAAATTTATTGTAGGGGTGGGTGTGACAGTTGGAGGATGCCGTGTTAATACTGATACCTCGTGCTAACATTTTTGTCCAAGTGAACTATGTACTATGAAATACCTACAAGAGCAGATATATATATGCTTTACATGTCATTTATGATGTACTGTGAAGTACCTAAAAGAGTAGATATATATGTTTATGAGTCTGCCGATGATGGGAAATTCTGGTCTGCACTTGTTTCTGCCTGCTGAAAATTTTGCACTAATTCAGTTGATCTGCAAAATCAAGAGAAAAAGGAACACCTTCCAGCCTCTGGTTTGAAACATGTTTAAAATTATTTTTCAAATGTCAACTTTAAGTCCTTATGTCTTGTTGCTGTCCCCACTGCCCAAAATCCTGTGGGCATCATAGTAAGTGCACCACCACCACCACCGTAAGTGCATTGGAGAGTTCGACCGCTCCACCACGGCCGCCACGCTCATGCAGCTGCACTGGAGACCGGCTGACGTGCCCCTCCACCGGCACCTAAACTTCATCGTCTACCTCTACATCCCTCCTGTGAAAGAGGTGGTAGGGCAGCAAAACAAGTGGGCAGTGAGCCAGTGATGCAGGTTAAACCGGCCAACTGGGGATTGGAGGCATGGCAGGTCGTGTGGGGAGCCATCCTAGTGCAGGTCTGCCCGTCACATTTTTCTGCGGACATGCGAGGGCAACCTGGGAGACAGGTGGCAACAGCGATTTTGCGTGCCTTGGCTGCTTTCAGGATTTTCACTTACCTGACTCAGGACTCAGGAGGGAGGATGCAGCTCACTGAATCTGAATCATTAATCATCGATTGTCATAGTAACTGATTGACTGCAAGTTTGTTTGATGCTAAGTTAGCTTTAAAAATCTCCCATCTCCAATGTAATTGCTGGAATCATTCTGCCTGAATTCTCAAGTTTTTGGGTTAACTTTGCAATGGTGGGAGCAGAAATCCAACTTCTAATCTTTAGCATATCTGATCTGCTTTACTAATGGAAAGATGATGCTTCCTTTAATTTTGCTGAATTCATGGCTATGCAAGTTCCATTGTAGGCAGCTACTCGGCATCCCATTTCAGGTATGTAGATCCTCTTCAAGTTCAGCTTTGTTTACTGAGTTGGCCCCATTGTATATGGTAGACAGCTACGATTCTAATGATCAGGTGAAGGAATGCCTGATCTTTGTGTTTTGTCCAGGTGAAAGCCATCCGATAGTTCATGGAGACAGTGCCTTGATTTGCAAATGAGTGCTCAATGCTTCTCAGCAGCAGAAGGAACAGATTTGTTGTACTGATAACTGAACCAAAGCCATGGTCTGCATGCCTCCCTGCGTACAATATTATGCATCCTGTGTAAAGCTGCTTTTAGTTTTGTTAGAAGTAATCCCTGTGCTTAATCCACTAGAATAGTATAGGTGTTACTAGAATTATGTAGCAGGTAGTAGCTGTTCTCGACAGCAGTAGCAGTAGTGAATTTGATTTTTTACTTGGGCTAGATAAGAGTTGTAGACAGACTGTAACAGCTGTAGGTTATCCGTCTGTTACTGTAGTGGTGTACTGTAGCACCGACCTATGAGTCCTATAAAAGAACATGTACCCTTCTTATGTAAAATAGAGCATTTGAAATAGAACTATTAGCTATCAATACCATACAACAGTCTGTTTTTCTTAGGAACAGCAAAGGTGCGAGTGTGTGTGTTCGCGCCTTCAGTCAGGATTAGATTCTGGTGGTTTTAACGGTAGTATCAGAGCCAGATTGCGTGGAGAGGAGTGATTAGAGAGCGCACCGAAGATATCGGAGGCCAGCTACTCGTCATCCTCGTCCGTCGGCAGCTCCCATCCGTCGCTGCTCAACGGCGGCGAGCGCCGTAGCTCATCAGGTCGCCGGAGGACCGTGGTGAGGACGGTGCGGGAGGTGGGGAGCGCCCAGTTCCCACAGCTGACGCGCACCAACTACACCGATTGGGTTGTGACGATGAAGGTGATGCTGAAGGCCTGGGGCCTCTGGTCCATCATCAAGCACGGCACCGATGACAAGCAGGAGGACCAGATGGCGCTGGAGGCGCTATTGAGAGGAGTTCCCGCGGAGTACCAGAGTACTCTGGGGAGGAAGAAGACGGCGAAGCTGGTGTGGGAGAGCCTGGAGAAGATGAGGCTCGGAGATGACCACGTCAAGAAGGCACGTGTGCAGCAGCTCAGGCGAGAGTATGAGGCTCTCAAGTTCCGCGACGGGGAGAAGGTCGAAGATTTCGCGTTGCGGCTGCAAGCGCTGGTGAGCGAGCTCGGCGCGTTGGGCAAGAAGATGGACGACGAGGAGGTCGTGGGCAAATACCTTCGGGTAGTGCCAAAAAGGCTCGAGCCGGTGGTTGTGTCCATGGAGACGCTCATCGACTTGTCTGAGCTCACCATCGAGGACGTCACCGGGCGGTTGAGGGCGTACGAGGATCGCCTCGTACCCTCAACTGAGCAGGCGGCGGAAGGCGACAAGCTCCTACTCGGGAAGGAACAGAAGAACCCTCAGGGCAACGGCGCCTCATCATCGGGAAGAGGCGGCCGGCGGCGTGGCAAGCCGTGACGGAGGAGCGGCGGCGCTGAGTCCGGAGAAGACGGAGGAAGCCGCGCCAAGGACAAGTGCCGCAGATGCGGGCGACTTGGTCATTGGGCGCGGGAGTGCCGTGCACCCAGGCGCGGCGAGCACGGCGAGCAGGCGGTAGGAGGGAGAAGAGGAGCCAGCGCTGCTGCTCGCGCGCATGGAGGGCAAAACAGAGGAGGATGAGCCAGTCCTGCTCATGGCACAAGCATGCATGCTGGCCAGTAGAGCAGAGGGGGTCTTCACGGCACCGCTGCCGCTCGAGGAGCCGCAGGCGCAGGTGCTGCTGGGAGTAGAGGGAGAGCAGAAGGTGGAGGCGGAGCGCTGGTACTTGGACACCGGCGCGAGCAACCACATGACCCGGAGCTGAGCGGCCTTCGCCGAGCTCGACTCCACGGTAACGGGCACGGTGCGGTTCGGCGACAACAGTGTTGTCACCATCCCCGGCCGGGGCATCGTCCTCTTCCGCTGCCGGGATGGTGGTCACCGCGCGCTCACCAGTGTACTTCATCCCGAGGTTAAAGAGCAGCATCATCAGCCTAGGACAGCTGGATGAGCACGGGTGCCAGGTGTTGATCGACAACAGCGTCCTCCGACTTTGGGACCGCGAGCGCAAGCTGCTGACGATGGTGCGACGCTCGGCAAACAGGCTCTACGTGCTCTCGCTGCACATCGCGAGGCCAGTGTGCCTGGCAGCGAAGAAGGAGGAGGAGGCGTGGAGGTGGCACGCGAGGTTCGGTCACATCAACTTCGACGCTCTAGAAAGGATGGCGAAGAAGAAGATGGTGCGCGGGCTGCCGATGATCGAACACATCGGTGAGCTCTGCGACAGCTGCCTTGTCGGGAAGCAGAGCAGGCAGCCATTCCCTAAGAAGGCAAAATTCCGAGCCCAAGACCTCCTGGAGCTGGTCCATGGTGATCTGTGTGGGCCAATCCGGCCAGCGACGCACGGCGGCAGGAGGTACTTCCTCTTGCTTGTGGACGACCATAGCCGCTACATGTGGTTGCGGCTGCTCACGACCAAGGATCAAGCAGCCGAGGCAATCAAGGAGATCAAAGCACGGGCGGAAGCAGAGACTGGGAAGAAGCTGCGCATGTTGCGGACGGACAGAGGAGGCGAGTTCACATCTCTGGAGTTCGGCCAGTACTGCGCGGAGGTGGGCGTAGGACGCCACCTCTCGGCGCCATATTCACCACAACAGAACGGCGTGGTGGAGAGGAAGAACCAGGCGGTCGTCGGTATGGCACGGTGCATGCTCAAGGCGAAGGGCATGCCGGCGGCGTTCTGGGGAGAGGCGGTGACGACAGCGGTGTATATCCTCAACCGCGCGTCGACGAGGGCCCTGGATGGACAAACACCATTTGAGGCGTGGCATGGGCGCAAGCCCGACGTCTCACACCTGCGCACCTTCGGGTGTATTGCCCATGTGAAAGTGACCAAGCCGGGTCTGTCCAAGCTCGAGGATAGAAGCAAGCCCATGGTGCTCCTGGGGTACGAGGCGGGGAGTAAGGCATGCCGCATGTATGACCCGGTGGAGCGGCGGGTGGTCATCTCGCGCGAAGTCGTGTTCAACGAGTCAGCGAGCTGGGACTGGACAAAGTCCGGAGCAGGGGAAGATGCGCAGCAGCAGCAAGCAGCAGTCTCGAGCACCTTTGTGATCGACGAGGAGGTAGAAGAGCTGGGACATGGCGGGCAAGGAGGCATCTGCGTCCAGGGCGGCGCAGACGGCGCTCCCGCAGTCGATGGCGTCGGCGAAGGCGACGACAACGCGTCGGCAGCAACAAGCAACCCCAGGCTGGGTGCTGGGGAAGCAACCCCACCAATGCCGAAAGGGCAAGGCATGCCGGAAGGGCAAGGCAGTCCAGCTGTCTCCGTGGTAGCGCCGGTGCGGCAGTTGACGCCGCCACCTGACGCAGCGGAGTACCTCGACGCCGACTACGATGGGGAGCCTGTGCACTATCGCCTGGTGAATGATGTGGTCGGTCCAGCGACACCACCGGGGCTAGCGGCGTGGGAGCTCGATGAAACAGAGAAGCTGCTGTTTGGCAATGCAGAGGAGCCACCCTCATATGCCGAGGCCGAGAAGGATGCACACTGGAGGCAGGCAATGGAGGAGGAGATGAACGCCATTATGGAGAATGGCACGTGGGAGCTAGTCGAGCCACCGCCAAGCTGTCGCCCCATTAGCTTGAAATGAGTGTACAAGGTAAAGCGCGACGAGCGTGGCGAGGTGGTTAGGCACAAGGCGTGACTAGTGGCGCGCGGGTTCGTGCAACGGGAAGGCGTGGACTTCAACGAGGTCTTCGCACCGGTGGCAAGGATGGAGTCGGTGAGGCTGCTACTGGCGCTAGCAGCAACGCGGGACTGGAACGTTCACCACATGGATGTGAAGTCCGCATTCTTGAACGGGGATCTCAAGGAGGAGGTATATGTCAATCAACCACCGGGCTACGTCGTCAATGGCTAGGAGCACCGGGTGCTTCGTCTGCGCAAGGCCTTGTATGGCTTGCGGCAGGCCCCGAGGGCATGGAACCAGAAGCTCGACACGGTGCTGAAGGAGATGGAGTTCAAGCGGTGCGAGTCCGAGCACGCGTTGTACACGCAGCGGGCGGAGCACGGGCAGCTGGTGGTCAGCGTGTACGTCGACAATCTCGTGATCACCGGCGCCAGCAAGAAGGAGATCGAGGCATTCAAGGCACAGATGAAGACTTTTCGCATGAGTGACCTTGGCCTGCTCACCTACTATCTGGGCATAGAGGTGGAGCAGAGGAAGGACGGCATCATGCTATGCCAGAGCTCTTACGCTCGCAAGCTGCTAGAGCGGAGCGGCATGAGTGAGTATTGGCCCAACAAGACACTGATGGAGGAAAAGCTGAAACTGAGTAAGGATAGCAAGGCGGGGAAGGTGGACGCGACGAGCTATCGAAGCATCGTCGGTGGGCTGCGGTATCTTGTGCATACGCGCCCGGACTTGGCGTTTGCCGTCGGCTATGTGAGTCGATTCATGGCGGAGCCAAGGAAGGATCACCAGACCGCCGTGCAACACATCCTCCGCTATGTCGCTGGGACGATCAACTACGGGCTAATTTATCCTAGGCGCAGCGGAGAGAAGGTGAACCTCACCGGCTACAGCGATAGCGACATGGGAGGCGGCATCGATGGGAGAAGGAGCACGTCAGGCATGCTCTTCTTCCTCGGAGGGTGCGCGATCGCTTGGCAGAGCATGAAGCAGAGGATTGTCGCACTCTCTACGTGCGAGGCGGAGTACGTCGCGGCGGCGGCGGCGTGCTGCCAGGCAGTATGGCTCAGGCGGCTGCTGCGGGAGGTGACAGGAGAGGAGCCCCGCGCGCCGGTCTTGAGGGTGGACAACAATTCTGCTATTGAGCTCGCGAAGAACCCTGTCCTCCACGACCGGAGCAAGCACATCGACATCCGGTTCTACTACATCAGGGAGTGCGTCGCCGGAGGGCAAGTCGTCCTCGGGCATGTTCACACAGCTCAGCAGCTAGCGGACCTCCTTACCAAGCCTCTCGGCCAAAAGCGACTCGCCGAGCTAATGGTCAAGATTGGGGTTGAGGAGCTTATTCATGGAGAAAAAGCAAGAACACAAGGATTAGGGAAAGAATGTTAGAAGTAATCCTTGTGCTTAATCCACTAGAATAGTATAGGTGTTACTAGAATTATGTAGCAGGTAGTAGCTGTTTTTTACAGCAGTAGCAGTAGTGAATTTGATTTTTTACTTGGGCTGGATAAGAGTTGTAGACAGACTGTAACAGCTGTAGGTTATCTGTCCGTTACTGTACCTGTGTACTGTAGCACCGACCTATGAGTCCTATAAAAGGACATGTACCTCCCTTATGTAAAATAGAGCATTTGGAATAGAACTATTAGCTATCAACACCATACAACAGTCTGTTCTTTTTTCTCCAGCAAAAGTGTGAGTGTGTGTGTGCGTGCCTACAGTCAGGATTTATATTAAATCCTGGTAGTTCTAACAAGTTTTAGGCTTGACCCCTTGAACCTTCGCAGTACTCGATCAAATGTGCAAGTGTCACGACATATGCTCTCTCTTGATTTGGCTTTTGGATGCCTCGTAGATGCAGCACTGCAGGAAATCCCAAGATGTATGCTTCGACTTTGCAGTTCTGGTGATTGCAATTCAGATATTGGTTGCTTTTGTAGCGCCCCTTCTGTTTTTCCATGTGTTCCTTTGTTGTGTATGAAGTCTGAACAATTCCATACCCTCGATTCGGAGTTTTGCTCTACTTTGGTATTGTGCATTTGTAGAAGGAATGTGAGTATACAGAAATAACAGGACACCACTCTGCACGGTATTGAATTTTGACAACAAGTATGCTTTATTTCATCATTTTAGTTAATTTCACTTGGCACTACTCTTGGGGGGAGTAAATGTAAGTTAAATCGATGGCACTGCTGATGCTGCTCCTCTAACAGCGTGATGTGCTGCTATCACGCTTGGGGGGAGTAAATGTAACTCTATTTTCTGGTACATGATTCTGACGTGATTTTAACAATATCATTCTCTTCTTACCATGATGTGCTGCTTACATTTCCTGCTTATCTGGTAAGCATACTTCTCTCGTTGCTAAGATCAAGGAGGAAGCTCGGGCCTTAGAAAAAAAAATTCCCAGAGTTGTAAATGCCATGGAGCTGTTTTCGTTGTTTTCTTCTCTTTCCTTGGCCTAGTTGTTTTGTCAACCCCCTGTTACTCTTGTTCTGCAGTACCAAAAAAAAAATGGGAGTTGTAGGCTGTAGCAACTGCAAAGCCCATGGGCCAAAGAATCTGCACCCGTGGCTCCGCTCGCGCAAAGCATCCTTCCACCCGACGAAGGGCCTTTTCGGTGGTGCAGTTCTTTTGGCCCATATCCTTTTTACCCCAACTGGCAGGTTTACTCGTCCATGCTCGTCGGTCCAGCTCGGAATCCTTCCCTGGAACAGGAAGCAAGCACCATTGCACCAATTTGTGAACCGGGTACCAAAGCTGGATGTGGATCTATCTGCATTGCATTAGCCTCCCGGGCATGGAAATGCCCATGTGACACCGTCTATATATGGGGCGTCGACGATTCATGTCAGATTTTGTTTGGATACATATGGATTGGACTGAAATACACGTGGATTGGAAGGATTGAAGTGTGTTTAAATTCACAATAATTTAAAATTTTTTCTAATCTCTTACATTCCACGTCAATCCACGAGTAACCAAACTAAGACCTCGTGTGAATCCTCCCTGCCATGCCGCCCAAAAGCTGGGTGCGTCGGCCACACATGCTTTCTCCCGGCCCCCTGACAGCGCCCGATCAATCGAGCTTTGCTTTACGCCCCTGTTGCCTGGGCTCTCTCGCCACTGCTCAGTCTGACTAATCAGTAATCAACCCGTTCAATCACCACCGCCTTACCTTGATCTGACCGTTCGATCCTCCCGAGAACTCCGTACAATCAACCCGGCCAAACTGAAGGCAAGGCAACAAGTTTTGATCAAAGAAACGGTGGGGAAGGGGAACAGATCTGGATTCGTCGCCTCAATTTCGTGCGTTTGTCTCATTGCATGGATGCCAGCACGCACGCTGTACCTTGTGTTAAAAAAACCGATGAATAACAACAGTTCACCAAGTTTAGGCCGAATCCAACGCCACCTCCATCCCCTTTGCTCTATTTTCTCTCTCATCACTGTTCTAACTATTCACACTCACAGTTACAGTACGTAACAATACCGCATTTAATTTTGCAGTCGCCATATGCAGTCACCCCTAGATTCAGCCTTATACATCTCCAAACAAACCACAGCTCCAGAGACGCACATGCCGTTGTGCAAACAAGAGCTTAATTTAGGCGCCGCGCTCGATCCGCGCCGTCGGTTTGCCGATCCGACGGCCATGGTGGGAGCAGCATGTGCATGCTTTGCCCAGCCAGCCAAGGCAAGACAGGCGGCAGCTGGGAGTGCAGGAAACTGCACCAATCTACTACTACCGCTATTCTACACTTACACCACCCCCCTCATCATAAATAAATGCGGGCACGACGAGGCAAGCCGGAACCAAAAACCAAAAGCCCTCGCCCTTTAATTTGCACCCTCCCCAAATCTCCCATCTCCTCCTCCATTGCCTTTGCCCATCTCTCTCTCTCTCTCTCTCATCCATGAGGATCAGGAGGCGGCCACAGGGCTCGCTGCTGCAAGTGCAGCTGGCCCTAGATCCGACCACCACGTCCACGGCGCCGCAGACGCCGCAGAACGCGGCGAGGAGCCGAGGAGGGTGGCTCGTCGGGGCCGGCGAGGAGGCGGGCGAGGCGAAGCGCGCGGATCTCGGGCAGAAATCCGGGGTGGCCAGGCGCCTCGCATTGCCGCAGGTATATCCCTGATCCTTTCCTCCACCGCGAGCGGCTTTCTTGCACCCGTGGAGGAGGCGACCAGATCTAGCTGAATCCACTGGTTTCTTGTTCTTCTGGTTCTGGTGCCGGCGCAGGACGACGACGACAATGTGCCTGTGGATGTGGATTGTGGAGGGGGCAGTGGTGTCAGTATGGTGGGCGCACTGCGGCGTGGAGCTGATGATGGCCACATGAGGTACGGATTAAATTAAACGACTGATGCGGAAAGGGAGGCGCTTTGGTGATCTTGACTCCGCATTACATAGATGCATATATGATAAATAAATAAATATATATACTACTGTACTAGCAGCATCTCCGATCCTGAAAGAATGCGAAAGCGTATGGTTCTTCTCGTTTTGAGATCGATCGACGATCGATCGATTCATCCTCCGTTCTTTCTACCGACTGTTTCCTAGTGGGCGATGCAATGCGGCATGCCAGCTTGTCCCATGACAATGGGTGTGGTGTGGTGGGAGGCCATGAGCCCATGACATGAGAGACATGGATCCAATTATTTTAGTGCAGCGCACACCACCCTGCAGTGTTCTGTGTGCAGGCACAGGCAGACAAAACACCCCTGTAGGCACGTCCTCCTATCCATCCATCCATCCGTCCGTCCGTCTATCCATCCATACCATGATCCAGCTGCGCATGATTCTGTTCCCCAGTTTCCCTAGCCCATGCCACACCATGCGATGGACGCTTGCCACTGCTTGCTACTTGTCCATCACAGTTACAGCCTAGCTGTGTTTTGTTGCATCCACGCCTGATCGATCGTGCTTGGCCTCATCTAGCGTCGTGGTACACCGTACACATCCAGACGTCCAGAGCCCATGTACACTGCGTTGCCAACCCCTAGGCACCGACAAACCTGCTTGCTGTTGATACAGTTTTTTGTTGTTGTTTATTACTCCTAGACTCCTAGTTAGTTCGTCTCGCTGAAATGTTTGTACGGATACGGGTATGTTATGTTTGCACCTGCAGGATCGGCGCGGCGAACGGCGGCGGCGGCCACGGCAGGACGGAGGAGCGAGACCGCGCGACGTGCACTACCGGTGGCGGCGGTAGTGGGTACCAGCAGCAGGTGGCGGTGAACGCGGTGGAGCAGCGAGTGGGTCCTCCGAGCAACGGCGTGCTGCACCCAACGGCGCCGGCGCCGACACCGTCCGTGGCCGGGAAGGTCGACGACGAGGCGAGGAAGGGCGCCGGCAGCAACGGCGCGAGCAGCAACAAGAAGCGGCGCGGCGGGGCGGCGCCGGCGGTGCTGCTGGAGGGGTCGCGGTGCAGCCGCGTGAACGGGCGCGGGTGGCGGTGCAGCCAGCCGACGCTGGTCGGCTACTCGCTCTGCGAGCACCACCTCGGCAAGGGCCGGATGCGGAGCGCCGCGGCGGCGGCGGCTGCGGCGCGGGGCCGGCTCGGGCGCACCGAGCACGGCGCGGCCAGCAGGGCGGCCCCCGCCGCCGGCGCGCCGGCGCCGCCGCATGACGCGGCCGACGGGACGAGCTCGGCGCGGTGCTAGCGGTGCTAGAGCCGGCGGTTGGTTTGCATTGGTTGGAGTGGAACCGCGGGGATTGTTTCGTTCGGTGGTCGATCGGCCGGTGTCGATTGTCGCCGCGTTTTGTAGGGCGGCTTTGAATGTCGGCGGTGGACGGCGGTGCAAGTAAGTCAGCGCAGGTGCCGGCGAAGTGAAGCAACCAACTCGGCCGGCGTTCTTGGTCGGGACCCGTTGGTTGCTGCCGCTGCCGTGCCAAGATTAGTGGTCACTGCAGCTATGCTGTATGCAGGCATTTCGTGCAACCGGCCGTGTTGTGTGATGGGTGCAATTTTGGAGCATCAAAAAGCGAAGAAAAAAAAGGGTGGGAGAAGTTGAAGAAGCGGAGGCTGGGAATGGTAGTGCAGTAGCCGTAGTATGTGTGGTTGTGGCGTGTCAGAAGAAAGCAGGACGCGCCGCGCCGCTCTGCTACCGGCCGGCCGGAGGGGAGGGGAGGGGAGCTGCCCATCCAGCCAGCGCGGCACGTACGGCTTTACTCTGACGCCGCTGCACCAGCCATGCAACGGCATAGGACGGACCGGAGATCGAGGGGACCGTGATGGGCTGGCCGCTGGCACAATCTCACAATCTATGTACTCACGTTGATCCTGTATCTCAACTTTATACTAACTACCATATTTTTTACTATTAGCATAGATGTACGTACAACTACGTGTTGTAAGATAATCAAGCACATGATATGAAAGAAAAAAATAAAATTGAAAGGAAGGAGTTCTGATTGATCAGCGGCATTCTTTTCTCATTAAAACGAAGAGAAGGAAAGTAACAGGTAGGTATGGATATAAAATGAGGTGAAAAATAAAAAGAGAAAGTGGATGAAACATAGACTCTCGCCTGCTCCGCCTCTCTACAGCCGCCGCCTACGTCGTATCCCCCTTCCGCCGCCGGATTCTTCCGCGTCACCATGGACTCCACTAGATCCACCTCGCCTCCACCGCCTTCATTGAATCCACCATGGCCGCGCCCGAGCCTGCCTTCCCGCCGGCCGCCACGGCGGCGCGCCTCCCCACGTGCCGCCTTCTCTTCCGCGCCATGGCCGTCACGTTCCACCCGACCGCCGGTTCCCTCTCTGCTAGCGCCTCAAGCTCGTCTCCTCATCCTCCACCGTGGAAGCAGGGAGCCGTCACCGCCGCTTCTTCCTCCCGGCTTCCTCTCTCTCCTCCACCGGCGGCCTCCACATTCGTCTTTGTCACCCCGGGGCTCGGATTTGCCCTCAACGACCGTCGCTCGTCACCTCCACGGGCCGGATCCGCCCCAAAGCCGGGGGCCGCCACCTCCTCCTCCATCCATGCTGCCGCGGGAAGAACGGCGATTGGAACGGTATGTACTCTAGATTTGGAGTCAGAAAGAGGCCGACTCGATGGTAGGGTGGGCTTTCTAGTGCTCCGCTATTGGCCGTGGCCACCCTATATCCGACTACATCTGGATATAGAGTTGCCCAATGCGGACGGGCTGAGTGGGCCTCGACTTCTCCGTTGGTAGTAGGCTAGTAGCGGATTCGTCGGAGTCAGAACAGTCAGGCCATTCTCAATGAAAAGTTTCATTTTTATGTTTTCAAGATGCCACATATGTAAGAGAAAAATGAAATTATGGATGAAATTTTTCATTGTGAATGCATAGTTTTCTTGGTGTGGTTTCATAGGCAACATGCAAGATAAAGGTTGTCTAGGTAACCGTGTGCGTGGGGTTTTATCTAAATGAAACTCATTCCATCTCTCTTCATTAATTCACTGCCACATCATCAAAATCGCTGACATGGCGCATCATTTAATGAAAATAAAACTCCTACCGAGAAACCTGGCTAGCTGGCGTAGTTGGGCTGCGTCACGGCCTCGCTCCTGGTCCTGGGCGCGGTTAGCGTCTGTAAACACGATGGGCTGACCGGACCGCCAGAGAGACCGGCCAGTTGGGTCGAGCATCGGAGGGGACAAAAGCGGCCCGAACGCGGAGCCAACGTGAAAGTTTGGCGCCACGCCAATGCATATTCTACTCCTAGGTCCTTGTTTGTCTATTTTTTTTTTTAAAAAAAGGCTGCTAGTACCTTGTCCGGTTGTCCCTGGTATCCATTGCATTGGCGACCAAAGAACAGCAGCATTCAAGGCAAGGCAACGAAGCGAACGGAATCGTGCAGTTTGGAAGGGAAGGGAACCAAATCGTACAAAAAGGGATCGTCCGAATCTGATTCTGGGGTGACTGACTAGCTAGCCTTGAGCTACTAGTAGTGATCGATCTGGCACGGGATAGCTTTTCCGGCTTTATTTGGTAGTACTCACACTGCCACTCTGCACTGCACCATCGCTCATCGCGCTGTCACTGTCACTCTGTCAGGCAGCTTCGCTCCCGACCCGAACTTGACGCTGCCGAGGTTTCGTCAAGGTCAACCTCGGTCTTCTCTGATGATGATTGTCCTTTCTACAACCTACAAAGCCGGAGCTAGCTCGTATACACTTCTCATCCCGGCCGGTTCATCGAATCAGGCAGCAACCGTTGCCGTGTCATTGGTCTAGCTGGGTAACAGCACTGGCCTTCTTAGTCGAGTCTCGTCTTAGGGCCTGTTTGACAACACCGTATTTTCATAGTTTATAGGTAAAACCATAATATTAGGGAATACGATAGGATTTTGGTCAAAAAGTGTTTAGCAAATCTCTGTATGTCAAACCATGGTATTGTCAATACCATGGTTTTTTTGGAGTATTTGAAACTTTGGTCTGGACCAATCAAAACTTTTGTTGGTCACACCTCTTTCCGTCTTCCTAACCAAAAAATTTGTGTTTTCAAACACCTGCTAGATTGGAGTACTATAAAAAAAATACTATGGTTATGCCATACCAATTGCTAGACCATGGTTAACAGCCTTGGGTACTGAATCTGAATGATGACTATGCCAATATAGATATGCAAATGGAGCCAAGAAAATTTTAATGCAACTCTAACGTGGAGTTGAAGTTTGTAATACAAATTTAAAAAGTTTAAAAAATAATTTTAATCCACACTAGAAATAAAATGAGGTATCCATGTGTCTTCTCCAAGGTCACAACTCCAACTCCATAAACAGAGAAATACTACAATATCTGAATATTTAGGTAATATATGGCTATGATTTTAAAACTATGGTTTCTCAATACTGCAGTTTTGGAAAACCGCAACACCCAAACAGACAAGTTCCTAATGATCTGGAGCAGTCTCAACCATGCCCATAGTACAGTGGAGATGGTATTATAACCGACTGCGGTACATGTGCTAATTTCTATTTCTAAGCCCCCATTAGGAGCCAATAGCCTGGTTATTTAGGGATAAATTAGAAAAACAACAAATATATTGAAATTAAAATAAGGTACTCAGCATGATGAATGTAGACTTCATACCTATTACAGTGCTGCTATATAGCGTAAATTTTTGTACATGCGCGACTATTTGCACACTCTGTTAGAGAGAGAGAGCGCCTAAGCTGGCATGTGATTTTGTTCATTCCCTACTGATTTTTCGGACTGGCTCCAATAAAAAGTTGTAAAAGCTCCGACTTTTTTTTTTCGAACATTCTAAAAGCTCCGACTTTGTAGTATGCATAGAGAGGATGGGAGCTTTCTCAATCCTGTTTAACAAGGACTCTAAAATCTTTGTGTGTAGAGAGAGAGTATACTGGGAGATCATCCTCTCTCTATAGAATTTCTTTCTCTTCTCTATCTATTTTTAATGTTCCAAATAATGAAATAAGCAAAGGGTAAACATATAAAAGTCTGTGTTGAGAAATTAGACAATATCCGAATTAATTTTTGAAAATAAATCATGCAAAGCATAGCACAAACTAGCATGTACTCATCCAACATACTAGATAGAACAGTCACAGCAAAAATCTCACAGATCATAATTAACAGATAGATTGGATAGATCTGTTTATACCTGTCGGCAGCTAGAGCAGATTCCGTACTGGGGATGACGTTGACGATGACCGTGTCGCGGACGTCGCAGGTACTGTACGCAGCACGATGCAAAAGCCCGTGAAGAAGTCGGCGGCGATAGCCTCCGGCAGTGGAAGAAGACGGCCGACCCGTGGTGAAGATAGCGAGCAGTCGCGCGGAGCGCTTCCCAAAAACCTTATTCGCCTTCTCCCGGTGCAGAAGCTCGAAAGGCGAAGAGTTTCGGAGACCTACTCTCCCGGTCGCAGATGCACGTCGGCGGCGGGATGGAGAGAACTATGAAGGCGGTGCAGTAACAAGCGTTGGCAAAACCCTAGGTTTTTCTGGTGTGTCTTTTGGTGGCACCGGTAGACTGCTTATATAGGACCCGATGACCCAAACTCGTGTCGCGATCACGATCTCGATCCTTAGCTTGACGACCAAGTCAAATGATAAGGAAACCAAAACTTGCAGGCCAAGTCACCAAAAATAAAAACAGCAAAAAGAAGCCGCGCACCCGCAAGGTCAGGATCCGGATTTCTCCTCTCTCTATAGAATTTCTTTCTCTTCTGTGTCTATTTTTAATGTTCCAAATAATGAAATAAGCAAAGGGTAAACATATAAAAGTCTGTGTTGAGAAATTAGACAATATCCGAATTAATTTCCGAAAATAAATCATGCAAAGCATAGCACAAACTAGCAGGTACTCATCCAACATACTAGATAGAACAGTCACAGCAAAGATCTCACAGATCATAATTAACAGATAGATTGGATAGATCTGTTTATACCTGTCGGCAGCTAGAGCCGATTCCGTACTGGGGATGACGTTGACGATGACCGTGTCGCGGACGTCGCAGGTACTGTACGCAGCACGATGCAAAAGCCCGTGAAGAAGTCGGCGGCGATAGCCTCCGGCAGTGGAAGAAGACGGCCGACCCGTGGTGAAGATAGCGAGCAGTCGCGCGGAGCGCTTCCCAAAAACCTTATTCGCCTTCTCCCGGTGCAGAAGCTCGAAAGGCGAAGGGTTTCGGAGACCTGCTCTCCCGGTCGCAGATGCACGTCGGCGGCGGGATGGAGAGAACTATGAAGGCGGTGCAGTAACAAGCGTTGGCAAAACCCTAGGTTTTTCTGGTGTGTCTTTTGGTGGTACCGGTAGGCTGCTTATATAGGACCCGATGACCCAAACTCGTGTCGCGATCACGATCTCGATCCTTAGCTTGACGACCAAGTCAAATGATAAGGAAACCAAAACTTGCAGGCCAAGTCACCAAAAATAAAAACAGCAAAAGGAAGCCGCGCACCCGCAAGGTCAGGATCCGGATTTCGGCGGACCATTCACGCAGGTGCCGCGCGCCCGCGCCCATCGCCCCGGCCCGTGCCAGAGCCCGGCCCGGCGAGGCGAGCGCGCGCGTGTAGTCTTTCTTTCTCCCTCCACACCATGACTTAGTAGAAGGGGGAAAGTCTCCATATTTAATTAGGTGGAACTTTCCCTTCCACTAGCAAGGTGGGACTAAAGGTTCCACACTCCCCTTGCACACACATACATGGGCCTTTGAGATTTTCTAGAATTAAATAGATGGGCTTGGCCCCATATATTCAACAGTCTGTTCTAGAATACGTCCCTAATACGAGTTTTTTTATATAGAGAGGACATCGTTAATGGTTTATTAAAGAGGATATTATATCGCGGACGTCATTAAAAATGATTGTGATCGTTTAGAGCAGCTTGCACAACGTTGGTACACTAGAAGGTACATAGGACAACTGTTAGCGATAGCGTGACTCACACAGCACAACTTTTATCAAGATTGAATTGGAGCCCCAATGATTCTGCAGTCAATGGTCAACCAGTCTGCCGTCTTCTGTATGCTCTTTCAACAAAGCAGGAGGCAGTAGTACTAGTACATCTTATTTCCGTTATTAGAAAAAGAACTAGCACAACGTACTCCGGTTCATTGACTCAAATTAAGCAAATGTTATGTTGATGAGTACTAGTACTGCACCCCTTTGCTATGGAACGAGGACAGCAACTAACTGCATTATTGTTGGTTTTCCTACAAGACTAGCGTTCCAAGTCAAGGACGCGAGAACATATTGTACCCCCCAAGCTAATCCTTCTAGCTAGACCACACCGTCCACCGATGACGAGAAAAAAACCGCGCTGCACGCCGCCGTAAACGTCGACGACGATCGACGACGAATCGCTCCAGATTGTGAACCACAAGCTGCCCGACCGTTAGGCGTTAATACGTTAATGTTCTTCATCATTAGATGCCACAATAAACATAGGATTTGTTAAGAAAGAGAAGCTTTACTAATACAGCAACTAATAAAGCACTGCACGCTAGATTATTCTATACGCTGTGATGGTGAAGTTAATATGCTGCGCAAGCCTGCAACCACTGCATGTCGCGACCGGCCGGCACATCGGCCCCATGTTGATTGGAGTTCGGTACAGATACCAAGGGTTCCTTCCTATCACAGAATGAAAAGATTGTTCTTCTTCAGTAGGTTTTACATATCATAGAATGAAAAGTAAAGAAAAAGTCGATAAAGATTAGCTGTTCAAACTTCAGATAAATTGGTTGGTGTGCTCAAAGCTTAAATTATGTACTCCCCCTTTTGCCTTTTTAAAACGCGAAGAAACCAGGATTCAAACTTTTCAATATTTGACAAACAATTACTCTAAGCACTTGTACATTATTCCAAAGTAGAAATTTAGTATCATTAACTTCATACTGGAGCTTTCATATGAAGCTAATTATTGGTTCTATACATGTAATGAGCACTGTTAGCCTAAATGCTAAATGGTAAACAGTCGGTAACCTATTTGTTTAGCCATTATTTGATGCTAAACGACCATTTAAATGGTGTAAATGTCCAATTAAACGAAAACGACCAGCCATTGTTTAGCGTTTAAATGGTGTTTAAATGAGCAAAATGACCGTTTAGACGAGAAGTGGTAATGAGTTTGGCATAATTTTGTAATGCATGAATTTCCATTCGTCGATTATATATATAGCCAAATGGTAAAACATTTATTAGCCACGTAATCCAAATGTAGAGACACTTTCACAACTAAATCATGTAAACATGGACACTGAAGGACACCCCATTATACGAATCCAGTGAATAACTAAGAAGAAAACCTACAAAGACGGTGATTGTAATTATTTACTAAAAATGTAGCGTTCTTGTGCAGTCATCGCTTCCGTCCCTAGCAATACTACGGATTTCATGTTCTTACTAAGAACCTACAAGTAAGGTGCCAAGCATGCATATATGATATACTATGTGGTTTTAGTAATCTTGTGGCCACATATGCAACAGACAAAACAACAAAAGGAATCAATCAAAGAACATATGCTTGATAGGTACCTTACTAGTTTTGCCTAGCTAACTTTGTCCAGGATTTTCTCGCAAAAAAACTTGTCCATTGTCAATACCATGCCTCGATGCAAATACTAAAGGGAAACTTTGATTCTAAATGGTACTTTTGGTTTCTATAACCGTTTGTTAATGCTAGAGACATCACAAAACATAAAAAAATAAAAAAAAACAGCTAGACTTCACTGAGAGCACTCCATTCGGAAGGGGTACGGACGTATGGTGAAGTTACTTTGTGCATGGTCGATGCACATGCACCCACAGATTTTTTTTTTTCAAAATCAGTGGCACGATCCAAAATTTCACCATTTACATACCCCAACAACTCACGTCTATACCTCTCATATTTGCTCTTGCTTTGTCGCTTCCATTCTATAGTAAACTCTAATGGAGCATTACACGTGCACTAATGATGCATAGAAGCAGCTCGTTCCATGAGGCCCTAGTCTGTTTGGTTGCTGTCCCGGTGTAGCCTGGCTAGCCCCCGTAGGTCAGGCTGGATATGGACTACAACAGGCTTTGTACAAAGTTAGCTTGTGTTTGGTTGTTGATGGCCAGAGAAGTTACACAAGACTAGTATCTGTTTGGTTTGCCTGGATAGCATGTTGGCCTTCCCTTCTCTTCCTCCAACTCTTCCCTTCCTGCTCGCCGCTCCATGGATGCGTTGCCGACCTCGCTACCCTGAGTCGCCGCTGCGCCCGCAATGCCGACCTACCCTCCTCCTCCGAGCCCCCCGAGCCGCCTCCGCGCCCGTGCCGCTGACCCGCCGCTCCTCCACGCCCTCGCCATCGGCCCCGCCACCTCCGCTTCAAGGTTTGCCGGTGGCCGCCTCCTGTTCCTCCGGCCACCTCTACCGCGGCGGCAACAGTGAGATCCGGCGGCCCTGCGTCCTCTTCTTGTAGCTCCAGCTGGCGCCGGCGCCTGGGCCGCGGATCCGGGACGGCGCGCCGCTCTCCCCTCTCCTCGCTCTTTCTGTCAACGGGGAGAAGGAGCAATGAGCGACGACGTGGAATAGGGGTGGGGCGGCGGCGCGCGCGGCAATCGGCGGGGAGGACGACGAGAAGTGGAATGGCGACGGGGATAAGAGGAACACGAGTGGGGCGAAGAGCTAGCAGAGGCGCAGCGGGGGGCACAACGAGCCTTGCTAGCCAAAATTTCACCATTTACATACCCCAACAACTCACGTCTATACCTCTCATATTTGCTCTTGCTTTGTCGCTTCCATTCTATAGTAAACTCTAATGGAGCATTACACGTGCACTAATGATGCATAGAAGCAGCTCGTTCCATGAGGCCCTAGTCTGTTTGGTTGCTGTCCCGGTGTAGCCTGGCTAGCCCCCGTAGGTCAGGCTGGATATGGACTACAACAGGCTTTGTACAAAGTTAGCTTGTGTTTGGTTGTTGATGGCCAGAGAAGGTACACAAGACTAGTATCTGTTTGGTTTGCCTGGATAGCATGTTGGCCTTCCCTTCTCTTCCTCCAACTCTTCCCTTCCTGCTCGCCGCTCCATGGATGCGTTGCCGACCTCGCTACCCTGAGTCGCCGCTGCGCCCGCAATGCCGACCTACCCTCCTCCTCCGAGCCCCCCGAGCCGCCTCCGCGCCCGTGCCGCTGACCCGCCGCTCCTCCACGCCCTCGCCATCGGCCCCGCCACCTCCGCTTCAAGGTTTGCCAGTGGCCGCCTCCTGTTCCTCCGGCCACCTCTACCGCGGCGGCAACAGTGAGATCCGGCGGCCCTGCGTCCTCTTCTTGTAGCTCCAGCTGGCGCCGGCGCCTGGGCCGCGGATCCGGGATGGCGCGCCGCTCTCCCCTCTCCTCGCTCTTTCTGTCAACGGGAAGAAGGAGCAATGAGCGACGACGTGGAATAGGGGTGGGGCGGCGGCGCGCGCGGCAATCGGCGGGGAGGACGACGAGAAGTGGAATGGCGACGGGGATAAGAGGAACACGAGTGGGGCGAAGAGCTAGCAGAGGCGCAGCGGGGGGCACAACGAGCCTTGCCAGGAAAGAACGGCCGATTTGTCCGTTCTCCCGGAGCCACCCCGCGAGGTCCTTTTTGGCCTACGGGGGCCTGGCCAGAAAGTTGGATGGACAACCAAACAGAACCACATGTACAGCGGGGGCCTGGCCAGGAGGTTGGCCGGGCAACCAAACTACCCAAATTCGGGACAAGTCAATTTCACGACCTCAAACTATCCAAGTCATATGATTTTCCATCTTGGACTACAAAACCGGATATCAAACACCTCAAACTATTAGAAACCGCACAAAGTTAGACCTTTAGCTCGTTTTGAAGGTTTCCTATTTTAAAGACATGATAATAGCTTATTGTATCTCTATAAATTTACAACTAATTTATTTTAAATTGGAAAAATATGAAACTTACACCATATTTTTCTATAAATATAGTCTATCTAATAAATCTTTGCTCAGGATTATTTGGAATTTATTTGTTCATATTTCTCATGTTTTATTTGGAGCAACAAAATAATAGACATACAAATATAAAAAATCAATATGACTCCCAATAGATCACAAATATATAGATTATATTTTTAGCAATATTTTTGGTATAGATTTTATATTTTTATAATTTAAAATAAATTAATTATGATTTTAGAGAGTAAATAATATTTTTAGTATTTCAAAAAAATAGAAAACCGTTTTCAAAACCAGCTGAAGGTCCATGTTTGTCCAGTTTGTGATAATTCAAGGTGCTTGATGTCTGATTTAATAGTTCGGGGTTGAAAATCGGACGACTTGAATTGTATAAGATTGTGAAATGAATTTTTCCTAAAATTTCTGCGCCAAGTAACGGTGCAACCGTATACCATGTTTGTTCCATACTATGTTGTAATGAAGAAAAGGATTGTGTTCACCAAGCGGTTTTAACGGTCAAACTGTAGTTTTGGAGACCAGTCTAGGTCAGACAACGCCTTACCAAAGATGCCATATTACACAAACCAATCAAGTCTGAGATTCTAAAAGCTCCCTACTTTCTTTTCTTCGTTCCCTTGCTGCACTCTACTGCTGTTAGCCAATTCAGTGCGGACCGGGACCCTGTCTATATATATATAGAAGATTATAAGCTGCATATCCATCACTCCTGGAGCAGGCAGCTTAAGAGTCTATCTATAGCCAGTTTGCCAATTCCCTACACTAGTATACTAGAGTACATATCATCTTCGGTTTGCATGGAAGCGCTACAGCGCGTCGCCGGCGACAACAACGACGGAGGCGAGCAACAGCCTCACCGCCACCGCGGCTACATCCTGTTGCGCATCCTGCGCGCCTGGTTCTGCTGCGACTGCTCGGAGACGGAGAGAGAGCCAATGAGGATTTGGTAAATGACTAATAATTATACAGCTATATTCTCATTCTTGAGGATAGAGGCTCGACCGATTTTCTCCGTTATCTAAGAAAAAATATGAGTCGATAATTTGTACTGGGGAAGTACGTACTACCACCACCTACTATACTATAATTCGGTTCCATGTATCCTGCTACATATCGTACGCGTAGTTTGTTCAGTTCAGGTTCTCCAGATGTAAGGTTTACTAGTGTGGGGATTGTATTTCATCGATGCCAGAATCAGCTGGTGCGCGGTATCAGCTCGATGGCATCTGAGCTATATCCAAGAACAACATACGACTACTTTATGTGATATTTTCATGTTGCTTTAATGCGGTGATGAATATATACTCCTATATGTGAGTGGTTGTCTCTGGTTCATCCTTCTGCCTAACTAGTGCTGGTTGTTTAGATGCACCATCTTTTGCGAGGGTTTTATCCAAATATGAAGTATCAGGAATTTGAGAATCTATCACCCATTTTTGTGAGAATATTTGTGTCAATCATATGATAAAATGGATGTTAGTAATTTTATTTTAATCTTGTTGGGAGATTTTTTTTCCGCTAAACACGTTACCAGCAGAGTGTATATGTATGCATACACAGATCAAGTCACCCGTACGGCCATACCATAGGTGCTCATTGTTGACGGACACATTGCTTAAGAAAAACTAAAAATATGAACGCCTACTTGAGTCGGAGACTCAAACATGGGTGGACTTATTCCACCATAGGATGACCAAACAATCTATGCTCTCCTTCCTAAGAGTTTCATAAAAACTCCTTCCTAAGAGATTCAACTAAGTAAATCTGAGGATTACATGGACCAAGCCAAGACAATTGCTGGTCCTTGGATATAGGGCTGAAAACGATGACTGGAGTTCCTGATCAACTGGATGATGACTTTGATAATGTAAGAAATGGAAATTTCAGAAAATTGTAATAGAGAAGAGCATATTTTTCTGTCTAATTGCAGATAGCACATTTACATGGAATTGCTTCTGTTTTTTTTTTGTTGTTGTGAAATTTCAAAACTATTGGTTCATACAAGTCCATCTAAAATCATATATTTGAGTGTTTGATTTGTACGAAAAATGGAGATGTGAGAATAAATTGCAGGCCTCATTGTGTGAAGTGATGTTTACAATACTACACAATTAGTGGACATGAATGCTTATGGAGTATGGAATACTCACTTCACTCACAAATAAGCGGCATTCTCGACATTCATATGGTCTCTCAAAACATAACTTTTACTGGTATTGCTTCGGTAAGATAATATTTATAAATATACTTTTATGAAGTTAAGTACAGAGAAAATCAACTCCTTATCATTTTGATATATTTAAATTTAACATATAAAATAGTACACTATGAAAATTTAAAATGGTTGATAAAAACATCACTTATTTGTGATTGGAGGGAGCTCCCTCTATGGGATCTAGAAACTGAAGTTGGTGGAGGAGCTACTCATAACTAGCATCCGAAATTCGTGGAGCTAGAGTTGTGACCCTTCAAAAGGCATTTAGACGGGTCAATTTATTCCTAGTTTAGAATAAACATGTTTTTAAACCACTTTAATTTAGTCTATAAACTCTAGCTCTAGCTCGAAGCTATAATTAATCTAGAGTTGTGACTAACTGGACCTAACTATGGTTCTTTGGCTGTTTTTTCTCTTATGGTATATGTTAATTAATTCTGACTGCTTTCAATATTACGATATTATTTTCATTTATGGCCTTGTCAAGATCTCCCTACTGAGAAGGGGGTTAAATGAGGCGCAATAGCAACAGTTCTATGGCGTCCTAGCAGTAGCAGCAGTTCCCACAGCAGCAACAGAGGTCCCAGCTCGGCAACGAAGGGTTCACATTTTCAAAAAAGTTTGCCTCTCACCAAAAAGCACGGAATTTCGGAAATTTTAGGCTAAATTGAAATTCAAAAAAATCTAAATTCTAAGAAACCTGACAGTGAATGGTGCCCATGCAGCTCGGAAATAACGAGTTGGTGAGTGATGATGTATTGTCACTTGTGAGGAAAAGGTAAACCTACGAAACGTCAATGACGTTGACACGTTGTTAACAGCCGATGTCTAGTGAAACAATTTGGGTAGTGATAAAATTGTGATTGTTTTATGGTTAGGCTAGAAGGCTAAAGAATGTCTTTTGAATCCGTTTGGTATGGTTACTAAAATTTCTGACCCACAGATTCTTTTCTCTCCTTACAAAAAATAAAGAAATTTCAGAAATCCCTCAAAATATATATATATATATATGTAATCCTTCCAAGGAGGTCACCATACTTTGGGCGCAGGACACGTCGTGCTGTGCATCGGAGCTGCAGGCTGCACTTGATGACCGCGCTCGCTCGGTGGCATCAGGCCGCGCCCTGCTAGCTGCCTGCTGCGCGGCACTGCAAGCACATTAGAGAAAGAACAATGAATATGTTAGCGTTGCAGCCTCATCTGAAGGATTAGTCCTCTTTTGGACCTGGGACTTTATATATTGTGTGGTCCAGTGAATATGTTATAGGCGTGTAGTTCAGTGAATATATTGCAGGTGGGCCATCAGCTCATGATACCGAGCGAGTTGGGCCGAATTTAGTTGTGTCAGATGCTATGGTTGGAACTTAGAAGCCTTGAAGGGTCACAAACTAACAGAGTGATGGCGAAGTATGTGGTTGTCTTTAGAGGGTCAAATGGGTTGTGTGTCGCAGGAGATTAAGACTCGTCAATGGGCTAGGATAATGTTTTGAAGCTCACCGGGATGGATTTCGTTGTGTCACCCTAACAAGTGGTATCCGAGTCTATGATTGGAATCTAGAGAAATGTCGGAGGGTCACCTAGTGACGGGTTCACATGGGTTACGTGTGGTAGGAGATTTAGACTCATGTTAACGTGATAGCATTGGTGTCGTGTGGCGAAAGAGTTGGGTGCGATATGTGACGAGGGAGATTGTTAGGTTTAGTCCCATGTCAATAAATTGATGGTGGGAAACACAGTATATAAGGCGAGGGGGGAGGAGGTGGCAACACTCATTTGAAGGACAATCTTTTGGGTTGAATTAGATCTATGACTTTAGATGTTGTGTGCTTCGGTGAATATGGACCAGGTAGGCTGGCGGTTCATGGGTCCTATGTGAGTTAGGCCGAATTCCACTATGCCGTTCTAACTGTACACGGCAAAAGACTAGCAGGCCATAGTACGGAAGAAAGACTCCTGACTCCCTACATTTTAAATTATAGACCATTTGATTTTTTTGACATCAAATTTGATATTCTCGTCTTATTCATTTTTTTCTGAAATGTGCAAAATTTCAAATCATATTATATGGTAAGATTAATCATAGTAAAAATAAATAATAATTATAAATTTCTTGAATAAGACAATCAGCTAGAATAGAGGGAGTAACAAATAAACTGTTCCCCGCTAGGGCTTGTTCGGTTTATCCGGTTTTGAAGGGGATTGGAGGGGATTTAATCTCTTTCTATTCAAATTTGACTTGCAAGGGATTAAATCCCCTCCAATCCCTTAGGAATTTTCCTAACCGAACACACCTCTAGAGTTAAAATTTCCACCAGCCTGCTCTTCCCATATTATTTGTTTATTATTTTGTGGACATGGCAATGCATTTGTATGATATTGTGGGTGGACCGAATTCACCAACTCATACCTTGACTTATAGATGGATGGACTCAGACCCTGCATAATTCGATTGATGCACCGTGTTCAAAACGGCATAATATAATATAATTTGCATGCAGACCGAATGGTTGACTACTCCAGTACTTGGACTTATTTTACTGGCTACAGGCTTGATAGTTGATACTGCAGTACTGCCGAAAGTGAGTTCCCTTTCCATACTCTTTATGTTCTTTTTGATATAATCTACTGTCTGTCACTCAATACGTCTCTCCTCTCTTTATAAGCAGCACATCCATGACTCACGAAGTAGGCTGAGCCTCGCTCGAGTATAGGACAGCTTCTTTATACTTTCTGTTCTCTACGATCTACCCTAGACACATCATCTGCAGCTCTGAATGGGAGCACCCTGCACCGTCGCCGGCAACAACAGCAACGGTGGAGGAGAGAAACCACGGTGCCACCACCGTGGCGACGTCCTGTGGCGCGTCCTGCGCCGTTGTTTCTGCTGCGACTGTTCAGAGAGCGAGTGAGCATCAGCAACCATATACTGCTTCAACTAGCAGCACCAAAATAAAGAGACTTCATCAGAATGAACCTTCTAATATAATTACTACGGTATTTGTATTTGTATTCATGAAGCATGGTGCAGTTTTGAATAATATGCAGTAGTGTCCACAGCTGCATATCGCGTAGGTACTTGTCTTTAATTTAGAATCTGACGATGATAGGCAAAAGCTAGCCTGGGGTGATCTGACAAGAACTCAAGATCGCGAGGGTATATTTTTGTGGCTTGTAAACTTTTATTGTATCGATGCAGAATCCGCTTGATGGCATCCATATAAAAACGGTACAAGAATAAAATATGATTAGTGTGTGCTCTTTTCATTGATGTGCTCTGAATATGTGAACTGTCTTCAGTTCATTCGTCATCATCCTCACCAAAGTCACAGGTGGCCGGAGCCCAGAGGGTATACATTGCTGAGATGCACATGCTTCCGGAGTGTTTATTATAATGCAAAGCATCAGGCACTTTCGGTATCAATCAACATTTTTCTGAGATTTGCATCGGCCATAGGGAATTAGCTAGGGATCCAAATCATTTCTATTACTTTTTGAAGATCCAGGCCAGCTAGTTAAACAATGCAAAACTGAGGCTTATAATTGATTTGCGATATGCGCATATAACATAGTTATACGATGGCGATTCAATTGATTTGCGCCTAATAATTGTCTGGTGCTTAGTTTATCATGCAAGAGCAGCCATAAGAATCATAAGAAGATCTTATGCTTATTCTGAAATGATAATTTCTGCATCCATCTGAACCTCTGATGTACTGATCAGTAACCTATATAGAAAAAGATATGTTAATTACAAAAACATAGCGTCATTTATGCATACCCGGCCCATTTCAACCAATAAGTTGCAGCAATCCCAGCAAGATTAATATGGTTTCAAATATTTCTAACACTCTCCAAAGCCAGCTAGTGCATATGCGATGACAAACTATGGAAACACTCCATGTACGTGTCCACTACACGTATCGTGTGGGCTACTGGGTTCTTGCGTCTAGAATCTTAAGATAAACAAGCAGCCAGATCTGTAACGGGTATATATGTGATATCTCTGTGGATTGTATTGTGTCGATGCCCGATTGTGGAATGGCATCTGCTATATATAAAGAACATCCTATTATTAGTGAGTGCTCTTTCCATGTTTCTTCCCCAAACTCTTTTCTTGTTCTTTATACGGAAAGGCTATCGGTAGGACGTCCGGAGGGATTGGAGGCCTGGTACGCAGCAAGTTGGCCCACCTCACTTAATTTATAGAAAGAAATAGAAGTAACCGTTAAATTGAAACTAGAAAAAACCCACAGAAACATGGACACTACTCTGTCGCACGCAACATTCACTAATACTTAAGGAAAAACCCACCGAAACACGTACACAAATATTGGACGCGGGCTCATGCAAGTCAAGGATTTTGCATTTTTAAAATTAGTATTTTTCAGTGTTGATTGCACCAGATGCTGCGGTAGTTTCTCTTGAATCTGGATGGACATGATGAATTTTTTATTCGATTTATGGATGTTGCGATAGTTGAAATACAATGTTGCATATACTATTTTTTTGGTGTTGAAGATATGCACTTCTAGTGTTGCGTGAATTTTGCCGTTGTTTTTCTCTGTTGTGTGAAACATAAATCAATGTTGTGGTGAGATTTTTTTTCTCATAAGTTAGATGGAAACGGTGATTTTTTTAATCCAAGTATTGATGTTGCAAAAGTTGTTTTTCAGTGTTGAATATACTATTTTTCGATGGTTAAATATACATGTTTCCAATATCGTGGAATCCGTCCGACGATTTATATAGATGCTTGTGATCCGATCATTTGATGAAGATGTATGTTGTCTTTATCTAACCTTTTGCCTAACCACCAGTGCCAGTGGGCCAGGCGATGCACTCTTCCGATTGTTTATTAGATGGGCTGTGCTACGGTACACAAGTTGCCTTGTAAGAGATAAGAGTTCAAATAGATCTGGGCCATTGAATTAAGATAAACTAATTATTATAATAAATTAAATGGGGAAGAATAAAAAAGATAAAAAGGTGTGCGGTATTTGCGGGTGGTGGACTGTGCGTGGCCTATCGATCGAGAGGAAGGACCGCGGCGCTGATCAGACGGCAACTTCCTTTGCACAGGTGATCGTGGTGATTTGGGATCATTCACAGTTCCAGATAAACAACCTAACATAGGGGAATCGGGGAATAAAACAGCATGCTTCTGAGCTATTATTTTTTTTCAAGTAACTGACACAACTGGATACAACAGCGGCAAGTTGTCTTGTGAAACCATTTTTTCCAATAAATGAAACAAACATCCAATACAGAATCGATAAAAAAAAATGAGAACATACTGGTATATTAACCTAAAGATTTGATTAAATAGAGCAGCCACTAGCCTCTTCAACCAGAGGCGAAATTCACGTCTCCATCGGTACCGATAAGTCCGTGCATGCCGGCAGTTAGTTGTAGTTAATTCTTAATCATTATACTAGCCGTTTTAATATTACAATTTATTAAATAGATTTATTTTTAAAGTATTACTACTTTTTAGGAGGTAATACTTTATTTTAGCCACTTAGATCTAACAGAATGGACGGCTCACAGTTGTTCTAGTGTACCATAGCAATTGCCTTATTGGATGCATCATATATTATTTATGGAGAATTTATTCAGATTTAAAGCGTTAGCCACTTTCGGCATCAATCAGCCTTTCCAGTGAAGGCGATTTACATACCAGTTATATGTAAGGAGGGGATCCGTGCCATTCTTTGTTTCTTTTCAGGGGATATTTAACTATGTAAAAATGTGAATTATTTGGGCCAGGCCCTCAAAGCATCTTACATCACAAAAATATCTCTTCAGTTTTCCTAATTCTTATGTTATTTTTTGAAATTGAACTGTTTTCTATAAAATTTTTATACAGGTCTTGTGAAATTCTGCATTCCAAACGGTTGGAAAAACGTTAACAAGTGGAAGGACCGTGAAATTTGTATAACATCAAATTAAATGTCAGTTATCGGTAGTCCTTAAAATAAAGGCCCTAGATGCATGGGCTGCGGTTGATGATCCGATCCATATATACAAAGCAACACTAACAACCATCCAAAAAAGTGGCCATATTTTAGTGTTTCGTACGTCGAGGAGAAAGAGAAGGACGTTTCCTACAGAGATGCCATTTTCATTCCAAGCTAGTGGTCACTGAGCCGACACTTTGCTGATTGTTTAGATGTTCCTCGTATCTTTCCAGAGGGCTTATTCGGATCATAATGAAGCGTGAATTAAGTGACTGCATATGAAAATGATTGTGAGCCGAGGGATATAATATAGACATACACACACAACAGGTTCTATATTCTCTGAGAACTAAATAAGCTCTATGTAGCTTTAGAGGTTTAACAGTTTTGATTGGTTATGGAAAATCTGCTGGAATCAGAATGTAATCCAAATAGAAGAATATCTAATAAGTGGGACGTGCGACTTGCATAAGCGGAAATGCAAGGTAGACTAATGCAATTTGCTAAATTCATCACGGGTATCACTCCCTCTGTGTTGCTCTTATTGTTTCATCCATGTTCATTTAGATGCCGACAAATAGACTGTTTCTAGGCGCCTCCGTCAACTGTTCAAAGCTAAACTTATTAGGAGGCCTAGATACATAGCACATGGCACCAGAGACATTCTCGCAGTACATAGCACAGGCAGTCTATATACTCACACAAGATACATGCGGCCCCCCCCCCCCCCCCCCCCACCCTGAATTGCTCGAGCTTCACCAATGACTACTACGTTTCGGAGCAAGTTGCTCCAAGATGACAGGGGTACGGTAGATCATGCATATACACATCTCCTGCGTGTAGTACCACACATAAATAGTCAAGATGTTACATGAAAATTTACTCCAAACTGATCATGTATGTTTTAAACACGCAGTCAAACACAAGTCCCTGTCTTAATGCTACCTACTACTGCTAGCTGTACTAGGCCTTATCACCATGACCTGAAGTCGGGAGGCCGATAGGTCTGGGCAGAACGCGCCAGCAGCAAATCAAAGATCACAAATTGGCGTCGTGGGTGCGTGGTCATTCGTGCCGTCGTCTCGCGCCATACATGACCTCGTCCATCGATCATTCTTACTTTATCCCCCGCTTAGAAAATCAACCAAGAAAGGGACACCACCACCATCATTCATCATCTCATTTTCAGTCTTTTTTTAGATAATGAAAAATACATTTCGGCTTCAGACACCATCAGAAATTGATGCATCATACCAAATTATTACAAAGTGTTCGCACATATTCTAGACAAAACTAGAAATATGTAAGCAAGACACAAGAAAAAAAAACAGAAGTCTACTCCAGCATAAAAATCTAGTATATGTCTTTAATGGATTGTTTTGATAAGTCTCCTCTAACCAATCTTCTTCTAGTAGTCTTCAGAGTGCACTAGAAAGAAGTAGAGTTTGAGTCGATTCCATCGTTGCTGAAGAACATTTTTTCACAGCTTGAGTTGACCATCATAAACGACCTTACATGTGAAAGCATATAAGTATCTGACAACACCGAAAATTGTTGATACGTTGAGAGTATATCACGATGTAAAATACTGATCGATATCTCAGCAACAAAGATCTTCAAACACAGAAGTCTTCCATAACGGCACCTTCACGAAGGGTACGATGTGGGACGCCGCTACCGTCCGTCCAAAGAACGAGGTTTTCACCTTGTAAAACAAAGCAAAAGTGCTGGGATTGTGACGACGCCTCCATGGAGAGAACGACGCCCGAGGGCGACGTCGTCGTCCTGCCGAACAAGATCCAGCATGGTTTTCACCATTGATTTCAGCCCTGTAACACTATTAATGTGTTCCGAACCTTCTATGCTAGGAGAAAGTCACCACCAGTGAAACATCAGGAGCGCCTTTCCCACGCAAATCACCACCACGGCAAACAACCATACCACAACAGTGACACCACTGCGCCCACGACGAACCATCCATGATGAACCAGAGATGGCAACGACACAACGGGTGGACAAACAAACGGGTGGCAGCGTGTGGCGACGAGGGCAGCCCCCGGCCACAGCCGAGCACAACGGCCGGGCGCGGCGGCCTCATCAGGATGAGACCAGGCTCCTCGGCAGCCGGATGCCGAGGCGGCGCGTGGACCGACGCCAGCCGGCAGTAGGCAGAGAGCACCCTGGTGAACGACAGCTCCGATGGCCACCCGGGACGCCGGTGCGATGTGAGGAAGTGACGGCCACTCCGGTCGGCGGCACCAGATCTGGCGTCCCAGAGGGCAGAGGCGGCCGCGTAGCCCTCGCCGCCGGTGGCGGTGCCCAGATCCGGCCCGAGATCAAGAAGCGCAGGGAGAGACGGGGGAGGGGGATGGAGAAGGGAAGGGAGGGAGCCGCGACGGTGGCCACCTTGGGCGCCGCCGTTGGCCGCCGCCGCCGGCCGGTCGCCGGTGGCATCGGCCGGGGAGGCTGGCGTGCGCGAGCGAGTTGGTTCTAGTTTTCTAGTTTTTTAGTGTTCTCTGTTTTAAAGCAGCAGAGTTGAGCAAAGCTCAAGACACTAGAGATAATGTAGAGAGTAGGCTCCGGCGTCTATAGGAGACCCATCACATATTTATATCTATCGTCCCTAAGGGGTTTAAGGGGATTATATAAATAATTAGGTCAATACATTTTTCATATATATAACCAGTATATGGTTAACATCTTTCTTTGTTGACCATATATAATTATAGGGTCTCAGCCTTGTATTGCATGCTGTTTGTATTCTCACTTTCTTAATGAAAAATGTGCTCCACACTTTCTAAAAACATCTCATTCAGACCGAAACATTAGTCAGCTCAATCTGCTTGCGCGCATAACGGATAGACATAGGTAGACGATACATACAACGAACTGATCTATCAAAGGTGTCCACATCTCACATGTGCAGGGCAGTGCAACGAGACCAATTACCAAACATACTCTTGCGCGCTTACGTCAACGCGTCGGAAATCCAAGAATCTAGGGCATGAGACGACGACGTGCGCGACAAGAAAACAATACTAGTAGTCGTAGCCAGCGTACGTCGATTTCTCTTGGATCTGCTGCTACCGATATGATGCATACGATCTAGTTCCAAAGCCTGTTGGGCAGCCAAGCTCGTCTCGGCATTCAGGACGGCGAGAGCGGCAGAAACTGATGGAGAAGGAGACACATCACATCAGTTTGTCTTTTTTTTTTTTTTTTTGCGAGGACATCACATCAGTTTGTCGGGAGAGATGATATGGGAATCTGAGATGGAAGATGAATACTCGATGATTGCTCTGCTCAAATGCACCGCGTGGAAACGTCTCCTTGACATGATGGGTGGCCGGGGGCCCAACAGCCCGATCGTCCCTCTTCTTTCTCGAAGCCCAAGCTCGAGGGCCCACATAGATTGGCCATTAGCTATCGGCCTGTTTAACCACTTCGCCTTTAAAAAAGAAGACGACGAAAGACAAGTGGCCAGCTTTTCAAACCACACCCTCGCAAAAAAAAAAAAAAAAGCTTTTCAAACCACACAGTCTGTCCAGAACATCAGTCAAGATTGCCTTTGCAATTCACTCGCGACTCGCAATCCTAAATCCTTGGACGATAAACCCCCACAAAATTACACCTTAGCAAACCTGCCAAAACCAACGTTTCAGGTACACCCGTATTTTCGAGTTCGGGTAAATCTCAAATTACCCCAGCTATATATTAGGGCTACCAGACAGTGAAATTTGCCAACAGATTTAGTAAATAGTAAATAAATGTACAGTATGCAACAAATTAACAGGGCTGGATTTCCTTATGTTGTGTTCACACGTACGAGGGATGTTGATTGAGAGAGCTGTGCTCTCTATTCTGTACACACGTACGGCTGGTTCGTTCAAGGACTATTGGTCACGCATGACGTCTCCCGCGATATGACGATGGACTTGACACGCACACTTCAATTTACCACAAGTTGTTTATTTGTTTTGTTTCCTTTTTTGTACTAGCTACTTGTGTATATATATATGAGTTAGAATTAACCATAGGTTAACGCGGATGCTGTGCACCAGTACTTTCGCTCGGCGCTCCAGCTGTGCGGCCACCGTGCGTGAGATAGCGACACGCGGTACAGGAAGTTGGTGGCGCGCGAATGCACCCAGTCGACTGTGGCCGTGGCAGTAGTGGCTATCCATGGTTTGGAGATGCAACTATATCTGCAAATACACCTGAGAATGAGATTAACCAATATAATGCAATAGACAGAGAAGATGAGACTGTGAACACAAGACGGAGGTTAATATAATAGGTGTTTGCTATACTTCACCCCGGTACGGCGTACGTCTGGACGACGTTCCCACGACTCCGTCCGTCTCCAAGAATTAACCGTACTGGAAAAAAAACTGACGTGGAAACGACTATTATAAAAATTGCTACTCCTAACATTCGGTAGCACGTACTGAAACTCACTAAGTTTCTGGGCAACTCGGTAGGATAGGAATCAAGATAGAGTAGACTAGACTAGCCGCTAGCTACTACTACTCGAGCAAGAAAACCATGCACGCACTGGTCTAGCTAGTGGTACGTACGTCAAGCAGCTGCAAGCTACTCGGGCAATCATCGCGTACGCGTGGTTTCAGATAATCAAAACCACGCGTCTTAAGAATTATTTTTGTTTTCTCCTGTAGTTTATATTAGTCATGCTTTGTCTTCTGCTGAATAAACAAAGTGGACCGGCCGCGCCGTCAAGTCTCCTATGCATGCATCAGTATTACACGTACACCTAGCTAGTCTTGTCCAGCCGAGCAAGAGATCGAGCCGGGACTAGACTAGACTGATCGATCGATCGGGTCTTTTCATTCAGAAAATGTATGTATGAGCTGAGAGGACCCCAAACCAAACGCTCGATCCGCTTTAGCGTTATATATACTTACGTCAGTGATGACAGTCGTTATACTTTTGCGTCAGTGATGACAGTTCTTCCTCCTTTTGGATCCATATCCTATGCACGTATAACGTATTAGTAGCGAGCGCGTGCTGAGCCTATCTAGCTCGAGCTCGCCGTGTTTCGTGGTGCAGAGAATGGCGGAGGCCGCCGGGTCGATCGTCCGCGTGCGTGCGTGTCCGACCACGACCAAAAACGAATATATCTTGTACTGTTGTGTAGATGCTGTCTCATCTCAACAACGCGGCTCACAAATAACGCGTGTTCTTACACGACCACGGTGACGTCTCCGTTCGTGTATGTGTTGTGTGTTTTCCCTGAAAAAAAAAATAGATTTCCCTAGCTCTCCTTACATGGGATTAGGATCAGCGATCAGGAGGAAGGAACAATATAGTAGTGGGTGTATAGAATAATAATAATCTTGCCTTGTGTCGTCCTATTGGCGTTTCAAATGAAGATGGATATATAGTAGTAAGTGCTCCTCCTTTGAACAATCTGTGTACACGTATTATTATTACATACCGCGTTGTCGATCGACGACCGACGTACTGGTGTGGAAGCTATAGGGAAACACGCAGGAACCACGCGAGAAAAAAGGCCCCAACAAGCAGATCGATCGGACGCGCGTGTCTTTGGATTGGATTCATGCATATATGGGTGAAACATCAGCAAATTAACCTGCTAGCTAACGACGACGTACGGACCCTATCACCAGGCCCTTTAATTTGTCCCCTGGCATGGATAATGTCCGATGAGATGGCCGTCCGGCCGCCGTGTGCCCGTGTCACTGGTGGTGTGTCATCAAGCAGCAGGCGGCTCTCGTCTCGACTCGATCGGGCAAAAAACCTCACGCTTGGTTAATTTGCATTGGAGACAATGATACCTCCAGTAACGCCAGGCCATAATATACCAGCCAGCTGTGCATGCAAGCTAGGTTAAGTTGCAACAAAGACCACGCGCGCGCGCGATTGGTCCACAACAGCTAGCACTACTCCCACTGCACACACTGGGCCAGAGGCGCGGCCATAGCTAGCTAGAACACACGAACGAAGAACACACACACACACACACATATATATATATAGAAACAAGGCCAGGTAATAATAAAGCTTAATTATATATTGGTACGTGGTAGCTTAATTAAATTACCACCACAAGAGGCTCCAGCTACTAGCTGCTGAACGCGACATGCTAAACGAGGCAAAGTAACCGCGCGCCATAACAAGCAAGTAGGAACAAAACACTAGCTCGCTACCGTCTACGTACACTATACCGAGTGGTTCGTACTGTGCCTAACAATAAGTACCTCGCTCACCACCGTCGACCCAACCAACCGTGTGCCTCGCTTCACCTAGCTCCATGTATAAAAAGCAAGGCACTCGGAAACCCCTTCCCTCCTCCCTCTGCAGCAGCAACGCCTCTTCCCTCCCTCCAACTATAGGAGCTATAGGGCCTAGGGCACACTAGAACATCGATCGCCAGTAGATCGAGCAGCTAATTAACCACAGCAGCAAGCTAAGCTAAGCTAGACCACTAGTATTAGTAGCAGACAGTGGCAGCTTAGCTGCCACACCACCGTCGATCAACCTCACCACCGGCGCTATAATTTGCTACTACTACATACTTGTCGATGGCGGCCGCCGCCAGCTCCAAGCAGTCGAAGAAGAAGGCGGCGACCGCGGCCGTGCCGCCGAAGCGCGGGCAGGTGCTCAAGAGGGTGGTGGCCAGCATCTTCTTGCTCTTCCGCCGGAACCGCGCCCCGCACGGCCGGCGCGGCAACCGCGTCCCCACCAACGGAGGCCACGTCGAGCCGGAGCCCGACGTCGCCGCCCGCGCCGCCACCGCCAACGGTGGCGGCTCGCATGCGAACCCGAGCGCCAACGCCAGCGCTGCCGTTACTAATTATCTTACCGCTAATTAACCGCTACAGTACTATAGGTAATAAGTCGATTTTCCCGGTTAGTTGTTTCCGTGTTCTTTCTTTCTTCAGCAGTTCAATTTCCTGTGACCATCCGTGTGTCGTATATATAATCTATGTTGATAATTATACGCGGCCGTGCGTGTTTGATTAATTTTTCATCAGGGCGAATTCATCAACGCTAGCTGAATATACCATCGAATGAAAATAAAAACGAATTACGATCGGTGTTATCAGGTAAGTACTGTGCTACCGTTTGCATCGGTCAACGTGACAATGGAGGAGTCGGTCAACGTGCATATCATCGATCGTCGGCTCGCGTGGATCGGATCGGATCGGATCAGATCGAGCCGGGGAAAACGATAGCTGCCTGGTTTGCATCGGTCTGTCTCCTGTGCACTTCTAGTCACAGCTTAATTAATTACCTATTGTTTCATTTCTTTTATTGTTTGATTGCTCGTATTATATATTGTTGTTATTACTGGATGGCTGGATGGTAGCGAATTGATCGCATGTAAATGTAAGTAGGCGGGTCGTCGTCGTCGTCGCTCCTACCGTAAAGCACTAAAGCGTCGACATGTATGTAATGTAATGTTTCCAGACAATAATGAAAAACATACAGTATATACATAGTCCATGTGTTCCGTCACGATCTGATGATCAGGTTTCCAAGTGTTGTGTTCAGCCACTGTGGTGAAATCAATAATACAGTAAGCTTAAAATGTCATCAGATGATAATGTGTGCGTCATGTGCGTTGCGCTTCACCCAGTTCAGTCTCTGATATCACACATGCATGGCTGCTGAATGGAAGGGGAGGAAAAGGGGCAGTGGTCTCCCCCTCTGTTTCCGCGAGCCCAAGCCCAGCAACACGGCCTCTAGTGGAGCTAAAATGGGCTCCCACGCTGAACTACTAGTACCGAACAAAGACCGGGCTGGCCCAGCGACTTGGTGAGATTGATGCCATTGGCCTTTAAAGTTTAAACTGCTAGTTGAGCAAGCAAAATTACCCCTTGCAAAATCTTAAAACTATAGCATGGAACGTAATTTGCACAAACCCCCCCCTTCAACCAGGCACAATAATATTTTCCCTTCCAACGACAGCTTGGCATTGTTTTTACTATTTTTGGCCCAATTCGGCCTAACTTGCCCCTTATTTTTATTACTATTTTCCAGAGCGCTTCTCTTTGCTTTATATCGCTACTTTGTGCTTTTAATTCTTCGCCCCTTCATTTTTTAAGTTTTTCTTCCTTTCCATTAATTTTTTCCTTCATTTACTCTTTCTTTCCTTTTATTTTTTATTTCTAATAGTGAAAACATTATTATTGTTGTGAATTGAACTTAGAATATTTACTTATGAAATTAAGACCATAGTACTTGTGAATGTAGAACTTATTTTTTGTGGAGCTCGGAAAACTTATGAAGCTAGAAAGTTTATTCGTGATGTTGAAATATTTTTCACATAAAGCAGGAACATTCTTATCTTGAAGTGAAGCTAGAACATTATCTTATGAATATGGAACATTTTTGCTCATGAAGTTATAACATTTTTCTTGTACACAAGGAATATCTTTCTTCTTAACCCATAACGATTTTCTCATAAATCTAAAATGTTATTCAAGAATAATGCTTTCTCATCAAGTACAAATGAGATTATCACTTCCTATCAGTCGTCGGTGATAATTAGTATCAGTCCAAAACAAATGGTATAACAATCAATCAACCAGGGCTAGTAGAGATATATTTAAAAGAAGCCTAGTCATATTAGAGATAATAAAGATCTACAATGGTCGCCAAACTCAGCTATTAGGGATCAATCAAGTCGGCCTAATCGAATTCAGAGTCCCATATGGCATCACCTGTCTTCAAAATAAAAATATGTTCCCATATACTCCCTCCATACTTTTATAAATGACGATTTAGACAACAAATTAGTGCAAAATGAGCTAAATTTTATGTCGCAACGTCAATAAAAAATATGGAGGTAGTACTTATTTTTGGAAATCCAGTCAGTCCAATATAATAAACTGCAATCATGCCAAATAATCTTAGGATCAGGAGTAAGAGTGAATGAATAAAATATTAGGTAGTTGCATGTGGAGGAAATACATAGAGGAATAAGAGTGCAGGAGAAATTGATTTGGAGAAAAAAAATTTGCTAACTAAACTGATATATATTTTTTTTTGGAAGAGAAATTTGGAGAAATTGGAGTTCATTACTTTACAAGGTTGCAGTTGGGCCAATTTCTAGAGCTCTGGTTCTATTGTCACTGTTGGGCTTTGTGATTTCAGTACCTTTTTGTTTAGTTCCGATGATATTTTGATCTTGGTTAGGTTCGATATAGCGATGTGTGCTAGTGCTGCATACGCCCTTTGGTATGAGCGACTGGTTTATTTCGTTACCTTGCTAAATCTCACCAAAATGCTTGTTGGATCTGTTGTATTTTTGGTGATATCATACACGTTCTTAGTAGATTACGAGTTTTATTGGCTTTGCCTGACCTCTTCAATTTATTACTTGTGGTTATCCTTTGTTCTATCATTTGAATTTTCATCTTAGGCTCCATCTGTTTACAACAACTAATTATTAGCTGCTTAAAATTAGTTACGATATGTCCAAACGGAACAACTAATTGAGCAACTACTTTTAACTAGCACTCAACTCATTAGCTGATCCGACCAAACTAACTGTAGCTAATTGAAAGAAAGAACATTTGGTCAATGTATCCAAACATGCCCAGCTAGCTAGCTATTTTTTAGTTAAAGCTAAAAAATAGTTGGGTGAAACAAACGGGGCCTAACAATTGATTTCTTCACTTCTTGAGTATTATTGCAAAATATCTTAAATTATATTGCATTTAATATATTTATTGTGTTTAAACTAGCTTTCCTCTGATCGCCTATCAGCCCACAAAGGCAGTGACTAGTTCAATAGAGCTGATTCGATCTATAATTGACTCGTTAGTCGATTGGCACTCACTCGGTACTCCCTCCAGTTTCAAAATAATAGATATTTTGGTTTGCGTGCAGTCAACATATTTTAGATTTGACCATGAATATCCCTTTAAATATTTCAATTCAAATTTTGAAAATGGTATGTTAGATTCATCCTCAATTGTAGTTTCAAAATATTACATTTTTACATATTTATTATTAATTGATGGTGAAAGTAGTGTCTGATGACCGTGCCGCTGTCTAAAACATCCAGATTTCGGAGTATCTAACATATCCTTTATTTTTCAATCGTATGGTCAAATTGACTGACACATCTCCCCCATAACATCTAGTGCATTTTGGGGCCTGCTTTACATATGAAAGCAAATCTATTAGAGGACATCGTGTGTTGTTGCCTGGTCCCCACACTGTAGGGAATTTCAGTGGCAACACAATCTCTTCACACACCCTGGGAGACCACGATCATCTGGTCTCCATTAAAAAACATGCTCCTATGGATCAATACAGCAGCATACCGGTCCTCTATAAAATCACTAGCTTGACTTTTAAAATTAGTCCCCGCTAATAGTTCTGGGGCCACATCAAAGGTTCTTTTCTATTAGATTCCTCCTATTTTTTAGCCATCAAATCTACACCAATGGAACACTATCATTAATCACATATGCCGTAAAAATTCTCTTGTTATTTGCAGCAAATTATGGGTATTGGGCCGCAAAAATATATCAATACAACACCATACCTTTGGTATATGCTTCTAGGTTCAGCCACTGCTAAATGGCTTAGCCTACTATCTTAAAACCTCGTTATTGTATAGTTTAATTCCATTTTGCTACTGTATTATAAGATGTTGTTTATTATTTTTTTCTAATGATTCTTGCACATGTTTTGCACTTTTACTTGAAAACTCATTCAGTTTTGTTGTATTTTCACAACAAAAGAAATTTATATGTGAATGCCATCATTGTGACCACCGAGATCCGTGAATAGAATCCTAAAATGTAATGATAATTGCATTTTTTTTGGCGGTATGCCTTTTCTTGGTGGTTGGCAGCCAAAGAAACCATATACTTACCTTGATCATTATGGTCAATCAGGTAAATAGCTATTGCCATATCGGCTGAGGAGCTATATTCTTGGAGGGTATTGGACTTAAAGTTATTTATCTGGCGGTTAGAATATTTTCTTGTCGCTTAGCAAATTTATTTATCATTGCCTTAGTTTCCTTGGTGGCTAGATTGGAAAAAAGAGAGAAATCGCTTTTTGACAGTTGGGCAGTTGGCCACCAAGGCCCAAGGACTATTTTCTTAGAGGGCTAGTAGTACGTTGTTTATACATGTTTCCGGGGCTTTTTTTTTTTTTTTTTTTTGCCGCCAAGGACATTCTAAATTCTAGTAGTATGTCGTTTATACACGTTTTAGCTTTGCGAGCAAGCAAAAAAAAAAAAAAAACCCCGCAAGATCTCTCTCTCTAACAACAACAAAAATAAGTACTAGCATCAAATCTAGAATGACGTAGAAGAGGGAGACGGCTCGTCAATTTTGCAATAAATGTGCTGCCTTCAATATTGCATCCAGCTTCATTGATGCTGAGCTTATGACTTGAACAGCAAGATCATTGTCACTGGTGCTGGTCATTGGTCAAGCTCTTGAGTCTTGATCATCATCACCTAACCATTGTGTGTGTCAACAAATGAAAGAGGATCATCAATACTGCCCAACTAAGGCTCATGACAACAACGTTTGAATCAATGGAAGTGCCGTCTGTCACCGAAGGGATAAATGCAAACAAGCAAATAAATATGCTGTGTAGAGAAGACTGCGACGCGTACGACTCATCAGTAACTGTTTGTTTATATGGATTGGCCAATTATATCCGAAAGGACACCGATGAATACCTGCTCTGTCCAATTACATAGGACAGTGCAGGTTTTCGGAAAATTCAAAAATTGTACATTTTGACCAGGGCTTGCTGAAGCTATACAGGTACGTTAATCGTGTATACTGTATAAATTAAAAGAGTAATCCATACAGCTAGATTCAGTTGGTCTTTTAGCGAAATTAAAGCGGCATATTATAATGATGGAAAAAAAAAACAAAATAAAGGCTAGGATCAGGGTACCATCAATGTATTGATGGTAAAAGAGCAATATGCGCACGTATTGCAATCATTTAGTGCATATATATGCACCGGCCGAAGGCGGCATATCATTGAACAATTCTTTCTCCTTTTATTGTGCTCGATCGGATCGACGACTGATTTTAATTTTCCTTATGCTCTACGGCATGTCCGCGTTTAATTGGTTAGTGAGCAGCAGTGCTCGCGAGACCGATGGCTGCCCTCGCGCCGTACCGCTTTGCCGGGTTGCCGCTTTGCGTCAAGTAGTGCCCCGCGCCGGCCGGCCACGCATTAACGCCGCTGGCCGGCCGGGTCATCATCCGGCGATCGTCGATCGATCCCCCCTCGCCCCACACTGATCTGATTTAATCTGCACAAACACGCATGGCCGTACTATCAAATCCTCCTGCTGCAAAAGGATCTATCTATCTATATATATATATATATATATATATATATATATATATATATATATATATATATATATATATATATATATATATATATATATATATATATCGAGCTGAAATTAATTAATCCCATGTATATATGCATGACTACGACTCAAATTTAACACCTCTACACTGATCAGAACACAGTCGCGTCGCATTGGGCACCACAATGATTTGCTAGCCAGCTGCAGGGCCGGCCGGCCGGCCGTGTGTGCTGCTAGTACGTACGTGCGTACCGCCATTAACCAATGCATCATGCACGTACGTACGTACGCTCGATCGATGGCTAGGCACAGGCTTGGCCATCCTCAAATTAAACAATCGATCGCAAGAACAGAATGAACAGCAGTGGGATCGATGCAATGCAATGCAATGGGAGATCGATCTATGATACAAATCAAAACGCATGCATGCATGTGTGTTCCTGGCCTGGTCTCACGCATGCATTTCATCACTGAAACCCTGCAGGGAATCTGGTGGACGCATGGCTTTGAATTAACAGCGACATTGAAGCCCCCCCGGCCCGGCCCTCTCCGATCCATGGACGACGACGAGGGCATAAATGCCCCCCCTCCATTTACTTGGAATCAAATGCACATTTATTTGCGCCCGCGAGGAGGGAGATCGAGAGGCCGGGGAGTTACTTCGAGCTCATCATCGCGCAACAACCCTACTGGACTACTGATCCAGAGGGGATAGATGGAGCGATGGAGCAGCTCATCAGACTCCAAACGATGAGACCTCGCCTCGCCCTGCTGGCCGGACCAGGCGTCACGCGGGTGCGCGCGGCGACATGTGTCCCCCTGCCGTCGTACTGTCTGCTCGCCACTTCTCCAAATGGGTTTGAATGCGTGCTTTATTCACGTCTTCTGCAGTTCTGCTTTCTACTTCATCTATATCGGATTCAGATGGTGGGTTTATTTGGGGCACCTTGTCCATCCACCTCCTTCCACATTTCGTATTTAAATTTCTAATTTGGTGAATACTATTATATATTTGTAAAAAGGAAAGGTCTATTTCACAACTTTAAACCATCCAAGTTGTCTGATTTTCCAACCCTAAGCTACAAAAACGGACACCAAACACTCGGAAGTACTAGAAACCAGACAAAGTTACACCTTTAGCTGGTTTTGAAGATGATTTTATATTTTTAAGAAAAACTACAATATCTTATTTTTATTTCAATAAATTTATAATTAATTTATTTTAAATTAGAAAAATATAAAACCCATACCGTATTTTATTCTAAAGATATAGTCTATCTAATAATTCTTACTCGGGGTTATTTGGAATTTATTTATCCATATTTTCCCTATTTTATTTGGAACAATAAAACAATAGATGTAGGAATACAAAAATTCAAAATGACTCCAAAATAGATCACAATATATAGATTATATTTTTAGAAAACATTTGGTATAAATTTTATAATTTTAAAATAAATTACTTATGATTTTTTTGAGAATAAATAAGATTTTTTATTTTAAAAAATAGAAAACCGCTTTTGAAACCAGTTAAAGATCCAAGTTTGTCCGTTTTCTTATAGTTCAATGTGCTTGATGTCTGGTTTTGTAGTTTAGGATTAAAAATCAGACTACTTGAATAGTATAAGGTTGTGAAATAAATCTTTTTTCCTTAATAAAAATAGTTTATGTTTGTGCACCAAAAAAATTCTAACTTCACTGTATCATAATATTCCAACTCCACAGATAACATTCTATTTTTACAGAAATATATTTTCTTCAGATTAAAAGATATAAATTGTACCTCCAAAAGAGATATTTTATGTTGATAAACAAAGCATTGGTGGAGCCACTCATTTGCCAACCTGGGTGGTGACCCGCCTCCACACACACACAAAAAGTAAATTTGTTGTGTTCTAGACATCCAAATGATCAAATGTTCCACTAGGTCAACTATAGCATATATAACTTATTAAGCATGTTAGCCCCCTTTGTGATGCCAAAATATGTCCATTCTCAGTTCATGTACTCCTGATATTTTCTCACAAAGCAACAAATAAAATTGTATATTCTATATTATGAAATAATTTTTTTATCTTCATAAAACAAATAATTTATGTTAAAATAATTATACAATTATATATTTATAAGAAAATTTTACCTTCATGAACCAGATTCTAGTGGTAAGAATAATATTCTATAATCAAAATAATAGTATTCATAGTATTATAAAAAATAAAAGGGTAAAGATTGTAAAGAAAAACAGAAAGCACAAGTCAAACATGAAAAAAGAAAAAAAAAATAGTAGAGGAACATGACCAAATTAGACTCAACAACATAGTCTAAAATAAAAGATGGAGGAAAGAAGAGGAGAGGCCCACCTAGGTAGACCGAAGATTCCCAGCAGGTTTATTTCGCTTTTGGATTGTAGAGAGTCAACTTGGTCTAGCAGGTAAGATTCTCTCTCCACTAGATAGCCAGGGGTATGTGTCTCTCTGTCCGCAATTCAGACACCTAATATTTCTATTGAATGCTGTGGGTGTGCAAACCCTATCAAAGTGTGATAATGCTTCCTGGAGGGACCATATTTGCATGACGAATGCCTTGCCTTCAATTGAATAATCCATGTACTTATAGGCCTGGTTTGTCTTCTAAACACAATATATACATGTACACCTTATTAACATACAGTTTCATAAGAACGGTAGTAAAAAGAAAAAACTCATGTGAAATCATTTCCGCGCTACAAACAGGCCGCTGCTAGCAGCTAGCTCTAGGCCCTGGTCAACCTTGTTTTCCCCTTGTGGCTTGTACAGTATGTGAGCAGGCATGCATGTACCTTGCTGTGGGTTTTATCATCTCAGCTGCTGCATGCATGGGAGGCTTAAACGCGTGAAGAGGATCCGTGGTGTCATGGTGGTTGGGCGCCATTGCTGGCGCAACATGACATGTTTAATTTCTTGCAACGACAGTGACACGGCTTGGAGCTCTGGACTGAAGCTGCAGGTGGAAACAGTACCTCTCCCTTTTCCCAGTCCTGGGCACACTGTTTGGGGGGTCTTTTTGGTAGAAGATATGCTACATTTTGGTGGATCTGGAGATGAACCAAAAAGACAACCCCAGAAGAACCAGGTGTAAGTAGTTACCAGGGACCATGCATGGTGTAGTATCTTGCATATGCCAATTTGAACCCGAGGGCTTCACCGAACCAGCTGACCCAAAATGGAAGGAGGAAAGCATATTGTAGCACAACAGGTGGAGGTGAGGTGCTATATATGTACATGCATGGTATACAAGGTTGTGGACAAATGAGAACACCAAAAGTATTGCTAAATGCTAACTAAAATAGTCCATCTAGATCGTTTGTTTTTTTTACATTAACATTGACTTGCCTATAAAAAATTGTAAAAAAAGGTGAAAAACTTCTTGTCATGCCTAAGGTATATTATATGAGACACTAAATTACAAAAAATAAATTGTATTTACATTTTTGAATAAAAAGTGTGGTCAAAGTTGATTAAAAAATCGAATGACCTATAATTTGAAACTAAGAGAACAGATGATTGCATCATATCGATGACACTATCTAGTTCTTTAAAGCAAGGTGGGATAACTTAGAATCTGTCAATGATTATTCCAAATGAAAAGGACGAAGGGGAGGATATGTTATGGCAAATTAATCTATCCGGTATGGCATGGGCACTACGGCCACAGCCCACAAGGGGCACACACGTGGGAAGCATAAATGAAAATCAAGTCATTAAGTACGCAATCAGGGAAAATAAGATAGTTATTGGAGATATATGAATCCCATAAATCATACTAGGATGATTCCGTTGGCCCTGGTTGCTAGGAATATTCTTTTTCAATAAGAAAGCATTTTATTAATATAATTTCCAAGTGCAGTGATGAAGCGCCCCAGTTTCTATAATAGGACTAAAATGTGCTTTATTACCATCCTAGGGTTTGTTAATCACATTTTTACATCAGAGTGATACAGATCCGCCCTAACGGGTCGGACAGCAAAGGGGCGCAGCCCTTGAAGACTAAGCAGCGAAACATAAAATGTAGGCCCAAGCTTCCCCATGTCGCAGTTGGAAAGTAGGTCGTAGCCCTTAATCGCTGTCGTACATGGTGCACTCATCGTCTCCACTGGAAAAACATCAACAAAGCAAGGGTGAGTACAATCGTACTCCGCAAGACCACCTTCCTCCGTAAGGAGTGGGGGTATAGCTACATCTACATGCAGGATATATATCTGGAGCTTAGGGAGGTTTTGCATAAAAACATTTTGTATGCAGGGCTCGAGATAGTCTAATAAGTTTTATTCAGAAAACAGGGTTTTTCTCAAAAGGGTGCCACTGGACTTGCCGGTCCACATGACCAATGACTTTACAGCCATCACACTTTCCACACCGCTACAGGGTTCTACCCCCGTAGCATAACTTCCACCCAAAAACCATTCAACGACCAAAACCAAACATTTTTCCACAGTTTTAGTTTATGAAAAGTGCTAATTGAAGAACTAAGCCGTAACTCATCCATACCAGTGGACTCGGACTATTCGAATAGGTTTTACTCTGATCAGAGGTTGTACTAATTCCCACAAGTTGGACTCAGTGACACTTGCGACCAAATAAGCATCCGAATTCCAAACCAAACCGTTGCCTTTGTTTCTTTGCCTAGCAGTACTCTAGAGGTTCGGGCCACCTAGCCACTCCAGTACCCCGCGGTACTCCCATGGCTCCCAACCCCTTCCCTAGCCCCTTGCGCGCCAGCACAAAAGCTACTAGGCTATCCACTCCGGCTCGGGCCTAGCCAATGCCTCATACAGAGCGAGTGGTTGTACTAAAAAGAGTTAAGCAAGATGAAAATCAACGCGGTCCTTACAGAGCGCAGGTACAACCATTCCCACTTTTCACTGCTCGATACAACGAGTATCCACCTTCCCGGTCACCTCCACGACTCCCGGGATTTGGGTAACCGCGGTTTGCTAAGGTACCGTTCATACCTTGCCCTTAAATGGCGTATCCCGACCCGTGGGTCGTTTGCCGGGGTTCTTTCCCCTTTTATTTTAAAACACACACACCTATCCTCATCCCAAACCCATCAAGTTCCACAACCATAATCCCATCAAGATTATGATAGATATAATTAAGTGAGCGATCCCACCCATGCGCATTACATCTAAAATAGGCTTAGGTGGCTGTATATTTGTGGGGTTACCTTAGCAAGCAAAACATGCAGGTTTTTATGTGATTATCGGGTAAAGGGTTGTGGTTGCAAAACATAGAAATTTTATGCATCAAGTGGGGATTCTAGTGGACTTGCCGTGGTCCTCCCATTCGCTGGATAACACGTCGACATAATGCCCAATAGTGAGCATCCTCGTGCTCATGCTGTAGATGCCGATGACGCACTAGCCACTGGTGGCGGAGGTACGCCATCTGCCGAATGCGTTGGTATTCCAACTGCTGGACACGATGGTGCCTCAACCACTGAGCATGCCGAGCACGTTGCTATGCGCGGTGGTGCACCATCCATTGCGCGTGCTTAGCTAGCATCTGCTGTAATCGCCGGGCGCAGGCCTCGAGTCTCATGGAAATCCTTGCGAAAGACGTATCAGCTATGATACCCGGTATAACCTACGCGCACAAACAGGGGAAAACACATATATGGAGGCATATCGTGAGCTCAACACGATGAAAGGATGTCTTGAGGAGAGTAAATATTATTTGGGGAGGGGGGCTGTTGGTGGCACTTACCAGCGGTGGTGGTTCTGGTAAAGTGTGAGGGGCAATGGGTTGGGCTGCAAACTGCCGACCATGCTGATGGGCATGGTGGCGGTCATGGGGGTATTGCCAAGGTGGCGGGTGTGGACGGTTAGGGCGATGACGGGAATGGCGACATGGCGGTCGCATGGTGGCGTTGGAGGGGAGAAGATCTTTGGTGGAGTGTATGAATGGATAGAGCTTGATTTTAGATGAATTTAGGCGCAAGAATCACCCAAATCGGAGTTTAAACGGAGGAGATATGGAGTATATAGCGTCTAAGGGGTAGATATAGGCTTTTTGGAAAGTTGGAGGGTGGAAAATGGACTTTTCTTGAGTTTTAGCCGCGGAAAAATTTAACCTGGGCCTGGTTTGGCTTTTGCCCCGCTGCGGCCCACTCACGCGCTGCGCGCGCGGCTTGGCCAAATGGGCCGGCCCGCGCGACGGCGCAACGGCGCGGCCAACGCCGTCAGCCGGGGCCCACGCGGTAGTGGCACAAGGGGGTGACGGCGTCAGGGGACAGGGGACGGCGCCGGTTCGGCTTGGTTCAGCTGGTTTACTCCGGCCCCACGGAGCTCGCCGCCGGTTCTTGCCGACGGCGGCGGTTCCGGCGACGACGGTGACAGCACGAGCACCGGAAGGTGACGGCGAGTGTGGTGGGGGTATCGTGGAGGTGGTTAGGTGCCCGGAAAGGGGGTCTCCATGGCGCGGCGGCGCGGGAGCACGGCGACGAGCAAGTGCGCGCGCGGCGGCGCCTCTGGTGGTGTGGAGGATGGGCGGTGGCGAGATGCCGTGATGGTGGAGGGTGACGAGACGGAGCTCAAGACGGGGTTAATCGAGCACCGGTGCCGAGGAGGGGGTGGATTTTGGGCGGCGAGCTCGCGGCGGTGGTGGCAAGGGCTCGGCGTCCTTTTATAGGCGCGAGGGCGAGGGTGGAAATGGAGGCGAGGCCGGGTATTGGCGGAGGTGGGGGACGGGCGCGTCCAATCGGGGTGGTACCATGGCGGTGACAGGAGATGGGGAAGCCGATTGCGGCCGGGGCCAGGTGGCGTGGCATGCGGGCCCGGGCGGCGCGCCAGGGAGCGCGTCGCGTGGGCGTTGGCGAGAGGCGACTGGGTGCGGCGAGGCTGGGCCAGGAAGGGGAGGGGTCCGGCAGCGCGCAGCGGGGAAGAAGGAGACGGGAGAAGAGGCTGACAGGCGGGACCCATCGGGCAGTGAGAGGAGGCTGGGTGTGGCGCTGGCGGGCCGTGGCAGGAGTTGGGCTGGGGCAGGCCGAGGCAGGGAGAGGAGGGTGATTTGGGCTTGGGCTGGATTCGGCCTGGAAAAGGTTTTTCCCTTTTTTTGATTTTGGTTTGGGAGTTTTGTAGGAATTTTGGAGAGGATTTTGTGGAACAATTAATGTAGGTGTCGGTAGAAGGTTTGGGGAGAAATATTTTTGGAATATGTAGGGATTTTTGTTGAGCCCAATTTAGCACACTCAAAACACACAAACAAACAACGAACAACCATCACACGAACAATCATCGGGGTTTTCGAAAAGTGATTTTGAATTAGAGAGAGATTTAGAAGAAAAATTCCGGTCCTAAATTTTGGGGTGTTACAAGGAATTATCAAAAAGATACAAGTCTTGTCATATCTTACGACGTAAAAACGAACAGCTAGAAAATTATGCAAGTGGTCAACAATGTTTTGGAAACAATTTCAAGCTACAGAAGAGTTTGAGCTTGACGGCTCCCTTGGTGCTGTTTGGTTGATCGGAATGTAACGGCAACTTGCAAGTGATTACGTACGGAACAAATACACCTCCGGTTGTTTGCTTCGGTCCTGCCCGCGATGCGCTGACAAACAAAGGCCGGTAATCAATAGATAACACCGGCAACTGTGGCCACCTCGTGCACCGAACCAAACACTTTTTTCCCCTCTCTCTTCCATTTTAGTTCAGTTTGAGTGTTCTCGGTTGAGATGGAGTGTCCGTGTTATTTTATGTTTTGGTCTGAGTTGTTAGTTGAGTCGTCCACCGTTTAGGGCGGGTTTTTTCTTAAAAACTAGGCCGGTCTTTTTCCCCTCTTAAATTTATCAGCAACAATCTTAGATGCCCTTTCAAAAAAAAAAAAAAAAGCGAACAAGCACATTGCTTAGGCAGCAATACGCAAACAAACACATGAAAATCTGCAGTTACCGTATATCTAGTGCTAGTAGTATTCTCTAATCATCAACCGGCGTTCAATTCGCTCTTCAATTTATGATGACGAGATGCTTTTTTCTACTACCAGTTTTAAGAAAAATACTAATACTGAGGACACAACCACCACGAGTTGACCTTAAATTCCCGGGACAGCAACCTACGCTTTGCAGTACGCATGGTAGGCTCCCGAGAGTGAGTGCAGCATCATATCGATCCATCCATCAGCCGGGCTGGAATCAAAGCCATCGACACTTCGCAACGCATGATTCGCCGCTGGCCTGCTGCATGCCAGTTGCCAGAGCGCCCGGCGAATCGCCGGTGCCCTGTGCACGCACGCTGAGCTGTGAGGCCGCAGCCGCGTGCCGCCACCACCAGCAGCAGCGGCAGCTGGCTAGTAGCTACTACTACTGCTCCCCGGGAGAAACCGATCGATGGATGGGATCGGCCAGCCATCGCGCCGTGGCGCGGGAGCGGGACCAGGCTGGGGGCTGCTGCATCGGTCGCCGACGACTATGATTAGTCCAAGATTGGATGGGTCCGAAGTAGATAGGCGGCAGCGGGGCTTTTACTGTACATTATTAGTCCTATAGGAGTATGCCATTCCAGTATTCCACTGCACTGCGTGCGTGGTGCATTTAGAATTTAGATGATGTCTTCTCCCCTCCTCCTACCACGGCCTTTGAAGGAGCTATTAGCCAGATAGATGATGTTGGTCGACCAAATGTGCAAGATATTTTGATTAATTAATTAAGTGATTAATTAGCTAGAAGAGAAAATTAAATGGCGTTTTCCCACATCAATGGGGAGCCGTCCAATATGATTGGGAACTAGAGGCTCACGATCAATCGCAAATTAATGGAGACGATGCTACATGGAGGACTTCTATATTAATCCCTCCGTTCATTTTTTTATTTGATACTTCTTAGTTTAAAATTGAACTAGCTAGCAACAAATATTTAAAAATCGAGGTACTACATTGTTTCTATGGCGCCTCTCACATGATATCAGATATGTTGATCTTTGCAATTGGATCCGAGGAGATGCTTCAAGGCGGTGACAACAAAAAGACATGCCATTTCGGTCCAGACTCTAGAGCCACAATAACTAAATCTAGACAAAAAAAATCCCCACATGCTATCATGTATGCTTCAAGGGGGTGATACAAATACAACATGTCATTTCGGTCCAGATTGGGCTGGCGGATTGTGTGATTAATGAAGTCACAGCATGCGTCTCACTATTGAGGGCCACCTCACCTACCACTAAACGGATAATTAGCTGAAAATTCTACAACTTTTGTTGACTTATAATTAAACGAGCTCATACCAAAGTGGAAAATTTTTATGGAGCCTAACCAACTACGGCAATAAATTGAACCTATATATGAAATGCTGAGACAATGTCGTAATAGTGTGCCATAATTGCCACAACTATGGTAACGAATCGAACCAGCTGCTATAAAATTATGACATGACTAAATTGTTATGTGTTCGGCAATAAGGTAAAAAAACTTGTAAACTTCCTTTATGATGCCAAGATTCAATTTTTAGGCCTTGCCATACATATATAGGTGCTTGTATCTTCCAAAATTATTATGTATCAGTCTCTCGTTGGTTCTCATATATATAGGTAGGATATGTGTGCGTTTTTAGGTGTGTGTGGTAAATTTTAGTAGTTGTGTTGTGTCCACGCTGCTCATCCTAGCTGGCTCCAGCACTGTATGTGAGGGCCTAGGTTTGTACCACATTTCATAAAAATTAACTAAAATCCCTAGTATACATATTCTCCTATATATAATAACAAATTGAGCCGACTACAAGACTTAGGCCTATTTCTTCTTTATGAAAACTATTGCAAAGTTGCTTAATTAGGAGGTGAAATTCAAGTGTCGCAAGCAAAACAATAGAAGTAATACTCTAGTTGATTTTTGAACTAACCAACGTCGATTTAAAAAAAAAGACGGACGGGGTACCTACTGCCTGTAAAAAAAAGGGTGCAATGTGACGGCACAAAAGCACGCGGACGCTCCTCCCGCGTGTAATCAAAGTACCCTGCACGGAAGCACCAACCAGCTGCGGACACTGTTAAAACGTCCCATTTTCTCCTCACCAGATCGCAGCGAAGGGTCACTGACAATAGGGCCCAGAGAGAGCAACACACTGACAACTGATCCGTGACAAAGTTTTTTCGCAGGCATCAAGGGGCAAATGGTCCTTACCCGATCCACTACGCGTGTGGCAGCGCTTGGACAGTTTTTGCTAGGGTTTTTGTCGACATCCATGTATCGCAACAGTGTTCTAGTTGGTGCCTACTAGTACGTACGTACGTGCTGCGAGCGTGACTGCATGCCTCGACCGTATTGCAAGGCAGCCATGAATAATAATTACTTCGTTCTTCGCTCGTTCTACTAAATCAATCAGGAGCGAGGTCTTTTTCTATATATAACAAGGGAGGACATGGGTTAGCTCAAAACACTGATGCATCCCCTCCAAGAAACCGGGAACCAGTGATCGGTAGAAGGGGAAATGTAGCAGATTACACATGTGAGGAGACAGATAGATTATTTGATATAATAACACAATGCAAATTATAGCGGCCGTATTAGTGTGCATATAATAAACGATTCGGCCTGGGGCTGTTGGGGGGGCATCATTCAAGTGCATATGCGTGGACAAAAGCCCTGGGTCAGAGCGAGAGCAGCGAGCACCGGAATGAAAAAGACGTGCAGGTCCATCAGGAGGGGAGGGAGGGAGGGATAATGACAACTACGAGCTCTACGCTGCCGCAACAGTATGGCAAATTTAAGGCCTCATTCAATACCATCGTACACATATTCTCCAGCCAAAAACCACGACGACGGCGGCGACGGCGGACTGCCCCCCAAGCCCAAAGCTCGTGTAGTATTACCTGATGCAGCGGCAGCAGCAGGCAGCAGCGGCTTGATTTCACCAAAGCTAGACGCTACCTGCGTTCTACGATGGCTGTGTTTAGATCTAAAGTTTTGAGGGGTGAAATACACTGTAGCGCTGAAAAATACACTGTAGCACTTTTCGCTTGTTTGTGGTAAATATTGTCCTACCATGGTCTAACTAGGCTCAAAAGATTCGTCTTGCAAAGTACATCTAAACTGTGCAATTAATTTTTTATTTCATCTACATTTAGTACTCCATGTATGTGCCGGTATTTTGATGTGATGGAGAATCTTCTTTTTGCATAGTGGAATTTGGGAGAGGTTTTTTGATCTAAACACAGCCGATATACAGTATGGTGTGTGTACTGTGAGTTGCCGGCCGGTGCGATCGAGTGTGTGCCGCCAGCATCTAGTGTTTTTTTGTATGTACGTACTATATATGAGTCTGATAGCAGGTAGCTGCAGAGGTAGAAGGCGAGGCATGCATGGAGACATGGAGAGACGGCGGCAGTGGTGGTGGTGGTGGTGCAAGTAATATATACTATATAAAGGCGGCGCGATCGGAGTAGGTGACGGGGGTGGCGCCGCCAGATGGAATGGAGCGAGGCATCAACAAGCGCGCGCGTCCGCGCGGGGGAAACACAGACAGCTGCCGTGCATCAATGGCGCAGTAAAGGGCGGTGGGGAGGAGGAGGGGGCGCGCGCTTCAAACTCGCCGCCTGCTCCCGATCCAGCCTGCCTTGTGCCTTTGCCCGCCCGCATACGGTTTCGGCCGGCGTCGTTCTCCGCTCATGCATCGCACAGAACCACCATGGCAGGCATTGTCGTCATGGCATGGCACCCGGCCGATCAGATCCCATCAGGCCATCACGCTGCCGTATAGATGGCCTGCTGTGTGTGCTCTGTCTGTAGCCCATCCAACCACCGTATTAAAGCGGCCGTCGTCGCAGCCTCGCCTAGTAGCAGGGGGCGCGATGCGTGGTGCCAGTGCCAGTGCCACCCACTTGAATCGTCGCCCGGCCGCCGCCGCCTGCCGCCGTTGATGCTGCCGGTGAACGGCAGCAGCGATATACGACATGCATGCATGCCTATCGAGAGGCACCTAGCGAGACACGAACTACCATAGCCGAGCTCATCACTGGCAGCAATCTCAGATACAATACAATACAATACAGCTTTTTTAACCAGAACTTGTCTTTTTTTTTCTCCTTTCCATTTATAATCGAAATGAATGTTCATTGAAGGCTTCACATTAATGGGCAGAAGTCAATACCCGAACCATTCATCCCCTGCTGCGGCAAGCACCAACGACGACGATGACGACAACGGGCGAGCTAGGGATCATAGGAACGAAGAGGAGGATCAAGAGAGCCGGTGAGCTGTGTGTCCTGTGTGGTGGTGGTGGACTGGAGCTAAATAAAAAGCTAGGAGCGAGGTGCCGCAGCGAGAGGAAAGGGACAAGGTAGCATGGTGCGTTCTTGACTCCCTCGGCCTCAAAGCCTTCCATGGATTTTTTTTTTTTTGGATGTGATGATGCTAGTGTTGCCTGTTGGCTTTGGCGCACGAACGAAACGAATAGCGATCGATGGTTGATGCCTAGTATGGAAGAAAATTAGGGAAACAGAAAGGGAAACTCTCGACGACGAATGAAGGAAAGAAAATCCTGCGAAATTCAAGCAAGGGAAAAAGGGAAGCAAAAGGGAAAACGACGAACGACACCGAATCTAAAGGGAGGGAGCTGTTATGGTGGTGATGGATCATGGATGGGTTGATGGAGAGTGTTGAGCGAGGGCAATCTGAGAGAAAGACAGAGAGAGGGAGGGAGTTGCGTCAGCTTCGGGAGCAGCGGCAGGTGGAGTCCATGAATGCGAGCATTCAACGGGCCAACCAACCCTCTCTCGCACTCCCTCTCGTCTCGCGTCAGTCACTGTGGCGGCGGCGGCGGCTGGCGAGGCAGCGCGGCGGCGGGCGGACGAGAATGGGATAGAGATGACTAGATCAGCAGGGCCCGGCGCAGTTGAGCGCCGCCTTGATCTGCTGGACGGTGGTGCCGATGAGGCTGTTGACGGTGGCGACGGACTCGGCGTTGAGCCGGGACGACGGCAGGTTGCTGACGAGGATCTGGAACGCGACGGTGACGACGCAGCCGGGCGGGGCGGCCACCGCGGCGGCGCTGCTGGACGCGCCGCCGCCGCCGAGCGGGTCGTCGGAGCCCGGGCGGCCGTCGGGCAGGATGGCGAAGCCCGACGGGAGCAGCGGGATGGCCGACGGGTCCTCGCCGCTCATCACCACGTTCGCCGCCGGGATGTCGATGGGCGAGTACACCACCAGCGACCCCGACGCGTCCGTGCAGCTCTCCTGCAGGATCAGCATGTTGTTCTGGTTCGCGTTCAGACCCTGCATCATGCCGTCATTGCATTGCATCACCATACGATAGATTGGACACAAGGAAAAAATGATTGCTTTGTTGATTGGCTTCGCTCTCATGTCTCACTCACCCTCAGCAGGGAGATGCAGTTGCCGGGGTTGGAGCCGTTGGGGATGCGCGACACCTCCTGGACCTGATTGCCGTGCGACAGGACGTCCCACTGCAACGCCAAAGCATGGCATCCACGGACAGACGACAGCGTTTAAATGACGACGACGGAACGAGCGCGACGCGGCCGCGGGCGAGTGCTCAACTGCTGATTAAAAAACTAACCTGGGAGCGCGCGTTCTCGTCGCGGACGAAGGCGAAGACGTGGTCGCCGGGGACGGGCAGCCAGATGGAGGTGGCAGCGCTGAGGACGACGCCGTTGGGCTGCCCCGGGTCGCTGCTGCGGTGGGTGGAGACGCGGACGCTCACGTCCGTGGTGCCCGACAGCAGCGTCCAGCGCTGCATCGGCGACGAGCTCAGGCTCGCGCAGAAGCTGCCCACCATCCGCTGCGACAGCTTCATCATGCTCCGCCGCCCCTCCGGCGTCACTGCATCAAGAATCAATCGGGTCGAGTATTCTATCATTCATTCGATCGACGGAACGGAATGCTCTGATCACGTACCTGCGGCGAGGTCATGGTGCGGCCCGGCGAGAGAGGCGAGCGACGCGAACCGCTCGCACGCGCGCTGCAGCGCGGCGAGCCAGCGGTGCGCCCCGAACGCGACGCCGCTGAGCACCAGGTTGCGGAAGAGCACGTTGATGGGGAGCATCTGCTCCACCTCCATGTGTTCCACCCAGGTCACCTGCATATATGGCATGCCGGGGGAACGTGATGAACTTGTCACCATGGTAGCGCGAGCACAGTGATTTGTGTGTGTGTGCGCACGTGGGAATGGGGGGCAAGGCAACACCGACCTTGGAGTAGCCATTGGACATGTCGGCGATGAGGCAGCCCGACGGCATCCGGCGGGTGCGCGACGGCACGCCGTAGTGCGCGTCGCGCTGCCCGTCCAGGGACACGTCGGCGACGGCCCACAAACCCTGCTCGATCTGCTTGCAGTAGCGGAGGAAGCTCAGCTCCCGGGTCGGCACGACCGGCGTCATGATGTGGAGCTCCTCGTACATCTGCAAAACACCACGGCATTATCAGTAGTTGTAATCCTTTCCTCCTATGATATGATCGCGACAAGGGTTAATCACTGTTCTTTTTTCCTCTCCAAAGATTCAATAATGAACGGCAGCATTGGCATTGGCATTACCATGATCAGTGACTCGCTCCGCCCGCCCAGGCCGTTCACGAGGACGTCGACGGTGTGCGCCTTGGACACGATGCCGGGGAAGAACTCCGCCCACTTGTTCTGCAACGGCTCGCCATAGACGGAACGGCCGGAAGCAAAAAAAAAAAAAAGAAAAAAAAATGAATGAAAGAAGACGACGAAGGCAACGTATAGTAATTTCGCAAAGGGAATGGATACACATACCGTGTCCATGAAGACGTCGACGAGGGCGAGGGCGCTCATGAACACGAGGCCCGACTCCCTGGAGCCCTCGACGTTGATGTCGGGCGGGCGGAAGGCGGCGCCGGGCTTGGCGAAGAGGCTGTCGTAGGTGGCGACGTTGAGCGCCTCGCGGGTGTCCCCGAGCACGCCCTGCTTGACCCAGACGTGGTCGCCGGCCTGCGCGAGGCGGATGAGCTCGTCCATGGCGCGCGCCGCCATGTCCACCATCATGGGGCGCTCCATCTCCGTCACGGGCGCCGGCACCTGGAACGGCATCCCCGAGGAGCAGCCGCTGAGGAGGTCCAGGTCCAGCGACGGCCCGCCAACGACGAGGCCCTGCGGCCCCCCGGGCATCATGCCCACGGACAGGTCCAGCGACGACACGGACAAGGTCGGCACCGGCGGCATCTGCGTGAAGGGACGGCCCAGGTACTTGGAGGTGATGCTCGACACCCGGTCCAGCTGCAAGAAGAACATTTCAGAGTATCAGAGACGGGCCGGCGAATGGACAAACACAAAGTCATAGAGTATAGAATGTTTAGACAAGTACCTCTTCCTTGAGGCGGGCGTTCTCCATGCGCAGCTTCTGCTCGTCGAAGAAGTCCTCGGCGACGGGGGGGCCGCCGCAGTTGGGGCAGATGACGTTCTTGAGCGCCTCGCGCATGGTGATGTTCTCGCACCGGATCTTGTCGTTCTCCGCGCGGAGGAAGCAGTTGTCCGCGCGCTCGTGCTGCGCCTGCAACAACTCATCAGGAGCACCGACCACGTCGTCCGTCGTCGCCCCATCAGGAAGGAATCCAAGGAGGCCGAGAAAAAGGAATCGGAAGAAGAACACTGGAAGAAGAAGAAGACGTACCTTCATCTGGGTGCGGCGGTTCTGGAACCAGAACTTGATCTGGCGCGGCTCCAGGCCGAGCTCCCGGCTGAGCGCGGCGCGCTGGTTCTCGTCCGGGTGCGGGCACTCCTTGAACATCCTGCGGTCACCACCAGTACATTACTCCGTCCATCATCACGATTCACGGCGGCGACGACGACCAGCCATCCACACACAAGGACAGAAACAACAGAGGAAGAAGAAGGCCAAACAAAGGAAGCAACAAGGAGAGACATGGAAGAAGAAGAAGAAGAAGGACGTACGCCTCGAGCTGCTGAATCTGGCGCGGGGTGTGGCGGTGGTACCGCTTGCGCTGCTGGCGCTGGCTGTCGGAGCCCTCAGGTTCATCGCCGAAATCCATTGGAGGCAAGCGACCCACCTACCAACCTGAACCCTCTCTTCTTCTTCTTCTCGCTTCCTCGCTCGCTTCGTTCTACAGCTGTAGGCGGCGGCGGCGGAGGAGGAGGAGGAGGAGGAGAGATCCCCTGTGCTGCTGTGCTCGAGTGCGCTCTCTGGCCTGGCCCCCTGCTCCTATTTATACACGGCGACGAGCAGCAGGCCGAGCAGGACAACGCCGGGCTGGGAGTGGAAGCCGCCTTCGGAACGTTGCAGGATAGGCAAAGTCTCGCGGAACCTTGGATCTAGCCATGCTTCACGCCATTCTCCCCTCTCTGCTTCCGCCTGCTGCTTTCCTTTCTTGCTCGCGCTTATCGCTCCACACCTCCCACCCTCTCTCTCCCCCGCTCCACTGCGGCAGTTACACTTGCTCGCTCCGTCGTCTCTATCCTCCAGCTCTCCCCGCTCCCTCCCTCCGCCTTGTTGGTCTACGAACCGCTGTCTCCTGCCAATCTTTCTTTGTTCCTCCTCCCTGCTCCGGCTGGCAGGAGAGGAGAGGAGAGGAGAGGGGGGAGGGAGAGTGGCGTGATGAGGAGGTAGAAGGAGAAGTAGTAACCGGTGCGAGCGAAATAAGCGAGGTTTTTAAGCGAGGGCAGGGCAGGGCGGCCGGCGAGGCCATGACCACTCTCTTTCTCTCTCTACAGTCCCTCTGTTGGGTTTGGATGGGAACAGCTGGAGCCATTTAAGGCCAAACGGGTCGGGTCTGCAATCTGCTGCATTTCCTCCTCAGATTCCCCCATCTTCCCTCTCCACCCGCAAACTACTCCTGTTGGTTTTTTTTTTTTTTTGTAGTAGTAGTATTTTGTTTTTGAACTTAATATGGAGCGGTATGCTGATCATGAAGCTTGAATGCGTATGATGTGAGTTGATCCAGTGGAGATTGAATTTGGGGTTCATCACAATGACAAACTATTGGTCGCTTAATTCCGCAATGTTTGTTTCGTATAAATAGGACCAACTCTGGGATTTATGGTGCGTGAATTGGAGGATGGAATTTTGTCGGTTATAGTACGTTACTTTCGCATCTACGTTATTTATCCGTGCGTGCAAACACATTATCCGATAACGTAAATTTTGCATGCATTATTGGTTTTATCCATAAAAAACCGAATCACGTAGCTTTTTACAACAGTGCGTAGTGTTTCTTGCTTATTAATGTAGAAAGTTTGGAACTTAACCGTGCGAGCCAAGGAAAAGGATCCATTACGCGTAACGTAACGTTGTTGTCTATGTGCTTCCATTTGCGTGGAATGTCGTAACGTAATGCTATCCATGCAAAAAGTGGAACTCTACGTGTCATGTGAATTTAGTATTGACGAAATACTCACGGTTAATATCCTCACAATTTTCATTTAAGTGGAAATACATAACAAATTTAAAGCATGACATGTTTCATGCTTATTAACAAAGTTGGGCAATTGAATGTCAAAATGCTTAGTTACTATCTTCAGATTTTTTTTTCACTCGAGCTAAATTTTATAACGTGTATTTGAAGCATCTTGAGTTGTACTTATTAATACAAAGTAGAACTCCACGTGTAAAATTGGTAACGGATTGTTAAAATCTTTGTTACTACTCGTATGTTTTCAATTCAAGCAAGATTTTGTTACACGAATTTGAAGTAATACAGTGCTTCTTATTAATAGAACTGATTTTGGAACTCTACATGTGAATGCGACCACGTAATGGCGTAACGCATTGTCGACATGCTCCATTATTGACCTATGTTCCCAATTTACAAGGCATGATTGATATTTTGTAACATAGATTTTGTATTGTTATAATAGTATGTGTTGTTTCTTTTGTGTTAGTACTTGTGTTGAATCTATATTACGGGGACCTTTGCATGTATATCTCGATTAGTGTTGTCTAAATTTTCTAATATAAATTCATTGTCTCATGAAAATGAACAAAGGTACCTTATGTATTAATAACAGAGCTACATTTAGAATTGTATAAGGTGTGAATCAATAAAAGAACCATTCATAATATTGTATTTTGATTTCTATTCATTATATTTATATCTCAACCCTACTTAGACTCTGACTCTTCAAGTAGTGTAAATTTGTAGAACTATGGTCATTCATTAAGAGTTATTCTTCCATGTTATGACAATCAAAGAAAGGATGATTACGACGTTGCATTATTGTTCTTTCATGTATTTTCATTAGTGTGGAGAATTAATCTTAGTAACCTTATTTTTTAACTTTGTTATTTCTCAGTATGTTATTGAATGAAGACATGTTTGAGTTTATAACCATGATCTTGGAATATTACCTCTATAAAATGTTACGTGACTTATGTCATAGTTTCATTCTACCATATTCATTGTGAAAGACAAGTGGGTGGCTAACTTCATTAGCGCAAACTATTTGTTTTTTTTCCACAATGAACTTCATTAGAACATTTGAAAGTAGTTTATTTTGGTTATGATTTTGGTGCTACAAAAGTCATAGTATATAAGATATATTGCATGTATTGGCATCAATTATGAATTTTTCATGATGGGTCATAAATGATTGGAAATAATTATATGACATATAATTATCAAAATAGTTAGAAATTATCTTATTGGATCCGGGTGCAAATAGATGGATATGCTTTGTGCAAACACTCTTATTGGGTTTGGTTCTTTTTTTCATCTATACATGTCTATCATCCACCCATATCTAGCTAAGAAATATTTCCGTACCTAAGCCAACATTTAACATGGCATTAAATTTTTGCTATTTTACTACTAGCTTAATATGGAAATATTGAATTTCATCCAAGTGAAGAGTAACAATTATAGTAGTGTATTTATATTCTATAGTTAGCAAGTAGCACAATAAATTGGTGTTGCCATGTTTGTGTCCCTAGCAACTAGACCATTATGATGACAAAAGATAGCAAGGTATTATGGTTGAATGGATCATAATGTATCCTACTAGTTTAAAATAATATTGGCATTAATTTTGTTGTGATTTGCACTAAAGCATACAATTTATATGTTCATAAGCACGAATGTTTAAATCTTGATTTTATTTAAACTCCTTATAAAATTTAATGGGATTTGCAAGTATGTTCTATCATAGATAACTCAAGCCATCAACATATACTTAAAATATTAATTTGGACTCATCATTTCTATTTGTACAGTTAAAATGAACCATGGATGAAGGTAAAAGTTACTAAAATTATTTTAAACAACTTTTTTGAGGAAGCTGATGGGTTAAGATACTTTCCAAAAAGAAACTTGGATGCTTTCATTTGTGCTTGAAAAAAGATGAGCAAAGAAAAGGAAGCAATATGATGAAAACTAATGTACAAGAATTTAGTGATCTTGTTTATGGTTCCTCAGTAACCATATGACTATTGGTTGCACTTCTTATACGTGAGTTGTTGATGATCAAATAAAATAGTTGACTATATTATTCTCACACAATAAATTATAAGTTCATTGTATGAAATATAATATATATTGTAGGTTCATTGTATATAATATATGAAATGTATTTACAAGAACATTGTCAACACATGTTATATGTTTTAATTATTCAAATAGTTTAGTCAAAACCTACTCATAAATAAATGTGTCAATCTTCACAAACAATGTTATAACTCGGTATGACCTTCTTTTAAAAACAACAAAATATTTATATGGCTTAATTTTTTTATTAACAATTTAAAACTATGGCTTCTATAATTAAATAAAGAAAATGTTTATGCTTGCAACCATCTTATCCAAGCACGGTTTACATATTCAATGTTTAAGAAACTTTGCAATATCTTATACAAAAACCAAATACTAATCTTATTATTCTAATAAAGTATCAATATGTGTAAAATACTTACAAATCGTTACTTATTTTATTCAATCTAGAGAACAACCACATAGTTTATATCAATAACTTGTTTCAAAATTAGTGTCTACAAAATTAATCTTACATGTTGTACAAATATTGTACTGATAAACATGAAATCAATGTCAGCTACTATCTGATGAGTACAATACTAAAAATAGTTAGAATTGATTATATTGGATTTGGATGAGAACATGCAAGAATGTTTGACCAAATAGACATATAAGGTTTGATTCTTTTTTCTTTTCATCCATAAATGGATCCACAATATAGTGCTAATAATTTCTTCCATCCTTTGGCAAGCATTTAGTATGTCACTAAGTTTCTACTAATTATATTACTATCTTAACAAAGAAATCCTAATTTTTCATACTACCGAGAAAAGTAACCAATATAGCATCATATAAATGTGTGCTACTATATCTAAATTCATAGACTCTAGTATATTAATGCTATCCTTTTTCGTGAAAAAATGGTTGGGTACGATGATAGAATATATCAAATTGTATTCTTCTATAACACTATTGTAATTAAAATTAATTGTAATGGAGTTTGTTCACATAGACCATACGTTCATTAACATTAAACTTTGAGTCTTAGTTTATTTTGAGTCATTGGAAAGTTGTCTAATTTTCATATTTGTGTAATATCCTAAAAAATAAAAACCTACCAAGGTCAAGTACATTCCTAGATTGGACACATATTTTTCATTTATGCATTCAAATTTAAAAGGCATGGATATAAACTATAAAGTAGTTCCTAAATTAGTTTTTATTGACATCTGAGGTAACTAGTGGTCAAGATGATTGCCCAAAATCAAATTTTATGCTAAAAATGTGTTATTAAAGAAAAGAAACAATGGGAAAATAATTTATGACAAAACTTGTTTTCTTTCGTCTACTACAATCGAGTTATCTTATTTCATGTTCCACAAGTGAATATGACTATGGGACATTTAATGTGTAAGTTATTGACAATTGAACAAAATTACCAATAAGACTTGAGAAATTGTACTCTTCGCACATAGTGGATTCTTGTTATATTCATGTATTCGAAAGAAGATGTCATTTGATTAATCGATGCTAACATACATCATTTCATTGAAACTTATTTGAGATTGAATTTGTACATTTTAGCATCATTTTTTCATGTATGCTCTTACTTATGTAGAGTAGTGAAATAAGTACATATAATTCATAATTGGGTATAATGTCCTTTGCACTCAATTTGAAAATCATGTGGAGACCTCACAATGAATCCAGTGTCGTCAAGAAACAGGTTTCTAGAGGGAGGTTCTAGAGCCATCACAGACACTTGGTAGAAATCTATGGAATTGTAGGTGAACATCTCCGAAGCTAGGTAGATGTAGAAGAAAACATCATCAGAATGTACATGGGCGTCTCTATGACTAGTGCTAGGATGCTCTCAGCATAGAAGATGCTAGATAAGCCATGGAAGGGGTCCTCTGCAATGAAAAAGATATTGTGTGGTGTAGATAGAAGGCAATGAAGTGGTCCTATTCCTCAAGATTCAATTAGCTCATTTCCTAATTGGGACCAAGGAGGGTCAAAGCTAGGGCCATGGAAGTCCATAGGACCATAGAGTCAGAGGGGAACGTGATGACGGGGAGCGGGATCATAGGAATTGAATGGATCTGCTCGGGTGGAGATAGAGAGGAAACTTTGTTTAGTCTCAACTGAGTTACGTGGCGCTAGTGACAAGGTCAGAACCAAAAAGGCAAATCATGGTGACGATGGTGAGCTTCGCAAAGAGGTTTCTTCTCTAGACATAGTGGCAACTTATAAGACTAATATAAAGGCCAATCACCTACTACCTCGAGCTTGAGATTGGTCGACCTCCTCTTGCTGGTACTAAGGGTGACAAAGGTGATGAACGAGCGTGAGATAGAGTCGAAAACTAGATAGAGTCGAAAACTCTACATTAAAGACATCTTAGAACTCAAGCTTCTATAACTGATTGTAGGCATGTTCATGGCTTGAACCATTACGATGAAAATGATCGCAAAAGTTAGTCATGGATCTAGAAGTCGTTCTATGCACTAGCAAACCATTTCTTATACTTGTATATAAAGTATTCAAGGGGCCCAAAAGGGATAAGACATTTCGAAAGAGATAGTGGTGCGCATACACCGGAAACGTCTGCAAGCTCCATCAGCCTACTGGCGACAAGAGCGAACTCGGCCCCAGCGTCGCCTCCCAGTGGGCAACTTGGGCATAGCTTCACCGTCGCCGCCCCCCCACTCCCCGCGTCCATGCCTTGCTCTGCGGTCGCCAGAGCTCGATGTCGGAGACCGATGGGAGGCAAAGATGGCGGCAACGCTTCTTCTCCCATTCTCCATCCTCTTCCATCCTTCTTTCGTCCCAACATCCTCTTCCATGTGCGTTCTTCGTCGCTGGTGTCCCACCCTTGCACAGAGTGGGATGCTCCGGTCCAGCCAGCCATCCTTTGGACCCGCTCCTCCCTAGCCGGGTCACTCCATCCTTCCCCTCCAAATCGCTCCTTGCCTAGGGTTGGGGTGGCGGAGGTGGTTCTCGGCCGGATCCAGCGACGGTGGGGCTACGGACATCGGGGATGGCCTAGATCTGTGACCGCGGCTCAGCATTGGCCAGGCTGCACCAGTTCGCGGCCCGCGGGGGGTCGTGGTCCGGCAATGGATTCATGTATGCTTTCCTAGGACTCCACGAGCGTACGGTCTAGTCCGGCAACGGCAGATATGTTCCCGTCGGCCGCGGATGCGCCCTACTACCGTGGATCCATGATCCTCAGAGAGGGGGGTCTCTGATTTGCGTGGGGGCAGCAGTGGCGCTCTTAACGTCTCACTGGCGATGACATTCTCCTAGCAATGGGTCGGTACATATGGCTAGTTTTGTAGGATGAAATCATTGGTGAAAACCATGCTGAATCTTGTTCGGCATGGCAATGACGTCGCCCTCGAGCATCATCCCCTCCATGGAGGCGTCGTCATGATCCCAGCTCTGCTTTGTTCTACAAGGTCAAAACCTCGTCCTTTCGGATGAACAGTAATGGCCTTCCACGTCGTACCCTTTATGAAAGGTGCCGTTGTGAAAGAATGCTATGTTTGTAGATTCTATTGCTGAGATTTCGCTCGGTGCTTGAGGCATGTTTTTGTACTCTCGACATATTCAACAATTTTCGGTGTCTTCAGATCCTTATATCCTTCGGTGGCCATGTAAGGTCTTTTATGGTGGTTCGTCTTTGGTTGTCGAAGTGGAATCGACTGAAGTTGTGAAAGAGTTCTTGCAACAGAGGTGGCATCGACTCATGCTCTTCTTCTTTCTAGTGTTTGATGAAGGCTACTAGAAGAAGATTTGTTTAGAGGAGCTGAGGGTTATCAAAACAAGCCATTCAAGTCGTATACTGGATTATTATGTTGGGTTTTTTTTTTCTTTCTCTTAGTGTCTTGGCAACGTACCTCTAGGTTATATGCCAACGCTATGTAATAGTTTGGTCTGATGCATCATCTTTCGACAGTGTTTGAAACCGGAATACATTTCCATTATCTAAAAAAATATTGATATGGTGTCATTAAAGGCATCGAGAAATGTATGAGAAAATGACCAGCCCAACAAGTTTAGATTTGACATGCAATAGCGTTGTCAAGAAAGACATGGACACACAATGCAAAAAAAAAAAAAGTCTACTATTCACGCAAGGGAGATCCCACATAGAAAAGTGATGGTGGTCGTACGGCGTCTTCGTGTACCGAAGATGAGCTTGGAAGCCGCCGTCGGTGTCGCGCTATTATGGAGCAGCCTACGACGACGACGACGGCCAGAACTCGGATGGCAAGACAGCGAAGGGTGGTATACATGAGCACGCGCCATTCATAGCGACACACCAAGCATTTACCGGCCAACAGTGGCGCTGCAACTGCGTCCATCCATTTCCGTAACGGCCCCAGGTAAAACACTGCAACGAGACAACGACGACGCCACCGGATCAGAGATCAAATTCCCTCTTGACCGGCCAGCCGTCCCGGCCCTGGGTCGCTTGCGCTTGCACACGGCCACACGCACGACACCCAGCAGCCATCCACGGTCCAACACGCCGCGCGGCTCGCCGTCGCCGTCGCCGACCGGTCGTTTCCGGGGCAGCGGACACGGACGGGTACGTGGGGCACGGCGGCGCGCGGGGCGGGGCGCGGATCGGAACCCAGAATGAAATCCTTGCCGCCTCCGATCCGGCTGTGCCCATCCCTGTACTTCCCCGGCACCCATGCATGCATGCCGATATGCTGCGTTCGGCAAGTCCGCGCGGCCGGTGCAGAAACGGGCGCTTGTCCGCACTGCCGAAGCGGCCGCTTTCCCTTTCCCCTTCCCCCGCGACCACCACCACGAGCAGGTTGCGAGCCGGGCGGGCGCTCCGCTGCTGCCGGCACCGGCTAAAGGCGCCTTGGCATCTAGCCCACCCAGGGAAACGATACGTTTTACGGTTGCGGTTCGCGGAGAGAGGCTGCGCTGGACTTTGACTGGACGAGTGGTGGACTGGATGCTGGAGTGCATGCAGTAGCAGTACAGATTCTTCAGTGACAGGCCGTCGTCACAGTGTAAGTGCGCGGCATCTCTGCAGCGATTACTGTTCCAGGTTCACAGTAAGGCTGTTTCAGGGGAAGGCGCGTGTATGAATGCGTATAGTACGAAACATAAGACACAACTTAACACGAAAAATTTTGACAAAAAAAAAAACAGAGAAAAATCGCACACGAGACATCAGTCATGAGCAAAGTCAACGGGGAATCCTCCGCCGTTGTTCCAGCTGAGCACTGTAAAACGATTTGCTGGAGTATTCAACCTAGCACGAGTAATTTTGGAAGAAAAAAGCACACACCGAGAAAATCGCACACAAGACCTTCATAAACAAAGTCAACGGCAGGGGAAAATCCTCCGCCGCTGAATTTCGTCACGCGCTCGGTGCGAAGCACGTACGTACGCCTAGGCCAGGCAGCACCAGCAGGGCACCACACACGCACGCAGCAGCGCATCTCCTGGATCCCGCTGACGTGGCGGGTGGGCCGCCGCTCCACGGAGAGAGAGGGCCCAGCCAGCCAGCTCGAAGCGAGCTACCGAGGCCCCCCCGGCCCGGCCGGCCAACCGACCCGCAACCCACTGGGCCCCGCGGCTCATTAGATTTAGTGGGCCCTCGCTGGGCGGGATTCAATCGCGCGGGGCCCGCGCCCTCCCTGGCCGCCGTACCCTCTCCGCGTTCAAGCCCGTCCTCTTTTTGCCCTGCTGCGCTGTGCCGTGCCTCTGCGGCTCCTGCGGCTGCGGCCCGCTCCCGCCCCGGCCGGGATCCAAAACCCTCGCGGCGCCGCGCCGTGTACCTCTTCTCTTGTTGTTTGCGCATTCCCGCTTGGACCTTGGAGGCAGGATTCTAGTCCATAGCGTGCACGAGAGCCCCAGTGACACTTTGAGGCACGGCGTGGACTCTTAGCCCATTAGATTGTGCTAGATGCCACAGCCTTCGTTTATGTCACGTGGAACATTTGGAAAGAGCGTGAGCAGAATATCTCATTAGGCAACAAATTTGAAATGGCGTGGTGGCTATTGTCGGTATTTGATACCGGCAATGCACCACGGGGTGTGTCACGTAGTACTTTTAGGGTGGCGAATCGACGTAGCTCGATGGTTCATTTAGAGATGCGACAAAACACAAGGGTTTATACATGTTCGGGCCGCGAGATGTGTAATACCATACGTCCTGTTTGGGGCTAATTGTATTGATCTGAGCTCTCGAGGATACAATGAGGGCGTATGAAGTTGAGGGAGTTGGAGAGTTGGGGGGCTGAGTTCCTATGGGGTTGAGGAGTTGTGTTGTTGAGAGGGATCCCTATCCCACCTTATATAGTCCGGCGTGGCTTGGGTAACAAAGAGTTATAGTCCTACTAGGATTGGTTACATCTACTACTAAGATTTTTCTTAGATTTTTCTTGTACACGTCGAGTCTTTGTCTTGTACGTCAAGTCGATCGGTCTTCTTCTGGACCGAACCCTCCGCCGGCCTATGTAGAGAATACGCTCCATGAGGACCCAGAGGATATCTATCCCCCACAAACCCCCGAGCTTCAAGTTGACTTGAGAAACAATCAGCTTGAAGATCCAATTTCTGCTTTCTAAACTGTCTTGCTTCGTAGCCTTCCGAGTATCTTGCTTTGTTGTCTTCAAAAAAATTTTGATAGTATCCTCCATGCAGCCCCCCGAGCCTCAAGCTGATTAGCATAATCAGGTTGAGGATCAAGTAGTCGAGTGGTCTTCAGAAATTCCGAGTGAGTCGGCGAGGCGCGCGGCAGCACAGCCTCCGAGTCGACGAAGTAGTAAGTCGGTGAAGAAGTGAGTCAGCAAGGTGGGCAGTAGCCCAGCCCCCGAGCTGTCAAAGTAGTGACTCGGCGAGGTGCGTGGCGTCGCAACTCCCGAGCTGACGAAGTAGCGAGTCGGCGAGGTGCGCGACAGCGCAACTCCCTAATCGACGAAGCGGTGAGTCGGCAAGGCGGACAACAGCCCAGCCCCCGAGCTGACAAAGTAGCGAGTCGGCGAGGTGCGCGACGGCGCAACTCCCGAGTCGACGAAGTAATGAGTCGGCAAGGCGGACAACAGCCCAGCCCCCGAGTCGACGAAGCAGTGAGTCGGCGAGGTGCGCGGCGGCGCAGCCCCCCGAGTCGACGAAACAGTGAGTAGCATTTTCCTAAAACGATAATCAAGAGACAACCCGAGCAGTATTGATCGGAGAGAAAAAAATACCCAAATAATATCGAATCGACAGAGCAAACCAATTGGATAAACAGCTTATGTGCCAATATAAAGGTAGCTTAGCTTACGGAGATAGAGTGAACTCCCCGTTTGAATTCCGAGTATACCGAAGGCATTGAGCGTCGGTGGGCCAGACCGACTGCCCAACATAAGCAAGCAAGAGCATGTAACACCAGCTGTAGGTCAGGTAACGACCTGAGTAGAGGGCCAGAATGCACTCTGATATGAGTTTTGCAAAGACATATAGCACCGTGCTGTCGGTCATCCGATCTAAGCCGATTGTCTTTGTTTTGTTGGGGCCCTGAGTGCTCCCCGATGTGAGGTCTGCAAAGGCATGTAACACCGTGCTGTCGGTCATCCGACCTAGGCCGATTGCCTTTGTTTTGGTAGGGCCCTGAGTGCTTCCCAACACGTGTACGAACGAAAGCATGTAACACCGTACTGTCGGTCGTCTGACCTAGGTCGATTGCTTTCGTGGGTGGAGCCGGAGGTATCCCCGTCATGAGTAGGAGTGGACATGTAACACCGTGCTGTCGATCATACGACCTAGGCGGATTGCCCCATACAAAGAGTGCGAAAGGACAGAGGACACCCCGTTACTGAATGAGCGAAGGCATGTAACGCCGGCTGGTCAGACCGACTGCCCCATCGTCATGGTGGTCATGAATAGTTCATAACGCCCGTCGTCGTATGCATAGATCTTGTCAGAAAACACTAAGACTTTTCAAAGCACAAGATACGCCAGAGAGGATTTGACTCGGCGAAACACGAGATGCAACATAAAAGAGTCGACTCAGAGAAACATGAGATGAATTGAAAAGAATTGCCTCGGCGAAACACGAAATGCAACTGAAAAGAATTGATTTGGCGAAACACGAGATGCAATCGATTAGAGAAAGTTCATGAAGTAGAAAATGTTTCAGCTTACCGAGGTGCTTAATGCACAGTTTGAATGACCAGAAATAATCTGAGTAATATGAAATCCCGAGTAATTCAGAAATAATCTGAGTGATCTAAAATAATATGTCTGGTCCAAAAATAATGATGATGAAATAGTACGAGTGATCCAAAATAATGATTGTGAAATCAATATGAATGATCTGAAATGATTTGAGTAATCCAGAATTGATCCGAGTCATTCCGAGTGATCCAAGACAATTGACCAGAGCAAGTATGAATAAATCAGAGATGATCCGAAATTTCGAGTAATTCAGAAATAATCCGGGTGATCCAAAAATAATATAGATAATCCGAGTGACCCATGAATAATCAAATCGATCCAATAACTCGGACATTCCAGAAGTAATTCAATTGCGATCCAATAGCCAGATGATTCAGAAATAATTTAATTAATCCACAGCCCGGATGATTGAGAAATAATATGAGTAATAATAGCAGACCATTTGGATCGGATGACTCACTGGGCGCGACATAGAGTTTATAGTAAGAGAAAAAATATTTTTCTGAAATAAAAATCAGGGAACAAATATGAGTAGTATAGTTTGCAGAGAGAATACTCCAATATAAATAATATTGAATTGACCAGCTAGAGCCAATCGGCTGGACAAATTAATTAGCATAGTAAATGCATAATTTAAACACTAAAACAACTTAGCTGTTCGGGGATGGATCGGTTGCCGAGTGATGTCGGGATACACCCTGAGTGGATGATTTAATTCCTCGGTGCATGCTATCGATCTGAGCAGATACTTTCGCCCGGCAGTCGAGAGTAGCAGATAATTTCTTTGCCGCATGAGATGGAACACCGGTTTTTTTCTCATCTTATTCAATTCTGACCTCCGACTTATTGACTTGAGCAGAATTCGCTTTCCATAAAAGCACATGGCGATGGTAAAAAGATTTCCATGATCTAGATGCGAACTATACAATGTGGCTTAGTAGGTAGGAATCTGATTCCATCGAGACCTTGATCCCAATCCAAACTGAAGTGCAGAAGCCTGCCGTCAATCCCATGCTGCATACGAACGGAACGAGGACTCCAATGTAAACAGACATCGACAATCGGACACGTCTTCTAAACTCAATCTTCCGATGATGATGGTGACAGATCGATCATGAGCAATCGCATGTGGCCAAGCACCTGTCATCAGCACATCTGGCTGGGGCAGATTGCGAGACCAGCAGTAAATCACCATGGAGTACACCACGAGCAGATTGCATCTTGCTACCACGAATTGCAAGGAATCCAGCCACGCGAATCGCCAAAATTTCCGGCGACAGAGGTGACGGCGACGATGATGTTGGCATAGAACGGGCCGCCGATTTGTAGCTGATCGAAGGCTTGTAGCAGATCGAAATTTTTCTTGGTCCTTCGATGTTGATGATGATGGCCATGGAGCTAGCGATGTTGAAGCAGACACTCCTACCTGGCGCGTCAATTGTCGGTGTTTGATACCGGCAATGCACCACGGGGTATGTCACGTAGTGCTTTTGGGGTGGCGAAATCGACGTAGCTCGATGGTTCGCTTAGAGATGCGATAAAACATAAGGGTTTATACAGGTTTGGGCCGCGAGATGCGTAATGCCCTACGTCCTGTTTGGGGCTAATTGTATTGATCTGAACTCTCGAGGGTACAATGAGGACGTATGAAGTTGAGGGAGTTGGAGAGTTGGGGGGGTTGAGTTCCTATGGGGTTGAGGAGTTATGTTGTTGAGAGGGATCCCTAGCCCGCCTTATATAGTCCGGCGTGGCTTGGTTTACAAAGAGTTCTAGTCCTTCTAAGATTGGTTACATCTTCTACTAGGATTTTTCTTAGATCTTTCTTGTACACGTCGAGTCCTTGTCTTGTGCGTCAAGTCAATCGGTCTTCTTCTACGCTGAACCCTCCGCCGGTCCACGTAGATAATACGCTCCATGAGGATTCAGGGGATATCTATCCCCCACAGCTATGAATACAAAGGAAGACTATCCTGTTTGGTTGCCCGCCCCAACCCTGGGCCAGGTCCAGCGCATGCAGGCTTCACTTGTTTGGTTGGCTGGAGATATGTGCTAGACAGATCAACACTGAGAAACGTTTTCATCGTGGATCCGGTGATCCGTCCTCTTTCCTCTAGCAAGGCGATGACAGATCAATCGAGTGCGGAGAAGTTGTGAACTATGTGTCATTTTTTCCAAAAACAATGTGGAAAAAAGCACGCAAGAAACAAAAAAAATGTAGGTGGACCTCCTGGTCTGTGTACACAAGATATTGCTTGAATAGATGACGTCTGTTTGGTATGAACCCACACGACCTTAATTAGGTTAACCTTGTTTTTTTTAAAAAAAAATCTTTGAATCTAGTGAGTAAAATTTGCAGTGTAATCGCTCAAAACAAAAAACAAACTATCAAGCATGTGTCACCAAGATTCCTCGGAGGAAACATACTGTATTGAGCTCTAATCAAAGACAAGGACTTAGCCATCTTCAGCTGTATACTCATTCCATTTCTTTAAATTCAAACTTCACTCCGCCGCATTTGTTTAGAGCGTTCAGTTGACTCAACCGCTGGAGATGATTTTAGGAATTTGCGGATGGCTCCGTCCTTCAGCTTTTCACTGATCCCCTCACCTGTCCAGGCCCCCAAATCGGATCCACCTCGTAAACCCCGCAAGCGGGCTTGTAGGCTTCTGCTGCTACGGCCCAAAAAGTAGCCGTTGCCTTTTTCCCCCCAAATGCCAAATCCCCTCCTCTCCCTCCCCCTCCCAGATCCCATTTCCATTTCCTCCGCTAAATTAAACGCGGCCGTTACGCTCTCGCCTCGCCCTCCCTCCCCGTTTCAAACTCCCCCAATCGCGTGGCGTCTCTCCCCTCGCCCAAAGGAGGAAGGAGAGCAGGCGAAAAGATTTCGGTTCCCCGATTCCGGCACCGACCGCGGCCGGAAGATCTCCGTGTCGGGGGGCGAGGCGGAGAGGCGGGGGAATCGGATGGTGGAGGTTGGCGCGAGCTTCATGGTAAGTTGGTAACCGGGGAATCGATCTCTCGACCTCCCCTGTTGTCGCCGCGCCCCCGCGTGCGCGATCGATAGGGGTCGCCGCTGCGCGCTGGCGTTGCTGACCATGGGTGGGGTTTGTCTGCGTGCTCAGGATAAGGTCGAGGCGGCGGCAGGCGAGGGCGGCGGCGTCGTCGGCGGGGACAAGGAGGAGGTGGAGGTGGAGGAGATGGCGCCCGTGGAACCCCTGCAGGAGCCCCCCGACGAGGGCGGCCCCGTGGGGTGGCCCATGCCGGATTTCTGCCCTCTCACGGTGAGCGAGCCCCCGCGCCGCCGCGATTCGAATCCCACACCGCGCGCGGCCTTCCCTATCCCTTTCCTCTCCGTTTCCCAGTGGACGGCCGCAACTGAAGACTGACTGAAAACCTTGTCTCGTTCGATCGAGCGTCTGACCAGATCGATGGCGCGGTGAAGGAGTCGTTCCTGGAGACCCTGCGGAAGGACGCGGCGGAGATGGAGCGGCCGGCGCGGGAGACGGAGGCGGAGGAAGCGCTGAGCCCGGACTCGCGGCCGTCCAGCAGCAAGCGCCACCGCGCCGGCACGGCCTCGCCGTCATCACGGACCAGCCCCTACCGCAACATCCTGCAGGTGTTCCAGCAGTGCAGGCAGGACGCCGTCGTGGAGACTCCCACCAAGCACTGCTGAAGCCGCCGGGCACAGCAGTGCAGGATCAGGCCGCGATGCCACGGCTTCTCACCGCTTGCATTGTCAAATGCTTGCTTGGTAGATTTTTTTTTCCCTTCGTTTAGCAGCAGTGTTCTTGATTGATGTGGCTGAAAAGGGGATACGGAGTTTTCGCTCGTGTAAAGATTGGGTTGGGGTATAAAGTTACAGAACCTCAAGTAAAGAAGAACGCCATGATGTTTTAGTTCCTTTGAGATTTACTACGTATGTCAAGCATAAGTTAGGCCAACTTCAACGGTTGTCTTATATCGAGGATTTCAGCACTGTTTCCACAAGTGGAGTTTGAAATGAAAAATGGAAGATGAGGAAAGATTCCAGTACTATTTCCACACTTAAAGTTAGTGTGCATCCGTATTGTGTGTATAATGTTTTCCACACCCCAGTGACACTAGCAAAGTTTAGTTTGTAACGAGAAATGGAAGATGAGGAAACCGCTGGGGATAGCCTTGTACTCATGCAAGCTCATTTTGGCATGTGGAATGATAATCGAGAGATGGTTCCCATATAGATGCGGCGACAAGTATGGAATATGACAAGCAAATAAGCATCAAAAAGTTTTATTGCGACGAAATAGGGCCCTGTTACAACATATGTTCTATGATGATGGGGCACGTTACAAAATATACATACATTTCATGTTGCCAGCTTTGCCAAAATCACCATATCTAATATCTTAACTTCGTATGTGTCGTCGAGCTTCACTATTCCGTCAGAACCATCTATGCCTATGAGTTTCCCTGTGTATCCACGGAAATTGCCGTTCAGTATCTTGATCCTGTCGCTCTTCTTTGGCCGGATGACCTCAACCTCGGTCGGAAGGACCGTCACCATGTCACCGTTGCCCGACGACCCGAGCGCAACTCGGCAAGATCCATCCTGTAAGTTCAAATGCGTACAAGTGAGAAAAATAGACAAACAGAAGAGAACAGAATTTTTGCTGTGCCGCCTCACGGTGTGCAACACATACCCCGAGTACTTCCCTCACCACGCCAGGACCGTCATCGCCTGCCCTCAACACATTCACCAAAACATCTGGCAACAGCCATGTAGCTTCACCCTCACCACCTGTAGGCGTTTGGGCACATGATTAGATGTGTACCGATAAAAGCAAGGCAGCACATTACAGGATTGAAAATATAGTGATCACAAATTCACAACAGCACACCTATTATGGGGGACATTATATCCATTCCAACATTGCCTGGGGTCATCGGTTGACCACCAGGTGTACCCGGAAGATATGAGGCGGAATTTGGAGTCATCGGTTGACCAACAGGTGTGGAAGGCACATACGGACTTGGAGCATTTGCTAACAGATCAGAATGGAAACACATTGTTAGAATCAATATCCACACTACAGAATAAACACATCACTACAATAGTACATTAAATAAATAATTGAATAGATTTATATACCATAGTTCTCCCTAGGAGTTGGAGCATCGTTGAAACTAACTCCCGGAGTGTTAGCCCACCCTGATCCAGGTGTGGGGGCTTCGTATGGTCGAGCAGGTGGGGTTCCTGGCTGAAAATTTTGAAAAAAAATAAATGTGCAAATTATACATCTTTACATCTTCAAAGAAAAGTTACCAAAAACAAATAAGGAATAGGATTGGGCTAGCAAAACTAACCTGGTATGCAGGACTGCTACTCCAGGTAGCAGGATTTCCATCTTCCCAATTATCCCTGGTAAATGATCAACACGGCACTTGATTAAAATAACATTTAAATGACTACTCTTAAGTCGAAACACAAGATAACAATGAGTCACTGTTTGGAACAAAGAAATTATCTTTCCTACATCCCAAACAGACCCTGAAGGCTGAAGTCATCTAACTTCCAAGTTTGTACATGGATCAGAAATATCGTTGAGGGAAAAACTACAACCTCGGAGGGCTCATAGGAGCCCAGGCTCGACTGCGCATGGGAGTCCGCATCCCATCGTGTATTGGTGTTGCTGTAGCAAATGAAAGGACAAGTTATTGCAAAAACACAGAAGATGCATAGTACTGAAACTTGCGACAGAAAGTGCCTGTGGAGATTCTCATTACAAGTCCATTATGGTGGGAATGCTTGATCAAATTGCTTGAGATTACAGCTAAGCATCTCTTGAGCATTTCAACAAATGAAAGGGATAATAGAATACAGAGATAGTACCAAGAAAAAAATACAACAAGGATTATCTTGCTTTTAAAAAACATAAGAGAGAAAACTTTTAAACAATTAGGTATAAGCAAATTAGCAAACAAAAGTACACAACGAAAGGGACAATAGAACACGTACCAAGACAAATATAATAAGGACTATCTTGTTTTAAAATAAACAAAGAGAAAAAACTTGTAAACAAGGTATGTGTAAGAGAAATAGCAAACAAAAGTATCAATCATAAGACACCAACTTGCAATATGGGGAGAGACAAAACATAACTAAAAATCACATTGAAAGCATATGGTTGAAGACATTCCTTTGATCTATGTGGAGAGATGGAAAAATATAAGGACGAGGCAAACAAACCTCCAGGGTCACGCATTGGAGTCTGATAAGGATGATGTGGTGTTCGAGATGGGTGCATTGGTGTTTCACCGCCCAATGAATAACGAGGTTCTCTGATAATGCGATGATACTCCAATTAGCAAAATAGTTTTTTTTAAGTTTGGTTGAAATGGTAAATGTTAAGGGAGAAAATGTTACCGGAATGGTGTTGCAACAGTAGGCGTGTCAGCAATATCATCTCTTTTAACTGTGTATGCATAGTCACATTAGTGTTCAATATATGAGAAGTCACAGGACACACGTAACAAATGAGGATTCACCTGTGACAATCTTCATCAATGAATCAAGCTCCACACGTACGAGTGCACCAGTCACCTCTTTAACACGGCCACGATACCCCTTGTAAGGACCAGATTTAATTTTGATACATTTACCGACCAAGGCATCATGCCCCCTACCACCACGACCACCTCCATATCTTCCACCATCTGTATTGGATGGTAAGGCCATATTAGTATATATAATCTACAGCTAAACAAAGCAACTGTACTTGCTTCTAGAAATGTAGAATATCAAATAGTCATCTGTAACTTATCCAGGCAAAATAAGCCTTGGAGGTTGGAAGCTAGAAGTATCAAAAGATCGTACAATTCATTTGAGGCCCTCTTGGGGGCAGCCTTCCTGGAGACTGCAAAATGCTTGCTGGAGATCTCAAAGCCCCAAGACGTGCATCAGTTGAGTCCATGCCCTGCATCAATAAAGCGAACAATGAGACAAATTCTCTAGCATAGCTGAACAAGATTTAAAAGGGTTCAGTACAAACATTTCCTTGACGACCACCATTTGATCCACCAACAAGAAGGCAAGATTGTGCTTTTGCACAAATAAAGCCTGCGTGTTCAAGGTGATGCCTGTCATAGATAAATAATATACCCTTGTGTATGTGTTCCACAGGTCCTTGCTTCCCCTAATTTGACAAGATATGGATTTAATAAACAAAAGAAAGGAACAGAATAAAGAGGAATCAAAACAACCTACTAAAATCATGAGGAAAAAAAAAAGAATTGGGACGCACCCTGCATGCTCCTTCAATAACCCTTACAACATCCTTTGCTGAGATAATATTATTTGATCGATCTTTCGCTGATGTGCGCCGATCAATCTTGCTTTTTATTTCTCTTAATTTCACGAGTACAACCTCAGGTCTATCTGGTACTCCTTTCAGAACCTAAATATGCACCTTGGTAAGTATACTTTGAAGCACAATCACCCTACATTACTGCTCCCTCCGATCATTAATATATATATATGATGTTAAAAAGCGTCATATATTAATGGGAGGAGGTAGTAGAATAATACAATTACCTGAAATGCTTCAGTTTCCACCCTAATAATTACACCAAATGACAAGTTGCTGAAAGAAGATTAAGGAACACAGGTAAGTGATCACAATAAGTGAATTGTGATTATTGTTCAATTGCAAGGGTAAACTTACTCCAAAAGGACAAGATCATGCAGTTCATAATCACCGATTCTGGTAATTCCTGTGGTAATTTCAGAGCTTTCGACAACATGGTCAGCAAACACTCGGATCTGTGCCATCCAAAAATACACAGTTAAGAACAAATAGATCATCTTAAATATTTCTATTTCCTAAGTTCAACTCTTGAGTCTTGATACGACAATTGCTCACATGCTCTTTAGTTGTGTCAGACAAAATGATCAAGACATGCCCTTCCACTTTAACAACCATGCCTGTAGCACCTTCTTGAACACCTGAGATCACCTTGACATGGTCACCAGGTTTGAAATATTTGCAAAGCTCCTTCTCATTGAAGGCTAATGTTTTCTGCAGTTACAAGAAACGCATTAACAGGACCAAACTGTAAGCCATACCTCCGCCAAGAAATTTATAGTAATAAATAGTTGAAGTTATGAGTGGTTACCGGAAGATCAGATATTTTTGGTCTGATATGAACAGTTTCATCCTCTACTTTCTCAACCCACCCCTCTAGATTTTTCAAATCGCCCTTAATAACAATGACAGCATCACCCTTCATAAAGTGACCTTTTTTCCTGTTTGCAAAGAGAGTGGACAAGCTAGCCATGTCGCCATTCATGTCATCACCAGGCTTCCTAAATTTCTCAAGTTCATCGAATGTCGGCTGAATATTATTTGTGTGGATTGATTTAGTGGAGACTGATTTGTACAAGAAACCATCTTTGAACTTCAAATTATCAACCCACTCAAAGTACTCCCCAGATTCTTTATCCCGCCTCCGTTCCACACGAATGTGCATCTCCCTGTCAGCACGAGATTAGCAAACAATAATAAAAACAATCAGATCAATTCTAAAGGAGGAAAATATCACCTCGCCTCATCAATATTGAAGAATCGTGGTGGCGGGACAAATGCTTTCTTCTTTACAGCCTCCCTCCCTTCCTGAAATACAGCTAATCATGGTAAGAACCCCAATGAGCATATAAACTGAAGAACTCAATCAAAATCAAGCAAATTAACAACTAATCATGGTAATCAGAATATTACTTCAAATAAATACAGCTCAAGGATCACAACATATTTTTTTGCTTTAGAAAAACATGATAAGGAGAAGTAAAAAAACACAGTGAACCCTCCTATTCCAAATGTAGATCGTTTATGTTTCAATATATGAAAAGTTACATAGATGGACAACTCATGGTTGACGTTACTAGATTCATCATGGAAAATCTTTTTTCCTTTCATAATATAACTCTCTAATCTGAAGAACTATACAGGAGTTTAAAAACACCACAAGTCAAGGTGTCATTGGAGACCGTGCTAATGTCCTAAACAACTTACATTTGGAATCAGATGTATAAAACTTAGATATTATTTACAATTTATTCTCTTATATCACATTTCATGCTTTGGACCTGAGATCTCAGTTTTGAATATACATTTAATAGATAATAGTTCACATAATAATTACTCCATCTCAATTTATAGGTCGTTTGACTTTTTTGGCACTAACTTTGATCAACTCGTCTTATTCATGTAGAAAGATCCAATTCATAGTTAAAATATATTATATGCTAAACTAAATCACAATTGAAAATAAATGATAATTGTGAAATTTTTTGAATAAGACGAGTAAGTCAAACTTGGTGTCAGTTAAAAAAGTCAACCGATCTATAAATTGAAACGGAGAGAGTACATAACAGGAGCGTAAAGCTAAGACAGATAAATTAATCCCACTCCTCAATTTACACAAGTAAACTATTAGATACGAAGCAATAACAAACAAAGTGCAACATTGAGAAAAACATAGGTTACAACCTACCAGTTTACTAGCCAACGCTTGTAGATCTATTCTAGGGATCAGCTTTACATCTACTCTTTGGCGCACATTGTCGACATCAACAACCTGCAAAATATAATTTACATAAATATCTGAAGAATGATATATATAATATTTATAAGAGAAGAATTGTGGTAATACCTTAGCAAGGTCTCCTTTATATATGCCCAACTTCATTCGGACCCAAGAATCCCTTGAAAGATCAACAGATTTGCTCTCAACAGAGAGGACATCTGCCATTTCTTTTATCGGAACTAATGTTATTTTTGCTGAAGCATAAATGTTTCGGAGACCTTTGCAAGCCTACAAAAATCAAATTTAGTAGGGAGAATGGAATTCAAAGAGGTAAAACGCCAAGCACATGCTTACCTCTTTGACATGGGCCTCCTTTTCAGCTTCAACATAAATATAATTTTTTAGATGATCCAATGCCACGACAGATTTTATCTGAAGGTCTGACCTATCAATGAACTTTTGCATCAGACAAATCGCAGTCTCTCTCTCATGTCCAATCTGAAGTCATAGTTATGCATTAGTGGAGTTGAACCAGGGCTAATAATAAACATCTAGGCAGTTTAATAAGATAAATCTTGAGCATACCGCACATTTGACCATCCATAGTTTAGGATCCTTCACAGAGGGCAACAGAGCTTGCTGTTCCACTTCTGCAGCTTCCTCACTGTACTCAATATGAGAGGATCTTGCATATCTCTCCCGCACTTGTCTCTCAATCTCATCAATGTCCTCTTCTTCATCCCTCATAGGAATAGAATGGCGCCTTGAGCCCCTAACAGCATCCTCATCAGGAATGTCGGCCCCAGCATCATTAATAAAATCTAAACAAAGACAAACGAGTAGATATCAATGCATTGGAACCTCATCATGCTTCTGTAGCTCAGCACAACAGTTGCACGGATTTGAATAATGGAAACTTCAACACAGAACTAATTCGATTTCACCATTCAAAAAGTTGTGAGGATTCAAAGGCAATATCATAAAACTGTAACAAAACTAAAAATGTTTCTCTCAGCAATAGCCATAAAAAAGTGTCACCAGATTTATGTCTAGTTTGCTCTGCCAAGAAGAGACCACAAATATAGAGCCAACTTGTGTCATCTGTATAGCATATTCCACCCATGTCTAAGGTTTATTACTTTCCATAACTAGAACTATGTGGTATTAAGTAGCAAAAGAGTCAACTCCAACATTAATAGCCCTTACTCATGATGTATAGAGTTGCACTCAGCTCATAAATATTTCAATTTAGTATGACTAATGCATTATTTTGATAAATCAAGGGTGGGAGATGTTTGTGAAAGTAACTGCAAGATTGGATGAAAAACATGGAGCTGATTTGAATGTTTCCAGTTTCGAGTATGGCCCTGTTTGGATCGTGGGCAAAAAAAGGGCAAATGGCAAAAGGGCAAAAGTTTTGCCCTTTTTTTTGCCATTTGGATCCAAACACCCCCTGGCAAAAGGGCAAATGCTACAGTAACTAGCGGCTAATCATGGATTAATTAGGCTTAATAAATTTGTCTCGTCGTTTAATCCTCATCTATGTAATTAGTTTTTTAATTAGGCTATATTTAATACTTCTAACTAGCGTCCAAACATCCGATGTGACATTTGCCATTTGCTATTTGCCATTTGATCCAAACAGGGCCTATATCCTTGCAAAAAATCTAATATACCTGATAGTTCGAATGTGCAGAATGAAGACAAAAGGACCGCAGCAGTACAGCAGTATAATAGAAAATAGTTTTGGTTTTATTTGAAGTAAAAGTTTCAGCCTAGAGGATTTTTTTTTCCTCGTTGCATAAGATTAAATCGTTTGAACCGTGGTGCAATTTATGAACCGTGGCGCAAGTTCAGGACCTAGCATCAAGATGCTCCAATACCACTCAACTAGGTCTGGTTCTTCATACCCCTAGAAACTTAGGTCGGCCAAATCACCATCACTGCCAACAGACATATTAAGAGAATTAATGTAGCAGGTCAACTTAAGCTTCAACAAGATCAAGGAAGCAAATCCTCACCAAAGCAGATAACTAAGGAAGATTCTGCACAGGGACTAAAAAGTTCAAGAAACAGATCATGAGTGTAGTTCAGCTAGCTTTTCTATCAAAAACATACTAGTAGTATTTTACTAATCACCATCACCCTGGTGCACCTCGATCACTTGTACCTAAACATGACTAAGGTCCATACTAATATCTGGAGCGGAGGCGAACATCAAAGTTGGCTCCTTTCCCCTATATACGACTGCCTACGTGCCTAAATTTGTTGCCGACCTGCAGTTGCTAACTTACTACAAAGTCACGAAAACAAAATAGAGGGGTGGATCTTATCTAAAGCATAAAGTAGCTTCGAAATTTGTAGTTTTTTCTCTCACTTAATCCCCCAAACCTAGTTCTGAATCGACCAAATTAGGCTCAGATCTCGACAGAGACGGCACGAACACCGCCCAAGTCCCAGACAGGGCACCACGACGGAATCAAACAGAGTGACCGCTCACCGTCCTCGCCCTCGCCGTCGTCCTCTTCCTCCTCGTCCTCGTCGACCTGCGCCTCCTCGTCGAAGAACCCCCGCACCCCGCCGCCGCCCTTCTTCTTCGGCCGGGAGGCGCCGCCGTCGTCGTCATCATCCTCGTCGTCGTCATCGATGGCCGAGTCGTCGATGAAGTTGTCCTCGCGCGACCGCTTCCGCCCGCCGCCGCCGCCGCCGCCCTTGCCGCGGGAGGCCTTCCCGCGCCTCGCCTCCTCCTCGTAGTCGTCCTCCTCGTCCTCATCCTCTTCGTCGTCCAGGTCGTAGGCCTCCTCCTCGTCCTCCTCCTCCTCCACCTCGTCGTCGTCGTCGTCGCGGCCGCGGCGAGCCATGGATTTGGCGGCTAGGTTTTCGAGCTCTCGCGAGGAAAGGGGAAACTCGTCGCGTCTCGCGTCGTGTGTGCGCGAGGGAAGGCGAGGCGGTGTTGAGCCCGAGCCGCCCCGCGACCGCGATTGGGCCGCCGTGTCCCTAGACCGTTGGATCCTGTCGGGAGCGCCGAGATTCGCGACTGGATGGGCTGGTTTCGAGACGGGGCGCAACTGAAGTGGCCCAGTGTCTGGCTTGCAATAGCAACGCCAACGTCCCCGCTAGTTTGGGACACCATCACCGAGACCGAGGGAGCTTTCGGTTTTGCCAAAGCAGAATCAACGGACTGATAAAAAAAAAGCAGAATCAACGGATAATTGGATAGCCTCAACAACCTCAACCAGGATGCTTATTTTTCATGAGCCAAATATATATTTTTTTTTTGAAAAATTCATGAGCCAAATATTTGTCGCAACTCTGTAGCTACGGCTGCAGAAGTCAACACTGCAATGGCAGCTAGATACAAGAGTGCGGCAGCTGCCAGCTGCAGCGGGAGCAATAGCCCACCAGTGAGCAGGCCCATAGATATTTAATGCGTTAAGGATTAGTGCACAATTCGTACTTGTAAAAGACCCATCAATGAATCATTGATTCAAATCGATACAAGGCCAGATAAATGGGATCATGGTTAACAGACGAACTATTCTTCCATGCAAGTGAAACTTCATTGTCGCTGTTGTTGTCGCCGTCCCTTGCCTTTTGAATGGACGAGATTATCGTGCGACGGGGTCCCGCGATCTGAGCGCGCGACCCCCTCCGCGCTGCCACGACACTTCTTTTTCCGGCACGCCCGCCGACGATTCCTTGGCCTCCTCGTCACCCTCCTCCGATGCGGCACCTTCCTCGGCACGCCGCCTCCCCGTCCTCTCTGTCGCGCCGCCTCCTCAGCCTCTTCCCGCGTCCTCTCCGATCTCCTGGCGTCCTCCCCGGACGAAGCTTCCCCGGCCTCCCCGTCGCCCTCCCTGATGTCCCACCTTCCCCGGCGCACCGTCTCCCCGGCCTTCTCGGCGTCCTCCTCGGCCTCCTCGGTGTCCTCCCCGCCCTCTCCTCGGCACAGCGCCTCCCGTCGCCCTCCCAGCTTCAAGTTGTGTATGAAAAAAAACAGCAAGTTATGCGTGAAGAGGTGCAGCAAGTTATGTGAAAAAGATGTAGAAAGTTGTGTCATGCTAGCAAGTTGACATAATTATGTAGCAAGTTCGTGTGATCTTGTAACAAAGTTTCTGCTATAGCAAAGTTCGTGTGATATGTGTAGCAAATTCACGTGATTATGTAATGAGTCTGTGGTATTTTTTAGCAAGTTCATGCCGTGATAAGTTTATGTGATTATGTAGCAAGTTTATTTGATTATATAACAAATCCGTGATATCTTTTAGCAAGTTTTCTGCTGTGTTAAATTCGTGTGATTATATGACAAGTTATGTAATGTCTAAAAATTTCAGCAAGTTTTGTGTAAAAATGGTCTAAAAATCAGCAAGTTATCTTTTTTCCTATTTTGTGTAGCAAGTTGTGTGATGTCTGCTGCTCTATGTAGCAAGTTGTGTAATATCTACAGCAACAAAAGTTATGAAAAAAAACAGCAGCAAGTTATATACACCGATGACCTGAAAAATCAGCAAGTTATTGAGAAAACGAAATGCAAGTTGGAGTCGCGAAAGTAGCAGTTAAAGACCGAGCAATTGAAAAGTCCACAAAGGCCCAGCTATCCGTAAGGCACGCGGGCTGAGGAGGGCACGAGGGCACAGGCGCGCGTGGACCGAAACATGGTGCAGGCAAGCAGGCCGCGGAAGGCGCAGGGAGGCAGCCCAGGGGGCTTCGGACTGTATCGCGCGGAGTCGCGCCCTGGCACACCGCGCGACCCAGACGCGCTATAGAGTTTCCGGTTTGAATTCATAAACCAAATGTTATCTTTTGAATTTATGAAGCCCACAAAAGCATTTTTGGATGGGCTACAATTATGGGACCTATTGGGCCTTACTTGCACAGCCCATAATTTAAACGTCAAAACTTTCATGGGCTAATATTCATGGCGGATGTCTATGCAAATCTGCTAGCATTCTGAAACCAAAGCCCAAGGACTTATGAAAAACTCCATTTAAAAAACAGAGATAGTCCCTCCACCCAAAAATAGTGCATGCACGTATTAGAAAAGAGTACTCATTAGAAAAATTAATCTTAAACATTTGACTAGTAAGTAATAATTAAGTAAAAAGTATATCCATTTTAGTATATACCCCCTTTATTTTTTTTCTTTAGCGTGTTTGTCTTTTTTTAAAAAACTTTAATCCTTCATCTTATTCAAAAAATTTATGCAAATATATGAAAATACAAGTCATACTCAAACTACCCCTAATGATAAAGGAAAGTATAAAAAAAATAAAGGATAAGTAATGGGATTTTTTTAATAAGACGAAGGATCAGAGTTTTGAAAAAAAAAGTCAACCACGCCAAATAAAAAAATTTAGGCAGTACATGCTATACAATTAATTCAGTATTAAAAAATACTTTAGTACGATGATAGATTTGCATTTATTGAGAACATTCTTTAAAAGAACATGAATGGTCAAAGCTTTGCTCGAAAGACCATGTCAAAAATTTATACGCCTTATTCTTTAGGAGAGAGTAATAAATATCCCATTTCACAAGATGATGTGTAAGCACTTTCAACCTATGTGGTACATTGGCATAGCGAGGATTTGGAACCCTTGTATTCATTGGAAAAAAGAGTGTGATGCAATATATAGAACCAGATGATCATAGTAACAAACAACCAAAGTTTACATTGGTTGGTTAGGATAAACATGGTATATATATAAATGTATAATTTCTTTTGACATAAACACTTGTATTCGCGTGAATAAAGGCGAGCACTCTTGCCTACGCCACTGATGTAGTAGAGAATAAATAAGAAGAGAGAGAATACATCAATCTAAGCTTCAACACAAGACACCAGGTACCAAAAAAAACCCTAAAAGCTAGCATCACCGACGTTGCGAGGGCGTTTGGTTCATTCATTATCCCATTATCCGGGGATGTATCTGGATATAGGTGAACCAAACACCCCTGAATCAAGATTCACACGAGGAAGCAAAGAGACCCCAAAACAAGATGACTCTTTCTCTCTAGCCAACGGCCAACCTGTCGATACAGACTCACATGTAACCAAATCCACCAACCTAACCAAATCCACCAACCTGCTCATAATACGGCGAGGAAAACAAACCTCACAAATGAGTCATCGGAGCTCGCATCACATGGATCACCAACGGTATAAACCTTGTAGGGGATCGAAGCACTCACGATCAGACCAAGTATCGCTAAGTTTTTCTTGAGGCGCTTAATTGCCCCTGTCAGCTAGCTAGACCTCTCTTTCCATTGTTAAAAAATTACACGCTCAATAAAGCTTGTCGCGGAGCGGGAACGAATGGAACCAATCGAATTGATGCAAAAAAAGTGGCAGCCTGAATTTCTGAACGCTGGTGGCACGACCGTGGCCACCGAATTCTCGACACGTCGTGCTCGGGTTCATACTGACACTACAGCCCTTGAACTATCGGGTCGTTGGATCTTCTGCAAAGCCTCTGAATCACTGTGTGCAGCGGTTTGTGTATATTGATTGTCTAAACGCTGTTCTAACCGTCTTCTTCTCTGTATACAGTGTCGCTACAGTGTATAGACAGTCCTTTTAGACCATGGTCACCAGATAGGGCATTTGTACCGTATACATTGCGTAATCATTGTTTTTCCACTCTGTATACAATACGCAAACAGTGTTTTCCACACTAATTTTCACGCTCTGATGACCATACTCTTACACGATCCACTGCACATAGTGTGCACGGCCCAGATGGCGCGAGCAAAGAGATTCTGGGTGTGTTTAGAACCCTGAAATTGGTACTGTTCCGAACTGAAAAGCACTGTAGCACGTTTCGTTTGTTTGTGGTAAATATTGTCCTATCATGACCTAACTAGGCTCAAAAGATTCGTCTCGCAAAGTACATCTAAACTGTGCAATTATTTTTTTATTTCATCTACATTTAGTACTCCATGCATATGCCGACATTTTGATGTGACGGGGAATCTTCTTTTTGCATAGTAGAATTTGGAAGAACTTTTTGGGTTCTAAACACACCCTCTCTCTAACCGCCTGCAGCACCGCATGTGATCGAGCCGTGCCCGTACGTACGTGAATCAAACCCATCACGAAGAACCTGCATTGCACTGCATAGGGTGGCGTACGGACACGAAAGGCAGCTAACGTCTGAGCGTCACTGTACCCTACGTCGTCCTACCCGGTCCCGGTGCAGGCTTCTCCTACGCGTGCCGTCCATATGTTCGCACCTCCCGCGGTCTATAGCGCTGGACGCGGCCGTACCCCGGCACTGGGCAGAAGCAGTTGAGCCGACGTGGACAGTGGGATCGTTCTCGCGCCACGGCCTGGCTCCACGCCCGAATGCCCGATGCCGCGAGTCCGGCGAGGCGGCGGCCGTGGCGCCCTGCGCGACAAGATCCCGCGTCACGGCGCCCACGTGCGAGCGAGCGCCCGCGGCCTCCGGCCTGGCCCAGGAGAATTTCCATTCCATCTCCGGTCCCGCGGGAGCACGTGATGATTTGCGTGGCTCCGTTCCAGTTCCCAGCCTGTGGTCGTGGGCCGCGTCGTTGGTTTTGGCTTTGGACATCTGCTGGTACGTGGCCTCGTGGGCCGGCCCGCCGCGCGCGCGCCTTGCGAGGCCCAGTCCTCGTAATGTACAGATGGAGGACAAGTCAAGGGGTCCTGTTCCGTAGCGCGCCGCGATCGGCCGTTGCATGCGGGCATGCGTCAGGCGTGCGGCAAGCAGGAGCTGGACCACCAGTCGAAGCAGAGTCAGCAGCGCATCAGCAGAAGCAAGCAAAGGAACCCCGAGGTGAGGTGAAATTAATGCAGGCACGGAAGCCGGACCGAGGGGGGAATGGAAGGGAAAGACGCAACTTGACGATGGAGACGAGGGGTGTGTTTAGATGGTTGAAAAAAACACTGTTTCGAACTGAAAAGTACTGTAGAACCACTGTATCATTTTTCGTTTGTTTGTGGTAAATATTGTCCTACTATGGCTTAACTAGGCTCAAAAGATTCGTCTCGCAAAGTACATCTAAACTGTGCAATTATTTTTTTATTTCATCTACATTTAGTATTCCATACATGTGCCGGCATTTTGATGTGACGGAAAATCTTTTTTTTACATAATAAATTTTGAGAAAAAATTAGGGTACTAAACAGGGCCGAGTGTGCATGCCGCCACTCGTGTCCTGTGAAGACCGACCACCAAGACGTCCTCCTGACTCCTGAGACTGGCGGAGGCAGAGGCAGAGTGATCGATACGCTTGGTTTGCAGTATGCTGGCCCGAGAAGAGTCACCGTACCTCCCTCCCAGCGCCGCTCAACGCAAAGCGCACATGTCCGACAGGATTGCCACCGATGTCATGTCATGTCTGTGGGCTCGATTTTGAGCTCGATGATCCACCGAGGTCTCAAGTCGCTGACGACCGATGCAATCCGCCGCGGCTCCGTACTTGCCACGAGCAGGCCAGTCCACTCACGCCATGATTAGCAGCCAAGCCAAAGCTCCGCGCCGCGCCGTGCCCCCCACATGATTCCGTTCCGCGCCTCCACATGGCCGCCCACATGCCGCCACGCACGCACGCACCCTTGTCGCCCGTGCCAATGCGATGCAATGCCCCCACCGCCGGCGACCCGGGGGCCGAAACGTATCCGCCGGGCGGTGTCCGCTGCCACTCTTGCCCCTTGATGCTAATGACGGAGGCCGGACCCAGACGAAGCGCAGCCGCACGCTCCCCGGCGGCGGCGGGCGCTGACGAGGAAGGATGCGTGGGCGCGCGGCGTGCACGCACTCTCCCATGCGCCAGTCCCTGTTCGCTTTAACGCGACGGCGACGGCCCCGGCTGCCTTGGCTTGCTGTGACTGTGACCAAAGGCCATCGCGCGCCAGTGCCACGCTCTCGCTGCTTAAGCCTGCTACCATGCCATGCCATGCCTTTTTTCGATTAAAACTGAGGGTCAGTTTGAAACGCAGAAATTTCACAGAAATTGTGCAGAAATTTTACAGAAATTAGTTTAATTTTATAGAAAAAACGCAGCAACGGAAAAATTTTCCCGCGTTCCGAACAAGGTCTGAAGAGTGCAGGCATTGGATGGCCATTGCTGAATGCTACTGCTAGGAAGCCACAGGCAGCAAGCAAAGCTTCCGGTGAAGTGTCGCCGTGCTGTGCCACAAGGTGTAGTCCCGAAACAACCGTCTCGCACGAGAACACGTACACGGTACACCTGCGCCGACTTTTCCCTTCCACCGGTCGGGAAAGCAGGAAAAGGCGGCAATGATTCTTTCCTTGGAATATTCTCCTGAATGTGCGCATCTGTACTTGCACCCTTTTTTTCCCGCCGTTAGTTTAGCGCAAACGCACTCGATCTGCCCCTTCTGGTCTAGTGACAGTCCCCCTAGCTACCTACCTAAACCTAGAGCATCAAAGTATAGTCCCTCAGGCTATCTCCAAGGGTAGCCTTAAAATATGGGTTGGTGCATAACACTGTAGCGTACCGTAGACAGAAAGAGAAGTGGTTGGAATAGTGATAGGGGATGAAAAATGGAGGTTCCCTTAAAGATAGCCTCATGTGTGCTCGCTTAACCAAAGTCAGATACCTCAAGGTTAACCACTCCGGCGTGGCCAAACAAATTTCCGCAGCAGTTCAGAAATGGGAAAAACGGTTCGGAATTCGGCGAATTTCGAGTTTCTCCGGCCCAAAGGAGAATTTGAATCCGAGGAAAACGAAACCCGTTTTTCTTTCCACCTAGAAAATGGACATTTCCGACAAAAACGTAGTTATTCTACTGAAAACATGGAAAAACGCGACGGAATGTCATCCCCGGATCCCCCTGTGCCAGCTCATTCAAACATGTTGCTCCTTCCCCACCCTTCTCCGTGCATCGATACTTGCGTCTAAACCCCCCGCAAATCTTCAGAACATGCTCCCACACACACTAGGTCTGCCATTCACCTACAAATACCCAAACCACATACATCGCTTCATGTACGCAAAATAACATGCTATAAACTTATATGCTATACAAATATTACTAACATATAATACAATATATAGTAAGAACAATGTGTGCACACTACCAACCTACTAACAACTAACGCATACTAATACAAATAAGTAGCCAGAACTATGAACAATATTCGTTATCAAATATCCATAACATTAGGATAGAGTGGGCGTGAGGGGGGTGTAAATGGTTAACGAGTGGCGGGTCTCTTAATGGGTCTGAAAGTGAATTATTTTGCCCTTAACTAAACATATTTGTTTTGATCAATCTAGTGCAAATGTTTTTTTTTTTCAAATTTCTAAAATTTGGTTTGATTTTTAAAAAAAATTCTGGCGAAAATAGTTCCGTATAGGCCCAAAACGAAATTGGAAACCAGACTCAAATCTGTGCCTTTCCAAGGAAAAAAGTTTTCCTGGTTAGAGTGGGATGCAGTGATGCAAGTTTGTTGGGATGGAAAAAATCAACCTACTCAATTTCCATCCACAAAATAAACACAAAACGTTCAGACTTTGAAATGGACGCATGCAAATTTTAAGGCAACGCTATTGGATCTCGAGTCACCAACTCACAACCGGTACACGAACACACTGTACACATATATATAAGTGATCACCACATGGAGCCAAATTCTAGTGTGGCATAAATTAAGATAATGAATTGAATACCCGAAAGCTACCGGTATTCAGGATCCGCCCTTCCCGGCTAGTAAACCGTGTTTCCCCGGTGGATTTTGATGCGGCAGCGGCGGAATGCGACATTCGCCATCCGGATGTGAAGCAATGAGAGAGAGAGGACATAAGGGGAAGTTAATGTTGTTCTACTGGCTACCCAGTCATTTTGGATAGGGTGGGCGCGCGGGTGGCGGGTCTTTTAATGGGTCTGACATTATTTTTTTCATTAACTAAAACATGTTTTTTTATCAAGATCTAGTGAAAATGGCTCAAAATAGCATCTAGTTTTTATTATATTTCATTTTTTGAATTTTAAATTTCCAAATTGTGCGTCGATTTTTCTTTGATTTTTTCGACGAAAACTGTTTTCGAATAGGTCCGGAAAAAAGGGAAAAATGGACTGAAATATGTGCCTTTCTGAGCAAAAAAAGTTTCTCAGGTCAGGGTGATCTGTAGGGTTGCAAGTTTATTTAGAGGGGAAAAAATCAACCTGCTCAATTTTCGTCCATAGAATAAACACAAAAATTCAGACCTTGAAATAGATGCATGCAAATTTTAGAGTCACGCAACACTACTAGATCTCGAGTCACCAACTCACAAACTGGTATATGAGCATACTGTACTATATATAACTGATCACTACATGGAGCCAGACTCCAGTGTGGCGCGAGTTGAGCTAATGAATTGAATACCTGAAAGCTACCGGTATTTGGGATTGGCCCTTCCCAGCCGTTAAACGTGTTTCCCCGGTGGATTTCAATGCGGCGGCGCGGAAAATGACGTTCGCTAGCCGGGTGTGAAGCAACGAGAGAGAGAGGATGTGAGGGGAAAGTGAATGTCGTCCTTCTACTGGTTGCCCGGTCATTTTGGATAGGGTGGGCGGGTGGCCGGGTCGTCTTTTAATTGATCTGACATTATTTTATTCATTAACTAAAACACGTTTGGTTTGATCAAGATCTAGTGGACATGGCTCAAATTAACCTCTAGTTTTCATCCTATTTTTTGTATTTTTTTATATTTTTAAAATTTTGGGTTGATTTTTTCCGGCAAAAACAGTTCCGTATAGGTCCGCAAAGAAATGGAAAACTGGACTGAACTCCGTGCCTTTCCAAGAAAAAATTCTTCCCCTGCTCAGGGTGGGATGCAAGTTTATCCAGTGGAAAAAATCAACCTGCTGAATTTCCATCCACAGAATAAACACAAAACATCCATACCTCGAAATGGACGTATGTAAATTTTAGAGTCAGACAACGCCACCAAGGATCACCACAACCACATGGAGCCAAACGAACTCCAGTGTGGCGCGAATTGAGCTAATTGAATACCTGAAAGCTACTGCGCGTGTCGTGGTCGCAAGTTGCAGCAGAACAAGGTTGGAATTGGAAGGGTGCGAGCTAGGGATGGGCGGACAGCGGTGGGATTTTTAAAGATCAGCGTCCGCTACAGTGCACGCACTTGCTCCCGATCCTTTTGTTTTCTGCCCAATCACAATCATCCCGCCTGCTAGCGCCCCGCGCCCCCTACCCCTCCTCCCCACCAAGGCGAGATCTCTCCTTTTTTTCTGTGAAGGAACAGAGCATCTGCGCAAAGAAACCGATATACAGATGCTGTTCCACCAAAACTCTACGTCGTAAAATGGATATACACACAGGGAGCTGAGAGGGATCGCCGGATCGGAGATAAAAGAAAGGCGTGGATTTTTCGCATTTTTTTTTCAGGGGAAAAGGAGTGGGTTTTCGTATATATCGTGGCTTGGCTTTGCAGCAGGGAAACAAACAACCTTTGGGAATTCAAAACGCTGTTGGCCCTAGGCATCTACCCTCGTCGTCTTGCCCTTCCATGCCGCCAGCTCGTTTTCACCAGTACGACCTACACTCTAGGGCTAGCTAGCCATAGACTATGGTAGCCACCGCGATTCTCGGTCGATCGATCATTCATCGTTTCGCCTTTCTCGCTTGGGCGTTCATGCTCGATTCGTCGCGGCGGCCTCTCCGCTTTATTCTTCTTTTTCTGCCACTAGTTGACCGCACGTGTGAAGAAAAAAAATCCGTCCTCTAAATATGTTCATGAGTCATGGCATATGGTGAATTGTAACGGCATGTTTCTGAATATGTGAATAGTAATTGTACATCTTCAAACTATGATATTTGTAATGCAATAGATCTAAATAACCCATGTATTTATGATATTGCGAAGAATATATTGATGTCCCGGTGAGCACGAAGTGGATGGCGACCTAAGTATGAAAACAAAATGTCTCACCCTCCTATTGCATGGCTTAAAAATAGAAATCATGTAAGTTTTTCTTTGTCTCTCGTTCTTCCCTTTTGCTCCACCTCTTCCTAATTTTCTATATGCCCTCTTCCTCCTATTTGGGCCAGCATGCTCCCTGAGTCCAGAGCGCACGCAGACAAGCTCAGATGTGGCTCGTTTTTTTTTGTTTTCTCCCCCCTTAGTCGGTAACTTTTACAGTTTTATCAGCTGAAAGTAGATTATCCCAAACTTGAATACTGCCAATCAAGATGGTTCCAAGTTTTCCATACAATTTTGAAGTTATCAAAAGCAACATATTCATAAAGAACTGTTAGGAAAATACAACAAAATATTAGGGATATTTGCATACCTACAAAACTGAAGACATAAGTTCAAACAACAAGTGTCCGAGAATTGTCAAAAATTTACTTAACACACATGATTGAATGTATGGATTCCAATGCTTGAATTGGTACATGTCTCAATAATCTGCAGAGCAAAGAATACGTTTAGCATTCTGAAAATTATTTAGTGGGCTCTCGATCTCCAATGTGACCAGAACTTACCTTCAAGGTGTCTTCATGGGAATAGAAGGAGTTAATCAAAAGCAGTGGCGCGTTGCTGCATTTAAATAACAGTGGAATAGTCCATTGCCGGAAATATTAAGAAACCAAATCTATTAATAAGCATGGCATGAAACTGGAAATATCAAGAAACCAAATCGATTATATTGGAAAGTCTACCAAAGAAAGGATACAGAACACTAAAAGCACACACAATATACTAAAAGACTATCTCAATAAAGGGAAGAAATAATCCGCTCAATCTTTAGTAAGCCACGATAATTGCAATATCTACCAAACCACATTATCTATTAGCTTAGGTACATTAGAACTCATGCCAGAACAAAAGGATAATTTCTTGGTCCAATTCATAGGTTTTCTCATTGGGACAGCAGAATGCTAATATACCAAAGTCAACAGTAACAATCAAGTGTCTCGGTATAATATAGTCTGCCCATGGTCTGTCACAGAATTTAATCATTCTTCCCAGTTGATGGGTTAAACCAAAATAGCTTGCACTAAAAGAGAAACTAATATGGCCACTAAAGCCATGCTGATTTCTAAGAAAAGCAATCACTTCCTGTTATTGTCGTATTTTTCTACAAGTTAAACTACTTGTTATTTCAAAAATGACTTCTTTTTTGGGACGGAGGGAGTAGAAAAAAATTTTGGAACTGACTTCCTAACCTGTATGATTACAAATCACAAGCAGACAAATTAAGCATGTATATCATTTATTCTATAGGTTAAATGGACACACATTATTGTGGCAACCTTTAAATCAACGTAAAGCTCTCTAGATTGACCATTTATTGTTGTACTGCATAGTTCAGAAATAACAAGCTCTACGTTTTCTTACGGATGAAGATGTGAAAATAACATCATCATGCTAGTTCACATTTTCAATCAATGTTACAGGTAAACAGGCCAAAAGGAAAAAAAATAGGCATGTTGTAGAGGAACTTAATTGGTTCAAAGTTATCAATCTGATCTCAGAAAACATACCTAAGGTGACAAAAACACAAGGATGCAACTTCAGGAGAGATAACAGTTCTTGAATCGTTCCTGGTGCTCTTATTAGCATGAATACCTGCATAGAAAAAAAGATAAGCAGCCAAATTTTGACCAACATAAATTTCATATATAATACTTGCTCTGTTAAACAGTTTCGTCTTTCGTCTTTGTTAAAGTTAAATCATAAAATGTAGGTAATCTTCTTACAAACAAAAAAATATGACGATGGATATACTTGTTGAGAAAGAAATTTTGAATAAAGATTGCGAAATATTCTGGTGCCAAAAGGCCAAAGCATCACAGACGCTTTATGCCAGCAGTAGATCACAGGTCAAAAGAGTATGTCATCTCAACTACCACCGGAGGGAAAGGAAAACTCTGATGATTAATGCAGTGGTGATTACCAAGACAGTAATAAAGCTTCAAAGATAACCAGAACAAGATGTGGCGCTACACTTCAGCTTGCACAATTGTGACAGCAATGAGAAAGACAAGCTGCTAGTCATGGTCCATAGTATATCAATAAATGTTTATTCAGCACATAGATTTGTTCAAGACTGTTGTTTAGAGCCAACCAAAAGAAATGTAGTTTAGCAGCCTTACAGTTAAAACTATTCGTCATATTTAAAAGCTTGAATTAAACACATTGGAAGAAGTGTGGACTTTGAAACATGATAACATCTAGACGACCACATAAATGTACCTAGAAAAAAAGGGTGCATCAAGAACAGTCAGCTTTCTAAAAGACCGCCTGAGGTATTATTAGTCTCAGGTCCAAGGCGTAATACAGCTTACCCATGCTCAGTTGGTATCCTGAAAAGGTGAGATCACAGATCACAGGAGCTTCCAGTTCCTGATCTAAAGTAAAGTAACACAAGGTCCCACTATCCTAGGCTCTTTCTTTGTCAAAGCTCTCACCTTGCATGTTCATCATTGATACTGCACAATCACACTCAAATCTCCTACATACTGCTAGACATGTTGCTCAGAGAGATTTAGCCAAAAAAAAAAAAGAACTGATTGTGCATATGCAAATCAAATGGAGAAACTACCTGCTAGTTGTCATTCCATATGCATGTGTGGACATGATAGTTCATGTAAATGGTAGTCCATAGGAGGCATTCCGATAGGACAAACATCCCAATTTTGAAAAAATGATTATTTAAGCTGTACGTTCTTTCTTACAAATTCAGTTTGAAAATAGGTTGAGCATCCCAATTAACAAACTTTCAAACACAAGCAACAGCTTGTGTTGATAGCTACCATGGAAATTATGATCAGGGAATTCCATTTGTTACTCCCCATAGTCATATTTGCATGACATTTCAGACAGCAAGTATGGCATGCATATAGCTCTAATTTGTTGTCTGAAAAGTGAAAAGTCGTATATATATAAGTGGCTGTTGGTAGTGCCAGTGGATGAACAAACAAACAAGCAGTACCGTAGAATAGAATAAATCATGGATGCACTCCCCATCCCTTTCAGGGACACAAGCAAGAATCAGATAAGAAATAAGTATGGACGCTCACCTCCCTGTTGACAGGTCGGTGCCCTCCTCTCTGGACCCTCCTGATTTCACCTGGAACCAAAGCAAAATGCAGTCAGACTAAAAAAGACCCCATGCCCTAGATTGTCCACGCTCAACCATGCAAGAATAAGGACACCAACACTCTGGCAATGGAGCACATTAACAGTACAACGAACAAACACAACAACAGTTGTCTAGAATAGAAATCAGCGTTAATTTATTAACCACCACACCGTGGAAGCACACAAGCAATATAAACCTACGCGATGAAAGGGAAGAAAGACGAATGGAAGCCACCATAATACGCAGCTGCACATTCATAGCGTTTGGTGCTTGATAGGCAAATGAACCGAGGAAACCAACATTTCTATGTTGTGGTCTCTTTTAGAAAACCACTCCTGATTTTCTCTGTTATACATGAGGTCTTTTTTGCAAGGGAAATTATTATTTCATTCATTCTTTTACTGGAGTTGTGTTATTCCTAGCCATGGAACTGAATTTTGCATCCTTTGAACCTAGTCGACATCTGCTAAAACCGCAAAGAAGATTCCTCAATGGCAATAGAACAGAACTAATCTGTGTTTCTGAGAAACATTTCATCACCTTAAGAGAACCAACTTGATCCACTGTCACTTTAGTGGGAAAAGATAACATCATCCCCAACCTGAAGGAAGCAAGAAAAAGGTATGACTGCAGGGGAGTTGAACCAAAGCACCTGATTCAGCAAGGGACCAAAGCTGGCATCACCTTGCTCATCATTCCAACTGAAACAATCCATAAGAAAATAAAAACAAACATGTCCAAGATGAGATCACATACACAAGACGAAGTGAGAAGGATCACCTGCTATGTCCCTGGTGTTCTGATTAGCCAGCTCGCCATTGAACACATGTGCTTCCGAATATCCAAAACCTGTCAAATATACAAAAGATCTATTTCAACACAATTACTGGAACATTCAAAACCTATCAGGTCACCCCTAAATCCGAAAGTATCTAAAACACACCAGACAACAGACCATTGGAGAAGCTAGAAAGCCCGTCCATGGCTCCTGAAGGCCAGATGCATTGCAAAATGCAACAACGTTAGTTAACATGAGAACATAATCATGCAAAAAAGGAAGAGCAAGAAGCAATGGAATTGATGTACTATCTCTCTGTCAGGTGGTGCTCTCACGGTCCATGCTTGCCAAACCGAACAGCAAACCAGCAAAACAAACTGTAGATTCACAAGCCAAGCAAGGAATACTGAATCGATCCCTATTGGCATCAAATAGTGTCCACTCCAATGAACTAAATTAGCTTGCAACCTGCACTCGATTCTCCTCTTGTTTCATTGTTTACTATTTAGATCGCAGGTGCTACCAGCTGGTCACATCACATCACGCATTTCGTCAAGCCACATCTGTGTCATATTCCTTGCTTCAGTTCAGTAAACTGCAACAGGATCTGGAAATCAATGTTCCATGCATAGATCCGTCGTTGCTTCAGTTCAGTAAACTGCATCAGCCACCAGGACCTGAAAAAGCAATGTTCCATGCATCAGGAGCATACAGTATATGTGCTATCACGCAGCTCTGCGTCTGATGCAATCGTAACTGTGATGGTTGATGGTTACGGTGCTTTGAAACGGCAGCCTGAACAGGTGCAATGGCAACCTCCAAGCACCTCTTTTTATGGGGTGGCGGCGGCAGTGGGCGGCGTGCTGCGCCGGCGCCATGGTGGCAGGGGGCGCGCTGGCGGCCGGGGCTCTGCGCGGCGTCCGGGCGGCGGCGTGCGGCGCCGGCGGCCGGGGGCGCTGGTGTCCGGGCGGCCGGAGGCGCTATGCTGGCGTCCTGGCCAGTGGGAGAGGGGCGTAGGCGTCCTTGCGGCGGACGGGGTCGGGGCGCGGGCGTCTGGGCTGCTGCCAAGGGTGGTGTGCTGCCGTCCTGGCAGCGGTGCGCTGCACAGTAGCGGCGGTTGTGACGGAACCGGCAAGCCGTCGGCGTCAGGGACGACGTGGGACGCCGTCTACAGTAGCGGCGTCTGGACGTCCGGGGCGCGCGCGGGTTGTGACAGAGCTGGCAAGTCAAGCCGTCGGCGTCAGGGATGGCGTCGGCGTTCGGACGGCCGTGGCGCGCTGGTGCGCCGAGGCGGCGGCGTGCGGCGCCGGCGTCCGGCCGGTGAGGGCGCACTGACCGTTTCACGGGGGCGCGTGCGGCGCCAGCGTTTGGTCGCGGCGTCCGGCGCGCGAGCCGAGGCGTCGGGGGTGGTGTGCGGCGGCGTGCGGCGCCGACGGCTTGGCTTCCGGAGCACGAGCCGGGGCGTCGGTGCTGCGTTAGACGGCGGCGGCTTCCGGGCGTCGGGGTGCGCTGGAGTGGCGTGCGGAGCGGCGTGCGATGCCGGTTTCTGGGCAGCCGATGATTCAGGTGGAGCGTCCTGGCGTCCTGGCTGCCAGGGATTAGGAAATCAATCAAACACACCTAATTAGGAACGCACGATTAGGATAATTGATCCTCTCGTTTCCAAAAACATGGGTGGGTATGGGGTAGAAATAAGGTGAGAAAACAAGAGAGGAGATGGCAGAAACATTTTGTATCTATGGGTTTTGAGCCTTTTCATCCTTTTCCAACCCTCTCAAAACTGTGTAGTGGACCCAGCGTGAGAGGTATACCTTAGTTTTCTCAGGTAAAAAAGATTTTCACCGAACTCGCTCTTTTATAGTGTAGATGCGTGCATGCGTGACCACTCCTGCTTGCTCGCATTGCTTCGTTTCCTCCCGGCCGGTCCTTTTTTGCATTGCCACAGGACCATGGTCACCGGAACGTGTATTTGTACCGTATACAGTACGTAATTATTATTTCTTCATTTTATGTACAGTGCACAAACAGTGTTTTCCACAATCATTTTCACTCACTGGTGACCATGGTCTGCTTTAATTTGCCGCCCGCCGTGCGCGGGAGCTGATCTGAACTCTCCATCCAATGTAAACTTCGATCACATCGAGAGATGGGACTTTGGGCCGTGCTATCTGTGAGTTACCCGAAGCACGATATTTTGGTATGACCCAAAGCACGCACAGCACGATAATTTTTAGGCCGTGCTGGCACGGCACGAACACGAGAACCGTGCCGTGCCTAGGATCACGGCACGATGGACCACAAGGCATGTTACGGCACAGTAATATGACATTGTGAGTATTTATATTGAAAAAAAAAATTGATCATTTTAGTTTTTCCTCTACCTTCTTTCTTAAATTTTCACCATTCACATTAAATTAGGAGATCGAGTGAAATTTATAACGTTCGGATTTTGAGCTAGCACGACACGATGGCGGCACGACGTGTCATGAGTAATGTTTGGACCTACTTCAAAATATGTTGAGCACGTAAAGCACGACACGATAGACACGATGTGACAATCATGCACGGCATGATGTAGCACGAAGCACGAGAGGTCACGGCGCAAGTCCCACCTTTATGACTAGAGTCATCAAAAAATGAAAATAGATGTGAAAAACACTGTTTGCGCACTATACACAGAGTGAAAAAACAATAATTGTGTACTGTCGACGGTACAGATGTATTACCGGTGACCTTGGTCTAATCGCATCTCTCGGCTGGCGATGGCGACCTCTCTCTGGGAAAAGCTCCACGGCCAATCTGAACCTTCCTTTCCGGTCTCTTTGTTCTTCTCGTAGTCTCATATGGCCTGGCATCTCGTGGACCGAACAATTTCGCTAGCTGCTCATGCGGGAATGATGGGTTCGCACGATCGATGATCTGCAGGCAGTCCGTCCCACGTACGCGTCTATCTCCCTGCATCGAAGGCCCCAACGCAAGCCGTCGGTTCCAAAAGCGCCACGGTCGAATGATGAAAAGTTGCTTTTTTCTTTTGTTGGTGGTGTTTGTGGGCTCTGTGATCTCACGGCGATGAAGCAATAGTAGCAGAATAATCCGGCATCAGGCCCTTTATTTCTAATGTTAGAAAATATCTGCACCATAACGAACTCGCCCTTTTCACTATTTTTTTTTTTTGAAAACGCGGCAAGAGGATTGCCATGACTCAAACTTTATTAGAAAAGAGAGATGACACTACAAAACCATCAAACCAAACAGCCACACTCACACACTTGAAAAGAAAAACAAAGACTCAAGAACTTAGAAAAACTCATGCAAAACTCTTCGCCGCTTGTTGATCACTCAGGTCTTCTTTGATGATGAAAGCCACATTCGTTGCCAATTTCTCCACTCGTTGAAAAGACCTCCTATTTCTCTCTTTTCAAATCTCCCACCAAAAATAGATCATCAAAACCGTCAAACACTCTTCGTTCTTGCTTAACCACTTTAAGCCGTAGTCTTCTCCACCACTTGTACACTGATCCTTGCTGGTCAGCTGTTCTAAGGGAAGTGAGCCCGAATCAAGAAAGAAGCCGGTTCAACACCGTTTTTTAAAGACATAGTCCTTGAAGAGATGACCAATTATTTCTGACTCTGTTTGCATAGTCTACATAAAGGGTCTTGAAGCCAGTCTCTCCTCAGCATATTGTTCACAGTGAGTAGTTTCCTATGGAGAAGTGTCCACGTGAAAATCTGTATTTGGATTCTGCTTGTGCTCTCCAGATCGGCAACAGCTTGATTTTGGAAAAACTGCCCTAAAATTGGGCGAGATATGCACTCTTAGTCGAAAATTCGCCATCTGTAGTCCACCGCCTCTTAATTTCATCTTCAGTGGTAGCATCCATTGTCACCCCACCAATTGCCTCCCCTTTTCACTATTTGTCGACAGGTAGCCGGTTGGAGAAAGAAAAAGATCAATCGTCACACTGAATTTTGTGGGTTCAGCTGGTATATTGGTAATTATTCAGTCCACGACTATTATGGGGTTACTGTTTCATGTTACGACTCCTTTGAAATGCTAATTTTGCTTCCGAACTCCGTTGCAAACTTAATTATTAACATCGTCTGCAAAAGCAAAACAATATCTTTTTGAGCCGAAATGGCAATTGCTCTGCTTTTGCATTCAAGCGGAGAGAATTTACAAGCAAGAGTGCTGCTAACAAAACAAATAAACTAAGGGCCCATTATGGAGATTTTGAGAATCCACCTATCAAAATCTGCTAAGCTAACCAAACACATAGGATACTACACCTTGGATTTTGTGCACGACATATCTCACAATCAAAGTTCAAATAGATTTTCTTGGTTAATGTGTAGAATCCAAAAATCTAAAATCTAAGGAAACCAAACGGCACCTAAACAAGGCGAACTGCTAAGAGCAGCCACAACAAGCAAAAGAAAACTACTTTGTACACAATCACACCGAACAGGGATGATCTAAGCAAAACAGCATCTATCAGAGGTATTCATAGGTCGGTAGGTCACCTCCTACGTACGTACGTACGCAAAAAGATATCCTGTGTTGAATTGCTGACCTGAAAAGAGTTCATACGCTAGAGGACTCTTCTCTCTTCATCATCGAGAAAAGCCGATATGTTTATTTGACTCTTGTACGTTTGCTTGCTGCTCGTTCGAAATCGATCAGGAGAACGCAGTTTCAACCACAGTGCTCTACTAGCATTGCATACCGCGCCAGTGCTTGACTAGCGCGAGCGTAATCTTGTCCCGACCATGGTAGATGCTGGCTTTGCTTCAGGCGCCATGCAAAATGTTAGGTCCAGAGGATCGGATAATGTTGTATACAGACAGACAGCACCTTGCACCACACAGCCTGTCGTGCGTTATAGTTTTGAGAAGTAGGAGGGGCATGTTTACAATGTTTTTCCTTTTATTTTTACCTCATGCATTTTTTATTAGGTGGCAAACGGCTAATTGCTTTTTTGTTACACGTTAGGTACTTGTTAAATGCTCTGGTGGGCGGTGTTCACGCCGCTTTCATCAACACATCCTCGTGACCCAATTTGTCATGATCTATTTGTTTGCGCAAGATTCTTGTTAATCCATCCGTTCCAATTTATAGATCGTTTGATTTTATTGGCATTCGGTTAAATCGGCTCGTCCTATTCAAAATATTTGCGAAAATGAAGAAACATTCAATTCATAGTTAAAGTATATTATATGTTAAACTAAACCACAATAAAAATAAATGATAATTGTGAAATTTTTTAAATAAGACGAGCTGGTTTAATTTGACCGGATGCTAAAAAACGTCAAATGATATATAAATTGGGACCGATTATAAGAATAATTTCATACTGTATAACACCGTTTATTTGAATGGTTTACATATTTTTATAGATTTTGCTAGTTGAAGTAAAAAAATGTTCGACTCTAGGACGGATTTATTGGTAATTTTGAATGAAGCACAGTAGTTTGATGCACCATTCAGATGTGTAAAGTAACGAGTTTATTTACCTCTTTAAGCATGGCAAAATAGGAGTAGAAATACCTTTATCCATCTTAAAGGGAAAGGCAATGCTTAACAAAGGGAAAGAGACTCCTTTTGCCTAGCTAATTAGTGGCATGATGCGTGCAGGTTCAGAAATTAACGAACAACGCACGATTCCGGCGCAGGATTGGGAGCTGGGCGATTAGAGTAGACCTGGGCATGGGCCGCCCGACCCGGCAGACCCGATCCGACCCGCCCGAAAAAAGCCCGACCCAGCCCGGCCCGGTTAGATCAACGGGCGGGCATGGGCCAAAAATCTCAGCCCGGTGGAACTTTTGGGTCTGGCTTGGGCTAGAATTTTAGCCCGCGGGCCGGCCCGATGACCCGACAAAAGAACCGGTTGGCCCAACACGTCCCCTTCCCTCTCGGCGGCCTGGCCCAGCACCTACCATCCCCTCCTGTCTCGGCTTGGCCCAACGCCTCCCCTCTCCTTTCGGCCTGGCCCAACAACTCTCTTCCTGGCCTGGCCCAACACCTCCCATCCCCTAACCCTAAGCCTCCTCCGGCTCCCAGCTCTCGCGAGTCGCGACTCGCGAGGCGGAGACGCAGACGACAACGCGCCGCCGCCCGCTTCCCCGCTACCCGCGCGACCGCGCTCCGCTCCCCGGCATGGAAGCGATGCCCCGTTCCCCAGCCTTGGCCCGCCGCCGGATCCGCCTCCGCCTTTCTCTTCCTCGCCGTCGGATCTGCGGCCGCCTCTCTTCCTCGCCGCCACCGCCGAAACCGTCGGGGCGCCTTACCGTAGGTACGCCGCCGTCTTCCTCTCCCTCGCACCCGGAGCCACCGCCAGCAGGCCTTTGCTCGCCTCCTCTCCATCTCCTTCGCACAGCCTGCACCACCGCCTCCGCGCCACGCCGCCGCGGAAGCAGTCAACGTCGGGCCGACGGGCCGACCCGCGGGTCGTCGGGCCAGGCAACGGGCGGGCTCGGGCCATGAATTTCAGCCCGACGCTCGGGCCGGGTCGGGTTCGGGCCAACACATGGAAACGGCGGGTCGGCTTCGACCCGACCCAAACCCGGCCCGGCCCGGCCCGGTGGATGCCCAGGTCTAGATTAGAGTATTTGTTTCATCGTATCACAAACTTCTCTCGCGTCCAATGAGACCCCGGGTATATATATAAACTACTCCCTCTTCGTTTTAAATTTGTATAACGCTGTTATTTTTTTCTAAAATTTTGACCATCTGTCTTGTTCAAAAAATGTCATTCATTTATTTTGTTGTCATTTTATTTATTACTAAATATAATTTGAATATGATTCATATTTTCACACGTTTAAATATATTTTTTGAATAAAAGACAAAAAGTTAAAGTTGTGGATAAAAATCAATCGACGGAGGGCGCACGTTTTATAGTTGGTAGCTGTGTTTTACCACATCTAAATGTGATTGGTACAAAAGGTGTAGTGTAGCGAGTAAGATGGCATTGGCAGGTGTGCACAGAATAAAATGGCCACGATAAATTTCGCAACTCTGTCAGAAAATGTGCACATTACACGTGGGGTAAACTTATAACACTAACCAACCATCTGTCTAAGAATCTATAGCGTGTCCAAGAAATTGCGTGACAGAGTGTGGCAATCAACCAAATTCGCCAAACCGTATCGTGACTCAGCTTGCAGCAGGATCGATCACTGATGAAAGCACACGGCGACTTTAGGGGGGTGCACGCTGCGCGGCCGTGCGTCGTTGCGTGCCCGCTCGGAGTCTCCAAATTAGGTAATGGCTTAACTAAACGAATTATTTGCGTGACACGAGTCTTATCGTTTTGCTTATGGCACCCAATTATTTGCTTGCAAAAAAGTCTGTATCGTTGAGAACTCGTAAAAAATGGGGTAGTGCGCTAGCTTTAAGGACAGAGAATCAGAACCCAAGTTGGCACGTTATTTGCGTACGCAAGAGCGCAAACACAGAGCGCCGTAGACCCTGCAAGTTTAGCACTTTGATCACAAGCTAGGATGCATGATAGGTAGGTTAAAGCAGATGCAGAACGGGCCGTCACAAGCACATTTTGGGTGACATTCTTGCCACATGTACGGCCAAAGCATTCCCCGTGTGGGTTTTGAATTCCCTCTTTTTTTGCAGTTTGTTAAAGTGCCAGTGGCTTGGATTGATGAAGTGTTCCATGTTCACCAGAATGCCTATCCAACCCCGCCCATTCACTATTCTAACTATCTCTTTCTCTGTCTACAGTGTTTTGGGCTCTCCTTTTAGCCTCTTTGGTGAGAGCAAGCGATCGGATTATTTGGGGGATATCGGGCGAAATAGCATTTCCAAATAGATATAGAATGAACTTGATGTTAACGTTTATGCATTTTAACCGGCTTGTTACCAAGAAAAATCAAAAGGTGTGGATAAAAAAATAGGTCTTATTTGATTTCCATAGAGGAAAAGATCCAAAAACATCCACCTCGAATCCATACTGCTATCTGAATTTCTTTGCTATCATTTTAGCAAATATAACGTGAATTTTTGGTTCATTCTAAAACATCCACATCGAATCCAAATTGCTATCCTTTTCTTCTCTATCATTTTGTACCAAATATAACGTGAATATGTGGTTCATTCTTATTGAGTTATTGAATCTTAACAAGCTCAACGTACGCCAAAAAATAAAAAAAATGGTCTTATTTGATTTGCATAGAGTAAAAGATCCAAAACATCCACATCGAATCTAGATTTCTGCCCAAATTTCTTTTCTATCATTTTACTAAATATATGGTAAATTTGTGGTTCATTCTTATTGAATCTTAACAAGCGCAACTCCAAAACGAGGAGTATTGCTAGATTCGTATAGAAAAAAAAATGACATGTCTGATTTGTTTACAATCAAAGGAAAATGGCAGAAAGAAAACGTTCGAACGTCATACAGATCCATCTTGAGGCCCTTATCCCCCAAATCAAATTTCAACTTGTTTCATAGTTTAAAACTTAGTGTACACCTAGTTATATCCAGATAAAACATTCCCACCTCACTTCGTAAACCTCAATTGAGAATGTCCTAAGACAACAATGTGAGTTTTATTCTCATTAAAAAAGTATCGTATTAGCGATTTGATGAAGTGCATGGCAATTAGCGATTTCACTATGTGTTTTAACTATGCGAAACCTTATGCACGCTCTTTTTCAATGTTGATTGCCTCTTGCATAGCCTATGAACCAAAAAAAATTATGGAACATGCAAAACCATCTGAACCCTGGATTAAATAAATATTTTTTTTAGTTATGCGGTGTTTTGGAAACACAAGCATCGTAGTTGGCTGTATGATTTTTATGCTAGGGGATAAAGCCTATATTGTCGTTCCATGCTAACTTGCTTAATTAAACAGATGATGAAAGTATCGTCTTTTCACGACTAGACCTGGGCATGGGTCATCCGACCCGACCAACCCGACCCAACCCGTCCGAAAAAAACCCGGCCCGACCCGATCCGAGCAACGTGACGGGTGGGCGCGGGCCGTTTTTTTTTGACCCGCAACAATCGACGGGCCGGGCATGGGCCGTGATTTTTGACCCAAAACCCGCCCAACCCAAAAAAACCCGACCCAAAGACAAAAAAACCCGACCCAATCCGGAAAAAACCCGACCCGACGCGTCCGCAGAAGGCGCACGGGCCAACCCGACCCGACCCGGTGATAGGCACGGGTCGGGTGCGGGCCGTCCTATGCGACCCGCGACTTGACCTTGACCCGACCCGACCCGACATTTGCCTAGGTCTATTCACGACCATATATCTCGACATATATTGCTTTTGAAAAGATAACAAGACTTTCATTGCCTAAAAAAATGAGGGAAGGTGTACGTTTTTGAAGTGACGACGACCTGATGAGTATGTAACTGTTCCGGTTTTTAGGTTTCTAATTAATATCATTAATTAAAAAAAATAGTGCACGGCGGTTGTCGTCGGGGCCGCGAGGATGATTGCACAGCGCACGGCCGGCGGAAGAAGACGACGACGACTACTTTTTCCGTCCCAAAATACTTGTCGTCTATTTCGATTTCCGTACACGATAAATTATTTGTCTTATTCAAAAAATATTTATAAATATTTTTTATTTTTCTTATAATATGATTACAAACATAATTATCAAAAAATAAATAAAACTTTTAAATATTTTTGAATAAGACGAACGATTTTTCGTGCACTGAAATCAAAGCACGTGATAATTTTTTGTGGAGACAGGCGGCAAGGAAAACCGTCCGATCCTGAGCCGTGCACTCCTTGGATCCTTTGACGTACGATGGAAGTGGGATGGAATTATGGAACAAGATCGAGATTCTTCGTGAGCAGAGAAGCAATCCAATCCAAGCCGCTCCTCGGGTCGAGATTCCGCGGCGGTCGAGCACGCAGTCGTCGTTCCGGCGGGCAGCCACACAAGAGCGGTTTTAATATCTGTCCTCGGTCGGCGTGTGGCCCGCCGCTGGGTTCCGTTCGGTCGTCTGTTTCCGGGTCGGGGAACAAGCAGCGAGGTCGTCAAAAACACTGTTCCGTTCCACTGCCAAGGAAAACTCGGCAGGTGCCGGTTCGTCACGTACCACGGACACGTCGAAAGCCCATGCCGAACACGACAGGACTGCCTGGAAATGGTCGCCTTCACACAGGTCACGACACGACGACGCGCGCCCGTCCGTCGTCAACACAGCACAGTGCATGCCCTGGCTGGCTGGCATTTGTCCGGCGGCCGGCCGGCCGGCCGTCGACCGCTCCGCCCGCGCTCTCGGAAATTCCGCCACCAGCCTACCACTACGCCGGTCGCCGAGGGGCACGGGGGAACGAAAGGAACAAGATGCCAACACGATCACGATGATGAGGTATTGTGCGTCTTGGGAACTTGGAGGAGCGCACGCGGAGGCGCTCTAGAAGAAGACTAGAGAGGACGCCTGCACGCTGTGACAGAGCACGCAGGCAGGCAGGGCAGGCATAGAATGGAAGGATGTGGAGGAGGCGCAGAAGGTTCCGGGCAGGGGGAGATTCCGAGAATTGAAAACGAGGCCACGTTTTCTAGATCCCGAATTCCAAAAGGACGGGGAGCTGGAGTAGACTGCTAGGCAACCACGGCGGCGGCGGCGGGCAAGGCCAAGGCCAAGCCGCCGACAGGCCGTACGTCAAAGCACAGGAGCGCCGCTGCTGCCTGCGGGTTTCCTCCGTGGCCCACCACCCGTGGAGGCAGAGGCACTCGCACTCGCGCACGGCAGCGGCCATCGGCGCTCGCAGCCGGTCGTTGGACGGCCGGGGAGCGCGGCGGCTACGTGCGTGCGTGCGTACGGCGGTTTTGATCCGTACCCCCCAGCGCCCGCGTCAAAAACATCGGCCACCACCCACCACCGCTTGCTTGACCCGACCAGATCGCGTGTCACGGCTCACGGGCGGGGGAGTCTTTGGGTGACGTGGGGTGCGCCGTGTCAGCGTCACTAGTTGGTGCGGGGCGGCGAGCCAGGCAGCCGGCAGCGCTGAATTGGACCTGCTGAGTGCTGACCATCGATCTCTGGACCGCACCGACCCACAACCAAATACAAACACCGCGTATAAGGCTATCTCCAAAGGTAGTCCCAAAATAGGGATTGGTGCACTGTTATAACACTGTAGCGCAATATACACAGAATGAGAGGTGGTTGGAATAGTGATAAAAGATGGAGAATGGGGGCTCCCTTGAAGATAGCCTAATGTGCTTATTTGCCTGCGTTGGTGACTTGGGGAAGGGGGTGTATACCCGTGGCCGTGTCGTCGTCACGCAAATGCCGCACACGCGTGTAGAACATAGCTGTCCATCCGGGCCGGGCCGATGGGCGGCCCGTGGCACGGTACGGTAAAAATCGGGCTTGTGATGGTCCAATCCGTCTTCCGTGCTGTGCTAGGGCGCCAAATGCAGCCCGGACACGGCCCGATTTTTAATTTTTAATTTTTCATTTTTAAGTTATATATTTCATTTATCAATGTATGTTTCGGTACTCTAAACACAAATAACAATATGGGTGAGTGGTGTTTGTGTTTGGGAGGCTAAACAACCACGGTTCGAACGCGACATGTGCACATTTTAAGTCATTTTGAGTTATTTTGTCATATATGTGGAGTAAGTACGGTGAGCCTTATCGAGCCGCGGCCCGGTCCGGTCCGGCCCATTTTCTTAGCAGGCCATGGCAGGCCCAGGCTGGGCCGGCACAGCTCGCATTGTTGGACATCTATACTGCAGACGGTCTCCTCCATAAATATATAGCCACACACATGTGTTCGCGATGCACACTTGTTTCCGCTGTCAATGAGTGCTTGCAGGTACGTGTAGGGAAAGATTAAGTTGTCACCACGATGATATTGCTCTCACATGCACCCTCTAGTTTGAAACTATTAGATGCATTTTTTCTTTTATTTAAAAGATAAACATTCATCATAAAAGTAAAAAAAAGCACATGCCATTATAATTCTAATGGCCTCAACTCATGTATTAATATATTAACGGTTGGTCAAAGTTCTATCATAACAAATTAAAATAATTATAATTATAAATCTCAAACTGGAGGAGGTATTTTCCACGTGCACGCAGACCACACCGACAAGCAACATATTTTTCTAATGGCCACACACATATATAGGTAAAACGTTCACTTGCCATTATGATCTTGTGGCCCTTGCTCCTTTTCTCGGACTACACCCACAATTTCCCTTGGTCACACTTATGGGTGAGGATTGAGTTACCATCGTGAGTTAGCCATATATCATTCCTGCCCTTTCTTAGCACACATAAAAGCCACACCAGATTGAAAAAAAAGTGTCTTTTCCTATTGTTACATGTACATGTAAGGATTGTGTCTCTATGACTCATCAATATATCACCACGACCCTATGCACGCAAGCCATGGCTAAAAGAGCCTTTGTCGTGGTCAGTCATATGTGTAACTGATGAGTTGTCATTGTGACTCATCCATACATCACCGCCACCTTATGCATGCAAGCCATAGCCAAGAACCTTTCTCATAGTCACTCATACGGGTAATTGATGAGTTGTCATCGTGAGTTAGACGTATATATCACGCATGCCCTTTCTTAGTACATACACGCCACGCTAGATCAAAAAGAGAGTTTTCCGGCTGTCACATGTACTGATGTACATGTAAGGACTGTGTTATCATCATAACACGTTTATGTATCACCACCACCATACGCACGCATGATATAGACAAGAAGAGTCTTTCTCGTGGTCACACATATGGGTAAGGGTTGAGTTGTCATCATGAATCAGACAAATATCACTCCTAGCTTTCTTAGTACATACACGCCATGACATATCGAAAAGAGAGTTTTTTCCTATTGTCACATACACATGTAAGGATTGATTTGTCATCATGACTCATCCATATATATCACTGCCACCCTATGAACACACGTCACGACAAAAAAAGATGAACATATTATGTCTAGTTGCATGTATAGGCAGTAAAGACCAAGTGTCTCTGTTATCTAGCTGTATATCACACCCATACTCTTCTTCCATTCCTCGTGCCCGCACCGCCACACACCATAGCAAGAAGAGATGGCATGATGCTTGTATTTGCGTGAGGGCAACATACAACAATCGTGCCAGACCCAACGCATGATTTCTACCACCTCCTCATGTGGATCATTCCCCCTTGTGCATCTAAAGTAAGACGACATGACTATGTGTTGCGTGAAGACAAGATATTAGTCTGTATTAATCCCATGAATGTGTTCATGAGCGCATGGTGCTTACATGCACCATGGAACCTCATCTTAGCCATTTCAACCCCAATTTGGTCCATTCTAGTTAACTCGAGCAACTATTCTTACTATGTTTCATAATCATAGAATCCACATTGGTGACCTCTCTATCCCAATATTTAACCACTCCCTATCAATCACCATCAATACTGAAGCCTCACCAAGCTTCTCATCTAACCTCATCTAAAAAACCTTTTCTTGCTCTTTTTGCCTTCTTCCCCTATAAAGGATTGGCCTTCTCAATTGGCTCACAATACTCAAAGCACAACACAGAGAAAACCACCACCACTTGCCCCTTGGTTTGACGACTCTCCCCTCCCGCCCCGACCCCACGCGAGCAAAGCCATGAAGCTAGAGGTCATGCCCAAGCCGAGAGGCCTAGAGGCGGAGCAGAGGGAGGATGCCATAGAGACAAGTGAACTAGAGATGTGGAAACGCGTGCCGCTGTCGCAAACAACAGAGGTAGCATATGACGAGACGACGCTCGTGCCGCCTCTTAATTTTTCAGTGGTTGATGATGGTATCTTCCGCTCCGGATTCCCAAAGATCGACAACTTCTGCTTCCTCAAGTCCCTCGACCTCCGCTCCATCGTGTAAGTGTCTCTTCCATTCTTATGTGTTGCGTTGCGTCTCTTGAGTTATTGCGAAATCTATTGCGCTCTCGTGTGGCTCTAAGAGTTTTTGCGCGCTAGGTACCTATGCCCAGAGCCATATCCGGAGACAAACATGGAGTTCCTGGAGAAGAATGGAATTAGGCTCCACCAATTTGGAATCGAGGGGCACAAGGTAACCCAACAATTGACAATGTCACCACCTAGTTTCAATGATTTTTTTCTGCTGATTCGTGGTTTGTAATGATTAATCATTGAATGGTAGAATTACCATGGATGGAATAAAATATGTTTGTTTGTGGAATATCAATGATTTTCTGCATGTTTGCCCCCACGGCGACGTTGCTGGTCATGCCTTTTTGTGGATCCTAATTTAGTATTTTCACCGATGATTTTTGGGGAGAGTTTCAATGCTTTACTCAATGAAGTTCTTTTTGTTATTGTAACTGACATGCCTGAAAAGGCCCATAACCCTTGTCACATAGGCACCTAGTGTCATATTTAGCATGTGTTAAGTTGATAACGTGAGGAAGGCACGCAAATGCCACATGCGTACAGACAACATCTATAAATTTACAGCCACATGTGTCAAGGATGGCATGCATATGTTTTTCCTTTCTAATGGTTGCATGATTAAGTTGTTATCACGATGATATTGCTCTTCTATGCTTCCTCTGCTTCAGATTAGTGTATTTATTTCGTTTCGTTAGGACAAGACCAACGGGCATTTACTATTTCTATACATTGTTTATGTGACACAAAATCATAACATTAACCGAGTACATTTCAATAAGTTTCCAATGGCATAAACTTTACATAAAAACCATCTATTAATAGTTTAACCAGTGCTCAAAGCTTTGTCCAAACAAATTGACATCCATGCACTAACTTGAAATAGAGGGACCTACTCTATCCACACCATAGTGCAAAGCAAAATTTTTTTGCCCTGTAGTCACATGCATATAGATGAAAGGTTAAAGTACTCATGATGATATTGCGGGCGCTTACTCCTTCACCATGCATGCATGCATGCCATAGCTTGAAGATACTTTCCTGTGATCACACATATGTGTAAGAGTTGAGTTGTTATCGTGAGTTAGCTGTTGATCACCCTACCATTTCTTAGTACATATATACACTCCACGCCAAATTAAAATAAGGATTGAGTTGTCATCGTGACTCATCCATATATCACCATCACCCTATGCACATACGTCATGATAAAATGGATACATATTATTGTTGCACGTTTAGTTTGCAGAGGCTAATTTAATTTATTTTTATTATCTAGATGCATATCGCTCCCATGCTCTTCCACTGTTTCTTATACATTATGGCTACACTACCACACGACATACCAAAGAATAGGTGCCATGATGCTTGTATTTGCATGGGGGTTAATCCCTTGCATATGGTTTCTATCACCACCCCAATGGTGATCATCCCCCCGATGCACTCTATAGTAAGGGTAAGGCAACACGACTATACAACGTAGAGACAAGGCATTCGTTTGTATAAATTGCATGAATTATTTCTTGAACATGAGCTTAGGGTGCTCACATGGACCATGCAAGCTCTTAGCTTAGCTATCCCAACACAAAATTGGTCCATTGTAATTTATTCAACCAACATTTTGATTGTTTTTCATAATCATAGAATCTATAATTTCATCTCTCTATCCCAAAATTTCACTACTCAACTTTGCAATGGTCGACGTCATCATCTTTCTTTCAGGATTCCTAGACACTGTTAACTTCCGCTTCCTCTAAGTCCCTTAACCTATGTGTTGTAAAGAGTAAAATTCATGGGAGGTAACCAAACTTGCGCAGGTGTGTCATCTAGGTACCCAGACTTCCAAAATGCATTTCTAGGTACCTAAACTTACTAAGTGTCCCATATAGGTACCAAGTCTCGTAATTAAAGCTAAACTGCTCGCGTGGCGGGCTGATTGGGTAGTGACGTGGCTCCTCACTTCTCTTCCCCGCGGCGCAGGGGCTCTGCTGGCGCCCTGCCATGGCCATTGGTCGGCCAAAAGGGCGAGGCCGACCGCGCCCTCTCCTCTACTTCCTTCGGGTGGAAGCCATCAGCTCCCACAAGCTCGCCTCACTCACCTCCTCCCCCTCGGCCCTGTTCTACTTACCCAGAGCCTCGGGACGACCGGTCTCCGCAGGGAGAGTGAGTGAGGGAGAGAGTTGGCGGTGGCGTGGACGGGAGCGCCGGTGTGGGCAGGAGCTCGGCCAGGGCCAGTGGCCATGGCAGGGCGCCGACAGAGCCCCTGCGCGGGGAAGAGAAGCGAGGGGCCACGTCACTGCCCAGTCAGCCCGCCAGGCCGCCACGCTAGCAGTTTAACTTTGATTACGAGACTTGGTACCTAGATGACACACTTAGTAAGTTTGGGTATCTAGAAATGCATTTTGGAAGTTTGGGTACCTAGATGACATAGCTGCGCAAGTTTGGTTACCGTCCATGAATTTTACTCTGTTGTAAACATCTCTTCCACTATATGCGTTGCGTTTCTCGAATTACGGCGAAAATTGTTGTGCGTTGCATGGCTTTGAACGTTGTTGCCTGCCAAGCTTACCATTTGATTTATAAAAATAATTGATGGAATAAATTCAATTGGTGATTAATTATTTGTTTTATATTAGTGAGAACAAATGTTTCCAAGATAAAGTTGATTAATTAATTTTTATTTGGAGGAGATAGTTTGTCTATCCCAGCTATTTTTCGTAATAAAAATCTTATTATATCATATTCCATCCCCATCCTTTTTCCCACTTGTTCTCTGCTTGCCAGAGCCCTCCCTGAGTCCGCCCTGCGACCACCGCACTTCCCTCAGTCGCACCTCTTTCATTTGCACAAGCTCCGCCACCTCGTCGAGGCTAGTGCCACGTCCTGCTGCGTCGCCGGGGTCGGGTCTAGGTCTAGGACTCTGCACCGGTGCATCTTCTCCTCCTCTTGCGCCAATGCGCTGCCGGCCGAGGCCATGCCTCATTCTGTCGCCATGCCGGCTCCATTCCTCCTATTGCGCCCGTGCACCGCTAGACGGGGCCGCGCCTTCCTCTGCCGTTGCACGGACGCACTGCCTATGCTTCCATCGACATGCACATCCCGTGCTGTCCATCTTTATGGTCCACACGTAAGACGGTGGAGTCTCCGAAAAACCAAAATCCTCCACATTTTAGGATGCTCCCCTCGCTCTCCATTTTTAGAGGAAGGTTTAGAGGACCTTGTTGAGAGGAGTGGCCTCCTCCATATTTAGGGGTGGCGCTTCAACCCCAAATTCATCCATTGCAATTAACGCAACTAACCATTCTAATCGTATTTCATAATCATAGAATCCAGGGTGATCCCTCTCTATTCCAAAAATTCACCGCTCGCTATCAATCATCATCAACACTCAAACCTCACCATGCTTTTTTCCAACCTCATTTAAAAAAACCTTGTCTTACAATTTTTTCCTGCCTTCTTGTCCTATAAATAACCGGCCCTCCCAATTCGCCCACACCGCTCACAGGTCCCAGCACAGCACACGCAGAAACCACCACCAGACCAGCTGCCCCTCGGTTTTACGGCTCTGCCTTCCCCGCCCTGACCCGCGCGAGATGAAGCTTGAGGTCATGCCCAAGCAGAGGGTCCTGGAGTCGGAGCAGAGGGAGGAAGCCATGGAGATGAGCGGCCTGGAGCTGTGGAAGCACGAGAAGCCGCCCAGGATGTGCCCCTTGCCGCCGCCGCCCCCGACGCCGCCGCTGCCGCCGCCGCCTGCGGCAGGGTGCGACGAGGCGACGTTCGTGCCGCCGCTCAACTTTGCAATGGTCGACGACGGCATCTACCGTTCGGGATTCCCAGAGGCCGCCAATTTCCCCTTCCTCGAGACCCTGAACCTCCGCTCCATCGTGTATGCGTCGCCTCTTCCACTCTCCTCTGCTGCGCCTCTCGAATTACCGCGAAAATTCGCGCGGTTCTGAACGTTCTCGCGCGCCAGGTACCTGTGCCCAGAGCCGTACCCGGAGGCGAACACGGAATTCCTCGAGAAGAACGGGATCAGGCTCCACCAGTTCGGAATCGAGGGGCGCAAGGTAACGAAACAATCGACAGCCTCACCAACTGGTTTCACCGGGATTTTTGTGGTGCTTTGCGGTTGGTTGACGGTAATTCATCGGTGCCTTAGAATTACTGTGGACGGATTAAAATATGGTTGCTTTCGGTAACATCCATGATGCTCCGCTTGTTTGCCCCGAACTGACGTTGCTGATCATGTTGTGTTGTGCATCCTAATTTAGTACTTTCACTGATGATTTTGGGGAGAGTTTTAGTGCTTTACTCAGTGAAATTCTTTTGTTATTGTAACTGACTTACCTGAAAGGGCCCATAGTTCCTCGTCACGTAGGCACCAGTGCCATCTGGGGAATTTTCCAAATTCACGGAGAATCGGTAGTGGTCCCTTTCAGCATTGCTTTGATTAATCAAGCCAGCTGTGCTGCTGATTTTAAACAATTCTTTTTCCAATATTCTCAAATATTTTTTTATTGCCATGTACCTGTGTATACAAGGCTACCACTACCAGCATGTATGCATCACCCCTTTTGGCTTGGAGATCTCCGTAGTGTTACCTTTCTTTCTGTTTCCTTTTGTTATCTATTCATTTATTTTTCTTCTTTTCGTTTCATGTTTAAGTGATTTTCCGCAGTCTCTGCAAAGTGGGTGGATCATGCAATTACTTTGATATAAGGGCTTTGTTGTTGGAACCTTAGTGCGAGCAGTTCAATTCAATAGTCATGTGCTATCTCCTATTTATAGTAGCTCTGTTCCTTTCCTATCCTCCTCGTATGTTTTCGTTAGACTTTTTAATGGGCAGCTGTATTGGTTCCAGATAGACAACCTCTGATGTTTCTTTTGATTGTGTTTAAGATGAATTTTGAGAAAAAAGTAGTAACTTTGTCACGCTTTTGCCACCTAAAACAATGAGTCGTTTTGTTGTTTCAGTAACTTGAGCTATTCATCTTCCTTTTGTGTTTGGTAGCCTAATATATTTTGGGTTCACTAAGCTGCCAAAGGCCCAGAACTGACCTCAGATATCTAAGTGGTAATGGTGGTGTCATACATCATACATGAATTGATTTGTGAAGTGTACCAGTTTATCCGTGCAAGTTTGTGATAAAAAGTTGCATGATGTGTTTGTAACTTCAGCACTGACGTCTGAAGATAGTGAATGAATAATAAAAAATAGCATAAATGTGGGCTGTAGTTTTCCTCTAAGTAAAATTGTGCATCCATACATATCGATGTCCAGTGTGTTGTTGTCTTGTTTTGTTTCTGATGAGAGGAATGGCACTGCTAGCATGGGTCTGATGCAGTGTTTCGAGAAAGTAGATTTCTCTAGATGAATCCAAGCATGGACGATACATTGAATTATTTTTACTGGGAAAAAAATTATTGTACCCATTCCATATTCTACATCTATATTACTGCCATGTAAAACTATAAAAATCTGTATAAATATACATATTGGTACCGGTGGAGCTCTTTTCCCATTGTCGTGAATCATAAATGCCATAATATTTCAAATATACTTTCAACCATATTTAGAATATCCTTATGTTATGTGTTTCAACAAATATTATTATGTTAAATTATTATGTTAAATATGCTATATTTATAGCTATTTTGAGGTGTTAGTTTGTGGTGCCTATCGGTTTTGATGAAAGTATGGGTGGAAAGACATGGCAATTGATTAAATATGCATTTGTCTGTGCTTTAGATATCCACTTTTGTTTGGAAGCTGGTCAATATCGACTATCTTGTAATCTCCAAAATTTCATTCTTCACAATTGCATCCATGATTCTATCTCTCATGTTTTGTTATTGTTTGAACTTTGAAGTCATCCATGACATGATGCAACAAAGGACAGGAATAAAGCAGTGCCAGCTCATTAAATGATTGGGAGTAGTTTGTCAGCCGTATGAACCGGCTGCTTTGTTTGTTTGTTCCCTGTTCAGGAACTATGATTTGCTTGTTGAAGTGTTCATAGCTGTTCATGATCAACGGTTTGAAGTTCTATAACCATATTTTGGAGGCCATTAACTGCAGGAAGTGCTGCAAGTAGTATTCCTTGATAAAATAACCCCTATACACGATGGTTGACCTCATTACAAATCTTGGTTTACATAAACCAAATCATATCTTCCTTTTATTTTTGTGAGAAAAATCTTGATGTCTCATAGACATAGCAAAGTTGCTGTTTTCTTTGGTTAGTTATTATATGCCCAATTGCTTCAAACCACTGAAATCTGGAGCACTCATAATTCACCATGTATCAGTTTTCAAGGAAATGGTCGTATTGCATCTCTTCTGACTTACATTGACCCTGCTGCATTTCTGTCCAGTCATTTAAAAAAATATTAGTCGGACGATAGTCTGTTTCCTAACAACGTGTTTCAGTAAATCTCTGGCCTTGATTTTTTTCTTCGTTGCCTTCTAGTGGCACATGGATAGGAAAATTGACGCCTGTTGGCACTTGGCAGTGATAGGAAAGGTACTTTTTTGTTTTAGACCTGATTGGAATGGAGCCTTTTGCATACCGTTCTAACTGCAATTAGCAGCCCAATTTTGTATGCCGGACTTCTCTTTCTTATGTGGTTCTTATTAGAGCTAACAGTGTGTTTTTTAAGCCACAGTGTTTGTGTATTTATTTATTTATTTATTTATTTATTTATTTATTGTTACGTCTTAAGTCCTGACGCAGCTCATGGATGGTCTGATAACGCCTGGAATGCTTTTTCTGCAGGAACCATTCGTCAACATTCCTGATGATAAAATTCGAGAGGCGCTCAAAGTTGTCCTAGGTACTGCATGTTTCTATGGAATATAAAAGCTGGATACAAAGCATGGCAAAATTATAGAATCTGATTTCTAGCTTTGTTCTCTTAATGCAGACCCGAGAAACCAGCCTCTTCTTATTCACTGCAAGAGAGGCAAGGTATAATCAGTTTCCAATTTACAATTTCCAGCTGCTATCTCATCAGAAAACAACACTATGACATGAACTAACTGCGAAATGTTTACATGTCTACAGCACCGAACTGGCTGCTTGGTCGGGTGCTTGAGGAAGCTGCAGAAGTGGTGCTTGTCTTCAGTCTTCGACGAGTACCATCGCTTTGCCGCTGCGAAAGCGAGGATCACTGACCAGAGATTCATGGAGCTGTTCGACGTGTCAAGCTTGAAGCACCTGGCACCCTCACATTGTTAACCTAGGCGTGTGGTCGCCCTTGATCCCCAGACTCCAGTACATCTCCCAGCCTTTCTTCCTGTCGCTACTGAACCGGTTCAGCAGTGAATAATTTTGGAACCCCATAGAGTCCGTGAAGTAGTGATGAGACCATTGCAAAAAAATTGTGCTCGAGAGGTCTGGTTTCTGCTTAGCGCACTGCAGAGCCTGAGAGCCAGGCTGTTTTGGTCGAATTGCGAGAGGTTCTCTATTTTTTGCTAACTCTCGCGTGGAATTCGCCATTGTTTGTTTGCGGGTACTGAAGCATGTACTCGAGCAGAGCAGCTTTGCTGAGCAGGAATGTACTACTCTCCGAATGCAAGCAAAAGGCTTGGCTCTTGCATGGGTGCGGTTAGTGATCCACAAGAAGCACTTACCATGGTAATTGCCTAGTTAGACTAGAGTCAAACCAAGACCTTGAGAAATACTTATCTCGCATGTGTAGGCATGCAGGGTCCGTTTTGGGTCATTGGGTCAACCCAAAACTTGCTAAAATGTCTAGAAAATTGCTATGGTGCTACGAAGTAACCATGGCCTATTACCTTCCTTCTAGAAGGTATAAAAGATGAATATAACTGTTTCTGTGTTTTTATTTTGGCAAACTGGATAAATATTGGAGAATGAATCTAGCTGTTTCTGTGTTAGATCTAACTGTTTCACGGGTAAACACACTTTTTTTTTTGAGGTGGGGTAAACACACATGATTCGAGAAATAAATCATGTGCTGGGCCTAAATAAAATAGAAGAAGTCTATCTGATCACCTTTAACTTTGGCCGTAGTTCGATTTTTAACCTCAAACTGCAAAATCAGGAATTTTTTGCCCCTGCAACTATTGAAACCGGGTATTTTTACACCCTGGGCGATATACGAAGGCGGTTTCGTGTGACGTGGCAGTGGGTCCCACCTGTCAGATGACACGTGGCAGCGGCCTCCACGTGACAATGGCACAACCATCTTTTCCTCCCTTTTCCTCTCTCGTACCTCACCGTCGCCGCCGTCTCGTCCTCCCTCTCCGCCTCTACCCCTCCTCACCGTCGCTCCCCCGCCGCCGCTCGCTGGGCACCCGCTCCTCGGCCTGCCCTCGCTGCCACCTTGGCCCGCCGCGCTCCTTCGGCACCCGCGGTCCCACGTCCTCCTCCACCTGCAGCACAGGCCTCCCACGGCCGCTCTCCCTCCCGCCGCTCTTCCTTCCGGCCGCAGCGGCCACACTGTCGGCGGTGGTGTCGCTCTCGGACCCGGAGCGCAGGCGGAGGCGGCGGGCGGCGGAGACAAGAAGGCGGTGCGCGCTTACTTCAACTCGATGGGGTTCGAGCGGTGGCGCAAGATCTACGGGCCGGCGATGAAGGGCGTAAACAAGGTGCAAATGGACATCCGCGAGCTGAGACGGGAAGGTCGCCGGCGCCGAACGAAGCGGAACAAAGCAAGAGGAAGAGCCGCGGCGCCGGCGGCAGAAGCCGCTACCCCACGCTCCCGTCCTCATCGCGGCGCTGCCACTGCGCCCGTCCCCATCGCGGCACGGCGCGGCTGGGGGCGGTGTCGCGGCCGGAGCGGCGGGGGGCGTAGCTCGGGTCGGCGCCAGCGGCGGCGAGGGAGGGGCAGAGGCGGAGAGAGAGTATGAGACGGCGGCGACGGTATGGTACGAGGGGGAGAGAGTGAGGTAAAAAATGGTTGTGCCACTGCCATGTGGGGCCGACGTAAACCCCAAACTAGGCCCAAATACAGGCCCAAGGCGTCTCTTCGGTCATATGCTCATTGTTTCCGTTGAGCGATGCGACACGTGGACCATGGTGTGGTGGCCCACAGATCACAGTTTAAGATCGTTCGTACTTCGTAGACCTGGTCACGAGACATGTGTCCCCCGTCCTCCCCGCACAGCGCAAGCGCAACGTCTCCCTGAAGACTGTCCCCAACCTAGCCGGTATCCCACCGACAAATGGGCCCATGTCTCGCCAACCCCACCAGTCATTGACTGCTCACACACGCCGCGATGGGTCCCCCGTCCCCCCAAACTTCTCCACACTTCGCCTACTCTCCCCAGGCACTCCGCCGCCGAGTTCACACTTCACAGGGCGGGGCGGCGAGCTCGAGCTGCCTTCTGCCCCCTTCGCCTTCCCCTCCTGAGCCCAGGCCCAAACCCTAAACCCTCGGGGCCCAAATGCCGGCGCCGGCGGCCGCGCTGCTGCTAGTGATCCTGGCGGCGGCGGCGTTCCGCCCCGCAACGGCGAAGACGACGATCGAGCCGTGCTCGGGCGCGGACGCGTGCCCGGCGCTGCTGGGCTACACGGTGTACGCGGACATGAAGGTGTCCGAGGTGGCCGCGCTCTTCGGCGCCGACCCGGCCGCGCTGCTGGCCGCCAACGCGCTCGACTTCGCCTCCCCGGGCGCCGCCAACCGCATCCTCCCCGCGGGGACGCCGCTCCGCGTGCCCACCCGCTGCGCCTGCGCCGACGGCGTCCGTAAGTCCGTCGCCGTCCGCTACGCCGCGCGATCCGACGACACGCTCGGCTCCGTCGCGGAAGTCGTCTTCGCGGGTCTCCCCTCCGTCGACCAGATCCGCACCGCCAACGGCCTCGCCGCGCAGGACCCCGACGCGCCGCTCGGCGCCGGCCAGCGCCTCGTCGTCCCGCTCCCCTGCGTCTGCTTCAACTCCACCGACAACAACCTCCCCGCCGTGTACCTCTCGTATGTCGTGCAGGTCCGCGACACCGTGGAGTCCATCGCCGCGAGCCACGCGACCACCGTCACGGATATCAGCAATGTGAACGCAATGGGGAGCCCCGTTGTCGCGCCAGGCGACATCCTTGCCATACCATTGCCTGGTAAACAATCTCAGACTGGCCCGGTTGAAGTATGGCAACGAGAGAGATTGGAACAAATTGTCGTGAAAAACGCAGAGAACAATTTCTTTCTTTTAACCCATCTTAATAGGATTTGAACTCGGCAGCATCACATCAATTTCCCATCAAATTGACTGTAAATTGATGGAAGTCATATATGCTGCCTGTTGAGGTTCAGCTCACCAGTAACCACCCAGCATTTCTATGTTTCTGATTGTAAATTACATTTACATTAGAGGTTAGGCAACGATGACCCGAAGTCTTGGTTGACAGGTATACACCCTTGTGAAGACCTTAAATGGTAGTTTTGAAAAGGTGCAATTTGATGTTAACACTGCTGCTTTAGGCCCCTTTTAAGCTTGTTACTTCAGTCTTGGTTGACATACCCTTGTGAAGGCCTGAAAGGGACAATTTGCTTTTACATTGTTACTTTAGGCCCTGTTTTACCTTGTTGCTGGAATTGTCTTTAAGTTACTACTACTTTTAAAAGGCTGTCCCACAGCTGGGACAAGTTACGCTTGCAGCTGCCTTGCTGTAGAGGATCCATTTTCTATTTTTGTGAGTCTATGACATTTACTTAACTTGCTCTGGCTCATGAATGTCTGGAAGGGATGCTTTGAGGGAGAGTGAATATAATATTCAGTGTGCTTGCTGAGGAGTTTATCAAAAATAAAAAATGTCCAGTGCTAGATCTTTACTTTTTATTGATTTTCCTGATGTAGGGGTCTTTTTTACCTTTTTTTTTTTTTGCTGTCTGATTTGATAATGATAGTTGAGTTGTATACTTTCTTATTTTGGCTTTCCTCTCTGATCAATACTTCCTTTGTAATGACTAATATTTATTTCCTTGATTAGCCTGCGCATCAGCATTTCCTAACTCTGCTTCGGACTATGGATTGCTTGTGGCAAATGGGACCTATGCACTAACTGCTGGTAACTGTGTTGAGTGCAGTTGTGGGCCAGCCAATCTCAAGTAAAGTTATACTCTCTTCTGTTCAATATAGTTTCTTCACCTAACAAGTTTCGGACTATAACCCCTGATTTTTTTCCTTAGTCTGTATTGCACACCAGCCCCAGCTTCATTAACAGCATCATGTTCAAGTATGCAATGCCCCAATAGCAACCTAATACTTGGTAATGTGACTGCACAAACAACCACTGGTGGCTGTGGTGTCTCATCATGCAACTATGCTGGCTATGTTAATGGAACCATTGCAACAACGTAAGCAAAACATCCTAAATAATTCTGTCTTTTCTTATATATGAACTGTGGAACTTTGGCGATTACATCTTACAATGTATTTGCAGGTTGTCCTCTGGTCTTCAACCCACATGCCCAGGTAATTGTTGTGTGTAATCTTCACTTCTGGTCCACTTCATATTTGCCTGCTGAAGTGCTGATGCAATAAATTTCAGTCTTTTGTTTAAAGTTCCTTTTCAAGACCATCGTTGACTTGCCGATAGCTGTGCTTTTGAAAGATATAGTGAAAAATATCACTGTCTAATCAAAGCCTATGAGACCTTTTAGGGCGCACTATCTTTTATAAAGAGAGTAAAGAATGGACCTGAATTGTGATTGCAAGTTTACAGAATGATATTGATGTCCCAGGGTATTAGTCTAGCCCCTAGGTTTGGATTTTATTCGAATAATACTTTTGATCTCCTTGTGTCCGACCTTCAAGATGATCTCCCCTTTTTTTATAGGTAGGTTACACAGTAGGTATCAGATTATTCCTGCCTAACACTATGTACTGTTGGAGTATGTGTATGTAGCCCATGTATCCGGCCCATGTATGAGGCCCATGTACTCGAGACCATATGACCACCCTCCTAGGGTTGGGAAATAATCATCAATCATTCATTCTAACATGTACCTTCCTTCAAAGTTATGAACGCTTCTTTATTTGAGGCAGTGCAGAAGTCAACCTTGTTAAATAAATTTAAGGGCTGGCTGTTTAACTCAATAACAAGTGCAATATGTGAAGATGCTGCATTGTAGATAGTCAGCATGTTTCACCTGATCACACTTCTTAGGTAAAAGAAAAGGGAGAAGAGCGCAAAGGAAAATATTATTACTTATTCAGACAATGTTTCTAGAACATCATTGACGTTATAAAATGTGGATTAAAGCATTGAGCAAATAATATGATTAGTGAAGCTTTCAATTTGTTCCTAAGGTGCTGTGATATAGCGAACAGTGGGGAAAAAAATGTACTGGCAAGAATTAATGATGCATCATCAATTCATGTTTTGACCTTTACTGATCTCTATTGTTCTGATAATTTCAATCATGAATGCAGGACCACACCAGTTCCCACCACTCACAGCGCTGCCGACGGTGGCAAACCATGTGTCGTATTCTCCATCACCTGCACCAGGACCTGGAGAGGCTGGTGGTGCCATCCCAAGAGGTTCTGGTGTTTCTCCTTCAAATGGGCCTGCTGGGAGTGCCTCGCAAGCGCCCGTGATAAATCAACAGCACCAATTCCTCCTGGTTTCCATTCTTTCTCTAATCTTGTCCTTGCGGATGTGAATTCCTGTGTAGAGTGTTGCTGCCTGTATTTGTATTGAACGGTGTGCCTCATTTGGGCCATGTGGAACCTCAATCATGATTGCAGTAGCCTTAGCAGCTCTCTCCATCAGAGTCTGTCGAAACTTTAGTGGGATTCTGCATTCTGCAGATTTTGTATATGACGCAGCCACCACCAACGTTCAGGATCTGTATTTAGACTTTTTGTAGGGTGTGAGTCTGAAGTAAGTCAGATGGCAAGGGCCGTGTTTTCGGATGGGCTCACACAGCTTATTGGCGTATTGTCTAGTGCAGAGCTGCTAGTAGGCTGCTCCAGCCTCCTTGGCCACTTGTCGTACAAGACAGCATCTGAAGGAGATTCCCGTCCCTTTATCCCGAATAATGGAGACATTTTGTACGTCCGGCCAGGTGAGAACGAGACATCCTCAACTCGTCACGAACGGTGAGGAAGTGCTCGTCCATCTCACAGAGCTGCTGCTGCAGTGTTGTTTCTGTGACGAACGCTAATTGACCATGACGCCATCGTGACAGATGCAACACGGCATAAGCAGTGCCGTGAGATCCGGGAAATGCCAGCAGCAGTCCATGTCCAAGAATGCCAGTATACGAAACAGATCCGAATGGATTTTGAGCTGCTGAACATACTCGGCTGCTATACTTCTATAGTAGTATCATTTCATCAATATGTCCGCTGCAGTCACTCCAGCATTTGGGGTCATATTCTTTTTTTTTTTTTTTTTTTTTTTGCCATTCTCGCATTCCCATATTGCACACTCCTAGTTCTGTTATTTAAGTGAATGGTCACAATTTTTTTAAAACATTATGTAATAACTAATCCATCAATTTGTGCTCTTGTACGGGTTAGAGTCTTAGAAGACATGCGTTAAAAGTTGGTAGTATGGATTTAGTAGCAATAGAAATTTATATTGTTTTAAAAAAATAAAATAGGATGTTATTATATTATCTATTAATTTAAAATATATGTAATCTTGATATAAATTTAAGGTGTTATTTGATAATACCAAATTTACAGAGAAAAGCATTGATATTTATGACACCAAATTGGTATTCCATGAAATATATGTGACAATGAATCGAAAAATGCTCATGTGGTACTATAAATATTTATACATTTTCATATAAATTTAGTCAATTTTGAGAAAGTTTGACTTAGAACAAAACTAGAATGACTTATTTTCTTTTGGGACAAAGGGAGTACTATATATTATAATATGAAATACATGTAATTTTGACACAGATTTATAGGGTCAATTTATATTATATTGCATATATAATAGCATAAGTAGGTAATTATGGTGCACATATCAATTGGTAATAGTGTCTAATACTATAACACTGCATTTATGTCATGCATATTTTAGTTAACATCTTTTGACTTTGCTACTGAATTACATCGTAACAAGTAGTATGTTTTTTATGTTTCATTTGAACGAGCATCGTTTATTGATTGCTTTGGTTGTGTTGCCAATATTGCCATCAATAAAAAAAGAAGGGGGGAGGTGATTGTAATAACTAGATAATTTCTTGTCGTTGCTGCGGGAATTTGAGTAACACCCTTCATACATGCCACAGAAAAGAATTGCATGCATAGTGTCAAAAAAAAAAACTTTGGAAGATATAAATAGTGGACTCAGTGGATGGTGATGTGCGATCCAACTCAGCGGGCTTCTGAGATGACATGGCATCATGAGAGAAATAGAACAGTGGAGTTCTCCTATTTAGATATAAAAGATTATGGACCTTAGCCTTGTGCTTAAGTGATTTGGGTGGTTGATTTGAACACAACCGTTCTGACTAATGTTGTTTGATAAGTAGACAAGGTTTAGTAATAAGAATGCAAAGCGATGGACTTGAAATACATACACCTCACATGAAGATCATATATACAAGTTGAAGACGTACCATAGAAGAGTAAGAGATGACCCAATACATTAGAAGAAAAGAAGCAATCGAAACCACAGAGAAGAATGAACTAGACTTGTCCCATGAATTTGATTTAAACTTATCTGATGTGAACAACCCAAGATTTCAATTTCTTGTTGAGCTCTTTACAAGCTTTCCAACAGGTCTAAAATCATCAAACCAAAGTTTAGAGTAGAAAGTTATGACCAAAATAAGAAACCAAAATAAGAAATCGCAAAATGCTGAAAACTATAGGCTAGCGGAAACTGCAGTGGTCATAGTAAAGTTTGGTTCCCAACAATGGAAACCAGAGATGAATCGCAGAGTCTAGTGAAACATCCAGTGAATAAGAGGAATGTGCGGTGTCAAATCAAGAGAAAAATAGAAATGATTCGTAAGTACGGTGAAACATCTGACGGTGCAAAGCATAGTGAAACATGTGGTGCTAGAAAAAAAAAATGACCGTTGGCTGCAATGGCTAGCTGACATGGCATGAACCGTTACGATGAGTTTTTGGACGCTGTAGTACCCGGTGGTACAAAGAAAAACCAGCCGCGCAAGTTACAACATCTAGTTACTTTGGTGGGGGCTATATATGTCCAACTGGTCTTTTGAAGCATGCGATATCTGGTCTGTAAATGACCCTGTAGTGCCGACAGCCCGAGACACATATTTGATTATCTTTCCAACCAAATTCTTCAATGTATTATTAGACAAATGTTTAGACCGGTTATCGCATTGCTTTAGGTGTTAGCCTAGATTACCAGAATGCTTGACTTTTGCTTCTCACCAATATCCCTGGACTGCCATTAATCAATGCTTAACCCAATGCTTAATATGGCACGATCTTCGCATCTCCTCATTGGTGGAAAGAGTATGTGTGGGTGTATGCCCCACATCTCCAAAATGTTGGTGCCTCATTCACAGGTAATGCTGGTGGTCACCGTCATTGCCAGTGACATCATCCTCATCAGCTTTCACACATGCACCATACGCAAACCGTTCGCACTCTTCAATTATTCATCGGCTAAGAACATCCCAAGAGAACAGTACCGGTGTGATTGAGTACGTAATTAACAGATTGCTGAAACTGCAATGTTAAACTTTCTTTTGTGATGGGTAGCTGCTTCAGATGAATGCACAGAGGTTCTCAACTTAGGTATTTTAGCCAATCTGATATTCATATACACAACCATGCATGGACATGGATTTTGTCAGTTTCAAAAAACATGGATTTTCTATAGCGCTAGAAATATACCCCCATCACCGTCTGCTTCGATAGTGCAATGCCGATCAAGATGCGCACTGCTGTGTCTTTGTGACCGGACGAAAAGAAGATGGCGGAAGGAAGCCGGAAGGTGTTACTAGCGCGCAAAGAAATGCCCAAATAACTTAGTTTATACCTGCATCACTTAGTCACTTAGGAAAAACCAGTCACATGCCTTAGGTACTCTTCAGTCCCAACTTATAGATTGTTTAACTCCAAATTTGATTTGCTCGTCTTATTAAAAAATTCCATAATTATTATTTATTTTTATTGTGATTTAATTTAGCATATAATATCTTTAACTATGACCTATTTTGTTTTCTATATTTCTGTAATTTTTTTAATAAGTCAAGTTAGTCAAATTTGGTTGTAAGAAAAGAAATCAAATGACCGGTAAATAGGGGCGGAAGGCACAATGTCAAATAAATAACACTCGTGTGTTTCAATTCCCTATCTGCTACAGCCTTGTTTGGTAAATCTCTCTAGCTAAACCTAAGAAAACAGTGCCAATAGACCGTGAAAACAAAAGTAACACCTGAGATTTGTCGATCGTATGACTGTACACCAACATGATCTCCTATCGCACCTAACACCGTCTCCAGCGGATCGTATATATATGGACTGTTTATAGTACAAAACGACACTGTAGCGAGAGGGAGATGGTTGGAACATTGATAAGCAAAGGTGATTATATGATCCACTGGAGATGGTCTAAGTTTCTCCTATGGGAAAGGGACATGGTATATGGTATATGGTATATGCCAATTGCCAAGCGCCGTCGCTATATATACCCCCCCTAGCGCGTTACTCAACCCTCAACAAAACTGAAGCCTGCCAAGGAACTAAAACTTGATGAGTATCCGGTGCACCATGAAGGGTCCATCATCGATGTCGGAACTTGTGCTCTACGTGCTGTTGCTGACGACCCTATTGCTCTCCGCGCCGGCGGCCACCTCGACCGCCGCTGGCCTCACCATGCGCGCCGAGCTGACCCACGTCGACAAGGGCCGCGGCTTCACCAGGTCGGAGCTGATGACCCGGATGCTCGCTCGTACCAGAGCCCGCGTGGCCAGGCTCCACCAACAACGAGGCGGCGGCGGCGGCGGCCGCGGCAGCTACGGCCCCCACCCCACGACGGTGCTTGCGGCGCCCGGCGACCTGGAGTATCTCATCCACTTCGGCATCGGCGCGCCGCGGCCGCAGCCCGTGTCGCTGAATCTGGACACCGGCAGCGACCTGGTCTGGACGCAGTGCAACTGCGGGTCCTGCTTCGACCAGTCGTTGCCGGTGTTCGAGACCTCGGCGTCCAGCACCATGAGGCCAGTCGGCTGCGGCGACCCCATCTGCGGGGCGCGGCACGGGTACGGCGTCTCCGCGTGCTCCATGCAGAGCTACCGCTGCTTCTACCTCAACACCTACGGCGACAGCTCCGTCACGGCGGGCTTTATGCTCAGGGACACCTTCACCTTCAAGGCGGCCGACGGCAAGGGCGCGCCGGTCGCCGTGCCGGGGCTCGCCTTCGGCTGCGGCCAGTTCAACAACGGCCTCTTCTCCCCGACCGAGTCCGGCATCGCGGGCTTCGGCCGCGCGCCGCAGTCGCTGCCGTCGCAGCTCAAGGTCGGCATGTTCTCCCACTGCTTCACGGACGTGTTCGAGGAGAAGAGCAGCCCGGTGTTCCTGGGCGTGCCGGACGATCTCCGAGCGCACAGCACGGGGCCGATACGATCCACGCCCATCGTACACAACCCTTTCATCCCCAACCACTACTACCTCTCCCTGGAGGGCATCACCGTCGGCAAGACGCGGCTGCCGCTGGACAAGTCGGTGTTCGCAATCAACGCCAGGGACGGCTCGGGCGGCACCATCATCGACTCCGGCACGAGCTACACCAGCTTCCCGGACAACGTGCTCCAGCTCATCCGGCGCGAGTTCGTGGCGCAGATGCCGCTGCCAGTCTACAAGAACGCCTCCGAGATCGGCAACAACCTGTGCTTCAGCAGCAACAGCAACAAGCCGGCGGTGACCGTGCCCAAGCTCATCTTCCACCTGGCCGGCGCGGACATGGATTTGCCGCCGGAGAACTACTTGCCGGACGACACAGAAGGGCTCATGTGCCTACGGATCTACACCGGCCCGGTAGGCTCCTTGAGTATCATAGGCAACTTCCAGCAGCAGAACATGCACATCGTCTACGACACGGGCAACAATAAGCTGCTGTTCGTACCTGCGCAGTGTGACAAGCTGTGAGTGTGATTCGTGCCTTGCAGCCGCCGTTGTGTGTTCTGCGTACGTGCGAGCTGCACACGTACTTCCTATCCTACGTACTACCTAACATACATACATACATACATATATATAGGAAATATCCTTTCTACAAGCGCATGTAGCTACACTCGCGTATGTATCTCACGATTGAGGGCGTATCTGGTGAAACGGAAGGTACGTACACGGAGTATGTGATCATACCAGACTATCTGTGGTGGTATATACGTGAGGTATGCGAGTATACCTGAGGTATGGGGTCATACCCCGTTATATGTACTAATATAAATGTATTATCAAATAAATTAAAATCAGGGGCTATTTTTTAATTTTTTCGTGTGGTGACTTTTGAGGTATCTTAAAATAAGTATGTTAACATACCCAAACCGATAAATAAGTATACGGACATACCCTTATTGGTTTATTGAAGATGAGTGTAGCTACATGCACATGTAGATAAAACTCTTCATATATATATATATATATATATATATATATATATATATATATATATATATATATATATATATATATATATATATATATATATATATATATATATATATATATACCTATGTTAGTGCTAAATAAATATGTCAGTGTCGATCGAATCGACAGTGGGGCCAATGTGCGAATCTTTACGTACAAATATGCTGGAATGCAAATCCTTTCTTTATTCAGCCTTATTAATCAAATTTTCTGTAAAAAAGAATAGAACCTTTTTATGTCTATACTATACTTCGCTGAAGTGCGACCGACCTATCACACTATCAAGGAGTATTTTTTTATCTTTTTATTCACCCAAACCCCTATGCACCACCACTCTGCTCCCCTGTTTTTCAGCAGCTTCCAACATCATCCCGCCTCATCCTCCGGCAATGAGCTCTACCTTCTTTCCTCATCGCTCCCGCTCAACCCGCCACGCCTATTTGTCGCCACAGCGAAAAATCGGAGATGTGTCGCTGAAGGTGGCCGTGGGCCAAATTCGTCACCGCGGCCCAGCTCACTTGTGCCGCTGCCGCCAGCTGCGACAAGGAGGCGACCGTTGGGTTCCAGGTTAGGTTTTCGGGGTTGCCGGGGTTCGGGTTCGAGGTTGGGGTTGGCTGTGAGTGGTGTCTCCTTCTTCTTCACCTTCGGCCTTAAAGGGCGTCGTCGGGCGGGCGGGGGAGAAAGGCTGGGGAGGGCAGGCGGCGGTGTACTGTGGACGACGGTGACAGAGGCAGGGATGCTAGAGACAAGGGCGTCACGGTGCCGCTCCAACAAAGCTGGACTAATTGGCGGCGGTGTGGAAGGTGGTGACGGAGGCAAGGACGCCGGAGGCGGGGGAGTTGGGCCACTTGAATTCGTCCCACGACGCGCTTTGGTGACGCGAGGTGAAATTTTTGCCGCAACAATGAATAGGCGTTCCCCCTCAAACACCCCTGCTCTACTTTGGATGCCTCCGTTGAGCACTGCATGTCCGCCTCCCCTTACAACCACCCTAGGTCCATGCAGGACGGCCACAAAATTCATGCAATGGTGGTATGCTACATGGGAGCGATGGTCACATGTCAACGATGGAGTAGCTAGCGATACATGAGAAGAAAAGTGATACAAAGCGGTCTGAGGTGCTACGATACTAGTATCTTGAGGAGCTATGGTGATAACAATGCGATGAGCTACTCCTTTGCTTCGTCTTCTTGCTTGGATGCGGTAAATAAGGAGGTTATTGATCCCCCCCCCTCTCTCTCTCTCTCTCTGTGTGTGTGTGTGCGCGCGCGTGTGTGTGGGAAGCTCATGAGCGTCAATCTGATCGAGCTTGATGAAGGTTGTTGCGGCCACACGAGTACGATCTAGCTACAGTGGATGTGTGCATCATTGGAAGAGCGGAGCATTGGGGTCTGATGCTTCTTACCCAAGAAGTCAAAGATTGAAGGAAGGGTTCCCAATATTAGAAGGGGATCATTTTTTGTGGGTGTGGTGTGGGGCTGGTATTGGGCGTCTATGTTGGATCCCTTAAAATCTCTCAATGTTGATAGTTTTTTTTTTTCTCAGTGGTGTTGGTTGTCTCCACATGTTGAAAATGGACTGAAAAATAGTTGATTTGCAAAGATGCATCATATATAGTGGATGAGTAGATGCAGACATGAAGTGGTCTGAGAAGAAGAATGTTTTCTTTGGTAGTACGATAGATTGCAGTGATCCTATATATTGTGGATCCGATGATCAAATGTTAAGATGTTTAGTTTATTTCACGGGAGGATGTGCTGACTAACCTGAGAATGACGTGTGGTCCTGTGGATGATGCTTTGTATCCACAGGGGCCGCATGAACGGAGATTTTGAGGGTTGTCATCACTTCCCAGGTTGGAATACGGTTTCGTTCCATCAGTCTTTGTCAGTCTGCACAGCTATGCTTTACACGGTGGCACAACCGCACAATAATTATACAATTCCATCGAAAAGGGTATAAAAAATCGGAGTGAAGTGGCATGTGAAAGAATCCAATGTATTTTTCCTTTTTTTAGGACTTCTGCTGCAACGTGGGGATGACATATAACACTTTTACCAATATATATGTAATCAAACCCCAAAAAATTCTTACATGTATCTAGATACAATACATCTCGAGTTTTAATTACGAAACTCTCATCTCACATGGATGATGGAACCCTCTAATATCTCTCTTTACTAATTAATTTTTGCCATATCATCATATTTACTTATGTGGTAGTGTATTTAATGAGATTTAAACTCAAACAAATTATCACTAGAAATGGCCTAAGATGTTTCCTCCGTTCGTCACGCTAGAGGAAGAGTGTGCACTGTTTTTTTAGGAGAAGAGTGTGTGCACTGTTCACCAGTTATCTCAATAAGAGATACCTGTGCAACAGTGGTGAGAACACTCCTCGCTGAATCTATAGATGGTGGCTACCTCCTCACTAGACCTTCCTAATCACCCTCAACCGTTGCCTTTTCTGCAAGAAAAAGGATGGTGGTGCACACCACAAAGCATTCGTTGCCCTCACGCTGACAAGAGGCTGAAAGGTGGTGGATTCGATCCACACTTAGGTGTTGTTTGGTTCAGAGAAGGGAACGATAACGTCAATGGAACCAGTAACCAGCGGGACCTATTCCATTGTAAAGGAAACCGGACTTTGTTTGGTTGCATCAAGGGAGCAGTTGCATCCGTCGCCAGCCGGACCACAGCCCATCCGCCGCCAGCATCGTCGCCGGCAGCAGCACCACTCCCATCTTCCCGCATCCGCCGCTGCCAGCACCTCCTGCAGTCGGATCCGCGCCCTCACCGGCAGCACCTTGCTGCTCTGGCCTCCGAGTGCGCCCATGTGGGTCGCCTTGCCGAGGTGGGCAAAGAGCGGGGCGAGCCAGGCGACCACGACCTCGTTGCCCCCCTCGAAGATGGCCAGTGGGCCGTCGCGGGAGCCGACGTCGCCGCCGGAGACTATCGATGGTGTAGCACTCGCGGCTCCTACGGCCGCAGCGATCTCGTGCGCGAGGGAGAGGGGAAAAGAATGCACCAGGAGGAGAAGGAGGCGGCGGTGTTGAATCGCGTGGGGAGGGGGGCGGCGGTTGGGCGTCGGGAGTCGGGGTCGGCTCGAGCGGCTACGGGATCCGGCGTGAGGGGAGCGGTAACGAGGGTGTATGGGTTGGAGCCGACTCCCACCGCTACCAATTCCAGACTGTACGAACCAAACAGAAACAACGGAGTGGGCTTGCGGTGGAAAGATTACGGGCCGAATTTGGCTGAACCAAACACGCCAAGCTCATTGGCAATGAGTGGTCCCTTATTAACGGCTCCTATTAAAACCAAACAGGCAAACACAATAATGCAACCCAAGAAAAATATGAACACCAGTTTAGTGTCAAATGGGCAAGGTTCTACCACAACAAATCTAACCAACCAAAAACCTCCTTTAAAATGGAGTAGTAGAGGAATTTTGGAAGATTTGATTCCTCATTTCTGTAGAAATCGTTTCTATAAGAGTCTTTGGAATAAATGATTGAATTTTGCCAGTTCTTTTGAATTCCTATAACATAGTTTCTTCCGTAACAATTTTGGAAAAAATAAGCGTGAGGTCCAACATCATGTTTTCTTTCTTTTAGATTCATTGTTTTCTATTTCTATGTTTTATAAGATTCATGCGTTCCAAATAGGCCTATGCTATGCTCAGTTTGCTGCCTATGTTGAGTGCAACTTCTGACCCTATCTTATCAAAAAAAAAAAAAAAACCATCTGACCCTACAATTCATTGGATAGCAACAAGTTAATGCATGATTCCTGCCTCCATTGCATCCAAGTAAATGCACGATACAGCTAGGCTAAAGCAACAACGACTTTGGATGTCCTCTTCCTCATAGAAATTATTGTCTTAATGTGCTGGAGCATTTGGGTAACAAGAAATAACCTCATCTTCAATGGAATTCCGGCGGCAACTTCGACCTGTAAATCTATTTTTTGTAAAGAGTTCTCTTTAGAGCTAAAGCCAAGTATTCCCAGGCTATAGAACTTTGGTTAGAAAACTTTTCTTAGATTTTTTTGTATAGGCTTCAAAAGTGTTTCTTTTTTCAATATATTTAATTGTTGTAGGGAGCAACCCCTCCAATTTTCCTCTAAAAAAAATCTAAATGAGCTAAAATTGTCTATGAATTCATGGCTGCATATTATTTGTAGTAAAAGGAAAAAAAAAAGAATCGCTGGCAACGACATTTTCATATCTGCAAATAAAAGCTCGTCCACCACGGGCTTATTTGTCTAAGAATAATAATGATTGTAATAGGCTATCGTTGACTCTGCAGGGGAACACCAAAGCTGCCCTCAGAACTTTCATAGGATACCATGGTTGTCCAATCCATGGATTTGGATGTCCACTTTGTGAGCATCTCATTCTCATTTCTCACCGTGGAGTGGGGCTTTGGTAGGAGTAGTTGAAATGTCCAAAGAGAGAACTTGTCCCGGCCAGTGGATACTCTCGAAGGTATGTCGAAAGGAAACTCCACCCAAAGGATCGGAGGTCATCATCGTAGGCTGTGATGATGTACACTCAATAAGTCCTAGACCAAATAAATGTACTAGGGACCTAAGTGTGCATCAAATGTGATTATGTGAACATCGGTCTCACGTTTAACGGGTAATGACGCAGCTCGCACGCGTCACCGTTGACCCACCTGCGTAGTGGCGGTGTGGCATTGTGGGCTCGTGGACGCGGAGGGAGACGAACACGCTTGCTCTCCTTGTCTGTTGCGATGAACGGGAAAGAAAACGGTTTGGCAGGATGTCGAATCACTTTCAGTTTTGTATTTTTTTTATATTGTCAGTCATGAATACGATATTGGTATTTTTGGTAGTTTCGAAAGTGAATAAACCATCGATAACATGAATTGAGCGTTGTCCATCTAAAACTCAAAGTTCTCGACTTTCACACGAGTGCTTGCGTTTGTTTCGAAATTTAATGGAATTGTTCTTGAGTAGCGTTTGGTTGGAGAGTGAGGTATAATGAAATGATTCCGTTCATATTATAGAGATGGAATGGTTCCGCCCTAGATTTAGATTTTAAGTATGGAAAGATTTTAGATTTCGAGCTTGGGCCCACTGTTAGTCTCACGTTCCAAATAGAATGGATGTGTTTTATAAAGTAGCGTTTGATTGGATAGCATGGTGGAATATTCCATTCCAGATTGCAATGATGAAATGGTTCTGTCTCGGATTCCATGGATGGAATGGTTCCGTCTCAAATTACGAGCTCGGGCATACTGTCACTCTCACGTTCCAAAGTCACATTCCACATTCTGAATTTTTTTTTTCGGAATGTGCTCTTTCCGAATCTGGAGAGACTATTCTTTTTTCTGGAACCGATCCATCCCTAGCTTTTCAACCAAATGTTGTAATTGGTGAGATGGGTTAGTTCCATCCCATCCCACCAACCAAACACTGACCAGGCTCACCAGGGCGTCCATCCAACTCCTTCCATCCACTATTCCAACTACCACTCTCTCTGTTTACGATGCCGCACAGTGTATGGACACCCTCTTTTGCACCCTTTGGTGAGCTAGTCTAATTTTTTTTTTTGAAACGTGCCCACCCCAAATCTGGAGGGAATATTATCTTTTCTACTATCGTTCCATTCATTTGTTTTTTCAACTAACACCGGAATTGGTGAGATGGAATGGCCCCATTCCATCCCATCCCACCAACCAAACATTAGTACATCAATAGTGAGACGTCTATGGTGACATGCTCAATTTTTAAATATGCAGATTCTGTCTTCGGAAGGTGCGTTCATAGGGGTAAGATGCAGATACATGTGTTCATAGTGCTGAGTGTACATATGAGTATGAATGTGTCTAGCTTTTAATAATGTGTTTCACAAAAGAAAACCATAATGACGACCGAAAAAAAGGCATATCCAGAATTTTGGGCATGGGTGATTCAACTTAACTTAAATTTTCAATGCCGCAAATGTAATAATATCTCCGTTCATAAATATTTATCAGTTGATTTTTTAATAATTTTTATAATTCTTATTTAAAAATTTTATACACACATGCAAAATACAAATTATGCCCAAACTATCATGTAATGATAAAAACACAACAAAGTAAGTAACAACTTAGTAATTTTTTTGGATAAGATGAATAGTAAAACTCAGATTCTAAGTCTTCAATTTGATACATGCTTGTATTTTACTGGATTTAACCGGTATTTTTTCAATGGTAGTGTCCCATCGATAGCGAGGCGTGATTTCATCAATCTTGAGATTTATCGGCTTAGTCTTTTGGGTGCTCGTAGAGGTAGAATACGTGTTTGTCATCATATGGATGAATGTAAGTATTTGTTTGTAAGTATATGCATGAAAAGAAGTTGGTGATAATAAATATTTAAGAACGAAGAGAGTCATAACCTGCAGAGCTACATGTGCAGGGGCCAGCATCGCCGGCCCGAATCTGCCACTTCCATCGGCTGCTAGGCTTCTAGCCAGGTGGGCGAGTTCTCCTAGCCAGTGTATGCCCCAAGACTTCAATGCACCTCGCCCTTCAGCTAGAGATAATAGAAGGAAGGCCCATGGGCTAATGCTGTGTACAAGGGACTGTTGGCCCAGTCTCTCACAAGTCACAACTCACAACACTCACGCGGTGTGAAAAAAGAACACGAGAGATTTTGGTGCTGCACGCCAGCATCCACACACTGGTACTTTGATTATCACTGATCACTTGGACACAGTACACACAGCACTACAGCTCTCACACAAGCACTCCCTCGCACAGCACACCGCGCACTACTCTCTGCTTAGGTAGCACACACCTAGCGGCCGCACACCCAGCCACTCACGCACTCAGCCACGTTCTGCCACACACACAGGCCAGTAACTCACGTAGTTTCACCACTTAAGCACATCCGGCTAACAGCTTTGACCAGCAGCACTTCACCCACACACTAGCACTTTGATTATCACTGATTAGTTGGACACAGTACACACAGCACTACTGCTCTCACACAAGCACTCCCTCGCACAGCACACCGCACACTACTCTCTGCTTAAGTAGCACACACCTAGCGGCCGCACGCCTAGCTAGCCACTCACGCACTCGGCCACGTTTTGCCACACACACATGCCAGTAACTCACGTAGCTTCACCACTTAAGCACATCTGACTAACAGCTTTGACCAGCAGCACTTCTACACACGTCCAGACTCCATGCATGCACGAGGCTCCGTCTTGTGCGTAACGATCCGCATGACCAGGCCACCACTCAACGGCCGGGTCCATCGCTCCACCGCTGGCGCCTCCACCACGCACCTGCAGCTGCACACGAATGGCACAACCGCTTGCTAGCCTTTTCCGGTGTGGCGCGCAACTCGGCAACTCAATCCGATACACCACACGTACATCCGAACACTGAAACATACACAGTGAACTCACAAACACCTAAACTAATCAAGATTAACTCTAACAATCACCCTCTAATCTTGATCTCCTTTATTCTTGCACCTCCACACAGCTTCACAGCAGCGCGGGCTCATCTTCCACACCAGTAATGGCAAGCTGTGCCATCGCCTTGTTCATCTTCTTTGGTTTCTCACACTCATCTGCAAAATGACCATACTCACCACAGTTGCGGCAGTCGATCTTAGACTTGTCGAACCTGCCACGGTACTTCTTCTTGTCACCACCCTTGTTGCTGTTGTCGCCGAAGCCGTCGCTGTTGCGCTTCTCTTTAGCAGCAATGGCCTCCCACTCAGCACAAGTGAGACCCTGCTCATCACGCGCTGCCATCAACAGCTTCTCCTCTTTCCTTTCACGGCGTCGTGGCTTCAAGGACTCTTCGAACGCCCGCAAGCGCCCCACAACTTCCGCCACAGACATCTTCTCCAGATCCCCCCATTGCTCGATGGTGCTCACAATGGGTTGGAATTTGTCGGGGACGGATCGCAGCAGCTTCTCCACCATAGTCACATTCTCCATTTTTGTGCCGAGATTGCGAATCTCGTTCACGACACTAGTCACCCTCACTACAAATTCACTAAATTTTTCAGCATCACCCATGTACATACCATCAAGCTCCCTCCTGAGAGTTTGTACTCGGGCCTTCACGACACGCTCTTCACCAACGTGCATCTCTTTGAGGGCATCCCATAGCTTCTTCACAGTCTTGTGCTCGGACGTTACCATCATCACCGACTCTGGGATAGCCTGGACAATGGCGGCGAGAGCCATCTTGTCTAGCCTAGGATCCACCGCTTCCTTCTCCACGGGCGCCCACACACCTTGGGCACCCATGAAGATCTCCATCTTCACAGCCCACGCGCCGTAGTTGTTCTCCTCGAGCATGGGGTAACGCAGCGTCACCCCCGCCTCCTTCACTTGCACCACCTCGACGCCAGAGGTGGACTCCTTGTTGTTGTCGTCGCCTCCCTTGCCGCGCTTCCCTGGTGGCGTGTACGCATTATCGCCGGCCATCGCAGCACCTTCTCACCTTGGCTCTGAATGCCACTTGTTGGTCCAATCTCTCACAACTCACAACACTCACGCGATGTGGAAGAAGGACACGAGAGATTTTGGTGCTGCACACCAGCACCCACACACTAGCACTTTGATTATCACTGATCACGTGGACACAGTACACACAGCACTACTGCTCTCACACAAGCACTCTCTCGCACAGCACACCGCACACTACTCGCCGCTTAAGTAGCACACACCTAGCGGCCGCACACCCAGCCACTCACGCACTCAGCCACGTTCTGCCACACACACAGGCCAGTAACTCACGTAGCTTCATCACTTAAGCACATCCGGCTAACAGCTTTGACCAGCAGCACTTCTACACACGTCCAGACTCCATGCATGCACGAGGCTCCGTCTTGTGCGTAACGATCCGCATGACCAGGCCACCACTCAACGGCCGGGTCCATCGCTCCACCGCTGGCGCCTCCACCACGCACCTGCAGCTGCACACGAACGGCACATGCTCTTGCTGGCCTGTCCCGGTGTGGCGCACAACTCGGCAACTCAATCCGGTGCACCACACGTACATCCGAACACTGATACATACACAGTGAACTCACAAACACCTAAACTAATCAAGATTAACTCTAACAGGGACCTCGTCTCTCTTCTCATTTTTCTGACTAATTTTGTCTGCATTTTCAGTCATTTTTAAACCATTTTTCTTATTGTTCTCTCATTGGTAAAAAAAAGTAGATTAAAGCACATCACAAAAGTTGTCAATTTTATATTATCTCTCTCACTGTGTATCATTTTGGCCGTAAGGCTAGAAATTTGTCCTCATTATATATGTTTAAAATCAGTTCTATTTATAATGGCAACTGGCATAGACTTATGCTAATAAAATCTCTTGATAAATTGATACTAGATACACCTTCCATCCCAATTTATAAGAGGTTGTTGACTTATGGGTTTGATGATTGATAATTCATCTTATTCAAAACAAAATTTAAAGATCATTATTTTATTATAGTTTTATTTATCATAATTTATGTTTTTGAGTATTTTAACTTATTTTTTTAAGTAAAATAATGGCTAAATGTTTAGATCCAAAAGTCAACAAATTCATATAATCTAGGACAAAAGGAGTATAACTAGAGGTTGGTACCTTGCGTGTAGCAAAATAGTTAAAGAAATATGTGTGCTTGTTACCAATATGTGGAGTGCGTAACATTCTCATTCTAAATGAACGGTAACTGCACAAGGCATGCCATTTATGCTAGGGAATTATCTTCAATACATCATTGTCAAAAGTAAAGAAAAAAAATACTGAAGTCAAGCGCTATATATAATGCATCATGCCCGCATATGTCATGTTTGCAAAACCTATCGATCTGAATTCTGCTTTCTTTCTCTATTATTTGTTCTTGGCTGGGTCATTGTATTTCTCTTTTTCCCTCTCTATACATCTCATTCAGCGGTCAGCACTAGACATCACACTTATCCTCCGTTAAAAACACGCGCCGGAGGAGCGACTGTTGGCACATGTCAAACATACTCATTAACCTGATCAACATGGTGGGCTTACTTATTGAATGGTTAGTAAGCACGCAGGCATGTGTCACGTCTCATGATATGTTTGTTTTTAATCTACCGATCTGTAGCGTTTAAAAATGATTCTAGAAAGTAGTATATTATCATATAGAAGTATAGGACTACTACTGCTGCTAATTACCTGATCGTCGTCAGATGATGAAGCAGTCACGTACGGCCGGTTCGGTATATCACATCCATTTTCAATCTGAGGGGACGATCAGGAGAGGGTACGCACACGTACATGTAATTCCTACTAGCTGGTGAACCCCAAATCCCCAAAAGGCCAAAACATATCATTTGCAGCAGCTAATAAACGGCACTATTATTCCAATATAATGCAACGCGCCCGTCTAACACGCTAGCACCGCTATATTCCGTAGCATTTGACCAACCCGTCCGTGCCCTGTCCTGCTAGATAATACATGGTGGCAAATTTATACCTCTTTTGGGACGTAGGATTTTCACAAGAATCATGCACGAATTTTATAGAAACGGTTCAATTTTATAAAAAAACACAGAAATAGAAAAAAATTCTCCATTTCAAAAAGGACCTAAGATTCCAGGTCATTTTTATATGCCGCCGGCCGTCGCGTTCGCTGCTGGGTCGCCGACGCGGCCTAACGCACGGTCGGTGTCACTCACCGAGTGAATTAGCCGGCGATTGTAGAGCTCAGCTCGGCCAGTAGAGGATGCTACAAGCTCCATGGCTCCATGCGTGGTGGTTGAATTCTGGCTGCTTCCACCACATACTAGAATTCAGAGAGGCAGGGAGGGGGGAGCCTGGAGGTGCATGTTTATTGACCAGTGTGTGTGGCCGTGTGACACTGGTTGGTCGTGACTCGTGGGTGCAGGAGTACTCATATAAGTTTGGCACAGTTCGTACGTCGTCAACACGTCATTGACCTCGCTCGTGCCAAAGTACGAAACAGGGAGGAGTTGATTATCAGATGAGGTACCTCTTGAATCTTGATCCATTTGGTATGGGTTTGGTTTCTGACCGCACTTAGCCCCACTAATCAAATTAAAAGAGCACTATTGAATATTGACATGTGCTCTCAAAGTTGCGCTTTGAGTGTCTAGTAAGTGATCTTGACAGTGTGCCTAGCTAGCCACACGGCGTGCACTATATCATATCATAAGGCGAAGACCGATGAAGAAAACCCTAGTGCGTGGTGGTAGTGGATCCCTTCCCATTTCCCCCCTCTTACCATATATACAGTATGGCGCCACGTTCTCTTTTTTCTAAAAAAATTATCTACTTGTAAGACGAAGTAGGAAGTGGTTCAGACCAAATCCAGCAGATCGTCTATATGATTGTCTATAGTACAAAATGACATTGTATCTACACCATATATAGAATAGAGTTTGAATATAGACGACGATCTGTTGGATTTAGCCTTAGAGAACCTTTTGTGGTGCTACGACATCAAACAATATCACAACATATATATACCGTACCTCGACACACAAGATAGGCAAGACAGCGACATCGTCGATGAGCCATGCATATGCAGGTAAAATAAAAAGGCCAGTCGCGTCACTGCCAAGAAAAGCTCACACCATTGCATGAGCATGATCGATTATTGCACCATGCACCATACCTCGCGCTGATTGCAGCAGCCAAAGCCACTCTGATGATCTGATCACCACCGGCAGCTGCAGTAGTCGTTGGCTATAACCACCACCGTACCCTGCCGGTTGACTCTGGCGCGCGCGGCCGGCACCAATGGACGGATGCATGCGGATTCCGGTGCGGACAAGGACGCTTCCCCCGCCGGGCGGTTGGTGAAAACAATGCGCCACTTACTCGGCGGCGTTCGTCAGGAGGAGGGGGAGCAGAGCGAGGTGCCGGTCGCCGTCAGGGTCTCGTTCCTTTTGGGGGAGGAGCCGTTTGAACCCAGAAAAAAGACGGCAATGAAACGCCATTTTCTTCCGTGGATCCGGTGATGCAATTTCGTCCCCGAATGAAGCAACAGTGAACTCGATCGCGATGTGGCGGCGTTTGATCAGATAAAGCTACAAAAGCCTTTGAGTTGGGACAAAGCAAGCGCACAATGCAACGACGGTTTTGCACTGTACTGAACCTGAGCTCTCGGGGCACCGCACCGCAGGAGTGTGTGCTAGTGTGGATGTACATGTGCTATGCTCCGCGGCATAGTTATACGTAGGTTCAATCTTTTAGTTTTTTTTTATTGCCTAGGTGCATTGCTTGCTTTAATATGAGGTCACATGAGCTCACTTGAGCCTCAACGTACATGTAGACATACAAAACACAAATAGGAATTTAAGATATACATAGTATGTGGTAGGATAGGAGTGAGCTCAGCCTTACAGACGCATTGTGCTTTTCAAACGGCTGACATACCCGATTCGGGTCTCCCATATAACTTTTGGTTCTTTGTGAAACTATGTATCGTCGCTATTTAGGGAACCCCCATCCCCAAACAAACATAAAAAAAGAAATAAACTGTTGAATCATAATTGAAAATTGTAAAGTCATCGACCCTTCTATTTAGAATTTCACTTTTCCAGTCACATACATAAAGGTCAATATTTTTATCATTTACTCCATGATAAATATTATAATCTTGAGGGGCATTTTATCTTGGGAAATTTGGAACTATGTGCATTTTTTACCTGGAAACAAATTTACATAATGTTTAGTGTATGTGTAAATAGTAATTATGTCTTTAAACAAGAGGGGTCTCCCTTACACTATCCATGTTGTCTGATTTTTAACTTTAAACTACGAAATCGGACTTCGAGCACCTTGAATTATAAACAACCAGACTAATTTGGAACTTTAGTTGGTTTTGAAGCTGGTTTTCTATTTTTAAATAATAACATCTTATTTAGTCTCTAGCAATTTAGAGTTAATTCAATTTTTAAATTATGAAAATATGAAAACTAACATTTTGGAATTATCTTGATTTTCTATATTTCTACATCTATTGTTTTTGTTGCTCCAAATGAAACACGAGAAATACGAACAAATTAATTCCAAATAACCCCAAATAGAGAACTAATAGATATACGATGTTTTAGAAAAATGTGGAACAAGTTTCATATTTTTCTAATTAAATGGATTTATTATGAATTTTTAAAGATGAAATAAGATATTATTATTTAAAAAACTGATAATCAAGTTTGTTCGTTTTTTAATAGCTTTGAGGTGCTCAGTGTCCGGTTTCAGAGTTCAATGTTGAAAATTGGATGACTTGCATAGTTTGAGGTTATGAAATGAATTTTTGCCTATACATAGTAATCAAAATAAAAAAGATGCTACAGTACCGAAAGAGGAATATCACAAGAAACCTTATTATAGCCATAACTCTATACTAGGAAAGTAATTATTCTTAGCTCTATGTGTAATCAAAGACAAAACGTGAATAAAAACTTGTGTTATACAGAGCTGCAAGCACGCTTGGGTCCACATCTCTGAAAATTTGCATCATTGTGGGCCTTCCAAATACTCCCAGGCCCCAAGCCATCAACATAATGATTTCCGTGACGAAGGAGACTGACAAGTGCAGTCCAAAGCTCTCCAAAATTTCAAAAGTGGCAGTAAAGTATGGGACCTGTATGTTTAAGAGCCTGGATATATTATGTTCGATTTTATAAGTTAGGGTCTAAAATCATATGGCCATATATCAAGCTCAAGATTAAAAAATAGACTTTTTGCGCTTGCCGTCCCTCGTCTATGGTTGCACGTACACCGTGCCATTTCCCGTCTCTTGAGTCTTGAGTGTAGGATGTGAGCAACTATATAAAAAACGTGACAAATCTCGGTCCTCCGTGTCACTGACAGTTTGGCAGAATCAGGTCCATCTGCATAGTACAACACTTCGGATTTTCGTCCACTATCCCAGGTCTTTTGTATATGTGCCACCGTCAGTGCGTTCCATTCTACTCGCGCATGTTCCTCTGTTTACACGAGGCGGTGGAGGAGAGGTCAAACATACACGCAGTTCGTTGCCGTCCCTGGGCGACTTCACCTGCATCTTCCTTTTGTCGCCGAAAGAGTACATGCCAAAACGGCGTCTACAATGCAGTTGTGTTCTTTCGATACAAAAAGAAAAAAAAATAGGAGTACTACCGTCACCGGCTTCGGCCAGACAGTAGTCAGTAGGCATCACCCAACCACTTGTCCTCTGTTGAATCATTATATCCAGAGCCTAATCCGATGCCAATTGCTGAGCTGAGTCTCTAATCGCCATGAGCTAGCCGCGTGCTTTAGGACCCTTAAATATAAGCAGTGCAATCCCAGCAGCGCAGGATCTTGAGGTCCCATTACAAGCTAGTAAGCTACTATGAAGCAGCTCGCGGCGCTGCTGGTGGTGTTCATCGCGCTCCCCGTGCGCGCGGTGTCTGTCTCCGGCGTCGGCGTCGTGGCGCTGCTCACGCACGCCGACGCCGGCCGCGGCCTCGCGAGGCCCGAGCTCGTGCGGCGCATGGCGCACCGCGCCCGGGGGCGCCGCCGGCTTCTCTCCCACGCGCTGGAGCGGCCGCTGCGGGCGCGGGTGCGCGCCGGGCTCGGCGCCGGCGCCGGCGGCATCGTGACGAACGAGTACCTGGTGCACCTGCGCGTCGGCACGCCGCCGCGGCCCGTGGCGCTCACGCTCGACACCGGCAGCGACCTGGTGTGGACGCAGTGCGCGCCCTGCCGCGACTGCTTCGACCAGGGCCTCCCGCTCCTGGACCCCGCGGCGTCGTCCACCTATGCCGCGCTGCCCTGCGCCGCGCCGCGGTGCCGCGCGCTGCCCTTCGCGTCCTGCGGCGGCGGGAGCCGGGGCGGCGACCGCAGCACCTGCGTCTACGTCTACCACTACGGCGACAAGTCGCTCACCGTGGGCCAGCTCGCCACCGACCGCTTCACCTTCGGAGGCGGCGGCGGAGGCAATGCCGCCGCTGACGGCGCCGAAGCGCGGCGATTGACCTTCGGCTGCGGCCATTTCAACAAGGGCGTGTTCCAGTCGAACGAGACCGGCATTGCCGGGTTCGGCAGGGGGCCGTGGTCGCTCCCGTCGCAGCTCAACGTCACCAGCTTCTCCTACTGCTTCACCTCCATGTTCGAGTCCAAGAGCAGCCTCGTCACGCTCGGCGGCGCGCCGCCGGCCGCGCTCCGCCACGCCGGCGAGGTCGTCCGGACCACCCCGCTCCTCAAGAACCCCTCGCAGCCGTCGCTCTACTTCCTCTCGCTCCGGGGCGTGTCCGTGGGCGGGACGCGGCTGCCGGTGCCGGCGTCCAGGTTCCGGTCCACCATCATCGACTCGGGCGCGTCCATCACCACGCTGCCCGACGACGTGTACGAGGCCGTGCGGGCGGAGTTCGCGGCGCAGGTCGGGCTGCCGCCCGCCGGCGTGGAAGGGTCGGCCCTCGACCTCTGCTTCGCGCTCCCCGTCACGGCGCTCTGGCGCCGCCCCGCCGTGCCGTCGCTCACGCTGCACCTCGACGGCGCCGACTGGGACCTGCCGCGCGACAACTACGTGTTCGAGGACCTCGCGGCGCGCGTCATGTGCGTCGTCCTCGACGCCGCGCCAGGGGACCAGACCGTCATCGGCAACTTCCAGCAGCAGAACACGCACGTCGTCTACGACCTCGAGAACGACCGCCTGTCCTTCGCGCCGGCGCGCTGCGACGAGCTCGTTGCTTCGCTCTAGCCGCTAGCGTTTGTACTGTACAGAGGAAAGCTAGGATTTTTAGCACTGATAAGTAGCTAGGTTAAGGGGAGAAGCTCGAATGAATAGGGAAATTTTGCGTGCAATTTGTGTCACGCCTTCTCTCCAGAATACATAGCATCTTCAGTTTGACCTTTTTTAAAAAAGAGTTTAAATCAAATGATCAAATTCTGCGTCATGGCTTCATACGAGTAGCAGCATAGCAGCAGCACAGTTGAGCTGGTTTTACACTTGGATATTTTCTCCGCGTTAAGCCTGTCATCCATACCATGCCATACTGCTGACAAAGCAGCAGGCCAGCAGCGGCAGCTTATCTCATTTCCGACTGATGGAATGGGATGGGAACGCTCAGGCTCGGTCTCGGAGCAGACAGCCGACGCGTATCGCTTTCAGGGCGTTGTCGGCAGGTGAATACGACACCAATCATGCTACGATCAATAGATGCCCACCGCTCTCCAAGAAGGGAAAAAAAAAAGACGGTCAAGGCCAACAGTAGTTTGCGCTAAGAAAACTGTATATGTCATGTTTCAAGGAGGCATCCCATATAATGGGATATCTAACATGTTGCCACTATTTTGGGTGAGTGGCAAAGTTGCCGGCGAATTCTAGAATGTGAGAGAGTAAATGCATTGTGTTGTAATACCTCAAACAGTGGTAAAAGAATTGAAGTTAGATGTATTGGCGTTCTCTAAACTTGGTATGCCGTGTCATCTGGGTTTCTCAACTTAAAAAAAGCATTTTGGGTACATGAAGTTGGTTTGGGGTACACCATCAGTCTCAATGTGCACCTCTCAACTTGTTAATTGACGTGGCATGTTGATTGTGTGATGGCATGGACCTTGAAATGTGAGTCAATCTCTTGTCTCTGCTTTCTTCACTATCTCCTTATACTGACGACGCATCTTACGCCACTGCTATTCCATTCCTACAACGCTCTCCCTCTTACACTTCTCTACTAGTTGTCGCCACACCGTGCTCCAAAAATTGTTGCACTAAGTCATGAATTAAGGCATCTCATGGTTGTCCATAGACATACAATGTTCTTAGAGACAATTTCTTATATACCACCAAAAATTGTTGCACAGCTTCTCTTGTGTACCGTTGCTCTAAGTTTCCTATTTGTCACTACCACTTTCGTCGGCGAACTCTTTGGTTACTTACTGTTGAGATGGTTCGGAAAAAAGGCAAATTTGCCCATCCCAATGAAATGGGGTAATTTTTGGCTCCTTTTTCGTACATGCCAATGTCCACGTGTGCTAATCACTTATGGTAACTGCAATTTAAACCACACGCACAAATGCTATAGTTAAGAAGAGCAGCGTTCGTATTTCAGTTTGTTTTGCTCCTCTCTGTTAATTGATGCACTGTCGTCCTGAGATATTGTGCTAAACTGAGAGATGTATGGTTTCATTTCATTCCAAGTGTGACTTTAATTATTAGCATATTACAAAATCAATGAAAGTTTAGTTCACTAGATGCTAATTGATTAAAATGTCTAAGGGAATCGGCACAGATGCAATGGAACAAGTAGAAAATATTTTCCCTCTCTCTAAACAATGATATCTCCGCACAAGCCACCCCTCGTGTTGTTTCGGTTTGTGCAAATAAAAATTTACCACTACTACTCTCTATGATTGCACGAAGTTGTCGTCTCAAACATGAAAAAGAACTGAAACGAGTACAAAATTCATGTCAAAATGTCTTGTTATGCCGCTCAGAGGGAGTATGGGCCTACTTGGGTATTTTGGTCAGCCATATCTTTGACTAAAAAGTTGTCGATTTTTTGGCATACTAAATGTGTGGTAGAAAAGCAAATGATTGCCAAAGAATTGAGTTGTCAAAACTTTTCCATGCCAAAATTTTTGCAAGCAACCAAGCAGCCCCTATAGTTCATGACTCCCAATAACAAATTTAACCAACCTAATGGAAGCGGCGATGAAAAGCTGGAAATTTAGAGTGATGGTACGTATAGGAAGCCATTTTTTCCGTGGCACACAAGGGGAAGCAATAATATTTTAGTGGCATATATAGAATTGATTCTTGTTCTTGACAAATCATTCAAGAAATTAAAAATGGGGTCACTTTGCCCATCTAAGTTCATGAGCGTGTGACGTATGGTATCATGACGGGGAGTTTATAGATGCTGACATGCCAATGCAAGTCACCATAGCAACCATGATTTGGGACATATGGCATCATAATTCATAACCCAGAAGAAAGTTGCAACTTGCAAGGCTAGAAAGTGCCATGTTTACACGTACAAGCACTTATTTGGAGCCATTCAAGTGTCACTGCCACATGTGGTCTGGTACCACTACCATTCATAAGTGACAACACGGCATTTGAGGTTAACATACATTAAACAGGAGACGTTGACGACGCCATTCATAAATCACAGGCATGACATTATTTGATAAATGTTTGAGAAATGAACTACCATCAGGAAAATACCAATAACATTTTGCATTAACTGATAAAACCAACACAATCAAACACTGAAAGCAGGGCAGCACTTTCTTACAAAGTTCACTAAGGACTAATGTTAATCAAGGCTTAGGCACCATAGCAGAGGGCCTAATTAACCAGTGACCACAATCTTAAAATGCTGAGTAGCTCCGTACTCAGCGTTCATCCGATCTCCTTTTTTTAATCATCTCGTTCCTTTTGTGGGTAATCACTACTCATACTAGACCAACCTGACTGGATGCATGTCTCCAGAATTACTCTGATGTGTGATCTCACTGACCTAAAATATCAATATATATGAGAACCAACAGAAAATTATCAAAATTATTCATGGCGATGGTGGCGGCGGTCAATCCACAGCGCACTCAAGCAGCAGCATCTGGCGCTGTTGCGATAGCAGATTGCATGAAGGGCTATGTAAGGGGGGAATCGGATGCCATGCGGGGGATTGAACAACCTCTCACGTGCACAAGAGCTCAACGCCCTCACTTGTAACACGAAGAAGCATCAGTACAAAACATCACACATACTGGACACACAGAATTCATCCTGAACAATCATATACATTGGACCGAGTGACAGTGCTCTACATCAATCATAACTAATATATGACCTCAGATGTCTTGTGGCTCAAATTACAAGGATAACCATGACAGAAAGTTAGAGTCAACCCAATGCCACCAGCAGCAAACGAACTAAGATCTCATGTTAAATCGGGGATTGCTTCTAATCCCTACACAAATAGCATATAGATAATCACTACTCTATTTGGATGGGATCCACAATGGCAGACGACACTTGGCAGGAAGAATAAACTCCATTACAATTTTTATTGTGTTCCTCATCCATATGCTCCACCATCACGATGTCATGCTCAGCGGTGCTAGGGTTTTCCTGATCCTCAGTCTCTCCTACTTCAAGGCCCTGTTCCACAGGACATGATTCAGTACCTAGACCTGCCGACTCACCCAGTTCCTCAGTTGGCTTAGTTGGTTCGCCCTGGTCCTCCAGTAGAAGTTCCGGAGGGCTCGGCGGAAGCACGAAGTTGGAACCATCATCTTCCTCAAACTTAGGCTCCACCATGAATATAGTCTGCTCCATTTCATCATGATCTTCTAGATGTTCATCTTGATGGAGATCCTCACCTGGTTGGGGAATAACCAAATCAGTAGCAGGAGTGGCTGCCTCACAATTGTCTGTGGCTGGTGCAGCTGAATCACAATTTTCCTCCACACTCAGCAAAGGATTTTCAGGGAGCACAGTGTTGGAAAAGTCATTTTCCTCGTTCACAGGCTCAAGGGTCAATGAAGCATGCTCCACTGTGTTAAGTTCTTCATCTTCCTCTTGTTGATCTTCTTCGTTGGTGTCTATATTTTCTCCAGCTTCATGCAAAATTTGAGGACTAGTGTCTGAACCACAAGGTTGAACGGCTGGGTCACTACTTTTTTGGACCTCGCCAAGGTCTTGCAAGACATCTTGAAAGCCATGCAGAAACTCAGCAACCAAGGCTTGGGTGGTTGTATCAGCTGTAGATGTCATGGCTCTCTTGGCCTTCTTCACCATACCTTCCAGTTTATCAACCTACAACAGTTAGGAAAGACTTCAAATAAATACTAGTACTAGTTGACTATGTGCATAATAATTTGATTGAAGAAGCTGTATTCAAATCCTGAATAACACATGAAAATTAATTCCAGAAATATGAAATAAAAACTAGTTTGGGTTTTACCGCTTTGCGGATCATTGGAGACTTGGTCTGGTACTGAGGATCCAAGGAATCATCATGTGAAGCTGACGGTCCTGCTTCAGCATCATCGCTGGTTGCTGGGACAAGGTACCGCCGTGTGGCTCCTGAGTACCAGCGCAGATACTCGTCATAAGAGGATGGATCGTATTGCTCTGTATCTCGAAATATGCGCTGTCGTCGTGCCTCCCATTCCTGGATATATTCATGGTGTGTTTCTTCCCAGTTTTCGCGTTCCCTGCCACGTCGACTAATACGATGCAATGACTGTAGTGTAGGCCGGAAAGGTGGTGGAATGCATTGGCGAAGCCCGAATTGCCGCATCACTCTCTCTGGTAAATACATTTCAACTATAGGGAAGTTTATTAATGGAGCTTGTGTAAGCCACAGGTCCGCATCTTTTGTACAGAGCGGGGGTAAAGTTGAAGACTCTATGAGCAGGTAGGGCTCCCACTTCACCTGATCCACTCGCTGCAGGTTCAGTTCATCTCGGTACTGCTTAAGGCAGCGAGTAGCATTTTCACTTTGTGGGCGAGCCCCCACCCAACGGAACCCGATTGGCGGTGGGTCCTGTTCAATGCCTATCTCAGCACATAAAGGAGATCGAACCAATGGCCTGCCAACATGAAAGCGCTCCCAACTCCAAAGCTGCAAGAGGAGCAATGAACCCCCAATATTCTTGATATTGTGGGAGGAGGCAACGGAACAAAGAGATCGGTACAGGAACGCGAGAAGTGCAGAACCCCAGCTGTATGTGCTAACACGTGAAAGATCAGCAATCAGAGGAAGATATATCAGACTCATCCTTCCAGTGCCGTCAGGAAAGAGCACCCCACATAAAAGGCTCAATATATATGCTCGAACATGCCTTTCAACTGTTATATCATCTGCATCCTCTGGTAACTCATAGAAGTTCTTCTTAAGCCATTTGTAATGAAGGAAGGATTTTCCAGGCATTGCTGGCCCCCTTGCATCCAGACCTAAACAATCAAGGACCACTTGCCCATAATCATGATCAGTGGAAGAACAAACCGGACGGCCATCAATAGGAAGAGCAAACAACATTGCAACATCTTGAAGTGTAACAGTGATCTCCCCGGAAGCCAAGTGGAAGCTATGGGTCTCTGGCCTCCATCGCTCAACAAGAGCAGTAATCAATGCTTTGTCCAACTGAGGCATCTTCTGGCAAATCTGTGAGAGTCCAAGCAAACCTGCATCCCTCAGATATGGACGATACCTCTCATGAAATTTTAAAGGTTTGTGATGACGTAACTTCAACTGTTCCACAGCCTGCAATGTTCAGATTTACGTGAAATTGTGTGAATCAGTCCATTGTAGCTTCTTATGAGCAATGGAAAATGATTACCGTATTGTCATTAGACTAACCTGGTCACCAAAAATCGCATCAGACCGATGGTTGATCTTAGGGTTGAGTAATGTGCTGGATAGTTCTGATGATCCTACATAGCAAGCTAGGGACTGTCTTGGAATCAACACAGGATGGTCTTCTCTGTCAGAGGTAGTACTTGGTGAAGAAGGTGCAGAGGTTTCGAGATGATCCATATCATTTTCTGCCACAGCACCTCTTCCCCGACCACGACCACGGCGACCACCTCCTCTTCTCTTTGAAGAAGACATGTCCCCTTACCTGGTCCTGTGTTATCAACATCATGAAATCAGCCAGTAAGATGCCATACACAATTGATGGACTACTAAAATGCAACTAGAGCAGCTGTTATTGAACATGACATGTTTAAAAGAACTGGCATTCATCGCTGATGTTTGACAGAAAATTGTTTTTCTAGAGTCCTAGCCTCCTAGACCAATAATCTATCAGTTGAAAATACAGTTATCTCCTCTTGTTTCTCCACAGATTCCAGAGCCCAATATTATCTATCATGATTTGTGCAATTCCACCTTAACATTCATAGAATAGAAGTGCAATGGAAAGCATCTGCAGAGCACCTTAGTTGAGCAATATTTCCTTACTGAAATCCAATTTGTGCTTGAGATACAAAAGGTAAACAAATTCACCCTGACTCAAGAAAGATAGGTCAAACTCAGGAATTTGCATACAGTAAGGAGCAAGAAAATGCATGAGCTATAGCAACAAAGCGATCAGCCCTTTGTTCTTTCAGTTGGAAGCTCAACCCCCTCATAAGTGATGATGGCCTTTGTCCCTTTCCTTTTTTTTTTCCCCATTCAGCCTACTTTTTAGCCTTTTCATCAGTCTAAGGCAAAGTCTGAGATGGAGATTTTTCTATCAACAGGTAGGAATGAATGTTGAATGTTCCTTATACAGGATAGGGTTTAGACAGAAAGAGCATTGCAAACTAAAAAAAAAAAAGATAAATGAGCAGTGATTATTGATTAAAGGAAGGTACATAGACATATAAAGGGAAGTAAATAGCATTCATATATGTATCATCTATCTTCTATCTATGAAATCAGAATTGGGAATTAGGTTTAAGGGATTCCCTCACCAGGGCTGTGCAGAATTGCTAGCCGCTCGCTGGCCCAGTACTCCCAGTCACTGCATTGCTGCTCACTAGGAGTTAACTCAGAGGCTCAGCGGGACCCATGTACAGCATCTCGTATGGCCACGTGTGCTGCTCACTATGCTCCTGGTTCGGAGCTGGCATGCACTCACTAGTCATGCCTGCCCGCAGGCAGCCCAGCGCTTGGCACCTAGGTCTAGGGTTTAGTCAATCTGGGAATTGGCCAACAGGGATGGATCCAGGAAAAGATAATTGGTGTTGTTGTGGCCATTGCCACCGAAAGTATCAATGTAAGTGAGCGGATAAATCAACGGATAAGATCGGTCCATTAAGCTATGAATAAGTGGTGGATTCATACAGGTCAGGTTACCAGCAAGGATAAGGTGGTTAATGGTTAGCAGAACAGATGTTGTAAACTCAATACATTTCAACTAGTATAACACCATACCTGACAAAGTTGCGGTCTTAGGAAGAGTATCACTATCGCACAATCATCAATCATCCCAAAGCAGTACTTCCACTAATAGGAGCATGTGAGTCCAAACTCAGAACAGCAGTTTACTATTATTAGCACATGGGTTACCAGTCCTACTAGCTGCTAATGCCACATTAGGTAAGATTTTCAGAGTTACTACCCAAAAGCATTGCTTTGACTAAAAAGACATAAGCATTTATCCAGAGTCCTATTTCATATGGCAGTTGGCAAATATTAGCACATTGGTTATAACCTGGTGGCGGTACATCAAATTTGATTTTCAGAGGATGGCGGAGGACGGAAAAAAAATCAAGGTGCGGTGGTGAGTCCAGATGGTTTAAAGCAAGAGATGATCTAAGGCTTTGTTTGGATGTTGATATTGAAGAGCGTGGAATTGAATTGGGTTGATTCCCAAATCAGCCATGGTATTGAAATGGGTACAATTCAAATTCTTTTGTTTGGATGGCCATTATATTGGCTCCTAGGAAGCAACCAAATAGAATTCCTGTTTGGATGAGCATAGGCAAGGAATTGAAGGAATTGAATGTGGCCTACGGACTACACCTCCGCTACTCGCCACCTGGTGAGGAAGAAGAGTAGGGAGCCGGCCACCGGGAAGAGAAGCAGCCGCCAGAAACCGGGACTAGGAGGAGCGGGTGAGCGGCCCCTCAGCCGCCGGGAAGAGGAGGAAGAGGAGCTGGCCTCGACCACATGGGGCAGAAGAGGAGTAGCAGCAGCAGCCGTCCACCAGGAAGAGGAGGAGCGGCCCCTCGCCGGACGTGGGCAAGAAGATGAAGAGGAGCCAGCAATAGAGAAGAAGAGGAGGTGTCGACTGCTGTAGGGGGAGGAGGATGGGGGCAGGGCTACCTCGGCAAGGAGCAGCGGCAGACCATCACTGGGCGGCTAGTCCTCGATGGGGGCAACGGGTTCCGGTGGTAGTGGGTCATGATCCAAATGTTTCTTCACAATCCAAATGAGCCATTGATGATTTTTAGTTCAAAAATGAATAGAAATGCGATCCAATTCGTTTTGGACCCGATCCTAAAAATATCTAGCTAAAATTTGAGGGCCCTTAACCACCCGCAGGGGCAACAGATTCCACCAAACACCGAGGGCATCAGCTCTGAATTGGAGCCCCTGTTTTAGTTGGGCTGACCAAACGCTGGAATTAGGGCTTGCCATTTCCAATTCCGAGTTCTGGGCTTCAATGCCACATCCAATATGTCAAACAAAGAACAAATTCCTTGATTCCAGCACACTACCATTACTGAGAAAGCGTCAGAATCCATTGCTAATTCAATCTCTCAAAGTGTTCGACTACTCCATTCTCATTCCAACGAAACAGGTGGTATTGCTAATGCGATCTCTGTTCAAGTACCCGAATCTCATTTCAACGAAACAGGGAAGAACTCCGGTGTACTTACAGCAAGCCTGCAGCAGCCTCTAGCCGGCAGGGCAGCGCCACCACGAGGCTAGCCGGCTAGGTCGGGGGTCGGGGCACCCGGTGCGTAGCGTTTCGCGACTTCGCGGCGCCGGTGTGGCGGCGAACGCCTCCGTGCCCCTCAGTGGCGGCTGGCGCCGCGCCTCGCGCGCCGCACGTGTCGCCCGTCTAGCCGTGAGCCGTCGACCGCCCGTCTCCCGGCCGCCGCGCTAGGGTTGGGGTCCTCGGCACGAGGACGGGGACAGGGAGGCTGACGCCTGAGCTGCAGCCCACAGGCCACAGTCCGCCGCCGTTGACGGCCTGACGCACAGAAGATTCGGAATGGTGGGCCGTTTTACTGGAATTGAAGCCGCCGGCCCAATATAAATGGTTTGGCAGTTGGCCCACAGGTTGTTTTTTTTTTTATTGCGGTTGTGAAGAAATATAGCGATCGATTGCACAGTACTGTACAATGGATCGTGCATATAAAAGGGCTGAGCACAGAATCACGAAGCGCTCCACGCTACGATTCACCAAGGGTTCATCCGTTCATATCAGAAGTTGGAAGAGATTAGACACAACAGACAGATCTCTCAGAACATCAGAAATGAAAACCATAATTCTGAAGTTTCAGTTTCAGGGTGATTTCAACTTGTGTAACCATGTCCATATACCATACATTCCACGAGGCACTGACCCTCAGTCGTATCTGATGGATCCGCAGTTCACCAAACATGGCATCACAAGCCCCGAAGATGTAATCATGAAGTTGAAATTAAAAATGCACCGGCTAAAAAGGCAGATTTTTCTCAGTATACCCAACCCATGATTGTGATGTTCAATAATGCTGGTAGTATTCAGCTGATTGTGTAACCCGTCAAAATATGCACAACTGGCCCTCACGTGAACCTGGTCAGTCCAGAACTCGCCCGACACGGTATTACAAACTCTTAAATGTTGTAATTGATATTGAATTTTGAGAGGAAAATGTCGATGGCTTCACAAAGATTACACACATACATGGGTTGCATGTACACATAACGTAATTATGAATAGTAGTAAAATGATTCCTCTTGAGTTCTCAGCGATTGTAACACAATTAAGTGTTGAGATTCTGGAACAGCTCAGGCAGATGGGCATTCGTGAGCTTGGTCCGTTTCGTGATTTCACGCTGCTTCTTCTTGGGTTTAGCCTTGGGTTTCACTCCATTGATCTGGGCAGCTGCTCGCCTTTTTGCAGTGTTAGTCATGGGCTTGATGCCGTTCTTTTGGAGCTCCTTTTCTATGTCGACCATGTCACGTGGTAGCTCAATTTCCCGGAAGAGCTGCTTCAGATCATCATCAACCTTGATCTTCGCTTTTGGATCGTTAGGATACACAATGTCCTCCTGGGAATCCATGTTTGACAACAGCCAAACTTCGCCTGCAGACTTCAAAGCCTAAAGCACAGCAAATACTCAAGGTTATACATATATGCTTAAATATAAATAGTGGATGATTTAGCTTGGTCACTCGTGGGCATTGCAACCATAAACAAAAGATTAGGCAAGTTACTTTAAAAAAACTCATCACAACAAACAACAAAACAATCTTGGATAGGAAACACATGGGCTAGCTGACTAAACTAACCCATGGGTACCTTTGTGGTTATAGAGTGAATTGATCAACTTGGGGCCATTATTTTACTAGATTTATTGTTATTACCTACTAGTTGGGTACCTTTCAGAACAGTGTAGGCATCATATGTGTTTGGATTTAGAGAATTAATCACCTGCAGATCTTCCAATACATTTGGGTATGCATCCTTGACCTCCACGACAGCAAGACCCTCTGGGAACTTTCTTATCAAAACAAGGAGTTGATCTTTTCCCTTCAGATCATGCTTGGACTGCACATATACAAACAGCAAATCGACACATGAGACCTCAGAGTCACAACTGATTCAACTGCAAGCAACAATATAAAACATACTAGAGCTCTTTAATTCTGACAAACAACACGATTCCAACACACCATATTTAAGCAATTAAAGGTTGGCTGTCATACAATATGTGATGATTATAGATATTTCAAAAGTTACTTGGCACTACTATTACTAAAAAAGGTGGTGTGTTGTTTTGGGTGAGTGGGTGGGGGTAGCAGGGAATGGGGAATGGGGTGGGTTTACTAGCACCTAGGCCCCCCTTAACTTCTCCATGCAAGGAAACAGTTGCAGGTTGTAGGGAAGGAGGTATTTTTAGGAGACAGATGGTGTTTGGTTCAGCCATTTTCCTCCATGATCTTATTATGCTGGTTATATTCCATTTGTTTTGATAGGCAAATCCATTTAATCAGTTACCAGCCCTTCAGAAACTTAATTCCACCGAACCCTGGGTGCTAACAGATACACATCTTTCAGTTATCCACTGCGTACCGACAAGGTCATATGTGGACACATTGTCACTACAGCCAGAGCATGCTCAGCATCTACTGTAACACTGCCACCTTCCCATCCCAACCAATGCTGCCAGAGCAAGCATCATTGTCCAAGCATCCACCTTCTCACCGTAGACGGGTTCCCATTTTCTTTCACGAGTAAAGAGTGATTTGTGGGATGAAGATGGCAATCGACTTAAGATAGCGGCATCCAATACAATTAGTTTTACATATTAAAAACCAGTATTAGCTTACACTGTTTCCATTCCCACCAGCCACCGCTATAAGATACAATGTCTACATTTTCAATCCTTGACCGAACAGTGACAGAGAATTAAGGAGAAGAAACTGATTACCGCATTGCCTATGATTAGCCTGCTAGCTATGGCAAAGGTGCAGAAGATGGATGCCACTGAGCAAATAGGTGCCTGGCCACCTAGGTAACTTTTTAAACAGATATTTATCATAGAAGAAACCCAACATAATGTTGGCTGAAGGGAAACCTAGTTGACTAGGGCAAATAAGAAAACATTCCACATGAAACTTCACATGATTTCCAGTTCAGTAATTACTGAAGGACCAAAAAGCGAAAGGAGGGCGTGGTTTAAAGTTTCTTGAACTAAGAACTTGGCCTATATCTCAATTCAACCCAACCTCTCTTCTACCTCTCATGCAATGCAACGTAGCAATAGGTGCTACTTACCCTAAGACACGGCTATGAATCTCATGCGAAAGCACTCATGTAAATGCAAGCTAACATGGCAAAAGCCCCAAAACATCTCGACAATTGCTCATCATAAAGTATGAGGTCAAGGTACTTGTTCACTTGACCTCTCAATTACTACTCAAATACTTCTGAATTAGCTAACTTTATAGAAAGAAAGCAAAGATAAATAGATAATCACTCGTGTATAAGGTATTAACAAATAGGTATAACAGCAATTCAAATTAGTTACGGACAACTAGGAAGTACAAATTCATATACCTTGTAAGAGAAACGCCTCCCATCATAGTTTACTTTGGGGTTGTTCCTCAAGCTGTCTTTGACAGCTTTATTACCTTCGATATCAACATAAGTTGCTTCATTTATCTGCTCCGCAGTAAAAGCTTGTCTTGTCTGCAGATTCAAACAACAATTGAGATTCACAAATTAGATGCAGAATCAAAATTTACAAAGAAAGTTTGGATGCTATTTGTTTTGTTATCCTTGGTGAACTGAGATGTCACATTCTTCTACCACTAAGTACCTATCACTCAACCAGAACAAAAATCATCACGGCGCCATTCTTATCTTTTCGACATTGGTTTGAAACGTCAAATTCTAGTAAGGGAAAAAGGAAATAACACATTATATTCAGCTCAGTCAAACAGTGCATAATCCTTGATTTATGCAAGTATAACCAGTGTTCCCCAATGAAAACACAAAACACCCAGTACATCATTTCTTATCTTTGACTACATGTCAACTTAGTCTGAAGTCTGAACTATACCAGCTTCAATGCATTCTGGAAGTTTCATTCAAATTTTGCATGGGCTGAACACTACGCATCACAAAAACACTCTAAATCGCACGCTATACATAGCAAGATCAATAAGCTTACATGTAATGGTGATTGGGTGAACACAGGATATACCACAACATCTGATACCCTTCCATAAACAATATGGGGCTTTGGCGTTTGTACCCCTATTTTAGAGTCTAATGGTGATTTTGCCCTCATTTTTCAAACTTTGTGTATTTACCCCGCTTTTTCAAAACGAAGGCAGAGTTTACCCCTGCTCACTTAACGGTTCTCAACGGTGTCAATTTTCACATAAAAGACCATTATGCCCATGCGCTAGGGAGGGAAGCCACACTGCTGGGGGACTGGGGAGGGAAGTCACGCCAGCACCGCCGGAGGAGGCATGCCGCGCTGCCCCGGGGGGGGAGTCTCGCCGCTGGTGGTGGTGGTGGTGGTGGGGAGCCGCCGCGCCGGGGGAGTGGCACCGCCGGGGAAGGAAAGCCGCGCTGGCGCCGCCGGGGAAGGCATGCCGCGCCGCGGGCTGATGGTGGTGGGGAGCCGTGCTGCTTGCCCGCCGCCGCGCCGGGGGAGTCATGCCGGCGCCACTGGGGGAGGCATGCTGTGCCGCGCGCCGGTGGCGGGGCTGCGCCACGCGGAGAAGACTGCCCCGGCGCGCACATGGGAGAAGGCGGCAGGCGGAGGCGGCACCGGCGCGTGCGAACTGGGAAGAGGGCGAGCGGAGGCGGCATCGGCGCGCGGGGGAGAAGGCGGCGACGGCGCGCGCGGGGGAGGCAGCGGCGCCGGCGCGCGCGGGGAAGGCGGCCGGCGGAGGCGGCGCTGGCACTAGGAGGCAAGCAGAGGTTGGAGGAGGAGAATAGCCAGCCGCGTGTGGATAAGGGGTAGAATGGTCTACTTCCTCTATTTAGAAGGGTTTTTTCATTTTTTCTTAATGTTTTATCCCAGCTGCTTCTAATAGAGTTAGAAGTAGGGGCAGACGGAGCGTTCGTTTTCAAACCACAGGGGTAAATTCGTAAAGATAAAAAAAATGAGGGTAAAATCACTATTAGAATTCATAGTAGGTGCAAAAACACCAATCTCCCAAACAATATTAATAAGGGTTCAAGAAGCAGTTGCAGAAAAGCCTGAAAGAGCATCTACTGAACCTGGGCTCCAACAAACAAAAGCTAATTTGAGAATAATTCATTTGATGTGATTGTGAATTATGCTAGCTCCTGGCACAAAACTCAAACAGAACGACCGTTTGCAGGATTGATTCCAGTTTGTGACTTGTGAGGCCAGAAAGGAGGAATCATATCACCAACATAGATAGCAAGCAAATACCTTGTAAAGCAGTTCAATGACAAGTTTGATCTGTGCTCCAACAGGAGATTTCCTAATCGAATTAATGTGCTGCAGCCTTTCTGTATCATTTGAAAACTTAATAGGCTGTGATGGTCTTGCTGGAGCAGATGGAGCATTTATCGGTTGGGCCCTGTGCTTTGGCTTTGCAGCCGAAGCAGCTATACTTGCCAAAGACGACTGGCATCTCTCCTGCTGTTGCTTAAATTTGGAGAGGCTGTCCTTGAGATCCATCTACAAAAATCAACATGTTCATAAGTAAAAGACACATAAATAGGTGCAAAAAATGTACATGGACAGGAGAAAAGTTGGTCGAGCTGACGAGCTGTAGATTTTTTAGATCCTTAAAAAATGGAAATTAATTGTTTGCCGGTCAAATTGTTGTTTCTCTAGGAACTTTCATCGAATAGGACGTAATGGATTATTTCAAGAATTTTCAACATATTCACTATGTTGCCCCATATTTGCGCTCAACCTGTCCGACGCCTACAGGTGCACACATATACACCAGATATCTTTTTTCTTGCAAAAAAAATCGAAGTTATTGGATATAATCCATGTGTATGCTTGTAAATGGGTCAGATCCGAATATTAGGGTTTGGGGAGCTCGGTTTCGCAGCGGGAAGAAGGGGTGAGCCGCCGGCGCACTCGTCGCCGGCGCTGGGTTCGTAAAGTGGCGCCGCTTCCAGGAATACCCAATAATTTGAGCCAAGAACACAACAGATCCACCAAATTTTGTATCCTTTCAACTTTGTATCATTTGCAGTCGACTTCCTTAGAAGCCAAAGTCAGATGAGAGAACAGAGATGCGATGCGAGGAGGAGGTCTGCGTTGCTCACCTATGTCCTTGCTTCCCTCGAGTCAGCGCCAGGGAGCAGGGCACCAGGGGAATCGCGTAGCTGCAAGGGGAGCGGGGGAGCGGGGGAGGGGGCGCAGCGAGGCGGGCGGGCGAGGCCGAGGCGCGGGGGCGGCCGGACGGGGAGGGGGTGCAGCGAGGTGGGCGGCAGGGGCCGAGGCGCGGGGGCGGCCGGACCGGTAGGGGGTACAGGGAGGCGGGCCGCCGGGGCCGCGGAGGGCGGTAGGGCGGGGCGGCGGGCGATGTCAGAGCTGTGGCCGGCGACGACGTGAGAAATGACAGGGTAATCGCAGCCAAATTGATATAGGGCCTTTACTGTCTTCAGATTTGCGAAGGCTATCTCCGCTCATATACGGTATACTACTCCAAATTACTGCTTTAGAAACATTCTATGCTGATCATCACGAACATTTCACGCTGATCATCACGATTTTAAAATACAATATATAATTTTGTGCGATCGTACTATTTTACATCTCAAACTAATTTTTTATTATTATTATTTTTCTTTTTTCCACGTTCACTCTTTCTTTCCCTGTCTGACCCACACCCACGGGCCACTGCGGCCTCCTTCACCTCCGTCGTACCTCCTTTCCTCCTCCTCTGCTCGTCGTGCTCGCCGTGGAGTCAGCTCTCCTCTGTGGCCTCCTCCTCCGCGCCCGCCGCGGCGACGGCCTTCCTCATCACTCTTCGCCAGTGAGGCACATCCAAGGCGCCGACCCTCCTCATCGCCCCCCACGGAGGGAGCCATACCGACACTCCTCGTTGCTGAAGCGCTCCAGTTTTCATAATGGAACTAAAATGTGCTTTATTACCATCTTAGGGTTTGGTAATCACATTATTACATCCGAGTGATACAGATCCGCCCTGACGGGTCGGACAACAAAGGGGCGCAGCCCTTTAAGACTAAGCAGCGGAATATAAAACGTAGGCCCAAGTTTCCCCACGTCGCGGTTGGGAAGTAGGTCGTAGCCCTTATTCACTGCCGTATACGGTGCTCTCATCGTCTCCACTGGAAAAACATCAGCAAAGCAAGGGTGAGTATAGATGTACTCCGCAAGCCCACCTTTCTCCGTAAGGAGTGGGGGTGTAGCTACATCTATATGCAGGATATATCTGGAGCTTAGGGAGATTTTGCATAAAAACACTTTGTATGCAGGGTTCGAGATAGTCTAACAAGTTTTAGTCATTCAAAAACAGGGTTTTTCTCAAAAAGGGATGCCACTGGACTTGCCGGTCCGCATGGCTAATGACCTTTCAGCCATCACACTTTCCACGCCGCTACAGGGTTCTACCCCCGTAGCTTAACTTGCACCCAAAAACCATTCCACAACCAAAACCAAACATTTTCCCACAGTTTTAGTTTATGAAAAGTGCTAATTGAAGAACCAAGCCGTAACTCATCCATACCAGTGGACTCAGACTATTCGAATAGGTTTGACTCTGATCAGAGGTTGTACTAATTCCCACAAGTTGGACTCAGCGACACTTACGGCCAAATAAGCATCCGAATTCCAAACCAAACCGTTGCCTTTGTTTCATCGCCTAGCAGTACTTTAGAGGTTCGGGCCACCTAGCCACTCCAGTACCCCGCGGTACTCCCGAGGCTCCCAACCCCTTCCCTAGCCCCTTGTGCGCCAGCACAGAAGCTACTAGGCTATTCACTTCGGCTTGGGCCTAGTCAATGCGTCATACAAAGCGAGTGGTTGTACTAAAATAGTTAGGCGAGATAAAAATCAACGCGGTCCTTACAGAGCGCAGGTAGAACCGTTCCATCTTTCCACTGCTCGACACTGCGAGCATCCATCTATCCGGTCGTCTCCACGACTCCCGGGACTTGGGTAACCGCGGGTCGCTAAGTTACCGTTCATACCCTGCCCTTGCATGGCGTATCCCGACCCGTGGGTCGTTTGCCGGGGTTCTTCCCCATTTTATTTGAAAACACGCACACCTATCCTCATCCTCAAACCCATCAAGTTCCACAACCATAATCCCAACTTATCATTAAGATTATGATGGATATAATTAAGTGAGCGATCCCACCTATGCGCACTATATCTAAAATAGGCTTAGGTGGCGGTATATTTGTGGGGTTACCTTAGCAGGCAAAACATGCAAGTTTTATAGTGATTATCAGGCCAAGGGTTGTGTTTGCAAAACATAGGAATTTTTATGCATCAAGTGGGGATTCCAGTGGACTTGCCGTGGTCCTCCTTGCTGCAGTATAACACGTCGGCGCAATGCCCAATATTAGGCATACTCGTGCTCCTGCTATCGCTGCCGATAACGCGCTAGCCACTGGTGGCGGAGGTACGCCATCTACCGAATGCGTTGGTATTCCAACTGTTGGGCACGATGGTGCCTCAACCACTGGGCATGCCGAGCACGTTGCTGTGCGCAGTGGTGCGCCACCCATTGTGCGTGCTCCGCTAGCATCTGCTGTAATCGCCGGGCACAGGCCTCGAGTCTCATGGAAATTCTTGCGAAAGACGTACCGGCTATGATACCCGGTATAACCTACGCGCACAAACAAGAAAAAACACACATATGGAGTGTAAACATGAGCTCAACATAAGTCTTTTGGTTTTGTTTGGATGGTCGGATCTTACCAGAGGGGTTGGCTCTGGAAAGTGGTGAAGGGGAGCTCATGGTGGTGCGGGTTGTTGGCTTTGCTGACGGGCATGATGGCGGTTATGGATATATTGCCTTGGTAGTGGGTCGGGGCGGTTAGGGTGATGGCGGAAATGGCGAGAGGGTGGTCGCATGGCGATGTTGGAGGGGAAAAGATACTTTGTAGAGCGTATGGATAGGTAGAGCTTGTTTTTAGATGAATTTAGGCGCAAAAATCACCTAAATCGGAGTTCAAACAGAGGAGATATGAAGTATCTAATGGCGAGGGGGTAGATATAAACTTTCCAGGAAGTTGGAGGGGTGGAAAAGGACTTTTCTTGGACTCAGCCCGAGGAAAAAGAGAGCTTGGGCCGGGGGTGGGTTCGGCCCGCGCAGCCTGGTTTCGGCCCACGCGCGGCGCGCGGCCACTGGGCCGGCCCACTCGGGCGGGGAATGGCGCGGTGACGCCGTCCGCTTGGGGCCCGCGTGGCAGCGTCTGTAGGGGGCGACGGCGTCAGGGAAAGGGCGACGGCGGCGGCTCGGTTTAGGGTCGAGCCGGTTCGGGCTGGTCCACGGGGATCTCACCGCCGGTTTTCGTCACCGGCGGCGGTTCTGGCGAGGAGGGTTTCGTCGCAAGCACCAGGGGAAGGGGGCGAGTCTCGCTGGGGTATCGTGGGCGTGGATTGGAGATCTGGGGTGGGGTGTCCACGGCGTGGCGGCGCGAGCGCGTGTTGGCGTCGCGGTGCGCGCGCGGCGGCGATGCAGTGGTGAGGGAGAGGGGACGGTGAGTGCCGGAGGTGGTGGAGAGGGGGGAGGCGAAGCTCGTGTTCGCCGGATTTGGGAGGGGAAACGATGGGGGCGACGGAATTTGGCGGCGGACGCAGCTCACCGGAGCTCGGCAGAGCCGGGGAAGAGGAAGGGGGTGGAGGCGTGACTGCGGCTGACAGCGCCGGCAATTGCCAGGGCCGGTCGCGGCGTGCAAGGTGCAGCGAGGGTGGAGAGCGACGGCCGGGGGTCGGGCTTTTTATAATCGAGGAGCTTGGTGCGACGCGGCCGAGGTCCGGGGTAAAGGCGACGGGCGGAGTTCGGCGCGGGGCGCAGGGCCGGGCAGGGGCGTAGTGCGGTGCGTGGACGTGTGGTGCGGCGAGATGGTGTGGAGGCGGGGCCGGGTAAAGGCGGAGGTGGGGGACGGCCGCGGCGGAGGAGTTCGGGCGTGGCGGAGCACGGCGCGTGGCGAGGAAGCGAGCGGGGACCGGCGCGGCGGCTCTGCCGCTGCCGTGCGCCGCGGGCTTTGCCCGGAGGTCCAAGGAGGGGGACGGAGCTAACGGGCGAGGCCCGTGTGGCGGTTAGGGAGAGAGGGGAGGCGGCAGACGGCGGCGGGGCCGGCAGCGCGCGGCGAGGCGCGTCGCGTGGTTGCGGAGAGACGAGGCCGGGCGTGCCGCGCGCGCGTGGGCGCGGTACGCCGGGGAAGAAGGGGAGCTGGGCCGCGGGATGGGCCAAGAGGCAGCTGGGCCAGGCAAGCCGAGGCGAGGGGGAGGTGGGCCGGATGGTGGAGGTTGGTGGCCCAAGGAGAGGAATGGGTTTCTCTTTTTCTTTTTGGATTTCTGGGTTGGATTTTGAATAGGAATTCAGAGAAAAGTTTTGAGAGAATTTTGGTAGAGGTGGTCGTCGACATTTGGAGAGGAATTATTGTGATCGCGGGGAGAATTTTGTTGAGCTCATATTACCGCACATGTCAAACAAACAATCGAAAATTGATTTTAAATTAGGGAGGGGGATTAGGAGAAAAATTTCCGGGGCTAAATTTCGGGGTGTCACAGTTGCGCGCCATCGAAGGGAGTTGCGCCCTCCTTCTCTTGGAGCGTCGCACTACACCTCCTCCTCCTCGTCGGCCCTGCTTCCCCAACCATGTCGGTCGCGCCTCCTGACCACTCGGCGTGTGTCGCCATGGCCGCCGCCGACGTGTCCCCTGGCCGGATCTCGGCATGTGTCGTCTCAGGGGCCAGGTCCACCCACCATTGCGGCCCGCCACCTCCCCCCCTCCCCCCCTCATCTCCTCGACTGTGGATCCGCAGTCGCTGCCTCGTCAAGCTCCACCTCTAGGCGTTGTAGGTGAGGGAGCAATGGCGAGGAGGCGGGACCAGGGGCCAGTGGGATGCTATAAGAAAAATAGCCTCTTATGTCATATTTCCATATATGGTTTTGGTGATTGATTGACAAAACACACTTGACTAATAAACTTGTCTAAATACACATTCTCAGGTGTTTAGGTTAAAGGGATGAAGAGAAGAAGTAGAGCCAAAGGCAAGGCCTAAGGGGCCCCCTAATGGGGGTTCCGTTACCCGGTTAGCGGATAGGGGTCAAGGGGGAGCCACCCCTCGCGAGTCTTAGGGCAGCACCCTGAAACCTCACAACATTTGTGAGGACCGGATAATACGATCTCATAAACCGTACAAACCATTGGGCCATATTCCCAAAGGAGCTGAAGAAATGGACAGCTAGCGGGATATGAGGACTGAAAGTTCTGACCCTCCAAAAAAATGAATGAAGGAGACCATTCCAGCAGATAGCTGAAGCAACCAAGAATACACATACCGTATGGTACAGTCTTGAAGACCAGACTAAAGGTCAGACCATTTTGGCTGACGAAAAAGGAGCAGCGGATGAATTCAATGGACCGGAAGGTACAATCTTACCTATACTTCAGACGTAACAGACCAGATGGTCCGATGTAGGCCAAAAAGTGTTGGTCGGACCATATGGTCTGTACACTTTCTGACAGCTTTTTGGCTAACGGCTAGTTCGAGTTTGGGGACCATAAAATCCACCCCACTCGACCGTTTGAAGTGTGTTGGAGCTACTGAAGACCACAATAAGTGTAGAGAAGCATTCCAAGCATATCATTGATTCCATCCACCATAAGAGTGCATAGTGCCTAAACCAAAGTTTAGAGCTTTGCGAGAGTGAGCTTTTGAGCTCTTCTTGAGTGTAGGTCCTGTGTGAGCTATTGGGAAGACGATGCAGTCAAGCCAAATTATACTTGTTGCTTGACCTCCTTGGTGTGGAGCGGCGGTGACATTTTGTGCGGGGATGAGGAGCCCTTCAAACTCGGTAGCGAAGATCTATTGCCTTGTGATCGAAAGAGACGGTGGCGGTGGCCTTGCCTTGGTCACTTTGTGGCACTTAGCCTTACTTGTTGGGTGCCTTTGGTGGCTAGTGCAAGACGGTGATCGGGAGAGTCTTGGTGCCTGACTCGGAATTGCCTATGGTGGCATTTATTTTTCCGCACTTACTTTATTGTATCACTTTGCCTTTCCTAGTTAGTTTGGAGACATGGAGATGTAACGTGGTTCGCCACTAAGGGTTATGTTGCAAGTCTTTTGGGTAAGTTAGAGAGTGCGTAAATAAACCTTAGACTTAACTAGCATGTGTATGACATGATAGGTTTATCTTATGCACTAGATAGATCTAGGTGTTCGAAAAGTGAATTAGCGACCCAATTCACCCTCTTCCCCTCTTGGGTTAGATAGCCCAACATGGTCCTTACAGATACACGGGTGTAGGGATCATATGCCCAAGAGGGGAGTGAATTGGGCCAATTTTAAACTCCAATTGGAAGTCCTTAAACTAATGAACTACGAATTAACCCACTTCACTCTCTACGCACTAAAAAGAAACTACTCATGCCAGTTGAAAGCGGTAAGACCTACACAAACTTGAAGGGCTACACTAATGACTAAGAAAGGGTAAAACTAGCCAAGAGTAAGTTAAAGCAAGGTGAACACAAGATGCATCATATGAAATTGCAGGAATTGAAGTGCATCACGAAATGGGAGAGGGGCAAAGAGACAACTAGATTTTTTTTCGTGGTATCAGAGGTTTGGAAACCTTCCCTACTCCATGTTGTGGTGCACTCTATGTGCTTTTCCACATCTCATGCAAATAGGTGCTCTCTAGGAATCTTCGTTCGCTATCCCGGCAAGGTGGAGCTCAAGCCTTGTACACCTTTGTTCTTCGGGCTTCCACAATCCCTTTGCAAGCTTTGAGAACACATCCTGATCACCAAGTCCACCTAGGTGCTGCCAAACACCACGAGTGACAAGTCTTCATTCTTCACCTGATCTTGATCCTCATCAAGACGGATGCACATGATCCTTAAGACCTTCTCTCTTGATCTCAAGGTGTCAATTTGAGTGGTTTGATGCAAAGTATGGAGCACTAGTGGCTCTAGAAGTTATTGTATTTGCTAGAGTGTCAAGAGTATTGAAATGAACCCTGGGCCGGTATATATAGCCCTCAATACATCCGTTGAAAAAGAAGGGCCGCAGACTTAGTGTACTTTGGATGGTCTAATCCTCACATTTTCCAAGGGTCAAACCATGCGGTCCTTGTACTTTTCAACGGTCACTTCAACTAGCCGATATTGTACTATAGTTCGATAGATAGAACAGTTCGTGAGACAGCACCTTTTGGTCCATTGTTTTCATTTCAATTCCAAAACTAGGCATTAACAGTACGAACTATCTGAGGGTTAGTACAGTTTGTAAGACTGTACCTTCCGGTCAATTCTATCTCACTTTCCTCAGGTTTTCCATGTCTTCTATGGAAATAGAACAATGTTTAGTACAGTTAGTGAGACCGTACCGTCCCATCCATGCATTTTTACTGAGCTTTCACTAACTCAAATTTTGTCAAGCTGATGTGTTTCCAACAGGTCAGGCCATCCGATCCATAAAATATTTTTCTGAACTTGATTTTCTTCGAGTATTTTGACTCCAACTTGGATTATCATGGACCCTAAGCCTTTCGACATATCTCAAGATCAAGCTACTAACCTTGGACCCCCCCCCCCTTGATAGTCCAGACACAAAAAAATTAGAAACCCTAGCTATGTGGCTCCACCAACTGCTTTGATCCTTGACTCTAGAGTCTAGAAAAGTCTTTAGCTTTTGAGATACGAGAGAAAACCCGTCATATAAAACCATGGAGATCATCCTTAAAGTAAGGGGCCACATTTCTCATCCAATGAGCAATCCAATAATATTAATTATTAATCCTGCACTCTTGTGTTCATTAGTCCACAATTAATCTTGTCATTCAATCACCAACTTACCATGGGGCCTATATGCTTACAGTGAGGCATTGCTAGCGAGTGGGGCCAACATTCTGCACAAGATGGGTGCAGAGGAGAGATGCAGCACTGACAGGTGGGGATGGAGTGGTGGAGAGAAAGAGAGGGAAAGCATAGGACAATGGAGTTGAGGCATCGATAGGCACGGTCCATTTGTCAAGGGGACGGGGCCTAAGCGGGCCGTTTGCTCGGGAGGAGGGAGGGAGAGGGGGAGTTGGACCGACGCGTCGTGGGATGGGAAAAATAGACGGCACAACACGGGAGGAAACAAGGGGGAGGCTGGGCTGCGCCGGGGAAGGAAGAAAAAAAGATTCTCCTTGTTGTGTAATTTAGGTTTGTTGAATTTGTTGGGTTATTTTTGGGACGGATTTGGTGAGGTTTCTAAGAGACTTTTGAGGAGAGTTGGGGAGAATATTTGAAGAATTTGTGAAGAGCTTTGTTGAGCTCACATTGCTACACTCGATGAATCACAATTTTTAAAATTGATTTTGAATCAATGGAAGATTTAGAGAAAATGTTCATGAGTGATTTTTGGGGTGTTACACAAGCTGGGGTCAATATACATCCACATATTCCTTCGTAGCTAGGCCGCTCTACTGCCTTAGGCAAGGAACAATGTAAACGTAAGTGGGGACTAGGAACAAATGGAAAAACGCCAACCACATCACACCAAACATGATAATCTCCATTCCAACCAGTAAGGATACCTGACGTGGGGGAGCCCTCAAAGGGATGGCGGGAGAGATAGATATTCACTGACTCAGCATGTGATCTAGGGGTTGTTTGGTCCGCACCCTGCCACACAGCACCCACTCCATGCAATCATATCCACCTTAGGTATAAAGAATTGAACGCCTAGAAAAGCTTTGTGCACTAGGAAACTTGTCTAGAGAACCAACCAAACTATGGGCTCCCGCGCTGCTGTGCACTAGGCAACACCGGCCACGGAGCTTTCACTGCATAGTGGCCCGACCAAACCAACGAACTTCAGCAAGGTGAGCCGCACATGGGAGGTGACGAGAAGGGAAGGGATGGAGAAGCGTTGAGGAAGAGGAATGGTCTAGGGGTATTTTCTTCAATATGAAAATGAGTTCTCATACGGTAGTTTGCATGTAGGCCCAAATCATTCTGACACGTACACAATGGCATATTTGAGATGTATGGTAAATTATAGTGAGTTGGTTACAATATGTGGAATAATAATAGCATATTTCAAAATCATGGCATTTGCAATGGTTTGTGAGGCAAGCATTTTATGTAGATACCTTGCTACCCTTTTGGTTACGATGTGAGGCAGGCATTGCATTGTGAAGAGCTTATATTTATAGTAAAAATGAATTGCACGCCGGATCCATAAACTTATTTCGTATTCCCATCCAGATCAATGATCTTCCAAAATGCACATTCAGATCCGTAAACTTAGCTCCCTGCTATGCCGCCATCCAAATGGAGCCAATTGGGCGAATTTCGCCTAGTACATGGACATGCCACCATGGCAAGTTAGCTGTTGCGATGGCACCATGCGCCCCCCCCCCCCCGCGCCGCCACGTCCATCGCCGCACTTGCGCGCGCCTGTGCTCGCCGTCGCTCGCCCCGCCGCGCCGACACCCACCACCGCGTGCACCGTGAACACCGCCGCCGCGCCGACGGCCACCGCAGCAACGCCACGCGCATCACCCGCAAGCCGACGTTGCGTCAATGCCCAGCCCACCGCGCCAACACCCACCACCGTGTGTGCCGCGAACATCGGCGCCGCCACGATGGCCGCCGTGCACGCCGCCACTAGCGCACGCGGTGGTGGGTGTTGGCGTGGTGGTGGGCGCGGCGGCGCACAGGGCGTATGGTGCCCTTGCAGTGGCTAGCTTACCGTGGTGGTATGTCCACAGCCGAAATTAACTCACATGTTTGTGTTTAGATGGCAGCATAGCAGGGAGGCTAAGTTCACGGATCCGAATGTGCACTCTGAAAAATCATAGACCTGGATAAAAATCCGAAATTAGTTTAGGTACCCAGCGTGCAATTCACTCTTTATATAATAACACTGCCAAAGACAAGATGATCCACATGCCACATGCATCGATCAGAACATCATCTATGAATGACCAAATGAAAGTGTCTTCTTGGTGCCTTTAAAATGAATAAATGATGCAAATTGTGGCAATAGAAAACGCAACACGTTTGTTATTCTACCTTAGGGGGTGTTTGATACACCCAACTAATTTTTAGCTAGCTATTTTTAAGCTAGTAGCTAATTTTTAGCTAAAACACGATATACCAATTTGCCAATTAGTTAGGACACTTTATAGCTATTTTTTGCAAATATTAGCTTGTTAATTTTTAGCTAGGGTGATCCAAACCCCCCTAGTTTCGTACATCAAGGTGTGTTTATGTATCGCCAGGCAAATCAGATCCTATACAATTGCGGTAATCCACCATGCAGGACATAATAGTTGCGTATATCAAGGTGCGATTATGGCATTCTTCCTTGTCACAGGCTAACACTCACTCCAAAACCAAAGTGACATATATCCATTCGGATCTTGCATGAGACCACCATGTTGTAAACTTAAATACGAATGTCGAATGGGAATGACATGCTAGTCAAAGGTACGACGCTGACCAATGAGATTCGTACCATTCACAAGTGTCCCAACCACGACTCTGGAGTTTAATATACAACTGAGGTTACAGACAGATAGCAACCACTCACAAAACATAAGCACAATATTTTCCAGCCAAAGATAAGAGGTCAACATTAGCAATGAACAGTCTTTGTGGTCGAAGAAATCAATACAATCAAACCAACCGGGCACACACACGATACATATGCCCACATGGCAGCTCTTGGTTCAAGAAGTTAGCAGATCTTGTTAACCACAGGAAACACCATCCCATCCTACATAGCTGGAGGCTAAACCTGCATGCCTGTACAAACGTGAAATGCCCTTCAACTCGTTCAGGGTTCATTTCACATGTCAGAACAAATGGATACCGCACAACAACAAAACATGCAATTCTGTTAGTACATATAAACCCACACTCCACATATGCTACAACCCCTAAACATGGCATTTTATGTGCCGATGGCCTACCGGTAGTTGTCAGTAAGCAATATTTCTCTACCACCTTCTTTCGATGCCCATAATGCAATTGATCTGCTTCAATGTAACAATGTGAGGACGCCATACTAGCACCAGGGCATATTTCACAAAACCTGCCCTTAATTAAATTAGTGAATGAATTCATGCATGTTGGCCTTCAAAGTGACATGGGCTGGATGTGTCAAATCTTTCCAAGAACCCAATTTGCACCCAAGTTTCCGACTTCAGTGCGACCGTGCCTGGCCCTGTGGCTATGCGTGATTAAAATGGCCAGCCCCGCTTGCTGCATGGTGTTTGTGCTTTTTCTGCGTCGAGCTTCAGAGAATATTCTCTATGACATCATGGAGCCACTATGACCCCAAGTTCCACAGCTGCTATCCACCAGGTCCAACTACATGCTGAGCACATTGCTTCCTTTTGGCCTGGGAGCTACGCCGAGTATAGACATATCTCTCTGGAGGGCTCTTCTTCTTCAACAAAGCTTGGTCAGTAGTAGTCATATCAAGATCCTTCTGATACGTATCTCTACGCTGTAATTTCATGTAAAACATGAATCAAGGGGGGGTAAAGTGGAACACAAACTCTATACTAAAGCACTAAACATGCATGAATACAATTTAACACATTCGTAAAAAAATGTATGAACCTTTTTATCTGTTGGTTTTTTCTCTACATCCTCCGACTCCAGTAAGGCAGCAGCTGTTGTATCAGGAAGACCCTGGAATGCAAGTGACTCACCATCATCCAACTTCCGTTTATATGATATTGTTGATGTTGAACTGTCAGCAGTGTTCCTATCAGTGTCCCTGTTATGCAGAGAAAATCTGACTGTATTTTTTCTAGTAAAAGTACTGTCCACTGTGACATCGTCCGACCTCACTGTGACATCGTCCGATCTTTGCATTGTTCCACTGTATGATCTGTTATTAACAGAAGTAGTTGCAGATTCTGAACTTGCTCCAGGTCCAGATGCGTAATAAGAAGTCCACATAGAAGAGACAGCAGCGATACTTCTTGCAGCAATTATGTCATGTGCACATACAACCAAATCTTTCTGGTGATGAAGATGAAAGTTAGTGTAGAAAAACTCAAGAACAAAAGTGTTCTGTATTTGATTTCATAAGGTATAAGGTTTCTACTTTCATAGGCAATAGAAAGATGAACAATTTACTTTTTCCTTTTTTTTCCAAAGTTCAATATATTTCCATTATTTACCGTTATAAGAACATGGATGAATGGTCCTCTCACATGCCAGACCTAGATACTGCAGAGTTCAAAAGATACATGCCATTGCCCACATACACAATCAGTCCACACACTAAAGCATGTCTTCTCTGATATTTTAAATCGTAGCATATCAGTGGTTATATTAATTAGCTATTTAGTTCAATGTTGGAATAAATTAGCTATTTAGCTCAGGGACCATCCCTGAAATATTTATAATGCAAGTCAATTCCAAATATAAGGTATTTGTGGTTCAACAGTATTTGCTAATTTGGGAATCTGAATTAAGCCATCATCTGCAGCATATACTACCAAAAGGAAAATGACAAGATAATCCTAGGTAAACTATGTGGAAAACCAGTACTACATTGTGCACCCAAAGTCCCAAAACCATATACTCCTATATCCTTGTATCAGGGGCTAACCAAAGTTGCAAAAGTTTACTCTTTAAAAATGCAGACGCTAAAAGATGTCGAGCCAGGGGTAGTTTATAACAAACATAACACACTCAAACGAAGAATATCTCAACAATATTGATGCTATCGTAAAGGAAATGCGGATGTATTTAAGAAAAACATAATTAATTCCCAGAGAAATCAAAGGTGCACAAGTAGAAACAATTAACAGTTACTGTACCTTCACTTTTTCTCTCTTGACAATCCTCTCACAAAGGAAGCGCAATAGTTCCAATTCAACCTGCCAAGAATTAGAGAAACAAACTTATACAAAACTAGAGTTGCTGACCATCTTCAAACAAAAACATGTCCAGGTGGCACGGTAGGTTATAGGCCACTGATCAGATGCAAGAAATGCTACACTAAAACACTTGTAAACATTAATCAATGTACAAATCAAATAAACTGAAATCGATGTTTATTACCACTTGTCAAGTATCAGCATAAAGTTTTAGATTACTCATGATGCTTCTATGTAGATCTATTCTTGTCTATATACAAATATACTGAAAAGAAATGTTTACAGGTTACACAGGTATCATAAAAAACATGGAAGATTTGAAACACTGTATGTATGTGATCCCTATCGTTTATTGGGCCAACAATATATGTTCAAGAAATACAACCTACTGGACAAAGCCTAACAGAAAATCACAATTTCTGTGTAATACCCATAATGATTTTCAGCATGGCTGATGCTCGATCCAAATAAATTTTCTACATGCCCACATTACCACGACATTACGATCCTAATATTTAAATGTAATGGCCAGATAAGAATTAGATCTGTTTGGATACAATGCAGTGCAAATTACAAATAACACAGCAAAGGTAATGCTTGTAGCAAAGCAAATAACCATGAAAAGATCAACAGTCCCAAATTATTGTGACCTTATTAAAACAAAAGAAAGTATACTCTATAATATGATTTGAGTAGAATACTGATCCTTTTCAGCAGATAAAGTAGCAGGTGTGCTTACCCTCGTTTGTTTCATGCACTTGACTTCCTCAGGTCCATATTGTTGACGATAGGCCTGTACATATTTCCAGATAAGAATGCGAGGGTAATTGTGATGCAAGGGCTGAAAAGGAAAAGTCTGCATACCCCCTAACGTATAGAGGGCTGTCTACTTCACCCCTCCAGCCTCCAACTTTAAAACCAGGTCTTTAACACCCTAAAGTATGCAAAACCGGACAAATCAACCCCCCCCCCCCCCCAACATACACACACCCCTTCAACATACATGTTAGCGCCGCCTTAGCAAACACATGCCTTGGAAGCCCACATGTCAAGTTTGTCCTCTTTCTTTGCTCTATCTCTTCTCTCCACGCAATTGCCAAGCGCCTGCTCACTGCCACCTATGCGAGCTCACTCACGACCGCCTCCGCTGGCGCGTTGCTGCCATCACCTCTGCCGGCGAGTGGCATGGAGGTGTGAGGTGCAGCCAGGCAGGGGTGTCGTCTTCAACAACACACCGACAGAGGCAGGGACAGGTGGTCACTCGGTGGTGGTGGGCGTGTGGAGGAGAGCAGATAGAAAGGTTGAGGTAGCGCTGGCATGTGGGCCCAATGGGCCACATCGTCAGAACCACCCACCAAAACTGCCCAGGGGGTATTTGCCCGGTTTTGCATAGTATAGGGTGTGAAAAACCCAGTGTTGAAGGCGGAGTGACGTAGGTGATCATCTAAACGTTGGGGGTTATGTAGGCTTTTCCAGGCTGGAAAACTAGTACAGGGTGAAGACATCAACCTCATGTAATAAACAATTTAAAACTTCTCTTACCTTTCTTTGCTCAATACTGTGTTTGCCACAGTACGCTTTATGTTGTAACATACTGCCAATTCTTTTTGTATTCATGTAAAGACCAGCATCTCTAGCACATGAAGGATGGAAACTAATTTGACAGTCTGATGTACTGCACTGCATGGATGAAAATGAAAAAGGTTAGCAAGATCAGATTCATTTATCCATGCATTCTAGATTAATAGGATCAATGGTTTATCTTAAAAATCAAACCTTCAAGCATGCACCAACATTGCGGTGGCATAAAGAGCATGAACATTTATCCTTCTGAAGCCTCTCCTGAGGTTGGATTGAACAGTAGAAACAAAACAATAAAATAACTCAGTAATATTGGAATCAAGATGGCTTCTGGTGTTATAATCACAAAACTATGCATATAACACATTAATATGAAACACGGTTAAGCTATTTTTATTTCTCAATACAAAAAAATATATTATGAGCATAGCTAGAACAAGATTGGTACCATTCCGTCAACCGCGTTATGTTGCCCTCTTCTGAATGTGGTCTCCAACAGCCACTAATGAAAGTTGGGGAAATGTTAAAACATACAAAAGCTGGAAAAGCAGCAATATCGAAGAAAATGCAAATCATTACCTCAGCACAGAAAGCATGAACCCATTGACCCTTCAGAGTCTTTCTAAAAGCACCAGATGTTCCATGGCACAAACCACACTCCACTAAGCAAACGTTTGCACCATTGTGATCTGATTGATCACCAGAGATAACAGAATCCAAGGGCCTCTCATGGCACAGTTCACACTTCCATGGCCCCGTGGGATACTTTGAGCTCTGGTAGCAATCTAAGTGGACAGCAGCCTGCTGATCACATCAGAGTTAATAGTTGATGGAATGAAATTTGGCCACAAAAAACAGTAATGTCAAAGCACCTTGCAGCCAGAGCAGACAAAAATACGGTTCAGTACAGTATCACAACGCATGCATATATCACAGGGAAGAGCGCTTTTCTTGGAAAATTTGGCCAGATCAAAGATGCCAAAGTTAGTTTCTTCTGAGACTCTGATATTGGAAAATGATAAATCCTTTGCTTGTGGCAGTGAAGATAGTTGGCTAACTCTTGAGGATCCAGCATTGTTTCTGTGCATATTCTGGAAACAAAGAAGTTGATAAAAAATTATAATGCATGTCATAACTTAATTGAACAGGCAAAGCACCATGCTAACCTCTTGTTTAGCAGATGTAACATTGTTTTCTATCTCTTTCCTCACTGTTGCATTTCGTGAGTTCGGTGCAACAGAAGGTGCAGTTGCAGCTATGATAGCTAGAGCTTCCTTGTGCCTCCTCTCTGAGTTCCCACGTTTCTTAGCTTCCCTCAGATCACGAAGGAACTGATTCACAATGATATGATCCCATTTTCTTTTATTGAAAGCATCCAACTCATTAGAAATATTCTGGACAACCTTGAGTATTAAATCTTCTGCAAGATATAAGGACGACTGAAATATCGGTTCAGAAAGCTGAAGAAGTATAAACCACAACTATGCAGCTCAGTTTACATTGTGAATACCAATTATTAAGATAGTACTGCAGCAGCAATGCAGCAGGGGAATTAATAAAGTGGACATCAACCAGGGTTTACCATTCCGCTGAAAGACGTTTTCTGTATGGAAACAAAAACGAAAAATGGACCGAAATCCGACAGAATTCAAATTTTCAGAGCAGAAAGAAGATTCAAATTTCAAATTTAAAAAACAGAATCCGATGTTTTCCAGCTGGAAAAATGTATTTTAACCAAAAACACCATCTTGTGTTTCTGAATATAATAGACAGTGCAAATAACGAAAAGTGCCCTTACCATATCTCTGCTTCATAGAAACAACACCATTGAGTAGCCTAGATTGTAAATAAACTATTTCCCCTTCTATTTCATCATCAGGTGAATGCTTGAGAATATCTGATGATTTTGCTTTACAGAAGACTTGATCCAGGGCAGCGATGTCTGCTAATTGCCCAAGGTTTGCTGAAGAACCACCAAGGTCCTCACCATGAGAGGAAGATAAATCTTCTACTCAAGTTAGGTAAAAAAAACAAAGTGGACCTTTAGGTACGAAAAAAGCAACAAGCAATAAATTTATTTAATTGATGGAGAGAAGGCAGCGGGAATTTACCATGATAACCATTTTCCTGTATAGTCTGCTCAAAGTTATTGCCACAAAAATCTTGCAACCTTCTCCCAATGAATGGATGAATATAGCAGCGGTAACCATCCATGCTACATGAGTATATGGGGTAAAAACAGGATTAATTTATTTGACTATTCAAATATAAAAAATGCCTGAAAAAAACAGAGTATCAGAGCAACTAAAGCCTGGATTGGGGTGGGCATACTTAAGCAACTGCGGGCCAGAAATCTGATTCATATCAGGATCTGGACAGCTATGGAAACCATTCTGAACAATATCACCCGTAGCCTTTTCATTTCCAGGGAAATGATGATCAACCGGTGAGACGCCTTCCTCCTGTCCAGATTGAAGCTTAACAATGATTGAGTTCTTACTTTCACTCCTAATTAATGCACCTGTTCATAAACAACATAACATATAAGACTTAAGGTTGAGGCTTCATTGCTCTGAAATAGTTCATGATAATCTTCAAAAAGTGCTAACCACATGCTTGACTCCCAGGTTTCAAAAAAAGGCAAGCTGCAAGCCCAACACTACAAAGAAATCTCTAAATCAAGTAGACCAAGGTACAGTTAATACGTTAGCCCTGTCTGGAGACATAGTATTTCAAAGCTGTAGTTTAGAAATACCATGGGATGCAATGGTCATGACAATACTATGGTTTTAGTAAAACCATTGTATTGCCAAAGCCATGGTTTTCAAAAGAGAGGTTTCCAGTGAGCTACCGAACACGTTTTGGCCTAAATACCATGGCATTCTTCAATACCATAGTATTTTAAACTCCCAAACAGACCCTAATGATTTGGGCTAATGCTTTAATAAAAAGTGGCTTTTAAAGGGCCGTTTGGAGATGTAGTATTTTAAAAACCATAGTTTAGAAATAATATGGTATACAATTGTCATGACAATACCATGGTTTTAGTAAAGCCAAAGTATACTATGACTTGTTTGGTGCTGCTGTACTTTTGTGCGCTGAACCAAAACTTTGGTCTGTACCAAAGTTTTTTATACTCTAAAAATACCATAGTATTGCTAAAACCAAGGTTTTTAAAACAGAGTTTTGCAAGCAGCCACCAAACACCTTAGGGCCTAAATACCATAGTATTGCATAGAAACTATGAAATTACTACACTCCCAAACACAGCTTCTGGACAAACTGCTTCTTGAAATGTAAAATATATCTGATACACCTAAGAATACATGATCGCTTAAAAGTCAGCAAAAGCTCCTCCAGACCAGCTTCTGGCTTCTAATTGAAATACAACTTTTGCTTCTCAGAGACCTACTCCGTATTTCAAAAGCTTGTTTGATTCAACCTTCTGCTTCTGCAAAGCAAAAGCCTGAAGCTGGCTGAAACAAACATGGTCCTAAGTATGGTACATTAGATATTTTCTACAGGCTGTACAAGCTAATGAAATTTGGCAACTGTTTGGTTATTCAGCCATAACCTGTTGAAGAATGACACTACCATAAACCTTGAGCATTGTAACTGGAAGAGAGATGCATATCACTCAGAATAAATTGGTAAAAGCCTAGAGTCCTATCAGGATAAATACTATCTACAGCAAACTTTAAAATTCATCTAAAAATAAAAGAATGGCATAGCCATGTCCACTGTATGTCCTGATTATTACATTATTAGCTACTATTTTTGCACACAATGAACCAGAGAAGAGTACTGTGATGGAATAACTCTTGTACTCTTGGTCTTTGTGGTCCTGTGGTCCTCTGCAAGGACAGCATTTTTGCTGCCCTAACCAGGACAGCATCTTAGACTAGACTAGCATCTTTAGGACAGCACCTAAGGACAGCATCTTAGACTAGCTTTTAGACTAGCATCTTAGACTAGCATCTTAGCATATGCTTGGCTCGGCCAGCTATAAATATGTACCCCCAACCCCTCAGGTTGGCATGGCATTGTGTGAGAAATAAACCAGAAAATCGCCCCAACTCCAAGTGTCATCCTCTCTCGATGAGAGTAAGAATTCAGATACTAACAACTGGTATCAGAGCCGTTCTTTCCTGCAGCCTAAACATCTCCTGCTCATCTCCTTCCCAGCAGCCATCCCTTCACTCCCAGCCAGCAGCAGTAACAACTGTTGTTCCTGCTCATTCTTCCTCACCTGAACAGACAAGCAGCAGCTCGTCTGAAGCAGCCACCTCCCCAAGCAGCAGCCCCCCACTAGCGCGCCATGTCCGACGGACAGTCTCAGCGCTCGGTCGCCTCGAGCGCGCGGCACCGGCAGGAGGCCGAGGTCGCCGCAGCAGCAGACCGCGAGCGAGCCGCAGCAGAGACTGCAGCGACGGCGGCACGGGCGGCAAGGCTGGCAGCGGCGGAACTGGCAGCAGCAAGGGCGGAAGTGGAAGCAGCGGCGGCGGCGGACGCAGCGCGTGCAGCGGCAGCAGAGCTCGAGGCTCTGCGCGGCAGTAGCACCAGCAGCTCTGCCTCTGTCGACGGCACCGATGAGGGGCTCAGGCTGGCGAGGGATGCAGCGCGGGAGCGGACGGCGCAGTGGGCAGACACGCAACCCCATGAGCGTGGTGGCGGCAGCCCAGATAGGCGCGGACGCGCCAACGGCGCCCCGGGCGGAGGCGCACGCGGAGGCCGCGCTCCCAGCGGCGGTGGCAGCCCCGACAGGCGCGGACGCGCCGACGGCGCCCCCGGCGGAGGCAGAGATCGCGGCCTTCACAGGCGGCGCGGCTCTCCCTCCCCAGACCGGTATCGAGATCACCACGGGTACCAGGCCATTGTCAGGGACGTCGGTCCCGGCAGTGGGTGGCCTACCCTCACCAAGACCAACTACGTTGAGTGGGCTGCGGTGATGCGGGTACGGCTCCAAGTGCGGCACATGTGGGAAGCAGTCCGCTACGGCGACGTCGACTACTACGAGGATCGACGGGCGCTGGATGCTCTCATAGCAGCAGTCCCGCCTGAGATGCAGTTCTCGCTTTCCAAAAAGCGGACTGCCAAGGAGGCCTGGGACGCCATCGCTGCAGCACGCATCGGCAGCGACCGTGCCCGCAAGACCACACTGCAGGCACTTCGCAAGGAGTGGGAGAACCTGGCCTTCAAGCCAGGTGAGGACGTTGATGACTTTGCTCTCCGTCTCAACACTCTGTTGCAGAAGTTGGTGCAGTTCGGCGACGACACCTATGACGAGGAGCGAGCTGTCCAGAAGCTTTTCCGGTGCATCCCCGAGAAGTACAAGCAGATCGCTCGCTCGATCGAGTCGCTGCTGGACCTGTCCACGATGTCGATCGAAGAGGCGATAGGTCGTCTCAAGGTCGTCGACAGCGACGAGGTCCAGCCCCCTTCGGGCCCTATCAACATCGGAGGGAAGCTGTATCTCACTCGGGAACAGTGGGAGGCCTGCCAAGGTGACGGGAAGAAGGGGGAGTCTTCTTCCGCGACGGGCGACCGCAAGCGCAAGCCGCGCAAGGGGCGCAAACGCGTCCAGACCAGGGCACAAGGACGTGCCGAAGGTGACGCCCACGGGGGCGCCCAGGGAGGCGCCGCCGGCAACCAGAAGCCGGCACGAGACGACCCCTGCCGCAACTGTGGTAAGCTTGGCCATTGGGCCAAGGAGTGTCGACAGCCACGACGCGGCCAGGCCCACGTCGCACAGGTGGAAGAAGAAGAGCCGGCTCTGCTCCTGGCGCACGCGAGCATCGAGCCACTTCCAGCTGCATCGGCCGCAGCGAATCTCCTCCACCTCGACGAGCCAAAAGCACACGCCTTCCTCGGCGACGGCTCGAGCGACGACAAGGCTGATGGGTGGTGCCTCGACACCGGCGCTACCCATCACATGACCGGTCGACGGGAGTTCTTCACCGAGCTTAACTCCACCGTCCGAGGCTCCGTCAAGTTTGGGGACGCCTCCGGTGTGGAGATCAAGGGCGTCGGGTCCGTCCTCTTCACCACCGCGTCTGGTGAGCACAGGCTGCTCACTGGAGTCTACTACATTCTCGCGTTGAGGAACTCTATCATCAGCTTGGGACAGCTGGATGAGAATGGTTCGCGCGTGGTGATCGAGAGCGGAGTCCTGAGGATTTGGGATCACCATCGTCGCCTTCTTGCCAAGGTAACTAGAGGCACCAATCGCCTTTACGTCCTTAATGTGCAGGTGGCACAACCTTTCTGCCTTGCTGCTCGTCGGGACGACGAGGCGTGGCAGTGGCATGAGCGCTTTGGGCACCTTCACTTTGAGGCCCTGAAGCGGCTCAGTGCCAACGAGATGGTGCGAGGCCTGCCGTGCCTTGACCACGTGGAGCAGCTCTGCGACGTCTGTGTGCTGACAAAGCAGAGGCGGCTCCCCTTCCCCCACCAGTCGAGCTTCCGAGCCAAGGAGCGGCTCGAGCTCGTGCACGGGGACTTGTGTGGCCCCGTGACTCCGGCTACACCAGGAGGACGACGCTACTTCCTACTGCTCGTCGACGACCTCTCCCGCTACATGTGGGTGATTGTTCTCGGCAGCAAGGGAGAGGCTGCGGACGCCATCAGGCGCGCGCAGGCTGCTGCGGAGGCAGAGTGCGGCCGCAAGTTGCGCGTGCTGCGCACCGACAACGGCGGCGAATTCACGGCAGCCGAGTTCGCGTCGTACTGCGCGGATGAAGGCATTCGGCGCCACTACTCCGCGCCGTACAGCCCGCAGCAGAACGGCGTCGTCGAGCGGCGCAACCAGACGGTCGTAGGGATGGCTCGGGCTCTCCTCAAGCAGAGGGGGATGCCGGCTGTCTTCTGGGGAGAGGCGGTGGCGACAGCTGTCTACATCCTCAACTGCTCGCCCACCAAGGCTCTCAACGGCAAGACGCCGTATGAGGCTTGGCATGGGCGCAAGCCGGCGGTCTCACACCTACGGGTCTTCGGCTGCCTCGCGTTCGTCAAGGAGCTTGGCCACATCAGCAAGCTCGACGACAGAAGCACTCCAGGGGTGTTCATCGGCTACGCGGAGGGCTCGAAGGCCTACCGCATTCTTGACCCAGGGACACGGCGTGTGCGCACGGCGCGCGACGTGGTGTTCGATGAAGGGCGAGGATGGGCATGGGACAAGGCGGTGGACGACGGCTCGACTCCGACGTACGATGACTTCACTGTCGAGTACATCCACTTCGAGAGAGCTGGGGGAGTAGGCAGCTCCTCTTCACCTAGCATGCCTACCCCAGTCCCCGAGCCTCCACCGACTCCAGTGTCACGCTCTCCAGCCACGACTTCGGCTGCACCAAGTTCTTCACCAACACCACCGCAGCCGGCTACCCCACGCACTTCAGCACCGACGGTCACTCCTTTGGGCACGTCCACTTCGACACCAGCCCGCGTCGACCACGGCATGGCGGAGTTTGCTACTCCACTCTCCCACGACGAGGAGCGCCTCGACGCGTACCACGACGGCGAGCCGTTGCGGTATCGTACGATGGAGAACCTTTTCGGCGACCAACCAGTGCCGGGACTGGTGCCTCGCGACTTGGAGGCGCAGTTGCACCTTGCGTGCGACGACGGCGAGCCTCGCTCTTTTGCGGAGGCCGAGAGACACGCGGCATGGCGGGCCGCGATGCAGTCGGAGATGGACGCGGTTGAGACGAACCGCACCTGGGAGCTTGCTGACCTCCCTCGCGGTCACCGCGCGATCACTCTTAAGTGGGTGTTCAAGCTGAAGAGGGATGAAGCTGGCGCCATCATCAAGCACAAGGCTCGCTTGGTGGCTCGCGGGTTCGTGCAGCAGGAGGGGATCGACTTCGACGATGCCTTCGCCCCCGTGGCACGGATGGAATCCGTGCGACTTCTCCTTGCGCTGGCTGCCCAGGAAGGCTGGCATGTCCATCACATGGACGTCAAATCGGCGTTCCTTAACGGCGATCTGAAGGAGGAGGTCTACGTGCACCAGCCGCCGGGATTTGAGATCCCCGGCAAGGAGGGCAAGGTGCTGCGCCTGCGCAAGGCCCTCTACGGCTTGCGGCAGGCACCGAGGGCGTGGAATGCCAAGTTGGACTCCACGCTCAAAGGGATGGGCTTCGAGCAAAGCCCGCACGAGGCGGCCATCTACCGGCGGGGCAATGGTGGAAACGCCCTGCTGGTGGGTGTCTACGTCGACGACTTGGTGATCACCGGCGTCAAGGATGCGGAGGTGGCTGCGTTCAAGGAAGAGATGAAGGCCACCTTCCAGATGAGTGACCTGGGACCTCTCTCCTTCTACTTGGGGATCGAGGTGCACCAGGACGACTCCGGGATCACACTTCGACAAACCGCCTACGCCAAGCGCGTCGTTGAGCTAGCTGGGCTCACCGACTGCAACCCAGCTCTCACTCCAATGGAGGAGCGGCTAAAGCTGAGCCGCGACAGCACGACGGAGGAGGTGGACGCTACGCAGTACCGGCGTCTTGTGGGAAGCCTTCGCTACCTCGTCCACACACGGCCGGATTTGGCTTTCTCCGTCGGCTACGTTAGTCGGTTCATGCAGCGACCGACGACGGAGCACCAGCAGGCTGTGAAGAGGATCATCCGCTATGTTGCGGGGACTCTCGACCACGGCCTCTACTACCCGAGGTGCCCCGGAGAGGCACACCTCGTCGGCTACAGCGACAGCGACCACGGCGGCGACATCGACACCAGCAAGAGCACGAGCGGGATTCTCTTCTTCCTCGGCAAGTGTCTTGTTAGCTGGCAGTCGGTTAAGCAGCAAGTGGTGGCGCTGTCCAGTTGCGAGGCCGAGTACATAGCGGCCTCCACCGCTTCAACTCAGGCCCTTTGGCTTGCTCGACTGCTCGGTGATCTCCTCGGCAGAGACACTGAAGCAGTTGAACTCAGGGTGGACAGCAAGTCCGCTCTGGCCCTGGCAAAGAACCCCGTTTTCCATGAACGGAGCAAGCACATCCGGGTGAGGTACCATTTCATCCGGGATTGCTGGGAGGAAGGGAGCATCAGGGCGCGCTACATCAACACCAAGGACCAGCTTGCGGATCTTCTCACCAAGCCCCTTGGGAGGATCAAGTTCCTTGAGCTTCGCTCCAGGACCGGGATGGTCCAACTTTCCCACAGACCGACGCACAAGACTTAGGGGGAGAATGATGGAATAACTCTTGTACTCTTGGTCTTTGTGGTCCTGTGGTCCTCTGCAAGGACAGCATTTTTGCTGCCCCAACCAGGACAGCATCTTAGACTAGACTAGCATCTTTAGGACAGCACCTAAGGACAGCATCTTAGACTAGCTTTTAGACTAGCATCTTAGACTAGCATCTTAGCATATGCTTGGCTCGGCCAGCTATAAATATGTACCCCCAACCCCTCAGGTTGGCATGGCATTGTGTGAGAAATAAACCAGAAAATCGCCCCAACTCCAAGTGTCATCCTCTCTCGATGAGAGTAAGAATTCAGATACTAACATACTGTAAGTCTGAAATAAAGCAACAAAAAAACCAGAAAAGTTAACATCCATAATCACTAAAAGGACAGTAGCTGTACAATCTTTTTTTCAGTTTGTTACCTTGCGGTGCCGAGGAACCGTCTTTAAATGACTTCACTTGAACCGAAGGCTCGCGCCCAGAGTTTTGCAGCCACTTGATCATTTTCAACTTCAGGCCAGGGGAGTAGGAAGTTGTTTCAGGCTGCAAAGGTACTTTTTTCTCAAAAAGGTATCTAGCAAGGCATTGTGAAACACAAGAATGACACCATAAAGTTATGCGTGCTTGAATGGATTATACATAACTACAGTTTCATCTTAGGTCTCCAGAACTAAGCTTATATATAAGAAAGATATAAGCAGTATACTCAAAGAAAAGTTGGTATGTTGTGGTAAAAATAATAATTTTATATCATATTCAGCATGTGTTAGTAAATTGATATTGAAATTTAAAGTGATGTATACACAAGCAGCTTGTGTCAGGATCAAGTTGAGTGAGATATATGTACCAAACTACCAATTATTATACACTGGCATGCATCTGGTAGGAACCCTTGCACAACTTCTAAGACAATTGAAAATCAACTATAGATTACCTCAAGAGCAGCTTCCAGTGAGTCTGAACGAAGACCCAACTCTGATTCTATGTCACCAACACTAACCTTTCCTTGGTCAATTAGCTGTGTAGTCAACGCAAATAGAAAATGCAGTTAAGAATTGAATATCCATATCCTAATCTGGCTTTGTAAGATGAGTAATTACCTTTCTAAGAATTCCAGAAACATCTCCAGAATTGCCCATATGATTTCCGTCTGAAGTGAATTGATTTACAGCCATATCTGCGCTTCGAGTTTCTTGAGTCTCGGTGCTTCCAAGAATGGATGGAGCAGCAGCCACTTCAGGTGTCTGTGCTTTGTTTAGGCTACAAGAACTAGAAGTGATCATGTCATTCACAAATTTGTCCTTGTTGCTGCGTGTAAATCTCACTTGCTGTTCCTTCCCAGTGATAAGTTTTCCATCATGCAGCTCAACTTGAGTGGAGTCCAGTTCAGAAACACCTTTATCATCCTGTATGGGGCTGAGAACTCGGACAGCAGAATGCTTTGCACAAAATGCTCGCATCTCAACCTGTTAATGGTTTAAAATAAGAACATAAAAAATATACAAACAAATATGGCGAACTAAATTAAGACGAAAACAAGACTAACATTATCATGGCCAAATTTCCCCCATATCTCAATCTGAAACTTGGACTCCCTTGCACATATAGGATGAAAGGAAGTCCTGCATGCTCCTGAAAGCCACATAAACTTGGTAACCATAAAATGAATGGATTATAGAAGTAGAATTATTATATTAATCTTTAGATATAAGCTACAAAATAATCCCTCACTTCTTAATTATTTGATGTTTCAGGCACTGCACGAACTCCAAAACATGACTTAGAACACTGGATTTTAATAATACAATACCCCCCTGCGCACGCGCACACGGATCACGTCAAAAGCAGAAATACCATAACTGAGTGAGCCACCACGAATAGAGTTCACCCCGGTAACTACCAAAAAGATCATACCCAACATGAGTTAATTCTCATTTTTGTCTAGGTACAACCGTACAAGGTCTCCTTTAGAAACCACTAAATCTAGAAGGGATATAATTGTGTTTGTCACAGGAAGAACTAACAAAATAATAATAATTTATTTGCCAAACGGCCATCATCAGAAACAAATCAAATTGACTTGCATGCTAAGTTCAATATCAGAGATCTCTCCCACATGAACATGACATCAGAGCGCTAAAAATGGTTCACTATGCATGATCTCTGATTTGTAAAATTCTAAAAGACCCAATATGATGCAAGAGGGTTTCATTGGTCCTCTGCGACTCGTTAAGTCCTCTTTTCCTTGGCCACTTTACTTTTGTATACGAGGTCTCAGCACTGTTTTATATAATAAATTATGTTGTTAAGGACTTTAAGGTCAAGGTCCTCTGAAAAGCTAGAATTACACATCAGTTAGGTCATGAGAAGGGAAACATTAACTATGGGGTTTCTTATTCAAGCGTGACTACTATACGCCCATGCAACACAACTCAAATGCCAGCTCTTTCACAAATATGGTTCAATCCAAATGATAACGGTTTTGGCGTACATGGCAACCTAATAGGAACACATGTTGATATGTGATCTATCAGGCAAATATTCATTAACATGGCACAACAACCAGCGAGGAATTATTTGACTAAACTCAATAAGAAAACGCTCTTAAAGATGCTTATTTTCAGTTACATGCTGATTAGGGAGATTTAGACATCAACTGACACTTAACAACTCTAGGAACATTGTGGTACAAGTTTAAGGGGTAAGCTACAAGTGAAACAGGGATCTCATAAGGGAATATAAGTGCAGAGGGAGGGAGGGAGGGAGAGAGAGAGAGAGAGAGAGAGAGAGAGAATTAGTCCAGCTTTAAGCAGCATTAGCTACCATGGTTGATGAATATAGCTTAGTTCTACAGTGAGTGATGTAAAAATGCATACCATGGCTACAGCGGACACATGCGCCATGAGTGACCTTGCAAAGGCTGCACACCAATTTTGCTTGATTCTCTTGGTTATCTACTATATTGGTGACAGGCTCCATTGAATCCATGTCCTCTACATGAAACTCTGGTCTCCAAAGACTACAAAATAAATGTACGAATTCTTGGTTTCCTCCATCCATGGATGGACCAGGATCCCTTTTTAAAGGTTTCAAAGCACCTTTCTCCTTTGGACAGAGCACACATGGCGTTGACAGTGCCCTGCCAGCATCACTCCGTGTCAACCGCCGTGGCATCCCAATATTCCGGCTACACCAAACACAAAACCAGAAGCGATCTGGCACAACATGCACGCCATAACACTTCTGGTGCACAGATATCTCACAGTTCTTGCATTGAAGCATCCTGTTAGACATCATATCACTTTCCCCCAAACAACAAACGTCGCAGATTGAACCAGCATCACCTTGAGGGGATGGCAGCACTAGAAGCTGCTCTAGCCCAGCATCCGCGCCCAAGAGCTTCCTCTTCTTGTTTGGGCGCTCCGAAGTGAGCACATACCGTCCCCTTGCTCCTAGGAGCCAGCTCAAAGAACGCCACAAATCATTTCTGCATCCTGGTAAATCAGTTCCATCCGTCATATCTTGATCTGTCACATCTTGATCTAGCACGATTTCGGCCGGCCGCTCCTCTTGCTGCACAACGATTTCCTGCATGTCCTGGTCACAATTCTCTTTGTTACTCTCATCTTCAGCGACCGGCTCTATGCTTGTTGCAGCATAACCCGAGGTTTCCTCCTGCACGCACTCTTTGTTACTCTCCAACTCCTCGGTATGCTTGCCCAAATTCGAGTTCAAATCTGGGAGTCCGTCTTCTGCCACGGAAGCATGAGATGGATCCGAATTGTCCCCTAACTCCTTGCCACAGCCCAGAAGAGGTATGACGAAACATGGATCGGTCTGGCTAGGGCAGAACTGATGCCTCGTCGCTAATTCCTCGAAATCCTCCGCCGTGAACTCGCGGAAGTACGGCTCCAACTGCTCCCAAAATCCCTTGCACCCAGGAGGCACTCTCGGGTGCTGCTCCACGGCAGGTGCCGGCTCCGGCTGCTGCTGCTGCTGGGGCTGGGCCTGGGTCTGTGGCTGTGGCTGGGCCTTCTTATGCTTCTTGCGCACGTCGCCCACCGCCGCCCATCTGGCGACACGGGCGGGCAGCCAGGGGTCCCGTCCCGCCGCCTCCTCCCCGTCGAACGGCGACCGCACACACAGGGCCTTCCTGGCCTGCTCGCAGGGGCCGACGCCGGCCACCGCCGGCGGCGTGCCCCCGGCGGCCGGCGGCGCATCTCCGCCGGACTTCCGGGGGGACGTCGAGGGCGACGCGTCGGCGGCCGCGGCGGGCGGTGGTCTCCGGCGAGGCGCCACGGCGGAAAACCTCCCGCGCTAGGGTTTCTCTCAGGTACGATTTTTTCGGGGGAGTTCAGATCCGGGAGCGAGAGAGAGGAGGGGGGCACTGGACTGCGGAGAGAGGGAGATGCTTTTGCTCCTGTAAAAAAAAATCGAAGCGCCCGTTAGCTTGTCGCTTCCCCTCGTCGTAGTGGGCTGGGCCTGGGAGTCGTGCTCGCGCCTCGAGAAAAGGCGCGTCTCCGAGAAGCTACGCGCACCCGAGGCCCGAGCGCGAGGCGACTGGCCTACGGGGCCCACATGGTCGTGAGATGGCGGGCGTGGGCGCAGCAGTTTCCTCGGGAGGGGGGGATATACCTGGTCCGCTGCTGTTCGGGTCACGGGCTCCTCGCGTCGACGCATGACTGACAGGTGGTTCCCGTGCGCCCCGCGTGTCCACGGGTCCACGCGTCAGTTGCGGAGCCGGCGGGGAAGCGACGCGACGCGCTGGTGCGATGAGGGTCAGACGTGGGCCCGCCGGGCGGGACTAGCAGGCCCGCGGGGCAACACGTACGCCGCCGACTGAATGGAAGACGGTTGCCACCGCGCTTTCACGTGACGTGCGATGTGGGTGGGTGGCGGGAGGGCCCGGATCTCCGCCTTCATGGGAGCCTTGGCGGTGGGCGCCAGCTGACCGGTTGGTTGGGCTGAATAGCGATGCCATGTTGGGCTGGTTTTAGATAACGAGGTACACATGTGGGCCTTCTCTGTTTCCGGGGCTTTCTGTTGAATCGGGTTTGGGCTCTGGCTCGTTTTATGATAGAGATAGACTTCTCCACTGCTCCGTTTGAATAGTTCAGACGTTCAGTTGACGAGGGATCTTCTTCTTCTCCCAGGAAAAAGAAAAAGGAGCTCATATCGGAAATTGAGGATGCACTATTCACAGACCTGGGAGCAAAGGATAACATGAACGAATCTCTCGGGTATCACACAAGATAGTCTAATATATGGTGCGTGTCGGAATGTCAACTCACAAAGAATAACTGAATAAGGATTGCGACTTTGCGAGGCATCATCCTAAATTAGTCCATTTTATGTTGAAAACATACTAGTTTTAGTTTAAATTATTTTATGTTTGAACCATACTAGATTTAGTTTAAATGTGCTCGGTCGCTATAAGCTCTAATGGAGGATCAATAACTTTAGGGGACCAACACCCCCACAGAATCGCCATTGTATGTTCAGATTTCACAGGTGGGTGGTATGCATCAAGATGGTTTTCTGACAGATTATACACATACTCCGTTCAACTTTGTACTCGCAATATCTACCCCATTTCTTGGCACTGGAATACTTCCATACTGGATCATAAAAGATGTGCAGTATTAGCCAGGCACACGACGCACACTGACATTGCGATGATACACATCACTCTCATCTCGCAGAGCACGCCGCTACATCATCTAATTAATCTCGTCAGACAGATCGCGGGGCCGCCGGTCTGTCTTATTTCTCATGGACCTGCTGCGCCCTAAGACGTGGCGTTGAAGGCCATCTCCATCGCGGCCGTGGCCGCGGACAGCGTGTCGGCCTCGCCGGACCAGCCGCGGTACGTGCCCACGGCCGCGCCCATCGCGGCGTCGAGGTGGTCCTCGACGGCCTCTGCGGCAGCCTCGGTGGCGCGGGCGACGGTGTCGTGCTCCGTCTCAGCCGCCGCCCACGACGCGCGCGCCTCGCCCTCGAAGAGCGCTCGCCGGGTCCAAGCCCCGGCCGTCCTGGGCCATGTCGGCGAGCACGGAGAGCTGCTCGAACAGCGCGTCCATCTGCGCGCACAGTGCCCCGTTGTCCTGCTCTGGTTGCTGCTGTGTGCCTGTAGTGCTCGTCCACCGCCTTCCCGCCACTTTTATACACAGGCAGGCCCTGTGGAGCATACTTGCTGGAGAGGAGATTCGAGCACGACGGCTGCGGACTTGCGGTGGCGACGCATTTCGGCGAGTGAGGATCGTCTTTTTTCTGAAAATCCAGACGAACTAGTCCACCTTTCTAGCCCTCACAGATTACTGAAACCTTTGTACAGCCAGTGTTGTAATCAGTAGAAGGGATGGACATTCCCAAAGAATACCGATTACTTTCATTATTCAAGATCAAGTCCCATACTCCCATTCTTCTTCTTTTTTTTTTTTTTTTTGCGGGTACCCATACTCCCATTCTTATCTTATCCATTACATTCATGGTTCACTTTTCATGTGAATACTGAAGAGTGGCCTCTGCATTCACACGCTGCAGGTCTTGGACAAGGATTATGCCGCTCCACCTCCACCTCCAACCGGGATCCGGAAGTAGTCGAGCGGGCGGCCGTCGAGTCCTTTGCTGTAGAAGCGCGCTCTGAACTCCGGAGCGGTGACGCTCCTGTAGAGCGGGGGGTTGCTGCCATCCGTGACGATGGGGCCATACAGCCTCGTCGACCTCTTCATGTCCGTGCTGAAGAAGCACGCCATGGAGACCCTCGCCGTGTCCTTGCTCCTGTTCGCCAGGACCCGGTGCTCAACGCTCTTGAACCTGTCGTTGCTGACAAGCTGCAAATCACAGGGCAAGGCGCAGCGCAGGTTACATGTAACGTATAGCTTGGAGTGTAATTGGTCATGAAAAGGCGGAGAGTATGGGTGCCTGAAGAAGGTCGCCAATGTTGACAATCAGGGCGCCCGGAAGGGGAGGAACGTCGACCCAGCGCCGGACGCCGCCGCCGCCATCGAGAAGCACCTGCAGGCCGCTCATGCTGTCTTGCAGGAGGACGGTGAGAAAGAACGGGTCGGTGTGCCTGCTGGTGCCGAGGGTGAGGTGCGGCTCCGGGCACGGCGGGTGGTAGTGGCTCGCCGTGCCGAGGTACTCTGTGCAGCCCATCTCAAGCAGGTGGCCGCTGGCCAGCCCGAGGGACTCCGACAGCAGCTCGAACATCCACGTCGCCAGCTTCTTCACCGCGTCGCAGTATTCCATCATTACGATCCTTTTCTCAATGTTCGTTCGTTCATTTAGCAGTATCGGTTATACCAGCAGTATCATGGGTCAGAAACTGATAATTATGCATGCTGGGCGTGTGTTTGTACCTGACAGGCTCAGGCAGCTCCTCCGGCTGCGGCGGGTCCGGCGCCATGTCGCAGAAGAGGGTGTCACGCCAGCTGGCCGCCGCGGACTGGAAGAGGTCGAAGTTGCAGATGAACCGCACCTTGTTGGCGGTGTCTCTCGAGTACAAGGACCGTTTCACCTCGACAGGGCCCTCGTTGAACTGGCGCAAGCCGTCGAGCATGCCGACCATGAGCTCCACCGGCACGCCGTGGTTGATCACCTGGAAGAACCCCACCGTCTCGGCCGCGTGCCTCACCTGGGCAACTACGTCCTGCCGCGGCGCGCCGGAGAGGTCCACGACCGGGATAGCCACGGCCGCATCATCGACGGAGGAGGAGCGGTGTGGGGAGTCTGGGGACGCGATGCCCTGCAGGGTGTCCGGCGGGTGGTGGAAGATGCGCGGGATGGCCGTGACGCCGGCGTCCAACAGGCCCTTGACGCCGGCCTTGGTGTCGTCGAACGCCTGCAGCTCGCGGTGGCGGTCGTAGCCGTCGGAGGGCACAGTGGCTGCGGATTCGGTGGTGGACATCGATGGGCTCGTCTCTGCTCGCGATAGCTGAGACTGAGAGATAAGATGGAACGATTGGATGAGCGCGAGCCAATTCTTAGGTCTCAATTAATTCTGTTTTTTGGTGCATCCATTTAGAAGTTCGTGGGATAATTCTTGCCGTGAGACTGGCGTAGAGAGCTCAGCGGTTGGGGCCTTGTTGTGGTTGTGGGGCGCCGTACGCACAATAATCCAAGATGAGACTGGTTGTTGTTTGTGAAGGCGTGGAGCGGTGTGGTGGACTGGTGGGTGCGCGGATGTCAAACGAATAGTACATAAAATTCAAGGTTAAGTGCTGGTGCATGGTAATAATTCCTAAGTCACTGGTGTGTCAATCCACGCACGGGTTAGATTTTTAAGAAATATATGTGTGTCTATTTTTATTATTGAACGGTTTATATTAACATATTTTTTAGTATATATGTTATTTTATTTTATCTATAGTAAATTAGAGGTGATTATATTTAACTCGTATTTTATAAAATGCAATTGATTTATATTTTATAATGGTATGGTAGACAATTTATATGTAAATTTAAGAGTTATTTAAGTCATCATTTATTAATGTCACGATAGGCATATATATGTGAATTTAGTGGGTACTTAAATTCATATTGCGTAATGACATGGTTAGTAATTTATATGATAATATATGGGGTTACTTTAATTGTCGTTTATAATGACATAGTGGGTAATTTTTTAGAAAATATAATAGATCCAATGGCTATATTGTTGGATATTACTTGATGGAAGGCTAGATATTTATGATTTTGTGGGAATTTTTATAATTTATCTTTTTCAACGCTTCGTAATTTGTGCTTCTTTTGTAACATATTTATAACAACATGTTTTTGTAGTTTAGATGTTATTTTATTTTATCTATAATAAATTAGAGATGATTATATTTAATTCATATTTTATAATATGTAATTTAATTTATATGTAAATTTATTTTATAATATTTCATAACGACATGATGGATAATTTATACGTAAATTTAGGGGTTATTTAAGTCATCGTTTATAATGGCACGATGGGTAACTTATATGTTGTAACAACCCTATTTTTTTAACTTAAAAATCGCAACTGAAAAATTCTTTTTCAATATTGTTTGTGAATTGCATATAACTCACTCAAATTTTGCTAAAACAATTAATTATGAGTTTATCCTTAACAATGCTAGTTAAAATTTAGTCTACTATATTAAGTTTATAATTTGCTTTGTATTAATTTCTGCATCTCATATGCTGGTTTTATTTCGATCTTTGTATGAGTGCTAATACAAACCAAACCAAATTCAATTCAAATCAAATTGAAATGGAAAAGGAACCAAGAAAAAAGGAAAAAAGAAAAGGGGCCTCCAATCTCAAACCCAAACCCAACCCATCCAGGCCAATCCAGCCCAACTCGCCGCCGCTGCCGAACAGCCAGCCGACCGGCCCATCACGGCGCGCTCTCCACTCCCACCCTGACAGGCAGGCCACCGATGCCCAACAGCTGACCGGTGGAGCCCACCTATCGGCTTCATCCATTTTGCCCTTCGTTCCCATCCGGACCCAAGCAAGACCGAGCCCGAGCTCGCGCCGCGCCAAGCCACCCCGCCGTCCGACCCCTGCGTTGGCGCCAAGCCAAGGGGATAGGATCCCCTGCCAGCTACTCCAACTGCCGAGCGGGTCCCAGGTCACGCAATCGGCGTGATCCTGTTGGGCACCGAGCGGGAGAGGGAGAGAGCAAAGCGCGCCATAGCCATGGGCATCGGCAGGAATTCACCATGCCCTCGCCACCCTAGGGCAACCCTAGTACCTCCCCTATTAAGAGCGAGACGAGCCGCACCCAGAAACCCTAGTCGCCACGGGGATTTTCCCCAATTTCGCAGCCGCCTTGAGGGACACGAGGGAGAAAAGGAGACGAAGAGAGCGCCGCCAGAGCCGGGGACAAGGACGACGAGGAGCATCGCCGGAGCAGTACTAGCCGAGGAGAGGGAGGCCGCGAGCCCGGAGGGGAGCTGCACCTCGTCCGCGCCAGGACCCTGCCTGCCCACGCCGACGCTGTCCATCGGAGCTGCCGCCGCCACTGACCGCCGTCATTGCTTCCCCTACCTCGAGATCGAGCCTTCCTCTCGCCAGTGAGCATCCCACGGTGAGGAATCCGCATGCCCCTAATCCAATCCCCACCGCGAGCCTTGGGTTCATCGAACCCCCTCTACTCGCGTGCCGCGCCAGGGCGTTCATGGAGCACCGCCGTCGTGCGGTGGCTCATCGCCCTGTCGTCGTTGTAGATGCATGTCCTAGGCTATCTAGGGAGCGCCGTCGCGCTAGTTTGGACGCCAGGGAGCCGGTCTTCAACCGCACCCTCCCTAGCTTCGCTGTCCGAGCGACGCGCGCGCCGTGCACGCTATGCACGACGCGTAGCGACGTGGACGCTTGGCGTAGTTGCCGTGGCCGGGTAGAACCTGCAACCGCGTGCGACCGCGCCAATGGGGAAACTTTTGCATATGCGTGATCTGAGGTTGATCCGTGCGACGTCGCAGCCAGGCGAAGCCATGCCTACGCGCCGCGCCGAGGCGACCAGACGTGAGTCCTTGAACGCCGTGTCGAGTGGGCATGATAACGTCGCTGTGGCCGAGGAGAGAACTCACAACCTCACGCGACCGCATGAGGTGTGTGATGAGCATGAGCCTTAGATCCTCGTAGCGTGACACTCGGCCTGTGCGAAGCGCTACTCGCGCTCATGCTTGGCGAACGGATGCAAAGCCGAAGCCGCCATAGCCACTGTGAAACCTTGATAGGATCAAGACCTAGCCGCCGCAATCGGAGCTACGTCGTGGCCGCTCTGAGGGAACTCGCCGTCGAAGCCCTCTGATGGAAGCAGGTTGCCACCATGCTTGAGCAGACCAGCGCGCGACACTGGTAACGCCGCAGAATCTCACCGGGGCTTAGGAAGCCGACCGTCGAGCCACGTCTCGCGCGCTAGGAGCAGGGCATAGCCGCGCGCCACAGTGGCCGAAGGCGAACGTCGCCGGTGAGGAGTTCCATGGAGGCGTTTCGTCGAATAGGTGGCGTGAGGTAGGACTTAGCAGAGGAAGAGGAGTTGCAGGCGACTGGACGGGCCGGTTCGGAAAGGAGCTCTCCACAGGCCTCGCCAGGAGAGGAAGTGAGATTGGGCTCTGGCTAAGGTGGCCTGCGACCGGCCCATGAAAAGGAGATGGGAACGGGCCAAATACCTTCACGCGGGCTGGGGAAAATTGTCGGAGAACGGGCCAAGCAGGCCAGAAGCGGAGGGGAACCGGGTGGGCCTTGGCTATGGGATTCGCCCATGGGCTGCGCCTGGGAAGAGAAGTAGGCGGGCCAAATACGGCTCGAAAGCCAGCCCTGTACCCTCTCGCTCCTTTTATCTTTTTAATTATTTACACATGGATTAAACTATGGAAAATCAAATTAAATTCACCTTAACTAAAATGTGAATCCAACTCCTACCCTCGTCTGAAACCTTTCTCTATCACCTGGAACTAAATCCCATTGAATGGTGTTGCATCTTATTTGCATATTTGGGTCTTTCTATTAGAATCTCACTCGTAAATTATTTATAATCTAGAACCGGAGAACCAGGAGGACGACCCGGAGGATCCAGAGTACTTGCCCGAGGAGAACGTCGACGAACAAGGTCAGCGAACATCTCGCTTCCGTTTCCCATAGACACGCGCAACAAGTAGTGCGTAGGGTAAATGAATTTGCTAACGCACTAAGCCTACCCCAACTGGAGTTTATTTTCATTTGAGCCAATGCTTTGCTATAATTAAGACCCAACTACTTAAAATGAACATGATGTAAGTTGGGTGATATGATATATGGTGGGATACGATTACTCTTGGCGTGTTTGAAGTGGGTGGTTCTGAGAGCGAGATGGTGTGTGAGATTGGGTGGCGGGAGTCAGCACTGAAATAATAGGAGAGACTAGAACTCTCTTCAGAGTGGAGAGAGGTGTGTGATGGTGCGCGGCCCACCGCTGAGGGTGGCAACCGACCCCTAGAAGGCTTGCTCTCGCCAGTTAAGGACCGAGTAGGGGGACATATCACCCGGAACTATGACTTGTGCATACCATGAGACCTCAGGCCCGGTTTTTGAACTTCCTCGAAGGGCATATTGTTGGAGGCGTAAGGCGATAGTGTTAGGGGGGCGATGGTGGGTTTGCGATGCAGCCACACGTCCCCTATAGACTCGACCTGTGGGACCCCGGACTACTCGAGCTCACAGTCCTGAGAATGCGGTGGATAGTATATCCGCATAGTTTTCTAGCTCAGTAAAGCAGGAAGTGCCTGAAGGGAAGTTCATCTATCGCTGTGGTGAGCCCGAGGTAGCGGACGCACTACCCCCGTCCCGTCTCATGTGGGTACAAATGTACAAAATCCTCTGCAGAGTGTATGATCTATACGTATAGACGCCGTCCCGGTCAAAGGACGACCCTTGGTAATCCTCCTCAAACTAGCATGGATTTTCTTCTCTTCTCCCTCGAGCGAATAGATGCCGGTTGTGACCGATGAGGCTTGGGCGAGTGGGAGTTTTCCTTGCCGCAGATGGTAACTGATTATGAGTGGTGGTATGGAAGAGGTGTAAGGTGGTAAGATGGATGTGTTGGGATAAGAGATGAGAACGGGAACCGATCGTGTGACCGTCTTTCCGAAATGATTAAGATGAACAATGGTACTTTTTCTCTTTATGCTTTGCTAGGAAGCCAGACTTCATTTTGAATACTAGTTAGAATGCTTGGGGTGTTCGATTTAATGACTTGTACGCTTATCGTGCAGACTCAGGTGACGACGAGCCGGACAACCTCGTCACGAGGGATGACTGGTATGAGGACTGAGGGTGGGCTACACTCAAGGTTGCCTGTGGAGATGACTGATCATGAAGCTGCTACTATGAGGACGTTTTGCTTGTTTGCTTGTTTATTTACCCGCTGCGAGCCGAAGTATCGCCATACTATGGCATGTATTAAGTTAAATTTGAGATGTATGGATCTGGTATAATGCTGAGACATGTTGTGTGGTAGCATTTATATGTTCTGATATAAAGGGCTCCAATTCCGACACCGTGGAATTGGGTGCGTTTCATATGTGAAATTAGGGGGTATTTTAATCTATATTTTAAAATGTCATGATGGGTAATTTATATGAAAGTATATAGGATTACTTTATTGGTCATTCACTGGGTCCATGCCCGTGGTTTGCTACGGGGTCACATTTTGTATGTACAAATTCATTAACTAATTGCCCACCAATTTGAGGTAGCCATGGATGACAACAAAATGCCCTACATTAGATGTGTTATAATTCAAAATTTCAATGCATAACAGTTAGTTCACGCAATCTGAAATCCCCAATTATTGCTTCGAAACCCTCATCAAGCAATAGCACCACAAAATTTAGCATGTGGTAGCAACAAATCAGCATTAGTGCAACCGCACTTCACATATGGCCCTAACTTTTCAATCACCTAAAACCTGGACGTTCACCATCCATAAACAGTTCATCACCAGCTTTGACATCTAGGAAGGATTTTTGACAAATTATCAAAGCAGGGGAAAAATAAGTAGGCTTGAGAAAAAAGGCTGATGGATAACATTTAGCAAGCTAAATGAATGATTTGATCTGAAAGTGATGTGTCCAAAGATCTGACTGTAAATGTCCAAACTTCTCCATCCTGTAGAATACATGTGAAGAGTTAATTCTAATAAGTTATTACTAAAAGGATCGGACTTGGTTTGAAACTTTGGTGCCATGTGAAATAGGTGTTTTCTTTTTGAATGCTAAGAACAACAGAAAAGTACATAAGGCAGTACAAACTTCAAAGTATATAGCGTTTGGGAATACACAACATGAATGACCAAGGAAAAAAAATCAAGACGGCATATAGGAAGCATAAAGTAAGCAGCTTGACCGTGCCATAGATGCTTTCCAGTTTTTCAGTAAATGGTTAGGTTCATCTTGAGTCACTTACCGTTCAGTTAATTTCTTCCAACTTGCGGTTCTGTAGAACTGTTGTTTGTATGTTATAAATCTAATTTCTTATTTGACAAGGGGATTTGTCCGTGCTCTAGCCCACTGTCTTCTTCTTATTCGTTACACAAGGCAGGTAAATTTGGATGGCCAAATTGCTCAACAAGTTTCGAGCAACAGGGAAAAACAAATAAAAATCCAAACATTAGGCACGATGTATTTACCTAGATAAGCATGTCCAGTGCCTGACCGTCTAGCGGGCAGAAGGAGCACGCCAATAGCAGGGACCCGTGGCAGAGGAGGATCGCCTAGCGGCAAGACGCCACAGATCAGAAACCATGCAGTTAGGAAACCACATGTAATAAAAAATGACTGACTGAATAATTGTCTATAAGTTAGTTAGGAATAAAGTTGGCGAAGTTGTAATGTACGGTAAGGAAACTAAATGTAGTAATAAAAAGATAAAAGGCTGACTTTTGTTAAGCTTTTCATGCATGATTGCAGCATCCATCAGCCTCTGAAATCTCTATAAGTACTGCAGATATCATCGAAATTTCTTATATTATGTGTCAATAACTGCTGAACATATCATGATTAACGTTTGTTTGTTCAGAACTTCTTCTACAAATCTGAAGGAATTGTTTTTTCTGATATAACATGTTTTTATGAACGCTCCGATTATAGTTTGACTTGGCCCACACTAACAGTAGAGACTATTCCTCTTTCCTTTGATCTACTTAAGTCTCCCCAAATGGTAGAGTTCCCATCCCATATAACTCCAACTGGCAAGTAAACCATCTGAATCTTTGATGGGAGATCATCTGAATTTTTGATGAATGCGTTGCACTATAGAAGTTCACAAGATAATGACGGTGGTTTAGTTATATATCTGAAATTATATGAGTTGTTAGCAGCCTTATCTTCTATGCTTTACAAGTTTTACTAAATACAGAACACATATTTATTATTATTCTGAACTTTTTAGTAAAAGAATGAAGAACCATACCTTACCACGAGCGCGTCCTCCATCTCCTTGTCAACACGGTGAATGTACACGTCTGACACTTACTACACATGATAAATTCAGTTATATGGTTCACTCATTGCAACAACTCATAGTGGTCAATCAAGTGAATCGGTTAGTGAGTGGTCATCGGTGGTTGATACCTGATCTCACCTGATGCACCTTCAACGCCCAGCCGCAGCAGCCTGCTGGACCTTCAACGATTTGGAGCACCATCCTGATGGACCTGCGACGCTCTGGACGATGAGCAGCAGCCGAGTGACACCAGGTGGGCGTCGCGCACGAACTGCAACATCTTAGACGACGATCCCTGGGGCCACGCCAAGGACGACGAATCCTCGCCTGTGCTGCCGCGGCCGCGAGGCCGCGTCGCTACGCACACGCTTCACCGACGCCGAAGCCCACGCCGACTGGTGGCCCCCGAGCGAGGACGAGCTCATCACCCTACTCCTCGCCGCATCCTCATCACGCGCTGGCAACACGGGCGACCTGCGCGTGGGACAGGAGGAAGAGGGGGAGGTGGTGGAGCAGGCACTCCACGACGAGCGGCGCACGGGAGTTGGATGTGCCTCCATCCTTCCCCCTCGAGGCTGGGAGCTGGCTGCGGCATGGGGCTGGGGCATGCGGGAGGCGGCGCGCCGGCGGGGCGTGCGGCTGCACGGAGCTGGCGACGCCGGGCGGGTGGTGGTGGGCGGCGGGGCGAGCGCGCGGCAGGGTTGGGCGAGCGCAGGGCAGGGTGGGGAAGAGGCGGCCGGCCATCTGGGGTGCTGGTCAGGGCGACTCGTGCGGAGGCGAGGCGGCGCCGAAGATGGGCGGCTATGCGGGTGAGGGTGGCGTCGCGCGGGCGGGGATCAAAGGGGGCAGCGCCGGCTTGGGCGAGTGGAGGTGGCCGCGTGGCGACGCGAGGGCGGGGGTGGATGGCGGCGCGAGGGCTCTCGGGGGCGTGGGGCGCGGCAGTTTTTCCGGGAACAGGAGTCGTGGGCATGGGCATGGGCATGGGCACGGCAGTTTTTGCGGGGATTTTTCGGCAGGGCGGATGGTATTAAAGGCAGGTCGCCCTTAAGACCTTAATAAATTATATATATAGAGATAGAGAAGAGATAATGATATAATAGGTAATTTTTAGATCCACTGGCTAATATTGTTTGATATTAATTGATGCAGATGTTTCTGATTTTTTTAAAAATTTCTTTAATTTATCTTTTTTTTTCTAACGTATTTTGCAATCCGTGTTTTTTAACCTCTAATTTAATTTGTAATAGTAAAATAAGATGGCGTGAAACCAGCCAAGCTCATCCGCTATTTCTTGACACTCGAATACTTCCATACTGGATCATAAAGATGTGCAGTAGCTAGGCACATGACGTACACTGACATTGGGTGATTGGGATGATACACATCGGTCTCCTCATGCATGCACAAATGCATGCAAGCTCAACCATACAAGTGCTAGCCTACATTCAACCAGCCCGGCTGCTCAAATTCAAACATCCAATCAGGCCCTTGGTTCACTCTTCGTTGCATGAAAGACAATCTTATGGAATATGTTATTGTAATATTTTATTTTGTGAAAAAGCACTCGCATAGTTTTTACTTTATCTTCTTATGTTTTAATATTTTTTAAAATATTGTAATATTGCTCCATATACCCTAACCATGCGCTAATAACATCATTAGTTGCTAAGATGTTGTATCCAATGAGCCCGGCTCCATAGATATGCCCAAAATCTATGCACGTGTGGAGCCTGGCTCAGGAGTGCTTTGGGGCTGATTGGTAGGCTAGGCGGCGCGCGGGCCAGGCCCCGTGCATGCAGCCGAGGGCTGTTCGGTTGTCTGTACGCGCGTCAGGGACAGGCTGCAAGCATGCAGCCGTACTGCTGCGGCCATGTCCGCCAGGCACGTGACGTGGGAGGTTCGCCTCAAGTGATGCAGGCGCGGATGCAGGCACGGAAATCGAGAGTGCTTTTTAGTGTTGTTTTTCCCTGTATCTTTAGATTAATATTTCTAATCACCAAACCGATTTCACATTTATTTTTCTAAGATTTTTACGAATAAAACTAGACCAGACTTGCAATATGAATTTTGAAAAATTATTTTGTTTGTATTTTTTATTTTAAATCTGTGCAGTCAATCAAACAGAAGCTCACCCTACTCTGCATACAGCCTATTCAGACAACCAAACAACCATGACTACATACTTGCATACTGGCTCAGCTGGACCTGTATCTGTGCTGAGGCCAAGCTGATGGCCACCCACCCATCCAACCAGGCCCTTTGAGGTTCATGTGGGCCTGGCCCTGGCACTCATCCGGACGACTAAACTGACGCTGCCTGCATCCCATGTGCTTAGGCCTGCGTTCATGTAGGCAACCAATCGCCCCCTACACGAGGGCCGTGTGGAGCATACTTGCCGGAGAGGAGATTCGGTGGCGACGCCTTTCGGCGAGTGAGTATCGTACTTTTCCGCAAATCCAGACCAACTGGTCCATCTGCCGAAACTTTCTAGCCCAGCTACACAGATCACAGAAACCTTTATTCAAGCCAGTGGTGTAATCAGTAAAAAGGATGACCGATCGTTAGACTGCAAATAAAGCAACCTGTTGGACATTCCCAAAGAATACTGATTACTTTCATTATTCAAGATCAAGTCCCATTTTTATCTTAGTCAATACATTCATAGTTCACTGAGCTCCACTTTCCATGTGAAGATTGAAGAGTGGCCTCTGCATTCACACGCGCTAGATAGCAGTCTAGCCAGCACTACACAGCTGCAGGTCTAGGACAACTTGGATTAGACTACGTGCAGCAGGATGTGTAAATGCATTGTGTATTTACTATTCCAACTACCTTTCTTTCTGTGAACAGTGTCGCTACAGTGTATAGACAATGCATTTACCCAATCTGCTGCACATAGTCTGAAGAAGCACGCCATGGAGACCCTCGCCGTGTCCTTGCTCCTGTTCGCCAGGACCCGGTGCTCCACGCTCTTGAACCTGTCATTGCTCACAAGCTGCACATCACGGGCAACGCACAGCACAGGTTACATGTAAACTATACATATTTTCGAGTGAAATGGATCATGGCGAGGTGGAGACTGTAGAGTGTGGGTGTGCCTGAAGGAGGTCGCCGATGTTGACGATCAGGGCGCCGGGAAGGGGAGGAACGTCGACCCAGCCGCGGCGGCCGCCACCGCCGTCGAGGAGCACCTGCAGGCCGCCCATGCTGTCCTGCAGGAGGACGGTGAGGAAGGACGGGTCGGTGTGCCTGCTGGTGCCGAGGGTGAGGTGCGGCTCCGGGCACGGCGGCTGGTAGTGGCTCGCCGTGCCGAGGTGCTCTGTGCAGCCCATCGGCCGCTCGCCAGTCCGAGAGACTCCGATAGCAGCTCGAACACCTACGTCGCCAGCTTTGTCACCGCGTCGCAGTACTCCATCATCACGGCCCTTTTTTGATTGTGTGTTCGTTCGTTTATTTGGTAGTATCGATTGGACACAGATCCTATGTAGTGCCTATTTTCACTGCAAGATAAGCAGTGCCTACATCTAAGCCGTCCAAGACAGCAGCAACGGTGAGATGAGATGAGCCGAAGCAGCAGGCACAACTAAGCCATCGTCTTTGCGTCGGCCGTCTACGACTCCACGCCATGGCCTCCCACACGCGCCGTCCCGCCCTGCCGGCCTTCGCGCCATGGACGCCACCGCTCGAATTGGTCAGTCGCCCCACCATGCCCGGTATCCACGCCATGGATGCCAGCGCTCGGCTGCGCCACCATGCCCGGCCTCTGCGCCATGGCCGCCAGCGCGCGACTGCCCGTGCCGACCTCCGCGCCGTGGCTGCCAGCGCGCCGCCGTGCCGGCCTCCGCGCCGTGGCCGCCCGCACGCTGCCGCCCCGCCGCGCCTACCTTCGCGCCATCCCGCCCGCGCGCGGCCGCCCCTACGGCCTCCGCACGCCATGGCCGCCGGCGTCCGCGCCGTGCCCGCCTGCGTGCTGTCGCCCCGCCGCCCGGGCACCCGCACCTTCCCGTCTGCGCCATCCCGCCCGCGCGCAGCTGCTCCGCTGCACCAGCGTCCGCGCCGTGGCCGCCCGAGCGCTCTGCGCGCCGCCGCGCCGGCCGCCACGAGCTTCGCCCTGTGGTTCATGGTGATGCTGCACCGGAGCATGTGGGTAAGCTAGAGCTGGTCAGTGGCCATCGTCGAGGTTCCACTTCTGGCTGGTGCGGGAGGGGAGAAGGGAGAACCGGCTGATAGCAGTGAAAGGTGATGGAGTGAAAATACATGGCTCTCATCTCACCGTTGCTAGTGTTTTGGATGGCTTAGATGCATGTACTGCTTATCTTACAGTCAGTGGCGGAGCTAGGATTTTGATATAGGAGGGACCAATCCGCCAATGTAATGCCACATAACTACATAAGTGGTATAGTTAGAACCTATCTCGTTCAATTTTGGAAAACGCACGTATATTTTTACTGGCTTGGAACCTTCGCATCAAAATTTTTAGTAAAACAATATAGTACATCCGTTTCTTAATTATATTTTGATTAAAAAATAAAGTAGCTTGTGACAAATATTCGAGAATGAAGGTAGTAATGGCTATTGAGTCTTTTATCTTACCTATAACCAATCAACTAATAAGGGCTGCGTTAAACAACTACCAATCGATTAATCTAATATAATCATTGCATCTAGGCTTTTGGCTCCCACACCCATCATATACTACATACCCCTTCCAGGCTTTGCCACTGGAGAAGACTAACCACAATGCGCTATGCCTATGGGCTAATATTATATATGCTAATTAAGTTGAGAAGGGACTGGTCAAGGAGATATGCAAAATAATATGACGATGATTAATATGTCCAAGTGGAAATGCAGGGAGATTAGGGGGGCCTGGCCCCTCCGCGCCCCCCTTGCCTCCGCCCCTGCTTACAGTGGAAGTAGCCACTGCACTGGATCTGTGTCCGTATCGATTATACAGCAGTATCATGGGTCAGAAACTGATAATTATGCATGCTGGTGTGGGTTCATGATATGATACCTGATAGGCTCAGGCAGTTCCTCCGGCTTCGGCGGGTCCGGCGCCATGTCGCACAAGAGGGTGTCACGCCAGTTGGCCGCCGCGGACAGGAAGAGGTCGAAGTTGCAGATGAACCGCACCTTGTTGGCGGTGTTCCTCGAGTACAGGGACCGTTTCACCTCGACCGGGCCCTCGTTGAACCGGCGCAAGCCGTCGAGCATGCCGGCCATGAGCTCCGCCGGCACGCCGTGGTTGACCACCTGAAAGAACCCCACCGTCTCGGCCGCGTGCCTCACCTGGGCAACTACGTCCTCCCGTGGCGCGCCGGAGAGGTCCACGACCGGGATAACCACGGCCGCATCATCGACGGAGGAGGAGCAGGGTGGGGACGCGACGCCCTGCAGGGACTCCGGCGGGTGGTGGAAGATGCGCGGGATGGCCGTAACGCCGGCGTCGAACAGGCCCTTGATGCCGGCCTTGGTGTCGTCGAACGCCTGCAGCTCACGTCGACGGTCGTAGCCGTCAGAGGGCACCGCGGCTGCGGATTCGGTGGTGGACATGGATGGGCTCGTCTCTGCTCTTGATAGCTGAGACTGTGACTGAGAGATAAGATGGAACGATTGGATGAGCGCGAGCCAACACCTAACTCTGTTTTTTTTTTGTTGCATCTCCGGAGACTATTTAGTCCACGTAGGTCCGATGTTTGGACACTAAGCAGAAGTATTAAATATAGTTTAATAAAAAAAACTAATTATATGGACGAGGACTAAACGGCGAGATGATTTTATCAAGCCTAATTAATGCATAACTAACGACTAGTATAGCATCGTATTTTCTAATTTTGGATTAATTAAGCTTAACAAATTTGTCATGCCGTTACTTCTCATTTATGTAATTAATTTTATAATTAGATTATATTTAATATTTATAACTAGTATCCAAACATCCGATGTGATGGACTCGCCAATACAACCAAACCCCCTGTCGTAGAGACTGCTGTAGAGAGCTCGTGGGATAATACTTGCCGCGAGACTGTTGTAGAGAGCTCAGCTGTTGGGGCCTTGACGCCTTGTTGTGGGGGCGCCGTACGCACTTCCCCGTACGCACATCCTGACATACAAGATGTGCTGTCCAGATTTACGGGGCTCTATACCTTCGCTTTAAAACAGAATACAGTCATCAATTTTCTGCGCTCGTGTGATTCTATAGTACTCACTCTATACCAACTACCTCGTTATTTTATTATTTTCAACCCATCTCCCACCTTCTCCCTCCTTTATCTGGTCGCCGCCTTCTCTTCTGCTCGGGTCAGCTCCACTTCTTCTCCGCCCGCCGCCAGAGGCAGTAGCCGCCTCCCTGTCCTCCGGCGTCTGCCCCGGCCTCCCGCGTCCGCCTCCTGTCTCCCCGCGCTTGGCTCCCCGCTGGTAGAAGCCTCCTCGCTCGCCGTCCTTCCATGAGCTCGTCGTCCATGGAGGGTGGATCCATGGAGGACGCGCCTCGACGTCGCCGGCCCCGGCTCCACCGCGCGCCCGACATCACCGGCCCCTCCTCCCTAGCGCGCTGCCGGACGTGCTCCGCTTCAGCCCAAGGGATCTGGGCGCCATCGCCGGTCAAGGAGAGCGGATCTGGGCGTCGTCGCCGGTCCTCGTCTCCTCGCCGTCGCTGGTCCGCCACCTCCTCGCCATCGCCGGTCCGCTGCCTCCTCCTCGTCGTTGCTATGCCCTCTCCTCCTCCTCCTCCTCCCCCTCCTCTGTCCGGGCGCGGCTTCTTTGCTCCGCCCGGTGGCCGTTGGTGTAGCCGCTGCTTCATCCGACGTGGAGGAGGGAGGGGAGGATGGCGCCGGCACGGGAAGGACGCCAGATTTGGCGTGGGAAGGGGCGAACGGCAAGATGCCTTCCGCGTGTCCCGCTGCAGCCGATTTTTGGGTACCGTTGACGCTAAACGTGCAAGTTAAGTGCTAAAGTTAAGTGATAGGGCATGGTAGTAATCGGTAAATCACTAGTGCGTCAATCCGTGCTAATGCGCTAAAGTTAAGTGATAGGGCATGGTAGTAATTGCTAAATCACTACTGCATCAACCCGTGCGACGGGTTAGATTTTAAAAAATATATAATAAAAGTTAATAAATAACTTTAATAGTAATATAAGTTGATAATTTAGAAATATATATGTGTCTATTTTCATAATTGAACCGTTTATAACAACAAATTTTTATAGTTTAAATGTTATTTTATTTTATTTATAGTAAATTAGACGTGAGTGTATATTTTATAATATAGCAAAATGTCCGTGAGTTGCAACCGGAGAAAAATATCTTTAAGCATCCCTGAATCAATACATATAAGAATAGACAACGCGAATAAATTCAATATCCTATTATTTCAAAAAAAAATCCTTAAGCATCCTTGGATCAACACATATAAAAATAGACAGCTCGAATAAATTCCATATCTTATTTTTCAAATTTTCTCTTTGCACGCGAGCGAATTTTAGGTTGTATCAGCTGGATTAGAAACATTATTTTTTAGATTGCCGGCAATATATCTATCTATAAACCTATATAAGTAAAACCCACTATCTATTTTTCTTCACATGCAACATCGCCACATCATCTCAAAATCCCATTAACTTGCATACCATATCACTATCCACTAAGACCTTAATTTATACCTTTCATCGATTTTTTGTGGATTCATGCACGCTAAACTTTCATATGTCGTACCATGTATATTATTATTCTTTATCATTGTCAAACAAACTTAATGATTTTTTTATCATCGTATCCACTCTGCTAACACATACCCAACTCATATCCTATAGAATGTCATCACATTTTTCGTAAAACCATCTTCATAAACTTTTAGTTGATTCTCCAAAAAATTTGCTACTTTGCTTCACATGCACAACTCATATCCTATGAAATGTTGTTGCATTTTCTGTACAACCATCTTCATAAACGGTTAGTTGGTTCTCCAGAAAATTTGCTACTTTGCTTAATTAATTACCAAATGATCATCTGAAAGTATCTTCACATTCCCACAACAACATGCGGAAAATTCACTTAGTAAAATATTAAAAACAGAGTCTGTATGCGGCGACTTGGGTATCCGTTATCGCATAGGCTGCTCCCGTCATCCGAATCAGACTCCCGAATAAATTGTAGGTCATATTGTCTCGATGGTTCCCGTTAACTGCAAGCAAATTTTAGAGTGGTGTCAATTGGGTTGAAAAGATTGTCATTTTATCTTTCCATCGATATTTACAACGTTGAAAACGGAGTACGTATGCGATTTAATAGGCTTCTGTTTTCACGTGGGCTACTTTGCGGTCCGAATCGGGCTGCCGAATAAATTTCACGTCATTTTGTTTTGACGATTACCGTTGATAGATAGTGAATTTTAAAGTGATTTTAGTTGGGTTGAAAAGGTTATTATTTTAGCTTTTCATCGATATATAGAACATCGAAAATGGAGTCCATATGCGAGTTGGGATTCCGTTTTCGCATGGGCTACTCCTGCGGTCCGAATAGGACTCTCGAATAAATTCCACGTCATATTGTTATAAAGATTTCTGTTGAGGGCGAATTTTAAACTGGTTTCAGTTGGGTTTCAGTTGGGTTACAAAGGTTATTATTTTACCTTTCCATCGATATATAGGTCACGTTGGAAAGATAATTATTTTAATTTCATCGATATATAGAAAATCGAAAATGGAGTCCATATGCGACTTGGCTTCCGTCTTCGCGTGGGCTGCTCCTGCAGTTCGAACAGGGCTCCCGAATAAAGTTTATGTCATATTGTTTTAATGATTCCCATTGACTGAGAGCGAATTTTAAATTGATTTCAGTTGGGTTGGAAAAGTTATTATTTTAGCTTTCCATCGATATACAGAACGTTGAAAACGGAGTTCGTATGCGACTTAGGCGTCCGATTTTGCGTGGGCGTCCGAATCTGATACGCCAATAAATTAAAGGAAATTTCAGACAAACGAGACACACGTGTAAGGTACGTGAGATTAGACTGCAGAATTCTTCCATCTTTTTTATTGTAGAGAAGCAATTTAGTTCATATTTGATAGTGGTACGATGGATAGTTTATCCGTAAATTTAGGAGTTATTTAAGTTATCGTTTATAATGGCATGGTGGATAATTTATATGTGAAATTAGGTGGTTATTTTAATTCGTATTTCATACGTGAATTTAGTGGGTTATTTTAATTCGTATTTCATAATGACATGGTCAGTAATTTATATAAAAATATATAGAGTTATTTTAATGGTCACTCATAATAGCATGGTGGGTAATTTTTTTAGAAAATATAATAGATACAATGGCCAGTAATATTATATATTACTTGATGTAATGCTAAATGTTTCTGATTTTTGTGAAAATATTTATAATTTATTTTTTTTCTAGCGCTTCGCAATTCGTGCTTCGGAACAACAAGATAAGATGGCGTGAAACCAGCCAAGGTCATCCACCATTTCTTGACACTGGAATATTTCCATACTGGATCATAAAAATTTGCAGTAGCCAGGCACACTACGCACACTGCCATTGTGATGATACACATTAGTCTCTTTTAGGTGCTGTTTGGTTGAGGGGATGAATTTGGATGGCGTGAGATGGTCCCATTTTTTATTAGCTGTTTGGTTGGAGGATGAACTAGGATGAGATCATCTTAGGATGATGAGATCATCTTAGGATGGATCCATCCTCCAAAATCGGGGACGGAGCCGCCCTAGGAAAACGATCGGACCACGCCGTCCCCTGTCCCCGCTCCTTTCCCCGACTCACCCCGGTTTCTCTTTCCCGGCCAGAGGCGCGGCTCGCTCCAGGCCGGCAACGCAGCTCTCTCTGCTCGGCGTGGCGCGACCTCCTCCACCTGGCGGTGCACCTCTCCTTCTTGGGCGGCGGCGTGCGGCTCGGCCCTGCCACTCGGCGGCGCGGCGCGGCGCGGCGCGGCCACCCGACGGCGTGCCTCTACCTCTTAGCCGGCGGCGCGCCTCTCCATCTTGGGCGGCAGCGTGCCTCGCCCTCGCGGCCTCGCCCACTCACCAGCCGTCGCGCTCGCCGTCGTCGTCGCCGCCCCGCCTGTCCCCATCGTCCATCGAGCTCGCCCCGTAGCGGCGGCGTGCGGGAGGAGGAGGAGAGGGGCCGCAACAGCGCGTAGGAGCAGACGGGCCAGCGCAGAACTCCCCGCCGCCAAAGGGAGGAAGCGCAGGGCGGCATGGAGCGGGGCTGCCCGCAACCGTGAGCCTTGCGCAGGGATTTGGGCGGAGCGTGAGGAAGACGACACAAGAGAGAATGATGGGTGAGTCCCATTTGTCATATGTCTCTAATCTTTGTATTCATGTCTCCCAACCAAACAACCACATCACAGATAGGATATGATGGATCCGTTCTCAGAACGAAGGACGGGACTGTCGCATCCTTTGCTGCTCCCGAACCAAACGCTGAACACGACGCTACGTCTAAATATCGTCAGATCGTGGTCCCATCGGTCTGTTTATGCATGGACCTGCTACGCCCTTTGATGTGGCGTCGAACGCCATCTCCATCGCGGCAGTGGCCGTGGATAGCGCGTTGGCCTCTCCATACCAGGGAAAAAAAATTCGTCGGTTTTCTGGAAATTTTTCCGTTTCCGGACGTGGACGGGAAATGAAATTTCGGAATTTTCCGGCGGATTCCGTTTCCAAATCCAATATTTAAAAAAGTTTGTAAAACGTTTCTAAAAAATTCCGAAAAAATATGATAAAAAACTAGATGTTTTTCTGAGCCATTAGCACTTGAAATTGTTTAGATCCAAGTTGATTTGGTTGGTTAAATTGATGAATTGGGTTCGGACCCGGTAGAACCCGTTAACCTGTTTCGTGGGGGACCTTATCCACTCACCCCTTGGTCCATATCAGTAGCCTACGTATCTGCAGTTGCCATTGCAACCCCTCCAACCTCCGTATGTGTAATTGCCATGTAATTGCCATTCCAACCATTTGGTCAGCCGTATGTCTCGTATCCGTATGAGGGACCACTGGGAGAGAGATACGAGGAGTAGTGAAGAGTGCAAGTACTCATACGTATCATTATTATTTATCTGTATGTTTCGCTATCTCTACTTATTCCATCCATTTCATACAAAGTTTTATGTGCATGCATTCTATTGTAGGCTTCATGTGCGCTTTGGATTTCTTTGGATCGACGAGACCATTCACTGTGTTGTAATAATTGGACCATGGACTTTTGCATTTGGATTTTTGACTAATTGTAATAACTTTAATGGACTTTGGACTATGTAGGTGTGCACTTTGGACATGAAGTATGTGTTAAATGTTGTGTTTCTAATTGTTTGGTGGAGTTTCATATATTCTATGTACTATGAACTATCAATATACACATAATCAGGGAAAACTCTGCCAAAATTTTTAATTTTTACATATACACATAAATTTCCCAATTTTTTTCCATCGTTTTCTTCATTTTCCGATCAAAATCCACGGAATTCCGACGGAATTTTCCAAAATTCCGACCGAAAAATCCGGTTTTCTGTTTTTAATTTTGAAAACGGCTTCCGTTCAGAAAACACGGAATTCCGCGGAATTCCGTTTGGTATTCCGTTTCTGGATCAGTCCGGGATTTGGATAGCAAACGGAAAAGTAATCCCTGCCCCATACCAGCCGTGGTACGTGCCCACGGCCGCGTCCATCGCGGCGTCGAGTTGGCCCTCGGCGCCGCCTTGGTGGCGCGGGCCGCGGCGTCGTGCTCCGCCTCGGCCATCGCCCATGATGCGCGCGGCGCGCACCTCGTCTTTGAAGAGCGACAGGACGCCGTCCAGCCTCGCCGGGTCCAAGCCCCGGCCGTCGAGGCCCATGTCGGCGAGCACGGAGAGCTGCTCGAACAGCGCGTCCATCTGCGCACGCGGCCCCCGTGTCCTGTTGCTGTGCTGGGACTGATGTCCGCCGGCCTCCCGCCACTTTTATACACGAGGGCCGTGTGGAGCATACTGACCGGAGAGGAGATTCGAGCGTGACGGTTGCGGACTTGCGGTGGCAACCACCTTTCGGCACAAAGTACAGAAAATACCGATTAATTTCCTTATTCAAGTCCCATTCTTGTGCCGAGTTTCTTATCCATTACATTCATTGTTCACTGAGCTCCACTCTTCAACGTGAAGTCTGAAGAGTGGCCTCTGCACCCACAAGCACTAGCAGTCTAGCACTCTGCACTGCACGGGCACGGCTGAAGGTCTAGGACTAGGGACGACTTGGATTATGCCGCTGATCCACCCCCAACCGGGATCCGGAAGTAGTCGAGCGGGCGGCCCTCGAGCCCTTTGCTGTAGAAGCGTGCGATGAACTCTGGAGCGGTGACACTCCTGTAGATCGGGAGGTTGCTACCATCCGTGACGATGGGGCCATACAGCCTCGTCGACCTCTTCACGTCCGTGCTGAAGAAGCACGCCATGGAGACCCTCGCTGTGTCCTTGCTCCTGTTCGCCAGGACCCGGTGCTCCACGCTCTTGAACCTGTCGTTGCTGACAAGCTGCACGTACATCACGAGCAAGGCACAACAACAATCGGTGTTGAGTTACTTGTAACGTATAGCCTCGAGCGAAATGGATCACGGTGAGGTGGAGAGTGTGGGAGTGCCTGAAGAAGGTCGCCGATGTTGACGATAAGAGCGCCGGGAAGGGGAGGAACGTCAACCCAGCCTCGGCGGCCGCCGCCGCCGTCGAGGAGCACCTGCAGGCCGCCCATGCTGTCCTGCAGGAGGACGGTGAGGAAGGACGGGTCGGTGTGCCTGCTGGTGCCGAGGGTGAGGTGCGGCTCCGGGCACGGCGGCTGGTAGTGGCTCGCCGTGCCGAGGTACTCCGTGCAGCCCATCTCAAGCAGGTGGCCGCTGGCCAGCCCGAGGGACTCCGACAGCAGCTCAAACACCCACGTCGCCAGCTTCGTCACCGCGTGGCAGTACTCCACCATCACGATCCTTGAGTTTGTTCATGCTGTATCGATTATAAATTCATTCGTAATTATGCATGCTGGTGCGTTCATGGTATATACCTGATAGGCTCAGGCAGCTCCTCCGGCAGCGGCGGGTCCGGCGCCATGTCGCAGAAGAGGGTATCACGCCAATTGGCCGCCGCGGAATGGAAGAGGTCGAAGTTGCAGCTGAAGCGCACCTTGTTGGCGGTGTCCCTCGAGTACAAGGACCGTTTCACCTCGACTGGGCCCTCGTTGAAGCGGCGCAAGCCGGCGAGCATGCCGGCCATGAGCTCCGCCGGCACGCCGTGGTTGACCACCTGGAAGAACCCCACCGTCTCGGCCGCGTGCCTCACCTGGGCGACCACATCGGCCCGCGGCGCGCCGGAGAGGTCCACGACCGGGATGACGGCCGCCGCCGCCGCGTCGTCATCGAGGGAGAAGGGTGGGGACGACGCCGTGCCCTGCAGGGAGTCCGGCGGGTGGTGGAAGATGCGCGGGATGGCCGTGACGCCGGCGTCCAGCAGGCCCTTGACGCCGGCCTTGGTGTCGTCGAACGCCTGTAGCTCGCGCCGACGGTCGTAGCCGTCGGAGGCCACGGCGGCTGCGGACTCGGTGGTGGCCATCGATGGGATCTCTCTGTGCGCGCGGCAGCTGAGACCGCGAGAGATAAGATGGGACGAACTAATCATTCGTCGATCTCAATTCTCAATTAAGCCGTGCTCGCTACCGGCCGGCCGGCCATGGTGATTCGTCAGTACGAAGTAGCAGTAGTGTAATTAATTCAGGACTTGTCTCAGGCAGAAAAGGATAGCGCAACAACTGCGCAAGCGACAAACTCTAGCAGCCGGTGTCTCTACTCTCTAGTTTATGCACAGGAGTGAATCCAAGGTTTGACTCTGAGGACTCTTTTGAAACACAGGATTCACGAAACGCATGAATAGGAAAAACGCAAAAATAAAATACTCCCTCCGTCCACGAAAGAATGAAATTCTGAATTTGTCCTAAGTCAAACTATCGTAAGTTTAACCAAATTTATATATAAATATAATAACATTTATGATATCAATTATATATGATATGAAAATATATTTCAACACGAATGTAATGATACTAATTTTGTAGCATAACTTTTAATATATTTTGATATAAATTTGGTCAAAATTACGAAAGTTTGACTTAAGACAAAGCTAGAATTTCATTCTTTTGTGGACGGAGGGAGTAGAATACAATTCAAGGTTTGACTCTGAGAGCCCTTTTAGAACGTAGGATTCACAAAACACAGGAACAGAAAAAACACAGAAATAGAGTTTGCCCTATCACTCGCAATCACAGAAATCGGAAACGCATGAAAGTTTCTAATGCAGCGTTTGGATGCAGTGTAGGAGAAACGCAGGATTTAGAGGAGAGATAGACACAAAGGAAAGTTTTCAAGAGGTTGGACCTCATGTTAAAATTCCTCTAAAATCTCAATACAAAGAGTCATTCCATAGAAATTTCATAGGATCGGTAGAAATTCAATCCTTTGTTTCAAAGGACCACAGAGAAAAAAAATCCTATAAGATTTGAATTCTACAAAATTCCTACATCTATCCTTTGGAACAAAGGAGGCCTGGATATATGGCGAGGGTGTAACATTTCTAGTTTCGAGGTTTTTTTTTTTTTTTTTTTTTTTTTTTTTTTTTTTTTTTGCGCAGAGCTTGAGACTCCAAGGTAAGACCAGACCGGTGGGTGGGTAAAATAGAATTTGCACTGTACGGTCGACTTTAAGAAGGCTTTATGCACATAAACTTTGAGGCTTGGCTTAAACATTTAATAAAATTTTTGTGTTACTATTCAATCTACACTATAAAAAATTGAGTTTTCGCAATACCATTTTTCGTCCAACAAAAATCAATGTACCCCTCGTATCGACTTCACTGTACAGGTTGGAAAGTATTGAAAATGGTTGGAAAGGACCTAAAACCGATAGAAAAAAAATGTTTCCACACTTTAGTTCTTTATTTTATCACATGGTTAAGTTTCTTTACCTTGAAATTAATTTAAAAGGAAGGACGTCAATTAAGAATTAAGGGTGTATGTTTCTTTTTTTTCTCATTTCTATATTGTTGGACGCATGTATCTTGGTAGATTTGTGTGGGACATAGTCTAGGTTGACTTATCTTTTGAACATATGGGGCTCACCTTAGACCCTGTTTGGAACAAAAGAATTCAAAACAGAGTAATTCAAGAAAACACAGGAATAGGGAAGAGACAGAGGTGTAAAACAGAAGATTGAAAAACGTAGAAATTTTGTTGAAATCGGTGTTTGGAACACAGGAATACTAATCACTTTGGAATAGTTCATCTTCGGTAATACACAATATAACGCAGACACTCACAAACACGCACGTACACTCACTCCTATGAACGCACGCACACCCTACCCTTATGAGCACCTCCGAAGCAACGTGTAAAGAGCCGACTATCTCGAGATTCATGAAGTCACCACAGACGTCTCGCTGTTAACGGAGACGTCACCTACCATTGAAAGATTAAAACCGTTAAATTCTGAAATAATTCGCTGATTGCTGCAACCACTGGACAGCCTTTGGCTACTGTGACGTGTTTATACGTGGTTGGGAAACTAGGAAAGGGAAAAGCTGGCTGGCAGCCAGCCATGTCAGCCTTTTATGAGCAAACCAGAGATGCATTGCCGTTCCCGTGGAATCTTTGCCATTTTGTCACGTGAAACGTGTCGGTTGTATTTACCACACGCAGTCGTTACACAGCAAGTGTACCAGTGCCAGTACCACTATCCGTATACTGCTCCACCTCCGACCGGAAGTAGTCGAGCGGGCGACCGCCGAGGCCTTTCATGTAAGAGCGCGCGACAAACTCTTTAGCCGTGACGCTCCTGTAGAGCGGCGGCTTGCTGCCATCCGTGATGGGGCTGTACAGCGTCGTCGACCTCTTCATGTCCGCGTTGAAGAAGCACGCCACCGAGATCCTCGGCGTGTCCATGCTCTTGTTCGCCAGGACCCGGTGCTCCACGCTCCTGAACCGGTCGTTGCTGACAAGCTGCACATCAGAGGAGCAATGCGATTACATGCATGGATTCCCAAAGAGAAAAGAAGGTTGAACGCGAAATGGATCCAGACGACGCGCCTGAAGGAGATCGCCGACGTTGACGATCAGGGCGCCGGGCAGGGGAGGGACGTCCACCCACCGCCGGCGGCGGCGCCCGTCGCCGCGGTCGACGAGCCCCTGCAGGCCGCCCACGCCGTCCTGCAGGAGCACGGTGAGGAAGTCGGCGTCGGTGTGCCGGCTGGTGCCGAGCGTGAGGTGCGGCTCCGGGCACGGCGGGTAGTAGTGGCACACGGCGTTGAGGCTTCCCGCGCAGCCCGTCTCGCGCAGGTGGCCGCCGGCCAGCCCGAGGGACTCCGACAGCAGCTCCATCACCCGCAGCGCTAGCTTCGTCGCGGCGCCGCCGTACTCCAGCAGCACGTTCCTGACAGGCTCGGGCAGCTCCTCCGGCGCCGGCGGGTCGGGCGCCAGCTCGCAGAAGAGCGTGTCGCGCCAGTTGGCCGCCGCGGACTGGAAGAGGTCGTAGTTGGAGCTGAACCTGACCTTGCGCGCGGTGTCCCTGGTGTAGAACCGCCGCTTCACGTCCGCCGGCTGCTCGTTGAACCGCCTGACGCCCGCGAGCACGCCGGCCACGAGCTCTTCCGGAACGCCGTGGTTGATCACCTGGAAGAACCCCAGCGTCTCGGCGGCGCGCTTCACCGCCGCGACCACGGCCTCCCGTGGCTGCGCTGCTGCGAGGTCGACGACCGGGACGCCGCCGGCCGCCGCGTCGGTGGGCGGCGGCAGTGGCGGGGCGGAGGAGGAGGAGAGCTGGTCCAGCGCGTCCGCGGAGTGGCGGAAGATGGCCGGGACGGACGTGACGCCCGCATCCACGAGCCCCTTCACGCCCGCCTTGGTGTCGTCGAACGCTTGCAGCAGCTCGCGCCGGCGGTCGTAGGCACCAGGCGCGGCCGCGCGGCCGGCTGCCGCCGGTCCGGTGGCGGACATGGATGGCGCTGCGCGCGACAGGTGGGAATGTGGGATAGGATAAGCTGGATCAAATGGTCCATCGGTCTGGGCTGTGCTGTGCTGTGTCCAGAGAGACCACGTACGGTAGCGACAACCACCACTGTCGCACTGTCGCTGTACACGATGGCAACCGGCGCGACTCCGTGTCCAATTTCACTGTCGCGCAAGTCCAGCCGGTGCAGGTAGGAGCCACCGAGGACAAGCGAGCCATCGGAAACATCTGATAGGCGATGGCCATCAACTTCATCGGATGAGCAGGCCTGCTGCCACTGCCAGTGCAGTCCAGAGTCGGAGCTGTTCCTCTCATCTCTGCACCGCAGAGACTGCCTGACCAAAGGCGCGTTGAATCGACCAAGAGGACGATGCTCTGTGCTGCGCGGAGGCCGCCGCCGGGCACGTTCCGTCCGACGCGCCAGGGCACGCAAAAGGGGCGGGCGGCAGCGGGGGCGCCACGGCGGACACGCGGACGCGTCGCGAAACGCACGGAAAAAAAAACCGTACCCTTGTCAGTGCTCAGGCTCGCTGCTCGGCACCGGCCCGTAGATCGGGCACGCGCCGCGCCGCGCTCCCCCAGCGCCGCTGCCCTGCCCTGCTCACTCCCCTTCCTCTTCCGCCCGGCTCCCCCTCCCTCCCCGATTTCCCGAGCCCCCAGAAATTCGAATCGCCCGCCTCCCTCGCCCCCGCCCCTACCCCACGCCGTCCATGCCCTCCAAGCGGCCGTCCGCGCACGCCATGGACGCCGCCGCCGCCGCCGCATCCTCCCGCCTGCGCCCCTCCACCCCGCGCTCCAAGAAGCGCTCCAAGTCCCGCTCGCGCTCCCGCGACGGCCGCCGCTCCCCGAACCCTAACCCTAGCTCCCGCCGCGACCGCGCCTCCGCCTCCGCCGCCGCGCCCTCCCGCAAGAGCGACCGCAGGCCCAAGCCGCGCTCCTTCCCGGACTCCGCCACGCTCGCCACGGCCATGGCCGCCGCGGCGGCGGCCGCCCCCGCCGCGGCCCCCGTCACGGCGCACGGCGGCCACGGCGGGGCCCGCGGCGGCGCGCTCTGGGGCGAGGCCGACGAGGTCGCGCTGCTCACGGGCGCCGCCGCCTTCAAGGACCGCAACGGCTACGCGCCGCGCCTGCCGGACATGGCGGACCTCTTCGACTCCATCAGGGACTCCCTCGCGCCGCACCTGGACCAGGCCAAGGTCTACTACAAGCTCAAGCGCCTCAAGAGCAAGTACCAGCACTCCGCGCCGGGCGGCTCCGGCACCGCGCACGACCGCCGGGTGCGCGACCTCTGCGCCGCACTCTGGGGCGCCGAGCTCGCGCGCCCCGCGGACAACAACGTCGTCGTGGAGGCGGAGGAGGCCGAGGATGAGGAGGAGGACGGCCCCGACGCCGACGGCGGGGATAGGGATGGGGCCGCCGTGGGCGGCCTTCCCATGGTCAGGGAGGTGCTCGGGGACTACTGGAGGCTCAACGGCCAGGCCCTGTCGGGTGTGTCCCTGGAGAAGGGCCTGGCGCTGCTTGGCTCGCAGCAGGCTGGTGTGGCTGAGCTCAAGTGGAGGCGGCAGCTCGAGGAGGACATGCGCATGCAGATGCGCAGGCATGATCTGGGGAAAGAGGTCTATGCTCTGCTCATCGATGCCATCAAAGGCCTAGGGCCTTAGCTTGGGTACAGATTCTACTGTTCCTGTGATCTGATCTGTAATAGAGAGCATTTTATTTCTGCTGTCTCGATTGCTTGGACTAGTTAGGCTGCGTTTTCTGCTTATCCTCAGTTCACTATTTGATTATTCAGGTGCACATTCTGTTTTTCACCCGAAATTGCCATGCTCTATTAGTTGCTGTCATATAGCTTTCCAAAACAACCATGCTTGCTTGGTTTACTCAACTCTTGATGTTTGATTGTATTGCCGGTTTTCTTTCTTTCTAAATTTTGATTGCATCTAGCCTCAAGGGTAAAATAACCCACTGAATTACTGAAATTAAGCATATTCAGAATAAGCTTGGCTATGTCATTGGGTTTTTACTTTTTAGTATTTACCCTGCAGTGTTTCTAGCATGATGTTTGTCTATAGAAAAACGATCATTTCTCTTCCAGCTTTAGGTTATCGGCTACATGTTCAGTTTTCTGTAGTGATAGTGTGCCTGTTTGCTGCTGTTTGGTCTTTTTCTCTGTGAGGGTTATCTGTTTTTTTTTTTTTTTGTTTGTTTGTAAAGTAGAAGTAGAACTATTTGGTTGTCTTTTTGTCCTCCCAGAGCTCTAGCCGTCATGGTAAAATAGGCCATTGGTATGTATGTACATACGCCTGATGCTCTGGTTGTACGTGTTTGGTTCTGGAACTAATGAGCCAAGTTTCTGTATCACAATTTTATTGTGTAGGATAGGTGTCCTTCATTCTGGTGTTCAGCTTGCCTTGGATGAATTGGTTGCATTTTCTTATTCCTTGTGAGTTTAGCATTGGATTAAGTCACACCAGTATGCTTGCATTTATTTGGTTGGCATATTCTCTCATACTTTTGTGATTCATTCGAAAAATATATATATTACATGCTTCTTTGGTTTACTCCTGCTGAGTAGAATTTTGTTTGTGGTTTGGTTTCTTTGCCATCCTAGTTCTAACATCTATTGCAAATTTAAATTTTTATTTGTGAGTGTTCAATTATTAGTGTATTTTCACAGAGCTATTACATGGTAGATGTTTGGATTAGCTATAACATATATATGAATATCAATGCAAATAACATATCTTTCGTGTTTTTTTTTTTTGAATTGATGGAATGGTTGTTGTGGTTATTCTACTTGACAAGTAGAGCTTCTTTGCAGTTTGATTTTTTTCACATCCTAGTTTTACCCTTGATGGCAGAATAACCGTTCTTATCCAGGAATGGTCAGTAATTGCTATTTTGGCATGGTCTTAGTAGGTCAGGTTAGGTACTGGATGGTTAACTACTAAATGTACTGTTACAAACACGATACATTATTCTTTTTTAACTATTAAATGTTAGGCTTGTAGCACTTGGTGGGCGGTTCGGTGGCGTCTAGCACTGAGGTGGACGCCCTAGGTGTGCCTAGTGCCTAGGCGGTTGGATTTTAAGCAATAAGCAGAATTTTGGATTTCTAATTGGATTTTCAATCAGCATGCATAGTTAAGAATGTGATGCACCAAATTGGCTTAAGTGGCATAAATTGTCTGAAACCAAAGCATGTGCAAACCTCAGGCTCTGTATTAGCGTATTACCCCGTGAAGCATGAGTAGAGCCAAAAATCAATTAGACTGGTGCTGAAAGTTGATTGTACTCTTTGTGCATGTTGTGGTTAAGGTCAAGATCCATCGGTAGTAGCACAGTTGTTTCAGTACCTGTAAAAAGTGAATCACACTTTTTTTTGGTTTGAAATACACCTTAGAGTTTGCAGTTTGGCAAAAGAATTCTGGTCTAGATACAGATACCTGAAGAGAGTACCCCTATTGGATTTGGATGCAATGCATTGAAAAGAAGAACTGGTCAAGTATGCATATCTGATATGCTGTATACATGAGAAAATTAAGTACAACTATAGTTCATGAGAATATTTGAGATTTTCACATGGGTGGTTACACAAATGCACCAATCATACTGTTTATGTTGTGTTGTAAGTAGGGGGCAGCCACGTAGTTTAATCATTTTGGGGGATGTGCTTGCTCTAGGGAGTCCTTAAAACCTTCATGCTTGTTTAAGGACATGTGGGTTGCCTTGGGTTCTCCCTGATGGACAATCTTCTCTCTTGAATTTTATTTCGAAAGCTTGGTACTTGGTTGGTACGAAAGCTATTATTGTTTATACTTGGTTGGATTATGCAGTGTTGCAAAGATGAGTCAAAAGTTAGTATTGTTGACAAGTATTCTATTCCATGGACAATTAAGGTGTGACCTGCATCTACCAGGTAGTCTGTTTTCCTAATTAGGTGTTGGGTCACGGTAGACATGTTGTCCAATATCTCCACCTTTTGTCTAAATCACTGCAATTCATCTTGTATGATGCCCGAACTTGCGTTCAGAGAGTTCCATCCTCTATAATCTTGAGACGAGCCACATGGTTGTGATTTCTCCTTTTTGGTTGTGTGTGTTCTCTTTGATGTTAACTTGTATTGTTCTCTTTATTTGACGCTGGGTTGGCAATTCGCATGTGGTGGAGAATGAGATTGGTGCCCATTTATTCCCTAAAGTTTATTTCATTTAATGGGATAAGTGCTTCAACTCTGTTTTTTCCCTTTTTGCTCTATGCTTCCAATACATCCAGACAACTGGTAGTTTCCGCGATAGAAGCAGGCATTACCAACTGAAAAGAATATGTATCCCAATCCCAAAATAACAAATCCCCCCCCCCCCCCTCTATACAGTGTTGAAAATCCTATGTGGAACACAATTCATGTGATATAATCCTATTAACTAGGTTTAATTCTATTCTTTGCTCCCACAAGGTCTAGTAAAGCTTAATCTCATGTCGTGTACCAGATACGCAAAGCATCAAGGTAGAAAACAACTTGCGATGCATGATAGCCAACGCAATTTGTTGATCCTTATATCAGGTTGTGTCCCATGAGGGCACATTTTGACCTGCCATCTAGGTATCATCATGTCTAATCCATATTCCTTTGTTTTTAAGTAGCAAAGCCTTATGGTTGTACTCCCTCTGATTTTTTTATGAGTCCATGTAGTACATTTGTCCGGCATCAACAAAAAAATTAGAGGCAATAATGTTTTTCTTGTTCCGTGTCGCTGCTTTGGCTTGCCATATTTGGGAAATTATAAATGTATGCCATTGGTGAGGTCCGAACCTTATAAGCCCCTCTCAACTGCATGGAAAATCTGTTGATACTTCAGCATTTCCCTCTTATCTAGACCTATGCCATGCATAATGTGGGCAGGACCTCCTGTCCAGAACATTGGGATTCTAATATAGACAGACATGCATAATGTGAAATTGTTCGTATCAAGATTTAGGATTTTGGTGAAAATGTTGATAATATGCGCAAATCCCTTCTACTACTAGGGTCTATAAGGTAAAATTTGCATGCGTCCACAGTGTTTATGCCTTTTTTTGTTGAATGTTAATGCACTGAACTAAAAGTACTCATTAAAAGTTCTTGCATGTAATATATAGTAATATTCATGCCTAAAATATCAAAGTCAATTCCGTTCATACCATATAGAAACACATGAAAAAAGCGGCAATGGATCATGCGCTACACTTCCGTAGCCTTTGACCTTTGTGCTGTTTGTGTGTTATTATGAGAGGAGAATCTTGTATTAAAATACTGCAAGTGGATAAAAATTATATGTACATCATCCATGACTTCTACTAATATTAATTCAATGCTGAGAAAGCAACAAAAGATAACTTCAGGGCAAGAAGCCAACTAAACCAAAATAATGATATGGGTCATGCGCCTTGTGCTAACATTGTTTGGCTACTTGAACAAAATCAGGCAAAATCTCAAGGGTAGATATGAAGAAGTGCAATCATTTGGAACACAATGAATTTTCAATTAACCTTTCAGTGTAAATGCTCTGGTAGCTTCTATTCTAGTTCAACACAATGAATTTTCAATTAATCTTTCAGTGTAAATGCTCTGGTAGCTTCCATTCTAGTTCAATACTCCATATATGGATTTGGAGTCTTCTGAAAGTGATTACGACTTTGTGTATACTTTTTAATAATTTTGGTACATCAATATCTTTTTTGGATTGGTCGCGATGGGGTCCTAAAAGCACATGAAAGCTCTCCACCAAACAAGTATTATTGGTTCTCTTCATGAATAATTATGAGGGGATGTATCATGTCTAAATTAAGATGTGGTGGCACGATACTTTTTTTTGTGGTGCATTTTGTTGTGCTTCTTGCTGATCATTCTTTCATTTGTTCTCATAAACTTGAATTATTGCATTGTTTATTGCTTGACTACTTTGCTTCTATGGATCCCTAGAAACTAGGGATGCAAGTGGGCCTGCTCTTGGCCCTAGCGATATCTGTAATAACTCTTGCATGCCTCAGTAAATAGGTAGAAAAAAAAACAACTTTTGATTGCATGCCTTTTCCTGGAGTAATGTACTCGTATAGATCCCCAGAAGCCATAATGACAATGCACAATCCATTGTTGTACTTAAAATGCTCTTATTTGTGCCTTTATTTTTTATGGACCTAATTGAAAAGATATGGCATCCCTTTTTTTTTTTATTTATCCTCGTCTCAGTATTATTTGGATAATCCTTGTTGGACCTTTGGGATATCTGCATGACTGCATAGTTCCAATTTTGACAAAACTGTTTTTCTGCTACTAAAGATATTCTCTTTTGCAGGTGCGGTTGGTGGAGTACATAGATGGATACGTAGATGCGGTGTTATTTTGTAGGCTGATCAACCCGACCTCTTGGTTACTGACTGACAGACCTAACACGGTGTGAGGTGCTGTAGGGGTTTGCACGAATCAGTCGTGTCAATTTATCTCTAGTTGTCAAAACTATTGGATGATGTTAAGTCGGTTAGGTCTGGACATGTTCATTTTGCTAATCTGTCTGGGAAGAAAGCTTTCAGATTAATGCAACATTTTCTGTAAATCATTCGCCAAGTATTATTGCGATGATGCTGTGTTTCAGATGTAGAATCATGCAGTTCAGTCTATGTTCTTGACATCATGTCTCGGCTCGATAATTCGCTGCATATGTTACTTGATTCTGACTGTTGTCCATGGATGTGTGATTTGGTCGATTGGCACTTGGCACTTGGCAGTTTCTGTTCTGGACATATTTCGTGTCTGTCTCGATAATACACTGCCTGTGTTGCTTGATTCTGACTGACCTTCGATGCACGATTTGGTCGATTGGCAGCTGGCAGTGGCATTGGCAGGAGGAATTGCTCTCCCCCAATCACTTGGCGCCGGTATGGTATTTGAGCTCGAAGCAATAATCAAATTCGATTTTTCTGACACATTAATGCAACCGTTTTGCAGTGCGTAGATTTATTCAATGAATAAAGCAGCTCCTGATACCTGAAATAAGGTTGTCAGAACAAAGAAGCATTCTCAGAGTTATTGCTCTTAAAATCCAGAAACTTTTATGTGGGAGGCGGTCAGGGTTTTTACCGTCACTGCGGGTTTTTTTCGTCTAGACGTTGGTCATTTTCTGCTGGTTTTCCGTGTTCTTTGATTTCCGAAAAACAAAATTAGCTTGATTTTGTATGAAATCTGAGCGAAATGGTGAACAGTAGCCCTGTTGTTTTGCTGTTACTAGCGACCAGCGTGCGTTCCACGCATGCTTCTCTTCTATCTTCCATCCTCTCTGCTCTGACTCACCGTAAATCCGATGCGTCAACCCACTTAGCCCACTTAGATGGTTTTATAATACTTGCTCTTGCTCTAAGGGTGTTGGTAGAAGGCCGGATTCTAAACTAAAACGAGCTCACTTGGACAGCTTATCAAAATAACATATAATATAGTTCGAGGTTAATTTTCACTTTTCATTTCTCATTATAAAATTGTGGTTAGTCGTTATATTTATTTATTTATGATTGAAGTAATACTATAACTTTTCTATGTAAATTTTACGCGCCCGGTAGTAAGATGCGGTGCATACTTCTAGTTGATAATAAAGTTAAGCGCAAAAACAATAAATTCGCTTAATATACGAATAGCTCAGTCTTAAATATTTGAAAACCTATGGTTTCAAACATTGATGATTAACTGGTTGTTTTATTTTGAAAAGTATGTGTAAATAAACAAAAAATATATATGCGCCATACTTGCAATATTATTACCCGTAGAGTAAGTCACAATGGAACATAAAATATTTATATACTCCCTCCATATTTTTATATAAGCCGTGATTGACTTTTTTTCAAAACTTTGATCCTTCGCCTTATTCAAAAAATTTACGTAAATATATAAGGAAACTAGTCATGTTCAAACTCTCTACAATGATAAACCAAATCACATAAAAATAATTTATAATTTATAATTTTTTTTGAATAAAACGAGCGATTGAAATTTGGAAAAAAAAGTCAATCACGACTTATAATTAAATACGGAGGAAGTATTTACCTAACGAAATCGAATGGTGAAAGTTGTATGAAAAATCAACCATGTCAAACATTTATAAAAGCAGATTTCGCTAGCTTTTCTCCAGAATTTCTATAAATTAAGCCATTCCATATATAAAAAGTTCAGTTATTTGTTTTAAAGATCTATATATGCACAAAATTCTTGTATAAAATGCTCGAGCGTTAATTTGGCCTTTCTTTCGGCACAGCTAGCCTACGGTTCTTTCGGACCAGGTGCTACCTGCTAGTACACCAGTGATCCGTTTCCCACCCCCCCACCCCCCACATGAGCCGTTCGATCCAGGGTCACTGTGTCGCCATCGGACGGCTGCCTCCCAAAGTCCCAAGTCACATGACTCGCGCCGCGCCGCTCCCCTCACTCACGCACGCAGTCACGCTCACGCCATCTCTCCAGGGGGAAAGAAAAGAAACAACAGCCGCCAGCTCGCAGCGAGCGGAGGCAAAGGCGAAATGGTGGTCGCCGCCGCATCGCCGTCGTCGACGCCGCCCTCCGCGGGCCGCCCGCACCCGACATACAAGGAGGCAAGCTTCCTTTCCCCCCTGTTCCACCCTAGCCGCTCTCTGCTCCCCGTCTCCCTCCCTCCTCGGTTCGTTCCAGTGAGAATTGACTTTGCTTCTGCTGCTGCATCGATCTCGATCGATGGATTGGGCTGGACTGGATGCGCGCGCGCAGATGGTTTTGCAGGCGCTGACGGAGCTGCGAGGCCCGAGCGGGTCGAGCCGCCGCGCCATCGCCGGCTACATCGCCGCCCGCTTCTCCGGCCTCCACAGCAGCCACGACGCGCTCCTCTCCGTCCACCTCCGCCGCCTCAGGTCGCAAGGCCTGCTTCGCCTCGTCTCCGGCAACTACTCCCTCTCCTCCACCGCCGCTCCTCCCCGGCAACAGCAGAAGCGAGGCCCCGGCCGCCCGCCCAAGGCTGCTACTCCGGGGCTGAAGCGCGGGCGGGGGCGGCCACGCAAGAACCCAGATTTAGCGCCGTCCGCTCCGATTCCGATCTTTGTGGGGGCTAAGCGAGGGCCCGGACGCCCGCGGAAGAACGCGAGCGCGAGCGCCCTTGTCCCGGTGGGTTCCTCTGCTTCTCCGGTGCAGGGAGCGCCTGCTCTGCCGCCTCCATCTGGGGTCAAGCGGGGGCGTGGACGCCCGCCGAAGAACCCTCTTGCTCTGGTGGCTTCCTCTTCTTCGACGCTGCTGGGAGCAATTGCCCCGCCTCCATCCGGGGTCAAGCGGGGGCGTGGGCGCCCACGGAAGAACGCCCTCGCCCTCGCCCTCGCGGTGGTTTCCGCTTCTTCGCCACTACCATTGGCAATTGCTCCCCCACCTCCATCTGGGGTCAAGCGGGGGCGTGGACGCCCACGCAAGAGTCCCTACCCTGTTGCTTCACGGCCACCGGGAGTCGAGCAGGGAGCTGGTGGAGGGACACCGAGGAACACCACTATTGTCTCGCTGCTGTCCGCTGCCATGCCCCACGGTGGTCAGCGTGAACCTGGCGAGCCGCCCAAGGGTGTTCTGGCAATGGGTGCCGTGCCGGGTTCCTCATTGAGCGTATGTGCAAGTAGTAACGGTGTGTTTGGTGCGAAAAGAGGGAGAGGGCGCCCTCCTAAGGTTGCGGTTGCTGGGAAGAGAAAGCGTGGCCGACCTCCTAAGGAGAAGATGCAACCTAAATCTGTGCAGTCAGTGGATGCTCCATTGACCAAGAGAAGGCCTGGGAGGCCAAGAAAGGAGAAGACACTGGAAAGTGGGCACTTGATAGCTTCACAGATGACTGAGGGTGGACATGAAGCTCTGCCCGCACAAGCTGCAGATCACGCTGGGGCTGTGCAAGATGAAGTTGAAGCTGGCAGGCAAACCTTTGATTCACCCAAAAACATATATGTGAGTAGTAATGGTGTATTTGGTGCGAAGCGGGGACGAGGGCGACCTCCTAAGGAGAAGATGCAGCCTGAATCTGTGCAGTCTGTAGATGCTCCATTGACTAAGAGAGGGCACGGGAGGCCAAGAAAGGAGGTGACATCAGAAATTGTGCTCTTGAAAGCTGCACAGATGACTGAGGATGGACACGAAGATCTGCTCACACAAGCTGCAGACCAAGCTGGGGATGTGCAAAATGAAGTTGAAGCTAGGAATTTGCAATCCTCTGGTACTTCTTTTACTGAGAAGAGAGGTCGTGGACGACCTAGAAAGAGGCCATTGGAAACTGAACCTTCAGTAATAGGAGTTGCTGCGTTGGTGGAAAAGGGAGGGCGTGGGAGGCCAAGAAAGGCGATTCAATCTGCAGGAACCAGTGCATCAACGGGGATCAAGAGAGGGCGTGGAAGGCCTAGAAAGGTCAAGCCTTTTGAACCTGGGTTTGCAGAAACTGCAGTTGAGGTGTCAACGGACTTCACAGAAGGGAGACCTGAAAAAGATGGGGATTTGGCATCAGGGAAGAAAGAAGAAACTCAAGGTGTACTTTTGGTTGAGGGGATGGACAATGGGCCTGCAGATACTGGACGTGTGCTATTTTCAGGAGAGGAGACGGCAGTTGCTCCGGTGGATGCTGGAGGTGTACTACTTTCAGGAGAGGAGGCAGCAATAGCTCCCAGGGATTCTGGAGGTGCAATGCCAGGGGTTGATCCAGTGTACTCTAATGTGGGCACCAAGAGTCATTAGTGCAGCGATGGCAGAGCAACAGCAAAAATGATAGTACCTGAAAGGGTAAGCAGAACATGCGGTTATTGAAGTGTATTCATGGATACAATTAACTAACATACTGCAAAGATTCCTATATGTTTGCAACCAAAATGATTACTGGTATGTTTTGATGTAGTTCCGTTGGACTCTGCGTTGGATGAGTTTCACTTTAGGGTTTGAATTTAAATCTCTAAATCCATATCTTCTTCCTTTGACATGTAATAGAACATTTGTAATTTATTGCTTGTACTGAAAATTAGCCCAGCGATGATATGATTTGCTTTCCAGTTTCAACACCTTTCAGTGATCTGTTCACAGAATTCCCCTGTTTTGTGTTTTCTTTTATGTGGCTATGGGTATTTGGTTTGAGGAACCGGATGTGTTGGTTCATTAGCGCTTCGTTAGTCATGAGCATATTAATTAGTATATATAAGCACAAGATTGACATCTGAGTAGAGTTTATAGGATGATGATAGCATGATGTACCAGTACATCGACGCTTCTCATGCCAATAACCCATATATTTCAATCTGTTACCTAGTTTAAGGGCATGTTCAACCAGTTGCATTGCAGCGCGGATACATATCAGTTAACCACTGGCGCAAGGTTCTCTATACTTCTGGGGTTCAGTGGTGAAGCATTCTGACATGGATAGCTCTGTTTAGCAGTGACCTCTTGGGATTGTTTCTCAACGACATCACTTGCAGAATGTAATGATCCTACAATATTACATGTTGTCTTAATTTGATTTTTTTTGCTTGCTTTGCTAACGAGATGAAAAAACTATTATTCCCCTCTTTCAGGTAACTAACTGCAGGTGAACTGAATATCTTTCTGGCAATTCACAGCATGGGACCGTGGAAAATTGAGTGCGAGCCGTATAACTGAATAGCAATTGATGGAATACGTCCTTACTATTCGTTTCATGAAACTCTGATCTTTTGGAAACTGAATGTCGCGACATGTCTGGGGATGAGGGACGTCTATAATGCTAAAATACTTTGCTGCTGTATATAAGTAACCTAACGTTTCAAGCATTCAAGCAATCTGAAACGTCGTTTTTATATCTAATGGTGGTCGCTATTCTGCATTTAAACCCTCCCACCTGAAATCTCACATCCCGCTCCTTAAATTTGCTTAAACCCCTTTCGAAATTTTACCATTAGATATTGATCGGATGCTTCAGATTGTTTGATTGCACGATTATACACATTAAATGATTGCACAAGATATGCCCTCTTTAAACAGCAGCAGGAAGTATCTTGCTCTAAAGTCTCACCAAGTGTTAAAAGGATCTGTCGCCGCACGAAAGAGGAGCTGCACGGAGCGGCTACAGTGAGCCGGCTATCGTTCACTATTTTTGCAAGGTTAGTGGGTTATTGTGATTTTAGCAATAAAAGAGTTATGCCGTTGGCTTCATTTAGCCCATTATAGTTTAATATAGCCTGCTATTTGTAATTTTGAGAACAGCTAACCCCTTAGCTGGCTACACTAGTTTTGGTTGGAAATGTTGGTTATGTTAACCAGCAACCCGTGCTCTCGCATAGTTTAGATTTTTAGGAGATATATGCATTAAAAGTTGATATGTAACTTTAATTGTAGCAGTAATTGATAATTCAGAAGCATATATAGAGGTCTATTTTTGTAATTTAATTTTTTATAACAACATATTTTTTTGTTTAGAGTTTAGATGTTATTTTATTTTTATCTTTAGTGTATTAGATGTGATTATTTTAATTCATTTTTTATAATGATATGGTGGATAATTTATATATAAATTTAGGGGTCATTTTAATTCATCATCCATAATGGCATGACGGGTAATTTATATGCAAATTTAGAGACTATTTCAATTCATATTTTATAATGGCATTGATGGGTAATTTATATATAAATATGAGGGTTATTTAATAGTTAATACATATTTTATAATAGCATCTAACTATTACTAATTAGAGGCTCATTTTGAAGCCTTCACGTTAATCCTCACGAAACGCAATAGAAAAAAAATAAATCTTAAAAGTTCTCACAAAAATCAGAAACATTTAACTATTAATTGGCAGATTGGAACACTAATTACCCACCTCTGCTATTATGAAAGGTTTTGAGTTCAAGTCTCAACGAAAACAAATTTCTTCTTTTTTTAGCAGATTTTCTCATTTTTAATTTATTTTCTAAGTAATTACCCATCTCTGCCATTACGAAAGGTTTGAAGTTCAACTCTCAATGAAAGTAAATTTCTTCTTTTTTTTTGGCAGATTTTTTTTCTATTTTCAAATTTACTCAAAGTTTTTTTATCAAATTTGCAGATTGAAATCTTAACAGCTATTAAATATGTTTTCTATGTAATTAACAACCGTCATGCATCATGTAGCTCTAATAATAGATCTGTTTTCTATGAAAAAGATAAATCATAAAAATTCTCATAAAAATCAGAAACATCTTGTCATCTATCATGTAGCTCTAATAAATAATAATAGTAGTCATTAGATCGATTATAGTTTCTAAAAAAATTACTCAACCCATCACATTATGAAATATGAAATAAAATAATTCTCTAAATTTGTATAAAAAATTGTCCATCATGTCATTATGAAATATGAATTAAGTAACCCCTTAGATTTGTATAAAATTACCCACCATACCATTATGAAACATGAATTAAAATAACCCTTTGAATCTGCATATAAATTACTCAACATACCATTATAAAAGATGAATTAAAATAAGCCTAAATTTGCATATAATTACCCAATATGCCATCACAAAATATAAATTAAAATAATTTCTAAATTTGCATATACATTACCCACAATGACATTACAAAGATGAATTAAAATAATTAGCTCTAATATTATTACAGATTAAATCTACCCGTGCGAGAGTATGGGTTGATGGACTAGTGTGGGGTAATTTATATGCAAATTTAGGGTTTTATTTTAATTCATCATTCATAATGGTATGATGGGTAATTTATATGTAAACTTAGGGTTTTAATTCATATTTTATAGTGGCATGGTGGGTAATTTGTATGAAAATTTAGGGAGTTATTTTAATGAGTTTTTATAATGGCGTGGTGCATAATTTATATAGATATTTAGGGGGTTACTTTAATGGCATTTCGTAATGGTATGGTGGGTAATGTTTTAGAAAATATAGTAGATCTAATGGTTAGAATTATTGGATATTTTTTTGATGGATGGCCATATGTTTTTATTTTTGTGGGAATTTCTAAGCTTTGTCTTTTTTTTTATAGCGCGTTTCGCAATTCGTGCAATTTTTTTAACCTCTAATTAGTAATAGTAAGATATTCGTGCTACATTTAATCGTAGCTCATGATTTTGATAGTTCACTCTCCGTTCCTTTTGTTTTGACTTCATCACAATACTAATGTAGTTAAACTTCCATTATATGCTTCTGAAGGTAGGACCGACGCCTAAGAGAGGGGTGAATTAGAATTTCTAAAAACAAGGCTCACTAAAAAAACTACAACTCATAAGCAAAATCTATGCAGGTAAATCAGCTATGTGCACTAAGATTTTGCTAGGTATTGCTATTTCTACCGTGACCAAGTCTTCAACCTAGTTCCATCTAGACACTAACCTATCAAGCTAATTTAGAAAAGTAAGCACACAATTGCAAAAAGTAAATACGGAAGCTAAAGAGATGGGATAAAGAATGCAAACTCCCGATGACGATGATGGTAGCACACGGTGAAGACACGGAGAATTTTTTCTAAGGTTTGGGGAGACTCACGGTTTCTACCCCCTACGTCCTCGTTGGCGCTCCACTAAGGGCTTTGCTCACGCGTGGTCCTCAAAGGAACACGGCCTCGCCCACGCAAGGGTGGAGGATGGCAAAGTGACTTCCGCGGAAGTCAAGCAACCCCGGTCGGGTCTCCGGATATCTTCGGTACACATCCACCCGAACCTATCTCTCGCGTGGTGCTCCCGTACCACGGCCTCGTCCACGCAAGGGTAGAGGATGGATAGGTCGTTGGGGTCTTCCGAGTCCTTCTAGCGGAGCTACCCCGCCGTCTCCACTATGGGAAGCATTGGCCAACTAGCCGAGGGCCTTACTCCCTCTCACAAGATGGTGGCAGCCACTCCACACTTCGAAGAGTCTCGCAAGACTTACAACCGCACTTGATACAAGATCGTGCACGCAGGCACGGATACTAGACAAATAGGCATAAACCAAGATGCTAACAAGCTCTCGCTATGCCGGAATGTGTCTATTTGCTCATATGGTGGTTGGGCTCACAAATGTAGTTGCTACACTTCAAATGGGTATGGAAATGTGTCTCAACACTTGTGCTAGGCTCAGGATACTCCAACCACAAGTGGGAGGCCGGCCAAGAGGGTACATATAGCCTCTTCCCCAAAAACTAGCCGTTGGAGCCAAGTTTTACTTTTCTGCGTCACATGAAATCGTCACTGTCTCCAGTCGACCGTTGCACTGGGAAATATAGCCGTTGGGGCCATCGGACTGTCCGACAGTGAGCCACCGAACTGTCCGATACGTTGTAGCGCCGGATCATTAACTTGGATTGTCCTCGGTCTATAACGTCCGGTGGTGAACCACCGGACTGTCCGGCGGCAGGTTTTGCGTCGGACTTCGTCCCGTCCTTCTCAGTCTATATCGTCCGGTGGTGAGCCACCGGACTGTCCGGTGCATGGAATTTTGCACCGGTTCTTCAGCTTTTGGCTCGATTTCTTGTAGGCACCAGACTGTCCGGTGCTGCACCACCGGACTGTCTGGTGCATGCTTTTTATTATGTTTCTGAGCCAAAAAATCGGCCCGCTGACCGGCCGAGTCAGGACCTTCGCTTGCAACTTGATGGCAGCCGGGGTCTTTTCTTGTGTCTTTTAAATCCTTCTTTGAGGTGTTTGTATCCCAAGTCCACCAATTACACCATGGGACTTTAGACAAAAACACTTGCATACAAATATTAGTTCCATGACATATGTTATCAGTTTAACCATCAAAATCACATATGAGAACTAAGCCTACTATTTTCCTTACAGCATCTTTTCACCGAGAAAAGCTTGTGGTTAGGACATGACAAAATCAGCTGCCGGCAAGTCAATTACTGCCTTTTTTTTATCCACGAACGTGCAAAGCACGGTAAGAGGAAATCAAATAACAAGTCATAGTAGCCCAAGAACCAGGCTAAAACGAAACACAAACACAAAGAAAGCAGCACGAAAGCCTAATTTACACCGTCAATTCCCGACCTTAACGAATAACGAGACAACGGCCAACAGGGCAAAGCCTGTCCCAGAGAACGGCGAAGAGAGCTCGGCAAAAGCTGATAACGATGTTTCAAGGCATGGGCATGGCCGCCTTTCGACGGCGGAAGATACGCTCATTGCATTCCTTCCAAATCATCCAAATCGTCAAGAGCATTGAGCACCTGGGCATCAAAACCACGACGAACACTGAGCAGCCACCAAATCCGTGACCGGCTGATGGCTGATCGACAGCCGGCCCACCCAAATGGTTCAGGGCCCGAAACAAAACCTCTCTGCTCTGGAGAAAGAACCACCCACTAGAAGATGGGATTCAGAGCCCTGATTACAAAGAGCATACAAGTCGTGGTCCTGAAAATTGACGAATGTCGACGCTAGCTCTCCAGTCCAGCAAAGGTTCTGCCTGGCTAACCAAGCAAAGAACTTCGACGTTGGCGGTACATGAGCTCTCCACAAAACCATTGCTCCAGCAAGCCACGGTCTTGTCGGAAACGGCATCTTGTCTCGACTGGAGATAGTATAAAACATGGCGTTTTCGATTTCGAAATATGAATTTTATTTTTAGGTTCTACCAATTAAGAAGCTTAACAATAAGCACAAGACGTCAGTTTAAATAGAATGGTAATGATTTAAAAAAATCATAAATGTTTGTAAATTTAAACAGATTTTGGCGCGTGTTATATCCAATGGAGTTTTGGTGAGTACAAGTCAAGGGTCTCGTCAAGTAAGGGTGCACGGTGTTCTTGCTCACGCATGCCTTTCCTCAATCTTAAAGCTATCGGCTGGATTGATAGGGACCATATGCACATGTTCAGTTGAGACTCCATTCAGCAGAGAGGAACGTCTCCAAGCATCGACCGACACCCATGACATAGCCACTTCAGCTCCATGCATGGCCAGAGCCCCACAACGATCAGCTTGCAACTGCAGACTGATGGCTAGGACAAACTGGCTGATGACACTCGTTGGTCTAGTGGCGCGGCTAGCCCACCCGGATCCGAATCCTCACTTATTAGGGGGCATTCAGTATTTTAGTTCCGTTTTGGATTAGGATAATCGGGTCTCAGACTATGTGCAGCAGGATGTGTAAATGGATTGTGTATCTACTATTCCACCTAATTTTTTCTCTGTATACAGTGTCGCTATAGTATATAGACAATCCATTTATCAATCCACTGCACATAGTCTCAGTGGCCTGCATTCTACACTGACTGAGTGTGCGCATTCCGATCAAGGGGACAGCCACGCGTTGTTTGCCATTAGTATATCGTTTTGTGAGCCTACGTTGACAGAGAGGAGTCGTGCATTGTTTGTGTTAGCAAATAATGCGAAAAAAAGATCGAACACGAGACACGATTTACATAGAAAACTTTTTGCAGAAAAAAAAACACAGACGCCAACCGGCAATACTCCACTATATTGGAAAAGTGTTTACGGAACATAGAGGGTTACAATGAAACGTCATATCTCCCCGACGGTTTACAAGACGTATTGGACAAAGGCGTTCCTAAAACCTAACTAGAATTCAGATTAATATCCAACAGTTTGCCATCAATGTAGTATCTTTTTTCTGTTTCTTTTTGCCAGTAGCCATCAGCGTAGTATATATCAGCTACACTCTCTGTGTACCTGTCAGTAGTCACTTCTACACACTCTGCACTGACCAAGAAGTGTTCGTGCATGCTGACAGTAGGTGTGTTCATGGCTTCATAGCCTGTCTGAAATCTTTGAGCTGCTATGATTTCTGGTAAAAAGTTTGTTGACAAGCCAGGTGAGATTGATCCGGTCCATATGGTTGCAAGGACACTGGCTCCGCGGACAGTGTGTCTACACTGTCCAATGGTGTCCATGCCTGACGTCCATGTGGATGCAGAACTTGGAGTCATCAACTGGTTCAGCGTAAAAATGCAAACTATTTTTGGGAATATATTTGCATCTGAACCATCAAGTCATCAACCACTATTCGGTAACAAAAAAAAAAAAAAAATCATCAACGACTAGCTAGGGCCGCAAGTCAATCAGTCAGTCAGTCACTGTGTCACTACTCACTAGCAAATCGGCTGGTGCTGCAGTTTATTTTATTTTAAATACAAAAGCCCCGATCCAACGTTCAGTAAGCAAGGAGATGGTAGTTGAGCGACAACCCCCTGCCGTCAGCAAACAGATTGGATCCTTATGTGTTTATCTGAATCTTCCCTACAAGAATGTTAACCAAGAGATTTCTCTGTCAATCTGAAAGCCACTCTGTAAATTATCATAGAGTAAAATCCATCTCCGGTCCCTAAATTTGTCTTGGTGTGTCAACCCGGTCCCTAAAGTTTCAAAGTGACTATTCCGGTCCCTAAACTTGTTTTGATGTGTCAAACAGGTCCCTAAAGTTTTAAAGTGATCATCCCGGTCCCTACACTTGTCTTGGTGTGTCAATCCGGTCGCTAAAGTCTCAAAAGGGAGGTAGGGTCCATGTGTCACGTCAGCTAAACGGATGATCACTTTGAGACTTTAGGGACTGGATTGACACACCAAGACAAGTTTAGGGACCGAGATGGTCACTTTGAAACTTTAGGGACCGGAATGACACACCAAAACAAGTTTAGGGACCGAAATAGTCATTTTGAAACTTTAGGGACCGGAATGACACACCAAAACAAGTTTAAGGACTGGAGATGGATTTTACTCATTATTAATCATATTATATGTTCGTCGACTGAAGAAGATATCGCAAATTGACCGGATCCTAATTTCTATCGATCACAGATCTGTTTCAGAACATTTCCTTGCCCATGTTTTGGATGCAGGAATTTTGTTAGCATTCACCAAGAATGCATGGTTAGAAAAGGAACCACGTCGAGACTCGAGAGGTACAGGGGAACTTCTGCAGTTTGAGGCTTTGAGTTTATCTACGTTTTCCGTTTGCTAGTTGAAAGAATAATTATCCATAAGCCAGGATCTTCCTCCACAATCCTGCTTTAAACAGCTAATAGAGGTGTACACCAAAGGGTGCATGCTTATCACTTGTCAGACTGATTCCAGACGAATGTTCGGTTTGGTGGTCTGCACTAGCAACACTGCTGGTTGGCTAGTTAAGGGCTAACATGTTGATCGAGCTACCTGCAAGAATTCTCCGTCAGCATCAGTTCCCAACTTTCACAGATTCATAGCGTGATTAGAGAAACGTAACAGATGAAGACGCAGCCCCAGGCAATCGACATAGCGGTTTGCACTAACACGGCATGATTCGCCTATCACCTATCAGCCGCACCTGACGCGTGTCACGGCCGGCGAGGTCAGCCAATCGAAGCTGCGAGAGAGACAGAGAGAGAAGAAGGACACCGTCCGCTCCGACGGATATTATCCGTTCATATTTGACTTAGTTAAGATTTGACCTGTACTGGGTCTGGATATTTAGTATTCGATTTATATCCGTATTTAAGTGTTTAAAATTGAATAATATGATAGCAATAACCATTTAAGTCTTATCTGACATATTTGATCAATATTTGTATTCGATTTGAATCCAAAAAAATATATAAAAACAAATACAGTATCAGCAATATTCGTCCGTATTTGATTCGATTATACCCTGCCGACTTGGCTCCAAACATCCACGCCGTTTCTCACCAGCAGAAAAAAAAAACCCTGCATGCGTTGTGGTTGCCTACACCTCATCATCATCATCTGATATATGCTATGCGCACGTCGTCAGCGTCGCCTTTGCGCTGTCTAATCAGGGCCAGGGCTTTATGGAAGGTCAAAATTTACAAACCCATCACGCAGAGAGAGGCAGAGCTTCCTGATCCCGATGCGTCTGAGAATGCAAGAAGGGACGAGCCATAGCAGGAGCAGAGGGGGAGGGGGGCATTCAGAAGAGTTTCAGGAATGCAAATCCTCGCAGGAGCGCACCATGACCATGCAAGGACTCATCAGCAAGCACTAGCAGATGTTGCCTCGGTTGATTGCATTGCATGATTGTTAGGCGAATGGCTTGCTCACTTAGGTTGTCTTCAATGGAACTCTGCAAAATGGTTTTTCAAAACACTGTTTAACACTGTTTGACATAAATACTGCATTGTAGAGAAAGAGGTAGTTGGAACAGTGATAGGAAATGAGATGTAAGGAGTCTTGTTGGAGACAGTCATAGCCTTGTTGTGAAAGGCACCGCTCTTTAGGCGAGAGCAGACTGCTCGCCTCGCCTCTACTTAAAGCTGGATCGATCAAATAAAGCAGAGATGGGAGAGATATGCTTTCGTTTTTTTTTCTTTGGACAGATAGACTCCTCTGCGACTGCGATGCATCTGAGCCTCGGCATGTTTGCGTGACTGGCCGGAAAGGTTGTGAGTTATTGTTTCGTGCGTCGTTTCTTGATCTGGAAGAAACTACACCATCTAAAGTAGGAGCATTTAGCATGTTTTTCTCACGTAAGAAAATACAAGTAGTAGGAATGTTTTTTTTTTTGTTGTCTTTGTTGCTGCTTAGATTTGTCTAAGCATAGTTGTGTTGCTGCTGCTGTTGTTCCTCAGAAATCACCTACTATTATGGTAAAAAAAGAAAGCCTACAAATCTGCTCTTAGGGAAGAAGTAAAATCACCCACTGCTATCGTTACATTAAAGCTAAACCGGGGCATTGCTATTTATAAATTATTACATTTTTGTCATTATGAAAACAGAAACACAATATATCCAGATAGTATTTATAAATTACCCATCATTGCCATTATAAATCAACTCTAAATACACATTTTTCCTATTTATACATTACCTATCATTGTCATGAAAAAATAGCCTAGAATACACTGTCCATGTTTCTCCATTATTAAAAAGTGAAAGGAAAGTTAAAAGAAGAGAGAGAGAGAGAGAGAGAGAGAGAGAGAGGAAAGCACAATTTAGTTTTGGTTCACTCAACACGGTATTCTAAGAGATCAAACTGCAGTTCCCATGTTCATCTCGTGTAAAATATGAAGAAAACAAATTAGAGACATACGATCAAAGTTCCAACAACATGAAACGTGTGTAGCTCAAGGTTGTTGTGTTAGGGAAGACCATGATAAACGCCTGAACTATGTAGTTGATGAAAATGTGCTATCCCCACCTAAATAAAAAAAATATTTTGTTGGAATAGCAAGAAAAAAGAAAAAGGTCAGAGACTAAATGTAAGCCAAGCATATCTATATAAATAAAATATACTAGAGTAATGACATTAGAGCCAAATGAAATGAGATGTCAGTACCATAACCCTAGATTTAAACTATGTCTATTAAAAATTAGTGACAAATTAAAGAGAAAACTGATGATGGTAAGGTAAAGTATAAATCTATGATAGAATCAGGGTGATGCAATGATACATGCATATTTAGATGCGTAATGCTAACCCTGCAATTGCTACTAGTTCATTTTATCATTTTGATTTGGAGATCTCCTAAATTGTTTTGTAGCAAAATGACCACCCATACTTGATATACTAGTCGATCAACATGTGCTCTCGGGTAAGAATTTTAGAAGATATAGATTTAATCCTTAGTAATATTGAAATGATTATTTTAATTTATCTTTTGTAATGACATTGTGAATAATTTATGTACAAATTTAGAAATTATTTTAATTTATCTTTCATGATGGCATATTGGGCAATTACTATGCAGATTTAGGGCTTATTTTATTCATCTTTTATAATGTCATAATGAATAATTTATATGCAAATTTAGGGAGTAAAATTCATATTTTATAATGGCATGACATGTAATTTTTATGCAACTTAAGTGGGTTATTTTAATTCATATTTATAATGGCATGTTGGGTAATTTTTATATAATTTAGGGGGTTATTTTAGTTTATATTTTATAATGGCATGGTAGGTAATTTTTATATAAATCGAAGAGATTATTTTATCTCATCTTTCGTAATGGCATGGTGGATAATTTTTTATAAAACATAATAGATCCAATGGCTATTATTTTTAGAGCTACATGATATTTTTTATATAAATTTAAGATGTTATTTTATCTTTTTCGTAATGGCATGGTGGGTGATTTTTTACAAAATATAATAGATCCAATAACTATTGTTTTTAGAGCTACATGATTGACGGCCGGATGTTTCCGATTTTTGTAAGATTTTCTAAGATTTATCTTTTTTCCTGGCGCGTCTAGTGAGGATTAACGAGTAGGCTTTAAAGGAGCCTCTAACGAGTAATAGTAAGATTGCACAAATCATCCTATGCAGTATGCACATGCCCAACCAATTCTGTCAGTTTTCATTAATTCACTACTAGATACTTATACAGGTGTATAATCCTGACACTTTTATTGGGATTCACCAAAACGATGACAGATAAACACTATTAGACTAAGTTTCTTTATCTGCAGATTTATCTTCTGTACACTATGAATATATAGCATAATAATGTAAGCGCTAGGACAAGCTTGACTATAGGCTAGGTCGGTTGTCATGGGTGCCTCCACATTGCTGACAACAAGCGCAATTGGCTGTGCGTGTGCATAGTGGGATGGTTTTTGCAAAAGGACCGAGGAGGTGGGCATTTGCAACAAAACAACTTATTGGTGGGAGTGTCAAAATCAAAGTGACATATGGGGTGGTTGTTCTTGAGGGTTTCTCACACAAGATTATGGCCCTGTTTGGTACCACTTAAAATTATAGAGAAGCTAGCTTTTTACTAGCTTAAGCTTTTTTACCGCTTCTCAAAAAAGCTGTTAGAAAATAAGCCAGGGTGTTTGCCACACGATTTTTCTGCAGCTTCTCATCCAAGCCTGACATGCGGGACCCACTTGGAAGTGAAGGGAGGTGCGGCGGGTAGTTCACTGGGCGGGAGGGACCGGCGGCGGGTGCCTGGCCGGCCGGGGAGGGGAGCGCCAGCGGCCGGCTCGTCGGGACTCGAGCGGTGGATCTCGAGCCGGTGGCTGTCGGACAAGAAGATGGGGCGCGGCCGACGACGGGGAGGCAGGGTCCGGAGGGAAGGGGACCCGCGGTGGACGGCGACCTCCGCAGCGGACGGGCGGACAGGCGGCGGCCAACCCTAGCCTCCGCAGTGGCTTGTAGATCTGCAGCGGCCGGCGTCAGGGAGGGGAGGGAGGGACCGGAGGGGAGGAGGTCCATGGCGGCGGGGGTGCTGGGCGGTGAGCGGCGGGCCGGGGACGGCGGGTGGCCGAACCCTAGCCAAATCACCCTTGGAGCGCCGTCCGGAAGAGGAGGCTGAGCGCTGCGGGTTCGGGGAAAGAGAGGGAAGGCCGAATGGAGGGGAGCGAGAGTCAATCAGGTCCGGTATATATTTAGTGGCATTGCGGTAAATATTTCAAAGTGTAGGAAGCGGTAAAAAGCTCCTCCCTGTTGCTTCTAGCTTGTGGCCTCACCCCGTTCATTTTGAGAAGCTCAGGTTTTCAAGCTATCAAAAAAGTTGAGCGTTTGGCCACCATGTCAGCTTTTTTTTTTCTTTAAAAGCTGGCAATAAGCAGCTCCAAACAGGGGGCAACATGGGCAATGCAAAGAGTTGTAGCTATGTACTCTTTTCTCCAAGAACCATTTTCTCCTAGATTTTTAGATGGATTTTTTGATGAGGTAGTATACACATATCATGATATTTATCCAGGAGGGGAGTGTTGTCAAATAGGTTTCAGTAATTCAGAAAATATGGAATAGGTTGAAGACACCTTTTCCGAGTTGTGTGGACTAATACAAACCTTATCTTACTACTTACTAGTAGTCTCCTCCATGCATGTGTCATGGACTCAGTTCTTGACTGCTTTGTCACGTACTTGCGTTATTAGAAACTTGTTTTCCGCACTTTAGTTAACTTGCTCATCCATTTCTCCATCTTTTCCCTCAATCTCTTTTCTCATGTTGTTACTTTTTCTCTTACTTGTCATCAGTTGGCATCCAAGATACATGCACTATTGCTCTCCATCTTTGGGAAGGAAGAGTTGGGCAAACTCTTTTCTCTCTCTCTTTTTTGCCACCTTTGGTAAGGAAGAGACAATATGTGTACAAGAGAGTTACCTGTAGGAAAACAAATCAAAGGGAGATACTTCTTTTCATCAGTGTAGGATTTAGCATTCAGCTTGCGTTGTCTCAGGTGAAGAGAGAATCGACTGAAAAACAAAAAACAAGGAATGAACAAAAAAAAGAACCTCATCACCGCCCTCGATGCCGACTCCAATGCCAGAGATGATGGAGCTAGCGGTACTGGGTTTAGGGTTCTAGATTCCAGAGTTTTGTGGCTGCTCGAGAGGCCAGCAGACCTGCAAATGGCTAAGGCTGCGAATGTAGAGGACAACCAAATTGCATTTGCAACGTGTATTGGTACACACTATTAGAGGCTCGTTACAGTGCTTGAAATTAATTGTAGCCATTCATTAACTCCAATCTAATGGCTAAAACTTAGGAGGAACCAATTGAAAGAAACCAAAGTTTTAGACTGAAACCTAAATCATGTAGACCGAAACCTAGATTTCATGGACTCGGAACCAACGGTTTCTCTGGTCACCTCACTAAATTTATGGACCGAAACAAAAAACATGCAGGTTCGGAACTGGGTTCCTCTCAAGTACCGTAAAAAATCACTACCAATGATGGAAATATATGTGCACCCGTATGACAGAAAAAGGATACCATGGATGTGGGTACATCCTCTCTTTGCTAGAGACAGGTGCGTCGAGGAATCTACAGTTGGTTCATGATGATTTATTATATATACCTTCATCTCATGGAAAAAAAAAAGAGGCTCAATCCTCAATCTAAGTTTTTTTTATTCTAAGTTGAGACAGTGAGCATCTATACGCCCCGTTCGGTTACATGGCGCTGTGTATGCCACCACACCACAGCCTGCTGGAGGGTTCTGACGCGAGGAGGACAGCGAGCTCACGGTGCGGTGCTACGCCTACTACCACGTACAGTTTGTGTGAAACAAACATAACCCATTCTACTCCATCGAGCTATGTTAATAAAGTTAAATAAACACAGATCCTTTACTTGTGTTCATTCATTCATTCCTGCAGCGCATTAGACTGGGGTCACCAGGAGAGGCAAAAGGAGAGGTAAAATACTATTTCAACTACTTTTTTTTCTATCTACAGTACGCAAACAGTGTTTTGCCTCTCCTTTTGTTTCTCCTGGTGACCTTGGTCTTACAGCATGAAAGATTGACGCTACCCCTGCACCTTCATCCAGTGTTGCCGGCATAGGAAACAGTAGGTAGCACCGAGAGGGGGCCGGGAGTTCGGGACAGACAGATACCTTCGATCTGCTTGCTTGCTCTGCTTTTCCCGGAGCCGGGGGTAGTGCGTGAATGTTCGATTATTATTATATGCGCACACACCACACCACAGTGTGTTGTTCCTCGAATACAAAAGAAAAACATATAGAATCTGGTCCTGCAATCGAATAAATATAAATAGGTATTGGGTGCACGGGTGACTCGGATCCATCTATTGCCACACACCATCATGCAGTGACGCAGCCGTCCCCATCGTCCAGCTCCAATGATCGTATCTATCCATGGAGGATCGTCGTAGCGGATGTGCACAATGCATGTACGATGCGCCGGTGCATGTTGCAGTGTACCTACATACTTGGAGCAAGCAGAGCTACCTACGTACAGCATTATACTACGCGTAGCCATCAGAGCTGACCACAACAACGGCCCAATCGACCTGCTGAGAAAAATTAGATGCTCAATTTTTTTAGTCTCTCCGGTGGGCATTCGGGTGTTTTTTTTTTTTTGAGCGCATTCCAACATCCGATTTTTGGCCATAGAATTTTAAAATGGATGAACAAGATTTATTCACCCACTCCCACTCGAACCCTACCCCGGGCCTCTTCCTCTCAGCGCGCCGCTGCCCACTCGTCCCCGTGCCTCATCCTTGCCGCTGCCACCCCGCCTCCACTACTGCCCACCCATCTCCAGAGGTGTCCCATGTGTCACCGGCTCCGGCAGCGTCTCCACCACCCCCACTACCGCCCTCCATTGCTGCCGCTGCTAGCCAAAGTGGATCGACTCCCCCGCCAACGGCATCGGCCCAACCGCCCTCCTCTACCCTCCGCAGCGGGCGGTGCCCCCACTGCCACAGCCCGCAGCCTTCCCGGCACCCTCTCTAAGTTCAGAGATGATACAGATAACCTCATCTCGAACCCTAACCTCACCGGAGCTAGGCAAGAAAGATAAAAGGTGGTGTTTTTAGATGAGTAGAGCTCGGTTGATGTATACAGTCTGTTCGGCTGCTATACTTTTGGCTTCTGCTGCTCCTCTCCTTTCACAAAAGTACTGTAGCAACAATAGGAAAAAGTAATAGCTGCAGCTGTAAAAAGGGCAGCCCAACAGAGCGATAGCTTTCTTTTTGTTTTTTGATAGGTAGATTGGCCAGGTGTTGGAATTTGGAAGAGTATGTGTAGGAGGTACTCACTTCGTCCCAGAAAAAATGTCTGCCCTTGATTTCAATGTATTACCTTCAACTTTTCGTCTTATTCAAAAAATATTTTATAATAATTATTATTTTTTATGATTATGTTTGTAACCTTAAAAAATTTTATATAATTTATTTTTTTATTTTTAAATTAAAATTTTAAATAAAATGAGTGTCAGAACGTGCACTGAAAATACAACCCTCTCTCTGCGACGACACTGCAACCGCGGGCATTCGTGACGTAGTAAGGGCCCGTGGGCCATGCATGCATGATGCATGCGACGGCGACGGCGACGTGACACGTCCGGCCGCGCGACCTATAAATCGGCGGCCCGGCGAGCCCCGTCTTCCTCGCCAGCCGCGGAGCAGAGCACTCGATCGAGAGCGAGAGAGGCAGAGAGCTAGCTCTAGCTTATTTGGCACTGCATCCAGCGGCCTCATCACGCTGCACTGCCACCTACCGGTAGTAACAACCGACCGATCGATCGATCGAGCACCGCACCAACCAGCAGGGGCTAGCTAGCTGCAGCCATGGGCGTGGGCAAGGTGCTGAGCGACGTGAAGCCGTACCTGGCCATGGTGCTGCTGCAGGTGGGGTTCGCCGGCATGTACATCGTCGCCGTCGCCTCCCTCAAGCGCGGCATGAGCCACTTCGTCCTCGTCGTCTACCGCAACCTCGTCGCCACCGTCCTCATGGCCCCCTTCGCCCTCCTCTTCGAAAGGTACCGTACCATACATACATACTAGACCTGACCTGTCGTCGTCTCGCCCCTGCTGCCTCCGCAGCAAGGCACACAGTAGACCTGACCTGTTCGCTTGAGTTTATAATCCGGCTGCGGCTGCGGATTATCACTGTAAATATAGCTAGTTTTACTGATCGATTCTACTTCGCTGCGCACTGCAGGGGAGTGAGGCCCAAGATGACGCCGCTCATCTTCGTCAAGATCATGGGTCTGGCCTTGCTCGAGTATGTGCCATTAATTCATCGAATAATCCTGCTCCACGTACTAATAACCAACCCGCATTTTGTAACCTAGCTCACCCTACGTTTTGTTTCAGGCCCGTGCTGGACCAGAACATGTACTACCTGGGCGCGAAGCTCACGTCGGCGGGCTTCGCCTCCGCGCTGGTCAACATCCTCCCCGCCGTCACCTTCCTGCTGGCGCTGCTGATGCGGATGGAGACGGTGAGGCTGCGGAGCCTCCGCAGCCAGGCCAAGGTCTTCGGCACGCTCTGCACCGTCGCCGGCGCCGCGGTGATGGTCCTCTACCACGGCCCCGCCGTGCGGTTCCCGTGGTCGTCCGCCGGCCTGCACCGCCACGCCGCCGACGCCGCCGCCCAGAGCACCGCGTCCTGGCTCAACGGCACCGTCTTGGTCATGGCGGCGTGCGTGTGCTGGTCCGCCTTCTTCATCCTCCAGTCCAACACGCTGCAGAGCTACCCCGCCGAGATGTCGCTGTCGACGCTCATCTCCGTGCTGGGGTCGGTGATGAGCGGCGCGGTGGCGCTCGTGGCGGAGCGCCGCGACATGAGCGCCTGGGCCATCGGCTTCGACACCCGCCTCTTCACCGCCGTCTACTCGGTGAGTTGATTAATCGATCTGGCCTACGTACAAAACTACACCATTCGATCTGTCATCGATCACTAATCAGTCAATAACGTACCATCTCCATGATCAACCTGCAGGGTGTGGTGTGCTCCGGCGTGGCCTACTACGTGCAGGGGATCGTGACGCGGGCGCGCGGGCCGGTGTTCGTGACGGCGTTCCAGCCGCTGGGCATGATCATCACCGTCGTCATGGGGTCCATCATACTCAAAGAAGACACCACCTTGGGAAGGTACGTGCTTACGTATATATATGATGTAATAACCCAAGATTATATATACTGTTAATATATAATCAGCTGAGCGAGGTTAACCGATCAATCGACTATGCCTGACTGATGGATGCAGCGTGATTGGCGCGGCGATCATCGTGGTGGGGCTCTACTCCCTCATCTGGGGCAAGAGCAAGGACCACCTCGACACCAAGCCCGGCGGCGCCGCCGCCGCCGAGCTGCCATTGACCGACGCCAAGCAGCACGCGCTCGGCGGCCACGTCGTCGTCCTCGCCGACGTCGAGGCCCCGCCAACGGCCAAGTGCGCTCACTGACCGATCTCCTCCACCGCCCGCACTGCTCTCGATCGCTGCACACTAGTAGTGCACTGCATGCAGAGTCGATCTCGATCTGTGATGTGGCTGTAACGCGTCGTCTGTAATCGATCCCCAAGAACCAAGGAGCGGTTGCTCGGCTCTCGTCGTAGAGACCGGGGCCGGCCGATCTCGATCTCGATCTCGATCGTTGCGCCCACCATTTTTCTTCAATTGACCTGCCGCCGCCACTAATATACTCCAATTAAGCTTTGTGTCCAGTTCATGTTCCTGTGCGAGAAATTCGCATTGGTGGAGCCTGCACTGCATATATATATGCATTTGATTCCCATCAGTTGAGTTGATTCGTGCGCCGCGCCATTATTCCATATTTCCATCCCGAATCCGGTCGTATATCCATATCCCTTTGAATCTGCAATGCCAACGAACAAGCGTCGCCGTCAGCGAGCTTTGTTGCCGCTTTCCGGCCGGTATGTATGCGCGCGCATCATTCATGGCTTTATTGGAGGTTAGTGCCTGATGACAATGATCAAATTAAAACTTTGGATTGTCGTATGGAACAAACTTAGCACAGATTCAAGAATAGTTGGGGGGACAAATGGAACGTACGATGCAATAAAACAAGAAGCTTTCCGCCCCGATCCCAGCTTTTTTTTATGCAACGAGATTTGCATATCTGTGCTCCAAACTGGTGGCGAGATGCCGAATGGTTTCTGTTCCGGAAGCACTGGGAAATGTCATTTGCACACGATGCCTTCCGGCGGCTTCCACAAACATATTCCACATCTCCAGATATTTCAGAATTTTGGACTAAGTTCGCAGGCCTTTCAGAACATGACAACATAGTTCTGAAAGACAAGTGAACTTAGTCTCAAATTACTAATTAGAAGTTACAAAAGAAATACGAATTACAAGGTACAATATGAAAACATAAATCCTAAATTAAATCTCCAAAAAAAAATAAAAAACATCTAACCATCTATCAAGTACTCCATCCATTCTCGAATATTTGTTAGCGGCTAGTTCATTGTTGAACTAAAAAAGATAAATGTTAAAAAAAATGAGGGAGTAGTATATAATGATGTTAGCACTGGGTCTATTTTTTCTATAAATTAATCACATACCATTATAAAACATCATTAATGTAAACCTTTAAATTTCCATATAAATTATATTATGTTATTATAAAATATAAATGTTAATTAGCTAGAGTCTATAAAAATTTATGTATATATACAGTTCTATTATTAAAGTAAGAACATATGGAGATATTAATAATATCAATTTTGATTAACTATGGATCTCAAATTTTATATATAATATTTATGTTTCATACTAGCCCATTCGTGAGAAAGTAAGGGAGGCCCATTCGTTTAACATGCTTATGATTGGAGGTTATTTATCAGGAACAGCCGTAGAATTAGTTGTAACTTTGCTTCAGCCTGTTTTGTAGTGAGCTTCAGCTCAACCTTTTTGATGTGGCAGTTTATTTAGAGGAGATTAAGCTCTTAAGTCGTTTGGCGAAATAGCTCCCCTTACATGAAAATAGCCTTCAGTTGTGTCATGTGTATGTGCGGTCATTAGAAATCTCGTTTTTTAGACCCCCTCAGCGTAGTGCAAATCACCCCGATGGCTTCAGTCATGGTATTCGAGAGAAGTTGGTTTCACATTGCCCTTTTCGTAGGGCTAGGTGTAGAAGGTGTCAGCAGAGCTGGCTCTTGATAAGCCTTGCCAAAGTGTCTCTCATATATTTTTTTCAACGACTGTGTAATGTCCGATTTCCTTTTATTAGATCATTTGGATAGAAAGCAAAACTTGTAATAAAAATCGGATTGTGTGTTTAAGGAGAGGCCTCATAGCTATTCAAGTGTCAGCTAACCTAGATTGTACCCCCATGTTTTGTTCAAACTCACGTTAGAGTCCGCAACAGATCTAGCTCAGGCCTATCCATGAGATGCATGCACCCTAACAGGCCGTAGTTCACCAAAACTGACAACATAACAAGGCCTCAGGCCTAGGGAAGGGCTACCCCCACCATATCTATTCCGCTCCCCCACCATTCATTTGCAATGTGAGACTAAACCTAAAAACCTATTCCGCTCCCCCCAACATTCATTTGGGATGTGTGACTAAACCTGAAAACTATAAAGAACTCTTTGCAAACATGTGTCAACAATTGAGAAAAAAAATTAAGTGCTAGCCAAAGGGCTATGTAGGAGTGCAAATTGGTGGATGGTCTATACAATCCCTCTTTAGTTAATCACTTCTATTAGTTTACTGAAATAAGCATATATTATTAAAAAGTACGATTTGTTCAAGTAAAGAGGGGTTGTGGAGATCCTTTGTGTCACCATTTTGACCCCTAGTGTGCTATCTACGGGGCACAAAGTAGCCCAAATCACAAAATAACTGTTTTCCTAGCCTAATTTGGTGTAGTTGTGGCTAAGGCTACCCGTAATGCATAGCGTCATAAGATGATGTTATATCCAATACTGCCACATCATAGCAATACAATTGAATTGGTGTCGAAAGACAACTAGAGACGACTGTAAAAATGCATATTGCATTATGCCATTGTACTCCTATCTATTTTAAAATACAAGACACGATATATAATTTTTTTTTAAAAAAAACAAGAGATTGTCCGAACGTTTATTAGATTGTGTGCTAACTGCTAATGATCATTATTGATTAGCGGGTCCGGAATTCTTTGTTCATGAGACATGGACTAAGGCCAACTCCCACCGTTGCCTCATTTTGAAAAATCTGATATTGTTTGACATTGTTTTTGTTTTGACACTACAAACAGAGTAAAGTTTAAATTTGAGAAACGAGCCGGATGAGAAAGCTGCCGGAGATATCATAAAAAAGGTTCGGCTGATTCAAACATATATATGGATCGAGGTTACTCGACAAAGCTGCTGGTTCACCCGTCTGGTGCCAGCGAAACTATGCATCCAGCCATAGTGTGTTCGTCCTTTTCTTTTAAAGGCATCTCTCCTTTTTTTTTTTGCCTTTAGATAATGTACATCATTTTTCCATTTTGAAGTCATGTACAACCTTTCTATTTCGTTTTCCAGGCTTTTGAGCCCCATCTTGTAAGAAGGGATTGAGGGGTCGAGATCTCCCTAGCTAATAGCTATGTGAAGATGGAGTAGTGTACATTGAGTAGGTGATCGGAATCGGATGGCCGTTGGCTCATGTCATAGAGATAGCAGTGGATACATAAGCGCACCGGATAATCTTATCCCAAGTATACATAGGACAAAGATATTTATATCTGCTCCAATACTTATATCCATACACGTGTATAGAATTGTATTTGTACATGTATCTTTACATGATGTTGATAACTGCAATTAGCACCCGCTACAAACACATATTTAACGACACAAGACTAACAAATACCTATATGGTAATAATCAAAATTATAAAACAAAGGATGACAAAATACGATAATATAGAACAAGCAAGCACACCAGTTTTTGGGGACTATGTATGGCAGATACCTGGTAGCACACGTGTATGAGTTCAATATGGTGGTACCCACACCCGCTCTATCTCATGGGTACGGGATTTGTCCATTAGCATACCTGCAAGTTACGTCATTTTGTGTATGCTCTTATGATAGGGGCCTCCTTAGCAGTTAGGAAAGCTCGACTTTTCTAAAAATGGCTTTGGCTTTGGAGCCAAAACTCTTTTTGAACGACTAATTTGCTTCGCGCGGTTTTGTGGGCGCAATATAATTTCTCTTACGTCTTCTTCCGGTTATTAGGCTGGAGCTGTTTCCTTGTCACCATTTGGCAAAAAGAAAGAAGTGTCTGTGGTGCAATGGCAAAGGTGCTCTAAGAAAGAACTGACTTTTCAGATTTTGGTTAACTATTGCCATCTCTACTTTTATCCCCATGTCCATGTGTCTTCTTTTATGAGGATGGACTATTGACTATTGGGCTTAACTTATCCAGCAGATCAGGTCGGTGCCACACGAAAGCACACAAAAGGACCATATCTCTCACATAGTGTGCTTACGGCCCAAACTAGCCCAAATCCTCCATTCAGACTCCCCAAAAATGTCCTAAATCCTGCGTTCCACGAAATCTGGCCCAAAGCACTTTGAGTAAACCTCAAGTCCGCAACCCACGTCGTTGGCTCGTTGCTTGCTGCACGAATCACGACGCTACCCACGATGACCGTAGGCCCCACCATACGGCACAAACCAAGTCAACTAGTCAAGCCGTGACGCGGGCCCCACGTACCAGAGCGTGCCGAGGGAATTTCTTCATGCGTACCCCTCCTGATAGCACGAAATTAATTAATTAAAATCCCGAAACCGCCCCCTCCCCAACCTACCCCCGCAGCACGCCATTGCTCGTGCCTGCCTGCGTCGCGCGAAGTCCAGCTCCCACGACTCCACCGCGACCCGAGAGAGGCAGAGAGAGGGAGCGACGCCTCCGCGCCCCGCCCCCCCCTCCAGATCGGCCGGCGCGGATGGCGGCGCCGTTGTTCCCGGCGCTGCTGCTGGCCGTAGCGGCGGTGCTGCTCCTGCCGGCGGCGGAGGCCGTGTGGCTCGACCTGCCGCCGTCGGGGACCAAGTGCGTCTCCGAGGAGATCCAGCCCAACGTCGTGGTGCTCGGCGACTACGCCATCATGTACGAGTCCCACCCCAGTTCGCACCCCACCGTCGCCGCCAAGGTACACGCCCCTACCCCCCCTCTCGGCATCTCCTCCTCCTCGGATGGGGCTTGGGCGCTTGCCGTGCCGTCTCGTCTTGTTTGTTGCCTTGTTCGTTCGATCTCGATCTGGGCCGTTGAGCTGCTGCGTCCTGGGATCTGGGTGTAGGCGAATCGGGACGCAGCTGAGGTGCTAGATTGCGCTGCATATTAAGACGTGGATTTTATTGTTGGCTGATTGAGCTCCTGCGAATTAGAGAAATTACTTATGAGAGATTAACGGAGCGTGGAACTAGGCCTGTTCTAGTATGAGAGATTTCGATATTTGACACCAAATACGCGCAAATTGACATCGAATTCGTATGCTTTTCGAAATTTGACACCGGATACGCGAATTGTTTCGTTTTGAGGGATTCTCACCATTTTTCCTTCTTATATTTATTTTCACATACCATCCTACCCATTTTACCCCTATCTATCGGGTTCTTCGTCGGGCTACCTCCCAGTGGCGGAACTAGGATTTAAACTCAGGAGTAGTAGCAAAAAAATTCGACATGAAATTTGGAAAAAATTCGGTAAAACCAATAGAGTAATCGGTAACACAATTGTACGGCTTTTAACAATTCGGTAAACGATTCCAAACTACCAATAATTCAATCAATCCAACAGAATAGTTTGAAACTTGCATAAATTACAATCTTAAAGGTTCAAACATAGACAATGTCATACATAAATAGTTTATTACAATACTAGACTACATTACAGCTTTTCTTTTACGCTTTTTCATAGCCATAAAGAGGTCAACTATGTCATCCTCACTCACATTGGAGAAGATTTCACGCTCAATAAAAGTGATCAAACAATCATTCCATAACTGATCGCCCATACGATTCCTCAAATGATTCTTCACTAGTCGCATTGCAGAAAATACTCTTTCCGCACTTGCTGTTGCCACCGGTAGAATCAACACCAATTTAAGGAGCAAGAATACCATATCATGAAGATCATGTTTCTTAGTTTCAACAAGCTTAATAGAGAGCTCACCAAGAGTATTCAAGCCATCAAATCTATTCAAGCCATCAAATCTATCATCCCCTCTCACATCATCAATATAATTCTGAAGTTGAAGCTCAAGTCTTGTAAAATCAGAATCTTTAAACTCATTGGGATAAAAAGTTGCAAGCTTAAGTATTTTCTGAGCGTCAAAAGAGGCAAATGAATTAGAAGGACTCAATGATGGCATACAAAGAAGCAACTCCATACTAACTTCATCAAACCGGTTCTGGATTCTATCGATGACACCAATGTACACTTCCCTTCTATAGTGATCATCATTTGTTTGCACCGGGTAGTATCGAAGAGACCTTCCATGAGGCTCATATTTACCATCCAAAGGAGGAACATCAATGGAGTGTTTGATGCAAAATAATTTAACCTTTTTAAAGAAACCTTCCCACCCATCAGACCTCATTTTTTGCATTCTTTTCTTTGCCACACCAACAAGTTTCATAGCATTGACAATATCTTGGTCTCTCTTTTGTAAAGATAGACACAACTCATTTGTGTACCCAAAGATGTCTAGCATCAAGTGTGCATTGAAAGCAAACTCAAATGACTCCAAACAGTGAGTCATAGCATGTATGTTTGGCCGATCATCCCTTTGTGTTGGATCATTTCCGAGAGTTACAAGTACCTCCATGATTGTAGAATACATGTGGATGATATGCAAAATAGTTTTGTAGTGAGAACTCCACCGAGTGTCACCAGGCCTAGCCAATCCCATCTCTTGATTTAACCCAGTACCACTTTCTATTTCACCCAATTGAAGTGCTTTTTTTAGTTTTCGAGCTCTAACATCTCTAAGCATATCATGTCGCTTGCAAGAAACCCCAACAATATTCAACAAGCGGGATACTTGACCAAAAAATGTCTGACAACCAACATCACCCTTGGCAACAGCAACAAGCACTAACTGGAGTTGATGTGCAAAACAGTGTACATAATAAGCAGAAGGAGACTCTTTCATGGTCAAAGTTTTCAGTCCCTTAACCTCTCCTTTCATGTTACTAGCCCCATCATATCCTTGCCCACGAATTTGGGTAAGAGTCAAGTGATGACTAGCAAGTAAAGACTGAATTGCTGTTTTAAGTTGCAAAGAAGTGATGCCAGGAATATGAATTACTCCAAGAAACCTCTCACATACCCTTCCAAGTTTATCAACATATCGCAAGCAAACAGCAAGTTGTTCTTTATGTGATACATCACTAGACTCATCAGCTAGAATCGCAAAGTAGTCTTCCCCAAGTTCTTCAACAATTGGAGGCAAACACAACTCTTCATCTAGAACTGGAATTGGTGGAGCAGATTCATCTACATCTGGAATTGGTGGAGCAGAAGATGGGTCTTTCCCTTTGCTTCATGTTTCTGAAAAAGTGATATAATGCTTCCATTCTTCATATTGCCTCAAACTGACAAATTCCTGACACAAAGAACCAAAAAGGAAAAGTAATGTCTTAGTGCTATGCTAAATTGAGAAAATTATGAACTGAATCTTAGTTCCTTACCAACCGCAGTGGCAGTGCCGCAGCTGGCGCCTGGGAGGCTGGGACGGAGACTGACCGGACTGGGAGACGCCAAGATGGCACTGATGGCCGGACGGTGGTCGGCGGGCCACGGTGGACGGGCGGACGGCGGAGGCAGGCCGCGCACGCGACGCGGTGTGGCAGCCGGCAGGCGCAGGCTGGGAGGGGCGGAGGGCCGAGGGCGGACCGGCGTCCGGCGGAGGGTGGACCGGCCGGCGGGGGCGGGGGCCGGGCCGGCGACTGGGGACGCGGAGTCGCGCCGGGTCGGCCGATTCGGAGCCAGGAGGCGGCGCCGCGGCGGCCAATGGGAGGGAGAGGCCGAGAGGAAGGGCAAGGGCTGTCGGCCTGAGCCTTTCTTTCCTAGGGTTAGTCTTTTTGGGCCGAATTATTATGGGCTTCTGAAGAATACATAGGAGTTGGGCCAAAATCCAGGGTAGTCGGGGGCCTACTCTTGACTACCCCGGCCGCCCTTGCCAGCTCGCCTCCTCCGGCCGCCCCCTACCGGAGCACCGCTCCTAGACAGCTCGCCGCCACCCACCGCTTGCCCCGTCGCCATCGGCAGCTCGCCGACACCCGCCGCCTCTCGCCGTCCCAGGCTCGTTGCCATCGACCGCTTGCCGCCACCCGCCGGCCCCAGCTCGTCGCCCCTGGCGTTCTCTCTACCGCCGATGGCCCCGGCCTTCTCCCTGCCGCCGCCGGCCTTGGCCTACTCTCTGCCGCCTCCCGCCGTTCTCGGCCTACTCTCACCCGCCTCCCGCCGGCCTCAGCCTACTCTCACCCGCCTCCCGCCGGCCCCAGCCTGCGCTCTGCCATCCGCCGCCTCCCCAGCCTGTTGCCCCCAACCTTCTCACCGCTACTAACATCGGCCTACTCTCTGCCGCCTCTCGCCGGCCCCGGCCTGGGCCCATCGCCCCTGGCTGGCTCGCGGCTCGCCGCCACCAAAAGATGACGGTGTAGGGAAGAAGATGATGTGTGGGGCCTAACTGTCATTGATGGGAGAGAATAAGATTCAAGGGCAAAACTGGAAAATCACTTGGTTTGGTAAAGAAATGAAAAAAGAAAATGAGGCAAAAGACCAGAATCCCTCAAAACAGAACAATTCGCTTGTCCGGTGTCAAATTTCGGAAGGGATACGAATTGAGTGTCAATTTTAGTGAGGCACACGTATTTGGTGTCAAATATCAAAATCTCTCGTTCTAGTATGGGACGCTTTTTAGAGGCTGAGACGCTACAAATTCGTGTCAAGTAGATGTTCAGCGCGTACATATTCTGTCGCGAAGGGGAAATCTGCAAGCGGGCAGTTCATCGTGAATCTGATATGTGTGCTACCTAATCCCTAGTTATGAGACATGATGCAAATCAGTTCAGAAGTCGGAACTGGACTTGGTCAATGGCCATTGCTTTAGATGGGGATACTCTTCAATTTGGGAATTCCTATGCTGGATGGCTTCCTCCCAAGTAACGTGCTATGCTGGGTTTCAACTCTCTCGGGAAATGAATGCTTAAAATACCGTTCTTGTAGTTACTAGCCCTAATGCAATAGGTGGATCGTAACACCGTGATGCAACAGATGTTGGATTGGATCATGTTTTTTAGATCCAACACAGACTAATATATTCTCCTAGTACTTGTAAGTATTTGTGTGTATGAACAGATTAGTTAGGCATGCATATGGTTACTAGAGTCCAGGAAAAAATGAAGAAAGAAAGAAAGAAAGACTAGAGCCCAGTGGCGGAACCAGAAAATATTCAAAGGGGGGAGGGGGGGGGGGGCGGTAGACCAAGATCAACATACCTAGATAATATACCAAGTGTATCTTATGCTATCGATGTGTTTGGATCATGAGATTTTCGAAGTCATCCGATCGTACTTATATAATTTAGTACTTTGCAGCCCTTTGCACAAAGATTATTAAGAATTAGGCACAAGTGTTTGTGTTTTTTCTTTGTGTGCCGTGATTTCCAACAAAGGTCAAAAAAGACATATACTCCCTCTGTCCCAAAAAACAAGTCGTTCTGGGTTTGTCCTAAGTCAAACTTCGTAAAGTTTGACCAAATTTATAAAGAAATATATCGTCATTTACAGATCCAAATTGATACCTAATGAAAATATATTTGACAAAGAATCTAACAATACTCATTTGATACTATAAACATTTACACTTTTTCGTATAAATTTGGTCAAACTTTAGAGAGTTTGACTTAGGACAAACCCAGAATGACTTGTTTTTTGGGACAGAGGGAGTAATTCTTAGATAGGTACATGCGATTCTACACTTAACACAACAGATGATATCTCTACCAAAATATAGAAATGGAAAAGGCTTTGGTTAGGAATTTCATTAGCTGTGTGGGCTGTCTACTAAGCAAAGTAGACTAAAGTTGCTCTTCGTTTCTTGTGTTATCATAGGCTGCAACTGCTGCCTTGCCATGGATCATCCATTAGAATTTTTTAGAACATATGTCATTTAGCAAGGGGGTTAAAAATTTTGTACAACCTTGGGGGGTTCCATGGCCCATGCTGGCCCCCCCCCCCCCCCCCCCCCCCCCCTTGGTTCTGCCAGTGCTAGAGCCCTGCCCTGAACCCCGCTATGTTGCTGATTCCTTAGGAACACTCAGATCCATATTGAATTTTACTGATGTTTCATGATCAAGCGGCACTATGGTAGCATGTATCACCTTCTGTAGCCATGCCTACTAACTTAGGAACATTATTAACTGCAAGTCTGATGCTCATATGTCATACTAGTTATCTAATGCTACACTTGCATTTTTATTGGCATTTCTGTGATCAATATTTCATTATTCTCACAATGCATTGTCAAAGGAAGGCTCTGTGTGCTTAGAGAGGGACCCTTTCCCCTTAGCTGTAGTTTGGTAGGATCATGTTGGAATGTCAACCTGCAAATGTGTCGGTGTAATTCATGGTGCCTTACTTTTTCAAAGCAACTTGAGCATGTTGAACATGCTTGAGTTGCATTTCTCTTTTGGTTTATGTTTGCACTCTATATTGTAATAATGAGAACATGTCCGTATTCTTGTTGAACATTAAGCAATGTTGCTTGTTGAATGTGTCATTTGTTTTTTACATTGATATCCCATTATCCCTAAATGTTTACTTTTGTGTAGGTTACCTCACCCTATGGCAATACCGTACATCACAATGAAAATGCTACAACGGGTCAGTTTGCATTCACTACCACAGAAGCTGGAAACTATCTTGCATGTTTCTGGATAGACAGCGCAGAGAAAGGATCAGGAACAACTCTAAATCTTGATTGGAAGATGGGGATTGCTGCAAAGGACTGGGACACTATCGCTAAGAAAGAAAAAATTGAGGTGTGGCTAAAGACGGTCTAATTGAACTCCAAGTGCACTCCAATTTAATGCTTTGCGTTTGGTTTCTGACTATTTGCAATCTGCTCAGGGTGTAGAGCTAGAGCTTCAGAAACTTGAAGCTGCGGTCGAATCCATCCATCATAACTTGCTGTATCTCAAAGCAAGGTATGCTATCTATTCCCTTTAGTTATTTTTTTATTTGAACTTCTCTCTTCCCTTATTTTTGGCAAACCAAGATAGTTTGCGAAATTATGTGCATCTAGTGGTGATGGTGTGATGTGTGCTTAATGTTATCCATGCTGCAGGGAAGCAGAGATGCGAACGGTGAGTGAGAGAACAAATTCTAGGGTTGCCTGGTTCAGCATCATGTCACTGGGAGTTTGCATTGTCGTCTCTGTGCTGCAGTTGTGGCACCTCCAAGGGTTCTTCCGGAAGAAGAAGCTCATTTAAATTCACGTTTTATCAACATGTTCTTCCGTGTTACTAGTTAACTACCTTAGGAAGACAGTTTTGTCATATTTATTAAAAGAACTCATATTATGGACAAAACAGCTGGTTGATACTTGATATACATGATACATGACTTCGTAGCTAGCAACTTATACTATGTGGTCATGTGGATTTGAGCTCGTCTTTGCATCTTGATTTCCTTGCTGTTGCTGTTGGGATACAGATAGTTAACTCTCATCAGAATTGTGATACTAGATGTCATCTGGTTATCTGGAAAGCTTGTGTGTAAATATAAGGAGAAATGATAGTGAAATTTGGCCCGTCTCAATGCTGGTCCACCGCGCCACGTCAGACTTCACCTGACGGCGACGCTTGTGGATGAGGACTTGTCGAGTCAACGGAACAAACACGACACGACACTTCACCTGAAGCTCAGCTCGCAGCGCAGCGCAGAGCATCCACTGATCCACCGCGCGCGATGCCGACGCATCTCCGCCACCGCCTCCTGCTCGCCGTCGTCCTCCTCTCCGGCCTCTGGCGCCCCGCCCACCCCTTCACGGCGCTCGAGTCCGACCAGATCGCCCGCTTCCAGGAGTACCTCCGCATCCGCACGGCGCACCCTTCCCCGGACTACGCCGGCGCGGCCGCCTTCCTCCTCCCCTACGCCGCCTCGCTGGGCCTCCAGACCACCACGCTCCACTTCTCCCCGTGCAGGACCAAGCCCCTGCTCCTCCTCACCTGGCCGGGCTCGGACCCTTCCCTCCCCTCCGTGCTCCTCAACTCCCACATCGACTCCGTCCCCGCCGAGGCCGACCGCTGGGCGCACCCGCCCTTCGCCGCGCACCGCGACGCCGCCACGGGCCGCATCTACGCGCGCGGCGCGCAGGACGACAAGTGCCTCCCCATCCAGTACCTCGAGGCCATCCGGGGCCTCCGGGCCGCGGGCTTCGCGCCCGCCCGCACCCTCCACATCTCGCTCGTCCCCGACGAGGAGACCGGCGGCGTCGACGGGTTCGAGAAGTTCGCCCGCTCCGAGGAGTTCCAAGCCCTCAACGTCGGGTTCATGCTCGACGAAGGCCAGGCGTCGCCGACGGATGTGTTCAGGGTTTTCTACGCGGACAGGCTCGTGTGGAGGCTCATCGTGAAGGCGGCGGGGGCGCCCGGCCACGGCTCGAGGATGTTCGACGGCGCCGCCGTGGATAATCTGATGGATTGCGTGGACACCGTGGCCCGGTTCAGGGAGGCGCAGTTCGGGATGGTGAAGTCCGGTGAGAGGGGTCCGGGGGAGGTGGTCTCGGTGAATCCTGTGTACATGAAGGCCGGCATACCAAGCCCCACGGTGAGTATAGGAATGATGACGATGATGCCGTCTCAAAATTATACTCGTACTACTTTACTTTAGTGCAGTAGTACAAAAAACATCACATTCTAATTTGAAATTGTTAGAATAAATCATATTCTAATTACTTTCGGGCATCCACAGCGTATATGGAGACCTCGTCCATATGGATGGACCTTCAGATTAACTCCACAATGTATATATAAAGACTCCATCTGCCAGGTCCTTGGAATAAAAAAAAAAAATCAGCAGCCCATAGGAGGAGGAGACGGGAGTCAGAAGGAGGGAGAGAGAATTTTTTTTTTTAGTTTTTAAGGACAGCCCATAGCATTATTGTTTTTATATGGACTACTCTGTTTCATTGCAAAGAATATTTTAATAGCTTGTACATATTGACGGGCACAAGAGCCCCTGCCCCCTGCCGTTACTTCACACATTTGGAATTTTCTTGTTTTCTAATTTCCACAAAATGGTGTCATGCCGAACTCTACAGGTGCTATGGCCTGCTTGGTTTATGTCTAACTTCGCCATAACTAACCTTAGACAAATTGAACCTTGCCACAAAGTATGGCCACCAAAATTGAAGCCACAACTGTAGCAAGGTTTGGCAAGATAATGTGTCAATAGTGTGGTTCATGGGGCTAAAAAACTATGCCAGACCAGAGCTGTGCTAGTGAAACAAAAGGCAACCTAAGAAACTACATGGCGAATCTAATCTATGAGTTGGCAATGTTGGGCATAAACCAAACAGGCTAGTTTCATTCTGGAGTAGGCTAGTAATTAAGTTACAAAATTGACTTTAGTACTCCTGTCTGGTGTTTGAGGTTAGTTTGCAGTAAATCCTTTCAGACCTTAATAAATGTGCTCGCTATTTGAATTGAACTCGCGAATGTGGATTTGTTCTTGGCTGGCTGTAATTGATTATCCTGTTTGGTCCTTAGACCATTCTTGTTGGTTTTGGTCCCCAGGTTTTCTAATTTTGTGCATTTTCATCCCTATATTAGCTTCTTTTGATCTAGAAATATTATTAAATTTTAGTTGTACTGTTATTATTCTAGTATCATTGGGCTTTCATCTGTCCATTGCATGCAAAAAAACAAGGCACATGGAAATATTTTTTACTTGTAATGGCAAAGGGTGCTCAAGATTCTGCTAGGATTCCTTACTACTTATTGGATAAGTAAGCCTGGATTAACAGTGCGCAGAATACCATAGAACTCATATAATCAAAACTTGTAACTGCACGTGGAAAATGTCTATTTTAAAACAAACTTGTAATGGCAAAACTTCTAAAAACTCTGTCAAAGTTAGAGATGTTTGACTTAGGACAAAGGTAAAGTGAACTATAATTTGGAACTGATGGAGTACTTATTGGATAAGTAAGCCTGGATTGGCAGAGCGCTGAATCCCATATAACTCATATTATCAAATTTGTAGAGGTCAACTTGTCCTAGATGCGATTCAAAAAAAGTTGAAGGTTATGAACCAATTGAACATGGTAATCACACGAATCTTTTTTTAAAAATTCAGAAGGAGACTAAATAAAGTTGAAGGGCAAAGCAAACCATGTTGACAAAAATCCAGTTGCAGTCCATGAAATCATCAACCGATATATGGTTGAGAGTTATGATCGTCCTTTTGATCAAGAACTATACTTCAAACATGATTATGGAATAATGAACGCGGCCACCTCAAAGTGCACTGTTACTCTCAGCCTCATTTTTTAGCACTCCCTTTTGTTTCAATAAATATTATTTTACCACATGTGTATTCATAATTTACTCCAACTCATAACACTAAAAAAAAATTCAACATGTTATCAGTTATATGCATTAAGGTAAAAAAATCAGATCTCCATTTTATTTGAGAAGTGAAAAGTTCCCGTTACAGTAGTAGCAGTGGCATGCACCGAGTTCAACATTATTCCGCAATTTATTCATTTGTCTGTGGCTTTTATATAGTCTCTAAAGACAGATTGATGCAGGGTTTTGTGATGAATATGCAACCTTCAGAAGCAGAGGTTGGCTTTGATCTCCGCCTTCCTCCAACTGAAGATGTTGAACAGATAAAACGAAGAGTGAAAGAGGAATGGGCACCAGCTCATAAAAACTTGACCTACCAGGTGAAATTTGGTTTCACTGTAATTGGGATGGCTGAAAAATAAACTGTGTTCTGCATTTCCTAAAGCCCGTTATTGTCATACAGCTGATGCTGAAAGGTCCAGTAATGGACGTGGCAGGACGTCCCATATTTACAGCAACCAATGCGTCAAACCCATGGTGGTCTGTATTTGAACAGGCTATCACCTCTGCAGGTGGAAAGCTATCTAAGCCTGAGATTTTATCTTCAACCACAGATTCACGCTTTGTGAGGCAGCTCGGCATTCCTGCCCTTGGGTTTTCTCCAATGACTAATACTCCAATACTACTTCATGACAATAATGAGGTAACCGATCCTGGACTACTATCATTTTCCTTATCTAGAATGTGACACTAAAAAACGATGTGATATCAATGCTGCAGTTTCTGGAGGATAAAGTATTCCTGAGGGGCATCAAAGTGTATGAACATATTATTAGAGCACTAAGCTCCTTCCAAGGCTGATTCGTAAAAGGAAACATTGTTGAATTTCCACTCCATTCGGTGAAGGCAGGAGCCAAAGCTCTGGCCTCCCGGCTTCTGTCTCAAAACATACCGATTGAAACATTCTGAAGCCACCAAAATATGTCAAAGGTGATGATTTGAATAGGTATGGAATCTTGAACTGTAGGGGATAACACAAAATTTATTTCCTGATTGATATTTTCTGATTTGGAAGCCCTTGGTTTCGCACATGTGCTTAACCAGTGTTGTGAAATAATTTCTCCTGACTTGGACACATGAGTAAAAGGGAGACAATGCCTGCATGGCAACTGTATGATGGATGGAGCCCTGAACTCCTGGTCTTAGTTGACTGGGTTGAGAGGATATGATAAAAGAGGCATGCAGATGTGCCCAAAGCTGTATCTCATGTCCGACATATATATTGCAATAATGGATGTGTCTGTGTATATCTCAGTATATCTGTTTCATCTACTGTTATTTAAAAAAAAAAAAAACTCCCTGTGATCAGTCTGCCCATGTCGGCAGCTTACACTGTTGCACTGTTGAATGTTGATGCATGACAGCGCCAAGGGAGGTCCCTAGCTGAGTTGGTTAGGTTGCTCTGATGGCATTCCTCAGATCCTAGGTTCGACTCTCCGTGAGAGCGAATTTCAGGCTGTGGTTAAAAAAATCTTCTCGTCTGTCCCACGTCAAAGTATAGGTCTAAGGACCGGGCTAGGTCGTTGGTCGTCTCACACGGGCTACGGTGCCTCTATGTAACGGTGGGGTAGGGGTTCGGGAGGTTTTCTCGATCTGCATGAGAAGATTTGCTCTGCCCTTTTCCCCCGGTTGCATTACGTGGTACAAACAAATAATGCAGAGTAACACCACTAGATCTTTAATATTTAAAATGGACTGCGATTTTATATCAGTGAACATGGTTGTCGATGAAAATTGTGGAACTCCACTGCATCGTGGCCGTGGCAGGTTGGAACGACGACCGAGTTCATCAGCTGCGTAGAAGAAAAAAAGAAAGGAGAGGGAAAAAATGTGCATGGAACGGAAGGTTCAAAGGCACGTTGCTGATCATGAACGCAGACTCGCGCCCTTGAGAGTTGAGATGGGGACCTCGTGGGGTTTGAAGGGAACGGCAGCATTATCATCATTCCTTGTCCAGGGTTCACACTCACGCCCGGCCAGGTTGTTGTCTTGACTCCAGAGCGCGTCTCAGAGCAACGTGACACTCCGGCACAAAGTGAGACATGGCTCGTGTCGTGCATATTTTTGGGCGTTCTCTTTTTTCCCCTCTCGTGGAGGATAAAAGCTCCTCACAGAAGAAAAAGCTAGGGATATATATAAAAAGTGTGTGAACTGATGACAAAATGCGAATTAGTACTCTAACCATGTTTTTGGTCCTTCCATTCTCGAGATGAAATCCATCTTATATTAAGGAAACGCACGCAACCTTTTCTAAAATTATTCGTCCTTTTGAGAACCTGGAAAAAGGGTGACGCCGCCATGGATCGGAGTCGGAGCTCCGCTCGTGGCACGAAGCTTCCCGCCCATGCTCTGTCGTCTGCTCCATTCCGTGCCCGCTGGCGCTGGGCGGCTCAATGCCCTCCAGCTCTCCGCCGCGCTGAGACGAGTGACAAGGAGCCGAAAAGATACTGACGCGAAGATGGATTTAATTTAACTATTCGCGCTGATGCCGTCTATTTCCTGGGGGTCTTCTTTGACGAAACCGCAAGCGATGCAAATGGAGAGAGAGAGAGATGAAGAGACAAGGGATCATGCGTCTATCATTGCCTGATTGGTCTCTGTCATCACTCGCATCATGGTATCATATCTGCCCGCCCGCCCGGCCCGGGGTCGATTTCTGCGAGCTAGGCTGTTAAACCGCGTGAGCGTGGGCCACGCCGAGACGCAACCCCGGGCGGGAGCTGCGATTCGATTGCTACAGTAATAATATATTATGCTGCCTAGCGCATGCAGGTGTGCTTTTTGTAGAGAGTAAAATCTACTAGACCATTGGGGGGCTAGCTGATGGCCGACTGTGCATGCATGACACGCCAGTGTCTTGCTGTGCTATAGCATGTATCATATATTCATATGACTAGCTTGGGGATCGAATTCATGTAACTGAATGATTGCATGGAAATGAATCACATATATAAAAAGGACAATGTGTTCAGAAAGCACAAAGATGTTTTACACATCATTTTTCCTACTTTGATTAGGCTTATTACAGGCTCGGTGCATAGTGGCCAATAATAATAAGAGCAATAATATATATATATACAGACAGCTCCAAATGAAACATACGTATTCTAATATCAGCTAGCGGTGAACCATCGTCGGCAGGTGCATACGCCAAAGGCAGCAGCAGAGCTCGGTTTGGAGGAACACACAGCATCCCTACTAGCTGCCGAGTACACATCACGCACGCACAGAGCAACGACGCGGTTTGTGGCGGAGGCGGGGGCCATTGCAGCAGAACCCAACCACTTCCTCGGCAGCATGCAAGTTGCAGACCATCACCGGACACTGCCAGTGCAGCTAGCTAGCTCCAGCTGCCAATGCCGCGACCGACCACGCAGCCTGCACACGGCTTCGTACGCGGCCGCCTGATGTAGCAGAGCAGTCCGTGCTGACGCCGTACGCCGCCGCCGATGAAACGCCTCTTGGTCGATCACCATCTCCTGTGCTGTCTGTCTGTCTGTCGCCGTCTGAATCTGATCGCCTACACTACATTACGTCCCCACGCCCACAGAGTCCGCGAAGCTGCCGGGCCGAATAAACAAAGCCAAATATAGGCTGCCAGCCATGGCATGTTAGCGGGTAATCTTCTACTAGTACTAATCTCGGGCCTTAGTAATGCATGCATATTTGCTGTTGTTGTTAGGGAGTGTGCCGAGTGTGTGTTCCCACTGCTGTTCATGCAGCATGCAGCAGCACCGGCCTCCCTCGATCGTCTCCTCTCCTCTCCCTCTCGTCTCGTGCCGCAGTGGGAAAAAGTGGCCACGGGCATGTGGCCGTCATGTAGCCGGCGGGGCATGTCACACCTCGTCAAGATCTAGCGTGCGGCCACCGTACCAATTCGTCGGCAGGGGTAAGAGCGGTTACTACAGCTGGGATGGAACGACCGAGTTACACATCGATCACATGCAGGGTTAGGTTGGGTTTGCGCGCGAGATCAATCTAATGAGACCGCCCGCAACATTGTCAATGTCGTCCAAAGTACTAAATGATTATTATTTCCTGTCTAGATGAAGGGGTTAAGTACTTCTAGTCTAGCCACATTGATTGAAGGGTTTCTGCCTATAATCAACAAGTCACATGCCAGTCACTGGCCGAATGAAGCTTAATCATGCTTCATGCACTAGTAATAAGTCCACAGGTTTATCTATCTAGTGAGATCCAATAATAATCCAAGCTTGAATCTCAAGTCATTTACCATGTCCGTGGATGTTGTATACTTGTAGTACATATAATCGGCATTATTAGGGTCAGGAGAGGATCGAGGCGTCGTCGTTCCAAGCAGTGACAGGTATGCGCAGTTTGACGCACTCCGGAGTCCGAACTCGGTTTTGCCCGGCCGTTCGTACGTACTACAGCTGTACAAGTCGTATGCAGAACTAGAGCATCACGCTGCGTCGCTGCATGCCAGCAGATGAGCAGATCCTAACCAAAGTCCACAGGGTTTGTTTATACCACTGCACAGAGCACAGTACCCACCTGGGTTTAAGCTTTCTTCATTCCCCATCGTCTACGCTACCAACGACATGGATGCATCAGCACCAGGATGCTTCCTTATCTCTCTTTTTTTTTATAAAAAAAAAAAACTCCAGCTCTGCAACTGCATGCATCACTGGCAGCTGTACGGCTGACCCGAGCTGATCGATATTCTGCTCCTCGACCTCGATCCCCTCCTAGTCCCAGGCTATTTGCCCATCCGATCCGCTCTGATGTGAACATGAATGCTATTCAAATGCTCAACCACTAAACGAAAAAGATTAAACTAATGCCCCAGACGTACGCTCCCATTGACACTAGCACAGCGTCGTTGGATTGGATGCCATCCTATAAATGTGCCATCCATGGCCAAAGTTTGGCCAAGCAGAACAATCATCAGCGCCATTGATCGATCAGCTTTCAGCTAGCAGCGTCACTCACTCGTCGAGCTGGTAGCACCGCCCACAACCACACACCACAAACCCATCGCCGCCGTCGCGTCCAAGGGGACCAAGAACTGCTCCTACGTACCTTAATTTGGCCAATGGTGAAGACGGCGGGGAGCAATGGCGGCGCCGCGGCGGGGGCGAAGCACGGCGGCGGCGGCAGCAGGCAGCAGAGGGCGTACAAGGGCGTGCGCATGCGGAGCTGGGGCTCCTGGGTGTCGGAGGTCCGGGCGCCGGGGCAGAAGACAAGGATATGGCTCGGCTCCCACTCCACCGCCGAGGCCGCCGCGCGCGCCTACGACGCCGCGCTGCTCTGCCTCAAGGGCTCCGCCGCCGCCGCCGACCTCAACTTCCCGCTCCGCATCCCGTTCGACCTGGCCCCCGCCGCCATGTCGCCCAAGGCCATCCAGCGCGTCGCCGCCGCGGCCGCTGCAGCAAGCGCCAGTGGCGGTGGAGCGGCCGGCTTCGCTGACGATGGCGGCAGCGCCTGCAGTGACGGCGACGCCGTCCCGGCGTGGAGCGGCGGATCGCCCAGCGACGACGTCGCGTCGGCTGTCTCGTCTCCGGAGTCCACCGGCAGCAGCGAGAGCGAGGAGCTGGCCCATCACGGCGACGGCGACGCCGTGGACTACGGCTCGCTCGCGGACATCGATGCCTTCTTCCAGTCGCCCAAGTGCATGGAGTACGCCATGATGGACCCCTGCTGCGCCTTCTTCGCGCCGGCGCCCATGGCGATGGACAACGACGGCTGCTGGGAGGACGACGCCGACATTCCCCTCTGGAGCTTCTCCACTCTGCAGGACTGCTGAAGTGTGCCCGGCGTCACCAGAAGCGGAAGCTATTCAGTTAATTACTGACTAATCGCCCCATCATCCACATCAAGCCATCAAAACCGATCGCTTGGTGCCACAAACTCCGTATATGTGAAGATTTAATTCCATGTAAACATTCGTATAATAATAAGCTGATTTAATCACTGTAGGGGGACCTCTCAAGCAGCTACATGTTTTAAGGTAGCTTCTATGGAGTTAACCTCTTTACAATGCTTGTTTATGAGTAAAAGCAACCTCATTGCCAGTATAATTACATAATGAAATTATATATATACTTACCCGTGATCTTTTTTAATTATTGGTTGCATTTTTTTTACATAACTGGATGAAGTATGAGAGAATTATTCATCTTTCTCCATCTGCTATGCTTCGTGTTGAATTGGTCGATTCTTGTAATTAATATGGGATCAGAGTTAGATCCTGGGTGCAATTAAGTAAAATAATTATCAACCAAATTCTATCTCCATGTTTGAGAGGCTTGACTCCTTGAGTAGGACTGCACATGGTGGGAGGGGGTTATAAATGAATTGTCTATCTTTCTTCTTCATCCGCTTGAGTTTTACTGCTGATCGATGGATACATACATGTTAAGCGGATAATTTGAGAAAACAATGTCAAGTGAGGACTATTTCACGAAATGAGCATTATTATCATTTCAGAAAACATTTTTAAACGAACCCATGTTGCTTTCACTTTCAAATTATCAAGTAAGGCCTCCCTGATCGTTGATCTTCTGGCCACCATGTTCGATGGGCAAAGCTTATGCTTGCCTACCTTCTTCTTGACATTTTGGATAACTTGCACTCATTTTAAAGAGTAGCACATAGTCACATCAATGAAATGTATAGTTCATGAACAATGAGCGCTATCATTTCAGAAGTATTGCGTGAGTGCTAGCAGTTTTTAAAAGGCAGCACATGCATAGTCACATCGATCTAACACGATTGCATCATTATTTTTGGGGCACCCATGAATTTATTATATGTTTTCTAAAATGTTGAACCAATGGTTAGAACATGTGCCTGATGGATAACCTAGATATAAGTCCTCTATCACCAAGATAGATTCTAATAATATGGTTGCAAGCCTCACCGAAGCCCAAAAGGACACAACATTTAGACCGTCTCCAATCCAACGGACTGAGTAAAAAGATTGCCTATCGCTATTCCAACTACCCTCCTCCCTGCCTACGGTAGCACTACAGTGTCGATTTGTACCATAGACAACGTATTTGGACGCTTCGTTGGAGACTGTCTTAGGCTTGATTTGGACCAAACGTAGGAATTTCTTAGGATTAGAATCTTGTAGGATTTTTTTTCCAATGAAGCCATTTGGAATAAAAGATTGTGCACCTATAAATCCTACAAAATTCGTATGAAATGTCCTGTTTCATAAGAATTTTGAAAGAATTCCAGTAATAGGAATCTCATTCTTTCAATTTTCTGTCCAAAGTCTCATTCTTTCAATTTTTTGGGCTTTTTCAATCTATAGGATTCAACTTATCGGCGCATTTTATTTCTATGTTTTTCTATTTCCGCTTCTACGATCCTGCATTCAACAAGAGGGCGGTGCTATTTTGGAACATTTTGGCTGGTCTTCGATACTGCATTACTGATAAACTGCATGTGACGATTCATGTTTTCATGTACATTGCTGGCTGTTGCCATGTCGTTGCGTTTGCTCTCAAACAAAGAACGAGAGGAAGAGAAAGCAAGCAGCAACGATGACAAAGGACTGCAGGACAGCAGGGCCACAAGCACCACCGCCGGCGGCGGCGTCGCCGTCATCCGCTTCGTCATTTCTCCGCAATGCGTCGCTCTCCGGCGGCTCGCGTGGCAACAACAATGACGCCAGTGGCCCCCAACCAGCGATCACCAGGGGCCCCGGCAGCGGCGGCGGCGCCCCCGTCTCGCCACTGCCACTTCCCTCTGCACCGCCGCCATTATCCTCCTGCTGCGTCGGCAGCTCTTGCCGGCAGACCGGGCACGAGTTGTGGAGCCGGAGCCACGGCACGATGCAGTCGGTGTGGTAGGCGTGCTTGCACGGCAGCTCCCGCGCGGCCTCGCCGAGCTCGAACTCCTCCTTGCACACGGGGCACTGCGGGCCGTCCAGCAGGTGCGCCGGGGAGACGTGCACCGTGGGGAGCGACTCGATGGCCGGCTCCGGCGCGGGTGGCGGGCCGGTGCGGCCGTCCTGCGTGAGCCGCTCGATGAGAGCGTCCAGGTTCGGCCCCATGAAGAACTCGTCCCAGCCGACGACGGGCGGCGGCGGCGGCGGTGGTGGGGCGCCCACGGCGTCATCATCATCCGGGCGCCACGTGGCCGGCGACGGTGGTGGGGTGGTCGGCGCCGGCGGCGGGGACGGGACACGCCGGCGTCGTCGGCGAGGGAGCGGCGTGTCGGCGTCGGCTGTGGTGGTGTCGTCGCCGGTGTATATGATCCAGCGGCGCGGGCCGTCGTGCGGGAGGAACGGCGGCTGGAAGAACTGCTCGGGCGGCGGGAGCACGGGCCGCGGCGCCGGCAGGTCGATCTCGTGGAGGAAGCGGCCGAAGCAGCGCGGGCAGAAGACGTCCGAGGTCGGGTACGAGGCGGCGCGCACCGCGCGGCCGCACACGTAGCACCAGTACAGACGCCACGACCGCCGGCGACGGCGCACGCCGCCGCCCGCGGCGCCCGTGGACATGGCTGGAGAGTCGAGCACTCGAGCTAGTCGCCGCGCGCCGCGGCACCCTCGCCGTGGCTTCAAGGAGCCGAGCTTGCGGCGCGCGCACGAGATGGGAGTACAGGACAAAAGTATAAAGACGATTTCGGTGGGAATGTGCCGGCGGCTTGATTGGGGCAGCAGCAAGGTCAAGGTGCGGCATGGCGGGAAGGAATGGCTTGCGCGAGAGATGAACACGATTCTGTCTTACAGGGAGTGTTATACGAACTCCAAAAGGATGCAAGATTCTTTAGTTCTCGAGAACATACCTTGTGCTCCTTCCTCGGCTCCTATGATCCCATACCCATACTCCAGTCCCACATAACACACACCCGTACACGAACGGAGGATGCTATTTGCTTGCCAATGGGATCAATTGGTGGGCTGCTAATTGGATCAGAGTTCTATGTTCACCACTTCACCCAACCAGGCTAGTTCGAATGTGCACTAATTTGGCCCGTATAGCATGTAGGAGTATATATATAGCCAAAAACTGTGTTTTGGTTGGGCTAGCCAGATTATTTCACCTTTTTAATTCTTCCGTGCTTTTATCTTTGATTTATAATTATCTATAGGCAAACTATTGCCGTGCTAATGATTATATTATTTCATGAATTTTTAATCCTCCATGGTATTTTTAGCTTTTTCATTGTTTCATGGTACATTTTAATGTCTTCCATTCTAACATTTTATTGTTTAATATGCACAAAGTTTTATTCAAGCTTACACATTGATTGTTATGCATGTGTATATTCAGAGTTTTAATCAATTTCTAATAATATTTTTTCTATCCTTTTATGATTTGGATATATGTAACGTTTGTTTTAAGTGAACAAAATTTGTGTTCTGCAAGTTTGTATGATTTGCTTCATTTGTGCAACCTTTTATTACTTTTGTAATTTTTATTAACTTTCCAAAATATTCAATATTATTTACATCATGATCCTTAAACATCTTCCTAATCATCCTATAATAGAACCTCCTAAATCTAGACTACTTTTCTGTGAATTTATAATATTGTTCTCCTAGAATAATTGTCTTGTCAAGTTATATTATTTTTCTACTTAACTTGGAATAATTTTCTAGCGAATCTAGAATATTTTATCTTGAAGCTACTATATTTTACTTATATAAAAGTTGTATCTTTTTGCTAAAATAGTTCTCTGTAACTTAGGAAACAAATTCTCATAAAACTAGAACATTGCTTGGATTGATAAAATTGTTCCAACTTCATGAGAAAAAAAAAAGGTCACTCAAATATACACAGGTTAGTTGAGAGTCACACGAAGCTTGAGCCGACGTCTTAAGAGGGGTGGGAAAAGTTAAGGCCGAAAAAAATAAAGATGCAACGGTTTGATTTGGGTGTCCTGAGCCATCATGTGTTGCGAGGTCATACTCCATGTGTTCCAAACTATAGATCGTTTGACTTTTCGGTCATTAATTTCGCCCCATTTATCTTATTTAATTTTTTTCATAATTACAGTTTATTTTCACTATGATTTAGTTCATCATATAATATACTTTAAGCATTACTTGAATTTCTACATATTGTTGTAAATCTTTTGAACAAGACGAGAGGGTAAAGCTTGGTGTAAAAAACTCAAACAAAATGGTGAGTATTTGGTGGCCTACATCAGGATAAACTGGACTAAAAATAATAAATAAATAAATCATATAATTTTATTTGTCGGGTGTGACCTTATAAAATGTGAGGAGCATATATAAATATTATGTTTGTTTGATTAACCAGCGGTACTGGCTGAGGCCTGGAACGCATTGGGCTATTGGCTAAACCTGACCAGCAGGCCCACAAAGCCAATTAGACCCAAATCCACATTAACCTCTTCTCTATAATATTAAAGAAAATAAAGTTTACCAGTCTCTCATGACAGGTGGACCCGGCAGGTCAGCTCCTCCCCATCCTGTATCCGATAATTCGAATCACAGCTACCATACGAATCAGATTCGGACTCCAGAAGGAGCCAACGCGAAAACGGACGCCCAAATCGCATACGCACTCCATTTTCGATGTTCTATATATCGATGGAAAGCTAAAATAATAATCTTTCCAACCTAACTAAAACCACTTTACAATTCGATCTCAGTCAACGGAAATATTTGAAATAATATGATGTGGAATTTATTTACGAGCCAGGAGTGCACATGAAAACGGATGCCCATATCGCATACAGACTCCGTTTTTGACGTTCTATGTATCGATAGAAAGCTAAAATAACAACCTTTCCAATCCAATTGACATCACTTTAAAATTTTCTTGTGGACGTGCCCTTAATCACCATCTCCATTGCTAACCCTAAGCCCATGCCCACTCACACAACCGCCCGGCCCCCATCTGGACGTGCGACTGGAGCAATCAAGCAAAGTCCAGCCACCTACCTAATTGAAACGAAACAGGAGTCAACAGGTTCGTCTCCCCCTTGCAGTTGAAATTAAACCTTCGTGCCTGTTCTGCCTCAGCGAGGGGATCTGCCCCCGTCATGGTACGTCGCACGACAACTGGAGGTGTCACGCCAGCACCAGTGCCTGTTGCAAATGCTGCTGAATTGAAGAGCAGTACATGATCTTTGTATCAAAATAACTAGAATGTATCAACCATTCTTTGCCAAGACCACTGTATCAGTTACATGAGTTCAACCATACTTATACTAAGTTTTTGAGAGAATGGATGTCATCTTCTGAACAAGAACTTAGGGTGATAGCAGTTTTTATGCAAGTGTAACCTTAGTGCCTGTAATAAATTTTAGGCGCACATACTTTTAGGAGCCCAAATTTAGCTATCACCTGAAGTTCAATTCATGGTTGTGTGCCATTCTGAGTTCATATGTGTGAAACTATTATCTCAGTTTATGCTGTCAATTTTGTTATATCCCAAGAATGTGGGAATTCAGGCAGCCCGTTTCAGTATCAAACTTTTATTTTTCTCCTGCAAGATATAATTGTTTAGATTGATTGAATTAGCAGTAGTTTAGATTGATTGAATTAGCAATCTGTTGATCTAGGCACTAGTGGCAAGCATGCTCGGATTATTGCTTGTCACGGCTTAATGTAAATCTTCTATGAAATCTTTGCACAAATATTGAAGCTAGAAATGCACTATCTTAGCTTGCTGCTTTCTGGGTTCTGTTAGAAGCGTTGTTGCCTTCCATGCATTTTGGTGCATCTTTTATGAATCACCAGCCGCAGGGTGAATGTGTTAAATCTCAAAAGTTGAGGGCATTTTACTATTGATGGCAAAGCAATAAAAAAATCTATCTTAGCTTGGCTTATGTTTATGCGTTTGTGGCAGAACTAATGCTAGGTACGGTTTGGTTCCTGGCGCTTGGCTGAAATAGGGCGTCGTCTCTACGTTTCATAGAGGCTGCTCATCAGAATCGACTACTTGAGTGGGGCTACCCTGCATAGATTCGAGAGTGGTTTGGTTTAATGGAGAAATAGAGGAATGATATATAGCTCACCAACAATGCCATAATGGGTTGTAGTATCCGGTTGCAAAGTGAGAGTCTTTAGCAATGGGGGAGAGGTAAAGATAGGGTCAAGGCGTCACGGTCGATTCGTTCGGGTAGCCGGGGTGCAAGACTTGGATTCACGTCGTGTACAAGATGGACGATGCCCTAGGTTGCTGCATTGACAACCGACGCAAAAGAAGAGATGATCAATGCTCCACGACCGAGTGGTCGAGTGAACATGGGCGTCGCGTGTGGCGTGGGCCAAGGAGCGAGGGGAGGCCGACCCACAACAATGCCCGGCCTTTTTGCCGGTCTTGCCTGCCACGCCACAGCCCACAGATGCTCGGTGGTGTACGCATACAGGCACACTGAGCTATCGAAGAAATCCGGCCCAGTGGCCCACTGCCCCAAATCGAAGCAGTTTTTCGAAACCCTAGCGCGACGCCTCTTATATAAAATTACTAGTTGATACCCCGCGTGTTGTTGCGGTAATTTTTAATCAACTTTTAAATTGATATTTTAAGATAAAAACACTTGAGTTATTGCATAAAAATATTGTTTTTAAGTTGAAGATAATATATTTGATCACATATTCACGTTGTTGAGAGATCACCTTTAAATGATTATCCTTGCATTGTTGTGTGAAAAAAATGTGCACGCGAGAAAAGTGAAATGGAAGAAAATATTGATGTGGGAGAATTATAATCTAATAGCTAATGTGTCTCAATGTACAGTCGGTTTTAATCAATAATCTTTTGTGTTTAGTGTGTGCGCTGAGGTGATTCAATAGGGTGATAGATAAATAGTTAGTGATATGATTCGTATAGTGAGAAGCAGAAAATAAAAACTAAAATTATGAAGAAAAATATGTGGGTTTTGCGCATATAGGAGTGATGTAAGTAAAAAAAGTCATAGAGGTCATTAGACAGGGATAGCTCGATGGTAAAGAGCATTGATATAGTGGTGCGTGTATGTTTTTTCCTTTCTTCTGAGCACATGCATGAGTGTTGTTGGCCACAGAAAATTGATGAAAGAAATTAATCAAAGTGTTAGTGGAGTCTTAGTGGATGATAAGGTGAATAGCTTGAGAATTGAGAGAATCGCATGGTGGGTTGCATCTTTATAGGATATATAGATAAAGTGGAAGGAACCGTGGCAGCTTCTTCCTCTAAAACAACGGCACCCCTGGCATCCATGCTCTTGTGCGCTGTTCGCTCCTCCGCCGCTTCTCGCGCCACCCTTTCATGTGCCGTCACTGGTGGAGGTCTGATCCGTGGCGGTTCCCGCATCGCAACCGCAGCCGTTCTCCACAAGAGGCGCCTTGATGGAGAGACATCGTCCTCGGAGCATCCGTTGCGTGGAAACGCCCATCACGCCCCTCTCCCCCTCCCTCTCGCGCGCGCACCGTTTGGCCTTCGACTTCATGGAAGGGGTGAACTCCTCGGCAACAGGTACAGACGCAATAATAAGCGACGACAATGTGTTTTTCATTCTCCTGAAATCAAATTCAATGCGAAGTTTTTAGTGTGGTAATATAAAGTTTTAGTTTGCGAGAATAGTTGAGAAAGGTTTATGGATGAAATTCAAATCTTTCATCAAATTTATTTTAAAATTTTATTTATTCAAAAGTTATACCACACCAAATAGAGAATAATTGCAAAAACATTTAAATGTTCCCAAAATCAAATTGTCTTTCACAATAAAATGTCAATTGATTTCGCCAAGCAAGCATCCCACTCCATCTGGCCATGACGACAACAGGAGGTCAAGGCGCTGGGCACCGGCCACTTGTCGCGTGCATTGCCACGCACGTATGACACGGCGGCCCTCTGATCTCCCCATCGCATTCCGCGGTCGCCCGGAAGGAGCCGCCCGCCCATGAGCGCCGGCCGACACCGAGAAATTCTGGCCCCTAGCTCTCGCGTCGCGCGAGTTCCTGGCACGCACGGAGCCCCCGCCCCGGACTCCGGGAACATGGCAAAGCCCCCAGCCACCAACAATGCCGCTGCTCGAGCGCGGAATCAGGGAGCTCGTCTTCTCTTCTACTCTGTTTCTTCCTCTTCTTTTTCCCACTTTCTTCACCTTTTCTTCTTTCTATTTTTATTCACACATAAATATTGTTAAGAGGTTTTATAAGATTCCATTGTACTGTACGCTGAACGCTGTTGCGCACGCGTGTGGACGAGCGAGTAGCTTGCAAGTCTTTCCTTCCCTAGCTTAAAACTGGCCATATCCTCTGCGTTGCTTGCTTGCCTCTGCCGGGCTGCAGCAGACTGCTCCAACCGGCTGTCTATCGTCGTCTATGATCTATTGATCTGTCTCAACGTCAAAGTAGTCCTCCTAGCTCCTAGCAATGAGCGGATGGACGTACGATTCCACTCAACGACCAACCACTTCTCTATAGCTCGATCCGATCCGATCCACAGCGTTAATCGTTATCGTCACGATTACGCAGGAGATTCTGTCCATTTGCATGTCACTGTCAGTCGCTAATACATTTTTAGCTGTAGCACTGTCAGTGAAATACTCCTTGTTGCCACGCCCGGCCACGCAGTGCCAGCCAAAAAAATTAAAGCATGCACGCGAAAGTACCCAAGCATGTGTTGGGAACGGAACGTGCACCGAAACGCACCCTTGAAGCTGCTGACCTGGTCGAGTGGTCGTCGTCGTCCAACGTTAGGCGGCATTTCGGCTGACAGGTAGTACGATGCTGACCTGGACAAGTTGACCCGGTAGTACGATGCTGACCTGGACAAGTTGATCAAGCTTTTGGATCTTGGAAAGTACCGTATGCTTGGGACCAATGGGGGGTTATCTTTTGGAGGCACACGGTTATAGTTTTCTGCGATGCTAATTAAAAAGGTGTGTAGCAGAGAGCGAGAAGGGCCGGGGCGTGCAAGAACTTTGACGAGACGCGCGCACGCGCTGTGTGTCCGCGTCAACTCAACTGGTGAAACGCAAAGCCCTCCTCCTCTGCACTACTAGTAATATATTGGCATCTCGTGGTTGCCAAATCATGACAAGGCATAGAAAATGACCACTTGGACATAGTATTACGCGATGCCGCCTGCTTCCTGAAAGGGACGGGATGGTAAAGCCCCGCGTCCCACGATCATCGTCGTCAGCTCTAGCTACCTAGTCCAACTAACGTATCGGGTACTTTTACGTGTTAACAGATTATTAAGGTAGTATTCCCATTTAATTACTTTTTTACAGGAGCACTAAAACCTAAACAAAGCGTACAATTTGAGACCTATAGCCATCTGTACTCCAGACAGCTCTCGATCTCCTGGTGGTTATATATCGTTAGAAAAAAAAAACAGTACTAGCTGCGTTGCGTGCGAGGAACACGGGTTCCAATTCCACGAGGACATGCATGCACCGGAGGCAAAGCAATCCCAGTCCCAGCATCACCTCACCTGCCTACCTTTTTCTTACCGACCGAGATTGCTTGGTTCGCCTCGTTGCGTGCGAGGAACACGGGTTCCAATTCCACCACCCAATCGCGCGGCGCGTCACGAACTGGTAGCGGGCCAAGCCCGGTCCTCATCACCCAACCCTAATCCCCCCTGCTTCTTATTATGATAGCTAGTACTACATTAATTATTTACACATTTTTGCCTAAGTATACTAACACATAGTTTACGACGGCTAGCTTACATAATGGCCGTTTACTAATGCCACCAGGACCATTGACTAGGCACAACACGGCATGCATGCTCTCATATATTAATCATCCATCACAAGCCTGCTGCAGTACATGTCGTCTATATATGCAGTACCCCGAGCCAGCAAGACAGGTTACTACACGACCTCATCATCGTTGCGCTAGCTCTTGCTCCAAACAACCATCTTCAACTAGCTCGTTCTTCGAATAAAAAGCTTTGCTAGATCGTCTTGGATTTCTCGGTGGTGCTCGATCAATCGATCGATCACAGATTCATAGCCATGGACGGCCGGGACGACTTCTTCAGCGACTTCATGGTGCTGCGGCCGGACAAGGGCGGCGTCCGCAGCCTGATCCACCTGCTGTTCTCCCGCAAGGTCGCGGACAACGACGCCGTCGACTGCCCTGCCGGCACCGAGGTCGCCGAGCGGTGGCGGCGGTGGGTCATCCTCGTCTCCCTCCTCGCGCAGATGCTGCTGCTCTCCATCAAGACGCCCATGGCCGCCTTTGGGAGGGCCGTCGAGTTCTGGATGAACCTCATCACGGACAATGGCGGGAGCGTGGTTGGCCTTGCCAGGAATGCTTTGCAAGGTATTACTCTTACTGTGCTAGGATCACATATTACTTGTTCAATTCTCTGTTCTTTGTTCTAGCGTGAGCATGGAGAAGGGCGCATGCGTCGTCGGTTCGATAGCTAGCATGATCATCTTATAATTTCTTAACGTTTACTACTGATCAATAACTCAATTTTTGAAAGGTGAAACAAACAAACAAACAAACAAAATCGTGCATTTATTTTTACATCTGGTTTCCAAATTCCCAACCGATATATCTTTCTTCAATTACACATCTGTTTATTCGCCTAATTGAAAACAAGACAGGGCTTTTCTTCTGAACTTACAAATCATGCATATGTTTCTTCGATCTCTTTATGACTTTATATGCAAGGCACAAATGAACATATACTTGCATAAAACCTTGTAAATATATGTGCATGATTTATCACCGTGTATACAGGTCATTTTAGCCTGTTTTGCGAAGGTGCGCAAGTTCACCTCTTTTTTCTTAGGCAAAAAATTTAGGCAGGAGTACTTCATGTGCATTACGAGGGAAAAAACGAGGACACGTTAACAGTAGTTCTACAGAGCTGATATTGCGAAGCAAGCAAGGAACAAATAAAACAAGTAGAGGCAGAGGCAGCTAGCTAGGGGAAGCAAGCTCACCGAAGTTCACCTACCCATAGTGATTGTAAACAAGCTTTAGGCAGCTCATAAATGGTTTTCCCAAAAAGAACGTGAATCCTAGCGGCTAAACAAGCTCCCGTTTGGGAACAAAGAAGTCACAGAAACTTTTTCTAGCCAATATAACTGTTACAAAATGCATGCTGAATTGCCAAGACATTAGATGGAGTAGGTAGATTTCTCATGTATATTCTTCTATCTTTCTAAAAAAAGTCGAATAGATGACCATGCAAAGTCACATGTAAAAACCAATGTATAAATCGGTCAATCTGGGAAGGTGGAAAGCAAACACGAGTTGCTTAAATATATAGTTCGAGTAAAGACAACTTCTTTTTCCTAAATAGAATATATGTAGCCAATTAGCTAGCAAGAACACATAGTACAGTTTTATGAAAGGGACTTGATTAGAACTAAAGCTCATCTCTTTGTAATATTCAAAACTGGTGCAAGCTAGGATGAGCATTCTGCGTGCCGGCCCTTTACTTGTAGTAGTTGTCTGGTGAGAATTTCAAAAATAATAATCTCATGTTTAAGAACCAGCAACAAGATTAGCGGTATACATACGACTATTATTAATTGATGGCTGCTACACAACTGTAGCAGTCATAAAAAAACATTATTCTAGATTAGACATTCTGCTGCAGGGAAGTTGTTTTGGTTGGATTGAAGCATTTCTAGGGCTTTTTGTCAGGGAAGTTGTTTTGGTTGGATTGAAGCATTTCTAGGGCTTTTTGTCTACAGGACACCCTGTAAGGGTGGATTTGTGCACAGCACACACCACACTACTCGATTTTGCTTGCTGGGCACTGTGATTTTGTGTTATTTGCCTCCAGCACACTGCAACAAATCAAATGACCACCTAGCCCATGGGCCCATCTGTCATCTTCATCTCCTTCATCTACATTTCTTTTCTACCTCTCACCTCCGATTGCCAAGCATCCTTTGGACCTGTGCTTGTACCAGGCACGCGGTCACCCCTGTGGCGCTGAACAGTTCAAATCATGAGCAACTATAGATGGGATCCAGTGGTTAAGCAAACCAGACCACAAAAACAACCTAGATGAGCTCCATTTTTTTACCCACGCAGCTAATTAGGATCATCGGATCGGAGACGTGAAAACCTATGGATCAAGCGGATCGATCCATCTCCAGCCCCGAGGCCGGGACTCGTTGGCCAGCGCGCAACTGCGGCACCCCGGTAGCTCACGGCTGCGGCGCCCGGAAGCGCGGCGTTCGGGCAGCGTGCGGCGGCGGTGCCCCGGCAGCTCGTGGCAGCGGCGGCGCGGCATCCGGCAGCTTGCGGCTGCGGGCTCCTGGCAGCGTCCGGCGGAGGCGACGGGAGGCGAGGAAGCCCAAAGTTCCGGTGCTGCTAGAAGGTCGCAGCGTCCAGTTCTGCGCGGACGCGGTGGGCAGCTCCGACGATAGCCGAAGGCGCCGTGGTCTGCAGCGAAAATGAGGGTTTCTTTGGGTACACGTGGATTGGAGTGGAATACACGTGGATTGGAGGGATTGAAATATGTTTAAATCCACAGTAGTTCAAAATTTTCTACAATCCCTTCCATTCCACACCAATCCACAAGTAGCCAAACAAGGCCTGAGTGTGCAAAGAAAAAGAGACTTAAGGGCACTACGGTCTTTTAACTAGGTGTTATGTGTCCCGAACAAAAACTATGTTTTCACAGTGTGCTTTAGACAAATTCAACAAGTGCAGTGTGCGACACACAAATCCACCCTTTCGGAGTGTCCCGTAGACAAAATCCCCATTCCTATATTATATGATACATGAACGTGCATGAACAAGTCAATTCAATGGTTCTTTGTTCAGAAGATGAGGATGTTGCCAGTTCCTTATACTTCACAATAAGTTGAGTTGGGTGTCCTGATGCTTTAAGCAATCAAGTTGAATATTGTCATTTGCTTTCTGTCGTGGGCACTAGTTGATGCAATCATTTCCGTGGTAGACGGCTTCTCATTATCCATTACTCCCTCTAGTATACTATGATTAGTTGTCGCTTAGGACATACTATATACTAGTATGAAGCTTCTGTGCACGTATATATATGTTTAGTATTATAGTACTAAGGTTGCTGCTGCAAGTATGATGATGCCTCCTAGGATGACAGATAGGTTTGGTGATGTGCTAGCTTGCTTTTAGCTTGAAATTATAAATGTAAACAAATTTCACAAAAGTATCAAGGTTGCCTAGCAAATTTTCGATTTAATTTACACAGAGTGTTTGACAATGCTCATTATCATTTCAGTTCATACTTTTGGACTTTGGTTGGCTCAACCAAAGTTGTTTCAAACTCGTATTCCATGTGTTCATAGAAGTGTTGGAGCGCACAATTCATGTGGTTCTTGTGGAAGTCAAATGAAAGTCCAATAATTGTTCCACAAGGAGTACAGTACTAGTACAAAACGTTGATACTGTTTTCCAAATAGTACAAACAGCAGCTCTCTGTTTTCCAAGGGACAGCTGTACTGAAACAGCAACCGTTCATCAGTTCGTTCACCATCCATTTTCCGTCATGCATTGCAGGGAAAATACGAACCCCGGACACGAAATCTCCAAATTACCGATCGTTCATCGGGCTAATTGACACGAGAATTGAGCTGGACAATACGATACAGGCAGGGAATAACAACTACAACGCAGCTCTTGGTATCATGGCTTCAAAACTAGCCTATGAGAATAAGCTCATCATCGAAACCGTTGTCGAAAACCATTGGCAGGTGAGGAACGCTCCAGATTTTTTTTATCACCACTGCAGATTGCTCATGATAGATTGGTGCATCTTACACATCTACAATGCCCGTGATTCCGCAGATGACATTCTTGGAGTTCTTCAACTGTTGGAATGGTACGTAAGAGCTAGTAGCACTTCTTCTACATACATGATGACAAAAATCAGTAGTTCATGCATGACTCGCGCGATCAGTTTGTTGCATGACCAAACAACACAACTAACGCACGTTCGATCTGCAGAATTCAGCGGCGATTACACCACGCAGGCGTTCATGCTGGCGGACAAGCCGGCGGACGCGGAGCTGGCGGTGATCGCGTTCCGCGGCACGCAGCCGTTCGACGCGGAGCAGTGGTGCACGGACGTGGACCTGTCGTGGTACGAGATCCCCGGCGTGGGCAAGGTCCACGGCGGCTTCATGAAGGCGCTGGGCCTGCAGAAGAACACCGGCTGGCCGGCGCAGCTGACCGCCGACGACGACTCCGAGTCCGGGGAGGCGCGCGAGTTCGCGTACTACGCCATCCGCGAGAAGCTGCGCGCGTTCCTGGGCGCGAACCCGCGCGCCCGGTTCGTGGTGACGGGGCACAGCCTGGGCGGCGCGCTGGCGGTGCTGTTCCCGGCGGTGCTGGCGCTGCACGGCGAGGAGGCGCTGCTGGCGCGGCTGGAGGGCGTGTACACGTACGGGCAGCCGCGCGTCGGCGACGCGCGGCTGGGGCAGTTCATGGAGGCGCACCTGGACGGCGGCAGCCGGCGGCGCTACTACCGCTTCGTGTACTGCAACGACGTGGTGCCGCGGGTGCCCTACGACGACGACGCACTCCTGTTCAAGCACTTCGGCCTCTGCCTCTACTTCGACAGCCTCTACCGGGCGGCGGCCATGGCGGAGGAGCCCAACAAGAACTACTTCTCGCCGCTGTTCGTGCTGCCCAAGTACGCCAACGCGGCGTGGGAGCTCGTGCGCGGGTTCCTCATCGGATACGTGAAGGGCGCCGAGTACGCGGAGGGGTGGGTGATGCGGGCAGCCAGGGCCGTCGGGCTCCTCATCCCCGGCCTGCCGCCGCACGCGCCGCAGGACTACGTGACCGCCACAAGGCTCAGCGCCGCCTCGCTCCAGCTGCTGCTCAGTGATTAAGGTTGAATAGGGGTACTCTCCAAGGAAACGCATGCATGGTCGGGATCCTACTACATTCTTAGAATATCTTTAACCAAAATATTTCATTTCTCTAAAATATCTTAGTATTGCTAATTGAAAACTCCAAAAGATACATTGCTTAGGCTATCTCCAACGGCAATACTCATCCACATTCTTCAATTTAAACTTCATTTTGTCTACACAGTTTCAGAACAATGCCAGAATACTCAAAATGAGTATACCGTTGGAGTTAGCCTTACGAGACGTGGAAGGAAAAAAAAGAAACTGCATCCTTATTTTTCATAAAAATTAGAAACACATAGCTATCTACATTTTATTATATTTTTCTAAAAAAATGCTCACTATGCAAATTGTTTATATTAAATTATTATTACCAAAGTTCTTTATGCCAAAACTTAACATGGGTAAAATCCCAAGCAACTACTAAGAGCAGAGACAAATCTATATGAGCATTATAGTTTCATACGTGCATGACTCGACATTGTTAAGAGCATGTAACAGAAAGTTGATAAGGTAGGGGTAAATTTGCATGGTCAAAAAACATAGAAAATTCACTATTAACCTTCGATGTGAGAAACCGATGATATGAACACCAAAATCCCAAATGATTAAAGCTAATCCTGTCATGGATATGACTTGCGGTGACTCGATCATTTTTCTAGCCACCTAAGTAACATCTAGCTAGCATCGTCTCGCAAATGTTATAAGTAGCGTATGGTGTACCAAACTTATAGTACTAGTTACTAGAAATTGGTAGGCGAGCTACGCTGAGTTCGCTGGTGGTAGGCGAAGAGCTAAAAGCCCCTGCGATCATCAAAGAGATTTAAAATGGGGCAGTGGAACGAGGTTCCCTTTTCAATTGTTGAACACGTTAACATGTTGATTTTAGTAAATCGATCGGTTCTTTTTTTTTTTTGTCTCGGCTAGTTCGGCCGGCGATATAGATCGGAACACTGCGCGCGCATCTGCCGGCTGCTTTCCACGGCGCATTCATCACGTCACGTAGCCGTCGTCGCCTTGAAGCGCCCGACCAAATCCATCAAGTTACCGTGCGACGAGCCGCCTTCCTGCATGGCCGCTCTCGCTTTCTCCGCGAGCTCGCGGGCCCGGCGCCGCCTCTCCTCCGCCTCCTCCCCGCCCCCCATCAGGCTCCTCACGGCCGCTTCCACCACGTCCCGCCCCACCACGATCTCCTTCTCCACCGGCTGGAACATCAGCGGCTCCGCGACGCCGACGCCAACGCCGATGCCCAGCACCTCCACGGCCATCTTCTCGTTCAAGAACTGGTCCGAGAAGTGCGGCCACGTGACCACCGGCAGCCCGGCGGCGACGGCCTCCAGCGTCGAGTTCCAGCCGCAGTGCGTCACGAAGCCGCCCACGGCGGCGTGGGACAGGATCAGCACTGTCACCCCCGGTTTTAAAAAGAGTACCGGAAGTAGACCATGTATGCGCCAGGATCGGAATCACATACATTAGAACATAAATGATTCATTGCACAGTGCAAAGAGCGTACATGTATAGCTTATTACAACACGAACGGAATAGCGGAAGTCTTTAACATAAACAAAGTCTAATTATCAGAGTAAACAACGGAAGATGGCCTATCATATCCACAAGCAGCTGCCTGGGGGCCACCAGCCTAGAACTCGTCGTACTCCTGGAAAGTCTGGGTATAATCCTCAGCCTCTCCATCTCCTGATCAGCGGTTGCATTGGTCGCAACGAATTTGTTGAAAAAGAAAACAAGGGTGAGTACTTTCGCACTCAGCAAGTGTCCCATTTAGGCTAAGGTGGACTGGCTTTATAGTGGACTGGTTGATTGCAGTAGCTTTTAGTTGGTCAACTTTTATTAAGCACAAGCTAGCAATTATTAACCCCAAAAGTTACCCAACAGAGATAACATTAAGATACGGCATAAAGATTTAAGCGTAAATAAACAAGTAGATAGATATCATTGATCAACATCTCAGCCCAAACCACATGTTTCTCTAATCAATTGAGGGTCCAGGCCGCTCATGACCGTGAGCACGGCTGATGCATCAGTTTGTTAACACTCTCGAGAGGTTGTACACTTTACCCACGGGTCGTGATTTCCCATTGTCCGGGTTTGCAAGACCCTTACACATTACCCTTGATGTGCGACAGGTAGTCTCACTACGAGACCTTTACAAAGGTTCACTAGAGTGTAGCCGCCCGTTACAAGGATTCTCAGTTAGTAAGCATAGAGTTCCCTCCAAGAGGTGACTGACAAAAAGTGCAAACGAATAAACCACTGCACCATCCTTGGCAAAAGAAGGCCTATGCCCTGAGGTACTTCTTACGCCATATTTCAGGGAAGCAACTACAACTCTAGATTCCCTAATTAGTCAGTCAAGGATGCCCCACTCCATCCCACATGGTTGTACTGTTTTCCTGGGTGGTCGCTCGGCGAACCGATCCTTACGGTGAGACACTCGGGTAAACCGACCCAAGCTCCCAAAACAACATATTTCCAACAGTTCCATTAAGTTCCAACAGTTATCAAGATTAAACATTCCCAACCAGAAACATAAGATTCAGAAAGTAAAGTTGAGCGCTAGCAAAAGCTACCACATCACAGCCCAGGGGTATATCAAGATAAAACAACTGGCTAGTCATCCTTAGGTTGCAAGTTGTGCAGGAAAGTAAGTTTCCAATGTAAGGGACAAATAGGTTAAAGAACACTTGCCTTCGTCAAAAGTCTGTTCGGGATCTTCCCAAACTAGGTTTTCAGGTTCAGGGACGAACTCCTCGTCTACACGTTACACAAAATGCAATCAAAACATGGACTAAAACGATAAAACAGTATACCAATCAATATGAGCAGAAGATAACAAGCATAAAACGTTATTCTACTTACTGCTACAAGCTCAACGGTTCAAAAATCATTTTATTTGGACTTAAAACGAGAAAGATACGCATAAAACAAGTTACCAGGGGCATATTTTAAATAAAAACAAAAGTTCCAGGGTTCCAGTGCTAGGATTCATGGGTCTCGGGTTCAAAAACATAGAAACCGAGGGTTTAAAGGGCTAAAAACCCTGACATGGACTGATCTGTGAATAGAATTAAAGAGATAGGGGCTAAAACAGAAATACAGGGGCTCGGTTTTGAACTACATGGACTGCGGGTTGATTAAGAAGAAACCCGGGGTCTCTTTAGCAAAACTGGCGGCGCTGACCGGGGAGCTGACCGGTACGCAGCGGCGGTGGCCGTCGGATCAGGGACGGGCGGTGCGGATTGGATCGGGCGGGGTTTTGGCCGGCGGTGACGGCTCGCGAGCGAGCGGCGGCGGCACATCGCCGGAGCGACGGCGCGCGAGCGCTCTAGAGGGACCGGAGGCACGGGGTTAGGCCGGGGAGCACGAGAGTGGTCCGGCGGAGCCTGTGGTGGCGGTGTGTACGGCGATTGGAGAGTGGGTGGTGGTGCGCGACGGCGAGGCGCGGCGGTCGGCTCGGTACAAACCGCGGCGAGCAATTACCGGCCGAGTGAGAGGGGATTCGGGTCGAGGTTAGGACGGGGGAGTTTCTCACCTCAACGCGGAGGGCCGGGACTTGATATCGTCGGCGGGGAGGCAGCAACGGCGGAGGACGGCGACGGCGGCTCGGGTTCTGCAGGGATGGCGGCGCGGAGCGATTAGAGGCGTGCAACGCGAGATAGAGCCCAAGAGCATGTGCGTTGGGTCCGAGAGAGTGTGGCGAAGCTCACCGAGGTGATCTGGACGGAGGAGATCGGACGGAGACGACGGAACGCGACGGCGACACGGCGGCGTTTGGAGCTCTGCACGGACGGCGGCGCGACGGGTTAGATGCGTTCCATACAGGGAGAGAGGGAACCGAGGAGTGTGCCGGGTGCGCGAGAGCACGGCGGTTCTCACCGTGGTGACTCGGACGGCGGGGAGCGGGCAGCGGGGCCGGCGTACGGTGGCGCACCGGACGAACGGCGTCGGCGTGCGTGCAGCTCTGGAGAGGGCAAAGCGCAAGGTGCGAGCGAGTGGAAAGAACGCGGAACCGACTCCGGGTGCGGGTGCGGGATCTTTGGAGGCCGGGCGGAGAACGTGGGCGCGGGGCGTGGACCCAAGTCGCGGGCGCTCTCGGCTCGAGCTCATCCCGAGCGATGCGGGGCGGTGGTTGGAGGAAGGGAAAAGGGGAACGCCGCCGACGGGCGGGCCCGGGGAGCGGGGGAGGGAGCTGGGTGCGGCTCGGGTGCGTAGGAGCGGACGCGGCGCGGGGCGGCTCCAGCTTGAGCTCGGGCGCGGGCGGCGCGGACGGCGCGCGGGCGCGGACCGAGCGGAGGCGGCGGTTGGAGGTAGGAGGAGGCGCCGACAGGTGGGGCCGGCTGCGCAGTGAGAGGGGGGCGGGGGAGAAAGGCGCACTGCGCTGTTGGGCCGGAAGAGGCAATGGGCCGGTTCGGCCGCTGGGCTTCGGAGGAGGAAAGAAAAGGAAATGGGCCCAAAACCGACCCGAGATGCATAGGAATTCCTGGAGTTTTTAACAAGGTATTTGGGCACTTAAATAAGGGATTTGCAAAAGTAAACCACACAAGAAATTTGTAAACATTTGATCACTCAAATACTAACATCCAGAAAATAAATGCAGAGGCATGGATGCTCAAACAAGTTGATCTTATATTTATTTTAGCACTTGTCTTGGAAAAGAAATTAAATAAACCTCATGACATGATCACTAAACAATCAACTTAAGCATGTTATGATTGAATTTGGCAAAATTTTGGAAGGGCAAATTTTTAGGGTGTCACAAACCTACCCCCCTTAAAAGAATCTCGTCCTCGAGATTCAAGGTTGGTTAGCAAAGAGACTGGGAAACTGTGCCTTTAACTCATCTTCCCTCTCCCAAGTTGCCTCTTCCTCTGTATGGTGACTCCATTTCACCTTGCACATCTTGATCACTTTGTTCCTGGTGACCCTCTCTGCTGTTTCCAAGATCTGAGTTGGATGCTCTGTATAGGTTAGATCTTCCTGCACACTCAATTCCTCCATTGGTAACTGTTCCTCAGGAACTCTCAAACATTTCTTTAGTTGAGACACATGGAAAACATCATGCACAGCTGACAAGTTCTCAGGCAATTCAAGTTGGTATGCTACCTCACCTCTCTTGGCAAGAATTTTAAAAGGTCCAATATACCTGGGTGCTAACTTGCCTTTCACTTTAAATCTGCGAAGCCCTCTCATAGGTGACACTTTTAGATACACATAATCACCCACCTCAAAAGATAGGTCTCTTCTTCTGTGATCTGCATAGCTCTTCTGCCTTGACTGTGCCACTCTCATATTCTCTCGAACAACCTGCATTTGCTCCTCTGCCTCTTTTATAATATCTGGTCCAAACACTTGTTTCTCTCCTGGTTGGTTCCAATGCAAAGGAGTTCTACATCTTCTGCCATACAATGCTTCAAATGGTGCCTTCCCAATACTGGCCTGATAACTGTTGTTATAAGAAAATTCTGCATAAGGTAAACTCTTATCCCAACTAGACCCATACTGTAAAGCACATGCTCTCAACATATCCTCTAAAATTTGATTAGTTCTCTCTGTCTGACCATCGGTTTGTGGATGATAAGCTGAACTGAAGTTTAACTTAGTATCCATAGACTCGTGCAATCTTTGCCAGAAATGAGAAGTGAACTGAGTACCTCTATCAGACACAATCTTTTTAGGAACACCATGTAGGCAAACGATTCTAGAGATATATAACTCAGCCAATCGAGCACCAGAATACGTAGTTTTGACAGGAATAAAATGAGCAACTTTAGTCAGACGATCAACTATTACCCATATAGAGTCATATCCCGCCTGAGTACGGGGCAAACCTGTAATGAAATCCATCCCAACTTCTTCCCATTTCCACTCTGGAATTTTCAATGGTTGTAAAAGTCCAGCTGGTCTCTGATGCTCTGCCTTTACTCTCTGACATATATCACAGACTGCTACAAACTCAGCTATCTCCCGTTTCATACCGTACCACCAGAAAGTCTTCTTCAAATCTTGGTACATCTTATCGCTGCCTGGGTGAATTGAGTAAGCTGTTTCATGTGCTTCCCTAAGAATCAGCTCTCTAATTTCTTTCACTTCGGGCACGCATATGCGGTTCTTGTACCAAACTATCCCATCGGCATCCTCATGAAAATCCTTTCCTTTACCTGCAGAAATCTTTTGCTTGATCTCCTTTATCTTCTCATCATTGAGCTGTCTTTTTCTGATTTCCTGCTCCAGAGTTGGTTCTAGTTCCATAGTTGTTGCACCCAGATTATTCAGAAAACCCAAACTCAACCTGTCAAATTCCTCTCCCAATTCTGGTGGCATTTCTCGAGCTATCAAAAAGTTCACTTGACACTTCCTGCTTAAAGCATCTGCTACAACATTTGCCTTGCCCGGGTGATAGTGAATCTCCAAATCATAGTCACTTACTAGTTCTAACCATCTTCTCTGCCTCATGTTCAGCTCGCTCTGTGTAAAGATGTACTTCAAACTCTTATGATCAGTATAAATATAACACTTCTGTCCAAATAAATAATGCCTCCAAATTTTCAGAGCATGAACAACTGCAGCCAATTCCAAGTCATGAGTCGGGTAATTTTTCTCGCTGTCCTTGAGTTGCCTTGATGCATAAGCTATTACCTTCCCTTCTTGCATAAGAACACATCCCAAACCAAGACGAGAAGCATCACAATACACTGAGAAAGTCTTGTGAAGGTCCGGGAATGTCAACACAGGTGCGGTGGTCAGTCGCTTCTTCAACTCCTCAAATGCAGCTTGACATCCCTTTGTCCATTCAAACTTTACATTCTTCCCCAACAGGGTAGTCATCGGTTTTGCAATCTTGGAGAATCCCTCAATGAACCTCCTATAGTAACCAGCTAAACCAAGAAAACTTCTGATTTCTGTTGCTGTGGTGGGTACCTTCCAGTTCAATACATCCTGTACCTTTCTTGGATCAACTGCAACTCCACCTTTTGATATGACATGACCAAGGAATGGAACCTCATCAATCCAAAATTCACACTTGCTAAACTTGGCGTACAACTGATTATCCCTAAGTTTCTGCAAGACGTGCCTCAAATGGTCTGCATGTTCTCCCTTGTCTTTGGAATACACCAAGATATCATCAATGAATACCACCACAAACTTATCAAGGCAATCCATAAACACACTGTTCATCATGTACATGAAGAAAGCTGGAGCATTGGTCAAACCGAAAGACATGACTGTGTACTCATATAACCCATAGTGAGTAGTGAACGCTGTTTTAGGAATATCTGATGGCCTAATTCTCAACTGATGGTAACCAGACCTCAAATCAATCTTAGAGAACACACAAGCACCTCTCAGTTTGTCAAACAGATCTTCTATTCTGGGCAGAGGATATTTGTTCTTGATTGTTACTGCATTAAGTCCTCTATAATCCACACACATCCTTTGTGACCCATCTTTCTTTTCCACTAACAGAACAGGAGATGCCCAAGGTGATGTACTAGGTCTAATATAACCCTTTTCTAGCAATTCATCTATTTGTTTCTTAACCTCAACATGTTCACTACCAGATATCCTATAAGGTTTCTTGGCTATTGGGGCAGTACCGGGCAAAAGCTCAATAGAAAACTCAATGCTGCGTTCAGGTGGCATACCTGTCAACTCCTCAGGAAACACATCAGGGAACTCTGAAACCACATGAATAGCTTCTAGCTGTGTCATATCTGTTGCATTGAGTGCCAGGCGACCTCCAGAATCCTTTCCTGACGGCGGTGCAGTTACCATAAATTCCATCTGATCCCCAGCTGTTGTTGTCACTCTCGCCTTTCTTTCAGCACAGTTTAATGAGGCATCATATTTCATTAACCAGTCCATTCCCAGGATAATGTCTATCCCATCTGCTTCCAAAACTTTTAGACTTGTTGGAAAGGCTACCCCCCTTATGTTAGTACTAAGGTTCTCACACACCCGGTTGATTTCTAATTTACCCCCAGGTGAATTAACCAACATCGTTTTCTCCATTGAAGTTGTAGGAAAATTATATTTGGCCACAACTTTAGCAGTAACAAAGGAATGTGTAGCACCAGTATCAAACAACACAGAGGCAGGATGGGAGTTGACTAGGAACATACCTAGCAAAATGTTGGGTGCCTCCTGCACAGATTCAGCTGTCACATGATTCAGCTTGCCTCGAGTATAATTCTGTGGTCCTTGGTTCTGGGAGACTGTGTGGGAGGAGCCACTCTTCATCTGCTGGGTTGGATTCTGCCGCGGAACTCCTTGACTGGGCTGTCCCTGTTGCTGCTGCCCAAGCTTCTTTGGGCACTGCCTTGACCAATGTCCTGAATCCCCACAGTGAAAACAACCATTTCCAGTAGGAGCAGTATTGCCTGTCTTCTGTGCACCTGGTGGAGCTGGCGGACGTGGTGTCTGATACCCTTGACGCTGCGCTTGACCCTGCACCTGCTGCTGGTTCTGGTAATTCTGGCGCTGACCCTGGTTATTGTAACGGTGGTTTTGCTGTTGTTGCTGCCCAAAATTACGAATGGGATAGCCTTGCTGTCCCACAGGACGAGGACGATTGTTGCTACTGGAAGATGTGCTGTTGTTGAACTTGCGCTTCCTGTCTTCCATCTCTTTCCTCATGTTCTCAGTCACGATTGCTCTATCCACCAACTTATTGAAATTAGGAAAGGTGTGGTTCATCAGTTGGTACTTCAGAGGGTCTACCAATCCCTTCATGAACCTGCGCTGCCTCTTTGGATCACTATCCACTTCTTCTGGCGCATAACGTGACAGCTGGATAAATTTGTCACGGTACTCACTGACAGTTTTGTTGTTTTGCCTCAATGCCAGAAACTCTTCTTTCTTTAAATCCATTAGACCATCTGGAACATGGTGCATCCTGAAATTGTCCTTGAATTCCTGCCAAGTGATACCGTCTGGGTTTCGGTGGGCAAAACGGTATGCTTCCCACCATTCTTGAGCTGACCCTTGTAGCTGACGAGGACCGTACAACACTTTCTCCCTGTCATTGCATTGCGCAATCTCTAGTTCTCTCTCCACAGTGCGAAGCCAATCCTCTGCATCCATTGGGTTTGCTGAATGGGTAAACACCGGTGGATTTCCTTTGAGAAACGCTGAGCGCTTATCTCGCGGGGGAGCTTGAACTGGCGGTGCCTGTTGTTGCTGCTGTTGTTGGTAGCACATGAAGTTCAGCATCTGGTTGACACTGTTCATCACTTGGGTGTGCATTCCCATCATCTGCTCATATGTTGCCGGTGGTGGCTGCTGTTGGTGGGGGTGTTGTGGTGGAGGAGGTGGAGGTGATTGCTGGGGTGGTGGTGGAGGAGGGGGAGGTGGTGGTGGTGGAGGTGGAGCATGGTGAGGTGGTGGTGGTGCTTGGAATGGTGGTGGTGGTGCATAGAACTGAGGTGCCTGTTGCTGAGGTGGAGGTGGTACGCCGTATCCTCTACCATATGCCTGGTAGCCAGTCCGAGGTCTGCGAGGAACTCCATCACCATTCATCTGATTAAACAAAACCCTTTATGTGAGACACTGATTTCTTTTTTGCCATAACATTAAGATTGCAGAAATAAAACACCTCATCTGACAGAACATAGCATGGTTGAAACTGAACACTGACATGATTATATTTAACATCTGACATAAAGATCTCGCTTAGAATTTTAATTGAAACGGACATAATGTATCTGTATTTGTTCTGACATAAACTCACTGGCATAACACATATATTTCTGACAGGTCACAGATAAAGAGGAAAGATAGACAGATATAAGATAAGACCACAGAACTCAGGTTTATCAAAACCCCAACTAATCTTCATTAAAACTGTTTAACAATCAGGAAACAAACTGACCAAATTGTGGACAAACTCCCACAACTTGATCTCACACAAGGAAAGAACCAAATCATCCATAGCACATTATTACAAACACACGTTCACAACCAAACGAGTTCATTAAACGTACTAACGAACTAAAACTGCTAAGGTGGGGATCCTATTACAGAAAAAGATCATCTACAGATCCATGCGAGTGCTGGCCTCGCGGGACCCATAGGGAAGCCTGGGACGCTTTGGTGCCTTTGAAGTATCTAGGTGACCATTGAGGGTGACTGGCCCTCCAAGCTGTGCCCGCTGTGCATCACATATCCTCCTAAGACGGGCGTTCTCCTCATAAAGAGCTCTGATGTCCTCCAAGGCATGATCCAGCTCAGTGTGAATAACCGCATTCAGGTTCACTGTTGCATCCATAACAGTGCTCCTCTGATGTAGGGTGGAAGCTATGATGCATCCTTGCTCGCCAGGGATCCTACGAGGGTAGTATCTCTCACGCCTGTTCTCCAGTAGGTGATAGTGTTTACCATTGTATTCCAGAAAGGCCTGGCGCGCTGCATCCTGAATTGCAGCAGCCAAGTCCTCTCTAGGTGCTGCACACCAGTGCTTGGACAGCTCTCTGGCACCCCGTAGCTCTCCATCAGCTACTCTGACTCTGCAGCGGACCTCCCAACGTTCTGCATACCTCTCTGTACTGTAATGGTACCGGTAGCAGACATATTCCACGCCTGCCTGGCGTCTTCCATAAGCTCTCTGAAGTATCTTCATGAGTTCCTTGTGAAAGAAACTGTCACCTGAGTCTCTTGTCATCTTGGTTCTCATCCAACGCTCCTGTGTGGGGTCTTCTTCTTGTTGCTCAACAGTGTTACTGCCATGCCCACTATCATCCCCATCATCATCATCACTGTTGTTGCTACTGTTACTGTCATTGTCACCGCTATCATCTCCAGGATCCCCTGCAGCTGCAGCACCCTGTCCTGCATTCTGTCCTCCTGCTGCTTCTTGCTGTCCTGCTTCTTGTGCATCTTCCTCGTCTTCAGCCTGAAGTTCAGCCAAGGCGGCAGCATTAGCAGCTCCCACAGCTGTTACTGCGGCAGCCAACTCCTCCAGTTCTTCTTCTTCTTGCTCCCTCTTTCTCTTGCGAAGTTCTTGCAGTTGGGAGTCATGCCCTGTCACTGTGAACCTCAAGGTAGGTTCTGGAAGACGGTGTGGGAGGTAAACACAGGTACTCTTGCGTGCGGTCAACTTGTTGCAAGCCATCTATACAAAAAGAAAAGACGAAAGCACAAGTTTAGGAATAGATCCAAAAGGAATAAATATAACAAGAGCAAATGATTTTGGTAAACAAATAAAATTGTTTTAGCAGGGGTATGAACAAGTAACATAAAAGTCAAAATATCTTGTCAAAGTCAGAAATTTTGAAGCCAGCAACTTAGTGAGGTGAGTCAGGACTATAAAAATCCTTAAAACGACCAGTTCTACTCTAGGCTAGCGTCCTACAGTCAGCACAGCTCTGATACCACTTATGTCACCCCCGGTTTTAAAAAGAGTACCGGAAGTAGACCATGTATGCGCCAGGATCGGAATCACATACATTAGAACATAAATGATTCATTGCACAGTGCAAAGAGCGTACATGTATAGCTTATTACAACACGAACGGAATAGCGGAAGTCTTTAACATAAACAAAGTCTAATTATCAGAGTAAACAACGGAAGATGGCCTATCATATCCACAAGCAGCTGCCTGGGGGCCACCAGCCTAGAACTCGTCGTACTCCTGGAAAGTCTGGGTATAATCCTCAGCCTCTCCATCTCCTGATCAGCGGTTGCATTGGTCGCAACGAATTTGTTGAAAAAGAAAACAAGGGTGAGTACTTTCGCACTCAGCAAGTGTCCCATTTAGGCTAAGGTGGACTGGCTTTATAGTGGACTGGTTGATTGCAGTAGCTTTTAGTTGGTCAACTTTTATTAAGCACAAGCTAGCAATTATTAACCCCAAAAGTTACCCAACAGAGATAACATTAAGATACGGCATAAAGATTTAAGCGTAAATAAACAAGTAGATAGATATCATTGATCAACATCTCAGCCCAAACCACATGTTTCTCTAATCAATTGAGGGTCCAGGCCGCTCATGACCGTGAGCACGGCTGATGCATCAGTTTGTTAACACTCTCGAGAGGTTGTACACTTTACCCACGGGTCGTGATTTCCCATTGTCCGGGTTTGCAAGACCCTTACACATTACCCTTGATGTGCGACAGGTAGTCTCACTACGAGACCTTTACAAAGGTTCACTAGAGTGTAGCCGCCCGTTACAAGGATTCTCAGTTAGTAAGCATAGAGTTCCCTCCAAGAGGTGACTGACAAAAAGTGCAAACGAATAAACCACTGCACCATCCTTGGCAAAAGAAGGCCTATGCCCTGAGGTACTTCTTACGCCATATTTCAGGGAAGCAACTACAACTCTAGATTCCCTAATTAGTCAGTCAAGGATGCCCCACTCCATCCCACATGGTTGTACTGTTTTCCTGGGTGGTCGCTCGGCGAACCGATCCTTACGGTGAGACACTCGGGTAAACCGACCCAAGCTCCCAAAACAACATATTTCCAACAGTTCCATTAAGTTCCAACAGTTATCAAGATTAAACATTCCCAACCAGAAACATAAGATTCAGAAAGTAAAGTTGAGCGCTAGCAAAAGCTACCACATCACAGCCCAGGGGTATATCAAGATAAAACAACTGGCTAGTCATCCTTAGGTTGCAAGTTGTGCAGGAAAGTAAGTTTCCAATGTAAGGGACAAATAGGTTAAAGAACACTTGCCTTCGTCAAAAGTCTGTTCGGGATCTTCCCAAACTAGGTTTTCAGGTTCAGGGACGAACTCCTCGTCTACACGTTACACAAAATGCAATCAAAACATGGACTAAAACGATAAAACAGTATACCAATCAATATGAGCAGAAGATAACAAGCATAAAACGTTATTCTACTTACTGCTACAAGCTCAACGGTTCAAAAATCATTTTATTTGGACTTAAAACGAGAAAGATACGCATAAAACAAGTTACCAGGGGCATATTTTAAATAAAAACAAAAGTTCCAGGGTTCCAGTGCTAGGATTCATGGGTCTCGGGTTCAAAAACATAGAAACCGAGGGTTTAAAGGGCTAAAAACCCTGACATGGACTGATCTGTGAATAGAATTAAAGAGATAGGGGCTAAAACAGAAATACAGGGGCTCGGTTTTGAACTACATGGACTGCGGGTTGATTAAGAAGAAACCCGGGGTCTCTTTAGCAAAACTGGCGGCGCTGACCGGGGAGCTGACCGGTACGCAGCGGCGGTGGCCGTCGGATCAGGGACGGGCGGTGCGGATTGGATCGGGCGGGGTTTTGGCCGGCGGTGACGGCTCGCGAGCGAGCGGCGGCGGCACATCGCCGGAGCGACGGCGCGCGAGCGCTCTAGAGGGACCGGAGGCACGGGGTTAGGCCGGGGAGCACGAGAGTGGTCCGGCGGAGCCTGTGGTGGCGGTGTGTACGGCGATTGGAGAGTGGGTGGTGGTGCGCGACGGCGAGGCGCGGCGGTCGGCTCGGTACAAACCGCGGCGAGCAATTACCGGCCGAGTGAGAGGGGATTCGGGTCGAGGTTAGGACGGGGGAGTTTCTCACCTCAACGCGGAGGGCCGGGACTTGATATCGTCGGCGGGGAGGCAGCAACGGCGGAGGACGGCGACGGCGGCTCGGGTTCTGCAGGGATGGCGGCGCGGAGCGATTAGAGGCGTGCAACGCGAGATAGAGCCCAAGAGCATGTGCGTTGGGTCCGAGAGAGTGTGGCGAAGCTCACCGAGGTGATCTGGACGGAGGAGATCGGACGGAGACGACGGAACGCGACGGCGACACGGCGGCGTTTGGAGCTCTGCACGGACGGCGGCGCGACGGGTTAGATGCGTTCCATACAGGGAGAGAGGGAACCGAGGAGTGTGCCGGGTGCGCGAGAGCACGGCGGTTCTCACCGTGGTGACTCGGACGGCGGGGAGCGGGCAGCGGGGCCGGCGTACGGTGGCGCACCGGACGAACGGCGTCGGCGTGCGTGCAGCTCTGGAGAGGGCAAAGCGCAAGGTGCGAGCGAGTGGAAAGAACGCGGAACCGACTCCGGGTGCGGGTGCGGGATCTTTGGAGGCCGGGCGGAGAACGTGGGCGCGGGGCGTGGACCCAAGTCGCGGGCGCTCTCGGCTCGAGCTCATCCCGAGCGATGCGGGGCGGTGGTTGGAGGAAGGGAAAAGGGGAACGCCGCCGACGGGCGGGCCCGGGGAGCGGGGGAGGGAGCTGGGTGCGGCTCGGGTGCGTAGGAGCGGACGCGGCGCGGGGCGGCTCCAGCTTGAGCTCGGGCGCGGGCGGCGCGGACGGCGCGCGGGCGCGGACCGAGCGGAGGCGGCGGTTGGAGGTAGGAGGAGGCGCCGACAGGTGGGGCCGGCTGCGCAGTGAGAGGGGGGCGGGGGAGAAAGGCGCACTGCGCTGTTGGGCCGGAAGAGGCAATGGGCCGGTTCGGCCGCTGGGCTTCGGAGGAGGAAAGAAAAGGAAATGGGCCCAAAACCGACCCGAGATGCATAGGAATTCCTGGAGTTTTTAACAAGGTATTTGGGCACTTAAATAAGGGATTTGCAAAAGTAAACCACACAAGAAATTTGTAAACATTTGATCACTCAAATACTAACATCCAGAAAATAAATGCAGAGGCATGGATGCTCAAACAAGTTGATCTTATATTTATTTTAGCACTTGTCTTGGAAAAGAAATTAAATAAACCTCATGACATGATCACTAAACAATCAACTTAAGCATGTTATGATTGAATTTGGCAAAATTTTGGAAGGGCAAATTTTTAGGGTGTCACAAGCACCTGCGGCGCCCACCCTCTGATGAGCACGCCGGTGCCGCGCCCCGCCACGCGCGCCTCGAGCTCGTCCAGGGCGGCGCGCGCCGCGTCGTCGTACTCGTGGGCGTTCCTGAGGACCCAGATGAACGGCTGCCCCGAGGCCTCCAGCCCCAGGCCGAGCTCCACGGCCTGCTTCCCGCTCGCATGCGCGATGCTCCCGAAGCTGACGTAGACGACGGAGCCGGGATCCTTGCCGTCGAGCCACCGGAGGCACTCGTCGGCGTCGATGGCCGCCGCGGCGTTCCCCCTCGCCGCCAGCGTCGTCGCGGCGCGCTTCTGCTGGTGGTGGTAGAGCGACACCGGCCCGACCGTCCAGACCTTCATCTTCCTCGCCGCCGCGTACCCCGCGACGTACTCCGGCTCCATCTCCGCGAAGGTGTTCATGACGACGCCGTCGGCCTCGGCGCGCGCGCGCTCGACGTAGTCCGCGAAGTCCTTCCACTCGTCCGACTCCCGGAAGAAGCCCGGGGCCTGGCACCTCGTCACGACGACCCGTCTCCCCTCCAGCCCCGGCACGACGACCGGCTCGTCGTGCCCGGCGACGCCGTCGTACGCGTTGAACCTCTCGACGTTGTGCTGGCAGAGGAGGCAGAAGGCGCACATGCTGAAGAAGGTGAGGCGCGGGACGCCGAGGCTCGCCGAGAGCTCCGTGGTCCACGGCTGGCAGAAGTCCGCCACGACGCACGTCGGGAACGGGCCGCGCGCGCGGAGGTGTCGCTCGATGGGCGCGCGGAGGAGCGCCACCGCGTCGAAGTAGCGCCGCGTGGCCTCCACCGGGACGTTGTCCATGTTGTCCGCGCCGTCCGGGAGGCCGACGGCGGCGTAGTCGAGCGGGAACTCGGCGAGCCGGACGCGCAGCCCCGACCGGCGCGCGGACTCCACGGTCGGCCGCACCCGCGCGGCCGTGGCCGGGGTGCCGACGACGGTGCACACCGCGCCGTGCGTGGCGAGCAGAAGTGCAGTGTCGACGGCCGGGATCAGGTGGCCCTGCGCCATCAGCGGGACGAACACGAAGTGCGCGGCATGGGTAGGGGCGCCGCCGGTGTCGTCGTCGTCGGCGTCTCCTCGGCCCTTGTTGGTTGCTGCTGCTTGTCCTTGGCTACCCATCTTGATTATTCTTGGCCGGAGATCGTCGTGGTCGTGGCCGACCCTGACCGGCCGGATAGGATAGCGGGGCAGTGACCAGTGAGCACCAGTGAGGTTGTAGTGTTCTTGGGCTTCCGTGTGTGTTCGAGTTGCGGCTTGTGCCTTTAAAGGACCCACGCATCAATTATGTGGGTCGATTTGGAGCTTAGCTTCCGTCGTTAGGCGAACCGGCCAACGCCGGCAGGTTCGGCATCGATGTTCCCAGGCTGCAGGACGTCACCGGTGGCGCCAGGATGACACTGGGTGTGATTTTTTGAGATACTGCAATCTTCGATCGGAATCTTCGTAATGTACGATGCGAGTGGCAGAGGTAGTGGCCTGAAATCTAACGTCACTGACTTTAGCCATGTTTAATTTTGCTGGATTAGACCCAGGCCCCACGTTTGTTTGGGCTACATCGTCCTGGTGAATTCTGATTGCACTCGAGGACGAGCAACGTGCCAACGTGGTGTCTGTCAGTTCCGCAAAAGGCCGCGGCTTTGGCAGTTTGGCTTAATTGTTATTTCCGTTAAGAAATCCAATTCTAATTAAAGTTTGGATGGTCTCATACCAAATATATCTTCGAAGGGTTATCCACCTCTATATAATCAACACCCTGTGTATCTATAAGAAATAAGAGAAGAGACCAGAAGCTCCACCTAGATCTGTCTCCCGTGTGTTCTATCTGCCGTGAATCTGGGATGGGAGACGGGTTCTACAACTTCTCCACGCCTGATCTGCTGCGGGAGGAAAGGAGAACAGATCTGATGATCCGCAGTAACGTAGTTCCTCAACACGTTATCAGCACGTTCTACCTCGACATTGCGTTGCTGCGAGATCAGATTTGTTCTGCATCAACTCTCCGTCACACCGGTAGGTCCTCGGTCTAGCCAGGTCCTCGGTCTAGCCGAACTGTCCTACGCGACGGGCTTCGATTCCTTACATCGGTAGAGGTATGAAATTAGGTATGAAATTGCATCCTGCAGATCGCATCACAATACCCTAATTCGATTCAGCATGTGCGCGTATTTTCTCTTCGATCTGTTAATCATACGAAAAAAATCGCACCGGCTTGATGGGCCACGCCGCCACGACGGCGTATGTCGTGGTGCCCATCGTCGGTGCCTGCAGCACCGCACTGCCCCTACCATGCATGTACGGCCATCGGCCCCTGGCCAACCGACGTGAGGTTCTTTTGATTTTGCAAGGTTCTATACTAGTTCAAGGGTGCGCGCTTCGCGCGCCCGTGGCACACATTGGCAAAATAGCAGCACCATAACGTTTCAATAATTTGGACAACCCTCAATGAAGAAGATCATAAAAAACATAGATGTTATAAAGGCTAGCTGCTCAAGATGTGCACGTCACTCTGCTAACTAATAGAGTAACAGATACATATTTTACATGCCTGACAAAAAGTGCTTTACATGTAGACAAATACTCCTATAAATATAGAGTAGGCTGATCTATTTGTTCTACTCATTTTTATGGTTATTTCACAAACAACAAACCGCTTGGTGTTTAGATGGGTTCTTCCGAATTGTCATCTAGCAAGTTGGCATGGCAGTGACAATATTAAGGTAGGAATCTCTAATCGCATGCATATGCTCAGGAGCATCTTGCATTAGCATCCACTCTCCTGGCTGCTCTATGAACATGAAAAGTCCAATCATAGAAACCAAACACCGGCCAGGATTGTGTTGGGAGCATCTCTACTCTGCTTCTTCATGCTGCCAAAATTGCCGGATCAGCTACCTCCATGGTTGATGGTTCAGTAGGGCTCATGCAGGTCTAGGAATCTTTGAACATGTCCTGTGCAGGGTTTCCCAGAAAACTTCCAGCAAAAATATGCAGGAGCTGTAAACATCCCCAAGAGTTGAGATGGCAGAGCCCTTGCATAGCTATGTACATTTCCGCTATTACTTGATAGGTGTGTGCACACACATGTACATGAACTTAATAGGGTAGACCTATAGAAATCAAGACTGAATAATGCAATGCGTATGAGTAGAAATTCACCTGGAGTGAGATAATCAACGCAGCTTTTTATTCAAACGAAGTTAGCTGAGTTTAATAAGAGTTTCGCTTGTGAATTCAGGATTGTTTTTTGGAACCTCAAAACCTCCAACTCAGGAAACCGTGTCTTCTGCAGGAAGAATATTATTTGGTTTAAGATCACAACGAACTATTGATGGTTGACTTTGGCTTTGAAGAAAGTCCATTGAAGGACAGATCCAGTCTTAGGATCCAAGAATTTGTATACCTGTGGGGATATTAAGGCTACTCCATGTGACCATAAAAATACCTTTTAAGGCCAGTAGGTCCCTCTTGTCGTACCCCCATCTATCCTCTACTCTGGCAAGTGTTGGAAGGTATCTGCGTAAACAAGAAATCAATCAGGTGGGTCCTGCCATTGTCATTAAACTATGGGACAGCAAGGTGAAAGAACAGAATTTACTAAGGTTGTGAATCGCCAAATGCGACACTGAGTTTATGAACACACCGGTTTAAAGCTGAGGAACAAACAACATAGGCATCTGATAATCGAAATATAACTGTCTAACCTGAACTAAATTGGTAGACCCCCACAAGACATGGTTATAAGCTGAAGTAGTATTTACATCATCACTTTATATTAGTTGCAAAGCTTTAGAGACATGAGATTGTATCTTACAGCAAGTTTCATCATATAACATGCTGCAGAGATATTGCTGAAGAAACGGCATGTTCAATGTTTAATCACAAGATCATCTTGCGGCTACTGATAATGTTCCTAGAGTGACATCATCAAATGTAATATTAGTGAAGTGCTATGAAAAACTAAAACGCTAAATGAACATCTGCAGAAACAACATGCTCATCGTTTAATCACCAGGCCATCTCGTTGCCTAAGTGCATAATAAAATTCGACAAATTGCCTAAACTATCGCTGCACAATCAAATTCCATACACATGCTAATAACAGGAAAAGGCAAACAATACTGCAACTATAACTAACATAGTGCTACAACTGCAACTGCCAAGGAGCGCAGGCCAAACAAAACTGCATCTGGTAGCAAAATTTTAATTTTGTTCTAATGTTCTTTCATTCTATGAGCTAGAGACGAACACCACAAAAACAGGGTAGCTGACCTTATTATCGACTATCCGCTTCCTGTGGATCAAGAGCAACGCTGAACTCAGTTTTCAGGCCTAACGAACACAACAATTTAAACTTGAATTCAGGTATTCAGATAAAGAAGTACTTACTAAACCAATATGAATGTGCAGTAAGGAAATACCAGGCATGTCATAGGTTTGCAATGATTCTTTCCTTCTTATTTCTTTATTCAATTGGAACCTGCACTTAGTTTGAACTACTACCACCATTAGGGACAATTCATTAGATTGGCATGTTACCTGAATCAAACACAGGCATATATTATCAGAAAGAGCAATGGAAATATATTGCCAATGCAGAGCATAACAATTTAATCTGTCTCCCCCTGTTTCACTCATCTCCCTGTCAACGGTAATACGGTTTGAGCCACCCAATCCTCAAAGTTGTTGGTATTACAATTGTTCTAATAATGCCGAGGCAATTTGACAGCGACTGAAAAAAGGAGTTTCTTATAGGCATGCAGCTTCCAAGGCAACCAAGGAAAGATTCACTAGATAACGCAGGTTGACAACATGGCAGAAACAGCGAGCACATGTTATTTTAGAACTCTAACATCAATTTGTTTATAACGCACAACGATTAATACTAATGAATTAGTCTTACACGAACACAAGAGAATTTGCCAAATAGCTTCCGTATAGAGAACTGAGCTGTTTAAACTTAAACGATCAAGCAATCTGATGACAAAAATAGTAGCAGCCAATGCCTTTATGATACGAAGAATTAATGGAGAGGAAACAGTACCTATGCTACCGATTCAGCAAACGACACTGTAATTTTGGGAATAGAGACGTAAAAATACAACTGAACCCTCTTTTCAAGCAATAGGCAGAAAGCAAAGCAAGAATGATGTGGAGCCTGCAAAATCGTTAAGAAATCATCAACATCAGAGATATCGATCTCTCTAACATCCTGTAGCAATGAAACGAGAAGGTGAAAGCTACGGAGTACAGAAGGTGAGTGCTGGAGCGCCACCATGGTCTCTACTCAAAAGATAAACAATAAAAGGTAACTACTGAGTACAGACGGTGAGTGCTGGAGGAGATTGGTCCTCACCTCCGTCGATCTGCGTCCAGGCAAGCTAAGGAGGGAGCAGATGTGAGAGGAGCAGATACTGGTGAGATCGAGAGAGGAGCGGCGAGCACGGCAGCGGCAGCGTGCTTTGGGGTGCTCACTTGCGCCGCCACTTGTGCCGCACCGCCTATCAGCGCCCGTCGAGCTGGACATCGCCGGGTCGGCGCTGCTGCGCGCCGTGCATGACCACCGCAGCACCGCGGCATCACCACTGCGGGTGGCGGGCCAGGGTACTGCCGGTCGGCCAAAGTGCCGCGACTGTGGGCCTGGTCCTCGCCATTTTGTCCTCTGCCCCGATCTGCTGAGACGCCGCCGCGTCTGGCCACCACCGCTGCGCCGACGACAGAAAACACCGATCCACAAACCCCACAAGGGCGAGAGTGCGTGGAGGGCCGGTGGTGCCGACAAAAATGGGGCCGCAAATGAGCACGGCACGGCAAGAAGAAAGCGAGGGAAAGGCGGAGAGGGCCGTACCTGCGCACGGCTGCTGCCGCCTGTCGCCGTAGCCGCAGGCGAGGAGCAAGAACGGCCGCAGCAAGCCACTTCCGTCAGCCCGTCAGCACCACCTCTCCCATGAGACTCAAGCACCGTCGCCGTGTTAGCCGCTCAGCCGCGTGGCCGGCCCACCCGCTGCCGGATCCCCTGCCGTGGCTACTCTTCGCGCCGCCGGGTCGTGGAAGAGGAAGAGGACAGGTCCGCGCTGCCGGCGATGGGGGCGCCGCCGGCGGCTGAAGCACACCCACTGGGTACTCTGCAGCGCTGCTCCCCTCACCGCCCGCTCGCCTACGCCGCCTGGTCGGGTGAAAGGAGCGGGAGGGCGAGGGCGGGGCGGCGGCGGGGTTGGGGACTTGGGGTAAAGGCCGGGCCACGTCTTCCTAAGGGCTGCTAGGCGCCACACCCCACGCTGCGCCGCCTCGCTGCATGGCTCCTCCGCACACGCCCCGCGCCATAGAGCTACGGAGACTCCACTCGCCCGTGCCGGTCGCAAGCCTGCGCCACCGCTCGCCCGCGCACGCCTAGCTAGAGGCCAGGCCGTCGCTCCTCCTCAGCCAGATCCAGAGAAGATAGGGTTTGAAGTGGGGCCGCGGGTGTCGGCGTTGGATCTCTCGGCGCTAGGGTGGGCGAGTGGGCAGGCAAATGAAAATGGAGCAGGTGTTGCGAGGTGGAGACGCTCTTTTTTGCGGCAAGCCCCGACGAACCACTCCGTCGGTCGCGCCATACCGCCGCACAGGACGGAAGGACCGCCACCATGCCCAGCCAGAATGGAAGAGGCGGAGCCGCTCTTACCAGCCAACCACTCCTCCGGCCACGGACTGCACAGTAAACAAGGACCTCGACCGCCACGGAGGAGGAAGCCAGCGCCCACTCGACGGCTGCCAACGCAACCTTGCGACTGTTGCAAACAGGACTGGCCGTGGGCACGCGTCGGCGCCACGGCGTAGGACTCCAGGCTCCTCAGACGACGACGCGCCTCCCGAGGACGGCCGGCCGGCCGCCACACGCCCCCGCTCGCCGCCGGAGCCGCTCCCCGCGCACGGGCAGCCGCACATCGTCGCATCAGGCGGCCGCCGTCGGGGAGCGGGCAGAGCTGCCCCGAGCGCCGAGAAGCGCTAGGCGCTTTCTTGGTTCTAAATTGGCTAGTATTGAGTTCTCGTTTGGTACATGCTGACCTGCACGTTGTCACACAAGCCATGTCCCTGTCCTGATGCACAGGTCGAACGAGCAGCTTTACACCACGCACCTCCAAGCGAAGGTGTGCCGCTGGTCGGCGCCATGCCCGTGCTGCTGGCTGCCCGGGCCTGCCGCCCGCCGCCTACACTAAGCGCCGCTGGGACCTGTCGATCCGCGTCGAGCGCGTGTTGCTTGCCCAGGAGTTGCTGGCACTATAACGCGCATGTGATGAATACGTCGGCTGCCTCAGCGGTCAGCACGCTGCGCGCGGCGGCGCTCCGTGTGTGCTAGCTTGCCCTAGTGTATAACGCGGTGCATGCCGCCGTGTTGGCTCGCTGGAGTGCACGAGCCCGTGTCACTTGGGCTGCACTAGCTGCACCGTACCTCATTGATTGGGCCTATTTGGGATACAGTACGGACCGAAATTTTTGCTATGTTGGGCCACCCCTGCTGGGTCGCACCACCACCAACTGGGCCTTCCTCGTGATCGCGCCCCTGTTGGGCCGATTTTGCGTTCTGGAAGGGCTGTCACAGTTTTTTTTAATGTCTCTTTTGTCTATATTTCTATGATTTAATTATTTTCAGTAGCAAATAATTCGTAGAAAATTTATAAATGCATGAAACCGGGAAATTTAGCAAATTTTGCTCTATACACCTGCAGTTGTATGTATATATTTTCTCCCCGGATGCTTTATGTGTGTCCAGAAGGTTTACACGGATTATTTAGTTCATCGCACATGTCACACACCTTGTGAGCTTGTATGCCCTGTGTGTCTGCCACATCCGGCACCTCATTATTGTGCTATCGTATGCCTCTCTGTGTTGCGCTCACGGTGCATATCCGACAATTTGTGTTGCGCCTGTAGCGCCACTTTATGTCGTGTTGCCACATCGTTGTGCTATATGTTGCCGCGTCAGATGCGCGTGCTTGTTCTGCTATCCGCGGACATAGCAAAATATGTCACATGTCTGTGCAAGTTAGGCTGGTTCTGGGAGAACCACGCAGCCACCCTGCCCTGACGGCCATGAGTGAGCTGCTGCTACTACTTCTTTGTATACTACTGCAGCCCTGATGGTTGTATATGCGCGAACAATTCTAGACGCTGGAGCGTGGCTTCGCGTATGACGTGATGGATCTGTAACCTCCTGAAGAGATCTGAATTTCTTTTGGCAATTTTCACGTGCATGAACAATTTTTTTGTTGGCCCTATATATTTTATTTTGTATGATTTGTGTTGTGTGGCATCATATGTTATATACATTATAGCCAAGTGCCCAACAACTAAAAAGATTATAATAATATCTTGAAAATCTGAGAAATTAATGAAACACATATAAGACCAGCCTTGTCTCTCTGCTTTCTCCTTATGCGTGAAGTTATTTTTATCCGAAATAACCAAAAAAATATAACATAATGCAACAAAGTCTCTTTGGGTAATATGACATCACAATTTGGGATCATCCTTTGTGCTCAAGCCGTGAGCACAAAAGATCACTAACGCTCTATAATTTATATATTGGCTCAATATCTCAGTCATAATTGGTCGACTTGAAGTTGACATATTGCTCTCATTGTCGCTGAAAAGACATAAAGCATAATCTGAGATAAAAGGCAATAACCCCATGCAACATGAAGTTGCAAATACCCGAAAGGATAATCTGAGAACTTTTTCGCCATGTATTGTGTGAAAAAGGATTGTGTGTTCTTGAAGAACCACCTTGCTCGTCCTGTTTTGGACCCTGTTTGTTCGTGTAGCATATAATTCTCAGTACCTATGAACTCCTCTTGAGTAGATCTATACACTGGGTATGTTGTAGATGTATGAAATGACCTTTTTGCCCTCGGTTTTAGTACATGCATGTGAGGGTAAAGTAAGGAACAAAAATGATGTAAATGACCTCCAAATGATGTGGGTTTTGGATAGAGGTTTTCTTAGGGTGGTATGGCACTATGGAAAATTTTGTAGCACTAGCTTTGTTCTGTAGGTCACTGTTTTGCTATTTTGGAGTAGGTTTTTAGCCTTTTAATCAACACAAAAGATGTGGTCAATATGACATACTCTTAAACATGCTCTAGAGTATTTTCCCCCAGTTTTGGTCAGCCTAGGAAACACACTAATGGAATACAGGGCTCTGCGTGATGATCTTTGCTAGTGATTTGAAAATGACAAAAGTCGCTAGCTAGGGAAAGAAAATGGGAAAAGGATTCTTAAATGGCTAGCAAATTTCCAGGAAAAATATGGTAGCTTGTTGGTGAGGTAGGGTACCCAAAAAGTATATATGTTCATACCAGGACCACTGTTTTGTATGAAATGAATTATTATGGCTAATAAAGATATGGAAAATAGATGTCCTGCAAATAATTAGATTCTAGGCTTGGTAATTTTTGTACACACTCTAAATATTCATACTAGAGCACTGTTAAAATTTCATGCTCAGAGGACATTCCTAAAAATTATGAAAAATCAAACAAGTTCTGGGGCTGAAATAATGTAGGATTTATTATAAATTCATTTTAGCACTTCTAGGCCTAAATTTTTGGCAGCAGCCCCATATGTTGTAGTTCTACAGGTGACAAAATTTTAGGAGTCATTGGAGTTATGTAGCTAGGGGGAAGCCTAGGGGTCTAATAAATCCATTTTTGGGCAAGTCAAATAAAAACTAGGGTTATAAGAAAAGTAAAGACAAAAGGGAGGAGCTTGCCCTAAAACTCCTTTATGTGTAGTAACCATGTGGTTTTTAGGTGATGGTTTGTATGATTTCTTGGTAAGGTTTACGTTGTTACCACACATGAGCATCTCGCATACCATATGCATTCGTTGCACTCATTTGCGCATGATGGCATGCATATAGATCCCGGAGTCGAGGAGCAGACGCAGGAGCAACCACTGATCAAGGAGCCCGAGGACCCGGAGCCGTACCCGCAGCAAGAGGATCTCCAGCAGGCCGCCGACTCCGCTCCCGACGACACTGACCCTAGCGAGGAAGGTAGGCAGGACCATATTCTCCCAGCTAATATTATTTTATGATTACGCATATGCATTAGGTGTTGATTGGAACCCCTTTTCATTAGACCCTTGGCCGCCCTGGCCCTAGCATCTACACTAGGTACGTAGGACAAGTTGCCTAGAAATGATAGGCTCGACTAGATACGAGTGAGAGGTCACTCGTTACGTAGGTGTTTTGAAAAGAAAGAGAACACTGTTTATGCTAAGATGGTATTATGATGAGGATTGATTGGAGACCGGGCGGAGATTAAGTTATATTCTTGCGGTGTGCGTTGTTGCGGTGTAATGGCTCCGCCCGAGTCGCATAAGGCCCGTTCGCTGTTCGCCTGCTGGTTGGCATACCATTGCTAAAGTGCTTACCCGATTAATGGGGCCGGTGAAACCTTACTTGTGCCATCCGGAGAACAGAAACACGTTCCTACCCACTGGTTGAGAGGAAGGTGGCCCGGGGGAGCTTGGTACTCATGTCGGGGAGTCCGAGATGTCGGCAGGCTCGTCATGGGGGCACAACCCGGGAGTCAGGTGGGAGTGAATCGAACTTGGGATGGGACAGGTGGAAGAGGGGGACTATATGTGGGAAAGCCGTCGTGTGAGTAAGCATATGGCCCCCTGGCATTTTTAGTTATTCCCGGGAATTAGAAATCGATTCGAATCGCTGATGCTCACCAGGTGTGAGAATGCCAAATACCGCACACGGGCAACGTAGTAATAACTCTAATTTGATGTATTATGATTCATGTTTTCGAATGCTACATGTTTGACTATGACATGCCTTCTATTCATGCAAGTTTTTATGAATTCCTTTATTGCAATTGGCTCGGTTATCATGAAGAGATATCAGCTGTCAAATCCTGCTACTCTATGATCATAACTTGTTATAAAAGCAACGGCTAAGGACCAAATCTCTAGTAAGCAAGCTTTGCGTCAGCCGTAAACCACATCCATTAAGACCTACTGAGTAATTAGTACTCAGGGTTTGCCCCCGCTTTTGAGTTACAGGTATGGAGTTCCTCTTCTGTGCCTGTGTTGGCAGAGGGACTTGTTATCATCAGGAGTAAGAAGCGTGTTGAGCTGGCGAATGAAGTGACATCAGTGGGCATGATGTTACTTTATTTCTGCAAGTCTTTTGGTTGTCATGAACTATGATGGATAAAGATTTCCGCTGCGAGACTCTATTTGAACGTTAATTTACGTATGAGACTATGTTGAACTCTATTTTATTCCGAACTGGTTTGTAACCTAAATTCCTACGTAACACCTGTTCAACTGCCTGTGATGATGTAACTGTTGTGGCTCCATCGAGGGTCGAATGCGTGTGATGTCGGTTCCTCTGGGGTTTTGGTACGAATCGAGGGCCGAAGGCTTCTCGACGGACGACCGGGTTTAGTACGGCCTAAGTACACTGAGAGCTAATGGTGGCAGGTGTACTTAGCCCGGATTAAATCGGCGGTTCCGCCACAGCTCCTCCGCACACGCCCCGCGCCATAGAGCTACGGAGACTCCACTCGCCCGTGCCGGTTGCAAGCCTGCGCCACCGCTCGCCCGCGCACGCCTAGCTAGAGGCCAGGCCGTCGCTCCTCCTCAGCCAGATCCAGAGAAGATAGGGTTTGAAGTGGGGCCGCGGGTGTCGGCGTTGGATCTCTCGGCGCTAGGGTTGGCGAGTGGGCAGGCAAATGAAAATGGAGTAGGTGTTGCGAGCTGGAGACGCTCTTTTTTGCGGCAAGCCCCGACGAACCACTCCGTCGGCCGCGCCATACCGCCGCACAGGACGGAAGGACCGCCACCATGCCCAGCCAGAATGGAAGAGGCGGAGCCGCTCTTACCAGCCAACCACTCCTCCGGCCACGGACTGCACAGTAAACAAGGACCTCGACCGCCACGGAGGAGGAAGCCGGCGCCCACTCGACGGCTGCCAACGCAACCTTGCGACTGTTGCAAACAGGACTAGCCGTGGGCACGCGTCGGCGCCACGGCGTAGGACTCCAAGCTCCTCAGACGACGACGCGCCTCCCGAGGACGGCCGGCCGGCCGAGGGGCCCATGCAGAGCCGCTCCGAGGCGAAGCCACACGCCCCCACTCGCCGCCGGAGCCGCTCCCCGCGCACGGGCAGCCGCACATCGCCGCATCAGGTGGCCGCCGTCGGGGAGCGGGCAGAGCTGCCCCGAGCGCCGAGAAGCGCTAGGCGCCTTCTTAGTTCTAAATTGGCTAGTATTGAGTTCTCGTTTGGTACATGCTGACCTGCACGTCGTCACACAAGCCATGTCCCTGTCCTGATGCACAGGTCGAACGAGCAGCTTTACACCACGCACCTCCAAGCGAAGGTGTGCCGCTGGTCGGCGCCATGCCCGTGCTGCTGGCTGCCCGGGCCTGCCGCCCGCCGCCTACACTAAGCGCCGCTGGGACCTGTCGATCCGCGTCGAGCGCGTGTTGCTTGCCCAGGAGTTGCTGGCACTATAACGCGCATGTGATGAATACGTCGGCTGCCTCAGCGGTCAGCACGCTGCGCGCGGCGGCGCTCCGTGTGTGCTAGCTTGCCCTAGTGTATAACGCGGTGCATGCTGCCGTGTTGGCTCGCTGGAGTGCACGAGCCCGTGTCACTTGGGCTGCACTAGCTGCACCGTACCTCATTGATTGGGCCTATTTGGGATACAGTACGGACCGAAATTTTTGCTATGTTGGGCCACCCCTGCTGGGTCGCACCACCACCAACTGGGCCTTCCTCGTGATCGCGCCCCTGTTGGGCCGATTTTGCGTTCTAGAAAGGCTGTCACAGTTTTTTTTAATGTCTCTTTTGTCTATATTTCTACGATTTAATTATTTTCAGTAGCACATAATTCGTAGAAAATTTATAAATGCATGAAACCGGGAAATTTAGCAAATTTTGCTCTATACACCTGCAGTTGTATGTATATATTTTCTCCCCGGATGCTTTATGTGTGCCCAGAAGGTTTACACGGATTATTTAGTTCATCGCACATGTCACACACCTTGTGAGCTTGTATGCCCTGTGTGTCTGCCACATCCGACACCTCATTATTGTGCTATCGTATGCCTCTCTGTGTTGCGCTCACGGTGCATATCCAACAATTTGTGTTGCGCCTGTAGCGCCACTTTATGTCGTGTTGCCACACCGTTGTGCTATATGTTGCCGCGTCAGATGCGCGCGCTTGTTCTGCTATCCGCGGACATAGCAAAATATGTCACATGTCTGTGCAAGTTAGGCTGGTTCTGGGAGAACCACGCAGCCACCCCTGACCTGACGGCCATGAGTGAGCTGCTGCTACTACTTCTTTGTACAGTACTGCAGCCCTGATGGTTGTATATGCGCGAACAATTCGAGACGCTGGAGCGTTGCTTCGCGTATGACGTGATGGATCTGTAACCTCCTGAAGAGATCTGAATTTCTTTTGGCAATTTTCACGTGCATGAACAATTTTTTTGTTGGCCCTATATATTTTATTTTGTATGATTTGTGTTGTGTGGCATCATATGTTATATACATTATAGCCAAGTGCCCGACAACTAAAAAGATTATAATAATATTTTGAAAATCTGAGAAATTAATGAAACACATATAAGACCAGCCTTGTCTCTCTGCTCTCTCCTTATGCGTGAAGTTATTTTTATCCGAAGTAACCAAAAAAAAATGTAACATAATGCACCAAAGTCTCTTTGGGTAATATGACATCACAATTTGAGATCATCCTTTGTGCTCAAGCCGTGAGCACAAAAGATCACTAACGCTCTATAATTTATATAGTGGCTCAATATCTCAGTCATAATTGGTCGACTTGAAGTTGACATATTGCTCTCATTGTCGCTGAAAAGACATAAAACATAATCTGAGATAAAAGGCAATAACCCCATGCAACATGAAGTTGCAAATACCCGAAAGGATAATCTGAGAACTTTTTCGCCATGTATTGTGTGAAAAAGGATTATGTGTTCTTGAAGAACCACCTTGCTCGTCCTATTTTGGACCCCGTTTGTTCGTGTAGCATATAATTCTCAGAATTTTGCATGATTCTAGCCGCTGAATAGGCTTTTAGGGGAGCATGTCAAATGGTAAAGGTCAGTCTCTGATAGACATGCCGTTGGGGTTTATGTAGCAGAACTACAACATTATACCTCTTCGCATAATCTGCCTCTAATCTACCAGAAGTAAAAACAGTTGACAGATAAATATGAAATCCCACATCACTATGTAACTAAAAGCTACATTAGGTGTCAAACCATATATGGTCATTGTGATTTTTGACGCTGAAATATCATACAGGTTTGACCACCTACCTGCAAGTGATGATTATTCGTGATATAAGATGAAGATCTTGTGGAGACCTGTTGTATTCTCCCTAATCTTGATAGCTTCTTCATGCAAGAGCAGCACCGTTTGTTGAATGAGATTTATCCTAGAAGGATATTGGTCATGTTTCTCTCTCGCCAAGCAGTTGTTATCATTTGCTTAGTCCGAAACTTTGCATTTGGATGATATTTCCTAGATAATACAAATTTTTGGCCTTGTCTATTCTGTTCTAAACCTTATCTTTATGCCAAAAAATAAAGAGCTTGAAATCATGTTTTATGGAACAAATGTTATATAATATAAGGAGAAAAACTTGCCTTGCAGGCATTTTGCACTACAAATATATAACTTGGGAAACGATTAATCGTAGCATGTTGGCATCAATCACCTGAAGTTGTGATTAAGTTTTAGCTTTGTGCAGAACACAAGCTTGCCATGTGTCTTTGGATCTTACCGTGCACTTGAAGATGCATACGTAAACATCGACCTCGTAGGTCGCTTCATTGAAATCTAACCATGCTTTGGCTATATGTACACATATTCCCTTATTAATTCTCGAGCATTATTGCTTAATGTGGTTTTACATTTTCTCATAACCATTATACTTTAAAATGTTGCAATCTATAATACCCAATTTTTAATGGTATGAGTAATTGGATAAATCATGGGCAAATATTAAATGAGCTAGACTATATAACTCTGTATACCAAAATCACTGCTTGGCGGCACTGGCCTGATGCCATGTACTTTGTTATCATAATATATGCACACGTTTCTCTACGCGCCTGAATGCGCGATGCAACCGGTTAATGCCTTGAAGAGCATTGCAAATAGAGAAATCATGATTACTCGTTGATCTGAAATCAACTATTTGTTCACCCTTGTGAGCACTGTGAATGGAGACACCATTTTTGCATGTTGATTTGAAGTCAACTATTTTCTCCGAATTGCACACTGTGTGCATGAGCCCCTGGAGAATTTATATGTCTAATCTTGTGTTGCATATGACATTTTAAATCCTGAAGATTATCTGTCTAATTAATAGTAAATGTACTAAGTTTGCAGATTTATAACTATGAACAACTTGTAGTTGTGTGTGTCGCTAGAAGTTGAGACCGACCCTTCTAGCAGAAGGAATCCAGTGCAGTATTCATGCCACTGCGTTAATCTAAGTCCAAAGTTCACTGCATATAAATTTAAATGTAACCCCCTTTATCTATGTGCGTAAGATTTTCCAACAAATCACCATCATGGCATACTTTGGCCACAACCAGAAGATTGTGGTTGGGGATCGTATTAGTATGCTTTGAAATATCTCGGCATTAGAAGGAGATAAAAGCCCAGCTTGTGTAATGCCTCGATATTCTTGTAGAACAATGAAACGCACAAAAACCAAACTGAACTTGCTGTTCAGTGTATACTCCTGTGTTTATGAAGTTTGCCAAAAAATCGTCGAGGAGTAACCGTATCTGTTGTGATACATTGTAAATGCTTCTACCTGAAGTAGATATGGATATACCCGGGATTAATATCATATCCATAGTTGACTTATTGGCATTTGATCTAATACTGCGGGGATGCCTGCAAATAAGCTCCGTCGACCTCAGTCAAGTATATGCTCTTGATGCAAATTCACACTGTATATGAATCTCTCCTCCGATGAACTCATCCTGCTAGTGATATGTCTCATGAAGAGGCTCATCTTGAAGATAAAATTCCTAGCAATGCGCGCAATATCATTCTGCTGGGAATACAGAACACAATTGATCATTCGTTTTGGGAAACGACGAAGATCATAATTAAATGTGGGAGACGAATGCGTCGACATCTATCTTGCCTCTCTAGTTGCAAATGATTCTCTTTGAGAGAACCCAGATCCAGAACAAAGTCCTAGGCATGAGTGCTTGAAGCTCTCTTATCGGGTCAATGAAGAGTGCAACTATGGTTGAACAAAAAATCGCAAAGTGAAAGTCGCGACCTAGAGTTCGGACATTTATGGGTCACTATCAAAGTAAAGTGTGGTGAATGCGATGGTTCAAGTGGTCCTAGAAGAGACCCATCCCCATATGTGTTGAATAAACACGGTTCCGTTATGTAGTATATCTGGCTAATGGCATGAATTGAAATATGCAGTTAATGGATTCTGAAAATCCGTTAAGATCCCAGTAGGACTCAAATTATCAAATTGTAAATATGCAATGTATAAATCTCATACCAATACTGTTTTCTTGAAGAAGCATGTCTTCCTGAAAAATGACTACTCTCTCGTGTAGAGAGTAATTCTACCAGTAGATAGAATATTTCCTTGAAGGAATTTTCTCGAAAAAATAAAAGTCTGAATTAAACACCGAAATTTGATAATCCCGATGAGGGAGAAAGACCCATATAGGACCCAAGAATGAATTAAATGAGGAACCAAAAAACTTGAAGTTCACTTGATAAGCACGTACATCTCGCGAGTTTTACTGGGTGTGTATGTAAGTATACTCGCGATATATGTTCATTATCATGCATTCTCTGCCTGAGTTTTGGAATAACGGTATCCTCTAATGCCTTGAAGGCAGAAACCCAGAAGGTTTGGTGTTATTGGCAAAATATCCCCATTGCGCCAGAATAAGAGACTATATCAGTCTATCTGATACATGAAGATCGTTGGACGATTATAAATGGTTTTTGATAGACTTTTTAATTTTGTACAATTTTTATAAAAGTTGCAGTGAATGAACGCCTGAAGCGATGAATCATATCTGAAATATGTACTCTAGCAACTATGTTATCCCCTATGCCCTTTAAAGGAACATGTTATTTGCATTGCACAACTATGCAGATTGTGGTGTGTGATAGAGATGAAAATATACCCTAAGATTTCTCAATCATTGTCCAGAAGAATGATGAGGCACATATCTTGAAGAATATGTTTGAGTTATGAGAAATAATGACTTTGACGTATGTCATTGTCAGGGGGAGTGAATGCTCAATATTGATCACAATTGTGAGATACTGAATGTCCCATTATATGCCTTGAAGGCGTTACCGTGATGATCAATTCATATGCAAACCTTCGTCAAAGGCTCTATCAATAATAAGATCTAGTAGATCAATACCACTAGAATATGCTTACTTATGTGTACTTACCTCGTGAATCTCAGAAGAGAATTGAGGTGAACTTCTTGATAAAATCCTAGCAATAATCTGCAATTTGTTTGCTAAATCTCTATGTGCATTTACTTCCAGAAGAATGTGTTTTGCTTATTGAGATAGTCATGCAAGGATCAGGGGGAGCACATCTCTAAATTAGCCATTACAGAATCTAGATCCAGAAGATCACAATATGTCTTGAAGACATATGTTGTACTCTTTTTTTCTTGGTGAGTTTTTTTTGAAGTTTCTCACATGAAGTTTTTAACGAGGCAACAAACATGCAAATGCAACTTGCGGCACTATGCGCTCTTTCTCCATATTTTTTCCACTGGGTTTTTTGGGAGTTTTAATGAGGCATGAGTTGGTCGCGGTATTCGCCCAAGGGAGAGCGTTAAGAAATCCAATCCTAATTAGGGTTTGAGTGGGCTCATATCAAATATACCCTTAAAGGGTTATCCACCTCTATATAATCAACACCCTGTGTATCTATAAAAAATAAGAGAAGAGGCCAGAAGCTCCACCTACATCTGTCTTCCGTGTGTTCTATCTACCGTGAATCTGGGATGGGAGACGGGTTCTACAACTTCTCCACGCTTGATCTGCTGCGGAAAAAAAAAAAAGAACGGATCTGGTGATACACAGTAACTTAGTTGCTCAGCAATTTCTGCGGCGGCTTCGGTTGCTTCGTTTGTTCCCATACTGGTAGAGTCGATCAAACACTGGTAGCGGCCCTCGTCATCTGATCATGACTCATGAGCCACCCTGACTGAAGATAACCCGGTCAGCACGTAGGTTGGGCACGGGCTGTCATTACTAGGCAGGAGTAGGAGAAAAAATAGGTCAGGCGTGGGCCTATTTGTTGGCCCATAGGCTTTCCCGATGGCCCCAAAAATAGAGGTCACTGTTTTGTTTAGAAGAAAGTCCATTTGACCACCACAAACTCTCGTGGTTGTCACCTCCAAATATAAAATCAGGTACGCATCATCCCTTATCACTCAAAATCATTTGCTTTCCTCCCCGGGCGGTTTTGCACAACACTTTTGTCGACGTAGAAGTGGGACCCACATGCAACGGTGATGGCGGGAAAACGGGTGGCCGAAGGTCCCGTCTCCGCGTCACATAGACAAATTTAATTTAATTTAATTTAATTTAAATGAGACAGAATAAAAAGATACATGTACTGCAAGTCCATACTTCCATAATTCTTATATTTACATAAAAATTATGTTAATTACATCTCAGAAGAGAACACCCTGATTAAGAGTTTCAACATGAAAGTAAAAATTACTATTTGCATATGACTTTCTATTACATGACTATAATATAAAAATAAAAGAGAAGCCTTCAGTTTCGCTTCCATGACGGTCGACACTTGTGCAATAAATATTTGGCATAACCCTTTTCAATTTGAATATCATATAGTATTTATTTATGCATGAAGTCCACTTGCAGATTGAGACAACACATTACATTTATTTAAATTTGTTTTCACTACTAGCGCATCTAGCGTGCATCGTAGTGTATTTTAGACAAATTGCACATGCATTTAATTGCACATTCGCGGCATGGACATATTGAATATCTACTTCTATTTGGCAATTTAATTGGAATCAAATCATTTAATTTGACTAACTTGATCAAATATAATATTGATGCATGGGGATTTTGATCACCATACTTATATATTTCGGTAGGGAAAGGGATTTTGATCATTTTGGTAGGGAATTTAATTCATATAATGCCTGACTCTAAAAGAGTGTAATTCCCTTTATATTCATTTTTACTGCTAGATGTTTGTTTATATTGGGCTTGATAGGAATATGGCCTATGCATGAACGAGATGTTTGTTTTTTTTATGCCATAAACATTTCAGGAGCAATAATGACGCATACATAATTTATTTCCTTTGTTAATCTGTTAGCTGCGTATATTCGCATGACAAGCATGGTGCATATGCACGTCCTTTGTTTGTATCAATTATGGGGACTGAGCAAGATTCGAGAATCGAGTCTCGGTCTTGTATCCGCCAACCAGACCAAACAAAGTGGCATGTGAACACCACATATATTTAATGTAAGTTAAGAATGTTGATTTTGCCGGGCTTAAATCTGACATGGAGGATCAAATCAAGGCGATGAAATTATTATGAGCAGTTGTTGTTTGTATCCACTGTAGGGACCAAACAAGATTTAAGAACCATTTGGCTTATCAGTCTATACTTGTATCGCCTAACCGGACCGAATAAGGGGACATAGAGATAATTTCAACAAAATAAAAAACGTAAAACATGGTATTTGATTTTTCTAAGTTTGCATTCAACATAGAGGACCAAACCAAAGTGACGAAATTATTATGTACAACCATTGTTTGTATCCATTGTAGGGATCAAGTAAGATTCAAGAACCATTTGGTCTATCAGTCTGTACTTGTATCGCTTAACCGGACCGAACGAGGAGACATAAACATACTTTCGAGAACAACATGAGAAACATATAAAATGAAATTTAATTTATCCAGGCTTGCACCCAACGTAGACGACCAAACCACGATGATAGAATTATGACGCACAACCATTGTTTATATCGACTGTAGTGACTAAGTAAGATTTAAAAACCATATGGTCATTCAGTCTATACTTGTATTGTCTAACCAGATCAAATAAGGAGGCATAACTAAATCATCGGTAAAAAACGATATATAACCTGATTTAGGTAATAGGATTAGAGGAGAGATCGATGGAGACTCTCACCTTGTAGCAGCTTGATGTGCAGCCGATGAAATCGAAGAGTAACCTTACGGAATTGATGTTTGTAGGATTTTGTCGATGAACTTGCAGGCAGCCTGATGGAGCTCTTCCACTCGGCGTTATGGCCTGTCAGAGATTTTTGCTGGACGAAGCAGCAGCCTGACGGCGGTGGTGTCGGCAGCGCGGAAGCTTGATGGAGCTCTCGCCGGCAGCCTTTCGATGTCCTTCGCTTACCTTTGCGGCAGCCTGGAGGCGATGTGCTTCTGCGTCGTTGGCCTCCTGCCGCTGTCATTGGCCTTATATTTAATTATTTATAGGCGCAGGGGAGGAGCAGTCTCAGTCGATGGGTTGGCGCTCAATCGATGCGCACGTTCGCGCGGAACTCGCCTATTTCTTTGATCTGGAGCTGCCCAGCTGAAGGCACCGAGTCGTGGACCCAATGCATGATAGCATTATCATATTCGTACATATATACGTGTCATTGGCCATGGAGCTAGCCGTGTACATGTCTGGCTGGCCTGACCATGTGCGCCTGCATGTTTGTTACTTTGCATGTGAGGCTCATTTGGTTATCTCGTATTACTGGTACATGTATCTTAGGCTTTATTTAATTCACCTGGCTAATTATTCTATTTGCCAAATGTGTAATTGAGCCCATACACATAGGCGTGAGCTCAGCCCATGACCTTTCTAGTCATCTTGCTCTCTTTCTTCTTAATTTGTTTGACTTTCCCTTAGTTAATTTTGTAGCGTTGCGCACATAGGTTGATCTCTTTGGCCACCTAATTATTGAATCGGCAGATGAACTCTTGATTCATAAAGGCCGTTGTATACATATATTTACAAAGGTATACAGTTTGAAACCCCATATATTTGAGTCTCTTGGCGTGCTATAATTTAGAGCCCAAGGGATATTATACAGTTTAACAATTGTTTAAATGGCCATTAATTTTGCCCTTTAAATTAGGTTTTAGCCGTTTATCTTAATGATACTAGTTAGTTTATTAGACATATTTTGGGAGGCCAAAATCCGTGTCAACAAAGGGCCCTTTTCCTCCTTTTTTGCACTTCCTCACTCTCATCCCTCATCGCCCGGGGGTGGCCATGCCTCTTGCCACCTCATCCCTCATTGTGGATCCACCTCTCACCGCACCACTGCCTCTCATGACCCCTCTCTCTACATGCCTTCGCCTCCTTCATTGCCACATCTCCACCTCTCTCATCTCACCCCTATATTTGCACCTCCCTTGGTCGTCGCACCCACACCTCCATTTCTCACATGCAGCGCTGACACCTCCTCCTTCTATGCGTCCGCCTCCTCCCTTGGACGCACATCCACCTCTCACCGCATCCGCATCACCACATATGCTACATTTGCTTTTCATCACATCGAACGATAAGGACACTGGGAGCACTATGGTGCAGACAAAGAGGCAATGGGAACGAGGCGGAGGAGATGATGTGATTGTTCATTAAGCCAAGTGGCGAACATGCTTATGCCACTAATTCCAACTTGAGTCGGTCGGGCCTAGGTCAACAACAAAAATGTCAAGATTTCTCTGGCCTTCCCTCACCTAATGCAGTTATCTGGCCTACCTATAGGCATTTCTACGCTTATCAAACTAGCCCTTACTACTATAAAGGTACCATAAGAGATCAAGAATGTCGTATCCCTGATTTTTATAGGGGTATAATTAGAACATATATAGATATTACCTATTCCATATTTGTTTTCATTTTTTCTTCAGATTCAAATCTGATACAAGTATTTTCAGCTATGTCAAATAACATTTATGTAGATATCAACATCATATATATCCAACTTTGATTTATGTAGGATTTAGATATGGATCAGATCTCAACCATTCTATCAATGCAGATCCATGGGGGGCGTTGATAGAGGGAGGAGCTAGTGGGGACTGGGAAGGGAGAAGGCGTGAGGAGAAAGAGGAGCGACAACGCAAAGTGCTTGTGTCAGAGGGAGAGAGATGGGTGATAAATTAGAGAAAGAGCTTGTCCGTAGTGCCTCACAAAAGCCCAATCTTAGCTGTTTTGATGGAAGTGCTTTTCTGGAAGCCCCAGAGAAGTTTTGTCTTTGGATATGAGCTTATTTTTTATAATGTCAAGGTGGTCTTTTTTTTTCCAAAATAGAATAGATTTGATGGCATATATTATTAGAGGATACTGATCTAAACTTGTTTTCTAGCACGTTCATCTCCAAAGGATAACATGTCCTCTCACTTGGAGTCTCCCTTCATGGTCCATGTTTTCCATAATTTTTGTTTGCATTGGTACTAACCCCTCGAAAGAAGTTATGATCAATGATTCGATGTTTTTTAATTTAATCTTAATATTTATAATTCGCATGCATTGTGTTTTTCATTTGTGATACATAGGTTCTTTAATCGTTATATACAGTTTAGGCAGTGTTAGTCTAACCCCCCGATGAAGACTCGTCTCTGGAAGGCTCCTGCTTCCACGATCTGGAGTGCTAGTTCCTAAAAATCTCTGTAAGTTCTCGATCCACCTCCTCTGATGGATCTCCCAAGGCTGGAATTCTCTCCTAGCAAAGCCTTTGAGGCCAAGGTGAAAAATCTTTTCAAGTCTCCCGTTGTTCGTGCTCCTTCTTCTCGTTGGTCCTTCCAGTTAGTTGTGGCTTTCGAACGTTGCAAATTTTGGTTAACTGAAGTTTCGGTCAGTCATCTCCTTTGTTCGGTCCTAGGGGGATCTCCCTCCGGATTTCTTGTGTCTAAATTGGAAGATAGAATTTTCAAGTTCTCTGTCACCTCTCAACATGTTGGTTTCATGGTTTATCACCAGAAGGTTTTCTCTTGTGTTCTTTTCAAATGTTACTTCCATCTTTGGAACCCTGATGGTTTGGCTGCTGCTCGTCTATCGGTGACCAAAGATTCCAGACCCAATTACGAGTGGGTAGAAGTTATTGGGAAAAAGTCGTATGCTTCAACTATAAAGAATTCGGGTACCTTTTTCACAGGTGCTAATAGAGTTCCGATTCATGATCAGCAAGGCAAGGCTTCAGTGTTCAGTCGTCTTGGTCCCGATGTCTCTCAGAATTCGGCGGTTAATCGAGCTCCTGATCATCAAGATCACTTGACCCGGGATTCTGTGTTCATGCGCCTCGGTCCTCAAGCGAAGAACACGGAGGCAGTTTCTAATCATGCAATCAATGTAGGCGGAATTCGCTCAGACAGTGACAACAGCTCACATGGAAAGAATTTAAATTTGGATTTGCATTTGGGTCGCTCCAAAGATTCAGCCCAGGCCCAGAACAACCAACATTTTGCAAAGCCCATTAATGCTACATGCAGCAGATGTCTCTCAAATGGACATTTTCGGAACTCTTGCCGGCTGAAAATTAGATGCCAATTTTGTTTTAAATGGGGTCACATCGCTGTATCCTGTCACGCCGCTAATTCAACAAAGGCACAATCGCCTCGGCCTATGCCAGCTGGGCCCAAGTTGACGGAGGTCCCACGTTTCAGTGACTTCAACGTTTTTGCCCTTAGCATTTTGGAGAAAGATCCCCCACCTCCACGCACTATTCTCTGGAGCCTTTCGTCTTCCTCGAGTTCATCAGAAAACCCCGCCACCACTGTTTCTCGCCACCGCCGTGCTTTGCAGCTCGACGGTGAAATCATGGCATTACAGAGGGTGGATCCAACGCCTTTCATTCCGATGGGCCTGCATTGGGAGGACGTGCCTCGCCGCGTTCAATCCGTCCACGTGGTCACTGCCAGAGCTCCAAGACTCAATGAAGACATCGCCATTGTTCACTTCAACCCTCTGCCGGCCAATCAGGTACATTTTGGCAACGTCAGGGACATCCTTCATGAGTACGTTCACATTCGGGGCTTTCGTATTAAGGACATTCAACCATCTCCCTTGGGTCAAGCATATGTGCAGTTCCTTCATGACTATGATAGGGATCATATGATCCTCACTGGTCCGCACCAGTATGGTGATGTCACCCTATGCTTTGAGAGGCAAGATGAGGGTAGGAATGATCGTGCGGTGAATTTCAATCGGGAATGCTGGATTATGATGGTCAATTTTCCTCTAGATTACCGTAGACAGCGTTACATAGAGGATATGGTTGGGCCTTTTGCAACCTTGATTGCTTGGGAAGATGTTCCACGTCGCTTATCTGGAGTAGTAGCTCAAGTGAGAGTAATGGATTTATAATCCATTCCTCATTTCATTGCTTTTTCAGTGGGAGGTGGGTTTCAGGGTGACTCTTGGACAATCCAATGCGAAATTATTCAACATCAGCTTTTGGGGGCTTTACCAGCCGATGAAGATCCTCCTCTGAGTCCTGATCATGTTGGGCCTGGTGTTCCTTTTGATTTCTTTGGTTTTGGACAGCCAGGGCATGGTCCTATTTTAAATCAACAACTTCAGCAGCAGCAACTTCATCAGCAACAGCCTCAACCTGAGCAGTTGCAACAGATGCAGGATTGGCCAGCTTGGCCAAATGCAGGTCTTGATCTAAATGCCCCACCAGAAGAGGAGGTTGTGCTGAATCTAGGTGCTGAAGTACCTGAAGATATTGAGGCAATCATCAACCCTATTGTTGAAGATGGTCAGGCACAGCAGGAAGATCCTTTTGCAGATGTTGATCTGCCCCTCAAGTGATTGATGAACAGAAGCCACAGGAAGAAGAAGTTGTGGCAGTGCAAGAGCATCCTGACCTTAATCAGCTAGCTATGGTAGCATAGCCTGCTTTTGTTGTTCAGCTTCACAATTTTGCAAAGGATGAGGATATGATTCTTGAAGATGATGATGCAATTCCTTTGGATCAGTTAATGGATGGTCACCAATCTGATAGCTCTGGGGATTTACAAGTGGGAATGGCGAGAGTATTTCTACCATCAGCTGACCCAGTCTTTGAAAGTTTCTCCACAACCACTTTCACTTGTAATGCAGATGCAGTCAGGCTCTGGTCTAAGTTCACCAGCTCTTCCAGATTCAACTTTCTCCATACCAGCAGAGTGGTCTGATTTTGTTACTCTCCTGCTCATGGCACCTTCCTCTTTTGGATGGATATCAGATATGATCAAGTCAAGATTCTGGGATTCCATGATAACTAGTAAAGGGCAAGTTCAATTTTCTTTGCCCTCTGCCTGTCCTAGAGACAAGGAGTGGTCCTGCTTGGCAAATATCAACCTTTCTCCCACAGTTGTTGAATGTTTTGAGCTCTCACCCACAAAGGAAGCTTCACCATCTCGAGACTGCCCAAAATCGTCTAGCAGATCTCCCTGTATCACTCCTCTAGTTGAAACTGATGTTAGAAGGAGTGATAGAATTAAACAATTAAACAGAGGCTTCAAAAGAGGCACTTGTTTAGACAGGAATTGTCTAGCTTGCTCAGTGTCACCTCCAACAATTTCCTCTTCTGTCATTAGAAATCTTGGGACTTCTTTTTGCAAGATTAATGATGAGAAGCTTCCAGATGCTGCTCTTAATGTGAACAAAAAGGCTGCTCCTATTGCCAGGAGGCAGAAGATCAAGAAAAACATGTCTGATACCAATGTTGCTGAACAGAAAAAGAAGCCAAAAAAGTAGCCTCTCTTGCTGCTTATTTATGTTGGTTTTCTTTCAGGATGTGTTCCTCAAACAGTTATGGTGGCTTCCTATTTTTTTTTAGTCGTCTGCTTATGCATGATGATAAGACCTTCTTTTATTTCTGGTGTGTTTAATGGATAGAACAAATCATTCTCTTTGCTGGAACCTTTTGTGCTGGAATGTACGAGGTATAAACTCTAGTACGAAGTGGAATTCTATCAGGGAAAAAATCTCTGATTCCAAATGTGATATTGTCTGCTTTCAAGAAACCAAACGTGAACTCTTTGATGATTTGTTTATACGTAATTTCTGTCCAAACCACCTTGACAAATTTGTGTTTCGACCTTCAGTGGGAGCCTCAGGAGGATTAATTATCTTATGGAAGGGAGCTATATTTGAAGGGGAGTTAATTGATTCCAATGAATATGCAATTTCGGTCAAGTTTTGTTCACTACACAATGCTGAGGAATGGGTTTTAATAATATCTATGGGCCTTGTACTAGCGATAAGAAAAATTTATTTCTCAATTGGTTTAGTAACATTCAAATACCGATGGATATTAATTGGTTAATAGTAGGTGACTTTAATCTCATTAGATCGCCAACTGATAGAAACAAGCCAGGTGGGGATGTTAACGAAATGTTGGCATTTAATGAAGCTATTAGCAACCTAGGCCTTGTAGAAATCCCTCTGCATGGCAAGAAATTCACCTGGACAAACAAGCAACCTAATCCATTGCTTGAGAGATTGGACTGATTTTTCTCGTTGGCTCAATGGACTGTCACATACCCCAACACTCTGGCTACCAGTCTTGTTATGGAAACTTCTGACCATTCTCCATGTGTGATTTCAATTGCTACTGCAATGCCCCGTGGAGGTATCTTTAGATTTGAGAATTTTTGGATGGATAGAGAGGATTTTCTACAAGTTGCAAGTGAGGGCTGGTCTCAAATGGTACATGGTATAGATGCAGCAAAAATAGTCACGGCTAAGCTTAAGAATATCAGATACATTCTCAAAAATTGGAGCAAGAAGTTATCTGGTCTCTCTGCTATCATAGCTAATACAAAAACACTAGTGATCTTCTTGAAAATTTTGGAGAAATTCAGAGATCTAACTCTCCAAGAGTGGAACTTTAGATGTATCTTGCATGAACATTTGATATCTCTTCTTTCACAACAAAGGACTTACTGGAAACAAAGGGGGAAAATTAAATGGGCCCAACTGGGTGATGCTCCAACACGTTTCTTCCATGCAAATGCTTCAGTAAGAAATAGGTACAATCTAATCTCGGTTTTACAAGATGACAATGGAGTGGAGCACTTTCTGCATGCAGAAAAAGCTGAACTTCTATGGCAAGCTTTTAAAACACGGTTGGGTGTCTCAGATTTCACCAGGATATGGTTTGATATTGAATCTCTTCTGCCAAGACATGACCTCTCAATTTTAGAACAACCATTCTCTACTGAAGAAATTGACTCAGTTGTATCACATCTCCCATCTTTCAAATCCCCAGGTCCCATTGGGTTTAATACTGATTTAATGAAGAAATGCTGGTCTTTGGTAGCAGGAGACTATTATAGGCTGTGTGAAGCCTTTTATGAAGGAAATCTATGTTTGCAAAGCATTAATGGGTCGTACATTACACTGATACCTAAAGTCTCTGCTTCTTTAAAAGTCTCAGACTACAGACCCATCTCTTTGCTTAATTGTTCTATAAAGCTCATAACTAAACTCTTGGCCAATCGTCTCCAAAAGGTTATTCAGCCTATTATTCACAAGAATCAATACGGATTTATAAAATCAAGAACTATTCAGGATTGTCTTGCTTGGGCATTTGAATATCTTCACATCTGTCATCACTCAAAAAGAGAGATAGTAATCCTGAAACTAGACTTCGAAAAGGCATTTGATAAAGTTGAGCATCAGGCTATGCTAGACATCATGAAGACAAAGGGATTTGGATCCAGGTGGCTGCTTTGGATGAAACTTATTATGAACTCAGGCACATCTTCAGTTTTACTCAATGGAATTTCTGGTAAAACATTTCATTGCAGACGTGGAGTTAGGCAGGGAGACCCACTTTTTCCTCTCCTATTTGTTTTAGTAGCAGACTTGCTCCAATCAGTTTTGAATAAAGCAAAAGAGATAGGCTTGCTTACACTGCCAATCCCACTAAATCATTCAACAGATTTCCCTATTCTGCAGAATGCTGATGATACACTCATCATTCTGAAAGGTGATGCCAAGCAATTATTCATACTCAAAGCTCTGTTGAATACTTTTGCTGCATCTGTTGGTCTCAAGGTTAATTTTGCTACATCATGCATGACACCGATTAACATATCAGATGAAAAGTTCACTGTTTTGGCTAATACCTTTGAAGCGCCCCAGCCCATAATCGCCCCAGCCCGTAAGCGGGTCTAGAATGTGCTTTATTATCATTCCTAGGGATATGATAACCACATTCTTACATCAGAGTAGTACAGATCCGCCCTAACGGGACAGACCAAACGGGGCGCAGCCCGAAACATACAACTGCAGCGGAACTTAAACGGTAGACCCAAGCTTTCCCACTTCACACCGTTGGGATAGGCCGCAACCCTTACACGTACAAGCCCTCTCTAAAAGGCGACTTCGTCTTCTTTAAAAAACAACAACAAAGGGGGGGTGAGTATGAAAACGTACTCCGCAAGCCCACCTTCCTCGAAAAGGAATTGGAGTCACAGCTATTAGTACATGCAAGATATATCTGGAGCTCATGATAGTTTTGCCAGAAAAATGCAAGGCTTATTAATTCTCAGTTTTATTTTCCAAAAAACACTTTTTTTCCAAAAGGGGTGCCACTGGACTTGCCGGTCCATCGTGGCTCATGGCACGCAGGCCAACATTTTTCTCCACCGCTTCCGGGCCACGACCGTAGCTTCCAAAACATCATTTTCACGCAACCAGACCCCAATTTTATAAATCACTACTGGTAGAAACCAAACCGTAACTCGTCCATACCAGTGGACAACGGACTATCCGGATAGGTTTATACTCTGGCCAGAGGTGCACACTTTTCCCACAAGTTTGGTCCGGGCGCTCATAGCCAGTGAGGCCCTTTCCGCTCAAGGCTCTACCCCCGCAAGTATTTTCCCGACCTCAACCAAAAGAAACGTGGGACCCTGTCGCATCAGTGCCAGTAGACACGCGACGCCGCTTCAGTGCCAGTAGACACACGGCTTCCACCATTCCCAGTCTCTTGGTGCTCCCAGCCTACGGGTATCGGCTGGTTATTCCTTGCGGGTTCCGGCCAAGTGTTGCCGCACACAACATCGAGTGGTTGCACGATAAAGAGTTAGGCAAGATGAGACTCCAAATCGGTCCTTAGAAGAGCGGAGCTTCCTCAAACACCGCTCGGTCCTCTCCACGAGGTCGGGCCCCAGTGTAACCGTGAGAACGGTACCCGGGCTCTCCACCCTTCTGATCACATGGCATGGTCGATCGAAATCGGCCGCCGGGGTCTTTCCCCATGTTTTCGCAAACGCACGCCAACCCATTTCCATCCCAGATTCCAACAAGATTATTGTATACAGTATTGAGTGAGCGATTCACCTGTGCGCGCTACGTCTAAATGGTTCGGGTGGCTATCCTACCAAGTTTTCCTTAGCGAGCAAAACATGCAGGTTTTTATCATTAATCAAGGCAATGGGTTATTTATCAAAAACTGGGTAATTTATGCATCAAGTGAGATTTCAGTGGACTTGCCGTTCACTCCGTTAGGTTTAACGGGACAACGATGGTTCAGGACGAGAGTTCATCATCCTCCGGATACGTTGGCATTCTAACTCCCACTGATGGGCGTGATGGCGTTCCATCCACCTAGCATGCTCGTCGAGAATCTGCTGCATGCGTCGGTTGCTTTCTTCGAGTGTTTCGAACATCTTTGCCATGAAAGGCGTTCCGACCAGAATCTCCGGTATAACCTAAGCGCAACAACAGAGAACAAACAAACAAGGCATATTATGAGCTCAACAAGGGTCGGGTTTGTGTTGAGAGAAGGATCTGAAGATTTCCCAGAAGGTCGTACCAGTGGTTTTGGAATCCACAGGCTAAGTTGCTCCATGGTTCGGCGCTGCGTCGTGGGACGTCGTGCCGAAGCCTGTTCATAGGGCCAGGCTCGAAAGGAGTCGGGGGAGGGGCGCCACGGTAATGGATTGGGTTGGTTGAGACGAGAGCGGTGACGCTGAGGAGGTGACAGACTAATGGTGGAGCGGGTCATTTTACATGGTACAAGGTGAAGAAAATGGATGGGAGTTGGTGTAGGTGGATAGGGTATGGTTTTAGATGAATTTAGAGAACAAAATCACCGGATTCGGAGCTGAAACGGAGTAGATATGAGGTATTTAGTGTAGAAGGGGTAGATATAGACTTTTTGGATGGTTGGAGGGGTAGAAACGGACTTTTCTTGGTTTTTATCCCGCTGGAAAAGAAGCTTGGGCCGGGATTGGTATTCGGGCTGCTTGGCCTTTCAGCCCACGCGCGGAGAGGCGCGCGCTCGCGGCCTGTCGGCCCATGGCGCGGGGTGGCGCGGCCCGGCTCGGGCGCCAACGGCCTGACTCACGCCGTTGGCGTGGGGCCCGCGTGGCGGTCACTGGAGGGGGAGACGGCGTCAGGCGCCGGAACGGGGGGGCTCAGGGTGGACCGGGTCGGGCGGTCCGATGGCGGCTCGCCGGCGGTTTTCGTCGCCGGTGCCGGTTCCGGTGACGAGGACTCCGGTGCGAGCACCAGGGTGAGGAGGCGAAGTGGATAGGGGTATCGTGGAGGTGGGAGGTGCAATGGGCGGCTCCGGCGGCGTGCTGCCAGAGGACTGGCGAGGTGGGAGGCCGTGGCGCGGCGGCGCTCTGGGGTTCTAGAGCGGCTCCGGCCAGAGGAAGGTGGTGGAGCGGTGGAGGACTAAGGGGTGGTGCTCGGGGCAAGGTTAATCGAGATGCGGTGGCTCGGATGGGGGCGGATTTGGAACGCGGCGGCGGAGATGGCACACGGCGGTGTCTTCCCGGTGGTTTATCCCACCGCGAGAGCACCGGCGAGGGGAGTGTGTGTGTGTGTGTGGGTGTGTGTTCTGCAGTGAGTGCGCGTTCGGTGTGCGCGCGTGCGAGTGAGGCCGGGGAGGCTTGTCGGCCTCTTATAGGCGCGGCGAGGGCGGCTGGCACGGCGCGGCTCGGTCCAGCCGAGTCCACGCGCGGCGTGCGCGGCGGTGCGGGCAGGGGTAGGCGGCAGTGAGGTGGAGCCGCAGCGGGACCCGGCGGAGCGGAGGCGGCACGGTAGCGGGGCCAGGAAGGAGCGGGGGCGGCACGGCGACGACGCGCGCGGCGCGGCGTGACGCGGTGTGAGGGGAGGCGGAGGAGGATGACGGGCGAGCGAGGCCCGCTGGCAGAGGGGGAGGGGCGCTGGGCCGGCTCGGCTTGGGCCGAGGGGAGGGCAGCGAAGCAGGCCGGCTCGGGCCAGAAGCAGAAAGAGAGAGAGGGCGCATGTGGGCTGCGGCCCGAGAGAGGGGAAGTGTTTACTCTTTTTCTGATTTTGATTTTGGGATTGGGATTTGAATATTTGGAGAAGAATTTGAGAGGGATTTCGATGGAGAAACTGCTGGAGATTTGCGAAATATTTGAGGAGACAGATTTGGAATTTTTGTTGAGCTCATAACATACACACAATAAGGTTTTGAAAATCCGATTTTGAATTAGTGAGGGATTTAGAGAAAATTCCCGGGGTCTAAATTTTGGGGTGTTACAACCTTTGGATGCGCAAAAGGTATTTTTCCTTTCACATATTTAGGACTGCCATTGGGACTCACAAAACTAAAGGTGGTTGACTTCCTACCTCTAGTACAAAGATGTGAAAGGAGACTTGTCAGCACCTCGATGTTTCTTTCTCAGGCTGGGAGACTAGAGATTGTCAATTCAGTCCTCACATCTCAGGCATCTTTTGCAAACATTGTCTTTGGCGTGGTGCAGACATGAATGATAGAAAACCGCCCAAGGTAGCATGGCCTCAAGTCTGTACTAGTAAAGAATCTGGTGGTCTTGGTATTATTCGCCTGAAAACACAAAATGAAGCTCTTCAGTTGAAATTTCTGCATAAATTCTTTAACAAGCTGGATATCCCTTGGGTGCATTTGATCTGGGAAAAATATTATAGCTCTGCATCTTTACCAAAACAAAGATCAAAAGGTTCCTTTTGGTGGAGGGATGTTCTAAAGCTCTTGGATAAATTCAAAGGTATGGCAATACCATTGATTGGGAATGGCAACACCTGTTATTTCTGGGAAGACCTTTGGGGACCTAATATTATATCAACTCTTTACCCGGAATTGTTCTCCTTTGCCAAGAATAAGAACATTCCTTTGAGTGGCTTCGTTTCACAAGCAGATCACAACACTCTCTTTCACCTGCCACTCTCAACAGAAGCGTACCAACAGTTTCCGGATCTCTCCATTCTTTTACAAAGCATTAATATTTAGGACGACAAGGATCTTTGGACATATATTTGGGGATCAGCAGGCTTCTCGACCAAGAAAGCTTACAAACACTTGTCTGGACATCGCTTGGTACATCCGGCTTTCAAATGGCTATGGAATTCATCGTGTCAAAACAAACATAAGGTATTCTTTTGGCTTTTGTTAGTTGATAGACTGAGTACGAGAGAGCTGCTACGACGTAAATCTATGGAGCTTCAATCATACAATTGTGTCCTCTGTCAACTGGACATAGAGGAATCTCTGGAACATCTCTTTTTACATTGTGCTTGGACTAGAGATTGCTGGGCACTCTTGGATCTTAATGTTGAGACCACCATCAACCTTTTCCAGAATTTTGAGGGTTTCAAGGTCAATTTGGGTGTACCCTTCTTCATGGAAATAATTATTTCTATGTGCTGGAGCATTTGGATGACCAGGAATAATCACATTTTTCAAGGAGCAGCCGTGGACATACAATCGTGTAGACATATCTTCATAAAAGAATTTGGCATGATTGTTCATAGAGCCAAATCATCATATTTTCCTGTAATAGAACAATGGCTAGAAACCCTTGTGTAATCCTCCCTCTTTGTACCCCTCTTGTAATCTTCTCCCCTGTACTTATCTTTTCCTTGTTTTTAATAAATTTCCTGTAGGGGGAAACCCCTCCAGTTCATTCAAAACAAAACTCAAATTTGAGTACCAACTAACTTAGGAACACCAAGATTTTTTTGTGAGCAAAATTTGGTGTTTGCATCAACATAAACATTCATTGCCAAATACTCTCTCCCAAATTACAAATAGTTACTTTTTTTTGTCATAAGTCAATTCTTTCCTGTTTTGACTAAGCCCATATACAGTATCAAAGTATTTCTATTATTTCTATTATACTCATAATAAAAAAAATGATAGAACACTTATTTGGTATTGTAGATGTTAATATTTTGGTTTAAATTAGAATTTTTTAAATTTAGAATAAAATCAAAGTAAACAACAATTTGAAACGGATAGAATATCTTCTAGGCTCCGGAACAAACTAGGCAGACCCAACAATAAACTTGCCGATGAGTACAAAACATTTCAACTTGCAAAGTAATATTCAGGTTTAGCCGGAGGAACCACATAATATTGTGCCGGCGCTCACGCTAGTCTATCCTAATGCGAGCGAACGTCTATGTTTAGGAACGCAAGGACGCAGTTATGCCGGCACACATCTTTATCCTAATCGTCAATTCCTCATGGCAGCCATTTGGACCATCAAAGGCCAAATTGACTGTCAGTGTTCGAATTTCTGCATCTACCAACTGCTAATGCTAGATGGTATGCAACGTCTAGGATTAGTTGAAGTAGTACACATAGGTCATTATATTGTGCCTATTTTATTACGTAAAATATTCGCAAATCACAATCCCGAATCCCAACGTCGTCGTTGATTTGACCTTTTGTGTTGTACTTTCTCTGTTCAAATATTTGTCGTGATTATTTTTCATTACTTTAGCTGCTTGTTTTAATATAATTTTTATGTAAATATGTAAAAAGTATTCAGTGTTCAAATATTTGTAGTGATTGACTTTTTCCAATAGCGTTTATTATTATTGTAATTATAAAAAAAATCTATGTGCACATCTAGGGATACAAGTCATTACTGAATGAAATAGCTAAAACAAATTACGACAAAATAAAGAGACATTTTACAGTGGTTTGAACGGAACCAGGGGGAACCATGCGGTACCAGGTGGAACCAGGTTTTTTTTTTAATTTTTATGGCCGAATTATGTATTGAAAATTATAAAATTAAAATAATTATTGGTACCGGGCCCACCATTTTTTGTTCCGGGCCTACCTATTTGGTTCCATCTGGTTCCGGTTTCGTGGTTCCGTCTATTTATAAGCTGTTAGATCTCGCTTGATGAACAGCTCTCATTTTTTTCAACCACCATAAAAGTTGTACAAAATAAATGGTTACTTATGATTTTTAATAACGATAACGATTAAAGTTCTGTGACAAATGTTTGAAAGCAAAGAAAATTATTTTTTAGACGATGGAATAGAAGTTATAGAACTATGGTAGTGTTTGGTTTGAGGGGTAGGGTGTGATGGGATGGTCCCGTCCCTTTTTCTGGTTGTTTGATTGTGGGACGAAGGAGAACAGGGTCATCCCCAGAAGAGAATATTCCCTCCAGATGCCATCCCACTCCATCCCTTTCCAAAGCAAGGACGAGCCCGTCCTCCTCACGCTCGCCCGAGAGGCCGAGACCCGCCGCCGGCGCCCGGCCTTCGCCCACCGCCCGGCCTCGGCCTCCGACCGCCGGCCGGCCGGCCCCCGGCTGCCCTCGGGAAGGCCGCCTCCTCTGCGCCCGGTCAGCCCCCGCAAGCCCGCCTCTCCACCACGCCCGCCCAAGGCGGCGACGGCAGCGGCGCGGCTCGGAGGCCTCTTCTCCGTTCTCCTCCGTCGCCGGCAAGCCCACCGCGAGGCCATGGGCCGGAGGCGAAGCGACCCGATGGCGGTGCTCACGAGGGAGTGAGGAGGAGGCGGAGCAGCCGCGGCGGGGAGCGGGAGAGGGAATGCTGAGGCGGCGGCACGGCGGAGGCGGCGCGCCGGGGGGAGCCTGAGGCGCCGTGGGCAGCCGGAGAGGAGCAGTGGAGAGAGGAAGTGCGGTGGAAGGAGCAGTGGAGAGACGGAGGTAGAAGAAGGGTTTTCTCACTGACGTGTGGGTCCGTATTTGACAGGTGGGATCCGCTGCTAACGGCATTAACATGACATCCATCCCCATTCTCCAGCGTCACTCAAACCAAACAAAAAACTAGAATGGCTCTGCCCCTTTAACCAAACATATAGCTGGGATCGTTCCATCCAAAAATCAGGGACAGACCCATCTCACCTTACTTTGTCCCAAAACCAAGCGCTAGGTACGCCGACCTCTGCATCACATCAGGAGATGCTTAGCTGTTCCACTATAATATGCGTCACGCGACTAGGGATTAGGGAATAAAAAACACTGCTGTTTGGTTCAGCCGTCGGAGTGACAACGGCGATGGAGACAGTTGCCGGTGCTATCTGTTATTTACAATCGAATCATTACCGCCGATTGTTTGGTTGGGACTTGGGAGCAGCAGCGACGTGAAGGGACCGAAAAGTTGAGAAAGGCAGCGGCATCGAAATTCTACTGCCCGGGGTTTCATCCCGGCGTGGTCCATTACGGAGTGGCCCTACCAAACACAAGACACAGGACAGCACACGAAAGGCATAGAAACAACATAGCTAGTGCAGGTCAGCCGCCGCCGGCAGGAATGGGTAGCCAGGAGCCAGCAGCGACCCTTGGCCGGGCAGACGCGGAGGGTGACGCCGGCGGCGCGAAGGCGGCGCACTTCGTGTTCGTCCCGCTGAGAGAGCAGGGCCACCTGATCCCGGCCGTGGACACGGCGCTGCTGCTGGCCACCCACGGCGCGGTCTGCACAATCGTCGCGCCGCCGTCCACGGCGGCGCTGGTGCGGCGGACCGTCGAGGCCGCGGAGCGCACCGGACTGGCGGTCCGGCTCGCCGAGTTCCCGCTCGACTACGCCGAGTCCGGCCTGCCGGAAGGCGCGGACACCGGGGACAGCGTCCCAGCGATCTACATGGAGAACTACTACCGCGCCATGGCGCTCCTCCGCGCGCCGGTCGAGCTCTACCTCCGCGCGACCGCGCCGTACCCGACGTGCGTCGTGTCGGACTTCGTCCACCCGTGGACCAAGGAGCTGGCGGCGAGCCTGGGCGTCCCGCGGCTCACCTTCTTCAGCATGTGCGCCTTCGGCCTCCTGTGCCAGCACAACCTGGAGCGGTTCAACGCGTACGACGGCGTCGAGGACCCCAACGAGCCGGTGGTGGTGCCGGGGCTGGAGAAGACGGTGGTGGTGACGAGGGCGCAGGCCCCGGGCTTCTTCCGCGGCATCCCGATCCCGTGGTGGGAGGAGTTCGCGGACTACGTCGAGCGCGCCAGGGCCGAGGCCGACGGCGTCATCCTCAACACCTTCCTGGACCTGGAGCCGGAGTACGTCGCCGCGTACGCGGCGGCGCGGAACATGAAGGTCTGGACCGTCGGGCCGGTCGCGACGTACCACCAGAGCCGCACGACGCTGGCGTCAACGCTGGCGTCGAGGGGGCTGAGGACCTCCGTCGTCGACCCGGACGAGTGCCGCCTGTGGCTTGACGGCAAGGCGCCCCGGTCGGTGGTGTACGTGAGCTTCGGGAGCATCTCGCAGGCGGTGCCGAAGCAGGCGGTGGAGCTCGGGCTCGGGCTGGAGGCGTCGGGGCACCCGTTCATCTGGGTGGTGAGGAACGCGGACGAGTACGACGAGGCGACGCGCGGGTTCCTGCGCGAGCTGGAGGCGCGCGTGGCGGGGCGCGGCCTGGTCGTCCGGGGCTGGGCGCCGCAGCTGCTGATCCTGTCCCACGACGCCGTGGGCGGCTTCGTGACGCACTGCGGCTGGAACTCGACGCTGGAGGCCGTCGCCGCCGGCTTGCCGGTGGTCACGTGGCCGCACTTCTCGGACCAGTTCTTGAACGAGAAGATGGCCGTGGAGGTGCTGGGCATCGGCGTCAGCGTCGGGGTGACGGAGCCGCTGATGTTCCAGGCCGTGCAGAAGGAGATCGTGGTGGGGCGGGACGTGGTGGAGGCGGCGGTGCGGAGCGTCATGGGCGCCGGCGAGGACGCCGAGGAGAGGCGGCGGCGCGCGCGCGCGCTGGCAGCGAAGGCGCAGCGCGCCGCGCAGATCGGCGGCTCGTCCCACGTCAGCCTGCAGGATCTGGTCAAGCGTTTCACGGCGGGGCCAGGAGCACGTGGCCCTGCCGCGTGACCCCAAATTGTTTGCAGCAACAAATCCGAAGTGGGAGTCGGGTGTGCGCTGGTAGTTGGTCAGAGGAGGAGCATCTCGGCTGCCCTGTGGACTTGCCGGCGTTCCATGTGCGGAGTCCATCCGGCGGCTGCGATCCTGTTTGGAGCCTTCCACATTATTTAATTTGGCCCTTTTTTTGACAAAGGATTTGGCCCTTTGAATTTGGGTGTGGTGTTGTAACCCTTGATTGTATGCCTTTGAATTTGGGTGATCCTGTCCCTTTGAATTTATGCCTTCCGATTTCCAAAATAAGCAGGTCGAATCTCCTCCCAAAATTCTTTAAAATGTTAATATTTGTCACACATTTCAAGCATGGACTAAAACAACCAAACACAGGAGTGTTATGAGGCCATTCTAAACAAAAGGTTTCATATTTGTATTTTCAAATGTCACATAAACACTGAAACAACCTCTCACATAATCACATGCCCATCCCTCCATGCTTCCTGGCGCGGTGCTTTGGGCGTCCTGTCGCATATTCAATACTTGTGTTGTATGCAAAACATACTCACGCAAGCTCAGAAAAAAATACTCGTATTGTATCTTACCCTTTCTCCACCTAAACATAAAAACCTTGTTCTCCTTAGTAAAAAAACTAGTTTAGAAAAATATCTACATTTAACTAGTCTTGTTTTAATTGTTTTATCGTAAAATAAGAAACCGAGTAGTGCCATTAGAATTTGATTGAAATGAACGAGTAAGAACTATATGGCTTTGAATTTCAAAAAAAAAAAAAGAACTATGGCTTTGTTCAAAATCTAACTGAGCCAGCACGAGATTAAGTGGAACGCTATGCCCGATTCATGTTTGGTCCACATGCTACGATAGTCAAAAGTGCGCTGCAAAATTGGCCGATGTACGCACATGACAGTGACATGGGTCTCAACTCTCTTGTTTTTTTTTTGGAGGTCACGGGGGAACAAAAGGCCCAACATGGCTCGTAGAGTTACAACAAGCATAATGGAGAATACAAAGAAGAGAGCCAAAACAACAAAGATAGCCCAACACGGCTCGTAAGATTACACATAAACGACCGACCATAGCTCGAGTTCCTAGGACAAGAGCAGTTGATGTCACCACATAAAGCTACCACAAGCAATCATACTACGGCGGCCTCCATTCCCCGCGACTGTTAGGCTTTGAGTCTATCAAATAGACGACAGCCGTGACTTCGTCATCTTAGGAGAGCACATCCGGGATCCAGTAGACGCCCGCCAACGCCCCTTGGGGTGACGAAGCCTCGAGGGAGGGAGGGTCGTCTAAAGGAGAACGAGGAGGTCCAAGAGAGGGGACCATGGTCTCGCAACCCGGCATATGATGAGACAATTAGGTCAAGGACCTAGAGATGGCCGCAGCAAGATCACCTGCAGCAGAGTTTGGGGACAAGCAGGTCATGCCCCATCAGAAAGGAAACGCTGGACCTCCACAAGCGTCCACAGGCGGCACCCACCGGTCTTCACCACGGCAGAGGTGCAAGAATCACGAATAACGACACCTCAATGGAGGTTCTCGACGCCCACAGACGCCGACATCGTTGTAGAGGCTTTCGCCGGTGACCCTGACCCAAAACATGCAGTGTAGGGGTGAGCGACCAGAGGTGCATCAATTCATCCGCAGGGGTGCCGACGGCACAGTCGCAACACCCCAAGCAGGGGTGCGCGGCGCCCGTTGCACGGCTTTCGCCAGTGTCACTCCAAGGCTCCCGCAAGGCGTTGATCCAGAGGAGCATGGTGCAGTAACCGCTGACGAGCGCCGGAGGTGGCGGAGCCAAACCAGCGAGGCGACCAACCACATTGTTGATGGCGAGGAGGGCGTGGCTTGGCGGGATATCTGCTCGAGGGGTGCCAGACCAGCGATGAGGGCCGGGGGAGGCGGCACGGCCCTAAAGCATAGTGACGAGGAGGGCATTGCTCGTCGGTAGCCGGCGCGAGGGAGCCGATTCGGTGGAGACCAGCGACGGCGGCGCAGCCCATGCAATGCGGCGGCGACGAGGGGCCCCTGTTGTCCCTTGCTTGGAGGAGCGTAGATCCCGGCCCAAGGGGCCCGGACCCGATGAAAACGGCCGGAGGCGGCGAGGTGCTGTCGCCGGCGGCCATCAGAAGTCGGGGTAGCGGCACAGCCCCTGCAGCCCCGTGACAAGAGGATCGAGACAGTGCGCAAGGGGGAGCTTGGATCTGGACCTCTGACTGCTGGATCCGGCGAGGACGCCCGCGGTCACTCGGTAGTGACGGTTAGCAGAACCACGGTGGTGGAGAAGAAGATCGTCCATGGCTGCTTCGCCCGCTTCTTGAGGACCAAATCCAGGCCATAGCATGCCCGAATCAGCCCAGGATAGCAGCACAGGGGCGATGCACGCCGCGGCAAGGCGGATCTGGTCGCCGGCGGCACAGAACCAGACGGAGGAAGCACGGGGATGACAGGGAATGGGGTCGCAAGCGGGAGAGTAGAGCCCCGCCGCCACCGTCCTTGCTCCGGCGCAGGCTTCCTGGCCGCGAGCTCAGGCGGCGGCGAGGTGGAGGAGAGGGCCGGCGAGGGGCTGGGCGGGGCGCGGTGGTTTCCGCCCGAGCCATACCTGTCTTGTTTTTTTTAAACGATCACCGCGGGGGACGAAAGGTCCCCACCTGAATGCATTACCGATGGATGCCGGCAAGGCCGGTGCTTGGTACGGTGTTTAGCGGCAATTATCCGGCGGGGATAGTACAAGTAGAATATGAGTAGCAGGAGGAGTGTGGGGTTTGCATTGTGGCGGAACCGCCCTGCTTAATCCAGACTAATCATACCTGTCACCTCTGGCTCGCAGTGCACTTAGGCCAGACTAAACCCGGTAGTCCGTCGAGAGTCCTTCGGGCTCTCGATAACACCATTTCCCGAGGAACCGACGTCACACACATCCGACTTTCGAAAGAGCCACAACAATTACATCATCACAGGCAGTTGAAATAGAAAATAATAGACTTTAATTTACAAACCAATTATATAAGATCAAATACATGTTCAAATATAGCGGAAGCGTTTTCAAAATTTCGCAGCGGAAACAATATACTTAAGTAGTCTTCATGAGAAGATGAACAAGGCGAGTAGCACCGAGCCCACCGGTACTACCACCTCCAACACAGATATCCAGATGTCGCCAGTACCTGTAATCCAAAAGTGGGGGCAAACGCTGAGTACTAATTACTCAGTAGGACTTAATGGACATGGCTTACGGCTGACGCAAAGCATAACTTACTAATCAGGTGGATCCTTAGCCATTGATTTTAAACAAGGTCAGGTTGACATAAGATAGCAGGATTTGACAGCTGCTGTCCACTAGCCATGAGAATCATTTATAGCATAAAGTAAATACTTGCATGAAAGTAAAACATGAGTACCATCAATAACTTGCATAAAATCTAAGATATATCCCTATTCTACATATGTCCCGTCCCAAAATTCATAGTGCCTCCATCTAACCCCTGGGAGTAGACGTCTCAGGAGCGCTACCACGGTACGTCGTGGCAGCCCTCCCTTGACCTCAAAGCATCGTCCAAGTCCATCGATCTCCTACTAGTGGATGGACAGCACCATGAATAGTGAGACGGATCATACACATCCAAACATGTTGTATTGAAAAACATGAGTGTAAACATAGAGTATTTAAGTTATTACTACGTTCGGACGTCAAAGGCATTGGCATTCTCACACCTAGTGAGCATCAGCGATTCGAATCGATTTGTTAATTCCCGGGAATAACTAAAAATGCCAGGAGTATATGCTTACTAGCCATCGCGTTCCCACATATAGCCCCCATCTCCACTTGTCCCATCCCAAGTTCGATTCTAACCCGCCATTTCTCTAGGTTTAGCCCCCATGGAGCGTTACCACGGTACGTCGGGTCCAGCCCTCCCATGAGATAAGCGCCCCCAGTTCCATGGTAGGAACAAGTCTCTGTTCTTCGGATGGCACAAGTACGACTTTCACCGGTCCATTATCCCAGATAAGCACCTTAGCAATGTTATGCCGACCAATAGGCGAACAACGGACGGGCCTTATACGACTCAGGCGGAGTCGACCATACCTTGCCACATCATTTTTCATAATAATCCCATAACTCCGTCCGGTCTCTATTTCAAACATAGCACATAATAATCTTCCATAAAATTTCTGTTTTGAAAATCACCTACGTGACGAGTGACTCCATTCACTCATGTCTACTCGTACCTAGCAATTCTAGGCAACTCGTCCTACGAACTCTAATATATAAGTGCTAGGGCCAGGGCGGCCAAGGAGTCTAATGCAATTGGTTCCAAACAACTCCTAATGCAGATGCGTAAACAATTCATCAAATATATTTGCTGGGCAAAGCATGGTCCTGCCTACCTTTTATTGTTCTTAAGAAAACCAACAAACTAAACTGTGTTAGTTTGCCGGGTTGTGAGGCTTTGCCCCAGACAACCCCTTGAAACAGGTACGGATTTAATCAGCGACTCTTCGTCTTCTTGTTCCAGATATAGCCTGTCGTCTGGTTCCTTGATCACTAGTTTCTCCTGCGTTGATAGCTCCTTGCACGCGGGTCTATGCATGATAAATTATGCAAGTGAGTGCAAGATAATGCAAATACATGCATATGGTACAGGTTATATGTATGACATGATGCGACCATGAGTGCAACGAATGCAAATGTAGGTATGCGGTGCAAATGAAACATAAGGCACGTCAAGTAGTCAGCGATGAGATGACTCAAACATGTTTAGTCCAATTACACCCCATATTAGAAAACATAACAGCTTTGCTAAGAAATCATACAACCCATCACTAAGAAATCGTACAAACCGTCACCACCTTTTCCTTTGAAGCTATCAGGAATTATTGTTCAATATGTGTACACAGTCCCTAGTCCCTATAGCTTCTCAACCCTACACATTGTCTGAATTTTTATAAGTTATAGGAATGGTTTCTGGAAGTGAAACTCTACCAGTGAACTATAGTTGGCATGATCTGCATGTACAAAAATTGGCAAGTGAAATTCCCTCAATTTAGCAGGACATCTATTTTCCATATTTTATTTCACCATGAGAAACATATAAATCAAGATAGCAGTAATAAAGTGCACAAAATTATATTCTGGAATCAAGGCATCACTAATAGGCTACTAGATTTTTCCCATAATTTTTCTAACTGTTTAAATACACTTTTTTCTATTTTCTTTTTCAACTAGTAGCATTTTGTCAATTTCAAAACAGCAGCTAAAACAAACATGCACAACCTCATACTTTACCAGTGAGCTACTCATACTATAAAAAGTACATGAAAACTACTAGAGGTCATATTTGAGCATATTTTATGTAGCCCTCATTTTTCAAGTTAAATAAATACACTAAACACATGCATAAGGACAAAACAGTAATTAAACAGCCAATGCTAGGGCTACCAAAAATCACATAGTGCCATAATGCCATAACAAAGCTACTGTCCAAATTTCATAATTTTTGGAGTTCATTTGGTCCACTTTTACCATTTATTATCCCTCACATGTATGCAACTTAAACAAGGGCAAAACAGACTTTTCACATATCCACATCATACCTATCCTGTAGATCTACTCAAGAGGAATCCATAGCCACTGAGTTTGTCCATTTTGGTTTTTTCTATAAATTGTTATGAATTTCTAAAGTTCACAGCCAAATTAAATGCATTTAAATGGAAAACATTAGATCTGGGAGCTAGAACGTAATTAACCATAGATTCCAGGGGTCTGCAAGGAAGATAGCTTAGACTCAGTGAACAGTGCGTGAGAATACTCCTAAGCCCGGGGTTAGATCTGCAAAATGAGATGGCTCGGGTTAAAATGCGAAACCCTAATAGATCTAGGGGGTTATCGGGAATTATTGCAAGACTCAGTAAACAGTGGTAAAATAACCAATAACCGGAGGGACTTTTCTGCAAAGTGACGCCCCTTTCTTCTACCTTCGGCCGGGAGCGGGACGCGCGGCGGCGGCGAGCGTCGCGGTGCTTGCGCCGACGTGCAGGGCCCGCAACTTGGAGCCGGGACGGGCCGGGGAGGCGCCTCTCGCGACGGCGAACTCGACACCGTGGGTCTCGTCACCGGCGGTGAAGAGGAGGGGCGGGACGACGGGGTGAACCGAAGCGGCGGCGGCGCGCACCGACGGCGGCACGGCGTGGAATCCGGCGAAGGAGGAGGACGAACAGCGACGACGTCTAGCGCGGGAGATGCGCGAGGGCAAGGTGAAGGCGGGGGTGGTGTTGTGGGGGCGAGGGGAAGGCCGGAAGATGGTCGTCCACGGCGAGGGGCCGGCGGCGATGGTGGCCGTGGGGGTGCGCTCGCGGGGAGGGTGGTTGGAGGCACCGAGGGCGAACGAGAGCTCAGGGGAGAGGTGAAGGGTGGTGAGGCGAGCGCGAGGCGCGCGTCGGCGGTGCAGGAGGCGGCTCGAGGCGGCGGTCGCTGTGTGCCGCCACGGCGGCAATGGCGGCGGGCACACTGCGCTTGTCGAGGGGAGGCGGAGGGAGACGACGAGGCTTAGCCCTTCGGACGCGGGAGGTGGAGGCGGAGGTGATGGCGGTGATCTGGGGGCACGGGGAGCGGCGGAGCGGCCGGCGTGAGCTCGACTCCGAGCTTCGGCAATGGCGGGCAGGCGCTCTGAGCGGGAGGAATAGGCGAGAATGAGGCGTTGGGGGCGAGTGGAAAGGGCAAGAGCGAGGCGAGAGGGAGCCGGGGAAGGGTCTTGGCTTCTCCATTCGGCCGGAAAGGCGTCCAAGTGCGGGGGAACAGGGCGCGGCCGGCGTCGGCGCGGCGCGGCAGAGCGCGCTCGCCGCGTGGGCGCAGCCGAGAGGGAGAGAAAGGCGATGGGGCGCGGGGTGGACTTGGTCCGTGGACCGCCAGTCACTGTCACGTGGGACCCGGGTGGGAAAGAGAGGGAGGTCCAGTGGACCGGTTGCACAAGGCGCGAGGGTAGTGGGACCCACAGGCCGGGTTTTTCCAATCGCGCAGGCGGGAACCCGAGGGCGTCCTGACGTGTGGGGCCCACGCGTCATAGAGACAAAAGAGGAAATAAATCCCGAAATTGAAAAATCCCAGTTTGACTGGTTGGACCCTTGTTTGGAATCTCAGTTTTTGATTGACCTGTAGGCCGAATTTGCAAATGACCCAATTGAATGAAATGCTCTAAATTTGTTCCTCTACATTTTATTTATAAACTTGTATACCATGTTATATTCAAAAATATGGTTTAAATTTGAATTTGAGCTGCTGACCAAGATTTGACCAACCAAACCCTTCAGTTTACAAGTTCTAAAAGTCTATTTTCTAGTCACTTTCACTCAAAGAGTTTTATAACAATGTTGTTCAGAATTTTAATACCTACAACTTTCTCGATACAAGTATTGCAAGATTTGGGCTTTAATATCAAGAAAATTTGAATTTACCCTCCAGGTCAAGTTTGGACAGATTTCACATGCTGACAGAAAAAGCCCCAAAACTCTATGCAAACCTTATGCATGTCAAAGCACCAATTACCAAAGTTATTCATCATGAAATTGTCTACAAGTTTGGTATAAAAAGTTTCACCTAGATCATGACATATTCTAAGTTATAGTGACAAGTCTGGAGGCCTACTCAGGAAAAACTGAATTTAATTGATTCAAATGACTTGGTCTAACTATGTACTCAATATAAAATGTTCATGAGATGATGCACATATGCCAATGATGCACTTGTAATGCACTTGAGATGCCTGGGGCATCACATGCATGGCGCTAAATTTTTGGTACCAGAGTTCAACAGCAGGATCATAGCTAGAGGGGAGACGAGCCAGCCAAAGCCTTGTCTCCATCAGGCACCCGTTCAGCATGCCCCTCACAGGGGTCTTGACCTTCCTGAACACCGCCTCGTTTCGCCGCAGCCACAAGCGCCAGCAGCACAAAAGTAGCATGGTAGGAAACCCCGTAGCTGGGAAGTTATTCGGCGCCTTGATGCTCCATAGATCATCGGCCGGAGGCAGATGTCTGGGGTCCAGCCCATCCTACCCCGTAGCTGGGAAGTTATTCGCGCCTTGATGCTCCATAGATCATCGGCCAGAGGCAGATGTCTGGGGTCCAGCCTAGTTTAGGAGAAAAGCTAAAACTCACTCGGTTGATTGGAGCTCTCCCGTCATCCGCCTCGCCGGCCCTCTCCTCCCCCAGTGGCACGCTCTTTTCTTCCCCCGGCGGCGCATCCCCGCCGCGCTCCTCCTCCCACAGTGACGCGGGCCCGCGCTCCGCCACCTCTTCCCCGGCGGCGCGCCCCGCGCGCTCTCCCGGCGCCGCGCTCCGCGGTCGGCGGCGGAGGCCGGCGGCGGCGACGACGGGGGCGAGGGCGGAGGCCGGCGGCGGCGACGACGGGGTGGATCTGGGCGAGCGGGTGGGGGTGGGCGACGACGGCGGAGCCTGGCAGCGGCGACGATGGGGGCGGGGGCGGGGGCGGAGCCCGGCGGTGGTGACGAGGGGAGTAGGGGACGCGCGGGGTGGATCTGGGGCTCTGGGCGAGCGGGTGGGGGTGGGGTAGGCGGGGGAGTTACACTGTAAGTACTTACAGTGTACATGCAGTGTATGTACACAATAGTTATAGTGTAATCTTGGCCATCCATCAAACATTCAATGGCCAAAAATTCAGATGGTTGATGGATAGACAGACTCTAGTTTAGTCCAGAACTCCACCGCAAAGGGGCACTCCCACATGGGTCTCAACTCTCAAGCAGAGATTAGAGGCTCCTGCGCGTCGCTGGGCCTTACGACAAAAGCCCTTGCGTCACTGCTTGCGAAGGCTTCCGATGCCTGAAACCTGCAAGCACACATCCTAGAAATGCGCACTCTTAATCCCAAGCAAAACAACTGTTTGTGTGTGCAGGGATTAGCGGTTGCCGTTGCAGGCAAAAGTCTCTTATGCAAATGTTTCATTAATCTCTTTTCTTAGGAGCATTTTATATACAGTCAATTTAAAAACATACTCATATAATGGTCAGTAATTGAAAAACTATATCATCGATATACCTAACTATACTTGCTCATCAGTCATCTCCAACGACTGATGAGATTAACGGCTTACGTCGGGTTTCAGCTCATAGGGGGAGAGAGAAAACAACAAAACCAAATCACTATTGAGGTCTCCTTTGGAACAAAGGTGGATAGAGGAACTTTTCTATTGGAGAATTTTGCAGATGGAGGAATTTTTCTATAGGAGAATTTTGTAGATGGAGTAATTTCTCTTTTTAGGAGCATGGCTAATACATAGTCTGCTGTTGGCCTCATACTTGTGCCATTTTCGTCAGCCAACTACCGATGAAAATGTTTTTTTCTCACGAAAACAAAAATTTTTGTCGGCTAACTTTCTTCGGTCTCTACTTTGGCTGATGAAAATTATTAGGCACACACAACTATTTCGTGGGTTTGGTGGCCAACGAAAATTAGCCTTTTTTCGTTGCCACAAAAATTATGATTTTTTTTAAAAAAAAATCCACGAAAATATTCATATACAACATGCAAACATAATAGTACATCTATCGGTGGAAAGCATATAAACAAATCGACGAGCATGCTGATGGATAAAATGTTTGCAATTGTATGTGATGTTAAGTTTCTAATTATGTGCAAGGCAAAGCTCAAACTATCACGAAGTTGAACTATAACTATATGTTACTCAAGATTGATGGCTGACTATAAGTACTAGGTCCATGAGTGCACTTTGTTGTGTCTGTTGTTGTTGTATACTACGTACTAACAGGGCGCTGGTTGCAGATATGTGCTAAGTTGGAGATTGTAGTTTTGAATCTTTATCTATAATAAGGCTATAAAATGACACTTATCGATATAGCTAGCCATACTTGCTCATCTGCAACTACTGACGACGACGGCTTACGTCGGGTCTCGGCTTATAGGGGGAGAGAGAGAAAACAACAAAATCAAATCACCATTGACAAAGTTCTCGCCAAGCTATTTGTGTTCATGGGTGTCTATGGAATCGCCGGAGAACTGTTAGAGACGGCTCTATGGCATTCCCCGTGCTTTCAGGCCGACGAGGCGCACAAATTATCGGGGACACTGCCTCACGCGCGAGTTGGCAGCGTTCACGCGGCCCAGGGCGGGGTCCATGCGGTGTCAGTGACACAAGAGGGGGTGTGTGCCCTTGCAACACGCGTTTTCTAAGAATTGGGACAAATTATTGAAATACGGAAGAAGGGAAGTGGAAAGAAGTGGCAGGGTGGCAGCTGGCTCGTACTCGTAGTGGTAATAAGTACACGTACTTGACGTACACGCCGGTCGTCGGTTGAAACTGGAAACTTGCATGGCAGATAGGGCATGCATGCTCACAAAACTGTTCGTGCTCTCAAATAGTGTGATGTTTATGCAGTCGCGATGGGACATCCTGCATCCACCTTGAAGCTCTCGATCAAATCGAGCAGGTTCGCGTGAGACGATCCGCCCTCTTCTACGGCGGCCCACGCTTTGGCAGCGAGCGCCCGTGCCCTCCTCCGCCGCTCCTCCGCCTCGTCTCCTCCGTCCATGATGCTCCTCACCGCCTTCTCCACCACATCCCTCGCGACCACGACCTCCCTCTGGTCAACCTGGTACATCACCGGCTCCATCACGCCGACGTCCACGCCGATGCCCAGCACCTCCACGGCGAACTTGGCGTTCAGGAACTGGTCCGAGAAGTGCGGCCACGCGACCACCGGCAGCCCGGCGGTGACGGCTTCCATGGTCGAGTTCCACCCGCAGTGCGTCACGAAGCCGCCGACGGCCGCGTGCGACAGGATCAGAACCTGGGGCGCCCACCCCCTGATGAGCAGGCCGCGCCCCGCGACGCGGGCCTCCAGTTCGTGCAGGAAGCCGCGCACCTCCTCGCCGTGCTGGTCGGCGTTCTTGACCACCCAGATGAACGGGTGCCCCGACGCCTCCAGCCCGAGCCCGAGCTCCACGACCTGCTTGGGTTCCGCGTGCGCGATGCTGCCGAAGCTGACGTACACGACGGAGCTGGGATCCTTGCCGTCGAGCCACCGGAGGCACTCGTCCGCGGCGATGGCGGCCGTGTTCCCTCTCGACGCCAGTGTCGTGGCGCTGCTGCTGCGCTGGTGGAACAGAGACACGGGCCCCACCGTCCACACCTTCATCTTCCTAGCCTCCGTGTACCCGGCGACGTACTCCGGCTCCATCTCCAGGACGCTGTTGGTGACGATGCCGTCCGCCTCGGCCAACACCTGCTCGACGTCGTCGGCGAACTTCTCGAACCCGGGCAGGCCCCGGAAGAACCCCGGAGCCTGAGCCCTCGACACCTCGACCCTTTTCTCGAGGCCGGGCACGACGACCAGCTCGTGGTCGTCGGTGACGCCGTCGTACGCGTTGAACCGCTCGACGTTGTGCTGGCAGAGGAGGCAGAAGGCGCACATGCTGAAGAAGCACAGCCGCGGGACGCCGAGGCTCGCCGCGAGCTCCCTGGCCCACGGGTGGCAGAAGTCCGCCACCACGCACGTCGGGTACGGCCGCGCCGCGTGCGCGCGGAGGCGCCGCTCCAGCGGCTCCCGGAGGCGCGCCAGGGCGCGGAAGTGGTTGGGCCAGAGATCCGCCGGCACCTTGTCCACGTCGTCCGCCCCGTCGGGCAGCCCTTCGGCGGCGAGGTCGAGCGGGAGCTCCACGAGGCGCACCGGCAGGCCGGACTTGAGCGCGAAGTCGACGGTCGGGCGGATCCGGCTGGTGTTGGACGGCGTGACGACGATGCTCACGAGCGCGCCGTGGGTGGCCAGCAGCAGCGCGGTGTCGACGGCGGGGATCAGGTGCCCCTGGAACATCAGTGGGATGAACACGAAGTGCGCCTTGACGTCACCCCCGCCGTTCGCCGTTCCCCTGCCGCCCGCCAAGTCGTCGATTGCCATTTTTTTGACTGGGTTTGAAGACTCGGTACTAAGAGAGATTAGTGTTCTTGTTGGTGATACGTTTTGGGCTTGGATTGTTCCGATCGTCTTATAAGGTTACAAGGTTTTTGGACACGATGGGCTTGGATTGTTCCGATCGTCTTGTTGGTGATACGATGCATTACTAGGCGGGAACGACGGCTCCAAGGCCGGATACTAATCATCAACAAGGTTATGGCAATTGGCAGGTACTGGAATTTCGTTGCCACTACATTTGTGCTGATCTGCTGCACGGTTAGCAAAAGGATGCCGCTTACAAGTGACGTAAACAATGATGGTTAGTGTAGTATAAACCGTTGTTAACACTCAACACTCCTCAACGGCAACGGCCCAGATTCATGAAACTATAACAGTTGACATGTAGCAACAAATTTTTCATAGTAAAGTCAAGCAGGCTTTGGGTCGGGCTTGAGGTTCCCTGCTCCTGGAAGGATCGTGACCTATTCCATGCCTCGACCAAGGTGACGGTCGGGGATGGGATGCTGGCCTCGTTTTGATACTCTAGTCTTGCAACACTACAAGAAATCTTATGATAGGTGACGATTCATTTATGTCACTAAACATGCAAATTATGTCACATTATAGAATCTATGACGCTTGCGTGACCAAAATCCATTCGTCACCTTTCATGCGTGTTAAATCATGTTTTGTGACGATAGAACATTTTTTCGTCATAAATTTGTGACATTTCTTATGTCGTCATAGATTTACGACAGTTAGTTTTTGTCATAAACTAGTGTGAAAAACGTCATAGACTAATGCCGCAAGATGACATGGCAATCACTAATGTCCTACGTGGCATGTCACGACTGCAAGGCCCATTCACAGTTTATACCTCCCCATTCAACTTTATGAGCTCATAACATCACACCATTGAACTTCATGGGCCCAAATATACATATATGATTTGAAGCCCAATTCAACAAAATATAGAATATTCAAAATTATACATATATGCACTTCATGTTCACATACCACCATTAACTATAGCCTTCATGTAAAACCAAACGAAAGAATATTTAGTATGACCAATATTTAATATCCGATCAGGAGATTAAAATTAGACATCAGTATGACCACGTAATGTATATTGACTAGAAAGATGGCCGCGCAAATAGCGCGCATAGCTAGTTTTTCCATTTCCATTTTAATTTTTCTTCAAATTCATCTTATGTGAGTATTTTTTTAGCATTTCATTTGTTGTTTTTCCTCCATTGGTCCTGAATATACATATTGTTTTCTTGCATTTCATCTTTCTTATATTATTTGTACAACATATTTTATGATTTAATCTAGTTGTGTAACCATTGCGGTATTATGATTTTGTACTTAAAAATACTTCATGTACTTGCTATGTTTAAAATATAACTTTTATAATTTTGTTTATACTTTTTCTCGAAAAGTACATCAACATCTATACTATCAAAGTTCTAACATAAAATAAGTTTTCGTAGTGCATTTGTTTATATTGAAGATGTTTTTTTTTTTGAAAATATGGTTTAGGAAAACCAAAGTGTGTTATAATTTGGATTGAAAGGATTATTGAAAAACATACAAAATTAAATGGTAGGCCCACTTAGGCCGTATTTGTTTTCCCCTGAGATTTTGGTGTCGAAAAGATATGTATAGAACTATGAATGTCTAGAGAATGAGCTGAAATAAGGCTATTCCTAGTTCATAGTAACAAATACATGTACTATAAATGTTAGATTGCTGTGATAAACTTCATTGTACTCCTTGACCACGGCCGCGGTTACTGAAGAGATGTCGTCCACGTATCCCAGATGCTTCATTGTAATGAGCTCGCCTCTCTTCGCCACCGGGACATTAGCCAGCCACTAAGCAGCAATGCGTTTGCTCCTTAGTGGTAGTCCCCGCGGAGTTGCCTTGGCCTCTCGCGCTTTGACTGGGGAGCAAAAATCAAATTAGCTATGCTGTCCAATGCATTCATGATATGATATGCCGCTAATCTTGTCCCACCATTGCTTCCCCTCCTATAATCACTCCCTCGGCAAAAAAAGGGGGGTGTTCTAAACATCTCCCGGACGATTTTCTGTCATGTTTCCATCTTGTTTCCTACGGTTGTGATAGTTTCTTGATCCATGCAGGTTTGATTGAACTGTTGAGCAATGGGCCACAGCGGTGCTTTGTGTTCACTCTGACTCACCCATTATTACTTGTTCTGCTTTTCCCGTCTATCATTTTCTTTTTTTTTATTATTTTCATGTGTTCTCTGTGGCCAGGTGCTATCTCTGTGGTGACTTTTTTTTTAATCTCATTCTGTTTTCAATACTACTTGGTCTTTCTTATGATTTTGTGTTATGCTAGTTTCTTTTCATTCTATAATAAGTTCTAATGTAATTATTATTTATCTAGAATTCATTATTTATATAAATGAAAAACACCTTGTATTTTGAAAAAAAAACATTCTGTATTTTTAAGACATGGCAAGTAGGAAAGTACTTTGGTTTATTATTTTTGTATTGAATAATGTAGCAGATTTTGATTGGCTAAAGAAAGTGGAAGAAAACAAAGAGCATAATCTTCCGCAAGATAAGTAGCTAATAAAAAGAAAAGAGCCAAACTTGTATGTGTGTGCAAAAGAAATTAGAAAAGAGTCCATGTTTCCTAAGGAACAAAAATGTCCGTTGTGCATTTCTGCTCGTCGTGACACTATTCCACGCGTGAGATTGAAGGCCTAGTTTCTGAACACTTGGGCCTTGGTTCCCCAAAAGCAAAGCGACCATTTCTTAGTAGATACTAGACTATTCGAACCGACTTCCTTGTCTCAAACATCCTCTAAAGCCGAATGGAAGGAGTATTCGACTTTCAGGAGGAAAGACGGACCCTAGCAATAGTTGAAGGAGTTTTCTTTTTACAAATTTGGCACAGCTGAAGGCCCACAGAAGTCCAACAGAACAGCCCAAAACAAAATGCAATCACACAGCACATAGAAGCCAAAGCCCAAACGCAAAGGAACGGCCCAGAACAAAACGCAGGCGCGCGCGCGCACAGAGCCGAAGCCCAGAACGAAACGCAGTCACGCGCGCACAGAGCTAGAGCGGCCAACCGACACACACACGGACACAAAGCTATGCAGGAGCATACTATAGTATAGTGGATTATTAGTGGTCAAAAGGACGATCGAGCAGGGCTTAAGTATTCACCCCGGCACTAATAAACAACGGTGAACCTTGCCCAGCTGGGCATCCCGTACGTACTCTGTAGAAGCTTTGCATGTGCCGGCCGGGGCGCCATATATTAATCTACTCTCCGTCCCCCCCACCCCTTCCAGAGATTTCCAACATAGTTTTTACCTACCTACCTACCATAGTCCAGGTACAAAACAGCACCCTTCTTTCGGCCTTTCCCCGCATAGAAAAACCCCGGAGAACCGGCGCAAAGCCGCGATCGAGCGGAGAAACTCGCGCGGACGCCATCTTTCCCCGCAGTTTTTCTTTGGTTTCGCCTCCCATCCGCGGTGACGCCACGTTAGGTACCGATGGCGACGGGGGACGAAGAAGAACAAACCGTCGTCGCCACCATCGTCGTCAATCAAAGGAAAGGAAGCGTCAAATGGACCCAATCCGCAACGGCGCGAGCACGACGGCGGCGGCACGGGCCGGCCGGCTCGCGTGCATGTGTGGACGGGTACGGCCTCCGATTCCCCGGCCGGGAGCTCGAGCTCGATGGCCGTTTTCGCATGGCAGCAGGTCAGGAAAGGAGTAGAATAATAGCGGTGGTATTTGGGCGGTGGCTTGGAACCGAACTAGAAGGCGGCGACGTGGCGCGGCAATATTCAATGGCGGGCAGAGCTCTCAAAACGGCATGATAGGGGGTCCGCGCTGGCGTGGTCTCACAGGCGGGTGAGAGAGAGAGAGAGAGAGAGAGAGGCCCATGCAGGGTGGATGCGACTGTGGCGAGTGACAGGATAAGCTGCCGCCAGCCGCGGGATCCTGTGCGGGGAACAGTGGCAGCAGCACATTGGCGCCCACACGTGACGGGCTGGACGCAGAGAGGCCCCGGCATGATTGGCGTCCCAGAACATGGCGATTTTGTACGGCGGCTGGCAGAAAAGCGCCGAGCCGCGGCCTTCACGCTCGTGCCGCCACGCCGCAGAAGCCACACACGCTCCAGTCCTCCTCCACCATACCGCTCGCTCCAAGGGCCGCCGCGACATGACGACGGGAGCCCACGGCGACCTCCCCTTCCCCTCTCACCCGCACAGAGAGAGAGAGAGAGACGACGGCTCCGGCGCCCTGTCCCGCGGCCATATCCGCTCCGTGGCCGCGCGTACTGTGCCGTCGCCAGCCCGGTGCGCGGCAGGCATCGACACGTTGCGGCCGCGCCGCTATCGCTGGTCCCCGGCTATCCCGGAGCCACTACTATTCTAGTACAACTCTGGTCAGGGAAAAAGCTAGGGACACGAGTGTGAAGCCACACGCAGGAATGGCATGCACACGCAGCGAGCGCCGACGATTGCTGACCACATCTATATTCAACAGCTACTGATTTCTCTATAAAAAATATAGTATTTTCTACATCTTATTTCTCTTCGACAACATCATCTACGTGTATATCCCGTCCACTGTACAATACATGTATATCCCTTTGGCACATCTAGATCACGAATTCGATTTCTCGTTGGCACGGATTAAATAAAAATCCTTTCGCTAGCAAAACTAGAGTTCAGGAAGAGAGGGGTTCCGAGCCCCAGCGAGGTTTATTGCTCTTAATATGTAGAGATTAAGGACTCATGGTCGATTGTGAGATCTTTCGAATATATTAGTATCATGCTTTTAGTTATTATACTTGGATATAAAATTGCTCGAGCAAAATCTATAGTTTTTTTTACCGACCTGTCATTGGATTATAGCTTTCAAATCTCCTCTGGTCCACGACGGATTGGGCTTCTGTTTGTTATGTGCCATAGCTTGGGCTGAACTTTGACTTGAACATGATTCTTGTGTGACTTGTGATTATTAGACTTGTAGTTGTTATGTGCATGGATATGTCATCTTCTCTACCGGCCTCCATGTGTCATGGCCAAACACCCACTAAGCATACATGCCTTCATCATTGTGTCGGCTTTTGATATATAACTAGTACTGCTCCATTATAGTATCAGATCTAACAACTGGTATGATAGAGAGTTAGGAGCGCGCATATGAGGTTTTCTATAATAGTGCCCCTACAATTTTCTATCACTGAATTTGAGTAATGCTATTGAGGCACACATGCTTTTCAATTGCTAGGATTCATGCTAAAAGCTTAATGGCTTCGTGTAGAAAATTATATGTGGATTTTGTGTCACTTTTAGGGAGTCAATTTCCAGTTGAACCAAATAAAAAATATTGTTGTCTAAGTTCATCATTCTCTTTATCCAAAAGTTTAATAATTAAATCTGAAGTATACCAAAGGATATTGTTTACACTCTTTATGTGTGTTTCTACAAATCTTTTTCTGTGGGCACCCATGGTTTGCTATCATTGCCATTGAGATATGCATGCCTTTAAGGGCAAGAACTAGTTCTACACTCTCAATAGCTTCCTTGTAGCAAATTAGATGTTGTTTTATGCCGCTTCTAGAGAATCAATTTCCGCTCTAGACTTTCGGTGGTACATATAGCATATGTTATGTGGCATTTTGATAGGCAAAGATGGCCGTATAAGTTATAACCATGCAAGTTTATATCTCTTTCATCAAAATATGATCATAATTCTTTTTATGCACTAGGAATATTGTTTTTTCATGCCTCTATGTACCCTTTACGTTAGGGATATTGTTTGTGCACCTCTACGAAACCTTTTCTATGGCAACCCTATGCCTTCTGCAATAAAGATTGAGTAATGCTATCAAGATAGTAAATCTTTAATTCCTAAAGTTCGCGGCAAATAATTAAAACATCCTAGAATAGCAACATAGACGTGGATTTCTCATCTCCTTTTAGATGATTGGTTTCCACTTTGTTTGCTAAAGTCAACAAGCATGACATGATTACGTGCAGAACCTCACTACATGGTGACACACACCTGAGCCGTGATAAGCACCGCACCTACATGTGGCATAGTATTGCATGGTGCAGGCACTAGGGCATCATGTGGTTATCTCACCATGATAGTGCCTTTATGGTTTGCTAACGATTCTTGGTATATTTTATTGTATCCGTTACATACATATTTACTTATATATAGGCAAATATACTAGCCCACTCATTGTTTAGAATTTCAATTGCTCCCACAAGTTGAGAAATGCAACTACTAGAACAACTATGTCTCATTGAAGCACTAATGTCCATACATTTCATTTTGCCTCACTTGGATAGTTAGATGACAAAGTGTCATTTTGTGGATTCGGTATTAACACATTTGTACTAGTGAAGCAAATGGAAATGTTTGAACCACACACCTAAAGTCAAGCAAACATTTCTCTTGTACAAAGAAAAAGAGTCCATGTACTCTATTTTCTACGAGCATACCCTTTGGGTGTTGTTGTTGGCCCTCTTGTATCTATCTTTATATATTATGTTCAAATCATAGAATCAGTTTGACTAACAAAGTATGGTACATAATATATATGGTTTGATAAGTTTGGTAGCTAAACAATAATATTATCACCCAAATTCATCTGTATCTTTTTAGCAAAAGTTTGATAATAATTTTTATAGGAATATTGTTTGCATGTTTTGTTCCTGTTCTACAAACCTTGTATGTGTGGGCACCTCATGCTTTTCTATTGACAAGTTTGAGTAACACTATTGAGATATGCAAGCATTTAATTGCTAGAATTCGTGGTACACACTTAATACCTTCGTTGTAGCAAACTAGATGCAGTATTTTTTGCGAATTTTTGGGAATCCATTACACTCTAAACCTTTTGGGGTGGTCCATATGGTCCAAGAAGTTTTCATATAGGGAATGTGGACAAAATAAAATTATTACAATATTATTTTTATATTTTGAAACTCAAACTTGTTCAACATAATTGGCATGCATTAAGTATGTCTTTTGCGCATCCTAATCACAATTTGGCAAGTGGAAGCATGTGAACCACATCCAAGAATTTCTAGTAGTGGCAATAAATTTGGCCCTAAATGACTAGCAGTAGTGTCACTAGTAACAATACGAGAAGTGGAAGTGTGTGAACCACATCCAAAGTCTAGTATGTAAAGAATACCATTCACATACTCTATTTTCTATTGCTATAAGTTTGATAGTTGTTCCTATAGATCATTTGTACCAACCTTCATATCTACCATCATGCACAACTAGAAATAATTATATCTAATTCTGAGTGACTTCCATTGGGCTTAAAGCTAAAGCTTAGTGTTTTACTTAGACTAACCAAAAAATGGTATCTCTTATAAAAGTATAATAGGGCATTTTGGACATAACATGGTACCAGGATGTGCACTTTAGGAGTTTAGGGGGCCAAGACGATAAAACACTACAAGTTTAGCTATAAGGACCATGATATGCACTTTAAGGACCAGAATGACACATCCATATATATAAGTTTAAGGATCAACAATGCATTTTACTCTGAAATTATTATCACTCAAATCTATCTTTTCTTTTTTCCACAAAAGTTTTCTCATTATTATTAGAGATGTTGTTTGTGCCTTGTATCTTGTCTAGTTATCCTTTATCTGCTGGCGCCCCATGTTTTATATGTAGTTTCCTTTAATAGCAAACTAAATAATATTTTGGTGTCACTTTTCAGAATCAGTTTGCATTATGAAACTTTCGGCGGGTGGCTTTGTTCGCTAGAGCCAACAAGCATGATCAAAGCGATAGTAAGCAACATACCTAGCGAGCGGTTACGACACAAGTTCACCTTTTCCTCCAAAATCTGCTGATCACATTCATGTCACATTAAGAACATTATTTACACACCTTTGTGCACCTCCATCTGTTGGCACCTATGCTCTCCTATCATCGGTGTTGAGTAGCGTTTCTTGATAACATATCTTTAGTTCCTAGAATCAACAAGCGTGAACTAACGATTTCGTGCATGGGCAAGGCAACATGATACAAACTATGGAGAGGATAGAGCCGTTTGGCTTGGAATTACATGGTGTGGTGTAGGTCACCAAGTTTACTTTGTCATACTGGTGGATATAGATGAGTTTTCTGATCTAAATCTTTATATATCTTGTATATGGATATGTGTTTCTAACAACCGCCAATTAATAGCCATTCCATTGTTCAGAATGCGGGATAAATACCCTTGGAAGCTAATCCTCTGGAAAATACGGTATTTCAATTGCTCGTAAAAAAAAGAATCATGTAGGGGCACTTGTAGTCACTTGTATTTCTGTGACATGTATAGGTAAATACGTTGACTAGACCATTTTTGCACGTTTAGATACCAAAAAAATGCCTCATGTAAGTGACTACTCGCTTGTAATAACCTACTCCCCAACCAAAAGACTCACGGGCACGGCCATTTTTATGTACCGCGCAGGCGTGGAGCGCGGGTGCTCTGTGCCGTGTGCGCGAGGCATAGAAGCGCTAGAGCTGGGCTGCGCCTGCGCTGCGCTCCGCTGTGCGCGGCCCCCTCTTCCCGTTCCCCTCCGGCCCTCTGACCGCCTGCAGGGCCTGGGGCCTTGTCGTTCCCCGACGGCCGCGGCAGCCGCAGCAGGCGCACTTTATTGCCCCCGAGGCGACACCTGTCCCTCGCCCACCTCGCCGCCGCGATCGTCTCCCTCAAAGCCGCACCAACTCCCCACCAACGCTCGAGCTCCACACCCCCCCATGCCCCCCTCCGCTTTTCAACCCGCGCGTCCCGTCCCCCTGATCTGAACTGGATTTCCTCTTGCTAATTGTGGTATACTGTGGCACTCAGTGACACCCGCCGCAACTAATCACGCTCCCCTCGAGCGGAGCTCTCCTCTCTCTCTCTATTCCTCTCTCTCCCTCTCTCCTGTCGCTTCTGCCTGCCGCCGCTCGGGGCTATAAGTCACCTGCTCTGTTCACTGCTCCCTTTTCCCTCTGCATCCGCCTGCGGCCTGTCTCAGAGCTGCGGAGTTGAATTCCGGTGGGATTCGGGACGAGAGGAGAGGGAAAGGCGGTAGGCGGAGGGAGGGGGTCATGGAGATGCCGGGAGGGAGCGCGGCGGGGGCGGCGCTGGCGCGGCAGGGCTCGATCTACTCGCTCACGTTCGACGAGTTCCAGAGCGCGCTCGGCGGCGCCAGCAAGGACTTCGGCTCCATGAACATGGACGAGCTGCTGCGCAACATCTGGACGGCCGAGGAATCCAGCGCCATGGCCGCGGCCGCCCCGACCACGGGGCCCGCCGACGCGCAGCACCAGCCGCTTCCGCCCGGGGCCGCGCCCATCCAGCGCCAGGGCTCCTTCACGCTGCCCCGCACGCTCAGCCAGAAGACGGTGGACGAGGTCTGGCGCGAGATCGTGGGCCTCGCCGGCGGGGACGACGACGCGCAGCCGGCCCCCGCGGCCGCCGCCCCCGCTCCGGCTCAGGCGGCGCCCGCGCCGCCTCTGCCACCGCAGGCGCAGGCGCAGGAGCAGCGCCAGCCCACGCTGGGGTCCATGACGCTGGAGGAGTTCCTGGTGCGCGCCGGCGTCGTGCGGGAGGACATGGGGCAGCAGCACCTCGTCCTGCCGCCGCACGCGCAGGCGCTCTTCTCCCAGGGCAATGCGGCCGCGCCGCCGCAGACCTTGCAGCTGGGGAACGGGCTCGTGACCGCCGCCGCGCAGGGGCTCGCCGGAGGGATGACGGTGGCCGCGCCCACCACGCCTGTCGTGCTCAACGGGATGGGGAAGGTGGAGGCGGGGGATCTGTCGTCGCTCTCGCCGGTGCCCTATCCCTTCGACACCGCGCTCAGGGTCAGGAAGGGACCCACCGTCGAGAAGGTGGTGGAGAGGAGGCAGAGGCGCATGATCAAGAACAGGGAGTCCGCCGCCAGGTCGCGTGCAAGGAAGCAGGTGAAATTATCCCTTATCCGTTTAATTAGTATATATATATATATACTACACCTATGCATGCTTAATTATAGTAAAATCTTCTTGTCTGAAATGGAACTCTCTGGTGACCATATTTGGTATGCCCCTCGGTTATGTTGTACTTTATTCACTTGATGTGATCTGCCACTTCCAGTTTAGCTGTTTCATATTAATTTATGGCTATGTAGCCTCCACAGATAGCAAGTAGCCATTGTATAATGGTCTTATCGTCACCTAAAGAGGGGGAAGAATCTATGAATCAACCCTGGTTCAGCTTGACCCTCTCGGATTCAGAAAGACTGGTAGACAACAGAAAAGTTTGTTAATTTTGGACATGGTAATTAGACATTCCAGTCTCACGGAACTTCATCGTTTCAACCACATCACAATGAGGTGATAAAGATCTCATCTTGAGCTTACAGAGGTTTATGATTCTGATCATAAACACATGATTTGTATCTGTAAGTTATTCCGTGGTGTATATGCACTGCTGTATATGCTACAATCTTTGGGTCCCTAATTTGCTAATGCAACTCAAGTCCATTGGATTGCTCTTTTTACAGATAAAGGAACATTTGTTGAAATCAAGTTAATTACATCGAGTTGATACAATCTTAAAAAAAAAAACGTAAGAGTGGCAGGTGCTTTGCCTTGTCAAAGAAAACAACTTATACAACAAGGAACTAATGCCGTGAAAGCCAACGAGAAATGAAAAAGCTAACTAAAACTGCCATAGTTGTCAAACCAAACAGGCACTAATAACTGCCATAATTACAATTTCAGCGTATGTACTTCATGGAAAATAAAACGATATCGTTGAATGAGAGTTGCAAGTGGGTAGGCGATAGTTTTTTTGTTGGAAGACTCCTAGATCTCTCCTTCCAAATGTGCCAAGCCGTGTATATGAACATCTGAGTTCTTGGAGTCTGTACATTTGTAGATTCTAAACTAATCTGATTTGTTCACCATTGTTTCATTGACACATTCTGGATCGTTTGGAGAAGATGTGGACAGTTCCCTTGATGAGTCATGATCGTCCATACCTCCTTGGCGAATGAGCATTGTGTCATTACTCATTAGGTCAAGAGGATATTCCTGTGCTGCATTGCAGAATCTACAGACTGTATCATTATGACCTCCTTTCCTGATGATTTTGTCCACAGAGAGGATTTTTTGTTGTAGTAGCAGCCAGACAAAAAAATCCGGGCATTTTGGCTCCACCTTTGCTTCCAGACATACTCCCATGATACGATTGAAAAAGATCCAATGAGCCGAAGATTGTATGCCGATGTGGTTGAGTAGTTGATACAATCTCCTTGAAATCACCTCTGACATTTGCATAACTCGAATGCACATAGCCTAAGTAGCAAGAAAGTCCAAACACTCAGCCTATCAATCCCGAGACTAGATCGCCACCGACCACCGATGTGCCTGTGTAAAATCCCTTGACCACTTGCTCCGATTGAAGACATGCCGCAGCAACCAAATCTTCGGAAGATGGTTTCTGGAGGATAACCCGTGTATGAGACCATTGGATGAGTGAATTAACCTGCAATGGTGTAGATGTTAATTTCGTATTAAAAAACCTTTTATCATTCCTGCAAAGCCAGAGAGACCAATATTCTGTGGCCACCCCCAACAGGAAAAATGGTTTCATGTCCTTTCTAGCACCACACAGCCTATTAGATTGCTCTACTTGATAGAAATTTTTTATGGTTGTTCGGTTTACTCATAGGTCTCCAATCATAACCCAGTGCATAGACACTTAACTAAACGCTTTGTAATGTAGGCATACATAATGGAGCTGGAAGCTGAGGTGGCAAAACTTAAGGAGCAGAATGAGGAATTGCAGAAAAAGCAGGTATATAATGGCAATGCTTTGATAAAATTATGTTATTCCCACTCAAAATTTTCATTATTTGTTTACCGAATCAGTTTATGTACTCAATCTGTGGTCCTTAATTAATCACTTCATATTGGACATTTTTTAAATCCAACAGTTGGAATCTTTTTTCTAGAGATCTGAGCTCTTACATATTTAATATCTTGCTGCTGGCATAGGAACAGATAAGTTGCCACAATTAGTAACAATTTCCAACTGCCTGGTCCTTGACTCCTTGTTGCATATCAGCATATGTGGTGCATCGAACTAGCTGACATGACTCCTTGGTGCATCGAACTGCCTGGTCCTGGGGACTTTGCTTACAGATTTACTGTCTTGTCTTAGACCTGAGCTCGTAGATGACAAGTTTCATATTGGTTTCTAAACCATGTGATATTTGCTAGTTCAGGCACAAATATTTCGTAAGCTCAATATTACTACTGATATTTTGTTTTTGTACCTTAAGAAATGTATATTATCTCTACAGAATTATCAGACCTAGAATTTCTACATGTAGCACCAGGGTATCTGACATTATCCATAAAGTGTTAGTGTTGCATATTTGCATTGTGCATTGTGTAGCATTTTAGGGTTACCACCTCACCTATTTGTTTTGAGACAAACAAAGGCAGTTTCTGGTTAGCTTAACTTTTGAATGAGTTTATATACATCAGACCTAAAGTTCCATTTCACTCACGATTGTTTGTTTCGTCATAACTCCTGATAAAAACTAAAGAGGCGTTATTCACTTTTTGTGCTTTAATATGCAGGCTGAAATGATCAAGAAGCAAAAGGATGAGGTAATGTTCTTCCATTTGGGGAAAATAATCTTGTCCTGAGTTTTCATTTCTGTAGAAGCTGTACCAAGTCCTCTTTAGACTGCCTAATGATGTTGGGGGAAAGAGGTGGGGCCTAATGATATGCTGCTGTTAAGAAACTGGTCTTGTTTTTTTTCTATTTAATTTCCTATAGCTAGTTTAAGATTTTTACAAGTTTTATGGTGGTTGGGAAAATGAGAGCCGTTTATCGAGCGAAATCCAACGGTTTCGAAATAGACGGTACCACAGTACTGGTACCAAATAGAGAGTTATGGTATCCAAAATGGTGGGACCGGTACCAATAACCTTTCCTTATTTATTTTATTGTTCAATAATTGAGCTAGAAAAATTAAAAGGGAGTTGTACCGCTTGGTACCAGTGGGTACCTTTGCAACCACTATAAAATCTCTCAAATAAGTTCATGACATAGAAATAGCAATGGCTTGATTCGTATCTTCCATCTCGTTTTATTCTGCCTGTTTTATGTACTTTGAGCATCTTGGAAAATGCGGCTACCAGATACACATAAATAGTCATGACATGAAAATAGGGATGATGACTTGATTTTCGTTTTCCCTCCTGTTTCATTGTGCCTGTTTTATGTACTTTGAGCATCTTAGCGAATGCAGCTGCCAGATACACATAAATCCATCAACTTGACTCCAGAATGCATCTGTAGCCTGCAGTTCTAGAGGGTCCCTTTATTTCAAAAGCTCTACGTCCATTACCTGGAGATCGTAGCATTCCTCTTAACTCTCTAAGTGATCTTAGGAGTTAAGAGTTAGTTAGCCGTAAACCATATGACTAAATATGAATACGAATCTGAGCAAAAAGTGCACCAATGGAGACCAGGCCTAGACCGGACCCAATCCTATGCTAAACTTTGGCATGTCCAGTCAAGGAGTTTAGCACAGTACGTTTCAACACAACACTCCATTCTATGCATGAGATGTTTACAATGTCAAAACTTCAAATGACATGGTTTCTTCTAGTAATGGTTTTTCTTTTAATATTTTACTCTAATATATTCATATCTTTTGCTACTAGCCTATGAGAGTTGTTAAAAAGGATACAAATTTTATTGAAACTTTTGAAATGTTGGATAAACTCTATTAAAAAAGATGTTATATTTTTATCTTTTATCTAACTAGACAACTAGTAGTACAGATTTTAACTAAAGAGGGCTTCACATAAATGGGATTTTATATTGCGTCATGTGTACTTATTGGAAGTAGAATGCTAATAGTATCAATTTTCCCATCCTTAAAGCTACACATCTGCATTTTAACTTACCCCAATTTAGTTGGTTGCTATATTTAAAAAAATAAAAGGAAAGAAAAACTCATCAGTGAACGATGATACCAGTGTCAGCATTCCCATAACTTTTACTGAGATAAAATAGTAAAGCATGCCTTTTTTCTCCTGAAATTCACACAGTTGTTTGATTCTGATTGTTAGTTATGTATGCTTCCCCCTGACAATCTTCATGAAAAATCATGAATATTTTGTAAAGACAGCAGATCTTTGTTGCTGCTGATTTTGATGTGCCGCTGAATATTCAGCAATTTTCAAACGACGGTTCTCTTCAGACAACACTTTTTGGCTCACGTAAGTTTGCCTGTATACGAATTTTGCAGGTTCTGGAGCGAATCGACAACCAACATGGACCAAAGGCAAAGAAACTTTGCCTGCGCCTGCGCCGCACCCTGACTGGCCCGTGGTAGCATGCTGAAGCCTGAAGCTCGCACAGCATTGACCAAAGTTAAAATCCCGTCGGCTTCTTTAGATGTGAGTGACCCGTGTGTGTATATCAGATGAAGTCAGAATCTCCCGTGCCCCCCTGTAGACCGCTGCCGCTTCAGAGCTACCGTTTCTCATGTTTCTGTGATCGATCGTTTGGTCCTTTGGGTAGACTGCCCTTGACAGTTACCGTTTAGGTTCAGATGAACAATGAAGCGTACCATCTAATCTGTTTAACTCCCACCTATCTATTGCCATGGTGAGGTCATGCATGTAACTTAATGATGTTTCTATGTTGATGAGATTATCAGATAATGAGATACCATCAGATTAATAGCTCGGTCTGTAGCGATAAGAGCTTTTAGTTTCTAACCTGCTTGTAACTTGTAAGTTGTAACAATACCCTGCCGTGCGCGTTCAGTGGTGAATGAAGTAGACGTCAGATTAATAGCTCGGTCTGTAGCGATAAGAGCTTTTAGTTTCTAACCTGCTTGTAACTTGTAAGTTGTAACAATACCCTGCCGTGCGCGTTCAGTGGTGAATGAAGTAGACGACATGAGCTTTTATGTGGCCGATGCATGTTTGATGTAGGCGACACGTCGCTGTCGCGTTCGATGGCTCACAGTTCACATTGCGGCGTAGCGCTTCATGTGGGCAATTATTGCCCACTAGAATGTAGATCACACAGCTTTTTAAAAAAAAAATGTAGATCACAGGACTGCATCAGAATTCTGATTATCGTGGCAGGCAGCTGCATGTACATGAATATCTGAGTGTGAATAGTGGCAAGGGTAGCAGCCAAACTAAGGTCATCAGAAAGTGCATCCGAACCATTTACAACGCACAATCATTGTTTTTTTACTTTGCATACAGTACGCAAACAGTGTTTTCTACACTAATTTTCGTTCTCGGTGACCGCCCTAGTCTAGGCCTTCAGCACAACCGAGCCGACGAGCCGATCGTCAGGCGGACCTCACGTGTCACGACGAAGAAAGATGGGTCCCCATGCTTAAGGGATGAGAACCGGTAGTTGATAGACGTTTCTCTATTATGATGTTGATGCTATTTTTTCTACCTATGTGGATTTTTTGTACCACATGAATATGTAAACCCATGGGCTTAAAATCCAGTGTGAACATCTAGGCTCTAAAGGTACGCTTCATGTGTTTTCGTGTTTCGGTAAGTAATTATGATAGCTGTTGGTATAACTAAGGTGCTGTTTGGTTCAGCTCAGGGAATGGCAGCGGCAGTGGAACCAGCTGCCGACTTTGTTTGGTTAGTACGGGGAGCGAGAGGTAGAGTCGCGTGCGCGAGACAGCGCGGACGTGAAGCGGAGTCAACTGCGCCCTAAGGAGAGTGGTAACGAGAAGACACGGGCCAGAACTTACTGCCGCCACAATCGATTACGAGCCGCGCGAAACAAACGGATAGCAACGGTATCAGATCGTGGTGGGAATGGTTGTGAACTAAAATCGGCCGAACCAAACAGCTCCTAATGTGTTTGTTGATGCAAGGTTGTAATAAGTTCAGCAGAGGAGACCATCCCACTTTTCAAATTCAAATTTCCCTATGTACAGTGTTCAACACTTTAAATTCCGTCCTTTGGTCCCTCTGTTGAACACAACCCAATAGACTATATGCTCAACATTTACTCATTAAAACCGACTGTTCGATTTGAATTCCAAAAGTTGGTCATGGTTTTCATATCAACACTAATGATTCTTCTAACCCATAAGGTGAAGCAGAGCATTTAGTTAGAGTTTTCTGTTTGGTAGTTGACTATACTATTAGGAGTGCTTAGGGTCAATAGCTCGATTAAATCAAATCAAACTTAATTGGATGTACACCTATACTCTATACTCTCTAGTCCTTCAAAATGATACATTTCAAGTCTATGAAGATTGATATGAAGACTTGCATAAGATTGATGCTAATGACTTTTTAAGACGTTTTCACTCAAGCCTTGGAGTAGTATAAGCACCAAACGGTTCGACAAATGCATAAGACAATCAATGGACAATTCATACAATGCAAATAACTAGGTGTTGGGGAATTCAAAGATTGTGAACACTAGATAAGCCATCGATGAATAACGAGGGAGCATCGGACTGTCCGATGATACCAGCTTCTTCTGTCTCTTTGTTCCAATAACTACCTTTGGTGGAGGTCTATATATACCTTCTTCCTGCCTCATTTCACTATTCTTAACTGGTAGAGCTTCTTCCACACTTCGAGAGCAGTGAAGGGTCATTTGAGCTCGTATTCTGCGGTAACACAAAGAGGAGAGAGAGTATCTACCTGTTTGCAAACAAGCGAGTAGCTCAGAGGGTCACTTGAGCTCGTATTCTGCCGTAACAGAAAGATGATAGAGTATCTTATGGCACATTTCCATAGTTATATTTTGATGATTGATTGACAAACAACACTTGTACTAATAAATTTGTCTAGATGCACATTCTTAGATGTCTAGGTTCAAGGGATGAAGAGAAGAAGAAAAGACAAAGGCAAGACCTGAAGGGCCGCCATAACGCGGTCTCAGAGCAGCGCCCTAAAACCTCACAACATTCGTAAGAAACAGAAGGTATGGTCTCAAAGACCGGGCCATTGGTCGGATCATTTCCTGAAGGTGCTGAATAAATGGAAGCCTGGCAAGTATAAGGACCGGAACATCCGATCCTAAAAAATAAATGCAGCGGATCATTCCAGCAGACAGCTAAAGCGACCAATAATATCGGAAGGTACGATCTTGAAGACTTTACTAAAGGTCGGACCTTTTTAGTCGAAGGTGTGGAATTTGCAGCTGCGGAGGAGATACATGAACCAGAAGGTACGGTTTCACAGACCGTCTCATACTTCAGACTTTTGGAGCATAACGGCTAGTCGAAAAATACAGAGGACCAAAAGGTTTGTTGTATGCCAAAAAGAATGGACCATACCATATAGTCTATACACTTTCTAGCAGCTTTTTGGCTGATGGCTAGTTCGAATTTGGAGGCTATATAAGTCACCCCACCTAGCCATTTGAAGGGTGTTGGAGCTAATGAAGACCGTAATAAGTGTAGAGGATTATTCCAAACATATTATCCACTTCAAACCATCGTAAGAGTGCTTAATCCAAGCTAGATTAGATCTTTGAAAGAGTGAGCTTGCGTGGTTGGAGCTAGATGCAGAGGAGCTCTTCTTGAGTGTAACTCATGCCTGAGCTATTGGGAAGACTTGGTTGTGGTCAAACCACATTGTACTCGTTGCTAGACTCTCCTTCTTGGTGTGAAGCGGTAATGACATCTTGTGTGGGGATGAGGAGACTCTTCGAACTTCGTAGTGATCATCCGGTGCCTTGTGATCGAGAGAGACGACAGCGGTGGCTGAGCCTTGGTGGCTTCGTGTTACTTAGCCTTTACTTGCCGGAAGCTATGGTGGCTAGTGCAAGACGTTGAATGAAAGAGTATTTGTGCCCGGCTTGGAATTCTCTTTACTGACAAGCATGTGGACATAGGCCTTAGTGGTGAACCGCGTTAAATGTCTGTGTCTCTTCGAAAATTTGCATCTCTTTTCTTACTCTCTTTGCTTGCCGCATCTACATTTCCGCATTTATTTTATTGTGTGTCTTTAGCTTTTTTTCCGCATTTATTTTATTGTGTGTTTTTAGTTTTTCTAGATAATTTCAATAGGTTCGACTGTAGGTTGTAAGGTTTTTTGGATAAGTTACAAAACACATAAATAGACATTAGATTTAACTAGCATGTGTAGAACGTGATAGATTTAACTTATATGTATTAAAAAGTCCTAAGTTTTATAAGAGTGAATTAGCAACCTAATTCACTCTTCCCACTCTTGGATTGGATAGCTCAGCACAATCATTACACTCGGACGGCCAGGTGGTACACGAGGGGACCGAGTGTGTGGCTGGATAGGCGTGTCCGGGAGTGCCCGACAACCTCATCTCTGTGTTCGGCACGGTCACCACGGGTGCTCATTTGAAACTATTTTCACTAGACCACCTATCCTATCTTCTATATTTCAAATTGCTTTGGTGTATAGAATGTGCAATGTTTTGCATTTTTATTTAAGCCTTACATAGAATGCGAGATCTTTTTACCATTCGTGCGTTTTTCACGTGAAATGAAATTAAAACCCTCCCGGACGAGCCTAATAAATTCAGCCGATCTGCTACGGATACGGATTCAGTGTCTTCGCTCTATCAAGGCACGCTGTACATTTACCTCCCACATCCAGCCGTTCAATTCCAATCCAACGGTCTCCTTCGGTTGCGAGGGAAAGAACGCATGGACTTAGCCGTTTTCACGCTCCAGTCCGCCCGGCGCCCATGGCCATGCCGGCGGCCTCGCTCCCGTTGGCCTACCCGGCGCCCGCGCCGGCGCCCGCGCTCCGCCCGCAGTGGCGCTCCCGTCGGCGGCCTCGTTTCTGCCCGCTGCCCAAGCCTGCGCTAGCGGCCGGGCTCTGCCAGCGGTGGCCTTCAAGCCGGCGGCCTCTCTCCCACAGTCCCGCCTACCTGGCGCCCGCGCCGGCGCGCGCGCTCCGCCCATGGTGGTGCCTGCGCCGGCGGCCGCTGCCCAAGCCCATGCCCAAGCCTCGCTCCGGCCGCGCCGAGGGAGCCGCACCCGTCGGGCCGCGCGTGCCGCTCCGGGGAGCCCACGCCGGGGGAGGCTGCGCCCACGGGGAAGAAGGCCGCGCACTGCCGCGACGCCGCAGAGCCGAGCCGGGGGCTGCGACGGGGGCCGCGACAGGGAGAGCGCGCCGCCGACAAGGACCAGTGCCGGGCAGCCACGGGATCCGCGCGGGGCAAACCGTGGAGGGGGGCTTTGAGCCGTGCCAGGCCGAGAGGGGCGGCGGCGGCGCGGCGAGCGGGCGGCCGGGCGCGGGCACAGCGCACGGGGATGGCGGTGGCGTGCAGGGAGCCGGCCGGCCGGGGCGCGCAAAACAGCCGAGGCCGCGCGGCAAAATGCGTGCCTGCGCGTGGCTGTGAGGGAGTACTGCGCGGCCTGGGCTCGGTGAAAAGTGGAGCGTGCTCTGTTGTTTTGCCAGCACAAGATAGAAGCCATTGAATCACGATTGGAAGGCAGATATGAAGGGGCAAGATACATGGTGCCTTGCTCAAGCTAAGGCACTCAATCTGGATCCATCTGCTACTGCCAACAGCTAACCACCCGGGTAGGTCCGGGACATCCACCACCCAGCGTGGCGTGCCGTGCCGTGCCTGCACGGCTGCACGTCTTCGGGGCGGTTGGAGTTGTACTCTTGCTCGCCGCCGATTGATTGATTGCCTTCTCCTTCCTGCAACTCCTACTTCCCCACAAACCTGACAAGCTCCCTGTCTTCTCGCATCTCCCTTCACCTTCTCCCAAACTAGTTCCGCCGCTTCCGCTCCGCGAGTCCGCAATCCGCATAGCTCGTCCGCTGAGATGGACGGCAGCAGCCTCAAGTCCGCGCAGCTCCTGGAGCAGATGCGCCTGCACCTGGCCACCGACGCCGGCAAGGAGCTCACCAAGAAGGTCGGCCTCGTCTACCAGCTGAACATCGCCCCCAAGGTCAGGCTCCCCTCCTCCTCCCACTCAAATCTCCTTCAATCTCGCCTAGATTGCGTGCAGTACAGGCCAGATCGACGGCCTTCCTGACACTGAATTCCTGCGCGGTGGGTGTTGTGCGTTGCAGAAGCTCGGCGTTGATGAGGAGATCTTCGTCGTCGACCTCAAGAAGGGCGAGGTCACCAAAGGTCCCTCCTTTGCCGTCCTTGAACCTCAAATTTTAGTCGCCCGTACCATGTGGTCTGAAAATCTTGCTTCTGACTTGAACCAGGGCCGTATCAAGGGAAGCCGGATGCTACTTTCTCCTTCACGGATAGCGATTTCCTTGGAATCGTCACCGGCAAGACGAACCCGCAGATGGCGTTCATCCGGTTAGGAGAACGAGACTAATCTTTGATATTTCTTTGTAATTTAGAATTTTATATGCGATAGTTTCTTTTAGGCTGACGGATTCTATTAATGTGCAGAGGGGCGATTAAAATCAAGGGGAGCATAATTGCGGCGCAGAAGTTCAGCCTTGATATCTTCCCAAAGCCAGCAAAACTGTAGAAGTTTAGATTGTGCTATTATTTGGTCGCGGTTGGATAATAATGTCTGCAAGCTTCAACCGCTATGTTCCATGTAGAGTGAGTGGAATACATGAACAACACACGGCCATCTGATGTTATCAGTGGAATTTGGATATGGTTAATATGTCAATTTAATCAAGCTCGATGTTCGTTTCTTGTTAATACTGCTTTACCTTTCTTCTTTTCATGAGGATAAGTGTTATTATTCCAGTCAATGCCCCTTTAGTAGTTATTTACAGTACTTGGCTACCGGGAATGTTTCACTGGCGGCGATGTTCTTATTCTGATTGTGATTGAGATTATCCGACATTTTGGCATTATTGTGCTGTGCTGCTTTTATTTGCTCTGCCAAGTTCTGTTGGTCATTTACATAATCTCAACTTATGGATGCAAACCTGCTTCTGTTTTAGCCCTAAGCCCCTGATTGAGACATTGTTCATCAGTTAGCGGGTATGCCTAGTGCTGAAAGCTCTCACACTAGGTGGGGTCTGGCCTGGGGATAGGCTGTATGATAAAATTGGTGTTTTTCAGTAATACAATTTTCATCCTTGGTATTAGTTAGGACTATCAGACTAGATAATCGGATGGACGTGCATCGTAGTGTTACCAGCTGACTTGGAATAACAGTGCCAGCTAAACTGAATTTTTTGATTCATCTGGATCAGGTATATGATCTGATGATAGTTGATAATTTTCGATAAATCCAGCTTTGATGATATCTATGGAAGAGCATGATTGAACTTGTTAGAAAGTACATGAGTGTTGAGCTTGAATTTATGAAATTGTGTTGAACTTAAGCTTGTGTATTACGACCATCTGATGCTATTGGTGGAATTTGGATATGGTTAATACGAAAATTTGATCAAGCTCGATGTTCGTTTACTGTTACTGTTTACCTTTCTTCTTCATTAGGATATCTTATTATGATATTGCCAGGCAATGCCCTTTAGTAGTTAATATATTGGCTACCTGCAATGGTTCATTGGTGATATTATTATTCTGAACACGATTATGCTATGTTTTGACATTACTGTGTTGTGCTGCTTTCAATTGCTCTGCCAAGTTCGTTAGTCATATTATGTACATTAATCTCAACCTATTAAAAGTAACATGCTTCTGTTATAGCTCTGATAGAGGGATTGTTCATCAAAAAATTCGTATCTGAGCCAAAGGTTGGGGGATTGGATGCATGATAAATTCTGTATTGTTCAGCAATAAAGTTTCCATCCATGCTGTATAAGTTAGGACCATCTGACTAGATGATTGAAGGGATGTGCATTGTGTACTGTTACCATCTGAATTGGAATAGCAGCGCCAACTAAACTGAATTCTCTGATTCATCTGGATCAGGTTACATGATCTGATCTGATGATAGTTGATATTTTTTCGATATAGATCCAGCTGTGATGGTATACATGGAAGAACGTGACTGAACTTGTTAGGAAGTATATGAGTGCTGGCCTTGAATTTCTGAATTTGTATTAAACTTAAGCTATGTGCCAGCCCAATTATTTCTTAAGATCAAACTAGTTTTTTTTTTTCAGAAACAATCGGTCTTGTTTTAAGTTTTGAATGATTTAATCCTAACTCAATTCCTCCCAAACTGTTTCCATCTCATATTTTTACACTTCAGACCCTGGATCATATAACATACAAAATATTCAGACGTGCTATCGAAACAAAAAGGATATAAACTGTAGGATATGCCATATTGCCACATGTACAAACAATTCGCGATGGCAAGTTTTGCTTCATTTGGATTGTATCAGACTATCAGTTGATTTCAAGATCTCATTATGCTCTTACTCTAACAAGAGCCTGTGAAGTTTAAGAGAATACCTGGTGCTGTGGTGCATTCTCTCTTAGATCATCTACGATATTTGCGGGAAAGTGTATTAGTAGTATATTTTGTTTGAGATTTATGGAAGGGAAATCTTGTGGACGTCATTTTACTCGACTGGTTCATTATCTCAGCAGTTCAAGCAACACCTTTGAGCGCTTACATTCTGTTTTGAACCAAATAGTAATCATCTTATTAAAATTATTATCGTTAAGTCACCGTGAATGATATGCCGCTGCATATCCCGCGTCAGAATAGATTGTGTCCTAGAGCTGTGTGCTAGACTGCTAGTAGGTTTCTTCTGCTTTCGTGTCTATATCATCTGGATGGGCCTCCCTAATAATAATTGCATGCAGCTGCGGCCTGGCCCTGGGAGTGATCGGTTGCCTGGTCAGTTGCTGAGCTAGGTCCTATACGTGCAACTTGCACATTTTCCAGTTCAATTTTATAAAAAAAACACAAAAACAGAAAATTTTTCTCGTGTTCCAAATAAACAGATGCCTGCAAAATCCCGCCAGGCAGGCGTAGCCGTACCCCTCTAGCCCTCTCAGCCACGCTCCGATGCTGCACTGTTCACGCACGCAAACCAAAGTTACTTTTTTCTCAGTTTTTTATATCTTTTGATTACAAAATTGAATCACCAAATAAAATTTATATTTGTGTTCTTGGTATTTTTATAAACATAACTAGACTAGACTTGCTATATAAACTTGACAAATAAATTTATCTATTTTTTGTTTTTGCTACATCTCTATTTCAGTACATGTAACAAAACAAAAATTTTACTGTAGCATGTATTAGGTCCAACTAGACAACCAAAGAGGAGACCCCGTGGCTTCGGCATCTAGCCAGGCTGCAACTCAACTGCACAATCAATCACACCCATAGGGATGGCAATGGGAGCGGATGGGTTGACGTCTTATTTATATTATAAAAAATCCATTTTGACCATCAAATTGTTGTCCGAGTCCGGATTTGTATTCGATGGATCCATTGTGCACTTTTTTCTCTTTCTTTCTTGCGAAAGATAAAAAGGAGGAAAAAGTCCATCTGACCACCCTTAACTTGGCTGTAGTTCGATTTTGCACCTCAAACTACAAAACCAGGAATCTTTGCTCCCGCGACTATTGAAACCGGATATTTTTACACCTTGGGTGGTATACGAAGGCAGTTTTGTGTGACATGGCAGTGGGTCCCACTTGTCAGGTGACACGTGGCAGCGGGCCCCACGTGGCAGTGGCACAACCATCTTTTACCTCACTCTCCCCCTCTCGTACCTCACCGTCGCCGCCGTCTCATCCTCCCTCTCCGCCTCTGCCCCTCCCTTGCCGCCGCTGGCGCCGACCCGAGCTGCACCCCCCGCCGCTCCGGCCGCGGCACCGCCCCCAGCCGCAACGACCTCAGCGCCGACCCGAGCCGCGCCGGCCGCGCTATGCCGCGATGGGGACGGGCGCAGTGGCAGCGGTGCGATGGGGACGGGAGCGTGGGGCAGCGGCCTCTGCTGCCGACGCTGCGGCTTTCCCTCTTGCTTTGTTCCGCTTCGTTCGGCGCCGGCGGGCTCCCCGTCGCAGCTCGCGGATGTCCAGCTGTACCTTGTTCACGCCCTTCATCATCGACCCGTAGATCTTGCGCCACTGCTCGAACCCCGTCGAGTTGAAGTAAGCGCGCTCCGCCTCCTTGTCCCCGCCGCCTGCCGCCTCCGCCTGCGCGTGCCGCCTACGCTCCGGGTCCGAGAGCGACACCACCGCCGACAGTGTGGCCGCCGCGGCTGGGAGGGAGAGCGGCGGGAGGTCGGCGGCCGTCGGAAGCGCCGCGATGGCGGCCGTGGGAGGCCTGCGCTGCGGGTAGAGGAGGACGTGGGACCGCGGGTGGAGCGCGGCGGGCCAAGGGGGCAGCAAGTGCAGGCCGAGGAGCGGGTGCCCAGCGAGCGGCGGTGAGGAGGGGCAGAGGCGAAGAGGGAGGACGAGACGGCGGCGACGGTGAAGTACGAGAGAGGAAGAGGGTGGAAAAAGATGGTTGTGCCACTGTCACGTGGGGCCCGCAGCTACGTGCCATCTGACAGGTGGGACCCACTGCCACGTCACACGAAACCGCCTTCGTATACCGCCCAGGGTGTAAAAATACCCGGTTTCAATAGTTGCGGGGGCAAAGCTTCCTGGTTTTGCAGTTTGAGATGCAAAATCGAACTGCGGCCAAAGTTAAGGGTGGTCACATGGATTTTTTCCTAAAAAGGAATCACGTTGCTACTAACACTTAAGCCCAGCCTGGCCCATTGACCCTAGCACTTGGCTTCCACTTACTAGGACGAGATGAACATCGAGGCCCATTATCCTTGTGCAACTGGCCCTGATGCGCTTCAGAGTTGCTAACATAACTTGATTTGAATTTCGCTTTTGCAGATTTTGTTCACTAGTGATATGGTGTGGTGAGAATTAATTTGGGTTTGATTTAGGTCCCAATTTGGAACGCAGGAATTTTACAGGAATCACGTAGGAATTTCAAAAAATACCGTTCAATTTCACAGAAAAAACGCAGAAACGGAAAAAATTTTCTTCCATTCCAAACATGCTTTTAGGATAGAAATATTCCTTCAGATTTTCGGAATACAAGTATATACTATGATGAGTACAGATGCGCCACCCGCCTTGGTTTCTTGCAGTCAGAATCAAACGTTCGGCACAGGGCTTTGCATGTGCGGATGTGCCATGCGTTTACTTTCAGCACATCGACCTGAAAGGATTCAGAGTGCATCACTAGTGATTTCTGACACAACACCATGAAAACCCCACTGCGTGTGATTCCATAGGACCAATGTAAGTCCTGCGCGTGGATTTGTCCAGCACCAGCAGAACTGGTGTTGTCCGCGCCATGTGCGGATCAATTGATTCATCCGATTGCATCCAAGTCGTTGTTAACGTCGGTGCCGGCCGGCGCGGTGACAACCCGCCGTAAACAATACGTCGCGGTGCCTCGGCAGAATCTGATTCCCTTACCTGCAACGGCATCAGTAGCCAGTGCAGACCTAAATTATACTAGATCGATCGTTGGGACGCCCCGCCCTTAAGTAGCACGTATTAGCACTTAGCAGCCTTAATTTTTTTTTGAAAAACACAATTGGATACCACTTAATAAACAAAGCCGTTAAATCCTAAAATAATTCGCTTCCAGCTGGACTCAAACCCAGAACTCAGGTACCGTTCGAGTTGCAACCACTGTACAGATCGATATATGTAACTGGCCGACTGGGTCCTGAGTGTTGGGAATTTAGAAGCCCACGTCCATCAATCTTGAGAATGGATACAACATATTAGTGGATGCATGTAGGCTGATTTAGATACTCCTTGCTGGGGGGATTTGCACCTAGATACAATTTTGTTAAGAAAGCTATTGGTTTAGTTTTTTTGGATGCACTCATATGAATGGAGCTTTTGGCGCTCGTTTATATATGCAAGGCCATATTCAACAGAATGTGCGTCCGGGTCCGAGTCCTATCCCTCGTTGTCTGCGGAGCACACACCGGCCGTAGCACCCCCTCGTACACACCGAGCACGATTAACTCCCCGGTCTGAAGAAAAGGCGAAGGTTCGGTGCGCAGTCCTAAAATAAATATGCTGCTAGAGGCCTAAAGATGGCCTTAGTGTATATGTATGCATAAATACATGTGTCTATTGTAGTAAGAAAGTATAAAACACTCGAGGTGCCCTTTGTATGAAACACAACTCTTGCAAGAAAATTTTCAGATCCCCGATGGAAAACGTATACACAATGTCGTCACAGCATTTCAAACATTTTATCTTCCTATTACTAATTGAAGGTTCTAGAACAAACACTAATTTTAAAGCGCACTAGAAAAACAGATAAATCTTAAAATTTTTTACAATAATCAGAAATATCCAACCATCAATTGATAGATTGAAATATTAATAGCCATTAGATCTATTTTCTAAGTAATTATCTATCTCTGCCATTACGAAATGTCTTGAGTTCAATTCTCAATGAAAGCAAATATCTTCTTTTTTTTAGATTTTTTGATTTTCAAATTTATCTTCAGTTTATGTCTTTTTCTCCATTAAAGATGCTAGAAACCTTTTCACAAAACAAATATTTTGTAGACTTTTTTTGAAATTTTCACGTCAATCCTCACAAGATGCTCTACAAGAAAATAAAATCATAAAAATTCTCACAATAATCAAAAGGGTCAGTCTCAACAACAATCAACCGAAGGTTTGTTTTCCTGTCAGTCACCCGTTTGGATTGTACGAAGCGTATCTTATGGCTATTTCTAATACTCAACAGCGTTGTAAATCGATCAATATGTTTAAGCATCGGTCGTCTGTGTTGTCATGTGATCCCAATCCAGCGGCTGGTTGTGTCCCCCAAAATCTCTACTCGCCTCGCACTCACGCACTGTTTCGTGATGTTTCTGTCAGATCCTGTCTACTAGGCGGCTTGAAACCAGCAGCCGTCCGCTATGCTGGCTATTCACCTCCGACATAAACATGAGCCGGCCTTTATAGAACAAGCACACACAAGCTACCATCATCTATGTCCATAAACATGGTGCCGTCTAAACGAGTAACCAAAACATTGTACAATATTGTACACGTGCATAGACACAGGTACTTTGAAATAGACCTAGGCATGGGCCACCAGACTTGACCAACCTAATCCAACTCGTCCGAAAAAAACTCGACCCGAGCAACTTGACGGGTGGGCACGGGCCGTAGTTTTTGACCCATAACAATCGACGAGCTAGGCCCGGGCCATGATTTTCGACCTAAAACCTGATCCGACGCGTCCGTAGAGTGTGCATGGGCCAACCCGACCCGACGTTTGCCTAGGTCTAGTTTGAAATATGGACGGTAGAATGGACAGATTGACCTAGCCATTTTGTAGTGTATATATGGCACCTACACATGGCCATAGACACACAACAACAGACAAACACTTATCAGTTCTACTATAAAAAAAAAGAGAAAATATCCTATGCAATCACTCAATGTGTGCAATCGTGCAATCTCAAGTGTCTATTTTGTAAGTAATGGTGGTTGCTAAACCCTCCCACCTGAAATCTCTCATTACTCTCGTAAAATTTGCTTAAAACCCCTCTGTAATCTTACCATTGGATATTAATTAGATGTTTCAGATTGTTTAATTACAGGATTACACACATTCAATAATTGCAGTATATGTCTTCCATAAAAAATTACAGACACACATAAAGACATACATGCACAGACAAAAATTTATCCGTTCTATTAGCATAAAAAATTACACAGACACAGACAGAATTCTACTATCATAAACAAATTCACAGATCAATATAAAGACACTTATAGATAAACACTTATCGGTTCAGTTCTAGTAGCATAAAAATTTACACAGACACAGACAAACACTTATCGAACTAGTAGTATAAAAACTTAAAAAACACACATAAAGACACATGCCCAATTATCGACACACATCCACAGACAAATAATTATCAGTTTTAGTAGAATATAAAAAATTATACAGACACAGATACAGTTCTACTATCGTAAAAAATTACACAGATACACGTATAAACATATCAGCAGATAGACACCTATCAATTTTAGTACTATGAAAAAGTAGACAGATACAGACAGACACTTATCGCGGCTATAGGTATCATCGCCTCTCCATAGCTCATATGAACGAAAAGAGAAGCCGGGGCGAATTCGGGAATTGAGACACGATGGCTGAAATGGACATCGCGTGTGTTGTACAGTTCTAGTGGGGCCCACCATATGCTCATGTTTGTGCCTGGTGAGAAAAGAAAAAATGCAGTGATTCAAGGTTGCTGTATACTAGTTGATATTGATCGAACGGGTGGCATCATCGACTGATGCGCAAACAAGTTTTCAGTCGCCCGACAATTAATAAAACTGTAATAAGAAACACCCAATCGTCAATTGACAGGTTGAAATCTTAATAGCCATTAAATTTATTTTCTAAGTAATTATCCAGCTTTGCCATTATAAAAATAATATTAAATAACCCCTAAAACTACATATTAATTACCCACTCTGCCAATATAAAAAATATATGAAATAACACCCTAAATTTATACCTAATTGCTAACATTTGCTATTTTAATGGATAATATCAAATATCCCCTTTAATTTATATTTAAATTGTTCACCTTAGTTATTATGACTGATAATATAATGAAAATAACCCCTCAAAATTATATTAAAATCACATACTTTTGCAATCAATCAAAGATTGTCTAAATCAATTAAGCATACATATAAAGTAGCAAGATATGCTATTATAAAAAATTAAGTATAAAAATTGATCTATATATGTTGTACGGTAACGCATAATATATTTAAGACTCTAATCTGTGTGAAAGTATGGGTTGATCGACTAGTATTGACTAATTAATATAAGGTCGTTGCCGTCCATACTTCACAATAAATCCACACATGATCAACCAATAAACTATAAACTATAGGGTACAATATTGTACGATCTTTCGATAACTCTGCAAGGTAAAAAAAAAATCACGCAAAAAATTAATGAAATATCAGATCAACGGCATCGCAGTCCCATCCGCAGCATTCCGTGAAGCTGCAAATTCGACACATTACTATATGATTAACAACGCCCATATTTTATGTATGTGTTGACTTTGACTAGTCGTCTATACCATTTTTCAACGTCGGCGGCAATTGAATATACCTCATCCCCTAAGTACTATATACTTGACCAGGCCACCTTGCTGCACGCATCACGTAGAGGGTGTTTGAATTCGGAGGCTAAAATTTAATCCAAGTCACATCGGATGTTTCGATGTTAGTTAGAATTATTAAATACGATTTAATTACAAAACTAATTATACGGTCAGAGAGTAAACAACGAGACCATTTTATTAAGCCTAATTAATTCATAATTATCGAATGGTTACTAACATCACATTTGCTAATTTTAGATTAATTAGACTTAATAAAATCGTCTCGCCGTTTACTCCTCATCTGTGTAATTAGTTTTATAATTAGACTATATTTAATATTTCTAACTAGCGTCGAAATATCCGATGTGACGGGAACTAAACTTTATAGCTCGGGGATCTAAACACCCCGTAGGTGCATAAAAACGTTCATTAGTCTTCTGTATATTCGCGCGTCTGCTTCTACGCATTCACTCTCAAGTCTCATCCCAGCATCTTTGGCTCCCGAAAATGGCAAAAGAAGGTGAGGTGGAGGCCCTCTAGCTCCCAGTATACATGCCTGCATATATACATATGATACGCATATTACTCTGTATTTTGTGTGCTTGGTGCTTTCTCAACTCATTCCATCGATCGAGTGCTTCGATTCATATTCACATGCATGCTTGAGTCATGAACAGCTCATGCGAACGTTGTGCAAATTAAAGCACATGTTTTTATAACTGCTCGTTCGGTATACTATTTTTCACTGCTCTTAGCAATAACGAGAGACTTTCAGGAGGTTGTTCCAAGGACGTGATGAAGCCTTCAAAGCTGAAGTTGCCGGCGTTGGCCATGTCCGTCGCATGCCCTCTGCTAACATCCGCAGCATCAGCCTTTCCAGCAGCAGGTACCTCTTCTGCAAACAAGCGCCAATTAGTCAGTTGTGTTTCGTCGGAGCTAAATAATGTTTCAATTGATATTAGGCGATTGATGATTCGACTAATTAAGGCATTTGGTTTGGGGAATTAGTTGGTGCATGATCATCTTCTCACTTCTTTATTTTGTTTGTGGAATGGAATGTGATTATCCATCATCACCTCAATTTCTCGTAAGTAACTATATATAGACTTGAGGAATATGTTCATCCCACCAACTCTAATGGAATGAGTTGATCTGTCAGCATAATATTCCTCATGGGTTGATACCTCAAACCAAACGCCTCATACATGTAACATATACTCCCTGCCTCTATTATTAAATATTTATCATGGTTGACTTTTGCTACAATTTTGATATATAATTCATCTTATTTAAAATACACCGTAAGTTATGGTTCATTATTGTGTGATTAATTTATTTTATTTGGACATCACTTACAGTTTTTATGTTTGCATAATTTTTTTTAAAAATGAATGGTTAAAGATAGAAAACAACCAACCACGATAAATACTTGGACTGCTCCATTTTTTAGTTTTCCACTCTACCGAAAGCACCATGGTGTCTCTTTTTTTGCAAGGGAAGAATAGATGTGTTTAAGTTTATTATCAATTTTGGAATGAGAGGGTTCTTCCGTGAAAATTGTCAATGTTGTCGTTATCTATTACGTATGATGTTTTGACTTCTAGATTTTCTACACAAAACAGTAGAGACACTCGGTATAAAGAATGCAAATAGAGTTTTCTTCATGTAAACTAAGTCGGCTGCTCCATAGTTTATAGTAGTTAAGAGTCTTTAATTGGAAGATAGTCAACGGAGTGCAGTAGTCCTATGCAGTGTATGATAATATAAAGGGCTGTTTGGAAATACAATTTTCAAAACCATAGTTTTACAGTACCATAGTTTATCAAATACCATGACAAAACCATAGTTTTACAATACCGTAGTTTATCAAATGCCATGACAAAACCATAGTTTTACAATACCATGGTATATCTAGCACATGTGTAGTGGCAAGTATTTTGGCCTCACTTCTTCTCCACAATGGTTTTTTATACCCTAAAAGTACCACGATATTGGCAATACCATGGTTTTATATACATAGTTTTTGGAAAAGCTCCCAAACACGTTTTGATCAAAATATCATGGTGTTCTCAAATACTGTACTATTGCTTGGAAACCACAAATACTTTGTTTCCAAATAGGCCCTAAACTTTGGACACCCAGGGACACACTGAAACATGTCGTGGATGAAAGAATAACGATATATTTAAATTGCAACTTCCACAAACTTAACTAGAAGTTAAGTTCTCTAGGCTCCACGAATCATTGCTGCGGGAAATAAAGTTTAGTATTTGCCAGTTTCAAGACGTGGCTGCTGGATTAGAAACTACAGCAAGAAATCAATAGCAATAGTGTGTGATTATTTTATTTTTTAATTGCCGGTTGGCGAACAGAGATTGTTATTTCTATTCAATTTTACCATGTTGCCCATGTGATTCTGTGCTTCATTTTGATAATATTTGAACCTTTGGGTTCAAACGATTTGGACTTATGCCACACTAAGTAGATATAGCCATACCTACAAGTCATCAGTAAAAGTAATGAAATATTGAAAACCGCCTCTAACTACAGAACTCATTGGATTGCATACATCAGTATGTACAAGGGCCAACAACTCGAATGCCATCTCGCCTTGACCAGTAAAAGGTGTCTTAGCCATCTTACTAAGTAAACAACATTCGTATATCTCAAATGATTCATGATGAAATGAGTCAAGGAAATGGTCTTTATGAAGCTTTTCTACACACTTCTTATTAATGTGACCTAAGCTGCCAGATAAAGCAGGATTCAAAGCACTCGGCTTAAGCCTTTTCTTATTAATGTTAAGAATCAGCTCATCCTCAAGATCAAGAACATATACTCCATTAAATACTGAACATAACCATCATCCTCTAAACTTGATGTTGAGATAATGTTCTTACTTATTGCTAGAATATAATAACAATTAATTAATTTGAACACTAATCTATGGGTAGCCACAAATGATATGTACGGACTGCCAACACATCAACCTTTGCTTCATTGCCAACACGCATATCCAACTCGCCCTTTGCAAAATATCTAGTCTGATTTAGCCCCTACAATGTTTGCAATTATGAATTATCAAACTGGTATCAAATACATAAGATTCACTAGAACAAGTTGCAAGGTTAATCTCAATAACATTAATACCTGAAGCGGAAGCCTCGCTTCCCTTCCGTTTTTTCTCTTCCAAGTACTTTTGGCAGTTCTTCGACCAATGCCCACTGTCACCATAGTGGAAACACTTGTTCGAGGGAGAGGCACCAGCCTTAGGTTTAGCATTAAGCTTCAGCTTTTGGATCTTATCCTCAGCCTTACCTTTGCCCTTTCCATTGCTCTTCCTCTTCTTACTATCCCTCTGTACCATCATCACATGAGTTGAGGTTTTCTTGATGTTATCCTCGGCAGTTTTAAGCATCCCATGCAACTTGGTTAAGTCTTATTCAAGCTATACATATGATAACTCATAATGAATGACTCGAAATTAGAAGTCAAAGATTGGAAGATCACATCTGTCGCAAGCTCTGGCTCATGCTCAAAACCAAGTCTATTGAGAGCCTCAATATGACCAATCATCTTGATCACATGAGGGCTGACTGGACTGCCATCAACTAGCTTGCAACTGAACAAGGCCTTTGAGGAGTTAAACCTTTCGTCTGTTGCCTCGTTGTCAAACATGCCATGGAGCATTACAATCATATTGTCGGCTTCCGATTCCTCATATTGCTTTCGAAGCTCAGGGGACAAAGTTGCAAGCATGAGAAAGCTAACATAAAGCGTCATTATAGTGCTTTTCAGAAGCCCTGCGTTTTGCTACAGTAGCACCATTCTCAAGGTCTTCATGATAGGACTGCTAGAGAACATATTCCTTTTTCTCTTGCTTGAGAACAATTCTCAAGTTGCGATACCAATCAATAATGTTTGTTCTAGACAACTTCACTTTATCAATAATAGGTCACAAGTTAAAACCGGAACTCAGAGTAGGATTAGCGGCCATGATCACTACAACAGGAAGTAAATATGCAAAGTTTCAGCACAATGTTTTATGTAGATCTTTTGTTAAAAGATACTCCCACTATATGTTTTGCCATCGTTTTCCCTTCACGACACATAGTGGACAAGATCCATGTTCACCGAAGCCTCTAGTGAGTTTTGGCATCACTACTAGAAACTTAGCAAAATATATAGACAGCCATTGTCAATCACATTCTATGTGACTCTTGTTTGCCTGGTGGCATCCAATGTTTACGCATCCAACGTCATGCCCAAGGCCCAAATCCAATTTGATAGCCTTGTCAAGTAAACTAATCGCGTACTCGCGGATGTCTACCATCCACCCTATTTGATTAATATAATTGAACAAAGTTTCAAGTGCATAAGATAAACCTATCGCATTCTACACATGCTACTTAAGTCTAAGGTTGATCTATGCACTCTCTAACTTACCCAAGAGACTTGCAACCTAGAGCAGAACCTAATCAAACTAACTAGGAAAGCTAAAGGCACACAAGAAAATAAATGAGGAAACGTAAATGAGGTAAGTAAAGATGTAAGGGCAAGGGGGTGCAAACTCCTAGGCAGACACAAGGATTTAACGTGGTTCCCCACTAAGGGCTATGTCCACGGGCTCACCACTGAAGGCAATATCTAAGCCAAGCACCAAGACTCTTTTGATCACCGTCTTGCGCTCACCACCAAATGGCTCATGACAAGCAAAGACTAGGTGCCACAAAGCCACCAAGGCTTAGCCACCGCCACTGTCTCTCTTGGTCACAAGACAGTTGTTTCTTCACTATGGAGTTTGAAGGGCCTTCTCGGCCCCACATAAGTTATCGCTGCCACTCCACACCAAGAAGGAGAGTCTAGCAACTAGTACAAGTGGCTTAACCGCAGCCAAGTCTTCTCCAATATATAGCTCACGCAGGAGCTACACTCAAGAAGAGCTTGCTAGCTCACTCTCTCTAAGCTCTAACCTACCTTGGATCATGCATTAAGCTAGCTTTGGTGGTTGGAGTGGTAGATGTGCTTGAGATACTCCTCTACACCGCTTTGAACTTTGGTGGTTGGAGTGATAGATGTGCTTGAGATACTCTACACCGCTTTGAACTTCAGTGGCTCTAACCACCTTCAAATGGTCGGGTGGGTGGCTTATATAGCCCCCTAAACATGAACTAGCCATTGGCCAAAAAGGCTACCAAAAAGTGTATAGACCGGACAATCAAGTTTGTTCACTTTGGCATACTTTAGACTGTCGGGTCCGTTGTACTTGCCAACTAGCTGTTGCACTAGCCGTTGTAATGTCCGAAGCTTTGTCCTGTCTTACAAATCGGACTATTTGGTCCATTGTAACTCCTTATCTGCTCAAACTGCACACCTTCAGGAATTAGCACACCTTCGTGAATCTTTGTCTGATGGTTTGTCCGGTCTCGCAGACTGTACCATCTGGTCTATTGAAATATTCGTTGGCTTCAATCTTCATACTCTCGGCCATATTTGTCCAAACCTTTGTCTAGCCCTCTAGATCGATCTATTCATCTTGTCGCTTCCATAGCTTCATTGCTAACATTGTCCGGTCCATTGATCTCTTGGGACTTCGGACTGTCTGTCTTCACAACTTGCCGGTATTTTTAGTTCTTCACCCCTCGGGAAAAACTTGTCCGAAGCTATATCCAGTCTCGCAGAACGAATTGTCCGGTCCTTACAACCCTGAGACCCACGAGGGGCAGCTCCCCCTCGACCCCCGTCCGCTAACCGGGTAGCGGAACCCCTATTGGGGAGACCCCTCGGGCCTTGCCTTCTGCTTTTCTTCTTCTTCATCCCTTGGACATAAACACCTAAGAATGTGCATCTAGACAAGTTCATTAGTCCAAGTGTTGGTTGTCAATTAATCACCAAAACAGACCTATGGAAATATGGCACATGAGGCCATTTTCCTTACACTAGCACCACAAACTTGGCTGAGGATCTTGATAGATTGGACTATGGTACGACTAGGGTTTCACCGAAACCTTTTCTGCGTTGGTTCTCACATACACCTCGCACAAAGCTATACCCTCTCATGCATATTTATTGTCTCCACTAATGGTCCTTAACCTCATGAACGCCCATCAGAATTCTAATTGCTTGCGGATCAAGTATACAAATCCTGATTAAGGTCCAACTTGCGCAGACCATCTTTGATCTTCCAAGCCGGACCCGGTTGGTCAAGTCCCTATCATACTTGCATCAGCTCATGCTAGAGCCGATAAGACTAGGAGTCGGGCCTAGAAATTGCCACATGGGCACATCTCCATCACTTCCTCCTCTACGACCAGCTCACCATCCAACACCCTCCATGCACGTCCACCTTTGATTCCATGTCGCACTGTCAAGGCTCCCCATCCTTCATGATGTGCTAGCAAGCCTCCCAACCATCCACCTCCCGCTTGCATCCTCGTTTGGCCGCTGACTCTTATGGTCCTCCTCTACACGACTTTGATATCCCCCACTAGGTCACAAGGGACGCCCCTACATCCACACACTTTGAGAATGCTACTCACCTCCTCCAAAATAGAGGACAGGTAGAGGACATCAGTAGAACATGTAAGGTGGTGCATTGTCGTCCTACAAAATAGGGTAGAGGCTCCTTAGACGAGCAACGATTGTGGTGCAAGCAGCTCTACCGTGCAAGCGTAAAACAACAAATAAAATCAGCCTGCATGATCTTCATCTCACAGTGATGTCAGTTTTTGCAAAGAGCGCCCCCCCCCCTCCCCACCCAAAGTATCCCATGGCATCCATTTTCCTTTTGCAAAAAATTCTGTTGGTTGGACTGATCTATTGCAAAATGGCCAAGCGATCTCATTTAGATCTCTGTAGAGGGAGAAAGTTTTACATCACTCTCTGTAGCCCCATTCGCTACAACCATTGCAAAAACGGGCATCGGGTGCATACAATGCATGAGTATGTGCCACCAGAACCATTTTTTTTTTCGCAACGAACATATCCAATTCACTACTTTAGGTCAAAAACTCATGTTTGGGATGGTTTCGCACTATTTCATTGCCGCACGTGACCCTTTGCGAAAATGAGTATGGGGCCCTCCACATACAAGGCACGAATCTTTGTATAGAGGCCCATACCCGTTTTCGCAAAGGGTCACGTGCGGCAATGAAATGGCGCGAAACCACCCCGAATATGAGTTTTGGACCTAAAGCAGTGGATTAGACATGTTCGTTGTGAAAAATAAAAAATTGGTTCTAGTGGCACAAACTCATGCACATCCAATATATATGTATGATCATTGATGTATACATGTTGATTTATTTCCTACAAACATACGTATATATAGAAATATGTTTTACCATTTTAGCTATAATTTAAACAGGGCAAAGGACCGTTTTAGGGCGGCCGGTATCGTTTGGTTAGACTCGGATTATTCCCTGCGGCACGAGTGACGAGCCTTCGTGGGATCAGATGGTCTTGGGGACAAGGGTGGGAAGCATGCCGACGGGGAATTCCTTCTTCCATATGCTACGTGGACCTACTAGGATTCTATGGTACGGAGTACTAAATTCTTTTTGATTAAACATTTAGCTATTGCGGTACCTTTTAGGATTACGAGCCAGCTATGATTTTTTTGGATCAACCATTTTCGATCGGAATTAGAGAGATTGGGGAAAAATTAGTTCATTTCCCATCAGTTCCCTCCAATCTCCATTCCAATCAGAATTGAGTTTTGTTAAAAAAAGCCTTCGGTGGCAACAGAGGAGAAAATTTCTAGCTTGGGAAATTTGTGTCTTGGTCTCACCTCACCTCCTCTGAGACTCGCTGCCTGTGTCCTTGTATCCAGGCCGAAAGGCACAATCCAAGCTGATGGCTGTGCATTATTGTTGTCGGATGCGCAGCAACAAGAAGGCATTTGGGCATGGATCTGATGCGCTCAATCTTGTTTCCGCTGGGAGCCAATGGGGCTGGACGCAGCAATCCTTGGAGGCCAGTCACCGTTCGCTATTTCCTCTAACCACCCACAAACAGGTTGATCTCCCCACAGCCCCCAACACTAGCCGTCTCCACCAACAAGGAACGAGCAGCCTCTTTCTGGTCGCTGCGTTGTCAATCTATGCTACAAATCTAGTCGATCGAAATTTTGTTTCCATCGAGCACTACATGGCACTATTCTATAGCCATATGTTGAGCTCCAACATCTGAATGAATTGCATGACCCTCCACAAGGGATTCTCTTTCCTCTGTTTACTTGAATCCATTCCATAATCTTGTGCCGTATGACCCCCTATGTCGACCTAGCTAATCGACTGAAACCATGTGTCGCTTATGCACCGATCAAATGAATTGCACATGTCATCGTCTAACTGTAACTTACGTTTGTTTGGTTTCCAGTGTCGGACTACTATCAACTTGATGAACTGCTGACGCAAGAGGAGAACAATGTGCGAATAAATATCCGCCAGTTCATGGAGAGTGAAGTTGCTCCAGTGATACACAAGGTTTGCTGGTGCTTATTTTTTTCTGTAGGTTGATATGTACTTATTTTTTTTTCTTTTTTCTCAAATGCTATATTGGTACTTATTATTGATGCTTAAGTTTAATCTATGCTTCTTTTCTGGTTCCTTGGATAGTACTGGGAGGCAACAGAATTCCCATTCCATCTCATTCCAAAGCTGGGTTCTCTTGGTTTCCATGGAGGCATCATCAAGGTGCATATATGTTCTTCCATCCACTATAATACGAAAATCATGTATTTAGTCTGCTCCTTTGACGCTCGTACAATACTAAACATCATAGTTTTTGAAAAATATATAGTAGAATACCATAGAATCCTTCAAGATTTTTTTTTAAAAAAGGTTGGCCTTAATAAAAGCATAAAATGTTTTGTTTTGTTCAACGCTGGGTTACCAGCTTACATTCAAAAGATTAACCATAAACTAGACTGCCCTCAACTCACTGGAACAAAGCAGAAAAGGTTGATCACAGAGCACTTATGAATCTATGACCTACTGGGGAGAGTGTAAAACTTTGTAGCTTGGTTATTGACTTATTGTGGCCTCCATATTTTCTTGATCCTTCAAACAAGACAGAGACACCCATGTGTCAGTCATCACCAGCTTCTACAGCACCGCTTCAGGCAGTGAGACGAATTTATCTTCAAAGACCATATCATTTCTCGTTTTCTAGAGAGCCCCAGCTACATCAGACCTAAGCAGAGAAATAAAGTAGATTTTCTGCCAGCACCTCCACTGTCTCTCATAATAGATATGGAAATTGTTAGCAGTAATCTTTACTTGTGTGTGTTTGCATGTATAATGTGCTTGTCAGCTTGCTATTGTGTCAGTTCGCATAGTAAGGCTATTCACATTGTAGTTATTATGGTGTAGCATGACAGCAGGTACCTAGCAGCCAAGGGCATTTTACTATCTGTGTGGGTAATTTTCTGATGTTGTTTTCATAAAAGAAAATTGCATATGTTGCAATAACGCTTTGTTTTTGGGTATCTAGGTTACTCATAAATCGCTTAACTAGGCCACAGAATCTTAAGCCTTCGATTACACATTTTCCCCTTCCTTTCAGGGTCACGGATGTCCTGGGCTATCAGAGACTGCATGCGCCATGTACATTTCAGAGGTTGCTCGTGTGGATGCGAGCATAGCTTCATTCTGTTTGGTGCAGTCATATCTTGCCATGCTTTGTATCGGTACGTATTAATTCATTAAATACTCCCTGTGACTCCGAATATATGACGTCCGGGACATTGACAGTCTTTTGACTGGTGGTTTTTAAGCATAATTTTCAAATAAAGAGGATCAATTTATAAAATCGATTTCTTCCTCATGTAACATCGATATGTATTACATTTGTCAATCTGTACTTCTTTATATATTATTGACTAAAGTTAATAAAGTTTTGATGAGTAGCAAATGAACCTTGTAATATTTCAGTATTAAAGAAGTATCAAAATATATATATATATATCCTTTAGCTATAGGAAGCCCCAGCCAGCCGACCGGACCACACCTGGTCGGGGGGGGGGGGGGGGGACCAGGTATATATATATATATATATATATAAATAATTACATTTGTCCTTGCCTAAATGATAGACAATATTATCAACGTTAGATTATATAATCCTAGAGTTAGCATGATATATCTGCTGTAGCTGTATAGACTATATCAACGAATACACATACTGGTTCTATGGTTGTTCTGATTAGATGTAAGTGCATTTGGTTGGAAGGAATAGTAGTTTTTAGACTTTGACATGAATTCTTGTTTGGGTTGTTGCCTTGTTGCACATGGGAATTTCCATGAGACAGAAATATATTATTTTAGACTAGATCCCATCTCTCTTTTTCTGAAAAGAGGGGAGGGGGGACGTTTTCTCATATAGACCTATAGATACATACTGCAAAGATAGACACTCATGTCAATGTATGCATGTGTCTGTATATGTGGTGGTCAAGCAGCACAACTGGGATCAGAGGCACAGAAGGATAAATATTTACCATCATTGAGCAAACTGCAAAAAGTATGCGCTTATGTAAGTGAAATAATCAATCCCATGGTACTTCGGCTAATTGGATGCCCAAGCGGCTAGCATGTTTTAACTGACCTTGTGCATTTCCAGGCCCTGACAGAGCCGGACTATGGTAGTGATGCAAGCTCTCTGAAAACTGTTGCGGGAAAGGTATTTATTTGACCTGTACATTGGTACAGCATCATTTCGATTTAAGTCTGCAATCTGTATGTATATTATGTTGCGAGAAGCGTATGCTCCTGCATAAGCTTATATAGTATATATCCAGATCCAATTAGCTCACGTCTACCAAACTGTGTGGCCTGTGGGGGTCATGCAACATTGGAGGAATATTAATTTTGTGCCTAGAATACTCTCATTAAGTTCTAGTTTACTCGTTTGTCGACACACTAATTCTAGACTTATCATCCACTTTGACCAATAATTTCGCGATACGATCTTCAATTCTTGGATAGGTCCCTGGAGGGTGGGTCCTCAATGGTCAAAAACGCTGGCCTGCAAACAGCAGTTTCGCAGACGTATTGGTTGTTCTTGCTCGAAATACCAGCACCGACCAGGTCAATGGGTATGTCGATCGGCCTATATATATGCAGTGGCGCCATCGTTTTCATACATGACCTTGCTTGTTAATTTATTTGTTGAACCAAAATCGTAGGTTCATTGTGAATGGAGGGAACCCAGGGCTGAAGATCAGTAAGATCGAGAACAAAGTGTCGCTGAGAATTGTCCAGAACTGCGACATCCAGCTGGAGGACGTATTTGTGCCCGATGATGATCGTTTGCCTGGCGCCAATACTTTTCAAGATCTTGTTCATGTAATAAATATAACTTTTTTTTTGAAGGAGGGGAGGCCCCTAGTGATTTGTTAATTGATACATCCTCATATGCTAAAAACAGCTTGGTATATAGTCCACAATTGGTCAATGAAATTAAACCGTGATGTTGTTCTTGCGTGCAGTCGCTTTCATTCAGTCGTGTCATGGTAGCCTGGATGAGCATCGGCATCGCAGCTGGGGTCTACGACGCATGCAAAAGGTACATCACTTCACCTCATAGGCTTCCACTGACAGTTAATGGTTTGAGTCTCCTTGTTCTTGCTGTGAGGCACTGAACTGGTATTTGATCAGGTACCTGGGAGAGAGGAAACAGTTCGGCATACCACTAGCTGCATTCCAGCTGAACCAAGAGAAGCTCGTCAGGATGCTGGGTAACATTCAGGCCATGTGGCTCCTTGGCTGGCGTCTCTGTAAACTGCACGGCTCCGGCAAGATGACCATAGGCCAGGCTAGCCTGGGAAAGGTCAGTTGGTGGCTCAGTGCTAGTTCCGTGTATAATTCAGTAGAAAAGCGACGACTGTCAAGACCCGAAGCTGATATCTAGTTATCTACAATACATATGGACATTATTACAATAGCTACTCAATTGATGTTGCAGGCATGGATCACGAAGCAGGCCAGGGAAACGGTGGCGCTCGGCAGGGAGCTCCTCGGCGCCAATGGCATTGTCACCGATTTCCATGTTGGCAAGGTAAGTCTTCCGGAGTAATGTAGTCAAACTTCATCTTTCTATATATACCAAGCTTATGTCCATAGATGCTATCATTTTTCATATGGACATTAAGCTTAAAATATCTCTATCTGGAAAAAAAAGCCTAGACAAAAACATAGATGCTAGGCAAGATGGTAACACCTCTGCTTAGCGCCTGGGGATAGCTAAGCATTTCCTTTTTAGACAAAGCATTTTGATGAATTCATGCAGGCATTCTGCGACATGGAGTCGTTGTACACATACGAAGGCAGCTACGAAGTTAACGCACTCATTGTCGCAAGGGAAGTCACTGGCATCTCCAGCATTAGGCCGGCCAGCCGGCTCTAGAGCAGGCCCTGGAGAATGATGAAGTACAAGCTAAGGCGGTAAACAGAGTATGTAGCTGCAGGTTTGCGCTACATCGACTCATACAGCACGAGAGCACCAACTTGTATGACAAATGCACCTGGGAGGGAGGGAGGGTTATTATAGGGATAGTAAGATACAGTAAACATGATAAATGTTTTATGATTGTGATAACTAGTCAATCAACCCGTGCTTTCGCACGGGTTAGAGTCTTAAATGTGTTATGCGTAACCGTACAACATATATAGATCTATTTTTATACTTAGGTTTTTATAATAACATATATTGCTACTTTATATGTATGCTTACTTGATTTAGATAATCTTTGATCGATTGCAAAAACGTGATTTTAATTAATTTTGAGGGGTTACTTTCATCATATTATCAATCATAATAATTAAGGTGAACAATTCAAATATAAATTAAAGGGGATAATTTGTATTATCCTATCAAAATAGCAAATGTGAGCAATTAGATATAAATTTAGGGTGTTATTATTTCATATTTTACTTTTTATTGGCAGAGTGGGTAATTAATAGATAGTTTTAGAGGTTATTTAATATTATTTTGATAATGCCAAAGGTGGGTGATTACTTAATTAGAAAACAGATCTAATAGCTATTAAGATTCCAACATGTTAATTGATGATAGGGTTTTTTTTATTATTGTGAGGATTTCTATAATTTTATTTTTTTCTTGCGCATCTTGTGAGGATTGATATGCAAGTTTCAAAAAGTCTATAAAATATTTGTATCATGAAAAGTTTTCTAGCATCTTTAATGAAAAAAAAGAAAAAACTGAAGGTAAATTTAAAAATAAAAAAAATCTAAAAAAGAGAAAAAGATATTTGCTTTCGTTGAGAATTGAACTCAAGATTTTTCGTAATGGAGAGGTGGGTAATTACTTAGAAAATATATATAATGAAAAAAAGAAGATATTTGCTTTCATTGAGAGTTGAACTCAAGACATTTTATAATGGCAGAGGTGGGTAATTACTTTGAAAACAGATCTAATGGCTATTAATATTCCAATCTGCCAATTGATGGTCGGATGTTTCTGATTATTGTGAGAATTTTTTGAATTTATCTTTTTTTCTAGCGCGCTTTGAAGTTGGTGCAACTTTTAGAACCTCCAATTAGTAATAGTTAGATAAGAATTATTGATGAAATCCATTTGACGATGTGAATCTGTAAACTATCCTGCTGTGCCATGTCAGGCTTTAAACCTGAGCATGTGAAATCATGTAATGAAAAATTTGTTTGAATTGAAATTGGCATTGCAAAGTGATTAATTATCAATATTTGTGATACGATGATGAGCTGATACACTCGTGGTAGTGTAGATTATTTGGATTAACTTGAGTTAAGTCGAGGACTTGTGCTCAGACGTGGTTTGTTGTTTGTTCATGTGCAGGTGTTGCTCGAGGCGGAGCGAACGTGGTCGGTAACGGGACTGAAACTAAGTTCGGGAGGAATTGAGGTTTCGGGACTGGTTCAAGGAGGAACTGAAGTCTTAGCGGTGAGGCGTTCGGCTAGAGAACGGTGCATATGAAGGACGTTGCGTTGGAGGCACGGCGGGACGTGTGGTCGCAGCACGTGAGGACGCAGAGTGTGTGGATACGTGAACGGGTGCGGTTGCGAAGATGGCGTCGCGATGGAGCGTGGCGTGGTTGATTTGTATGTGCATGTGCGTGGTGTGATGCATACAAGCAGCTGGTTTATGCGTAATGTATGCATGGGAGCCGGATGGTACTAATCAGCCAGGGTAATTAGCGGGGATAATTAACTCAGGTTGATTAGCTTTCGGGGCAGCAAGGACGTGGCCTGGCGAAGCCCACGCGGGCAGCCGGTTAGGGTCCTGTTCGGATTTTAGTCGCAGGGAATAAAAGGAGGAGACCGGTTAGGACTCCTGGATAGCGAGCGACAGACGGCAACACTTTTGTTTTTCTATAGAGTTTGAAATTTGAGAAGAATTTTTTGGTGTGCTTGTGAACGGCATCTTGTAAACACGATCGGTGCAATAAAGATCAAGCTTTTGCAATCTACGTGTTGGTAATCCCGTTTCTTTTGTCAGTTTGATATTTGCACGTCTAGCACTTTGGATTATAGATTGATCTCTTGCTTTCAAGTCTTAGAATTGAACTGTGCTAGAGCTTTAATTTGGTGATCAGAGAATTTTGGTTGGTTAATCTTTTCTGAATTTCGATTAATCACGAAATTAGGGTTCAATTAATTCTCATCACTTTCTGGACCACAAGTTTATTATTTTTATATCTCAAGTTCTAGATATCCGAGTTGGGTTAGTTGCAAAATTTTATCTAGTTTACTCAGTTAAAATTTCAGATTTATTGGAGTTACGTATTTTTCTGGAGAGTCGTTTTACTAATGTGCTGGTGTTCTGTCCGAAATTAGAAAACGAGATATAATTGTGTTTCGGATTTTGAGGGAGTGTCTAAAATTATTTTCAGCTTCCGCAACCATTCACCCGCCTCTGGTTGCCGTGGTTAGCGCATATCGATCCTACAAGTGGTATCAGAGCTAGTTTTTATTTGATTTTTGACTATGGCATCTGAGAGATTTTCGACTAAGCCCTGTTTTGATAGCGTTGATTTTGAATATTAGAAAGTTAAGATGGAGGCTTATATTCAGTCACATGGTTTTGATATTTGGGAAAAAGTTTCTAAAGCCTATGTTATTTCTAATCAAATTAACGATGCTAATAAGGTTGTGTATGAAGCAAATTGCAAAGCTCGTAATTTGATTCTAAATGGTGTTGGTCGTTCTGATTTTGATCAAATTTCTCATTTTAAAACTGCACATGAGATGTGGAATTCTTTACGTGACTATCACCAAGATAGTACCAAGTGTGCAAGGATGTTTATAAAAAAAATATATGAAATTTGAGATGAAACCTGGTGAGTCTTTGGATGAATACTTTGCTGGTTTCAATAAAATTCTTAGCAACCTTCGTTCTGTTGATTCTGATTATGCTAAAAACTATTCTGATTCCGATGTTGCTAGACATTTGCTTAGTGGGCTTGATATGTCGATTTGGAAGATTAAAGTTACCTCAATTCAAGATTCTGTTGATTTGTCTGCTCTAACATTAGACAATTTATTTGCTAAATTGAAGACTCATGAATTGAATATGTTTTTTCGCAAACATGCTTCTAATTCGATGGCTTTGATTTCTTCATCTTCGAATGGTTCTTCTTCTGCTATTTTTTCCTCGAGTCTTTGTTTGTCAGCTTTGAATTTTTTATCCGATGAACAATTTGAACAATTTTCCGAGGAGGATTTGGCTTTGCTTTTGACAAAGGCTTCTCATGCTTTAACTAACATTAGAAACAGAAGAAGACATGGACAACTTCGTTGTTTTGAATGTGGTGATCCAAATCATTTTCGATCAAATTGCCCTAAGCGCAATAAATCTTCAAATAAGGACGACAAGCAATTATCTCGCAATGGGAAAGAGTAAACAAAACTACAAGAAGATGTTGCGTCAAGTTCTCGTAGATATTGATCAAAATTGATACGAGTGATGTTGATTCGGCTAGCGAAGATGAAGGTGAGACCAAACGTAAGCACTTGACTGAATTATGTCTTATGGTGAGAGGATCATCGTAATCAAATTCAGATATAGATGAACGATCAAGCGCCGAAGAAGAGGTAAAACTTACATATGATGAATTAGAATATAATTTCTTTCGTCTTGGTGCTCAACTGGATAAATGCAATAAAAAGATTAAGAAATATGATGATTTAGTTGAATCTCTTTATGCTGAAATTAATAGATTTAAATCTTTGATTTCCGTTGATGATACTGCAAGTCATGTGATTTAGTCTATGCTGATTTTACTGCTTTAAGAGATGTTCATGCTTCTGTTTTAGAGTAACTTAGAGTTGAAAAACAGAAACATGAGAATCATGTTTGTGTAGTTGATGAACCTACTACTTGTGATAATTGCAATGTTTTGGAATTAAAATTGAAATATGCAAATGGTAGAGTTGATCAATTGAAAGATGATTTTTCTAAAACAAAAGAAACTTATGCATGATTCATGTGATAATTATTCTGCCCTTTTGAAGCGTATTAAATATTTGCAAACTAATATGGGAACTAAAAGTTTGAATCAAATATTGGAACAAATGTCTAGTTCGATGAAACATAAAACTGGTTTAGACTTTGATCCTTATGTTCACTCCAAAAATAATGCCTCTAATACCGTTCAATCTCTTGGTAGTGGTAAAATTGAGATATGCAATGTGCCAAAAAAACCATTTTTAAATCTGCTGGAATTTTGTCTCCTACTATGATGAATGCAAATGAAGCTTCTTTTTCTAAAGCTAAACATCATGTGAAGTATACTTGCACTCATTGTGGTAAAGATGGTCATCTTGTAGAATTTTGTTTTATACTAGCTAAACAACATAGAAAAGAAAGAGCTAAGGCTATGTCAAATTTCAAAAGAACATATTTTGCTTCTTGTGAGGCGGTTGCACCTCGCTTTGTGAATCGGGTGAAGCAAAAACCTTTTGTTGGTAGAAACATGACACAAGCTAAATCTGATTTTAATCATAAAAATACTTGTGTTGTGCCTGCTGGTTTTCGTCATGTCTCAGTACTAGATTCCTAAATGTCTTATTACTGATCCCAGTACCGAGGCCTCGACATCTGCTTGAGTTGTGCAGATTTTTCTGTGATCCGAGATGGGGAACATGAGCTTGATGGATCCTACTCTTTTTTTTGTTGATGTGATTGGGATGTGTATGGTTCTCTATACCTGATGAGCGCTTATATACTCATGTCATTATTTTCACATATTCGTGACTTGGTATGTGATAATTGTTTATATGCTCATATGTTTTCCCTGCCATGTTTTGATCATGTTATATGCTTAATGCTTCTATGTTATCATGTCTCCTTTGTGTTTATTTGATATTTGTTTGAGGGGGAGCTATATGATTTGTTTAGGGGGAGCTTAAAAGACCATGTATCATTTTGTTTCATATCGTTTGGCTTTCATTAAAAAATTATGAGAAAAAGAAAGAGATTTGGTTTTTACTTTTTGTCATATCTCAGTGCTTGTTTGCAATAAATTTTTGAGATTGATGAACTGCTGATTTGATTTTTATGTCACTTGGAATTTTTGTGAAACTTTGATATATTTTTTGAGTGATATGAGGCATGACACATAAGAACTTGAATATAAATAAATATGCTTTGCTGATCTAGTGACTAGCTTAGGAGAGATTTTCTTGTGCATATTTTAGCTATATTTATTAAATCAGTGTGCTATATAAAAATATGATTTCTGAAAATAAAAGTTAAAAAGGTACAAAAGCACTAATTTTGAATACCTAATTCATCTTACGAGACTGCGCACTTTGATATGAACTTGAAAATGGACATAGATAAAAAGACCATTGAACGGGGACTGATTGTATGCGCAAGAACCTCACAATGAGTTGTGTGACCGACGCTCAGGTGGCATCTGAGGCCCAAATTGCTGTACTGAGATAGGCACTTGTGAAAATTCATGAAAAATTGAATATATGATTTCTAAAATTTTTTGAGTTATGGCACTTTTCATATAGATATGGCTGATTTATGTATGAGAAATTTCTTTTCAGCACGTTATAGTGAAAGCATGCATTATAAATTGTAAAATTGAAATATTCTAGTGCCAAATTGATTTTGGAAATTATGCCTTAGTTTTATATTGAGGCTTTGTGACATGGATTTTAACTAGCTAGTTTGTTTATCTCACTTGTGTTGCAACCTTGTCACTTGGATTGCTTTTGGTAAATATTAGAGCTCTGATAAAAAAATGAAAAAGCTAAATTTATTTTCTCTTTTGTGTTCTTGATGAATCCATTGTCAAAGGGGGAGAGAATTTTGGTCATTGCACATTGAGATGAAATTTTTTTTCTTTCTTATTTGTTTTCTCTCATGGGGAGATTTTGTTTTTGAAGAAAGGGGGAGAATTTGGATCTTTTGAGATGATCTTTTTTACTTTGTTTTTGATTGAAAAAACGCTAATGTTTTCATCAAGCGTGAGATTGTGAAATCATGTGATGAAAAATTGGTTTGAATTAAAATTGGCATTGCAAAGCGATTAATTATCAATATTTATGACATGACGATGAGCGGATACACTTCTGGTAGCGTAGATTATTTGGATTAACTTGACTCAAGTCGAGGGCTTGTGCTTGGACGTGGTTTGTTGTTTGTTCATGTACAGGCGTTGCTCGAGGCGGAGTGAACGTGGTCGGTGACGGGACTGGAACTAAGTTCGGGAGGAACTGAGGTTTCGAGACTAGGTTCAGAGAGGAACTGAGATCTTAGCGGTCAAGATGTCACGCGAGACGTTCGGCTAGAGAACGGTGCATATGAAGGACGTCGCATTGGAGGCGCGGTGGGATGTGTGGTCGCGGCATGTGAAGACGCAGAGTGCGTGGATACATGAATGGCTACGGTTGTGAAGACGTCGTCGCGATGGAGCGTGGCGTGGTTGATTTGTATGTGCATGTGCACGGTGCGATGCATGCATGCAGCTGGTTTATGCGTAATGTATGCATGGGAGCCGGATGGTACTAATCAGGCAGGGTAATTAGCGGAGATAATTAACTCAGGTTGATTAGCTTTCGGGGCAGCAAGGACGTGGCCCATGTGGCCTGGCGAAGCCCACGCGGGCAGCCGGCTACGGTCCTGTTCGGATTTTAGTCGTAGGGAATAAAAGGAGGAGACGGTTAGGACTCCTGAATAGCGAGCGACAGACGGCAACACGAGTTGTTTTTCTAGCATTTGGATTTCGAGGATAATTATTTTGGTGATGCTTGTGAATGGCATCTTGCAAACACGATCGGTGCAATAAAGATCAAGCTTTTGCAATCTACGTGTTGGTAATCTCTTTTATTTTCTCAGCTTGATATTTGCACGTCTAGCACTTTGGATTATAGATTTTGTCCCCTTCTCTTGTGTGGTTTAATTCGAGGTAAATCTGAGATCTTTTTGAGTCAATCTTTTTTTATTACCTCCTCGTTTTGCTAGAGATTATTTTTCCAAAGTTTCACATTTTTTAGACAAAGTTAGATCAAGCTTTGGATCGTTTTTGTGCAAGGTCACCGGCTGTCCAGGTTTCGCCAGTTTCTGTCCAGTTTTGAAGCACAACAGCGATCACTCCTCAAGTGATGTTTAGATTGTCCCGCACTCACAAGAATTATAAGTCTTGGGTGTACAACTTTTATTTAGGGTAGACATGCACTTTGCAACAAAAAGATAATACAACCCTCATCTATCTCTAGGGTTACACTTCCAACAATGAGCTAATTAGCATAATTATTAACTAGCACAAATAAAGGCCAACTTGGCTAATTCTACTTCTTGTCTCAATCGCTTAATCTTCCAAGAACACTCCATGCATGAAGCTCTCATATATTATATGTATGTCTTGTGCATCCCAACTTGCCTAGGTAAAGCATTATTGCATTGTGGTAAGGGGATGACACAAGGCCTGGGTAAAGCATATGTGCACCATTTCAAGCCCGGGCAAACAGATGGCAACGACGTCCCAAACAGGAAAAAAGGACGAAAATACAACAAGATCAAGTAATAATACCTATATTTCAATCGATATAGTTGTATGAGAGGACGACACATGCCTATACCTCCTTTAATTTTCTATACAGCGGGATCAGTAAGTTTAAGTCCCCATGGGATGTCTTCGCACGCGCGGACATGGGGCAGCAGGACCCCGGTGTTGATAATGGTGTCGATTTCTTTCCTCGTGCACTCGAAAGCAGGCGCCCCGTGAGAGCACGGCTCCATGGACATGGCCCTGGTGCACGGCGGGTTGGGCGCCGTCAGGTTCTCAGGCTTGAACATGAGGTACGGCCTGAGCCCGCCCATGGCGTAGCCGACGTACCCGAACGTCGACCACGCGGTGGTGACGATCCTGTCGGTCAAGCTCAGCAGGTAGATCTCTGCCGCCGCCTTCTTGTCGTGGTCGTTGCGGTACCACTGCTGGTGCTCCTCGTGGCTCGGCTGGAACAAGCTCACCACCTCGCCGTCGGCGGTCGCCGACTTCCAGTACATCTCCCGGATGTTGTCGTGGTACCAGGAGCTCAGGCCGGTCACCAGAACGGCCTTGGACCGCGCTCCGGCGGCGGACGGGAGCCGCGGCGCGACGCCTTCCGCGCTCACCACCCGCGGCAGCAGGCGCTCCTGCGCCGTGCACGCGAGGATCTGGTCCAGGACGTGCTGTAACGGCTTGTCGCCGTCGAACACCCTGATCTGGATGCCCAGCCGCTCGTCCGCGTTCCTCAGGTACGAGTTGTAGAACCTGGTGACCATGCCCCAGATGCCGTTGGTCGGGTGCAGGAGGTACCGCGACAGGAGGTAGAACACCGAGTCCTTGCGCGGGAACAGCCGGTCCAGCTCCGCCTGGTACGCCGGGTTGAAGAAGAGCCCCGGCGCCATGTACTGGTCCGTCCTGATGACCGCCCACTGCACCCGGTGGAGGAACTGCCGGTGGTCGTCGCAGTACACGAGCCGGTTCGCCGGGGACGCGGCGTGGTCGAGGTGCAGGTACACGAAGCGCAGCCCGGCGACGGAGCCGCTCCGGTTCACCACCACGTTCCCGTAGCTCTCCGGCGCGTCCTCGCCCAGCTCCTGGAACCTGTCCAGCGGGAAGTCGAGGGGCAGCGCCCAGGTCGTCCCCGGGAACGGCTCGCAGAAGAGGTCCGGCAGGGTGTTGCCGTAGCCGCGGTCGACGAGGAGCACGCGGTTGGTGAGCAGGGCGTAGAGGAAGACCGAGGCGATGGCGAGCATCCGGTTGCCGAGGCCTCTGTAGGATATGAGCACGAGGTAGCTGCAGCCGTCGACGTCGTCGACGTCGGTTTGCCCGGACTTGAGCCGCTCTGATGCTCTCGTGTATGGCACGGTGCCCGGGCCGCACCGCCGTTGCAGCGCCTCCTGCTGCCGCAGCCGCTTGATGAGGTACGGGGACGGTTGCCGGGTCATGTTCTTGCGGTAATATGCGGCCTGGTAGCGGCTGGCGCACATCTGTTCGTCGAATCCTGGAACCAGCAGGCCACCAAGAAGTACGTCCTTCTTGGATTCTGCTAGTAAGGGAAACCGGTGTTAAGCTGATCAAAACCCAAAAACTTAGGATGTGGCTTCAATAATGTAGATAGAACACCTAAAACCATTTACATAATAATACAAAATTAGATAATTAATCATGTATATATCTATTTTGCAGTACAATCACTTCAGTAATTCGAAACTTAATTAATTCTGCTCGACCAAATCCTTACGATCCAGACTCAAAATAATACTCTATCCGTCTCAAATGGTAACGAATTCTATAACTCTACTAGATTCATTCACTATTACTTCATGTATGTGTGTTCAATATATGTTTAAATTTATCAACATCTGAACGTGGACGGATAAAAGGAAGGGTAGAACCCCTTACGTTTTGGTTTGCATCTGGTCAACTTCTTTTAGTTTTGACCATCAATACCTCCCAAATATTCAATTCCCAACTTGAAATTGGTATGTCTAGATTCGTCTTCGTTTGTAAAAATTACACATCTTACTATTATTAATTGATGTTATAAAAGAAGCACGAATTACGAGGCACTCTAAAAAAATGGTAAATCCTACAAGTTTACACAAAAATCAAAAGCATCTGGCCATCTATCAGATAGCCTCTAATAATAATACTGGCCATTGGATCTATTACATTTTCTAAAAAATTAACATGCCACTATGAAAGATGATTAAAGTAACCCCTAAATTTGCATATAAATTACTCACCATGCCATTATGAAATATAAATTAAAGTGACACTCTAAATTCGTATATAAATTACCCACCATGCTATTAAAGATAAATTAAACTAAACCTCTAAATTTGCATATATATTACCCACCATGCCATTATGAAAAATATATTAAAACAACTACTAAATTTACATATAAATTATCTACCCTACCATTATAAGAAATAAATTAAAATAACCCCAAAATTTGAATATAATTACCCACCCTGCTATTTTGAAAGATGAATTAAAATAACACATAAATTTGCATATAAATTACCATTATCAAAATAAATCAGAGTATCCCCTAAACCTATGAATAAATCACCTATTATGTTATTGTGAAAGATAATTTAAATCAGCCCCTAACTTAATATATATATTGCCATTGTACCATTACAAAATATAAATTTTAATTAGCTAAAAATATGTATTGATCATTGAATAATATAATATGTAGATAGATAGGATAAAAACCTGAATATATACAAACATTCTATTAAAGCATTGACATATATAATAAATATTGAATAATAATTTTGATTAATTGTGGGTGTCAAATTTATATGTAAATTTCTAACGTCGTTGACGTACCAGTCTATGTATAAGGTCTATCAATCTTAGGGAAGGAAAGACATGCCGAAAATTAAAGAAATTTTAGTTTTTTTAAATAATTAGAAATATTTAGCCATCAATGTGTATCGCAGCTGAATGACGAAGTTTGCAGAGTATGTGTGCATGAATGAATTTATAAACTTTTAGAACTCATATCTGTATGGGCTAAACCATAAGAACAAAAATGATAAACCGGATCTCGAACCATGCTGCGGCATTTTCCAAGCCTGCGCGCGTGCAAACAGTAGTGTGAGCGGCATTCATTACCTGTTTGTTGCTCGCCGCCGCCGATGCTGACCACGGTCGACCTGATCCACACCACCGGCGCACCGAGGCGGCCGCTGAGGAGGAAGAGAAGCGGCGGCACCACCATGATCAAGACCACCACCGTGGCATTCGCGGCGGAGCTCCATCGCTTGATGTTGGCAGCTGCCTTGGTCGCCTGCCTCTTCCCCGTTAACGGTGAGACCTCCTCGATCCCCAGGCAACTGATGGGAATGGTATCTTCGTCTCTTGGTGGCTCCTTGCCGCTGCTGGTGTTCATCTTGGCTTGGCCGTAGCGTGGCGTGGGGTCTACTAGCTGCTGCTTAATTTCCTTGGGTATTAGCCACTAGCTGGCTAAGCTAATGCCTAGTGGTACGGTGATAGGTTGGCGTGGAATGGCCGTCAGCGCAATCTTTATATTGTTGGATTGGATCGAGATCCATGTGCATGGGTTTTCGTCTTTAGTAGTAGGATCCAGACTCGAGAATCACTACTTAACCTACTGTTTATTGCCTGGTAAACGGCACTTTGTTAAAGCGCAGATACCCAGCCGTTGAAGATTGATTAGTGATGCAAACAGTGGATTCGTAATTAAGTATGCAATTGGTTGTAAGTCTGCAATTGGCCGGGGGCGATATAAGTTTGCCGATCTCGTTGAAGCCGGCTGGTTTGTTAAATGAGCATCAGATGCAATGCAACGGGTCGCCGCCGCCGACACGCCTGACTCCCCGGCACCAGATTCTACATCTATGCTAGATGGTGCACGGCAAACCGAGGACAAGGCGCGTACGTGCCCCGTCGTCGTCCACCGAGTCCTGGGCTGCCTCTCGTTTACGTTTACCTCGTGGATCGATTTCGTCGCCGTTCCTTGCGATTTGAGAAGCCGCTCGAGCGCCACCGTCTCTATGTACGACTACATCTGCATCGAGAGGAGCGCCATGTGCCGAGCTTCTGCAGCATGCACCGACCGAGACAGGCGACCGACTCGTTAGTCAACGGACCTCAAGGGCTTAGGTGGCACATCACTCAGTAGGCACAGGCGCACAGCTAATGGGGAGTGATAACGTTAATTGACATCACTTTTTTTAAGATCGAGTTGAGCAATGAGATTTTCTTTAGTCACTGCAGTCTCTAGTTTAAAAAAAATGAAAATAACACGTGTAAATTTATACAAATTTTACGGTGGTTAAAAAAATAGAAACAGTCCATTAGATTATATCTAACGGTTTTAAAAACAGACGGTACCACGGTACTAATACCGGCGATACCAATAAAAAGGTTTGGTACCAAAAATAGTGAGACCGGTACCCATATTTTTTATTTTTTAATTTCACAAAGGGCATAAAGGCTTTTAAAATTTTTTAAAAATAGTGGCACCGTCCAATACCGCCTGGTACCGGTGGGGTACCATTCCGACCACTATAAAATCTCTCGTAAATTTATTGTGAAAACACTTATAATCTAAGAACGTGGAGTATTTCTAACCCGACAAAGTAATCTAGGAGATCAGATATCTGTAGCATACTCCCTCCTCCCACAATTTTTCACCGCAAGGGGTAGAGACCCTATTAGACTCACTCCAACAAACTACCCATTCCATCCAAATTAATTCAAACTTCACTTTGTCTACCGTGCAGCTACAATGCCTATTTTGTACTATGGATACCCTTAGAAACACCCTTTACGGTTCACCATGAAAAATGTCATAGCTAAATGTAACACAATCCATTATAGCACGTCCATTTTTCGATTTCCCAGTATTTCTAGGCCCAATGGCCCATCAATCTCTCTGGCCTTACTGTTCAACTAGGCTAGCCAAGAAGAGCAAAAGCAAATGGCCTGGCGCCGGAAACATATGGTAAAGTGAGGTGGGAAGTATTAGCAAAACGCTGAGGGACCGATCAAGGTCATGACTAATTACAAGTGGATAAGCATCTAATATTGTTGAATTATTAGAAATAAGAGTGGCTTCAGGATATTAAGTTGATTCTTATGTGCCCAAGATAAAAGGGGATAAATATTGTTACAATAATACAATCCCTCTTATGTTGAAATTGAAGAAAAGTGGCAAAGGTTGAAGATGTCAAGCTTAAGAGGTTGAATTGCACTTTATTTTTATCTTGAGTGTAGTTGCCTAGGTAGCATAGGTACACCATTGTATCAATAGGGATGCGACATTGAATGATTTGCCGTCAAACTAACCAAACCCAAGTTGTAACATTGAGATAAACACTTGTTAGAACACTTGAGCATGGTAATTTTGGAACTTGTATTTAGTTGGAATGGATAGTCCGCTAAATAAGTTTTTTTGAAAAAAACAAAGATCATCGATGGTGTTTAGATCTTCTATTTTCTAACTTCAGCTTTTGTACATAGCAAAGGAGCAAAAGTTTCGTAGTTTTTTTCAGGTGTAACGACTGTGTACGTGTGTGGGGTTGGGGTTGGGTGGGTATTTATATATACAGCCCTCATCCAGAGCGGCAGGACTGCTTCTACATGACCATACGTAAGCAAAAACGCTTGTAAGCTCTCACCATACCATATTTATGACTATCTGAGTGCATAGAGTTGAAATCTTTGAGTTTGAATGTTTGATTGAGAATTGTTTGAGTGATTAAGAACACGGGTGAGCAATCCAATCCCTTAGCACTTGTGAACCGTCAAGCATTTGTTACTCTTGGTGGTGAAGCCTCCACTATGCATGGCTAGGTGTCGTCTGTCGAGCTTCAAGGTTGTGGAAGGCCGTGGGCATGTTTGTGAAGGCACCAATCTCCTCTGAAAGGGAAGATATTAAGCTAGTGGATCTTGGAAAATGGTTGGATAAAATCCGGCCTCAAGCGTGCTTTTTAGACTATTTCAATTAGAACATTTATTACAACCAAATGTAGGCCTAAGCTTTACATCACGGTACTATTTGTCACGGCTGCGAAACGATTTGAAAATTGTGACTATTGGTATATATTGTCACGATTTTAGCTGTACTGCAACGGTTTTTGGCCACTGCAAAAGCCCAACTATCTAGGTAGTGTGTCAATCTAGCACCGATAAAATGTTCCACGATGAGTGTCGTTCTAGATTGTGTTGCACCCAAGCGGGGTCTATCTCATTGAACCCTTCAAAGTCCTTAGATCTTACTACATATATATGCACCATTGCACCAATCCAGCACTAGCCGTAAAACAAACTTGCAACTTGATGCTAGCATTTACTTGAGGATGACAAGAGATGGATTAACAAAGACATGGCTTGTCCTTTACTTCAAAGGTCAACTGTAGCAGGTATCCCAAGTATGGATCAATTCGTAAGACCAAGCCTATATGCATGTCGATCGACTGTAATTAGGAAACAAATAATCTCAAGTTGAGCTTCCATTACCAACAACAAGGTTCTTGTTGGCTTGAAATTTAAGACAACTAGTAGGAGCTAGCTAGAGTAGTATCCAATACTACTCTAGAAGAAGCCAATTAGCAGCGTGCTCTAGCTCGCACTTAGCCACGAAGATGGACACCGCAGGTGGCGGCGCAGAAGCAAGAGGCCAAACTAGCTGGCTGGGGCTGGAGGAGGAGGCCTCGCCTTTCTCGGGGAAGAAGGCAACCAAGGCGGCTACCGACATCAAGCGATGGAGCTCCGTCGTGAACGCCGCAGTGGTGACCCTTATCTTGACGGTGCCGCCCCTCATCCTCCTCCTCAGCGGCGGCCTCAGCACGCCGACGGTGTGGATCAGGTCGACCGTGGCTAGCGTAGGCTCACAGATGAGAGGTAATTAACCTTAAGTGCAAGCAGCAAGTATTTCTTCAGACAACACAAGGATTTTTCAGCTAGCACCAAGCCATGTTCTGATGCTCAAATGGACCTTGAACTTCGTCTCCCTCCTGGTACTGGTAGCAGCCATGCTTGACACCTCGTTTTGTTATACGATTTTTCAGCCTCTGAATCCAAGAAAGACGTGCTTCTGGGTGGCCTACTGGTTCCAGGATTCGACGAACAGACCTGCGCCAGCCGCTACCAGGCCGTATACTACCGCAAGAACATGACCCGGCAGCCGTCGCCGTACCTCATCAAGCGGCTGCGGCAGCAGGAGGCGCTGCAGCGGCGGTGCGGCCCGGGCACCGAGCCGTACACGAGCGCATCAGAGCGGCTCAGGTCCGGGCAGACAGACGTCGACAACGTCGACGGCTGCAACTACCTGGTGCTCATATCCTACAGAGGCCTCGGCAACCGGATGCTCGCCATGACCTCGGCGTTCCTCTACGCCATGCTCACCGGCCGCGTGCTCCTCGTCGACCGCGGCTACGGCAACACCCTGGCGGACCTCTTCTGCGAGCCGTTCCCGGGGACGACCTGGGCGCTGCCGCCCGACTTCCCGGTCAAGAATTTCAAGCAGCTGGACGAGGACGCGCCGGAGAGCTACGGGAACGTGGCGGTGAACCGGAGCGGGTCCCTCATGGGGCTCCGCTTCGTGTACGTGCACCTCGACCACTCCGCGTCTCCGGCGAACCTGCTCTTCTACTGCGACGACCACCGCGAGTTCCTCCACCGCGCGCAGTGGGTGATCATGAGGGCGGACCAGTACATCGCGCCGGGGCTCTTCTTCAACCCCGCGTACCAGGAGGAGCTGGACCGGATGTTTCCCCGCAAGGACTCGGTGTTCTACATCCTCTCCCGGTACCTTCTCCACCCGACCAACGACATCTGGGGCATGGTCACGCGCTTCTACCACTCGTACCTGAGCAAAGCAGACGAGACGCTGGGCATTCAGATCAGGGTGTTCGACAGCGACAAGCCGGCGCAGCAGATCTTGGACCAGATCCTCGCGTGCACCTCGCAGGAGCGCCTGCTGCCGGGCGTGGTGACCACGGGCGGCGGCGGAGGAGATCCGCCGCCGCGGCTCCCCACGGCCGGCGCCCGGTCCATGGCTGTCATGATGACCGGCCTGAGCTCGTGGTACCACGACAACGTCCGGGAGATGTACTGGCGGTCGGCGTCCATCGACGGCGAGGTGGTGAGCGTGCACCAGCCGAGCCACGAGGAGCACCAGCTCTGGTTCGCCACCAAGCACGACATGAAGGCGCTGGCGGAGATCTACCTGCTCAGCCTCACTGACAAGATCGTCACCAGCGGCTGGTCCACGTTCGGGTACGCCGGCCACGGCCTTGGCGGGCTCACGCCGTACGTCATGTTCAGGCCCGTGTTGAACGGCACGGCGCCCAACCCGCCGTGCACGAGGGCCATGTCCATGGAGCCCTGCTCCTTCGGAGTGCCCCACTTCGAGTGCAAGAGGAAAGAGTTCAACCGAGATGTGCTCCAGGGAAAGCTGCTGCCTCATGTCCGCACTTGCGAAGACGCCTTCTGGGGATTAAAACTTGCTGATTAATTAGTTTTTTATAATCATCACAGTTCACGCCACACTTTTGTTTGTGTTTTTAACCTCGTCTCTTTTTGTTGTTTTCGGTTGTACTATTAGGACAGTGTTCTTGTTTTCACCCGCAAGGAGTCTGGTTATTAATTAATGAAGATCCTTTGTTCAAGATGAACAAAAAACACTTGTACTGATAGAAAAATGCATAATTAATAGAATTGAATAAATTTCTAATCAAACAGCTTAATCCCTGTACGTTCGTCCTCGCATGCCTTGACGTGCCGCGCGATGTCGTCCTCGCCGTCCTTGTCCACGGCGTCAGCCCCCTTGCACGCCGCGCGTGGCGGCGTGAGGTTGCACGGCTCCATGGACACGGCGCGCACGCACGGCGTCTTGGGAACCTTGTGGCCATGTGCGGGGAGCAGCATGGCCGGCCGCAGGCCCGCCAGGCTGCTGCTCACGTACCCGAAGGTGGACATCCCCGAGGTGACGAGCTCGTCGGAGAAGCTGAGCAGGTAGATCTCGGCGAGCGCCCTCTGATCGTGCGCCCGCTTCCCTGTCGCCTGCCGCTCCTCGTGGCTCGGCTGGAACACGCCTATCCGCTCGCCTCCCCTGGCCGCGTGCTCGTAGTACCTCCACCTGATCCTCTCGTAGTAGTCGGCGTACAGCGACGCGATCAAGATGGCCGTCGAACCGCCGGCGCCGGCGCTGGTTCTGCTGAGATTGCCCGTCCTTAACCTTGCCTCGCCGTCTCCGCCGCCGTCGATCTCCGGCAGAACGTGTTCCTGCTTGGAGCACGCGAGGATCTGACGGTACATGTCGTCGACGGCGACGGACGCGAACCGGAACATCCTGATCTGCACGCCGACCCTCCGTGTCGCCTGAGCCAGGTACGAGTGGTAGTACCTCGTGACCATGCCCCACACGGAGTTCGAAGGGTGGAACAAGTACCGGGCGAGAAGATGCGCCACGCTCTCCTTCGCCGGGAACAGCCGCCGGAGCTCGGCACGGAACGCCGGCACGGCGTACAGCGACGGCACGAAGTAGAGGTCGCTGTACACGAGCAGCCAGTTCACCCTGCCGAGCACGACCTGGTCGTTGCCGCAGAAGAAGAGCCTGTCCACGAACCGGCGCTCGTGCGCCACGTTCACGAACACGTACGGCGGCACGTCGTCGCCCGTCACCTTCGCCGGATCGCTCGAGAGCTTCTTCTTGGCGACGAGGTTCCTGTACGCTTGGTCGGGGCTCCACCCGAGCCGGGACAGGTTGGCCACGGGGAAGTCCGGCGGGAGCACCCACGTCGTGTTCGGGAACGGCTCGCAGAAGAGGCCGGCGAAGTCGGCGGCGGCGCGTGGGGAGTGGACGAGGACGACGCGGCCGGTGAGGAGCGCGTAGACGAAGGTGCTCAGCAGCGACAGCATGCGGTTGCCGAGGCCCTCGAAGGGGAGCCACACCAGGTAGTTGCACTCCATGGCCTCCGTGCCGCGGCGGCCCGACCGGAGCCGCTCCGTGGACATGGCGTAGAGCGGCGTGCCCGGGGCGCATTTCCTGTGCCGCGCCTCGTACTCGCGCAGCTTGTGCTGGAGGTAGGAGGACGGCGCGTATGGGGAGTGCTTGTAGTATTGTGAGGACTGGTACCGGCTGCGGCACGAGTCTCGGTCGAAGCCGGCGGTAAGCAGCCCGCCAAGGAGCTCGTCGTCGTCCTTGGCTGCAACACTTGCGCTGGTGGTGCTGATGGCCTGATGAGAAGCTTTTGAAACACCTGGGCGATCATAAGGCATATGAAAACTTGTGAATTTATTGTGTCTCTTTAACAATACGAGCCCTTACTTTGCTTCGACACGATAATTGTCCTGTAATTTTTCATTTTATTTTTTCTTAGGATGTGTGTACATCTTAGGCTGTGTACAAGCTATAATGGGTAACTTTGTGAACGTATCATCTTGTATACTCCCTCAGTTCTTTTTTACTTGTCTCATTTTACTTCAAAAAATGAACTAGGAGACGACAAATATTCGAGAACAGGGGTAGTAGTAAAGCTTGCTTTATCAAGAAAATATAATTCAAGAGCAAAATAACCTCGTACTACTACGATAAAAATTCAAGGGTTAGGCGGCCAAAGTACCTCCGCCCATCGTGACGCCGGAGCTCTGCAGCCAGAACACTGACGCGCGCGCCCGCCCGCCGAAGAGGAACACGAGGAACGGCAGCGTCATCAGGCAGGCGATGAGCACCGCGCCCGCGCTGCCCCACTCCCACCTCTCCTTCTCCCTCGGCGCCGCGCCGGCCGTGCTCTGCGTCGTCCACGACGTCGCGCCGTCGTCGTCCGGCGACTTCTGCACGCCGCCAGCGCCATCCATCTTCACTTAAAATAAAATCACCTGCAGCTTTCTTCCTAGCACATACGTGATGAACGATCTCAGAACTGCGTGTGTCAAAGGCGTTGATTTATACTCCTGTAAGTAATCAGTAATCTTGGTGCGGGAACAAACAACGTTGGAGTTAGATAACTTCCCTAGCTAGATAGGTTTCGTCAGGGTACAGCATTGGCGTCGACGTCGTAAAGGGCACTGTACGTGTATATTTCGCAGGAGAAATTCGTCCGTGAAGTTGCATCTGGGAAAGTTCATCTGCTTTGCTAGAATGTCTAGCATACCGCCGGAGCCGGCAGGCCGGCCGGATTGGATGGAAAACAACTGGCCATTGACCTAGGCAATAGAGCCATCATGTGATGCGAGGAAGCAAGCTAGAGACTCTACACGACGGGAATGGAGCAACTGCAAGAAAAGCTGTCTGTATGCATGGCTCCTCGAGACCCTAAGCATGAGTTCTTTTTTCGGTTGACGACTTGACGGCAGAAACTTTTACCAAAACAAGATTAAACAAAAGTTGATCAATGCGAGTTTCTAAAGGAATAACTATGCGTAAAGCTATTAGAAAACTAGAAGTGCGCACACCCATGAAACTTTGATACAACTACCGCTCAAAGCCTCAAACTAACAACTCAATACCACTACTAATCCCTTAGGCAAGCTGCCTCCCTACACATACTGAGCTAATCTTCTATATCCAAATAGTTAGCACCACTATATATTTTTCTCAACATGCGTGAAACCACGTCATTTCTAAAGCCCACTAAATCTCATGTCACGTCATCATCCATTAGACCCTTTATTTATATCTTTATATCGATTTTTTGTGCCTTCACGTCATTTTTGGAGCCCACTAAGTCCCATACCGCGTCATCATCCACTAGACCATTTATTTATATCTTTATATCGATTTTTGTGGCTTCACGCATGCAGTGCTTCTCTATGGCGTATACGTTGGTATCACTCAAATTTACGCAGCTACGCACGGAGAATTTATCTAGTACCTTTTTACAAGTACAACGTTACACAATCCACAATTCACACAACGACGAGCGGGGTATTATCTAGTCTGATCCAAGAGGCAACCCAATATACACAAGTAGCTTTGGACATCGCATCGGAGCATAATCTGACCCAACTTAAAACAAGAGAAAAGCTAAACAACAACCGTGTGATGGGAAGAACGCCGGCGGGGGTAGGGCGGCGCGGGACGCAGGCGACGGCGAGTAGAAGGCGGAGCAGCGACGGCGGGCGACGGCGGGCGGGTGAGGAGTGGCGGCGGGTGGGAGGCGGAGCAGCGACGGCGGGCGCCGAAGGAGCGGCGGCGCGCCGGCGGCGGATCTGGCGGGGGGTGCGCAGTGCGGGTGGGGTGGGGTGGGGTGGGTAGGGGTAGGGGAGTTACACTGTAATTACAGTGTACATACACTGTACAAGTTACAGTGTAATCTTAGCCATCCATCTTAGATTCAATGGCCAAAAATTCATGTATTCCAACACCTGGTTGTTGTAAACACAGACAACTATACTACTGCAAATCTAAGCTTTTTCCATAACACTTTTACAACACCATAAATTTTATTCCAATAAAAGTGGTGATATTGCCACGATTTAAAAATTGTGACAGTACACCCAATATATTATTACCATAAATATTATATATGTTGCAGTTTTTAACTTGATCTTATGAAAAGGCTTGGTTGTTTTCAAAAAATTAAAATAAAATAGAACTGTTACACTAAATAATATTTGATTGCCATACATAAATTTTATTGCCATTATATTTTAACTAGTCAATCAACCCGTGGTTTTGCACGGGTTAGAGTCTTAAATGAATTATGCGTAACTGTACAACATATTTAGATCTATTTTTATATTTAGGTTTTTATAATAGCATATCTTGCTACTTTATATGTATGCTTAATTGATTTAGATAATCTTTGATCGATTGCAAAAATAGGTGTTTTTAATATAATTTTGAGGGGTTACTTTTATCATATTATCGGTCATGATAACTAAGGTGAACAATTCAAATATAAATTAAAGGGGATATTTGGTATTATCCTATCAAAATAGCAAATGTGAGCAACTAGATATAAATTTAGGGTGTTATTTTATATTTTCTTTTATATTGGCAGAGTGGGTAATTAATATGTAGTTTTAGAAGTTATTTAATATTATTTTGATAATGGCAAAGGTTGGTGATTACTTAATAAGAAAACAGATCTGATGGCTATTAAGATTTCAAACTGTCAATTGATGATAGGGTATTTTTATTATTGTGAGAATTTGTATGATTTTAATTTTTTTCTAGCGCATATTGTGAGGATTGACGTGGAAATTTCAAAAAGAGTCTACAAAATATTTGTTTCATAGAAAGGTTTCTGGCATCTTTAATAGAAAAAAGGACAAAAAATAAAGGTAAATTTGAAAATAAAAAAAATCTAAAAAAAAGATATTTGCATTCGCTGAGAATTGAACTCAAGATCTTTCGTAACGGCAGAGGTGGGTAATTACTTAGAAAATATATATAATAAAAAAAAGAGGATATTTGCTTTTGTTGAGAGTTGAACTCAAGATCTTTCATAATGGCAGAGGTGGACAATTATTTAGAAAACAGATCTAATGGCTATTAATATTCCAATCTGTCAATTAATGGTCGGATGTTTCTAATTATTATGAGAATTTTCTAGGATTTATTTTTTTTCTAGAGCGCTTTGAAATTGGTGCAACTTTTAGAACATTCAAATTAGTAATAGTAAGATTTAATGACTACTTCTAATTTATATGCACTATTCCTTTTTTTAACATTTTGGCAATAAGCATAGATTTTAGACCTAATTTTAGTGGATTACCTAAGTATTTTTAGATCTTATCTAAGCTATTTTCAAATTAATTTGGTTTTCAAAAGAGTTCAAAAACAAAGTAAGAATTATTTTTCAAAAACTCCTCTAAACTCTGGCCGTTTCTAGAGGACCCATTGTCCCGTGCTTACTTTTCGCCGGCCTAGCTGTTAGCTCAGCCCGTCATTTCCTTTTATCTAGAAAAAATAATCATTTACGTCCCTAAATTACTGCCTAGGCCTGTGATTGCTTCTTAAACTCGAATATCAGACAATAAAGCCTCCCTTAAGTTTCAATGACATTTACATTACCCCATCGATCATAATACTTATACAGCATGATAGATTTTTCTAAACTTAATAAACACTTATGAGGAATTCAAAAACAGATTAGAAAAAATAGGCTTAAATGATCTCAAATAAATAAATCCAGCTACAAGGTTTATATCTTGTTGACCTTATAATTTGGATATAAGTTTTTGCATTCATGCGAATATATTTGAAAATTTTATTAATTTTTTATGGGCTATTCCTGCTGGCAGTTAGGAAGTTGCTTCTAGAAACCAATTTCTAGTGGCAGTCATGTTGTATTCTTGTGAGATAACGACCATATCTAGACGACTACCTTTTAAATTGATTTTTAGAGATGGTTGTGTCATGATCGTTAACAAATAGCATTAATAATAAAGAAATAATTCATAGGTTGTTAAGGAATAATCTAGTGGGCTATATTCGGCTGAGCTCACGAGCCCGCTCACAAGTCTGAACCAGTCGGCTCAGCCCATTGGAGGCTCGCGAGCCGCTCTGAGCGTAAGCCAGCTCCAAGCTATTTTCCAGCCTTACTCACAGACACACGTAGACTTATCTAGATGAACACATGAACCCACCCACTATCTCTACGAGAACCTCTAAGAGACTGAACCAGTAAATATCAAGATTAATGACGTCTTCACAAGTGTTTTTGCTGCCAACGAGAACATCTGATAGAAAAATGTCTTTAAATTCTAAAAAACATTCAGAAAAAATTATGAGTATCAGTGTAGCTCCGTTTGCTAAGATAATTGCTTCTAAAATCGATTTCTAGATATAGTCGTGGACTCTTGACCCGTAGCTTTATTCTAGAGACGAGTGCAATTTTTTGACTACCCACGGAAAATAAAAGTAGACACTAAAAAATTGGTTTATATTTTATTTTAGATTAAATAAAGCATGAGTTAACTTTAAATAATTTTTACTGGTACTAATTCTACCCACCTTTAATGCGATCCGTTAGATATTTTCTATCTACCGTCGATCTGCGGAGGACCCACCAAAGTAAAAAAGGGTACACCAAATTGGAATGATACAAACGCCAGAACACACCAGAACGTAGTTTCTACCTTGAAAATTGAGCTCGCGGCGTAACTCTTCTTGAGTTTTTCTTCACCGGATCATCTACCCGCTCCTCCTCATCTTTTCATAGAGAGCAGATCGCAAGATGGACCATAAACAGCCAAATCATAGGGTCCAAGAGATCCAACAACAGGCCCAACAATAGACAAATACATGACATACAACATAAACGTTGGTCCAAAATCGAAAAATATAAGCTAGACATGCTCAAAATATAATTATAAGTACCACACCGCTAATAAAAATTGGGATGTACACACTCTTAATATGTTTAAGATACACTTGTAAACAGCGGAGGATAAGGATGAAGAGATGAGTTGAATCCAACAGGGGTCTCGATCTCATCACAAGAAGGGGAAAAAACAAAAATGATGAGAAAGGAAGTGAGGAAGCCGCCAATCACCACCGGCGACGACCGCCGTGGTGCTGTCAAGTTGAAAATCCCGAACAAATCGAGGGGGAGACGAAGGGTGGTGGGGCAGCGGCACCTCGTCGAAGACGACCCCGGGGGCACACCAGATCAGCGGCAGATCCGACCGATGATGTGGCGACTGGCGCCGTCCAGGCCGCCACGAGCCGGGGAGGAGGAGGTGGCAATTCTGGAGAGGGGGCGGTGAGCCGGTGAGGAGGAGGAGGCGGCCGCGCAGGAGGAACGACGTCGAGGCGGCCGCGACGGGGCGACAGGAGGTGGGATCCGACTGGCGCCGTCTGGGCCACCACGAGCCGGGAAGGAGGAGGCGGCGGCCCCGCAGGAGGAACAGCGGTCGGGAGCTCCTTCTCCGGTCGGCGGACGAGCGGATCCAGCCTCGGAGGGTGGAGCAGCGGGGCGGACCGAAGAAAGGGGGGCAGCGGCGGAGGAGAAGCGAAAAGAGGTGAGCGAGGAGAAGCGGCGATGGCCATAGGGTTCCCTGCGGGATTTGTTCCGCAGCTTGCGTCCTGGAACCGTCCGATTTAATCAGATGGTGGGCAAGGCAGCACGGTGACTGGGCTGTTTGTGGCCCAGCTCGGGCTGAAATTGGACTGATTGGTCTTTTTTCTTTTATCTATATTTCTCTGTGAATTGATGTATTTAATGTTACATGGATAAATAAAAATACAGGTGTGTAGGATAAATAAAAAATGTATTATTATTATTTCTAAACAAATCAAAACACGATGTTATCGACACCCTATATCATATACTTGCTAAGATAATTGAATCAATTGATTTCTAGAAAATGGCCGTGTGGACTCTTCAGCTCCTCACTTTATTCTAGAGACACGGATGCTTTTCTTTTTTCGCTACCTCTGGGAAGAGTAGAAAAAAATGGTTCACCTTACTTTTTAGTTGTGCGAATTCTACCTTCGTCGTCTTCCCTCCATTCCGCAGAAGGCATGTTGTAGCTTGTAGGAGAAAAAGCAGTCAGAGGTCATGGTCAAGGTCAAGCATTAGCATTTGAAACATCTAGCCCATTCATATGCTAGGGACACTAGGGTAAAATAAACGGAATCCTGGACCGTGGCGACCGAGCTTCGCAGGGTCCTTGCTTGCTTCACTCTGTGCTATGGCTGGTTATCATCACCACCATGGCTTTCCGCGTCGATGAGGGGTCTTTTTTCTTCTTTATCTTTGTCTAAAAAAATTTAGAAAGACTTATGTGGGGGCTCTACTGTCTCTGTCCGCGCGTGAGCCCCGGATGTAGATCCGCCCCTCAGGCTATCCCCAGCAGGAACATTTTTCCTATCACTATTCTAATTACTCTTCTCTCTGTCTATAGTAGCGAAACAGTATTAAACAGTGCCAAACAATCTTATATCCATCTCCTTTTAGTCTCACAACCACCATGGCTTTCCGCATCGATGAGGCGTGCGCCATGGCCCTATCTCGGACAATGATGTGACTAGCTAGCCAAGGAGCAGTCAACCCGAGCTTGGGCGTTGATGGGGTCAGAAAACTGCCATCTATAGTTCGTCGTTTACCTTCGTACACGGCGAGGCAGCCATGCAAAGTAGCCATCTGCTTTGACATATTGCTTCTTTCTTGGAAAGGGCAGCAATTTGAACAATCCTTATCGGAGCGTATACAGATCCACCTCCACTACCAGACCACCAGAGGAAGGGGGACCACGCATGCATATCAAGATTCAAGAATCTTACTATTACTGATTGCATGTTCTAAAAGAAGCACTAATTTCAAAGTACGCTAGAAAAAAAAAAATAAATCCTAAAAATTCTCACAATAATCAGAAACATCCGACCATCAATTGACATATTAGAATATTAATAGCTATTAGATCTATTTTCTAAATAATTACCCACATCTGCCATTATGAAAGGTCTTGAGTTCAACTCTCAACGAAAACAAATATCCTCTTTTTTTTCATTGAATCTATTTTTAAATAATTACCCACATCTGCCATTACAAAAAGTTTTGAGTTTAACTCTCAACGAAAACAAATACCTTCTTTTTTTTCAGATTTTTTCCATTTTCAAATCAACCTTCAGTTTTTGTCTTTTTTTTATTAAAAATGCTAAAACCTATCCATGAAACAAATATTTTGTAGACTCCTCAAGAGGTGCTAGAAAAAAAATAGACGGATTGGAATCTTAATAGCCATTAGATATATTTTCTAAGTGATCACTCACATTTGTCATTATCAAAATAATATTACCCCTAAAACTACATATTAATTACTCACTCTGCAATATAAAAGAAAATATAAAATAATACCCTAAATTTATACATAATTACTCACATTGCTATTTTGATGGATAATACCAAATATCTTTTTTAATTTATATTTAAATTGTTTACTTTAGTTATTATGACTGATAGTATAATGAAAATAACCTCTCAAAATTATATTAAAATCACCTACTTTTGCAATCGATCAAAGATTATCTAAATCAATTAAGCATACATATAAAGTAGCAAGATTTGCTATTATAAAAAATATAAAAATATATCTATATATGCTGTATTGTAACACATAATACATTTAAGACTCTAACCCGTGCGTCGCACGGGTTGATTGACCAGTAATACTAGACCAAAACCAACGCGGCATTGTACACCAATTCCCTTGTTTCGTGCGTGCTTGCCAAGTTGCCATATATACCCTTTCGAGGGAATAGCATAAGGTGGCACTATGTATATATATAAATATAACATCTTCCGGCCCACATCCTATGTAGAGACATTCTTCTGCCCATCAAGAGCTGATGTAGTAAGTATGAGGCAGAGAGCCGTAGACTCAGCCATGAAGCCATTACTACTCTCCATGGTTCATCACCTCCTACACCTTGCTCTTTTCCTCCTTGTCATGCTTCTGCAGCCGTACGTGCTCACGGCGGCGCCTCTGAACCCAAGCAGGTTAGCCGCCGGCGAGAGCCTGACGCCACCCAACTACATCACCAGCCAGTCCGGCGACTTCGCCTTCGGTTTCCGTGCCCTCGGCTCCAACACATCCAGATCCTTCCTCCTAGCGATATGGTTCCGCTTCGACGCTGGGCCGGTGGTGTGGTTCGCCGCCGACGCGGGCACGGGCTCCGCTGTGGTCGCCGCCGCAGGCCAGTCCATCCTGAGCCTCACCGCCGCCGGCCAGCTATCCCTAGCTAATCCTAGCAACAACACTGCCTTGTGGAGCCCTTACGCAGACCCTAGCCAGAACTATGGCTCCTTCCTCGTGCTACGAGACAACGGCAACCTCCAGTTCATCGGCTCGGATGGTAAAACCGTTGTCTGGGAAAGCTTCACACACCCTACAGATACTCTACTCCCGGGCCAGGTCATGTCCCCTGGAACAAGCCTTCAGTCTAGGGCCGCGGACATGGATTTCTCGATCGGCCGTTTCAGTTTCATTGTGCAGAGCGATGGAAACATCGTCATGTACATGATGGACGTGCCTGGTCCTGGTCCGCCCAACGCCCTCAACGCCTGCTGGAACACTGGCACCTGTTGTCATGGGAACACAACTCTTTTCTTTGAAGCTGATGAGCTTGTCGGGCACCTCTACTATGTGCTCACCGATGGCACCAAGCACAACTTAACAACCCCTCAGCCTTTGGAATCCACCAATAGTAGTAGCTTCTTCTACCAGTACGCCGCGCTCGATCCAGACGGCATTTTTCGTGTCTACATCCTCCCTAAGAACGCCACTGGCAATAATGGCACAACATGGTCTGCCTTGAACTCGTTACCAAGTGATGGATGCACATTGGTGACCAACGCCCGACATGGTATGTGTGGGCCGAACTCATATTGTGTATATGATACTAACAACCGGCTCGACTGTGAGTGTACAAGTGGATATATGTTCTTGGAGGATCAATCTAGGCACAAGGGCTGCACTCCAGCATTTCTTCCGGATAGCTGCGACGGGAATAAGAGCCATTCTTCAGAGTTCAAGCTCATAGAGTTGCCCAGCACGCACTGGGTAAACTCAGTGTACTACAACTGGCACCAATCAATCACAGAGGAGCAATGTCAAGATCTGTGCTTGAACAATTGCCTGTGTGCAGCCGCGTTGTTCGATGGAAACAACTGCTTGGAGGCTGCTATGCTGACAACTGGATGGCAAACAAATGACACAAGTACGAGGACACTGGTAAAGGTACGGACAAAAGGCCCACCTGCTCTGATTCTACCCTATGTGGTCATTGGTGGATTAGCCATGCTATTTATAGTCACTACTGGTATCCTCCTGCTTCATTGCTACTTCACTAAGAGAGCAAGAAAGAACCGTTCGAGTGTGGTGGTTTTCACTCGCAAGGAGCTCCGCCGAGCAACCAATGGCTTCAGCAAGATGCTAGGCCAAGGAGGCTTTGGCAAAGTCTACCATGGCATCGTGAAGTCTCTAGAGCCACACGATGTCGCCGTGAAGGAACTCAAGAGCACAAATGAGTATCAGGAGACCGAGTTTGAGAACGAGGTCCAGTCGATCGGTAGAATCCACCACAAGAATCTGGTCCGGATGGTCGGGTACTGTAAGGAAGGGGTGCACCGAATGCTCGTGTTCGAGTTCATGCCCGGAGGTTCCCTCAGTGACATCCTCTTCAATAGGTCCGAGAGGCCATCCTGGAGCTGGCGTGCTGAGGCTGCAGTAGCTGTTGCGAGGGGGTTGGAGTACCTGCACTACGGCTGCAGCACCCAAATCATCCACTGCGACATCAAGCCTGATAACATACTGCTGGATGGCAAGTGTGTTCCAAAGATAACGGACTTTGGGATCGCCAGGCTCCTCAGCGACAACAAGGTGAAACAGACGATCACGCTTGTCCGAGGCACGGCGGGGTATCTCGCACCGGAGTGGTTCAACAACGAGAGGAAGGTGGACATCAAGGTGGACGTGTTCAGTTTTGGCGTTGTTCTTCTGGAGATGATCTGCTGCAAGAAGTACCCAGACCGCCAAGACGATGGGCTGCGACGCAACAGCGGCGACTCGGATGCAGGCGTGCCCATGACACTAGGAGCATGGGTATCGGACTTGATCAGAGAAGGCAATGTTGAGCGCATTGTGCAGGGAGACACGGACGCGTTGCAGGACCTGCAGAGAGTGGAGAGGTTCGCACGCATTGCGACTTGGTGTGTGCAGGGAGATCCATCGGCGAGGCCAACGATGAGGAACGTCGTGTGGATGATGGAGGGCACCGTGGATGTTGACCCTCTACCTGTTGATGACCCTCCACCTCCAAGGGCTCATCGTGACTTCCCAGCAACAACCCTCTTCCCCAGCAGCGGCAGTAATACTGGAACTCATGATACCTCCAGTAGCATGTGATTGAGCGAGCCGTGAATGTTTCTGCAAAGAGCTTTGTGTATTACCTAACTACTCATTTCAAATGTAGTTGGTGGATGTCAGTCGTTTGTTTATGCTTTAATTTGTAGCGATGCGAAGGCAGCCCTGAAGCTTTAATTTGTACTAGCTACTAGTGCGTCAACTTTGTGCAAAATACGAGATAGTATGAAACATAAATATTAGGCATTTATATTCAACTAAATGTCTATATATATTCATAATTGTTTTATATTAACTATCTATAACACAAACTTATAATTGACATTTATATCGTATAATGATATAGCTGTAATTATATATAGTTTTAAGTGTTGTTTTAAATTATCTTTCTCAATAAAATAATAAGTAGTTTATATGTAAATTAGGAAATACTTTTAATTCGTTTTTTTATAATAGTAATTTATGTGTACATTTAAGGATTATTTTAATTTTATTTTTCACAAAGTCAGTGTGAGTAATTTATATTTTAATTTAGGATTATTTTAATTCATCATTTGTAATACCATGGTGGGTAATTTATATGTAAATTTAGAAGGTTATTTTAATTGATCGTTCATAATTGCATGGTAGTTAATAATATGTAAATTTAGGGGTTACTCCCATGTCTTTCATTATGACATGGTGGACAGTATTTTAAAAAATATAATAGATCCAATGGCTACTATTATTGGAGACTACTTAGTTAGACGGCCACATGTTTCTGATTTTTTGAGATTTTCTAAGATTTATCTTTTGTTTCTAACATGCAAGATAATTCATGTTTATTTTGTAATCTCCAATTGGTAATACTAAGATTATATATTTTTAATGTTAATTTCTAAGACTTCTCTTTTCATATTTTTATAGAAGGCAATATGTTCGTAGTTTTGTACTCATTTTATTTTTGAATGTTTGTTCATAACATTCTTTTCTTACAATCCGTACAAGTATTGTTGAGCATTGGCTTCCGCCAAAATGTTGTTTGAGCCATTATTATTATATGCTTCGTTAAATTCTTAATTCATTTGTTGCCTTTACTCCCTCCGTCATGTAATATATTGTTTCTTAAGTTTGTCTTAAGTCAAATAATCGCAACTTTGACCAAATATAAAAAAAGTAATAATATTTATTGTATCAAATTAGCATGATTAGATTTATTATACATTATATTTTTATAATCTACTTCTTTGATACGATAGATGTCAATATTTTTCTCTATAATTTTGGTCAAACTTTAAAAAGTTTGACTTCAAACAAACTCAGGAGACACTATATTTCAGGACGAAGGGAGTACGTGTTATGAGCAATATTTTATAAATTTTATCTGTTATGTTTTATAAATAATCCATGCTCAATAGTACTTGCAATGAACTAAAATAAATGATTGTTGTGAACAAATATTCTAAAATAAAAAACACCTTATCTGCTATATTTACATAAAAAGAGAATCTTGGCAATTGACACTAAATATATAAGAGTCTATCTACATTTATACACTATAAAAGAATGAGTTTTCGCAATAACATTTTTCACCAAATGAAAAATATGTACCCATCATATTGGCCCAACTGGACGTGTTGTAAAGGATTGGAAATTGTTATAAAGGCCTAAAACTGATAGAAGGAAAAAATGTTTTCACCCTTCAGGCCTTTGTTTTTTCACCTCATTTTGTACTCATAGCCACCAGATAGTTTCTTCGTCTTGAAATTAATGGAAAAGAAGTACATCAATCAAATGTGTCTCTTTTTTTTTAATTCCTCATTTTACTTTACTTTTCCTCCTTCCTTGATTGTTGGCCGCCGTCCGATCAGTTCCTTTCTTTCTTTGATGCTTTTAGTTCATCACGTGTATATAGTATGTATGCCTATTCCTTTAAAGTGTGAGTGCCAGTGAGACCCCTACGCAATGGTGGGCCTCCAACCCAGCGGTGGATAGAACTACACGATAATAAATTATTTTATGAAAAAAATGAATAGTTCCTCGTATATAACGAATTGTTTCATGTAGAGCAATTTTTTTATGTCATACTAAAAAATAGACCAAACATAATTAAAATATACTCAATCATCCATATATTATTAAAAGCATATCATATGATATACAAAATAATTGGTTTGAATTTGACATTGTAGAAAAATGGAAGAAGAAAAAATAAACAAAAGCTGGAGGAATGAAACAATAAAACAACAGCACACAGATTACTTTGGCCGTAGATAGCATTTGGGTTGCTGCGCCATGCATAACACTTTCTTTTATATTGCGCCATAGATCCATGAAATAAATAAAAACAAAAGATAGAAAACATATAAATTGAAACACTGGTAAAAATAGAGGGAAAATTGAGGCCACCCGCGTGAAAGAAAGGAGGAAAAAAGACACAAGAAACTAGAAATGAAATGGGAGATAAAAAAGAAGCGACAGACTGAAGGGAGAAAAATACACGGAAGAAAGAGCAAAACTAACGATAAAGGAAGAAACGTCTTCGCCGGGATGAATGGAAAAAAGAATAGAAAGGACCGAAGAGAAAAGTGAGAAAACGTCTTCGCCGGGATGAGTGGAAAAAGAAAGAAAAATACGGAAGAGAAAAGTAAGAAAAAAAACCCAAAGCAAGTGGGACGGAAAGGAAACTGAAAAAATCCTGCTGGTCAGCAAAAAAAGCCATCAAACCGCGCATAGAAATCTACGCTATAAAAAAGCGAGTTTTCTAAAATTCATTTTTACCTACAAAGTCATAGGTATACCCCTCACGCTGACCCCACTGCGCAGTTTGGAAAAGATTGAAAAGGGGTGGAAAGATCCAAAACTCATAGATGCAAAATGTTTCATCCACTTTCTCTTTTTATTTCTTACCTTATTTTATACCCTTACCCACCTGTTACTTTCCTTCTCTTGATTTTAATGAGAAATGAATGACGCTAATCAATCATAACTCCTTCCTTTTAATTCTAATTTCCTTTTCTTTTTTTCTACTGTCTGTTTGATTATTTTACAACGCGTGGAATGCACATACATCTATGTTAGTAGTATCTTTAAAGCTATAAGTAGCGCTCTTTTTGCCTCAGCCACTGGGGGTGTAATCGGATCGGATACGGACGGATACTGTCAATACCGTATTTGTTTTCATATTTTTCTTTCGAATTCGGATCGGATACGGATATTAAAAGTTGGTGTCGGATAAGATATAAATCGAATTCGGATCGGACATCGACATCATATATATCCAACTTTAATTATTCGGATACGGATATAAATCGAATACGGATCGGATATTGAATGTCCGGACTCGGATACGGTCGGATCTCAACCCTTCTAAACGGATCCGGACTCGAATACGTACCGGTTACACCCCTACCAGCCACAAATAATACTAGTTCTCCCGTCCCATGGGCCATGGCCGCACCGAAACGAAACAATCGTCGAACCGCTTTGGAACTTAATTTGCCGCCGTTGTCCTCGATGCCGTCTTCAAAGATGGTTGCCTCTACCGGCAAGTCCCAGCCTCCCAGGGGCCAGGGCTGATGGTGATGGATCCGGCAGCCGGGCCTCCGCAAACGGCAAATCCGGCGGCGGGGCCACGCCTTCATGCGGCTTGGGAAAACAGCTGAGACACTGGTCAGTCCCAGGGCTGTAGCTTCGGCCTTCTTGGTGTCTGGAGATGGCAGCGCCCTTGCCGTCTTGCGAGTTGAGAAACGCTGGGGGCTTTGCTCCCTCTCTCTTCAGATATGGCACCATCGGGCTTCAATTCCTCGATCGGATCTCTGCTTTGCTATGAACTCATTAAGTGCATTCCTTCTTGCCGGTTCTCAAACGCCGATGAACTAATTTGGTGAACTGCACAGCTTGTTTCCCATAGAGGCATGGAGCATTCAGCTGTGCCAAGCACACAACTCTGTCGGAACAAGTTTGTGTTCAGATCGATTTTTAGAAGAAAAGGCTTTGTGTTTTGTTACGATGTTTAATTATCCTGATGATGGGCCTGCTCGCCGTCGGTCCAATTCACCGTAGCAAAAAGGACTAGAAAGCTTTACATATTTACTTCTTCCGTCCATGTTGCAAAGGTTCTGACTATCTTTTTATTTGTCCATGTTCATATGAATGTTGATGGATCTATAAGAACACACGTAAGTAGAGAAATAAATGAATCTAATTGAGGTTGCATGTGATCTGTGATGCGTATTTCTTCTCTAAGTCTAACACAACAAATGTGCATCGGCAGTATGTTGCTAGGACAAATCCAAGCCGACTTGCAAATGCGTTTTTAATCGCAAAGCAAATTTGCATCAGTCAGGCACATCTTTCTAATGCAGCAGTTAGATCACCGTGTTGTATCTTGAGTCGGAAAGCACCGCCCCTCTCTTCTGAATCGAGTTGCAAATGCATTTGTAAATGCATTGCTATTGCTTGATACATGTTTTCTTATATATAAGAACCGTTGCAATAATGCACGTGCACTTACGAATTAAAGCGTGCTGTCCCATCACAACAAAATAAAAATTGAAGCATAAACAAATGAGCTGACATCGAAACACATTTGCAACGACTAGTTTTGCAATACAAACTAATAACGCTTTCCTCCTTCAGGAAATATTCACAGTTCACTCAATCATGCTACTAGAGTTATCATCGTAGGTTCCAGTAGTACTGCCGCTGCTGGGGAAGAGGGTTGTTGCTGGGAAGTCACGATGAGCCCTTGGAGGTGGAGGGTCATCAACAGGTAGAGGGTCAACATCCATGGTGCCCTCCATCATCCACACCACGTTCCTCATCGTTGGCCTCGCCGATGGATCACCCTGCACACACCAAACCGCAATGCGTGCGAACCTCTCCACTCTCTGCAAGTCTTGCAATGCGTCCGCGTCTCCCTGCACAATGCGCTCAACATTGCCTTCTCTGATCAAGTCCGATACCCATGCTCCTAGTGTCATGGGCACGCCTGCATCCGAGTCGCCGCTGTTGCGTCGCAGCCCATCGTCTTGGCGGTCTGGGTACTTCTTGCAGCAGATCATCTCCAGAAGAACAACGCCAAAACTGAACACGTCCACCTTGATGTCCACCTTCCTCTCGTTGTTGAACCACTCCGGTGCGAGATACCCCGCCGTGCCTCGGACAAGCGTGATCGTCTGTTTCACCTTGTTGTCGCTGAGGAGCCTGGCGATCCCAAAGTCCGTTATCTTTGGAACACACTTGCCATCCAGCAGTATGTTATCAGGCTTGATGTCGCAGTGGATGATTTGGGTGCTGCAGCCGTAGTGCAGGTACTCCAACCCCCTCGCAACAGCCACTGCAGCCTCAGCACGCCAGCTCCAGGATGGCCTCTCGGACCTATTGAAGAGGATGTCACTGAGGGAACCTCCGGGCATGAACTCGAACACGAGCATTCGGTGCACCCCTTCCTTACAGTACCCGACCATCCGGACCAGATTCTTGTGGTGGATTCTACCGATCGACTGGACCTCGTTCTCAAACTCGATCTCCTGATACTCATCTGTGCTCTTGAGTTCCTTCACGGCGACATCGTGTGGTTCTAGAGACTTCACGATGCCATGGTAGACTTTGCCAAAGCCCCCTTGGCCTAGCAACTTGCTGAAGCCATTGGTTGCTCGGTGGAGCTCCTTGCGAGTGAAAACCATCGCACTCAAACGGTTCTTTCTTGCTCTCTTAGTGATGTAGCAATGCAGCAGGAGGATGCAAGTAGTGGCTAGAGATAGCATGGCTAATCCACCAATGACCACATAAGGTAGAATCAGAGCAGGGGGGCTTTTTGTCCTTACCTTTATCAGAGTCCTCATAGTTGTGTCATTTGTTTGCCACCCAGCGGCAAGCATAGCAGTCTCCATGCAGTTGTTTCCATCGAACAACGCAGCTGCACATAAGCAATTGTTCAGGCACAGATCTTGGCATTGCTCCTCCGTGATTGACAGGTGCCAATTGTAGTAGATTGAGTTTGCCCATTGTGTGTTGGGCAACTCAATGAGCTTGAACTCTGAAGCATGGCTCTTATTCCCATCGCAGTTATCCGGAAGAAATGTTGGAGTGCAGCCCTTGTACCTAGATTGATCCTCCAAGAAGTTGTAGCCGCTTGCACACTCACAGTCGAGCCGGTTGTTAGTACCATATATACAATACGAGTTCGGTCCACACATACCATGTAGGTCATTGGTCACCAATGTGCATCCATCACTTGGAAATGAGTTCAAGGCAGACCATGTTTCGCCATTGCCGGTAGTGTTCTTGGGGAGGATGTAGACACGAAGGATGCCGTCTGGATCGAGCGTGGCATGCTGGTAGAAGAAGCTACTATTGGTGGATTCCGAAGACTGAGGGGCTGTAAGGTTATGGCTGGTGCCATCGGTGAGCACATAGTAGAGGTGCCCGACACGCTCCGCTTCAAAGAAAAGAGTTGTGTTCCCATCACAGCAGGTTCTGGTGCTCCAGTAGGCATCAGTGGGACCGGTACCAGGCAGATCCATCATGTACATGACGATGTTTCCATCACTCTGCACATTAAAACTGAAACGGCCGATTGAGAAGCTCATGTCTGAGGCCCTAGAATGAAGACTTGTTCCAGGGGACATGACCTGGCCTGGGAGTAGAGTATCTGTAGGGTGTGAGAAGCTTTCCGAGACAACGGTTTTACCATCTGAGCCGATGAACTGGAGGTTGCCATTGTCTTGTAACACAAGGAAGGAGCCATAGTTCTGGCTAGGGTTTGTGTAAGGGCTCCACAAGGCGGTGTTATTGCCAGGATTAGCTAATGAGAGCTGTCCAGTGGAGGTGAGGCTCAGGACGGACTGGCCTACGGCGGCGACCACGGCGGAGCCTGTGCCTGCGTCGGTGGCGAACCACACGACCGTTCCAGCGTCGAAGCGGAACCATATTGCAAGGAGGAAGGAGCTGGATGTGTTGGAGTCGAGGGCACGGAAACCGAAGGCAAAGTCGCCGGACTGGCTGGTGATGTAGTTGGGTGGCTTCAGGCTGTCGCCGGCGGCTAATCTGCTTGTGTTCAGGGCCGCCGTGAGCACGTACGGCTGCAGAAGCATGACAAGGAGGAAAAGAGCAAGGTGTAGGAGGTGATGAACAATGGAGAGTAATGGCTTCATGGCTGAGTCTACGGCTCTATGGCTCTCTGGCTGCTATAGGATGATGAGGAAGTAATACCCAGTGGCCAGTGCCATCTTACTTATGCTGCTATTCTTCCCTCGAAAGGGTATGTCAAGTTGGCAACTTGGCAAGCACGCGCGAAATAAACAAGGGAATTGTTGTACAATGCATGCCGTGTTGGTTTTGGTCTATTATTCTAGATGCACGCTGGTCCTCTTCCTTTGGTGGAGGTGCATCTGTATACGCATCAAGAAGGATTGTTCAAAGTTGCCGTCGTTTCCAAGATGGCTCCTTGCTTGGCTACCTCGCCGTGTACGAAGGTAAACGACGATCGAACTAGCGGTTTTCTGACTCCATCAACGCCCAATGCAAGAGGCCAAGACGCCTCGATCAGGGTGACTGCTCCTTGACTAGAAAGTCACGTCATTGTCCGAGATAGCGCCACGGCGGCGCACCCCTCAACGTGGAAAGCCATGGTGGTGATGGTGAAAAACCAGCCATGGCACCGGCCGGGTGAAGCAACGAAGGAGAAGGACCCTGCAAGGCTGCAAAGCTTGGTCGCTGCGGTCGAGGATTCTCCGTTTATACCTTTTGATCACCCTCAGTGTCCCTTTAGTTCATGAATGCGATATAAAGAAGCTTTCGAAATACCAATACCAATGCTTGACCATGACCGCTGACGACTAAATATGGAGGGGAAACGTAGAGTTCGCACTAATTTGCAAACTGTTGCTGCTACGTCTAATGCAGCATGCCTTCTGTGAAATGGAGGGGAAATGTAGGATCCACACTACTAAAAGTTAAACCATGATTTTTTGGCGTCTATATTATTTTTCAGAGGTAGCAAAAATGCACCCGTCTCTGGAATAAAGTTAGAGGCCAAGAGTCCACTGCCATTTCCAGAGAACTATTTTTGGATTCAATTATCTTAGCAAACTAAGCTATATGGATACTCGTATTTTTCTGAATTTACTCTTAATTTAACGAGACTATTCTATCAATGTTATAGTTAGATGATGCATATTTCCGTTGACAATAAGGAGCTTTGTGATGACATCACCAATATCGAAATATGTTGGCTTAGTCTTTCCGAGGTGTTCAAGGATAGAGTGTGCATACATGTGTTTATACATGTGATTGTACGAATGTTTGTGAATTGTAAGCATGGATAATTGTGATTACTCATTTTAGGAATCATAGTTTTATAACGAGGAATGAGAAGTTATTGAGATATGCAAAATTTAGGAGTAATATTATCCATGCAAGCAAATATATTTGTTGGATGCCACTATTGTATTTTCTTAGGGATTCTCCCAAAATATCGAAAGCTATTGTAACAGTGTTTGTTGCATTTAATGAGCGATGACGTGGATGCCTTAGACGGAGTCCAGCAGATCGGGCAAATGGTCATGTATAGTATAAAACGACACTGCAGCAACACTAATTACAGAGAGAGGGGTAGTTGGAACAGTGGATAGACGTTGGATACCCTATCTGTTGGCGTTGGTCTCACATGTTGAAATTGACACGGCAGTTGAACTTAATGGAGAGGAATGATGTAAACACCTTGTATGTTGAGATTGAAAGATTTAGTGGGAGTGAGAATGTGGATCTTTTATATGTTGAGATTGAAACAGTAGTTGACATGGCAGTTGATCTTTTATATAAGAGTTATAAATTTATTAAAATCTTTGTCTTTCTTGAAATTTTTAATTAGTACCATTTGATAAAAAATATTTTTAATATAAGTCGCTAGATTTTTATGAAATCCAATGGTATGTATTTTTTGTTAATGTGTTAATGTGGTATTCAGTACTGTACTGGAGAACAAGGTTGCTTCTTTTAATATTAAAATCATGCAGAGATGGTGTAGATCTTTATCTATTTATTTTGTAAAAAGTATTTGTCTGTAATTTTTATTTAGTATAATATTTAGATTAATATAGAGCATTGGATGATTATAACAACCAACAATGTATATTTTTTATTTCATGATTTGTATTTGATATAAAATTTATTATATAATATAGGACGTTAGTTTTTTTAGAAAATTTAAAGTTCTATGTCCTTATTTGATTAATGTGGTAATTACTTGACCCTCTCAATACATGGGGTGTCTTCTTTTAACACCTCATTAGCTAGCTAAATAAAAGATATATGGATCTTTGTAAGGAGCGAGAGCCCAAAAGGGGTGGTGAATTGGACTAATTTCAAACTCTAAACGAAAATTCTTAGCCGAACAAAGTGCAATTAGCTTACTTCACCCTTTAGACAAAACAACCCTAGACTAGCAAGCAACAAGCCTACTCATGCTGGTGGAATTGAAAAGCCTACTCATACTATAGGAGACTTACACTAGTGACCAAAACAAGAGGATACTAGCCAAGAGGAACTACGTCATGAGTCATGCTGATAACAAGGTGCATCAATGAAAATATCAAGGAAGAGAATGCATCAAGTAGACAAGCTAGGCAAGAAACAACCGGATTTTTTTTCTATGGTATCAGAGGTTTGGCACATTTCCCTAGTCCGTGTTGTGGCACACACTGCGTGTTTTGCCACGTCCCATGCAAGTGGGCGCTCTCTAGGAGTCTCCGTTCGCTATCCTAGTAAGGTAGAGCTCAAGCCTTGTACACATTTGTTCTTCGGGCTTCCACAAGTCCTAAGTTCCGAGAACGCACCACAGTCACCAAGTGTTGCCAAACACCGAGTAACAGGCCTTCGGTCTTCACTTGATCATCCTTACCAAAGTGGATGCACACAAGCCTTTTAGACATTTCTTATTCTCAAAGGTGTGAATGTGAGTGTTAAATTTGCAAAGGATGAAGCTCAGGTGGCTCTCAATGTTGCTGAAGTTGCAAGAGTGTCAAATAGCACGAAATGAACCCTTGGAACCATATATATAGCCCTCCAAGTGGTGTAGCCGTTGGAGAAAGTGGGTTGCTGGCGCAGTATACATCAGATTGTTTACTTTTCCAACAGTTACTGAACTAGCTGTTACTGTACTATTGTCCAAAGCATTGTCCAGTGTGTTAGACCGTATTGTTCGGTCCATTGAGCATTTGAATTCCAAATGAAACTATCGTTACTATATCGTACCTTTGTCCGTTGTGTAGGACAGTTTGTTAGACCGTACCATACGGTCCATTGTCCACTTAAATTTCCCCAAAGTGCATAACTTCAGTAAAATTAATATGATGTATTGTTCGGTCTTCTAGACCTTACCATACAATCTGTGTAATCCAAATTTTCTTCCAAGTGCAAAGCTTCAGGAAAATTGGTCTGAAGGTTTGCGCTGTTACACTAAATTGGACTGTCCGGTCCACTCAATTTGCATGGAGCTGCACTGAATTATCTAAGTTCTCCAGTCCGTTGATTTTCACCCACTTCGGACTGTCCGGTCCATATGATTTTCTCCAAGTATTTTAATTAAACATTTGTTTTTTTTGGACCTTGAGCCTTTCTTGCTGACACCTTTGTTGTTCTTGAGTCTTTTGGCTTGTGCGTGCATCCATACTTGGCATATCTCAAGATCAAGTTACTAACTTTGGGACCCCCCCCCCCCTTTGATAGTGCAAACAATAAAAAAGCTATAAACCCTAGCTATGCAAGGATCCTCCAACTCCTTTAATCTTGGACTCAAAGAGTCCTTAGCCTTCGAGAAATGAGAGAAAATAATGAAGATAAGCCTTGAAATTATATGCCACTTTACACATCCAATGAGCAAACACATAATATCCATTATTAAACCTACACTCATGAGCTCATTAGGCTGAACCTAATGCCTACCCCATCCTCACATCCCCTGTCACTATTCCAACTACCCCTCTCTTTGTCTACAGTGCAAAACAGTACTGTAACAGTGCGGTATTAAATTTTAAGGGATGGGTACAGGGGAGGCGTTGGTTTTAGCCTTAGACCACAAATAAGCTTATCATTCGATCACCAAAACTTACCATAGGGCCTAAATGCTTACAATCTTAAGATTTTAGTCTACCAATTTGATGACCATATGTTTCTAATTATTATGGTTTTTTATTTATTTGTTTTCTAGCGTGTATGATTTATATGGTGGATTCTTAAATAGTTTTCAACTAGTATTAGTAAGATTCTATCTTGAAGCTGGAAGCATCCCTAATTAAATTATCTTCGATCCAATCTCTCCCCCATCGAATCAACAAGTGGTATTTTGGTGAGAGCCATACGCCCTTTTTCCTCCTTTTTAAACCTTTCCTACAAATTCAAGAAATACATAAATTACGGGCTGAAGGGTGAAGCAAAGTTGCATTGAGTCCCTATTTGCTACTCGTACATCCTATTTGTTTCGACCAACAAGCTTGAGGCCCCATATCGCGTCGTCGCAGTGCTGGATATAGGGCACGTCCTCTGAGACATCCGCCCACTCCCTCCGCCGGCAATCGTAGCTTGGTGGTTTGTGGAAGCATGGCTCCATGGACACGTCCCGGCCACACGGCGGGTCGGGCACGGCGGAGCTGTTGGTGGGCTTGTACATCACCCACGGCCGCACGCCGGCGAGCCCCTGCGCCACGTACCCGAACGTCGACATGCCGCTGGTCACCAGCACGTCCGTGAGGCTGAGCAGGAAAATCTCGGCCCACGCCTTGTGGTCGTGCGCCCTGGCGCCGGAGCGCTGGTACTCCTCGTGGCTCGGCTGGTGCACGTCCACCGCCTCGCCGGTGGCCGTCGCGTGCTCCCAGTACAAGCTCTTGAGCTTCTCGTAGTACCACGACTTGAGCGAGGTGACCAGAACGGCCTTGGACCTGGCACGGGACGCCGGCGCCATCGGCTCCGCTGCTTCCAAGGCGAGCACCTCGGGAAGCAGGCCGTGCTTCTGCGTGCACGCCACGATCTGTTCCAGGAGCTCCGGCGAGTCCGGCACCGCGCCGAAGACGCGCACCTGGATGCCGACGCGCTGCTTCGCCGCCGCGAGGTAGGCTTCGTAGTAGCGCGTGACGAGGCCCCAGACGTGGTTGTTGGGGTGGAACAGGTACCGGCCGATGTGGTGGAACACGGCGTCGCGCTCCGGGAACATCAGGTCGAGCTCGTCCTGGAACGCCTGGACAAGGAACAGCCCCGGCACGATGTAGCTGTCCGTCCTCATCGCCAGCCACTGGATGCGCCGGAGCAGCCTCTGGTCGTCGTCGCAGAAGAAGTAGTTGTCCTCGACGGTGGCGTCGTAGTTGAGGTGGACGTACGCGAACGCGGGCAGTGGCGCCGCTGAGACGCCGGCGGCGGCCTCGCTCCGGCCGGTCCCGACCACCTTGTTCTTCACCATGTTCCCGTAGCTCTCGGCGGCGTCGACCCTGAACCTGGTGTAGTTGGCCACCGGGAAGCCCGGCGGCAGCAGCCACGTCGTGTTGGGGAACGGCTCGCAGAAGAGCGCGTCCATGTCGTTGCTGGGGTCGATGAGGAGCACGCGGTCCGTCAGCACGGCGTACAGGAACGCCGACGCGGCGGCGAGGATCCGGTTCCCGACGCCGCGGTACGAGATAGAGACCATGTACTTGCACTCGGGCGACGCGGTGCTCGTGCCGGACCTGAGCTGCTCCAGAGCGTTGCTGTAGGCGGCGGTGCCCGGGCCGCAGCGCTGTTGGAGAGCCTCGTGCCGGCGCAGCTTGGACGCGAGGTACGGGGAGGGGCGCCGGCCGGGGTTCCGGCGGTACATGGCGGATTGGTACCTGCTGTGGCAGGATTCCTCGTTGAAGCCGTCAGCCAGTAGGCCGCCGTAGAGCCTGCCGGCGTGCGCCGACGACCGGCCGGCGTGCAAGAATTGGAGATCATTCGAACCTGCAGTGTAGACAGCAGGTGATCGATCTCAGAACGAAGCACACAATGGTATGTGCGTAGCATTGTTGGCAAGATAAAGTGCAGAGAATGATCAATCAATTAGCAGTGTAGTACCTTGCCGGAGGCTGGCCACCGCAGTCCAAATCGCCGCCGGCGCCCCAACGTTGCGGCCGCCGAGGATGAGCACGGACATCACGACGGCGGTGAGCACGGTGCTGATGGCCCAGCCCCCTCGCTTGGCGTTGGTGAGCTCCTCCATCTTCTTCGCCTCCATCTCCATGACCATGACCATGAACCGTGAGCGCGGCCTAGCTCTTCGCTGTCGGTGGCCATGACCATGTATATGCTTGTTGACTACCGGTGTGTGTCAGTTCCGGCATGCATTGCAATTTGCAAAGCGAGTCAACTAGAACAAGCGTGGAAGTGCGGCAATCCTCGTAGGTGCTTCACGATGCAGCGTTGGAGCTGGGACCTGCTTGGACGACTATACTACTCGGATTTCCACGTCCTTGGAATCCTCAGGCACGCATGGGTTTTGGAACTGCTGCAAAATATTGGGAGCATATCTATGCGAAAAAAGGTTAGATTTCTTTGTTCACTCTTCACTGTAGGAGTAATATAAAAATGTTCAAAGTAAACGATCGTACAGTAATGCTCACCGCATTTTTCTTGGTGTTGAGGTTCGTGACGTCGTGTATTTCGGTACTTGGTTGCACGTCATGCAACAATTGGCCGGCATATATATGCAGAGAAATGCTAGTTGTGAATGAATTGGACAACGTATCGAATTTGTTGATTACAAAAGTTTGAGAACGAAGAAATAAATTCAATGAACACCAATGCTATCAGCCATTAATACTAATCCTTCTCCTATCAGACATTCATGTCTATTATCGACCATGCTAATTTTTAGGGCCTTTCAGCAAATGTGTTTGCTTATTTAACACTTTGATTTAGTGAGTTAATTTGATTGATAGGTTGCCTTTATTTTGCCGCTCTAATTTGAATGGTTCTATATGTTGATATATGAATTTTCTGTTAAGAGTGAGGTTAATAAAAGAACCCACCATGGGTTTTATGTTGGTGCCATATGTTATAAAGCAATCACTAGAAATACCTATATAATGGGTTGGTTCTAAGGTTGGCTCTTAGATTACCATCCTCTCTCTTTATCTGTCCTCCCTTTGTCTTGGAGTTTGTGCAGTTGTAGTTGATTCTTACATGAGAGCCTACTCCCTTAGCTCTTAAATGTCTCTCTCCTCCATATAGAAGAAAAATACCATATAAACAGACTTAGAACACATTACTGTTATACTTGCTCTAAGCATATACTCCTACTCCGTATGAATTTCGAGCATCAATCAAACGAAATTGAATTAGCCTACCTTCATCCACTACGGCGTGAGGATCTGCATGCAGCGTCTACGTCAGCATGCAGGTGAAGCCAATGGAAAAAAACAACTCCAAAACAAGCTGCGGTAATTTTCGTGCCAAGTGTTTACACGCTACGTTTCATGAGATGGAGGGAGTATGGATTTTGTCACTCTTATGGAGTAAAAGTCAACAATTGTGGACCAAATACATAGGTGTATATAATTTATGGAAAAGACATTTTTGACTAGTCGTTCCATTCTGTCAAAGATAAATATTAATATCATGGTACTCCCTCCGTATTTAAATATAAGTCGTGGTTGACTTTTTTTCCAAAACTTGCTCGTCTTATTCAAAAAAAATTATAATTTATTATTTATTTTGTCGTGGTTTGTTTTACCATTGTATAGTGTTTGAGCATTACTTGTTTCCTTACATGTTTACATAAATTTTTTGAATATAAGACGAACGATTGAAGTTTTAGAAAAAAATTCAACCGCGTTTTATATTTAAGTATGGAGGGAGTATATCGTAATTTGTGCATAGCAAAAGCCATGGACATGATTAGAACTTGTGTGGTAGATGAGAAATTCCTAGCTTAGAATTGTTAGGCCATCTCTAGCGGAGTGCCCAGATTGATGCTCAAAATATGGCACTATAGACAAGTAGAGTTTGAAATCTGAGAAATCGAATAAGTATGCTACTGGAGATGGCCTTACAACTAAATGAAATTTATATGTCATCATATATATAGTGTATGTGTAACAATCAATGTTGAATCCTGATATAGTTAGGTACAACTATTTTAACTAGTCTATCAAGAAGTGCCCTAGCATAAGTTAGGATTTTAAGAGGACTTGCAAGTAATTAGAACTGTTTATCCTTACGCACACTCTCTCCCCATTTTCTAGCTAACACAACACACATACTGATACTATTTTTATCTAGATAGCTGTTATGCGACAAGCTTAATAATCACTCTATATTTGGTTTGTCTATATTCATAAATTTTTCCTTTGCATCACACCTTCATGTCTTCAATATGTATTCAGATGACACAAGTTTTGAGTTATGTTTGCTCTTGTTGTAGCTAGCCATGTGCCATGAAGTAATGAATACATACTTTGGTTTTCAATGCTGGTTGCTGAATCTTTTTTATTTGTATATTAAACTATAAGAAACTAATATGATATTGTAGGTTCTAAAATACACTATTATTAGTTACTATAAATGGCATAAACTGCCGCTTCAACCTACACATGCATGTCAACCAGGATGTTCAATTTTCTCTATCAATGGATTATGTAGTACTATGAGAATTGATGAACCTATCAATTCGGATATATAATTTGAGTCAATATGTATAGCTAATGCACATTTTAACAATTTTGGCGCATATTTGGGCATTGTCTTAGTTTAGTTTTTAATCTGAATGGAGGTGAAGTATTAAAGTTTATTTCATATAATAATATATCATAATTGTAAAGTTGCAATTCAGATGAAAACTTCATGTGTTTAAAATGGCAGAGGTCCATAATTTAGATGCAGACTAATGGTAAGAGAAAGCTAAACACATATATATTCTGTTATGATTCCTTAGTAAAACACAAACTTCATCTTTTTTTATTTGCATCATTATTGATATAAGCTATAGCCACGGGCACTACTAAGGATGGCCATCTAGGGCTGGGGCTCGGGGACGGGCAATCCTCAATTCAAGGGTATTCAGAATACCCATTATTTTTGCCAAAAAACATTTGTATACATACATGTTTATACTGTGTATAGACTGTAAAATAGCAAAGTTTACAAAATAGTTTAACTTTTATGCAATTCGGCCTAAGATATCATCCAAAGAGTGTTACCCCTCGGTCCCAGCGCGGCCCAGTGGCCAAAATCAAGGCCCATCAAACATGAGAGAAAGAACAGTGGTACTACTGATTCGAGAGCTTTCTTAGCACCCAATCCTTGTTCAGCGTGCGCCCCCCCGAGCGCACACCACCCGCCCCGCGTGGGCCCCGCGTGTGCCTGCGAGTGACGCCGAGCTTCTGCAAAGAAGATGGGCGCGCGCGCATGCAAGCGACGCCAAGCTTCTGCAAAGAAGAAGCAATCTAGACAAGAAGTTGTTGCTTAATTAAGTGATATATCTTTTATATGTGATTAAACTAGCACTTTAATCAGATATGCTTGCCAAAAGTCTAGGCTCGGTCATAAGAAAATTTTATCCCTTAGCATATTTTGAATACCCACCCGCTAAATAATGGGCCCTCCCCTGTCAATGGGACGGGAGGCAGCATCGCCAGTCGCCACTGCCACCTTAGGCCAAAGCATGGTGGAAGGAGGCGGTGCGGCCCCAAGGCTGGATGTCGGTGGGAGATGCCTCCCCGCAGGCCGCAGCGGCAGCGCTTCCTACAGCCGTGGTGCCTCAGGGCTTGTTTGGATTGAGGCCAACGTTGGCCAAGCCAAAGTTTGGCTATATTTGACCATATTTGAATTTGAATAAATATTTGGTCAAATTACAATTTTTTGTTTGCGGGTTTTATTTAGGGTCTAAATAAAGCATACAAACCAAAAAAATAGTAATTTCACCAAATATTTTTTCAAATTCAAACATGGCCAAACATGGCCAAAATTGGCCCTAGCCAACGTCGATCTCAATCCAAGCAGGCCCTCAAATCGGATCGCGACGGATGGCATTGCCAAGGGGTGCAAGCACCATGCACCAACATGTACTCCGTGCGGCTGAGAAGGAATGGATGGTGAACTATTTCTCTTCGCATCAATCCAGGTGGATGGGATCCTCCGTCCACCCACCCCCTACCCTTCACTTTCTCCTTCCCCAAATCAGCCCATGTTGACCCATCACTGCCGGTCCGCCTTCTCTCCCGAACGCTGCCATCGCCTACCTTCAGCGCCGCAACATCGCCACCGCTGGCCTTCGGGTTCAGGGTTAGGGTTCGGGGTTTGGGCTTTGGGATCGGGGTTTGGGGTCGAGGTTTGCCGTCGCTGACGAGGTCTCCATCTCATCCCCGGCCTTGTTGGAGGGATTGTCGGGGAGGCAGGCAAGCCCCACGGTAATGGTGGGGTGGCCGACGGCTGAGGCTAGCGGCAAGGGCGCCGCCGGCCGGGCGGGGCAGGACGGCGGTTGAGCTAGGGTTGGGGCAGGGGAGCTCTTGGGACGACGGCGATGGGGCGGTCGACGAGGGCAACGGTGGCGGAGGTCGTGGGGCAGGGCGGCTCGGTGCTGGGGCGGCGGCCGGCGGGCGTGGAGGCCGCGGCGAGGGTGCCGATGCACCGGTGGCTTCCGTTGGTGGTGAGCGGGGTGGGGGTAGTGGCCAGCTGCGGAAGGAGAAAGACCAAGGGGAAGGAGGAAGGTGGGCCGGCGCCGAATTCGTCCCAAATGGCCGAGCGGGGGTGGGCGGCGGGGGAGCCGATGCAGAGATGAATTAAATAATGCAGCAGTTGGCCACTTGGCCGTTGAATAAAATAGAACGGGGCACAAGGCACTTTCCTACGGTGTGAACAGGAGAGAGATTTCTTTTTCTATATGCGGGGCCTACAAATCGGTTCACACGTTGTGGCTATCGAACTGAGGTTTGGTTTGGGTGAGCTGTAAAACACAATTCACACCTACACTGGAAGTGGCCTTATGCTCTTGGTGCGACCCTTCACCCTCTTTTGATAGATATGTGGTCAAAGAAGAGCACAACATGCACACTGTCATTACAACCAAAATGGAGTAGCAGAACAAACAGCTGGCCAAAGAGGCTTCAACTAAAGAGGTTGATCCCAACCACATGCACCATGGAGAGCGAGTAGGCTTCTTGCCGGTTCTAGACTCCCAGGAGACCTCCCCACCGCTGACCGGAGATCCAAGCTCCGCCGCCACCCGCCGCCCCAGACCCCAACCCCCCTCCTGCCTCCTCGACCAATCCAGTGCATCTCCACGTAGATCGAGATAGTCCGGTGCCACCAGCATAGATCCCTCTTCCTCTACAGGCTGCTCCCTCACCTGTTTGCCGGAGCAACCGCGTCGCTGCCGGCCCCGACCATCCCCAGGAACCTTGACCAATCCAGAGCTCCCTCCACACAGATCGAGACGGTCCGGTGCCACCGAACCTAGTACCCCATTGTTTCTCCAAATTTACTCTCTGTAGGTTGCTACAGGAAGACGAACTCCGGCAAATCGACACCACGCACCGGAGATGGATCCTCATCGCGGCCACGCGTCACCAGGTATGCCTCCCCCTAAATCTAATCAACCCCTCTCTTCCTCTCCGTCGAGGTTACCCCCCTCTGTTATTGTTATCTCTCTCCCGTTGCATTCGAGGTTGCAAGTTCTCTTGCTCTACTCGGTCATGGCCACCGAGAAAGAACCCCCCCTCACACTGATCCGCCGCCCAACCACCCGATCAACCCCCAATCCACCACCCAAGATCGAAATCCCAACACCAGCCAAGCTTTCCCAGCTCTCATCGCCTCCCTAGAAGGAATGGCTCTTGCTCCCACCACCAAAATTGTTCAGGCTCAAGCGCCCCCCAGAAGATGAAGAACAAGAGGACACGCCTTTCTGCCTGCTCATGAAGGTGTCAGAACCGGCGAGAGATGTCCCGCTACGAGCAGTCCAGAGAGACATGGAGAAGGCCTGGACAAGAAGCTACTACAACATTGCAGAGGTGAAAACAAATCTTTTCGTAGCAAGATTAAGAGATTTCCATGCTATGCAGTTTGTCTGGAACAATCAGCCGTGGAATATTGGAAGGAACACCTTACTTCTGGAGAAAGCTGATCCAGCCAAACCCCCAGAGAACTACATTTTTCAGTTCATCTATGCCTCTGTTAGATTCTATGGAGTCCCCACTAGGATAAGAACTATAGAACTCTTGGATAACCTTCTCAATCAGGTGGGGAAGCCAGCAGCTATAGAACCCTTCACAAGAGCTAATCTCTATAAAGAGCAGTTATTCATGTTTGGAAAAGCCAAAATAGATACAACCTCGAAAGCTATAGACAGAATCAACATTTAGTTACCCATTGACAAGGCTATCACTGTCTATGTGCACTACTACAAGATCCCCAGAATCTGCTCTTTCTGTGCAGCTTTCTTTCACAACTCCAAAGAATGCCCGCGGTGTCAGCAGCTCCTAGATGAACAACAACTCAACAATGATGAGGAGAGCCTCCCTTTCATAGTGTATGGCCCTTGGATGACAAACACTGAAGAACTCCCCCAACAGTTTCAGTCCTACTTTAGTTCAGGCCACTCAACAGCAAGCTCAAGCAGGCAGCAACCTGCTCCAAGAGTGCAGAGAAACACTCAATCGGCAGAAAGGTCCTTACCCATGCAGATTGAATACCAAGTTCCCCCAAGAGCTGCACACCAGAGTACTCAACCAGCTATCCCTCCTCCCCCACCTCAACAGGAAAAGGTCATGGCGGCCCAAACTCAGAGTCAACCAGACGAAAGAGACCAGAGTCAACTGGTGCAGCAGTTGCAGAGGACTCAATGTGGCGGAACCGCCAATTTAATATAGGCTAAGTACACCTGCCACCATTAGCTTACAGTGTACTTAGACCGTACAAAACCCAGTCGTCCGTCGAGAGGCCTTCGGCTCTCGATAACACCATTTTCCAGAGGAACCGACATCATACACATCCGACTCTCGATGGAGCCGCAACAGTTATATCATCACAGGCAATTGAAATATAGAATAGATAGACTTAGTTTACAAACCAAGAATGTATATAGTCAAATACATGTCCAAAATATTTATAATGCGGAAGCGTTTTCAAAACATCTCGCAGCGGAAACCAATACTTAAGTAGTCTTCATACAGACGAACGAGGCGAGAAGCACCGAGCCCACCGGTTCTACCCTTCTCCAAGCAGCTATCCAAATGCCGCCAGCACCTGTGAGCCAAAAGTGGGGGCAAATCCTGAGTACTAATTACTCAGTAGGACTTAATGAACGGGGTTTACGGCTGACGCAAAGCTCAGCTTACAAGCAAATAGGTCCTTATTCATTGATTTTAAACTGTAAAATGTTGCCATAGGATAGCGGGATTTGACAGTCGCTATCCTTTAATCATGATTATCCACTATGTTTTGGTGTCTTGCTATAGCGGGATTTGACAGCCGCTAGTCCTTATCCTGAATCTCATTGGTAATATAAAGTGAGTAATTTGCATGAAGTAAAGCATGTATATCCATTGTGTAGTATCAAAACATCAATTCCATAAAACATCATGCCTCAAACAGTTCTACGTTGCCCGTCAGTGATATTTGGCACTCTCACACCTGGTGAGCATCAGCGATTCGAATCGATTTCTAATTTCTGAAAATAACTAAAAATGCCAGGGGTCCATATGTTTACTAACACGACAGCTTTCCCACATATAGTCCCCCTTCTCCACTTATCCTATCCCAAGTTCGATTCACTCCCACCTGACTCTCGGGTTGTGCCCCCATGACGAGCCTGCCGACATCTCAGTCTCCCCGTCATGAGTACCAAGCTCCCCCGGGCCAACTTTATCTCAACCAGTGGGTAGAAACGTGTTTCTGTTCTTCGGATGGCACAAGTAATGTTTCACCGGTCCCATTCCCCGGATAAGCATTTTAGCAATGTTGTGCCAATCAGCAGGCGAACATCGAACGAGCCTTATGCGACTCGGGCGGAGTCCACCATACCATCCACATCATTTTTCAACATAAAGTCTCAATTGAAAGCATAACATAGCAATAATAAATTCATAGTAATGAGAATTCATCATTTGAAAGTAAACCCTACGAGACGAGTGACAGTGCTCACTCGTGTCTACCCGCGCCTAACCATTCTAGGCACTCGTCCTACGAACCCTAAGTATAGGTGCTGGGGCCAGGGCGGCCGGGGAGTCTAATGCAATTGGTTTCAATCAACCTTAATGCATATGCGTAACTCAAAATAATTTGTTTGCTGGGATTCGCATGGTTCTGCCTACCTTTGATTTTTCTTAAGAAGCCAACAAACTAAACTAAGTTAGTTTGCCGGGTTGTGGGGCTTTGCCCCAGGCAACCCCTTGAAACATGGACGGTTTACTCAGCGACACGCCGTCTTCTGGCACTGGGTGCATGGGCTCGTCTTCCGGCTCCTGGATTAGCGACTGCTTCTGCGTTGGTCCATCATTCGCGGGATCTATATGCATGACATAGTGCAACATGAGCGTAACGAATGCAAATGCGTGCATGAGATGCATAAGAGATGTAATTCACGGGAATTATTATCAAGGCAATTTACTTAAGTATTTCTTATGTAAAACTTACTCCACAAAAAAGAGACTCGGATCATTACTAGGAAATCATACAAACAGTGCGAAGAAGTTCCATAAAAATACTTTCTGTACTCCTTATCATGCTAGTAACACACTAGAATTTTTCTGGAATTTTCTATACACCCAAAGGTCATTTTTTCCATTTATCAAATTTAGCAACTATTCTTTTGTCAATTTCAAAACAGTGACCAAACCAAACATGCACACCCTAAATTTTTACCAGTGAGCTTCCCATACCATGCATGGCATAGGAAAAATAGAGACATGTCATTTTGAGCATACATTGTATGGGCATCATTTTCCTAGTTGTATAAATGAGCAATTTATGCATGAAATGGTGGAACAAGATGCAAACCACTCATGCTATAGTCCACAATCATTCACACAGTGCCATGACACCCTATAAAGGCTAAACCCAAGATCCCATCATTTCAGGAGTTCATTTGTGCCACATTTTCCATTTACTTCCCCTCAACATGCATGCAAAGATCTAGGGGCAAAATAGTCTTTTCATGGATCCACATCATGTCCATCTTATAGATCTATATACAAAGAGTTCATAGCCACTGAGTTTGTCTTTTTACGATTTTTATTTGATTTATTATGATTTTTCAAAGTTTAAACCGAGAAAAAGCAAAAAGAAAAAGATAAACCCTAGATCTAAGGACCTCTACGCAATTAACCGATAGATCCGGGGGCTAGCTTGTAAGATCTGCAAGACTCAGCCCCCAGCGCGTGGGGACCGGGATGTAATAACGCAAAAACCGGGGGGGCTAGATCTAAAAAGATCCGCCTCCTTTCTTCTTGCTCCCGCCGCGCGCGGCGGCGCGGCGCGCGCGCCGGCGAGTTCCGGCCCGCCGGGGCCGCGACGCGGGGCGCGGGGGATGCGCGGGAGTGAGGGCGACCACCTGGGGTAGGCCTCGTCGGCAGCGGAGGCGAGGTTGAGGCGGAAACGGCGATGCACCGTGCTTGAACCGGAGCGACGGCGGTGCGGCGTGACGTCGAGGCGAAGGCGGATCTCGGCGTCGGGTGGGGGAACGGCGATGAGGTCAAGCGGGGGAGGCGCGGTAGGGAGCGGGGAGTGCGGTGGTGTGGTTGGTTTGGCTCGAGGTGGACGGGAGGCAGCGGCGCGAGCTCGACTCCGAGCTCGCCGGCGTCAATGGTGGCTCGGCTTGGAGCGCGTCGTGCGGGGCGAAAACGGGACGGGAGGGGACGAAGACCTACGGTTTCGAAAGGGGGACCCCTTCACCCCGTTTTGACGCGCCCGGCGCGGCCGCTGCGGGCTCGCCGTACTTCCTGTACGCCGGCGAGCCACGCGGCGCGCGTCGGTTCGCGCCGTGGGCGCGACGCGGATCGACGGGCCCACCTGTCAGTGTCCGCGGAAAAAGGAAAAGAAAAATGTATTTTCCCTACCTCTGTAAATCGCTGTTTTGACCCATTTAACAACCGAATTTGAAGAAACTCAAATTGGATGAAATGTTCTGCTCTTCAAGATCTACAACTTTGTAAAAATGAACAACCCCAAAATCCAAGTGTAAATATGATTTAAATTCAATTTTTTTAATCAGCCCTAGGTATGGACAGGGGACCTTTAATGCTTGGAAAAATAGAAAGGCCTACTTCCAAGCCCTTTCTCCCAAAATTCCTTTGAGTAAATTGTTTAGGATTTCAAACCCTACAACTTATTCAATGGAAGTTTTTCATAAAAGTGACTGTAATATAGAGAAAATTTGAATTCATTAAACAAGTCAGATTTGAAGTGGTTTTCTGTGTTGGTAGAAAATGACCCTAAACTCCATTTAAACCTCAATAGGTGACTAAACTCTAATTACCAAAGTTGTTCCCCAGCACTTTATCTCCATGTTTGATAATATAAATTTGGCCTGAATCCCAACAGATTTTGAATTATAGACACAATTATGTTCCAAGGTTTATTAAAACAGAAATTTCACTTTGTGTAGAGACTTTCTTGTTTCTAACTTTTGAAGTATCAAATGAGGGCCAATCACTTCCACAATAGGTGCATTTGAAAGGTGATAAGTTCAATTTTACTTCATAGATAGGAGGGTTTTGAAGTTGTATAGCCAAATTAAAAGTAATTTCAGATTCAAGTTTGGGAAGGGCTGAAATTCAGACTTTGGAAAATATTCTAAGTGTAGGCTGACCTAGTTGTTTCCATTAGAGATTTGGGTCCAATTATGAGTGAGTAGATGATAGTTTTGACATATGTTCAGTGTAACAAAAGGGTAGTCCATGACATGTACAACAACTTTGACAATGGAGTTGAGCTCAGGTACTTAATGAATTTGAAAGTTTTGTTAGGGCTCAAATTTGGTCTCGATCACACTTGCTATCCTCGGAAGAAATGTTGGTTGGATTCGGTTTGATCTTTTAAACCTCTTTTCTTTAGATTTTTGAACATGGTCAAACAGAAAGGTCTAGGGTTACTTTCTTATTCGAGGTTTTGCATTTGGGGTTTGAGCTCAAAAGCATGTGAGTGTTGACTATCCCACCACAAAATGTGTGGTCTTGTATCTTGTATAGAAAATTTTTGACTTAGTGATTTCTCCATCTAGTCTTTGTTGCTCTCTCTAAGCATCATCATGTCCTATCCTGTTATTAACTTGTCTCTAACTACGTGTTATGGCTCTTGAGATGCCAGGGGCATCACAACCCATCCCCCTTAAAGAAATCTCGTCCCGAGATTTTGGAGGAAGCGGGGTTCTACGGCTTACTGCGAAGTGCAATTGGTTTTGGCATCGTTGTTCGGTGCTTCTGTCACACATGGTAGCACTTTAATCCTTAATCTATTTGCTTTGTTAACTGGCTCGTGAATGGTTAGTGCCTCTTTAACACAAGGTAGTTATAAAGCTTTTGAATACGTCTAGGGTGGTCCTTCCCAGGTGTTAGGCAAATCATGTTTTATATGAGAGCGAATGAACAAACCGCAAAGACGGTGTGGCCATGGTGCGAAAACGACAGTAATTATTCGAATAAAGGAACAGGGTTACTCCCTGACTTTGACACTGAGATTTAGAAACGTGATAGATATATAGGTCTTAGATCAGTAGAAGCGAAGGGTACGAAATCGGAAGACCGAACCATGAAGGATCTTGTGATTCCAAGGGTTATCAATGGATGTGTTTGTGAGGGACACATTCATTTTGTTTTTAATAGGGACTGCGTACACATATAAAACAGTTATTCCAGGTAAATTCAAAGGAAAGGAGTTATGAGGTTCAACACATCTTGTCCTTGGCAGCGAGAAAAGGGTGCGAGGGTTAATCTAGACTTGACAAGGTGATGGTTTGTACGATGTCATAGGATTGGTCAAGACTGACCAAGAAAAGTATAAGTAGATGATATGTGCTTACTAACGAAATGATAGCGGTGTTAGTAAGCCCAACTTTGAGGATAATTTCAAAGTAGAAGAAACAATTTATGGGAAGGGCGGTATGTCAACAGCACCAGCCGAGAGCAAAAGCTAGTGCAGAATGATGACCCTGAAGTTCCCCCTCAGGAGATGATATTCCATATATACGAGGAAGGAAACGTAGAGAAAGCAACGAAAACAGAGTTGATTGTTCCATAATCAAGGGAGGCAAGTTGGAAGAAGTCAATGGAATGAGATAGCAAGACAGTGGAATTGAAACCAAGCATTTCCATGATTACAAGACGTCAAAGGTAACCAAGTTAAGCATAGAGAGGTCATGAGATTTGGACAAATCGGTGCAAAGGCGCCATGGAGACAGAATTGATCACCCCCATACATCAAGACTGGTAGGGGTAAACAAAGCAATGGAATGACGTGGACCAAGTGTGAACATATAACCGATGGTCTCCATGGATCGAGAAAAGCAATGGTCCAACAATGCGATGGACAAGTGTGAGTAACGGTGGGATTAAGGCTGGTTAATCCCACAAATTTAGAAAGGCAAGGTGAAGCAAAGCAATGAATTGATGTGAGGAAGCAGTGGAAATAGAGTGATTATCTTCCACGAATTAGATGTATACAGGCCAACAAGACAATAGAAATTGGATATGAATGTTCCACAATTGAGGCAGTGTCGTGCCTTGCATGTCTTGATACCAGCGCGCACCTAGTGACACAATTCCAATGTGGCCATACACCACGGGCCCTAGGTTCCGTCGCGGCACCATAGACTACTCGGGTAAACACCACATCAAGAGCGGCACAGCTATCCATTCATAGGAGATGCAACAATACAAGGTTATATAAAGATGTAAACAATGAGTTTGGAGCACATGAGTCACAATGCCTGGTTAACCTGAACCAAAGAATTTGAAGCCCATTTTCTTTAGAGAACATGAATCTCAAAACATGGATAAGGTGTAGCAAGAAGGTGAGACCACAATGATTTTTACGGGTCTGGATCATCAAATTACTTAGAAGTGGTGACATAGTGACAACAGCCCAGAGTGTCACGAATCACAATGACCGATGTGTATAAATGACAAGAATACGAAGCATGAGAACTATAAGAGTTTTGGATACTCATTTCGCGAAGATCATGTCGCAATAGCTCGCGGGCTAGACCTGCACTGATTTTAGGGAATTGGATACACGAGCACTCCGATAGTTATGAGAGTTAGAATCCTCACATTACAAAAGTTTTGCGATGAATTGCTTTCACACCAACTAGTGCTTAGTTAGTACTGCCTAAACGTAAGATTTACGCGTCCAGGACGAAGGCTTGTTGCTTCCTTCAACCAAGTTGGTGTAGTGTCGTCCTTCACATGGGAGATGCCATGAAACAGTAGTCTTGATTCTCCACCGAGTATGAGAACATCGCCGGACTCGAGGTTGACCTTGGTCGCTTTGTCTTTGTCTCTAGTGTCGCCGAACAAGAACTTGGCGGTGTCACCTATGGAGATGGAGATGAAGGGTAGGCCTTGGTTGAGGCTATGTGATGCTCCAGCATCTCGAATGCATTATCATATCTTAATCATGCACTAAGCATCATCAAGCATCATGTGATTGCATATAATCAAGTTAAGATTTACACGGGAGGAGATGGAGTACTTGAAATCTGAATTTTATGCATGTGTTCTGCTATGTTCTTGTTCCTAAATCCAAATCTATTAGGATCTGGAGGAAACTCATATTGACAAAGATGTATATATACCAGAGATAGACAACTTTTATAATTGGGGTCTAGCCAGAAAATGAAGGCTACATAGTGTTTGGAGTCTTTCTTTGTCAATGCAGAAAACCAGCTCAAATCAGCCCTGTTTAGAAATTCTGAATTTACCCTAGCTTACAGTCATTTTCATGCATTGTTTCCATTGAATGAGTTGTAGGTTGTGAAATTCTAAGCAACTTATCCAAAAGGAACTTTAGGTGAAAAGGCTTGGAAATAGGGTTTTTCTTTTTTCCAAACAATAAAGGTACCCTGTCCATACCTAGGGCTGATTTAAAAAATTGAAGTTAAATCATATTTACACTCGGATTTTGGGGTTGTTCACTTTGACAAAGTTGTAGATCTTGAAGAGAAGAACATTTCATCCAATTTGAGTTTCTTCAAATTCGGGCGTTAAATGGATCAAAACAATGATTTACAGAGGCCTAGAAAACACATATTTCTTTTCCCAGACTCTGAGTCACTGACCGGTGGGGCCCGCGATCCGCGCCGCGCCCACGGCGCGAACCGATGCGCGCCGCGTGGCTCGCCGGCGTACAGGAAGTACGGCGAGCCACGAGCGGCGCCCCCGGGCGCGTCAAAAGGAGGGGGGGACCCTGCGCCCAAACCCTAGCCTTTTTCCCGCTCTCCCGTCCCGTTTCCACCCCGCCCCGCGCCGTCTTCGCCGCGCCGCCATTGCCGGCCGTGAGCTCGGAGCCGAACTCGCGCCGCCGCCGTCCTGCCTCCCCGAGCCGAACCGACCCCACCACCGCACTCCCCGCTCCACGCCGCCCCTCTCCCCACCTCGTCGTCGAACTCCCCTCCCCCGAGGAGATCGAGCTCGGCGCAACGTCCTCGCCGCGCCACCGTCGCCGTCGCCCACACGAAGGTTCGCCGCCGTTCCGCCTCGACCACGCCGCCATCGTCGACGAGAGCTACCCCAGGTTGACGCCCTCACACCCGCGCATCCCCCGCGCCCCTCGTCGCGGCTCCGGTGAGCCCCAGCTCGCCGGCGCGCGCGCCGCGCTGCGCGGCCTCGGCCGACGCGAGGAAGAAGAAGGGGGCCGGGAAACTTTAGATCCGGCCCCTCGGTTTCTTTGATTTTGCATCCCGGTCCTCGCGCGTTTTGAATGAGTCTTGCAGATCTTGCAAGCTAGCCCCTGGAAGCTACGGTTAATTGCGTAGAGGTCCTTAGATCTAGGTTTTTCTTTTTCTATTTACCTTTTTCTCGGTTTGAACTTTGAAAAATCATATCAATTCAAAGAAAAATCCAAAATGGACAAACTCAGTACCTATGAATTCCTCTTGAGTAGATCTACCGGCTAGGTATGATGTGGTCATATGAAAAGACATTTTTACCCTCGGTTTTGTTGCATGCATGTTAAAGCAAAATAAATACCAAAAGTGATGTAAATGAACTTCAACATGTGTGAAACTTGGACGGTAGTATATTAGTGATGCTTAGGCCCTGTGTGAATTTTCTTGGCTCTAGCACTGCTCATTTAATTGATGTTTTTCCATTCTCATGATAAATGTATATATTTAATGTGAGGTGAAGTGGGGGCTATATAAAAGATGCTCAAAATGACTTCCTAGTATTTTTCATGGACTTTGCACATCATGGGTAGCCCAATGTTAAAAAATGAGCCCTTGCATGTTAGTTCTTTATGGTGATCTGAAAATGACAAAAAGGGCTAGTTGAGAAAGAAAATAGGAAAAAGTGTATTTACATTACTAGGAAAATTATAAGAAAAATATGGTGACTTGTACATGGTGTCTAAAGTCCAGAAAGTATATATGTGCATGTCTTATATACTGTTTTGTCATGCATGTCCATTTCCTCTATAATTAAAAATGGAAAATAGATGCCCTGCCAAATGGAAAGTATTTCATTGGAAAATTTTTGTGTAAGTAGTTTATAGCCTATCATCATCACTGGTCAAATCTCAGGGTCAGATTCACTTTCAATAATTACTGATAAATCCGAGAAGGAAAAGGGCTGTTAAGTTGTTAGAATTTTTATAAATTCATTTTTACTCCATTTGGGCTGAAATTTTGTCGGTAGATTCTTGTACATGATATGTGCATGGTGTAAAAATTTTAAGTCAATTAGAGTAGTAGAGCTATTTAAACTCAGAGGCTTGAGTAAATGGAAAAAACAACAAATTATAAATGGAAAAAATGGTAGATGGGGTCAAAAATGCCACATCATATAAATGCATGGTCATGACATGGATACATGGGTTACGTGGTGGGTCCTTGGTTAAGTTTAGGTGATGGGCTGTATGATTTCATAGGAGAGTTTGATTGTCCTCCCTCCTCGAGAGATAGACTTTTAAATAGAAATACTTACTTACTTTGCCCTATATTCACCGTGAGTTATATGGTTACTGCGCTCTGTCCTGCATTGCATTCATCGCACTCATTTTGCATATGATGGCATACATATAGATCACGGGATCGAGGAGCAGACGCCGGAACAGCCGCTGATCGAGGAGCCAGAAGACCAGGAGCCGGACCCGCAGGCCGCACCGGACTTCGCATCCGAGGAAGGTAGGCAGGACCATACTTTCCCAGCTAATGATTTAAATACGGTCTATGCATATGCATTAGGAGTTGATTGGAACCTCAATGCATTAGACTCCTTGGCCGCCCTGGCCCTAGCACCTACCCTAGGTACGTAGGACGAGTTGCCTAGAAATGTCAGGCTCGACTAGATACGAGTGAGATGTCACTCGTCACGTAGGTGTTTTGAAAAGAAAGATAACACTGTCTATGCTAAGATGTTTATTATGATGAGGATTAATTGGAGACCGGGCGGAGATTAAGTTATATTCTTGCGGTGTGCGTAGTTGTGGTGTAATGGCTCCGCCCGAGTCACATAAGGCCCGTTCGCTGTTCACCTATTGGTTGGCATAACATTGCTAAAGTGCTTACCCGGTTAATGGGGCCGGTGAAACCTTACTTGTGCCATCTGGAGAACAGAAACACGTTCCTACCCACTGGTTGAGAGGAAGGTGGCCCGGGGGAGCTTGGTACTCATGACGGGGAGCCCGAGATGTCAGCAGGCTCGTCATGGGGGCACAACCCGGGAGTCAGGTGGGAGTGAATCGAACTTGGGATGGGACAGGTGGAGGGGGACTATATGTGGGAAAGCCGTCGTGTGAGTAAGCATATGGGCCCTGGCATTTTTAGTTATTCCCGGGAATTAGAAATCGATTCGAATCGCTGATGCTCACCAGGTGTGAGAATGCCAAATACCGCACACGGGCAACGTAGTAATAACTCTAATATGATGTATTATGTTCCATGTTTTCGAATGCTACATGCTTGACTATTACGTGCTTTATATTCATGCAAGTTTTTATGAATTTCTCAATTGCAAATGGCTTGGGTATCATGAAAGGGTAGCAGCTGTCAAATCCTGCTACCTTATATTCATAACTTGTCTAAAAGCAATGGCTAAGGACTCACATGACTAGTAAGCAAGCTTTGCGTCAGCCGTAAACCACATCCATTAAGTCCTACTGAGTAATTAGTACTCAGGGTTTGCTCCCGCTTTTGAGTTACAGGTATGGAGTTTCTATTCTGTGCCTGTGTTGGCGGAGGGGCTTGTTATCACCAGGAGTAAGAAGCGTCATGAGTTGGCACTGGAGTGACATCAGTAGGCATGATGTTGCTCTGTTTCTGCAAGTCTTTTGTTTATCGTGAACTAAGAACTTTGGAAATTTCCGCTGCGAGATACTATTTGAACTCTATTTACTTATGAAACTATGTTGAACTCTATTTTATTTCGAACTGGTATGTAACCTAACTTCTTATGTAACATCTATTCAACTGCCTGTGATGATGTAACTGTTGTGGCTCCACCGTGAGTCGAATGTGTGTGATGTCGGTTCCTTTGGGATCTGGTGCAAATCGAGAGCCGAGGGCTTCTCGACGGACGACAGGGTTTAGTACGGTCTAAGTACACTGCGAGCTAATGGTGGCAGGTGTACTTAGCCCGGATTAAATCGGTGGTTCCGCCACAGGCTACTCTTTGATTCATCCTTGTCTTGATGGAGGCCGAGCTTCCCAGGGTTGGTGTAGTAGTTAACGATGCATATGTCAGGGTTGATTTGAGGAAACTCGCTTACAGTAGAATTTGCAGCTTGAGCAATTGTTTTGAGAGCTTCTGGTATCGCAGGGGCTTGTGCGCCATCGAATGGACGTGTTGGTCCATACGAGCGGGTAGTGAAATCCTAGTTCTTCCCCAAAGACATCATCCATAAATTTAGCTTGGCACCATTCTTGTGGCTAGGCCTATAGAATCCTCCGGGACCCATTCCTAGTTGCCGACACGTACGGACTATTTTGGCTTGATCTTCAGGCTTGACAAATCTCTTCAGTAGAACCATCCCCGATCATAGTTGTTGGACGGAAGCTGCCTTAGTATAGCACTCTCCTGCTTTTCTTTTCTTGTGACTTTCGGGTATTGTTGTTTTAGCTTTCATGGACTCAGGGTGACCAGGGCATAAGTCGAAGGACTGTGTCTGGGGCTGCGACATCTGTAGTAGGAAGAATAAGGCTTCCGTCAATTTGATAGTTTCAAAGGCCAAATGTGGTCATAGTGCAATTTGTATTCATGTGCCATTTAGGTTACGTCCCGAACTTCCATTTCTAAACTTCGTACTTGCTAACTAGATTTAAGCTTCGACTTAAAATGATTGTAAGTTAGTGCCAAGAGTATTTTGCCAAAGGGTCATTATAGATAAGTTTGTTGGTTGATTTTTTTTCCCACTACAACTTTTATATATAATGCTTGTTTTAATTGGATATGAGACACGTCCTAAACTAGTACCTCGCTCGTATTCACTTTCAGAGCAAGTAATCTATACATAAGTTGTTAGAAATTTCTTATACTACTATGTTCTTATAATAAGTTTCTGTTGATTCTATTTGCAATTTGAAATACATCTAAAAACAGCAGACAGAATTCATATGCAAATTGTTACTACCCAACAAGTATACTTATAGATGCAGTAAGAATCTAGTTACTTTCAAGCAAATATAAGTAAGGCACATGAGATGAGATGGAATGATGTATGCTCGTCCTATCCGTCTCATATCACACTTCCTATGTATACAACTAGCGATATTCGGTGACATTTATGCACGTCTCTCCTTAATGCAACTAGTCGAGTTCTAGTCGTTCTTAGTTTTGCACGGAGTTAGTGTACCTGCAGAAAAATGCATGCTCATACATTACCACATAGTGTGGCACCCACGCCATTTTGCGCCGTGTGGACAACACATCTGTACGGTCCTCTGCTAGACCGGGCTGGCACCCACGCGAGCAAATTGAATCTTGCTGCGTCACAATAGGAGAATGGTCACAAACACACCAAAGGTGACCACCCCCCCTTAAAATTTCTAACCTACCAGCATGAATGCAGAGTTCACTACAATCCGCAAAACCCGATAGCATTCCTCCAGTACTGGGGATGGCTATGGCCGAAAAGTTGCTCCTCAAAGCGCCGAATATGCATATAAGTTCTATCTAGGTCAAAGTGTTACCGATATCACCTGATATACACTAACATCCTTAATACGGGCATATCGTTTACTCTCATGTTCAAATTACTTGAAAGGGCTATCGAAAATAGTTTTGTAAAAGAAAACTGGATAATATAACTGTTGTCTGTATATGATCGGCTCTGATACCAGCTGTGGCGGAACCGCCGATTTAATATGGGCTAAGTACACCTGCCACCATTAGCTTATAGTGTAATTAGACCGTACTAAACCCGGTCGTCCGTCGAGAGGCCTTCAGCTCTCGATAACACCATTTCCCAGAGGAACCGACATCATACACATCCGACTCTCGATGGAGCCACACTACTTACATCATCACAGGCAGTTGAAATATAGAATAGATAGACTTAGTTTACAAACCAAGAATGTATATAGTCAATTACATGTCCAAAATATTTATAATGCGGAAGCGTTTTCAAAATATCTCGCAGCGGAACCAATACTTAAGTAGTCTTCATACAGAGGAACGAGGCGAGAAGCACCGAGCCCACCGGTTCTACCTTTCTCCAAGCAGCTATCCAAATGCCTCCAATACCTGTGAGCCAAAAGTGGAGGCAAACCCTGAGTACTAATTATTTTATTTAGTAGGACTTAATGGACGGGGTTTACGGCTGACGCAAAGCTCAGCTTACTAGTAAGTAGGTACTTAGCCATTGATTTTAAACTGTAAAATGTTGCCATAGGATAGCGGGATTTGACGGTCGCTATCCTTTAATCATGATTATCCACTATATTTTAGTGTCGTGCTATAGCGGGATTTGACAGCCGCTAGTCCTTATCGTGAATCTCATTGGTAATATAAAGTGAGTAATTTGCATGAAGTAAAGCATGTATATCCATTGTGTAGTATCAAATCATCAATTCCATAAAAGATCATGCCTCAAACAGTTCTACGTTGCCAGTCAGTGATATTTGGCACTCTCACACCTGGTGAGCATCAGCGATTCGAATCAATTTCTAATTTCCGGGAATAACTCAAAATGCCAGGGGCCCAAATGTTTACTAATACGACGGCTTTTTCACATATAGTCCCCCTTCTCCACTTGTCCCATCTCAAGTTCGATTCACTCCCACCTGACTCCCGGGTTGTGTCCCCATGACGAGCCTGCCGACATCTCAGTCTCCCCGTCATGAGTACCAAGCTCCTCGGGCCAACTTCCTCTCAACCAGTGGGTAGTAACGTGTTTCTGTTCTTCGGATGGCACAAGTAAGGTTTCACCGGTCCCATTCCCCGGATAAGCATTTTAGCAATGTTGTGCCGATCAGCAGGCGACAGCGAACGGGCCTTATGCGACTCGGGCGGAGTCCACCATACCATCCACATCATTTTTCAACATAAGGTCTCAATTGAAAGCATAACATAGCAATAATAAATTCATAGTAATGAGAATTCATCAAAGTAAACCCTACGAGACGAGTGACAGTGCTCACTCGTGTCTACCCGCGCCTAACCATTCTAGGCACTCGTCCTACGAACCCTAAGTATAGGTGCTGGGGCCAGGGCGGCCGGGGAGTCTAATGCAATTGGTTTCAATCAACTTTAATGCATATGCGTAACTCAGAATAATTTGTTTGCTGGGATTCGCATGGTTCTGCCTACCTTTGATTTTTCTTAAGAAGCCAACAAACTAAACTAAGTTAGTTTGCCGGGTTGTGGGGCTTTGCCCCAGGCAACCTCTTGAAACATGGACGGTTTACTCAGCGACACGCCGTCTTCTGGCACTGGGTGCATGGGCTCGTCTTCCGGCTCCTGGATTAGCGACTGCTTCTGCGTTGGTCCATCATTCGCGGGATCTATATGCATGACATAGTGCAACATGAGCGTAACGAATGCAAATGCGTGCATGAGATGCATAAGAGATGTAATTCACGGGAATTATTATCAAGGCAATTTACTTAAGTATTTCTTATGTAAAACTTACTCCACAAAAAAGAGACTCGGATCATTACTAGGAAATCATACAAACAGTGCGAAGAAGTTCCATAAAAATACTTTCTGTACTCCTTATCATGCTAGTAACACACTAGAATTTTTCTGGAATTTTCTATACACCCAAAGGTCATTTTTTCCATTTATCAAATTTAGCAACTATTCTTTTGTCAATTTCAAAACAGTGACCAAACCAAACATGCACACCCTAAATTTTTACCAGTGAGCTTCCCATACCATGCATGGCATAGGAAAAATAGAGACATGTCATTTTGAGCATACATTGTATGGGCATCATTTTCCTAGTTGCATAAATGAGCAATTTATGCATGAAATGGTGGAACAAGATGCAAAACACTCATGCTATAGTCCACAATCATTCACACAGTGCCATGACACCCTATAAAGGCTAAACCCAAGATCCCATCATTTCAGGAGTTCATTTGTGCCACATTTTCCATTTATTTCCCCTCAACATGCATGCAAAGATCTAGGGGCAAAATAGTCTTTTCATGGATCCACATCATGTCCATCTTATAGATCTATATACAAAGAGTTCATAGCCACTGAGTTTGTCTTTTTACGATTTTTATTTGATTTATTATGATTTTTCAAAGTTTAAACCGAGAAAAAGCAAAAAGAAAAAGATAAACCCTAGATCTAAGGACCTCTACGCAATTAACCGATAGATCCGGGGGCTAGCTTGTAAGATCTGCAAGACTCAGCCCCCAGCGCGTGGGGACCGGGATGTAATAACGCAAAAACCGGGGGGGCTAGATCTAAAAAGATCCGCCTCCTTTCTTATTGCTCCCGCCGCGCGCGGCGGCACGGCGCGCGCGCCGGCGAGTTCCGGCCCGCCGGGGCCGCGACGCGGGGCGCGGGGGATGCGCGGGAGTGAGGGCGACCACCTGGGGTAGGCCTCGTCGGCAGCGGAGGCAAGGTTGAGGCGGAAACGGCGATGCACCGTGCTTGAACCGGAGCGACGGCGGTGCGGCGTGACGTCGAGGCGAAGGCGGATCTCGGCGTCGGGTGGGGGAACGGCGATGAGGTCAAGCGGGGGAGGCGCGGTAGGGAGCGGGGAGTGCGGTGGTGTGGTTGGTTTGGCTCGAGGTGGACGGGAGGCAGCGGCGCGAGCTCGACTCCGAGCTCGCCGGCGTCAATGGTGGCTCGGCTTGGAGCGCGTCGTGCGGGGCGAAAACGGGACGGGAGGGGACGAAGACCTACGGTTTCGAAAGGGGGACCCCTTCACCCCGTTTTGACGCGCCCGGCGCGGCCGCTGCGGGCTCGCCGTACTTCCTGTACGCCGGCGAGCCACGCGGCGCGCGTCGGTTCGCGCCGTGGGCGCGACGCGGATCGACGGGCCCACCTGTCAGTGTCCGCGGAAAAAGGAAAAGAAAAATGTATTTTCCCTACCTCTGTAAATCTCTGTTTTGACCCATTTAACAACCGAATTTGAAGAAACTCAAATTGGATGAAATGTTCTGCTCTTCAAGATCTACAACTTTGTAAAAATGAACAACCCCAAAATCCAAGTGTAAATATGATTTAAATTCAATTTTTTTAATCAGCCCTAGGTATGGACAGGGGACCTTTAATGCTTGGAAAAATAGAAAGGCCTACTTCCAAGCCCTTTCTCCCAAAATTCCTTTTGAGTAAATTGTTTAGGATTTCAAACCCTACAACTTATTCAATGGAAGATTTTCATAAAAGTGACTGTAATATAGAGAAAATTTGAATTCATTAAACAAGTCAGATTTGAAGTGGTTTTCTGTGTTGGTAGAAAATGACCCTAAACTCCATTTAAACCTCAATAGGTGACTAAACTCTAATTACCAAAGTTGTTCCCCAGCACTTTATCTCCATGTTTGATAATATAAATTTGGCCTGAATCCCAACAGATTTTGAATTATAGACACAATTATGTTCCAAGGTTTATTAAAACAGAAATTTCACTTTGTTTAGAGACTTTCTTGTTTCCAACTTTTGAAGTATCAAATGAGGGCCAATCACTTCCACAATAGGTGCATTTGAAAGGTGATAAGTTCAATTTTACTTCATAGATAGGAGGGTTTTGAAGTTGTATAGCCAAATTAAAAGTAATTTCAGATTCAAGTTTGGGAAGGGCTGAAATTCAGACCTTGGAAAATATTCTAAGTGTAGGCTGACCTAGTTGTTTCCATTAGAGATTTGGGTCCAATTATGAGTGAGTAGATGATAGTTTTGACATATGTTCAGTGTAACAAAAGGGTAGTCCATGACATGTACAACAACTTTGACAATGGAGTTGAGCTCAGGTACTTAATGAATTTGAAAGTTTTGTTAGGGCTCAAATTTGGTCTCGATCACACTTGCTATCCTCGGAAGAAATGTTGATTGGATTCGGTTTGATCTTTTAAACCTCTTGTCTTTAGATTTTTGAACATGGTCAAACAGAAAGGTTTAGGGTTACTTTCTTATCCGAGGTTTTGCATTTGGGGTTTGAGCTCAAAAGCATGTGAGTGTTGACTATCATACCACGAAATGTGTGGTCTTGTATCTTGTATAGAAAATTTTTGACTTAGTGATTTCTCCATCTAGTCTTTGTTGCTCTCTCTAAGCATCATCATGTCCTATCCTGTTATTAACTTGTCTCTAACTACGTGTTATGGCTCTTGAGATGCCAGGGGCATCACACTCAACTGGCCGTGCCCTCTACTCAGCAGACTGGGCCAAGCACAGCAGCCCCTCAACCAGCAACAACTCGCTCCATCCAGCTTCAGTCCCCCAAAGAAACTCCCCAGGCCCATCCCACCATGCAGGAAGCCCAAACCCAGCCCACGACACACCCCGCCACCCTAAACATAACGCCCCCCAGCACCCTGAACCAGCAACCCCCTCCAGATGCCCCTTCGTCTTACCGACCTCGACAAGACATGGCAGCTCACACAGCTCTACAGCATCCCCAAACCATGGCGGCTCTTCGCCTTCCAATCCATATGCCCCTTCATCCTCCCGACCCCACACCCTCCCAACCCCCTACGCAACCCCACCCCTCAGAAACCATTCACACTGTTCCTCCCACCGCAGCTCCCCCTCTTGCCACCGCTGCCCGCGGACCCCACCCTACCCCCTCGCCGCCACCGGGATTCCCCTCCCCTGCTCGCTCCACCGCGGACTCCTCCGCCACCCATGGAGGACCTCGAAGCCAGAGAGCGCCCACGCCTCCACCAGGCTTCCCTCAGCGCGCCGGCCTGTGCAGGGTCCCGGACTCTCTCAGGGACCGTCGTCTCCAATGGCGCCTCGAGCTGGGGCCGTTTGCGCCTCCGCCTGCAAGCAATCAACGCCTTCGCTCACCGTCGCCAGCCGAGTCTCAATCAAGAGCAAATACAGGTGGGTCTAGAGCCCCAAGACGCTCAAGATCAAAGACCCCAGAAGACCGGAGAACCCGCCCTCGGAGAAGCCGTTGGGATGCGTAGCCCCTACCTTCAGCGGAGGTCTTGACCCCCATCTTGGGGGACGCCCGGTTTCTGCTGGCAGCGGTCCCGGTGGAGGAGCTCACCTCCAACCCGCTGGAATTCCTCCTCTTCCTGCTGGTGGCCTCTCTGGTGGTGGTCCTCTGGCTGAAGCTCTGCAGCCTCTCCTCCTCATGGACCTCCAGCCTCCTCCCGCTGCTCCTCTCCAACTGTCAGCCACTCAAGGGGCCCTTCACCACCAGCCAGCGTATCCAGCCCAAGCTCAAGTGCATATGCAAGAAGGTGGTGGCAATGAAGATCTGCACGGTTACCTCAGCCGCCTGGGTATGGATAGCCGCTATGTGGCTCTATTCACCCAGAACCAAGAGCTCATTTCAGATCAGATTCAGCTCTACAGAGCTCATGAGACTGCTCCAGGTTCCAGCAACATGGTTCATCCGCAAGCTGCTACTTCCACTTCACAGGCTATGGCACCAGCCTCTAAGGTGCCAAGGACATTATGAGTCTAATCACTTGGAACTGCCAAGGTTCAGGAGAGAGCCTCCGCAGTCCCAAAATGCTCCATCTCGCCCGCTTGATCAGCTCTACTAGTGCTCAGGTAATTTTCCTTTCAAAAACCCGTAAGTCGAAAACCAGGCGTAGCTCTCTTATTAATAACTTTTCCCTTAGTGACGCCTTTATAGTTCCTGCAGATGGCCTCTCAGGTGGCCTCTAGCTTTTGTGGAAGAATGACTATGACATAGACGTTAAGAAGGCTACCTCTAACTATATCCTAGCTACCGCCATGTATAAACCCCTCGCCCTTTCAGTTAATCTAGTTTGTGTGTACGGTGATCCTCACCATAATAGAACTGCTAGTATCTGGCAAGACATCCACCATTTTGTTGTTCATTACGCGGATGTTCCAACTTTATATATGGGTGACCTCAATAATGTTATGAATGAATATGAGAAGTTAGACCCTAATCATGTTAATCGCCACAGAATGCTCAATTTCTGCAATTTGGTTAAGCAATGTGGATTCATTGATCTGGGTTACAATGGTCCAGCTTACACTTGAACTAATAAACGTTTTAACTCTTACCCCACTTTTGAACGCTTGGACCGTTGCATTGCTAATGCTGAATGGTGTTCTACTTTCCCTCACACTACTGTTTATCACATGCCCATGTTGCACAGTGATCATGCTCCCATCCTCACAATGCTTCAATCCTCTAGACCCAAACCCAAAAAAACCTTTCAGATTTGAGAACTGGTGGCTCCTTGAAGGTGATTTCCAAAGCACTGCCAAACAAAGTTGGCAAAAATCAACCTCCAGACCTTTCCACCAAAAAACAGCCTATCTAGCTCATGAACTCAAAGTTTGGATCAGAAAAAAAAAACCAAAGTTAAATGATCAACTCCAACACCTAGAAGACCAAATCCAAAATGACCAGCAGAAACCCCCACACCTCAAAAACCACATACTTCAACAAGACCTTACAGCCCAACACCACCAAACCCTCCAAAAAGATGCTGAATTCCATAGACAGAGACACAAAAAAAACCTGGACCCTCCAAGGGGATAGAAACACTCGCTTCTTCCAACAAGCCATCCTCAAAAGATCAAGGAAAAACAGTGTGGCTTACCTCATAGGAGAAGATGGTAACCCCCTCACCACCCAGGAACAGATAGCCTCCTCCTTTACAAATTATTTCACTAACCTGTTCTCCTCCCAGAATGTACCTAATATGCAGGATGAGCTACAGGAGTTGCAACCGCCCATTGAGGATGAATACACCAACTCAATCCCCGACAAACAGGAAATCTTAGGGATCATCAAGAACATGAAGAAGGATGCAGCCCTAGGACCAGATGGACTAAATGTGGCATTCTACAGAGCGGCGTGGCCGTGGCTGGGAGAGGACATCGTCAAACTCATCAAAGACTTCTATGAAACAGGTAACCTTCCCCCTGAACTCAACAAAACTTTCATTGTTTTAGTTCCAAAAAAATCAGTATCCATCAGACCTAAGGATTTTAGACCTATAAGCCTCTGCAATGTTATTTATAAGATCATCTCAAAATCCCTAGCTGAAAGAATCAAACCCCACCTCCCTCATTCAATCCACAAAGCCCAATCAGCCTTCATCCCAAGAAGACATATCACCTCCAATATCATCATCGCTCAGGAAATAACACACTCCTTCATGCTCTCCACCTGGGACCAAAAAGGCTTCATGCTCAAGATTGATCTAGCCAAAGCTTTTGACAAGCTTAACTGGAATTTCATTCTCAAAGCCTTGATTGCTCTAGGCTTCAGCCACACCTTCACAAACAGAATTGCTGCCTGCATCACTGGCACTTCTCTCTCAGCTGTAGTAAATGGTCAACCTCACTCAACCTTTCTTCCCTCCTCAGGCATTAGATAAGGCTGCCCCCTTTCACCTTATCTCTTCGTCATAGCCATCAACGAACTTTCAAATATGCTTCAGGCAGCCCTCACTAACAACAGTCTCCTAGGCATCACTCTTGGCCCCCAATGCCCCTGGATTCACTCCCTCCTGTTTGCAGATGATCTCATCATCTGTGGCCAGGCCACTGTCCAAGAAGCTCAAATGATCCACAATGTCCTGTTCCAGTTCTGCTCTACCTCAGGTCAATCCCCAAACTGGAACAAGTCTTCAATCCTCTTCAGTAAAAATGTAGAGCCTCCCCTTAGAGAGCAAATAAAAAACATCTTTCCTGTCCAAAATCTTGAAGCCTCCACCACTTACTTAGGCCACCCCCTTCTCTTCTCACACAAAGACAGATCTGAAGCCTATTCTTTTCTAAAACACAAATTCCTAGCCAAACTCAACACTCTCAAAGCCAATAAGCTAAGCCATGTTGGACGCCTCACTTACATAAACTCAGTGCTAGCCTCTATCCCCATCTACTACATGACAAACATTCTCTTTCCAAAAAAATTCATCAACCAGCTTAACTCCATCCTCATGAAATTCTGGTGGGCTGGTGTTCAAGAAGAAAACGCAAAACCTTTCCACTTCAGAGCTTGGGAAGACCTCACTACACCTAAATCTAAAGGGGGACTAGGCATTAGAAACCTCCATGCTGTGAATCAAAGTCTCGTTCTTCACTCTGCTTGGATGGTTGCTGCCCAAAAAGATCCTTTTCTCCACAAAGTCATCAAATCCAAATACTTCCCAAACACCACTTTTTGGAAAGCCCCAAGTAACACCCCAAAATCTGTCTTTTGGTCCTCCATCCTCAAAATCAAACACCATTTACACACAAATTGCACCTATCAAATCCATGCTGGCAACACCAACATCTGGACAGAACCCTGGTGCCCATCCTGGGAAACATTCACAGTCACCTCATCATACCCCATCCCCAAACCACCCTACCAAACACAGTCAATAACCTCTGGGACACACAAACTGAACACTGGAACATTAACCTCACTACCCAAACTTTCGGTCATGTTATTACGCAGGAGATCTCCTCCTTGCAAAGAGTTAACTCACAGGAACAAGACAAACTCAGGTGGACTCCTTCAACTACAGGCCATTGCTCAGCTAAGGAAGCTTACAAATATGTTGCCAAAGCAAGACTCAGACCCCCCCCCCTCAGCAAGGTACTAGAGCCATAAGCCACCAGCTGATTCAATGCCTCACTAGAGTCTGGAAAAATAAAATTATCACTCCTAGAGTTAAAACTTTTGCCTGGCGCTTGACTAGAAATGCCATAGCAACTGCTGACAGAGCAGCAAGTTTCTCCCAGAACATAGATAAAAATTGTGCAAGATGTGGAGCCACTAAAAATGACATGCACCTGTTTGTCACCTGTCATTTTGCTCGAGCTGTATGGTTTACAGGTACCATGCCAATCAGAACAGACAGCATGCCCCAACAACAAGATGGAGTTCAACAAGCCCTAACCTTTTTGCTCCCAATCACAAGTTCTGATGATACTTTACAGGAAATTTTCACCACTCTCTGGAACATTTGGAAGGCCAGAAACGACCTTCGATTCAACAACAAAAACTGGAGTGTCCAGCAGGTACACCATGAAACAAAAGCAGACATTGCAAACTCTCTTGTTTTATCTTTACAGGAACACATACAAGACCCACAGGAACCACCAAATCTGGCTCTGAGACCCCAACTAACACCAGCCCAAAACACACAATCACACGTTTCACAAACAACCCTGCAAACTCTTTGTTTTACAGATGCAGCAACGGATCCTGATGATCGACCACTCCGATCTATAGTCGCAGGTATTGGAATCCACTTCATTTTGTAGGACAGCGCCCAAGCCATCTCCATTCAAGCAAAACACCATGACTATCAATCAGTCCTGCAGGCTGAAGGACAAGCCATCCTACTTGCAACAAGAGTGGCAAACATTTTAGGTCTCCAGAATGCAACTTTCTTCACAGATAACCAAGTGCTAGCAAATGCACTCAAGTCCACAGGCGAAACAGACTCTGAGCCTTGGAGGCTCAGACCACTGATGGTTGATATTCGCAACCTGACGAACAGGCAGCACCTCAATGTGCATTACATCACCAGAAGCAAAAACCCAGTGGCACATGCCCTGGCAATCCAAGCAAGAGCTAATAGGGCTCAAAACAGCAACAGTTGTACAAGCCCAAACCACCCAAATGGTTGTCCCATGTTAGCTCTGTTACTTGCTGTAAACTGGAACTCTTTCCGGTCTGTTCATGCACACTGCTCCTAAGCTATAAATAAAGTCGTCCCCTTATCAAAAAAAAAACTAAAGAGGTTTCTCTGACGTACATCACCCTTGGCGTTTGTCATTAACAGATGGGCAGGCCTAACCCCATCGGTCAGTGACTTAGGAGGATGTAGAGAATCCCCGCCATTCAACATACAACACCAAATGTAATGGTTGCACTGCTTCGAAGACCTTGGGCCTGGGACACTGGAAAGCTGCAAAGGAGAACTACGATAGATCTAGCCATCTAGAGGAGAGCTGACGTAATGGAAGCATTATGTTTTTTATATCTCTAGTGATGTGAGTTTCTTTTAAGCCTCTCGTCTGGGTACAGCTGTAGAATATATTCGAGTACATATATACACATACCACACCCCTACACACGCACACTCTACACACACTATATGTATCTAAACAAACTTACAACTACACTCTAAACATAAGACCATGTCCATGGAGAGATCACTAGGACCATCGAAGGCTCCGTAGACGACAGGTGCGTCATATTCCCTTTGTAGCACCATGTGTGTGAGGCTGCGAAATTATTATTAGGGACTACACAACTACACTGTAGTTCATCTATAGACACTTCCGTATAGACAACCCATAATTGGTTCATGATAGTCTATCTCTTTGTGTAAGCTATCTACATCAACTAATCAGCCATTAACAACATTTAAGTATCACATTATTGAGTCATGTCACCCACTAACATAAATTAGTGATATTTATATTGCTTCATGCAAGCTATTTCCATGTTAAAATGCCAACTCAATCATTATTCTAAACTATATATTCCTCCATTTAACGTCATGACCCTGCAATCTCCATAGATCCCTGAAGCAATGCTCGGATTGGAACATCCTTCTAGTATTAAGATAATCTTAGCACTAAATTTTTCACAAGAAATAGGTTGTGGATTACGGAAATATGTTGGCATCATAGCACATCGCTACGGTACACAATTTAACTCATAGAAGATAAGATCTCTAATAGATCTGAACAGTTGAATTTAGATTTAATAAGTAACTATTAAAATAGAAAAAAGAGAAGGGATTGAATTAAAAGCACAGGTTATCTGCTACGTTCCGCTCCTGTCGCCGTTCCTTCCGTCCTCGTATGCCCGCAAGAACGCAACGCCGCCTCCGCCTGACCGCCTATTCTGTAACCGTGCTACTGTAATCTCCACGTCCAAGGCTCGCTCCACCACCACTACCAGATGTCTTTGTGGGTGCGGTTGCTGCCGTCGTGGAGGCGTCCAGTGATGGCCTCGATCTCCTCCACCGATTCTACTCAGAAGCTAGACAGTGGGGCAGCGGCGAGCTCAAGGTTCGCCGGAGGACTGCTCTGTGTTATGCCTCGGTGGCCACAGCAAGATCAATCAACATGCTAACAAAAAGGTAGTGACAAGCTAACAGTAACATCCATGCAGATTGCCGCCGGCCAATCCGTTCAGTTTGTACAAAAAAAGATAAAAATCGAAGTTAGTTCCACGTATATATCCAATTAGCAATATTTAAAAATAGATAAATATATATATTAATAATTTTAAGGTATTACCTCATAGAAAATAATACTTTGGTTTATCCATCCAGGCTCACAATTCTTCCGGTATACCATAGCAATTTCCTTGGATTCCTAGCTCATCACCTACTATCTACTGCATTCCTGTATTTACTAATCGTCTGATAACAAAATTGGGGTTTTTCTAAGAGCAACGATAAAGAGTATTGATGGTCCCTAAACTCAAGGCCATATCATCTCAGTTCCCAACTTTTAAAATGCATTGTTAACTACTCTCAACACAACTATGTCCAAACAGCCCAACTCAATGGCTGACGTGCCATGATAACTACTCTCAACACAAAGGGGCCACATCTCAGGATAATCTGATCCCTTACCTAGCATCTCCATCATACCATGCCCATCGTCATTCCTAACAGCGCTGCCATCTCTTCCTGCCCTTCTCCCCTATCTTTCCTCTTCCCTTCCCTCCATGCCAGTGGCGGATTTAGCGTGGGGACAGGGGGGCTTGAGCACCCCCTACCCCCTCCAGATCAATGGAGCGCCTCCCCCACCCCCCCTCAGGAGCCCCCCTCCATTTTTGCTGCCATTGGAAGAGGAACAGGAGGCGTTGAACGCTAAGAACGGCGAGGTCTGGAGGTTGAAGAAGCTGGATTCGCGAGTCTGGGCTACAATTTCTATTGGGCCATCAAGTGAGTCTGGGGCTGTGGTCAATGGGCTTTGTTTGGCCCACAACTGCCCTCATGCATGGTCACGGCGGGGCAGGCAGCAAGTCTATTCGGCTTTCCTGGCTTCCTACTTATTAGTGCTCACCTATGACCAGACCAGCACCGACAAGGCAGCGACAAGCAAAGCTAGCTAACAGCAATAACAAGTTACCATTACCAAGGTATAAACGAATGTATACAACAGCAGTGATTAAGGAACAATATCATTTTTAGGTAGGTCATCTCATCTAGAATTAAAATTCCAAAATGTTGAAAAGAACATTGTTGGATTATTTTTCAAGTAGCAGCAGTACTACACCGGAACCGGGAAATGATGAGATGCAAACTCCACGCCATCCATCCCTCCTCATGTGACGGTACTGCTACATACTTCGCATCTTTTCCCTCCTCGTGAGGATAATGCATGGCAATTCTCACCGGGGGCACTAGGGCATATGGAGGTGCATGGTGCACAATTCTTCATAGTATAGGGTTCTGCAAGTGCGGCTACCATGAGGCAGCAGCGGATTTGCGGTGGCGATGTGCGATGATACGACAAGTTCAGGAGTTGTTGCATGTGCCATGGTGGCACAAAGTAGGCGAGGAGCACCAGTGGTGTGCAGCATTGTGGTGAGGCGATGGGGTCAGGATCAATGATGGCATGACAATGGAGAAAGGAACACTGGCAGTGTGCAATATGGCGGTGGAGAAGGGAAAGGGTAGTGGCAAGATGGCAGGTTGAGATGGTGAGGTTGACAACAAGGTGGCTGGCAAAGGCAGAGAAAGAAAGGGGGAGAGAGGTATTAGGGTGCCACATGGGCCCTACATGGCATGGTCCATGTCATCGTCAAGTCGATTAGGACACGTCAGCTAACATATTGGTTTGACGCCTATTTGGACCTGATTGGGGCTCGTGCCATGTTTAGGTATCAAAAAATGCACATTAGGAGTTGAGGAATTGGGATATATGTACCATGTTTAAAGACTGTCTATGCATTTAACTTGAAAATAAGACTTGTCATATGCCAAATGGGTTCCCAAACATGATATATTGGATATCGTTCTATATATTAGTGCACATGAGACAAGCCTAGTGTTTCGGATGCAAGGCGGGTTGTCCGTGAACTTGCAAATAGTTCTTTTACCAAAATATAAGTTATTTTTAGGTTTTTTTTGGCACATATTGAGCAAATAGAAAATGTCATGCAAGTATTTTAATGCTGTGACAAAAGAGTTTCGAGAAAGTTGTATACAACTTAGACACGAAATTATAAATATATTGAAACTTAAACTATCTAAGTGTCCACAATCCATATATACTCTCGTATACGTGTAGTATTTAATTATTCTATGGGACAAAAAATAATACATAATATACTATGTATTATGTATGGAGATACTTGTATCTTCGATAAAAGTAGTTTGATGACATCATATTTGGATACTATGATAAATGAAGAAGTCCATTTTACAATCTTGAATTATCACGATTATTTTTTAACCTTGAATTACAAAACCGGATCATCGGACCCCAAAATTAACCAAAGAAGTCCATTTTATGACATCATAGTTGTTTTCTATTTTTTAAAAAATCATAAAACTTTTTTAATATCTAAAAACTCATGATTATTTATTTTAAATACAAAACATCAAACCTGTATCATTTTTTCTAAAAATGTAATATATCTATTTGTGTTCTATTTCAAGATATGTAGTAGTTATTTATTTCTACACCTATTGTTTTATTGCTCTAAACACAGCATTAGAAATATAAACATGTAAGTTTCACAATCTCCAAATAGAGAACCAATAGATAGGTATATTTACAGAGAACAGTTGGTATAATTTTCATATTTTTCTAATTTACTCTCTCCATCCCAAAAAAATAAGGCATATAGATTTTTGAAAAAGTCAACTTTTTTAAACTTTGACCAACAATTTGGTCAAATCCCATAAATTTTTAGTGCATGCACGTTATATGCTTGGTTTCATATTCAAAAGCACTTTAATATGATGATAATTTTGTATATGTTGCTAATATATTTTTAAAATAATTGACGGTCAAAGTTTCGCTTTAAAGACCGTGTCAAAATCTATATGCCTTATTTTTTTTTTGATAGAGGGTGTAAAATAAATTAATTGTGATTCTTTAAAATACTAATCAAGATTTTATTCTTTTAGAAAAATAAGAAACCATCATCTGAAGTCACTTTTAACATGGACAGAGGTGATTCTTTCAGTTTGGTTAGTTCAAGGGCCTTTGTGTCCTAGTTTCATAATTGAAAATTGAAAATCGGACGAGCCTGATAATTCGATATTGTACATAGACTTTTGCTATGATAAAATACAATGCACTGAGAATTGGTTAAGAGCATTTTACTGCATATTCCTGTCCATTGTGGGGTAGAGTAACGTGCAACCAACGCCGAAAGACACGAACCTCAACACACATTAAAAAAATACCAATTGATAGAAGAAGCGTTTACCTTGAGCATACAACTAGCAAAGACTTTTATCTTTCGCATAGGGATGCCCCCAATTAATATTTTGCAGCAGTTTCAAAGTCCATGCATGTCAGAGGGTTCCAAGCACGCGGAAATCCAAGTAAATAATAGCAAAACACAACGGTTTTAGGGGTTTTTTTTGGAGCATATTGAGAAAATGACTTATATACTATAAGGTCTATCATGCCTTTCGATAAACATGTGGGACTTTCCTGACTAGCCTAATCCATCTCCGGTTAGTACCACTCATTAAATAGCTAGGATCATACTATAAATTAAATACATAGAACCTGACCGGCTAGGAATTCTAGGAAGTGCTTACTCTACTCAAGCTGAATCCAACGGTTGCCTTACTTTAAAAAATTTGTCACTGTTTGGCATTGTTCTACCACCAGACTGGAGTTTGAATTTGAGAAATGGAGATAAATATGTTGCTGAAGATAGTCTCATTAAGTAGAATTTTAGACAACATTTCAACACTAGAAGCCATTGTTATATTAAACTCCCAAAGTTGTAAGCTTATCGACTCGGACGGCATGAGTTGCTTGGCTTAGACCATTCTTAGGCAGAGTTTCATTGCATATTTAAAAAACATGCAACATCAGATTTTAGCTACATAAGCGTGTATTATGGGTTTTACCTAAGGTCTAGTTTGGGTACTCTAGGAATGATGGGGATTGGAGTGGATTGGGAGGGATTAAGGGGGATTTTATCTATTGGAGATTTAAACACACTCTAAACCCTTCAAACCACTCCAATCCAAGAGTACACAAACTAGCTAGGCCTAAATGAAACACTCTCACCTCTAATGAAACTCTTCATAAATACATTGCCATGTCACCAAACACGTCGATTGAAACTTAAATGAAACCAGCGGTGGGAATGGATGTAGTGCCATGTTATATATATTTTTACTCGAGTAGAAAATATGATACTATCAATTGTGAAATTTAGTTTGCACTAAAAGCATCATTTATTAATGATCAGAGGTAGTAGTTTTTTATTTAATGTTGACGGAGGGAGAGTGTACCAGCTAAGATTTGTATTAATTGGCTCTTCGACCCGCAGGTTAAGGCATAGCCTGCAAGTCTTAGCAAAAGGAGTAAACAAACATAGGGGGATTTTACATATTTGTGTTGGTACTAGCAAAATATCCATGCGCTGCTACGGATAAAAAAATTATCTATTTCATCCTTATCTTCCTGCGATCTAAAATATTATGTCTAAATCTCTTTTATTACGACCAACTTATTCTTTAGTCATGCCTCCAAGTGTAAGAGCCATGCCCCCTCTTTCTTAGCAACTAACAACTTTTAGCATTAGTACCCCCCTCTTTCTTAACATAACTGCCAACTGGATTTCCCCGAGACAATACTAAATTCAGTCCACTACAAAAGCAAAATTAAAAAAATAGTCAAATTAATTGGTAAGAAAAGCAAAATTTATATGAGCTCAGATGCTCATAACGTCAGCAAGTAATACTGACTAAATTCAAAAGCTTAGAAGAAAAGCGGATGTCATACATTGTAAAAACTAAATAATTACATGAAAACCTCAGAAAAATTAGCTCAGTCCATGAAATTAGCCCAAAACAGTCCAGTAGGCTTTTAGCCCGCTCGCCCCAAAGCCCACCATCCCCAACCCTAACCCTTCACTTTCTCCCATCGGGTAGCCGCCCTCTGTTGAGCGAACAAGAGCGGAGGCGCCCGCTTCCTCATCCTCGTCCCGCACCATCGCCTCCTCTACTGTTGCCTACTCGTTCCGCCTAGCCGCCTCCGCGGGGCGCCGCTTGCCACCTCCTCCTCCTCCTGGCCCTCCAACCTAGCCTCTCCTCCGCCTACTCCCCCTCATCCTCTCCCCCGGATCCGCCTCCGCCCATTGTCCGTGTCACCTCCTCCTCCCTGCAACAGCTGGCGTCGAGCTTCGGCCGGATCCGCCTCCGCCCGTCCTCCACGCCGCCGTGGCGGCGGATCCGCACCGCCCAAGCCGCGGCCCGTCCTCCTGTCGCCTCTTCCTTCCCGCGACGGGGGAACGAACGAGGTGGTGGGACGGTGCGGCATGCGGCAGATTTGGGCGTGCAGAAGGCGGCAGTGGCGGATCCTCCACCATCAGAGGATGGGGCAGTGCTCAGCGGGAGCTAACTGAGTAGGCGGCCCCGGCGGCGGCTATGACGGGCGGAGATAGGGCGCGCGGGCTGCCCGTTGAGGATGCGGAGAAGGAGGAGGCCTTCGGCATCGGCACCGGTGGATCTGCCGTGGAGGATGGGCGTTGGTCGATCTAGGTGTGCAGGAGATGGCGGCGACGGAGCGAGGGCCAGGCGGCCGGACCGCGTGGGGTGGAGGAGGCCCGCGCGTGCTGTCTCCAGCTGGAGCGAGGCGACGAAGTCGGGGTCGGGCGTGGGAGGCGGTGGGGAGCAGGCGGACGAAAGGAGGAGTGAACTCACTCCATACTTTTAAAGGGGTAGAGAAAACACTTTTTGCCATGGTTTCCTATGGCCTACTCTTTACCCTTGTGTCTATGTGCCCAAGTTTGAGTCTCAATAGCAATGGTATAACTCGAATGTGAGTTCTCATTTTGGTATATACTCAAATTGGGTTAGAGAAAGGCTCTCTATTTTGTTGTCATATCATATATAGAGTCAATACTAGTCGTATGGATATCTTGGAGTTTGAGTAGAAGCCTGCTCTTGCAAAAGGATACAATGTTTTATTTTTCAAACGTAATTCCTTCCAGGTAAAAATACCATGTAAGCGAACTTTTTGTAGTTGTACATGTATTGGATAATTTCGAATAACGGTGATATCCATTTCGACGCTTTTTCCCTTTTTGTTCCAGTTGATACTTGGATACGTACGGTACAACCGTATCTGACCACGCTGGCAGTCGGAAAGAATACGGAGTACTCCCTCCAGGTCCTTAAAGGTTGTCGTTCTGGACAAGGAAGGAGAGTATCCAAAAACATGTCGTTCTAGGTGTACTAGTACTACTCGAGACATTTTTGCCCTCTGATCTGCATAGCCGGGCGAATGGATGAATAAGCCAAAGGCCCGAAGCGCCAGCCGCATGCCACATTAAATGGACGCTCGGGCTCCAAAGGGTCTCGTCTCGCAAGTGGGTTCCCGATGTGCATGCGCCATGCAATGGCCAACGGATAGACTACGATTCATTTATTCAAGCGCTTGGGATCATTCGTTCACTACTTGCATCTCCCATCCACTTCTCACACAGCCATCTTGCTCCCGGCGTGCGGCGGCGCCATGGATGGCCTGGCCGTCGAACAACAGTCAAGCGAAGAGCAGAGCGACGTCATGGTGGACAGCGCATTTCAGTTCGGCGCCGTGCAGGACGACGTCGCGGAGCACTTCGGGCAGTCACAGGCCGACGAGCAGGAGTCTAGCGAGCAGCAGGACGGCGTCATGGTGGACAGCGCATCTCAGTTCGGCGTTGTGCAGGACGATGTCGTGGAGCACTTCGGGCAGAAGCAGGCCGACGAGCAGGAGTCCAGCGAGGAGCAAGACGACGTCACGCTGGACGACGACGGGCAGAAGCTCGGCGACAAGGAGTGCGCTCGATGCGGGCGAGTTCATGATATGAAGGACCGTGAGGAGTTCCGGCGAGCTCGCAGGAAGCCACCATGCCGTCGATGTGGTCTCATGCACAGTGACTACGATGTCACTAGTAGGATTTATGGCTACGACATATTCGACTGCGAGGTAATCTTTCCTAATATAGATGATCTAGTGATGAATGGCAGATCGATATTGCTTCCAACACACATATGGCAACGTGATCGTGCTACTGAGCAAGTTGCCAAAGTTGATGAGTCTGATTAATGGTAAGATGAACTAACAAGAGATTACATGGTCTGATTCTAGTAATGAAAATACTAATCCATATCTAAATGTTCCATGCAGCGAGCTTGGCCATTGCATCTGCCACTAGTGATGCCTCGCAAGTTATTTGCAAAGGGAGTCGTCCTTGTATCTCTAGGCTATTTTTCTTCATATGTGGAGTCTTGAACTTGTTTGAACCATGAGCTTTCATTGCCTCCTTCCATACTTGCTGCAATGTTAAATATATTCTATTCGCCTTGCGTGGACTATACTCATGGAATGCCTGTTTTTTTTAAAAAAAAACAAAGTTAGATCCAAGAATTGTTCTTGCATTCTTCTTATAAACAAAAATAGATTTATAACACTAGAAAATGCACCTCTTGGACCACTGGAATAAGCTCTTGAATTGTTCTTGCATTCTTCTTATATTGGATAGATTGGATAGCACGAAAGAAACCCAAATCCAATATATTAAAATCCGGTGAATTCGCTGGTTGACAAATTAACCGAATGTCAAAACCTTCCTGCTTGGCGGCTTCACAAAATTGTGGATCATCAAGATCTAGATGGGATGGTGCGTTGTCTTGCTGTATATAGATGGGTTTGCTCACATCCTCACGTGGCCACTTAGCTCGAATAGCCGGCAACACCTTCTCTATCATGAATTTTCTAATGACCTCTTTCTTAATTGAAGCGATTGGTTTCACTTCCATTGTCCCGGCTGGGCGATTGACGCTACTCCTCATAGCACGCTCATAGGTAACCAAAGGAAAACACCCAATCTTTCCATCAAAGATGCAAACTCCCTCACTATTAAACCTTGGCCGAGCAGTGACACAAAGAAACATGATCTTAGGGATGTTGTTCTTACTTCTACATGTACGCAAGGGCTCGTCCTCATCTGCTAGTAAATAATATCTCTCTGATTTTCTAGTAAGGTAGAACCATTTCTCATCAATGAAAACAACATCAAACAACCCCTTAAACCTTGGATCAAGCATACTTTCAAACTCAAGCATATCCACACACCATTTAAGCCTAGCCTTCTTGTTTGCATCTGTTAAATGTGGCTTAATGCTATTTGAATGACGCTTAATGTGGCCTTCTTTGATGTACCTCAAGAGCTTTTTTTTGCTAATACCTAGAGCTGAACGCACATCTTCTAGTGTTGTTCTCTGCTTAAGAGGAACACTACGCAACGGTTCCAAATCCAAAGGAACTTGCTTACGGCCAACTCTCCCACGCTTTCTACTAGCAACATCAACCGGTATGCCTTGACTAAGAGAACTTTTACCTCGGCGCCATATACGTTGTACAGTGCGCAAGTGGACTGTAAACATCTCGGCAATTTCTTTTGTCACGTTCTTCCCTAATGTTCCATTTTTGCTTCTAGCCAACAGAGCTTGGTATATTCGCTTTCTTAACTCTAATGGAGTGTCTTTTCTACCTAAAAAATTAGAAATGTATTAGCATTGGTAAGTGGGAACGAAAATAAAAATAGATTTGTGCTCCATTCTACCTCGCACAGCATTGGCATCTACTGCAGGAAGCACTTGTGGCTGCATGTCAAGAACTTGTGGTGCAGTATTGCCATCTGCTACATCTTGAGGTAGTTCCATGTTCAGATCCAAACCGCCTAGAAACATTATTATTTTCATGGGTGATTCGGTAGCAAAGAAGCTAATTCGGTAGCAAAGAATAACTAAAAAATGTGTGGCACGAACCATTTATATGTGCAGCTGCAAGAACTTGTGGTGGCGTGTACAAACCACCTTGGACATCTTGGGGTGCAGCAGCAGCAAGCACTTGTACGTATACATCTTGTGGTGGTTCCATGTTGAGATCCAAACCACCTAAAAACACCAATATTCTAATGGGTCAACACTCGTGCAAAAGGCAAAAATAAGAAAGAAAAATAAATACTCCGGCGGCGGTGAGACATTGACAACAACAGACACTTACAGTACTCCGGCGGCGGTGGCATGTTCAAGTCCATGGTGCTGTGCAGCAGAGTACTGGCGCGTGGTACTCACTCTGCAGGTTAAATAGAGCCTGGCAGTTCAATCGGCGGCTTAAACACGCGCCAAAAAATTTACCCTGGCGCGAGTGCAAAAATGTGGCGCGCGAACGAAATTGACTGGATGCAGGGACCGCCAACAGTGCCATGCAAAACTTTCAAGCGCCATGCAAAAATTTCCACGCGACGTGAAAAAAAAAGTGCTGTACAAGAATCGAACCAAGCACCAAGAGCTCCACTAGCACTAACCCCTGCCAAACGAGCTGAAGGATGTTTCTGTTTCATTACTCTATGCCAGCCTATTTAATATGGGCAATACAGGAAATATACCCCTTCATTAACTACTTCTTGGTATCTGAAATGATGTCCAAAACGACAACTTTTAAACGACAACTATATAGAGGTGCCACGCGACAGGCATCGACAGCAGCACTGGTGCGTTAGCCTGCACACTGAAGAGGGCTACCTCTGCTGACGCCTAAAGGTTCTTGGACATGGAGGCCAAGAATACGGAGAAGCTGAAGCTGAAAAAAGCCAAGCGAGGGAGCTGGGCGGTCAGCGCCGTGGTCACCGCCTTCGTGATGTCTGTGCTCATCCTCGGTGGGCGCAACCTTGCAGGGACAGCACCTTGGACGACTGCAGTGGCCAGCTTCCGCAAAGGTATCATTTTGTTCACTCTTTGCAATTTATTTTGCCAACCATGCCGTACTGGATCATTTGCTTCCGACGATTTCATTATCCATTTGTTCTGTCAGCTTCAGGTGAGAGATCATACGACAAGCTCCTTGGCGGCCTCTTGGCAGACGGATTCGACGAGGGGTCCTGCCGCAGCAGGTACCAATCCGTCATGTACCGCCGCAGGCCAGGCAGGCAGCCTTCGGCGTACCTCGTCTCCAAGCTGCGGCAGCACGAAGCCCTGCAGCGACGGTGCGGGCCGGGCACCGCCGCCTACGGCCACGCGCTGGAGCAGCTCAGGTCGGGCAGGAGCAGCGGCGACGTCGTCTCGCCCCAGTGCAAGTACCTGGTCTCCATCTCGTACCAGGGCCTCGGGAACCGGATCCTCGCCGCCGCCTCGGCGTTCGTGTACGCGCTGCTAACCGACCGCGTGCTCCTCGTCGACCCCAGCAACGAGATGGGAGAGCTCTTCTGCGAGCCCTTCCCGGACACGACGTGGCTGCTGCCGCCGGGCTTCCCCCTGGCGAGCTACACCAACTTCAGCATCAGCACCGCCGAGAGCTATGGGAACATGCTGAGGAGCAAAGCCATTAGGACCGACGTCGGCGACGTGCCGGCGGCGCGGCTGCCGGTGTTCTCGTACGTGCACCTGGACCACGACGCCACGGAGCAGGACAGGTTCTTCTTCTGCGACGACGACCAGCGGGTGCTCCGGAACGTGCCGTGGCTGGTGATGCGGACGGACTCCTACATCGTGCCGGGGCTGTTCCTGGACACGGGCTTCCAGGAGGAGCTCGGCAGGCTGTTCCCGGAGCTGGACGCCGTGTTCCACCACATCGGCCGGTACCTGTTCCACCCCAACAACCACGTCTGGGGCCTCATCACGCGCTACTACGACGCCTACCTCGCCACGGCGCAGCGGCGGGTGGGCATCCAGGTGCGCGTCTTCGGCTCCCAGCCGAACTCGCCGGAGCTCCTAGAGCAGATCACGAAGTGCACGCAGAAGGAGAGGCTGCTGCCGGAGCTGCTCACCGCGGCGGAGCCCGCCGTGCCGGAGCCTAGACGCAACACCAAAGCCGTCCTGGTCACCTCGCTCAAGTCCTGGTACTACGAGAAGCTCAAAGGCATGTACTGGGAGCACGCGGCCGCCACCGGCGAGACGGTGAGCGTGCAACAGCCGAGCCACGAGGAGTTCCAGCGGTTCGGCGCCAAGTCGCACGACGCCAAGGCGTGGGCCGAGATTTACCTGCTCAGCCTGATGGACGAGCTGGTGACCACGGCATGGTCGACGTTCGGGTACGTCGCGCAGGGGCTCGGCGGCCTCAGGCCGTGGGTGATGTACAGGCGGGACAACGACACTCATGTGCCGGACCCGCCGTGCGGCCGGGACGTGTCCATGGACCCGTGCTTCCACTCGCCGCCGTCCTATGACTGCAGGCTGAAGCAATCGGCGGACACTGCAAAGATCGTGCCGCATGTCAAGCGTTGCATCGACATGGGCTGGGGTTTGAAGATTGTTCATCACAACTAATGCAACATGCGAGTCGTAAACGTAGTCTTCCTACTTATTTGCCACAGTTGCATTTTCCAAGAGGCGTATATGGAATATGTTTTATCCATGATTGTATTCGCTAAAACGGCAATATAGATATGTGCATTCGTTTTTGCCTTTAATATGATACTAAAATGAATGTATCTGAATCTGTTTTTTAATTATTTTTACCATTGAAAAAAAATATGGAGCAAGAAGCTCAACTGCCACACTCGGAAAACTAACCAGTAGTGCATAAGAAGTTTACACTGTCAACACACTCCAATTCTCAGGCTATCGTGATTTTTTGTTTAGCGCCCTTTGGAAATTGTACGAGAGGAATTTCACAAGAAATGTAAATGATTTCCGACATCAACAGGTGTGCTGTCTATCCAATATATCATACCTGGAACCAGGGGTTGCAATTTCTGATTGAAATTTCCAAAATTTCAGGCTTTTCGGAGAGTGCTAAACATATTACTGAAATTTCAGGGATATTTTTTAGGTGTATCTCCACATCAGGTGACTGATATTTGACTTTCCATCGGTCACATTTTGTAACCATCCGATGTCCATCGAACGGTTTCTAAGATGACTAAGGAATTCAATCTATCAATCACATTTTACGCAACCACATAGGTGACTGATGGAATTCAATCCATCAGTCATATATTGAAATTACATAACACAACAAAAAAAGTTACAATACAGCAACAAATAGTAATTTATATATATGTATGTAGTAATTTAATAAAGCAGACATAAAACACACACCAAAACAATTTGATTGATGGATAAACATATATCAGACGACTGATGTGGAGTAAATCTGTTTTTTTAATATTATAGCAAAAAAATTCAAAATAGTTAAATATATCTAAATTCCTGAAATTTCGGGCTTTTTCGGTAGGGGCGAATTTTCTTTAGTTCTGAAACTATAACAGTAAAATAAATCGTCAGCCAGACGTGGCGATCTTTTTATCAAGAACTCGAAAGAAGATTTTCTTGTGTGACGTTTTCTGGATGCGGTTAGGTTCAACAAGGGTTTAGATATGCTTCATCAGTTTCGGGGTATTTTTGTAAAAAAATATTTTTCTGAATTTTCTAGAGCTGAAACGGACAAAATGTGAATTCCTGTGTACACAAAAACAGAGCTTCCGATGAGTAGAAGCTAATCCTAGCTGCGATGAACAATCTTCAACCCCCAGCTCATGTCGATGCAATGCTGCACCTGCGGCACGATCTTTCCCGTGTCCGCCCCCCGCTTCAGCCTGCAGTCGTAGAACGGCGGCGCGTGGAAGCAGGGGTCCATGGACACGTCCCGTCCGCACGGCGGGTCCGGCACATGAGTATCGTTGTCCGGCCTGTACAGCACCCACGGCCTGAGGCCGCCGAGCCCCTGCGCGACGTACCCGAACGTCGACCATGCCGTGGTCACCAGCTCGTCCGTCAGGCTGAGCAGGTAAATCTCGGCCCACGCCTTGGCGTCGTGCGACTTGGCGCCGAAGCGCTGGAACTCCTCGTGGCTCGGCTGGTGCACGCTCACCGCCTCGCCGGTGGCCGCCGCGTGCTCCCAGTACATGCCTTTGAGCTTCTCGTAGTACCAGGACTTGAGCGAGGTGACCAGGACGGCTTTGGTGTTACGCCTAGGTCCCGGCACGCCGTGCTCCGCCGCGGCGAGCAGCTCCGGGAGCAGCCTCTCCTTCTGCGCGCACTTCGTGATCTGCTCTAGGAGCTCCGGTGAGTTCGGCTGGGAGCCGAAGACGCGCACCTGGATGCCCACCCGCCGCTGCGCCGTGGCGAGGTAGGCGTCGTAGTAGCGCGTGACGAGGCCCCAGACGTGGTTGTTGGGGTGGAACAGGTACCGGGCGACGTGGTGGAACAAGGTGTCCAGCTCCGGGAATAGCCTGCCGAGCTCCTCCTGGAACCCCGTGACCAGGAACAGCCCCGGCACGATGTAGGAGTCCGTACGCATCACTAGCCACGGCACGTTCCGGAGCACCCGCTGGTCCTCGTCGCAGAAGAAGAACTTGTCCTGCTCCGTGGCGTCGTGGTCCAGGTGCACGTACGAGAACACCGGCAGCCGCGCCGCCGGCACGTCGCCGACGTCGGTCCTGATGACTTTGCTCCTCAGCATGTTCCCGTAGCTCTCGGCGGTGCTGATGCTGAAGTTGGTGTAGCTCGCCAGTGGGAAGCCCGGCGGCAGCAGCCACGTCGTGTCCGGGAACGGCTCGCAGAAGAGCTCGCCCATCTCGTTGCTGGGGTCGACGAGGAGCACGCGGTCGGTGAGCAGCGCGTACAGGAACGCCGAGGCGGCGGCGAGGATTCGGTTCCCGAGGCCCCGGTACGAGATGGAGACCAGATACTTGCACTCCGGAGACGCGGCGCTCTTGCCGGACCTGAGCTGCTCCAGAGCGTTGCTGTAGGCGGCGGTGCCCGGGCCGCACCGTCGCTGCAGGGCTTCCTGCTGCCGCAGCTTGGAGGCGAGGTGTGCCGAAGGCTGCCTGCCTGACCTCCGACGGTACATGGCGGATTGGTACCTGCTGCGGCAGGATCCCTCGTCGAATCCGTCTGCCAAGAGGCCGCCGAGGAGCTTGTCGTAGTATGATCTCTCACCTGAAACTGACAGAACAGATGAAACCGTCAGAAGCAATGATCCTGTACTGAACCATACCCACCACATTGGCAGTGCAGATTCATGATACAGATGTTTGCAGGGGCATTGGTCAGTGAACATCTGCAGGTGCAGTGGTGCCTGAGCTTCTATCGTGTGTGCACGAACGAGCCTACCTCCGCTCCGGACGACATCGGCGGGGCTGATCTGGACGGCCGGCGCACTGGTTCGCACGCCGAGGAGGATGACCATGGCCGGCACGGTCAGCATGAACCCCGCGAGCACGACGTTCAGGGCCGAGCAGTACGGTGACTTCTTGGTCCGCGGCGCGAACGCCAGCGCCGCCGCCTCGGCGTCCGGGCAGAGGCCTACAGCCGAGCGCTGCTGCTGCTGCTCTTTCCACGGCGTCGGCGTCGCCGTCGCCGTGCCGTCGACGCCGGACTTGGCTTCGCGTTGCCGCATGGCCCGCATCGCTAGGCCGGTGGCCGGTTCCTACCTAGCGCTGTGCTGTGCCAAGGACACGAGGTGACGGTGCAGGGTGGGGCTGGCAGTCGGTGGCCGGAGCTCAAGTGGACAAGTGAGGGGGTGGACTTCCATGTGCTAGATCAACCAGTCTCGTGCGAAGAACATCGATCGAACGCTGCCGCTGATCTTGGGAACAGGCGTTGAATTCGCATCTGCTGAGATTGGTCATTGACGGGAGGAACTGGAGATCGGGCTTGGCAGCTTTGCTTGCAGACAGTTTTTTAACTGGCAGGTTGTGTGGTTGACCACCTTCATTTATCACCACGCACATGCCAGCGTTGGGCGCTGAGCATCTATGGGAAATTCTATGTCGGCGAAAAGCCCGCGTACTAGCAAATTCAGTGAACGTTTGAGCTTGACTGTGCAATTGCCATTAAAAAGATCAGATTTTGGGCACATTAGAACGTGCAATTCCATTAAAAAGACCAAATCCCATTGCAAGAAGCTTGCTTGTAGAGGACTATATCTAGAACGAAACCGGTTTGCTTGGGGGTAAGAACAGAATCAATGCAACTACTACTACTTTGTTTAGGAGAATGAAACAGACAGGTTACCTCTTCTGTTTACGAGGCCGAGAAATTCAGAGTCCGACGATATGAGCAGCCGTCGATCGCCGGAGATGAGGAGCATCAGGATCAGGGGAACGGAGAGCAGCAAGACGACCCTGACAGCTCCGGGGCGTCCCCCGCGCTTCGCCATGTCCACGAAACCTCTCTCCCAATAATCCGGTCCTGCACCGGCGCCAGGCCCTCGAGCACGCCGAGCAGCAACAAATTCATAGAGGGGAAGGTTTCAGACTTTCAGTACAGGTCAACTGCGTTGAAGCTCTGCTACATCGTGTCTTCGTGCCCAGCACCCCATTCTGAATCATAGGCCGATGGCACCGCGAGACGTGCGCAGAATAATGCACACGAGATATACCGAACAAATGAAAGGTATATGAACATTTATCCCCACCCCGGAACCCTTTTTAAGAAGTACGGTCTCCATTCTTGAATATTTGTCGTCCACGAGTTCATTTTTAAATTAAAATAGGATAAATAAAAATAATGTAGATAATACTAAACAATTTAGCGCAAATACTGCAGCGATAATTGGTGGGCTTTAAATTCTAAATTCACGTCCAAATTCTAGACAATTTATAGGTAGACAGTCTTATCTGACTGAAATAAAAGTTTATTAGGTAAAAATCTACTTTATCAGTTGTCACATGGCTTTTTCTTTGTTTTTTCACTGTCTTAAATGTATTTAGGTTATCTATCATCCCCATATATGATGTGGATTTGGAGTATCCATCTACCCTCTTTTATTTTTCTTAAGATAAGGCATCTGTCCTCATTGATCCCTCCAATAGTGCATATTAATATGTAATATCACGCATTACATGGAAACGGATACTCAATATTAGAGATCCAAGGGTCTGCTTGGATCCATTTGAGATTCTCAGTATTAGATAGACAAACTTTAGCAGATGGATAATAACATGGAGTGTTTGGATCCACAGATAATGGATTAGCTAAAAAGTCAAAGAAAAGTGAAAAAGATTATAATACCCTTGGTTTGGGAGGCGAGCAGGTTGCCGGGTTGGCCTCGGTAAAATAGGAGGGTACAACAGACATCTCGGCCGAATAGTCTCCTATATATAATATTATATGATATTATCCATGTTTTGGTGGATTATAAGATAATGAGAATCTAGGTGTACATAAATTTTCTTTCTTAGATGTTTGAATCTTAGAGCTAAATTTTAGCAGATTATGATTATTTGGCTAGATCCAAACAGGCCCTAAATGCGATGAGTTTATTGTAGCTATTCATAGCAATAAAAACAATATGTTAAAAATTTGACTATTTCTAGAGAGAGAATGAGCAACCAGTAGTCCAATACCACATTTATCATCCTAATGTTACTAATTCACTGCAGGCTCCTAAACACTGATAAAGTGTGCCCGTTAATCCTTAAATGGGATATTCTACAAACTAGAAAGAAAAAGTGTCAACATTTTTCTCAAAACACGGTAAGATACTCTCATGTACACACGCAAAAAGGTTTTAAATAGTAGGCTACTTGCGCTCTCTCTCCTACGTGGACAGAAAAAGTGGTGAAAACTAAAATAGCTAGGGACGATCAAATAGACAAGGAGATTTCACGTATTCTAAGAAGCCAAGAGTATTACATGTGGGACCAAGTTACAGTGGTGAGATAAATAAGTATTTTTTTGTTCTCTTCCCTACACATCAACTAGCTATTTGCTACAACCATCATGAATGCGCTAATAATCTCCATGCACTAGAAAAAATACAGAAAATCCTAGACATTGCTACAATAATAAGAAAAATATATCCATCCATTTGATATATTAAAATCTTAATATCCATTAAACTTATCCTATTTCATAAATAATTACTCACATAGGTCACTATGAAAAGTAATCTCAACATGTGCATCTAAATCACCTACTCTACTATTACGAAAGATAGACTGACAGAGAGTGTTTGATACGGTGGGATCGAGCCGCGTGCTTCTCGTAATACAGGCCGGACGTTGTTCTGGAGCGGGGATGGAGCTTCCTACCATATCGAAACAAGTCATAATATTAAATACCTCTAAATTTGCATCGCAATTGACCATCTTTGCTACTATAATAAATAACCTAAAATAATTCCTTAGATTTAGATATAATTTACTAATATTTGATGATATAATAGATAATTTTAAATAACATTTTAAACTTATAGTAACTACCCATCTCTGATGTTACTAATAATAAGCTAAAAGAACCAAATATGCATCTAAATTATCAACTTATATTTTTATTAAAAAAACTAAATTACCAAAAAAATAGCTTACATATATATAGGTTATCGAAGACTCTAACTCATGTGAGAGTACATATTGATGGACTAACTATTATTAATTGGAGGTTTCGTTCATTTTAATCCTCATGAGAAAGCGCTAGTAAAATCTTGAAAATTCCCACAATAATTAGAAAAATCTGGCTATCAATTATGCAGATTGAAATATTAATATACATTAGATTCATCTCGTTTTCTGAACAATTACACATACCTCTGCCATTATCAAAACAGTAACCGCCTAAATATACATCTAAGTTACCCACTCAGTCATTGTTCTGATAATTTTATGTCCTTCGGACAGCGTTTCCGTTCGATTTATAACGAGCCCCCTGTTTTCTCAAGATAGGACTCCGGCTCCATTTCCATTCGAAAATAATTACAGCCACAGGAATGCCGAGTGCAGCGTTCATCACCTATATAAGACTCTACAAGTTAGTTTCACGTTTTGGTGCCTTGCTTCACTTCATCTTGAATTTGAATCCGGAATATGAACCACTTGATGCTGCAAATGAATCGTACAATAGGTTTTACGGCCAGTACTACTGATAAGTGATAATGTATGTTTGCAAATTTCAACCGATCTAGTACACTGATAGTAACATGATTGAGATTATCAGTCTGTATCTTCGTGATACAATTCCTTTCCTCTGATCATTCCTTTTCCTTCTTTAGTTCCTCTCATAAAGAAGCTGGAAAGCTTATTTTAGAATGGGATTTCCGGGGCCCGAGAAGAACGCATCGCTCGCCAGATAACCATGGCCTTTGAGGGCGTGGCCGGCATTGGCATATCCAAGCGGCCGTCGCAGCAATGCCTGGACGCCGCGGAGAAGGCCGCCCGACGCGCCGAGCCAGGAGAGGGTACGGTGGAGCGGGACACAGCAACGCCATGGCTCGCGAGGAAGAAGGTCACGGCGCTCGCCATTTGCCTCGTCGCGCTGCCCGTCCTGATGACCACGGTTAGCCGCCGGGACGCGCCCTGGACGCCCGCGTCCTTTTGGCCACTGGCCGCATTCACACGCCAAGGTAACGTCATCAATCCGTCTTGAACCATGTCGATTGTAAGGACGAAGGCCATCAATTCTATTTGCCATGATCAGAGATGAAATTTTACTCACCGGCACTGGTTTTTCAACGTTTCCGTGTGCGATTTCAATGCAGACAAGCTCCTCGGCGGCCTGCTCGTGCCGGGGCTCGACGAGCGCTCGTGCCTCAGCCGGTACCAGTCCGCGTTCTACCGCAAGAACCTGACGCGGTCGCCGTCCGCGCACCTCATCCGGCGGCTGCGGCAGCACGAGGCGCTGCAACGCCGGTGCGGCCCTGGCACCGGGGCCTACAGGGCCGCGGCGGCGCGGCTCATGTCCCGGCGCCGCAACAGCACGGACGACGCCGACGGCGCCCCGGGCGCCTGCAAGTACCTGGTGCTGGTGCCGTACCGGGGGCTCGGGAACAGGATCCTGGCCGTGGCGTCGGCGTTCCTCTACGCCGTGCTCACCGACCGCGTCCTGCTCCTCGACGACAGGAACACGTCGATGGGCGACATCTTCTGCGAGCCGTTCCCGGGGACGTCGTGGCTGCTGCCGCGGCGCTTCCCGGTCGGCAGCTTCCAGAACCTCACCGGCGAGGTGCGGGAGAGCTACAGGCACCTGGTGGCGCGGAACGGCAGCGCGGCGGCGGCGGCGTCCGTGTCCACGCTCCCCTACGTCTTCGTGGACCTCGACCACTCCTGCACCTACCACGACAAGCTCTTCTTCTGCGACGAGGAGCGGCGGTTCCTCCGCCGCGCGCCGTGGCTGGTGATGAGGACGGACGGCTACTTCGTGCCGGCGCTGTTCCTCAACCCGGCGTACCAGGACGAGCTCGACCGCATGTTCCCTCGGAAGGACTCGGTGTTCTACCTCCTGGCGCACTACCTGTTCCACCCGGCGAACAAGGTCTGGGGGCTGATCACCAGGTTCCACGAGTCGTACCTGAGGAGCTCGGACGAGAGCTTGGGCATCCAGGTCAGGGTCTTCGACGGGGACACTCCGTTCCAGCACATTTTGGACCAGATCCTCGCCTGCACGTCGCAAGAGCACCTGCTCCCCGACGTGGTGACGCAGGAGCCGCCACGCCCGTCGGCGGCCGGCGGCGCGCGGTCCATGGCTGTCCTGATGACCGGCCTGAGCTCGTGGTACTACGAGAACATCCGGTGGAAGTACTGGCAGTCGGCGACGGCCACCGGCGAGGTGGTGAGCGTGTACCAGCCGAGCCACGACGAGCACCAGCTCTCGGGCTACACGACGCACGACATGAAGGCGGTGGCCGAGATGTACCTCCTGGGCATGACCGACAAGATCGTCACCAGCGGCTGGTCCACGTTCGGCTACGTCGGCCAGGGGCTCGGTGGCCTCACGCCGTGGATCATGTTCAGGCCCGAGAACCACACCACGCCGTACCCGCCGTGCCGGCGAGCGGAGTCAATGGAGCCCTGCATGCACGGGCCGCCGTTCTACGACTGCAGGGCCAAGCACGGCGCCGATACGGGGAAGCTGGTGCCTCATGTCCGGCACTGCGAGGACATGAGCTGGGGGCTCAAGCTTGTTCACCCCGAGTGACACTAACAGGAATCAACAATGGAAAAGAATAAATTCTGTGATTCGAATGAATGCCTAGTGTGGCATTTCTGCGGATTTGCGTTACACTCGATCTATTGACAGATACATACCATTGAGAACAAGCAAAGCATCCATTGAATCAATCAAACAGCTTGAGGCCGAAATCCAAATCTTCGCAGTGTCGCAGGAAGGGCACATGCGCCACGGGATCAAGATCCTGTTCCGCGCGGCAGACGAGAGACGGCCGCGAGTGCAGGCACGGCTCCACCGACGCCGCCCTCACGCAAGCGACGTCGGCCCTCATCGTGCTCCGGTCCGGCAGCAGCAGCAGCCATGGCCGGAGCCCGGCGAGCGAGTGCGCGGCGTACCCGAACGTGGAGAACCCCGTGGTCACCACCTTGTCGGAGTAGCTGAGCAGGAAGATCTCGGCCAGGGCGCGCTCGTTGTGCGCCCGCGCCTCCGTGTGCTGGTCCTGGTCGTGGCTGGGCTGGTACACCGTCACCACCTCGCCCGTCGCCGTCGCGTTCGTGTAGTACACGCTGTGCAGCCTGTCGTAGTACTCGGGCTTCAAGGAAACCACCAGCACGGCCTTCACCTTCGCCGGCCGGGCACCCGTCGCCGCCGGCTCGCTGGTGTCCGTCACTCGCGGCAGGAGCTCGTGCTCCCACGCGCACCGGGTGATCTGCCCGTACATGGCCTCGAACGTGATCGGAAGGAACGGCGCGATGCGTACCTGTACGCCGAGACGCTCGTCGGCGCCGGCGAGGTACCCGTCGTAGAACCTCTCCACGATGCCCCACGCCCGGTTACCCGGGTGGAGGAGGTACCTGCCGAGGTGGTGGAACACGGACCCCTTCGCCGGGAACATCCGGTGCAGCTCGGCACGGTACATGGGCATGAGGAACAGCGCCACGGCGAAGTAGCTGTCGGACCGGAGCACCATCCAGTTGAACCTGTCGAGCACGCGGTGGTCCTCCTCGCAGAACGCGTGCTTCTGGAGCCGGAGCTCTGTCTGCTCCAGGTGGAAGTAGACGTACGGCGGCAGCGAGCTCGCGTCGCCGCCGCCATCGTCGTAGCGGACGACGTTGTTCTCGAGCATGTTCGTGTAGCTCTCGTTGGAGCCGACCCAGAAGCCGGTCGTGTAGGGGAAGTCCGGCGGCAGGACCCAGGAGGTCCCCGGGAACGGCTCGCAGAAGAGGCCCTCCATCTCGGGGGGCTCGTGGGCGAGGAGGACGCGGCCGGTGAGCAGCGCGTAGAGGAAGGTGGAGACGGCGCTGAGCATCCGGTTGCCGAGGCCCTGGATGGGGAGCCACACCACGTACCTGCACTCGGCGCGGTCGGCGTTGCGGCCGGACATGACCTGCGCCACGGCGGCGCGGTAGTTTGCGGTGCCCGGGCCGCACCGCCGGTGGTTCGCCTCGTACTGCCTCAGCTTCTGGACGAGGTAGGGAGACACCGGGAACGGCGACGGCTTCCAGCGCTTGGACGCCTCGTAGCGGCTGAGGCACGTCGCCGCGTCGAAGTCCGGAGAGAGGAGCCCGCCGAGGAGCCGGTCGTGGTGAGCGTCGCCGCCGTCCGTCGTCTGCCGGGGCGACGACGACGACGCATTGCCGGAGCCTGCGTTTGGGCACACGAAAGGAAGCTTGAAACGCGGGCCATTACCGTGCTTGTAGTAAGCTTAGGAGACAGGATCAAGTACCCTGCAGTTGCGCACGGTGCCAAACCAGGGAGTCGGCGGAGATGGAGGCGACGGCTCGGTCGCGGAAGAGGAAGAAGGACAGGAGGAGCAGCGGCAGCGCGAGCAAGAAGACGACGGTGACCGTCCCCAGACCGGTCGGCCGGCGTTTCTCTGCCTCCGGCAGATCTCCTGCAGCTTTCATCGCACTGGCGGAATCCATGGCACGCCGACACTACCCCGGTCGAAATCTAGTCCTGGTTTGTTTTCTTGTGGGCACTGGCCAGTTATCGACAGGTCAACCATGGCAACGGAATAATCTTCTAGCTGTGATTCTTCCGATCTTGCATATAGAAATCAGAAATGGTGGTACCATGCATGCGACAAGGGGGCGCGTAGCGGAGCCCCAAATGTCGGGACGGTCTGGTATCATTGGGGCGTCATTAATTCAACAGATGTGCGGGGACCAAGACCCGGATGAGTCCATTTCCTCTTTCATGGACATCATCAAAATTTACCAAAGCAGCCAGTTCCTTAAAATCTGACCCTATTGCAAGCAGGGAAGAAATCTAACGACAGTCAAACTTGGTGAACTTGATGAAGAGACTTGGAAGGGACTATTGACCAAGATATTCTGTACACATCATCAAAATAAACCGAGTAGATACAGGGTTCACCTTTTCGTTTTACTGTAGCAAAAATTTCGGTTTGACCAAAAAATTTGACCTTCGTATCTTAGGGTTAAGAACCAGAAAACGCCGTTTTCCGGATCAAAATCCGCTTCCCGGTGTGGTCTGGAAACGGAATTCCGGTCCAGTTTTCCAAAATTTCCGTCCGGAAAGGTATTCCCTGATAGATACTATACACATCTGTAGCGCCCCAAGATATTCTGTCTATTGACCATCTCTAAGATCGAAAAGTGTAAAAATAATAATACAGTAACTCGGCACCCGTCAACGGGTAATGTAATGGGAAATGAAATCGGTATAATTCCATACGTGCCTTCCACGGCAATTAGCCTCGTTTACCCTACCATAACAATAAATATCACTCTTACATCTTCTCAGCAATCAAGAAAACTAGCCCTACCATAACAATAACTATGGCTCTTATATCTTCTCAGCAACCACGAAAACTAAAAATGCACTCAACGTAGAACGAATAACAATGTCACTAGATGAGTTTTGGTTTCAGCCGTTCAGCTTGTGGATCAAGATAGCATGAGTAGCAATGTGAAGCTTCTCGCAACATAAATGGTAGCCAGAGGATGTGTCATGACTTCCAAAAACAGGGTGTCGACGCCAATTTTTAATGACCAAGCACAGAAATATTACTTTTCATGAAATAAAATACCCCAAGGCAATCTAGCCACTTATGAATCACGATTGATACTTTGAGCTCTTCCTGTGGAACTTGTATAGTGTTTGTGAATAGAGATGATGAAGAAACTATTTCACAGCCATATTTTTTCACTTAACATGAAAATTTTACCTGGCAAGGCCAACTAAAATAAAATATTTTTAAAAAGAAAGCTCAGGCAGCAATTTGACACTTTTTGATTGGCTGGCCATCATAGCATTTCATGTGAAGTGTGTTCCAACTTCCAACTCTAATCCATCACTGTGGAACAAAATCATGCTGATACCTCATCGATATGTTGGTTCAGACTCTTCCCTGGTGGGATGAAGATCAAATCATCCCAACCAGAATTTCTCTCATTTATCTGCAGAATAAAGAGCCGGAGTGAGAACAACTTTTGTAGCACAGGTGTACAATCAGTTTGTATCTCCATCCTACCTCCATTTTCTTCAGGACATCCTCCAAACTCCCAACCTGGAAAGATATAGAAGTAATAGATAGTATTCATGAAAGCTCACAAAAGCAAAAGGAATACAATTAATTGATCATACAACTGCGTACCATAATTTTCTTAGACAAGGCTGACCCCTTTGAAGATTTAGACGCCCTAGTAAGTTCCCTTTCTATGTCTTCCTGAACAATAGAGAACTAGTGAAGACCTAAACAGGACTGTGTACACTGCTTGATATAAAATGTAGCCTGGCAAACCTTTTGAAAATATATTGGGCAGTAGCGCTTCTTCTGTTTTTTCACAACCAGCAGATCTGACTGTACATGCGAAAAGAAGTTGTCATCTTTAAGGATGCTCAGACTAAACAAAGGAAGTCAAGAGTCTAATTGTGCAAACAATAGTACGAAAAAAATAAGCACAAACATCTCAAAAGCAAAGTGTAAAGCATCTCCAGAAATGAGACAGAAAGTCAGAAATTATTCTAATGAAGCAATGATGTAGCAGACTACAATCATTTTGGGAGTTATTTATCTACAGTACTGCAATGTGCTGTAAGAGATTTCACTTTTTGGTTAGTAGCATTTTGTGTGTCATGGTGTGGTCACTCTTTCATACCAGCAACTATTCCACTTAAAAAAAGAAAAAGAGACATGCCAAACATTTTTGTTTAAAACTCTAAACCTGAGGAAATAATAAACTCCTAAAAAAAAGAGGGATTTCAGACAGCACAGTATGACTACACAGCTTCACAATATGAGTCTTTGATGGTGAGACTGGAATGGGTTGCCATTCATTTTCACAATAAATAGGGATGGGCAAGTAAATCATATAAACAGTAAACAACTACAGTTTGTCACTGTTTTTTTTTTTCTTTCAGAACCTACCAAATTAGCCACTAACTTTACCAATAGATAGATAAATGCATTAGTGGTTTTAAAGATAAGGCACGTAGCAACAATTTGATTAGCCAGTGATCTAATCCACCAGGCATCGGTATTTAATTTTTCCTATTGAGACATTCTTGTTATTTACTTAATCACAAATAAAATTATCTACTAAATGCAAGGATATGTTTCCGCTAAACATGCATAACAAGAACAGCTTATAGCATCATATCCCAGTAACATGACTCGTGAGACATTAAATTATAAGCAGTATTTCTAAAAGGTAAATTTCTTAGTAGAGAGGTGGAGCCACAGATATTACCTGAAAAACAGGAACACCATCAAAAGCAGTTGTGCCTGATTTCAGCTGCAAAAATAAGAGGGCAATACATGTCACAAGGGTAAAATAACCCTGTAATTCTGCATTCAAGTACCAGTATAGGAAATCATAATAATTCGCATGTTCTGAACTCACAAATCTCGATTTAAGAGGCCACCAAAAGTAAGCATTACCTAAATTTTAACAGAAACATTGTAGAACTACAGGTGTGCACTACAGAGGATCGTCGCAAGTGAGGTAATCAGGAAAAAAAAACAGAAAGATTCGATATTTTCTACTACGGTACTTCTCATGTTCTATGTGCATGTCTAGATTCTAGAAGTGATGAATTATGGTAAAAACATTCGATCCACCTTCATAACCAGGTAGTTGAGTTCCTGGAGCCAAGCCTCTTTTATAGGTGGATCACTTGGGATTGCTCCGAGTTATGAAATTTCTTCAAACTGAGGTTTTGTTTTTTTCAAGTATTAAAACTCAGTGAACCAATAAGTGGATATGCGATTTAGGAATTTCGGCCAATTATGAACAGGTTCTAGGTTACATGGATAAAGATGGTGAACAAATGAGAATTTTCAATACCCTAGTAACTACACGATTGGTCATGCCCATTGTGTGCCAATGATATTCAAATTGATATTAAAATCCTAAGTTATGGAACCATGGGGATACATACTCCATTCCACTGATGTTAAGTGGTAAAGAAACACAATAAGGGCGTGAATAATTTTTGTTTTAAAAAATGGTTCCAACTGTGGCTTGCTGCTTCCAAGAGCAATGTAGTCTACCAGATGAACTGAGTTATACTTACATCATGGTGAGAGAGGTGGAAGGAGCTGTAAATCGATCCAAGTACAGATAAGATAATACTATAATAGAGCAATAAGCCACAAGTTTATTAAAGAGCAGACCTCCAGTGCATTCTTTATTTGAAGAGGGTCAGGTAAGAACCGAAATGCAATACCTTCAGCCTTCAACATATAAACCTGCACAAGAAGCAATGGTGTAAGGTATGTTCATGGCATGAAGCATAAAAGCCATCGATCTGGTTCACACATAGGAATAGCAAACCTAACCATTGGCCACGGGTGCCACACGCCCATGCCCGACAGGTTTAGGTGTGGGAGTTGGTACAAAATTCCACCTATGGGTGCCCAAAATACAAGGGGCACACACTATCTATTCCAATGACAATCCAATCCTGGGTACAAAATTCTACCCTCAAGTGCGGGTGTGAGTGTAGAAGTTTACCCATTAGGCAACGTGTCGCGGATGGGTATGTAGTATTTATACTCCACCCACACCTTACCCAACCCGGTGCCATCCCAACCCTAACAAATTGCCGATGGATGAACCAGAATGAAGCTGTGATAGTGCTAACCTAATGTCCTAATCTGACGTGTCATTCAAATACTAATAAGATTGTTTGTAAGGCAGTCCTAAGCTAGGTATAGGAAATAGGCACGCGATTCTAAGTAGAATTTATGAGATAGTAGAGGAGGCTTCATTCCTCACCACTTGTATATTTTCCAAAAAAGCCAAGTTCTGCAATTAGTGATTGGCTCGGGTCTCTACAATAGTTCTGTGTGGCTTCAATTCTCTTTATATGTCTTTTAACTTTTGCGAATAACTCTTTTTTATCTTTGGAAAAGCATATATAACCAGCAGGGTCACCGCTTCTCCTGTTTTATATTAAAAAAAGGTCAAGTTCTCACATCGCTAAATACAAAGATGCCTTCCAGTGACTAGCATTTTTCTCATGCTCCATACAAACCCCAAGCTCCCTACAGACAGTATAAACCCTAATACCCCAAATTTATGCAAAAACCAATATTGTTTCTGAAGCATTCACATGTTTGATCACAAGATATCGAGTGAGACCCACCTGATCAAGTGTAATAGGCACCACTTTTGCCCCCCTCCCAAGCACCGGCTGCCGCGTCCTCACCTAAACCACACCCAAGCCCCCAAACCATTAGTGAAGAAATCCGTAATAAAACCACAAAAGCCAACAGGCGGCGAGAGAGCCAGCGGAATACATGCGACAGGAGGGCGTCGGCGTCCTCGGAACGGAAGCAGAGGAGGCCGAGAGAGCGGAGGCCGGTGGCGGGGTCGGAGACTAGCACGAACTCGTTGCTGGAGTTGCAGACGGTGAAGACGGGCGTGCCGGTGAGCGCGCGCGCGACCTCGTCCGGCGCGAGCGCGAGGGACAGAGCGGCGCCCTGGGGCCCGGGGCCCGGCGTGCGCACGGCCTCCGCGGCGAGGGCGGGCCGCGGGCGCGGGGCGGTTAGGTGGGAGGCCAGGCGGGAGAGGTGGTGCTGGAGGAAGGAGGAGGCGGCCGCGAGCGGGTTGGGAGGCGGCCACGCGGCGGAGGGGGAGGGGGAGGGGACGGGGGTCCGGTCGGACATGGGCGCAGCGGCGAGGGGGAGGGAGGAGCGCGTGGAGATGGAGGAGTCCGGCGGCGGCATCGGGTGGGTTACGGCGGCGAGAGGCGGGGCTTCGGCTGTGGCGTGGCGTGGCCGCGTGGGAGGTGCCGTGTTGGTCGGCGACTCGGCGGCGTCGACGAGGAGCGCCGGGCGCGGGGCGGATTCGATTGGAGTCAGCCCAGCGCCCGCACCGGCGTTGCGGCCCGGTTGGATGGGTTCATGGGCTGTGACTTTGGGAGCATTCTGGTTCGATCATCATTATTTAATAATTCGTATACTCAAATAATTCTCCTTTTAAATTTAATTTAATAATTTAGTGAGAAAATAGGCTAATTTTCCGAGCTGAAATACTCGATCATATGGCCATTTATGGTAAAGTACTCTCTCCATATTTAAATATAAGACGTGGTTAATTTTTTAAAAAAATTTCAATCATCTGTCTTATCTAAAAATATTGTGTAAACATAAAATGAAACAAGTCATTCTCAAACTCTATGCTATGATAAAAGAAATCACAACAAAATAAACAATAACTTATAATTTTTTTGAATAAGACAAGCGATTGAAGTTTTGAAAAAATCAACTATGATTTATATTTTAATATGAAGGGAATAGTATATTTTTTACGTTTGTAGTTTTTCTGCATTTTATTATTTATTTATTTATGTAAGCGGAAGATATTAATGATCGATAAACTACTCCTTCCACATTTGATTTTTTATACGAAATTTAGCTACTTGTCTTAGTCGAAAAATTGTAATTATTATTTATTTTTAATATTACTTAGTTTATCATATGATATGTTTTAAGGATGAATTGATTTTTTTTTTGTAATTTCTTGAATAAGACAAATGGCTCAACTTAGTGTTAAAAACAACATAAATCGGAACGCATCGCAGCGTGTTTCTACACTTCAAACTTGGAGCTTTGTCTCATGCATCTACAATTGTCAAACGCTTTAAAATTATAGTTCATCTCATTCCACGAATACGAACACACAAATAGAGTACTCAAAGTGAGTATTTTGCCACTGTTTAGACATTATTTGGTACTGTTCTACATTGTAGATGACATGATATATAGAGTGGAGTGAGAAATAAAAAATAGGGATGATTATATTTGTCGGAGATAGACTAAGGTCTTGTTTGGTTTGAGAATGATCGAAAGAGATTAAATCCATTTTTGTACAAATTTAATTAGAAAATAATTTAATCTCCTTCGATTCCCTCGCAACCAAACACAACAAAAGCCTAAATCCAGAGAGAAGCTACGGAGCATGGACAGTGATCGACTGAACGAAGGGGATTGCGAAACAGATCTTAGCTTGGTCACATCGATGATACACGACGGCTGATCAGCTGACGTCTAACGAACACTCAATAATCAGTACTAGACTACTAGTTGAAGCCGAGCTGGGTGATCTTGACGTGGAGTTGCCTCTGCGCGAAGGCGAAGAGGCGGGCCACCTCGTCGTCGCCGTCGACGCGGCCGTCGCGGTTGGCGTCGGCGGCGCGCACCCCACCGCGCGCCTTCCACCACGCGAACCACACGTTGAGGCTCCGCAGCGCGTGCTGCAGCTCCTCCCGGCTGATCCGCCCGTCGCCGTCCGCGTCGAACTGCGCCAGCCACGCCCGGAACTCCTCCACCGTCGTCACCTCCCCTTGCGGCAGCGCACGGTACCGCTTGAACGCCATGGATACCCTCGCCGATCGACTGCTGCTTGTTGGCTTTATGATCGACGGTTGGCTAGTGACACTGGTTTAGTAGTGCTTTTGATGGTGCAGGCAGGCGACTGATGGAGTGAGTAGCAGGCACCTATGCACTTATATAGCCGGCCCGGGAGGAGAGAGGCACGTTTTCCACGCACATATACGCCTTTGGTCGTGTTGAACATTAATCAGGTATAGATTTATTGTTCGATGAGAATGAAAAATACGTAGTAGTGGCTAGTTTACTTTAAGATTTCACACGCTTGCCTTTGGGCTTTTCTCAAGGGGAATAATCTCGGTGGTGCAGCTACTTCTGTATTCTTTTAGAGTAGGATGCGCTGCTATATACGTATAATTGGAAAAATGGAAGCGGCAACGCGGTTTAACCATCACATTTGGTGACCCATTTCGTGTCACACCAAATTAAAAAAAAAAAAAAAACAAGAATCCTTGGAATACTTGATAAGCAACTATAATTTGGTGCACATCCATCTTAGCGAAGTAGTAGGAGTATGTCTTGGTGGGGCGGGGGTATATGCTTTGTGATAGTGATGACCAAACTCATAATATCGTACACTAGCCACATCTGGTTGCCATGAGCTGATTATGGAGCTATTTAAAAAAAAAACGTGTATGCCACGAGGGAGCCAAAGTATATGTCTTTAGTGAGTTAACGCATCTTATGTACTTGGCAAGCGTGAAAAGGTGAAACTACCGATCTCAAACTTTAACCAAACGTTGAACGATACATGCCAAAAAAAGTTTATAAAATTTGGAACGATGATGCCACCATATCGCCAAAGTATATGTCTTTAGTGAGTTAACGCATTTTATGTACTTGGCAAGCGTGAAAAGGTGAAACTACCGATCTCAAACTCTAACCAAACGTCGAACGATACATGCCAAAGAAAATGTTTATAAAATTTGGAACGATGATACTACCATATCACCAAATTAAAGATATAAACTTGTTATATAAAAAAATGTACAAAAATTATGTGCAAAGTGCACCTACTGGCTACTGAACATTGCCCCTAGCGCTACCAAAATGGCGAAAGAGGTATTCGAAAAAAAATGGCGAAAGAGGAGTGAGATAATAGTTAAAAGAGTAACCCCCTAAACTAGTACACAATTCTCAACCATGGTCCTCATACGACGGAATTGCATATCTACGTTCCTAACCTATTTAAGGCCATCTCCAGCGGTACGCACAAATAGACTTGCAAAACATTGTTTTCGCATTGTATATAAAGAGAAGTCTGAAATATGGGAAATGGGATAGGTAGTTTGCTGGAATTGGTCTAAGTACACAACTTTTGTTCCAAAGCAGCCAACCTACATGCCTATATCATAGGAACTATTGCAAGCTGACAAAAATAAGTTTTTTCCTTGGTTTCTACCCATCGAAAATTTAGGGCATTCTTGTTGTGGCAGAACATTGTCTACATCCCTCATGCGTCGAGGCCAAGGAGTGGTGACTCTAAGGAGAATGACAGGTGTGGAGGACGCTCCTGTGACGGCCACAAACATGCCACTCCTCGCCCACGAGGGCCACACTGAGAAGTGCACCAAACCAGATCGCGGAGTTAGCATTGCTTCCCCAAGCATGTACAAAAATGCCTCTTCCAGAGGTGGTGGTGGCTCCAAACGATCAAAGTGGACAGGAAGCCGCGCGGCATGGTGTCGGTCATTATTGGAGGAGATAAGAGGGATGAGGGATGAGGGGGAACGAGGGGAGAGATTACGGTAATGAAATGAGGTTTGGGACCCACACGAAGGTTCCATGCCTTAGCTCCATGTTAGCTAACGGGTTGTGGTGTGCTTGATTTTGGACTAGGATTAGGATACAATCTGTATTTTTCTAGCTAGTTTGGAGACCTAAGGTTAGAATCTTGTAGCAGTTTAGGTACTACCCTATGTAACGCCCACTTATCGGATCGCGTTGTAGAATCATGTCAACTAATATACTAAGTTGTTGTAGCATGGATTTGAGTTCTTAGGTGGAGTGAGAAGATTGTCTGGCCTTGGGATTTTGGACTCTTAGTCCTACAGTTGGATTTGCTGCTTGGTCAGGTGTTGCTTGAGATCGAGGCATGTTTAATTCAAGCATAGGCCTATACCTTTAAATAGATGGGAAAAGTCTGCAACCTCAAATTGTACAAGTTGTCTGATTTTCAACCTTGAATTACGAAACCGGACAGCCAAGACCATCAAATTGTCAAAACCAGACAAAAACACCCCTATGGTTTTGATGGTGGTTTTCTATTTTTGAAAACAATAATCTTATTTAATATGTAAATATTCATAATTAAATCATTTTAAATCACTTAAATATAAAACTTATACCATATTTGTTCTAAAAACATATTCTATCTATTGATTCTCTATTTGAAACTTATTTATTTTCACATCTATTATTTTATTACTCTCAAGGAAATATTTGAAATAGGAGCAAATAAATTTCAAATACCTCAAAATAGAGCACTAGTGGAAAGATTATTTTTTAGAAATTATTTGGTATATATTTCATATTTTTTTTGAATTAAAATGAATTTATTTTAAATGTTAGATCTTAATTAAGATTAAAAAATAGAAAACCACCATTGAAACAACCCTTAGGCCTTGTTCGGTTAGGGGATTTTCCAAAAGTATTGGAGAAGATTTAATCTCTTTCTATTTAAATTTGACTAGGAAAAGATTAAATCTCTTCCAATCCCCTTCAAAACCGGACAAACCGAACAAACCCTTAGGGGTGTATATTGTCCGGTTTTGATAGTATGATGGTTCTGATTGTCCGTTTTCGTAGTTAGAGGTTGAAAATCAGACGTCTTACTCAAGGTTGTAGAATGGAATTTTCCCTAAATAGATATATAATTTCATAGTTTTTTAAGCTAAATGAGGAAGATCTAATAGTATAGAGATCCTTAGTGCAACCTAGTAAAATAAGGGCACTATATACTTGTATAATTGTCATTATATGTTTATCTTTATTCGATTCCTTCGGTGCTTTTGTTCATGCTTCGCCACACATATTATTCCGTGATGCCAAATCCTTGTGTCTCTTTTATGCATCATCCATTCCTTCTTTGAGCTTTCACTTCAGAGCTGTTAACAAATCACTACTGCACAAGTATACTGTAAAAGCGCCTGTTGTTCTTAGGACGGGCCCCACGATGTGCACCGCTCCTATTGTAAGCTCTGCAGCAGCTCCTCCTAATAGTAGGAGCGGTTGGTGCGGTCCACCGCTCCTGCTGCGACCGCTCCTGCTGTAAGGCTCACAGCAAGAGCGGTGGACATCTCAAACCGTTCCTGCTATTTTATTTACAGGAGCGGTTTGTTCTGTGCACCGTTTCTATAAACTAAATAGCAGGAGCGGTCAGCGGTGTCCACCGCTCCTACTAGTTTTCTCCAAAACTTTCGCTTTTGGCACGAATATCAAAATATTCTCCTCCTTTTAAAATTCTACATTCAAGTTAACAGCACCGCTCTTGCTAGCCTGTGCAGCGCTTCTTCAAACCTATTTACTGATCTCTGCTCCCCTTATCTTCTCCTACTACTCTTCCTCTCTCCCTTAGCTTCTCCTGCTCCCTCCCTCTCTCTCCTGCTCCCTTAGCTTCTCGCCTAGTCTGGTGCGGCGGCGACGGCGGTGGTCCGGCGCGACGACGGCGCGTGACGGCAGCACAACGGCGGTGGAACGATGTGGCGACGGTGCGCAGCGGTGGGCGGCGCAGCGGCTGCGCGCGGTGACGGTGGCGCAACGGCGAGCGGGCAGCAACGGCGCGCAGTGGGCGGCGACGGCTGCCTGGTGCAGCGACGGCGAGGTGCTCGACGGCGATGCACAGGCCACGCTCGGCGGCGGCGGCAGTGGCAGCGGCGTCGCGGGGGCCGGGTGCACGGGCCGCGGACGCCGGGGCTGCGGGCGACGGCGACAAGCCGGCGACAAGCCAGCGCGGCGGCTGCGAGCGGGTGGCGCCGGCGGTGCGACCTGCTCACGGCTCACGGAGCGCAGGCGGTAGCAGTGGCCCTGCCTGCTTTTTTTTTTGTTTTTTTTAATCCACAATAGGAGAGATGGACGGATTGAACCGCTCCTGCTATGTTTTCAGCCGCTTCTGTGAGGTCCTCAGCAGGATCAGCTCAAAACATAAGTCGCTCCTGCTGCAGCCTCTGCAAGAGCGGTTCAGCGGGTTCCACTGCAGGAGCCCACGAGCAGAAGTTTTTTATAAAACCATTTTCGTAGAGGATTTTTCCACCGCTCCTACCGCACATTTCTGTAGCAGTGAATTGCTGTAGCCACATGTATCATGTATGTACTGTCATCGAATATATCAGTGAGGACAATCCCCACCGGCCATAAATTGAACATTCAAGACAAACGTAAGAACACAACACGAAGGCCGTGACATGAACATGCGAGTAAGCATGCTTATAGCCGTTCCTCTGCAAGGTTGCTGATATACTGGAAAAACTAATACACAGCTGAGACTCACTTGAACCGTCCACGAAAGTTACCACAAGACACTGTAAAAAGGCAAAAAGCCAAAAGCATCCGTACACCATTTGACAAGCAACAAAGCCATCCATCGATCAAGGTCGGAAAAAAAAAACAAGAACAAGTAGCAATAGCAACACACGTCCACCCTTCCAGATAGAGATCGTCACGTGTGGCTGATCATATATAGTCTGATGAGATCATCAGTAGTGATACTCCCAATATATAGATCAGCACTCAGTAGTACCCAAGCTGGGTGATCTTGACATGGAGATTCCTCTGCGCGTAGGCGAAGAGGCGGCCCACCTCGTCGTCGCCGTCGACGCGGCCGTCGCGGTTGGCGTCGGCGGCGCGCACCCCGCGCCGCGCCTTCCACCACGCGAACCACACGTCCAGGCTCCGCAGCGCGTTCTGCAGCTCCTCCTTGCTGATCCGCCCGTCCCGGTTCGTGTCGAACTGCGCCAGCCACGCCCGGAACTCCTCCACCGTCACCTCCCCCTGCGGCAGCGCCCGGTACCGCACGAACGCCATCACCGGCCGCTGCCTGCTGCCTGCTGCCTTTGTGCTTGGAAGCTTAAGCTAATATGAGTTGCTTCCACTTGGTGAAGTGTGAGTGTTTGCGAGAGATGATGGGTTGCAAGTGGAGATGCACAGCTGCAGGCGCTCCTATATATGCCTGTGCAGGAGGAGGGGCCACGGCGCTGAGATTTTTACGGCGCGGCGCTGTTACTGCACGTTTTCCATGCAGGGATTTTGACTGGCCGTGTTGGACATCGATCGGGTAGATTGTTAGGCGAAAATGGAAAATAGTGTGTCGAGTTGTCGACCATTAGTGGCTAGACTGCAGCTAATTAGATGCTGCAAGCTAGCTAGCTTGCCTTTGGGCCTTTTCTTTTACAAGGGGAACAATCGGTGGTGCAGCTTCAAAGCCGCATTATGCAGTCTGCATTCTTTGGATTAGGGTATATGTGTACTACTACTATTACATTATCAACATATATAGAATCTAGAAACGGAAGGAGCAAGGAGTTTGAACCATCAAACTTCCAGAATCCACTGAGAGCACTTGATAAAAATTGTGGCAAGTACACTACTTTGAGGATGTCTGGTTCACATCCAGCTTCGCAAAGCAGGAGTGTATTTTTGGTGAATTATAAGCACAGCTCGCTGATGGCCAAAATCAGCTTGGTAAAATCACTTGCTTTACATTCAGTTAGGGGCGGACCGCCCACTAGGGCCATGGCCCTAGTCTTAGGTTCAGTAGCAAGGGTATCTATCTTTTGTGGTATGCTTCTGTCCGTTATGTCACTAACTCACTATTAATAGCTATATAGATCAAGCATCATCAAAATCTGACATTTTAACCTATTTTTGCTATTTTCATTGTATAGTTTGTATGCACGATTCTGTGAGCTTAAATGTTGGCCCTACTCGTGGCTAAATGCTAGGTTCACCACTGCATTCAGTAGCCATGAGCTGATGTTTCGTTCAGCGCTCAGGGGCGCGGAAACATAAAAAAAATTAGATAAAATCGATGTTGTTGTAGCGTAAGTTGTTTTTGCATACATATCAATATCATTGGACTCATGCTTTCTTAAAGGCAAATATTTTGTCTTCACATCTTCTAGGTCAGTAGGCCGCACACATCTTCAATAATTCTAGCCCACATATATATCATGTAATCTTACTGCTAACATGTGCATAATATAGATACTATGCAATGGATGTTTTCCTGAAAAAAAACTTGGGCATTCAGTTAAGTGCCCTTGAATCAAAGGGTTTCTGACCCTGCCATCCAGCAAAGACTCCTAGTTATGCGGACTGGACACATTGTGAAATAAATGTAGTGTTATACTCCCTCTCCCTCTGTTCTAAATTAAATATTAATTCTATAATTCACTTTAGATTTGCCATAAAACCAATGTTTTCTCAATCTGACCAAATTTGGCCAAAATGGCACTATCATCTATAACATCAAATTAGTTGCATTAAATCCACCATAAAACATGTTTAGTTAGTACACTTATTTGATGTAGCTGTTAATAATATGCTTTTAAAATAAGTTGGTCAAAGTTAGAAAAGAATAACTTAGATAAAGTTTAAGTGCACTATAATTTTTCAAACGGAGGGACTGATAGACTATATATTTACACACATACTGGGAAATTGATATTACTTAAGTATTCCTCTTGATTTAATATGTTTGAAAAAGTATAAGCAACTGTTGGGTTGGCTGGTTAATATTTTTTTTCCTATCAATTGCGCAATCTTAAAATGCTATTTGGCCATCAGAATTGGCCTGAGAAATAACAATGCATACTTATCGTGATCTAGACTTTTGTTCTCCAACCGGTCTCTGCTTTTCCTTTACACGCTTCTACAAAATATTCACTGGTGTACGTGCTGATAGCACAAAATTGTACAGTATCTAGATGCAAAAGGATGAGTAATTTAATAAAAAGTTCCTGACCTGATCATACGAAATTAAAGCCTTAGAACTACAAGATTCTTTGTTCCAAAGACGCAGCTAAATCGTTGATTAGTGAGAATCAGATTCTGTTGGCAGGCTTTCACAGGCATTCGTGGACCAGAACAATCTGTTCGGCAAGTGTCCGTTGTTTATAATTATATATGCTTGTCGAGCACATCAAGAGGTTCTTTTGTTGGGTAGCGTCACAATGTTAAACACATGCACATGTACCACAGTAGCACTCCCTGTGTTCCAAATTACAATTACAATGAGTTCTAGCTTTTATTTTTAAATAGATTCACAAGATTTCAATGTGTGTGTTTTGTATGTCTAAATTTACAACAAGTGAATACAGATGAAAAAATTGTAGGCAAAAAACCCTTATAACTAGGAATGGAGGGAGCAGTTGTTATCTCCGTGTGTCACCGGTGAAATATGACCGCGTCATGAACTCATGATTACGTCAGAGAGTTCACAAAGAGCACCATGCCTATGTGCTGCCAACGCTGGCCAGGACAAAATTCGTATTCGATCTGTCATGGAACATTCTTTTGCCGTTTTTTGGAAAAAAAATCCAACAACGAGCTCGTAGTCCCTGAAGTCCTAAGAATTCTCCAGCTTCCCCGTCCCGGCAAGGCATGTTCAAGATGAATGCTCCTGCAGATTTCGCGTTTTCTAAAGCAGGATATGATTCTCGATATCGTATTATGGCTTCACGATATTAGTATAGACCAATCTTATCAAAAAGATATGGGAGAAAAAGCCAGAACTGGGATGCATCATTGGTTCATGTGTCTGCACTCTGCAAGACTGAGCCCTGCGAGTCGTAAGTCGTATCTAGAAAATTTCCCCGGGTATAGGGTTCGCCTTGCTGGACCTTTTCATTACTTGGCAGTATTGCAATGAACCTCCGCACGATTCCTCAAAGGTCATTCTGTGGAACCATTGCACGGTCTAATAATTGTCTAAAGACTACAAAGTTAGGTGCGAAATCAATGTTCGTCAAAGGGCTCTAGTTTTTGCTTGAGATCTCGGGTTCGAGTAGACGGGCACCATGCTAGCTTGACGACCTACCAGTTGAGCATACATGTAGTCCCATGCAAATCCAGGAATTTCGGAAACGGAAGGGCAAAGTAGGTTCACAGACTATTCAAACACTTGTAATTTGAACGGTTGGCAGACATTCGAACGTCTTCTTTCACATCTTTGAATTTATTTCAGTAAGTAATCATAGAAAGAATAATAAGCCACCCAAGGAAAGAGCAAGATGCTAATAGCAACTATGACAGGTAGAATGGAAGGGAATTTTTTTCAGATAATTAGATTTGGTGGATATGAAAATTAAAGAGGAAAGTGCAGGTATCCCCTGTTACTCTGTTAGTGTGCACCTTACAACCCACCTAGAACCTATGCCCACGATCCCCTTTCCAATACACTCATATGATACACAAAGCATATGTACATCCTCTCGCCAAGCGGTGCAAAAGCAAAATAGAAACAATTCAAGGGAACTTACATAAGTGAAATCTTGCTCTCAGTTGCCATTAGACACCATCCCTCCATTATATACACAAAATTCTCAACTTCTGCGACAAACTATAGTCTTGAACGTCGAAAGTACTTGATGGGATTGAATGGACCAAGCTGCCGGGTAGAAGTGAATGTTGGTCGTCCATTTGGGGGTACCGTAGGCTTTATGTCCCATCCTTCAACATTATTCGGAACACAAACATCAAATAGGATTTGTCCAAGGACTCCTTTAGGCTCCATGCAGGGTGGATGAGACATGTGGCGCCTCTGATCCTCAATCAGAGAACTTGGATCCCTAGATTCATCATGATCCTTGGAGCTTGGCAAGAAGAAGTGATCACTAGGACTGTTGGCAACCCTTCTTAAGCTCTCATTTGAATTGGCTGCAGCATTGTGTAGACTGCAAACAGAGTGCGCTATCTTGTACTCGTCACCAGCCCTATTTGAGTCATACAGTTGGCTTCGGTGACAGAAAGTAACAAGAGCTTTCTTCAGCATATCATCTACAGCTGTCCTGTATTCTGCTTCATGTGAATTGTAATGGCCTGCAAGTCATCAGGAAAAGAAATTCAATTGTTTATAAAATGTAGCACGATGTCTGACATTGGCAGCAGAGAAGAAAATATCGAGGCTTTCAAGACATGTAACAACTAGACTGATGCACATATTGCAATGTAAGCTTCTACTCTAAGTCTGTAACCATCCTAATGCCTAAAGCTACAATGTGGGCCTGGAAATCTCCCTCCCACTCCCACTTCCTCAGCATTCATGGAATTATGGGTAAAGTTCCATCCTGAATATTCTCTGTCTCCCTGAGAAATTAGTAACGAAGGAAGCATCTGTTCCCCTCTTACCACTCTCTCTTTGACCAATAACCAATCCAAGTGTGTAGACATGTGGTTCGAATCAGCCTTATAAAAAATTTGAGTGTAAAACTGTAAATAAATCATTAAATTCAAAGTGTCAATTGCTCATGGACCTGGTTCGTATGGGACTTGTATTTGTCCCTATTAGTTGTGCTGAGAATTCAATATGGGATAGTGACAGATCTTGGAAGAATCTCATTGGTTTCATTAACATTTCAAGTTATAAAGAACGTACTCATATTCTGAGCTGCCTATCAATAACAGAAAGCTAAGAACATACCAACATGTTGGGAGTCACTCCATTTCATAAGTTTAACATCCGTGCCTAGTTCCATCAGACGCCTCGCAAAACCACAGATAACATGGCATGGAGCGAGATTATCATCTTCAGAGCAAAATATAAGAACAGGACCCAATCCCTACAAACATTAAATGAAAATATCATATAAGCACTAAGAATGGTAGATGATAAATATCACACAGATAAAACTAAACTTACTGAAGATGAGTAAAGTGTATGCCAGTACTCTGCACGTTGAGCTTCAATTCTGCTTGGGAAGAGAGTATCCATGCCAGATGCCAGAGCCTTTGCCATCCATGAACGTAATATGGATGACTGAGACGAATTTCCATCGTCAGGATTTGGGAGAAACTGGGTGCCCACATCAGTGGCAAAATCTACAGGACCAGAGTCATAAATTTGCCCGCAGATACAGTTTCTCACTAACAAATAGTCCTTCTGCAAAGTGGACATTTTATGTCAAGAAACTCAGATATTTAAGCCAAGAAAGTCATAGCAGGAGGCCAAATAACTAATATCCAGTTATCCACCCAATGGTGAACCACATGTTAATTATAATAACAATGTTAAATTGAAAAAACAAACATACACAGTGAATATTTTATGTCAAGACAAATCCAACACGAAGACTGACAAAAAAACTGACGATGGGTAGATAATGGACTTCGCAAAATTTATCATCATTCATCGCTGCTGATACAAATTATGGACTCTCAGTACCTCATATGGGTTAAAGACACAAACCAGATAGTACAGATTTAGCATTTAAGGAAGGGGCTATCACTGATGAAGGACAAAGAAAACATTAGACATATTCAAAAAAGCACAACAATGACAGATCATCACAAACAACTGGAACAAACTATAGCCTAGCAGTACCTAAATCCATATGACATTTGACACGTGTTAACTATAAGGTTCCACATGTCTCAAAAATAGTTCAAGATTTCTTCATAGGTTACATAATCCCTCCCTCCTTGTAGTCAATAGAAATGTATGTCAAACTTAATGAAAAGAGAAAAACATGGCATACCATGGTTGCATCTCCTTCACATCTTCCATCTAGCAACTGGAAAATCCAAAATAATTCAGTCATTTCAACTGTAAGAACTGTTTTTTAAAAATAAGGAAAGACTATGCCAAATGATTATATTACAAATGGCAGTAAGATCACATCAGAAAGAAAATTAGTGATGAAGCATGCACCTGAATAACCTTGTACATGCATCCCTTTGAGCCACCAGAAAAGGAAGCAAGAACAGTTGGCACAGGTTTTACTTTCAGTACCTGAAACACCAACCATGTTATTGTGGGGGGAAATTATGTAAACTATAAAAAACAAACAAGTAAAACGATAATTTTCTATACTCAGGACTCCCATTTTCAAGCAGCTTAACAGTCTTCCGGAAACAACATAACATGATAATATAAAAAATAATCATCTAAATTATAACACATTTACATTCTAAGGATTTCATCACCAATTAGTTTTCTCTGTTAGCAAAAGGTTGAGTGTACAACTGGCAACAAAGATTTCTTTTTTTATAAAGACAGCAAAGAGTTAAAAGAGAAATTGTCAAGTAATACACAACAATGAGAATGCAGCAAAAGGCCTAACGGCTAACACAATACTGTTATTGGCAAAAAAATTATGCAATTTGATTTATCCACAATTTATCAGAATATTTGTCCACTCAATGTATTGTGTGTGTAATATTTGTGGGTAGAATGATAAAGAAAAAGAAAACCCTTACCTTAACCAGCTCAGTAATAACACCAGTTGCCAGTGATGTTGCTTTCTCTGAGAGGTATCTGGAAGAAGAAGAATAATGGAATTAGTACAGTAACATAATCAAATTTACAAAGTGACCCAACTGTGCAAGTGAACCCACAAAAATATTACACTCTAACATGTACGTATCAGATCTGAAGGTGCAACAAGCACCATTACTAAATATGAAAAGGGACCCATCCAATGTATTATTGCTAAAATTCTCTGATTGATAAAGTTTCCCATTCCACCAGTGAATTAAGTCATGTCAATAAATCCCCTGTACCTTCAGCACTAACCTTATTTGACAATTAGCACGCTGGTGAATCAAAATTGATCTACTATGTTCAAAATTGGCTAAAGAAAACAAGTATAAAGCTTCCAGCTGCACATTGTTCAAGCAACAAAAAAACATTTGGATGCTACATATTGAATCCATGGGTATATAGTTTTAGCCTCTATTGCTGTGTCGGCACATCAAAGCAAAAGGTGAAAGAAGATAAGGATTAAGGAACACTTTGGATCAATGCTAAGACCTTGAGGTGGAAGCACACCAGAAAGCCAAAACATAGCCAAAGGAATGTTACAGGACATTTTCTACAGACGCAATTCATGTTACTTCCAAAACGTAGTCCCAGAAAATTATGCCAACCTTGAAGCGCAAGGATCTAATTACCTCAATAAAAACATTTCACAATGTCACAATCAGCAAGTTAACTAAAAAAACACCAAGCCTAGTAGAATTTCAAACAGCAAAGGTAGCAAACAACATGACCTTTCATGCAAGCCATGATAGAGTAGAATTGCACAAATTCATCAACCCCACGGCTAGGATAACAACCAGTGATGAGCGCCCCATCAATTCTCTCCACGTAAATCATCATAAACGGCTAAACGCCTAAAACCTAACCCCTCCTGCCTCACGCTTTTAGCAGACACAAAATTAGCACGCAAACTCTGAGAAATAGACTTCAACTTAGCCCACGTCACGATTTAAGCTACAGGGCTACGAGCGGCAGCCTCCACAAGCCCATGCAAGTACGGCCGGGGCCGAATCCAAGTCCAACCCACAGGCGGAAGCAAAGCAAGTAGAGCGAGGGGAGCGAGCGGGCGGGCACTCACAGCGCGACGAGGTCCGGGTGGCAGACGAGGCATCGCCACCCGAGCGAGGCGTAGAGCTCGACGAACGGGCGCAGCTGCGCCTCGTCGCTCCACACCCACGCGAACAGCACCGCGACGCCCCTCGCCTGCCCCGGCGGCGCCGGCTCCGGCGCCCAGTAGAACCGCCCGCCGCAGCCGGGCCACATGGCCTCCGCCTCCTCGATCGGCAGCCGCGGCGCCTGCTCCGCTACGCGTCCGTCGAGGAGGCCGAGGAGAGAGAGGGGAATCGGAGCAAGGGTTTGCGCTGTTTCACTTGTTTGTGACTTTGTTCGGGTAGAGACGGAGGTGGATGGTGGAGGAGATGGGGACGGGGTGGGTCGCTTCGGCGTTTGGTTCGTTGCGGATTTTTATTTTTTATTTTTCCTTTTTCGAGGATTTCTTCGAGCGCCCCTCTCTTTTTCTGAGGTTTGCATAGGAGCTTGCTTGTGCGCCGTGAGAGGGGGAAATTTTTGCGTTCTGTTTCAACAGCCCGGTGGTCAACGCTAAACCTGAGGCTTAAGGATAAACATGAGTAACGGTGAGTAGAGTCATCATGTATAGCCGGATCTTCAAGTTTGATAGTTTACCTTATCTACTTGACATTATCTTTCTACTAGAACAGTTATATCTATACAATCTTTCTTTAGAGCATTTTTGTCTTTTTTTTCAAAGTCATGTAAGTTTTATCTATTGATGTGACTTGTTATTATTGGATCTATGATGTTTTAAGCATACACAGTAGCTTATAATTTTATAGAAAAACAAAATAAGACAAACCAAACATTGTGTCAAAACTATCGATGTAAAAAAACGAAGATTGTATCAAATCTCAGAAAAAAAGTATATGCAGACTTAACTATGATATTTACATCATGTGTCAATCCAAAGTTAATATTTCTAAACACCGCTACAAAAGTCCGCTACGGGAACACCACCCAAATAGCACTAGGAACGGCTCCAATTTAGGACCGTTCCTGCTGTATACAGGGTGGGTCCCACATGGTGCACCGCTCCTGCTGCAACAATAGTAAGAGCGGTGCAATTTACCAACCGATTCTACAAATAGCAGGAGCGGTTGGTAAAGTGCACCGCTTCTGCAGAGCTCATTCAGCAGGAGCGGGCCACCTTACTACCCGCTCCTACAGTGCTCCCTTCAGCAGCAGCGGTGGACCTGATTATCCGCTCCTGCTAAAGCAATAGCAGGAGCGGTTTGTAAGGTCCACCGCTCCTGCTATTTTCCCACCCATATATACCCGTCTTCTTCCTCGGGTTACAGTATACCTGTGGAGGCTCTCCATTGTTGGAAGCTAATGGCGGCCAAAAACTGAAAAATAGGAAGCGAAGCTTTTTGTTTTCTATTTCTTGGAAGTTAGAACCTACATAACATAAGGTAAGCCTTCTCAATCTATGCATCTAATTTGAGTATCCTCAAATCATTAGATGCTAAAATATAGCTAGGATTTAATGTCATTCACTCTTCTCTCATCATCAATGAGCATTTAATACTTTAGGGACCACGTAATCTAGGTGGTAATGCACTATTTAGGGTTGTCTCAACTTGAGATTAACAATTGGGGTTACTCTAGGTGTTGTATTGGTCTTTTATTAGTGGATCTTTTCTCTTTTAGATCTAGATCTAGATGTAGTGTGAAACCCTAGGTAAAGGATGGTATATTATTTAATTTTATAATGTAAATGTTCATATATTAATGATAATACCTCATTAATTTCCATCATAAATATATTTTAGGTCTACAATATTCAATATTCATGATAATATACCACGTTAATTTCTGTCATAAATAATAATGTATAATATACCATCAACCAGATCCTCATTATTTATACTCTGTACATTCTTGTTATCTGGTTCTTATTTTCTAGATGGCACGTGTTTGGATGTACAACTGGCCAAGAATGGAGCGTCCTTACCGTAATGAAGTGGATAAATTTATTGAAACTACGAAGAAGGATGCGATAACGAAGCAGGTTAAAGGCATATGTTGTCCTTGCAAAAACTGTAAAAACATGAAGGTTCGGACAGATTCAACCGACATTAGATCGCATTTGATTGCTGCCGGATTTGTGAAAGTATACTCTGTTTGGATCCATCACGGCGAGTAAGAAGGACCTTCAGATGCAGATGTTGATGATAACATAGACACATTTTTCGATGCAGATCTTGATATGTTGAATAGTGATGGCGATGATGATCAAGACAACGGTGGTGGAACATATCACTCCGTACCTTCAGAGAGTATCGAGGACTTGGGACTTGACGGTGATTCAGATGCAGATGACCTTAAAGAAATGTTGAAACACTTCAAAGCCGATATCCTATATGCAAGTCTAAAAGGGGCAGAAAATTTGAAAGCAGTAAAGGCCGCTCCTACAGTGGTCACAACAGGAGCGGTGCAATCACGGCCCGCTCCTGCTGTGACTACTGCAGGAGCGGTGCAATAATGGCCCGTTCCTGCTGTTACCACTGCAGGAGCGGTTTAGGCCCGCTCCTACTGCATGTTCCACTACAGGAACCCACTAGCGGGAATACTTGCCAAAACCGTTCCTATAGGTGTCTAGAGCCGTTTCTGTTGCAACTTATTGTATTATTGTAGTAGTGGAAGCCAGTTTAGTTTTTTATTCTCTCATTTCTAAATTGAAAGAGGCTTTAGCCTTTATTTTCTCCATCTATATGTCATAGATATCGATGCTCCCGGTCATTAATATATGGCTTTTTTAGCAAGAAAATATTGTATATTAACGATCGGAGGTAATAGGTCTAGACACATATAATTATATAAATCATGTATGTATAGAATGTATCCAGGTCTTAAGCCCTTACAAATTAGAACAAAGTGAGTAATAAAAGTTTGCCGGCTTACTCCATTGTTCCAATATTCCAAAAGTTTGCTAAGACGTGCCATTTGGCGCAACTTTGTACCATGAGCCCATGAATCGCATAAAATAAGTTGTTTAGTTTTTCTAGTCGCTTGCTAAGTGTAGCAATACTGGAGTGAACAGTAAGGCAACCTATAATTATGGGTGACTTGGTCACTTGGATGGCATTTGATTTGTCAATAAAAACTCAAATGGGTTAGTATACAACAAAATTAAATTAAAGTCATCATAAAATCTGAAAGTGCATGTGCTGAGGAAGGACTTGTTAGGAAATTAGGCGTCACTAAACTCTGGGGATACAGCACCACCTAGATTAATGAAGAGTAGCTATCGGATCTTATCTACTAAGTCTATAAGACCGTTTTGGCGAGATCACTACACCAAAAGTTGTTTATTGACACCACGTGCAAATTTTGTAGACCAAACCCAAAGTTTCGTGGCCAGTTCTTCGGGAATGGGTCATCGTTATCAAAGTTGGCCCCGCGTCAGCTTTGGAAAATTTCACACGCATATGCAATGCCACCATTTACGTACTACTAGCTCCTAGTACTGCTCATGCTTTGCTTCTGAATCCACGTACATCATTTTATGCAAACAGCAAAGCAATGTCACGTGTCCTCGTGTGCATCAATTGAAGCACTGGAGTATGAATTTCTTTTAGATAATTCTCCCATGCCTCACGTAGCATATCATTCAACAGCAAACAAAAATGTCAAGCAAAATTGAAATGGCCCGTCGCGATTCGATATCGATCTAAACCGGCGAGACTTCCACAGAAGTCGCCGTTCAGACACGTTCGAGAATCGAGATCGCTAGCTGACATCAGCCTGAAACGGACTCTCCTCTTTGTATGCATCGTCAGGGCCGTAAATCCTGACAACGTCTTTGGATCTATGTTTGGGTTGGTTGGTTAAAGAACAGGACAGCGTCTTGTCTCTTTGCGCGTCGACGACATGGGCGTATGAAACGCCTGGCAGCGCATCTGGAGTTTGGCACGCTCTCTGAGGCTTCCCTGCAACAATTGGTCGCGTTGTTTCGCTCGTCTCGTCGCGTTGTCTCTCTCCCCTGTTGCTTTCTGAACTGTGAGGCAAAACAAAGTTCACATACATTTTCACGTAGAAAAACTAGCCAAAACTACCGTTTTGGAGTGTGTACAGATGCCAATTCAAAATCCATTCGGTTTTGTAGTACACGCATAGGCGTGTCAAGTGTCATTGTTTTTATTTTTTTGGTCATAATGTCTTGGCATTTGGCAGGCTTGCTTTGGGGGAGAGTCGGCGGGCCCCCCAACTCGCCATTTGCTGGGCCATCGCATTGGTGTTATTTGGGCCCAGCCCATCTTCCAAAAGGGGTGAATTAGTTTATATATAAAAATAAAAAAAGGTGAGTCGGTCAAATCAACACAAATCTGTCTCTCCAGGTGGATCAAAACCCTCCCTCATATTTTTTATAGATTGTTTTGAGCTAAATTTTGTGTAATATAGGCAAGTTTGGCTATATCTAGAGTTTAGCTGGCTTAAGTTCAGTGCATTAACCATTAGCCATGAAATGTTTAAATAGGATATCATTGGTTAATAATTAGTTGATCTATTGATTGCACTATAAATTAACATTAGGCCACTTTCGCTCATTTTTTAGACCAGTGGATAAATGGTTAGTCCAAAGATTAGTTAAAGTCAAACCCATTAATTAACTGTCATGTTTGCAAATAGACTAAATTTTATTGGCTAAATTTTAGCCACTTGCATTCAAACACGCCCGTACGAGTGGCCTATTTCCTTCTCTTTTCTCTTGTTGATTTCTCTTTTCTTCTTCGGTACGCAACTCTGCCGCTTGGTGTTTCTTTGTTTGCCCCAATGGCATGGGGCGTCGTGTGCCTTGAGTTTTTTTATTTTTATCTTGTTTTGTTTTCTTTAAAAAATACATCATTTATTTTTTTTCTTGCTTATCTTTTTTATAAGTACTATGATCATTATTACTTTGAACTTAGGCTAGTATGAGGTTAGAGCATTTATCTTTCAGAGCGAGAATATTGTATCCTTAATCTGTATACTAACATTGTATTTGTATCTTTAACATTCTGTTTGGCAACTTTGTAATTTTATACACCAGCAATTATCTTCCGTTTGTAATTTGTAGTGCACAAGAAAACCAGATGAAAATTATTACACTTGTAAATGACTGTTTGGAAGAGTGGAATCACATTAGAGCCCCAAATCATCCAAGCTCTCAAAGGTGTTAAGATTAAGAGTGATTTTTGCATCAAACTGGAGCAAAAATTCAACGAAATTCCAGAATAGAGAAATAATTTGAGTAGCAAACTAGCAACAAATGGATCCAAATCGCACACGCAAACAAAAAACCAGATGCCATCTGCTGCTTCTCCTTGCAATCAATCGAAGCAGCGTAGCAAATGGAGCAGCAACAAGAACTGGACGAGGCGGGTGCCTGCACCCATGCCACCGCAGCTGTCGGCCGCGGCACCGTCTCCCCCGCTGCGCCACCACCCGATGACTGCGCGGTCGCCGCCGTGCGCCGCAGCTTGCTCCGGTGATCGCCATGCCGTCGCATGGATAGGATCCCAGATCCGCGCGTCGCATGGGGCTTGGGGTCGGATCTCCATGGGTGCGGCCGTCCAACTCCATGTGGCTCCTCGGTGGGCGCGCCACCTCCTCGCTGCCTGCTGTGTGGCGGAACCGCCGATTTAATACGGGCTAAGTACACCTGCCACCATTAGTTTACAATGTACTTAGACCGTACTAAACCCGGTCGTCCGTCGAGAGGCCTTCGGCTCTCGATAACACCATTTCCCAGAGGAATCGACATCATACACATCTGACTCTCGATGGAGCCACAACAGTTACATCATCACAGGCAGTTGAAATATAGAATAGATAGATTTAGTTTACAAACCAAGAATGTATATAGTCAAATACATGTCCAAAATATATATAATGCGGAAGCGTTTTCAAAACATCTCGCAGCGGAAACCAAGTACCTAAGAAGTCTTCATACAGACGAACGAGGCGAGTAGCACCGAGCCCATCGGTTCTACCCTTCTCCAAGCAGCTATCCAAAAGCCGCCAGTACCTGTGAGCCAAAAGTGGGGGCAAACCCTGAGTACTAATTACTCAGTAGGACTTAATGGACGGGGTTTACGGCTGACGCAAAGCTCAGCTTACTAGCAAGTAGGTCCTTAGCCATTGATTTTAAACTGTAAAATGTTGTTATAGGATAGCGGGATTTGACAGTCGCTATCCTTTAATCATGATTATCCACTGTGGTTTAGTGTCATACTATAGCGGGATTTGACAGCCGCTAGTCCTTATCCTGAATCTCATTGGTAATATAAAGTAAGTAATTTGCATGAAGTAAAACAGGTATATCCAATGTATAGTAGCAAATCATCAATTCCATAAAACATCATGCCTCAAACAGTTCTACGTTGCCCGTCAGTGATATTGGCATTCTCACACCTGGTGAGCATCAGCGATTCGAATCGATTTTTATATTCCCGGGAATAACTAGAAAATGCCAGGGCCCATATGCTTATTAACACGACGGCTTTCCCACATATAGTCCCCCTTCTCCACTTGTCCCATCCCAAGTTCGATTCACTCCCGCCTGACTCCCGGGTTGTGCCCCATGACGAGCCTGCCGACATCTCGGTCTCCCCGTCATGAGCACCAAGCTCCCCCGGGCCACCTTCCTCTCAACCAGTGGGTAGGAACGTGTTTCTGTTCTTCGGATGGCACAAGTAAGGTTTCACCGGTCCTATTTCCCGGATAAGCATTCTAGCAATGTTATGCCGATCGGCAGGTGAACAGCGAACGGGCTTTATACGACTCGGGCGGAGTCCACCATACCATCACGTCACTTTTCAACATAGTAATCCCATATCTCCGCCCGGTCTCAATTGAAAGCATAACATAGCAATAATAAATTCATAGTAATGAAGATTCATCATTCAAAAGTACACCCTACGAGACGAGTGACAGTGCTCACTCGTGTCTACTCGCGCCTAACCATTCTAGGCACCCGTCCTACGAACCCTAAGTATAGGTGCTAGGGCCAGGGCGGCCGGGAAGTCTAATGCGATTGGTTCCAATCAACCCTAATGCATATGCGTAACTCAAAATAATTTGTTTGCTAGGATTTGCATGGTCCTGCCTACCTTGATTCACTTTAGTAAAACCAACAAACTAAGCTACTGTTAGTTTGCCGGGTTGTGAGGCTTTGCCCCAGGCAACCCCTTGATCACTTGGACTGCTCCTCCTTCCAAACACGACTGATGGGCCCTCCAGGTCGTGAGTGGGTCTTAGTTGATCTTTTGGATCACCGTTGGTTGAAGTAGTTCCACGTGCTCGTTTCTGGATTTACGTATCTGCAATGAGCGTCGCTATATGAAAATACGCGGGATGATGCAAGAAATGAGATGCTTGAACACGAAACACACATATAAATATCCATTTCATGAACCGACGAAAAGGTGATCGATAAACTACCTAAACACGGAGTACCTCAATGGACCTAGTTCAAACGTATACTTTCTGGACTCCATATCATGCTAGCAACACACTAGAATTTTCCTAGAATTTTCTAGACATCCAAAGGTTACTTTTTCCATTTATCAAGTTTAGCAAGTAACCTTTTGTTAATTTCAAAACAGTGACCAAACCAAACATGCACATCCTAAATTTTTACCAGTGAGCTGCCCATACCATGCAAGGCATAGAAAAAATAGAGGCATGTCACTTTAATCATACATTGTATGGCCATCATTTTCCTAGTTGCATAAATGAGCAATTTATACATGAAATGGTGGAACAAGAGGCAAACTACTTAGGCTATAGCCCACATTTCACTTACACAGTACCACTACACCCTATAAAGACTAAAACAAGACCCCATCATTTTAGGGGTTTATTTGTGCCACATTTTCCATTTATCTATTTATACAAGTTAATATTTGTCCTTTCTAAATCCCCTTCCAAACCTAACATGCAGGGGCTCATAGTTCATAGTTGGGTTACTTATACTATCCAAAGTGTATGAAAATACCAAAGATCCATTTTATGCACATTTTGTATAGCCTCCAATTTCTAGTTGAATAATTGCTCATAACACCTGCATAATGGCAAAAGAGTAAATAACAGCAAGTTCTAGGGCTTCAAAAATTCACATAGTGCTGTAATGCTACAAGAAAGCTACTGTCCAAGTTTCATGCCATTTGGAGTTCATTTAGTGCACTTTTGACTTTTCTCCTAATTAATCATGCATGCAACAAACCAAGGGCAAAACAGATATTTCACACCTTCACCTCATACCCATCATGTAGATCTATTCAAAAGGAGTCTAACGCAACTGAGTTTGTCCATTTTGGAATTTTCTGTGATTTTATATGATTTTCCAGAGTTCATAGTCAATTTAAATGCTTCTAAATAGAAAATTACTCAAACTAGGGACCTAAACGTAATTAACCGTAGACTCCAGGGGCCTGCACAGAAGATTCCGCTGACTCAGTGAATAGTAAATGAAACCGACGTGTAGAAATGGAAACTCACAGGGGGTTTTCTGCAAAAACCCTCTCTTTCTTCTACCTTCGGACGGGGAGGGAGACGGCGCGCGGCTCGGCGTTCCGGCGCTTGCGCCGGCGCGTAGGGGCGGCGTCTTGGAGCCGAGGCGGCCGCCGGAGGTGTTCCCTACCACGGGGTTTCGTCTCCCCTAGGTCTAGTTGCGCGGGGAGGCTCGTACGAGCGGCGCGGGGTGGTGAACCGGGGCGGTGGTGGCGTGCACGGGCGCGGCGGCGGCGGCGCGATTCCGGCGGCCTAGGCGATGGGGGAGGCCATGGTAGGGCCCTTGAGCAGCGCGAGGACAAGGGGAATCCGGCGGCGGCGGAGTGGGGGTGCGGGAATGGCCCTAGGGTGGGGCTCCACGACGAGCCCGTGGGTGGCGCGGGTGCACGCGAGCGGCGCGCGCGGGGAGAGGTGGAGGAGGCGATGGTGGCGGCGGTATCTAGCGCGTTGGGTGCGCGACGCCGAGGCGGAGCTGGCGGTGGGGATCTGGAGGCGCGAGGCGGTCGGAGATGGCCATGCGCGGTGGTGAACCGAGCTTGAACCGGAGCGGCGTCGGCGCGGCGAGGACGTCGCGGCGGCGTCGATCTCCGCGGTGGAGGGCTCAACGGCGACGAGACTAGGCGGGGAAGGAGCGCGGTGGAGTGGCGGTTGCGGTGGTGGTGGTCTCGGGGCGAGAGGCGGCCGGGAGACGGTGGCGCGAGCTCGAGCTTCGGCTCGGGCCGGCAATGGCGACGCGGCGCGGCGAGAGCGGGGAAACAGGATGGAGAGGCACGGGGACGGGCGAGAGGGGTATGGTTAGGGCGCGGGGTGACTCCTCCTCCTCTTGACGCGCCCGGGGCGCCGGCCGTGGCCTCGCCGTACTTCCTGTACGCCGGCGCGCCACGCGGCCGCGCCCGGTTCGCGCCGTGGACGCGATGCGGATCGCGGGCCCCGCCTGTCAGTGACTCAGAATCCGGAAAAAGGAAAAATGTGTTTTCTAGGCCTCTGTATTTCGCGATTTTGGCTCATCTCTAAGCTGAATTTGGAAAAAGTCCAATTGGAAGAAATGTTTTACTCAGAGAGATCTATAAGTTTGTCAAAAGGTTCAACACCAAATTCCAAGTGCAAATATGATTTAAATTCAAATTTGCTAGCAGCCCTAGTTATAGACAGAAAACCTATATTGCTTTGAAAAATAAAAAGTCCTATTTCCAAGCCTTTTCTCCCAAAATGCCTTTTGAGTGAGTTGTTTAAAATTTCAAATCCTACAACTTTTCCAGTTGGAGTTTTGCATGAAAGTGGCTGCAGTCTAGAGAAAATTGGAGATTTCTAAATAGGGCTGATTTGAACTGGTTTTCTGTGTTGGTAGAAAATGACTCTAAAATCCATTTAAAAATCAATGTATGATCAAACTCTAGTTACTAAAGTTGTCCCTCAGTAATTTATCTACAAGTTTTGTAATATGACTTCGGTCTGAAACCCAACAGATTTTGAATTATAGACACAATTATGTTCCAAGGTTTATTAAAACAGAAATTTCACTTTGAGTAGAGACTTTCTTGTTTCCAACTCTTGGAGTATCAAATGAAGTGCAATCACTTCCACAATAGATGCATTTGAAAGGTGATAAGTTAAATTTCATTTCCTAGAAAGGGAGAATTTGAAGTTGTATAGTGAATTCAAAAGTAATTTCAGAATCCACTTTGGGAACTGACTTACCAAATGAAATATTGTGTGGGTTTGTACGTTGGATAGAAAATTTTGACTTTAGTGATTTCTCCATCTAGTTCTCATTACTTTCTAAGCATGATCAAGTCCTAATTCCTCATTAGTTTATGTCTAACTGTATGTTAAGGCTCTTGAGATGCCAGGGGCATCACAACCCACCCCCCTTAAAGAAATCTCGTCCCGAGATTTGGAGGAAACGGGGTTCTACGGCTCACTGCGAAATGCAAATTGTTTTGGCATCGTTGTTCGTGGGCTTCTGTCATACATGGCAACACTTAATCTTTCATCCATTTGCTTTGTTAACTGGCTCGTGAATGGTTAGTGCCTTTTTATCACAAGGTAGTTACAAAGCTTTTGAATACGTCTAAGGTGGTCTTTCCCTGGTGCTCAGCAAGTCGTGGTTTTTATGAGAGCGAATGAACAAACCGCAAGGACGGTGTGGCCAACGTGAAAACGACAGTGATTTACTCAAATAATGGAACAGGGTTACTCCCTGACTTTGACCCCAAGATTTAGAAACGTGATGAATATATAGGTCTTAGAACAATCAGAAGCAAGGTGTACACAATCGGAAGACCGAACCACGAAGGCTCTTGGGATTCAATGGGTTATCAATGGATGTGCTTTTGAGAGACACATTCATTTCATTCGATAGGGACTGTGTACACATATAAGGTATTAAATCCGAACATTCCTCAAAGAGTAAGACGTGGTGATACATAGCACATTCTACTCATTGTTTCGGGAAGGATGCCGTGGAAAAAGAATAGGACATATTACATAGACAAGGTGATGGTTTGTATGATTTCATAGAATTGATTAAGACTGACCAAAAGAAGTATAGGCATATGATGTGCGCTTACTAACGAAACAATAGTCAGTGTTAGTAAGCTTAACTGAGGATGATTTTCAAAGAAGAACGAAGCAACTTCTTGAAAAGGATGATATGACAAAAGCACTAGCTGAGAACAAAAGCGTAGCGCGGTGGATGGTGCTGAAGTTCACCTTCAAAAGATAAGGTTCAATATATTCCAGAAAGGAACGTAGGAGAAAGCAGTGGAAACAGAGTTTGGCTGTCTCCACCATTCAGAGAGGGCAAGTTGGAAGAAGAAATGGAATGACGTAGTAAGACAGTGGGAATGAGATCAAGCATTTCCACACCTACAAGATGTTAATGAAAATCAGGGTAAGCGCAGAGAAATCCGAGATTTGGAATAATGGTTGTGAAGGTATCGTGGAGAATAGAATTTGCTCATCCCCGTGAAGCATGACCAGCAAGGATAAACAAAGTCAACGAAAAGATGTGGACGAGTGGGGCCATAAATTTGACTCGTCTCACGGATCGAGAAGACATGGTTCAACAAGGCAAGGGAAAGGTGTGAACGATAGTGGGATTTAGGTGGATCTTTCCCCACAGACCAAGAAGGCAAGGTGAAACAAAGCAATGAAATGATACAAGGTGGCAGTGGAATTAGAGTAAATTATCTCCACGAATGAGATGTATAGAGGTCCACAAGGCGTTAGAAGATGGATAGGAATGTTCGACAATTGAAGAGGTGTCATGCCTTTGCATGTCTTGATACCAGCACGCCCCTAGTGGAACCGAGTGACGGCCGTGCACACAGGACCCTAGGTTCCGTTGCGGCACCATAGACTGCTCGGGTAAACACCTCGTCAAGAGCGGTACTTCCATCCAACCTCAGGGGATATGCGAATAACACAGGGTTATAGAAAGACATGAACAAGGAGTTTTACACGCCATAGCACAATGTTTTCGGAGGTATAATTCATCAGATTTATTTGGATCAGAAACGAGGTAACCCCAACAAAAGTGTCCTGGATTTACAAGGACTGAAGTGCCTGAATGACAAAAGCATGAAACGTGAGAACTACAAGAGTTCCGAATGCTCCATTGAAAATAGGGTTACATTAATCATGAGGGTGGGACACATGCCGACTGCAAAGAGTTGGATACATAGGAAACTCGAGAGTTATGAGAGTCAACCCCCTCTCATTACAAAAGTTTTGCGATGACTATTAGCACACCAACTAGTATCTAGCTAGTACTGCCTAAACGTAAGATTGATACGCCCAGGACGAATGCCCGTTTCTTCTTTCAACCAACTTGGTGCAGTGTTGGTCTTCACGTGGGAAACGCCATGAAATAACAGTCTTGATTCTCCACCGAGTATAAGAACGTCACCAGATTCGAGGTTGATCTTGGTCGCTTGGTCCTTGTCTCTCGTGTCGCCGAACATGAACTCGGCGGTGTCTCCTATGGAGATGGATATGAAAGGTAAACCTTTGGTAAGGCTACTCTCTGACTCGTCCTTGTCTTGGTGAAGCCCGAGCTTTCCGGAGTTGGTGTAGTAGTTGACGATGCATATGTCCGGGTTAATTTGAGGAGACTCGCTTGCAGTGGAGTTCGCAGTTTGAGCAATCATCTTGAAAGCATCTGGTATTGTCGGGGCTTGTGCTCCATCGAATGGACGCGTGGGTCCATATGAGCGTGCGGTTGGATCCCAGTTCTTTCCCAGTGACATCATCCATAGGTTCAGCTTGGCACCATTCTTGAGGCTTGGCCTGTAAAATCCCCCTGGGCCCTTACCCAGTTGTCGACACATACTAACCATCCCGATTTGATCTTCAGGCTTGACAAATCCTTTTAACAGAACCATCCCAGGTCGCAGATGTTGAACTGAGGCTGCTTCGGTGGAAGATTCTTCCGCTTTTCTCTTCTTTTGTTCTCGAGGTATCGTTGTTTTAGCTTTTGTGGACTCTTGGTAATTAGGGCATAAGTCGAAGGGCTGCGTCGAGGGGTGCGACATCTGTAGCAGGAAGAATAAGGCTCCCGTCAATTCAATAGTTCCAAAGGCCAAATGTGGTCATATGGCAATTTGTATTCATATGCCAATTAAGTTAGGTCTCGAACTTCATCTTCTAAACTTCGTACTTATTATCTCGATTTTAGCTTGGACTTAAAATGGTTGTAAGTTAATGCCCAGAGTATTTTGCCGAAGGCTCATTATAGATAAGTTTGTTCGTTGAAATTTTTCCCCCACTACATCTTTCATATATAATGCTTGTTTTAAATGGATATGAGACACGTCCTAAACTGGTACCTCGCTCGTATTCACTTTCAGAGCAAGTAGTCTATACCCAAGTTGTCAGAAATTTTGTGTACTCTTAGGTCCTTATAATAAGTTTCTGTTGATTCTATTCGCAGTTTGAAATGCGTCTTAAAGCCGCAGACAGGATTCATATGCAAAATGGTACTACCCAACAAGTATACTTATAGATGCAGTAAGGAGTCTAGTCGCTTTCAAGCAAATACAAGTAAGGCACATGAGATGAGATGAATGATGCATGATTCGTCCTATCCGGTCTCACTTCCCTCATCTTATGTATTTTATATATAGCTAGCGATACTTCGGTGACATATATGCACGTCTCTCCATAATGCAACTAGCCGTTGTCTAGTCGTTTTTAATTTCGCACGTGGTTAGTGTACCTGCAGAAGAATGCATGCTCATACATTACCACCTAATGTGGCATCCACGCGTGACCGCTGCATGGACAACGTTGGTGGGCCGATGCACCTTTTCCTCAAAGCCTGACTTTCCACCAGTACTGGGGATTGTCGAGAAAAAGATGGATCCCAAAACCGAATGTAAGTGTGGTGGGTATGAAAGCCTCAAACATGCCCACCACCCTTAAAGAGCTTTTACTTATACAGCATGAATGCAGAGATTACAACTATCCGCAAAACCCAATAGCTTCCACCAGTACTGGGACAGCTATGGCCGAAAAGTTGCTTCTCAAAGCGCCGAATATGCATATGAGTTCTATCTAGGTCAGAATGTCAGTGATGTCACCTGGATAACACTAACATCCTTAATATGGGCATATCGTATACTCTCATTTTTGAATTACTTGAAAAGGGCTTTCGAAAATAGTTTTGTAAACAAAAACTGGATGATATAACTGTTGTCTGTGTATGATCGGCTCTGATACCAGCTGTGGCGGAACCGCCGATTTAATACGGGCTAAGTACACCTGCCACCATTAGCTTACAATGTACTTAGACCGTACTAAACCCGGTCGTCCGTCGAGAGGCCTTCGGCTCTCGATAACACCATTTCCCAGAGGAATCGACATCATACACATCTGACTCTCGATGGAGCCACAACAGTTACATCATCACAGGCAGTTGAAATATAGAATAGATAGATTTAGTTTACAAACCAAGAATGTATATAGTCAAATACATGTCCAAAATATATATAATGCGGAAGCGTTTTCAAAACATCTCGCAGCGGAAACCAAGTACCTAAGAAGTCTTCATACAGACGAACGAGGCGAGTAGCACCGAGCCCATCGGTTCTACCCTTCTCCAAGCAGCTATCCAAAAGCCGCCAGTACCTGTGAGCCAAAAGTGGGGGCAAACCCTGAGTACTAATTACTCAGTAGGACTTAATGGACGGGGTTTACGGCTGACGCAAAGCTCAGCTTACTAGCAAGTAGGTCCTTAGCCATTGATTTTAAACTGTAAAATGTTGTTATAGGATAGCGGGATTTGACAGTCGCTATCCTTTAATCATGATTATCCACTGTGGTTTAGTGTCATACTATAGCGGGATTTGACAGCCGCTAGTCCTTATCCTGAATCTCATTGGTAATATAAAGTAAGTAATTTGCATGAAGTAAAACAGGTATATCCAATGTATAGTAGCAAATCATCAATTCCATAAAACATCATGCCTCAAACAGTTCTACGTTGCCCGTCAGTGATATTGGCATTCTCACACCTGGTGAGCATCAGCGATTCGAATCGATTTTTATATTCCCGGGAATAACTAGAAAATGCCAGGGGCCCATATGCTTACTAACACGACGGCTTTCCCACATATAGTCCCCCTTCTCCACTTGTCCCATCCCAAGTTCGATTCACTCCCGCCTGACTCCCGGGTTGTGCCCCCATGACGAGCCTGCTGACATCTCGGTCTCCCCGTCATGAGCACCAAGCTCCCCCGGGCCACCTTCCTCTCAACCAGTGGGTAGGAACGTGTTTCTGTTCTTCGGATGGCACAAGTAAGGTTTCACCGGTCCTATTTCCCGGATAAGCATTCTAGCAATGTTATGCCGATCGGCAGGTGAACAGCGAACGGGCTTTATACGACTCGGGCGGAGTCCACCATACCATCACGTCACTTTTCAACATAGTAATCCCATATCTCCGCCCGGTCTCAATTGAAAGCATAACATAGCAATAATAAATTCATAGTAATGAAGATTCATCATTCAAAAGTACACCCTACGAGACGAGTGACAGTGCTCACTCGTGTCTACTCGCGCCTAACCATTCTAGGCACCCGTCCTACGAACCCTAAGTATAGGTGCTAGGGCCAGGGCGGCCGGGAAGTCTAATGCGATTGGTTCCAATCAACCCTAATGCATATGCGTAACTCAAAATAATTTGTTTGCTAGGATTTGCATGGTCCTGCCTACCTTGATTCACTTTAGTAAAACCAACAAACTAAGCTACTGTTAGTTTGCCGGGTTGTGAGGCTTTGCCCCAGGCAACCCCTTGATCACTTGGACTGCTCCTCCTTCCAAACACGACTGATGGGCCCTCCAGGTCGTGAGTGGGTCTTAGTTGATCTTTTGGATCACCGTTGGTTGAAGTAGTTCCACGTGCTCGTTTCTGGATTTACGTATCTGCAATGAGCGTCGCTATATGAAAATACGCGGGATGATGCAAGAAATGAGATGCTTGAACACGAAACACACATATAAATATCCATTCCATGAACCGGCGAAAAGGTGATCGATAAACTACCTAAACACGGAGTACCTCAATGGACCTAGTTCAAACGTATACTTTCTGGACTCCATATCATGCTAGCAACACACTAGAATTTTCCTAGAATTTTCTAGACATCCAAAGGTTACTTTTTCCATTTATCAAGTTTAGCAAGTAACCTTTTGTTAATTTCAAAACAGTGACCAAACCAAACATGCACATCCTAAATTTTTACCAGTGAGCTGCCCATACCATGCAAGGCATAGAAAAAATAGAGGCATGTCACTTTAAGCATACATTGTATGGCCATCATTTTCCTAGTTGCATAAATGAGCAATTTATACATGAAATGGTGGAACAAGAGGCAAACTACTTAGGCTATAGCCCACATTTCACTTACACAGTACCACTACACCCTATAAAGACTAAAACAAGACCCCATCATTTTAGGGGTTTATTTGTGCCACATTTTCCATTTATCTATTTATACAAGTTAATATTTGTCCTTTCTAAATCCCCTTCCAAACCTAACATGCAGGGGCTCATAGTTCATAGTTGGGTTACTTATACTATCCAAAGTGTATGAAAATACCAAAGATCCATTTTATGCACATTTTGTATAGCCTCCAATTTCTAGTTGAATAATTGCTCATAACACCTGCATAATGGCAAAAGAGTAAATAACAGCAAGTTCTAGGGCTTCAAAAATTCACATAGTGTTGTAATGCTACAAGAAAGCTACTGTCCAAGTTTCATGCCATTTGGAGTTCATTTAGTGCACTTTTGACTTTTCTCCTAATTAATCATGCATGCAACAAACCAAGGGCAAAACAGATATTTCACACCTTCACCTCATACCCATCATGTAGATCTATTCAAAAGGAGTCTAACGCAACTGAGTTTGTCCATTTTGGAATTTTCTGTGATTTTATATGATTTTCCAGAGTTCATAGTCAATTTAAATGCTTCTAAATAGAAAATTACTCAAATTAGGGACCTAAACGTAATTAACCGTAGACTCCAGGGGCCTGCACAGAAGATTCCGCTGACTCAGTGAATAGTAAATGAAACCGACGTGTAGAAATGGAAACTCACAGGGGGTTTTCTGCAAAAACCCTCTCTTTCTTCTACCTTCGGACGGGGAGGGAGACGGCGCGCGGCTCGGCGTTCCGGCGCTTGCGCCGGCGCGTAGCGGCGGCGTCTTGGAGCCGAGGACGGCCGCCGGAGGTGTTCCCTACCACGGGGTTTCGTCTCCCCTAGGTCTAGTTGCGCGGGGAGGCTCGTACGAGCGGCGCGGGGTGGTGAACCGGGGCGGTGGTGGCGTGCACGGGCGCGGCGGCGGCGGCGCGATTCCGGCGGCCTAGGCGATGGGGGAGGCCATGGTAGGGCCCTTGAGCAGCGCGAGGACAAGGGGAATCCGGCGGCGGCGGAGTGGGGGTGCGGGAATGGCCCTAGGGTGGGGCTCCACGACGAGCCCGTGGGTGGCGCGGGTGCACGCGAGCGGCGCGCGCGGGGAGAGGTGGAGGAGGCGATGGTGGCGGCGGTATCTAGCGCGTTGGGTGCGCGACGCCGAGGCGGAGCTGGCGGTGGGGATCTGGAGGCGCGAGGCGGTCGGAGATGGCCATGCGCGGTGGTGAACCGAGCTTGAACCGGAGCGGCGTCGGCGCGGCGAGGACGTCGCGGCGGCGTCGATCTCCGCGGTGGAGGGCTCAACGGCGACGAGACTAGGCGGGGAAGGAGCGCGGTGGAGTGGCGGTTGCGGTGGTGGTGGTCTCGGGGCGAGAGGCGGCCGGGAGACGGTGGCGCGAGCTCGAGCTTCGGCTCGGGCCGGCAATGGCGACGCGGCGCGGCGAGAGCGGGGAAACAGGATGGAGAGGCACGGGGACGGGCGAGAGGGGTATGGTTAGGGCGCGGGGTGACTCCTCCTCCTCTTGACGCGCCCGGGGCGCCGGCCGTGGCCTCGCCGTACTTCCTGTACGCCGGCGCGCCACGCGGCCGCGCCCGGTTCGCGCCGTGGACGCGATGCGGATCGCGGGCCCCGCCTGTCAGTGACTCAGAATCCGGAAAAAGGAAAAATGTGTTTTCTAGGCCTCTGTATTTCGCGATTTTGGCTCATCTGTAGGCTGAATTTGGAAAAAGTCCAATTGGAAGAAATGTTTTACTCAGAGAGATCTATAAGTTTGTCAAAAGGTTCAACACCAAATTCCAAGTGCAAATATGATTTAAATTCAAATTTGCTAGCAGCCCTAGTTATAGACAGAAAACCTATATTGCTTTGAAAAATAAAAAGTCCTATTTCCAAGCCTTTTCTCCCAAAATGCCTTTTGAGTGAGTTGTTTAAAATTTCAAATCCTACAACTTTTCCAGTTGGAGTTTTGCATGAAAGTGGCTGCAGTCTAGAGAAAATTGGAGATTTCTAAATAGGGCTGATTTGAACTGGTTTTCTGTGTTGGTAGAAAATGACTCTAAAATCCATTTAAAAATCAATGTATGATCAAACTCTAGTTACTAAAGTTGTCCCTCAGTAATTTATCTACAAGTTTTGTAATATGACTTCGGTCTGAAACCCAACAGATTTTGAATTATAGACACAATTATGTTCCAAGGTTTATTAAAACAGAAATTTCACTTTGAGTAGAGACTTTCTTGTTTCCAACTCTTGGAGTATCAAATGAAGTGCAATCACTTCCACAATAGATGCATTTGAAAGGTGATAAGTTAAATTTCATTTCCTAGAAAGGGAGAATTTGAAGTTGTATAGTGAATTCAAAAGTAATTTCAGAATCCACTTTGGGAACTGACTTACCAAATGAAATATTGTGTGGGTATGTACGTTGGATAGAAAATTTTGACTTTAGTGATTTCTCCATCTAGTTCTCATTACTTCCTAAGCATGATCAAGTCCTAATTCCTCATTAGTTTATGTCTAACTGTATGTTAAGGCTCTTGAGATGCCAGGGGCATCACAACCCACCCCCCTTAAAGAAATCTCGTCCCGAGATTTGGAGGAAACGGGGTTCTACGGCTCACTGCGAAATGCAAATTGTTTTGGCATCGTTGTTCGTGGGCTTCTGTCATACGGCTCACCCGCGTCGCCGGCCGCAGCCGCAGCACGGGCCACCAGCAGCCTGCGCAGGAGAATGCGTCGTCGAGGGAGAAGGTGTATGTGCAGGAGGGCCACGACGTCGTGGCGTCCGCGCGTCGCAGGCGGTCGAGCTGCTCGGCGGCGGCGGGGCGCAAGTCTGCCGCGGGACTCGCGAGTCGCGGCAGGGAGAATGGAGAGGCGAGCGGATTTCCCGTCGCCCGACGTTTCTCGTTTTTGTTTCCAGGTCTGGGTAGGCGATTTTTTTTTTACACCGATTTTGGCCCAATCCGAATGTAAAACTATTGGGGTTACATGCCATCCAAACAACATTTTGTGTCCAATTTAAAAAACATTACAGGCCTGTATTTTACACCGGTTTTGAGCCGAAAACCGGGCTTCCAAACAGATGCAACTCTTTTCTGTCGTGCTGCCAAGAGGTCGACTGGTGCACAGATCGACCCACCATGCCCTGCAAACAGTATTCACCTTCACCCTGCGCGGCTCCCTGAGTCTCTATATACTCTGCACTATTTTGTACGTATACTAGCAACTAACCCGCGCAAATTTGCGCGGCTAGATTGATATCATATATCTTTAAAACAAACTTTTGTTCTATTAAATATTTATTATCATGTATGTATGAAACTTAGGATTTTAGTTTAGAACTTGGCCTATTTATTCATGACCATTGTTTATTTTAGTCTAATGTAAGTATATATATAGTCCAATGTAAGTATATATATAGTTAGGCAATAATTGTAGCAAAAATCTTGAGATTTGAGCATGGTTTTTATATGCTTTACAAATTTCTAATTTTATTTTATTAGCATTTAAGTAATGTTTTAACTCATTATGCAAAATATGTCATTTACATATCTTAACATATTTTTCCCTTCATGTTACACATATTTTGTTTTCAGTATAAATTAATTTAGTTACATTCGGTTGTTTATTTGTGCCTAAGTACAATTCTTCAAAAAGGAAAGCTAATTTGCAAAATATATACATGTTGTTCTGTACATTTCATTATCGTAACATTCTAGTGTAACATTTATATGGATGCAGTCTTCTATTAGATATTTATTTTTTATGCATGTATAAAAGTTAAGGTTTTTGCACTCATAGTTTAGAATTTGGCCTATTTATTCATGAGCTTTGTTTATTTTAGTATAATGTAAGTGTAGTTAGGCAATACTTGTAGCAAAAGTTTCTACATTTGACCATGGTTTTTATATGCTTTACAAATTTCTAGTTTTATTTTTGTTAATACATTTTTTTCTTCGTATAAATTTATTTGTTTGCATTTGGTTGTATATTTGGATCTAAGCACAATTTTTTCAAAAAAGGATATAAATTACATTGAACATTCCCTAGTTCATAGGTGGCTTATGATAGAAATATGTAGAAAATATAATCATTCATCGTGATAGTAGCACTGGTCTTCCTTTACTATCGCCACTTTGGACTCTTCCATGGTAAGAGTGCATGTTCTTTTGTGTACGGTCATCATGCAAGCTTCCTTCATGTTGTACTTTCAAGTCGCTCAACTCGTAGAAATCATTTATCTTCTTTGTTTTGTCACTCTCCTCGCCTCACCACAATAGCAGCAAAGTTAACTTAGTGTAGCAATTCCAAGCCATTTATCTTATAGACTTTATTTATCTCTTTTTATTTTGAACTCCCCCTCTTTTTGCGTCATTGCAATGACACAATTAGTACCATTGCATGATACTAAAGGTCTTACAACCAAAAGAGCTCTTTTTTCTATAGCATTGTTTCCACGACAAATTATAAGTCTAGTTTTATACGCTAAGTTAGCAACATTATCTTCCTCCTGTGCAACTTTAGGACTCCATAATCTTTCTTTGTATTAAAGTGACAAATATTGTTTTACTTCTTGATACCTCCAATTTACTTACCATACGTCAATTGATTAATGTGTGGGGGTGTCCTAGTGCTCTAGTTCTGTTGTATGATTGCCTCTAGTAGCATTCAAATATTTTCCATTCATAATTTTATATACTTCTTGTATTTAAAATGCATAGCCTTGTTCTAGATCTAGTTATCGTTAATAGACCATCATCAGCATGAGCAAAAATAGGAGGCATCTATTGGTGGGGCATCAATGATAGGAACACTGAAGATGTGATTGGCGTGATGCTGTGGAGACAACACACAGCCATACGCTAGAGTTGCTCTTCGTTAGAAAATTATCTAGCGTCTTATGCAGACAGAGGGGTGACTCTTGTCCCAAGGATGAGAGTAGTCACGCCAAGCGGGTTAGCCATTTAGCGATGCAACGTGGTATAACAACTACATTTGTTTCTTTTTCTTGTCCTCATCATTCTTTTTCATGCAAGCCATATTTGCTTCTGTATTTTTTCTTAATTTTATTGTAAGGTTTAGGTACTTCATATTAACTTAATGTATTTTGATTTTTCTTGGATAGTAAGAGATGAAAATAAATAAATAAAAGTGGTATACCTTGGTAAATATATGTTCATTTAGTTTGCTAGCAATTTATGACAAAATAAATCTTCATAGTTATAACTTACCCTCACTGTACCAACAATATAAAATCTTTTTTATTTAATCATTTTTGACTTGTTGATTTTTAATCCTTGCTAAATAACATGGTGGAATTTTTCAATCAATGATAGGGATCTTTGTTTCTATCTTTACTATTTGTATTTCACACGAAAGATTTGGACAAATCTATATGGGTGATGATGAATAACGAATGGTGTTGATATTTTTGTTTGTTGTATTCGATATAAAATATCTTATGTAACCTGTGTAGCTAGATTACTTATTAATTTGGTAATTTATAGTCCCTCTCGATGAATATGGCATGTTTGTTAATAACTCATTATATTTATATAAAAAAATTTGGAGTTTTTTTTTGTATTTTTGGGTAGAATTTGGATTTTTTATTCACTCTATTTTATACTATTATAATGTTGCGTAATCATAATAATAATGGTGTATATCTTTCTCTTGTTAATTATAGTTTTATATAAATCTTTAATTTTATATAAACCGTTTGATTTAATATAGTACCTTAGATATTCATAGAAACCAACGGTTTAGATCTTTCTTTGTTATTTTTTATAACGTGCAAATTTATATTATAATATAGACCGATAAATGTTCCTAAAATTCAATAGTTCAAAATATTTTAGTGATGTGGTAGGTTTTAGAGACTCAACATATATGGTTGCTTAATCAAGCATTATATTATATAATTTTATTTTTTATGAAACATATTAAAGAGTCATATGTTTATATACGTACATAATAATTATTATGGATGCACTGAACAATTTTGAGAGATTGAGCTTTTAGTTTTTAAGATTAACGAAGCTATGATGACATATGAGAAATGCTTGTGGCACTTTCGTTCACTGTGTTCGTCTGATTCCATTCCATTGGATGCATTCACTTCTTTTTATCCCAAACTACCCAAACTATCATTGCTCGCCGCTCTCGACACCGTGTTGGACATTGGCCACCTTCTCGTCTTGCTATTAGATGGATTTAATTTCCCCTTTTTCTACACTAATTCCTAGCTTCTCAGCAAAAGATTAATTTTTCCCTCTTATCTTATAAACTACTTGAGGCAAAGAAGAACCATGTGTACTTTGTCTGCTCAAATATCTATCTTGGCCAACGGTTTGATAAAATAGATGAGTTTCATGTGCCGTATAGGAGTTGGCATAGTACATGTTCCGAATAGATATGATTACTCACCGTATATATCTCTTTCCTTTTCTAAAAGGGAATAGTACATGTTTTAAATATACCAATATAGATCCAAATATATCCACCGTTATAATCAAGGCCCACCAAATCAACGGCTTAGATTATTCTTTGTGATGGACTCTTTAAATCAATTTAAACCGTTAGATGTTCATAAAATCCAACGGTTGAGGGTTTTTCTTTTTTCTGATTAACGTGGAAATTTCTTGGCCCTCTCGGCGAACGTGGTGGCTTCTTTTAACACTCCCTTATTAATATAATATTATTAATATAATAGATACCGTGTGCCATGTGGTACCAGCAGCGATCGCGCCGCTCTGGCGCTCTCTGAGATTAGAAATTTAGAAGGGGCCTGACGAGTCGATCGAGTGCTCTTTTCTGAACCGTGTAGCGTCCATCCGTCGATCGGAGTGTGGTGATAACGCGGGACGAGGGAGCTCGTGCGCGTGCGGGGTCGGGACCAGCCCGGAGGAAGAAATCGTTTCCCACGCGTTGGATCCGAGGATGATAGCTGCCCGCCTGGCCCGGCACCGGCACCGGCACCCAGTGGCGGACCTAGGATTCGCTAGAGACTAGGGCCAAGTTCAAAGTCTAATCTGACTTAATGCATGTTACATATACCACATGTATATATGGTACACCAAAACGTCAACACACCATTTTGTAAAACACAAACTATTTGATAGTATACTTATTTTTCGAAATCTATGAGAATTACATGAGCGTTGGTCAGTTCTAGAAATCTAAGGTGTAGCATATAAATCACATCACATATTCACATGTGACCAGTTAAATGACTCGGCTGAGGATATCGGCCTTGATCATGAAAGAGAGAGGAATGCTAAGATCAAGTTGAGTGTGATCTATGTGCACGGTCTGTCTTCTATTAAAAAGTACAAGGCAATATAACAACATGATTGTTGATTATATTGTAACAAATTAAGACAATAACATATCTTATATTCTCAACGTCCCAAATTATAAAAGTAGATTTATTCATTACTTCATATATATGTATTCAATATGTATTTAGATTCATCAATATGGAGGGAAGAAAAGAGAGCAAGAACCTCTTATAGTTGGAATGAAGGGAGTACATGGTTTAGAATTTTGACAAATAATTTAACATATGTTAGCATACTACAACTACTATGACTAGGGCCATGGCCCTAGTGGCCCTAGTGGGAGATCCGCCCCTGCCGGCACCGGCAGCGGCAGGAGCCACAGTTTCAGCGCCACTGCACGCTCGTTCTCAGGGCGCTGGAAACATGTTCTGCGTTCAGAGTTGGGCTGTCGCGCGCCGCAGCAGCGGAATGTTCAGTTCCACACTCCGGAGTCCTCACTGCTACCCTCCTGCAGGCCTTCACGTGCTACCACCTTGATTACGATTCCATCCACCGATCCACGGAGCACGGTTTGGGGCTAACATAAAGAGTTAATTTTTTATATGTTATTGAAAATTATACCAATCTCTCGTGTGTCATTGGAAAATATAGTTTTCTTTCTGTGTCATCAGTTTTAATTTTTGATCTCTTATACGCCACTATCATCAACAAATTGGCTAACGCCGTTGCTAGGTGGTCCTGAGCCCACATGGCATACTCTGTTTGCTTGTGGCCACGCCCCTAGCCATGCGCGAGGATGTTCTCGACGGCGCCCCTGGCTACGCGAGGCTGCCGCACCCGTTCTCGACGTCGCCCCTGGCCGCGCTAGGCCACGCGCCAGGACACCGCGCTCCCCGGCGCACGCGCGAGGCCGCACTGCCCCTCTTCGCGCGAGGCCGCCACACGCCCACACCCGCGCGCCCCTGGCTGCTCAAGGACACCGCGCTCGCCCGGCGGCCTCCCGCTACTCCGTATCCGACCGGCGGCCGTTCCGTGGCAGACCGGCTCTTGCGCGAATCACGCGTACGCTTTCCTCATCCGCGTCTCCTGCTTCAGCGGCTCTGCGCCGACCTTCACCTTGCAGCCACGGCCTACACCGGCAGCCATCTACGTCATCGTCTAACGTCGCATCATGAAGCCGCAACGTCCACTTCAACCCCACGGTCACGCTGGCCCTCTGTGCCCCTACGCCATGCGAGCCACCGGCCACTCGCGCAGCCTGATGCAACCGAGGCCCGAGCCACTAGCTAGAGCTAGCTAGATTCCGATGGGGTTGACCAGCTATATCAGTGTTCCATTAGCTTGCTTCTCTCCTGCAATGAATCGAGAAGATGTTCTCCGACTCCTTCCCACGCGGCTGGACTCCGGCTTGGCCGCTCCGCGCCGCCGCGGCCGGGGTCCAACAGCAGTGGCGCTCGAGGGCAAGTTGGCGCACCTCGTGGCCGCACGGGACACCGAGGCGGGTGCGCGCGACGGCGCTCGACACCGAGTTAGCCACAGATGAACAACGCATGGCGCGGCGGGCGTGCCTCGCGGCGGCGCTGGCGATGGGGAAGTCCTTGCGGCGCTCATAGTCCCGTTCCACGCCGCGGATAAGGAGCGCGCGACACTGGGGGCACGCCTCACAGTGGTGCGGGATGCCGCCGAGGCGGGCGCGGCGCGGGATGCCGAGGTGGGCACCGGCCGAGGAGGCGGCGCGCGGCTCCAAGCGGAAGCCGAGGCCGAGGCCGAGGCGACGGCAATGGAGGCCGAGTGCAAGGCGGCGCCGCAGGTGGGGCGAGGCGAACGCGCTACAGGCCGGATCGAGGCGTTTTGATGCTGTTTCTATGTGAACTAACGGCAATGGCAGAGAATGGATCAAAAATTAAAACCGATGGCATAGATGAGAACGCATAATTGTCAATGGTACATAAGGAAATGACATAGCTTTCGATGGCATAGAAGAAATTTACTCATATAAAGTGAGGCGGTGTTAGCAGACAGGCACCGGTGGTTATTAGCTGTCATCTGCTGCGGCTGCTGCTGCAGTGTACATTGAGTGCGGTTGTTCCGATGACACCAACCGGAAACAGAAACAGGAGTTACATTTGATTTGTGGTACAGAGAGAAGGGAGCGAAAATGATCGTTTCTTTTACTTCCATGATTCGATCTCTCTGCTCCCCTATGGTATTCTGTCCTGTGTTCTTTACTTCTGTGTTTGGAGAGGTAGAGGTAGCGGCGTCTCTTTCTGGCCACTGCACTGATGCACGCGCCGTGTACGCCGTCTCAGCCGCTGGCCACCGGCGTCCACTCGAACCGGCCCGGGCCAAGCGGCAGCCCCTGTGCGACGTCGAAGTTGTACCTGCGGGGAGGACGGGAGCTCAAAGTTAGCGCCCATGGCGGCGGCCTTCACTCTTGAGTCTTGTCTTCCTGACAACAACGACCGGACCGGACGAAATGTACGCGCGCAGCGGAGCGGGCGGCGTGCAGTACGCGAACCTGTTCCTACTTCCTACTCACTTGGCTGCGAAGCGTTGGGCCTCGGCCTCCTCCGCGGCCGCGAAGAACTGCTCCATCTCTTCCGCCGGCGGCATCATCCTTGCTCTGCAAGCGGCGGCACGGTGGTGCTTTGGGTCTCCCGCCGCCGCCGCCGGACATCGCTCCTCGTCGCTGAGATGTACCGTTGCCGGTGGCCGGCTTGATGGCGTCGCCTCCCTCCTAAATTACGAAGATTAAACCATGAAAAACCGTGAGCAGAAATACTGTCAGGGACCAAAGGCGCGGCCGTAGGCCGTAGAAGAAGGGTACGGTGTTAAATGTTAATTGTCGGTGGAATTGATCGATGTCGAGAAGTTCTTCGGTCTCCGGATCGAGTAGAGCTCTGAGCTCCTCACCTGTCGCGGTCGCGGAGGCATCCGGCCAAGTCGCTGGCGCCGCTCTCCACGTCGCGGTCCTCGCGCGCCTGCCCAAAGAAACCGCAACCAGAACGCATGATTCAGAGCGGGAACGTAGTAGCATGCGGGCAGCTCGAGCGCCGGCCACGTGTGAACTGTAACAGCTAGGGTTAACTACCTCCGCCGCGCCACCGCTCCGCTCGGAACAACCCGCCGTCGCCACGACGGCGTACGCCGCGCTGGAGCACGTCGAGGTCCTTGTCCCAGCGACCGCCACCACAACCACCGGCTCCCCAGAAGCGGAAGCAGCTCCAGACTGTGCCGTCCCCACCTGGCGGCACCGCGCCCCGGCTGCGGCGGCCACGGACAGCCTCCTGCTCCGCAGCTGGAGGTAGCACCCTGGCCCTGCCGCGCCGCCGGCGTCGCTACGGCCCGCCTCATCGTCAGCTGTCGGCTGGGCCTCCGCGCGTGCTGCCGCCTGCTTCCTCGTCCTCGGCTTCTTCGGCGCCGGCGCCGCACCACGCGCGACGGCTGCTGCGGAAGCGGAACGCGCCCGCGTGCTCACGCCCACCGCCTCCTGCGCGAGCTCCGCGGCCCTCGCCACGCGCTTCCTCTTGTACTTCCCCATCCGGGCAAGCCCAAGCCCAAGCAAAGGTTCGGCGGCGCTCGCTTCCTACTCTTCGCACACTGGCACACGCAAGACGGCTGGCTGGCGGCCTTCGCCCTTTTTACCTCTCCAGCACAGCAGCAGCCCACACGGCCGCACGGGGATCGTCGGCCGTTATCCGGGTCCCACCGCGGCCGTTCCCTGGCGGTACTTAAACAGAGCGTGCGTAATGATTGCTGGATGGATCGGACGGTTGGGGGGCTCTCGAATTTCGAATTCAAAGCTTCGGGCATCGTCAGACGGGGAGTGTGGTGGCACTGGCACTGGCATGGGCGTGCGCGTGCGCATGGCGTACGTGACGGCCAGGGGCCTCGCTCGCATGGACCGCGATCGAGTAAATGCTGCCACGGGCGTCCTGCTCGATCGCAACCGTGCGGCTCCGCCTAGCCGTTTGTGCGTTCCGTGCCCTCGCTCATCGCTGCGACTGCGATCGAGTGTGTGCACGTGCGAGCCTTCACTCTTCCGGTGTCTAGGGTGTAGCGGCAGCAGGTACGGTGTCGATCCAAACGTTAGCAACACCAACGCCAAAACGAGAGCTGGAGATCCATTTCGAATTGAAGCGCGCGATCGATGGGACCAGCCGAATTCAAGAACGACAGAAAGAGTAGGACTACTGGACTAGGGCCCTGTTTAGTACTCCAATTTTTTTTCAAAATTTACTATGCAAAAAGAAGATTTCCCGTCACATCAAAATGCCGGCACATGCATGGAATATTAAATGTAGATGAAATAAAAAAATAATTGCACAGTTTAGATGTATTTTGCGAGACGAATCTTTTGAGCCTAGTTAGATCATAGTAGGACAATATTTACCACAAACAAACGAAAAGTGCTACAGTTGTTCTACAGTGCTTTTCAGTTCGGAACAGTGTTTTTTTCAACCATCAAAACACACCCTAGAACAAACGACAGAGTTCGCCCGAGTTATTAGCGTGCGTGCATGCTCGTTGCTCGATCGGCTCTGAAAATGCCAGGACTCGGGAAGTACTGTGGCACGTGCAAGGTGCATGCATGCTTGTGCCCTTTGCCCCCACGAATGCACACGCGCACATGCGGCACAAATAGAAAAAGAGACGGAGTGTGTGTGTACGTGAACGATGCAACCATATGTGTTCGGTCGCATACATCTATCTCAGTTATTTGAACGCGTGTGGAGATATGGAAGTAGTAGTAACTCTATCAAGGCTGGAAATAAACTAGCCGGAGTACAACTTATTTTTAAGAAACGAAGCTAAGACTGAGTCCAATAGGACTCTCTATTTCTATTCCCTAAACACTGTTCTAATTACCTCCCTCTCTATCTACAGTGTAGTATTTATGTCAAACAGTACAAAACAGTGTTTTAGAGAATCACTTTACATACTATCATTGGACTCAGCTAACATGGTATCGGCGTCTAGCTACTGCATCCAGCCGTCCACACTACGATCTGATCCTTGCTTCTTTACCCATCACGTGATCACGAACTGCATCACCAATCTCCAACTCCAAGGCCTAGAAAGTAGAAACTGAAAAAGGCCGATGCAAGAGGGGGGGAAGCAGCAGCATCCTTCCGGCCCAGTGAGCCCGGTGGGTGGCCGAGCAAGCTGCACCCCGAGGGCCCGAAGCCCCGAACCAAAGCAAATCCAATCCGGGCCCTTGCCTGTCGCCTCCCCTCCCCCTCTGTCCCCACTCCCCCCCGTCGCGCGGCGACTCGCGAAATCCCACCGCCGGAGCCGGTCCCTCCAGCCCCGCCCCGCACCGGCGCACCGCAGGCGGAGATGGCGGACGTGAGCGGCTCCGGCTTCGGGGGCCGGCGCCCGCAGGGGCTGCTGGCGAACGCGGCGAAGCGGAAGGAGGGGTTCGCGCAGCTGTTCCTGATGGTGGGCGTCCTCATGATGAGCCTGCGGTCGCTGGGCCAGAAGCACCGCGCCCGCGACCTCGCCGACGACACCGCCGGCCTCCGCCGCGAGCACGACCTGCTCTCCCTCCGCATGCGCGACCTCCAGGACGCGCTCCGTAGGGAGGCCGACGCCGACGCCTCGGGCGCGCTCGCGTCCCACCTCCGCCGCATCTTCGCCGCACACCCCGCGCCCGCGCCCTCCCCCGCCGCCGCCCAGGACCAGTAGCTGGATCAACTGAGGATCATCCTCCCCGTCCCTGTTCGACGATCTTGTGCTCGCGTGTGTAGCCGTGGGGTCAGCGCGTGCGCTACGGTCGCCGCTGGCAGCGCACGCGATGTGTTTGTGGGAATGCCGCGTAGGCTGCCGGCTGATTGAAAGTGTTGCTGCCTCGAGAGGCATCGTTGAGACTTCAAACTTCTTCGTGTTTCGGATTGATTAACACTCCTTTACTTCTGTCTTGCTCTGTTAAGTTGCTGCATTTGAGATTGAGTCGATGTGATGTGCTCCATACTAGTTCATACGGGTTGTGTGGCTTAGAATTGCATTGTTGCTGCAGCAGTTAGATGGTTGTCAACGCCGCATGTTGTGATTGTTGTCACAAAGCCTGTTTTCACTCGGTTACTGCATGCCGAATTGATGGATAATTTGCCGAACGACTCTTGCAATTTGAGATCCTACAATGCAAATGAGCCGTACATGACCGCTCTTTTTTCTCTGATAACTAGCCGAACGATTGTTCTATGCTCCTTTTTCACTAAGCTGATCGATAAACCTTTTTTCTAACAAGAGATTTGTTATTCGTCAATTGCTTGCTTGATTTTCCGCTTATCATCAATCGACGGCCCACTGCACGCCTCCTCCTCCATTGCCGCCGGCTCGTCGGTCGCCTCTTCGGGTTCGGGGTTTGGGATGGGGACCGTCGGGCTCTTCTTCTCCACCTCCGACCTTAGAGGGGAGGGCCGGGATGGCAACTGGCGTGGCGGTGGTGGCAGGCGATTGAGACCGGTAGTGATGGTGCCGCCGATTGGGCTGAGGAGGAAGGCGGTAGGGAAGGGCTGGCGGCAGGGGTATCACAGTGCCGCTCCGATGAAGCTAGATTAGGTGGCGGGAGTGGCGGGGCCGGACTCAACAGTTAGATCTAAATCCAATGGATAATATTGTTACCTGATGGAAATACAAAATATCCGTCACATGAGAATGACACACCCTTTTGGCAATGCAAATTTGAATTCCTTGACTATTGTTTTAAAACAATGCACAGTTTCAACCGTTACAAAAGATCGTGACAGAGTGAGTGCATCACACACGCCATGATGACAAAATAACATATACGTAACATAAATAAGCAAACTCCACTGTAGTTCTCACGAGACAACTCATTAAGCACATATTTTGTTGCTTAATCTTCGTCTGCGGCGAATAAATAGCTGCTTCATCGTAGTTTTTTTTTTCAAAAGTGCCACCCATGTGTCGTCGTATGCGGCCGAGAGTGTATGCTTCGATTCGGCATAAAGGCGGCAGTTCTCCAGGTGTGGGAGGCGCGTCGGTCAGGAGTCAGGACATTGACGTCGCCATATTGGCATTAATAGCTTGCACGATAGTAGGGGGGCAGTCGACGAATGCCCGCATTGGCACTAGATATGCGACGAATTTGTATAATCGTCGCGGTGTGGTTGGATGGCGGTGTAACTATGTATGGGGAGGAGCGCCCGTGATCATGTCCCGGAGACATAGGCTTCGGCCGAACCTCGTTAACAAATATTGTGTTTCCAGTTTTTCTGTGATTGCACACATTCATTTTGGTTGTATCCAAAAGCACTTCAGCATGTTTAGAGCCCAGGAAATTTTCTCAAGAGTTGATAGTTCTAGTGAACAGACATGCTGAATGTAAAGCATATTGCCACCTGTTTGAAATCGTGCTGAGTCATTGCATTATACATCATCTTGTGCGAAAGTTGTATTGTCATTACAACTGTGTTTTGTATATATACAATCTAGCTTCCTAAGTTTGCAGTCTAAGCATGAAAATAACCTTTATCCTTTTTGTGGGGTTAATTTTAGTTAATTATCAATAAGCGACTACCTTGTTAGGTACCTATGCAATGTGTTATCTTAAAACATGGTACGTTATGTTTATATGCATTATTTTGAATCTAGTTGCGTGAGATATGAAAACCATTTCTGCTTTGAGCCTCTTGGTTCGACTCATGCTTAGCTGCTATAGAACTCGATAGAAGTCGTGTACATCTCTATTACTCACAAGATATAGGATCTTTTATGTATTTCCAGCATCTCAAATGTCTGTGGCTAGCTCTACACTTGAAACACTAATCACATGCAGTTACTATAAATGGCGGTAATAAACCGGCATAATTTGTAAGGGTTAGGTTTGAAGTGTGGTACCCTTTCTGCCACTAGATGGTTAGTTGAGAGTGAGAGGGTATGGCTACTTAAGCCCTAGGGTGACTAAGTGGCAATTAGGCTATGTTTAGTAGGACGCTCATCCAACCGTGTCCATTCACTATTCCAACTATCTTCCTCTCTATCTATAGTGTACGTACAGTGGCGCACACACAATGACGCACAGTGGGATGGGCGCCTCGGATGGGGGCTCTGTTGAGCGTGGCCTTAGCATTGAAGGAGCAATTTCTTCAAGAGCAAGTGAAGTTTCTGATCGACTCTTTGGAGCCACCAGCATCGCAGCATAAGCCTAGCTTATGAAAACTCTACTGAACCGGTTTGGAATATATGATCTTTTCTATACCCTGCTTTTTCTTTGAATTTGAAATGTCTTCTGTGAAATTTTATTGCTGGATGCCCTTGGTAATATATACCTTTTCTTTCCCAATGAACGATCCTCTCTCGGCAAACGGGCTGCAAATCTGACATTGCAGCTCTACACGTTGCTTTTGCAGGAGGAATTAGCACTAGCCCATTAGAAAAATTGGCTTCTGAAGCAGTAACACCTAACTGGCCATTAAACTGCCACTAAATCTACCATGAAACATTCCAGCATCACAGATTCCCTCTACGAGCCAATCAGCAGCAGATTCCTAGGGTAAACAATGACTAATCCCATCAATTTGCACTTCTAAACTCGCCTCTTTGCTAACCAACCCATTGCCTCCGACTAACGAACCGTGAGTCGTGACCCGTCGTGGGCGCCACTACGCCGCGCCGCCCTCAAGCCGTGCGTCCGGTCGCCAAACGCAGATTAATGGGGACCCGCAGCGCAAGCTTTCGTTCGGACCCACCAGTCGGGGAGTGGGGTAGGTCGAGCAGGTCGCGTGACCGCCTCACCTCCGCGGTCAAGTTACCGTCCAGCTCACGACTCCCAACTCCCAAGCCACAAAACGCGCCGCCGCCCGCGGCGACACGCGCACGCAGGCATTGAGCACATTCCTCTCCCGTGAGTTCGCCCTGCCACCGTGCCGCGGTGTGATTACTGCTGCCCAGGCGCAGGCGGGGGAGCACGCGGAACCCTAGCGCGCAGGGAGCTCACCGGCCTCGGCGCCGGCGGCGGGTTACTACCTTACTAGGATGAGTGCTGCTGCTGCTGCTGCGGCGCCATGGTGAGGGACTTGCGGCTCGGTGCCCGCGCGGCGGGCTGGTGCACCTGCCGCCGCGTCGCCGTCGCCCTCTGCCTGGGCAACCTCGTCGCCGCGCTGCTCGTGGCCCGCGCGCTCTACGCTCCCGGCTCCTTCGCCTTTGCTGCACCCAAACGTAAGCAAGCTACTAGAGCTTTTGTTTCCTCATCTGGTTTGTTTTGATCAAATTAATCTGCTGATTAAGTTCGCGCATGTGGGTTTAGGCGGCGAGGCGAGGTATTCCAAGGAGCAGGCGAGGTGGGTGGAGGAGTCGATCCGGATTCGCCGCGCCGCCGAGCCCGTCGAGCTCATTGAAGCGGTATAGCCTTTAGCCCTTTCTGCAGAGCTTTTCGGTCTGGGATGGATTCAATTTGTTCGGAGCGGTGATTCTGAAGCTTTTTGGTTTCGGTTTTGCGTTGGGTGTGGGAAGGTGAGCAAGCTGCGCAAGGCATTTGCGAGGGAAGAGAAGCGGCGGAAGGAGCTGCCCCTTGAGCTGAAGCAGAAAGTTTCGTCCGAGATTGTGCAGAGGCTGCGTGAGTTGGGGGAGAATGGCAGTACCACTGAACAGCGAGGTCTGTTTTTTTCCCTTTTGTTTAGTGGTTCACTTTTGGTATTTAGTTGACTTAACATGTTGGAATTATTGCGCGGTGCATCTGGACGGCTGCAGTACCCTCTTCAGTACTGGGGTCTGGGGTTGGAATGTCGTGCTCCTCTACGATTTCGAGGCGTGTGTTCATGTTTCTCCGGTAAACTGTACATGTGTGGGACTGGCCAGTTGTGCCATTAACTAATCTGATGCATTTGTAGGCTCACATCTATGTACCGGCTCTTATTTTTCAAAGACACATTGAGACAAGCTTTGATTTAATCATTTTCATTCAAGAAAAAACAGAACACGGATCCATGTTTCTTACTTCTCTTCTACTTGTTTTAGTAATTTCATTTGCACGAAAACAATAGATCCCATCCATACTTCTGAGTTCTGAAACCAATGGGCCATATCATTTCTGTTGCACCCATTTGATGGAATAGACCAAAAGCTATCTTCTGGGTTCTGCCAGCTTAGTACTCCAGTGTGCTTTTCATGGACTTACTGCTTTCTATTATGTGTCTGTCTTCTACTCTTCTCGTCCTCGCTGGATTTTTTCTATAGGGCTTGATAGATTTCTCAAAACCTTTTCAGTTGACATTCACTCAATAGCCAACTGGACAAGCCAAACTGTAGTTTCCTTATTTCTAAAGATACAAACTAATCTTGTGTTGACAAAAAATAATGGCAGTGATGGTTTAGGAAGGTTAGTTGCTACTGCTATCATAGTATCGATTTTCACACTTAGTTTCCTTTCAGGGTTATGTTAGTTTCCTTAATTCCTTTCTAGAGTCATACTGAGGCCCTTTTTTCTTGTGTAAGGAAAAGTGGGTTAATTATCTGAAACCGTTAGAGCATCAGACGAATCTGACATTGTTTACTGGTTGTGCGTTTAATCTGTAGAAGTATGTGCCGCTTAGTTATTAAGTGCAAGATTAAACATATGTTGTGTTGCACGTGATTTATTTATGTGTTTACTAATATAAAATTGAACCTTTGGACTTCTGTTTCCATTTTTCTATGTTTCAGAAGCTGTAGAATCATGGCGCATTGAGAAGCTTAAGTACATCAGAAGTTCATCTACTCAGAATTTTTCAAATTATGGCCTCTCCAGTGAAGAATCAAGTATGTGAGCTTACTTGAAGTTATTGTGATAGCATATTTTATTAATTATACTCGTTTTAGGTATTTGTTTCATCTCAATGCCCTATGATTCGATGTTTAGTGATGTTAAAGCGAGCCTTGGAGTTTAACTGGCGAATGCTATTGGAGGACATTGGTCTTTGGATACCTCCCACTATATATCATATTGAACATGATGACAAGCCTGAGAATGAGCAAGAAGGTTATTTCTTTACACTGTTTATGTTGCTAGCATTGTTGATGTTGTCTTATGGGTCATTAGCAGTTACCAATTTGTGTGGTAACTTACTAACTTTTAAATTGCTCAAAGGGACATTTGACAAATGGTTCTTGATTGACGTTAATGTTGCAGAAGAAGAGATAGTACCAGGTCCACCTTTGCCCCCTGAATGCAATGCTGAACTGCATACTGATTATGGTGGCACTGCTGTTAGATGGGGCTTAACACATCACAAAGAAAGTGCCGCAGATTGCTGTCAGGCTTGTATAGATCAGGCTAAGAGGGCCAAACCTGGAGCTTTAAAGTGCAACATTTGGGTTTACTGTCCATCCGAGTATGGATGCTACTCGCCAGATAAATATGAACACAAACATCAAGAATGCTGGTTGAAGCAGGTATTCCCGTTGTCATCTCTGTGTATAATTAATTATCTAGCTAATAAACAATAGGCTTAAGGCTAGTTCTCATGCTCAGTTGGTGATGTTAGTTCAGTACTACCCAAATCCTCCTGGATGCCACGTCCAAATTGTGTTATGTCCATTGCATTGCATATATGATACAAAGGGGACTGCCAGCCTGGTATTGGTTTGTTAACAATGGTAGGACACGAGTTGTAGTTACTGGGCATCTGTACAAATTGTCGTGTATATATCTTGTATACATCTTAAAGATGATGACTGCCTCTAACTTAGTTATCATGGTTTTGGGCAGTGGAAAGAGTAGGTAGTGCAAGTCCAGCCAGCATGATTCTGGTGGCCTGGTGTTCAGTTGTTTTTTTACTTGATAAAACATTTTGTTCCATTGCATAGTCAATATGTTGATCATATTTTACATATTGTTGGTGGTAAGACATGTTTGTGTTGCCTGTTCCGGGTGGTTTTTTTTTTGTTTGTAATCTAGCTGCTTGTTATAGAAAACTTACACCATGCATAGATGGGGTCAGACTAGCATTTCCTAGCACTAATGGTGCCATTAATTAGTGTACTCATTTAGTGGCCTTCCCTTTTACTGAAAATGTAAGCTGATAGCGTTAGTTCTCTTAGATTTATTCTTTTGTGACTTAACTTTCATATTTGTGAGTTCTGAAATTTGACCATGTGAGGAAATCTGAATGAATACTCGGGTCATTTTGTTATTGGATAGATTCTCTTTTGAATTGAGATACATTTAGTGATATGCTGTTCTTTGAACTCTTCCTTACAAATGAAGCTTCATTTGTTTAATCATTAATGCTTGATCTTATTTAGTAATTAAAGCACTGGTATTCCATTCATATGTACGTTATGAGAATGGATATTGACCCACCTGACAAGTAATTTCGGCTGTATTTGTTTGTCTTTCAGGCTGACCACCCTAAATTAAACTTCAAAGACCGGTACTCTGAGCCGTATAGAGACTCTCATCCGACGGCTCCTGTCATTGTGCCATGGATGTCGGGTGTCATCAGCGTGTGAGCTTCCTGCCAATTGCCTACAGGAGCTTAAGTCCAGTGTGCATCCTCCCAACTGGACACCGTATATTTTCCACAAGCACAGAAAAACGTTTTTCTTTTCATTCTTTAGTAGTCTTTGGGTTAGTCTAGTTGATAGCTGAAATTACTCTGAGCTGGGTGGTAGATTTTTGGTGGGTTATGCTGGTGGCTTACTCGAGAAATTACACGAGTTAAAGTTAATATTTTTGTTTCTTTGTCCCATACTTTATTTCCCCTAAATCTGACAACATTTTGTAACTGTTTTTCGCTGCTAAGAGCTCATTGATCATGTAAATTTTCATGCCCGTCCGATTTGGAGAGGGGGAATGTAAACGTGGGAAGCTATATACTGCTGATAATATACTGCTATTATTAGGTGTCAGTGACTGCGTGTTTTATGTTTGGATGGTGTACGGAACTTGCTACACCACAGTTCCCGTGGGTGTTTGTTTCTCGATTACAACTGTGACTTAACACTTTTTTTTAGCATTGTATCCCACCTATCCTTGGTATGCACCATTGCCAAATTGCGTCTAAGCCGTGGGCGTGTGGAAAAAAGAAAAAGATTGCCATGCACATCTTTGGTAGAGATGTTTGGCAATGTGTGTTAATCAATCAGACACACCCAGAATAATTCTACCTAGAACTGAAAATCAACTACTGCAGAAGAAACTCAAGGGGTTTACTAGAATGATCAACTCTTGAGAGGATTTCGATTTCCTAGCTCTAAACATGCAGAAGTGCTTTTTGAAACTAACCGAGATATGTTTTTCGATCAAACCAAGACGAATACGTGTAACAAAAAACCATTGGAGACACAATATTTATTAACGAGGTTCGGTCGAAACCTACATCTCAGAGCATGACTAAGGACGCTCTTCCCATGGATATTTACACCGCCATACGGCCACACCACGGCGATTATACAAATTCATCGCATAACTAACAAGGTACCTGACTCTACCTCTACGTAACAAGGTACATGAATCTACGTGAAAAAAGTTACTACATGATATCAAGTTACTTTTTTTATCAATGTGGCCTCCTACTATGGTTTCAAGAAGAGCCCAAGCAGCTTCTGCACCGGGCAGCCACGACCAGGAACACACCGCTCAGAGGTCAAGGCGTACTCCACCGGCGGGGTGATCCCCAGCTGCCTCAAGTGCACCGGGTCCATCCAGTCGTCGAAGATCGGCTTCGCATTCCTCTCCTTCTCTTCCAACATTTTGTGGAATCTCTGTCTCTCCAGACTGCGCATCTTCTCCTTAGCTTTGGCAATGGCATCACTAGTGGCGCTCTTAGTCTTCTCCTTCGACGGCGGCTCGGCGGAGACACGAGCCGGGCTTCTCTTCCTCTTTTGCGAACAGGGCAACATGCGCTTCTTCCCGTTACCCCTGGCGACGAGGTCAGGAGCCGCTGATCGATACTGCTGCAACGGCGGCTTGGCACAGACAACACGAGCCGCCGGGAGGCTTCCAACTCTTTCAGACTTCTGTGTTGTCAGTGTCACTGGGGACGCGCCATTGCCCTCCTGCTTCTCTTCAATCTCGCCGTCTTCAAGTAACGAACTGCTGCTGCTGATGTTGCCTCTTGGGATCTTCCCGGTTTGAGCAAGCTTATCTGCAGGGACATGGGATGTGGCGTCGCATTCTTTTGCTGCTTCTTTCTTGCCATCTTCAAGTGAACGCGGCGGCGAACTGATCGGAGCCTTGTGCGCCGGCGCTGCCACAGCAGAGGCGTCGGCCGTGGGAACAACTGCAGGAGCCGGGCGGCTTGTCACAGTCTCGCCGTCGTCGTCAGAATCAGATGAGTCGCAGCAGCTGGATGATCCTGAAGAACTACTGCTGCTGCAACTGGACGATCCTGAAGAGCTGCTAGAACTGCTGCTGCTTGGGCTGTTGTTTACTGTCTCAGCAATCTTCTCCGTTCCAACAGGGGCGACGTCGCCGCATCGGACGCCCTCCTCTGCTCTGTTGCATTCTATTGCTTCAGGTAAACACGGCGACGAACGGAGAACGTTGTGTGCAGTTGCCACAGCGGAGGCGTCGGCCTTGGGAACAACCGCAGGAGCCGGGCTGCTTGTCACGCTGTCGTCGTCAGAGTCGGAGTCTGATGAATCGCTGCTGCTGGAGGATCCAGAGGAACTGCTACTACTGCTTGTGCTGTCTCCGGCTTCAACAATCTTCTTCTCGCTCACAACTGCAGCGGCGGCGGCGCATCCGACGGCCTCCTCCTCCTCCTCTTCTGCTATCTCGCCGTCTTCGAGTGTCCGGGGCGGCGGACAAAGAACCTTGGCTGCTGCAGCAGGAGAGGTGTCGCCGCATACATCTACTATGGCATCGCAATCCTCCTCTACGATCTCGCCTTCCTCTGGTTTGCACGGCGACAAGCAGCTAATCGGTGTGGACACGTTCATGGACGGCGCGTTCTGGTGCCGGCGCTTCTCCTCCTCAGCGAACTCGTCCAGCAGCCTCTGCAACTCGGACATGGCGGAGCGTCTCATGGATCCCAGATCGATCTGTATCTCGCCGGCGTCTTCGTCTAGGTGGCCGGTGCATTCCTTCTTGAGGAACTCGAGGATGCGCGCCGGCATGTCCGACGCGAGCGCCGACACTCTGGTGGCCACGCTTGCGATCTCGTCCTTGGACATGCGGGGCTCGACCACGATCTCCACGGTAGCCATAGCAGGCATCGTCTTCCTTTCCCTAGTGCTTGTTGTCCTCTCCGACATGCGGGGCTGGACGATCTCCACTGTAGGCGTCGTCTTCCTCTTGAGGCTTGTTGTCTTCTCCGCCTTGGTGGGATCCGATCGATCTCCGGCGACCAAGAACCGTCCATCATCCTTGCCGCGGCGTGGTGCTGGGTGACTGCTCTTGCAGACCGTGTTGCTGCTAGGCGTAGGCACGTGCATCGTCGTCCTCCTCTCGGCGCTTGTGGTCCGCGCTGACATGCGTGGCTCCACGATCTCCACAGTAGGCTCATGCATCGTCTTCCTCCTCTTGGCGCTAGTGATCTTCTCCGCCTCCGTGGGATCCGATCGATCTTCTGCGACAAAGAACCGTCCATCCTTGCCGCAGCGGGGTGCTGGGCGGCTGGCCTTGCCGACGACGGTCTTGCTGCTGGCCAGGAGCTCGGCCTTCCTGAGGATGCCGCGAAGCGCCTCCATCTCGTCGCGCAGCCTCTTCCTCAGAATCAACAGCTGATCCCGCTTGGAGGGCTCAGGCGGAGCGAAGTCCATCATCCCCAGTTCCCTACGGAGGAACAAGGGCGGCGACGTCGTGACTGGCGCGTGTAGGTGTCGCTCGATCTGGATGAGATGGGAGGAGAGGGACGGTGGCGGGCGTAAGAAGAGTGGTTTTGGATCGGGGGCCAGTTCCGAGTCCGACACGAACACAGTTCAACCGGGAAACAGAGATGGATCTTTTTTTTTTCGAACATGCTATGGAAACGGAGATGGATCTCGAATTTTACGGCCATGTCTGAGTTCCTCGGCCGCCTCTCCATCTTGGCGCGGGCACCAACCCCTGGTCCGACGGGGAGGAGAGAAGGGGGAGATAGCGTCGCGGCTGTACAACGCTCAATGTGGCGCCGAAAGTGGGGCACGTGACAGTACCGCGCTCGGTACCGTCTCCCGCTGCACCTCGTCGCGACGCCATATGGGGACTGCATCCCATATAGCGTCCACGAGTGTGGACAGCTTAACATGAGGGTTCAATACATAGTGGTACAGTCTGTAGTTTTTTTTTTACTTTTTATTGGTTCCAAACGATATTTCCTTTTGATTTTTTTATCTTTTCTATTTTTAGAACATGTTTTAATGAGTTAACATATTGAGGTTTTTTCTTATTTTTTTAATATTTAATGGCACGCTAGCAGTACTGCATTTAAAAAGTTCATTCTACGACTTTATGGTCTTCCACCATTTGAAACCAATCTATCGTTCCGGTGCTTGGTCGGAACCTGTAGTTCCCCCAGGCCAAAAAGAAAACATGAATCTGCAGCGAGATACCTGAACGAGGCCAGTTTAATAATTATTGTCACCGGTAATTGCTTCCATCTCAATCCCGTACCAACGAAGAAAACAGTTGAAGCGCCCCACCTGCAGAATGACAATAAAATATGCTTTATTATCATTTCTAGGTATGATAACCACATTTATAGAGTAGTACAGATCCACCTTAACGGGACAGATCTAAAGGGGCGCGGCCCAAAACACAAAGCAACGGAATTTAGATGTAGTCCCAAGCTTTTCCACCACACTAGTTAGGGATAGGTCGCAACCCTTATTCGTTCCTGATCATGATAACTTCGTCTTCTCTTTAACCCAACAACAAAGTAAGTGTGAGTACGAAACGTACTCCGCAAACCCACTTGTCTCCTTGTCTCCATGAGGAATTGGGTTAACATTATTTCCACGTGTACATGATATCTGGAGCTCAGAATAAAATTTGCCAGAAATCATTTTCCTATGCAGGGTTTATTATATCACAGTTTTATTTTAGGAAAACACGTTTTTTTTCCAAAAGGGTGCTACTGGACTTTTCGGTCCGCCGGGGCTTATGGCACACAGGCCACAAGTTTTTCTTTACCACTACCAAGCCCACACAGTTTTATAAAGCATCTCGTTGTCGAAACCAAACCGTAACTCATCCATACCGATAGACAACGGACTATTCGGATAGGTTTATACTCTGGCCAGAGCTGCACACTTTATCCACAAGTTCGGATACGTGACAGGAGCGACCATATCACGTGAATCCTCTCTGGTTTTCCCCCGCAAGGCTTCCCCAAACATCAACCATGAGATACCTTGGACCAACAGTCACCTTAGTGCCAACAGACACACGATGTCGCCCAGTGCCAGCAAACACGCGACACTCCCCTTCCTAGTCTCCCATTGCTACCCAACCCCCGGCATCCGCCCGGTTATTCCTTGTGGGTTCTGACCAGTGTTGCCACATACAACATAGAGTGGTTGCATGAAAGAGAGTTAGGCAAGATGAGACTTCAACACGGTACTTCAGGGCAGAAACTCCGAAATGCTCGTTCCCGAGCCACACTATCCAGTCCTCTCCACGAGGCTAGACCCCAGATAAATCGTGATAACGGTACCCTAGGCATTCCACCCTTTAACACGTGGCATAGTCGACAGAAGTCGGCCAGCGGGGTCTTTCCCTATATTTTCGAAACCACACACCCATCCCACACCATTACCATAATCCCATCTTTAAGATTAATATGGGTAATTAAATGAGCGATCCCCCTATACGCACTACATCTAAAAGGTTTGGGTGGCTATCCTACCAGATTTCTTTAGTAAGCAAAACATGTAGATTTAATCATTAAACAGGGCAATAGGTTGTGTATAGAAAAATTGGGTAATTTATGCATCAAGTGGGATTCCAGTGGACTTGTTCTTTACTTTCTTGTAGCTTAACGGACATCCGCGGCTGGGGACGGGGGTACAACATCCCCCGGATACGTTGGCGCACCATCATCTGCCGAACACGTTCTAACTCCCACTGTCGGGTGCGATGGTGTGCCATCCACCTAGCGTGTTCGTATAAAATCTGCAGCAAGCGCCGGTTGCTTTCTTCAAGCATCGCGGACATCCTTGCGATGAGCATACCAATCAAAAATTTTGGTATAAACTACGCACAACAACAGAGAACAAAGCAAATAAGGCTTATTACGAGCTCAACAAAGGTTTGGTTTGTGATGAGAGAAGGATCTAGTTGTCCGATAGATCATACTAGTGGTTCTGGCTCCCTCAAGCTAAGTTGCTCCATGGTTCGGCACTGCGCCACGAGACACTAAGCCGAGGGCCGATCGCACCGCTGGACTTGATAACGGTTAGTAAAGGGGTACCACCACCGCGGGTATGGGTGGTCGTAATGAGAGCAAAGACGCCGGGAGCGCGAAGGTTGCATGGCGGCGAGGAGAGTTTTTGTCCCTAAACCCTAAACCTTGTGGACACAACGATGAAGTGTGTGAGAGTCATGCCATAAAAGATTTGAGACGTGAAGAGTATGGTCCCTCCTGCTATTCGCAGTCGTGTGCCCTAATAGCCATCCACTTAGTGCAAATTGCCGGAGGATCGTGCGATGACGCAGACCGGTAAAACCGATCGGTGCCAGTGGTGTAGGTGTCACACGTGCGGTTTCATTAACAGCCAAGTGTTTCCCCATTAAATGGACTGACGTGGTAGTGGTTACAAGTTATGAGATGTGCATGGATGTATAGTGCTCGATTTATGGAGAATTTGGGTGCAAGAATTTTCTAAATTGGAGTCCAAACGGTCGAGATCTGAAATTCTTTAGAAAAGAAAAATCAAAAATCAAAAATGAAAAAGGGAAAAGGCATCGCGGCCCTAATTCACCACGCGGGGCCCAAAACTTTTTCCGACCTGGCTCTGCCTGCCTGCCTCGCCGTCGCGCGGTGGGCCTTCTTGGCCGGCCCACTAGTCGCGACGGGGAGGGAATGACGCGGCGACGGTAGGACGCGGGCCCCACACGTCAGCCTCACTGGGAAGGGGAACGATGCGGGGACGGCGTCACGGTTTGGCTCGGCCGAACCGGTCGCTGTCGCGGCCGCGGCTCACCGGAGTTCTCCGTCGGCGGCTCGATTGTAGGACCAAGATTATCGGCTAAGAGGATGAATAGACGGTTTTAACGAAAATCAAAGCACTAGGCAAATTTAATTAGATACACAAGAGAATTAAATCTTCTAGCCTATATTGGGCTAGGTGGGTTTGCAACCTAGGGTGACAAGATCACAATTCAATCTCTAGTAATGTAAAGGCTTAAAGTAAATACAAAAAAGTAAAGTGAGCCAAGAAAACAGCACATAAGAGACCGACTTTTTTCTCATGGTATCGATGACTTGCCGGTCACCCCTAATTCACATTGAGGTGGATTCAAAGCATCCAATCGCTCCTCTATTAAGACTCCGCTTGATCTTTGAGTCGGATTGGTCAATGAACCTCTCAAACCTCGATTCCACTAGGGTTGTTTTTCACCACTCCGGTGAGGCAAGCACCAAACCTCTCACAATCACCACTGCGGCTCCTTCGCAATCTCCTTTGAAGAGCTCGACAGAGAACCACCACCAAGCCATCCAGGAAGCGGCAACCTCCAAGAGTAACAAACTAATGATGCTTGTTTGATGGACACCTAGTGCCTCAATGCTCACGCAAATGATTCCAAGCACTAGGATGCTCTCAATCTCACTAAAATGCAATCTTAAGCAATATGAGTGAGAGAGAAGTGAAAGAAGGCTCAAGAATGCTCAACAGGTGTTCCAAATGGCCAAGAGAGGTAGCCAAGCGCCGGCCACCCTCTATATATAGCCCCCCACTCCTCAACTAGTTGTTACGTGCAAAACTCGCGAAAGAAGGGATTTCACAGACAGTCTGCAGTACAAAGTTCGGATGTCCGCACTTGAAACCCAACGGATAGTTTTGCATTTAAGGCTAGTAAGTGCCACTCAAATTAGTACTGCGGACAGTCCGCCTCACAAGGCCCAAACAGTCTGTAGTTCACTCGTTTTCAAACTCAGGGACTCTGCTGCTGTGGGGACGCTGGGACAAATGACCGGCAGACAGTACACCGCTCAGGGCCAGATAGGCCGCCTCACAGAAAAAAACATCCCACTCACAAAACAACTTTTGAACGAGAATTTTCTTTCAAAATTCGAAGCGCAGTTAGCCCTCATGCAAATGTAATCACTATATGAGCAATTAGGCACTGCAAGACCGTGAAGAAACACACATTGACTCCTCATGATAGTACGACTATTTAGCCTATTAATCCAGTCAATTCTCTCCTCTAAATACCTTTTGACCGATCAAAACAAAAGCCTATAACATACCTTGGTCTTGAGCTATCCACCATCAAGGATCAACATTAGCTCCCAAAGCTCTCAATGTAGCTCTTCTTTGTATGGACCAACGACATTCTCAATCCTCTCAAAAAAATTGTTAGTCCACACATGTTGTCATTAATTACCAAAATATCAACTAGAGACCTAGATGCTTATAATCTCTCCCTTTTTGGTAATTGGTGACAACATATCTCAAGAAGTTAAATATAAAGAATCAAATCATTCATATACCAGCATGAATCTGGAAATTTTTGGCGGCCAAAAACCGCCGAAAATAAACCAAAAACCGCCTAAAACATTTTCGGCGGTTTTGGTCCGCCGAAAAAGAATAGCCAAAATAAGACTGTTTTCAGTGGCGGACGCCGAAAATAAGACTTATTTTCGATGGTTGGGCGGGCCACTGAAAATAGTCCTGGAGCGGGCTATTTTCGGCGGTTTCTTTAGGCCATCGAAAATTTCGACGGCCAGGGTAAGCCCTTTTATAATTGTTTTGTGGTTTAAATATAGGTTCCTCCGTTTTAACCGTAGATCTAGACCAATGAAGATTTACGGTTGATCCAAATGCACTAAAATCCCTCAATATTTTTTTGGGATTGTAGCTAGAAGGGTTGGCTCGACAAAGCAAACTATGCAACTATCATAAAACTATAACCAATATGATTATGTAGTACCATTTTCACAATTTTCATTGCCAAAAAGAACCTCTCCATTGATGTGGTGGCATTAGCAAAAACCGTTGGAGGAAGCAAGCCTAGCCCCTCAAAGGCCCGACCCATAAATTGGCCGGCCCGTGTTGGGCGAGGATCTATTTATAATTCTAGAGTTTATTAGGGAAAACAAATACGTAAACGGCCACCCCTATAGATATGACCCTATGGCTATGGTTTGTGGTACGTTTTTGTGACTTCGTAACAAATAAGTCACGCTTCTGACGTCCGTCCGTGTTTTCTTACCTTCGTCTCTGCTAGCCAAGGCTTCGTCGTCCGGCGAATCTTTTGTCACTAAAATCGGGTGGGCTTCTTTCTTTTGCAGTTTTTTTTACTTGCACTTGATATCGTGAGTTCTTGAGGATTATTTTGGGCCCTAGCGTGCCTCATCCAGTTGACAAAGTGCGTTAAGTCACAAGAACGGATTTAAGCTCTCAAACACATCAAAAATAAAGAATAAACATAAATAATCAAAATATAAAATAAATAATAAATGGAGATTAAGAAAATTAGTAAAGAAAAGTGGTTTTGGAGTAAATCTCCCCAAAAATTTGTTCTCAGGCCGGTTTCGACATGAACACAAACACAGTTTCGACCTGGACACGTTCATGGACGACGCGTTCTGGTGCCGCCGCTCTCCCGCTCCCGCAGCGTCGCCTCCCTCGCTCCCCCTCCCACCACGCCGCCTTCCTCCTCCTCTGGTAGCACCGCCTCCTCCCTCGCCCCCCAGGGTCACGATGCCGCCTGCGTGGGGTTCACATGGAGATCGTCGCCGAAAGTTCTCTGGGCATCGCCCCATAACTACCTTCTAGGAGATGGGCACCGTCCATCAGCAATCCATCGCGTCGTGGCCTTCCAGAAGATGGGCGTTGTCTATCGGCAATCCGTCACGTCAGGCCCTTACTGGCAGTCACAGCTGCATCCGACCCTGCTCGCTCAGTGTCGGTAGAAGGGAAGAAAAAATGGTCACTTCTTTTAGTTTAGGAACATGGCGAGCCTTACTTACAACTGTTGCACTTCACTCGCACCTCGCTCTTCCTCATAAACTTGCTGCTTTGCCAGAAGCGACTAGTCGCCTCCTTTCCTCAGCTGAAAGATGCTTAGGCAGAAGTGACGAAGGAGATGAGCTGGGGAAGGCCGACGACGGCAATGAGGGGAATATGTTGAAGAAGCTTTGCACCTTGCTTTACAAAAATTGTTATGAATTTACTAAATGACCTTATTTATTCTCCCGGAACGCTAGCAAATCTAATAGTTCCATCTGCTCTTCTTAACTGAAGAACAAAAGCGTCACCCACGCCGCAGTTGCGACCTTGTTGACTTTCGTGCTCGCACCCTCATCCAAACGTTGGTGGAGCGCACCCGCTAGCCAGCAAGAGGACGGGCACGCGGCGACGCCGTCCCCGCGCACGTGGGCGGTGGCCTGCGCGGCACACTTCTTCTGTGGCACCTGCTAACGCAGGTACTTGTCGTGCTGCTGTCAGGGATGGAGACGACGAGGACGGTGCGGACAAGGCACAAGAGTGGTACGACTAGTTCTAGCTACAGTAGAGGCGTAGAGCATATCGTTGTCACCAGGCAGGCGATGACTATAGGAGGCAACACGAACAGCGTCAGGGCGAAGGTCTTCGTGGAGGCCAAAAGCAATAAGGGGAATCCAATTATTTACCTTGGACTTAAGGTCTGTCATGGGCCTAGATGATAGGAGTGGCACATAGAGAACACAAAATCTAATTCAGTGACTTTCACGTATTTATCAGTTTTTTAATGGTACGTGGAGAAATCAGCCAAGTTTCAGTGGCCCGGAGAAAATTCTCTACCCCTTAAAAATTCGTAAGGTTCCAACAGACTGCGGTCTGTCTCCACCCAGCGATCCGCGGCGCACCGACAAGTGGGCCCAACCCGTGGAGTCCTGCGCAGCCACAGCCCACCCGCCTCCTCCACCCTCCGCCGGGCCGACGGGTGGCAGGGATATGGCCTCCTCCACCCTGCGCCGACGGGCGGTAGAGCGGCGGCGGACTAGGAATTTGGGTGCCTGTGCGGCGGCCGTGCCAAGAGGTGACGATCGGGACTGCGGCCGGAGGAGGCTGCCGTGGGGAGGCGACGAGGCAGAGGCGTCGGTGGAGGCCGACGCGGAGCTGGCCCGCGCGGAGGAGGTCGGTGCGTAGGAGCTGGCACCGGATCCACGGGCGCGGAGGAGCCGGCGTGGAGCTGGCTGCGGAGGCGGAGGACGAGTACGGGCGGGCGGCGTCGATGCTCAGGGCCGACGGGCTTGGAGAAGGCAGAGGACAAGTACGGGTGGGGCAGCGGTGGATCCGGCCCACTCGCCTCCCGGCGGCCTTGGCAACGGAAGATCCACGCGCTCTAGAGGAGGAGAGACGGGGTGGCCGGTGAGAGAGGAGAGGGTGGTGAGTTGGTGGAACTCGGGCGGCGGCGGGTCGGGGGAAGATGAGATGACAGCGAGGAGCCGGACAGAAGTGGGGCAAAGTAGATAAGGTTGGGAGGGGATTTTTTTACTTCTCTGCTACTTAAAAGTTTATACCATTTCCATTTCATCATTAGACTGATAGCTGAAATTGTTTCTTTGTTGACTAATAGCTGAAACTGAAAGAAAAAAACAATCTCTTTGTTATTTCATTCTAGATGTTGAATGGTGTTATGTAAAAATCATCGGCTCCTTGCTGGTATGGAAATCTTCCTCATGAACACATGATTAGGATTTAGGAGGCAATGTATTGTCTGCGAAATTTGATTCACACACAAATATTTGGTGGGTCAAGAAAGTTCGATGCTCAGGTATTGTAGCTCAAGTTCTATAGTTTGATACTGGATTAGAGGTGCCATGGAAAAAGAGCATTCTACAATAGAGATGTATGGTGTTAGCTTGAGTGGTCATTGAATAATTTATTTCTTTAATTTTTAGAGAACGAGTGTATTAAGCTAATGACATGATTCACGGATTGTTCTCTATACAAGTTTTATATTTTAGACTTATTCATAAATCTATGCCACTTTATTTGCATTTTATTTTTTTTAAAAAAATAGTATTCGTCTCGTAGCAATACACGGCAATTCGCTCTCTTGGAATTTGCTCTTCTATGAACTGGTGGGCTGAACCGCTCCGGCCCCATCTACCTTCACTGCACCGCGCCCACTGTCCCCTACTCCCCCGTCCGCTAGGGTTTACCACCATGGCCGCCGCCGCCGCCGCCGCCACCGCCCGGAGGCTCCTCTCCCGCCGCGCCTCCCCGTCCTCCCTCTCCGCGCTTCTCCGCCACGGTCCGGCTGCGGCTGCCCCGGAGCAGTCCCTTCTGCGCCCGGCCCTTGTCACGGCGGCCTCCCGCCTCTGCTTCGCGCGCGGGATGGCGCGGCGGCCGGGCGGGGATGGCTTCTCCCCGTCACGCCCCGGTGGGGGCGGGGACCGCGCGCCCACGGAGATGGCGCCGCTGTTCCCCGGCTGCGACTACGAGCACTGGCTTATCGTGATGGACAAGCCCGGCGGGGAGGGCGCCACCAAGCAGCAGATGATCGACTGCTACATCCAGACACTCGCCAAGATCCTCGGAAGGTACGGCGCGTTCTTCTCCGACCTCTGAGTCACTAGTCGTCCCTTGTTAAAGTAAACGTAGTTCGCCTTTGAAACTGAGGGGCCTACAGCTGAGAGTTGGTTTTGGGAAATGATCTGCCGATTTTCCTGTGGTGCAGCGAGGAGGAGGCGAAGAAGAAAATCTACAACGTGTCGTGCGAGCGCTACTTCGGGTTCGGGTGCGAGATCGACGAGGAGACATCCAACAAGCTCGAGGGTTCGTTCGATCTATGCGCTGTTTCCTGTCCTCCTTGCTGAATTTGGCCTCACACACGTCTGCCTCTGTTGTTTATGTTCTGCTACAGGGCTCCCTGGTGTTCTCTTCGTGCTCCCGGATTCATATGTCGATCCTGAGTACAAGGACTACGGAGGTAGCTATCTTCTTCTTCGCCATCAATATACTACTTTTTGGTGGTATCACTCTATGGTTTGCTTATATCTTTGGATGACATCAGCGACTGCTGTGCAGTTGATTTGGTCTAGAATATTGATGTGCAGTTGCATTCTTTCAATGGCTTTAGTCTGATTTCTGGATTTTTGGCCATACCTGGATGAGATATAACATTATGCATTGACATTGGATTGAGACATGGTTCCATTTCAGTGTCGTTTAGTCAGACCCAATCTTTTGACATTGATGTTCTGTCCATCTTGGCAAAGCTGTGAAGCCTTGCAGGCAATGCCCAGCTTTGAATGCTAATGGACTGATAACAATCGTCTCTCTAATGGTTCTGCGCCCCAATTAAATGGGGCTCAGATCAGTAGGGATGAGACATCACAAGCACAAGACTCTACTTTCACGTTTTGATGCTTATTCTAGAGCTTTTATATTTTTGCCTTCAGTAGCTGAACCAATGCCCAGTCTCAACCTCACTGGTCTCCTAATCCATCTTGGCAAAGCGTGGAGCCTAGTCCGCAATGTGTTGCTTTGAATTCTGATGGACTAATAACAATGGTCTCTCTAATGGTTCTGCACCTCAGTAAAATGGGGGCACAGATCAGTAGGGATGAGACATTTGTTTTGCATTTTAGCCTAGTCTTTACCATGTTTATGTTTTTATCTATTTGTCTTTGGTAGTTCAGTTAGTGACCATTCTTACCACACTGAGTTCTAGTCCATCTTGGCAAAGCATGGAGCTTATTTGGCAATGTCTTGCTTTGAATGCTAATGGACTAACAACAAGTGTCTCTCTAACGGTTCTGCACCCTAATGAAATGGGGCACAGGTCAGTAGGGACGAAACAGTTGCTATGATCATATATAATTTATCAAGGTCAAAGTGAATTGTTACGTAAAACAATATTTTCGAGTTTTGTCAAGAGATAATTGCTATCAAACCTCATGTAGAATTCTATTCAAATAATTTGTTGGCTCGCTACTTGTCTCCTTCCAGATCCATGGGAACCGATATGTTTTTTTTGGTTCTGTTGTTTTGTTTAGTCCATCTTGGCAAAGCAAGAGAGTCATTTGGCAATGTCTTGTTTTGAATGCTAATGGACTTAAAGTAATTCTGTCTATTGGTTCTGCTCTTCACAACAATGGAGTTGTGGATCAGTGGAGATGAAACATTGACAAATGTAATAATGACAATTGACTTTCATCGGGGAATGTCAAATGGCCCAGATTATTGGATTGTATGTTTAGAATGAGCATAGTATTGGTGTTGATAGGATTTAGATTTCTGTATTTTGGTTGCTTTTGTGTTGGTGGCTACCCTTGGAAAAGATGTACTAAATACTAATGCCCCCTGATCTTTTTTGTTTCGCAGCTGAACTCTTTGTCAATGGTGAGATTGTTCAGAGGCCTCCTGAGAGGCAGAGAAGGGTAGAGCCTGTGCCACAGAGGGCAGCAGACAGGCCTAGGTACAACGACAGGACCCGCTATGCACGTAGGAGGGAGAACCAGCGATGAGGTGAGTCCAGGCGGCTGATCGAAGACCAAAATAACAAGTCTGGGTGGTTTCAGCTCGCTAATTAAAGGATGAAATCGCATCTACTAGATGAACAATCTTCCAGTTGCATGTTAACTTTATGCTGTCTAGAGTCTATGTTTTCTGGCACAGATTGAAAGGACCTGGCTTGAGAATGCATTGTTACTAGCACACATTTGCAGCCATCTGCACTTGTAAATTCGTTCCGAATCGAAGCCGCGGCTTGCTAGATAGACTGAACTTTGAGAACCTGATGTGATTTATTAGTTTATCACTACTTAATACTAGTTAATTCTGCTTCCAGCTAAACCAGTGTTGTAAATTGTAATGTATTAGCACGTCATTCCTTTGTTTCGGTGTATAAGAGTCACTGCTGGGAAGCCTCGGCTTCAGCTGATTGCATGTACAGCTTGATGATCTGCTGCGACAGCGAGAAGTCGGTGAAGTACCTGCACCTGGTTGTGTACCACCAAGCCGAGTTGCCTCCTGATGGCGGCCAGTGTCCTGCCCTTTCTGTCATCTGCAGCGCAGAGGTAGCAGCAGGTTGTGTGCATGATTGTCTGCTCCGTGGAAATGCAAGGTTAAGCAATAAGCATTGAGCTGCACCGTAGAGCTATGTAGGCACTGCTCCGTGAAAATGCACGATTAAGCATGGATTTGCTCCTTTATGCAATTATAGCAAAGAAAAGAGAGAGAGAGAGAGAGAGAGAGAGAGAGATCTTTTTTGCTGGATTGAGAATTGATTCGTAGAAATGATCATCTATGAGAATCTGGTACTTCGAGAGCCATCAGTGGAAAAACGGAAAAAGTGCTCGGTTCTTTGGTTAGTGATTGATGGTCAGGCAGCAGCCGGCGACCGACAAGGCCGGCGTCAAGGAGATGAGATTGCAGCCGGACGAGACGCTTGTTCCTGCTCTTTGGGGCGATTTTGAGTTTTTTTCACCTTCGATAACACCATCCCAACCGGTTTGTCTAAAAGTTTGTCGATCATTTGTCCAACCCCGTTGGGATAGCCTACCTTTGCGCCACTCCTGTACATACGCCAAGTCTCGAGCTGAGACGTCAGCCGCGCGTCACGGTCCACCAAAACTCGACCTGCTCCTGGTCTTCTAGAAGCCACCCATGAACCACCAGTCGTCACCACCAGACACCGGTCCACTGTTCCGGCAGGTTACCACCAACCCGACGATCGCACCTGCCACGGCTCAGTGCTCACTGGTCACTGCGCGTCTCGTCTGCGCCACCCCACCCAACACTACACCAACCGTTTGGTCCGCCCGTCCCGTCCGCCGCGCTCCAGCTCCACCCATCAGGCCATCTCCGATTCCTTTTCCACTACATAGCCGCCGGCCCAAGCCTCGCAGCAGCACCGACGCCAAGAACGACGACGTACGGCATGGCGGCGGACCCGGACACGGAGGTGCAGGCGGAGTTCCTGCCCATCATCCGCCAGTACAAGAGCGGGCGGGTGGAGCGGCTCCTGAACCCGGCCCCGCTCCCGGCGGGCACCGACGCGGCCACGGGCGTCGTGTCCAAGGACGTCGTCGTGGACCCGGCCACGGGCCTGTGGGCGCGCCTCTTCCTGCCGCCGGGCACGGGCACGGGCGCCGGCGCCGGCGCCAGGCTCCCCGTCCTCGTCTACTACCACGGCGGCGCCTACGTGATCGGCTCGGCGGCCGACCCCTTCACGCACACCTACCTCAACGCGCTCGTCGCGGAGGCGCGCGTCCTCGCGGTCGCCGTCGAGTACCGCCTCGCGCCGGAGCACCCGCTCCCGGCCGCCTACGACGACTCGTGGGACGGGCTCAGGTGGGTGGCCTCCCACTCCCGCGGAGCAGGCCCGGAGCCGTGGCTGGCCGAGCACGGCGACTTCTCCCGCGTGTTCCTGGCCGGGGCCAGCGCGGGGGCCACCATCGCGCACGTCGTGGCCGCGCGCGCCGGCGAGATGCAGGAGCAGGACGGCCTGGGGGGGATGCGCGTGCGGGGCCTCCTGGTCGTGCACCCCTACTTCTGCGGCGCGGCGGACGTCGGCCGCGAGGGCACCACGGCCACGGAGAAGGAGCGCAAGGCGCGCGCCGACGCGTTCTGGCGGTTCCTGTGCCCGGGCACCCCGGGGCTGGACGACCCGCTCGCCAACCCGTTCTCGGAGGCCGCGCGCGGGAGCGCCGCGCGCGTCGCCGCCGACCGCGTGCTCGTCTGCGTCGCCGAGAAGGACGAGCTCAGGGACAGGGGAGTCTGGTACTACGAGAGCCTCAAGGCCAGCGGGTACCCCGGCGAGGTGGAGCTGCTCGAGTCCATGGGCGAGGGCCACGTCTTCTACTGCATCAACCCGGGGTGCCGCAGCGCGCGGGAGATGCAGGAGCGCGTCCTCGGTTTCCTGCGCAAGTGAGCGTGCAACACCACCCAGCCAGCCACGCAAACGTGAGATGAAATAATTTTACCGCCGCTCCCGCTCACCATGTCGCGTTTGATCCTGATGAGGGCCCGTGGTGTAACTTCCGGTTAAGCCACTCTTTATTGATTGAAATTTCCATCCACTGCTGCTTGCTGGTTCAGAACACTCTGGCTCCGTTTCTTTTGGAGGGTGCGGAATGCTTCTTGGCCCTTGAATCGTTGACACGGACGGTATTTGTTATGCACTGGACATGGATTTAAATAGCGCGCTATATAGCGTTTTTAGAGGTATAACGCTACGCTATGGTCATTTTCACCGCTGTGGACGCTATGGCCAACTTAGCACGCTTTAGCGTCGCTAAATGCCTTAGCGTAGAGCTCGAAATAGCGGCGCTATTCGCGTTTTTGATTGTGGACCAAATTCTGAGGCTTTTATGCTGCAGTAGTAGTGTTAGTACAATGACATATATTCCGTTTAAGCACTAAGTATTCTATATTTTGCACTTACGTTCTATGTTTATGCTTGTGGTATTATCTATTTGTCATGTAACTTAAATTGTCATCTATTCATTTAAATTGTACTTATGTTTATTCCCATGTTTCCATTTAAAAAAAAAACGCTATTGGACATAGCGGCGCTATAGCGACGCTATAGCGGCATAGCGGCTGGAAAAATGCTGCCGCTATTTGCCATAGCGCGCTATTTTAAACCTTGGCACTGAAATGCACCGGCGGTGTCTGAAGTTGGCTCAGGTGTCGAGTATGTCTCCAAACTTAGAAAACTTTAAATACAGGTCTTTAAAGTTGGTTTTTTGTCATCTAGGTCCTAACAGGTACAATCTCAATTTGTTAAGCCTACATGGCTGACCACGTTGTCCCGTGTGAGTCCCGCCGTCGGGGTTGTGCGTGAGATCAGCCGTCGGGGTTGCGCGCAAGGTCAGCAGGGCGGACCAGGTTGCGCGCATCGTCGTACCTAACATGTGGGCCTCAAATAGCATTGGGGCCCACACAGGACAGCGTGGCCTGCCACGTACGTTTAATGGGTTGAGATTGTACCCGTTAGAATCTGGATGACACAAAAACCAACTTTAAGGATCCGGATTTGAGGTTTCCTAATTAAGTTTGGGGGCTGCTCGGCATTCCGAGCCAACTTCGAGGAGCACTGATGCATTGCACTCTTTGTTAAATATGAACACTGTTTTGCGGAGCTATTCATCTCTGCATCTTTTAGAAGGAACGCTGCCTCTAGCAAGCTAATTCACAACTCGCAAAATTGTACGGGGAGAGCATCTCCATGAAAAGAAACTGACTCTGCTCTAGATGCGGGTCTAGGATTTAGACATTTGGTATTAGTAATACCGTGAAGATTTATAATTTCAAAAAATACACAAATTTTATCCTTACAAAATACATGTATACGTTGTATTTACGGAAATCATGGGTATTCGGTTGAATACCATGATCTCCCTAGGCCCGCCCCTGCTCTACTCTTGTTTTGTTCCTCATTGCTGGTTCTGTAGTTTTTTTTTTTTTTTTTTTTTTGAAATGGGTTGTACCACACAAAGTGTAGATATCACCACAACATCCCTATTACTAAGGATAACGGCCATCCTACTCTTTTAGAGGCATGATTTTTTTTATTTTTTTGAAACGGGTTGTACCACACGAAGTGTAGGATATCGCCACAACATCCCTGTTACTAAAGATAACGGCCATTCTACTCTTTTAGAGGCGTGATGTGGGCTGCTAGAGCGGCTAAAATGGGATATAGTTGGAAAGTTGGAGATTGTACGAGAGTTAAGTTTTCGAAGGACAATTGACAAGGATCTTATAGTTTAGCCATCATTTTTTGGAACCTCTATGTGCTAGTCAATGAATAAAAGAATGGTACAGTTGATGATGTATGAGATGGAGTTAATCTAAAATGTACTTTCCCGAGGGTGTTTGACAGGAATTTGACGAAGATTTGGGAAGATGTTATACGTTAGCTTCCACTGTTGTTTTTGTGGAGGAGGACTCTCTGATTTGGCAGTTCAACTCTAATGGTGTGTATTGTTCCCAATCATTAGGCTAACTGTGTGGTCTTTGAAATTCCCTCAGAGAGTTCACTTATTTCTTTGGATGTTGTCACAAAATAAAATTTTGACTAGGAACAATTTGGATAAGAGAAGAGAGGTTAGAGATAATAGCCTGCTGTGAAAAAGAATAAGTGCTAGGCAGATGTGGTTGATTCTGTCGGCAGTCTCAGGTGTGAAAATAGAGAATCATTTTGTTTCTATGGTCAGATGTGGTTGAGTATTAAAAAGTTTGTTGTCCATAACAAAGTGTGTGCAGCAGTTATGTGGGGTTTATTGAAACTTAAAAACTCTTTGTGCTTGCTTCCAGAATACATGGTGAAGTATGGAATTTCTTTTTTGGCAGATTGCGGAGCTGCCCCAGAACTAGTTAGTTCTGTGCCCGGATGCCAAAAAACAAGAATTGAAGGAGAAAGGGAAGAAGTTGAAGATCTTGGCCATGCTCCTGAGAGCTGCCAAACACTTGCGGCTGATAAAGAGGACCTTCGGAACATGATGTGGAGCTGGGTGGGTTGAAAGAGGAGTTCTGATCAAACAATTTCAAGAGATGTTTCACGTTTGTTAGTCTTGCTGGTAGTTTTTTATTCTTTTTGTGTGGTGCACTCTTTGGTCGATGGTCATACCCATCTCTATAAAATGTTGTAAATGATGAACGTTATAGCTTTTTTTTTATAAGTGATCGTTATAGCTTTGTGGTCTGACCGTGAAGCTGGGAAATAAAGCTCCCTTGAAATAAAAAAAAAAAAACAAAGTAGGACTATTTATACCTTTTTCAAAGAGCAGCAAGAGTGTTGCCACAAAAGGTAAATTAAAACAAACAATCAGTACACCTTAATCACTCTTGTTTTATGAACCAAACATTCCTCTATTTTTCTCTTAGATTTGGCTTTTTAGTCCAACGTACTTTATGAAGCGTTACCAATTACTACTACCAACGTACTACAATTGAGGAAGATGATCAATGGTAGCATAAATAAAATATTCCTCTTTTAGAAAAAAAAAATCTTATTTCGAAACAACAACAGTCACCGTCCCCTCGTCGTGCCATGTTCATTTCTTGATGAAAGCCACGATCCGCTCCTGCAGCTTGACACCCTCGTCGGAGTCTAGCATGTCGAAGTGGAAGGCGTGGCCGACGCCCTTGGACTCGAAGATCTCGACCTCGCCGGCGTACCCGCTGGCCCTGAGCTCCCGGTAGTACCACAGCGCGCGCTCCTTGAGCAGGAAGTCGTTCTCGGCGACGCAGACCAGCACGCGGTGGCACGGGATCCCGGCGGAGGCCCTGCGCGCGGCGTCGTCGACGAAGGGGTTGACGCGCGGGTCGTCCAGCCCCACCGTCTCCGAGACCACGTAGCGCCAGGTGCGGTCCATGAACCCGCGGATCTCGGGGCCGAACGCCGTCTCGCCGCCCACGGCCTCCCCGCCCGTGAAGTAGGGGTGCACGACGGCGAGCCCGCGGATGGCCACGCCCTCGGGGAGCGCGCCGGCGGCGGAGGCCCGCACGGCCGTGTTGTGCGCGATGTTGGCGCCGGCGCTGCAGCCGGCGAGGAACACGCGGGAGAGGTCGGCGTGGTCGAGCAGCCAGGGGTCGGCGCCGTCGCCGAGCGTCGCGGCCCACCGCAGCGCCGCCCACGCGTCGTCGTACGCGGCGGGCAGCTTGTGCTCCGGGGCCAGCCGGTAGTAGACGGACACGCCGATGGCGCCGGACCGGGCCACGAGGTCGTTGAGGTAGTTGTGCGTGGCCGGCCGCGCCGGCGAGCCCACCACGAAGCCGCCGCCGTGGAAGTAGACGATGACCGGGATCTTGCCGGCGGCGCCGGGAGGGAGGTACACGCGCGCGGATGCGGGGCCGGCGCGGATGTCCTTGGAGACGACGCCGGTGGCGGGGTCCGTGCCGGCGGGGACGGTGGGGGCGCCGCCGGGCCGGTGGATGCGCCCGCTCTTGTACTCGCAGAGGTAGGGCGGGAAGTCGAACACGACCTCGGAGTCGGGATCCATGGCCGCCGCGGCGGAGTGGTTGGTGGCGGAGGAGTCGCCCATCGGGGTCGGGAGAGGAAATGGAAATGAGCTGGCCACCTACAACACCAACACAGCGAATTCAGCGGGAGGTTTCATCGCAAAGATAAAGGCAGGCCGGCGAGGGTTGGTGAGGGTTGACTTGAATAGAACGCCACTTCAATTATTTGACGCAATAATTAGTTTTTTTACGAAAAAAAAAAGAATTTTTCCATGTGGTGCCATGTGGTTGAGACTCGTTTCCATTTTTTGACCAAAAAGAATCGTTTCCAGTACGAAGAAAGAAGAGAAACACCTCCACAATGCTACCGACAGGTGACAGTGATGCCTACCATTCCGTTTGAAACACAAGAAATTAAACCCACAAGAATTTTGAAAATTTCAAGACATTTCGCCTAAAATTGCTCAGTGCCACTCGGTTAATTGAAGTCCGCCAAGCGAACGTGCAAACACAACATCACACTCATCAACGTAGCCAGAGAAATGTTTTTATACAAGACATCCCTGCTAGCTCTTTAGACCATAGATAATGTAACCACTTCTGCAAGTGCAAGTACTGAAATGCCGATGTTTGTCACTTGTACAATACAAATGCTACCTGTAGGAGCATAGCAGTACGTACATAGAATGGACATCGATCTGTTCTCCAGTTCATTCGGTTCAGGAATTGGCAGCTCATATACCCTACAGCCGTGCTGTCATGAGCTTGTGAGCATGTCACTTACTGCGTTTTGCAGGGAGGCAAGCGAATCGATTGCAGTCTTCGTGAACCAGCTGATTCCAACCTTCACCCGGTGTTCATCCGTGGGCATTCGGAGGCAGTACACAAGCTTCCGAGCTGCAGAGCAGAGTTCAATTTTATTCACGCATGGGGGAAATGAACGAACATGATTGAATGTCCTCATACCAGCATGTCCTAGAGGTCCTTCCAAGGTCAGTCCCTCAATGAAATTTGCTGTTATTGCAGCATCATTTCTACCGAGCGTCATCATCTCACCAAGGTTTTGGAACCTGCGAAACATTCAGTATGTTTCAGGGCTTGAGGCCTCATACGGAGTCTTCAACCCTTACTAGTTCCTACTAAGATATGAAATACTGCTGACAAGAAACTGAACAAATTATCAAGCTTTGCATAAATGAACAGGCAAAGGTGTCCCCTGATTTGAACCTGAATGGCAGAAGAGGCCGATCATTGATTGCCGCCCAGAGATTCCATCCAGCAAAATCTGCTTGTTGAAAAGCAACCTAGGAGATGAGGGTTTCATTAGTAACATGACTACCAATGCAGCATCAGCTGGGAGCAAATCCAGAAGATCTCTTACCTGTGCAGTGGCCGGGAGGAGTTTGCCTGATGGATCCCTTAGAGCCGCTGAATCACCAATAGCAAATGTTCGAGGATGGCCTTTTACTTGAAGGGTTTCCTCTGTCTCCACCTGCCCCCGACCATTCAGAGGTAACACATAGGGAGCATCAGGAGGCTGTAACCGGGGAATCTGAGATGTTGAACCCACAGTCCACAGCACCAAATCAGCTTCCAGAGTCTGGCCTTTGAGGCCTCTTTCAGCTGGTTGAAGGTCCAAAATTAGTTTTTTATGATCGCCGCCAACTTCAGAATCTGTAATTGTGCTACTTGAATCTTCAGATGTAGAAGCCTCAGTAATGCAGCTCACAAAATATCCCAAGAAAAGCTCGATGTTTCGAGACTCAAGAACCTGACAAGAAAATAGTGGAACAAAAATTTCTTCAGTGGTTAGCTGCTAGCCCAGAATATATAATTTCCTCAACAGAGAAGAGAATAATTAATTTCCTCATAGTCAATCAATAGCATGGCTTCTCCATGTATTGCATATGATTCATAAATAACGCAACGGAAATATACTGATTGGTGATATGTTACATAAGGAGAAGAGATATGTATCATAAGGGTAGCAATATTATTGCACTAAAGCCACAGCCCTTCAACTGGATATGACCCCAGAGCATTCAAATAGAATATGCTATCAATTACAATTTCAACTTGTAGCTGGCCAAAACAGTTTGCGATGTATAGAACCGTGGACGCTCACCTTCAGTGCAGCATCACGATTTCCTTGTGGAGCAGTGGGACATATTGCTGTTTGAACATTTATTGCCTTTACAGTCCCAGTGTTCTTTAATCTCTCAGATATAGTCGCAGATAATTCAACACCGGAATAGCCCAACCCCACTATTGCAACTTCAATAGTGGGGGAGTTCTTACCAAACCTTTCCCTCTCTAGCATTTTCAACTTGCTTTCAACTCTCTACAAAATAATACTTAATAAATGAACAGGAAATTTTATGCTCAAATAAAGGTATGAATATGATATAGATCAAATAATGGCACCTATTTTTTTTACTAAAAATATTGAATTATTTAAAAAGGTATTGTTCACTTGATACAGAAATTGTCAGCACAGAGACAACACAAAAAAGATTGATGACCATGGACCGATGTTTGAGCAATTAAGCTATATATGCTGCACAATAGGCTCTATCATCCTAGAAGCAGCTAATTATATTCATAAAAAATCATGACATATATCAAACAGTGGCCTCTAATGTTATATTGATTCTATTTTTTAATAAACAATGGATTTCATTAATCAAAGACATGTTACAGAGATGAGAGTAGTAGGTTCCCATTGAAATTTTTGTAGTGCTGATCTCATTCGACATGGAGTGGCATAAATCATAAAACAAAAGGAACGCTGAACTTGTGTCTGCTCGGCGCCTGCCTAGATTGCTTTGCAAGTCTATCTGATGCTTGTTTATAGATCTTGGTGTGATTAACTTGTTGCATAGATTGTCACAAGATGTCCATGGTTACTAATTTATTATATGACAAAACATTTTATGAGAAGCACACAGTAGAAGTATATGCTCTTTGCCTTTCCACTGGTGTACAGGCTAATAATAGCAGCTTCAAATTTCAATAATAGAATATTTGTGACAACTACATATACAGTTCCATGAGGTGATTTGTGCTTACCAAAGCATCCTCTAGTGTTGTGAAAGGAAGTGCATATTCAGCTGATCCCGGAACAACATCAATTTTAGCTTCAGCCCCTAAAGCTAGAACGAGCCTGGCTGCCCATTCCAAAGCAAATGTCAGCAACAAGCTTATGTACTACCATCAAATTTGAAATAGTAAATAAATCAATCTGGTCATATCCATAAACAAAGTACTCCCTCCGTATTTTTTATATGACGTGATTTAAGTCATTTTTGTACTGTTGGGCGACATAAAAAAACTGGAGGTAGTAGTTATTATACATACTACTACTGAGATCTATGGTTCCCTATTATCAATCACTGTCAATTTAGTCGTTAAATAAAAATATATCCATTCATGTAGTAATTCAGGAGTGGGCTTAAGGAATGAACCGATGCTACATGATTATCAGGAAAAAAAGGACACCGTCCAGGCAACCCCAAGCTTACAACATTAAATATTAATGAGACAGCCATTAGTATTTACAGTTTTACACAAACCCAAAACTTGGTAGCAAATAACAGGCTCTTACGTTTAAAAGCAAAAACATTATTTTATATGAAGATTAAACTATTGCAACCTACTCTAATTCTTTTTCCTAAAAGGAAGCCTTGAACTTGGTAGCCATTGCAATAATGTACGGAGTAGAATTTATTTTTCTTACCAATCATATTCAATGACAGTACCACTTTCCAGATGAACGACTCCACCAGTGCGTGATTCTCCAGGTTCTCTTCTAAAGTGATCAGAAGGGCGCAGAAGCTTTACACTGTCCCTTACAAATTGAATTTTAGTGTTTTTAAGCAATTCTGTAAAAGATGGAGCTATCTCCCAGACATCCACTTCTGGCAACCAGATCAAATAACAACAGTTTAAAATATGAAATCATGTGTAATAAACTATATACAATCAAAATCTTTTATATAAACAGCAGTACCTCCTGATAAGAGTTCATACAACATGGGCTTAAATACAAATTTATCAGATTGATCAACCAGCACAACCTGTAATTTGTTTTTCTTTCTTAGTAAACTGTTAGGATTTGATAAATACGATGAGAAGATTACAGAAGATTTCATCATGAAATCATAAGACCAATAAGACAGGGTTAAATAAAATCCCATACAAGACACCTTATGTAGTTTATAAGGAGTACAATATACACCAGTTCAAGATAAATACGATAGCACATAGGAAACTGAAAGAGCATCATTATTTTACCTGAGGCTTCTTATCACTGGGCCACACAAGAGATTCTAATCTTAGTGCAGTGTACAGGCCACCAAATCCACCACCTAAAATGCATACTCGTGGTCGCTGAAAATAAGGGGAAAACACATTCAGTAACAGAACATCTTATAGTTAGAATAACCGTGTTATAAATCAAGCTTCTGTAAATCATAAAAAACAACTGCCCACGGAGAGGCTCACATAGACGAAAGGACCATAGCGTCTGTTAAGAACCATATCTCCTTAGTTGCATATGCATGTATAATTGCATACCGATATTTGTGTCTGAATGATGTATACCTAAGTCTATTCCCTCATGATTATAAAATTGCCCCTAAACTAGCAATAGCAATACATTAGACATTAGAGTAGCTGTGTGAGTATCGGAGATGAACTGACTCAATACTATGAACACATACAGATAGCTACCAGCTCGTGAATAGGTGAAAGCAAATATCAGTGAACAGCTAGTGATATTAAGTTGTTGATACTCCAAATCAGTCAACCTGCTTATCTGGCCAAGAGTACATCGGAAATGGTTCTACTGCTTCATCAGTCGATGTAGGCCGAGCAAAACCACCATCACCAGAGACACTTGAAGCCATGCACCTTAACAGCCTTGATGGCATTGCAAACATATTTGGAAAAGCAGCACCAAGTGTCCATGAGCTCTTCAAAATTGGATTCTTCCATAGATTCCAATCGCCTGCCGGGAACCAAGGACTGATCAGTTAATTAGGTGGCCAAAAAAAATATTTGCATACATGAATTTGTACCGATTGTCAAACTGGAATACAGAAGTACTGCGAAATGCAAGTCCATAATACAAGGGGCGTTGCTGCCTTACAAATGTGAAGCGCATGGGAATAACTGCAGTGCATCTCCAAATCTATCAAGCGTGTTCATCTAGTTTAAATGTTTAAAAAAAAATCTAACTCTACCACCTGATTTGAGCTTAGACTTTAGGGACCTTGCTTAAACCGTTGTACATGCTTCTGAAATCAGAAGCATCAGTGCCACCAGACATAACAAAAGAGCCCAAATTCAAAAATATTACGGTAGCTAAGCCAAGTAACACCAGAGGCAAAATTCAAACTATCTCGTAGCTAAGCTAAGTGATGGCCCAGTATACGCACTGAACAGAACCTGCTAACCATCGGTAAAGTCTCAGCACTGGAGAAACAACTCACTAGCAGGCAGCAAGCCAGCAGATAAATCAGATAACAACGGAACGACATCTAGACCCGAGCGGGAGCTCGTGGACCTCACCAAGTGGGGAGCGCAGCCGCGACGAGGTGGGGAAGCGCAGCCCGGCGGCGAGCAGCGGGCGGCTGCAAGGCGCCGCGCGGCAGCTCATCGGCGGGGAGCGGACGAGTGCGCGAGACGTGGCGCTTCTCTGGTCGTGGCCGCCGGCGCCGATGATAGGGGAGCAGAAGCGAGAAAGCCAGCCGTGTCCGTGAAGTACAGTTGAGCAACTGGGGCACTGGGCCGAGTAAAGTGGGCTAGCTCGAGGCCTGGCCCAACACGATACGGCCTGGTCTGCATCGTGCGCAGGCCGGCACAGCCCAGTGATTAGCTACTTACTTGAATACCCCTAAAGCTACTTAATTGAATTTTGGTGATTCTCAAAAAAAAAACTTAATTGAATTTTGGTCATGAAAATAAACAAAAAAAGTAACTAATAGTCCTTTAACAATTTTTTCAAAAAAATATTGGCCAAATACTCAAAGAATTAGAGTGTGCACATCGGAGTCGAGACAATGCACTATAGGTCCACACGAGAAGGGAGTAACTATCGCGTTTACATGGTGAAAGATGGCTAGCTTTTATGAGCAAGGCTTCAAAGGCTATATCACACTTACATGATAAAAAGTTGGTAGTCTACCGGTCATCAAAGATCTCGTTAGGAAGGGACCTCAATAAGGTGAAGGCGTCGATGGTGTGTCCTAATTTATGACCATGGGAGATTGGCAGATGAACAACAAGTATGGAGTGGAGGACAAAATTAGGGTTTAGGAGAAAAGAATAGATGCATGGTTGATTAATTCGATTAGTATCTTCTCAATCGGTCTTGACCTTTATATTATAGGGCAGATAAGTCTACCCCTATGACAAGTTAAAACCATGCCAAACACACGTCATAAAATGGGATAAAATTGATTTAAGCCATGGTATTCATTTTGACAAAACTAGACATCCCATAATCCAAAACCGAAGATCACGGTTTGCCAAAACCTGATGGTCCATATTGCAAAACCAAATGTCCCGTTTTTACATCTTGTGAGTTGCTTCTCGCCACCATAAGTATTGCATCCTGGCTCCCAAATAGAAGACGGGCATATTTTTACTGTTTTGACCCTTTCGATGACGGTTTTGTCTTTGTGCTTTTGCAATATGTGATTTGGCTCTATATAGGTGGGGTTGAAAGGGCTTCTTTTTATCTCCATGAACTCAAGACAAATCCTCCAAACAGTTGCATATGACCTATTACTTCCTTTCTCAAATATTTGTCGTCCACTAATTCATTATTGAACAAAAATGTGACAAATAAAAAAAAATGGAGGGAGTACAAAACACGTTAGCGGACCATGCATTGAGGTTGCGGAAAAATAAGCATTAACATCATGCCTAACAATTTGAGTGTCTAAAGAAAGTTCTTGCTCCTTGAAATGAAAACAAAAAAGAGCCGCTACAATCAGCTGGATGCGACTGCAAAATGGCTTCCATTCAGGGGGTGAATGATCAAGTATGCAAATGATGGATGAAGATATGACAGCAAGGCACGAAAATTTTGATGAGCTTCAGAAGGAAAAACGCCATTTGTTCGGTCAAAAGCGTGTCATTTTCCTTGACATGTCCACGGAGTTGACTTGTGCGCTTGCCGTTTCAACGGATCGGTGGCTTTAGGAATTAGAAGTATGCAATTTGACACTTAAATTCAGAACATGAGGGGCTACAAGAACTTCATGAAAAAACAGTTTAATTTATTTCCCTAGGAGATAAGAGACGTATCGTTGCCTGTGGATTTCGTATACAAAATTCGAGCATTGTGTTACAAACAGGAAAGTTCCTTCACATCATGACACCGAGATATCGATGGAAGCTGATCTTTATGAAGCAGCGCTAAATCAACAGGCATGGCGTCATTAGCGGCGCTCCAAAACAGCAGCCATCTGGAAGGGAGTACAGAGCACGAGCTTCTCTGACGAGGAATTTCCTAGCGTAGATGACACCCGTGTCATCATCAACGAAGGCTTTAGAAACCTTCAACTGTGCTTCCAAATTCCAATTGACGAAATTTGTCGGCAGGGTAGAGATGAAACTGATAAAGTCAACTAAACATTATCTGAACCCAACTTAAATTTTCACGAGTCTGTCTTAACTAAGATTTTTTGAAAACAACAACACATTTCTTAGAAAATTTCAAAATTCATCCGAGTTCCGTGTTCGGAACGTGCTGCTTCACCGCATATATATAAAACTTCCTACAAATTCAGTACTACTGTGTATACATATATTTAGATGCTTCCATTCCCACCTTCCCTGTCTTTCCCTGCTTCCTCCCGGTTTCCTTTGCTGTGCCTGCCTTCCATCTCCATCCTCTCCACAGCTCTTAAACCTGCGGCGGCCACCACCAGTCACCAGAGAGGCAGAGACTCTCCAAGTCCAAGAAGCGAACCAAAGAGGCAAAGACCATCGAAATGGAGCTGAGGATGGCTCCCGCGTCGCCGCCTCCTCCTCCGAAGGACTTCCGGCTCGACAGCGCGGCCGCCAGCCCGTACGCGACGGCGCCGTCCAGCCCGCGCGGGCGCCTCGCCCACGCCGGGGGGGCGGCGGGCGGCCTCTTCCTGACGGCGCCGCCGTCGCCGAACCCGTTCGACCTCCTGCCGCCAGCCACCCCGCGACTCACCGGCGCCAACCCGTTCGACCTCTTCCAGCACTTCACCAGCGCGCCCGCCAGCCCCCGCCGCGCGGCGGCCGTGTACGCGCACTTCGCCGAGGGCAACGGCGACGAGGAGTTCCAGCCGCGCGGGTCCTACGCCATGGGCGGATCGTCCGTGCCGTTCGACTGGGAGGAGAGGCCCGGGACGCCGAAGAGGGGGATCGGCGCCGGGGCCGGCAACGACACGGCGCCGTCGGCGTGGGACACGGAGTTCGAGTTCGGCTTCGGCGCGCTTGCCGACAAGGGCGGCACGCCGGTGGAGACGCTGACGACGGCCGACGAGCTCTTCGAAAAGGGCAAAATCCGGCCTTTGAAGCCGAAGCCGGCCGACGAGCCCAAGGTCCGTCCGCTGAAGCCGCCGCCCGGGCTGCTTGACGGCGGGAGCGTCGCGTCGTCGCCGCGGTCGCCGATGGCGAGAGGCGGTGGCATGTGGTCGCCGCGGCGGCGGAGCAGGGTCAGCTCCGGCGTGGACTTCGACCCGTTCACCGCCGCGCTGCTGGAGGCGACCAAGGCGCCCTCCCCGCTCGGTGGCAAGGAAGCCAACGACGACGGCGTCGCCCCACCGCGCTCGCCTCCCAAGAAACCGGCCTTGCGTCCGGCGTCCAGGAGCGCCGGGTGGAGAAGGTGGCGGCTCAGCGACCTCCTCCTGTTCCGGAGTTCGTCCGACGGCGGCCGTGTCGGCAAGCAGGACACGATCTTCAAGCCGGTGCAAAAGCTCGACGTGCCCGTCAAGAAGCCGAGCGCGCAGCCGGCGGTGACGATCAAGGCCTGCGGCAAAGGCGACGCCATGGACAAAGCAGCCAAGAAGCATGCTGGCAACAGGAACGCGGCCGCGGCGGCGGAGAGCGTCGCCGGGTGCGCCCGGCTGAGCCCCCTGCAGCGGCTGGCCAAAGGGCTCGGCGCGTACCCGTGGCACTACGGCGGCCGCGGCATGGCGGCGCCGCCCGCGACCAAAGGGTGAAAAATCCCTGGCGTTTATTAGACGCCGTATTGCATTGCCCGGTTCTTGTCCATACAGGAGGCGATATTTTTTTCTTTTTTTTTTTCGTAGCGTGAAAACATGTACAAGCGCAATTTGCCGCCAATACTGTTCTTGGTGTCGGTTTCTCTCTCTGTCTCACTTTGTGGAGCTTAACTGTATTTTCACGTACTATTCAGAGAAGAGATTGTATGGTTATGACAGATTATTGCAAGTTCTTATATGGGTTAACGTGCCTTTGATCATTGGCATGGTCAATGCAAGTACTTTTGCCTCAAAACTTGTGATGAAGATTGATTCTACCTTCACAAAAAATGCTTCAATTATCAAACTTCGTAACATGCCGAGCACCATGAGATACATACAAACATACAGTAGGTATGCTAGTATGGTAGACTATATAGATGTTTGTTTCATCACAGGATGACTTGGTTTCTCACATACAGTATAGCAAGAGGAAGTCCTGCTATAATAGCAAAAAAAAAAAAAAAAGTCCTGCTGTCTTATTGTTATGGAACTTTCCGTATGTAGCGGAGCCCAACGACAAGGATGGCAGAACGCGTATACGCGTGTCCACTTTTTCTCTTCAGCAAAGCGTATATTATAACGTGTATTTTGTGCATTCAGCCTTCACGATATTCATTTCTATACTTTCTATCTTTCACATGATCCCTAGAGATGGTATAAATAATATGCGTAGGGATATGGACGTGCAAAAAAAAATATGTGCATATGCTTATGTGCACTTTGCTGGAGAGATGGCCAGATTCTAAAAGGATACGAATTACTCTTTCCGTTCTTTTATATTTGATATTGTTGTGTTTTTTTTAAAAAAAATATTTTTTCTTTTTATTCAAAAAAATTATTTAAATATATGAAATTGCAAATCATGCTCAAACTATCCTTAGTGATAAAATAAGTAGCAACAAAATAAACTATAACTAATGAAATATTTTGAATAAGATAAATGATCACAGTTTTTTTTAAAGTCAATTGTGTCAAATAAAAGAGAATGGAGGGAGTACTATAGTATGGTAATATATGCTCTCTTCTTTTTCACTTTTACTATATTATGGGGCAGGTTGAAACAACCTTCCGGAACCCCCCCCCCCCCCCCCACCCACCCACACACACACATTTTTTTTCTGTCCTTCTTTTCCCTTCTTTCTTCCCGAGTAGAATGCACAGAAATGAAAAAAAACTAAATTCAGGTGAAAACATACTTTCCTCATGTCTGAATATCAAGTTACATTCAAATTAGGCTGAATATACTAAGTTATGTTGAGTTTTGGGTGTAATTTTTAAGTGGAGTAGGCGTAACTAAAAAATTGGATGTGTGCACCTCTAACTCCTCTAAAATACCCAATTTTTACAACACGTTTAAGCTAGTGTGGAATACCTTTTTTTTGCATCGGGAAGTTACATGCATATTCACAAATTTCAGGTATGGGAGGGAATTTTTTCACTGGGTATGAAATAGGTGTTCCATCTTTTCTTTAGGGATTTCATTTCTTATGACGTGGCTCCTTTTCTTTTGTTGCTAATTTTAATATTTTTTCTTTGGGATAAATTAATGGAACAAGTTTTGACTCAAATATCCTCTTTCAATATGCTAAAGTACATGTAACTCAAAGTTCTGAATTGCATGATGATACCAATAAATTAGAATGCTCCTAATTCACATGACAAAGAAATTTCTGATATGAGGAGCCAACTGTGTATAACAGTATAAGAACAAATTGATATATTCGAATGTTTCCTTGGCATCTTCCCAGTTTATTTTTCATTAATATTCATGATTTTGAGTGGGAATAGACGAAGATGAATGTAGTGTCGTGACACCCCTAGCTAGTACTACTTGGGTAGGAGTAGCAGTCTTTTACAATTGATCCTTATTTATTAGTGGACACGGCTGGTTCCATCATTGATGCTGGATTTGGTGTGGGAATCAGAATCATGTGCACTTCTCCATCCCCCTCTGCCGCTGCCATTCTTTTCAAAGGCGCTTCCACCGAAATTCGTTTCCTCTAACCAAAGGAAAGGAGAGCACACACACCCCCAGTCGTGCTCAGTGGCAGAGCGTTGTGATGACTGATGACCCCACCATGCATATATTGGGAGTTTGTGGCCTCGCTCGCTCCTTCTATCTTGTCACACAGTTGTATGAATGCAACGCCAAAAGTTTAGCGTGCCAAAAAATCCACTAGTCTATTAGTGGGCTCTAGACATGGATGACCAACTTAAAATGCAAAAAAAACTAAATGATTCTCATATACACTAGTATACTTCTTCTCAGAACTCTTTCTGAATCAATTAATGGAGGCTCAAAGAAATGTTCCTGAAGAGCCTAGCTAACAGTATATCAATAACGGTAGCAAATTATTAACTGTATCCGTTTGAACACCTGTGTTCCGTACAAAGACATGGAACCAACGCAGAATGTGAAGGTCCAAAAGGGAGACTATAAATCCCTCGACTGATCGTCGGTGGCAATCATCATTAGCCAGGCTCCCACAAGGACACATTTGCCTTATCACCTCTTCAAACTTTCAACCCAAGTAGGAGTATCCTAGTAGGACGATAGATATATCATATATATTGGCATATTAACCAATTAATTAATTAACTTGGTTCAATCACCGTACTAGACGTGTAACAATAATCTCGCGGTTTTTGTATGTTGTAGGCTGTAGCCATTGGTAGTGCCAGTCGTATCCTGGTCGATCGGCGGCTTGCGGCAAGCACGTCTGCGTAGGTCCGAATTAGTAGCCCATCCGGCAGCCATCTTCTCCAACTTTTCTTGTCATTTTTAAACAAGAAAATTGAAGCAAGGCGATTTGGTGCTGCTCAAGTCGTCGTTAGTGGTGTCCAGATCGGCTTAATAAACGGGCCATTACGCTTGCCCGGCCAGAGATCATAGGCATCAACCGTGCCGTGATGACCCCCACAAAACCTCGGGTCGCTCAGTAGTAGTAGTAGGTGAGGAACAGACGAACAGTGAGCCAGCGACGACTGCTGGTGTTCCTTTTTTTTATGACGACTGCTGGTGTTGCGACGCCAAGTCTGGCCGTTCAAAACTGGCATCGATCGTGTGGGGCTCCGAACCTCGTCAAATAAGAGTAAATTAATTGTATGCCATCAGAAATTATAACAAGTTCTTATGTGCCATTAGAAATTATATAAGTTCTTGTGTGCCATCGGTTTAGAACTTTGAGTTCCTATATGCCATCGCCGTTCACGTGAAGGGGAACGGCGCTAAAACAGGAGACATACTTTTTCGAAATGGCAGTTTTGCCCTCGCCTCGCATCTGCTCTTGTGGGGACCGAACCGGCCAGAACCAAATCGTCCTCATTTCCCCACACCCGAAACCCTAGATCGAGAAGGTCGCCTGCGTCTCGTCGAGCGGCGGCGGCCCGAGCGCGCGCGCACACGAGCGCCCCCGGCCCCGCGATAGCCTGCCCCTGCCCCCGCGAGAGTCAGGCGCGACCCCGCCAGACGTTGCCGCCCCTGACCCCGCGATTCTCCGCCCGACCGACCGCGACGCCTGACCCCGCGAGACTCCGCCCTGACTGCGACATCCGGCCGCGAGCTTCTGGCCCCCGTCGCCCGCTCGTGGAAGCTGTGCGTGCCTGCTGGTGAGTGCTTCCTCCCCCTCCCCTTCCCTCTCCCCCCGAGCCATTGATTTGCGCCCTGCCTGCTGGATCTTCCTTTGCTGCTTGGTGCCTGCTGGATCTTCCTTTGCTGCTTGCTGCCTGCTACGTGGCCTAGCAAATGGCTGATGGCTTAGTTGATTTGCGCCGCGTGTATGTGGCAGTCGAGTACGGGACTACGGCCATCTAGTTTCTCAATTGTTAAATGTTTCTTTTTATTCAGCCATGCTTAGTTTAATTCGTGATTTGGTGGCCTCGTTTGAATTTTCTTTTCATTGTATAATCTCAGTTATGTAAGACCCGTTGCTTCTCTCCTGAATTAGCAGTGCTCCTGTTCTTTAACTTAAAAAAAAAAAGAGCTCTACCGAATGTGTTACCAAAGTTGACTGATGCTCATTAATTTTTAACATTTTTTCTATTTTGGATTTGCTGCATATTGTCTCTATGGTTTTGGTTTGCCGCATTTGATAATTGTTTTGCTGAATTGTATGTAGGTGAAAAAGAACCCACACCGACATAAATGTACTAGTGCCAGAAGGAGTAAGAATGTGAAGAATGCAACAAAATTTTGGATTTGTGAACAAGTGAAGGACTGGCTTATGGAGGATTCAAGAGTTGGGCCAAAAGAATTGCAATGGAGGATAAAGGACAAGTACAAAGTACAGTTACCCTACAAAAGAGAAGTGGAGATGCTGTTGCAGAGGTGTCTGTAAAGGGTGGCAGTGGGTATAAATGTGTTGTCAAACTAGATGCTAGAACCTGTTCTTGTAAAAAATGGGAACTCACAGGCATTCCTTGCAAACATGCCATTGTCTTCATCACATCTCTTAGGGAGCCTTTAGAGAAATATGTTGATATGCGTTACTCAACTCAGAAATTCAGAGTTGCTTATGAAACTCTCATCCTAACCATGCCTGATAAGAACCAATGGCCTAAATCTAACCATGGTTTTTTCATGCACCCACCACTCCTAAAATCTATAGCTGGAAGAAGACATAATGAAAGGTTCAAAGGGTGTATGGAGGCTGGTGGAAGCACAACTAAAAGGAAAGGATCACACCAATGCCTTATTTGTAAGAATTATGGCCACCGTTGGTACAACTGTAAGAATGGAAACCCCGAGGACATAGCAGCTATGCTAGCTGAGAGGTACGCCCTATGTTGTTTGTTGTACACAGTTGTTATAACTGTATGAATAATGACTGTAGCCTTCATGCAATGCAGGGGTCCACCAAAGAAGAAAAAGAAGAAAAGTGAACCATCATGTGAGAGCGCCATTTTGCCTGTTGACTCAGTACCTAAAGCAATGCATTTTCCACCTAGGTGTATATATTCCATATACAATTGCTGCTGTTTTTAATTGAACATTTCTAGTGGCAATCTGATTTCTTACATAACAATTGCTGCTGTTTTTGACTGAACATTTCTATTGCAGCCAACGTGCATCAACTAGTATGGATTCAAACTCTCTCAGGTACACACTCAATACATATTTCTTACATGTGTACATACATTGCATACTACTCATGTTGTTGCTCTTGTTTAGGTCTGCACATGGCTCAAACCAACCTGAGCTACTTTCCATCGAGTACCCTGTGCTATCTTTGGGTCAAACCACACCACCATCTGCCACCTCTATACCTACACAAGAAAAAAAGAAGGCTACAGGGAAGGGTAAAGGGAAGGCTGCAGGGAAAGGTAAAGGGAAGGCAAAGGAACAAGGGAACAAAAAGAAGAAAATTCCAGTGCTACCTGATAGTCCAGCAATGTCTACTAGGAGCAAGACACCTCAGAGGCAAAGTCCTGCTGCACACACGAGGAGCAAGAGAAAACTTTCAGACTTAAATTTGTAGCTGATCCATACATCTTTTGTGTGGCCTGTGGTACTGTGTATATAATGGTGCATGCCTTTCTTTTGGTTGGTTAACTTAAGGCTGCCGTTCTTTTGCTCAGGAAGTGCGAGACAAAATGAGAAACCACTTACCTCTTTTGTGCCATTCTTTCATGCTGTATGCACTTGTAGTGTGGACAAAAACATGTTATGTGAGACCACTTTTTAGCTGATGAGTGCACCTGTATGGTTTGTAGGTCAACCAAAATTGGTCTGAATGGATGATGTGTGGCTGCTGCACCTTTATATGGATGCTGTTGTGATAATGTGGATGATGTTGTTGTGATTTTTTATATTGTAATGCTTATGTAGATGCAATTGTGATTTTGTGTAGTCATGATTTTTAGATAAAATCATGTTTCTGTACCTGTTTACCATTCATGATAGGAATGAGGGAAATATCATAATCTGTTTTTGTTCTTAAAATAAGACAATAGCTCAATGGCATGGAAGGAATTTGTAGACATGGAGCAAATGGTCTTTTCCTTCCTAAACTAACAGCCGTTAGACTCAAAAGTAACAGCAATGGCACATAGGTACTCTAAAATCTAAACCGATGGCATAGAAGTACTCGCATAATTTCCAATGGCACATAGAAACTCGTTATAATTTCGGATGGCACAAAAGTATTTTTCTCGTCAAATAAACCCTGGCAGTCCCGATCGATCGACCCCCGCTCTGTGCGTCAAAATTTGTCCGTCGTCTTAACCAGGACATATGTTAATGCCGCGCGGCGCGAATTTGATGCCGACAACTCGAGTGGCGGCCGGTCCTACATACTGCTTCTCCAGCCATTATCCTCCTCACTGTTAGTTTTGTAATAAGTTTGTTTGTTTAATCCGGGCTGCAGCAGTAGTTGGCGTTCTACGGCTCCAACCCCCGCCGGCGCGTGCTTTTTTTGACCAGGCGACCGGCGGTCCATTCGTCGTTGTCGCACGCACGGCGCTGCGCCACCGCCCACCGCCACCCGTCGTTTCGCCGGTCAAACGCGACGTGACGCGACGGCCCCCTGCATACGATACGATAGAGTCTGTCTAGGTAGCGCGACGCGGGGGGCTTTGTGTTTATTTTTATTCTCGATAGAGAAGGAATATATAATAGAGAATTTGCGGCCCGGCACGCGGGGAAAGAAGAGAATTCGCGCGTGCCCGGCTGCCCGCCCGCGTGGCTCGTATAGCGGTGCGCCACCCCTGCGCGTGCGAAGCATCTTCCGAAAGGCAAAAAACAAAAGGGTGCTCGGCTCGGGCTCGCACATAAACAACGCGGCATAGCGCACCACCTCACCTTCTCTCGCCGGTCGCCGCCTCGCATCGTAGACGCGCGCGGCCGGTGGCCCTCGGCTCGTCCGTGGCGTCTGCCAAGTGCCAACTCGCGATCGGCGGGCGATTCCCAGTCAACTCCGGCTTCCGCTTTTGCAGCGCGGCAAGGGACTTGGCGACTTGGTTTCCTTCCAACTCTTCAACTGCCTCTACATGTATGGCAGCGCCGTGTGCAGCACCACAGCTGCTTCTGCCGTGCCGACCAGACGCCTGCATGGGGAGCCGCCGCCCGCGACGACGACAGCTACCAACGTAGCACTGTGCTTCGAGATGGCTTGCCAGGCCGGAGCCGGTCGGCTAGTTGACTTGCGTGGCGGAGACGCGGGGTGCCCGCTTGCCCCCGCACGGCAGTTTTTGGGGGCGGTCGCTGCGGCTGAATTGCTGCTCTGGGCCGCCGGCAAACGGATGGAAGCGGACAATGAGATAATACACCGGGCAGCTCTCTCACGGCCTCCTCACCGCGCTCACTGTCCAACGGATACCACTGTGCAGTGGACAATGCCTGTGTGAACAGTAGACCTCCGAACAGTTGACGGGAAAGAGGATTTCATCCTCTCATCAGTTTTCCGAGGATACAGACTGGAATGGGGACTGGAGAGAGCACGCGACCGGAGAGCTCAACTACGAGCACAGAAACACACCGTTGCTCAACGGCCAGGCCACCGTGTCTTGTTTCGCAGCATACAGCCCAACTCAATCCGCGTAAAAAAATTACCAGCATGTCCTTTCTCATGTTTCACAAAGGGGAACTTGTTGGTCCGACTCAAAACAATCAATCACTGAGGTATTGTACAGAGTACAGACACATCGCTGGTGCAGAGGAGCTCTGAAACCCAAAGCCACCATTCCAGCCGTTCTTCCTCAGGAAGATGCATCAGTTCCGAGTTTTTTTTTTCCTTTTACAACATCAGACTGTTGGGATGGTGAACGACCACATTTTAGTAGTTTTTGTATAATCCCATCAGCGGCTTCTCTCTATCCTCTACCCTCTTCCTCGCGGCTTCCCGCGCTTTGAGGGCCGCTTCCTCCTCCTTGGATATCACTTTGGGCTTGCTGTCCTCTCTCTTCCTCTTGTTAGCCGCAGCAGGGGATGGAGCGCCCTTAATAGGCCTCATCGGGTTCAGTGGTTTTGTGACGACCCGGCCTGGAGCTGGGCCTCCTTTGATAGCTGGTACGGCAGAAGCTGTGGATGCAGAAGATTTTGTTTGCGAAGTTGAGGATTGACCGATGTCTGCTTTGGAAGTTTGCACAGACTTGTATGCCTCTTCTTGAGTAACCCACTTGCCTGCTCATTTAATAAAAACATAAAACATGAATATAAGTGGAAAGAAATAGCTTGGACAGTTACAGGACATAAGACTGTGTAGCAGAATGTGTAAATGCATTGTGTATCTACTATTCCAACTACCTCTCTCTCTGTAAACAGTGTCGCTGCAGTGTATAGGTAATACATTTACCCAACCCACTGCACATAGTCTAACCATCACAATTCAGACATATGTGTTTACTTGAGGAAATTACCTAAACAGTCAGAATAATAGAAGCCAGAGTTTGAATCGTAGTAAAGTCCTGTAGATTTGTCATGATAATATCCTGATGCTGACTCAAACACCCATCCTGCAGAAACCAGTGTTAAGGAATGTCACCAAACTGAGAGAACATTCAGACAGAAAATGATATGTACTAGTAAACAGTATGGTCAGGGCTATGCAGAGATTGCTTCATAGTTCATAGGACTTGGGACTCAAGACATTAGTTCATAGGACTTGGGAATCTAGATATTAGTTGGCTGTACTGGCAGATAGTCATTAATATCCAGCAATCTATTCTAGCCAACATATCTTCTAAGTTTGGCAGATAACCCCAATTCATATATCAGCCAGTTCAGACACGAACCATTTGTTTAAGTGAAGAACAAACTTCCAAAAAGGAAATCTTTCACTTATTTGAAATGCTGTTATAAAGCATTGCCCAATAACAGATTTGTGGGGTTGAGAGAAGAATTTTGTCTTCTTTTCCAGTAAGAAACGTTTAGCTTGGAATAACAACAGAAAGCAAGGATGCAATTCCAGGCCAGCAGATTATAAGATTATAACATCAGAATTTGAATGGTTTAGTTTCTTAAAACATATCAAGTAAACCAGGCCTTAAAAAACTGACACAAGACCACTGCAACTTATTATCAGGACTTCTTGGTTCACCAATGTAAAGTCTGGGGGTGTGAGCTCAATGGGAACTAAAACCCAGGATGTATAAAGTGATGAACAACTAGTGAACGGGTGCGTGTGGGTGGGTAAGAAACGTAAGATTAATGTATAGCATGTTACCCAGCACCCTATTAGGAGAATAAGGGAGATGACCCTCAATGTAGGTCCAGATCAAAGATGAGTACAGACACAACAGAATATAAACCATGAATCACACTAGGCACTAGAGAATGCACTGAATTGTTGATATAAAATAGTAAAGCCATACACAACCATCTCCAGGTGCTGCAGAAGTGTCTCCATCAACATTCCTCTGGCTATTCTCCAAATCCTTTTGATAGCTCTTTTTAGCTTTCTGCAGCAGGAAAAAAAACACGAATCAGGCATGCTTCCATAGTTAATGAAACAATTGCAATTTGCAAGACAAATTGTACAAATTGCAGAGCACAGAGAAAAAGGCACAAGGCATGAAAATGAAGACAATAAAGGAAATACTACAGTTGTATCAATGGAATAATGTCTTCTGAGTACAGGGCGTTCTAGTCTTTGTGAGGTAGCAATATACATCTCACTGATGGTATTGAATAACATTACAGGAAAAAAAGTGAATCTGAGAACTTACTGCTTCTATCTGCTGAAGGGCTCGGGCAGCTTGCTGCTGTTCCTTGTCCTTCGCATCACTCTCCTTTTGCATCGTCGATAGTCTTTTGGTGACATTGTCCTTGTGGCGCTTACCAAGTTCATGTGTTCTGATGCTGAAGGGATTGTTCGCTATAAAAATCTTACAGAAATCGCACCATTTGTTTCCTTGGCTCACCCAATACTGAAACAAGGGAGGTAAAGGAGAAGTTATTATTCCCATAAACTTGCACAGCTGGATGCTTTTGAAACCAGAGTCTAACACCACAACAGCTAGAAGACGACAGAATACAACATTTTGAAGGGAAAAAGAACCAGGTTATTCTTTGGATAATAAGCATTATGCCGTCTCATATTATCATTTACTCAGAATGGGGTCATACGAATTGGGCACAGCACATTGGCACTCACCAAATGGTAAGAGAATTGAACCCTAATCGCTAATTCCACCACAGAACCCCCTCAAAGGGGCCAAAAATCTCCTCTGTTCTGCCTCGTGAAGCCACACCATCTACTCTACCGAGGCATTGGACAGTGCCAGGCATCTATACAAGTACAAAAACAAGCACTCGCAGTAGCAGTTAACCCTAATCCCAAGAGACCCGCGAGAAAGAAAGCGAGCCCTCGCGAGGTACAGGCTACCAGCCTACTGCCACCCAGGCGCGGCAAAAACTTGCTTCCCCGTGGCGATAATAAGATCGCTAGCGAGCCCAGACGACACCGCGACTCAGCCCGGATCGGAGCTCACGGGTAATTAGACCGCGACCTCGAATCTTAGAGGAAGCGGGGGAGGGGGAGTACCTCCGTCATGGCCGCGGGCAGGGGATCTGCGCGAAGGGGACCTGGAGCTTCGCCCTTAGCGGCGGGAGATCGCCGGCGCTGCCGTGCAGGGTGCGGATTTGACGCGGCTGGAGCGGCGGGCGCTTTCGCCCCAAGGAGGTTATTTCGGCTGGTGCAGGGTGCGGATTTGGTAGATGCAATCGAGTCGGCTGAAACTCTGAGGTCGGCTTCGAAGTTCGAACTACACGGTCGTCTCGTGCGCTCTCGTCTCGGTATAAATCCCGTTGGAATTTTACGGGAATCTTGTGTTTTCAAATGTGGCCTAAAAAATGAATACAAGTTTGGTTGTTCTTGAACCAATTTGACACTTCATCTTGTGTAAAACCATTCTCAGAGGGTGTTTGGATCCAGTGGCTAAACTTTAGCCCGTGTCACATCGAATATTCGGACACTATTTATAAGTATTAAATATGATTTAAATTCGTCTCGCCGTTTAGTCTTCATCTATGTAATTAGTTTTATAATTATACTATATTTAATACTTCTAACTAGCGTCTAAACATCCGATGTGACGGGGCTAAAATTTAGCCCGGGGTATCCAAACACCCCCTCAACCCATGAATAAAATTCTGGTCTATTCTACTATTTCTTCACTGTTTCAACTATCTCTCTGTTTGCAGTTGTGCTATATCGTCAAACGGTATTATACACAATCCATTTACTCCTACATTGGAGATAGCCTAACCTTTCAAAACCTACCCATAAAGCTGACTTGATCGTTGTTTCTTTGGCTTGTTCTAGGCCCTATTTGGCGATCTCGTTTCAAGTTTCTGCATTTTCAAAACAATGGCATGCCCTAAACACGATGTTTTCTAAACCGATTTAAAGCCAACTTTTATTTCGTTTCGACGTAAAACCAAATAAATTGTCGCCAACTTGAAGCCCCATGTTTGCAACTAAAGGGTGTACTCTTTAATTTTTGACTGGTGTGGTAATCCTTATTAATTTTTTGATGTCATCAGCCTTACAATATCTACATCGACTAAAAGCCTCACATAAATATCATATAATCTAATTTTTTGATGTCATCCTCACGTAAATCTCATGCAATCTAAATTTTTGATGTCATCGGCCTTACAATATTGACATCGACCAAAAGCCTCACGTAAATCTCATCTCATATAATCTAAACTCAACTTGGTACATCATGCATCCATCTTCTCGTATGGACTAAATGTTGTTACTCATGATGATGTGCATTGCCTAGGCGGTTTGATGGTGTGCCTTTCTTGGTGATCTTCAAAATAAGGTTGTAGAAGCTAAAATAGTTTGTGTGGAAGACAATAAGTGTTGTTCTCATTTGGAATCCATGGATCTAGAGTGTGAAAGAGATTACTACTGATATGCACTTTGATTACTGCGCTAATAAAGGGGAGCAAGACTCTTGAATAGACGCTCTTATGGGAAATAATCAAAAGTGCTCTATTTTACATTTCGAATATTATGTGGTTAATTTTTTTAGCTTAGATTTTATGATAATCAAAATGGTCTGAACCTACAACGCAACTTCTTTATTGTTGGCATAGAATCTCCCCAATAGGCATCAATGAAGTTTGTTATCTTTTATCTGTTTCCTGACACCTGTTTTTTTTTCTATTTCATGATCTCGCCTTTTTTTTTTCCTAGAGCCGAACCGTGTCACGCAGGTGACATAAAGTATGGTTGGAACTACAGCTCTGTGTGTGCCGCACCCTATCAGGCTAAGGCCAGCACTTAGGGTAAAAATCCATCTATCCACTGTTCCAACTATCCCTCCATCTGTGAACAGTGTCACTGTACTGTCATTTTATACTATATCCGATCCGGTGATATACTCGGATCGTTGGAATTAGCCTCACTGCGTCCCAAGCTCTTATCCTCTCGCGCCACCCCATGAGCCAGCCAGCCTGTGAACTGTTTCCCAATTTTCTCATCCTCTCGTGCTCTTTCTCTGCTCGCGCCACTACCGGCGGCGGGCCTTGCACTGCCTAGCTTGCCAGTTGCCGCCACCACGATCAATGAGCTCAACATTAGGAGGCATTCGAGAGAGGTAGGGGCCCGAAAAGGAATAACATTCTATTTCATTTCTCCATCAACCTAGCCTGCTTTTGGTCTAGCTCAATTATTGGCCCAATTCATTTCTGTAGCCTAATTTTGCTTTTCACTTAAAATAGTACTAATACAAAGTTTAAGAAAAAATGTTCTAAATTTAGAATAGCAATATTTTTTGTGAATAGGAAAATGTTCTAGGTTCACAAACAAAAGATTCCAATTCTACGAGAAGAATGGTTTTACTTCACAAGAAAATATCTTTCATTCGGAGTGCAATGTTCTAACTTGGCAAGAAAAATGTTGGAGCTTCATGAAATAAAGTATATCTTCACGAGGAAAATGTTCTAGACTCATGGGTGCATATTCTAGGATGGAGAGAGAAATATTCTAGCTTCATAATGAAATTAATCTAGCTTTATAAATGAAATTTCCAATTTCGTAAGAAGAATGTTTTTGACACATGGATAAATGTTCCCCGTTGATGAGAGAAATATTCTAACTCCTAAAGAAATTATTCTAGCTTCATAGTAAAAACACTTGAATGAAAAAGTTTTAAGAAAACTCAAAGGACAAAGATAGAAGAAGAGAAATAACCAACTACTGGGCGTCGCACCCAAAAGGTAAAAAGAGAACCAAACCAAACAACACAAAGAAGCAAATTAACAACTGGCCTCCCTAGCCTCATGAAAAAAAGAAACAAAAAAGAAAAGAAAAGGGCGCACAACATATGCATGGAGGAAAAAAAATGACCGCCGGCCAAACTAGGGGGCGTGGGTGAAGTAGAAAACGATGTAGTATGACAAAAGAGAAATAAACAAGTCTTTGGCTTAGAGGAACACGAAGGACAAATCTACATTATAAAAAGAATCCGGTTATAGAAAAATCTTTTTTTACCTAAGATGACATTAGTGTACCTCTCGCATTGGTTTCGATGCGCAGGTTGTGACACCCCGAAATTTAGCCCCGAAAATTTCTCCTAGTCTCTCCCTAATACAAAATCAAATTTCGAAAACCTTGACTGTTTGTTGTTGGTTGTCCGTTTGTGAGTATGTTAATGTGAGCTCAACAGAAATCTCCAAATCTCCAAACAATTTCCACCGAAATTCCCCCCACAAAATCCCTTCCAATTTCCAATCCAAAAACCCAAAAGAAAAATGGAAAACCCCCCTTGGACCAAAACTCTTTTCCCCGGACCAAATCCTCTCCCCTTCCCCCCCTCTCACTCGGTCTGCCTCCCTGGCCCAGCTGCCACCGCGGCCCGCCAGGCCAGCCCGCCTCCCTCCCCTCTCACTGGCGACCGGGCCCCGCCCGTCAGCCTCTCTCCCTCTCCCCTCGTCCTCTTCCCTGGCGTGCCGCGGCCGCGCGCCGTGTCGCGCTCCGACGCCGTCCGGGCCCGGGCCCCGGCCGCGCCCGGTCCTCGCTCGTCCTCCCCGTACTCGCCGCGCCTCGCCGTACCAGTCCACGCGCGACGCCGCCCGCCTCGCCGTACCAGTCCACGCGCGACGCCGCCCGCCTCGCCGTACTCCGGCCCCGGACACGCACGGCCTCGCCTCCGCACTTCCTCGCCCCGCGCCGCGCCACGCCCGTCCCCAAACCCCTCCGCCGCGGCCGTCCCCCCTTCGCCTTTTCCCGGCCCCGGCCTTTACCCCGAAACCCGGCCGCGCCGCGCCGAGCTCCCCAGCTATAAATAGCCCCGCCACTTGCCGCTTTCTCCCCACACTGAGCTCGTCGTGGTTTACCGGCCGCCATTGCCACTTCCCCTCTCCCGGCTCTGCCAACCCCGGTGAGCCGCATCCGCTACCAAATTCGCCACCTCCGCTGTCCCTCTCCCCAATTCCGGCAAGGGAGAGCCTCGCCTCGCCTCCCCCTAGCTCCCCGAGCCCTCGTCGCCCCCCCCTTCCGCCCCACCCGAGCCACCACGGCGCGCGCCCTCCACCGCCAGAGCATGCACACGCACCCCGCCGTGGACACCCCACGCCCGGCCACCCAACCACCTCCACAATACCACCATCCACTCCGCCTCGACGGTCTCGTCATCGCGCCGCCGCTCTCGTCCAGAGAACCGGTCGGACGGCGGAGAACCGCCGCTGCCCGCCGCCGGCGGTCTACCCCGCGGTGCGCCGGTTCAGTCCAAGCAAACCGCCGTCGCCTATCGGGACGTCGTCGTCCTCCTGCTGTCACTGACGCGTGGGCCCGGCCAGACGACGTTGCCGCGCCGTCTCCCGCCCAGCGGGCCGGCCCAGTAAGCCACGACGCGCACGCCGCGCTCGTGGGCCAAAAAGGCTGAACCCCCCGGGCCCAAGTTCCATTTCTACAAGCCAAAAATCCGAGAAAACCCCATTTCTAGCCCTCCAACTTCCCAGAAAAGTCCACAAATACCCCTCGACACTAAATACTCCATATCTCCTCCGTTTGAACTCCGATTTAAGTGATTCTTGCGCCTAAATTCATCTAAAATCAAGCTCTATCCATTCATACACTCCACCAAAGATCTTCTCCCCTCCAACACCACCATGCGACCGCCATATCACCATTCCCGTCATCGCCCTAACCGCCCACACCCGCCACCTTGGCAATACCCCCATGACCGCCACCATGCCCGTCAGCATCGTCGACAGTTTGCAGCCCAACCTATTGCCCCTCACACTTTACCAGAACCACCACCGCTGGTATGTGCCACCAACAGGCCCCCACCCCCAAATAATATTTACTCTCCTCAAAACATCCTTTCATCGTGTTGAGCTCACGATATGCCCCCATATATGTGTTTTTCCCTGTTTGTGCGCGTAGGTTATACCGAGTATCATAGCCGGTACGTCTTTCGCAAGGATTTCCATAAGACTCGAGGCCTGCGCACGGCGTGTACAACAGATGCTAGCTGAGCACGCGCAATGGATCACAGCAACATGCTCGGCATGCTCAGTGGTTGAGGCACCATCGTGCCCAGCAGTTGGAATACCAAAGTATTCGGCAGATGACGTACCTCCACCACCAGCGGCTAGTGCGTCATCGGCATCTACAACATGAGTACGAGGATGTCCACTATTGGGCATTATGCCGACGTTTTATCTAGCGAATGGGAGGACCACGGCAAGTCCACTGGAATCCCCACTTGATGCATAAAATTTCTATGTTTTGCAACCACAACCTTTGGCCCGTTAATCACATAAAAACCTGCATGTTTTGCTTGCTAAGGTAACCCCACAAATATACAGCCACCTAAGCCTATTTTAGATGTAATGCGCATAGGTGGGATCGCTCATTTAATTATATCTATCATAATCTTGATGCTAAGTTGGGATTATGGTTGTGGAACTTGATGGGTTTGGGATGAGGATAGGTGTGTGTTTTAAAATAAAATAGGGAAGAACCCCGACAAACGACCCACGGGTCGGGATACGCCATTTAAGGGCAGGGTATGAACGGTAACTTAGCAACTCGCGGTTACCCAAGTCCCGGGAGTTGTGGAGACGACCGGGTAGGTGGATGCTCGCGGTGTCGAGTAGTGGAAAGTTGGAACGGTTCTACCTGCACTCTGTAAGGACCGCGTTGATTTTCATCTTGCCTAACTCTTTTAGTACAACCACTCGCTCTATATGAGGCATTGGCTAGGCCCGAGCCAGAGTGGATAGCCTAGTAGCTTCTGTGCTGGCGCACAAGGGGCTAGGGAAGGGGTTGGGAGCCACGGGAGTACCGCGGGGTACTGGAGTGGCTAGGTGGCCCAAACCTCTAAAGTACTGCCAGGTGATGAAGCAAAGGCAAATGCTTGGTTTGGAATTCGGATGCTTATTTGGCCGTAAGTGTCGCTGAGTCCAACTTGTGGGAATTAGTACAACCTCTGATCAGAGTAAAACCTATTCGAATAGTCCGAGTCCACTGGTATGGATGAGTTACGGCTTGGTTCTTCAGTTAGCACTTTTCATAAACTAGAACTGTGGGGAAAGGTTTGGTTTTGGTCTGGAATGGTCTTTTGGGTGGAAGTTAAGCTACGGGGGTGAAACCCTGTAGTGGTGTGGAAAGTGTGATGGCTAGAAAGTCATTGGCCATACGGACCGGCAAGTCCAGTGGCACCCCTTCTTGAGAAAAACCCTGTTTCTGAATGACTAAAACTTGTTAGACTATCTCGAACCTTGCATACAAAGCGTTTTTATGCAAAACCTCCCTAAGCTCCAGATATATTAGAGGTAGCTATACCCCCACTTCTTACGGAGAAAGGTGGGCTTGCGGAGTACGATTGTACTCACCCTTGCTTTGTTGATGTTTTTCCAGTGGAGACGATGAGTGCACCACATACGACAGCGATTAAGGGCTACGACCTATTTTCCAACCGCGACGTGGGGAAGCTTGGGCCTACGTTTTATATTCCGCTGCTTAGTCTTCAAGGGCTGCACCCCTTTATGGTCCGACCCGTTCTGATGTAAGAATGTGATTACCAAACCTTAGGATGGTAATAAAGCACATTTTAGTCCCATTATGGAAACTGGGGCGTTTCACAGGTTGACCCTAGTGTACCACTCACATTGGCCCCACTGCGCAAGTTGGAGAGAGTTGGAAAGGGTATAAAACCGATTGAAGGAAAATATTTCTACCATTTAGTTTTTTTATTTTCTCATATTAGTTTGTACCCATAGCCACTTCCTTATATTCGAATTAATGAGAAAGTAAGGATATCAATCAACTAGGCCTCTTTCTTCTTTATTCTTTCTTTCGTTTTCCTTTCCCACTTTCCTTGATTGCTCGGCCGATAATCTCATGTCACGTGCATGTTGCACATGACGTATATCTATGCTAGCAATCTAAACAAACGGTTAAGGGGTAGGTGGAGTTACGCTGCACCTACCAATGGTAGGCTACCATGGAAGGAAAGAAGATAGTGATGAGTTCGCACTCATCGTTGGTTGTTGTCTAAGTAGTGACTTCTGTCAGATTGCACTCCAATTTTAAGTTTTGTAAGGCCATGAGTTTAATTACAAGCATTGGATGAAGAATATCGTCTTTCATAATTTGGTGGAATTGTTTCAAGATAGGCATCTTATCATGATAAGATTGAGAGGATCATTGTGAAGAAGAACTAGCTATGTTCATGCACTTTATCTTTTAAAAAAAATCCTATCAATCGAAACCCATAACAACTCTTCCAACATCATTGCAAAACAAGCCATTTTAGATAGTGGTACAGATAATTTTGAGGCCAGCATGAGAATAAAAACATATTATTTAACCCGTACTGATCGCGTATAAATTTCTATGCCCATGAACCCAAACCTAGGCCCTGCTTGGTTTACAAGAGATTTTTAGAATCCCATTCTCAAAATCAGATGGTAAACCAAACACTTACCTGATAATGTCTAGGATTTTGTACCTTCTGAGTAGAATTTCAAAAGCCAACACACATTTGCTGTTTGGGATAGCGTGAAGAATCCACCGATTCTAAGTTCCTGCTTGGATTGGAGAAAATTTCTATTTCTGTTTTTTCTGTAAAAGTAAACAAATTTTTATGAAATTTCATACGAATTTCCTTCGTTTGAGGCCATCAAAATCAGCTGGAAACTAAACGCTAGCCCTACCTGGCTACCTCTTTCCGTAACAAAACAAAAATTGCCTCTCAGGGCCCAACGAGGAAGGAGTCGAGACCCCTGCGTCGGCCGTCGGCCCAAGCCCAACCAAATCAGAAGTTGCAGGAGAAGATCCGAGCAAAGGCTGGCGCAACGGCAGCACTCCCACTCGCCACTCCCCTATTCAAAATTCGAAAAATAATAATCGGCGCAGTTGCCGACGAGGCGGAACCACCCGTCGAAATCGACCCCCGCGCCGCGCGTCTCACCTCACTCACCTAAAAGCGGGTCCCGCCACCTGTGTGGCCCACCGGCAAGTGAGACGTCGCCTCCGAACGTGAGGGGAACGGGCCACCAACTGGTATTCCTAGAGCTACTCAACCGAAAACCACCCAACCCAATCACGTACACGCACCAGCCGCTCCTAGCCTCCCACAAACAACTTTGGGCCCACTTACCAGAGAACAACACTGTTGGGTCGAAGCGAGACAAGTACAAACAAAACAAACGATTTATTTTTGAAATGCTTCCAGGTCACCCGCGCTGGCACCAACCAACCACCCGACCGTTGCACGGAGGGAGGAGCCCGAGCCGTCGAAATAGCAGAAGCCCAGGGGCCTCTGCGCAAAAAGACCATCCCCTTCCCTTCGCCTGCGCTCCAGGCTGTCGTCCTCCCGCTCTATAAAATGAGCCGAGTGGGTGGGGGCGGAAACCCTAGCCGAGCACCGCAGAGACAGGCGCCATCGTGCTCGCCTCTCTCCGCGGCTCAAAGCTTTCCTTCCCCTTCTCCCATCCCCACCGCCGCCGCCGACCCACCCGTCCGACGACACCATGAGGGAGTGCATCTCGATCCACATCGGCCAGGCCGGTATCCAGGTCGGAAACGCGTGCTGGGAGCTCTACTGCCTCGAGCATGGCATTCAGGTACTGATCCGTCCATTTCCTCTTCCCTTCTCGCCTTGTTGCGGTAGATTTGTGGTAGATCGGTGCGTTCGTCGGGTTGATGTGTGCTGGGTTTGATGGATCTGGTGTGGTCGGTTTAATCGGCATTTGAAATAGGTAGATCTGGTCGGATCTGGCTGTCGGTGATGGTGGCTGCTCAGATCCGCATTTGCTATGCCTGGTCCGTAGATCTGTTAGAATTGCTTGCTAATCGCAGCCACGGTTGTTGTAAGTCCGACTTTACAAATGGAGAATTTGAGTTGGGAACAGTTGGAAATGCTCATCATTTCACCTGATCTGATACATACTGTTCCACCAGCGAAATTGTTGTTGGTTTTGATTGATTTCGCCTAGATTTGTGGTAGATCTGAATAATCTAGCACTGTTTTAAGGTGGTTCAGTTTCCTTTGGCCATGAATCAACAGTTTAATTCGGCAAATTTAATAAGGCTTGGGTCTGTTCAACTGATATTTTCGTTCAAATTCGATTTACACATAGTCGTATTGTTGCCAAAACTTGAACTATCCGCTGTGTTTTATTGTCACTGTGATTGAGTTTTGGGTTCACTAATTTGGATCTGATAGAATTATGTGACCGAGTTTTGGGATTCACCAATTTATTAGGACTGTTAGAATTGTGACTGTGTTGTGTGCTTTACCAATATAGATCTGTTAGAATTATGCCATGTACTGCCAACTTGTCAAGTCTCACTTGTAAGACGTGTTCATGTTACATTTCTGTATTGCTATGATGTAGGAGTTGTACGTAATGATTTGAAACATATCCATTCAGTCAAGCGATTTGATTTCTTGAAAGATGTATATATGTCAGATGGGTTGCTAATGTTCTTTAGGTGTCGTGTTACCTTGTTTATGTATTCTATTTCACTATACTTCCATTTGTGATTTGCGTAACTGACTGCTTATGCTTTTATTCAGCCTGATGGCCAGATGCCCGGCGACAAGACAGTTGGAGGAGGTGATGATGCTTTCAACACCTTCTTCAGTGAGACTGGTGCTGGGAAGCATGTCCCCCGTGCTGTGTTTGTTGACCTTGAGCCCACTGTGATTGACGAGGTGAGGACTGGCACCTACCGCCAGCTCTTCCACCCTGAACAGCTCATCAGTGGCAAGGAGGATGCTGCCAACAACTTTGCCCGTGGTCACTACACCAGTAAGTGATCAGTTCTGATCTTCAGTGAGCATTGTTTTTCCGATATTCATTCTGTAATGATCATCTGACTATATACTTGGGGGATTTCTTGCCTTGCAGTTGGCAAGGAGATTGTTGACCTGTGCCTTGACCGCATCAGGAAGCTTGCCGACAACTGCACTGGTCTCCAGGGCTTCCTCGTCTTCAATGCTGTTGGTGGAGGAACTGGCTCTGGCCTTGGTTCCCTCCTGCTTGAGCGGCTGTCTGTTGACTATGGCAAGAAGTCTAAGCTTGGGTTCACTGTGTATCCATCACCCCAGGTCTCCACCTCTGTGGTTGAGCCATACAACAGTGTCCTGTCCACCCACTCCCTCCTTGAGCACACTGATGTCGCTGTCCTGCTCGACAATGAGGCCATCTACGATATCTGCCGCCGCTCCCTTGACATCGAGCGCCCAACCTATACCAACCTCAACAGGCTTGTGTCCCAGGTACCGTCTCAAGTCTACTTGAGCTCCATTCTGAGTGGTATTTGGTTTTGAAATTTGAGCTTGTCCCTGACTTGTACTGTTATGCTGATTGTGCAGGTTATCTCATCTCTGACTGCCTCCCTGAGGTTTGATGGTGCTCTGAACGTGGATGTGAATGAGTTCCAGACCAACCTGGTGCCCTACCCAAGGATCCACTTCATGCTTTCATCCTACGCCCCAGTCATCTCTGCTGAGAAGGCCTACCACGAGCAGCTGTCTGTGGCTGAGATCACCAACAGCGCCTTTGAGCCATCTTCCATGATGGCCAAGTGTGACCCCCGCCACGGCAAATACATGGCCTGCTGCCTCATGTACCGTGGAGATGTGGTGCCCAAGGACGTGAACGCAGCCGTGGCCACCATCAAGACCAAGCGCACCATCCAGTTCGTGGACTGGTGCCCCACTGGGTTCAAGTGCGGCATCAACTACCAGCCCCCCAGCGTAGTTCCTGGTGGTGACCTGGCCAAGGTGCAGCGCGCGGTGTGCATGATCTCCAACTCCACCAGTGTGGTGGAGGTGTTCTCCCGCATCGACCACAAATTCGACCTCATGTACGCCAAGCGTGCCTTCGTCCACTGGTACGTGGGTGAGGGCATGGAGGAGGGTGAGTTCTCTGAGGCTCGTGAGGACCTGGCTGCTCTTGAGAAGGACTATGAAGAGGTCGGTGCTGAGTTCGACGAGGGCGAGGAAGGCGACGAGGGTGATGAGTACTAGACGCTTCGTGCAGTCTCAGGCCTTTGTGCTGCAGTTATCCCGTGATCTGCCCTGAGTGGCTCGTTCTATCGTGTCGTGTGTGTTGGTTCAAACTATCGTTGTGTGGTTTACAACATCTGATGTTGTAAGACTTGTGGTTTAATTCCCTGCTTTGCTACTGGGCTATTAAGAACGTCTTTATGGTGCCTACATTGTTGCCTCTTTATCTCTTGAGTTGATAAACCTTTTTCGATTTCTTTTGCTGCTTTTATTTTTTGACGTCTTGACGTCGGTTGATGGTTGTGTCGCTGTCATTGCCGTATAGCTGTTCTATTATTTGAATAGTATTGAATATCTAGGGTTCCTTTGGAACAAAGGAAAAATGGAGGAATATCATAGGATTCTCGTTGATTGTTCCAAAGGATTGGGCTTCCACAAATTCTATAAAATTCCTATGGAATGGCTCAATCCATGAAATTTTGGAGAATCTAACGAGGTTCAACCGCTTGGAATTTTTTTTTTTTTTTTTGTGTTGGTCTTTCTTTCCTATTTTCTGTGTTGCATCCAAACGTTCTGTTATACTTTTCTGTGTTTTTAAATCTTATAAGATTGCAAGTAATATGCAACTCTATTATGTGTTTTGGAAATGCTGCGTTTCGAAGGAGCACCTAACGTGTAGCATTCTCCCGTTGTTGCCCAATCATTCTGCCACGCCAACCATGCCCGTTGGCCGTTGAAGTTGTGGAGAGCATTGCCGGCTCGCCGCATTGGATTATTTCTGGACTAAATTTTTTATATGCCATTGATACTTATAGCGATTCCTTATGTGCCATTGAAAAATATGAGTTCCTTTCTGCGCAATCCAATCGGTTTTAATCAAGAGACCCTATATGCCATCGCCGTCAAATCCAAAGGTAACGTCGTCAAAACGGTAGATGTAAGCCCCCCCTCCCCCGTTTGTATTCTGCACATGAACCGAAGGGCAGAAACCCACCGTTCTCATTCCCCAAACCCTAGATCCATGGCCAAGCAGTGGCTCCAACGCTGACCTCGACCGGCGGCCAGGCGGCGACCCCGACCCGCGGCTGCCGGCCAGGCCGCGCAGGAGCCCCCGACCCCGCGGGTGGCCACCGTCCCCGCGAGCTCGTCCTGCCCGGCCCAGTGAGCTCGTCCGCCGCTGGCCCTGCTAGCTCGTCCGGGCCAGCCTAGCGAGCTCGTTCGCCGCCGGCCCCGTGACCTCATCCGGCCCGACCCCGACTCGTGAGGTGCGCGGCCCCCAACCCCGACTGGCGAGGTGCTCCGCCCCGACCCCAACCTCACGACCTCGTCCAGCCCGATCCTGCCTCTTGCAGCCGTTGCCCCTGCCAGCCGCCGCCCCCTACATGACTCGCGAGCTGCTTTGCCCCGACTCCCTCCGATAACAATATTGTTGTCATTTTTTCGATAACAAAATGATGCAGTATTGATGTTGTTCTTGAAATTCTCCAAAACAAAGCTCTTGATTGTTTTAAGTTCAATGGCATGGAAGGGATTATTACTAAGGGGTACAATGGTTAATTTTCAGAACAAAGTAACGGTGTTAGCTTTGGATTTCACAGCGATGGCACATATGGGACTTTAAATTAAAACCGATGGCTAGAAGGGAACTCATATTTTTCGATGGCACACAAGGGATAGCTATAAGTTTCAATGGCATATAGGAAATTTACTCTTATTTCTGTGCATGTAGACAGAGCCAGTTGCACCTTGGTTGGAAACTTCGAGTGGCCATGCCCCTCAACAAGTCAACATGACGATCCGAGACGTGCGCATTAGTCCATTTGTCCTGCGTTCCGAGAAATAATAGCACCCAAAAACGGTAAGCATGATTTGAGATGTTGATCTGAAAATGACCCACGAAAAGTAACTCTCACCACTGCCTATTAGGACAAGGAGCTCTTGGAAGTTGGAATTCAATTAAGAAGAATGGAGTTGGCTTTGGTTTATAAGCGAAAATGGTCCTATATATCTCCAAAGGACTTCCAATCGATAGATTGTATTACTAGGCCATGGGGGTCGCCCCTTCGCCATTGTCGCTATCTGTTTTTTACTAAAAAAAAAAAGCTAAGTACTCCTACAACATTCGGAGGGTTATTAAGCTGCAATCCATAAAAGTGGCAACAAATTAAATGCCCCGTTCTGTGGAAGCAGCGAGAAAAGATTTTGTATCGTGCTGTGTTTCTTACTCTGGCAAGAAATGTCTTTCTTTATACTAGCAGGAGGCTACCGTACTTGCCTAGCCAAGATGCCAAATGGTTGCATAAGGCTATGAGCCTGCGACATAACTATTTGGTACATCAGTACACGGTCACCTTCATCCCACAAGAATGACGATGACGATGAGTGTACAACATATATAATAAAAACAATATGGTTAAGCAGTGCAAGAAGGTACAGGAAAAAACAAGATTTCGATCAACCCCCACAAAGAGGGGTGAACTAACATATTGTACTCCTGAAAGAAAAAAAAAACGGTGAACTAGCATATTGTATTCCTACGCATCGTACATGTGCTAAACATGTAATCGGGATACATGTACTGAACTTCGAACCAGGCAACCACTCCTTGGAGAGATCAATCGAAGTTCTCAATCTTGATTGGAGTTATATCATCTGCTACCTCAAACTTCCCAACTAATCTTGCAAAGAACATCATCTGCTGCTCCAAGGTGAACTTGATGTTCTCAGCCTGTTGAAAATTGAGTAAAGAAGATTTACAAATTTCGTTGAAAGCCTGAAACATAGGCAGGTAGTGCTACAGTGAGGTTACAACCTTGCGGAACCCATGCTGCTCCCCTTCATATTCCACCAAAGCAACAGGCAAGCCTTTCTCTTTCAAGGCACTGTATATTTTTCGTGCCTGATCTGGTGGCACAACCTGGAAAACATTAAAGCAGACGAGCAGTTTGCATGGGTACCACATCATCTCACTATGTAATGCTATATATTGAAACAATGATACACCAATACACCACCAAGTAATGCAATCATGATAAGTACTCCCTCCATTCAATAAGGGGTCCAGGCTTTGGATAGACTTATACAATATTCTATGTATGTGGTATGTATATGTGTTTAGATTCATCAACATACATATGAACGATTCATCATATGAACATGAACGCAGAAAATGAGGCCAAAACCTGCTACAATTTGGAACGGAGAGAGTAGTACAGTTGATGATCATCACATACCTTATCCTCCAGCCCTTGAAATAAAATCACTGGGCATGTAAACTGATTGACAAAGTTGATTGGTGATCTCTCATAGTAAGCTCTTTCATCATTTCCTAAAGGAACAGGATGAAAGAAGTAAATGTAAACCAGTCCATGGAATTGGGCTTAGCATCATCTTCCAAAAGAAATGATAATGCAATTTCTTACCTACAAGATTGTCGGTATAATGAGACTCAAATTTGTGTGTCTCTGCTCTCAACAGAGTCAAATCCCCAATCTAATCATTAATTGTTAATACCACAATACAGTTAGCTATTGTTGCTGTTTACATAAACAAATGCCAAAATTACGTAACTACAGCAATCATGCAAATGCTATTTCACCATCCCGACAACATGTTTTGATAATTCTACTTATGAAAGTTACCACTCATGAGATATGTTGTATATTTAGGCAAACGAAAAATATTACTAGCATCCTAGAAAGCTAAACTTACACCATACAAAGAAGCTCCAGCCTTGAATGTGTCCCTGAATGCAAGTGAAGCTAAAGTAGTGTATCCACCTGCTGATCTACCAGTAATACAAAGGCGCTGCCCATCTACTTTCCCACTCTCCACCTTAATACAAAATAAATAAATAAATTAAGCATTAAGGTCCATTCTCATCATCATCAAAAGTAAAATGCTAATTCAACATTACAATCATTGCTTAAAGGATGTACCAGGAAGCTTGCACAGCTGCAACAATCATCAACATCGACAATACCCCATTTGTCCAATAGTCTCTCCCGATACTCTCTTCCATAACCTTCAGTTATATTCCAATGAACTCCCAACATTATAAAACGTCCAAAAGCATACAGCCCCATAACACAAAAAAATAATAAAAAAACAAAAGCTTTACACATCACTATACATCAAGAGTTTAACCTAGACAGTTGAAGTTAAGGACAAACCACTGCTTCCTCCATAGTTAACATCAACATATGCCCACCCTCTACTTGTCCAATACTGGACACTGAGGTCCAGAACTGCACGTGTTTCTGCGGTAGGCCCACCTGAAAATTTAGAGCTTCAAAGCATTATGTAGTTTTCATCTCAAAAGAGTGAATCCAATAACCTACTTAACAAATGCATTTATTTTAGTCAAAACAAAGGAAAACCTTAAAGATCTAAAGGTTTCAGTAGCTCACTTACCATGCGTTTTGACAAGTAGCGGAGGTTTTTCATCCGGCAAACCTTGAAATTTGGGATTTGAAGGTGGGTAGTAATAGGCATAAGCTTTCTGGCCGGGCTTGGATGTAGGGAACTCAACAAGTTCTGGTGTGCTGAAGTAAGGTTTATATTGTACGACATCTGGTGAGGAAGACCAGACTATTGAGAAATTGGCAACTTCTGTTTTGTTTTCATTTAACGTCACCTGGACGAAACAATAGATACATCAAATGCTAGGACACAAAATTTACACATCATCGCAAATAAACAAAATTGTGAATTCCACATCTGATAAACCTTAGCAATCGACAGTGGAATACTTGCAGAAGCACCTTCGATATAGAAGTAATCATCTCCAGCAACCTGCCAGACCAAGCCAATATAGATCACGAGATAAACATATAGACTTCAAGTTTTTCAAACTGGCGATGAAGATTTAGTCACGTACCACATTAGATAAATCAGAGAAAGGGATGTCAAGCAACGAAACAGAACCTGAATCACAATCAAGCACACCAAGATATGACCTTCCTTGCTGCCTGCATGGCAAAGTTTCAGGTGGTGAGATGTTCCACAAACCAAAGTGAAAACAAAACATTTTTTTAATATCAATACCTGTAACTGAAAATAATGTGGTTGGTGTTTCCAAGAAAGTCGTAAGAACTAATGCCAAAAACCCACAACGGTCTTGTGAATTCAGCATCTAGTGCATACACTGGAACAATCTCATTGGTCTGTTCAACCTGATGACAAAGTATTGTATTGAAATTATATGGCAAGTGTAGTTCAGATGATGAATTTTGGTAGAGAAAAGGAATATAATAACAGTTACGATATACTGTAAAAAAACCCAAAGACTTACAAAAGCTCAAAGATATGAGAGGAATCCGCTTACCCATTTATAAATATTCCAAAATCCACTCTCCCTGTCAGTTACAAAAAACAATTCGCCTGCAAGTTGAATATATTATATGAACCATGGTATGAGGTTACAGCAGCCAGTAGGCAGAATAAGGTGCAAGAAAATATAATGTTAACACTACCACTGTTCCATATAAAATAACTAATTCAATCACTAGACAATGTGAATTGCAGACAACAAGATCATCATGCAGTTGGTTAATAAAAAATCAGCTTATACTTTTGTTAAGAAAAAATAAGTCATGTATGCACAAAATCCATACAGCATGGCCACAGATCACACGAAATCCATCCATTTGGAGCAAAGGAAGCTCAAGGAAATGTTGAATATTGCATAACACAAGACTAACAGAAACAGGTAAACATCAAATTTAATTAGTTCAAGTTTATAATAGGCAGTGCGAACAAAGAGTAGGATAAGTTATGTCTAGGCTTAGAATATAAATATTTGGAGTCTCTTCCTGCAAGAATGAATCAAACATAAAGAACAAAAGGTCTTAAGCTGATATTGTTATCACTCAACCATACCCACAAGTATCATTTTCTACAATCATTAAGGGTACATACAAATACATCAGAAAAAAAGGGTACCTTTGGGAGACCATTTAGGTTCGCTAGGAGATTCAACCAGCAGCGGATTGCCACCAGCAATACAGACCCGTTTGGTCAAGTCTCTGCAGACACAATACAATGGGGCCAAATCAGAAAATGACTGAAAAGGGAACTGAGTTACACGAACATGTTTAGTGCTGTCCAAAAGAATCACACTACCATTGTTGGAGTATGTGTGAGTTAGCCCATGTATTATTAGGCCCATGAGGCCCATGTACTCTAACTACATGCCCACCTTCTAGGGTTGGGAAATAATCAATCTAGCAATTCCAATATGGTATCAAGAGCCTAGGGTTTCTCTTCCTCCTCCTCCCATCTCCTCCTCCCTGCTGAGCGCCGCCGCCGCCGCCATCCATGGCTGGCTGGCCGCCGCAGTTCCCTCCCCTTTCCTCCTCCTCCCCGTCCACCACTGCCGCCGCCGCTGCTGCGGCCGCCGCGGCGGGCCTGGGCGGGCGCCGCCCGGTCTGGGGCTCCGCCCCGTCCCCTCCCGTCCTCGTCGCCGCGCCGCCGCCGCCAGGGGTCGCGCCACCGCCGCCCGCGGACGATCCGCCGTCGTCCGCCGCCGATCTGGCGCCTCCCGCCGCCCCGGAGGCCTCCGGCGGCCAGATCCCGCCCGCCGGGCCTCCTCTGCCCGCCGGCGGCCGGCCTGGGGACTCCAGCGGCTTGGCCCCTCCCCTCCATGCGCCTCCTGGCTTCCCTCTGCCCCTCTGGTCGCCCCCAGCGTCTGGGCTGGGCCTGGTTGGGGCGCGTTGGGCCTGGGGGCGGGCTGGGGCTCCCTCGGCCCGGTGTATGCCGCCGGGGCCTCCTCGTCTCCTGTCCTCGTCGCCGCTGGGGAACCGCCGCTGGCCACCGATCTGCTGCCCCTTACTGCTCCTCTGCCGGTCACCAGTGGCTACGCTGGGGATGTGGTGCCGCCTGAGAGCCACGTCTTCCCTAAGTCGTCTGTCGACGCTGCCCTCGCTGCCGCCCTCCGCGCCGCCAAGACCGAGGCCGCGGCGGCTCAAGAGCGTGCGCGAGCGGCCGCTCTCGTTTGGGAGCGTGAGCGCACTGCGGCTGATGCCCTTGCTCGCCGCGTCGCCGAGGCGGAGCGCTTCCTCTCCGGCTCCATCGCCCTGCGGCTCTACCCGGACAGTGCTGAGGGTGGTGCCAGCTCCTCCCACCTGGCTCCGTCCACTCCGCCGTGCACCAGGCCCGACCCTACCGATCCGGTGGTTGCCCAGCTTCACATCCAGGCTGCCAGGGTCCAGAACATCCGGGCCCTGGTTCCTGTCGTCCTCGACCCGGCGTCTTCCTCCTACAGCCGCTGGCGGGACCTGGTCCTTCTCACTCTTCGCCGCTACGCCCTCGACGATCACGTCCTCCTCGACACCCCCACTGCGGCTCGGGACCCGGCGTGGCAGCGCCTCGACAGTGTCGCCCTGTCCTGGATCTTTGGGACCCTCTCCCTAGATCTCCAGGACATCGTTCGAGCTCCCGGGAGCACCGCGCGCCGGGCTTGGCTGGCTATCGAGGGCCAGTTCCTTGGCAATGCCGAGGCCCGCGCTCTTCAGCTCGATGAAGCCTTCCGCACCTTCGCTCAAGGGGATCTTTCCGTTGGCGAGTACTGCCGGCGGATGAAGGGCATGGCGAATGCCCTTGGTGACCTCGGCTGGCCGGTGGAGGACCGGATCTTGGTTCTCAACGTCGTGTGTGGCCTCAGTGACAGCTACAGCCACCTGAAGACCTGGATCACCAAGCAGAAGCCGTTCCCCTCCTTCCTGTCGCTGCGGGATGACCTGGTGCTCGAGGAGATCACCAAGGGCTTCTCCACCGGTTCCTCCTCCACCGCCCTGGTCGCCTCTTCACCGAGCTCCTCTGCGCCTCCTGCCGCTCCTCCAGCTCCAGCTACTCCTCCGGCACCCTCCCTCCTTGGTGCTCCTCCTCCCGCGCCCAGTGGAGGTGGAGGGGGCCGGGGTGGACGTCGTCGGAAGGGCGGGCGCGGCCGTGGGAGTACTCAGACGCCACCTCCCCCTGCTGCTGCACCTGGTGCACCCTGGCTATCCTTCTCCAACCCATGGTCAGGGCGCATCTCGATGTGGCCGTTCCAGGCCCCAGGGGGGTCCTCGTCCTCAGCACCAGCCGTCGGCCATGTTCGCTGGCGTTCCACCTCCTTCGTCCCCGTCGGCTTGGGTCCCTCCCGCCCAGGCTCCTTCTCCGGCCTGGCCTGCTGGGTGGGACCAGGCTGCGTTGGCTCGGGCTTTCAGCACCGTGGGGCTGACACCGCCGGTGGCCACTGAGTGGATTGCTGACTCGGGTGCTTCCTTCCACACCACTCCGAGTGCTGGTATACTCTCTTCTGTCCGACCTCCCCATCCTTCTTGTCCTTCGTCTATCATGGTCGGCAATGGGTCTTGTCTTCCTGTCACCTCCGTGGGGGATGCGGGCACTCTTGGTTCTTTCTGTCTTCCCAATGTTCTTGTTGCTCCCCATATGGTCTATAATCTTCTTTCCATTCGCCAATTTACAGCTGACAATTCTTGTACTGTCGAATTTGACTCTTCTGGTCTTACTGTGAAGGATTCGGCTTCCCGGCGTCCTCTTCTTCGATGTGACAGCACGGGGCCCCTTTACACCCTCCGGCTTCCCACTTCCGCTGCCTCGCCTTCGACTTCTTCTTCGTCTTCGTCAGCTGCCTTCGTCGCCACCACTTCTTCCACTACCTGGCACCGCCGCCTTGGTCACCCAGGCCGCGACGTTTTAGCTCAGCTCAGTCGTAGTGCACATCTGCCTTGTACTCGAGCTCCTGACGAGCATCTTTGTCATGCGTGCCATTTAGGGCGTCATGTTAGACTTCCTTTTTCCACCTCTTCTTCTCATGCAGATCGCATTTTTGATCTTGTACACTGTGATTTGTGGACCTCTCCTGTACTCAGTAATTCTGGTTATAATTACTATTTGGTGGTGGTTGATGATTTCTCTCATTATTCTTGGACTTTTCCTTTGCGCTTCAAATCTGAGGTGTTCTCCACGTTGTCTCACTTCTTTGCCTGGGTGTCCACTCAGTTCGGCCTCACCATTAAGGCCGTCCTGTGTGACAACGGCCGTGAGTTCGACAACAACGCCTCCCTCTCCTTCTTCCTCACTCACGGTGTCCAGTTGCGCATGTCCTGTCCCTACACCTCCGCTCAAAATGGCAAGGCTGAGCGCATGATTCGCACCACTAACGATGTCATGCGCACCCTTCTATTCTAGGCTTCTCTTCCTGCTCGCTTCTGGGCGGAGAGTCTCCACACAGCCACCTACTTACTTAATCGTCTCCCCTCCACTGCCTCCCCAACTCCCACTCCTCACCACGCTCTCTTCGGTACTCCTCCTCGCTACGATCACCTCCGTGTCTTCGGGTGTGCGTGTTACCCCAACACCTCCGCCACTGCTCCTCACAAGCTGGCGCCCTGCTCGACTCGGTGTGTGTTTCTTGGTTACTCCCCTGACCACAAGGGGTACCGCTGCTTTGACTCACTTCTCGGCGGGTCTTAGATCTCCCGGCACATCGTGTTTGATGAGTCGGATTTTCCCTTTTCCTCCACCTCCAACCCCACCTCCGACCTCGAGTTGGAGTCCCTCTTTCCCACTGACTCGGTGGTTCAGCCACCTTTGTCTGAGCGTTCTGCAGGTCCTCCGCTGGTGTGCCTCCCTGATGAACCGGCCCCGTTTCCTGTGGTCCCAGCTGCGCCACGCGCGGCTCCGGAGTCCCCTGTTGCGCCGGTGTCTCCTGCTGCGCCCTACACGGGCCTGTCCTCCCCCACCGCGCCACGCGCGGCCCCGGAGGGCCCGTCGTCCCCAGCCGCGCCACGCGTGGCCACGGTGCCTCCGCTACGCTATGCGCAGCCCGTTCGTGTCTACCAGCGCCGTGCGGCGACCTCCCCGGCCCCGGCACTGCCGGAGCCACCTCGCCACCCCCGTCTCGCCTCCCGTGTCGACTCAACGGTGTACCACCCGCCTGTCCTCCAGCGTGATCCTCGTCACCAACATCCCATGGTGACCCGGCGGGCGGCTGGTGCTCTTCGGCCCGCGGCCCTCTCTGCTGCCGCTGAGGAGCCGGGGATCTCTCCTGTACCCTCCTCCGTCCACGACGCCCTGGCGGACCTTCACTGGCGCCGTGCGATGGAAGAGGAGTACGCGGCTCTTCTTGCCAACCAGACGTGGGATCTGGTGCCACGCCCGTCTGGTGGCAATGTGGTTACTGGCAAGTGGATCTGGACGCACAAGCGGCGGGCTGATGGCTCTTTGGACCGCTACAAGGCTCGTTGGGTGCTCCGGGGTTTCACTCAGCGCCCTGGTGTGGACTATGATGAGACTTTCAGCCCAGTGGTGAAGCCTGCTACAGTGCGCACCGTCCTCTCGTTGGCACTCTCTCGCTCGTGGCCTGTCCACCAGCTGGACGTGAAGAATGCCTTTCTTCATGGCACCTTGACTGAGACAGTCTACTGCAGTCAGCCGGCGGGCTTTGTGGATCCCGCTCGCCCAGAGATGGTCTGCCGTCTCAACAAGTCTCTCTATGGCTTGAAGCAGGCTCCTCGGGCTTGGTATTCTCGGCTTGCCACGTTCTTGGTCACCCTGGGATTCACTGAGGCTAAGTCAGACACGTCTCTGTTTGTCTACCAGCATGGAGATCAGACCGCATATCTGCTGCTCTATGTTGATGATATCGTTCTTACAGCCTCCAGTCAGCACTTGCTTCAGCGGATTATCATCTCACTGCAGCAGGAGTTTGCTATGAAGGACCTTGGTGTGCTCCACCACTTCTTGGGTGTCACAGTTGAGCCCCGTCCCTCTGGCCTCCTTCTCCACCAGCGGCAGTACACTCTTGATATCCTGGAGCGAGCAAGGATGACTGACTGCAACCCCTGTTCCACCCCGGTTGACACTCAGGCTAAGCTCTCTGAGGATGCAGGCTCTCCAGTTGCTGATCCCACTGCCTACCGGAGCCTTGCTGGTGCACTGCAGTATCTTACTTTCACCAGGCCGGATATCACATATGCAGTCCAGCAGATCTGTCTTCATATGCATGATCCTCGGGAGCCTCACCTCACTACCCTAAAGCGTCTCCTTCGCTACCTTCGGGGCACAGTTGACTACGGCCTTCTTCTCCACCGGTCTTCCTCCACCGAGCTTGTCGTCTACACCGACGCTGACTGGGCCAGGTGTCCAGACACTCGCCGCTCCACGTCCGGCTACGCTGTCTTTCTGGGCGGCAACCTTGTCTCCTGGTCGTCCAAGCGGCAGCCGGTCGTCTCTCGCTCCAGTGCTGAGGCCGAGTACCGGGCTGTCGCCAACGGCGTGGCAGAGGCTTCCTGGCTCCGGCAGCTCCTAGCTGAGCTTCACAGCCCGCTTGCCAAGAGTACGCTCGTCTACTGCGACAACGTCAGCGCGGTGTACCTCTCCACCAACCCGGTTCAGCACCAGCGGACTAAGCACGTGGAGATCGACTTGCACTTCGTTCGTGACCGGGTCGCCATCGGCGATGTTCGGGTTCTTCACGTCCCGACCACCTCCCAGTTTGCCGACATCTTCACCAAGGGTCTACCCTCTGCAACTTTCTCCGAGTTCCGTTCCAGCCTCAACATCACTAGTGGCTAGAGTTAGTCTGCGGGGGGGTGTTCTCCTATGTGTGCTATTGTTTTCTTGGCCAGTCTTTTAACTCCGCTGTGCCGAAAGTTCAGACTGCGGGGGGGTGTTGGAGTATGTGTGAGTTAGCCCATGTATTATTAGGCCAATGAGGCCCATGTACTCTAACTATATGCCCACCTTCTAGGGTTGGGAAATAATCAATCTAGCAATTCCAATAACCATGATATAAACTTGAAATAACAATGCCACATAATCTCTATGGTCTTAGCAATTCAGTGTTTGCCTATGCAACTTTCCAGTCTCATCCCATTGACTAAAATAATCGTAGAAGTTAAAGTCAGACTGACCGATGCGGGGGGACATGGTTCCACTGGTACTTCTAAAAATGTGTTGTTTGACTACAATGTGAAATCTGTATAAGGATTAGATTAGAAAAGATTGAGATAGATACTTAAGGGTCAAGTCTTCCGATCTATATAAGGATGGGCTGTATCTGCTTTAGGGGAATCAATCAAGCAATGAAGAAGAATTAATCCCAAGTCTACCTAATAGTCTAGTCTCCCTCCCAGCCGACTCTGCCCGGCTATCTTCTTGGCGCTGTTTTCTCTGAACTACGGTTCATAACATTCTGAGTATTCAAACATTGTGGTTATGCATGAACACCCCCACCCCTGATTTACTGCCTAATTGTGCAGGTTGTTTGGTGCAAACAAGGTACTGGCGTACTGCTTTTGTTCATGAAATAATATAATGCAAGAAAAGACTTATTCTAATATGTTCACAACATAATGACAATTACCCGCTTTCTGAAAAGTAGCCAACCCAAAGTTCTGATTTATCCCAGGGCATGTTTGGATGACTCCATTCGATCCATGCCATCCTCTTTTTATTTTGATCAATGCGAGGAAATGCGTAGAAATCATTGCCACTGATCAGTACCTTTGGTTCTTCAAAATGGAAAATATGTAAGCTACTGTTGTGAAGGAAACTCAGATAAACATACAACAAAAAGCATAGAAAGTATGGTGGTGGTGAGTGTAACATTCTCTGAAAGTATTACCATGAACATCAACACCACTCAAATTTATAGTAGCAATTGTTGTGGTGGGATTCAAGCTATCCTTTCGACGATCTATCAAAAGATGAGAGCATGTTAAATTGTTAATAGTTAGTTGTGTAACTACAATATATTAAAACCAAATCATAAGTCAAGTACCTTCCACCACAGTAACATAACGGCTGAAGTGAGGATCAAATACACCATCAGCATAACTGACATCTGGCGCACCATAATCGGGTGTAAGAGGCACAGCTGGACCACCAGCTGACAATATAAAACAAGGACATGTGATTAGAAATAATGGAATCAGCCAGCATGTTTCTCAAGGGATATTGCTCAAAAAACATGAAGAGCTTATTAAGCATGATTTGGTCAAAGATGCAAGCCATGACTCTCATTTGCTCTGTCCATGTTCATATGGATGTTGATGGATCTAGACACCCATGCAAACCACATACATAGAATGTTGCATGAATTTATCCAAAGCTAAGAAGTCCTACGATTTAGAACGGGGCGGGGGGGGGGGGGGGGGGGGGGGGTTGGAGTATTAAAATAAAAGGCGGTAAACTAGTACTGCTACAGTCCCACCATCCTAAAATATAAGGCATCTTAGGCTCAAGGAGTCTTTGAATGCCTCAAGCAGCCAATGTAGGCTCAAGGAATTAAAGAGTTTTCTTATCAAACTATGGTCATTAATAAAAACAAGTGCCAATGTAGATAGTGTTCCAATGCACCCAGGATGCCTTATATTTCAGGAACAAAATTTGAATGCCTTGCCAGGATACCTTAAATTTCAGGACAGAGAGTGTATGTGATAAGATGTATATGTACATCACTTTTTGGATTAATTAAAAGAAATAGCAAGAGCAAACAGTTTACCATTTTTATGTTCTTAATGAACATCAATTAAATAATACTATTAGTTTAAGACAGCGTCAACAGTAAGAGTAAATCAGCTTACTTGGTACTTACTTCCAACTTCTTGCTTGTATAGACGTTGGTCCTTGTAATTCGAGAACACAACAACATTCTTGTCAACTGCAAATGCACCACCTCCATATTCTTGAGCCAGGGTGCGCGCTGCAAATTCCTGAGGTATGACATCTACAGGCTTATCCTCCTCCTTTACAATAACCATACGCCTGAATACAAATCTAGTTCAGTATAGTAAGGAGTTGAATACAAGTTCATCGTAGACCATTTTAGAACTACTAAGGAGTTGAATGATCCACAAATAGTAAGGGCTCGTTTGGTACGGCTTCAAAGGGCTTCGGCTCCTTACTTTTCCTACTGTAGCGAGAGCCAGGTGAAGCCACAGAATAGCAGCTTCACCGGCTCCTAGTGGCTCTGTGAGAGGGAAAAGAGAGGAGAGAGAAAAACAGTTCATGCTACAGCATTGTGTCAGATGCTTTTTCTTTGGAGCCGGAGCCGCAGCTCCTTCAGCCAAACTGCCCCTAAGACCGTGTCTCATGTAAATGGTCGTCTATAGTACGAAAGTCGAAAACGACACTGCAATTGCACTGTAGACATAGTGAAGTTTGAAATAGACGATGAGGATAGACGATTTGCTGAACTCAGCCTAACAATACGTTCTGTTATACAACATCATTCTTGTGGCATTATTTTGAATAGCATGCAAGTAATCGACATTTAGACGTTTGAAAAAAAAAATGTAATCTTGGTTCTCGATTTACCTCTCCGGTCACAAATATAACTCCATCTAGTCTAACTTTTTTTTTTAAACTTTGAAAATCAATGTAAAAAATTTCATATAAAATCGACAACAAAAGATGACATTACTAGATGCATTATGAAAAAGTACTTTCATAATATAGTCTTTACCTTGAAGATAATACATTTTTACAGATATTGCTAGTCATAGTTGAAAAAAGATTGCCTTAGGACAAACCTAGTTGGACATACATTTGTTATAGAGCCACAGAGGGGAGCACATGTACATGTTAAGTTTCTTAAAAATGACTATATTTTGTGGTAACTTTCATAGAGAAACTAGTCTGCCAAGTCTTTTTTGCTGTTGTCCTCTGATGTATGTCCAGTTTTAGTTTCTAAATATAGACGAAATTATACTAGTTGATCTGTTTCTTGTCCCTCAAACTCTTTAATCGAGTGCTGCTATTGCTCCAAATGAACAGAAACTAAAGCCAAGAATAATTCCTTTCACTATGTCTTATTATCCTTTCTGGTATAATCCCCATGCACTGACGCACAAACACCTACATCTACATGACATAGTAGAACTAACCATATAGACAGATGTCCTAGAAATCTAAAATACCAATTATTGAAAAGTAAACTAAATAATAAATAAATACCCTACTGTACAATTAACTCAGCAATCAAAACACTTAAAAACAATATAAGAGCCTTGCAGCAACCACAAACCCTGTCTAATGCAACATCACATCCTTGCAAGGCTGCGGGGCACAAATGTAAAACTGTTTTCATGTTCCATAGGGCTTAATCAAAATATAAAACAATAACAAAGCATTATATTCCCATGCAAGTTGGATTAGACTACTCAAGCAAATTGGGTTTAATCCAGCAAAATATGTAAAAATAAACAAACAAGCCAGCAGAACCAAAATTTTCAGAATCATCATCGCGTCCAAATGTCAACGCGATGCGATGGCCACTTAAAGCTCGAAAGCGGAAGTCAGTTACCCTTTCTCCTCGGGGCGGCCCTCGATCCAGAGGAGGCGCCCGTCCCCAGCGAGGGCGATCCCGCCGAGGCGCCTCTCGGCGCCGGAGACGACGTCTGCGGTGATGGGCGACCTCCAGGACCCATACGGCGCCGGCGTGGGCTTCTCGCCGCTGGCCGCCGCTGCGGCAGTCGGCGCGGGGGAAGCGGCCGAGGAGGAGGACATGCGGGGCGGGGCGGGGTGCGCTTGCCGGTGGCGGAAGCGGGGAAGAGCGTGGTGGAGCAGGTGGGCTGGGGCGGAGGTGGGACTGCGCGCGGGTGAGAAGATGGAGGCGAGGCGTGTCGCCATTTTGCCGAGTGGGGGACTCTGTTTTTATAAGGTTGTGGTAAGGTTTTTGTACCTTTTTTTCGGTACATATACCAGGCTACCCGGTCTGTGCAGCTTGCAGGAGTGCAGGCTCCATCCAGATTAATTAATCCGTCAAGCATGTGAAATTCCTCACAAATCTAACCATTTTATTTATTTAAAAAATCTAAATGTTCATTTTCCCCCTCGCTGGTAAGCTGATACGATCAGGGGCTTCTGATGATAAATTTGAACCTAAGGAACATTCTATGAGGAGACAACATGATTTTCACATTGTATCATTTGTAATCCCACGTGTATAATAGGGAAAAAAACAACCAACTTATAAATAGACTAGACACATTTTTATATGGTATGAGGTTAGCAAGAGTGACGATTTGCCCCCACGCGACAAGCCGTGTCAAGACGAGACGTCCATGGGCAGGTGCAGGCCACTCTAAACGTGATGTCGGCAACTAATTAGATTGGGCTCACCGGATCTAATTTAAATCAAATCTAACCCATTTCTAAACGTGATGTCAGAAACCCTAAGACTATTGTATTCGGCTCAAAACCCATCAGGGTGTGTGTGGATATATGCATTGTATAATTTATGTCCCGAAAAAAATAAACCTGGAACATGAAAACAGACCAACATCGGGGAAAGCTAAGAAAAAGTTTGCTTCCATTGTTGCTCGTAAGCACAGCGTAGGGTTCGTTTGAAGAACAGCTGCGAATGGCAAAGCTGCCAAGAAGTGAAACAAGTTGCATTGCATCTAAGCCCACCAGTTCAGCAGTTGATGGCGGGAAACCAGAAATGAAGATTGCTGCCACTTAAAACGTTTACAAGGACTAATCAAAAGTTTTCAATCTTGATTGGAGTAATGTCATCAGCCACCTTGAATTTCCCCACTAATCTTGCAAAGAACACCATCTCCTGCTCCAAGGTAAATTTGATGTTCTCAGCCTGGTCAAAGGAATGCACATCAGGTATGAGCTATCCGTAGCTGAACTGTGCAAATTCAAGTTCGTTCTAATTTAAGTTTAATTTGATAGAGAACAACAGCAGATAGTGAGTTTTCATACACAAAGTATTCAAGCTAGTCGACTACCTCAGTGTTTTTCTGCCCTTGCTCAATGTGACATATAGAATTGTGGTGCATAATGATTAAAGACATGAAAGAAACAGAGTGATCACTAGACCTTGCGGAAACCATGTTGTTCTCCTTCGTACTCAACCAAAGCAACAGGAAGGCCCTTGTCTTTTATGGCCTTGTATATTTTCGTTGCCTGATCTGGTGATACAACCTGAAGACCATCAAAGTGAAAATCAATAAATAGATCAGAAGTGAAATCAATGACTTCAGGCTCATGGCAAGAATAGGTAAGGCATCGTTTATTCCTAGCCGATCCTAGTTGCCTCATCCATGGTTCTTAAGGCGGTAAGGCGAGGCACGGCGAGCCACCACCTTCCGGACGCCTAGGCGGACACCTAGGCGAGCAAGGCGACGCCTTACCGATATGAGAAACACCAAACAGCAGCAACACAGCAGGAAGGAAATGAAAAGAAATAAGAAAGAAAAGGAGAAAAGGCAAAGAAGAGGGAAAGGGATAGGCTGCTGGCCCAGCCCAACAGCTGGCCCATCGAGCCTTCTAGGTCACAGCAGAGGCAGAGATAACAGTCTCCCATCGGGAGCTCTCCCTTCACGTGACCGCCTCCGTCGCCCTCTGCCCGACCCGCCCAGCCACCCCCTCCGCCGCCGCCGCCGCCAGGCCCTATCCTCTGCCGCAAGGGAAGCGCGCCGTCGCCGTGCACTGTGGGCCGCCGCCACCAGCCCCGCAGGACGCAGCCGCGCGCCGGTGCCAGGCCCGCCTGCCACCGGCGGCCGCGCGGGACGACTCCGCCGGCCTGCGCTTGCTCCGCGGAACGCCCTTGTTCTAGCCACCGACGCGCCTAGTTCTTCTTCTCCTCTTCCTCCTCTTCTTCTCCTCTTCCTCCCTGATTTTGGTATGGCGAGGGCGGACGCCAAGAAATTTTTGGCGCCTGGACGCCTAGTCGTCGCCTAGGCAACGCCTTAAAAACACTGGCCTCATCAATATCATGATTAAGGGTTTGGAATTTATCCATCACTAGATTATTTTTTCATAAAATTCATTATTAGATAGGTGACGTTGTGTTATACAAATGAGGTTCTCATAAAAAGAAAACCCTCAGGCAGGCCCAGTCCCCACTTTAGCTTTGCCTTAAAAGATAGGGGAGTACCAAACCATTAGGTAGGTACCCACACAACGAGCACACAGGTTCAAGTCAGGGTGGGTGGCCTCTCAATTGGAGGCTCTACCAAGGCTCCGTTCGTTTGGCACTGCGGGTGCGGGAAAAACATGAGCGCCCATGAGGACGGAAGAGCGAGGAGACGTTTTTCCCGCACCCGTGGTGGGAAACGAACGCGGCCCAATTGAGCTATTGCTCAGTTCTCAGATGAGGTTCTTCTCAGACTCCGGATTATTGGTGAATGACTATTGAATTCCGTATATGGCATGATGGTTGATGGTATCAACAATCAAGATTTCCAGACATATTCTGAAACTTGACTAGGGTTAGCACATCATCCACTATGCAAGTTCAGGCATTGTAGCCTTAGTGCCTTACCGTGTCTTCCAACCCTTGAAATAAAATAACTGGACATGAAAAGTTTTCAACAAAGTTAATTGGAGATCTCTCAAAGTAAGCTTGTTTATTCCCTGAAAAAAATGGAGAGACAGTAAGGTTGTTAATTGAACCATGGAAAAAATAGATATCTGAGCAAAGTTCCTTACCCACAAGGTTATCAATGTAGTACGCTTCAAACTTGTGCATACCTGCCCTCAATGATGCTAGGTCGGCTATCTGCTTATAAACATAGAATAACCCTTATGTATAAGTTCTTAGTTGATATCAAGCTGAAATCCAAAAGAGAGAGAGAGAGAGAGAGAGATGTATGAGAACCACAACTTACCCCATATAAAGATGAACCAGCTTTGAAGGTCTGTCTGAAAGCAAGGCAGGCTAAAGTTGTGAATCCACCAGCAGATTCTCCTGTTACACAAAGCCGTTGCCCATCCACTCTACCAGTTTCCACCTTAATAATCAACATATAAGCATGTTCACTCATGTTTTCTTAGTAGCCACTGTAAAATGCTGATAACAGCCTTAAAAAGATTAGCAAATTCAGTTTGTCAGCCTGAATAAGCCATACCAGGAATGAAGCACAGCTGCAGCAATCATTTACATCGACAACACCCCATTGTCCTAAAAGCCTCTCTCGGAATTCTCTCCCATAGCCTTTATGAAAGAGAAGGAATAGAGAACTATCATCACCAAAAACATTTACAATACAAAGATTCACGTGCTTTAGATAAGAGGATGGACATTCATCATGTAATAATTAAGGCATCATATCTGGGAGTCAAAGAATATGTTCATCCGATATATAAGCTGAAGGACAAGAAAGAGCCAAATACCTGAGCTCCCCCCATAGTTAACATCAACAAATGCCCATCCTCGACTTGTCCAGTACTGCACACTAAGATCCAGAACCCCTCGTGCTTCATCTGTGGGTCCACCTAAACAACGAAGTGATTCAAGGATATTATAATAATTTTAAAAAAATTCCACTCTGATGCTTTTCCAAGCAATTGGAGCAAAAGATTAATTTTTAAATCAAGTTATCTTGGATCAATGTGTGCTTGTTTATCTTCAAACTGCACAAACAATTTATGTAAAAATGAGGACTGGATTAACAGATATTTCACTCCATGAAAGAAAAAGACTGAAGTAACAGGCAAACAATTGTCACATTTATATACTGACTGGAAATATGTACATGAAATCCAACAAAGTGTTTTTTTTTTTCTGATTTTTTTCTAATATAACATGGAGTTATGAACATAAATGACATTTAGAATAAGAAATTAAGAAAAAAAAAGGCAAAAAGATATAGTTGGTTACCATGGGTTCTGACCAGCAATGGTGGCTTTTCATCTGATGAGCCTTGGAAAACATTATTATGTGGAGCATAAAAATAAGCATATGCATGTTGACCATGGATCACAGTTGGAAACTCCAGAAATTCAGGCAAACTGATGTAAGATTTATATTTTGCAACATCCTCTGAGGAGGACCAAACTATAGAGAAATCAGTTGCCATAGTTTTCTTTTCATCAAGTGTCACCTGGTGGAAAAACAAAGGATGAAGCTTAAATGTAAACTGCAGGATTCAAAGTTGACAGGAAAGAATGAGAAACAATTAATCAAGGCAGTTGAGTGAACCTTTGCTATTGATACGGGAAGAGTAGCAGATGCGCCCTCAATATAGAAGGATCCATCATCTCCAGACACCTAGCAAATCAACAAGCTTTAAGATAAAGCATCATCACACCAATAAGTTTGAGCATCAAGTACCTTACCTTACAAAATGATAAATTACCATACTTTTAATTACTTCTTAAGGTAACTCATCAGATATTGTACTTACTATGCTAGTTACAGAAGAGAAGGGGATGTCAATTTTTAAAATGGACTCTGAATCATGGTCAAGCACCCCAACGCATGACTTCCCATTCTGCCTGGATAAGAAACAAGCAGGTTTATTCTTCTGAACCACGTAAAATAAAAAAGATACAATAAAATATAAAAACCTGTAACAACAAACGATCTCGTGGCTTGTGTCATATTTTCCAAGGAAATCATAGGAGCTGACGCCAAAAATCCACATAGGCTTGGAGAATTCAGCATCAAGTGAATACAATGGCCTTACCACATTGCTCTGCTCATCCTGTCATACACAAATCAGCACATAAAACGCAGAAGGGAAAGAGTTCAAAGTTCTTTATGTTAACAGATAAGTTCTATACTCTGTTGATCCAATAATCAAGTTTTTCATGTAATAAACCAGCTAAAAGTACCGAGCTCTTAATTATCATGGACAGGTTTAGCTTGTTGCTGAACAGTTTCTATAACTTGGAGGCAAGTCATCAAATTAATGTCCCATTGATTTTGTTGTCAATGTAAGGAAAAAATGGATGATTTATGAGTTCAGAACATTGTTTTCAGTTAACACCCTGCTCACTGGAGGGAGTAGGCTATCAACACATAAGAACTGTTGGCTACATGACGATGTCGCCAAAAGAACAACCGTCCAAGTGAAATACGTGTTGGATGTGGAAGAGTATCACTAGCTCTTAAATAAATAATTTTTTTAAAAAAGTAGGTGCAACTGGAACATATAGAACCAGATGATTAATACGAGGGCTGCGGGCAAATGTACACAGATGTGCCCAATGGAAACACAGACAGATGTGCGTTTGCTAATCTGGGAGCATGATCAGATCAATAGAAAACTGAATAGAAAAATACAAGTGCTAGAGAAAATTATACCCATTTATAAATATTCCAAAACCCACTCCGCCGATCGGTTATGAAGAACAGTTCCCCTGGAGCAAGGCTGAGTGAATTGAGTTATACTTCTAAAATATGGTTTTGCAATTATTCTAGTGAAATAATAAACTAATGAACAATTTCAACATACAGAAAGTCACCTCTTCATGTCCTGGAATTTTGACACTTAAAAACGCAATTAAAAGTTAAACTAAGAAAAGATCATTATTGAATCGTAAATACCTTTTGAAGACCACTTGGGTTCAGTAGGAGATTCTATTATTGTTGGGTCTCCATCAGCAATGCAGATCCGCTTTTGTACCTCTCTACAAAATTTAAAGCACCGCAATAAATCTGCAGATCTTGGAAGGAGGTCATGAAACATTCATGCAGAATTGAAGTTGCAACAAACTCAACCACTGATCCTTTTTGTCAAAAAAATTGAAATGGGATTGGAACAAACAAATACACCCATCAAACTAATAATCAGATCCAATGCCAAATACAACCCATGTCCTGAAAAACCGTTTTCCTTGGGTTGATCAGGTGATTACAAGTATAAAGTGATCTGAACAGACTAAACCTCAATATATGTAGCTAGGCACGAAAGACTTCATGCTCATCAGTAAATAAATAGATCATTTCTCTCTTTCACCAAAAAGAAGTCAACACACAAAGATGCAATTAAGATATTACCCTTTCTCATTGAAATATCCAACCCAGAGTTGCGATTTATCCCACGACATGTTCGGATTACTCCACTCGATCCATGCCATACGTTTTTTAGTTGGATCAATACGTGGGAAGGCATAAAAGTCATTGCCACTGACCAGTATAGTAGGTTCTGTTAAAAAAAAAGAGTCATTTTACGAATAAGCCCAAAAATCTAACTCTTAAGAACAACTAGCAGCACCAGGTATATAACCTATTAACCTAAGGGTTCCTTACCTTCGACATCTTGACCACTCATTCTTACAGCAGCAACTGTGGTGATGGGATTTGAGCTATTGTGGCGATGATCTGCGGTCAAATTTGATTCTTTTTCATATTAACTGAAGAGCTGTAAGAAAAAGAGCACTACTGACCAATACATGGAACATGATTAATCACCTTCCATTATTGTTACAAAACGATGGAAGTGGGGATCAAAGACGCCATCAGCATAGCGTACTACCGATCCAGCAAAATCTGGTGTGAGGGGTAGCGGCGAAGAATTATCTGAAACCAACAAGGAAAAGAAGTTGAAAGATCAGTCACAGAATACCATTTACTTACACATGAGGTTGAATAATATAGTGACACCCTTTATTAGTAATCATGATTTAGACCAAGAAGGTTCATAGAAGTAGAATCAAACTTAAATCAAAGTTAGGTTACAGTTGACGGAAGAAAAAACAAAACTACTCCCATTTCAGCATTACCGCAACACGCAAATCGTGGCTCTGTCACGTTATGTCAGACAGTGCCAAGGGTGGCAAACGCAGTAGGACGAACGAGGTAGTAATGCTGAATGCAGCGGTATGCCCTTGTGCTACCACAAGGTGGAATGGTCGCTGTTAAGCGCAGGTTCAGGCGTTCAGCTCCTCACCTCCTATTGTTTGCTTGTACAGACGCTGGTCGGTGTAGTTCGAGAAGACAACGGCATCCCCTTGCACGGCGAACGCCCCACCGCCGTACTCCTGCGCGAGGGACCGCACCGCGAACCCCTGCGGCGTCACATCCAGAGCCTTGCCGCCTGGCTCCGCCGCTTCCTTCATGAGGACCGCGCGCCTGAGTGACCCCACGAAAAATCACAGCTACTACACAGATGAAGCCACCGTCGGAAATTTGGGAACGAGGAGGAGCGGATAGTTGGGCCGGGCGTACCCTCCATCCTCGGGGCGCGTCTCGACCCAGACGAGCCGGCCATCGCCGGCGACGGCGAGCCCCTCGGCTGTCCTCCCGGCGGAGGAGACGGCGGAGGCGCTGATCGGCGACTCCCAGGACCCGTACGGCGCGGTCGCCTTCCCGACGGCGCCCGGGCCGTGGGGATGCATCGCCGCCGTTAGGTCGCAACCGAGCAGGCGGCAGCCGGCAGGTCGGGGGAGCGGACGAGAGACTCGGAGAGTGCGCGGCAGAGCAGTGAGCCAGTGATCGATGGAACTCTGGCAGTCTCCGCTGAGTTTTACTTGCGCTGCTTCGAGCAGGCTGCCGCGTTGACAGCATCTTTTGGGTCTTTCGTTTCTTGTTTAAAAATGTTTTTGCGGGATTTTTTAATTAGCGATTGTCTGCAACCGTGTGAGTTGCTAGATGCAAAATGCTGTTTAAATTGTACAGTAGACAATATGATAGATGGGTTGGTGGACGTGAGAACACTATATACATAGTGTATTTATTTAAAATGAAGCTTAAATTATAGATTGTGAGATGGGTGAGTTTTTTTTTTTTTACGGTCACCACCAGGGGAGAGCATCCCCACCTGAATATATTGATATTCGTATAGCAAAACCACGTATTAACAACCTTGTTTTTAGAGAAAAATGAGGCAAAACCCTTACATCGCTCGGTTAATCCGGAAAAACCGAACTAAAACCACAACCAACACCTAACTAAACTAGGACTATACCCAAACACAAGGGTGAAGTGTGGCGTAACCACAGATAATACAACACCGTGCATTACGAGTTTGAGTAGCCTCTTGCATTAAAGACCAAGTGGATAAGCGAGACTGGGTTGCCCTTTTTTATTTTTATGTTTGGACTTTGGGATTTGTGTTTTTCATACGGGGCTGCTAGCCAAACCATGATCATGGATAACTTGACGCAGTGTGCCTTTGGATCATTACCAAGAGTCGGGTTGTCCTATATATCATGCCATGTATAATAGTTTAGACAACTGCTGTCTGCAACCACATGCCATGTCATATGTATCTAGTCTAGATAATAAAACAGGCAACTTATACGATTATACAATGGTTGTCTATTAAACTGTCTGTAAACTAATAAGACTCATGCTTTGACCTATATAAATCATGAGGGTCAATCACATATTTCACCTTTTTATGCCATTTTGTACTCACAAGTCAGCAAGTCACAACCCCAAACGAATAGAGGAGGACGGTAATGCGTATCCATTTCAGATAACCATGCCAACTTCAAGCCTCATTGCAATGTAGGAAACAATAAGAAGGCAGAAGGCAACAGGAATAGTGGATATCATCCTACATTCCTACGGCTCTTCAAGGCTCAAACTATTTTTTTACATGAACCCGTAAGATTCAGTCAGAACTCAGGGTCACCAAATTCAGAGCCGAAGCAGAGGACGCGCTGAACAAATGTCCTCTTGCCCTTGTACAATTTTCAGGTTTCACCAAGAAAGTTCTGACAGTTTGCCAAAATGAAATCCTAAGATGCTAAAGAATGCAAGCAATGCCCTGCATGTATAGAAGATAATTTGTCATGGGACTATAGCACTTAAACATATTGGTTATCATGATTCATGATTAAAAGAAAACTAGAATAGCAGCATAGTTTTGGAGATAATGTACATCTCATATTCTCATCCAATTTTCCACGTGAATACTCAACTCCATGGCAGCCATTTTTTCTATCACAAAGACTAGTACGCTGATAGTATACGTTTTATAATGCCCATTAGAAGATTCACAAATATTACCACATAATTAAATGGAACAGGAAAAAATTGCTCCAATTTCCTCGGTCCACCAGGACAGACCGCCACCATCTCCGTCAGCACCCGCCGGCGGCGAGCACAACGGCAGACTGCTAGCACCTTCCGTCGTTGTCGGCTGCGTGCACAGAAACATGCCGCCAGCCCACTGCCCACCAGTGTGGAATCCTCCCCCTACCTGTTGAGTCTTGCGGCCAATTAAGCCGATGAATCACACGAAGCAGCAACAGACATGAACATGCTAAGCAGAGAGCTTGCGAGCAGGTGAGGACCAATAGCTTTATGCTGCGCGCTTGCACTTTTTATATCCGAGGTTGGGATTAACAATCCACTCGCCTCCGACGGAGCCAAGCTGAAGTGCGGAACCAGTAGGCTGTAATTTGTAGCTTTGTCATCGGCCACCATCGTCATCGTATTCGCCAGTGTGCGTGATGAAGGAACGAACATAGACAAGCCACGAGGCATGAGCCTCCCCACATCAGCCGCAATCAACGGTGATGAGTTGCGGCCAGGGCACATGATGGGGCAGCTATGGCATGGACATGAGTAGAGCAGAAGGCGCCGTCGTGGTGTGGCTCTCACCGTCTCACGAGCTGCGGATAGGCCCTAGCGAGCGAAAATGGTGTGGTGATCGGCGGCGATGGGTGATAGGGCAGTCACAATCTTCTGCGATGAGATGAGTTGACGACTGCCTGATGAATAATCAATTGCCCTTGAATGAAATTACTAATCTGTCCTCCTAGTTTTAGTTCCCATTTTAAACCATTAAAGTTTCTGGCCCACAAGTTTTAGGTTCCGGTCCACAACTTTAATTCCTTTCAGTTGGTTCCTTCTATTTTTTAACCATTAGATCAAAACTAATCAAGGGCTGCCTTTAATTCCAAGCGCTGTAAAATTTCTCTCAATGTACACCTGGAATCATTCCAACAAAACAGGCTAACCTGTGTAGTTAAGATAGATTAACCCCACAACAAAGTACCATACGAGTTTTGGCTCGTCAGTAAGGATGCAAGCAGGTCTAGTAGAAGTAGAGTAGGTCATTTTATCGAGGGGTTTGCGGGAGCCAAAAAAAAAAAAAAAAGGGAATTATCACCCACAAGGTCGCAAGGAATAAGTTGCCGCTATCGCCCCAGTCGCGGTCGTTCACACCCTGCCTGTTGCCACCTCGCATCAACTCAAACAATGGTACTCCTAAAATGTAGCCGTCGCTCGCTCTGGGAACACGAGCCAGAGCCACAGGCCACGGCCATCATTATTGTCTCGTGACGACGGCAACGTTCTCACTCCACATCAACTCGGGTACTCATATGCAAACGTGTTATGGACGGGAGAGCGGCCAAAAGAGAGGAGGCAGTTGCATGAGAGCTAGAGCGTGGAACAGCGAGAAGTGGAGAAGATGATCCGGAGGAGGCTGTAGAGAGAGCCAAAGCGACAAGCAAAGGAGGCGACTAGGAGAGAAGGGGATGTGAAGGGGTGAGAAAGGAGCACAAGAAGGCGACGGCTTCAGAAGAGGAGATTTTGGCCTAAGGGTTTGGAAGATGTGAGACATAAGTGTGGCAGGCATTGTTGGGCCGAGCTTTATTCGGGTTATGTCATGCTAGCCATTGGACCACTCTCTCAGCCCAAGCACGACACTACCACTGGCCATTTGCTGGCACATGCATGTTTAAACATCTGCCCATTTGCCCTTATCCAGTGACAAGGCGGGAAGACAATGAAGCTTGAAAGGGTTCACTTCCTGCGAACTTGTGTGTCTACGGTGATGAATGGCCGTCTAATTAGGGCCTACTAGTTAAAATAAATAGAGTAAAGGTTAAGATTTTTTTTTTGAGAAATACAATACAAACGCAGACGCTCACACACATGCACACTCACCCCTATGAACGTATGCACACACACTCTGCCCCTGAGCACCTTCGAAAGATTGAGCCAGCATGTCACCACGGGTCCTTCGCTGTCGACCGGAATGTCGCCTGCGATTGAATGGAGCGAATCCAAGATCTCAAGTACCGCTTGAGCTGCTGCAACCAATAGACTACACGTCTTTTGGCAAAGGTTAGGAATTTGACGGGTAGCAACTCACAAATTATCATTGTTGCAAGCTTAATCACATAGATCATTGACACTGCAATAAAAGTGTTTTTAAGAGTCGCCCTGTTTTTTTCTAGGAGAAACGCTTCAACCCCCGACATCTACCAAAGTAGGCCAAAAGAACACCCATGACTTAGAATCAATTTATAAAGCTTATTTGATAAATGCCCCGCCTAATGAAAAACATAGGTTACCCAATGGCGTCGCATTCAAGTTTTCCTGCTGAAAATTTCCTCACTAAACGCTAGTTGGTGCTAGGCCGGCCACGACAATCAGCGCGGGCGCCTCACCACAGCCCACAGGTTGGTAGTGGTAACCGGTAAGCTCGAGGCGAGACCGGCACCTATGGGAGAAAAGGGTCAGGCGGCGGGCGGTCAGTTTCCAATTCTCCATATCTTGGCTGATGCTCTCTTGCACGACTGATGCCGCTTATATGACGGAGAGGGTGACGAAGAGACCGGACATATGACAGAGAGGGTGACGAAGCACGAAAAGGGGAAGAACACTGCTACTTCATGAGGTCGCACTCGGATACCTATAAATAGCTCTGGGGCGACCAGCTTCCTCTTACAGCCAACAGCAAGCAGATAATACGCAAGAGGTTACTTATACTCACTCCCCATAAAAGCTAGCGATCCACCGCCGTGTTCTGTTTCTGTCGCGAAAGGACACAAGAGCAAGATGGTGCATGGCGCGGCAAATAATGAAGAGGCGACGATCCCGTTGATGACCCCGTACAAGATGGGGCAGTTCGAACTCTCCCACCGGGTGGTGCTCGCGCCGCTCACCCGCTGCCGCTCCTACGGCAACGTGCCGCAGCCGCACGCCGCCGTCTACTACTCGCAGCGCGCCACCAGGGGCGGCCTGCTCATCACGGAGGCCACGGGGGTGTCGGCCACCGCGCAGGGGTACCCGGAGACGCCCGGCATCTGGACGCAGGAGCAGGTCGAGGCCTGGAAGCCCATCGTCGATGCCGTCCACCGCAAGGGTGCCCTCTTCTTCTGCCAGATTTGGCATGTCGGCAGGGTCTCCACCAACGGTACGTGTCCAACTACAAGCGTGTCTTTGTTTATGTTCTACTACTCCAAGCGTGTCTTTGTTTATAGCTGGACAGCTAGTTGTCGATCAAGCTGGTTACTGATTTTCCGTTGATCCAATTGGCAGAGCTTCAGCCCGAGGGGCAAGCGCCTATCTCGAGCACGGACAAGCAGATTTCCCCGGACGCCGAGTCTAGATACTCTGGAATGGTCGAGTCTGGAATGTTGTATTCCAAGCCGCGCCGGTTGCGGACCGAGGAGATCCCAGAGATCGTCGATGACTTCAGGCGGGCTGCACGGAACGCAATCGAAGCGGGCTTCGACGGCGTGGAGATCCACGGTGCGCATGGATACCTCCTCGAGCAATTCATGAAGGACAGCTCTAATGACCGCACGGACGAGTACGGTGGCAGCCTGGAGAACCGATGCCGCTTCGCCGTGGAGGTCATCGACGCCATCGTCCGCGAGGTCGGCGCGCACCGCGTGGGCATCAGGCTCTCGCCCTTCGTCGACTTCATGGACTGTGTGGACTCTGATCCAGTTGCGCTTGGCCACTACATGATTCAGCAGCTCAACAAGCACGATGGATTCCTTTACTGTCACATGGTGGAGCCTCGCATGGCCATTGTCGATGGCCGCAGGCAGATCCCTCATAGGCTCCTGCCGTTCCGGGAGGCTTTCAATGGCACGTTCATTGCTGCCGGCGGGTATGATCGGGAGGAAGGCAACAAGGTGGTAAGGGAAGGCTACACTGACCTCGTCGCATATGGGAGGTTCTTCTTGGCTAACCCTGACCTGCCAAGGAGGTTCGAGTTAGGCGCACCATTAAATAAATATGATCGCTCCACCTTCTACACGCAAGACGCTATCATTGGCTACACAGATTACCCCTTTCTTGAAGATAGTAAGAAAAACAGCCAGTCAAGTACTCAAACTTAATCATTTAAGGATTAGTCCATCCATTCGATCAGAACTAATAATATGAATGACTCATATAACATGAGTTCATCGTTGGTTTCCACCGTTCTTCATTTATGTTTTGTTGCAGAGGCAGCACGTCGATGTTGTTTTATTATGTATACTGGTGTGAAGTGAAATAAATGTATAGATTAAGATTATTAAAAACTATTTTACCTATTTTTTTTTGAAGATGACTGCAAGATTGATTAGTGAGCTACTCAAACTAAATCACGCGGTTTATCATTTTTATCATGAGTAATGAAGTGTATACAGCACGATTGCTTCACTGATTCCGGCTACCATGCAGTCTTATCCATGGTCTTTGGGGGCGGATGCAGTATCTATGGGTATGATCGGTTACTTAGGATAAGACTAACCAGTCTCGCACCTAACCGTGGAATCCTGGATGGCCTACATGAGATACATCTTTTTTTTCATTATTCACAGGCTGGTCTAAGTTCATAGTCCTTTTTGTCAGTATTTTATCTAGACGAAGGCGATTAATTAATCTCCTTTTAGCTTCTAGTAATGCCGAAGTAACTAATGTGGGTTTTGAATACCCATTATTAAAGTTTAGCCACTAAAATTTAGTCTATTAATAGACAAACAGGATAGAGCTAATGAGGGACCAAATTTTAGCCAACAGACTCATTCTATCCATTAGGCCATTAGCTCATCAAGATGAGCTAAAGTGGGCTAATTGGAAATAAAGTTTAGCATTATGTATCAAACACCTTTTAGTTTACTTTTTTGGCTTTGAATAGATCAACTATGGATTCAGCCAACCCTCTAATTTCTGTTAGCTTTGGTAGATGACGTTAATTGATATTATACATCCGTTCACAAATGTATGGCGCGATTGATTTTATTCATAACTTTCTTTCATCTTGTTTAAAAAACGTATTCAAAATATGAAAATATAAATCATACTTAAATTACATTTAGTGATAAATCAAATGCCGAACAAAATAAACGATAACTTATTAAACTTTTGAATAAGATGAATGGTCAAAATTTTGGTAAAAAACCAACCGCCGTCGTACATTTATGAACGGATGGAGTAAATTAACTAGCAGTTATATTTTCTCACCATAAACGCTAACCGGCGTGCTAGGCCGGCCACGACAATCAGCGCGGGCGCCGCACCACAAGGCTGGTAATGGTAAAGCTCGAGTCGAGACGTACCGGCACCGTATACCTGCGGGAGAAAGGGTCAGGCGGTCAGCTTGGCATCATGGCTGATGCTCTCTCTTGCACGACTGATGCCGCTTATATGACAGAGCGGGTGACGAAGAAGAGTTGACCCGAGGACGGCGAAAAAGAACACTGCCACTTCATGAGGTCGCACTCCGACACTTATAAATAACTCTGAAGCGATACACCTGCTAAACTCAAGCAGATAATACACACAAGACCTTTGCTTATTACACTCCCCCGAAGAATAGCTAGCTAGCGATCGTCGTGTTCAGTCTTCAGTTCTGTAGCAAGAGGACACAACAAGAACAAGATGGTGCAAGATGCGGCAAATACAGAGACGACGACGATGCCCCTGCTGACGCCGTTCAAGATGGGGCAGCTCGAGCTCTCCCACCGGGTGGTGCTCGCGCCGCTCACGCGGTGCCGATCCTACGGCAACGTGCCGCAGCCGCACGCCGCCGTCTACTACTCGCAGCGCGCCACCAGGGGCGGCCTGCTCATCTCGGAGGCCACGGACGTGTCCCCCACCGCGCAAGGGTACCCGGAGACCCCTGGCATCTGGACGCGGGAGCAGGTCGAGGCCTGGAAGCCCATCGTCGACGCCGTCCACCGCAAGGGCGCCTTCTTCTTCTGCCAGATTTGGCATGTCGGCAGGGTCTCCATCAACGGTACTTGGGAATTGGGACACAGATTAAATACACGTAGTGAGCATGTCTACTTTGGTTTTGGTTTTGTTGCTGATTCCTCGTGTGCCTGCCAACCGTGTATGCAGAGTTTCAGCCTGACGGACAGGCGCCCATCTCCAGCACGGACAAGCAGGTCTCCCCGGACCCCGACCACGTCATGGCGTACTCCAAGCCGCGGCGGCTGCGGACGGAGGAGATCCCGGGGATCGTGGACGACTTCAGGCGCGCGGCGCGGAACGCCGTCGAGGCCGGGTTCGACGGCGTGGAGATCCACGGCGCGCACGGGTACCTCCTGGAGCAGTTCATGAAGGACGGCACCAACGACCGCGACGACGAGTACGGCGGCAGCCTCGAGAACCGGTGCCGCTTCGCCGTCGAGGTGGTCGACGCCGTGGTGCGCGAGGTGGGCGCCCACCGCGTGGGTGTCAGGCTCTCCCCGTTCGTGGACTTCGTCGACTGCGTCGACTCTAACCCGGTGGCGCTCGGCGACTACATGTTGCGGCAGCTGAACACGCACGAGGGGCTAGCCTACTGCCACATGGTGGAGCCTCGTATGGCCAATATCCAAGGCCGCATGCAAATTCCACACAGGCTCCTACCATTCCGGAAGGCATTCAAGGGCACGTTCATCGCTGCCGGTGGGTATGACAGGGAGGAAGGCAACAAGGTGGTGGCTGATGGTTACACTGATCTTGTTGCGTATGGGAGGCTCTTTTTGGCTAATCCAGATCTACCCCGGAGGTTTGAGTTGGGTGCATCCTTAAACAAATACGACCGCTCTACTTTCATCACTCAGGATCCGGTGGTCGGCTACACGGACTACCCTTTCCTTGATGATGCCCATGAGGCCATGACAACGGCCCGGCTGCCCTTGCTTGATTATGTAGCTAGCTCATCGATTTGGCATGCTTGATTAATAATATATATTCTGCTGTATTGCATTTTTAATGATCTTGTACTCTCTCCAGTTTGGAGAATGGTATAGTATACTCTCCAAATATACCATTGCATTTACCATTATTTTTTATTATAAGATAATTGTATTAATGGATCTGTGCCGTATGAACTTATGAAGGTAATTTTGAAGACAAATCCACGCATGTGATCTTTAAATTTCTAAACTGCACGCACTTTAGAGAGGTTATCCGTAATCAAAGCATAGGTGTTTCTAAAACGGAGAGAGAGCAGTTGATACGTGGGAAAACTGAACGTTTTGGTTTGCGTGCTGTCAACATATTTTACATTTGACTATTAATATTTGTTTAAATATTTTAATTTCTATTTTGAAAATGGTATGACTAGACTCGTCTTCAAAAATAGATTCAAAACATTATGAATTTAGTATTTTAAAAAATGTAAACTACAATTAGGTGGTTAAAGTGATGTCTTGGTGACCGTGCTGCTGTCTAAAACGTCCAGTTTGGAGAATGTATATCCTGCTGTATTGCAATTTTAATGATCATGTACTCTCTCCAGTTTGGAGAATGGTATAGTATACTCTCCAAATATACCTTTGCATTCACCATTATTTTTTATTATAAAATAATTGTATTAATGGATCTGTGCCATATGAACTTATGAAGGTAATTTTGAAGACAAATCCACGCATCTCTAAACAACACGCACGTTAGAGGTTATTCGTAATCAAAGTGTTAATCTTGTCTAAGCATAGGTGTTTCTACAGCGGAGAGAGAGCAGTTGATACGTGGGCAATCAAAGTCATATGCTATTTTAGTTGTGTCTTAGTTTAAACTTCTATGATTTTGATCAAAATTTTTAAAATATAGTAATTTGTACGATATGGTATAAATGTATCAGAACATATTGAAATCTTGAAACCAATTCGATATTCTTGGCGTTGGTTGCAATTTTTCACAAACTTGATTACAATTGGAGAAGTAGAATTTACTAATTAACTTAGTGACAGCCTGACAGGCACGAAGGACAAACCGTTGAACTACTATCCTAATGCTAACATAGTAACATGGGACTAATCGAAGTTATCACGCAGTACTCATGATGCCAATGAAACAATCCACGCATGTTTACTCAGTTAGTACCGTTCGTAGTTTGAACCAGGGAAGTACCCTCTCCGTTCACGTTGAATATATACGATATCTATCTATCTATCTATCTATCTATCTATCTATCTATCTATCTATCTATCTATCTACAGAGCGAGTTAATAAAAAATATTTTTTACTTTGGATCTATCTACCCGCATCAATTATATTCCATTAGACTTTTTTGGATTAGTCATTCAACGGTGGTTAGCGTCTGCATCGTATTGGGCCCGCATGAACATTGATGGCCCACCAAATACTACGGCAGAATCACCGGTACACAGCGTTCCTGCAGTAGAATTTGTGGGAACGGTGATATTGCATCGTGTTTTTTCTCACCGATTTTTATGTACCCACACACGTTAGATTTAGAGCACAGCGTAATGAACTTCATATCAAATTGACAACAGGAAGAAAGTATTTTCCAAAAATAATACAATATAGGTTTAGGTCCACTAAGGCCCAATATGTACCCACACACGTTAGATTTAGAGTCCCAGCGTAATCAAATTCATATCAAATTGACAACAGGAAGAAAGTATTTTCCAATAATTGAATACTCCCTCCAGAGTCCCAGCATAATCAAATTCATATCAAATTGACAACAGGAAGAAAGTATTTTCCAATATAATTCAATACTGGAAATTTTGGTTTGCGTGCAGTCAACATATTTTACCTTTGACTATCAATATCTTTTTAAATATTTTAATTCCTATTTTGAAAATGGTATGATTAGACTCGTCTTCAAAAATAGATTCAAAATATTATGAACTTAGTATTTTTCGAAAATGTAAACTACTATTAATTTGTGGTCAAAGTGGTGTCTGGGTGACCGTGCTGCTGTCTAAAACGTCCAATTTTCTGATACTGGAGGGAGTATAGGTTTAGGTCCATTAAGGCCCAATCTTTATTAAATAAAACATACACGATATTAAATCATCAAATAGTAAAATCCCAAATTGCCATATCAACTTTGGTCAAGCCTGTCCATAGCGGCAATTCAACAAGCTCATCCAAGCACCGCAACACAAACCAGATAAAAGTGAAATATAAGAAAGGTCAGCCACAGACATCCTCTGGACAAGACCAATCAAGAGATTGTGAGAGTCAAAAAGGCGGAACAAAAAATATCCACGCTTGAGAATGGATATTGGCTTGCCTAAGACGTCTTGTCACCTTGGCCGCCCGGGAGGAGGAGGCCGTAGGGCGGATGTGGCTAGGAGCTCGGAAGAGGCGCCGACAGGTCGAAGGCCGGACGCGCGACGGTGGCGAGCCGGGGGCCGACGGAGCAAGAGGAGGAGCCGAGGAGGCGAAGAAGGCCCCGCAGCGCGACGGGAGGGGGGGGAGGGGACAAGGCCGGTAGCCAGACACGCGACGGGCAGGGACAGAGGTTGAGGAGAGAGAGCGGGGCGTGGGCCATGAGCACCGACGGCGGCAGACGAGGAGGCGAAGAGGGACCCGCAGCGCGATGGGGAGGGACGAGGCCGGCTGCCGGACGCGCGATGGGCAGGGGCAGAGGTCGAGGAGAGAGTGAGGCGTGGGCCGTGAACAACGCCGGCAGCAGACGGGCGGGAGGAGAGGGGCGGGGTGGTGGCAGAGGAGAAGCGAGGAGAGAGTGAGTGGAGCGGTCTAGGGTTCTCCTGCCCCTTGAATTGGGCGGTGGGCAAGGCGGCGGGGTGAGACGGGCTGGAGTTGTGGCCTCTGGAGTTGTACCCACACAAGTTTTTGGTCTTAATGTTTTCATATTATAAATTGATGCACTGTTTAACACTCCCTCTGTACTTTAAATATAAATCGTGGTTGAATTTTTTCAAAGCTTCAATCATTAGTCTTATTCAAAAAATTTGATAAGTTATTGTGTTTTAAGTGTAATTTTAATGCATGAGAGCTTAGTTAAATTCTATGAGTTTATTACTATTTGAACGAATTTTAAGATGTTTTAAGCATGCTTTAGAAATACTTATGATAACATTAAAATAAGATGTGAGCCATTGTTTTGAAATATTTGAGTACAATTATTGATTTTTCATTCTTTATGAATAAGTTCAAAGTCTTAGTGCAAATATAAATTAAAATGTTAATAAGTTTAAATTTATTTATGTTTGAGCATGTAGTTTTATGAGCCTTTAGTTTTATGAAGCATTTTATACACTGTTCAAAATAATTTAATGGTTAAGAATTAACTTGTTTGATGACAAATTTATACATATACCAATTATTCTATTTTCATTTGCATTTTGATAGTATCATATCTATACCTAATATTAAAGCTTAAGGTTTTCTGGTCCCGGTTTTCCGGTCTGTCATGACTTGTGGACCCGCTGGTCAGCCTCTCCCCATCCTGTATCCGATAATCCAAATCACAGCAACAATACGAATCAGATTCGAACCGCAGAAGGAGCCCACGCGAAAACGGACGCCCAAGTCGCATACGGACTCCGTTTTCAATGTTCTATATATCGATGGAAAGCTAAAATAATAACCTTTCCAACCAAACTAAAACCACTTTAAAATTCGGTCTCAGTCAACAGAAATCTTTAAAACAATATGATGTGAAATTTATTCGCGAGCTCGGAGTGCAGGAGCCGTCCACGCGAAAACTGATGCCCAAATCGCATAAAGATTTCGTTTTTTACGTTCTATATATCAATAGAAAGCTAAAATAACAATCTTGCCATCGCCGTCAGGAAAATTTGGCTACAATTTATTCGAAAACCCAATTCATATGGGAGGAGCAGCCTACGTGAAAACGGATACCCATGTCGTATATGGACTCCGTTTCTGATGTTCTATATATTGTGAAAAAACAAAAAATAATATTTTTTACCAAACTAACACCACCCAAATTTCGGTCACAGCAAGGAAAAATTCGAAACAATATGCTATGATGTTTATTTACGAGACTATTCGTATATGTATTGGCTATAGGTGCTTAAGGATCTTTTTCTCCCGTTACAACGCACGAGCATTTTGTTAGTTAATATTAAAGCAAATAAGGTTTTACGGTCCATCGGTTTCACGGTCACAGGTGGACCCGGCTGGTCAGCCCTTCCCCGTCCTGTATCTGATAATCAATCACAGGTACAATACGAACCAGATTCGAACTGCAGAAGGAGTCCACGCAAAAATGGACGCCCAAGTCGCATACGGATTCCGTTTTCGATGTTCTATATATCGATGAAAAGTTAAATAATAAACTTTCCAACCCAACTAAAACTACTTTAAAATTCAGTATTAGTCAACGGAAATCTTTGAAACAATATGACGCGGAATTTATTCTCGAGCCCGGAGTGCAGAGCAGCCCACACGAAAATGGACGCCCAGAATCCCAGATCGCATACGGGCTCCTTTTTTGACATTCTATATATCGATGGAAAGTTAAAATAACAACCTTTCCAACCCAATTGACATCACTCTAAAATTTGCTTGCAATTAACAGAAATCGTCAAAACAATGTGCCCTACAATTTATTCGGAAACCCGATTCAAACGGCAGGAGCAGCTTACGTGAAAACGGATACCCATGTCGTATATGTACTCTATTTTTGATGTTCTATATATTGCCGGAAAGCAAAAAAAAATATTTCTTACCAAACTAGCAGCACTTAAATTTCGCCGCATGTAAGGGAAAAATTTGAAACATCAAGATATGAAATTTTTTTGTGAGGCTATTCTTATATGTATTGATTTTGAAGTGATTAAGGACTTTTTTTATTCTGTTGCAACGTATGGGCATTTTGTTAGTATATATTTAATATAATAACTATAGTAACAAGGTATACTTACAAAATTATTGCCGCACATACAATTCAAAATTCATACTATTGCTTTGCTTTGTACACTAGCAGCAAAGATTAACAAACAATAAGGTGTACTTACAAAACCCTGTATAGTATGTTTAATAATGGGGAAATCCCTATGTGCACAAATTACATACACACATATTACCTTTTTCATTACTTTAAAAAGCAATTGTCATCGCACATTATATTATCGACCTCCATGAATATGATTAAGCATCCGAGTCATCACGATCCTCCTCAAAGAAAGGGTAGTCTATGTATCCGATGACCGGATCTTGAGTGTAGAAGGTAGAACGATCATATTTGTTGAGTGGTGCGCCTAACGCAAATCTCTTAGGCAGATCCGGGTTAGCCAAAAAGAGCCTCCCATAAGCAACGAGGTCGGTGTAACCATTGGCCACAACCTTGTTGCCCTCCTCCCGGTCATAAGCACCGGCGGCGATAAACGTGCCCTTGAAGACCTTCCTGAATGGCAACAACCCGTGTGGGATCTGCCTGCGACCGTGGTCGACAACGAACATGCCATTGTAGACCAGCCGAGGCTCCACCATGTGGCAGTAGAGGAAGCCATCGTGCCTGTTTAGCTGCCGCACCATGTAGTCGCCGAGCGCCACGGGGTTAGAGTCCACGCACTCCATGAACTTGATGAACGGCGACAGCCTCATGCCGACACGGTGCGCGCCCACCTCGCGGACCACGGCGTCGACGACCTCCACCGCGAAGCGGCACCGGTTCTCGACGCTGCCGCCGTACTCGTCGGTGCGGTCGTTGGTGCTGTCCTTCATGAACTGCTCGATGAGGTACCCGTGCGCGCCGTGGATCTCCACGCCGTCGAACCCCGCCTCGATGGCGTTCCGCGCCGCGCGCCTGAAGTCGTCGACGACCCCGGGGATCTCTTCCACCTTGAGCCGCCGCGGCTTGGAGTACACCTTGCCCGGCTGGGTGTCGTCTAGGGTGATTTGTCTGTCAGTGCTCGAGATCGGCGCCTGTCCATCGGGCTGAAAGTCTGCCAAATTATTTGTTCAGATTTCATCATCAAAGACATATGTATATACCATGAAATGCATAATCAATAATCACACATCTGAAATGCATACCGGTGCTGGAGACCCTGCCGACGTGGATAATCTGGCAGAAGAAGAAGGCGCCCTTGCGGTGGACGGCGTCGACGATGGGCTTCCACGCCTCGACATGTTCCTGCGTCCAGATGCCGGGCGTGTGCGGGTAGCCCTGCGCGGTGGCGGACACGCCCGTGGCCTCCGCGATGAGCAGGCCGCCCCTGGTGGCGCGCTGCGAGTAGTAGACGGCGGCGTGCGGCTGCGGCACGTTGCCGTAGGAGCGGAACCGCGCCATGGGCGCCAGCACCACGCGGTGGGAGAGCTCGAACTGCCCCATCTTGTACGGGGTCATGAGCGGGATCACCTCTTTCGACGCCTGTTGGTGCTGGACGTGCGCCATCTCTTGTTACGTTTGAGCGAGCTTGCTGCTGTGCTTTGCTCCGCTTCTGTTGCTTGCGTGCGAGCTTGCTGCTTTTGCCTTCCGTGCTTCTGCTGCCTGTCCAACAGTTCAGGCGTGCGCAGGGGTATTTGTAAGTGTTGGGAGTGGCATCTTTAGGCGTGATTGGTTTGGATCTTCCAGCCCATACGGTGTTTGTTTTTGACGCGCCTCCGTCCGTTTTGCATTGTCGTTGGTCGTTGTTGCTCGCATGCATGCACGGCGCACGCAAGGTCGCAAGCTCCTCTGATCAGTAAAAGTCCTCACCATTTCCATCGTAAATCCAGTGGTCTGTGGCCTCAGATAGTACGATGTTGTCATCTGGCACCACGTGCAGCAGCCGCCACCCGTCGTCTAGTCTCTGTGCATTGCATGCGGTCAAGTTTCTTCGTTCGCATAGCAAGGCACACGTGACTACGTGAGGTCCGTGTAATCCCTGTTGGCTTTGGTTCTACGAGTAATTTTCGCCAGTCATCACACGAGTCAGAGATGACGCACCATCACTTGCCCCTAGATCTTCTTTACCGATCATCCCAGTGCCAACAAATGTGGCAGCTTAAAGTTGCATTGAGGCATATGCGCAAATGGTTGCATTAATTAACTCCTATGCGTTAGGCTGTCCACACTCATACAACTCTATATTCATTCTCTAGAAGGAATATTCCGTCCCAATCAGCAATATTTTAAATACAGTCAACAATTCTTTGCAATCATGGTCATGGTTACTCTATATCTCCACTCTATATCGACTATCACATCTTTTAATTATTTTCACCTTTTTTTTATCCTACCTTGGCCCCACCCAGCCCTCCCTGCTGTCCCTTCTCCTCCCGATCTCCACCGCCTCCGCCCCTCCCCCTTCTCTCTCATCGTTCCCCTCCATGACCCCACGACCACCACGCGCCTGGCTATGGAGCGCCACGGCCACGCACCCACTGCCGCCGGCCCCGCCCCCCAGCGCTTGACTGGCGCCGGCCATGGGGAGCGGATTTGGGCTGGTGTCGCCCTGGTCACCATTGTCTCGACGTCGTCGGTACGCCTCCTCGTTGCCGGTGCGCAGGCCCTACTCATCCTCATCGCCGCTCCAGCCCTGCCTCCACCTTTGCTCCGTCTGCGCCGGCTATGTCCCCCGTCGCCTCCTCTTCCTCCCCGCCGCCGTCTACCTTACAAGGATTCAATAGGCAATTGATTGACGTGTACCAAAAAAGTATATATGTTTCCTCAAAACGTGTGCCAAAAAAGTTAACTATGCAATGAATTCACATGCTATTTGAAATAATCCTACAAAATTTGGATTGCGTTTTGATGCGTCAATTTTGAATATTAAGATTAATTTTTCCCGGAACAAAGGTAGTACATACAACAAAAAATTTTGAATTGAAATGTAGTAGTTTCCAAAAAGAACACTCATTCGACTGAAATGTTATGTTTTTTTTCTGACTAATAGTTTTTGAGATCTTGACAGCTGGCTTGCTCGTGGGACCTGACATGGGTGCGGGAACCACGGAAGAGCAGCAACAACCCATTGCTTGCACCCATCGAAGACCGCCGAATGTGCCACAGGCCAACGATGGTCTTTGGGGACACCTAGGTGGATAGAAACCATATATCCACTCACCTCCTCATTTTTTCTCTTTTTGCTGGGATCTCCATTATAACCATACAACTTTGATATTTGGATCAATTTGTTTATTTCTGAAAACTAATTTTACTTAAAAATAATGCTCTAGATTTAAGAAAAAAAATATTCTAAGTAAAAGGATTATCGAAGAATATTTTATTTTATTCTAAATTCATGACAAACTATGCTACCTTTACAGAAACGATATTCTAACTTAAAAAATAAAATGATTCATCTTCACAAAAAACATCACTGATTCATAGTAATAATTTTCATAGTATTAGATTAAATAGTATGAAAAGAAAATGAAATGCATGCAATACAACACCACACCACACCAGCACATGTAATGCAACAATGATTGGCCGCGCCTTTTTTATTGGCAAGAAAACGGGATTTCTATGTATATCTACTAGAAAATTGTTGTGTGCTTTTTTTCCGCTTTTGTATGGTTGTGATGTTGTGAGTTTTTGCTGTGTTCTATGCTTTTCGGTGCCAAGCGCCACCAAGAACTTAGACTGAGCTCACCAATATGCAGATGTGGTCGTGCAAACAATTAATGCGAAATGTACCATGGAATAACGTGCCATCACCCACTCACACTATGTGCGTAATTTTTATATAAATTTATATGGTTATTTTTCATATTTCATAATGGTATGGTCGATAATTTTTATATAAATTTAGGGGGTTATTTTATTTTATCTTTCATAATGGCACGGTGGGTAATTTTTATATAAATTTAGGGGGTTATTTTATTCCATCTTTCGTAATGGCATGGTGAGTAATTTTTTAGAAAATATAATAGATAAATGGCTACTATGATTAGAGCTACATGATGGACGGACAGATGTTTCTGATTTTTATGAGAATTTTTTAGATTTATCTTTTTTCTTAGCGCGTCTCGTGAGAATTAACGTGGAAACTTCAGAAGGAGCCTCCAATTAGTAATACGAAGATAAGATATATTATTTGGCTGCCTGTATCCGATGAAGATAGACTATAAAAAAAGTCAATTGCTACGGTACACCAAAACAACTGTGAACCGTCCATTTTATTAGATCTAGGTGGTTAAATAAAATATTACCTCCTATGAAGTAATACCTAAAAATAATTAAAAAGTATTTATTTAATTGTAATATAAATCGGCAAGGATAATGATTAAGAATTAAGCACCACTAATGCCGCCATGCACGGACGGGCCATGCATGGTCGTTCTCATTCCGATGGAACTGCATATCGTTGGAACAGGCTCCATCTTAGTTGCCCTTGTGTGTTGATGACAAATTTTAGCTCTCAGAGTAATTTGAGTTCACATTATATCCATTATGCAGCCTTGTTGATTCGTTTGATCTGCCAAATAAATATTATTGGCGGTTGTCGATTTATTTGGTTTGGAGATTGACTAAGAAAGGAGCTCTGCTAGCATGCACAGAACCAGCGTCAGGAACGAGAATTGTTAGGTGCAGTGCTCGTCAAGCAAAATTTATATATATATTTATATGGAAGGTTTGCATCATCCAAGGGTTAAATCAATGATTATGGAAGGAAAGATTAATCATGTGAAGTGTGGCATCGGGAAATAAAATAACTTGTCCTAATGTTTCACTATCCGGTGATTAGCATGGTAGACGCAATAGCTTATTGTTTCCATCATACAATGAGTAGGAATAGACTTGTTCTACCACGTATTACCGGTTATATAGGAGATTGGCAACCGAATTAAAGCAGCCAGCCGGAACGAACGGCGACGTATATCGGCATTTTTTGCGTTTAATTTATTTTCTCCGCTCAATTTGTTTGATTAATCATTGTTTTATATTTTATAAATTTAATGGCTTAGATCTATTTGAGGTCTTACCTCATATGAGGTAATTTGTGTACCGTAGTGCTGCCCATAAAAAAATATGTAAAATTAACCATTTAAACTTATATAGCAACTGTGGTTTAGTTTGGTTCATATAAATATGAGAAACATAAATATATGATCGGTTTAGTCATGATATATTTCAATGAGTAAAGCGCATTAAGTCTTTAAACTATTGCGGGTGTATCATCTAGATCCATAACAATTGAAGTGTGCACCAGAGACCCATAAACTATTTAAAGTGTGTCACTTAGTCCTAACAGGTCCAAACCCAACCCGATTGCATACGTGGCATGCTGAGGTGGATATGACGAGTGGTTTTCACATGGAAGCCTCTCATCTGTCTCCTATCTCTCCTCTCTCCAATTGAGCAGGTGCTCATGGCGCCTGTGCACACCGCCTCCACCTGCAGCGCCTCGCATCCCCCCCCCCACGACGGCCACCAGTGCGCCCGCTGCATGCTCCGCCGCTCGCCGCCCACGCCAGGCCCTAAGGCGTTGTGCCCGCCCTCGGCGCGGCATAACCGCTCCACGGCCGCCGGCGCGCGCTCCGGCTCCCCCGCGCCGCCCTCCGCCACGCGTCGCGCCTAGCGCGGCCCAGGCATCCACGGCCGACGCCGACGCTGCACAGCCATGGCCTCCGCCTCCAGCTCCAGCTCCTCCTCGGCGACCTCGCCACGGGCAATGGCGGCGCGCTGCGATGGACTGCGGCGGACGGAGGGGAGAGAAGGAGAGAGAATGAGATAAAAAAGCACTATGGAGACACGCTGCGGTGGGCTGGGGCCAGAGGCGGAGAGAAGGGGGCGCGCAGGGGTCAGGCCCCCCCCCCCCCTAATCCTCTGGTAACAAGACTAGTAATCTTGTTAATTAGTTCCTCAACTGCGATGGCCCAACAACAACTTTTGCTGCTCCAGTTCTATCCAAATTCAAGATTAGAGATTAAATACTTGGATCATTGGGTGTAGAGCCAAAACGGGAAGTATATTAGATTAATCTATTGGTGGTTGTTTAACACAATTGTTAATTGTTTATAGGTACTAGCATAGATGTACGTGCAATATGCACGTGTTGCGAGATAATCAAGCAGACAATAAGAAGAAAAAAAAGAAAATAGAATTAAAAAAAAATGTCTTGATTGATTAGCGTCATTCCTTTCTTATTAAAATCAAGAGAAGAAAGTAACAGGTGGGTATGGATATAAAATGAGGTGAGAAATGAAGAGAGAAAAAGAATGAAACATTTTGCATATACGGGGGTTAGGCCTTTCCACACCTTTTCAACCTTTTCCAAACTGCGCAGTGGGATCACCGTGAGGGGTATACCTATGCATTTGTAGGTAAAAAAGATTTTTAGAAAACTCACTCTTTACGGTGCAGAAGACGATGACTCTTTACAGTTATTTGTATATTATCTCTATTCTCAAATATTTGTCGTCGGCTATTTCATTTTTGAACTAAAATGTGACAAATGAAAAATAAAATATATTTTGTTTTTCTAAAATTGTTTAATATGGATATGCTGAGCCAATCAAATTGCAAGCTATGTACAAAAATACATGTGTGTTCACAAAATCTGAATGAGCAAAATTCTAACTGCACTACTTGTGAGAGATACATTGATGGATTGCCCCCCCCCATGTTGAAATCCTGGCTCTGCCACTGGCTGGGGCGGGCGGCGACGCGGGCTAAGCGCAGCGGCGAGCAGTGGACGGCGCGGTGGCGAGCAAGGGCGGCGCGCTGCGGGGGTCTATTGCGGCCGGCGAGCCACAACGCGTGCGCGGCGGCGAGCTCTGGAGGTGCGAGGCGAGCTGGGCAATGGCGGGGCGCGTTGGACTGCGGCGGGCGGGCGGACTTTACTCTATTTCAATTAAGAGATACAATAGAAAAAGAAATGAAAAAGTTGCCATGTTCTTCTGTCTGTGCACAGCGGCCGGCTCAACCGAGCCTGGCTCTGAACAAATGCAGGAACTCCTGTGCGTTTAGCCTGATTTTAAGACTAAAATTTGAAAAATTAGTATTTTTAGCCAAACTAATCGATGATTGACATCAAGGTGATCAAGAGACCAGGAGCAACACAATTGACTGATATCTAGAATGTTCATCATGATGATATTTGACGTAGAACACAGAGAATAGTTCATCACAAGGAGATCTGAATCGATAAACGGAAGGGGGTTTACAACATTTGTATAAATCCAGCGCTAGATCATATGACTATCAAATAAGCTTTGATCCTCGGATGTTGTAGGCTCGTAACTTCCTTTTCCAAACTTCAAACTAGGTGGTCTACGTATCCATTTTGATTGGTCGGATAAGAGCTCCATCATGGTATTATCCAAACTTCAAACGACTAGGTTTGCCACCGACAACCTCATATTTCCAATTTAGCCGTTGTTAGACTACTGCTACGGTGCTACCTTAACAAAACCATTTCCTTCCTATCTCAGCAAGATCATTCAAATGCTGAATCATTTCTGCTTCCTCTTTTTTTTTTTTGGGAATAAATGGTGAATCATTTTTACTGCCACAAGAAACGAAATGCTTAAACTCAATCAGAAGAGCAAAGATTTGGATGTATAAAAACAAATAGCTATATGTTCAACAGAGTTGACATTTTATTTTGCATACAACATGACAATAATAAAGTAAAAGGAGAAATCAACAACAATGTGTGCCTCATAACGAAGGAAGCAATACATATTATTTATGGCGATCTAGTTTAAACGCATGATTAAGCATGAGCGGCTGAATCATTGCTGTCCTCGCCAAGGAACGGATAGTCCGTGTAGCCAATGACCGGATCCTGCGTGTAGAAGGTAGAGCGGTCGTACTTATTCAGTGGTGCATCAAGCTCAAACCTCTTGGGCAGATCCGGGTTGGCTAAGAAAAGCCTCCCATAGGCGACAAGGTCTGTGTAGCCCTCGGCCACCACCTTGTTGCCTTCCTCCCGATCGTATCCACCAGCAGCGATGAACATACCATTGAACGCCTTCCTGAAGGGCAAGAGCCTATGTGGGATCTGCCTACGGCCATCCACGACGGCCATTCTTGGCTCCACCATGTGGCAGTAGAGGAACCCCTCGTGTCGATTGAGCTGCCGAACCATGTAGTCGGCGAGCGCAGCCGGATCAGAGTCCACGCAGTCCATGTAATCGAGGAACGGCGATAGCCTGATACCCACGCGGTGTGCACCAACCTCCCGGACCACGGCGTCGACCACCTCCACAGCGAAGCGGCACCGGTTCTCAAGGCTTCCACCATACTCATCATCACGGTCGTTAGCGCCATCCTTCATGAACTGCTCCAAGAGGTACCCATTCGCACCGTGGATCTCCACACCATCGAATCCAGCCTCAATGGCGTTGCGCGCCGCGCGCCTGAAGTCGTCGACGATCCCTGGGACCTCGTCCATCTGCAGCCGCCGTGGCTTCGAGTACACCATGCCGGGCTCCGCGTCGGGTGATATTTGCTTGTCAGTGCTCGAGATGGGTGCCTTCCCGTCAGGCTGGAAATCTGGCGATTAATTGTTGACAAATCACAACCATTCACAAAAGTTTAGCAACAAATCTTATATATACTCATAGATGATAAAATGTAGCAACGTCTATGTACTCATCATAAGCATATGGGATATGGCACGTACCGTTGGTGGAGACCCTGCCGACATGCCACATCTGGCAGAAGAAAAGCGCACCCTTGCGGTGGACGGCGTCGACGATGGGCTTCCACGCCTCGACCTGCTCCTGCGTCCAGATGCCGGGCGTCTCCGGGTACCCCTGCGCGGTGGCGGACACCCCCGTGGCCTCCGTAATGAGCAGGCCGCCCCTGGTGGCGCGCTGCGAGTAGTAGACGGCGGCGTGCGGCTGCGGCACGTTGCCGTAGGAACGGCAGCGCGTCAGCGGCGCGAGCACCACCCGGTGGGAGAGCTCGAACTGCCCCATCTTGAAGGGCGTCAGCAGCGACATCACCTCCTGCTCCTCCTGATGCACCATCTTGTAAGTACCTTAGCTAGTCTCGATCTGATCGGCGCCGCGGGGAAGATCGATGCTACTGAAACAGGCAATCGATTCCTTCCTAGCTAGCTTTGCTCTGTTCGGCTACTTGCGATTGCGAGGTGGTCTTGTTTGTTCACTGCTGCTGCTGCTCTCCTGGCCAGACTGGGAGGAGTATTTATAGCTTCCGGAGGGGCGGAGCGTGTTGTCAACATGTCATTTGGGGGCCGTCTCTGCTTTTGCTTCTTTTAGAGTAGTCTCCCTTTTGAATTCCCTTTTGTTGCCGTTGACGTCAAACTATAGCAGCCATATGCAAGCAGTCATCATGAGCAAGAGATGACGCAACGAGGACGTTGTATGTCGATCATCACTACGCACGAGCATCTTTGGACAATACCGTGGTATTTTAACTTCAAAGGTGTTTGGTTGGCCTTGGTAAAACGGTGTTTTGAATACCATGGTTTAGTTAAAACCACAATATTTTTGGAGTATTCGAGACTCCACTCAGAACCAAAGTTTTGCTCAGTCAAGGTCACGCTCACGCTCGCGTCTTCGTCCTTCCCGCACTCCGCGCCTGCCCCGTCGCTGTCGGCCTCTCTCCCCGCATGCTGCCCCAGCCTCCCTCCCCGGCGACGCGCCGCCAACCGCGCGACCCGGTTCCTCCCCGCCGGCCGGCTTCTCCCTAGCGATGCGCCGCCGCCTTCTCCCCAGCCGGCCTCCTCCTTCCCCCCACGCGACTGCCGCCCTCGGCTCCTCTGCGCGCCGTGCTGGCCTCCCCTTCTCCCCGGTGCGCCGTCCTCTTCTCCCCGGTGTGGCGCCGCCGCCCGGGCAGCTCTCCTTCTCCCGGCGGGGCGTAGCCACCCGCGCTGTCTGTCTACTCCCCGGGAGCAAGCCATCGCAACTGCCTCGCTCCTCTACACGGCTCCGTCATCCGCACTGGCCATCTCTCCCCCCACGCCTCCCCGCGGCATCCTCCAGCACCGAGCGGCCGCCGTGCCTCTGCGGCGCCCTCCCGCACCGACGATGCGGCCCCTCGCCCACGCACGGATGCGCCTCCACGACCGCCGTGGGTGGCGTGCCTCCCCGCAGCACCCTCCCACGCCGGCTCAGCTGCCGCGCCTCTCGCGCCGAGTGGCCCCTGCGCCCCCCCCGCCCACGCACGCCGACGTGCCTCTGCGACCGCCGCGGCCACTAGCGCCATCGCACCCCGCGGCTCCCTCCCACGCTGACACGGCCGCTGCCTGTCTCCTCCCGACAAGGCGCCCTCATCCCACCCGTGACGCCCAACACGTCTCCGTGATGCAGCTGCTGAAGCTAACAATACTGTGCAACCAAACACATCTCAGTTTTGAAAAATACTATGATTTTACTGTGTGACGATGATATTGTAGTATTCTTATCATGGACAAATGGAAACCATAATATTGCAAAACTACGGTATATAAAAACTTTGTTGCGACGGATGGAAAAAGGGCAGCACAATTAACCAATACCTATGTCCTGTATAGGTATATAGATAGGTGGCTGCCACTAACTATTTCTCTCGCACCATATTGAGCCACGTCATCGTATCTACTAAGAATCATTGATTACTGTTCGGAACCTACTTTGCTATTACTATCGCAATACAGTGAGGCACGTCAATGTACCCACTAAAAATTATTGATTACTACTCCATGTTAAACCACATCATCACCAAACCTATGCCCGTTAGATATTAATTTTGTTGCATCAATATGTGATCAAACATACTATCTTACCTTAGAAAAATGTTGCCATACAAACACACCAATATTTATACATTTAATTATTAGCATATATTTGATCATGTACGTCTGTATAACATTAATCTCCTGGGGTTCTTCAATCTTCTATATCCTATCTTGCTTCCCCCTCACTTACATGTATTTAAATACACTCGGTCACCATGCTTTAGTCACATATTGCAATTCATTCAATAGTTATTTAAAGTTACTCCTTAGATCATGTGTTACTTCGTGGATTAATGGTGTTATATTTTTTTGGGTTCTAAAGGTAAGTCTTATAATTTTATATATGAATGCACTTAGCTTTATTTCCCAATAAATTCTTTAATATTCTCATATTAATGATCAGATCTGCCTGACACTAAATCTTTCACCCTATATATCTTAACATTATTTTTTCATCAGCAGGGGGGAGAGTGTTGCCAAACATTTATATGCTATATACATTTCATTCACGGAAAACTAGAATCCGCTCTTTTTAGTTATTTGATTCACATACTGTTAGAAAGTTTACTTAAAGACGATAAGATGCTATCCTAAGGTGTGAGGTTGACATCATAATGAAATGCCCGCTCCAAAATCTGTTTAACTATTTATTTATATGGTTTCTTAGAACTGTTTCCAGATGTCAAACAAGAATAGTTCAGTAGTTATATTTCTTCTCCACTGAATGATAATTTATTATAGTACATTTCTTTCTTCAAAAATCTACATCTGAAATCACTTCTTTAATTCCGCAGCAACGCGCGGAGAAATCACCTGATATCTATTATTCTAATACTAGCCCATCAATCCGTATTCACGTATGGGATAGAGTATCAGGAGGTATATGAATTAAAAATTGATAGATAACTTTAACGTACATACAGTAGCATTTGTTGATAATTTAGAAACATATTTTTATACTTTAGAGTTTAAATGTTATTTTATCTTATCTTCAATGACACTAGATGTGATTATTTTAATTCATGTTTCATAATGGCATGGATAGTTTATATACAAATTTAGAGGTTACTTTAGTTTATCTTTAATAATGGCATTGAGGTAATTTATATACAAATTTACGAGGTTATTTTAATTCATCTTTTATAATGGCATGATGGGTAATTTATATACAAATTTATGGGGTTATTTTAATTCATCTTTCATAATGGGTAATGTTTTTAGAAAATATTATAGATCTAATGGGTATTATTATTAGTTTATAAAAATTTTTAGGATTTATTTTTTCTCTAGCGCATCTAGTGAGAATTAATGTGGAGGCTCCAAAAAAGGTTTCCAAGTAGTAATGGTAAGATAGTAAAAACATGAAGTGCTCAAAAACCAATATGTTGGAGAAAGCCTAAAACCATCACGTTGATGAGAAAAGAAGAAACACACGCATAATTTAGATTTTATCTTATTGTTACTGAATGAAGGTTTAAAAAAGCATGGATTATGAGGACGCTACAATAAATGATAAATTCTAGAAATTTACAAAAAATCAGAAATACCTAGCCGTCCATCGAATAGTCTCCAATAATACTATTCATCAGATCTATTATATTTTCTAAAGAAAAAACCACCATACCATTATGAAAGATCATGAAAGTAGCCCCCTAAATTAGCTAATAAATTATCAACCATACCATTACGAAAGATCAATCAAAGTAATCCCTAAATTTACATATAAATTACCCATCATGTCATTGTGAAAGATGAATTAAAGTAACCACTGAAATTTGCACGTAAATTACCATTATGAAAAATAAAATAAAAATGTCATCTAATTTACAAATAAATTACCTATTGTGTTATTGTGAAAGATAATAATTGCTTGTGTAAGCTGAGTGGGAATAGTCAATTCAGATCTTTTCCTATGCCAGAGGAAGGTTCACTTGGTAGGGAGGACTATTCTTATGAGTAAGAAGCTACTAGATATGTGCTTTGTTTTTTTTTTTTGATAATTATATGTGCTTTGTTGATGTGACCAATTAGCATTGCTTGGGAGTCAATCAGTAGGAACTAGCTAGGCACGTAGAAAAAAAAGAATGGATTAAAAGCGAGAACTTGTTCGTAGGTATATCAATTGGAAGATGCTTCTCTAGCTCCCTTGGAAAGAAGAACATATAAAAACGAAGCAGAATTCTCTATAATATGCATGAGTTAGACGTTAGTGATTCTCGGAATGCCGTCCCAAGACCTTTGCCTCTTTCCAGATATGTGGTACTACCATACATTTTTAATTTTCCCATTTTCTTACAAATACTAATAAAAATTAAAAAAGATATACAATATTGATCATTTTATAGTATAAATATCAATACAACTAATACAATTCAAATCCTGAAAAGAAAGAGATAACGATCTCTGTTGTTGAGTATTCTCGGCCAAGCTTCAAAATATCAAGTTAATGGGTGGAAAAAATGATAAAGATCTATATTATTGAATGCTGGGCACAAATTGCTAGAAAAAAACAAGCATATATACAGCAGGATATAAGTATGGACTTTGCTAAATCCCGCGCGTGCAGGATTTTAGTCGTCGGCCTGCACAGTCCAGTTAAGGAAATCCCGTCCCCGTGCGCGAGTTTTCGTACCATCACATGGCCATAGAGATGACGAATGGTAAAAAGAGGGGACATGTCAGAGTCATATCACGTGGGTCACAAGTACTATGGTTATTTTATTACACATGCAGAATATAGTCACGAAACAATAAAAAGATGTAGCTCACAAACGAGAAATCTAAATTTAAAACCGATTGTGTCATTGTGTTCCCTTCGCCGAGATCTTCGAAATAAGATATCACTTGCATATGTTCCAACAATAATTTCTGAATAGATATAAATTGCCTACAAGTTAATGGAAAAATACTAGACTCAGTTTGATAAAATGCTTTGTTGGTTTGCTAAAAATGCCTATGGACAGAAATGTAAAAAAATCATCTATTCAGACTTGTGTTCCTTTCGATGTTTTTAGTACATATATACTCTTGTTTACACTTTGCAATCTATCATTACAGTATCAATATCAATCATTTAAATAATTTACTCAAGCGAATAAGCATTTTCAGTAAATTGTTTAGGTATTTTTAATAGACTAGTCCAGTATTTTTTAATTCTACCATAAGCAATTTTATGCTGAGAGAAAAATTTATGCAAAAAATAATCAATATTGATCTTGTTTTGTTGATAAAATTACAGACATCACAAATGTGAAAATAGATTTTAAATTAGATATATAGTAGTATGTTCGTTGCGCAATGAAGATGTATTGGGTAGTTAGGCAGGGAGGTGCACATGGGCGGGGCCCCACAGTCCGTGTGGATGCAGCCATGCAGAGGTGTCGGAGACTTCACGATAGTATTTAGGTTCACGATGTGACCATTTGATATTAATGGATGGCGCGATGCAGTGCGCGTGTCGAGGCATAGAATCCTGCGCGGTGGAAAACTAGCGTTTTATGATAATTTAGCTGCCGGTTGGGGCGCTCGTAGCGTGTTGTCAACTTGCCATTTGCGGGCCGTCTCTTCTTTTAGACTAGTCTCACTCCCTTTCGAATTTCCTTCCGCTGCTGTTAAAACGTCATACTATAGTATGCAAACGGTCATCATGAGCGAGAGGTGATGTCACGAGGACGTTTGCGGTAGTATCCAGCCAATTTAACCTTTTGCAACGCTATGAGCCAATTTAGCCACTTACGATGTAAAATAATTGCTTGATTGCACGTTTCGTCAATGTCCAACAAATAAAGTTTGACAATTTTTAAAAATAATTTAGAAAAAGATAAAAATTTCTCTATCATATATATATCTTAATATTACTAATTAGAGGTTGTTTTTGGAACCTCCATGCTAATCTCACCGGACGCGCTAAAAAAGAGATAAATTTTAGAAATTCTCGCAAAAATCAGAAACATCCGGCGGTCCATCGTGTATCTCTAATAATAATAACCATTAGATCTATTATGTTTTTTTAAATTACCCCTCGTGCCAATATGAAAGATGAAATAAAATAACCTGTAAATTTGTATAAAAATTACCTACCATGCCATTATGAAAAATGAAATAAAATAACCTCCTAAATTTGTATAAATATTACCCATCATGCCATTATAAAATCCGAATTAATAACCCCCTAAATTTGCATAAAAATTACACTCCATACAATTATAAAATATGGATTAAATAACCTCTATATTTGTATAGAAAGTACTCACCATGTCATTATAAAAGATGAATTAAAGTAAGCTCCATATCTCCATATAAACTAACCAATATACAATCATTAAAGATAAATTAAAATATTTTTAAAAATTGCATGTTCACCCACAACGCCATTTCAAAAGATGAATTGAAATAATCGTATCTAATATTACTAATTATGAAATCTATATCTCTTAATAAAACTCTAACTCGTGCGAGACCGCAGGTTGATGAACTAGTTGTCTTAATAAGAGATCATTAGAAGAAACTACCATGCTTACTATGCGAACCTAGAAATTATCACTCTAATAAAAAAACTTAAACATTTTTTATCAACATATAATATATAGTCCACATAAACTCAAAGATTTAATGTAAATACAACTAACAAAAAGAGAAATATAGAACAACTTGGTGTTATGCTCATATAATGATTAATCTAAATATTTTATATCAATTAAAAATAATCTAAAATGATTATTTTTAAGAAAAAGGCAATAAAACTACACATACAAAAACACCTTGTTCTATATCAAGGCTTTGAAATTAACATGTTAATTGGCGAAGAAATATAAACCATTGAGATAGTGGAAGACGTCAATTTAGCTAACGCGAACCTAGCTACCAGCCTACTATGTTTGTTTTTAATATTATTTAAGTAAGCTATTTTGCACTTATTTGTTTTTAAAAATACGATAACTGTCTTATATAGTATTTATTTTCGATTCCGTTTGCACCATTGTATTTCTTGTGATGAGATCTACAAAACTAGATGCATGATGCATATGTTTTAGAGTAGTTTTATGTACTAGCAAGTTATGTTATACAGGTAGCAGTAACTTCTATACTAATTGTGTAGCAACTTTTATAAGTTCAAAGATCTACAAATGTTGCAGTATATTGCTAGAAGGTTGGTTGTATATGACAAGTTACTACATGGTTCTTATATGAATTGATTTTGTATATGTTTCACATAAATTATTATGCATTTTACATAATTTTAAAGTTTATTACTTAACATAAATTGCTACTCAAAATTCTTACATAAATTGATGTATTGTAACAATAAAATCATTCAATGATTCATACATAACTTGTTATTAGATATATAACTCCCTGTACTACCTCTGCATAACTTGGTATATTGCTTAATTGTTACATCTGGTTTAGTACATATAATGTACCTAGATAACATGTATCAAGTTTGGTAATACAATACCTACGTATGTTGATATCACGTTAAGTTGTCACATTTTCTCTATAAAATTTGATACATAAGTTAATTTTTATTTTTGCACATAATTTTGATAAATCAGTTGCTACCGTACCATAAATAAGTTTATATTATACAATAGAACCTGACAGTTATATATATGGCAAGTTTATTTGACATTATAATAATATTTTTTTACTATTTCAATAGATAACTTGATGAGGACATGACCAAGGATACGACCAAAGTCCAAGAGAAGATGAGTTTAAAACCCAATCCGAATAGAGGTCCAATTTATTCGCGAGGCCGGTTCGGACTGCAGGAGCTGGTTTCACGAAAACGGATGTCCAGGCCACATACGGCGTATCGTTGGAAATCTAAGGAGATAAGCTTTCCATCCCAACTGGTCTTACGTCAAAACTCACTTGAAGTCGATGGGAATCGTCAAAACAAAATAAGTGCGTAATCTGTTAGGGTATCGCTAGACCGGTTTTTGGGCCCGAAAGCCTTTATACCCTAGGGTTTGTCGGCCATCCCCTTGGCCGTCCCTAGCCCTATTTCTCGTATATATTCTATAGCTCTAATTAGATTAAATGAGTTTTGTTTAGATTATTCTGTTGATTAAACAATTTCGCTGTTTGAGAATACGCAGTTTGTGAAACCCCATTAATGTGCTTAATCTTTAGGTTTGCAATTTTAGTTTGTATTAATCATGTTTTTGCTTATGTTCTTCGATTCGTAGGAAGGGATAAGCCTTCGTGGTGAGTTCAATTGTGTGCGCACGGTTGATAACCAGAGGAGACGTGGTGCTGCGATTGCAGGGTTTGAGTTGTGCTGATTCGAAGTCGGACCGTGTGTGTCGTAGCTCCACCAAATCGATAGTTATCATAACCTGACGGAAGATCGGGAAACCCGTCCCCATCGAGTAGTATCAACGCAAGGTTTAGCATCTGGTTCACCCTTTATCCCAAGTTTAGTTTTGATTTCATCCTAAAGTCCAGGAAAAAGCCATACAGAGTGTGGCGTGTTGTACCCGGTCAAAGATGTACCTACATACTAAATATTTTATAAGAATTAATCTCATTTATTCCTTTACTGCATTTTGGCGCAAACCTCAAGTACAAATTGCTCGACTAAAATTCCGCATCAATAATTCTCTGTCACACCCAGTTTTAGAAACAAAACCAAGTGCTAACCATGTATGTGCCAGGATCAGTTTAACCACATACATAGCGATAAACAAAAGTAATAACACAACCAGTACTTTAACTTAAGAGTAATAACCAATATTACAGACCATAAATGTCTTTAACGAAACCGAGTATCTGAACGAAAACGAGTTAACTAAACGACAGCGGAAGACGACCGTGATCCACAGGCAACTGACGGATGGCACCCCAGCCTAGAACTCGTCGTAGTCCTAGAACTCCTGGTTAGGATCACCACAACTTCCTTCTGGATCTGAGCAGCGGTTGCAATGGATGCAATGGGTATAAAACAAGCAAGAATGAGTACATAACGCACTCAGCAAGTATTCCGTTTAGGATAAAAGTGGACTGGCTTTATAGTGGACAGGCATAGCAATTGCTTTTAGTTAGTCAAGTTTTATTTACTAGCAATGATTAGCATAACCCATCCCTTTATTGTAAAGACAGAAAAACATATTAAAAAGGTAAGCATGAACCATAACCATATCCATCTTCATTACCATGATCACCGTGAGCCATTCACCTTGAAGCTGAAACTCTAATCTGTGAGGGTCCAGGCCGCTCTTAACCGTGAGCACGGCTGATATATCAGTTTTAAACACTCTCGAGAGGTTGTACAACTTTACCCACAAGTCATGATTCCCATTGTGCCCGAGGTTTGCAAAGCCCCATTTATTCATACCTTAGATGAATCGGCAGGGTTTCATTACGAGACCTTTACAAAGAATTCCTAGAGTTATGGCCCACTCGTTACAGGTTACTCCAGTTGACTAAAGATATGAGAGTTCCGTTCTAAAGGGTGACAAATAAAATTGGACCACATTGGCAAAGGGCAAAGTCCCATATCCCCCAGACCCCTCATACGCCATGTTTCAGGAAAGTAAGCCAAAACTCTAGTTCATCTAATTAATCAGTCAAGCCCAGTGCCCATGTGAGTCTTGTGGTTGTACTGTTTTCCTGGGTGGTCGCTCGGCGAACCGATCCTTAGGGCGAAGTACTTGAGAAAAACCAACAAAAACATGCTCAAGTCTCCATGTTGCTAAAACCAAACTTTTATCATCAGGTTCATCATTACTTGATCAATATTAGCAACATAAGTAAAGTGAGTTGAGCGGAAGCAATTAATTTACAACATCACAGCCCTCCCAGGTTATGAAACTTGTAAAGGTATATGAGGCTAGTCATCCTTATTAGGAGCATGCAAAATTAGGCTCTAGATCATGTGATTAAAGTAAATAGGACATAGGTCAAAGAATACTTGCCTTCCTCAGCAAAAACTTGCTCAGGAACTTCCCAAGATGGATTCTCGACAAACTCGGACGGAACGTCGGCTACACGTTGCATACATACAAGCAATGAGCATTAATTGACTAAAACAGTACACCAAACATCATAAACAGAGGTTAAAAAGGTTTTAAAATTAATCTACACATTATTATGATTCCATAGGTTCGAAAATCGCTCAAATCGGAGTTAAAACGCAAAAGATATGAATAAAACAAGTTTAAAGGCTTAAAATAAAGAGAATTTGAAACTCCAGGGGCTAAACTGCGAAAACCAGGGGTTTAAAAGAAATAGATTGGACTGCGGGTTGATTTTCCAAAAGCTCAGGGTCTAAACCGTAAAAACCAGGGACCTAGATCTAATAAATCTGGACCGCGGGTTAATTCCAGGAAAGCTCAGGGACTCTTTAGCAAAAGTGCGGCCGCTGACCGGTATTGACCCGGGTCGCGCGGGGCTCCGGCCGTTAGATCTTAATCCGACGGGCGGGATTAGATCGGGCGGTGGGAGAAAGAGACGGCGGCGGGTTTGGGCGGCGCCGCTCGATGGACACGGCGGAGCCTCGCCGGAGCTCCGCGTTGTCGCGGTTCCGGTGGGCTAGAGCGAGCAGGGCAGGGTGCGCTAGCAAGCAGAGGATGCGGCGAAGCGGGGGAGGCGGTCGCGACGGCAGCGCATCAGCTAGAGGCGGCTGACGACGGGGCAAGGCGGAGGGGAAACCCCGGCGAGCAATTACCGGCGATGTAGGGCACAAATGAAGGGGCGAACAGGCTGGGGAGCTTTCTCACCTCGGTGCGAAGCTACGGGCGTAGAAGTGGTCGACGGAGAGACAGCGACAACGGACGGCGACGCGTGGCGGCGGCTCCTGCGTGAACCGGCGGCGCGGTGAGTTCAAGCCGACGAATCGAAGCAAATCAAAGACTGGGATTGAGCGTTTAGGGGCGATACCTCGCGGCGAAGCTAGCGGGCTTGACCTCGTCGTTGATTACAGCTTGCAGAAGCGAAACCCGACGCGAACTCGAGGTGAACTCGCGGCGGCGGTTTCGGCAAACTAGGGCGCCAAGCGGCTGCGATGGCTTGGGCTTTTGGTGGTCTAGGGCTTAGGGGTGGCAGCTTTTATAGCCCGGACGCCGAGGCTTGCGGAGGGGGCAAGAGAAGGCGGCGCGAGGGAAAGTCCGGTTCCGGCCGGACTTCGTGTCCGCGTCGGACTCTGTCCGCGCGTGCACAGAAGGAAAGGGAGGGGTGGGAAAAAGGAAGGCAAGGCGCGGCGGGCGCGCGATCCTCGGAACTGGGACAGGGAAGGAGGAGCGCGGGGTTGGACCGAGGCCGCGGCGTAGCTTGAGCGCGGGCTCTTCTCCGTCGGGCGTCGGACAGAAAAGGAAAGAGAGAGGGAAGGTGGGAGATGACAGGCGGGACCCACCTGTCAGTGAGAGGAAGAGGAGGGGCGCGGGTTGGGCTGCCTCCCAGCTGGGCCGGCGCGCAGGCTGGGCCGCGCGGCGCGCTGGGCCGGGTGAAGAGGAGAAGGAGGAGGGGGAGGAAGGGACTGGGCCGGCGGCGGGGTTGGGCCGCGCGGGGGTCTGGGCCGAAAGAGAGGAAGAGAAAGGAAAAGAGAAAAAGGAAAATTTTTCCCGGGTTGTTTGGAGTTTGGAAAATTTTGGAGAGATGCAACAGGTTTTGAATTCAAATTTTGAACACTGCAAATCATCTAATAAAATATGCAAGGGCATGAATGCTCACACATGTGGTTCCTATGTTTTATTTTAGTTGATTAATATTTGAAATAAACAAAGCACTATAGTGTTATGCATAAATAAATCAAACCCTAGCAAAATTAACTTAGTTTTGGAAGAGATTTTTATATAGCAAAAATTAGGGTGTTACATTCTCCATCACATATAATTTCATATTAAATTGAATAATTCATAACACAGTATAAATAATATTAAAAGCCACAAATAACGTTCCGACCGCTGTTGTGGATGGCGGCACTCCTGCGGTACCTGTGGCCCACCCTGGGGCTCGGAGGGAGCGCGAGTGGCTGCTGCGCAGTGGCGTGCAGCGAGGAATGGCGCGGAGTAACAGCTCGCATGCGCGGTGAACAGCGACAGAGAGCGGTGGCGTGCAGTGAGGGATGGCGCGGAGCTAGCGGCTAGCAACAGCTCGCATGCGCGGTGAACAGCGACAAAGAGCGGTGGCAGGCAGCGAGGGATGGCGCGGAGCTGGCGGCCGGCCAGCAACGGCTCGCAGGCGCAGTGGGCAGTGGCGCGCGGTGAGGGAAGAGGGATGGCGCGGTCGGATAGCGCCTCGCTGATGCGGATAGCGCGCGTGTTCACACTTCACAGCAGCAGCCCATGCGGCCGTGCCCCGCTGCGCTCGCGCCGCGGCATGCCTCGCTGCGAACTTGTTTTCACGTAATTAACGGCAGCAGCTCAAGCAATCGCGAGAAGATCGAACCCTAGATTCACGAGCTTCACTACTTGATGCGGGTGCTTCAAGGGCTAGCACTTGCTGCCGGGGCACCTCTTCCACCTACGCGCGCGGAAATTTCTCCGACGTCTCCGGGTCCGGGGGAGACGACAAGGCGCCCGCGCGCCGTGGAGTGGCTGCTCCGGCGGGCAGGCCCCACTCGCGAAGCCGCCGTAGGCCTGACGAGAGCATGCCGCATGCACCGGAGCGCTCGTCGTCTCTCGTCTACGTGCCTGCCACACCGCGCACCGGCAGCCGGGGTGAGCTCGGGGCCCGGGGCGGTCTCCCCGCCCGACGACGTCCTCTCCTGTCTTGTACGCAACATGGTCACGGAAGAGGGATCGGCAGCTGTGTGGCCGGCACCAGCGACGCCACCGGCTGCGAGGACCTCGCCGCTGGCTGCGCGGTTGGACCGCCGAGGAGAACCGCACTGCGACGGTGCGACCGGACGCAGGCAGTGACCGGCCGTGAGAGCAAGCATTGTGATGTACTGTGCAATGTGATTGTTCAACACTGTTCACCATATTATTGCGCTGCGCTGCACTGTACATCGCTGTAGCGCTTGATCTGGAGCGTCCACCAACAAAACAGACTGGCTGAGATCGCGTACAGTGCTCAAGTTGCAGTGCAACTATGCACTGCAGCGGATCTCCGTCCACTGCGACCCGCTCAACTGAAAGAAATGCTACCAGTTGCTAACCCTGGTAATGGTTCAAAAACCGGACCAAAACTACAACAAACAACTCAATGGAGATGTCATCGACGGCACCGGACCCCACACCCAACCACTCATGCTCCATGATCAACTATGCCAATCTAGTTGCTCATTTATACAAAACCAGACCAAACAGACCGTTCAAACTTGGATTTCCATGGTTTTAAACAAGAGCACAACACTACAACAGAGCAAGAGGAGGGGACATGGACGGAGACCTCGGGCTGGTGAACGCGGGCGCCGGCGGCGGTGAAGGCCGGCGGAGCCTCCAAGCCCGGTAGCGGCATGGATCTGGCAGCGACGTGGCGGGACGTGGGGAGCCGGCTCGCCGTGGGGAAGCGTCCAGCGCGCAACGGGAGGCTGGTGGACGCGGGCGGCGGTGAAGGCCGGCGGAGCGGGGGAAGCTGCATGAGATGGCCTCCACCCACCGGAACAGCCGGCACGCGAGGCCCGGGAGGCCGCAGAGCGCCCAGCGGACATCGCCCGTGTCCAACACCTGTTGGAGAGGCTCCGGCGGAGGGGGGAGGGGGGGTCAGACGCGAGGAGCGCGGCGAACGAGTCCTCCTTGGGCAGAGGCGGACGCGGCACCGACGCCGGCAGGGAGGAGGAGGAGGAGGAGAAGCGGAGGCTGGTGGCGGCGGGAAGGCAACAGAGGCCGCGGGCGGCTAGATCTGGCGGCGGTGGTAGAGAACGCGGCGTTGGGGAGCAGGCGGTGGTGGACGAGGAAGAGGACATCGGTGGAGAAAGGACGGGCGTCGGCCTAATCTTGTCAGCGGCGGAGAGCGCCAGATGGAGTTCGGCGGAGCGAAGCCGGGAGTCGCAATGGCGGCGCGATGGGGTCTTGACTGGAGGAGGACCAGAGGAGCAGCCGAACCAAATCGAACCGGTTCCAAACCCAATCAGCCCACTATCGTACTCCACCCATACCCACCCAAACTAGATCGGTCCAAATAGAAAAATGCCGACCGGTTTGGTGCAAACCGTTATCAGGTTTACCGGTGGTTGCAGGTGCAACGCTCAACGCCTCCGTATCAATGAAATAAAAATATCAATGCTACCAGCCTGCAGCCTGCACCCCTTTGATAACATGGGTGTGTTTAGATGGTTGAAAAAAATACTGTTCCGAATTGAAAAGCACTGTAGAATCACTGTAGCACTTTTCGTTTGTTTGTGGTAAATATTGTCCTACTATGGCCTAACTAGGCTCAAAAGATTCGTCTCGCAAAATACATCTAAACTGTGCAATTATTTTTTATTTCATCTACATTTAGTATTCCATACATGTACCGGCATTTTGATGTGACGGGGAATCTTCTTTTTGCATAGTAAATTTTGAGAGAAAATTGGGGTACTAAACAGGGCCCATGCCTTTTTTTTCCTCCGTGAAAAGATGGAAGTGACATGGCAGCCTGCCACGTTCTTTTTCAATTTCCAAAATGATTAACGTAGGTTTTTTCTATTTTTATTTATTTTCTGTCCCTTTTTATATTATAACCTACAAAATTTATTTATGTATCCATAGTTATGGTAATAATTTATTCTGACTTTATAAGTTATGATAATAAGTTAAAATAAAGTTCTAAAAAAATTATATTAATAACTTATTTAATATAATTTATGGTCTTAAGTTAAGACAAAGTTATAAAAATCATATAAGCTATGAAAAAAGTCATACATGCTACAAAGTTGAAGATCAAGACTTATATTGTAAAGTTATTACATAGTTTTTGTTAACATAATTTTTGTTAATAAATTATATCATAATTTTCTATTATATAAAATCAAAGTTAAGATCAAAACTTTTTTTTTTGAGAAGGCCGAGTGCATATCATTAATTCTGCAAATGTTTACAATCATGGTAAAGTAGCTCGTGAATACAAGAAGGAGCCCTTATTACAAAGTTTTTGTTAACATAATTTTTGCCAATAAATTATGTCATAACTTTTTGCTATATAAAATTATGCTACAAAGTTAACATAATTTTTGCTAATAATTTTCTACGAACATACTACAAAGTTACGATGAAAACTTACATCCTAAAGTTATGGCATTGTGGTCATTTCATCATGTTTATAAAGTAAAATGTAATACTTTTTGTTAGCATTATTTCAGCTAATAAATTAGGCTGAATGAGTTATAATTATTTTTCAAAAGAATACTATACAAAAATAAATTTTCTAGAGCAACTCAAAGTTTGCTCAATATTTGTTTTATAATCTTTGTTTGCTAAAAGGTAGACACGATAAGTTGATGCTCTGGCAGCTTATATGATATGGGGTGTGTTTAGAACCCAAAAAGTTCTCCCAAATTTCACTATGCAAAAAAAAGATTCCCCGTCACATCAAAATGTCGGCATATGCATGGAGTACTAAATGTAGATGAAATAAAAAAATAATTGCACAGTTTAGATGTACTTTGCGAGACGAATCTTTTGAGCCTAGTTAGACCATGATAGGACAATATTTACCACAAATAAACGAAACGTGCTACAGTGCTTTTCAGTTCGGAACAGTACCAATTTCAGGGTTCTAAACACACCCATGATTGGTCACATCGCTAGAGGAAACCAGCCTATATGAGGCCCGTTTGGATACTAGGGGCTAAATTTTAACCCCATCGCATCGGATGTTTGGACGCTAGTTTGAAATATTAAATATAGTCTAATTATAAAACTAATTACACATATGAGAACTAAACGGCGAGACGAATTTATTAAGCCTAATTAATTTATGATTAGCAAATGTGATGCTATAGTAACCATTCGTTAATCATAGATTAATTAGGCTTAATAAATTCGTCTCGCCGTTTAGTCTACGCTATGTAATTAGTTTTTTAATTAAATCGTATTTAATACTTCTAATCAGTGTCCGGATATCCCATAAGACATTTAACACAACCTTAGTCCTCACATGGCTAGAGATAAAATAGGCTCTCTTTGTTCGGTTACATGGTGCGAAGAAAGATGCATGTCCTCTCGACCCGACGTGGTCTTCCGACACGCGCACGTGGGCGCGGGAGCCGATTGGAGATCGATGGCTTGATCCTAATTATAAAAGAATCACGTGCTGATTGATCAATGTGTTCCGATTTTTTTAGGCTATCTTATCACAACGTCCATCTAAATGACTATATTTTAAAAATATTTCTGTTTATAAGACGTCTACTGTACAAACAGTGTTTTAAACACTCCAGCGAACACCACCGGTGAGAAACACAGACACCTCACACACTGGAAACTAACGTCATTTGGAAACTAACATCACTGGCACACAATGGATCAAAAATTATAAACCAACGACATTAAAGAGAACATATAATTTTTAATGGTATTGAAAGGATCCATATATATTTTGATGGCATAAAGGGAATTTACTCTTAGTGATATCTCAATTCCCAAGTAACCAATCATATCCATACCTCTAGATATTGCCTCTGCCCCAAGAACCATGAATAACGGTACCCGGAAATCAGTGAACAAATCATGTTGTATGCACTTCATTACTCGTGATAAAAACGATAAACAACATGATTAAGTTGAGTAGCTGGCTCATCATCCTTGCTGCAATCTTCAAGAAAAGGGTAAAATAGTTATTAACTAGCGAGTTGGCCCGTGCAAATAGCGTAGGTAGCTAGTTTTTCTTTTAACATTTTGATTTTTATTTAAATTTAATCTTCTCTAAATATTTTATTTAGCGTCTTATTTTTTTTTCTTCTGTGATTCCTAAGTCGAGATTCTATAACATTGTCCTTTTTTAGAATGGGTGCTAATATATATAACTAAATTCTACTATTATGCCCCTCTTGAATGGAGGTTGAGAAACGAAGAAATGTGTAAAAAATTAAGAAAAAGCTAAAAACCGTCATTTGGAGGTAGTAATCTACAACATAAAAACCATAAACAATAAAATGACCTAGATCTTTATGTCATTGTGTGGCAGAAGTAATAGAGAATGACCTGATCTAGGGGTGGCTATTGTGGTGACCTAGGGGCTAAGATAGGTGAGCCATGGTGTGGGCTTAGGACCACACACAAGTTGGGACGCGACGACAATCAGGCGGGAAGGCTATTTCTTAAGCGTGGCTTGAGCTTCAATTTTTCTTCTCAATAGATATAAAAATTCTAATGTTTTGCAAGAGCGACGAAACCTTTATATATATGAAAATTGCTACCTTCAACCCTTCAACCCAAATAGCATGTGACACCAACAAAACTTAAGAAGATCATTGCCTTAAAACTTCTTTGAAAACACTCTATTCCAAACATGGCCCTGTCTCCTATCCAAGGCTTCCCTTTTTCTCACATGTTCACCGCATATATGCCCTCTCTCTTTGTCATCTACTCAATAAGCATGTAGCATCTATTGTCATGAATTGAGATCGTGTTAGTTTTATACAGTACAATGGTTCACATCTTTTTTTCATTTTATGTGCTAATGTTTTGATCCTTTTGGAAAATATAGTAGCTTGCTTTGGCATTCATTAATGACATAAAATTAATAGATAGATAAATAGATTGATGGTGGAGAGTTTTCTTTTGAAAAAATTGGCTCTTTGGTAGTTGTATTTGTGTACAATATCTGGATTAATCTAGTTTGTTGTTCTGGCTCTTTGGTGTACATTTTTCTCTTCTTCGGTTGTATTTAATATATGACTTAATATAAATAGTTAGATGTTCAAAAAATATAACAACCTATAAAACCTTTTACTTAATATAGATTGACATATGTTCATAAAATATATGATAGTATAGATTCCCCTTTTTATTAATGTTGTAATTTCTAGACTTATTGGCGAACATGGTGACTTCTTTTAGTGTTCTCTTATTAAGGTAACAGATACATTGTGGAGCTTTTTACTTTATTTTTTCATGGTAAAATTCACCTTTAACGTCGCATAAGGTAACCTTTACATTTTGAATTTTAGTTGTGTTTTTACCTTTGTTCATAGAATATTTAATGTTTTTACAGATAGCTGTGAATATCTTTTATGTAAGTGTAGCCTTATCTTTACTATCTAGAGTAGAAGTGCATATAGCGTTATCTTCACTGTGTAAAGCTTCACCTCACCTTTTTGTGATGAAGGAAGTATTTGGAAAAAATATTAGATCAATATGTACTATTGGATGATCACAAAAATTAGTAGTGAATATGTTTATTTTTTTTGTTAATTATATATTTGAATATAATCTAAAATCTACAATTTAATCTCATGCAATTTTGTCTCAGGATACTGCTCTCTCGATATATCCATCAACACGAACGTCAAATATGTGGTCTTCAAAGTTTGCCAATTTATTTAATTTAATTAATACTACAAAGATTTTATTGCATACTACATGTTTAACTTATTTTAATTCACCTTTTATATCTAAATAGCTACTCCCACTATTTTTTTTTTGATATGCATGAAACCATATCATCACAAGAGTTCACTAAGTTCTATACCAATATCATGTCAAAAATCAAAATACACTAAGACCTCTATTATTTATATTTACTATCGATTTTCTGCGACTTCACACATGTAATTGCTATCCCTCAAATTACCGTAGCCTCATACGGGGAATTTTTATAGTTATTATAAGCTTCTTGCAACATAAGACATGCACTTTTTATCCAAAGCAACTACTGCTCTCACAACATGTGTGTCCATTCATTCATCTTATGGTGTTAGGAAGTGGAGCGCAATGTCTAACGCCCTGGGCATGTGATTTTGGGGAGCATGTGGCGAAATCATAATCTGAGGCCTCTCACATATGTTTTACTATGATTACTTACTACAAGCTACAATTTTGAATCCAAAAATAAAATAATCAACGGTTCTAACTATCTAGTATCTACACATATGCAATATGATGATATAGATGAGTCTAAAAATCAAAACTTCAGAATTGGCATTTACCTCATCAATGATGGTGTCATTAGGATTTCTCTCCAAAAATAAATACTTCACCAAGCGGTAGGCAGGTCCGCTAGGGCAAGGTCTCAGCCTCTCACTGAAAGAGAGAAGTCGGGCAGATTAGACCTTGAGAGGGAGATTGAGGCAAACTGTAGAGGGCAGCAATACGGTGCTAGGCTTCGGCTCAGTCCATCATCAGATTAGGATCAGACGAAGGAGAAGCGATCAGCGGCGCTGGCGGATGCCAGCGTCCCGTGACTAGCGGAGCGGCCAGTGCGTCACTGCTCACGCGTGATTGGTTGGCTGAAAATCTCGCTATGGGTAAATCTATTTCTGTACTATATAAAGAGCGAGTTAAGAAAAAAATAATTTTCACCCAACAGATTTTTACCCACCTAGACCCCTAGACCTACCGCGTCCCCACAACAAAGCCATCGGGCCCACCCAAAACAAAGTTGTACGCCGGAACAACGCCAGAACGCAAGTTCCTGCCGTTCAATCGGCTGGGTGCAAAGGTCTAACCTCGATTTTTTCTCACCCAATACTCAACGCGTACCCACCCACCCCGCAGATCATCCAGTAAGGCCCGATCTGGATGAATGGTGGACCTGCGCCCGCAGATCGCCGAGCTAAAGCCCGATTTGGTACATGTTCATAATCCATCAATATGCCGAACATAACCCACAACAGGAACATACCCGAGCAATTGCAGCAGGTGTGCCCCGGCCCGAGGAGGCGCCAGCCCCGGCCATGGCGGGGCCTGGTGCCGCCGGCGTGAGAAGGGGGAGGATGGCGCGCTAGACCCAGATCCGGCCGCCACCGAGGCCCGATGAGGACGGCACGCCGGGCCCGGATCCGGCTGCCGCCGAGGGGGGAGGGGGCCGCCGGGGGAGGGGGAGAGGGCGCCGGAGGAGGGAGGGGGAGAGGACGTCGGAGGAGGGCGCCCGGGCTAGATCTGATTGCCGGGGCCCGGCGCCGCCGCGAGATGGGGGAGGATGGCACGCCGGGCCCTGATCCGGCCGCCGCCACACAGACGTTGAGGAGAGGGAGCTTGCCAGGAGGACGCAAGCGGCGCTGGGAAGGAGGGGCGCGGGGAGCGGTGCCTGTGAGTAAGGGGGCGGGTGGTGAGGGGAGGAGAGCATTCGGGGCGGCGGACACGGGAGGACGTGAGGAAAGGAGGGGCGCGGGGGATCGAGGATGAGGAAAGCGCGGTGGCCGGATCCGCCGCTAGCCAGGTTGGCTTGGCCGGCGCGCGTGCGGGCTACACGGCGCCGCAAGGGGAGAGAGTAGGGGGTGAGGTTAGGGTTTCGGGGGAGGACGTCATCGCCATTTTGTTCGGACCTCGGGTGTATGAGTACCGTTCCATCAAGATCGACGGATGATGAGGAGGCGAAGCCCCGCGGCGCGCACCGGCTGGGCCAAATTTGGCGGCCTAGGCCCATGAAGCCTGCACACGGGGAGCAGGGATAAGGTTGGGCCCGAACCTTAGCTATTTGGGCCGAGGCATTTTCAATAGTGAAAACATTTTCCTTTTCTTTTCCGAATTACAGGTGTTCTATCACTCTTATTTTCATTTTTCAGAACATTTTGCTAACTAAATGGACTTCCCGAATCCGGCCGCCGCCGAGGCCCGATGAGGACGGCGCGCCGGGCCCGTGTAACAACCCTAAATTTTGTATACCAAAAATCACTACATAAAAATTTCTTTTCCATTTTATGTTTGTTGCATTGCATTTAACATAGACAATAGGGAAAAACTAATTAAAATAAATAACCAATGCTTGATATAATTAGTTAAATAATTTTATTTGTGTTGTATCTTGTGCTTAAATCTTGTGCATCATTATTTGGCTCTTCTTGGACTCTTTGTTTGAGTGCAAATCAATTCAAATCCCAAATCAAATCAAATAAATGCAAAACAGGAAGGGAAATCGAGTGGAAAATGCAAAGGGCCTTTTCAGCCCAAACACCCAAGCCAGCCAACCCAGCCGGCCCTTGCCCTTTTCGCGTTTGGGCCGCCGCGCAGCCAAGCCGGCCCAGCTTAGGGCGAGACCGCGCCCAGTCGCTGTCGGGTGGGACCCGCCTGTCGGCTTTCCTCTTCCCCTCGCCAAACCGATCCGCTCGGTCTCTGCTCTCGCACCGTGACCGACCGCCCGCTTGCGCCTGCCCCTGGTTCTCTTGCGCGCCAAGCCGGAGTGCGTGAGGATTGGAGCGCCGACTAGAGCCGCTCAACCGCTTCGCCCCAGTGGGGCCCGTGTCACGCGCTTTGCGTGACCTTGTCGCGCCGTCGGGGCGGAGACGCCGAGGCCACTGGCTAATTCCGCCTTCGGCCGAGGCAAATCCGCCTCCCCTAGCCGCCTCAGCCTATAAAGCTGAGAGCGCGTGCCCTTGGAACCCTAACCGAGCCCGGGGCTTTACCCCTTTCCACCCGCGCCGCCGCCGCCGAGGGACTGGTGAGGAAGAGGGACCGGAGCCGTGGGAGAGGGATTGAGGAGGCCGGGATCAGAGCGGAAGACGGAGGAGACGAAGAGGACGCCGGCGCCAGTGCTGTCCGCACCAAGGGAGGAGGAGTCACCGCCGAGACAAGGAGGAGGCCGCGAGCCCGGAACAGGCAGCGCCGCGACCGCGCGTGGACACCGCCGTACCTCAACGCCAAGGCGATGCCGTACCCCATCGCCGCGCCGCCATTCATCGTCTTCTCTGCATTCTCTGCTTCCACGTCCACAACACGTGATCGTCTTCTCATCGGCAGGCCAAGCTCGGTGAGCATCCCCAGTCCCCTAGACCAACCCTCGCTGCGGACCGGACCCCTACGGGATCCTCTCTGTTCTGCGTGCGTCGCCGCCGTGGCTTCCTGGAGCCGGCCTTCGTGCCGAGTCTCACGCCACCGGTCGCCGTAATAGCCGTCTTGGTGCCGTAGTGTGCGTGATGCGTCGCGCGTGCGAGCCGCACGATGTCGCGATAATCGATCCCGTCGGGAGTGTGAACTGCGCCACCCCATCCTCGTGCCGTCCGCGCGCCGTGCTCGCCGCGTCGCGGGCAAGCAGATGACGCCACTGCGGCCGGGAATACCCGTGTCCCTATGATCTTGCGCAGTGCGCCGCCCTTGTTCTACACCTAATCCCCAAGACGTAGGGAGCCCTGAGCTAATGCCGCGACCGGGAATCGTCCCGTGCTCGCGCGCATCCATGCGGTGGCGAGCGTGCGCTTGCCCGCCGTACTCTGCCGCTACCGCTAAGAGCAACCACCGCCCATGGAACTACCCTGACTAGTGTCATCGTGACCCAATCCTCTCGCCCCTGAGCCAAACCATGGAAAGCCCCGCCTCGCCGTCGCGGCCGGATTCGTCCGTGCCCGCGCACCTGTTTCGCGTCGTCGCCCGCCATGCCCTTGTGCCCGCGCGCTTGACCCGCGCGTGGCGTCTGCCTTATCCTTTCGCCGCTGGTCGAGCGGTCATCCACGGTGAATCGGCCTTCGAGCCGGAGTGCGTGCAGGTAGAGGGAGTCGCGCGTCCGCGCATTAGCGCCGCCGTGGAGAGCCCGCCGGTGAGGAGCAGCCTTGGAGGCTTTTCAGCAAGCACCTAGTGAGCGAGGTAGAAGCGCGAGAGAGAGAACAGGGAGTGGAGCTCGGGCTCGTTCCGAGAGCTTGGCCCGTTCTGTGCTTTGCAGGCCGATCAAGAGAGAGGAGAGAGGCAGGCCACAGTGTTGGGCTCCGTCCAACGCGAAGAGAGGGAGAGGAGTAGGTGGCCGAGCGAGGAAGCAGGCCGCGGGCCTAGAGAGAGAGGGGGAGAAGAGTTGGACCGCTGTTTGGCCAAAGGTCGCGGGCCTTGCCCTGCTGGCCGCGCCTGGGAAGAGATCCGAGCGGGCCAAGTTTAGGCCCTGTGACCAAGCCCATCCCCTGTTTCGGCCTGTAATCCAACCTCAGTCCCTTTTGCCTTCTAACTAATTTAAACCCTGAGTTTAACTTTGGAAATCCATAACATATTCATACCAACTCGGAAAATTATGAAACCGAATCCTAAATTCATCTAAAATCAAGATCTACGAGTTAGAGCTATTGTTGAGTGATGTTGGTTCTTTATGCATCTTATTTGGAGGTTGTGTGCATTCGATTTATTCAGTCTTTCGCGTATAGGTCCGGAGGATCTCTCGGAGGACCCTGATGAGTACGACTACTTCGACTACACCGGAGATTTAGAGCAACTAGCTCTACCGAGGTCACCATTCAGACACTTTCCTTGCTTCATAACCTATAGACACGCAACTTGCTACTACTACTTTTATTATTTATGCTTGCTGTTAACCTAAAGATAGGGAGCCTTTTTCCATGTAGCCACTGTTACTTTGCTTGCTATAACACCACCATGTTAATACTACTACAACTAAATAAAAATGAACTTGATGTCTGATTGGGTGATACGATGGTGGGATGTGATTACTCTTGGCGTGTGTGGAGGGGATGGGTTCAGAGCGAGATGGTGGTGAGATTGGGATGGCGGGAGTCGGCACCGGAATAATTGGAGAGACTAGAACTCTACCCTGAGTGGAGAGAGGTGTGAGGTGGTGCGCGGCCCACCGCTGAGGGTGGCAACCGACCCATGGAAGGCTTGCTCTCGCCAATTAAGGACCGAGTAGGGGTGATAAACCTCGGAAATGATACGTGCATACCATATGACCTCAGGCCCGGTTCTTAGACTTCCCCGAAGGGCATATTACTGTAGGCGTAAGGCGATAGTGTTAGGGGACGATGGTGGGCTTGCATTGCAGCCACACGTCCCCGATAGACTCGACCCGTGGGGCCCCGGACTACTCGAGCTCACAGTCCTAAGAGTGTGGTGGATAGTATATCCGCACAGTTTTCTAGCTCAGGAAAGCAGAAAAGTGCCAGAAGAGAAGTTCATCTATCGGTGTGGTGGGCCCGGGGCAGCGGATGCACTGTCCCTGTCCCATCTCGTATGGGTACAGATGTACAAACCTCTGCAGAGTGTAAATCTTTACGTAAAGCCGGCGTCCACGGTCACGGACGGACCAAGGTTGAGTTATTCACCTCATCTAGCACGGGTTTTCTTCTCTTCTCCCTCGAGTGATAGAACACCGTCTGAGGCCGTTGAGGATGGGCGGGTGGGAGCTTCCCATGCCGCAGAATTAGTTGATGTTGAGTAGGTGTATGGAAGAGGTGTATGGTGGTGAGATGTGAATGTGTTGGCAAGAGTGATGAGCAAGGGAACCGGCCGTGTGACCGAATTCCCGAATGGAACAATGATATAATAATTTGGATAATGCTGCTATTTGCTTGCTTGCATAGGAAGCCTAGAGCCTTCCACTTGTGCCAGTCCCTTTCATTTTTATGCTGCCGCTTAGGGGAGTGTCTCAGGGTGGCCTGCGCTACTGGCGCGCAGGTTTGGGAGACGAGTTGAGAGACGACCACTCCTACGACAGCGGAGACGAGACGGATGAAGATGAGACGGACGTCGATACTTCCCATGAAGGACGGTACGACTGAGGATTGCGGTGCTACGCTCAAGGATGCCTATGGAGATGGACCCAAAGACTTACTTTCCGCTGCTAGAATACGATTTCTGCTTGATTCAGTCATGTTGGACTTGTACCGGCTTTGGCCAATATTGTTTAAATGTAATAATAATCGAAGTTCTGGTTGTGATATCGACTGATATATGTGATTCACGATAGCACTATGTATCCTGGTACTATCGTGAGAAGCAAACGGCTTGGATTTCGGCATCGCGAAATCCGGGTCGTTTCAGCCCGGATCCGGCCGCCACCGGGGGGGGGGGAGGGTGAGAGGACGCCGGAGGGGGAGGGGGCACGTCGAGGAGAGGACGCCGGAGGAGGGCGCGCCGGGCTGGATCCGGCCGCCGCCGAGGGAAAGGGGGGCGACGAGCCGGGGTCCGGGCGGAGAGGGGGGGCGACAAGCCGGGGTGCAGAGGGCGTTGGCGGAGGATGAGAAAGCGAGGAGAGGGGGAGAAGTAGTGGATTAGGTCATTGGGCTGACTGCGGAGAATAGTGTTTCCACACCTGGGAGCTGTGGGAGCCGTTTGAGCAACGGTGGGCAAGGCGACAGGACGAGACGGGTTGGGTCGAGCTGTTCAGGATGAACTACTATTTTCCTTTAGCTGTTCGGGATCTGGTTGGTTAGCGAGTTTGTATTTGATTCCTAAAAAAATGGAATTGTATTTGATAGTGAAGTCTAATTATAATTAAGCTGTGCAGATTGGGGACGAATTAAGAGAGGTTGTTGTTCGGGATGAAGTGGGTTGCTATTTTCCTTTATGTTTTTTAGTTTAATGTATGAATTGTATTTGATTCCTAAAAGATGAAATTGTATTTGATAGTGAAGTCTAATTATAATTGAGTTTTTCCATTGAGTGTTTTAAAATTATACTCCGAAAGCTGTGGAGATTGGGGACGAATTAAGAGAGATTGTCTAAAAACTAAAAAATCACCCATACAAACTGGAACCATAAAAAATGTTTAGAGGTAAAAAAATAAAAATCATCCATTAAAATAAATAATTTATATTACTCTAACACATTCAAAACAATTAATAAATCATAAAACCATATTTTTTTAAACATAAAACTCTCACAAATAATATTTTTAAAAAAGGTAGTAACTAACTTTAACGTTTTAAAAAATGCACGTGCGTCCTACATGTGCATTTTTACTAGTTGTATTTAAGGTAAACTATTTTCTTTATCAAGAGCGATTCTTTTTCAATCCTAAGGGCTCGTTTGGCACAGCTTCTACAACGGCTTCTCCACCGACTTCTTGCGGCTTCACGTGAAGCCCTGCCAAATACTTTTCTTTTTTGCACTATGGAGCCGAAGCCAAAACAAGTGGCTTCTCCGGTTTTTTTTGGTAAAGCCGTTTTCGTAGAAGCCCTGCCAAACTACCCCTAAGTAGGACCATGGCAGATGGCAGATATGAACGACGGTTATCTCAGCTGTTATAACCTGGCCCGGCTAAATTAATGGCAAGAAATTTAGAAGAAGATATTTTGGTTCATCTAGACCGTTGGATGATCATAAAGATTTTTCTCTTTTTTTTATTTCTATTTGATATATGGTTCAATATAGACCGTCAGATCTTCATAAAATCCGATGGTGGAGGGCTTTTCTTTTTTCCGATTAACGTGGAAATTTCTCGACCCTCTCGGCAAACATGGCTTCTTTTAACACTTCTTTATTAATATAATAAATAGATAATCTCAATCGATACATTTATTTCACCTCACGCCAGTACAGAACGAAACAACAGAGGTGTACATGCTGACTCTGCAACAAAACATCAATGAAAAATGTCGAAACCAATAATGAACTCATGTTGCATGTATTGTTCACATTATTACTTGTGATTGAATGGATGAACTAAATTATCAAGCTTGAGTACTTCACTAGTTGTTTTTGTTGCTATCTTCAAGAAAAGGGTAATCCGTGTAACCAACGACAGGGTCTTGCGTGTAGAAGGTGGAACGATCGTACTTGTTTAATGGTGCGCCTAGTTCAAACCTCCTTGGTAGGTCAGGATTGGCCAAGAAGAGCCTCCCATATGCGACAAGATCAGCGTAGCCTTCTGCTGCCACCTTGTTTCCTTCGTCTCGATCATACCCCCCAGCAGCGATGAATGTGCCATTGAAAGCTTTTCGGAACGGCAGAAGCCAGTGAGGGATCTGCCAGCGGCCATCGACAATGTTCATGCGGGGCTCCACCATGTGACAGTAGAGGAAGCCCTCGTGCTTGTTGAGCTGCTGAATCATGTAGTGGCCAAGCGCAACTGGGTCGGAGTCCACACATTCAAAGTAGTCGACGAAGGGCGAGAGCCTGATGCCCACGCGATGCGCGCCCACCTCGCGGACAATGGCGTCGATGACCCCGACGACGAAGCGGCATCGGTTCTCCAGGCTGCCGCCGTACTCGTCCGTGCGGTCGTTGGAGCTGTCCTTCATGAATTGCTCGAGGAGGTACCCATGCGCACCGTGGATCTCCACACCATCGAAGCCCGCTTCGATTGCGTTCCGTGCAGCCTGCCTGAAGTCATCGACGATCGCCGGGATCTCCTCGGTCCGCAACCGCCGCGGCTTGGAATACACCATTCCGGTCGTCTTGTCGTCCGGGGGGATCTGCTTGTCCGTGCTCGAGATGGGCGCCTTCCCGTCGGGCTGAAGCTCTGCCAATTGGGTTATAGAACATTCAACAACCGACAACTACTGATCAAGCAACATAATCACATACGAAGACATGTGTATGTACCGTTGGTGGAGGCCCTGCCGACATGCCAAATCTGGCAGAAGAAGAAGGCGCCCTTGCGGTGGACGGCGTCGACGATGGGCTTCCACGCCTCGACCTGCTCCTGCGTCCAGATGCCGGGGGTCCGCTCGTACCCCTGCGCGGTGGCGGACACCCCCGTGGCCTCGGCGATGAGCAGGCCGCCCCTGGTGGCGCGCTGCGAGTAGTAGACGGCGGCGTGCGGCTGCGGCACGTTGCCGTAGGAGCGGTTGCGCGTGAGCGGCGCGAGCACCACCCGGTGAGAGAGCTCGAACTGCCCCATCTTGTACGGCGTCATCAGTGGAATCGCCTTCTTCCCAGCAACTTCTTGCGCCATCTTGCCTGCCTGGACTGGGAGAACAGCCGCTGCCGCTTGCTGCCTTTCTGCTCTAGATTGCTTGCTTTGTTTCTGCTCTGCTTCTGTGTCTCCTTCCAGGCCGGTGTGTGGCAGTATTTATAGGTTCGGAGTCGACGGCGGAGCTTCCTGTCCAGAATGATCCCACGCCCATGTGCGTCACCCTTCTCGTCAGCGACCTGCTCTTCGGTCGCACGACGACAGCGGCCATGACATGACACCTTTCTCACGCAGGTTCGTTGGATCCGGGCGGCACACCAAAGGCCCAACCGCCTGTTAGCTTCACACTGTTCACGGGTTGAAAAGCAGATGCTGTTATCTCCGATATTAAGAGATGACGCACCTATGACATGTGAGGTTATCTCTTATGGATCTTCTTCGCCCATGGTCGATGTGTGAACTTTTGTGTTCACCTAGCTACCACAACATAAGTTGGACGTGGTGCAGATGTAGACCAGCCGTCGTGACATTAATTTTCTTGCAATATAATCATCAACTCTCTCCGTACATACTACCTCCGTCCCAATCTATAGATCGTTTGTCTTTTTTCGATATCAAATTTGACCAACTCGTCTTATTCAAATTTTATGCGAAAATATGAAATATTCAATTCATAGCTAGAGTATATTATATGTTAAACTAAATTAAAGAAAATAAATAACAATTATGAATTTTTTTTGAATAAACGAGAAAGTCAAATTTGGTGTAAAAAAGTCTAACGACCTATAATTGGAGACAGAGTGAGTAATCCAAAGCTATATTTAGTTTTATCAACCCGTACGTGGGCTCGTCTGACTTTGCGTCTGGTCAAGTTGTGTTACCGCACCTAGAGCCCACATTTGGTGTGGTCCGCTTCAAAGTGGCCCACCGTCACCAGAGGTAATGTCAGGGGATCAGCTTCCAACACCCTACACGTAACTCGATGATTTTCGTCGGCAAAAAAATCGACAGTTTGGAAGATAGCCGTCGAAAAATAAGCTTTTTTCGTCGGCTAGAGCAGCCCACGAAAGATAAATTAATTTTCATCGGCTCGTGGCCCCGGCCGACGAAAACTTATAATATTTTCATCGGATAGAGGCTAGCCGACGAAAAGCCTTGCACAAGTAGCCCCCTGTCGGCCGCCGCTAGGGTTTCGAGGTCTTGTTTTCGTGGGCCTAGCCGTGGGCCGACGAAATTTAGACGGCCGACGAAAACTAGTCGGTTAAAAACATAGATCCGCCTATGTTTTTCGTCTCTCTCCTCACTCTTTCTCCTCAACAGCGAGCTGCTGCACCTCTCCACCTCGCCTACCCCGGCCTCCATCCATCTCACACAAGCAAATGGCTGTTGAAGAGAAGCAGCAAATGTGACGACTCAAGTCCGGTGTACATGGAGGTTCACACATGACAACTTCGAGGTGGCCAGAATTTTTGTCAAGGTGGAGTTTGTTAAATATGTGTCGAATATTTATACGAGACCGGATATGATGGGACTTTGAGTTGTATTAGCAATATAGGGTAGAGTCCTTGTAAAACTCTGTAACATGGACCTCCTCACAAATATGAGGGGATGGCTGCTGTTGTAACCAGGACAATTAGATGGCTTGGCATGGGGATGCGGTGTTGCCATAGTGTACCCGCATGCGGGCATAACTATCAATAATGGAGAGGAGCGTCCATAGTCAAGCTCCGGAGAAGTAGGCTTCCGCTAAACCGCGTTGACAAACATCGTGCCTCCGGTGTCATCTGTGATTGTGCATGAATATATCAATCGATGGATAGTATCTTGCTTGTTTCCTAACATACCCATCTTGTAACTAATAAAAATATAAAAATGATAAAAAGTGACAGTGCCATACTACTGAAAAATGATAAACTTTGAAAGTAGTTTTATAAAAAACTATTTTAAGTTTGACAAACTTTATTGGAAAAAGTGCTAAGAACCAAATAAGTACACAACAAAAAATATATGTATCACATTGTTCTAGTTATACTATTTTAGTGATACTAGCGGGCTTATAGTCCAACAGTAGTTCCACCTATTTGGAGTTGGAGGTTCGGGGTTTGAATCCCTATAGGAACAAATTTAAACAAACGACACCAGAGGCACGACGTTTGTTACACCCGGGGTTTAGGGATCTTCCCAGCCGGTTAAAGTTCGGTCTCTTCTAACTTAGATCAAAGGTGTGGTGGTGGTTCTTCCCCACCGGTCAATAGTGACATAAATGTCGGTGCATTTTTTGTATAAATTTAGTTAAAACTAAAACAGGTGATTTGTAACATATCAAGAAGTAAACTAGTTTTAAATCAAGAGAATATACTAGTTCATCTTAATCAATGAACTTGATACAAGGGATCGATTACTGTTGTACCCGGCTTTTGATAGTACTTGTGTGTACCTTATGAGAAACATGACCCTATGAGGTAGAGGTTTAGGTAATTAATGACAACTTAATCTCGTTACTAATGAGTTCATGACATGAAGGGACTATATTCTATAATTATGCTCATTGGTTGATGAAAGGAGATCCCTCAATTCTTATTTCTTGAAGATCGGCCTTTGGATGGAATTCTAGCGAGAAAGATCAAGGATTGAGAGCCCTAAGTGCCATAAAGTCGAAAGAAGGACATTTAGAGATTCTTTTGCTAGTTTGATGGTCGTACTATAAGGGGGTCGAGGTGAGTAGCTTGATGGACTTCGTTCAATTATTTCTATTTATTTTCGAGTTGAACTTGGTCCTAAAGCTCATACACTTAAAATGTGCTAAAATACACTCACCCAAACTTGTTTCAACTAAAAAACACCTCTAATCGTCTTCTTATTCAAAACAGCGAATAATCAGAGTTTTAATACGCATCGGGCCGTCTATTGCTCAGGACCATCCGGTGTGTTCTAAATCAGGGTGAACCCGAGCAGAGGCGCGACAGCAACGACCGTCGGGACCGGCGCCGCGACAACGACCGCCGCGATTGGCGCCGCGATGACCGGAGCTCCTGGAAGCGCGCCCCCGACAACACCGTCAACGAGGCGGGCTACTCCGGCAAGCGTCCACGGCAGCGAATGTAGGACATCCTCGACAAGCCTTGCCCAGTCCACCCTGACGCAGGGCACACGTACCGTAGCTGTCGCGGCCTCCAGTTCCTGTTGCGGTGAGGCAAACTCCCTCCCCCCAAGCAGGGAGAAGAGCACGAGGAGAAGCGCAACGACAAGCAACCACACGGCAGGGACAACGAGGACCAGGACACGGCACCAAGGAGAGCAAGCGCAAGCAGAAGCAAGTCAACCGCCAGGTTCTCATGGCGCAATCGGGCACGCCAACGTTCTACCAGCAGTAAGAACAGCCCATCACCTTCAGTTGAGAGGACCATTGGTGTGACTTCGATGAGCCCGGCTGCTACCCCCTCGTCGTCAGCCCCATCGTCCGCAACTCACTCCTGCGCAAGGTCCTCATCGACGGGGGGAGCGGCCTGAACATCCTCTTTGAGAAGACCCTCCTCGCGCTGGGGCTACGCGTGGAGGACCTGCAGTAGTCCGACACGCCCTTCTACGGCATCGTCCCGGGTCGCGGCACCCACCCCCTCGGGCACATCACGCTGCCCGTCGTCTTCGGCGACAAGAACAACTGGAGGAACGAGTACATCCGCTTCGAGGTGGCTCGCATCGACTCCTCCTACAACGTCATCTTCGGGCGCCCTACACTCGCCAAGTTCATGGCGATCCCCCACCACTCGTACATGGTACTCAAGATGCCGGGCCCCAAGGGCGTACTCTCCATCCGTGGTTACTTCCAGCAATCCCATGAGTGTGACCAGGCTGCGCTAGCCGCATCCGAAGACCTCGAGCACGAAGCCGCTCGGGAAGAGGTGAAGGCACTGGCTGCAAAGATCCAGCCATCCATCCCAGCTACGGAAACTAGCCGGAACGCAATGCAGTCGGCGGTCCCCACCAAGCAGATCGGTCTGGGGTTTGACTATCCCAAGAAGACGGCGACGATCGGGGCTAACCTGGAACCCAAATAGGAAGACGCGCTCACCCAGCTCCTGCGCCGAAACCACGACATGTTCGCCTAGCAACCATCCGACATGCCTGGCGTCCCAGAGAGCTGGCTGAGCACAAGCTAAAGACCGACCCGGGCGCCAAGCCCGTGAAGAAGCAGAAGCTACGCCGATTCTCACACGACAAGAAGGAGGCGATTAGAGTAGAGGTAGCCCGGCTATCGGCCACCGGTTTTATTAGAGAAGTTTTCCACCCCGAGTGGGTCGCGAACCGTGTCCTTGTACTAAAGAAAAATAAAAAGGAGTGGAGAATGTGTGTTGATTATACCGAGCTCAACAAATACTGCCCGAAAGATCCTTTCGGGCTACCTAGGATAGATCAGGTCGTAGATTCTACGGCAGGCTGCGCCCTGCTCTCCTTTCTAGATTGTTACTCAGGCTACCATCAGATAGCACTAGCCCTGGAGGACCAAGAGAAGACATCATTCATCACGCCCTTCGAGGCCTACTGCTACAAGACAATGTCCTTCGGCCTGAAGAATGCCGGGGCTACCTACCAGCGCTGCATTCAAGCCTGCCTTGCCAAGCAATGGAGCAGGAACATAGAAGCCTACGTCGACGATGTGGTGATCAAATCTAAGCACCCGGACGATTTCCTCAAGGATATAGAGGAAACTTTCGACAGCCTCAAGGCCTACGGGTGGAAGCTCAAGCCAGAGAAGTGTGTCTTCGTAGTCCCATCGGGCAAGCTCCTGGGCTTCATCGTCAGCAACCGGGGCATCGAGGCCAACCCCGAGAAAATATCTACAATCACCAACATGGAGCCTCCCACATCGCAAAAGCACGTGCAGAAGCTCACTGGGTGCATGGCGGCACTCAGCAGATTCATTTCCCGTTTAGGCGACTGTGGGCTCCCTTCTTCAAGCTCCTCAAGAAGATGGACACTTTCAAGTGGACGGACGACGCGCAAAAGGCACTGAATGAGCTTAAGGCGTTCCTATCTTCGCCTCCAGTGCTTGCCGCCCCAATCCGGGCACAAGACGACAACCCAGTAGAAGACTTGTACCTGTATCTGGCTTGTACCACCCACGTCGTGAGCACGGCCCTGGTCGCAGAGAGGGAAGATCCAACGCACATCTACAAGACCCAGCACCCATTATACTTCATCAACGAGGTCCTTAGCCCGGCAAAAGTAAGGTACCCTTAAGTACAGAAGCTGCTTTATGCCGTCCTCATTACATGCTGCAAGCTACGCCACTACTTCGAGGAGCACAGAGTCATGGTAGTCACATCATTCCCGATTGGGGACATCCTGCGCAACAGAGAGGCAGCAGGAAGAATCGCCAAATGGGCGTGCGAGCTGGGCGCTTACGACATCGACTTCAAGCCACGCACGGCCATAAAGTCCCAAGCTCTAGTCGACTTCGTGGCCGAGTGGACAGAGCAGCAGGTGCTTGCCAACCCAGAACGACCAGAGCACTGGGTGATGTACTTCGACAGCTCCCTAAATCTTGAAGGCGCTGGGGCAGGCGTCCTCCTCGTATCACCCCAGGGCGAACAATTAAAGTACGTGCTCCAGATCTGCTTCAAGCTGTCTAACAACGCCGCGGAGTACGAAGCTTTAATCCACGGCCTGCGCATTGCCGAGTCACTAGCCATCAACAGAGTTCTCGTCTACGGTGACTCCCTGGTGGTAATAAACAAGGTCAACAAAGATTGGAGTTGCACCAAAGAAAAGATGTCAACTTACTGCACAGAGGTCAGGAAGCTGGAGAGCAAGTTCCAGGGCATTGAGTTCCATCACGTAGTCCAAGATGACAACGTCACAGCAGATGTCCTATCCAAGCTAGGCTCCAAGAGAGCCAATGTACCACCCGGCATATTCGTCCAAGTCCTGGAAAATCCAACCGTGGCAGAAGGCGAGGAAGAGGTTCCTTCCACCGCAACACTCAAAGAAGACCAGGTCATGATCATTGAGCCTGACTGGAGAGTTGCAATCGTAGAGTGCATCAAGTCAGGCACTCTGCCTGAACCAAAATTAGCCGGCGACAGGGTGCACCGCAGAAGCAAAAGCTACACACCGATCGGAGACCAGCTTTACCGGAGAGCAGCATTATCCGGCGTCCTCCTCAAGTGCATATCTCAGGGAGAAGGCATCAACCTGCTAAATGAGATCCACTCAGGTTCGTGCTCAAACCACGCGGCATCAAAAACTCTCGTGGGCAAAGCCTTCAGAGCAGGGTTTTACTGGCCAACAGCAAAGCAGGATGCAGAATCCATCGTCAGAGCCTGCGAGGGCTGTCAGTTCTTTGCCAAGCAACAACACCTCCCAACCTCCGAGTTGCAGAACATTCCGGTCTCCTGGCCTTTCGCATGCTTGGGGCTAGACATGATTGGCCCGTTCAAAAAGGCAACTGGGGGATACGATCACGTCCTGGTGGCAATCGACAAATTCACGAAGTGGATAGAGTACAAGCCAATCAGCAAGTTGACAGCAGCCAAGGCAATAGAGTTCATTGGAGAAATCATGCACATGTTTGGGGTCCCGTCAGAAATCATCACAGATCTGGGCACCAACTTTGCAGCTGACTCATTCTTCGAGTTCTGCAAACGCAAGGGCATCCTGGTACGATACGCCTCCGTGAAGCACCCCCGAACAAACGGGCAAGTGGAGCGAGCCAATGGTATGATTCTCCATGGGCTAAAGCCGGCGATCTTTGATAAACTAAAGCCATATGAAGGAAAATGGCTGCAAGAGCTGCCCTACGTCATCTGGGGGCTCAGCACTCAACCATCAAAGGCAATCAGCAACAACACTCCTTTCTACATGGTGTACGGGTTAGAGGCAGTCCTCCTAGCTGACTTAATTCATGGGGCTCCAAGGATCGCTTTCAGGAACATTCCAGCCGCAGAGCAATCCAGGACAGAGGACATTGACCTCATTGAAGGCGAACAGTTTCACGTAGCGCTCAAGGCAGTCAAGTACCAGTAGGCCCTTAAACGTTACTATGACAAGAACGCCAAATCAGCCTACTACCACGAAGGCGATCTGGTCCTCAAACGCAAGACGTCATCCGCCGGACAGTCTTAGCTGAGCGCCCCATGGGAAGGGCCATATGTCATCAAAGAAGTGCTTGGCACGGCCACATTCAAGCTGTGTGAACCTAAAGGCAGGGAGCTACCCAACACATGGAATTCAGAGCACCTGCGCCGCTTGTACTCCTAGGCCGAGTGATATCCGCCCCCGCCGAGTGCTGAACCACATACTGCTTTTCTCCCAAGCAACAACCACTCGGCACACACGGGTCGAGCACCCTGAAAGCTCATCTTCCGGCGACAACCAAGCCGTGTACAGGCCGAGCACCCCGAACGCTCATTATCCGGCGACAACCAAGCCGAGTATCAATAAAGTTGCATTTTCACACATATTTCCTCTGTCATGTAATTTAGTTACATTTACGAGAACCACCCAGCGACAGCCAAGCCGGGACTATCTTACTACCGATGGCGACAACCAAGCCGAACTAGTAGAGTCTCTACGCCTCAAACTGCACCCAGCGACAACCAAGCTGCGGAAAAGGCAACTCCAAGTTCTAATCAGCGACAACCAAGGTGCCTAAAGAGCACTCGCTAGTACGCGTCGCCCTAAAAATTACCAGCGATAGCCAAGCTGCGAAAAGGGCCCATCCTAAAAACACTCTTGCATCCGATGACAACCAAGCCGCGAAAAGAGCAAACGATCGCTCAGGCTCTTGCATCCGGTGACAGCCAAGCCGCGAAAAGAGCATACGACACACATACATACTCTAAGCAGCGACAACCAAGCTGCCTAAAGAGTTAACATACGCCTCACGGCGGACGATCGAGCAATAGTCGAGCCGCTCAGGGCCACATTGTCCACAATACCAACAACTACGCCGCCGGAGTGGCACAAAGCAAAATTCAAGGAACATACAGGTCATTCTCCTAAAGTTCCTTCTTCGTATCGTCTGCCAGTTACGTCAAACTACAACTACTGGTCTCCCCCGAAGTCAAAATGAAAAAGAGCTGCAGCAGCCACACCGACCGGTTGAGCGGCCTTCTGGTACTCAGAGAAAAGCTCTTGGGTAGTCCCATCTTTCGGCCCGGCAGAAACCACAGCAAAATCTACCTAAGGGTAATGAGTCTTCACTGTTGCGGCCACATCAGCAACAGCTTCCTGGATTGATCCTTTGAGGAGCTCCTCAGCAGCATTCAAAGCTCCAGGCAACCGATCAACAATAGGTTGCCCTACATCCTGAGGTGCCAGCATATCCACAAGGGCCTTGACTCCAGTTTCTAATGTGTCATACTGCCTGCCCAACTGACTGTACTTCAACGATTGCTTGCCAAGCTCAACCAGATCTTCAGCATGCTGCTCGGTCAGGCGAGTCACTTCGGCACCAAGCTTTAATCCTCCTCACGCTCGAAATCCTTTCCTCGCAGAGCCGAGCCTGATCGTTTCTCAAATAAAGACTGGGCACCAGCTAGAAATTTATACGAGATATCAAGGTCTTTTGCAATTACCTCATACGCAGTTTTCTGGCTGGTCAGCTCACCCTTCAGTGGCAACACCTCAGCGTCAGCAGTATTCTTCTGACTGCGGAGCTCCGCCAGCTCCTGTTTTTGAATCTCAAGGGTGCGCATCACCTTCAAAGCAAGCTTAGCGTTCTCTACAAAAGGGCAGACCACCCAGATCACTAAAGGCCAAGCAGCTACAGAATGGGTAGAACTCAATCGACAACAGCGAGGCAGATACCTCGGGTTTTCTGCTCAGCGACCTCAAGCCTCCTCTTCAAATCGACATTCTCAGTATGGAGGAGATAGACCCCGCGGACATAATCCTGATAAGGGGACCAATACTACAATCAGCGCGCAGTCCAACAGCAAGTAAAACTATGACATCAAGGGGACAGTAAAACTCACGGGCACATCGCCGGCACCCAGAGCAGCCAGGCCAGACGGACCAGGCACGGCCAGATCCCGGGGCCCGACGTTGACGACAGCAACAGGTTGCTGAGCCATATGTGGAGCCAACTCCTGATGATCACCAGGGTGGACGACACTAGGTTCTGGCACCTCACACTGGGGCTCGTCAGGAGCAGGGGCTTCGTGCTTGACACCAGGCGTCCCCAACTCTGCCTGCGCTTGATCAGCGCCATTGGCAGCCCCCGCGGGAGGCCGGCTCAAGCACCTTCTCCCCTCTCCCTGACGACACTACGCTGGAGCCCGCCACATCCGACCCACGGTTCGCCATGGCCCCCTTTACAGCCTCCAGTGCTCTACTTCGGGGAGTCAATCCTGCACTACCTAATCCAGCAGTCATCCGAGCATTTCTACAAGCAAGACAGCGATCCTACCTCAATTCAACATATAACCAACCTGCAGCGACACGCTTCATTAGCAAAAGCAGAAATAGAGAACTTACGAAGGCAGCTTAATCTTGGTCTTCTTCAGTCTCACGGTCAGGCCTGCCACCAGACGCGCGGACAAGGGAATGGCGTCAGTTTCTTTGCTGGAGGACTCTCGCAGCAAGCGCCGCTTTCGGGACTGCAAGGTCTCGTTATCAGACGTCTATCCCTCCTCTTCAGCAAGACCGACGGTTTTCAAAGACTTCCCGGCAGCCGCTGAAGCACTCCGTTTTCTCGTGGCCTGGCGGGTCGCACGGCGTCCGTCCTCCACAGGTGCGATGCCCTCCGTCCCAGCCGGCTCTTCCCTTGGCTGCTCGTCATCACCAACATCAGCATGAAAATCAGCGGGCATTTCCCCGTAATCAACATTCTCCTCCGGGCAGTTACTCTCGGCACCAGGAGCAAGGGCCAACTTCAGTGACAGATCCTTTGGATATGGAGGCTCAGAAAAATATTTGAAGCACTCACCCTGCAAGGACACAGCCGTCGATCAGACAAAACCATTTCAGAATAACAACAGAGACTGATAGTACGAACTTAAACACACAGCAAGCTACATACCGCAAAGGGAGAAGCATATACAAAGTACGACTGCGGAGCGCCATGGTTGGTTATCCTTCCGGTGAAGAAGCTTTTAATTCGAATCTTTATCTCTTCTCGGGTCACCACCCTGTTCATCTCCCGGGTAGGATCATTCACACAAGAGTAAAAACATGCTGGATGCACCCTGTCTTTCAGAGGTTGGATATTATGATAAACAAAATCGATGGCAACCGCCATGCCAGTCAGACCCTTCTCCTTCAGACCAGCAACCCTGTCCATCAGTTCGCGCACCTCGTCCATCTCTTTCTCAGGTACTGTCTCCTGCTAGTTATCTCTAGGCTGCGGCACACACCCTGAGTACACCGGGACTGAATCCTGGACATTCTCCATCAAGAACCACTTATCTGGCCACTCTTTGTTGGATGACAGCAACGGCAGATCCAAGTACTTTTGCCTCATACTATCCCTCATCTGGAACCTAGCGCCGCCGATGCACATGGGCTTTCCGCTCTTATCGTGACTCTTGCAGACATACAGATACCGCCACAGGTTGAAATGCGGCGGTATACCGAGAAAAGCTTCGCACAGATGCACAAAAACCGCAAGCTGGGTGATTGAATTCGGATTGAGGTTTATCAAATCCAGACCGTAGTAGGGCAGCAATCCACGAAGAAAAGAGCAAATTGGCAGTCCAAGTCCGCGATAGAAATACCAGTAAATACCGGAGTCATGTGCGGGAGTACCTCCGGATACACTCGGCCGGCCTGCAGCTTCCACAGATTGGCGGATTTCGGCCGCAGCAACCCCAACTTCAGTAGCTCATCCAGCTGCGCATCCTCGACCATCGGTCCACGCAAATTGGGGATCCAGAGGCTCCCCTGACATTGATGAACCACCGGCCTCCTGCCCGGTGGGGACGATCTGACGCGAACTCTTCTTGGTCGCCATCTTTTCCACACTGCGTTGGATCACCTTGGATTTCAAGCGCATTCAACACGCGCGGAGATGGGGGAGATTGATTGTTGGATTACACTCAGCGACGAGTTAACCCTAATCCTTTGGGGGAAGAAGATGAAGGCACAGTAACCAGTAACTGACCGGCCGTCCTTCTTATTGGGATCGCGCCGTCAATCCTCACGGCGTCAAAAGGCCCCTTCCACCCAGTTACGCTACCACTCGGGGGCTGGAGCATTCAGGCTCCTCCACCCGGGCGCGCTATCACTCGGGGGCTGGAGCACTCGGGCTCCTCCACCCGGGTCCGCTACCACTCGGGGGCTGGAGCATTCAGGCTCCTCCGCCCGGGCGCGCTACCACTCAGGGGCTGGAGCACTCAGGCTCCTCCGCCCGGGTATGCTACAACTCGGGGGCTGGAGCATTCAGGCTCCTGCACCAAGGTACGCTACCACTCGGGGGCTGGAGCACTCAGGACCCCTCCACCCGGGTACGCTACGACTCGGGGGCTAGAGCACTCAGGACCCCCCTACCCGGGTACGCTACCACTCGGCGAACGGAGTATTTGGGCTCACTCCACTCGGGCACCGCACTACTCAGGGCTGGTGCACCCAGACTTGCAGCTTGGAATGGATACACCTTCTGCACACAGAATCATCTATTGCTCGATCTAGTACATCAAGACAATTCGCATCCTTGGGGGCTTGATCGCTGCTTCGAGCTCCCCAGGGGCTGGGACTTGGACCAAGTATCAGGGCAATTTCTAGACAACGACGAGGATCCACAATACGTCAACAAATGATAAGATATAAAAGCAACATCCAAGCTTTACTGGTCACAAAATATGTCCCGATTACAAAAGGACCATCATAGCTACAACTACTAGTACTAACGCCCTACGGCTACCAATGAAAGCCCTACACTACGGGGGCCGGGGCCATAACGCGGCGGCGCTTGAGGTCACGGGCTGCCTCGTCGTCGCCGGTGTCCTCGCCACTGCTGCTGCTGTCCTCGTCGCTGCTGCCGCCGTCGTCGCTACTGCTACCGCCATCCTTGTCGTCGCCGTCGGCGCCGTCTTCCTCGCCGCCTCCAGCAGCGTTCGCGGCGCCCTCGCCGCCCATTGCGCCGCCCGCGGCGCCGTCGTCGCCCCCAGCGGCGGCGTCACCACCGTCGTCACTGCCGCCGTCCTTGTCGACCTCATCCTCGTCGTCCTCGCCCTCCTCGTTGCCGCCGTTGTCTTCGTCTTCCTCGTCGTCAGAGCCGCCAAGACCGGGCTGCTCAAGGCCCTGTCTCGTGACCTGCTCCTCCGTGTTGTACCTCTCGGAGTCGGTCGGTTCCGGCTCTTCGAGGGGATGTCGCTCTCCAACCCCTCCTCATCGTCGTTGCTGCTGGGGTCGGGGGTCGGCGCGCCGTCATCCGAGCCTCCGTAGAGGTACTCGTCCTCTGAGTCATCAAAGATCTTGCGTTTCCTACCGCCGGCCATGGCTCTCGCAAGGATGTGCTGTGGGGCTAGGGCTGCAAGGGCGCTTGGAGCAATACTAAACCGGCAAAGAAACCGACCCTTCATTATATAGAGGGGAGGCGGCGCTTCGGTTCCCGTATACAGAAAGCGCGGGGCGCGCCGTTTCGGTTTCTGTGGCTGACTCAGAGAAGCGTAGAGTGCGTCCTTTCGGCTTCCACGCTGGACACGCGCTGGTTTCTGCCGTGCTTGGCGGTTCGGCAAAGTGCGACGGGAATATTCCGTGCATACACGTGCCCGATCGATACCCGAGACGCGGCGTTTGGGATTTGCTGACAGTTCTCGGTTCACAGTCTCCAAGCTGTTGATATCATGTCATGACGTCAGCACCCTGGGCTCCAAGATGCATTATCATACCCCTTGAATCTTGGGGGCTACGGGGGTGGTCAGGAAATGGTTCCCTACAAATTTTTTACGGTAACTTCACAGCAGAACAGTTCAAACTTTCAAGTCAATTGCTTTTCAAGTCAACTTGAAACTTGGGGCTACTCTATATGGAGTCCATCTTGCGATGGCCACCAAGTTGTGAACGGCGAGACGGACTCCAGTAACCTTTTGCGAGCTTTCCAAAGATTGTGGAAGAAACAGAGGAAGGCCTTTGCAAAGGCATTGTGAGCGGTTTAGAGTCCTCCGTTTTGGAGTGGAGAAGGGCATCCCAAAAAGAGCACTTGATCTACGGATCAAGGAGTTGCTTGACCTTTGCAAAGGTCAACTTGCCATCCTCTTTACTTTGCGAGGGAGAGGTCGTAGTCACTTGTGAGCTACACATGAGCAAGGCCTTGCGAGGGCGCCAAATGAGGAGATTAGGGGGAGTCACGACTCCTCGATACCTTTGGAAAAAGATCGTTGTGGCATCTCTTCATTTTTACTTTCTGCATTTACCTTTCATGCAATTTACTTTCCATAATTTACATCCTTAGAATTGCATGCTTGGCTCTAGGTCGCAAACCTTTTGTTATCGTGTAGAACTCTAGACACACTTAGGCACCAGGGTGAATTGGGATTTGTGCGATATGATTTAATTTGAGTTTCGAAATTAAAAGTCAAATTCAACCCCCCCCACACACACACAAACACTTTTGGGCATCTTTATCCTTTCACGCCTAATGGCCCTCCCCTTGCGGTTGCCGGCAGAACAAAAATACCTATACAATATATAATCATGTATAAATATACCTAGACATATTTCTATTTCTATTACATAATTATACCTATACAATATATAATCATGTATCTATGATCTTGAGATCGAACGGTCGAACCAACGCTACGAAGGTGCTCTACAGTCAAGATGTGCGTATGTATTCATAGAGACTGTGATTTCCCCGCGCGTTGTTGCGGGACATAAAGAGTGATTTCAGTATTTGTTTCACGAAAGAATAGTATTGATTCAAATTTTCATTTGGCAGAGAAAATAGAACAATGGAACTGCTATGGGTCTGTCAGTACTCATCCTCTAACAATAATTCTAATAAACCTATGCAATTAAAATTACTAAAAAGATGTGTGAAGTGGATATTTCATTATGGCATGAGATATCTCTAGTGATGACAACTTATTACCTTTGGGTGCGCACGTGAATCAAAGAGCTGCACAGAGAACTCCATTTACCTGTCCTTTTATCTCCTGCTGTTCTACATAGGGGTAAATATGTGAATCAAAGAGCTGCACAAAGGATTCCATTTACCTATCATTTTATCTCCTACTGTTCTGCACAGGGGATATTACATAATTATTTAGGTAAGAAACGCAAGTGCCTTTGTATAATTTGAAGTCTTACATTTAAAAAGTGTAGCGACATTAATATACTAATGAATGTGAGATGTAGAGAGTAACCTCAACTTGCTACTGAATGAATTGCAATGACTAAAGCATGATGGCTTCACCTGTGTATATATGTGTGAGAGAAGAAAAGATATATAGTTGTATAGTAAACCGAAGAGGAGAGTGACTTGAACAGGTATTTGACAATCCTTATTAGTAGGAAGCTTAGGCTAATAGAAAAATAAATAATATGTGGAAAGTAGAACTCCCCTATTCGGCACGTTGTGGGGGCTGCGGAAATTTTTAAAGTGACATCATTTCTAAATTAGTGGACTCAAAGATGACGTGGATTTTGAAAGTAAAAATATACTAATGTATATTGTACGACAACATTTTTTATCACATTATACTTAATAATTTATTCATCTTAGTTTAAAAAGATTGACTTTTAAATGATTTATCATCTGATATGACAATATTTTTTAAACATATTTTTTATGAATGTACTATTCTTTAAACAAATTATACTTGATAACTTATTCATCTTAGTTGAGAGAGGTTGACTTTTAAATAATTGATTATCTATGACACATTATTTTTTAGCATACTATTTTTTAAATACATTATATTTGATAACTTATTCATCTTAGTTGAGAGAGATTGAATTTTAGATGATTGATCATCTATGACACATTACCTTTTATCGTACTACTCTTTAAACACATTATACTTGATAATTTATTCATCTTAGTTGAAAGAGATTGACTTTTAAAAGATTGATCATCTTTGTATTTATGTTGCGGGAATTTTATGGCAAAGTGATTGAAAGGATAAATAATTGTATGCATGGATGTTATTAGCCACAGAAGATCGGTGGAAGACATTAATAAAATGTCCTAGTGGATGATGACATAACTTCTTAATGGATGATGGCGTGGATGTCTTGCATTATGATTTTAGTGGCCTCTACCTGTATAAATATATAAGATAAACGTAGTATGTGTATATGTGAGCGTGTGCATATTTTACGAAATAAAAATATCTTTTTCTTGAAAAACGGCCACGTAACCACTTGTGTACCAGAGTATCGGGGTAAAGCTTTTGGGAGCGACCGTGCGGTTGTGTGCGGTTGCTGTGCAAATCGATAACTCACCAATCGTGTGCTCAAGCTCCACCGGTCGAATCACCCCCACACGGTGGCACCTGGTTGTGCACTCATGGTCTGCAGCGGCTAATAACTCACTGACTGCGACTTGGATTTGGACACCAGAAAGAACGATATGGAAGCTTTGGTTTCAAAAAAGCACAATAGGCAATAGGACAAAGGTCGATTCCTATCCTAAGTAACTGATGATACCCATAGATTCCTCTGCCCCAGAGACCATGGATAAGAATGGTATCTGGAAATCAGTGAAGCAATCATGTTGTATGCACTTCATTACTCATGATAAAAATGATAAACCGTGTCATTTAATTTGAGTAGCTGACAAATCAATCTTGCTGTCATCTTCAAGAAAAGGGTAAAATAGTCATCAATAATCTTAATCCATACATTTATTTCACCTCACACCAATACAGAATAAAACAACATAGATGTGCTGCCCCTGCAGCAAAACATAAATGAAGAACAGTGGAAACCAGCGATGGACTCATCACTCATGTTACATGATCATTCATATTTGATCGAATGGCTAAACTAAAATGATTAAGCTTGAGTTCTTCAATGATTAACCTTGAGTACTTCACAGGTTGTTTTTGGTGCTATCATCGAGAAAAGGGTAATCTGTGTAACCAACGACAGGGTCTTGCGTGTAGAAGGTGGAGCGATCATACTTGTTTAATGGCGCGCCTAGTTCGAACCTCCTTGGCAGGTCAGGGTTGGCCAAAAAGAGCCTCCCATATGCGACGAGATCAGTGTAGCCTTCCGCTACTACCTTGTTGCCTTCGTCCCGATCATACCCGCCGGCGGCAATGAACGTGCCGTTGAAAGCCTTCCGGAACGGCAGGAGCCTATGAGGGATCTGCTGGTGGCCATCGACAATGGCCATCCTAGGCTCCACCATATGGCAGTAGAGGAATCCCTCGTGCTTGTTGAGCTGCTGAATCATGTAGTGGCCAAGTGCAATTGGGTCGGAATCCACACACGGCGTCGACGATGGGCTTCCACGCCTCGACCTGCTCCTGCGTCCAGATGCCGGGGGTCTCCGGGTAGCCCTGCGCGGTGGCGGACACCGTCATAAGAGACCTATACATATACATGTAATGTAGTCAACATTTTAAAACAATAAATTTAACATTTTGTAAAATGTTATTTAACATCTTAAATATTCTAGTTAAACAATGATGCTCGTACACGAATCTCAAAGCAGACGCTCAAAACATTGTTCGTCAATAAAACATAGTCAACATTCTGTAACAATAATTTTAATATTTATTCAAAATTTGTTTAACATCTTAGATGAACTAGTTCAACATTACGTTATGCACGATTCTCAAAGCGGAAGATAGACTTATAAACTTCCGGAAGTTATATAGAAAATTCGTGTTAGAGTGGCACAGCGGTTTCCGGCCCTGCACGTTTGGCGCCCACAAGCTGCGGCCCATCAGGCCCATATACCGGAGCTCCGACACATAAAGGCCATAGGCCTAACTTAGCCCAAAAGACTAGTCCGTTAGGTGAGGACTACCTCCGCTTTATATGTCGTGCTCCCCCACCATTAACTACCGATGTGGGACTAAACCTAACAATCTTCCCCGTCACACATCGGTCCCACGTTTCCATCACGCCGCACACATGACCTCTGAAACGTCTTCCAGACCATTGACATGAGTCAACATCTCCCGTCACACCGCACAAGTGACATACCGGAGACCGCCACAGACTCCCCCTGTCACCAGTGACACACCGAGATTTTCTAGGTTTACAACCATGGACTTTGATACCACTTGTTAGAATGGCGCAGCGGTTTCCGGCCCGGCTCGTTTGGCGTCCACGAGCTGCGGCCCACCAGGCCCATATACCGGAGCCTCGACAAATAAAGTCCATAGGCCTAACTCAGTCCAAAAGACTAGTCCGTTAGATGAAAGCTACTTCCGGTTTATATGTCGTGCTCTCCACTGTTAACTACCGATGTGGAACTAAATCCAACAGAAAAGCCGCTGTCGCTTGCTGCCTTTCTGCTCTATAGATTGCTCGCTTTGTTTCTGCTCTGCTTCTGTGTCTCCTTCCAGGCCGGTGTGTGGCTGTATTTATCTCGGAGTCGATGGCGGAGCTTCCTGTCCAGAACGATCCCACGCCCACGTGCGTCACCCTTCTCGTCAGCGACCTGCTCTTCGGTCGCACGACGACAGCGGCCATGACACGTTTCTCACGCAGGTTCGTTGGATCCGGCCGTGTTTCGGCGGCACACCAAAGGCCCAACCGCCGGTTAGCTTCACAGTGTTCACAGGTTGAAAAGCAGTAAGCAGGTGCTATCATCTCTGATAAGAGATGACGCACCTATGACGTGTGAGGGTGAGGTCATCTCGTATGGATCTTCTTCGCCCATGGTCGATGTGTGAACTTTTGTACCACAATATAAGTTGGACGTGGTGCAAATGTAGAACAGACGTTACACTCATTTTATTTCTTGGAATATAATCATCAACTCTCTCCATACATACTCCCTCTATCCCAATCTATTGATAGTTTGTCTTTTTCGACATCAAATTTGACCAATTCGTCTTATTCAAACTTTTTGCGAAAATATGAAATATTCAATTCATAGTTAGAGTATACCATATGCTAAACTAAATCACAAAGAAAATAAATAACAATTATAATTTTTTTTGAATAAACGAGAAAGTCAAATTTGGCGTAAAAAAGTCAAACGACCTATAATTGAAACAAAGTGAGTAATCCAAAGCTGTATTTAGTTTTATTCACCCAATCAACGAGAGTAGAAGAAAGTATGTGCATCATGATGGAGATGGGGGCATATGATGTCTATACAGAGGGCGCAGGAGTGTTTGTGGGCTGATTTCACACTATCCAACAAAAGCTTCTCCGTCTAGCTAGAATTGGCAAAAAAAAAAAAAAAACATTTGGTCACAAGTGGAACAAGTACGTGGCCTCGTCTGACTTTGCGTCTAATGAAGTTGTGTTACCGCACCTAGAGCCCACATTTGGTGTGGTCCGCTTGAAAGTGACCCACCGTCACCAGAGGTAATGTCTGGGGATCAGCTTCCAATACCCTACACGTAACTCGATGATTTTCATCGGCAAAAAAAAATCGACGGTTTGGAAGACAACCGTCGAAAAATAAACTTTTTTCGTCGGCTAGGAGCGGCCGACGAAAGATAAATTAATTTTCATTGGCTCGTGGCCCCGGCCGACGAAAACTTATAATATTTTCATCGGATAGCGGCTAGCCAACGAAAAGCCTTGCACAAGTAGCCCCCTGTCGGCCGTCGCTAGGGTTTTGAACTCTTGTTTCCGTGGGCCTAGCCATGGGCCGACAAAATTTAGACGGCCGACGAAAACTAGTCGGTTATGAACATAGATCCGCCTATGTTTTTCGTCTCTCTTCTCACTCTTTCTTCTCAACCGCGAGCTGTTGCGCCTCTCCACCTCGCCTACCCCGGCCGCCGTCCACCTCGCACAAGCTCATGGTTGTTGAAGAGAAGCAGTAAATGTGAAGACTCAAGTCCGGTGTACATGGAGGTTCACACATGACAACTTCAAGGTGGCGAGAATTTTCGTCAAGTTGGAGTTTGTTAAATATGTGCCGAATATTTGTACGAGTCCGGTTACGATGGGACTTTGAGTTGTATTAGCAATATAAGGTAGAGTCCTTGTAAAACTCTGTAACCTGGACCTCCTTACAAATATGAGGGGAGGGCTGCTGTTGTAACTAGGACAATTAGATGGCTTGGCGTGAGGATGCGGTGTTGCCATAGTGTACCAAGATGCGGGCATAGCTATCAATAATGGAGAGGAGTGCCCATAGTCAAGCTCCAGAGAAGTATGTGCATCGTGCCTCCGGGGTCGTCTGTAATTGTGCATGAATATATCAATCGATGGATAGTATCTTGCTTGTTTTCTAACATACCCATCTTGTAACTAATAAAAATATAAAAATGATAAAAAGTGACAGTGCCATACTACTGAAAAATGATAAACTTTGAAAGTAGTTTTATAAAAAAAACTATTTTAAATTTGACTAACTTTATAGGAAAAAGTGCTAAGAACCAAATAAGTACACAACAAAAAATATATGTATCACATTGCTCTAATTATACTATTTTAGTGATACTAGCGGGCTTATAGTCCAACAGTAGTTCCACCTATTTGGAGTTGGAGGTTCAGGGTTTGAATCCTTGTAGGAGCCAATTTAAACAGACGACACCAGAGGCACCACGTTTGTTACACCCGGGGTTTAGCGATTTTCCCAACCGGTTAAAGTTCGGTCTCTTCTAACTTAGATCAAAGCCGTGGTGGCGGTTCTTCCCCACCGGTCAATAGCGACATAAATGTCGGTGCATTTTTTCTATAAATTTAGTTAAAACTAAAGCAGGTGAATTGTAACATATATAGAAGTAAACTAGTTTTAAATGAAGAGAATATAGTAGTTCATCTTAATCAGTGAACTTGATACAAGGGACCGATTACTATTGTACTCGGCTTTTGATAGTACTTGTGTGCATCTTGTGAGAAACATGACCACATGAGGTAGAGGTTTCTGTGATTAATGACTACTTAATCTCGTTACTAATGACTACTTAATCTCATTACTAATGAGGTTGATGAAAGGAGACCCCTCAATTCTTATTTCTTGAAGATCGGCCATTGGATGGAATTCCAGTGAGAAAGATCAAGGATTGAGAGCCCTAAGTGCCATGAAGTCGAAAGATGGGCATTTAGAGATTCTTTTGCTAGTTTGATGGTCGTACTATGGTCGAGGTGAGTAGCTTGATGGACTTTGTTCAATTAGTTCTACTTATTTTTGAGTCGAACTTGGTCCTAAAGCTCATACACTTAAAATGTGCTAAAATACACTCACCCAAATTTACTTCAACTAAAGAAACGCCTCTAATCGTCTTCCTTATTCAAAACAGCAAATAATTAGAGTTTTAATACGGACCGGACCGTCTGTTGCTTAGGACCATCCGGTGCGTTCTAAATCAATGCTGGCATTTCTTATCTTTGTCCGTGCGCTTAATGAGCACTGGACCGTCCACCACCGGACCCTTTGGGCCGAGGGGCAAGGGGTTTGTCTAGGGCGTCCCCGAACGTGCTTCACACACCGGACCGGCCGGTGTACCACTAGACATTTTAGTCAGAGTGTTGCGAAATTGTTCTATCCGAGGCATTTGTAGGCAATGGACCGTCCGGTGCTCACCACTTAGCATGTAAAAGGGGATTTTAAAAAAAATACACGCACCGGACCATCCGATGGTCTCATAAAATGCGCAAAACATATACACACAAAGACCACTGGTGATCTAGCCTCTATATAAAGGACCCCTCCCCCCCTCCCCCTCATTTTACCATCTTTGCGACCAGGAAACTCTCATACACACACAAAGGTCATCCAAGCACCAAATATTCACAAAATCTTCGAGCTGTGGGTCAAGAGACTTGAGAGTGAGAGAGGTTCAAATCAAGTGAAGACCAATGCTTGTTACTCTTGGTGATCGTGATCACCTAGACAGCTGCGTGTCGTGCCTTCTGTGAGCTTCCCAAAGATTGTGAAAGAAATGGAGGAAGGCCTTTGCGAAGGCATTGTGAGCGGTTTGGAGTCCACCTTTTTGGAGTGCAGAAGGGCATCCCAAAAAGAGCACTTAGATCTGCGGATCAAGGGGTTGCTTGACATTTGCAAAGGTCACCTTGCCATCCTCTTTACTTTGCGAGGGAGAGGCCATAGCCAGTTGTGAGCTACACGTGAGCAAGGCCTTGCGAGGGGCGCCAAATGAGGAGATTAGGGGGAGTCGCGACTCCTCGATACCTTAGGAAAAAGATCGTTGTGTCATCTCTTCATCTTTACTTTCTGCATTTACATCCTTAGAATTGCATGCTTGGCTCTAGGTTACAAACCTTTTGTTATCATGTAGAACTGTAGACACACTTAGTTAGGCACTAGGGTGAAGTGGAACTTGTGGGATATGATTTAATTTTGAGCTTCGTAATTAGAAGTAAAATTCAACCCCCCCTCTTGGACATCTTTATCCTTTCACACCTAATGGCCCTCCCCTTGCGGTTGCCAGCTGGACAAAAATACCTATACAATATATAGTCAAGTATCTATACAATATATATTTATAAATATACCTATACAAATTTCTATTTCTATTACATATTTATACCTATACAATATATAATCATGTATCTATGATCTCGAGATCGAGAGGTCCAACCAACACTACGGAGGTGCTCTAGAGTCAAGATGTGCGTATGTATTCATAGAGACCAGGTGATTTCCCCGCGCGTTGTTGCAGAATATAAAGAGTGATTTCAATATTTGTTTGACGAAAGAATAGTATTGATTCAAATGTTCATTTGGCAGAGAAAATGGAACAATGGAACTGCTATGAGTCTGTCAGTACTCATCCTCTAACAATAATTCTAATAAACCTATGCAAATTAAACTACTCAAAAGATTTGTGGAGTGGATATTTCATTATGGCATGAGTAACACAGCTCTGGTGATGACAACTTATTACTTTTGGGTGTGCTTCCTAACAATACGTAAATCAAAGAGCTGCACAGAGGACTCCATTTATCTGTCCTTTTATCTCATGCTGTCCTGCATAGGGGTATATATGTGAATCAAAGAGCTGCACAAAGAACTCCATTTACCTGTCTTTTTATCTCATGCTGTCCTGCATAGGGGTATATATGTGAATAAAAGAGCTGCACAAAGGATTTTATTTACATATCCTTTTATCTCCTACTGTCCTGCATAGGGGATATTACATAATTGTTTGGGTAAGAAAGGTAATTGCATTCGTATAATTTGAAGTCTTACATTTATAAAGTGTAGCGACATTAATACACGAATGAATGTGAGATGTAGAGAGTAACCTCAGCTTACTACTGAATGAATTGCAATGACTAAAGCATGATGGGTTCACCTGTGTATATATGTGTGAGAGAAAAAAAGATATATAGTTGTATAGTAAACCGAAGAGGAAAGTGACTTCAATATGTATTTGACAATCCTTATTAGCAGGAAGCTTAGGCTAATAGAAAAATAAATATATGTGGAAAGTATGACTCATCTTAATTGGCACGTCGTGGGGGCTACGGAAAATTTTAAAGTGACATGATTTTTAAATTAGTGGACCCAAAGATGGCGTGGATTTTGAAAGTACAAATATACTAATGTATGTTGTATGACAACATTTTTTATCACATTATACTTAATAGCTTATTCATCTTAGTTTAAAAAGATTGGCTTTTAAATGATTTATCATCTGGTATGACAATATTTTTTAAACACATTATTTTTTAATGTATTATTTTTTAAATACATTATATTTAATAACTTATTCATCTTAGTTAAGAGAGATTGATTTTTAAATAATTGATTATCTATGACACATTATTTTTTAACATACTATTTTTTAAATATATTATATTTGATAACTTATTCATCTCAATTGATAGAGACTGACTTTTAGATGATTGATCATCTATGACACATTACTTTTGAATGTACTACTCTTTAAATACAATACTTGATAACTTATTCATCTTAGTCGAAAGAGATTGACTTTTAAATAATTGATCATCTTTGTATTTATGTTGCGGGAATTTTAAGGTGAAGATTGAAAAGACAAATATTGCATGCATGGATGTTTTTAGCCACAGAAGATCGATGAAAGACATTAATAAAATGTTCTAGTGGATAATGACATGGCTTCTTAGTGGATGATACGTGGATAGCTTGCAGTTGAGATATGATTTTAGTGGTACCCATCTATATAGATATATAGGATAAACGCAGTATGTGTATATGTGAGTGTGTGCATATTCTACGAAATAAAAATATCCTTTTCATGAAAAACTGCCACCTAACCACTTGTGTACCAGAGTATCGGGGTAAAGCCTTTGGGAGCAAACGTGCGGTTGCTGTGCAAATCGATAACTCACCAATCGTGTGCTCAAGCTCCACCGGTCGAATCACCCTCACACAGTCGCACCTAGTTGTGCACTCATGGTCTGCGGCGGCTAATGACTGCGACTTGGATTTGGACACCAGAAAGAACGATATGGAAGCTTTGGTTTCAAGAAAGCACAATAGGCAATAGGACAAAGGTTGATTCCTATCCTAAGTAACAGATGATACCCATAGATTCCTCTGCCCCAAAGACCATGGATAAGAATGGTATCTGGAAATCAGTGAAGCAATCATGTTGTATGCATTTCATTACTCATGATAAAAATGATAAACCATGTCATTTAATTTGAGTAGCTGACAAATCAATCTTGCTGCCATCTTCAAGAAAAGGGTAAAATAGTCTTCAATAATCTTAATCCATACATTTATTTCACCTCACACCAATACAGAATAAAACAACATAGATGTGCTGCCCCTGCAGCAAAACATAAATGAAGAACAGTGGAAACCAGCGATGGACTCATCACTCATGTTACATGATCATTCATATTTGATCGAATGGCTAAACTAAAATGATTAAGCTTGAGTTCTTCAATGATTAACCTTGAGTACTTCACAGGTTGTTTTTGGTGCTATCATCGAGAAAAGGGTAATCTGTGTAACCAACGACAGGGTCTTGCGTGTAGAAGGTGGAGCGATCATACTTGTTTAATGGCGCGCCGAGTTCGAACCTCCTTGGCAGGTCAGGGTTGGCCAAAAAGAGCCTCCCATATGCGACGAGATCAGTGTAGCCTTCCGCTACTACCTTGTTGCCTTCGTCCCGATCATACCCGCCGGCGGCAATGAACGTGCCGTTGAAAGCCTTCCGGAACGGCAGGAGCCTATGAGGGATCTGCCGGCGGCCATCGACAATGGCCATCCTAGGCTCCACCATATGGCAGTAGAGGAATCCCTCGTGCTTGTTGAGCTGCTGAATCATGTAGTGGCCAAGCGCAATTGGGTCGGAATCCACACAGTCCATGAAGTCTACAAAGGGCGAGAGCCTGATGCCCACGCGGTGCGCGCCGACCTCGCGGACGATGGCGTCGATGACCTCCACGGCGAAGTGGCATCGGTTCTCCAGGCTGCCACCGTACTCATCCGTGCGGTCATTTGAGCTGTCCTTCATGAATTGCTCGAGGAGGTACCCGTGCGCGCCGTGGATCTCGACGCCGTCGAAGCCTGCTTCGATTGCGTTCCGTGCTGCCCGCCTGAAGTCATCGACGATCGTCGGTATCTCCTCGGTCCGCAGCCGGCGCGGCTTGGAATACACCATTCCAGACTCGGTGTCCGGTGTCCGGGGAAATCTGCTTGTCCGTGCTCGAGATAGGGTGTCCGGGGAAATCTGCTTGTCCGTGCTCGAGATAGGCGCTTGCCCGTCGGGCTGAAGCTCTGCCAAGTGTCAATTGGATCAAAGGAAAAGTCAGTAACCAGCCTGACAACCAGCAATAAACAAAGACACGCTTGTGGTAGTAGAATATAAACAAAGACAGTAAGGCACGCTTGTAGTAGTTGGATACGCACCGTTCGTGGAGACCCTGCCGACATGCCAAATCTGACAGAAGAAGAGGGCGCCCTTGCGATGGACGGCGTCGACGATGGGCTTCCATGCCTCGACCTGCTCCTGCGTCCAGATGCCGGGCGTCTCCGGGTAGCCCTGCGCGGTGGCGGACACCCCCGTGGCCTCGGCGATGAGCAGGCCGCCCCTGGTGGCGCGCTGCGAGTAGTAGACGGCAGCGTGCGGCTGGGGCACGTTGCCGTAGGAGCGGCACCGCGTGAGCGGCGCCAGCACCACGCGGTGGGAGAGCTCGAACTGCCCCATCTTGTACGGCGTCATCAGAGGAATCACCATCTTCCCAGCAGCTTCTTGCGCCATCTTGCCTGCCTGGACTGGGAGAACAGCCGCTGCCGCTTGCTGCCTTTCTGCTCTAGATTGCTTGCTTTGTTTCTGCTCTGCTTCTGTGTCTCCTTCCAGGCCGGTGTGTGGCAGTATTTATAGGTTCGGAGTCGACGGCGGAGCTTCCTGTCCAGAATGATCCCACGCCCACGTGCGTCACCCTTCTCGTCAGCGACCTGCTCTTCGGTCGCACGACGACAGCGGCCATGACATGACACCTTTCTCACGCAGGTTCGTTGGATCCGGGCGGCACACCAAAGGCCCAACCGCCTGTTAGCTTCACACTGTTCACGGGTTGAAAAGCAGATGCTGTTATCTCCGATAATAAGAGATGACGCACCTATGACATGTGAGGTTATCTCTTATGGATCTTCTTCGCCCATGGTCGATGTGTGAAATTTTGTATTCACCTAGCTACCACAACATAAGTTGGACGTGGTGCAGATGTAGACCAGCCGTCGTGACATTAATTTTCTTGCAATATAATCATCAACTCTCTCCGTACATACTACCTCCGTCCCAATCTATAGATCGTTTGTCTTTTTTCGATATCAAATTTGACCAACTCGTCTTATTCAAATTTTATGCGAAAATATGAAATATTCAATTCATAGCTAGAGTATATTATATGTTAAACTAAATTAAAGAAAATAAATAACAATTATGAAATTTATTTGAATAAATGAGAAAGTCAAATTTGGTGTAAAAAAGTCTAACGACCTATAATTGGAGACAGAGTGAGTAATCCAAAGCTATATTTAGTTTTATCAACCCGTACGTGGGCTCGTCTGACTTTGCATCTGGTGAAGTTGTGTTACCGCACCTAGAGCCCACATTTGGTGTGGTCCGCTTCAAAATGGCCCACCGTCACCAGAGGTAATGTCAGGGGATCAGCTTCCAACACCCTACACGTAACTCGATGATTTTCGTCGGCAAAAAAATCGACAGTTTGGAAGATAGCCGTCGAAAAATAAGCTTTTTTCGTCGGCTAGAGCAGCCGACGAAAGATAAATTAATTTTCATCGGCTCGTGGCCCCGGCCGACGAAAACTAATAATATTTTCATCGGATAGAGGCTAGCCGACGAAAAGCCTTGCACAAGTAGCCCTCTGTCGACCGCCGCTAGGGTTTCGAGGTCTTGTTTTCGTGGGCCTAGCCGTGGGCCGACGAAATTTAGACGGCCGACAAAAACTAGTCGGTTAAAAACATAGATCCGCCTATGTTTTTCGTCTCTCTCCTCACTCTTTCTCCTCAACAGCGAGCTGCTGCGCCTCTCCACCTCGCCTACCCCGGCCTCCATCCATCTCACACAAGCTCATGGCTGTTGAAGAGAAGCAGCAAATGTGACGACTCAAGTCCGGTGTACATGGAGGTTCACACATGACAACTTCGAGGTGGCCAGAATTTTTGTCAAGGTGGAGTTTGTTAAATATGTGTCGAATATTTGTACGAGACCGGATATGATGGGACTTTGAGTTGTATTAGCAATATAGGGTAGAGTCCTTATAAAACTCTGTAACATGGACCTCCTCACAAATATGAAGGGATGGCTGCTGTTGTAACCTGGACAATTAGATGGCTTGGCATGGGCATGCGGTGTTGCCATAGTGTACCCGCATGCGGGCATAACTATCAATAATGGAGAGGAGCGTCCATAGTCAAGCTCCGGAGAAGTAGGCTTCCGCTAAACCGCGTTAACAAACATCGTGCCTCCGGTGTCATATGTGATTGTGCATGAATATATCAATCGATGGATAGTATCTTCCTTGTTTTCTAACATACCCATCTTGTAACTAATAAAAATATAAAAATGATAAAAAGTGACAGTGCCATACTACTGAAAAATGATAAACTTTGAAAGTAGTTTTATAAAAAACTATTTTATGTTTGACAAACTTTATTGGAAAAAGTGCTAAGAACCAAATAAGTACACAACAAAAAATATATGTATCACATTGCTCTAGTTATAGTATTTTAGTGATACTAGCGGGCTTATAGTCCAACAGTAGTTCCACCTATTTGGAGTTGGAGGTTCGGGGTTTGAATCCCTGTAGGAGCAAATTTAAACAAACGACACCAGAGGCACGACGTTTGTTACACCCGGGGTTTAGGGATCTTCCCAGCCGGTTAAAGTCCGGTCTCTTCTAACTTAGATCAAAACCGTGGTGGGGGTTCTTCCCCACCGATCAATAGTGACATAAATGTCGGTGCATTTTTTGTATAAATTTAGTTAAAACTAAAACAGGTGATTTGTAACATATCAAGAAGTAAACTAGTTTTAAATCAAGAGAATATACTAGTTCATCTTAATCAATGAACTTGATACAAGGGATCGATTACTGCTGTACCCGGCTTTTGATAGTACTTGTGTGTACCTTGTGAGAAACATGACCATATGAGGTAGAGGTTTAGGTGATTAATGACAACTTAATCTCGTTACTAATGAGTTCATGACATGAAGGGACTATATTCTATAATTATGCTCATTGGTTGATGAAAGGAGATCCCTCAATTCTTATTTCTTGAAGATCGGCCTTTGGATGGAATTCTAGCGAGAAAGATCAGGGATTGAGAACCCTAAGTGCCATAAAGTTGAAAGAAGGGCATTTAGAGATTCTTTTGCTAGTTTGATGGTCGTACTATAAGGGGGTCGAGGTGAGTAGCTTGATGGACTTCGTTCAATTAGTTCTATTTATTTTTGAGTTGAACTTGGTCCTAAAGCTCATACACTTAAAATGTGCTAAAATACACTCACCCAAACTTGTTTCAACTAAAAAAACACCTCTAATCGTCTTCTTATTCAAAACAGCGAATAATCAGAGTTTTAATACGCATCGGGCCGTCTATTGCCTAGGACCATCCGGTGTGTTCTAAATCAGTGATGGCCTTTCTTATCTTTGTCCGTGCGCTTAATGCGCACCGGACCATCCGGTCCTTCACCGGACATTTTGGGCCGAGGGGTTTGTCTAGGGCGTCCCCGGACATGCTTCACACACCAGACCGGCCGGTGTACCACCAGACGTTTTAATCAGAGTGTTGCGAAATTGTTCTATCTGAGGCGTTTGTAGCCGACGAACCGTCCGGTGCTCACCACTTGGCGCGTAAAAGGGGATTTAAAAAATACACGCACCGGACCATCCGTTGGTCGCGTAAAATGCGCAAAACATATACACAGCCTCTATATAAAGGACCCCCCTTCATTTTACTATCTTTGCGACCAGGAAGCTCTCATACACACACAAAGGCCATCCAAGCACCAAATATTCATAAAATCTTCGAGCTTTGGGTCAAGAGACTTGAGAGTGAGAGAACTTCTTGAGAGAGGTTCAAATCAAGTGAATACTAGGGCTTGTTACTCTTGGTGATCGCGATCACCTAGACAACTGCGTGACATGCCTTCTGCGAGCTTCCCAAAGATTGCGGAAGAAACGGAGGAAGGCCTTTGCAAAGGCATTGTGAGCGGTTTGGAGTCCTCCGTTTCGGAGTGGAGAAGGGCATCCCAAAAAGAGCACTTGATCTACGGATCAAGGAGTTGCTTGACCTTTGCAAAGGTTACCTTGCCATCCTCTTTACTTTGCGAGGGAGAGGTCGTAGTCACTTGTGAGCTACACATGAGCAAGGCCTTGCGAGGGCGCCAAATGAGGAGATTAGGGGGAGTCATGACTCCTCGATACCTTTGGAAAAAGATCGTTGTGGCATCTCTTCATTTTTACTTTCTGCATTTACCTTTCATGCAATTTACTTTCCGTAATTTACATCCTTAGAATTGCATGCTTGGCTCTAGGTTGCAAACCTTTTGTTATCGTGCAGAACTCTAGACACACTTAGTTAGGCACCAGGGTGAATTGGGACTTGTGCGATATGATTTAATTTGAGTTTCGAAATTAAAAGTCAAATTCACCACCCCCGCCCCCCCCCCCACACACACACACTTTTGGGCATCTTTATCCTTTCACGCCTAATGGCCCTCCCCTTGCGGTTGCCGGCAGAACAAAAATACCTATACAATATATAATCATGTATAAATATACCTAGACATATTTCTATTTCTATTACATATTTATACCTATACAATATATAATCATGTATCTATGATCTCGAGATCGAACGGTCGAACCAACGCTACGGAGGTGCTCTACAGTCAAGATGTGCGTATGTATTCATAGTGTAGGACTCGTGTACCACCAGGTCCCTCATGACGATGGATGACGTCAGTCTAACAGGTGGGCCGAGTGGTCTGGCTTTCGATCCCAAGGGACGGCAGGCTTGGGGGTCAAGCAAACCACTCGGATCTGCGCTGAACCAGTTAGATAGGAACTGATCCTGTGTAATCAGCAACTGATCCCTGTAATTCCGTAGCGCGCCGCCCCTCGGGGGGCGCCCTTTGTACCCGTAGCCCTTCAGCCTATATAAGGGGGCCTAGGGACCGCGGGAAAACTCTCTCATTCCCTCGTTTAGACGAGCAATACAATCCAGAACCTCACATAGGACATAGGGTCACTACAAGAAAATCGGTCTATTGCCACACAAATTATGGCAACACCATCATTTTTGTTGCATAAGAGGGGTGTTATTGCTACGTTTTTAAAAATGTGTGGCAATTCACCTATTTTATTGCCACCAATTAACGTGTGTTGCTATATTATTATAAGGTGTTGCAAAAGAAGGGTCCTATTGCAACTATAATTAGAAGTGTAGCGATAAATTAGATATATTGCTATGAATATTTATTGTTGCGATCGACTACATCTTCCGTTGCAAAAGGTAATCGAAATTGCAATGGAAATGTGTTGATGCAATAGGTTCACCTTTATTGCAACAAAAATAGCAATGTTGCAAGTTGTGTACAATATTGCCACGGTAGGAACATGTTGTATATGGTTATTCGCCATCAAAACAACCGTGTTGCAAAAAAAGAATTGAACTCAAGACCTTATAAAACAAAACATAAACCAAGCAAACCAATTGAGAAATCTTATTTCTTATGTTATCCATTGAAACATGATTTATTTACTTAGATCTAACCATAAAAAATCACTGCATCAAAGACCTAAATTTTTGCATCCCATGAGTATCACGTAAATTTTTCATGCATGAATGTTTGGTTGAGTGAGTATGTGTGTCGCTTTGTATGTGGAGAAGAAAACCTAGGTCCCAAAATTATTTTCCTTCCGAGTGCTTCCATGAGTTTGGAACTTTGTCTCTAACTTCTGCTAATTTCTGGCCATTTCGTAAAATGTTTGTGTACGAAATCGTAGAGCATAATATTCTAAACAACTTTGGTATATAAAATTTTTTAATTACTTCGTTGTCATTTTCTAATTTTCTGATTAAACCGGAAGATTTCTCTTGTTATTAAATTTGAAGGAAAATTGTTTTTCGTTCCAAGTGGGCCACCGGCCCAGGGGGAATATCCCACCACCCTTCTCCCCGAAGCATCCCATGCCGCCCCTTCCTCTTTCCCGATAGAACGCCGCTGTCCCTCTCCTACCGGTGCTGTACTCGTCTTCTCCTCCTGCGTCCTTCCCATGGGGCAGCAGCTGCTGCCTCTCCCTGTATCTCCCACTGCCGGTTCCCTCCCTGTGCCTCACCTCCATGCCCAGCGCCATCTGTCTCCTGCTCATCGCTAGGGTTTCTCGGGCGCCACCGCTGCCGTCATGGTCTGCCGAGTGTTGATTCGCTCCCAACCCCGACTCAGTACAGGCCATGTTATCTCCGTGCGTGCAGATCCAGCACCGCTGCAGCGAGCCCCTCGGCTCTCGTCGTAGCCGCCTGTTGTCCGCGAAGGACTCTGGCCCTGCATGCGCCGTGAGCCTCGGCTCGCTGGCCCATCGCCAACCACTGGATGCCGCAACCGCAGGGCTCCTCCTTGGAAGCGATTCTGCATTTTGATTTGACTCAATTTTCAGATCCGTTTGCAGCAGCTGGCGATAGGAAATTCATGAAGATTTGGAATTAATCCGAGGTAATGCATCTGGACTATTTAATTTCATACTTTGCTCTTCTGCTCTCAATGTGACTGACATAATTGGCACCTAAACAATGGGGCTTTTAAGTTTGATCAAGTATCAGTAGTCCATTGATAAAACTAGGAAAAAAATCTATATTTCATTAGGCCGCTGTGTTGGTTATGGTATAAAATTTCACTATGAGTTCTTTCTATGTCACCTGTTTCTTATAATGCAACGGTACATTGCATGGTTTGCACTTGCCATTAATACTATGTCACAGATGTCCGAATGTCAAATTTAAAAAGATAGAGGGAGTACACTGAATTTGTTACTCTCTGATACAGGTTCAAATAATTCAAGGTACGGCCAGGCCATATTCTACGTACGGATTCTGGCTGAAATGGAGAATGAGCTTCTAGCTTGAATTGAAGACGATTACGCGTACAAGTTATTGTAGTGACCAAAATATTAGTGATGTCAATAGTGTTTACAGTAGTTGCTTTGCTCCCTATGGTACTTATGTGCCTATTATTTGTGAGTGACCGAAATTTGTATCACTGGATGAAATATGTCATATGGATGAAATATTGATGCAAATCAAACTATTGTCACACATATCTTTGTATCGTGATCAGATGAATTGCCATGAATTAAATGCCGTTGCAAGGCAAATTATCGCCACAGCTTTGTTTTTTAGCAAAAGAGGCAATTGCAACAAATTAATTTTCTTTGCAAATTGAAGTGTTGCTACAAAAATAATTCATTGCAACAATGAGTTATTACCAGACTTTCTTGTTGTTGCAATCAGTGTTGATTGTAATGGTAAATTGTGTGGCTATTACATCGGCTTTTGCAACACAGTGCAAAGTGTGGTCCGAACTTTTATCAACAGAGTTACTAGCAACACTTAGCAACGAAATCGATTGTGTTGCAATATGTAACAATTGCCAAGAATTTGGGCCTATTGCAACGAATTTGCGTTGTTGCAATAGGGTCGGTTCCTTGTAGTGGGTATTACGCCACACGGCGGTCTGAACCTGTCTAGCTGCTGTGTCCCCTCATGCTGTGAACCCATCGCGTCTCCTTGTCATCCCTACCGATCTCAAAACCTCCGCAGCTCCAACCCTGTGGTGGGCTGCTGGGAATAAACTCCCACAGCTGGCGCGCCAGGCGACCGTGCGGGACCTCACCCGCATACGACAACGCAGCAGCGAGTCCCTCAGGGACTACATCCGGCGCTTCTCCGAGCTCTGAAACCAAGTGGCGGACGTATCCGACCACACCGTCATCAACGCCTTCAAGGAAGGCCTCCAAGAAGAGAACCTCCTCTCCAAGCTCGCCAGGAAGCTCCCAGGCACCGTCGAGGACCTCTTCAACATCGCCAACAAGTACGCCGATGCTCGAGAGGAGATCCGTGACATACTCAGCCGCAACAAGGGTGAACCCGAGCAGAGGCGCGACACCAACGACCGCCTGGACCGGCGCCGCGACAACGACCGCCGCGATTAGTGCTGCGATGACCGGCGCTCCTGGAAGCGCGCCCCCGACAACACCGTCAATGAGGCGGGCTACTCCGGCAAGCGTCCACGGCAGCGAATGTAGGACATCCTCGACAAGCCCTGCCCAGTCCACCCTGACGCAGGGCACACGTACCGTAACTGCCGCGGCCTCCAGTTCCTGCTGCGGTGAGGCAAACTCCCTCCCCCCAAGCAGGGAGAAGAGCACGAGGAGAAGCGCAACGACAAGCAACCACGCGGCAGGGACAACGAGGACCAGGACCCACCCGCGGGCGGCGGCTACCCGGCCATACAGAACGAGGTGGCCATCATCTACGGCGGACACGGCGCCAAGGAGAGCAAGCGCAAGCAGAAGCTAGTCAAACGCCAGGTTCTCATGGCGCAATCGGGCACGCCAACGTTCTACCAGCAGTAGGAACAGCCCATCACCTTCAGCTGAGAGGACCATTGGTGTGACTTCGATGAGCCCGGCCGCTACCCCCTCATCGTCAGCCCCATCGTCCGCAACTCGCTCCTGCGCAAGGTCCTCATCGACGGGGGGAGCGGCCTGAACATCCTCTTTGAGAAGACCCTCCTCGCGCTGGGGCTACGCGTGGAGGACCTGCAGGAGTCCGACACGCCCTTCTACGGCATCGTCCCGGGTCGCGGCACCCACCCCCTCGGGCACATCACGCTGCCCGTCGTCTTCGGCGACAAGAACAACTGGAGGAACGAGTACATCCGCTTCGAGGTGGCTCGCATCGACTCCTCCTACAACGCCATCTTCGGGCGCCCTGCACTCGCCAAGTTCATGGCGATCCCCCACCACTCGTACATGGTACTCAAGATGCTGGGCCCCAAGGGCGTACTCTCCATCCGTGGTTACTTCCAGCAATCCCATGAGTGTGACCAGGCGGTGCTAGCCGCATCTGAAGACCTCGAGCACGAAGCCGCTCGGGAAGAGGTGAAGGCGCTGGCTGCAAAGATCCAGCCATCCATCCCGGCTGCGGAAACCAGCCGGAACGTGATGCAGTCGGCGGTCCCCACCAAGCAGATCGGTCTGGGGTTTGACTATCCCAAGAAGACGGCGACGATCGGGGCCAACCTGGACCCCAAATAGGAAGACGCACTCACCCAGCTCCTGCGCCGGAACCACGACATGTTCGCCTGGCAACCATCCGACATGCCTGGCGTCCCAGAGAGCTGGCTGAGCACAAGCTAAAGACCGACCTGGGCGCCAAGCCCGTGAAGAAGCAGAAGCTACGCCGATTCTCACACGACAAGAAGGAGGCGATTAGAGTAGAGGTAGCCCGGCTATCGGCCGCCGGTTTTATTAGAGATGTTTTCCACCCTGAGTGGGTCGCGAACCCTGTCCTTGTACTAAAGAAAAATAAAAAGGAGTGGAGAATGTGTGTTGATTATACCGAGCTCAACAAACACTGCCCGAAAGATCCTTTCGGGCTACCTAGGATAGATCAGGTTGTAGATTCTACGGCAGGCTGCGCCCTGCTCTCCTTCCTAGATTGTTACTCAGGCTACCATCAGATAGCACTAGCCCCGGAGGACCAAGAGAAGACATCATTCATCACGCCCTTCGGGGCCTACTGCTACAAGACAATGTCCTTCGGTCTGAAGAATGTCGGGGCTACCTACCAGCGCTGCATTCAAGCCTGCCTTGCCAAGCAATGGAGCAGGAACGTAGAAGCCTACGTCGACGATGTGGTGATCAAAACTAAGCACCTGGACAATTTCCTCAAGGATATAGAGGAAACTTTCGACAGCCTCAGGGCCTACGGGTGGAAGCTCAACCCAGAGAAGTGTGTCTTCGGAGTCCCATCGGGCAAGCTCCTGGGCTTCATCGTCAGCAACCGGGGCATCGAGGCCAACCCCGAGAAAATATCTGCAATCACCAACATGGAGCCTCCCACATCGCAAAAGCACGTGCAGAAGCTCACCGGGTGCATGGCGGCACTCAGCGGATTCATTTCCCGTTTAGGCGACCGAGGGCTCCCCTTCTTCAAGCTCCTCAAGAAGATGGACACTTTCAAGTGGACGAACGACGCGCAAAAGGCACTGAATGAGCTTAAGGCGTTCCTATCTTCGCCTCCAGTGCTGACCGCCCCAATCCGGGCACAAGACGACAACCCAGCAGGAGACTTGTACCTGTATCTGGCTTGTACCACCCACGTCGTGAGCACGGCCCTGGTCGCAGAGAGGGATGATCCAACGCACATGTACAAGACCCAGCACCCAGTATACTTCATCAGCGAGGTCCTTAGCCCGGCAAAAGTAAGGTACCCTCAAGTACAGAAGCTGCTTTATGCCGTCCTCATTACATGCCGCAAGCTACGCCACTACTTCGAGGAGCACAGAGTCGTGGTAGTCACATCATTCCCGATTGGGGACATCCTGCGCAACAGAGAGGCAGCAGGAAGAATCGCCAAATGGGCGTGCGAGCTGGGCGCTTACGACATCGACTTCAAGCCACGCACAGCCATAAAGTCCCAAGCTCTAGTCGACTTCGTGGCCGAGTGGACAGAGCAGCAGGTGCCTGCCAACCTAGAACGACCAGAGCACTGGGTGATGTACTTCGACGCTCCCTAAATCTTGAAGGCGCTGGGGCTGGCGTCCTCCTCGTATCACCCAAGGGCGAACAATTAAAGTACGTGCTCCAGATCTGCTTCAAGCTGTCTAACAATGCCACGGAGTACGAAGCTTTAATCCACGGCCTGCGCATTGCCGAGTCACTAGCCATCAACAGAGTCCTCGTCTACGGTGACTCCCTAGTGGTAATAAACCAGGTCAACAAAGATTGGAGTTGCACCAAAGAAAAGATGTCAGCATATTGCGCAGAGGTCAGGAAGCTGGAGAGAAAGTTCCAAGGCATTGAGTTCCATCATGTAGTCCGAGATGACAACGTCGCAACAGATGTCCTGTCCAAGCTAGGCTCCAAGAGAGCCAATGTACCACCCGGCATATTCGTCCAAGTCCTGGAAAAGCCAACCGTGGCAGAAGGCGAGGAAGAGGTTCCTTCCACCGCAACACTCAAAGAAGACCAGGTCATGATCATTGTGCCCGACTGGAGAGTTGCGATCGTAGAGTGCATCAAGTCAGGCACTCTGCCTGAACCAAAATCAGCCGGCGACAGGGTGCACCGCAGAAGCATAAGCAAAAGCTACACACTGATCGGGGACCAGCTTTACCGGAGAAGGCATATCTCAGGGAGAAGGCATATCTCAGGGAGAAGGCATCAACCTGCTGAACGAGATCCACTCGGATTCGTGCTCAAACCACGCGGCGTCAAAAACTCTCGTGGGCAAAGCCTTCAGAGCAGGGTCTTACTGGCCAATAGCAAAGCAGGATGCAGAATCCATCGTCAGAGCCTGCGAGGGCTGTCAGTTCTTTGCCAAGCAACAGCACCTCCTAGCCTCCGAGTTGCAGAACATTCCGGTCCCCTGGCCTTTCGCATGCTCGGGGGCTAGACATGATTGGCCTGTTCAAAAAGGCAACTTGGGGATACGATCACATCCTGGTGGCAATCGACAAATTCACGAAGTGGATAGAGTACAAGCCAATCAGCAAGTTGACAGCAGCCAAGGCAATAGAGTTCATTGGAGAAATCATGCACAGGTTTGGGGTCCCGTCAGAAATCATCACAGATCTGGGCACCAACTTTGCAGCCGACTCATTCTTCGAGTTCTGCAAACGCAAGGGCATCCTGGTACGATACGCCTCCGTGAAGCACCCCCGAGCAAACGGGCAAGTGGAGCGAGCCAATGGTATGATTCTCCATGGGCTTAAGCCGGCGATCTTTGATAAACTAAAGCCATATGAAGGAAAATGGCTGTGAGAGCTGCCCTACGTCATCTGGGGGCTCAGGACTCAACCATCAAAGGCAATCAGCAACAACACTCCTTTCTACATGGTGTATGGGTCAGAGGCAGTTCTCCCAGCTGACTTAATTCACGGGGATCCAAGGATCGCTTTCAGGAACATTTCAGCCGCAGAGCAATCCAGGACAGAGGACGTTGACCTCGTTGAAGGCGAGCGCCTTCACGTAGCGCTCAAGGCAGTCAAGTACCAGCAGGCCCTTAAACGTTACTATGACAAGAACGCCAAGCCAGCCTACTACCACGAAGGCGATCTGGTCCTCAAACGCAAGACGTCATCCGCCGGACAGTCTAAGCTGAGCGCCCCATGGGAAGGGCCATATGTCATCAAGGAAGTGCTTGGCAAGGCCACATTCAAGCTGTGTGAACCTGAAGGCAGGGAGCTACCCAACACATGGAATTCAGAGCACCTGCGCCGCTTCTACTCCTAGGCCGAGTGATATCTCCACCCAAGCCGAGTGCTGAACCACATACTGCTTTTCTCCCAAGCAACAACCACTCGGCACACACGGGTCGAGCACCCTGAAAGCTCATCTTCCAGCGACAACCAAGCCGTGTGCGGGCCGAACACCCTGAACGCTCATTATCCGGCGACAACCAAGCCGAGTATCAATAAAGTTGCATTTTCACAAATGTTTCCTCTGTCATGTAATTTAGTTACATTTACGAGAACCACCCAGCGACAGGCAAGCCGGGACTAACTCACTACCGATGGCGACAACCAAGCAGAACTAGTAGAGTCTCTACGCCTTAAACTGCACCCATCGACAACCAAGCTGCGGAAAAGGCAACTCTAAGCTCTAATCAGCGACAACCAAGCTGCCTAAAGAGCACTCGCTAGTACGCGTTGCCCTAAAAATTACCAGCGACAGCCAAGCTGCGAAAAGGGCCCATCCTAAAAACACTCTTGCATCCGGTGACAACCAAGCCGCGAAAAGAGCAAACGATCGCTCAGGCTCTTGCATCCGGTGACAGCCAAGCCGTGAAAAGAGCATACGACACACATACATACTCTAACCAGCGACAACCAAGCTGCCTAAAGAGTTAACATACGCCACACGACGGACGATCGAGCAATAGTCGAGCCGCTCAGGGCCACATTGTTCAACCCACAATACCAACAGCTACGCCGCCGGAGCGGCACAAAGCAAAATTCAAGGAACATACAGGTCATTCTCCTAAAGTTCCTTCTTCACATCGTCTGCCAGTTACGTCAAACTGCAACTACTGGTCTCCCCCCAAGTCGAAATGAAAAAGAGCTGCAGCAGCCACACCGATCGGTCGAGCGGCCTCCTGGTACTCAGAGAAAAGCTCTTGGGTAGTCCCATCTTTCGGCCCGGCAGAAACCACAGCAAAATCCACCTAAGGGTAATGAGTCTTCACTGTTGCGGCCACATCAGCAACAGCTTCCTGGATTGATCCTTTGAAGAGCTCCTCAGCAGCATCCAAAGCTCCAGGCAACCGATCAATAATAGGTTGCCCCACATCCTGAGGTGCCAGCATATCCACAAGGGCCTTGACTCCAGTTTCTAGGGTGTCCTACCGCCTGCCCAACTGACTGTACTTCAACGATTGCTTGCCAACCTCAACCAGATCTTCAGCATGCTGCTCGGTCAGGCGAGTCACTTCGGCACCAAGCTTTAATCCTCCTCGCGCTCGAAGTCCTTTCCTCGCAGAGCTGAGCCTGATCGTTTCTCAAATAAAGACTGGGCACCAGCTAGTAATTTATACGAGATATCAAGGTCTTTTGCAATTACCTCATATGCAGTTTTCTGGCTGGTCAGCTCACCCTTCAGTCGCAACACCTCAGCGTCAGCAGTATTCTTCTGATGGCGGAGCTTCGCCAGCTTCTGTTTTTGAATCTCAAGGGTGCGCGTCACCTTCAAAGCAAGCTCAGCGTTCTCTACAAAAGGGCAGACCACCCAGATCACTAAAGGCCAAGCAGCAACAGAAGGGGTAGAACTCAATCGACTACAGTGAGGCAGATACCTCGGGCTTTCTGCTCAGCGACCTCAAGCCTCCTCTTCGAATCGACATTCTCAGTATAGAGGAGATAGACCCCGCGAACACAATCCTGATAAGGGGACCAATACTACAATTAGCGCGCAGTCCAACAGCAAGTAAAACTATGACATCAAGGGGATATTAAAACTCACGGGCACATCGCCGGCACCCAGAGCAGCCAGGCCAGACGGACCAGGCACGGCCAGATCCCGGGGCCCCACATTGACGACAGCAACAGGTTGCTGAGCCGTATGTGGAGCCAACTCCCGATGATCACCAGGGTGGACGACACTAGGTTCTGGCACCTCACACTAGGGCTCGTCAGGAGCAGTGCTTCGTGCTTGACACCAGGCGTCCCCAACTCTGCCTATGCTAGATCAGCGCCATTGGCAGCCCCCGCGGGAGGAGCCGGCTCAAGCACCTTCTCCCCGCTCCCTGACGACACTACGCTGGAGCCCGCCACATCCGACCCACGGTTCGCCATGGCCCTCTTTACAGCCTCCAGTGCTCTACTTCGGGGAGGCGATCCTGCACTACCTGATCTAGCAATCATCCGGGCATTTCTGCAAGCAAGACAGCGATCCTACCTTAGTTCAACATACAACCAACCTACAGCGACACGCTTCATCAGCAAAAGCAGAAATAGAGAACTTACTAAGGCAGCTTAATCTTGGTCTTCTTCAGTCTCACGGTCAGGCCTGCCACCGGACGCGCGGACAAGGGAATGGCGTCAGTTTCCTTGCTGGAGGACTCTCGCAGCAAGCGCCGCTTTCGGGACTGCAAGGTCTCATTATCAGACGTCTCTCCCTCCTCTTCAGCCAGACCGACGGTTTTCAAAGACTTCCCGGCAGCCGCTGAAGCACTCCGTCTCCTTGTGGCCTGGCGGGTTGCACGGCGTCCCTCCTCCACAGGTGCGATGCCCTCCGTCCCAGCTGGCTCTTCCCCTAGCTGCTCGTCGTCACCAACATCAGCATAAAAATCAGCGGGCATTTCCCCGTAATCAACATTCTCCTCCGAGCAGTTACCCTCGGCACCAGGAGCAAGGGCCGACTTCAGTGACAGATCCTCTGGATACGGAGGCTCGGAAAAATATTTGAAGCACTCACCCTGCAAGGACACAGCCGTCGATCAGACAAAACCATTTCAGAATAACAACAGAGACTGACAGTACGAACTGAAACACACAGTAAGCTACATACCGCAAAGGGAGGAGCATATACAGAGTACGACTGCGGAGCGCCATGGTTGGTTATCCTTCCGGTGAAGAAGCTTTTAATTCGAATCTTTATCTCTTCTCGAGTCACCACCCTGTTCATCTCCCGGGTAGGATCATTCACGCAAGAGTAAAAACATGCTTGATGCACCCTGTCTTTCAGAGGTTGGATATTATGATAAACAAAATCGATGGCAACTGCCATGCCAGTCAGACCCCTCTTCTTCAGACCAGCAACCCTATCCATCAGTTCGCGCACCTCGTCCATCTCTTTCTCAGGTACTGTCTCCTGCTAGTTATCTCTAGGCTGCGGCACACACCCCGAGTACACCGGGACTGAATCTTCGACATTCTCCATCAAGAACCACTTATCTGGCCACCCTTTGTTGGACGACAGCAACGGCAGATCCAAGTACTTTTGCCTCATACTATCCCTCATCTGGAACCCAGCGCCGCCGATGCACATGGGCTATCCGCTCTTATCGTGACTCTTGCAGACAGATACCGCCACAGGTTGAAATGCGGCGGTATACCGAGAAAAGCTTCACACAGATGCACAAAAACCGCAAGCTGGGTGATTGAATTCGGATTGAGGTTTATCAAATCCAGACCGTAGTAGTGCAGCAATCCATGAAGAAAAGAGCAAATTGGTAGTCCAAGTCCACGATAGAAATACCTGTAAATATCGGAGTCATGTGCGGGAGTACCTCCGGATACACCCGGCCGGCTTGCAGCTTCCACAGATTGGCGGATTTCGGCGGCAACAACCCCAACTTCAGTAGCTCATCCAGCTGCGCATCCTCGACCATGGTGGCGGTCCACGCAAATTGGGGATCCAGAGGCTCCCCTGACATCGACGAACCACCGGCCTCCTGCCCAGTGGGGACGATCTGACGCGAACTCTTCTTGGGCGCCATCTTTTCCACACTGCGCCGGATCACCTTGGATTTCAAGCGCATTCAACACGCGCGGAGATGGGGGATATTGATTGACGGATTACACTCAGCGACGAGTTGACCCTAATCCTTTGGGGCAAGAAGATGAAGGCACTGTAACCAGTAATTGACCGGCCGTCCTTCTTATTGGGATCGCGCCGTCAATCCTCACGGCGTCAAAAGGCCCCTTCCACCCGGGTACGCTACCACTCGGGGGCTGGAGCATTCAGGCTCCTCCACCCGGGCGCGCTACCACTCGGGGGTTGGAGCACTCGGGCTCCTCCACCTGGGTACGCTACCACTCGGGGGCTGGAGCATTCGGGCTCGTCCCCCGGGCGCGCTACCACTCGGGGGATAGAGCACTCAGGCTCCTCCACCCGGGTATGCTACAACTCGGGGGCTGGAGCATTCAGGCTCCTCCACCAGGGTACGCTACCACTCGGGGGCTGGAGCAGTCAGGACCCCTCCACCCGGGTACGCTACAACGCGGGGGCTGGAGCACTCAGGACCCCCCACCCGGGTACGCTACCACACGGCGAACGGAGTATTTAGGCTCACTCCACTCGGGCACCGCACTACTCAGGGCTGGTGCACCCAGACTTGCAGCTTGGAAGGGATACACCTTCCGCACATAGAATCATCTATTGCTCGATCTAGTACATCAAGACAATTCGCATCCTCGGGGGCTTGATCGCTGCTTCGAGCTCCCCAGGGGCAGGGACTTCGACCAAGTATCAGGGCAATTTCTAGACAACGACGAGGATCCGCAATACGTCAACAAATGATAAGATAGAAAAGCAACATCCAAGCTTTACTGGTCACAAAATATGTCCCGATTACAAAGGGACCATCATAGCTACAGCTACTAGTACTAACGCCCTACGGCTACCAATGGAAGCCCTACACTACGGGGCCCGGGGCCATAACGCGGCGGCGCTTGAGGTCACGGGGCGCCTCGTTGTCGCCGGTGTCCTCCCTGCTGCTGCTGCTGTCCTCGTCGCTGCTGTCGCCATCGTCGCTACTGCTACCGCCGTCCTCGTCGTCGCCGTCGGCGCCGTCTTCCTCGCCGCCTCCAGCAGCGTTCGCGGCACCCTCGCCGCCCATTGCGCCGCCTGCGGCGCCGTCGTCGCCCCCAGCGGCGTCGTCACCACCGTCGTCACTGCCACCGTCCTCGTTGTCCTCATCCTCGTCGTCCTCGCCCTCCTCGTCGCCGCCGCCATCTTCGTCTTCCTCGTCGTCAGAGCCGCCAAGACCGGGCTGCTCAAGGCCCTGTCTCGCGACCTGCTCCTCCGTGTTGTACCCCTCGGAGTCAGTCGGTTCCGGCTCCTCGAGGGGGATGTCGCTCTCCGACCCCTCCTCATCGTCGCTGCTGCTGGGGTCGGGGGTCGGCGCGCCGTTGTCCAAGCCTCCGTAGAGGTACTCGTCCTCCGAGTCATCAAAGATCTTGCGTTTCCTACCGCCGGCCATGGCTCTCGCAAGGATGTGCTGCGGGGCTAGGGCTGCAAGGGCGCTTGGAGCAATACTAAACCGGCAAAGAAACCGACCCTTCATTATATAGAGGGGAGGCGGCGCTTCGGTTCCCGTATACAGAAAGCGCGGGGTGCGCCGTTTCGGTTTCCGTTGCGGACTCAGAGAAGCGTAGAGCGCGTCCTTTCGGCTTCCATGCTGGATACGCGCTAGTTTCTGCCGTGCTTGGCGGTTTGGCAAAGTGCGACGGGAATATTCCGTGCACACACGTGCCCGATCGATACCCGAGACGCGCGTTTGGGATTTGCTGACAGTTCTCGGTTCACGGTCTCCAAGCTGTTGATATCATGTCATGACGTCAGCACCCTGGGCAAGCTCCAAGATGCATTATCATACCCCTTGAATCTTGGGGGCTGCGGGGGTGGTCAGGAAAAGGTTCCCTACAAATTTTTTACGGTAACTTCATAGCAGAACAGTTCAAACTTTCAAGTTGATTGCTTCTCAAGTCAACTTGAAACTTGGGGGCTACTCCATATGGAGTCCATCTTGCGATGGCCTCCAGGTTGTGAATGGCGAGACGGACTCCAGTAACCTTCAACCTGATTACTTCGAAATCGTCATGAAGTTCAGGGGCTTGTGGGAGTCAGGTACCACCAGGTCCCTCATGACGACGGATGACGTCAGTCTGACAGGTGGGCCGAGCGGTCTGGCTTTCGATCCCAAGGGACGACAGGCTTAGGGGTCAAGCAAACCACTCGGATCTGCACTGAACTAGTTAGATAGGAACTGATCCCGTGTAATCAGCATCTGATCCCTGTAATTCCGTAGCGAGCCACCCCTCGGGGGGCGCACTTTGTGACCCTAGCCCTTCAGCCTATATAAGGGGGGCTAGGGACCGCGGGAAAACTCTCTCATTCCCTCGTTTAGACGAGCAATACAATCCAGAACCTCACACAGGACGTAGGGTATTACGCCACATGGCGGCCTGAACCTGTCTAGCTTCTGTGTCCCCTCGTGCTGTGAACCCATCGCGGTCTCCTTGTCATCCCTGCCGATCTCAAAACCTCCGCAGGTCCAACCCTGTGGTGGGCTGCTGGGAATAAACTCCCACACATAGAGATTATAATTCTATAATTATGCTCATTGGTTGATGAAAGGAGATCCCTCAATTCTTATTTCTTGAAGATCGGCCTTTGGATGGAATTCTAGCGAGAAAGATCAAGGATTGAGAGCCCTAAGTGCCATAAAGTCGAAAGAAGGGCATTTAGAGATTCTTTTGCTAGTTTGATGGTTGTACTATAAGGGGGTCGATGTGAGTAGCTTGATGGACTTCGTTCAATTAGTTCTATTTATTTTCGAGTTGAACTTGGTCCTAAAGCTCATTCACTTAAAATGTGCTAAAATACACTCACCCAAACTTGTTTCAACTAAAAAACACCTCTAATCGTCTTCTTATTCAAAACAGCGAATAATCAGAGTTTTAATACGCATCGGGCCGTCTATTGCTCAGGACCATCCGGTGTGTTCTAAATCAGTGATGGCCTTTCTTATCTTTGTCCGTGCGCTTAATGCGCACCGGACCATCCGGTCCTTCACCGAACGTTTTGGGCCGAGGGGTTTGTCTAGGGCGTCCCCGGACGTGCTTCACACACCGGACCGGCCGGTGTACCACCAGACATTTTAATCAGAGTGTTGCGAAATTGTTCTATCTAAGGCATTTGTAGCCGACGGACCGTCCGGTGCTCACCACTTGGCGCGTAAAAGGGGATTTAAAAAATACACGCACCGGACCATCCGTTGGTCGCGTAAAATGCGCAAAGCATATACACAGCCTCTATATAAATAACCGCCCCCCACCCCTCATTTTACTATCTTTGAGACCAGGAAGCTCTCATATAGACACAAAGGCCATTCAAGCACCAAATATTCATAAAATCTTCGAGCTTTGGGTCAAGAGACTTGAGAGTGAGAGAACTTCTTGAGGGAGGTTCAAATGAATACTAGGGCTTGTTGCTCTTGGTGATCGCGATCACCTAGACAACTGCGTGTGCGAGCTTTCTAAAGATTGTGGAAGAAACCGAGGAAGGCCTTTGCAAAGGCATTGTGAGCAGTTTAGAGTCCTCCGTTTCGGAGTGGAGAAGGGCATCCCAAAAAGAGCACTTGATCTACGGATCAAGGAGTTGCTTGACCTTTGCAAAGGTCACCTTGCCATCCTCTTTACTTTGCGAGGGAGAGGTCGTAGTCACTTGTGAGCTACACATGAGCAAGGCCTTGCGAGGGCGCCAAATGAGGAGATTAGGGGGAGTCACGACTCCTCGATACCTTTGGAAAAAGATCGCTGTGGCATCTCTTCATTTTTACTTTCTGCATTTACCTTTCATGCAATTTACTTTTCGTAATTTACATCCTTAGAATTACATGCTTGGCTCTAGGTTGCAAACCTTTTGTTATCGTGAAGAACTCTAGACACACTTAGTTAGGCACCAGGGTGAATTGGGACTTGTGCGATATGATTTAATTTGAGTTTTGAAATTAAAAGTCAAATTCACCCTCCCCCCTCCCCCACACACACTTTTGGGCATCTTTATCCTTTCACGCCTAATGGCCCTCCCCTTGCGGTTGTCGGCAGAACAAAAATACCTATACAATATATAACCATGTATAAATATACCTAGACATATTTCTATTTCTATTACATATTTATACCTATACAATATATAATCATGTATCTATGATCTCGAGATCGAACGGTCGAACCAACGCTACGGAGGTGCTCTACAGTCAAGATGTGCGTATGTATTCATAGAGACTAGGTGATTTTCCCGCGCGTTGTTGCGGGACATAAAGAGTGATTTCAGTATTTGTTTCACGAAAGAATAGTATTGATTCAAATTTTCATTTGGCAGAGAAAATAGTATTTGTTTCACGAAAGAATAGTATTGATTCAAATTTTCATTTGGCAGAGAAAATAGAACAATGGAACTGCTATGGGTCTGTCAGTACTCATCCTCTAACAATAATTCTAATAAACCTATGCAATTAAAATTACTAAAAAGATGTGTGAAATGGATATTTCATTATGGCACGAGATATCTCTAGTTATGACAACTTATTACCTTTGGGTGCGCTTCCTAACAATACGTGAATCAAAGAGCTGCACAGAGAACTCCATTTACCTGTCCTTTTATCTCCTGCTGTTCTACATAGGCGTAAATATGCGAATCAAAGAGCTGCACAAAGGATTCCATTTACCTATCATTTTATCTCCTACTGTTCTGCACAGGGGATATTACATAATTATTTAGGTAAGAAACGCAAGTGCCTTCGTATAGTTCGAAGTCCTACATTTAGAAAGTGTAGCGACATTAATATACCAATGAATGTGAGATGTAGAGAGTAACCTCAACTTGCTACCGAATGAATTGCAATGACTAAAGCATGATGGCTTTACCTGTGTATATATGTGTGAGAGAAGAAAAAATATATAGTTGTATAGTAAACCGAAGAGGAGAGTGACTTGAACAGTTATTTGACAATCCTTATTAGTAGGAAGCTTAGCCTAATAGAAAAATAAATAATACGTGGAAAGTAGAATTCACCTTAATCGGCACGTTGTGGGGGCTCCGGAAATTTTTAAAGTGACATCATTTCTAAATTAGTGGACTCAAAGATGACGTGAATTTTAAAAATAGAAATATACTAATGTATGTTGTATGACAATATTTTTTATCACATTATACTTGATAACTTATTCATCTTAGTTTAAAATGATTGGTTTTTAAATAATTTATCATCTGACATGACAATATTTTTTAAACACATTTTTTATGAATGTACTATTCTTTAAACAAATTATACTTGATAACTTATTCATCTTAGTTGATAAAGGTTGACTTTTAAATAATTGATTATCTATGACACATTATTTTTTAACATACTATTTTTTTAATACATTGTATTTGATAATTTATTCATCTTAGTTGAGAGAGATTGACTTTTAGATGATTGATCATCTATGACACATTACCTTTTATCGTACTACTCTTTAAACACATTATACTTGATAATTTATTCATCTTAGTTGAAAGAGATTGACTTTTAAATAATTGATCATCTTTGTATTTATGTTGCGGGAATTTATGGCAAAGTGATTGAAAGGATAAATAATTGTATGCATGGATGTTATTAGCCACAGAAGATCGGTGAAAGACATTAATAAAATGTCCTAGTGGATGATGACATAACTTCTTAATGGATGATGACGTGGATATCTTGCATTATGATTTTAGTGGCCTCTATCTGTATAGATATATAGGATAAACGTAGTATGTGTATATGTGAGCGTGTGCATATTTTACGAAATAAAAATATCTTTTTCTTGAAAAACAGCCACGTAACCACTTGTGTACCAGAGTATCAGGGTAAAGCCTTTGGGAGCGAACGTGCGGTTGTGTGCGGTTGCTGTGCAAATCGATAACTCACCAATCGTGTGCTCAAGCTCCACCGGTCGAATCACCCTCACACAGTCGCACCTGGTTGTGCACTCATGGTCTGCGGCGGCTAATAACTCACTGACTGCGACTTGGATTTGGACACCAGAAAGAACGATATGGAAGCTTTGGTTTCAAGAAAGCACAATAGGCAATAGGACAAAGGTTGGTTCCTATCCTAAGTAACTGATGATACCCATAGATTCCTCTGCCCCAGAGACCATGGATAAGAATGGTATCTGGAAATCAGTGAAGCAATCAAGTTGTATGCACTTCATTACTCATGATAAAAATGATAAACCGTGTCATTTAATTTGAGTAGCTGACAAATCAATCTTTGCTGCCATCTTCAAGAAAAGGGTAAAATAGTCTTCAATAATCTTAATCCATACATTTATTTCACCTCACACCAATACAGAATAAAACAACATAGATGTGCTGCCCCTGCAGCAAAACATAAATGAAGAACAGTGGAAACCAGTGATGGACTCATCACTCATGTTACATGATCATTCATATTTGATCGAATGGCTAAACTAAAATGATTAAGCTTGAGTTCTTCAATGATTAACCTTGAGTACTTCACAGGTTGTTTTTGGTGCTATCATCGAGAAAAGGGTAATCTGTGTAACCAACGACAGGGTCTTGCGTGTAGAAGGTGGAGCGATCATACTTGTTTAATGGCGCGCCTAGTTCGAACCTCCTTGGCAGGTCAGGGTTGGCCAAAAAGAGCCTCCCATATGCGACGAGATCAGTGTAGCCTTCCACTACTACCTTGTTGCCTTCGTCCCGATCATACCCGCCGGCGGCAATGAACGTGCCGTTGAAAGCCTTCCGGAACGGCAGGAGCCTATGAGGAATCTGCCGGCGGCCATCGACAATGGCCATCCTAGGCTCCACCATATGGCAGTAGAGGAATCCCTCGTGCTTGTTGAGCTGCTGAATCATGTAGTGGCCAAGCGCAATTGGGTCGGAATCCACACAGTCCATGAAGTCTACAAAGGGCGAGAGCCTGATGCCCACGCGGTGCGCGCCGACCTCGCGGACGATGGCGTCGATGACCTCCACGGCGAAGCGGCATCGGTTCTCCAGGCTGCTACCGTACTCATCCGTGCGGTCATTTGAGCTGTCCTTCATGAATTGCTCGAGGAGGTACCCGTGCGCGCCGTGGATCTCGACGCCGTCGAAGCCTGCTTCGATTGCGTTCCGTGCTGCCCGCCTGAAGTCATCGACGATCGTCGGTATCTCCTCGGTCCGCAGCCGGCGCGGCTTGGAATACACCATTCCAGACTCGGTGTCCGGGGAAATCTGCTTGTCCGTGCTCGAGATAGGCGCTTGCCCGTCGGGCTGAAGCTCTGCCAAGTGTCAATTGGATCAAAGGAAAAATCAGTAACCAGCTTGACAACCAGCAATAAACAAAGGCACGCTTGTGGTAGTAGAATATAAACAAAGACAGTAAGGCACGCTTGTAGTAGTTGGATACGCACCGTTCGTGGAGACCCTGCCGACATGCCAAATCTGACAGAAGAAGAGGGCGCCCTTGCGATGGACGGCGTCGACGATGGGCTTCCATGCCTCGACCTGCTCCTGCGTCCAGATGCCGGGCGTCTCCGGGTAGCCCTGCGCGGTGGCGGACACCCCCGTGGCCTCGGCGATGAGCAGGCCGCCCCTGGTGGCGCGCTGCGAGTAGTAGACGGCAGCGTGCGGCTGGGGCACGTTGCCGTAGGAGCGGCACCGCGTGAGCGGCGCCAGCACCACGCGGTGGGAGAGCTCGAACTGCCCCATCTTGTACGGCGTCATCAGAGGAATCACCATCTTCCCAGCAGCTTCTTGCGCCATCTTGCCTGCCTGGACTGGGAGAACAGCCGCTGCCGCTTGCTGCCTTTCTGCTCTAGATTGCTTGCTTTGTTTCTGCTCTGCTTCGGAGTCGACGGCGGAGCTTCCTGTCCAGAATGATCCCACGCCCACGTGCGTCACCCTTCTCGTCAGCGACCTGCTCTTCGGTCGCACGACGACAGCGGCCATGACATGACACCTTTCTCACGCAGGTTCGTTGGATCCGGGCGGCACACCAAAGGCCCAACCGCCTGTTAGCTTCACACTGTTCACGGGTTGAAAAGCAGATGCTGTTATCTCCGATAATAAGAGATGGCGCACCTATGACATGTGAGGTTATCTCTTATGGATCTTCTTCACCCATGGTCGATGTGTGAACTTTTGTGTTCACCTAGCTACCACAACATAAGTTGGACGTGGTGCAGATGTAGACCAGCCGTCGTGACATTAATTTTCTTGCAATATAATCATCAACTCTCTCCGTACATACTACCTCCGTCCCAATCTATAGATCGTTTGTTTTTTTTTCGATATCAAATTTGACCAACTCGTTTTATTCAAATTTTATGCGAAAATATGAAATATTCAATTCATAGCAAGAGTATATTATATGTTAAACTAAATTAAAGAAAATAAATAAGAATTATGAAATTTTTTTGAATAAACGAGAAAGTCAAATTTGGTGTAAAAAAGTCTAACGACCTATAATTGGAGACAGAGTGAGTAATCCAAAGCTATATTTAGTTTTATCAACCCGTACATGGGCTCGTCTGACTTTGCGTCTGGTGAAGTTGTGTTACCGCACCTAGAGCCCACCGCTTCAAAGTGGCCCATTGTCACCAGAGGTAATGTCAGGGGATCAGCTTCCAACACCCTACACGTAACTCGATGATTTTCGTCGGCAAAAAAATCGACAGCTTGGAAGATAGCCGTCGAAAAATAAGCTTTTTTCGTCGGCTAGAGCAGCCGACAAAAGATAAATTAATTTTCATCGGCTCGTGGCCCCGGCCGACGAAAACTTATAATATTTTCATTGGATAGAGGCTAGCCGACGAAAAGCCTTGCACAAGTAGCCCCCTGTCGGCCACCGCTAGGGTTTTGAGGTCTTGTTTTCGTGGGCCTAGCCGTGGGCCGACGAAATTTAGACGGCCGACGAAAACTAGTCGGTTAAAAACATAGATCCGCCTATGTTTTTCGTCTCTCTCCTCACTCTTTCTCCTCAACAGCGAGCTGCTGCGCCTCTCCACCTCGCCTACCCCGGCCTCCATCCATCTCACACAAGCTCATGGCCGTTGAAGAGAAGCAGCAAATGTGACGACTCAAGTCCGGTGTACATGGAGGTTCACACATGACAACTTCGAGGTGGCCAGAATTTTTGTCAAGGTGGAGTTTGTTAAATATGTGTCGAATATTTGTACGAGACCGGATATGATGGGACTTTGAGTTGTATTAGCAATAGAGGGTAGAGTCCTTGTAAAACTCTGTAACATGGACCTCCTCACAAATATGAGGGGATGGCTGCTGTTGTAACCACGACAATTAGATGGCTTGGCATAGGGATGCGGTGTTGCCATAGTGTACCCACATGCGGGCGTAACTATCAATAATGGATAGGAGCGTCCATAGTCAAGCTCCGGAGAAGTAGGCTTCCGCTAAACCGCGTTAACAAACATCGTGCCTCCGGTGTCATCTGTGATTGTGCATGAATATATCAATCGATGGATAGTATCTTGCTTGTTTTCTAACATACCCATCTTGTAACTAATAAAAATATAAAAATGATAAAAAGTGACAGTGCCATACTACTGAAAAATGATAAACTTTGAAAGTAGTTTTATAAAAAAACTATTTTGAATTTGACTAACTTTATTGGAAAAAGTGCTAACAACCAAATAAGTACACAACAAAAATATATGTATCACATTGCTCTAGTTATACTATTTTAGTGATACTAGCGGGCTTATAGTCCAACAGTAGTTCCACCTATTTGGAGTTGGAGGTTCCGGGTTTGAATCCCTGTTGGAGCAAATTTAAACAAACGACACCAGAGGCACGTTTGTTACACCCGGAGTTTAGGGATCTTCCCAGCCGGTTAAAGTTCGGTCTCTTCTAACTTAGATCAAAGCCGTGGTGGTGGTTCTTCCCCACCGGTCAATAGTGACATAAATGTCGGTGCATTTTTTGTATAAATTTAGTTAAAACTAAAACAGGTGATTTGTAACATATCAAGAAGTAAACTAGTTTTAAATCAAGAGAATATACTAGTTCATCTTAATCAATGAACTTGATACAAGGGATCGATTACTGTTGTACCCAGCTTATGATAGTACTTGTGTGTACCTTGTGAGAAACATGACCATATGAGGTAGAGGTTTAGGTGATTAACGACAACTTAATCTCGTTACTAATGAGTTCATGACATGAAGGGACTATATTCTATAATTATGCTCATTGGTTGATGAAAGAAGATCCCTCAATTCTTATTTCTTGAAGATCGGCCTTTGGATGGAAATCTAGCGAGAAAGATCAAGGATTGAGAACCCTAAGTGCCATAAAGTACACCTCTAATCGTCTTCTTATTCAAAACAGCGAATAATCAGAGTTTTAATACGCATCGGGCCGTCTATTGCCCAGGACCATCCGGTGTGTTCTAAATCAGTGATGGCCTTCCATATCTTTGTCCGTGCGCTTAATGCGCACCGGACCATCCGGACCTTCACACACCGGACGTTTTGGGCCGAGGGGTTTGTCTAGGGCATCCCCGAACGTGCTTCACACACCGGACCGGCCGGTGTACTACCAAACATTTTAATCAGAGTGTTGTGAAATTCTTCTATCTGAGGCGTTTGTAGCCAACGGACCGTCCGGTGCTCACCACTTGGCGCGTAAAAGGGGATTTAAAAAATACACGCACCGGACCATCCGTTGGTCGCGTAAAATGCGCAAAACATATACACAGCCTCTATATAAAGGACCCTCCCCCCCCTTCATTTTACTATCTTTGTGACCAGGAAGCTCTCATACACACACAAAGGCCATCCAAGCACCAAATATTCATAAAATCTTTGAGCTTTGGGTCAAGAGACTTGAGAGTGAGAGAACTTCTTGAGAGAGGTTCAAATCAAGTGAATACTAGGGCTTGTTACTCTTGGTGATCGCGATCACCGAGACAACTACGTAACGTGCCTTCTGCGAGCTTCCCAAAGATTGTGGAAGAAACAGAGGAAGGCCTTTGCAAAGGCATTGTGAGCGGTTTAGAGTCCTCCATTTCGGAGTGGAGAAGGGCATCCCAAAAAAAGCACTTGATCTACGGATCAAGGAGTTGCTTGACCTTTGCAAAGGTCACCTTGACATCCTCTTTACTTTGCGAGGGAGAGGTCGTAGTCACTTGTGAGCTACACATGAGCAAGGCCTTGCGAGGGCGCCAAATAAGGAGATTAGGGGGAGTCACGACTCCTCGATACCTTTGGAAAAAGATCGTTGTGGCATCTCTTCATTTTTAATTTCTGCATTAACCTTTCATGCAATTTACTCTCCGTAATTTACTCTAACCAGCGACAACCAAGCTGCCTAAAGAGTTAACATATGCCTCACGGCGGACGATCAAGCAATAGTCGAACCGCTCAGGGCCACATTGTTCAACCCACAATACCAACAGCTACGCCGCCGGAGCGGCACAAAGCAAAATTCAAGGAACATACAGGTCATTCTCCTAAAGTTCCTTCTTCGCATCGTCTGCCAGTTACGTCAAACTACAACTACTGGTCTCCCCCGAAGTCGAAATGAAAAAGAGCTGCAGCAGCCACACCGACCGGTTGAGCGGCCTCCTGGTACTCAAAGAAAAGCTCTTGGGTAGTCCCATCTTTCGGCCCGGCAGAAACCACAGCAAAATCTACCTGAGGGTAATGAGTCTTCACTGTTGCGGCCACATCAGGAACAGCTTCCTAGATCGATCCTTTGAAGAGCTCCTCAATAGCATCCAAAGCTCCAGGCAACCGATCAACAATAGGTTGCCCCACATCCTGAGGTGCCAGCATATCCACAAGGGCCTTGACTCCAGTTTTCAGGGTGTCATACCGCCTGAGGTGCCAAGCTCAACCAGATCTTCAGCATGCTGCTCGGTCAGGCGAGTCACTTCGGCACCAAGCTTTAATCCTCCTCGCGCTCGAAGTCCTTTCCTCGCAGAGCCGAGCCTGATCGTTTCTCAAATAAAGACTGGGCACCAGCTAGCAATTTATACGAGATATCAAGGTCTTTTGCAATTACCTCATACGCAGTTTTCTGGCTGGTCAGCTCACCCTTCAGTCGCAACACCTCAGCGTCAGTAGTATTCTTCTGACTGCGGTGCTCCGCCAGCTCCTGTTTTTGAATCTCAAGGGTGTGCGTCACCTTCAAAGCAAGCTCAGCGTTCTCTACAAAAGGGCAGACCACCCAGATCACTAAAGGCCAAGCAGCAACAGAATTGGTAGAACTCAATCGACTACAGCGAGGCAGATACCTCGGGCTTTCTGCTCAGCGACCTCAAGCCTCCTCTTCAAATCGACATTCTCAGTATGGAGGAGATAGACCCCGCGGACACAATCCTGATAAGGGGGCCAATACTACAATCAGCGCGCAGTCCAACAGCAAGTAAAACTATGACATCAAGGGGATAGTAAAACTCACGGGCACAGCGCCGGCACCCAGAGTAGCCAGGCCAGACGGACCAGGCACGGCCAGATCCCGAGGCCCCACGTTGATGACAGCAACAGGTTGCTGAGCCGTATGTGGAGCCAACTCCCGATGATCACCAGGGTGGACGACACTAGGTTCTGGCACCTCACACTGGGGCTCGTCAGGAGCAGGGGCTTCGTGCTCGACACCAGGCGTCCCCAACTCCGCCTGTGCTAGATCAGCGCCATCGGCAGCCCCCGCGGGAGGAGCCGGCTCAAGCACCTTCTCCCCGCTCCCTGATGACACTACGCTGGAGCCCGCCACATCCGACCCACGGTTCGCCACGGCCCCCTTTACAGCCTCCAGTGCTCCACGTCGGGGAGGTGATCCTGCACTACCTAATTCAGCAGTCATCCGGGCATTTCTGCAAGCAAGACAGCGATCCTACCTCAGTTCAACATAAAACCAACCTGCAGCGACACGCTTCATCAGCAAAAGCAGAAATAGAGAACTTACGAAGACAGCTTAATCTTGGTCTTCTTCAGTCTCACGGTCAGCCCTGCCACCAGATGCGCGGACAAGGCATTGGCGTCAGTTTCCTTGCTGGAGGACTCTCGCAGCAAGCGCTGCTTCCGGGACTACAAGGTCTCGCTATCAGACGCCTCTCCCTCCTCTTCAGCCATACCGACGGTTTTCAAAGACTTCCCGGTAGCCGCTGAAGCACTCCGTTTCCTCGTGGCCTGGCGGGTCGCACGGTGTCCCTCCTCCACAGGTGCGATGCCCTTCGTCCCAGCCGGCTCTTCCCCTGGCTGCTCGTCGTCACCAACATCAGCATGAAAATCAGCGGGCATTTCCCCATAATCAACATTCTCCTCCGGGCAGTTACCCTCGGCACCAGGAGCAAGGGCCGACTTCAGTGACAGATCCTCTGGATACGAAGGCTCAGAAAAATATTTGAAGCACTCACCCTGCAAGGACACAGCCGTCGATCAGACAAAACCATTTCAGAATAACAACAGAGACTGACAGTACGAACTGAAACACACAACAAACTACATACCGCAAAGGGAGGAGCATATACAGAGTACGACTGTGGAGCGCCATGGTTGGTTATCCTTCCGGTGAAGAAGCTTTTAATTCGAATCTTTATCTCTTCTCGGGTCACCACCCTGTTCATCTCCTGGGTAGGATCATTCACGCCAGAGTAAAAACATGCTGGATGCACCCTGTCTTTCAGAGGTTGGATATTATGATAAACAAAATCGATGGCAACCGACATGCCAGTCAGACCCCTGTCCTTCAGACTAGCAACCCTGTCCATCAGTTCGCGCACCTCGACCATCTCTTTCTCAGGTACTGTCTCCTACCAGTTATCTCTAGGCTGCGTCACACACCCTGAGTACACCGGGACTGAATCCTGGACATTCTCCATAAAGAACCACTTATCTGGCCACCCTTTGTTGGACGACAGCAACGGCAGATCCAAGTACTTTTGCCTCATACTATCCCTCATCTGGAACCCAGCGCCGCCGATGCACATGGGCTGTCCGCTCTTACCGTGACTCTTGCAGACATACAGATACTGCCACAGGTTGAAATGCGGCGGTATACCGAGAAAAGCTTCACACAGATGCACAAAAACCGCAAGCTGGGTGATTGAATTCGGATTGAGGTTTATCAAATCCAGACCGTAGTAGTGCAGCAATCCACAAAGAAAAGAGCAAATTGGCAGTCCAAGTCCGCGATAGAAATACCAAGTAAATACCGAAGTCATGTGCTGGAGTACATCCGGATACACCCGGCCGGCCTGCAGCTTCCACAGATTGGCGGATTTCGGCGGCAGCAACCCCAACTTCAGTAGCTCATCCAGCTACGCATCCTCGACCATGGTGGCGGTCCACGCAAATTGGGGATCCAGAGGCTCCCTTGACATTGACGAACCACCGGCCTCCTGCCCGATGGGGACGATCTGACGCGAACTCTTCTTGGGCGCCATCTTTTCCACACTGCGCCGGATCACCTTGGATTTCAAACGCATTCAACACGTGCGGAGATGGGGGAGATTGATTGACGGATTACACTCAGCGACGAGTTAACCCTAATCCTTTGGGGGAAGAAGATGTAGGCACTGTAACCAGTAACTGACCGGACGTCCTTCTTATTGGGATCGCGTCGTCAATCCTCACGGCGTCAAAAGGCCCCTTCCACCCGGGTACGCTACCACTCGGGGACTGGAGCATTCAAGCTCCTCTACCCGGGTACGCTACCACTCGGGGGCTGGAGCATTCAGGCTTCTCCGCCCGGGCGCGCTACCACTCGGGGGCTGGAGCATTCAGGCTCCTCCGCCCGGGCGCGCTACCACTGGGGCCGGAGCACTCGGGCTCCTCCACCTAGGTACGCTACCACTCGAGGGCTGGAGCACTCAGGACCCCTCCACCCGGGTACGCTACCACTCGGGGGCTGGAGCACTCAGGACCCCCCACCCGGGTACGCTACCACTCCGCGAACGGAGTATTTAGGCTCACGCCACTCGGGCACCGCACTACTCAGGGCTGGTGCTCCCAGACTTGCAGCTTGGAACGGATACACCTTCTGCACACAGAATCATCTATTGCTCGATCTAGTACATCAAGACAATTCGCATCCTCGGGGGCTTGATCGCTGCTTCGAGCTCCCCAGGGGCTGGGACTTCGACCAAGTATCAAGGCAATTTCTAGACAACGACGAGGATCCGCAATACGTCAACAATTGATAAGATAGAAAAGCAACATCCAAGCTTTACTGGTGGCAAAATATATCCCAATTATAAAGGGACCATCATAGCTACAACTACTAGTACTAACGCCCTACGGCTACCAATGGAAGCCCTACACTACGGGGCCCGGGGCCATAACGCGGCGGCGCTTGAGGTCACGGGGCGCCTCGTCGTCGCCGGTGTCCTCCCCGCTGCTGCTGCTGTCCTCGTCGCTGCTGTCGCCATCGTCGCTACTGCTACCGCCGTCCTCGTCGTCGCTGTCGGCGCCGTCTTCCTCGCCGCCTCCAGCAGCGTTCGCGGCGCCCTCGCCGCCCATTGCGCCGCCCGCGGCGCCGTCGTCGCCCCCAGCGGCGTCGTCACCACCGTCGTCACTGCCATCGTCCTCGTCGTCCTCATCCTCGTCGTCCTCGCCCTCCTCGTCGCCGCCGCCATCTTCGTCTTCCTCGTCGTCGGAGCCGCCAAGACCGGGCTGCTCAAGGCCCCGTCTCGCGACCTGCTCCTCCGTGTTGTACCCCTCGGAGTCAGTCGGTTCCGGCTCCTCGAGGGGGATGTCGCTCTCCGACCCCTCCTCATCGTCGCTGCTGCTGGGGTCGGGGGTCGGCGCGCCGTCGTCCGAGCTTCCGTAGAGGTACTCGTCCTCCGAGTCATCAAAGATCTTGCGTTTCCTACCGCCGGCCAAGGCTCTCGCAAGGATGTGCTGCGTGGCTAGGGCTGCAAAGGCGCTTGGAGCAATACTAAACCGGCAAAGAAACCGACCCTTCATTATATAGAGGGGAGGCGGCGCTTCGGTTCCCGTATACAGAAAGCGCGGGGCGCGCCGTTTTGGTTTCCGTGGCGGACTCAGAGAAGCGTAGAGCGCGTCCTTTCGGCTTCCACGCTGGATACGCGCTGGTTTCTGCCGTGCTTGGCGGTTCGGCAAAGTGCGACGGGAATATTCCGTGCACACACGTGCCCGATCGATACCCGAGACGCGGCGTTTGGGATTTGCTGACAGTTCTCGGTTCGCGGTCTCCAAGCTGTTGATATCATGTCATGACGTCAGCACCCTAGGCAAGCTCCAAGATGCATTATCACACCCCTTGAATCTTGGGGGCTACGGGGGTGGTCAGGAAAAGGTTCCTACAAATTTTTTACGGTAACTTCACAGCAGAACAGTTCAAACTTTCAAGTCGATTGCTTCTCAAGTCAACTTGAAACTTGGGGGCTACTCAATATGGAGTCCATCTTGCGATGGCCTCCAGGTTGTGAATGGCGAGACGGACTCCAGTAACCTTCAAGCCGATTACTTCGAAATCGTCATGAAGCTCAGGGGCTTGTGGGAGTCGGGTACCACCAGGTCCCTCATAACGATGGATGACGTCAGTCTGACATGAGGGCCGAGTGGTCTGGCTTTCGATCCCGAGGGACGACAGGCTTGGGGGTCAAGCAAACCACTCGGATCTGCGCTGAACCAGTTAGATAGGAACTGATCACGTGTAATCAGCAACTGATCCCTGTAGTTCCGTAGCAAGCCGCCCCTCGGGGGGTGCACTTTGTAACCCTAGCCCTTCAGCCTATATAAGGGGGCTAGGGACCGTGGGAAAACTATTTCATTCCCTCGTTTAGACGAGCAATACAATCCAGAACCTCACACAGGACGTAGGGTATTACGCCACACGGCGGCCTGAACCTATCCAGCTGCTGTGTCCCCTCATGCTGTGAACCCATCGCGGTCTTCTTGTCATCCCAACCGATCTCAAAACCTCCGCAGGTCTAACCCTGTGGTGGGCTGCTGGGAATAAACTCCCACACATAGAGACTACAATTCTATAATTATGCTCATTGGTTGATGAAAGGAGATCCCTCAATTCTTATTTCTTGAAGATCGGCCTTTGGAAGGAATTCTAGCGAGAAAGATCAAGGACTGAGAGCCCTAAGTGCCATAAAGTTGAAAGAAGGGCATTTAGAGATTCTTTTGCTAGTTTGATGGTCGTACTATAAGGGGGTCGAGGTGAGTAGCTTGATGGACTTCGTTCAATTAGTTCTATTTATTTTCGAGTTGAACTTGGTCCTAAAGCTCATACACTTAAAATGTGCTAAAATACACTCACCCAAACTTGTTTCAACTAAAAAACACCTCTAATCGTCTTCTTATTCAAAACAGCGAATAATCAGAGTTTTAATACGCATCGGGCCGTCTATTGCTCAGGACCATCCGGTGTGTTCTAAATCAGTGATGGCCTTTCTTATCTTTGTCCGTGCGCTTAATGCGCACCGGACCATCCGGTCCTTCACCGAACGTTTTGGGCCAAGGGGTTTGTCTAGGGCGTCCCCGGACGTGCTTCACACACCGGACCGGCCGGTGTACCACCAGACGTTTTAATCAGAGTGTTGCGAAATTGTTCTATCTGAGGCGTTTGTAGCCGACGGACCGTCCGGTGCTCACCACTTGGCGCGTAAAAGGGGATTTAAAAAATACACGCACCGGACCATCCGTTGGTCGCATAAAATGCGCAAAGCGTATACACAGCCTCTATATAAAGGACCCCCCCCCCTCATTTTACTATCTTTGAGACCAGGAAGCTCTCATACAGACACAAAGGCCATTCGAGCACCAAATATTCATAAAATCTTCAAGCTTTGGGTCAAGAGACTTGAGAGTGAGAGAACTTCTTGAGAGAGGTTCAAATCTAGTGAATACTTGGGCTTGTTACTCTTGGTGATCGCGATCACCTAGACAACTGCATGACGTGCCTTCTGCGAGCTTTCCAAAGATTGTGGAAGAAACAGAGGAAGGCCTTTGCAAAGGCATTGTGAGCAGTTTAGAGTCCTCCGTTTCAGAGTGGAGAAGGGCATCCCAAAAAGAGCACTTGATCTACGGATCAAGGAGTTGCTTGACCTTTGCAAAGGTCACCTTGCCATCCTCTTTACTTTGCGAGGGAGAGGTCGCAGTCACTTGTGAGCTACACATGAGCAAGGCCTTGCGAGGGCGCCAAATGAGGAGATTAGGGGGAGTCACGACTCCTCGATACCTTTGGAAAAAGATCGTTGTGGCATCTCTTCATTTTTACTTTCTGCATTTACCTTTCATGCAATTTACTTTCCGTAATTTACATCCTTAGAATTGCATGCTTGGCTCTAGGTTGCAAACCTTTTGTTATCGTGTAGAACTCTAGACACACTTAGTTAGGCACCAGGGTGAATTGGGACTTGTGCGATATGATTTAATTTGAGTTTCGAAATTAAAAGTCAAATTCACCCCCCGCCCCGCCACACACACACACTTTTGGGCATCTTTATCCTTTCACGCCTAATGGCCCTCCCCTTGCGGTTGCCGGCAGAACAAAAATCCTATACAATATATAATCATGTATAAATATACCTAGATATATTTCTATTTCTATTACATATTTATACCTATACAATATATAATCATGTATCTATGATCTCGAGATCGAACGGTCGAACCAACGCTGCGGAGGTGCACTACAGTCAAGATGTGCGTATGTATTCATAAAGACTAGGTGATTTTCCCGCGCGTTGTTGCGGGACATAAAGAGTGATTTCAGTATTTGTTTCACGAAAGAATAGTATTGATTCAAATTTTCATTTGGCAAATAAATAGAACAATGGAACTGCTATGGGTCTGTCAGTACTCATTCGCTAACAATAATTCTAATAAACCTATGCAATTAAAATTACTAAAAAGATTTGTGAAGTAGATATTTCATTATGGCATGAGATATCTCTAGTTATGACAACTTATTACCTTTGGGTGCGCTTCCTAACAATACGTGAATCAAAGAGCCGTACAGAGAACTCCATTTACCTGTCCTTTTATCTCCTGCTGTTCTACATAGGCGTAAATATGCGAATCAAAGAGCTGCACAAAGGATTCCATTTACCTATCATTTTATCTCCTACTGTTCTGCACAGGGGATATTACATAATTATTTAGGTAAGAAACGCAAGTGCCTTCGTATAGTTCGAAGTCTTACATTTAGAAAGTGTAGCGACATTAATATACCAATGAATGTGAGATGTAGAGAGTAACCTCAACTTGCTACTGAATGAATTGCAATGACTAAAGCATGATGGCTTTACCTGTGTATATATGTGTGAGAGAAGAAAAGATATATAGTTGTATAGTAAACCGAAGAGGAGAGTGACTTGAACAGTTATTTGACAATCCTTATTAGTAGGAAGCTTAGCCTAATAGAAAAATAAATAATATGTGAAAAGTAGGAGTCACCTTAATCGGCACGTTGTGAGGGCTGCGGAAATTTTTAAAGTGACATGATTTCTAAATTAGTGGACTCAAAGATGACGTGGATTTTGAAAGTAGAAATATACTAATGTATATTGTATGACAACATTTTTTTATCACATTATGCTTGATAACTTATTCATCTTAGTTTAAAAAGATTGACTTTTAAATGATTTATCATCTGATATGACAATATTTTTTAAACACATTATTTATGAATGTACTATTCCTTAAACAAATTATACTTGATAACATATTCATCTTAGTCAAGAGAGGTTGACTTTTAAATAATTGATTATCTATTACACATTATTTTTTAACATACTATTTTTTAAATACATTGTATTTGATAACTTATTCATCTTAGTTGAGAGAGATTAACTTTTAGATAATTGATCATCTATGATACATTACCTTTTATCGTACTACTCTTTAAACACATTATACTTGATAACTTATTCATTTTAGTTGAAAGAGATTGACTTTTAAATAATTGATCATCTTTGTATTTATGTTGCGGGAATTTTATGGCAAAGTGATTGAAATGATAAATAATTGTATGCATGGATGTTATTAGCCACAGAAGATCGGTGAAAGACATTAATAAAATGTCCCAGTGGATGATGACATAGCTTCTTAATGGATGATGACGTGGATATTTTGCATTTTGATTTTAGTGGCCTCCAACTATATAGATATATAGGATAAACGTAGTATGTGTATATGTGAGCGTGTGCATATTTTACGAAATAAAAATATCTTTTTCTTGAAAAACGGCCACGGAACCACTTGTGTACCTGGGTATCGGGGTAAAGCCTTTGGGAGCGAACGTGCGGTTGTGTGCGGTTGCTGTGCAAATCGATAACTCACCAATCGTGTGCTCAAGCTCCACCGGTCGAATCACCCCCACACGGTCGCACCTGGTTGTGCACTCATGGTCTGCGGCGGCTAACTCACCGACTGCGACTTGGATTTGGACACCAGAAAGAACGATGGAAGCTTTGGTTTCAAGAAGGCACAATAGGCAATAGGACAAAGGTTGATTCCTATCCTAAGTAACTGATGATACCCATAGATTCCTTTGCCCCCAGAGACCATGGATAAGAATGGTATCTGGAAATCAGTGAAGCAATCATGTTGTATGCACTTCATTACTCATGATAAAAATGATAAACCGCGTCATTTAATTTGAGTAGCTGACAAATCAATCTTGCTGCCATCTTCAAGAAAAGGGTAAAATAGTCTTCAATAATCTTAATCCATACATTTATTTCACCTCACACCAATACAGAATGAAACAACATAGATGTGCTGCCCCTGCAGCAAAACATAAATGAAGAACAGTGGAAACCAGTGATGGACTCATCACTCATGTTACATTATCATTCATATTTGATCGAATGGCTAAACTAAAATGATTAAGCTTGAGTTCTTCAATGATTAACCTTGAGTACTTCACAGGTTGTTTTTGGTGCTATCATCGAAAAAAGGGTAATCTGTGTAACCAACGACAGGGTCTTGCGTGTAGAAGGTGGAGCGATCATACTTGTTTAATGGCGCGCCTAGTTCGAACCTCCTTGGCAGGTCAGGGTTGGCCAAAAAGAGCCTCCCATATGCGACGAGATCAGTGTAGCCTTCCGCTGCTACCTTGTTGCCTTCGTCCCGATCATACCCGCCAGCGGCAATAAACGTGCCGTTGAAAGCCTTCCGGAACGGCAGGAGCCTATGAGGGATCTGCCGGCGGCCATCGACAATGGCCATCCTAGGCTCCACCATATGGCAGTAGAGGAATCCCTCGTGCTTGTTGAGCTGCTGAATCATGTAGTGGCCAAGCGCAATTGGGTCGGAATCCACACAGTCCATGAAGTCTACAAAGGGCGAGAGCCTGATGCCCACGCGGTGCGCGCCGACCTCGCGGACGATGGCGTCGATGACCTCCACGGCGAAGCGGCATCGGTTCTCCAGGCTGCCACCGTACTCATCCGTGCGATCATTAGAGCTGTCCTTCATGAATTGCTCGAGGAGGTACCCGTGCGCGCCGTGGATCTCCACGCCGTCGAAGCCCGCTTCGATCGCGTTCCGTGCCGCCCGCCTGAAGTCATCGACGATCCCCGGAATCTCCTCGGTCCGCAGCCGGCGCGGCTTGGAATACACCACTCCAGGCTCGGCGTCCGGGGAAATCTGCTTGTCCGTGCTCGAGATGGGCGCTTGCCCGTCGGGCTGAAGCGCTGCCAATTGGATCAAAGGCAAATCAGTAACCAGCAATAAACAAAGACGCGCTTGTGGTAGTTGAATAGTATAAACAAAGACACGCTTGTACTAGTTCTGGTTGTGAATACGCACCGTTGGTGGAGACCCTGCCGACATGCCAAATCTGGCAGAAGAAGAGGGCGCCCTTGCGATGGACGGCGTCGACGATGGGCTTCCATGCCTCGACCTGCTCCTGCGTCCAGATGCCGGGGGTCTCCGGGTAGCCCTGCGCGGTGGCGGACACCCCCGTGGCCTCGGCGATGAGCAGGCCGCCCCTGGTGGCGCGCTGCGAGTAGTAGACGGCAGCGTGCGGCTGGGGCACGTTGCCGTAGGAGCGGCACCGCGTGAGCGGCGCCAGCACCACGCGGTGGGAGAGCTCGAACTGCCCCATCTTGTACGGCGTCATCAGAGGAATCACCATCTTCCCAGCAGCTTCTTGCGCCATCTTGCCTGCCTGGACTGGGAGAACAGCCGCTGCCGCTTGCTGCCTTTCTGCTCTAGATTGCTTGCTTTGTTTCTGCTCTGCTTCTGTGTCTCCTTCCAGGCCGGTGTGTGGCAGTATTTATAGGTTCGGAGTCGACGGCGGAGCTTCCTGTCCAGAATGATCCCACGCCCACGTGCGTCACCCTTCTCGTCAGCGACCTGCTCTTCGGTCGCACGACGACAGCGGCCATGACATGACACCTTTCTCACGCAGGTTCGTTGGATCCGGGCGGCACACCAAAGGCCCAACCGCCTGTTAGCTTCACACTGTTCACGGGTTGAAAAGCAGATGCTGTTATCTCCGATAATAAGAGATGACGCACCTATGACATGTGAGGTTATCTCTTATGGATCTTCTTCGCCCATAGTCGATGTGTGAAATTTTGTATTCACCTAGCTACCACAACATAAGTTGGACGTGGTGCAGATGTAGACCAGCCGTCGTGACATTAATTTTCTTGCAATATAATCATCAACTCTCTCCGTACATACTACCTCCGTCCCAATCTATAGATCGTTTGTCTTTTTTCGATATCAAATTTGACCAACTCGTCTTATTCAAATTTTATGCGAAAATATGAAATATTCAATTCATAGCTAGAGTATATTATATGTTAAACTAAATTAAAGAAAATAAATAACAATTATGAAATTTTTTTGAATAAATGAGAAAGTCAAATTTGGTGTAAAAAAGTCTAACGACCTATAATTGGAGACAGAGTGAGTAATCCAAAGCTATATTTAGTTTTATCAACCCGTACGTGGGCTCGTCTGACTTTGCATCTGGTGAAGTTGTGTTACCGCACCTAGAGCCCACATTTGGTGTGGTCCGCTTCAAAATGGCCCACCGTCACCAGAGGTAATGTCAGGGGATCAGCTTCCAACACCCTACACGTAACTCGATGATTTTCGTCGGCAAAAAAATCGACAGTTTGGAAGATAGCCGTCGAAAAATAAGCTTTTTTCGTCGGCTAGAGCAGCCGACGAAAGATAAATTAATTTTCATCGGCTCGTGGCCCCGGCCGACGAAAACTAATAATATTTTCATCGGATAGAGGCTAGCCGACGAAAAGCCTTGCACAAGTAGCCCTCTGTCGGCCGCCGCTAGGGTTTCGAGGTCTTGTTTTCGTGGGCCTAGCCGTGGGCCGACGAAATTTAGACGGCCGACAAAAACTAGTCGGTTAAAAACATAGATCCGCCTATGTTTTTCGTCTCTCTCCTCACTCTTTCTCCTCAACAGCGAGCTGCTGCGCCTCTCCACCTCGCCTACCCCGGCCTCCATCCATCTCACACAAGCTCATGGCTGTTGAAGAGAAGCAGCAAATGTGACGACTCAAGTCCGGTGTACATGGAGGTTCACACATGACAACTTCGAGGTGGCCAGAATTTTTGTCAAGGTGGAGTTTGTTAAATATGTGTCGAATATTTGTACGAGACCGGATATGATGGGACTTTGAGTTGTATTAGCAATATAGGGTAGAGTCCTTATAAAACTCTGTAACATGGACCTCCTCACAAATATGAAGGGATGGCTGCTGTTGTAACCTGGACAATTAGATGGCTTGGCATGGGGATGCGGTGTTGCCATAGTGTACCCGCATGCGGGCATAACTATCAATAATGGAGAGGAGCGTCCATAGTCAAGCTCCGGAGAAGTAGGCTTCCGCTAAACCGCGTTAACAAACATCGTGCCTCCGGTGTCATATGTGATTGTGCATGAATATATCAATCGATGGATAGTATCTTGCTTGTTTTCTAACATACCCATCTTGTAACTAATAAAAATATAAAAATGATAAAAAGTGACAGTGCCATACTACTGAAAAATGATAAACTTTGAAAGTAGTTTTATAAAAAACTATTTTATGTTTGACAAACTTTATTGGAAAAAGTGCTAAGAACCAAATAAGTACACAACAAAAAATATATGTATCACATTGCTCTAGTTATAGTATTTTAGTGATACTAGCGGGCTTATAGTCCAACAGTAGTTCCACCTATTTGGAGTTGGAGGTTCGGGGTTTGAATCCCTGTAGGAGCAAATTTAAACAAACGACACCAGAGGCACGACGTTTGTTACACCCGGGGTTTAGGGATCTTCCCAGCCGGTTAAAGTCCGGTCTCTTCTAACTTAGATCAAAACCGTGGTGGGGGTTCTTCCCCACCGGTCAATAGTGACATAAATGTCGGTGCATTTTTTTGTATAAATTTAGTTAAAACTAAAACAGGTGATTTGTAACATATCAAGAAGTAAACTAGTTTTAAATCAAGAGAATATACTAGTTCATCTTAATCAATGAACTTGATACAAGGGATCGATTACTGCTGTACCCGGCTTTTGATAGTACTTGTGTGTACCTTGTGAGAAACATGACCATATGAGGTAGAGGTTTAGGTGATTAATGACAACTTAATCTCGTTACTAATGAGTTCATGACATGAAGGGACTGTATTCTATAATTATGCTCATTGGTTGATGAAAGGAGATCCCTCAATTCTTATTTCTTGAAGATCGGCCTTTGGATGGAATTCTAGCGAGAAAGATCAGGGATTGAGAACCCTAAGTGCCATAAAGTTGAAAGAAGGGCATTTAGAGATTCTTTTGCTAGTTTGATGGTCGTACTATAAGGGGGTCGAGGTGAGTAGCTTGATGGACTTCGTTCAATTAGTTCTATTTATTTTTGAGTTGAACTTGGTCCTAAAGCTCATACACTTAAAATGTGCTAAAATACACTCACCCAAACTTGTTTCAACTAAAAAACCACCTCTAATCGTCTTCTTATTCAAAACAGCGAATAATCAGAGTTTTAATACGCATCGGGCCGTCTATTGCCTAGGACCATCCGGTGTGTTCTAAATCAGTGATGGCCTTTCTTATCTTTGTCCGTGCGCTTAATGCGCACCGGACCATCCGGTCCTTCACCGGACATTTTGGGCCGAGGGGTTTGTCTAGGGCGTCCCCGGACATGCTTCACACACCAGACCGGCCGGTGTACCACCAGACGTTTTAATCAGAGTGTTGCGAAATTGTTCTATCTGAGGCGTTTGTAGCCGACGAACCGTCCGGTGCTCACCACTTGGCGCGTAAAAGGGGATTTAAAAAATACACGCACCGGACCATCCGTTGGTCGCGTAAAATGCGCAAAACATATACACAGCCTCTATATAAAGGACCCCCCCCCCTTCATTTTACTATCTTTGCGACCAGGAAGCTCTCATACACACACAAAGGCCATCCAAGCACCAAATATTCATAAAATCTTCGAGCTTTGGGTCAAGAGACTTGAGAGTGAGAGAACTTCTTGAGAGAGGTTCAAATCAAGTGAATACTAGGGCTTGTTACTCTTGGTGATCGCGATCACCTAGACAACTGCGTGACATGCCTTCTGCGAGCTTCCCAAAGATTGCGGAAGAAACGGAGGAAGGCCTTTGCAAAGGCATTGTGAGCGGTTTGGAGTCCTCCGTTTTGGAGTGGAGAAGGGCATCCCAAAAAGAGCACTTGATCTACGGATCAAGGAGTTGCTTGACCTTTGCAAAGGTTACCTTGCCATCCTCTTTACTTTGCGAGGGAGAGGTCGTAGTCGCTTGTGAGCTACACATGAGCAACGCCTTGCGAGGGCGCCAAATGAGGAGATTAGGGGGAGTCATGACTCCTCGATACCTTTGGAAAAAGATCGTTGTGGCATCTCTTCATTTTTACTTTCTGCATTTACCTTTCATGCAATTTACTTTCCGTAATTTACATCCTTAGAATTGCATGCTTGGCTCTAGGTTGCAAACCTTTTGTTATCGTGCAGAACTCTAGACACACTTAGTTAGGCACCAGGGTGAATTGGGACTTGTGCGATATGATTTAATTTGAGTTTCGAAATTAAAAGTCAAATTCACCACCCCCGCCCCCCCCACACACACACTTTTGGGCATCTTTATCCTTTCACGCCTAATGGCCCTCCCCTTGCGGTTGCCGGCAGAACAAAAATACCTATACAATATATAATCATGTATAAATATACCTAGACATATTTCTATTTCTATTACATATTTATACCTATACAATATATAATCATGTATCTATGATCTCGAGATCGAACGGTCGAACCAACGCTACGGAGGTGCTCTACAGTCAAGATGTGCGTATGTATTCATAGTGTAGGACTCGTGTACCACCAGGTCCCTCATGACGATGGATGACGTCAGTCTAACAGGTGGGCCGAGTGGTCTGGCTTTCGATCCCTAGGGACGGCAGGCTTGGGGGTCAAGCAAACCACTCGGATCTGCGCTGAACCAATTAGATAGGAACTGATCCTGTGTAATCAGCAACTGATCCCTGTAATTCCGTAGCGCGCCGCCCCTCGGGGGGCGCCCTTTGTACCCGTAGCCCTTCAGCCTATATAAGGGGGCCTAGGGACCGCGGGAAAACTCTCTCATTCCCTCGTTTAGACGAGCAATACAATCCAGAACCTCACATAGGACATAGGGTCACTACAAGAAAATCGGTCTATTGCCACACAAATTATGGCAACACCATCATTTTTGTTGCATAAGAGGGGTGTTATTGCTACGTTTTTAAAAATGTGTGGCAATTCACCTATTTTATTGCCACCAATTAACGTGTGTTGCTATATTATTATAAGGTGTTGCAAAAGAAGGGTCCTATTGCAACTATAATTAGAAGTGTAGCGATAAATTAGATATATTGCTATGAATATTTATTGTTGCGATCGACTACATCTTCCGTTGCAAAAGGTAATCGAAATTGCAATGGAAATGTGTTGATGCAATAGATTCACCTTTATTGCAACAAAAATAGCAATGTTGCAAGTTGTGTACAATATTGCCACGGTAGGAACATGTTGTATATGGTTATTCGCCATCAAAACAACCGTGTTGCAAAAAAAGAATTGAACTCAAGACCTTATAAAACAAAACATAAACCAAGCAAACCAATTGAGAAATCTTATTTCTTATGTTATCCATTGAAACACGATTTATTTACTTAGATCTAACCATAAAAAATCACTGCATCAAAGACCTAAATTTTTGCATCCCATGAGTATCACGTAAATTTTTCATGCATGAATGTTTGGTTGAGTGAGTATGTGTGTCGCTTTGTATGTGGAGAAGAAAACCTAGGTCCCAAAATTATTTTCCTTCCGAGTGCTTCCATGAGTTTGGAACTTTGTCTCTAACTTCTGCTAATTTCTGGCCATTTCGTAAAATGTTTGTGTACGAAATCGTAGAGCATAATATTCTAAACAACTTTGGTATATAAAATTTTTTAATTACTTCGTTGTCATTTTCTAATTTTCTGATTAAACCGGAAGATTTCTCTTGTTATTAAATTTGATTAAATTTGAAGGAAAATTTCGTTCCAAGTGGGCCACCGGCCCAGGGGGAATATCCCACCACCCTTCTCCCCGAAGCATCCCATGCCGCCCCTTCCTCTCTCCCGATAGAACGCCGCTGTCCCTCTCCTACCGGTGCTGTACTCGTCTTCTCCTCCTGCGTCCTTCCCATGGGGCAGCAGCTGCTGCCTCTCCCTGTATCTCCCACTGCCGGTTCCCTCCCTGTGCCTCACCTCCATGCCCAGCGCCATCTGTCTCCTGCTCATCGCTAGGGTTTCTCGGGCGCCACCGCTGCCGTCATGGTCTGCCGAGTGTTGATTCGCTCCCAACCCCGCCTCAGTACAGGCCATGTTATCTCCGTGCGTGCAGATCCAGCACCGCTGCAGCGAGCCCCTCGGCTCTCGTCGTTGCCGCCTGTTGTCCGCGAAGGACTCTGGCCCTGCATGCGCCGTGAGCCTCGGCTCGCTGGCCCATCGCCAACCACTGGATGCCGCAACCGCAGGGCTCCTCCTTGGAAGCGATTCTGCATTTTGATTTGACTCAATTTTCAGATCCGTTTGCAGCAGCTGGCGATAGGAAATTCATGAAGATTTGGAATTAATCCGAGGTAATGCATCTGGACTATTTAATTTCATACTTTGCTCTTCTGCTCTCAATGTGACTGACATAATTGGCACCTAAACAATGGGGCTTTTAAGTTTGATCAAGTATCAGTAGTCCATTGATAAAACTAGGAAAAAAATCTATATTTCATTAGGCCGCTGTGTTGGTTATGGTATAAAATTTCACTATGAGTTCTTTCTATGTCACCTGTTTCTTATAATGCAACGGTACATTGCATGGTTTGCACTTGCCATTAATACTATGTCACAGATGTCCGAATGTCAAATTTAAAAAGATAGAGGGAGTACACTGAATTTGTTACTCTCTGATACAGGTTCAAATAATTCAAGGTACGGCCAGGCCATATTCTACGTACGGATTCTGGCTGAAATGGAGAATGAGCTTCTAGCTTGAATTGAAGACGATTACGCGTACAAGTTATTGTAGTGACCAAAATATTAGTGATGTCAATAGTGTTTACAGTAGTTGCTTTGCTCCCTATGGTACTTATGTGCCTATTATTTGTGAGTGACCGAAATTTGTATCACTGGATGAAATATGTCATATGGATGAAATATTGATGCAAATCAAACTATTGTCACACATATCTTTGTATCGTGTTCAGATGAATTGCCATGAATTAAATGCCGTTGCAAGGCAAATTATCGCCACAGCTTTGTTTTTTAGCAAAAGAGGCAATTGCAACAAATTAATTTTCTTTGCAAATTGAAGTGTTGCTACAAAAATAATTCATTGCAACAATGAGTTATTACCAGACTTTCTTGTTGTTGCAATCAGTGTTGATTGTAATGGTAAATTGTGTGGCTATTACATCGGCTTTTGCAACACAGTGCAAAGTGTGGTCCGAACTTTTATCAACAGAGTTACTAGCAACACTTAGCAACGAAATCGATTGTGTTGCAATATGTAACAATTGCCAAGAATTTGGGCCTATTGCAACGAATTTGCGTTGTTGCAATAGGGTCGGTTCCTTGTGGGTATTACGCCACACGGCGGTCTGAACCTGTCTGGCTGCTGTGTCCCCTCATGCTGTGAACCCATCGCGTCTCCTTGTCATCCCTACCGATCTCAAAACCTCCGCAGCTCCAACCCTGTCGTGGGCTGCTGGGAATAAACTCCCACAGCTGGCGCGCCAGGCGACCGTGCGGGACCTCACCCGCATACGACAACGCAGCAGCGAGTCCCTCAGGGACTACATCCGGCGCTTCTCCGAGCTCTGAAACCAAGTGGCGGACGTATCCGACCACACCGTCATCAACGCCTTCAAGGAAGGCCTCCAAGACGAGAACCTCCTCTCCAAGCTCGCCAGGAAGCTCCCAGGCACCGTCGAGGACCTCTTCAACATCGCCAACAAGTACGCCGATGCTCGAGAGGAGATCCGTGACATACTCAGCCGCAACAAGGGTGAACCCGAGCAGAGGCGCGACACCAACGACCGCCTGGACCGGCGCTGCGACAACGACCGCCGCGATTAGCGCTGCGATGACCGGCGCTCCTAGAAGCGCGCCCCCGACAACACCGTCAATGAGGCGGGCTACTCCGGCAAGCGTCCACGGCAGCGAATGTAGGACATCCTCGACAAGCCCTGCCCAGTCCACCCTGACGCAGGGCACACGTACCGTAACTGCCGCGGCCTCCAGTTCCTGCTGCGGTGAGGCAAACTCCCTCCCCCCAAGCAGGGAGAAGAGCACGAGGAGAAGCGCAACGACAAGCAACCACGCGGCAGGGACAACGAGGACAAGGACCCACCCGCGGGCGGCGGCTACCCGGCCATACAGAACGAGGTGGCCATCATCTACGGCGGACACGGCGCCAAGGAGAGCAAGCGCAAGCAGAAGCTAGTCAACCGCCAGGTTCTCATGGCGCAATCGGGCACGCCAACGTTCTACCAGCAGTAGGAACAGCCCATCACCTTCAGCTGAGAGGACCATTGGTGTGACTTCGATGAGCCCGGCCGCTACCCCCTCATCGTCAGCCCCATCGTCCGCAACTCGCTCCTGTGCAAGGTCCTCATCGACGGGGGGAGCGGCCTGAACATCCTCTTTGAGAAGACCCTCCTCGCGCTGGGGCTACGCGTGGAGGACCTGCAGGAGTCCGACACGCCCTTCTACGGCATCGTCCCGGGTCGCGGCACCCACCCCCTCGGGCACATCACGCTGCCCGTCGTCTTCGGCGACAAGAACAACTGGAGGAACGAGTACATCCGCTTCGAGGTGGCTCGCATCGACTCCTCCTACAACGCCATCTTCGGGCGCCCTGCACTCGCCAAGTTCATGGCGATCCCCCACCACTCGTACATGGTACTCAAGATGCCGGGCCCCAAGGGCGTACTCTCCATCCGTGGTTACTTCCAGCAATCCCATGAGTGTGACCAGGCGGTGCTAGCCGCATCTGAAGACCTCGAGCACGAAGCCGCTCGGGAAGAGGTGAAGGCGCTGGCTGCAAAGATCCAGCCATCCATCCCGGCTGCGGAAACCAGCCGGAACGTGATGCAGTCGGCGGTCCCCACCAAGCAGATCGGTCTGGGGTTTGACTATCCCAAGAAGACGGCGACGATCGGGGCCAACCTGGACCCCAAATAGGAAGACGCACTCACCCAGCTCCTGCGCCGGAACCACAACATGTTCGCCTGGCAACCATCCGACATGCCTGGCGTCCCAGAGAGCTGGCTGAGCACAAGCTAAAGACCGACCCGGGCGCCAAGCCCGTGAAGAAGCAGAAGCTACGCCGATTCTCACACGACAAGAAGGAGGCGATTAGAGTAGAGGTAGCCCGGCTATCGGCCGCCGGTTTTATTAGAGATGTTTTCCACCCTGAGTGGGTCGCGAACCCTGTCCTTGTACTAAAGAAAAATAAAAAGGAGTGGAGAATGTGTGTTGATTATACCGAGCTCAACAAACACTGCCCGAAAGATCCTTTCGGGCTACCTAGGATAGATCAGGTTGTAGATTCTACGGCAGGCTGCGCCCTGCTCTCCTTCCTAGATTGTTACTCAGGCTACCATCAGATAGCACTAGCCCCAGAGGACCAAGAGAAGACATCATTCATCACGCCCTTCGGGGCCTACTGCTACAAGACAATGTCCTTCGGTCTGAAGAATGTCGGGGCTACCTACCAGCGCTGCATTCAAGCCTGCCTTGCCAAGCAATGGAGCAGGAACGTAGAAGCCTACGTCGACGATGTGGTGATCAAAACTAAGCACCTGGACAATTTCCTCAAGGATATAGAGGAAACTTTCGACAGCCTCAGGGCCTACGGGTGGAAGCTCAACCCAGAGAAGTGTGTCTTCGGAGTCCCATCGGGCAAGCTCCTGGGCTTCATCGTCAGCAACCGGGGCATCGAGGCCAACCCCGAGAAAATATCTGCAATCACCAACATGGAGCCTCCCACATCGCAAAAGCACGTGCAGAAGCTCACCGGGTGCATGGCGGCACTCAGCGGATTCATTTCCCGTTTAGGCGACCGAGGGCTCCCCTTCTTCAAGCTCCTCAAGAAGATGGACACTTTCAAGTGGACGGACGACGCGCAAAAGGCACTGAATGAGCTTAAGGCGTTCCTATCTTCGCCTCCAGTGCTGACCGCCCCAATCCGGGCACAAGACGACAACCCAGCAGAAGACTTGTACCTGTATCTGGCTTGTACCACCCACGTCGTGACCACGGCCCTGGTCGCAGAGAGGGATGATCCAACGCACATGTACAAGACCCAGCACCCAGTATACTTCATCAGCGAGGTCCTTAGCTCGGCAAAAGTAAGGTACCCTCAAGTACAGAAGCTGCTTTATGCCGTCCTCATTACATGCCGCAAGCTACGCCACTACTTCGAGGAGCACAGAGTCGTGGTAGTCACATCATTCCCGATTGGGGACATCCTGCGCAACAGAGAGGCAGCAGGAAGAATCGCCAAATGGGCGTGCGAGCTGGGCGCTTACGACATCGACTTCAAGCCACGCACGGCCATAAAGTCCCAAGCTCTAGTCGACTTCGTGGCCGAGTGGACAGAGCAGCAGGTGCCTGCCAACCCAGAACGACCAGAGCACTGGGTGATGTACTTCGACGCTCCCTAAATCTTGAAGGCGCTGGGGCTGGCGTCCTCCTCGTATCAATTAAAGTACGTGCTCCAGATCTGCTTCAAGCTGTCTAACAACGCCGCGGAGTACGAAGCTTTAATCCACGGCCTGCGCATTGCCGAGTCACTAGCCATCAACAGAGTCCTCGTCTACGGTGACTCCCTAGTGGTAATAAACCAGGTCAACAAAGATTGGAGTTGCACCAAAGAAAAGATGTAAGCATATTGCGCAGAGGTCAGGAAGCTGGAGAGCAAGTTCCAAGGCATTGAGTTCCATCACGTAGTCCGAGATGACAACGTCGCAACAGATGTCCTGTCCAAGCTAGGCTCCAAGAGAGCCAATGTACCACCCGGCATATTCGTCCAAGTCCTGGAAAAGCCAACCGTGGCAGAAGGCGAGGAAGAGGTTCCTTCCACCGCAACACTCAAAGAAGACCAGGTCATGATCATTGTGCCGGACTGGAGAGTTGCGATCGTAGAGTGCATCAAGTCAGGCACTCTGCCTGAACCAAAATCAGCCGGCGACAGGGTGCACCGCAGAAGCAAAAGCAAAAGCTACACACTGATCGGGGACCAGCTTTACCGGAGAGCAGCATCATCCGGCGTCCTCCTCAAGTGCATATCTCAGGGAGAAGGCATCAACCTGCTGAACGAGATCCACTCGGATTCGTGCTCAAACCACGCGGCGTCAAAAACTCTCGTGGGCAAAGCCTTCAGAGCAGGGTTTTACTGGCCAATAGCAAAGCAGGATGCAGAATCCATCGTCAGAGCCTGCGAGGGCTGTCAGTTCTTTGCCAAGCAACAGCACCTCCCAGCCTCCGAGTTGCAGAACATTTCGGTCCCCTGGCCTTTCGCATGCTCGGGGGCTAGACATGATTGGCCCGTTCAAAAAGGCAACTTGGGGATACAATCACATCCTGGTGGCAATCGACAAATTCACGAAGTGGATAGAGTACAAGCCAATCAGCAAGTTGACAGCAGCCAAGGCAATAGAGTTCATTGGAGAAATCATGCACAGGTTTGGGGTCCCGTCAGAAATCATCACAGATCTGGGCACCAACTTTGCAGCCGACTCATTCTTCGAGTTCTGCAAACGCAAGGGCATCCTGGTACGATACGCCTCCGTGAAGCACCCCCGAGCAAACGGGCAAGTGGAGCGAGCCAATGGTATGATTCTCCATGGGCTTAAGCCGGCGATCTTTGATAAACTAAAGCCATATGAAGGAAAATGGCTGCGAGAGCTGCCCTACGTCATCTGGGGGCTCAGGACTCAACCATCAAAGGCAATCAGCAACAACACTCCTTTCTACATGGTGTATGGGTCAGAGGCAGTTCTCCCAGCTGACTTAATTCACGGGGATCCAAGGATCGCTTTCAGGAACATTTCAGCCGCAGAGCAATCCAGGACAGAGGACGTTGACCTCGTTGAAGGCGAGCGCCTTCACGTAGCGCTCAAGGCAGTCAAGTACCAGCAGGCCCTTAAACGTTACTATGACAAGAACGCCAAGCCAGCCTACTACCACGAAGGCGATCTGGTCCTCAAACGCAAGACGTCATCCGCCGGACAGTCTAAGCTGAGCGCCCCATGGGAAGGGCCATATGTCATCAAGGAAGTGCTTGGCAAGGCCACATTCAAGCTGTGTGAACCTGAAGGCAGGGAGCTACCCAACACATGGAATTCAGAGCACCTGCGCCGCTTCTACTCCTAGGCCGAGTGATATCTCCACCCAAGCCGAGTGCTGAACCACATACTGCTTTTCTCCCAAGCAACAACCACTCGGCACACACGGGTCGAGCACCCTGAAAGCTCATCTTCCAGCGACAACCAAGCCGTGTGCGGGCCGAGCACCCTGAACGCTCATTATCCGGCGACAACCAAGCCGAGTATCAATAAAGTTGCATTTTCACAAATGTTTCCTCTGTCATGTAATTTAGTTACATTTACGAGAACCACCCAGCGACAGCCAAGCCGGGACTAACTCACTACCGATGGCGACAACCAAGCCGAACTAGTAGAGTCTCTACGCCTTAAACTGCACCCATCGACAACCAAGCTGCGGAAAAGGCAACTCTAAGCTCTAATCAGCGACAACCAAGCTGCCTAAAGAGCACTCGCTAGTACGCGTTGCCCTAAAAATTACCAGCGACAGCCAAGCTGCGAAAAGGGCCCATCCTAAAAACACTCTTGCATCCGGTGACAACCAAGCCGCGAAAAGAGCAAACGATCGCTCAGGCTCTTGCATCCGGTGACAGCCAAGCCGTGAAAAGAGCATACGACACACATACATACTCTAACCAGCGACAACCAAGCTGCCTAAAGAGTTAACATACGCCACACGACGGACGATCGAGCAATAGTCGAGCCGCTCAGGGCCACATTGTTCAACCCACAATACCAACAGCTACGCCGCCGGAGCGGCACAAAGCAAAATTCAAGGAACATACAGGTCATTCTCCTAAAGTTCCTTCTTCACATCGTCTGCCAGTTACGTCAAACTGCAACTACTGGTCTCCCCCTAAGTCGAAATGAAAAAGAGCTGCAGCAGCCACACCGATCGGTCGAGCGGCCTCCTGGTACTCAGAGAAAAGCTCTTGGGTAGTCCCATCTTTCGGCCCGGCAGAAACCACAGCAAAATCCACCTAAGGGTAATGAGTCTTCACTGTTGCGGCCACATCAGCAACAGCTTCCTGGATTGATCCTTTGAAGAGCTCCTCAGCAGCATCCAAAGCTCCAGGCAACCGATCAATAATAGGTTGCCCCACATCCTGAGGTGCCAGCATATCCACAAGGGACTTGACTCCAGTTTCCGCCTGCCCAACTGACTGTACTTCAACGATTGCTTGCCAACCTCAACCAGATCTTCAGCATGCTGCTCGGTCAGGCGAGTCACTTCGGCACCAAGCTTTAATCCTCCTCGCGCTCGAAGTCCTTTCCTCGCAGAGCTGAGCCTGATCGTTTCTCAAATAAAGACTGGGCACCAGCTAGTAATTTATACGAGATATCAAGGTCTTTTGCAATTACCTCATACGCAGTTTTCTGGCTGGTCAGCTCACCCTTCAGTCGCAACACCTCAGCATCAGCAGTATTCTTCTGATGGCGGAGCTTCGCCAGCTCCTGTTTTTGAATCTCAAGGGTGCGCGTCACATTCAAAGCAAGCTCAGCGTTCTCTACAAAAGGGCAGACCACCCAGATCACTAAAGGCCAAGCAGCAACAGAAGGGGTAGAACTCAATCGACTACAGTGAGGCAGATACCTCGGGCTTTCTGCTCAGCGACCTCAAGCCTCCTCTTCGAATCGACATTCTCAGTATGGAGGAGATAGACCCCGCGAACACAATCCTGATAAGGGGACCAATACTACAATTAGCGCGCAGTCCAACAGCAAGTAAAACTATGACATCAAGGGGATAGTAAAACTCACGGGCACATCGCCGGCACCCAGAGCAGCCAGGCCAGACGGACCAGGCACGGCCAGATCCCGGGGCCCCACATTGACGACAGCAACAGGTTGCTGAGCCGTATGTGGAGCCAACTCCCGATGATCACCAGGGTGGACGACACTAGGTTCTAGCACCTCACACTAGGGCTCGTCAGGAGCAGGTGCTTCGTGCTTGACACCAGGCGTCCCCAACTCTGCCTATGCTAGATCAGCGCCATTGGCAGCCCCCGCGGGAGGAGCCGGCTCAAGCACCTTCTCCCCGCTCCCTGACGACACTACGCTGGAGCCCGCCACATCCGACCCACGGTTCGCCATGGCCCTCTTTACAGCCTCCAGTGCTCTACTTCGGGGAGGCGATCCTGCACTACCTGATCTAGCAGTCATCCGGGCATTTCTGCAAGCAAGACAGCGATCCTACCTTAGTTCAACATACAACCAACCTACAGCGACACGCTTCATCAGCAAAAGCAGAAATAGAGAACTTACTAAGGCAGCTTAATCTTGGTCTTCTTCAGTCTCATGGTCAGGCCTGCCACCGGACGCGCGGACAAGGGAATGGCGTCAGTTTCCTTGCTGGAGGACTCTCGCAGCAAGCGCCGCTTTCGGGACTGCAAGGTCTCGTTATCAGACGTCTCTCCCTCCTCTTCAGCCAGACCGATGGTTTTCAAAGACTTCCCGGCAGCCGCTGAAGCACTCCGTCTCCTTGTGGCCTGGCGGGTTGCACAACGTCCCTCCTCCACAGGTGCGATGCCCTCCGTCCCAGCTGGCTCTTCCCCTAGCTGCTCGTCGTCACCAACATCAGCATGAAAATCAGCGGGCATTTCCCCGTAATCAACTTTCTCCTCCGGGCAGTTACCCTCGGCACCAGGAGCAAGGGCCGACTTCAGTGACAGATCCTCTGGATACGGAGGCTCGGAAAAATATTTGAAGCACTCACCCTGCAAGGACACAGCCGTCGATCAGACAAAACCATTTTAGAATAACAACAGAGACTGACAGTACGAACTGAAACACACAGTAAGCTACATACCGCAAAGGGAGGAGCATATACAGAGTACGACTGCGGAGCGCCATGGTTGGTTATCCTTCCGGTGAAGAAGCTTTTAATTCGAATCTTTATCTCTTCTCGAGTCACCACCCTGTTCATCTCCCGGGTAGGATCATTCACGCAAGAGTAAAAACATACTGGATGCACCCTGTCTTTCAGAGGTTGGATATTATGATAAACAAAATCGATGGCAACTGCCATGCCAGTCAGACCCCTCTTCTTCAGACCAGCAACCCTGTCCATCAGTTCGCGCACCTCGTCCATCTCTTTCTCAGGTACTGTCTCCTGCTAGTTATCTCTAGGCTGCGGCACACACCCTGAGTACACCGGGACTGAATCTTGGACATTCTCCATCAAGAACCACTTATCTGGCCACCCTTTGTTGGACGACAGCAACGGCAGATCCAAGTACTTTTGCCTCATACTATCCCTCATCTGGAACCCAGCGCCGCCGATGCACATGGGCTATCCGCTCTTATCGTGACTCTTGCAGACAGATACCGCCACAGGTTGAAATGCGGCGGTATACCGAGAAAAGCTTCACACAGATGCACAAAAACCGCAAGCTGGGTGATTGAATTCGGATTGAGGTTTATCAAATCCAGACCGTAGTAGTGCAGCAATCCATGAAGAAAAGAGCAAATTGGTAGTCCAAGTCCGCGACAGAAATACCTGTAAATATCGGAGTCATGTGCGGGAGTACCTCCGGATACACCCGGCCGGCTTGCAGCTTCCACAGATTGGCGGATTTCGGCGGCAACAACCCCAACTTCAGTAGCTCATCCAGCTGCGCATCCTCGACCATGGTGGCGGTCCACGCAAATTGGGGATCCAGAGGCTCCCCTGACATCGACGAACCACCGGCCTCCTGCCCAGTGGGGACGATCTGACGCGAACTCTTCTTGGGCGCCATCTTTTCCACACTGCGCCGGATCACCTTGGATTTCAAGCGCATTCAACACGCGCGGAGATGGGGGATATTGATTGACGGATTACACTCAGCGACGAGTTGACCCTAATCCTTTGGGGGAAGAAGATGAAGGCACTGTAACCAGTAATTGACCGGCCGTCCTTCTTATTGGGATCGCGCCGTCAATCCTCACGGCGTCAAAAGGCCCCTTCCACCCGATTACGCTACCACTCGGGGGCTGGAGCATTCAGGCTCCTCCACCCGGGCGCGCTACCACTCGGGGGTTGGAGCACTCGGGCTCCTCCGCCTGGGTACGCTACCACTCGGGGACTGGAGCATTCGGGCTCCTCCCCCGGGCGCGCTACCACTCGGGGGCTAGAGCACTCAGGCTCCTCCACCCGGGTATGCTACAACTCGGGGGCTGGAGCATTCAGGCTCCTCCACCAGGGTACGCTACCACTCGGGGGCTGGAGCAGTCAGGACCCCTCCACCCGGGTACGCTACGACGCGGGGGCTGGAGCACTCAGGACCCCCCACCCGGGTACGCTACCACTCGGCGAACGGAGTATTTAGGCTCACTCCACTCGGGCACCGCACTACTCAGGGCTGGTGCACCCAGACTTGCAGCTTGGAAGGGATACACCTTCCGCACATAGAATCATCTATTGCTCGATCTAGTACATCAAGACAATTCGCATCCTCGGGGGCTTGATCGCTGCTTCGAGCTCCCCAGGGGCAGGGACTTCGACCAAGTATCAGGGCAATTTCTAGACAACGACGAGGATCCGCAATACGTCAACAAATGATAAGATAGAAAAGCAACATCCAAGCTTTACTGGTCACAAAATATGTCCCGATTACAAAGGGACCATCATAGCTACAGCTACTAGTACTAACGCCCTACGGCTACCAATGGAAGCCCTACACTACGGGGCCCGGGGCCATAACGCGGCTGCGCTTGAGGTCACGGGGCGCCTCGTTGTCGCCGGTGTCCTCCCTGTTGCTGCTGCTGTCCTCGTCGCTGCTGTCGCCATCGTCGCTACTGCTACCGCCGTCCTCGTCGGCGCCGTCGGCGCCGTCTTCCTCGCCGCCTCCAGCAGCGTTCGCGGCGCCCTCGCCGCCCATTGCGCCGCCCGCGGCGCCGTCGTCGCCCCCAGCGGCGTCGTCACCACCGTCGTCACTGCCACCATCCTCGTTGTCCTCATCCTCGTCGTCCTCGCCCTCCTCGTCGCCGCCGCCATCTTCGTCTTCCTCGTCGTCGGAGCCGCCAAGACCGGGCTGCTCAAGGCCCCGTCTCGCGACCTGCTCCTCCGTGTTGTACCCCTCGGAGTCAGTCGGTTCCGGCTCCTCGAGGGGGATGTCGCTCTCCGACCCCTCCTCATCGTCGCTGCTGCTGGGGTCGGGGGTCAGCGCGCCGTTGTCCGAGCCTCCGTAGAGGTACTCGTCCTCTGAGTCATCAAAGATCTTGCGTTTCCTACCGCCGGCCATGGCTCTCGCAAGGATGTGCTGCGGGGCTAGGGCTGCAAGGGCGCTTGGAGCAATACTAAACCGGCAAAGAAACCGACCCTTCATTATATAGAGGGGAGGCGGCGCTTCGGTTCCCGTATACAGAAAGCGCGGGGCGCGCCGTTTCGGTTTCCGTTGCGGACTCAGAGAAGCGTAGAGCGCGTCCTTTCGGCTTCCATGCTGGATACGCGCTAGTTTCTGCCGTGCTTGGCGGTTCGGCAAAGTGCGACGGGAATATTCCGTGCACACACGTGCCCGATCGATACCCGAGACGCGCGTTTGGGATTTGCTGACAGTTCTCGGTTCACGGTCTCCAAGCTGTTGATATCATGTCATGACGTCAGCACCCTGGGCAAGTGTTGACGCGGCTTATGAACGAAAATTATACATCATTTTATATTGTTTTTATCTATTATTATGCGTCAACTTTGCCTTTTACTAACAAATAACATAGATTATTGTGGATTTTGCAATATTGTCTTGGAAATTGTCTACTTGTAATTTTTGCAGGTTTTGGGCCAATTTTAAGCAAAATTCATCAAAGTCTACCTCGAGTAAAAAGACCTCTGAATATTATTCAATAATGGAAGAAGAAGCCCAATTAAAGACCCATCAAATGAAGCCCAATTCTAGAAGACTCGACAAGATCTCGGGATACAGAAGAATCTGGAAGGTTTAGAGTCCGAAAAGGACTCCACGAAGATTTATAGAAGAATTATCTCGAAGCCCGCAAAAGATGGAAAGAAACGGTTGCAAGAAGAGTCCGGGTCGGCCGACCCTGGGCCCTTTGGTCGGCCGACCCCACCCCCTCCCGAAGGCGGTTGAAGTTTCCTTTTCGGCTACGGCATCCTCAGGGTATTTAAAGCAAAGCTGAGCCCCTGGTCGAGGCATCCAATTCATTATCAAGGCGACAAGACGACGACTTGAGGGACACAACTAGAGGAGAGCAGAGGGTCGAGTTTCTAGTCTAGGTTTAGATCTTCTTCTAATCTCTAGAGGTGATTAGAGGCCTTGCACGGCTCTCTAATTGTCTAGATCCGGAGGTCTAATTGTATCATCAAGGGAAGGTATGATCATGGTTGTAATTATGATACAGTTAATTAATGAAGTATTGTTCTTGTCTAATTATCATATTCTTGTTCTAATTATGGTTGTTCTAGCTGTAATTAAGTTTATGACTAGATGCATCTTGATTAGACCATGTCATTAAGGGTGATGTTTATCTAGCGTTCTTGATCTTTGATCTAGTTTACTAGTAATATAGTTTCGTGTCTAGTTCTTGTGATCATGGTGATTAGAAGTGCTAGTTGCTCTAATTATGTTATTAGACCAAATAAAAGTAATTGGAAGTGCATTCTCTAATTACGTGCCTGTTGAAAGTTCTTCGTCGATTACCTGGTTACCAGTGACAGTGGAGCCCGGGGAAAGGTTGAGCCGATCTAGGGGATTAGATTGATTGATCATGATTTAATTATGCTATGATAGATGTGCTTGAACATGCTTATTTGCCTTGATCTACTAGTTATCTCGCTGCTCTAATCTCGTTGTGAAACTTTATCTATCGTATGCTTTGGATCCGATTAGAGCTTGATTAGAACCTAGTTAATACCCTTTGATTAGAGTTCTAATTATGTTTCTAATTGTTTATCTTATATATATATAGTTTAGTTTATCTCTTTTACTAGATTAGGCTAAGGATTGGTTTAGTTTAAGGATTGGTTTAGAAGTAGATTAGATATCCTTTTTACCCTAGTTTTCGCATAAACTCTTGTTAATTAGATCACGATTAGTTCGTTCCTTGGATTGACATAAACCTACGATACTCATCATAGGGAAAAGCTACACACGATACTGTCGCTTGCAGTATAAGGTTTGTCATGCTTAAGTGCTGTCAACAAGCTTTTCTGGCGCCGTTGCCGGGGAACTAATTATTAGGGTTCTAGTTGATTAGAGTTTATGTTTGTTGTATGTATTTAGCATTTAAATTCAGTTTTATTTCTTTTATGCATTTAGATTTATTTTCTTTTTATTTTAGGCGCAATAATTTTATTTTATTTTTTTTATTTATTTTTTATTTATTTTATTTATTACTGTTCTTGCGCCATTTTTATTTTTATTTTATTTTTCTTTTTATTTATTTATTTTCTGAATTTAAATTTTGTTTTTAAATTTTTGGATTCAGGACTAGTTTAGTGTAAATTTTGTAGAATTATTTTTGCTTTGTATATATTTTCTGCCACTAACCTGAGCAGGAATGGATGGACCACGATCCAATAAACCATCTAATTATGTGGATGATCCAGAAAAACTGCTGAGAAAGAGCCGAAACTCTGCCAAATTTTCTCGGAAACAAGAGGAAACTCTGCCGAAGATGGAAGACCAAGAGAAGAAGCTTATGGAGCTGTGTGTGCCAACATCAGCAGACTTGAAGATCAGAGACTTGGCACCACCACCCAGAGCATTTGAGATCAGGAGCTCAGTGATCAACATGGTGCAGAATCAACCATTCAGTGGAAAGGAGGACCCAAATCACCACTTGAAGACGTTCTTGCAGATTTGCAACACATTCAACGTTGAAGGAGTCACTGACGACCAGATCAGAGCAAGACTTTTCCCATTCTCTCTGATTGGGAAAGCACACCAGTGGTTGGCGACACTACCAGAGGAGACAGTGAGCAACTGGCAGAGTCTATTACAAGCATTCATCGCCAAGTATTTCTCACCAGGGAAGACTCAAGCTTTGCGCAACAGGATCTCAACATTTGTGCAGTACCCCACTGAGACATTCAGTGAAGCTCATGAGAGATTCAACGATTATGTGTCAGCATGCCCTCATCACAATTTTCAGAATTGGGACATAATTCAGAAATTCTATGGAGGACTCAACGCAGTGTGCAGAGGTCAAGTTGATGCATCATCCGGAGGATCAATTCTCAGTCTCACACCCACTGAGACCGAAGCCTTATTCAAGAAGATTGCAGAGAATGGAGCATGGGGAGCAGATAGAGTGACGCCTACCTCACTGGAGCAGCATACTTCCACTGGAACAGCGAAGAGTGTGCTGGAGGTAGACAAGATGGAGATCCTTGGTGGAAAAATCGACTCACTAATGAGGAGGTTCGAGAAGATGGAAAGTGGCAGAGCAGAGGAAGTGAAGTCTACAGATTACATGATGACTTGTGAAGAGTGTGGAGAGTATGGTCACTCAAGTGAGAGGTGTCCGGAGGAAGCTAAGGCTTTGGACTATGCCAGGAAGGAAGGTTGGATTCCCCCGTCCAATTATAGACAAAATAGACAACAACAGTTCACTGCCGGATCAGCTATTCAGAATGTCATTCCTCTGCGGATTCAGCTCAAGGACTTTATGGAAGAGCAAGCTAAAATCAACAAGGACACACACTCAAAATTCAAGGCTGTAGACAAAGTGTTAGAAAGCATTGATGGCAAGATCACTACTGTGGGAAGTTCAAATCAACAGCTCATGGGGATGATGAAGATTTTAGAAAATCAACTATCTCAGTTAGCAGAGCATCTCCCAAACAAAAATGAAGGAAAGTTGCCAGGACAGCCACAGTCTAAAGAGTCACTCAAAGCAGTTACTACCAGATCCGGGAGAGAGACTAGAGACCCAGAGTTGACTACAAAAATTGCCAGTTCAGTGGAAGCAGAGAAAGAGAGTGAAGACGAACCAGAAGTGATAGTAGACGACACAAGAGTGTTACCAGAAAAGTGTAGAGTTCGAGCTAGCAAGACGGATGAGCATTTCAACAAGTTCATTGAAGTGATCAAGCAGCTATATATCCACATGCCACTATTGGATGCACTTCAAGTACCCACTTATGCCAAGTACTTCAAGGATATACTAGCTAACAAGAGGGAAATGCCATCTGAGTGTGTCAAGCTGACGTCTGAGTGTAGTGCAGCCATAATGGATGTCCCTTTACAGAAGATGGCAGATCCGGGATGCCCCACCATCCCATGTTCTATTGGTGTACTCAACATTGATAAGGCTTTGTGCGATCTTGGAGCAAGTGTTAGTGTGATGCCGAAGTCAGTGTTCGATAGACTCAAGCTGCCTAAACCAGAGCCTACATCCATGTGTCTGGAGCTAGCAGATCGTTCAGTGAGATATCCAGAAGGAGTAGCTGAGGATGTGCCAGTGAAGATTGGAGATAATATTGTACCAGTTGACTTCGTTATTCTGGAGATGGGAGCAAGCTCGAGATCACCACTGATACTTGGAAGACCTTTCCTAAGGACTGCTCAAGCCACTATTAATGTGGGGAAGGGAGAAATCAAGTTCAACATCAATGGTGAATCAAGTTCATTCAAATTTCGTCCGAAGTTTGAAGTTTGCCAATCAATTGAAGAGGACGGAGCTTGAAGAAGAAGACTCGTCTGCAGTGTCTACACAAGACATTGGACAGTAAAGATTTGAAGTTGGGCTGAAGGACTCATCTCAAGCGCTATTGGGAGGCAACCCAGGTATTTAGAGTTTTTAGTTTAATTTGAGTTAGTTTAATTTGAGTCAAAACTTTATTGTTAAACATTAGTTAAATTAATAAAGTTTGAGTTAGTTTAATTTAAAGTTTTTAGATTTAAATAGGATAAGATAGCTACTCTCACTTACGTAGCTATCTAAATTTTGAAAACCACGAAGACTTTGCCGGTTTAAATTTGGTTCGATTTTATTCGGTTTTTAAATAAAAATTAGAGTAGATATGTTTTTCTAGATTTTATCTATATTGTTTGAATTTCAAAAATCATCTCTCTAATTTTATTCAAAAACTAGGCGTTTAACCTAAGCCACGCTAAAGAATTGAAGTTAGTTTATTCAATTCAATTAATGAATTGAGTGACTATTTTTATTCTGAAATTAAATCGGTTGATTAACCGAACATTTATTTTTTAATAAAAACTTTAAACATAGGTTTAATTTTCAATATGCTAAATAGGGATAATCTTTAATATGAAAATTAATTCTATCTTTTTGTGTGCTGAAATTATTAAACCTACATTAGTAGGGATATTTATATTGCTTATACGCATTAAGGACTAGAATTAGTGAAGATTAACATCAACCAAATAAAAATTAATTAATTAGGCAACATTGGATCCTCTTTTGATCTTGTAGCAACCAGCCAAGACATAGGAATAGGATAGGATTAAAACTTTTTAGGATAGCCATGATGAAGAAACATCCAAGGGGACAAACTTATAGTTGATTGAAGTTTCTGTCCAAAGCTGCATGCACGACGTTCAACTTGCAGTAGAAGCTATCCAAAAGTATCAGGAATCCAATGGGCATCTTGCAGGAGAAGGAGGAGACCCAGCAGAGCCAGCACAAGGCCAGCTCGGCCGAGCCACCCCCCCCTGGTCGGCCGACCTCAGTAGACCCTTCACCATATGCACCTCCCCTTTCAGCAGAAGCCTTGCCTATAAATTCCAGACCTTTGTTGATGATCTTCACCACCCAGAAACCATTCCAGAGCCAGTATTTCGAGAGAGAAGAGCAAGAGTAGTAGTTCTTAAGAGTTCTTGAGAGGAAGAGTTTAGAAGATGAAGAAGGCGGCAAGCTTCATCAAGAAGACTTTCAAGGGTTCTTCATCAAGGAGCAGCTCTCAACCCCAAGACGACGATTCATCAAGACTTTCATCAAGGAGACACTCTGTCTCTGAGATGGGGAGTTCCGGTTCTGAGCAGAGTCTCCGTCGGGATCAAGGATTGAGAGGATGTTCTTCTCGCTTCTCTGTTGAAGTAGAAGATGTCATGGAGCCGGTGAGGAGGCCACGCACTCGTTCTCAAAGTCAAGTCCCTCAACCGATGAACATTGATGATGATGATGATGATGAAGAGTGGAAGTATTCTTCAGAAGGATTTTCTCTCCGTTCAGCTATAGAAGAGCAAAGGTACAACAGTTGCAAAGAAAGGATTAGGTCCAATCTTGATTTAGATCATGATTTCATGAAAGTTCTAAACTTTGATTCAAGTATAGAGAAATCATTCCTTAATCTTGGCTGGGGTCCTTTCATTCATATTAGTGCTAGTTATCAGAGTGACTTAGCACTAGAGATTATGACTACTATGGATATAGTTCAGTCTTCTGATGGAATCAGCACTTTAAGGTTTAGACTTAAGGAAAACTGGACTGATATTTCTTTTGGAACTGTTGGAGCTTTATTTGGATTCCACACTAATGCACCAGAAAGTATAGAAGTTGATAATACTACACTAGAGAATTTTTGGTTGCGTATTGCTAGTGGACATTCAAAGGAGAGAATGAAAATTATCAACCCCATCCTTCGCATCATTCATAGATTCATGACAGTAAGAGTTTTGGAAAGGATGGATGACACTAAGGTGCAGATTGCTGAATTGAAATGGCTATATATTGCACTGTGTCAACCTACTTGGACTAATCCCATTAATGCAATGATTAATCATTGGATAGTCCAGAGAAATAGAGCAACCGGATTATTGGGATATGGACATTATCTTACGGTGATTGCCTTCTCACTGATACCCAATTTGGTTTCTAGCCCCGCATACACTGTGCTACCAGCTAGTATAGATGAAAACTCCCTTAAGAAAGGGAAATACATTTTTGGGAATTCATCTACTGGATTTTATGTGGCTAAAACCAAGTTTAGAATCCCAGATAGAAGGTTGTCTCTGTTTATTCAGAATAAAACTGATTGGTTGGAGAAGTTTATGTTTGAGGAAGAACCAAGTCAGCAAACATCATCAGAATGGGACGCTTGGACTACTCCTAATCAACAGTTTCCTAGCAGTCAGTTTGGAGCAGGTTCATCACAAGGGCCAGTCTATCAAGTCAGACCCATTAGCTCTTATGATCCAACCTCTACTCCTGTATTTCAGCCATCAGGGAATATTCCTCCACCTGCAGTTTTTATTCCTAGAAATGCAAGATCCTACGATCCAGATTTCATTGCAGCTCAGCAGATGCCACACAGATCTTATTATGGCATTGAGACAATGACGGCAAGAAATTATGGTATTCTTGATCATGTTCGGGAAAGTTTACAGCAGTACGAGCAAAACACTCAGAATATTGAGGAGCAATTATTCAACCTGAGGCTGTGGGACCAGAACAATCAAGGCAATCAAGAGTGAAGCTCTTAGTGGTTTGATTTTCTTTTTCTTTTTTTTTATTTTTTTTTATTTTTATTTTTAATTTCGAATTTATTTTAATTTCTCCTATTTTATATATTTTGTATAGTTATGAGTGTTTAATTCGAGTTAATTTGAGTTTTATTTGAGTCATATGAGTTAACCATGTATCACTTCCTTTGTTTAATTGAATAAAACTTGTGTTAATTTGTGTTCTAAAAGTCTTTTGATTAGACTAAGTTTATGCTCTCAATTTAATGCATTTAAATTTGAATTTTGATTTGCATATATGAGATAGATTTGATATTTCATAAAGACCCATATGATATTAATATTTTGATTTCAGATTTATCATATTGAGTCTCCTTTTTTTTTTAAAAAAAAAATGATGATTTTATTTTATAAACTTTTATGATCAAAGTTTTTCTTGTGATTATTTTATATAAGCCCTTCCTATTTAGAGCCTTATATTATATAATACACTATAGTTTGATCAAATTTAATTCTTGATTGAATTGAATTAGGATTTGAATCTAGGGTTTGAGATTTCAAAGCTGGTCATTCATATTTGATTATCTTTTCATTTGCTAGCCTTTTTATCCATGCATTGTATATCTCTACATTGGAGAAAATACAAATTTCGCTGGATATCCCTCCTGAAACCAAAATATCGTCAAAAATATATCTATCCTTACCACAACCTATTTGTTTTCTGGAGTATATCTTAAATTTATTTTTTTCAGCTGGACCCCTGTTCCAAAAAGTTAAAATACTCGAGGATGAGTATTATTCAAGAGTGGGGGAGGAAAGCTTATTTTAAAATTAAAATTTTTATAAAGTTTTTGAGGAGGCAAAGTAATTAAGTAATAAAAAAAAAAAAAAAAAAAAAAAAAAAGAAGACCAAGTGGTCGAAAATTGAAAAAAAGAGAGAGAAAAGAAAAAAGGCCAAGTGGCCGCAGTAGAATTAGGAATAAAAATATATATTATATTTATGCCCCTCAAAAATCTTTTATATGAGAGTTGGTGTTTATTCAATATATATACTCCAGAAAATTTTCCAACCATATGCAATCCGATATCAGGGACTTCATTTGTGCCTTGAAATCATTGATTTATTTGCATATGTCCACCATTCTATATAATTTTTCTTTATCTTTTTCATCAATTTATTTTCCATGACCTTTTTGAGAAATCTCAGTAAAACCAGCAGATCCTTTTCCTAGTTTGATAATATATTGAGATTAAATTTTGATTAGGATCCTTACCAAAAACTCCAGATATAAGCCTACACATATATAATATGATTATGAGATAGTTTTTAGCCACATATTGAGTGACTAGAAAGATGAGTGGAGTTTTGGGCTTTATATAATCTTGATCCTTGAAAACTTTGTCGAAATAATAATTTTTGAAAAGAAGGAGATTCAGCAAGCTCCAAGATGCATTATCATACCCCTTGAATCTTGGGGGCTGTGGGGGTGGTCAGGAAAAGGTTCCCTACAAATTTTTTACGGTAACTTCACAGCAGAACAGTTCAAACTTTCAAGTCGATTGCTTCTCAAGTCAACTTGAAACTTGGGGGCTACTCCATATGGAGTCCATCTTGCGATGGCCTCCAGGTTGTGAATGGCGAGACGGACTCCAGTAACCTTCAACCTGATTACTTCGAAATCGTCATGAAGTTCAGGGGCTTGTGGGAGTCAGGTACCACCAGGTCCCTCATGACGACGGATGACGTCAGTCTGACAGGTGGGCCGAGTGGTCTGGCTTTCGATCCCAAGGGACGACAGGCTTAGGGGTCAAGCAAACCACTCGGATCTGCACTGAACTAGTTAGATAGGAACTGATCCCGTGTAATCAGCATCTGATCCCTGTAATTCCGTAGCGAGCCACCCCTCGGGGGGCGCACTTTGTAACCCTAGCCCTTCAGCCTATATAAGGGGGGCTAGGGACCGCGGGAAAACTCTCTCATTCCCTCGTTTAGACGAGCAATACAATCCAGAACCTCACACAGGACGTAGGGTATTACGCCACATGGCGGCCTGAACCTGTCTAGCTTCTGTGTCCCCTCGTGCTGTGAACCCATCGCGGTCTCCTTGTCATCCCTGCCGATCTCAAAACCTCCGCAGGTCCAACCCTGTGGTGGGCTGCTGGGAATAAACTCCCACACATAGAGATTATAATTCTATAATTATGCTCATTGGTTGATGAAAGGAGATCCCTCAATTCTTATTTCTTGAAGATCGGCCTTTGGAAGGAATTCTAGCGAGAAAGATCAAGGATTGAGAGCCCTAAGTGCCATAAAGTCGAAAGAAGGGCATTTAGAGATTCTTTTGCTAGTTTGATGGTTGTACTATAAGGGGGTCGATGTGAGTAGCTTGATGGACTTCGTTCAATTAGTTCTATTTATTTTCGAGTTGAACTTGGTCCTAAAGCTCATTCACTTAAAATGTGCTAAAATACACTCACCCAAACTTGTTTCAACTAAAAAACACCTCTAATCGTCTTCTTATTCAAAACAGCGAATAATCAGAGTTTTAATACGCATCGGGCCGTCTATTGCTCAGGACCATCCGGTGTGTTCTAAATCAGTGATGGCCTTTCTTATCTTTGTCCGTGCGCTTAATGCGCACCGGACCATCCGGTCCTTCACCGAACGTTTTGGGCCAAGGGGTTTGTCTAGGGCGTCCCCGGATGTGCTTCACACACCGGACCGGCCGGTGTACCACCAGACGTTTTAATCAGAGTGTTGCGAAATTGTTCTATCTGAGGCGTTTGTAGCCGACGGACCGTCCGGTGCTCACCACTTGGCGCGTAAAAGGGGATTTAAAAAATACACGCACCGGACCATCCGTTGGTCGCGTAAAATGCGCAAAGCATATACATAGCCTCTATATAAAGGACCCCCCCCCCCCTCATTTTACTATCTTTGAGACCAGGAAGCTCTCATATAGACACAAAGGCCATTCAAGCACCAAATATTCATAAAATCTTCGAGCTTTGGGTCAAGAGACTTGAGAGTGAGAGAACTTCTTGAGAGAGGTTCAAATCAAGTGAATACTAGGGCTTGTTACTCTTGGTGATCGCGATCACCTAGACAACTGCGTGTGCGAGCTTTCTAAAGATTGTGGAAGAAACCAAGGAAGGCCTTTGCAAAGGCATTGTGAGCAGTTTAGAGTCCTCCGTTTCGGAGTGGAGAAGGGCATCCCAAAAAGAGCACTTGATCTACGGATCAAGGAGTTGCTTGACCTTTGCAAAGGTCACCTTGCCATCCTCTTTACTTTGCGAGGGAGAGGTCGTAGTCACTTGTGAGCTACACATGAACAAGGCCTTGCGAGGGCACCAAATGAGGAGATTAGGGGGAGTCACGACTCCTCGATACCTTTGGAAAAAGATCGCTGTGGCATCTCTTCATTTTTACTTTCTGCATTTACCTTTCATGCAATTTACTTTTCGTAATTTACATCCTTAGAATTACATGCTTGGCTCTAGGTTGCAAACCTTTTGTTATCGTGAAGAACTCTAGACACACTTAGTTAGGCACCAGGGTGAATTGGGACTTGTGCGATATGATTTAATTTGAGTTTTGAAATTAAAAGTCAAATTCACCCTCCCCCCTCCCCCACACACACTTTTGGGCATCTTTATCCTTTCACGCCTAATGGCCCTCCCCTTGCGGTTGTCGGCAGAACAAAAATACCTATACAATATATAACCATGTATAAATATACCTAGACATATTTCTATTTCTATTACATATTTATACCTATACAATATATAATCATGTATCTATGATCTCGAGATCGAACGGTCGAACCAACGCTACGGAGGTGCTCTACAGTCAAGATGTGCGTATGTATTCATAGAGACTAGGTGATTTCCCCGCGCATTGTTGCGGGACATAAAGAGTGATTTCAGTATTTGTTTCACGAAAGAATAGTATTGATTCAAATTTTCATTTGGCAGAGAAAATAGTATTTGTTTCACGAAAGAATAGTATTGATTCAAATTTTCATTTGGCAGAGAAAATAGAACAATGGAACTGCTATGGGTCTGTCAGTACTCGTCCTCTAACAATAATTCTAATAAACTTATGCAATTAAAATTACTAAAAAGATGTGTGAAATGGATATTTCATTATGGCACGAGATATCTCTAGTTATGACAACTTATTACCTTTGGGTGCGCTTCCTAACAATACGTGAATCAAAGAGCCGTACAGAGAACTCCATTTACCTGTCCTTTTATCTCCTGCTGTTCTACATAGGCGTAAATATGCGAATCAAAGAGCTGCACAAAGGATTCCATTTACCTATCATTTTATCTCCTACTGTTCTGCACAGGGGATATTACATAATTATTTAGGTAAGAAACGCAAGTGCCTTCGTATAGTTCGAAGTCTTACATTTAGAAAGTGTAGCGACATTAATATACCAATGAATGTGAGATGTAGAGAGTAACCTCAACTTGCTACTGAATGAATTGCAATGACTAAAGCATGATGGCTTTACCTGTGTATATATGTGTGAGAGAAGAAAAGATATATAGTTGTATAGTAAACCGAAGAGGAGAGTGACTTGAACAGTTATTTGACAATCCTTATTAGTAGGAAGCTTAGCCTAATAGAAAAATAAATAATATGTGGAAAGTAGAATTCACCTTAATCGGCACGTTGTGGGGGCTCCGGAAATTTTTAAAGTGACATAATTTCTAAATTAGTGGACTCAAAGATGGCGTGAATTTTGAAAATAGAAATATACTAATGTATATTGTATGACAATATTTTTTATCACATTATACTTGATAACTTATTCATCTTAGTTTAAAATGATTGATTTTTAAATAATTTATCATCTGATATGACAATATTTTTTAAACACATTTTTTATGAATGTACTATTCTTTAAACAAATTATACTTGATAACTTATTCATCTTAGATGATAAAGGTTGACTTTTAAATAATTGATTATCTATGACACATTATTTTTTAACATACTATTTTTTTAATACATTGTATTTGATAATTTATTCATCTTAGTTGAGAGAGATTGATTTTTAGATGATTGATCATCTATGACACATTACCTTTTATCGTACTACTCTTTAAACACATTATACTTGATAATTTATTCATCTTAGTTGAAAGAGTTTGACTTTTAAATAATTGATCATCTTTGTATTTATGTTGCGGGAATTTATGGCAAAGTGATTGAAAGGATAAATAATTGTATGCATGGATGTTATTAGCCACAGAAGATCGGTGAAAGACATTAATAAAATGTCCTAGTGGATGATGACATAACTTCTTAATGGATGATGACGTGGATATCTTGCATTATGATTTTAGTGGCCTCTATCTGTATAGATATATACGATAAACGTAGTATGTGTATATGTGAGCGTGTGCATATTTTACGAAATAAAAATATCTTTTTCTTGAAAAACGGCCACGTAACCACTTGTGTACCAGAGTATCAGGGTAAAGCCTTTGGGAGCGAACGTGCGGTTGTGTGCGGTTGCTGTGCAAATCGATAACTCACCAATCGTGTGCTCAAGCTCCACCGGTCGAATCACCCTCACACAGTCGCACCTGGTTGTGCACTCATGGTCTGCGGCGGCTAATAACTCACTGACTGCGACTTGGATTTGGACACCAGAAAGAACGATATGGAAGCTTTGGTTTCAAGAAAGCACAATAGGCAATAGGACAAAGGTTGATTCCTATCCTAAGTAACTGATGATACCCATAGATTCCTCTGCCCCAGAGACCATGGATAAGAATGGTATCTGGAAATCAGTGAAGCAATCAAGTTGTATGCACTTCATTACTCATGATAAAAATGATAAACCGTGTCATTTAATTTGAGTAGCTGACAAATCAATCTTTGCTGCCATCTTCAAGAAAAGGGTAAAATAGTCTTCAATAATCTTAATCCATACATTTATTTCACCTCACACCAATACAGAATAAAACAACATAGATGTGCTGCCCCTGCAGCAAAACATAAATGAAGAACAGTGGAAACCAGTGATGGACTCATCACTCATGTTACATGATCATTCATATTTGATCGAATGGCTAAACTAAAATGATTAAGCTTGAGTTCTTCAATGATTAACCTTGAGTACTTCACAGGTTGTTTTTGGTGCTATCATCGAGAAAAGGGTAATCTGTGTAACCAACGACAGGGTCTTGCGTGTAGAAGGTGGAGCGATCATACTTGTTTAATGGCGCGCCTAGTTCGAACCTCCTTGGCAGGTCAGGGTTGGCCAAAAAGAGCCTCCCATATGCGACGAGATCAGTGTAGCCTTCCGCTACTACCTTGTTGCCTTCGTCCCGATCATACCCGCCGGCGGCAATGAACGTGCCGTTGAAAGCCTTCCGGAACGGCAGGAGCCTATGAGGAATCTGCCGGCGGCCATCGACAATGGCCATCCTAGGCTCCACCATATGGCAGTAGAGGAATCCCTCGTGCTTGTTGAGCTGCTGAATCATGTAGTGGCCAAGTGCAATTGGGTCGGAATCCACACAGTCCATGAAGTCTACAAAGGGCGAGAGCCTGATGCCCACGCGGTGCGCGCCGACCTCGCGGACGATGGCGTCGATGACCTCCACGGCGAAGCGGCATCGGTTCTCCAGGCTGCTACCGTACTCATCCGTGCGGTCATTTGAGCTGTCCTTCATGAATTGCTCGAGGAGGTACCCGTGCGCGCCGTGGATCTCGACGCCGTCGAAGCCTGCTTCGATTGCGTTCCGTGCTGCCCGCCTGAAGTCATCGACGATCGTCGGTATCTCCTCGGTCCGCAGCCGGCGCGGCTTGGAATACACCATTCCAGACTCGGTGTCCGGGGAAATCTGCTTGTCCGTGCTCGAGATAGGCGCTTGCCCGTCGGGCTGAAGCTCTGCCAAGTGTCAATTGGATCAAAGGAAAAATCAGTAACCAGCTTGACAACCAGCAATAAACAAAGGCACGCTTGTGGTAGTAGAATATAAACAAAGACAGTAAGGCACGCTTGTAGTAGTTGGATACGCACCGTTCGTGGAGACCCTGCCGACATGCCAAATCTGACAGAAGAAGAGGGCGCCCTTGCGATGGACGGCGTCGACGATGGGCTTCCATGCCTCGACCTGCTCCTGCGTCCAGATGCCGGGCGTCTCCGGGTAGCCCTGCGCGGTGGCGGACACCCCCGTGGCCTCGGCGATGAGCAGGCCGCCCCTGGTGGCGCGCTGCGAGTAGTAGACGGCAGCGTGCGGCTGGGGCACGTTGCCGTAGGAGCGGCACCGCGTGAGCGGCGCCAGCACCACGCGGTGGGAGAGCTCGAACTGCCCCATCTTGTACGGCGTCATCAGAGGAATCACCATCTTCCCAGCAGCTTCTTGCGCCATCTTGCCTGCCTGGACTGGGAGAACAGCCGCTGCCGCTTGCTGCCTTTCTGCTCTAGATTGCTTGCTTTGTTTCTGCTCTGCTTCTGTGTCTCCTTCCAGGCCGGTGTGTGGCAGTATTTATAGGTTCGGAGTCGACGGCGGAGCTTCCTGTCCAGAATGATCCCACGCCCACGTGCGTCACCCTTCTCGTCAGCGACCTGCTCTTCGGTCGCACGACGACAGCGGCCATGACATGACACCTTTCTCACGCAGGTTCGTTGGATCCGGGCGGCACACCAAAGGCCCAACCGCCTGTTAGCTTCACACTGTTCACGGGTTGAAAAGCAGATGCTGTTATCTCCGATAATAAGAGATGACGCACCTATGACATGTGAGGTTATCTCTTATGGATCTTCTTCACCCATGGTCGATGTGTGAACTTTTGTGTTCACCTAGCTACCACAACATAAGTTGGACGTGGTGCAGATGTAGACCAGCCGTCGTGACATTAATTTTCTTGCAATATAATCATCAACTCTCTCCGTACATACTACCTCCGTCCCAATCTATAGATCGTTTGTCTTTTTTCGATATCAAATTTGACCAACTCGTTTTATTCAAATTTTATGCGAAAATATGAAATATTCAATTCATAGCTAGAGTATATTATATGTTAAACTAAATTAAAGAAAATAAATAAGAATTATGAAATTTTTTTGAATAAACGAGAAAGTCAAATTTGGTGTAAAAAAGTCTAACGACCTATAATTGGAGACAGAGTGAGTAATCCAAAGCTATATTTAGTTTTATCAACCCGTACATGGGCTCGTCTGACTTTGCGTCCGGTGAAGTTGTGTTACCGCACCTAGAGCCCACCGCTTCAAAGTGGCCCATTGTCACCAGAGGTAATGTCAGGGGATCAGCTTCCAACACCCTACACGTAACTCGATGATTTTCGTCGGCAAAAAAATCGACAGTTTGGAAGATAGCCGTCGAAAAATAAGCTTTTTTCGTCGGCTAGAGCAGCCGACAAAAGATAAATTAATTTTCATCGGCTCGTGGCCCCGGCCGACGAAAACTTATAATATTTTCATTGGATAGAGGCTAGCCGACGAAAAGCCTTGCACAAGTAGCCCCCTGTCGGCCACCGCTAGGGTTTCGAGGTCTTGTTTTCGTGGGCCTAGCCGTGGGCCGACGAAATTTAGACGGCCGACGAAAACTAGTCGGTTAAAAACATAGATCCGCCTATGTTTTTCGCCTCTCTCCTCACTCTTTCTCCTCAACAGCGAGCTGCTGCGCCTCTCCACCTCGCCTACCCCGGCCTCCATCCATCTCACACAAGCTCATGGCCGTTGAAGAGAAGCAGCAAATGTGACGACTCAAGTCCGGTGTACATGGAGGTTCACACATGACAACTTCGAGGTGGCCAGAATTTTTGTCAAGGTGGAGTTTGTTAAATATGTGTCGAATATTTGTACGAGACCAGATATGATGGGACTTTGAGTTGTATTAGCAATAGAGGTTAGAGTCCTTGTAAAACTCTGTAACATGGACCTCCTCACAAATATGAGGGGATGGCTGCTGTTGTAACCAGGACAATTAGATGGCTTGGCATAGGGATGCGGTGTTGCCATAGTGTACCCGCATGCGGGCATAACTATCAATAATGGATAGGAGCGTCCATAGTCAAGCTCCGGAGAAGTAGGCTTCCGCTAAACCGCGTTAACAAACATCGTGCCTCCGGTGTCATCTGTGATTGTGCATGAATATATCAATCGATGGATAGTATCTTCCTTGTTTTCTAACATACACATCTTGTAACTAATAAAAATATAAAAATGATAAAAAGTGACAGTGCCATACTACTGAAAAATGATAAACTTTGAAAGTAGTTTTATAAAAAAACTATTTTGAATTTGACTAACTTTATTGGAAAAAGTGCTAACAACCAAATAAGTACACAACAAAAATATATGTATCACATTGCTCTAGTTATACTATTTTAGTGATACTAGCGGGCTTATAGTCCAACAGTAGTTCCACCTATTTGGAGTTGGAGGTTCCGGGTTTGAATCCCTGTTGGAGCAAATTTAAACAAACGACACCAGAGGCACGTTTGTTACACCCGGAGTTTAGGGATCTTCCCAGCCGGTTAAAGTTCGGTCTCTTCTAACTTAGATCAAAGCCGTGGTGGTGGTTCTTCCCCACCGGTCAATAGTGACATAAATGTCGGTGCATTTTTTGTATAAATTTAGTTAAAACTAAAACAGGTGATTTGTAACATATCAAGAAGTAAACTAGTTTTAAATCAAGAGAATATACTAGTTCATCTTAATCAATGAACTTGATACAAGGGATCGATTACTGTTGTACCCAGCTTATGATAGTACTTGTGTGTACCTTGTGAGAAACATGACCATATGAGGTAGAGGTTTAGGTGATTAACGACAACTTAATCTCGTTACTAATGAGTTCATGACATGAAGGGACTATATTCTATAATTATGCTCATTGGTTGATGAAAGGAGATCCCTCAATTCTTATTTCTTGAAGATCGGCCTTTGGATGGAAATCTAGCGAGAAAGATCAAGGATTGAGAACCCTAAGTGCCATAAAGTACACCTCTAATCGTCTTCTTATTCAAAACAGCGAATAATCAGAGTTTTAATACGCATCGGGCCGTCTATTGCCCAGGACCATCCGGTGTGTTCTAAATCAGTGATGGCCTTCCATATCTTTGTCCGTGCGCTTAATGCGCACCGGACCATCCGGTCCTTCACCGGACGTTTTGGGCCGAGGGTTTGTCTAGGGCATCCCCGAACGTGCTTCACACACCGGACCGGCCGGTGTACTACCAAACATTTTAATCAGAGTGTTGTGAAATTCTTCTATCTGAGGCGTTTGTAGCCAACGGACCGTCCGGTGCTCACCACTTGGCGCGTAAAAGGGGATTTAAAAAATACACGCACCGGACCATCCGTTGGTCGCGTAAAATGCGCAAAACATATACACAGCCTCTATATAAAGGACCCTCCCCCCTTCATTTTACTATCTTTGTGACCAGGAAGCTCTCATACACACACAAAGGCCATCCAAGCACCAAATATTCATAAAATCTTTGAGCTTTGGGTCAAGAGACTTGAGAGTGAGAGAACTTCTTGAGAGAGGTTCAAATCAAGTGAATACTAGGGCTTGTTACTCTTGGTGATCGCGATCACCTAGACAACTACGTAACGTGCCTTCTGCGAGCTTCCCAAAGATTGTGGAAGAAACAGAGGAAGGCCTTTGCAAAGGCATTGTGAGCGGTTTAGAGTCCTCCATTTCGGAGTGGAGAAGGGCATCCCAAAAAAAGCACTTGATCTACGGATCAAGGAGTTGCTTGACCTTTGCAAAGGTCACCTTGACATCCTCTTTACTTTGCGAGGGAGAGGTCGTAGTCACTTGTGAGCTACACATGAGCAAGGCCTTGCGAGGGCGCCAAATAAGGAGATTAGGGGGAGTCACGACTCCTCGATACCTTTGGAAAAAGATCGTTGTGGCATCTCTTCATTTTTAATTTCTGCATTAACCTTTCATGCAATTTACTCTCCGTAATTTACTCTAACCAGCGACAACCAAGCTGCCTAAAGAGTTAACATACGCCTCACGGCGGACGATCAAGCAATAGTCGAACCGCTCAGGGCCACATTGTTCAACCCACAATACCAACAGCTACGCCGCCGGAGCGGCACAAAGCAAAATTCAAGGAACATACAGGTCATTCTCCTAAAGTTCCTTCTTCGCATCGTCTGCCAGTTACGTCAAACTACAACTACTGGTCTCCCCCGAAGTCGAAATGAAAAAGAGCTGCAGCAGCCACACCGACCGGTTGAGCGGCCTCCTGGTACTCAAAGAAAAGCTCTTGGGTAGTCCCATCTTTCGGCCCGGCAGAAACCACAGCAAAATCTACCTGAGGGTAATGAGTCTTCACTGTTGCGGCCACATCAGGAACAGCTTCCTAGATCGATCCTTTGAAGAGCTCCTCAATAGCATCCAAAGCTCCAGGCAACCGATCAACAATAGGTTGCCCCACATCCTGAGGTGCCAGCATATCCACAAGGGCCTTGACTCCAGTTTCCAGGGTGTCATACCGCCTGAGGTGCCAAGCTCAACCAGATCTTCAGCATGCTGCTCGGTCAGGCGGGTCACTTCGGCACCAAGCTTTAATCCTCCTCGCGCTCGAAGTCCTTTCCTCGCAGAGCCGAGCCTGATCGTTTCTCAAATAAAGACTGGGCACCAGCTAGCAATTTATACGAGATATCAAGGTCTTTTGCAATTACCTCATACGCAGTTTTCTGGCTGGTCAGCTCACCCTTCAGTCGCAACACCTCAGCGTCAGTAGTATTCTTCTGACTGCGGTGCTCCGCCAGCTCCTGTTTTTGAATCTCAAGGGTGTGCGTCACCTTCAAAGCAAGCTCAGCGTTCTCTACAAAAGGGCAGACCACCCAGATCACTAAAGGCCAAGCAGCAACAGAATTGGTAGAACTCAATCGACTACAGCGAGGCAGATACCTCGGGCTTTCTGCTCAGCGACCTCAAGCCTCCTCTTCAAATCGACATTCTCAGTATGGAGGAGATAGACCCCGCGGACACAATCCTGATAAGGGGACCAATACTACAATCAGCGCGCAGTCCAACAGCAAGTAAAACTATGACATCAAGGGGATAGTAAAACTCACGGGCACAGCGCCGGCACCCAGAGCAGCCAGGCCAGACGGACCAGGCACGGCCAGATCCCGAGGCCCCACGTTGATGACAGCAACAGGTTGCTGAGCCGTATGTGGAGCCAACTCCCGATGATCACCAGGGTGGACGACGCTAGGTTCTGGCACCTCACACTGGGGCTCGTCAGGAGCAGGGGCTTCGTGCTCGACACCAGGTGTCCCCAACTCCGCCTGTGCTAGATCAGCGCCATCGGCAGCCCCCGTGGGAGGAGCCGGCTCAAGCACCTTCTCCCCGCTCCCTGATGACACTACGCTGGAGCCCGCCACATCTGACCCACGGTTCGCCACGGCCCCCTTTACAGCCTCTAGTGCTCCACGTCGGGGAGGTGATCCTGCACTACCTAATTCAGCAGTCATCCGGGCATTTCTGCAAGCAAGACAGCGATCCTACCTCAGTTCAACATAAAACCAACCTGCAGCGACACGCTTCATCAGCAAAAGCAGAAATAGAGAACTTACGAAGATAGCTTAATCTTGGTCTTCTTCAGTCTCACGGTCAGCCCTGCCACCAGACGCGCGGACAAGGCATTGGCGTCAGTTTCCTTGCTGGAGGACTCTCGCAGCAAGCGCTGCTTCCGGGACTGCAAGGTCTCGCTATCAGACGCCTCTCCCTCCTCTTCAGCCAGACCGACGGTTTTCGAAGACTTCCCGGTAGCCGCTGAAGCACTCCGTTTCCTCGTGGCCTGGCGGGTCGCACGGTGTCCCTCCTCCACAGGTGCGATGCCCTTCGTCCCAGCCGGCTCTTCCCCTGGCTGCTCGTCGTCACCAACATCAGCATGAAAATCAGCGGGCATTTCCCCATAATTAACATTCTCCTCCGGGCAGTTACCCTCGGCACCAGGAGCAAGGGCCGACTTCAGTGACAGATCCTCTGGATACGAAGGCTTAGAAAAATATTTGAAGCACTCACCCTGCAAGGACACAGCCGTCGATCAGACAAAACCATTTCAGAATAACAACAGAGACTGACAGTACGAACTGAAACACACAACAAACTACATACTGCAAAGGGAGGAGCATATACAGAGTATGACTGTGGAGCGCCATGGTTGGTTATCCTTCCGGTGAAGAAGCTTTTAATTCGAATCTTTATCTCTTCTCGGGTCACCACCCTGTTCATCTCCTGGGTAGGATCATTCACGCCAGAGTAAAAACATGCTGGATGCACCCTGTCTTTCAGAGGTTGGATATTATGATAAACAAAATCGATGGCAACCGACATGCCAGTCAGACCCCTGTCCTTCAGACTAGCAACCCTGTCCATCAGTTCGCGCACCTCGTCCATCTCTTTCTCAGGTACTGTCTCCTACCAGTTATCTCTAGGCTGCGTCACACACCCTGAGTACACCGGGACTGAATCCTGGACATTCTCCATAAAGAACCACTTATCTGGCCACCCTTTGTTGGACGACAGCAACGGCAGATCCAAGTACTTTTGCCTCATACTATCCCTCATCTGGAACCCAGCGCCGCCAATGCACATGGGCTGTCCGCTCTTACCGTGACTCTTGCAGACATACAGATACTGCCACAGGTTGAAATGCGGCGGTATACCGAGAAAAGCTTCACACAGATGCACAAAAACCGCAAGCTGGGTGATTGAATTCGGATTGAGGTTTATCAAATCCAGACCGTAGTAGTGCAGCAATCCACGAAGAAAAGAGCAAATTGGCAGTCCAAGTCCGCGATAGAAATACCAAGTAAATACCGGAGTCATGTGCTGGAGTACATCCGGATACACCCGGCCGGCCTGCAGCTTCCACAGATTGGCGGATTTCGGCGGCAGCAACCCCAACTTCAGTAGCTCATCCAGCTACGCATCCTCGACCGTGGTGGCGGTCCACGCAAATTGGGGATCCAGAGGCTCCCCTGACATTGACGAACCACCGGCCTCCTGCCCGATGGGGACGATCTGACGCAAACTCTTCTTGGGCGCCATTTTTTCCACACTGCGCCGGATCACCTTGGATTTCAACCGCATTCAACACGCGCGGAGATGGGGGAGATTGATTGACGGATTACACTCAACGACGAGTTAACCCTAATCCTTTGGGGGAAGAAGATGTAGGCACTGTAACCAGTAACTGACCGGACGTCCTTCTTATTGGGATCGCGTCGTCAATCCTCACGGCGTCAAAAGGCCCCTTCCACCCGGGTACGCTACCACTCGGGGACTGGAGCATTCAAGCTCCTCTACCCGGGTACGCTACCACTCGGGGGCTGGAGCATTCAGGCTTCTCCGCCCGGGCGCGCTACCACTCGGGGGCTGGAGCATTCAGGCTCCTCCGCCCGGGCGCGCTACCACTGGGGGCCGGAGCACTCGGGCTCCTCCACCTGGGTACGCTACCACTCGAGGGCTGGAGCACTCAGGACTCCTCCACCCGGGTACGCTACCACTCGGGGGCTGGAGCACTCAGGACCCCCCACCCGGGTACGCTACCACTCCGCGAACGGAGTATTTAGGCTCACTCCACTCGGGCACCGCACTACTCAGGGCTGGTGCACCCAGACTTGCAGCTTGGAACGGATACACCTTCCGCACACAGAATCATCTATTGCTCGATCTAGTACATCAAGACAATTCGCATCCTCGGGGGCTTGATCGCTGCTTCGAGCTCCCCAGGGGCTGGGACTTCGACCAAGAATCAAGGCAATTTCTAGACAACGACGAGGATCCGCAATACGTCAACAATTGATAAGATAGAAAAGCAACATCCAAGCTTTACTGGTGGCAAAATATGTCCCAATTATAAAGGGACCATCATAGCTACAACTACTAGTACTAACGCCCTACGGCTACCAATGGAAGCCCTACACTACGGGGCCCGGGGCCATAACGCGGCGGCGCTTGAGGTCACGGGGCGCCTCGTCGTCGCCGGTGTCCTCCCCGCTGCTGCTGCTGTCCTCGTCGCTGCTGTCGCCATCGTCGCTACTGCTACCGCCGTCCTCGTCGTCGCTGTCGGCGCCGTCTTCCTCGCCGCCTCCAGCAGCGTTCGCGGCGCCCTCGCCGCCCATTGCGCCGCCCGCGGCGCCGTCGTCGCCCCCAGCGGCGTCGTCACCACCGTCGTCACTGCCACCGTCCTCGTCGTCCTCATCCTCGTCGTCCTCGCCCTCCTCGTCGCCGCCGCCATCTTCGTCTTCCTCGTCGTCGGAGCCGCCAAGACCGGGCTGCTCAAGGCCCCGTCTCGCGACCTGATCCTCCGTGTTGTACCCCTCGGAGTCAGTCGGTTCCGGCTCCTCGAGGGGGATGTCGCTCTCCGACCCCTCCTCATCGTCGCTGCTGCTGGGGTCGGGGGTCGGCGCGCCGTCATCCGAGCTTCCGTAGAGGTACTCGTCCTCCGAGTCATCAAAGATCTTGCGTTTCCTACCGCCGGCCAAGGCTCTCGCAAGGATGTGCTGCGGGGCTAGGGCTGCAAAGGCGCTTGGAGCAATACTAAACCGGCAAAGAAACCGACCCTTCATTATATAGAGGGGAGGCGGCGCTTCGGTTCCCGTATACAGAAAGCGCGGGGCGCGCCGTTTTGGTTTCCGTGGCGGACTCAGAGAAGCGTAGAGCGCGTCCTTTCGGCTTCCATGCTGGATACGCGCTGGTTTCTGCCGTGCTTGGCGGTTCGGCAAAGTGCGACGGGAATATTCCGTGCACACACGTGCCCGATCGATACCCGAGACGCGGCGTTTGGGATTTGCTGACAGTTCTTGGTTCGCGGTCTCCAAGCTGTTGATATCATGTCATGACGTCAGCACCCTAGGCAATCTCCAAGATGCATTATCACACCCCTTGAATCTTGGGGGCTACGGGGGTGGTCAGGAAAAGGTTCCTACAAATTTTTTACGGTAACTTCACAGCAGAACAGTTCAAACTTTCAAGTCGATTGCTTCTCAAGTCAACTTGAAACTTGGGGGCTACTCAATATGGAGTCCATCTTGCGATGGCCTCCAGGTTGTGAATGGCGAGACGGACTCCAGTAACCTTCAAGCCGATTACTTCGAAATCGTCATGAAGCTCAGGGGCTTGTGGGAGTCGGGTACCACCAGGTCCCTCATAACGATGGATGACGTCAGTCTGACAGGAGGGCCGAGTGGTCTGGCTTTCGATCCCGAGGGACGACAGGCTTGGGGGTCAAGCAAACCACTCGGATCTGCGCTGAACCAGTTAGATAGGAACTGATCACGTGTAATCAGCAACTGATCCCTGTAGTTCCGTAGCAAGCCGCCCCTCGGGGGGTGCACTTTGTAACCCTAGCCCTTCAGCCTATATAAGGGGGCTAGGGACCGTGGGAAAACTATTTCATTCCCTCGTTTAGACGAGCAATACAATCCAGAACCTCACACAGGACGTAGGGTATTACGCCACACGGCGGCCTGAACCTATCCAGCTGCTGTGTCCCCTCATGCTGTGAACCCATCGCGGTCTTCTTGTCATCCCAACCGATCTCAAAACCTCCGCAGATCTAACCCTGTGGTGGGCTGCTGGGAGTAAACTCCCACACATAGAGACTACAATTCTATAATTATGCTCATTGGTTGATGAAAGGAGATCCCTCAATTCTTATTTCTTGAAGATCGGCCTTTGGAAGGAATTCTAGCGAGAAAGATCAAGGATTGAGAGCCCTAAGTGCCATAAAGTTGAAAGAAGGGCATTTAGAGATTCTTTTGCTAGTTTGATGGTCGTACTATAAGGGGGGTCGAGGTGAGTAGCTTGATGGACTTCGTTCAATTAGTTCTATTTATTTTCGAGTTGAACTTGGTCCTAAAGCTCATACACTTAAAATGTGCTAAAATACACTCACCCAAACTTGTTTCAACTAAAAAACACCTCTAATCGTCTTCTTATTCAAAACAGCGAATAATCAGAGTTTTAATACGCATCGGGCCGTCTATTGCTCAGGACCATCCGGTGTGTTCTAAATCAGTGATGGCCTTTCTTATCTTTGTCCGTGCGCTTAATGCGCACCGGACCATCCGGTCCTTCACCGAACGTTTTGGGCCAAGGGGTTTGTCTAGGGCGTCCCCGGACGTGCTTCACACACCGGACCGGCCGGTGTACCACCAGACGTTTTAATCAGAGTGTTGCGAAATTGTTCTATCTGAGGCGTTTGTAGCCGACGGACCATCCGGTGCTCACCACTTGGCGCGTAAAAGGGGATTTAAAAAATACACGCACCGGACCATCCGTTGGTCGCGTAAAATGCGCAAAGCATATACACAGCCTCTATATAAAGGACCCTCCCCCCCTCATTTTACTATCTTTGAGACCAGGAAGCTCTCATACAGACACAAAGGCCATTCGAGCACCAAATATTCATAAAATCTTCGAGCTTTGGGTCAAGAGACTTGAGAGTGAGAGAACTTCTTGAGAGAGGTTCAAATCTAGTGAATACTTGGGCTTGTTACTCTTGGTGATCGCGATCACCTAGACAACTACGTGACGTGCCTTCTGCGAGCTTTCCAAAGATTGTGGAAGAAACAGAGGAAGGCCTTTGCAAAGGCATTGTGAGCAGTTTAGAGTCCTCCGTTTCAGAGTGGAGAAGGGCATCCCAAAAAGAGCACTTGATCTACGGATCAAGGAGTTGCTTGACCTTTGCAAAGGTCACCTTGCCATCCTCTTTACTTTGCGAGGGAGAGGTCGCAGTCACTTGTGAGCTACACATGAGCAAGGCCTTGCGAGGGCGCCAAATGAGGAGATTAGGGGGAGTCACGACTCCTCGATACCTTTGGAAAAAGATCGTTGTGGCATCTCTTCATTTTTACTTTCTGCATTTACCTTTCATGCAATTTACTTTCCGTAATTTACATCCTTAGAATTGCATGTTTGGCTCTAGGTTGCAAACCTTTTGTTATCGTGTGGAACTCTAGACACACTTAGTTAGGCACCAGGGTGAATTGGGACTTGTGCGATATGATTTAATTTGAGTTTCGAAATTAAAAGTCAAATTCACCCCCCGCCCCGCCACATACACACACTTTTGGGCATCTTTATCCTTTCACGCCTAATGGCCCTCCCCTTGCGGTTGCCGGCAGAACAAAAATCCTATACAATATATAATCATGTATAAATATACCTAGATATATTTCTATTTCTATTACATATTTATACCTATACAATATATAATCATGTATCTATGATCTCGAGATCGAACGGTCGAACCAACGCTGCGGAGGTGCACTACAGTCAAGATGTGCGTATGTATTCATAAAGACTAGGTGATTTTCCCGCGCGTTGTTGCGGGACATAAAGAGTGATTTCAGTATTTGTTTCACGAAAGAATAGTATTGATTCAAATTTTCATTTGGCAGATAAATAGAACAATGGAACTGCTATGGGTCTGTCAGTACTCATTCGCTAACAATAATTCTAATAAATCTATGCAATTAAAATTACTAAAAAGATTTGTGAAGTAGATATTTCATTATGGCATGAGATATCTCTAGTGATGACAACTTATTACCTTGTGGTGCGCTTTTTAACAATACGTGAATCAAAGAGCTGCACAGAGAACTTCATTTACCTGTCCTTTTATCTCCTGCTGTCCTACATAGGGGTAAAAATGTGAATCAAAGAGCTGCACAAAGGATTCCATTTACCTATCATTTTATCTCTTACTGTTCTGCATAGAGAATATTACATAATTATTTGGGTAAAAAAGGCAAGTACCTTCGTATAATTCGAAGTCTTACATTTAGAAAGTGTAGCGACATTAATATACGAATGAATGTGAGATGCAGAGAGTAACCTCAACTTGCTACTGAATGAATTGCAATGACTAAAGCATGATAGGTTCACCTGTGTATATATGTGTAAGAGAAAAAAAGATATATAGTTATATAGTAAACCGAAGAGGAGGGTGACTTGAATAGGTATTTGACAATCCTTATCAGTAGGAAGCTTAGGCTAATAGAAAAATAAATAATATGTGAAAAGTAGGAGTCACCTTAATCGGCACGTTGTGAGGGCTGCGGAAATTTTTAAAGTGACATGATTTCTAAATTAGTGGACTCAAAGATGACGTGGATTTTGAAAGTAGAAATATACTAATGTATATTGTATGACAACATTTTTTTATCACATTATGCTTGATAACTTATTCATCTTAGTTTAAAAGATTGACTTTTAAATGATTTATCATCTGATATGACAATATTTTTTAAACACATTATTTATGAATGTACTATTCCTTAAACAAATTATAGTTGATAACATATTCATCTTAGTCAAGAGAGGTTGACTTTTAAATAATTGATTATCTATTACACATTATTTTTTAACATACTATTTTTTAAATACATTGTATTTGATAACTTATTCATCTTAGTTGAGAGAGATTAACTTTTAGATGATTGATCATCTATGATACATTACCTTTTATCGTACTACTCTTTAAACACATTATACTTGATAACTTATTCATTTTAGTTGAAAGAGATTGACTTTTAAATAATTGATCATCTTTGTATTTATGTTGCGGGAATTTTATGGCAAAGTGATTGAAATGATAAATAATTGTATGCATGGATGTTATTAGCCACAGAAGATCGGTGAAAGACATTAATAAAATGTCCTAGTGGATGATGACATAGCTTCTTAATGGATGATGACGTGGATATTTTGCATTTTGATTTTAGTGGCCTCCAACTATATAGATATATAGGATAAACGTAGTGTGTGTATATGTGAGCGTGTGCATATTTTACGAAATAAAAATATCTTTTTCTTGAAAAACGGCCACGAAACCACTTGTGTACCAGAGTATCGGGGTAAAGCCTTTGGGAGCGAACGTGCGGTTGTGTGCGGTTGCTGTGCAAATCGATAACTCACCAATCGTGTGCTCAAGCTCCACCGGTCGAATCACCCCCACACGGTCGCACCTGGTTGTGCACTCATGGTCTGCGGCGCCTAACTCACCGACTGCGACTTGGATTTGGACACCAGAAAGAACGATGGAAGCTTTGGTTTCAAGAAGGCACAATAGGCAATAGGACAAAGGTTGATTCATATCCTAAGTAACTGATGATACCCATAGATTCCTCTGCCCCCAGAGACCATGGATAAGAATGGTATCTGGAAATCAGTGAAGCAATCATGTTGTATGCACTTCATTACTCATGATAAAAATGATAAACCGCGTCATTTAATTTGAGTAGCTGACAAATCAATCTTGCTGCCATCTTCAAGAAAAGGGTAAAATAGTCTTCAATAATCTTAATCCATACATTTATTTCACCTCACACCAATACAGAATAAAACAACATAGATGTGCTGCCCCTGCAGCAAAACATAAATGAAGAACAGTGGAAACCAGTGATGGACTCATCACTCATGTTACATTATCATTCATATTTGATCGAATGGCTAAACTAAAATGATTAAGCTTGAGTTCTTCAATGATTAACCTTGAGTACTTCACAGGTTGTTTTTGGTGCTATCATCGAAAAAAGGGTAATCTGTGTAACCAACGACAGGGTCTTGCGTGTAGAAGGTGGAGCGATCATACTTGTTTAATGGCGCGCCTAGTTCGAACCTCCTTGGCAGGTCAGGGTTGGCCAAAAAGAGCCTCCCATATGCGACGAGATCAGTGTAGCCTTCCGCTGCTACCTTGTTGCCTTCGTCCCGATCATACCCGCCGGCGGCAATAAACGTGCCGTTGAAAGCCTTCCGGAACGGCAGGAGCCTATGAGGGATCTGCCGGCGGCCATCGACAATGGCCATCCTAGGCTCCACCATATGGCAGTAGAGGAATCCCTCGTGCTTGTTGAGCTGCTGAATCATGTAGTGGCCAAGCGCAATTGGGTCGGAATCCACACAGTCCATGAAGTCTACAAAGGGCGAGAGCCTGATGCCCACGCGGTTCGCGCCGACCTCGCGGACGATGGCGTCGATGACCTCCACGGCGAAGCGGCATCGGTTCTCCAGGCTGCCACCGTACTCATCCGTGCGATCATTAGAGCTGTCCTTCATGAATTGCTCGAGGAGGTACCCGTGCGCGCCGTGGATCTCCACGCCGTCGAAGCCCGCTTCGATCGCGTTCCGTGCCGCCCGCCTGAAGTCATCGACGATCCCCGGAATCTCCTCGGTCCGCAGCCGGCGCGGCTTGGAATACACCACTCCAGGCTCGGCGTCCGGGGAAATCTGCTTGTCCGTGCTCGAGATGGGCGCTTGCCCGTCGGGCTGAAGCGCTGCCAATTGGATCAAAGGCAAATCAGTAACCAGCAATAAACAAAGACGCGCTTGTGGTAGTTGAATAGTATAAACAAAGACACGCTTGTACTAGTTCTGGTTGTGAATACGCACCGTTGGTGGAGACCCTGCCGACATGCCAAATCTGGCAGAAGAAGAGGGCGCCCTTGCGATGGACGGCGTCGACGATGGGCTTCCATGCCTCGACCTGCTCCTGCGTCCAGATGCCGGGCGTCTCCGGGTAGCCCTGCGCGGTGGCGGACACCCCCGTGGCCTCGGCGATGAGCAGGCCGCCCCTGGTGGCGCGCTGCGAGTAGTAGACGGCGGCGTGCGGCTGGGGCACGTTGCCGTAGGAGCGGCTGCGCGTGAGCGGCGCGAGCACCACCCGGTGGGAGAGCTCGAACTGCCCCATCTTGTACGGCGTCATCAGAGGAATCACCATCTTCCCAGCAGCTTCTTGCGCCATCTTGCCTGCCTGGACTGGGAGAACAGCCGCTGCCGCTTGCTGCCTTTCTGCTCTAGATTGCTTGCTTTGTTTCTGCTCTGCTTCTGTGTCTCCTTCCAGGCCGGTGTGTGGCAGTATTTATAGGTTCGGAGTCGACGGCGGAGCTTCCTGTCCAGAATGATCCCACGCCCACGTGCGTCACCCTTCTCGTCAGCGACCTGCTCTTCGGTCGCACGACGACAGCGGCCATGACATGACACCTTTCTCACGCAGGTTCGTTGGATCCGGGCGGCACACCAAAGGCCCAACCGCCTGTTAGCTTCACACTGTTCACGGGTTGAAAAGCAGATGCTGTTATCTCCGATAATAAGAGATGACGCACCTATGACATGTGAGGTTATCTCTTATGGATCTTCTTCACCCATGGTCGATGTGTGAACTTTTGTGTTCACCTAGGTACCACAACATAAGTTGGACGGGGTGCAGATGTAGACCAGCCGTCGTGACATTAATTTTCTTGCAATATAATCATCAACTCTCTCCGTACATACTACCTCCGTCCCAATCTATAGATCGTTTGTCTTTTTTCGATATCAAATTTGACCAACTCGTTTTATTCAAATTTTATGCGAAAATATGAAATATTCAATTCATAGCTAGAGTATATTATATGTTAAACTAAATTAAAGAAAATAAATAAGAATTATGAATTTTTTTTGAATAAACGAGAAAGTCAAATTTGGTGTAAAAAAGTCTAACGACCTATAATTGGAGACAGAGTGAGTAATCCAAAGCTATATTTAGTTTTATCAACCCGTACATGGGCTCGTCTGACTTTGCGTCTGGTGAAGTTGTGTTACCGCACCTAGAGCCCACCGCTTCAAAGTGGCCCATTGTCACCAGAGGTAATGTCAGGGGATCAGCTTCCAACACCCTACACGTAACTCGATGATTTTCGTCGGCAAAAAAATCGACAGTTTGGAAGATAGCCGTCGAAAAATAAGCTTTTTTCGTCGGCTAGAGCAGCCGACAAAAGATAAATTAATTTTCATCGGCTCGTGGCCCCGGCCGACGAAAACTTATAATATTTTCATTGGATAGAGGCTAGCCGACGAAAAGCCTTGCACAAGTAGCCCCCTGTCGGCCACCGCTAGGGTTTCGAGGTCTTGTTTTCGTGGGCCTAGCCGTGGGCCGACGAAATTTAGACGGCCGACGAAAACTAGTCGGTTAAAAACATAGATCCGCCTATGTTTTTCGTCTCTCTCCTCACTCTTTCTCCTCAACAGCGAGCTGCTGCGCCTCTCCACCTCGCCTACCCCGGCCTCCATCCATCTCACACAAGCTCATGGCCGTTGAAGAGAAGCAGCAAATGTGACGACTCAAGTCCGGTGTACATGGAGGTTCACACATGACAACTTCGAGGTGGCCAGAATTTTTGTCAAGGTGGAGTTTGTTAAATATGTGTCGAATATTTGTACGAGACCGGATATGATGGGACTTTGAGTTGTATTAGCAATAGAGGGTAGAGTCCTTGTAAAACTCTGTAACATGGACCTCCTCACAAATATGAGGGGATGGCTGCTGTTGTAACCAGGACAATTAGATGGCTTGGCATAGGGATGCGGTGTTGCCATAGTGTACCCGCATGCGGGCATAACTATCAATAATGGATAGGAGCGTCCATAGTCAAGCTCCGGAGAAGTAGGCTTCCGCTAAACCGCGTTAACAAACATCGTGCCTCCGGTGTCATCTGTGATTGTGCATGAATATATCAATCGATGGATAGTATCTTGCTTGTTTTCTAACATACCCATCTTGTAACTAATAAAAATATAAAAATGATAAAAAGTGACAGTGCCATACTACTGAAAAATGATAAACTTTGAAAGTAGTTTTATAAAAAAACAATTTTGAATTTGACTAACTTTATTGGAAAAAGTGCTAACAACCAAATATGTACACAACAAAAATATATGTATCACATTGCTCTAGTTATACTATTTTAGTGATACTAGCGGGCTTATAGTCCAACAGTAGTTCCACCTATTTGGAGTTGGAGGTTCCGGGTTTGAATCCCTGTTGGAGCAAATTTAAACAAACGACACCAGAGGCACGTTTGTTACACCCGGAGTTTAGGGATCTTCCCAGCCGGTTAAAGTTCGGTCTCTTCTAACTTAGATCAAAGCCGTGGTGGTGGTTCTTCCCCACCGGTCAATAGTGACATAAATGTCGGTGCATTTTTTGTATAAATTTAGTTAAAACTAAACCAGGTGATTTGTAACATATCAAGAAGTAAACTAGTTTTAAATCAAGAGAATATACTAGTTCATCTTAATCAATGAACTTGATACAAGGGATCGATTACTGTTGTACCCAGCTTATGATAGTACTTGTGTGTACCTTGTGAGAAACATGACCATATGAGGTAGAGGTTTAGGTGATTAACGATAACTTAATCTCGTTACTAATGAGTTCATGACATGAAGGGACTATATTCTATAATTATGCTCATTGGTTGATGAAAGGAGATCCCTCAATTCTTATTTCTTGAAGATCGGCCTTTGGATGGAAATCTAGCGAGAAAGATCAAGGATTGAGAACCCTAAGTGCCATAAAGTACACCTCTAATCGTCTTCTTATTCAAAACAGCGAATAATCAGAGTTTTAATACGCATCGGGCCGTCTATTGCCCAGGACCATCCGGTGTGTTCTAAATCAGTGATGGCCTTCCATATCTTTGTCCGTGCGCTTAATGCGCACCGGACCATCCGGTCCTTCACCGGATGTTTTGGGCCGAGGGGTTTGTCTAGGGCATCCCCGAACGTGCTTCACACACCGGACCGGCCGGTGTACTACCAAACATTTTAATCAGAGTGTTGTGAAATTCTTCTATCTGAGGCGTTTGTAGCCAACGGACCGTCCGGTGCTCACCACTTGGCGCGTAAAAGGGGATTTAAAAAATACACGCACCGGACCATCCGTTGGTCGCGTAAAATGCGCAAAACATATACACAGCCTCTATATAAAGGACCCTCCCCCCCTTCATTTTACTATCTTTGTGACCAGGAAGCTCTCATACACACACAAAGGCCATCCAAGCACCAAATATTCATAAAATCTTTGAGCTTTGGGTCAAGAGACTTGAGAGTGAGAGAACTTCTTGAGAGAGGTTCAAATCAAGTGAATACTAGGGCTTGTTACTCTTGGTGATCGCGATCACCTAGACAACTACGTAACGTGCCTTCTGCGAGCTTCCCAAAGATTGTGGAAGAAACAGAGGAAGGCCTTTGCAAAGGCATTGTGAGCGGTTTAGAGTCCTCCATTTCGGAGTGGAGAAGGGCATCCCAAAAAAAGCACTTGATCTACGGATCAAGGAGTTGCTTGACCTTTGCAAAGGTCACCTTGACATCCTCTTTACTTTGCGAGGGAGAGGTCGTAGTCACTTGTGAGCTACACATGAGCAAGGCCTTGCGAGGGCGCCAAATAAGGAGATTAGGGGGAGTCACGACTCCTCGATACCTTTGGAAAAAGATCGTTGTGGCATCTCTTCATTTTTAATTTCTGCATTAACCTTTCATGCAATTTACTCTCCGTAATTTACTCTAACCAGCGACAACCAAGCTGCCTAAAGAGTTAACATACGCCTCACGGCGGACGATCAAGCAATAGTCGAACCGCTCAGGGCCACATTGTTCAACCCACAATACCAACAGCTACGCCGCCGGAGCGGCACAAAGCAAAATTCAAGGAACATACAGGTCATTCTCCTAAAGTTCCTTCTTCGCATCGTCTGCCAGTTACGTCAAACTACAACTACTGGTCTCCCCCGAAGTCGAAATGAAAAAGAGCTGCAGCAGCCACACCGACCGGTTGAGCGGCCTCCTGGTACTCAAAGAAAAGCTCTTGGGTAGTCCCATCTTTCGGCACGGCAGAAACCACAGCAAAATCTACCCGAGGGTAATGAGTCTTCACTGTTGCGGCCACATCAGGAACAGCTTCCTAGATCGATCCTTTGAAGAGCTCCTCAATAGCATCCAAAGCTCCACGCAACTGATTAACAATAGGTTGCCCCACATCCTGAGGTGCCAGCATATCCACAAGGGCCTTGACTCCAGTTTCCAGGGTGTCATCCCGCCTGAGGTGCCAAGCTCAACCAGATCTTCAGCATGCTGCTCGGTCAGGCGAGTCACTTCGGCACCAAGCTTTAATCCTCCTCGCGCTCGAAGTCCTTTCCTCGCAGAGCCGAGCCTGATCGTTTCTCAAATAAAGACTGGGCACCAGCTAGCAATTTATACGAGATATCAAGGTCTTTTGCAATTACCTCATACGCAGTTTTCTGGCTGGTCAGCTCACCCTTCAGTCGCAACACCTCAGCGTCAGTAGTATTCTTCTGACTGCGGTGCTCCGCCAGCTCCTGTTTTTGAATCTCAAGGGTGTGCGTCACCTTCAAAGCAAGCTCAGCGTTCTCTACAAAAGGGCAGACCACCCAGATCACTAAAGGCCAAGCAGCAACAGAATTGGTAGAACTCAATCGACTACAGCAAGGCAGATACCTCGGGCTTTCTGCTCAGCGACCTCAAGCCTCCTCTTCAAATCGACATTCTCAGTATGGAGGAGATAGACCCCGCGGACACAATCCTGATAAGGGGACCAATACTACAATCAGCGCGCAGTCCAACAGCAAGTAAAACTATGACATCAAGGGGATAGTAAAACTCACGGGCACAGCGCCGGCACCCAGAGCAGCCAGGCCAGACGGACCAGGCACGGCCAGATCCCGAGGCCCCACGTTGATGACAGCAACAGGTTGCTGAGCCGTATGTGGAGCCAACTCCCGATGATCACCAGGGTGGACGACACTAGGTTCTGGCACCTCACACTGGGGCTCGTCAGAAGCAGGGGCTTCGTGCTCGACACCAGGCGTCCCCAACTCCGCCTGTGCTAGATCAGCGCCATCGGCAGCCCCCGCGGGAGGAGCCGGCTCAAGCACCTTCTCCCCGCTCCCTGATGACACTACGCTGGAGCCCGCCACATCCGACCCACGGTTCGCCACGGCCCCCTTTACACCCTCCAGTGCTCCACGTCGGGGAGGTGATCCTGCACTACCTAATTCAGCAGTCATCCGGGCATTTCTGCAAGCAAGACAGCGATCCTACCTCAGTTCAACATAAAACCAACCTGCAGCGACACGCTTCATCAGCAAAAGCAGAAATAGAGAACTTACGAAGACAGCTTAATCTTGGTCTTCTTCAGTCTCACGGTCAGCCCTGCCACCAGACGCGCGGACAAGGCATTGGCGTCAGTTTCCTTGCTGGAGGACTCTCGCAGCAAGCGCTGCTTCCGGGACTGCAAGGTCTCGCTATCAGACGCCTCTCCCTCCTCTTCAGCCAGACCGACGGTTTTCAAAGACTTCCCGGTAGCCGCTGAAGCACTCCGTTTCCTCGTGGCCTGGCGGGTCGCACAGTGTCCCTCCTCCACAGGTGCGATGCCCTTCATCCCAGCCGGCTCTTCCCCTGGCTGCTCGTCGTCACCAACATCAGCATGAAAATCAGCGGGCATTTCCCCATAATCAACATTCTCCTCCGGGCAGTTACCCTCGGCACCAGGAGCAAGGGCCGACTTCAGTGACAGATCCTCTGGATACGAAGGCTTAGAAAAATATTTGAAGCACTCACCCTGCAAGGACACAGCCGTCGATCAGACAAAACCATTTCAGAATAACAACAGAGACTGACAGTACGAACTGAAACACACAACAAACTACATACCGCAAAGGGAGGAGCATATACAGAGTACGACTGTGGAGCGCCATGGTTGGTTATCCTTCCGGTGAAGAAGCTTTTAATTCGAATCTTTATCTCTTCTCGGGTCACCACCCTGTTCATCTCCTGGGTAGGATCATTCACGCCAGAGTAAAAACATGCTGGATGCACCCTGTCTTTCAGAGGTTGGATATTATGATAAACAAAATCGATGGCAACCGACATGCCAGTCAGACCCCTGTCCTTCAGACTAGCAACCCTGTCCATCAGTTCGCGCACCTCGTCCATCTCTTTCTCAGGTACTGTCTCCTACCAGTTATCTCTAGGCTGCGTCACACACCCTGAGTACACCGGGACTGAATCCTGGACATTCTCCATAAAGAACCACTTATCTGGCCACCCTTTGTTGGACGACAGCAACGGCATATCCAAGTACTTTTGCCTCATACTATCCCTCATCTGGAACCCAGCGCCGCCGATGCACATGGGCTGTCCGCTCTTACCGTGACTCTTGCAGACATACAGATACTGCCACAGGTTGAAATGCGGCGGTATACCGAGAAAAGCTTCACACAGATGCACAAAAACCGCAAGCTGGGTGATTGAATTCGGATTGAGGTTTATCAAATCCAGACCGTAGTAGTGCAGCAATCCACGAAGAAAAGAGCAAATTGGCAGTCCAAGTCCGCGATAGAAATACCAAGTAAATACCGGAGTCATGTGCTGGAGTACATCCGGATACACCCGGCCGGCCTGCAGCTTCCACAGATTGGCGGATTTCGGCGGCAGCAACCCCAACTTCAGTAGCTCATCCAGCTACGCATCCTCGACCGTGGTGGCGGTCCACGCAAATTGGGGATCCAGAGGCTCCCCTAACATTGACGAACCACCGGCCTCCTGCCCGATGGGGACGATCTGGCGCGAACTCTTCTTGGGCGCCATCTTTTCCACACTGCGCCGGATCACTTTGGATTTCAAACGCATTCAACACGCGCGGAGATGGGGGAGATTGATTGACGGATTACACTCAGCGATGAGTTAACCCTAATCCTTTGGGGGAAGAAGATGTAGGCACTGTAACCAGTAACTGACCGGACGTCCTTCTTATTGGGATCGCGTCGTCAATCCTCACGGCGTCAAAAGGCCCCTTCCACCCGGGTACGCTACCACTCGGGGACTGGAGCATTCAAGCTCCTCTACCTGGGTACGCTACCACTCGGGGGCTGGAGCATTCAGGCTTCTCCGCCCGGGCGCGCTACCACTCGGGGGCTGGAGCATTCAGGCTCCTCCGCCCGGGCGCGCTACCACTGGGGGCCGGAGCACTCGGGCTCCTCCACCTGGGTACGCTACCACTCGAGGGCTGGAGCACTCAGGACCCCTCCACTCGGGTACGCTACCACTCGGGGGCTGGAGCACTCAGGACCCCCCACCCGGGTACGCTACCACTCCGCGAACGGAGTATTTAGGCTCACTCCACTTGGGCACCGCACTACTCAGGGCTGGTGCACCCAGACTTGCAGCTTGGAACGGATACACCTTCCGCACACAGAATCATCTATTGCTCGATCTAGTACATCAAGACAATTCGCATCCTCGGGGGCTTGATCGCTGCTTCGAGCTCCCCAGGGGCTGGGACTTCGACCAAGTATCAAGGCAATTTCTAGACAACGACGAGGATCCGCAATACGTCAACAATTGATAAGATAGAAAAGCAACATCCAAGCTTTACTGGTGGCAAAATATGTCCCAATTATAAAGGGACCATCATAGCTACAACTACTAGTACTAACGCCCTACGGCTACCAATGGAAGCCCTACACTACGGGGCCCGGGGCCATAACGCGGCGGCGCTTGAGGTCACGGGGCACCTCGTTGTCGCCGGTGTCCTCCCCGCTGCTGCTACTGTCCTCGTCGCTGCTGTCGCCATCGTCGCTACTGCTACTGCCGTCCTCGTCGTCGCTGTCGGCGCCGTCTTCCTCGCCGCCTCCAGCAGCGTTCGCGGCGCCCTCGCCGCCCATTGCGCCGCCCGCGGCGCCGTCGTCGCCCCCAGCGGCGTCGTCACCACCGTCGTCACTGCCACCGTCCTCGTCGTCCTCATGCTCGTCGTCCTCGCCCTCCTCGTCGCCGCCGCCATCTTCGTCTTCCTCGTCGTCGGAGCCACCAAGACCAGGCTGCTCAAGGCCCCGTCTCGCGACCTGCTCCTCCGTGTTGTACCCCTCGGAGTCAGTCGGTTCCGGCTCCTCGAGGGGGATGTCGCTCTCCGACCCCTCCTCATCGTCGCTGCTGCTGGGGTCGGGGGTCGGCGCGCCGTCGTCCGAGCTTCCGTAGAGGTACTCGTCCTCCGAGTCATCAAAGATCTTGCGTTTCCTACCGCCGGCCAAGGCTCTCGCAAGGATGTGCTGCGGGGCTAGGGCTGCAAAGGCGCTTGGAGCAATACTAAACCGGCAAAGAAACCGACCCTTCATTATATAGAGGGGAGGCGGCGCTTCGGTTCCCGTATACAGAAAGCGCGGGGCGCGCCGTTTTGGTTTCTGTGGCGGACTCAGAGATGCGTAGAGCGCGTCCTTTCGGCTTCCACGCTGGATACGCGCTGGTTTCTGCCGTGCTTGGCGGTTCGGCAAAGTGCGACGGGAATATTCCGTGCACACACATGCCCGATCGATACCCGAGACGCGGCGTTTGGGATTTGCTGACAGTTCTCGGTTCGCGGTCTCCAAGCTGTTGATATCATGTCATGACGTCAGCACCCTAGGCAAGCTCCAAGATGCATTATCACACCCCTTGAATCTTGGGGGCTACGGGGGTGGTCAGGAAAAGGTTCCTACAAATTTTTTACGGTAACTTCACAGCAGAACAGTTCAAACTTTCAAGTCGATTGCTTCTCAAGTCAACTTGAAACTTGGGGGCTACTCAATATGGAGTCCATCTTGCGATGGCCTCCAGGTTGTGAATGGCGAGACGGACTCCAGTAACCTTCAAGCCGATTACTTCGAAATCGTCATGAAGCTCAGGGGCTTGTGGGAGTCGGGTACCACCAGGTCCCTCATAACGATGGATGACGTCAGTCTGACAGGAGGGCCGATGTGGCGGAACCGCCGATTTAATACGGGCTAAGTACACCTGCCACCACTGGCCCACAGTGCACTTAGACCGAACTAAACTCGGTAGTCCGTCGAGTTACCCAGAAGGGCACTCGATGAAACCATCTCCCAGGGATGCCGACATCACGCACGTTAAGCTCTCGGAAGAGCCACAACAATTACAACAACCCACCATTTCATACAGACATAATTTGATTGAGTACAAATATTTTTGCTCAAAAGGAGTACAAGGTAGTGAAAAAGAACTTCAAAATAAACCTCGCAGCGGAATACATATCGTTACAAAGATGTAACGTGCAGCGGAAAGTAAACATCAAGCATGACCTCGAGCCCACCGGAGTCATCCTTGGTCGTAATCTGATATGCACCTAAAAGAAAAATATCAACAACAAACGGTGAGTTCGTGGGGAACTCGTAGGACTTACCCGTGGGCGGTTTCAGCCCGACACATTTGAGATTATGCAAGGCTTTTTGGTGGACTGACTTCTAACCCGCATAAGCTTACTAGAAGTGGGTCCTTAGCCATTGATGGTTTATTTAAAACATGTTATCATAAGATAGCAGGATTTGACAGCTGCTACCCCTTAGTTATGATTATCAACAATATCATAGGGGGAAACTTGCAGAGAAAATAAAACATGAACGCATGCCCCGTCCCAAGATTCATAGAGCCCCCATCGAACTCTTGGGAGTAGCCGTCTCAGAAGCGATGCCCCTATACGTCGGGTCATCTCTCCCTCGACCTCAAAGCATCTCCCAAATTCATCAACCTCCTCTCAGTGGATGGGCAGCACTATGAATAGTCGGACGGATCATACTTATCCAAGCATGTTGTATATAAAACATGAATATAAGCATAAAGTATTTAAGTTGTTACTACGTTGCCCGTCAGTGATATTTGGCATTCTCACACCTGGTGAGCATCAGCGATTCGAATCGATTTTGAATTCCCGGGAATAACTAAAAATGCCAGAGGCCCATATGCTTACTCACACGACGGCTTTCCCACATATGGTCCCCCGCCTCCACTTGTCCCATCCCAAGTTCGATTCACTCCCGCCTGACCTCCGGGTTGTGCCCCCATGACGAGCCTGCCGGCATCCCGGTCTCCCCGTCATGAGTACCAAGCTCCCCCGGACCACCTTCCTCTCAACCAGTGGGTAGGAACGTGTTTCTGTTCTCCGGATGGCACAAGTAAGGTTTCACCGGCCCCATATACCGGATAAGCACTCTAGCAATGTTATGCCAATCAGCAGGCGAACAGCGGACGGGCCTTAATCGACTCGGGCGGAGTCCACCAACACATTATCACAATCTTATCATATCAAACCATATCTCCGCCCGGTCTCAACTTATCATCAAGTCATAACAGATTTCCTTTCGATTCCAAGGTTTTGTAAAAACATTTGTAGGCCCTATCATCTCGCGAGTGAATACCTTCACTCGTCTTCTACCGTCTAAGCAGGGCTAAGCATAGACTTCGTTTTATCCTTTCTACTTTGGGCATCAAGGATTTATGCATGTGGGGTTTCATAAAATCCCTAAACGTAATGCACAAACAAGAATAGGGTGGTGAGACTCCCTAGATAGGTGAAAATGCCTAAGGGGCCTACCTTTGTTGTTGACAACTTGAACAAACTAAACTACTGTTAGTTTGCCGGGTTGTGAGGCTGTGCCCCAGGCAACCCCTTGTTACAGGGACGGCCAACTCAGCGACACGTCGTCTTCTTGCTTCGGGTTCCACTTGTCGTCTGGCTTCTCGATCAACGGTAGATCCTGCGTCGGCTCCTCGATCCCGTGGTCTATATGCATGCCAGATATGCAAATGAGTGTAAGGATGCAATGCAGGATAGAGTGCAGTAGAAAAGTAACCCACGGGGGATACTACATGTCAAAGTAAACAAGCCTCCTTATTTAAGGTCTACCTCCCGAGGAAGGCATTCATACTCTCCTAGGAAATCCTGCATGCCATCTTTTAAGAAATCGTATAAACCATCACCTAAAGCTAGCTCAACTAATCATATTAACTAAACTAGCTTACTCTTAGAGTGTAATTAGCAAAAGAGTTTACCTAATACAAAACAGTGGTTGAAACATGCACATATATACTTTCTGAGTCCTATGTATCATGTACAAGCTACCAAAGTTCTCCTGAAATTTTCCTAGCCATTTAACCCCATTTTTTTCCTAGTTTCTTTCCTAGCTAGTGGTACTTTGTCCATTTCAAAACACCACTCAAACTTGACATGCACAATCTCATATTTTACCAGTGACTCTTATCAGTTATCTAGTGCATAGGAAAAATACCGGATGACTCATTCTAGCAGGTTTTGCATGGTGTTCACTTTTTAATTAATAGAAAGGTACATTATGCAAATATAATGGCAAAGCCTCACATAACAGCAAGCACTATGGCCATAAAGTTTGTCATAGTGTTCTCATGTGCTACAAAGCCTACTGACTCAGTTTTACCATTTTAGAAGTTCATCTAGATCACTTTTTCTATTTATTTTCCTTTTACATACATGCACAAAACCGAGGGTAAAATGGTCATTTCACTCATCCACATCATACCCATTCGATAGATCTATTCAAGAGGAGTCTAATGCAACTTAGTTTGTCCATTTTGGATTTTTTCTGTGATTTTATATGATTTTTCAAAGTTCAAAACCGAAATAATACATATTAACCCTAGATCCGGGACCTATACGTAATTAACCATAACCTCCAGGGGCTAGACTGTAAGGTTCTCAAGACTCAGTGCATAGTACAGAAATCAGGACGGAAATTACCAAAACTGCAGGGGGTTATTCACAAAAACGCGCGGTCTTCTTCTTCCTCCGGACCGGGGACGAACCGCGCGACGGGAGGGAGAAGATGGGGCTACGCCGGCGTGTTGGGGCCCAAACTTGAAGCCGTCGGGGTCTGGGGAGGCGTTCCCGGCGATGGGGCTTCGTTTCCCCCAGATATCGTCGCCCGGGGTGTAGAGGAAGAGCGGCGCGGCGGCGATGAACTGGAGTGACGAGAGCTCGGCGTGGCGTGGCGTGGCGGTTCGATTCCGGCAGCTCGGGCACCAAGAGGCGGCGTGGGTGGGCTCGTGAGGTGCGCGGCGGGGTGGCGAAGCCGGCGGTGGTGAAGTGGAGGCGCGGCGGTGGCCCGAAAGGGGTTCTCCGCGACGAGCCCGTGGGTGGCGCGGGTGCGCGCGGGGCGGCGCGCGCGGGGAGAGGGGCTAGGGGCGGTGGTGAGGGCCGAGGCCTTGGGGATTCGGTGGAGGGGGTCGGGGCGAGCGTGGGGCGCTGGTCGGCTAGGCATGGGGATCACCGGAGGGGTGATTTGCCCGAGCTCGCCGCGGGCCGGCCATGGTGACCACGGCGGGCGGCGCCCGGCGCGGCGGCTCGATCCACTCCGAGGGGAGGGGAACGGTGGCGAGGCCTAGCGGGGTGGGTGCGCCGGGTCGCGGCGGAGGTGGTGGTGGCAGCTTCGGGGCGCGAGGAGGTCGGATGGCGGCGGCGCGGCGAGCTCAAGCTCGACGCCGAGCCTCTAATGGCGGCTGCGCGCTGCGAGTGCGAGCGCAGGGAGAGGGAGCAGAGAGCGAGCGGCGAGTGGAGTGGAGAGGGCCGGGGCGCGTCCAGGTGAGGCCGGGGCTGAGGGCGCGGGGTGGGGCCGTCGATCCGCGGCGCGGCGCGCTCCCTGTACGCCGGCCGCCCACGCGGCGGGCGTCGTACCGAGGTGGGAGGCAACCCTGACGGGTGGGCCCCACCGGTCGGTGACAGTAGGAAAAGGGAAATAGAAGAAAAATAAAAATATGTTTTCTCTCCTACTGAAAACCGCCATTTTGACCAATTTAAAGGCCGAATTTGGAAAAACTCCAATTTAATGAAATGTTCTACTCTTTGAACTCTACAACTTTGTCAATAGGCATGATTTCAAATTCGGCATGGAAATATGAAATTTGTTTGAATTTATGCAGCAGCCATAGGTAGGGACAGGGTAGGTCTTCTGCTTGGGAGGGGAAAATACCCTAGTTATAGGCCTCAACTCCACTTGCTCCTTTTGACAAATTTGTTGGGTACTTTCTAAACTATATTTCATTTCATTAGGGCAGGTCATGAAAATGGCTTTATGGGTAAGAAAATCTCAAATTACCAAACTGGACAGAGTAGGGGTGTGTTTCTGGGCTGACAAAAATTGGTTGAAAAGACCAATTTGAATTCATATTTTGACCTGACTCATATTGACAAAGTTTTTTCCTAGATCATTACCTACAACTTTGTTAATATGATCCTCCTCTAAATCACAACATATTTTGAAATACAACCCTAATCTTGTTTAGGATTTTGGTAAAACAGCAGATTTACTCTAAGTAAAGCTTTTCTTGTTTTCAACTTCTGAAGTATCAAATGAAGGCCAATCACCTCCACAATAGGTGCATTTGAAAGGTAAAAAGTTCAATTTCATTTCATAGAAAGGGAGGATGTAAAGTTGTATAGTGAATTCCAAAGTAATTTCAGAATCAACTTTGGGGATGAGCTAAAATTTCAGATTTGAGGAATTTTGACTTAGTGGTTTATCTACCAATTCCTCATTACTCTCTTAAGCATGATTTAGCCTTAATTCATCATTAGCTTATGTATAATTGTGTGTACGGCTTCTGAGATGCCAGGGGCATCACAACCCACCCCCCTTAAAGAAATCTCGTCCCGAGATTTTTGAAAGAGGCAGGGTCCTATGTCGTAGGGTGAAAAGATACTACCCGCATCTTGGGGCTCGGGACTCTTTTAATAGTTGCAAACGCACTTTAACTCTTCCTTTGTCCTTTGTTGGCTTTGTTAACGACCGGGTGAGTGGTTAGTACCTTCCTAACACAAGGTAGTTACAAAGCATCATTTGGTTGACTAGGATGGTTCCTTTAAGGTACTCGATAATTCACGTCTCATATGAGAGGGAAATGAACAAACCACGAAGAGAACGTGGTGGCAGCGAGCGAATGACATGATCGGTTCAAGCACGACGAGAGGGTTACTTCCTGGCTTTGACACCAAGTTTAGGAGCGTAATAAACATCTGATTTATTTGAACAATGAGAAGCAAAGCATACGCAGTAGGGAGTTTGAATGAAGCAAAAATCTCGCGAGTTATAGAAAACAACAATGGATGTGTTGTTGGGAGGCACATTCATTCCATTTTGATGGGGACCGCGTACACATATAAGATATCAAATCCAATTATTTTCAAAGAGTAAGGTGTGGCGATGCATAGCACACACTACTCATTGCCTTAAGAAAGATAATACGGGAAGAAGTAGGACATATTCACCTAGACAAAGTGATGGTTTGTACGATTTCATAAGATTTGTCAAGTCTGACCAAGAGAAGTATAGGCATATGATGTGCGCTTACTAACGAAACAATAGTCAGTGTTAGTAAGCTTATCCGAGGATGATTTTCAAAGAAGAACGAAGCAACTTCTTGAAAAGGACGATATGACAAAAGCACTAGCTGAGAACAAGAGCTTAGCGCGGCGGATGGTGCTGAAGTTCTCCTTCAGGAGATAAGGTTTAATATATACCAGAAAGGAACATAATAGAAAGCAGTGGAAACAGAGTTTGACGGTCTCCAGAATTTAGAGGGAGGCCAGTTGGAAGAAGAAATGAGATGATGTAGTAAGACAGTGGGAATGGAATCAAGCATTTCCACATGTACAAGACGTTAACGAGAATCGGGGTAAGCGCAGAGAAGTCCGAGGTTTGGACCAATGGGTGTAAATGTATCGTGGAGAATAGAATTGCTCATCCCCGTGAAGCACGACCAGCAAAGATAAACAAGGTCAACGAAAAGATGTGGACGAGTGGAACCCTAGATTTGACTCGTCTCCCGGATCGAGAAGAACATGGTTCAACAAGGCAAGGGGAAGGTGTGAACAATAGGGGGGTTAGGGTGGATCTTTCCCTACAGACCGCGAAGGGCAAGGTGAAACAAAGCAATGAAATGATACAAGGTGGCAGTGGAATTTGAGTAAATTATCTCCACGAATGAGATGTATGGAGGTCCACAAGGGGTTTGGAGTTGGATAGGAATGTTCCACAAATGCAGCGGTGTCATGCCTTTGCATGTCTTGATACCTGCGCGCCCCTAGTGGAACCGTGTGACGGCCGTGCACACAGGACCCTAGGTTCCGTCGCGGCACCATAGACTACTCGGGTAGACACCCCATCAAGTGCGGTATTTCTTTCCAACTTCAGGGAATATGCGAATAACACAGGAGTATAGAAAGACATAAACAGGGAGTTTTACACGCCATAGCATAATGTTTTCGGAGGTATAACTCATCAGACTTATTTCAATCAGGAACGAGGTAACCACAACAAAAGTGTCATGGACTACAGGGACTGAAGTGCCTGAATGACAAAAGCGTGGAACGTGAGAACTACAAGAGTTTAGAATGCTCCATTGAAAATAGAGTTACATTAGTCATGAGGGTGGGACATATGCCGACTGCAAGGAGCTGGGTACATGGGAAACTCAAGGGTTATGAGGGTCAACCTCCTCTTATTACAACAGTTTGCGATGACTGCTAGCACACCAACTAGTATCTAGCTAATACTGCCTAAACGTAAGATTGATACGTCCAGGACGAATGCCCGTTTCTTCTTTCAACCAACTTGGTGCAGTGTCGGTCTTCACGTGGGAAACGCCATGAAATAACAATCTTGATTCTCCACCGAGTATGAGAACGTCACCAGATTCGAGGTTGATCTTGGTCGCTTGGTCTTTGTCTCTTGTATTGCCGAACAAGAACTCGGCGGTGTCTCCTATGGAGATGGATATGAAAGGTAAACCTTTTGTAAGGCTACTCTCTGACTCGTCCTTGTCTTGGTGAAGTCCGAGCTTCCCGGAGTTGGTGTAATAGTTGACGATGCATACGTCCGGGTTAATCTGAGGAAACTCGTTTGCAGTGGAGTTCGCAGTTTGAGCAATCATCTTGAAAGCATCTGGTATTGTCGGGGCTTGTGCTCCATCGAAGGGACGTGTTGGTCCATACGAGCGAGTAGTCAGATCCCAGTTCTTTCCTAGAGACATCATCCATAAATTCAGCTTGGCACCGTTTTTGTAGCTAGGTCTATAAAATCCTCCTGGGCCCTTACCCAGTTGTCGACACATACGAACCATCCCGATCTGATCTTCAGGCTTGACAAATCCTTTTAATAAAACCATCCCAGGTCGCAGGTGTTGAACTGAGGCTGCTTCGGTGGAAGATTCTCCCGCTTTTCCCTTCTTTTGTTCTCGAGGAATCGTTGTCTTAGCTTTTGCGGACTCTTGGTAATTAGGGCATAAGTCGAAGGGCTGCGTCGAGGGTTGCGACATCTGTAGCAGGAAGAATAAGGCTCCCGTCAATTTGATAGTTTCGAAGGCCAAATGTGGTCATAAGGCCATTTGTATTCATGTGCCAATTAAGTTACGTCCCGAACTTCATCTTCTAAACTTCGTACTTGCTACCTAGATGTAAGCTTGGACTTAAAATGGTTGCAAGTTAATGTCCAGAGTATTTTGACGAAGGGTCGTTATAGATCAATTTGTTGGTTGAAATTTTTGCACTACAACTTTTATATATAATACTTTTAAAATGGACATAGGACACGCCCTAAACTGGTACCTCGCTCGTATTTACTTTCAGAGCAAGTAATCTATACGTAAGTTGTTTAGAAATTTCTTGTACTACTAGGTTCTTATAATAAGTTTCTGTTGATTTTATTCGTAGTTTGAAATGCATCTTAAAACCGCAGACAGGATTCATATGTAAAATGCTACTGCCCAACAAATATACTTATAGATGCAGTAAGAAATCTAGTTATTTTCAAGCAAAAACAAGTGAAGCACATGAGATGAGATGGAATGATGTATGCCCGTCCTATCCGGTCTCACATCACACTTTCTAAGTATACAACTAGCGATATTCGGTGACATATATGCACGTCTCTCCTTAATGCAACTAGTCGAGTCCTAGTCGTTCTTAGTTTCGCACGTGGTTAGTGTACCTGCAGAAAAATGCATGCTCATACATTACCACATAATGTGGCATCCACGCGTGACCGCTGCGTGGACAACGTTGGTGGGCCGCTGCACCTTTTCCTCAAAGCCTGACTTTCCACCAGTACTGGGGATTGTCGAGAAAAAGGTGGATCCCAAAACCGAATGTAAGTGTGGTGGGTATGAAAGCCTCAAACATGCCCACCACCCTTAAAGAGCTTTTACTTATACAGCATGAATGCAGAGATTGCAACTATTCGCAAAACCCAATAGCTTCCACCAGTACTGGGGATAGCTATGGCCGAATAGTTGCTTCTCAAAGCGCCCAAAATGCATATGAATTCTATCTAGGTCAGAATGTTAGTGATGTCACCTGATATCTCCTAACATCCTTATAATGGGCATATACGCGATATCTCTCATTTTCGCAAATACTCTGAAAAGATTTGGAAAATAGGCTTTTGAAATCAAAACGAAGTTGTTATAATTGTTGCTCGTGCATGATCGGCTCTGATACCAGCTGTGGCGGAACCGCCGATTTAATACGGGCTAAGTACACCTGCCACCACTGGCCCACAGTGCACTTAGACCGAACTAAACTCAGTAGTCCGTCGAGTTACCCAGAAGGGCACTCGATGAAACCATCTCCCAGGGATGCCGACATCACGCACGTTAAGCTCTCGGAAGAGCCACAACAATTACAACAACCCACCATTTCATACAGACATAATTTGATTGAGTACAAATATTTTTGCTCAAAAGGAGTACAAGGTAGTGAAAAAGAACTTCAAAATAAACCTCGCAGCGGAATACATATCGTTACAAAGATGTAACGTGCAGCGGAAAGTAAACATCAAGCATGACCTCGAGCCCACCGGAGTCATCCTTGGTCGTAATCTGATATGCACCTAAAAGAAAAATATCAACAACAAACGGTGAGTTCGTGGGGAACTCGTAGGACTTACCCGTGGGCGGTTTCAGCCCGACACATTTGAGATTATGCAAGGCTTTTTGGTGGACTGACTTCTAACCCGCATAAGCTTACTAGAAGTGGGTCCTTAGCCATTGATGGTTTATTTAAAACATGTTATCATAAGATAGCAGGATTTGACAGCTGCTACCCCTTAGTTATGATTATCAACAATATCATAGGGGGAAACTTGCAGAGAAAATAAAACATGAACGCATGCCCCGTCCCAAGATTCATAGAGCCCCCATCGAACTCTTGGGAGTAGCCGTCTCAGAAGCGATGCCCCTATACGTCGGGTCATCTCTCCCTCGACCTCAAAGCATCTCCCAAATTCATCAACCTCCTCTCAGTGGATGGGCAGCACTATGAATAGTCGGACGGATCATACTTATCCAAGCATGTTGTATATAAAACATGAATATAAGCATAAAGTATTTAAGTTGTTACTACGTTGCCCGTCAGTGATATTTGGCATTCTCACACCTGGTGAGCATCAGCGATTCGAATCGATTTTGAATTCCCGGGAATAACTAAAAATGCCAGAGGCCCATATGCTTACTCACACGACGGCTTTCCCACATATGGTCCCCCGCCTCCACTTGTCCCATCCCAAGTTCGATTCACTCCCGCCTGACCTCCGGGTTGTGCCCCCATGACGAGCCTGCCGGCATCCCGGTCTCCCCGTCATGAGTACCAAGCTCCCCCGGACCACCTTCCTCTCAACCAGTGGGTAGGAACGTGTTTCTGTTCTCCGGATGGCACAAGTAAGGTTTCACCGGCCCCATATACCGGATAAGCACTCTAGCAATGTTATGCCAATCAGCAGGCGAACAGCGGACGGGCCTTAATCGACTCGGGCGGAGTCCACCAACACATTATCACAATCTTATCATATCAAACCATATCTCCGCCCGGTCTCAACTTATCATCAAGTCATAACAGATTTCCTTTCGATTCCAAGGTTTTGTAAAAACATTTGTAGGCCCTATCATCTCGCGAGTGAATACCTTCACTCGTCTTCTACCGTCTAAGCAGGGCTAAGCATAGACTTCGTTTTATCCTTTCTACTTTGGGCATCAAGGATTTATGCATGTGGGGTTTCATAAAATCCCTAAACGTAATGCACAAACAAGAATAGGGTGGTGAGACTCCCTAGATAGGTGAAAATGCCTAAGGGGCCTACCTTTGTTGTTGACAACTTGAACAAACTAAACTACTGTTAGTTTGCCGGGTTGTGAGGCTGTGCCCCAGGCAACCCCTTGTTACAGGGACGGCCAACTCAGCGACACGTCGTCTTCTTGCTTTGGGTTCCACTTGTCGTCTGGCTTCTCGATCAACGGTAGATCCTGCGTCGGCTCCTCGATCCCGTGGTCTATATGCATGCCAGATATGCAAATGAGTGTAAGGATGCAATGCAGGATAGAGTGCAGTAGAAAAGTAACCCACGGGGGATACTACATGTCAAAGTAAACAAGCCTCCTTATTTAAGGTCTACCTCCCGAGGAAGGCATTCATACTCTCCTAGGAAATCCTGCATGCCATCTTTTAAGAAATCGTATAAACCATCACCTAAAGCTAGCTCAACTAATCATATTAACTAAACTAGCTTACTCTTAGAGTGTAATTAGCAAAAGAGTTTACCTAATACAAAACAGTGGTTGAAACATGCACATATATACTTTCTGAGTCCTATGTATCATGTACAAGCTACCAAAGTTCTCCTGAAATTTTCCTAGCCATTTAACCCCATTTTTTTCCTAGTTTCTTTCCTAGCTAGTGGTACTTTGTCCATTTCAAAACACCACTCAAACTTGACATGCACAATCTCATATTTTACCAGTGACTCTTATCAGTTATCTAGTGCATAGGAAAAATACCGGATGACTCATTCTAGCAGGTTTTGCATGGTGTTCACTTTTTAATTAATAGAAAGGTACATTATGCAAATATAATGGCAAAGCCTCACATAACAGCAAGCACTATGGCCATAAAGTTTGTCATAGTGTTCTCATGTGCTACAAAGCCTACTGACTCAGTTTTACCATTTTAGAAGTTCATCTAGATCACTTTTTCTATTTATTTTCCTTTTACATACATGCACAAAACCGAGGGTAAAATGGTCATTTCACTCATCCACATCATACCCATTCGATAGATCTATTCAAGAGGAGTCTAATGCAACTTAGTTTGTCCATTTTGGATTTTTCTGTGATTTTATATGATTTTTCAAAGTTCAAAACCGAAATAATACATATTAACCCTAGATCCGGGACCTATACGTAATTAACCATAACCTCCAGGGGCTAGACTGTAAGGTTCTCAAGACTCAGTGCATAGTACAGAAATCGGGACGGAAATTACCAAAACTGCAGGGGGTTATTCACAAAAACGCGCGGTCTTCTTCTTCCTCCGGACCGGGGACGAACCGCGCGACGGGAGGGAGAAGATGGGGCTACGCCGGCGTGTTGGGGCCCAAACTTGAAGCCGTAGGGGTCTGGGGAGGCGTTCCCGGCGATGGGGCTTCGTTTCCCCCAGATATCGTCGCCCGGGGTGTAGAGGAAGAGCGGCGCGGCGGCGATGAACTGGAGTGACGAGAACTCGGCGTGGCGTGGCGTGGCGGTTCGATTCCGGCAGCTCGGGCACCAAGAGGCGGCGTGGGTGGGCTCGTGAGGTGCGCGACGGGGTGGCGAAGCCGGCGGTGGTGAAGTGGAGGCGCGGCGGTGGCCCGAAAGGGGTTCTCCGCGACGAGCCCGTGGGTGGCGCGGGTGCGCGCGGGCGGCGCGCGCGGGGAGAGGGGCTAGGGGCGGTGGTGAGGGCCGAGGCCTTGGGGATTCGGTGGAGGGGGTCGGGGCGAGCGTGGGGCGCTGGTCGGCTAGGCATGGGGATCACCGGAGGGGTGATTTGCCCGAGCTCGCCGCGGGCCGGCCATGGTGACCACGGCGGGCGGCGCCCGGCGCGGCGGCTCGATCCACTCCGAGGGGAGGGGAACGGTGGCGAGGCCTAGCGGGGTGGGTGCGCCGGGTCGCGGCGGAGGTGGTGGTGGCAGCTTCGGGGCGCGAGGAGGTCGGATGGCGGCGGCGCGGCGAGCTCAAGCTCGACGCCGAGCCTCTAATGGCGGCTGCGCGCTGCGAGTGCGAGCGCAGGGAGAGGGAGCAGAGAGCGAGCGGCGAGTGGAGTGGAGAGGGCCGGGGCGCGTCCAGGTGAGGCCGGGGCTGAGGGCGCGGGGTGGGGCCGTCGATCCGCGGCGCGGCGCGCTCCCTGTACGCCGGCCGCCCACGCGGCGGGCGTCGTACCGAGGTGGGAGGCAACCCTGACGGGTGGGCCCCACCGGTCGGTGACAGTAGGAAAAGGGAAATAGAAGAAAAATAAAAATGTGTTTTCTCTCCTACTGAAAACCGCCATTTTGACCAATTTAGAGGCCGAATTTGGAAAAACTCCAATTTAATGAAATGTTCTACTCTTTGAACTCTACAACTTTGTCAATAGGCATGATTTCAAATTCGGCATGGAAATATGAAATTTGTTTGAATTTATGCAGCAGCCATAGGTAGGGACAGGGTAGGTCTTCTGCTTGGGAGGGGAAAATACCCTAGTTATAGGCCTCAACTCCACTTGCTCCTTTTGACAAATTTGTTGGGTACTTTCTAAACTATATTTCATTTCATTAGGGCAGGTCATGAAAATGGCTTTATGGGTAAGAAAATCTCAAATTACCAAACTGGACAGAGTAGGGGTGTGTTTCTGGGCTGACAAAAATTGGTTGAAAAGACCAATTTGAATTCATATTTTGACCTGACTCATATTGACAAAGTTGTTTCCTAGATCATTACCTACAACTTTGTTAATATGATCCTCCTCTAAATCACAACATATTTTGAAATACAACCCTAATCTTGTTTAGGATTTTGGTAAAACAGCAGATTTACTCTAAGTAAAGCTTTTCTTGTTTTCAACTTCTGAAGTATCAAATGAAGGCCAATCACCTCCACAATAGGTGCATTTGAAAGGTAAAAAGTTCAATTTCATTTCATAGAAAGGGAGGATGTAAAGTTGTATAGTGAATTCCAAAGTAATTTCAGAATCAACTTTGGGGATGAGCTAAAATTTCAGATTTGAGGAATTTTGACTTAGTGGTTTATCTACCAATTCCTCATTACTCTCTTAAGCATGATTTAGCCTTAATTCATCATTAGCTTATGTATAATTGTGTGTACGGCTTCTGAGATGCCAGGGGCATCACAGCCGAGTGGTCTGGCTTTCGATCCCGAGGGACGACAGGCTTGGGGGTCAAGCAAACCACTCGGATCTGCGCTGAACCAGTTAGATAGGAACTGATCACGTGTAATCAGCAACTGATCCCTGTAGTTCCGTAGCAAGCCGCCCCTCGGGGGGTGCACTTTGTAACCCTAGCCCTTCAGCCTATATAAGGGGGCTAGGGACCGTGGGAAAACTATTTCATTCCCTCGTTTAGACGAGCAATACAATCCAGAACCTCACACAGGACGTAGGGTATTACGCCACACGGCGGCCTGAACCTATCCAGCTGCTGTGTCCCCTCATGCTGTGAACCCATCGCGGTCTTCTTGTCATCCCAACCGATCTCAAAACCTCCGCAGGTCTAACCCTGTGGTGGGCTGCTGGGAATAAACTCCCACACATAGAGACTACAATTCTATAATTATGCTCATTGGTTGATGAAAGGAGATCCCTCAATTCTTATTTCTTGAAGATCGGCCTTTGGAAGGAATTCTAGCGAGAAAGATCAAGGATTGAGAGCCCTAAGTGCCATAAAGTTGAAAGAAGGGCATTTAGAGATTCTTTTGCTAGTTTGATGGTCGTACTATAAGGGGGGTCGAGGTGAGTAGCTTGATGGACTTCGTTCAATTAGTTCTATTTATTTTCGAGTTGAACTTGGTCTTAAAGCTCATACACTTAAAATGTGCTAAAATACACTCACCCAAACTTGTTTCAACTAAAAAACACCTCTAATCGTCTTCTTATTCAAAACAGCGAATAATCAGAGTTTTAATACGCATCGGGCCGTCTATTGCTCAGGACCATCCGGTGTGTTCTAAATCAGTGATGGCCTTTCTTATCTTTGTCCGTGCGCTTAATGCGCACCGGACCATCCGGTCCTTCACCGAACGTTTTGGGCCAAGGGGTTTGTCTAGGGCGTCCCCGGACGTGCTTCACACACCGGACCGGCCGGTGTACCACCAGACGTTTTAATCAGAGTGTTGCGAAATTGTTCTATCTGAGGCGTTTGTAGCCGACGGACCGTCCGGTGCTCACCACTTGGCGCGTAAAAGGGGATTTAAAAAATACACGCACCGGACCATCCGTTGGTCGCGTAAAATGCGCAAAGCATATACACAGCCTCTATATAAAGGACCCCCCCCCCCCTCATTTTACTATCTTTGAGACCAGGAAGCTCTCATACAGACACAAAGGCCATTCGAGCACCAAATATTCATAAAATCTTCGAGCTTTGGGTCAAGAGACTTGAGAGTGAGAGAACTTCTTGAGAGAGGTTCAAATCTAGTGAATACTTGGGCTTGTTACTCTTGGTGATCGCGATCACCTAGACAACTGCGTGACGTGCCTTCTGCGAGCTTTCCAAAGATTGTGGAAGAAACAGAGGAAGGCCTTTGCAAAGGCATTGTGAGCAGTTTAGAGTCCTCCGTTTCAGAGTGGAGAAGGGCATCCCAAAAAGAGCACTTGATCTACGGATCAAGGAGTTGCTTGACCTTTGCAAAGGTCACCTTGCCATCCTCTTTACTTTGCGAGGGAGAGGTCGCAGTCACTTGTGAGCTACACATGAGCAAGGCCTTGCGAGGGCGCCAAATGAGGAGATTAGGGGGAGTCACGACTCCTCGATACCTTTGGAAAAAGATCGTTGTGGCATCTCTTCATTTTTACTTTCTGCATTTACCTTTCATGCAATTTACTTTCCGTAATTTACATCCTTAGAATTGCATGCTTGGCTCTAGGTTGCAAACCTTTTGTTATCGTGTAGAACTCTAGACACACTTAGTTAGGCACCAGGGTGAATTGGGACTTGTGCGATATGATTTAATTTGAGTTTCGAAATTAAAAGTCAAATTCACCCCCCGCCCCGCCACACACACACACTTTTGGGCATCTTTATCCTTTCACGCCTAATGGCCCTCCCCTTGCGGTTGCCGGCAGAACAAAAATCCTATACAATATATAATCATGTATAAATATACCTAGATATATTTCTATTTCTATTACATATTTATACCTATACAATATATAATCATGTATCTATGATCTCGAGATCGAACGGTCGAACCAACGCTGCGGAGGTGCACTACAGTCAAGATGTGCGTATGTATTCATAAAGACTAGGTGATTTTCCCGCGCGTTGTTGTGGGACATAAAGAGTGATTTCAGTATTTGTTTCACGAAAGAATAGTATTGATTCAAATTTTCATTTGGCAGATAAATAGAACAATGGAACTGCTATGGGTCTGTCAGTACTCATTCGCTAACAATAATTCTAATAAACCTATGCAATTAAAATTACTAAAAAGATTTGTGAAGTAGATATTTCATTATGGCATGAGATATCTCTAGTGATGACAACTTATTACCTTGGGGTGCGCTTTCTAACAATACGTGAATCAAAGAGCTGCACAGAGAACTTCATTTACCTGTCCTTTTATCTCCTGCTGTCCTACATAGGGGTAAAAATGTGAATCAAAAAGCTGCACAAAGGATTCCATTTACCTATCATTTTATCTCTTACTGTTCTGCATAGAGAATATTACATAATTATTTGGGTAAAAAAGGCAAGTGCCTTCGTATAATTCGAAGTCTTACATTTAGAAAGTGTAGCGACATTAATATACGAATGAATGTGAGATGCAGAGAGTAACCTCAACTTGCTACTGAATGAATTGCAATGACTAAAGCATGATAGGTTCACCTGTGTATATATGTGTAAGAGAAAAAAAGATATATAGTTATATAGTAAACCGAAGAGGAGAGTGACTTGAATAGGTATTTGACAATCCTTATCAGTAGGAAGCTTAGGCTAATAGAAAAATAAATAATATGTGAAAAGTAGGAGTCATCTTAATCGGCACGTTGTGAGGGCTGCGGAAATTTTTAAAGTGACATGATTTCTAAATTAGTGGACTCAAAGATGACGTGGATTTTGAAAGTAGAAATATACTAATGTATATTGTATGACAATATTTTTTTATCACATTATGCTTGATAACTTATTCATCTTAGTTTAAAAAGATTGACTTTTAAATGATTTATCATCTGATATGACAATATTTTTTAAACACATTATTTATGAATGTACTATTCCTTAAACAAATTATACTTGATAACATATTCATCTTAGTCAAGAGAGGTTGACTTTTAAATAATTGATTATCTATTACACATTATTTTTTAATATACTATTTTTTTAAATACATTGTATTTGATAACTTATTCATCTTAGTTGAGAGAGATTAACTTTTAGATTATTGCTCATCTATGATACATTACCTTTTATCGTACTACTCTTTAAACACATTATACTTGATAACTTATTCATTTTAGTTGAAAGAGATTGATTTTTAAATAATTGATCATCTTTGTATTTATGTTGCGGGAATTTTATGGCAAAGTGATTGAAATGATAAATAATTGTATGCATGGATGTTATTAGCCACAGAAGATCGGTGAAAGACATTAATAAAATGTCCTAGTGGATGATGACATAGCTTCTTAATGGATGATGACGTGGATATTTTGCATTTTGATTTTAGTGGCCTCCAACTATATAGATATATAGGATAAACGTAGTATGTGTATATGTGAGCGTGTGCATATTTTACGAAATAAAAATATCTTTTTCTTGAAAAACGGCCACGGAACCACTTGTGTACCAGAGTATCGGGGTAAAGCCTTTGGGAGCGAACGTGCGGTTGTGTGCAGTTGCTGTGCAAATCGATAACTCACCAATCGTGTGCTCAAGCTCCACCGGTCGAATCACCCCCACACGGTCGCACCTGGTTGTGCACTCATGGTCTGCGGCGGCTAACTCACCGACTGCGACTTGGATTTGGACACCAGAAAGAACGATGGAAGCTTTGGTTTCAAGAAGGCACAATAGGCAATAGGACAAAGGTTGATTCCTATCCTAAGTAACTGATGATACCCATAGATTCCTCTGCCCCCAGAGACCATGGATAAGAATGGTATCTGGAAATCAGTGAAGCAATCATGTTGTATGCACTTCATTACTCATGATAAAAATGATAAACCGCGTCATTTAATTTGAGTAGCTGACAAATCAATCTTGCTGCCATCTTCAAGAAAAGGGTAAAATAGTCTTCAATAATCTTAATCCATACATTTATTTCACCTCACACCAATACAGAATAAAACAACATAGATGTGCTGCCCCTGCAGCAAAACATAAATGAAGAACAGTGGAAACCAGTGATGGACTCATCACTCATGTTACATTATCATTCATATTTGATCGAATGGCTAAACTAAAATGATTAAGCTTGAGTTCTTCAATGATTAACCTTGAGTACTTCACAGGTTGTTTTTGGTGCTATCATCGAAAAAAGGGTAATCTGTGTAACCAACGACAGGGTCTTGCGTGTAGAAGGTGGAGCGATCATACTTGTTTAATGGCGCGCCTAGTTCGAACCTCCTTGGCAGGTCAGGGTTGGCCAAAAAGAGCCTCCCATATGCGACGAGATCAGTGTAGCCTTCCGCTGCTACCTTGTTGCCTTCGTCCCGATCATACCCGCCGGCGGCAATAAACGTGCCGTTGAAAGCCTTCCGGAACGGCAGGAGCCTATGAGGGATCTGCCGGCGGCCATCGACAATGGCCATCCTAGGCTCCACCATATGGCAGTAGAGGAATCCCTCGTGCTTGTTGAGCTGCTGAATCATGTAGTGGCCAAGCGCAATTGGGTCGGAATCCACACAGTCCATGAAGTCTACAAAGGGCGAGAGCCTGATGCCCACGCGGTTCGCGCCGACCTCGCGGACGATGGCGTCGATGACCTCCACGGCGAAGCGGCATCGGTTCTCCAGGCTGCCACCGTACTCATCCGTGCGATCATTAGAGCTGTCCTTCATGAATTGCTCGAGGAGGTACCCGTGCGCGCCGTGGATCTCCACGCCGTCGAAGCCCGCTTCGATCGCGTTCCGTGCCGCCCGCCTGAAGTCATCGACGATCCCCGGAATCTCCTCGGTCCGCAGCCGGCGCGGCTTGGAATACACCACTCCAGGCTCGGCGTCCGGGGAAATCTGCTTGTCCGTGCTCGAGATGGGCGCTTGCCCGTCGGGCTGAAGCGCTGCCAATTGGATCAAAGGCAAATCAGTAACCAGCAATAAACAAAGACGCGCTTGTGGTAGTTGAATAGTATAAACAAAGACACGCTTGTACTAGTTCTGGTTGTGAATACGCACCGTTGGTGGAGACCCTGCCGACATGCCAAATCTGGCAGAAGAAGAGGGCGCCCTTGCGATGGACGGCGTCGACGATGGGCTTCCATGCCTCGACCTGCTCCTGCGTCCAGATGCCGGGCGTCTCCGGGTAGCCCTGCGCGGTGGCGGACACCCCCGTGGCCTCGGCGATGAGCAGGCCGCCCCTGGTGGCGCGCTGCGAGTAGTAGACGGCGGCGTGCGGCTGGGGCACGTTGCCGTAGGAGCGGCTGCGCGTGAGCGGCGCGAGCACCACCCGGTGGGAGAGCTCGAACTGCCCCATCTTGTACGGCGTCATCAGTGGAATAATCGCCTTCTTCCCTGCAGCTTCTTGCGCCATCTTGCTTGGTGGCTAGACTGGAAAAGCCGCTGTCGCTTGATTAATTTGTTCTAGCTTTGCTTGCTTTATTTGTTCTCTCGCTTGGTTTGTGGTCTCTGGCCTGCGTCTCTGCGTCTCCTTCCAGACCGGTGTGTGGTTGTATTTATAGGTTCGGAGCGGATGGCGGAGCTTTCTGTCCAGAAGGATCCACGCCCACGTGCGTCACCCTTCTCGTCAGCAATAACCGAGTCTTCGGTCGCACGACTACAGCGGCCATGACACCTTTCTCTTCTCATGCAGGTTCGTAGGATCCGGCCGTGTTTCGGCGGCACACCGACAGCCCAATCGCAGGTCAGCTTCACACTGTTCAATGGTTGAAAAGTATACTCCTACGTATAGATCACCTCCAATAAGAGATGACGCACCTATGACGTGTAAGGCCATCTTGTATGGATCTTCTTCGCCCATCGTCTGTGTGTGTCGTTTTGTGTTCGCCCAACTACCATAGTAGTATAAGCTAGTTTGGCTATATACCATCTATCACACCGTTTATATTTTAAACTTCTCTGTGTATATAGTGCGCAAACATTGTTTTGTATATCCATATTTACATTCTAGTGATACCAGCCTTAGACATGGTGCAGATGTGAACTTGCCGTAGCATTAATTTTTTTTTTTTTTTTGGAATACAATATACTCTCCGTACGAGAGCAGTAGAATGTGTGCATCATGCATGCTTGCACTACACCCTCAACAGCAACTAACCAGCAGAATGTGTAGTGTTTTGTGTTTTTAAGGTATGTTGCAGTATATAACTATATATGGACCACTCATTGGGTTCGCCACTATCGCTGTCTTAAAGCAGTAATGAAGTTCGAGTATAGTTCTTACTGTTGATTTCCGTTTATCAATAATTGCCAAAATGCATGACTCAAATATGTTTTCCTCAGGCCTAGATCAAATTCAAATCTCCTCTTCCTAACTAAGATCGTCTGGGCTTGAACTTCTGGTGGCGCAACTGACTCTTTGCTTTTCTTTTATAATACATTTTCAAGTTATATCTATCATTTGCAACGATAATCAAATTTTAGTTGGTTATTGCCATAAGTACAAATAATTTACTAGTCAAATGTTAAAACTGCCAGTTTAGAAAATAATCAAGAAATCACAAATTTGAGACCTAATTCGTAATGTTAACTACCTGAGAGAAATTGAAAACAATTGAGATCGTTGAAGTCCAACCGTTAGGGCAATAGGCGGGCAAAAACCCTAAGCAAGACACAATTAATTCCTTTTCCTGTATGCAGGAGACAATTGTAGGTTGTGGGCTCGTGGCATGTGGGCATGCCAGCATGGGTTGTAGGCTAGCGTGGTAGTATTTGGTAGATGGAACTCATGGAGGTGGAATTGATCTGCCAATGCTTTGACAGCTGGGTTCTCGGGTGATTGCTCCTTGACTTCTCTGTTGCTGGGCTTGTAGGTGCAGAGCATTGGGTTTGGGGGCGGCGAACATAGTGAATAATTAGGGGCAATAGCTAATTCTTAAATATTCTCTTGGTGTGGCCGCACCCACATGTGCCAACGTGCCTCTGCCCCTACCCTTACCCTAGCTCTGTTATGCCGCTGCATCCCTCCAACACTACCACTGGCCATGAACCGCCGCCGCCGCTACCACTAACAATTTATAGTAAAACATGGTTTCGCCGTGGCCAAAGTTTGTCCTGGCCATGGATTGTGGTCATAGTCTTTGTTTTCTTATCGAACACAGATACTAAACAACATGCAACCATCAATTGTCAAAATTGTTTATCTTGAACATGCATCCCTCAACTCTCAAAAAAGGTTTATGTTGCCCCTTTCCCGTAGCTAAAAATGTTTTTCAATATGGTTTTGAGATACATAATATTTTTAGTTTAAAAATAAATCTGCTAAACATAATGTAATAGTCTACACCAAGAAAATATTTCATACTTTCAAAAAATATAAAAATCATAAAAATTATATCATGACAAACCAATGTAATATATTGAGATTGTGAAAATATCTATTAAAGGTTTCAAAAACTTTTTATTTATCTCTAGAAATCTAATATACCTAAGGAATTTTGGAAACATCCTAGAACTAAATTATGAGATGTCACCCCAAATGTTTAAATTTATTTTTCAATCATAATCTCAACACAAGAGGCATGGATAGATCAAAAACTCTAATTTAGTGTAAAAAAGAATATTTCAATGAATTTCGGGTTTTCAACATTTTATTCATTTATTTTCTTATGTAAAATCAAACAGACACCGGTGCTTTTTATCTAGTTAGCTTCATTTTTTTTTTATACAACACTAAACACGTAGGTGTATTTTTAGTGTCTTTTTTAGTTTTGATGACTACTTATTCTGTTGCAAATTTGTGTAATAATCTATAATGTTGTTAGTTAAATGTTGGTGACCATGCTTGTTACGATTTTTCCAATTTGTTAGTGTTGCAACCCCGTGTTGAATGTAATGATTCTGTTTAGAGAAAAACTTTATGGATCGGTGCGGTTTCTTTTATGAGAAAACATCGTTAGTTAGAATAGGGTAAAGTAGTTTTAGGTAATCTCAATCCATACATTTATTTCACCTTACACCAGCATAGAATAAAACACCATAATAAAATACAAAAATCAATGAAGGATGGTGGAAATCAATGATAAACGCATATGTTACATGAATCTTCACGTGGTCGAATGGATGAACTAATGATTAAGCTTGAGTACTTGACCGGTTGTTTTTTTGCTATCCTCAAGAAAAGGATAATCCGTGTAGCCAACAATAGGGTCTTGCGTGTAGAATGTGGAGCGGTCGTACTTGTTCAATGGTGCATCAAGCTCAAACCTCTTAGGTAGATCCGGGTTAGCCAAGAAGAGCCTTCCATATGCAATGAGGTCAGTGTAACCTTCGCCTAATACTTTGTTGCCTTCCTCCCGATCATACCCACCGGCGGTGATGAATGTGCCATTGAAGGCCTTTCGAAATGGCAAGAGCCCGTGAGGGATCTGCCTACGGCCCTCGACGATAGCCATCCGGGGCTCCACCATGTGACAGTAGAGGAACCCTTCGTACTTGTTGAGCTGCTGAATCATGTAGTGGCCAAGTGCCACCGGATCAGAATCCTCGCACTCCAAGTAGTCGGCGAAGGGCGACAGCTTAATGCCCACACGGTGAGCTCCCACCTCGCGGACAATGGCGTCGATGATCTCGACGGCTAAGCGGCATCGGTTCTCCATGCTGCCACCGTACTCGTCCGTGCGGTCATTGGCGCCGTCTTTCATGAACTGCTCGAGAAGGAATCCGTGCGCGCCGTGGATCTCCACGCCGTCGAAGCCCGCCTCGATTGCGTTCCGCGCGGCCTTCCTGAAGTCCTCGACGACCGCCGGGATCTCCTCGGCCCGCAACCGCCGCGGCTTGGAGTACACGGTTCCAGACTCGGCGTCCGGGGAAATCTGCTTGTCCGTGCTCGAGATGGGCGCCTGCCCGTCGGGCTGAAACTCTGTCGATCGATCGATCAGGTGAAAGAAAAATCAGTAACATATTAACTAGACAACCACAGCAAATGATCAAGCAATATAATCACAGTAAGCTGACACAGACACCGTCGTAGTTGGAAACGTACCGTTGGTGGAGGCCCTGCCGACATGCCCTAGCTGGCAGAAGAAGAAGGCGCCCTTGCGGTGGACGGCGTCGACGATGGGCTTCCACGCCTCGACCTGCTCCTGCGTCCAGATGCCGGGCATCTCCGGGAACCCCTGCGAGGTGGTCGACAGCCCCGTGCCCTCGGAGATGAGCAGGCCGCCCCTGGTGGCGCGCTGCGCGTAGTACACGGCGGCGTGCGGCTGCGGCACGTTGCCGTAGGAGCGGCACCGCGTCATGGGCGCCAGCACCACCCGGTGCGAGAGCTCCAGCTGCCCCATCTTGTACGGCGCCGTCAGCGAGATCGCCGCCGCCTTCTCAGCCTGCTGCACCATCTCTGGGTCTTGCGTGCTGCCTGGTCGGTCTCCGTCGCCGGCGTGCCGCCGATGTGCCGTGTGCTGGAACACCGCGCGCGGTCGCTTGCTGCCTCTCTGGCTCTTGCTCTAGCTTTGCTCGCTCGGCTTCTTGTGCATCTCGTGCAGGGCTGGGGTGTGTTACTTATACATTTCGGAGTGGGTCGTCCATAGTATATTTTAGTAATTTTCTAGCCGCCGGCCGCCGGTGCCAGGAATCTATCAACCTCTCCAGAATCTTCCCACGAACATCAGCGGATCGGCCCCTGCGTCATCCTGTTTTGGTCAAGGTCACCAACTTGGACTTCACGCAGGTACCGTAACAATATTTGTACTGCCTCTCTCTATATGACATTTGATTTTTTTTTTCTACATCTTCAATCATTGATCATATTTTAAAACTTTACTCAATTATGTAAAAACATGTTTCATACTTGAGCTATGTTTTTAATCATAAAATAAATCACAATAACGTAAATAATAAATTGTGGTGTTTTTATAATAAAACAAGTTGGAAAAAATCAATCACATCGTGCGTTTACGAACGGAAAAAGTATAGTGCTATCAATCGGAAGGGATGACGAACCTGGGATGTGAAAGATGGAACTAGTAGGGATCTTCTTCGCCGATCACCTCTGAGTGAACTTTTGTGTTCGTCTAACTACTGGCGACTGGAGTACGGTATAAATTGGACACAAATTGGACACGTACAATAATGTTGCGCTAAGAAGTATACTCCCTCCGATTTTATTTGTTTGACGCCATGTAGCTCAAATTTAACTTTGGGCAGCGTCAAATAAAAAAAAACAGAGGTAGTAATATATTACGCTGATGGAGTATAGCAACAACCATTTGTGTCCTAGCTGACATGCAGATAAATTTGAAAGTATGTGTGCTTATATTACTCATCTCCCAACAGATGCTTATATTACTCATGTCGTGTATCATCTTAAATAATTTTTTAAGAGTGTACAATATCATTGATCATTTTTAGGACAAATCCCTTGATATTGATTAGACCCATCTGTTCATAATACTCCACAGATATTTTGCTGGCTGTTTGGATCTGGGTCCATATATTATCTGGGTACAACAGTGACTGATAATCTGATATATTGTCAAAGATGCACTTATTCACTATTCAGTGCCATGTGATAAATCCAGGGAAGATGAGGGATTGTTTTGGATCTTTTTCCAGAAAACTTTGTTTTAGAAGGGTCTTAGGTCATGAATTCAACTTTAAATTTGAATTCAAACAGTAGGACACCGGAGACATTCACACACATAAATCAAACAAGAATGCATCAGCATAAATGCATTGAAACATATTGGATCTATGATTTATTTTAGTTGATTAATTTTGAGAAGAAAAATTATTTAAAACCTATGTCATGCACACTAATCACACAAACTTAATATTTTATATTGAAATTAATTAAGATCATATATCATGCACATTAAATCGCAAAAAAACTTAATAATTTATATTTAAATTGAAGAAATGTTGGCAAGGTGTTACACGCATCGAACAATTCAAGCATCTTTTTGAAGTGTTCGACTCCACCGACCCATTGATTACCGCCATTCTCCATCTTGCACAGTAATTTTACTCACCCTCATCCAAAATAATCGATCAGCATGTTTCCACGGTATCCTCCACACACTGACACACATCTAAATGCAATCTGCCTAAACTTTTATACCAATTAGTAGAAAATAAGCCCTGGTATCAAGATGTTGCCTGCTAGTATTTCTCACCAGCGAAAGCACTAATTGAATCCACGACGTGAACATGCAGGATATGAGCATAATCACAACAGACTTGTATACGTGCCGTTGGTGGAAACCCTCCCGAGTCCCGACATGCCCTGGTTGGCAGAAGAAGAGCCCACCTACGGTGGATGGTATCCACGCCTCGACCTGCTCACTACTAATAACACTTGTAACAGGATTGGTGCTACAGCAACGGTTTTAGAAAGTGTTTATACTCGTAGGTTTTGAAAGCGGCACCCACTGTAAGAGCGGTTCGCGGACCATTTCTGTAAAAATCATAGCAGTAAATGGTGGATACTAAGCACCGCTCTGGCTGAGACCCTTACCAGAAACGGTTTACCACATGTCCTCCTTCTATTGCAAGATTAAAAAAACAAAAAAAAAAGCTGCCCCAGGCATCTGCCCGCTGCGCCGGCTCTGCATGCCTAGCCACTGCCGCCCAGCACCATCACGCGCCGCCTGGTCGTGTCGCCGCTCCAGGGCCGATGTCGTCGCGCCAGCTACCCCGCCGCCCGGCCGCCGCTGCCCAGCAGGCGACGGCGCGGCTGCGCGGTGGCGCGTCGAGGATGGGTGAGAGTGGAGTGTGGAGATGATAAGGTGGAGATGGATGACAGTGGTGGGAGACTGGGAGCAATAAAAGAGGAGAAAGTTGATGTTTTGATTTTCGCACCAGTTCGTTAAAAATTTCGTCTGCCTATTCAGTAGCGGACTGAAAGAGCGGTATTGGTGCACCTAGTTCACCGTTTTTGGAGTTCATTTTATAGAAGCGGTAGATAGAGCGAACCATTCTCGTAAATAATTTAGTAGGAGCGGTTAGAAAGGACAACCGCTCCTGCTGAAAGGAGTACAGCAGGAGCCGTTTGTAATGTGCACCGCTCCTGCAGCATGACCTCTGCAAGAGCGGTGCACTTTACCAACCGGTTCTACAAACAGTAGAAATAGTTGAAAAGATGAACTGCTTCTGCTAGTGTTGCAGTAGGAGTGGTGCACCAGGTGAGATCAATCCTAAACACAACAGAAACCGTTAGCGGATTTTTGTAGGTGTGGCTCCTGCGTCAGAGTCCAGAGTCCAGACCCCCGGTGGCCACTGCCCGACACCACCGTGGCGGCGTGGCCTCAGAGATGAGCAGTAGTCCGCCCTTGGTGGTGGGCTGCGAGCCGTACACGGCGGCGTGCCGCCGCGCGCCCGCGCCACGATGCCAGGGGAGCGGCACCGGCGCACCGTGCGCCATCGGCGCGAGCACCACCCGGTGCGACGCCGACGCGCGAGAGCTCGAACTGCCCCATCTCTTACGGCGTCCTCAGCGGGATCGCCTCCTTCTCAGCCTGCTGCGGCACCATCTTCCCTGCCTCTGCCTGGTCGGTCTCCGTAGCCGGCGTGCTGTGCCGCGGATGTGCAGGAACACCGCAGTCGCTTGCTATACCTCTCTGGTGTCTGCTCTAGCTTGCTTGCTCTGTTTCTCGCTTTGTTTGTGCTCTCTTCTCTGCTTCTGGGTGGCGCTGCTGCACACCCACCGCACGTGAGCATCAGAGTCTGTGGACAGGGTTTCACTCCGGGGCGCCAAAAGTGCATATCATCTGGAATAAGAGATGACGCACCGACGACGATGTGTGCTTGCACTCCCACGGGGATCTTCTTCGCTGATCATCTCTGCCTAAATGTTTGTGATCGTCCAGCTACCAAGTTGGACATGCACATACAGGGTAGAAGCCATATTATCCCGGTGTAGTATAGCCACAACCACGTGACACGTAGCTAGTTCAGGGTGAATTAATGCCCCTTCATATACTGTATTATCCACACCGTGTTTAAAATATCGACCAACTATCCTCTTAGTTAATTTTATTACGAGTGCACAACATCTTTGGCACTTAATAGATACTCATAGCGTATATATGTGTTTTGGCCTGTTGGACACATCACTGACTCACTATGGTTCAGCTATGTCGCATATTTGGGATGTAAGTCATGAATATCTAACAAATATATTACCCATTTGTATCCATGCATATGAATAATATTTGTCTTGTATTTGTCCCATTTTTAACTATTTAGCTCTCATTTTGAGTCCGAGTGAAAAAAAGATAGAGTAGGATATGCGAAATCGTATCATCCACCCGTATCCATCTCGTTTTCATCCATGTCAGCGTATCATGAGAAACCAACCACACTGCACAAGCTTTAATTAGGCAAATCAGACATGAGCGGATTGTATTGCTTAAGTCTGGGCTTAGGCCTAACTCGGTTAAGGCAAGCTTGCCTAGTCCAAGTCCAACTCTAAATAATCAATCACACCATAAATACCATCTCTGCAGAAAAAAACATGAAAAATTGTACGAATAAATGAAAAACTCGTACTACATTACATGCACTTGATTGGTCCTGATCATCATATTGATAAACTGCGTGATTCTAATAGCTGACTCTTCATTGTTGAAGACATCTCCAAAGAAAGGTAAAATTGTTGTCGTCGTCGTTATTGTTTATATCAATGCATACATTTATTTCACCTCACACTACACTAGCATGGAAAAACATCAATGCCTTCTTACCTCTGCCACAAGATTCAACGAAGAACAGTGGAAATCAATGACGAACTCATATTGCACGAATTGTTCAGATTATTAGTTCCGACCGAAGGGATGAACACGACAATTAACCTTGAGTACTATGCTTGAGTTTGGCGGCCTTGTCTTCAAAAAAAAGGATAATCTGTATAGCCTATAACATGATCTTGCAGGTTAGAAAGCAGAACGGCCATACTTGTTCAATGGTGCACCTAGCTCAGACCTTTTTGGCAGATCCGGATTAGCCAAAAAAAGCCTCCAGTATGGAACAAGATCAGTATACCTTTGCACCACTGCCTTCTTGCCTTCCTCCCGGTCATACCCACCGGCGGCAACGAATCTCTCCTACTTAAAAAGTATGGAGTGAGTTCACTCCCTGGTTTCGTCCGTCTCCGCACAAACCGCCTCCGCTGGCAGCACGAACCGCCTTCCCACCCTCCCACTACCCAGCGGCCCTGCCCTTCGCGTGTCCGCACCCCTGGCTCAGCCCCAGCCCCTACGTGCTCGCCCCACTGCCGGTGCCCTTCCTGGTGGCGGCTACCGACCTACCGTCGTCGTGGTCACGCTCGCGCCGCTGGCCTGGCGCTCGTGTCGCCCGCCTCCGCGCGCTCACAGAAAGAACCGCCTTTGTGACTCCGCCTCCCCTTTGTTCTCCGTTGTCCAAAGCACATCTTGCTTGCAGCAAAACAAAAAAGCCAAACAAGATCCAATGCATAAGTACTTAAGTAGTACGCATTCGCACCAGCAGCAGCACTTAGCACCTGCACGCACTACTCGTTGGGAAAATCACAAAATCAGCAAGGGGGCCAAGGGGAACAAGGATAAAATCAAACAAAACAATCGAAGAAATGAAGGGAAGGCCACCAGGTTGAGTTGCCGGCTCACCGGGCCCAAATTGTTGCATTGCAGTGGTTGTGCCGTTGCCAAGAGGTGGAGAATCGGGCGGGGACGAATGGATCTGGATGCCCGGTCTTTACCATTCGTCGCCGATCACCGGAGGGCTCGTCGCCGGCCACCGCCGTGCGAATGCCTCCGTGCGTACGGCCGGCGCGCCTAGACGAGTGGCCGAGTCGAGGAGACGGGGGCAAGGGCGACAGGGAGTCGGGGTCGGGGATGTAAGCTGGAGGGGCCACGTGACGATGAGTGACTCCACTGGGCTGGGCCGTGTCTTAATTTGCAATGAGACGTCTACTATTCATGTATTGATATTTTGCCAGAAGGGAAACCGATACCCATGGTAGGAGATGAGGTTGTGACCTGATTTTTTATTAGGAGATAATGAACGGACGGACGATTGTCGTTTGGAGATAAATGGTGGTGCTGTTATTTTTTTTAATGATTTCTCATATGGCGATGGCGATTAAAATGCTAAATAGTGGAAAAACATTTTCCAAAATTTTTAAAAATTTATGTAATGCAAATGACACCCGTAATATAGTACTACTATGTTGCAAATTTGTGACTTATATTATTTTTTATAACCATTTACTATATGGAAAAAAATATGGTAATTGGATGTGGTTGAACAAAATATGTGCTAGAAGTAACATCAAGGTCTTAGCTGCGGTTGATGATAAAGGTAATAAGAAAAAAAAATAACTCAAAGCTAGATGAGACTAAGAAAAAACACAAGCAAAGTGAGACGTACACTAAAAACATCGTTTATAAAGGGATTCTTACACTATAACTAAGGTATCAAATCAATAAAGACATACCAACTGATGTCTCTTAATTCTTTTTATCTTTCCTTTATTAGAGCACATGACAATATTTTGTTATTCGCGCAGATATACAATTGATCTCGACATTGTATCCATTTGTGACATGCAAATATGTGGTTATTGTTGGAGTATTCGTAAACTTCGGATGAGTATAAAACCATCCATCTTATCCGCTGTAATTTTGTTTCAAGTGTCAATCTTACGCTAACATATTTGATATTTTGAGGGCTGACACAAAAATATGGAATGGTTAAGTAAACAAGTCATACGTGACATATATACCCACGATGAAAAGTTTGAAAAACAATTCTAACCCAAGAAAGTAAAAAGCCACACATACCAAAAATGAAATAGTTTTACTAAACAAACCAAAACATATTTAGAACATAGAGCGATGGAAAAATAACATGTCCGTAGCAAACGTACGGGCCAATTCCTAGTGTACCATTGAATGCCTTCCGAAACGGAAGAGCCTGTCTGAAGTCATCGACGATCGCCGAGATCTCCTCGGTCCACAACCGACGCGGCTTGATAAACACCATTCCGGACTCGGCATCCGGGGAAAGCTGCTCGTCCGTGCTCGAGATAGGCTCCGGGAAGTCTGCCAATTGGGTCAAAGGAAGATCGATCAGTAAGTTAACCAACTAGTAGACAAAACAGTAATAATAGGCTATAATCACAGCTGACAAAAAAAAATACAAACTCGTTGGGATGCAATGCAAGCGGGCCTGAAGATTAACGGAATACACACCAGCCCGCTTCTTTGCCTGCATGTGGCTTAGCGATTTGGCCCACTAACATCGGTGTAGCGATTTGGACCATGTCAACCTTTTGCCTTCGCCCAACTCTACTGCTCATATGAACCTCAAGAACAGCCATGCATGACGAGTGACGACAGCACCAAAAGCGCCCCCAAGAGCTAGCCCTGGGCAAAAAGAACCGTAACTAAAGAACTGGAACTGAAACCGAAACCGAAAAAACCAAAACAGAAAGAACATTTATTAAATTCGGTTCTAGTTTTTAGATAACCGAAAGAACCGGATATTTTCGGTTCTACGCTTCAAAGAACCAAAAAAATCGAAAAAAACGAGCAACCTAGTAAATTAAAAGGTCCACTGAGACAACCGGCCTAGGCCCAATACCACCTCAAAACCTAGGTCCCCATTCCCCACGGGCACGGCCGCCCCGACTCTCCCGCACGATGCCCCCCGGCGCCCCGCCTCGGCGGCTCGGCGGTTGGCGCCCCTTCTCCTTCTCTCCACCCACACCGGCACGTTCCTCCTCCTCCGGCGAGGTGCGGCCCTCTTCCTCCTCCCACGCGGCCCAGCCCTCCTTCTCCGGCGCGGCGACGCGCCCGCCCTCACCCCTCTGGCGGCCGGCGCGCTAGCGCCACCCGACCTCGCCCTTGCGGCGCGACGGTGCGCCCAGCCTCGCCCCTGCGGCGCGGCGGCGGCGGCGGCCGCCTTGCCCCTGCCCGGCTTATCCCCTTCAGCGCGGCGGCGTCACTCGGTACGCCCCTGCCCATTGCCCCTTCCCACCTGGCCACACCGCTCGCATTCAGTTCGGTTACTTCGGTTCGGAATCGGAACCGAACCGAAAAAACCGAGAACCGAATTGCTCAGTTCCACCTTTTTCTAGATACTAATTCGGTTTCCATTTCTAGATAACCGAATTTTCTAAATAACCGAAAAACCGAACCGAAAAACCGAATGCCAGACCTTCTTCGAAACATCTCTCGGAAAGAAGCTGGTAGTAGTAGCCGACTAGCCGGGTACGTACCGATGGTGGAGGACTGGAGGCCCTGCCGGCATGCCAAATTTGGCAGAAGAAGACCCCACCCGCACGGTGGACGGCGTCGGCGATGGGCTTCCACGCCTCGACCTGCTCCCGCGTCCAGATGCCGGGCGTCTCCAGCCATCCCCGCGCGGCGGCCGACACCCCCGTGTCCTCGGCGATCAGCAGGCCGCCCTTGGTGGCGCGCTGCGAGTAGTAGACGGCGGCGTGCGGCTGCGGCACGTTGCCGTGGGAGCGGAACCGCGTCATCGGCGCGAGCACCACCCGGTGGGCGAGAGCTCGAGCTGCCCCATCTTGAACGGCGTCATCAGCGGAATCACCTCGCTTGCTCTGTTCCTTTCTGGCTTTGTTTGTGCTCTCTGCGCTCTGCTTCTACGTCTCCGGATTGTGAGTGGTGACCATCAACCAGTCCTGAACTTTTTGCCATCCTCCACGCGTCGCGTCACGAGGTCTCCTTTCTCAGCCCTCAAGCAGTTTCGTTCAATTCGGTGGTGTTTCGGTTGCACACCAACAACCGCACGTGGGCTTTCACACTTTGGCAGGATCTCATGATCTGAAACACAACAAGATATGACGCGTCTAGAACGTGATTCCTAGCGATCTTCGCGGATCATCCGTCCGTCCTAGCGGACATCAGGTAGAATGCCCCATATTAATATTCAATTCATTCGTGTCAAGCTTTAATCCTGAGAGTTGAGACATCTTAAACAGTATTTCTTTAAGATGACAGGGTCAATGGGCCAACGGTAAAATACCCGGAATTTTTTTTAAACGGTCAGAGGATGCAAAAAATCGTTTTTGTTTCTAGATTTTTATCATATCATTTTTGTTTTTAGATTGTCGGTAACAGTTACCATTAGCCTAGAAAACGGTAAGAATTCTAAAATAAATTCCAGTAGCTAGAAATTGCCTTAAAAATACACAGCTAAATTAAAAGTCATATGAGTCTATGCAGCTCCTGCATATTTATCCAGAACTACTAGAGCTCTGCAACATGGGGAGCCAAAATTGACAAGAGAGTAATATTTCAGATATGTGAATTGCCAACACTTCTTGGATGTTTCTAAGGTTACTCCACCACATTCCTCCAGCTAGAAATCAACACAAGAGTATATCTAGATGAAACCCTAAAAATTCAAATAGAGCAGCAAGCACATGAGCCACTGGGATTTGTTGTCCAGAGTTCAGCCACACCAATAAAGAGTTTGGTCTCTTTCAACCATAATCCTCAACTAACGAAAACAAAACAAAGATCAAGGTTATGTCACTTAGTCAGATGTTGGGGTAATCAAACTTTTTCAAAACACCGACACGAATTGAGTGCTTTAACAGCTCATGCCTAGCCATGCCGGGAGCACGAAGTTCTAAGACTAACAGATGGAAATCATCAAGCTTGATAAAGAACAAAAGTGTCCTTTTAACAATAGTGTTCAAGAGAGTGAAGCTCAAGGTCTCACGCAAATCCCCTTCGGTTCACAATGGAATGACTTTCGGAGATGAAGAGAGCAATGGATGTTTGAGAGTTTGTTTATCTATAGGTAGGTCAAAATGAACGGAGGAAGGTAAGAGAAGATGTGCACACAGCCCTTCTTAGAGTCTTAGTAGTTATTACCTAGTTAAGGCTACGGCTCTGAAATGTTATAAGGTCCATGTTATAAACTTATAATAATGTTGGTACAGTTTTGGGCCAGCAAAGAAGATTCATGTGTCCGTCGTCGGTGAACAAGAAACAAACGCTATGGTGGTAGTCTGGTAGAAGAGAAACTCAGGCTTAGACTCTAGGTTAAGATGAGATCACCAGGACGTGTATATGGATAAACAGAACACTATGCAAGCACTGTTAACAAAAATGAATTTGAAATATAGACAGTATGATAGGCAAATTAGCAAGTTCAGCCTCATCTTTTTTTTTTAAAGAAAATACTTCCATTACTCATGGCACGGTGCCGAATCATTGGCTACCAAAGTAAACATACAGGCAGGGATCTCATCCATGATCAGGTCTACCCTTGAATCCAAAGAAGATCCCATGGCAGCTAATTCATGAGCTACTTTGTTACAAACCCTTGGAGTATGATACACTACAACATTTGAAAAATACATTGCCAGTAGGTCCTTTAGCTCCCATATTAAACCACCAAAAGCACTGAGACGGTAGGCCTCTGATGTTGCGGCTTGCTTGACCATAAGAGAATCTGACTCAATTATAATATTTGTTACTCCTATCTCCATTGCGTATTTTACGGCTTGAAAACAGGCGATTAGTTCCACCTGGAATACATCTTGGGCGTGCTCAACTTTCCCTGCTTTTACCACTGCTCCATCATCATCTCGAATCACAAATCCCCAGCCCTCTGCTCCATCGCAGTTCAGCTTCAACATGTTTTCAGGTGGTCTCTTCCAGCATTGCTGCCCCTCTCCTTTGATATTCGGTTGGGTCATTGTCTGCTTTTTAATTTCTTCTGCATAAGTATGCACACTATGTGCGATTGTCTGGGTATTTTTCCGTGGTTCACCCTCCTTTCTACGACACCGTTAGTTCCACCAAAAATACATGAGTACCGCCACCTTTACCTGTGCATCTTCATTTAGTTTTACTAGATCTCGGATGATCTCCATCGCCGAGTCCTTATCTGCAAGCTCAAGCCTGACCTGTTCCAGGTTCAACTCCTTCCATATTTCAGTGACTTGTTTGCACTTAAAAAATAAATGTGCTCCATGCTCATCCAATCTCTCACATGTTACGCATTTAGTATCAATATCCATACCTCTTCTGTGTAGGTTCATTCGCAAAGCCAAACTATTATGAGCCAATCTCCACAAGAAATGTGTTACTTTCCTTGTCCATCTCCCCTTCCACAGTTTCTTCCACACCAGCACTTTCTCTTCATCATGTGCAGCCGAGGACGGATCCCCCCTAGTAATTCTTCTCTTCATATCATCTTGGTGTATCTTATATGCAGATTTTACCGAGAATAAACATGTTTATCAAAATGCCATGCAGCGATATCATTCATCCCTTCATGTACTGTTAAGCTCAAAATTAGTTCTGCGTCCTCCTCCCAAAAAATCTCCTTCACAAGCTCCTCATCCCATGTGCCTGTTCCCGGGTCAATCAAATTTGACACTCGAGTGAGAACTGAATGTCCTCTTGGTGTTATTACCTACCTCGACCAGCTTCTTGGCATCCATGCGTCCTTCCATATATTCAGGGAGCTACCATCTCTGACTCTCCATATCAAACCTTTTTTCACTAACTCAAGGCCCTGTAGAATACTTCTCCACGTATAAGACATATTTTTCTTTGGCTTTGCATCAAGGATATTCCCATGCGGAAAGTACTTTGCACTAAGAAGGCGTGCACACAGAGACTCCGCATTATGAATTATTCTCCAAACCTGTTTTGCAAGCATAGCCAAATTGAAGGAGTGAATGTCCCGGAAACCCAGACCACCCTTCTCCTTCGGCTGCACTAACCTCTCCCAGCTGAGCCAATGTATTTTATGCTCATTGTCTTGCTGTCCCCACCAAAACCGGGCTATCATCAAGCTAATTTGATCACAAAGAGATTTTGTGATATCGAAACATCCCATTGCGTAAGTTGGGATTGCCTGTGCAACTGCTTTAATAAGGATTTCCTTTCCTGCCCTTGAGAGCATTTTCTTCTTCCATCCTTAGATTCTTTTCCAAACCCTTTTCTTCAGGTAGTTGAACGTTTTTGTTTTCGACTGCCCAACAGATACTGGCAAACCCAAGTATCGTTCATTAACTCTCTCCTTCTCTATATGCATAGCCCTCTTCACCACCACACGGTATGCATCCCCAGTATTTTTGCTAAACATCACTGCAGATTTTTCTCTGTTTATAACCTGTCCAGAACAGGTTTCATACATGTCCATTATACTTTGTAACTGCATAGCATTCTCCCTGTTTGCACGAACTAGAATTAATGAATCGTCGGCAAATAGAAGGTGAGAAATGCTTGGAGCGTTCGGACAGATCTTTACGCCGGTAATCCGGCCCTCCGCTTCGGCTTTGTTCAAAAGAGCAGTGAAATCCTCTGCACATAGCAAAAACAGATACGGTGATAGAGGGTCACCTTGGCGTAGCCCCCTCTCTGGAATGAACTTGTTTGTCAAATGCCTATTTACTTTAATCCGGTAGTTCACGGTCACGACACATTTCAGTATCAGTTCAATCCATTCTCGCTGAAACCCAAGTTTCCTCATAGCCTCATCTTTGGCAACGTTATCCATATCAATTATTACATCTCAATTTACACATCTATATTTATACGCTTGTCCATGTCCTCTAGAATACCTATCACGCCGTATAAAATACTATATACACACGTTCGTATGCGTATACATGCTCTGGCTCTTTGTCGAGTCAGTGTGTGTTGTGGCTTTTGCTTCGGTCATTCTGGCGGAAGACGTCATGCGGTACTCCGACTCTCCTAGCATCCTTGAGCGGATGGCGGATCGGTCATGGCGGTTTGCTACTGCCCGAATGACCGAATCTCTGGTGGATCCGCGTTGCAGGATAGCTGGCGTTGGTATGAACGCATCACGGTTCACGGCGATGCGCACTAAAATCTTCGTTGTAATTGTGGGCGCCGACGTTAATGCTCAATTTCGAAAGAAATTTCAATAATTTTCCAACGAATTTCGGTTTGCCTGCTTTCCCCCAACCGCACCAGGTCACTACCACCGGAAAAAAATCGCCATCCACACCGCACCGCCGGCGAATCGGCGATGTCGGTGCGGGCTGGCGCTGGCATCACCGCGGCGCTACGGACACGGAGAATTCGGTGGGCACTTGGAGCTTCTGCTCCCACGCCCGGGACTCGAGGTACACCTTCGACAGCTTCCCGGCGACCCACGTCATATCCGGGCGGTCCTCCGCGGCGGCGCACCGGAGAGCCACCTCCACCAGCCTCTCTGCGGCCGCCACTGGGAACGAGTCCCCCAGCCTCCTGTCCACCCAGTTCCTCACGCCGCCGCCCGCCGCCGCCGCAGCGGCCGTCTCGAGGAGCGACACCCGCTGGAACTCCTTGGTGCCCCTGTCGAAGCGGTACCTCGTCGGCTCTTCCCCGGAGAGCAGCTCCAGCAGAAGCACCCCGAAGGCGTACACGTCCGCCTCGCGCGACGGCTCGGCCGAGCCCGGGGCGGCGACGTACGGGGAGTCGCCCGCCTCGCGGGCGTCCGCGGGCGCCGCGAGCTCGGCGGCGCCGAAGTGGGTGAGGCGCGCGCGGAGGCCCGGGTCGGACACGATGACGGCGGAGGGCGAGACGCGGCCGTGCACGGCGCCCGCGTGGTGGTGGACGTACTCCAGCCCCTGCGCGACGTCTGCGGCGACCTGGACGCGCGAGACCCAGGTGCGGAGCGCCGTGAAGCTGGGGTTCCGCGCGCTGCGGAGGCACGCCGCCAGCGTGGCGCCGCCCGGCGGGAGCTCGTAGGCGAGGTAGAGGTGCGCGCCCGCGGGGCACGCGCCCAGCAGCCGCGCCAGGCTGGTGTGGTGGTACCTGCCGATCCTGGCGAGCGCGGCGGCGTCCACGGCCGCGGCGCCGGCGCGGCGCGGCAGCTGGAACAGGGCCGCGTCGCGGCCTCGGAGCGAACACCGCCAGTACGCGGCGGAGGCGGCGGCGCCCCCGGCGCGCTTGGTTAGGAAGTTGTTGGTGGCGGCCGCCAGCTCCTGGAACGGGTAGAGGACGGGCGGGTCCGGGAGCGAGGCGCGCGCCGCGGCGAGGGAGGCGCGGCTGGAGGAAGCGGAGGAGGTGGACGACGACGAGGTGGCGCCACGGCGCTGCGCGCTGGCCGCGCCCGTGCCCGTGCCCGTGCCCGCGCCGGAGCCGGAGGGCCCTGCCCCCGAGTAGGACGTGGAGGAGAGGGGCGAGGAGGAGGAGACCCCGCCGGCGGCCGCGCCGCTGCGGCGCTTGGCGGAGGCGGACGAGGAGGTGCGGCGGGAAGAGGGGGTGGGCGGCGGCCGCGACGCCAGCGCATCGGAGTTGGAGCTCCCCCTGGGCTTGCACATCGCCGCCCGTGGCGACGGTGACCAGCTGCGGCTGCGGGTTGCGACCGCGCCGGAGCAGAGCATATCCCGCGAATTCCTAAATCGCGTGAGCCTAGGCTGGTGCTTGCTAAATCCGTTGGTGCTTGCTGGGGATGACGGGGACTCGGGTAAGCCTAGGCTGCTAATCCAGTAAACAAAATGCTTCGGCTGCTAAGCATGTGGGTTAGCCTAGCCAGTAGCCACACCACACGGCGACCGTGTCGGCCTGCACTGCCTGGTTTTGCAGGGGAAGGAGACGGCGCACGAGGGCTTCACACGGTTCACACTTGACCCTCCTTCGTTGGGTAGCGTCTGTGTGGAGTCTGATGCCGCAGGACACAGGTACTGCTGCCGCGGGGTTGCTTTGGGCGTGATTGGATGATTGGGTGGTCTTCAGCCTGGCCGCAGCCTAGATACAGGCTCAGTAGAGCCAGGGCACACGAATGCAGGCACATATGTTTGGATAACTGGAGTGGGTAGGGTTTGATCAGAAAAAGACCCCGTTTGGTTGTTTGTATCATTATAGATATTGGATAGAAATAAAAAATAAAAAAATAATTTTTAGATAAACTATATGACAAATGTAGTCTAGTTTTGTAGATAAAAATGTTAAAAACACAAATATGAAATCGGTTTAGTGATTAGATATTTTAATCAAAAGATATAAACAAAAAATGAAGTAGAAAAGTGCTTTTTGGTTTTCGTGCCTGACCTCAGCTGCATGGGCAGAACCTGGCTCGGCAGTGAAGCTCGACCTCCGCGTACCTGCAGAGCCTGGCTGCGGGTGGCCTTTTGCATGTGCACAGCCTGGCTACACGTTGCTTACAGGACACTAAACATCAACATGCTGCATGCGGAGAGCCTGGCCGCGGGACGGACCAGCCATCCAATCACGCCCTTTGCTCCTCCCCACGGCCGTCCTCCAATGACCGATCCACCACAGTTCACAGCCATCCAAACGAGACGATTATACACCACCTACCTGTGTTCTGCCGTACACAGGCCTTTGGATGTGCTCGTGAGCAGAGTCACGATATGCTTCCGCTGATCCGCGCGCGTGTTCTCTTCTCCAACTAGAATTATCCTACAATACATACAGGAGCATCAACAGCTAACCAGCGACGCACGCCGGTTGGCTGTTTGCTCCTCCATATCTGAACGAATATGGTGCCACATAAATCTAAAGAGGAAATACAGGTCTTATTAAAAAATTCTTATACTAGTAAAAAAGAAGGGGAAATACAGCTGTGCATTGATCCGGCCAGCCAGTGACGAAATTTTCGTTTTTGGAGATACTGGCAAGGCACAAACACGACCCATCGATCATATTGAGCCGACCTTACCCCCGCTGATCTAGTCAATATTTGAGTGCTGAATTAGCCATGCTTTACCTGCAGTTGAGGCCAGGCCGGCAAGCCGGGGGACCAGAAGTCCATCACCCGTGACTCCACAGGGCCTGCCCTCCTGCCACAGCCCACCAATGATATGCATCCTGCCTTCCAAAATCAGTTTTGGAATCCCGCAACTTGCAATTGCAAGACGAGAGCTTTGGGCGAGGCCGCGAGTGGGCCGAGCGCCACGCTTGCGAGTGGGCCGAGCGCCACGCGCTACTTGCCTACTTGTTCAGTTCGTGCAGGAGCTAGCCGGATCAAAGCGAGCACGCCCAGGCAGCTTGCGGTGCGGCCCCCGGGCGTGTCTCACGGCCGCGCTCACTTCCCTCCTGTGCTCCTCGACGCGATCCCATCTCTGCAGCGACGCGTACACGTTGGACAGGGCATACGCGGCGCCGTCGCGGTGGTCCAGCGCCGATATCCGCCGCGCCGCCCACTCCCTCACCCTCACGCCGTCGTCCTGCGGCTCCGGGCCGACGCGGGCGTCGAGCAGGAGGCTTCCGAGGACCTTGGCGCTGGGGCGGCCGGGCATCGTCTGCACGAGCCGCGCGGCCTCGTCGACGTGGCCCGCGCGGCACAGGAGGTCCACCATGCAGCCGTAGTGCTCCGCCCGCGGCCGCACGCCGTACGCCGGCAGCATCTCGGAGAAGAGCCTCCGGCCCTCGGCCACCAGCCCGGAGTGGCTGCACGCCGACAGGAGCGCCACGAACGTCACCGCGTCCGGGTCGACGCGGTCCCGGCCCCGCGTCATGTCGCGGAACGCGGCGACGGCGTCCTCGCCGCGGCCGTTCGTGCCGAGCCCCGCGATGAGCGTGTTCCAGCACAGGAGGTTGGGGCTGCACCGCATGGCGCGGAACACGTCGAGCGCTTCGTCCACGCTCCCGCACTTGAAGTACATGTCGGCGAGGGCGTTGCTCAGCGCGGCGTCCGTCGCTGTCCCCTCCTGCTGGGTGAGGCGATGGATCTGCCGGCCCAGCGCGAAGTCCCCCACCTGCGTGCACGCGGTCACTGCGGTAGCCATGGTCACCGTGGTGGGTCTCAGCCTCTGCTGCCCCTCCGGCTGCAAGCGCATCAGCCGGCGGAACAGCGCGACGGCGGAGGCGGGCTCCCCTCCGCGCACGTACCCGGCCATCATCGTGTTCCACGTGACCACGTCCGGCAGCGAGGAGCCCATGCGGTCGAACAGCTCCCGCGCCGCGTCCATCCGCCCGGCCTTGCAGTACCCGTCGATCATCGCGTTCCAGGAGACCACGGTGCTGGACATCGCACGGAGGCTCGCCTCGAAGACGGCCCTGGCGGAGGCGAGGTCGCCGGCCCAGCAGTAGCACGTGACCATGGTGTTCCACGAGGCGGGCGTCCTGTGAAGCATTCGGTCGAATAGCGCCTGGGCGTCGGCGACCCTCCCGGTGGCGCCGTGCGCGGCGAGAAACGCGTTGAAGGCAACGGCGTCCCTGTGCGGCATTTCGTCGAACAGCCTCTGGGCGGGAGCCAGGAGCCCCTGCTTCGCATAGCGGGTGAGCAAGGCGGTGGCCAGGACCACGTCGGAAGCCAGGCCCAGCTTGCAGGCGAGGCCGTGGAAGGTCTGCGCTTCTCGGCAGCTGGCGCACGCCGTGATCGCTCGGACCAGGACGGCGCGGGCGTGCGAAAGCATCCGCAGCTATACTGGAGTCTTCGGCATGGGTTCTCTGGAGTGGACCAGTTTACTGCTAGCTGACTCAACAAGCCACGTCTGAGCATTGTTGGGCCGTCCTGGAAGCACAGTATATTCGTAGTTTTTAGGCAATACGATGGTATTGAAGAATACTGTAGTATTTTGTTAAAAAAGTGTTTGGTTGGTCTTTGCAGACCTCTGTTTTGAAAACTATGGTTTACTCAAAACCACAGTATTTTTTGAGTTTGGATACTGTGGTAGGGAGCAAAGTTTTCTGTCAAAACTCACGCGATGCTCCTTTTCGCGTCGTCTCGGGGGCGAACACTGCCGCCCTCGCCGGCACCAGCCCGTCCTGCCTCAACGGCGGGCTCCCTCTCCCTCCCGTCCGCATTTCCCTCTCCCTCCCGTTCACCTCAACGACGACCGCCGGCGGAAGGGATTCCGGCCGCCGCCGCCGCCGGATCCAGCCACCCCGGTACCGGATCTAAGCCCTCCCTTAGCCTGAAGACCGAGGACTGCATGAGCATGGTGTCGTGCGCCACCGCAGGCCCGTTGTGCTCCTCGATGCCGGCGGCACGCGTATGGCACTGGTTTGCTCAGCCCTGTCTTGCCTCGCTGTCGGCGCCCCCGGTCCTCCTCGACGCCGACGTCTCCCCTTCCTCCTTGGCTGTTTCACGCGGCCTGTCCATCCTCGCCGCCGGCGCCCCCACTCCTCCCCGACGCCGGCGCCCTCGCCATTCCGCGCCCCGAACGCGACCCCGGCAGCCCTTCCCCACCCTCGCCCAGTCGCCGATGAGCATGGCGCGGGTGCAGCGTGCTGGGACGGCGCGAAGCACGCGTGCGCGTCGCTCCTCCCGCTCGCTCGCCGACCTCCTCCTGGGGGCGGTTCGGCGGCCTGGAGTCGGGGCGCGTCGCCACCCTAGAGGCGATGTGGCCGGAGGCGGTTGGAGGCGAGGTGGCCGTGGGAATCGGTTAATCGGAAGAAGGAAAGGGAGGACGAAACGTTGCAACCAAACACATCGTGGTTTCAGAGAATACCACAGTAAAACTGTAGTATATGAAAACTATGGTATTTTGGTCACAACCAAAGTATACCGCAGTATTCGAAAACCGTGGTTTCAGAAAACCTTGATTCCAAACAGGCCTAACTGTGAGAACGATCCAATTGATTTCCCATGGCGCATAGATATCAGTGTGCCCTGTTTGGATTGCAAGGTCTAATTATTAGTCACTAAACTTTAGTCCACGTGCATCTAAAATATCAGCTAATATTCTATACCTAAATTGTAGTTCCCACTAGATTTTCCTGATTTTTTATGAAGCAACATCATCATAAGGTCCTAACAACACTCATGCATACGTTTATGAGAAGCCACAAAATATATACACATATTTTTATTCCATGATTTTAATATTTTATTATCAAGTCTCACTAAGGACCATATTGCTCTATAAGAGAGGTCGTAGACTTCTATTAGATCCATTCATTACTCTATATATCTATATATGTATGTTCAATATATATCTAGATTTATCAACGTTCATATTGGGCCAAAATAGTATTTGCATATGTCATGATTTTTCTTCATCGAATACCTTGCGACACAAAAAAAATCCTATATAACACCTACTAAACACGTACTCCCTCCGTTTTTATTTGTTTGACGCTCACTAGTTCAAAAATAAGCTGCACAATGTCATACATAAAAAACAGAGGTAGTATGATATAACTTGACTAGCCTATATAAGAAAATACACTGAAGTGAGTAACTACTTAGGGATGTAGTAAAAGATCAATGTCTAACAACCATAGAATTGTAGTCTTTGTGAGATGGAGAACGTGAAATTCATTTATAAGAAAAACTGATGTGAAGAAAAAGAGAAAAGGGATTAGACATTGATATAAGGCTGAGTCCAATGGGACTCGTTATATGAGTTCTCTAAAACACTGTTTTGCACTGTTTGACATAAATGCTTCAATACATAGAGAGATGGGTAGTTGAAATAGTGTTAGGGAATGGAGGATAGAAAATGCCATTGGCCTCAGCCTAACGTTGCGTTTATTCAATTTTCTCATTTCTCAACTCCCCAAAGTAGAACAAGGATTTGTCAACGTTCATTTAATACACCAAAGAGTTTCTCATGGTTTGTCAATGCAAGGGGTATTTTTTTTGACTTCAATGCAAGGAGTAGTAATGACCTCTCGTTCTTGCAAGTAGCAGCAGGAGCACGGGGTACGCCCAGCAGTTACGGCATTCACTCCTTTGCGCCCCGCACGTGGGCCCACCGATTTCAAACCACAGCCAGAAACGAACAGAAACCGATGCCGAAAAGCTTCCACCATCGGCTTCCGCCGAGGCGGGGTCCTCACCCGAACAAGGGGAAGGAAGGGAACAAAACGAAATGCGAGAGCGGAAAAATTTCTGGCCCCTGTCCGCCGCTCTCCCCGTCTCGAAGCGATAGATAGAATAGAGAGGCGGGCGCCTCCCTCCTCCGTCCACCGCCTCCTCCCCCCTCCGGCTCCGCTCCGCTCCGCCTCCTCCCAAAACCCCGGCTCCCCTCCCCTCGCGATCTAGGGTTTCCGGCCGCCCCGGCGCCAATGGCGAACGCGCGTGGCCGCTGGTCCTGGGACGTGCCGGGGTTCGAGCCGCCGCAGCCAGCGACGACGACGACGACGACGTCTGCGGCGGCGTCGTCGGCGCCGACCGCGATGCCGCGGGCGCCGCCGACGGCCATGGTGTTCCGCCCCTCCGCCGGGGCGGCCGGCGTGGTGCCCGTAGCCGAGCGGCTCGAGCAGCTCGCGGACAGCGTCCAGGTGCTCGTCTCGCCTCTTGCGTTCTGATTCGGTGACGGTGGATGCCTGTGGCGTGTCTGGGTTTAGCTCCATTGCCTGCGGGAGGCGCTTAAGCTGGTGCTGTGGCTTGTAAGGTGCTGGGGTGCCGCCATTGATGAATCGTTTTGCATCATTTGGGCGGGAAAACTGAGATGGCTTTGTACAGCTCCCTTCACAGTATGTGGAGAGATTAGCACGAGTTGACTGACTCATATGATTTCGATTTTTGGTGGCCTCGGAAGTTTTGATTCGCTAATTTGATCGATCTGTTTGGGCCTTAGTGACTGGAGGCTAACTAAGTTTAGCTCTCCGTGGTGGTTCTGTTTCAGACTGATGTTGGGGATTTTGTACTTTATTGTATGGAAAAACTAAATTTGAGCCTATTAAATTGACACAAATTCAGGTGATTAAGGGGCACGTTTGCCAGGCCCATGTGCTTTCATTACTCCGCGTGGTTGGACATATGATGCTGTGATAGTGTGATGGGCTTTAATATGTTCTAAGTGTTGATAGTGTGAGTGTCCGAAGTAATGTACTAGCTGATCTCTAGGAACGAAGGCCAGCGAAAAAATGAGTTTAGAGCCCTGAAAAAAGTGTCTGGTATGCACTGTTACCCATTTTAGTCTGTTGCAGCCATGGTTTAGCATGATAGTACCATATCAAACCTGATTTATTGTCCATAATAGTGTATATGTCCAGTTCATGCATCTTGTCTCTGTGTTGCCATCTACTCATTTATGGCCAACTTACATTTTTAAACTCTGCCTGTAGCTTGCTAGAGAGGACTGCTTGGAACTTAGACAGGAAGCTAGCGACCTTCTTGAGTATTCTAATGCAAAACTTGGCCGTGTCACCCGTTATCTTGGATTTCTTGCTGACAGAACTCGAAAATTAGGTAAGCTCACCATCTCTTCTTCATGTCTTTCAGTAAAACTGAAGCATTTTCCTTGTTTCTAGTACCCTTGGATTATTGAGGGAGCACCCTTGATCATCTCTGGAATTCTATTTTGTTTATCTTCTGTGCCTTGCCTTGGTTGATCTTGATTATGTTTATCATCCTGGTGCTTTCTTTCCTTGGATTAGAAAGACAGAGCTTTGTCTCTTAATAAAAAGTTATATGTTTCTAGAGTTCTAGTGATGTTTTGTTGATTAGCACACCATATGGTTGCTTGCGTCTGTGATACCTTGTTCTTCCAACTTGTATACCAATCATGCAAGGGTTTTTTACTGGCAGATGACAACTGTCACATTCTCAAGCCCATGCTCTCATTTGAATTAGCATCCTTATATTTTATATTCTTTTATCTTTTCCATCGTCTTGTGAGATTTCTGTCCTTTTCCTGCTTTAGATCAAGCGGCTCTTGAGACAGAAGCTAAAATTACTCCTTTGATCCATGAGAAGAAAAGGCTTTTCAATGACCTATTGACCTTGAAAGGTACCCCACATAACGTTCTTGTACTGTCGGGCAGGCTTGCAAATATCTTTTGCATATGGCATACTTTAATTCTCCATAATAATTTAAGAAATTTCAACATCTTGCAGGCAATGTCAAAGTGTTTTGTCGTAGCAGACCACTATTTGAAGATGAGGGTCCATCTGTGGTAGAGTTTCCAGATGATTTTACTATCCGTGTAAATACAGGAGATGAGTCTTTAACCAATCCTAAGAGGGATTATGAGTTTGATAGAGTATATGGACCCCACATTGGGCAAGGTAAGAAATTGTGGAATGGAGTTCTAAATATACTTTGTTATGAATGGTAGTTGTAAAGCAATGTAGAGTGTGATTCAAAGGTGATAGACTATGCAGAATTTTTATTGAAAAATACTATGTTGTCATACAATATTGTTCTTACACATTTTAGTCATTCAATTTTCCTTTCAGGCGAACTTTTCCACGATGTTCAACCATTTGTGCAATCTGCTCTGGATGGTTATAATATTTCCATATTTGCATATGGTCAAAGCTGTTCTGGCAAAACACATACACTGGTATACATCAACCTTTTGTGTCAATTCCCCCCCCTGAACTCCTGTACTAGAAAGCTACGGAGTAATTGCTTAGGATCTCTTTTACTCATACACATGCGCCAGTCTAACCTACTCTGTTGGACACCATATTAATTTCTTACTTGATTTGATAACTACTACCTTAAATACCTCCTGTAGCTCAAGGCTACACAATGCTGAAACCACAAATGGTGCTCAACTGAACTTAACACGAGAACAAGAATTATGGAATCTATTGCAATCTGACTCTTTGCTTTTGTACAAAATACAATCTGTTAAAGTATATTTTCTTGTGTTTAAACAACGGCATACTGCATGTTAGTTGTTTGTGTAACTAGCGTAGACGTATGTGCAATATGCACGTGATACGGGATGACCGGCCGGATATAATCAAGGAGGGACAGGAAAAAAGAAGGAATTAAAAACAATGAGACCTGGAAAGTACTAGGTGGGTATGGGTATAAAATGATGTGAGAAAATAAAAGACTAAAGGGTGGAAACATTTCTATTTTATTAGTTTTAGACCCTTTCCAACCTGCATAGTGGGGTAACGTGAGGGCTACAACCATCGTAGGTAAAAAAGATTTTCCTAAAACTCGCTCTTTTATAGTGCACATTCATCTTGTCTAGCAAAAGGAACACATTTTAGAAAGCTATCAGAATGAAATGTAAGTGTTAGTCGCTTACACAAGGAGACAACGCTTCTGAAATACTAGCACCCTTATATTGGTTTGGTAGGTAGCCGTGTGTTTTCTATCAGGTGATGCTAATGTTTTAGAATTAGTGATTTTTTACGTTGCTTGAGAGGAACTCGGTTCCGGGCCTACATGTTTTTGGTTCCGGTCCATAAGTTTAGTGAGACAACCGGAGGAACCATTGGTTCCGGGCCCATGAGATCTAAGTTCCAGTACACAATTTAGGTTCCGGTCCACAACTTTGGTTCCTTTGAATTGGTTTCTCTTAAATTTTAGCCATTAGATTGAGGTCAATGAATAGTTACAAGTAATTCTAAGTACTGTAACAAACCTCTTAGAATTACTATGTTTTGTAACAATCTGATTTTTACTCCTTGGATATCTATACCACTTTGTCATCTAGTATCATTATTCTACTTGAAGCCAGTCAGCACTTTAGACAAAGTAGGGATATTCTTACATGATTTCTAAGCTCTTTTCTAACATGAGTTTGAAACTTTGAATGCATGTGTGCAACATCTTTTACAAAAAAATTGTTCTCTTTCCAGGAAGGATCTAGTCACGATCGTGGTTTATATTTGCGGTGCTTTGAAGAACTGTTTGATCTTTCAAACTCAGATACTACTTCAACTGCGCATTTTAACTTCTATTTTACTGCCTGTGAGCTCTACAATGATCAGGTGCTTTTGAGCTCTACAGAATCGTCACTCATTTTCTTTATGCTATTAAGATGACATGTTGCTCCATGTGACCTTACCCTGTATAGTATAATAAGAGATGAATTTGTGTACTCTTTCCAACACAGGTTAGGGATTTACTGTCAGAATCCAGCAGCACTGTCCCGAAAGTTCGAATGGGCGTGCAAGAATCCTTCGTGGAACTTGTCCAAGAGAAGGTTGAAAATCCACTGGAGTTTTCTGGGGCACTGAAGACAGCACTTCAAAATCGCTCAGTAAATCCACCGAAGGCCATGGTTTCTCACCTGTATGTGAAACATTTCCTGTTTTAAACTGTAGAATACTACCACTGTTTACATCGAGTATCTCTGTATGTTTTTGAGTTTACTTATCCAACTTTTGGTATAATTATTTCTAGCATGTAATGATTCATGTAAGTTACATGACAGACTGCGAACTTCATTTGTTTGCTGTTTAGTTTAAAATAGCGCAATCTCTCTTTCGCGAATAAAAATGATGCTTTTTACTGCTTGCTCGTTGGTTGTTACTTGTTAGTCACCTTTTTTTTTTTGTTCTCAGCAGTTGATTATATGCTGTTAACACTATGTTTGTAATAATCTGTTTCCTTCATCACAAGCCTACTAAAATTTGAATTGTTTGGTTTATTGTTTCTATTGTTCCTTTTCAGGATCATTACCATCCATATACACTACAGAAACTACGTAACGGGAGAGCACCTTTACAGTAAGCTTTCTATAGTGGATTTGCCAGCAAGTGAATGCCTGCTTGAAGACGACCCCAACAGGGACAATGTAACAGATATCTTGCATGTCTCAAAGTCACTTTCTGCGTAAGTAGCTTGATTCGAGATGATATTTCTGCCTTTATATTTGTTATGATCATTTGCCATTTGATTCCCAGTACATTGGTCCCTTGTTTTGTGGCACACTACCTTTGATGGTGGATGTTTTCCCCCTTGTACGTCAAAGTTCCCCCCATTTTGTTGTCTGCATAGGTTGGGCGATGCGTTTGCTTCTTTAAGTGCAAAGAAGGAGCCAGGTTTATCTGGGAATTCAAGAATCACGCAAATCTTAGCTGACTCACTAGGTAACGCCATCCTTGGGCTAATATTTTGATTTGATGCCTTTCTGCTGCTAACATGTTGGGACAATTGTTACTTAGTGAATTTGAGGCTATCCACCCAAACAACGGAAGGAACTTTCGGATGTTGAATTTGTTAAAAATGTGTCTTAGCCTTTTCCCCTCTCAAAGGAAATGCACCTGTGCCATGCTCATGCAAAACAGAGTCTCTTTTGCATAGCTCCATGCGGGAAGCAGAGGCGTAAACTAAACTTTGTTCTCTCGTAGTGCCTGTGTTTTGACATACCTTCATTGGTGCAGGAAGTAGCTCAAAGATTTTATTGATCGTGCATGTAAGTCCAAGTGCTTCAAATTTGTCAAGAACTTTGTCGACACTCAGTTTTTCTGCAAGAGCAAGAAATGCTGAACTGAGCCTTGGAAATCGTGACACAATAAAGAAATGGAAAGATGTGGTATGTTTTTTTTTCGTTTTTTTTTGTTTGATCATATATATACCATGCCAGGATTGTGGTAGAACTGCTTGTAACCACCTTTCTGTTTTATTCATAGGCAAATGATTCACGCAAAGAATTGCATGACAAAGAAAAGGAGGTTGTAGACTTGCGGCAAGAAGTTCTGGGATTAAAGCATTCTCTAAAGGAGGCAAATGACCAGTGCACACTGTTGTTCAACGAGGTTCAGAAGGCCTGGAGAGTTTCTTCTACACTCCAAACTGATCTCAAGGTTGATTTTGATTTATATGCAACGTTTGCTTCTGATCTTATTAAATTATTACGGAAGACAATCAATCATGGCGTAATTAGAAAATCTTCTTTTTGAGTTACCTAAAGTTTTACAACATGCTGTGAGTAGTTGATTGCAAGGTGTTGTCAGTAGCAATAAGGCTACGCATTCTGATGTTTCAAGCAGATGTTTAATTGTTTATGCTGTATTTAGTGGAATCTTATTTTTCTCAATGTGTTAAGCATTAAACGATTGTCTAATTTGATGGGTCATTGCTTGTGATGGAATAACTCTTGTACTCTTGGTCTTTGTGGTCCTGTGGTCCTCTACAATGACAGCATCTTGCTGCCCTAACCAGGACAGCATCTTAGACTAGACTAGCATTTTTAGGACAGCACCTAAGGACAGCATCTTAGACTGGCTTTTAGACTAGCATCTTAGACTAGCATCTTAGCATATGCTTGGCTCGGCCACCTATAAATATGTACCCCCAACCTCTCAGGTTGGTATGGCATTGTGTGAGAAATAAACCAGAAAATCGCCCACAACTCCTAGTGTCATCCTCTCTCAATGAGAGTAAGAATTCAGATACTGACAACTGGTATCAGAGCCGTTCTTTCCTGCAGCCTAAACATCTCCTGCTCATCTCCTTCCCAGCAGCCATCCCTTCACTCCCAGCCAGCAGCAGTAACAACTGTTGTTCCTGCTCATTCTTCCTCACCTGAACAGACAAGCAGCAGCTCGTCTGAAGCAGCCACCTCCCCAAGCAGCAGCCCCCCACTAGCGCGCCATGTCCGACGGACAGTCTCAGCGCTCGGTCGCCTCGAGCGCGCGGCACCGGCAGGAGGCCGAGGTCGCCGCGGCAGCAGACCGCGAGCGAGCCGCAGCAGAGACTGCAGCGACGGCGGCACGGGCAAAAAGGCTGGCAGCGGCGGAACTGGCAGCAGCAAGGGCGGAAGTGGAAGCAGCGGCGGCGGCGGACGCAGCGCGTGCAGCGGCAGCAGAGCTCGAGGCTCTGCGCGGCAGTAGCACCAGCAGCTCTGCCTCTGTCGACGGCACCGATGAGGGGCTCAGGCTGGCGAGGGATGCAGCGCGGGAGCGGACGGCGCAGTGGGCAGACGCGCAACCCCATGAGCGTGGTGGCGGCAGCCCAGATAGGCGCGGACGCGCCAACGGCGCCCCGGGCGGAGGCGCACGCGGAGGCCGCGCTCCCAACGGCGGTGGCAGCCCCGACAGGCGCGGACGCGCCGACGGCGCCCCCGGCGGAGGCAGAGATCGCGGCCTTCACTGGCGGCGCGGCTCTCCCTCCCCGGACCGGTACCGTGATCACCACGGGTACCAGGCCATCGTTAGGGACGTCGGTCCCGGCAGTGGGTGGCCTACCCTCACCAAGACCAACTACGTTGAGTGGGCTGCGGTGATGCGGGTACGGCTCCAAGTGCGGCACATGTGGGAAGCAGTTCGGCACGGCGACGTCGACTACTACGAAGATCGACGGGCGCTGGATGCCCTCATCGCTGCAGTCCCGCCCGAGATGCAGTTCTCGCTTTCCAAAAAGCGGACTGCCAAGGAGGCCTGGGACGCCATCGCTGCAGCACGCATCGGCAGCGACCGTGCCCGCAAGACCACACTGCAGGCACTTCGCAAGGAGTGGGAGAACCTGGCCTTCAAGCCAGGTGAGGACGTTGATGACTTTGCTCTCCGTCTCAACACTCTGCTGCAGAAGTTGGTGCAGTTCGGCGACGACACCTACGACGAGGAGCGAGCTGTCCAGAAGCTTTTCCGGTGCATCCCCGAGAAGTACAAGCAGATCGCTCGCTCGATCGAGTCGCTGCTGGACCTGTCCACGATGTCGATCGAAGAGGCGATAGGTCGTCTCAAGGTCGTCGACAGCGACGAGGTCCAGCCCCCTTCGGGCCCTATCAACATCGGAGGGAAGCTGTATCTCACTCGGGAACAGTGGGAGGCCTGCCAAGGTGACGGGAAGAAGGGGGAGTCTTCTTCCGTGACGGGCGACCGCAAGCGCAAGCCACGCAAGGGGCGCAAACGCGTCCAGACCAGGGCACAAGGACGTGCCGAAGGTGACGCCCGCGGGGGCGCCCAGGGAGGCGCCGCCGGCAACCAGAAGCCGGCACGAGACGACCCCTGCCGCAACTGTGGCAAGCTTGGCCATTGGGCCAAGGAGTGTTGACAGCCACGACGCGGCCAGGCCCACGTCGCACAGGTGGAAGAAGAAGAGCCGGCTCTGCTCCTGGCGCACGCGAGCATCGAGCCACTTCCAGCTGCATCAGCCGCAGCGAATCTCCTCCACCTCGACGAGCCAAAAGCACACGCCTTCCTCGGCGACGACTCCAGCAACGACAAGATTGACGGGTGGTGTCTCGACACCGGCGCCACCCATCACATGACAGGTCGAAGGGAGTTCTTCACCGAGCTTGACTCCACCGTCCGAGGCTCCGTAAAGTTTGGGGACGCGTCCGGTGTGGAGATCAAGGGCGTCGGTTCTGTCCTTTTCACCACCGCGTCTGGTGAGCACAAGCTGCTCACCGGAGTCTACTACATCCCCGCGTTGAGGAACTCTATCATCAGCTTGGGATAGCTAGATGAGAATGGCTCGCGCGTGGTGATCGAGAGCGGAGTCCTGAGGATTTGGGACCACCATCGTCGACTTCTTGCCAAGGTAACTAGAGGGACCAACCGACTCTACGTCCTCAATGTGCAGGTGGCACAACCCCTCTGCCTTGCTGCTCGACGGGATGACGAGGCGTGGCAGTGGCACGAGCGCTTCGGGCACCTTCACTTTGAGGCCCTAAAGCGGCTCAGTGCCAACGAGATGGTGCGAGGCCTGCCGAGCCTTGACCATGTGCAGCAGCTCTGCGACGTCTGCGTGCTGACAAAGCAGAGGCGGCTCCCCTTCCCCCACCAGTCGAGCTTCCGAGCCAAGGAGCGGCTCGAGCTCGTGCACGGGGACTTGTGTGGCCCCGTGACTCCGGCTACACCAGGAGGACGACGCTACTTCCTGCTGCTCGTCGACGACCTCTCCCGCTACATGTGGGTGATGGTTCTCGGCAGCAAGGGAGAGGCTGCGGACGCCATCAGGCGCGCGCAGGCTGCTGCGGAGGCAGAGTGCGGCCGCAAGTTGCGCGTGCTGCGCACCGACAACGGCGGCGAATTCACGGCAGCCGAGTTCGCGTCGTACTGCGCGGATGAAGGCATTCGGCGCCACTACTCCGCGCCGTACAGCCCGCAGCAAAACGGCGTCGTCGAGCGGCGCAACCAGACGGTCGTAGGGATGGCTCGGGCTCTCCTCAAGCAGAGGGGGATGCCGGCTGTTTTCTGGGGAGAGGCGGTGGCAACAGCTGTCTACATCCTCAACCGCTCGCCCACCAAGGCTCTCAACGGCAAGACGCCGTATGAGGCTTGGCATGGGCGCAAGCCGGCGGTCTCACACCTACGGGTCTTCGGCTGCCTCGCGTTCGTCAAGGAGCTCGGCCACATCGGCAAGCTCGACGACAGGAGCACTCCAGGGGTGTTCATCGGCTACGCGGAGGGCTCGAAGGCCTACCGCATTCTTGACCCAGGGACACAGCGTGTGCGCACGGCGCGCGACGTGGTGTTCGATGAAGGGCGAGGATGGGCATGGGACAAGGCGGTGGACGACGGCTCGACTCCGACGTACGACGACTTCACTGTCGAGTACATCCACTTCGAGAGAGCTGGGGGAGTAGGCAGCTCCTCTTCACCGAGCATGCCTACCCCAGTCCCCGAGCCTCCACCGACTCCAGTGTCACGCTCTCCAGCCACGACTTCGGCTGCACCAAGTTCTTCACCAACACCACCGCAGCCGGCTACCCCACGCACTTCAGCACCGACGGTCACTCCTTTGCGCATGTCCACTCCGACACCAACCCGCGTCGATCACGGCATGGTGGAGTTTGCTACTCCACTCTCCCACGACGAGGAGCGCCTTGACGCGTACCACGACGGCGAGCCGTTGCGGTATCGTACGATGGAGAACCTGTTCGGCGAACAACCAGTACCGGGACTGGTGCCTCGCGACTTGGAGGCGCAGTTGCACCTTGCGTGCGACGACGGCGAGCCTCGCTCTTTTGCGGAGGCCGAGAGACACGCGGCATGGCGGGCCGCGATGCAGTCGGAGATGGACGCGGTTGAGACGAACCGCACCTGGGAGCTTGCTGACCTCCCTCGCGGTCACCGCGCGATCACTCTTAAGTGGGTGTTCAAGCTGAAGAGGGATGAAGCTGGCGCCATCATCAAGCACAAGGCTCGCTTGGTGGCTCGCGGGTTCGTGCAGCAGGAGGGGATCGACTTCGACGATGCCTTCGCCCCCGTGGCACGGATGGAATCCGTGCGACTTCTCCTTGCGCTGGCTGCCCAGGAAGGCTGGCATGTCCATCACATGGACGTCAAATCGGCGTTCCTTAACGGCGATCTGAAGGAGGAGGTCTACGTGCACCAGCCGCCGGGATTTGAGATCCCCGGCAAGGAGGGCAAGGTGCTGCGCCTGCGCAAGGCCCTCTACGGCTTGCGGCAGGCACCGAGGGCGTGGAATGCCAAGTTGGACTCCACGCTCAAAGGGATGGGCTTCGAGCAAAGCCCGCACGAGGCGGCCATCTACCGGCGGGGCAATGGTGGAAACGCCCTGCTGGTGGGTGTCTACGTCGACGACTTGGTGATCACCGGCGTCAAGGATGCGGAGGTGGCTGTGTTCAAGGAAGAGATGAAGGCCACCTTCCAGATGAGTGACCTGGGACCTCTCTCCTTCTACCTGGGGATCGAGGTGCACCAGGACGACTCCGGGATCACACTTCGACAGACTGCCTACGCCAAGCGCATCGTTGAGTTGGCTGGGCTCACCGATTGCAACCCAGCTCTCACTCCGATGGAGGAGCGGCTGAAGCTGAGTCGCGATAGCACAGCGGAGGAGGTGGACGCTACTCAGTACCGGCGCCTTGTGGGCAGCCTTCGCTACCTCGTCCACACACGGCCGGACTTAGCCTTCTCCGTCGGCTATGTTAGTCGGTTCATGCAGCGACCGACGACGGAGCACCAGCAGGCTGTGAAGAGGATCATCCGCTATGTTGCGGGGACTCTCGACCACGGCCTCTACTACCCGAGGTGCCCTGGAGAGGCGCACCTCGTCGGCTACAGCGACAGCGACCACGGCGGCGACATCGACACCAGCAAGAGCACGAGCGGGATTCTCTTCTTCCTCGGCAAGTGTCTTGTTAGCTGGCAGTCGGTTAAGCAGCAAGTGGTGGCGCTGTCCAGTTGCGAGGCCGAGTACATAGCGGCCTCCACCGCTTCAACTCAGGCCCTTTGGCTTGCTCGACTGCTCGGTGATCTCCTCGGCAGAGACACTGACGCGGTTGAACTCAGGGTGGACAGCAAGTCCGCTCTGGCCCTGGCAAAGAACCCCGTTTTCCATGAACGGAGCAAGCACATCCGGGTGAGGTACCATTTCATCCGGGATTGCTGTGAGGAAGGGAGCATCAAGGCGCGCTACATTAACACCAAGGACCAGCTTGCGGATCTTCTCACCAAGCCCCTTGGGAGGATCAAGTTCCTTGAGCTTCGCTCCAGGACCGGGATGGTCCAACTTTCCCACAGACCGACGCACAAGACTTAGGGGGAGAATGATGGAATAACTCTTGTACTCTTGGTCTTTGTGGTCCTGTGGTCCTCTACAAGGACAGCATCTTGCTGCCCCAACCAGGACAGCATCTTAGACTAGACTAGCATCTTTAGGACAGCACCTAAGGACAGCATCTTAGACTAGCTTTTAGACTAGCATCTTAGACTAGCATCTTAGACTAGCATCTTAGCATATGCTTGGCTCGGCCACCTATAAATATGTACCCCCAACCCCTCAGGTTGGTATGGCATTGTGTGAGAAATAAACCAGAAAATCGCCCACAACTCCTAGTGTCATCCTCTCCCAATGAGAGTAAGAATTCAGATACTGACAGCTTGTTCTGAATGTGCATGTATTGTAATGTTTCATAATTGCTTGTTATTGTGGAGCAAGAGAGGAGGATTAGTGGATCTTGAGTCATTCTTTGTTCTTGTGTTGGTCATGTCTAGTTGTCTTTTGTACTTACCTTTCATTGGAACTTGTGGATATTCTTTCTCTGTAATGTTATTATCAGTGTATTTCACTAGGCTCCTTGCTTGCTATTCTTTGAAAAAAAGGCCTGGATGCCCTGGCTCTTGGTTGCAGTTTACGTAACAATAGCTGCAGAACTTGGAATACAATGTTCCATCCATTTTTGTGAGTTCTTAAATTTGAAGATACTTGACATTTTAGATATCCCGCTATTACCTTATTGTTTGCAGTCTGAAAATTTAATGCTTGCCGAGAAGCACAAGATTGAGAAAGAGCAGAATGACCAGCTAAGGGATCAGATTTCTCATCTGCTGAAAGTAGAACAAGAACAGAAACTGAAGATGCAAGAACGCGATTTAACAATTCAGTCACTACAGGTTAAATGTTAATCCATCTGTATATTATTTTTCTCTGACAAGAATATTAGTTGAACCATGTTTGGTACTACCTACTTTTTTATTAGTTTTTGATTCTGTCATTTACATGCTCTGTGTTCCTTAGTGTGTCCGCTGTAATCAATCTATTATACAGAGTATATGATAACATGAGCATTAAGCTAATATTAGTTTTGTGGTTTATATGTGGGCTGCTTGATTTATCATTAATGTAGATGTCAAGTAAGGAGTTTAGTTGCAATTTAGTAAGTTTGGCTCCATGATAAAAACAATTACGGGATGGGACTTCATCATGTCCTGATGAGGGCTTTTTAGAATACACCCATAAAACCTTCACTCCTTTTGCAAGACATATATGCCACGTGCCACATTTTTATATCACAAGCGCAAGCCACCTTGAAATTTTTGCTTTCCCCATGATATAATCATAAGTGCATTCGGAGCATCAGGTGAAGCATCAGTATGTGTATGTCTAATTGTTGGGAATAATCCCATATTGTTAGTTGTGGGTGGGCAAGCATGGTTTATAAGGTTGAGGTTGCAACCCTCTAATGCGCTAGTTTTTGGGGGAGTGTTGGCCCAACAAACCTAAAACCTGCTACTGGCGGCCCAATGAGCGCGTGTGTGGTGGCCCCTGCTCCGTATCCATCATGTCTCTCCCGTCAAGGAGGCTACCCATGATTTGCAAAGACACTTGTGAGCAGCCAGTGATTTGCAAAGTTATATGTGGCCTACAGGCCTTCGGGACCTTTTCTTGGTCCTGCAGCAAGAAAGGTCTTAATGCAATGCCTCAGGGGAGGTCTGCCCCTAAGGTCGATTCTTTCATAATTATATGTGCCTATCTGTACATTAATTCCCTGTGTTGAACCATACCAGATTTGAACTCTTCTAGATTATGTTTTGTCCAAGTGATTTACATACATTTACTAGTTGGGCGTAAAACATTCAAATGTCACTGTTATTTGTTCATTAAAGGCAGTGGCTAGTGATTCCAATTGTTATTGTTAGTTCCTGCTTCATGTCTACCCATCAGGGGCTGCCGATCAAAATCAATTTTTTATTGAGAAATGGCATTATGATCTCCCATCGAGATTGCACCCTTAATGCTGCACACTTTGGCCGTTCAGAATTGATCAAGTATCGTGTAGCTCCCTATGGTATATTCTTTAGGAACCTGCTGGAGTAAACGAGTAATTGTGGTTCTGCTAGTTGCTGTACTATGTCTGAAACATACAATACTGCCATGCCATGCTATCCCCTTGTGGCTTCCATTTTTATTTTTATTTTTACATAATTTACAGGCAAAACTCAAGTCCATCGAGTCTCAGCTTAATGAGGCCCTCAATGCTAGTGATGCTAGATCAACAATTGGGTCTGAATCAGCTTCAGTTATCTCTTCCCCAAAGGTAATGGAATCAACCGCTGACTCGTCGTCAGTGACTAAAAGGCTTGAGGAGGAATTGGCAAAAAGGGATGCTCTTATTGAGGTAAATATTCCATGCGACCTTTCCTCACTAATTACCACCTTTTCCACCTTAAATTTATGAACTATCATAAGTTAGCTTGAATGATGGACATATTCTGATTTCCAGTGAATGTACACCCATATATAGTGATCTAAATTTGGTTTCCTTGAGTTATTTGAAATGATAGTTGCATGGTATTACAAATTCTACAGTTTGCATGGATTCACTAATTGGAGCAGGAAATGTTGCAAGTTCAGTAGTAGAACAAATGTATCTGGTAGCATCCTAAATAAAATGTACATAATTCTTATTAACATTATTTCTAAATTGGGAAAGTGTGACCTGCCAGTTTAATCCTGAATGCTCTGTTTTTAATGTTTGCTTTGCTATTTCCACAGCTCCACTATTTGTTAGATTGTATAGGCTGTATATAGCTTTACTTGATTTGTACTCCAAGCCTCATCGATTTACTTGTACTCCAAGCCTCTTTGGCCTATATATATGAAAGTCACCCCCCATCAAGGGTGTGTGGTGTTCCAATCTAATTCTCTACATGGTATCACGAGACTAGGGTTTTCTAGTCTTGGCCCCTTCTGCTGCCTTTCCCGGTGTCCTCACCAGCCGCCGCCACCACCCCACCTGGCGCCCCTCTCCAGCCGCCGGTCCCTTTTCTATCCCGCCGCCGCTCCCTTCCCCGAGCCGCGTCGCCTTCCTTGCGCCGCACCGCCGCTTCTCCAAGCCGCACCGCTGCTCCCTTTCCCTGCGCCGCGCCGCCGCTCCCTTCCTCGAGCCGCGTCGCCGCTTCCTCTTTACAAGCCGCGCTGCCGCCGCTCCCTTCTCTGAGCCGCGCCGCCCTCCCTGCGCTGCGTCGCCACCCCCTGCGCCGTGCCGCCCTTTCCTCCGCTGCAGCCCCCTTGCCATGGCCTCTACCGGCTCTTCCGCCGCCTCCACCTCCTCGGCCGTCCTTGGCAATGGCACCTCCAAGGCGCACTCATCTTCTACTGCGCCCGCCTTAACCCCTATGCCACCGTCACCGCTCGCTCCCATATCCCGATCACCCTCGATCTGAAGAATCCCAACTACACAAAGTGGTTCTCCTTCTTCAAGTCGATGTGTGGCAAGTTCGGGCTCCTCCGGCACATTGACGGCAGCAATCCTCTTCCCAACGACGACGCCTGGGTCTAGGCAGACTGCTGCGTCCGCAGCTGGATGTTCAACACCGTCACCGACGAAGTCCTCGACTTCACCATGATGGAGGACCAGACTGCGCAGCAGCTCTAGACCGCCATCAAGAATCTCTTCGGTGCCAACAAGGAGTTGTGCGCCGTCTTCCCCTGAGTCACGAGTTCTTCTTACTTGTACTCCAAGCCTCTTTGGCCTATATATATGAAAGTCACCCCCCCCCCCCCACATCAAGGGTGTGTGGTGTTCCAATCTAATTCTCTACATCCACCTATAAGTTTATAGAAGTTCTATCTAAAACCTTACTGAGTGCGTGATCTTTTTTCTACAACCAGAAAAATCTGCAGCTCCTATACCTCATACTTTAGCTACAGTTTGCTGCAGTTTACATGCCATGCAAAGCCTGCATAAGTGTATGCTATGGAGCTCCTGGTGTAGCATGAAAAACAAGAGCAGCCTGATTATGTATCAGCTACCTTCTACTGCCACGATTCTTGTGAAGATTCTTGCCACGCTTACATGTTCCGCTATGATTGTTGATGCATGATCTATCTGTTCTTTATTTTTAAGTTAACACTATTCGAGTTTTCTGTTGACCTCCTGTTGAAACTTGTTTTCTTACAATTTGATCTAAATTTATTGTGTAGTTCCTTCCTTCATTTGTTTTATCTCATTTTAACATAACTTTTGTTTCCTTTCTACAAAAACAATTGCAGAAACTGCACGAAGAGAACGAGAAGCTTTTTGATAGGCTAACAGAGAAGTCGGGATTAGGAAGTGCACCACAGGTTGTCAAAGTATCCCTTATCCTTTTTATTGTGCTCTGTGTTCTTCTCAGCTAGTTCCTTTTCTTCTATTGTTATGTTCTTTCGCGGGACTGCCTTCCATGTGGGGAAGGACCAAATTTTATTCATGGCACATTTTACTGTTTCTGTGATTTTTCTAGGACATCTTGCAGCAACTTTCTCTGTTTATTAAGGGAACAACAAAAGTTCAACGTTCTAAAATCTGCATTTCATGCTTTACAAAAAAGTGATGGTCAATAACATTCATTGCTTATGGACTATGGTGTCCAGCATCTAGCCAAATTGAGTTTATGAAGAATAGGTGCCTGGCATATTCTTTGTTTATTTAACCTGATGGATTTAATAAGCGCCTGGTTCTACATATTAGAAAAATGCTCTTAGATTTGCCTATTGCTCCCTGTTTGTTTCTGCAATGTTCAGTAACGTGAATTCCTGATTGAAATTTTTTCTGAAACTTTATTTAGCAAAGCTTATTAGTGTAGGTATATATCATTGGCATGAGAGTTGTAGCTACTGCCTTCTTTTTTTCCACCCTCAAATCTCGTCTCGTATGCCAAACTAGACAATACTTTCTTTATAAACAGTGATTGTGATAAAATTTTCTTCTTAGCATATGTGAATTTGTGACCTATTAGTACTTGTGTTCCCAAAAAACTCCATGAGGTTCTCATGGGTAACTACTTTCATAGGCTTCAAGCCCTTCAACAAACAACCCAACTAATGCTCAGGGAAAGGAGGTAGGCCGGTAAGACCTGCTACACGTACAATTAGTAGTCAATACTGAGTGTAAGAACACTGAGATATGATGAAGTCCATATTTACCACTATCTACAGGAGTGACAGCAGCAAGAGTCGATCGCCAGATGTGTTTGCATCACCAGCATCTCAGGATAAAACTGGAAACAGTGGAGCTATTGTGAAATCAAGCAATGAGCTAGCAAAAACTACACCTGCTGGGGAGTACCTTACATCTGCCCTCATGGATTTTGATCCTGACCAGTTTGAGGGATTTGCTGCAATAGCTGACGGTGCTAATAAGCTTTTGATGCTGGTAACTAATACCATCCCCACAGATAATATTTGATTCTGGATTTGCATTTGGTATATTTTTTGTTCCTTGAAACTAAAATAGTTTGCTTGTTTCCTAATCCTAATATTGGCCTCCCCTGCTCCTCATACATCCCTGAGTACACATATGATATATACCATTCACTTTTTTTTCTGAGCACTTATTTTGCACAGGACTTTTGTATGCTATTTTTACAATTTATTGATTTTCAAGCACAAGCAATAATGGAATGTTTTGCATGCAGGTCTTGGCTGCAGTTATCAAAGCTGGTGCAGCTAGGGAGCATGAGATACTTGCTGAGATCCGTGATGCTGTGTTTTCATTCATTCGCAAAATGGAACCAAGAAAAGTTATGGATACTATGTTAGTTTCAAGAGTCAGGATATTATACATTAGATCTTTGCTTGCTAGGTCACCGGAACTACAGTCCATCAAGGCATGATGATTTTGCTGTTCTGTTAATATCTATTCTTTTGGAATAAATCTGAGCAGCTATCTTATCATTTTGCATTAAACCTAATAGTATGTCTCTGACATTGCTTCGTAAAGGTCTCTCCAGTTGAGCGCTTCTTGGAGAAATCAAATGCTAGTCGAAGTAGAAGTTCGAGCAGGGGAAGTAGTCCTGGCAGGTCTCCTGCTTACCGCCATGATCATGGTTCCCGAACTAACCTGGTTGATGAACATGTGCATGGTTTCAAGGTGAACATCAAGCAGGAAAAGAAGTCAAAATTCTCCTCGATTGTTCTGAAGCTTCGTGGTATTGAGGAGGTATTTTTTTGTTCTTTGAATGTTTTAATAGATAACTCAGTAGCCCCTCATTAATCAGAAAAAAAATTGTCTGGGTGGGGAAGACCACCTCTCCTAGGTTGGCACTCAAGGCGCACAGAACAGAACCCTTTTAATGGGGGTAAGAAAGACCAAACCACAGGCTCGGCTGAGGAGCCCCCGAACCCTGGCCTCCCATCACCACATCATAATTCGGGCCTGTCTCGAACCCAAGCAGCCAGTCGCTGCAATGAGCCGAACTACCAACGAGCTACAAGCTTGTTCGTGCCTCTGATTAATCAGACTTGCATAATTTTATGGGACTAGTTTATTTGCCACTCTAGTTAACTTTTGTAGTACATATATGTTCAGTTTATTTGCCACTCTAGTTAACTTTTGTAGTACATATATGTTCAATGAGATCCTGTGCTTAGTTTATGTGCCACTCTAGTTGACTTTTGCAATACATATATCATATATGTTCCAATGTGATCTTGTGCTTAGTTGTTTCCGTGGAACCATGTCCTATACATGTCCTGTAGGTACCGTAGTGAAGTTAGTGTGTTGAGCTTGTACATTGTATGTTGATCTATCGATAGAACTGCCTGATATGAGTGACCTTGTGTTTATTTACTTCTTGAACCAGTCTGGTATTAATGTCATAATAATTGAACAGGAGACTTGGAGACAACATGTGACTGGAGGGAAGCTTCGGGAAATTACTGAGGAAGCCAAGGCCTTTTCGATAGGAAACAAAGCTTTAGCTGCTCTCTTTGTTCACACACCAGCTGGTGAATTACAGCGCCAAATTCGTGCATGGCTTGCTGAAAACTTTGAGTTTCTATCTGTAACTGGTGGAGATGCTTCTGGAGGAGCTTCAGGGCAGCTTGAACTGCTGTCAACTGCTATTATGGATGGGTGGATGGCTGGCCTCGGTACAGCGCAGCCCCCCACTACTGATGCTTTAGGCCAGCTTTTATCTGAATACACAAAGCGTGTTTACACATCGCAATTGCAGCACTTAAAGGTTTCACTCCAGGACTCATCATTTGGTTGACCAACTTTTTAAAGTTGTTTGTCTTATTCTTCACAATTTTGCAGGACATAGCTGGTACATTGGCAACGGAGGAGGCTGATGATCCTGCACATGTCAGTAAACTCCGTTCTGCTCTAGAGTCTGTTGATCACAAAAGGAGAAAGGTATTACACATCCATTTTTTATCTTTCCACCTGTTGCATTGCCAGATTTGTGTGCTTCAGACCTTAATTAATCAAATTATTTTTATTCTTAAATTTGTGGTTCTCAAATGACCTTCACACCTTACATTTCTGTAACTCTGAATACTTCACTTGTTTTATTTGATGACATTTGTATCTGAGTGATCCCAGTTATTGCATAATCTTATCAGATCATGCAACAAATGCGTACTGACACTGCCTTGTTAACCAAAGAAGAAGGTGGTTCTCCTATTCGAAATCCTCCTACTGCTGCTGAGGATGCACGATTAGCATCTCTGATGTCTCTAGATAACATCTTGAAACAAGTCAAGGTCTGATACTTCATCCATGCAGATAGTCTTCTTGCTTTTATAATATATATGTTTACTAACTTGCTGTGCTTGTTCATTCTATGACATCAGGAAGTAATTAGACAAAGCTCCACAAGACCAATGAGAAAATCAAAAAGGAAAGCTTTGCTGGTATCACTGGATGACCTCTTGGCACAGATGCCTTCTCTTCTTGATATGGATCATCCATGTGCTCAGAAGCAGATCATGGAGGCACGGAAAGTTGTAGAGGTATGTAGATAGTACCTTGGAACCATTGCTCTAAAATTAATAATAAATATCACCGTCTAGGTCATGTGACCACTACCCGGTTTTATTAAGGTAGAGACATAAAAAACACTTTTCAAAAGTATTATGATGACATGATGAAAGGATTTATCCCTCAATGAGTTTGTTTTCAGCACATCTTTGCCATTATCATTTGTTGTGCTTAAACAGACCAAACTTTCTCCAAATTTCCAGTGAACTTCCTTTTTTTCTTCTGCCTAACTTTACACAACTGAAACAGAAAATAGCGTTTGACACTACCCATGCATTCTGCAACTTGTGCACAAAATTTGGCACTCGTTCCTCTTGTATAACTCGACATATCCCAATTTGCTAGATTTTGTATTCTTTGGCAGCACTTTTGCAAGTACATAGCCAGAGCATACTATTTTCTTCAAATTTAGGTGGTCATTTCCAATCTGAAATTACCTTTCTGAATCTGGAAACTCGAGAAGTAAATTATTTTTTGTGAGGGGTAGCATCTTGCAACAGCTACCCTATTCATTAATGAGCATCCAGTGGGCAGTGGTATTTTTTTTAAAAAAATTGAGAGACTGTTAAATGTCTAACAGTCTGTGAAAGTACAAGAGATGACAATAGAACAGCCCAGCTCCATGCCTTGTTCGCACCTGACTACCTGAGACCTAAGGAACAACTCGACATTTACACTACTCAGCATTCAATATATCATACAATTACAACTAACTAAAGTACTCAACATTCAATTTATCATACAATTACAACTAACTAAACTACTAAAGACTTCTAGTAGATATTAGACTAAACAACCGCTCTCTCTCATTAAGGACGCTTATAGTATATGATTTACACAGGCTTTACTCCAAGCATTGATATTGTGAGGTTCCATACTATCATTTCTTTATAGAATGTTACATTCACAACAATGTGCAGTTCAACTATATTTTGACACAGTACTGCCATGTTTTTGGTGCAGTCACTGGAAGAAGACCCTGATGATCCTGCCCCGCAGTCCAATGCATTGGGAGAGAGTGAGGTTTCACAGTGGAATGTACTACAATTTAACACTGGAAATACCGCGCCTTTCATCATAAAATGTGGAGCAAATTCGAGTAGTGAACTGGTGATTAAGGCCGATTTGCGAATTCAGGAGCCTAAAGGTGGTGAGGTGATCCGTGTTGTTCCAAGACCGTCGGTTCTTGCAGACTTGAGTTTCGAGGAAATAAAAGGTGTGTTTGAGCAATTGCCAGAGGCAGTCAGCTTGCTTGCCTTGGCACGAACAGCCGATGGTACAAGAGCCAGGTATTCAAGATTGTACAGAACCTTAGCCAGCAAAGTGCCGGCTTTGAAAGAGATTGTTGCGGAGATGGAGAGAGGTGGTGTTTTCAAGGATGTCCGATCAACGTAATGTGTTCATTTGTAGAGTTATAAAGAATGTTGTATATGGATGCCATTGAGGGCATCCCTTGTATCTGTTTTTGTTTATGCTATGGGGAAGCCTATGTTGTAATGTTGTAAGCCAAGTACAATGTAGCTTTAGTTGGTATGTCTGTGCAGTGCTACAACTTGTTGATAAACTGTCAGCATAAGAAGTTATTGTCCATTACAGTGTTTATTGCTTACTTGTATTGAGTTTAAGATGTCGGTTATGTTGCAGTTAACTTGGCTACAGTATTGATGAACATTTCCGCACAAGGTTTTGATCCTTTCTGATCAGCAGTATGGATATACAGGTGAACATAGTTACGCATTTATCAGATCTCTGAAATCCATTCATATAAAAGTGGAGCAGAATCGACTTGTGCAACGTTCTCCTTTGTCTCTGAAAACCAAACATAAAGTTCCATTTTCGTCGTGCTTTTCATGGTAAGCTACGTATCGTAGCAGTTACCGTTTTTTCTGAAAAGTATTGGTTATGTTTAGCTACACCTAACTAATTATTATAGCTACATAAAATTACGAAAAATTAGATGGTTTGAATCTAAACATGCACTGGTTCTGTTCTGTAATATTTATTGTTGGCCAGTTAATTTTTAAACTAAAAAGCGTCAAATAAAAGAAATAAGAGTAGGTATGAAATCTATTTGTGCTCATTAGCTGGTTGGATGTAGTTAATGCACCCAAATTATAGGTCGTTTATTTTAAACCAAGTTTGACTCATTTGTCTTATTAAAAATTTCATAATTATTATTTATTTTGTTGTGATTTAGTTTAGCATACAGTATCTTTTAACTATGATTTGAATTCTTTTCACATTTTCGCATAGTTTTTGAATACGACTAGTTGATCAAATTTAGTATCTAAAGTATAACAACCTGATTTGAAACAAGTAATATTTAGCCGCTGACATCCGTTAGTAGTATACTTGATATGTTTGCACTTAGTACTCGGGACTCAAATTGTATTGATCTAAACGGGGCCTAAATTGCGACCCTGGCTTAGCACTCCGGCTTAAATTTTCGTCAGTAGTCTACTTGATTTGTTTGTGTTGCACTTTGCAGGCGCTTGAGTGCTTGGTAATACTGTAGTACTACTCCATTGTAGCCCACGGAGAGATTTCAATATTTGACACCAGATTCGCACGCCTCACTGGAATTGACACCCAGTTCGCAAGCCTTCCAATATTTGACACTGGGAACACGAATTATTTGGTTTTGAGGGACTCTTATCCTTCCACACGTGATTTACCCATTTTGTCCCTTCTTTCTTCGCCTAGACGACGCTCACCAAGCTGCTCGCCGCCAGTGCCGTCCGTGCAGCTGTCTCGCCGTCGCCGGCCAGTCTCACCTCTCACTGACGCTACCCCCCCCACCACCCCCACCCCTGCCGAGCTGCCTTCCCGTCAATGCCGCCTCACGCAGCCCTGCCATCCCGCCGGTTTGCTCACTTGCCAGCCCAGCCCCCTCACCAGCCGACGCCGACCCAACCATCACGCGCGACACCTGCTGCCCAACTCATTGCCCGCCGCCGTCCACGCAGCCCTCCCTCGTGCACTCTCAGCTACCCCGATGGCCCCTGCTACCCGTCTCACCGCCTACCGCCTTGCCGCCGGCCGCGTAGCCCTCCCTCGCGCTCTCCCAGCTGTTCCGACGCAACCTGCTGCCCGTCACACCACTTGTCGTCGCCGTCGCCTGCGTTAGAGCTTGAGAGAAGCAGCAGATGGTAGGGAACGAATGGGACAGAGGTAGGGGATGACTGGTGGGCCCAACATGTCATACACCGGGAATGGGAAGAATCAGGGGCAAAGTAGAGAGGTCACTTCATCTGGGGAAAAAAGTATAGATAACTCCCTGAACTATTAGGGTTCAGATACTTCACCCCCTCAACAAAAAAAAGGTATAGAACACACCCTAAACTATCCAAAACCATATAGATAACCCCCTGGGACGGTTTTGGAGGGCCTAGCGCTGACATGGACAGTGGTTTGGGTGAGGTGGAACCCGGTCAGCCTTCCACCATGGCCTGTGCCCGCACGTCAGCCTCTGACACCGTGGCATCTCCTCTTGCATCTCTCACTCCGCCATGCCCGTGCCGCGCCGCCCGTGGCCTCCTCCGCGGGGCCACCGTCGACCTGCCCCCGCTCCCGCCGTGTCCCCACCCCCGCCGCGGCGCTCCTCGTCCCCGCCCCTCGTCCCCAGCGGAGGCCTGAGCAGGAGCAGAAACGGCAGCTTGGGATGGCTGGCGGCGGAGAGCGAGACAGCCTTGGGAGGCTTGCCGGTGTCGGCGGGCGGGACGAGGACGGGGCGGCGGGAGCGGCGGCGCCCCACGCGCCCTCCAGCTCGCGCAGCCCGGGCCAGCGGCTGCCCACGGCGGCGGCACGTGCGCCCTCCACCTCGCGCATCCCCAGGCTGGTGGCTGCCCACGGCGGCACCCCGCGCGCTTTCCACCTCTCGCGTCCCTGGGTTGGCGGCTGCCTGCAACGGCCCCGAGGCCCTCCGTCGTCCACACCGCTGCGTCCACCCGGGGGGCCGTGGCGCAGGTGCAGAACATGGGGGACATGGCGAAGGCGAAGAAGCCCTGCAGCCGCTCCTGCGCGCCCTTGGGCGACTGGTCCATCCGGAAGAAGACGGTGGCGAGGACCGGCGCGCTGGACTCCTGCGCCAGGGCGGCGTTCGAGGAGCACGCCGCGAGGGCCTCCATCATGAGCTCCAGGAGTCGGCGGCGAGCGGCGGGAGCGAGGCGGCACGCGGGAGGCCGCACGCCCGCGTGGCTGCCACCGTGGTGTGGCTAGCGCGTGGGCCCGATGCCACGGTGGACATGTGAAGCAAAAACAACAGTCCACATCAACAAAACCGAGCGCCATGTCATCAAACCAGGGTCGAAAACCACCCTAGAGGTTATCTATACGGTTTTGGATAGTTTAGGATGTGTTCTGTACTTTTTTTTTTGTTGAGGGGGTAAAGTATCCGACCCTAATAGATCAGGGGGTTATCTATACTTTTTCCCTTCATCTGTTATGTTAAAAAAAATGGAGAAAATCAGATAAAGGTGAGAGTCCCTTGAAACAAAAAATTTGCGTTTTCGGTGTCAAATATTGGAAGACTTGCGAACTGCGTGTCAACGAATCAGCGTCAAATATTGAAATCTCTCCATCTTTCGGGGCAAGCGCCTGCCCGGGCCATCCCTTTCCCTTCCCTGTCACCGGTGCCGCAGCCCGCCTTCGCCGTCCTGCTCCTCCAGTTCGATTTGGTGCACCAAGGTCTCTCCCCTGCGTGGCGATGTCGGCGACGCCGCAACTCCCGCCGGCGCTGCCGCTGGGCCCCGACGGGGCGCCGGCGCTTCCGCCCCCGCCGGGCACGGACATGACGGGGATCTGTTTCCGCGACCAGCTGTGGCTCGACGCCTACCCGCTCGACCGCAACCTCGTCTTCGACTACTTCGCGCTCTCCCCCTTCTACGACATCACCTGCAACAACGAGTCCCTCCGCTCGCGCCAAATCCACCCCCTCGACATGTCCCACCTCACGTACGACCCTAGCCCCCCGTCCCCTTTGCGATTTTGGGTGTCCAATCCGGGTGGTGTGATGGTCGCAGGAAGATGACTGGGATGGAGTACGTGCTGAGCGACGTGATGGAGCCGCATCTGTTCGTGATCCGCAAGCAGAGGCGGGAGAGCCCGGAGAAATCAAGCGCTATGCTTGCCTACTACATCCTCGACGGATCCATCTACCAGGCGCCACAGCTCTGCAACGTCTTCGCCTCACGCATAGTAAATCCTCTCTTATGATTTAGCAACGGGGCATTTTCTGACTAGCAAGTAGCAACTCAACGGAAATGTGCTATGCACTTTTTTCCTTGGCTACTTGTGCCTTCCATTGACATTTTTCAGTGGGTTGTGCCAATGTAATTGTGTATTCTAGGTTCCTTGAGATTGTTCCTTTAACTGTTCTACTAATATTGCAGAGTAGAGCTATGCATCATATATCGAAAGCTTTTACTGTGGCATGCTCAAAGTTGGAGAAGATCGGAAATGGTATGATCTTAATGTCTTACGATTACCTGTTCTATACATTCCTTTTGTATTTACCTGCTTCTCACACGATTGATGGTAGAAATGCCATATCTCCATGGTATTATATGATTCTGTGTGCAAGCCAAATACTCAGGGAAAAAACAGTGACATAATTTTTTTCCATTTGGAAAAAACTGTATAAAGTTTCTGGATGGAAATCTGTGACTCTACACCTCTAAAGCATAGGATATTATGATCTATCAAAAGAACTTGCTAAAACTGTATAACCAACATACTACTTACAAAAGAACAGTCATTTCCAATATACTCCTGTTTTATGATAGCACCATCAAATTTAAATCCTTGAAATATCTAAAGAACTTCATTGTTATGTTGGTTGGAGACTTAGATCCTCAAAGTGACAGCAAACTGTGTTCATTTGATTGCACCAGTGTCCGACAATCAGGTTTCCCAACAGGAGTTAGGTTACTTCTAAGTTTCACATTACCGAATCAAGTGCATTTTCTGGCAATTTAGTAGTACTTCATTTTTGTGTTTGTTAACAATCTAATAGCATTAGTTTCTATGCATGGTGTCACAAGCACTTGTTATTAAAAAACACTTAAACTCCCCAAACTCGACCAACGGTAGCATGGACAAAACTTCTGTAATTCTTGTTAGCACCGGTTAGAACCCTGCGCAAAATACAGTGAGCACTGCACATGCTGCATCCCTGCTTTGCCAATGCCAGAGAGCCAATTCGACTCTCCTCACTGGGCAAGGATATTCTTGCTGGGAGAGGCAAGATTGCCTAGCAAAGCAACATTTTTTATGGACTACCAAACATATTATTTTTTTTATGGTTACTCTATCCATCGCGTATTGGCCGCGTATCCGATACGGATACGTGTCTGATACGGGATACATCCTTACCCTGGCGTATTGGGGTAACAGAGATCAAAAGAACTTGCTAGAACTGCATAACCAGCATACTACTTACAAAAGAATAGTCATTTCCCCCCTGTTTTATGACAGCACCATCAGATTTAAATCCTTGAAATATTTAAAGAACGTCAGTGTTAAGTTAATTATAGAGATCCTCAAAGTGACAGCAAACTGTGTTCATTTGTTTGCACCAGTGTCCAACAATCAGGTTTCCTAACAGGAGCTAGGTTACTTCTAAGTTTCACGTTACCGAACCAAGTGCATTTTCTGGCAATTTAGCTGTACTTCGTTTTGTGTTTGTTAACCATTTAATAGCATTAGTTTCTATGCTTGATGTCACAAGCACTTGTTATTAAAAAAACACTTAAACTCCCCAAATTCGACCAACAGTAGAATGGACCAGAGCTTCTGTAATTCTAGCTGTCACTGGTTGGAACCCTGGGCAAAATACAGTGAGCACTGGCAGTATGTGGCAACTGGTTATCAACACTTCAGTAGGTGTGGCTAGAATTATTTCACTCTCGGCTTTTGGTGGGTTGCTTTGAAGGCAGCAGCAACTTATGGATACATTAGCAGCAGATGCATCATGGCACAACTCAGCCTAACTTGCTTGGGACAAATGGATTTGTTGTTGCTTTTGTATGGGTCACGGCACAACACTGCATTTGAGGGTGAGGTGGATAAATATTACATTTCTTATTAAGAATAGTACTTACAATTTAGAAAGTTCGACACATGTCTTGGAATCTCTGACGGTAGCGTATGCAATATTTGAATTCTGGTGGTTTGGATATTTTTTAATAAATCCTCTCGTCCTCTTGCCTTGCCTTGGACAGTTTTTAATAACTCCTCTTGCCTTGGCCATGGGAACTCAGAACAGAAACAGAACAATAGACTGCCCAATTGCCCATTGCCCATGCCTTATATGGTTGCATGAAAGACCTCAATCACATTGCATGAATTAATTCTGTGCTTATTCATCTATCAATGTTGCTTTGATGTTGAGTTAGCATATACATGCTGTTGTTTCTTGTAATTTCCAAAACAAAAACAGTGTCACTGGGGATGTCTGTTCTTGTACATCGCAGTGGAAACTGATTCTGACGCAGCATCCTCTGAATCAAAGACCCAAAAGGAAGCAATTGATCTGAAGGAGTTGAAACGAATTGATCATATCCTCTCATCCTTGAAACGGAAGGTAACAGGAGTTTTATCCCCTTATCTGAATATATATTTTTTTTGATCAAAAAGACTGTGGGGGAGATCCCCACAGTAAAAAAGGCTTTTATAAAAGGTAAAAGAAATTACTTACAAAGGATTTCACTGCCACCAACAGAAAAAGAAAAGAACACAAAGGAGCCTAGGCAAACCACCAAAAGGGCAAGAGATTACAAAGTATTTAGCCATGACACAACTATTTGCCTATGAGCTTCGTTAAGCCGCAGGCTTTGAAGCTTGAATTCTTCCTTGAACTTCACAGTCCAAAGAGTGAAAGTTGCCGGCTCGCCGTCAAAGACCATCCTGTTGCGCAACTTCCAAATCTCCCACATTGAAATAATACAAATTTCCAGCGGGAAAGAAACTCCTTGTGGTATCCCCTTATCTGAATATATTATATGTGATGTAGATAGGTGAAAAAATGACTCTTTAATCATATCACTTGGTAGAGATATAATAATAGCGATAATTAGACAAAGCAGTAAATGATGTGTCAGTGTGTTGAGATCCACCTTTGGCAACCTTCTTGTTTATTCTGGTTCTGGTCATTCTTGTTCTGTTAACATATTCAATAAGTTACTACTTACTACTATGATGGTGTTTAATTCCAACAACAATAATGCTATCACAAAGGGAACAGATCCATAAGGTTAACAGAAAGGGAGTCATCCATCACATGCTTTGTTCTTTCCAGCCGTGGCAATAGCAAAGTAATTTTTCTCCCTCTTTTTTTTCCCCCATGAGGTCATTGTGCATTCCCAGGCGCAAGTGCGAGCACCTACTGCCCATGATTGAGCGCCTTCAGTTTGCTGAAGGCTTGAATCCATTCCTGTGGCATCCGGTTACAGCGTACATGAACCAAAAACACAATCTGGTTATGGTGTTATCAGATCACGCCAAAAAATGCACCAACCAACAGCATCTAACTGTGGGCCTTGTCAACCTGCTATGCCCGTTGCTGATTAATCATAATTTCAGAACTGACATCTTTTTTTTTGCAGATTGGTGCTGCCCCACCCCCTCCACCTTTTCCTGAGGGCTATGTCCCACCATCAGCATCATCAGAACAAGAGAAAGCACCAGATGATGTGCTGGCATCAGAGGCAGCGCCTCAAATTGATCCTATAATCGATCAAGGCCCTGCCAAAAGGCCGAGATTCCAATGAGATTTGTTTATTAAATTATGTTGACACAACATCGATCTATATGTTACACATAGGTTGCAGGCTTGCTTGCAGATGTGGAGTCTGAATTCAGTCTTAATGGTTATTTAAGGGCCAGAGACTGAAGAACTAATCCCTTAACATGGTAACTGTCTTTGGGATATGTTGTAGATTAACCCGTAGCATGTGATCCCTTGCTGTCTACTATTGTTGTTGACCTGTATCACTGAGAGATTACTCTATAAGGTGGGTATAATTTTTCCATTGTGCAAATGTGCTAAACTGGGCAATTCATGCATTAGCGCGCTTGTATATGATCTAAGGCTGAGTTACCAGATTGTGTAGGCCCTGTATGGCACTGTAGATGTGTACTGTAGTTTGTGTTAGAGTTTGAATATGGGTAGAAGGAATGTAGTTAGTACTACCTCTGTTTTCAAATATTTGTCGTCCATCAATTCATTTTTAAATTGAAATGTGATAAATAAAAAAGAACGAAGGGAGTATTAGAGTTCAGATAAGGTAGAAGGACGTGTAGGAGAGCGATGAACTTCAGGCTATTGATCGCCATGTGCAGATCACTGCAGTACGGATGACGTGGTAACCGTAGGTTACTACTGCAGAATTTATGGTTTCTTTGGAATACAGAATTTTTAAAACAAAGATAGTTGCATGTCACTTGCAATTATACATGATTTGAAAATACAGAAACGTTTGTAATAGAGCACTTGGATCCAACACGAGAAACTTAGAGAAAGATAGACAGAAAGGAAAATTTTCAAAAGATTGGACCTCATGTTAGATTTTCTCCAATTGTTTTTAAAAGCGCCCCGCGGGGAATAGGTGTCCTTCGGGATTTCATTAACAGGAATTAACCTCAACGGGGCTAGAAAAACCCTGGACTCCCGAGCTCTAGTTTTGCTAGCGGGGGAGGGGGATTTTTATTTTAATTCGTCCCTAAGAGGGATTGAACTCCAAAATTTCAATGGATTGAGCTTTTCTATAGGAATCTCATAGGATCTGTGGAAACCCAATTCTTTGTTCCAAAGGGCTACGCAGAAAACTTTCATGCATGATTCCAATCCTATAATATTTCTCTATTTTTTCTTTGGTCCAAAGAAGCTCTAGAGAACACAGATATCCATCGTAAGTCGAGTTTTTTTAATCAATGTCTAATATTATGTAAAAATTGATAGCATATGGGCGTTATATTCATCAACAATATGTTGATAATATATATTTTTTATTTAAGATATTTTAAGAGTAAATGCGTGGGGTATCATAAACTCTGCCACTCAGATCTACGTACTCTTAAAATTTATTTATAAACAAGATCTACAAGCTTTTAAAATGTATTTATGAACTTTTTTATGTTTTTATTCTTTATAAATAGGTCATTGATAGTATCTAGTGTTTGCAAATAGGTCATCGGTCTCCATCTCCCCCCTTCCCTTCTTTATAGCACCCCCGTGTTCCTGCTCGCCCTATCGTTGCGTGCCCCTCACCGCCTTGCTCGGATAGCTTGTTACCAACCCACATGCCTAGCCATGCTCACCCCCTCCTCTGACTCTAGTGCGGATGGGTTCATCTAATCATCTCCCACCTCTTCCTAGGTTCTGCGATGTCCTGCGTGGTAGTGTTTGACACTTTGACAACCTGATCCCCTCCCCCTCCCACCACACACACACACAGATGTGTACTCCTGGCCTTATGCCGCCACTGGGCATCCATATCCGCCTTGCTCACCACGCTCGGTGTACTTTGCTCGCACACATTTGTACTTTCTCTTGTCAAAAATATAGAAATATAGGACACTGAGAAAAGATAGAATGCTTAGCAAAAGAACAACACTACACATGAAGCGAGTGTAGCTCAAATAGTTAGGATCCCTATGTGGTAGAACTTGCCCTCTTGGGTTCAAGTCTTTGCACTGTCTTGACATACATAGTTGGTTGTTCTTTCAGTGGTAGACGGCATTCCCATCAATAGCGAGGAGTCTATGTTGACTTAGTAAATCTTGAGATATGTTGAATGAGGCTCTTTGAGATGCTCATAGGGGTAAAGTGTGTGTTCATAGGGTTGAGCATATACGTACGGCTTGTGATCATCTCTATATTGTGTACATTTGCAAAGAATATTTGTGTACATTTGCGTCTATGTAATTCGAAGAAAAAAAAACAACACTACACATCCAGATACATATTTGACAAAAAAAAGGATTCCCTCATTCCCACAATAAGTGTTGTTTTAAGATTCAAAATTTTTTTCCCATAATAAGTGTTGTTTTAGATATTAGTATCCTTTAAAAGGAAATTAATCCGCATGCATTTATAGGCCCATGTGTCATATCCAGTTTCCCTAATTTATTCTAAGAATCCTAAAACAACTCTTATGTTGGGATGGAGAGAGTACATGGCATCATAGCATCAACCAATTGATATATTATGAGATTCATTGTTGGTGTCATCGTAGGAAGACATATGGGGCCACCTTGAGAAGCCCCTTTGTGAGTAGGAGGGGTCGGCGCATGACCAACGACGAGATGAAGATGAACTACGCGGATGAAACAAGAAACACAAGGGTTTAGAGAGGTTCGGGCCACCAGAGCGTAACACCCTACGTCCTATGGTGTGAGTATGTACGAGTTGATCTTGAGAGAGAGCTTAAGGTTTCCCTTTTATACTCCAAGGGAGAGCTTCACTTGACGCGTGCCCCAGATAAGGTATAGTGGTATATAAAAGGTTCTATCTACCTTTGTATTGGGTGGAGTCATATATCCTACGTATACCATGCGTAGAGTGCTACACATGATTTAGGTTTTGACTTATGTAATAAATAATGTGACATACCCTTTTTTGAACATACTCGAGTGGTTCTCTGCCACAGGGTTTGCGACACGCGCCTTGTCCAGTCTTGCGCTCCGTGTTTTGTCTCATTGCGCCTAGGAACATTAAATGCTCCCAAGCACACCATAGGGATGCCTGGCGAGATCCACTTGCAATATAGCATATCCTTGCATTTAATGCGGGGCTTCTTTCTCACACACGCCTAGCCCCACACCAGGCTAAGGCGCGACTCACATGCACCACTTCTTCCTTTCGGACCTGACCCTTGGGGGTGGTCGATCCGTAAGATCCAATAGCAGGTAGGTATTGTGTTCATCGGGCGGGTCTGGACCTGACTAGCTATGAGGCGGCCCCGGATCCTACTGCACATCGCACTAAGGGCACGCTTGCCTGTGGACTGGGTACCCAATTCCAGTATGCTGATATGTGTCACAATAGTTGGGAGTAGGGATGAATTTTGGACTATACTTCCCGATTATCCATTTGTCCGTCCCATGAGAACGTCCAATATCTGAACCGAATAGTTAATATTCGATCCATATCTATATCTGGAGATTCAAAATTAGACATTAGTATGACTATGGGATCTACATCATCCGTCCGCGCCAATGGGGTATATATATGCCTCACCTCCAGAACTAGCCGTTAGAGGCATCTTTTTACTTTTCTGCGTATCCACCGGACATTCCGGTGCGTGTTATTTGCTTCGCCTCGAGTCGAGCGTTGCCTCTGACAAAGTGACCGTTGGAGCCACCAGACTGTCCGGTGGCACACCACAGGACTGTTCGGTGGCTCTTAGAGTTGGGTCTTCGACTTGTATAGCGCTCGGTCTATATCGTCCGGTGGCACCACCGGGCTGTCCAGTGGTGAGCCACCGGACTTTCGGCGGTAGATTTTGCACCAGACTTCGCCCCTTCTCAGCCTATATCGTCCGGTGGTGAGCCACCGGATTGTCCGGTGCATGGAATTTTGCACCGGTTCTTCAACTCTTGGCTCGGCTCCTTTAGGCACCGGACTATCTAGTGCTGCACCACCGGACTGTCTGGTGCATGCATTTTCTTCTGTTCTTGAGCCAAAAAATCAGCCCGCTGACCGTCCAGCGGGACCGCTGAGTCAGGACTCTCGTTTGCAACTTGATGGCGGCTTGAGTCTTCTTTTGTGCCTTTTAGATCTTCTTTTGAAGTATTTGTACCCCAAGTCCACCATTTGCATCCTGAGACTTTAGACAAAAACACTTATACACAAATATTAGTCCCATGGCACGTGTTGTCAATTCAACCACCAAAACCACATATGAGGACTAAGCACAAGGCTTAGGGCCCATTTTTCTTACACAGTCCATTCGCTTTTCCAACGGTCACAAAACTAGCCGTTACTGTACTATTGTCCGAAGCTTTGTCTGGTCTCTTAGAGCTGACTGTCCGGTCTATTGTAACTGATCAGTCCTGGAAACTAGTTGTTGCAATGGCGTCACCACTTAGTCCGAAGGCTTGTCCGGTCTTTACAAACGTATTGTCCAGTCCATTGTTCATTGGATTTTCCTCAAAGTGCATAGCCTCGGGTTTCTTTGTCCGAACCTTTGTCCGGTCTTCTGGAGCGGACTGTTCGGTACGTTGTAACTCAGTCGCTTTAGCTGCTTCCTCCTTGACTTTGTTTGGTCCATTGTTTTTCACAAACTTCGGACAATCCGGTCTTCACTTTTCTTGAGGCTTTCCAATTCTTCACCCCTTCGGGAAAACTTGTCTGGAGGTTAGTCTGGTCATGCAGTCCGTTGTGATGGCCCTCCGTGCCTTGCCTTGCCTTTGCCTTTTTTTCTTCTTCATCCCTTGGACCTAAACACCTGAGAATGTGCATCTAGACAAACTTATTAGCTCAAGTGTTGGTTGTCAATCAATCACCAAAACACAACTATAGAAATATGGCACATGAGGCCATTTTCCTTACAAGTACCTTCAACTATCTTTTCAATATCCAGTTCTGAGGTGTACCAACCATCTGCGTAAGGTATTATGTGAGCCAACTAAACACGGGGTTTGGCATATGTTGTATTGAATATAATAGTAAAGTACATATCAAGATAGAATAACAATCCTATATCTAAAAAGGAAATGTTACTTTTCATAGGCACATCCATATCACTGTTTATTAGTACGCACATCATCTTGGCCCTCATCAAAGTGTTCTTAGTCAAGGCATAAACTATTGCTGATAGAAAAATGTGACATTTCGTCACTACTCAATTTGCAAAATTTTTAATGAATATGCCCTGATTTGCAGGGGCGGAGCTAGGCCCCGGGCCACCCGGGCCATGGCCCGGGGCACGGCCCAAAATTTTTTTAACCCCTCCTCAATTCCTTGGCCCATTTAGCTCCCAAAGGCCTGAGAAAGAGGACAACACATCGGCGACTGGCTCCTTCACCCCGGGCGGCAGGCCGTAGGCGCCGCCGTCGTTTCGCGGCTTCGCCCTCGCGCCCTCGCAGTCGCGCCCTCCCCGGTTACCCCAGCTCCCTGCCTGCGGCCGGCCGCTCCAGGCTCCCCTCTGGCCGCTCCAGCCTCCTGACCCCTCCTCCGGTCCTCCGGGCAGGCGCTGACCCCCCGCTCTGCTAGGCGCCTCGGGGGCTACTCCTTCCTTGGCGGGCAGCGACGAGCAGGGAGGCGGTCTGCTGGCCTGACATGCGCGCGTGGCACATCAGCTGCGTATCCACCATCCAGTGAGTAGTCCGTCCTATTCCAAAGTACCTTTGTTTGCATCTATTGTGCTTGTTGTTTGACCCATACTCGACTGATCGGCCTGCCGCTAATAAACCAAGACAAAGTTGTCTTTTCTAGGGTGCGTCGATTCTATCCAGATGCCAATCAATTGTTTTCCTTACTCATCTCATTGTGAAGCTGCAGTCTAGGGATTTCAATTGGTGTAGTTTAATGATTGTTACAGGAGAATGTCTTATAGGATCAATATCTGCAATATGACCTCTTTCTATGATAGTATTTCCTAGTAATATTTTCATGCTCTGAGCGGGGGATGTAAAATAAGGGGAATGCTGCAGGAGATTTGTCATGTGATAAATTTGGTAGAGGTTTCACCTACTATTAACCCATTCCATACTGCATTCTAAATCACAATGTTTGGGTCATCGGGTGGATGTTTAAAACTTGCAACTAAATATAAACTAAGACTTGGAATAATTGATTTATAAGAATAAAGACACTGCTTTGCAACAGATTTTTTATATGTTATCGACATCTAAATTTTGTTATGTACGTTTTGAACTATGTTTCTTTTAGTGTGCTTTTGTCACACTTCTGTCGCAACTCGGCCCGGGGCTTGACTAAATCCTGGCTCCGCCACTGCTGATTTGAGATTATTATGATAGAATTCACATGCATTTAGGGCAATTTGACTCATTAAAATCTTAGAAGATATATATATGTGTGTGTGTGTGTGAGAGAGAGAGAGAGAGAGATAGGAAATTGCTTATCTTTGTAAAAGGTTGCTATAATTGGGGCGGATTTCATAGAGTTTCGGAGGGACAAATTGTTCAACTTGGCATCAAGTGGTGGGTGATGGCCACCTAAGACATAGAGGGTGTCACAAGTGGACAACTTGCGGTGGTGGACAACTGGACATGGTCGTGTGTGGAAGCCGTAGCCAAAACCTAGGGTAGGGTTTTTTGCGGAGCGATGAAGATGCCAACGATGATGAGGCTGGCGGTGTCCAAACTCGGCTCGTTGGAGATGGAATGATCGTTGATGGCAAGATGTGGCAGACGACGACTCACGAGCAACGACATAGTAATTTGTTTTTGATAAAATGATGATGGTAAAGGTATAGTTATAAATTAACATAGCATTGCTGGTTTCAACCAAACACAGGTAGTTATACAGGAGACATCACCATTGGTTTTTGGACCATCTCCAGTTAATTGTACAAATGGATGTGCAAAACACTATTCCGACACTATAGACAAAGTGAAGTTAATTAAAAGATGGGTACTGGTATGAGTATACTGCTGAAGGTGGCCTTAGGTGTGCGGTATTGTTGCCGGTTTGAGGCAAAAATTGACAGTGAGAATCCTTATGGTCGTTGGTTCTTAACAACTACAACAATTCCTAGGACAGGCGATTTGAAACTAATTGTACTCCATCCGTCACAAAATATAGTCTCCTTTTCACTATTCAATTCATATGTTTTGTATATGCGTCTAAATTCGTCAATCTTTATCTGAACGTGGATGGAAACAAAGATAGAAAAAAGAACTATGTTGAAGGAAATAGCAAGTTGCCCCTGCTCCAGATCAACCCTGTACACATTTGCATTATTATTCTCACCTGTGCGCGTGACCTAACAGTCCATGCATGCATAACATAATGCAAATGAATCATCACAATCTCCACTCCTATCCTCTGATCGATGTACCGTGTTCTCCGACGGCGACGCAAACGATCCCATGCATCGGCCCATCCACTCATGACTCATCGCCACCACTGCTAATAATATCGCGTCACAATTAACCCCATAAAAGCGAGAACTACTGCGCGCCAATAGTTCAGTGTACGCGAGCCATGATGACACATCAATCAGGGAAGCCAGTTAGCCCCGCGCGTACGTGCCCGCAGTCTAGCCGATGGATACGCCATGATCGATTTGCTACACCAACAGATCCGTCGGTCGGTCACCGATGACCTGGACAGCGGACACTGCCGCGCGCCACTCCAGGTACCCGCCAAGTACCCGAGTATTCTCAGCTAACACGCCAAATCAACCAGAGCCAAGCAGAAGGGGAGAGAGCCCAGCCGGGAAGCAGCCAAAACATGGCGGCATGTTGCCGTGGACTCGTGGCGAATCGATCGAATCGGTGGCTCCAAAACAACGGGGGAAATGGAGATTTCTCTCGTCGCCGACGACGCCAACCAACCCGTCCCAAGTGGCCGAGTCGTCCCAACCCAGACCACCCGACCCGCCCGCGCCGATCCCACACGTGAAAAGCCACGGGGCGCACCGCCGGAACAGGGAATAATCTCGGCGGCGGCGCTCGTGGGCGGGACAGCGACAGGGACTCAGGGAGCCGAGCCGAGCGCGCCGCCGCCTGCGCTGCACCAGCCGCGGCCCGTGGCCGTGGTACTGTTCCTGTTCCTTTCCTCGGATCGGAGCACCAGTGGCTGTGGCCGGCCGGGCCGCGCACGCCCGAGAGGGCCCCGCGCGGCAGCCGCACGCGGGCGGAGATTCCCGGAGGAGGAGTACTAATAAACAACGACCGGCGGTCAACCGGAGCGCCCACCGGCACCGTGCTTTCGCTCCATTTGTTTAATCGCCGGTTACTGTGCTGGGAAACCCGCGGCCAGGCGTCGCTTTCCTTTCTTCCCTGTCGCCTACTCGCCTGCCTCGCTCCCTCGCCTCCTGATTGGTGGTGAATCGCTTCCATTCGGACACGGGCCTTTTGTTTCGTTTCCCCCATTGCATCCCCTGTGAATCGAATCCACCAGCAGGTTTAGTTTTTCCGGGGGTGTGGGACGAGGAGGAGAGCTTGGGCAGCGGGCGGCGGCGAGGGCGAGGGAGATGGCGCGGGAGAGGCGGGCGATACAGCTGATAGAGAACACGGCGGCGCGGCAGGTGACCTTCTCCAAGCGCCGGCGCGGGCTCTTCAAGAAGGCGGAGGAGCTCGCCGTGCTCTGCGACGCCGACGTCGCGCTCATCGTCTTCTCCTCCACCGGCAAGCTCTCCCAGTTCGCCAGCTCCAGGCACGCGCCACTCTCTCGCTTCTCGCCTCCCGGCCGCTCGCCGACCGGTTGCTCGCCGTCTGTCTTGTTTTCGATTCGATCCGTTCGTTTTGCTCTCCCGCCATGGTTTTTTTTCTTCTTCGTCGTCGTCAAATGATTGCAGATCTGGCTTTTCTTCTTCCAGCACCGTGCGCCTGCTTCGTGTTTCCCGATCCTTGCACTAGGGTTTCCTCCTCCTCCTCCTCCTCCTCCTTTCCTAGGGTTCGCCTTTCGTTTGTTTGAAAACGATGTCACGAGGGAATCCGCTGTTTTCTCCAATAAATAACACGGTGTAGTATCTATCCTGCTTGAGGAAGGTTGAAATCCTACTTCCCTCGTACACGTAGAGAGCCTTTGCTAATTGTTTATGCCGATCCTGATGGATGCCGTGGACGTCCCAGAGAAAAAAAATGGGGAATTTTCTACAGTAGTTTTCCCCTCTGCCTGCAGATCGCGAGCTTGCAAGATTACTCTTTTGTTCCTCCGATGTGCTGTTGCATGTGCTGAAGAGATGGATTATTACATATTAGTAAAATTTGGCAGAGATTGCTAGCAGGTCGCGCAGTACGTTTTTTGATGCCGATCGAGAGAGAGCGCTCTAGTATCCACCCAGTTTAAGATCCTGCTGCCGAAACACTGCTGATCGCTCTCTCTGGACCGCCGGCGCGTGGCCGGCGTTGATAAGCTAAGGCCGGGGCGTGCGACCCCGGCCGCCTGCTCATGGCCAACGCCCGTACCTGTGATTTTATGTGCCGGTATGCCGCGTGCCTGGGGTGGCTCGGTGCCTCGGTGAAACTCGATCTCTCTCGTGCTTCGTGTCTTCCTGCTGGCGGGGTACCGGACAGGCAGCGCATCTGCTGCTGCTTTTGATTATTGATTGCCCGTCAGGTTTTTCGGTGGCTCTCTGCTGCTTTACCACTGCTTGCGCAAGAGAAATTTTTTTGACACATGTGTTTATGTACAGTGCCAGAATAGAACGAAGGAAGCATGCATCGCCTAACATATATAAATGCATCATGTACGATTTTTAATATATTATCTTAATTATATCTATATAAGCGCCATGTGTGTCACTTTTTATGTAGCATGCATGCATGCTTCGTTCAGTACTACTTATATTTACTGGTGTACTTTTTGTTCTGCGACGTACAAACTCATGTGCTGGTGCATATAATATATGATATTGAAGAGCAGGAAGAATTTTAATTAGACAGATAAAGGGGAATGCATGGAAGTACTGTCTGCATGTACTACGTCATGTTGTAGTGTATTAATGCTTGTAATCATACCTTTCGCATGAAATACAAAAATGAAATATTAACTTATATATATTAAGGGATACTATATAGGATGCTACTTGATTTCTTGAAATTATATAATAATAAGGTAACAAAGGCTATATCATTAAAAATGGCTCAAGATTATATATGCAGGTACTAAAACTAACGGACATTGTTTCTTTTTATTCAGTAATTGATGGATTCCTTTTTTCTATTCTATCTGGAACTCCCCCTACAGTGTATAGAAAAAAATAAAATGGACATGTTACTTTACAATAATTTCTCGAACCAAAAGTTTACTTTACAATAAGATATAGAGATTTGTTAGAGTGCTTGGCCGGAACCTTCAGTTCCTCCCGGCCAAATAATCATGGGCCGTTGATGCACCAAAATACTTGATTTATTTTGATGAGGTTGGTTTAGTAATTGTCCTCCTCATCCTGTACCCATGCCGAAGACTCTAATCGTACGTGCGCAGCCGCCGGCCGCATGCTTAGGAGCAGGCCGGCATCGTCCACCCGCGCTGGCGCCTGGAGCTCGCCTCCACCACATGATCCGTTCGCCTCTAGCTTGCAAGGGCAAGCCTCCACCGAGCGTAGGCAGTCAGTGACAAGCAGGAATTGGCCGCCGTCGGACCTAACCGCGCGTAGAGAGCACTCGACGGCCACTTGCGTAGGGGTAGGTGCCTGCCTACTACTGTGCCACGCCTGCCATGGCGGCGCTGCCTGCCCGCCGGCTGCAGCTGTATGCCCTGTCGATGTTGCTGCAGAACTAGTAGCCTGGTCAGCCAACATCGCCATACGGCCATACCTATACTGTTCTTGTCGCGCACCAACCATCCAGTGGTTCATACGCGCCATGTGCCCCGTCCGTCATCGCAACCTGATGATGAATGACGATGGGAATGAGGAGTATGTCCTCCGTGAGCTTGCTGAATGCTGACTAAGAACTCAGCCCCGCCGCCGAGGCACAAGACTGTACGTGATGGTGAGGGGTGATATCTCGATGGGTCTAGGAAGACGATGGCAGCCACGCCACGGAAGTGAGAGACTAAGAGGGCAACTGGTCATCGCTGGCGAGAGATGAACTGAAGTATGTGGCGTTTTGATGGCGATAGGACCGCGAAGAAGAGGATGACCTGACGATATAATTGTGCAAGTACCGAAATACCCTTTATAATTTATTTATAGATAACAAAATTTAAGTTTTGGGCCCACGAGTTTTTAGTTCCGGGCCACAACTTAGGTTCCTCCAGACAAGTTCCTTTTCTATTTTAACCATTAGATCTAGACTAACGAACGGCTACTGTTAATTCCAAGCGCGGTAAAATTTCTCTAAGATATATCGCATACATTTGAAATATGTCTATTTGTGTTTGATATATGAGATTGAATATGATACATGTAGTATATCCATTTTGGGCTGCAAAACTAGCATCTGATCAAGATGCATGCCTTGGTGTTTGCTGAGTGGTGGCATCATGCCATTTTGAAGGGTCACCCATCACCACTGGAGGGGAAGAATTCCCCACCTCAATATACTGCAAGAGCAGTAGTAGCATTTGCACACAAAGAATTATTAAATGCTCTGGAACAATGGTTTTCCACTTTGTACAAACACATCACACACAAACAAATATCACAACACTAACAACACACAAGAGAAAGGACAACAAGCCACACACCACACATGACGAAAGGCATGTTTTTGTTCACCGATGAATAATGCCACCACCAAATGCCCAAACTCCAACAATCTCCAATAATCCAGTCTAGCAATTTAATTAATAGCTTAGAGTCGAGGTTGACAGCCGACAGTTGTGATTTATATCTTCAAGGCTCATATGGGATTTGCCTCCAACACCTTTTGTGGGGACTAAGCTACAAATAAGGGATGGCCATTGGGTGGAGAAAGAGGAAATCGAAGAGGGGATCATGGTCATGTTAACCCAACATATGATGAGAAGGCAAAAATCAAGTATCTTGCACAACGACGAGACAAGGCATTAGCAGCACACTTGCTAGATACACAACCAAGCATCCAATAGCATTACCATGAAAATCGCCTGTCGTAGAGCCGGTAAGGGGCCTCTCTGAAGCAATGCTTATGGGTAGGAGATGCGATGTCGAAGATGACACCATCGCTCGTCTCGTGAACCGAAACTGGGTTTTCACCAAGAGGTTCCCATTCATGGTTGCAAGGGAGGGGAGCACCACCACACAACACCTCCAGGGAGGTAATTGATGCCCAGAGCCATCACCATGTCAGCATCAAGCAAATTGAAGAGCGCACAGAAATCTCTATGGAAAAAAGATATATTCAGTTCCATTGTGACCCTTTGGAGCTTGATGGCTTTGGAAGCACTGCAAAGACTGTTCAACTTAACAACACCAAGAAGGGTTTAAGCTGTGCAGTGAGAGATTTCAGATGATGCCAATGTGGTGGGGCTTAATAGCTCAAAGCCTTTTGGTCAGATTAGATCATGCTGGTTGTTTGAGTTTTTGTGGCACATTTGTTTTGCTAATAAGGTTCTGGGTGCATGTGTGTTTTGGTGATCTTCCCCTTTTGGCATAATCTTATTGTACTCAGTCCATTGCTTGTTAATACAAACACATGCTTCTCTCTTGCGTGTTTGAGAAAAAAGGGTATATCTTATGATTTAGTCTAATTTTCTAGAGGTTGTTCTATCTTATGTGTGCCTTTAGAATTATCTTGTGCATGTCATACGGTAAATGATTTGATCAATATAACATCTGCATTTACAGCATATTTATCTGAGAGTGATTGCACAAGTGGGTCAGCTTGTATGAGGATCAATGGACATATACATAGTAGTAAAATACTGAACAGAGGCTTACTACTGTGATACCGTACCACAAGTGCCTCACATACTCGTGCTGATATTAGGACTGATTGGAATATGGAATGTTTTCTTCGATTCCTACACTGGAACCAAATTGCTTCCAATCAAACTTCTGCATTGAAAGCTGATCCCCTAATGTTGCCAACATTTCAAAACTAGATGATACCACGCGCGTTGCTGCGTGAATTGTGTAACGTTGTATACTTGTAAAAGGTACCATATAAATTCTCTGCGTGTAGCTGTGGAAATTTGAGTGGCGTATACGCCATAGAGAAGCACTGCATGCGTGAAACCACAAAAAATCGATATATAAACATATAAACATATAAATGAAGGCCTTGGTGGATGATGATGTAGCATAGGATTTAGTGGGCTCAGGAGATGACGTGGCTTCACGCATGTTGAGAGAAATAGACAGTGGGAGCTAGCTATTTAGATATAGAAGATTTCTATATTTTTAGATTCTATATCCTCCTTAGCGTGCTAATCTTCCTTTCTTTATATATAGTTGATTATTTGTGGTCTATTTTATCCTGGCACAATATTATTGATATACTGGTTTCTTTTTTGGACAGTATTAATGACATCATTGACAAGTACAGTACACATTCTAAGAATCTGGGGAAATCACATCAGCGGCCTTCTATTGATTTGAATGTATGTTAATTTAATATTTTCCTTTCTTTTTCCCTTGATCTTTGCTTGCTAGTAGGCTGATTATGTAAAGTGTATTGACAGATATTACAGAAACAAAAAGTTAGAATGTATGAAAGGCCTCAAGTAGTATATCAATTATATGTATTGTGTCTGCAAAGAATAGTGGGTCAGTAACTTCTTTTGTTTGCTGTGCAAGCAATTAATTCAATATGGACAGATTATTTTTGTAGTTTCTTGTGGCTAGCCCATGGTGTCTTTTGCTGATTTTAAGTTGGCACAGCTTTTTTTTTCTTGAATACGCAGGAGAGTTGTGCATCATTATACTAAACTATTAATGAGAGGCAGAGCCATACAACGCCTTCCTGCTCCCCATGGCACAGCGTTCATAGTTCTTAGTTTAGTATAAACAACTATCTTGATCAGAGTACATGCATGAGCATTGGCAGGCATACTCAAATAAAGGCAAATAAATTGAACAAAGATTGCAAAGTATTATTCTGTGTTTTGATCATTAACTCATGCATGATATTAGGGTCTTCAATTTCTTTTATATAACCAAGCGTAGAACTGTGTACATAGATTCATGTTTACCTTCTGGACAGAAATTCACATGAATTAATCAAGCTACCCTTTTCTTGTTCAATTTGATATGTCACCTTGATGAATAGTATTTCTGTACATCATATATATTCCCTATTTATAATTCTACTCCCTCTGTCCCAAAAAACAAGTCATTCTGGGTTTGTCCTAAGTCAAACTTTCTAAAATTTGACCAAATTTATACGAAAAAGTGTAAATGTTTATAGTACCAAATAAGTATTGTTAGATTCCTTATCACATATATTTTCATTAGGTATCAATTTGGTTCTGTAAATGACGGTATATTTTTTTTATAACTTTGGTCAAACTTTACGAAGTTTGACTTAGGACAAATCCAGAACGAATTGTTTTCTGGGACGGAGGGAGTAGCATTAATTGACGGTCTGGATATATTCTTCAGTATAGGTTGCACTAGTGTCACTAGAATTAATAGTGTATATAGCTAATGTTGGTTTTAATTTTATATATACTAATCTTATGTTCTCTTATTAATTTTCAGGTAGAGCAGAGCAAGTTTACTGGTTTGAACGAGCAAGTCACTGAAGCAAGTCGTGGACTCAGGTTGTGTTTTGTTCCATATTGATTGTGTGATTCATAGAAAATTTATTGGAGATAAAAGGTAGCCTTCAAGGTAACAAATGATTTTACTGATTCGTACTGTAGACAGATGAGAGGTGAGGAACTTGAGGGGTTGAGTGTAGATGAACTGCACCAAATGGAAAAGAGACTTGAAGCAGGACTGCATAGAGTGCTTAGTACAAAGGTAGGGTGACTGCTCATGGTGTTCTCCATCCTTCAGTTTCTTGTTTGAGTTGCACCATTTCATATTTGTGTATTTTTCACACAATGCATGTCTCTTCAGGACCAACTATTCAGGCAACAAATCAGAGAATTACAGCGTAAGGTGAGAAATGGTTATATAAACCCGAGTGCTTTTGTGAATTGTATTCAGATAATATAACATGCAGTAGAAAATTAGTGTCATTTGGCGCATAATATGACATTTTAACTAGGGCATATTTGCCAGTTTGCATATATGCTTTTTTTTTTATTTTTACATGAAATTTGAATCAAAATAAATGTTACAAGAATCTTTGGAAATATGTCACCTATCAAAAAGCCCAAGATGAGATAGAATGTTGCTTAAAAATATATAAATATATTGCACTATCACTTATTCCTGAATGTTTTGAGATTGAATTTTAACCAAGATTCTGAAATGTTGGTCTAGCCAGAGTAACCAGATTCTAGCCCAATCTAGCACCAATGATCAGCTTAGGCCGTTCCTTGTTCCAAGTGGCCTCAGTATGGACTATGCATGGATGCCTCACAGAGTCATGTATCAATTAAAAAAACAAAGACAAAGCAACACGAAAAGAATCTGCCATACAAAGAATCAGAAGATCTGCCCATAGTATTAAATAAAAGATACAATCCCAGATTAAGCAGACACAGAGAAAAAGAAAAAAAACAACGCAGACAATAACAACTAAACTATAACAACATGCGCCACGCTCCATGCAGCCATGCCAGGACCTCCACAACTCAACACCACTGCTAGTATCACTCACACCACCAAAGCACCCGGTGCACCAAAGAAATTAAGCAACACCACCGTGGCCCTATAGCCTAGCACCAACACCGGGTGCTGCTATGTGTGATCGGTCACTACTCACTACCATGCAAGCCAACGACAAAGCTAATGTGCACTTTGCATTGCCATCTCTCCAGCCACAGCTCATCACCAACATGTGTGGACTATCGACAGCCATCTTGAGCGAGATTCTGGAGGGGGAGAGCGACAAAATATGAGGAATCCACTTGCCTCCTTGCTCATATCTGTCATAGTGACAACAAGGAACATGAGGTGAAGACGAGACCTTCGAGGTGATGGTTCCAGTCCAGGGAGGAAAACGACACTACTGAAAGCAGAGTCAAGTCTCTAGGAAATTCATACAAAGTTTTCAATAGTCTCGGTGAGAGGGTGGATGGTCAACAAACACCCCCAGGCCCCAACTCACATTAGTGTAGAGTGTTGTCACCGTTGTCTACAGTTCTACACTAGTAAATAGCCGAGAAAGTTTTTTGCCATGAGTTCCGTTGCACACCCAAGGGCCAAGGCCTATGACATTGTCTTCCACCAATGCCTCCACGATGCTTCTATTGCCATTCTCCCATGTACTGTGGCTTCCTACGGTCCTACCAACAGCGCAGCCACTCTTTCGCAGTTATGCGTCATCGCTATCTATCTCAGCTGTCATGCGCATCGCAGCAACGGCATCGGCACCGGCACCAGACACCACCCAACAATGGAAGACATCGAGCTCGGTTGTAGGAATGATGGATTAAACCATCAATGGATACCTTGCGCTTGGCCAATCGCTGTCACACACGTTGTGTAGGCCAGGCTGACAATGGGAGCAAAACCTTTTGGCTAGGTGTAAGGCCACAAGCCCGATAACAGGGCCGCCAGATTCTTTAGCAGAGCATGCAACAGTGGCAGATCTAGGATCTTGAATTTAGAAGCGGGCTTGGCCTGGCGCATTTGGAAGCAGAATGTGCCCACCCCCCACCACCCCCCCCCCCTCCGAATCTCTATTTAGAATCAACGTAGAATAGGTGAATCCTTCATGATGCATAAATATGGAACCATATACGGTCACAAGTTGCAACGAGAGGTGGATTACGAAATTCTGTTTTCCATTTTTCTTGTAGGGCACAGAGCTGGAAGATGAGAACAGGCGTCTGGAAAAACAAGTAACAAACCATATCTGTTTTTTTAGTGAAAGACTAACGTCTATCGCCTGGCGGCAGCCAAGAGTGCATTTATAACTCTGTGCTTATTCTTGGATGTAGATGCCTCATGATCAGGTGATAATGGCTGGCCCTTCGGTGGTTACTGCTGATGCAGAAAATCTCCTCGCTGAGGATGGACAGTCATCTGAATCTGTGATGACTGCACTGCATTCAGGAAGCTCGCCTGATAACGATGATGGCTCTGATATATCCTTGAAACTATCGTGAGTGTACTTCAAAGCGTTTTCATGCATATCCTTTGAATGAGCAAAAACTAACATAAGAAGTTGATTTTAGAACTCCACTGGAACACTTGTTTACTGTATTATGTTGTCATTTTGATCACAGTGTGCTTATATATCCTGAGCCCCCATGTTATCATGAAAAGTTCAAAAATAGACACACTTTGTTTTTCTTTGTACCGATGAGTTCTTAAATTCTGAGGATGTCTCCTGCAGGTTGCCTTGAAAGTAAGGACCATGCATGGTATATTGTCTGCATGAGTGGATGGATGAACGAGTGTTGGACATCAGTATGGTGGATGGAACCCGAGATCGGTTTAACCAGAGGTGCTATCCTTGCGTCTGCATGCAGTACAAAGTTCCGAGGCTAAATTTCTACTGGTCTATGCATTATCCTCGTTCAAAAAAAAAATATGTGTATTGTTTTGTCGCTTAATTGTTTGTGTATTAAAAACTTAACATTTATCTGAAGCCTATGGCCTACAGGCCTGGTGCTTATCAAAAAGTTGGTCTAACTCAAGACCTGTTCTCGTGTATTTATGAAAGTCTAATTTTAAAAAAAGGTACTGTATATATCGCAGTGGGACTCTCATTTGTGGCCGGGAGGTCAGAATTATGCAAATAACTGTGCAATAATAAGTCTTTTAAAGGTTTTTTTTACTAGACCTTACCTTGTGTGAGTATTTGCCGTAGAAGTTTTTGTCGTAGGAATAATGTGCCAGTGCTAACACTAGGTGGCCTCGCTTGGACTTGGGCCGGAGACTCTTGGTGGTAATTTGTGTCAGTCAAGGTGTCGGGAGTATACGTTGAGATATATTTATCAGAGAATTATGTACCAAGAATAGTACCTTTTAAACCAAAACAATAGAGATGGTAAAAAAATAAAGGTAGGTCATATAATTATGTACCAAAAATAGTACTTCCTCTATCCTTTTTTATTTGACTCGATTAATTTTAAAAAAAACTTCAATCCTTCTTATTCAAAAATTTTCATTACTTACCATTTATTTTGTTGTTATTTATTTTATCATTAGGGGTAGTTTGAGTATGATCTCTGTTTTTATATGTTTGCATTAAATTTTTGAACGAGACGAAGGATTGAAGTTTTGAAAAAAAATCAAATGCGTCAGATTAAAAAGAATGGAGGAAGTATATGTTAAACCAAAACAATAGAGATATAGTTCAAAAAAAAGTAAAGGAAGTCAAAATGCAGGACAAAAATGGCGTCGCCCGGACTCGAACCGGAGACCTTCAGTGTGTTAGACTGACGTGATAACCAACTACACCACGACACCTTTGTGACTAATAAGTTGAAACTATATGAGATACTAGTTGCTGACACCAGTAAATAATTGAAGACAACAGGGCAGTGTATCAAAGACCAACGAGTGCCATGATTTAGCTAATTAGCTGACCAATTTCTTTTTTCTTCCAAATAAGTTAGGGCACCAAAAGATTATGTGACAACCGTTCTAGGACTCCAACAAAAAAACGCTTCAAGTAAAACTCGGTGTTTGGCCAAAAAGAAATTTTTGGGGGAATAAAGAAAAACATTCGGACAAAAATAGATTTTTTTCTAAGAAATATTGTTCTAGGTAGAGAATAAATTATTCTAGGAACAAATTGACTCGGACAAAATAGAAACTATTCCAAGTCAATAAAATGTTTTGAGAAAAATGGTTCTAATTGTGGCGGAACCGCCTTGCTTAACCCAGATTAAGCACACCTGCCTTCTTTGGCTTGCAGCGCACTTAAGCTGGACTAAACCCGGTAGTCCGTCGAGTGGCCTTCGGCTTTCGATAGCACCAATTTCCAGAGAAACCGACATCACACACATTCACCCTCGATGGAGCCACAACAATTACATCATCACAGGCAGTTGAAGAGGAGAATAATTAAGGAATACAAACCAGTTTGAATCAAATAGAGTTCCATCATAGTATCGTAACATAATTGAGTTCGAGAGTATCTCGCAGCGGAATTAAAGTTCACAGCTCCAAGTTTTTAGGGGACATTTAATTAATTGCCATAGTTACGGATGGCACCTCTTCAATTGCCATCTTTATAATGGTAATTATATATTTACCATCCCTACATAAAAGTTTCTAACTGTTTGCCAATTTCGCATACGTGGCAGACTACGCACTCAATCCACGATGGCAAAGACAAGGGAGAAGACACAAATGCCCCCCTCCCAATAGCCGCCGATGGGTGGGGCCCAATCGCAGTTTCATCTTCAATCTTTAGCTTCTTTCTGGGTCCCGCCCCTCCATGCTCCTCTCCACACCAGCCATGCCCGCCGCCATCGCCCACCACGCTCGACGCTACCGGCCCCGCCGCACGCGCCGCCGGCCATGCCCGCCGCCGCCCCCACTCGCCACGCCCGCCTGTGCGCGCTCGCGGCCTTCGCGTCGTGGCCGGCCGCGCCAGCTGCCCGTGGACGCGCTCGCTCAGCCGTGCCGCTGCGTGTCCTCGCCCTTTCCCCACACGCGGCCGCGCAGCCACGCGTCCTCGCCGTCCCTGTGCCCTGCCATCGTCCGCGCGCCCAGCCGTCCGCCGTTCAACCTCTCCATCGCATGCCCTTTCTTCCTCCGCTCGTATCTTGCCCCCCATCCACACGGGCGCCCCGCGGCAGGACGGCGAACAAGACAACGAGGAGGCGTGCAGAAGGGAGCCGCGGAGCTGCCCGTGTCATGAACGCGTCGGGGACGCACGCGGCCGACCGCCGACGTCGCATACAGGAACCTCGTCACGCGGTACGCGTCCGGGTCGGCTGCCTGCGCCCTGCGCGAAGTGGAACTCGCCGGGGGTGTACCGCGACGCGCCGCGTACAGCGATGCAGGGTTGCGGATGAATGCGTCCAGGAACTCCTGCTTGCAACGGAACGAACTGGGGGTGTCGTGTCCTCGATTTATCGAGCTATGGAGCATGAACATGTGAACGGGCAGCGTGTGCAGAGTGTACTCCATGCACTGACATGCTGCTTGAAGGTGGAGCGAAAGCAAGACGGTGCACTCCATGCCCACTCTCGACCTCCATCACGAGTAGGAGGACGACGACAGAAGCAGCGAGGGGGCATGGCGAGCAGCAGCATCAGTGGCGTGGTGTCCTCCAGTGGCAGAGCACGAAGAAGCCACGGCGGTGCTGGGCGGCAGCGGTGGGCGCGGCGCGCGCGCCAGTCTGCGCAGGCCCGCGGCCGGCCGGCGTGCCATATTTCTGGCCGAGGACGGCGTTGAGGAGGTACAGAAGGAAGAAGAACATGGCCCACACGTCGGTGGGAGAATGGGAGTGAGGAAGAAACAAGGCAGGGGCACAACCGTCTTTTCTCGTGCCCTCGCCACGCTAGAATGGCTCCGTGGTCTGCCACATAGGCGAAATTGGCAAATAGTTAGGAATTTTATGTAGCAATGGCAAATATATAATTGCCATTATAAAAATGGCAATTGAAGAGGTGCCGTTCGGAACGATGGCAATTAATTAAATATCCCAGTTCTTAGTGACGCAAAAGACTGTAACGATGGAACCACATCGAGCCCACCGATGTCGTTCCCATGCCAACCATGATGATTACTTCTGATGATAACATGCCCCTCCTCCGACACAGGTGCAGAACATGAACTCCATACCTGTAACTTAAGAGTGGGGGCAAACCCTAAGTACAAATTACTCAGTAGGACTTAATGGAAAGGCTTACGGCTGACGCGAAGCTTGCTTACTTATCAGGTAAATCTTTAGCCATTGATTTTTAAACAAAAGCATGTTAACACGAAATAGCGGGATTTAACAACCGCTATCCACCATCATACTAGTAATTTCATCATGAATGTAAATAGTCTTTGCATGAAAGTGAAGCATGTATATATATCCAAGTATGTAAATATTCAAACCATGAATCCATGATACAACATATTCAAGTGGATTAATACATTGTCCGGCAGTGATACTGTCATTCTCACATCTGGTGAGCATCAGCGATTCGAATCGATTTCTAATTCCCGAGAATAACTAGAAACACCAGGTGACATATGCTTACTAACCCCTTGCGTTCTCACATATGCCCCCTCACCTCAATCTGACCCGTCCTAAAGGTCAAAACGCCCCCACCTAACCCCGGAGGATAGCCGCCTTAGGAGCGTTACCACGGCGCACTGGGTCAGCCCTCCCTCAACTACAAGCGCCCCCCCTCCCGAGTCCATCGGCCCCCTATCAGTGGATGGACAACATCTTGAACAGTAGGACGGACCAAGAAAGTCTTTCACCAGTCACATGGCCTGGATAAGCATTATAGCAATGTTACGCCGATCCCAAGCGAACAACGGCCGTCCTTATGCGACTCGGGCGGAGTCCAATAAGCAACAACATCATTAAAATAATACCGAAATAAATCTCTGCCCGGTCTCCATTTAAAACATAGCATAATAATAACCTTAATTTAAATCTTTGCCATAACGAAAAGTAGAACCTACGAGACAAGTACAATCACTCGTGTCTACTCGTACTTAGCCATTCTAGGCACTCGCGCCTACGAACTCTATGTATAGGTGCTAGGGTCAGGGCGGCCGGAATGTCTAATGCAGTTTGGTTTCAATCAACCCTAATGCGTATGCGTAAACTATAACCATTTGTCAGTTGGGAATAGTATGATCCTGCCTACTTCCTCGTTGGGGTCAGAGGGTGCCTCTAGTGCAAGGTCAGGGGTGGCCTGCGGGTTCTCCTCCTGCTGCTGTCCTCCCTGCTCCTGGTCGTCCGGCTCCTCGATCAGGGGCGGCCTGCGGGTTCTCCTCCTGCTGCTGTCCTCCCTGCTCCTGGTCGTCCGGCTCCTCGATCAGGGGCAGCTCCGGTGTCGCTCTTTCGCTCCCGGTGTCTATATGCATGACAATATGTGCAATGAGTGCAAAGAATGCAATGCTGTTGTAAGATTCACTAGGAATGCAATTCATGATTAGCAGTATGGCATGATAGACACAATTGTTCCTTTTTTTTAAATTTACCCTGCAAGAAAGAAAAACCTACAAGCTTATGTCAAAAACCATTGAAACTTTATTTAGGAAATCGTACAACCCATCACTTAAAGTTAATGTAACCTATCTAGCACAATATAGCCGGTTCTTTCAACAAGCATCGAAACTTAACTGGCAACCATTGTATTCATAAAATAATTATACCTAGGTTTATCTATTTATGCAATTAAAGTTCTCATGACAAGTTCATACTGTTACATGGTCCCAAATGACTTCAAATAATTATGACAAGCAGATTATTACTGTGTTAGACCACTTTCAAATTTTCAACTCCAAAAAAGTTATAAAGTTATAATTATTTTTCCAGCAAGATATCAGCCTATTAAATTTCTAGATTTTTCATAAATTGTAGGAATGGTATTTTGACATGAAATTTATTCAGTGGGCATGACTTGACATAAACAGCATGTACAAAAATTTCCAAGTGAAATATTCTTTGTTTGACAGGTCATCTAATTTCCCTCTATTTAATTTATGCAATCTAAATATACATGTAAACAGTGCTAACAACCTCTCTAAAAGTAATTTCTGGACTCCCTATCATACTAGTAGCATACCCAATTTTCCATAGAATTTTTCTTGCATTTTAACACCCCTTTTTCCAATTATAAAGTCTACCAAGCAGTATTTTGTCATTTTCAAATCACCATTCAAAACTAACATGCACAACTTCATATTTTACCAAAGAGTTGTTTATGCTAACTCATGCTTAGGAAAAATACCATAAAGCTATTTTGAGACCATTTCATATAGCCCTCATTTCTTAAATTGACTTAATGCACAGATAATACCCATAATTATAAAACAGTGAGCAAATGAGCAATTCTAGGACTATAAAAATTCACATACTGTCAAATTACACTAAACATGCTACTGTCTAAGTTTCATAATTTTTGGTAGCCATTTAGTCCACTTTTGCCATTTATTGAGATTAAGCATGCTTGCACAAGACTAGGGGCAAAACCGTACATACACACCTCCACATCATACCTATTGTGTAGAGCATTTTATAAGGAGTTCATAGCCACTGAGTTTGTCCATTTTGGATTTTTATTCGATTTATTATGATTTATCAAAATTTCAGCCGAAATAAACCAAAATAAATGGAAAATACTTAGATCTAGGGACTAGTTCGCGATTATTTCAAATCTGCAGGGGCTAGCATGCAAGATCTGTAAGACTCATTGAACAGCGCTCGGGTAAAATTGCAAATACAACAAAACCGAGGGGGTAGATCTAAAATCTAACCCTCCCCGTCTTCAACCTCGCGCCGCACGCGACCGCGCGGGTGTGCGCCGGTGAGTTCCGGCTTGTCGGAGCCGCGACACGGGGTGCGAGAGGTGCGCGTGAGGGATGGGGTCAACCTGAGGGCTGAGGTAGACGGCGGCGACAGAGGAGGTCGGACGGTGGCGCGGGAAGCGGTGAACCGACGGTGAACCGGCGGTGGCGATGGCGTGAACCGGCGGCGCGGCGGCTCGGATCTTGGCGTGGGGTGGGGGAACGGCGGCGAGGATGGGCGCGTCGGGTGCGCGGTGGAGCGGCGCGTGCGGTGGTGGTGGTCTAGGGGCACGGAGTGGGCGGACGGCGGCGGCGGAGCTCGGGTCCGAGCTCGAACTCCGACAATGGCGGCTTGGATGGGCGAGGCGAGAGCAAGGGCGAGGAGGGCACGGGATGGGGCAAGAGCGAGGCGGGGGAAAAAGAAGAGCCGAAGCCGCTTCCTCCTCTTAAGCGCGCGGCCGGGGGGGCTCGATCCTCGTCGGCGCGGTGTGACCGTACGCCGGCGGCCACGCTGCGCGCGATGCCCCGGACAGGGTGTCCCCGTGACCCGCGGGCCCCACCGGTCAATGTGACCCAGAAAAGAAAAGGAAAAATGTGTTTTTTCCTCCACTGAAAATCGCCATTTTGACCTATTTAGAGCCCTATTTTGGTAAAATGTCAATTGGATGAAATGTTCTGCTCTTTGAGCTCTACAAGTTTGTCAAAAGGCTTGATACCTAAAAATGTTTGGAGATACGAATTTCATTTGAATTTTGCTCTCAAGTTTCAGTTTGGTCTATAGACTAGTTTATTGAAAAATTCTAAAACACTCCCTTCCAGCCACTTTCACTCAAGGAGCTTATTTACAACATTGTCGACCACTCCAGGTCTAATTAGGACTTTGCCAAAATATGTTTGTAAGTTGGAGAAAAATTTGAATTACTCTGCAGTTCAGGTTTTGACAGGTTTTCTGTGTTGGCAGAAAAAGGTCCAAAACTCTAGGTAAACATCATTATATGTCTAAGCCCCCAATTATAAAAATTGTTCCTCTCTTGTTTGTTTACAATTTTGTGAATATGAGCTCCTCCTAGTTCTCAACAGAATTCAAGTTATGACCCTAACACAGTAGCATTTATGCAGAAAATTGAGTTCACCAAGATATATTCCAACCAAACTTTGAATCATGGATCAAATGCATGTCAAAATATGATGCTTTATAATGAATGCCACATGTATGGAAGATGATTATGCACTTGAGATGCTGGAGCATCACACCAATACTCTATTTCTACATTTAAAATTATTTTTTTCCAATTCAAAATATAGTAAATAACATCATGGTTTAAATGGTTTTTAAATCCCTTATAAATTGAGATAAAATAGATAACACATGAAGAGGAAAAAGAATCTATACTATAGAGCAATTTTCATACCCAATGAAAACATCTGCACAGATTGAAAATGACTAGAAAGGGTAGAATGGTTGGAAAGGGTAAAAAATAAAAGAAGGAAAATGTTTCCACCATTTAGTTTTTTATTTTCTCACTTCCTAGCGATTACTTTTTGTCTAGGAATTAATGAAAAAGAATCCATAAAAATAGACGGCATTGCATGAGAAATGAGATCTGGGTACTAGTGGATGCGACATGCAATTGTGTTTATTCCATTTGGTTATTTTAAACACTAGATCTTGCTGCAGGATAATTTAAATATAAAAAGTTAGTTTTTGTGCCAGAACCCCACAGCTTGGTACCAGTGAACACAGGAATTGCCTGTCTTAGTTTGGAATCCATAAAAATATACGACATTGCTTTAGAAATGAGATCGGGGTACCGGCAGATGCGACATGCCATTGCGTTTATTCCATTTTGTTTAGGGTTCAGTGATTTTAGGGTTTACGTCTTGGTGCTTAGAGATTTGGGTTTAGCCGGTCAAGAACCATTGCGGACGCACAAGAGTCAGCTTGTCCGGCAATGTTTTTTGATTCGATTCTAGATTGGCTAAACCCTAATTGCCAAACCCTGACCACGCATTCCTTGTGGCGGAACCCTAGGCCTCAATGTCAGTGTGACGACAAGTCCTGAGTTTGGCATCGAATGAAATCGAATGGACAACATGGCATGATAACCTAAATCGGGGTATAGAATAAACTCAATGGCATCGGCATCAAATGAAATCGGATGGATGACATGGCATGATAACCTAAATACGACATGCCAACGCAGACAATTCGAAGTGTTATTTTCATGACAGGCATGTTTATGCATACAAGTGACACTGTCACCGTAGTTCACAGATGATGGGGCACTTCTGGCATTCTCCATTGGCACATGAGTAATTATACATAACAAGGTCTTACATAGCAATCTGAGATGGTAGATTTGCATAACAAAAGCTCTCCACATGATCCTTATACACGCATTAATACTACTCATGGACCATGACACTGACACGGTAGTTCACAGATGCATCACATGCAGCTGAACCTGGATCCTGCCTAAGCATATGCAACATGGCTATGGATCATGAAAAAACTGTAACCACATGTTTCAATGCATAACATGCAGCTGAATCTAACAGTCTCAACTTTCTCAGTGGATCGAGTTTATTGTCTTGCTGGTGATGGGGTGGCCACGTCATGATTACAATACGAGGTTTGTTACAGTACTTGGAATTAATTGTAGCCATTCATTGGCTCCAATCTAATGACTAAAACTTAGGAGAAACCAATTCAAAGGAACTGAAATTGTGGACCGGAACTTAAATCTTGTGAACCGGAACTTAGATCTCATAGACCCGGAACCAACGGTTCCTCCGATCCGGTTGTCTCACTAAATTTATAGACCGGAACCAAAAACATGTAGGCCCGGAACTGGGTTTCTCTTAAGTACCGTAAAAAATCTCTTACAATATTTTCTACAAGTGTACACTGCTACCTACTAATTTAGCTAAGGGCTCAGCTGAGTCGACTAAGGCTTCAAAGTCGTGAGTCCCTTTAGCGATACCGGTGGATGCAACTTGCAAATCCACATCTGGGAAGTGACTCTTTATGATGGCAGCAGCATAACTAGCTGCTGTGGTGATGTTCATCTTGATGTATTCTTTGAGATTGTTAGGAACATCTAACCTTTCAGCATTTGCCCTGGCTGACCCCTCTTCAGGCACTGCTATGTCCAATATAGCAGCTATGTCTGACCCGAGCTGATCCAATACGTTGTTCAGGGTGGCAAGCTGAGCCTTGTGATCTTTAATCTGCTTGACTTGATCATCGACAGTCATGGCCAGCTGCTCATTATTATCCTTAAGCTCCTTGTTTGAATCTCTCAGCTGTTTCAAAGCATCCTGTGGTTTGGTGTTTAGTTCATATTCTAGCAAGGAATAAACAAGTTTGAGCTCATCCTTGGTTACCTTATGGAGTTCCTCATTTGTTCTGAGAGTCTCTTGGCACATTTCGTACTCTTCAATTGCTCGGTCCCTCTCATTGATGGCCTTGTTGGCATACCTCTTCAGGACTTCATCAGAAAACAGGGGAATAATTCTGTCAGTTATTTCTGAAGAAATATGAAAAAGGTCAGTCAACTAACCCAGGGCCGTGCACAAGCCAGTGCGGCCGGTTCTACCGAACAGGGCCCCCATTTTTCTGGGGGACTCCAAACTTCAAACTCAACAGCACATATAAGAATAGAAGGCGTCAAGGCCCACAACACCAGTTACCATGCTGGATAACAAAGTCCAGATCAATCTCGTGCGCTGACTGACTGTGAGACGCGGTTTGACGCTTCGTTCGCTCGCCGCCGGGCCCAGTGACATAACTCGATAACTCCCGTCTAATGCGATCTCGCCCATAATCCATCGTCTTGGCCGCACGGCGTCTCATCTGGTGCCCTCGGCCCTCGCATCGGCGCATCGCATAGCAGGCATCAAGTCAAGACACAACACCACCGCGGAGTGCCGCTGGCCGGCTGCCGAGACGACGCCACGGGCCGAGTGCCGCCCAGGCTTGTAAGTTCAAGTTCGTATAGACTATTATTAATATTTACTAGTCTGCTTTAGGCTTTAATGTTCATTTGCCGATTGCTAAATTTGTTGATTAAATAATTTTATTGATTAATAATTTGCCGATTCGGAGGGTGTTGTTCATTTAGCCACAATAGCACTTGAGAGTGGATTGTTGGACAAGATTGAATATGAGCACATCATTGAAGAATTCATTTCAAGAAACACTAAAAGAATGAAGTTGTTCAAGTATGCAACCAAGAGTTGAAAAGGTATGCTTTTCAACATATTCCATTAGCGTGTAATATATTACAACAATTATATTGCTATAGTTTTGTTTTTCTAGTGAGATAGGGCCTTTTATTCTGCAGTTTCGTACGGGGCCTCGGTTTTTGCCGGCACGGCCCTGAACTAACCTTGCAAATAAAATTGGCAAGAATCCAAGGAAATTACTTTCTTTCTCTTTAGCATGAGTTTCTTGGTATGCGGCGAGTTGGGCCTTTAAGTTTTCAACCTCAGCCTTTGAAGTTTCAATCTCAGCTACCTTCTGCTTTAGCTCCATAGCCTTGTCCTTGAGAATTTCATGATCAGCAACTTCAGCCTTCAGTGCTACTGCTTCACTAGCAGCTGCAGCCATTGAAAAGATCGCGTCCTTCATGGCATTGGCTTGATCAATGAAATTCTGTAATTTTCAGAGCGCTCATAATGAATATTTAAAACTCAAAGAAAGTGCAGCAATTATGCACGAAAGGAAGTTTAAGTGTTCTTACACTTGAAGCAGAGCATAGTGCAATAGGCACAGCATCTAGGGTGATAGGTACAGCATTTAGGCCAGTCGATACAGCTTCTTTAAGGCTTGAGGTGGAAGGCTAACATTACAAAAGGAATCATTAGTATAACAAGAATGGTTTCATAGCAAACCTTGAGAAGCAGTATTAGATTCTGGGATGACCTCATCAACACCAGTATTGTAGCATCTCTCGGTCTCTTCAGTTTTTGGTGGCCTGGCATCAGTTTTTGTTTGGATTGCATCTTCCACAGCCTCCGAGTTGAATTCTTGAGATACATTTGCAGCAGTAGGGCCTTTAGTTTCTTGAGCCTGAACAGTTTCTTGCCTGACATTGTCTTCGGTTGACACTTTGTCATTGGCTTCATTAGCCTTGGGGGCTGATGGAGATCCAGAGGGAGTATCATTACAAACAGTTCAGCATTACAAAAGGAACCATAAGTATAACAAGAATGGTTTCATGGCAAACCTTGAGAAACAGTATAAGATTCTAGGATGACCTCCTCATCCACACCAGTATTTGAGGATCTCTGAGTCTCTTCCGTTCTTGGTGGCCTGGCATCAGTTTTTTGTCAAAAAACTTGCAAGTTATGCATTCTTTGAGTTTCATAGATTCATCACTTACTCAAAACTACGAGCAGAAGAACTTGGTCGTTCAGCCCCAGTGGTTGACTTGTCAGGAGCAGCTTGATCCTTTTCCCTGTATGATGAGCTACTTGGGTTAAAATTCTTAAAGATGAACAACAGAACTGGTTAAGCCCAAACTGGTGTCCCACTTACTCAATCTGAGGCTCAGGAAAGTTGGGAGTCTTAGAGCAAGACTCTAATCCAAGAGCAGCAGAAGAAGGTTGAGATCTGCGATGGAAATAATAATATTTCAGCAAAAGGAAAAATAGAAGAAATATTCAAATCGACAAAGTAAGTTCATAGCTTACAATGTAGAAGTGGTGATTGCATATATTGGCTTTCTCAGCACCCCCTGTCCCCTATTTCCTTTGACCTCCTTAGCTAAAGGAGGAATATATTGAGCACTGGATGTGATCAAGGAAGCAGCTTGAGGATACTGTCATCCATTTCAATGGTTCTAGTATTCGAAGACTCTAACAAATGAAAAGGCCAACACTATAGAGGCATAGCATGTGAAAGATAATGTGAACAGTTAGTTGGCCATGAAATTGGAATCGTGCTCCCTAGATGTAAATAGATGTCCTGTTTGATCAAACTGATGGTCCAGTACTCTTGTGCTGAACTCGAACCAATGCGAGATCGAAAGGTCTTGTACGTGGAAGGCTTCCACAATGACCCTCTCAGAGAAGATAGGAGAAATGAAAAAAAAAAAGGTTCGAACCGTCTAAGCAGTTTGTCGTTGAAGTTCCACCTACCGTTGTGAGAAAAATTAAGTGTATGTTGTAATCAAAAGTTGTTTAGCTGAAGTCAAGCTATCCCTGTAACTCTTAAAGCCGAATTTGGAGGACAAGATTCATTTTAAGTGGGGTAGGTCAGTAACGCCCAAAATCAACCCTAATAATTTTTCTCCAATATCTCTCTCTAATTTCAAATCCGATTTTCAAAATCGTGTTTCTTGAGTACGCAACTATGAGCTCAACAAAATTCTATAAATCCCCAAAATTTCTACTTCACTTCCCACCGAGTGTCTCCAAAAAATCCCTGCAAAATCCCTCCACCAAATTCCTCTCAAAATCCTATCTACAAATTCAAATTAAGAACCAAAATCAAAAAATAAAAAATTCTTTCCATCACTCTCGAGCCGCAGCCCACCTCCCCTCTCTCCTTCCCTCTCTCCTGCAGCCTAGCCAGCTCACCTCTCCCCTCCTTTCCTCATCGGGCCGAACCGGCCTGCCTTCCATTCTCTTTCTTGGGCCGCAGCTGCCGCAGCCCACCTACCTCCCTCTTCTGGCCCAAGACGGCCAGCTCCCTCTCCTCTCCATCCTTCTTCCATGACACGAGCACGTGCACGCAGAGCACATGCGCACGGCGCGCCTCTGGCATCTCCCGCAGAGCACCACCTCCTCGCTCCTGCTCTCCCTCTGTGCAGCGGGCCGCGACGTGTTCGTCGTCTTCCTCTCATCATCACCCCACGGTGGCATCTCTCTCCACCGGCGCCATTTTTACAAATCCCCCTTCCCTCCCCTCTGTCCCGTCGCGCCTATAAAAAGGCCACCGGTGAGCCTTGCCGCCCGCCCAGACACGCGCACACCAAGCACGCAAACACCAGCTCACATCGGGAGGCGCTCTGTGGTGAGCTGAGCTCGCCATGGAGCCTCCACTGTGCACCACCCCGTTGTCAAATCCTCCTCCCACCGGCCGCTGCAGTTCAATTGCTCCGGCGGTGAGCTCCTCTCCACCTTCCTTCACCTCCGCCCGGCTTCAAATTCTTCCCCCTTGCCTATGCACGGCTATAAATGGAGCTCCTCACCATGACCATGGCACCATTGCCCTAGCCACCGTGGAGAGCCTCCCTCCGCCCCATCGCCGGTGACGAGAATTGTGCGCCTTCCCCCTTTGTAGGAACCGGCCGTGTGGCGGCGAACCGCCACCGACCGTCGCTGGCGTCCCGCCGGACCGAGCCAAACCGGCCGGGCCAAGAATCACGCCGCCGTCTTCGCCACGTGGCTAACGCGTGGGGCCCACTGCCCCCGACGTCGGTGAAAGGATCAAGATGTCCAAGAGGGGGGGTGAATTGGACTTCTAATTTCGAAACTCAAAATTAAATCCTATCGCACAAGTCCCAATTCACCCTAGTGCCTAAACAAGTGATCCTAATGAACTACACGCAAAAAGGTTTGCAATCTAGAGCCAAGCAAGCAATTCTAGGAAAGTAAAGAGCGAAAAGTAAATGCGAAAATGTAAAGAGAAGACACAGGGATTTTTTTCTGAGGTTCGGGGAGACACACGGTCTCTACCCCCTACTCCTCATTTGGCGTCCCTCGCAAGGCTTTGCTCTCGCGGGCTCCTTGTAAGGATCCCGGCCTCAAACCTCGCAAGGAATGAGGTTGGCAAAGTGACATTCGCAAAGGTCAAGCAACCCCTTGATCCGCGGACCAAGTGCTCTCTTTTTGATGAAGCTCTTCTCCGCTCCGGACCGGCGAGCTTGAACCGGTTACACTCCCTTCGCAAAGGGCTTGCTCCGCTTCTCCCACAAGCTTCGGGAGCTCGCAAAACGCACGACCGCAGCCGTCTAGGTGATCGGAATCACCAAGAGTAACAAGCTTTGGCTTCACTTGATTCAACTCCAATCAAGGAGTTCTCTTCTCTTCAAGTCTCTTGCCCAAAGCTCAAGATTTTGTGTGGAATTGGTGGTGTAAATGACCTTTGAGTGTATGTGAGTGTTTCTGGGTTGCAAAGGTAGCAAATGAGGGGAGGGTGAGCCTTTAAATAGGGTGGAGCTCCAAAACTAGCCGTTGGGGAGCTCCAACCATTTTTCTGCGTACCCGTCGGACAGTCCGGTGCGTTGCCACCGGACAGTCTGACGGCTTCTAGCGTTTGAAAACTCCGTTCCCGCCATGGCTACAGGAACCATCGGACGGTCCGACGGTTACCCGTCGGACAGTCCGGTGCGTTGCCACCGGACAGTCCGACGGCTTCTAGCTTTTGAAAACTCCGTTCCCACCATGGCTACAGGAACCATCGGACGGTACGATGGTTACTCATCGGACAGTCCAACGGTATGAATTAGCACAGGTCCATGGCAGCACCCCTCAGCCTATAGCGTCCGATGGGTCCGTCGGACGGTATATTACCGTCCGACAGTCCACTTTTCTTTTGAGACACCAGCTGAGAAAACCTCGGTCTATACCGTCCGACGGAGGCGTCGGACTGTCCGGTGGTAGACCACCGGACTGTCCGACGGCTTCTTGGAGCCCTGTGCCGACCAGTATTACTGAGCGCCGATTTATGCCACCGGACCGTCCAGAAAATAACAGTTTTTAGCGCTGTTTTTCAAACAGAGTTTTGAGAGGAGATTGGAAAGACTTTCTCTTGACTTAATCAACAAAGGTGAGTGTGTTTTGGCATGTTTTAAGGTGCTTGATCTTTAGGACTTAGATGCACTCGAAAGTTAGAGAATTCTTGAATTGAAGTGACTCAAGCTACTCACCTCAACCCCTCTTGATAGTATGGCTTGACTAAAACTAGCAAAGAGGAAACTAAGTGCCCTTCTTCACCTTTTGGCACCTAGAGCCAGGGAAACGCCCGATCTTCTTGCTAGCTCGATCAAACCACAAGCCGTCCAATAGAATTTGAAATTAGGGGCCTCTTTTAATAAACCAATGAGCTCAGTTTCTAAAATATACCCTTCAAAGCATGAACTCATTAGTAAACGACAATAGGTTGTCATTAATCACCGAAACCTCTACCTCTTAGGGCTTGTTTCTCACAGTCGGCTCACAACGTCGCCCCACGTCACGGCCAGTGGGCCGGCCATCAAGCCCACGGATGCGGAGGGAGAGGCTGAGCAGGCTGAGCTTGGCTGATAGGTCCGCATGGTATTTTCCCCTTTTCAAAACAAGTTATGATTTCTTTTCTAAAGAATTTCATATCCACTACAAGAAATATGAGTGTCAGTGACGAAAACCATTATGATGAAAAATAAAAATATCATAGAATAGTAGTCATTGTATGACGATTCAGAACATTTCATCATTAAGGGAATGTAGGGAGTACTTTTGTGACGGATGTTGATGGTCGTTATTGCACCACCTTCGACCGCAAACTATCCATGAATATGAAGAAAAATACATCAAAGTGTAGACTAACTCTTGTTACTAACATAGTTCCACGAGTTGTGTTAAATTATTTGATTACAGGTGCAAGATCAGCTAAAAACAGCCTAAATTTGGCTAAGTCAGAATGAGACGCAGGTCACTGACCAAGGGGGCCAGGCTGGCCGACCTCCCCCGAGGCCGTCCGACCTGACATTTGTGCCAAATCACCTCATCTTCGACCTACATGCGCATAAGAGACGTGTCAACACAATTCCAAGGTGCAAACTGAGAAGCCAACGTGTTAAGTGTCGGAAGGCTTGCCACCTCATCGATCCAGCACTTGGATTGGTGAAGTCAGCAATCCAGGGGACTTCAATCCTGCGGCTAAGGAAGAAACACAAGTGAAGATCCAATGACTCAAGGAAAGCACATGTTTTCACTGCCAACTAACCTCTAACCGTCTTAGGGAGTCGATATGGAGCGTTGGATGAAGAGAGGCGGTGGATCCAAGGAAAGTCCAGGCCGCCCGACCTAGGGTGGGGTCGCCCGGCCTCCTCCGAGGCCACCTGACCTGCCACCTGCCCCCCATGTAACCGCCTTACCGACCTACTACCACTATAAGTACCCCTCTTGCTCGAGTGGGTATAAACAGGTCCCTAGGCCTCACTTGTGAAGTATGAAATTTGAGTGGAACACACCATTGCTTTAGTTTAGTAGCACAAGGATAGTTCTGAGAGTTAGAGTTGAGTCTGAGTCTTTGCCTCAGGAATTCTGGAGTTAGCTTTGAGTCTTGGTAAAGCTTTTGTATCTTTCTATTTTTTGTACACTTACTACTCCAGCATAATATACAAGTATTGATCTATCCTTCAGTTATACTTTACTTTATTTCTTACACTTGTCTAGTGTGGTGTACCTTCTTGCATACTAGATCAAGGCTTAGGTCTGTGTTGATTTTAAGTTATTTGAATCTTGCTAATATTGCCGGTGCTATAAACTTGTCTTAGGCTCTGATCTAAGATTAAGTTAGCTCTCACCCTCAGATCAAGGAAGAACTTTAGCGTTCATGTTCTCACTTTGAACACTAGTTTAGCATGCCATCTTACCCCCACAGCTCTGGTTGGTAGCCTCTCTTGGTGACAGCTTTAGAGATCTTGAAGGTAGGACCGACGTCTAAGAGGGGGGTGAATTAGGATTTCTAAAAACAAGGCTCACTAAAAACTACCACTACAAAGCAAAACCTATGCAAGTAAATCTAGCTATGTGCACTAAGGTTTTGCTAAGTGTTGCTACTTCTACCGTGGCCAAGTCTTGCAACCTAGTTCCACCTAGAAACTAACTTATCAAGCTAGCCTAGGAATGTAAGCACACAATTGCAAGAAAGTAAATGAGGAAGCCAAAGAGATGGGATAGAGAATGCAAACTCCCGATGACGATGATGATAGCACACGATGAGGACACGGCGATGTTTTTCCTGAGGTTCGGGGAGACTCGCGGTCTCTACCCCCTACGTCCTCGTTGGTGCTCCACTAAGGGCTTTGCTCACGCGTGCTCCTTAAAGGAACACGGCCTCACCCTTTGCAAGGGTAGAGGATGGCAAAGTGACTTCCGCGGAAGACAAGCCACCACGGTCGGGTCTCCGGAGATCCTTGGTACACACCCACCCGAACCTATCTCTCGCGTGGTTCTCCCGTACCATGGCCTCGCCCACGTAAGGGTAGAGGATGGATAGGTCATTGGGGTCTTCCGAGTCTTTCTCGCAGAGCTACTCCGCCGTCTCCACTATGGGAAGCTTCGGCCAACTAGCCGAGGGCCTTCCTCCCTCTCACAAGATGGTGGCGGCCACTCCACACTCCGGAGGGTCTCGCAAGACTTACAGCCGCACTTGATACAAGGCCGTGCACGCAGGCACGGATACTAGACAAATAGGCCTAAGCTAAGATGCTAACAAGCTCTCTTTATGCCGGGATGTGTCTATTTGCTCATATGGTGGTTGGGCTTACAGATGTGGTTGCTACACTTCAAATGAGCATGGAAATGTGTCTCAACACTTGTGCTAGTGTGGCGGAACCGCCGATTTAATACGGGCTAAGTACACCTGTCACCATTAGCTTACAGTGTACTTAGACCGTACTAAACCCGGTCGTCCGTCGAGAAGCCCTCGGCTCTCGATTTGCACCATATCCCAGAGGAACCGACATCACACACATCCGACTCACGATGGAGCCACAACAGTTACATCATCACAGGCATTTGAATAGATAGTAATAAGACTTTAAGTTACAAGCCAGGTTCTGAATAAAATAGGTTCAACATAGGTCCATAATAAAGTAGAGTTCGAAGTAGTGTCTTGCAGCGGAAATTAAAGATCACAGTTCATGATAAACAAAAGACTTGCAGTAGGGGAGTGACATCATGCCCACTGATGTCACCCCATTGCCAGAACATGACTCGGCTCACTCCTGGTGGTAACAAGCTCCTCCACCCACGCAGGCACAAAAGAGGAACTCCATACCTGAAAACCAAATGTTGGGGGCAAACCCTGAGTACTAATTACTCAGAGGACTTAATGGCAAGGCTTACGGCTGACGCAAAGCTTGCTTACTATCTTTGGATCCTTAGCCTTGGATTCTTAGCTCAAAAGTTTATCTACGGGTAGTGGGATTTAACAGCCACTACCCTTGTGAAAGAAAGAGATAATCACTTGCAAGTACATAGCCATCATCATTATGAAATATCTGAGTCTCAAATAATAATCAACCACTTGATATCCAAATCATGAATCATATTGCAGAATATTAAGGTTATTACTACGTTGCCCGTCAGTGATATTTGGCATTCTCACACCTGGTGAGCATCAGCGATTCGAATCGATTTTAATTCCCGGGAATAACTAAAAATGCCAGGGGCCCATATGCTTACTCACACGACGGCTTTTCCACATATAATCCCCCTCCTCCACCTGTCCCATCCCAAGTTCGATTCACTCCCACCTGACTCCCGGGTTGTGCCCCCATGACGAGCCTGCCGACATCTCGGACTCCCCGCCATGAGTACCAAGCTCCCCCGGGCCACCTTCCTCTCAACCAGTGGGTAGGAACGTGTTTCTGTTCTCCGGATGGCACAAGTAAGGTTTCACCGGCCCCATTAACCGGGTAAGCACTTTAGCAATGGTATGCCAACCAGCAGGCGAACAGCGAACGGGCCTTAAACGACTCGGGCGGAGCCATTACACCGCAACAACACACACCTCGAAAGGTAAAGCTTAATCTCCGCCCGGTCTCCTTTTAATCATCAACAGTAAAGCCATCAAGGCAGTTTCCAGTGTATCATTTTCTTTTCAAGGTCAACCTACGTGACGAGTGACCATTCACTCGTGTCTACTCGAGCCTAGCATTTCTAGGCAACTCGTCCTACGTACCTAATATAGGTGCTAGGGCCAGGACGGCCAGTGGTTCTAATGCAATAAGGTTCCAAACAATACCTAATGCATATGCGTAATCATAAATCATAATTTGCTAGGAGAATGTAGGGCCTGCCTACCTTCCTCGCTAGGGTTAGCTTCCTCGGCGGTGAAGTCAGGTGCGGCCTGCGGGTACTCTTCTTGCTGCAGCTCGGGTTCCGGGTCTTCTGGCTCCTCGATCACCGGAATCTCCTGCTCCTCGGGCGCGGGGTCTATATGCATGCCATCATATGCAAAAGAGTGCGATAAATGCAGTGTCGGACAGAGCGCAGTGAATATATAACCCGCAGCGGAAAATAGGGCAAAGTAAGTAAACATTTCTATTAGAGGGGAAAAATGGACATGCATGACAACGCAGTACCTAAGACTTGCACCTATATGCTTTATGGACTTTCGACACCATGTACTGGCCACCATACTTTTCTTAAAATTTTCCTAGTAATTTAAATACACTTTTTCCTATTTTCCTTTTCTCAACTAGCAACTTTTGTTATCTTTCAAACCACCTCGCAAAACCCACATGCCTGGCCTCATTTTGGATTAGTGGGCTAAATCAGCTATTACCAAGCTAAGAAAAATGTCAGGGGTTCATATTAGCCATCTTCCATTTAGCACTTACTTCTATTACCATAATTATCTATTTTATCATGAAAAAAAGAAAACAGTGTGTAAATGAGAAAAGCTAGGGCCACAAAATTTCATACACTGTCTAAATACCCTACATAGGCCACTGCCCAAGTTCCACCCCATTTGAAGTTCATTAGAGTTCATTAGATATACTTTTTCCTATTTACAACATAGATCATGCATGTGCAAAAATTGTGAACAAAAGTTGATATGCACAGATCCATATCATATCCATTGCATAGATCATTTTTCTGTGGTTCCAGAACAACAAGATTTTCCTTTTTAGGATTTTTATTCGATTTTATATGATTTATCAAAGTTTCAGCCGAAATAAATCCATTTTAAACGAAATTTACTCAGATCCAGGGGCTATTGCATAATTAACCTATAGATCCGAGGGCCTAGACGTAAGATCTACAAGACTCGGTAAACAGGCGGGAGGACCGGCTTGGAAATAGGGGAAAACCCGGGGGCTAGCTCGCAAAAGCGCCCCCGGTCGTCTCCCTCCCCGCGCCAGGCGCGGTCGCGCGACGCGCGCGCGCGGCGCGCTCGCGCGCGCCGGCGAGCTCGGGCTCGCCGGAGCCGCGACGCGGGGTCGAGGGGACGCGGGGCGGGGCGGCGCTCACCGTGGGCGTAAAGTGGACGGCGGAGGCGGCTCGGGTCGGCGGGGAACGGCGACGAACGGCGGCGGCGACTTGAAGCTCCCGGCGCGACGCGACGTCGAGCCGAGCTCGATCTCCTCGGGGAAAAGGAGTCCGACGACTAGATCTAGTGGAGCGAGGGCGGCGCGGAGCGGGGAGTGCGGTGGTGGGGTCGGTTTGGCTCGGGGAGGCCGGATGGCGGCGGCGCGAGCTCGGGTTCGAGCTCGCCGCCGGCTATGGCGGTCGCGGCGAAAAAGCTCGGGGCGGGGCGGAGAGAGGCAGAGGAGCGGGGGCGTTAGGGTTTTTGGACGCGGGTGCTCCTCCCCTTTTAGGGGCCGGGCGTCGGGCAGCGCGGGCAGGGCGGAGGGGCGCGGGCGGTGGCCGGACGGCCGCGTCGGTGCCCGTCGGCCGCGTGGTCGCCGTCGTACGCGGGAGGACGACGCGCCGCGCGGCGCGGACCGCGTCCATGAGCCGCGAGCCGCTGACGGGTGGGGCCAAGGCGCGAGACGGAGAGTTTGGCGCAGTGGACCGGGTCTACGGGCGAGGGCCGAATCGGCGCGGGCCGGCCCAGTTTGGACGCCGCGGGCGGGAACCCGACAGGTGGGGCCCACCTGTCATAGAGAGAAGGAAAAAGGAAAATCCAAAAATGGAAAAATCTCCTTTGACTGCTGAGACACCTCTTTTCTATTTGCGTTTTTGAGCATCTTAGAGGCCGATTTAGATGAAACTCAAAATACAAGGAGTGTTGAAAATTTTGTAAGCTACAACTTTGTTATAAACTTTGACCCCCAGTTCTATGGTCGAGTTTGGTCTAAATTTGAATTTGAGTTGCTGCCTCAGGTTTGACCCGCAGGATGCCCCATCTTAGAAATTCTAAAAATCCCTTTTCTAGCCATTTACACCTCATGTGCCTTTTGGGAAAGTTGTGTAGAATTTTATGGTCTACATTTGGTTCAATGGAAGTATTTCATGAAAGTGGCTGTAGGTTTGTACAAACTTGGGTTTTCAAAACCAGGCTGGTTTGGGTTGGTTATTTGGGCTGACAGAAAAAGGTTCAAAACATTAATTTGAATTTATTTTTTGCCCAAACTCAATTTGACAAAGTTGTTCATTAGATCCTTATCTACAACTTTGGTAATATGAGCTTCCCCCACAACCCAACAGAATTCAAACTACAAGCCTAGCATTGTCCATGCTTACTGAAAAAAAATCCCACATTATGACCAAATCCCTCTAACCATGATTATGCCATGATGCTTATGATGCATGATAGTGTACAATTTACTTAATTTAGGTATTTGAGATGCTGGAGCATCACAGCTAGGCTCAGGATACTCCAACCACCAGCGGGAGGCCGGCCAAGGGGGTATATATAGCCTCCTCCTAAAACTAGCCGTTGGGGCCAAGTTTCACTTTTCTGCGTCACACCACCAGTGTTCGCCTAAACGGGCTAAACGGCCGTTTAAACGGCGTTTAAACGGTAAACGGGACCAAACTGTGTTGTTTAGGGTGTAAACGGTCTATTAAACGGTTGACCATTTAAACGGTCAAAAAAGGTATTAAATGGCCAAAACGGTCTAAACGGAACGGAGTTAAACGTTATTAAACGGGCTAAACAGCCGTTTGATCAACTGTTTAGGTGAACACCGCCAAATTCACTTGAACTGTTTTATTCATAATTATGGTGTACATTATCTCATGCATACATAAATATGCAAATTTGATTTACTATATGTATAAATATGTATATTTATTTTTTATATGTATAAATGAGTATATTTACTATACTATATTTTTATCTTTAAGCATGAATATGTATATTTTTACGCTACAGTACAAAACCGTTTAGACCGTTTTATTCTGTGTAAATGCCGTTTAAACCGTTTAAACGTTAAACGAGGGGTGACCGACTGTTTACCGTTTAGTGTTTAGAATAACACTGCACACCACCGGACTGTCCGGTGGGTGAAATCGTTACTGTCTCCAGTCGACCGTTGCACTGGAAACTATAGCCGTTGGAGTCACCAGACTGTCCGGTGGCACCACCGGACTGTCCGGTGCGTTGTAGCGCCGGGTCTTCGACTTGGAATGCTCTCGGTCTATATCGTCCGGTGGCACCACCGGACTGTCCGGTGGTGAGCCACCGGACTGTCCGGCGGTGGGTATTGCGCCGGACTACGCCCTTTCCTCCTCAGCCTATATCGTCCGGTGGTGAGCCACCGGACTGTCCGGTGCATGAAATTTTGCACCGGCTCTTCAGCTCTTGGCTCGGCTCCTCGTAGGCACCGGAATGTCCGGTGCTGCACCACCGGACTGTCCGGTGCATGCTTTTTCTTCTGTTCTTGAGCCTAAAAATCGGCGGCTTGCAACTTGATGGCGGCTTGGGTCATTTTTTGTGTCTTTTAGATGCTCCTTTGAGGTGTTTGTACCCCATGTCCACCAATTACACCCTAAGACTTTAGACAAAAATGCTTGCTCACAAACATTAGTCACATGGCACGTGTTGTCAATTCAACCACCAAAATAACATATGGTATACCCACCCTTGGATGAAGTATACCAATCATTGGATGAGTTTGATTAAATTTTTCTAAGCCCACGGAACATTAAAAATAATTCTTTAGTCAATTGCTACGTCATTTGTGTCCGTCAGATATAATCCTTTTCCATCTTCCACGAGCGGATGGAAGAAGATTGTTACGCATTTCTATCGTCAATCATATTTTTTCACCGATGCTTGGCGTACCCACCCTGGATAATCTGTTTCTCACAAACACGAGTTCAAGTCCTAAAAGCATTGGACTCATCAAAATACAAGCAACAAACAAATCATCTGGGTTTCAGAATAAATCGAGATCAGGAAAGAAAGAACATGGCGTGAGGCAAATTTCAGCCCACCCGGCCCGTGAAGGCCCAACAAGGGCATGAACCCTCCATCCAACATTTATCGAATAATCCCACATCGCCCATAGAACTAAGGATTTAGGTATTCATAATACATCAACTCACCCGACAAAGCACACAGTAAGTTCACTTTGAGATTTGAGAAATTAAGAGACAAATCCATCAAAACTTCCATCAGCGGATAAAGAACCCAAATGGTTTACCTAAGAGGAGGCGGGACGGGGCCGGCCGGGAGGAGGTGGGGGCCGAGAGGCCGCCACGAGGCTGGACGAGGAGGCAGCGGGGAGAAAGTGCGATGGGACTGCGGGGAGGAGAAGGCGGTCGAGGAGGGAAAGCTAGGGTTAAGGGGGGCGGGTGGGCAGTACGATTGGTGCAGTTATTGAGCCGGCAGATATACACGTATCACTTGTACCTCAATTTTTTTAATGGCGTTTTGTTTTCTACCTATAACTCTAGCGTAGACGTACGTGAAATCGGTTGAGGTCCTTCGTTTCTCATTAAGACAAAGTATGGATACAAAATAAAATAAGAAAAAATAAAAATAGAAGGTGGAAACATTTTTCTTCTATTGGTTTGGACTCTTTCGAACCCTTCTTGACCTGCGCAGTGGACCAATATGTTCTAAACTCGCTCTTTTATTACTTATTATATTATACTTCATTTATTAGTCACGTGTGGGATACATGTGCATTCTCACTAGTATGGACAAATGATTGAAGATGTGAAAAAAGAATTAATTGTATCACACGTCTGTGAATGTAATAGGTATCTTTTAGCTCTAAATAGGTACACCCCACTAAAAAATTTCTCTAGACATGCATGGAGCCATATCATCCAAGGGGTCCACTTGGCGGCATGCCACATCACCATCCACTAAACTATTTATTTATAACTTCTAAGGATTCTTTATGGTTAGATGCATACAATACTATTACGCGGCATATATGTACATGGTAGCACTCAAATTTCCGCAGCAACGCGCGGGGAATTCATCTATTTACTATGAATTATGGACACGTTTAGTTTTATATGGATTTTGATAATATAGATAGATATTTGATAGAATGTGGACAGTAGATTACGAGAATCTAGTGTTTTTTGTTACATTATTGGATGGTGACGAGTTTAGTTGAATATATATTTCTTCACAGTACCCTTTGGCATGTTATACTCCCTTGGTCTTGAATATTTGTTGCGAGTTTTCCATAATTTTAAATATTTATATTATTCAAAACGTCCTGCAATAAACACATCCTAGCATTCAGAACAGGTCCCATAAATGATATATCTGTAGCTTTTGGCTGGCTAAATTGGTTAATTAATTATATGTTTTCTGTTTTCATGGTGCATGTGCATAATTGTCTTCTTTTGCCTCTTCCCAAGATGAATGTATGTTCTGGTCCATTAAAGAATTTGGTTGATTAGTAACTTTAACTAGAAATACCTAGATAATTTCTCAGGAACATGAATCTATCGAAAAGTCTGGTTTGACGTTTGTCGTCGAGAAATGGGTTTGTCTAGAATTTAAGAAATGGCCTCAATTGTCAACACAAAACACTGGTATTCGAAGCCATGAAGACGAAATCATGAACGAAGTTATATAGTCCAAACAATGAAATCCTTCTATTCAAGAGATAGAATTATGAGTAAATTAAAAAACGAAGTTTGAAACAAGTGAAGAAAATATGCACCAAGTAGAAACCAAGGGTGGAATTAAAAGAAAATACAATGACTCCTCTCCTTCATATTTTACCCCTAACTGTTCGTTTCAAACTTCCATAGCTGCAATTTTATTTGGGGCTTATGAATGGCACTATACTTCCGGCAATAACAGGTTGAGTTTAATCCCTGTCTAACCTAGTGTTTAATTAGCCTCTGATGTAAACTAAATTTGATTATTGAACAATCTGACATGAAAGTATCCTATTAGCGTTGTACTCACTATTGTTGTAACCAAGTAGTGTACTCTGCTACTCCTTTGTCCAAAAAAACAATGATGCTCTAGGAATTTAAAGACTTATTAGATGATATAGGTAAAATGACCTTGGTTCCCCCTATTCGTTGGTTACAAGTACCATTTCTAAGAACTTTGCACACCATTGTTTGGCGGTCGGGGGTGGCAGCAGGGTGAGACCCGCCTGGATAGTCTAAACCAAAGTGAGATTCTTTGTGGAACAACCGTGAATTATATTGTGCAATATTTTCTGAGGTTGATATAGTAGATCCTAATATTGCAATTTGATGATGGGCTTTTGTATTTAGAAAACAACCAAATTACAATGTTATTAAATTTACCTTTGAAAAAAATACTCCATTTTTTGCTCTTTTAGTGTCTAAATTTGTCACCTCAACTATCCATACCATTCAATTTTACCCCCTTACCCTAGCTTGGTATTCCACATAGAGTAGCTTTCTTGTGGGTCCTATCTATGTGGTTGATGTGGTAGGTAGGTTTTGAACTTAAATAAGAAAAACTCAAATATCTCAAAATTAAGAAAATAATGGAGGTGTTTTGGGACCAACAAATCCCAAGAATATCTAAATCTCAAAAAGAAAATTTTGTAAACTTCAAATAAAAGATTCAATAAATATAGATAAAATAAAAATTGGCTTTAGAAAATTAAAAATGAATCCATATAGATCATGACATCAAACTAATATCTATTCGTAATCTTGGTGACGGGGCCATCCATAAATTGAGTTAGGTCAATGTACCTTTTTTTTCTTTTTCACATAACACCAGGCCCCTTTGACTAGATTGGGCAAAACATACACACATATATTATGTACTCCCTCCGTTTTTATTTGTTAGATATCATGCAAGGCAAATTTGACTTGTTCAATGTCATAAAAAAATCTAAGGCTGAGTCCAATGGGGTTCTCCAAAACTCATTCCCTATCACTGTTCTAACTACATCCTTCACTATCTACAGTGAGCATTTATGTCAAACATGTCAAACAGTGCAAAACAGTGTTTTGAGAAACCCATTTAGGAAACTCCATTGGACTCAGCCTAAGGTACTAGTCAAATCAAACTCTAGGCATATTACTCATTGGGATCATAATTTATTTTCTTGCCGAAGTTTGACGATTCAATTTGCTATTGAACTGATGCCCAGTGCCAACTTTTTGCTAAAGCCTTCACAAAATATAAGGCAAAATGTGAAATGGGGCGTGCCAAAGCCAAACGGCCCTCCAAGATTTTAGAACATCTGACCATAAAACCCCCCGCACCCACCCCGCCGCAACCCGTCTCTCTGCTCTCGCCGTCAGTCCAGTCCCCCGAGGCAATCGACGCAGGTCACCACCACCACCACCACCTCGCCTCGAGAGGGTTCCACTAGGGCTGCTCCACTCCACTCGGCTAGGTTTTTATCTCGGAGTCTTCTCCCTGCGGCGGGCGATCGCAATGGAGGGCGGCGGCGCGGAACCGGCACCTGCGGCGACGGCGGCGGCGGCCGAGGTGAAAAACCCGAGGTGCTTCATGGACGTCACAATCGGCGGCGAGATTGAGGGGAGGATCGTTGTGGAGCTCTACGCGTCCGTGGTGCCGCGGACGGCGGAGAACTTCCGCGCGCTCTGCACCGGGGAGAAGGGCGTCGGCGCCGCCACCGGCAAGCCGCTTCACTTCAAGGTTGGTACGGATCGACCGGACCGTCGCCGTGGGCTGTGCCTCTGCGCCCTTGCGAGATTTGTGTCGGTTGCTGCTATTTGTCCAGGGGTTTGGATTCTAACGAGTCTAATTTTGGTTGTGTTTGCGTGCCTCGATTTGGGAATACTGCGCGTTGTCAATGTGCCGCTGTAAAGGAATAAATGGTAGAGTCTCGGTGCGATTTAACTTGTTTTAATTTGTATATATTCAGCAACCGAAACCGAAAAAAACGCTGTTTCGTATGTGGTCATTGATTATTCTAGGGTTTTGAAGCAGATTTCATATTCCGGATAGGGATTGCCTTTTAGATTAATGTTTTTGGTTAATTTTAGGTCAGTAATTTGCTTCCGGTGCGATTGTTTAGCTTCTCTTAACTGTATACTAATTTGGTCTTAAAACTTTTTGTTGTATTGTATGTAAGTATCGTATCCTTTTGTCATATAGCTGAATATCCCACATTCACCAGTATATTTGCCTTGATGTTCCAAGGTTCTGCCTTGTTCTTTTTGTTTTTCCTGTTTTTTCCCCTCCGCAGTACTGGTGCTGTGATGTCAAATCAGTGTCCTTTGATGTGCAGTGAACCCTATGCCACCAGTTCTGTTACTGTTACAAGGGCCCCCTCCCTTTTGACTTCATCCTCATTTTCATTCGCACCTTGCATATATTAACCTCTCAAGTACCACCCGTGCTAGCTTTTGTGCCCTTCTGTTAAAACTTGCCACGTTAGCTTCTGCTGTCGTGTTGCTCAGTTTATTATGTGCAAGGTAATGTTGCTGTAGGGTACGATCAGGAATGTGATACAATATGTCAGTATGCCTTATGGTCGTATTGTGATTTGATCACATGGGGTTTTTTAGGCCATCTCCAACAGCATAACCATCACATTCCTCAAATTTCAAACTCCACTGCCTCCACAATGCTAGAACAGTGTTGTTGAGCGCTCTGCTAGAGATGGCCTTATGCTTTCAAATACATGCTCTACTATTTGCGATGGGTAATAAGCGCAAAGAACTGGATTTGGGACGGCAAAATATTGGCTTCTCGAAAAGCACTGCAAATCGACGCTTATATAAAATTAGTACGGAAGACCAACGTTGCTTTAACATCGACAGGTGGGCCAGTTACCATCCATGGCGCATTGTCTGGTAGTGAGAAATTGTCTGGATTTTGTATATCTATCTCAGTTTACATTAACAGAATGCTAGCCTTTTTTATGAGACAGCCATCACTGTATCGAGATTCGTTTTGCTTGTTATCTTGATTTGTGTTTGGTCATTATTTTGACATTAGTCAAGGACAAGTTCTAGTGGCTACCAGATCAAATCATGAATGGAACAGGGATGCATGAGGAACGAGGAGGTGTGGTGGTACCCACTGACCTTTCTTCTGATTTTCTATTGAAACTGTCTGCTATGGGCATGGATTGCTAGCTTCCATATTGAATTGTTTTGGCCTTGTTATGGTGGGATGCGTATTTCCTCCTCTTCCTGTTTTGACATTTTCTTCCATCATCAAGTTGAGCAATAGTGATGCTTGTGATCACTATTTGTCTGAGACCACCACCATCCTAACTTCAGAAGTGTAATTGTATTTTGTTATCTGCCTACTGCAAGGTAGTAAATGAGAGTGGTGGGTGTGGTTCTCTGCTGTTTTCCACATTCTCTTTTTCTGCTCTCCTGGTACAACTACATATCTGGCACTATAATTTGCTGCTATCTTGTCAGGAATCATATATTTGATACCTGTTACTTTCGCAGGGCTCATGCTTCCATCGCGTTATTAAAGGGTTTATGGTTCAAGGTGGAGATATAACTGCTGGTGATGGAACAGGAGGAGAGTCAATTTATGGTTCCAAATTTGAGGACGAGAATTTTGTTTTAAAGCACGAGAGGAAAGGGATGCTTTCAATGGCCAACTCTGGTCCTGACACAAATGGTTCTCAGTTTTTCATTACTACCACCCGGACACCTCATTTAGATGGGAAGCATGTAGTTTTTGGGAGAGTGATAAAGGGAATGGGGGTAGTTCGCTCTATTGAGCATGTCCCTGTTGGAGAAGCTGACTGCCCCACTCTTGATGTCAAAATTGTTGATTGTGGGGAGCTTCCTGAAGGTGCCGATGACGGAGTTGCAAACTTTTTCAAAGATGGCGACACATATCCAGATTGGCCTAATGATCTTGAAGAGAAGCCTGCCGAGGTTTCATGGTGGATGGATGCTGTGGAGTCTGCTAAAGCTTATGGTAATGACAATTTCAAGGTAATTTCCTTTTTGTCTCAAATTTAACTAATATTGGTGGCATCCATTTTATTGTTGGGTCAGTTCAGAGTGAAATAAATAAATTACATTAAATTCAACAAAATAACTGCTGCATTTCCTGGCAGATGGTAAAAGCATATATCTTATTCTTTGCTTGTCACCAAAGGTGGCATGTCCTTATTCAACCTTCTATTATTCTGTTATTAGAATCACCTTCCTTTTACCCTATATATGTAGTATTTGTCTCTGCTATTGGAGATGTTATCCTCAGTTTATTCTAATCCATGCTGACCTAAATCTTAGGAAATACCAGTTATGAAGTTCTATGTAATGTTTCTGTTATGTACTTCTGTAGATGGCCAAGGTTTTGTTTGACTTCAGGAGAGGAGTTGATGTTTATGCCTTTATTCTCACAGAAACAGGACTATAAGACAGCTCTCAGAAAGTACAGGAAAGCTCTGCGCTACTTGGATGTTTGCTGGGAGAAAGAAGAGATAGATGAAGGTATACTGTTCCAATATGCTGTTAGTTTTTGTTATTTTCTGCCATATGGTATACATTGATCACTAATACATGTCACTTGGAACTTGCTGGCATTGTAAACTGATTGATATGCAGAGAAAAGCACAGCACTGCGAAAGACCAAGTCAATAATACTCACTAATAGCTCTGTAAGTTTTGCTCATCTTGTCTAATCACTCCTTACCAGTTTGAATATCTCGATTCTTAGATCTAAGAGAACTGTAATGGTAGTAATGTTATGTTGCTAGCTTTTTCATGATAGTACCTAGCATCCTAACATGTGGAATATGCATGGCTTGACCACCTGAGTAACTTGATGGTTACATGCTTTGCTAGTCTGATTACTTGTTCCCTAGCTTTAGGCCTTGCTCTTGCCTGACTTAACAAATTATTATACCGTTCTATTGACCAAAGTTGTGCGGGAAACGGCCTGTGGACTGAAGTTGTATTTAAATAAGATTTACTGCAAACAAAGTAGCAAACACTTTTGTTGTCCTTTCGAAAAAAAACTTAGTAGATGACCATTTTAATTTCAGTTGAGGATTTGGACTAACTCCAAGTCTTATCATCATTATTGTTCCATGTATTTAAACCTTGTCACCAATCTCATGTTAATTAATTTGCTTGAAATTTATGATCTGACATGCCAGTATTCCATTGGTTTAGACTCTAGACATAATTATTGCCAATCTATTGTTTTTATTTTTCTTATCATCTTGTCTACCAGTATCTCTGAATCACTTCTAAAATTACAATTAGAGTGAATATATTTATTCCTGTGCTCCAGCTCAACAGCATATAATAGATTGATCATTGGCGCGAGGACAATAAATAAATAAAACACTACTTTGGACTGAATAAAATAATACTATGCTATAAGCACATGCTTAATATTATTACTTGTTTCCTTAAAACGATATGTATCTCTTTCAGGCATGCAAATTAAAGTTGGGAGATTTGAAGGGTGCTTTGTTGGATGCGGATTTTGCACTGCGTGAAAGGGAGGGAAACGCCAAGGCTTTTTTCCGACAAGGACAGGTTGGTACCTTTTGTCATATAACTTGTTTGCAAATGGGTGCATGTTGTTTGTGACATTCTAGCTTTGTTCAAACCACTCTCCATCTTGTATTATTGTTCATTTCAGATATTGAGCTATTCTCTTGCTTAAAGCCTTAAAATACGGGATATTTAAGTATTTGCCATCCTTACGGGTGGCTACTCCTCAAATGCCAATTTTTGGTTTGGTCCAACTTTGACTTGTAGTGCTATGTCTCATATAAAGTGTGCAATACTATTTGCCCTTGGTACTAAGCACTTGTGCTGAAATGGATTCACTTTATGGCATACAAGGAGAATTGACACCATGGTCTTAGCAGCAAGGATTTGAGCAAACTGGCGAGCTCATCAGTTCACTGGCTGTACCAGCAGCCCATCATTTCAACCTCTGGTTTCTAAATAATTATATTAAAATTTTGATATAACTAATACTAAAGCTGATATCTACATATTTGTAATAAACTTAGGTTTTTATGTGTTTTCCTGTCATACAAAGCAAAATACGTATCATGTTTTGTTTCTGAGGACTGAGGAGATAACAAATAGATTGAGAAAATTCGAATTCAGGCTTCACTTTGTTACACAGAAAATTTCCCAGTTCATGCAGAAATCAAGCTGTTTCATGTAAAAATTTAGTTCCAATCAGATTCCTAACCCGTGAGTCATTATCTACTATCATGGATGCGAACCTTTCCTTTGGAACAGGTTTGCAGTTAATTATGAAACCAAAGGATTTAAAAAACCTGCATGACAAAGGTGTTCTATAAGTTTATAATAACACTGGTATAACCCTGTGGTTGTCATGCACCCACCTGTCTCAACCATAATCTTTCCGTTTTTGTTGCACAGCTGTCTCCGTTATTCCATGTGTTCATAATCCGATCTCAACCTTGGTCACTCTCATGGTGCCATGTCTGAGCAATTCATAATCCGATCTCAGCCTTGGTCATTCTCATGGTGCCATGTCTGAGCAAATCTCTACAACTTATTAAGAAGGAAATTCATCTTCACACATTCTGTCGTCCGTCGTTTCACCCTCTCGCGCCCTCGCCCGGCGCCCGCGTCCTCTGAGCTGCGACAATCGCACTCACACGCTTCCTCCTTATTAGAGAGTACAATTGGCAGTATTAGATGTCGTTTGTGTTTAGGAGTCTTAGTTTTATATATCTAGGAGTCTTATCTATTTAGTACTGCCATATGTATCCAGGGAGGTGCCTTCCCCCCAAGTCTTGTACTCCTATATGTTCGCCCCAAGGACCCCATGCAATACCCCAATCCATTATACACAATCCTATCTTCCTACATCCTGACAGTTTTTCCGATCCTATTCGCACGCGAACGCGGCCTCTCCCGAACAGTTTTTCCCACGTGGTCTCCTCGCCCATCCCATGCTGCCATCATGACACAAGCGGCCAAGCCCTCCAGCAAGCACCGAAGCCCTCCGTCGATCGTGCACTCAGTGCCGCAGCTCCTCTGGTCCTCCCCCTGCGTCGTCCAGTGCTGTGTGCCCACGTTGCCACCTTGCCTGCTCCCAGCGCCCGCTGTGACTCTCGCCTGTGCCCAGAGCTCAAGACCACGTCTGGTAGCACACAGGGACGCCGAGTCTGAACTTTGTCGCAGCCTAAACCGAGGCCTCAAGTGAGCTTGGTGTCATCCGTACACCGTACTATCGTATTGCCTATTCTTGTTGAAATCCATCAACCGCAGCAGTGTATAGCACGATCTGGCATGCAAAAAGTAATTATAATTTTTGATAAACTGGCATGAAGTTATCTCTAGATGCACCTGTAATGGAGTCACCAACTCACCATGCGTTACTTTTAGTTTGGGTGCATGAAGCTAGAAGATGCACATGAACCCTTAGATCAGTAACCAATGGCTGGGATTACATCAACAAAATACCTCATATTTATGTTTTGGACCACCGTGGACCCATGGGTAGCCCAATGTCTTGGTCTACAAAACAAGTGTATAGAACAGTAGCAAAACACCAATAAGCCTGTACACCCGTATATATGTCATTGCTTTGGCCATTTTAATTTGCAGTCACTCCCCCTTGTTCTTTTCAGCCTCTTGTTTCTGATGCAGCAGATATCATCTTTTCAGTTGTTTGAACTAACAAGTGTTGAATAAAAAAACAGACAAAATACATTGGCTCTTATAACAACGTACGAGTATAGATCTATTGAACTAAGAAGAGTCAAATAAAAAAATAGATTGGTTTCCATAGCAACGCACGGGCATACACCTAGTGATAACATAAGCTGGCTATATTTCAGGTTAGATTCTCTAATAGATGATTAGAAATTGGTGGTGGTGGTGGCGGGGGGGGGGGGGGTGATCATGAAAGAGCATTATAGGTTTAAAGCTATGCTTCACATGACTTAGGATTGGGGGTGGGCATTTGGTTCTCTCTAAATTTCTTTACGAGAAATATGAGACCGAATTACGCTGCAAAACAGTTCAGGTTTGGCACCGGTCATGAGTTTTGACCAAACTGACAGATCAAACAATCAGAGAAAACAAAAGGAGGTATGAAATAAAAAAAGAATAAAAACCGCTACATTTAATCACAAAAAACACGACGGGGAAATCAAGCCATGTCTTTAGCTGCTTCGAAATGTGACTGATGCTGTTCCTGTACCCACCACCGTGCGGCGTAAGATAATTGCTGTCCGTGTGCTACAAATGCCTGGCTGTGTGAAGGTGGAGCTTGGTGTTGGGCCAATGCTGCTTGGAGGCACTTGGTGTGTTGTTGCTGATGCACTTCAAGGTTCACCCTTGACGATGGCATCAATGACGAGGGTATCAAGGCTGTGGGGTCAGGGCTGTCCTTACCATCAGCATCGACGACTATCTCACAAGGCTGCAGATGCTCTTGCCGCCACCGTCATTGTAATGTAGGGGAGGAACTGCTGGCCACTATCTGATAGGAATGGGGGGTGGGTTCAAATGAATAGGGAGCATGTGAGTTAGGGTTTTCCTGGAGGCATAGGTGGGTGAATTGGGCTTGGGCTGTGGTACGTGTTATTGTGCCACATTGATATCTTTGATTTTTTTTTCCTATGTAAATCCGCTGACGGAGGCATAAACACAAGGGGCTTTGGCGTTTATACCCTAACTTTGGAATCTAATAGTGATTTTTTCCTCATTTTTTTAACTTTGTGAATTTACCCTTATGTTTTCATAACGAAGATAGAGTTTACCTTATTTAGTTTTTCTCAACAATATCAATTCCGGTGCGAAAAGACCATCATGCCCATATGATTTTGTCCCCTTTTTTTTGTAACGGCTTGGGATAATACCCCTATTCGCGCCGTCGTTGGCGGGTCGTGCCTGTCGCCGGTGGCGGCAGGTCTCCCGATGCTGCTTCATGCCTATAGGCCACACCGTGCCTAGATTTTTACCGGTGGGACTCTAGTGGGTTGTGGGTGAAAGGATAAGTGGCATTCTAGTTTATCCCCCCTACTTCGGAAGATTTTTATATTTGTTTTAAATGTTTTTGTCTAGTTGCATCTAACAGGGTTAGAAATAGGGGCAAACAAAGTCTTCATTTTGAAAACGCAGGGGTAAAATCACAGAGTTTTAAAAATGAGGGTAAAATCACAATTAGAGTTGCCAGTAGGGGTATAAACACCAATCTCTCTAAACATAATTTACAAGGCTGAAATTCTGTTATTTAGAAGTGGAGATCGAAAATGCTATGAAATTTTTAAATTTTGGTTCCTATTAGTTCGGTTTGGTTCTCAACATGGAGTCAACTGTCAACCCCGCAACAAAAAATTACAATGTAACTTCTCGAGCACTCTGAACTTGAGTTACGGCAATAAACTATTCAAGGTGGGTCCATCTTTTGCTGTTTGGGTTAACTTAAGAAAATTACCCCCTCGGTAAAGCTCAGGAACACGCTGTTCCGTTCTTTTGGCCGCTACTGCCGTTTGTTGTCATCCCATCGGTTATCAGCACTGATGAGTGATGCCTGATGTCTCAAACTATCAAGATGTGATTGAACTGAAATATATTTCTTGCCAAAGCATTTAATGCCCATAATACTTGAAACTACCCGGATTCCGCGATGCCGAAATCCAAGCCTTTTGCTTTTTCACGATAGTCCCAGGATACATAGTGCTATCGTGAATCATGTATATCGGTCGATATCACAACCAGAACTTCGATTATTATTACATTTATACATTATTGGCCAAAGCCGGTACAAGTCCAACAGGACTGAAGCGTTTTACACAAAAAATCAGAGTATAGATTGCGGAAGACAGGTCTTCACATCCATCTCCACAGGCATCCTTGAGCTAGCACGGCAACCTTCAGTTGTTCCGTCCATCGTAGGATGGCCGTCATCCAGCTCATCTCCGTTCGTCGTAGGAGTGGTCGTCGTCCAGCTCAGCTCCAAAACCTGCGTTGCTAGGAACGCAAGCCACCCTGAGACACTCCCTTAAGCCGCAGCATAAAAATAAAGGGCTAGCTCAAGTGGAAGGCTCTAGGCTTCCTATGCAAGCAAGTATATAGCAACATTATCTAGTTTATTATATCATTGTTCCACCTTCACACAGCCAGGCAAGTATTCAGTTGAAGTAGTAATATGGTGGTGGTATAGCAAGCAAGGTATTAGTGGCTAAATGGAAGTAGGCTCCCTATTTTGAGGTTATCATAGCAAGCATGAACATAATTAAAGCAGCAGCACCATATTTGCGTGTCTATAGGATTTGAAGCAGAGAAGTGTTTGAATGGTGACCTGGAATAGAGTTGATCGCTCTCGGGCTCCGGTGTAGTCTACCTCGTCTTCATGATCTCATACTCTTCGATACGCGTCTGAGTCTCCAACAGTGCCACTCAGCGCAAACAACAAAACAGAGAAAAAGTCCTTGGAAGCAAGGAGGCATCGATGATTAAGCCAGGATTAAGTGGGTGAAGTGATTTAATGAGTCGTGTCGAAGCAAGGCATACTAGCCACAAGTGACGCGAGAGAAGTCTCACATCACCCTTCCCACGAGATGTTAGGCGAGAGATTAATTATTCATCGATTAGATGAGAGATGTGCGTCATAAGAATGGTGAGGATTTCCTAGTAATGTTCATTATTACTAAGAGAAATTTACTTCCTTGTCCCAAAAAATTTTGCCGGTTCCTTGGCCCAAAAAAAATTTTGGTTCCTTCCTTGGCTCTAAAATTTTGCCGGTTCCTTCCTTGACATTTCCATTCATTCTGTTACCTTTTCCATCCATGGGCAGAGGGAAAAGACAATTTTACCCCTAGTCCCACATGTCATAAGCATCTATTTCCCCTTTCTCTTTCTCCGTCTGCTCGGCCCGCCCGTTCCCGCGCGGCCGAAGGCACCGTGCCCGCCCGTCCCCCGCGCCGCCACGCACGCGCGCCGCCGGCTAAGCCTCGGACTGTGTCCGCGCTCGTCGCGCGCTCCGCGACGTCCGTCTTGCGTGCGTCGTCAGGGCCTGAGGCGTGGCGGCGCGGCTGGAGAAGCGACGGTTTTGGGGGCAGCGAGCACGGGGGACGACGCGGCGGCGACTCCCCACGGCGAGGGCGCAGTGACGGCGCGTGAGGACGGCAAGGGCGCGGCGACTCCACACGGCGACGGCAAAGGCTCATCGCGCGGGCGGCGCGGCGGAGGAGGAGGGCAGCGCCCAGGCAGCGCTCGGGCGGGTGCGCGGTGCGCAGGCGGTGGCGCCCAAGGAAGGAGAGAGAGAGGAAGAGAGGTCAGAGGTGCTTATGACATGTGGGACCAAGGGTAAAATTGTCTTGGGCGCGGGTGGTGTTAGGGCTACTGCCAGCTGCTCGCCGTTGGAGAAGAAGAAGGCAGGAAGAAGGGTGGCGGCGGCTGGATTGAGGCAGGGGAAATAAATTAGGAGGGTTTAGATATTTATGGAGAAGCTAGGGTTAGGGTTAGATAGATGGGCCTTAGGTTTGGGTCTGAAATTTAACCATGAAATAAATTAGTTTAAATTTATTTCGAAGTTCAATGTACAGATGAAATAGATTGTTTTGGGACCGAATTAATTTACGAAGTAACTAATTCGAACGTCCAGGGTTTGGTGTCGCAAATAAATATTTTGAGACACCGCAAGGTTGAGATATTTGTCCGCAAAAAAAAAAAAAACTTCGGTGAGAATTTTCTCTGAAGCTTTATCATGAAGTTGAGCGATGATTACTGAATTCGAATTTAATTGCGAAGATTTAAATCCGATGAGCCGAGAAAACATGGTGTGGTCCAAACATGGAACTTTGGCCAGAAGAATACTCTTCGTGGTGTTTCGATTAATTTGAGACGAGTAATAATTCCAAATCTGAAGTAAATTGCAAAGAATTTAATCCGGTGCGCCTCAAATACTCACTTCTTGGAAGTGGGGATGAATGGTCTAGATAATTTATCGTTAATTGGTTTAGGGTCTTGCTCTGTTGGCGGAGTAGCTTTGTAGGAAAATACTCCAGGGCTGACGACTTTCGAGTTGAGAGAAAATTCTTCCAATCGAATTAAATTGTGACGGCCGTAATTCGATAGAAAAGAATTATCACTAACTCGTCTCGGATTAAATCCATGAAGATTTATCACCGAGTATTCCATGATCGAAATTTCGACGTCAACTCGGGTTCAAACTAAACCGCGTCCGGTTTAATCCGAAGGATTTGAATTAACGTTGCATTTCTCGTATGGAGTAAACAAAACCAATGTGGAAGTGAACTTCTGACAATTGCGCGAATATTGGATGCTGTCATCTTCCAATGTCGAATTAATTAAAGTTAGTTAACTCGGCAACGCTGGAGATCAAGCCATTATCCAAATGAAAATTTCCGCATTGACAGAGATTGATCTGATGATTTAGGATTATGAGCAAAGCCCTATCTAGTTCGAGTTTCTGAGGAAGTCATGATAAAGGTGACGGGTTCAAAGAAGTCAGGGTCGATAGAAGATATAGAGTAGAGAATGATAGGAAGATTAGGTCCAGAAGATTATAGAGATAACAGTTTAATTCCCGAACTATGGTTCGAAATTAAACCGGCACTCAGTCATGATAAAGGTGACGGGTTCAAAGAAGTCAGGGTCGATAGAAGATATAGAGTAGAGAATGATAGGAAGATTAGGTCCAGAAGATTATAGAGATAACGGTTTAATTCCCGAACTATGGTTCGAAATTAAACCGGCACTCAATCAACCAATCAATCAAACACTCATTTAATTTTATTTGTCAAAAATTTATCAACTCACAATGTTGTTTAGGTTTGATATAGCATATATTTAATTGGTTGTAAACATATTAGCCTCGTTTAACAAAAAGTTTTAAAAATTTTAGATTTTCGTGTTTTCAAAAATCCGGGATGTTACAATACTTATTGTTGATACAAGTGTTGCTATCTATGAATTTCTGATCTCTTAAATTTGATTTCCAGGCACACATTGCACTTAATGACATTGATGCAGCAGTGGAGAGCTTCAAACATGCATTGGAATTGGAACCAAATGATGGTCTGTTCTCTTGACTCTCAATTGAAATCCACACGTGCAACTGATAATCTAACGTGCTTGTTCTTGACACAATTAGGTGGAATCAAAAGAGAGCTTGCTGCTGCAAAGAAGAAGGTGAGTGTACCTTTCGAGTGATGACATTGTAAGCTCATGAGCTGTTACTTGTTACTGAAACTATGAAAACTGCTACAGATTGCTGACAGAAGAGATCAGGAGCGGAGGGCATTTGCTAGGATGTTCCAACCTTCTGGAAAATCTGACAAGAGCAACGAAGTAAATTTCTAGTGCTGATTCACTTTGTTGCCCATTGCCCTTCAGGCGTAATGAAGCTACTGAATTCTTTAATATATATTGTAGGAAAACAATTGATCTGCAGTTTCTTACCCCCAATAGAAACTTTTGTTAGCTTAAATCTGGGACACATATCGGAACAGGTCTGATTCAGCCTTCCAGTTTACATTTAGACGCCTCTTCAACGGCTTATTATCATTGATGCGCTGACGTTAAGGCATGCTATCTGTTGCAGGAGTAACAATGGAGTCTGCCGTTCAAAAATGCGGATTCCATATTTTAGATAGAAGGAAACAGCGGGGGGAAGGAAAGCTTTTGTTTTCTTTTACTACAGAAAACAATTCGTGCGTGTCCCAGTGTTAGTTCTTCAGTAAACGGACAATGAACTTAATTGTGCAATTTCCAGACGCTGCAGCAAGTCATGCCAACAGACTATCCCCACCTCTTTTGTGTGTGGTTCGTTTCCCCTTTCGTGAAGTTCCTTGCTGCCTATTGTCTGTCGTATCTGCTTGGTTGCCAGACGCTGAATCATGTCCGGCGCTTTCGGGTTATTTCCTGTCTACGTTTTGGTTTTGGTTTTCTAGTTCGTGTTTCTGGGTCCATGTCCTCTTGGCGTGTTCGTGCGCCAGAGGATTTCAACTTTCCTGTTTTTTATTGGTTTAGCTCCGTTGAAATTCTCGTTAGACATGCAGAATGTTATTTTAGTAAAAGTATGGCCAGAACAAGTTAGCACAAAATTAAAGATCAAATTGTGCTGTTTAGGGTAAGTGCATCATGCTATTGCTAGGTCCGTGTTCGGTGGGATAGAATGCTTGGTGATTTAGGCTATGTTTGGGCTGCATCACGCCTTTTAATTACTCCTAATGGCACGATTGTCGGAGAATCTAATCTAATGGGTCACGATATCTTTGCCGCGGATAGAAGAGCGAGCTGTGGCAAGTCTGTAGCCCATTCTTTGTGATTGGATCTCTCACTCTCTTGGTATTTTTTCACATGGCATCCAATCATTCATCGTAGTCATATTATGCGACATGCACCATAAAGCAAGCAAACACAGGGCCAGCCAGCCCGAAGGCTGATCGAAACGACAGCGGGTGGTGTGTACTCCAGTCCCTGCTCTGCCTCTTTCGGAAATGACCGGTCCCGAAAGAGTTGTCTCTGGAACAATGCATATTATTATGGAGCTACGGGATCATTGGTCTCCGCACATTTTTATCTTGTCTTCCAAGCTACGTACTGGACGCACCACTGAAATGCATGTGTGTGTGGACGACACCCTACGCGAGCGAACAGTGCCTACTGTAGTGCAGCCTGCAGTGTAGTGTGTGGTTTCATATATATCTGTGCGATATGTGTTCAAGCTAGCTAACCTCACATGAGAAATGCACGCACTTGTCAACTTTTCGTTTCCTGGTTTGTAAACCGCGGCTTTCTCAAGTTATAATCGCTCTATCCTGCTAATGAAAAACGTACTCAGCCACGTTTGCGAGAGAGAAAAAAATGTGCCCGCACAGCACAGAGACACAGTTCTTCCGGCAAGCAAAGCAAGTCTGTGATCTCCCTTAACGCTGTGATTGTTGGAACGTGCACGCATTACAGACCGACAAAAAACCCTTGTCTGTACCTCAAAGTTAAACAAACAAATCTATAGCACTAGCTAGAGATATGATTCAAAGGTAAGCGATTTTCGGATACAGCTCCAATAACAAAGCAGGTCAGGCCCCGTGCTGAAAACGTCCTCGAATTCTTGACCACAAGCTGACCTATGTAAAATTTGAGCGTTTGACACGGTTCGGTTGTCGTGAACGTCACTTGGACCGTTCACACTCAACCACTGTCATGCAACACGCACGGCGAAGCTGTCCGCTTCGTCATTCCGGTTGATGCATGGTAGCCACACATAAAATGCATATAAGCACCACTAAATTAGCCACCAAAGCATCAGAGCACCGCTCAGCATGACGTGATCATGAAGCATGTACACACACGTATGTATCGTGTATATGCTGCCTCCAGTTAATTAAGGCACGTCGTCCTGCCTAATCATCATCTCGCACCGCCCTAATCATCTACAGTAATCATGCCACGGACCCGCACCAAGGGAACACAACACAACAAAAGACACAGTGCAAATACTACTCGGAAAGCGACGCCAAATTTAAGCGCGCGTAGCCGGCAGTCTTAGCAGGCTAGCTTTGCTGCTCCTAGCTAGCAGCTGCCACTGCCAGTAGAGTTAAGAGTATACTGGTGGAAGTAGTAGTAGATGATGGCAAATTAATTCCACCTCTCACCAACCCCCGGCCCAGCGAACACGGCCACTAAGCACGCACGCTCGCTAATGGCGCACCCAGTGACCGCCGGCCGGCCCTCGCCTCGTGTGTGCTCACGCCAAGCTAAGTGCGCGTGCTGCTTTAACCGAAAACTACGCATGCAATGCAGGTCGTGTGATCCAGAATCGACGATTGGACCCGTCGATCGATCGGTTTTTCCAGGTCTCTCCCGGCCGGCCCCAACAACGACCTGACCGATCGACGACGTCCCGGCCGGCCGGCGAGCTCGTCGGACGGAGCGGTCAACTTTGCGCCATCATTACGACATTCCCCTGACGACTGATCAGTCGTCCAGCGTACGCCTATATATACTACCCGCTCGGCGTCGCGCCAGCCACAAAACCCAAGCGTCCAATCAGCTAATTAACAAGTGTCGCTAATCGGCTGAGTGCTTGGAGCTAGTACGTGTGTGGTGTGACGTAGCAGGGCTTAGCTTTGTTGGGTTGATCCTGATCAAGAGCTCCGGCAGAACTGAGAGATGGAGACGAGGAGCAGCGCGGCGGCGATATCGATGGTGGCCTCGGCGGCGCTGGTGGCGGCGCTGCTGGTGCTGCTGCCGCAGGCGACCCGCGCCGAGCGGTTCGTCGTGGGCGACGCCGCGCGGTGGACGTGGGGGTACAACTACACCGACTGGGTCATCAAGAAGGGGCCCTTCTTCCAGAACGACACCCTTGGTACGTACTGCTCCTCCTACAGGTTCTTGGTGTTCTGTTCCCAGACATCTGGCGACCACCGTACCGGCGTACATCGCTTACACCGCGTGTGATCGATATATGCAGTGTTCATGTACGACCCCCCGAACGCGACGGTGCACGCGCACAGCGTGTACATGATGCGCAACGCCGCAGACTACCAGTCGTGCAACCTCAAGGCGGCCAAGCTGGTGGCCGGCGTCACGCAGGGCGCCGGCGCCGGCTTCGAGTTCGTGCTCCGGAAGCGCAAGCCGCACTACTTCGTCTGCGGCGAGCGCGGCGGCATCCACTGCACCATGGGGCAGATGAAGTTCATCGTCAAGCCCAAGAGCTCCGCGTGCCGCGACGACTGACCACCCAGACAACCAACAGCAGCCACCGTGTCGTGACCCGCCGCCGCGCCGGCATGCGTCGTCCGATCCACCGAGATAGACGTCGTGCGCCTCGCCCTCTTCTTCTGCATGCCACCTTCTGATATGATTCCTGTTCAATCGTTGTGCTTTGCCTCTGCCTGTAACTTATTAGTAGACGTTGTATTTATTTTACAGTCACAGTGTGGCGTCGTGTATTTGTGCTGTCTGATATTTATGCACCACCAATGGTTGGTTGAATAAAGGAGAGTCTTAGTGAGTTGTCAAGTGTTGTCAATTTGTTTCAACAAGGGAATGTAATGAGATGAGAGTTATTGATGGTCTACAAGTAGTTGGTGCCGCAATTCAGCTGCCTGCTTATTATATCTGAACATTACAGTTGCAGGCATTCGTGGGCCGTGACAAATTGCCCCAGAAATCAACAAAGGTTAAACCGCAGCATTAGAAATGGGGAAAGTACCTCCCTCCCTCCTTCTGAGCATAACATTTTGAAGTCTTTCCTGACAAATTACATCAGAAATCAACAAAGGTTGAACCACAGCATTAGAAAAATGGGGAAAGCCTCTCCCTCGCTCACTCCTGCCTATATCATCTGCAAGTTACAGTTGCAGTCTACCCTGACAAAATACATTAGAAATCAACAGAGGCTTACCACAGCATTAGAAAAATGGGTCCCCCTCACTCCCGCCCGCCCCCTTCTGTCTCTCTCTGCAGTCACCAAATAACAATGCCTTTCCTGTCAAAAGAAGTAGCAGAAAAGGACTCTGATGGCTGTTTCAATCCAAACTGGCTCTGCCACCAGCCCCCTGATGAAGCTTTGTTCCAAACATCTCCTTCTGAATATCATTGGCCCAGTTGAAGTCCGTTTGCCAAAGCCAACAATAGCAAGGCATGTTCATCAATGTGTTTACGTCCTCCCTCATCCTAGACTACCTCTCCAATTGCAATTGACAACTAGTGGAGAATGATGAAGAAGTTCAGCTTCAGGTATGCAGTTTGTTGTGTCTGTTATGGTTTGGTGTCCTCTGGATGTAGTAGTTTGTTCTGAAAGAGCTAGGTCCTGCTGTTGCCTGATGACAGTATGGCCTCGGCCTGGTTGTCTTGTCTTCCTTTTTCTTGTTGCTAAACTCAGTTTAATACTGTGGTGCAAAAGGGGAGAGATTAGCTACTATGAGTTCATTTCCTCAACCTACACCAATCAAGACATCCAGTAGCTCAGCAGATCTCCTTTGCTTTCTCTCCCGACACACAGTCTCAACAAGCCTCTCCCAACAACTAGCCTCTGGTCTAAAGCCCGCATCAGCCAAACCATACAATGACATCGTCGCATCTGCTACGCGCCCAGCATCACATAGACCGATCAACAGGTTGTTTGATGCTGCATAGTGCGGTCGAAACCCTTGAGCAAGCATCAATCCCAGCAAGCCAACTGCCTTATCCATCTCCCCACGGGAGCACAAGCAGTTCATCACGATCCGATAGCTAGCGACGTTCAACTGAACTCCTTCCTGCGGCACGCTCTCAAGCAGGTCCATTGCCTCCGCCGTGCGCCCATCTTTACACAGACCTTCAATCACCAGATTGTATGTGACAACATCGGCCCTACGCCCCTTCTCCTTCATCTCCAGAACAAGATTGATGCCCTCATCCACGCTCCCATGTCTGCAAATGCAGCCAATCAGTGCGGTGTAGCTGACGGCATCTGGCTCCACACCAGCTTCCCTCATCTCCTCAAACACCGACCTTGCTGCCTCAATGTCCCCTTTCTTACAGTGCCCGTTGATAAGAGTGGCATAGTTGAAGGCATTGGGCTCGCACTCGTTCTTCCTCATAAACCCAAAGATTGCACGAGCCTTATCCACCTGCCCGAGTCTACAGAATCCGTTGATGATCACATTGTACACAAGCTGATCCGGCACAATACGATCCTTCTCTATCATCTGCTCGAACAGCTCAAACGCTTCCTGCATCTTACCCCCACGGCAGAGACCACCGATCAATGTTGAATAGGTGACCAAGTTGGGCTTCACGTCCGCACAGGTGTACCCGCGCATTTCATCAAACACTCTGAAGGCGGTCTCCAGTGCGCCGGTTTTGACGTAGTGCTTGATGAGGATGTTGTAGACGCACGTGTTAGGCCGGGGAAGGTACTTGTTCCGGGGGTCCCGCAGGTCGGCCACCAGCTCATCGAGGACGCCGGGGCAGCCGCGAGCGGAGACAAGGCGGTCGAGGCAGACGGCGAGCGCCTTGTGCGAGACGCGGCTCCTGCGGAGCAGCGCGGGCAGGAAGCGCAGGAACGCGAGCGTGTGGTCGGGCGGCAGGAGGCGAAGGAGCGGCAGGACCTGCGGCTCCTCGAACCGGCACGGCTCGGAGGCAGCGCGGCGGAGCACGGCGGCGGCGGCGCGCTGGAGCCGCGCGCGCGCGAGGCGGACGAGGAGCGCCGAGAAGGTGGCGGGCGTGTGGGAGAAGCCGCGCTGGGAGGAGGCCGCGTTGAAGAGGTCGAGCGCGCGCTGCGCGGAGGGGGCGGACGCGATGAGGCGCGCAAGCTCCGGGTGGTGGAGGTACCGCGGCCGTGGGGCGGAAGGGGGCGGCGGCGGGGGAGGCGGTGGAGAGGGCGGCGCGCCGCGGGCGGGGCTGCGGTACTGGAGCGGGGAGATCCATGGGAGCGCGGGTGGGGGTTTCATAGCCGGCGGGCGGTAGAGGACGGAGGCGCGGTTGGCTTCCGCCGGCGCCGCCGCGGCATTCACGGCGAGGAGCGCGGCCCGCTGAAACGGAGTGGGTTCATGGAGGTGACGAAGGAGAGCGCGCGACCTCAGTCCTCCACCTCGTGCTTGGATCGGCCCGACTAAGGAAGCGGATCGTGAAGAGGCAACGGCCCAGGCACTATGCTACGCGATGTTGGGCTGGGCTATGCGTAAGAGAACTAAGCGTCTACTTCTTTAGTTTTTTCATTTGAAACGTATAAGTTCCATAGAAATCATTTAAAAAATTCACATGGAATAGTTTAGTTTCACAGGAAAAATTCTCATATTCCAAACAGATCTTTATGGAATTTTTGGTTTGAGGAACTGTCCAATATTATATGGTGACCCATCATGATTTCAGCCCATAAATTCATGGACGAGTCTATTCCTCATACAAGTATTAATTACTAGATAATGAGGAATAGAATGTTGTTGAATCAATCCATTTCATACTACAGCCTACAAACCGATTAAAATAGTAAAGATTGAGAATATGATGAACCACCCAATTTCTCACGCAAAACACCCATTAATTCTTCAGCACCGCATCGATCTTACTCATACATATAGTCATATATATGTGCAATTTGCGTCTTGCTGTTTAGTTGTTGATAAGGTACGGTGGGCATATGGTGATCCAGTCACTCGCAAAAGTTAATTACTAGATAAGGTAGTACGTAGTACTAAACTGCAAACGCGATGTACAAACAATGATCTGAGCTAAAAAGCAGCACTACTTATATCCTTCAACCATTATCAATCCCGAAAGAGCCACTAATAGGTTTGATTCAATCGCCATCGATTTTAGTTACGAATGGCACGGCGGGTCAAATGACTCCTAGTAGCTATCTGAACTCTGACAGTCAATAATGCAGTATACAGATCAGTGATCAGTGAACACCCACTACAGTATGCACGCAACTACAGTCTACGTACTGAAAACTGAAACGATTCCTGGGGACATCTCGGCCAGACCCTCTACGTGCGTACGTGAGCTGTGGTGTGCAGTAGTACACTGTACAGCAAGATAAGATCGCAGCTTGCTGCTTGCAGTTGCAGCACGGGCACGACTGAGATCCTGATCCGATCGACTACCATGATTCAGTCATGCAGCCCTGCAGAGCTCAGTCCGTATATTGGCATTGCCTCAGATCACCCGGTGGACCTCCATAGTGGAACTCCAGATATACCTGGATGCTGGGCAGCAGCCAGTAGCCAACAGCGTCAGTGAGGTGAGATTACTGTGCCTATCACTGTTTCAACCACCTCACATTCTATCTACATTAACTCTACAGTGTCATTTTATACTATATTCAAGCCATATGAACAATTCATATGGAGACAGTCTGAGCCCGGAAGGCCGGCCAGCAATTCAGCGAAGCAGCAGCTGCACCATGCTATAATCGTACCCGCACTCCACGCGCTCGAGTCGCACGATGACATTTAGGCATCCATAACACTCTGTATCCTTAGTCGTATAAACTGTGTGTGTATAGAACCTTTTTCATAGCCTGGTGTATTCAGTCTGACTTTTTTTTTTTAAACTCTCTTGTGCAACTAAAATAAAAATAAAAGCGAGTTGTATCATGATATTGTGAATACTTGGACAGAAACGAGAATAGTCATCTACAATGTACCAAATTTCAGCCTAGAGAATCGAAAATCATCTGTTGAAAATTAACAGGTGCATGCATCGCACTAATCACTCGTGACATGACTTGTTTGGGAGCCGGACACCGTAGTGGCAGCCGTCCGGGTACTCGGGCGCCCTCTCGGTCCTCATTTCTCACTGGATCTTTACCCATGCGTTGAGATGTGAGTCAATAAAATTTCAACATAATCAAGACACGTCTCGACATTAATCCATACACCGTCTCAATTTACATATTCGGATGATCAGATATCCTTGAGTCTGTTTGAAAACAAAGTATTTTTTTAGTTTCAAGACAATATTACGATATTTAAGAATACCATGATATTTGGACTAAAATGTGTTTGGAAGAATTGTGTATCTAAAACTGTGGTATTACCAATACCATGGTATTTTTTGGTATAAAAAATTAGTTTTTATTGTGGAGAAAAAGTGATGACAAATACCATGTCTCTAAACATGTACTAGATAAAGTATGGTATTGTAAAACTATAGTTTTATCATTGTATTTGATCGTAGACCTGTTCATGGGTTGGTTAGGATGACTGCGGGCCCGTGCCAGATCAGCGATGGAACCGTCTTCAAACCTGCTGCGGATTGGTTTGGTTTCCAGGTTCTTGCTGAGAAAAAACAGATACACGAGCCGGTCGGCGGGTTGGAAAACGAAGAAAACCCGTTGTACCCGGTGAAGAGAAAAAACACAGCCCCTCTTGCCTCTCCCTCGCGGCCACCTCGCGCTGGCAGCCGAGTCAGTGGCTACTGGCTAGTGCGGGAGCTGCCACCTCCGCGCAGGCGTTGGCAGCCACAGGCGTGAGATGAACCAAAAGTCTTCAGGGGCGTTCCTAGGAATTTGGTGGCCCGTGCAAAACAATACACAAGAGCTTAAATTAACGTATTAAAATGGAAAATGCTCTCTTCATTCGAAATTGTAATAGATTTTAGGCCTATCTAGATTCATCGACATATATATGTATTAGATTCATCAACATGTGTCTAATTCATCAGCATTTAGAAGTTGGATAGAACAAAAGATGGTTAAAATTTCTTACAATTTGAAACGAATGGAGTAGCAATGTAGGTATTACTTTATAAATTATAAGGTATGGTCTAGGTATTATACGAGTGTTACATAATCTTTAGTAGAAAACATCAAATCTTTAGGCGCCGGACTTGCTTGGGATTTCACCCTACGGAACAATGGAAGCAGCACATATTTAGCACACATAGCTAGCTTGGGATGAGTTTTCAGCAGCAATAATATATGGAAAAAGTATACGTAATCCCCCAAACTTTGAGTGGTGGTCTACTTCACCTCCTGAATTTCAAAACCGGATATTTAACCCCCTGAAGTTTGCAAAACCGGATAAAACACCCCCTGGAAAGGTTTTGAGAGTGGTTTTGCTACACTGCCATGGGAAAAAGTATACATAACCCCCCAATCTTTGGGCAATGGTCTACTTCACCCCCTGAACTTCAAAAATAGATATTTAACCCCGTAAAGTTTGTAAAAACCAGATAAAACACCCACTTGGGCGGTTTTGAGGGAGGTTTTACTACAGTGGTATGCTAGGGCCCACATGTCAGGTGACACGTGGCGTGGGGCCCACATGTTAGTCCCCTCTTCTCTTCTTCTCTCCCGTTCTGCTCCCCTCCTCCTCTACGGTCTCGCGGCCGCCGCATCCTATCTCCTCCGAGGTCGAGCGCCGCCGTGCCTTCATCTTGCTCACGGCCGGAGTGAGCGGGTGGCACGCGGAGCAGGCGCCCAGTCACAAGCGAGGTGGAGGCGCGGCGGCACCCAACCACGAAGCAGATGGAATGTGGCGGCCGCTAGACTACAGAGGAGGAGGGGAGCAAAAAGAGAGAGAAGAAAAGGAGAGGGGACTGACACGTGGGCCCTAGCGTGCCATTGTAGTAAAACCGCCCTAGGGATGTTTTATCTGGTTTTGCGAACTTTAAAAGGGTTAAATATTCTGTTTTGAAGTTCAGGGGTGAAGTAGACCACTGCCCAAAGGTTGGGGGTTATGTATACTTTTTCCCGTGCCAATGTAGCAAAATCACCCTCAAAACTGCTTTATGGGGTGTTTTATCCGGTTTTGCAAAGTTTAGCGGGTTGAATATCCGGTTTTGAAGTTCAGGGGATGAAATAGACTACTGCCCAAAAGTTAGGGGTTATGTATACTTTTTCCAATAATATATCATATATCTAACCAATATATATGTGTATAAACCTTAATTAAACTTAGAGGTCCTTAGTTTTTTTTTTTTTTTGGGAGGGGGGAGCTCGCACAGCCCCCGGACGCCCCCGCAAGTCTTTAACGTATGTCTTAGCTGTCCAAACCAACCCAGGCTTAACATACAACCCAACCTGCAAACCGGGAAAACCAGCCCGTGCCGGAGCAGTGTTGCTTCTGGGCTGGTCCGGAAACAAACCAGAACCCGTTGAAACCAGCCCATGAACAAGGCTATTTGATAGACTATGGTATTATAAAACTATGGTTTTGAAAACTTTGTTTCCTAGTAAATAAACAATAAAACACATGTTTCAATAAAGCAATATAGGCAATATGACGCAGGATATCATGAATTCAATTCTTGATGACTTCATCATTGTCCATAAGCACAAACATTAAAAAGAGTAGCTCTGCACGCTTTATAAAAAAGTAGCTAGTGCTGAATGAATAAGAAAATTTACTATTATGCATACTAAATAAACAATAATTAAATTGAAAACAATATCTCAACCACGACAACCATATCACCGTTGTAACTTTTTTCTTTTTGAAATTAGTGACCCAAATAAGGATCAAAATAATTAGCACAAGCACCATAAGATCACTCTGCAGTTTTAAGCAGACAAAAACTATGGCTCACATCTAGTTGTGACTTAAAAGAATTTATGCTGAAAAATAAATAAGAGAACAAATACTGTTTTTTAGGATGTTAGATGGATAAACCGTTGTGCAACTTTTGAATAAATCTACATGCAGATACAGTTGACATGGATGGTCACTCAAACAAGTTTCTTTTGGTATTTGAAATTGTCGGTTTTTAGTTTTCAGTGAATTGATAATGCTTTAGAGCATGACAATGAAATGATTGAATGATTACATGCAAAAATTAGTTTTCTATCCTCAAAAATAGAAAAAAAATACATTAGCTATGTCATTTTGAAAAACACTGGAATGCCATTGTTCATTTTCTAACAATAACAAGTTATGGTGAGCTCAAAACAACAAACTCATATGGACATCCTCTACATCTGCAATCAATTATTTGGCTTAATATTCATAGTGTTATGCATGCGTGGTCATGCTCAATAACTGAATATTCTTCCTTAACTTAGACCTACTATTAGAACCTACTATTACTAAGTAGATGGAAATAAAGTAAAGCAAAATATTAGAAATAAGATTCAGTTTTACTTGGTACTATGCGCACACAGTCTATTGGATCCTTTGGGCGATCTCCTGCTTTAATGTAGACACAAATAACACACATTTCTACGAGCAATAATAATAGTAGGAATATAAACAAATAAGATCCAACTAACTTTGAACAGAACATCTTAATTGATATTGGTCTCTTGGTTTTCTAATTTAAAATGAACTAAGTATGAATTTATAGATATTAAAATATCTTCTATTATTAGAAAGTACATGTACATCCAAATTCCAAAACTATGCAACAAATTTGTTCAGTCTGCTGGTTTGATGGTAAAACAAGGATCTGATTTACTACATCCGTCCTAGTTTATACGTCATTTTTTTGCCACCAAGATTGACCGGCACGTCTTATTAAAATATTTTAGTATTTACTCCCTCTTTATTTAAATATAAGTCGCCGTTAACTTTTTTTTCCACTTTGATCCTTCGCGTTATTCAAAAAGATTATAATTTGTCATTTATTTTTGTTGTGATTGTTTTACCATTGTAGATAGTTTAAGTATGACAAGTTTTCTTATACGTTTACACAATGCTTTTGAATAAAACGAAGGATTGAAGTTTTAGAAAAAATCAACCGCGACTTATTTTTAAATACAGAGGGAGTATTATTTATTTTATTGTGATTTAGTTTAGCATATAATATATTTTAACTATAAATTAAATTTTTCTAATTTTAAAAAATATTTTGAATAAAATGAGCCGGTTTGATGCTAAAAATCAAACAAACGGAGGGAGTAGTTTGATAGTCAAAATAAGAAAGTATGATAGTCAAAAATCGGCTTAAAATCCTGAGGTAGCGCATACGAAGCACGATCTACTGTCGCGCGCGCAGAGGATCCGGAGCAACAAGGCTCACCTCGGAAGAATCCAAAGTAAAGCAACTCCCAAAAATCAATACCCCTCTCAATTCTCCTATTTCCGTCAGCAACCATAATTATAGAAACAACCTTGCTCTACCAGAGATTTGCAACTCACTTCTCTCACTCAGCCAGGTCCTACAAACCCTGCGTCTCCCTCTCCACATCCTCTGTACTCCACTCCACGTCTCCACTACAGTAAGCCGCCTCCCCTTCTCCCCTCGTCTTCCTCTCTCTCCTTCCACCTGGGAAGAACAGAAGCAAAGAAAGAGACAAGGAAGAGGGAGGGGAGGAGATACAAATCGGAACAAAACGATAATCCATACATAAATAGTGCAAGATTGCGCACCAATCGTGCTGCATTTTGCTTGCGCCTAGCTGTGTGTGGTTCTTGGGAATTCTAGAATGACGCCAAGATTCGACTTTGCGGCATCCATGCTCTTCTGCTCAGAGAACAGCACCACCATTTTCGACCTTGAGGAGGAGGAGGAGAGCGAGGAGATTTCGTGGGTTTTTCGGCCCTCGTCGCACCATGCCGAGGCTTCTTCAGGGGTTTTGTTGATTGATTTCCCCCTGCAGTCAGAGAGCTGCATTGAGTCGCTCCTGGAGAGGGAGGAGGAACACCTGCCCAGAGAGGGCTACGCTGAGCGGCTGCTGCAGGAGCCGGGCGGGTCGGATTTGGTGGCCATCAGGAGCGCCGCCATTGATTGGATTTGGAAGGTGCGTTTCTCTCCTGTTTCTTTCATTTATCCGTGTGTTCAGAATGGGATGTGTGGAGAATCTAGGGAAAATGTCATCTTTTTATCCTTTTTTGTTGCCCTCTTGTTCTTGATACTTGTTGATTTATTACCTGTGCTTCCTTGTATGATGTTAGTGATTGACCGAATCTGTTGTTTGCAACGAGCAATGTATAGGTCCATGAGCATCACAAGTTAGGGCCTTTGACGGCGATCTTGTCAGTGAACTACATAGACCGGTTCCTCTCTCAGAACGATAGCGCCGTAAGGATTTTCTCAGCTTCTTATAGCACCGTGTATTTCTTGGCGTCCATATTTCTTGATTTTGCCGAGATAAATGCCAAGACATGGCTTCCTGACTGCAGCTAGGGAAAGCTTGGAAGATGCAACTATTAACAGTGGCTTGCTTGTCCTTGGCTACAAAAATGGAGGAAACAATTGTCCTAAATCCCTTAGACTTGCAGGCAAGTTCAATTATATATCGTCACACTGCATGCTACAGATTTGCAAATTGTGCGAAACATGTTTTTTCTCAAGTAGTTGGAGTCAATGGTTTGATAGGTGGTGGACACGGAGTATCTGTTTGAGCCTAAGACCGTACACAGGATGGAGCATTTGGTGCTCAACACCCTGAGTTGGAGGATGCAAGCTGTGACTACTTGCTCATTTATCGACTACTATCTTCACAAATTCAGTGACATTGATGATGACGCGGCATCAAAAATCATGCTTTCTCGCTCGATTCAACTTATCCTCAGTGTGTCTAAAGGTATGATTCTTAGTACAAGTGTGTGCGTGTGGTACCCCTTTTGCACCCAACTAGTAGAACGTGATGGTGATCAATTACTAAAGATGGGGACGTTTTGGTCTGCAGTTGCTGAATTCTTGGTCTTCAGACCATCAGAGATTGCTGCAAGTGTAGCTCTTGTGGCATTGGGGAAACATGGAAATTCATTACTTGAGAGTGTGGCAACTTGTTGCAAAGAATTAAGAAAGGTATTTCATACACATCACCACAGTCCAGAGATGCACTATGATCTGTTGGGTTACAGAAATTTGTATCTGAAAGCTGTTAGCTTATGCCTTGATTTCTAGTAATATATCCTTCGGTACTTCCTAAATTTGTTTATGTACACTAATTCGTTGTAGGAGAGAGTATTAGGATGCTATGAAGTCATTCAAGACAAGATTGTTATGGGAAACATTGTTACCAAATCAGTTGGCTCTTCAGTTTTGACCAAGCGGCTTAGCCCCAAAGGTGTGCTGGAAGTAGCTGCATGTGAGAACCAACAAAATGAGGGCACAAGTGCTGGAGCTCCTACAAGATGTGATGAGAGTCCATCAGCAAGCAAAAGAAGGAGGATTTGCAGATGACTGGTCTCATTACCAGGTGTTTCACTTTGCAACTTTTGCTTAAAGCCTGTTGATCTAATTTGATCACTAAGAAGAATTTGGCGTGCCTAAGCAGTTTTGAGAATTAAAATAACCAAGAGAAAATGTAAGCCATGTTTGCCATTGAAATGCAAAGTTAATTGACGGGGTCTGGTCTTTCCGGTGATGGTGATGGTTATTGCTTGATTGGTTTAGGTTGGTAGTGGAATTGAGCCTTGGACTTGTATGTTGTCGACTTGAAGAGATGAAAATTATTTTGTTCTATTCTGTATCATGCTCCCTTATTTGCTTTTTGTGAGAGCCTTGCAGGATGGGATGTTTTGATTTCGATATTGGGAATACAATGAAACAGAAAGCAGAAACAAATAGGGACATGAGAGGAGAGGAGAGACTTGGGAGGAAGGGTGTGTGTTGCTTTCCTTAAAGAGGTTTGGACTCTGGATTTGTCGACACTATTTATATTAGTAGTGGGTTTTCTAGCGATGGTATGTCTCTGTGCCAGCTTGCTATGCCCTAGCTTGTTCCACTATCTCTAGTAAACCCCATAAAAAGGTGCAAATAGTTTCATCTGATGATTCAATGAATCAAGAAACAAGAACACGATAAAAGGAGTGCAGTTTTTCCTTTCCTAGTTCAGGATGCTAACTCAAGATCTAGGATCAGTTACCGTGACTAGGGAATTTTGTATTTTTATCAGTACATTCCAAATTCCGTACTCACTGGCCAGTGGCCACTACGGTTTTGTCATTGTGGAATGCCGCTTGACGCCACTTCTCTTTGGAACAACTAGCCAGAACATAATCCAAACTATCGCGCCGTAGAAACAAATATTAGATCCAAGATTCTGACCTGTCAGGTAACATATATTCTTTCACCTGCGAACTGTAAATAACACTTGAGATGGATTTGATGTCGCCAGGCACTGGCTGCCACTTGTGTGCCTGTTGCTTCGTTCAGTATCGACCTGTGCAATACCTGTGTAGGTGTGGCTGTGCCATGCTCCGGTGGGGCAAGAGGACCCCCTGCCAGGATCATCCAAACCCTCATCGTCCGCGGCGTGCCGTTGCGTTGCGTTGCATCCAAATCCACGCCTGCCACCGGCGATGGATTCCGCCGGCACCTGCCATTGTCGGGGTCCACGGCGGAGCTGCTGCCAAGGGGGATTGGATTTGCCTCGGGGCAACGAGGCTGTCCATTAACCACATTTTCTAAATTTTGTCCCCACAAAAAATTCATCTTTTTCTAAAAGATTTTCTTCCCTATATATCATTTCTCTCCAACTCCATTCGCTAATCTTTACATCAAAGTTTCATAATGGGGATGTATTTTAGTCTAGATTTTTACTTTGTTATAACCTTAAGCACAATTTTGTTCTTCGAAAAAATAGTATTGTTATATATTTTATTTCTCTCTGATCAAGTTTTCTTTATCTTACTTTTACATCAGAATTTCATATTAGAAACATATTTTAGTCGAGGTTTTAAATGGATTAATAGTAGTAAATGTATTTAAAATATACTAGCTGAAATGTTGAATGTTTTGAAACTAATTTTGAAGACGAAGCTAGCCATACTATTTAAAAATTCAATTGATACATATATATATATTTACAAGTAAAATATTCTCAACGGGTAAAAGAACTTTTTACTCTATAGTGCGTTGGATCCTATCGGCAAAAGGCTACAAATATTCTAATATTTGCACATAGAAAAGAAGCTGGTCTTTGGATGCTTTGCACCGAGATGGTAGCGAAGATTTGCGCATGAATATATATACATTATGGACATATCGTAAATACGAATATCTATAAAAATAAATCTCGAAACAAAAAAATAGAAATATGAACTAAGTAAGAAGAAAGAAAAGTAATAAAAGAGAAAAACATGAAAAAATAAAAATTAATCAAGCCATACCAAATCAACAGAATAAAAGGATAAAATGAAACTAAAGTGGAAGAAAAAAGAAACAGCAAAACTGCAACAAATGCGGAAGAATAAAAAAGGTAACACGTAAGAAAAAAAAAAAAAGGAAAGCAGCGCACCAGTGCGGCAGCCAGCCTTTCCACGAACAAAAAAGAAGAAACGGCCCAACTGCGGCCCATGTAGCGCATGGGAGAAGTCCGACCGGAACTGACCAAGATTCGCGCCGGAACGTCGGTGTACCGGCGGGGAACGCGTCGACAAGGTCGATGCCGACTCCGATCCGTGCGTCGCATTGCCTCCGAAGTCGGTAAATCTCCTCTATAAATTCGACGCGCCGCGTCCGTGTCACGGCAGATCACTAGCGACGATCATGGCATCGCCCCCGTCGTCGTCGTCCATGCCGGAGAAGCCCTTGCCGCCCTACGGCACGCGGGGCGGCCTCGTGCCCCGGCGGCCGGAGGACTTAGGCGGTTGTGGCGCCTTCCCCGAGGTTCACGTCGCGCAGTACCCGCTCTCCATGGGCATCCGCGAGGCTGCGGCGGGATCCAGCGTGCTGGCCGTGACCGTCGACGCGCGCGGCCAAGTCGCGTTCGACGCGGTGGTCCGGCAGGGCCAGAACGCCGCCAAGATCGTGTACTCCAGCCACGCCGACCTCGTCCCCAAGATCGGCGCGCCCGGCCGGGACGCCGATGACGAGGACGACGAGGAAGAAGCTACCACCGCCCGGACGCGGGCCGCGCTGCAGGCGATCATCGACGCCCGGCTCTCCGTCGTGCAGCCGCCGGCGAGCGCCCGGCGCGACCCGGCGTTCGTCAAGTACAGGCCGGCGCGGCAGTCGGCGGCGTTCAACTCGGGCGCGGAGGAGCGGGTCGTGAGGGTGGAGCACGCGCAGGAGGACCCGGTCCTGCCGCCCAAGCACAGGCGCCGGCGAGTGCCGAGGCCGGCCGGGTCGCCGCCCGTGACCGTGACGCACTCGCCGTCGCGCCCCGTGTCGCGGAAGGACATGGAGGACTGGAGGATCCCGCCCAGCGTCTCGGACTGGAAGAACCCCAAGGGGTACTCCATCCCGCTGGACAAGCGGGCGGCGGCGGCGGCGGACGGGCGGCGGATGGAGGACGTCCAGGTCAGCGACGGCTTCGCCGGCCTCTCGGAGGCGCTGTACGTCGCCGAGCGCAAGGCCAGGGAGGCCATCGAGGCGCGCGACAAGGTGCGCATGGAGCTTAGGATGAGGGAGCAGGAGCAGCGGGAGCAACAGCTGCGTGAGATCGCGAACAAGGCGCGCGCGGAGAGGGCGTCGGACGCTGCTCCGGCGCCGCCGCCGCCAGTGTACGCGGCGGAGCAGCGGTGGGAGGAGAGGGCGCAGCGCGACACGGTGCGCCAGGAGCGGCGGCGCCAGAGGGAGTGGGAGAGGCGGCGGGAGGCGTCGAGCGGAAAGAAGAGCAGGGTCACAAGGGACAGGGACCGGGACGTCGGCGAGAGGATCGCCCTGGGAATGGCGAGCACCGGCGGCGCCGGCGCCGGCGAGGTCACCTACGACGAGCGGCTGTTCAACCAGGACACGGGGATGGACTCCGGCTTCGCCGCGGACGACCAGTACAACGTCTACTCCGGAAGGCTCTTCGGTGTGCAGCCGGCGCTGTCGACGACGGCGCTCTTCCGGCCTAACAAGCACGGCGACTCCGACATATACGGCTGTGCGGACGAGCAGATCGAGAAGATGACCAAGACAGACATGTTCAAGCCTCACAAAGGGTTCTCCGGTGCTCTTGATCGGGCGGACGGCAAGAGGGAGAGGCCGTGTGAGCTCGATGGGCCTGTGGAGAGCGGGGAAGCCGAAGATCCCTTCGTGGAACTTGATCGGTACATGAGCAAGGTGAATGAGGGTAAGAAACAATGAGAAGATGGTAAAGCGAGCCGGCCGCTCCTATGCCATGAAGAAGAGCTAAGCTTCTCAGCTAGCGCTGGAGGGCTCGATTTCGTTGTTGTTGACGTATATGATTTTTGGACCAAATAAACGTACGTTTGGCTGTACGCTTTGCTTGTTGCTGAATTTTAATGCACGTACAACCTATACGTCACAAAAAAAAAAAATCAATGCAAGCAATCCACATACCTGGTATTCTTTTGGCTGTCCTTTATTTTTCAATGGTCATTAAGCAAAAGATGTAAACTTTTTATCTTAAGCAAGCATGCCGCAATTATTTTAATTTCTTTTCTTTTCTATATATACCAACACTGTCCCTCTGATGAATTCTGATCAGGAGAAGCTGTAGCTCCGGCCGGGGATTGAAATCTCCAGTGGAGCCATCCGCTATACTAGTACACATGGGCCCTGTGCAGGTCATCGACGTACGTACGTTTTGCGACGTCTGATTTGTGACGGACGGTGGATCGCGGTAACGCTAACGCCAAAGCACACGCGCGCGGTCGATTAAGGAAGGAAGAAGGCATTTATAGGAATATATGATGAGTTGTGATCGCGATGAGATTAATTGAAGTGGATGGCGAGTCCTGATCGAACTCTGCAAAGCCGATCTTATATATCCAGACCAGAAGAAGATGCCTGGCCTGGCCGGCACTTTCCTCCCAGCCGGCGGATCAAGAGATCAATAATAGTAGTACCTCGCTCGGAAACTCATCAAGATTCAACAAGCAGGCATTATGGAGGAGACCTGGCTGGTGGACGATCTCGTGGAAGAGATCCTGATCCGCTTCAGGCCTTGTTTGGTTACTCGTGGATTGGAGTGGATTAGTATGGAATGGAAGGGAATGGAGAAAATTTTAAACTATGGTAGATTTAAACACACTCCAATCCCTCCAATCCACGTGTATTCCACCCCAATCCACGTGTACTCAAACAAAACCTGAGGCCGGACGACCCTGGCCGCTTGGTCCATGCCGCCCTCGTCTGCAAGCCCTGGCGCCGCCTTATCTGCGACGCCGACTTCCAACGCAGGTTCCGAGAGTTCCACCGCGTGCCACCTGTCTGAGGCCGGCTATGCAATCTCGTCGAGTACAGGCCCGACGGCGACGACTACCCATACACCTCCGTCGCCCGCTTCGTCCCCAACCCGCGGTTCCCGCCCCCACCGTGCCGACCGCCGCGACCGGTACCTACGCGACTCCCGCCATGGCAATGTCATCCTCCACCAGGTGCCCTGCTACGACGAGCAGAACTTGGTCGTTTGGGACCCATCCACGGACAAGCATGTCGAGGTACCGAACCAGCCATCGGAGCCCTACCTGTACCCCTGCCGCGGCGCCCGCCGCGGTGGTCTGCGCCAAGCATACCGGCGGCTGCGACCATCTCGACTGCCATGATGGCCACTTGCTCGTGGTGTTCGCGGGATGTGAGAGGGCAACGGGGACCATGTTTGCCCGTGTCTACTCATCGGAGACCGGGGCATGGGGTGAGGTGGCGCCTCCACCGAAACCACAGGCGACGATACGTATACGCTTACCAAGCCTAGTGCCCTCGTCGGGAATGCCCTCTACTTCATGACTACTCTTCCCATGCTCCTCAAGTACGACTTGACCACACGCAAAATTTCTGAAACCCACCTCCCATCGTCAATCGATCCAGAGAGCATCGACCTCACCACTACCGAAGATGGTCGCTTGGGATTCGCAGTGATTGAGGACACCACGCTCCACCTATGGTCAAGGGAGATCGATGATGCCGGTCCCAATAAAGACGACAGTGCCACCAGATGGGCACCATATAAGGCCATTGACTTCAAGACACTGCTCCATTGCGTACCCTTCATACCCTTGCCTCATTGTGTGTTTGGCTTTGCACATGGTGTTGGTGTCATTCTTCTAGGGGCGGAGAGGCGTACCGTCGTCTTACTTTTTGATCCAAAATCCGATCAGGTGCTGCAATTGGAGAGGTTGCAGCTGGAGAAGGGTTATTATATATTTAGCATTGTTCCTTACATGAGCTTTTGCAGCCCCATCCAACCATCAGGCAGCCACGTCGCCGCCGCCGTGTCGTCCTCCCATCCCTGATTCCTCCATCAACATCTTGATGTAATACTAGATTTGTTTTTCTAGTATTCAGACTGATAGTATCAGTTTTGTCACACTTGTTAACTTTATATGCGATTTTTTACATTATGGTATATAAATTGTTATACTTCTTTTATTCAAAAAGTAACTAAACTCTGTCTTCTATCGAGCAGTTGAGGTGTTTGACAGTTTGAGTGAGCAAAACTATGGGAATTGAAAGATTGATTTATACTGACTCTTGTAAGTCTCATGGCTCAAGCATATGTAAAGAGAGCTTAAAGGAACCCAATTTACACCAAATAAGTAAATACCCACCTATTATCTAAACCGTCGAATGGAATATTACAATCTAATTCTAGCTATTGGTTATTTATCCAACCCACAAAACATATTTTCGGAATCCAGGCATACGCCACATCCACGCACGAACGACGATCAATACCCCCAGCTGGAGATTGAGACCTTCTCTGGCCCAGATCACCTCCAACCCAAAGTTTAGCCGCTGCTCCTTTAAGAAGATCAATAGACTACACAATACCATTGCTCACAATGAAGCAAAAAAAAAAAAAAAAAGCAAGGCAAACAATGCCCTCACAGTGCAGATTTTCTTGTTCCAATTCTATGCACCTTGTTTGCCCTGTATTAGCAGCCCTTCAAACCCCTTTTTCTGCAGATTAAGGCCTCCTTATAATCCAGCTTGTACACTGTTGCTAATCTAATAAAGCTGGAGCCGTTATTAAAAAAAAAACGATGATCTTACCGTAGGAAGAAGCACACCAGCGGAAAACAATTTTTTTTTTGCCAAGGTTCGTACATGTACCTAGGCTAGGCATGTCGTATAGGACTGCAAACACCCAATGTTCAATGCGTGCACGGCTAGGAGTCTGAGCCAATCTGTCGCTCTCTAGTCTCTAGTGCCGAAAATCTAAACAAATTGAACGCAGCATCAAAGGCGGAATAGATAAATCCAACTTGTATGGACTAGGATGCTACCATGGCATATGGGACATGGAACCACTTATTACTAGCTGCCTTGGTAGACCATCTGCACTCGTTACGCCATCCATTCCGCTACGCTTGAATGGAGGAAAATTTTGGCGTAAAAGAGGTGCAGCCCATTCCTGCATGGTTCCGCTAAAGCTACCGGAGGAGCTGCGTTCCTCCAGATGTGGGGGAGTACGGCGCCTTCCGCCATCTACTCTTCCGCTGCGGGCCCATCAACGATCCTTCCTCCCGCGCTCCATCGGAAGAGAGAGAAGCGGACGGCCGGCCGGCCGGAGGAGTTGACGAGATGCCCCCGTTGGCTCGAAGGTCGCCGGCGGTAGCTCGACGCGGTGGGGCAAGAGCACCCCACTGCACACTGCCGTCGACGACCCTCGTCGCTCGCGCACGGGGAGACCAACGGCCTCGGCTGTGGGGGCGCGGCGCTGGATCTAGGGAAGGAAGGGGAGAGGATTGGAGAGGAGAGGAGATGGCGGATCTGTGGGAGTCTGGTGGCGCGGAGGTGGGCGAGGCGGCGGTAGGAGCGGGGCGCGGCTATCGGGGAGATCGGGCCCACGGCCCACGACGGAGGCAGGAAGGCGAGCGGGCGGTGCGCGACGATGGTGACGGCGTCCGCGGCGGCGGCAGGAGGAGGCGGGCGGGCGGTGCGTGGCGACAGGGCCCGCGACGGCGGCAGGGAGGCGGGCGGGCGGTGTGCGGCGACAGCGCCCGCGACGGCGGCGGGGAGGCCCGCGGGCGGTGCGCGGCGACAGCGACGGGCGGTGTGCGCCGACAGCGCCCGCGGCGGTGGCGGGGAGGCGAGCGGGCGGCGGCGGCTGGGAGGCGGGCGAGCGCCGCACGCGTAGGAGAAACCAATGAGAGTGGAGAAGAGATTGTGGGGACCACATGCCAGTGGTGGAAGATATTATATAGTTTTGGTATGGTGGTTTGTGGGAAAAAATAAAATATTTGGTAGTGGATGTGGAGGAAATATATAGAGGGATATGAGTGCAGAAAAAGTTGATTGGAAGGAAAGAATCTTGCTGACTGGGCTAGAATATTCTTTTTGGAAGAAAAGTTTGGAGGAATAGGAGTGTAGATAGTCTAGCCGCCAAATAGGTTGTGGCTAAACTATCGCCAAAATCCTAGGAGAAAAATTGAATACTCTTTCTAAGAGTCGGCGGAGCACATAGAGCCTGCTTAGTTGGATACCGATTTTTACCACACTAAATTTTGGTCAAATTTGACCACATTTAAATTGATATCTCGACCCAGCCATATAAATGAGAGAATTTGTAAGGATCGGATGCCCAAGAGGGGGGTGAATTGGGCTAATTTCAAACTCTAAACGAAAATCCTTAGCCTAACGAAACTACAAATTAGCCCACTTCACCCTCTACACGAACCTACTCTACACGACAAAGCAAGAAACCCTACGCATGCCAGTGGAAGGAAAACCGCAACGGAAGCTAAGACTAGCAACACTAATGACCACAGCAAGGGACATAATAGCCAAGAAGAGACTAACCATGATGACTACTAGATGCAATCCATAAAAATAGCAAGAACCAAAAGAGCATCAAGTAGAGGGACAAAGGAGAGAGACAACCGGATTTTTTCCGTGGTATCGGAGGTTTGGCACCCTCCCCTAGTCCACGTTGCGGCACACCCTAGAGTGTTTTGCCGCCTCCCATGCTTGTGGGCGCTCACTAAGAGTCTCCGTTCGCCATCCCGCCGAGGTGGAGCTCAAACCTTGTACACCGTTGTTCTTCGGGCTTCCACAATCTCCTTGGCAAGCTCTGAGAACGCACCCCGGTCACTAAGTCCGCCTAGGTGCTGCCAATCACCAAGAGTAACAAGCCGCCGGTCTTCACTTGATCTTGATCCTCACCAAGATGGATGCACACAAGCCTTGACTTTGATCTTGCTCTCAAAGGATGAATATGTAAGTGGTTGTTGCAAAGAGTTGAAGCACAAGGGCTCTCTGAGTGTATGAAATTACTGGAGTGTCAAAGAGTACGAAATGATGTGAAAAAACCCATATATATAGCCTCTCAAGTTAATAGAGCCGTTGCAAAAGAGAAGAGCTGACGCAATGCACATCGGATTGTCCGATCCCTTACTTTTCCTAACATCGGACAATTCGGTCCATATACTTTACCAACAGTCACTGACAAACTACGTCATTAACTGTGCAGGTAATTTTGTCCGATGTTTTGTCCGAGGATGTGGGTTCGGACAATCCGGTCCCTATATCTGAGAGCACCCTGAAAAATAGCCGTTGCTGAGTTTGTCCTTCCATTTATCCGATGTATGGAGTTAGGACTGTCCGGTCCATTGATCGGTTTATTTTTACACCAAACCATAGCCTCGTGTTTGTTTGTCCTTCTATTTGTCCGATGCATTGAGTTCGGACTGTCCGGTCCACTGTTTAGCTGATTCCCACACCAAACCATAGCATCGGGTTTGTTTGTCCTTCCATTTATCCGATGTGTTGAGTTCGGACTGTCCGGTCCACTGTTTAGCTGATTCCCACATCAAACCATATTCTCGGGTTTGTTTGTCCTTCTATTTGTCCGATGTGTTGAGTTCAGACTGTCCAGTCCACTATTTAGCTGATTTTCACAGGTTTGAAGCTTCATGTTACTTTGTCCTTAGTTTTGTCCGGTTGCATTAGATCTGACTGTCCGGTTTGCTGATTTGCATGGTCTTTAAACCGGATGACTTCACTTCAAAACCTATGTTTGTCCGCTCCCTTGTTTTGACTCAGAGAGGACAATCCTATCCTCATTTCATTTTCTGATTTGAATTTTTCTTCATGTGTTTTGATATGAAGATTGATTTTTTTGGACCTTGAGCCTATGTAGCTTGTACCTCTGCTGTTCTTGAAAGATTTGGCATGTGTGCATCATAACTTGGCAATTCACTTAATCAACTAATAACTGTTGACCCCTCTTAATAGTGCGGACACTAGAAAGCTATAAAGTCTATCTAAACAAGGATCATTCAACACCATGATCCTTGACTCTAGAAAAGTCCTTAGCCTTCGAGATACGGATGAAAACCAAATCCGCTTTCATAAAACGAAACATTTGAATTAAGGGCCATTCACATAATCCAATGAGCAACAATTTTTGTATTCATTATTAAACTTACACTCATAAGCTCATTAGACAACACTTAAGCTTGCCAATCAATCACCGAAACTCACCTTAGGGCCTAGATGCTTACAGAATTGTTGTTTGATCAAAATTTGATATCAATTAAAACATAGTCAAATTTGACCAAAATTTAACAAAACAAAAATCAACCTCCAACCAAGCGAACCCATATCCTCAGTTTTCGCCCTCGTCTTATGCCCCGTTTGGAATGCGGAAAAAATTTTCCATTCCTGAATTTTTTCTGTAAAATTGAACTGTTTTCTACAAATTTTTTTTATAATTTATGTAAAATTCCTGTGTTCCAAACGCACGCCGAGTCAAGCCGGACTGTCCTGGCCTGGCCCGCCCGAAGCAGCCCAGGCCCACCCGCTTCTAGAACCCACCGTTGGATGGATTGGAAGGCGTGCGTACGGGATCGCACTTGCCCGTTGCAATTGCAGCGCCGCGTGCAGCTGCGACTTTTCCTAGAGAGCAAGGAACTGAAACCGGTTGACCCCCACCACCAACGCCCCCACTAGTGGCCAACCCCACGCACGCTCTCTGCGACGCGCAACCCCGTTCCCCACTCCCCCCTCTTCCATTTCCTCGGACCCCACCGCACCGGCGCGCCCCCATCCCTCAGATGCAGCAGCCGCCCGCCGAGATGCACCCCGCCGCCTCCGCCGAGCCCCAACCCGCCGCCGCTGCTGTCGTCGCCGACAGCGCCGCCGTCCCCGCATCCGATCCCTCCCCGCCCCCGCCGGCGCCGGCGCCCGAGGCGGCCGATCCGCCAGCCCCGCCGCCCCCGCCGCCCGCGGCGGCGCCCAAGACCGTCACGTGGAGCGAGAAGCTCACGTCGGACTCGCCGACGCACGTGCACGCCGCCGCGGCCGCCGAGTCCAGCCAGTACGTGTCCCGCGGGCCCGCCGCCTCCTCGTCCAAGGGTAAACAGCCTACAGCCCTCGGCTGGCTCGATGCGTCTGTGCCTTAGTTTGGTGCTGTGCTGCTCTTGTCTGTAGGAGGTTTCGGTTTTCTGATTTTTCGCTCTGTGTTGGTTGGTACATTATTACCAGGCACCGTGGAGGTGGTGAAGGAGACGCTGTCGAGGTGGGGGAAGTCGTGGGGGGAGACCTCCAAGATGGTCGAGAGCCTCAGCCGGGACACGTGGCAGCACTGTGAGATCTCAGCGCCCCCACTAGCCTCCTCTCTTTCTTCCGAGAATCTGTTGTGTGTATTCGAATGCTTGCGTGATTCATCCCTTGCGGTGCACGGATTGGTCCGATTTGCTACCTTTCCATGGATCAAAGGAAAGAATCGCCACATATAAAGTATGCAAAGTGAAAGACGTGCTACAGCGCTTTTGAGAATTATGGTGGGGATTGCATTTTTGAGCTGGGGTAGTAGGATCCTTCAACCTTTGGCCCAATAAAAGATGCACATTGGAACATGTTGGTGTAGCTTTCCACATGCTTATGTGCTTTGTATGCTAGGTATCTCCATAAGTATGCTTGTGGTTTAAAACTTTTCTTTAAGCCCTGTTACCTGAGGACTTGTAATTGTACTGATTTCCTTGTTGATCTTACTTAGACATTAGCCATAGCATGTAGTATGCTTAATCATTTGTGGAGATGAAGAAACATCTTCAGTTCATCCAATCACATGCTATAACTGAATGTTCACGAATGCATGTGTAAACTTGTGTTTGCTTGCACCGTGACTAAATTCATCATAGGGACAAAAGTGGCATCCTGGGACAGATTTTACGACACTGAGATTTGCCATTACCTTGTATCTGCTGATTAGGGTTTTAGGCTAAATGCCTCATTTCATAAAACTTGTAATGTACGTCAATAGCACTTTCGTTATCAAACTCACAGATCATTCAAATACTGACTAGTAGCAGTGGATTCAAAAACTCATCAATTTGGTTAAACATTTATCTTCTTCACATAACGTGTAATATAGATCTTCTAAAAAAATTACTATTATTCCAAGGGAAGATCCTCAGTGGCATGTGTAGCCATCCACCTTATTTACTTCAGATCAGTAAAATTGATCATGATGAAGTGAAACATTCAGCAGATAATTGATGCCAACTCACAAGATCTTGTATAGTTGTATTAACCTACAATTCTAATTGAGGATGTGGAAAATAAACCTAAAGTCTTCTGTCTGTTAACATGGTTTCCTTTTTGCTTGACAATTTGCCGTTTTTTTTCTAACAGTCAAGACTGGACCTAGTTTTACTGAAGCTGCTATGGGACGCCTAGCTCAAGGAACTAAAGTTCTAGCAGAAGGAGGCTATGAGAAGATATTTAAGCAGACCTTCGAAGTTCTTCCAGATGAGCAGCTGAAAATATGCTATGCGTGCTATCTCTCAACATCAGCGGGTCCTGTCATGGGTGTATTGTACATTTCTTCAGCTAAGATTGCATTCTGCAGTGACAATCCCCTCTCTTACAAAGCTGGAAACAAAACCGAATGGAGTTACTACAAGGTATGGGTTGCTCGCTTCCTCTAGCTATTTAAATCAATCTTCCTTTACAAATCAGTTTTATCATGTTTTTGACTTGTTTGATTGCTATAAGAGATCATTGTTAGTTTGTTTCCCTTGGATTGATGAACGTAACTTGATAATGGGTAAAAGTATTTTGTTAGTGGGAAAATGACATAGGTTTTGGGGATGAGAGTAGCTGTGCTATTCAGTTCCACTCCGTTCTGAAGAAATGTAGGAGTATAAACTGAAATGAAAGTGCAGTCTGGTACTCTGGTTACCTTGCTAGCCTGGCAATATAATAGGTTTTGAATTATAGAAAAAATGCACAGGTGGCTGCAAGTTGATTGTGTGTTCACAACTCCTATGTACCAAGTTATCATGTCTCTACCGAGGACATGATCTAACAAGGGCACTTTCCTTCTTGCCTGTCCCTGGATGAAACTGGGGGTTAATTTGTCACATCTTCCCAATGGCTGCTCAATCCATTTCGATGTTCAATTATCTGTAGCAATTCAGTGACCAGATGATTCTGTTCGATAAAAAATGTTTTCTCAACTTTTCAAAAACAGGTGGTCATTCCTCTCCACCAGCTTAGAGCAGCAAATCCTTCGATAAGCAAAGTAAATCCTGCTGAGAAGTACATCCAGGTTGTTTCCGTCGAAGGTCATGAGTTCTGGTTCATGGGATTTCTGATGTACGACAAAGCCGCAGCCAGTCTTCAAGAAGCCTTGGCCAGTGCTCGTGAGTTGCAACCGTAGAGACATCAAAGGGTGGTTTTCAGTTACATCAGCCTCCACATCCTCGTCTCCAGTTAGCTTCTGAGTGTCTCCTGTTTCAGATCCTTCGAGCTGAAGCTTTTGACACGATACACTCACTAGCTTGCATACGTGTTGGAAATGTGAAATGTCTGTTTGCCTACGTTGTAATCATGAGATATATGGGAAAACACTGCTGCTGTCCATTTTGAATGCATTAGTTGCCAACATTTAAATGTGACAGCATGAATGCCAGCTTGGCACTTGATATGAATATCCTAGAAAAAGATGGATGGAACCGGAAGTTGGGGGGAAACAGCAATTGATGGTTTTTATAAGCTAACTAGAGTTTCAAGGTTTCCCTTATTCATGTTGGTATATACGGGAGCATGGTATATGGACATCCTTCACACAGCAATTTTCTTTTGTTGAGAAACACACAGCACAGTTGGGAGGGAAGCTGCAAGCAAGTTTTCGGCTCCATCGTGCTCTTGAGGGGCATATCGCAGACTCGTCGGTTGAAGGTCGTGCGGGATCGTGTTTAGGCACGGACAGCATGAACCGTCACCAGCAGCAATCGAACCATCAAGGATGCAAATCGATACAGCCCCCGACATGTATATACTCTCAGTTCTTTTTTAATTTTTTTTAATTTATATTTTTTTTCAAAATTTTAATCTTTCGTTTTATTTAAAAAAACTTGTATAAATGTATAAAAACACAAGTCATACTTAAATTACCCCTAACAAAAGTAACAACAAAATAAATAAAAAGTAATGAAATTTTTTTAAATAAGACGAAAGATTGAAGTTTTGAAAAAAAAAAAAACAACCACGTGAAATAAAAAAAAATGGAGGGAGTACAACCCTAAAAGCGCTAAAATTATAAGCTGGCCCTAACAGATCGTTTTTCACGGTTCATGGGTTTTGGTGATATATGGCTGATTATCGTAATACAGTTGCTGATGTTCGCTTTTCTTTTTGCTCAATATAGCCCAGCCCAATGACTATATAATTAAAGAAATACCACTCTGAACTGGAAATTACATTCATTCCTTTTCAAGGTAGAGTACAAACAATTTATCCAAAAAAAAAAAACGAAGGTCCGACATAAGCTTGGAGGGGGCCAACTAAAAAGCCGAGAGATGCGGAGGCGAACAGAAGGCGATTCCATGGCGATTGCGGCGGCTGGCCGCTGATCTGTTTGAGGATCATCCTGAGAAGTCTAGCGGGGCGTTTCCCTACGTCGCCGTCGAGGTTCCTGGCGCCCGCTCTTGGGGCGACGCGGAGCTAATTTGGTTGCGTCAACGCTACTTGTTCCCATCTAGGGTTTCGAGGGAGTCAGAAGTTCTTTTAGCAGGGTTGGGTGGACCCAACTTGTGCTACGATCCGAAACAGGCTTGATCCTGGACGGGTGGTGCCTGGAACCATATACAAGGTGGTGCGGACACGGACGGAAGCTGCAAGGTTTAGGGTTTCCACTTCAACTGCACCCCTCATTCTCATCTGCAAATGCTTACTCCTAGTTTCGTTGGGCGGCGGGGGGGGGGAGGGGGGTGATCAGGGATCTCCGGTGAGGAGGTTGCCCACCCGAAGCCAAACCCTAACGTTCCTGGAGACGCGCGTTGAGGAGATGGCGAAGGTGAATGATGTGGGAGATGGCTGGAGCAAAGGATGAACGGAGAAGATCGAGAGAAACGGAAGCTGGGAAGGAAGAGTTTCCATCTAGAGATGGGAATAGATACAAGTCTGCTGCAGATGAGGTGGCGAAGGCGGACGAAGGAGAAGTGCCGCAGGGAAGTGTGGCGGAGCAGGATGGCAAGCGGATGGAGGATGGACGTATGGTTCTGCATGAACTGTACAAAAGGAATGACGATGAGGACGCAGCTGCAGATGAGGATGGATACGAGTTTGGAGATGATGAAGAAGCGGAGGAAGCAATTAGTAGATGGGCGGCAATTGCAAGGTATTACTCCTCGCAGTTTTTTAGCGTCAAAGGCATGTTTGCTGAGATGAGCGTGGCATGGGGGCTAAAATCCCCAGCAGGAGTAAGGATGATTGGTCAGAATAAATTCCTCATTGAATTTGAGGAAGAAAGCAGCTTCAGGTATGTCGTCAAAGGAGGCACTTGGAGGCATAGAGGAGATGCCTTGATCATAGTTCCCTATGACGGTGCGAGCCGACTTTCTGAGGTGGTGATTGACACTATCCCAATGTGGATTCGAATCTACAACATGCCGTTGGGTATGTTGACTACTGGCTTTGTTCGAGCGCTGGCAGCCGATGTCGGAGAGGTTATTGAAATTGGTGAAAGCATCTTGGATTTTAAAAGAGTAAAGATCAATTTTGCTCTTGAGAATCCCCTAAAACCTACTGCTCAAATCAAGGTAAAGGGGAAAGGGATGATGAGTTTTGTGGTGAGATATGAAAATCTGCCCTATTTTTGCTTCACATGCGGAGAATTGGTCACCCAGCAAGAGACTGCCCGGACGGTGATAGGAGAGGCGAGGGTGTCATCTTTAGCACTGATCTGAGAGCCTCACCATATAAAAAGGAGTATAGCAGGAGGTTGAACGTGCCGGCGTTGGCACCAAACCTGAGGCGTTCACTGAATTTTAGTGGAGATCAGCTGGAGAGGGCTAGATCGGCGTCGTGCAACTCGCATTCGCCGGCGAGACAGAATTCTGAAGGTAGGACCGACGCCTAAGAGGGGGGGGGGTGAATTAGGATTTTTAAAAACAAGGCTCACTAAAAACTACAACTACTAAGCAAAATCTATGCAAGTAAATCTAGCTATGTGCACTAAGGTTTTGCTAAGTGTTGCTACTTCTACCGTGGCCAAGTCTTGCAGCCTAGTTCCACCTAAAAACTAACTTATCAAGCTAGTCTAGGAAAGTAAGCACACAATTGCAAAAATGTAAAAGCGGAAGCTAAGGAGATGGGATAGAGAATGCAAACTCCCGATGACGATGATGGTAGCACACGGTGAAGACACGGCGATGTTTTTCCCGAGGTTCGGGGAGACTCGCGGTCTCTACCCCCTACGTCCTCGTTGGCGCTCCACTAAGGGCTTTGCACTCGCGTAGTCCTCAAAGGAATAAGGCCTCACCCTTTGCAAGGGTGGAGGTTGGCAAAGTGACTTCCGCGGAAGTCAAGCCACTACGGTTGGGTCTCCGGATATCCTCGGTACACACTCACCCGAACCTATCTCTCGCGTGGTCCTCCCATACCACGGCCTCGCCCGCACAGGGGTAGAGGATGGATAGGTCGCTGGGGTCTTCTGAGTCCTTCTCGCGGAGCAACCCCGCCGTCTCCACTAAAGGAAGCTTTGGCCAAAACGCTGAGGGCCTTCCTCCCTCTCACAAAGTGGTGGCGATCACTCCACACTCCAGAGGGTCTCGCAAGACTTACAGCCGCACTTGATACAAGGTCGTGCTCTCAGGCACGTATACTAGACAAATAGGCCTAAGCCAAGATGCTAACAAGCTCTTGCTATGCCGGGATGTGTCTATTTGCTCATATAGTGGTTGGGCTCTCAAATGTGGTTGCTACACTTCAAATGGGCATGGAAATGTGTCTCAACACTTGTGCTAGGCTCAGGATGCTCCAACCACCATGGGGAGGCTGCCCAAGGGGGGTATATATAGCCTCCACCTCCAAAACTAACCGTTAGAGGCAAGTTTCACTTTTCTGCGTACCCACCGGAAAGTCCGGTGGTACAGACTGTCCGGTGCGTGTAATTTTCATCCTCTTCGAGTCGACCGTTGCTCTAACAATATAGCCGTTGGAGCCACCGGACTGTCCTGTGGCACCACCGGACTGTCCGACGGTGAGCCACCGGACTGTCCGGTGTGTTGTAGTGCCGGGTCTTCGACTTGGATTGCTCTCGGTCTATATCGTCCGGTGGTACCACCGGACTGTCCGGTGGTGAGCCACCGAACTGTCCGGCGGTAGGTTTTGCACCGGACTTCGCCCCTTTTCTTCTCAGCCTATATCGTCCGGTGGTGAGCCACCGGACTGTCCGGTGCATGGAAAATTGCACCGGTTCTTCAGCTTTTGGCTTGGCTCCTTGTAGGCACCGGACTGTCCGGTGCTGCACCACCGACTGTCCGGTGCATGCTTTTTCTTCTGTTCTTGAGCCAAAAAATCGGTGGTCAGCGGGACCGCCGAGTCAGGACCTTCGCTTGCACCTTGATGGCGACTTGGGTCTTTTCTTGTGTCTTTTAGATCGCCCTTTGAGGTGTTTGTACCCCAAGTCCACCAATTACACCCTGGGACTTTAGACAAAAACACTTGCACACAAATATTAGTCCCATGGCACGTGTTGTCAGTTCAACCACCAAAATCACATATGGGGACTAAGCACAAGGCTTAGGACCCATTTTTCTTACAATCTCCCCCTTTTTGGTGATTGATGACAACACGACCAAGCAAGCAACAAAAGATACAAAATGAATAACACAACCATTCTACTTGCTAGGATGCAATGCAAAGGCAAGATTAAAGATGCTAATTGAAATATGCAATAATACCAATTGACATTTTATTTCACCAAAGATTGGAAGAATTTGCTCATGTCTTGCCCTTGCCATGATCTTGTCCCCTCTTGTGGTCAATGGACATAAGGCTCCCCCTTACTCCAATGCCACTTCCCTCTTAATGTTGGACCATTGCCTTGATCTTGATCTTTATTTCTCCCCATTGTTCTTGATCATGCGGCAACCCCTTTTGGTCCTCTTTGATCTTCTCTTCCGGGTTCTTGTTCAACTCCTTGCATGCTTGCTTGGGTCCACAATTTCTCCCCCTTTGAAATCAAACACCGAAAAAGAAAGCATTAAAAGCACAAGGGAGAGTCCCACACACTATGATCCTTAAGATATGGAAGTCAAATGGATCACAATGCATGAGACTCGCATAACATAGGTTAAACTCCCCCTAAGTGTGTGCACACATAAGATGGTAGACGAACCATATGCACATTTAGTCATTTGAGACACAGGGAAGCTTAAACTATATTATGCACGGAGGTAGCTCTAAATAATTTAAATGTACACCAAGGAATTACCAATTGAAGCCTATTTTCCTTAACTTCATGCGTACCTCCGGGGACATGGGTGAGACTACACACATGATAAACTTGAAAACATTGTAAGTCTCAAAGTAACAAACCATAAGATAGGCTCCCCCTTAATACGTGCAAACAAGCTTTGAATTGCTTGTGAGAGACATGCACTAGACATTTAAGTCCATTGGAGGAGCTCACCCTATGATTTGGACCTAAACTAAGAAACCATATAGGTTGCTCATGGGTTAGTCAAGAGACACAAGCAACCTACCATAAGATAGCCGAGGCATGCATTACTTGAAATTAAATATGCTTATGCAAACCTAGACAAGAAAGACAACTAGATGCTAAAGGAAATACCAAGAGAAAACAAGCCTAGTAACCAACAAATGAAGGACTTGGGTATGTAATGAATTTCTTCACTTGGGTTTTGTAACTTGAAACCTTATATCCGAATGTAACCAAGTCTCCAAGTCCTCCTTGCCCTTGTGGCTCTACGATGCTTTGGGAGTGACGGCCTTCTTTTGTTTTCCCTCTCTCTTGATGGCCTCTTCTCTTCTTTTTAACTTACACATGTAGGACTTATGGCCTTCTTTGTCGTAAAAGAAGCAAACCATGGTTTGACTCTCCTCAAGCTTCTTCACCACCTTGAGGCGGTTATCTTGAGAAGGTTGGGCTTGCTCCTTTTGACCTTGTAGCCTTGCCACATCTTTCTTGAGCCGATCCACCTCTTGCTTGAGTACCTCAAATTCCTCCTCCCTACAAGTTTCTTGATACCAACTAACAAACAACTTGCAAGGGGGTGAGTGAGGTTTAACATTTAAATCAAAGCAAGAGGTAGAAGCATCCTTTTTAGATTTTTCAAAAGAGAGTGTGGATGCATCACTTGAAGTAGCTTTTAATTCAAGAGGCTCAATTTTCTTTGTTAGCTCATCGTTATGGTCTAGGACCATATCAAACTTAAGTACCAATTTTTCATAATTGGTTGATGAGCTAGCCAATTGAGCTTTAAGACTCTTGTTTTCGCAAATTAATCTAGCTACTTCTTGTTCAAGCTCATTTGGGGAGAGGGCACCAACATCACTTTCATTTTTACCTTTGGCCATAAGGCACTTGTGTGATGTAGAGGATGATTTGCGCGAAGTAGACTTGTGGGAGTGCTTCTTATGATGATCTTCATCGCTTGACACATCGACCCACATGCCGATGCTCATAAGCGCCTTGTACCTATCTCTTTGTTCTTTTTCCTTCTTCTTGAGCTTGTGCCTCTTCTTCTTCTTTTTCTTCTTGGCAATGATAGGACATGAGTCCATGTAATGCCCTTTCTCACCACATCCAAAGCAACCACCTCTTCTTTCCTTCTTCCTTTGGCGGTTGTGCTCAATTTCCTCAATGGTGATAGGGACGCCCTTGGAGTTGAGCTTCTTCAATGCCTTCTCCATTCTCTTGATCAACATTGCAATTTCTTCTTCATCATCATCGGAGGAGGAGCGTTGGGCTTGATCGTCTTCATCACCATCTTCTTCTTCTTCACTTGAGCTTGAGCTTGTTTCTTTCTTACTTTTGCCCTTCTCCATCTTCTTCTTTTCACCATGAATGGTGAGTGCATGTGACTTGGATGAAGAGGTGTCTTGGCCAATCCCTTGGTATTGCTCAAATGCAATGATCTTGCCAAGAACCTTGGTGGGCGTCAAGGTGCTCATATCTTGTTGGAGAAGATAGGTGGTAATGCTTGCATATTTGTCTTTTGGAAGCACTTCGACGATCTTCCTTGCAACATCGGCATCGTTAAGCTTGGTTTCACCTATTGAATTGAACTCATTGACAATAAAATTTAGGCGTGAGTACATGTCATTAGCCAATTCATTAGGAAGCATAGTAAAGGAATTTAAAGCACGCTTAACCAAGCTAAGCTTTTGCTCCTTGACGTCACTTGTGCCGCCATGGAGTGCTTGAAGCGATTCCCAAATCTCATGAGCGCTTGAGAGGCTACATACTCTACTAAATACATCAATGCTCAAAGACCTGAACAAAATGTCACGAGCAATGGCATTGAATTGTATTTCTTTCTCATCGGCTTTTGTCGGTTTTGCCGGCCGAGAGAGGGGTTTCGTTCCTTCCTTCGTCACTCGCCAAACATCCAACCCTACGGCCTCTAGATAGCTAGCCATTCTAACACGCCAATAGGGGTAGTTCGTGCCGTCAAAGTGAGGAGCGCTACCGCTACTCATCCTTCCACTCTAAGACGTCTCTAGTACTCAATCCGGCGGTGAAGCCAAGAGTCCAAATATGAGTTGTGATCTCTAATGACAATGAAATGGACTTGATTGAGCGGCCCGGCTCTGATACCAATTGAAGGTAGGACCGACGCCTAAGAGGGGGGGTGAATTAGGATTTCTAAAAACAAGGCTCACTAAAAACTACAACTACTAAGCAAAACCTATGCAAGTAAATCTAGCTATGTGCACTAAGGTTTTGCTAAGTGTTGCTACTTCTACCGTGGCCAAGTCTTGCACCCTAGTTCCACCTAGAAACTAACTTATCAAGCTAGTCTAGGAAAGTAAGCACACAATTGCAAGAATGTAAAAGCGGAAGCTAAGGAGATGGGATAGAGAATGCAAACTCCCGATGACGATGATGGTAGCACACAGTGAAGACACGGCGATGTTTTTCCCGAGGTTCGGGGAGACTCGCGGTCTCTACCCCCTACGTCCTCGTTGGCGCTCCACTAAGGGCTTTGTACTCGCGTAGTCCTCAAAGGAATACGGCCTCACCCTTTGCAAGGGTGGAGGTTGGCAAAGTGACTTCCGCGGAAGTCAAGCCACCATGGTCGGGTCTCCGGATATCCTCGGTACACACCCACCCGAACCTATCTCTCGCGTGGTCCTCCCGTACCACGGCCTCGCCCGCACAGGGGTAGAGGATGGATAGGTCGCTGGGGTCTTCCGAGTCCTTCTCGCGGAGCAACCCCGCCGTCTCCACTAAGGGAAGCTTTGGCCAAAACGCCGAGGGCCTTCCTTCCTCTCACAAAGTGGTGGCGGCCACTCTATACTCCGGAGGGTCTCGCAAGATTTACAGCCGCACTTGATACAAGGTCGTGCTCGCAGGCACGTATACTAGACAAATAGGCCTAAGCCAAGATGCTAACAAGCTCTTGCTATGCCGGGATGTGTCTATTTGCTCATATAGTGGTTGGGCTCTCAAAAGTGGTTGCTACACTTCAAATGGGCATGGAAATGTGTCTCAAACACTTGTGCTAGGCTCAGGATGCTCCAACCACCATGGGAAGGCTGCCCAAGGGGGTATATATAGCATCCACCTCCAAAACTAGCCGTTAGAAGCAAGTTTCACTTTTCGGCGTACCCACCGAACAGTCCGGTGGTACACCACCGGACTATCCGGTGCATGTAATTTTCATCCTCTTCGAGTCGACCGTTGCTCTGACAATATAGCCGTTGGAGCCACCGGACTGTCCGGTGGCACCACCGGACTGTCCGACGGTGAGCCACCGGACTGTCCGGTGCGTTGTAGTGCCGGGTCTTCGACTTGGATTGCTCTCAGTCTATACCGTCCGGTGGTATCACTGGACTGTCCGGTGGTGAGCCACCGGACTGTCCGGCGGTAGGTTTTGCACCGGACTTCGCCCTTTTTTTTTCTCAGCCTATATCGTCCGGTGGTGAGCCACCGGACTGTCCGGTGGTGTACCACCGGACTGTCCGGTGCATGGAAAATTGCACCGGTTCTTCAGCTTTTGGCTTGGCTCCTTGTAGGCACCGGACTGTCCGGTGCTGCACCACCGGACTGTCCGGTGCATGCTTTTTCTTCTATTCTTGAGCCAAAAAATCGGTGGTCAGCGGGACCGCCGAGTCAGGACCTTCGCTTGCACCTTGATGGCGACTTGGGTCTTTTCTTGTGTCTTTTAGATCGCCCTTTGAGGTGTTTGTACCCCAAGTCCACCAATTACACCCTGGGACTTTAGACAAAAACACTTGCACACAAATATTAGTCCCATGGCACGTGTTGTCAGTTCAACCACCAAAATCACATATGGGGACTAAGCACAAGGCTTAGGGCCAATTTTCCTTACAAATTCGTCTAGGGATGTAAGAGGTATGAGAGGGAAGCAAGTGAGGAGCCAAGACAGTGGCAAGCATGATGACAGGGGAGAGGCGGCGAGGAGTATGTCTGAAGCGGTGGAGAAAGACTTAGCCAAAGGAGTAAGCAGTATGGCTGTGGATGAATCATTGGCAGCAGCTAAGCATGTGCCTAGTCCCTCGCAATCGTCGAAGAGGGGGCAGGTGTCAGCTCTTGACTCGTTTGTTGACACGAGTGGTAGCTCGGTTAAGACAAATGATGCACAAACAAACGTGAAAGCTAAGCAGTAGGAAAGAGGAGAGAGCGAGGCGGCCAGAGGTGATGCAGACCAGCAGCCGGTCCTGCCAAAGGCTGGGAAAGGAGCCAAGAAGAACTTCCGAGCTGTGAAGGATATTGACAAAAATCGCAGATCACGTAAGTTTGTCAAGGAAGGAATCGCGGATTCGATACGCGAGTTGCAGATGTACGGACTGGTTGATTCTTTTGGCCTTGGAGGGGGTGCTAGCAGCAAATGGGAGCTCTACCATGATGGAACTCCGGTGGTCGCAGGTATGGAAGCATGAGGGGGTCCAGTGGGCAGCAATGGTGAATCGCCGGCCAAGAAAGCCAAGTTCGAGCAAGGTGACGATACCCTGACGGGAGCTCATGGCGACCCCCATCAGGAGCAATGAATATCATCGCTTGGAACTATCGGGGTATGGGGAACCCCCAGACAGTTCGAGAAATCTGCGGTTTCGTCCGCTTGTATCACCCCAAAGTCGTGTTTTTGTCTGAAACTAGGATGTGTGCTAATAGAGCGCGCAATCTGGTTTGGCGGTTACGTTTGAGGCATTCTTTAGCTATTAGTAGTGTGGGTCGTAGTGGTGGTCTTGCACTTTTTTGGGATGAGTCAGTCACAGTTAGTTTGCTAGGTCAATGTGAACGTTTCTTCGATGTTTTAATAAAGGATAGCCCGGACCAGGATCCCTGGAGGGCTACTTTTGTGTATGGAGAGCCTCGAGTAGAGAATAGAAAGGAGATGTGGGAGAGGTTGCGTAGTTTGCATGATGTCCGGGAGGGCCCATGGCTAGTCATGGGAGATTTCAATGAAGCCATGTGGCAATATGAGCATTTCTCGGAGACCCCCAGGGCAGAGCGCCAAATGCTTGATTTTAGAGAAGCTTTAAGGCTGTTCCCAATGGGACTCTGCAAAATGGTTCCTCAAAACACTGTTTGGCACTGTTTGACATAAATGATGCACTGTAGACAGAGAGAGGGGTAGTTGGAATAGTGATAGAGAATGGGATTTGAGGAGTGTTGTTGGAGACAGTCTAAGTTTTTGTAATCTCCACGACCTTGGTTTCTCTAGGCTCCCATGGACCTATAACAATAACCAGGGTGGGGGTCACAATGTGCGTGTGTGGCTGGACAGGGGGGTAGCGAATGTGGCATGGTCCACGGCCTTTCCTAGTGCAGCGGTGTCGCATGTGCATTCCGCTTGTTCGGATCACAAAGCTCTGGTGCTGAACCACCATGCATCTCAAGTTGATAGGAACCACGCCCAGGGGTTTAGATATGAGATTATGTGGGAGAGAGAGGAGTCGATGAGCGTCGAGATCAAGAAGGCTTGGGCAAATAGGAATCCGGGGAGTGATTTGGGTAACCTCGCTGAAAACCTCAAACAAATCGCTTTTGCTCTGAAAAAGTGGAGTAGGGAGAATTTTGGGCATGTCACCAACGATATAGAGAAGCTCCGCAAGGAGCTAGAGAGCCTAGAAGGAAACGATCCGGTGGGAAATAGAGGACGCATCCAGGCCAAAATGAGAACACTTAATGAGCTGCTCTATAGGGAAGAGATGATGTGGCTCCAAAGGTCACGTATAGCCTGGTTGAAAGAAGGGGACAGGAACACTAATTTTTTCCACAGGAAGGCTAGGTGGCGGGCCAAGAAAAATAGAATTAAGAAGCTCCGTAGAGAGGATGGGAGTTGGTTCTCAGACCAGGGAGAAATGGGAGCTATGGCATCTAATTATTTTTTGAATCTCTTCACTGCTGATCCAGGTATTGATTTCGAGGAAGTTGTGAGCCTGTTCCATCAACAGGTAACGGAGGAGATGAATAACGAGCTGATGAAGCCTTATACTGATGAGGAGATCGGTGATGCCCTCCACCAGATTGGTCCTCTTAAGGCGCCAGGTCCAGATGGGCTGCCGGCAAGATTTTTTCAACGCAACTGGACCATGCTTCGACAGGAGGTATATATTGCAGTAAGGAATTTTTTTGAGAATGGTATTATGCCGGCAGGGGTGAATGACACAAAAATTGTGCTAATTCCAAAGGTTGCTTTCCCGGAAAATTTAAAAGATTTTCGCCCCATTAGCCTGTGTAATGTTATTTATAAGGTGGTTTCCAAGTGCTTCGTGAACAGACTTAGGCCTTTTCTAGATGATATTATCTGTCATGTGTGACGTCTGTACGCTATAGTGTAAGCTTCAATGGTGTCTCTTCACCATTTTTTCCCCCTACACGTGGTCTACGCCAAGGTGATCCCTTGTCGCCATATCTCTTCTTATTTGTGGCTGGTGGTTTATCTGCTTTAATTCAAGACAGGGTCAGGAGAGGTAGTTTGCAGGAATTGGTAATCTGTCGGCGGGCTCCTGGGATATCACATCTTTTATTTGCAGATGACACCTTGCTATTCTTCAAAGCTGATCAACAACAGGCACAGCTGGTTCGTGAGATGGTGCAGGCCTATGAACGAGGCACCGGACAGCTGATAAATCGCGCAAAATGCTCGATCATGTTCAAAAACAAGGAGGACACAGAGGAACAAGCACAAGTTAAAACGATCCTGGAGGTAGAACTGTCTGCTTTCGAAGCCAAATATCTGGGCCTTCCTACGCCGTCGGGAAGAATGAAGGGGGAGCGTTTTTTGCCGTTAAAAGAAAAGCTCAAAAAGAGGCTATCTGCATATACAGAAAAGCACCTGTCGGCTGCTGCAAAGGAAGTGCTCATCAAAAGTGTAGCCTAGGCGCTTCCGACCTACATCATGGGGGTGTTTATACTGCCTCTAGGTACGTGTGACGATCTAACTAGTATCATTCGAGATATTTGGTGGGGCAGTGAAAAAGGAAAAAGGAAAACTGCATGGGTGGCGTGGAAGGAGATGGAGATAAAAAAGTGCCAGGGTGGGTTAGGATTCAGAGACATGAGGCTGTTCAACCAGGCTATGTTGGCCCGACAGGCCTGGAGACTAATTGATAAACCGGAGTCTCTTAGGTTACTGAAGGCCAAGTACTATCTGAGAGGTTCGATACTTGATTCAGTAAAAAGTGCTAACGCTTCGGTCACCTGGCAGGCAGTGCTTCATGGCTTGGAATTGCTTAAAAAGGGACTCATATGGAGGATTGGTAGTGGTACTCAGGTCAGAATATGGAGAGACCAATGGATCCCCCGTGAGCTGTCGCTAAAAATCATTTCCAAACGGGGTAGGTGCCGATTACATTGGGTCTCTGAGTTGTTGAACTCCGAGGGCTCGGATTGGGACAGAGATAAACTTCTCCGGCTGTTTGGTCAAGCAGACAGAGAAGCCATCCTCAGTATAAAACTCCCATCAAGAAGAACTGAAGACTTCCTAGCATGGCATGGCGAAAAGTCTGGTATTTTCACAGTCCGGAGTGCGTACAACCTGGCGATGAGATTGCAAAGCGCAGAAACTGCCATTGCGTCTAGCTCAGCCCCGTCAGGCGACAGAGCCTTGTGGGCTCGTGTGTGGGAGGGCAATGTCCTGCCGAAAGTGAAGATGTTCATATGGAAGCTATGCAAAGATGTCCTGCCTACGCGTGCAAATAAGTTTATAAGGAAACTGGAGGAGGATAGCAGATGTACCATCTGCGGGGTGGCAATGGAGAATAGCTATCATGCGACAGTTTCGTGCAGAGCTGCAACTAATCTGCGCGAGGCCATGAGGAAGCATTGGCTGCTACCGAAGGAAGAGCACTGGGCCCATTCAGGGCCAGACTGGTTACTCCTGCTTTTGGAGAGATGTAACAAAGACCAACGGGATAAAGTAAAGCTGCTGTTGTGGCAAACTTGGACGAGGCACAATGACATCGTCCACGAAGCCAAGACAGTAAGTATTTACAGCTCAGTACATTTTCTGCTTAATCTGCTAGATCCTTTGGTGCAGGTCCGGACACCGGCGGTGGTCGCAACGGCGAAAGGGAAGGAGGTACCTGGAAGCCGTGGTCGCGATTGGCAGGAGGGCGGTGATCGAGCACTAGGAGAACCTGGGGAGGACGCGCGACCAGGATGGCTATGACTAGAAGAAGGATAGATCAAGGTGAACGTAGACGGGTCGTTCCTGGAAGCCCTGGGAACAGCCGGCGTTGGAGTCGTTGCACGAGACCATGAAGGAGCTGTCATCTTCACTGCGTGTAGGGCCCTTTTTAATTGTGCGAGTGCCGTAGAAGCTGAGGCCCGTGCTTGTGTGGAAGGCATCAGGCTCTCCTCGCAATGGTGCCATGGGCCGATAATCCTGGAGACGGACAGCGCGAGATTGGTGAATGCTTTGCAGGCGAAAGCAGAAGATAGATTGGAGCTCTGCTTTCTACTTACAGAAGTTCGCGAGTTAGGGCAAAGCCTGACAGCTTGGAGGGCTGCCAAGGTTAAAAGAGAGGGTAATCAAGTTGCGCATAATTTGGCTCATTTGGCTAGACAGCTTACAAAGACTGCGGTTTGGTTAGGACGGGCACCCGCGTGTGTCCATGATCTCCTGACCTCAGATTGTAATACTGTTTCTAATTAGTCAATACAAGCCTCTCTTTTTCCGCAAAAAAAATTATCAAAAAAAAAAGTACAAACAAGAAGCCAAATACAGGTTTTTTAAGGCAAATTAAAACAATTAAACAAGTACTAGCTTCCTAGTGAAGGTAACAGAGGTTAGGTAAGTTATTCTTGCCATGTTTGGTCGACTTTGTAAACCATAACATGTACTCCAGATAATCAGGTAATCCTAAGAAAACTCAGTTTTTCAATTGATTGATCAGGCTAACAAGCAGACCAGATAGCAATCATGACTAAGTAGACACCAATGAATAAAGTTAGAAGAGGTTATAGGAAAATAAAAGTAAGAATTACAGAAGATTGTGCGAAAGAATGATATCTACACGTGGTACTTACCTGTAAGCTAAAATTTACTATGGCTGAGTAGATGACCCGAGATGTGTGGCTTCAGATCATCCCAAACCCATGAGTAAATTTCTTGCCTATTCCACTGTTTCTCCACTGTTCCAACTATTTCTCTCTCTGTGTACAGTCTACAGTAGCGCTACAGTATCAAACAGTGTTATACACAGTTCGTTTTACTTCCCCCAATGGAGATAGAGCCTCATAGAGTGTTCAGCTCAGAGAGGAACAAAAAGAACCTTTAAGCAAAAATACCTTACAATGATCAATCACTAAACAAATAACTGCCATTAAATGTGTCTTTGACGTACCGGCGTCTACTATTCTCTGCTCCATGACAATCTGCCTGTGCTCACAATTAAATGAAAGTACAAAGTGCCTGGCCCTATAGTGTGATTGCATTAGCACACACTATAGGGCCAGGTATAGTGAAATGACAATGCTGCCCCTAAAAAGGCTGAAAACAAAAGCAACGCCTACAACTATGCACCGAGGGCATTGGAGGCATATGTGCATGCAACTAATAAGAAAAAAAAATCTAGACTACCAAACAATGCAGATTTTAAAAATACTAGTAGCGCCAAATTGACAAATTATTGCTGAAATGTCGGCTAGTTTCTAACACTGTAACACAGTGTAAGGCTATATACTCCCTCTATTTTTCTTATTTGACGTCATATAGTTCAAATTTTACTTTGGTCGGCGTCATAAAAAACGATCAAAGGTAGCAGCATGTATGGAAGCTGAGATTCCAAAATCCATCCACTCCACCGAAATCTACTCGTGACATGGATTCCACAATTTGGCTACTCTACGTAGAGAGGGTGCGAGAGCTTCGAACGCCAATCAGTGTTCGCCGTTTCGGTCGGAAACCCCGGAATTCCGGGCGGAATTCCGTTTCCGGTCCGGACCGGGATGGTAATTTCGGTCCGGAAAGGGGTAGAATCCGGTTCCAAATTCAAAAATATAAAAGTCGAATTTTTTTGGTCAAACCAAATTTTTTTCGAAATGAAAACGAAATAGTGAACCTTGATGCCAATAAGACCATCTCCAACCTATGAGTAAAAATGTTGTCTATCTGCTGTTTCTTCGCTATTCCAACTATCCCTCACTCTATCTACGATAGCGCTACGGAACAGTGTTATACTCTCATATTGGGATAGCCTAAGCCATTGCCCATTTATGTGTGGAAGCATCACCGTTCACCGGTTTTCAATGCGCGGGCCCGGCGGAGTTTTCTAAGATCCAAACGGTCAATTTCCCCGTAGCGTGATGTTGACCGTCCATTACTCTAGTACGAAGCGTTAGCGTCTAGAAGGTCCATGTCAACGGAGAACGGACACCAGCGTGGAGACACACAGGAACTGATCAGATCAGGCTGCTGGTAGGCTATGGTGCCGTACTAACGTCGAGCATGCTAGTCGTGTGTCCATCACGCCACAAAACGGGCCCGTGATCCACAGCATTCCAGCTCGCTATGCACAGTGAACCGTACACAGTGCGTACATTCTGTTGCTCGTGCCAATGTGCCATGCATGGGGAATAAAAACCTGTGCATTTTTAATTTGACAAGATTGAATTTTCACGGGTTTGTTAGACCATCCAAACCCATTGACTAAAATGTTTTTTTATCCATATTCCTTCACTATTCTGATTATTTTTTTCTCAATGTACAGTAGCGCTACAGTGCATATGCAATACTTTTTAGCCAACCATTGGCCTTATGTTTTGCGACGACAGTAATTTGATTTGTTTTTTTGTTTTTTTTTTTTTTTTGCACAACTTCACAGCCATCCATCGCCTTCCGGGATTGGCAGGATAAACAACGTGCCAGAGTGTGGAAGAAACGGCACAACAATCACAGTCAATACTCATTTCGTTTTTTTTTTTTTTTTTTGCTAGCACATGTACTTCAATAACAGTTCATCCGTTTACCCAGCCCAACTTCATCCAGTGCAAGGCTACAAAGCCACGAGCTCAACGGCGCCGGCAAAAAAAAAATGAATGAAGAACGCGAAGAGAAAACTTGGAAAAAGACAAGCCATTTGCTAACGTTTGCAACCGAATGGAATCGCCGCTCCGGCAACGCGTTCCCATTTGCGCGCGAGCTGCTTCGTCGTCGTCGTCTCGTCTCAATCCTCTCGCCACGCCATGTGCTGCGCCCGTGCGACGTGCCTGCCTGCCGTTTCAACGGCCGAGAATGGAGCAGCAGAGTGGACGGCCGGGCAGCACGTGCGTGTGCATGCGCGGCGCGGATCCAGTCTTCAAGGCTGCCGGTGCCGGGCGATGGCCTTCTCCTCGTCGTCGTCCTCCGTCTCGCTGTCGCCGGCCGCGGCGCCGACTCGGGCGCCCGACACGGCGGGGGCGCCGAGGCAGTCAAAGCGCACGCTGCCTTTGGGCGGGGTCAGGGATCCGTCGGACGCGGCACCGCCCGTCTTCTCGCGCTTGCCGGTCCTCTCCGTCGTCGTCGTCCCCCCGGCCGCTGCTGCCGCGGCGGCCGCCTCCGCGGCCTCGGGCGCTGCCCTCCGGGACGCGGACCAGAACGGGACCCTCGACGAGAGCGTGCGCGCGATCAGCGACGGCCACCGGTCCAACCGCGCGCTCCTGCTGCCACCGCGGGGCCCCGGCCCCGTGCGGCGCAGGCTCTCCTCGCCCGCCGCCGCAGTGACCATCTCCCTGCGCACGTGCTCCGGCAGCCGGAGCGTGAACCGCTCGAGGTCGCCGGTGCCGCCGTCGACGCGCGGGGCGGCGAGGGAGTGGCCCGTGGAGCGCGACCGCGGCACGACCCGCTCCGACCGGGACCGCCACCGCACCGCGCGGCGCTGGCTCCCGATCCGCTCCAGCTCCGCCGCCTCCCTCCTCTCCTCCTCGGCGCCGCCGTGGCTCACGTCGATGTCCACTACCTGGTCCCGCTGCTCCTCCGCGTCCCCAGTACTGCTACTACCACTACCCACCTCCTCCCCGGAACCCGCCGCCGCGGGGAGCTCCTCCTCCTCGGGGTCGAGGTTGCAGCGGCAGACGGGGCACGTGACGTGGCCAGCGAGCCACTCGCCGATGCAGTCCGTGTGGAACGCGTGGCTGCAGGCCGGCAGCAGCCGCAGCTCCTCGTCGTCGCCGAACTCGCTGAGGCAGACGGCGCACTCGAGCGCCGCGTCCTTGCCCCCCACCCGGAGCGCCTTCGCCTCGGCGTACCGCATGGTCGGGAACGCCGCCACCACGGCGGGGTCCAGCCCGCGCTGCCGCTGGCTGCGGTGCTCGTGCCGCGCCAGGACCAGCAGCGCCGCGGCCGAGATCACCGGTCCGCCCGGCTCCGCGGCGCGCCCGCACCGCCGCATGTACACGGAGAAGAAGCCGATGAAGAGGAAGCCGGCGATGAGCGCCACCAGGAGCACCACCATAGGCGCGCTGAAGCCGCCCGGCGACGACTGCGGCGGCATGTCCCGCGATGGAGCCTGCGCAGCGGCGGGCGCACCGAGCAGCAGCAAAAGCAGCGGGAGCACGCCATGGTGGCGAGGCGTCGTCATGTGGCGGTGGTGGGCGGGCGGCGTTTCTTGGACGAAGTCGCGGGCGCGCGCGAGGGGATGCGCGTATAAAACTAGCGAGAGCCGGAGGGGTGGAAACGGCAGGGGCGGTCGTGGCGTCTGATGGCGGGGCGGCGGCGAGAGCGCGCGGTCGTCGCACTCGCACGTCAGGTTTGATGGGTTCGGGGCGGTCGGCACCGGGGTTTTGGCGTCCGGCGGCCGCCACTATCCAGGTGTCCGGAGTAGGTCGCGCACCGTACCCGCACATGGGTTGAACATTGGACTCGCGGACGCCGTTGCCTTGCGATGATGGAGAAAACACCAGTAAACCAAGCATATTATCTCAGAGTTATGTTCATGATGCGTGGTTGTGTGCAGCGGTGTACGGCGATGCCCTGTTGCTATGGGATTTGGGTGGCTGTTATGGTGCCAAGTATGAACTGGACTAATAATAATACGGTTGATGAACTGCAAGTACGACCTAAGGGCATGTTTGGAACACGGAAAAATTTTCATGTTTCTGCGTTTTTCTTGTGATATTGAATTGATTCCTGTACATTTCTACGTTCCAAACGGTTCCTAAGTTGTGCAAGTAGCGACGAGCAACATGGTCATGGCTGCCTTATTGACTAATCCGTCGTCCATTTATTAGGTTCAAAAGGAGAGGTTGCAAAAGCAAAGCAGAGATGGCGTTACCTTTTGGGGGCATCAGCGCATATCTCACAAAATCATAATTAGTGTGACTAACATGTTTGCCAGGTAATGAAATATAATTTTCTCATGATGCAAATATAAGAAAAGCAAGCGAGACAAAGATTGGAGTGAATTGGATAGGTTTCATAGAACGGTGAACCATGGATGAACTGGAGAATTGGGCCTGGTGCAAATGTGCAATGGGTTGAAGAAAGGTGCATGCCAAAACATGTCAAATGCCCTTTCTTGAGTAAAAGCATAGTATGGTGGACAAGCTGACCTGGGTGCTTTGTACATGGTAGATATATTGATTTACATTAGTCTTTCAAAAAAAATATTGGTTTACATTATGATATATTTTTTTTGCGAAACACTGTACAACACAACCGTTCATTTTAGACAAGTTTTGAGCCATTTTTTTAAAACTTTAACTAAAATAAAATTTTAAATTATTTAGTTTGGAAACATGAAAGTCATATGCATATATTTGCCTAAAAAGTACTTTTACAAAGCATAATCTGTTATGATGTTCATTTATATTGTAATAGAAAATGTTAGTCAAATATTTCTTGGTTCTTTTTATTCGACACTTCTTAGTTCGAAATGAACTAGCCGCCGACAAATGCTCGAGAATGGAGGTAGTATAAGTTTTGAAAACCACGCTGCTGTAAAAAACAAAGTATTTGGGATCTAGGGAATATAAACATATAAGTATAAACTACTCCATCCGTTCACAAATGTATGATATGGTTGTTTGTTTTCCACACCTTTGATCACCCGTCTTATTAAAAAATTTCACAATTTATTATTTATTTTGTTATGATTTGTTTTATTACTCAACATAATAGTTTGAGTATAAGTTGTGTTTTTAAATGTTTGAATATATTTTTTGGATAAGATAAATAATCGAAACTTTTAACAAAAGCCAATTGCATCAAACATTTATGAACGGGTAGTATATTTGAGGACTAGGAAGGTTGAGCAGCAGCCAATCACTGGGAAAACGTTTCCCAGACCAATGCAATAGCCAGGCTCCATTTGCAGTCGCGGCAGCGTGCCGAGACCGCACGCAAAAGTGTAATTGTGGTGCTCCGAGAGAAACATAAGTAGGTCACTAAACATACCAATGAAGATACGGTAGCGTGCTCCGAGAGACCGAGACCCGGTCCAGCCGACCGCCTCAGCCTCAAACTAAGGCCTACTACTACAGTAGTTTGGATAATGGGGTTCTGCAAACCCAAGTCCACGCCAGCGGATCCGGCCAGTGCGTCACTCCGTGCCAGGGCAAACCAAGCCGTTTCAGGTTCTTCCACAGTTTCCACTCCCGTTGCGGTAACGCGTCACGTTCCATAACGACACCGGCGCGCCCGGCGGGACGGCCAGTTTAGACAGGGACAGGCCGGTCAGACAGCTACACCCGTTGTATACCTTCTGCGAGGTCCAACGCTTACTGTCTCCATCCTGATTTCCTGAACAGATGATGCTCAACATCTTGAAAAAGGGAGAAAAAATCTATCGGCACGCTGTACGCAGCTGAACTTTTCGCAAGCTGACTAATATAATGCATGGCGAAGGGTGGAGGAAGAACGTGGCACTAAAGGGATGGGCGCAACCGGCATCCAGCAGGGGAAGGAATGAACTCCGAACTAGAGTCTCTGTAATGTCCTCTGGGATGTTCCAGCCTCCCAGGAATCCATGTTATCTTGGCATGATGATCAGGTGAATCCCCCATCCTAGTGCTAGCAGGAGCAGGAAGCTTGGCGTCTTCAGTAACAATGAACCACCTAGACAAAAGTTGCAGAACACTGTAAAGTGAGATCCAAAAAGAACTCAGTATCAGCCCGCAAAATCTCACGAATAAAAGGTTCCATTCTATAATCGCGCTTTTACGCCTATGGAATTAGTTACTTGTTAGGCTAGGGCAGTCAGAAAAGTTTGAAGCTAATTTAACGACAGGCAGCGGCTTCTGAGTCATAGGACTGACAATGTAATGGATGACAAATACAGGCTTGGTTAGCATGTTACTTACTGAATAATAGGTATTTATTCTGAATATTCCACTCGAAGTCCCAATGCATCCTGTCATTCTTAAGCGTCCAGTATGACCACCCAAAGGTGGCGTCTGCATAAACATCCAACTGAGCTCTGCCAAACTTCTGATACTCATACTGAGACGCATTTTGCACATCCCATTCATTGACCCACTCACCTGGACAATACAGGGGCATATATAGCATCATGCTCAATACAAATCAAGATGATTCGTACGGGTACATGACTATGGAAATATAAAAATGTGATTGCAATAAAATAAACAGAACAATAGGGTTCGTTAGCAACTTAGAGCACATCATGCTTTCCATCACAGCCGGAAGAAAACGTAGGAAATGTAGTGACTAAAGGTCCCAGCTTCAACACTTCAAAAAAGAAAAGGAACCAATGCCAGACAATAATATGTGGGAACTATAAAATATGTAAAAAGGACGCAAGGCAAACATAAGTAGGTCACTAAACATACCAATGAAGATAAGAGGCCCATTCACACCCTTGAGAGCTTGTAATTGTGGTGCTCTTATCTTGTAAATAAATTCAACATTTTGAGTGGAATTCATGCTGGCGAAGTATGGATCGAACAAGTTGTAGTAGTGTAAATCAACTACGACATTTGAAACACCAATACCGGCTTGAAAGAGTTCGATTGGGTCTGCATTCCCGATTCTTTGACAGAGAATAACATATGCAGTTGATGAATGGTTTCGCACAATTTGGTAGCCCCTCATATAGTAGGACACTAGAACATCCAAAGGAACTGTAGCTGCAGAAGGTTCATTCAGAAGCTCAATGCCCAAAAGGGAAGGATGGCCTCCATATCTGTAAAACACAAGTCCAATAAAGCTGACTATAACGTTTCAAGAACATAACAGGATATCCAAGAACATCAGAAAACTACTAGTAAATACAGTTTTCATGCTCAATGAGAGAAATACAGATAATTACCGATCTAATGGTTTATGATGAAATGCTAGGAGAAAGAATACCTTGTCGCCAGGAAGTCAATAACTTCCAATGTTTGTGAGATATATTCGGGTGAGGGCCAGTCCACGGAACCATCTCTGCTCGCACTATGTTCCATTCCATTTTGTGAACCCGGAGCAGCATGAAGATCGATTATACATTTTAAACCATAAGATCTAATCAAAAAGAATAATTTTATGTTACTATCTGAGTGAACCTAGTACTATAGCATCAGGAAAGATCAGGGTCAGGGATATCAAATACTAAAAGAAGAGTTTGGAAGCACGACATACTGTGCCCATGAAAATGCTAGGTCCAAGGCTGCCAAAGACCCTCCAATAAATGGAGAAGGTGGATAAGGATCTTGTGTTATCCACCATCCGACAGGAATTCTCACGGTATTAATTCCATGCTGAGATAGGAAATCAAAGTCGCTTGCTGTAATGAAACTTCTTCTGTGCTCCTTAAAAAGCAAAACGAAGAGTAAAGGGATGATATAGTTATGAATACGAAAACAGGATTGGTCCAGAAAATTGACATACTTCTAAGACCAACTTCGCTTTCTCGTAACCATAACTATTGGCAAGCTGGTAGTCCCCATGCAAATTATTGGCAACAATCACCAATTCAAATGTTGCTAAATTATTATCCCATCCTGGTTGGAATTGATGAGTGGAAATAAGCAGATGATCGTCTGTTGCCTAAGTTAAAAGGAAATTGCATGTCTTATTAATGGCACAACTCTTATTAATGGCACAACTTTATGGATGCGACCAGGGGAAAAAATCACATATAACACTTTTAAATTGTTCAAATGAACTCTGGATAGAGCAATACTTGCACATAGCCTCCATTCAGAAGTTTGATATGAACCCTTCCACCGTTCCTTTCAATGTAGAAAGTCTCAGTGGACAATGGTTCCTTTGCAGTTGCCAAGATCAAACCATCTTCACTCTTCGATGTCAAAAATTGACCTCCAAGGCACCGAAGCTGAAATTCATTTTCTGACACCCTCCAAAGCTGTTTTAAAATGAAAACAGTAAGGCCATACTTAAGCTCGACAAATAAGAAGAAAAACGACAATTAGAATACCAAAATGCATATGCAATAAGCCAATAACCACATTGTACCAATTCGATGAGTTGCAGTTGCTTCGATACAGACCACATTGTTTTGCAAACACATGCAAAGATTACAATGTTGACCTAACAGATATTTTGACCACACACACAACACAATATATATCACCAGTCCTCCTCCTTCATCTAGGTTAGTGTTCAATTAAACTCTACAGTTTAGTTCAACTCATCAGGAGTTTCTTGTCGTGTGATAAATCCAATGTGAAACCATAGTGGCCATCGTTTTGATCATAACAAGAACTAAAGAACAAAATTTCATGATAACTGAGAAACACATGCTGGAAAAGAAACATCAAATATATCGGATAGCTGAAAAATTGTATCCAATGGCAGAACATGGAGTAAAATTTAGGTATAGTCTATCTATTATAATGTTACGTACTTACGTTCAGTAAGAGAGGGCTAACTAGCATTTAGCTTGTCCTTAAGTAGTTCTGACGGTGTACCCTATTGTATTTGTAAGTCTAACAAAACAGCAATATCAATATGCCTCATAGCTCATACTTCTTTGATGAAATCCGACTAATACATTTGATATACTATCATAGCTGTAATAACACAGAGGATTATCCCCTTGTAAATGACAAGCCAGCAGACTAATACTTCTTTGCAATCAGACTAATATATTCCATGTGCTCCTCACCCTGAATGTCTCCCATGTTGAGGCCAAATCACGGTCCACAGTCACATTTGAGCCACCACCATTGGCTGCACTAACATATTTATTCAACACCACTGAACGGATCTGCACCTGTGTCCCATCCTGCAAACAAAATCCCATGGAGGATCAAAACAACAGAAGCATCAGTTTACAAATAACACTTAACACACAGTGATCAATCCACCTACAAGCATATCCCCATTTGGAATCCCATCAAAAAGCGATGGCTTAATCCACCCTTCAACTACCAGCCATCCTCCCAAGTTAACACCCCTCACCTTGGACAGCCCATCCACTGCAGAGAAAAATGATGATGCTCATTGATCAAAACTCAAAAGCTGGCTGCTAAATGGCTTAGCGCGCTATTTAAAACACTGGTTTTTGTGCCAACAAGTAACAAGTACTGATTGAAGCGATGGACAGCATTTGCACTTATTAGCCTCAAAACGAATTTAGCTCAGCACAGAATCTTGCTCCCCAAAAGCCATAATAAAGCTCAAAACTCAAAAGTACAAGATCAAAGCATCTCACCTGAGCTAAGGCAGGAAGAGAAAAGCACCAATGAAAGAGGCAGGAAGCTAGAGCCAACAAGACCAACCATGCCGGTGCCCTACCGCAACCTGGGGGACCAGAGCCTCCGCCACGGCGGAATTCGGAAACAGTCTATTAAGGGGTCCCGGTGCCTTCCTTGCCAGGGAGTTTATCCCAAGGCGCCCGCGGCAAGGCCGTACTGGCGCTGCGGTCGCCATTGGCAATTAAGGAATGGAATTAACGCTGCCCGCTTGCCTCGTGGGGTAGTGGAAGGAATCCACGAAAAGGAAAGGCTTCAACGGCACGCCCGAGCCCGACGGAGAGCCGCCGTAGCGGTGGGGGTGGACTGGTGGAGGGAGATGCTCCTCGGAGACGACGGCTTTGACCACGCCGACGCCGGGCGGGGCTATTCAGCGAACGGTTTGCCATCCTCAAAATGGCAATAACATATTTGCCATCCATGCATAAAAGTTGCTATATTTGCTATTTTTGTTTACGTGACAGGTTATGGAGGCGTTCTACGGTGGCAAAGGCAGAGAAAAAGTCTATAATGCCCCCGGTTATCTCCCTTTCTGCCCCCCTTGTCCCTCTGACCTGTGGGACCCCTCGCTCCACTGACCTCTCGGCCGCGGCAATGGAGGCCGCTTTCTCCGCCTTCCACGCCGCCGTCGACACCGTCCTCCAAAGCAGCGCTCCGGCTCAACCCCGCAGCCATGCTCCTCTGCCGCGTGTCGACCTCGACCCCCACCGCGACGACCCCCGTCCCCGCGTTGGCCTCCTCCCCCGCGCGGCCCGGCGGCGCGATCGTCCACCCGCTCGCGGCCTTCCTCTCCTTCCTACCCCTGGGGCGACGGCGACGGCCTCCTGCTCCTCGCCTTGGCCTCGGCGCAGGTGCGCGCGGCGCCGGGATCGACGCAGGCGGCAAGGAGATCCTCCCTGTCGTCCCATAGGCGCGGCTTGAGCGCCGGCCTAGGCTGGGTCTGGGCGCGGCGAGGGAGCCGCAGCGGGAGGTGGGGGCGCCACCGCCTCCGTGCGGGATGGGCCGCAACGACGGTAAGCGCGGGCGCGCGGGACGACTTGCGGCGCACGCGCACGAGGGAGGGGGGCGCGGCGTGCGGCGGCGGGGGTGCGCAGGACGGCCGGCGGCGGGGCGTACGGCGTCGCCCGGCCTCTTCTCCTTCCCCGCACTCGCCCATGCTACTGGCTGGCGAGAGGAAGAAGAAAGTCCTGCACCTAGACCCTACACGTCAGTGGGCGAAGAAAAGGAGGGCAGGGTGGTCTTTTCGCATGCTTCGTGTACGCTGGACTGCCTATGTGTCTCGCCACGTAAGCAAAAGTGGCAAATAGTTTGCACTTTGCTCCATCGAATGATAAAAATGTTATTGCCATTCTAAGGATGACAAAGCATTACGTAAAGATGGCTATTAGTTAAATAGCACCCGGCGGCGCGACACTATGGACGAGTTGGGCGGGCCGATGCAGCAAGGCAGTGAGGGCATTGCAACCCAGCCCAAGTTACAATGTAAGCCCACCCTATACAGATTGGGCCTGGTGAGTGAGGTGGTCCATTCCCCAGCTGTACAGTGCAACTCCAGATCTGGGCTGGGTTGGGTACTCAAACTGGGGTCCATACCCGGCCCTGGAGCCCACGTGCCCAGGCGAGACCAGCCAAGCAAAAACAAGCCGGCTAGGGTTCCGGCCCCGCTCAGCCTCGCCTCGCACGCAGGCTCGCAGCCTCGCCGATCCCCCCACACCATCGCCACCACGCCGCCGCCGCCCCATCCCCACCCCGCGGCCCTCCGGCCGCGCTTACCCCGGCTCGTCTCCCCCTTCCGTGCCGCGCGCACCAGCGGCGTTACCTGCCCCTTCTCAGGTTATGTTCCGATCCGATCTTATTCCCCTTGTCTTTCGTACGAAATGTTTCTGTTGCTCTGGGTCGCATGATCCCGGCTCCCCTTATCTCTGGTTACGGTGCGGTAGGTGTTGGGTGGGGGCAATTTGGCGTTCCTGGTTACGGAGCCTGATTTTGCCGCCGTTATACTTTGATCGACTAAGCTCGCAACTGCGGGCTAATTTTTTGTGATAAAATCGCGAACCTTCTGTGGTTTGAGATTTGGCGTAGCGATTTTCACTGTGGGTATATCCATGGACGCTCTTGTAGTTCCGAGTTTCGAGAGATTTAGCCTGATGTGCAATTTAGTTTCGTTGATTGCCTATGGATATTGAGTGAATGGAATTTTGCAGCTCCAAGCTATTTCCTTGCTTTAGGTCAAGCAAGTATCTACTAGGAAAGTAGGAAGAACTGCTCTGCCCTCTACATGTGTTGTTTGTTTTTTCTTGCAGGGAAGCAAGTATCTCGTAATAAAAACTGTCCTGCTGTGTTCTTTGTCTGTACAGGGAGAGATAAAAGCACCTTGAATAAGTAACAGCTAACAACTTGTAAGCTGGTCTGAACAACAACAACAACAACAACAAGCCTTTTAATCCCAAGCAAGTTGGGGTAGGCTAGAGTTGAAACCCAAACCAAACCGCTAGAAACGAGAAAAGTTCTTTTTTTTTTTGAAAGGTCGCTTTCAACAAGAAAACAAGGGTTTTAAAAGATTTTTTTTTTTGAGAAGCACATAGAAAGTGTAGTTTATTTGCATGTTACTATGTAATAAATTAAGATTGTTTAACGTAAATAAGAAGGTCATTATTTTAATGTTATCATCCATTATTCACTAATTTGTTGAAGAACTCTTTACTTCCATGCACGACTGGCAATTCGTTGGACCTGCATGGGTAGACCTCGCTTGTTTTAGCTACAGCAAGCTTTGTTCATCCTTTTGTTGCTATGTTTTTGTTTTCTAAGCAACTACCATAAAACATATAGTTTAGCGAATGCAGTTTTTTTTGTTTTTCAGCTCTTTACCACTTATGTTCTAGCAATTGTACTTCGTTTCTGTTACGTTTGCAAACAGTAACATTACCTTCCTTGCTTCTTCAGATCTCTGAGAAGAGAAGAGGAACATCCTGCATGGATGCCATGCAGACAAGTGACTCTTCACATCATGGAATTGTAGAAAATAGCCCATATAGAATCCCGTATGGCAAACATGCAGAAGGTGGCAAACTTGGTAGTTCATGGTATTTTAGCAGAAAAGAAATAGAAGAAAATTCCCTTTCAAGGAGAGATGGCATTGATATGAAGAAAGAGTCTTATTTTCGCAAGACATACTGCACTTTTCTCCAGGATTTAGGGATGAGACTTCAAGTGTAAGCATGTATTCTACCATAAATACTTTATTACAACTAACCTGTATTCCTGAAAAGATAGCAACCATTTCATCTGTTGTAAGGGTTACCTCTTGCACTTTTCATGTTTGTTTGGCCTATTATCTTCCTCTAGACCTCTAGCTGCCCCCCCCCCCCCCACCCCACCCCACCCACCTGCCCAATAAGCTTTGGTTGCTTTCCTGTTTCTCCTGTGAAGAGCTTTTTACATGCTTATATGACTGATACTGTGCATACTGGACTTTACAAATCGAGCAAGTTCTGTTGCTTCACATCTGCAGCTTGTTTGATAATTACATGGCAAGTGCTTTGCAGATGACACCTTTTTTTTACTTTAGAGGAGTATTGTTATGGGCTGGCTTTTTTAGAACGATAGCTAGAGGCCTAAATGGATATAATGTAGGTTAGATTGGTTGGTTGAAGCAATAATATAGGAAGCAGCAGCAATCAGTCTCAGTCGCAGGTAGAACAGATGGACAGTAGCTAGAGGTCTGGTTGGATATATATGTTAGATTGGTTTGTTGAAGCAATAATATAGAACAAAGAAGCAATCAGCCACAGGGAGAACAGATGGAATGAAGGGGTTATCGTTGCTTGCCTTCCTTTGGCAATACTGGGACCCTTATATTGCTGGCCTTCTAACAATCATTGTAACCGGATATTATAGACAGTATTGCTGCTGTGATTGTGGCATACCTGCAATCTGCATACCAAGCATGGCCCAGAGCCATAAAATATAACATTATGTCACCTCGCTGATGCCTTTTCTGTATAGATACAACATTTAGTCGGAAAATTTAATGAGAGTAATGGATAAAGGATATACTTTCACAAACTTTGGTTTGAGTAATAGAATCCCATTTTTTCGAATATTAGAAAATATCTCTAGTCTTTGAGGATGCGTAGGTTAAGATTTCATGGTACCTAAAATGACTTTCTAGAGGTAGCCAACCAATTATTTTGAGAAGTTGGTTACTAAAGTGGTGATTTAATCCTGCAGTTCTATTTTAATCGATAGTATAGGCTTGTTAGCTTTTTATCTAGGCTTACCATGCCTAGATCTTAGGGTTCATTTGGTGTTTAATATATTTGATATGTTGAAAGCAAATGTTGCTTGCTGATTATTAAGCCATCGATCTATCTGTTTGCTTGATAGACATGCTAGCATATTATTGTTAGCCCCTTATGTTTTGAAAATAGCTGCATAAGTAAATATAGAGATGAGTACGTCAGTTCTGTGCTTATTTTTCATGTAAAGGAAAATTTTCATTTGATTTCTTCATAAACAGAACTCCAGAAGGCAGTAAGCAATTGGCTTTAAAGACCGAGGCATAGTGTTTTTCCCAAGCATTCAACTTAAGACGATTCCATCCTTTTCTTAGTTAGAATAGGATAACTGTGTCATATTTGTATAAGTAAACATTACTTTATGTTAATGCACGGAGTATGCTATCTTTTTCCACTTAATAATACATTTATATATGCATCTTATTACCTTATACAACAAATTTCTTTTTAATGTAGGCCTCAAGTTACAATTGCTACGGCTATAGTGTTTTGTCATCGGTTTTTCCTTCGTCAATCTCATGCAAAAAATGACAGGCGGGTAAGTCTTATTGAAAATGTACACATAGATATTTATGCAACATTTTTCTGTTTTTTTGGCATGATTATGGTTTATAATATAAATATCTGGCTTATGATATGAATATCTAGATTTTAATATTATTATTTGCCTATAATGAATAGGTTAATCTGAAATGTTTGGGATATTCACCCATTTGAGACCTGTTGTAATGCTTGGGCACCTCACTCTTTATTGTGTGACAGAAGTCATTTACTGACGTGCAAATCAATATGAATTGGTTGGGGATGCATCCTTTTATTTGTAGTATACATCTCATACCACATTGTTTGCTATTTGCTACTTGCTAGGGATAATGTTTTCCTTTCAACTGTTAATCTAAACTTGTAATATGCATGCCCATTATATCATGCAGACAATTGCAACTGTTTGTATGTTCTTGGCTGGGAAAGTTGAAGAAACCCCCAGGCCTCTGAGAGATGTCATAATCCTTTCCTATGAGATCATCCACAAAAAGGATCCTGCTGAGGTTCAGCGAATTAAGCAGAAGGTGAGGTTTTTGAATTAAGTGAGAGCATCCATCTTGATATTTTTGTTTTTTAGGTGGTCATTAATCTTATTTCTGCAACTGACAGAGATATCTTTATTTTTTCTGTTGACAAGTCGCCTCAATCCAGTTCTTGTTTATCGTGATCCTTTTTTGAGAAGGGACTGATCTATTTGATGCAATTTTACTCCCTAATTATTGTGACATAGAATGGTAATTGAGGCTGTCTGTTTTATTTTGTTCAGGAAGTATATGAACAACAGAAGGAACTTATTTTAATTGGGGAGCGTGTTGTTCTTGTAACACTTGGTTTTGACTTGAACATCCACCATCCGTACAAGACCTTGGTGGAAGCAATAAAGAGATTCAAGGTTGCTCAAAACGCACTTGCTCAAGTTGCCTGGAACTTTGTCAATGATGGGTATGCTAAAATTACTCTTCTTGTTACAAAGAGTAATCCTCAAATATGCCTATTTACTACGCCTTAAAAGGGGTGTACAGGCTCCGCACTTCGCTTTGCCTGCAATTTAAGCCCCACCATATTGCGGCCGGCGCAATCTTCCTGGCTGCCAAGTTCCTCAAAGTCAAGCTTCCATCAGATGGTGAGAAGGTCTGGTGGCAAGAGTTTGATGTTACCCCACGGCACTTGGAAGGTTGGTCTCTGGATGTCAGTAGGGCATTCCTGTACTGCACTGTTATGATATTCGTTTTTCATAAGGGGTCATATTTTGTGACACCGATAGTTGCAGCTATTGTTGCTGCTGGTTAGCTATCTAGGAATCTCATATATCTGCACCCAAATATGGTGTTCGAAAATGATTGTGGAGCCAAGACAGTTCTGGGGGCTACACTGCATGGGAATATCTTGACATTTGGATTGCATGCATCATGGAGTCGACAATACCCATTGCTGTAGCCTGGATTTGGATGGCCAGTACAATTATCGAGCCAGATATATTTTGATATCTTTCGAGTACTACTGCCTTGTTAGGCTATTGTCACCAGGGCGTGCAAAAGGATGTGCAAACACTGTGGAGTGTGGACGTATTGTAGATGCATTGTACAGTGTGCACAGAGTTGAGTTCGAAATAGAAGGTGGGAGTGGGATAGAAGGTTGGATAGAGTGTCTGGTGACAATAGCCTTAGACCTTTGTCACTCTTCAGATCTATTATGACTGTTTGCTACCATCGATGTGTCGTTCAGTCCTTTCCTTTCTTCAAGTATCTCTTCTGTTATGTTATTTTCTTTTCCATTAATTTCTTCGAATGTAGATTTTGATGCTCATGATGTCAAGGAGGCATGCTGACACTATGTAACAAACAAACAAACAACATAGCCTTTTAATCCCAAGCAAGTTGGGGTAGGCTAGAGTTGAAACCCAAACCAGACCGCTAACCCAAACCAAACAACAACATGCTGACTGTATGTAACAAACAAACAACAACATGCTGACACTATGTATTTATGATATATTTCTTTTTCAGAGATTAGCAACCAAATTTTGGAGTTATATGAGCAAAATAAGGTTGCACCACCACCATTGCAAGGGAATGATACTGACAGGAGCCCTGCTAGTGTTGCTAATCCACATCCACGTACTCCTGGGAAAGCTCCAGGAACTGTTGAGGCAACTACTGCCCAGGAATACCAAGCATCCAGACAGTCGAGCCAGCAAAGCGTGCCACTCCACCGTGGCTATGACCATGCTCATCCTGAGAAGCAAAACTCAAACCAGAGGACACCTCAGAATGAAGCAAGGGGTGGTGCTGTCAATAGCAGCGATGAGCCGAAAACATCATCCTCGATGATGGATGCAATGAAGAAGATAGACAAGGATAAGGTTAAAGCGGCCCTGGAGAAGCAGCGGAGGAAATCTAAAGGTGGTGTTCCTAGAAAGTTTGATGTCATGGATGATGATGATCTGATCGAGAGGGAGCTGGAGCATGGTGTGGAGTTGGCTGCTGAAGGTGAGATGATCAGGCAGGAGAGAAGGCAGAGCTGGCCCCACCCTGCACACCGAGAGGATCTGCAAAAAGCCACTCGTGTGCCGGAGAACACGGAAGAGGGCGAGCTGTCTACTGATAGCCAAGAACACCGTTCCCCAGACCTCGACAATCAGAAGAGGAAGGACAGTCATGACCACTGGAACTATGATCGTGGTGAAAGGGACAATAAAAGACTAAGGCCTTGATAGCTGGATCCCCTTTGGGTGTAGTTGTTGGCAGAGTGTATTGCTTGTGGCTTAGGACTACATGATGATGTGGAACCTATTCTATAGTTAAGGTGTTGAATAAGCTACGCTTATTCATTATGATGTGTGATTTGAAATGTAATACATGATGTGTGAGAGATGATTTCTCTGGGGGAGTAAAACAGATGTTGACTTTGGGGGTATATTTATAACAAGACACATGTGGCCTATCCATGGTAATGACAGAGGGCCATCTTTGCCTCATCAAAGGGTGAAATTCCTGGGGGTTTATTGTACTTGTGATTAGACTGCTAAGCGAGATGTTTTGTGGTATGTGTATTTTGTCTGTTTTTAATCTGGCTGTGTTACAGTACAAAGTTTACTTCACAGCTTTGAAGAAATGCCATGGTTTTGAAAAACTACAAGGTGTTAAGTTACAAAAATCTTATGGTTTTGAACGTTTAGGACCTGCTTTCTCTAGAACAATGATGACGCCCAAACATGACCGACCTAATGGGAAAAGGGTATGGTATTGTCATATTGGTCAAGTCATATTTGTTGTGTTTTTGAGTACATCGTCTCAATTTTGATGTTGTGTTATGCCTTCTGCCCAAAACCTGGTAAATATTCGTCGAATACTTATGTGCCGTTGAATCCATGAAGCCGGAGTTCTCCCGATCTCGTCCTAGCTTTGGCCATGAACATTGAACAGAATAGGTGCGTGGCCGCCCGTGGCCTGCGCAGTGCGCACTGTTGGCACTTCAACTGTGAGACGTGACGCGAACCGGGCCAACGGGTGATGGATGGAACCGATCGGCCAACGAAGCCCCTCGGACCACAGTCCCAGCCAGCGCTCGTGCCCCATTCTCACCACCAGCTGGTCCGGACCACCTCCTGCCGCAGCCGCTGGTCGACGGCGGATGTGACCGGAAGCGTGAGCGCGCGACGACGAGTCACCTCTGGGGAAAGAAAAGACGGCGAGGCGTTCCGTCAGCTGTCTCGGAGGTCGGAACCGATGGTCCAATTCCAAAGCGGAAGCCAAGCATGAGCATGATGGGTGATGGGATGCAAGTTCAAGTCGCACTGTGCGTTTTGGGCCGGGAGAATCTGCCAAATGTGCGTGGTTTGGGCCCGCGAAAGACGCTCGTGGTCGTGGAGCCCCGGCCGGGCGGGCGCCAGTGCGCCACTGTGCGTGGCCTTTGTGTCGCCGTCGTGCCATCAAATCCGACGGGACCTGCGGAGGGAGACGAATGACAGGATGAGTTCACGCAGTCCGGAATTTGATTGCCCAACCGGATGCTTTCAGCCGTACGATTCAGTTTCGTGGCAGTGATTTACAAGTGTTTAGAGAAGTGGTCAGTGAAAGGAAGCATATGAGTTTGTACATTATACGCAAATTAAAACGCCGTAACGGCGTCCCTTGGTAGTTTGTTCACGGACGAGCCCCTGCCCAATTGCTTCACCGCGAGACGGTGCAAAGCTTGCCTGCAGCATCAGCTCAGAAATCTGCCCGTGGCAGGCAGAGGGTTGTTGCAGCAGTGCCGCCAAAACAGGACCTGAATTTGACCGGTTTCTTCAGGTTTCCGTATGGCGCCGGGGGCAAACCAAACCCTGTGCCGGGCCAGGGCTAGCTGCCGGCGGCGTCCCATCCATTGGTCCGCATCTTTTCCATATTTTTTAAGCTCATCAACGACTTGCACTGGTTTGCAAATTTTTCATATGTGTGTACTGACATACTGTACTACTCCACGGTTGACGACAGGCAAGTGTTTTGCGAGATTCCTCAGCCAGTCAGCCTGTCGTCGTTAGGCCGTGACAGCGATATCCGAACTGAAACCCTCGCCCAAAAGCACGTTGGTGGTTAGTTCTTAATTAATTAGGCCTTATTTGGCAACGTCCATTTTCATAGGTTTTGTTAGAAAAATGGTGGATTAAAAAAAAGGTAATTTTTTCTCCAATTTTACATTTTTTCTATCAAAATGCATAGAAATGGAGGCTGCCAACCCGGCGAGCTAGTACGGCCTTGCATTGGCAGTGCTGTGATGATGGTGAAATACGGCGGCGACGATGGACGACTCTTGCCCAGGACGTACGTGCAAGGTCGTTTCTTGGATAGATTATTGCATGCATGTCGTGTCGGTGTCCTGCGAGTGTTGGGACTTGGGAGCCGGTGGTGATGCTCGTGCTCATCTTACGTGCATTTCGCTTGCTTGTTATGCTTTCAATGTCATGTGATTGTTTCGAGTAAGTAGACGCCTGTATTGAAAAGGGGTATATATATAGCATATATATAGATCATGAATGGCCATTGTGATGACTGTAGTAGTGATCAGAAGTTAAACCCATTTTACCCCCACCGGCTGAGCTACACTTAGTGCATGTTTGGCAAGGCTCTGGTTTCTCTGAAAACGGTTTTGGCTCCGGCTTCTCTGGATGAACCAGGGCCTCAAATTGTTTGGATTGCAACAAAGGCATATTTAATCGTACATATTATGGATGAATATTATGATCATTCATACATCCTTGCAGTTCATACATACATCATGTATATTATGGATACATATTATACATGATCATTCATACATCCATACTTGCAGTTCATACATCATGTTGAAGAAGACCTAGAAAGAAATATTGCTTTTGCAATGTCATCACGAAATCTATCCATGGTGCGATCATTGGAGTATGGACATGACACACACGCTGTGTCAGATGCATTTCTATATCTAGAAGGGATGGTTGGCACATATATATTCGTGATTTCGATCACACTTACAGAAATCTTTGTCTTCTTGATTGTTTTCACGAATGTAGTTATGGAGGCATATAGTAGTTGTGGCAATCATCTTTGCTTGTCCATAGAGTAACTTAGCCTGTGAGCCTCCAGACCTCCGGCCGGCCGGAGTGCGCCTGTCGGAGGACGGTCGCCGTAGTTGGTTCATCCAACCCTAGCCGACGCCGTCTGTGTTCTTTCTGGGAGAATGCAGTGACAGATTTTTGTAATTTCGGGAGAGTTGAACCGGTACGGCGTACGAGAGCTGCAAGAAGCCAATTTTTTTGGTGCTCTAGCTTTCAGTAGAAAAATGGCTCAGGACCCTCGGTTCTTCTAGGCTCCATGGGTGAAGCCGTTCTTTTGACCCGTTTGGCAGGACTCCACGAAGAGCCGTAGCCGGAGCCGGAGCTATAACAAGGGAGCCTTATTGTTGTTGTTCACCGTACCTTACGCAAGATTTAACAAAGAAAACGAGTCTATGAATCTATGATATATGTATATGGAGCAAAAGCAGCGCAGCTACAGCAGAGAATCGAACGCGCACTCGCAATTTCGCATAAGAAGATATACAGCATGCGCAAGGTCGTTTGTCTACCAACCATAACGTGCCCTAATTTTGTGTAACTAAACTTTGGGATTTTGATCGTTCAACCATCACAGGCTAGCCATTGGGTTACTACTTCATAGTACCACCACAGTAGGTCATATTTGGCTCTTGTTGCAGAAAGTGCCAGGAAAACAACATTTCTATTTTCCGTTTCTCTCCACTGCTAGATCAACTGCATCTGCAACAGTAATATGATTGTGCAAATGCAGCTTCTTCCGCTATGCCTGTGGGAACCCCCCGACTAGCTGCCTGCCCTTGTTTTGGCAACCCTCTTGTTTTCTCTATGCTCCCCCATGGCCACAGCCCATAGCTCGTCTTCTTTAAAGCGGCCGGCTCACCGGCCTCCGCATCGCCATGCCCAAGCCGAACCACCCCACGACCTATATAGAAATCCAGAGAGAGGTATCATTATCAAGAAGTCTGCATTTATTCCTCTTCTCTACACAATAAGAGTAGCGGCCGGCAAGAGATCGTCAGAGGCATGGCGCTGCTCGAAGCCGTGGTGTTCCCGCAGAACCACCACCAACGCCTCCGCCGGTGCTGCCGGTCGTGCGGCGCGAGCTGCGTCCTGTGCGGCAACGCCATCTGCATCGACGCCACCGGCGAGGTCGAGGAGGGGGTCGTCATCAAGAGGGGCGTGGTCGTGCAGGAAGACGGCGAACAAGGGCTCGTGGCGGCGCCGCCGCACGGGGGCGCGTGCTGCGCCTGGGCCGCCGGCGCCGCGGTGACCAGCTGCTGGGCTGGCGGTCCCGTGCCGTCGACGCTGACGGCGTCGTCCGCGCGGCGGCCGGCGCACCAGGCCGCGGCCAGGAGGCATCGGCGGCAGAGCAAGGGCGGTGGGGGCGTCGCCGCCAAGCAGGCGGCGAGGGCGGGTAGCAGCGGGGTCGTGCAGGCCGAGAGCCACCGCCTGAACCACATCGCCGTGGAGCGCAACCGGCGGCGCCAGGTGAACGCGTTCCTCGCCGCGCTGCGCGGCCTCATGCCGCCCTCGTACGCTCGACGGGTACGTACGTGTAGCTCGTGACTCCGCGCTGTGCAAACGTCAAACCATTCGGGCCACGCATGCACTGTTCCAATTCCATACGAGGATACGTCACAGACAGTTCTTCACAAGTTCATAGCAACTGTTCTAATTGGCATCTACGATGTGCATGGCAGGGTGACCAGGCGTCCATAGTCGGCGGCGCCATCACCTTCATCAAGGAGCTGGAGCACCACCTGCAGTCGCTGCAGGCTCAGAGACGCCCCGGCGCCGCCGCCGCCGGTGGTTGCCGCGGCTCGGAACGTTTCCCCGGGTTCTTCACGTTCCCTCAGTACTCCACCGCCGCGGCGGCCGGCAACAGCGTTGACGGCGCCGGCAGCAGCGGCAGCGGCCCTACAGCGCGGCCGGGCGCGGCCGACGTCGAGGCCGCCGTGTCGGAGGGCCACGCGACCGTGAAGGTGCTCGCCCCGCGGCGGCCGGGGCAGCAGCTGCTCCGGCTGCTGCTCGGGCTGCAGAGCCGAGGCCTCGCCGCGCACCACCTCAACGTCACCACCACGGCCGACTGGATGGTCTTGTACACCGTCAGTCTAAGGGTACATACGTGCAGTGCGTGCGTCGCACAGTCATCCATCCACATACGCGTACTGTATCTTATATACTGTTTCATGGTTGTGTGCAGATGGGGGACGGGTGCCAGCTCTCGTCAGCCGACGACGTCGCGGCCGCCGTGCACGACATCATCGCCGTCGCCGGCATGGATGCCGCGGAAGAACGTGCCATTATTATTTAGCCTGTAAAAGATTGCTACTATCATCTACTACTTGTTTGCGACTTTACATGGCCATGTCTGTTAAGGTGAACAATAGTTTTTATCGTTGAAGTCATGTGCTAGTATGATGAACATTAGTAGGTTTAGAGGTTCTTCAGACTTCAGAAGTTCAGAGAAAGGGCGCAGAGCATCAGCTGGCAAGTTTGGAGCAGGAGTGGCAACGCTAATTTAGCTCGGCATAGAACATATCACGATCCTTTTTTTTTTTCGAGCAATAACATATCGCGATTCATGAAGATGAAACAGTTAGTTTCTCTTAATTATTAATAATAAAACTAATTGTATTAAACTAGTGATACTAAAAATTCTACAAAGTAAACTGAGGCAATAAAAAATCAAATCAAAACTGCTAATACAACAAGTCCTCGTCCTCGTCCATGCCCATGGTGGCTTGGTCGTCCTCTACGTCCGTGATCGCCAGCGGCTCCTTCCCCATGGGGGCCGCAATAATGGGCTCCTCCTCCAAGCCCCCGAAGCTCCCGCCCTTGAGCCGCTGCGCAAACAGGTCGTACTTCATGACGTCCAGGTCGCTGACGCTCCGCCGCGCGTGCTTCATGGCGTCCTGGAAGTGCGCCGTCCCGATCTCGGCGCCGCGCATGGCCGCGTCGTCGCCCACCGCGAGGCTCCGCTCGATGACGTCGCGCACCGCCAGCTTGCACGCGCGCTGGCAGATCTCCGTGATGTCGGCGCCGCTGAACCCCTCGGTGAGGCGCGCCATCTCCGGCAGGTGGACGCGGCGGGACACGGGGGACCGGCGCAGGCACGACTTGAAGATCTGCAGGCGCGAGGCCTCGTCGGGGAGCGGGATGTAGATGAGCTGGTCGAGGCGGCCGGGGCGGAGCATGGCCGGGTCGATGATGTCGGGGCGGTTGGTGGCGCCGATCACGAACACCGTCTTCTTGGCGCTGATGCCGTCCATCTCCGTCAGCAGCTGGTTGAGGACGCGGTCCGCCGTGCCGCCGGCGTCGCCCACGCTGTTGCCGCGCTGGACGGCGATGGAGTCGAGCTCGTCGAAGAAGAGGACGCACGGCGCGGCGGAGCGCGCCTTGTCGAACAGGTCGCGGACGTTGGACTCGCTCTCGCCGTACCACATGGTGAGCAGCTCGGGGCCCTTGACGCTGATGAAGTTGGCCTTGCACTCCTTGGCGATGGCCTTGGCCAGCATCGTCTTGCCGCAGCCCGGCGGGCCGTAGAAGAGCACGCCGCGCGACGGCGACATGCCCAACATCTCGAACAGCTCCGGGTGCTCCACGGGGTACTGCACCGTCTCCTGGAGCTCCAGCTTGACGTCCTCCAGGCCGCCGATGTCCTCCCACGACACCTTGGGCACCTCCACGAGCCCCGTCTCGCGCAGCGCCGAGGGCTTGGTCACCTCCATGGCGTGCTTCAGGTGGTCGTTGCAGACGCGCAGGGAGTTGAGCACGTCCACGTCGATGGTGTCGTCCTCCACGTCGATCACGTCCATTTTCTCCCGGATCAGCTGGAAGGCCGCCTCGGAGCAGAGCGCCGCGACGTCGGCGCCGACGAAGCCGTGGGTGTCCTTGGCGACGCGCTCGAGCTCCACGTCCTCGGATAGCGGCATGTCCTTGCTGTGGATGCGGAGGATCTCGAGCCGGCCATCCTCGTCGGGGACGCCGATGTCGAGCTCCCTGTCGAAGCGACCGAAGCGGCGGAGCGCGGGGTCGAGGCTGTTGGGGCGGTTGGTGGCGCCGATGACCACGACCTGCGCGCGCGGCCGGAGCCCGTCCATGAGCGTGAGCAGCTGCGACACCACGCGGCGCTCCACCTCGCCGTGGGTCTTGTCGCGGTTGGGCGCGATGGCGTCGATCTCGTCCATGAAGATGATGGACGGCGCGTGCTCCTCGGCGTCCTCGAAGACCTTGCGCAGGTTGGCCTCGCTCTGGCCGGCCATCATGGACATGATCTCCGGCCCGTTGACGACGATGAAGTGGGACCCGGACTCGGACGCGATGGCGCGCGCCAGCAGCGTCTTGCCGGTGCCGGGCGGGCCGTAGAGCAGGATGCCCTTGGGCGGCTTCACGCCCAGCGTCTGGAACAGCTTGGGGTGGCGCAGCGGCAGCTCCACCAGCTCGCGGATCTGGGCCAGCTGCTTGCGGACGCCGCCCACGTCGTCGTACCCGGGGCCATCGAGCCGCTCCTCGTCCTCCCGCTTCAGGGGCTCGTCGACGTCGCAGTAGATCGCCGTGTCCGGGGCGACGAGCACGCAGCCGGCGCCGGCGGGGTCCGTGGCGACCACCTTGAACTCGACGGCGTGCATGTTGCCGTGGACCACGAAACGGTCGCCCTTGCACACGGGCCGCGGCAGCCCGCCGCCGCCGCCGCCGCCGCCGCCGCCGAAGTAGGGCTTGAGGTATGCGTCGAAGAGGTCGCCCGCGACGCCCTGGACCGAGTCAGCGAACGGCGTGACCTGCACGGCCGCGGCTTTGGGGACGACGCCGTCGCGGCGGTGCACGGTGACGACGTCGGCGAGGCGGACGCGGAGGTTGCCACGCACGACGCGGTTCAGGCGCACCCTGCCCTCCGGGCAGTGGGCGTCGGGGAACGCGTAGCAGACGGTCTCGCGCCGGCGCTTGCCGCGGAGCAGCACGAGGTCGCCGGCGAAGATGTCGAGCTGGTCCATGGTGGCGGGGCTGAGCGCGACCGTGGAGTTGTCCAGGGGCACCGAGCCCTCGCCGTCGTCCGCCACCAGGCGGTTCGGCGGCTTCTTGCGCTCCATCTCCATGGCGGCGGCCATCTGCGTTGTGTATGGTAAATTGGGAAGACTATACGTCGACGACGTGCTTGTGGACCCGTGTCCTACGGGTGGGTTGCATATTTATATTTATTATTATTTATATATATCGGGATCAAGACGTACTACATGAGAACGAACTCGTATGGGAAGCGGAGTCCTCTCAGCTCCTCTTGCACCTTTCCTCACGCGTGCCGACGTACGTTGGTTACGAGTCTGGACTCCGGACCGGCTTCAATCTGAATCCAGCGCCGCTCCCGGATTCCTCGGCAGCGGGTGGCGCCCCGAGTCCACAGTGCGGACTCCTCAAAGCTAAGGCACTGTTTGGATTCTCACATAAACTGTCACGCTTAACATTAGTGTAATTGCCACAGTTATGGCATGTTTAAGCTGTCTTAATTTGGCATGTGTTTGGATTGTTGCCATGCCTAACCTTAGCCCAGTCCAAAGCGGAGTCTAGGCACCAGTTGCGGCGCTCCAATCGAGCTCCTAAGGTTCGGCAACCTTTTTTGCGCAAAAGGATCTTAGGTGCGACTAAGCTGCGGTACACCTAACTTAGTTAAAAAAAACCAAACAGCTACCTAATCTGAGGTGCGGCACGGCTAACTAAGGTGTGGCAGGCCAGGTAAAAATCCAAACACTCCCACGGCTCCAAGTATTGCCGGCGCACCAAGTACTACAAGCGCACAGCCAAGTCTCTCTCCCACGGTAGCTCTCGTAAGAACTGGCCAAAAACAAGCACTAAACACTCTTGAATTGTGCTAATTGCTTTGGAGATGATCAATTATACACTATGTGGCTCGGAGATGATCTTCAGGTATTTCTTAACTTTTTATGTGGTTTCACACACTCCGGCCACCCCCAAATGATCCAACGGATAGGGTATACATTGCCCAAGTCATGCGACTAGCCGTTGGAGGGAAGAATGACATATCTATACCTAACAAGACCATCTGATAGTCCACTCAATAGAACTTCGATTCGGACGGTCCAGTCCTCCTAAATCAATCGTTAGAATTTGGCCAGTGCTTGTTGACGCAACGGCCTGAGGACTGAGGTATAGTCTAATGTACTCCCTTCGGAACGTCCAGTTAGATCATTGCTTCTTATTTCCTCAACGTCTCCTAAAATCGTCTGAGTCAAAGTCCCACTTTGGACCATCGTGTGGCTTTGAACCAACCCACCCTTCATTTAATTTCCTTCATTTGGTTGTCCTTAAATGTTCCACTTGGTTCATCTTGGCAGGCATCAGATTGTCCGGTTTGTACTCCCTGCATTCATTAATATATGACGTTTTTTAGTTAAAATTACACTAAAAATGTTGTTATCATAGATATTAATGACAGGAGGCCAGGAGGGAGTATAACCAACCCAAGACTGACATGCACCAAGTCTTCTACTTATTGAACCATTGAAGTGTCCACTTGTCTCTGGCTATGGTACCTTTTAGACCATCCGGTTGGTACTGAGTCCCGCTTGATTTGATTCAAATGGCTTGTTTCTTCATCGTACTTATTCATTCGTGGTCTCTTCCTTTCTCGGCCAAAAATTTCATGAGGTTTTCAGGACGCCGCACACACAAATGCTAGCGGCACATTCTTTTGTTTTCATCTCTGACTTAAATACCTAACAATATAAATCTAGAAGTTTATTAGTTTAAACGTGGAGTTGTCATTTAATCACAAAAATAAATACTAAAACATGTCGCGAGAGGCTATTTTTCACTACAACGTGACAGTCGACCAAGGGGCTGGTCCAACCTCCCAGGGCAAAATAGCAACCCTAAGCTCTATTTTGAGCACTTAAGTAAATGAAAATTGACGAATGCTACATAACGATGCTCACAGTGGAATGATGTCCTCACGGGTCATGAACACATAATACTACTTCTTCCATTCACAAATGTACAACGAGGACATGTGGTTAACTTTTAAAATAAATTCGATTACTTGTCTTATTTTAAAAAATATAAGTTATTGTTTATTTTGTTGTGATTTGTTTCATCGCTAATAATAGTTTGAGTATATGTTGTGGTTTTAAATGTTTGAACGATTTTTTTAAAATAAAAAAACCATCGAAGTTGTAGAGAAAATGTCAATAGCGTATGCATTTATGAGTAGAGGCAGTAATCAGGCATAGGCCGTAGCGATAATGCCTGGTACATTTTTTCGTCGAACCATCATGGACGAGGGAATAAAAAACTCAGAAGGAACAACTATTTTGTTGTAGAAAAAGATGTTGAACCAGGCGATTTTTTTTTGTTCCAGAAGACAAAATGCTCAAGGATGTGTGACAATACACGTTCCAATCATATATGTGCGAATATGGGTCGGCGCTGGCAAGGCCCAGCACAATTGGCTTCTAATTTGGGCCCAGTCTTTGGGAGGAATTTCATGCAAAAATTCCAATAGCCTGCTGAATTCTTTGAGAGTTGAGATAAGTATAACAGGATGATGTAGGCAGGCTACAAAGAATGCTACATCAGTTTTATGGTGATATGGAGAAAAGATAAATGGAAAGAGAACAAAAATGGATTGCTCATTTGTAGCCAGCTCAAAGCGGTCTATTCACAGATTTCAAGACACTATGAGAGAAAGAGGTGGGCCAGATATTAAACGTACAGCTTACCCTAAGAAAAAGCCATTATACAAGTGGGTTTTTAATTGGCTATATGTGACATAGCAACACTATAAAAACCCATGGTGGACTCTGTTATTAACCTTGCTCTAATTAATTCATAACACGCAGCAGATGCTACTTTGACGAAGTAGTATAAAGTAGCCCGGCAACAAACACAACTGCTCTACCAAACAGAGCAACTCTACTGGTCTCGTCTTGTTCATGCTAGGTGTCTGACCAACCGGATCGAAGATCGACATCTGCCGCTAGCTAAATTAGTTTGTTTCCGATGCTGCTTGGTCCTCAAATCCTTCTGGATAAGAACACTACCACAAAAGCACGAGCACGGAAATGTTGATATCATTGAGTATTTGAGTTACTTCAGATCACGGTCCGATCGATATTGTTGCAACTTGCAACCTGCAAACTTTCATGCCACATCTTGAGGACCAGGTGGCGAGATTGATGCGCGCACCTCAAAGACTTTGCCGCCTCTCATCAAATTCTCTGGGAGAGGTCATTGTCCACTATCAAAGCTTCCACTCACCAAACACGAAACTGATATCAGGCCCAGGCATCCAACTGCGGAACTGCCCGAACCTCGCTGCAAAGAAAATGCAGGGCTGGTAAGATCAGAAATGCATCTGTTACTTTAAACCTGACTAGAAATAAAATGCAGTGCTGGTGAGATCAGGAATACTACTAGTAGTTCGGATCCCAGCGTACCATGGTTGGCCTGCACTCAAATGACCCTTGGGGTCAGATAAGATAATGTTCTGACACCAACCAACGGAAGCGTTTCATGGCCAACCAGAGCACACAGATGGCCAGTCTGGTGACAACGTCCAGCCACCAGCACGTACTGCCAGCAGCAACATTAACTCATGCATCTTTCTCCCCCATCATCGTCGCAAGAACAGCGTCCGACGACGCGTGTTCGCCATGAGAAAGATGTCGCAACTGAAAAAGGCGGCAAAAGGCTTTGCCAACGACCATGCAGAGGATTAATTTCCCAAAGGTGTGCTTGACAGGTAAACTGATGACGGGTAGAGTCATTTCTAAGCCATTTTCGTGTCTGTCTATCTGTTTGTGCATGAACACGACCGTCAGCGAGAGCTTCCTACTCCCAACCAACTCCAACGAAAGCCACTTCACCAACCCACAGCTGCTGAGACGTACCGTCAGGCAGGCAGCCCCGGTCGGTCGCTCGCACAGTGTGGCATGGGTATAAATGGCACTTGCCTTGCAATCTGCTCTCTCGCATCCATCGGATCGGCTGCCTCGATCTATCTCCTGCCTGCTGGCTCTTTGCTCTGATCTTGGCCGGCCGCCCAGCTGCTGCTACGAGCTAACGAGCAATGGCTTCTGGTGGCGCGTCGTCACCGGCCTTGGCCGCGCTGCTGCTCCTCGTGTGCTGCGTCTCGGTGGCCGCGGCCACCAAGTACACCGTCGGCGACGCGTCCGGCTGGACGACCACCGGCGATTACGCCACCTGGGCCAGCGGCAAGAAATTCAAAGTCGGCGACACTCTCGGTTAGAGACATTTACTAATAATAAAACTGCTCGTGTTTTTGCTCAATCGTATTAGCAATTTAGCATATATTTGCATTAATGCATTTACAAATTCTCTCAATTGCTCATGCAGCTTAATTTTGTTTTCGTTTCAGTGTTCAACTACGCCGGAGGGTCGCACACGGTGGACGAGGTGAGCGCGTCGGACTACGCCGCCTGCAGCTCCAGCAAAGCGCTCAGCAGCGACAGCGCCGGCAGCACGGCCGTGACCCTCAAGACCGCCGGCAAGCACTACTTCATCTGCGGCGTCGCGGGCCACTGCAGCAGCGGCATGAAGCTCGTCGTCGACGTCGCCAAGGCGGTGGCCGCCCCGGCGCCGGCGCCAGCGAAGGCCCCGGCCCCGGCCGCGGACACCACGACGCCAGACGCCCCGGACACCACCCCGGACACGCCGTCGACGTCCCCCTCGAGCTCCGACGTCACGCCCAAGACCCCGGTCACGGCCCTCTCGCCGCCGGGCAAGAAGTCCACGTCTGGCGCCGCCGGACTCGGCGCCGCGGCGTGGGCTGGCTTGGTCCTTTCAGGGCTCGTGGCCGCGCATCTCGCCGCGTTCTAGAGCCGCCCGCCGGGGTGGAGGCAGTGCTGTTCTCTTTATTGTTAGGCTGCACGTCATTGATTCATGTATTGTATTGGTTGAGGGACTTGACTCTTGACTGAGGTTTCTTTTGATTCAGGGAGGGAAAGCGTATGATGCTTTTGTTGTGCTGGTGGCAGTAGTTGGATACTTCATACTTGGATTTTGCGCTATTGTGTCATCATATTCTTTTCATGCTTTTCCCCCAATATGTTGGATGGAGCATTAGCTAATTTGCATGGTATGGTGGATTAAAGCTGACCACTGCTTGACTGCTAGTCATGCGGTGTGCAACTTAAAAACGACATGAAACTGAACTGAATTGTGCGAACTCACTGATCCCATCTGGATTGCCCATTTGTTATTTGCGCATTTGGATTCATGCCACTATTTTTTCAAAGTTGGTTTATATATTGCAAATCATGCCACTTAATGGTGCTTCAAACAATATGAAATCCAATTTTGTGAAATAAGAGTGGCATGGATAGATTTTTTTTCCTTGTCATTTCTATAGAGTCAGATTACATCATGGTCCGAGCACGTCAGACAAGCTCAACTCCCGCACAACGCGCATTTTGCAATACAACTATACAAGTGGCTAAAAATGGATTGGGGTGATTACCCTAATCATGCTTTGATAATATGTTAATAACCTTGGAGATTTGAGAAGATAATATGTGGGTTAGTGATAGTGGCAATATATAGTTCTCTCTCATGGGTCACATGGGCCTACAATATGGGTCTTGATATACTTAAACACAGACTACCTGCTATGTGACATACAACTGTAAACATGGTTTCATTGCTGCCATCATTGTAGAATTATGCATCTGCAAGATTCAGTGGTTCATTCGAGAACTGCTGGTTATCAATCTAATTATCCTAGCAATTTTGAATGGAGTGCCAAACTGCTAGTACAGTAGCAAGTTCACCTTAGAATAATATCACCGATTCACCGGACACAGGTCCATACGGTCATACATCTTCAGGATGCAGCAGCTGATGGTTTTACTGAATTATGGGGAACCTTCAATTAGTCCAAGCTTCTTAAGAATCTTCTTCTCCTGTGTTTTATCTATAACATGTCAAGAAAAACAAGGACATGGGAAAGCTGCCTGCTGGTTTACAGCATCCAGGTGCGCAATGATGCACTTCCTGATGGATGAATATCAAGAGATAAGGAGCCAGTTAGCAGCACGAAATACGCTGTAAAGCGTAAAATTAACATTTAACGAAAGAATATATCGCTTCTAATGTACATCCTTGCTTCCCCAGGCACGCTCAATTGCTCATGCCCTAGACAAGTATTTTTATAAAAGGAAAAACAGCAAAGATAATTCAATTTTAAGTTTTCACCGATGAAAAGATTTTAGTCCTCAATATTCTTGAATAAGGCTACAAAATCACATGTTAGGATACATTCTTCGTCAGGGTTATCTGTGAAATTTGAGTGCAGAGCATTTCCAGCATTGTCCACTATAGGGGATGTTGTCGTGGAGGATTCAATGCATAATATGGCAGCAATGGCATCTAGCCGTCTAACCTCATTTCTGAACATTAGCCTTGCATGTGCTACAGCATACAAAATGAACTGTGAGAACAAGGAAACAAAGAATCAAGAGTAGCAATTGTGAAAGGAGCAAAACAGCCCCAGGAGATAACAGAACATGCCTTGAGCTAGCCTTATCAAACTTTCAAGCATCCGCACTGTTGTCCTTGCTGCAGTATAAGCCTATTTTTGAGAGCCTGCAAACTCTTTAGGCTAGAGAAAAATATTTATTTGGCTAACCTGCATTATGTGTTCCTGATTTTCTCTGAAGTTGATAATAGCTTGAGATAACTCTCTCTGCCTCCTTTGTCAACACTGGTTTAAACCGACGTACATAATTGATGTACCTGGAATAAATACTCAATTATCATTGGTAAGTATTGACGATGAGAAACATGAAAGTTTCAGCACCAAACAGCACATTCAACTAAATGCACTCTGAACTTTTTTGTTGGTCATTATTACAGCCCAACAGAGCAGCATTTTTGGAAGCTGACAAATGAGGCAAGGTTGTTAAATATAGTATAACAAATAAATTTATCCATATGCTGTGCACCGTCCTCTAAGCTCAGCCTTGTTATTTCCTGGTAGGTAAACAAGACATGAAAAAGATCTCTCACCTTCTCAAGTGGGGGAGTGTCCACTTTACAGAAGCATCTATCTTGTCTTTCTTTTCATCAAAACTCTGCACATTTCAAAAATCACTGTTAATTGATACGGCGCTGCCTGACCGGAGTACGCAGGGGGGAGAACAAGAGCTGGCGGGAGACAGGCAGAGAACGCAGGGGGTATCGCGGCGGTGAGTCGCCTCCGTCGCTGGCCGAGGAAAGGTTCCTCATCAGTGTCGAAGGAGAACCCACACCGTAAAGACAGGAGAGTTTTATTCCTTCGATACCCTAGATACAAGCTAACCAGCACCTTATATTGTGGATGCAGCTAACAGACCAGAGGATAACTAGCACATAACCCTAAGGCCTAATTAACTAAACTCTTAAGTCTCTCCACTGTGTGCAGCCCATTACCGATCAGCAGCCTAGCCACTTTTGGGCTTTCATCACCTGTACACACGGCCCACAAAGGCATCTACAACATTAATAGAGTTTTCTCTTGAGCAAAATTCACTGGGTTATTTTCATGCTTATAGATAAACGAGTATTCAAGATGCAGACAATAAAGTGAGTCCAAATAACAACCAAACAAACCTCATTCAATATATGAGATGAAACTATTTCATCCCACTCAGTGTTTTGTGTATCCAAGAGAACAAGAACTATATCAAATCTACTCAACAGTGGTCCTGAAAGTGTTGTATTCACAGATAAGCCTGAAAGAGAAAAGCAAAGATACAACAATCAGAATGGATAAGGCTTGTTGGATGTTGTAGTTTCGGATTAAAAAAGGGTTCAGAAAACAAAGCTCCCAAGTGCAGAAATCCCAAAAGGACAGTTTCATTAATACCATGGTCTTCAAAACTGTAGAATTCGATGCATCCAAAACCCTTTTTGCTTTCCAAACCATAGTATTTTAAAAAACTATAGTATTTTCCCAGAACTCCCAAAAAAAAAACTTGCCCACGCAGAGATTATATAAGAACTTTAGGAAAGAACAATGATAAAGCCTTAGAAGCATGCTTTTGTTTTTTGATGTCTCGCTAAACTAATATTTTTAAGCAAATTCAAGAGTTTGGGCCAATTTACAGGTTAAGAAGTCCTTCAAGTGAATATTAAGAAATTAACTAGCCTTGTAATATAATTTGCCAGTAGCCCAACAACACCAGCGTGTTATTGGTGGTACAATGTTTTACTGAAGTAATTAAGCTATAAAGTACTTGATGTGTGAAGCATTACTTTCAGAAGAATCATATCGCCCTTTCGGATTCGTGGCACCAAAGACAGTAGTCCTTGTACTGAGCGTTGTAACTAATCCAGCCTGGAAGACAAATAAGTGATAATGCTGAGTCAAAGTGTACACTAGTATAGTAATTGTGAATGGGACAGAAACTGACAGTTTTCAAAGCAATACCTTCGCAATGCTTATTGTCTGTTGCTCCATGGCTTCATGTATTGTGGTTCTGTCATGCTCTCGCATGCTTTGAGAAGAATGTCAGATAGGTGTCAGACCTCCAAAATAATTAGATTATAAAATAGCATTTGTGTTAACTTTAGCAAGAACCCAAAAGTAGTGCATAACATATCACGGCTTACAAAAAGGACAGCACACTGATAAGACAAGGTGTCCATTCATGTCCAGCAAAAAAGATCAATTTATCATGGAAAATATTATTCTCGAACACGCAGGTGAGCTGTGTATCATTGTATTAAGAACTAAAAAGGGTGGAGAACCCATAAAAACACTCACAGGACAGGACACCAGGTAAAAACCATACATGCCGATTATCTAAGATCACTTGTGTGTGTACAGAGGGACATGACTACATGAGTGGTTATCACTCTCACTCATGAGACCCAGTCCTGGAGCAGGGCAACCAGGATGCCCTCCGAGCCGTATATGCGAAAGGGGCCCCCTGATCTTGGAAGTGTTTACTCCACTAAAGAGAGTGGAGTCGACTTGCTACATGCATCAATGCATGTACTGATGTACATACATCTCATACATGTGTATACGAAAAAAAAACAACTGCAATTATTGGACATCTATCCTAGGCATGTGTATGCATCTTATACACAGCACTGTTATTGGATAACAGAACTGCAAGGGCTAGTTCAGGGATTGGAATGTGTTGAATTTCAGATAATCAAAGAGCACTATAGTTGCACTAGTCAGCAGTATTAGTAGAAATTTGGTCAGTGATTGATCACCTGTCAAATTCATCTATGCAGCATAAGCCGCCATCAGCCAGAACAAGAGCACCAGCCTCAAGCATCCACTCCCCTAAAAGTAGAGACCCCCAGCCCCCAAAAAAGCACGCGCACACAGAGAAATAAAATCATTGTTGGATTCATATGAAACAGAAAAGGCATTATGCTATGCCACTATATTAGATGTTGTACCTCCATCCTTGACAGCAGTGACCGTTAATCCGGCACTGGTGCTCCCAAGACCAGTTGTAATCACAGACCGATGGCTCAATTTAGCAGCAAACTTCAAAAACTGGGATTTGCCAGTACCTGATCAATGGAACAAAATATAGTTGCACTTCCCCCTTTCCTTTTCTAAATAAATATTCTTATTTATTTTACAGGACAACTTAGGGTCAAGCTTCACCTATAAAACTGGTAACCGGCACACCTCTTGGATTTAAGCAATATCAACTTAATATCTGATTTTCCCTCCCCACTCCCCTTGTCTCGATGGTGCAGTAGCCACTACAGCTCCCCAGCTGCGCTGGAAAGGTCCAGGATCACGTCCAGAGACCTCTCACTTGATATTCTTTCCTATCCAATCCACCCACATACAGACCCGAACGTGACAGTCCTTTTTTATTCTAAATGGTGGTTACATTTTTTTTCTTTTGATGCTTATTTAAGCTGTTACCAGGACACCCGAGTCCTATTTTTTTTTTTTCTGAGTCAGTCTATTGACAACCTGGTCAAATTCCAAGTGATATCTGGCAACTCCAAAATCTTATGACTGAAGTGACCGGAGTCCAAGCTGAATTCCTACACCCATGTCCATGTCTGTGCAATATAGTCTTTAGGCGCCATTGTATGGAAATTCTATTAGGCAGAACTCCTGCCCTTTTCTCTTGAAAGAAGTTCAACCTTGCAGCAACCCATAGACAAATTGTTATTAGTTTATACACGTCATGAATACAGTACCTGGATCACCAACAAGAAGCATATGAGGTTCTCCTCGAATCTTTGTTCCAGAAGCATCGACATGCTGCACTCCACCAATTAATGTAAGGGCAACTGGAATCACAAATCATCGCGCTATTATGACAACGTATAACTACTAAAAAATAATCAAGTTACTGAGTGCTTTCTGAAAAAATAATCTAAACTCAAAACCATAATTCTCTATAAGTTTATAGTAAGGTTTATAACCTAAATAAATAAAACAATTAGGGGCATGGAATCAGAAAATATTTTGCTACCAAGCATTTACTATGATGTCTCTCTCTTATTCTCCTTTGGATTAAATGTAAGATGTAATATGTATTGTTCAAGGGTAGTCTAGGACTCTCGGGTGGTCCGACAATAGTCTAGAGTCTTCTCCTTTGTACAGTATATATGCCCTTTGGGTCAATGCAATAGTGATCATCTCTTCTGCTGATTCTAACACTTTGAACTCACTGTTAATATGGAGTACAATTTTGGAGGGTTCCTAGCTATTTGAGAGTAATTATGGATACGAGAGTCCAGAAAATTGTCTTATACTACTTTAAATTTATGTGCAATTTCATTCTTAAGACTATACCTAAAGGTTAGACACGTAATTGTACAGCTGCTTTACTAGTCAATAGTTAGTACAGCAATACAGCTTCGAGTGGCATACCTGCAAGCTTCACCGTGAATAGCCCAAAAATTTGAGGACAGATGCCTTTCAAGATTAAATTTCTTCCTGTGTACAACAGAAACAGAATGAGGAAATTAAGCCAATGCATTGGCAACAAAATGTCTGAAAGGCTTCTGTTATGTGTGGCAAAGCCAGAAACTTGAATTTTTCATTGTTAGGAGAAGCCGATAGTACTAAATTTTTAAATTTTATTTGAATTTGGAAACTCTTAGTGTAAATTTTTGGCTGCCCCTCCCTGTCTCCGCCCCTGCAGGTAATGTGGACAGTAAGACCAATGTCAGCAGCACACCCATCGCCGCTGCCCAAAGAGCCGTTGTGTCCGCATGCATGTACCGAATCTTTCTCTCTCTCCTTGCAACAGTACAATGCGCGGCATGATGGGCGTGCTAGTGAGATTGGTCTAATGTCTGTTGTTGCAGTAGTATTCAAGTAGGTTCTTTTGCTTGGTTAGGACTTAGGAGATATGCTATTTGCTAACAGCTTGGTTAAAGATAAGAGTTGAGTGCTTGAGTTGACTTAGGATAATAAGTTAGACATGTAATTTGTTTGAGACAATTCGACATATTTTTTTGTTAGGAGGTGAACCATATATACAATAGGAGACGCCCGCAGTCAGCCTGTCACGATTAAGAAAATAACTTTTCATTTCCTCACTCAATGTTTATAGTCACCCAAGTAATTGTCTTGTAGGTTCAAATAGATGACCGTCTTGTGGAAATTGGACTAATCCATCAGTAAACTTTATAAGTGGATCATTTAAAGTCGACAATGTGCCAACTCAACGATTTCATGCTGACATGGACACTAAAGTGCTCTCTCCATTACAAATTATAGTTCAACTTATCTTTGTCCTAAGTCAAACTTCTCTCCATTCCAAACTTCTCTAACTTAGCGAAAGTGAACTATAATTTGGATCGAGGAAGTACAAGAGAATGTGATGTCATGCATCTGCCCAGAACATCTCATCACATTGCTCCGTTGAAAATAATAGCAGACCAGTTCATGTTGTGCAGCCACCCAGTACTCATCGGGATGATGGCCGATGCACTGCATGAAGATGATACTGTGCTTATAAATTGACGAAAACCTACAGATGAACAGTGGTTGGATAAAGAAATCTATCTGCAAAGAGAAATTAATCTCCTCTCCCGTTTGCGCACCTGCAGGAATTGTGCGGGCTCCATTCATGTTATTTGCATACAAACTCCCTATAGTTAGTTCGAACAGCAGGACTCAAAACCTACAGGACTTGAAACCTACACTAAGCATTCACCAGCAGGGGTCCACCCAAGCCATGCAATGATCCATGATGGTACACCGATCGCCTCCATGTGGCATGCTCCTGAACCAAATCAGCAGCATGTCATCATGTTCCTTGTGTGTCACTGATCACCCAAACTCTTGCAAAGCTACTTGCACTAGAGCCAGACAATGTCTAATAGATGAGCTGCTGTGTTAATATATAAATTCTAACATGATTAGAATGCAGGGGTTACAATAAGAAGATCATAAACTAATGCCCAACCACTTTAACGTGAACCCATTACGGCAGTAGCACTAAAGGTGGCATCCATGCGAGCGTGATTAGACATGTTGGCACTTAACTGGCCTCGGTAGAAAGTCTCGTGATGGATGTTCCATTTAAAAGTGTGGTCACCTATTTGCACATAATGGGCAAGTTTGGTGACGTCCGATGCAACAAGGATTTTCACAGATGCCATGAATAGCAGTGAGCTGTGCATCAGAAGGTTCCCAATCCCAATTCACACAACTAATGGATAATGCAATGCATTATATATGCTATTATGCTTAAAGGGTAGAACATTGGGCTTAGGTCAATCTAGGGAACACCAGGCATAGACTAAGCACCAGAACATAAGCACCTTTTAGCGGAGTAACCCTGTATTTTTCCCAGAAACGTTTGAAGTCCTCTTCAGTTTCCACAGGAATGTCTATATCAGACTTCAGCTCATTCGTTCTCCTGTATGTACGCAGTCATTCATAAACATAATAACAACAAATGGAAGGAACTGACATTGTTCAAATTTAGTCCAGAGACAAGAAACCATTTGACAGATAAAAACAGCTGCCAACTAGCAGTCTAAACATATGATATGATTACCTCTGTTGACATCTGATCTGACTACTTTGGTAGATGATCACAAGGAAGCTACAGTGCAGTGACCTAAGCACAATTTAACAAGGAAACTACAATGCAGTGACCAAAGCAAAACTAGGCAATGAGTCAGTTTATAGTCTGCAAATAAAGGCCAGTCTAGTTGGCTGCATACGGGCCAGTCAAAACTCACAAAAGAAAGCATGAACATGATCAAGCTTATTGCTTGTATCACAGGATTGATCTGAACGCAAGAAGAGGTCCCTTCAGATTCTTAACAAGCATATTGTGCCGATGTGTCCTTTAAAGAACAGGGAATTGAAATTGGCTAATAGCTGAAAAGATGATTTAAACACTAATGATCAAGAGACTCATAGAACTGAAGTTTGCTGGATGAGCAAATTACATATTATCAAATTACCTCACATAATTGGCAAGAAGCATAGGATCAAGGTTAGATCGCACATCCTTAATATCAGGAGACCATTTGGCAGACAATATACCCGTAATAATGACATCATCTGAAGAAAAAAAAAACAAACAGGGCCAATAATAGAACAGGAGGTTAAACAAACAATTCTGTTAATAAGCAACTCATGCAAATGGACACGACATATTCCACTTCTGACTTTTCATCTTGGAAATAACAAGAATTCAACTTTTTTTTTAACTCAACAAGAATTCAACATTGATGTGTTATAAAGTTGCTCCAGAAGTATCAAGCTTTGTGGATTTTTCGAGGGTAAAACTGAGGACATGAAGGACAAAAGGATACCATTGGTAGTTCCACTTCCACATAATCCTATGGATAAAGCACACAGAGGCTGCTTACCTCCAGCTTTAATGGTGTCAACAAGGTCATCCATCAAAATTACAGGAATTGAACGGGGTATAGACCCAACACCCAGAAGTTGCACGTTTTCTTGAATTTTGATTTCTTGGTAATCATGGCAGATGGTGGTACCTTCTACGATCTGGAAAGAAGCACTTCCACAACCTCTTGAACTCTAGATGGACAGCAAAATTATCAGTAGCAACTTCCGCAGCAGTTCAAGAAAAAGTTCAGCCAGTTACAAAACTTAATAGGCAAGAAAACTAGTATATCTATCACAGAGAACAATGCAACTATGCACCACATGTTGACAGATAGTATATCTAGAACCAGAAAAAAAAAACTAAAAGCATCCACTATGTAAGCCAAATACCTTGGATGGGCACATTGCAGGAATTTTCATCCGATTCCCAGCCTCCAGCTCAGGAAAAACGGGGAATCTATTCAAGGCACAGAAAAGCTAGGCATTATCTGTCCAGTGTATGAATGTACAATCATAATGTTCAACGATACTTCTAAGAACAAGTTGTTGGGTCCCAATATCTCTCGCTATATGTCAAATCACAAAATTATCATGTAGAAGGTCATCTAAACTTTCACGACAATCAACAAACAGTTTTGAACTCCAAATAACCTCACCAATTTTTTGAAAATGTGAAGGGGAAGGGTAATAGTGTTAAGCTTGCATATTGTAGTAAAGATACCAAGCTTCTCAACTAGTCAAACAGTGCACGAGATGCTCAAGCTATGAATGCACAGAGACTCAACTTGCTCATCGGGCTTTTGGCTTACAGGCCTAAGTAACCAGATAGGTTTAGTGTGAGCAACACTGAAAAAAGAAAATGGTGTAACTTTGCCGATTAAACTAGAAATATGAAGCTGTACTTTAGTTTAGGAATTATTTCTCTTTTTCTAAGAGAAGCTTCTACCTAACCAGCTTAATCAGTAGACCACCTAAAATTGCAGGACTGCGCTGGTATGATACGAAATTCACAATGAAGCTTCACCACCCATATTAGTGTACATACTGCCAGAGCCATAAATCGCAAACCTGTGCTTGCATTTCCTGCACATGCACTCCCTCTCGTACTCAATCATCTTGACACCACCTGATCTGATCACAGTTCCCTTCAACGTAATCAATTTCCTCATGTGGTTCACTCTCACCTTTCCAATGCTCGGGGAAGCCTCTGCAAAGCACCTCCATCACCACCAAATCACAATCTGATGAAATTACCCGCCAAATCGCGCGACCAAATCACCACGCAGAGCGCAGGCATTCAAACGAACACAAGACTTGCACGCGTACGCACCAGGGGATTCCAGAGGCGATCCAGAGGCATCAATGCGTACGTGCACAAACTTCTTCAGCGATGTGGGTTTCAAATTACCCAATCTCTTGAATATCACGCCCTGCAAGCCAATATTGAGCTTTCAGAAAAGAGTGGGACACTGGGCGTGGGAATGCAGGGGGAGGTGGTCGTACGCTCGGCTGTGGTTCGCTGACCTGGGCCAATTGAGCGGCGGCGTCGAGGTCGGAGAGGTACTCGCCGGGACGCGAGTAGAGTTTGTTGGCGAAATCGGGATCGAAGTCCATAAGATCAGCGAATCTGTGAAGCAGACGGGGTTAGGGTTCGGAGGGGGGCGAGAGGAGCGGATCGGGAGGAGGACGCACTCAGTAACGAGCGGGAAATGGAGCCTGGAAGGGTCCTCGTCGAGGAGGATGCTGCGAATGTCATCGGAATAGAAGTCGAGGAGGAAGCGCACAAGTGGAGGCACCTCCTCGGCGGTCTTCTCCGACCCCGATCCCTCCTTCCACGACGACGACATTTGGGCGGCGGGTGCGGATTTGGGCGGGAAACAACGGATGAGGCTAAAGCAGATGGCGCCGACTGTAGACTGATTTTAATATGGACCGAAATAAAGCTAATGTGCACCGAAATAAAGCTGTGTGTTGTGCTGGCCCTTCGCAATAATATATAATCCACCGTGGGTTCTATTTTTAACCGTAGCAGGTAGCACAATTTAGTAACCGGCAAATTTTTAGAATATGTATTCTTCATAGGAATCTAAATCATACAATACAAAATGTTTGGATGCCCACTAATGTGCCATTAGCTTGAATGCTCCAAGGGCACTGACCTACTTCTTTCGTGGCATGGTCTTGTCATTGGAGAACATGCTGTCAGGTGTCAATTCAGATGGTTTTTTTTAACACCCTGAAATTTGCCTTTCTAAATTTTTTTTGCCTAACTCAAATGCAATATGTTGTGTTGATTAGTGAACATGACATGGATTTATTTAATTTTCTTTCTTAAGTCAAGAGCTAAAATAAATGTAAGTTCAACATGTTTGTGCACTCATGCTGCTACATTTATTTTTTTGATGTTAGTCTTGTGTGCCCAAGTATTTAGTTAAATTTCTGGTATGAAATCAGGTGCAAATGGTTTGGTTATGTGCAGTAAAAGCATGTTACAAATTCAATAAACTAGCTGTTCAGTTTGAGATGGCTAATGGGCCATTTTCATTTTCTTCAGCCTTTTTCCTCCCTCGCACCGCAGCAGCCCAAGCCGGCCCAGCCGACTTTCGGCCCACCAGCTGCAGCTCACCCCCGCCTCCTCTCACCGACATGTGGGGCCCGCTTGTCGGCGCAGCGCCTCCACACTGCGCCCTAGCTCTCTCCCACTGCCAGCCTGGGCCCACTTGTCGGCACCTTCCCTACCTTCAACCGCCCCTCCGCCCCGTCCATGCCGTCCACGCCCATGCGCCGAGCGGGAGCCGAGACGAGGGCCGCGCCCGACCTTAGCTTCACGTCACCACACCCTAGCTACCTCGCACTGACGCGTCGGGCCCATCCATCAGTCGCGTCCCCCTTCCTCGCGCAACCGCCGCCCACGTCACCCGCCGAACTCGGGCCGAGACGCACCCACGACCCCAGTCCGCGCCGCTCCCACGTTCTTGCCGCGCCTTTGAATACCCCGCACCCGCATCCTGGAATCAGTTCTGCTCCAGTTCCACTCGCCCGCTCTCACGCAGCTCCCGTCCCCAGTGCCGCACGCGCCGATGCCATCCCCATCGGAGCCCCCATCATACGCCGGCCCCATTGTCTGTTGTCCGCGTCTCCGGTCACCACAGTAAGGACCGCCGCACTCTCGCGCACCCCGTGCACACCTCCGTTTCCTCTTCCCTCCATCGGAACACACCTAATTTCTCCGACCGCCGTTCTTGCAAAGCTTGGACCACCATCCTGCGTCGTCGTCGTGTTCCGCCATCATCGTCCGCTCCCCTTCAACCAAATCACCTCGGTGAGTTTCACCGCATCCGACGCACCCATCCGTGGGCTCTACCTCGCACCGAACACCCCTAATCGAAGTGAAAACTCCTAAGGCCTTGTTCGGTTGCCTTAGTTTTGGAGAGGATTGGAAGTGATTTAATTCCTTACTAGTCAAATTTAAATAGTAATGGATTAAATTCTCCCAAATTCTTTTTGAATTTTCCCTAACCGAACAAAGAATAAAGCATCAAGTATTTGTATCCAAAGTAAAAACTCTTAAAACATCAAGCATTCGAAGACCAAAGACCAGAGGGAGTACTGGTTATAATTTGGACCGGACAACAGTAAGCCTGAGCACATCCGTGGACGCGAGAGACAAAGGGGAACGATAAGCAGGTAGCTTTATCCCGGAGGCCCCGAGCACATCAGAGGATGGCAGAAACAAACGCCCAGAGACAAACATGAAACATCGGGTGTGTTTAGATGTCTGAAAATTGGCATTGTTCTGAACTGAAAAGCACTGTAGCACTTTTCGTTTTTTTGGTAAATATTGTCCTACCATGGCCTAACTAGGCTCAAAAGATTCGTCTCGCAAAGTACATCTAAACTGTGCAATTATTTTTTTATTTTATCTACATTTAGTACTCCATGCATGTGTCGGCATTTTGATGCGATGGGGAATCTTTTTTTGCATAGTAGAATTTAGGAGAAGTTTTTTTTATCTAAACATGCCCATCCACTCGTGTCTTGGATGGCGTGCAGATACCTGCGGCTGCGCCGCCGCACGCCAGCGCCTACCTGCGTGCATGTACCGCTCTTTGGAAGGCACGGCCGGCACTGCGCCGCCGGCCCAGTCATCAGGCCCCTCCGCCTGCCTTGTGCCCTTGTCCGCTTTTCAGAGCACCCGTGAATGACAAACATCTTCTGGTGGCAGGCCGGAGCGCTGCTGCCCTGTGCCGTCTGGTACAGTACAGAATGGCAGCCAGAGAGGCCCAGAGCGCAGTGCCTACGCACGCACGGACACACCCAACTACGAACTACTCCAAGCTAGCCTAGGCAACGCCCAGGGGCACGGCTCCAAACACGCGCGCGCATCCAGGCCAATGCCAGCGCCGAGCGGTGGCGCGAGCAAAAGCGCCGAGGGAGGGCTCCAGCGTAGCCCGAGCCCCGCGCGCCGGGCAGGCGGCGGGCACGAAAGCCTAAAGCCGCCGGCGCCAGCCCAGGCTGCCGGTTCCAATCAGGCCGAGCATGCAAACCCGGCCGGCCGGCAGGCAGGCGGAAGCCCCACGCCACTGTTCAGCTGTCATTCTGTCAACGCCGGCGTGTAAAAGCAAAGCAGCCGTACCGTACATGCGTGCGTTCGTAGTTCGTACGCTCGCCGTCGGTCGGGACGCGACGGGTGGGGGTCAGGTGTGTGGGGGGAAGGAGGCGGCGCGTGGAGGCGCGCGCCGCACGTAGCCTTCCCTTCCCTTGTGCGCCGCTCCTGGGGTGGGGGTGGTCGCCCACCGGTATCCCGGACGGAGGGGACACCGTACGCGCGCCGGCCGGTGCCTTGTCTGGGTCGGGGCCTCGCTCGGGGTGCCGTGCTGTGCTCCTGGGAGCCGCGAGGCGAGGCGAGGCGGCCCTGCGTGCTGCGTGGCGTGCACGGTGCGGGCGTGGACGGCCTCCGTGCCGTGCGTGCATGTTTTTGCAGGCGACGCGGCGCGGTCACCTAGCTAGCCTCGGGAATGCGTCGCCGGCCGCGCAGGGTGACCGTCGTGGAGGCTGGGAGGCATGGTCAACTGAAAATTTGTTTCCACACGGTGTGCGGATTGGCAGTTTGGCACGGCCTCTCTTCGACCGTGTGGGCTGAACTTGGGTGCTGTTTGGATCTCTTGCCAAAGCTTGCTTTGCTTGGCTGGACAAAGTACACTAGGGTTTGGTTCTTTTGCTGCCTGCCTCGTTTTCTGTGCTTTCAAGTTTTTCCTTGCTTATGAGAGCTAGCTGATTTTGCTCTCCTCCAAAAGCAAGGTTTGCTTTGCTGGGCAAGACTAGGCTAGGCAAGCAACCAAAACAACCAAACTGACCCTTGGTTGATATATAATACACGCTGTGGACGATGGAGGTCCCAACGCACTGGTTTTGGTTAGCACTTGGCACACACTGACAATTGGTTAGCACTTAGCACGAGGACAGTGGTCCTTGCATAAGGGAGTGAGATATCGGTGGGATCGGGACGGGATCATTTTGTTTTTCAGATATCGGTGCGATTGGGAACATACTACTCCATCATTCAGGTTCGAGTTTTGGGTTCCGTAGCCCGCATTAACAATTCAGTGAATTTTACTGCTCAACCGGCCATCGTGCTCTGCTCTTGCGTTTTTTTTTTTTTTGTTCTTCCGCTAGCTGTCTGCCAACCTTATTGCTATATCATGAGGACATGAGCTGTGTGAAGCTCGCTTGCCAACAGTACTATATCTGCCTTATGTTACTGGGCCTGCTCGTTTCGCTGCGGACGGCGGGCTGTGGCTGCGCGTTTTACTGTAGCTACAGTGTTCTAAGAGTGCATGGCCTACTGTACTACTGCCGCTTTAGGTCGAGCGCAGCAATAGGCAGCCTAAGCCAGCGCGCCGAACAGGCCCACTGTGATCGGTTTATTGCGTCATATTTTGTGGACCGGCTGCTAGAATTCGATGGCGGTCGAGGAAAAAAAGAAGGAAACGGTAACATCTGCCGCCAGGTGCTCAGACTGAGTTCAATGGGATCCCTCACTCTCTAAACACTATTTCAACTATTCTATCTGTCTACGATACAACATTTACATCAAACAATACAAAACAGAACCCATATAGGAAGTTTCGTTCGACCCAGCCTCAGTCAGTCCTCAGCTCAAGGGACGTGTGTGCGACTGTGTGCGCTTCCCGCCGCCCACCTGCCGTGCCCTTCCAACCGAGCCAACGGCAACACCGAGCCGAGCAGCCCCCAGGGAGGCCCCAGCTCCATGTCCAACCCAACCACACCATCGACGACGCACGCACTCCACCACCACGCCACGTCCCCAACTGCCACGCTGCCGGCTGCCCCGACTCCCACAAAACTTCTCCAGGTCCCGCGCCAGCCGCCAGCCATATATATAGGGCCACGCACCCGCACGCCCACTCCGCGCCACCACCAGCACCAGCAGAGCAGCCCCACGCACGCGCGCACCCCACTCCTCCCACCCACTTCTCGTTCGTACAGGCGTGCGTGCGTGCAGCCGTGTGCGATCGATCGGCAGCCGAGCCATGGTGGCCGGCGCGAAGGAGTCGGACCCCGCGCGGTGCAGGAGGCACCCGAAGCACCGGCACGCGGCGGGCGTGTGCCCGTTCTGCCTGCGGGACCGCCTGGCGCGCCTCTCCGCCGCCGCCGCCAGAGGCGCCTCGTCCTCGTCGTCGGCGTCCTCGCCGTGCTCGTCGTGGGAGGAGACGGTCGCGCAGCCGTCGTCGGCAGCCCAGGCGCCGCCGCGTCGTCCCCGGCGCGGGAGCCTGGGGCTGCTGCTGCGGCAGGAGGGGAGGGAGGCTGCGGCGCTGGCAGTGGCACGCCGCGCCGCGCAGCAGCAGCAGGAGCAGGACGAGGAGGAGGAGAGGAAGGCCAAGAGGAGCAACTTCTGGGCGCGGCTGCAGCAGCAGCTCCACGGCGGCTGGTGGCACAGGAAGGACGGATGCTCGGTGGCCGCGGAGAGGCCGAGCAGCACCGCCGCCGCCGCGCCGCGCAACCAGGCGCCGGTGGTCTGATGCGTGGACGAGCGCGTCCAGGTGTTGGGTTGTCTGATGTTCCTGTCATCCTGTGTGTTTACGCTGTTGGTTACCAGTATCGCGCGATCTTTCAGTTTCTTTTCTGTGTCAATGTGTCATGTAACTGCTGGTAAGGATGGCCGGGTGGCGAAAGGCTCGCCCGTTCTGTAACCATCACTCTCTGCTCCTCCGCGGTGTTCAGCTGCCATGAGCACATGATCTGATCAAACCGATCACTGCTCAGGCTGAATGCCTGATGCTCCCGTTCGCTACTAGCCGTGCAACTGAGTTGTTAACCTGTTTTGGATTGTAGTGACCCGGCATTGTCTAGTTGCCATGCACAGGCAGAGGCAGGCACACCTGCTGCGTAAAGCAGGGCCAACTCTGCAATCAGCATATACCGCTTTTTCATTTTTGAGAAAAGACACTTGTGTTGGCAGGTGCAACTAATATTCTCGCACCGAAGTACTACTAGTTTAGTAGTGTACAACTAAGACACTGCTTTGGCAAATCCTCATTACGCCTTCTCCTTTATATTCTTTTTAATATTTTGATTATCTGTCCTGAGTAAGCAATCAGAGTTTCAGATAACGTGTCAGAGACACCTAGATCAGAAACACATACAGCCCATAGAACTTACAGCATACCTCATTTTAGTGGTTCACCCTCTCTCTCTATCTGGTAGTCTGGTGTATCTACCTTCTTCCGCGGAGGACATCATCCCGTTCTCATCAGACACAGGTAGAACCAGTTCATGGTCGTGTATTACACTTCTCCAAACGAGCCAGTAACCTGTGTCCCGCGCCCTCCCGCAGAAGCCTACAGTCAAAATCTATAGCACGTTCTGTATCTCGGTCGAGTATCCTATGTCCACCCCATTCTGTACCACTGTGACCCCTGCCTTGAGACACATCACGCGATCTTGGTGTCATTGCCGCCACCGTTGTCAAGGCAACCCATCGTCGTCGAGGTGGTCCGCGTCCGCGTTGCTCGGCTGACGTTTCAGTCTCCGGAAGATCTCATCGAGTGATTCAGTTGCAGATGCGTTGGCCCCGAGACTCGGGGACCTGCTCAGAGGAAGGAACCTGGAGCCCATCCTTGCTCTGAAGCTCTGAATACCCGTCTTCACTGAGGCCCACGTTGAGGCCATTGCAGCCGGTGAATCTGGTACTGTACTCGCAGAAGGCGGCTCCTCTGAATTTGCGGCCTCAGGCTTAATGGAGGCCGATGAGATGCCCTTCTGCACTTGCTCCACTGGTTCAGGACTGCTTTCCCCGACTGAAGAGTATATGTGGGCAACGCTGCCACCGTGTTTCGGCTTCGTTTCCACTGTTTCTTCACCCTGTGAGCAAAACAAGTTGAAAATGAACTGGGAGTGGGACCACGAAATAATGGACTAAAATTTGAGCTCAGACTATGCTAGAAACGATGACCCACTACTGGAGGTCTTGCCAAGGGACTATGGTGCAGTTAAATGAAATCGCACCAGTGGTGTATTTCCAGATTCGACGTCTTTGCCTTCACAGCTGAAATTTCTTGCTAGTGGAGTTACATGATCACTGACTTTGCGTCCTTGTTCCATGGAGTTTCTCTCTGGAGAAGAAAACAAATGCATCAGACAGTATCCAACAGAACAAGTCGGTTGCCAGGGCAAAATGATTTGTAAAAGAAGTAAAGAGCAAAAAAGGTTTGATGGTTCTGAAACCGCTAGCAGGGTTTGAGTTTGTTTTGTAAAAAAAACAAGCATAATTTGATAAATTCTATGCAAGAACTAGTTTGGCAACCTCATTTCCCATGGGGAATTGGAGGGGATTGAGGTTGCCAAACTAAACGCGATAGAAATGTTTGATGGTTCTGAAACCGTTAGCAGGGTTTGAGTTTGTTTTTTTTTTAAAGCATGTTCATAAATTCTGTGTAAACGTGATAGAAATGTTGAGATGGAAATTCAGATGCAAGATCCTGTTTATGAGCTCCCGGCTCGTTGATATTTTTCCACAGAGGGACTGAAATCCCAATAAGAATGTAACAGAGAAGCAGTACCAAATTAAGGGAGGCATGTAGGGCAACAAGATAAGATATCATAGATACATTATGAAATTCTTACCTTTCTGAAGAATAAATACTCCAGATGGGTCCAACCCATCCATAACTTCGTCATGGTCAGTCCAGCACCTGAACCTTTTCAAGCTTCCAAAAAAGTCTACCAGATGCTCAAAGAAATTCACGGCGACTAGTAGAGTATAAACAACCATAATGAGAGGGTAGATTTTGTTGAAGGTTCTCCCAAAGAAAGGAACAACATCATCAATGTTTCCCATTCTCTACATATTAGTACAAGAGATGATCAGTCAAGCAGTTAACTGGACTTATCTGGTGTGGTAATTCAAGAAAGAAATTTAAATAAATCTTGCACACCGTTAAAAGACCAAGAGATTGTGCCCTCTGCATTTGCAGTGAAAAAAAAATATTTCGAGAGTCTAGAATCTAGAGAATCTGACCATCATTTGTTGATATGTTGATGGGAAAGATAGTTACTTCGAGTAGGCCTGTGTTTTAAATATTTCTTTACAGGGTTCACAAAATAAACTTTAGGTGATACCTGAATTTCATTATTTTTGTGGCTGTGATTAAGGACCATCTAGGCCTCTATTTGGTATGTAAATTTGCAAACTCTAAGCTGGATCATATAGTGTTTTTAAACTTCTCTTTCCTCGTGTGCTCAAAGAATCTTGGTAGTTTCCCCAAAATAAAAATATTTTTATCATCCCCCCTACCAATCAACACCAAATATGAAAAATTGAGATGAAGAATTATTACTCAAATACCACATGTTTAGTATTGTCGATAATGCAGTAAAACCAGCACAGAAAACAACATGTAAGTAGTGTCACCTTTTCAAAAGTAGTTTTAGCATCACTACCAAGATGAATGAGATTCAGGAAGTTGTAAGAAATGGGAGGTGCATATCTTGCAACCATTCTGCAGTGAAATTTTTGATGTAAAACTATATTAGGATGAACAGAAGATTCTTTAACAATTCATGCAATTCAAACTAACAAAAGATGGGAACTAGAAAACTTACGAGCAGATCATAAGCAAGCTGACTGAGCTAGTTTGACCTGGGGTCAACGCATAGAACAGCATCATCCCTATCCTAAACAACGAATAATATGTGCAGATGCACATATACATCAATGGAACAAACGCAGTAACCTGTTAGACAGAACTCCAATTAGCAAAAAAAAAAAAGATGTTAAAATTAAGCTGTCGATTTTCTTCCATGAAAAATCACTTTGAGTTTTTTAAGGAACAAACAGTATTTGATCATTTAGAAAAAAAAGATTTTGAAAGAACACCAGGAAACATTCAGTGCTGACAAAGCCAACTTGCGGCAATTAAATGAACAATTTTCATACCTGGACTAGAACTTCTTGCTTTCCTACAGCATTTATAAGGTTGGAGAAAAGGGACAGATCAACGTCACTTGGCAGCAAAGTGGCCTCGGCCAACAGTATGGAAGCCGAGATGCAGCCAAGGGTAACAGAAAGTACTCTCATAAGTTGTTTTCTCAGTAAGCAGCGCCAGATGAACTCTGAAAATTTTCATGTGCCTTTGTATCAGTTCCATGATTTATTGAAAGTTCAGGGAGGTTAGCTCAATGTGTCGTATATGTAAATGATAGGGTTGCACCTGAAGACATATCTTTACAATAAGTTTTCTTAAAATACTTTTAGATGTAAATTTAGACATCACGAATTAATGTGAGTTACTGCTTACGATCAGTACAACTTCTGGACTCTTGCAAGACATTTCCAACTGTTACATCATTAGGAGATATTGACAAACATATAAGTCTGGTACTCCTTTGTTCTAATTTATAGGTCGTTTGACTTTTTTGACATCAAGTTAGGCATGCTCGTCTTATTCGAAAATTTTCATAATTACCATTTATTTTCATTGTGATTTCGTTTAGCATATAATTTACTTAACTATGACTTGATTTTTTTTCATATTTTCACAAATTTGAATAAGACGAGTTAGTCAAACTTAGTGTCAAAAAAAATCAAATGACCTATAAATTGGAACGGAGGAAGTACCAAAGTATTTCCATAGTTTCAATGCATAGTATATGAGAATACTATGTTTTTCTACACCAGGAGGCAGGAGGTGCTTAGTTGCATCTTAGAAAGCATAGTTTTAGAAACCATCATATTTTTGGAATATTTGAAAATGCACTACCATCCAAATGACTGGTAGTTCCAGGAAATACCATAGCTTCAATGGAATACGATGGTATTTGCTTCAAGACAATTGCAAACTATGGTTTTGACTTCTGAAAAAATACGCTTTGAAACAGGGTCTAAATTGGAGGAAAATACCTGTCGAGTCAAGGAATGAACCCAGTGTGCCTAGTCGATTTTCCCTCAAACTTGAAAGATATTTCCTAAAGAAATAAACAATGCAGGAACGTTTGAGAAATACCTCTCAAAACATTTATCATGATGGTAAACTGATAACAAGCTTGCAACACTTGTGACTGAGAGAGTTTGGGGCATATTTGATGAAATTTCAAATAAGTAACTCTACCAAAATATCCTGGTAAATATGTTGCAATATCTAAGTTTTATTACAATCTAAGGGCCAGCTTGGCAACCTCATTTTTCACGGGGATTGGAAGGGAATGGGGAGCATTAGGGAAAAATAGTTCATTTTTCCCTCAATCCCATTCAATCCCCATGGAAAATGAGGTTGCCAAGTGTTGAAGGGGCCAATTTAGCAAAACTTTTCTAATGTTAAACTTGCAGATATCATTAATGCTACTTAGAATTTCTCTTGCCACCCCGCGTGATAAACAAAACCCAGCTAGTATGTTTTGTAATATTCATGATTTATCTGTGGATTAAATTAAACCTAAAATCTCTCTTATCCAACAGTAAAAATACCAAATAAAATCCCCAAGATAGCTTATCATAATTAGGGGTGGCCAAGGGGCCTCAAATTTTGCCTAGAAATTTTAAGGATCGGGCTCAAAAAGGGCCGAATCATATTCCTATTCATTTTTTAGCTAAAAAACACCAAGGGTTCATTTGGATTGTGAAAAAACATTTAGATCATGGCCCATTACCACCCCTAATCACTGATGATACAGAGCAAATGAGACATCAAAATGCTTCTAAAGTTGCCAGTGAAGGCTTATTAAGAGTCGAGACCTGTAACTTCCTCTTAAACCTAAAATGCCTTTGCTGTTATATGGTCAAGTTTCGCCATGAACTGGCGTAACCATTACTATGCAAACATTAAAAAAAAAAATACTCACCACCCATTGGCATCACGTTGCTCATAGTTTCTAATAATGTCTTCTAGTTCAAGGGCTTCCATGACACAAGTCATATAATCACTGCAAAAGTAGAGTATAGAATTAAACAGCAGATACGAAGAAATAACTATACATGCAAAATTGTTTTGGTTCTACAGGATACACGAGCTTTTGTTCTAAATTGCAGTAGTAACTACTCCCTCCATCCCAAATTGTAAGAGTTCTAGGCCTCTATTTATGCGTCTAGATTCATATAAATGTGATAAATTTAGACACATATTGAACACATACATGAAGTAATGAATAAACCTAGTAGAGGCCTAGAACCTTTTACAATTTGGGACAGAGGGAGTACATGAGAATTTACTAAAAGGGAAATAGCAAAAGTTTTATTTGTGCATTTTCCTCCCTGAATCCATAACCTTTTGTGTTCTACCCTTGAAGTATCAAAGCCGGAATATATCCAATCTCGATAGTGGTTCCAAAGACAGTTTTTCCGTTGTTCTTTTTTAAAAAATGAAATGTCTTTTCCTCGAACACGCATACGTATTATTATATCAAGAAGGAAAAAGGGGTAACAACCCTTGCAAACACACTTCCACACACCCAACAAAATGAACATAAGCAAAAGCCTCAATGTTCGAGGGAAAACTTTGCCAATATGGCACACTGATATGGAAAAAAATGTGACCACCAGCAGCACAAGCATTGGACAATTTTATCCTCTGTTCTACTATCCAGGCATGAAATTACCAGCAAAACAGTTCATCCAGAAGTGAGGGACCAGTGGCAAGTCCCAGCTCGAAGAGGTGTTTCTTTTTTTAAAAAACAACAAAGTGTAATAGGATAGTGTAATCGTCATACCTTTTACGCCTATAATATTCCTCGTGGGTTTTCCTAAGTTGACGTCGAAGTGTAGCCATTGTTTTATTATCTGTGTCATAGTCCATATCATGTTCACTTAATTTCCCACCAGAAGGCTTGAACAATGGATCATCTTGCAGCTGAGGAAAAAAACATGTGAGGCAATGAATTATTATGACTAGCCTCAAATGCTAAATGAAACTTTATGTGGTACTGGTACCTGAGAATCCATACCATTCGAGCCAGCATGTTATCAATGATATCCATGAAAGGTCTTAAGGGATCACGCTTGGACATTTGATTCGAGGTGGATTGAACAACCTAGATAAGGAAAGGAATGGTTATTCAGAGAAATGACGTGATAATGGTATGAATGTTTGAATTCCAAATCTAGAAAAGTGCATACAAATATTGCATTGCAATATTCTTGGTGAGCATGGTCAAGCTTTGTAGCCATCTTCGAAACTCTGTGAGACAAAAATTGTAGGCGGCGAGTCCAATCAGCATTTCTCCATATATTCCTTGGAATTTCGCTCAAGCCAAAACCAAGCAGGAAGGCGCCTGTCATTAAGCCAAAGGTATTTGAGCATGCCATGGAAAAGCCCAAGATACCATGAACCCTGCCAACAGTAGCATCGTTTATAGTTAAGAAAGTGAAGCAGGAATTCAATGAACCCCTTCCCAATAAAGGTTGCTAAAAGGACTGGACATAAGGAAAAAATATTGTAAAATACTGAAGGAAGTGGATGAAATTGGATAGATTGAAAATTATCGTGTCAAGAAAATATCATTGATAATGTGTAATTTTATTTGTAGTCATTCTAAACAGATCAATCAGACATGAGCACGAGATGCAGAAAAATATGAGATTGATCAAGGATCATACAAACTCTCAACAGGCATTTGGAGCATACCAATCATGGCGCATGATTATAATCAGAATGAGTCCAAAAAGCCCAATAAGTCCTACAGTTGCATAATAAGTCATATTCTTGTGGATGCTACCTTCCAGCCTTTCTTTGAATGTGAAATATCCAGAATCTTCATAGCCCTGAAGAGTGGGAACAATAGACCTGTTCAGATAAATAGATAGAATTTTCAAATGACGATACTAGAAAATATACAATTTGAGAAACGACCTATTAACTGTGAACTAAAGAGATGGAAGAGAAGTAAGTTATTCAAGAGGGGGAAAAGGAAACTAGGATGGCCAGCAAGTGTTTTTCTTATGTCAGCCACAGTTCACAACTCAAAGATGGTATTCCTACTAATACGAAAACAGCAAGGTAGACCAAGTGGTCAGGATTTTATTATATTATATCCACAGTATAGTGCTTGTAGAATGCGGCAAACAAGGGACCATGTCAAGGGGACTAGTACATCTAGTTAATTAAGAGGAAAATGCTCGATAAACATTGACCAGTTAATATTTCCTTAAGAAAATGATGTTGACCAGCTGGGCAGTTAAAAGTTCAATGCCCACGCAGGACGCAGTAGTTTTACACTGCAAAAACGTTATGCAAAGGACATGTCATGTTTTCCCATCATTAGCAACACAAAGAACAATTAACAGTAATGGTGCTCCAGTTCTTCCAGCACTGCATGTCTGAAACTAGAAGGACGAGAGTGGAACACGTTTATAGTACCATGCTAGGATAAACGTACTCCAGTACGACCAGCTCCAAAAGAATCCAACGTCAGTCTTCTGATCCTCGTTGCCCGAGATTGCCTGCAGGTCAGACAACAACATGACGGGGTCAGAGGGCTCATGGCAGCAGAATGAAAAAAACAGACTACCTCGCAGACCAGTGCACAGTCTAGCGTAACAAGTAACAAACGCCATGGCATGTCGACCATTCCATCCACGACTCTACTACTTGGTTAATCGATGTCGATTATTTGCTTAAATATTTTAATCAGCAGGGAAAAGCAAAGCCCTCCCGTTGACGAGTCACATAGAACCAGTCCAATAATGCCAATCTGACAAAGTTTCACCATACTCAATAACACCGGTCACTCTCGTGATTGCTTTCACGAGTTCCTACATTGGCGTCGGCATTACCAGCACAGTATGATCTACCACACCACCACCGGGTATGCTATGCTACCGAATCACCACCAGTCGCTCATGGGGCAACCCGGTTCAAATCATTTCGCAACAAACCAGCAACAAGTTCACATATGATTCATCGAAATTTATACGCTACATTTTACTAGTATCGCGATTCGCGAACAAGTACCAGTATATGTACGACCGCGCAACGCAGCGACACAGTGTACTAACTCGTAGAATCGTAGTACCGCCCAAATGATCTCTGGCTGATAGCGCCGCGCCGCACTCTAGTTAAGCAGAGCAGCGGAGAGGAGCAGCAAGCGTGGCGCGGGCGTGAGGTCGGCGAATGGAAGAGGTGGGCGGGAAGGAACGCACCGTCCATATGTCGGTGGGGACGAGGACGACGAAGGAGAGGGAGCAGAGCCAGGCGTAGCCGACGACGGCGAGGACGCGGGCCGGCACGGCGGGGCCCGCGAAGTAGCGCAGCGTGGCCGCCACCATCCCCACCGTCAGCGGCAGCGATATCATGTAGAACACCCACATCTCGCCGAAGCCCTCCACGCCGCGGCGCCGATGGGGAAGGAAGGATCGGGAAGAGAGAGGAGGGGGTGAATTGGGTTGGTTTCGCGCTCCGGCGTGGCGGGGAAGGAGGTGTGCCGCGCGGGGGCTTTAAAACCTTTGGCGTTTTGGAGTGGCGGCCTGGCCGTGGCGGGTGAGGTGACCTCACCTCACCTACAGGTGAGGAAGCTGGGTGCCTGGGTGGGGCCCTCACCGGGCCGGACCGGTTCCGCTGCTCGCGTGGCTGGCAGCGGGGCCCGGTGATCGGACTATCGGAGCGCATGGAGTGGAGAGTGGACGCGGACCTGGACCGCTTCCGACCTGATCGCCGCCGCCGGGTAACGTCAGTACAAGTGAATCAGTGAATGCATCGGGCCCAATCAGATCCGCGCTTTCGATAAACAAGCTGTGATTGTTACAACCTTTGTACGGAGGCCGCGGGAGTTGTTGTTATTACGTGCTCATGAAAGTTCTCTGGTGGACGCAGACGCAACGCATGCAGGGATATGACTGACTGTGTCAATATAGCGCATGCGCGCTGCATACCGCGACTCCGCGACGCGCATGGGGCCGGGGCGTGTACACACACGGGCTACTACTTGGTCGCACCTACTAGCTAATAATGCATGCAACTGTAGTAGGAGTACTAGCAGTTAAGAAGCAGATTTAGATTTGTGTTTGAGCCATGTCGTCAGCCGGAAGGAGACGCCGTCGTCGACTTTGTTCGGTCAACTGTCTGGCCCATAATCTTCATTTGATCGTTTCTATATAAACTGCAATGTCGCTCGTGCGTGCTCCTGAAATAGGGGGCTATCTACTAACTTGGTTTGACAAAGCGGCTTCTTAGTCTTACCCTAGTACAGCGTACATAGAAACATACAAAAAAAAAAAAAAAACACTGCAAGTGTGTTATATAGATACGATGAGAATAAATAGGCTTGTGAGGTAAAATTTCCATTTTGTTTATGTTTTTTTAGGATCTTCCATTTTGTTTATGTGTGGTAAAATTTCCATTAGGCATCAAATTCCAGTCCGTGGGCTGACTGGATCCGGTCCGGGTTTTATACGTTCAAACGTTACTGTGTTCCGGCTTGGGCTGGCCCAGTTTCTTCCACGGGCTTCAGTGGACAGGGCCAAAATCAGAAGAGGACCAGGCTTCTTTCGCGAGGCGCCACCTGTAGTCTGCACTCTGCAGAGCATCTGCGGTCCTCCTGTTTCCGTGCAGTGCAGATGCGCGGCCGTGGGGTGGAGCGGTGGAGGCTGGAGCAAGCAAGGAATGTGGCATTGATCGATGGCCCTTTTTTTGGCAATCACCCGGCCGACGCAAAAGGCTTCTGGACTGTGTGGATGCACGCACGCGATGCATCTCACCATCTCGGAGTGTTTTCTCCGTTGCTAATGATGGCTGCCAGTACGGTGTTGTGCCGTGACCCTGCGTGCTCGTGTGTGACTTGGAACGGCAAGACTAGCTCGTCCGGCGTTGCATGTGCCGTGGAGTCACGTTCACGCGAGGTCGTCGTGGGCCTAATTCATCAAATTCAATGCTGCATGGCAATCGCCAAGTGCTGCGGTTAGGGTTTCCACGGTGGTCATGGCAAATAGTTAGCTAACGGGGACGTGAGAAAACAACAGAAATAGTAATTTATCTCACCATAATGATTTAGTCTCACAAATAATACTCAGTTTTTTGGACTACGTGAAATCTCCTGACTATTTAGTCGTCGCTGTCAATTCTCATTTTTCCCACTTTTTCTATCCACGTAGAAGAGAGCGCATCTAGCTGGCCAGTGAAATAGACAGCCATTGGAGGTGCCCTTAACCTCCCTGACTCCTTGTTTGAATGTGTGCACTAATGACGATGCACGCTCTATTGGCAAACGTGTATAGTTCTCTTGAAAATACCACTGTACGTGATCGGAACTCCCGGATGATGCAGCTAGGCTTAAGAGCAAGTATAGTAATGGGCTCTAAGCCTTCTTACATGGCACTTTTGTCTATGTAGAAGAGAGAGACATCTAAAAACTAAAAGAGTGGGCTCTCATGCAAGCACCAGCCGTTACACAGACTCTAAGACAAAAGGAGGAGAGATAAAGAGATATGATGGCAATCTAAAAATCAACCTTAGAACCCACCCTATTGTATGAGTAGTATTTGTGTGGTCCCTAGATGACATGGCAAGTCCTTAGAACCCACAGTGAGTTCTATTATTAGCTTTGCTCTAATTGATTGAGGGCTCGAGGCCAAATGAAAAATGGCTGCCGAGGAACCGTCGTGAATAAAACGATACTGTAGATGGGTAATCACATGAGTTGGTGTTCTTTGTTATACTCTTAGGCTATTCTCAATGCATAGTGTGTGTGTGTGGGGGGGGGGGGGGGAAGGCGAGTGAAATATAAAGCTTTAAGCCGACCTTCGGGCGAAGCGGCGAAGAGACCTTCGGACGAAGACGCCTTCGCGGGTTTGGAAGGACGAAGCGAAGACGTTCTGCGTCACGGAGGCGGCGGGGCTTTAAGTTAGCGCGACGCCCGAGAGCACAAAGGCGAAGACATGGGGCACCCCGAAGACAGCTGAGGCATTGGGGGCACCACGTGGCGAGAGGACCGCATCGGGACGTCTCGGGTGGCGGAAATACATTTGTACCCCCGAATATTCGAGGAATCTAGTCTTTTAAGGGTAGTAATGTAAACATAGCGCTCCATAGGGACGCTTGTAACACTATAAATACCTGCATGTGTGCTCATGTAAGGGATGATGGACGGTATTTTAATACACTTTCTAGCCCTCCTCCACCTTTTTCACTACTGTTGAGAGATCTTCGGATTTTCTCCCAACACATAGTAACATATAATTCTATATTTAAGGAAAAAAAATCTATTTTTGACCATCAAACTATCGTACGAGTCCGGATTTGGCCATTGAACTTTAAAACCAGTTATATATGACCATTCAACTTTTGAAATCGGACATATTTGGTCCCTTAGGTGGCTTTAAGGGCAGTTTTCATATTTAAAAATCTATTTGATCTTTAGAAAACCACAATTAATTCATTTTAAATCAGAAAAAATATGAAACTAGTGAGTTATATGAATCTTATTTATTACCCCTCCTAGTACGTGTTTTATTGTTCATATCCATGCCTAATATTTATATGTATTATTGTTTTGCACTATATTAAATCAAGAGACCACCCAAAAGATTGCATTTTTAGAGAAATTATGGTACAAGTTCCATATTTTTCTGATTTAAAATAAATTAGTTATGAATTTTTAAAAAATAAATAGATTTTTTATTATTCTATAAAATGAAAGCTGCTCTTGAAACCACCGGGGACTAAATATGTCCAGTTTCAATAGCTAAATGGTTAGACATGTTTTAGAGTTCGATGGTTTAATCCTGACTCAGATGACACTTCAATGGTCAGAAATAAACTTTTTCTTTTATTTAACGTATATCACATAAGCATTTTTCTGATGTGTCAAAAGAATTAAGGCGCCTCCAATGGCCCAACTCTGACCTAGCTGAGTCAGATTGCACGTCGAGGCGGCAGTGAGAAAAAGGTGAAACCACTCCTCGCTAGCAACCAAATACTCACCCACGAGATTTGTGCGTTCCAAGGAAACATGCCCCCTGCCGGCTTCTTTCTCTGCCTTTGGTGAGGGGGGAATTCTGATGAGTGGGTCCATATTTATTGAAAAACGTACTATACTAACTAATTGTGGACTGATGCAATTTTTTATGCTATCTATCTATCCGTTTGGTTGCTAGGACGAGGTGGGATAGAGCGGAGCCATCCCATCCTCTGGGTGTTTCGTTGAGAGACACCTACAATAGAGTCATTCTAGAAAGGAGAACATTATTCCAATATTCGGGCTGGCTGCGTCCCAAGAAAAGAGGGACGAGTCCGTGACGCCGCTTCGCTTCCGTTTCGGGTGCGTTCTCTGCCTCTCTATGAGCAAGCGAGGCGAGGTGGCTCGCCGCTAGGTCATCACCTTTGGTCACGAATGCCAAGGCCGCCGGAATTGTCACCGCCTCGGCCGGCCTTGTACCAACCACCGTCGCAAGGCCAGCCGCCGCCTCTAGGCCGTCACCCCGGCCAGCCTCACCATCGCCAATAGCTTGCTCTCTCTCTCTCTCAAAATCTTGATGCTCCACTGGGTGAAGTAGTGGTGAAGGTTGGACCGACGTCTAAAAAGGGATGAATTAGAATTTCTAAAAATTACAACTACTAAGCAAAACCTATACAAGTTAAATCTAACTATGTGCATTATAGTTTTGCTAAGTGTTGCTAATTCAACCGTGGCTAAATTCTGCAATCTAATTCCACCTAGAAACTAACCTATCAAGCTAGTCTAGAAAGTAAGCACACAATTGCTAGAATATAATTGCGGAAGGTAAAGAATAGGCAGAGAATGCAAACTCCCGATTGTTCTCCACCTAGAAACTAACCTATCAACACTTGTGTTAACTCAGTAGTCTCCAACCACATTGTGGAGGCCGGCCATAGAGGTATATATAGTCCACACCTCCAAACTAGCTGTTGAGAGCATCTTCTTCTGCTCTCCGCGTCACCACCGAACGGTCCGGTGGTACACCACCGGATTGTCCGGTGCGTGTAATTTGTGCCACTTCAAGTCGACCGTTGCTCTGCCAATATGACCGTTGGAGCCACCAGACTGTCCGGTGATACACCACCGGACTGCCCGGTGGGTGTTGGCGCTGGGTCTTCAACTTGAATTGTCCTTGGTCTATAATGTCCTGTGGTGAGCCACCAGACTGTTCGGTGCATGGAATTTTGCACTGGTTCTTTAGCTCTTGACTCGGCTCCTTATAGGCACCGGACTGTCCGGTGCTGCACCACCGGACTGTCCAGTGCATGCATTTTCTTCTATCTTTGAGCCAAAAAATCGGCCCGCTGACCGGTCTGCGGGACCGCCGAGTCAGGGCATCGGCTTCTGACTTTGAGGAAGTCATGGGTCTTCTCTTGTGATCTTTTGGACCAACTTTGAGGTGTTTGTTCCCCAAGTTTATCTCTCGCACTCTGAGACTTAAACAAAAACACTCGTGCACTCATGTTAGTCTCATGGCGCGTGTTGTCACTTTAACCACCAAAATCACCTTAGGGAACTAAGCGCAAGGCTTAGGACCCATTTTCCTTACAAGTGGATGTAAAAAGAAGATGACATACATTTGACTATGACATGCGGGGTCCACTGAGCGATGCCCCTGACACTAGGGATGAAAGCCGTAACCGAAAATTCCGTTTACCGGGGCTCATTTTCGAGATTTATCGCGATTTTAGGTAAAACGAAAACGATAACGGTAACCGAAAAAAATAGAAACGATAACGGTAAAAAAATACGGGAACGAAAACGAAAACGATTTTTCCTGTTTTCGACCGTTTTCGGGTTTTACCGTATTTTTGCGGTAATTACCGCCGATATTATACCGTTTTTAGTAGTTTAGCCTACATGAGTCGTAATTGTTTAATTATTTTGAGTCTTGTACTATCAGATTTAGTATCTAATATGTGGTGAACTAGTGATTCTTATTAGTTTGTGCAATATTTGTAATTTGGCACATGGCTGAGTTAAAACAAAGCAATCATATTTATCTTACAATCTTAATTTATTAAATCTATATATGGTATTCACCAACCATTTTTCAAATTATAAGTCATCGATTCCCGACCGATATCGAGCTATTCCCAATCGGATAGTTTCGTTCTTGAAGTTCCCGTAATACCGGCACCGTACTCGTTTCTGGCGATATCGTTTTCGATTCCGTTTCCGAAAAAAACTGAAACTGAAAACAATTTAGCCTTTTCCGATCGTTTCCGACAGTTTTCATCCCTACCTGACACTATTAAAAATGCATCCACCTCACCCCTCTTCAATCCTTCGAACCAAACAAAAAATAGGATGATTCTATCTACGAACCAATCATAGACATAGAACCACCCCATCCCACAAAGACTGATAGGCTGGAAGAAATGGCGCGTATTGGTGCATCCCATGCGTCTGGCCACTTAGACCTTGGTCACCAGAGAGTGAAAATGGGTGTGAAAAACACTGTTTGCACACTGTACACAGAGTGAAAAAACAATGATTGCGCACTATATACGGTACAAATGCACTAGCTGGTGATCATGGTCTTACATTACATCTCACCACGGCTCTAACTATGTTGTGATAAACTAAACGTAAAAATACATTTTCAAAGTCCTCATTAGGCTGAATCCCATCCTCTGTAAAAGTAATATTCCAATTTCTCTAAGGCTTCTTTTAGAATGCAATATTTTTTCACAAAAATTATACAGAAAATTTAAGAAACTGTTCAAAATTATAGAAAAACACGAAAAACAGAAAAAAAATCTGAATTTCAAAAGGGGCATAAAAGGTTTTCTCCTCGATATCTCATCGACTTGCGGCATCTATTTTAGTGCATCTCACTTCTATTTTGTACAACTTATACTTCATTTTCCATGCGCTCTCACAGTATGCATATGAATAAAGTGATGTCATATCTTATTGGTCGTCCATAAATGCGCATGCATATATATTTGTACCATCTATGTTGTACTCAGCCTTGCAAAATAGTGCAACCATTTGTACATATATATATATATCGTGAGAATGCGTGAAAAACAAGGTATACAATCTTTCAGACTGCAAAATAGAGATGGAGATACACAGACTGTTGGAGTCAGCGCTAAGCAGGCAGCAAGGCAGCAACGCGGAGATCACGCGAGGCGCCGCGGGATTTGATCGATCAGTGGTAGTGCTGAAAGTTTGGGCCGTGCCGTTTGGATCAGTTCAGACACGGCACGAAAAACATAGTCCAAAGCACGGCACGAGAGCCAGGCCGTGCCGTTCTTGATAACTAGACACGTTGGGCCGCACGGCACAGCACGAACTGCGGGGCCGTGCTTGGACCGGCACGGCACGAAGTGAGGCACGAATTAAAAAACTAGTGTTTTAGTAACTTTTACATGCTTATATGAATCTATAAAATTATGAAAGTTGTAAAAAAACATCAAGATGCATCATTTTATGTAGATAATATTTGTTTGAGCATTGTAAAAATTTTAAAATATTTTTAAAATATATAAAATAAGTGTTTCAAGTTATAACAATCTTCGTGCCGAGTTTGGGCCGGCACGGCACGACAGCAGCCCACCATGCTTTCGGGCTATACCGTGTTTAGATTTTTCATGGTTAGACCGACACGGCACGGTACAAAATTAATCTATGCCGTGCAGACACCAAACAATCAGACACACCATGATGGGCTCGGGCCGTACAGCTCGAATCAGTGGCAGCTTGGTAGCGCAGCACGAACTCTTCACAGGCCACAGCTGTCCAGTAGGGGAGTGGACTGGCGCGAGACGTGTCGTAGCGAGGATGGTCCTCACCGCGGCCGTGTGCGATGTGGACAAGCGCCGAGCCCCCCATCATCGCGAGCGGACCCAGCTACGCACATTTTGCTTGGCATGGCATCCGGCACCCGATCCCGACCGCAGCGATCGTTTCTGATTCTTTTCTGACAACAACTCCGAACGGTGCCCTGTGGACTGGGGGTGTCCCGGTGCCCGGTGGTGACATGTGTTGGACCGTGCCGCGACAGGCTGACAGCACTTTGCGCAGATACTACACTAGCTAGTACTACTCCGGCTCAGAGATAAAGGGAGCGTGATTAGTCCACTACGCCAGTTTTGTTTAATTAGCTGTCAGAAAGAAGCATACCCAAAGGCCAGCATACTCACGTGCGCAGGTAGTAGGGTTTTTCGTGGTCTCTCTCGTGGATCATGGATCGGTACGCACACGGCGGCTACAGGCCTACACAGCCTACTGACCCACAGTGTGCAGTGTGCACAAACTAGCACGCCACACGTCGTTGCTGGCCCTGCTTGTTCCCTCTGGTCCACTGGAGATCATGAGCCTGCTGATCGGCTACCGTGGACACCGTGGTACGGTAGAAGTCGAACCAAACAAGTCCATCCACCACCGCTTTTGTTTCTCTAGTTTGCATTCCCGGCGCTTTGCCATCATATCGGCAGTGCGCGCCAAACCCAGCCGTCGGGCGTGGGCATGGCCGCACAGACAGAGGCTCTGTTCGATCCTCAGGCTCCGTGCGGCTGCCGTTAGCTAATTAACGGCGCGGCAGTTTGACCCACCATAGCCAAGCGACGACGCGGAAGCCGCAGCCGCAACGCGCCGCAGCAGGCGAGACAAAAGAACGGAGCCAGACAACAGAGCTCCTGCCCATGCTCATGTGACCATGTCCAACGCCCGCCGTGCCCTCCCCGAGTGCCCGTCCCGTGAGCCGTGACGTGACGAGGAGGCGCAGCTCCAGCTCGCCTTCTGAATATCGGATCGCGCCCGGCCCAGGCCCCGCGCGCCCCACTCCTGTGTTCTGTACTTCTGTCCCGCGCCCGTGGTCCGTCCACCGTCACCAGTGACCAGGCTAGCTAGCGACGGATGAGGGAGGGAAACACGGTGCCGTTGCGTCCCCGCCATCCGCGGGCCCTTCCTGCGGCGCGCCGGCGTCCTCTTCTGTGGCCGGAGCCCGAGGGGAGGAGGGGGGGTTTTGGAGTTGGAGGAAGCGGCCGCTGTCTGCCGGCGCCCGCAAGCGCAACGGCTACAATTCGAAGCGTGGCGTGCTTGGGGCGCCGCGTCCGCCGGCCATCGGGCGCTCGGACTGATCGCTGGCGGCTCTGCTGCTGCGTGGGAGTTGGGGCTCGCGTGATCAGGTGACCGGGCGCAGCAGGCGGCACGTGGACGCGTATCGTGCTGTGTGCTGGCAGATGGCACTGGCAGGGGCAGATCTGCTCCCGTGCCGCCGCGATACGCGTGCGCTGACGAAACGATACGGCACGGCACGGTGCGGGAGAGATGCCGTCGTGGGTGGTCGGTCCGCGGCCGGCGTAATGCGAATCCACGATCCAGGGTTGATTTGCTTTGTTGAACCGAGAAAAAGGAAAGAAGTTGCGTGAACTTCGGTCCAGCAATGTTTGTCTGGAGATACATGGAAGATGGTTGAAGACAGATACTCCGTATTTGCCACTGTTTTTTTAAGAAACACAGCGCGGACGCTGACATGTGTGTACACTCACCCATATGAATGCACACAAGCACACCCATATTCCTATGAGCACCTCTGTGAAACTGGATTGGACCGGCATATCGAGATTCACGAAGTTACCATAGGCGTACATTGAGATTCACGAAGTCACCGTAGGTGTCTCGCTGTCGACGGGAACGTCGCTTACCACCGAAAGAACAAAACCGTTAAATCATGCGAACACTCGTGCCAAGTCGAGGACTTGAACCCGAATGGTCAGGTTCCACTACAAAGAACCTAACCAGTTGAGCTACGCTCAGTTCACCCGTAGTTGCCACTGTTAATTACACAGAGATGAAGGTCCTTGAGTAGGGAAAAAAAGACACAACCGCCTATCTCAAGGTCGATGAAGTCGCTTGCGAATTTGTAATTGATGTCAATTCTTTGTTGATATCTGATATATATACTAATATAAATGATAATATGGACTCGAAATTTTATAGCCCAATGTAGTGTGGAAAACAAGGCTATTATTTAAATACACTCACTCCATAAAAAAATAAGGCATATATTTTTTTAAGAAAAAATCAACATTTTAAATCTTTGGCTAACAATTGAGTGAAATTCATACGCTTTTAGTGCATGTATGTTACACAATTCAGTTTCATATTCAAAAGGACTTTAATATGATCATACTTTTGGCTTTGTTGATAGGATATTTTTTACAATTTGATTGTCAAAGTTTCGCTTTAAATATCGTGTTAAAAATCTATATGCCTTGTGTATTTTGGGATAGAGGGTGTATCTTTCTATAATGTAAGGGCGGTATGATTGTTTCGATGAATAGTACATCATTTATTGTTTTATTATGGCAAGGGGATATATACTCCCTACATTCGAAATTGTACGAGTTTTTTAGACTTTGATCAAATTGATATAACATTATATGTATATGTTTTGTATATATGTATAGCTTTCTCAACATTCATATAAATATGTACGGAGAAAATAAGAATAAAAACATCTTATAATTGGAAACGGGTGAAGTTATATATATATGAACATTATTTGTATGTTGGAATTCTACCACCCAAAATTCTATCACTTTTTGTAACCATTGGATTAAGATCCAATGGTTTAGGTTCACCTGGCCCCTATTGTTTTCGCCGTAGAAAAAGGTTGTGTGAATAAGTGAATTGATAAATTACAGTAGTATGTGATTTTCCTAGATAACAATGTGCATATTTTTCTATCTTGGCATTTAGTTTCTCTTAGCACGAGAACACCACAAATCTCATAATAACAATGTTAACCACTCCTTTATATGGTTTTTGATCTCCCAGGAGTAGTACATATGGTTTCTATAAAAATAAATTTGTTGTTATAAACATAAAAGTTGTAAAATTTGATCCTTCAGAATAAATGTAATAAATATATTGTGGAAAGCACCTTAGTTCCGTATATAATATAGGGATTAGGGATAGTGTAATACTCCCTCCAATTTCAAAATACTTAATGTTTTGGTTTACGTGAAGTCAACACATCTTAGTTTTGAACATTAATATATCTTCAAATATTTTGATTCATATTTTGAAGTTGGTACTATTAGTTCATCTTTAATACTCTCTCCGTCAATGAAAGAATGAAATTTTAGCTTTGTCCTTAAGTCAAAACATGGTAAGTTTGACTGAGTTTATATACAAACATAACAACATTTATGATATATAATATGAATGATATGATTTCAACGTGAATCTAGTGATACTAATTTTGGAGCATAAGTTTTATCTTTTATATAAACTTGGTCAAAGTTACGGTTGTTTTGGCTTAAGACAAAACTATAATTTCATTTTCTTTTATGGAGGGAGTAGTAGTTTCAAGATATTACACTTAGTATGTTTTAAACATGCTTACTACTATTAAGTAATGGCCCATAAGGTGTCTTGGTGACCGTGTCGCTGTCTGAAATGTTTTTTATTTTGATATATCGGAGGGAATAACTATTTTGAACAGTACATCGTTTATATTGTTGAAGATACGAACACAAATACTACTTATAGATATTAGAAAAGTCTCGCCGTAAAAAAATAGGCTTGGCAAGACGACAAACACACAAATGGTGCATTGAGCCTGATTGGATCGGCTAGAGCTAGAGTTAGTTTCTAACTCTAAACTAGCCCTGAACTAGCTCCAGCCGAAGACGTGTTTGGATGCAAGGGCTAGTTTAGCAATAAATGTGGTTATCTAATCATTGGACTCATTTAAACCATATCTCTATTCGGATTTGGTGTGGAAGCCTCTCGTGTGGCCTCCTTCCGGTCACAAATCACACAACAAAATTACTTTTACGAATCAAGCATCCAAATCATAATAAAATATAATTTGTCCATACAAATTAGATGTCTCACACAAACTTAAAAGTCCTCAATGAAGCTGAAAATAAAATTACACTCAATGAATCAAAGCATGTGCTAACTCATCACAGAAGGCATTCATGTTGACATCTTCAACTAGAGGTTCATCTTCTGGCCATGTTGATGACGAAGAACTAGGCATTGGGTTATAATTTTCATCGGCATCACAAGCATCAAATTCCCTATCCGCAATTCTGCTATCTCGAATAAAATTATGAAGAGCCATACAAGCAACAATAATTCTAGTTTGCTTCTCCTCTGAAAATCGTGGCATGTTCAACAATATTCTAAATTTCATCTTCAACACTCCAAAAGTCCGCTCTATGACATTTCTAACTTTGGCATGTGCATGGTTGAAGATTTCTTTCATACCTTGTGGCGGGGGCCCGTTATGCCACTGCTCCACATGGTACCTTGTACATCTGTATGGTGAAAGGTAGCCCGGACGGTTTGGGTACCCCGCATCAACCACATAATACTTCCCTACATATTTTCAAAGGCACATAGTGAGACTAACATGGACAAATATAATTCGATAGTAATTTTTTGCAAGACAGTTCAAGTATGAAACCTGGTGGTGGATGTGGAAATTTGTGATGATGACTAGTTATGGCATCTTTGAAAACTCTCATGTCATGTGCTGAACCAGGCCATCCCGACAACACAAAGGTGAATCTCATATCAAAATCACAAATAGCAAGCACATTCTGACTGGTCTCATTGTGCCTGTTCAAGTATGGAATCCTCTTACTCTTATCAACCACAACCTTTACATGAGTTCCATCAATAGCTCCTATACAATCGTTGAAGTGTGGCCAGAATGTTGGATTTTCTAAGTTTGGGTGCACCTCTGCAAATGTTGGGTCCTTGGGTTTAATGTTGTCATGTGCTAACCTAAGAAGGCATCTCAAAACTCTGTTAAATGTCTTGCTTACTGTCTCCAAAGATCTCCTAAAACGGTTATCAGCCTGTCTAACTGACTGGGGTGCACCAACAATCCATAAAAACATAGCAAGAGCCTCTACAGATATCATTTGTTTAGTTGACTTCAAATTATACCTCTGGACCAAAGTATTATGTAGCCTATAAAACAAAGGTCTCTCAACCCTAAACATGTTGTAACATTGGTTATCCCGTGCTAGTGTCTCATGCACCCAATCCAAACCAGAATCTCCAGTGACTCTCTTTGGTAGTTTCAGGAAGTAGTTATCAGAGTACATACCCAAGATAGGAACCAGCTGCAGAATAAAATTTTGTTGCTGCACCAAATTGTTGCGGCACATGGATATAATTTCGTCCTCACTTGAGCTGCCTTCAGCATCTTGTTCTTCCTCGTCCATAGGGCCATGATCTTCTTCCTGCTTCAACATATTTAAAAATCTATCAGCACATACCATAACACTTGAACCTTAATAATTCAACAACTTAATAATAGCATAAAGTTTCATTACACCACACAGATAAAGTTCAACACATAGCATAAAGTTTCATTACACCACACAGATAACACTTCAGCACCTCACACACAAATAATAGATTCAACACATAGATAAAGGTTCAATCCACACACAGAAAAAGGATCACTACTCCATATTGTTGTCCCTGCACCATTTCTTGAAATAACCCAACCTAAGTTCAGGAGTTAAATCTCCACAGAAGAACTCCCTTTGGTACTCTGTATCGAACAACTTTGACATAGCATACACATTCTCCACCGTTTTCTCAGCCAGACTCAAATGCAAGCTCCTGACATCTCTTGACAGAACATGCAGCCTTGTCATTTACACATTTCTGTATTTGGTTAGTGTTGGCTGCGACAGACTCTTTGAAGGTACTGGCTATGTCCTTCACAATCTTGACCATTGGGCTCTTGCTCTTCTTAACTGGACTGGTTAAAGTGCTTGTTGTGCTGCTCAATACCCTCTTGCCTTTCTGGCTCCTCTCGCTGCTTCTACTAGTTGGTGTAGGTTGAAACCTTTCCTCTTCATCTTCTATCCCTGCATCTTGGCCATCAAAGTCACCATAATCATCTCCAGGCACGAAGGCTGTTGTTCCATCCACAGTGTAGCCTCTGAACAGTTCATCAAGTAAGTCCTCATTTCCTGGAGGGCCCGTCAGCAGCTTCTTCAAGTATGGTTTTTTCTGTTAAGATATAAGAGCATAAATCATTATCAGTTAAAATACTATAGCTTATCACGTCTATAAGAATGTGAAAAAAAATTGCCAAACTCACATGCTAGAGCCATAAATTTACAATTTGGAAAGATTTCAAAAACTGTACCTGTGTGTGTTTCCCAGAACTCATGATCCGCATCAATGGATCCATCTGGTCTCCTCCCCAATCCTGTGTGTGCTTGCAAGTACCGCTAGAAAGCATGAGTGTTTTTGAGCACGCCTATTTGATTCTTGACCTGTCCACGGCTGTACACCAAATTCCTTCTAGCAAGTAAGCCGTCGACAACGGCTTGGTAGCCTTCACCACTCATTTGTGAACCAGTATACGTTCCTGCTCTGCGTTGCTCTATGCACAATTCTAACAAGCAAGCATTATTTGCATCATTCCATTGGGCTCGTTTGCCATTGCTCACCGGGGGACCGCCGGAGCTCGCAAACTCCTCCAAATCATCCTCCATAGCAGCATCGCCGGAGGTGTTCGTTGGTTGGCCACGGACAGCGGGGTGTTCGGTGCCCATGGTGCTCGGGGACGCGGCCCGCGTTGGCCACTGGTGGCACGGGACGCCAAGTTGGTGCGCTGGGAACGCCGGCCGGGTGCTGCGGCGGCCGAGTTGGCGCGTTGGCGAACGGGGCCGCCTGCCCTCGAGGACGACCCATTGGGGAAGACGCCACCGTTTCCTCCTCCACGACCCGCTGCCGCCGAGGAAGAGCCACCAAAGAGCAGTTGCCGGGCGTAGGGTCCCGGCGCAGTCGCCCTCGTGTCTCCTGCTCCGGCATGGGGAGGTCGATATGGATGAAGCCCAGAGCCCCTGCCCCCGACAGGGAGGACCTCATTGTCGTCGCCCTGGAGGATGTTACCATAGAGCTGCAGCCCCGGGAAATCCTCCACGGCCTGCGCTTAAGAGTTGAGGTCGATACCGGTCTCGCCAAACGCGTAGTCGTCCAAGCCAGCTCCGTCCATGGTGAAGTTATCCTGCAAAGAAAGGGTGAATATTAGTACTCTGATCCGAGCTAGCATATTGTTGTCTGCTAGGCTATAGCTAATTCAACCGGCGAACTCAGCGAAATATGCTGAGTGCAACAATATGCTGAGTGCTAGCTAATTCAACTAGGCTAACGCTCCCACCGGCCACCGCCCTCGACTCCGTTCGGTCCGCCGCCGCCACACGCCCACACCTCCGCTGCTCTTCGGCTACCATCACTACAGGCAGCGATGGGGATTTGAGATCTGGCGCATGTGGCTAGCAATGTGGACCGGGCTGGTGCTGACGGCGGCGTGGGGCTGTCGCGTGGAAGCCGAGGCAGCAGGGGCCTGAAGATGGTTCCGCTCCCCGCCTCCTCCGCCAGCGGCCAGGTGGAGGAGCAGTGCACTGCGGAGGCACCGTCGACTAGCCTCCTGCCCGACCAGTCCTCCCGGCGGCGTCAGCAAGGCGGGCGAGGTACGGGAGGGAGGGAATACGTACCTCGTTGGCCGGCGCACAGCGCGGCGGCGGCGGCGGCGCCATCGCGCGATGCGAAGGAGGAGAAGTCGCGGTCGCGCCTGGCGTACGGGAAAGGCCGAAAGGGGATCCCGTGCGGTGGCTCTTCGTTGTATTAGGTGGGCCTCAGGTAAACTAGCCCAAATAATCACCTCTTTGGTGGGATAGTTTTTTTGGGTGAGCTAGTTGTAAAATACTAACTCTAGCCCTCCTGTTTGGCTACTTTTGAGCTAGTTGATCACAAACTAGCTCAAACTAACTGTAGCCCTTGGATCCAAACATGGCCATTGTCTATTTTAACATAGATAGCTATTAAAAAACCATTTGAATTGCCCTAGCATTTACGAGGCGGACAATTCGGTTTACAATAGCACGTCTCCCAAATCGCACCTAGAAGCCCTAAACCACCTCGACCTCACGTCTCCAACTCTTCAACCTGTACAACAAAGTACTACAACACACCCGCCGGCACGAGCCACGCCGCATCCTCGGATCGGCAGCTGGCGAACGCCATTGCCCGTCCGCTCCCCGTCGAATAAAACCTCCTCTCTCCCACCGGCGACCGGACCCACCGTAACCGCGTCGTTGAGGGCTCTGGACGCAATCACCCGCCGAGAGAAAAGCGGCAAGCCTCCCCTCTCCCCCTCCCTCTCCCCTCGCTCCCTCGAGGCTGGCACTGGCAGCGTCGTCGAATAACCCCGCCGCACTGCCGCGCCGGCGCCCAATTAGCCACTGCGGCGCCAAGAAAGCGTCGCCACCGATCGGCTGGAGGCTAGGCAGATGAGATGCCGCTGCGCCGGAAGGTGAGGCCCGCGGCGCGGCGGGCGGCGCTGCGGTGGTGGCTGCTCTTCCTCGCCGTCGCGGGCGCCGCCGTCACCGCCGCCGCGGCGCTGCTCGCCGTCGCCCTCCACGCCTCCGGCTCCGCCGGCGCGCACTACCGCCTCTCGCAGTCGCAGCCACGGGAGGCCGAGGAGCTACGGTGGGGGGTGGAGTTCGCGCCGCCGCAGCTTGCGTCTCCGCAGCTGCGAAAGGTAATCGATTGGTCTTTTCCCGCAAGGATGCAACGTATCCCGCTGTCTGTTACTTATCAGATGCCGCCGCCGCTGCTGTTTTTTGTTTTTTTGAATTCATGGGAGTCTATGACGCCGGGATTAATCTCTTAGATTTGACAGCTGGACGGGGCGGCGGAGAAGAGTCTGTGGCTGCCGGCGCCGTCGCGGCGGTTCGTACCCTGCGTAGACCCCTCGCCGGAGTACAAGAGTACGCGCATTACCGGCACACTTCCCCCCGACATCGATTTCTCGCCGTGTGGCCCAACTCCAAATTCTTGTGCGCGGCTCTGATTTCGCTCGTCTCGCCTCGCAGGTCCCGTGGCGTCGAGGGGGTACCTGCTCGTGCACACAAATGGCGGGCTCAACCAGATGCGCGCTGGGGTAAGCTGGACTGTCCTGGTCAAAATTTATCGCCTGCCTGTACTGATGACCGATGAGATCCATTGCTTGATTTGCATTAGATGCCTTGAGTTGATTGCAGTGCGGAGGACCAATATCTCAAAACATGAAAATAATATAAAATATAAAGATTATAGGAGAACATAGCGTGCGGACATGTGGGGTGTTTGATCAGAGTTGACGGTTTATGAGCACCCATCGTTGGTAGATTACCTTTTTGGATGTAATTTCAGAGTATATGTGGTTCCCCAGCAGTCCTTTGGTGCTTTAATCAAGTGTAGTTACTGTACTGTTCTGGTGCTATTGTTCAACTCTCGCCTAGAGACATCAGATGTTCTTGATTAAGCTGTATATATATGGTGGTTGTGAAACTAAGTTGTTTGTTTCTCAACTAGTATTTGGTTAACTGAGTTACAGGTGACACAGATTGAAGGGCTAACTGCCTTAAAGATAGAACCTGTACTCCCGCAAATGGTTGGTTGGTTGGTTGGTGGATGTTGTCTCATTGCTATTCCAAATTTCTCTTCCTGGTGCTTCATATTGAGTGTCATGCTCATTTTTGTTTCGGATAAATGACACTTGTTTAGATGTACTTCTGTCATATCCATGGCAATGCTTCAGTAATTGTCTTGTTTTTCATTTATAGCAGGATAAAGAAAGGTACTTGTTTTGTTAGGGGAGACCAAAAACAGTTATGCTCTCCTTGGGCATGCATATTGTTAGATAACTGAAGCTAACTAGTGCTATAGCTGTACTTGAATCTAAGGAATTAGGAGAATTTGCTATTTTTTGTTTAGCTTTCCTTAATTATGGTTAAGATAACTGAAACTATTTTTTGCCAATTGGTACTTGTCCTATTTCTGTTAACATCAGCTGCATGTGATTTGAGTAAAATAGAAAGGGGGGTGTTTCTTTATTGCTTGTTGCACATGTTCTGTCCTCTGTTTACTGGGTACAGATCCATGTTGCTGACGCAAAATCCCACAAAATCTCTTGTCTTCCTTTTAATAGCCAGTTCTTATGGTTATGGCAGATCAGTGATATGGTGGCAGTCGCGCGCATACTTAATGCTACACTCATCATTCCAGAGCTTGATAAGAAATCATTTTGGCATGACAGAAGGTAGGTCATATGATGGCTTTATTTTCAACCTTTTTATTAACTGGTCGAATACTAATGAAACCATTGTTCAATGACAGCAATTTTTCAGACGTCTTTGATGAAGAACACTTCATAAATTCTTTAGCAAATGATGTGAAAGTTGAGAAAAAACTGCCAAAGGAGTTGGTGAAAGCTCCAAAGTCTGTTAGGCACTTTAAGAGTTGGTCTGGAGTAGATTATTACCAAGATGAGATTTCTCCACTGTGGGATCATCGCCAGGTCTGAGTTCAGCCAACTATGCACTTCTCTACTACCAATTCTAAGCAGCGATTACTGATGCAATTTTTGGAATTGTGGTACTGACCTAAGACTTATACTAGGTTATTCGAGCTGCTAAGTCAGATTCTCGCCTTGCAAACAACAACCTTCCTCCTGACATTCAGAAGCTTCGCTGTCGGGCTTTTTTCCAAGCACTTAGATTCTCTCCCCCAATTGAAGCTCTAGGCAAAGTAAATCATTCTCTAATACCTTCTCATAATGGTCATTATTTCCTTGAAATGCATACCAAGTGTTGTTTTGACAAACAAAGATGAATTAATTTTCTTCCAGCTATTGGTGGAGAGGATGAGGTCATTTGGGCCATATATTGCTTTGCATTTACGCTATGAGAAGGATATGCTTGCTTTTAGTGGGTGCACATATGGTTTGTCACAGACAGAATCAGAGGAACTTGCAATGATCAGGCAAGGCCTTAGGGTTTATTTATTTCGTTACACTATCGTGCCTTATTTTGACAACAGTAGATGTTATCAGTTGTTCATTTCAATTCTGCTTCTGTACCTGCAGAGAGAACACGAGCTACTGGAAGGATAAAGACATTGATCCATTAGAACGAAGGTCCCATGGGTACTGCCCCTTGACACCAAAGGAAGTCGGTATATTCCTTTCTGCTCTAGGATATCCATCAAGCACCCCAGTGTACATAGCTGCAGGGGAAATATATGGAGGTGAATCTCATATGGGTGAATTACAGTCAAGATTCCCTATTTTGATGAATAAGGTAGAGCGGCTATCATTTCATTTGTTACATCACGTTTGATACAACTTTTCTTGAGGCACTTTGACATATTATTGTTTGCTCCATTTCAGGATAAACTTGCCTCAGCTGAGGAGCTGCGGCCTTTCAGACAATATGCTGCTCAAATGGCGGCTTTAGATTATATTGTTTCGGTGGAGAGCGATGTCTTTATTCCATCCTATTCAGGGAACATGGCACGGGCTGTTGCAGGTCACAGGCGCTTTCTTGGCCATAGGAAGACGATCAATCCTGACAGGTAAATTTGCAAACCGCTGTGTTTCCCACTTCTCAGCATCTGCAATTTGTTCTACCCTTCGGCTCTGCATCTTGTCATTTTTGTTCTTCTGTTCAGGAAAGCGCTAGTTCGCTTATTTGACAAAATCGATAGTGGATCACGAAAGGAAGGGGAGATGCTATCACAAAGGATAAAAGACATTCACCAGAAAAGGTATTATACTTGATACACATGAAAAGTAAAAGATACCGATATGTATTTGTTCCTTATTTTTCTTCTTGTTCTGTTCTTCAGACAAGGCACTCCCCGGAAACGAAAAGGTCCTGTGTCGGGAACAAAGGGCAAAGAAAGGTTTCGAACAGAAGAGGCATTTTATGAGAACCCTCTTCCCGACTGCCTGTGTCAACCGGGGTCTCCAGCCAATGATGATTCTCTTGTCAGCATCTGAGCCGCAGAGCCCCTCATCTGAGCAGATCCCAGGGTTCTAGTGTAAATAGAGAGTAATTTAGAAACACAGAAGAAGATGCAAACTGATGAATTCCACAAAGTTGCATGCTGATCAGAGCTTCCATGGAGCTAACATCACACGTCAATTATTCATTGATGCACCGTAGTCCAGTTGTGGGCCTGTGGCTACTGGCATGGTTGGGTTTGTTCAGAAGTCAGCTCAGCTGGAGGTGGAAGCAGCTGTATAGAGCTGTAGAGAAGTCATGTGATTTTTTTAGATCGGGATAATTAACTCACTGCTTGTAAGTAGATGCCTAGATAGTAATAAACATAGAAATATAGAATTACTGGAGCTGCTTGACATAAACCTCAGATACAGGTTCATGAGTGTTCCTTATTGGTATCATCTTTCGCCAACCTTTCAGTGGAAGATGAGCTAAGATGAGGTGATACTTTTGACATTTTGTAATATGGAGCTGAGAAAAGAAAAAAAAAATGATGAATGCAGTTAGGGTTCCTGAACGTCTCTTGCTTCTGTTTGATTTCTGAGTTCTTGTTGCTAAAGATCATATCCAGTAAAATTGGATGAAATGTGGCTTTCCAGATAAGCAATGGGATAGATGATCGGTTAGAGCCAATCTAACCAGATCACCAGTCCACACACATTCAAGAGGTTCCACAGAATCAACAGAGAGGTGAACTAGGCTCAGACAAATTGCCATTTCCAACCAAGTTGCGACTACTACAGACAAAAGGTCATATCAAAACCAATCACACAAACGAACCATCGCAAGTTCAGATCAAAACCAAGGACAGACAGTTTCACATTCGTTGAGCAATGGAGAAACCCACGAGAACTTGTGTTATATTTTTTTAGATAAAGGAAAATCAATGTAGTGTCTTCGCTCAAACTTGAGTGAATCTAGCTAGGTTCTTGTGTTAGATATCTGGTTTTACGGTTTTGGGGAGAAAATCAGACGTACAACACAAAAATGTTTTCTTTTGAGCTTTACAGCACTGGTTGTGTATGTCATAATGGATTAATGGGCCTTCATATTTCTTGGCCTCGGTAGCATTACAATTGGGCCACAACCATACAGTTGAAGTGTACATTTGATTCAACATTCCCATGGATGCACACACGTGAAAAAGAAAAGCACACGTCGAGCAACTTTGCAACACATGATACAAACGGAGATCCTCAAACAAAAAGAAAAATGATACATCGGAGTTGTGGATCCATCGAAGATCGAAAGACGCTCCTTTTCATTTTCAAAAAGAAAAAAAAACACGATACGAGATATGTGTTGGGTCTCAGGTCGTCACGACGTGGCAGCTCGGTCAGCTGCTAGTAGTGATCGCTGCTGGCCTTGAAGGGGATGGCCCTGATGACGACCTGGTGGTACACCGCCGCCAGCGCCGCTCCGGCGAACGGCCCCACCCAAAAGATCCACTGCGTGCACCATATATATCCAATTAACACAAGCATTGCAATGGCAATCATCATCATCAGAACTTCAGATTTTGATTATGAGTCTAGCATAGTCATGCAGTGCGTTTACGCACTGTAGCTATATAGTATACAAACTTACGTGGCCGTGCCAGCCATGTGGCCTGTCGTAGATGATGACGGCGCCGAGGCTCCTGGCGGGGTTGATGCCGGTGCCGGTGATGGGGATGGTGGCGAGGTGCACGAGGAAGACGGCGAAGCCGATGGGCAGCGGAGCCAGAATAGGGACGTGGGAGTCCCTGGCGCTGCGCTTGGCGTCGGTGGCGGAGAAGACGGTGTAGACGAGCACGAAGGTGCCCACGACCTCGGCGCCGAGCCCGTCGCCCTTGCTGTACCCGGGGTTCACCGCGTTGGCTCCCCCGCCCGCGGACTCGTACAGCGCCGCCCCGAACGCCTTCACGACGCCGGCGCCGCACACGGCGCCCAGGCACTGCATCACCATGTAGTACGCGGCGCGCGTCAGCGAGAGCTTGCGGGCGAGGAGGAGCCCGAAGGTGACGGCGGGGTTGATGTGCCCGCCGGAGACGCCGGCGGTGCAGTAGACGAGCGCGAAGATCGCGCCGCCGAACGCCCACGCGACGCCCTGGACGCCCACGGTGCCGCACTTGGAGGGCGACTTGCTGACGCCCATCACCGTCAGCACCGTCAGGTAGAGGAAGAGGAACGTGGCCACGAACTCGGCGATGCCGGCGCGGTAGAAGGACCACGACGAGAGCTCCGACGCATCGAACAGCGGCGCCGGCGGGGGATCGGTGTAGTCGCGCCCCAGCAGGTCGTCCGCCGCCGTGCCGATGGGCTGGCGCTCCGGGAAACGGTCCACGCCCACGCGCACGTCCTCGTCCTGCAGCTTATCCTGAAGCTTGCCGCCTGCCATGGACGACTTCTTGCAAGCGAGATGCTAGCTAGCTGGAGTGGACAGTGGAGTGAGTAGTGCTGCTGAGAACTGAGATGATGAGTGTTCTTAGAGAGTGTTCTTATAGGCTGCAGCGGAGTTGGAGCCATGTTATGCCAATTGCCAAGTCAGGGGTGCAGCAAATGGACAGATTAATTTGGGATTAATCAATGGTTGATGGCTGAGAATGGCATGGCGGGCAAGCAGTACGATTAATATTGCGTAATTCAGATGCGCGCAAGAACAGAGAGACAGAATGGGCGGCAGCCGCTGCGGCATCCGTGGCCACAAGCACAATAGGCTCAAGTGACGCCACCGCTCACACCTAATCCAGTAATCCTCGCATTGCTAGCTTGCGGCAATCCTGTTCCCAGAGTCAGCTAATTGCAGCGCTACTTGCACTTGAAAAATTAAGTTGCAGAAGCTTTTAAAACTTCAATCCTGTGTTAATTTCTTGGGTGCTTGGAACCAAGGATTTTTTAGAGCTGATGTTTGGGACAATCATTTTCTTTTCAAATACGAAAGGTAGGATCTCATATCTCAACCTACGAGTAGGAACTAAGAACTACTATATTTAACAAAATTAATCCGTCTTGTATATTTACAGTGCAGGCTTTGTAATACCTCCGTTTCTGTTTGTATGTCGTTTAGAAAATGAACTATCTTTGTTTTTGTTTGTATGTCGTCCGGACAAAAAAATCATCATTAGAAAATGAACTATCTTTTGCTGTCGGAACGTCATATATATAAAAGAAAACTGAAGGAATATATGCACAACCTACTGCCATCTCATTCCTTGGAGCCCTATAGAATTCTGACAAAGATCGCAAAAGCTTGCTTGTGAATTACAGCTATCAAAAAGTCCAAGGTCAATCCAGAGATTTTGTGTGGACCATGACCTTTAACACAACATGAAAGCATTGGTATATCCATATTTCGAGAGAAAAATAATCTTCCGGTAAAAAACATAAAGTACTCATACATTTTTTGAAATAAATAAACTTCGCTCATCTCAAATACTTTCTATTTCAATTTTCAAAAGCAATAAAGTCATGAACCAACCCAACGCTACCCATTTTCATAATTACAGTAATTTATTTTGCATAGTCCATAAAATATATGGCTACTTGTTTAATTATGTCTATCATCAAACCTGGTGCGGTATCTTATGTTTTGTGTTCTCACTCATGTTTATGGGTTGGTGATGTTTCTAATCCTCTATTAAACTCTTGTAATAACAGTGTAATACTATGAAGAGAAGCAAAGTTTGGAAGTTCAATTCCTTTTGCTGACAAGCTGTGAATTTATGGCTCACTGTAAATATGTAGTGGAAAAGTTTTAGGGTGGGTGAATCAAATGAGGACCATCATGCGCGTGAACGAGTTTGTAGCCCAATAGTTGCAACACTATAATGCTTTATAGCAGTACCAGTTTGATTCCTCACGGGAGATTAGGATCGGACTTTTGTGCTAGTTAATACAATCTCACATTGCGCATGCCCCTCCTGATTAGGGGTATTTGTAGAGTCAACAAGACCAGGTTACCATATTATACCCTATATATAGTGATGGGAGGCAAAGGTTCGGGTGTTTTCTCATGTCAGTACATCCTTAAGCCCACGGGGTTGTGGCTTCTTGGTCGATCTCTTAGCATAAATATTAGGACGATGGTATTTTTCTCATTGGTTGAGTTTTTTTGGGATTATCATGTGTAAGGCAACTCATTTGAGTAACTAAATCTAACATAAAATTATTAAAAATGAATTATATATAGTAAAAATGTATTTCTACTATTTTAGAATATATATGTAGATGAAATCACCGTTGAAATCAGCTAGATGGCTAAATTTATTTGGTTTTAACAGTCTGATGGTCAAAATATTCAGCTGTAGAGTTCAACGGCTAAAATCAGACTCTGAAAACAGATTTAAAAATGAACTTTTTTTTTCTTTTTTTATAAACAGCAGACATGGTCTCAAAACAAATCCAAACAGTGAAACAGGTCGAGAAACGTGACGGGCCAAATCACCCCTGATCAAACACGTTGGGAAACGTGACGGGCCGAGATACCCAACCACATCACCCGGCCCATCCTGGACCGACAAGCTCCCCCTCGACCTATATATAAACCGAGAAATCCTTTCCCTAATCGGCTCAGGGCCTACTCCTCCAGTCCCGAAATCGAATTCGCGGACCGCATCAGGCCTCTCGTCTCGCCGCCGCAACGAGGGCAGGCTCGCACGCGGCGCGGGCCATGGAGGACGAGGAGCACGAGGTGTACGGCCAGGAGATCCCCGTCGACGGCGAGGACGTCGACATGGGCGCCGCCGGAGACGACGCCGCCAAGGTCCCGCTCCGCACCCCTTCCTTCACCCCCGCCGCCACGGCCATCCTCGTCACCCAAACCCTAGCCGGCGTACTGACCCCGCGCTCGCGTGCGCAGCTGCAGGAGCTCGACGAGATGAAGCGCCGGCTCAAGGAGATGGAGGAGGAGGCCGCCGCCCTCCGCGAGATGCAGGCCAAGGTCGCCAAGGAGATGCAAGGTTCGGAACCCTCCCTCCCCGTGTGCGCTACTTTAACCCCCAATAAAAGCGATAAGATCCGCATCTCAAGCAGGGTCGCTTCGAAAGATATTTGCGTTGGCTTGCAGCTGCTTATCAGTAGGTTTTTTTTTTAAACTATCAGTGGGGAATTAGTTGCTGATTGTTCGATCTTGGAAGTAATATGATGTTCTGTGGTGATTGTTTCCGTCGATGGGTCGACATTACAGCTGCCCATCCATGCAGGGTTGTTGGGAAAGTTGTTTTTGACTTCGATTGGCTTAGCAGTAGTTGGGCGTTGGCTGATTACTAAGCCGTATGGTTGTCGCTGTTGTTTAGACTGTTTGCTTTTATTGCTTTGTGGATGTGAGTGCAGCAGCCCGTACATGATATTGATCCACAAGCCTCCAGGTAAATGTTACAGGCTGGGATAGGTTTGTTAGGGTAGGCGGCGCAGTGGTAAAGCTGCTTCCTTGTGACAAGGAGGTCACGGGTTCAGAATGGTGGAAATAGCCTCTTGCAGAAATGGTGTGGGATGGGTGATTATGACCTACATCTCTGTTTCATGTTGTGTTCAACTACACCCAGTGTTAATCCACTCTATTATCATTGTATCTTACCCTCTCTTTGCTTTGTGGACCTTGTAATTCTATCGAATAACTTCAGCTTTCTGTTTTAGCTGGTCCTTGGATTATGTCCATACATGTGGGGCACGTTTGGGACAGGAAAATGGGCAGCTGGTCAATAATTTTTTATGATTTATATAGTAAATTCTAAGGATTTGGATCCCAATGCCCTTATTCAATAAGGCCCTTGGCCTTTGTTTGTTTGCATGCTGTAATATACCTAATAATCATTGCTCTAACACAGCATATCACTGTTTTTCTGTAGGCGTCGATCCCAATGCAACCACATCTGAAAACAAAGAGGAGATGGATGCTCGGTCAGTATTCGTTGGAAATGTAAGTTATCTCTCTTCTCTTTATATGAATTAACTAAGGAGGCTTATGTACCATTTAATATTACATAATTTACATTTGATATTACCTATGGTTATGTATATATATCTGATGATCCATGTTTTGGTCTTTGTTGCCTGAATATGCTTTCTGAGCTAAGGATTTTAAAATGATGTTCATATTAGCTAACTGACTACTTAAAATATAATATTTGGGGTTTCAGTATTGTTGGCATACTTGTGTTTTCCCCAGTTTAAGTGTCTTTGGGTATGCTCCATTAGAAATCCTATTACTATATGATGGTTGTATTATTTTGTATTCCTTTGTAAAAGGGCCATCGCATTGACAATGGGACTGATGGTCATATTTCCTTATCTATTTTTTCTTCTATTTCTCTTTTGACTTGATTGAGCAATGGCAATGGTCGCAGGTTAGTCTGCTGTCATCAAGCCTTTCAATCAAAGTTTTGGCATCTGGTTCAATCTCAGCACAAGTTCTAGTGTTAGTTTAATGGGGGGATGAAAAAAAAAAATGAAAAATCCAAGGAAGAAGTTATTGGAAAAAGAAAGAAAAAATAGAAAAATGATTTGAAAAAAGTTAAAAAAAAGTATAGAAAAAAAGAAAGAGAAAAAATGATGTCATATATAGGAATTACCCCCCCCAAAGGTAGCCAGCAGAGAATGCGTCAGGCATATTCCTGGTACTGAGGCGTGATATCATTAGCCATTTGCTGGCATGGTTCATAGGCATGACATGTAAGTTTGACTTCACATTTGTGCTGAGTGTATTGAAATGATTATATGCTTCTTTTGATTTTGCTCCTTTTAAGGGATCTTACACTTGACATTTCCTTTTGCAAATTTGTCTATTCATCTTTCTTGGCATGTTGAGTTGTCGGCTGTCGAGTACGTGGCATAGTATAAATCAGATCAATAACCTAAAGCCTCAGCGTGTCATGATAGATGCATCAATGTCATGCAGCCATGTCAGGAAAAAGAACATCTTGATTTCCTATTAATAATCTGACAAATCAGATGCTAAGGAAGTTTTCTATTATTTGTATTGATACTCCGTTCATGTTGTAAAAAACGTCGTGTATTGGAGAAGATATTTATTCATCGGCAAAAATATATACAGTACTAGACACTGGAGCTAGTAATGGACTCTTTTGTTTTTATAATTGTTCTATTTTATGTTTATGGGGTTTGTTGACTATATGTAACTGGGCTTTGATTGCAATTAAAGTTTGTTTTCTTTATGCATGCACAACCTATATAAGTTTATCGTTCCCATGGCCAATCCTTCATATATATTATTGTTGCCTGGTGTAGCGTCAATACATTTTTCTTTTTTCTTTTAGGTTAAATTATTACACACATGTTTCTGGCATGTTGCATTCATTCCTTTTATCCTTTAGTTCAGCTATATGCTGGAAGATGCAAAGTAGATGTTGTGTGCTTTTAGTTAATATAGTTAGATATTGAAGTTTTGGCGGGCTTAAATTTAACTAGTAATTTTGATGTCAATTTGATTTGTTGTGCAGTGGTAATGTGGATTAATTGAATTTTTAGCTTACTTTGTAACAATTAACCACCTTAGAACATCATTTAAACAATTTGACGGGCTTGGTGATTAAATTAGTTGGATTGTTGGAACATCACTTTTTTTTGGTCATGAAACCTAGATGTAACAGTTTTAGAACCATAGCAGATCTATGCTTTGAAGTCACAGAACATGTGTTAAGAATCAAATTGACACGTCTTGAGCCTTGACTTGAGTTAGTTTCAAATTGACACGCCTTGAGTCTTGACTTGAGTTAGTTCTAGTACAGATTCTCTCATATGATATTTGGAGCAACTGACTCCACTACTATTTTTCATGTATGTGACAGAGGCATCTTATTAACGCACTGAGTATTTTAGTTGGTTGATTCAATGCTTATTTGTTTTGCTTGCCTGCCTGCCTTCTCAGTCAGCCAGATGTCTATTGGAACACATGACACTAAGTTCACTGACTTTTGGTATAATTGCAACTATAGGTTGACTATGCTTGCACTCCAGAAGAAGTGCAGCAGCACTTCAATTCTTGTGGAACTGTCAACAGAGTGACAATACTGACCGACAAGTTTGGACAACCAAAAGGTTTTGCTTATGTTGAATTTGTTGAAGTTGAAGCTGTTCAAGAAGCTATTAAGTTGAATGAGTCAGAGTTGCATGGTCGCCAACTCAAGGTGTGAATCTTGACGTTTCTTGCTTTTCACTAAGGATGGCTGACAGATTTGTCATGCTCCCTCCATCCCCAAGCTGACAATGGCATATTGACATTGCTACCTTGTTTTCTCATCAGGTGGCACCAAAGAGGACCAATGTTCCTGGGATGAAGCAACCCCGTGGCCGAGGTTTCAATCCATACCATGGCCACCCCTACATGAGGCCATATGGTTATAGTCCTTACGGCTATGGGTGAGTGTTTCTTGTTTACTCAGCTACCCCGGAATCATCTTGACTCCCTGAAACAAGAGCCTAATTTTGACCACTCTTTTTTCCCCCCCTAACAACCTGTTTCCTTTTGCTGATGCAGTAGATTCCCAAGATTCCGCCGCCCACGAAGACCTTATTTTTGAAGCTCAGGTCTCCACAGAGCTGGCAGCAGTTGGACCATAGACGCTTTAAGATTATGATATGAGGAAGTTGGACCTTATCCTGTAATTTCATAGCTTGACACCATTCCTGGTTTTATGTTCTCAGACTTGTTTCCGTATGGACGCATATTGCCTTGTATTGTACCATCGACTTTGAGTGACAGTTATGCAAAACGATTATGATTTTTTTTTGGAAAAAGTCCACTTTTCATTCTCGTACTATCACGTTCGTCCGGATTTCGTCCTCGAATTACGAAACCGGACACTCTGGGTCCTCGTACTGTCCAAACCGGACGAATTACCCCCCCCCCCCCCCGCACCAAAACCACCCGGTATCAGTCCTCGTCACCTGTCCACGTAGGCATCCACGTCAGCACCCCGTCCTCGTCAGCATATACTTTTAGTCTCAAAATACCCTCCCGAGCCGAGCCGCGCCCACCGCCCGCTCCCACTTCGAACCCTAGATCCAGGCAACCCGATAGGCAGCGGCGAACCCCCGGTGCCGCGTCTGGCGAGGTGCGGCGGCCGACGCTTGTGCCGCGTCAAGCGCTAGGGATGGCTGGTTCGAGCTCCTCGTCGGCTGGTTGTGTCCGCTTGAGGGCATTGGGTTCGTGGAGTCGCTGTGGTGGAGAAGAAGACTTTTCTTCCCCGATACCGTACAGGGAGAAGCCACTCGATTACGAGCCGGCGGTGCTGTGCCATTGTAAGCGCAAGGCGGCAAAGTGGATTTCATGGAGGGACGACAATCCAAGTAGAAGGTACTACAAGTGTTTCTATGTACGGGTGAGTTCATCCCTTTGATTTACAGTTCGATCTGGTTATGCCCCGGATTTCCTTCTTGATTTGGAATTTCTGTGTTGTGTCCCGTTATAGAGTGGTGGTGGATGCGGTTTCTGGAGTTGGATTGATGATGCCGATAGCTACGCGACACCATATGTGAAGCAACTTCTGAAGGATCTGTGTGGCGCCGTCAGGGGTTTGAGGAAGAAGAACAAAGAGCTAGCAGCTGATCTGGATGAGGAAGGCTCAAAGATGGAAGAACATATGGCTGCAGTCCTAGGGCTGAAGAAGGTAGTCGCCGATAAAGATGCTGAAATTGCAGCTCTCACTGCGCAAGTGCAGAAGTTGAGGAAAGAGAGTTCCATTCTCAGGCTAGTGTTTGTGATGCTAGTTGCTGCTGCTGCTGTTGGAATAATGCTTAGGATGTGATTTGTGTTTGCATTTGGGCATGAAACTGATGTATGTTTGTATCTGACTAATATGGTCAGTGTATGCTTTTGGGTATGAAAACAAATTATGCTTGGGTTGTGGCCATGAATGGAGTTGATAACTTAATGTTCACAGAATACTGAACACATGATGGGTGAGCAACATAACTTGTTCACAGAGTTTGGTACATGGACCACAAAATAACCACAGCAGTTTGGTACATGGAGATACATAAACCACACAGTGCAAATGATAGTCCTAGTTGATAACATAGTGTCATACATTCATAACCTAAAACATGTGACATGAACTACATCTTGAGATCTCCTACATCGTCTTGTTTGAGCCTGAAGCAATGGATTCTCCTGGGGCTCCTGGATGCATCATGACATACTCTTGGAACTTAGCAGGTGTGGTTGTCCTCCTCTTCACTGGTTCCTTGGCCTTGACCTTAGCATTGGCTTTTCCAGATGACACTTGCACTGTGACAGTAGAGCTTGCCTGTGACAGTGGAACTTTGGCATCAAGGTTTATTGTAGCAGACCCTCCTGGTTGAGTTGCCACCCTAGCTATGGCTGAGGTCTTGGTCACATTGGTCTTCATCCTTTTACATGGCTGTACAGAACACAAGTATGTCAATGAATTACACAGCTTAGCATGAAACAACAATTTGATAGTTTTTTAATTACCTTGGAGGTAGTTGTGTCAGTACTTATCTGTGAAGTCCTCTTTCTACTGCTGCTAACCATCTGTCCACTGGCAGCACTTTGTTGTGTGTTAGAGATTACCACCATTGCATTATGTGCTCGAAGTGCATGGTTTGGGGCAGATGCACCACCAGGATTAAAAGCACCACCAGAAGCATTAGATGGACCACCAGGATTAGAAGCACCACCATTTCTTTTGTTGCAAGTTGTCCTATTATGACCAACCCCTTTGCAAACCTTGCATCTAATGATGCTTCCAACCTTAGACATCCTGGTTGCCTTAGGTTTCTCGTTTGATTCTCTTTTCCTCTCTTTTTTGGGTCTACCTGGCATCCTCACATATTCTGGTGCTTCTGGTTTCTCCCTCTCTGAGATTGGCCAACTATGAATACCCTCAACAGGCTGCAAGTAGTGGCTATAAGTTTTCTTGAATTCCTCCACTCTAAAGCATGCCGCTACATGGTCATGTAACTGATGAGTGCTGAAGTATATGCAGCTAATTGCATGAGGACAGGGTAAACCAGCCAGCTGCCAGTACCTACAAGAGCAAGTCTTTTGGGCTAGATCCACAGTCCACCTATGGTCCCAGTGAACTACTTCAAACTTTCTATTGCCATTACTTAGTGCATGACAGTAGCCACTACTAATGATGTAGCTGTTCAGTTTTTTCAATATGTTGGGACATATTACAGTGTCCCACTTTGAAAGCTTTGTAACATTTTCCTGGATCCTGACCATTACTTTCCTCCTAATAATCTCAAGCATAGTGATTATTGGATAGAACCTTGCCTCAACTATCCATTTGTTGAAGGATTCACATAGATTATTGTCTACTGAGTCACAGTTGGATCCTAACCTGAACCAAGCCCTGCTCCAGTGCTTGGGGTCAGTATTCATGATTGCTTGTGCCCCATCCCTTGTTTGTTGTGCTAGTTTTGCTCTAGCTAGGTTGAACAGCAATGGGCATGATGCTTTGGCACACCTCCACCATTTCTTCTGCCATTCCTTTTTCTTGAATTTCTTCCTCCAGTTGGCATAAATGTGTCTTTGCACAATTTCTATGCTCTGCCATAGGCGCCCAATGCTGCACTGCATTGAGAATCCCCTGTGAAATTAGACACAAAAATATTTTAGTCGTAAAACCAACTAGTCAAAACCAACTAGTCACAAACTGCCACAAGCACATACCTTTTGCTGATCAGAGATGAATACCCAGTCCTCACCAGTACCCACTGAAAGGTCTTTGAACAGTATGTCACAAAACCAATCCCATGTGTCATTATTCTCCTTCTCCACCACAGCCCATGCAATGGGATACATTTGATTGCTGGCATCCCTTCCCACTGCACAAAGCAGTTCACCATTTGTGGCACCTTTGAAAAAACATCCATCTAGGCCAACAACTCTCCTGCATCCTGCTAGGAAACCTTTTTTACATGCATCTAGGCCAATGTACATCCGCTGGAATATTGGTCTCTCCTCATCTGTATCCAATTTAACTATCACTGTGCTTCCTGGGTTGCTCCTAAGTAGCTCCAACTGATAGTCAAACACCCTCTGATACTGTCCCTTTGTGGCATCTAGTAGCTTCTTCGTTACAATTGATTTTGCCCTTTTCAGCTTTGGTATTGAGATGTCAGCAAACATCTCCTCCTGCACTGTTTCCTTCATGCTATCAAGTCTCCAGGTAGGGTTTGCTCTAATCATCTTCTCATATTTTTCAGCTATTCTCCTAGCAGTGACTAGTTTATTGTCTCTCCTAGGTGGACATGTGTGAGCATCCTTCAAACTTGCAATCTGCCAACTATTGGTATTGGTGTGTGTTGACAGTAGACATACCCACCCACATGTTGGCCAATCACACTTTGCTCTAACTCTGTCTCCATCATCTTTTACAAACTTGATAACCTTCCTGGCAGCAAGTCCATATTTTATGATGGCTTTCTTGAATTGTTTTTTCCCACTAAACTTCATCCCAACTGAGAACTTTGGCACTACATCCTTCTTGCTGAACCTGGGGAACTTGTCCTCCCTAGTCAACACTTCATCAGCACTGCCCAATTCATCATATGATTCCTCATCATCACTGCTGTTACCATAGGGAGTGGCATGGCCTTCATCATCTATCACTGTGCTGTCACCTGTTAGATTTCTAGGGCCATCAACAAAAACATCATCTAGCTGTGCACTCTGCCCAGATTTCAGTTTTTTCTTAAACTCTTTAAACTTTTTCAAAATTTCCTTAGCCTCTTCATCTTCTTCTGAGGTCTCATCATCTCCAACAACAAATTCACTGTCTGAGCTCTCATCTACACCTTGAGAAGCAGAAGTTTTAGGTCCTCCTTCACCTTTGCTAGGACTGTAGAACTCCTTCAAAAATTTTATCTGCTTCTCAACTTTATCCCGTGGTTCCCTCATGACTACTTGGATCCTCCCTGAGCCTAAGTCAGTATCTTGAAACCCTTCTTCCTCGTCAGACCCTTCTTCGGACTCTACCTCGTATGCGCTATCATCATCTGAATCTTCATTAGCAGTTATGTCTTTTGTAAATGAGCCCTCTACATAGATGTCAGCAACACAACCTTCATCTGTCAATCGGTTCACATCCAAACATGCCTTGTCATCAACCAATGCTCGCAGTCCATTGGTTAGATCCCTTCCAGGAATTTGCCAATGCATGAGTGTGCCATCCTCAACAGTGCAGTGGTCTTTCAGATGTCCAAGGAATTCAGGCAGAGAAACTTTATCTCGGTCTATATAAGACATTGCCACACTGCCACCGACAAAATGCAACTTTTTCCCAGCCTGAACAAACTCTCCATTGAAATGAAACCTAACTTGCAGTGTGCCCAGTACATCCATATTATAACTGCTGCCAAACAAAAGCAATAATTAACTATGGAGATCTCCAGAAAATGCTTCCAATAAACAAGGAACAAAGGCACGCCTAACCCAAATCCATACTATTATTCAATGGAATAGTTTAATCCATAGCAATAAACAACTCAATGGAACGATTCCCATGCAACAGACATCTAATTTCATCAAATCCCTAAGCCCCTAGCACCTATCCAGTCCCCATGGTCAAAAACTAACCTGGCCGTCTGATCTGCTGTTGATGCTAACCAGCATTAGGCCTGCACAACCTTCCAAGGGGCGATGCACCAGATCCAACGTCGGCCGACTCACCCCACCGGACGAGCCACTGGGTTAGCCGCCGCCGCCGTCGCCTATCGAGTCGCCGAGATCTAGGGTTCGAAGCCAGCGGATTGAATGGGAGCGGGCGGTGGGCGCGGCTCGGCTCGGGGGGGGGGGGTATTTTGAGACTAAGAGTATATGCTGACGAGGACGGGGTGCTGACGTGGATGCCTACGTGGACGGGTGACGAGGACTGATACCGGGTGGTTTTGGTGCGGGGGGGGGGGGGGGTAATTCGTCCGGTTTGGACAGTACGAGGACCCAGAGTGTCCGGTTTCGTAATTCGAGGACGAAATCCGGACGAACGTGATAGTGCGAGGATGAAAAGTGGACTTTTTCCTTTTTTTTTGACATGAAAACGATTATGATTTGGTTACACGGAAGGCACTTATTTTGTGATGGAGCTAGGGGTGTGGCAATAGAGGCCACTGTTGGTAGCTTGAATAGATTTGAGCCTGGAATGTGTTTTTGTCTCGGCCCTTGAAAAGCTGCTGCTGCATTCTTTCTTTTTTCCTTTCAAATAGCACACATATATGCAAGTAGAACTGCTGATACACACCTCGAAAAAATGGCCAATTCTCCCTAGCCAAACACACGACGCAAAATCAGTTTGACGGCTTTGTATCAGCTAGAAGCGGACGGCGCTTCCCCATGTGTGCGCGTCCTTGAGGGTCGCCGCCAGCCAGCCGAGGCCCTCGTGCAGCCCCACGCCGGTGAGCGCGCAGGCCCCCACGACGCGCGACGCCCTGTTCTTGAGCTCGTACGTGCCCAGGCGCTGCGCCACTTCGGACGGGCTCATCGCCCCTTTCTGCCAGAGCGCAGGGGAGAGGAAGATCATCAGAGACGAGAACATGACTCTGCCTCGGTTAGCTCCTCAGGACTACGGCTAGTTACCATGTCCTGCTTGTTGGCGAGCACCAGTATGACGCTGTTGAGCATGAGCGGGTCCTTGACGACGGCCTGGAACTCCCCCCTGGCGACCTCGATCCGGTCCCTGTCCATGGAATCCACCACGTATATCTGCAACACAACACAGATCGTCAGGGTAGCAGCAGTGTCTCAGCACAACGCATGCATCGATTTCGACTCCTCTTCAGAGCTTGGAAGAGCAGAGATGGGAGCTGGGTCTGGAAGAAATACGTACCAATGCGTCCGAGTTGCTGAGGTACTGCCTCCAGAGCGGCCGCAGCTTGTCCTGCCCTCCCACGTCCCACACCGTGAAGGCCACGTTCTTGCACTCCACTTTCTCCACATTGAAGCCTGCAGAGACGGTGAGAGTTAACCTGAATGTGTGCTAGGACGATGTCAATGTGGCTGGAGACGTATGTACTACGTACCGATTGTGGGCACCGTGGACAGGACTTCGCCGACGTGCAGCCGGTGCAGGATCGTCGTCTTGCCGGCGGCGTCCAGCCCAAGCATCACGACCTGCAGTGGCACCACGTACGGCAAGAATCAACAGCTGAAACGCTGAAAATCGCAATTAACAAGCAATGGCTGCAGGTTTACCTTCACTTCTTTGTGGCAGGAGGTGTCGAAGAAGAGCTTCATCAGAGACTGGCCCATCCTTTGGTTGGTACTGTGTTATTTTGCCTTTCTTCCTCCTCCCAGTGTCACTCCGTTCCTGTAAAGCAGAATGAATTCACGGCTCTGCGCCGGTTGCGGTTGGATTGCTCCGCTCGATTTTTATTGCTCCATAGGAGATTTTGTGTGCTCGTAGTGGCGACGGTGGTTGTCATGCAGACCATGACGCCTCTTGCTTCTGCAAGCATCTCACACCGTGTCGGTGATTGACTTGAAACAGCGAAGAATCTGCAGCTGGGATGACATGGGAGCACGAAAGGCACACAGTATGACCGGAAGAGTGTTGGAAAAGGAGACGATTACAAAATTACGTAACGTCTATTGGCAAGCAAGTCGTTGTAGTATAGTGGTGAGTATTCCCGCCTGTCACGCGGGCGACCCGGGTTCGATCCCCGGCAACGGCGAATAACTTTTTTTAGCACTCGTTGCCCTGCAAGTGCGGATTTCATATTTAATAAAGGAAGCAGGTCGAGATTTCTTTGCATCATTCAGTAAATATATGTATCGAGCAAAGTAGTACATCGCTACATAGTCATTCTCATCCCCCCCAAAGCAGAATCATGTATCTTTTGCGCCCACATGAAGCCATTCAGAGTGAAGAACTGATTCCAAGTTGCAAATGGCATGACAAAAAAGGAGGGGAATCGTCCACAAGGCACAGCATCTTTTGCCTTCACCTGCCTTCGCATCCTGCTCCTCTGCCTCGCCTCGCCAGAACATATGCAACAAGGTCCACCGTCTGTTGCATATGGGAAAGAAAGAACAAACTGTTTTTTAACATGGAGAACTAACAAAGATGGATTACTAGAACTACTGGTTCTCACCAGATGAGAGCATCCCTTGTAACCAGATGTCGGAAGTTGGTTTGGACGTCAGCACCGGACAGCAATCTAGGGAATGATCCATCTCGATTATCCTTGAAATGGTCAACTTAGCGGATGCCTCACAAACTTTCCATATAAGATGGTGATCGCGATGAGCTTATGAGCAGAATAGAAACACCAGAATTCCTGCATTGCACAGTTTGTTCAGCAACATAGTGGCACTATTAAAGCAGTTCATGTCAGACAGGTTATCCCTGCTTGTTTGTAAGTACTCCCTTCATCCCAAATTGTAAGGAGTTCTGGACCTCTGTTATATGAATGTGGACGGATAAAACTAGTACTAAAAACCCTTAAATTTGGGACGGAGGGAGTACCTCATAGAAAGCTGAGCCCTAAACAGAAAACAGAGCAGATGTCACGTTTACCATGTCATTGAAAAAGCCTTCAGCTTTTGGATCTTCATCGGCTGGTGCATATTATCCAACTAAAAAAATGTATATCTAAATGTTTCCATAGGAAGCCGCCGATCACACTAGAATAGAAATTACTGGTGCACTGTGGATTTTCCACAGGAGCTACAGGCCCGGAGGCCCCCAAGTACCTTCATTCACAAGACTGGACAAAGCATGAGCTGATGCATTGTAGGAGCAAAATCTTTAGTGGACCTAGTTTCCAACCAGTAATCAGTTTTTAGCTTATGTGTTTCTCTTCTAATTTTGCACAGGCCCAGGCCTTGTTACAGACTCCTACAGCTGTTTTTCCTATAGCCTATTTTTTGTCCAGGTGTCAAATAAACACGGACGGAAAGAGTACAAATTTGGCGACTCCATGCCAGCTTTAATTCCAAAAGAAAAAAAGAAAAGAAAATAATAGAAATCCTGGATGGCTCTTGTGCATGTTTCTTACAATGTTGTTAATTTCTAAGATGTGTAAAAGAAGAAGAAACAAGAAAAACACAAATAGTGTTCTGACAAACTAAGACTGAATGAGAAACATAGGATCGCCTTCAAGATTTAAAGATGCAACTTGCAAACCAGACTATAGCTACCAGACGATATAGCACAGCAATAGGAATAGTTGCAATGATCCAAAAGTAACTCAAACCCCGAGCACAGAATAACAATCAATCCACACAACAGTTGTACTATGAAACACATGATACACTTACTATGGACAAACATGGTGGCTGCTAATAAGTTGCACCATCTTTTATTCTAGTGGTGAAGCAAACACAGGTTCAGTTTTGAGATCTGTGGGGGCTTGTGTAGAGCTGGACCTCAAGTTCATCTGGGGTCTTGGATCGTAGTCAACAGGTGATTCAGAGTTTCAGACCCATCTTATGCATTTTTGAGAGGCAAATCACCATCTCTTGTACTCTCTGCAGATTTTTAAATGTGTGCATCGACCATAGCTTATCTTCATATGACACTGCAACCAACTTCTTTTCCTTTGGATGTTTCTGCCAACAATTTTCTTGTCCTCTGAGCGTCCTCCCATGAACATGATTCTGCATACATGTTTGCAAGCACAGCATAGTTTACAGAACTCTCAGGATTTATACTGAAAAGATTCTTGGCCGCAGTTTCTCCAAGAGGCATGTTGCCATGTATCTTACAAGCTCCAAGCATTGCACCATACATTGATGACTTGCATTCAGTATCCATCTTCTGAACAAACCTCCATGCATATTCTAACTGACCACCACGAGCAAGAAGGTCAATAGCAGAGCTGTAATGATCGGTTCTAGGATCAATACCATACTTGGTCATCATAGTAGTGAAATACTCCATCCCTTTGTTCATCAGACCAGAATGGCTGCATGCTGATAGAAGAGAGAGGAATGTCACATCATTTGGCTTGACACCATCCTCCTCCATCCTATCAAAAAGGGCCACAGCATCGTCTCCAAAACCATTTTTTGCACAAGCAGTAATAAGTGAAGTCCAAGAAATCACATTTCGGGTAGGCATTTCATCAAAAGTGCGTTTGGAATCCAAAAATTCTCCTGCCTTTGCATACATGTCAACAAGAGCATTGTCCAATGCCAAATCACCCATAGGTTGCTTCTTGTGCATATAGGCATGAATCTGTGTCCCAAATTTTATTGATGCTACATTAGCACAAACACTAAGCATGGAGCTTAAAAGAACGCCGTCAATTCTTAAGCCCTTTCGATGAATCGTACAAAAGAGCTTCATTGCATCGTCACTGTGGTCTCTATCCATGGAATACCCATTGATCAGTGCAGTAGATGACACGAGGTCTGGTTCAGACATGGAGTCATATATCCTCCTTGCACTGCTTAAGCTCCAACATTTTGCGTAAGAATAAATAAGTGATGCAGTAGTGACCTTTTCATCCCAAAAACCCAGCTTGACTATGCAAGTGTGAATTAGCTCCACACTGGAAAGCACACTGATTGCTCCGCATGCCTTCAGAGCACTTCCAAATGTGAAGTGGTCAGGTAGCATCCCTGTTATTATTGATGTGAGAGATTGGCAATCCAATTTTTCTTTTAAAAAGAATGAATCGCACGTTGAATGCAACATGAAAAACCATAAAACTATGCCACTATAAGAAAAAGTTTTTATCAAGCCGCAAATATTTGCACATAAACATGAGTTAGAAGTATAAGTGATTCTACTCTGTCTACTCCAAGGAGAGAAAAAGTATTCTGTTTGGGTACAAGGATAACTGACTGGAAAGAATGAGCTTAGCACTGGCAGATGTATTGAAATTTCCTTTTTCACCAGGATAAAAACATAATGCATATCTAAAGAAAGATAAATATGATGTAAATGCTAAGGGTATAGGGTATGTGTGGATTTGAGGTGCATACAGTGCCAACATCTATTTTAGATGGTAAAATAGATTACTCTTTGCCAAGTCACGAATATTTGCACATAGATATGAATTTAAAAGTATCAGTGATTCCATACGCACTCATATGAGATGAGAAACAATGATTTGTTTGGGTACGAGGATACCTGTCTGCTTGTCTGTTTAGAATGAGTACAGCAGTAGCCGGAACATTTATTGCCATTTTTTTCGCTAGACATAATTTGATGTAGTGATATGCTAAGGGTGCAAGGGTAAGGTGTGGATTTGAGATGCATACACACAAGCAAAGGGACAAACGATTTCATCTTAGTGAATAGCAAGATGAGTTACATACTGGTTAGAGAAAAGATGAGTTACATACCATCTCTCAGCATTGAAGCAAATAATCCAAGTGCAGCTCTACAATGACCACGCTCCACAAACCCCCTGATCAGTGCATTCCAAGACACCACGTCCTTCCTCTCCATCTCCGCAAACAACCTCCTCGCGTCCCCCACCGACCCGCACCTCAGGTGCACGTCCATGAGCGTGCTCTGAACGAACATGTCCCCCGCGAACCTCCCTTTGGCCGCGCACGCGTGAACCTGCTCCCCGCTCCTCGCGCACCGGGCGCCCGCGCACGCGCTCGCCGCGCTCCCGAACGTGAACTGGTTCGGCCTGGCGCCGGACCGGAGCATGAGCGCGAACAGATCCAGCGCCTCCCGGGGGTGGCCGTTCTTGGCGTACGCGGAGAGCATGGCCGTCCAGGACACGACGCTCCGGTGCGGCATCCCGTCGAACACCCTGCGGGCGGCCGCGACGTCGCCGAAGTGGGAGTAGAAGATGACGAGCTTGGTGCTGAGGTGCAAGTCCGGTGGCGAGGCGGAGGACGCGATGATGGCCCGGTGGTGCACGGACTTGCCTTGCCGGAGCGCGTTGGAGCCGATGCATCTCTGCAGCAGGGAGGAGTAGAGCGCCGCGGCGGATTGCGGGCCGTTGACAATGCTCATTACGGGACGCGCGTGTTGTTTTGTACCAACAGGTCTATAGCATCATGGCCGGTGATGTGGTCGCGCCGGAAGCGCCACCGCGGCGTGGGAGAAGACGAGAAGTTTTGCCGCAGTGCAGGTAGACGGCGGCGCTGGGTGCTGGTGGTGGCGGGTTCGCCGTTTGGTATAGTTTCGCGGTGGTTTTGAGTTTTGACAGACAGCGACAAGGCGAGCTCAGTGAAATGTTTTGCTAGTATTTATGAGACGTATTTTAAAGGATATACTTCCTCCGCATAAAAGGCTACAGCTTTAGCACTTAAAATTTCGTTTCGCAAATAATGTAATTGTTGTATGTGAGCTAATTTTCTTAAGGAGCACGTGTATTTAATTGCCTGTTTTTTTCTTTTCAAAATGCACATGTATTTAAGGGCAAATATTTTTCTTTCAAGATGCATGTGGATGGTTAAATAGAGGCATACTTTTTTTGACAACTAATCTGTCTTAAAATTGCTTGAATGCATTTTCTAGATGGAGATACTAGTAGTCAAGTAGGAATAGTTTATGATATTAATTTCTCTTATAATATATTCCTTCCATCTAAAAAATAAGACATATATTTTTTTTTGAAAAAGTCAATATTTTAAATCTTTGACTAAAAATGAGTGAAATTCATAAAGTTTTAGTGTATGCATGTTATATATTTAGGTTCATATTCAAATGTACTTTAATATGATGATAATCACTTATCAAAAAAATATGATGATAATCTTGTCTTTGTTGATAAAATATTAAAAAAAACATTGATGGTCAAACTTTTACTTTAAAGACAATGTCAATGCCTTATTTTTTGGATGGAAGGAGTACTGCCTCTGTCCCTAAATACATGGAATCCTAACATCTTTAAAACACATTTGTAGTCATGAGAAATAAGCCATGCACATGTATCTTGGAAAAGGGGAAAACTTCTTCAATTAAATGCATATACACCTTAGGAAGAAAAAAAAATCAAGCAATGATTGCATTTTTGGAAAAGATACTAACATCAATGCTATGTGCGAGGATTGTATTTTTGGAACAAATTTTAAATGTTATGATTGTATTCTTTTTTGGGACCGAAAGAGTAATTCTCAACCTTTACAAGCTTAATATTATTTGGAAGTTAATATGAATATGAATCCATTGAGGTATTGATGTATCTTTCCATAATGAATATCTATACAATTTGACTAATTGTGAGTGAATTTTTTGACTTTTCATATCTTGATACATCTTGGGTTGATGTATGGATGGAAGGAGTATAAACATGCCACACATGAAAATATAACAATAAGGGGAGTAATATGCCTCAATGGATTCATATTCAAGATGGGGCATCTGTTGTGGGCAAGGGGAGTAATCTGCCTAGTTTTTAAGTTGGGGGCATCTGTTGTCCGTTATTTGAGTTCTTGCAGGGGTTGTTCAAACTCAAAAGACAAGTTCAGGAGGGTAGGAAAAATGCGTAATGGCAAATACGTTTATTTATTTATTTTTCCTTATAAATGAATTTTCGACTGAAAATCTGAAAGGAAATGTTTGGCAAACCGGAGCTCGCTGTCAAGTTTTTTTTTTTTTAACTCAAACAATAACTTACTATTAGAGAAGAGGAAATTGTTTAGAAAAAGTAAACACAAAAGCATATGAGAGGTTAAAATTTTCTTTTCTTTCCCTGGCCAAAGAAGCCACGGTCAATGAACACAACAGCATTTCAATTGAAGTGTCGTACTAGCAATCACAATCACCAGCAAATCTGTTACAAGCAATAGCATCATTTCAGACTTCCAGTCAACAATACTGAATGATCCCCCTCTGACATCTCGACATCACACATCAGCATCAAGAGCCTCAACACAAGGTGTTATTCAACTATAAGTCTACAACTACATTGTCACCAAAGGAGCCAAGGCAATCCTCAAGTAATGCACAAGCTCAGTAGGAAGTTACACGTTCCCAGAATTTGAAGCGCCACACTATAAGTGTGACGCCTTGCTACGCAAACATACAGAAAGCCCTTTAACCCTATAGGGAAAATGACCTTCTGTATATATTTTTCTACCCAATCAGAGTAGCATCGCTGTACAACCAGTCCTCGCATCACACAGGTGTTCTCATGGATCATGGTGAACTTCTGATGATGGTTTAGTCCTCCCTGAACTTCTGATGATGGTATTAGTCCTCCCTGAAACAGAACACGGAAACCAAATGTTCAGCAGTAGGTCTTGCAAACCACAAATGTCAGTGACGCTAAACAGCAGTGGCCAATATCAGGCATCACTACAATTATTTCATTTAGTAGTAGTTTCTACATTCAGCAATGAACAGTACTCAAGGTATTATCAATCATGGAAGAGCACATGTACCGGCTGCTACTTGTAAGTAGTAACCAAGTAGCAGGAATCCATTGCAAACTGATTTATTGCAATTTAAAGTGTCTGAGCTAAATACCCCCAAATTGCTCTTCCGTACAGGCTGGTTTAAATACAGGGAAAGAAATTCAACGCTGCAGTTTTTGGCCAGCTATTGAGTTGCGTCTTTTCCCCAAGGCATAAAAGCATATAGCCATAGCTGGTTGCTCTATTGCATTAATAGAAACTGCTTCAATTAGACGGTCAAGGATAAAAACAACAACCATGCATAGCCTCGGAACTTTCCAAACTGGATCTGTACACCCTATTACTTTGGATTGGAAACCAAATAACGCTGAATCATGCAGAAGGGGTAGTGGTATTATTTCATTCTTGAACTAAATATTGTGCGATGGTGCAAAAAGACCAACTCACTCATAAAAGTGATCAAGACTATATAATTCTGGACCCAAGAGCATGTTGATAAATAAAAAATGCATTGAAAGGAATTTTTCTCTTAAATGCACAAAGTCAGTTTTAAACCATGTTTTCCGAAACAATATGTACAATGCTAGAACAAATGATATGTAAAATGGTAGAACAAATATGACCAATACAGCATGTAGGCATTTGAACCAATGATATGCACAATACATAATGCAACCAGGAAGTGGTGAAAATGCCATGTTGACCTGAATGAACACACAAGTGGCCTACTAGCAACTAGAGTATCACCAAAGACCAGATAGGAACATTCTTTTAATTGAGTGGGTCATGGCAGTGCCACAGCGGTGGCCTGGGATGCGCCATACCCAGTGTGCACATGGCAGGGATCTGTCACACACTCACACCTGATTTTACAAATAAAGCCCGGATATACACGTGTATGCCAGGATCAATTTTCAACATATGTAGACTTCATTAGTGGAATATGACAAAACCATGTCATACACCATAACTTTACTATATTCTTTGACAGATGAGTCATCATCTCCACAGGAAGGGACCTACATGGGTAGTCTTGGTCGTCATTTAGCTTTTTCATATCTAGTTGCATCATGGTGGTTTGAGTGGCAGAAAAGGGGGTCCCCTGAGGTCTACGGACTCGAGTACGGGGGTTAATACATAGGGGGTGCAACACGGATTTGGTAAAGCTATATGAAGGCCTTGCGGTGTGACCCGGCCAAACATCTCAGGAAGTGTATGACAAAAAGGGAAAACACAGCCTGTGGTGACTGTAGAGTAAAAACTAATACATCAGCTGTGCTCACGGTTAAGAACGGTCATAGACCCCTTCACGAAAATAGGGTTTTGGGTTGGTTGTGCTGAAAGTTTGGCTGGTTCTGGAATCGGATGGATCCTGATGTTTTGGATAATATAACATGGTTAAATAAGTGCTCAAAAACTAGGTTTCAACTTAAGCTGCCACATAGGGAAACTCCACAAAAAAACCTTCATTTTTGCATGCTTGTTAAGTAGTTTTTGTGCTCACCCTCTTTTCTCTCCTTTCTCCCTCCGTTGCTGCCACTTGGTAGATGTCAGGCAAGACGCCGAATACATGGAAGATGATGATTTCGATCCCAACGTTCCACTCTAAGACTGGCAAGACTTCAGGTCAACTTCCTGTGGAGTTGATGGCTCATCGGTCGAAGAATATAAAGTAAAGTATATGCAATTTTCTTTTAGACCCCCAGGTCTTTTGCAGTAAAGTTAGGCGTGTATGACATGGTTTTGTGAAATTCCACTTATGAAGTCTACATGTGTATGAAAATTGGTCCTGGCATACAGATGTGTACATCTGGGTTTTATTTATAAAACCGGGTAGGTGTGACAGGATCGAACCTAACCAGGTCCATGTAACACCTAGGGGACGAGCTTGGCTCGGTTCTCACATTCCACAACTGGATAGGATCATTTGGCATTCGGTGACCTAGTGCTATGCTACCTGACTAGGTTAGTTGTTTTAGCTCTACAACAATTCACAACTTTCTTCTGGCACATCATATGTTAATGATAGGGAAAGACTATTCTTCCAATTAATCATGATAATTCTATTTAATCTTACCTCTGCTTTCATACACTACTATTTCCAAGCATTTTATCCAAAGGCTATTTAATCATAACTTTTGACTGTTGCCTTATTTGGCCCTCATGACGATTAACAATCATATTAATTTTGGTGTTCCTTTACAACATAGGGCCCCTACAGGATACAGCAGTGGTTGGAAATATCAAGGAATTGAGGAAAAGAAGAGTTTGGAAGGCTGAGGTAAAAGCAAGTAAGCAACCATTTTCGGTCATCTCAGACAACGTTAACCATTCACAAAATCTGAAAACAGAACCATTTGCAAATCTTACAGTCTTAGACTATATACTATGCATGTTAGGTAAAATAGGCTACAGGACCATTACAAAAAAACTAATTCCAACAACGCAATGCTTGATTAATACAGATAAGTCTACATACTAATAACTTTCCAAGAAGACTGATGTATACAAACATTTCCAATATATGTAAATGACTTCCATTTTCCATTTTGATGTGGTTGGCAATCATATTTTCTAGTCTGGAAACAACTAAATTACTGACTGCAAATTCCTGAGGTTTCTCAGCCATTCCCTACACTAGAAGCTCTTATTCTGACATGGAACTAACAAGATCAATTCAAGGGCAGCAAATACAAGACAAGAAAAATTAAACAGTTTTACAACTCATACCATTTGATTAGCGAGCCAAATAGGAAATGCTGCATGATTGGCACCTTCTCAAGCACTTCAGCCTTGTACATCTTAAGCAGCCCACTGTTCACCTTCTTCCAATTGGACACGGCACTGATATCATCCAACATCGGCGAATGCTCTGCAAAGGGCCCCTTCTTTACCTTCTTCACATACGCCACGCACGCCAGGTACATGTACTCATTGGAGAAATTCTCCAAGATATCTGGGTTGTGAATCGACTTGGGCTTCATGTACTTGTGATCGATCAACTGCGCAGCCCCGAATATGAAGGGCAGGAAATGGAAGTCATCGAGCCCCCACACGCCATGGGAGCCTGCGGGCTCCAGCTGGTACGTGTCCTGCAGCGTGCGCATGAGGTTGAGGTAGGAGGCGAAGACCCGCAGCACGACGGCCGGGTAGTCCGCCTCAGTGATGAGCCCGAGCCTTGCGAGGCAGTAGAGAAAGGCCGCGAAGTTGGTCTCGTGCCCCGTCCCGTAGTCGATGCGGGTTGCGTTGCCGAAGGAATCGAGGAGATACGGCGCGAGCTCGACCTCGGCGCCGGCCAGATCCGCGGGGGAGGACGCGGTGGCCGTGATCCGCGAGATCAGCTCACTGGCGGAGTCGGTAAACTTCTCGTGCCAGAGGCGGAAGGCCGGGTTGCCGTACCGGGATGTGTGCGGGAGCGGCGGGGTGGAGGCGACGAGCGCCGCGAGCGCGGCGACGAGGTCGAGGAGCGCGGAGACGGCGGGGGACGGCGGGGACGGGAGCGGGTCGGAGAGCTTGCGGCCGTGGACGGATGCGGAGAGCGCGGCGACGAAGCCGAGGAAGTGGCGGCCGTGGACGGAGGCGTGGAAGCGGGAGATGTCGTCGGGGGAAGCGATCCGCTTGGTGGGGACCTGGAAGGCGTGTGGCGGCGCGGCGGGGGGCACGGGGAGCGGCTGCGGGACCGGGGAGAGGACGATGGCGGCCGTGTTGGTGGGCGCGTTGATGGCTGGGAGGCGGATGGGGCGGTACGCCGGCGGCGGGGAGTCGGAGGTCCCCGACCAGGGCGCCGGGGTCGGCGCTGTGGTGGGCGCGCCGCAGGAGCGGCAGAGCGGGGTGTGCTCGTGGTCGTGGTGACCGGAGGCGGTGGGGGAACCGGAGTTGGACATGGCTACCGTGCCGGAGGGGCGGCGGCGGCGGCGGCGTGCGGGATCGGAGAGGCGATTTCTGTGACCTTCTGGGCGGTTTGGGTCGGCGAGGAATGCTGGGGAGACGGAGAGGCGTTGCGCACTTGCCGACATGGTTGTCTTGGATGGGCCGAGTGGGAGCATTTGGGCCGAACCGACAGCTACCGCTTCCTCGCGCTTTTTTTATTTTTAGATTTTTTTTTTTCGTTTTTACAAAAATATACACCGGTTCGTAAGATTAGCAGGGATGGTCGACCGGCGCCAGGTGTGGGGCCGACGGACGGGGCCGACGGACAGACGGACGGACAGACGGACAGACGGACGGACACGCGGACAGACGGACGGAGGAGCCTGGCGCCCGGAGCCCCGGCGCCAGGGGCCTGGCGCCCGGAGCCCCGGCGCCAGGTACTCTTTTTTTTTTTAATTTATTAACTCGCTTAACTCGCTAATCTCGCTGTTTAATCTCGTGCATCCGATCCGAGTTAGGGAAATTAGTCAGTGTATTAGTTAGTTAGTGTATTATTTAGTTAGTGTATTAGTGTACGTAGTAGTTAGTGTATTAGTGTAGTAGTGCGCAGTGTATTAGTGTAGTAGTGCGCAGTCGTAACCCGTTGTAATAACTGGATTTAGTATTTAGTATTAGTATTTAGTTGAATATATATTCTGTTATATTTAGTATTTATTTGTAGTATTTGTTATTAAGTTTTAATAGTAGTATATTGTAGTAATATTTACATCTAGTAGTATTTAGAACTGAAGAGGAGGGAGAATGAGCTAAAGCGCCGACAAGATCTGTTTCGCGAAGCAGAACAACGTGACCTAAAAATACTTATAATTTCAAAATAAACATACACAAAATAGGAAATAGAAAATGGAGAAAGAAAATAAAGCAAAATACTTGTAATTTCAAAATAAACTGGGATCAAAATAAACTGGAAGAGTCCTGGTAAAAGGGTCGAAGCGCTAATTTAGAATGCTAATATAATAGGCAAGGTTGAAGCTAAATGGTTAGAATCTAACTCGGATCGGATGCACGAGATTAAACAGCGAGATTAGCGATTAGCGATTAAATGCGAGATTAGCGAGTTAAGCGAGTTAATAAATAAATAAAAAAGAGTACCTGGCGCCGGGGCTCCGGGCGCCAGGCCGCGGGCGCCAGGCTCCTCCGTCCGTCTGTCCGTCCGTCTGTCCGTCCCCCCGTCTGTCCGTCCGTCTGTCCGTCCCCCCGTCCGTCGGCCCCACACCTGGCGCCTGGGCACCGGGCGCCAGGCCCCTGGCGCCCAGACACCGGGCGCCGGTCGACCATCCCTGCCAATCTTACGAACCGGTGTATATTTTTGTAAAAACGAAAAAAAAAATTCTAAAAATAAAAAAAGCGCCGCTTCCTCTGTGTGGATGTTTTATGAATGGGCCATTCTACTCCCCTAAAAACAATGAATGGGCCATTCTACTGCTCACCCTACTACCCTTAGTAGGAGTATTATTTCTTCCTTATTTCTAATAAAAAGTATTTTATTCTCTAAATCTACACCAAACTTTCATCTAATGGCTCCTCTTCTTTCATCCTCCTCTGCCTCTGCTGGCCGGCTTAGACTATTTCTCACCAGTCCGCCAATTCCACAGCCCATATTTCAAATTTCTCTTTGTCTACGGTGCGCATACAGTGTCAAAAGTGTTTTGGGCACTCCAATGAAAATCACTAGTGAGGGCAGCCTTACCACCGCTAACCTTCCCTCAAGTCTGGACCTACTAAATCCCTAACATCTAAACCGTAACCTAAACCCCCTAACCAGAAAATTTAAGTGTAGAGAGAAGAAGAAACACCAGGACATTATAGCAAAGTCACTAACGATTTTGTGTTGATGCCACATGAAGTTAATCAAAGAAACTTTCTCACTCAGAATTTATGGGAGTTGTAGGCAATATTTGCATAATACTTCTTTCATTTCAAACTTCATTTTGGTTCTGTTTCAAGTTAGTTTCTTTTAACTTAAACCAAGCATATAAAAAGACATGGACATATACAATATCAAACTAGTTCAATCAAATCTACCATAGTACAGCTATTTGTTATTGTTGATGTTAACAAATTTCTCAAAAACTTGATCATTGTTAGACAAGTTTGACTTAGTAAACAATAATTCATAGGTGTGCAAGCAGTTTCTAGGATAAATTACTCTAATTTTATTGGGTCAGTCTACTCAGCGTTTAGTTTGTTTCTGAAGTTCCTGGCACCCGATTTGTTTGGCCATATGATGCAGATCGGAAGACAGACCAGTCATCGTCAACCTCTCCGCCCATCCTCCTCATCCTTCCACGGCAGGCGTCTGTCCCCGCTCCGTCCACGTACCAAACATGCTAGTCCGGTCTATCACCGGCAAGCTCCCTTTAAGGCACGGAGGACTTTGCCATTTAAATCCGAAACTCTCAAAGTCTAACCCGTCAGCGTCAATGCGTCATCAAAGAAGCTCGTCGAAGTTGTGGATGAGAAGATAGAAGGAAGAAAAAAAAATCATCTGTCAGAGAGTCCTCAAACACTCATGGCCGTTGCCATGCTTTTCTCATTTCATTTCAAGAGTATTATTAATTATTAAGAACAGGATGGGTGGATCATCTAATTAAGCGGCTTCGACGGTGTCCTGGATGCACGACTCCGATGCAAAGGACAGCTTGGAGTCCTCAAGGTCGAAGATGAACCGCGTATCCATCTGCTGCAATGCGCCAATGACGGTCCGGCGTCCCGGCGCCATGGCTAGGCACGCGATCTGCCCCTGCTGCTTGTCATCCAACATCAAGAACAGCTGCTCTGGCGAGAACTCCATCACCGCTCTCTCCTCAGGGAAGTGAAGTGACAGGGACTGGAGGTGTCTCTTCACCGGCTCCGACGCCCGGACGCAGAGGCCGTACTCCGGCCGCCGCACTCGCTCCGCACCGTGGCGCCGAAGGTCCGACCACACGGCCTCCTCGACGACGTCGTACGCCTCCCGCACCATCACCGTCAGCGGCGCGCCGAGGTCGACGACGCAGCCGCCTTGCCCGTCCTCGCGGCGCGCAAACATCTCCGGCCGGATCCCGTCGAGCCTGCGCGCGCCCAGGCTGACGCCGACGACGCTGACGTAGTACTCCGCCTCACGGGCGTCGAGCGCCGGCAGGATCCTGGTGGTCCCGTACCGCGGGCTGCGCGGGACGTCGGCGCCGAACCGGAGGAAGCCGCGGCGGTTCGTGTCGCTGCCGCCGCCGGCGAAGAGGCAGTACGAGAACCGCGGCAGCCCGCGAGCCGCGAGCTGCGTCGCCAGCGAGGCCGGAGCCCTGCCGACGCCGACGACGCCGGCGAACACGCCCTCGCTCTGGAAGTTCACGCTCTGGTGGGCGCAGCCGAAGGGCACGTTCGGGTGCTCATGGTTGTCGTAGGTCAAGGTGTCGGCGGCGAGGAAGCCCTGCACCAACAGGTGATTCGGCATCGGCCTTGTGCCGAGAACGCGGAACATGCAGAGAGCCCCGTCGAGAATGGGCCAGAACGGTTGTCGGCAGAAGCTGTCCGTGCCCGGGACGTTGCGCAAGGTCGGCGAGGCGTCTGGGTCGAAGAGCGGGTGGCGCTGTGGGGAGTGCGGGTCGCACCCCTTGCATTGCAGCCATGTCAGGCTGGTCGACGCGTCGACCTTGAGGAGGTAGTTTTGTTTCCCATGGCCTGTGCCGAAGCCGACGACCATGGATTGTGGAAGGCGCAGCGGGGTGACCATCGTCTCAGGGTGTGGGGTGGTGGTGGCGTTCGCCGCCGAGGAGGAGCTGGAGCTTGATGATGAGTGCTGTGGTAGGATGTCAGTGCGGAGGTTGTGACGCAAATACAGGAAGCCGTCGCTGCCACGGCGGAGAGTGTGGTCTGGGCCCTCGTGGCCGGCGACTAGCTGGAGGCTCAAACCGGCGAGGCTGCTAGTATTGGGCACTGTTGTGTGGTGGGCAATGGCGGCGACGGCCGTGAGCACGAGGTGATGCATGACTAGTGCAGTGATCGTGGCGAGACCGGTGTTGAGCTTCATCTCGACGGCGATGGGGTCGTCGAATGTTGATGCCAAGCTCACATGGTTAGAGAGAAGATATATATGGAGCCTATCGGGCCTCACTTCACTTGGGGAGATTTGAGCTCTACCTTAGAGATATGCATGGTTTGGATGCCTGTTCCATTAAGTTACTGGCATGAAATGTCCGGAGAGTTCTATATCGAGAATATATCACCTTGAAGATTTTGTGCTGGGATACTACATCTTAAATATTTGTGTGTTGGAGATATATACTAGAATCATAAATATTTGTGTTGTGTAGATGTGAGCCTTGCTAATGGGCTACAACCTGCACCATAACCATACCAAACTATATAATTAATGCATATAAAGCCAAACCCACTCCACCATACTTCTATTCCATTGGAATAAGGAACAAATCAAACTATTTAATTAATGTATGTGAAGCCAAAGTCACTCCACCCCTGCTGCTATTCCGTCGAAACAAATCATTGAAACATGCACATGGAATATTTTTTTTCTCACACAAAAGCACAGCAGCATATGCAAGCATCAGGGCTATATACCTGTCGGCTCAGCCATATATATGAAAAATGAGGCAAAACACACATATTATGGGCCACTTATGGTTAAACGCAGCACAATATCTAAGTTCAAGCGCCTCAGACATTTTCAGTAGTATAAAACGGCACTGTAGCATTATTGTAGACAGAGTGGAAGGCAGTTGGAATAACGATAGGCAAACCCATTTGGACACTCCGTTGGAGACAGCCTTATATATAGGCTATTCAATACAAAACACTATTCTTAATTCGAATCTAATTTACAAGCCAAATATCCTCAAACCCTCAAACTCGCTCCACTCCAAGGTAGAGCTACTCCACAATAAAGTCGGTGAATTGGAGCTTTTTTTTAAATAGTGGAGCGCTCTCCCAAACAAAGCATAAAAGCCCCACCCACTTCTAAAACAATGGATAGGCTCTTGTTAGAAACCAAATCCTTGACAACCAGGTTCATTCGTTCACCCGAAGGCTGTGTGTGTGCTCAGCACACCCGTTAACATTGTCTACTTACCATATTGGCATATTGCAGAAGGGGATGGCCTTGTTGGCGCCGATGCCACTGCCAGTGAGAGGTCATATATAGTGGATGATCTCCATGTCGATGCACATGGCGGCCTTGCACAACCAGGCCCTGCCGTCCTGCATAAAACATGAGGTTCTGTTCTCATGTTTTATCACCACGAAACACTCTTAGACCGAGAGTACAATAATTGGTACAAGTAGTTGTGCATGTGAATTTTGAACGATCGATTAGACAATACACCAGATCATGCATGCGCATATTAAGAAAGCACACAGAAAATGATGAATTAGTACGTGCAAAATAGACAAGTAGGTCTTCCACTCAAATAAGGTTTAGCCTTTTGTTTTCAGGCATTCAAAAAATCAAAAGCACACATTTAAACATAACATGCAAATCCATTTAACACAAACATCCTATCCTACAAGGCTACAAGTACATCGTACAATCTCCTCGGATACCAAACTACAAACACATACAACATTTATTTTTTTTCCTCCCCTCATGGCTCATGCAGCACACTGTGTAGACCCATGCATTTGACCTTCTCCCCGCGCCGCGAGCGTCACCGCCCCGCCGGCACGTCTAGACAAGTGTCCTGCACTGCGACGTCGTCGGGTCCCACAACGCCGGGAGCAGGTACTTCCTCCCGCCGAGCCCGACGGCGTTGTAGCTGGCGCCGGTGGCCGGGTCCGTGAGCAGCTTCCCGGGGTATCCTGGGTAGGCCCCGCTCCCAAAGATCCCGGCGCACGCGGTGGCGGCCTCGAGCCCGGCGCCGGCGTCGCCCTGGTAGTACCCGTCCCCGTAGGGGTTGGTGACGGTGCCGGCGAGGAGCGCGGCGAGGCTGATGACCATGCCGTCGACGCCGACGTCGCCGCTGGGCGGCACCAGCGCCGGCGTCCGGGGCCCGTACGCCGGCTGGTGGAACGGCCACGCGCACTGCCCCGGGCACTGCCGCGCCGGGTTCCCCACCCACAGGTAGGCGTACCGCGCCCGGCCGTGCGCGCCGCCGCGGCCCTGCCCGTGGGCGCCGCACCGCGCCACGCAGAAGGGCGCCACGAGGACGTCGGGCGCCGTGAGCACCGCGGTGACGGCGCCGCGGTGGTGCCCCGCGCCGCGCGCCAGCGCCGCGACGTCGGCCGCCGAGAGCGGGCCCCGGCCCAGCGACATGCGCTCGTCCAGCACCTGCCTGCCCAGCCGCGGCCGCGCGCCGCCGCCGCGGTAAAGCGAGGTGGTCCGCCACCACGACGCCACGGACGGCGGCGCCGCGGCCGCGGCCGCGCCATGGCCCGGGCGGGGCGTCCACGGCGCGGCCGAGAGGGAGCGGACGAAGTCGGCGACGGCCGCGCGCTGCGCCGGGGCGAAGCGCCCGTAGAAGAGCAGGTTGACGGTGAGGTTCCCCGTGAGCAGCGCGCCGCCGTGGTCCTGCAGCACGATCGGGTCGGGTTTCACCAGGAACAGCATGCGCGGGTTGAGAGCCGCGCACCGGGGCGGCCCCTCGCCCAGCAGCAGGACGGCGAGGAGGGTGCAGGTGATCAGCGGCGACAGGAGCGCCGGCGTCTTGCGCTCCCCCATGGTTTTCGATCGATCGGTTCTCGCGATCGAGGTGATCGCGATCAATGGGGTGTTGATCAAGCTATGCGTTTGTTGTTGAAACGTGAGCGTGTGCGAGTTCCGGCGCTTCTTGGGCTCGCTGGTGGTCGCGGTGTGGGTTTATATATATAGCCGGTGGGAGCGTGCTGCGTGCGGGGCGTAAAGGCGACGACGTGAGGGAGGGTGTGGGCGGCGGGCTCGGCGCGCCATGGATTTAAGAGACGCATGACGCGCGTGTGCATGCGTCCGCTCCGCGGTCTTGGATTGGATTTTAGGCGCCGTTCGTGGCTGATGGAGATGGCCAGCACTTGGGACGGAACGTGGCGGCAACAATGTTCATGGCTGTACGTTTGAACGCCAACGCCGCGGGATTGCGCTGCGTAATGCGTACTATTGTTTAGGTTACGTTCCTGCAGGACCAAGGGAAAATGTCTGGCGCAATGGATCTCTCGGTTTATTCTGTCAGCGGTCAAATGATTGACTGGCGTTGCCGACGTGTGGTTTTTGGTTGCCAGCAAATGGAGCTGCGGGTTTTGCCCTGGTTTTGCGTGTGCGCCAGCCGGGAGATATAGCTTTCTATTTGTTTGAACCATTGAAATTATATACGTTTTTTCTGACTATGATCCATTAACACAGTCTTCCGATTTTGGATAAAAAAAAGTACGCAGTAGTTACTAGTTATGTCAGGTCACATTTTAGTGTATGTTTGCTAATGGGCTCACATCTATATTACTCCTAATTACGCTCAGCTCTACCGACTCGAGCACGTTTGATGGTCAAAACTCAAAATTGTCATTTCTTTCCTTTGTTGACAAAAAAGAGCGCTTCTTTTTGTAGATGAAAGGGTGCAAAACGGGTAAGCAGTATCAAAATGGGAGCCCATTGATCAAGTACGGGCTATTGTGGCCCATTAGTTTTTTCGATAAAGATTTTGGCCCATTATTGAATCTAACTTGGCCCATGAAAGCAGGTACGGACACACCTCTCACGTGCGCCATGTGTCACCCTCAAAATCGTACCTCACGTGTCATTCCACGACGAACGCACGCCGTGGCGTCGCCCCCAAACGGCAGCACGCAATGGATCCCCCTCCCTCGTGGGCTCGTGGCGTCGTCGTCGTCGTCGTCTTCTCCCTAGCCGATAAGTTTCCTGACCTCTAGATTCACCAGCCACACGCGGCACCAAGCGCCTCGGCACACGCGGACGATCGACGAGCTCGCAAGCACAGTGATACACGACGCTACAAACTTCACATGCCCTTCATCATTATTTAATTACCCCACTGCCCGGCACATTACGTACGATGATACGCACTATTGTACAGCACACTATGCAGTATTTACACAGACCATGCATGATACAATACCAACATTAAAAACTTTTAATTTGATTGATCCGTCACTTCGAGCTGCTTGGAGAGCCTTCGATCCACGACGACCGGCGGCTATACTACACTCACTACACAAGCGTCGAGCACGCCGACGTGTCGGGGTCGAACAGCGCCGGCAGCAGGAACTTCCTGCCGCGGGCGCCGCGCGCGTTGTAGCTGGCGCCCGTGGCGCCGTCCACGAGCAGCCGGCCGGCGTACCCGGGGTAGGCGCCCGCGCCGTACACGCCGGCGCACGCCGTGGCGGCCTCCAGCGGCGCAGCGCGGTCGCCCTGGTAGAACCCGTCCCCGAACGGGTTGGTGACGGCGCCGGCGAGCATGGCGGCGACGCTGATCATGGCGCCGTCCATGCCCACGTCGCCGTTGGGCGGCACCAGGGACGGCGCCTGCGGCCCGTACGCCGGCTGGTGGAACGGCCACGCGCACTGCCCCGGGCACTGCGCCGCGGGGTTCCCCACCCACGCATACGCCGCGCGGCCGGACGACCCGTGGTGCCCGCACCGGCTCGCGCAGAAGCCCTCCACCGCCACGTCCTGCGCCGTGAGCACCAGCGCCACGCCGCCCCTCGCCGGCCGCGCCTTGCCCGCCAGCGCCGGGAGCTGGGACAGCGTCAGGCGCTTCCCCAGCGAGCACCCTTCGTCGGAGACCTGGCCGGCCAGGACCACGCGCGCGGTCCTGGCGGGGGCGGCAGTGCCGCTGCCACCGTTCTTGGTGACGGCCGATGCCTTGGAGAGGTAGAGCCGGTTGATGCTGCTCCACCACTGGGCGACGGACGGCGCGGGGGTCGACAACGACGACGGCGAACCATGCGGCGCGGCGGAGGAGAGGGAGAGGAGGAAGTCAGAGACCACCGCCTTCTGCGCCGCCGTGAAGCGGCCGTACCAGAGGATGGACACCGGGATGTCCCCGCGCAGCACCGCGCCGTTGTGGTAAGTGAGGAGGTTCGGCTGTGGCTGCACGAGGAACATGAGCTTCCTGCTGGTCGCCGCTGACGGTGACGGCGCGGCCATGGTTGTGGCGATGGCGATGGCGAGCATCACCAGTAGCTGGAGGACACTCTGCCTCGGCATTTTGGACAGGATTGGACTCGAGAGAGATTTTTTTCAAAGAATCTTCTCTCTGGAGTGTGAGGTACTGAGGTGCAATTTGCAAAGGCAAGCCGAGAACGCCTGTTATGTAGAGGTGCAGCGGCACAGGTACAACGTACAGGAATGTAGTTTTTTTTTTAGAAACACAGAGCATACGCATGCACACCCTATCTCTATGAGCATTTTCAAAAAACTGGGGCTGCAGATCTTGAGATTGACAAAGTCGTCACGAGCGTACCCTACCCCTTTGAGCACCTCCGAAAGACTGTGCCGGCAGATCTTGAGATTCACGAAATCGCCACGGGCGCCTCGCTGTCGACGGAAACGTCACCTACCATTTACTAATGAACAAAGCCGTTAAATCCGAAATAATTTGCTTCTAATGGGAATTAAACTCAGAACCTCAGGTACCGCTCGAGCTGCTGCAACCACTGGACTACTGCCAACACGAACGTAGATAACTCACAAAGCGATATGTATTTACGGTAATTTGATTTTTGGGTGACAGTCTGACAGACAAACAGTTCACTTCACTCATAAAATGGTCTTAGTGTTTAAGGTGCCAAACAGTTCTTCCAACAGGTTTTTAGGCTGCTGTCTAAAAAGAAAGCTCAAAATACTGTTTTGCACTATAGATAGAGAGAAAAATAGTTAGAATAGTGGATAGTCGGGGTTGGATAGGCTCATTAGTGACAGCAGCCTTAGCACGGTTTGACGAAAGTAGAGTCCCCTTGAACATTTTCCCTTTAACCTTTATCGATGTTTTATCGGAACGATTTCCGAACGAACTACCGGGAAGACCAGAAACTAGAGCAATATTTTTAGAACGTATTTCATTAAGAGAAGAAATACAATAAAACACAGCCACGACAGAGCGGAAAGAGAAGAAAAGAGATATGTTTGGTTCCATTCTACGTGCTGCCATATCCATTTGTGGTAAATTGTGGCGTCGCCACAACCTGTGGCGCAAAAATCAACCGCCACACTTGTGGTGCAAAAAGTGAACGGAGCCATGCCTATGGTAGTGTGAACGCCACAATTGATGTCACCAACCAAACACACTGTTGGCCATTGTGGCACGCCAAAACTATAGCGTGACATTATGTGGTGTCCAACCAAATGCCCCCTGCCACCACAAGAAAAACAAAAACATAACCTCACACCTAGGAGACGACCGAAACAACCACGGAACCACAGACAAACCGGCGATAGCCGAAGTAGTGCACCGAACGTTATCGTTGCTGAGCTAGGTTGCACTCCAACCACGTAGGAGCTCCGATTTTACCGCAACTAGTGGCGACGCCAGGCACATCTATCCTGGTGCACTGACACCAGGGTGAAGACAAATTTTACTAGCAAATTACCAAGATTTACCATGTATTTTGACTAAAACTATTCTATTTTGCTTTGATTTGCACCATCGTATTTTGGAACCTGGCTTCGCCTCTGACCGCAACCCACGTCTCCAGGCAAAAAAAAAAAAAACATCTGCAACGACTGCCCAACGAGCAACAGCCGAAGGAGTGTACCGAGTATCATCGTTGCCGAGCTAGCTTCACTCGAATCACGTGTTTGATAGATGCCGTAGGTCTCCCATTGTACCCCTGCGGGCCGTTCTGGACGATATGCTTTCTCTAGTTTAAGTTGCAGGTGGTACTGGGCTTCCCTCAAGCCTCCTGCCTGCGTCGTTACTTACCCATCAACACAATCTAATCTGCTTTGCGACATGTTGTTCGCCGACTGACCTCAGCTCAACGTAACCTTGGCTTATACTTTGTGTTTACTTGTCTTAATGGAAAACATAATTAGACTTGTTTCGCAAAAATAAATTTGAATTTTAAATCTTTTTTCCAATTAGGTTAAAACTAGTGCATCAATCTGTGCTCTCGCAAGGGTTAGATTTTAAAAAATATATATATTAAAAATTAATAGATAACTTTAATAGTAACATTAGTTAATAATTTAGAAGTATGTATATGTCTATTTTTGTTATCTAATTGTCTATTACAACATATTTTGTAGTTTAGAATTTAGATGTTATTTTATTTTATCTATAGTATATTACATCTTTAATAATAGTAATTTAATTCATATTTTATAATATGCAATTTAATTCATATTTTATAATGACATCGTGAGTAATTTATATGTAAATTTAGGGGTTATTTAAGTCCTCATTTATAATGGCATGATCGGTAATTTATATGCGAATTTAGGAGGTTATTTTAATTCATATTATAATGGCATGGTGGGTAATTAATATGAAAATATAGAGGGTTTATTTAATGGTCGTTCATAATGACATGGTGAATAATTTTTTAGAAAATATAATAGATCCAATAGTTAATATTATTGGATACTATTTGATGGAAGGCCAGATGTTTCTGATTTTTATGGAAATTTCTAGTATTTATCTTTTTTTTTCTAGCGCATTTCGCAATTCATCTGACTAGTAATATTAAGATAAGATGGCACTATAGGTATCCATCAATTAATCGTAAACTGCCCGGAACCAAGTGCCCGGCCCCGGATGGCGAGCTCGGATCCAGAGAGTGCTGGTGTGTTAAGGAGCTCTACAAGGCATGGCAGCTAGAGACCCCGGTAGAGGATATGATTGTGTTTGAAAACGTCCGGAAATGACTTTTTTCGCGTTTTAAGGCCAACATTTTTGATAAAGTATTTTTATTTAGCATAGCAACACATTATTTCTAGTTAAGAAGGCCGGATTAAAGTTCAATCAACGAGTAGGTGTAGCACTCTCATAGAAGCTCCACCCAGAGAGATACTTGGCCCCTCTCTTTGTTAGAGTTTGTGTCGAATATGTGTACGGTTTCGGTTACGGCAGGACTTTGAGTTGTATTAGCAGTATAGTGTAGAGTTCTAGTCAAACTCTGTAACCCAGACCTCCTTATAAATACGAGGGGAGGGCTGCTGTTATAACCACGACGACTAGATGGCTTGGCTTGGGGGTGCGGCGTTGCCACGGTGTACCCAGATGCCGGCATAGCTATCTGATAATGGGGAGGAACACCCATAGTCATGCCCTGGGGATGTAGGCTTCGGCTGAACCTCGTTAACAAACATCGTGCTTCCGGAGTCGTTTGTGATTGTGCATGGGTATCTCGATCGATCCATAGGCGCTTCCGTACGCTTGTTTTCTAACAAATGGTATCAGAGCTATGGTTGGATTGGATCTCAAGATGTGTGCGGTAGATCACGTGGAAGCACGAGGAAAACATGTTCCATGGGCACCAGAAAGATAGCTCAATTTGGTGCAAGGTGGAGCATAGGGCGATCGACGGTTCGATCGGTGGTGTCGAACACTTTAGGCAGGTGGCCTGAACCCTTCGTGGGCTACAATTGACAGGGATTGATCAGACATGATAATCGAGTCAACATGGTGGCCGGCGAGATCGTTATAGGTGACGACCTCGGCGCTCAGGATCAGACCAAGCGGTGAAAAGCTCAGAGAGATTAGAGCGGACGGGAGCAGCAATGCGACCGTGACGATGTTACATGGGGCTGACATCACGACACGTCGAGCTAGTTGTGTCGTGGATGCGAGGTTAGGATGTAACATGGCAGAGGATTGCAAATTGGTTTCGGGCCGCAGGAGATCCGGTGTGGGAGAAGCGTGTGCCGCAGATAATCTCTGGATGCAAAATTGATGGCGCAAGGTCATGCGTTGGGAGCAATTTTGCAGAGGTGGAGCTGCATGCACGTGTGCTGGCTGGTAATAGATGTGTTCGCGTGAGGCTGCTGTTTCGTGCAAGTGCAAGGCTGCATGCTGGAGGCATGCGACCTGCATGCATGCAGGTGTGCCAGGTACCACGGGAAGCTGCAGGCAGCAGATACGCGTTGGAGGCTCTGGATGGAACCTAGATGGACGCTGAGCGCAGGAGTTCCAGAAAGACGGACGCGGAGCCGCGGAGGACAGGACGTGAGGCCCCGCGGGCGCGGACGTGACGTGCCCAGGTCGACCTCATGTGTGCGTGCGGAGTCCGCGGTGCACGAGAGCAGACTCCAGGCGCGGGTGGGCTCGGACTCTGGGGCACGCAGGCGAGGAGGCGTACAAGGCTCGGACTCCAGGTGCGAGCGGCCGGTTGCGCGAGAGATGAGACCGTTCCGGTCTCCTTGCGCGGGGCCCAGGTTCTACGCGGACTCTTCATCGGAGAAGAGCGGACGAGCGGCCAGGTGACTGGTTGCAGTTGTTTATTATCAAGCGTGTGCATGCTGCATGCAGGGTGGCAGAGTGTTGTTTGTTTCTCGTGCATATGCATGCAGGTTTGTTTCTGCGGGTGCGTGCAGGGAACTGGATACAGCAAGAGATGGCCATCGGATCGCAACGGTACACGGGCGTTGTATGAACAGCAGGGAGGCGCTGGCATGCCGAGCAGCAGACGGAACTGGAACCGGGTGCGCAGGCCACAGAGGCCGGATGTGAGGGCGTGCAGCAGTGATATAAACCAAAGAGCAATCGAGCCAAAGTGAAACAGACCAAGTCAAAGCAGAAAGAGGACTCTGGTGCCTAGAGGTAAATCAGATCTGCGACTTGGAAGAACGCGATGTTCGGGACAGGACGGTCCTGAAGGAAGGTGGGCGTTCAGAGCGTGTTTTTCAGACAATGATGTGCGACGTTCAAGCAGATTGACTTTATCGTGTGCGAGCGATGGGATGGTCAACAAGGCTTGCGAGGGACGCGGTTGTGCACCGGTGGTACATGGTGCGGCGACATACACAGGAGTAGACCTGGGCATGGGCCACCCGACCCGGCTAACCCGGACCGACCCGCCCGAAAAAAACCCGAACCGACCTGACCCGGTTAGTGCACTGGGTGGGCGCGGGCCAAAATTCTCGGCCCGGTGAAATTCTCGGGTCGGGCGTGGGCTGAAATTTTAACCCACGGGCTGACCCGACGGCCCGACAAAACTGCCATCCTGCAGCTTTCTCTATGCCGAGCAGGCCATGGCCCAACAAAAATCCCATCTCCCGCAGCCCACCACGTTACTTTCTCTCTCTCCAGCAGAACGAGGCCCTCCGTCTCAAAAAAAGAAGCAGAACGAGGCCCTAAAAAAAAATCCCCTCCATTCCCAACTCCCTATCTACTACCGTACTACGGCGGCTGCCTTCGATCCGACTCCCATCGGCGCGCCGCGCTGTCCCTTCCCGTCCTCCGAACGCCGATGCACCTCCTCTCTTCCCCGTGCCCACGCCTGCACCCGCACGCCCCCTCCTGTGCGCCGGCGGCCAGGTGCGATGACCGGTGGCACGGCCTCCTCCTGCGCGCTGGCGGCGAGCTGCAGTGACCGGTGGCGCGGCCTCCTCCTGTCCAGCGGCCGGGACGAGCGCGGCGACCTCCTACGCGCCGTCGGCCAGGACGAGCGTGGCGACCTCCTGCGCTCCGTCGGCCGGGATGAGCACGCGTCCCGCGCACCGGCAACCGAGACGAGCGTGGCGACCCGTGCGCCGGCGGCTAGGACCAGCGCGTCCTTCTCTGCTACTTGCCGGCGGCCGGGACGAGCGCGGCCTCCTCCTGAGCGCCCGCCGGGGAGGTGACGGGCTGACGGGCCAACCCGCGGGCCGTCGGGCCACGCGACGGGCGGGCTCGGGCCACGATATTCAGCCCGACGCTCGGGTCGGGTCGGGTGCGGGCCAACGCATACAGGTGTTGGGTTTTCCATGACCCAACCCGAACCCGGCCCGGCCCGAGAAATGCCCAGGTCTACACAGGAGCATAGTACTTGCAGCGGGTGCTATGATGGCGTGCATGTGTGCTGCGGGAGGCATCTAGGCGAGGTCGCAGGTGTGCTGGAGACACGGATATTTCCGTTAGTTGAGCTGTGGCAACAGGCAGTTTGACTGGTACAGGGTCGACAATTGAAGTCGACGGCTGCGGCAATTTCTAAAAGTTGACTCAGGCAGCAGCGGTGGTGATCTCTCAGTATTAGGGAAACAGTCGGTTCGAGCAGTAATATTGGATTCAGCAAGTTATCTCAAGCGACACGGGAGGAAGTTGTTCACTTCGGACAGGGCTGGTGATTTTGGTTCAGACTATTTGGAGGTAACATGTTTTATTGTGTTATTTGAGTAGTTGATGTCAAGATCAAGATGCAAGACGAAGCTAAGTGGATACTTCGGGGTGTGAAGCATGAGGTGGAGCTTGGGAGTAATCTAATTTTGCTTGGTGTGTCAGATGATAATAGTCAGTGTTCCGAGGTGATTCGGATAGAGTAACAATGAAGATCATGAAGAGCGACACGACTGTGTTGAAAGGAGGAAAGATGTTTATGCCAGGAGAAACTGCAAGGAACACCGTTGAAGGTGGAGTCATGAGGGACGAAATTGTGAAAGCAGTGTATTCTGAAAGGACGGGTTTCACACAGGCTCGTGGCTGTTGGATGAGCAGCCGAAGGAGAAGACTCAAGTCCGATACACGGAGGTTCACACAAGGAGACGAATTCAAGGTGGCGGACATATTCGCCAAGGTGGAGTTTGTTAGAGTTTGTGTCGAATGTGTATGGTTTCGGTTACGGCAGGACTTTGAGTTGTATAAGCAGTATAGGGTAGAGTCCTAATCAGACTTTGTAACCCGGACCTCCTCATAAATATGAGGAGAGGGCTGCTGTTGTAACCACGACGACTAGATGGCTTGGCTTGGGGGTGCGGCGTTGCCGCGGTATACCCAGATGCCAGCATAGCTATCTGATAATGGGGAGGAACGCCCATAGTCATGCCCCGAGGACGTAGGCTTCGACTGAACCTCGTTAACAAACATCATGCTTCCGAAGTCGTCTGTGATTGTGCATGGGTATCTCGATCGATCCATAGACGCCTCCGCACCTTGTTTTCTAACACTCTTCTTCAACGTCGACCCCGCCGGCAATGAGAAACAGGTGGGCTGGCTCCGCTGTGTCCCCCTCATAGTAATGTAATGTTAATCTAGGTTTTAGTGTCCTTTAAAGGCCTGTATGGGCGTATGTATGTGTCCAATTCCTTATAGTCGTTATATATGATCAACATCAATGTTGGCTTTTTTTATCTCATGCTCATCATTGGCGACTTAAACTCCAACAAGTGCTTTCCATTCTTCATGACTTCCTCGTGGTGAGAAGCTAGGGTTGAAGATGCATCCGAAGGGGATGTCTAAGATGTTGGATTTATCTATGTAACAGTTCATTGGAGAATAAGCTGGTGACCTAATGTAATTTTCATATTTATCTTTTTTTGGTTTGGTGCAGGGGTTGTTTCCATAAAACCGCGTTGTGCAATATGTATTGTCAAACTAATATTTTTAATTACTACAAGAGCTACAACTTTTTTAATTAGATCCTAGACATTTACAATATACTTTCTCCGGTCATTAATATATGATGTTTTTTAGTTCAAATTATACTGAAAACGTCATAATGATCGGAGGGCGTACGTTTTTAACATTATTGAAAAAAAAGTATATGGTATACTATTGAATTACGAGAACAGAGAAGATTACCCCTCATATACATATAGTATGTATTGAGGGTATAATTCCTTCTGATCTAGGGAGTACCCCATATATATAAGCATTGGATGAAGGATGAGGTTCATATGGAAATTAAATTAAACCAAAATTTGGTTCTCATCCATGTCTATCATCAAGATGAAATAGTTTATGGAGTAGTATAATAATCCAAGCCTCGGCACGGTTAAGCGAAAAGGCGAGAACGCTGGTGTCCTGGAGGATTAGGACGTGAACTGACTTCAACTCACAATCATCACCGGGGCCCGGGGGGCGCGTACGTGGAAGTCAAAGAAGCGTAGCACTGACCGGACCACATATTAATTGGAGGGCCCTCGCGATGATGCTGCCCTCCGGGGGATGGGAGCTCCTTTGGAACGTTCCACCCCAAGGCAAAAGTTGGCGCCGGAGCTTGACATGGATAGATATATGCATATAGCCCATCATGATTCGTATGTACTACATATGCATGTTGCATGCACGCATAAGCAATCACGGTCCGGTCGTCCCATCACACTACCAGCTGGATGCCTCTATCCATTTTAATTAATTTCCCCGAGAAGAAGTAGTTGTGGGGGAAATACATAACGATTAATTAGTGAGATGGGCCTAAACGATTCTTGGGGCAGTACTCCAACTCCTGTTGATTTAATTAGACAAAGAAGGAGCATTGTTTAATTAGTTATTATCGCCCATCAATTCAAAATCGTCCTCTGCGACTGATCACTTATATATGTCCCCTTGAGTGGGTGACTAAACACAGCAGGTTTGGTGGCAATTTCTGTCAAGATAAATTAGAGGACAATTAATACCAAATCCTAGTTCTGATAGCCCAGGAGATTTGTATTATCCCTACTGGCGAACCTGTCTAGGCACCCAAGAAAGGCACTACAGTACCTGCCACTGCCGCTCTAGATTAGTAGTAGTAGACTAGTAGGAGGTACTAGTAGCAAGTAGGAGCATTTAGCATAAAGGGTGTGTTTAGATGGTTGAAAAAAACACTGTTTCGAACTGAAAAGCACTGTAGAACTACTGTAGCACTTTTCGTTTGTTTGTGGTAAATATTGTCCTACTATGGCCTAACTAGGCTCAAAAGATTCGTCTCGCAAAGTACATCTAAACTGTGCAATTATTTTTTTATTTTATCTACATTTAGTATTCCATACATGTGCCGGCATTTTGATGTGATGGGAAATCTTCTTTTTGCATAGTGAATTTTGGAAGAAAGTTGGGGTACTAAACAGGGCCATATGATATTTATGATCCGATTAGCATGATTGATAGGCCCATCACCTCCTCCTACTGAGCCTAGCTAGCTAGCTACAAGTGTCAAGTTTAGTGTACCGGCCGGCATCATGCATGCGCCACTCCATATCACCACCAGCATGGTCGCATGACAATAATCTAACCGAAGGCATACACGCCACCCGTCGACAAGGGTTACCGGCAAAGCAAAGATTATTAAGCTCGAGTGGTCATGCATAATGGCATAATGTAATCCCGGCCGCACAGCTAGCTGGCGCCCATGCACTCGACCTTGTGCAGAGACGTGTCGACCTGGAGAGGCACTCTTGCAGTTGCAGCAGGGAGGGAGCGCGCGGAGGAGCCCGGCGCCGGCGTCGGCGTCTCCACGAGTCCACGTACGGCGGCAATCATGGAGGCGCGGCAGCAGCACGGTGGCCCCCTGTTCTCTGAAAGGATGCAGTCGCCTGTAGCCATTGAATTCGTGCGCTGCACGCGGTCAGGTGATCGGGAAGAAGGCAAAGCACCAAGCAGGCCGCAGCCGGGGTGGGTGGGGTGGCCGGGCCGCCGTCGTCGTCGCCGCGCACGGCGCACCCGGAGAGGAATCATGCCTGTGCACAGGGCTGATGTGTGCCTTGCCTGCCCGGAATGATCGTGCCTCGGTCTCCCCGGTCAGCACAAGTCACTGTTCTGTTCCATTGTCTGTGCACTGCTGGTTCCTGCAGCAATACAGCATGCTAGTAGTATTGAATTGAATTTCAGTACTCCTACCACGCTTCCTAGATAATATAATAGTTTCGTTGAAAAAACACTACTGATAAAATAGCTGGTGAAAAACGGTCGACGACCTGAATTTTACTGCGTTGGAGATAAACAAACAACAGATAATAAAAAGAAGGAGAAGCGCGAACGGTTGTTTTTACAAACGTGAGGTTCTGCATTACTTACTTTCTACTAACTCGGTGCACAAACGACAGCGAGCCGCAGGCTTTTGATCTCATCGTCGCATGCCCACGCTGCATGAAAGGCTCCAAAGGCCTGCCTGCAAGCCTGCAAGCCTGCAACGCATCGACGCCACGGACAGCCGGCACGCACGGCTCGGAGGTTGAGCGGTCTATTACCAACAGCTGCTGCGGCTATAGCTGCATCCGCGGGCAGACGGCGACGGCCGAGGACGGGGCCCCCCGGCGCTCGCTCGCTGCCGACGACGTGCCCTCGCCGGCCGTCGGCTGCGTGCCCGTGCATGGGTCACGTGTGGTGTGGCCAGGCCACACGCGACGCGACGCGACGCGAGCCGTCATCGGCGCGTCGTCAAAGGTCGTCGATGGGCTTGATCATCATGAGCTCCGTCCGACTGGGCCACCGCGCGCCATCATCGATCTTGCCGGCAGGTCTCGGCGGCTAGCTAGCTAGGCTACGTTCATCGTCCGGCATCCCACCGGCGTGTAGCTCGCGTGGGCACCAGGGTGAACATCATAGCTTCACGGTCGTGGAGCCGGGTCCCCGGCAGCGGGGGTGCGCAATCATTGCCTGAGGCTCAAACTCAGCAGGACCTGCTGATGCCGTCCGGGCTCGTAGAGGCGGTAGGCCGTAGGCCGCAACGATAAGGTGTGGTGACTTGGGTCACACACTGTGCTGGCCACGTTTGTTTTCCGTATCGCGGACATTTTCTCGATTCTTACTTTTCATTTATTTTAGTTCAACTATAGCCTGTCACTTTCAGGAGAACTAGAAATGCAAAGCTTTTAGCGGGATTCTTATTTATTTTCATCAACAAGCCAATTGTAAGCGAAAACAAACAGGCCTATGGTTAACTATTTTGGCTCCCTCCAAGGTTTCTCTGTAATTCGGTCCTTTCTAAAGGACTTCTCTGTAAATTTGCCTTTGTTTTTTCTAATAAATTTTAAAAGAATGCCTTTATCAAAAGACGGACCTAAATTTAAACTTCGCTCTGTATACATAGCACCTGTGCGGTGCTATCGTGTAGATGCTGGCTTTAATCGCTGTGCTCAACTTAGACTATCCCCTACCATTTTCTAAAAATCTTTTCTATCCACTGTTATTTTACTATTCCAACCACCTTTTTTTCTGTCTACAGTAGCGCTACAGTGTTAAACAATGTATAGGCAGTACTTTTGTTGATCCCTATTGGAGATAGTCTTAGAACTCTATTAAAAAAATAATTGGGTCCCACCTGTTAGCACAGCTGCCGAAATCCACTGTTTGGATTACTATCATATAATGTGAGACGACGATGTCATCTCCCCGCCTGAGATAGTGAGATAGAACCAATCCAACCACCAAGTCAGCTTCTTTCGTTTAAAACTCGCCAATGATATGCGAAATTAAACATGTCGCGTCCTGCATGAATGCGTGCATTAACACCAAGATTCTGGACGGGGTAGGTCAACTTAATGTTTAATCAAGGCTGTGCGCTGCCAAACATTCCAGTTTCCAGAGCAGAGCGAAGCCAGTCCAAGCAGCACCGCTGCAGTGGACGCTGAGCAATGGTTGTTTGCCGCGTTTTAGTAAACCTCTGCTTTGATTTATTCAGTGAAAATTGGCACTGACAGACTGACTTCACTTGTGCCGGCTGTTCAAAAAATTGTTTGGGACAGGTTTTCGTAACGCCAGAAACCGGCCAGAATTACTGGCGCGGCGACGACGACGACGTCGCCCGCCGGGGGTGTGGGCCGTGTGGCGGTGCGAAGCGTCGCTCGTCCGTTGGTTCACGGTCAGGGTCGCCGCGCTCTCGACGCCCATGCCAACCCAGCTGTCCCCAACCCAACCCAGTTGATCTTGATCCCGGCCATCCAGAATTGAACGCCATCTTGAGAACAAGTGCAGCCCGGGGAAGGCGTACACGCCGCTATCTGAGCAGTTGACAGGCCGATCTGATCCTGAATTCCTGACCTGACCTGTGATCACTATACAATGGCGAGCCCCTTTTTTCGAGGAGAAAAGAACCACCGCTGCAGCCCTATAAAATGCCACCCCCTCTCGCCATTTGCATTGCAGACACCACACACCCACACCGCCACACTAGACAGTAGTGCTCCACTTGCTACACCAGTCGAGGCGAGCGATGGCCTCCGCTTCCAGCAGCTTCGGTCCCTGCCGAGGCCGCGCTCCGTTCTTGCTTCTGCTGGCATTCCTCAGCTTGGCGCGGCACTCCGCCTCCATGGCCGTGGGCAGCAGCCGGAGGCTCATGGAGCTGTACAAGCCGCCGCCCAGCGACCTCCTGAGGTACCACGACGGCGCGGTGCTGGGCGGCGACATCCCGGTGTCCATCCTCTGGTACGGCCGCTTCACGCCCGCGCAGAAGGCCATCGTCACCGACTTCCTCCTCTCCCTCTCCGCCGCGGCGCCGTCGTCCTCCCCCGCGCCGTCCGTCTCCCAGTGGTGGGGCACCATCGGCCGCCTCTACCTCTCCAAGGCGGCGGCGGCGGCCGCCGGCAAGAACGGCGCCAAGAAGACGGCCGCGCGGGTGGTCCTGGCCGGCCAGGTCTCCGACGAGGCGTGCTCCCTGGGGAAGAGCCTGGCGCTGTCCCAGCTCCCGGCGCTGGCGGCCGCGGCGCGCCCCGCGGCCGGTGGGCTCGCGCTGGTGCTCACGGCGCCGGACGTGGCGGTGGAGGGCTTCTGCGCGAGCCGGTGCGGGCGGCACGGCGCGGTCGGCGCGCGCGCGGCGTACGCGTGGGTCGGCAACCCCGCCACGCAGTGCCCCGGGCAGTGCGCGTGGCCGTTCCACCAGCCGGCGTACGGCCCGCAGGCGCCGCCCCTGGCGCCGCCCAACGGCGACGTGGGCATGGACGGCGCTATGATCAGCGTCGCCGCCATGCTCGCCGGCGCCGTCACCAACCCGTTCGGGGACGGGTTCTACCAGGGCGACCGCGCCGCGCCGCTCGAGGCCGCCACGGCGTGCGCCGGCGTCTACGGCAAGGGCGCCTACCCCGGGTACGCCGGCCAGCTGCTCGTGGACGCGGCCACCGGCGCCAGCTACAACGCGCACGGCGCGCACGGGAGGAAGTACTTGCTCCCGGCGTTGTACGACCCCGACACGGGCGCCTGCGCCACCTTGGTGTAATGCCATGATTAAGAGACGCGGCGCCGTGCGTGACTTGGCGGCAACCGAGCGTACGTGGACGATAAAGTAGTGTGTAGCGATGATGATGTGCTTTTGTGTGTCAGCGTGTGTGTGTATATTTGTAGCTCGCGACGGTTGCGATGGCGTGTTCTGGGATGTAAACAAACAAGATGTAATGTAAAGTGTATAAGGGCATGGGCATGTGCTATGATGCAATGGACTTGGACTCAAGTGTTAAAAGGAGAGATCAAATCATCAAGCACACGTGTAGAAGTTATCAAGTTAATCTCTACAGACTGATATATATTAAGCACAAGTGCAAACTTAACCCATCCAACTTAATTAAGTACTAGGTGCTAATTGCACGCTTAGAAAAAAAAAGGATTTTTCGCTAAGCCTCCCCTAAACATCTTCGTTGTACGTGCTCTGTTCTGAGGCCTAGTTAGCTTCCATGGTATCCTGCGAGCCCACTTTAAAACAGAAAAGGTAAACAACATTTCTATCCACTTTAATTTTATGTATTATCTTATCCTAACTATGTTGTTGTGCAGAAAATCAAACACAAACTCCATTGAAACAGACTCTACCTAGCCTGCATTATTTCTATCCTGGCTTTTTCCAAGAAGAAAACCAAACACACCCTATCATGCTTAAGCTTAACTTCGTGGAGGTGGAGAGGTGTTTCAGCTTTGAGGCTGTTCGACTGAGCTACATGTGGCTGTTTTCGGCTGGTCTAATCTGCAGAAGCAGAAGCTGTTGTTTTAGTCCAATATCTCTAACGTTAACCAAAGTATCTAACTAGTACAAACCTAAGTGTGACACGCACGTCGTGAACCGTGTCTCAATATGTATATTTGACAGGTCTACGTGGATTGCGTGAAAAGCAGAGAGCGGCGTCGACGAAAAAGAAGAAACGATCCGCCGTGATACACGTCCTGGCTGTGTATTGATTTGGCACACCATATTTTGTGAGGTGTGAATCGAAAGAAAAGTAAAGACACGTCACATTTTAGAACGAAAGGGAGTACCAAACACCACGACACATTTTACGTTGCGCGGTTGCGGTATCTGAAAGTTTTGATTTGATTTCTAAAGTGGGAACGTGCACCAAGCGGACAGGCAACGGAACGGAACGGCTCGAGCTGGACGTGGACGGGGCTTGTACTATCGGAGAAAGTGCTACGTACGTGGGCCTACAATGTGGAACGTTGGGCCTTTGGGGGTGGAATTGTTGTCGGCTTTGCCGGAAAGCCGCACTGGTGTGGGTCCTCTGACCATGTTTCATGTTTTGGGCCCGTATTACTTACATACTTACTTAGCGGACCTAATGGCTTGTACTCGGATGAGCCAAGCCAAGCTAAGCCCAGCCCAGCCCAGCCCAATAGAGCGCACAAACCAAGTGTATCGCCTTGTAATCGGATTCCGTAATGCAAGTCCCGCTTGCACCGCACGTTGCAAGAAGCCAAGAAAAGTAGAGTACTAGAAACCTAGAACATGCGCGGCAGCTCAGGTCAACGGGTAGCACACGCTCAAAGTTCACTCGAGAGAAAGCAAAAGCAAGGCAATAGCATTCGACCTTTCCAAAGTCCTAAGGACCAGCAGGCTCTTCTTTCTTTGATGCATTCGGCATCAACATTTTAATTCGGAGCACATTTGATCCGATCTGATCTCCGTGCACTTGCACTAGTGCAGGCTAAGAAACAGCATTACATGACCAGTAGTGGCCAACCCAAAGACTCTGTAGGAACCGCGGAAAACTGCCAGTAACGTACTACGTGTCTCAGTTCACCGCACCGTCGTCGTGCCTTGCATCGGGAAAACTAATCCACGCCGCCGACCACCGTCCGTTATTAAGAACCATTCGATCAACATGCACAGTGTTTCGCTCTCATGGATTCAACTACTCTAGCGTCACGGGCAGGTAACTCGAACATGTATGAGTGCGTTCCCAGCAGTTTTTGATGGACCGAGAGCTTGCGCTGCGGAGCAGCAAGGCATATCACAGCACTGGCAGTAGCGTCATTTCAACCCATAATAATGGAACAATGGCCTATAAGTTCCCTGTCAAACGGGAGCTCGAGCTCTCACCTGCGTTTGGCATCTCGATCCAAGCCAGTCTAAGCGCGTGCCAGAAGCGCCGAGTGCCTCGTCACGTTCTTGGCCGTGTCGATCCATCAGGTCCGAATGGCTTCTCGCGCCATTTCGATCTCTCCGAAGACGATGCTAACGACCACGCTGATCCTCCTCCTGACGATCTTGGCCCGGCACGCGTCAGCCGACGACCGGCGCGAGCTGGACCTGGTGGAGACGATCGCGCCGGGGGACCAGCAGCTCACGTACCACGGCGGCGCCGTCCTCCGCGGCGACATCCCCGTCTCCATCGTCTGGTACGGCAACTTCACCTCCGACCAGAAATCCATCGTCCTGGACTTCATCAACTCGCTCACCTCCACCCCGCCGCCCGCCTCCTCGTCCTCGACGTCCGCCCCGTCCGTCGCGCAGTGGTGGAGCACCATCCACGGAACCTACCTCTCCAACGTCACCACCGGCGGCGGCGCCACGCGCGTGGTCCTGGGCACGCAGGTCGCCGACGAGGCCTGCTCGCTGGGCCGGTCCCTGACGCTGTCCCAGGTCGCGCAGCTCGCGGCGGGCGCGCGGCCCGCGCGGGGCGGGCTCGCGCTGGTGCTCACGGACGCGGACGTCGTGGTGGCCGGCTTCGGCAGCGTGCGCTGCGGCCTCCACGGCGCGGCCGCCGGTGACGCCGGGTACGCGTACGCGTGGGCGGGCGACGCCGCGCGGCAGTGCCCCGGGCAGTGCGCGTGGCCGTTCGCGGCGCCCGCGTACGGGCCGCCGGACTCCAAGCCGCTCGGCGCCCCCAACGGCGACGTCGGCGCCGACGGCATGATGGTCACGCTCGCCAGCATGGTCGCCGGCGCCGTCACCAACCCCTTCGGCGACGCCTACTACCAGGGCGAGAAGGACGCCGCGCTCGAGGCCTGCACGGCCTGCGCCGGGGTCTACGGCAGCGGCTCCTACCCCGGGTACGCCGGGAACGTGCTCGTCGACGCCGCCACCGGGGGTAGCTACAACGCCGTTGGCGCCGGGGGCCACAAGTACTTGCTCCCCGCTGTCTATGACCCGGCCAAGCCTGGTTGCTCTACTTTGGTGTAGAGCTAGCGCGGGGATTGAACGTGGAGGGATTAATTTGATTTGATTGAACCAAAAAATAATGTACTCGTGTATATACACACACCTACAAAGATTGCCCGTGCAAATAGCGCGCGGCTAGATTGGTTATATTGAATTGTAAACTTGTGACTCGTGAGCATATATCTTGCTGGTGTTCTCCAACTTGACAAGATTTCATGCAGACGAAATTTAAATGAACATCATTATTTGGCCTGTTTAGTCTGCTCCTAAATGTAAGTTGACGTGCTCAAGAGTCAAGATGCTGGCTAGAGTCACCAGAGAGTGAATATACGTGTGAAAAACACTATTTACGCACTGTACCTAGAGTAAAAAAGACATTGTTTACGCACTGTAGACAGTACGGATGCACTGCCTGGTGACCATCCACTTTTGATGCGTACTTGGCCGAGGCATTATTAGGAGGAGTTATGCCAGCGATAACCTTATATATGTCTCAAAAATTGATCTATACACATCATATTTTCAGATTTGTTTCTCATCAATTGAGTAAATTCCATATATACCATTATAATTTATAGCAACCTCTTATGTGTCATTGGAAAATATGCATTAATTGGACCCTTCAACCTACAAAATGCCAGTTTTAACACAGAGTCGATCCCTTCCCTTACCGACCCAAGACTCTAGTTCGATCTTTCCCCCAAATCAGCTCGAGTTTCCCCAAACCCTGGATTGAGCCTCCTCAGTAGACTCACTGACGCGACCCGCAGCCTCCGTCCCCGACCAGCGGCCTTTGCTCCGTCGCTGCGCGGTGGCCTGCATCGCTGACCGGGGCGTGGCGCGGCACCGCGCTGCCGCCAGTCTACCAGAGGAGGAGCAGAGCGGACACCGCCGGAGGAGTAGACGGGCGCGGGGCTGGACGAGCGTCTGGTGTTGCGGACGCCAGAGGTGAGGTGGAGGGGAGCTGGGTGCCACTACCTCCTCCTCGCACACCGGCCGGCACCGCCGCCGGTGCTCCTTCTCCAGCCGTGTCGTGTCGCCTCCCCTCGCGCGTGGGCCGCCGCCGCCGGTGTACTTTGATAAGATGGTGTGGTCTAACTTTGGGTGTGTTTTGAACAGAGATCCGGGTCCAGAACACCGCGCGACATGTACCACGCTGGTACGCTCCGGCCTTCGGGGTGGGAGGACACCGGCACCGCCCACCGCTGGCGGAGCGCTGGTTGCGTACGTCGCGCGTCTGCTTGCTCCCGCGCGCGGAGTAGCAGCAGCAGCACACGGCAATGGCACGAGAGGGTCGCGAGCCAGGATTGGCGGATTGGCATGTCGATCTGTTGTTCCCCCACCATGTAGCAGCATGGAATTACGTGGCCGTACTCTCTGATCAGTACGTGACACGTTACAGAACGGGGCCTCTCTCCTTCGCTTGACGCTGACGACTGCACAGCACAGCACAGCACAGGTCGCTCCCTCGATCTTAAGGTACGACCACGAGCTCTTGCCGCCGCCCACAATCTACGTGCATGCGTGTAGCCGCTTGGCACCCACGCGTGGTGGCGATGACCTGATCATAAAGTCTTCGTCCCATGCAAATTTTAGCTTCGCTGGCCAGCAAACTGAACATGTGTAGTGTAGCAAGATCAGATCAAAACCTTGCTCCACGGGGCAGGAAGATGTCACGTGTGCTTCGTTGGAATCCTCAATCCTTGCACTGTTAATCTACGACGACATAGCCTATATAAATTTGGTGTCTGCAACTGCAACACACAGCTGCTAGCTCACCAGTACGCAGTGACTAGTGACTGCTAAGTGCTAATCCCCGATCCCTTTCCCAGTGATTTACACCATCAACTTTAGTCGCGTCAAATGGCTCGTCGGCGTCGCGACTTGATCGATCCAAGGGCGATACTGATGGTACCGCTGGTCCTGGCAAGCCTGTCTCCGCTCTCCCTCGGCGCGCGGCGGGTGCCGCCGGACCTGACGGAGGCGACTGAGACGACCCCGCTGGGCGAGGAGCTCTCGTACCACGGCGGCGCCGTGCTCCACGGCGACATCCCCGTCTCCATCGTCTGGTACGGGCAGTTCAAGCCGGCGCAGAAGGCCATCCTCGTCGACTTCCTCCTCTCCCTCACCTCCTCCCCCGCCCCCGCCAACGCCACGACGCCCTCCGCGGCGCAGTGGTGGCGCACCATCGACCGGGCCTACCTCTCCAACGCCACGTCCGCCGGGAACACCGCGAACACGACGCGCGTGCTGCTCGCGGGGCAGGTCACCGACGAGCGGTACTCGCTGGGCAAGTCGCTGACGCTGGTGGAGGTGTTCCAGCTCGCGGCGGCGCTGGTGCCTCCCGCGGGCGCGCTGGTGCTGGTGCTCACGGACCCGGGCGTGGCCGTCGAGGGCCTGTGCAGCTCGCGGTGCGGCCTGCACGGCGCCGACGACGCGGGGGCCGGGTACGCCTACGCGTGGGTGGGCGACGCGGAGGCGCAGTGCCCAGGGCAGTGCGCGTGGCCGTTCGCGGCGCCCGCGTACGGGCCGCGGGGCCCGGGACTGCCGCCGCTCGCGCCGCCCAACGGCGACGCCGGCGTCGACGGCATGGTGGCCACGCTCGCCACCGTGATGGCCGGCGCCGTCACCAACCCGATGGGCGACGGGTACTACATGGGGGACAAGGACGCCGCGCTCGAGGCCTGCTCTGCGTGCGCCGGCAGGTTCGGGAGCGGCGCCTACCCCGGGAACCCTGGGAAGGTGCTCGTGGACGAGACCACCGGTGGCAGCTACAACGCCGTCGGCGCCAATGGCCGCAAGTACCTGCTCCCGGCCATTTTCGACCCGGCCACCTCCGATTGCTCCACGTTGGTGTAGAAATTTACCAAGATGGATGTGTGCATATAGCTAAATTTACCCAAGTTGTAGTGCACTGTACAACCGGAAAGTCCATGCGTTTTGCGTTTCGTGCAGAAAACATCGACCGCGTAGTACTCCAGTGGCAGTGGCAGTGGCAGTCGCTAAGAAACCAGTCTTGGGTCCTTAAGGCCCACGTGGTCTATCTAGCCAAAACCTAATCTTGCACTATGTACAGAGGAGAATAGTCAACATCATATGCTAAGAAAAAACAATTATACAACAAATGTTGCATTGCACTCCTATTTGCGTGGAGAATAATATCTTTGTGTTTCTTGTGGCTTTTCCAAATCTAAGCGCATATAAACCTCTCCTATTCACGAATAACTGCATAGTGTTTCACATTTGTCTTAAAAAGGGTAAAGTCCAAATCTTCCTCGAGCGCTTGACTTTCATGTTTACAAGTTAACACTATAGCATCGGCAACCAGTTCTACCTCTACCAAATGAAACACACCTCAACCAATAGCACCGTTGCATTGCTGTCAAGTCTTCCTATAAATCCATTTTCTGTGTTCCCTGTTGCCTGTTGACTGATGTTTACACAACACAAAGGATGAAATTGCAACTCGGTCAGCTTAATAATTTCCACATGAAACTCAAGTAAGATGAAAATAATATGCGTATCGCATAAGATTACCAAGAATTGGAACTTTCAAGGGACCAATTAAATTCAAGTAGAGTAAAATTCATGGGCGGTAACTAAACTTGTGTGGGTGTGTCATCTAGGTACCCCAACTTTCAAAATGCATTTCTACGTACCCAAACTTGTGTGGATGTGTCATCTAGGTACCCAAACTTCCAAAATGCATTTCTAGGTACCCAAACTTGCGTTGATGTATCATTTAGGTACCCAAACTTTCAAAATGCATACCAAGGTTCACCAACTTGCTAATTTGTTCACCCTAGGTCCCAAGTCTCATGTTAAGCGCTAAATTTGTCAGCGTGGCGTCCTTGCTCGCTCTGCACCGCCCCTCTTCTTACTCACCGTTGTCGCCTCTCTCTGCTCCTCGCGCACGATGACTCAAGAAGGCGTGCGCACGCCATGGGAGTAGGGGCGACGTCGGGGAAGTGCCGGTGGCCGGCGCCCAGCGATGAGCAGAGGAGATATAACCGAGGGTGAGTTGGTGTCTGACTGACACATGGGCCCCATATGTGTGGGTCCACATTTTTGTTCAGTCGCCATGTCACGCTTGCAGATTTAGCGCTTAACATGAGACTCAGGACCTGAGGTGAACAAATTAGCAAGTTGGTGGACTTAGATATACATTTTGGAAGTTTGGGTACCTAGATGACATACCAACGCAAGTTTGGATATCTAGAAATGCATTTTAGAAGTTTGGGTACCTAGATAACACACCCACACAAGTTTGGATACCTAGAAATGCATTTTGGAAGTTAAGGTACCTAGATGACACATCCCCACAAGTTTAAGTACCGCCTATGAATTTTACTCATTTAAGTAAGACAATGAAGATTCTTTGATTTGGCATTTTAGCTCTAAAGGGGTGTATTCTTCACCGTCACTTTACAAAGTCATTAACTTTAGAGGGGTTGTGCAGGTGCATAGTCCTGTGGTGTGGTCTTTGAAAATTCCCCCAAGGGTTCATTTTTTCTTGTGGCTTTTGTCATAGAACAAAGTGTTGACTAGAGATAACTTAACTAAGAGAAGAGAAGTTAGTGATGATAGATGTTTCTTTTGCTGTGGAAAAGAGTCGGTACAACATTTGTTCTTCGAATGTGTGGTTGCGCAGATATGGCAAATGTTATATGATGCTTTGGGTGTTAACATAGAAAATAACTTTGTGGCTATTGGTCGAATGTGGCTAAGTTACAAAAAGTTTGCTGTGCATAATATAGTGTGTGTGGTGGCTCTTTGGGGATTGTGGAAACTTAGAAATTCCATATGTTTTCAGAACACAGGTTGGGGCTGTATGAAGGTCTTGATCTGGAGGATTGCAGTTTTGGCTCAAAATTGGAGTATACTTTGTCCGAAAGTCAAAAGACTATTTGCTAAGAGGTGATCTAGAAGCTGAAGAGCGTGGCTTATGCGCCAGTTAGGCTGCCATATAGGAGCAGTTGATGTTCTCTGAGGAGGAAATGAGAAACATGGTGCTGAATTTGGTGAACGGATGAAGAATTTGCGGCAATGCGGCAATGGGACGGATCTCAAGGCGTCTTTAGTCCAAAGGAGGAAGATTTTGCTGCCTTTAATCTAATGTTGGTAGTTCTGTATTTGATGTAACAGTCGCTCTCTGATCGGGTGTTGGTGTTCTTTGTTTTTTTTTTGAGGTTTCTGAGGTGTGTGGCCTCCTTTGATGCTTAATTGTCTGAATATGTGCTGTAAACTGTTTAGTACTCTGAGTCTCATTGGTCTTGACCGATGAGCTGGGGAATGAAATCCCTTGAACTCTAAAAAAAATTCTTATAAGATGGGTACCATTTAAAATCAGTAATTTGCTATAATCCTGGCATGACACAATTTATGACTGCCCACGACACGCCATCACAGTGGACCAAGCTAATGTTGTTTAAATTTGTTCAAAACATGAACAAGACAGAATAGTGCCACTTGTTACTAGCAATCCTGGAAGCTAATGTAACTTCCATATTGTTGCATTTTTGTAGTGAATGTCATGTACATCATGGATCTAAGCCGCATTGCTGCAATAATTTCGGATACCCTATGGTTTTTTTTTCAACCAACGAAAAGTAGCTCAACAGTTTAAGCCATCCTATGTATTTTTTGGCCCCCAACAAACGAAAAGTAAGTAGGCCAATAGACCAAGTTTTCATATGAATTGTCTTGTGTCAAAAAAAAAAAAGCCACACTTACTATTGAGTACCCTTTAACCCCCCCTCCCCCCCACCCCCCACACACACATCCATTTCTGGCCCGGCCACTGCATTTGTCCATTTCATTGTTAGTGATGGTTCTGTTCTTTCGGTTTTCCCACATGATGAGGATGCATTGATGATCTCGGATGTTTTTGTGAGGCTCCCTTTTTCTCTGAATCAAATTGTTCATCCATGTACAGTAATGCATTGCTCTCTGCTGCAAGAGAATCCAGTCAATTCTTTCTAGTTCCACCGGGCTGGGCTGGCTGCACTGCACAAGAGACTTCTCACGTCGATCATTTCATTTCATTTCATTTTTCGTTGGTGGCCGCTGCTACCAGACGCATCCCATAGGAACGTCGAGGGCCTCTGCAAGCTGCACGGCGCCGACAACGAGTACGCCTGCGAGGGGTGGGCAACACCAAGCCGTGGAGTCCCGGGATGGCGCCTCTGACGCCGCCCAACGGCAACGTCGGGGCAGATGGCATGGTGGTCACGCTTGCCACCGTGCTGGCAAGGCACGGTCCCCATTTGTGCCCTTATTTGAGTGGAGTATATAACATCTTTCCGTGATTCTTTTGGTTTTGCCAAATCTAAGCGCATATAAACCTCTCTTATTCACATTGATCTGTATACTGGTAGTTGCATAACTCAGCGTTTCACTTTCTTTTCTAGATGAAGCCCTACCAAACGTTTTTTTTTTTTTTTTTTGGCAAATGGTTTCCAGTGAAGTTCCTAAAATCAAGAGCCGTTTTTATGTTAGAACAAAGAAATGCTTAAAATTTGGCTTCTCCAGTTCCTCCGGGTTTTTGAAAGAGCCGGTGCCAAGAAAACCTCCCAAAGGAGTGGTATAACCAAATGCGTTAACAAGGCCGACACGACAAGCCCATGGACCAAAGCCGATGCTGAGCCGAACGGGCAAGCGAACCTAGCGAGGAGCCCGGTGGCTTCGTGCACGGCCACAAACACGGAAGCCACCGTGGTTGTTGGCACGGCCCAGAGGCACACGCAGACACGCTCCAGGTTGCGTGGGCCGAACTGTGGTCGGCACACACGCGACGCGAAGCTTCTCGAATCTCGACTTTGCCGAGCGCCACGGCAGTGGCGGCCGAGTCGTCCTTGAACTCCTGAGTACACCTAGGCATTTCTCGGGTCGGGTCGGATTCGGATCGAGTAAAAAAAAAACCGACAGAAATTCTCACGGTCTGAACCCACCCGTAGCCCGATAAAAAACTTGAAACCTTGGCCCGAACCCGCCCGTGGCCTGACCCGACGGGCCGCGGGCCAACCCGATGATCCGGCACTTAACTAGATCTTTCTGAATCCATCAGCCAAAATTCCAAACCAGAAACTAGCGACCTCAAAAACCACGAAGGCATGATTATAAAATAAATAATACATGGTCAAAACTCAAAACTTCGGAAGCATGTCCGCAGATAAAGCATCAAGCAAATAACTAGGTGGTAGTTTACAGAACGGAACTACGGAAGCAGAGTATAATAAGGAACAGATGTGCCCGGCCGTCGGCTAGTGCTGCTTCTTGCTCGGCCCCTCGGAACGGCAGGATGTGAAGCGCCGGGACCGGGACCTCGCCGTCGCTAGTTCTCCGCTAGTGCGCAGACTCGATCTCCTCGCCCAGATGCAGAACGCCAGGATCAGGCCATCGCTTTCAAGGATGCTACGTCGCTGCACGGCTGCAGTCGTGGAGGAGTGGAGGCCTAGAGGAGCGGAGGGAGGGGCGGGGTCGACAAGCAGGCTCACTGACTCGCCGAGTTGTGGAGCGGCGGCTGCGTGAGGGGATGAGGAAAGAACGGGAGAAGATTAGGGTTACGCATATATATATAGACGGTGGGAGTTGTTGGGCCAGGCATTTCTTACGGTTTGCTGGGCTGAGGGAGGCTGCAACGTGTTTTTGGCCGGGCCGTCGGGTTGGCCCGTAGGTTTAAATTTCGGCCCGCGTCCGACCCGAAATTTCTGCTGGGCTGAAATACATGGCCCGTACCCACTCGGAGCACTCGTCGGGTCGGGTCGGATCGGGCTTTTTTCGGGTGGGTCGGTCCGGGTCGCTCGGGTCGGGCAGCCCATGGCCAGGTCTACTCCTGAGGCGCTGGTCAGTGTCGGCGCCGGCGCCACTTGGCCGCTGGCTCGTGCCGAGCGCCCGAGCCCCGCGTCCCCGCGCGGCAAACACGGGTCCGCGCGCTCGCGACGCGTGGGCGTGTGCGGGGCCGCACGAGCGCCGCCGGCCACGCAGACGTGTCCTCCCTGGCTCGACAGCGAGCGCGCGGCGGCCGCCGCGGACGGCCAACACCACCCCGCCTTCCTTTCTTTCCTTGCCCCCGTCGGGTCCGGCCGCCCAGGACCACGTTTCCGTTCTGTTAAAGAAGCGTAACAGCTAATGTTGCTTTCGTACCGGCCACTCGGCCATCGTATTCGTGGTGACCGGTGAGGCGCACGGCGAAAGCGGCCCGGCCGGCGGGGTCGGTCAGAGCTCGAGGTATTATTTATAAGCGGCAGGTTCGGACCCGGGGAGCTCTAAATATTTAGTTTATGAATTGACCGGCGGCCGAGGACCAGGAGTTCCGTTGTTTAGTGCGAGCAACACGTGTTTCGGGGCGTGACAGCCTGAGAGGTTTCGGCTTTGCAGGTACGGTGGCCGGAGAGTCATAGACATGAGCTCACCTGAAATTAGGCGAGTCGCCGGCCAACAGCAGACTGCTAGTAGTAGTAGTAGTCCAGAGCATTCTCCCTCGCACTCGCACATGGTTTTGGAAGAGCGGCACTAAGTAGGAGTAGCGAGCAACAAATTAACAGAATTGGGTCCACTAAACGGTGTCCACTGCGAGACAAAAATAAAGCAATCAACTGCTACGATACAAAATACAAGCTACCAGTGAACTACTACTACCAGTAGCGACTGCTGCGTTTCTTTGCTGCGTGCGTTCAAACGAGACAACTGCAACAACTGCAAAACAACGTACTACTGTAGTACGGCTGCTAAGCTAACATGTGTGTCACTGAACTGAACTCCTGTAGATGGAGGCGGAGCTGACGACACGGACACGGAAGAAGACGACGTCCGATTCCAATACAACGTGCAGCCAGAGGCATGCACGGCGTCATAGGCCACCACGGGCCGTCCCGGGCGGCGCGTCGTCGGCGGTGGCGAGCGCGCCCGTCCCGGCGTCCCCGAGCCCGAGCCACCGCAGCTCCTCCACGAGCCCGGCGAGGCTGTCGCGCGAGGACCCGCCGGGCGCGGTGGCGGCCTCGGCCGCGGCCTTCCACGCGGCGGCGCGGCGCCGCATCTCCCTGGCGGCGTCGGAGTCGCCCATGAGCTCCTCGACGCGCGCGGCGACGCGGTCCCGGCGCAGCTCCTCGTCGAGGCGGATCCCCACGCCCCACTCCTCGCAGGCGTAGCGGCAGTTGATGTACTGGTCGGCGAAGCCGGGCCAGCAGAGCATGGGCACGCCGGCGCGGATGCTCTCGGCCGTGGAGTTCCAGCCGCTGTGCGTCAGGAAGCCGCCCACGGCGCGGTGCCGGAGGACCTGCTCCTGCGCGCACCACTCCGCCACGAAGCACCGGCCCACGGCCGCCGCGAGGGCCCCTTCCGGGAGCGAGTCCGCGCCGCCGCGGGCGCCGGCCACGAGCCCCGGCCGCACCGCCCACATGAAGGGCCTGCGCGTGGCGGCCAGCCCCCACGCCAGCTCCTCCGCCTGCGCCGCCGACAGCACGGCCAGGGAGCCGAAGCTGACGTAGAGGACGGAGCCCGGCGCTTGCGCGTCCAGCCACGACACGCACTCGGCGTCCTCCTCCCACAGGCTCAGGTGCTGGTGCGTGGTTGCGGCGGCGCCGGCGAGGGGGCCGATGGTGTAGACCCGCGGGAACTCGTCCCTGAGCGCCGCCAGCACGTCGGGCTCCAGGCGCTCGAAGGTGTTGAGGATGACGCCCCGCGCCCGGGCGCAGCTGTTGGCCTCGCCTTCCTCCACCCGCAGCGCGAAGCAGTGCGGGTCCAGCGTGCGCACGAAGCTGGAGATGTCGCCCAGCCGCACCGGCGGCATCCCCGCGATCCAGTCGATGGGCGTGTCCAGGTACCCGTTGGTCAGCCAGCTCTCGTCTGGTGCGGTGCATGCATGCCAAGAAACACGACGACAGATGCAGGCATTCGAAATCAGCTAGCATCGGGATCGTCATCGTCTCATCTCAAGCGATCGAAAGCACACAAAAGGAACGAAGCGTAGGACATGCATCGATCGATCGTGTAGTCAGCCAGTCATCATGCAACCAACTACACAAACAGATCGGACGGACCTTTGAGCGGCGTGTAGCCCCGCTGCCGGAGCTCCCTGAGCCGGAGCGTGCCGAGGAACCCGCATGCGCTGGTGCCCCAGAGCACGAACGCGGGCACCCCGATCTCCTCCGCCGCGTCGAGCGCGAAGCTGACGAGCCCGCTGACGACGACGCACGTGACGGGCGGCACCCCATCGTCTTCCCGCCGCGCCAGCGCCACCAGCGGCGCGCCGCAGCTCCTCCGCAGCGAGAGGTAGAGCCTGACGGTGCTGTCGGGCGCGGCGCGGTCCTCGTCCGACAGCCCGTCCGGCACGGCCTCGAAGCGGAACGACCCCTGGTCGCCCCGGCCCCGCCCCCCGCGCCGCAGCCGCGCGTGGTTGTGCTCCGTGTTGACGAAGGTGACGTAGACCCCGCGCGCGTGCAGCAGCTCCGCCAGCCGCAGCGTCGGGTTGATGTGCCCCGCGCACGGGAACGGGAACAGCATCGCGTGCGCCACCGGACCCGGACGACGCTGCTGCTCCTCCTCCATGGAGACCGACTTGCACTTGGCTGCTGCAGCTGCTGAGATGAGTTGAGCCCGGAGCCCCGGTCCGAGAGCGTGTCGTCGCCGCCGCGGATATCGAAGCGGATATATTGGCGCGCGCGGGGTCGGGGTGCATGGGATGGGCCCCTGGATTCGGGCAGGTCGTCGCGCGTGACGGAACGACGGATATATTCACGGTCTACTAGGCAAGATCGTGTCGTCCGGAATCATATCTCTCGCTGCCGCGGCACAAAATCTTCACCTCCTCCACCAGTCCACGCCCAGCCCAGCCCAGCCCCGCCCCGCCCCCGTTTTATCCACGGGGTGTTCCCTTGTGCTCTGCCCCCGCGACGGCGTCACGGCGGCGAATTATTAACGTGGTCGCGTCGCGTCGCGACACGGCCGGTCTCTGGCTGACCGAGGGAGGGCCAGGCAGCAGCAGGCGGCGTGGTGGTGAGATGAGCTCACCAGAGCAGGAAACGCCGCCCGTTTCGCCGTCGCTGAGATTCGGCGGATCGCGCCGGCGAGAGCGCGCGCGTGGGCGAACGATTTGTTTTCTCGGCCAGAGACCAGAGCGCCGTGCACGGCAGGCGAGGAGATCATATCATCGGCCGGAGGAGGCGCTGACGGTCCGCCCGGGACGGGACGAGGATTGGCGGCTGCCGCCGCGCGCGTTTCATGATTTCATATACTACGACCGTGGTGACACGGCCGACCCGTGCGGATCTTGGCCGGATCGGGCGCGTTGGTCGCATCTGGGGCGGCGCATGCCGAACGCAGCTGCCGTGCGTATATCGTATCGGCTGGATTTGTAGCGATCGCGTACTGCTAATTATATACTCCTATATATATAATATATACGTAGCGTCCCTTTCGTTGCTGCTCGGGTCTACAGTCTAGGGTCTACTGCTGACTGCTGCTGGTGGTCGAGTGTGGAGCGTGTAGGATCCATGGAAAGATACGGCTGGCTGGCGTGTCGTAGTCTTGTATACGGCTGACTATTCGACCGACCGTATGTATGAGGATTGAGGACGACATGGGGGATCAAGAGCGACACCACCAGACACACACCAGTAGGAACGATCTTGATCGATGGAGCAGTGACCCTGGGCTAGGCGTGGCGCAGCTGCACAGGCAGAGAGCGTCGCCTCGCGTCGCGCGTGCAATAGTCTCCGCTCCTGCGGTCACTGAAAAACAACAAGAAGAAGAATTATTGGCCGGGAAGCCAAAGATAGATGTGGTAGATCGCAGAGGTCGCCCCCCGATCGATCGGTGTTTGCGTGCCGATCCAGAGCCGTGGCAGCGAGTTGTGCCACCATGCATGGCTGGCCGGTGGAGGACGATTCGAAAGCTCGGCTCCTCACTTGCGGGTTGCGAGGAATAATGCGAGCCGTCGGGAATCGAGATCACGAGATGCCGGCCGCGGGACAGCCAGCCCAGCCGCAGCCAGTGATGTTCCTGGCTTTTCCTCACCTTTTGACCTCCGATCGAGGTCGTCGACCGAGCCCCAAAGGGCCGGGTCGTGTCAGATACTCGTACAGTATATATATTGCCGTTTCAAATTATATACCATTTTGACCATCGTTTTATTTAATTTTTTTACTATTATCATTATTTATTCGCACATTGATTTAGTTTAGTTGACAATATACTTTTAGTGAACCTTTTCATATTTTTATAATTTTTTTAATAAGAGATAAGCGATCAAATTTAGTATAAAAAAGATCACACGAGCTATAATTTTAAACGGAGGGAGCAGTGACTAATTAGCTGTTCTCGAATATTTGTCGCTGGCTAGTTCATTTTTAAACTGAGAAACAACAAATAAAAAAAACAGAGAGAGTAAAACCTAGCCCACTCAAATATATACTACAACTTCCATGAAATTTCTAGTAGTACATTTTTTGCCATTGCAAAATTTCTACTACTGTACTTAATTAGATAGAAATTCTAAAAACAATTTATGCCCAGTATGTTGTCTCTTTTTCCCCCAACACCTACCCTCTCCTCTTTTCTTTTTACCATTTTTTCTGGCAAAAATGAGGTCCATCCAGTTAGGGATGGCAATGGGTGGACACCTGACGGGTGGAGCAAAACACCCACCCGTATTGACATCCATTACATCAAGACACACCTGCACCCGTAATGCTTAACGGGTACATTTTCACACCCGCACCCGTTGGGTGACCGACATTTGCAAATATTGCAAGCTTATAAATGTATCACCACGCACTACACCACAAATAGCATGTAAAAAACATACATAGGATGTATAGGTAGTCAATTTATCAACACATAGCATGTAATCTATTGACAATTCACATGATAATATTGTTTTAAACTCAATTTAGCCACATAATAGCGTTGTAGGAAGCTTAATAATAGGCTTAATTATATGTAATAGCTGATGAACATCAGAATAAAAAGAAACATGGTTCAAATACTGTAGGTTCTAAAAGTGAGTTAGGACAAATTCAAACCCTCATAAATTAAAACTTAAGACAATATATTATTATTTATGGGAGCCAATGGGCACCCTGGGTGGAAATCCACACCCGCACCCGACCCATGGGTGTAATTTGACACCCACACCCACGGGTCTAATTTGACACCCGCACCCACATCCAATGGGTGTGAAACCTGTGGGCACACGCACCCGTGGGTCTGACTGCCATCCCTACATCCAGTGGCTATTGCATTGGATGTCGGACAAGTCCCACCCATCTTCTATCCACCCGGTCGCTCTGGCGTTCGTCGCCACCCACGACATTACGATCCGGCAACTCTCGCCACAAAACCCTAACCGTGTGAACATTTCAGGCATTTAGTTTGATACAACAGTTGACTAGTTTTACTTGATAATAATGCATGTGTTCTTAATCATGCAAGATTGCATCGGGTGTCTTTTGGAGGTAACAAAAGCCAAGGTCTTGTATTTTGCCCTGGGAATCAAAACAAGCACATAAACGCAAAGAATAAATATATATCATTGTCATGCTTATCAATTTTCAGTTACGAATCTTCATTTGGGAAGATTCCCTGTATGTTCGCGTGCCTACTAATTTTGCCTTGATTCTATGTGTGAGACGGGGCATGCATTCTCTTTCTACTCCCAAGTACATGTATGTGTATGCTTTGAATATTTTCTAAAGAGGTATAAGCTCTGAATGTTCTCTCATGTTCATGCACTTTCGTACCAGAATTCTGGTGCTTTATTTGCATCGTCTTATTAAAATGGAAACAATTCCAACTTATACCTTCCTCCTGTAACCAAAATGTTTTTTTTTTTGGTAATTTTGCTGATGGTACAACTTTCTTTGAACTCCAGCCATGTTTGCATGGGAATAATTTCTCATTTATGTTTGAGAGACATCATCATACTACTCACATTCAACGATTAAGCATAACAGTAAAGCTTGAAATCGCTATTTTTTAGTTGGGTCGTCATGTTTGTTTGAATGGTTTCATTTGGCTTATCAAACATTTGTCCCATGGGATCGGAAGAGAGATTGTGGGTCCAAATGCCTATGGATTGGAGATATTACTTAAACTTTCCTCACAAGCTTCTAGCTTTGTTACATGAGCGCTGAGTAAAGAGTAATTGTGTGATCACCCATTCCGACAATATAATGTGTAGTCGAGGCCTTGTCGAAGGAACTTTAGTGTCAAGTAAATTCAGTGCTAGGCTGTGTGCTCGCCTCTTCATTAGCAGAGGCTGCAAGCAATTTCAAAACTTGTATCAACTTGATGCGATGTGTTTGAAATTAATAAAAGCTTTTTTTCCAAAAAAAAGTAAATTCAGTGCGACAGTTATTTTTTATTATTGAAGTTCTTCAATTTCTTTAAGGCTTACGACAGCTAAATCATTCCGAGAATGTGTAGTCGAGACCTTGTCAAGGGAACTTTAGTGTCAACTAAATTCAGTGCGACAGTTATTTTTTGTTGTTGAAGTTCTTCAATTTCTTTAAGGCGTGCGACAGCTAAATGTGCGTGGAAATATAATCAAGTGGAAATAGTATAAACTTTCAATCAACCTTCGTTGAAATAATCAAGTTTATATTAGATTAACAATCCACAGTTCCTCATAAAACTATGTACTCTATCCATTCTAATTTATAGGCCATTTGACTTTTTGTTACACTAAGTTTGACCGGCTCATCTTATTTAAAAAATTTATAATTATCATTTTATTTTTATTGTGATTTAGTTTAGCATATAAATACTTTAATTATGAATTGATTTTTTTATATTTTCACAAATATTTTGAATAAAACGAGCCGGTCAAACTTGGTGTTAAAAAAGTCAAACGACCTAAATTGGGACGGATGGAGTACTAACCGTCAGAATCATCACGCTATTGCAGCAATGCTCGGTAATCCACCTAGACAAAACGACACTGCTACTCACTACTGTAGATAGAGTGAGAATAGTGTAGGAATAATGATAGCCAAGATGGATAGATAGTCTGCTAGAGATGTCAGCCCACTTACCGAGCGCCAATAATGACTTGGATGGTCCCATTTGTCATGTCATGAGATCAGAAGACTTGGAGTGGAGAGGGACCTAATTTCATCGTGTCACTTTATTCCATCAAACTACCAAATAGTCAAATACGTTACTTCACTCCCTATTATTAGCATGTATTTACAATTCATGTTCCAAGCTATTTTTGTGAAACAAAGACAATATTATGTCTCATGTTGCGAAAGTATTTTGGGAGTTTGTTGTCCATGACCAATTCCATGGCTTGGGATCTTGAGATCATGAATTAACCATCGGATCATGCAAGATCACGAAAGTGTTTGCCAAATACTTTTTTTTTTGGAAAAAAAGCTTTTATTAATTTCAAACACATCGCATCAAGGTGATACAAGTTTTGAAATTGCTTCCAGCCTCTGCTCATCAAGAGGCGAGCACACAGCCTAAACAAGAGATAGCACGCATACTCTAGTGACAATCAATCCGATGGTTAGATCACCACCCATGAGTCTGGGAAAAAAAATCCTTAGCCACCTGCGCCAAGAATCGTGTAGCCTCCACAACTGTAGCTTGCTGGTACGCCTTCTGTACCACACTCATGTACGGAACCAATGGGAAATGGAAAACTTAATATGGTCACTGTGTCTTCATCCGTCATCGCACGTAGGGAATGCATCCGTAGGTGAGCGATGCAACATATTATTTTCTCGTTCATATACTATAGAAAACGAGCTTAGATCTAAGTTGAAAACCTAAGGTTCCACGCTTCCAGATCTTTCAAAATCACATTAATTTGGGACTCCTTCCCCTTCGTCTTTTTAAATTATATAAAGGTACTTACTTGCACCTAATCTTCAGGCATGACATAACTGCCCTCGCAGAGCTTGAACTTTTCACTTGATTAGTTGATTAGGTGCATTATACTTGGGGGGATTCGAGCTTCTCCGTGCTTGGAAGCTTAATTAATTAGGTGTATAACCGGAGCTATCATTGCACTAACCTTTTTACTTGCTCAAAAGTTCATGCGCTGATGCTCTGAGCTTTTCACTTGCTCTCGGTTTCATGTTCGCTCAACGGCCAATGATTTAAAGCTCTAACCTGTCGCACATCTACCTGCTGCCGGCCTGAAGGGCGATGGTGTTGGTTAAAGGAGTAGTAGCCTGGTAGGTATACAGAACCGACCATTTCTAAACAGATTAGGGAAACAAGAACTTAAATTTTAAGTTGATACCCAATTTATAATGTGTGGATGACTGTAACTTCATTGTCTAATGGCAGTGGCAGATTTAGGATCAACATGTAGTTAGGGTTGACTATATATTCTACCTCTATTTTTCTTTTTTTCTCCTTTATTCATGTCTAAAATTTTTAATGGGCTTAGGTGGAGCTCCATTGTCTGCGACGGGTAGTATTTTTACAAGGCCAGTAGTAGGGTAGATCCGCCTTTGTCTACTGGCCTTTTCCCGTCACTGGGCTCTGATGGCACCTTGCTTCCTGTGCTCCACCTCCTGCAGCTGCTCTTGATCTCCTCTGAAGCTAGCGGCGGAGCCAGGATTTCAGTACAGGAGGCCAATTCACTAACTATACAAAAACGACAAAAATACAACATAATATATAAACATGCATATACTAACTTTCATGCAGCATAGATAATATATAAATAAATCAATATAAAATGCACAATAAAATCAGCTACTAATTAAATCCAACAGATATGAAAATAATGCAACATACATGATGTTTTAGAGAAGTAAAGACTTACGTGATCACATCTTTTTAATTTGAATTTACCTCTATGAGGACCAGTTAGATCATAGGCTTTGAGTATATTGAGACAACTAATCTTTGCTGCTATATGATCAAAAGATAAAAAAAAGTTACATTATTTAATCTATTAAGTAGAAAAACAAATGTCCAATGTCTTAATTTAATTAAGTCTAACCTAAGGCATTACCAAATCAGAGATTAGATATTAAAAAAAATACTTGGGGAGTTTGGAGCCTGGGAGGATAGAGGCACGAGGCATCGCTGGCGGATGACGCACCTCACCCATCAGTGCGTGGAGAGCGCACAATCGGCGGCTGGTGTGCGGATGCGGGATGTTGAAGGGCGAACATCGTCTGCTTGTGACGGGTTGAGGAAAAGGATTTTAGGATTTAGACTATCTAAGTTGGACTGGTCGTCTGCTCGTGACAGGTTGAGGATGAGGATTCTAGGATTTAGACTACCTAAGTTAGACTGATTGTCTGGTCGACCGATGTTATGCAGCCATGGACCGATATTATCTGTACCTAATGTAAAGCTAATAAGGTTTCTTGATCCCAGTTTCCCTATCCGTCCTGACAGGTGGACCCGCCTGGTCAGTCGCCTAGCCCCTCCGCGTTGGCGTTAGCGCGTCTCCTTGGCTTGCCCCGCGTGGTGCCCGGACTACCTGCGACAGACTCCTTCCAGACTCCGATTAGTACACGAATCAAATTCTGCCCCTACATTGTCAAGCTATAGTATATAAAGAAAAGAAAAAACTTCAATCAATGGATGAGTATCTTGCAAGCTCAAATAGGAGTAGATCGAAAATTCAACAACCGCCGGAGGAACAATAGCCGTCATGGACATGGATCCAATGAAAATATGTAGGCGGTGGACAGACCGCCGGAGGAACAATAGTCGTCATGGACATGGATCCAATGCAAATATGCAGGCGGTGGACAGAGAGCAAACACTCAACACAAGAATCAGCCAATAAATGAGGAAATCCACAATAGACTTATCATGCTCATCCACGAATACTTGGAGAAGGTAGGGTGCCCGCTGAGGAAGCTCCAAAGCCTGGCATCAACGGCGACACCAACTCTTCGCGCCTAGCCAAAGTGGATTGGGAGAGACGGTGAAGCAGAGTTGTGCCGCTAGTCCGTCACCTCCTCGATGGCGTACCCACACCTACCCGAGGCGCGCAGCACCACCATGCGCGTCCTATCCGTTGATGTCGGGGATGAGCGGCGTTGTTTGTAGATGGCCCGATCTATGGGTTAGTTATTTGGATCTATGGCCAGTTGTTTACCCCAAGTCTAATTTCTAAGATTGATCGCATAATACTAGGAGTGAAGAGAGAAGGGACGAGAATGGAGAATGAGAAACCAGAAGCTACTCACGAGGAAGAGAGCTGATGGAGAGAAAAATATCTTTCTTATGTGGGTCCCACAGGAGGGTGTTCAAGAGGCAGCGTAGTCACTTCAGTTCCTGAATCTTGTGACCTGTGGGTTTGTGGAGTGAGCAGTGGCTCTGCGTTTGGTATTTCTCCATTGTGCGTGCTAGCAAATGTGTCAATCCATTTGGTATTCTTCGTAAGAACAATGCAAGTGCAAGCCCCGGGATGTCCGATCCAGGCTTCAGCTATCGGACGGTGCATGCAACATTTAAAATATGTATCTTCAACATAGAAAAATATTGCAACATCAATGTTCATCTCTGTCTTCTGTGCGTTGCCTCTTTTGTCTTCTCACAAACGTAATAGGTGGGACCGGTCTCACACAATACGATTAATTGATGTTGAGTCTAATCTAAACCCGGATTGAATTAAATTATATATCTATACCTCAAATTTCAAATTAAAAGGAATAAGGTTTCTTCTCCTCTTGGTAAGTTTATTTGTCCGTGGATAACCGTACCCCAACCCACTTCGATCTCTAATTTGTGCTTGACTACTTGTGTGCACAGCTGTATAAGAAGCCTGTCCCGACATGTTGGAGATGGACTCAGTCTGCATAAACCGATAATGATTTGCATTCTCCATAATAAATTGATAACTATTTGGATCGGGAGGAAAGTCATGGCAAGATTATTGGGTTTGGTTGTGAGGTGTTATTTTTCCGTTGCAACGAACGGACATTTTTTTATATTGTCTAATAGAGTTAAGAAAGGCTAATCAATAGGATTTAGTAGGCTGTTGTACAGAGTGTGCGAACGTGGCATGTGGTACCTTACATTTATTATGTTTTTTTTTTGCAATTTTTTCAACTAGAATTCATTGTGTTAAATCTGGCCTGTTGCTGTATTTCTTTAGGCCTAAGCACCTGGCAGCTTGAATAGCCAATTGCATTCGTAGGTGCTACTACTTGGGCTTGCGATAGGCAGTGGGCCGAATCAACCTAGGAGGCTTTTGTTCTGGCAATGGGTACCCGAGAACCCGACGGGTTTTACCCGATATAAGGACGGGTATGGGATGACTTTTCCACCCGTGGGTACGTTAATGGGTACAATATTGTACCCGTCAGGTACAGGTACAGGTACATACTACCCATACCCACGTACTTATGGGTAATTTATACCCGCCTCAACCATATATTTCTTCTACATTATTAAGTAAACATAAGTGTATATTGGGCAAAAATATTATCAACATGCATATTTCAATATCATTTATTATTTTTTCAATTCATTTACTAATATTTAGTGATTTATTAATTTAAATATGCCATTAAATATCATATTTGTGGTATTTAAACATGTGTAGTGGGTAGTTAATCGGGTACGGGTTACCCGACGGGTATTTTTACCCACGCGGGTACGGGTATGGGTAAAATTTTATACCCGCGAGGTAATGTAGCGGGTATGATTTTTATTCACGGGTGCGGGTATGGAATGGTAATACCCGACGGGTAGTTACCCGTTGCGATTCAGTTCTATACGGGTCCTTTTAATCCGTGTGAATCGTATTTAGTCCTAGTGTATATCTAGAAGCTGCTTCTGCTCTACCATAAACAACAGAGCCTCAGTGGCTCTTGACGTGGGAAAGGCCAAACCAGCCTGCTTCACCGGACATGCTACATGGGTATGGCCGTATGGGTACATTTGGCTTATCAAAATTTTCTGCTCGTAATTTCAGGAGAATGATTTTAAGGAGAAAAGTATGTTTAGTCTCTGCATTTGCAAGATGTGGATTGGCCAAAAAGTACATACATGTAGCACTTTAGAGTTTAGACCACCAAAATGCTATTCAGGTTTTTCTACGTTAAATTATTTAAAGTTTATCACATTTATAGAAAAATATAGTCACACCATGACACAAAATAATCATTCTATAAAAATAGTATATTTTATGATTAATCCAGCGGCACAACCTTGGTGCCATAAATATTAATATGTCTTCATTTTCTTTTAAAATGGAAGAGTGTTATTAATTTCAAACGCATTACATCGAGTTGATACCAGTTCTTAAATTTCTCCCAAGCACATCAATATATTTTCATGTAAATTTAGTCAAACTTAGAAATTTTAACTTATGACAAACCTAAGCGCAGCTATATTTCGGTACACAGAGAGCATAGTATAAAGACTGTTTTGATGTTCTAACATGAGTTTAACAAGTAATGAGGGACGGAAGGTAAGCTTTGATCCTATCACAAAACTGCCGACGTTCAAAACTATTGAAGACTTCTACAATGTTTGTCTCCAATTTTATACATCCCTCTCTCTTCCTCCTTTAGACAGTTTCAAAGTAACTTTGAAACTGACCCTTAAGGAGTTACTATCGCCAAAGTTTGAATCCTAAGCTTAACAAGAAGCCCTTTGAGCCAATAACCAAACTTATTATATAGTACATTAGAAGGTGGTCGTACAAAATGGACATTGCAAAAAAAAAAAAAAAAAGAAGGCATTGTATGATTCCTCTCACATTACAAAAACAACACTTGGCGGACGATGCAGTAGCATCGTGGTAGTGGCTCCAGTCTGGGAGCTAGCCGACTAGGGTTCGATCCCTGGTTTCTGCACCTGGGGCTGAGCAAGGTGCTCAGTTGGTTGCCTAGCGGGGGCTTGGCAGCCCAACTGCGGTTGGGCGCGGGTGCCGCTCCTCTCTCTTAAACGATGGCCAGAGCTCCTGGTAGCTTTCAAAAAAAAAAAAAAACAAACAAAAACAAAAACAACACTTGGTGCTACCTTACCCATCCTTGCAACTAAAAATTTCAGCATAGTCCTTTGTGAAAGCTTGTGCTTCACCAAATAAAAACAACTCACTTTTATAAAAAAGTAAAAACTAATTTTGAGGCCCAATAACTGTTCCAAATAACTTAGTGCTAAGCCTTGTGCTTGTCGTGTTGGGCTTGTTAATGCATTGGGCTATTTGTAACATCTTCCATCTCCAATCCCTGGATCAAACTAATGTACTATCGAGAGATTTTTTTTTTTTTTTTTTGAGAAAACTATCGAGAGAATTGGGGAGGACCGCTTGCATCCCTAGGGAGAATGCAGCAGTGATAACAAAATCGTACCATACATGAGATGCATCCGAAACTTGCTCCAGCGAGACGCTGACATGTTTTATGCAAATTCCAGTTTGGCTTTACAACGGATTCAGTACCAGGGGAATAGCCTTGAGGAAACTCATATCAAAGAATGGGGAACAATGGGGAAAAAACGAAATGTCTGTTGTTTGGTTTTGGAGTCAACATCCTGAGAGAAAGACTGTTACAGACCATCAATAACTTCGTCCGCAGCAGATCGATCGAGACGTCTTTACTTCGGCCAAAAAAAAGCCAGTTAATTTCAAGGTTTGTTGAATCTGATGCTCTATCTTCAGTTTGCCCTGAAGTCCTGAACCTTGATCAGACACCCGGAGTAATGCTCTCACTTGTCGCCCGAGCTGAAGAGGCAGTGGCCCGATCAGCTGCTGGCTGCAAGTCTGCTACATTTCTTTTGCAAAAACGCATCAGTTAACTATCATTGTAGTACTATGAACACAAGACAACCTGCGCCCTGAAAAAAACATACACGCACCTGTTGTGCTGGGAGCTGGCAATATTGACATTGCGTGAGGCGGCGGCAGCTGGAGCCTGAAGTTGTGCGGGAGCGGAGGAGCCGGGAAGAAGGAGCCCTGAACCTGCGCCGTCGGATGCTGCAGCAGCGGTTGCAACGCGAGCTGCTGCGCCGGCGGCGGGTGCTGCACCAACGGCTGTACGGTGACCTGCTGCGCCGCTGCCGGCGGCGGCGGTAGGATTGCCCTCGGCGTCGGAGCCGGGGGCGCCATGTACCCGACGTACTGGTGGTAGGGTGACGCGGTGGGCGAGGCCAGGCCGTACATCTGGGCGTAGTAGTTCTGCATCACTTGAGGGTTGGCCAAGGCCTGCTGCTTGTCCATTACGTTACCACACACACTGTGAATTAGCCTGGGTTCGATAATTCACACACGCATGATGAAGCAACAGCAAAATGACACGGCCCTGATGGTGATTTTGGACTTGCACCATGAGCATGCATAGCCGAAGAGGGAGGTTTCAGTGCATGCAAAAATGAGTGAGCTCATACTGCTGCGGCAACAGCGAAATCTACTAGTGAGCTCATACTGCCTGTCCCTAGGCATGTGCGCGACAAGTGGCGCTGGCGGTTGTGCATGTGCATGTGAGTGGGGAAGAAAAGGTAAAAAACAAAAGGAGGAGGCGGGGAATTGAAGGGTACGGGGAGCATGCTTACCTGGTGGTATTGAAAGTCAGGTGGGTACCAGTACCTGCAAAAGTTTTTGCAGCTTCTTCAGTGACCGATTTTATAGACTGGAAAAAGAGCTTGCCTGGGTTTGCCCACATCTGGCCCAAATTATCAGTACAGTGCACCCCCAAGGCTGTAAAGGCCAGAATCTAAATCATTGACCTACATTCCTATAGGAATTTCCTACTCATCAAGAACTACTAGGGCTGTTTTCATGAAATGATAAAGAGCACCCTCCAATAATTCCTTACCGTCAGACAAATCAAAACAGTTGCTAGTACTAGCATATTTCTCATTTATTCCCAAGGACACAAAAATGGTACCACTAGCATTTGTTTTCACAAAGAAATAATCCAACCTATAGTGGGAACAAACAAACTAAACAAATAATTGAGGTGTTGAAAGAGCCGAAATGGCGTGAATGCCTGTCATGCAGGGGGGGCATTAAACCCTGCAGCGCGCCCCCAAAAATAAGCAGCACCCTGCCTGCATGAGCATGGTGAAAGAGACCCCCTACAGCTGGCGGCCTGGGCGGCGATGGAGGGGGGGGGGGGGGGGGGGGGGGGGACCGAGCGAGCTCTTTTGCTATGGATAGATTCAGTGTTGAATGCCTAGATGCTGTCGTGTCGCCCGTCCCTGGGCTACTATCATGAGCAAGTGTATACGGAGGACGACGACGACGAACAGGAACAGCGTACGATCATCATCGAGCCGCCAACTGAACCTGCACGAACCTAATAATCTGAACGGCAGCGCGTTGCGTACAATGTTCTACAGTGAACTTCCTATACTGTCAAGTGCCAATGCGCCATCCTCCATCTCTACCTGTACGTGTCAATGAGTTTGGAAAGCGAAGAAGTGGGCACAGAATATAGATCGGCAGGAATGCAGGAGGAGAAGAGGAGGAGGAGGGCGCGTACTGACCCGAGTTGAGAGGGGTGGTGGTAGATGGCAGCGCCGTGCTGGGGCATCATCATCTGGGGCGGCGAGGCCGCCGCCGGCGCCCTGGGGACGAACTGCGGGCCCGGGGACGCTGCCGGTGGGGCCTGCAGCTGGGGCCCGTGGTAGGCCCCCCTGCCTGTAATACCAATAGTAAAACCTGCCATGTTATGACCAGAGAGAGAGAGAGAGGGAATGCAACAACACCAAACAGGGGTAGGCAGCAGCGGGTGAAACGGTGAATTCATCGCAAGGGCAGGCAGAAAAGCCTGGGCGGTGGTGAAACGGCGCCGGGAGCCCGACAGCGCTCCGCTGCTAGAGGTGTTCCCCGCCTGCGCGCTGCAGCGCAGGCCGCAGCAGGCATGTGCGCCCGCCCGGCCGCTGCTTTGACTGGCGCTGGTGGCCGGCCGGCCTTCGGGCATGGTTGGTTGGTTTGGTTGGCTGGCGGCCGGCGCTCGTCGTCTTTCGATCCGACCGCCCAACTGTTTTTCGCGCCCCGCCCGCCCCCTTTTTTCAGTTCTCGCGAGCCAGCCACCGGCCACGCGAGGCTCCAAAACAGCAGGCAACAGCGCTAGAAATGTGCCGCGCCCAGTAAACGCACCGGTGGTTACTGCCAGGCGGTAATCGTTGCAACTGTGCTTGGCGACGCGCGGGCAATGCGCGGTGGGAGCAGCGAATTAGTTGGGCAAGGACGGACACCTTTGCTGTCAGCGAACCCATGGCTGGGTGGACGGCAGTGGCAGTGGCGGTGGCTTAGCTTCGACAGCACTCCAATCCGAGGGATGGATCGTTCCCGATTCCCCTCTCCACTACCAGAAGTCGAGAACAGTTGTGACGGCCGCCGCCCATGGCCTTTCTTTACACCGCGTTCGCGCTGGCCGCGACCGCAACCGCAACCGACCGACCCCAGCAGCAGCAGCAGCAGCACGTTCGGTCGGGTCAAAGCGAGAATCCCCCACACGGATTAAACAAAAACTAACCACCTGGCGGCCAAAGGAAATGCCGGCTGGCCGCCGCCGACCGAGAGCGCGAGCCCATAACCGCCGCTCTAACCGCCAGTTGGCGCCTGCGGCAATTAAAAAGAAATGGCGTGCGGGGTGCGGGCGCGAGAGAGGATGCGGCCGCGCGGAGTGGGGGCGGGGCACGAACGAACACAACTGAACTGACAGGCCAGCCTGGTCAAGCTCATCACCACCACCACGCATACGGCTCGATTTCCCCCGCTTGCTTTGCTTTGCTTTGCTTTGCTGCGGCTGCGATGCGCAGTGCGCTGGCGCGAGGAGACCGTGGACCCGGCCGTCAGCCTCCAGCCTCCAGCCTCCAGCGCCCTGGAAAGGTCGCCGGTGCCAATGGCGAGGGCCAGCCGGCCGGCTGGCTGGAGAACGAGATTTGCATTGTGAATTGTGAAGCTGGGGGTTGCCTGATCGCTCACCTCGAGGCTGCTGATGGGCGGGGCGCGGCGGCGGGCCCAGCGACGCGATGTTGCAGTTGGCGCGGCGGCCCGCGATCGTCGGGTTCGGGTCCTGCACCGCGCGCCGCGCCGCCTCGGGGTCCCGGAACGTCACCTGCGGGAACGTCGTCGCGTTAGGACCGAGTGAAGATGCATGGGGGAATGGAGGCGGCAAGCGGCGGGTGGCTTACGAATCCGTAGCCCTTGGAGCGGCCGGTGAGGCGGTCGGCGATGACAACGGCCTCCAGGATGTCGCCGTACCGCTCGAAGTGCTGCCGCAGGCCCTCCGACGGCGTCTCCCACGCCAGCCCGCCCACGAACACCTTGGTCAGCGTCGTGTCGCCGAACCGCGACCGGTGGGGGGGCCGCGGCGCCGCGGAGCCGGCGGCGGTCCCCGGCGCCGCCCCGGACGTCGTCGTCGTCGACGACGAAGACGAAGGCGCCGCCGCCTGCTGCTGCTGCGGAGGAGGAGGCGGCGGGGCTGCCATCACGCGCGCGTGGCGCAGCAGCCGCGGCCGAGAGCGGGAGCGCTACTGATGCGCTGCGCTTGCGCCGCCGTGGCCGGGGTGCGCTCTCGCTTGCTCGCTCGGTGCGTGGCTGCGTGGGCGTGGCTGGTTTTGGAAGCGGACGGAGCAGTCCACTTCCATATAAAACCTCGCTGTGATCGAGGTGGCTTAATGATCGATCGCTGGAGAGGGAGGAGGAGGAGGGGGAATCTGATGATCCAGGTGGGTTGCGGGAGGAGGAGAGAGATGGTAAGAGAGAGAGAGAGAGAGACAGGCAGGCAGACAGGCTGCAATGCAAGGGGTTTTGCGCTGGAGGGGACGGTTTTGGATGGGGGTGACAGCTATGCTACGCCCAGCCCAGCCGCCTCTTTTTCCTCCTCTTCCGATCCTCCTTTTCTTCTTTGTCTTTCTCTCTCTGTCTCTGGGTTTCTTTTCTCTACGGACTATATAGTACGTGTGGTAGCTTTTGGTGAATATCCCATGCAGCATTTTAGGAAGGTTTTCTAGGTTGTTTCCGCATTTTTTTTCACACATCCTTGTGTGTCTCTCGTACAAAATGGTCATCTTCGACTACCAGACCAGTTAGGTTATCTCCGGCAGCTTCTCATCTCTCATTTCAAACTTTGCTTGTCTACAGTGTCGAAACAATATCAATAAGTGCCACAGTTCTGCATGCGAATGCAACATAATTTGTATTTTTACCACAAGACAAACATGAGTTATCTGGAAAAAGCATTTCTCCTGACATTGGTCCCTCTGTAGTTGGGTCAATGTCACACGGACACCACTGGACGTGGGCTCGGACGCAGATCCCACGTGCAGTGACTCAACTACAGGAACACCAATGTCAAACGAGACTCGTTCGGGTTATCTCACTCGCATAACAAAATAGTCTGCCACATGTCGAATTCCATTCCTAATCGCGTTGCCACCCTCCGACTATAGTCTAGATTTTTTTTCACATATGGGCTCCCCCTTCTCATCTCGTGTGAGCCCACCGACCTATATATAATGTTATTTCTTATATGTGTCTATCCACCGTACCGTGCACCTAGACGATCACAATTTTTACGTACACTTGACACTAGTTGTAATATCGTTACTTATTGTAATAGTTGGCAAAACATTTTATCCATTATATTCCCAATAAAACATAACTTTACTGGAAATAACTAATAAGCTTGTACCAACGGATTACTTACATGGCTGGCAGTCCTTTGGGCTGCTTATGGATTTCACACGTGAGTGTGATAAGGATCTGAAATTTTTTGCATGACAAACATATGAAGCAGCTGACCCATGTATCAAAGACCACCTTGCATTGGCGCCTATCGTATTACATACTCCACTGCACTGCCCCTTCAACCATGAACCTACATAGCTTAATTTATTACTCCCTCCGTCCACAAAAGAATGAAATCCTGGCTTTGTCCTAAGTCAAACTTTCATAACTTTGACCAAGTTTATATCAAAATATATTAAAAGTTATGCTACCAAATTAGTATCATTAGATTCGTGTTGAAATGTATTTTCATATCATACATAATTAATATCATAAATGTTATTACATTTCTATATAAATTTGGTCAAACTTGCGATAGTTTGACTTAGGACAAACGCAGAATTTCATTCTTTTGTAGACGGAGGGAGTAATAATTTGTCTTCTCTATCTTCTTTTTTTCTTCTCTAAAGTTCATCCCTAATCATACTTGCCCATATTATTTAATTGTGTACTCTTGTTGGCCACCCCTACATTATTTCTTCTACTAGTTTTATTTACCAACTTTTGGATCCTCATATAAGAAGCATAAATAGCCATGGCACACTTAACCTTAGATGTTGACCAGATATCAATGGCTTACTATAACAACTAACCAACATTTTGTCTACTAGATTCTGCAAAGATGTATTTGCTCTAGAAGCAACTTGTGAGTTGATATCAATGCTTTTATGTTAGATTCAGTAGACCTTTAGGCTTCTACATTTTCACATTGATTGACAATGATTTGAAATTTTACATGATATAAATTTGCTACCCAAATAAATAGAAAAGACCACTATGTCGCATAGTGGATTTATCCTAGAGAGGTTTTTTTTTTCTAGTGCACCGAGTTTTTCTAGTGATCCCCTTATTTACCAAAGAGAGATTAGTACTCTAGATGTGCAAAAGCTAGACTAGAACCCTAGATGCACAATGTATATGTTGAATCCCACCTGCTACATGATCTCTTCACCACCCAAGAAAGCTTCAATAACAAGCCTGGCTCCAAATACCAACATGATCCCTTAAGAATATGAGCTCTTCAACTTTATTGGCTAGTCACATCGCCACTTCTTTGACAACCATCCAAAACCTTACTCCACCAAAGAAGAGTGCCAATTGGACTATGGCTAATAGGCAAAGTCACAGTTTGATCGAGGACAGCCCCAACCTTTATATCCAGGATCTCAATCAAGACTAGGTTAGACTGCACCCGAATGGTGTTGAACTAAGGTCTCACCATGAGCAAAGCTTGAGCCACCGTGAGAGTGAATTTTGGGACTATGGCAAGTGATAGGGCAATGTTATAATGGTTGAAGTGGAATCCAAGTGGCATATAGCCTCTTTGGGTTAAAAAAGGACGAAGACATTATCTCTTTGATTATTGGTATGTGCTCATACAAACCACAAGTTGTATATGGGAACAATGAGCTACGTATTATAGTTTCCCTAATTTACTTGGCAGATTTAGTACTTGTGCGATGTCATTGTATATCAAGTGACTTCGATTCTACAAATTGTGAGAAGTGGGGTGTGTCGGGTTGGCTGTTCAAAATTTCATTCTCTCCGAAGTTTAGTGGGTTGAGCGTCTGATATTCAATTTGAAAGGAATAATTTGTCGGGTTCCTCACCAAAGCAAACTATGAAAAAACTACTACCTCCGTTCGCGAATAGTTGTCTCCCTCTAGTTTATTTTTGAACTAAACACAACGAATAAAAAAGAACGGAGGGAGTATATTCCATAATGGATCTAGTGTTCTCATTTGATATCAAAAATATTATTGTTATTTTCTTTAAACTTTGTCAAATTTAGGATAATTTGACTTGGGACAAATAAACTTACATTTTACGAAAGTGTAAGCAGTGAGCCACTATGAAAGTTTTTCTATTTCCATAGCATATATGATATCAGTTGTCCCTTAAATATATGACCAGGCAATGCTTTATAGTCATTTAATTGTGCTTGCTCAATAGTAGATACGGTCATGCAATCCTTCATTTTTTCAGACACAGGATTAATCCCTGCCTTTGCAAAAGTTTTTGCACTAAACCAAGTGTCAATAGAAATCAGCCATCAGCAGGAAGAACGCAGTAACAAAACCATAAGAGATGCTAGCAAACAAGCCCTCAAGCAAATAGCTAAGCACACATTGTATTAGAACATAGAAGACAACAATCCATGCTTGGTGAAGATTTCCGTTGCTGCTAACCCAAGGTGAAGCACACCTCTTTTAACCTTGGCATGTGGAACTCCTATAAAGGATGAACCAATTTGTTCAAAATGTCATCCTGATTGAAAATTGCGTGCACATGAGAATTTAGCCTTTTTTATCAAAATCATGTCGTCATTTCTACTTAACCAAATAGACTAACAAACCGCAATTGCCCCACACAAATTCGGGACTGTGTTTTTTGTCTACTTGTTGTAATCAATTCAAAGCCAAGTCTTTAAGACTCATTGAGGGTTATAAACCAAAAGTAACCTGCAATTAATATCGTCCACATTAATCTTGCCACCTGACATTTGAAGAACAAAATGCAAATGTCGGATGGTTACATTGTTAATGCAATCTTCCATGTCCTGTGACATTAATCACAAAAGAACTAGATAGCAATCAAGCTATTAACCTGACCATAAATGGTATGGATTTGCTGCTATGCAAAAAGAAAAATGGTATGGGATAGCACCACTGCCAATGGTTTACTTCGCGAACAAGGCAAACGACGCGGCCGTGATCGTGAACTCTGGAAGATATCGGAAGTGCATTGGGCATATTAGTTTTTTGAGTATAGATAATGACAAAGACTGATTTTGTTGGAGCGCGTACATACTTCCGGAGACTATCACCAATCCAATGCATATCTTTACATCGTTAAATCTTAATAGCTGGCAACTATCATGAAAGTACTACGAAAGATTGAATGAATCTTAGGATAACTTAGTTCAGAAGCATAGAATTTGGATTTTGTGAAACCGACACTCCTTAATTTTGGTGCAACTTTGTCAACTCAGGGGGAAATAAAAAAAATAGTGGTGCTGCAGCCTGCAATAATCCTCCTCACCGGCACGGTACTCGCGGATCCATTAAGTCATTAACGTCCAACTTGTACTTCGCCTGTAGATGTCAATGGGTAATTCTCCATCGGGTTTCAGCACTCCAGATCCATACCCATCAGGCTATTGGCATCTCTATCTCCATACCCATATCCATTATGGGTATAAAACTCATCCTATACCCATCCCCATTCGGGTATCGGATCCCCATTGGAGCCCCATCTCCAATAAAAAATATGTGAGTATATAAAAAAATTGTCAGGAAATATGTAAAAGTAGTACATTATCGCTGAATTTAAGATGTAAATAGCCTAGGTGGATGATTAGATGAATAGTGCGAAAGGGTTAGGGTAAATAGACAAAGGGTTTTAGGGTTTATTTGTTGTGTCTCGGTTAGGCTTTAACTTGTTTGATAGACTGCATATTAGATTTAAACATGTTGCGCATCAAATTTAACTGGTGTACATTCTTCATGGGTAATCGGGTTCGGATGTTGCCTCTCCAAACTCATATCCGCGTACCTTCTTCCCCCCATATCTATACCCATGGGAAACAAAATTTTCCTATACCCTAACCTTAATAGGGGAATTTCCCATGAGTAACCGGGTATCGGTTCTCCCATTGACACCTCTAACTTCACCTACCTTGTAGGAGTAGTTAGCAAAGAAACGTGTGTAGGAAGTACTAGTATATTTACGGAGAGAAAAATGCAGATATGGACACATGGCCTCACGGTATGACAGGGCCAAGTAAACATGTATGTAACTATGTATATAGTGCATTTCTAGGAAGTGTGCTTTTTTTAATAAACTAAGAAGCATGCTTTTGAAATGTCTACATTGTCGCAATATATTTTAGCCAATCCTTGATAAATTCTTGCTAACTTTAAAAATTGACGTATGTGTCCCTCAATTTCAATTGATTCTGATGATGCATTAAATAGTAATACGTAGAAAATAACAATCTAAAATAGATAAATTGGCATTTTTTATAAGAAAAATTACAAATACTAATTGACACGGAACGGAGGTAGGAGTACGTAAAGACTGATATGACTTGAGAGCAAAATCGATTTTCAACTGAAGTTACCATGCTGTGTACAGGCAGTTACCTTCCCGCTAGCAACTGAACATAGCGATAAATCCCTCGCATGTGCCTGATCCTCCTTCACGTTAAACAAATCAGTTTATAAGCTCATTTTGTATTGTGTTATGGATAGAAGTGCTCTATACGTTCCCTGCTGTGGTTAGCAAATGAAATGTTCGGATGGTTCTATTGGCCCAAAGCCCAGACTTATTGCAGACCTGTACGGAATCATGGGCCCCAAGATTGAACAGCCCATAACATTGGTTTTTCTATTTGTCTGGGGTGGTAGCCCATTATCTCAAAAGATTCAGTCCGGCTCTTAGATTAGTTACCTTTTTCCCTCTTTGGTTCCGTTCCTTTTCATGCTGTTATCTGCGGTTGGGTAAAGCTCATAGGCTCATAGCGCCTGGCGCCTGTCGCCTGCGCATCAACCTGGAAACATATATCCTTTGTCAGCTTTTAGACACCGCATGTAGGAATATCGGGAGAGAGTGCAATTTAGTATTGCTTAGGTCGTTTGATTTTTTGACATCAAGTTTGCCCAAGTCGTCTTATTCAAAATTTTTGTGAAAATATAGAAAAATTTAAATCATAGTTAAAGTATATTATATGTCAAAATAAATCACAATAAAAGTAGATGATAATTAATATTTTTGAATAAGACGAGTAATTCAATTTTAGTATAAAAAAGTCAAAAAACCTATAAATTGAGATGGAGAGAGTAGCTCAAGAGTTTGCTTAAATGACAACGTTTTAACCATTATGTGGTCTAAAGTCTGCTCCAACTAGAGCTGCTAAAGAATGATTATAACATGTTTCCTGATAAATAAAATGCACTCTTTTCTCAAAAAAAGATTATCATGAACAATTTGATGGCTACTGGAAAATGTGCAGACTCGACAAGCAGTATTATATCATTTTCTTATTTAAATTATTAAAACCATGTAAGTTTTTAAACTAAAATTTCATACTTGATCGTTGAATTTAAAATGTTTGCAAGATGATTTATCAATATATCATGGTGCATTTTCTTTTGAAAAGGTGTGTTTTTCAACAAGGAAGGGCGCACCATTTGTTGATTTGTGAGCTGAATTCCCAAGAGTACCTATGTTTGGTTGTTCTATATTTGCTAATAAAAAGGGCGAATTGTTTCTTGGTTACATGCATACCTGCGCACTCACTGGTTGCATGCACAGAGTTTCTCTAACCATTCGTATTTTAGGATACATGCACGATGGCTTCTTTATATAAACCGATGAATGCCATCGGTGGAGTGTAACACATAGCAGAGTAATTGTTTCTGCATTTATCATTCTTCTTGTAATCCGTGTGGGTTGAGTGAACACTCTTGTGAATCCCATGCATTTTGTAGCCTCCAGTTATAATATATAGTGAAGATTATCCTTTGGCAGTCTACGACATTCTCCCGTGTTTCCGCATCAATTAGTGTCTCTCGTGTTTGTGATCATACTTGTTTTGGCCAGTTGATTCCTAACAAGTGGTATCAGAGCCAAGTTTGTTGCCTATTCAATCAAGCATATTCAACATGGCGTCCTTGAAGTATGATCTTCCGCTACTGGATCGAGAGACACGATTTTCTCTATGGCAAGTAAAGATGCGAGCAGTTCTGGCGCATACCGATTTGGATGATGCACTAGAGCGTTTTGGCGGGAAGAATGTTGATACTTGGTCTGACGACGAAAAGCGTAAAGACCGTAAGGCTTTGTCTCAAATTCACCTCCATTTGTCAAACAGTATTTTGCAGGAGGTGCTAAAGGAGACAACTGCTGCTGCACTATGGTTAAAGTTGGAGCAGCTTTGTATGACAAAGGATCTCACCAGCAAGATGCACCTTAAGCAAAAGTTGTTTTTGCACAAGTTGCAAGATGGAGGAAAGATGATGGATCATCTTTCTGAATTTAAAGAGATCGTTGCTGATCTTGAATCGATGGAGGTAAAATATGATGGAGAGGATTTAGGTCTTATACTTTTGTGTTCCCTACCAAGTTCATATTCTAACTTCAGAGATACTATATTATATAGTCGTGATACTCTCACACTTAATGAAGTTTATGAAGCCTTGCATGCTAAGGAAAAGATGAAACAAATGGTGTCTGTTGAAAGTTCAAGTTCACATGCAGAAGGTTTATTTGTACGTGGTAGGCAAAAGGAGAAGGGACCCTATAGTGGATCAAGAGGTAAAAGTTTGAATGGCAATAGGAGCCGTTCAAAGTCTAGAGGCAAGGGCAACAAATTCTGCAATTATTGCAAGAAAGACAATCATCATATATCCGAGTGCTATAAGTTGCAAAACAAGGAAAAGCGAATGGCTATGTCTAAAGGTAAAGGTAAAATTGAAGATGAAGGTAATGCTTCTGTTGTCGCTGAAGGTGGCACTCAAGGTGATGTCCTTGTTGCTTTTGTTGGATGTGCAAAGATTGATGATGAATGGATTCTTGATTCAGCATGCACTTTCCATATATGCATCCATAGAAAATGGTTTAGCACTTATGAGTCAGTGCAAGAAGGTAGTTCTGTGTTAATGGGTGATAATACACCCTGTAAGATTACGGGAATTGGATCCATTCAAATTAAGATGTCCGATGGCATTATCAGGACCTTGACTAATGTGAGGCACATTCCAACTATGACGAGAAATCTCATATCATTGAGTACTCTAGATCTAAAAGGGTACAAATACTCCGCTGAAGGTGGAGTTTTGAAGGTATCAAGAGGTTCTCTTGTTGTCATGAAAGGTGACATGAAATCTGCAAATCTGTACCTCTTGCGAGGTACTACGATTACAGGTAATGCTACTATAGTTTATAAGTCATTACCTGATTCTGATGCTACAAAGCTTTGGCATATGCGTCTCGGGCATATGAGTGAACTTGGTTTGCAAGAGTTAAGTAAGAGAGGGCTTCTTGATGGATGTAACATCACTAAGCTAGAATTTTGTGAGCATTGTGTGTTTGGCAAACACAAGAGGGTGAAATTCAATACTTCAAGACATACCACTAAAGGTATACTTGACTATGTGCATTCTGATTTATGGGGGCCATCTCGTAAGACATCGCTAGGTGGTGCTCGTTATATGTTGACCATCATTGATGACTATTCTAGAAAAGTTTGGCCTTATTTCTTGAAATATAAATCAGAAGCATTTTCTGCATTTAAAGAGTGGAAGGTAATGGTCGAAAGGCAAACTGAGAAGAAGGTAAAGAAGCTTCGCACTGATAATGGGATGGAATTTTGTTCGGATGAGTTCAATTCTTATTGTAAGTCAGAAGGTATTATTAGACATTATACTGTTCCCTACACACCACAACAAAATGGTGTAGCTGAACGAATGAATAGAACAATCATCTCGAAGGCGCGATGCATGTTGTCTAATGCAGGGTTGCATAGACGTTTTTGGGCAGAAGCTGCTTCCACTGCATGTTATCTTATTAATAGGTCACCCTCCATTCCTATTAATAAGAAAACTCCAATTGAAGTTTGGTCTGGTTCTCCAACAAACTATTCGGAATTAAGAGTTTTTGGTTGTACTGCATATGCTCATGTTGATAATGGAAAATTAGAGCCAAGAGCTATTAAGTGTATCTTTCTAGGATACAAATCTGGAGTTAAGGGATATAAATTATGGAATCCAGAAACTAGAAAGGTCGTGATTAGTAGAAATGTGGTCTTCAATGAACCTCAAATGTTACATGATACTCTTACTGATACTCCTATTGGGAGTCATGAGAAATCAAGTGTGCTGGTGGAGCATTTTGTTGATGCACCAAGAAAAGAAATTGACAATGTTCCAGATGAACCTATTTCTGAGGATTCCTCTACAGTAGAGGATGCTCCCATTGTTTCACGGTCATCACCACCACTACAACAACGTTCGATTGCAGTTGATAGGACCAGAAGGCAACCGAAGCCAGTCAGACGATTAATTGAAGAATGCAATATAGCTTATGCTTTGAGTGTTGCAGAAGAGATTGAAGGTAATGCAGAACCTTCTACCTATTCTGAGGCTATTAGTTCTATTAATAGTAATGATTGGGTGACTGCCATGCATGATGAAATGGAGTCACTTGAAAAGAATGGCACTTGGGAGTTGGTAAAATTACCAACAGAAAAGAAACCTATCCGTTACAAGTGGATTTTCAAAAGGAAGGAAGGCATTTCTCCAAGTGAAGAAGTGAGATATAAGGCAAGACTAGTTGCCAAAGGTTATAGCCAAATTCCAGGAATTGATTATAATGATGTTTTCTCCCCAGTTGTGAAGCACAGTTCAATTCGAACTTTGTTTAGTATTGTTGCCATGCATGACTATGAGCTTGAGCAGTTGGATGTCAAAACTGCATTCTTACATGGGGAATTGGAGGAAGACATTTATATGGATCAACCGGAAGGTTTTGTTGTTCCTGGAAAAGAGGACCTAGTTTGTAGGTTAAAGAAATCTCTTTATGGCTTAAAACAATCTCCAAGACAATGGTACAAAAGATTTGACTCATTCATGATCTCACAAGGTTTTAAGAGGTCTGATTATGACAGTTGTGTTTATTTAAAAACTGTTAAAGACTCAACCATTTATTTACTTTTGTATGTCGATGATATGTTGATTGCTGCAAAAGACAAAAATGAAATAGCAAAACTAAAAGCACAATTGAACTCTGAGTTTGAGATGAAGGACTTGGGTGCAGCAAAGAAGATTTTAGGCATGGAAATCATTAGAGACAGGCATGATGGAAGATTATACCTTAGTCAAAAAGGGTATATTAAAAGGGTTCTTCATCGCTTCAATATGCATGAAGCTAAACCAGTGAGTACACCTTTAGCTGCACATTTTAGATTATCTTCAACAATGTGTCCACAATCAGATAAAGATGTGGAGTACATGTCTAAAGTACCATATTCAAGCGCAGTTGGTTCTCTAATGTATGCCATGGTCTGTTCACGCCCTGACTTATCTCATGCATTGAGTGTTGTTAGTAGATACATGGCCAATCCAGGCAAAGAGCATTGGAAAGCTGTCCAATGGATATTTAGATATCTGCGTGGTACTGCAAATGCATGTCTACAATTTGGAAATTCTAAAAGTGGACTTGTTGGTTATGTGGACTCAGATTATGCTGGTGACTTAGATAAAAGAAGATCACTCACAGGATATGTATTCACCATTGGTGGATGTGCTGTTAGTTGGAAAGCAAGTTTGCAAGCTACTGCTGCTTTATCAACTACTGAAGCTGAGTATATGGCTATTTCTGAAGCATGCAAAGAAGCTGTTTGGTTGAGAGGTTTGTATAATGAGCTTTGCGGAGATACAACTTGTACTACTATATTTTGTGATAGTCAGAGTGCTATATGCCTTACAAAGGATCAAATGTTCCATGAGAGAACAAAGCATATTGATGTTAGATATCACTATATTCGAGGTGTTATTGCCCAAGGTGATATCAAAGTACGCAAGATTAGTACTCATGACAATCCAGCAGATATGATGACAAAACCAGTTCCTGCTAATAAGTTTGAGCTTTGCTCAAGCATAATTGGTGTTACAGTTTAGCCATGATTATTTGTTTCATGACTATGGTTATCATGGAAGTTTCATTAATGATTCAAGATTTATTATGAAGAGGAAATTCATCTCAAGGTGGAGTTTGTTGATTTGTGAGCTGAATTCCCAAGAGTACCTATGTTTGGTTGTTCTATATTTGCTAATAAAAAGGGCGAATTGTTTCTTGGTTACATGCATACCTGCGCACTCACTGGTTGCATGTACAGAGTTTCTCCAACCATTCGTATTTTAGGATACATGCACGATGGCTTCTTTATATAAACCGATGAATGCCATCGGTGGAGTGTAACACATAGCAGAGTAATTGTTTCTGCATTTATCATTCTTCTTGTAATCCGTGTGGGTTGAGTGAACACTCTTGTGAATCCCATGCATTTTGTAGCCTCCAGTTATAATATATAGTGAAGATTATCCTTTGGCAGTCTACGACATTCTCCCGTGTTTCCGCATCAATTAGTGTCTCTCGTGTTTGTGATCATACTTGTTTTGGCCAGTTGATTCCTAACACCATTGCTGTCTGCCGCCTGTGGTGATTTCCGCAGGCGGTTGATTATTAAATACCTATAGCAAGGGTTACTAGCTGTATGTAGAAATGTGTTTTCTGAACTGGTGTAGAAGTGTTTTTTTTAACAGTGAAGGATGCTTCTATTCTTATTTATGGACGTCGTCGTATTTTGCTGGTATAGCTCTTGATGATGATGCGTGGGCTGGGTGGAAGGCGAGTCTAAGACTTCCGTAGCGGTGCCGTTGATCTGAATAGATAAAATAAAATATTACCTCCTAAGAGGTAATAGATTAAAAAAATATCTCTAATAAATCTAACTTCCTCGTTTTGTTGTAACTATTTTGTTTGAATGAAATGACAACTACCTAAGTATTTTTTAACAACAATTTATAACATGGCAACTGCACTTATTTCGACGTACTATTGCAACTTTTTTGAGCGTCTAATACTCTAATTAGAATTTAGATCTAATATGCATGTCTTATAATGTGTTTTTCAGCGTGACATCTTTTCCCCCTAACCCCTAACATGGCAGTATTATTTTTAACGTGACGTTGTTTCCTTAATGTGATATAGGTGAGTTGTAATATTTTTTTCTTTACGTGTCACAAACTCACAAGCATATGTAACGTATTCCTTGGAGTTCGACGATTAATGACATGGTACAATTAATTTCATGAATCTATATTATAAAAAACGAGTTAAAAAATTATTTTTTACCCTACCAGATCTATACCCACATTGACACTTAGATGTACTATGTCCCCACAACCAAGGGATAGGGCCCACAAAAACTGGCAAAACAACAAGTTACATTGGCAGATCTATACCCACATTGACACTTAGATGTACTATGTCCCCACAACCAAGGGATAGGGCCCACAAAAACTGGCAAAACAACAAGTTACATTGGCAAAACGCTCATTCCTACCGTTGTTCTCTTTGGTTCCGGCGTCTCATGCATCGGCTGTGTTTAGATCTAAAAAGTGGAGGCGAAAAGCAGGTAAAATCTACCAAAATTTAGTCAAAAACATCACATCCGACACTGTAGCGCACTGTAGCACTTTTCGTTTGTTTGTGGTAAATATTGTCCTACCATGGCCTAACTAGGCTCAAAAGATTCGTCTCGCAAATTACATCTAAACTGTACAATTATTTTTTAATTTCATCTACGTTTAGTACTCCATACATGTGTCGGCATTTTTGATGTGACGAGAAATCTTCTTTTTTCATAGTAGAATTTAGAGGAAAGTTTGGATCTAAACACAGCCATCGTTTTTTTTCACCCACCACGTTTGTACCCGCCAATGGTACCCCCACGTTCCAACCCAAATCAGCCAATCGTCCCCCCTCGTTCCACCCAAATCAACGAGGCCCCCCAGTTCCAGTCCAAATCTAAATCAGCGAAGCAGGATGAGCGTTGAGAATTGAGATCGTACACCCAAAACCAAATATCATTATATCCACGTACAAACAAGAAATAGCCCAAAACCAATTATCAAAAACATAATTTCCACACGGTTGCATGGAGAAAGAGATTAGCAATACATATCCCAAATCGTTAGTTCTACTGTGTCCATCTCTGCATATACATATATGAATCTAAGATCATGGAGAGTACAACAGAAACTAGGAGCGCAAGCACATCGGGAACAAAGAGAGGGACGTCAAGAAATTTGCATCCACTGCTGGTGGTGGAGAAGGCGTCGGCGTCGCCTACCTTGTGCGGCTAGGAGACGGAGCAGCGGTGACGACGGAAGGGCGGATCAGGCTGTGCGCGCCAGGGAGAAGAGAGGCAGGGCGGTGGGCGGCGACCCTGGGGAGGCGGACGAGGTGGATCCACACGGAGGAAGACGAGGAGGCGGCGGGGTTTAGACGGGCTGGGCTGAGGCAGGCCCCTTCTTCGCGTGCGCCGGACGAAAGAGGAGAGAGAAGGCTGGAGCTTGGAGAAGGAGCAGTCGGTGCCGCGCGGGGAGGTCGAGGAATGGGCACGCAGCGGAGGAGCCGCGGCGACGGCGGCTGAGGAGAGGAGAAGAGGAGAGCGGGCGGAGCTCCAGACGCCGACGAGAAACGACAGCCGTGGGGGACTCCGGACTGGACTGCGAGACGAGTGGATAAGGGCTATGCCATCCGTTCCTTTTTTTTTTCTTTTTTAGACTGGGCGGTTGGCAATGCACGTGCCGCCGTTCTTTTTAGTCGGTTTTTTCAATGAAAACGGTTTGCAATTAAGTGCCAGTTTGGCAGCTCTCCGTTCCCGGATTCAAGGGAGTGAATCCATCGAGCACTGCCGAACGGATAAAAAGGTACTGATTCGCCGGAGGAGCGGAGCGAATCGCTCCCCCGTTTTGTACCGGTGACCGGGAGAGGAAAAAACCTGCTCCCCGGCTCTCTCGTGCGCTCCTCGTTCTCTATCCGTCCCGTTCCCCTTCGGTGCCCCACCGCTTGCTCCTCCGCCGATGGCGCCCCGCCGCTTCCTCCTCCGCCGGCGGCGCCCCTGCCGCGTCGCCCTCCGGCCCCGCCGCCGCTGCGGGAGAAGCAGCTGCTGCTGCCGATGCCACCCCGCTGCTTGCTCCTCCGCGCGGCGGCGCCCCTGCCGTGTCGCCCTCCGGCTCCGCCGCTGCTGCGCCTGCCGCTGCGGGAGAAGAAGCAGCTGCTGCTGCCGACGCCGCCCCGCTGCTTGCTCCTCCGCGCGGCGGCGCCCCTACCGTGTCGCCCTTCGGCCCCCGCCCCTGCTGCGCCTGCCACTACGGGAGAAGAAGCAGCAGCTGCCGCCGCCTGCTCTGCTCCCGCCGAAGAAGCGGCTGCCGTCGCCGCCCCTGGCGTGGGGAGCCGAGGAGAGGCAGCAGGGCCTGGGCGCCGCGTCCTCCTTCTCCTTGTCGTCGCCCTCCCTGCAGAAGAAGAAGGCGGGCCGCGCACGCCGGCGGGAGGAGGAGAGGCGGGGCGCGCGCCTACGGGAGGAGAGGTGGGGCCACGCGCGCCGGCGGGAGGAGGAGACGCGGGGCTGCGCTCGCCGGCGGGAGGAGGCGGTGACGGAGGTAGGCGAGGCGGCGGCCGGAGATGCGCTCGACAGCGAACGGGGTAGGGGGAAAGAGAGATACTGAGGGTATATTCTGTCCAAGAATTGCTTCACACACGGACAACCAAACACAATTCATCAGACTGATTCGCTCATACCAGAGAATCACTCAGAATCACTCCACCAAAAAATCAGCTCCCGCAGCTGCAGAATCAGGGAGCAGAGCTCTACCAAACGGGCCCTAATACACATGATGATACAATTCCACAAAATTTTCTAATATGATGACGTAAAATATTGAGTAAAATCCATCCGCGGTTCTCGAACTTGGCGCACTGTGTCGATTGGGTCTCCGTACTTCTAAAACCAAAAAAACGGATCCTTCAACTTGGCACCGCCATCCAAAACCGGATTTGCCAAACCGGATGCTGATGTGGCATGCCATGCGCCATGCTGGAGCTAGGTGCGTGCCACGTTGGATGCGCTACAGGTGACCCCTTCCCCGATTCCCTACGCACACCACTCCGCCTACAACTCATGGCCTCGCGCCCCCCGCCAGTCCCGTGGCATGCCGCCTACGCCATGAAGTTGTCCGAGGTTCCATTGCAAGAGTACTACGAGTATGTGGCGGCGCCGCGCAGGAGCGAGGACAAGGAGGAGGCAGTATGTGAACCCGCAGCCACCGGCACGCAAATCGGAGCACAAGCTTGCCCCACGGCAGCCATGGGCACAGACCTCGGCATGCCTGGAGCACCTCCGCGTACGTCTCGAGCTCGCGCTTGGCGGCCATGTTGGCTGGGCTTAGCACCGGCGGGTCCGCCAAGCCCTGTACGAAGTCGGATGCGATGCGCTAGAACACCGTCCCGTGCACGTGCGCGTCGAGCACTCCGTGACCGGGCCGCGGAGGTGGCAGCAAGACCGCAAGGGCCATGGCTGACCAGCTCGGCCACCGCGACGTGCAGCCAAGGGCGCGGTGAGGGCGAGCGGCGGCGGGAAGTGGCGCGGGGGCCGACGGCAGCGTGGGTGATGGCACGGATGGCGTGGACGGACGGATGCCAAGAGCACCAGCGGCGGTGCGTGTCAGTCCGTGCAGAGCGTGGCGGCGAGGCAGCGCCGGAAGTGGATCAACGAGAAGACGGCCGAGCTATCGTGGCTCATCCCTAACGGGCACAAGATGAACACCACCGAGATGCTGGAGGAGGCCGCCCGCCACGTCAACCTCCTGCAGGCCCAAGTGGGCGTGCTTGCCCTCATGCGCGCCGCCGTCGGCTCAAACGAGGTGTGTGTGGTCAACAACCACCGTCTCCATCATCGATCTATCTATGTCTTTGACTGTTTCATAATCCTTGTGCGTGCGGAGGAGACGGCATCTGTGGAGCAGGTGCATCGCGCTGCGTGTGCGCGGCCGCGTGCAGGAGCGACTGGCCGCCGCAGGGAGGTGCCTGGCGCCGACGAAACTTGTGAAGGCAGTGGCCAAGGACAGAGATAGAGACCTCTGCCGCTTCATGGCGTCGCTGCAGGCACTGGCGGAAGGACGAAAAGAGAAGAGCAGAACGACGGATCTTGGCGTGTGGCACACAGCTGGCTCCAGCGTGGTGCGCCACGTCAACATTCGGTTTGGGCAAATCCGGTTTTGGATGGTGTTGAATGGTGGTGCCAAATGAAGGATCCGTTTTTCTGGTTTCGAAAGTTCGAGGAACCAATCGACATAGCGTGCCAAGTTCGAGAACCGCCGATGGATTTTACTCTAAAATATTTTGGTAGTTCAAGGTGGTTTATTGGGTAAAAAAGATTTAATTCTAAAACCAAAAAAGTATCCGATGGATGTGAGAATTTTTAAAGTCATAAAATATAAAAAATCAATGGGTATAAACTTTTTTTCTACCGCTCTTCGACAGATCTAGGCCAATGTGATCAGAGTATATTTTTTTTATTGTCACGTGCGGAACGCACGTGCATTTTTACTAGTATTGTTTTAAATTCCTTATTTTTAATGACATGGTACAATTGTAATATAAAAATGGCAAGGATAATGATTAATAGTTAATCACAACTAACGCTGGCATGCACGGACGTGGTTGGAACGTGACTGATCAATCTCTTCCGATTTGCTTGCACTCTTTTTTTCTGTTTTATTCTTTTTCCAATTTAATTATAATAATTACTTTAGAGTTTAATGGTACATATCTGATTGAAGTCTTACCTTTTAGGAGATAACTTGTGTACCGTAGGACAGTCCAAGACTCAACAGTGGACCACGACCGAGATATTTGCTCTTGTTAAATGAAGATCGCAGGAGTACTAATCTGTTAGAGTAATGGTTCATTAAATAGGTGTCGCATCACAGTGGAATCAAATTCGAAAACATATGGATTTGGGATTTTTGGAGTTCAATTTGGTACTGTACTATACTTACTAATAAGTGTCGTATTCCTTGAACAGTATACATTCAATGCTGCGATTTGGTGATGCTAACCTGCGGTTGATCGTACTCCAAGTGAGAGATTACGGTGTAGCGAACGATAAGGAGAGGCCGGAAGATCCTACGGTGTCGGTGTGCTGGAGAGGGCATAATGAACAGACTGATATCTTGCAAATCAGGGTCCATGTGGTGTGGAAAAGAAAGAAAACGATACCCATGATATGGGATGGGCCTGCACCGGTAGAGTTTAGAACTTTGAGCAATAATAAATACCTCCTCCCTTTTAAATTATAAAATGAAGCATTTTATATTTGTCCTACTTAATTGTTTGAACTTTCAGCTAAGTATATGAAAAATACACTAACATCTACGACGTATACTATAGTTAATGGAATATTGAAAGTAACTTAATATTATAGATATTGGTTCATTTTTATATAGCTTAGTGAAACTAAAATTCAATAAGCAATAATGTTGTATGTTGTATGGAGCTTGTTTAAAGCCGCTAATGGGGTTAAAACAGAACTATATTTAGACCAAACCATTTTACTAAAGCTTATACTTCCCCACCTCAAATCACATATTTCTTCGCACTCTGAAACCAAACCAAGCCGAATTGAGTATATGGTTTCACCCAAACAAAAATAACCCACATTCTTAAACCATAGCTTTAAACTATTTCAAAAAACGGTGTTGGATTACTCTCTCACTCATGAAAAAAAATAAAAGGATTCCACATATTGATCTGGTCACACTAGTCTGCATGAAGTAGCCACTAGTTCTATTAAGTCATTTTCAACAAGAACACAATGTTTTTAATTATAGGGTCCAGTTTTTTATGTGAGACCCACATTGTGTAGTCACAATAATTTGCACAAAGTAATTGATCCACATATTAAGTCACCCCTAACAAACTTCGGTCAATTTTGCTAAAATTTAAGTTCTGAACACAATGTTTAATTTCTAGCTAGGGTACAAATTTTGATGTGCCGGCTCACTTATTCATATAGTCGTCATACTCTGCACAAAGTATATGGTCAATATATGAGTCATTTCCAACAAATTTCAATATTCTTTGATAAAATATTAAGATGTAAACGTGAGAGTTTAGATCTAGGGCAAGTTATTGACGTAGAGCCCACATATCAATAGAGCTAAAATAATCTACACAAAGTTGTCGATAGATGTACCATTTCATCTCCAATAAATTCCATTTAACTAATAAAAATTTAAAGTGTGAAAGTGATATTTTACCTTTTGACTTAGAATTTACTATTACTAAACTAAAAATGAGTAGTTCAAGCCTCTCTCCCCGTTACCAATTTGGATAAATGAGTATAAGTAAGAATAAGCAGAGTAATGAATGGATTATGTTGATTTAAATTTGGGTACAAACAAGCATGGGTATACGCATACCCTCCTAGTAGGCAGTGGCTGGTGTAATATAATCAATTGTTTTGTTGTATGGGTGAGGCTAATCAATGGTTTTTGTTGTGCGCATTGAGGTTACAACCTTATAAAGGGTGCACAGACTGAGTCCACCTCAAATCGAGAGAATCAAATCAATTAAAATTAAACCAAATTCATTCAAATGGTTGTTCTTGTTAAACCAAACTACACCGCATTGACATGCATCTCCGACCATTTCTTCTGAACCAAGCCAAACAATTAATCAAAATAGGTTTGAGACCAAACCTTTATCAAATTTAGAGTAAAACTAGTCTATTAACCCGTGCTCTCGCATGGGTTAGAGTCTTAGATGTATTATATGTTATAGTACAACATATATAGATCTATTCTTATACTTAGTTTTTTATATAGTAGCATATCTTGCAACTTTAGATGTATGCTTGATTATTGATTATGAAATCTTTGATACGATTGTAAAAGTAGGTAATTTAAATTTAAATTTGAGGATCTATTTTCATTATACTATCGGTCATAAATCATAATAGCAAATGTGAACAATGTAGATATAAATTAGAGGTGCTATTTGGTATTATCCAGCGTAATAGCAAATGTGAGCAATTTGGTATAAATTTAGGGTGTTATTTCATATTTTCTTTCATAATAGAAAAGTGGGTAAATAATATGTAGTTTTGGGTGTTACTTAATATTGTTTTCATAACGATAGAAGTGGGTAATTACATAAAAAGCAGATCTAATGACTATTAAATTCTAATCTGCCAATTGATGATCGAATGTTTTTGGTTATTGTGGGAATATTTATATTTTTTCTCTTTTTTTTACATCTTGTGAGGATTAATAAGAGGCTCCAAAAGGAGTCAGTAATTAGTAACATTAAGGTTATGCACAAAATATCTATTTCATAGAAATATTTCTAATATCTTTATAAAAAAAGTTACGGGACCATTTAGTAAGGTAAATTTGTAAATGAGAAAAAATCTGACAAAAAATAGCGGGTAAATTTGAAAATGGAAAAAAAAATCTGCCAAAAAAAAAAGAAAAAATTTACTTCCGTTGGGAGTTGAACTCAAAACCTTTGATAGCGGCAGAGGTGGGTAATTACTTTGAAAACAGATCTAATGGCTATTAGTATTCCAATCTGTCAATTGATGGTCGGATGTTTCTGATTATTGTGAGAATTTCTATGCTTTATCTTTTTTTCTTAGCGCGTCTCGTGAGGATTAACGTGGAAGCTTCAAAATGAGCCCCTAATTAGTAATACTAGCATAGATATACGTGCAACATGCACGTGTTGTGAGATAATAAAGCAGATAATAGAAAGAAAAAAAATAGAATTAAAAAGAAGGAGTCTTGATTGATTAACGTCGTTTCTTTCTCATTAAAAATTTTTTTGTCATTAAAACCAAAAGAAGAAAAGTAACAGGTGGGTCTGGGTATAAAATGAGGTGAGAAATAAAGAGAGAAAGTGGATGAAACATTTTGCATCTATGGGTTTTGGGCCTTTCCCCTCCTTTTCAAATTTTTCCAAACTGCGCAGTGGTGTCAGCGCGAGGTATACCTATGTTGTAGGTAAAAAAAAATTTTAGAAAACTCGCTCTTTTTTTTAGTATAGACTAAGATGCACGATCGGTCCTCAAAGTTGGTAGTGTGTATCATTTAGGTCCTGAACTTAGAAAACTAGGAAATGCGGGACCCTAAACTTAGTAGGGTATCATCTACCCAAAATTAACGCCGTGTTTTCTATGCGTAGTACATAATATAAAAGCTCGTTCGAGTTGTTCGCACATAGTATGTGGGATTGTGATAGCCAGTAATCCAGACACACGATGCTTTTGATCTCAATCGACCGACGGGCATGGATACCTGTTTCGCGTATCTTCGCGCCATGGTGGAGAGACATGTACATACCTAACCTTTTAGCACGGAGAAAAGTGTCTGATACCGGTACACGTTGCCGGCACGTTCGCTGTCGTGGCCCACGCGAGAATCGTGCCGTGCGTGCGTGTCGCAACTCGCAACTACTCCTACGTAGCACGCAGCTACGCCGCCGGTGTCTGAACAGAAGGCGCCATGCCCGTCCCACTCCGCGCGCGAGACGGCCGGGAGAGGCCGCCGGACGACCACGACGCCCCAACCAACTCCAAGCGCCCGGGCACGCAGACGCGGCGCCCTCCTCGCCACCCGCCGCAATCGAGCTCCCGTGGTCGTTCCATGGGCGCCCGGCCCGCGCGTATAAAAGCGACTCCAAGCCAAGAAGCCGCCGCAAGTTACTCGTGGCGATTATCCCCAGTCCTCACGGACAACACACACGCACACCATCCGGTCCTGTCTTGCCCTTAAATAAGCTGCGAGAGTCCAGAACACGGTGGCAAAAAAATTCACAGTTCACCAGAAGCGTGTCAATCAGCGATGGCTCTGGAAGCGGAGACGGTGCGGCCGCTCATCGTCCGGGCCGCGGGCGGCGACGACGGGGCGGCGCCGGCGGCGGTGTTCCTGGCGACAGCGAGGGACAGGCCGGTGGACCCGGTGATCTGGGGTGACGAGAAGCGGATGAAGCGGGAGCTCGTGGCGTGGGCCAAGGCTGTGGCGTCCATGGCGGCCAGCAGCAAGAAGAACACCTCCTCCTCCGGGTCCTCTTCCTTGCCGTCATCGCCGTGGCCGCCGTCCATGAGTCGCAGGGGATAGTACGTTAGTGTACGTGCAGTTATTTCGTTTCTTTTAATCAAGGATATGATCGAGCCATGCCCTGGAAACTGGAATCTTCAGTTCATATTGCTGAGGTTTAAAGCATGCAGAGAAAACACCCTCACGGGAAGATAGAGGCATAGAGCAGCATCTATGAACTTCTCCTTCCGTATAGAATAGTGCGTTTTTGCTAGATCTTGGCCATGGAGGAAGGCGGCATGCTTTTGCAAAACTTGGTATATGGGTGTATGCACGAATATTTCTTCTCCATCCTTGAGGAAAGGGAGATGGAGTTTGAATGGCGGAGCAAGGAGAGTGCTACAGCATCCATGTGCCTAGAAATTGTTAGCAAAAATCTGTCTCAAATCTCAACTTAAGATTGGAGCAAGCTCTCTCTCTAGTCAGATGAACTCTATGAGCTAACACGAATTGTAAAGTACCGTATTTAATGAAATGATGTACATCAAATGGACTGAGTTTTACTGCTTTGGGGAAGCACATGAGTACGTGGATCAGTATAGAAATCTTTTTGGATGCAGTGCTGGTAGTTTTCCAATTAATTACCTAGGCATTCCCATTCATTTTAAGAAACTTAGGAATTGTGATTGGAAAAAATTAGAGGAGCGCTCTGAGAAAAGACTCAGTAGCTGGCAAGGGAAACATCTATCGGTTGGCGGACGCCTAATTTTAATTAATTCGGTTCTTAGTAGCCTTCCGATGTATATGATGTCTTTTTTCTCATTGCCTAAAGGAGTACTAAAAAAGCTGGACTACTTCCGCTCTAAATTTTACTGGCAGGGAGACGAGCAAAAGAAAAAATATAGACTTGCTAAGTGAACCACCTTGTGCTTGCCTAAGGACGACCAAGGGGGACTTGGCATTCAGGATTTAAACAACAAGAATATTTCACTACTTAGCAAGTGGTTGTACAAATTACTCACATCGGATGGTATTTGGCAACAGATTCTTCGAAATAAATACATGGGATCAAAACCGTTGGTTCAAGTAGATTGGAAGCCTGGGGACTCCCACATCTAGGCTTGTCTAATGAGAGTAAAACATGATTTTTTTCGCTTCGGAGCCTTCATAGTCAAAGATGGATCACAAGTTCGTTTTTGCAAGGACTCTTGGTTGGGGGGACACCTCTAAAGGATCAATATCCTTCCCTCTATAACATTGCCAGACCAAAATTTATCACAGTTGCTGAGGTCCTTAACTCCTCACCTCCAAATCTCTCTTGGCGTAGACATCTCATCGGTACTAAGCAAATTGCTTGGAATGAGCTGAGGTCTCGCATAGAGGGTATGGTCCTATCTCAGGACCAAGATGTGTTTTATTGGAATCTGTCTTCAAATAGCAAGTTCTCGGTAAAATCCCTTTATGATGCCCTTATGATGACGAATCTCCCAAACATCAACCGCAGCATGTGGAAACTAAAAATACCGCTGAAAATTAAAATCTTTCTATGGAACTTATGACGTGTTGTGGTACTCACGAAGGATAATTTGGCTAAATGTAACTGGCATGGAGATTTAACATGTTGCTTCAGTCACAAGAACGAAACTATCAACCATTTATTCTTTGAGTGTCGTCTTGCTCGCTCTGTCTGGACCATTATCTATTTGGCTACAGGAAGAGCTTAGCCGCTTAATATCGTTCGTATGTTTGGTGACTGGCTTTTAAGTCTTAATAAAGATGGGCATTATTTGTGTATGTTAGGAGCAGCAACAACATGTTGGTCTCTTTGGTTGAGCAGAAACGACTTGATCTTTAAAAAAAATGTGCTTTCTTCTTTGCAGGTTATCCATACATTGGCACGATGGCTCTCAAGTTGGGTTATCCTATAACGACCAGATTTGCAGGAGCAGGTCGTGGAGGAATCGCAATTTTTGGTGCAAACGGCCAAGGAGTTTTTTTCCCGGGCATATGGGTGGCGATCTAGTCTTCGGATTGAAGGCCATTAATGCGCTTGACATTTCTATTGCGTTTTAGGCCGTGTGCTTTTTAGCAGAGGCCGAAAGCTAGGCCATGACTTTGTATCTTCTTGATGTACTGTTCTTGGACTTTTTAATATATGCTTCCTTTTTCAAAAAATCAAATGGACTGATGTGTAATTTTCAGCCGATGCATACCGTAGCAACTGTCACGGTGTAAGGACTTATTTGCACGTTAATCCTCACAAAGGAAAGCAAAAACGTGGAATTGCCCACCTGAAAGCAACAAAAAAAAAAGCAAGCAGACACCAATTTTGGAGATATGTTCTGGTCTAGCTATTGGATCTGACTTCTACTTGTACAAGACTAGCAACCTGTACTACTGCAGAATACGTAATTCATGCCGGGCCTAAATTGCTTTCGGTTCCAATTATTTGAACTGGCACTACGAAAGAAGAACCAATACAAATCGGATAATCAGTGCCAGTTGAGGTAAAATGGTATGGATACTTATTATCCATACTTCGAACCCATGACTCCCACATGATCGTCCTTCCTTGCCATTCCACCATTCTTTACTCCTACCAGCATGGAGTCTTATGATCAGTTTGACTGTGTTGTCTAAGACATTGGTCAATTATTTAGAAAACTAAACGACCTCAAATAAAATTTTCACTCTAGTGTTCAATAGGAAGCAAGATATTTATAAAGATGTTTCTAAGGTTTTTTCTTGATGAGAGATTCATTCATAAATAACGTGTCACATAACAAATACAGTGACTTGATAGTATATTTATGAGAAAGTCGGAATGAGTTTCATAGAGATGAAACTGGGTGTACACCATTTTCAAGAGTATGAAATTATGCCAAATGCATAAATACCATGGGTAGCCTATGAGACGTGGTGTATAACGATACTTCATTCATCAAACATAACCTAAGCTACTTTTAATGACATGGTCGCAAGAAAACTGCCAAATGAAACCCAGCATATAGAATATCCTAAATGGGTCATGCTTAAAAGCCTAAAAGGGAGGGGGTGAACTTAAAAGTAAACAAAAGGGAAAGGGGTAAAAAAGAAACCAAGCTCAGGTAAGGGCTCCATATCATCTATATGGGTAGATGTGCGTGACGACCCAAGTGCCACTGAAGCATATCATCATCACTTGGCATTATTATATGGTTAGGGAGGCTCGAACTCTCGACCTCGCAAGATAAAGCAACAACCCTGTGTGCTAGCCAAATTGCCCACACCCACTTGGTGCCGAGTCTACAAAAGATGAAACATACATATCGGTTATATGTGCCATTTGAGGTATATGGTATGCATACTTATATCTATGATGATACTTCGGACCCGTGACTCTCATTTCCACATGATTATTGCTTGCCATTCAATCATTCATTCCTACTAGCACATGGATCAGTCTCGTTCATTTTGACCATATTTTCTATGACTTTGGTCAATTATTTAGACAACTAAATTATCTCAAACAAAATTCTCACTGTAGTGTTTAATAGGTGGCAAGATATTTATAGGATCATTCTCTGTGGGAGTTTAATTCTCACTAAATGATGTGTCACATAGCAAATATGGTGACACGGTAGTATATTTATGAGAGAGCGGTGAAATGAGTTTCATAGAGATGATACCGGGTGTATACTGCTTTCAAGTGTTTGAAATTATGCTCAATGCATAAAAATTAAAATACTATGGGTAGCCATTGAAACCATAAAACAAAATTGTGTGTAGAGAGAGCTTGTTTCATTCATCAACACTAAACTAGTTTTGATGACATGGTATCTTTAAAATTTTAAAAATGAAATTCATCATTGAGAATAGCCTAAAAGAGCCATGGTTAAATGGGGAGTGAATTTAAACAGAAACAAAAGGGAAAGTGATAGGTATAAAAAGGAAGCCAAGCTCAGCTAAGGGCTCCATGTCATCCATATGGGCAGATGTATGTGACAACCCAAGTGCCACAGAAGCATATCATCATCACTTGGCATTATTATAGGGTTAGGGAGGCTCGAACTCTTGACCTCGCAAGATAAAGCAACAAACCTGTGTGCTAGCCAACTTGGCCACATCCCCTTGGTGCTCACTACGAAAAGAGAAACCAATATATATCGGGTATTAGTGCCATTTGAGGTAGTTGGTATGGATACTCATTATCCATTGTCATAGTTTGTTCCAACAGCCCACCATAGGGATGGTCCCGTGATGGTTTTGAGATCGAAGGGGATGGCAAGGAGATCGCTAATGGTGTATAACACGCAGGAACATAACGATTAGACAGGTTCGGGCCGCTTAATCGTGTAATACCTTACGTTCTGTATGTGGGTTTGTGGATTGTATTGCTGGATATTCGAGTGTTGAGAGAGTTCTCCCAAGATCCCTAGCTCCTCTTATGTACCCTAAGGAGCTAGCGTTACAAAGGTGTATCCTCCTGGGATTACTTGCCGAGAAGATTACATGCCTAGAATATAGGATGAGATCCTAACATATACGAATCCTAGGCTAATCCGACGAGACCTTCTTGATCGCCAAGTCTTCAGCTGCCTTGAGCGTCAAAGTAGAACCGCTCGGCCCACCCGCCAGGGCGGTCTAATCAGTCATCATAAGGCACCTGAGGGCATATGACTCCCACATCCATGATGATACAAACCTAGGACTCCTATTTCCATGTGATCCTTCATTGCCATTCCACCATTCATTCCTACCGGCACATGGAGTCTCATTCATTTTGACCAATGTTGCCTAGACTCCGGTTTAGACAACTAAATGACCTCAAACAAAATTCTCACTCTACTATTTAATAGGAAGCAAGATATTTATAAGGTCATTCTTGTGAGTTACATTCTCGTTAAATGATTTGACACATAGCAAATAAGGTGACATGGTGGTGTATTTATGAGGAGAGAGCCGAGTGAGTTTCATAAAGATAAAAACAGATGTAGATTATTTTCAAAAGTATGAAATTATGCCCAATGCATAAATAACATATGTAGCCTCTGAAACCATGAGATAAAATTGGTTATAGATGGGCCTTATTTCATTCATCAACCCTAGACAAGTCTTGATGGCGTGGTATCTTGAAAAGTGTGAAATGAAACTCACAGTTAAGAATAGCATAAGTAAGCCACGGTTTAAAGGGGGGGCAATTTAAATATTTACAAAAAGGAAAGTGATAGGTATAAAAAGGAAGCCAAGCTCAGCTAAGGGCTCCATGTCATCCATATGGGCAGATGTATGTGACAACCCAAGTGCCACAGAAACAGATCATCATCACTTGGCATTATTATAGGGTTTGTGAGGCTCGAACTCTTGACCTTGCAAGATAAAGCAACAACCCTGTGTGCTAGCCAACTTGGCCACATCCCCTTGGTGCTCACTGTGAAAAGAGGAACCAATATATATCGGGTATTAGTGCCATTTGAGGTAGATGGTATGGATACTCGTTATCCATTGTTAGAGTTTATTCCAGCAGCCCACCACAGGGATGGTCCCGTGATGGTTTTGATATCGAAGGGGATGGCAAGGAGATCACTAATGGTGCATAACACGCAGGAACATGACGATTAGACAATTTCGGGCCGCTTAATCGAGTAATACCCTACGTCCTGTATGTAGGTTCGTGGATTGTATTGCTGGGTATTTGAGAGTTGAGAGAGTTCTCCCAAGATCCCTAGCTCCCCTTATATGCCCTAAGGAGCTAGCGTTACAAAGCTGTATCCTCCTAGGATTACTTGCCGAAAAGATTACATGCCGAGAATATAGGATGAGATCCTAACAGATACAAATCCTAGGCTAATCCGACTAGACCTTCTTGATTGCCAAGTCTTCAGCTGCCTTGAGCGTCAAAGTAGAACCGCTCAGCCCACCCGCTAGGGCGGGCCAATCAGTCATCATAGGGCACCTGGGGGCATATGACTCCCACATCCATGATGATACAAACCTAGGACTCCTATTTCCATGTGATCCTTCGTTGCCATTCCACCATTCATTCCTACCGGCACATGGAGTCTCATTCATTTTGACCAATGTTGCCTAGACTCCGGTTTAGAGAACTAAACGACCTCAAACAAAATTCTCACTCTACTGTTTAATAGGAAGCAAAATATTTATAAGGTCATTCTTGTGAGTTACATTCTCGTTAAATGATGTGACACATAGCAAATAAGGTGACTTTTTTTTAAAATGGAAAATTCCGGCCTCTGCAGCTGAAATAAGGTGACATGGTGGTGTATTTATGAGGTGTGAGCCGAGTGAGTTTCATAAAGATAAAAGCAGATGCAGATTATTTTCAAAAGTATGAAAGTATGCCAATGCATAAATAACATATGTAGCCTCTGCAACCATGAGAAAAATTTGTTTATGGAGAGGCCTTATTTCATTCATCAACCCTAGACATGTCTTGATGGCGTGGTATCTTGAAAACTGCGAAATGAAACTCACTGTTAAGAATAGCATAAGTAAGCCACGGTTTAAAGGGGGTAATTTAAATGTTTACAAAAATGAAAGTGATAGGTATAAAAAGGAAGCCAAGCTCAGCTAAGGGCTCCATATATCATCTAAATGGGCAGTTGTGCATGACGACTCAAGTGCCCCGAAAGCATATCATCATCACTCGGCATTATTACAGGGTTAGGGAGGCTCGAACTATTGACCTCGCAAGATAAAATAAAAACCCTGCGCACTAGCCAACTTGGCCACAACCCCTTGGCGTCTAAATGACAATAGTTTTTTATATAGGGAGCCAGCCACAACCGCCATTATGCAGGAAAGTGAGCTTGCACAATATACAAGAATAAAACATTGGAATTCAATTTTTTTGTGAATTACTTTTGTTGTCCTTAACTGACTACTTCAAAGTTTAATGTAATCATTGATGTGTGGAAGTACCTGGCATTTTCTACAAGGCTTGAGTAACATTTTTAAAACTTTGATTATAGATTATTTTTAAATATACTTTCTCGATAAACTTAAAGATCATATGCATGGATTTATCCCAAACAATAGGATGTGCATTGGTATTGTAACAGAAAATAATGTTTCCGAGCCAGGATGTCAAGTTGAATTTCTTCCATTTATACCCTCGGTGTCCATCACTGTAACATTCTAGTGTCCGCAGAACCTCCATGGAGCTCCCTAGATCTATTGGATTAAATCCTTTAGTGATCACAATAGCTTCAACCATCGGAACAATACCACACTGCCTTAAGTATTTCTCTAATGATTAGACCAGTGACAATAGTATTAATCACTAGAATTTTTGATCCTTTAAAACAACCCATGGAAACCAAATTGAGGCCAAGAATAAATTTCAATCCATCATTGTGAGATTGTACTGTGACTCATTAGTGTTAATAATGTTAAAAAACACAATTGTCATTATTAATCATAAACAATGAATTAGGGGACTATATGCTTCTTCACGACCAAATTTGAAGAGGCATGTACTAGAGTCTTCCCATAGTCTATGAAGTGTTGGCCTTATTGGGCGAGGTTTCCTTCACTAACACTTTTGTGAATAAGGCGTGGCATGTACATGATAATCTTGAGTATGTTGAGTTGATAAACAGAACAACTACACTAGCTAGCTAGTACACAGTGTTATTTTTGTTGTTTCGTCGGATGTTATCGCAGTGCATATGTTCGGAAGATCATAGTATGAAATGGAACTTTTGAACTTAATCGTTGTGAGCAATTCTTTCCAAGCCAAGAGCAGTCTTAGCTTTATTTGGATGAAACCTCCCCTCTCTCTTTGTAACTCTGGTGCCATGTCACTAAGCTCGTTTGCTATGTATTCACATCTTAATTATTTAATTAGAACAAAACCCTCTGTTAAAAGTGGCCTAGCTTGTTGGCAGGCTGGTGAACACGGCCAATTTGGTCGCCATGGAGTGAGAGATCGCCAGTGCACCGCGGACAATCTGCAGTTAGCTAGTCGATTCCCACTATGACTCGATCAGCATCGCCGTGCTGCGAGACATAGGGCTGAAATGTCAGTAGACCAGTCGATTCTGATCGTTGGATTTTTGCCAGTCATACGATTTTGCAGTTTGTTGCATGGACGTTGTAATTTTGCTGTCGTGACGTGACACATGGAAGGCAATGATCAGCTTCAGCCAGAACACAGATATTTGCATTGCTCAGACTAGCTGGGTCCAATATATTCGGAATTAGGCCGGGAGGTAATCCTCAATCTTTATAATATACTACGTAATTGAGAAGAAATGTGGACTAAACTATGTTCTGATACAGCATACAGGCCATTAGCTAGGTCCTATTTGGAACTAGGAGATGTAATCCTCTTTATAATTGAGAAGAAATAGATGTGGACTAAACTATATTCTGATAGAGGCCATTAGCGCATCTCGGTGTTTTAGATGCTCTTTCTTCATTAGGTTCTGTCCATGGCTCTTGCTGAACATGTCTCTGTTGTCACTGTCAGTAATGGAAATTGACATGTCTCCCTTTGGAAAAATAATAAGAAGAATGAATGAAACCACAAAATTCATACAGAGAATGACCTAATGTATTGGTGTCACTTCATCAGTGGAATCAAGTCCCTCGAATATACGCTACTTAGCGCCATCCTTGAACGAGCCAATGAGCGAGGAGATTATTATTAGGTGATGTTAATAACTCGTGATTAATTTATGAGGTGACATGGAGACCCCGGCGGGCCCCAGGATTAGCTGGCCTACGGTGAGCAGAAGAGGCTTAAACAAATTGATATCTTGCAGGTCATGATGATGGTGTATATCCGGATGGGGACGTGCATGCATATGCATACATCACGGCGATGACGGCCATCTAATATGGTTCAGCCGTCCAGGGAAAACTGGCATTGTCACGTGACATTGAAGTTTTTCAGAGGAGCCGAAATGACACCCATAGACTTCAATGTACAGCATAGACGACGACTACTGTATGTGTACATGTACATGTGTACAGTGGTATAGACGACTACTGTATGTAACAATATGATTCCATATCCATGCAGAGGACAGGTTACTGTTTAAGTTGGCAGCAAACACAGTCTAAAAAGGACACCAATAATGGTCCAACAATATGTGGCAATGAATAAGGCTGTGTCCAACGATTCTCCTATCTCCCATCTTTCATAGCTATTTCAACTATCGCTCACCCTATCTACGGTGCTATAACAGTGCAAGTCCCTATTTTGGGGAACCGCTGGATACAGTCTAATAAGAGTTTCTTCTCATGTTCAAGGATCGTCTGTTAACTATAGTTACCAGCCAAACATCTTTCTCATTGACTCATTTGTCCATGCATGCAGATAATTAAAATCAGACTATATACATCATATATGCAGTATTTTTTTCTACAGATGACATCTCACACTTTACTGCATGCACAAGGAAGCTAACAACAATATCCTGCATGTTGAGCAACAAAATTACAAGAAGCAGAGAATTTTTTGTCACCATCGTATATGCTGATCTTCAATAATCTCAGTTTCCTTTTTTTTTTGTTATAAGCAGCAGTGTCATGTGTGATTATGACCCTAGCGGCCTCACTAGCCATCAGCCGCGCTGGACCCACGCTAACCTAACCTACCCCTTTCACGTCCCGTCCTAATCCATACCCCCAACGTCAGGAATCGCTGAAAGTGAAGCCCCGTGCAGGCCCATCCCCACATCACATGCATTGCACGCTCTCCTCGGTGACTCGGTCGTCTGCCCGTCGTCGGTCACCGATTCCACGAAGTCACGAAGACGACGGCGCGCGGTGTTCGTCCCTATAGGTAGCAGCTCACGCAAGGAGTACAGGGCACAGCCACATACTCACGTATACTGTACAGTGCGCACACGTACACGTCGTCGCTTATTATAGGTGCAGCAATCGTATCTTTACCCTAAAGAGAAAACCTATACGTCAATCGATTGTTTTGTATGTTTGGTCAATCGAGTTTTTATGAACCGTCGAATCTGAATCGAATGGACGGAAATTACAGTGTATGATATCATAATTACAGTGTATCGCCACCGTAATTACAGTGTATTGTCACCGGAATTACAGTATTTCACCACCGTAATTACAGCGTATCATCGTAATTAGTGAATTACAGTAAAGATGATACGGATGAAAGAAGAGAGAAGTGAAATCTGAACCATTGGATCGTAATCTAACGATCAAAAAAATCGATTGACGGTCAATCGATTGCTAATCGATTGCTACCTGGACAGTTAGTCAATCGATTGTTTTGCAGCAGCTCGATCGCGCCCTGTGTGAACAGAACATGTGATGATGAGGCCATGCAGCACAATTGCCCCTATATCCCCTTTTCGTTGGGAATCAGAGACGCCCCCCAGGCAGCATATCCAAGATTCCAAGCGCCCGGCGGCCGGGCATTCGGATGCGGCGCGCTCCGGGCCACACGCCGCCGGCCCGGCGGCGAGGGATCACAATCACATCAATGCGCGGCAGATATTACGCGAGCTAGATAGCCGCCTACATGCTGCATGCGCGAGTATAAAATTCGACGGGAGGGCGCGGCGGCTCCTCGTCCGTTGTCACCAGTCACCACGCCCACGCGCACACCACCATCCTCGCAAGCCACCTCACCAATCACCATGGCTCAGCCTAGACTTATATGTGCTATATACTACTACTGAAACTCTGAAACGCATATATATGCACCTATAGCGCCGGCGCCGGCGCCGCTCGCTGCCTTCTTCGCCGGGGCACGGTGGTCAGAACTCGGAAGCGGACCGGCGGCGGAGACGAGAGCTCGACGGATCGGATTATGGAGAGGTGCGGGCGGAGGTCGTCGTTCGACATGGCCGTGGGAGCGGAGACGATGGTGCGGCCGTTCCCGGCAGCGGCGGCCGGCGGCGGCGACGAGGTCTCGGCCTGGGCAGCCGCGACGGGGTTCCATCATGCCGCCGAGACGACGGACTGGCCGCTGGTGGACCCCATGGTCTGGGGCGACGAGAAGCGGATGAAGCGGGAGCTCGTCGCGTGGGCCAAGGCCGTCGCGTCCATGGCGGCCGGCAAGAACGCCTCTCGTCGCCGTCGCCGTCCATGACACGCGCGGGGTACAGTGCTCAAGCACGTAGGTATGTATAGGTAGATCAATGCTGTGAATCTTTGGTTTGACTACCACCTTACGATGAAAACTTCATTGTTAGGAGAGGGCCAATAACACTAAATTTTTAAATTTATTTTAATTTCAAAAGTTTTAGTGTAAATTTTCGGCAATAGAGGACCTGCTTCCCTCCCCGCTCCCCCTTGTCTCCACCCCTGCTCTCGCTTTGCTTTGCTATCTGGACAGGCTGATCTATTATATTTATTAATTGATATATGTTGTACTACTATATATCTATTTCAGATAGTGATTGTATATGTATTTTCCCTAGGGAAGATTCAAAAATAGATGCTCCACCTTTTATTTTGTATAAATATATATATGATCAAGATTTATAACTCAGGAGTCTGAGTAGCTTATGATTTTCGATTATTGACCTATAAGGTTACTGTATGTTGTTTAGCTCAATTTATGATTTTCGATTGACCTATACAGTTATCCTATGGCTTATGCGATTGTAGTAAACTTGCACTGAATAGTGTTAAGATAAAATACATTTAAAACTAACCGTGCGAGTTGCGAATGTTTGCGTTTGTACTGTGTTTGACAAAAATAATGAGTCTCATACACCAACCAATTCAATTTAAAAACTTAAGCTTATATAGGGAAAAGTGTAGGAAATTAATTTAATCACACTCCAACCCCCTCACATATAGGTGTATTCGATATGAAATATGGATTGGAGGTCTTCTCGCGCTGTTGACTACCAGCCTAGGATATTTGCTTCCTCCTGTGACACATGTCAAAAAAATGGTACGGGGTGGATGCACGGGTATACCACCAGACTTGATCAATCCAGCTAGGAAGGTTGCACCTACAACACTTAGCCAATCATGGAAAAAAATTGGTACAACATTGTAGACGGGTTGATGAAGATACCCACCGGTCAATAGAAAGATTTAATGCCCGATAAGATAATCCAATCCAATGAGCCAACCGGCTGGGCTAGACACCTAAAGAACTCGATTACACATAGTGTATCAAAGTAGCCTAGCAGGTCAGACCTAACCTATTCAACACTTGCCAGAAGGTGAGCCAGGGGTAGGGACATTGATATGCCTTAATGGTCGAAAACTATACAGCATTAGGGCATCACGACTTACTAGAGAAAAGTCTTATGATGAGTTAGTGATGCGTCAAAAGTTTTTCTCTTGGTGATTGATTCCCCATACATAATGCACATGGCTACATATTTATAGTCCAAAGGACTTGGACTTTTTTCTAATCCTACTCAAACTAGAGATGGATTACAATCTGATCCCCTACTCCCTATCAAGCAAGATTGACTCCTTCATAACTTAATTGGAAATAGATTACAACTTGACCTCTTAATATGGCGGCCTTAAGACATTGTAATCCAAATAACTTGATGATCTAGATCTCTATTCCTTTTAGCGATCCATATCTCCTTGCGATATCCTTCCTTGTATTCCTATTGTATTCCTGGTGTTACTTAAGACAACAATCCTTATACTACAAGCATATAATATCTAAGTAGCTTAATGGTATCAATCCTTATATTCTTGAGTACTCCACCCAAGGTTTGTCAATTTGTCAAAAACTATGCTAAAAGACTATAAATCAAGTACTAGCTAGTTCTAATAGATCTAGCAAACCAAAGCTTATGAATATAACAATATGAACGCTAATTAAACTCAATGGATTAGGAAGTTAATTAGAATAAGATTAGGGAGCATATAGAACAAGATTAGAGCATGTTCAATGAAGGGTTTAATGACAAATATGATACATTCTTCATGAGAATATCAAGTTTAGCAAAAGCATATAATCATTGTATTAAAGCATAGATTAAATATGATTGTGATGATAACGACCATACTTGAACCATTCCCCTCTATCGATGTGCTACATAGGGTAGGGTACTCAATGAACAAAGAAGAACAAAGTATGTCAAAACATGAGTGGGTGGATTCAATCACCCTAGAAAGTTAAACATATCTACTAAATAACATGTTGAATATTCATACGCTCAGACACATGTAGAGATGAATAATTAAAAAGATATAAATCACAATCATGTATACACAACATGACTCATTGCTAAAGATCAAATAAAAGCAAGTTATTGATCAAAACTCAAGGTTTACCACCAATCCTAACAAGAACAAAGAAAATACTCAATGAAACTTATGAATTGAAAGGCACAAATAACAAACTTATCGAGATAAAGATCCTCCACAAAGAGGGGCACAATCCTCCCTAGGAAGTGCCTAGGGTTTGCCAATCACAGGGCTAGAGTCCGTCGAACCTAGAACTTTCAGCCTCCTCAAGCATCACCCTTTTACTGCGAACTCCTCCTCAACTTTCTCTAGATGAGTAGGCCCTAAACCCTCACTTCGGAGCTCAAAAACTAATGAATTGGGACACCTCTCCATCTCAAGAGGCTCTATCTATATAGTTCATGGGTGTCCTATATATGAAAGCTAATAGGCTAGTTTAGGATTTCTCTTATCGCTTCTACAATATATTTCTATATCCAAATTTCATCCATATCCCCTCTTTGAACTCCAAATAAGGCAAGTTTGGATTCTAAGTTGTAGAGATCGAAGTATATTTAACTTTGTTATTCAAACTTTCTTCATTTAACATCGTTATGTCCCCCCACAATGTGTTGATATTCTAGATTTTGGGAGGATCTTAAATTTCTACTCTGATCTTGATTTGGTTTTGAGTTGATCTTGTGAGAGGCTTTCTATATCTTCAATTGCTTTATGCTCAAGTAATCTTCTATAGGCCTTCTAGAATTCTCTACTAACGGGCTTCAAATAATCTTCTTCTATTAATCATGTTTTATCCCTAAACTTCAATGTTAAGTCCATGTGCAAGCATGCTTTCAAGATCCATGCATTATCCTCGGCTTTTGGTGATTTACAACATTATTCAAAAACATGAGATATACTCAAAACTAGGTTATTATTAACTACCAAGTGCCTTCATCACAAGGTTTGTCTCTATGAAAATACCACTAAAATGAGGCATAAAAGTCATTCATATCCTACGCCAGCATATACTAACCATATGTCATCCTAAATTAGGCTCCAGTAAACCAACTACCTCTTTGTACCAAGGGTTGATCATGGTTCGCCAACTTCAAGGTTGGTAGTGCTGACTGAGTTCAGCAAGAATGGCTTAGATGTACTTGGTGGTAGTTGCGAGTGGTTGGTTGTCATATGTGGGGCCAATGTGCATGTATATGACATATGTTTGGGTTATGTCTGCAGAACTGTAGCATCAATTTGAGTCATTGAGCTTACGAAGGGTTGAGATGTTGATCTTGCACTAACATTGTAGCATAACAAGTGGACTTCACGTTTTTCAATACAACATGTTTGATTCATTTCTTGAAAGTAATTGATCAATGCAAACATAATGGTGTGCTTGATCATTAACTCTTGTGCTAAAATCTTAATTGTTAATTGTAGTAAGCTTGTACGGATCATGTTAGCCAACCTATCTTAAAAGCCTTACATATCCTTAGGAGTCAGATTATGACCAGTAGATTAAAAATATTGAGTACATTCTATACTGAGGGTTGTGGTTTCAATCTTTTCAGGTATGAAGTATGGAGTTTGCAAGTATTGTCAGTCAATCATCCCTTTTACTTCTTTGTATATGTCCTACTTGTGTGACTTGAGTCATCATCGGTGGGCTCGATCCTAGCCTTCTAGTACTTGACTTTTCAAAAAATTATGTTATCATGACCTGTGTATAATTATGCATGTAACAAGCTTATGATACTTCAATTTTCATTGTGTTGTTTAACCATTGTTTTGTAACATTTGGAGGTTGAATCTTGCCTTGTATAATTATTTAGAGCAAAACTCAACTTGTAATAATTGAGCCTACATTTGTATGATATGTTGAGTTGTTATAATCATTGTGCCTCCATCATGGGATCTATTTTGTGAATGATTTGGTCTTTATTGTGCATGTGGTTTATTAGATGTCCTTTGAGATACTCAACCTATAAGATTAGCCTAGTCCATTTTGGGCATGAAGCTCATCTTATGTGCTCAAGCCAAGTTAAGTTAGGAGGTTCTACCTAAAAAGGGGTGGAAAAACCCTCAAACGTTTTTGTTTCTACGAGCCGGGAGCGGGGAAGCGAGTAGGATATACTAGTAAAAAAATGGGAGGGAACCAAAAGATAACATGACCTAAAGTTCTTAAGTAGTCAAGTACTTATATCGATGCAATTTTGTAGATCAATATAATTCTAAGGTTGTTTCGTTGCATGTGCGTAAGATGTTCTATAAATTTCTTTGGACTACAAATAGTTGTAGGATTGAAGAGACTATATTACAATATTGGAACTATGTCTTCAGTTTATTTTCACTTAATTATAAAATATAAAACCATATGCTAGATTTATTATTTGCTCTAGTTTCATCCCTTTGATCCAAGTTATTTGTCTGCATTTGATTTGTTACTACGACATTGATAATAGAGGTGTGGTAGGTTCGCTATAGGTAGAGTTTTAGTCCTGAATTTCGCCCATCAAAACAAAGGCTTATTGATTTGTGCTAGTGTCAGTGTCACCCACTCCCATGATTGATTATTCAGATTGCTCAAGAGTGGGCAAGTGATATTTTTTACACATTTTATTTTCAATTAAATCTTTGGCAGAATGTTTAAGACTTTGATTTACTAGAAGCGGAGGAAGAATTAGTAGCAACTTGTCAAACATGATATTCTAGTATCAACTATGGTTTCTTTTATCTTGCATCTTACTTAAATTTATTAGTTTACACTTTATTTGTAACTGTTTTATACTTAGCGGGTCGAATTTATAACCATCGTCTTATTGAAAAACCAATGTAAATACTCCAAAATTTAAGTAATGTCTAAATATATATGATCACAAATTAAACCATAACAAAATAATTAAAATTTGCATATTTTGTAAAATAAGATGAATGATCAAACGTCATATCTAAATGCCAACAACAATTATCTATTATTTTGGAGGACGGAGTATATCTGTACAATTTGTGAATGTTCCCCTCCAAGGGAAAAATAGTCTGCTCAAACAAAAAATCCCCTAGCATTATGGAACAAATGTTCCACACCAACTAAATGATGTTTTGGAAGTAATTTAACGGTTCAATGTAGAGCTAACAATGGTCCAAAAAGTGACTTATGGTTAAGCAACATTTAAGGCATCTTTACGAAAAGCATCAATGTCACCGAAGATACTCTGACAGATTACCCATCTTTGACTTCGTTACTGTAAAACATAATAGACACTACTAACTTTATTTTGGCTGCCACGGCACGTTAGCCTTCGCTGTCATATATATTTATTCGTCAAAATGGTACTCACTAGAAAAAAAAAAGTGTACACATATTAAGAGGTGAGCTGGAGCTTCTATTTTATGAACACGTAGGTCAATTTTCCAATTAAAAACATGTGTATATTTTTCCTATTAAAAGCATTTCCAATGCGCTACAAAGATTAGGTTCAACTGTCTACAAGTTTTATTTTCCTGTCCCTCTCTGCCTCTCTGGCCAGTATTAGTCGTTGACAGGAGAGGACTGATTCTGTTAGCCAGTTGATGACACAGGACAGCGTGAATGAGTGAAGCACTGAAGCTAGCGGGCAGCGTTATCCTAAACAGTAAACGCTGATCGGTCAGTCGTCCACCGTTTAGTGTTTAGTCGGACTATACGGCCGTTTAAACGGACTAAAAAACAAATTACATGGGATTACTACATGGCAAATATGGTTGACCATCGAGAAGCATTTAGGCATTGTTTGTGTACTTGTGGATTGATGTGGAATAGAAGGAATTAGGAAAATTTTTGAATTATTGTGGATTTAAACACACTCCAATCCCTCCAATCCACGTGTATTCCACTCCAATCCACGTGTACCCAAACAAAGCCTTAAACGGTGTGTAAACGGCATACACGGCCGTGCAGGCAAACCACGAGCAAGGCATAACAGTTTGGTGTGACGGTTGGGAAGAACCATCTCCAAACATTAGTACGGACTGGAGTGAAGCTGCATTTGACTGACATTTCATTCCTGATTTCCTGAACCTAGATAGATGAGTAAATTTGAGTTAAAAAGAGCACATCTGGTTGGGGGCGGCAACCTTGTGGTTGTGTAGCATGCTGCGTGCCTAAAACCATCTTGTGTAGCATGAATAAACTGAGCTAGGTTCAATTCCCTAACTAATTTAATGTTACTCGCATAAACCCTAAACATCTTCTGTAATCTGTAATACTGTATCATGCCTACCCTTCATTATCTAAAAAAATCATGACTACCCTGTGTGACAGTCAGACTGGACGGAGGCATCTGGCGGCTGCCTGAAAGAGTGTAGAGATAGGCAAAGTTCGTCAGCGATGAAGGATGTCACTGACTGGAAGCCAACCAACCCATTGGATGCTCCAGGTGTTATCTACTTGCCTGCACCAAACCCTCTAGCCACACTTGTCAAAGCTGGTGTCACCAATGTGATCTTGTCTTGGTTTACAATTTTGCACCTTTATTGTTTCCCCCATTGCTACAGAACGTAAGCCACTCCTAGACCTGTGCAGGGTAGGCTATGGATGAATTTTCTAAGCATCACCTGATTCATGGAACTGATGAAATGAATAAAGATGCTGGGACACATCTGAATACATGATTTTTTTTTTACGGTTTCTGAATACATGATAAGCCTAAAACATCTGAATACATGATGAGCCTAAACATTGTATCCTCTTGATGTACTACCCTTGGACTTAATAAATATGCTTCCTTTTTCGAGAAAACATGATGTTGATGCATCGCAGGAATGGTATGGCGAGTAATTTGGCTGGATGATGCCATGTACTCATGATCGCTTGAAACATTTTCCTTTGCACTGTCCTGTCCCATTAAATATGTCCTAGTTAAATCAACAAACCAATGATTAGACCTCATAAGTAAGTCACCTGTTCTTCCTAGATTCAAATTGTTTCATATATATCCTGTACTATACTGTACCTGAAATTGTCTTGTAAGTTCTACGAGTAAATATATTTTTGTGTCTTCAGGGCAGTCCTGCAGCCTAAATCAAACACAATTTGGACCTTTTCCTTCTCTTGTTTTCTATCACCACGAAGTGTCAATGATTTGATTTGTCAGGTAGCATACATAAGCAAAGATCTTGGTAGCTTATAGAATATGAATTGAAGCTGTAAGAAAGTAGTTGGTGATCGTTCGAATCCACCAGGGACCGAAACCCATAATAGATGACGAATCATTATCTTCTGCTGTAAGCTAATTCAAGATTCAGTAGTAATAAAGGATGACATTGGAATGCATGTGTAAAACAGTACACTGCACTTCATAAATGATCGTGCTAAATTATGTTAAATCATGATCCCTTTCACAATGACAAGGAAAACAAAAAACTGCACTTCTGTAACAACCCAATAAAATGGTATATGTGCAAAAATTTATATTATTTCAGTAGTTTACATTGTGATATCAATATAGTTTTATGAAGAGCTTAACCAAAAGGATAAAGAATACAGAAAATGCATTATAAAAACTAGAATGTATCATTTTAACTAGAACAGTGGGTTTTTTCTAATTTAATTATTTTAAACACATTACCAAATTGGGCTAGGAACATAACAAGATAATAAAGCTTCAATGTCTTCTCCAATCTAAACCATATCATCTGATTATACCAATACTAAGAAGAGTACAATTCTGAAGCACACTTTCTTTCCAAACTCCATATGTTTTAGTTTTAGTTTGAGTTTGAGCTGAAACCCAAAAAATCTTACAGTACCTCCCCCAGCTCTGTGAAAGTTTAAGAAAGGTCTAGAACACTATAGGCCAATAAAAACTATCTGCTAAGAGAAGCAAACCAGTGACCTACTGAACTATATGTTAAGCAAAGAAGTCAAGGACTAAGGCACATCATACAAGAAATGGAGATCAATTATGGGTTCTGCACTAGTTTATGAACCGAAAGATGGGGCAGGAGGGAGGCAGTAAAGTGATGAGAGCTTGGTCTGTCTTTTAATTTCTCTTATGTTGCGTGCGTAGATGGCCTTCAGAAATGAGAAATAAGAGCCTGTACTTCCAAAGCACGTGGAATGATGGATAGTGCATGCTACGTGAACTCGGTAAAACATTGCTTGGACTCAGAGATATACGATGAAGAGTCAAGTGAACCCAGTTCAGTGATTCACGCATTTGCTTTTACATCTGTTGCTCCGGTATTGGGAGGGTGCGAGCAAATACATATATGCAACTTCTTGGAACTAGGAGCAAATACATACATGCAACTTCTTGGCCTCGACAATTCTACATGCTTCAAAACTTGATGCGGTTCAACAAACTTGTTCTGCAGTCAATTGGATATCCTGAAACTGCGACTGCTAATCAACTGCAATGTTTAGTTTTACTGAACAGTCTGAATGAAGTTTTTTTTAGAAAGGACAGTCTGAATGAAGTTATACCACCTTAGTAGCTTATTGAGCTGTGAAGTTTATCAGTTTTTTATCCCCTTCCAGTCAGTATGGCCGTATGGATCCTGCACTTGTTTGCTTGTGGCCTCTTCTTTTCATTTCTATCGACCACTAATGTCGGTAAGAAACATAGTTCGAGCCTAGAAATCAATATTTTATTTTTTTCATAAAAAAAGATTTTAACTTTTCAGATTAAATACTGAGTTAGCTCAATCATTTGTTTGCACTTCCAGAACACCTTGCCCCCCAGATGAACAGAAGATAAAAAAAAAGTCTAGACCATCAGTTAGGTGGTTACTCAAGTTTCTGAAGAAAACCTTCTGACAATACTGCCTTTAGATATCTACTCCCAGAAAAGTCGAGCACAACATTACAAACCAGAAAACAACTAGAAATACAAGACAAAGTACGATAAAAGAAGCAGGTGAGGTTTATGTCGCATATCAATGTGGTCATACCGCTCACCTAAACAAACAGCACTCTATATTTCTCTTATTCAAGTCAACAGAATCAAGGGCCATATAGTTTATTATGAGCACAGCTAAGACCCAAGACCACTGTCCCTTTCGAAATATCATGCACATGCAATTGCATGGTACAAAGTGCAGAGCAGAGTTCTCTGTTCAAATAAATTATGTTCAGCCTGTTGTTGTAATGTTGTTCCTGTTGGAAACAGGGAAGAAGCCTTTTATATATAGGTAAGCCATATGCTCTGGTTTTCCCGGGCATCTGAAATACAAGCCCACACATCGAGAGGGAGGCAGATCCTCTCTGGCAACTTTCTGCCATTGTCCTACCCTGTTCTTATCCATCAATAATGGTGCGACCTCCATGTTGTGATGAGAAGGGCCTCAAGAAGGGCCCCTGGACCCCTGAGGAGGATCAGAAGCTCATGAACTATATCCAAAAGCATGGCCATGGAAGCTGGAGGGCACTGCCAGAACTCGCAGGTACTTTCACTGTTACGCATTTCTGTGTCTCATGCACTTGAGTTCCACCAAAACATATTCAGTATATTTGTCATGCAGGACTGAACAGGTGTGGCAAGAGCTGTAGGCTAAGGTGGACCAATTACCTCAGGCCAGACATCAAGAGAGGAAAGTTCTCCGAGGAGGAAGAGCAAACTATCCTCCAGCTCCATTCCATCCTTGGAAACAAGTACTAACTGCACCTAAAATTGCATAGTTCTCTTATCAAGTGTTTGGGCTAATTAATTTGTAATCGAACCAGGTGGTCAGCTATCTCAAAACACCTTCCTGGGCGAACAGATAACGAGATCAAGAACTTCTGGAACACCCACCTCAGGAAGAAGCTCATCCAGATGGGCATCGATCCGATGACCCACCGCCCAAGAACAGACTTCTTCGCAGCTCTCCCGCAGCTTATCGCACTTGCCAACCTCCACCAGCTCATTGAACAGCAACCATGGGATGGCCACACTTCCGGGACACAGACACAGACTGAGGCAGTCCAAGCTGCCAATCTCCAGTACATGCAGTCGCTGCTTCAGTCTGCAGCATCCATTGCACCCAGCCCTACCTCCATTAGCAGCCTCAACAGCCTCACGTCTGACCTAGACCAGATCAGCCTCCTTACCCCTCAGCATATGCTTTCACCAACTATTCTTGAGAATATTGGCGGCAATGATTTTGCCGGTCAGGTGCCACACAACCAAACGCCAAGCACTACTCGCTTTGACCAACCAGTTATTAGCAACATCAACATGAACTCAGATAATAACGTGAGCAGCAGTGAGCGGTGCCATGTTGAGGGAGAGGACAATAATAGCCAGAAAAGCATGTTGCTATATGAAAACTCACTACCACCACTCTCGGACATGTCGGCCTCCAACCCTAGCAATGCCATGAGCACCTCAAAATGCGGTGACAGCAGTGCGCCATTGCCTAGTTGGTCTGAAATCCTACTTGATGAAGAGCTCATGAGAGAATTTGATTGAATTATTGAGCTCTATGGTTGTAAAATATATACCCACCGGTTTGCATCTTTTAGATTTTAGGTTTTCCAGCTTTTTACCCAGTTTGATGCATGACGTATATACTTGTATACATAAGGTAGATGTACGTTACTCAAAAAAAACTACCGCATGCTCTGCTTGAGTTGCCTTTTTTTTTACCTTCCTCTATACTAGTACCTTTATAAATTCCTATTGTCTTTTGATTAGTCAATAGTGAACCACTTTGAAGTAATTTCATGAAGAAATTTGGTTGCAGATAATACTAGGAATTAAGAGAGTAGTGTTCAAGAAGTAATATGTATAGAAAAACTTACACATTATGCAGGAAGAAGTTCTAAATGCATCTGTGAAGAAATATAGTGTGATCCGTAAAAAAACATTCTAGATGCTTTCACTGATGCAAAAGAATAAAATATAGGCGTGGAGAAGAACCTTGTCAGGCAGTTAATCACCTAAAAGTCTCAAACTGCCATGTCAACTAACAGTCACAGAAAACAGGCAGGAAATGTAGGAACAACCCACCCAAGCAGCTAAAGCTAAAGCACAGGCTGTTGTACACCGTTAGTATTTAATTATACTGATCATACACCAATCAACTCCTGTCAGTGCACCGACTGTCACGCACTACTTGTCTTCACTAGCTGGCATCGTGTCCTTGTTTTATAGGAAGCATCCTCTACCGTGAAAGGCGAAACTATTTACATGGAGTAAATTTTAATTCCAAATGCCATGTTTCCATAAAACAATGTAAGAATATGGCTTCCTAAAATTATCCCATAAAAATAAGGTCAGAAAAGTAATTGCATGCTTATCCTAAGAAGGAATACAATTTTGGGTGACAAAACATTCAATGTTCATTGGGTAGGGCATCAAGTTCCATGTCCACTGATAAAGCTTATAAGTGTTGGTTATATCAACTACCATCGAAATTTACAACACCTAAAATTGTGTGTTTGGCAAACTAGGAAAGAAAAATAGAGACATGAGAAGATTAATCATTTGAGATAAAATAAAAGAGCGAGTTTTTAAGGAATCTTTTTTACCTAGAAAGTCATAGGTATACCCCTTACGCTGGCCCCACTGCGCAGTTTGAAAAAGGTTAGAAAGGTGTGGAAAGGTCCAAAACCCATAGATGCAAAATGTTTCATCCACTTTCTCTTTTTATTTCTCATATTATTTTATACTCATACCCACATGTTACTTTCCCTCTCTTGGTTTTAATGAGAAAAGAATAACGTCAATCAATCAGGTCTCCTTCTTTTAATTCTATTTCCTTTTTCTCTTTCCTATTGCCTCCTTCCTCATCTCACAACACGTGCGTGTTGCACATACACCTATGCTAGTTTGAGATAAAATTGCATCCATTGGTTAGCTTGTTATTAGTCATTCCGTATGACACCGAGATAGTAAGGCTTTGATTGGAAAGTTTGTGTTTTTGTGATTTTAGGCATCCATGGTTTGTAGTAATACCATAGTATTTTAAGTCACAAGATGTTTGGTTACCATCTGAAAAACAATATTTTTTAAACCATGGTATTTTTAGAGTACATGAACTCCACTCGGACCTAAAGTTTTCATGACTTGCCTAGCCTAGCTTTTTGCATGTTTCACTAAATACTATGGTTTTGTATGTTGTCCAAACAAGCTCTAAGAAATACTGTGGTTTTAGCCAGCCAACGTCTCGGGCGGATTAAATTTGTCAGGCCTCACACAAATTTATTTAACTTCATTGGTATAAAGGTAGCCGATGAATTTAGTGGGATTCAAAAAATCCTGGCGGCCAGCTAAGTTCATCTGGCCTGGCCAGGCCAACGAAATTCATTAACTTCGTCGGGTACGTACCAAAACCGACAAACTTATTTTAGTTTCGTCGGCCCTAACGAACTTAGTTAGAATATTTTTGTCACAAAATTAAATAAACCGACAAATTTTCTCGTGTTCCTGCAGTGACAAATGTAAACCATGATATTTGAATACTATGGTTTCGGGAAACTAAGATTAGAAACACGCTCTAAATGGTTCTCCTGGTTAATAAAATTTTGAATATTTTTGAAAAATCCTGATTTTGCCTCATAAAAATTGAATTAATTGCGATATGTAGTCTCATACAGGTTAAGGAATGGAATTATAAAATGAGAGCTAATTTTGCATCGGCAGGACCACCTAATAACTAAGATGACAGAAACAGTACTATCCTGGTTAACCAAGCACATCATATCGTCCCATCCAAACTCTGCATCCCACTACGCTACAATCATAATTTTTTGAATTCTATGACATCGAAATGGCATTGAAGAGTTGTGCGATGCCAAATGACATCAATTTTTTTTTTCTTATCTGCTTGACCACTCCACGCATGAGATTCCACACATGATTTTGTTTTGTTTCCAAATCAAACGAATTATTTTTAAAAACTTAAAAACTAATACTCCCTCTGAACTAAAAAAACGCCATATACATATATTAATCGAGATAGTAGCAATCTAAAATTTCAATAATTTCACCAAAATTGTCCAACACGCCAACTATTTATTCCTGTCGCAGTCGTAACCATGTATGAGTTCGCATTCGTAACCATGTATGAGTTCGATCTGGTCAATAACATATACTCCCTCTATTCTTTTTTTATTTGACATGATTAATTTTTTTCTAAAACTTTAATTTTTTGTCTTATTAATAATAAAACAAAAAACAACAAAATAAATGATAAGTAATGTATTTTTTTAATATAAGATGAAGGATCAAAATTTTAAAAAAAAAATCAACCGCGTCAAATAAAGAAAATGGAGGAGTATCATCATTCATGTCACTATATAACCTAAGACCATCCCCAACCATTGACAAAAAGACTTGCCTATCCATTATTCCTCCACTATTCCAACTATCTCCCTCTGTGTCTACAGTAGCGCTACAGTGTATAGGCAACCCTTTTCCTCAACCCATTGGGATAGTTTAAGAGACCACTATTCCAACTATCTCCCTCGCGCTACAGTGTATAGACAACTCTTTTCCTCAACCCATTGGGATAGTCTAAGAGACGGTTACAGTGGTTGCAACGGAATTAGGAGGAACCAGGTGAAATCATGTATTTTTTAAATTTTTATGACCGAATTATGTATTGAAAATTATAAAATTAAAATTATTATAGGTACCGAGCCCACCGTTTTTAGCTCCGGACCTACTTATTTGGTACTGTCTGGTTCCGATTCTATGGTTCAGTCTATTTACCGTTAAATCTCGTTTGATAAACGACTCTCTTTTTTTTTCAACCACCATATACAAGTTGTAATAACCTTACTGTTCAACCCACTTACGTGCCGTAAAAAAGAGGCAGTAGAGCCTATCGGAAGCCCTATAGCAGGTGCCTCCGAAAGCCCGCCGGCGCTTGCGAGTTGCGAGCTTACGATGGCGGGGCAACAAGACCCTGCCAACGCCGCTGGACAACAACGCGCCAAGAGGGCGCAGGTGGAAAGGCCGTCGGCAGACGACGACGCCGAGCACGTAGACGCCGTCGTCGCTGAACCCCAGCAGGGAGCGCTGGCCGGTGGCCCAGCAGAGCCACCGTGCCTGCGCGACCACATCCTCCCGATGCTGAACCTGCCGGCGGAGGCCGACCTGCCGGTGCACTTCCTCGGCGAGAAATCTCTGATTCGCTTCAACGTCGACGACAACCAGAACCGGCTCTTGCTCTACCAGTGGGGCGACCACGGTGGCCTGCTGCGCCGCCTCATTCTGACCCCCGAGGAGCTCCACGACTACGAGGTGGGAGCCCCGAGGCCAGGGCCACCGCTGCGGCCAGCGCCGGAGGACGGCGTCGCCGACGCCGAGCAGTGGATGAGGAAGAGGATGAGAGCGGCGGATGCGCACTGGCGGCGCGGCGGCGTGCCCGTGAACCTGGTGCACCATCGCGCCGTCGCCCGGGGGTTGCGGCTCTTTGGGTCGAAGCCCGGCGGCGGCGCGGTCATCAAGGGCAGCGGGTACATCGACTTCGTCCGGCGATGCGGCCTCAAGGACAAAGATGTGATCGAGATCTGGGCCTTTAGGCAGAGCGGACTTGGCCACGGCAGGGAGATTAGCACGTGCGACGATTGCACTCTGCATTTGGCGATCTTTCAGAAAGATCAGCAAACGATGTGCAACCACTGTTCGCTCCTCATGTGCTGCCACAACTGATTGTAGATACCATCATGCATGGCTTCTTGCACACATCTGAAAGGTAGTTTCTTGCACAATTGTAAAAGCGCTCTGTCTACGACGCAGGCTGGACATTCGCAGCTAGTATAGTATCTACAAGCATGTCATTTAGTATCTACAACCATGCCATTTAGTATCTACAAACATGAATGGCAAAACTCTTCATGTTTTCAACCTCTTCCATATCGAAGCTCTCTACACATAATAATCTGCAAACGTTGTATACGACAAAACTGTACAAGCCACACTAAAGGAAAGGGTGGCAACAACCGTCAAAAGCTTCAGAACGGTCACAGATTCCAAAATCCTTGCTTTTCGGTGCGGCAGACCGTGAGCATCTCTTCGTATTTGGAAGCATTGACGAAGCCCCACAGCTGCGTTAGATAGGATAGGATATTGCCATCAGGTTTCACCGTGACAAAGTATTAAAACAAAACTGAAGCACATGCAGAACCCATAGCTCTACACAGTCTATTCCATACCTCAACATCTTTGATTTTGAATTCCGGGGTATGTGATAAGCATGGGTTGTTAAAAGTCTCCGATGTGGAACTAGAACCAGTCAGACTGCAAGGATCCAAAGAGAAAAAAAAAACATGTGAGATGGGTAAGATAATATACGACGAAAACACGAAAGCAGTACTTGTGCCTGGAAGCTGGCATATTATCCATTAACCTTTTTACGAATTTCCCATCAACATACTAACAAGACCTAGAAACTAGGAATTTATGCCACGTGATGGAAAGGAAGAACATAGATTACAGGTCTCCATCGAGATAAAGTGCGAAGTGACCACCACCTCCCATTGCCAGATAATCGGTTGAGCAAAACGTAAAATAGTTATTAGCACCTGCAATTCAAAATGTATAGAAGATCCTAAGTAACCAAAAAATAATAATCAAAGATAAACACTTACGATAAATATGATGCATCCTAACAACAAACCAGTAGCACTACCCTGACTGTTTTCAAAGCATCATTTACCATAGGCATTAATTAGACGTCCGTGTAAGATAAAGCTGATGTGGCAGGCTAGTTAAGGAAGATATTGAGCTAGTGTCTCCAGGAACAAACAAACTAGGTTCAACATCCAACACATTAGAAACTAGCAAATATGCATTGGCAGGAGTAAGGACCCTAGAAATGTAATTTTCCTATTTAACTATTGGCCGTGATAAATCAACTAGGTGCATCGGAGAGCTCATTTCTACACACCAAATTAATGCACTCTCTCACCTAGTCACATCTAAAAAATAAGCATAGGAGCGGCCTAAGCATTTCAGATCTAGGCATTTAGGATAAGCACGTAGACAAGACTATAACAGCAGTGGTAATACAAAAGCTAGTAGTCCATAGTTCAAAAGTATGGAAATCAATTCACAATACTTCCTGTTTTCCAGGTTATACAAATCACGTAAGCATAGCAAACATAAATTACCTGTTGGACGGCATATAACAGGACGGCCATCTACGTTGGTGAACACGAAGCAGTCCTTAGTCCCCTGAAAGATTAGGTGTAAGTACCAAGTGCAACCAGTGTAATGTAAATAGGCATTGCAAAATCAGCATCAACATGCGCTCGAACCTGATATTTCTTTTTTATGATAGGCTGCAGTGGGGCCTCGACCAAACCACCAAAAACTGCTCCTCTTCGGTCCCCAACTATCTGAGACAGCACACATTATTATGTGGATATCAGTAACTAAATTGTAAGATCAACTAAAGCATCCTGTCTCAATGGTGCCCCAAAATGTATATAGGATTGAATCAAGTGGCACAGCCATCAAAAGAAAAATGGTCGGTTGACACACGAATGGAAATCCAAGGTGCTGCTGAGGGATATGTGCTTTCTTTGGCAAGCTTTCTAAGACAAAATTCAGTCAGCCCAACAAATGAAAGAAAGGAATTGGCCAATAAACAGAACTTGTTATATGGGTGTATAGAAGCTACGACACATAAAACCCAGGGCTGGACCTTTTTTTGGTGCTACGAGAGGGATTCAACATTCAGCTTCTGGATATATCAGTACAAAATTTGACCCTATCTTCACAAACAAACAATTGTTAGACTGAGGAACCTTGCAATATTAAGGTCTTTAATTTGAATTAAGTATGTCAATAAAAAAATAGAAAATCTCTGGTGTTATGAAATGATAACATAAGGTTCAGGCTTGTATGATCAGAGAGACAGTGCTTCTGGATTTTTGGAGAATGCTGTATCGACATGGCATTGCATGTTATTACACTAAAATTACAAGTAATACTTGTATAAGCTGTATCATTTGATAGAATACAGAAAAAATGGTATCTAAAGTGGACTAATCATATTCCATGCAAGGAGAAAAAATAGAGTAAGCATCTTCGTGTAATCGTGTGATGTAAGGGTAAAATGAATACTGTACATCAAAATGACACTACATAACATACCAAAAGTGAGTAGCCAGCACAAAGCCTGCTCCTTCGGTACAAAGTTGACAAAGATATTCCATGCCTCCACGTACTGAGAAGGTGTGAACATAGACATCAGAAAATCAACTATATTCCAAAGATGGTAATCAACAATATATTTATATTCTAGAAATGTTTTGAACCTGTATACCAACATCCAGTTCCTTCCTTGAACAAGAATAGGAAGAGATGTATACAGAACAGCTCTCATCATTTCTGACAAAAGAATAGATGGTTCAGACATAGCTGGCAAATTAACGTGCAAAGCTGTTTCCTTTGATCCCTTCATATCGAATCCGGGTGCAACTGATTCTCTTTGACCTATGATTTCACCATCAACACTGTGGGTGGGTTTCTGTCTGAAACTACTGAGTCCTGCTCTGCCAATAATTCTTCCAATGGAATGCTTCCCTCTACTAAGCAAACTCTTCCTCCCACTGCCTGCCTTCCCAACAGGTGTTAAAGTTGGATATTCCACATCTAGATTATGCTCAGGTATGGTCTCCATTGAATCCTTACTGGAGACTGAGGAAGACACAAATGACGCCAGAAATGCTCGGAAGGAAGATGTGTCAGGACCATCAGGAGTCTCAGAATCTATGTCAGAATCTTCATCGCCAAATAGTGTGTCATTTCCTTCAGTGTCCTCCTATAAAGGAGAAAGAAACATTCAGCTTTTAATCCATGGATTGGTGAACGGAATGGTTGGGAGGTGTCATCTTATTGCGAATCATTGAGACTAAACAATCCATCAGTATTTCCTGTGTTTGTTCTTTTCTTTTCATGGAGATACCATTCTCAAACTTTTGCTTGATGCAAACAGTTACAGGGTAACAGTAATAATGTCCCAGGAAACATTTGGACTTACAACTTTTCAGTTATTATTACCTTGGATGTTACTATCATGAACCTTAGTTCATGAGGGGGATAAATGACTACGAGGTCAGGGTTGGGTGCCAGAGATTGAGATAGAGAAATAGAAAAAGGAACTTGATCTATTGCTCAATTGACTCCCTTCAAGATACAAACCTCTCCTTATATAGAGAGGTTTCATTAACCTCTAACTCCTAACTCCTAAGGCATATTTAATCTTATCCCTAATGTTGACATATCTAGTCTTGTCCACAACCAATCCCAATCCTAACAGCACAAATCGCCCATTACATTTACAGTTACTTATCTCCAAATTGCAAGCCGCAATAGCTCATCAGTAAAAGCAGCATATGGCAACAACAGAGTCTTCTAGTCACAAGCAAGTTGGGCAAAAGCAACTTGTATGAAACATATGTTTCCCCATAAAGAAATGAAAACAGATAAACCTAAACTTCTACCATACTGAAGTGGTACAGGAATTTAACTAGGCAAACATTTGGAGAATTAAGTATCTTCCCTACTGTGCCTCCACAAACATAGAAGAAGAGAATTAGAGCCTAATTGAAATCTGAGTATTCGCTAAGTGCCCACAAACTTCCTGGTTTGGTGCTACCCACTACACAGTGCAATTGGGTCGATAATTTTGCTCTACCGGCAAAGTAATCACCATAAAAGGCCTCTATCACAACGGCCACTTCATGGACCATCTACGAGGACAAGATCCCGACGAATTAGCATCCCAATCCCCGCATCGCATCCCTCAGCTCCCAGTTAGCAGCGCCACAGCGAGGAGGCCCTAAACCCCCACAAACCCAACCCCCCAAAAAAATACAAAACCGATCGAAGGAATATACACGCCGGCGCTACAACCCAATCTCTAGCCGCAGCCCCTAATCAGCCGATTGCTCGAATCGACGCAGCAGGCGCGGCGGGAACGGAACGGGATTTCTGGAGCAAAGCAATCAGCGGGGGGAAATAGGAGGTGGTGCAGGAGGAACAAACCGGGAGGTGGCAGGGGTGGTGTCGCTGGCGCTCGCGCTCGGAGACGGGGTTGAGGATGACGGTGGCGAGGTCGGACACCAGGTGCGCCGCCTTCCCGCCCAGAGCCGGCAGGTACCCCATCCCGGCTGGCGGCTGGAGCCCGCACCGCCCTCGCGCTGGAAAAAATTAGGATGAGATCAGGAGACAGGAGAGGGGAATCCCATTCCCATCACCATCCCCGTGCGGCCGTACTCCACCTCCTCCGCCTGATCCTGATGCTGCCGGCTGGAGACTCGATCGAGAGCGTTCCAGTGCGAAGGGTTGGTTGGGTGAGACCCGGGTGGAGATAGAGGTGGGGAGGGGAGAGTGGAATGGAAGCGCAGAGCTCGCTGTGCCCGTGATCCGGGGGATCCGTCATCCGTCGCAAGGGAAGGGACGACACGTCACGACACGAACACGAGACTTCTCGCCGCGGCCCGCGACCCACGCCCGTAGTGGTTGGTGCGGATCATCGCTATCGCCCAGCGGCATCTTGCAGCCTGCCGGGCACCATTTTTACTGAAGTTTATTGCTTTGGACAAATTTCACAGAGTATGTGCGAACATTGAACACTTGAAAAGCTAGATCCAGCAATCCGTTTATAGATTTGCATTCTTACATTTTCAATGTTTTGTTGATAAACAAGATACAAATTGTTCTCAGAGTGTTCGGCTGCACACTTTTTTCACTGTTGATTGGCTGTGCACAGTAACAAGCAAGACACATATTTGCAGTGGCAGCTCTAGCTGTTGAAAAAGACAGCCGAACACACTGTCTGTTTGGCATAGACTTATTTTTCAACATAAAACTGATTGCATTAAATGAAAGTTTTATACCAAACTAAACTAATTAAAGTATTTGAATAGTTTGCCAAAATTGTCGACCTTAGAAGTTAGAACTTAAAAACACGTTGACACACTCAACTCAATTACTGCTCACGGCTCAGATGCCGCAACGTTTGCATTGTTCGTACTATCTTTACAACATTGACATCAATAGCCCCCCTTATTCAACCCAGGTGCATAGGCAGCAATCCGGCCTCTTCACTCGATTTGAGTGAAAATTTAGCCAAATGATACAAGCACATAACCCTAAGGCTAACAGACACAAAAGATCAACAACATCTCCCCAAAGATGGGAGCAAAAAAAACTAGAAAAAAAAAAGCTAAACCTTTAACCTTAAGCTCCCTTTCCATCCAAATTTATTGATAATCTCCATGACGGTTGCCTCCAAAAGTGAGCAGCCGGTCCTCATAGTTTCTTTTCCTTCCTCTTTGAATAGTGGAGACCAACTTTAAATCCAATATGTCTCCCTAAAAATCACTTGCGAAAACGATATAAAGGGAGTTCTATTGAAAACCATATCATTTCGGTACAATCAGATTACCCACAACAGAGCAGCTGTACCTGCTAAAATTTGGTTCTTAAGCTTGAAAGGTACACTTTTCAACCAAGAACCAAACATGCTAGCTACATTAGAAGGTGGTTGAATGCCAAACGTAACGAATATGGTATTCCAAATGAACCTTGCCACATGGCAATCGAAAAACAGATGTTGTATGGTTTCATCTGCGTGGCAAAAACAACACTTAGTGCTACCCTGCCAACGGCGCTTAGCCAAATTGTCCTTCGTTAGAATGACCTCAGTTCTCAAATAACAAAGAAAATTTTTGATTTTGAGTGGAATTCTTAGGTTCCACAAATCACAAGTTACTAGTATCGTATTATCTAGAATCAAATTATTATACATTGACTTGACATGAAAAATGCCATTCTTGTGAAGCCTCCACTTAAAAGTGTCATTCTCCTCGGACAAGTTAATGTTTGCCACTTTTGAAACTAATTTATACCATGCCATCAAATTATCACTGTTAAAGATCTGCGAAAAGAAATATTGAGGGAAATAGACTTTAACACACTAGCAACCGTCACTGCTTTCTTCCTCACAATGCGGTAAATGCTAGGATAAACTTTCATCAACAGCTTATCTCCAATCCAACAATCCTCCCAGAACCTGACTTAATTTCCACCTTTAACCTCAAAAGAACCTAACTCTAGAAACTAGTCCTTTGCATGCATGAGGCCTGATCAAAAATGGGAATCACCGGGTTTCTTGGACACTTGAGAAATAGACTTATTACTTTACATGCATGAGGCCTGACCAAAAATGGGAATCAACGGGTTTCTTGGACACTTGAGAAATAGACTTACTTTCTTTTAAGTAAGTCTTGCCAAAGACCATCCTCATTTATGAGGTTGAAGAGCCATTTAGTTAGCAGGCATCTGTTTTGAACTTCCAGATTCAAGATATCCAACCCACCTAAATGTTTAGGTTTGCGAAGAATGCCCCATTTGGCTAATCTATATTTTTTTATGCTCATCAAAAAAATCTAGATCTATAATAATCTAACTTTTTAAGAACTCTTTTAGGAACCTCAAAGAAAGAAAGCATAAATATGAGTAAACTGGAAAGAACTGCGTAGGCTTATTTTCAATATTTATAATAATGGTTTGTTGTACACCTTTTATGATATACAAGAAAACTATTATTGAAGCATATAAACGTGGCATTTTTTTCTGAAAGATCTCATTAAATGAGCACAATTGTAAAGCCATGTTTGGAATGCGAGAAAAAGTCACTATTTCTATGTGTATTTTTTATGAAATTGAACCGTCTCTGTGTGGAATTCTTACGTGATTATGGTAAAATTGCTGCATTTCAAATGAGCCCTAAAATTAGGGGAAAATGTTTTAATGAATTTGAAATGGTAAGCATTTAGAAACAAAAGTGTCTAAAATCGATATTTTGAAACAGAGATGTTGGTACCAATAGTTGCACAACAGATAAGATCCTAATAATTGCATACAGTACTCACGCCGAGCGGCACCAACTCATCGTCCGGTCGCCTTCCCCTCCCCCTGCATTTCCGCTGTCTGCCTTTATCCTGCAGGAGGCCCGGAACGCGCATCTCCATTCGGCTCCATCCCGAGATCCCGCATCCCAGTCCCGGACACAGTCACACAGACACCGCCGATGGCGACGCTCAACGTTCCCGCCGCCGTCCCGCCCGTTGCCGACGACTGCGAGCAGCTCCGCAAGGCATTCCAAGGTCAGTCCCCGTACCCTGTCTCGCCGCGCGGGCCGGATTTCCTTGTCCATGCGACGTATACGTTCGCGGCGTGACGCGATCGTGCGATCTGACCGACTGACCGTGCGTTTGCCACTCCCCGCGGGCGTGCAGGGTGGGGCACGAACGAGGCGCTCATCATCTCCATCCTGGGGCACCGCGACGCCGCGCAGCGCCGCGCCATCCGCCGCGCGTACGCCGAGGCCTACGGCGAGGAGCTCCTCCGCTCCATCACCGACGAGATCTCCGGCGATTTCGAGGTAATGCGATCTATCCACCACTGGTCCTCCTCGCCGCACGCGCTGGCGTCTCCAGATCTCTCTCACTCACCGGGCTGTGATGATGATGCGACCCAGAGGGCCGTGATCCTGTGGACGCTGGACCCGGCGGAGCGGGACGCCGTGCTGGCCAACGAGGCGGCGCGGAAGTGGCAGCCCGGGAACCGCGTGCTCGTCGAGGTCGCCTGCACCCGCGGCTCCGCGCAGCTCTTCGCGGTCAGGCAGGCGTACCACGAGCGCTTCAAGCGCTCGCTTGAGGAGGACATCGCTGCGCACGTCACTGGGGACTTCCGCAAGGTGATGCGTTCTCCCACCTGTTCTTCGTGCCTGCAGAATCAGTATCGATATCGCGATCTGGTTCATCCGTGTGCGATTGGTTGGAATACTGTTGCTACCTGATAACCTTCGCGATGGATAACTGAATGTGGATCATACGTTGGTTTGTTGATTTTCTGACGTGGAGATGTGAATGTGTGATATCGATCAGTTTGTTCTTATGATTCGTGAGTTCACGATCATTAAATGCCATGCTTATGATACTGACTTCTAGCCCAGCCACTATGTAATGAAATGCTAACTAAGTTGGTGGATCTAGAATTTTCATTAATGAGACTGGTAGTTGTTGGATCCTGTTGTTGACCTGTAAAATCTAGCATTCCGAATTGTAGCTTTTCTACCCTCCTCAGGACAAAGGTCAGACCAAAATTCAGTCTTAATACCCCCACCCTTCACTCTGTTTGTCATTGTCTGATTCTGTGTCAATCTTAAAATAAGGTGAGATATGCAAATATTCAAGACTTGTATGGTTAGAAGTTCGGTATAGTTTAGAGGATAGCATACTCATTCTCATTGCAACTTTCGGGAAACTTATTCAAGTTTTGCTAGCTCCCTAAGCTTTCAACAAAAGGATATAGATTGAAGGAATAAGAGGAAATTTTTCCAAATTATGTGACCTAACCTCTGTTTTTTCCCCTCACTTCAGCTCCTGGTGCCACTTGTAAGCACATACCGCTATGATGGACCAGAGGTCAACACAAAGCTGGCTCACTCAGAAGCCAAAATACTTAATGAGAAGATCCATCACAAGGCTTACAGTGATGATGAGATCATCAGAATCCTCACAACTAGGAGCAAAGCTCAGCTGCTTGCTACATTCAATCATTACAATGATGCATTTGGTCACAAAATCACCAAGGTACATGCATATCTAGTAACTGTTGTTTTTTGCCGTATAAGATCATAGATGAAGTAACCGACTTATTTTTTTTTAATAGCGAAGTGACCAGCTTATTATGTCACATACATTCTGCTTATTTGTTCTTTAGCATTGCATTACAGTTGAATCAGATAATTTGTTAATTGTTAGCAAACGAGTAAGGTGCATCCTTCCATTGCATGTAGCCCTTTCTTTACTTGTATCACGACCCATGTCAACACAAGTATCCATTTCATCTTATCTTATTCTGAAGGAAAATGTTGGGCTGTACTTGCTGTTACTCATAGACTCTGTTCCTACACTGTTCTATAATACTCAGAATACTGTTCTATAATACACAGAATTCATTCATCCAATTAGTAATGACTAATGGGAATCTGTAACATTGGGCAAGCTTTTTACTCAGTTTAGTTCTTGCACCCATCAAGATCAACCTTATTCAATAGTTAGCATTCAGCTCCAGTTCTGATAATTCAACTTCACTTATGTATGTGTCAGTTGCATTATGTTGTTTTGTCCATGAGGCACTCTTTATTTTTCTATTTTCATTCACAGCCTGTTTTGTTTGGTCTACAGTATGGAAGTTTCATGACACACTAGCAAAGCTATCCATGTCAATTACATGTGACTGTAGTTGGAATTTCTTTTCTTAGATCATTTAGTGTTTCATTATTTTCTTAACCTCTTTAAGTGAATGAGTTACATATTCATCTGTAATTCTGTATATATATACATGGCCATTTCTTGTCTCTATTCTATTGATTGGTGCTTTGGCAGCACAGCACTCTTTCCTGGTGATTCTTGCCAAAAGAACTCCGTGATCACTCAGGTGTCTTGCATAGGTCATAAAATTTGGAGTTCGGATGCATGTCTGTGAAAATGGTATTTTTCTTACGATGGTAGTATTGCTAAATCCCATGCAGAGCTACCTTGCTACTTCGAAGTTAGAAGTATTTTTATCAATTGAATTTTGTGATTTTAGACCGAAAGTTTAGTCAGCTCTCAATTGCCATTCAGAACATTTGGTGCATATCATAAAAGTGCTGTTACGGTTCACTTTGCTGTTTGCAGAGTTTCATTTCTGTACACCTAGATGTATGTAATACCATTCGCATGACCTACCAATGTCCAATTGCCCAAGTCTTCCAGTGTTGTAAACAGAAATATTTACATGATGCATCACCTGTTTCTCAAGTAAATTGTTCAGTTAAACACTTCCTAATAAGCTCTGTACTCACAGGACCTGAAGGCCGACCCCAAGGATGAGTACCTCAAAACGCTGCGAGCAATCATCCGGTGCTTCACCTGCCCCGACAGGTACTTCGAGAAGGTTGCCAGGCAGGCCATCGCGGGGCTGGGCACAGACGAGAACTCCCTGACCAGGGTCATCACCACCCGCGCGGAGGTGGACCTGAAGCTGATCATGGAGGCGTACCAGAAGAGGAACAGCGTGCCCCTGGAGCGCGCCGTCGCGGGGGACACCTCTGGCGACTACGAAAGGATGCTCCTAGCACTCATGGGGCAGGAGTAGTGATGAGCGGCCGTGCGTCGTCTCTGCTCGGTGTCGTGGAGAGTTCGTGATCTGATCGGGTGCCGTAATAAAACCTGGTGTGTGTGTAGCTGTAAGCCGTGGTGAACATGAGGTTTTTTTCTCCAGTACTGTCGCTGCTGCTCTCGCATAACAGTGGTGATCAAAATAAATTATGTGTGCGACGAATCATGATATTGTTTTTGTACGAGTAGTTGTTTTGTGGGCACTGGAATAATGGAATCCCGAGAAAATTAGGCTTCTGGCTAACCTGCTGGCGGAGACGTTAAAACTGATTAGAGATCTGGACAGGGGCTATCCCTGTTGTCCGGCCGTGCGACTCGTTTGATTGTCCGCAGCTAGTGCGATACAGCTCCGGATTACTATTCATCTTTCGTCTTGTTTGCTGTAGCCTGTAGCACAGCACCGTCGACATCACTACATCAGTGTCACAGTCAGGGTCGTTCCAGCCGGGCCATGCTTCCGACGACCCCGTTTGTGTCTCGATGATTATCCCGAGGCTTTCTATCTGTCTTCTGATAGACAGTTTTTTTTTAGAAGAGGCGGGTTGGGTTATATTACTGAATAGATTGTTTTACATCCAGCCCCTTGTAGGGACACCCCCTCAAATAAAAGAAACTTACATAAAAGTCCAATGGAGGAGCTCTCTGTGGCCTCCGACATCGCCAATTGAATCAGCCACTACTCGAATCTCCTCCACCACAAGCAGAGAGGAAAGTCGAGGAAGAAGCTCGAGGCCAATTCCTGATTCGACGAAAAAGCTTTAACACTTTTTAGAAAGGCCATCAGTGCCATATCAAGGATCTTGACATGAGCTTGAATCGTTGAACGCGCCGCCGGACGGCCAGCCGCCGTCGCTTCGCCGGAATGATTGGGATCTGACGCCTGTTGCCCCACTGGCTGAACCCAATCGACGAACCATGGACCCACCGGAATAAACAAACCCAAAAGTGGCTGGAGCGCTAGGCCGCGGAATTGAAAGCGTGGCGGATGGGCTCCATATATGTGCGCATCTTCCGGGCTTGTAGGTACGCACATGGTAGCATATACGTGCGCTTGTTTTTTTTTTTTTTTTTTTTTTTTTTTGCGTTTGTTTATTCTAATACATAAAAGTAATTATTTTTGTTAGATTTTATTAATTTTATGTACATGCTTCAACATTTCATTAAACTTGATTAAACAATGCACAAAACCTAATTCAACATTTCGGGTAAACTACTTCAACATTTTTACATGTAAATGTTGAAACGGTATGTTTAAAATGTTGAGGTAGTATATTACAAATGTTTATTTGAAAATAATAAAAAATATATATCCATATTTGGTCTTGTTTTGTTGCATTAATTTTGAATAACATGTTGGCACAAACAGATTTTGAAACTGACTAATAGTTTAAGAGAAAAATAGAGTTGATGTTTTAAATCTCATTCCTCTCCGTCCTATACCAAACTGACATGTGTCCAAAGCAGTCATTGCAGCTCGGGCAGGCTGCATGCCTACAACGATGTGTGCTGGTGCCTGGTCGTAGACTGGCCGCGTACCACGGCATGCATGGAGAGGTCAGCGGTGTTTTGTGGTGGAATCGGACGATTTACTTGAGTTGCACGAATCTTAAACACCGGAAGATAGCAGTGTTTTCGTCCATGCTGAAGATAGATTATCCCGCCATGATGTCCCTTCTTCGGTTTTCAACCAACGTCGGCCCATTCTCATCCCGTATTTTCTTTCGCTCTTCCGGCCGATGCCTGCCCGCTGCTTCGCTCAGCCCAGTGAGTTTCGACGATGAGGCCCAGATAGGTTGGGCGGAAAGAACGGGCCTTTTTATCCGTCGAGAACATAGTGTGTGTTGGCCCAAACACTACCGAACCAGGCGAAACTGTTGAAGTATAACATTGGGGCCCAACAATCTGGCCTAGTGACTTGCATGGGCTTGAACTTGCAAATTCCTTGTCCAGTTGTCCTGGCCGGCAATTCTCAAAAAACCGATCCAAAAAAAAAAAAAGTTGTCCTGGCCGGCAATGCAAGGCAGGCAACTCAAAGTACTACCGCGCACGCATGCGAGCTCGCTCGCCAGTCGCCACTCCAATCGTTAGTCGACACGGGGGGGGGCGCATATGTATTGAGGCCCGCATGCACGCACGCGTACGAGCCGAGCATACGGCGACACGAGGCGTTGCTTGCTTGCCTACACATCCATCCATATATATATGTATATATATATATATACCGATTCGCGCCAATGGAATCTCGTTCCGGCGGCCATGCATGCAGCCATGGAGGTTCCAGCAGCTCTCGCTTTCCCCCGTGGAGGAGAATCTAGGCTAATGCGATCTGGATTCCTTCCAACGCAGAGATGATGCGGCGCCATGCATATTGCAGCTACTGCTACTAGTCTAGTACTGTTTTAGTTTGCCGACGGGACGGCCCCCCAGTTGTATAAAACGACCCCGATCGATCAGTCTCACGGCTGCAGAGAAGACGATGAACCAACGGGAGGGCGCACGTGAAGCCGGGGGGTGGCCATCGATCTGTTTCCGCGCTCGGGATGCGTGCTCCGATCCCTCCGTCGTCGTCCTCGTCCGGAGCCATCGCGTGCAAGTTGCCGGGGCTCGCATCGGATGCAGTCGCAGCAATAATGTATGCGTGTGTGTAATGTAAAAAAAAAAAGGTACGTAGCGCCGGCCCGGTCGATCGATCATCGATGGAGGGTCTACTAAAAACTAGGGCGACGATCTTATCGTCTCGGCGGTGGCATCAATTATCAAAGCCATGTGGATCGATCGCACATCGGAGGAGATTGCGTGTGTGCGGTGCGGTGAGCGGCGCGGCGGAGCCATGCAGGTCAGCTCCACTCCACGTCAACAGCTATATATAGCCATATAGGCCATACCTATACACGATCGAACCGACGTCAATGGTACAGTAACTAATTTCCAAGTGTGGTCTATCGTCAATGGTAGCATATATATATATAATATATATATATATATATATATATATATATATATATATATATATATGCTTGAGGATCTTTTACTGATCGAGATCGTCAGAACTAATTAAGAACACTGTATGTGGAACGAAACAGCGAGCTATGCATGGGTGCCTCAGCCACGCACAGTGGCCCTGGCCCTGCCCCTGCTACGACCGACGACCGTACGCCCACGTGCACATGCATGCGTGCCCGCCGGCTACCTAGCTGCCGTTGCTGCGCGCACGGCCGGACGTGGAGCCGCCGGCCCGAACCGACCACGCAGGGCGGCATGCAGGAGGAGCTAGCCCGGAAACCGATGCCGGCGGCCGGTCGGGGATCGGAGCACGCGAGCGGGCGCGCGGCACGGTTGCAGGCGGCCGGCGCCGGCGCCGGCGCCGTCGGCGGCGGCACGGCCGGGGCCGGGGCCCTCGGCGGAGCGGGTAGAGGATAGCGCGCGCCACCCCAGGCCAGCACGGGTCACCGGTCACCCGATGCGTCTTGTCGATCCGGTCCCCCTCTCTGTCTCGCGCGCGCCCCTGCTCGGCCCCGATCGATCCGTTGTTCCAGGTTGACGTGAAATGACATACGTGCAAGGAGCGCGCGCTCTGGCGATGGCAATGTGTGGCCGGCCGGCGGCCCGGGACTGATCATTAGTCGGCTCAGAGACTGAGAGCACACAGATCGAGCAACATATGCAATAACGTACTACGTACAGACGACATGGTGCAGGGTCTCTGCAGCTGCATGCGATCGACACATGTGCAGGCGAGGCGACTAGGCAAATAAAGCCCCGCCGGTGATCGATGCCTGGACTGGAACTGGGAAATATGGTGGTGGACGAGAGGCCCCCAAGGAGGAGGAGGCAAAGCAGGTACCGGAGATCGACGACGACGGCGAACGCTGCCACACCCACACAGCGGCAAGGACGACGATAGGCGCGCGCGGGGCGGGCGGCGTTGTTTGGGCGGGCGGTACGGTACGGTGGCCCAAGCTTGTGGCCGCCGATGACCATACTGCTGCCGTGCAGTAGAAAAGCTAGTAACTATTAGTGGTCGTTGGGCACCAATCATCACTGTCGTCAAGCCAGAGCTACTCCGATCCTACTAGGTGTGTAGGTATGACTGTGTGTGTGGGACGTAGTTCGTTATCAGTTAACTAGTGCAAGAAGAGTAAAACTGACAGGGATCGTAAGTATATACGTACGTACGTACACATGAAGAACACCGGCCGGACTCGCTAGCTACAAGTTGCATGCGTAGTACGTAGTACTACGTTTTTGCGCGTGGCCAGACGTTCTCTGGCCATCCCGGACCCGAACCACACACATCGCGCGCCCATAGCTACTAGTACTCCTATGTCGCAAGACCAGCAGCCTCGATCTGCACAACACTATCATCTACGGGTATGTACGTGTACGTCACTGTTTATACTCGCCGCATACGAAGAAGGGATCGAAAGAACAACGGTACGTATGTGTATGTATATGCAGCTCGATCGTATTCGTATCCCTGAGCCATGACTCTCGAGACTATCAATAGCTTATCTCAGAGAAGAAGCTAGTACATAGTATGCGAGACCATACCTCTCCACATCGTCCAGTATAACGTTAGCATATGCATCGCGTTCATTCGGGCAACGCGGCAACAATCATTGGTTAGCATCTGGTGATAATGGCCTATAGCACAGGTGCACAGTAGGCCGGAGTAGAGATGCCAAGAGGCTGCGTGTACAAGAGCCGAGAGAGGGATCGAGGAGGTAGTAGATGCATGTGCATGCATTGCGCATGCAGTAATGGCGACGGCTTAGGTAGAGGATAGGAGAGGAGTGGCAGCGCAAGGCACGTCAGGGATGGACGCCTGGACGGACGGCCATGGATCGGCCGAGCCGGAGCATAGGCCCGCACGTGGCCGCGGCAAGTGGCGGTATGGCCCCCGCCCATGCAAACAAAGCAGGTCCAACCAAGACTATGTTGCCGCAGAGACCAGTAGTACTACTGCGAGTGGTGCTACCGTAGTCTTGGCGCTGTGAGGTCGGCCGACACTGTCCAATTCCATGCCTCATGCACGAATGTTCTCGTCAAATGCGGTCAAACTGCTGTCAGTATGACTATTGGCGAATCGTCAAACTACCTTGATATTCTCTTCGTTCTAAATTATAAAAGATTTTACGTCCTCCTAACCTCACCCCGCGGACCCAACCACAAACACCAATTTTCTCCATCTATATTTTTTATCTATATATGAATATTAGTAACATACACATAATAATACTGCATTAATGAACCCGAAGCATATAACACCTCTTACAATTTGAAATGGAGAGAGTATTATAGATATTGGATACATTGGCCAGCATATGTGAGCCGACACGTTTTTAGCTTGGCATGAATCAGTGCATGTGCCGAGCCGCGGCGTAGATGGAATGATGAGAATGGCTCAATAACCAACACATCATAGCATCCCTTCCCAATAGGCACGGAAGCAAACCCTAATTGCCTCATTTTCTTCCCCTTTCCCACTACTTCCTCTCTTCTCACTAGCTTACCCACTTCATATCTAATGCGCGTGAGGCAGCGGGCTGGCATTGGCCCAATGGGCAGCTTATCATGGCAGTACCAGTACGACACGCTAAAGGCACAACTATGTGACGCCTAGATCGGTGAGCAGGTAATCTATGTGGCGTGGCACGATTTGGCTGGTCGTGCCTAGCCAAGTCATGTTATACGGAGAGCCAGAGATGTTCAGGCCAGGCTGCTTGATTTGACATCTATAATTACTAACACATTGTATCTTTTTTTGTCCTCCAAGCCTTAGTCCCTCTCTACCCCTAATTTGCTTGCTTCACTTGGTCCCCATGGTGTTTTAGATATCATAGGTGCCCATTGCCCGACCCTTTGCATCCATTGATGAGTTTGCCCCAACAGAGTCCCTCCTTGGTAGGCGTTCAAATTAAAGTTTTTTTTGGTGAAGTCACAAAAACCGAATAACCCGATTTGTGAAACTGAGTAGCTCGGTTTTCACATACTGCATCGAATGTTCATCCAGTTTTGTCAGTGTGTTCAATCATGTTAGTATTTGGCAAATCTTGTTAAAACATGCCTTTCCCGACTCGACTCGTGAAGAAGAAAGATCCAGGCTGCAACGGTGTGCCATGTGCGACAGGAATAGAACTAATGTTTCTTCTTCCAATATTGTAAGGCCATCTTTTAAAACTACATATTGTCCGAAGATACATGGAAAGCTAAGGATATAAGATTTTCAATGGCACTAGTTCCATGTCAAAAATCCTCCAAGTCAGCGAGGAACATTGTAACAATCATGTGTCTGATCTATATAGGGTGTTGCAAAACCATGTTTTTTTTCGTTGGGCCATCTATCTTGTCAAAGTCCATTAATGCATGTCCATAAGTCCTATTAGCCAACCCAAGACCTATATATTCAATGGTTGTCTCACAATTAGGGATTAGTTTTGCTTAGATTAATCTATCATCGAATGGTTTTACAGTTTCATTGGTTTGTGAGACCCCAACTTGAGTGTGTAAGGAACGTGTCGGGGTATCCGACACAAGAGGGGGAGGGGGTGAATTGGGTCGCTAATCGCTCTTCTAAAACCTAATGCTTTCCAATGCATAAAGATAAACCTAACACGTCCTACACATACTAGTTAAGTCTAAGGTTTATATATGCGCTCTCTAACTTACCCAAAAGACTTGCAACCTAGAGCCAAACCTAATCAAACTAACTAGGAAAGCTAAAGGCACACAAGAGAGTAAATGCGGAAACGTAAATGCGGTAAGTAAATAGGTAAGGGCAAGGGGATGCAAACTCCCGAGAAGACACGCGGATTTAACGTGGTCCGATCCGAGCACCAAGACTCTTCCGATCACGTCTTGCGCTCACCACACAAGGCTCACGGCAAGCAAAAGCTAAGTGCCACAAAACCACAAAGGCTTAGCCACTGCCACAGTCTCTCTCGGTCACAAGGCGCCAGATTCTTTACTATGGAGTTTGAAGGGTCTCAACATCCCCGCACAAGTTGTTGCCACCACTCCACACCAAGAAGAAGGGTCTAGCAACGAATACAAGTGGCTCGGCTGCAACCAAGTCTTCTCCTCTAGCTCACATAAGAGCTACTCTCAAGAAGAGCTCGCAAGCTCACTCTCTCCCTCTCTCTAAGCTCTATCTAGCTTGGATGATGCACTAAGCTCTCATATGGTGGTTGGAGTGGATGATATGCTTGGAATACACCTCTACACTTGCTCTCAACTTCAATGGCTCTAGCTACCTTTAAATGGCCGGGTGGGGTGGCTTATATAGCCCCCAAACATGAACTAGCCTTCAATGCCATATGGTCCATTGTATTTGAAAACTAGCCGTTGAACTAGATGTTGAATGGTCCGAAGGTTCGTACGGTTTCACATACCGTACCATCTGGTCCCTTGTGATCCTTCTCGGCTCCAAACTTCATAGCCTCAGGAAACTTAGTCCGATGTTAGTATGGTCTCACGGACTGTATCATCCGGTCCATTGTGGTCCTCTACAACTTCAAACTTCAATCCCTCGGTCACCTTTGTTCGACCTATAGTCCAGTTTTCTAGACCGTACTATACGGTCCGAGTAACTTGGTCTCCTAAGCTCTGTTTCCTTGCTGGAATGGTCCGGCATACTCACTCCTTTTGAGACGGTACCTTCCGGTCTTCACATCTTCCAAATCCTTCACATCTTCACTTCCTCGGCCAGAATGGCCTGATGGTTAGGACGGTCTTCAAGACTGTACCATCCGGACCATTATACTTGATCGCTTCAGCCTTTCTACCCCCTTGGGAAACTTCGTCTGGTCATAGGATGGTCTCACAAACTGTATCTTCCGGTCCTCACAAACATGTGAGGTTTCAGGACCCGGTTGGGGTGGCCCTTCAAGCCTTGCCTTCGGTTTTTCTTCTTCTTTATCTCTTGGAGCTAAGCACCTGAGAATGTGCATCTAGACAAGTTCATTTGTCCAAGTGTTGGTTGTCAATCAATCACCATAACACAACCATGGAAATATGGCACATGAGGCCATTTTCCTTACAGAGTGCTTAATTATTCTTTGGCAATTTCAAACGTGTTCTTGCTCCTGCTTTGTGTTCTTTGATTTACAAGCAAGTATTATCTTTCATGGTGAGGTCAACTACGCAACATATGCTTGATAACAAGACTAGACATGGTGCTACATTGTAGGGTTCAAGTCTTACTGATTCGTAGCCAGATTGCATGTGTCAAGTTTTCACCAAATCGCTAGTTAATTACCTCCACTTGATGGAATATCGAGCATCCATGTTTCCCACTAGGGACATTTAGTTTCCAAAAATGTTTGGAAAAAATTATAAACCTAGAAACAAGGTGAGGCCAAGCCTTGATGACTTATCTATGAAATATAATTAAGAAGGTAGGAGCTACTCAGAAGCAACAAAAATCAGCAGGTATTTCTAAGAGTTTAAAATGATCATCTAACCATCAAGAAGAACTTGATTCTCTTCAGGTGGACAGGTATTGTGCTTCTTTATTGAATTTATATTTTGGACCAACCACACCTTTGTCTTCAATGCTCTTATAATATTTAATTGTTGTGGGATTCTAATAGTATGCCTATGCAGCCTTATATTATACAATATCTACGTGTATATTTTGATTATGCAGCATCTCAAAGACCGATTGTTGTTAAAATGATCTGGCAAATAATGCTTTTGTTGATCCTACAAAAAAATGAGAGGGATGTAAAATAAACATGATTCCACCTAGGTGATGTCATTACAGGGAGCATGTGGTGTGGAGGATCATTGCAATCTAAAAAAAGGTGTGGGATAGAACACCTCGAAGTGCACCTTCAGGAGGTGTGTAGATGCCTCTGTACTTAGGATGTGAGATAACATTATGCAAATATGCTCAACTATATCCCTCAGTGTGAGAGTGTGTTGGAGGTGGGGGTAATCTAATTTGGTAGTACCATTCTTCAAGGTTTAGTCTTCTTAATCCATGTATAAGGCGGGGAACTTTAGAGGTGTGACACTCCGTGTTTACCCCAAGCAGTGTGGAAGTATCCTCGTGAAGGATTCATATTTCTTTTGGCTAGTTTCAATAAATAAGCTTCCAACAAGGGACAATGTGAGCACAAGAGAAAAATCTAAAGGACTAGCAGTGTGAATTTACCCCTAGCAGTGTCTAATCGTTTTCCTTAGTTCAAGGCTTCAATCTCCCCAAGTTTGTCTGCTTCTATGCCATCAAAACGACATTGAGATTCGTACCGCGGCTATCATACAATTGATTCATTCTAGTTCCAACGTGAGAATGTCACTCAATACAATTAATCTGATGACCGCTCTCCCTCATGGTTTGCACAATACAATTAGTCAATTACATTGTCCTTGCACATTTCTCAATTCAGCCAACAGGAGGTAGCTACCGCTTCCAATTAATCAGATGTTTTCAGAACCAACCAGCGAGGGAACACAGCAAGGAAAACATGAGCTCTTGTTTGGTATTGAAACTTCGGAGGAAATGCATATCATATATATACTGCACAGTTGGCACTTGTGCTTCCACTTTCATTTTCCATGCATGGCACCACTACACCAAAAGGAAATTGGAATATACTCCAGCATATGTACTTGTTTTGTCACGGAGTCAGGCTAGTGTCACCAGACAGTGCATCTATACAATCATTATTTTTTCACTCTGTGTACAGTGCACAAACCGTGTTTTCTATATCCATTTTCGCTGTACATTGCATCAGGGTGCTGGTGCAGAGCTGCTGCATGGTGGATGCAGCGGTCTCTGCGCCCTGTGGGCAGAGATTCTCCAATCAAGCAAATTTGCAGCACGAAACAGGGACCAACGTGACCTACTGACACTGGTGCTGTGCAGTTTCTGCAAATGGTCTTTAGTCACGTACTTGCGTGCGAGGTCAAGTAACTTTCTTGATTTATTTTCTTACTAGTCCCGGTGTGAAATGCCGTCCCATTGTGAAGACGTTAGCTCCTCTCCACAAGCTTAACGGGGTGTTCAGATCTAGAGGCTAAATTTTATCACATGTTAAATCGGATGTTTGGATGCTAGTTAAAAATATTAAATATAGTTTAATTAAAAAAACTAATTACGTAAATGAGGGCTAAATGGTGAAGCGAATTTATTAAGCTTCATTAATTCATGATTAGTGAATATTTACTGTAGTATCACATTCGCTAATCATAGATTAATTACGCTTAATAAATTTGTCTCGACGTTTAATCCTCATCTGTGTAATTAGTTTTATAATTAGACTATACTTAATATTTTTAACTGGCGTCTAAACATCCAATATGACGGGTCCAATGGGCCTATTTTTCTTTCTTTCTCTTTGGGTGTTGCAACGTCAACAATTTAGACTTTAGGCCTTGTTCAGTGCATGGGAATCAAAGGGGATTGAGGGAATTAAATCTCCCATCAGTCAAATCCCCTTCGAACCGAATAACATGAAGAATTTAATCCTCTTCGATCCACTCTAATCCTCTTTTAACCGAATAAGTTTTTATGGATATCATCATGCGAAAAAATGTGTCTGTACTTAAAGATTGAATCTTTAGAAAATTTATACATATAGCTCGTCACCTTTTCATGTCTTCGACATTTCTTGACAATTTCCTTCCTGCTGTATGAGTTTAACCAGATATAATTAACAACATACTACCTGTACGCATTGGGAGCTGCAAGTGCTCGTGGCTTAAAAAACGATCAGATCAGCTAGAGAACAAGCATTGGTTAAAAAAAAAAAGCTAGAGAACAAGCATGCATGTTTGTTGCGAAGCTCGATCGAACCTGGTTTTACGAGATCAGTTGCATGTTTCAGGTCTGCACCTGTTTTGGTACGAACAGATCGATGATTGTTGTTGGACGATTTTATATGCACACTTGAGAAACAGCGAACTAGCCTTTGACAGAAGCAAAGACTGACAAACCGATCACCAAACAGAATAGGCCAGATGGTGGTGGTGGGGGATGGGGGGGGGGGGGGGTGGGGTGGGGTGGGCGAGGTCACCAGGTGATTAAGTTGCTTCTTAATTTAGTGGGGACCCCAGTTAGGACTGAGCACTGCACTAGTGGGAATTAATCGAAAAAAGCTACCTATAGCGTGTTCATTATGTGATCACCTTGTTAGAATTCTTCGACGCGCATGCATATGGCGAGTCGTTGTCATCGGATCATCGTGTCGTATAGAATGTTACAACTCAATAAGGATACTCATATATATAAAGTACAGAGCACGTACTTGCAAATTGAATATATTGAGACAAACAAGTTCGTAACTCAATAAAAAGAATAGTCTATCACAACTCAATGAGGATAAACAAGTTTCTATATATGAGTATCGTGTCTCAACTAAACATGTGCCAAACACATATGTAGGTCTTATACAAAAATAATAGAAAATATGAGTTGGGTAGAAAGTATATATGTAGAAATTAGTAACTGAAGTTTATCATGACCTAATAAAGGGGTAAAAGTATCTACATGAGTATTATATGTTAGAATATGAGAAAGTCGGTGAGATTAAAGATAATCATCTTGATTGGTTGTGGTCTAGATTTATGCATGAAGAATTTCTGACACGTATACCTCTTTCTATAAAAAAATTTATGCCCCTGAATATGGTTAATTCGTATTGTATACAATTAACTTATCTTTATATACATGTTTTTTTTATCGACATAGTCCTATTCCTGGTAAAAGTTGAAGGTTTCCCTAATTCGTAGGGTTACATTATTGTGAGTTTTTTAAATAAAAAAATGCATTTATGCTTCCAACCAGGTGTCTAGTTTGAAAAAATTGTTAGAACCAAAGTGTATGTCACTAAGACCAAGCTAGAAAAACAAGGACTTATTTTATTTCCGTACTTTTTTATCTTGGCATTTAATTTGATCATTCATCTTATTAGAAAAAACTATATAAGTATCACTTATTTTGTTGTAAGTTATTTTATCATTAAATATACTTAAAAAATGTCTTTATTTTGCATATTTACACTAAAATTTTAATAACCCGTACTTTAAGCCCGAAATATTGAGGGCATTTATTGTCTCCTTAAATTAAATGTTGAAACTAATTTGGCCAAGTAAAGTCTCATAAATATTGGTTTGCATACCATTTACAACTACACTTCACTGGCATTGGAAACTCAGACAAATGTCCGTGTGTATCTGCACCCTTTTTTTTGCAGGTCCCCGGCCCCTTTGCAACAAGAGTACTGCAGTACTCATTTCTAATATGGGTTTAAATGAGTTGTCGCAATCAGAGGCGCACACGGCGCAAGCGCTGTCAGAATACGAGACGCGCGTATCGCCGTCCAACCGAGATGAATGCAGCGCACTCCGACACATGCACGAATCGCTCGCCGTCGGGGATCGGGCAGTAGCCCGAGTGGTGTGCACTGCCGGAGCGCAGGCAGCCGGCGCGGGCAAGCCCTGCTCGACGTGCGTTTTCCATCTGGCACTATTCATTGTTCGTTTAATAAACAGCGTTAAATAAATCTGCTGGTGCAGCCTTTCGCACGTGGTGCCACAAAGGGACTGCGATGCTTCCATCGTCTACGAAGTGTCTGCACTTCGGTGATCTCACAAGGGACGCGATCTTCATATCTGAAAATAGTTGTAGGTCTGTTTATGTACTAGCGGTGTGCGTGTGTAGTGTGAGTGTGCATATGTATATGAACAGATATTACAGCTGTACCCAGATGAAAGACAATTAAAAAAAAAAAGAATCGCTCACCGTCGCCACCACACGAGAGCGACTCGTGCCAACAATATTTTCATGCCAGGCCGGTTATTGACGTCGGCGTCAACCGAAACCGAACCCCTCGAACTTTCCGATGATCGATGCAACACGTTGTCGGTCGTTGAGTCATCGTCTGGCCGTTGGAGAGGTTTCATCGGCCAGCGCGCGCTCCGGCGAGGCTCCGGCGACATTCGGTCATCAGCCAGCAGCCAAAACGAATGAGAACGAAAATTCCATGTGCAACCGCCCTTCAACTGTTCTATTAGCATCAACAACAACAAATTAAATAAGCTGCCGGTGATGGCACCTCGTGCTCTTTCTGAGAACTTTACAAAAAATTGCTTATCTGCCATTAAAAAAACTAAATGGTCTTTTTGCCACTGAAAATTTTTTATGCCCTATATACCACTATCGCTAGTTCAATTTGTGCCACATCTTTATTTGCTCCCTCCCTCTAAACTGTCACCAGGCTTTGTGTCTCTACTCTCTAAACTTATCATCAGGCTTTGTACCTCTAAACTATGTGCCACATCTCTGCTTCCTCCCTCAGTCTCACAAGATATAATTTTTTAGCGGTCAAAATATATCTCATATATATTTCCTTTATAGCTTTTGGATCAACCAACTAAACGAAACCATTTTATTTGTTAACTAAATGTTTTTTATTTTTCAAATTGTATGCACATTCAATTATCTATTTTTTAAAGTACTTGTACTATTAATTGCTTGTTTTTTCCTTTTCAATGGTTTGGTTCAGTAAGGCATATCGTTAGTTAACAAGTTTTATTAGGAGCTTTTAAGACATTTTGTTTTTTTTTAGATAATGGGTAAACATTCGTCTTCAAACCTCTTCAAAAAGAAGCATCAGGCCACATTATTACAAAATCATTCACCTTTTTAGCACACAAAAAAAAAGAACTACTGTCCAATCCGAAAAATAAAGGAGTATCCATGGTAGGCAAAGAACTTGAAAGTGCGTGACTCCAACAGTTGACAAGCCTTTACTATCACATCCTTTTTGTCTTCAGAGTGCTATAATAGAGCCCACATCCGTAGCTAGTGTGTTCCCCCTGAAAAGGATCTGCATCAAGTTTTTCGGTTTGTAAACACTGTATCATTTCCCGTGAGGTAAATTGCCCAACAGAACACACATGCACCTGTTAATAGCACTAAATTATGTTTCCGCCCCTAGGTTTAGACCAAGTGCTAAACATATATATGTTCAACATTTACAGGGGGTGGTATGCCTAATACCACAAAACTGCATGCCAAAAGAATTTAGCATAATAACATTCAAATAAGAGGTGTTGGATAGTTTCCGCATTGCAACAGAAGCTACAAAGTTTGCTACCCACCCAAAGTCTCTTAGGTAAGTTATCTTTAGTAAGGATGACTCCTCTTTTAAGATAAATACATGAAAACCTTTATTTTCAAAGGTATTTTCATACGCCAAATCTCTAGTGTAACTTTGGTGCCATTATTAATCATATGTCTATACATTGAATTTATCATGAACAAACCATGTCAGGCAGAGGGAGTATATGTTTTGGCAATTAATAAAGTTATGAGTCCTCTCCTATATATTGTGTATTAGGTAGCACCTCAAAACTTAAGCGATAAGTTTTCAACATCGTGCATTGATTCTTAGCAGGTGTAATCTTGAGGGTGTTGCTTCGTAGGTCTACAACATGCAAAGTTTTTGGGCCCTTTGCACTCTCTCAACCTGCAATTAAAGAAAAGATTTGAATCATCTTCTTGAGAATCATTTGGCTGAACATCAATGTAGAACAAACTAGTAGTGCTGGTTAGAAAACCCCCTTCGCAATCGGTTTTTGGCACCAGCAATAAACATATGGCAATGCCATTGATAGTTTTTGGCAAAACCAACACTGATAGGTAGGAGTGGTTGTCAGTTTATTCGGTTTGGTTTTTTTGGTGTACATAGAACTATAGAAGGACCGATTGGTGTGTGTGCACTAGAAAAAAAGCTTACGATTTTCATCTTCTAGCTAGATTTGGTTTTTGATGTTCCAGATAGATTTCACTAAACTTGTTTTGGCACACAAGAACAATAGCAATATAATAAGCATTATTTAGAGCAATCATCCTTAAAATAATTAAAATGAGCAACCTACAATTTCATGTTGCCGCTATAAGAATATTGCTAACAACGGCAACTAATAAGAATATAGGTAGTTTTGATTGACATGACTACAAAATAGGAAAAAACCATAGACATGTTCTTCAGGAGTACAAGGGAAATGGACCTAAGCCCTATGTTTAATGGGATTTGGTGCTCAAGTGACAAGAAAGATTGTTTGGGACTAACATATTTGTTAGAATATTTAAATCAGTTCTGCAAGTCATGAACTATGGTTACAAACACCTCAAAAGGAATGATAAGAGCACAAGAAACGACCTTGAGGATCACCTAAAAGAACCAAGTCTTGGTGCCTTGACACGACGGTCATGTTGCCGGTCATGGCATTTCCAAGCACATGACAGTCTGGTGTTAAAGACTAGCCAAAACAGTGAAAGTTGAAGACCCGTGTGCAATTACATATACTGAATAGTATGGTAATTAACACTTGATGGTTTAGTGATTAACACTGAACAAAGATGAAGGTCAATCGATCGAGTGCAAAATGCATGCAATGTCCAATGATTCGATCGCATGTCAAAAGCATGAAGATTCAAGACATGGTTCGATCTGCACACACCATAGGATCTGGGGATGCTAGACTAGAAGGTTCAGTGAATACACTAGAGGATCTAGTTGTCAAATGGAGCAACAGTCAAATCTAGAAAAAGCACTGATCCTCGGACGTCTGGTGATGATTGTGAATAACAGTTTTTCCCAAACACTAGTTTGATGGTTTGGGCTATAAATACTCGCCTTACTCAGTTCTCCTAGTATGCTTGGAGCTTTTGGAGTTCTATCTTCACAAAATGCTTAAGTGCATATGTTAGCATAGCTTAGTGCTTGCAAATGCTTGCTTAGGGTGCTTATTAGTACAATGCTATTAATTGCGACCAAGGTTAGTATGGAAGTTTGCATACCTCTTGTGCCTAGTGCTTCACACACCTTAATTGTAGGTGTGGGCTTGTAAGTATTGCGAGATACTCCACATTGTGGAGTTGCTGCCACCTTATTCGTGAGAGAAGAGAGACTCTCGGCGTTTTGTGGTCTAAATGTAGGATATGAGGTGTGTGCTAAGTCTATTTTGCAACCGCAGTTTGCTTCGTTCTGTCTTCTAGCTAGAAGTGCTTGTAGAACACTGATGTTGAAAAATTAATATATTCATCGAACACTGATGTTCGTGGAAACCAAAACCTACATCAACACTGCAAACTAAACAACTGAAACTTTGATTCACACAAGTCTAATATGGTATTTGGTTTAATTTATGTTCCAAATATTATTTCTAACCCTAAAAGGTAGAGCTTCGCTGCATTTTGGAGGCCAAATTTGGTGGGAACAAGTGCTTTACTAATGGCTTTTCTTTCTATCGAACAATGATGCTAATCTTAGCAAAACAACATATTACATCAGCTTTTATAGCCTACTCTTCTTTAGAATCGTTAGGCGATCAAGTCTAGCCTTTCCTAATATGCTCGGTGCTTGTTCACTTCTGACTGGACCACCATTTGAATTGTTTGGCTTATTCATCACCTTCTTGGCTTTGGCTTCTAGTTTACCTGATTCATAATCGAAGATTTATGGTACATCTAGAAGTCCTTTGTGACCTCTTCTGCAGTAGATGACTCTTCACTTTTCTTTTCTTTAAAAATAATTGTCTTGCGGCCATCTTTTTTTTTCTAATGCATCATGTGAAAATTTAGTGTGAAGGCTCTTTGGTGTCTTCCATCTCTTTTTTCTAATGAGTAATGTGAAAATTTAGTGTGAAGACTCTTTGGTGTCTTTCATTGATTATAGTAATATGATAATATGGATTAGAGTGGACTTTTTATTTGTCAACTCAAAGCACTATGATTTCTTCTTTCTCTATAGAATATTGGGTAAATAAGCTTTTTGTCTTCCTTTTCTATTCCACCAATAGGTAGAATAGGAAATCTAGGCTAATGAATTTTTGCTTAACGAACATCCATATTTTTAAACCAATAATATCACATTGATAGTTAGAATTAGATGATAAAACCCAAATGACAACTGTGTGTTTTGAAGCCTCCTAACACCTGAATTTTGATGGCTTATACTATGTTTCAATTTGTGTTTTATAATAATGAATATAATAGGTTAGGAAAATTCAAGTGTTTTATAGCCTCTCAACACATGATTTTCTTATACACCTTGGTTAGAATTAGTTTAATTGATATTACCATTACTTTATACATAATTTATAGTCATTTTTTGTGTAATTTTCAAGAATGGTGATGCCAGTAAAATTTGTGTGTGGATTTTTGAGAAGACATGAATTTAGCTACCATCAAGTGTAATGGCTACTATTTCGATCTATCATACTATTACTAGTTGAACACTCTAAATGAAGCACCATTTCGAGACACGCTAGAAAAAAATCTTAGAAATCTTCATAAAAATAAAAATAAAAACGTTGTGCCATCCTCTAACAACAGTATTCATTAAATCTATTTTATTTTTTATGAAATCATCCACCATGCCATTATGAAAAATCAGTTGAAATAACCCTAAATCTACATATAAATTACCCGCCACATGTATTATAAAGATGAACAAAAGTAAACTCTCATTTTGCATATAAATTACTCGTTCTATCAATATTAAATATAAATTAAAATAACCTATAACTCTGCATAAGTAACATAACATGCCTTTATAAAATATAATTTAAAGTAATTCTACAACTTTGCAAATAAATTCTCCACTATACCATATAAGAAATAATTAGAGCCCCGTGTAGATGAAAAACGCAAAACCATTATATATACGAGTATCCTACCCATTCATCGAGCTGCCTTTTGGTATCAGGTGTGCTTGCCCGGTGTGCTCCAGCAGAGAGCGAGACCAGCAGCGGCTCTGTGTGATGTTTTTTTTAAAGGAAAAAAAATGATTCCACTACTATGTCCACAGATGAAGGCACCTTTTGCGTCACCTCATGCCAACTGAACGTACATTATTGATGGCATGGCTGGATCGGACGGCTGCAAATTAAAGGTCGACACCTCTGCCTCAGCGTGTTAAAAAAAAAAAACACAGCTCGCAACTGCCGCCGAGATGCCAGTTCGCTCCGCCGCTCTATAAAAGTACCGACACTTCGCGGCTCACTTGCCCAAGAAAACCGCCGGCTCCCCTGGCTGCCCTGCCATTGCCAACCCCACCCACGCACGCACAGACACAGTAGCAGGCTGCGGCCCGAGTCCAAGTGTTGGCCTGTCGTCGCGCAAGTCCTGCTGAGGCGCGTGTCCGTGCGCGCCGGTACAAGCTAGCACAGCCACCACCCCCGGCCCCATGACGAACCAGGACGTGGTGCTGCCGCCGGACATGGGCATTGCCGCCTTGCCGGGCGCCCTCTTCGCGTGCCGCGGCGCCGCGGGCGCGCTCTCGTCGCTGCGGGGCGCGTACGGCGGCCTCGGCCTCCCCGGCGCCGCCGCCACCCCGCAGCCGGACATGGGCATTGCGGCGCCGGCGCCGGCCCGGACCTGCTGCGCCAGCCGCGTCGTCGAGGCCTTCCGGGCGTCGTCGCCGACCCGCCGCCCCGCCGTCGACGAGTACGACGCGTGGACGGTGAGTGCGTCGCCGCGCGCGCCGCCGTGCTTTGATTTCTTGGGTCGGGTCAGGTGCGCTCGATGGGTCGCGCGACTCGATCCCTGTTCTGAGACTGATGAGAGTGGCCGCCGCCGGGCCTGATTTGCATGCGCAGAGGAAGCACCCGTCGGCGCTGGGCGGATTCGATCAGGTCGCGGCGGCGGCGAAGGGGAAGAGGATCGTCATGTTCATGGACTACGACGGCACGCTCTCCCCGATCGTCACCGACCCCGACATGGCCTTCATGACCGCCGAGGTGAGTCTGTCAGTCTGAGTGACACCGACCGGCGACTGACGACGACACTGCTCGTTCTCGTGCTGACGACGTACGTCTTGCCGCCGCGTGCCTGCGCAGATGAAGGCGGCGGTGCGCAACGTCGCCAAGCACTTCCCCACGGCGATCGTGACCGGCCGGTGCGTCGAGAAGGTAGGCGCATTATTCCAACACCTCTGAAACTCCCACCTGCAGGCCATACACACTCGCTCGGAGGCGGAGCTAATCGGGTTTATTTTTCCTTGCTCGTCGTCGTCGTCGTTCTCCTTGTGACCGGCCGTATAGGTCCACAGCTTCGTAGGCCTCTCCGAGCTCTACTACGCCGGCAGCCATGGCATGGACATCAAAGGCCCAAGGTCCAAGGTATGTACATATCCTTTCTACCTCATCATCACCAACTAGCATCACACATACAGGCAACCCATGCATGGACCTTTTTCGCCCAATTAACTCCATTATATTGCTGCTACTTCTTGCTGACTTGATCTATTTCTCCAGAAGCACGAGACGGTGCTGCTGCAGCCAGCTCGCGAGTTCCTGCCGGTGATCGACAAGGTGCGTACGTCCCCGGCCGGCCAGTTCATCACTGTCAAAATGCTTTATGGCCTGTGCACTAGTAAATCTCGTAATTAGTTGAACCATGAGGAACTTACCGGCGCACGCACGCGCCGTTTACGTGCACATGGCCATGGGGGGCAGGCGTACAGGGCGCTGGAGGAGGCGACCAAGGCCACGCCGGGGGCCAGGGTGGAGAACAACAAGTTCTGCCTGTCCGTGCACTTCAGATGCGTCGACGAAAAGGTGAGTCACAGAGTCAGTCTTACAATATCTCTCTGCTAGGCCGGCCTTGGATGCCGATCGACTCTCTCCTCGCTGCGACTCCTAGTTTATTTGCTGCAGGTCAAACAAGAAGCTCAATGTTAACTACTGTAGTAGTAGCAGCTTTATTCAAATGTTGTGTGTGTGTGTGTGATGAACAATGGTCATGCATGTGGCTGCCCTCTCGTGGTGCATCGATCGTCATCTTCAACTCTACAACTAATTAACTGCATGCTCCCTTCTTTGCCTGAAGAGCTGGAGCCCATTGGTGGAGCAGGTCAAGGCCGTGCTCCGGGACTTCCCCGACCTGAAGCTCACCGAGGGAAGAAAGGTCCTGGAGATCCGGCCGGCGATCATGTGGGACAAGGGCAAGGCCGTCGAGTTCTTGCTCAAGTCGCTCGGTAAGTGCCGCATGGCATGGCAGGCAGGCAGGCATCTCTGTCGATGATCGCGTCGCCACCGTCCGTCACTGCGTGCGACAGTGAAAATGCAAAAGAAAAAAAAAATCTTGTGATGGTGGTCTCTGACGGTTTATTTTGTCCGCTGGCTGTTCCCACTCTGGTCACTTAGGATTCGACGACCGCAGCGACGTCCTGCCGGTGTACATCGGGGATGACCGGACCGACGAGGATGCTTTCAAGGTGCATATATTTATTTATATATACATATATATAGCATATACATATATATGTACTGTAATAAACGTACACAGGGAGCTAGATAGGTTGTAGTAGTTTTTTCTTCATTGTCAACGTCGTCTCCTGCTGTCACTGTACATGTTGCGAGCCTGCTGATCGGTTTTAACTGTTTCATTTATTCCCACCATCACCATGGCATGGTTAAAAACCAAACCTCAAACCTTGTTGTTAGGTGTTGAGGACGAGAGGTCAAGGCCTGGGCATCCTTGTCACCAAATGCCCCAAGGAGACAGATGCCTCCTACTCCCTCCAGGACCCCACTGAGGTAAATATATATTACTACACACACAAACAGCATGATGACACAATCACTCGCTCTCTAATTGAATTGAATTAAATTAATTACTGAGGCTCTCTCTGATGGTGGCGATGTGTCAGCTGACAAATAAACTAAGCAACAAGCAAGCTGTCGATTAGAGTAGTAATTAACAACTCCTCCGGTTCTTTGGTTTTCCAGGTCATGGAGTTCTTGGTCCGGCTGGTGCAGTGGGAGCGAATGCGATCGCCGTCAGCGGCGCGCCCAAGGGTGGCGGCGCAGCAGCAGTAGCACACTAGACGACGGATCGCACACAGCAGCGCAGCTCGTCGCTGCTACCGCTGATAGTTTGCCAAGAAGTTTCCGCGCGTGTTTAATTACTGCTCTAGCTAGTACTAATTAGTTGTTAGTTGTTAATTGCTGCACTCTAGAAGTAAATGTCGTAATAACCCCTCCCCTAGCTTCATGCACTCCATCATGTCAGCTCCCGGTCTCCGGCCCAGATGGTAGTTATATTTATCCATCTGATTGTTAATTAGTTTTAAGTAGCTCTCTTCATGGGTTTGGGAGGCAGGAGCATCCATGTGCAAAGCTGCCTGCCGCCCTAATTATAGCTTAACCCAGGAAGGTTCATCTGTGTATGAATTGTCATGATATGGCTTAGCACCTATGACACCCTACTAGCCTGCTGCCTGCGTGCCTCCTGTAAAATGTAACATAAGCATTATTAATTTTAATGGCATCGTCTACGCACTTCCTTTAATTTGCTGAAGATCCAACTCGTTTGTTGCATGTGTGTACCGAGTTGAATTATTGTGGAATTTGTATATGCAGACACGTACGTATGCCTGCTAAAATATGGAAGACTTAAGAGACTAGCAGCAAACTTACCCGTGATCACAAGGACGCCTTGCCGCATTCTCGGCAATGCTCGTGCTCAGTAAGCACGTAAGATTGTACCAAATGCATGGCGTGTTTAATTGAAGAACCGTACCGGCCCTTGTTTATTTATCTCGGAGAAAAATATGGCTCGAGTATGGTGTTAAATCATGTGTGTTGAATGTCTGAGTGAAAGGACTTGTTTGACTCTCAGGGTAGAAAGATGGGAGAACCTTGTTGCTATGTATCTGGGACAGGCCTTATATAAGGAGCCCACTGCACTTGGAGTAATAATCTAATTGATCAGCGTGGACTTTCCTCGTTCCTGGGTTCAAGTATGCCTTGTATAACTCAAAACTTGACTTGATTACTATAGTATGTAAAATCACTCGACTTGTGTACACAGCAAATTAAACTGAAAAGGCGTTCCCTGGGGAAGCACAACTCCTTCAGCATTATTGTTTCCTTTGGGTAGAACACACGTATACACAGTCATATGTTCTTGGGACAGCTCTTGTCAATGAATCAATGATTGAGTACATATGTTTCTGTACATATATATATATGATGCTTATTATGCCTGAATCATGATTCATGAATGGGACACTACTAAAAAACGTCATCCAAAATTTCAAATCATATTAGGAGCGGCTCCAATAACGAGCCGCTCCTGTTGTTCTTAGAGTGGGTTCCACGAGGTGCACCGCTCCTGCTGTAAGCTTGGCATGAGCAGTACACGGAACCAACCGCTCTTACAAATAGCAGGAGCGGCTGGTGTCATGCACCGCTATTGCTTAGGGCAGTTAGCAGGAGCAATTCGTTCCGTGCACCGCTCCTGCTCACTGCCCTTTAGCAGGAGCGGTGGACGACACCAACCGCTCCTGCTATTTTATTTGCAGAGGAGCGGTTGGTGTCACCCACCACTCCTGCTAGCTTCTGCCACATTTCTGAAACTTTTCACTGTTGGCGCCAAAATCAAAATGTTCTTCTCTTTGTAAAATACTCTAGCAGGAGCGGTGGAAGAGAGTCCGCCTGCTCCTGCAACTATCATGGACGACAGAGCAGCAGACACATCTTGTCGCTCCTCCTCTCCCGTCCAGTCGTCACTCAATCTCCATCCTCATCCATTCGTCTTCCTCTCCATCCTCCATTCCTCTCTCCTCTCCCCTCCACTTGTCTCTTTCGGCCGGACCAGGCCAGGCTCGATGGCGCGCGGGGGCCAAGCCAGGCTCGATGGTGCGCAAGCCAGGTGCGGTGGCACGAGGGGGCAAGGCCAGGCACGGCGGTGCACGGCACGCAGGCCACACGCGGCGGTGCGCAGCGGCCAGGCCAAGCTCGACGGCGTGCGGGGGCCAGGCTAGGTGCGACGGCGCGTGGGGGTCTGGCCAGGCGCGGCAGCATGCGGGGGTCAGGCCTGAGCGGTGGCGTCGACACCAGCGCCCTATTCCTTCCTTCCCTTGCCCACGGCGGTGGTGTCTTGGCGTGGCACCAACACGACGACAGCGGCCAGGGCGGGTGGCGCACTGGCGCGGCGGCAGTGGCACCAACGCCCCCATCCCTTCCCTTCCCCGCGGCGGCGGCGTCTCAGCGCGGCGTCAGCAGGGGCCCGGCATGGCGGGGTTGCGGCGGGGGTGCGGCGTCGACGGAACGCAGCCGGCCCTGCCGCGGCAGCGCCGATGGCGTGCGGTGGGGTCGATGGGCACTGGGCTCGCTCGGCATATTTTTTATTTTTTCGGTGCTAACAGGAGAGGTGGAAAAGTTCACCGTTCTTGCTACCCAGGTTAACACGAGCGGTGGAACAGGTGCACCGCTCCTGTAAGTTTCTCAGCAGAACACTACAAGAAACCAACACATTTTCGGCGGACCACCAAAAATAGGGCCAAAACTTATTTTCGGCGGTTTTCCCCTTATTTTCGGCGGGTTTGGTCTGCCGAAAGGAAAAAACCAAAAATAAACCTATTTTCGACGGCAAAATAGGATTTATTTTCGGCGGTACCAGCGGCCACCAAAAATAGTCGCAGACCGGACTCTCAGGCCGCCGAAAATAGGCGCCTGCTAGGCCGCCGAAAATAGGGATTGCCTACTTTTGGCGGCCACCAAAGGTCGCCGAAAATAGCCGGTGCCTATTTTCGGCGGCAAGCACAGGAGCAGCTCAAAACATGGACCACTTCTGCTAATGATACCGCAGGAGCGGTCCTCGAACCGCTTCTACATTGGGTGCCACTATAGGAACCTACGAGTAGGAATGCTTCGTAAAACCTACGAGTAGGAACGTTTCGTAAAACCGATCCTGTAGAGGGTTCTTCCGCCATTCTTGTAGCATGTATTTGTAGCAGTGGGAGTTTAGGTAGAAAGAAAGAGCATGGCACATTTTTCAGGTTGTGCTGTACCTCGGCAGACAGATAATAAATATATTAAGAAGGCCAAATAGTTCGTCGATCTTCTGATCATCAGTGCAAATGGGGTACTTTCTAATCCGTCTCACTGATTCCATTGGCTATCACACGACTGTTTCTTCAAAAAGAAAAAAATATACACGACTGCAACTACAGACCCCCTCTGCCACCCATGAACACATCACCTTTGCCTTTCTCACATTGCAGCCGTGGTCCCAACTCCCAACACACAAAAAAAACTACTTACGCTGAGTACGTACGTTTAAGCTGTGTCATTGTGTGAATGGCCGTGAAGTGGTAGTTCTCAGCTCTTTTATAATGCTTCTTTGGATCAAAGTCTTGATACGGCGAGATCCGTGAAGCAATGCTGCATTAACAAACTGCCATGCACGCACGGTGGGTACTTGGGCCACGTCACACATCACAGCAAATGAGACTTTTTATCCTTGATCGCGTAGGCGGAGAGAGTTTTCAGAAGACATGTTCACATCACCGGAATGGTAATCAAACGGTGCACGCGTGATCGTGCTGTGTAAACAATGCCGTTGCCCACGCACGCTCGTCAGCCTTTAACGGTCCAGACTGCTTCTTTAGTTAGGTGTAGATACATGGATGATGCACAGCATACATATATGTGTGTGTTTCTCTCTGTTAATGAAATGAAGTGGAACTTTCGCCATCATTTTTCTTAATTAGATACAATATTAAAGCTAGCCTTTTCTTTGAAGGTGTGTATAGAGGGAGATGGAATTGCTTGGCAACTTGTGCATGAAACTTATCACACGCGGTAATAACAGACTGATACTTAGGCAGTTGGCTCCGGCCGATGAGATGCTGAGAACAGTCAAGGCCTTCACCTAATGGAGCAGTATTTATTCCCATCCCAATTATCAGCCAGAATAATGATTGGTCAGCTCCGATAATGGGTTTGGCACAAGGAAACAGCTTAAACAGTAAGTGTGCGATGCAAACCCTGACGGTGCTGAATTAACAAACTAAAGACGCGGCATGTCTCCTCACCTGGGAGATGATGAGAAGATTCTTCAGCTGAATCACCATCCTACCAAGTAGTATATATAGTATTATATAGTCATGCTCATGTGAGTGTGTTTGACCATTCCTAGGGTACCTCTCCATGCTTAGCACTGACAGTCTGACAGGCAGCGCCGTACGTGCTTAAAATCATCGGAAATCATGTACGCGGATGGTTGGTTGTTTGGGACCAACAACCATCAGAGCCGGTATATTCTATGAATCATCATGCTGTTCCTGCATAAAAAGAAAGATTCCTCTGACAGCAGTGAGCCGGTATCTGATGATCCTCTGAAAGGTATCTGCACCAATCATACACAGGAAATGGCATCTGAACCATACATATACTACAGGGAGAGCAGGAGATCGATAGTCGATGCTACACATTATTTACACTGGTCTTTCGCTGTGATTCCAGGAACACATGATCATTTCTTGTACTGCGTGTTCAGCTTCTTGCTTGGGTGATTCAGATGTGTATAGTGAGTCAGCTGGTATGCCGAAGACAAAAGAATCTTATGTTCCCACTTCCCACACAAGAGCCAGACCCTGATGGGCCGGTAACCATATATATATGTGCATTATTGGCCCGAGATCGACAATACAATATGATTGAGCTGCGTCCATTATTGGATGCAGAGATCAGTGCCGACTTTGAGTTTTTTTTTTTTTGAAACAAACCAGGCAAAGCTTGCCGATTATATACGCAACAACAACACTAGACGGTTAGATTGGGACATCAACACGCACCACAACACAACTCAACAAGAAAAACAAACACCGACCGGTTGGATTGGGATATCAACACAAACCGCTCAACTTTAGCACCCCACACGAATGGGGCAACAACACAAGCCAGTACCCCGCAAACACTAACACAAAACTCGACGGTGGCCTCAGGAGCTCGCCGCAAGACGCGCCAAATCTTGGCAAAGTGCGGAAATCCAAAGCGACGCCTTCAAGAAGGATCACGACGCCATAGGCGCCGCCGCCGCCCGACCCTAGAGTCAGGGCTTGCACCCTAGAAAACACACTGCACAAGGGAGAAGGGGTAGAACGATGATGCTTCCAAGGAAGTGAACGGCGCCCTAAGGCGTCGCCATCATCAGCCCGAAGGACGAGCAAGGCTTTCGCCATCACCCCCAATCACAGTGCACAGCGGGAGCTGCAACAAACACCGTAGGTCGTGCGCTGCAGATGTTGAAGCCCGCGAAGTAGCTCGAACTTGCCCGAGAAAACGAGAGAGACAGACCGCACTGCGCCAAGAAGGCCACCGCCATGCGAGACCTCACACCGAAGAGAAGCAGCAGCCTAGCACCCAAATGACGGGAAGAAAAGCACTAGATCTAGCCACTGTCACAACACCCAACACGCGGGGGCCTCGCCGCATCCGCCATTAGACTCCATACCTCACGACGCCTCGAAGAGCACGGGGGCCTCGCCTCATCCGCCTAAGAACCAGGGCAAGGATCTGGATTCAAGATGCCGTCAGCAGGAAATGCAAGGTCACCCCGTCATCACGAACGCCGAGCAAGCCAAGCTACCCTGGAAACTCCAAAACACCACGGCACACTACACTTGAGCCAACAAGCCAACAGTCGCAAGCGCCGTCTTTAGACGATGGACTACACCGGAGTAGCCCCCTGCTAAGCAGAGCTAACCGCTGTAATCCGCTGCAAGCCAAGTCGTCGCACGCTGCCGCCGCTGCAAGCGCCATCTTTCGACGTAGTCCCTCGCCGCACTAGCCACTGCCAAGCAGGACTGGCCGCCGAGGTCCGCTGCGAGCAGACACACGACGAGCATGTAACAACCATAAGCTGCTCACCCAGATGCCGACCGCCGATGCCCCTTGTCGCAGAACACCACGCCAAGCCGCACGCCCACAACCAGACACGCCGCCAACAGCCCACCGAAGCCACCATCCGACACACAGCGCCCCATGGAAGCCGCCCCTATGCATGCGTCGGCGCCGCTAGCAGCCCGCCGGCCGCAGACGCGCCACTCCACGCCGGAGCCGTCTGCCACCCAGGAGCCCGCCGTAGCCCCGCGCGCCGGCGTCCAAGGCCGACCCCCACCAGATCTGACCAAGGGATGGGCGAGAGGCCGCGCATCCGGGTCCCAGCGGCCGCACCGCCGTTCCCCAGCACCTTGCCGACGCCATCCTGCACGAAAGCGGACGCCACAGCACCCATGCTGCCGCCCGCCGACAAGCCATAACGCCAGGCGCCCGCCGCAGCACGAGCCTGGCGCGGCCCCGCCGCCGCCGACCTGCCGCGCACCGCGAGCGGCCAAGGCCGGATCCCCCGCCAGATCCAGCCAAGGGAAGGGCGAGAGGCCCCGCCGCCGCCATCCTAGGGCCCCGCGCGGCCACCGGCGGCCCCCTCCGGCGACGGCGAGGGGAGGGAGGGGAGCGGGGTGGCGGCGGCTAGGGCGAGGGGAGCCGCCCGTGTTGCCCGAGCGGGAGGAGCGACGCGGGGGCTTGAGTAAAGTCCGCTTGTGGCACTGTGTTCAAAGGGGTTCCCGACTTTGAGTTGCATATCAGACTGTTTCGTTTCTTTCCTAAGTACAATATATATATATATATATATATATATATATATATATATATATATATATATATATATATATATATATATATATATATATATATATATATATATATATATATATATATATATATATACTAGTGCTAATCCAGGACCAAACTCTGAACTGATGCAATTGAAAAGTCATCAGATATTCAGGTAAAGCTTGGCTGTGTTGACTACTGTTATTAGCCCCCCAATGCAAATGTTGACATAGAACCTGATCGATGAGGACTGTACTTGTCTAGAATGTAGGGACATTTATCTCAATTTCGGTGAAATTATGTTCCTAGCAAACTAGCTGCAAAAGGGGGTTCATGCTAAACCTGGGATGTACCTAGGCGTGGCGTGTAATAAATTGTAGGAATATGAACTGCAGGCACGATGCCTTCTGCAGCCCTGCAGGGGGCACAAACTTGGCCTCAGTCAAACAAGAAGTATCATCCCACTTCTCAAGTTGAAACTCTACTCTGTGTACACTGTTATTGTTACTGCAGTGCAGATTTTGTCTTTTGGTCCTTCTGTTGAACGTATCCTAAGCGGTGTGAGTTTGCTTTGACAAGTGTTGTCTGATCCCCAGCTGAGTTCCCAATCGATCAGATGGCAGATACCTTTCCGTCCTGTCAAGGTGAACTACCATGGCACGATGCCTCCTGCAACCCTGCAGGGGCACAGCTTAGGCTGAGTCCAACAAGAAGTATCGTCTCATTTCTCAAAAGTTCAAACTCTACTCTGTGTACAATGTTACTGTTACTGCGGTGTGGATTTTGTCCTTTGGTATTGAACATAACCTAAGCGGTGTGAGTTAGGGATTTGACAAGTGTTGTCCGATCCCCTGAGTTCCCAATCGATCAGATTGCAAATGCCTTTCCGTCCTGTCAAGGTGAGGGAGTCAACTGAAATGTACTTCTACATCGTGTGCTGCTTGATCCCTGCAGCCCATGGCTTGGTCCATGTGAATTGTGCAGCCTATCTTGTAGGAGTTCGTCAGTACTAGATCGAAAGGATCAGGCGACCAGCAGGTCATCTCTCGTGGTCGATCTGCAAGTACGAGTGGTGTGACCAAGGTCTTAGTCATGCACGCAAGCACCACCATGCCCTGTGAGCCCTGTGCCCCTGTCTACGTCCCTACATCATCGTCATATCGGCTGGGGATCCTAGCTAGCAAGGTCTGAATGTAAATTTACTCGGCATTATTAGGATCTCCCAAGCACAAAACTGTACTGTAAATCTCATCCCGTCCTGAAACCATGCATAAAAACATAGTTAGCAAAGTATGTCCTTCGACTAAGTAGTAAGTACCGAGTTATGTAAAGTGTGTGTCCAATCATCGGAGTAAAAACCCGCCTTTGGGCTCTTGCAAGTTAGGCTTTAGAGAGTTCTTCTCCCTTAGCATGTTGAGAGCAAAAACTCATCACCTCCCTGAGTTGTATAGCTGGCTAGAGAGCTTTTAGGTTTCACCTCTTCTCCCTTGTCTTCTCTCTTGTCTTCTTCTTTCTTTTTTTGTAATCTCTTGGTTCTTGGTTTTCACTTTGTGAATTTATCTTCTTAGGGGGCAACCCCTCCAGGTTCGTCAAAAAAAAAAAAGCATGGCGATGACGACCTCCTGGTGTGTGTTCTCTAGTATTTTGATGTTTTTTCATGGGTTTTTATGTAATATAGGAATGTACTGTTTCATGGTTTAACATTATTCTGTACCCATTTGGAAAATAGAATCATCGATCCAGGCCATGCACATGGGAGTGGAGTACATTTCCATATTTAAGAAGATGATCTATTAGTTAGAAATCGCTAGTCTATCGAAACAGGTGAGAGTTCAAGCAGACGTGTTAAAATTCAAGAGATAAAATTAGTACTAATAAAGATTGATAATTTATAAGTATATAGGTCTATCTTTTAATTTTTTTATAAGTTTCCTAATTGTATGTTGGTAAATAGATCGATATAGCTTGGTTGATTTTGTTTATGTTTAGTAATGGCAATGACAGATATAAATTTAAATAGTTATTTTGGATTAAATAATAACAACAAAGCAGGATAATTTGGATATAAATTAAATGATTATTTTGGATTATCTATCATAAAAACAAAGGCTACAAACTTATGTGTAAATTTAAATGGTTATTTTAGATTATCTACCATAATAGCAATGGCAGATAATTTAGATACAAATTTTGGATGGTTAGTTCATATTGTTACAATGGCAGAGGTGAATAATTAAGACATATATTTTGGGGGCTACTTTTGTTTTCATGGGAAATATAAGCAGATAGAATAGATCAATCTAATGACTTTAAGATTTTAGTCTATCAAATTGATATCTTCATGTTTTAATTTCTTATACAAACTCTAAATTTTAACTTATTTTCTAACCTATTTTATAAAATTAACATATAAACTAAAATAGAGTCTTGAATCAATTACTAGTTGTAATATATTATGCTCTTTGATTGTATTAATGATGTGTTGAGGAAAAATGTGCACTTGACAAATGTTGGACTGAGACGAAAGCAAAATGGAGCCAGAGCAATGTGTAAGTGTAGGCAGCGACGGAGGAAGGGGGTTTAGGAGGAACAAACACCCCCAATGTTCCTGAATTACATAGGAGGGTATTCTATTTTCTTTTCTACAAATGATGATATTTAAGTCTAATTTTTCTACTACTCATGATTTTAAGTGTATTTTCTACTAATACGGTGTAGTTAACTAGTCATGAGTATTTATTTATCTATTTTTGTATTATACAATGATGTGGTGTTTGTTATGTTTGTTTCAATGGAGTTTTTCTCCCTACATTTTTCACTTATCGATGATGGTCCCCATAAGTCAAATTTCTGGATTTGACCCTAGCGTGGGATGAAAAAGTCTAGAGCTTGAGGGATAGAAATACCTTAGGTCATTGTCTTCATTTTATATAGTTGATGTGAAGTGCATTATACAACCATACTTGAGGGCTAGGAATATTTATAAGGCAAATGATTAGCATTCTTAGGCTTAACCGAGGGTGGAATGATCTTTCAACTTAGAGATGCATATATGCGCTTTGCATGGGTATTGGTGATTTAGTGAAAAGATAATTAGAAAACTAATGAGTATATTGAGAAATATGTATGTTATAATTTTTAAGGTATTTTGTCTAAGGTTTGATGACCCCCCCCAATCTTCAAAAAGGGTACAAAAATTGGTGTGTTAACTTGAGGACCATCGTACTATCAAGGAAGATACAAATTACTAGGTTATAGGTGTCTCAATACACAAAACTATACAACTAGCAAAAGTAGCTAGGGCCACTATAGCCAGTGGTTTTATCACAGAGCCATGCCTTCCTTGAATATATAAGGGAAAGGGGCCATGGCATGTAAAAGGATCCCCAGTTCCAACTCTTCAAGCTTGAGCCACTGAACATAGAGGACATAGGGTATTACGCACAAGTTCATCTCTTCCACACACCACAGAAAGATTCTAGCAGCTCAAGATCTTGCACCCCTATGTCGAACCTCAAAGGAAATTCCTAATGATTATCGTTGCGAAGTTCATTCCTTTAATTCATATACCTCCTTATCTCTCTTCGGCAACTCTTATACAAACCTTCACCATCGGATTGACTCTTTTGATGATTCCCTCTTGAGATTCCTTAATGACATTTGGGCATGAGATTGAGTGAGGATTTAGGGTTAGTCAAGGTACCACACACATTCCCATCCTTTGAGAAACTGGAGGCATCTCCATCCCACAAAAGTGTGAATTTATTACATGTAAATCTTTGAGCTCCTAGGTGGCAATGCATTGCCCATCAAAACACTCTGATCTTTTGGGTTTCTAGGAAGCTTGTGTCAACCTAAAAGTTATTGACATATATCAATCACATAATGAAAAAGGCCATCATATGATCAATCATTCTACAATTCATCATCAGTGCATTATTCAACAATGCATTAGTAGAAGGGAACATATATATACCAATGCATTGTTCATGACTAAGGCTGCGCTCGTTGCCGCGGCGATTTCACCGCGCCGCGCAGCAGAAAGAAGCGCGAAGCTTCTGGACCGTCCATCAGCCGCATCATACGACGTGGAATTAGTGCTGCTACTGTTCTATCGTGGAGCGGGAATATTCCCGCACAAACGAGCGGTCCCTAAGGGAACAACGCATCATTGTTTATTTCACAATGCAATGGCATAAGCCTAATAGTCTAAGCCAAATCAGAGCTAAGTACAAATAATTTGCATCTTAGTGAACATTGGTCAAGAGGCTTTGGAACTCCAACAAGGACCCAATCACCACCTCCTGCCAGCTCATGATAGACTCAACTTTACATGTATATAATTTCTTTTCTTTTACCATGGTTAATTTCTTTATAGAAATGATGGGTGTTGGCGTTTTACGCCTAGATAGATTTTACTCCGCAAGCGTACAGAGACCGCTATAACCTTTCACCCGGAGTATTCCAAGGTATCATAAATTTCCATAGGGAAGCGGCAGGAGAGAGAGTGTAATTGGATAAACTCAAGTCGAAACCACCGTAAACTCAAATAAATGTACTGACTAGTAATTATATAGATAGGGGTAAACAAATAAAAGATAGGCGTATGGTGGAGAAGCAAAATAAACTACCTAAGATATCTATAGAAAGGTATAGTTGCCTGGGAAATGAGATAAACGTTTCCAAACTCTATTCTATTCGGGCGAAGTTCTAGCGCCCTCGAGGAGCCAGGGGGTAGATAGTTGGCTACCGAAAGAGAACCTAGCTAACGCCTACGAGCTTCCTGAACGACGGGCCTAGGATACACAGGCAAACCACACGCTGTCACCGAGTGGGGCTACCAAGCAAATCTGCGTGGAGAGGATGACACGCTATAAACATACTTGAGAAAACTCAAGTAACAATAGATCGTCCTTGATCAGAGGAGATGACCTATCCAGAGCCTAGCGTATAGGTTGGATTATAGCACCGATGAGAGTACCAAGACTTGAATAACCAAAGTAATCACAACCTAAGTCTAGCAAGTATGCAAAGAAAGATACGCCACACTTGCAGGAGATAGAAATAAAGCAAAGCATAAATATATTATACTGAAGATAGCAAAGGTAAAAGATACAAAGAACTTTATCACAGACTCAGAGGTATCTCCGAGAACTCCGAGGCAAAGCTCGACCCACTCTAACTCTCAGGACTATCCTAACTACTAAGGAAGGAAATGATACACTCTAAGGTAGAATGTAGCTTCACAACTTCTCCATACTTTTACAACTGAGCTCCTAGGGCATATTTATAGCCTATACATGTGAGGGGGGAATTTGTAGGGGGAGAGGGGGGGGGGGGGTAAGGTCAGTGTGGGAGGTGAGGCGGTGGCTAGCCGACCATGTCGGTGGTCGGGTGGCCACCCCCTATGGTCAGGCGGCCATAGGATCCACCGACCTTATCTATCCTTCGACTGAGATTGCTTCCTTACGTCGGTTGGCGGTTGAAACGGTTGATGCACGTATAAAATGGGCAGTTTTGGGTGGTCGGGCGGGCATGCATGTGGTCAGGCGGGCTAGGTGTCTTCCTCTGATTTGCTACATGGCTCTTCCCTCGGATCAGTGACATCACTGATCCATGTTTTGACAGTCTTCCGGCCTTTGGATTCTTTGGATGCTCGGTTCCATGGTTGGATTAACATTGCCTTGTGTTTGTTTGAATGCAGGAGTGAAGGGAAGGCAAACTGACTTGGTGAGGTGGTCGGCCGGCCATGCCACATGGTTGGGTGACCTGCCACGTGGTCGGCCGGCCATGTACATGGCCGGGCGACCATGGGTTTTGTCCCATTTTGGCCCAACTTCAGTTTTTAGCCTTGTTTCATCCATTTTACGTGTAATTTCATACCTGCAACCAATTATTTGTACACAACTAGTGGAGTTCATTAGTAGTAAGGGTTAGTCCAAATTTTATTCTCATGTTTTTTTTCATTTGGTGGATAATTGACGGCTAAAATCGTGAGATTATGACCGTCAACAGTGGGCACAAATAAAGTGGCAAGAGAACACTGCACATTATGCGTACATTTGGCTTTGGTTTGTGATTAAAAACAAACTTTGGGATTGTTTAGGTCTAAAACTAGTAAAGCCGCCTAGCACAAGTAGAGCCCCCAGACGATGGATTTCTACTGCCAAGGGTTCAGATTATTTGATTGGCTAGCTTATAGAGCCTCACAACATATGGCAGCATCATTCTCCTTACCACAACCTCAAAGATTCAAGCATGCCTAGATGAAAAGGTTCAAACTTTCAGGAACCATATATTATTGGACTCATTGATTTCACCAACAACCATTTATGCATTGAGATCGCCAATATAATATGAGCTGCTACCATTAGACCGCAAAGATGTTGGTTTAGTGTTGACTCCACGTTACATAGACAGGATGCATCATTCCATACTCCTATTCTATGCTGCGACCGATTATATGTAGACTTGGGTTTTGAACCACCAGTATCCATCAAGCAAAAGTTTAACTTGAACCACTGTTAGGGCCTATCCCATACACCGTCTATATTTCAAACTTCTTCACACTGTACAGCGTTATGCATGTCCATACTCACGCTCTAGTGACCTCAGTCTTATTATTAACCTCCATTATTGTCTATCAAAGAGGGCCCGCTCCTAGAATGTAGGAACTGTAGATTTTTCAAATATGTTCTCTCATGCACAAAGCATTAGATGTGGCTGATGTGGTTAATTTAGGTTGCAGATGCAATGCAGCAGGGTACATTAGAATCTGCGTGCTGGGATAGGCCGGATGGAGGTGATCGAGATGCATAGTCGAGGGATGTGAGTTGTGCCTAGCGTTGTCCCTTCAACAAGTCGTGCGTCCAGCCAATACCCGTGCTTGTAGTCGACGTGATTTGGTCTCCGCATGGCAATGGCAATGGTACGTATGGCAGGGCTCGCACGCTCTCTTGCGTCCATATGAATCGTGCAGCCTTGCGTGGCCAAAGCATCAGTGCAGGGTGGCTCTTTGGCTAGCCATGGTCATGTGTGGTCTTTTGACGACCTCTGGCCGCGGACCGGAGAAGGCAAGGTCCGGCTTGGCGTTGGCGTCATGTTCGCCGCCGCGGTTTGGGCGCCGCCGCCGCCGTCGCCGCAGCGGTTTCTGGCTTTCTGCTGATCCATGACGGCGCACGCATTCCATCCATGTCTCCCCCGGCCACATCCACATGCACGCACGCTGCGACGACGACGTACTAGAGCTAGCTTCACGTGCATGCCTAGCGGCGACGAGCGTCAGATCACCATTTTAAAATCTAACGTGCAGTGCAGCAGAATTGTCGATCTGACCGGTGGTGCATGAGCATGGACGTAGTACTGGTTTCCTAAATTAAAAAAGAAAAGAATATATAATGTCGACCCAAATGACGGGTGTGACTGTGTTTAAAGTACAGGTAACAGCTAGCACGCGTGATCCGATCCAACTGGAATTAAGTAATGACGCTGTAGTGGACTTCAATGGTTGCCTAAAAGGCAAGATTTGTCGTGTACATGGTTCGTACCCAGATTATTTACGTGGTTTTTGCTTTCTTATTTCCCTACTGTATTTATTTTAGGTTACGTATTCTCCTTGTATACCCGTGGTTTCTTGAAATAGTTGCGTTTAATTTTCAGTGGACGTTGACCACAACATTATATGTCAGCAATTCAAATGCCGGCGCCATCCCCAATAGACCACAATATATAATTGGTCGCCTGATATTTGTCAGCAAAAGCGAACAGAAAACACCAAAATTCGTCGTGTTATAGCTGATTCTTCGATTTTTACTTTTTAACTAATAACGAAGGGTCTGTAGTTTAGTGGTTGCAGCAGCTCGAGCGGCATCTGAGGTTTTGGGTATGACTCCCGCTGGGAGCGAATTATTTTGGGATTTAACGGTTTTGTTCATTCAGTGGTAAGCGACGTTCCCGTCCGCAGTGACTTTGTCAATATCTGTCGGAGATGCTCATAGGAGTAGGGTGAGTATGCGTGCGTGTGTGAGCGTCTGCGTTTGTACTGTGTTTCTCAAAAAAATAATTACCCGATATGAGTACCAATTTTTTTGACACTATTTTTTGTGTTCTTTTAAAAAATATATTACCGATACATATATAAATGCCACCGCAAAGTGCGGACCACACCAAAATGGTGATATGAGATCGGTATGTGACAGTTGTTGTCCCAATGTCCCCTATGCCCCTTCTCCGTTGTTTAGATGATTGACTACATGTGCTTCTAGCTGATCGATGCGATTTGGTCCGCCATGCCGTGCGCGGATTGTACAGCCTTAGCTTATAGGAATTCAGACTTGAGAGGAACCGAAAGTACACGCTACTATCTATTATAGTCAAATCGTTTGCCACATTATATGGTCATCGTCGAGGCCTGGTCTGTGGTCTGGTCGCCAAAAAGCCTTCACGTGCTGGTCATTAATTCGCGGATCCACCACCCGTTGACGTTTTCACCTAAACCATAAGCTAATAAAAGTATGTGCGTGGTCGATTCACTTAGATTTTAACAACAATTCTATTTCTGGAGTATTTATCACAGAAAATATTGCAAAAATTGTATCAAGCCCTTTTATTTCCTTTTTCTTCAATTTTATGTTCTATTATATGCCTCGAAGGCGTTACATTGATGATCAATACGTACACAAACCTTTATGGAATGCTCCATCAATAAGCAGATCCAGTAGATCAGCACCACTAGTGAAAGTGGCTTACTTATGTGCACTTGCCTCGTGAATCCCAAAAGAGAACTGAGGTAAAGTTCTTGATATAATCCTTGCAACAATGCAATTTGTTTGCAAATATCTATGTGCATTTACTTTTAGAAGAATGTGTTTATGCCATACTGAGATAGTCCTGTGAGGATCAGAGGGAGCACATCCCTAAGTGAGCCATTGCAATAGATTCGACAGAATCTGATTCTGAAGATCGTAATTTGTCTTAAAGATATATGTTGTACTCTTTTTCCTTAGTAAGTTTTCCTAAAGTTTCTCACATGAGTTTTTTAACGAGGTAACAAACTATAAATACAACTTGCGACACTATGCGCTCTTTCTCCATATTTTTCCCAATGGGGTTTTTGGGAGTTTTAATGAGGCATGAATTGGTCGTGGTATTCGCCCAGGGAGGTGTTAAGAAACGCTAAATCTTGGTAGGGTTATGTGGGCTCATACCGAATATAACCTCCGAAGGATTATCCACCTCTATATAATCAACACCCTATGTATCTATAATGAATAAGAGAATAGACCAGAAGCTCCACCTATATCTGTTTTCCGTGTGTTCTATGTGTTGTGTATCTGAGATGGAAAACCGGGATCTACAATTTCTCCACGCCTGATCTGCTGTGGGAGGAAAGAGAACGGATCTGTTGATCCATAGTAACGTAGTTTCTCAACAAATTTGAAGTATGGAAGATATCCTTATCCACTTATCCTGTAATAAGGAGAGCAGGGTAAGACGTTACACGGTTACATTGCCAGTGGCTGTGGCCTGTGATGCCAAGAACTTGTCATCATTTCTCAGACACGCATGTCAAAGATTCAGGTCCTGGCGCTCAGTGATCCATATATATGTTCTCACAGAAATAGGGGTGGTAAAGGGCCATCAATTTACCAATTTTAGGAACTGGGCTAAAAACGAACCGAATGATATTCCTATTCATTTCTGAGCTATAAATTACTAAGTGCCCGCTTGGATTGTGAAAAAAAAAACATTTGGATAATGACCTATATATTACCATCTATACTGAGTCCAATGGGCAGGAACCAAACCATTAGACGAATACAATCATATTACCCAAAAGCTGAACTGGTAGTCATCGATTTCTGCAAATTTTATGATATATATATAGACATATAGTTGTAAGCTCAGACCAATTCCCGTGAGAGAGTCGGCACAAACAAGCATGCATGTTCCCGGACTAAAGAGTTGCAAAAGGGTTTGATAGCATGGCCGGAGACTTTGACCTGGGTGTCTCTGGAACTTGGAATACTAGATCGAGCGCGGGCCGGCCTTCTGATCGATAGATCTGATGAGCTCGCGATTTGAGTAGTGTTATCTGATGATGGGACACACTGCATGCGAAATGTGAATCCTGTACCATTTGGTAGCAACGAGAAGATGCCGAAATTTCACTCTTTTGTCGTGTTGCTGTTGTTTTGGTTGAGCCTATGCTCTCCGGGTTGAGCCTATGCTCCCCGTTGGTGCTACAAGTGGATGATTAGCTCTCATTTTCCTAAGTGGAAACTCTACTCTCCGCCGTGTGCTCGGCGGTCGGTCTTAGTGTGACCGTTATTGTAGTCTTCTTTTTCTTATTTGAGCGCCGTTGAGGCGGATTGTTGCGGAGGCGATATTGCTGTTGCTACGATGTTTGTGTGCTAGCAGTTCGGATCAGGGCAAGGGTGATTTGAGCGAAAGCTATGCTGCTGGATCTAGTTCGGTGTTGATAATGACTTCGTCTTTGACGTAGTTTTTTCCTTGCTGGAGACGTTATCAGTGTAGCCCTTATCTTTTTCAAAAAAAACTTTGTAGCAAGCGTTTCAAGCGCCGTTTCCCTTGTTGAAAGCGCCATCTTCTTTCTTTTCTCCGTTTGGCTTCACTCTTAGGCGTGCAGTAGCTTTGGGTGTATTGGCGCTAGTGCTTTGGGTGACCTCTTTCTTTCATTTCTATTATCACTGTTCGTAGTAAACCACCTCTTGCTTCTCATAATTTGCTATCTACTTAGTACAAACACGTGCGCCAAAAAAAATTAAAGGATCGGGGGACAAGCAAGCAAGTACTGAACAAGTACCTGATTGCTGATACACGTCAAATCTTTAGTACGCCGTTGTCTGCTTATATATTACTCCTACTCCGTAATTTGGTTGTCGGTGTCACCACCCTGGTCGTCAAATTAAAGTACTTGAAACTTGACATGTACGTGTGTACGATCGACGCTCAGCTTCACATGCCAATGCCTTGAAACTTTTTTACGTGTAGGGGCCTGGCGGGGCGTGGTCGCCTGACGCCTGTCCGAGCTAGCTAGCTGTAGACAGCCGCGGCCGCGACACAGATTGCAGAGGCCGCCTTGGCGGTTGTCGTGCGCTGCGCTGCGCTGGCGCGCGGTTTGGGCGCCGGCGCCGCGGCAGAGCGGAACATGCATGGCCGCCTCTCTTTTGGCTACTTGCGGGCTTGCGGCGGGTAGCTTCATGTGCAATCGTGCGTGCCCAGCTATCTTGCCGGCTAACGGGCGACCGGTTCCACTTGCGAGCTCCAGTCACCAGCCTCCCGCACTTGTAAGACACTGGTTGCCTGCTTTGGCTGAAGAATGCAAACGGTATTGTTATCTATACCTAATATTAACGCAAATAAGGTTTTACGGTCCGTCGTGACACGTGGATCCGGCTGGTTACCTTTTCCTCGTTCTGTATCTGATAATCCGAATTACAGCTATAATACGAACCAGATTCAGACTGCACAAGGAACCCACGCGAAAACATACGTCCAAGTCGCATACGGACTCCAGTTTCGATGTTTTATATATTGATGGAAAACTAAAATAATAACCTTTCCAACCCAATTGAGACCACTTTAAAATTCAGTCTCAGTTAATGGAGATCTTTGAAATAATATGACGTGAAATTTATTCACGGGCCTAGAGTGCAGAAGGAGTCCATGCGAAAACGAACGCCCAGATCGTATACGAACTCTGTTTTTTACGTTATTTATATATATATATATATATATATATATATATATATATATATATATATATATATATATATATATATATATATATATATCAATGAAAAGCTAAAAGAACAATCTTTCCAACTCATTTGATATAACTCTAAAATTCACTTGCAATTAACAGAAATCGTCAAGACAATATGGCCTACAATTTATTTAGAAATCCAACTCAGACGGCAGGAGCAGCCTACGTGAAAACATATACACATCGTACATGAACTCCGTTTTCGATGTTCTATATATTGCTGAAAAAGAAAAAATAATATTTCTTACCAAACTGACACCACCTAAATTTCGGTCACATGCTAAGGAAAATTCGAAACAATAGGATATAAAATTTATTTATGAGACTATTGTTATATGTATTGATCTAGAGGTGCTTAAGAATTTTTTTCCCCTGTTGCAACGCACGGGCATTTTGCTAGTCTACACTGTAAAAGAGCCAGTTTTCTAAAAATCTTTTTTACCCAGAAAAACATAACTATACCCCTCACGCTGACCCCACTGTGCAGTTTGAAAAAGGTTAGAAAGGGGTGGAAAGACCCAAAACCCATAGATGCAAAATGTTTCATCCACTTTCTCTTTTTATTTCTTACCTTATTTTATACTCATACCCACGTGTTACTTTCTTTCTCTTGGTTTTAATAAGAAAGGAGTGACGTCAATTAATCAGCCGTTAATTCTATTTCTTTTTTTTTCTTTTCTATTGCCTCATTCGTCATCTTACACCAACGTGTGTGTTGCACATACATCTATGCTAGCAATATTAAAGCAAATAAGGTTTTTTTGTCCGATTTCCCGATCCGACGTGACAGGTGGGCCCCACTTGGCCTACATGTATTCTCTGTCCCACTTCTCCGTCAACAAGCGCCCCTGCCTTGCCGGAGTCCAACGAAACCGAAAAGCTAATCGAATCCAACTAGATCGAAATTAGTGTTCTTCGTCAGTATCTTTTATTCGCGGGCCAATATTATCTTTCCGGCCCAATTGAAAGAATTTTCAGAACCAAACGTATTATTAAATCGTGGAATAATACCACATTGTTTGTGGATTGTTGGTTAAACATACTCATAACTCATTAACATACCCATCGGAACACACCAAGGCAATAACTCAGAAATTATTGGAACAATGGCAGCCAAACAGTTGCGAGGGGTGAGGAGGAAAGGCAGGCCGTAGTTGCTCAGCAAGAAAAAAACGACCAAGAGCTGAAGCCCCGGTAAGATGAAAAATCATGGAGACCCGACCCAACCCGAAGCCCCTAGTAAGATTAAAAATCATGGAGACCCGACCCGACCTGATATCACACCTGGTTTTAGAAATAAAACCAAGTGCTAATCATGTATATGCCAGAATCAGTTTAACCACATACGTAGATTAAACAAAAATAATAACACAACCAGTACTTTAACTTAAGAGAAATAACAAATATTACAGACCATAATGTCTTTATCGAAATCGAGTAACTTAGCGAAAACGAAGTAATAATCACACCCGGTTTTAGAAATAAAACCAAGTGCTAACCATGTATGTGCCAGAATCAGTTTAACCGCATACATAGCTTAAACAAAAGTAATAACACAACCAGTACTTTAACTTAAGAGAAATAACCAATATTACAGACCATAATGTCTTTATCGAAATCGAGTAACTTAACGAAAACAAAATAACTAAACGACAGCGGAAGATGACCAATATTTCACAGGCGACTGACGGATGGCACACCAGCCTAGAACTCATCGTAGTCTTAGAACTCCTGATTAGGGTTCATCACCATTCTCTTCTGGATCTGAGCAGCGGATGCAACCCCTGCATGTCATCTCCTTTCCCTCCCTCCTTTCCTTCTGTGCACGCATGGACGGCGCCCGTGGCGAGCAAGCCGCCCGGCCGAGCCGGACTCCATCTCCCCCTCCCAAAGCCGCGCGGCTTCGCCCGACCCGAACCCCTCCTTTCCTTTTCCCTTCCCCCTCTCCCTTTCCTTTCCCTGCTCACGCGCGCACCGAGCGACGTGGACTCCAAGTCCGATTCGCGTCGGACTCCACCGCGCGCCGCGCTTTCCTTACCCCCTCCGCAAACCTCGGCCTCCGCCCCTATATAAACCGCCCTAATCTCGATGTCCGTAGCTACCAAACCCACCAAAGCCCTAGCCCTAGGCCACCGCCATCTTGCGCACTAGTTCGCCGCGCCGTCCGCAAGTTCACCGTCGATTCCGCCTCTGCAGGCCGTCTCCGCTGACGAGGACTAGTCCCCGAGCTTCGTAGTGAGGTAGAACGCTTAACCGCTTAATCCCACCCCTCCTTTCGTCTCGTGTCGTCGATTTGAGCTCACCCCGCCGCCACCGGTTCACGCAGGGCGCCGCCGATCGCCGCTGCACGTCGCCGTACGCCGTCGCTGCCCCTCCGTCGTCCACACCTACACCGCTAGCTTCGTCTTGAGGTGAGGATCCTCCCTAGCTAGCCCTAGTCCCCTATCGCGTCTGCGGGTTAATTTTCAGAAAGCCCAGGGGCTCTTTTGCAAAATGGCGGCCGCTGACCGGTATTGACCAGGTCGCGCAGGCTGTGAGCCGTTGGATCTTGATCTAATGGCTAGGAACAGATCGGAGCGAGGGAGAGAGGCTCGACGGCGGACCTGACCGGCGGCGTCACGGTGCGCGGCGGAGCCTTGCCGGAGCTTCGCGTATCCGTGGCTCCGGTGGGTGTAGGGCGAGCGGAACGGGCGCGTGAGCTAGCAGAGGCTGCGGCGAAGCGGATCGAGCGGTCTGGGCGGCGGCGCATCGGCCGGAGGCGGCTCGCAACGGGGCGGGGCGGAGGCGCAACTCCGGCGAGCAATCGCCGGCGTTGTGGGGCGGCGCGAATCGGACTTGGAGTCTGCGTCGCTCGGTGCGCGCATGAGTAGGGAAAGGAAAGAGGGAGGGGAAAAGGAAAGGAGGGGTTCGGGTCGGGCGCTGAGGAGAGGGCAAAGCCACGCAGCTTTGGGAGGAGGAGACGGAGTCCGGCTCGGCCGGGCGGCTTGCTCGCCACGGGCGCCGTCCGTGCGTGCACAGAAGGAAAGGAGGGAGGGGAAGGAGATGACATGCGGGCCCCGCGCGGCAGAGAGAGAGGAGCAGGGGCACCAGGGTGGTCGGCTGCGCCGACAGGCGGGCCCCACATGGTAGCAGGAGGATGGTGAGGGCGCGCTGTGCCGGATGGGCCGAACCAGGGAGGCAGCCAAAGTGGGCTGGTACTGTGGTTTGGGCCAAAACCGAGGGAAGGAGGGAAAATGTTTGGAATTTGAGAAATTTTGGTGAGTTTAAATGGATTCAAATTCAAATCAAAGCAATACAAATCAATCAAGAAAAATATACGGCGATATATATGCTCAATGAAGTTGTTCCTATGATTTATTTTACTTGATTAATTAGCAAAAGAAATAAAACATTATGGTGTCATACATAAATAAATCAAACTCTAAGCAAAATTAAATTATTTTGAAAAAGATTTTCATATAGAAAAATTAGGGTGCTACACCTGACCCTACCAGCTTGGATCGAGCTTTGAAGCAAGCCAACAACCGCCTCGTAGCGATGCCGTAGGCTGAGCATTAGCCGTCCTGTTCATCCGCGAAAGGAAAACGAGAATGGAACGTCCTCTTCAGAACGCTAAAGGAAAAATGAAACGAGTGGAGAACAAAAGACCTGCTGCTGCCGAGTGCTGCCGATTGCTAGCTGCTGCACTTGTAAGTGCTTGCAATTAGGCCTGAGCTAAGCCTGACAAAGTTTTGAGTTAATTTTTACACATTAAGAATTATTTATTTCCACCTCAATTAATAAGAATGTTTTCTATTTTACACATGTTGAGCGGTATTTTTTTAGAAGAAATCATAGAATCTACAGATCTTCGTAAGAAATACTCAATGAATTTTAAATATATTGTCTCTTCGTCTCCGGCCTTACGACTTCAAACTTTGAATATACGATGGTCCATGAACTTTGAAACATTAACACAAGAGTTTAAAAATTGTCTTGCAAAATAAACTTCATCTACGGCCTTACGACTTCACTTGACATGATGTAACGATTATAGAGCAATGTAGGACACTTTTTCCTACTGAGTTTTGTAATTGTAATGAAATTATAAATAAATATTGAACTTTGAATATATGATGGTCCATGAACTTTGAAACATTAACACAAGAGTTTAAAATACCTTGCAAAATAAACCGTCACGGGTTGTATATGATGGGCCGTACCCGACCCGTGCCTAACTTTTTTGGGGTTAAAACACACCCCTTCCATTTTCTAGTTCCAACTTTGTTTGTGTATGTTCAATGAATAATTAGAAAAAATCCACCTCACTCTCACTCCATTTGCCGAATCCTTTTTTTATGGATCCGCTCTCATCTTTAGACCCCCAAAAGCAGCTATTGATAGTAACCTAATAAAATAAAAACTAAGCAAATGATCTTTTTCCTAAATTTAAATGTGATCCTTTTTATTTAAAATCCTCTTTTCTCCATCTCATTTCGACTTCTACTGCTTATTTGGATGTCTAAATGACCCATAGAAAGGTGGTCATATAATACATACATACATAATTGTATGTATAACTATAAGAAAAAGGAAGGGAAATTTGATAGGATAAGAAAGATTTTTGGTTATACATATAGAAAAGCTAAAGTGGAAAAGAATGAAAAAGAGAATAGAGGGGGTTTCGAATCCAATCACAAAACCGATGCACTTTTGTCTTAGTATAGATAAGGGATCTTCCTATGTTATATTATTCTACTATCAACCATGAATTGATTTGATAGATCCAATATTCATAATATTGAATTGATTCCGTATTATCAGAATGCGGGTCCTCCCCTTGAATTTATGGGATACCCCTTTTTCCTCTCCATGGGATTACATCCCTGAGTTATTGTGAAAAAAAAATAAAGAGGTTATGGAAGTCAATATTCTCGCATTTATTGCTACTGCATTGTTCATTCTAGTTCCTACTCTCTTTTTACTTATTATTTATGTAAAAACAGCCAGCCAAAATGATTAATTGGAATCATTGAAGAAATGAAAAAGGGATTAAAGAAAATAAAAATCCAAGTCTTAAATGAAAGGATCTGGTTGGAATCATAAAGTGTGGTATAGGTACGACTTGCGTAGTAGATTGAAACTGCCTCGCTTACTTACTAACTGATAGCTTAGACTAGATACGACATAGAAAGCCTGCAGTCTCACTCTTAATCTTGTAACTAGCTTTGGTTCTTCTATCTTCTAACTAGAATTTGAGCTAGAGCCTACTACTACTTTTTTGATACGAAAGGTGGATTTGCTTAATAAAGTATGTAAACGAAAAGCTTCCCGGTACGCCCCAAACCCTTAAGAGCTGCTTCCCTATTTCTCTTCTGCCACATTCCCTAGCTTTGTGAAATGACTTGCCGGATTTGCTTGCATTTCCCTCAGTGAATGATCCAACTTCACAAAGACACCATACGTTGGTGTTCCAGCTTTTGATGCGGCAAGTTGGGTCCGTTTGGCCTGTGCCCCCTTCGTGGACGCGTCAAGTGGGGTTTTTTCGGGTTGGGTCGGGTTTTGAGTCAAAAATCATGACCCACGCGATATCACTTTTATCGATTCATAAATACATTTGTACTTTAATAAGACATCTATATAATCATCACCCATTACAACGCACGGGCACGTTTCCTAGTATCAATCAAGTACGTTAGGCTATCTTCAACAAGCAGCATATTTATCATATTTTAAAAAAATTTAAACTCCACTCTATTTTTAGTGCAGATTTATTAAATTTAGGCAACCGTTGGAGTGAGCCTCAGCTCGGTACACGGCGGGAATAGTATAGCTATGAAACATAAATATCCGAAATTTATATAAATTTGAGACACACAATTAATTAAAATTACCGTTACTCAATAACTCTAATATGTTCATGCTTCCATAGAACCTCATTTATTTAACGTGCTTTAGATAATATTTTTAGTCATAGTGGTACGGTGGATGCTTTATATACAAATTTCGAGATGTACTTTAATTAACTCATCTTTCAACGGCACAATAGGTAATTTACATGTAAATTTTAGAGATTAATTTCGTGTTTCACAATGACGTCGGTAGGTAATTTATATGAATATTTAGAGTGTGATTTTAATTCATTTTTCATAGTGGCATTAGACATTAATTTAGAAGGTTATTTTAATTCATATTTGATAGTGGTACGGTGGGATTTTTATGCAAATTTAGAAGGTTATTATAATTCATCTTTTATAATGATGGATGATTTATATGTCAATCTAGAAGATTATTTTAATTTGTCTTTCATAAGGTACGATGGGTAATTTTGTTTAGAAATTTCTATGCACGATCCATCAAGCAAGTAGCAATCGACCGAGGAAAACGCGCGAGGAAATGGTTCTGAAGCTGCTGGCCGTTCTGGGCCATATTGGGCTGCAAATGTATATAGATGTGTACGCTAACCGTCTCGTGGAAGATAGATATTTTGATGAGAAATTTCCTTCCTTAGCGAAAAAAAAAAGTTACGGTTCCTTCCTTTGCCCTAACAAAATTTTCGTTCCTTCCTTTGCCCGAAAATTTTGTTCCATGTCTTTCTTGGCCTTTCCGTCCATTTCATCAGATTTTCCATCCAAGAGCGAACTGAAAAGACATTTTTGCCTCTGGTCCCACCTGTCAGCCGACCGCGAGCTTCCTCTTCCTCTCGCTCCCCTCCCTCTCCCACTCTGTCTGGGCGCCGCCGGGCCCCACCCCACCGACCACCGTCGGGGCACGCAAGGCCGCCCTGCGCCCCACGGGCGGGCCCCGCACCGCCGCCGGACAGCTTGCCCGCCATGGCCGCGCCCTCCGCGACCCACGGACGAGCCCCGCACCACCGCCGGATAGCATGCGCACCATGGCCGCGCCCTCTGTGCGAGCACGCGCCGCCCGGAGCCACCTATGTCCGCCCCGCGGCGCCCCCCCCCTCCCACCGCCGCGAATTGCGCCTCCCTGAGCTCCCCGGCCCCGCCTCTCATGCAGCCACGCCGTCCCCGGCCATCGAGGCCGCCGCCATGGCCACCCCGTGCCCTTTGTGCGAGCGCCCGCCGCTGCTTGGGACCCGCCGCCGCATCGGTCTTAACCCCACAGGCCCATGGGGCCGCACGCGCCCCCAGCCACCCGGCCGCCAGCCGCGAGCAATCACCTTCGTCCCTCCAATGGCTGCGCAGAAGTTCATCTTGAGGTAGATGACGGCTCGCGTGCGGCTGACAGATGGGACCAATGGCAAAAATGTCTTTTCACTCTGCCCTTAGATGGAAAACCTGACGGAATGGACGGAAAGGCCAAGAAAAGCATGAAACAAAATTTTCTGGCCAAGAAAGGAACGAAAATTTTTTTTTTGGACCAAAGAAGGAACCACAACTTTGTTTTGGGCTAAGAAAGGAAATTTCTCTATTTTTATATACAGGTGAATTGGATCTTAAAATAGACTCTAACGGAAAACAAGAGCGAATACAAGAATCGACGGACGGCCCAACTGATGAACATGCAGCCCACGAAGGAAAAACCCAACGTGCGGAAGCGTTCAGCGACGGTTCGCTATTTTTTCGCGCGGCGACAAATAGCTCCCGCGTTGGCCGGCCCTCATCAAAAGAAAAAAAGAAGGCATTGACCCGATGGATGTGAAAAGAAGGGGGCTCTGTTCAGTACGCAACACAGAGGTGAAGTCGGCGTTGATGTTCATCAGTTCAACACTTCTTTTTGAAACGAAATCAGTTCAACACTTCAACTACACCGCTTGTCTAGATCCCAAAGCCTTCAAATCGACTTGCCTCCTTTACCGCTAAGTCCATTTTACAAACTGTTATCAGCTGCTAAATACGGATCGAATACAAGCAGGCAGGGTTTTGGTCCTCGGACTAGTATCACCAGATCAGATAGTGCAGTGTGCAATCATTACTTTTTCACTTTGTATACGGTGCGCAAACAGTGTTTTCCGCATCCAATCCTAGTGACACTAGCCTTAGCACTAATGCAATTTTCTTTACTTTTGAGTCCTTCGGGCTATGTAAACAGATCGAATACAGGCAGGTTTTGGTCTGCAAGCACAAAATATGATGAAAATTTCTTGTCCCACCGGATTTTGCCCCCAGGTTCGTGTACTCCGAATCATCTCCAAAACCAAGTACCTGTTTTCCCTAGCCATTTGCTGTGCTGATTTTTGTTCTCGCATTCTTGCTCGTGTTCTTCTTCTCTCTATCAGTTTGTCATCCTGGTCGACAAGGGGCTCCGCCATAAGGGGCTGGCGGATGGTGGTCTGCACTCTGCAGGGGCCGGCCAAGGCAAGGGGAAGCAAGAGGCCGGCAGCCATGGCAGGAGGTGGGTGCTGGAGATTGAAGAAGGGTGAGTGGGTGACATTTCTTGCATCCAAGGGGAATAGAGAGAGATGGAGAGCCGGATGGGACAAATGGGAAAGGAGCCCGCGACGCGTGGACGAGATGCCGGTGGACGACGGCAGCCGGCTTCGGCGACGCACTGACCGAACGGACGGAGTGATCGGTGGATAGTGCGTGATGTCGAGCAGAAACGCTCAAGTGGAAGGGCTGGTTGAAGAATTGTTTCCTCGAGATTTCGTACGGGTTTAATTGAGGGAGATATAGAGCCTGGAATTCGTGTTCAGCTTGCGGCGCAATTTAAGCAATTAGACAACTCCAAAATCCAAACTCACGACTTTGTTCATGTTTTTCTACCAAAATGTGTACAGAACCAACCTGAGCTATCTATACAAGAGTTATTGCTAGCCTAAAGATCTTCAATTTTGTGAGACACCAAAGCCTAGAACCCCATGGTTGGAGAGCTATAAGGCGCTGAACTTCCCGTCAATTTGTTCCGTTGACTGAAAAATTCAGAGTTTCGTATAGGTTCGATAATTGCAAGTTCAGTTCGATAATTGAGAGACTTATCATGATTCGAATAGGTCAGGTTAGAGGGTATGTAGAGAGCAGCTTTACATGTACAAGTTTTAGTTCGGTTGTTGGGAAGTTCTAGTGAAAAATTCAGAGAATTTCCATAGCAAAGTATTATTAGGCTCTGTCTTGAAATTCAGAATTAGCAAACTTTGGATTGCGTGCTGAAAACAGTTAATTGGCCCCCATCAACCAATTGTTTAAGACATGAACAGAGTGAGTTCGGTAAAGTAAAGTTGAAGCTTGTTATTAATTGGATTCATTGAAAGGAATTTCAGATTTAGTGAGTTTTCAGCTGTGCTTTTTTTTTTCTTTAGCAGTTTGATCTAGTTTGACCGAGCAATTAATATGTATGGCTAGAATATTTTTTCTTCAAATTGAGCACTTCACTTGTGAAGCTGCAACATTTATATCCTGAATCCAGAATAAACTTTATTCAAAGCTAGAACATTTTGTTGTAAGGTTGGAACTTGTTTCTCTGACGGCTCCTATATTTTTCAACCACTGTAAAATTTATATACTTTTATTCAAAGCTTAGAATAGTTTATTCGTGAAGCAGCTACTCCTATGCATGAGGGTTGTGGTGGCATGATAGTTGCTTATCACCTAAACCAGATACAGCAACGCTCTCGTGGACTCTTGAGAAAACTATATGTTGCCTAGGCTATTGTGATCATTTTGCATCGTCATAGGATTTGTTTGGTTTGGTTTTCATGTTTTTGGTCCCAGATGTTTTTTATAATTTTTGGGATATTTCAATATTTTATAGGGTTATTTTCTAGGTGCTCTTTCAGTGATATCCTACCCTATTATTTTATTTTGATTTCTTATGTCCATATCTATCTCTAAAACTTTTCTCATAAGCTTTAGAAACTTGAAGGAATTTTTTATGGTTTTACACCTTTATCTGAGGTTTACTATATTCATTTATTAATTAAAAAATGACTTTTAAACAGTTATTTTAACCGAAGCATGGAGGTAACTAAATCAATTATACAAGTTAAGGTAGCATGTTGTTTGGTATTGAGATCTCTTTGGTATTTGAGTTTGAGTAGAAGACTCAGACTCCAACCATAGTTAGAGGAGGTAAAATAGACTATTAAACTTGCCTTTAACCATAGTTGTTTGGTTGCCAATGTGCTCTTTTTGGCGTACTAGGTTGTCTGCTCTGCTTCTTCGTTTCTTTAGGCCGCATCTGAGTTCTGTTTTGTGGATGTTTCTTCCTTCACGTTTCTTTGAGTCAGTTCATTTCGTGATGGTTTCTTCATGCTTTTTCTGTGTCGGAAGCATTCCTTAGATATAAGCTACAAATTTACAACGTGCGCTTCCTCAGTCTCATACATACACAAGTTAGCATGAATAAATTTTATTCATAGCCAATACACGAAGAGCATAAGTTTTTTCCCATACAAAACGAAGATAATGTCCCTACCCTAAAGAAAAAACGTTCAAAAATACAAGATGAATTATGGTCAACCTGGTTGTTCCTTGTGGAAAGTTATTGTTACATTGGCAAACAATGTTGTACTGCCGCTGAAGGAAAAAAAAGGTTCCATCCATGAAGAAAAATCGTAGCATCGATGAAGAAAATTTTGTACCATCAGTGAAGAAAAATGGTTCCACTAAAAAGAACGCTCTGCTCTTTCCGAAAAAATGTTCTGTTCATAAAATAAAGTTCCAATCATAAAAAGAAAAACATATTTCAGTTCACATATGTATTCATCTTCTTCCTCCCCATCTGGTCACAAGAGCCACTTCTTCATCTCAGGTAACACCTCATATCGCACCAAGATCCTGTTGGAAAATTAGGCCCATTTTAGATCAGCTAAAAATTAGCTAGAACTAGCTACAACCAACTAACTAATTGGTCTTAATAGATTGTATACCTATTAGCTGTAATTTATTAGGTAGACATGTTTGGACACAAACTAGCTATTTTTTTTTATAATTTGCATAATTACAACAGAGCCTTAGATGGGTTTATGACAACCGATTCGGGTCACATATCCAACATCTGACATGGACCAACCAGCAAAATAGAGAAAAAAAAATCATGATGTAGGGAAACAAAATTTTCTGCTTAAGCAACTACTCCTATTTGTTTGTAAGTAGAAAGAGAAAATTGTTCTTTCAAAAGAAATATATATTCTGAAAGAAAAAAAAAATGCCATGAGCATGTACGAGATGTATTCCAAGCCACATATATGTCATATAGTTCTCATGGCAGCCACGGCAAGTAGTGGCTGATTTTTACTTGTTATCGTCTTTGATATGAAGAGAAAGTATCAAATGGTTGGTGTTTGCTTGTTCCCGTCTTTGATCGGAAGTAACTCAAATGCGTGCCGGATCCAAGAAGGAAAGGAAAAAGAAAAGAAAAAAAAGGAAGGTGTCTTTCGTGCATAGCGGGCCGAAACAATCGAGAAAACCACTTGCTGTGTGTGGCCTGTTGGCAGGGCAGACAGCGTGCAGGGCCTTCTGCCATTGCTTGCACTGCATCTTGTCCCCTTTTCCTCGCAAATCCAGTGTGAACCGCACCGTATGCTTCCGGCGACCTTTTTCCCGGTCATCGAATCCGTCCATATCTCCGATCCCCCACGGGTGAAGAATTAACAAGGTTTCTTTGGGATCGGCTGCTACTACTCCGATCTAGGGGGTCCGTCCTTGTGTGGCAACGTGGAAAACGGGAGCCAGCATCGGTTCCATTCTGCAGCGGTGGTGTTTCACCCAGTCATCACTGCATCAATTCCCTTTGGACAGGTTATCAAGTTGGAAGTTTGCCATCAGAGTTTAGGACTTTAGGCCATGTGTTTGATGTGAATTATTTTTTAAAATATAATAGGCGGCAAGTGCTATGGTTTTGTAAAATGTTTTGCCTTTCAAAATTGATAGATGCAACAAACTTTGTGGCTTCTAAAGGCGTATTGCTAAAATCTTGGTCTTTTGGAGTTTCCGGACCTCCCTTCTTTAACCCTCCCTCCGTATTTAAATATAAATCATGTTGTTTTAAAAATAAACTTCAATCCCTCATCTTATTCAAAACATATATAATTTATATTTTATTTTGTAGCGATTTATTTTATCATTGTATAGAGTTTGAGCATTATTAATTTTCTTATATATTTACACAATTTTTTTAAATAGGACGAAAAAAATGAAGTTTTAGAAAATAAAAGTCTACCACAATTTATATTTAAATGTGGAGGGAGTACATGGTTTTACTTTTGCTCACTTGAAGTTTTTCAAAACTACGTCATCCATCTTGTATGGGGCTGTTTGGTAGGGTGGCCAGACTCCTCTAATATAATTTAGTTTGTTTGGTTGTCTAGCCAGCCTTGTAGCTAGACCCTCGTTACGCAAAAATGGGCTCTCAGGGTGGCTCCAGTAGAACGACCAATTCTATCGTTCTATCTGGGCTAGGCTATGCGCGTCCGTTTTGCACTCGAGATGGCCACCTCCTTCCCTTTCCCCTCGTCACCTCCACCCGCTGAGGGTCTCCCCGCCTCCTGTTCTCTCGCCGGTGACCCGTGGCGAAGCCGCGCCTCCACCTCCTTGTCCTCGCCACCGCCAGGCCCGCTTCCTCCTCCTCTCCTCCACCACCACTACCGTGCCACCTCTCCACTCTTGCCGTCGGGATCCTCCTCTCCCCGGTCGTCCTCTCCTTTGCGCCCGCCACCGACCATGGAGAATACCGCCAATGAGATTCGCCTAGGCCGCCACCGCCGCATCTGCGCCCTGCGATACCCAAGCCACCCGCCTCCGGATCTGGTGCTGGCCTCATCCTCTCCGGTGACGGCATCTCTCTCGCCCCTCCGCAGCGTCCCCGCTTGTCGCGGCCGCGAAGGCGCGAGGAGGTGGTGGCGGTGCGGATCCGGCGGAGGCACGCTAGCGTGGTCAGCAGCGCGGCTTTGTCCTGGGGGATAAGGAGAGAGAGCAGAGGGAAGGCGAGATGAGAGAGACGGTGAGTAAGGGCAACCAAACACATAGTTGTTGCTAGCATGGCTTGCTGTTCTTGCAACCAAACAGTCGCTCTTGACCAGATTTGAACAAACCTTTGCTGCCTGGCTAAATTTATCCACGCTACCAAACAGATGCTATACGATTTCTAACCAAAGTTATTCGTGACAACAGGAGGCGCGGCCTCGAATACTGGTTCCATTTCTGCTCTTAATACGATCAACCTCTTGCACGGAGTGGTAGTCCATTTGCGGTCCAAAATGTTTGAAAGTGGTAACTATACATTAGACGGATGCTGGTTATCATTTTGAAAGAACCACTCTTATTATATACATCAAAAATATATAAATCAGGTCTTGAAACAAGATGTCATCTCATTATCTCAATATAATCGACTAGTCTTGACTTAAGCTTGTCTTAAGCCTTCAATTATTGCTGCATAAGTCTGTACGATGGCAATTTTAATTTGAAGGTGATGTACAATGACAGTCTCCGCGTTGCCCAGCTGGGTTCCATCCTCCACAATAATCCTTGTTCCATAATCCATAGGCACATGTTCATCAAGGATCGAGCTGCATCTTATAATCATATATATAGTAGAGTACTGTACTTTTTTTCCCTTGAGGTTGAGTATAGCTCCTTTTCTAGCAGCCGCCGAGATCAAGTGCAAGGGACATATTGTACTAGCTTGTTAAGCATCGGAATGCCAAAAAGGTAAGGAACAAGGGAAAGTTGAGAAAGAAGAATGCTTGGTCAAAAGAAGCGGCATTCTTCCTTAATTTGCAATCCTACGCTCTTAAAAAGTTCAGAGTTTCAAATTAGAGTTGCGCGTGCAAACTTAAGGATCGCTCGAGCACCACGAAAGAGGCGCATTCGCACTTTGGCAGCTGCTTGCATATGTATATATTCCAAGTTGAAATTTTGCACCAGCATCGAGCATGTCACCTAGCTCGTTCTGGATTGCTCACCTAGTGGCTTATTAGCTTCAGAAAAAGGAGGATTATGAGGTGAACAAATAGTTATCATTGCGAGTTAGTATTTTTCTTCATTTCCTGCAGATAAGTCTAGTGTTGGATCTTCAAAAGGGTTTGCTTGGACCAACTGAAACTATGCCCTCACAAACATGACATTCTATGCTCGCTCTTATTTTGTTATCATTCATTACAGAGCCACACAATACACACACGACCGCATGACTAGCACAATATGGGTATGAATTCAAATGGTCTTGAATATGAAAAAGATAGTTTGAGTTTGAATTAGCATTTGAATATCCACTAAAATTGGTTGATAGCAACTTAGCAAGTATATATTGTATTTGCTTTGTTGATGGTTTTAGTATCTATTTTTAAAACTGACGCAGATACATATATCCACATTCTTGTTTTTAGTGGATACGTACAAATTCTATTAAATTTGATTTTCTGCCATCCATTCCCACCCTGAACCGTAGAAGTTGGAAGACTCCACACTGTATAGTAGCCAACAATTACATGATACTACTTCATTAAACTTACATTACATCCTCAACTGACCTTGCCGGGAGAGAAAAAAAACAACCGGCGAAGTAATCAGGAGATCACTAAGTACACGACACTAGTGAAATCTTAACAGTACAAGAGTAACACTACTCCATGACCAAATGGAAAAACTTAAGCTTAAAACCCTCCTTGATCACCGCTACCTTCGACGAGCAAGCTCCTGTGCTTAAACCCTATTCGCAGCCGCCGAGGCCGATGTCTAATATTCCATCGGATCCGCGGCGGCTACGGATCAATAAATCAAATCAATCGACAAAAATTACAGCACGTGCATGATTGGGCATCCGCTTGCTGGCTTGATCACGAGAGGATGGAGTCCCAGTCAATCTCCCAGGACGGGTACTTGTTGAGGTGCAATCCGGCGGACTCGTCCCACGGCGCCTCCGTGAAGTCCAGGCTCGCCATCTCGGGGAGCGGCGGCGCCGGCGTCGTCGTGGTCGTCTGCTGCTGCTGATGCTGCTGCGGGAACGTCGTCGGCAGAGACAGGGAAGGCGGCGAGCCGGCGGAGTGCACCGACTCGTCGCCCTCCGTCGTGGTCGAGGACGCCGAGGCCTTGGGAGAGTCCGGGGCAGCGGTGGCGCCGTCCTTGGCGGTGAGGCCCTGGCAGATGGCGGTGAGCTTGGCGTCGACGGAGGCGTCGAGCGGGCCCGCGAGGTGCGCGCCGCCGCGGCGGAGCGACGGGAAGTTGAGGCGCGCCGCGTCGCCGCGCAGGCGGAAGGCCGCCTTGTCGTAGGCGAGCGCGGCATCCTCGGCGGAGTCGAAGGTGCCGAGCCACAGCCGCGTCCGGTTCCGGGGCAGCCGGATCTCCGCCACCCACTTGCCCCAGTGCCGCTGCCGCACGCCGCGGTACAGCTTCGCGGCCGACGACGACGGCAGCGGCGCCGCCCCGGCCTGCTTCATGGGCTGCGCCCGCGGGCCGAGGAACGCCGCCGCCAGGCCCCTCTGCTGCTGCTGCTGCTGGCGCGCCAGGAGCTGCGCCTGGATCTGCTGGATTTGCGCGGCGCCTAGGTGGTTCAGCGCCAGCCCCGCCGCGTTGTCCACCGACGACGCCGGGTACGGCGACGAGGACGGCGGCAGTGGGGGCAGCTGCGAGAAGGAGGTGGCGGTGGGAGCGGGCGGCGGTGGCGGGAGCGTGGTGTAGGAGGAGCCGGTGGCGGCGGGGAGGTAGTACGAATCTTGAGGCAAAGCAGAGCGGTGGTAGTAAGGGTACGAGTAGGAGGAGGAGAAGGGGGAGGTGGTGGTGGAGGTGGACGAGGTGGGGGACGAAGCGCTCCGGATAAAAGGCTCGAGCGCTTTCATGAGCTCCTGGTCCGAGGAGGACGACGAGGAGGAGCTCAGCTGGTTTGTGTACAAATCTATGGCTGCCATTGTGGAAAATGGATGTGAAAGGAAAAAAAAAATCGAAACTTTTGTGTGCAGAAACTAAAGAGAAAAATTGGGGGAAAAAAAATAAAGGCCTGTTTCTTCAATAAAAGCGAAGAACAGGTGGATGGATGTTTGGTTGGTCAATGGTTTTGGTTGGTGCAGTCTGAAAGGGGGCTTAAAAACAAACCCTTTCTAGCCTGCTAATATGTAAAGAAGAAGAAGAAGCAAAAGAAAGCTAAAAGAAAGCAGAAAGTTCTACAAGAACAGAAAAGACAGGAATTTAATCCAGGAGAGAAAAAAGGTTCTCCGGATCCCTGTTCTCCCTAGCGCAGGGAAGAGGAAGACGAACACAGGTCGAATCGAAGCTCGAATCTTTCCTCGTCACACTCGCTTGCCGGATCGATCAAATAGCATAGCACCGGCAAGAAAGGCCTCCTTTTCCTAGCTTCTACGAGAAGGGTTCAGAGAACAAACCTGTTGCCACCGTGCCCGCGGTGGCTCGCCGTCGTCGTCGTTGCCGTGGTGGATCGCTCAGCCTCACCGGGGAAGTGGAGTGGGTTCTGGTTGTGGGCTGCTGTGTGGAGGAGGGGGGATGGGAAGGCCTGTGCGTGTGGGAATGGTGGTGGGGGCGGATGCGTCGCTCTGGGGAATGGCGGCCTCCGGCGTGGGGGTTTATATAGCGCGGGGGAGGTCTGGTGGCTTGGTCAGTCGCCTCGCCGGGGTTGCAAGTGGCGGGCGGGCGTGACGGAGACGTGGACGAAACATCGCGTGGAGCGTGATGAATAAATGCGGCGGTCCCTGGCGCGTGGGCCCGCCTGGTTTCTTTTTTCTTTTTTTTTTTTTTGAACGTAAAGGCCCGCCTGGTTTCTTCCTTGCCTCCTCGAGCATTTGCACGTTTGAGCAGCGAAACGGTAATTTCACAATTACTATTTGTTTTCGTTGTGGTTTAGATTACCACATAATATATTTCAGCTATGGAATTTTTTTTATACTTTCACAATTTTTGAATAATACGAGAAAATCAAATTTGATATTAAAAAAATTAAGCGACCTATAAATTGGAACAGGGAGTACAGGTCTACAACTGGGTATTAGTCAGGAAAAGAATCGCATGGCTTTGCAGAAGAAAAGGAAAATTTGCATAGGCCAGTTTTTCTAGGAAAAAAAGCATGATTGTCGTTTATTTTGTATTTTTTTACAAAATTAACAGCTTCCCTTTTGGCTTCCGAGATATTTGGTTAGTTTATTGGAAGCTAGATGCCTTAATTTTCTTCTTGCACCGAAGAATATTAATCTGCGCTTTACCGGTTCCAGTACAATTTTAATGTGGTTTTTGTCAGTGTCGAAAAAAAAATGTAGTTTTTGTCTAAATTGATAGTCTATTTGACCACCGTGCTACACCAACGTACAAGCGAAGGCATCTTAAATTAAAAAGCCCCTGCAGTGCAAGAGCATCTCCAACAGTTACTCCAAGTCTAAGTACATTCTCATTTTTCACCATTGTTTCTATACATGCACATCCCTATTTACATACATACAGGCCTCGTTCGCTGCAGATTATTACAGCTGCACTGCAGCTACATCTACAGGGGAGTTGCAGTCTGTTTGGCTACTGTTGAAGTAGCTATAGCGCAGCCATAAAAGTCTCTTCCGAATAGGCTGATAGTACCTTCTTGACTTGTGAACTTTTTCTAGTGTACTCCCTCCACCCCAATTTATAAGTTGTTTGACTTTTTTTGATATCAAGTTTGACCAATTCGTGTTATTCAAAACTTTGCAAAAATATGAATAAAATCAAGTTATAGTGAGAACATATTATATACTAAACTAAATCACCGTAAATGATAATTATAAAAAAAATTTGAATAAAACGAGTAAGCTAAATTTAGTGAAAAAAGTTAAATGATTTATAAATGGATACGGAGAGATAAGTTAAATACGTATATGTACGGTCATATGCTTTGGCTGTTAGAGATGGTCCGAATTTCGCTTCTAACCTTTTCCTCTAGAGTGTACCGGAAGTCTGAAACAAAACAAAACCTCTTGTTTCCATTTCACAGACTGACGTGGGACTGATGTGGCAGGACAGCGAAGAAATTAAACGGGATGATGTGGATTGAGAGGGAAATTAATAAACAAACGATATATAGCCCCATTGTTTCATCTCACGGCTCTCAAGCTGAACACAAAGCCGAGCGCGATGCCGCCGCCGTCGTCGTCCCGAGCTAGCGCGCACGAGAAGCATGCGCTCCCGATCGAGGAAAAAAATACGTACGTGGGGTAGTAGCGATCAAAAAGTCAGAAACTGTGACAGTCTGCTTCGTCAGTCCGGGAGCCGTACGTGCCGCACGCCAAGAGAAGAGCACCTATCGCCACTGTGTGGATTCGAGCAGCTCGACTTTTACATACATGTGTTGGTGCCGTGGTGCAAGGTGCGCGGGGCGGTTGCAGGTAAAAAAAAAAAAAAAAAAAACTCTCAGGTAGCTGGTGGTAGTAACACGTGCACGCACCCACAGGGAAACACAGAGGCGCCCACAGCGCTGGGAATTGAAGAAGTCGAACGAAGCGGGAAGGAATTTGCCTTATTGCCAGCACACCGTCCCCATATTTTTTTTTTCCTGCCTATTCCTGAAAAGAAAAGAAAAGCAAAGCAAAGTATGGACTGACTGAGATTGTTGGCATCGCAAGAGAGAGACGCGAAAGAAAGAAACTGAGAGGTGCGGGCTCAGCGCGGAAAGCAACACGAGCAGCCCACGCGGGAACGCTCGTCCGTCGCACGGGCTCACTGACCCGATCAACGGGCGCCGATGGACGCATGCGGCCGCGACGGCGACGCACAGGGGCAGGGCGGGCCGTCGTCGCCCGGGGGGTTCTGACCGGAGAGCCTGCTGCATGCGGCGCGGAGGCGTGCCACGTACTACCTGCCCGCATGGACCGCCGGAGGATCACCCCCGCTCCGCCGCCGGCGCCGCGTCGGTCGATAGGTTGGACCGGACGACGATCCAGCGGCGCGGCGCGCGCGAGGTCTACCTCCCGCTTGCGCTGCTGCACACGACACACGACACGACACGACACCAAGGCCATACCTAGGATTTTGAGGCCCGATGCGATACACAATTTAAAACACTATTCATGGGAGAGACGACGGGCGCGCGATTCATAAGTGGAGCGTGGAGGACTAGCGCACAATTAAGCAGCAACTAACCGTACGTGCTCCAAGCTCCATGCGCGCCATCAATTAGCATGGCAACGATCGAGAAGGCGCGCGACGAGGCCAATAATGCACGCCGACTTGCCGGTCGAAATTAAGCGCTTGCTACATGGATCGTCGATATATATCGATCCATCGATCGATCGTCGATGCGCCTCATGTTCAGTCTCCTCTTGTGTCGATCGTAGTACGTCGCGAGCAGGGCCATTACTATCCGCACGCGTTGTTGTTGCCCCGTCAACCACACCACCACCGTCCACGGGCGCGCGAGGCCCGTTGCTACACTACAAACGGCCGACCGGAGGTCCGTTGCGCACTGTACACACAGTACGAATGCACTGTCTGGTTACACTAGTCTCAGAGGTAACTCGGCACTATCAGGTAGTCACGAGTTCACCACCACCACTGGCTCGATTCGATCGCCTCGGCAGCATACACATACAGCGATCTGGTGGCGCCGGCGCCGGCGCCGGGCAGCCGTCTACCGCCGTGGAAGTGCAAGTGTGCAAGTGCAACGACGACGGCATGCATGGTGGTGGGGTTGTGGGTGGGGGACTGGGGGGCCTCTCGCCCTCCTAGCTCGCCACCACGACCAGCTCGAGATCTAGCTTGTCTCTCATAGTCATAGCCTCAAAAGCATGCTACGTACGACAACAGGTCGTGAGGGTCGGTTCTTCGTCTTCCCCATCAAAACACGTAGGCTGGACCCTATTTCTGGAAGGGCACACAGTACTACGTGGGCGCGGTTTGCTCTGGCGTGTTTTGGCCGCTCAATGTAAATATGCTAGCACTCGCTCAAAATGTACACACATTACTAATATGGTAGTTTCGAGTATGCCTTTTGGATTTTTTTTCCCTTTCCTGTTTTGAAGAAAGCAAGAAAATATTTAGATGATACTCCATCCATTCTTTTTTATTTGATGCGGTTGACTTTTCTTTCAAAAAAAATCTAATCCTTCGTTTTATTTAAAAAATTTATGTAAACATAAGAAAACACAAATCATACTCAAACAATCCATAATAATAAAACAAGTGACAGTAAAATAAATTATAAATAATGGAGGAAGCACTATACACGTTCCACTGCAATGATTATCCATTACAGAATGGGTATACCATATACACCCACGCTCTGCCAGAGTTGGTTTGGGTAGACATGCTCTCAACATCACTCTCTTGGTTCAAATCCTCATATCGTGCTCTCGTTGTTAGAGTTGGAGGGTGGCCCACCCCTGGGCAAATATAGAGTGCCGCCCCGATGTCGAGCCAGTGTACGGCAGGCGGTCATTTTGTGTCTCTTTGGAAAGCAAGAATATAGAGTGCCGCCCCGATGTCGAGCCAGTGTACGGCAGGCGGTCATTTTGTGTCTCTTTGGAAAGCAAGAATTGCACCTGAATTTTATAGAAACAAATTTCAATTTTATAGGAAAAAATACGGGATTTTGAAAAAAAAAATCCACGTTCCAAAAGAGGCTAGCCTTCGAACCCTTTGAAAGGGAAATGCTTTGAAATGCAAATATATCTATCAGCTTTTACATCCAAATTAATGATTTTAACGATTGGATCTTGTGTCGTGTTCAATCTGTTATCAAATTGTTAGGCAACTAAAAATAAGATCCAGTCCGCTCAAACAGGGGTTACTATTTGTGTGAATTATTTTTAGTCAACTCTCCAGCTAATAACTAGCCTATTAGCTGGCTGAAACTTGAAAGTAGCTAGCTTACTTTGGCTACTACTAGGTGACATTATATTGAGAGAAAAAAAAACCTCCACACCTTCTACTGGGACGCAAAACACGCTTTCCTTTGGGCCATCATGTATTCAAATAAGCCTGGCTCGCTAATTATCTCTAGCAAGCGAACAATAAGCTCTGCTATTAGTTAGCTAATAATTAGCTCTAACGTATCGAAAGAGTCCTTAACGGACGGCTTTGACAGCCATGATTAATTAGGTGGGTAGTTTTCAAGTTCTGAGAGGGTTGTTAGGCTGTTTAAGGCAGGTCTGATCAACTGTCAAGTGTCAGGAGACCTGTACCCTGACTTATCTCACACCTCACATTTACATTTGGCCAAAGGCCAAGGCAGAAGCGTGTGCTGTTTAATTTTCCCTTTCTGTGAGGGAAGCAATCTGAATCATATACATCGCCCTGCTCTAATCCAAATCCATCAAGCAACACCATGCAAATCAAGTCGTACCTAATTAAGTTGGACAGCCTAGTCTAGTCTAGATGTGACATTCTACTTTCCAGAATAATGCTCACCATTCATGTTCGTGCAAGATAAATGGCAATGGAACCAATAACCGGCCGAAGCCTCTAGAACCACAAAATGTACCAAGCATGCTAATACTTTATTGACATATCCGTTCACCAACACCCTCCACTCCATGATATACATCGTACGTCCAAAACGGGGTTTATCTATAATATCTGTGAATTAGCAAGGGGTTTTGTTATTTGAGGAGATAGGGATGGAACAGTTCAAGATTGTGTCATCCTCTCCCATCCTGAAACTCCAGATGGGTCAAAGGTGCCGTCTGCACTGCTGCAGCTCTGCACGTTCCTTTCTTTTGGTTTCTTTTTGCTTGCCCTTTGTTCTTTCTCACCTTTCCTGGCTGAGGTAAGCCTACCCTTGCTATGAAGCATCAAATGGATGGTCTGAAATTGTTTGGGCCACACACACCAGGTTTGCATGATATATGTATGAAAAGATCAATTATCTCCCATAATAATTTCTCCAGAATAAATTATCTCCCTCCAAAGTCTGTGCTGTTTTACAATGGACAATTAGTATGTTGAATTGGCTTGGTTGTTTCATTCTAGATCATGAGGCTACCGCCCTGACAGTTTTTTTCTGTTAAAAAAGGAACAACCCAAAATCAACATTCAAAGTCCGATGCAATACTGATACCACGTCAACAACAATAGGAACAATAATTCATCACAAAAAATTTAAAAGTAATGATATGTATAGGCATTATTTTATTGTGATATCTAAGTGCTTGCTAAAGTTTAATGAAACTAACATAAGTGGCTCCATAAGACCATGATTTTTGTGGTGTTTGCTGATATACAATTGAGAAAATGTGCTCGGGCTCTCTACGAACACCCCTAATTTATAGCTCATTGTTCGATGACCCATAATTTGGCAAGACATGATACTTCTATGATAAGAAGAGAGGGAATTAAAAATGATCTTACCTTCTAGTAATTATTGTTACCATCATCATACTTCTTCACCATAGTTTCACAAGGTCATATGATAAAATCACAAAACTATACTAAAAGAAATTAAAAAAAAAGATGATGACAGGTGGCTCCACACCAACTGACAAGAGCAAAATTGACCTTTTACAAACATTATATTTCTCCTATAACTATGATATTCCCTCAATCCCAATTTATAGGTCATTTGACTTTTTTAACATCAAATTTGATTTACTTGTCTTATTCAAAAAATTCATAATTACCATTTATTTTCATTGTGATTTAGTTTAGCATATAATATACTTCAACAATGACTTAATTTGTTTTCATATTTTCACAAATTTTTTAAATAAGACAAGTTGATAAATTTAGTGTCAAAAAAGTCAACGACTGGAACAGAGGGAGTATATCATTGCAAGGATCGTCACATCCTACGTCAAATAGCTACTCATCTAAATTGCCCTATAACAAAGCCACGACTTAATAAATAATCTAGGCCAGCCCAAACATGGCAGACAAATGATATATCTTCCACCCAGTTTTGCTAAAACAAACATTACATACACTATACCGGTAAACCCTTTTTGTCTCCTACTTCATCTGCTACCAAACGTAAGTTCATTTGCACACAAATGGCTACAGAGTATTTTCACAACAATACATAACTCATTTTATTTAAGAAAATATCTTTAAGAGACACATCGACCATCAGTTCATCACGTCCATGTCCTAATAATGAGCTAGGTTTTTTTTTGTGTGTGTGATAAGAGCTATTTCTTCAGTTACTAGAACGAAGATGTCGAGAGTTTCACGCCAAATATACATATACACACACGTCCTATTGCTTTTAGCCCATTGATTGAATTATGCAGCGGCAGCTTTAGCTAGTTAGTAGTTGATGTACTCTGACTATGAACGTAATAATGCGTCTCTAATTATCTCTGCCAACGGATTCGGTTTATTTCTTTTCCTTCTAACTGTCTCTGACAACGAGCTCTCGTTGCAACGAACTACGGTCAGGTCAGGTGAATGGAACCCGCAACGACAAGCGCATCACCAGCAAGGCAGCAAGCAGAGCAATCAGACAAGCTCGAGAAATGCAAGCGCGCTCGGCAAGGAGGAAGAAGACCAAGAAGCAGAGAGAGCACGTGAAGAAGGGATACGGCGAGCCAAGGAATGATCGGATTGGATCCCGGATCGGGGAGCATGAGGCAGGAACAGCGAATGCCAGCGACCCAGCCTCTCTCGCCACTCCCCCCGATGATCGAGCTCGCTCGTCTCGTCGTCGCCCACGTACGAGAGTGGATTCCTCCGCTTCCCCCGTCAGCTGTTCATCATGGCATCGATCGCCCAGCGACAGCGCCTGACATGATCCCACAAAATCCGCGCGGAATTCGTAGCGGCAGAGCAATTGGTTGCTTTAAGTAGTGCCAAAGTAAGCGCCCGCCGTGCATATTGGCGAAATCGATCGTATTGCAAGTTGTTGCCAAGTTGGAGTAGATATATGCAAGCTAGCTCATCATGTGATGCAATGCAACTGAAGTCTGAAGCATGCATTCGTGCTTGCTGCAGAATCTCAGAGCTCGGGTTAATTAACGATTTAATCCGGGGGCGTCGTCAACGTCCCGCCACAGATTATGAGCAGCAAGCAGTAGCACTCGGTGTGTAGTTTTGTGAAGATACGAAGTAACCATGCGTGATAGTCTAGCCATGGACGACAGCTGAAACAATTAAACAAGCTGCATCGGTGGTTTCTCCTCCTCCTCAATCGGTCGAGAAGAAGCCCGGCCCGGGAATGGAAGTCGCGCGCGGCGGCGTTCTGCAACTTAACATTATTGGTTCTCTGCGTTGAATTCCATCCAAAGGCCAGGCTATGCGGCAACAGCTAATACGTGATTGCTGTTGCTGCAGAGCAAAGTCTCGGTGCCGCGTGGCTGCTCGTCTGCTCCCTGTCCCTGCAGCCAAGCTGAAGCTATCATCTCCTCCTCACGTGCAAACGATTCTCTTGTCTGGCGACCCGGCACTCCGGCAGCGCCGTAATCCCCATGCCATTGCCAATTGCCATGCGCAGCTCGAGCTGGAGCTGAAGCTGCAGCTGCAGCGCAGGAAAGAATTCTGCCACCCTGACAAGCCACAAGCGATTAAAGAAATGCTGCCGGGTCATCCCTGAATCAGAGAAACCATCGTCGTGCGGGCCGCAAAGCGATCCACCCCCATGGCTTCCGTCCTTTGCTGCATTGATCATGTGGCGCGCTAGTTTAATCGCCGGTGGTTGTGAGGGAAGCCACTACTAGCTCTGAGAAATCCCAGAGTCAGAGCCGCTGCAGCTGCAGCTGCAGCTGCAGCTCTCTGACTTTGCGATAGCAGTATTCTAGGGCGCGAGCGGAATGCAAGCACGCGAATGCCAGATGCTGTTGGTTGCATCTTGCAATGCATGAGTGGGGGCACGCAGCTGGATCAAAGCGTTTACCGCGCCATCGAGATTCCTCCGGTTCCATCCACCGGGAGCAGGCAATGCATGCATCGAGATGTGCATTGCCAGCTCGGATTGACACTGGGCTAGGATCAGATCGATCACGCACACATAGACACAGTGGGGTGTACGTAAGAGTATGCAGGTTCGGTGTTTCTTTGTCCTCGGTTGGCGTTGGACTTTGAGAAGTTCTACAAATCCCTTCACGTGCTTGATCCTCTCGGTTGGACGGATGACGGCAGTGTGGTGCTGTTTTCTTTTTGAAGCCGTCATTTTGCTGGAGCTTCCACTCCATACTTGCTGCTCGGCCGTGGCGCTTTGCTGGTGGTGCCCTCTGGTGTCGGTTCTTTGCTTGGAGAATTTTCGGTAGTGTTTGCTAGCTGTAGGGTTAAGTTTTAAGTCTGGCTATGTAGTGCCCTCTGTTGATGGTCGTTGAAATTTCTGCTTCTCCTTAATGAAAAACGTGCTCCGCTCATTCAAATTTCAAAAAATAAAAATCCCTTCACCGATAACTTTGCATAGCAGCCCCTGCAGAGCAATGGCAGCATATGGGTTACTTTGCTCTGTTATAGTCTCACCAGTTATTACATATCGAAATGTCAATCAACTAACAATCATGTGTACGGCGTGGGTGCAGAAAGCTATTCTTTAGGCTTTTTTTTTTCTGTTTATCATCGCGCTGCCCTTTCAGAACAACTTGACTTACTGTGCACCACAGCTAATCTAATGCGTAGTTCATACAGCCGTAATACAGCATCACGTTACTGAAATTAATCATGGTGGATAGTGGGGGTGTGCGTAAGTGTATGCAGGTTCAGTGTTTCTTTGTCCTCTGTTGGCGTTGACAACCCATATGTCCCTTCAACTTGACAAGTTCTGCTAATCCCTTTACCGACACTTTTGCACAACAGCCCCTGCAGTGCAGACTGCAGAGCAATGGCAGCATATTACATATGTTAGTCTTACCAGTTACATATTACATATGGAAATGTCAACTAACAATCATCGCGGTGCCCTTTTCAGAAGAACTTGACTTACCGCATCACGTTACTAAAATTAAACATGGTGGATAAGTGACTGGGTTCCAAATTTTGGCACCCCGGTTGTTTGACATGTTCGAAAATTTAGTGCAATACGAAAAAAATATATAATAAGCCATGGTAAAAGTATCTATAATGACAAAACAAGCCGCAACAAAGTAAATGACGTGGCTTTTTAATGAATAGTCAAACATTGTGTTCAAACATCAGCGGTGTTATAAATTTTAAAATGAAGGGAGTACCTTCTTGTCAACCAAAAAAATGTAGTTAAGTTTTGTAACTCTGAAACCAAATTTTAAACTTATAATTTGGGCTGGCCACGAACCCTCATCACGCTGAAACCAAATTTTACACAGGAATGCAAACTTATAAATTATGTTGAGCACCCTGGTTTGAATCCAGATGGCCACCCTAAGTCTTGACAACTGATAAACCAAGGTTTCATTTGACCAAACCCAGCCAGTAATAATAAAACTATGTGCACTATGATGTATAAATGCATTGTGTATCTATTATTTCAAGTACCTTTCTTTCTGCGTACAGTGTCTCTACAGTGTATAGACAATTTTTTTATCCATCCCACTGCACATGGTCTAAGGTGTGCAAAGAAAATCATCAGCTCTCTTGGTCTCAAATAAATGCGCAAATTAAAGCTGTATCGATCCGTTACATTACCATGGCAAACAATGGATCATCTCAAGGTACCCAAGCGATAAGCTTGGACTCCAGTTTCATTAATATAAACTGTAGTATAAGTTATCTTGTATCTGGAGGGTCCAGCACGTCATGGTAAACGATCACACTCACATCTTAGCCGCAAAGTCTCCTGCCCCCATCTGGAAGGATGCTTCCTATTGGTAGCAAAGCAAGGTACCCTTGGCGAAAGGGAACAGGAAAGAGCAGTACACGTTGACGAGCACCGGTTTGTCACTGTCACAACTCACAAGCCTCGAGTGAATATGAGAGACTTGACCTAATCCGATGGGCCTCTTTGGCCTGCCCTGCCCTGCCCCCGCCTTTCTACGAAAAAAGAACGAACTGGATGATTTACTGAAGCTCGCATGTAATTTCGGAGTCATACATCATCCGGATGATAACAGGTAGCCACCTTGTAGCAATTAATTGGTGATTGTACAAGGCTTCATGGTTGGGTCAGTTAATCTCTTCTTCGAGTCCTTTCTGATCCACTTGAGGCTACAGCGACTGTCCAAAAACACAACTTCTCGCTTACGACTCATCTTGTCATGGTCAGCAGCAGCTGCCTAATCTGTTATTCTCGTTTACAGGAGCTCCTGACCTAATCCGACGTGCAGCAATCTCAAAATGTCCACCAGCAAAAGATAAATGATATTTGCACATAAGCTGTTAGTCTCTTCCTATTCACTAACCTGGCGCGTGAGGGAAGCAGCCTCGCGGTCCAGGACTCAATTTCCTTCACGCCAATGTCAAAGCGCGGGTTGATCGATCACGCCACACTTGTTCAGTATACCATTGAGTTCAATGACAATCTTACCTGAGCAGTGATCAACAAACTAAAACTCACCAATGTATCCTGCAGTAAAAAAGGACACAACCATTCATGGTGAGTTTAAAACAGTTCTATCATAGTATTACATTTTGAGCATCAAAGCATCAAAATACCATGCTTTTGCATGACGATGAGGAACTTGATGATGACCTTGGGTGGAGGCTATCCTAATATGAACAAGCATTCTATAAGCGGATTTAAAAGAGAAGATACCTTTCCGTTCATAAAGCTGTGCCCAGAAATCTTGTCGACAATAACTCAAAGGAATATTTTTCCATCTCATAGAAGTACTTTTATATAACATCCTCCTTCCATTGCATTGATGTACGATCTATTAATTCACTGACATATTTGGGTGGACTAGGTACTTTAGATGCCATTGACCGCAAGCCAGTATCACTTGGGGGCCAATTTTGTTTCCAGATACTTGTACTTTCACCATTCCCATTCCTTCTAATCAAGCCTTCTTCAAGGACATCTAGCTCTCCAGATTTGTGATGGTACACTTCCCAGGCCAGCATTTTAAAAATGAACATTAGGAAAACATATTGCCTATAGTATCCTGGCACTCATCGACAGATATAGACCCACTATTCGAAAACAATAGTGGGCCTCCATGTGCAGATGATGGAATGGGCTGGGACTCTACATGGGGTGAGCTTAACGGCCCACATCTGCATCACGTATAGATTCTCCCTCTGTTTTACCATTTTGATTTACTATTTGCTAGTGGCAGCATCTATCACACTTTAGTTTTGAGAAAAGGTTTCCCCGCTTTATTTCATGAATAAAACTACCATATGTTACAGCATTTAAGTTCCATCTATTATAGGTCCATCCACCATCTGGTACAAAATCCACAACATAAATCCCAACAGTCACAATGAAAAGAAGAGGACAAGATCTCTGCAAGTTGGTCAAAACCACAAAATTATTACTCCTAAAATTATTACTCTTACACAATAAGTAGTCGCACATAAGTACTCGGAAGCCTAGCCTTATGCATCGTTCTTTTTTTAAACACTTTATGCATAATTCTTGCATGATGCAATAGAGCTGGCTACCATTTACACCTAAAAAATAACTGAGCATCATTTACAGCTCAAAAAAGGAACTGAGCATCATACTCCGGCCTGTCATAAACACATCTTCACAAAATAATACATTGGTACCCATTAAGTATTTCACCCCCTCCCCCACACTTGAATTTTGGACCCTTGGATCCACATCAAACTCTCCTACAATGGCTCACACTCTTTCTTCCTCTTAAAACCTTCTTCCTCCACCATGGCTGCATGAGGAGCTTGACACCCTCAGCTGGCCCACCTCTTCCCGTATCTGGTGGCTCCCACCGCCACACTAACCCAGCTTCGCCGGGCCACCACCATGATGCCCCCGCCCAACCAGCCTTCCCTCTGGTCCCAAAATCCCCTAGCCCCAATCCCGAATCCTTAACAGGGGAGAAGAAGAAATACTCATGTGTGATATAGCAAAGCCAAGTACATTTGTACCTCTAGCACGTTATTGGGAATAGAGACCGGATCAATCTACAATACTACAACAGAGACACCCAATATAAACATTTTTAGAGACCCCCTTAGGCAGAGGCCACAAAGCACATCCTAAACCCTGTTCTTAGCAAGTAAAGAAATCAATACACAGAGCAATAATGTGTCGTTTGTATCTGGGCACGAAGGGCAACTTATAACCTTAGGCGAGGCTCGCCAGTGAGCGCTCATCTGCCTGTCCATCCACCGTGCAAACACTGTACACAGAGAAGAATTTGAGATATAGGCGGTGAGATTGGCGGACTGATGAGGATAGCCTTACAGGCAAAATTACCAGAGATGGAACTTCTACGGAGTTCACTATTCACTTCATTGCATACTGCAGAATTGGATTGGAAAACCTGCATACGTCCTCGATGCCGAGTTAAGCTGAGCAGTACTGGAGATTCAGCAGACAGGTCCCGGATAAGTAGTGGGTGGTTATGGCCTTATGGGTATTCTGTTGTCTGCACATTGTTGTTAGTTTTTTAGATAACAGGTCAGGAGTTTCATGATACTTACCACCTCAGAAAGCTGCAATGAACACAAGCACGACCACTGCTTCAAAGGAGTCAAAGGTCAGAAGGCAGAATAGAATGGAGAGGCTGGCTTGGTGCTCTGACCAAGTCACCAAGCAGCAGAGCCTCATCCTTAGCATCGCAGATGAACCAGAAAGCCATTTCTCTTGGTGGTACTGCGCACGCCGGCCACTATCATGACGCCACGGGTTATCAGCAAGTTTCAGATGCTGAACTGGGTGAGCCATTAGGTCCTCAGAGCAAAAGCCTGATAAGATAGTACGATCCTTGCGAACAATTCTAATAAACAAATACCAAATCTGATAATTCTCATCGTTCTCATCGTGCATAGTAGCTATTCTACAGACCAGATACGCTAGTCATTAATATAGAGCTAATAAAATCACAAGAAAGAAGCTTAATTGCTTAAATAGATCTAGTTTGAGACAGTAAATATTCTGGTGTCTCATGATAAACTAATAACGCAAATGGGATATTACAAAAAAATGGTGTACAATTCAGTGGCTTGTTGTTCACAGAAAAGCAATGCTGATGCATGGTGAGTGACTATCAGATTGTGCATAGTGACTTTACCAACATTATAATTAAGAATTTTGGTAACAGTGTCATGCTATAAGATACTGAACTAAAATATACCTCATTTCCAGTAGTAGGAAGCCACAACACATGAACTATACTGGCAGTTAAGTCTGCAGCAAGTACTTGTACTTGGGTTATCTGTAAAGCCAAAATGCCCAGTGAAAAAAGGGCCCAAGCTTGCTTTCTTGCACAAGGATACTAGATGCACACACAGAGGATAGCAGGCTGATAAACCAATGAAGAAGCTTCTAATCCTAAGGTTGTGTATCAAGATCTCAGGGTGTGACTTTGGGATTGGTCAAAAAATTATTCAGATGGTGTGACAGGAATACAAACCAGAAGTGGCAAAATATCATGGAAAAAATCAACTATGCGACGCCAAAAAATATGAAAGGTGATATAAGCACCATAGATACCTTGACAAAAGATTTGAACATTCATTTTTATATCAATGTGACCATCTTACTGCAAGAGCTGTCAGGCACACGAATGCTAAATATCCCATAATTACATGCCATTCCCGAGCTAACCAACAGCACATTAAAGTCACAGACCCCTTAGTATCAAATGTAGCAATGACAAAACCAGGTACTTCTCTTGTCTTCCATGTCATAGCTGGTACTGTTACCTCACGTGTCCCATCAGCATGGACAAAGACAGAAAAGCTACCAGCATGAGCATTAAATATAATCCTACAAAAAGAAAATGGGATGAGAACTTCAGATATCACTCTGACAAAGGTAGAACAGAATTTTTATGAACACTAATTTGAAAATATTTTACACATAACATTGTGACACATTATCTAAATAATATAACAAAAAGATCAGGCAACTACAACAGAAGCTCAAGCCAAAGCTATAACACTTTTCTAGCACAAAAAGAAAGCCCTATACCAATACGGAAGGCTAACCTTGGTTTAAGTGCCTGAAGAATATATTGACTTGAATTTGCAGGAAGAGTGTGCAAGCGATCATATAGCCTCCTTCCATTAGCTCCACTTCATGGTTTAAGTAGCATGCCACGATAAATATCACACCAATTCAGGGCTTCGAAAACAACATTAACACAATACAGGATGAATGGAAAAACACATACTATTGATGATTTACCTTTGTTTTGAGCTCGATGAAACTGATGAATGACCTGAGACAGTCGCCTCTGATAATATGGGAATACCAATAACTTCTTCATCAAACTTATGCAATGGAAAATGGAGCAAAACAACAGGACCTGACCCAGATTCCATGCTGTTTTGCCTCCAGCTAATATCAGCAGAGCCTTCTCTTCTTCCACATCCCAAAGGGTAACATTCTGCTTCGTTAACCCTTCCCTTTTGGAAATGATGGCTTTCCCTCTCCATAACCTTCTCAATCCTGAACCGCAAGGCATTGTGGCCACAGAGCAGTGCAACCGCATTTAGTGACACGAAACTTACATTACTAATATCAAAAGAGCCACATCCACTTGGATCCAATCCTGGCAAATGCTTGGCTCTATGGTGCACGAATTTACCGTCTAAACTCGCACAAGTGCCAACATCTTTATCACCCAAAACAATATGAAGAGGAAGGCTGGAGTAACGCCCTAATATCCCCTCAAACTGTTCAATAATGGAGATCCACTTGCGCTCTGTCAACTCTGAACCCTTTGCAGAGATATCCCCAAGGACTACGATCATATCCGGCTTCAATTTTTTAATAGAATTCTGGAAGAAGTCGTAACATCGCAAATCAAATGTAATGGTAAGTGGACCTTCAGGTAAACACTGAAATCTCTTGAAAACATGCAACTACACTATGCTTAGCACCCCCAGAACAGATAGTAGTTTGCAAATGCGTCAGCCCCCATCTATTAAAAGACTAACATGTCAAGATATCTAGCGAAATTTTGCAGAAATTCGGGACACAAGCTCGCATCTGAATCTCGTCACTCACAGCAAAGAACTTGGACATGATGTGATCACGGAAGTAGAGGTCGGAGAAGGAGGCATCCGATCCGAGGAGCATCAGGTCGGCGACCATCATGATTCTGAGTTCCCCGGAGCCGTGGGCGGCGGGCGGGACCATGGAGCAGGAGGGCGTGGAGAGCCAGTCCTCAAACGCGAGCAGCGCCGCCACGAGGAGGAGCGGAAGGAACGGGTTGGGCCAAGCCGCCATCGTCCCCGGAGTAGAGAACAGGAGGAGGACTGGAGGAGGAGGGGAGTAGGGGACCCGGGTAAAGGGGCTGCTGTGTGTCGGCGTTTGGGCGTTGTCGGTGTTGTCGCCACTCGCCGGTCGCCGGCCATGGAGAAATTTGGAATTTGACCATGAGTTTCACTTTCACCATTTTACCATCGCCTAAGAAAATTGTTTTGCCTAAATTCCATTATAAAACGAACGTATACATTAAAATATTTTTTAAAGATATACTTTTCCATTCACAAATGTATGACATGGTTGACTTTTTTTCAAAACTTCGGTCGCTTGTCTTATTAAAAAATATCATTTATTTTGTTATGATTTGTTTTATTACTAAGTTGACTATGAATTGTGTTTTTTACATATTAAATAAAACGACCGATATAAGTTAAAAAAATCAACCATGTTATACATTTGCGAACAGAGAGAATATAAAATATTTTTATAAAAAATTATTTTTAACTAAGTTAGTCCACGTGTAGAGGTGACTAAAATTTAACGGGCTGAAGTCTATTCAGTGAGCGTTAGCCATGACATGTTGAATAATGTGGGTTAATAGTTAGTTGATCTACTTCATCTCTTCCAGAAAACAAGTTATTATGGGTTTGTCTTAAGTCAAACTTTCTAAAATTTAACCAAATTTATACGAAAAAGTGTAAATGTTTATAGTACCAAATGAGTATTGTTAGATTCCTTGTCACATATATTTTCATTAGGTATCAATTTGGTTCTGTAAATGACGATATATTTCTTTATAAATTTAATCAAACTTTACGAAGTTTGACTAAGGACAAACCTAGAACGGCTTGTTTTCTGGAACGGAGGGAGTATTAATTACACGGTGAATTGACACTGACTCACTTTAGTTTATTTTTTCAATTAATGGTTAGACTAGGCTTAGCTAAATTTTAGCTCGTTCATAGGCATGCAAATAGGCTAAACTTAGTGGTTATTCAGGGCTTGTTTGGATTGAAGGAATTTCAAAAGAATTTCAAATAAATCTAATTCCTTTACATCACATTGTGTTTGGAATTGAGGTTCCATTTCCTATGGAAGGATTGCTCTTCTGTTTAGAATGGAGGAAATAAAACATCCACTCCAATTTAAAGGAAAGAATTTTTTCCTCTCTGTCCCTCTCACAATCTACTCATTCATTTTTCTACAATCCAAATAGCTCAGAGTATACATTCTTATGCTTTAGAATCCTATAATTTTTTATTTTTCACACCACCTCATTCCTGTGTTTTTTTTTTCATTTTTTTTGTTTTGTTTTTCTTTGTTCCAAACAGACCTTTAGCCTTTGTATTCAAACACGCCCTTCGCCAACCGTCGGTCAGCCTGATATATTTCATAAATGGGGTCTTAATTCGATGTCTCTCAGAAATTGACACACTGACTCATAAATAAACGATTCATAGTAACTCCCACACGTCATTGTGATGTAATGTAAAATTCTAAAAGACATCTGAATTTGAGATCTGAAATCTTTCGGTCAGCCTTCATGCTCCTACCGCCGGCCAGCCTCTACGGTGCAGCCGCCACTCTGCTTGCCCAGCCACCGTGACTTCACCGTCCGGCCTCCACGCTCTCGCAGTCGGCCCAACTGGTCATCCGCGTCCCTGTCCACCACGGCCACCACGAGTTCGCCGCCCCTGTCCTTTCAGAGTTTAGATCGCCCAAGAGTACTAGTGTACATTCTTTTAGTTAGGCTGACTTTTAGTGCAGTTATGGTGTCATTTTAGTACTATGGATGATCGTATAGACGATCTACTCGATTTGGTCCTATAGGCAGTTATCCACAGAACTGCAGAAGTCAGATGAATGCACAACCAAACAGCAGTTTTTTTTTTTCACCTGTCAATGGTGTCCACAATCTTCTCTGCTCTTAGTAATCTGCCTACTACACAGTACACACAACACTACTACGACGGCTCCGAGAAGCGCGCGCGTCGTCTACGCTACGCCGGCTTGTCATGCCCGATCCGCGCGTTCACGGAGTAGTAACCCCTGCTGATCTTGCTGCCGTCGTCGTTGTCCACCTCGACGGCGAACACGGCGCAGACGGGCCGGTGGTCGGAGAACCTCGACTCGCCGCGCAGGTACTGCATCTCCTCGATGCCGTCGCCGTGCCACAGTATCCGGTCGCACCTATACTGACACGCAGAATCTTCAGTAACGTATAGGATGCAGCCGAGAATCAGAACGGTTTCGGGGTGATCGACTACCATGCAGGCGTCCTCCGCTTCTTCTTCGACTTGGCCGTCTCGCCGGCGTAAGCGTCGGAGTTGTGCGTGTACTTGTACGTCGGCGCGAAGCAGATCTTGCCTTCCTTCCACCCCCTGAACACTCTTCCAGCTTCTCTCTCGATTATCAACTGCGAAAAAAAAATCGTCGTGGTTTGGTTTCGGCGTGAAATTAACAATTTTGGCCACAAAATGTGTGTTGCCATGATGCCATCAGTGTCTGAAAAAAACAAAATCCAGAATGATCATCCCTAATTGTTTCAAATCATACCTGATCTTTCTCCAACAGAGCGTCCCAATCGTTCTCCTCGAGCAATGTTCTTGTCTCTTCGTAGCTTAGCGACACTCGATAGTTCAGGTCGCCGAGCCAGATCATCCGGCTGGTTGCAATTCAAACCAATCCAGTCACTTGGTCAATGTTCTACTACCAGAGATTCTGGTGGCTCGATCAGAGCGTGGTAAGCTTACTCGTGCTCAAGAATCTTCTCCGGGACTCGGCTCGCCGGCGCCTTGCACGCGCGTGGGAAGTGCGCGCTCCTGAGGATCTCGGCGACGTCGGCGTTCCGGCGCAGCTCGTCGCCCTCCTTCTCGCCGGAGGCCAGGTGGCTGCAGACGAAGCAGAAGCTGGTGCGGTGCAGCGTCATGCTCATGGCGATGCAGCCCTTGTTGCCGAGCCAGCCCATGATGCCCCTGCCGACGCAGTCCACGCGGAGGTGGCCGATGTGCTCCACCAGCTCCCGCTTCACCCATACCGACAGGAACAGCCCCACCATCTGCTTGCTCGCGATCAGGCAGTAGCTCATGCCGCTGCCGCATCCAGGCTCGCCGCACTGCGCCGGCGTTCCATCGGCGCTGTCTTCTTTGGCGGCGTCACTGCACCCGCTGGTGGTGGGCGCCTCGCCGGCGGCGCTCGTGGACGGCGTCTCGGCCTCGGCCTCGGCCTCGGCGCGGTACACGGACGCGCGGATCTCGGCGGCCCGGCGGCGCATGGAGGACTGCTCGGGCGAGCAGTTGCACGTCTTGACGAGCGCGCTGTCGACGCGGTAGCTGTTGCTGAGCACCTTGAGCGACGGCGTCTGGAAGAAGAGAGACGAGGAGTCGCGGCGGCGGTGGTGGTGGTGGCGCCGGGCGTCGGGCGGCTCCGGCGGCGGCGGCAGCGGGTCGTCGTCGTCGTCGGGCTGCTCCTGGGGATCGTTGAGCGCCTGGTAGATGAGGGCCAGCCACCTGGACGCCGGCTCGTTGTCCTCCAGGACCAGCACGTTGCCGGCGGTCAGGGGAACTATCTCCTGAAACCTACTCGTGTGGCGTCAGGTTCAGAGCCAGGCGAACGAACGAATCAAAGATTCAGAATGCCGTGCAATTCGAATTCTAACATAAACGTACCCTAAGACGTAAATGTCAGGGGATTCTTCAACTTGCAGAAAATCCTGCAGGTTCAGCCGGTTATTCGGTGTCTTTCCTCCGACATTCCATGTAGCAACAAACATCCTGCATGTCCATGCAGTTGGAGTCATCGCCTGTATTCGTCTTTTGTAATTTGTACTGCTGGGATCGATCAACATCATACAAGGTTCAGATCGTAAGAAATCAATTGGGCAATGTAAATTACTGGTACTGGCATGTGTCATCGCTCCGCCTGTTGGGCAAATCCACGTAGTTCAGGCTCGCGCTCTTCAACCGTGCCCGCGCTGCACTGCTGCTCTGTGGATCTGAATGAAATATATCAATGAAAATTTCATCCTCACGGTGGTGCTCGAATTATCTGAACACATTTTATGGGCAATAATTCCAGATGTATTGTTACACATCTCGAAAGAGGGCGATGTTAAAATTACCATCACGAATGAAAAAAAAAAACATATCACGAGCATATAGCTTTGAAACTGAAACTGAAACTGAAACATGATGCAATGCGAGCAACTCACTGACCTGAACCATTCAGGTCCGTCCCTTTCATGGCGAAGACGCCGGACATGGCGCGCTGCAACCACAGACGGCGCAATCACAAACGCACAATGCATGCGCATTGCATTGTTACGCAGTTTGATTGCACGACGTGAGATCCTGATCGCTACGCGATCTGTTGCAGTTGCAGTTCACGCGATGGCTCCGGGCATTTCTGCCGCTCCAAGTTCGACGTGAAGGAATCTCTGTTCATCCAAGCAACGGAGAGAGAAAGTTGGGAGGTGGGGAAGGGGCAGGGGAATTGGAGGGTAATTGGGTGGCTGGGAGGAACTTGTGTGAAAGGCTGCTTGAAATGCCGGGGGAGAAGAGCATGTGTTGCTTTGCCTCGGTTTACTTTTTTCTCCTGCTCTCAAGGACAATTTTAAAAGCATTTTGTAGCCCAAAAATTCTACATAAATTAAACAGAAATTTCATAAGAAAAAACATGATTCGAAAAATATTTATGTGTTTTCAAAGGGGCTAAAAAATAGTTGAGGGCCATATTCTTAGGATTTTTATAAGGGCAAAAAAAACTCATAAAATTTCTTAAAATAGTTGGTCTACATCCAGTGGGTCCACAAGCAAGGTTGTTAGCAGAAGGAAGAACATTATTTCATCTTGAAATAAAGCTTCATCTAAAAAAAATAGATAGCCCTCACATCATATTTATATGTGATCTCGTGAACCCACACCATCATGGAACTCATGACTCTCAATCCACATCACCATCCACTTAGAGCCATCATGGATGTCATCTAACAATTTATTGTGTCTAATAGCATCCATGCATGCAACAATGTTAAAAAATTCTTGCGGATATCATCTAGTTTTTTATTATAATGACAGGATAATAAAAAATTATATTGCATTTTGAAATGATTTCATATTGCTGATATTAATAACCCAGCTGAATATAAATTTGGCATTTATCCATTTTTCTTAATCCACATTACGTTAAATTTAATCATAACTCAATTATTTTAAAAGGTCTAATATATTGAATATCACAATTTTTAAATATCACAATCCACAATATGTAAAAATGGAAAAAGGCATCAAAATTTATATACACCTAATATTAAAACAAATAAGGTTTTCTGGTCCCGGTTTCTCGGTCCGTCCTCACAGGCGGGTTTGTCCGCCCGTTCTGTCCCAGTTTCCCGGTCCGTCCTCACAGGTGGGTTCGTCTGCCCGTCCTGATTACCATCGGACTTCGGTTCGTCTCCAGTTGACAGGTCTGTCGAACATATAATCTCGCAGCCCATGTCGGTGTCGATAGATATGTTCTTGGAATTCATACCGGCCCAACCACAAAACATAAATCACATCAACCATCAATAATACCACATTGCCCATATAACTTTGTACTGGCAAACACATAACCGGTCAACATGCGCATCGAAAACAAAAGCGTGACTAGCTCGGTGAACTTAGAAAAGGAAATTAAATCATGCACAAGGAAAAGGAAATCAAATCACAATTTCGGCCTTTGATCTGCGGCAAGGCGCAAGAATATCTGAGACGTGTAGGCAAAGAAATATCCGATGCTGAGAAAGGGGGAAAGCGAGGAGGATTAGGCAAAGAAAAAAAAAATATCCGATGCTGTGCCGCCGCCACACTAACCAGTGACCACCAGCAGGCCTCCTCTAGGTCCCGGGGGGGCGGTCTCGATCTGGCGTTGGGCTTTAGATCTTGATGAACGCTGACCCGGCAAGCCAATGTGAATAATATGGCAGGGTGCCACGACAGAGACCACGGGCCTGTTTGATAGTATGACAGTATTTTTGGAGTATTGATATAATACTACAGTATTGAAAAAAACCATGGTGTTTTTTTGCTTCAAAGTGTTTGGTATCTTCATCCAAAACTCTGTATCCAATACTATGGTATTGTCAATACCACAGTATTTTTTTGGTTTTGGAAACTTCGGTCTGTACCTCAGTTTTTCACGGTGAAGAAAGCGCCCGCCTTCTCCCTCCTCCCGCGCGTGACACCAGGCGCTGCGCGCCGCCTCCCGCGCTCGCCGTCCCGCCGCCGCGCGGCCTCTCGCGCTTGCTGTCCCCCCCCCCCCACCCCCGCGCGGCCTCCCGCACCCGCCGTCGACCACGCGGCCCCGGCCTCCCGCGTCCGCCGTCAACCCCACGGCCCTAGCTTGCCGCCGCCTGCCGTTGGGGAGTGAGAGAACGTTTGGGGAGATGAAGAGGGCAACGGGACAGAGGGGGCATCGGAGGAGGGAGGCCCGCTGGCCTCACGCCGCCCACCCTCCTCATCCCTCTTCGATCCGCACCGCCGGAGGCCATGGCCCGGTCCAGATATGCGCCGCCGGAGGCCATGGCCTCGCCGTGCGCTGGCCTCACCTTGCATGCTGGGCTTGCCTCCCGTGGCGAGGAAAAGGCAGGGAGAGGGCGGTGGAGGGAGCCAGGAGGAGCGGCGGGAAAAGGAAAAAGAAAGAGGATGATGGATGGAATACCGTGCAAGCAAACGTAGCGTGGTTTTGAAAAATACCGTAGTTTCACTCCAGTATTGCAAAACCGTAGTATTTCTGTCACGTACAACTCCAAACCGCAGTATTCTAAAACTGCAGTATTTGAGTACTTTGCTATCAAACAGGGCCGAAAATGAGCGTGTATCTCCGTTTTAGACGTTATGGGTACCGAGGAAAAAGCTCAGAGAGATAAACTTTTCAACCCAACTGACACCATCAAAAATTCATTCGCAACTAACATCACCCTAGCTAGAGTTGAAAAGAATTAGACCTGATCATGGGCTACCCGACTCGACTTGATCTGACATGAGCAACACACAGGGTGGGTGCGAGCCGTATTTCTTTGACCCACGACAATCAATGGGACGAGGCACGAGCCATGATTTTCACCTAAAACTAGACCTACCCAAAACATCCGATCTGACACGCCTCTTGGGAGTACACGGCCAATCTGACCTGACCCGACGTTAGGTGTGGACTGTCCTAAACAAAATGCGACCTAACCTTGACATGACCCAAACCAAATCTAAAATTTACTCCCAACTAAAATCACCTCAAAATTTGCTGAAGTGTTTTTCTTTGACAAAGGTGACATGTGACCCCGCTCTGTGTATATGGTATATGTATCCTTATGTGTTATGACTTCTCTTTTAATCAATGCATAATCATCATGCGGGTGCATTAAATCAAGAAAACACATTGAACCAATACACACCGGATAATATTGTTGATATACCGTTGAATGTAAAGCATGTGAATTGTTGATACACAGCTTAACTTAAGGCATGTGCACCACGTAACATGCTAAATTATACCGTAGCAACGCATGGGCATTTCTGCTAGTAAATTGATAAAATGCATTGTCATGGCATCACACAATAACTAAGTTTGTTGTCAGGATTGGGATTCTATGAACCCTATGAGGATCAAATAATGTTGTCATATTCAGATCATGGTGCCACAAAACTTAGCATACATGGCGGGATCTAGATTATTTCGAATCGTAAGATTCTAGGTTCCATATGGAATTCCTAACCAGGCACACAGGAGAAAGGCATGCTTGGTGCCATTTGGTAAATCTCTTTCTATTTTGATTTCTATGAGAGAAATGATTTTGTAGTTAAAAATGATTCCCTAGTGATTCTGCAAGACAAAAACTCAATAGAGAAGTTGTTTTGGTAGGTTTTTGTTGTTACATGTCATTAGGTTTTTTCTATTTTTATGTTTTTTCTGTGAAATTTTATAGTGGAATTACTACTTTCCGAAGAAAGGATTAGATTGAAAACTATAGATGAAGAATTACTCCCTCTCTTTAAATTTAATGCTTAATAGTTAGTACAATGCCACATTCTTCAAATTAAAGCTTTGAGCATTTACGATTCATTCACTAATCAACGATTACTCGTCCAGCCATGAGTAGTTTGGATAGCTTTGTGGGCACTATATGCAGCATTGTTTTCTGAATTGCAAAAAAAAAAAAGCTACTATTTGCGCAAATTGGTGGTAGCAATTCAACTGATTTGTCGACTTGAAGACAGTTTCCGTTAGAATACCAATGGACATCCTAGGAAATTTACGAAATCATTTTTCAAGGCAATATGTGCACAAGATCTCCATGTTTGTATACAAAGTACTCTAAAAGTTGTTTAGGCTAAAACCAACGGCTCCAGTGTCGCATTAAATTTTGGAGTATGGATATGAGGATGCCGTTGGTTTGAGCCTTGCAATCAGCTTTAAAGGTTGAGAGTCAATTCTTGTCTTAAAAAAAGTATGACCTTAGAAACAGTCATCGGGGAGTAACAAAAGTTGAACACCCACGCTCTGCTGTTTATCGCGCTGTAGAATGCTCGCTTTCCCTGCATACTGGTTGTATTCGAGTATACATATTTTGTATAAGTGAGTTTGCTTCTTGAGCAGGACACCAAAGGGGTGGTGGCGCAGTTGGCTAGCGCGTAGGTCTCATAGCTTGTTGAGTTATCCTGAGGTCGAGAGTTCGAGCCTCTCTCACCCCATATTATCTATCTCGCCAAGTGATGATGAAATGCTCCCGTGACAACATGGGTCGTCACGCTCGTCTGCCCATATACAGATGACATGGAGCCCTTGCTGAGCTTGGCCTTTTTTTTTTCATTTTTTTCCTTAGTTCATCTTGAACGGACTCGGATGTGCAGCGAAGGCGTCGCCGTCCGATGCGATTCGCGTTCCCTTCTCCCATCTCGAGTCGACTCGACGCCGCCCCAAGCCCGGATCGGACGTCCGATCAGCCCATCATCGCCCGGGCCGACTCCGATCGGCTCGCCGGCGTCCCAGCCTCCACCATCGCCGTCCGTAAATAAAGCACTACGGAGACGATCGCTAGCAGCGGCAGGCAGGCATCCAAGGATCATCATCAGACGCAGACGCCCGCCGCCGCCGCCGCTGGCAACTCTCAACACCACCACCAGTGAGTAGCGACTCGACTCGACCACCACCGCGCGTCACGCGCCGGCGATGAGTTTCCAGGACGTCTTCCAGGACCTGGAGGCGGGACTCCCGCCGCGGCCGCCGCCGCCGCCGCAGGCCGTGGTGGCGCACTGCGTGTTCCAGATCAACACCAAGGTGTCCGCGCTCCGCCGCCACGCGGACACGCTCGCCGCCTGCCCCGGCGCAGGCGGCGACGCGCGCGCGGTCAGGGAGCACATCCGCAGGGCGCGCGCCGAGGTCACGCGCCTGGCGCGCAACACGGCGTGCAGCGAAGGCTGGCGGACCCGGCCGCCGCCGCCGCCGTCGGGCCCGGCCTCGCCATGGACTTCCAGGCCGCGCTCGGGGAGTTCCAGCGCGTGCAGGGCCGGATCATCGAGGCCGAGACGGCCGCCACCGCCCGTCGTGCGCTGCCGCCGCCCAAGTTTCGTCCTCCCTCGCCGCCGCCGGGCTCCTACTCCTACGGTCCTCCCACAGCAGGACGATCGGAACCGAGCAATGCTGCCGCCAATCAGCAATGCAGCGTGCAGATGCAGATGCAGCAGCAGCAGATGGTGGAGTCACGGCGGATGCAGGAGCTGGCGGTGCTGGACGACGAGATCGCCTTCAACGAGGCCCTCGTGGAGGAGAGGGAGCGGGAGATATGCAAGATTCAGCAGGAGATCAGCGAGATCAACGAGATCTTCAGGGACCTCGCGAAGCTAGTCCGTGACCAGCAGGGCGACATCGACGTCGTCGAGTCCAACGTCGAGACGACCGCCATGGAGACCAGCAAGGCGGCGGAGCAGCTCGACAAGGCCGCAGCCACGCAGGAGGCCAACTCCTCGATGAAGTGCTTGCTGTTCACGGTTCTAGGGCTCGTCATGTTCATCTTTGTGTTAGTGCTTGTATCGTAGTATACGATGTAGATTTGGTACGTGGAATTCCGGCGACGAATGCGTTTTGACTGAAGAATCCGGTCGTTGTTTTCGTGTTAAACTCACGTGCATACTAACCCTTGATTAGTTTATGATAAATTCACCATATTTTTTTCATGGCTTCACCAGCATATAATCATTTATTAAGTAGTATATAAAAAAAGATAAATTATACAGCAGGGAGCTATACGATGGAATCGATGTAGACTGTCTGCCTGTGTACATCAGGGCCAGGAAGCTTGAGGAAACGGAAAATTGAAAAACAGTGTACACCATTGACCATTCCCCTCAATAAATCCAACTAAATATACACCATATGATGCTGCATCTACCACATACTAAACCCATAACAGGTTTGCATCCCAATAAATGAATTCCACCCTGGTTACAAATGGTGTCAATGACAAAAAATTTATTAACCATTTTACAAAAGAAAAGGCAGATTCGAAAAAATATTTGACTCATTACCAGAGTGGAAAATCTGAAAAGTCATGAGGAATCAACATGTAAGTTTAGCAGGTATTGCAATATTGAATGCGACCTGGAAATTCTACCGTATTTACTGACCTTTTATTGAACCATACTATCAAGCTTCTGTCTGTATTTAGCCAAGGTCTGCAGTTAATGTATAAACAACACTCATAAGTTAATTAGATGGTACCACTCGCGTTGCAGCGGGAATATTGCGGAGGTAAAAATAGTAAATAAACCCCTAAATCATGAAAATATCACATGCATGCATGATTGTTATAGCCACACGGAAGACATAAATAGAGGTACTTAGTGGTTAATGATGTGGATCTCCAAAGTCATAGTGGATGATGATGTGGCTTCACCAAAACGTAGAGAGATTGATAGTGGGGAGTAGCTATTTAGATATAGAAGATAAATAGCGGGATTTTTTTGAAAATAAAAGGTATTAAGACATTCACAAGTCATTAAGGAAGGATAGTATGTGGATGTTATCCACTAACACAAATAAGGGAACATGTAATGCAATTTAAAATACGAAGTAAAAAACCAATGGCTACCACCTGAAACGTTTTAGTTTGTGAAAACAAAATCGGTTAAATATTTGAAAAACTTCAGTTTGAGCAGCAAAACTATTGATATTAAACATACTAACTTACTACAATAAGAATATTTTGTGTTTGTTTCTACATTGAACAAAAATTTAGTCAAAATTATTGTTTACTCATTAAATTGTCAATGGTTAGAATCATGTAAAAACACATTGACGTTGTGAGCATATAGATATTAGCCAACTGAACAGTTCTCTTCCTCCTAGGTTGGGAAATGGAGTATACTGCCTTGTATAGAAAAAATACTAACATTAATGAGAAGAGTCTTACCCTGGTATAAGCATAAACACTGGCCTCCGAAGGTCCAACTGGGCTCCCTCGTCTGATAAACTTCCCTTCTTTGAATATGTAAAGCATGGGAATGCCAGTAGACAGCTCAAGGCTTATTACCTGAAGGGACAACAGTCTCACTCCCATGTTCAACATAATGCAACATGTTTTGTTTTCCCTTTTTTGAGGAAAAGACAAAAACAACACCAAATTACCTCTTGAGAAGTTAATTTGTCCAGATGCATTATAATTGAACGAAGTGAATTTCCATGTGCAGCAACCATCACATGCTTTCCAGCCACGAGTTGTGGAACAATCTGTTAGAAAAAAATAGGTTAGATGAAACTAGCAAAGAAAACTGACAAGAAAGCAAAACTAAGCACATGCACTGCACAGTGGAAACAAAACTAAGCATATGCATTGCACTGTCAAGGAATTAATCAATTCAATATAGGATCTTTAATATAACTTTGGAAATCCATGGTGTCAAAGCTCTTTGTGCTATACTACAAGTACAACAACTAGCAGCAGCAGAACAAACAATCCAATTAAATGGTGCATCTTTCAATTAGCGTAAAATAGCCTTGACCTTACCTGATCTTTGAAATAAGCAACAGCTCTATCAGCACACATCTCTAGGCTTTCACCATTTGGGGGAGGGATATCATAACTGCGCCGCCACTCATGAACTTGTTCTTTGCCAAATCGATCTGCAGTTTCTTGCTTATTTAGGCCTTGTAATTCACCATACCTAGAAAATGTCATGGTATGTTTCGAGAGGCAAAACAGTTAATCAGCTATTGCAAATTATATAATTAGTACATTATAGGATATAAGCAGGATAAGCTATTACATCCGTTCATTCAATTGCCAAGCTGTTATGACAGGAATGGACTGTTTCTGTGTTTCTTCACTGTATATCTGGCTCCACCTGTGAGCTTGCTCGCTCTCATTATGCATGATGACTGGGATCTGGAAATACATATATCATCAAGATAATTTATTGGGCAGGTGATACACATGCTAGAAGAAATTACTGAGAAATTTAACATGGAAAGATGCACAACCTTCTTGCGCCGATGCTGCATCATGGCAAGCATTGCTGTCATCTGGGCACGAATCAGCGATGAAGTATATATTACATCAATCGGGATATTGCATATCCTTTTACCTGCCTCAATGGCCTCCTCAACACCCTTTGGTGTCAGGGGCACATCGACACAGCCAGTAAATAGATTTTTCTCGTTCCACAGCGATTCACCATGCCGAATCAGAATAAGAGCGCTTTCGCCTGCAACAACACAAAATCACAGATTTACAGAACTAACTATATGCCCTCAGCCCCAAGGAACAAATAAGTATCCGTCATACGAGTTCAATCTAATGAAAGTTGTTAAAATTACTTGATTTCTTTGGGGTCTGGCTACTGTTGCCATCTGATGGTAGCTGCATCGGCTCCGTGACAGAAGACTTGGAGCCCGAGGCGCAAACCAAACCCAGTTTTCGGCTGCCTGAACCGCAGCTTCCCCCTAAATAAACCAAGCGGACATTGCCCGTCCTCTTTTCCAATCTTGAGTTCTTCGCGCACCACCGGTAGGATTGCACAGATGCTAGCGCATGGTGAGATATAGCTCCGGCCATTCTAAATTCAAACAAGAAAGAAAACAAGAAGTTAAGCAGTTGGTTGTACCTGTAAAGGATTCAGAGAAAAGGTAGATAATTTCTATCATCTTACAGACTGCATAAATCCTCCAATTAGAGCAATTAGCCATGGATCAAATGAATCCAAGCATAAGATTGCTAAATTCGTCTAGTGAGAACATTCCCAGCCTTTATTCCCAAAAAGAACAGAGCAAGAACCTGACGCACATGAACAGAAAAATGAACGAGTCCTCCAAGAACAAGAAGCGCACCTCAAGAACCCAATGCGGCACCAGGCAGATGTATAGCTGGCTCCCCCTCTTATACCGATGGTTCTTGGTGACCTGGACTCCCAAGAACTCGGGGAAACCAAGTGCAGAGCACGTCGGAGAGATCTAGAGCGGCGGGGGTGGAAGAGATCGCCGGGAGCACCGAGGAAACCGAGAAAGAAGACAAGGAACGTGTCGTCGCCTTTCCGGCTGGTCGCTTTCCCGAGTTCTTGCGCAGTTGGGCGCGTGCGTGCTTGTTTGGTTGTTGCAGACTTGCAGTTGTTGGCTGGTGGATGGACAGCTGGTTTATTTGAAGCTGAAGGGGAAAGGAAACGGCCGCGGATCAGAGACGACGAACAAGCTGGGAAAGAAAAGATTTTGGGTAGGTGGCCTGGACCTCGAGATGGAAAAAAAATGCAGCCATCAAGCTAGGCGCGCAAGACATATGGGTCCATGCATGCTGAAATGGGGATCCGAACAGCAAGACTATTCTAAAACAAACAGGGCATTTAACCTTTTTATTAAGTTACGATGTCCAATATATTGATAAGAAAAGGAGCGCAAACCGCAAAGTCTAACCACGAGGCCACGTGTTGCACGAAATTGGCTTACAAGAACATAAGAGGGCTTACCCATATTTTCATTTTGGCCAACAGTAAAAAAACAAGAAAATAACTTTATTCTGCGAAAGAAAAAAAACAGTAAGGATAAACGTATTTGAAATGATTATATATCGCTGAAAGAGTGCACGGCTGACTGCTATGGCCTGCCAGCGACTAACCACGAGGCCATGTGTTGCACGAAATTGGCAGCAGGTTAGTTGGACTGATATGATACACCTCGGCGAAGACGACGACCAAGCCAGCAAAAGCACATGTCCACTCCACTCATGGAGAAGAGAATATGCCATTGAGATCTCCCTCATCCTTGGAGCATATTTTAACAGTGCCTTCTCTCCATATATATGCTAGGCCGGAAGGTTTACTTCAAGATAATACTTCGTTGTATTGTCTCTGAAAATCATGATTTTCAGAGACAATACAACGAAGTACTATCTTGAAGTGGGAAGGTGTTTGGAGCGAGTATGGATTATCTGGTGGTTTGTTGGCTGTCCTTACCAACGGTGGTGGTTCTGGGTAGTTGTGAGGTGCGGTGAATCGGGCTATAGTCTGCCGGACACACTGACGGGCGCGGTAGCGGTTGTTGCGAACACGCCATGGTGGTGAGCCTGGATGGCCATGGCGAAAATGATACTGTCGAGATGGTGATCTCATGAAGGGGTCGAGGTGGAGAATTTCTTCGGGAGAATGTGACGGTAAGGTAGGGCTTGATGGAATACGACTAGCCGGGGTGATCTCGGAGTTTGGAATCATCTAGAATGGGGTTTTGGAGGGACCAAGACATGAATCCTTTTGAGTTGATAGGAAGTGGGAGGACAACGGCATCGCACCAGGCACACAATAAATGTGGGACTAGTGTGAAGCACTGACTGAGCGTAGGACGGCGTCATGGTGGCATGACGGCGTCTTCAGGCTAGGGGAAAAGATTATGTGGAGTATATAGATAGATAGAGCTTGAATTTAGATGAATTTAGGCGCAAGAATCGCCCAAATCGGAGTTGTAATGGAGAAGATACGAGGTATATAGTGGTGAAGGGGGTAGATATAGACTTTCTGGAAAGATCAGGGGTGGAAAAGGAACTTTTCTGGGCAAACTACGGGATTTGGCCTGTGAGGCTTGGAAACCTGGGCCGGGGTGGAATCTGGCCCGTTTAGCCCTCGCGCGTAGGCATGCAGCGCACGACCTGGGTGGGCCAGCCCAATAGGACGAGGAACGACGCGGCTAACGCCGTTTCGCTGGGGCCTGTGCGTTAGTGACTCAGGGGAGGGGGAAGCGGCAGGAGGCAAACGACGGTTGGCTCGGGCCGAACCGGGACGCGGTGGAGCGGACCGCCGGCGGCGGTTTTCCGCCATCCAGCCGGTTCCGGTGATGAGGTCAGGGGTGCGACGACGAGACCGTCGCGGCGAACCCGATGGTGGGGTTGGGGATGCGGATTGATGGTCGAAGGTGGGGTGTCCACGGGAAAGCGGCGCGGGTGCGTACTGGCAGCGATGGAGACGTGCACCACGGTGGCTCTTGTGGGTGGAGGAAGGGCAGTGAGGTACCGAGGTGGTAGAGGGAGGTGTGGCGGTGCTCGGGTCAGGATTAATTGGACTTTGGCGCTAGGTGGAGGTGGAATTTGGGCGGCGGTGTGGTTCACCTAAGCAAAGGCTTGGCAGAATTGGGGAGAGAGAGGGAGGTGGTGTGATAGTGGCCAGTGCCCGCGGCTAACATTGCCCGAGTGTTCTCGCGGGGGCCCGTTCGCGGCAGAGTGCGCGGTGTGTATGGGTGGTGGAGCGGCGAGTGGTGACGATGCTTTTTATAGCCGGCGAGGAAAGATGGCCGGGGCTCGGCATGGCATGGCGTGGCAGTGGCGATGCGGAGACGGGGGCCAGGCACGATGGCCGAGGCCAGGCCGCGGTGCATCCAGGGCTAGGACGCGGTGCGCGTCGCGTCACAGCGGCGTCGGCGCGTCGTGCGGTTCGCGCGGTGCGCTCCAATCCAAGAAAGAAGAAGGTGAAATGGCTGCCGGTGGAAGGGAAGGGGGGCTGGGGCGGGAAGGGAGAAAGGAGAGAGTTTGGGCTGGTTTCGGCCTAGGAAGGAAGGGAGGAATTTTCCTTTTTCTGATTTTGTGTTTGGAAATTCTTGTTGGAACTTTGGAAGGGATTTTGGGGTAGTATTTGGTGTGGGTCTTTGGAGAGAATATTTTGGAATATGTAGAGATTTTGTTGAGCTCATATTAATACACCCGATAACAAGCAAGGTTTTGAAAATCGATTTTGAATTAGAAGGAGATTAGAAGAGAAATTATGGGGCTAAATTTCGGGGTGTTACACTAAATCTAGCCCCCGAAAATAAATATTCTTTTCTATCATGGATTCAGCCAACGAAATTGAGCAACCTCTTGAGGAAGGAAAACATTCTGGTTTCATGAGTCAAAATCCAAAGAGGCTACATATGTGGTTTTATAGTTGGAGATATATAACCATGTTCATGAGCCAGTTTTATGGTTTATGGTTTATTTTCAAACCAAGCCAAAAGTGATTCGTTGGTCCGATGGAGGCTGATTTTACTCGAGTTGCTAGTGGGTAGAATAGCGTGTTAGCTTGGGCTGGTTCGATCCTTACCACACAGGTTGAACATGCATCAAGTCGTGGCACAAATCCACACAGGTTTGGAGAGAGACTGCAGGTTCGTGAAGACAGGAATAGGACCACGCTTAGGAAGAGGCGGGCCTAATATTTAGACATTGGGTGTAAATTCAAAGAATATACAATTTTTATCCTTTCAAAATACATATGTACATTGTATTCACGGGCCTGCCCCTTTTACGGAGATATTGATGTTATATATGATAAAAAAAATACTACTAAACACATATATAATATTTCCCTATTATCAAATGTTCTGAATATTTGAGAGCACACAGTGACTTAGTCTCAAGGCCTTGGTTCACATTTCACATCGGTGTGGTCGTGGTGACTCGGCCGCCGATGCTACCAGAGGTGACCATGCAAGCCGCGACGTAGGGCTTCTTCTCTTTCTATTTCGCTTTCTCGCACCCGATCCCTAAACTAGCTGACATATTCGTTTTTCTCGGGTTGAAACTAGGTTGGGCATTTTTCTGCCGGTAGTGGTTTACAGCGGAATCGGGTCGCGTTCTTTCGTGTTTGGTTGGACGTGGTTGGAATCGATAACGGTGGGATCGGATACAGGCGCGTGTAACCTCGTTACCGCCCATCTCCTCGTGTCATCCGATCCAGTCGCCGCCCCTTCTCGCCTTTGCTGCCCCGCACGAGTCCCCCGATCTCCGCTGCCGGCTTCGCCGCCGCCGCCGATATGCACCGGAGGCCTTTGGTGCTCTCTGCTTCAACCTCACGGAGGGATGCATGTCCTCCTCCTCGACCACATCGGAGTCCTCCGGAGAGGATAGCGCCTAGTGATGTTGTGATCTCCGTCAGCACAGCAATCGCAGCCACTGGTTAAGGTCACTCCGGCCTGCCTCTTCAGGCGAATCGTCGCCGGTGCCCGGTGAGGATCCCTAGCAGCAGAGATTGCAAAACATGCAGCAGCTGGCCGCTAGCTTCTTCCCGGCAAGCGTTAAGGTAGCCAACCAAACAAAAACTGCTATTCGTTGAGCTGCATCAGTTGACGGCGTTTTTTGTTCCCATTTGCGTTACCGGTCCCTGCAACGAAACAAACAGCACCCTAAACGAGCCCATCGCATGTATCACCAATAGACCTGGGCATCCACCGGGTCGGGCCGGGTTCGGGTCGGGTCGAAGCCGACCCGACGTTTCAATGGCTTGGCCCGTGCCCGACCCGACCCAACCATCGGGCTGAATTTCATGGCCCGAGCCCGCCCACCGCCTAGCCCGACGACCCGCGGGTCGGCCCGTCAGCCCGACGGCTTTGGCGGCGGCGCGGAGCGGGGGTGATGGAGCATGCGGCGTGGAGGTGGAGAGGAGCCGGAGGCGAGCAAGGCGCGAGGAAGAGGAAGGTGGCGAGTCGGCGGCGTACCTGCAGTAGGGCACAAGGAAAAGGGACGGCGGCGGATCTGGCGGCAGGTGCGAGGAAGACGACGGCGATCCGGCGGCGGGTGTGAGGAAGAGGAAGGCGGCGACTTACCCGGCGACGAGGCGCGAGGACGACGCGCGCGGAGGTCGGAGGCCGGCCACCCCGTCCGTCGTGAGCGCCTTGGTCGGAGGCTGGCCGCCCCGTCTGTTGGTCAGCGCCTCGGCGGCGCGTCTACGATTCCAGCCAGACTGAGGGATGAGAATAGATGTGGGGGACGGTGGGCCTGGTGGGCTGCTTGGGGAGTTGGGGTCTTTTTTTTTTTTGTTGCCGAATGCCTGATGGGATGCTTGGGGACCTGGTGGGCTGCGGATCTGATGGCCTGCTGGGCTGTTGATGTCGGCCTACGGGGCTTCTTGGGGTTTTTGTCGGGCCACCGGGCCGGCCCGTGGGCTAAAATCGCGGCCCGCGCCCGACCCGGGATTTTCGCCGGGCCATTTTTTTTGGCCCATGCCCGCCCGTCGTTTTCATCGGGTCGGGTTGGGTCGGGTATTTTTCGGGCGGGTCGGATCGGGTTGGCCGGGTCGGGTGGCCCATGCCCAGGTCTAATCACCAACGTTGGACAGTTCCTTCCCGATTTTGGTGTGGGCTGGCAGCCAAACTTAACCGGCCCATGGATAGGGCTAGTTGGAGGAGATAAAACCGAGTTTCGCAATAGTTGAGGGAGGTAATATTGATTTGTTTTTCTTAGACAAGGCACGTATTGTCTCTGTTTGTCCATGGTCCTGTGATGTTGTAGCATACTACAGGTTAGCTGCTCATGGAGCGAATGTTGTGCTGCTGGTCAACTTTGTTGTGGTATCCGATGATATACCTAGAGCTGGTGAGTGGTGGAAGTCTATCTATATTTCCCTTTAAAAAAAGGTCAGCAGGACCGGATGTGATGCCCAGCGTGGAAGGCATACAGGTAGAGCCCGGTACACTCGTGCACTCGTATCCTGCAGGTTGTTGCAAGCGGTTACATGCATGTTGACGGGTGAGGCGGTCAGCCCTTCCCGACAAACTCTCTCCACCCACCGTACAGAGCCAACCTCACCGACCCCAGCGGGGCCGGCGTCTTCATCCCCGAGCCTGGCCTTCTCCTGCTCCTGCTCCTGCTGCTGCTCCTCCTCCCTTGGAATCTAGAGTGGGTGGCTGCATCAGCAGCTGTTTGCTCCTCTCTGTCGCGCGCGGAGACGACGACGTACCCCATCCATAGACGACGACGACGGCGGCATGGGGCGCGTGAAGCTGCAGATCAAGAAGATCGAGAACACAACCAACCGGCAGGTGACCTTCTCCAAGCGCCGGAATGGGCTCATCAAGAAGGCCTACGAGCTCTCCGTCCTCTGCGACATCGACATCGCGCTCATCATGTTCTCGCCCTCCCACCGCCTCAACCACTTCTCCGGCAGGCGCAGGTCCGTCCGCCGCCGCCGTCAATTCTTTCTCTTCCTCCTCGATCGATCTGCATGCTCCGGTCGATCGGATTCAGTAACATGCATTGGCATCACATATATATGTCCAGCTGACCAAGATCGAGAGGCTGGTATGCATGTGCATGGAGCTAGAATTCAGTCACATTTCTTGTTGGTTTTATTTTTGCAGCATCGAGGACGTGGTCACAAGGTACATCAATCTCCCGGAGCACGACAGAGGGTACGTTGTTCGTTGCTCATGCATTGTGCCAATTACTACCCTTATTCTGTTATTCATTACCGGCCGGTTGCATGCTGTAATGCAGAAGCGTAGAGAATAGAGAGGTGGCGTATCCGATCTCCTCACCGTTGTTTATCCCGTTTCACGTCGATCCCTGACAGTACATTAGCTGATTGTCGTTGTCGTCTGGAACATGCGCGTGCTGCTAACTGTAGAAGCTGATCAAGATGCTTACCCAGCTCAAGTGCGAGGGTGACATTGCAGAGCAACTCACACCAAAGTATGCGCCTCTCATTCTCGATTTTCTTCTTCTTCTTTTCTTTTTTTTTTTTTTTGCTTCTCCAATTTCTTACACATTGTTTCTGCAAAAAATGACATTGGGAGCAGCAAAGGGCCAGCCAACTCCAACATAGAGGTAACAACCTAGCTGTCTCCTATGACAATAATCTACAACAAGAAAAGGAAACTGAATACTGTAGCACGCAGCTCAGAATTTATATACAGGTCTCTGACCATTTCTTTCGTGCAACATAAATGTTACTATTCTGTATGTATCTATATATAGGAGCTTCAGCATGAGATCAGGAGATTCCAGCACCAGGTGCAGCTCGTGGAGGAGCGCCTGAGGTATATGTATATCTCTCGTCAGACATCCATGCTTAATTGTTCATTATTCCCAGATAATATAATAGTACCATTTCTTTCTGAATTAATTATACGGTGGCTTTGGGGTCTCACTCTCTGATCGATCAGGCTGTTTGAGCCGGACCCGGTGGAGCTGCCGTCCATGAACGAGGTCGATGCGTGCGAGAAGCTGCTCATGGAAACCCTCACCCGCGTCGAAGAACGCAAGGTCAGTCATCAGTCAGTCACTTAACCTCGACCGATCGATCAGCAGCTTATAATCTTCATAAACCCAATTAATCATGCAAGGGATCAGCGTAAATCAGAATGAAATTAAATGAACGGATTCTGATCCTCGCAGCAGCCATTAGAATGTATATAACCGCCTTTATTTTGCTGTGTGCGTGCATTCATTCGCTGCAGAAATACTTGCTGTGCAACCACATGGGCCCCTTCGACCCGTCGGCCTCCGACATGCAGCACGTACGTGATGATGAGCTGTATTATCTTACTGATGATTCGGTTGATCAACGAGCAGTGATCGATAATTAAGCAATCACTCTCCACTGACATGGCGAAGGTCATGGGCTCGTTGCAGGTCTTCGGCCAGGCGCCGGCGCCGCCGACACCGCAGCAGCAGCAGCACGAGCAGGAGCAGCCGGGGGACCTCGGCGTCGGCGCGTTCGGCGGCGACGTCATCTCCTGGTTCGCCGACGGCATGCCGGGGTCGGTGCCCTCCATCTTCGCCGGCCCGGACCCCATCCTGTCCTTCAGGTACGCTATCTGGGCCGAATTCAGATTCCCCAAAATCAATATGGGCCGAGCCCGATCCCGAGCAGCCCATGCGATGAGGCCTTTGTTGTTTCCGCAGGGAGCAGGCCATGTTCGACTCGATGAAGCGGGACCCGGTGGTGGACCCGGCGGGGATGGCGGAGATGTGCCACGTGGACCAGCAGGGGCCCAGCGACGACTGGCAGCAGGCGTACACGTCGGCGGAGCTCCTCTCCGCGCTCATCCCCTCCACGCCCTTCCCCCTCGACGACCAGGACGCCATGGCGCCCGTGCTCACGTCGCCGACCACCATGCTGCCGCCGCCGCACGTGCAGCACGAGCCGCCCGTGGAGGCCTCGGGGAGCTGCTCCAACGTGCCCACGGACGGCGACTCCGCCGGCGGCGCCGCCGCCCAGCAGCAGCACGGCGGCCTCGGCGGCGCCGTGAACATCGGCTAAGATGGACTCGCGCCTGTGTCTCGTTTCGTCAGTAAAGCGTGCTTGATAACGCCCTGCAAGACATGCGTTGGGGATTTTCCTGTCTACGCATGCTATGCTAGTTTCATATACGAAAATAGTCCTTGATATCGTTTTGGAGAAAACGGCCTATATAAACTTTTCTCCTTGGAAAATAATAACTTATATATTAAGAGAGTCAAACTATTTTATATGAGGGCAACTTCAGCTTGTTATATACAGCATTTCATCAACAGAAAAAAAAAAAGAAAGAAAAATCAAACAACAAGGGGGCCTTTTTATTTTTCAGACAATTACATCAAGGTCGCGCAATTTTTCTAAACCATTCATCGCCACTATGTAGCTACCATACACATCAAGGGAGTGTTTAATCTCACGTGCAGCTAATCAGGTCACATTTTTGCTTGTTACCCTCAGCAATTTGATTCACCTTTTACAAACACAATCTTAATTAAGGAATCTTTAGCTGCCACACCACGCTTTGGTTCCCTCCCATGAGACACATGTAACTAAGCAACTCACGAAAAAATAATCAAGGGCGGCTGATTATTGTACGATAAGTTGAAACCCACAACACAAGTAGGTCAATTAACAAGCACTTAATGTCTGTCTCACGCTAACCAAAATATTCTCCAGATTAATTAGATGTTTCAGCTGGTGATCCAATAGCTGGATTTTGATCGAATCTGCCATCCCCTAAGAAAATCGATGTTATTAAAAAAAGTTGTACAGTATCATTTCCTTTTCGAGATGTGCTTATTCAAGGCTGGTGCCCTCGTGCCATCTTGGAACACGTCAGACTAGGGCACCAAATACTTCTTTAGAAAGATCATCATTCTAGCTCTGTTTAAATCAATCGTTTTATCTTTGACCACTCCAGTAATTTATTCAAATTCATATGGTTTAACAGTATGAAAATTATATATTATGAAAGTATTTATCATTTCGAATCTGAAAAACATAAATATTATGTTAGGTTAAAGATCGAACGTTTGACTGATTTTAGTAATGTTTGTCGCAATGTTAAACATATTCATAATGACAAGCCCTATAAGGACAGCGAAATGTGGAGAAATTCCTCCAATGTCACATCGAAATTGATGTGATAAATCATGGAGTAATTGCCAGGTTTTGTCACGATCCATTGGATTGCAAAATGTCCTTTTCTGAAGTTACTCGACAATATTTTCATGTCATCGTCAAACGATTGTGATCCCACATTAAAAACAATCTTTTTGGACCATACCTATTATGTGTTTCCTATGTATCCTGTGAAGTTCATATTATATTTGTTGCAACTAGCCTATTAATTTATCCTCTCGTACAGCTAGAATTTTATGCAACAATTTATGAATAATTGTAACCAGTTACAATTCCTCATTTTTAACACAAATCATGTTTTATACTTTGTAATGATCTTTGTTAGGTTCTAATAATCTTGCAACCCATGTGTCACGACGTTGGGTCTAAATTTTGGTTTCAATTTTTGACCCAATTAGTTGTTGTAGTTCTTTTTATGTATGGCTTATGTTAATGAAGGACTGAAAAGATGACCTAGAAGGGGGCGAATAGGTCACTCTAAAAAATGGACCATAGAGCCCTGTCTTTGAGAATGGTGTCAGACATTGGGAGCTTACACACCGAAATCTCCGCACAACACCCTTGATAAAGACTTCGCCCAAGACACAAAAGAAGCGACACAAAAAACGAGTCCAAAAGGGTTAACTAGCTCCCCGTTGCACACACCCGATGATCCCAAAAGCATACACCGGACTATACCTGGTCATGGGCCGCCCGACCCAATCGACCTGGACCGACCCACCCGAAAATTACCCAACCCAACCCGACCCGGACAGCTCGACGGGCGGGCACGGGTCATAAATCTCAGCCCGCCGAAAACCTCGGGTCGGGCGCGGGCCGATATTTTAGCCCGCGGGCCGGCCCTGCGACCCGACAAAAACACCGTCTCCTACAGCAAGCCAGCACTAGCAGGCCGTCGTATGGCTTGGCCCAACAAAAATCGCCTCTCTTTGGCCCTCCTATATAATGTTCGATCTCAGTTCTTAACCCTAAAGTTCCTCACTGCTTCCCATCTCATTCCACCCGTCATCCTCCAGCCGCCGCCAAGAGAACGGACGGGCGACGAGCCGGCCACCCAGGTGCACGGCTGCGCCCTGCCAAATCTCCGGCGCAGGAGGCCGGACGCCTTGCAGGAGAGCGGCAAGCCGTGGTGCGGCTTCGGTTGCTCGAATCTCCTGCGCTGCGTGACGAGGTGAGCTTGCAGCTTGGGATCCTCGGCCCTCTGCGTGGGATCTGGAGAGGGCTTGACTGCTTGTCGGCTGAAGCTTCCAGTGTTCTGGTGCTGAGGAAAATACACGCTGCAGTAGCACATGAGCGTGGCAGGAGCTCACTGCTCACCAACAGGCCACACATCTGCCCTGTGTAATTGTTTTAAGTACCCAAGACATGTATTGTTAGTGCAGTTGTGCTTCGGTGATGAATCTTTCTTAGTCTGAATTTTATCAACCTCTCTTTCGTACTGCAAAATTTGCGTGTGGGCTGTGCAGTTGTCGGGTCGGCGGGTCAGCCCGTGGGTTGTCGGGTCGGGTCATGGGCAGGCTCGGGCCAGGATTTTGAGTTTCATGCCGGGCTACGGGCGGGCTCGGGCCACGTTTTTGGAGCTGGGTTTTTTCTGGCCCGACCCGAACCCGACTCGGCCCGAGGAATGCCCAGGTCTACACCGGACGGTCAAGTGGTGACACACCAGACAGTCTGGTGTAGCATCAGACGCTATAAATAGAGGACCCCAAATGATGCACGGACACACATCGTACAGTCCCATAAGATGCCTAATCAAAAACGACTACGCCTTGTTACCTCTGCCCACGGCAAAACTGAGCACCAGATGGCCCGGTGTGCACAAAAAACTCAGCTTTGGTCTGGGAGCAGAAAAATAGTCCATGAATCTGTCAAAGCTTGTCTAAATCTTGATCAAACATGTTCCAAGCAACATAAAACTATAGCCATAAGATCAATCCAAAAGATCTGGATTCTTCGAGAATTTGACAACCCTAAAGGTGAAGCAAGTTTGCAAGAACAAGAAGAACATGGCTGCCGATGGTTCCATGGGATTTAGCACTTGGCTAACTCAAATCCACCACATCCTAGCAAGTCAAAACAACATGACAATGAGGATTCAACTCATGGCAACAAAGAATCACCCCCAAAAGCCACGAATTTGATCCCTCTAACTTTGGACTTTGACTCCCAAAGAATCACCCCCAACATCACAAAGAATCAAGATTACAAATGAACTTTGACTCAGCTAACTACCCTACTCCATCCCTCTAACTACATTACATGAAGCACTTGCTAAGCAAATTAGACTAAGATAGGCCAACCCCTAGGGGTTGTGATGCCACGTGTTCATTGACTTGTCACCTCTAATTTTAAGACTCAAATAAAGGAGGCGATTTTGAGGCCCAAATAGTCAAAGCCATTGGGTATGCGTGGCGCCTATGTGACCTTCATGATGTTGACATATGTTACCTTGGCTCGGTCATTTTTTAGTCCATCGTGGTCTCTCACGCCTTGACTTATATGATGCCTACCTTCACTTTTTGTAAGTGCCTTCTTCGTCACTATCTTTTCACGCCTCTTGATCTTCATATAATTGGTGTAGATTGCTTGTGACCTTGCCAAAAGTAGTTGGTCCATCGATCTAGGGCTGCAAATCGTGACAAATGAATGCATTATTTGGTGCTTAGCTGGAACTTAGGAATCTATGAGCTGCTTGTCATATTTTGTATGTCTAGGCATGTTATTTGTGTCTTAGTAGTCTTAGGTTGCCCTACCTCTTTGAGAGGTTGATCCCCAGTGTTTCTGTCGTGCAGCTAAGCTTTCTATCTTAGTGAAATAATGCGTAGCGCTCTCTCTCTCTCTGTGTTTGAGAAAAAATTTAGGCCTCGTTTGGATGTTGCAATTTTGAGAAACCTTGGTATTAGGAAATCGCATTTTAAAACCAAAAGACACACAAAACCATGGTTTGCAAAAAAGGTCCAGAGTGGTATTTCTAATGCTCCAAAAATATTTAATTTTAGCAATACTATGGTTTGTTAAATTACAATTCTTGTTCCATCTAAACACCCCGTCTATTTCTAAAACCAAAGTATTTTAGAAAACCATGGTATTCTTTCAAAACTCCAAAAATACTTAGTATTCAAACAAGCCCTTAAATGTATAGGTTAGGCAGGCGAATGAGACCATGTAATTGGCACTCTGCAATTGTGTTTCCGATGTGTGGGCCCTACACTCAGTGGGCCCACATATGTAAGGGACTCAACTGCATGTGAAATATCGAAATCCTTCCCCCTAGGGGTCCTTGTCTCCCATGCGCAAACCAAAGCAACATAGTGAGTCTACTAGTAGTGGTTGTCTAGTAGGAGTAAAGTAATGATAGATCTTTTGTGTAATGCTGATAGTTAATTTCAAATTTTGAACTAGTAACATGAATGAAAACATTATTACAACTAATCAGTAATGTGTTGGGTTCACTGCTCTTGCTCTGTAGCTTTTTTTCTTGTATTCTTTTATGTTTTCTTTTCTTGTGTTTGGTTATGTTAGGTCTTAGCCTTTGTATTGGTTTAACTCTCTTTCCTTTCAAATAAAAAAAAATGGTCCACAAGTTTAAAAAATAGTGTGTGTAGCCATGTCAGGTGAATGATATACGACTTTCCATCAATTATATCTTACAACCATCCTCGAACGGCTTCCTATGAAATTCAATCTATCAGCCACATTTTACACATATATTGACGGATGGTATTCAATCCGTCAATTATATGTCAAGTTTACATAGCAAACAAAAACGGGAAATCATCCACTAAGATCGTCTCCGGCGGGATGAACATAAACCTTTGTCTATCACTGTTCCAACCACCTCTCACTCTGGCCACAGTTACACTACGATGTCGTTTTTTACTGTAGACAGCGCATTTGTGCATCCCACTGGAGACGGTCTACTGTATACACAACATCGAGAAGTAAAAAAGAAACGCAGTACTAGTTGCTAGGAATAACGTCGGCATCCTAGATGGGCGAGAAAAAGAAAGAAAAGAACGCACGCACACCATCAACTAGACACAAGGCGCGCGCAAACTTGTCACGACGCCATTCGTCGCCGCGCCTCGCCACCCGAGGCCCCAACTCCAAGTACTATACCTGGGCATGGGCCGCCCGACCCGATCAACCCGGACCGACCCACCCGAAAATTACCCAACCCAACCCGACCCGGACAGCTCGACGGGCGGGCACGGGTCATAAATCTCAGCCCGCCGAAAACCTCGGGTCGGGCGCGGGCCGATATTTTAGCCCGCGGGCCGGCCCTGCGACCCGACAAAAACACCGTCTCCTACAGCAAGCCAGCACTAGCAGGCCGTCGTATGGCTTGGCCCAACAAAAATCGCCTCTCTTTGGCCCTCCTATATAATGTTCGATCTCAGTTCTTAACCCTAAAGTTCCTCACTGCTTCCCATCTCATTCCACCCGTCATCCTCCAGCCGCCGCCAAGAGAACGGACGGGCGACGAGCCGGCCACCCAGGTGCACGGCTGCGCCCTGCCAAATCTCCGGCGCAGGAGGCCGGACGCTTTGCAGGAGAGCGGCAAGCCGTGGTGCGGCTTCGGTTGCTCGAATCTCCTGCGCTGCGTGACGAGGTGAGCCTGCAGCTTGGGATCCTCGGCCCTCTGCGTGGGATCTGGAGAGGGCTTGACTGCTTGTCGGCTGAAGCTTCCAGTGTTCTGGTGCTGAGGAAAATACACGCTGCAGTAGCACATGAGCGTGGCAGGAGCTCACTGCTCACCAACAGGCCACACATCTGCCCTGTGTAATTGTTTTAAGTACCCGAGACATGTATTGTTAGTGCAGTTGTGCTTCGGTGATGAATCTTTCTTAGTCTGAATTTTATCAACCTCTCTTTCGTACTGCAAAATTTGCGTGTGGGCTGTGCAGTTGTCAGGTCGGCGGGTCAGCCCGTGGGTTGTCGGGTCGGGTCATGGGCGGGCTCAGGCCAGGATTTTGAGTTTCATGCCGGGCTACGGGCGGGCTCGGGCCACGTTTTTGGAGCCAGGTTTTTTCTGGCCCGACCCGAACCCGACTCGGCCCGAGGAATGCCTAGGTCTAACTCCAACACACACCCACGGCATGTGCACGAGCAAATTTTATTAGAATCAAAAGGGATGCCTGGATCCACGGCAACCAGCGGAAGAAACCCCCCGGTGGCCCGGTCCCTGGGGTGGGGGACAGGCTCCTCAGGACGAAAGCCATGGAGCACCTGCAGATACCCACGAGCTGAGCTGGTGATGATGCAAAGAAAGTAAAGCTACCCTGCTTAAGCTAATCATCTCATGATTCCCATCGAAGTGAGTGCTGTGTGCTGCTAGCTACCCAGTTGCAACAATAACCTAATCAGGCTTTGCGTGAGCCGCGAGGCGATGATAATGCAGTAGCATCTCCTGGATGAATCTCCGCTGACCTGTGGTCTTTGGATCTAGAAACTAAACTTCAGCCTATGTGACATCGAATATTTAGATGCTAGTTACAAATATTAAATATAGTTTAATTAGAAAACTAATTATACCGCTGAGTACTAGACGGCGAAACGAATTTATTAATCCTAATTAATCCATAATTAACGAGGCTTAATAAATTCGTTTCGCCATTTAGTCCTCAGCGGTATAATTAGTTTTATAATTAGACTATGTTTTTTAATTGGCAACATTTCCTGTGCAACTGAGGAAATGGTGCAACCTTACTAATAAAAGTTTTAAAAAATTTTGAAAAAAAATCATGAATGTACATCCGAGTCTAATATATATATGTATATATATATCTCAAATTTTATGATCAAATTCGTCCTACTCTAACGGTTACAAAAAAGGCAAATTTTATGACAAACAGTAAAGTTCAAATGCATCCCAAATTTGCCTTTTTTGTAACTGCTAGAATAGGACGAATTTGATCATAAAATTTTATATATAAATGAAGTAGGCTGAAATGTACATTTGTGATTTTTTTCAAATTTTTTTGAAATTTTTTTAGTAAGGTTGTATGGTGGTTGCACCATTCTTTTGGTTGCACCAAATATGTTCCTTTTTTAATTAGCGTCTAAATATCTGATGTGATGAGACTAAATTTTAGCTGGAGAGATCCACACACCCCCCTTAAACTAGCGAAACTCATCTAACTGACATGCGGACCCGCGCAAAGGATCTGCATGTTCAAGTCCCGCTAAGTCAGCGGAACCGTTTCCGCATCTGAATGAATCTTCGCGTCTATGTTAACACCGATCAATGAGGAGATATGGCGCAGCTTCAGTGGGGTGACTGGTGAGGGTAAATTTGTGCTGGCAACACGGGGGAGCACCATGCATCTATACAGCGCAGCAAAAGAGCACCATCGGCTTGCTGCCCATTGCTCATTGGCGACGAGTTGCGAGCTAGCTGGAGCACGCATGGCGTGGTGTGAGAGAAAATTAAATTGCATCTCTGCAGGGAATGAAGGAAAAGCCCACAAATCCAGCGTGTTATTCGTGCTACAAAATAAAGGCAGATCTAGTGGGTTTCGTAGGAGCAAGAAAACAGGAGATGAGTGGCTCTTTATGCTCCATGCAGAAACCAGATTACTCGGTGGACTTTTTTTTAGTGAGAAAGGGATGCGGAGACTCAAACAAATATAGCACCGGGTTAACAATTGCTCGGTGCAGATCAGCTCGGCGCGCACGATGTAGATGTTCTTTTGTAGCAGAGCATTTTACTGGCCGGCCGGTGATTATTGCAAAGCCCAGCGGTCGGTAGCATTATTTCCAGGGCATCAAACAACATAAGTACATAACTGATGCTTAATCAGTGGCTCTGTGAATTAGAGGCCCTGTTTAGTATCCCAATTTCCTCCCAAAATTCACTATGCAAAAAGAAGATTCCCCGTCACATCAAAATGCCGGCACATGCATGTAATACTAAATGTAGATGAAATAAAAAAATAATTGCACAGTTTAGATGTACTTTGCGAGACGAATCTTTTGAGCCTAGTTAGGCCATAGTAGAACAATATTTACCACAAACAAACGAAAAGTGCTACAGTGGTTCTACAGTGCTTTTCAGTTCGGAACAGTGTTTTTTTCAACCATCTAAACGCACCCAGAGTCCTCGAGAGTGAGACGTCATCACGTCACATCAACGGCCCATGAGCTATCTGTCTTTAGTGCTACAATATATAATCGGGCGCCCGGACGTCCGATGGGATCGGCCCCCATCGGACGCTCCGTGCAACATTCCGAATAACTATTTTCAATTTCTAAAAAAAATACTCGCAACATTGAAATTAACATCTGCAACATCAACGCTTGAAAAAAATAACAGTGTCCCCATCCCATTCGAAAGAAAAAAAACCCACCAAAACATCGGTCAATGTTTCACACAATGTGAAAAACAACGAGATCCGTACAACATTAGAAATGCATATCTTCAACATCAAAAAATATCGTAGGCAACACTCAAATTCAATTATTGCAACATTAAAATTTATCCGATGAAATGTATTATCTCACGAAACATCTCAAATCACCATCTACAACATCTAAAATTACAAGTTGCAACATAACTCGCCTGCTCAACTCAGGGTCCTTCCTCGTGCTTCTCTTCGCGGGTGCCGGGTGCCGGCGTTGGCCGCGACGGAGGTGGAGGTTGCCGGGAAAGGAGGAGGATGTGTCGGGGCCGCTGCGTTGGTGACCACTTCGATGGCCGCCGTGGTTTTCCTCTGCCATGGCACAACAGCGCCGGAGGAGCAGAGCGGGAGGAGGGCCGTCACGGCAGCATGGAACGGGCTGGAGGAGGATGGCGTGGCGCATGGTGACGGCGGCAGGGTGGCGCTACAGCGCTGGAGGAGCGCAGCGGCGGCAGGGCGACGCAGCCGCGTTGGAGGAGCGGAGCTGGAGGGCTGTCGCGCGGCGGCACGGGATGGGAGGAGGAGGGCGCGGCGCACGGCGGCGGCGGGTGGCGCAGCGGCAGCGGTAGCGAAGGATCGGCGTGGCGGCGGGGTGGCGCAACGGCGCGAGGAGCAGGCACAGGGATGGCGCCGCCGTACGTAGGAACGGAGCGAGCAGGGAACGCTGGATATGTGGTGGAGAAGGAGCATCCGATATTTGATGGCCGTTCAGACGTCTGTGCCATAGCGTTCCTGATATATAATTCACGATGAAAACAAAGAGAAAAATAATGCCCAAACATAATAGAGGGGGTGGGGGACGTGTCGTCAGCAATCAAGCTTATGGTGAAACCTGTGTCCATTTGAGTTTATTTTCTCGATAAATAAAAGTTACTCTCTCTCGGCTCCTCTACCGTACCCCTCTATACACCGAAATCTATTCTTTCAAGTCTAAGTTGTGGACTGCGCAATGTCTTCACATTTTCAGCTATTATCCATCGACAACGACACATTCACAATGTTCCATCACTTTTGAGATACGTTTTTCTGGCAGACGAGTCTCCGTTGCAGTACCATAGCGGAATGTGACTCCGTGTCATGCAAACCCGGCGTGGCAGCGGCAACGAATCATGCTACCGTACGAACCGCTTCCTTTTCCGACCTGGGCATGTTTGGTTCTTGCCTAAGAAAGCCATGCCGCAAATTCGACGTGCCGCAAGTTGGGCGAACAAATTTGGTGCCGAATGCTAGGCATGTTTTGGCCCCAAAAATGAACTAAGAAGCTTTTAAAAAGTTGTGGCACACCGAACGTGCCAAGAGATGCGCAGGGTTTATGTGAGCACGGTGCGTTGAATAAAAAAAAACCCATGCGAATCCTGTCTTGATTGATTTGTGGTACGCCGAGCACCGCACAAGTATAACAAGATGGTACAGCCGGTACACTGGAGGATCCGATCCGTGTGCCCATGCACGTTCTAGCCGTCAACTCTCTTCCCTTTTATAGATAGCCTGCCCGTGGCCGTCCCCTCCCCCCTCGAGAGTCGAGAGATGCCTCGACACGGTGCAGCCGTGCAGACGATGCGCCACGCCACGACTCGGCCGCCTTGACAGGCCATGTGATCCCGCCGCTGGCCGCACACTGCACCCGGCCGGCACGGACGCGCCCGACCAAAAGCGACCCGGCGGCCGGCCGCCACGGAGCCGCGCCGCGGTTGGCCCGCGCGTCCACATCCGTCGCGTCGCGGGCGGCCCCGGCCCCGGCCCCGGCCGTGGGTGCGCCCCCGCCTCGCCGAGGCGCCCGCGCGCCGGCCGGGCAGGTTCTCGGCTGATGCACCGAGGTGCCGGGGCCTCGGGCGCTTCTCCCGGCCCTCGGCGCAGCTCCAGGTCCTTTCCCTCCCCTCTCGGCTTGGTTTCTCCGTAGCCTATGAGATCAGACCCTGAACGTCCCTTCTGAGAAACTTATTGCCATGACAGTGCTGCAGGCCGCGGCCGATGGAGCTGAGCCAAGTGCCTGTCAGTCAGGGTGACCAGTACTGCAGCGGTACTACTCCAGTTGTCAACTCTCAACCGTAGCCGGATTTAGCAAGCCCTAGCAGGCCCCTCTTAATAATGCTAATAATGCAGGGCTGTCAGTCAGTAATCTAGCTGTGAGAGATTCTCTCGTTCGTGGGTTGTTGCTCCATCTCCATGCCCAGATCTTTGATCCCTCCAACTGGGAATTGCCACCTAATTAATTTGGCAGTAAGCACATCATCTTGCCTAGCCCTAGCCTAGGTCAATATCAAAGCAGACAATGCCAATGTCAATATCAAAGCATCCTCCTTGCCCCGGTTTACAAGCAGGATCAAAAGCATATATGGTAGCTTAACGCTTAAGATCACCTGCACCTCTTTGTGACAGGGCAAACCTGTTTTCTAAACAAAAAAAAAAAAGAAATTCCTTTAAGGTTTTAAAGAGACGGGGATTTGCCAACAGTTTGGAGAACTTATGTTCTTCCTTCAGAAAAATTTTACCCAGAAAAAAAAAAACATGTCCAGATCCCAAGTCCTAACTTGCACCAGGATTCAAACACAGCCATGGATGCGTTGCAAGCCTGTTGCAAGAGTTCAGCATGGCCGGTTTCAATCTCTACACCCTGCTCTCCCCCACCAATATACACACTTACGGTGACTCCACAAATAATATAGGTAGGTAGGATATACATAACCTGATTTGGGAACTAATGCATTTGGGCCCTATACAAAGGGTTCCAAAATTTTCTTCATTGATTTTCACTCCCTCAGCCGATGCTAGGCGGCCGCTATGGTGCTGCTTTTGCCGGACTGGTCCGAGCCGCCGCCGCCGCCGCCACCGCCACCAGCGGCCGGAGTGGAGCACTTCTTCTCCTTGAGCTCGTCGAGGTTCATCTGCTGCTGCCTGCACTCCTGGCTACAGAAGGCCACCTCACCCCTGCGCAAACACACACACACACAAAAAGGTTGAAGCCAAATGATTGTTGTTGGTTACACAGGAAACAAGTAGTGTATCTGATTAGTTTCTGCTGGATGCATGGGAGATGTTTTGCTAACAAACTACTAGCAATTAACAATTTTTTTAGCTAAAAAAACAGGGGCTGCAGATCTTGAGTGCTGGCCTAGTATAATGTTGGAGACCCATTCACATCCCATGAGATATGATGTAGAGGTTGGCTGCTAAACGATGCCACTTGCTCAGGAACTGAACCACTCAAAGACTTTTTATTTATGTCAGCATAAAAATGATTTCTCTTTCACCCATAAAGTAGAAAGCAATGCACAAGAGATATTAATACAAAAGTGCATCTGCGATTCTCCAGCAACCGAAAGGGCAGCTGGCTCCTATTTTTCTGTTCGTTTCATTTTCATTCTGTCCACTTGGCCCCGCTCAAACTGCACTTGGGTGGATCATCATGCATCACCCCCAAGCTTTTGTGACATCGAAGACAGAGAGAATCTAACACGATCGATAAACACACAGAGTATTCTCTAAAGTCTTGGAGCAGTCAGATCGAATTTTTATCTCACTCTATTTCTTTAAAGGAGATTACTCTGCTTTGGGGTACTATCTCACTCTGTTTTTCAGAGAAAAAGAGAACATAAACATATAGTTGTTCCTCTAAAAGTAAAACAGAAGGAAGCCAGATGAACTAAAAATATCTTTCCTCCAGAGAAACACCAAGATCAATCAAGAATCCCACCCCATGACGAGATCATGAGAAACCAGTTGCGCTAGCAGCAGCGATCTTGAAGAGGAAAACAACAAGAAGAAGAAGCAGAGCGGCAGCTAAAAGATAATCAGACGAACATCAGAGATATTGGATATGTCTACACAGAACCTGCCGTAGATTGTGCCAAAGAAACCAGAGGCTCACTCACGCACATGTAGATGAAGGTGTCGCGGCCGGGGCCGAGGCGGCGCTTGCAGAGCCCGCAGGCCTTGAGGAAGGCCGCCGTCTCCGTGACGGGGAGGAAGTCGCCCGAGTGCCTCCTCATCTCGTCGCCCCACACCGCCCCCGCCCCCGCCGCCGCAGATCCCCTCGCCGCCCGCGCCTGGGGCCGCGCAGCCAGCTCCGGCGGCGGCGCTAGGTCCGACAGGCTCGTCGTCCGCCGCATCGCGGACGACGGCGGCGACGACGACGACGTGGAGCCGCCGCCGCCGCCGCCACTGCTCCGAGCCCCGGACGACGCCGTGGCGGAGCCGTTGTTCCTCGGGCGCTTCCTCGTCGACATGGTCACCTCGGACAGATCTCCCGGCGGCGGCGGGTTGCTCTCGTCGCGTTCTTGGGGAGGGGAGAGGGTGGTGGTGGTGGTGGTGACTGGCGAGAGGAGAGGCTGCGGAGTGGAGGGAGAGCCTCGAGGTGGTTAAAAGAGGAGGGAAGGGTAGGGGAGCCCACTGGGGGGATCTGCGCCGTCCACCGGAATCTAATCAGTGGATACCATCACTTACCAGCGAAGTGATTCCCTGGAAATTGTTAATTTATTCTTATGGGTTTATGAAATGATCTTTTTGAAGAAAGAAATGGTATTTTTACTCTTTTTTTGAGGGATGGTTTGACATTTATGACGTCAAAATGTTGGGTTTGGGTGGCGTTTGCGTCAGGCGGATGACACGTGGGGCTGGATGGGTAGTAGGATTACGGGGGACAGTTGGCATCTATGTGCAGTATTTGTTTTTACTTCTCGGTGCACTAGCATTGTCTGATGGCTATCCTTGTCGAGAGCCATGATGTTACCGAGGATTTTCTATTTGACATATAGTTTGTCCCCGCGATACTCTTGGATCGTAGCGTAAATGAGTGTGCATCATATCTTTTTATGCATAGAGTACACAAACATAGACTCAGTACACACGCACGTATACTCATTCTAATAATACACTCACGCCATACAATAGATTTATTTTTTATGAAACACCCTGTATATACACAATATTATATACACAATATTAGATTTCACCTGTGTTAAGGTGAGAAACTTGAACCTGAATAAATAGATTTCACGATAAAAAAAAAAACCTAACCAGCCCTTGCACACACAATCTAATCTTAGGACTTAGGAGCACGGAACTGGTATATTTGGAGTTGATGAAATTGACATAGGCGTTTTAAGCATGTCTAATATACGAATACCTATATATGCTGAGTAGACGATCAAGTTGACCCATGTGTAGAAATGCTCCACCCGTGCACCGTAAGGAATATATCTTACATTCTCTCCGTATTTTTTTATACGACACAATTTATTAACTCATTTTTATACTGTTGGGTGACATATTAAAAACTGGAGGTAGTAATCATTAATAAATACTTTAAAAGGGAAAACCACCTTCACCCAATAATACTAAAATATTTCATTCGGTCTTCATGTAAATGAATTGAGTCATTCTTACCACACAATCGCAATGTCTCATAGAGTCATAGGGGGCTTTAGAAAAAAAATACAAGTTTCTCATATGGCAGGTCGTGGTCGACTTCAGCATCCGAGATGGGAACCAATGAGCTTATTTAAAGTTTCAAGTCGAGAGTTTATATGTAGGATTTGAATTGACCAAATTTTAGAATATTTGAAGTGGCATTTTCCATCATTAATTTCAATATCAAATTCCTAGTTTTTAATCATGAATCCAAGCTTATAGCTCACCGAACAGAAATCTAGAGCATGCATGCCTCTTCTAGAACATTTATCGGTGACTTGTTAGAAGCTATATGTTCTTACACCTAATTACCTAAATAACTAGCCTTTCTCTACAGCTTTATGAAGCCGTCACCTCCACTAGGACCCTATACTGATGTCTTTTATTATTTTTATGTTAATAATAATAACAGCCATGCATACAAATTAATAGCCTTTAAGAGTACAATTCTACAAAAATGCCCGCAACAATGCACCGAGTACTAGTACATCAAATGCATATAGACATTTGTGCGTGGCAATAAGTGACAAATAACTTTCGACAACAGGACCATAAAACTGGTTGGTTTAACATAGCTGATGCAATGTTTGGTCACCTTTGTTTTGCATCACCTAGGGTTATAGTGAAGACCGAAGACGAGAGAGTTTTGTTTATGTATTTTTGGAACAAAAATTGCGTTTAGAAGCTAATTAACTTTCGCGCAATCCCACAGAATCTTGACTAACACTCTTGGTGATAAAGCACATAAGGAGCTAGCGCAGTCACGGCATAGTATATGTCTACCAATAAAATTAACTTGAGCATTTTCGCAGAAAAAGAAGGAAACCCGAAATTAAATTGAGTGGTTATTTGGCAAATTAAGGCCTTGTTTGGGTGTAAAATATTTTTAGAGTTTTGAGAGAATACTATGGTTTCTCAAAATACTTTGGTTTTAAAAAACTATGAAGTGTTTAGATGGAACAAAACTTAGGCCCTGTTTGATATCACAGTATTTTCATAGTTTTGTAGCAAAACCATGGTATTGAAAAATACTGTGTTTTTTCTGGCCCAAAGGTGTTTGGTTGGCACATGTAAAACACTGTTTCAAATACTATGGTTTAGCTAAAACCATGGTATTTTTACAGTTTTTGAAACTGCACTCTGTACTAGAGTTTTCTTCTGTTTTCTTCCATGCGGGCGTCTATCCCCCACCCGCACCCCTCCGACACGCTTTTCTCCGCCTCTCTCTCCGCCAACAAAGGCTAGCTCGCCGCTTTCCATCACCGGTGGCCTCGCCTTCTCTTCCCCTCCGGCCTTGTCTGGATCCGACGGCGCCTTCTCCCGGCCGACACCGACACCGCCTCCTTCGACTCCAGCCACGCCCATCACCGCAGAATCCCGCGCCGCCGCCCGTCGTCGCGGCCTCCCGTCGCCCCTCCTACACCGGTGGCGCCCTTCCTCCTGCGCGTCCTGGCGGCCGCGGCCGCGGCCACACCTCGCCCCATCCCGCCTCCCCACTGGCCGCCTTGCCATCTCGTCACAGCCGTGGCCTGGTCCGCCTCCCCGCGGGTGCCGTCATCGTGGCCCTCCGCCTCCCCATGCGTGCCGCCTGCCATGGCCTACCGCCTCCCCGCGCGCGCCGGTGGTGGCCGCCGAAGATCTGGAGCTCCTCGATCATCGCCGCCGGAGATCTGGTGGCCGGGGACGGGACGCCGGCCGGAGCAGCGGCGGGGGGCGGGGCGGGGCGACGGCCGGCACGGCGGCTTGGAGGGGGCGGCGCGGCAGAGGGAGAGAGAGGACGGCAAGGGAGAGGGAGACAGAGGGCGACGGGACTGTTGGTGGGTTCCTGCAACCGAATACTTCGCAACCAAACGCACCACAGTTTTCAGAAATACTCCACTAAAACCATGGTTTACCAATACCACAGTATTTGTGTCATGTACAAATGCAAACCACAGTATTGCAAAACCATGGTATTCAAAAACTTTGCTACCAAACAGAGTCTTATAGTTTTGAAAACCATGGTATTGCCAAAACCGGCCCTGTTTGGATATAAAGTTTTTCAATACTGCAGTTTTAGTATGCTCCAATTAAAACGGGGCCGAAGTCTTTTCGGAGTTTTAGAAACTCCAATTTTACAATACCATAGTTTTTTAATACCACAACCTCCAAACGGGGTCCCTTTTTTTTATGTTTTCCTCTATTTTATATGTACGACGTGCACACAACACTCAGTCATCCACCAAAACTTTTGGATCCAGAAGCTAAACTTTAACCCATGTCACATCGGATGTTTAGATGCTCGTTAGAACTATTAAATATGGTTTAATCAGAAAACTAATTACTCAGACGAAGACTCACTACAGGAAAACTCATCCATAGATACGTTTTATTTATATGGTAGACACGTTTTATTTTGTATCTACATCAATATTGGCATGTTTTTCTAAAACGTGCTAAGAGCGTCTTCGCAAGCACCGTGTCAGAGCTTGTAGAGACGGATTACTAAGCGTATCTACATTTGATGAAGAAATGTTTCTATATGCATGTCTATGCATTTTGATACACATTTATAAATATATTTATACAACGTGTCTATTGATATTGTTACATTTTGTAAAAATACTTTAATATTTATTTAAAAATAGTAAAAAATATTTATTACTGCATGCCTATGTTTTATGCAATGCATTCGCCAAGAATCGAACCGAGGACCTCATATCTCACGTGATGCCTTCCCACCACTAGACCACAATATCATTTATGAATAGTTAAGTGATGCACTTTTTTTGTATTTACCATTAACGATTTCAACTTTTCAATATCTTGTTAAATAACGTCTTTGTGTGTCTATAAATGCGCTTGTCTGATATGCTTTATAGTGTGTCTTCATGCTATTGACGGTTCAAAGTGTCTCGTGATTCGTGTTATTTTAAGATATTTTTAAGTTGTATCAAAAAACGTATTTACATACATATGCACGTTTGTGTGACACGTTTGATGTCGTGTCTAAATGCTATTGATGGTTTATAGCGTGTCTAACTGCATGTCATGTTGAGATGTTTTAAATAACGTGATAATAAGTGTCACTTCATGTCTTTCAACACTTTAACCGTGTCTAACCTCGTGTCAATTTGAGACATTGTGGAAAATGTGTTAAAAAACATCTTTACATCCCTTGTGTAGTGACGTTTTAGCCGGCGTTGGTACAAAAACATATCTACAAGGCCTTTTTCTTGTAGTGACTAAACGGCGAGATGAATTTATTAAATCTAATTAATCTATGATTAACGAATGTGTAGCATCACGTTTGCTAATCATAGATTAATTAGGTTTAATAAATTCGTCTCGCAGTTTAGTCTTTATCTGTATAATTAGTTTTATTTTTTAAGCGAATTATAGTCCGGTATTCTGCCGTTTCATTAAAGAAAGATATAATTAGTTTTATAATTAAATTATATTTAATAGTTTTAACTAGCGTAAGATGAAAAATTCCAAACACAAGGACACGACGAGACAGCCAGGCAGTTGAACGACGAGCTCAGCGTCGCTCCAGGTGGATGAGCTGGCCAGGAACACGACAAATCCATCGCTGCCATAAGCAACTGTCGTTTCCTTCAATTTTCAATGATTCGGTTCATCTCATCTCATCTCGCGCCGGCTGAAGCATGGCCATGGCCGATGTTGACTACAGAGCTGCCCCCATATCAAAGCAACCGTTCCCAAGGCCAGTTTGTGGTTGCGGTTTTTGTGACGTGCTACGAGATCCAACCTAAGTTATGGAGATTTTGGTAACTGTACTTAGTAGCACTCTAGCAGCAGCAGGGCCTCCGGTTGGAATTAGTTGAGGTTCAGGATAATCAAATTGGTCTCTTTGCCACGGCTCATGCTCATTCTGACGTTAGATTGTCGCACTATTATTTCGGACAAAAGGAAAGCCATTAAAGCAACAATTTTTGCGCTTCATTGGACCCGGCTCCTGTGTGTCGTAATAGCAATACCATAGTATAGCCCGACGCTAGGCTAGAACTGTTTAACACCGTCGCTTCACAATCGGGCTGCATTGTTGGTTTTGCCATGTGACAAGAACATGAAAAAAAAGATAATAGTGGCAAAAAAATCATGAACCCAACTTATCATAAATAAAAATGATATGTTTTTTGACTATGGGGATTTAAATCCGGGACCTCAAGCAGTCTCATATGACCTTTTTCACCACCATAGGCCACCACCATACCTCCTATATACCAGATAGTTAGGTAATAAAGGATGTTCTTTCATATTAACTCTTTCGAATATTCTTTTAAGAACCTTTTTGAATCTTGTGTCAAATATTTGGGTGCCTAAATGGTCTCAGATGATAATACGAGCAACTACAAAGTTTTGTTTTCGTTGAGCACTAACAATGTTGATGTAGAATGTGTCTCCATTTGTTTAAATTTTTGTGAACTTATAGCAAATATTTGGGTCTATAAATAGTTTTAAATGAAAATATTGTCAATCGTGAAGTTTTAGATCCCGTTGAACTCTATAGTTTTGATATAAAGTTTGCCTTCATTCGACTTCATGTGAAAAATATTTGAGTTCATTTACATGGCAATTATTTTAACATGTGGTTCTAACCACAAATTACTACAGTACCACATATCACTGCCGATCTATGGCTAAAACTAAGAATAAAAAATGAGTACCGGTTCCGTCTACCAATTGCTAGTGAAGAGTGTTTTCTCTGCCTGTTCATTTTTTTCAAAGAACCTCTTCGAAGAGGTAGCACAATCCATTCATTTTTCGGACGTCACCAAAGAGGCTCTAGCCCTAGCTAAGGCTGTCCAGGATTGAAAAAGAAAAAACGAATCCAGCACGTGGAAATAAACTAGAAATTGAGGTACCTCCATTGTGAAATACTGTAACAGTAGCAACTATAAGGCTATCTCAACACATTGCCTAAAAGGCTTGTCTATTCATTGTTCCTCTACTATTCCAACTACTTTTTTTTCTGTCTGCCGCTACAGTGTGTAGCCAACCATTTTACCCAACCCATTAGGAATAGCCTAACGATACTATGACATAACAGAGTAATGTTTGCCTCGTCAGTGGCCACGAATAGGTATGGTATACCCACCCTAAATTCCCTCCAAATAAAAAGGCTCTCATATAAAGCCGGCCTTTTGGCAAGGCCTTGCAATGATAGGTGCGACTAGAGGCGCGGGACGCGACGCCATAGGAGCGTCGTGAGAGCGCACACGTCCAGTGATGAGGGCGAGCTCAAATCAAAAGCTGGCCTGCCACTACCGGCAAGGGAAAAGCTGGGTTCACGTCGACGGCTGCTTTTGGTACGTACGGTGGCCATTGGATCCTGATGGTGTCACCATGAACTTCCCCAGTCCCCACTGCTCCCCGGGACAGGGCGATATATACTAGATGTGCTTTGCGTGCGTGAGAATTGAGATCAAGGCTGAGTGCTCGCTGGAGATCTGCATGCTCAGTGGCGATGACATCCGCATTATGTGCATCGGCCAGCTGTGATTCATGACCATGACAAAGTAGCCAACAGCCAATAGAGGTACAGGAGGACCAAAATTAAATCTACGGGCTAGCTTGCAAGCCTCATTTCTCATAGTTAATGGAGGAGATCGAGAAAAAAATAGTTTATTTTTCCTTTTTTTTTGAAATGGAAGAGAAGTCCCATTTACGAGGACATCTGAATTTCAGCGGCCACCTGGCTGTTCAGGTCAGGTCTGCAGGTCGAGGCCATGTGAATAACACGTGTGTACATGAAGGGACAAATACATATCCATTTTTATCAATACAAGTGAATAGTGTGAGCCTAGAATATTCTTTCATGAAGTTAGAAAATCTTTCTTTTGAGTTTTGAGGCTAGAATATCTGTATATACTATGGTGGAACAATTTTCTCCCCAACCTTGAATTCTTTTCATTGTAAACCGGAAACATTTTTATTTTGAAACCTAAAAGAATTTTCTCATGGAGCTATAGTATTTTTCTCAAAACCTCAAATGCTTTCCTCCCAAGTCTAGAACAAATGTGTCATGAGTTTAGAATATTATTATTATTATTATTATTATTATTCAAGAGGAAAATACTCTTGCTATAAAAAATTGTTATAGCTTCACAAGAATTTTCTTTAGTTTGCGAGGAATGCCTACTTTCTTGTTAATTCTAGAGAACATCACTCTTCAAATGGAATGCAGAATTTACATAAAATGCATTGGATTTTTTCCATCTCCTTTCAAAAATGCAAGAAATAATGTCTACTCTCCCATTGTCATGTGCCACCACAAGAAATTATTCTAGTTTCACGAGAACGGTACGACCCTTTCCTCTCCCTAGCAGATTTCCCCCCTTTTTTAAAGCCCATGCTGTTGCATTTCTTTTTTTTATTTTTTATTGTCTACAAAACTATTTTCCCTTTAGCTTATTTCCTCTCTCTTCATTTCTTTTGATTCAAAATGCCCCCTTTGTTGCTCTAATTTTTATTGTCCCAATATTTCTACGCTTACTTCAAAAATGATGATTTTCTCATGATGCTAAATTTATTTTTGTGATTGCCTGTTACACCCCTAATTAATTAATTTTCCATTTTAATTATTATTTTGTAAATACATTACTCTCCTTTATGCATAAAAGTTAGCAAGCTTTATCCATTTTCCTGTGATGCTTGAACATTTTTCTCATGTTAATGTTTTTCTCCCAAGGCCAAAACAAAATTTCCATGGATCTAAAATAAATATTACCTTGATCCTAAAAATAATGTGACCCTAATTTTGTCCAAAGACAAACTTTTTCAAGTTTGACCAATTCTATCAAGAATATTATCAACACATTTGTCACCAAAAACATATAATATGCAAGTGTGCCCCATAATGAATCAAATTATACTTATCTGGCACCATTAGCATTGATACTTTTTTATCTAAACTTGCTCAAACTTAAATTTGTTTGACTAGGACAAATTCTATGTTTTACTTCCGGACATTTTTCTCTCCTGAAACTAAAATATTTTTCATAACAATTTTCTTATGGTGCAACATTCTTTTCATGCTGGAGACCATGTGTTTCCAATGAAGTTAGAATATTGTTCTCCTGAGATTGGAACAATTTTCTCCTTAACGTAGAATAAGCTCGTTGTGAACTAGAACATTATCTCACAAACTTATGGTGTTTATTCATGGAATATTTTTGTCATTAATCTAAAATTATTTTTTATGGAACAATTCCTAGTGGTTCTAGAATATTTTTCTTCTAAACCTGAAACATTTTTCTCTGTGAAGTTGGAATATTTTTGTCCTGAGCCTCGAGCAATTTTTCTCCTAAAGCTAAAATAAGCCCATCATGAAATTACAACATTGTTGTAACAAAGCTGTAAAATTTCAATCCTAGAATATTTCTCACGAAACCATGATATATTTTTGATAGAATAATGTTTTTCTTGTGCGATATCATTCTTACTCAGGTGGGCTCTGAGTAGTTTGTGGCGGTCCCGCTTGCCACAATCGCGAGGTGTGTGGTACATCTGGAAAATGAATACTATAGGCCTGAGGCGATTATTATTAGGCCCATGGGCAGGAAGATAAAAATCCGGAGGCCGCACTTTCTGGCTGCAGGGTCAGTGTGTCTGCCGCTGAGCAGATTATCATGTTGCAAAGAAATTGGTGGGAGTATTTCGAGCAACCATTTGTTATGCGCCAAGTTTCCAACTAATCAAACCCTTTGGTGGTTACTGCGATAGATATAGATCAGCAAAGAAACACACATGATGATACTCGAATCAGCCACCAATAGCCTGATCTGTTGAGCATTTTGCAACAACCTAACCACCGCATATACTTATTATGATTATGTTTACATTGACCCTTTACAAAGACAAAATCCGGGGGTAAAAAAAATAATAAACGAATGAATGCTGTTATAATCAGTACAAAAACACCTGTTTATATCTCACAGAAAAAGGTACAGCAAACGACAACTTTCTCTGCCCGCTATTTACACTGATGCACATACAGGGTAACCTTTAGCAGAGTGCAAAACAAGAAACCACTCGACCTCTTGTAGATCTTTAACTTACAGAGTACCTAAATTATGTAGGTATACAACTATTTGTTTGACCATTGGAACTCGATTTCCAGGTTCCTGTTGGGACCGCTTTTGCTCTCGGGTAGCAGGGTGTACTCACCGGCAACTGAACCCAGCATGACAACCCGGTCAATTTGGATCGTCACTTTACCAAATGATTTCTGTAACCACAAGTTGAGGCATTGAGGATTCAGTCAACGATATGAAGCACAAAAAATTATACAAAATGATTTGTCTCATCTCTCCAATTTCTGTACCTTTCCAAACTTGCTGTTGTTTTTGCAGGAGATATGAAGTTTCTGGCCTTTGGGAGGACTGTCAAATGCCCATGCAAAGGCTTCATCCCATTCAGGTGTTGCGCCGGTAGAGACAATCTGTGTATTAGGCCGAGCAAGTTAGGTTAACAATGCTCACATACAAATAAATTTATGTTCAAAACCAATAGGAAAAGAAATATGCCAAAAAAGGTGATCTGTAGTGAGTTATTAAGTGTCTGGGTGAGGATAATGAATAGAAATGGACCAATATCCGTAAAATGGAAGCACAACAACTGTGGTGTACCTTTGTCAGTCTTGGCGGATTATTTCCAAGAGTAAGCTTACAGAAGGCACTAGGATTTCCAACCGATTGCCTTAGATTGTTGCCACGCTTTATAGTAACAGTAAGAGTCCCAGGCAAGCACTGAAGAAGCAGTTCTGCCTTTTCTTGAAACCGCGGTGGGCCAGACTGTATCAAGTACTGAAGTAGAGGAATAGCCTCAGCCGCAGCAACCGACTGTGCTTTAAATACTTCAGCTGGGCAAGCTGACCAAGCTTGCCTGAGAAGATATAGTGAATCCAGTGCCGCTTCTTGAGTTGCCTCAGAACCAGTTTTAAGGGATGTTACAAGATGAGGAATGCACAATGTGGCAGGTTCAGTGACTCTCAGACGAGGGAAGTTGCTAAGCAAAGCGTTAAGTGCTTTAAGGTACTCCTCATTAGCACTTCCAGATGCCCATATATCCTTTTCAATAGAAGCTGCATGAAGAATTTCCGCATTACTGCATTAGATATGTAAAAATGCTGGCGCAGGGTATGATGAAAAAAATATTCAAACTCCCAGAAGGAATTTAAATTACCTTTTAACGAAATTAAATACAAAGCAGATTCTAAATAATATACTTTATGAAAATAATGTCATACTGGAACTCACAAAGTAAACTTGAACTTCACAAAGCCGACTTGATTGATGTATTTGCGAGACATTACTTAGAATTTACTTAAATCTAATCCTAAAGGTGGATGTTGCCTTAATGAGTTAATGACATCTTTAGTGTGGCGGGCACTGATAAAAATGAAGTTACTATGCAAAATGAACATCGAAAGAACAAGAAAGGGATATTGTTTTTTACCAGTTATAACTCTGACTGTTTCACTGGTTGCATACTCCTGGATAGTGTGATTATTGAATAGAAGTTTGACAAACATTGCAGCCTGAACAGAAGTGTCAGGATTGCTTGAACTAATAAGGTCTAGCAGGACTTGGACCCCGCCGGATTCTGCAACCGCTCTCTTATTTGCTCGGCTGTACATGACTAGATTCTGCAGGGCACAGATTGCTACCACTTTCATCTCTTCAGTTGGTTGATCTTCGAGAAGATTGACCAGAGCGCGGCATGCTGCCACAGCATCAGTAGAACGAGCAAGACCCTCGTTTTGGAAAAGGTCTCCAAGAGCAAGAGCAGCAAGCAATCTTCCTTGTTGAGATTGTGTCTGTGGATCCAGAAGGTACATGGACAAAGGTGCAATAGCATTTTTAGCAGCCTTCGCCTCCCTTATTCTTACATTGTTCAGCAATGCCTCAATGAGTCTGGCAGCAGTTTCCTCACATTGATGACTCCTCAAGAGATCTAGCAATGCTTCCACAGCACCACTTTCAGCCATTGCTTCTGCACTTGTTGAATCATCACTCTCCAATACAAGAAGTGCATTCAAAGCACCAACAACAGTGCTTTCAGTTCCCGACCTGAGCAATTGCACTAGTACAGCAACAGGTACCTCAAGGAAAAACTCAGTACTGTACTGCAAAATGCTAGACAAGACAGATGCTGCGGATTCCCAAACAACATGAGGCAAAGGTGGGTCAGATTGCAACAGCACCTTGGACAACTCAAAAACACCGCCCTCCTTTGCAATTGTATTTGGCCAAGCTATTGCAAGGTTAGCAAGAGCTTTTATAGCTCTCTGCTGCAAATTTGGCAAACCTGATGAAAGAACTTGAATAAGAGGAGTGATGGCCTGCTCTGTTATTGTATCTTTCTGGAGATGGTCCTCTAGAAGAAGATGGGATAGGAGTTCTGCAGCTAATTGTTGCACAGCTGGTGGAGATGAATTTAGTAAGGTAATAACTGGCTCAATAGTTTGGCGAGGGGTCAAGTTATAATCAGAACGGCATTCTGGATGCTCCAGAATATTCACAAGAACCTGCAATGTACTATACTGTCCTTCAGGACCCATGTCCGGCTTAGAGAGCAAAGAGAATAGAGGCTGCACTACTTTGGCTGCAGATGGACCTTTTGCTATGGTAGCATTGTTTGTCAAAATACGAAGCATTTCTGCCAATGCAATGCAAAGAAAATCAGGAGCATCATGGAGAATATCAAGAATGCTCTCAATTACACCAGCCTTGACCATTTCCAATTTGCAAGCCGGTCTGTCCTTTCCAAGTTTCACCAAAGCTCTGGCAACTGCCTCATGAAGCATATAGTTTTTGCCATACAAAAGCCCAACAAGAGGAATGACAGCTCCATGTGCTGCCACTAATTCTGCCAGTTGTTCATCATCTAGAAGCCTATCCAATGCACGAACCACAGAAAGCTGGGCGGGATTAGCTTCACTAACCAGTAAAGCAACCAGAGGTTCCACACAACGCGCTGCAGCCATTGTTGAACGGATCCTTGTATTTGCAAATAGAACACAGCATAGTTCTGCAGCGTCTCCTTTCAACTCTGCTGAACAATCTGAAGAAAGAATCCGGCACAGAACATCCACAGCATTCATCTCAACATCCGCAACCGCAAGTGCTCTTGAAGGATTGTCACAGAGAAGCCTAACAAGGGCTGATATAGCAGCATGCTGCTCCCTCTCCATGCCAGTACTCAGAATCTCCACAAGCGGTTGAATAGCCTGCCTAGCTGACTCGCTGTTCCTCACATGGTCAGCAGAAAACAAGCTCTCTAATGCCTTTGCAGCACTGTAACGTGAATTCCTTCCTCCTAGACGAAGGACAGCCACAAGTTGGTTAACAACACCAAGTGCTGATTCATGGTGCCTTATTTCTGCACTACTGAAAAGAATGCCCAGCAGATCAGTTGTAGCTTCTTCCGTTGCATCTTGTGGGCTGAGAGATAAATATTTGGTAAGTGCTTCTAGGATTCCAGCTTCAGCCATTAATAGCATGTTTGGGGGGCAATCAACAGCTAATTGAGTCAGAAGGCCTAAGGCCAAGAAAGGAGCACCAGGTCTTTCAGGGATGGGTTTAAGTAGATCAACAAGAAGAGGAATTGATTTTCTGGAAGTTGCACCAACCCTGATATCATCAACTCTGAAAAGCCTCTCCAATGTAATTTGATCAGGATTAGGCACCAACATGAATTCCTCTGATAATTCCAAAAGATCAGCTATATCAACATCAGCACATCCAAGCAAAGATATAAGTCCAATAGCTGCCCCAGAATTAGCAACAGCCAGAAGAGTTCCTCTGCTACCATTGCAAACCAGACTTGACAAAGCTTGTGCAGCAAAGTACCTGTATGCTGGCTCATCTGACCTTAACAAGTTTGAGAGCACAGGAATGGAGTGCAATGCTGAATTTGATCGATTTATCTCTCTTTCTTGGAATAGCAAAGCAAGAAGCAAGGAACACACCCATGAGGTGCTATCTTCTTCACCCTGACAAGAGCATGAACACATGGTAAGGCCAGTAAATGGCTTGCAGCAATCTAACAAACATAACAAGTTACATGCAGCAAGAGGACAAATAGCAGGCAAGCAAAAAAGAAAAAATGATACTGTAGATGTAAGAATATGAGTTACGACAGATAATTGCTGGGTTTACATTCCATATGAAGAATACAGATTTAATTCCAATGTAAACCTGTAAGTAAAAACAAATGCCTAAACATAGAACCATTAAGCAAAAGCAAATAAGTAATGCACAAAATTTAAATTTTCTGCTCAAATACACAGGAGAGTGCATTCAAGAATAGAACCAAGTACCACACACCACTACTCAGCACCATCTTTAACTAAAGACAAGTGCACCACTGAAGAGACAAAGACCTGACCTAATACAATCCAAGACCTAAACTGTTGTGGACGCCTTTGTGGGCCGCGCGTACAGACGCCGTAGCAAGCAAGCATCGCAAAGTGGCTAGGAGGCGCCGGCTGGGTTAGTTAGACGGAGGAGAAATAGGAATATAGTTCATTAGTTGTTTGGCTTATCCTTTGGTTTGTTAGAGCACCAAGAGATATAAGGTGCGCGCCAGTTTGTAATCAGATTCATCGAAGAAATAAACTCCTATTGTCTTTAGGCCGGGGGGTCTTCTCCGACGCTGGCGAGGAACCTTTCCCTCGCCGGCGACGAGAGCCCACGACCTCGCTACCCTCTCCGTTCTCTCCCTGTCTCGCGTCAGCTTCTATTCTCCCCTCTGCGCACTCCCGTGAGGCAACGCCGTATCATAAACAAAGGCCAAAACTAACTCAAAAGCTGCTTTACACCAGCAGCATGCCACAAAGCACAAGATAGAACTTTCATTAGAAATTTTGATGTCATTGCGTATTAAGGGTACCATGAGCATCGAAAGAATAAAAGAAATAAATAGTACTGAGCAGCATGGTATCTATGGATCGATTTATCACACATATTATATTGATGTAATTAAGAACAGGAATGGAAGCAGAATGATTTGAGACAGCCTACACAATATCTACTTTAGCAATGATTGAGCACAGATAACACCTATCTCTATGACCTCAATTGACAACCCCTTTAGTAGATATAAGTGTGTGTGATCCCACATTTCATGGTTGGGTACCCAAATTTAATACAGGACCGCGAAAATGGCAAGGATTAATTAAATAATTGTTTCCATGTGCGCTAGATGGAAGCCTACCAATTCAGTCAAATGCAATGCTCCAATCTATCAAATATTTAGTTTAACTTTACCTCTTAACTTGATTACACTATATAGCATCAACGGGTTTCTGAAACCAAAGTTTCTTCCACAATATCACTTGGAAAATTAGTGCATCAAAACATTATATCAGTGTTACCAAATTAACCAGCAAGGTAAAGCAGAAAGACTTCTAGGGACCCAAATGAACTTTACTAGTTATAACTGTAGTTCATGTTCGTAACACGTAACTTCGTACTAAAAAACCTGCATAATGAGACACTAGCATTCACATACCAACTACTCCCTCAATCCCAAATTGTAAGGGGTTCTAGGCTTTGAACATGCAATTTTTCATGTATGTATTTTGTATGTATCTAGATTCATCATCATACATATGAACATGGACGGAAAAAACTAGAGCCCTTTACAATTTGGAATGTAGGAAGTGGCATTCATGCAAAGGATTATAATAAGGAATGGAAAAAAGTAGAATCACATACCACATATTGGAATGCATTTTGCGATATCTTCTCGGTGAGCATTTCTACCGCTCCAGCTTCTAGGAGTTCTGCTCTTGTTTTGCTGTCATGACGAGAAAATACAGCAAGTAGCCATAGTGGAACCATGTTGCCCGAGATTACAGCAGTACGGCACAGAGTTTCACCATCGCTGTTGTTTTCTTTGGAGTGTCTGGAGATTCTAATATCTGCTATGCTTTCACCAGTGACATTTTCAGAAGGCGTGTTTGCCATATGGATCATACCAATTAAAGAATGAATTAATTGAATATACAGACTTGCATCATTCAGAATCTCTATCTGCTTCTGGCAATGCTCTTTTGCAGCACAAACAAGAAGAGCACATCCACCAACTTTAACTTTAAGCATGTTGGAGGCAATGACTCGTCGTGTAATGGACGATATGCAACCTGGCGTTTCAGAAACCAGGCCGCCCACAACATCATGTTGGTCAGAACAGAGTCTCGACACAACTTCTATGGCTTTATCTTGTAAGGAGGCTGCAGCATCAGCTGTACAAGAAACAAGGGGAAGTATAGTGTGAGGATTTTCTGCAAGAACTGCCCAGGGAGCCTTGGTGTGCCCACTTGACGCTTTTGATCGCGATAATAGCACAAGTGCATCAAGAACTTCTGATGTTGCAGCAGCTTCACCATTGGCAGCTTCCAAGAGCCCAGCTAAAGCAAGGACAGACCCAGAACGGTTAATAGTATCTGAAAGGGGCTGGCTAATAGTCCGGCACTGTAAAAGACGGGCTATTGCCGAAGCTGCATGAGTTCTTCCATCTATAGTTCCCTCTCTTAACACACGTGTTACACGGAAGAGAATTTCTTCAAAAGACACCTGGAGAGATAATTCCTGATCAAGAAAAAGATTTGCCAAAGCTCTAGTCGCTTGTTCTGCCACTTCAATAGCCGGAGAATCTGCAAGTGAGACAAGTGGAGTTAAAGCATCCCGTCCAATTGCAGCAACCTCCTTGTTTTGCTTAATTGAAAGAAAAATGGCAGCAAGGCAACATGAGGCCCCCATTAGTATTTTGTCAGACTGCATATCAAGCAGCTTCATAACTGACCAAAGTGTCTTCACTGCAATATGAGTTTCTCGCAAGTCCTTGCGGCAATGGAACAAACCAGCAAGAGCAGTTGCTGATTTAGCCTGAGTCTCTTCCTTGGGTGAGCTTAGAATTTTAATCATTGTCTCAACTGCATCATTTGCAGCACTTCCCTCATGTAGAATATCATTAAGTGGTGCAACAGAAAGCAAGCTTTTCAAAGCATCCAGAACATAAACCTTTGACTCAGGCTGTTCACTTGTTAAGAGAGCAGATAATTGACTAATAGTTCCTGTATCTGACTTGTGGATGAGATGGTTCAGCGTTTTAGAAGCTATCTCCTTGCCATTATCACTTCCATTTTTCAGAAGCCATAGTAAAGCAGGAACAGCATCAGCACTTTCAACACATGCTCTGATGTCCTCACTGTGATTGCATAAATTGCCAAGGATGATTGCTGAATCTTCTTTGGCTTTGGGTGATCCAGTTTCCAAAATCTGAACAAGAGGAGGTATGCCACCAGCAGCAGTGATAGCCCATTTGCTCTCATCATTCTCCTTTGACAGAAGAGCAAGCAGGGCAACAGCACATTCCTGCTGCTGCTCTGAGGAAAGACCAAGTAAAGAAATCAATAGCTGAACACCTTCACGGCCTTGCAGAGCTTGCCATAGGTCACAATCCTTCTTGCAGAGAGCAAATAGTGATTTCGTGAGGTCATCTTGCACCTCAGTACCTGCCATTGTTATTAAACCTACAAGCAAGCGCTTTGCATCAGAATCCGCTAGTGTCTTGCATAGTACTGGATTACTGTACAAGCTAGCCAAAGCTTCAATTATGCGCTCCTGTACAAGGAAGGGAACCTTAGGCTTAAACTGCTTCAACAACGTTTTCTCAATGTCAAAAGGATCAGAAGCACTGATAGATTCTGCATTTGTGTCATATATCATCAAGGCTGAGGCCAATGCACCAAGAGTATCTGCAATCTGTGCAGGTGAGGAACATGATTCAAGACTCTCCCCAAGGCTTGAGATTACATAAGACAAACCACCAGATATATTTGCTAAGGCACACATTGCATTTTCTTGCAATGCTTGAGCAGATTCACCTTGCATGAACTCTTTTGACGGAGCAATAGTAGCATTTATAAGAGCAGGAATACCATTAGAATTAGCTATCTGGCGTCTGGCCTCTTTACTCTGTGCAGAAAGGGACTTGAGAGCTCCAGCAGCCTCAGCCCTAATAGAAGTTTCATTGCCAGGACCAAGTAACTTTAGGAGCTGCTTTGTTGTTTCTCCAGATAAAACCTTCGAACAAACAGAGGAGTCTTCCATCATCAAAGACCCAAGAAGATAGCAAGCATTTGCGAGGGTATTTGTTTGTCCAGAACCAACCAGCTTTATAAGTATATCAACTCCACCACATTGCACAGTTGCTGACCAGAAGCCCTCTGTGTTTTTTGATAAATTCTTGAGTGCTCCAGTTAGAAGACCATCCACCAAACTCTCATTCTTGAGACTAATTTTAAGTTGCTCCCACAGTACAGGAACAACATTTTCCGTCGAGAAAATCTTTGATCCGACATGATCCCTTATCCCACCTTGTGAAACTGCATAGATGGTTTTGGCAGCTGCAGTTTGGCTTTCAGCTGACTTCGACCTGAGAAGAGCAAGCAATGGAGGGATGCAACCACCAAGCAGGACTTTCACCCTTAATTCCTCTTCCTTGCAAAGAGACCCGAGAACGGTGGCAGCCAGCATCTTAACTCCAGAAGGCCCAGACCTAAGGAGAGATACGAGTATTGGAACAGCCTGTGAATGTGATCCGACAGCTCCAAATGCAGTATCACGAGTTTGCACAAGATCTAATAGCTGCTTCAAAGAGCTCTCTTTCTCCTGAGTGGATGAAGAACTCTGCCGTAGCTGCTCAATACACTGAGCAACGCTTGAGAGTGTCTCCTCATCCTCAACGTTAACTCGGTTCCTGCAAATACAGAATTATAATTTATAAGACTTGAAGTTCTATTGTTAGTTCTATTGTCTTACAGTTACCAACAGCTCCTATGGGCTGCATGTTGTATGAGCATAACTTTAGTCATAAAAGAATTCAAAAGGAAAAATGATAAACTATTGAGGTATATTGCTTGAAACATTCTCAGGATATAAACTCATAAAGGGTTGAATGGTATATATATTCATACAACCCGATGCCCATTCCAACGTGATCCAAAAGATGGTAAGATACCAATCCTCATGTAGGTAATTGTGCATATAATATATTCCCTACAGCTACATTAATAATTTCATTATAATTAGTAGCTGTTTGTATTGCAACTAGAGTAACTGTAGCATAATATTGCAGTCTCGTATTTTACTTTCATCAATTGTTTCCCACTAAAAAGAGAGAAGCCTCTAATGTGTAACATCTAGTTACTGGACCATTGTAGGCAACTAGGAATATATTCCCACCATTCTATTTTTCATATAATTTGCACAACTAACCTTTTGACAAAATAACAAATATAAATATGCATAAAATTATTTAATATGTGACATGAAAATTACACTGGCAAGTTTCTCAGCATGGAACACTCGTATGCAAGTGTATTTTCTATATCTTTTGCTAAACATAATAAGAAAATAGAATGGCAGGACTAGAAGTTTATTCTTGAAGCAGCACATTTTAGTGAAGTGTTGGATGCTTGGAGCAAGTGTTGTAAAAAAGCATACAATTTTTTGCTAAATCAAAATTGTTTTAAAGAGAAGGCATGTATCCCTTAAGTGGACAAAAAGAAAAGGAAAACATAAGTATTTACGTCTTGTTTTCCATTTGTTGGCCAACAATTAACAGCAATATTATGGGAATATGGGTCACTCTTGAAGGCTAAGAGTGGCTGTATTGAATGATATGATTGATAATAAAGTTACAGAAAAGCCAAAATCAACTAAATCCCAAATTTTATAAGAAACAGTGGTGAGGCTTATGACAAGTGAAACAAGCATGTTAAGATCAAACTGTACATTTTCCTCTTGACTGTAACTTTTGCACTGCAGACCAAGAAGCATAGCCAAAACTTACTTGCCCATTTTCATGACTGACATAGGAGTGGGTGGCTCTGACTCTTGAACTTTGTCCACATGCCTTTCCTGGTAATGATAGAGGAAGCAGTTATTATCAAGACTCTAAAATACAAACATTCATATAATTTATTTACATGGGCTCATATTCATCGCACAAACCGTTTGAGTAAAATTCCCAATTCAAGGAAACGGTTGCACCGCAACAGTCAAAACGGTGCAATATTAAAGGCAATAAAACAATGGAATCAATAGTTTATGGAATAGGTGGGTGCTCAACTTCAAGAGTCAGCTGTCAGATTGATTCCATGCGTTTTTTCAGATGACAAAAAAGATACAAGAGAATCAGCACATTCTAAGTGTGATGAACAGCAGCTATCTTGCAGCTCAAAAGTCTACCACCCCAATAATATGTGTCCAAGGTGAATATTACACTATTATTCATTTCATAGAAGTAGCTACATTACATTAAAGCCAGTTTCAAATTGTGTCCCGTGGTCATAGATGCCAAGAGGAAGCATACCGCAGATGCATATTTCCCTACTCTAAGATCTGTTTAGCCCATTTTTACCACCGTTTAATATAAAAAACAGATGAACAGAAGACTGTTCATGTTTTCTTATTGAAAGAAAGAATGAGGCAGATATGACATAATATCCTTCCTAGTTTCTCAAGACAGATGTTGGAAGCCATTCAAACTTAGCTGTATTAAAGCCAAAAAAGTTACAGCTCCATGGAAAAAAATCAGTGCTTAAAATTTCGCTAACAAGCAGGATGGACTTTTCTCCAGTGGACTGACTACTGGATCTCACTTTCAAAGCATATTCTACGGCAAGTCTGCAACACTATTCACAGTTACATCCAAAATGAACGCAGCTAAACCCATACAGACCAAACAATTCCTTTGCAGCAGCAGGAAAGCAAAATCATGGCTGGTGAACATAAGAAAGCGACAAGCAAGCTCAGAGCCACAGAATCCGAGAGGATACGAACCAGATCTGCGCCGCCATGGCTGCTGCCATTGGTTCCATTGAACCGCCACGTCAATGCCGCCGCCATCGTCAGTCGTTAAAACTCCTCGAGGAGAGTAGATCAGACTGTCCACTTCGCACAAAGTCAAGGTCTCAACCTGGAACCAACACGAGAGTAAACAATTGCCATCAGATCCACCACAAGACGATCGAATCAACCCAGCCATGTATCGAATTAACCGCGGATTTCGACTCTGGCTTGAGCAGTAACCCCAGATCTAGCTATATGCAAATGCGACAGCTACCGCTGCTACCAAGTGAATCAGACACTCCCGAATTGCGAAACCATCAAGCCAGCCTCCAATAAACACTGCATTTGGCGGCGATTGCCCTGCAAGCTCCCTACTCGCCCAGCTAGATCACGAGCCTCCGCCACCAACCACCCAATCAGCCACAGAACCCCACACGCAAACCAGCTGCACTGCGCTGCACTGAAGCAGTTACTACTGCCCGGCACGCCACGGCACGCCGCGCTGCGACCCAGACTCCTCCACCGACAGAAAAAAAAAACGCCCAGAAAACCCGCCAAAAAACCGAGCAGTAACGCCAGAGGGGGATCGAGTGGCCGACCTCTCATGGAACCGCCGCGCCGGCGAGGGGGATTTTGCGAACAATCCCGCTCGCGAAGCCGCCCGCTCCTATCCCGCGGCCACAGATCCAGCGGGGGAATGGCGGGTATTCTCGCGGACGGGATCCGAGCGGGGTCGAAGGAAGAGGATTGATCAGAGAATATGCTAGAGGGAGGGAGAGGAGATGCTCGGCGACGGCGCAGCCGGAGGCGGACTGGGCGGCGGCGGCGGCCGCGGGCAGAGGAGAGGTGGTGTTTATGTAGCAGGCGGGGCCGCTCTCAACGACCGCCGACAGTGGCAGTGGTGAAGCTAGTTGGCTTGCAGCCAGAGCCAGCCATGAAATAATACCACTTTTACAATGGGACACCTCAGATTCATATTATTTCATAACAATAACAAGCTCGCATGTGTACGTGTAGATTTGGTATAGGGTGTAAATTTGAATGCCGTGTAAGGTGAGGGTGTGCGTGTAATGTTGTTGCCTTTTTTTTTTTTTGTTGAGCTTTTCGGATTAGATTAATGAAGCACTGGATTTGTTAATCAGTGAGGACGATGCGGTGGATGAGAATGGTGGTTGTTGATGTGTGCCAGTCTGCATGGGCTGGCCGCCGGAGATGGGAAGGGGTTTTTTTGTGATCGTCTTCCACAAGACAAAAAAGATCAACACAACAGGTGCGAGAGGTATCTGCCAACTCCCAAATAGCTGTAAAATCAGTGACCCATGAGAGGATCAGAGTACCAACAACGACGATTGGGCATATCCTTAAAATTTTTGAGAAAACCAACAACGACAATTGGGCATATGCTTAAAATTTCTGAGAAAACGACCACTGAGAGAAAACATTTGCACCACTAGCTTGATGTATCCATAGATGTGTTTTCTGCTCGAAAACACCGAAATCCGGTAATATTTTCCTTTTCCGGATACCTACATAAATGGCTTCAGGTTCAATTTTTTGAAAAAATCCACTCCAAGATATATATATATATATATATATATGAAAATTCCTATAAGAATGGAAAAATAGCTTTTCTGACTGAATTTCTGTGTTTGTCTACCGGATTTTAGTTTCTGACCGTGCCATGTAAAAATGAATTTTCCATTTTTCTTAATGCATAGATCATTTTTTTTGTCAAAATACACATTTTTTTAGTCAAAATACACCATTTACCAGCCAGAAAACATTAGGTTCCGGTCGGGATGCACCGAATTTTTTTTAATTTGAATTTCCTTTCTGCTTAGGAAAATTTGAATTTAATTGTTTTTTTATTTTCGTTTCCGTCACCTACGAAAAATCTATTATGTCGCTCGAGATTGCCACACGCCGCTACTAAACACCAATTAAGTCACACGTTTTGTGTTCACGTAGTACAACCATCAATGCTTCATGTCGTCGTCTTTCATTGCTCTTTAAAGTATATGAACTTTTAAAGGTGTGTTTGGTTTACCGTTGGTTTAAGCTGTGCAGTCCAAACATCATGCATAGAAGCTAGGATTTCAGATGCCCGGAGTCGGATGTGATGCCCGGACGGAGCTGTCTGGCAAGCAAACACGCCTGGGGGTATCCACCCGAGACAATCAAGTGGCATGGCCTTGAGTGGCAGCAAAAGAAAACGGTTACAGTCCTGTGACGGAATTATGGTATGGAGATTGGAGAACATGAAACATATGGGCGCGCCCCATGTCGATGATGATTCGTAGAACAGCACTCTGACAGTACTCTGAAGCTGAAAAGCGAGGTACAGTAGTCGGTAGATCCTTCGTCTGCTCGGGATCGCTTCCATTTTCCCTTTCTCTCTCTCTACGATTATTGTAATGCCGAGGATTGCCTAATCAGTAGGTTAGGGCGCTGGACCATGCCTGCGAGGCTGCGAGTGCGAGGGAAAAAGGACAGTGCAGCCCTTGCGTTGGGCAGTACTGCAGCTGGGGCGTGGCCATGTGCACGATGATTACTCCATTATTGACCTCCAAGTTGATTAATTAAGCATTATTTGTCAGGTTGTTCAGCGTAACCCTCCCAAAGGCTTAGCTCTAGGCAAGGAACAGTAACATCTGAACTAACAGCTGATCGCCTGACGCTCCTGTACTCCTGTTCTAGCTACTGGTATATGCAAGCATATACTACTACTCCGCGCATATTATTATGGTGGGTGCTAATCTCTCCAGATGTGGCACGAAAATGATACTCTACAAATTTTGAGCCAACCGGGAAATTAGAGAGAGAATTCTCAGCGAAGCTCCTGGGCAGCTGGGAATTTGCGCTCGGGCGCGGGGGGCGGGGGTTCGTTTTTCCCGCGGGTGGTGGTGGTCGATGTGGACGGCGCAGCGGCCGGTGGCGACGGGCGTTCTTTGTGTGAATGGGACGGCGCACCCGCATCACGGCGGCACGGCCACGACGCGAGAGCGAGACGACGACGACCCTAAGGGCTATCCCGCTAGTATATTTATCTTTTTTATTACTATTTCTAATTGTTTCTCTCTGTCTATTTAGCGAAACAGTATCAAACCGTATTATATCCATCTCCTTTATCCATTCCATTGGGATAGTCTAACTAACCCCCCACCCCGGCGCATCGTTACAGGGCTATTTAATATTTAACCAATATATGTAATTAACGTAACGGGCCCGTTGTTCGTGCGCGTGTAGTACAGTACGCCGTGGGCAGTCAGGTCCGAGCTGGACGGCGGCCGATCGAGACGGCGCGCTTGCCGTCGGCTGGCTGGCTCGCGCGCCCGCTTAACATCAATCAATTTATAATTCACGTGTATACACAACATTGATTAGTATACACCATTGGTTAAATTTGGCCAAACGTTCGCAGTAGAGATGGCAACGGGCACAGACCCGCTGGGTACTGCGTGCCCACACCCATGCCCGCGAAAATCAAATATGCCCGTTAAGAAACCCATGCCCGCTGCCGGGTACAAACTGCATCCCAAACCCGCGTCCACACGGGTAGTGGGTACCCGCGGGTTGCCCGTGCCCGACAAGGCAGAGGGTCAACCTGTGAGTCTGTAACTGTGAGGTATTCTGTATTCAGGTGCAGTGTACCAGCCAACAGCTATAAGATATACATAATACCAAGACAATAATACTTGATAAACATCAACCATATGACCGATAGAGTGGTCAATGTTAAGTGTTTTAGAAATCATAAGATCATTGATCCCATGACACATCACACGTTCACAACTAGATCACCATCCAATTAGTGTTCACCACTCCTAACGTAACACCACCACATTAGTAGTTACTGGACTGTAAAGTAGTTACTGGGCTGTAAAGTAGTTACTGGGCTATAAAATGAGCACTTGACCTGCATTTCTCATACTATATTACGGGTTTGAAAAACCCATGGGTTCGCGGGTTCGAAGACTAGGATCCCACACCCGTACCCGCGTACCCGCTGGGTACAGCCTGTCACCCATTAAGAAACCCACGGGTTTAGATATTAGCACATGCCCGTCCTCTAATAGAGTAAAAACCCACCGGGTTTCGGGTTGCGGGTGCCCATTGCCATCTCTAGTTCGCAGGAGGAGGAGCCGGGGAGTGGAAGGGCGTGGGAAACCGAGCGTCCACAGACAGAGGCATCCGGTGCTCTCCTTGGTTCGACACGCACGGGAACATCACGTGTGGCACCGACGGTCGCCGCCACTCCATTCGCATGACGGCTGCTGCTGCAGCAACGGCAACGCCACCAGCCGGCGTGGGGATTGGCTTGGCGTTGCCGTGCGAATGATGGTGACGCCATGCAGCTAGCTTGGCGCGATAAAGAATTTTCGACTCGCCGTCTCACCAACCGAACGGGCCGCCGCCTCCTCCCGGTCCCGGCGGAACGGCGAGATGTTCCGCTCCCACCGAACCGACCTGGCAGCTCAAGGCAATTGGCATGGCAGCGCATCAACCAAGTCTTCCTGCTTCCACTCGCCTCTTCTCAACTTCTGCTCGTTCGTTCCTGGACAGCGGACACTGTTGGGTAGTAAAATGGAGCCCCGAGGGACGAGAGGTGAAATACGCGGGCAGTCTCACAAACGTGGCCGAACTGTTTGGCTTTGTCCGTGGCTGGTGGATTATTGGGTTAAGTACCGCCACCGCCCCCGTTAATCATTCACTGCCACCGGTCAGATCACGGATTATTGGTACCGTGCGGCCGCGTGGGGGCGAGCTCTGCTCTGCTCTCTCTTGCAGTTGCAGTGTCTCGCGTCGCGCCCCTCCTCCCGCGCTCTGCTTTCCTTTCGTGCTTTTGCTGCACTGCACATGCATGTGGTGCGGGGCCTACCCTGCTTGCTCTCCCGGTCCCGGGCCCCGCCACGGTGGCCACCGCCCTCGTGGAACGTGCGCCTACAGTTGTCGCTGCCGCGCGGCGACGCCGAATAGAATCTTCCGCCGCGTGCGCCGTGCGGAGTGCCCGAGTCTGCAAGGCAAGCTGTCCACCTACAGTACACCTACACCGGGGACGAGACAGACGCAGCTCAAAGTTCGGAGGAACGGCACAGCGCTGACACTACCCCAGTGTATATTGAGTGCTCACAGTAGAAATTAATATTGTAGTTACACTGTAGCGCTAATGTATACAGAAAGATGAGTAGTTGAAATAGTAATAGACATTGTTTTTAAGCACTCTGGTTGGAGACAGCCTATGACAGGAGTAAATTCTTATACGACATTGAAACTTATAGCAATTTTTATTATGTACTATTTAAAAATATATATTTTTTTGTGTGGCATTGGTTTTAGTTTGTAATCTCTCAAGTGCCATTATCGTCGATCGGCACGCTAACCAGGGAAAAACTTTCCGACGGTATACCGCCGGAAAACCAGAAAAAATTCCGTTTCCGCCAGTAGCCGGGAAATGGAATTCCGGATTTTTTCGGTATTTTCTGTTTTGAATTTGTAAAATTCAAAAAAAATTGTAAAAAATTGGAAAAAAAATGATAAAAAACTAGGTGCTTTTCTAAGTAAATAGGACTAAAACACACTCAAATCTAATATCATTTGCTAGGCTAAAATTGCATTTTAGTTGAAAAACAAGGTTATTTGTAGTCTAATGAGTTAGGATTTATAGCTTTTTAATATCCGTACTATCAATGGGTTAAAAGAATATACCTTTTGAATGGAATGAGAGGTCTCCTTTATTTATCCTTGCACTTTCATCGTATCTTCATTACTTATGAAGTACTACGTGATATACATAAACATTGTTTATTAGATTGAACTTGGGCTTTTATATAGACTATGCAATTTATGTATTGTAAACTTATATTGTTGTCTATGGACTGTAATTATGTACTTAAGTTATTGTGATAAATTTAGTTTTCATGTATTTTATTTGTGATTTCATGTGACAATATGCATTTGTTATGAATAATTTATGTGTAATATATTTAATATGCATTGTACATTGCAATATACAATAGATACAAATAATATTCTATCAAATTATTTAATTCTTCATATGTTTGAAGCATTTTCTAGTCAAAAAATGATATTTTCCACCGGAAAGTCTGCAATTTCGCTGGAAAGTAGCGGAATTCCGTCCGGAATTTTCGGAATTCCGTTTTTCAAATTTGAATTCACCTTCCGTTCAGAAAATGCGGTTTTCGGTGAAATTTCGTCCGGAATTCCGTTTCCGGTGATCGTCAGGATTTTGGGTCAAACCGAAATGGTAAACCCTAACGCTAATAGCGTTAGCATGGCGCGGGCTCCGCAGGTGATGGCCAGGAGTAGGACCAGCATATCCAAGCTCGCCAGCACCTGCAAGATTGGTGTAGTCCTCCATGTACGATTAGCATGACGGCTGTTTTCTCGATGACGGTCACCGGAAACTCCTCGAGCTCCTTTTTTATCCGGTTCTCCTGCTTGACCATGACGGCGAGCAGCACGTGAGAAGCTAGCCTCCCTCTGCATGACGATAATAACAAGATTTTACGCCGTGAGCAAGACAGAGATGCAGAGGATGCTAGGCCCTAGGGCAGCCCCTTACTCCCCAGGCCGCCGGAGACGAAGAAGAACGGTTCCAACGTACACGCACGCGATGAACTCAGTGTTTTGGTGTGGCAAACGAACTGCATTTTCGACTCTATTGATTGAACTAAATAGCAAAGTTTACTGATAGTAGCCAAGCCACCTCGCCCGAGCATTTCGCCATGTTATCACCGGTGACGCGCCATCCCACGTCTTCTCCCACATGCCGAACTACCCGTGTGGCTAAAACCAGAAACACAAGCTCCACGTGAACGACGCACGCGTCGAGCCGGACTCTTTGCACGATCCAGCACGAGCCAGTCGTGCGTGACACTATTTAATTTGTACGACGACCAAACTGAGACATGCTAAACTTAGACATCTGATCGGCACTTGGATTACCTAACAATCTCTCCCTAATTTAATGCTCGATCATGATAACTTGACGACTCCACTTTTTCCACGAAGTTTCTGGAAACTCTTCATCCCGAGCGACTTCGTCAGGATGTCAGCAAACTATTCTTGAGTGCCCGCGTACTCAATGTCTATATCCAACTTGTCGACACATTCACGAATGAAATGAAACTTTGTGTCAATGTGCTTACTCCTGTCATGGAGCATTGGATTCTTACTCAGTGCAATGACGGATTGGTTGTCCATCTTTAGCATAGGTGGTGAAGTTCTTGCACCAATGATGTCCTCGAGCAGCCTCCTGAGCCAGACCGCCTAGCACGCTGTTGATGCTCCCGCGATGAACTACGCCTCATAGGAAGACAGTGCCACCACACACTGCTTCTGTGAAAGCCACGACACCGGGTTGCCGCCAAGGAAGATGATCACGCCTGTTTTACTCTTCCGTTCGTCGACATCCCTAGCCATGTCGTTGTCGCTATAGCCAAGAAGATTGAGCTTGCCGCCGTTGTTGGTGTAGAGCAGCCCATGATCGATCGTACCCTCTTCATGGCCATCATGTGCTCCAGCCTCGACTCCTCCATGAACCGACTCAAGTAGCTAACACTGAACGCTAGCTCTGGTCTTGTGTGCAGCAGGTACCGCAAGCTGCGGTACAGTGTTGCATCCACCGCCGGTGAGGTTCCTCGCTTTGACAGTTTTAGCCTGACCTCCATCGGTGTTGCGCACGTATTGCAGCCTCACATGCCCGCCTTCTCGAGCAATTTGATGGCGTACGCGCTTTGGCATAGCTCGATGCCGCGCCGCCCCTGCTTGACCTCGATACTCAAGTAATAGGACAGTGGGCCAAGGTTGCTCATTCGAAAGAGCTTCTTCATCTCTGCCTTGAAGGCATCTATCTCCGTCAGTCGCTCTCCCGTGATGAGCAAGTCATCAACGTAGACACCCACCACCAATCTCAACACCTCCGCGCCACGCATGTAGAGACCATACTCGCACTTTGCGGGTGTCATATATCCATGGGTACCTCGTACAAATGATTTGTAACCACTTTGCTAGATGGGCCGAGTGGGCTTCCTTAGGGCCCACGGTGCAGGACGGCGTGGGCTTAGTGCTAATTGTAATCCAACTAGGATTCCTGACCTGTATCCCAAGCTCCTCGGCCTATATAAGGGGAGCTGGGAAACATAGTTCGACATCTCTCTAGGCTCTCTCATATGAGACGAGATCTCAGATTAGGTCATCAAGCAATACAATCCACGCACCACCATACATGACGTTGGGTATTACGCGATTTGGCGGTCTGAACCTGTCTAAATCGTTGTGTTCTTCGTTTTGTATACCATCATGATCTCCTTACCAACCCTTTACCGATCTTTAAACCACCGCGTGATCCATCCTGTGGTGGGCGGCCGGTTCAAAACACCGATACACTTGCTCTTGACGAACCCGAGCTCGGGCAAGCTAGCGTCTAACTTGGCGTTCCACGCCCTTGGGGCTTGATAAAGACCATACAACGCCTTGAGGAGCCTGAGCACCTTGCCCTCATGCCTAGCAACAGTGAACCCGGGAGGTTGCGCGACGTAGACTCCCTCTGCGAGCTCGCCATTTATGAACACCGATTTGACGTCCATGTGGTACACGGACCAGCCGCAGTGCACCGACTGGCTGTGCCATCCCACAAACCGCTAATCATCAGTGCTATTAACGCGCATGCATTAGAGTAGTGCCTGAAGACCTGGACTCAATAGCTATCCCGTTGTCTAGCTTATGTCTGACGAAATAGAAGAATGAAGAGCCTAACTGAATTAACTAGAAACCAAACTAGGCTACGAACTGAATTGTCCGATGAGCTCATGCCTCGTGGGTTATTATGATATGCAATATTAGTAAGGTCAGGAGCACCTTGAAAGAAAATCACAACGGCAACAAGTGTGATGTCTTGTCTGTTTCTCACTTACCGATTGCATGCCTCTACGAAAATGAGAATTTGAAAAACTGTGTGCACGAGATGTTGGTATACATGTATAGGTGATGTCGATTGATGAGATCCTTGACATGAAACTACGACGACAGAACTCTGCACAGGGTGGTTATTCTAAGCAAGCACTGACGTACTGTTAGTAGTGCCTCAGCAACAACTTGATTACTTAAGGTTTAATTTGGGGCATCGTGAAGACCGAATAGCATCGAACCTGTCTACTACGTAGTGACGTACAATGGCTCTAAATCTAAAGGGCCATAGAGAATCAGTTTGTATCATACTCAGCCACCAGCACTAGAACATCATCATCATGAACAGTGCCACTGGTACTGCAAACCCAGCCATGGACCAGCAAAGACATAGTTATTAGACTATCCCAGCAATATGCCTATCCACTCTTGCCTATCACTATTCCAACCACCTTCCACTCTGTCTACACTAGCGCTACAATGTCATTTTGTACTGTAGACAGCTTAAATGGACACTCCACTGAAGACGGTCTCAGGCACATATCTCACGCTACATAGGCTAGAGAGCTGCTCATGTGATGCATACATATGGAGACTTGAAAAGTCCCATGTGCTGAGAGCCAAAGCAGAGAGAGAGGGAGAACAGGATGGACAATGAAATGACTCACAATCTGATTTAGGAAAATTCCTGCAGCATGAGTGCATGACATCCTCCACAAGCCGAAACTGCAGGTGCTTGCCATTTGCAATTTATGATGCCGGGAGGACAACAGAGCAAGATGGTCCAAGAAGGTCAGCGTATCCAAATTAAAGCGTATATATGGGACGTATATATGGGACAGAGGGACCGGTGCAAGCTTTTGTCGATGTAAGTAAAATGGGCCATAAGCCTTATGCTTACTTCTCATATGTGGTTTTGGTGATTGAATTGACAACACGTACCATGGAACTAATATTTGTGTACTAAGTGTTTTTGTCTAAAGTGCTAGGGTACAAAAGGTAGACCTGGGGGGACAAACACCTCAAAAGAGGACCTAAAAGGCACAAGAGAAGATCCAAGCCGCCATCAAATTGCAAGCGGGGGTCCTGACTCGGCGGTCCCTACAAGGAGCCTACAAGGAGAAAATGCATGCACCGGACAGTCCGGTGGTGCAGCACCGGACAGTCCGGTGCCTACAAGGAGCCGAGCCAAGAGCTGAAGAACCGGTGCAAAATTCCATGCATCGGACAGTCCCGTGATCCTCCACCGGACTATATAGGCAAAGAAGGAAGCGAAGTCTAGCGCAAAGTCCACCGCCGAACAGTCCGCTGGTTCACCAATGAACAGTCCGGTGGTGCCACCGGACGATATAGACCGAGCGCTATACAAGTCGAAGGCCCAACGCCAAGAGCCAACAGACAGTCCGGTGGCTCCAACGGTCACTTTATCAGAGGCAACGGTCGACTTGAGGCAAAGCAAATAACATGCACCAGACAGTCCGATGGTGCGGCTAGTTTTGGAGGTGAGGCCTATATAGACTTTCTTGGCCGGCCTTCACTTCGTGGTTGGAGTATCCTGAGCTAGCACAAGTGTTGATACACATTCTCCATGCCTATTTGAAGTGTAGCAACACCATTTGAGAGCCCAACCACGACAAGAGCAAAACTAGACACATCCGGCATAGCTAGTGCTTAGTGCATTCTTGCTTAGCCCACCTTGTCTATTCTCCGTGCCTGCGTGCACGACCTTGGTGTATCAAGTGCGGCTGTAAGTCTTGCGAGGCCCTCCGAAGTGTAGAGTGGCCGCCACCATCTTGTGAGAGGGAGGAAGGCCCTCGACACGTTGGCCAAAAACTTTCCATAGTGGAGACGGCAGGGTAGCTCCGCGAGAAGGAATCGAAAGACCCCAACAGCCCCGACAATCCTCTACTCTTGCGTGGGCGAGGCCGTAGTCCAAGACTACACGAGAGAAGGGCTAGTGTGGGTGTGTGCCGGGGATATCCGGAGACCCGACCGGGTTTGTTTGACTTCCGAGGAAGTCACTTTGTCATTCTCTACCCTTGCGTGGGCAAGGCCGCACTCCTTTGAGGATTGCGCGAGAGCAAAGCCTACGGGGGCACCTAACGAGGAGTAGGGGGTGAGACGACACGTTGGCCTCACCGAACCTCGGGAAAAAAATCTCCTTGTCTTCATTGTGTGCTTTCGCCAACATCGTCATCGGAAGTTTGCATTCTCTACTTATCTTTTAGCTTCCGCATTTACATTCTTGCAATTGTGTGCTTACATTCCTAGACTAGTTTGATAGGTTAGTTTATAGATGGAACTAAGTTGCAAGACTTGGCAATGGTAGAAGTAGCAATACTTAGCAAAAGCTTAGTACACATAGCTAGATTTACTTTGCATATGTTATGCTTAGTAATTGTAGTTTTTAGTGAGCCTTGGGTTTTAGAAAGCCTAATTCACCCCCCCTCTTAGACGTCGGTCCAACCTTCAGTCGACAATAATGCAACTTGACTCACTTATCTAACACAAGTTGACATTAGTTAGTAGGGATGCCACTGCCCATTATAGGGCCTAATTGTTGTCTTAACTTGCCCAGGGCCTAGCTGCGATAAGGAACCAGGCTCAATGTAGCCGGTATCTGTGGATGCAGTCTAGATTGTTTGGTTGTTTGACTAGGTGATATGCAGACTATAATAAGTTTTTGTTTGGTTGACTCATGGATTGAAAACAAAAAATAGAAAAAAAATTATTTTTTGAAAATTTATATAGCAAATGTAGTCTAGTTTTGTTCATAAAAAAGTCAAAAATATAAATATGACATCAATTTGATGATTGAATATGTTAATCACGAGTTATGATCGAAAAAAAAGAAAAAACACTCTCATTTTTCGTGCCTACACTTGCGCCCGCACTGCGCAAGCCTAGCTCCGCAACGACGCTCCCTCCTCATGTTCCTGCCGGGCCTAGCCACAACGTATGGCTGCATGCATGCAGTCTCGCCCCGGCATCCGCGCAGCCAACCAAACGTGTGTGAGCTGCATGCTTTGGGCCTGGTTGAGGTTCAACCCAGCCAACCAATCACACCCATAGCTACCGAAGCACACACATCAGAAAGATCAAAGATGTGCAGGCCACACGCTCACTCTGCCGACAAAAGGCGAAGAGAATGGCCCAATGGATGGATGGAGGGCACAAGCCCAAGCCACTGCCACCCTTTCAAAACCAAAGCGAGCAGAGAAAAGGACAATAATGTCCAACTTATACGGCCGTGTATATACCAATATATGATCCCTATAAAATAAAGGGATGCGATATCGAATGGTGGTGTGTAGTGAACCGACCAGCAAACCAAGAATAAAAATCGGCTGAGGTAAAAGCATGACTCTCTAGTGTGTATCAGGCCTGCTCTATACTGGGTGCTTGGGTCTAGGTGAAATGAGATGCCCACATGGCAAAATGAACTTTACAGCGGCTTGTACGTGTGCTCTCAATCTGAGCATTGCAATTTGTACGACGTTTCGTAGGTTTTACGCAGATCTGTGCCATTTTGTCTTCTTCCATTGTATTTCTTTCCGTATTTCCATTTGTTTTTATCTTTTGTGTCAGGTACAAGTCCCCGCCACCAGTCCGACGTGACGTAAAGATGCTGCTGATGAGACATAAATTTTGTCCTCCACCTGCATATCTAGTACGGGTTGGAAGACGACTGTGTATAGAGCTTCTTCATGCGTTCACACTACTTTCACATTTTACATGTGTTCACACTGCTTTTCCATACTTTTTGGTCTTGCCTTCTAACTTTTCCAATGTATTCACACTACTTTCTCCATGCGTTCACACTAATTTTCCACTTGTATGTCTTGCCTTCTAGCTTGCATGTGATTTTCGAATGCTTTCACACTACTTTCTCATTTTTTTCATGCATGTTGGCTTGCATGTGGTTTCTACATGCATTCACACTACTGTCCACACCAAGTTATACGTTACTGGTACAACCGAGTACAGACGAATACATGGATTGCTCTTGGCTAGAAAAACGATTCTATGTACACGTGGATTGTCATGATCCATTTATTGTTAAATTTATTTTCATGTATATATTCGGAACCAGCATTATAATATTAAATATTATAAGATTATTTATTACGCGTTGAACTCTTGCTGTGTATTATAATAGTAAATATTATAAGGTTATTTATGAGTTGGATTGAACCTTGTGTGTATATCTTATTTTTGTTTATTTTTGTCTAATTAGATAAATGACTAGGTCTATGTCCGTGCGTTGCCACGGGAGACCTATGTTGTATAGGGTTGTATGTTACAAGCCAATAAAATTGTAGTGAGCTGTGTATACATTCTTGTGTCGCAATAGAATAACACCTCAACTCCTTCGTTAACATCGAAAATTTTACCCACCCCATTGCCATCACAATTTTTCAATTTTGCTTCATTGTCACTGTTTAAATTTTTTTGTTCCCATGAATGCCACTCCGGTCCATACTTAGCTACATGCTGTTAAGTTGGTATGGAAAATATGATTTTGCCCCTTAGGCACCCACGGGCACGGCGGCGGGGAGGGGGAGCCCACGGCTGTGCCGGGGAAGGAAGCACGCGCCTGTTTGGTTCCAACACCGAGGCAAGTTCGGCTGCCAGGCAGCTTCCTCAGGCGTTCGATTTCGGTCGCCTGGGGCTAGGATTGCTTGCCTGGGCTAGGCAAACCGGCCAGGATCCCAACCAAACTACCCCATAGTACAGTGGGCCAGGGGAAGGGGGAGCCTACGTAGGGGAGGACCGCACTGGGGAGCCGGTGCAGCCTCGCTGAGTCTGGGGTATTGAAAAACTTAACACAGGACAAACAGGGGGCAACGAAACAAATAAAAAAAATTGTAATAGCAGTCATAAAAATTGGAGAATTTTGATGGAAATAAAGAAATGAGTAGAATAATTTTTTGTGGCAACGAGAGAATTAACTCTCATTTGTATAGATGAATGTAGGTTCTAGATCTACTTTTCTTTTTAGTAAAAGTAGAGGCTACTTTTCGTGAGAGCCAGGAACCACTCGTTTCTATCCCTCCATTGTTCTCTCTCCTATTGAGAGTTGTTCGTGAGAGTTCATCGTTCCAATCGAAGGCAAGTCAGCCAAAATCCAAACACTCAAGCAGCAAGCCAAATCCAAGGAGCCGCTTCTCCTTCCCATAGACGCTGCTGCATCCATGGAGGTCAGCAGCACCACCAAGGCACCAACCATGGATCTCCTGACCCTTTTCTCTTTACTTTCTTCTACCCTGAACATAGAAGGGTGGAGCACATGGCTGTCTTTCTCCACCACATTCTTGCGTCCTTCTCCTTCCGAGCAACACGGCCTCGTCGTCCTCCTTTCGAGTTCCGAGCAACACGTCCAGAGCGTGGCGGCGCCATTCTGCACCATCCCGCGACGGCTTGGGTCGCTCACTGGTCACCACGCTAGCGAGCTCTCCCACACCCTGTTCGTGGTGTCGTTGCCTGCTCGTCCGAGGGCGTTGTTGCCGGTGGACTCCACGGCCGATCCGCCTCCTCACCAGTGCGTCGCCGCGACCGCCTCCTCGATGAGCTCCTCCAGCCGCTCGCCTCCTCCTTTGGCCCAACGCCACTCGAATCCGGTGCCTCATCGTCAATTCGGAGCAGGAGCAACACGCCTCGTTGTCGATTCAAAGCCGCACTGCATGTCAAGTATTTTGAGGCATTAGTTTCGGTAGTAAGAATTAGACACGCAGGGATGCGGCGGCGCCGGTGCTGATTGGGCACACGGGCAGCAGGCAGGCATGCGGCGGAGGGCTGGGGCTGGGGCTAGCGGCCGTGCTGGGAAGTTCTGCGGCACTCGTGGTTGGGGCAGGGGTGTGGTGTGCGGGAGGCGGGGGACATGGGGCAAAGGGAACCAAGGCGCGGAACGACGTACGTGGGCGGAACGGCGGAGCGACGGAACGCGCGTGAAGATGAGTTACAGCCTTAATAGGTTGTACTAGGTCTATCTCCGTGCGTTGCCACGGGAGCTACAAAATTCTTAATGTAATCATGAAGAGCATAAATTATACATGATCATAGCAACATTTTATTTTGAGTTCTATTGAAACGCATAAGCATTAATTTTAAATCCCAATCGCAAAATTTAAAGATGTTGAGTTTTTATGAAATGCTTACAGTAAAATCAACCCTACTTTATTGGTCTCACTGTCAGCACCTGAAACAAAGAAAAAAAGTAAAAGAAAATGTGTGCCCCTGTGGCCCACACACTATCGTTGCTGAATGCTGAGCCATTGCATTTGTTTGAATTTCTTCACCAGTGAGCTCTCGCCTACCAAGAGCTGCGTATGCTTAGTCATCGTGTGCTTCATGCTCTCTACATCCTCCTGGTTAGGTAGCATTGCAGCAAGGTTGGTTTGGTGCCCTCATCTAGTCCGTGATCACCAGTTCACCACCGTGTTTTACTTCTCGGTGATCCTCTGCAAAGTTTTTCCAAGTTTCTGAACATCATAACAAGTAATGTTCAGAAGTTGAGCTCAACTGGCCAGATGGCAGGAATTACACGGAATTGGATGTAAGCATGTCTACCACCTAGTCCGTGATCACCACCGTGTTCTGCTTCTTGGTGATCCTCTGCAAAACATTGTCGAAGTTTTAGGCCATCAGAATAAGTGAGGTTCGGAAGCTAAGCTCAATTGGACAAAAGGCAGGAATTACACAAAATGGGATGCAAGCATGTATACAGTTGACAAACAACCAAAGCTTGAAGAGTAACTCATTTTTCCAAGTCAAGTATGTTCTCTAAACATGAAATCATACAAATTTTTGGAGGAAAACAAAATCTTGACTCAGCCATGTAAAAAAATGAAAAAAAGGTGGCCGTTTGCCACATATCAGGCCTGCCTTTTCTGCTTGAAACCCAAAGCTTAGCCTCGGTTCCTCTTTTACTGTCACTGGGAAAGCAACAGTGTTGCGTCCGAGAAAGAATGAAAGAGATGGGCCAAGCTAATTGGGCCACAAGTGCATGTGTGCTTATGAACAGAGAAGTATGGCAAAACTTACAATTATTGTACCATGTTGAAGAGCCAAACAAAGAAAATCATAGTTGACAGCAAATAGGCATCCATATGATGCATTTACAAAAGGTCTAACTCTTGTATAGGTAACATGCCACAGTAAATAGACCGCCTCATCTATCTGTATAGGTGATGAATTTTAGCATCCTCAGGTGTCTTTCATTAAACATAAGAACCAATAAGGAAAATGTCCATTGAAATAAAGTAGGTACCTCATCTCAACAAGCATGGCATCCTAGAAGCCCACTATCACAGTTGCACAGATGATAGTTTATTTTCATTTTCATGTAGCAAGATTTTTTTTCTTGACCAACAAGCATAAAAAAACAGGGGACCAAGAAATAAGCATGGCCAAGAAAGCAAGATATCTGTATCAAGAGGTTCACCTGAGTAAAAAGCAGGACAATGGAAATGTTGCCTCTTCGATGTTGTCAGTGACAACTTACATGGATGAGTAGCAAGTTTATTTTTCTGGCATGGATACAGGAATATCAATTTCATCTGCAATCAGTGTCATCTGTTAGTAATATTAGCAAAGTGCCAACCATGAGGCTCGCCTAGTATCTAAGATTGACATTACTGTACAAGAAGCTAATGGAACTCTTTGAAGTTTTCAATCTATCAGGAGGTGGTAGCAGTTTGGTCAGGTGGTAACATCCCTTCCATCTAAACATCACTTGCATTCTATATGTAATTCTCTCTATGGTACAAAAGCATCATCACCAACAGGAAATTAATTTCAATATGAATTTATTTGTTGAAGCTTAAGCGGTCAAGAGAAACAACATGAGTATAGATATGATTTCTTGCTAGCTCATACCCATGAAAGTACTAAGTCATAAGCTCACGAAAAATAACAAATCCTATGATTAAATTGGTCCTAAATCTATCTACAAAGCTTAGGCCAACACCAGCTACTCATGGAAGCAATGTAAAATGCAGAAAATTATTAAATAAGAAATGTCAAACAAAGGCGGTCGTTTCAGGTATATAGACTTACCATATATGTAAGTAAGATATGGTACATGCCAGCTAATATAGGCAGTGGCATCGGTACAAAACATAGCTCAAAATTGTTATAGTTTGATAAATCAGTAATACCATCAGCTTCACTGAGTCCCTGCATTTTTAGCTTTACTGAGTCCCTATATTTTCCTCACAACTCTTAATGCACAGCAAGGATTCATGGCAAATTAATCGTTGACTCATCTTGAATGAAAGATGTAGTTGATGCGCCTAATGTGAAACTGAAAAAATAGGAGCATATAAAGCCAACTGGTAATGAGCTATCCGAACCTTGCATGGAAGATGGAGGCATATTCGGCAATGATGGATAACTTACCATCTGCAAGAAGAATCCTTGAAATTCTTTTCATCCAAATTGTGATTTCCTTATTTCAGTGAAAATTGTTGTCATTGGGAATCTTCTAGTGAGGTGTGAAATATGGGTCATGTAGAAAATCCTCATAATACAACAATACCTTGACACGCTACTATAAATAGCTATGCTTAACCATGGCACACTCACCACCAGATCACCCAACCTCACAAATAAAAAGATGTGTTAGAACACTCAACAATATCTTTCTCCAAAAGTTCTCTGAACCATAAACAGCAAGACAAATCATTTCGGTAACGGAAGCTTAAAAATTGTCTCTAACTAACTGAAGCAGTTCAACATTATGACTTACTACCAAAAAATATGCATGGAACTGTTGTATCTAGAGAATAAAAAATAGCTCCTGTAAAGATAGATATGGAAATGTTTTTTTTCACTGTAAAGTTAAAAAAATCAAGCTAACACTGGACAAAGACTTGCTAATTCTATCCTAGGATGTATATTGTATCAACCTGTAGAAACTTTGCAGCCCGATCTTTGAATAGCTGAGCTCAGCAGGCTATCATTTCCAACATCATTGTAGCATTGTCGAGTAAGAATTAATAGACAATTAGGAATGCACAAAACCTAGTAGCGTAAAGCTCGAAAGGTGGGAGAGGGGGGCCTACGCAGATCTGATTCAATGGCACAGATACTGCAAAACTGCAGACTTTTTATAATAACAAACACCGAATGGAATCTTGAAAAAGAAATTGAGGTACCTAGCACAAACCTGAACGTTTGCTGTCGATAAAGACTACAAGCATTTTTTGTGTCGATAATTCTCCAGGAAAAACCATTGCTCTTGTTATGCATTGTACCTTCCTCAAGTACCCAAGCAATTTAATTTATTCAAAAATATGCAGGCTACAGTAAAATGTTCTCATATATTTATGAAGCCTTCATGTACACCTGAAACCACACTTTCAGAACTCAGAAGCACTATCTAACCAAACTGAACATACCACAAGACACTGCAGAGTGCCAAGTTTCGTACCATCATGAATGCCATTGACTGCCAAGTTGCCTTAGCTGATGCAGTTTTTCAATATTGAGAGGCATACAAAGAAAGTTAATCATGGTGCTACTTATATTTTCTAACCTGAAGCATAAACAACATGCCCAATCTAGATGATGTAAACAAATTGAGGAGGAGACCTACGGATTGCATACCTTGGGGAGTTGAGGTCACAGGGCTGTCTACTGCCAGGATTTCGCCTAGAGGACACAGCCAGTTGCATCCTTGAGTTGGCTGCTCTGCCTCCGCGTCATCCAGCTTTCTGCTGCTGGTAGAGCAGATAAGAGATAGTGCCAAGGCCAATGGGTAATCGGACGGGTGCCCACCGATGTAGCGGTGTGTGGCGGCCCTGACTCCAGCGGGCAGCGGTTTGGTGAGCGCACTTGCGAGAGAACGAGAGGGAGAGAGGCAGTGACGCATGGCGCTGGGGGCACGGGGGCATGAGTGCGCAGGTCATGCGGTACGGAGGGCGCAGGTTTGGGTTGCGTGAGGTGGAAGCGGGGACAGGCAAGACTCGCGGCGAGCGGCGACGGGGTGAGGTGTGAGGTGAGCGGCGGCGGGGATGAAGGAGATGAGGTGCGCGGGTACCGCGCGCTGGGGCGGGGATGGCGGGCAGGGATGGGTCCGAGTCTCCGAGATGCACGCAGGACGAGGATGGCGGGTGGTGCAGGGGGCGGGATGTGCGCGGGCATGGGCCGCGTGGCGGGGACGCGCGCGGCGGACGGAGAGGCTAGAGCGAGCCGGGGCGCGCGGTGGGCCAAGGCTGGGGCGAGCGGGGGCGCGAGGCCGCGAGGCCCCCCTTAGCTTCATAATAGGTAGTAGAGATATATATATGTATATAAAGATAGTACATTCGTACATTAAATCAATCATAATAAATAAAAAAGCCCTATATTCTGATATGAAAAAACATAGTAAATGGAATATCCTCTGTGCAATACGAATACATATGTATTTGTATTGGACATATATAGATTCATGGATAGAACATCTTCCCATAAAAACCTATATTCTTGCATGTTTGTTTTTTTCAACAAATAATATTGGATATTAAAAACTAAAACTAGTAGGCACCACTTGATAATTTTATTGACTAAATATAGTGATCCAAGTGGACAGATCAAGCAGTCTAGACATGAACTATGGTTAAGATACTTTTTGTTCTTTGCAGTGCGAATATGTTGGGTAGTATAACATGGACCGTAAAAAACCCTATATGCTGGTATGAAAAAAACATAAATGGAAAATCCTCTGTGCAACACAAATAGATATACATGTATTTGTATTGGACATATATAAATTTGTGGATAGAACATTTCCCCATAAAAACACGTATGTTGTTATATTTATTTTTTCAACAAATAATATTGGATATTAAAAACTAAAATTAGTAGGCACTACTTGATAATTTTATTGACTAAATATAGTGATCCAAGTGGACAGGTTGAACGGTCTAGATATTCATTATGGATATTCAAGTTCACCTACACCTACACCGGGGGGGAGACAGATGCAGCTCAAGTTCGGAGCAATTGCGTAGCGCTAAGACTTCACAGCAGTCGGTGCGAACCTTAATCTTGATCCCCTTTCTCTCTGACAGAATGGATATTCTCAACTGCTTTTCTCTTTTATCTATTGTCCAAAATATATATACACCAGCATTTGCACAAGCTGTTGCATTCAGCCTAAACCATACCAACAATATTTCTATCTATAAATGAAAATCATTTCTTTTTCTCATTCCAAAAGTTTGATTCTAATTGTTTGTAGGTAGTAATACAACCTGTGTACTCTTGCCAACCACGACTTGTATTTTACTCCGGTGCTCCCTCCATATTTAAATATAAGTTACAGTTGATTTTCTACTGATGGACGCTGCCTATGTTTGGCTTCAATTTCTATATTTAATTGCCAGCTAGGCTATTTAAGCCAAAACAAACTCTAAACATCTAATAAAAACTACCTAAGCTAGTAATTTACAAGTAGGGGTTTTTTTTTTGTACCGCTTAGTGCATGGTATGGTGAAAAAAAATGAAAAATCCTTTAACACCGCACATAAGCTAGAAATAAGCTAGAAAGAAGGTTGTTATTTGAACTAAAATTCAAAATAATTCAAATCAATCTGAATGATAAATGCGATACATATTGATGCTTGCATGTCACACTTTCAATTTTTTGGGTCCTTAGCTTCTGTTCACTAGGGTTCGCCTACAAATATCAAGGCCTAGGAAATCCACACAATATATATTATATATTTTTCATGCCATCGTATAAATAGGTATATATCCACCTTGCATCAAACAAGTGGAACACGTATTTGCTTTCCTTCTACTCCCTCCATCCCATAATATAAGACATAAAATTTTGACACGACCTTTAAAATAACATAAAATTTTGACACGACCTTTAAAATAAAACCTTGCTCATTCATTTCTTTCAAAATATATCATCAACAAATACAAAACTATTATGACATTAAAGTATGTTTGAATACGAATCCAAGTATATAACATGCATATACTAAAAATATGTGTTTTGACTCAATTATTATTAGTTAAGGATTTAAAGTTTACTTTTTAGAAACAAAGTCCAGGATTGGTGTTAATATGCAAACCTGGGATATGAATGAGGAATTACAAATACATGACAACTGAAAATGCTGCTTCTATGATTGAAGAACGAATACAATCATACAGATAGGCTATCATTATAATGTGCAATTTTTTCCTTTTGAAATCATTCTTGTAGGATGCAAAATAGTCACTCGCTTAATTTAGCCCATGTACAGGTTAACGGGCTAGCCCACTTTGTGTATAAGCAAGGAGCGCTTGTCTCAGAGCAAGAAAGATGCGCTGCCAATCTCCAAGCTAACGGCAGGTTTCAATCTGGTGACAATTAAAGTTGATGTGCTCTTCCTGTTTGAAAAATTGATCAAGGATTTAATCCGTCTCAATCCCTTTCAATCCGCAATTAAACTGAACAAAGCCCATCATTTGAGCAGCTCGATACAAAGATTATCCAGTTATCCCTTATGATCTGTCCTACTCGCTCCGTATTGCACTTCTACAGTCTCCTACGCGTGACTGCAGCAATGCAGAGCCATCTCCGATCCATTTCGTTACATGCATGCGAGAGTTGTCGCTTGACATCAGCAAATTCACTAAGCATTGCGATGTGCATTTTTTGGGATTAAGAGTTTCTGCAGTTTGTGCGAGTGCTAACCCTGGAGCTCATGCCATATCCAATTATCTCTATCTTGAAGGCGTCATCTCGTGTCTCCGAATAGTCGAGTTTGAATTGTTGGGTAGTTTAGGCATTTCCTTCGGACTGTAGTGTGTGTCTTAGTTGTGGCGGTCGTTGGTGTGTTGAGAAACTTCTTTCTCTTTGTTTTTACTTTTTCATGGTTCGTAAGCCGCGGCTTACTCTCTATAGTTGTAATTTGCTACCTTCTTAATGCAAAGACGCGGTTTGAATCGCGTTCGTCCAAAAAAAAAATTATCCCTATCTGTATCTTATCTCACCGCCGAAAATAGACAGTTCACACAGGAATCAGTAAACGGAAGAACTTGAACTTCTAGGCATAACTCTCGCCATTAATCAAGCTGACTATGGGCATTCTTATGATTCCCAACTATAATGATAATCCCGATTTTGATCACACTCATACCCCTGCGAAATCGACCACAACGATGACTACAAAATTGTTCCTACACGGCTGCAAAATTTTCCTCGATCGAGGCTCGTCAAGCGGCAAGAAAGGGACAGAAGACCCCTCTCAATGAACCATCCTGAGTTGCAAGCTCACCCGCATCCCGCTCAGCGACGCCGCGCGAATCACGCCCTCGAAGCACGCCTCGGCTGGGACCGGCGACGCCGACGAGTCCCGCGCGGCGTCCTCCTCGCCGGCGGCCGCTGACGCAGATGCGCTGGCCTCCTGCGCGACGACCGGCGGATGCGACCACCGCCGCCGCTGGGGCGGGGGCGCCGCGCCTCCTCCGCGGCGCTCGTCGATGAGCTCCAGCACGAGGCGGCGGTCCTCGACGACTTTCCTGGCGCAGACGCGGCGCGCGGCCTCCTCCCGCGAGATCACGAGGCGGCCGTCCGCGGTGCGCTCCCGCGCCAGCGGCCGGAGCGGCGGGATCGCGGGCGGCAGGCGGCGCGGGCGCCTCCGCCACCCGTACGAAACCCAGCACCCGTCCCCGGCCGGCCCCTCTCCGCCGCCGTCGCCGCCATCGTCCGCGTCGCCGCCGTCGGCGAGGCAGCGGCGCACCGCGCGGGGGGAGGCGGCGATCGTGCGCGTGGCCACATTTCTGCCCACCGCGGAGGAGGAGGAGGAAGCTGGGTCGTCCGCGTCGGCGGCGATTAGGGTTTGGAGGCCGAGGGGGGTGGCGGCGGAGAGGTAGAGGAGGAGCATCGCAGGTTCCCCAGTGGCGCGGATAGGGAAGGGAGCTCGGCTATTTCGAGGTTTCCCGAACCCTACGGCCTCCGCCTGGGGCTCCCAAGTCCCAACTCGGCGGGGCGTCCTTGGATGAGGTCATCCGCTAGGGCGAATTCTCCGGGGACGAGGATCAGGTGACGTGCACTTTTATACCCGAGTAGAGGGGCCATCGAGGGTTTGGATTGGGGCTTGGGGGCATCTCGATCGTTTGGCGTCGTCGGGCCAGATCAGATAAGGTTGAAGTAGTTAGGCACTTAGCTCCGTTTGGACGTTGTATGGTTTAGGCTATCCTCAATGGAAATGTGTAAATGGGATGTTTATACATTGTTTGACACTGTTTAACACCGTAGTGTTACTGTAGAGAGAGAGAGTTGGAATAGTGGATGAATAGGGATAGACAATGAATTTTAGAAAAAAGAGACACAGACTAGTGTTAAAAAAAAGAAAGAGAGACGGACTCTAGAGTGGAGTTTTTAAAACTCCAAAAATATTTTAGTTTTAGTAATACCATAATTTATAAAACTGCAATTCTTATTCCATCCAAACACCTCATCCCTTTCTAAAACCAAAGTATTTTGTAAAATCATAGTATTATTCCAAAACTTCAAAAAATACTTAGTATCCAAACATGCCCGGCTCCTGCAAAATGCATAACCTCATTTTCTCACAAGTTCTCACAACCTCCACTTTGCACAAACTGCGGCTTTGTTTTATCATTGTGCAGTATTTGCACAAACATTTACACCAATCGTTGCACTCATCCTTACAAGTGGTCTTGGAGATTTTGATTTATTATAAATTTAAACACAATTTAATCTCTTATACTGTCTTTAATCCAAACAATTGCCAAACTAAATATAAAGGGACCGATTAAACGACAGTTATTATGCCGATCCCAACTTCACTATGATAATGTCACCATCAGCGAAAAGTTTTATTTCATTATTTTAAATATTAGCATGTTATTTTTAGATGTTAAGATTCATGAACGGAATAACCTCTCTCAATGAAAAATAGTATTGAGTTATTGTATTTGTATATGTTTTTAATCAATTAATGTACCACAGAATCATGTATCCATTTGTAATTGCCTCTAATATACTATAACATGGCCCAATAGAATCAAGAAAAGTTATGGAGATGGAACTAATTTTCTCGCCCTAGTTTCATGCCACTTGGTAACAGTATACTTGGTTTCATCTTCATAAAATGAGTTATTAATAAAAGATCCACATGCCTACTAAACTTTATCCTCCGCCTGCTTACACTATGTATGACGTGCACCGCAAACATCGCCATCGCCCATGGCGACTACGGAACAGCGGCCACCCTCTCATCCACTAAAAAAATTTAAACATAGGGTTATGATATTTAGCAGCAGTAGAAATTACAAAATACCATAGAAGGATTTAGCGAAACTAATTTACTTTATTGTTTTCTAAAACATGAAGTTGCATATAAGTATGTAACTAAGAAAAATTATAGACACAAATACTCATTGCCAAAGGTTATATGAGAACATGTTTATGGGCTCACTACTTTAAAATCATTCAACCAATCAACATACTCATAGCAACATTCATATTTATTCAACACATTTGGCTCTTTTTGTGTATGAGAGACAATGGGAGAATTGTGAGCAAGCAGCTTAGCTTTTGGTTCTTTTGTGTGGGACACTCATGTATCTTCATTTGCTTCCACGCATTCATCCTCTTAGTGTGATTTACTCTTGTTGATGCTTATGTGGTGTGCTTGCAACTATCCATTATGTGACTCGTTGCTTGTTGTGTTCACTACTTTTATATCTTATTTAAGCCACTCTTTTCTCAACGGGTGCTTGCTTAAACACTTTAAGCACCAAGTATTATTGTCGAGTGGATATGGTTCTTTTTATATTCTTTAGTGTACATTAATTACTAGTTCAAAGTTAGTCAAAGTAAAGGTCACCGGATCCTTTGGTGTTGTAGTTTGAAGGCCACTATTATCCATTGAATCGAAAAATTGTAGGATCCAAGGACAATGGCTGGGGGTGATAAAGGACCCTCAAGTTTTGCTTAAAAATTTTAAAGATCGGACAAAAAAGGGTCAAATCATATTCCTATTCATTTTTTAGTTAAAAATCACCGAGGGCTTATTGGAACATGTAGACTCAAACCAGATCACGAAAGAGATTCTTGCTGAAGACAAATCTGAAGAGCCAGTATTTGATGGAACTGAGGTTCCTGAAATGGAAGAAATGAGGCGTTCTTCCAATCAATCTGTTGAACTTGAATCAGAGGTTCAGGGGTCTGTGCTCAATGAGAGAGCTGTTGCTATCAAGAATTTTGTTAAAGAAAAGAGTGCCCTTGCAGTTCAACATTTATGCGGCGCCTTTCTGGCAAAAAGGATGAAAATGAATTTAAGATTGAAGCTGACGGGAGTGACACTTCAGAATGCACCAATGAGAAGACTGGGGCAGATGCTGAACCCAGACCTGAAGGGGCGCTGCAGAAATCTGAGGAAAGGACTGCTTGGAATCCACTGAACTTCATTAAAATTGGACGAGATTTCGATATGTTTGTAACTGGGGAAGCAGGGAATGAAGATGTGCCTGCTGTGTTGGAGCAACCAACAGCGAAGGGTAGGATTATATTATACACAAAACTGGGGTGTGAAGAGTGCAAATTGGTCCGTCTATTCTTGTATCAGAAAAGGCTCAAGTATGTTGAAATTAACATTGACATCTTCCCTAGTAGAAAGCTGAAGTTGGAGAAGAATAGTGGATCGTCCACTGTACCAAAAGTTTACTTCAATGACCTGCTGATTGGAGGGTTAAACGAGTTGAAGAACATGGAAGATTCTGGCATACTTGATGATAATATTGGCCTTCTTTTCAAAGAAGAACCCTCATCTTCTGCTCCTTTACCTCCCTTACCTGGTGAAGATGATGAATCAGGAAGTGGAAAGATGGATGAATTGGCAACCATTGTCAGAAAAATGGTTGATATCAGGAAGTGGAAAGATGGATGAAGTGGAAAGAAGAACCCTCATCTTCTGCTCCTTCTATTCTTGTTGATATCTAGTCACGCACACACGGGCAGACAGCAGCTTCCTACTTGAATCTCTGAGCAATAAATACAGGGATCACAGAGGGCGTATCCGTCAAAACGCTGACGAACCCCACTGCCCTTTCTTTCCTCCACCTCGAGACGCCCGTCTCCTCCTCCTCCTCGCTTTGCCCTCCAAGAAGCAATTCGCAGAAGATCGGATCCTCCGTGGGATCCGCATCGGTGCTTTCCCTTCCTGCGCTGATTTCCGGCAGCCTTTTCCCCTCCCCCCTGAATTCCTGTGCGGATTCCCTCCCCTGACGCGGCGGTTGCTCCTGTTGCCTATCGGGATCTTGAGAGGAAGCGGGGGTTGGTGGGAGCGGGCTGCCCCCGCGATCCGACCCGGGAGATGGCCGGCGGGAAGGAGCCGATCGAGGTGAAGTTCCGGCTGTTCGACGGCACCGACATCGGGCCCAGCAAGTACGACCCCAGCACCACCGTCGCCGCGCTCAAGGAGTTCGTCCTCGCCCGGTGGCCGCAGGGTGAGGAGACCCGTGCTTTGTCCCTCCTTCTTGACTCTTATGCGCGCGCTTGCGTTGCGTTGCGTATATACATACAGCTCTGCTTTGTTGATGCCTGCTGTCTCGGGAGGTTGCCTGCTCACCCATTTCTTGATCCGGATACAAGAAATACCCATGTCAGGGGTTCTTGGCGCGGACAGTTGCACAGGGGTTTGAGGGGTTAGAGCTCTTAGTTTTCGGTGCTGCGATTTGCTTGTAACCCCAAAGCAACTGGTTAGGTTGCCGCGTCGAATGGATTGCGTGATCTTTGTAGGATGGATTCAGTTAAGGCGCTAGTTGTTCTGTTCGTGGCTTCGTACCGTATTTAGTTATTCAGACCCTTATCCAGTCGAATCTTGATGTTGTTTTAAAGTCCCCCTACGGCCTTGCCTTTAGTATGTCAGATTATAAATGTAGAAGTTCTTGACTTGTTCTTCAGATGAATGGATACGCACGAATGGGGTTTCCCTCTTCATTTTTGTCTTTTATGGCATATGATGTTTATTGTGAGAACTTTGCAATCTGCTAGAGCTTTGAGTGCATATTTGGTAATTGGATCTCTGTATCTTAAGGTGGATGCGGAGGTCCTCTGCAAACATGCCATGGTAGGACCATTTCCAGAGATTCTGTGGCTCAGTGCTACTGTCAGCCTTCTTACCTCGTCTGTCCATAGGTGGTCATCAATGGTTTGACGTTTTCTTTTTTTCCTCTCAATTCTGAACTACCACGGGTTCACATGCTAAACCATGACTAGGCTTTTATTTATTTGTTTGTTTTCTTCTCTTTCTTTCCATTGTTAGTAGCTCTTGTTGGGAATTGGGTTTCTAGTCTACCCCCAATGTGCTTGGGACTAAAAGGCTTTGTTGTTGTTGAACAACTAGGGGTTCTTCCCGCTAATATTTTGGTTGTAGCCATTAGAGTAATTTTTGTTACTTATTGAGGCAGATATAACTGAGTGAATCTGAGCATCTGCATGGGACAGGACCACATTCAACATGTGGGGACAGAAAGTTTTATCAGTAGAAAAGACATCACATGCAGTGAGCATTTTGTACCATATCTGTTTGGAACAACTGGACCCTGTTTATGTTTGGTGAAGTTGGAAAATTCTAGCAGGCTGAACCTGGGAAAGAATCTAGTGGTGGCAAGAAGCTCCCGATCTTACTAACTTATAGGTAATTAAGATTAATGACCAATCACAATCAAAGGTTTGCAATAATATGGAAAGAATCGTTTTGTACGCAACAGGCATCAGAGCGTGCTTTCTGGATGAGTAAGACTAATCTAACACATTTAAACATATGCCAGTTTTTTTTTTCTTGTGATAGCTGATAAGTGGCCCAGAACTGGGAATTAGCCTTCTTTTTTTCTATCGCCTCTGTTATTAATATTTTTCAAACACTTAATGTTTGCACTATTTCCTTGAATACTATTGTTTTGACTTTTGTGTAGCCACTGGCATATTTCAGTCCTCCAGAACCTTTGTCTGTGTTGATACTATTTTTCATCTGTGTCGACAGATAAAGAAATAGTCCCGAAAACTGTCAGTGATGTGAAGCTTATCAATGCTGGAAGGATACTGGAGAATAGCAAAACTCTTGCTGAGTCTCGAGTCCCAGTTGGAGAAGTTCCAGGAAGTGTGATTACAATGCATGTTGTTGTGCGGCCTCCCCAATCTAACAAAAGTGGTATGCTGAGTTTTCCACGAAATTGTTCTAGTTATTTTCCTAAAGTGATTGGTGATCCCCTTGCCCTAAAGTGTCTATGGAATTGAAATTGTGACAGTCATCCTCTAAAAACAATTAGTCAGACAATCCTACTCAGCTACATTCTACAATCTCACTTCTCACTCCCAAAATAGCAAGAATGAGTAATGCTTGTTTTAGGTGTATTAGTGCAGTTCATCATTTTTAATTTCTGGGTTCTGACGTTGTCTATGCTCTCTCCACTTAAGGTTGGTTCTTTATTCACATATATTGGACCCTTAACTCTTTATGCAACCTGCAACCAGGGGCGAAGCTAGGATAAATTATCACCGGGGTCGGTCAAATTTAGGCTGAGTTCAACAGTCCGCCCATCCCACCGTACATTGCACATACCGTGTTTTACACATCCATTTGGGTCCTCCGGTGAAACTAAATGAATTTGCAAAACACTGTACGTGCACCATAATAGAGGTTGGTTTGAAATATGGACGGGCTGGTGGGGTACTAACTTCTTATGATAATACATTTTTTAGTATTTTTATTAAACATCTCGACCAAGCATTTTTGCTGGTTTCCAATGTACTCTAGCTGTCCGGGACGTCATAGGTTTAGGTTTAAGATTGGAGGTAATTAATATAATGCATAGCACTAGAATTTGAAAAAAGAAATGAAATATTGTGCAACCACAGATGCATATATGACTAAAAAATTATAATCGCTAATTTCCCCACCTTTCATTTTTTTTTTTGCTAGGATAAGGATTACAAGCTTGTTGATTATACAATAACAAAATAATACTATGATTTCACCGCTCAGAATTGATAAATATACTACCTCTATTTTTGAATATTTGTCGGCAACTAATTCATTTTGATCTAAAACGATAAGCATAAACAACTGAAAGGGAGTAGAAGCAATCTAGCCATAAACAATTAACAATCTAATTACACATCTATATGGGGACTAGAGTCTAGGGAGACTTATCCGATCATAAATGGGCTATTGGGCTTGCAAGACAGACAACTACGTGGCCAATTGCAATGCTTTACCAGGATCATTGAGGATTTGCAACTTTCGCATTTACCTCTCACCGGATGGGCTGGGCTGTCACCGGGGTCAGAATTATTTTTGGCCGGGGTCATAGCTGGTGAAAACGCTAAGTACAAGGCGCTCCTGTGAGATCGTCGGGGTCGGCTGACCCCGATAACATAACGTGGCTCCGCCCCTGCCTGCAACTTGAGCATTGGATTGATTCTAGCTCCCTTTGCCCCTGGTGCTGCCCATTCTCTAATGTAAATGAGATCATGTTTTGTTGCCAAGTAGATGAATGTATTGTTGTAGTTGTGCTGTTCTGTGGTAGTGACACTGTCCAGAACAGGCTGCTGGTCAAAACTTGCATAGCCAAAACTTTAGTCAAAGCTGAACTGGTATGGTGCTGGGTTGAGGGGGGAAGGCATAAGTTTGACTAAGTTAATCAGTCCTGCCTATGCTCATGATGCTGTGTTGATTTTAATTTGCTTATGTATTTCTCGATCTGTCACAAGGGCAACCTCATTGGCATACATGTTGTATTGCTGGAGGATACATATATACATTCATGCATGCATCGCACGCCATGTGTTTTTAAAATAATTCCGCTTAAAAAGGTCCTTAAAATGTTCTACCTCTCTTTTTCAGAGAAGCAACAGTCAAACTCCCCAAAGCCGAACAGATGTGGATGCACGATATTGTGACGATGATGCGGTAGCAATGTGTATATCAGCGAGTGTCGACAGGATCGCAAATTTTAACAATTGATTCTTGCATCTATTCTTACCAGCTTAAGTCTAGAAATGGTATTTCGGATGGCCACATCTGCTTGAGAATTGAGTGCATGCTATCGTGTAAAAGGAGTGTGCAGGATGGACTGGAGAGTTCACGGGGTCCTGGTAAAAACCCAAAATGAGTGTGCAGGAGTCAAGAAAATTGGATTTTTACTGTTGTGTAATGTGTAGACGTAGTGATACCAAAAGTGAGTTGCTGCATAGTATACCTATCAAGACATTCTTTTTTCATTTGCTTCAAGCTCGGTCACGTATAGTATAAGTATGTGTTTTATAATAGAAAAAAATGTTTGTTAATTCTTGGTGAGAGATGGAAAGGAATGGTGTGGTTGTGGCCTGTGGGGGTTTGGCAAGGGGCTGATTAAAGTCTGGTGATACTTCTGATGAACTAGGAAGGGTGTTTTGTTATCGAATCTTCCCGTTGGGCCCTCATCTCCATCACAGGCGAGCTTTTCCTAGTGACACGCGAGCACGCTAGCGTTGTGGTATGATGCCATCAGATAATTTTATTTGTTTCCACCCTTGAGCGTATATTAGATTTTTTTGTGTGATGTTCATCTTCCATTCACTTCACGTGATTAAGGAGTTTTAAAAACTGATGGAAATAGCAAGGGAAAAACAAGAAATAAGGGTTAAATCCAAATTTGTCCACTCGACATTACTGGAATTTGGCCACTATTGAAACTGTCCACATATGGCAATCTAGCTGTTTTGAGCCGTTGATTTTTTAGGAGAATTTAGGGTTAAATCCTCCAGCTCACCCGTGTGGAAATTATTTTTTTCTTTCATTCCTGGGCTTGATTATTTGACAGTGTTAGCCTATTTCTTTTGCGATGCTGGCCCAATAGGCTCGTTTTTCTTTGCTGTTAGCCTATTTTACAATGTTTTTTTCTACGCAACATTATTCTGCCGCTTAGCTTGGAATATTTCCTCATGAAGCTGAAGTAATATTTGCATAAAAGGTGAAACGTTTTGCTTTTCTCTGAAGCTAGAACATTCTTAAAGTCAAGTTTCCATTTTGTTTACCGGAAATTCTTCTCATGAAGCACTTTGGTCATGAACCTAGAATATTTATTTAATGAACATTGTTTTTCTAAGCGCTAGTTTGGTAACCCTATTTTTCAAAGAGAAAATGAACTAATTTTTCCTCCAAATCCGTTGGGGAAATAGGGTTGCCAAATTAGCCCTAAACCTATGTTTCTACTGTCATTTTACTGTAAATCTATAGCATTTATCTCTCAAATAATCAAAGATTTTTACTGACCTCGTAGCATTATTCACTGCTACAACAGTCCAGAAAAGGTGAGAAGGTGGTGTGGGCGGTGTAATTGCTAATGCCACCACCCTAAACCCTAACACTGAAAAGCAACAATAAGAGACTCAGCATAAACAGGTTGATTTTGTGTTCAAAAAATAAATCTAGTAACAATGGCAAGGACGGCATCATCCATTTAAGACGCTCATGTAGTCAAACTAACGGAACATACATCAGGTCTACTCATCCATTTTGCCACAATATAAGAACACAGAGAGGTGCGCTCGGCTTCAAAAAGAGAATTCTGGGTGCATAAACAATCCACGGAATTTTGTGTAAAAGCCTAACACGTACGCAAAACGAAACAGAAACAAATGTATAGACATCAAACAGCGTTTAAATGTTTATGCTCCAGTCGTAGGGTTGATACACGACTTTCAGTTGAGTGCTCGCAAGCAGTTCCAATAGCTGCTCTGAGTGTGCAGGCTCAAGATAGTTTGCAGCATGCTTCAGCACTTCCGTCTCGTTCTTGCCAAAATCTGTGCTATACCTGTCATGCAGAAATGAGATTGAGCTGATAAACTAATAGTCAAAGCATTGGGTATATTATACAAAGATCTCAATTATATATAAATGTGGGCGCAATTGTAAATTTGACACTGATTTGGACTATTATTGCAAGCCTACAATTTGATAATAGTATGTTCCACTACCAAGTGAATGCACTAAGATTTTCAAGGCATTATGCAAGAATAACAATCATCTTACCATTTCAAAATCTTGCTTGCAGATGCAACTTTGGCTTCAGGATCAACAGTCAGTCCTCCATTCCTTAGGAAATCACGTGCAGCTTCCATCAATTCTTTATCTATATCTCCTGGCGAGTAACACCTAAGTGCAGGTCCAGATTTTGTGCCACATACCAAAGCAAAGTGAACAAGAGGTTCATGGTATGGAAGGGCCACCTGCAGTTATAAGAAAATAAAGTAAAAATATATCCTCATCACATAACTAGCTAACTCCAGAGTGGCATGTGGGACTCAGCATTTTGTTAGAACAACAGTGTGTTTATAATAAATATTCACAGTTTCACACACACACACACACAATCAAAGAAAAACTATCCGAGTAGGCCCTGGGGCTGGGTTGCAGGTTCAACCCAATGTGCGCTCTGTCTTCTCTATAGCATCTTTAGTCAGCAATGGTTTGGGCACCAAATTCTGGTATGATCAATGGGGTAACCATTGGCTGATTTGTTCTTCATCTAATTGCTCGTCCCTAAACAGGCAATCAACCAATGGATGGTCGCCCAAGGGCCAAGGCCATGGGCCGTTAATGTTTCTAGAGGCAATGACGCGCTAGTTATTTTCTTTATCAGGGTGTAGTGTTAAGTGGTGTCTATTTTTCCTTTTTGAGGGAAAAAAATGTCAGCGGTGTAGTGCTGCTAACATAGCACATGTTGTGACTGTATACGACCACCTCTATTGTAGCCAACAGCTTCTATAACAATATGATTTACTTTCTTTGGCAAGTGGTATATTGGACATTTAAACTTTTGGTTACAAGTTACAACATCTGCTGAACCTAACTATCTGACGTTACAGAGATACAAAGGAATATAGTACTAAATATACAATGATCATTTGATGGCCTATCTATATTCCTTCTCTCTACTTCTGCAATCCGCTATTAGAAACTCAAATTGAAAATACATATTCACTTTTCTACACGAAACCAACAAATAAATAAGGGAGAAGTCTATTGTAGGCCAAACAACTATCGCTGGAGTTTGTTTTTGCCCATGAGAACTTGAAAACCAGGCATATTTTGGCATCCAAATATCAAAACCGGACAAAGTTTGCCCTATAGCTGGTATTAAAGGTGTTTTTTTCCAATTTCTAGAAATAATAAAAATCTAATTTGATGTCTAAAAAATCATAAGTAATCCAATTTAAATCAGAAAATTATGAAACCAATATTAATTTGTTTCTAGAAAATATAATCGATATGCTGATTCTCTATTTGGAGTTATCTGGTGTTTTTTTTTTTGTTACTGTCAGTAATTCCTTGTAGATCGTGCTTGTTAATTATTTAAGCTATCATTTTGCACTATAGCCCAAAAGATTGACCAAGAGGATCTAGCGGAGCACAAGTACATAAAAGATGATACCAATCTCACAAATGTCATACTCCACCACATGTAGATCATATTTAGGCATCACATGACTAGTGCTTTATATTGATCACATGATTAGGCAATAGGTTTCAAACAAAGCAGTAGCCCAAACATCATGCAATCAACTAATAATGTGATCAACATAAACCAATATATAAAACAACAATTGAAATAAAAAACAGCGCGAATCCAAGCAATTTTGGTGCTCGTTGAATTTTTTATTCAAAATGAATTACTTATGAATTTTAGAGATTAAAACAGTTTTTTATTATTTCTAGAAAATGGAAAACCACATTAGAAACCAGCACTACGTTGATAGTTGGATGGCCAAAATTATTTTTTGAGTGTTGTTGGTGAAACCAAACCGAGGTGATATTTGGATGGCAAAAATAGACTTCTCCCAACAAATAACTAGCACTACGTTGCACCAACATGAAACTGTATCAATCAGCAGTGGATTTCAGAATTTTTTGAATGGGATCTGATTTATTCACCTTGGATCTTTGATCTTTCTGTCCAAAAGGTTTGGCAATGTTGTATGGTGGCCTTTGGTTGCCACGAAGAATGCCATTTTGGATCGCGGACAGTGAATAAGCATACCCACCAATGACATACTTAAAATCTCCAAAAAACTTTCTCCTGTCCAGTGGTCCAGCAGGATGGCCACATGTCACTAGTGCATGGATAGCCATCATATTGTATAGATTTATGAAGAAAGCAAGCTTTTCTTCACGTGACAATTCATCAAGTTCCACCCTTTGGAGCTCCTCAGTTGTTCTAATATATCTATGTAGGATAAATGGGAATTAGTAAAATGAACCCATCATCAAAATTCAAAATAGGAACCCTAAAAAAGATAGTCATTAGTGTGTTCAAAAGAAATGCTATCTACATATATACAATATAAAATATAAAACAAAATAGAGACAAACTCAAATAACATATCAAGGTCTACTCATTACATTATGAACCTAAACATCTGTATCAACTCAAAATCTTCTAGAAGCCAGAACAACCATCAAAACGTTATCTGTTGCAGTGTGTGAAAGCAAACGAAACATGGACCACGCAGTATACTTTGGCTTCTGCATCTTGATCAAGTATACACATACACAGCTAAGCACTAACCTTCTAAATTCCTCGCAACCTTGGATGCTTCTGTAGTCAACATGTCTCCCATCCATAGATACATAAGCTTCAAAAATGGCATAGGATAACAATCTCAACCTTGATGCAACTTCACCAATGGGCTTCGGTGCAACATCAATGATGCCCCTAGGAATGTTGTAGCACTGAGTCACAACTATAGGATCATGATCCAGGAAACGATATAGGTGATTTCCATCTTCCAAGATATTTTCACTGCAGTGCCAGATGTCTAACAATGTCAACAACCTCCAAAATCCAAATTGTTAACTAATAGAAAGGAACATACCAGAAATGCAAAGAATTGCATGCAAATTTCAAAACTTACTCAAGAACATGACGGAAGAAGTATTTGCTTGCAAGCTTCCTCCCAAATTCCACTGCCTACATGGGTAACACGAACCCATGAAAAAAGTGGTAGCCATACAATTTCCAGTATGAGACCAAAAAATAGATCAAATGAAAAACCTTTTCACAACATAATGATATAAAACATGTAATTTTGCCGTCTATATATAAGTGAAAAGTGAAAACTAGTACTCCTACCAAGAGTTAGAGAAATCGATAATACTGAAGTTCAAGTCATGTTGTAAGACATAACATATTAACATGTCTCTTAAAAGAGAATAATTTCGACATGCAGCATATATGCTACCTCATCTCTCTCCAAATATTGATCTTCTGATAAGAAATCCACAGCTTCGCTACCAAGAAAGCAGTTACTGAATCTTCTCATCTTATAGAATCTATCCTTAGGAGTGATTGACTCTCTCATTTTTCTGACAATGGTTGCCAATTCATCCATCTTTCCACTTCCTGATTCATCATCTTCACCAGGTAAGGGAGGTAAAGGAGCAGAAGATGAGGGTTCTTCTTTGAAAAGAAGGCCAATATTATCATCAAGTATGCCAGAATCTTCCATGTTCTTCAACTCATTTAACCCTCCAATCAGCAGGTCATTGAAGTAAACTTTTGGTACAGTGGACGATCCACTATTCTTCTCCAACTCCAGCTTTCTACTAGGGAAGATGTCAATGTTAATTTCAACATACTTGAGCCTTTTCTGATACAAGAATAGACGGACCAATTTGCACTCTTCACACCCCAGTTTTGTGTATAATATAATCCTACCCTTCGCTGTTGGTTGCTCCAACACAGCAGGCACATCTTCATTCCCTGCTTCCCCAGTTACAAACATATCAAAATCTCGTCCAATTTTAATGAAGTTCAGTGGATTCCAAGCAGTCCTTTCCTCAGATTTCTGCAGCGCCCCTTCAGGTTTGGGTTCAGCATCTGCCCCAGTCTTCTCATTGGTGCATTCTGAAGTATCACTCCCGTCAGCTTCAATCTTAAATTCATTTTCATCCTTTTTGCCAGAAAGGCGCCGCATAAATGTTGAAACTGCAAGGGCACTCTTTTCTTTAACAAAATTCTTGATAGCAACAGCTCTCTCATTGAGCACAGACCCCTGAACCTCTGATTCAAGTTCAACGGATTGATTGGAAGAACGCCTCATTTCTTCCATTTCAGGAACCTCAGTTCCATCAAATACTGGCTCTTCAGATTTGTCTTCAGCAAGAATCTCTTTCGTGATCTGGTTTGAGTCTACAGGTTCCATGACATCTGAGCATGTGCTTTCATTCATCTGCCCATTTACGTCCTTTTCTGAATCATCTTCCTCTTGGATCTGTACTTCTGATTCATTGTTTAGATTCTCATCTGAGGAGTTTGTTTCTTCTTCTATTTTTAAGATTTCTGTTTTCCTTGACAAATCCCCTTCACCTTCACAATTTTTTTCATGATTAGTAGACTCTTCTTTGACGGAACTTTTTTGGTCGTCCTTGTCTGTACTCTCCATGACACAAAATATCCTTCAGCAGGAAGCCTGTATAGTTATCACGACATACAGTGAATTGTTAATACAATAACGACCATCAGCAATTCAGCATATAAATAATAAAATGAAGTCATTTCAGGATGAGGGGATGTTGAAGATCATGCTGAGAAGTCGTATATTGCAAAATATCAAGGCAAGTGCTGCCTTGTTTATGAATTTTACGCATGCCATTTATGTCCAGATGGCAACACAAATGCAAAAAAGGTATACAGAATAAATCTTAACAGATGGCAAGCTGTCCTTCCTAATTTAGCTCTCATGCAGTTTTGCAAGGCATGCAGTAATAGTTTAGTATCAATCAGCAACTTTTTTTCTCGAACACGCAGAAGAGCTGTGTATATTTGTATTAAGAAGAAAAATATAAGGGTATACAGACCACCTCGCCCAGAGCCACACACACCCAAGCCACTGTGAGTACAACATGAAAAAGACTAAAAGCACAAGCACACAGCCTGACCAAAGTCTACAGAGCAACATAAAAAAAAAAAAAAAAAAAAAAAAAAAACACCAACAACAAAGCAAGGACTATTGGGCAGTTCTCAGCGGAAGAGTCTTTTTCACAAATAGAAGGAAAGACCACTCCGATATCACACATTAAATTCAACTGCAGTCAACATTCTGTACGCAGAACAAGTATATACTACAACCAAACTACTCGCGTACAACAATGCATTCAATCCAATATATACTAGATAATCGCTCAATCATAAAAGTGACCAGAACAAGTATTAATCACCTAATGGAGAAGAACAGGATGCATCGGTGGATGATCCATATGTACGCAGAGGGGAACACATTTACTGATTGAAACAGACATGGGCACACACCATTAAATCCCCAAGCAATCAAATGCACACGGAATGATAAGCATGTCGCTCTAACTCACGTCATGAGCTGCATCTCCCTTGAAACATTCCTCCACAAGCATCTCGCTTGGGTTTGGTCAAATGTCCCCCAAATCTGATTGATTAAATCCATCCAAACCACCAGATCAATCAGGGCCGGTGGGGGTTTGGGGCATGTTTGGTTCGTGGCCTATATTTGTCCATGGCCAATGTAGTTCACTTTTGAACTAGATTGGCCACAAATTTGGCCATCAACCAAACAAGTGTGGGGCTGGACACTCCTCGATCTTCCGACTCCTTCGAACCACAGGCGCATGTCACTCCCCCAACAATGATGTTGCAAGGCATCCAGTCAGACATCTAGCACCAATCAGCAACTTACATGGGTGTGCAAGATGAAGTTCATCAGTTTTAGTAGCACAAACAAACGACATAATCTAGATAATTTTGGAACATCGAATGATGCAGACTAGTCATTCATCGGCTGTCCCAAAGAATGATGCAACATTGGATGTGCGCAGCTCAGAAATTGTCTATTGCACGGCAAATTCAATCCTGAAATAGAAGCAAGGCCTCTCGGTGAAGTTGTCAATAGTACTCCAACCTTTCCTCAGAAAAAAGGAAAGACCACTCAACAGTCAGCACTTTATTCGACTGCAGCAACTACACAGAATGACAGAAATGGTGCATGCAAATGCTGAAACTGGAACGTCCTGAATCCAACAATAGGCCGTGGAGACGAACACTGGCACAAAACAAATTACCACCAAACTGCTTGCCTAAAACAGCGCATTCAGTCCAATCTGTAATAACTAGACTAGATGATCTAAAAGTGACCAGAAAAACTATTAATCTCCTACCGGAGAAGAACAGGACTATGACATGCATTGGTGATCGATACACTACATACGCGCGCGGGCGGGCAGGGAGGTTTGCTGATTGAAACAGGCACGGCCAGCAACCGATGGCAGACGGAACGCACAAGCATGCCCGCTCAAACTCGCGACACGAGGTGCATCTCCCTTGAAACATCCCCAACAAACATATCGCTTGGACTCGGCCAAATCCCCGCGACTCCGACAGGTTATGTCCATCCAAACACCCAGATCAGCGCTCATAAACAAGTGCAACAGCACACCGCGACTTGACCTCACAAACCAACGCTAAACATGAGATCCCGCACACAGGGCGTACACCAAGAGCACGAGGGATAAACCTAGAGGAGGAGAGGGGAAAATCTCCTCCTAAACCACATCCGCAGCAATCCGAGGAAGAAGAGAAAAAAAAATCAAAGCAACTAAACCCATTCCACCACTCAAAAAAAAAAAAAGTCAAGCACACCAACCTTACGAAGAACGCCGGGGGAAGGAATGAGTCCCAATCTGGCCCCGAAGTCCTCGAGCGAGTCGTGCTGCTGCGCGATTCAACAAACGAAAATCAAAGGGCGGGAAACAACAACAAAGGGGGTGAGGGAGGAGGAGTAAGGAAGCGGGCGGGGGGGCGTACGCGAGGGCCTTTGCTTCAGAGGCGGGTTTGACCGGGAGGAGGGAGGCGAGCGGGAGGAGGAAGGGAAGGGTGGGAGCGGCGGCGGAGTGGGGAGCGGCCGACCAGACCAGAGCCGACCGAGGGCGAGGGGGTGTGTTGAGAAGAGAAGCGGGAACCGCGGAGAAACTGACGAGAGAAACGGGAGAAAGGGGGCAGGCTGCAGGCAGGGGACGTTTCCCGGTCACGTGGGTCTGCCTTCTGCGGATCGGGCCTGTCGAGAGTGGATCGACATGGACTTTGACCGTGGCGGCCCACGTCAGGGGCGGTGGATTCTTCTGCTTGACTGCAAGTCTGAAGCTGCAACCAATGAACCAATCAAAAAGGCTCCAAGCTACCGATCAAAAAAAAAAAAAAAGCTCCGAGCTACAGTACTTTCTTGTTTGAGGCTTTCAGCTGTACCCCGTTCCTGTAACGGCAGTGCTCGTAAGAACAACGCCGGAAGATCATTTCCAGTCGTCTAGTACTATACTGCAAATAAAATAGAGTTTAAATATAGGCAATGTGATAAACCATTTACTAGAATCAACCTAAGTTTGTTAAACTTGGTGACTCTATCATTTCGATCGGGAGCGGATCTACCACCGGAGCTGCCGAGGCAAAGACTGAGAAAAAGAGATCTAAAAAGCCCCTTATAATTCGGTACAAATTAGAACAAAAGAGTATATATGAAAATCTGAACTTGCCTCTATGCATATAGAAACGTGCAAAACACTATTTACACACCGTAGATAAACTAGAATTTGAAATAGACAGCAGGATGTGCGGGCTGTTGGCGTTAGCCCCGGACGCTCATTGCGTGAACGTTTTTCTTCGCGTTTTGGACAGCGAGCTCCTTTCAAACAAGCATGGGACTTTGAGAGGCGTTTGCAATCCGTATGGATGTGGCAGGGAAGGTGCCTCAGGCTGGATTCTGCCAAGAGAAAAAAAAAGACTTGCAGTATGTCGGATTTTGCTAAAAAAGAAAAAAAAAAGACTCGCAGTATGTTAGATTTTGACAAAAAAATGAAAAATGAAAAAACGATCCGGTTTTATTTCGGGGTTTTGAACCCGACGTGAATCGAACACGCAACCTTCTGATCTGGAGTCAGACGCGCTACCATTGCGCCACGGATCCCGGATGTACGTGGATATGAAATGTTCATATATGACTACTGAAGCATTTATAAGCACACAGGTTTTATGTTCTTTTCCTGCTAGTTGTCTCGTAAGCATTCCGAGAAAAAAAACACTAAAAAATCTCTCTCCAATTTCTTGCACACTTGCAGTTTCATGTATGAATTTTTACCTCTAATGGCTGAATCCTTACTTCCTTAGATCCCTGTTAAACGCGGACGCGGCTCCAGCGCGGTGGTGAAGCCTCCCGTCGCGGAGGGCACCCACCCGGGTTTGATTCCCAGTCTGGGCGACCCAGGTGCCGTATGGAGATTTATTTCCTGGAGGAGCTGAGCAGTGTGTGAGTGTGTATAGATATGTTAGGGAGTGAGTTGATCTCAGTAGACGCGTTCCAGACTACTGGACAGTCTCATCTACGTTTGAGCGTGCGGTCAGCGCAGATGCCCAATATGAGTCTTACATCAATAGGCAGTGCTCCTGGCGATATTTCAAAAAAAAAAAAAAAGATAGATCCCTATTAAACATCATGCAAACTGTGGGCTGGAAAAATCTTTGAACCGCTGACACCTGGTCCAGTACTGCCTGCGCAACGCCGCCCAAAACCAGAAATCCAGAACTGAAAGAAAACTCCACAAAGAAAACAACAGCTGACAGAAAAACACTGAAAAGTGTCTGCGGTCTCCACACAAACATATTTTGGGATCTTTGTACTATTTGTATTCGTATCTTCCACGCATGAATTCTCGGCTGAACTTGTTAAATTTAATCTTTTAAGGAACCCTGTTGAGAGGCTGACTGTTGAACAGCTGAAGATTATTGGGTCGGTTCTATATTCCTACACAAAAGGTAGTGTCGAGGGAGTTGTGTCCATGATTGACGTACAAAAGGCTGTTGCCAGCGGGAATCTCAGCAACAGGTGTTCCTGTGTCTCTTTGCCACAAGCGACACATCCTGGCGTGGGGTGTGGTGATGATAATCCAGAGCAATGTACAAGTGCTCGGGTTGGCAGGCGTTGATGATGGATCAGCTAGAGAAAGGTGTGGCAAATAAGCAAATGATCAATCAAACTGTGAACAAAAGATGTCATCGTGTATTGATAATTTTATTCCAAAAATAGCATATGTTTCACTTCAGCTCGAGGTCAGTTTGCGTGCTGTGTGTTGGGACCTAGTCTATTACAAGAATCTGCAATCACTTGGTATATAAGATTTCCTAATGTGGCTCCTACAAAGAAGCTTCAAACTAACCATTTTCTGCCCAGAGTTCGAGAAAGGAGGCACAATTCAGGACACCCAAGTACCGCTGCACCAAAACATTTGTTACAGATCAAGAATGTTTTGAACGTCGGCTTTAGAAATTGCCTCATGGAAAGAAGGCTTACACCTCTAGTTCAGCAGGGAAGCACATTATGAACATGATAAGTAAGGCAACAATTGAAATGAAATACGGTCAAATTCCAATTAGCTTTAGGTTCTAGAGTGAAGACTTACCAGCAGTAGAAAAACTAAGCTAAGGATAATCATAATTCATAAGAGATGAAGGCAGAAGAAACAATCACGTGCATCAAGACTCCAGACTAAGTCAAACCAGCTACTCCGCATATGACAAAAACTTGGACTACAAGGGATTAGATCACTAGTGGTTTTATTGCAGAAACTAGAATAGAGAAGGCCAGCACAGTGGAGAGCATGAGTTTCAGTTTCACCATCCGTATGAAACACAAAATGAGATGTTAAAATTAGACTACAGAGGGCACAACCCTAGCACGAGCTGCAGCATAAGCATCTGGAAGGCCAGGAACAGAGTCCTTCTGGCAATCAATGAACTTCAATCTGAAATTATCCTCTCCAGTTTTGACAATCTGAAAAAGTTTGTGTTGCTATTCATCAAACCCTTTGCCTGCAGGACCTTCATGACATAACGCCAGGGCACTTCTACAGGCTTAATCCTAACAGAACAGGCCTTTCCAGAATGCATTGTCACTCCATCCCAACCTCATTGACCAGGAACTCAATCTTTTGGGGAAGCTTGTCACCAGAGATTCCTAAAACACTCGGCATCTTGGACAATGCAATGAAGACCTCAGATTCGGTACAACCAAAGGTCCTCTTAAAGAAATCATGCTTGGCAGCAACCTTCTCTTTGGAATGACAGGAGATGGTCCCCAATACATACTTGAACATCTACGGGCTGCACGGAACCCCAAGCGGCTCCGTGAGCAACACACAACATACAGCTGGGCAATGTTCGGAACACTTAAGCCGCACTGGAGAAGCAGCGCGATGTTGGCCTTCATCAGGCTGTCAAGGCTCGGCAATAGGAAGTTCTTGTTCCTCTTCATGATGACTATGAGTTGTTCAAACGAACCGAAGAAGGATATGGAGAACTCGAGATTGTGGCCGATGTTGCAGCACTGGAGAGTGCGTGCGTGACCAGAAGGAACCTACCAACCTGAGGAGCGGGAAGACTGAGGCAGTCGCCGAGGAGCAGATAATCAGCGGATCCGCGGCGATGTCAAGCGAGAGAGGCCGATGCCGGAGAGGAGGGCGGGGATGGTGTCGGGGTTGGATGCGGACTTGAGGCGGGAGTTGGAGAGCTCCTCGAATGGTTTACTTTATTTTTTGGATGCCTGATCGAACACCTTCTAGGACGCCTTGCGAGCTTGAGCTGGGGTGAGGCGGCAGTAGGTGAGGAGGTAGTCTGAACATAGCTTAGTATTTTGAGCCTATGAGAACTGGAGAAGGTGACAGATGCCAATTCTATAAGAAGAAATCTAGCACAGCTGAAAACAACACGATCCTTGTACGAGAACAAAACGAAAGGGTCACATACAGAAAGCAGGCTATTAACCTGTTGTTACTTGTTAGTCAAATTTGCTGCAACTTCCATAACTGAAACAAACTAAGAAAATAACACTAGTAGATCACAAAGCTTCAGCTAGAGTCGTATCAGGCACCAAATGATGACTCATGTTAGGGCATATCAGTATTATACATGTTTACCAATAGAAACCGGAATGATTGACAGCACATATTATAGCAGAATAATGAACCTTAATGTTCTACCTTTCTTTTTTCAATAAAGTGCTCCTTCTGTGCATGGATGAACTTGTGCCTTCTCAGAACAAGCGTCAGCATCACCCAGTTCAGATTTCTTGTAAATCAGCCCCACTTGGAGCTTTCCCAGAACATCTGGAGGCATAATCATCAGCGAGGCTAGGGACAAGGTCCTTGTAAGGAAGCACAAACTTTTTCAAGAAAACCTTCTCAGGCAACGAGGCTGTGTAGTAGTAGCTGAAATCACCATTCAGCAACTCCTTCTTCCTCAGAAGATTTAGCAGCCAATACCGGGGCAACAACCTCCGCTCAAGGCTATACATGAACAGCGCTGGCCTTTGGGCAATGTACAGTGGCTCCAGACCGACATCTCTCGTCAAAAAATGCATAACTCTTCGAATCTTTTCCTCAGATAGGGGCAGGACAAGTGGTGCCTTCCTCAGAATTACTAACACTTGATCCCGTGAAAAGCCAAGTTTCTGAAACATCTCCATTTTCCTAGCAATATCCTGCTTTTTCATGACAGCAATCAGAGCAAGCGCACGGCGGAACAACGGTGAGCCCTGCTCCACGCCTAACTTCTCCACTTCCTCAGCGGCTTCCTGGAGAGACTTGAGGTTCATAGTGAACAGCCGGCTGGAGAACAGATTTGTACCGACAATTTCACGGGCACTTATACCATATCGCTGGAAGAAGGCCAAGTTGGGCTTGGCCACACTCTCGACGTCGGCACACAGGATGGCGCTGTTCATCCTGAGGGCCTGCAAGAGTTTATCGAAGGAGCCAAATACCTCAAGCCAGAAACCCACTCTGCGGTTCAGGGAGCTGCAGCGCGAGGTATAGAAGAAGGGGACCATACGTGCGATCTCGGGACGCGACAGGCCGAGGCCTCCGAGCTCGGCGACTCGAGGAGCTAGAGTCCTCTCCACGCCAGCACATAGGAGGTGCGGATCGACGACGACAACGGCCGGGATGTCAGCGCGGGGGAGGCCGAGGTCGGAGAGGAAGGCGAGGACCGCATCAGGCCTGGAGGGGGACTTCAGGTGGGATAGCTTCTTGGACGCTTTGACGGCCTGGGCCCGGGTGAGGCCGCAGGCGGCGACGAGGTAGTCCTCGACGGCGAAGGGTTTGGGCGAAGTGGTGGATGCGGTGCTGGAGATGAGGTGGTGGAGAGAGATGAGCGGAGAAATTCGGGGCGCCGGGAGGCGGGTTGTGGTGTCAAGGGGAAGGGGAAGGGGAAGGGGAAGGATGCGCCTCCGCAGGTGGTGGATCATGGCGGCGGCGGCGGCTGCGGGCGGCGGCGGCGGCGGCCAAGCCCTTCCAAATTTCCAAGCCGTCTTCAAGCTATCGCTCTTCCAACGGTTAAGTGGACCCGAAGGCCGGAGCAGTAAAAAACGGCCCATAGAGGATTAGGCCCATCAGGGAACCTTGTTTAAAACAAGATGCGCATACAAGCTCAAGTAGTCATTCTGTCGTACTGACAACGCAATTGGTTGTGATTAATTCAAACCAGTTTGTACTGAATGCAGAGTAAAGAACCATGAAGGGTACTTTGCCAAATAGTATGAAATATCTCATCTGAAACCTACATTCAGAATTTCAGATAGCATTCATTTAGACAGTCCCTATATGGGTACATGAATCATCTAGCAAGTTGATGAGATTCAGGAAGAAATTATAAAAGGCCGCAGTTCCAGTGTTCCATTAGGCACTAACCACAGCTAAGGGGATGTGGAAACAGTTCACCAATTTACTGCCCGCAGCATCAAAATATTGCTCTTTCCAAGCTGGTTCTTTTTTTCCTAGAAGGCATCAATCTGAACCTAGTGGGCAGTTTCCCATTGCAGCATCCCTCTGCTAGGAAGTGGTGCAGCATCCAGTAGTAGCTTTGGTTGTGCTTCAAGAATCCATTTGCCTTGGGAAACTCCACATCATAGTGCTGGTGCTCGAGGCAGCTCTCCAAGCTATATATAAGCAACACAAACTTGTGATTAAGGAGCTCTGAGCAGTGAAATCTGACACTATCAGCAATGGTCTCAGCATTACCGAGTGCCTCGGGCAATCTTTAGACCATCCCCAATGGATGGAGTAAATGGGATGTGTATAGTACTGTTTGACACTGTAACGCTACAGTACACAGAGAGAGGTAATTGGAACAGTGGATGAATAGGAATAGACATGCATTTGGGCATTTCCATTTGGGATAGCCTTAAAGTCGCAGATAAATAAACTCCACGGTGTTATTATTCACTAGGACGACCATGGAATACAGTACTCGCAAGTTACAGCTTGTATGTTGCAAGCGTATAAAATATTCGCTCTCAGCAGCAAGGCAGCAAATTAGCACTTCACTTGGAATTATGAAATTCAAGGCCTTAAGATGAACCTTTGCACAAGCAATGCTACATGCTGCTGCAATAACAGCTCGAGCTGAAGGGCAAACTCAGTCAGTTTACCTTTGTACTGAATCAAACTACTAGTCGTTACAGTACAAGTATCAGATCGGACAGTCCGATAAGCTCGATTGCTGAGGGGCTTGTGAAAATTGCTCTCTGTAAATCATGTCCCTCGACTGCCGGACGATGTTGGTATCCAAGGGAGAGCTTCGGGTAGTCCGATTGCTTCAATTGATTCTGGACTTAAAAAAATGTTCTTTTTAAATCATGTCCTTATAGTCCGATGTAGATATACGATGCAACTTCGGACAACTAGGTTAGTTGAACTTTCCTACCTTCAATCTTGCTCTGTGTGGTGACAACGGTGATCATGAGATCATCTCGACCCCGCTCATCATCCGTCGGTGAAGGACCTGGAGGAAGATTGGCGGGCGATGTCACGAATCATGGCCGAGATCTCCACTGGGTAGGAAAGCATGAGATTCCTAGAGGGCACCTTGCTCTGCGAATGAAGGTTCTTCGGCAAGGCGATTCATGGTGGTAGGGATGAACTCAGGCTACAAGTGCCATGCCGACAACCGTAAGACATCTCTGCAAGCCATCGTGTAACGATGAATCTCACGGACCAAGCACCTCTAATTGCTCACCCAAACACTGAATAATTGTTGTCTCACTCTTGAAAACTAGAAAATGAAACCTCCCACTGAAGCAATGGGAGCAATTGAAGCACACCTAGTTGCTCACTTGATGTGTCACTTTTGAAAATGAGGAAATAAAACTTTCCACTAAAATTGGCATAAAACATGTGTCAGGATGAATCTCATGGACCAAGCAAAGTACACCTAATTGCTCATTCCAAACACTCAATAATTGTTGTCACTCTTGAAAACTAGGAATGAAACGTCCCACTAAAGCAATGGGAACAATTGAAGCGCACCTAATTGCTCACTTGATGTGTCACTTTTATAAACTAGGAAATGAAACTTCCAACTGAGAATGGCCTAAAACATATACTTTTTGTCTAACTATATAGATAACTTAGTCAACAACTTTGATCTTTTCCATGTGCACTGTAATCGGATATGCTAAGAATGTTCCTAGCTCTTTCGCTCATCCTCTCCATCTTGGCCCCATTTGGATGAGCATTGTGATTTGTGAATAGGATTGGTATATGAGATGAGATTAAATGTTGGGAAACCTATGAATGGAGTGTTGATGAGAGGTGATGATATTGAGCCTTCTCTAAACTATATATACATGTCACTGAACAATTGAGGCACTAGCATGTAGGCAAATTTTCCACACAGAATTTTGTTGAAACTAGTATAACTTAACTAGTACAGTATAAAATCTAAATGGCATGATTCATCTCTCTCTCTCCCTCCCCCTCCCCTCTCTCTCTCTCTCTCTCTCTCTCTCTCTCTCCCTCCCCCTCCCTCTCATATAAATTGAGTCCTATCTCCAGCATGTAGGCAATTTTTCCATACTAGAAAAAAAAAAGAAATTACATTATTAAGTATAAAACCTGAATGACAGGATTGGATTCTGACTTCCTTGTATGCCTTGCCACGTCTCTATTAGCGTTTAATAAAAAAAAAAACTATAATAAGTGCAAAACCTATATAACAGGATTGGCTTCTGACTTCCTTGTATGCCTTGCCACGTCTCTATTAACTTTGAATGAAAATAACCTCAATGTTAATAATCTATAAACACTGGCTGATTTCTTATACTATAATTTACTTGTGTCATATTGTAGGTCAAAACTGAGCACACAACAATTTTCTTATGTAGAACTACACCAATAACCTTTATATCAACAACTCTTGTGATATGTACAACCAATAATCCTCACTTGTAAATGTTAGTTCTATGACACAGTTTCTACTGATAGATTCCATCCATTCTTTTTTTAAATGACGTTCATACCAATCTATTTAGCTTGTTTCCAGTACAAAACTTTTGTCTGAAATGACACACTTGCAAATGGAGGTAATAGTATAAAACTAAGCAACTATGATGATTTGTTAGCTCTATTTGATAGTACGAATGATTACAACACTGGATGGTATGAAGAAAAACTCTACGGGAGTATCATCGTTGCTTCCAATAGTAGTTACATGTTCATAGACAAGACTGAATAGGCTTGCCTATAAGTTCTGAGGCGCGGCCAGGCTGCACAAGCCTTTCTGATAAGACACCAGAAGTGCACCTATTGTAAACAATGGCGAAACAGAAGAATAGAATTCCCACAAATTAGTCCTGAATGTCAAGGTGGGAGTAGCATGAGTATCATCTTTGTTGTTCTCAGATGCAATGGCAGCAGAACATATTAATCATCGATGACGAGTGACATTAATATTGAGAACCAAAGAACAATCCCATGTTAAATCAAACATGTTGCACCTGGAAACATCAATCCATAACGCCCACTTGGATTGGACTGGAAGCAGAGATTAACTCTGCAGCATTCATTAATTATATGGTGGATCACCTACAACATAATTGTAAAACATGAGACAATTAGCACCGGGAAGGCAAACCTTAAAATCACCCTTTCAAAATTGCACACACTCCCAGCAGAACCTGGCACATCCTTTAGTACCTTTTGTCATATCAGATAGTAATCCCATGTGGTACTTTCTTAGCACAGCTAGAAGTGTAAGCATCAGCAAGGCCTGGAAGCTTATGCTTGTAATGATGTATGAATCGGTCCAGGAACTTCTTCTCAGACAGGGAAAACGCATAATAGAAGTCAAACTTATCACCAAGCAACCCATTTGCATCGAGAATCTTGATCAAGTGATGCCGGGGTATCAACCTGTGCTCAAGACTATACATAACCAGCACTGGCCTTTGAGCAATGTAAGGCGTCTCCAGCCCGACATCCCTGGTCAAGAAATCCACATTCCTCCTCAGTCTTTCCATCGACATGTTGAGCAAAATAGGCATCTTCCCCACAGCAGTCAGCACATCTTCCTGAGAAAAGCCAAGAATATTAAGGGCCCTGATCTTGTCTTCGACCTTCTCCTGGCTCTGGAACGCAAACACCACAAGCGCATGATGAAACATCCCCGAGTTCCGCTGCAATCCAAACTCACCGACGCGAGTCAGGGCGGCCTGGACGTGCTCAGGGGCCCTGGTCAGCACCTGCGGCAGGAGTGAATATGGGAAATTGCCCACACGTACGCCATGCTGCTGGAGGAGGGCCAGGTTGGGCTTGACCACCTTCTCAACGTCGCTGCCTAGGATGTTGCTTTTCTGCTTGAGAGCCACGAGCAGCTTCTCAAATGAGCCCATGACCTCGAGCCAGAATCTGAGGTTGGAGCCGAGGGCTTTGCTGCGGAAGGCACAGCCGGCGAGCGGGACGAGGCGCGCCATCTGGGTGCGCGAGAGGCCGAGCTCGGTGAGCTCAGTGACGCGGGGAGCCAGGGTCTTCTCCAAATTGGCGCAGAGGAAGCGCGGGTCGGACGCGACCATGCTCGCGATGACGGGGCGCGAGACGCCCAGCTTGGAGAGGAAGGCGAGCACGGCGTCGGGCCTGGACGGGGAGCTGATGTGGCCGAGCGGTTTCGACGCCTTGAGGGCCTGCGCGCGGGTGAGGCCGCAGGTGCCGACGAGGTACTCCTCGACGGCGAATGGTTTTGGGGAAGTGGGGGCGGCGGCGGTGGCCGAGAGGAAGCGCTGGAGAGAGAGCAAGGTGACGGCCACGGGGGCGTTGGGGAGAGGCCATCGCGTGGAGAAGAGGGGCGTGCGGAGATTTCGGAGGCGAAGCATGGCGGCGCTGCGGCCTGCGGCGGCGGCGGCGGCGGCGGCCGGCGTTTGGGGGGATGCTGGGGGGACGCGGGTAGCCAGCCAGGGCTCTGGCCGCTGTAGTTTGGGGCTTGGGGCCCGCCCGTCTTGTCTGAGGCATTTCTACCCTTCGAGTTGGATTTCGTGGGCTCGGCCCATAAACAATTTTGGCCTGCCCATAAATGTAGCACATTTTGTGCGATAACCGCTCGCCGTAGCGCTTGCTCTCTCTCCCCCCAATCGCCCCATCCTCGCCGTCGCCGTCGCCGCCGCTGGCGCCGGCAGCCATGCTCCTCGTCCTGAAACAGCACTTCCCTCTCGCCTTCCGGCCCCGCACGACCGTCACTCTCCTCTCGCTGCGCCACCGATGCCGTCTCCCCAAGACTCGGCTCTCCGCTTCCGCCGAATCGGCTAGCCGCGCCGCCCCCTTCGCCGTCGATGACTACCTCGTAGCCACGTGCCACCTCACCCGCGCGCAGGCGCTCAAGGCCTCCAAGGCGCTCTCGCACCTCAAGTCCCCCTCCAGGCCCGACGCCGTGATCGCCTTCCTCTCCGGGCTCGGTCTCTCCGGCGACGACATCGCCGCCGCCGTCGCCTACGACCCGAAGCTTCTCTGCTCCGAGGTCGAGCGCACGCTGGCCCCGCGCCTCGCCGAGCTCCGGGACCTAGGCCTCTCCCCGTCCCAGATCGCGCGCCTCGTCCTCGTGGACCCCGCGCGCTTCCGCCGCCCCACCGTCGTCCCCAAGCTGCAGTACTACGTCACCGTCTTCGGCACCTTCGAGAACCTGCTCCAGGCGCTCAGGAGCAACTCCTACCTTCTCAGCTCCGACCTTGAGCGGGTGGTCAAGCCCAACGTCGCGTTCCTCATGGAGTGCGGGCTGGGTGCTTGTGATATTGCCAAGCTGTCCCTCCCCGTCCCTAGGCTGCTCACTACCAGCCCAGAGCGCGTCCGGGCGATGGCGGAGCGCGCGGAGGCTATCGGTGTGCGCCGTAACACAGGGATGTTTAGGCACGCGCTGCTGGCCGTCGCGTTCCTCAGCGAGGAAAAGATTGCTGCCAAGGTGGAGTTCTTGAAGACGACGTTCCGCTGGTCAGATGCTGAGGTGGGCGTTGCAGTTTCTAAACTGCCATTGGTGCTCAAGCAATCCAAGGACAGGCTGCACCGCATGTCGGAGTTCCTGATCAATCAGGTTGGTTTGGAGCCAGAGTACATTGCTCATAGGCCTGCTCTGCTTACATATAGCTTGGAGCGCCGCCTCGTGCCCCGGCACTATGTTGTGAAGTACCTTAGGGAAAATGGGTTGTTAGAGCGGAGCTACTATACTGCAGTCCAGGTGAGCGAGAACGTATTCATGGAGAAGTTCATACGTCCTTACAAGGAAGCTGCACCAAGCCTTGCCCAAGACTATGCAGCTGCTTGCCGAGGAGAAGTGCCTACTGCCTTCAGATTTCAGGAAGTCAGCACCGGCTCAGCAAGTGTTTGACTGTGTAGCGTGCAGCCAATGTGTTAACACTGAGCAGTGAGCTGATAGTTTTGTTAGTGTTCTTTGCTAACTGTAGTGTGTTGCTACATGCCGATTCAGTTGTAGCTGATACCCAATGGGACCAGTATTTCGATTCCAAATCCTGATCGTAGACTGGATTTTGTGTAAAGAAGAGGGGTGTAATAGCTATGACCACCACTGCATTTCTTTGCTCTCTATTAAACAATTTGACTCAAACCTTTTCTTTCTTACTATTGGGAACAATTTCAAAAGAATGAAGTCTGACTTGTATTTGATTCTATCTTTTTTGACCCAGCTAGCATAAGCTTTACTCAGTTTACAGAATCATGCTAAGGAGTAAAGAGTGTCATGTGACACAGTGAGTCCATACATGGAGTCCTCCCTTTGCACTTTGACTGCCATCGTCTGATGCTTACTCACAGTTTACATACTCATGCAAAAGACTGTCATGACATTCATAGCACAGTGAGGCTGTGAGGGCATATCCATTTTGCACTTGCACTGCCATGTGCCATTCTCTGAGGCTCTGATGCTTTGTTCCCTTGATCAGGAATCTGGGAAGGTGATCTATCCCAATAAACTAATTTGCTGATGAAACCAAACACTGTGTACAGCCAGAAATGAGAGTTTTGAGTTTTAAACTGTTTTCTGTCAAGCGTTTCACCATGTTCTGTTTTTATTCTGTCCACAGTAGCTGGATTTCCATTTTCATTCTGTCATGCATGTTTTCATTCTATCAGATGCCTGTATCAGCATTTTAAGTTCTATGATCTGTATCTGGATTGTGCTCAGGTCATGTATGTCTACCGGTATGTTCTTCGCCAAGCTTAAAGCACACCATTTTTCTTAATTTCAAAGTATGAATAAATTTCTGAAAATCTGATGCCACATTATGAATAAATTTCCCTTTTGAACAATTGTCAACCTTTGGAGTCTGGAGGCTTTTGATTTGACAGAAGAATTCAACCCCACCGTGTTCCTGCTGCAGAGGCATGTTCTTCATCTTTTTTTCTTATCAAAATGCAACGGATATAATATAAATTCTATATCTTGGGTCCTGCTACAATTTGTTGGGAAATTGGCAAGCGCATCTACAAAGCATTCCTTGTTGCGTCAGGTAATTTTAGACGTGGGTTTACTATTCCTCGATCCTGCGATAAGTCACTTGAGGGTCGAGAATTTGTTCCATGCAATAGTTAAAAATGTTCTATTTGTTCTTCATGAACTTTGGATTAAACTAGAGTCGAAGATAGGCTGTTGTGTATGGCTTATTTTGTTGTTGTCGCAGAATGGTAATTAGTAATACCTCCGTTTATAAATATATGACTTTTTTCAACAACTTCGAATATTTGTCTCATTCAAAAAATAAATTCGAATATGTAAAAATACAACTCCTACTCAACAATTCAATTCTTAGTAATAAACAAATCACAACAAAATAAATGATAAGCTTATCCAATTTTTTGAATAAGGCAAGTGATCGAAGTTGTGAAAAAAAAAATCAACCGTATCATACATTTATGAACGGAGAGAATGGTATGCTGCAATATGGATTTTTCTTATATTCATGCTGTTAGGCTTTCCTCAGTTTCTCACTAGTTCGTCTATTTCACTGTCTAGATTTTAAACATTCTATCTACAATGCTTGAGTGCTCGGATATTTTGCACATCCCTAACTCTAGTGATCATAGCCTTAAAACAATCCATTTCTCAAACTGAGAACGTTGGCAAGGATTTTATTTTCGAATCCTGTGTTTTTCATGTATGCTTGACTGTTTTATGTAAATTTTTGTGTAATTCATGTGAAAATCCTGCGTTCTAAGAAATACATTAAAATGCGAGCGAACTGTCATCCTGTTAATCAATAGCAATGCCACCGTCAACAGGGGCGAAGCTAGGTTTTGTCTCCCTGGTGCACTGGCAACAGGGTGGACCGAATATTCATGTGTAATTTGAGTAAAATTTACCACATCTCACGAATAAATCCTTTAGTTGCTTATGCAGTGCACCACCTTTATATTTGTGCTAGCTTTGCCTCTGGCCGTCAAGGAATTTCAGCATCTAACACCAAGATTGTATGTCTCACTAAAATTGACACCTAGTTCACAAGCTTTCTAATATTTGACACCGGAAGTATGAACTTTTCCAGGTTTGGGGGATTCTCTCTATTTTGTTTTTCTTTTTACTCTCCAGCCTGCCTTGCTCTGTTCACCATCCTCGTGTTACGGCGTGGTGCGGATGCCATGGATGCGAGCTCTGGTGAGTTACAACCGTTAGGGATGGAGACGGGAGAGGAAGAAGATGACCTATGAAGAAGAGGATGGAGGAAGGAGATGACATGCGGATCCGTACGCCATAGTCACAAGAAAAATAAGAACCAATTGCAAAAAAGGACAATCCATTGGCTTTGTAAGCAACACTAGAAAATAGAGAAAATGGATGAGGCTCTCTCAAATTCAAGAAATTTGTGCCTCCGGACCCGGTGTTAATCTATACCTATATAACCTATATATAAGTGAAGCTCGTTAATCTTTATTAACTCTATTTTTCTCAACATACAAGCTGTTCATATCATCTATAAGTCCATTTAGTTAAAGGGCCATGTCATCATCTAGAAACCTCTATTGATAGCATCTATCGATTTTCTATAGCTACATATGTGCAACTACTCCCTCCGTATTTAAATATAAGTCGCGATTGACTCTCTTCCACAAATTCAATCGATCATCTTATTAAAAATTATAATTTATTATTTATTTTGTGGTGATTTGTTTTATCATTGGATAGAGTTTGAGCAATGATTTGTTTCTTTATATATTTATACAATTTTTTTAAATAAGACGAATGATTTAAGTTTTAGAAAAATCAACCACAACTTGTATTTAAATATAAAAGAATATTAGTCTATGGATATTATCCTACAAAATCTTCTATATATAAATAGGAGACCCCTACTACATATTTCTTTCAACATGCGTGAAGCCATGTCATCGTATGGCCTATTAAGTTGAATGCCACGTCACCGTCCACTAAGACCTCTATTTAAACATTCCATTAATCTTTTGTGGATTTATGCGTGCAATGTCTTTCCGTGTGTATGCGTGGGTCACGTGGAAAGTATTTCTTTCCATGATGTTAGTATTTTATTTACTTTTTTTTAATATATGAATCATATTATATTTAACATTATAAAATTTCAGCAGCAACGTCTAGGTTTACAGTATTAAAAATGCTGGTTGTTCCATGAAATACAGACCAGATTTTCCCCCACTCGGCGGCCACCACAATCGCACTGGCATCGCCGCCGGTCAGTGCCAGCTTCACACAATCACACGTTGTAACACCCCGAAATTTAGCCCTGGAAATTTTCTTCTAAATCTCTCCCTAATTCAAAATCAATTCTTCGAAAAACCCCGATGTTTGTTTGTTTGTTTGTGTGATGATGTGAACTCAACTAAAATCTCCAAATATTCTCAAACACTCTACCAAAATTTTTCTCACAAAAATCTCTACCAAGATTCCTCTCAAATTTTCCTTCCAAAAATCAAACCTAAAATCAGAAATGGAAAAGGAGAAACCCATTCCCCCCTTGGGCCAAAACTCCCTTCCCCACCGCCCATCTCCTTCCTCCCCCCCTCTTTCCCTCACCCGGCCCGGCCGCCCCCCCGGCCCATCTCCTGCCGCGGCCCATCGGCCCCCTCTCCCTTCTCCTACCTCTGTCCTGACGCGCAGGCACGGCGCGCGCCACGCGCCGCGCGCCGTCGTGCCCCTCCACGCCGGACCTCGCGCCTAGCCCTGCCATCCGCGCGCCGCGACGGCCCCGGCCCCGCCGTGCCACGGCCGGCCCTGCCAAGCCACGCCGGACCCCCGCCGCCACGCTGTCGTAACCCCGCGCTCGGCCCTCCCCCCTCTCCTGTCCCCGCCGTGGTACCGCCCTCGCATCGCCGCGCCGGCCCCTACTCGCCGCGCCGCGCCGACCCTACACCCCGCGCCTGGCTCGGCCGTGCTAGATCTCGCCGCGCACGCCACGCGCGACGCTGCACGCCCGTCGTGGCGCCTCGCAAGTGCCTCAGCCCCGCCGCGACGCTGCCACCACCCGCCACGCGGCGACTAGCCCCGCGCCGGACCCGGCCCCTGCCCGCGCCGCGCCCGGTCCCCGCGCCGCGCCCCCGGCCCCGCACGCCGCGCTCCGCGACGTCACCACGCGGGCCGCGCAGTGACGTGCCCACCAGCTATAAAAACCCTCGCCACCGCCGTCGCTCCCCGCCTCATCTCACCGCACCACCACCGCTGTCGCTCGCTCGTGCTCCGGCGCGCCACTACCGCCGCGAGCTCAAAATTCCCCTTTCCCTCACCACCAGAACCCAATTGCTCCCTCCCCGAGCTCCGCCACACCGCCGCCTACCTCCCCGGTCCCTCGCCGTCGCCTCCCCACCACCACCAGAACCGCCGCGCGTGCTCCATCACGCCGCCGGTGCGCTCCCCCACAACACCGCCGTCGAGACCCCACCCCGAGCCACCACTCCGCCTCCACGATACCACCACTTGGTTCGCCTCACCGACCTCATCGTCGTAAGCACGACCTCGTCCCCGTAACCGGTCGGACGGTGGAGAACCGCCGCCGCCGCCACCGGAGGTCCGCCCGGGCCGTTCCGGTTCGGTTGAGGACGACGCGCCGTCACCCCCTGGACGCCGTCTCCTTTTTCCAGTTGCTGCTCCGTGGGCCCCACGCGACGTCGTTCCCTCACACCGTCGCCGTCACCACCACGTAACGCCGTCGCTTCCTTACCGCATCTGACGCGTGGGCCCCACCCAACGCCGTCTCCCGCGCCGTCCGCGCCGCGTGGGCCGAGCCAGGCCGAATTCCTTCCCCGGCCCAGGTTTGTTCCCCGCGGGCTGAAACCAAGAAGAAGCCGAATCTACCCCCTGAACTTTCTAGAAAAGTCTAATTCTACCCCTTAACACTAAATACTCCATATCTCCTCCGTTTGAACTCCGATTTGGGTGATTCTTGCGCCTAAATTCATCTAAAATCAAGCCCTATCCATCCATACACTCCACAAAAGGATTCGTTCCCCTCCAACCCTACCATGCGGCCACCATCTCGCCGTTTCTGTTTCCGCCATAGCCGCCCACTTTCTTTTCCCTGGCGTTATCGCAATCCCCGCTACCGCAAACGCCAGTGTGGCCGGCAGCTTGCAGCCCAACTTGCTACGTCCCACTTCCTACCTGAACCAACGAAGTTGGTAAGCCCCACCCACAAATAGCTCATACCCCCTCCAAACATCCTACTATCCCCACCACCCTAAATAAAGTTGAGCTCACATTATGCCTCGATTTGTTGTGTGTTTTCTTGTTTATACACGTAGGCTACACCGAAGAGTCCGTTTGGTCTGCCCCTCGCAGTGTACTACACGACGGTCATCGCTTCCTACGCCCAGCACTTGATGGATTAACCGCTTCAACAAAGCATATGGCAAGTCCACTGGAATCCCCACTTGATGCATAAATTTCCTATGTTTTACAACCACAACCCTTGGCCTGATAATTTCATAAAAACTTGCATGTTTTGCTTGCTAAGGTAACCCCACAACTATACAGCCACCTAAGCCTATTTTAGATATAGTGCGCATAGGTGGGAATGTTCATTAATTATATATATCATAATCTTGATGATAAGTGGGGATTATGGTTGTGGAACTTGATGGGTTTGGGATAAGGATAGGTGTGTGTGTTTTAAAATAAAATGGGAAGAACCCCGGCAAACGACCCACGAGTCGGGATACTCCATTTAAGGGCAGGGTATGAACGGTAACTTAGCAACCCGCGGTTACCTAAGTCCCGGGAGTCGTGTAGACGACCGGGTAGGTGGATGCTCACAGTGTTGAGCAGTGGAAAGTTGGAACGGTTCTACCTGCGCTCTGTAAGGACCGCGTTGATTTTCATCTTGCCTAACTCTTTTAGTACAACCACTTGCTTTGTATGAGGCATTGGCTAGGCCCGAGCCGGAGTGGATAGCCTAGTAGCTTCTGTGCTGGCGCACAAGGGGCTAGGAAAGGGGTTGGGAGCCTCGGGAGTACCGCGGGGTACTAGAGTGGCTAGGTGGCCCGAACCTCGAAAGTACTGCTAGGCAATGAAACAAAGGCAACGGTTTGGTTTGGAATTCGGATGCTTATTTGGCCGTAAGTGTCGCTGAGTTCAACTTGTGGGAATTAGTACAACCTCTGATCAGAGTAAAACCTATTCGAGTAGTCCGAGTCCACTGGTATGGATGAGTTACGGCTTGGTTCTTCAATTAGCACTTTTCATAAACTAAAAATGTTGGCAATGAGTTGGCTTTTGGTTGAAGAATTGGTTTTTGGGTGGGAGTTAAGCTACGGAGTAGAACCCTATAGCGGTGTGAATAGTGTGATGGCTGGAAAGTCTTTGGCCATGTGGACCGGCAAGTCCAGTGGCACCCCCTTTTAAGAAAAACCCTGTTTCTGAATGACTAAAACTTGTTAGACTATCTCGAACCCTGCATACAAAATGTTTTTATGCAAAACCTCCCTAAGCTCCAGATATATCCTGCATATAGATGTAGCTATACCCCCACTTCTTACGGAGGAAGGTGGGCTTGCAGAGTACGATTGTACTCACCCTTGCTTTGTTAATATTTTTCCAGTGGAGACGATGAGAGCACCATATACGACCGTGATTAAGGGCTACGACCTACTTCCCAACTGCGACGTGGAGAAGTTTGGGCCTACGTTTATATTCCGCGGCTTAGATTTTAAAGGGTTGCGCCCCTTTATTGTCTGACCCATTAGGGCGGATCTGTATCACTCTGATGTAAGAATGTGATTACCAAACCCTAGAATGGTAATAAAGCACATTTTAGCCCCATTATGGAAACTGGGGCGCTTCACACGTCGGCCGCAGCCACCGCCGCCGCCGCTATGCTCCGCCTCCGCAAATGCATCCTTTCGCGTCTCCTCTCCCCACTCTCTCCGAGCAGCCCCTCCACCAGCACCATCGCCCCACTCCACCGCCTCTTCTCCGCCACCACGAGCCCCTTCGCCGTCGAGGACTACCTCATCTCTACATGCCACCTCACTCCTGTGCTGGCGCTCAAGGCCTCCAAGGTGCTGTCGCACCTCAAGTCCCCCGTCGGCCCTGACTCCGTGGTCACCTTCTTCTCGGGCATCGGCCTCTCTGACGCCGACATCGCCGTCGCCGTCGCCCGCGACCTGAGGCTTCTCTCCTCGAAGGTTGAGCGCACCCTGGCGGTACGCGGCCTTGGCCTTTCCCCGTCCTAGGTCGTCCGCCTCGTCGTCGCCAGCCCCAAGGCTTCCGCCGCCTCGCAGTTGTCTCCAAGCTTCAGCACTACGTCCCCCCTCTTCGGCTCCATCGACAAGCTACTCCAGCCTTGATCGGACAATCAAGCCCAACATCACGTTCCTGATGGGGCCGATAATATTTGTGGGACTAGTGTGGAGCACTGCCTCGGCGTAGGATGGCATCATGGCAACATAACGACAGCTTCTAGCCAGGGGAAAAGATTATGTGGAGTGTGTGGATGGATAGACCTTGATTTTAGATGAACTTAGGTGCAAGAATCGCCCAATTCAGAGTTCAAACAGAGAAGATATGGGTTATTTGATGGTGGTGGGGGATATATATACTTTATGGAAAGTTTGGGGCGAAAAATGAACTTTGCTCGGATTTGGCCTGTGGGGAAAATGAACTTGGGCCGAGGGGGGTTCGGCTTGGCTCAGCCCACGCGCGAGCTTACGCGGCAGGCTGGTGGGTTGGCCTACGCGGCGAGGGGTGCTGCGTGATGGCGTGGTGATGCCGTCCGGTGCTGGGCCCGCGTGTCAATGACACAGGAGGCAACGGTGTTGGGGAGAGGGGACGGCGGCGGTTCGGTTTGGAGCCGAACTGGGACAGCCGTGGTTCGCAGGCGGTTCTCACCGCCAGTGGTGGTTCCGGAGGCTAAACCATCGGCAGGAGCACCGCGATGAGGTGGCGAGCCCCTCTGGGGTATCGTGGGGGTGGATTGGTTGGCGAAGGTGTGGTCTCCACAGAGCGATGGCGCGGCGTGCCCTGGCGGCGAGGGAGGGCGCCCCGACGGCTTGGGTGGAGGTGTAGAGGTGTCGGCGAGGGGCCGGGGTGGTAGACGGAGGCGTGGCGTAGCTTCCCCTTGCTTGAATTGGAAAGAGAGCCAGCGGAGGTGGCGGATTTGGCGGTGGCGGCGGGGTTGGGTTGCCGGAGCAGAGCTCGGCAGAGCAGTGGGGTGTGCCGGGGGTCGGTCGCGACGTGCAAGTGCGCGTGGCGAGGGGAGGGACAGAGAGTGACCGTGGTGGTGGGAAGGCTATTTATGGCCGTCGTGGTGGCGACGTGGAGGCACGGCGCGAGGGCCAAATGGCGCGGAACCGAGCGATCCAGGTGGCAGCGCGGTGCGACGGCGAGGCGTGGTGTTGGCACGGCGCGCGGCGCTAAGAGTAGAGCAGGGCCGGGTGGTGGTGAGGCGGGTGTAGCGAAAATGGCCTCATGCCATGTTTCACAAAGTGTTTTGGTGATTTGACGACAACTCAAACCACTAGGACTAACAAGGTTGCCAAGCTTGTGATTATAGGGTTTTAGGTTCCAAGGGTGAAGTATAAAGAGAAAAAAATAATACAAATACTGTACAAATATGTTGATCAAGAAAGAAGGAATTTTCCATAACTTTGTAGAGCCCTTAACAAGCTTTCCTAAAAGTCCAAGATCATCAAAATCGGAGTTCGGAGTGAAAAGTTATGCCTAAAATACAAAGACCCAGTCTGCTGAAAATAACTGAGCGGACAATCAGATCTACACATGATACAGGCTGATGAAAACATCAAATTCTATACAAATCTTCAAATCCAATCAAATGGGCTTTTGTACAACATTGTAGAATGAAGCGTCCCAGCCCTTAAGCAGGACTAAAATGTGTATTATTACCATTCCCAGGAGTTATGGTAATCACATTTGTACATCAGATGTATTCAGATCCGCCCTAACGGGACAGACCAAACGGGGCGCAGCCCGAAAACACTGCAGCGGAAAACTTTAAAGTGCGACCCATACTTTCCCACAACACACAGTTGGGAAGCAGGCCGTAACCCTCACACGTCCATGATCTTCTTTGCTCTGTAAACCAACAACAAAGCAAGGGTGAGTACATACGTACTCCGCAAGTCCACCTTCTTCCATAGGAAGGGGGATATAAGCTATCATTACATGCAAGATATATCTGGAGCTGAAGGTAAGTTTGCAGTACAACATTTGATATGCAGGGTTCCTTAGTTCTCAGTTTTAATTGAGAAAACATCTTTATCCCAAAAGAGGTTGCCACTGGACTTGCCGGTCCATCGCGGCTCGTGGCACGCATGCCATCACATTTTCCACACACACACCTCCTCGGCAACCGCAGCTGCCTCAAAACCATCATTTTGATCCCAACCCGAAACCATATTTTTATAAGAAGCTAGTTCAGAAACCAAGCCGTAACTCGTTTGTCCATACCAGTGGACAGCGGACTATCATGATAGATTTAGTTATACTCTGGCCAGAGGTGCACACTTTACCCACAAGTTTGGTCCAGGCACTCATGATCAGTGAGCCCCTTTCCGCTCGCCGGTTTTTCCCCCGCAAGGCGCTCCCCAGACTTCAGCCATGAGAGAGTACGGGCCCACCTGTCGCTCAGACCCGCAGCCACGCGACTGTTGACCCCTGACCGCAGCCATGCAACCGCGCCCATCCACCCAATCTCTCATGCATCCCAGCACACCGGCTTACGCCTGGTTCGTCCAAAGCGGGTTCTAACTGAGGGTTGCCGCATACAACCTCGAGTGGTTGCGCTAGATGAGTTAGGCAAGATGAAACGTCAACTCGGTCCTTCAGGGTGGAACTCCCACAATGCTCACGCATGAGCAACACCAGCCCAGTCCTCACAACAAGGACCAGGTTTCCACCCCGTAAATGGCTTCAACAACCGAAGTCGTCTGCCAGGGTCTTACCCTATGTTTTACTGAAAAACAACCGCCCATACCCACCATCATATTCCCATCATTTTCATCAAGATTAATGTATATAATTGAGTGAGCGATCCACCTAAGCGCACTACATCTAAAGTGGCTCGGGAGGCTATATCCTACTATGTTTTACCTTAGCCAGCAAAACATGCAAGTTTTCTTGTTTTACAAGGCAATAGGATGTGTATATAAAAACATGGGTAATTTATGCATCAAGTGAGGATTCCAGTGGACTTGCCTTCATTCGCCGAGGTAGCCGGTACGACGGTCGTTACACCATTGGACTCCTGTTCCGGTCTCTGAGTCAACCATTTCAGAGACGGAACCGAACGGCTCTCCGAGAAAGCCTACACGTACAGACAAGCAAAACACACCAAATCAAGGTACGCTCTGAGCTCATCAAGATATGGGCTTTGTGGAGCTAAAGATATCCTTATGGTTTTCCATGTGATCAGAACGAGAGTCAAACGGATAACTGGCGCGTTTGGCATCCCTTTTAGATATCAAGAGTTTGATCTTTAGTGCCATCCATGCCGAGCTCACGAGACGGATTTTCCGGCAGCATGAGGGCAGCATGTCGGCAATAAAGATTAATTTGGAAGAAGAGAGAGACGACACGGGCCAAACCCCGACGCGTGCGGTCCAACTCTTCCTTCCGGTTGGGCTCGGTCTACTCCCGCAGCGCGATGGGCTTACATCGCGGTGAGGGAGAGAACGACGAACTCGGGCGGTGCTAACCATCTCCTCCTGTCGTCCGCAGTACGGGGACAGGGGTAGAGTTTGGCAACCGTCCGGTTCGGTTCAACCAAACCGGGTCTTCAGTGAACCGATCGGCGAGGGCGGAACTAACACACAAGTGGCTTGCCACAGGTGCCCTAGTTCCGTCGTCGCGGATCGACCCAAAAACGACGTAGACCGTGGATCTTCAAGTGTCGTGGTCGGCGGAGTATGTGAGGATATTATGAAAAGTACGTGAATAGATAGAGCTTGATTTTCAGAGAATTTAGGTGCAAGAATCACATAAATCGGAGCTAGAACGGAGAAGATACGGGGTATTTTGTGGCAGGGGGTAGATATGAACTTCCTGGATAGTTGAGGGGGTGGGAACAGGCTTTCTTGGGCGAGCTTCTCGGTTTTGGCCCGAGCAGAAACAAACTTGGGCCTGGGAGAGATTCGGCCCACGGGGCCTCTTCTTCTTTTTCTTCTTTTTCCCACTTCGGCCTGGCCCGCGCGCACATCGGCCTACTGGGCCGGCCCATGTGGCCAAAGGCCAAGGCAGGGGCGAGGGCAGGCAGGCGCGCCGAGCGAGCGGCTCGCTCGACCAGAGCGCTCGCCCGGTCGCCGCCGGGCTCGCTCGCCGGAGCTCGTCGGGAGGGGAGCTCCCGACCTCCGTTCGCGAAGCCGAGGACACCGGCGCGACGGGGAGGCTGGCGCGAGTCCGTCCGAGCGGTTTCGGGTGCGGGGAAGTGCGCGGAGCAAGGGTGCCCACGGGCGGCCATGGCCGCGGCCGCGGGTGCTCGCGGGGAGCGCGACTGGAGCAACGGGAGGAGAAATTGAGGCCGGGCGGAGGTAGATGGCAATGGTGTGGTGGTGTATGCCCGAGGAATTGGACTGAGGTGGCTTGTGGATGGAGAAATTCATCACGAGGCGGCGGTGGCTTGCTCTCGGGCACGAGCAGAGCAAGTGGGGGAGGCGATGGCGCTCGCGGCGGATGGCTCCCGGACCGAACCAGGGGCTGTCCGCGGCGACGGTGCGCGGTGTGGTGGCGGTTGCTCGGCGAGGTGGAGCAAAAGGAGGAGGAGCTCGCAGCACCGGCGCGGCTCGCAGTGGGTGTGAGCGGCGCGGACGACACGAGTGGGAGCGAGGAGGAAGAGGGAGGAAAGGAGGGGACGAGCGCGGCGTCGGCACGGCTCGTCACGCGGGCGAGCGGCGCGGGCGGCGCGAGTGGAAGCAGGAAGGGGGAAGAAGGGAGGTGGTTCGCCGGGGTTCGCCTCTTATAGGCGCGGCGAGCGCGAAGCAACGGCGCCGCACTGGTGGGCTTGGCGCGGCGCGGTGCGTCACGGGATGGCCCGGGCAGGAGGCGTGTGGCGACGCGAGGCGCGGCGCTGTCCGGGGTCCGGCGCGACGGCAGCGGCACGCGCAGACGCGCGGCAGAGAGCGGCGAGCTCGCGTGCTCGGCGCGGAGCAAATGGCGCAAGCGCGCGGCAGCTAGTGGCAAGGCGGGGCCCGGCACGGGCGTGGCTGACGGCGCCGCCCGGGGTCCGGCGCGCGCGTGCGCGGCGCGGCGGGCAGGGGGGAAAGGAGGAGGGAGGAGGCTGATAGCTGGCTTGGGCCAGCTCGGTTTGGGCCGGGGCGAGGGAAGAGGGAGAAAAGGGGAGTTGGGCCGCGGGGAGGCTTGGCCCATGCGGGAAGGGGAAAAAGGAAGAGTGGCAGGCGGGCCGAGAAAGGGAGGAAGGAGTTGGGCTGCGGCCCGAGTAGGAGAGAAGAGGGTTTCCTATTTTTCTGATTTGGATTTGGACTATGAATTTGAATGGATTTTGGAGAAATTTGAGAAGAGGTTACGGGGAATATTTGGAGAGGAATTTCTAGAAATATTCCAAGGAACTTGGGATGATTTTTATGAGCTCAGAGAGGTACACTTGCACTCAAACAACAAGCTTTCGAAATTCATTTTGAATTAAGGGCGAGACTAGAGGGTGATTTATTAGGGTAAATTTCCGGGGTATTACATAGAACTCCTCACAAGATTTCCAAAAAGTCCAAAATCATCGAAATCGGAGTTCGAAGCAAAGAGTTATGATCAAAATACGAAAGTGTGTCGGCCTAGGAAAAAATGGTCCGGTCCGTTCATTTTCTTGAGAAAGGATTGTCCGAACCCCACTTCGGACAAACCTAAGGACAAAGTAATCTGAAGCTTCAAACTTGGAAAAATTCAGTAGAACAATAGACCAGATAATCCTATGTATAAAGACCGGACAAAGGGAAGGACAAATAAACCCGAAGCTATGAACTTGAGAGAAATCAAGCAAAACAAGGGACCGGATTGTCCTAACTCCCTACTTCGGACAAATGGATGGACAAATCAATCCGAAGCTATGAACTTGAGAGAAATCAAGCAAAACAAGGGACCAGATTGTCCTAACCTCCTACTTTGAACAAATGGAAGAACAAATTCAGCAACGGCTAGTTTTCCAGAGTACAACCATATACAAGGACCGGATTGTCCGATGTCCATACTTCGGACAAATGGAAGGACAAATTTACCTGCATAGTAATGGCTAGTTTTGTGACCGTTGGAAAAGTGAATGGACTGGATTGTCCAAAGTATATGGATCGGACAAACCTAAGGACAATCCGAAGTACACTGCGTCAGCAGCTCTTTCTTTCCAACGGCTAGTTTGAGTTTGGGGGCTATATAAGCCACCCCACCCGGCCATTTCATGGTGTTGGAGCCATTGAAGACTAGAGCAAGTGTAGGGGTGTATTCCAAGCATATCCATCACTCCAACCACCATATGAGAACTTAGAGCATTATCCAAGCTAGGTTAGAGCTTAGAGAGAGTGAGCTTGCGAGCTCTTCTTGAGTGTAGCTCCTGCGTGAGCTATTGGAGAAGCCTTGGCTGCCGTCAAGCCACACTGTATTCGTTGCTAGACCCTCCTTGTTGGTGTGGAGCGGTGGTGACACTTTGTGTGGAGACGAGAAGACCCTACAAACTCCGTAGTGAAGCATCCGGCGCCTTGTGACCGGGAGAGATGGTGGCGGTGGCTAAGCCTTAGTGGCTTGGTGGCACTTAGCCTTTACTTGCCGTGAGCCATTTGGTGGCGAGCGCAAGACGTGACCGGAAAAGTCTTGGTGCCCGGCTCGGATTTTGCCTTCGGTGGTGAGCCCGTGGACGTAGCCCTTTGTGGGGAACCACATTAAATCTTCGTGTCTCCTCGGGAGTTTGCATCCCCTTGCCCTTACCTTTTTACTTACAGCATTTACGTTTCTGCATGTTCTTGCTTGTGTGCCTTTAGCTTTCCTAGTTAGTTTGATTAGGATTGGCTCTAGGTTGTAAGTTTTTTGGGTAAGTTAGAGGGTGCATAGATAAACCGTAGACTTAACTAGCATGTGTAGGACGCGATAGGTTTATTCTATGCACTAGAAAGCCCTAGGTTTTAGAAGAGCGATTAGCGACCCAATTCACCCCCTCCCCCTCTTGGGTCGGATACCCCGGCAAATTCCTTACAATTGGTATCAGAGCTAGGGCTCACAATCTATTGCGAGAATAGCCAATTCAATTGGCAAATTTGTGAGATAGCTCATAGGAGTGCCGTTGGCTTCACCGCTAAGTGAGTTTTCATGTCCGGGGAAGGATGAGTACCGATAGGGCTCCGTTTTTCGATGGGAAGGGCTTCCCTCGGTGTAAGGTGCTTATGGAAGCACATCTTCAAGCTCGGGGGCTTGATGTTTGGCGTGTCACGAAAGAGGGCACCCGTAGCAACTCCGCTTGTGAGAGACAATTTGGTGCGATTGCAAAATCAACTCTCTTGTCCTCTCTTTGTGATGATGTGTTCAACCGTGTGTTTGCTTTACCTAATGCTCATGAGCTATGGAAGCAAATCATTGAGAATCACGAGGGGTCGCCGGATGTGGCCAACCAAAAGTATCATGTTCTCGCCGATGGGCTTACTAGCTTCAAGCAACTTGAGAATGAAAGTGCTCATGATATGTTCTCACGTTTGAACACTCTTGTGAATGAAATAAATAATCTAGGTCTCAAGCAAGTGACAAATGGAGAAGTGAACCGCAAGATCATCTGTTGCCTTCGCAAGCCCGACTATGATATGATCAAGACCGTTTTGCTCAAGGACGACTTGGACAACAAAACACCAAACCAAGTCATCAACACTATTGTGGCCCATGAGTACTCCATGGGGATAATCAAGCAAGGGTCCACCTCCACTTCAAGTGAAAAGAGCCTTGCCGTCAAGCACACATGCAAGCATCAACCAACGCGGCAAGGGCAAAGCTCAAGTGAAGAAGAAGAGGAGGATGAGAGTAATGATGAAGCCTCAAGCTCGAGCTCAAGTAAAGATGAAGCTACATCAAGGGCCATAATCTTCCACCAAACAAAATTTGCCAAACATGTGAGGAAACTCTACATGCTAGGCTATGAAACCCGCATAAGAGAAGATGCGGTGGGAGTATTCAAGATGGCGGGCAAGAAGAACAAGAGCAAGCAAAGGAGACATCAAGCTTGCCCCGCCATTATCAAGGAGAAGAAGAGTGGCAAATGGTGTTCAAGTGATGAATCAAGCAAGCCTTTCACCACCCGGTCGTCACACATATGCCTCATGGCCAAAGGTAATAGAGACGTAAGTGATGACTCCTCCTCCGACGATGATGATGAGCCTAATGATGTTTGTGAGATGATGAGCTTAATTAAAGAGCAACAAGATTATATGCTAAAACAAAAAGAAGAAATCAAGGCCCTCGAAGCTAATGAAGAGCTCCATGCCTCCTTTGTCTCAAGATATGAGAACTTGCTTAACAAATTCAATTTGTTAGACAAGGAGCATGGGAAGCTCAAGAAGCAATTTGAGGACCTAGAATTAAAATATGAGTCTCTCACAAACTCATTGGATGCATCAATCCCTTGTGCTACTCCTTGTGCAATTCCAATTGTCAAGGTACATGCGTCTACCTCTTGTGATCTAACTCCTTGCAATGAGAATGTGGTTGTAAAAACATTAGATGATCTCATTGCTAGTGAAAATGACGAGCTCAAACAAGAGGTGGAAAGGCTAAGGGCGGACTTAAGGCGTCTCAAAGGAAAAGTTGCACAAGAACAAGTCCAACCTCCTCAAGATAACCCCTCCAAGGGCGTGAAGAAGTTTGAGAAGGGAGAAACCATGACTTGCTTCAAGTGTTACAAAGAAGGCCACAAGTCCTATCAATGCAAGGAGGAGAAGGCCCAACAAAAGAGCAAGAGCAATAACAAGGGCAAGAAGAAGGCAATGGAGAACAAGAACTCTCCAAAAGTGAAGGCCTCACTAGTGTACACCAAGCCCACCTACAAGGCAAAGCAAAAGAACAACCACTACATACTTGAGAAGAAGAATGGTAAGGTGGTGGCTCATACCATGGGGTGGAGGAATCAAGGATGGAACCGGCCTATTTGGGTGCCAAAGGAAGTAATTCAAACCATAGAAGGCTCCCAAAAGGTTTGGGTCCCAAAGACTTAGATGAAGAAAGTGGCTACGGGGAATTTGAAGACTTGGCAAGTTTTGGGGTGCATAAGTAGTGATGCATCATGCAATTGGATTGGAGCCAAGTATGGGATTATAAATTAGAGACCCAAACTCCCCTCCCCTACATTTGAGGTAAAGAGCAAGGTAAAACATTCACATGCATCATTGTAGCTCAAATGCCTCTTTAGGATTGCATGAGCATGTTTGTTTATTGCAATTAGTATCTAGTCTTGTGCCTTCTTAGAACTACATATGGTTTGTTGCTTGTGCTAACCATCTATTTTTGAAGCAACTTACATAAGCTTAACTTGTGGTGTGTGGAATGCACCATTTCGACCATGACACATGCTTTGCAAAGACAAAGGGCTACAAGTGGTAACACTTTCCAATTCTTGGTATCCCTTCATTTGGTGTCATGTTTTCAAGTTGTAGATGTTGTCCCCTCCATGTTGTGAATTACAAGTGCATACACTTGGTTAAGTGATTCAAACACTATTACACATATTTAGGGGGAGCAACTCTATTAACTTGTATTTTTTGTGACTAACATGTTTTCAAGTGCTATTTGTTGTAGTCACCGGGCTCTACCTCCGATGAGCTTCATTTACAATTGGTGACAATCCCCTAAAATAAAGCCGCAAGTCACATTGAATATCTTGATGATTCAAGGCAACAAGTGTCGGTGTTTGATACCGGCAATGCACCATGGGGTGTTTCACGTGATGCTTTTGGGGTGGCGAGATCGGCGTAGCTCGATGGTTTGCGTTGAGATGCAACAAAACACAAAGGTTTATACAGGTTCAGACCGCAACAAGCGTAACACCCTACGTCCTGTTTGGGGCGAGTTGTATTGATTTGAGTTCTCGAAGTTACAACGAGGGTCTGGAGTTTTGGTTGCTGGTGTGCGATGAGATGATGATCTTCTACGTAGGGGTCCCTCACCCGCCTTATATAATCGGTCAGGCTTGGGTTACAAGTCAATTTCTATCTATGAGTCCTACTCTGTTTGTAAACCTATAGAGTAAACATAATCCACGATTACATGTTTCCTTCCTTGAGTCCCGCTGCTCGCGTAATCCAGAGTCCAAACCAACTCCCTTGCTCCTTTCCTGAATTATAGCGCCTTTGACTTGGTCTTCAAGCTCGTCATCCGTTCTCGGGCCCATGAGACCAATCGGCACCCTGAAAAAGGGCCTGCTGTCTCTACTAGGCCCTCCAACGGCCCATGTACTGAATCCACGCCGTGAGGGCTCAGGGGATATCTATCCCCCACAAGTCCCCGAGGCTCGAGTTAATTTAGAGAATAATTGACTCGAGACTCCAGAAAAAATAACATACTTCTCATGAGTTTCTCACCTGAGTCCACACTGTTCTCATGGTGCACTGCCAGGTGCACCCCATGGGGTAGCCCCCGAGCTTCAAGTTGACTTGAGTATCAATCAGCTTGAAGATCTAAACTTTCTGATCAGGCTTCACTGGATGCGATCCTCAAGCGCCGAGTCAACTTGAGGGATAACAAATCCTCTTATCCGAGTTACCATCTATTCCCAGTTTTCCGAGTTATAGAAAACTGACTCAAGCTTCCTGCTTTCTCGGATTTTAGGAAAAAGAATAATTTTCTCACAAATCCCGCACCCCATGGGATTAACCCATAGGGAACAAGCAGAGGGTACCGAGGAGTTACCCCAAAAAGGCCCCCAAGAAATAGGAAACTTCCGAACACGCAACAGCCGCTGCCCTCCCACGCGATAATTGACGCGTGGAGGAAGTCGAAATGACGCAGCCTATTGAATTGTTTTCACAGAGATCGAAACGATGTGGCCGTGCTATAAGAGCAAAGCCATTGTCCGTCCATGCAGTATGCCTCCACTGAGTATCAGTTTGTCAAGAAAGACCCCCACCCTCTCGCTCTCAGCCATGGCCGGAGGCAAGGGGAAGAAGCGCGTGCGCTCGCCACCGTCGTCAGAGTATGAGGACTCCGACGACACAATCTTCGACGGCGCCTACCACGACGAGGAATCCTCGCTGGACTTCACCTCCAGCGAAGAAGAAGAAGCCCCCGAGGATACCCCTCCCCGGGAAGACGACTCGGAGCCCAACACCGACGACTCCCAAGGCTACAGCCACAAGGAGATCGCCAAGCTCCGTGGCCTTCGCGGCGTTGCCCTCAAGGAGTCCGAGGACGACGACGAGGAGGACAGCGAGGAGGTCGACGACGATGCCCCCGACGGCCAAGACGGCCCGGGCAGCCACGATGGAGACGACGGCGGCCACGGCGGCCATGACGGCGGTGATGAGGACGACGCTCCGGCTTCCAAGCGCCGCCGCGTCACTGGGCCCCTGGCCGGGCCTTCCACCGGCGTTTAAGCCACCACCACCACCACCACCATAGTAGTAGTAGTTAGTAGTAGATTAGGATAATCTCCCTTCTTATATGTAATCCACCTTGATGAACTGTGTTCTTGTGTAATGAAATCCATCGTACTATCCTTCATTCTTGAGTTCTTCTATGTTTTCTTATCTTGAAAATCTTGCATCCGAGTCAAATGCATCTGTTGAATTCTTTGAAGTAAAACCGAGATCGTCATACATCAAAAGAAATCACACTTCACCGATGCCCAGAATTCGGGCAAGACTCAACTTGCCAGGTCGAATTGAAAACCCCATTCTCCGAGTAATAGAGATCATGAACCTTTACTTGTGAATACCAACTGAACAACTATGCTTAAGAAATCATCCCGAATGAAATGGACGATTTAATTCTAGTGCAATCCGATTCAAACGCTACCGCCAAGAGATCCGAGTTAATCTTAACGACATCCGCCAGTTCCTTCAGTCCATGTGAACTGTTACTAACTGCATCAGGGTTATTTTGAGATCTATACCCTGAACCAGAAGTTCTCTTATCCAAGACCTGAACTGCCATTCTTCCCTACTGAGACCGCCACCATTGTTGTTGGAAATCAAAGTGCCACTGCATCCACTTCTTCTCGAATCCCCATCCAAACAGAGACATCTACCTCCATGGCTCAAAACCTTGAGCGAGCGCGGAAACACCACTAAGGGCCTGCCGCACAACGAGAACCGGCAGATACCTTCACCATACCTGGCGTACCGCCCCTCCTTTGTCACCGAGTCCATGCTACAATCCTTGGTGGATATGGGCGTCCTGCCTCCGAAAGAAGTGGCAAACTGGAGGGTGTGCGGGAAGAAGGATGACGCTGCTCCAACTGAGGACACTTACGAGGCAATGGTGTTCATGCCGTTCTTCATCCGTGGGTTAGGTCTCCCCCTCTGCTCATTTCGCGCGAGGCCTTTTGCAGTTCTATGCAATCAATCTGACCCACCGGGAGAGACGGTGGCTGTGGCTAAGCCTTAGTGGCTTGGTGGCACTTAGCCTTTACTTACCGTGAGCCATTTGTTGGCGAGCGCAAGACGTGACCGGAAGAGTCTTGGTGCTCGGCTCGGATTTTGCCTTCGGTGGTGAGCCCGTGGACGTAGCCTTTTGTGGTGAACCACGTTAAATCTTCGTGTCTCCTCGGGAGTTTGCATCCCCTTGCCCTTACCTCTTTACTTACCGCATTTATGTTTCCGCATGTTCTTGCTTGTGTGCCTTTAGGTTTCCTAGTTAGTTTGATTAGGTTTGGCTCTAGGTTGCAAGTCTTTTGGGTAAGTCAGAGGGTGCATAGATAAACCGTAGACTTAACTAGCATGTGTAGGACGCGATAGGTTTATTCTATGCACTAGAAAGCCCTAGGTTTTAGAAGAGCGATTAGCGACCCAATTCACCCCCTCCCCCTCTTGGGTCGGATACCCCGGCAAATTCCTTACAATTGGTATCAGAGCTAGGGCTCACAATCTATTGCGAGAATAGCCAATTCAATTGGCAAATTTGTGAGATAGCTCATAGGAGTGCCGTTGGCTTCACCGCTAAGTGAGTTTTCATGTCCGGGGAAGGATGAGTACCGATAGGGCTCCGTTTTTCGATGGGAAGGGCTTCCCTCGGTGTAAGGTGCTTATGGAAGCACATCTTCAAGCTCGGGGGCTTGATGTTTGGCGTGTCACGAAAGAGGGCACCCGTAGCAACTCCGCTTGTGAGAGACAATTTGGTGCGATTGCAAAATCAACTCTCTTGTCCTCTCTTTGTGATGATGTGTTCAACCGTGTGTTTGCTTTACCTAATGCTCATGAGCTATGGAAGCAAATCATTGAGAATCACGAGGGGTCGCCGGATATGGCCAGCCAAAAGTATCATGTTCTCGCCGATGGGCTTACTAGCTTCAAGCAACTTGAGAATGAAAGTGCTCATGATATGTTCTCACGTTTGAACACTCTTGTGAATGAAATAAATAATCTAGGTCTCAAGCAAGTGACAAATGGAGAAGTGAACCGCAAGATCATCCGTTGCCTTCGCAAGCCCGACTATGATATGATCAAGACCGTTTTGCTCAAGGACGACTTGGACAACAAAACACCAAACCAAGTCATCAACACTATTGTGGCCCATGAGTACTCCATGGGGATAATCAAGCAAGGGTCCACCTCCACTTCAAGTGAAAAGAGCCTTGCCGTCAAGCACACATGCAAGCATCAACCAACGCGGCAAGGGCAAAGCTCAAGTGAAGAAGAAGAGGAGGATGAGAGTAATGATGAAGCCTCAAGCTCGAGCTCAAGTAAAGATGAAGCTACATCAAGGGCCATAATCTTCCACCAAACAAAATTTGCCAAACATGTGAGGAAACTCTACATGCTAGGCTATGAAACCCGCATAAGAGAAGATGCGGTGGGAGTATTCAAGATGGCGGGCAAGAAGAACAAGAGCAAGCAAAGGAGACATCAAGCTTGCCCCGCCATTATCAAGGAGAAGAAGGGTGGCAAATGGAGTTCAAGTGATGAATCAAGCAAGCCTTTCACCACCCGGTCGTCACACATATGCCTCATGGCCAAAGGTAATAGAGAGACGTAAGTGATGACTCCTCCTCCGATGATGATGATGAGCCCAATGATGTTTGTGAGATGATGAGCTTAATTAAAGAGCAACAAGATTATATGCTAAAACAAAAAAAAAGAAATCAAGGCCCTCAAAGCTAAAGAAGAGCTCCATGCCTCCTTTGTCTCAAGATATGAGAACTTGGAGCATGGGAAGCTCAAGAAGCAATTTGAGGACCTAGAATTAAAATATGAGTCTCTCACAAACTCATTGGATGCATCAATCCCTTGTGCTACTCCTTGTGCAATTCCAATTGTCAAGGTATATGCGTCTACCTCTTGTGATCTAACTCCTTGCAATGAGAATGTGGTTGTAGAAACATTAGATGACCTCATTGCTAGTGAAAATGACGAGCTCAAACAAGAGGTGGAAAGGCTAAGGGCGGACTTAAGGCGGCTCAAAGGAAAAGTTGCACAAGAACAAGTCCAACCTCCTCAAGATAACCCCTCCAAGGGCATAAAGAAGCTTGAGAAGGGAGAAACCGTGACTTGCTTCAAGTGTTACAAAGAAGGCCAAGTCCTATCAATGCAAGGAGGAGAAGGCCCAACAAAAGAGCAAAAGCGATAACAAGGGCAATAAGAAGGCAATGGAGAACAAGAACTCTCCATTTCGGACGGCGTCTTTTGCCGTTTCTCTGCTCTCTCCCATGTCGCTGCCAGACTCTCATCGCCGGACCACAAATGGTCGAGGAGGCAGCGCCGGGAGCAGTGCGGCGCCAGGGACAAGGCGCAGCTATGTCGAGAGCAGCTCGCGGCGGCGGAGGCGCAGCAGCGGTTCGAGGGGCTGCGCGGCGGCTGACGTGGGGGCGGGCGAGGGTTGCCGCGCGGCCCGCGGCGATGGAGGCGGAGCAACCGTGGCTCGAAGGCGGTGTGGCGATCGGCGCATCAGCGGGAATGGGGGCGGGGATGCGGCGGCGCGTCGGAGGGGATTGGGGATGTCTTGCGGCGGCGTGTCGACGGGAGGACATGGCGTGACCGCGGGGATGGCGGCGGCTCGGGGGTGGCACAACGGTAGCTTAGGGACACGCGGCGGCCGGCGCGGGCAACGGCTCGGGGCGGCGCATCGGCCTGCTTCGGGGCGGCGGCCATGGGATCGAGCTGGTGAAGGAGCAATGGATGAGGCTGACAGATGGGCCATACACCAAACGGTGGCAAACAGAGTCAGAACCTATCCATTCTTATCCATGTAACCAAACGTAGGAATGGAGCCGCTCCATTCTTAAACCAAACACGGGATGGAACCATTACATTTCATGTCCACCAACCAAACGCTACCTTAGAGGAGGGGAGCAGAGGTGGCCGGGACGATGCACGCACCCCGTGCAACTATGTAGTAATGCCGAGGCAGTGTAGACGCTACGTCCACTAGAGAAGAGAATAATACACCGCCATCTTCAAACGTACACCATCATGCACTATCATGGTGTGAAAACAACTCTGACCACTTATTTAACAGCAAGTGTGATGTGCTTAGCCAATTAATTTGTGCAAATATGAATTTTTTTGGATCAATATGAATTTAAGCCTATGAATCTTTGGATGAATTTCTAAATATATATATTTTCCTATATAAATCATTTGTTCCTTTTGAATTTCATGATTTGTCCCAATTATCAATTTTTTCTATTTCACTATATATAGAAAAAAAGGTGATAATCTGAATCGCGCCAAATGGGTTGCTAGGCTACATCTGAACCTCGACAGTGTTTTACACAAAGCAACTGTGATCTTAGGCTTGGGCGGTTGGGAGGGCCCAACTTTCACATTAGCAGAAACCCGCGCAATTCCTATCTATCTTCCGAAAGACAGGTAGTCCACCTAATTTCCAGTGTTTGAGATTCGTGCACACCATATGCATCGTCCGTCCACACCCCCACCACCCGCGCTGAGCTTCTCTCCGCCGCCTCGCCTGCGCCGTGTGCCGTCCGGGCTCTGCCTCCGCGCCGTCCGGGCGCCGCCGCTCGCCGTCCGGCGTCCGCCCTCGCGCCATCCAGGCGAGCAGCTACGGGCAGCTCGCCCACAGGCAGCAGCAGCACCCAGCAGGGCCGCCCACCCCCGCACATGGCCTCCCGCCCTCAGTGGTGGAATGCAGCTCAGCGCCGGCGTTCAGTCCCTCGCTCTCTCTCTCGCTGCGTCCAAGCTTTAACGCCGCTCCACACCAATGGAACTCGAACGTAGTAGCATTCAATATCCTGAAACAACCGGCAACGTCGACCGCAACAAATTGAAGCCGCCGCTGCGCCTGCGCGCTCACAAGCACAGCCGCACAGCCATGAGCCATGGGAGGAGAAATCAGAGCTGGGCTTCCGGCCTCCGCCCCGGTGCTGTCCGGCCTCCGCCGCCGCGTGCCACCCGGGCGCCGTCTGGGCTCCGCCGCCGCGTGCCGTCCGGGCGCGGCCACGCACCGCTGTCGGGGGGGGGGGCGCCGTTGCCGTGAGGTGCACAACTGTTCACTAAACTCTATGGATCTACTATTTCAACATTCCATCTATACCGATTCAGCATTCCATCTATACCGATTCAACATTTTATCTATACTGATTCAACATTCTATGTATAAATTGTTGAACTAGTATTTGTAAAATGTTGGAATCGGTCAAATAAAATGTTGAATTAGGTATTTGTAATTGCTAAAGTGTAGAGGTGTTATTGGGCTTGATGAGCTTTTTATTTCTCTAGTTTCTTCCATTGGTGTACTTTATATACGCTACTATGCTAGTTTTTTAGAAAAAAACATAGTACAGACGTAAACACTTAACATACACGCACACATACACTCAACGTTCAATATCAGGAATTCAAGTAGCAGTATAATCTTCTCAGTTAGTCGATGGAGAAGAAAATGCAAACCGTGATAGCGTACGTATGTATGTTAAACAAAAGCAAGAAACTTAGGCCACCGAAGTTATGTGAACAGGCCATATAAATAATATTGTTGCATTCTTATGATGTACAAGTACTGCTATAAAAACATCTTCATCACGATTAATACAGCCAGTAGAAACTAGAGAAAGCAGTGCGCTAAAACAGGTGGTAGATGGAAGCACAGACACATTGGGAAAGTAGCAGGTGAAGCCAACTCGCCATGCGGCCTGCTCATGATCTTCCTCAGCCTGGTACGAATGATCCAATCTGTGACGATACACAAATATACGGTCATATCATAAATTATAGGCGCTTTATTCCGATTGCCAGGTCAACTAAAGGTGGTTAAAATGTTATATATCAAAGTCATGGGAAATCTATACCAAAAGGCTGAAAGTATATCTATTATCTATCTATACCACCTAATAATAGTAGCAAAATGCCCGTGCGTTGTAACGGGAGAAAAAGATCCTTAAACACCTATAGATCAATAATATAAGAATAGTCTCGCAAATAAATTCCATAGCATATTGTTTCGAATTTTTTCTTGCTGTGACCGAAATTTATGTGGTATTAGTTTGGTAATAAATATTATTTTTTGTTTTTCCACAGTATATAGAACATAAAAAACGGAGTTCATATACAACATGGGTATCCGTTTTTAAGTAGACTACTCCTCCCACCTGAGTTGGGTTTTGAATAAATTGTAGGTCATATTGTCCTGACGATGTTGGCAAGATTATTATTTTAGCTTTCTATTGATATATAGAACATAAAAATGAAGTCCTTATGCGATTTGGGTATCCGTTTTCGCGTGGGCGGCTCCAGCACTTCGGGCTCGTGAATAAATTTTACGTCATATTATTTCAAAGATTTCCATTGACTGAGACCGAATTTTAAAGTGGTTTTAGTTTGATTGGAAAGGTTATTATTTTAAGCTTTCCATCGATATATAGAATATTAAAAACGGAGTCTGTATGCGACTTGGACGTCCGTTTTCGCATGGGCTTATTCTGCAGTCTGAATCTAGTTCGCAGCTATGATTTGGATTATCAGATACAGGACGGGGAGAGGCTGATCAGCCGGGTCCACATGTCATGACATTAAGGTTTCTTGATCTTTTGGTTTTTCGGTCTGTCATGACATGTGGACCCGGTTGGTCAGCCCATTCCCGTCCTGTATCTGATAATCCAAATCACAGCTACAATACGATCAGATTTGGACTACAGAATGAGACCACACGAAAATAGACACTCAAGTCGTATACGGACTCCGTTTTTAATGTTCTACGTATCGATGGAAAGCTAAAATAATAATAATTCCACTCAAACTAAAACTACTTTAAAATTCGGTCTCAGTCAACGGAAATATTTGAAACAATATGACGTGAAATTTATTCACCAGCCCAGAGTGCACGAACCGCCCACGCGAAAACAGATACCCAAATCGCATACAGATTCCGTATTTGACGTTCTATGTATCAATGGAATACTAAAATAACATCCTTTCCAACTAAATCGACACCGCTCTAAAATTCGCTTGCAATTAATGAAAATCGTCAAGACAATATGGCCTACAATTTATTCAGAAACCCGATTCAGACGGCAGGAGCAGCCTACGTGAAAACGGATACACATGTTGTATATGGACTCCGTTTTCGATGTTCTATATATTGCGAAAAGGCAAAAAATAATATTTCTTACCAAACTGACACCACCTAAATTTCGGTTATATGAAAGAAAAAATTCGAAACAATATGATATGAAATTTATTTGCCAGTTTATTCTTGTATCTAGAGGTGCTCAAGGATCTTTTCCTTCCGTTGCAACGCACGGGCATTTTGCTAGTATAATATTAAACCAAATAAGGTTTTCTGGCTTCGGTTTTCCGGTCCGACATGACATGTAGACCCGACTGGTCAGCCTCTCCCAGTCCTGTACCAATAATCCAAATCACAGCTACAATACGAACTAGATTCGGACTACAGAAGAAACCCACGCGAAAACGGACGCCTAAGTAGCATACGAATTCCATTTTCAATGTTTTATGTATCGATGGAAAGATAAAATAATAACCTTTCCAACCAAACTAAAATCACTTTAAAATTCGGTCTCAAACAATAAAAATCTTTGAAACAATATGATGTGAAATTTATTCGTGAACCCGGAGTGCAAGACCCGCCCACGCGAAAACGGATGCCCAAATCGTATACAGACTTTGTTTTTTACGTTCTACGTATCAATGGAAAGCTTAAATAACAATCTTGCCAACATCGTCAGGACAATATGGGCTATAATTTATTCAAAAACCCAATTCAGATGGAAAGAACAGACTATGTAAAAATAGATACCCATGTCGTATATAAACTCCGTTTTTTATGTTCTATATACTGTGAAAAAACAAAAAATAATGTTTTTTACCAAACTAACACCACCTAAATTTCGGTCACATACAAAGAAAAATTCGAAACAATATGCTATGGAATTTATTTGCAAAGCTATTCTTATATGTATTCATCTATAGGTACTTAAGGATTTTTTTTTTCCGTTGCAACACACGGGCATTTTGCTAGTATCAATAAAAGATAAATAAAGGCGCAAAAGTACAAAGCTTTTAGACAATGAGCGACACTCATTCCACCGTCACAATGGGTTGGTTTGTATGCCCATCAAGCTGCCCTTGGATTTTCTTCTTCAGTTCGCCTCTCTTGAGCCTTGCGACCCGTCTGTATTCCTCCATTATCTTCTTCCGAGTCTCCGAATCATGAGCAGCGGCATACCGGGACCTGCTGTCCTCATCTATGAGAATGTAAACATCGAGCTCGACTTGGTTGATGCTTGGGAGAAATTCTAGCCCAGAGACGCCAATTTCGTTACTTGCTCCTGTGACTTGCAGCCGCTCAAGTTTATGCATTGTTCCTTCTGTAAACTTCACCGATTTTACGTTTCTTGCCACATTAAGGGTGAGCACCCTGAGGCTTCCGAAAGCTGTTCCAGCCTGCGGTGATTTGAAATCAAATTCTTCACCCTGAAACGATGTTCCAGACAGTACTAGAATTTCCAGCTTCGGTAGTTCCCCAAGTAACTCCATAGCAGCATCGTGCTCCAGTAGCCTAGTGCCTGCTAGTTTTAACTTCACGAGATGCCCGAGCTGCTTGATCCATTCTGGCAGCGTTTCTAGATTACCGTACAGCTTGAGGCTCTGCAGGTTTTCTGGAGGTGAGGATACTCCATCCAAGCAGCCACGCAAACCCGGCTTCCTAGCTGACCTCACCGACAATGATTCCAACTTGCGGAGATTGGAAATGGCCGAGCAAAACGCTGGGCCATTCTTCTTGTTGATGCCAGACACTCCTAATTTGTGCAGTCCTGTGAGCGCTCCGATGTCCCATAGGATGGCACTTCCCCTTCCGACATTCACTTCCCTCAGTGTGTGCAAATCTTTCAGTTTTCTGATACCCCTAGACACCATAGCGCCTCCTTGTCCAGATGCTCTTGCTCCCATCACGAAAGCAGGGAATGCCATGCAGCAAACAAAAGTACATGCATCACGCCTGGTAAGGGCCTTATGCCAAGGGCCATCAATGCCCATTACAAGAACAGGCACGCAACATGTTACGCATGCACCTGACCCCACTAGACACCTCTGCATTAAACTAGTATTTTCTTCTGGTACATAATCAGATTTGCGACCAGCATGGATGTACTGTAGTTTCTGAAGCTTGGTGATGCTTTTTGGTAGAATAGTTACAGAAGTACCTCGGATATCTAACATTTGGAGCTGCCTCAGGTTGCCTAGTGACTCTGGCAATAGCTGAATATTGCATCTCCGTAAAGAAAGGTATTTTAGGTGAAGAAGCTCCCAAATCTGATCAAGGTGGTAGTAATTCAGATCATATGTGCCTTCTAAGTCGAGAACTCGTAGAAACCTCATCTTCTCTGAAATAAAGAATGGTCTCCACTCTCCAAACAATGACAGTGATCGTATTCGTGATAAGTCCACTATCCTCTCAAACTCATTCTGGTCTCCCTTCCAATTGCTGCTTATAGCAAGGTGGCGTACTGCACCATGGGTATTCAAGCTACAACCTTCCTCCAGTCTAAAAACAAGGCTTTCCTCAGCAGACTTCGAGATGGCGATGTCACGAATGAGATCATGGACTTTGCAAGAGTCAACTGATTTCCTACTGGAAACTGATTGCTGAGATGGTAATATCATGCTTCTGTTCTTGAGTTCCATGAAGTAGCTGTCAGCTATATCAAACGCAGACTTCCCCCGCCTCTCATTTGAATAACCTTCTGCTGCCCATCGACGCACCAAACGCCTCCGACTAATTATGTGGTCCTCAGGAAAAATTGACAGGTATAAGAAACAAGACTTTAATTCATAGGGTAAACCATCGTAACTTTTTTGTAAGACAGTTTTTATCATCCCAAGTTCCGGATTCATCTCCAACTCGGCACTGATATTCTCATTCAATTTTCTCCACTCTTCTGGAGTCTTTGGTCGGTTTGCCAAGAAGCCTCCTATGGCTACTATGGCAAGGGGAAGCCCGCCACACTTCTTTAATATTTGATTTGCTTCTTTGACCAACTCTGGATTCTCCTGGTCAACCAAATCTCTATCCTTACCAAATACCTGATATTGGTACAATTTAAGTTTCTTAGTAATCCAAATAAAAAGATAGTCGGTATAAAATACTTCTGTTTGCTTACTATTACAATATTAACAAAATGCCCATGCATTGCAACGGAAAAAAAATATAGATTAACACATATAAGAATGAGCCTCGTTCGACCTTTTCCATTGATTACGAACGAATTTTAAGGTGCTATTAGTTGAGCTAGAAACAATAACTTTCTAGCTTTCCAGCAATATATAGGTCATAAAAAATGGAGTCTTATGCGACTGAAGCGTACGTTTATTGGGTTGGAAAAATTATCATTTTAGCTTTCCATCGATATATAGAAAATCGAAAACGGAGTCCTTATGCGACCGGAGCGTCTGTTTTCTGTGGGCTCCTCCTACCGTCCGAATCAGTTTCGTGAATAAATTCCACGTCATATTGTTTTCACGATTCCTGTTGTTGACTGTAAGCGAATTTTAAGGTGGTGTCAGTTGGGTTGAAAAGATAATTATTTTAGCTTTCCATGGATATATAGAACGTCGAAAAAGGAGTCCGTATATGACCAGAGGATCCATTTTCGCGTGGGCTGCTCCTGCAGTCCGAATTGGAGTCGTGCATGCATTGCCGGTCCCACATGTCATATTTGTGAGTAGACGGACCAAGAAACCTTATTATCTTTAATATTAGGTAGAGATTACTACTCAATTTTGCTGAAATGATTTTTCCAAGCGCCTCTATTTTTTCACAAGCGGTCATACTTTCTGCAAGTTTTTAGTAAGATATGGGCTATGTAGACTTTATCTGCCTCTAGGAGTTGATTCGTAGAGACGGAGTCTTAAGGCAATTGCTTCTAGAAATATGGGTCCATCATTAGCTTCTGAAAATTGTATTTCTAGAGATGGTCATATTTTGTACTCGTATGTATATTATGATGGTGGTGGAAAACAGTCTTTAATTAAAAGCCTCTAGAAATCAATTTATGAGACGTCATTTTAAAACGACCATTTCTAGAAATACTATTATTCCTAGCAATTGTCTATCTTTGAAAACCAAATTCTAGAGGCAACTGTCCTAGGATGGCTGCCTCTAGAAGTAGGGACCACATAAATAAATTATTTAATTTTGGCATATAGAGTTGGATGTGCACAAATTTTATTAAAATAAAGGGTTAATTTGATCTGTGCCATTACAAATATGCAAGTTTGGAAAACTACCACTACGGATTCACCTATTTGGAAACATGCCACTATAATTCTTCATCTCGCTGAACCATGCCACTTTCTATGTATTTTGTACGTTAAGGCCCACGTGCAGGTGCCATATGTATCAAAATACCCTCCTTCTCTTCCTCCTCACCTTCTTCCCTAACCGGCTACTTTTCCCACACTTGTCTGCCAGCGAGACCCCCCACCTCGCTATCGGTCCCATGGCGGACCCGCGGCCGAAGCATGCTCGCCACCGCGAGATCGAGCACGGGCACTGCCGCTATCGGGAGATGGAGCGCAGGCGCGGCCGCCACCGAGAGCTGGAGCGTGGGCGCTGCCGTAGGATCGAGCGCAGGCGCCGCCGTCGGGCTCGAGCGTGGAGGCGCGACTCCCATGGCGGACCCATGGCCGGAGCATGCTCGCCGCCGCGGGATCGAGCGCGGGCGCCGCCTCCGCCAGAAGCTGGAGCGCTGGGGCCGTAGCGGGATCGAGCGTGGGCACCGCCGGCACCGGGCTCGAGCGTGGAGGCACGGCCGAGGCAGCGAGTGCTTGTTGGCGACCTCGTTACCGAGGGGAGGGGGTTTAGGTAGCAGGGGCCCATGTGTCATTGAGACGTAGGGAGATAGGTAGCTAGGGCATTTTAGTCTATACAAAAATATGACGTTCTGTACGTGGGCCTAAACGTAAAAAAAAATGTCAAAAATGGCATGATTCAACAAGATGAAGAATTGTAATGACATGTTTCCAAATAGATGAATAGTAGTGGTAGTTTTCCAAACTTACATATTTGTAATGGCATAGATCAAATTAACTCTAAAATAAAAAAATAGAGCTCAGTGAGATTTAAAAGAGTGAAATATATGAATGAATCTTAAACTTGTAAGATAATTACACTTAGGGCCACAAACTTGCAAAACCATACATGTGGTACCCTAAACATGTTGAATGATGCACCACCATTCCATACCCTTTTGTTTTATTTTTTTCTCCTAATTAGCAAACGTGGAGGAGGCAAAGGATGTGAAGTGGCAGCAAATGGCTTGTACTGTGAGCCAGGAGGGAGAAAGGAGCCCGGCCCAGGCGGGGGAGAATAGATTCTAGGTAAATGAAAGAAAAAATCATTGAAATTAATGGTAGTCATTCATTGATCTTGATCTAATGACTATAAATAGAGAGAAACTCATTGAAAGAAACCAAAGCAGTGGGCCAGAACCAAAAACTTGTGGACTGGAACTAAAACCTCTTGAAATAGCATAGAGGAACCTCTAGTTCTGTCCAAGAACCGTAAAAAAAATGTATTTATATACAAGATGTTTAAATTTGGTTGTGAAAGTACTTTTTTGTACCACCTAGTACTATTTTATAACCATCAAATCGCACTTGATGGATAGTTCTTATTTTTACCAAGCACTATAAAAACTTGTATTTATATACTGGGAGGCATAGTTTGATGAATCGTAAATAACACGATTGAGTTTAAAAATATAAAACATTTTGCATTTTCGCATGTGACCTACCGTAGCTCTAGGCCTAACACATGATGTCGGAACATATGTAATTTCCTTAGGACGCTAGGCATGGTTATTCCAAATTAAAAAAGGAGCAAGTTTATAATACCTTTTTGTTGAAGAGGCGAAGTGCATCCTCATGATCTAGAATTTTAAGATTGTGTACGGTTCCGTGATTCCCTGAACCTGTGCAATGCTTTGCAATATTCTCTTCCCTTGTAGTCACAATAATCCTGGTTGTCCTCATCTGAGGGATCTTTGGTATTAATTGATCCCATTCCATACTTGATGACAAATCATCCAGAACAATCAAGCACCTCTTCGTTTCTAAAAGATTTGCTAACGCCTCAGTCAAACCTTCAACCCCCATAGAAGCAATAGATTTCCGCTTGTTGCTGACACTATTCTCTAGCAATTCCTCTTTCGTAGAAGATCCTTCATGCAGTCCCAAAATCAACCTCCTAAGGTTCTCAGCAAGATCAAAAGGGCGCATAATTGTGAGAAAAACACGTTTCTCAAACTTGTCACTCAGCTTTGGGTTGTAATAAACACCATTGATTAGAGTGGTTTTTCCAAGACCACCCATTCCCCACACTGCGATCACTTGAGCTTGTTGGCTATCCATGTTGGAAATTAAATCTATAACTTTGAGTATTTCTTTCTCCCTCCCAATAAGTTGAGATTCCTCTAAAGCACCAACACCCGTCCTGATGCGAGTTAGACTTCTTGTGGCCACCTTCTTTTCATCAACATCCTTACATTGATCCTCTATTATCTCACTAAGGGCCGCAATTTCATGCTCAGTGGTACTGCTGGTGGCAGCATCTAGGCTACATGTTGGCATCCCTGAGTCCTTTCGATTTTGATAACCCTAGACAAAAGAAAGCACCAAGGGCAATCACCTTTTAGTCATGTATTTTCTTAGACAATAGTTATCCCTAGTTGTCAGTCGTGTAAATGTAAGTTATCATATTTTTCATTTTTTATAGTATCTACATTTATGGTAATTATATAATATTTAGAGTGAAGTACACAATAGGTCCCAACACTATTTCGGCATTACCATCTAGGTCTAAAAACTCTGAAAGTGAACATCTTGGTCCTTTCACTTTTAAATTGGTTTATTCCAAGTGTGTACTCAAGTTAAGTAGTGTAATTTAGAGTAATTTTTTCAATGAAGGACTTAGTTGATCGCTTTGGGAGTTTATGGAGCCAGACAGAAATGCAAAAATAGTTTGGAGGGCATGCGACGAATCTAATAGTACTAATTTTAGGTCATAAATATTTATATTTTTTATAGAAATTTAGTCAAACTTTAGAAAGTTACTTGGGATAAAACCAGAACGACTTGTTTTCTAGGACGGAAGAAGTAATTGGCAATCAGTTATTCAACCAATAGGAATCATTTAACTCGGTATGTAACATACAAATGATAAAATCTGACCAAATTGTGGAAGATATGTTTTTACGGTGAAATTGAGTTAATTAATGTGAATTCATGATATAGTTCTAACTCCTATTACAGATGATTAATGTGATGATTGCAAAGTTAAACCCCCCTCCCCCTATTCTTCTAGATTCTTGACCAGGTTACGTTATGTGAGCTGTGGTTATTCATATCACAATACCTTATCAGTTCCTCGCTATGCATGGATCTCAATCTGAGCCTACATCTAAGGCAAACCACTATCAATGTAGATTACAGCTATGCGCTGATTTCTAATTATTTTCAACATATAGCTCTTTGGGTAGGATGTGTTAATTCACAAATCCTTTGGTATCCTTCTCATATTGATAGTGGGGTGTTGTCTTGAGCACACCAACGAGTGCAAGGGCAGGTAGTTGCAAATCTTAAACTGTGCTATTTGGGTATTTGAAGATAAAAAAACGGATACCGACTAGTATAGCATGATTATTACTATTACTTTGATTAGTGTTGACAGGCAGTCAACGTTGGCTTTGAAAGGGTTAGCATTTACAAAAAGACAAAAGCTATCCGACAACCAAGAGTTTTAGCCCAATCTGGCACCTCAGTTTTTTCCCTCCTTCCTTCACCTCTAGTCAGCTTATCCGGTAGGTTCAGGGTTTGGCCGTTTGGGGCTGGGGGTTTGGGCTTGAGGACTCACCAGAGACCTACAGCTGTAGAGGGAAGGGTGGCGGCAGCAGGGTGAGTGATGGAAGGCGGACTGCGGGTAGTGTCAGAGGGCAGGGGCATCACAGGGATGGCCTGGTGGAGTTAGATTAGTGTGAGGCCAAATTCGGCCATGGGAACCTCTGTAGATGGCGAAGGCAAGCAGGGCAGGGGCAATAAATGAGGAAAAAATCAGGTATTAGAGACCTCTAAAACACACGAATGTGAGTAGATATACTAAATCACAATGATGCTGAAAGAATGAATTTTTTGTGATTGCAGTGGCAGATAAGGTAATATGAATGTCTGCATATGCATCTTAGGAACGATCCCTATTTATTATTACTTGCCTTGCTTATATTGTCCTATCTTGCATATATGTTTGTGCTTTAATTAATCTTGTAACATTCTTCAATAAGTTCCTACTGATGGATATGGATCTGTTATTACAAATTCAAACACTTCCACATATTTTAGTAACCAAATTTTCAAAACGATGACCACATCCAGTTCACAAAAGAAACAATACTAAGACCATATCTGAGCACAAAATTTTACCTTGTGATAGAATGCATAAAGGGTTTGATCAGAGGACAGTTTCTTTAGCTCTGATGCTTGGCTTTCTTGCCCTGCACATAAGCTTGCAACTTCAACTTGTGTTGTTGACACTATGATCCGGCTTCCTTTCTTGTTATTTGGAAAGCATTCTTTAATCTGTTCCCACTCTTCGATGGTGCATAGGTCAGTAAGCACAATCAAAAACCTCTTCTCATTCACATAACTGTCGAATTCCTGAGCTAAATCTTCTGTAGTCTTCTCTGTGTCAACCAGACCTTTAAGTCCTTTGGATGGACGAAACTGATTCATTAAGCTCTGTCCAAAGCCTCTTGGGCTGAAAGGATGCATGATCCTCACCCATGCACGGCTTGGAAATTTGCTTCGCACATCAGGGCTGTCGTAGGCTGCTTTGATGATGGTTGTTTGGCCGATATCACCATGTGTGCCCCACACCGCGATCACTTTGAGGTCGTCGTCCTCCTCATTGATCAGTTGGATGAGATCCACTCTATGATTGTCCTGCTTCGCGGCACGTCTTGCGTCGTCAACGCCAAATATGGCTGCAGCAATAAGGCTAGATTGTTCAGCAGAGTTGACAGTGCTCTTAGAGGCAGAGCCCTTGATGAGGCGGTAGCGCATATTTCTTTGGCTCACGTCCTCGACTTTGGCCCTTAGCTCCTTCATTTGCTTGGCCATACGCCGCCGCTCGAGCAGCGTGCGAAGGAATCGCCACCGAGATGGCCTCTCCAAACGAACAGCAAAATCCTGGGTATTGTCCTCGACGTCATAGGCAGTGTCACGGACTTGCTTCACCCAGGTGCTGACCACCTTGCTGCCTTCTCGCTCCTCGTGTGCCTCCATCATGAAAGACCTCATCATCTCAAGCTCGTCTGCAACAAACGCGTGATCTTTCTGTATACCGAGCTGCAAGGCCACCTCCTCCGCAATTGCGGATTTGGCATAGCCAAGCGCTCCACTCACCACGGACTTGCCCACACTCAGGACCGTGGCCTCCATCGCTCCCAGCCGTTCTCCGTGGATCTTTCTGTACATACAGGATGAACGGAGAAGCACGTCCAGAGTTTAGCTACTACAGCGCAGCACGCGCTTAATAATATCCAAGATGTAAAAGGACCCGAGAACTGGTACTGAAGCTGTGATGTATGTACAATGCATCGAGTCAGATACTCAGATTGCAATACCTGAAGCGGGGAAGAGAGCTCTGGCCAGCAGCGCCCGCGCAGCAGCAGCAACGTTACCAACCAACAGATGCAAAATGCAATAATTATGCTTTGCTGCACAATATGTTTTTACTGTGAGTACATACAATAACAGAACTCAAAAAATTAATGATAAGAAAAGAGAGCTCATCGACGGACGAACAACGAATCCGTGAGAGCTGAAAATGGCAGTTACTAGTACCTGTGTAGCCAGTGAAACCTTGCGATGTCGAATTAGGGCACTCTGCTGCTTGAATACTTGTTGCTTCTACTACTTGGCAGGCACTGCAGAGGCAAAAGGGTGATGAGGCTGCAGCTAACACTAACCAGACGGCGTGCTCAATGGGTAGCACTCCTGCCCTGAACAAAGAATTTTCTGCTCTTATGCACTACAAATAACTAGTAAATTAGAAGGGGAATTGTTAACACAAAAAGGGGCATCAGAAACAACTAATCTACTATTGGCATATATCGGGGGAGATGATGGGGTATCAAACGTCACATGGGGAGTGTCGAACCAAACGGCCCGTTTACTTAAACAATGGGACTAATAGTTTATCGAGTCTGGATTTAAAAACGCAATGCCCAAGCAGGATAGTCCTGCTTATATTAGTATCCAGATTTAATTAGTGTGCCATAGGCTGAGATGCTCTCTGGAGTCTGGATGCAAGCATCACTTGTTTAGTCTACCCCAATACAAATCAGAACAACTAATCTACTATTGGCATATATCGGGGGTGATGATGGGGTATCAAACGTCACATGGGGAGTGTCGAACCGAACGGCCCGTTTAATTAAACAATGGGACTAAAAGTTTATCGAGTCTGGATTTAAAAACGCAACGCCCAAGCAGGATAGTCCTGCTTATATTAGTATCCAGATTTAATTAGTGTGCCATAGGCTGAGATGCTATCTGGAGTCTGGATGCAAGCATCACTTGTTTAGTCTACCCCAATTAAACCTAGTAATGGTCTCAAATCCAGTCTAAACCTGCACCAAGCCAGCGCAAGGGAGTGCTCCAATTCAATCTAAACCACCCAGACTACTTGTCTCTCTGAACCAAACCAAACCAGACCACTGTAAAAACAAGACCAAAATACACCAATCCAAACCTCTCAGACCAGTTCCAAACTTTTCTCCAAAGAGAGGGGGAATTGCAGGGGCGCCGGTGACCATCTCCACGCTGGGCGGGGCACGGGGCGAGAGCGCTGCGCAGCCGGCCGTCCGGCGCGAGGCGCCGGGTGGGGTGGCGGCCGCGGCGCCGGGCGCGCGGAGCGCCGGCGCCGGTTGCGGCGACCGCGGACACCAGGCGGGCGGGCGCGGGCGGTGGGGAGATCCGGCCGGGTCGACGGGCGGGTGGAGCGGGGGAGCCAGCGGCGTCCGGGGTCCTGTCCGGGGCGCGGCGAATCGGCGGCCGGAGCGGCTGGCCCCGGGCGGTCGCGCGATTGGAGACTGGGCGGCGCCGACGGATGGGTGGAAGGTGGTTTTTTTTTAATTTGGTCCTTTTTCGACTTTTTTTTACAAATGGACCCCTAGGCAAATCTTGTCCAAAAATGGACCCCGAGGTCGGCGCTTCGTACGATAGCGTCGAGGTCGGGCATGTCGGCGCTATATTACCGCGCGCCGAGGTAGCCACGTCAGCCGGCCACGCGGCTGGTGGGACGATAACTCGGCGCTGGGTCAAAGAGCGCCGAGTACCGTACCCTCGGCGCTTCCGAATCCAGCGCCGAGGTAGTGACTAGGGCTTCGCCGAGGTGGGCCTTGGTGTCACCTCGGCGCTTCATCCGTTAGCGCCGACTTGTCCAAGGTCGGCGCGGGGCCGTGGCGCGCCGAGCGCTGGGACCCTAAAACCCGTCGTCCCCTTCTTCTTTCTTCCTCCTACAGACGCTCTCCCACCCGCCGCTCCCTTCCTCTATCCCTCCCGAGGTCGCCCGAAGGCTAGGGCCTGAATCCGGCCGCCAGGACGCCAGATCGAGGGCACCCTCCCTCCCCCAAGGTACCCCTCCCTCTCCTCTTCCTCTCTACCTGATTATTTTTCCTTGCATTGCCTTGTAGACGTTGGAACCCTAGGTATTAGGGTAAACTAGAAATCGAAATTTTTTGTTTGGATTGACGTTAGGGATTGAATCTATGTTGTATAGTAGATAGTTTAGCCGGTCAGATATGCCGATTTGATGTTATTTCCACCATCATGGACTAATTTTTTATAATTTTTCACTATTAGATAATGTGTGTATATATACTTATTTAATTTTTTTTCCACTAACAATAGGTATATTAGATTGATGTATGTAGCTTTGTTTGTAGGATAGAGGCCCATTTATCTTTGATTATTGTTTGTTTGGTATTGTTGTGACAAGGTTGATTTAAATTTTTGGTAGATGGATAAGTTAGTTCGAATCAGACATGGTGGTAATATGATGAGGACAATGGGTGATAATGTGGAAATGGAACCAATGAGAGAGGATGTGTTTATGTTTGGTGAATCACCTAGTTTTTCTAAAGTGGTTGACCGGGTAAAATTATATCTGGGTTGTTCGGAAGAGGCTTTGGTTTTGAAAGTAGATGGAGTGATCGATGTCGGGTCGGCTAATGGCCCCCGGGTCGAGAGGTTGGCTCCAATCAAGAGCGAAAGTGATTGGGTTGCATATAAACTAATTGTCATGTCATCTGAAGTTCGGTCACTTGATCTGATTGTTAGGAGAGAATTTTCACCTAAGGAAGGTCTTACAATTGGTTTAGAGATGACGAACGATCCAACTAGTGAATATGTAGTACCCCAACAAGAGATTGATCTATCTCAACAAGACATTGTAGCCACACAAGACAACGACTTAGGGGAATATGGTGGGCCCGCGGACCGTGGTATAGTGCATGGCCATGCAGAGGCGCTTGTGCCAAGCAACTGTGACTATGAAGGCCGGGATGCAAATCACGGCTATGGGGATGACCATGGCAATTGTGGAGTGGGTGGTGATGATGAAGAGATGGGAGTGCCTATGGCATCAAATCAGGTGGATGTCCAGGTGGAAGGAGATGATGATACATATGACGATGTTAGGGCATCCGATTCCGATGACGACCGTCCGGTGGCAAGGCTAAGTGATAGGGAGATGCAAATTCTGAAGGAAGTGGTGACATTCCGTGATCCTCTTGTTCCGGATTATTTTGATGTGAGCCAAGGGCACCGAGCAGTAGCTGATGGGAGGATTGAATTGCCACGTGATCCGAGCAAAGGTGAACTCATTGAGAAGGGCATGGTCTTTGCGAATATGGTGGAACTTAAAACTTGGTTGCAAGAGTATTCAATAGTCCACAACCGTCCTTTTAGAGTCATGAATTCCTACAAGGACCGGCGGTACACTGTTACATGCAAGGAAGATTGTGGGTGGAAAGTTTGTGCAAGGAAGGACAAGGTTGGAAAGTGGAGGATAACATCAGTTCAGCAACCACACACGTGTGCTACCGCAGAGGTGGAGGAAACTCACTTACAGCTGAATTCTAGGTTCATTGCGAAGACTTTTTGCAACGTCATCAAACACATGCCAACCATCACGGTTTCAGCGCTCATTGAGTCAATTTTCCTCCGCTTTGAGTACCGTGTCAAATATGGGAAAGCATGGAGGGTAAAGCAACTAGCTTTAGCAATGATTTATGGTGATTGGGAGGAGGCGTACGAGCGACTCCCTAGAATGATGAATGCCATCAAAGCCAAAAATCCCGGCATGCATTTTGAGTATTTGCCTAAAGAAGGTGAAACAAGGGATGGAAGACAGGTTTTCGGTAGGGCTTTCTGGACCTTTGGCCAGTGCATTGAAGCTTTTAAGCATTGTAGGCCGGTGTTGGCAATCGATGGCACATTCTTGACCGGCTAGTACAATGGAACAATGCTTGTTGCCATTGGGATTGATGGTGAGAACATGTTGGTTCCATTGGCATTTGCCTTGGTAAGCAAGGAGGACACGAACAGCTGGTCTTGGTTCTTGAGCCTTGTACGACGTTTGGTTGTGGGGCGTGGCCGTGATGTGTGCATAATATCAGATCGACATGCCGGCATCCTTAATGCAATGGAAGAGCATATAGATGGCCATGGACGCGTGCACCATCGGTGGTGCACGAGGCACCTTGCACAGAACTTGATTCGGCATGACGGCATAAAGGAGAACTTTGAGTTATTTGAGGAGGTGTGTCGGCAATGAGAAAAGAGAGATTTCCATCGGAAGTTGAAGGACCTTATGCTACGCACCAATGACGTAGGTCGGTCATTTTTGGAGGGCCTAATGTCGTCTAAGGAGAAATGGTCCCTTGCATATGACGGAGGTGTTCGTTGGGGCTTCATGACCAGTAATTTTGCTGAGATAATGAACAGTTTGCTTAGGGGTTGCAGGTCCCTTCCGGTGACAGCCATTCTCGCCTTCACGTTCTATAGGTGCAACCAATGGTTCGTCCAACGCTTCGTCCTTGCGACAGCTCTTTACAACAAACAGAATGAATGGCCTAAGCGTGTAGACGAAATGATTGGGTACTCAAAGTCAACCTCGGCGCTACTCCTATTAGCGCCGAGGTGTCGGCCGGGACCAAGAACCTTCTGAGGCATATGCTAGCCTCGCGCCGAGGTGCACGACCTCGGCGCTTAATCCTTTAGCGCTGAGGTGGTGCACCTCGGCGCGCGGCTAAGATATGTCTCAGAAGGTTCCGTGGCCCGGCCGATACCTCGGCGCTATACCTCGGCGCTATACCCCGGCCGATACCTCGGCGCTAATACATAGAGCGCCGAGGTATAGCGCCGAGGTATCGGCCGGGCCACGGAACCTTCTGAGTCATATCTTATCCTCGCGCCGAGGTGCACGACCTCGGCGCTTAATCCTTTAGCGCTGAGGTGGTGCACCTCGGCGCGCGGCTAAGATATGTCTCAGAAGGTTCCGGGGCCCGGCCGATACCTCGGCGCTAATACATAGAGCGCCGAGGTATCGGCCGGGCCACGGAACCTTCTGAGTCATATCTTATCCTCGCGCCGAGGTGCACGACCTCGGCGCTTAATCCTTTAGCGCTGAGGTGGTGCACCTCGGCGCGCGGCTAAGATATGCCGCAGAAGGTTCCGGGGCCGGCCGATACCTCGGCGCTAATAGATAGAGCGCCGAGGTATCGGCCGTGCCACGGAACCTTCTGAGGCATATCCTAGCCGCGCGCCGAGGTGCACGACCTCCTTAAGCGCCGAGGTCGTGCACCTCGGCGCGAGGCTAGGATATGCCTCAGAAGGTATTGTCTGCGCGGAGCTGCCTCGGCGCTATAGGATAGAGCGCCGAGTTTGTCTATCTCAGCGCTGCATATTTTAGCGCCGAGCTGCGCAGGTTTAAATAAAAAGAAAAAAACGAAGTGAACGTTCCCGTATTACAGAGCCTCTCAATATTTCTCATACAAAATTTCACCAAGCATAACAGATAGGGTTAAGAGTCCAAAATACCGTTCCCATGATTGAATCACACAAATTGTTCAACAATGCCCTGAATGCGTCAAACATTAACAATTCGGCAAATTGCTAAACAACAAACAGTCCAACATTCACGTGGTGTTAACATACATCAACAATTAAAGCATAGAGATAGGTCCTACTGAGTGCAACGTGGCCATTTCCCCTTCCTCAGCGCATCCGGATTCTCCTCCAGAGCTGCCTTCGCCCTCCTTGCCCTGGCAAGCTTCACCTCCCTCTCTGCCTTGCGCTTAGCCGCAGCCCTACGCTTCTCTTCAGCGATGCGCTCGTTCCTTTGCTCCTCCTCCTTCTTCCTTGCGGCAATGCCCGCATTTATCTTGTCATTCCAATCTCTCAACTCATTAAACCACTCCCTGTCCTTCTCCTTTACCTCTTTGTCAATCCACTCCTCGAAATCACATAGTGGTGGAGGCTCCTATGACCATCGGCAAACGTTTAACATTAAGCACAACTTGCAATCAAAACACAAAAAGTGAGAATACAATCAATTACTTACAATTCTTCCTTTCATCAACGCATTCTCCGGTGGATCAAAGGCCCAGTTAGCACACATCCAGTACCGCCGCCTAAAAGTCTCCTCTTCGTCGAACATCTCCAACTTACAAGGATCACCACAAAAGCACATGGGTGGCACGAGACCCGCAGGAATAGCCATACGGCTGTACCCCATTGCAACCTGGCGTGAAGTTACTCAAAATTGGTTAAAATTAACTACATACATAGTAAACGGTATTGAACCACCATGATTCCTAAAAACGATACATAATAGCAAATCTGTCCGACTAAACAACCTGAAAGAGCAATGAGTCACAAATCCTAACGTCAATCCAAAAAAATAATGTCGATTTCTAGGTTTTCACAATACCTAGGGTTACAACAAATCGAAGACAATGTGACCAAAAATACACGGGTGGGCAAAGAGAGGAGAGGGAGGGATACCTTGGGGGAGGTAGGGCGGCCTCGATCCGGCGTCCAGTGGGTGAGAGAATGCACCTAGGATTTGGGCGAAATGGAAGTGTAGAGAAGAAATGTAAGTGGGGTGGAGTGAGGGAATGGCTGGAGGAGGAAGAAGGCAGGGCCGGCGGGATATATGGCGTCGGACCTCGGCGCTGGCTCGTAGAGCGCCGAGGTAAAGCACCTCGGCGCTAACTGACCGAGCGCCAAGGTGGTGACCCCACTTTCGCCATGCAAGCTGACGTGGACTACCTCGGCGCGCATCCCCTAAACGCCGAAGTGCGTTATCTCGGCGCTGTATTATCAAGCGCCGACCTCGGGGTCCATTTTTGGACAAGGTTTGTCCAGGGGTCCATTTGTAAAAAAAAGTGGCAAAAAGGGCCAATTTAAAAAAAAACCACTGGGTGGAAGCCGGGACTAAACCATCTGGGGCCCGTTTGGAACGGAGCATTTCCATAATAATTTCATAGAAAATCAAATCCTATGGTTCGCTGACGTCACATGCCGTTTGGAACGGAGGAACGAGCCATGTTGATTCCATAGGAAAGGATTGTCTTATTCTAAAAAATACAGGAAAGAAAACATCCAGTGGGAGCTTGTGTTTTCGCGGAAGCCCGAGGCAAAGCCTGCTCTCTCGACCGGTGCAGAGGGGGAAAGAGCTGTCGGATTATACTGCAAACCTGTACTTCTTCTCTGGCTCCGGTAATACGGGAGGGGCAATGCAGAAAGTGCAGAGGACCCTCTCTCGATCGGTGCAGAGGGGGAAAGAGACGATTGCACTGCAAACCGGGCCACCGCCGGGATGACGCCGCACCATCAAGTAGAAGCTTGTACTTCTTCTCTAGCTCTGATAATACAAGAGGGGCCATGGAGAAAGTGCAGAGGATGCCGGCGCCATGCGACTTGAGCAGAGTTCGTGGGGGATGAGAGAGAAAGTACTTAGTAGATCGGAGAGAATGAGACCGCTGACCATCGCTTGTGGATAAGAATGAGGAAGGGTGTGGACCACTGGCTAGCTAGCAGCCATTAGTTGTTATGCATCAGGGACCATTAAATTACATTTTCATGCCCACTAATCACATATATTATTTTCTAAATAAATGCTCGACATTTAAATTACGCCTCGCATTCTCAGAATCCTGTCTTTGGAGTTCCTGCGTTCCAAACGCTTTTGCTTATGTTTTTTCTGTGTTTTTTCATTCCTACGTTTTTCCACTACTCATCTATACTATTTCTGTGTTTTTTTCTTTTCCTCCATTTTAAGTTCCTTTGTTCTTGCACTGGACCGAACCGGGCCAAATATATTCCACGGTCTATTTCTTACCAAACCAGGTCGGCCTATAGATAAAACCAGACCACAAAAACCGGTTTGGTCCAAACCATTACCAGGTTTAACCCCAATACAAATCTCATCAGTACGTTAGACTATGTTCACCAGCCCGCCCATACCATCCTGCCAATCTACTATTTCAACTACCACTCTCTTTATCTACAGTGCGCAAACAGTGTTTATCTACAGTGCGCAAACAGTGTTTGAGCGTTCCATTTAGGCCTACTGGTGAGTTCAGCCTTACGTGAAGTCTGAACTGCAAATTAAAAATAATAAACCTGTCTAGCCCGTCAAGCTAGCACTATGAATGTCGCGCTAACAAGGGTTGCACTATCAAATGGGACGATTCACGTATTTTTGCTTGAGGTATTGATTGATATATGCATGCTGGGTTGTGGTCATGCCACCTCTCTGGCTATTATTGACTAGTAGTCATGCACACAAGACATGCCCGTATAATTTTTTAGTATTTGTAATGTAGTAACTTTAGTGCTGACTTAACATATAAAAAATATTCAGAATTCAAGAAATCAAGATCCATAGTTGTTTCATACTAACATATCATATTTGTTGCAATGTACAACAACAAATATGCATGAGCATGCCACACATATCGATTGGAAAAAAATATTCAAAATGGGAGAAGAATAATAAAACTGGAGTGATATGGCGATTTTCCACCAAATGCATGCTCTAGGCCTAATAATCGTCAATGTTTATGGAGTTTATACAAAAATCAATATGCTAAGTGATATTTTCCTCTGGATTGTCTTTGCTTGAAGCAGTTAGTCGATGTTGTCATCCAAAGGGGTAACATGTGATATTTTTTATGACTTCCGGCCATTCCTAAAAAAAATATTAAAAGCAAAAAAGTAAAAATATATATATTTGATGGCATGTGCCTAAATAGTCATATTTGGCATTCAAGGATTTTAGTGTTCATAAATCGATATGATCGCTGCCAGTAGATATACAGGATTGAAACATATGTAAGTGACTGAAGCTGGATAAGACTTATTACTTCACTCAGCTTTGCTTTTTCCCAGCATCTTGCCAGCTTGTGGGCAGAACCTTGCCTATACCGAAGAATTTTTGAAAACACTGCAAACAAATTTCAAAGTTCAGATACAGTTAAACTAAGATTTTGGAGCTTTTACTTTGGATCTACCGTATGCATAAAATTGGTCATAGGCATCGATAGCAAGCTGCTCAGCCTTGTCGTGTCTGCTGGTTCAGGAACTAAAGGCCCTAGTCATGCTCACATAGTCACAGGTCATGCCAACTAAGATACTCATGGGACTGGAGTAACTTAGTAGTCAAATAATTTAGGAGTTACGACTGGACAAAGCCAATAGCTGCTACGTTAAGCTCAGCATCACAACACCACTGAGAATTAAATAAATAGAGTAAATATAGGACCAATCCTGTAGAAGCAGTGATGGATGCAAAATTGAAGTATCAAACCACCATTTGAACTAACAAAGAATATAGGACTGTACAATGCCCATGACATACCATTAAGTGAAATAAACCAACTCAACTACTATCCTAAGCTACACAGATGCCATAAGGCTAGCTGCAGGTGAACCTTTTCCAGATGAAACCAAAAACAACGGAGCATTTCTCAAAGAATGTACCTTTCAATGAAATAACCAACTCAACTACTTTCAAGGAAAAACATTAGTTCAGTGCAGGCTATTCAGTCAAGTCCTCACCACCGCAAGGACACCATATAGCTAGATCTCATTGTAGGGACAGATCAGACAAAAAATTGTAATGATAATTAGAACAAAAAAATAGGACGGGAAACAAAAGCTTCCCTGCATCGTGTATGATGTGCAAAGGGCCTGAAAAACTAAACATTTTAATTTGGCTAATCACACACCTAAATGAATACACACCTAGATGAATATTAGATGTTTGGAACACATGTGGAGCTAATTTACTTAGAAGAACCTAAACTCACGTGCCTAAACAAGATGAAAATCAGATATTTCAGGGGCCTGTAATTTCCAATGCAGCAAACATGCATATCCCCAAACCGGTGACACATGGAAATACTGGACAGGAAGGGAGTCCTGAAAAAACATCCGACAACAATGATCGCAGAGGACACCTGAGAAAAACATGCTGCATACTTGAGAATAACAGAAGGTATAGGCCGCTAACGCACTGCACCAGGACTGTGCACAAAAAGTATAGATCAATAATCAAAATACAAGTTGAGCAAAGACCACTGAAACCGACATGGTGAAATGCTAGAGCTAAGGTGTATTGACTCGAGAGATTAGGGAAACACCTAATTATTAATTCAGATAAGGTTGAGACCACAGCTTTTCTATGACCCGTCGTCGGCAGTGATCAATGAGGACGTTGACTCTGTTAGTCCAGCAGCAGCACACACACTCACAGCTGAGGCGAAACCGCCCTGTTTAATCCAAACTAAGCACATCTACCACCTTTAGCTCGCAGTGCACCTAGGCTAGACTAAACCCGGTAGTCCGTCGAGAGTACTTCGGCTCTCGATAACACCATTCCCAGAGGAACCGACATCAAACACATCTGACTCTCGAATGAGCCACAACAGTTACATCATCACAGGCAGTTGAAATAGAGAATAATAGACTTAATTTACAAACCAAGTGTATGAGATCAAATACATGTTCAAATATAGCGGAAGCGAAATCAGAGTATATATATATATATATATATATATATATATATATATATATATATATATATATATATATATATATATATATATATATATATATATATAGCGGAAGCGTTTTCAAAATCTCGCAGCGGAAACAATATACTTGAGTAGTCTTCATGAAGAGATGAACAAGGCGAGTAGCACCGCGCCCACCGGTACTATCACCTCCAACACAGTTGTCCGGATGTCGTCAGTATCTGTAATCCAAAAGTGGGGGCAAACCCTAAGTACTAATTATTCAGTAGGACTTAATGGATGGGGCTTACGGCTGACGCAAAGCATGCTTACTAATCAGGTGGATCCTTAACTGTTGATTTTTTTTAAACAAGGTCATGTTGACGTAAGATAGCAGGATTTGACAGCTGCTATCCATTAGCCATGAAGATCATTTATATCATAAAGTAAATACTTGCAGGAAAGTAAAACATGAAAACCCATCAGTAACTTGCATAATATCCAGATATACCTTTATTCCCACATGTCCCATCCCAAGATTCACAGCGCCCCCATCTAACCCCTGGGAGTAGCCGTCTCAGGAGCGATACCACGGTACGTCGGGTCAGCCCTCCCTCGACTTCAAAGCACCTCCCAAATCCATCGACCTCCATTCGGTGGATGGGCAGCACCATGAATAGTGGGACGAAACATACACATCCAAGCATGTTGATATACAAAATCATGAATTCATAATACAACATATTCAAGTGGATTACTACTTTGCCCGTTAGTGGTATTGGCATTCTCACACCTAGTGAGCATCAGCGATTCGAATCGATTTTTATATCCTCGGGAATAACTAGAAATGCCAGGTGATATATGCTTGCTAGCCATCGCGTTCCACACATATATCCCCCATCTCCACTTGTCCCATCCCAAGTTCGATTCAATCCTTCTGTTGTTCCCAGGTTGTGTCGCCTTAGGAGCGATGCCACGGTCATGTCGAGTCAGCCCTCCCTCGACTACAAGCTCCCCAAGGTGTCACAGTAGGAGTCTGTCTCTGTTCTTCGGATGGCACAAGTAAGACTTTCACCGGTCCATTATCTCGAATAAACACCCTAGCAATATTATGCCGACCAATAGGCGAACAACAACCGGCCTTATGCGACTCGGGCGGAGTCCACCACACATTATTCCACTTCTCAGCGTACATATCCATATCTCCGCCCGATCTCCATTTAAGGTGGTGTTTGGATGCAGGGCAAAAGGGCAAATGGGCAAATGGCAAAATTTTTGCCCTTGTCACATCAGATGTTTGGACGCTAGTTAGAAATATTAAATATAGTCTAATTAAAAAACTAATTACATAGATGAGGACTAAACACCGAGACGAATCTATTAAGCCTAATTAATCTATAATTAGCAAAGTTACGGTAGCATTTGCCCTTTTGCACTTTGGGGTGTTTGGATGCAAATAGCAAAAAAAGTGCAAAACTTTTGCCCTTTTGCACTTTCTCTTTCTCTTTCCCATTGCATCCAAACATGCCCTAAAGCATAACATAAACATAATAAATTTCATAACAGTGAGATTTCTTCTTTTGAAAAATAATCCCTACGAGACGAGTGACCTTTATTCACTCGTATCTAATCTCACCTAATCATTCTAGGCACACGTTCTGCGAACTCTAGGTATAGGTGCTAAGGCCAGGGCGGCCAAGAATTCTAATGCAGTTGGTTTCAAACAACTCTTAATGCATATGCGTAATCATCAAACAAGATTTGTATTTGCTGGGAGAAATCATGGTCCTGCCTACCTTTGATTCAGTTTAATAAAACCAACAAACTAAACTAATTGTTAGTTTGCCGGGTTGTAAGGCTTTGCCCTAGACAACCCCTTGAAGCAGGAACGGATTTAATCAGCGACCCTTCGTCTTCTTGCTCCGGATATAGCCTATCGTCCGATTCCTTGATCACTGGTTTCTTTTGCGTTGATAGCTCCTTGCACGCGGGGTCTATATGCATGATAAAATGCAACATGAGTGCAAGAGAATGCAAATACATGCATATGCTATAAGTTATATGTATGACATAGTGCAACGAATGTCAATGCGTGCATGAAATGCAAATGAGACAAATGCCTGCCAAATAGCTTGTGACAAAAAGACTCAATTATACTTAGTTCAAACACATTCCAAAGTGAGAAAACTTAACGACTTTTCTAAGAAATCATACAACCCATGGTTCAAGAAATCGTACAAGCCATCACTAAAAGCTAGTTCAACCAATCATGCATAAACGCGGGCGACCCGTACTTTCCAATGTTTTATCATTGAAATTATCACGAACTACTGTCTTATATGTGTACACAGTCCCTATCAAATACAAAGAAAGTGTCTCTCCAAAACATCTCCATTGATAACTCTTGGAATCACAAGATTTACTTGAGGTTATTCCGCAAGTAACTTTATACATGCACCAAACATATTGTCATTGACAATTAAACATATACGCACGAATTAGTGGATATGCCATCTTTGTGAATAAAATGCACCCCTGAGTTCATATAGTTAGATAAGTCAATTTGATCCCAAACTTTTACCACATACAGAAACATACCACATAATGCTACAGTCAAAATTTCAGCTACAACCAAGTTATAATTAATTTATTAAAATTACAGCAAGTTATCAGCCCTATAGCTTCTCAGATTTTTCATAATTTGTAGGAGCGAGTTCTGGACTTGAAATCTCTACAGCAACCATTACATTGCATGAAAATCATGTGCAAAAATCAGCAAGCACAAAACCCATAGTTTGATATGACATCTATTTTCCATATAATTATCTAGGTCTATTTTAAACGCACATCAAGACAGTACTTACAGGCTTCACAAAGATACTTTTTTGGAACCTATGCATCATTAGCAAGCTACCAAATTTTCCATGTAATTAATTGTGCATCCTAAGACCACTTTTCCTTTTTTATTTAGTTAAGCGTGTGACACTTTTTTATTTTTAAATCACCACTCAAATTTAACATGCAAGGCTTCAAACTTTACCAGCAAGCTATCCATACTATATAAAGTACATAAAAAATACCAGAGGTCATATTTGAGCATATTTTATATAGCCTTCATTTTCCAAATTAATTAAATACACAAAACAGATGCATAAGGGCAAAACAGTAATTAAACAACCAATACCAGGGCTACCAAAAATCACACAGTACCTAGACGCCATAACAAAGCTATTATCCAAGTTTCATAATTTTTGGAATTCATTTGGTCCACTTTTACTATATATTATCCCTCACATGCATGCAACTTAAATAAGGGCAAACCAGACTTTTCACACCTCCACATTATACCTATCCTATAGATCTACTCAAGAGGAGTCCGTAGCCACTGAGTTTGTCCATTTTGAATTTTTCTTTGAATTGTTATGATTTTTCAAAGTTTCAGCCGAAATAAATAAGAATAAATAGGAAAACAACTAGACGTAGGGCTTAAACGTAATTAACCATAGGATTCAGGGGCTAGCACACAAATAAACCTAGACTCAGTGAACGGTACTCAAATGAGCGCGCGTAAAACAAAGAAACGGCAGGGGGTTTCGGATAAAACTACCGCCGTCTTCTTCTTCCTCCCGATAGAGCGGTGGCGCGCGCGGGGGATGGAAATACTGAGCTGCGCTGGCGCCGTGGAGGCGGAACTTGGAGCCGAGTGGGTCTCGGGAGGTGCGCTGGGCCACGGTGGTTCCTTCCCCGAAGATCTCGTCGCGCGAGGTGGTCGGGATCGATGGGGAACGCGCGTGCACCGAGCGTGAACCGGACGGCGTGGTGACGGCGGCGCGGCGTCGATCCGGCGGTCACGGGGTGGAACGGCCACGCCGGTGGGCGCGTGAGCTGTGCGGGTCTGTGGCGAACATGGCTGTGGAGGTCTTGGGCGCAGGAAGACACCAGAAGGTGGTCGTCCACGACGAGCTTGAGCTCGGGCTGAGCGTCTATGGAGACGGCGCGGGGGGAGAGTGCTAGAGGCACCGGCGGTGGACGAGGGTTTGGGGGAAAGGTGGAGGACGGCGATGCGAGCGCAAGGCGCGCTTTGGCGGGGCTCAAGGCGGCTTGAGGTGGCGGTTGCTGTGTGCACGCCGCGGCGGCAATGGCGGCGGGCACACTGCGCTTGTGGAGGAGAGGCAGCAGGAGAGCGAGAGGTCTAGCGCATTGGACGCGGGAGGGGGAGGCGGAGGTGATGGCGGGGGGTCTGGAGGCGCGGGGAGCAGCGGAGGCAACCACGGGAGCTCGAGCTCCGAGCTCGGTAATGGCGGCGGCGTTCGGGGCGGAGAGGAAGGCGAGGGAGTGAGAGTGCAGAGAGGGGATGAGGCGAGAGCGGTGTTTGAGGGCGGCCGGTTGCTTCGAGCGAAAGGGCCTTATGGCCGGGATTGCGTCCAAGTGCGTGGAGCAGGGGCGCGGCCCTCGGCCGGCGATGGCGCGGCGCGCGCAGGCGGTGGACGCAGCGTGGGCGCGTCGGAGCGGTGAAGAAGGAGGGCGCGCGGTGGGTGGACTTGGTCCGTAGACCGCAAGTCAGCGACAGGTGGGACCGGGTGAGGGTGAGGGGAGAGAGATCCATGGACCGGGTGCGCGGAGGGAGAAAGCGAGTGGGACCCACTGGACCGGGCTTTCCAATTGCGCAGGCGGGAACCGACGGCGGCCTGACGTGTGGGGCCCACGCGTCATAGAGAGAAAAGGAAAAAGAAAATCCGGAAATTGAAAAACCCACTTTGACTGCAGGGACCATTGTTTGTATTTCGCGCTTTTGAATAGGTTAGAGGCCGATATTGAAAAAGACCCAATTGGATGAAATGTTTTAAATTTGTTCCTCTACAACTTTCTTATAATCTTTCATACAGGTTATATTAAAAAATATGGTTTAAATTTGAATTTAAGCTGCTGACCAAGGTTTGACCAACAGAACCTTCCAGTTTGGTAATTCTAAAAATATATTTTCTAGACACTTTCACAAAAGGAGTTTTATACCAATGTTGTTCGGAATTTCAAGATCTACAACTTTCTCAAAACAAGCATTGCCAGGTTTTGGCTTTAATATCAAGAAAATTTGAGTTTACCTTCCAGGTCAAGTTTGGACAGATTTCATAAATTGACATAAAATGACCCTAAACCATATCCAAACCACTATGCATGTTAAAGCATCAATTACCAAAGTTGTTCACCATGAAATTGTCTACAAGTTTGTCAATATGAGTTTTACCCAAATCTAAATAGAATCAAAGTTATGGGCACAATCACGGAAACATATATGCAGAAAATAGGTTTCAACCAGTTGCATTTCAACCAAGTTTGAATTAGGGTTCAAGTGCATGCTAATGTATGATGCTTTATGATGAATGTTGCATGTATGATGAATGATTATGCACTTGAGATGCCGGAGCATCACAACAGCTCCACAACAGCGCACACACACCCACAGCTCACAAGAGCGCACACACACACTGAGTGAAGAAGAAGAGTGAGTTCAGGTGGGTTTGAACTGGTTTTCATTGCTCCCATTGGGTTCCTTTTATACAGGATGGAACTTGAAGTTCCTTACTGCCTAAGCCAGCTCCTAGTCAAGTCAAGGTCAACTGCAAATGGTTGTACAAGCCATGCCTCCACTTCCTACTGCTAGGGCCAGTATGGCATCCTACGCCTAGGATACATGGAGTTATAGCTCCTTAAGTTAGCTTCTTAAAGCAGACAAGAGCAGCCATATTACTAATTAACATTCTTCCCCTTAATGTGGGTGCTCTTAGAGGTGTCAATGGGGACCCGATACCCGGTTACCCATGGAGAATTCTCCTATTAGGGTTAGGGTACGGGGAGAATTTGTTCTCCATAGGTATAAATATGGGAGGAATTCTTCCCCTATTGGGTATGCGGGTATAGGTGTGGAAAGGTAATTTCCGAATCCGATTACCCATGGGGAATGTATATCAGTAAAATTTGATGTGCAATATGTCTAAGTCTAATATATAGTCTATCATCTCTAGGTGTGGGGTGCTAAAACCCGGTGGAGAATTTCCCATTGACATCTCTAGGTGCTCTTGCTTGATCACCACCATGCCCACCTGAGTCTTCATCTTCTCAAAGCTGATCTTCCCTAGGGGCTTGGTGAGAACATCCGCGAGCTATTGATCAGTCCCAACTTGCTCAAGGATGACCTGCTTCCTCTCCGCACAGTCCCTAATAAAATGGAACTTGATGTGCTTGCTGCGGTTGTGGAAGACAGGGTTTTTGCCAACTCAATGGCTTTGTCAATACTGAGGATGGGTGCTGCCACTGCCAGTGATTTCTTCCAGCAGCCTTCTCAGCCAAACTCCATGATATGCTAGAGTTGCTCCAGAGATATACTCAGCCTCACAAGTAGAGAAAGACAATATCTTCTGCTTCTGTGATTGCCACCCACGAACAAAAATCATACCCGCTACAATACCTATACCCGCTTATGGGTATGAATTTTTACCCGTACCTACATAGGTAAAAAACCCGTCAGATAACCATGCCCGATTAAATACTCACTACATATATGTTTAAATAGCACAAATATAATAAATAATAGCATAATTAAATTAATAAATCGCTAAATATGAGTAAATAAATTGAAGATAATAATAAATGATATTGAAATATGCACGTTGACCATATTTTTCTCAACATACCTTATGTTTGCTTAACAATAGTAGAATAAAGCGAATATAAATTACCCATGACTACGTAGAATCGTAGATACGGTACTATACACCTGCACCCGCACGTGCGTACCCGATGGGCATAAGATTTTGTCCGTTAACGTACGTGCGGGTGGAGACGCCATCCTGTATCCACTTTTATATCAGGTAAACTCCGTTAGGTATTCGAGTATCCATTGTCATATTGGGTGTCAATATCAAAAGTCTTGCAAATTGAGCGCAAAGGCGTGGACTAGTGTCAAATGCTGCCCGATCTGTGAAATACGATTTTTCCCCACTCGCCGGCCACCACAATCGCACTGGCACCGCCGCCGGTCCGTGCCAGCTTCACACAACACAATCACACGCCTGCCGCCGCCGCCGCCGCCGCTATGCTCCGCCTCCGCAAATGCATCCTTTCGCGTCTCCTCTCCCCACTCTCTCCGAGCAGCCCCTCCACCACCCCCATCGCCCCATTCCACCGCCTCCTCTCCGCCACCGCGAGCCCCTTCGCTATGGAGGACTACCTCGTCGCCACATGCCACCTCACCCCTGCGCTGGCGCTCAAGGCCTCCAAGCTGCTGTCGCACCTCAAGTCCCCCGCCAAGCCCGACTCCGTGGTTGCCTTCCTCTCGGGCATCGGCCTCTCTGACACCGACATCGCCGCCGCTGTCGCCCATGACCCGAGGCTTCTCTGCTCCAAGGTCGAGCGCACGCTGGCACCGCGCCTTGTCGAGCTCCGGGACCTCGGCCTCTCCCCATCCCAGATCGCGCGCCTCTTCCTCGTAGACCCCTCGCACTTCCGCCGCCCCACCGTCGCCCCCAAGGTCCGGTACTACGTCACCGTCTTCGGCTCCTTCGAGAACCTGGTCCAGGCGCTCAGGGGCAACTGCTACCTCTTCAGCTCCGACCTCGAGCGGGTGGTGAAGCCCAACGTCGCGTTCTTGATGGAGTGCGGGCTGGGTGCTTGTGATATTGCCAAGCTGTCCGTCTCCCTGCCTAGGCTGATCACCGTAAAACAAGAACGGCTCCGGGGTATGGTGGAGTGCGCTGAGGCTGTTGGTGTGCGTCGTGGCACCAAGATGTTTAGGCACGCCCTGTTTGGCGTCGCATTCTCAAGCAAGGAAAAAATCGCCGCCAAGTTGGAGTTCTTGAAGAAGACATTTCAGTGGTCAGATGCTGAGGTGGCTATTGCGGTTTCCAAGCTTCCAGTTGTGCTCCGGTACTCCAAGGATAGGATGCGCCGCAGATCGGAGTTCCTGATCTCCCAGGTTGGTTTGGAGCCAGAGTACATTGCTCACAGGCCCAATTTGCTTTCATATAGCTTGGAGCGCCGCCTCGTGCCCCGGTACTATGTTGTGAAGTACCTTAAGAAAAATGGATTGTTAGAATGGAGATACTATACTGCAGTCCAGGTGAGCGAGAACGTATTCATGGAGAAGTTCATACGTCCTTACAAGGAAGCTGCACCAAGCCTTGCCCAAGACTATGCTGCTGCTTGCCGAGGAGAAGTGCCCATTACCTTCAGATGTTAGGAACTCGCCACCGGCTCAACAAGTGTTTGGCCTCATAGTGGGCAGCAATGTCTTGACACTGAGCAGTGGGCTGGTAATTTTGTTTCAATGTTCTTTGCTAACTGTAGTGTGTTGCTACATGCCGGTTCAGTTGTGACCAACACCCAATGAAACCAGTATCTTGATTCCTGAGTTTTTTGTGTAGACTTGACTTCTGGTAAAGAAGGGGGTGGGCATAGTTATGAACTAGATGATACCCCGCATACCCCGCACGTTGTTGCGAAGAATTTATACTATTGCATAAAACTAAAATTAAAAGGAACACATGAATGCATAAATGATATGCCCATAAAAAACATTGAAAAAATAAATATGTAATATATCCATAAAAAATCATTGAAAAAATAAATAGGTGGTTTAAATGGTTGATGACGTGAATTCTTTATAGTGGATGGTACCATGATTTCACCGAATCATAGAGAAAAAGATAGTAAGGGATACCAATTTATTAATTGAAGACTCCCCGCACATTACTGTATGAATTTGAGTGACATGCAATTTAGTGGATTATGTGATGATGTGGCTCCCATGCGTACGATGCCACACAAAACAATGCACGCATGAAGGCACAGCAAATCGGTGGAAGATATAAATATGGGTCTAAGTGCGTGGTGACGTGTCACGCAATTTAGTGGGCTCATGTGATGACATGGCTATGATGTGGTTTCTATGCATATGATGCCACACAAAAACAATGCATACATGAAGCCACAACGAATCGGTGAAAGATATAAATATGGACCTAAGTGGATGGTGACATAGCATGCAATTTAGTGGGCCTGTGTTATAACATGGCTTCACGCATGTCTAGAGAAATAGGAGTAATGGGGGCTTCTAATTTAGATATGAAAGATGAAAGATTATGATCATGACTAGTTTCATTTCATCTTTGCGCTGACTCAAACCTTCAGCCTATTTATTGTCTTGAATAATCTCACTAGAATGAATTGGCCATCATTTTAATTTACACTCCATCTTTTCTAAAATATAAGGAACGTTTTGCCCTTTTCTCGTGCTCTCGATGAATCAATCATCAAAGGGGAGAGAATTTTGTTCAAGGAGGGGGTGGGGGGTGGGGGTGGGTACTTGACTTTTCTGGGATGGTGGTTTAGTTTCTATTTCACTTTGCCTTTTTACCTCAAAGCGTTTCCTTTTTGAATGAGAATGCAACTTGTTGTTATTAATTTGCGCTCCACTTTTTCTAAATTATTAGAGATGTGTTGCTCTTTTCATGTGTTCTCGATGAATCAATCGTCAAAGGGAAGAGAATTTTGTTTAGGAAAGAGGGGGATACTTGACTTTTCTGAGATGATAGTTTATTTTCTATTTCACTTTGCCTTTTTACCTCAGCGTTTCCTTTTTGAATGAGAATGCAACTTGTTGTTTTTAATTTGCACTCCACCTTTTCTAAAATAGAAGAGATGTTTTGCTCTTTTCTTGTGTTGTCAACGAATCAATCATCAAAGGGGAGAGAGTTTTGTTCTAGGAAAGATGAGGATACTTGAATTTTTTGATATGATAGTTATTTTTTATTTCACTTTGGATTTTAACTCAAAGCGTTTCCTTTTTGAATGAGAAGACAACTTGCTTTTTCAAGAGATAGGAGTTGCAGCAAGTGCGCATAAAATGAGAAGTGCTGCCGCAGCTTGCAGCTCCTCTGCCTGCCGAAAAACAGGGCAGCATAATAGAAACAAGTGAGAAGCTATTTTGCTCGTGTGTTGCTGCCGAAAAACAGGTGCGCAAAAAGGATGTGCAGGCGTGATATGGGAAACAAGTTAGGCGTGACATGGGCTTTAATTACCAGAAATACTGATACATTCATAAAAGAGTAGGTCATACACACATGCCGGCGCCTGCGTACGCCGCACCACACCGTGTGTCGTACGCCTAGCAAACTGGGCAAGCTCATACCGTCATGCGCTACACGTTACTCTCTTCTAATATTACGAATGTGAAAGGCGTGTGAGGATCACCATTTCTATCTGTCTTCATTTCTTTACTTTAAGTTACAGTCTACACTTAGCTTGCCTGTCTCAAATGTCCGTTGGTCTCTTTATCTATTCACTAGCAAATATTGCTCCAGCTCGGCAGGCATAAATTTCTGTTTTCTCTTCAGAGCCATAATTTCGGAGTATACGGCATGATGACAGAAGAACTGGAGCTTCACGGTCCCTAATGGTTAGCCCAACACTTGCACAATTTGTGCGTACGCAGTAAGATCCATCCACATTCAGTTTCACCCATCCAATTGTCCCATCAAGTATACAGCTATTGCCATGCAAAACAATACTCATATATCAACAAAAAGTTCGCAAGGGTCTCTCTCTAGGCAGTTATGTGGCTACAAGCTTAGTGCTAACTGACTTTACAGAAGTGATCCTGCCTTGTCCTCAAGGCACATGCTTCTAGTAAAATAATACAACGATCTCAAACTAGATCCTCATCGTCCACTACATGAACGCTTTTTATGAAGCTTTGAAACAAAGCTCGAAGCCCACATGAAAAGGCTGGTGATCCTAGACGCCGCTCCAAACCCAGAGCGGATATCTGCAACCAATTCACGCAGATCTCTCACTGTGTTAGCGAGCAGTGGCTCCTCCACTCTCTTCTGGTTCCTCCGTGCGGATCCTAGTAAGATCAGGAAAAAAAAGGGTCAAGATCTAATTGTTTGGATTGTCTCATAAGTTAGTTCCATCGGACTGGAGATCGCCTGGCTGGGCAAAGGGTGTCGGCTTGCGAAGTTGAGCATCTGCCGTATGAACAATGTTCATTGAGCTTTTTACCACTTTTGTCAATTCTTGACTGGAATTGATGCATTAGTCACCATTTTGTTAACGATGCATTAGTCACCATTTTGTTAACGAACATGCACATGAAAGGAGAAAATGGCAGTGATGCTGAATCACTACACTAAGTCATCAAGCCCCTATTACCATACCAATGATGAAAGAATTTATCGTAAACTTGCATATTCATTATCCTTTTCCAATTGAAACCCATTTATTAGAGAATAATATGTCAACTTGGTCCTCTCCTCCCTATGGAAGCAAAAACATATTGTAGAAATTGGTATGTTTGTTCACCATGACACATCATGATTTATAACGATGTTAGATGCACAACTGCATTGAACTATTGTAAGTACGGTGTATACAGCAATCTATCGCCATTCCATTTCTAGTAGGTGACATTTGTGCCAACAAATATATTGCTACGTTATGTACCTTATCAAGCATCAATTAGCAGGAATCAAGTCAATGAATGCATAGTACGGGTACAATCGAAAGGTACTTATAACTAAAAACTGAAGAGTAACAAGTGAGAAGTATCGCTGCCCACCTTATATCAGTCAGATCCATGGCCAAGTCACTGACCTCCCTTCCAATTAGCCTCACCGGAGCCATTGTTCAGGAAGCTTCTCTCTCACTGCATCAAAGTACTTTTGTCGAAATTCTGCCTCCCTCTTACATGCCTGAAAGTGGTTTGCATAAGCTCATCAATAGTAATTTTTTTTCTCGAATATGCAGGAGAGCTGTGCATCTTTTTATATATAAGAGAAGGGGGGGGGGGGGGGGGGGGCGGGGAAGAGCTCCGTACAAAACAACCACTCTAATCCTCCATGAGGAAGAATGGTTGGACTCGACAGCCGGACTACGCGCCTATTGCAGGAAGATATCGACCACCGGAGGAAAGCAATTAACGCAATCCACCTCCACTGCCTAATCCAACATCCAAGCCTACAAGCGCTTGGAGTTTAGAAGCCCCTGCCAAACACCACATTTTACTTTCCTCTCTGAAGAACTTTAGAGCTGCTGGAATGGAGGGGGATCTCCCTTCAAAAACACACTTGTTTCTATGGTTCCAAAGTGTCCAAGCGCCCAAAATCAAGAGAGAATTAAAACCTTTCTTTCTTGGTTTCTCCACTCTTCCACTTGCCTTCCTCCACCAATAAGCAAAGCTCACATCAGAAGTTGTGAAAAATAGGCAGCATATCAGCATGCGCCGGCGAAGGAGGCAGGTGGAGGCGGCGGCGGCGGCGGCGGGGAGCGTGAGAGCTTTGGCAGGGCCACGGAGCAGGGGAGACGACATGGGGGCGCTGTGAGCTCGGGATTGCATATTTGCATATTGCAAAGACTGGTGAGGAATGTTTCTGCAACTTCACATTCCTAGTTCAGTCGTCCCAGGGGCCTCGACACCCAAACTATTTCAGCAAATATTATTGTGTCTGGAAGTGTAACCTGTTGAAATTGCAGAAATTTTAAGGCCCCCTTGAACATTGATCTGTTGAGTACAGAAAATGAACTGTTTATCCTGGGATCCGAATAGGCACTCAGCCTGTCATCCTTTTTCAGATGATCAGATCTCAGCAAAAAGAACAAATGAATTTTTTTTTTTGAAAGACTACAAATAAATATTGTACAACTGTACTCTACTCGCTGTCAAAACTCTACAAAGCCATTATCCTAGAACTCTGGGATTCAACTTCAATGACGACGCTCCCAATCTTGAGTAACGCCTGAAATGCGGCAGGTTTTGGAGTTAGGGGTAAAAACTGAACCATGGACTGCCAATTAAACATGAATGGAGAACTGAGTACAATACCTCAATAGAGATATCGGTCGGTGTAAGTTTAGAAACATCACCGTGACCCTGCTTTGCAGCAATCTCTGCACAAATAAATGCAGTGTGATGTACTGTTAATCTATGCTTTATGCAGAGGACTATATGTGGCAATGAATTGGGAATATTCTAGAGATGAAGCGTCCTGGTAATGATGACGATATTCTTCCTAGGGAAACATACCTTCAAGAGAAACTCTTGCGTCAGCATTTGCATAAGCATCGCCTCTTTGCTCCGCAAGCATGCTCAATTTTGAGAAAGCCTAAAGCAAAATAGTTCAGCGACTGGGAGTACAATGGGTATTCAAGCAACACAGTTTGAAGGACGAAAGTGGATACCGCTGTGTATGGATCGTCGGATGGCTGGTCTAAGAGAGGACGAGAAGCAGTTCCCACTTGAGCAATGCGCTTCGCAAGGGCATCCAAAGGTACATCCAGCCAAACAGACAGACCTTTCTTCATGTAATTCCTGAGTTTATAAGGAAAAATCAGATTATTTGTCTGAGACGGCACTGCAAGGTCTAAATATTATAATAAGAGAAGGGGAAACCAAAGTTTTTACAATACCAGTTTATTGGCCTAATAACAGCGCCACCTCCGGTTGCAACAACTAGTCGCCTCATTGAGGACAAATCCCTCAAGACACTACTCTGCAAGAAAGGACAGTAGAGAAAAAAAAATATAAGCTGTCATTCCAGTTAGTGTTGGGATACCAGGATAATTCAATCAGAACATCAGAAAATATATAATGCTCGCCAACATGGCAAGGAAAATTCAGCAAACATTACTAAAAAGTTCAAGAAATATTACCTCATTCTCTCTGAAGAAAGCTTCACTATGAACCTTGAATATTTGGGCAACCGAAGGGATGCCAACTGCTTGTTCTACTAACTTATCACTGTCAAAGCATGAATAGCCCAAAACTTCAGCTAAGATCTTTCCCACCGTACTCTTTCCTGAGCCCATCATTCCTGCATTTAGGAACACACTCCTGTTAATTTCTGAGCAAAGAGGAGATCACAAATAAATATACGAAAAAAGAGGTATCGGGAGTTCAGAACTAACCAACTAGGTAAATGCACCGCCCATTCAAGTGGAGCAGAACTTCTTCTGATATTCTCTGCAGTTACAATGGGAAAATATCATAAAGATAGCCACAAAGAAGGCAAATCATATATGGTGCAACGTTTGATGCCCTCTTTTTCACCTTTAACAGCAGTGCGTCGTCAACTGAGTAATGCGAGCTCTCATTATCTACATAAGATAAGAACACAAGGGAAGTCAGTCAGTTTCACTGGAATTGCATATAATACCAGCTCATAGTTCAATTGCAGTCTGTAAAGTGTCAAAGCAACATGTTCCAAGAAAGTAGCAGGAACAAACAATTTAGATAGTCCACAAACGCAATTAAGGAGTACTTCCTATAGAAAAATAAGTCCTTTTCTACTCCAGTTCAGCGGCAGCATTGACTACAACAATACCATATAAATGTGTAATCATCCATTCATCCTTCCTTACAATCGAAACATATAAGCATCTCCATGGCAAGTAATCCAAATTTCACCCGTCCTCCTTTTTTATTAAAAAAAAAAACGCAACACCCGTCTCCAACTCATAGATTTGACCAAGTCAACACCACCACCTACCCTGAAGTCTGGAGCAAGGTCATGAGCCAACGCACAACGCTACTCCAAGAGGCAGCCAACAGCAAATCAACCATCCCCCCAATCCAAACCTACCAAATTCTGCGGCCACAGTCGACCGATGCACGCAAACAAAGCACCGAGAAACGAGATTCCATTCCAACCAGATCGCATAGCATCGAGCCGCTGCGCTCAATACCCGGATTTTCGTCAGCTCGACGGATTGGCCACGGAAAGCTCACCTCTCCGTGCCCTGACGCAGCAGAGCGGGGCGACGGGCTTGGTGGTCCCGCGAGCCCGCGTGGCCACGGCCGCCGCTCCGACGGCAGTTCCTCCGACCCGCAGGCTCACAGGCCGCACCGGCCTCTCCCCGCCGCCGAGGAGCGCCCTCCGGCGCCCACCGGCGCCCGACGCACGCGACTGCACCGCCATGCCCGCGCCCACCTCCATCCTCGCTTGCTGCGCGCTGCGCGGCACGGAAGCAGGTAGGTAGCCAGCGACGTCGGAGGGGCGCGCACGACGAGAGAGCGCAGGGGGCGCGCGGGCGGAGCGGTCAAGCGTGTGGTGGTGGGTGGACGACCCTGCGAGCGGGGTGGCCGGTGGGAATGGGACGCCGGTCGCCGGTCGGCCGGCCAGTTCGATTCGACGACGGTGGGGGCGGGGGTGCACTCGGACTCTCGGAGCAGAATTTACGGTTGTATCCGTAGGTGCGTCGGTGATTTTCCGTACCGCGTCTATTCTGCTCTGCAGACTGCAGGCTCGTGGTCAACACAGGACCCACACATTTCACGTTTGTGTTGTGGCACGCGTGGATAGCAGACAAGCAGTTCTCTATGCTGTTGGTCCGGATTAGTTGGATTCCAGCCATCCCCATCCCGTTCCAGTGCTTATTCCTACGAGCCTAAGTGATATTCTTCAAATTCCATTTTCTATCACCGTTCTAATTATCTTTCTTTTTTTTTACAGTGCAGCATTTATATTAAACAGTGTAAAACAATGTTTTGAGAAATTTTCAAAACCCAACCATTGTAGATAGCTTTAATAGAAGGCATACCACCGGCACGACGTTAGGGAGGCAGGTTTCAAGCAAGGTTCAATCTTATTAGCCAGCAACAGTAAGAAAGTCTTCTGAGAATTCTCCGCAAGTTTAAGTTGCCGTTTCAGGATTTACCAAGTAAGGTGAATGAAAGAATCAACATTCCTTGTGGGTATAGATATAGGTGTTTTCTCATGGTAATAATATTTCTTTCTAAAGAGAGCTAGTGCTAGCGAGGATATGTTCCCTTTAACTATAGGCTACATTTTATTTTTCTTTTAACATTTAACATGATCGTCCGATTTTAAACTCTAAATGCAAAAAATTGGATACGAGACAGCTATCGAGTGACAAGATAGAAAATTCTGGTCCTTCAGCTTTACTGCAAAATTGGATGCAAGCCATCTACAGATTTTTTTAACCTTAAAATCTTTAAAAATCTAGTTCAGCCTAAAAAACATAATTATTTGTTATTTAAAACAATAAAAATATGAAACTAGTACTAAGTATTTTATACAAATATTCTATTTGTTGGTGATCCACATAGAGCTTTTTTAACTTATTTCCTGCTCCTATTATTTTATTGATTATAAAAAAACAATAGTGACATCGATATATAACAAATTCCAAACAGAGCACTGACAAATAGTTTATTTTCTTAGAAAACATTTAGCACATGTACCATATTTTTCTTGTTTAATAGATTTGTTATAAAATTTTGAGATTAAATAATATTTTTAATATTTCGAAAATAGAAATTGCATTTGGAAATGAGCAAAAGGACTAAATTTGCCTGTGTGGATTAGTTAACAGATGTATCATGTCTGGTTCTGCAGTTAGGCTTCAAAATCATACGATCATAATAAATTAAAGATTACAAAATATACTTTACCCTTAAATATATGACGTCATTGACTTTTATAAACAGCATTTGACTATTCATATTATTAAAAATCTCTATAACATTTAAAGTTGTGACTATTTATATCACTAGCAAAAATGACATGCGTTACTATGGGTATCTTCTAGGGTGATATTTCCGATGTGAGGTAAGCTTTCCAATGTGTTGTTTCACTACTGAGCCAAGACATAAATGACGTGGGGGTGATATACCAAACATTTAGCAAAAGCGGAGGACATACATGACGATGATATATCCGGATTTACATAATACTGCCATGCTTATATGTACCTTTTAGTTTTTATTGATTTCTTGTTTCACTTTCTCATTGATTTCTTTCCAATTTGTAGGTATGTGGCGGTTACTTATGCACAGAGGATGGAGTCAATGCCTTTGTGTGCTACTTATATACTCGCTCCGTATCTTCTATATCTAAATAGGAGGCACCCACTACCTATTTCTCTCAACATGTAGCCATACCACATCACCATCCACTAAGTCATCTATTTATATCTTCCAACGATTTTCTGTGATCTTATGCATGAATTTCTTTTTTGGCTTACACGCAGGGTGTAGCTCAAATTCTTGCAGCAACGCGCGTGGAGAATTCATCTAGTTTAAATAAAAGCCGCGATTGATTTTTTTCCAAAACTTCAATCGCTATCTTATTCAAAAAATTATTATTTATTATTTATTTTATTGTGATTTGTTTTATTATTGGAGAAGATTTGAGCATGCCTTGTTTCTTTGTATGTTTACATATTTTTTTAAATATAAGATGAATGATTGAAGTTTTAGAAAAAAATCAATCATGACTTATAATTAAATACAGAAAGAGTACAAAAGGCATATAATTAATGTACTATGGGAAAACACCAGCAATGAAATGCTTCAGCGATGAACGAAACGAGGAGCTGCTGCGATTGGGTTTGGGCATTTTGTGTTTCGGTACATATATGTGTATGGAAGGATCGATCGTGTGCACATGACACATCTCAGTTGTACGTAGTATATGTAGCTCTCTCGCTACACCTTGCACACTTCTATCTCATGTCATATATTTTTCCTGCACTTGCACTTGTAACCAAAGCTGATATGGCAGTATGTCACTGACTCGGCACGGGACGTGTTATCTCAAAGCTGACGGTGGCCTCAGCCTCACGTGACAAAATGGAGTAGTAGAACCGTAAGGCGCAAATGACACATGCAGAGGAATTAACGATAAGCTCGGTACACTCTTTGACGCCCTCGGATCCGCCGCAGAAAGAATCGTGTCAGATACTACGGCAAATACCCGTGAGGCTGTGACCGTGCCATGCGTAGTGCAAAGAGGGAGCTTCTCCAGCAAACATCAAGTGCTACCAAGTACCAACTACGAGGCCTCACCAACTACCATCACTCGTCGGTCGCAGAACGGGATCATGTCACGAGGCCGTAGGCTTAAGCGAGGCGGGTCGTGGACAGCCGCAAACCCGCAAAACAAACTATTTTGCGGGTTTGCGGTTATCCGCAACCTCAACGATGCGGTCGACATTGAATTTAGTGGTTTTTGCGACACGAGATACTTGTATTGAGATAGGTCGTCGATGATGAGAGTCCTAGGCACCGCTAATGTATCGATCAGGGTGGATAGATTAATATACAACATTAGACTATGATGTTTTTGTTCTTACGACCTTGCGGGTTCTTTGCGGATTAATACTATAGTCTGCGGATATAGCCGGGTGAACAATAGTGAGCCACGCCTAATTTGCGGCCATAATGTATTGATCTCAAGCAACATTTTGCGGGATGGCTTCGTGGGTACGCGGCAAAACCCAGCCCACTTGCAAGGCTAAGAGGCCGCATTGTTCCAATTGAAATGCATGCGGCCATGTTGTGGGTTTGACGACAAACTATTTTTCCGTAGGTTTCGCGGATATTTAGTTATGTTGCCAAATCTGCTAGTAATGCCGCTTGCATGCATCTCCAGTTCCAAATCACCATTTACCGTCGCCCGTCGTCGAACTGCTACCGCCGTTCGAGCAAACAAACAACAGCAGAGCAACTGCACACAATGCAGCTTCTTGGACAAACCTACTTCTCAGCAAGACCTGTGTTGCACAACATTTCCACAAATTGTGAAACAGCGGTAGAGTATAACAGCTACAGTGCATTGCCTGCGTTGTTCAAGGGAGCAAGGGACCGTTGTGCAGTGCAACCGCGTAGAGCTCATTATATATCCACTATCCAGCGAGCTAAAATTATTAGCAAGAAGTCCATTTTTGACCCCTCAGCTCTTCAGTTTGTCCAACTTTAGCTCTAACTTTCATTTTGATCAAACCGGACACCAAGTCACGAAACCAGTTAAACTTGACACCTGGACGGTTTTGAGTGTTTTTTTTTTTTTTGCTAATGTGGACAGTGGTATTGGCCACGTAGTGCTGATGTGCACAGGCCCACTGTCGTACACTCCAACTCTTCCATCTCTTCCCTCTCCCGTCCTTGGCGGCATGGCCAGCCACCGCGATGCGGAGCGGCTTGCCGGCGCGGCCATCCCGCACGGCATAGAGCGGTCATGACCGATGCGGAGCATAGCAGCAGACGCGGAGTGGGCGCCGCGGCCAGCCGTTGCGCAGAGCAGACCACGGCCGCCGCTGCGCAGAGTAGGCCGCTCCCACTGCTTCCGCCGCCCACGACCGTCATGGCCGACCCGCTCCTGCAGGGCGCCACCGGGGCCCAGGGCCATCTCGATGTCGAGCGGGTTCGTGCCCCTCGCTGCGTTCGTCGCGCCGCATGGCCTCGTCCTTCGCCTCCATCGAGCGGCACCTCGGACTACGTCTACGTTGGAGGCCTGACAGCGCTCATCGCCCACCGCACGCCCCGCCTCCGTCGAGCGGCACCCATCTGCCCTGCCCCTGCCCCCACTCCGCCTCCACGGAGCGGCGCTTGTCCACGCTCTGCACCCGTCAACAAGGATGCCCGGCGGCCTTCATGCCCCCGCGCGCCTCGGAGCCTTGTGCGAGCGGCCTCCAGGCCTACGCCGCCTCCGAGCCACGAGCTGGCGGCCTCCACACCCGCATTGCCTCCGTGCCCCGCACCTACGGCCTCCATGCATGTGTCGCCTCGGACCTCCGACCTCCGCGCGTGGCGGCCTCCATGCATAGGCCACCTCGGACCCTTGCGCCGACGGCCTCCACGCTAGGGCCAGAGGGTGCGGGCAATGGAGGTGGCCGCGCCAAGGACGACTGGGGCAGGATCCCAGTCCCGGCGAGAACGCGGAGGCGGGGAGCGGTGTCGGACTGGGGAGAGCGCAGAGGCAGGGCTCAACGGAGACAGCGGGGATCCGGCGGAGAGATAGGAGGGGAAAGAAAAGGAGAAAGGAGAGATGGAGTGTATGACAGATGGGGCCAGTCCACGTAAGCGCTTATGTGGCCAATACCACTGTCCACTTCACCAAAAAAACCACTCAAAACCGTCCTAGGTGTCAAATTTAACTATTTCGTGAGTTGAGGTGTCCGGTTTGGACAAAATAAAAGTTGGGGCTAAAGTTGGCCAAACTGAAGAGTTGAGGGATCAAAAATAGACTTCTTCCAAATTATTATCTCTTGGGCAGAAAATACGGGGGCTATTTACAGTTGGGTCGCCTCTCAGTTGGGAACCTAAAACACTACATCATGAGCCATGAGGTATCATGAGAACTTGGCATGTGACAAGCCTATATGCTGCTGTGGAGCTGCTGCAGCAGCGGGCTGCGGCTACTAGCTGCAGCGAGCAGCTCAACACCATTCTTCTGATAGACTCTGCGTGAAAAAATGGGTTGGGAGGGGTAATGGAATGACCAAACTGAGCAGCTAAGGAACGGGCGGGCAAGGTTACTGCCAAGTGCCAAGAACATCAAGCCACTACTGCTCGGCTCCTAAATTACTAAACAGGCGTGATACAATGGGGGAAACTTGCTAATCGAGTATGTTAGCTGCCAAACCCGAACGGTGATTTGCTTCTGCTGCCACCTTCCCCATACTGCTCATTCCACTTTCTTAGCTCGTTCATGCTTGTTGCATCAAAAGCAACAGATGGGCTTACCTGTATAGGAGAAACAATCAGATCTGAGATACAGATATATCCTGTGAAAGATCTGCATGGGTGAAGATACAAAAAGTTTACAATACCTTGACTTTTGCTTGCACAAAGTCATCCAACTTAAGTGCCCTTAATGAAGTTTTCGTGCTATCCATGTTTCCCTAATACGATGGCAAAAAAATATGAGCAAACTTGCAGTGCGCAAACCAATGTTCATGCTGATAAACTAGAATGCAAGTAAAAATCTCAGAAAGTAAGAAGAAACTACCTTATTTTCTTGTTCTAGAAGTTCATGAACTGGCCTATATGCTGCCGCTATGCATAGATTCTGCAGAAATGGCATAAAATGAGTCCACACACAGGAAAACAAAAGCCATTAGATTTTTGGGATGCTAGGAGGAAGATCACAAGAGTAATGTAAGGGCTTCAGCATAGTACCTTCAAATCACTGCCAGAGTAACCTTCAGTTACATTAGCAAGCTCATCGAATCTAAAATCAGATACTAGGTTTTCTTTGGCAAGTAGAACTTTTAGAATTTTCATCCGATTCTGTGTGTCTGGAAGGTCAACTAATATCCTATAAATTGATTGAACAATCATCACTTTACTAAGTCGAGCAAGCTCATTTTTTATAATGAATAGATGCAGATCCTACCTCCTAGGTAAACGTCGTATTACTGCATCATCTAGATCAAATGGGCGATTAGTTGCACCAAGAATAAGAATCCTTTGGTTCTCTTTGGACCTTAGACCATCCCAAGCTGCCATAAATTCATTTCTCATCCTTCTCGTGGCTTCGTGCTCAGATGCACGACCTCTTGCACCAAGTAAGCTGTCCACCTGTCATTATCAAATCGAAATAGTATTTGAACAAGGAGGTGGCTATGGAAATGCAACTAAGAAAGAATGATGGAAACCCTCAGGATGTCCTCCAGAACACTAACAGCCATTTTACTGCATTGAATCAAAGTTAAACCTACCTCGTCCACAAATATTATAACAGGGGCCAGCCGATTAGCAAAGGAGAAAAGGGCCTTGGTGAGCTTCTCACCATCTCCAAACCACTGTTAACAGAGATAGATGGACAAAGTAAAAAGTTGTGAGCAACATCATTGTATACTCAAGCTCTATTATGTGAAATTTCTTGAAACCCAAGAGTTTCTGTTTGCGTTATCTATTCCATACACAGAGGCATGTTAACCAGCAAAAAAAGGTGACATGGAAAATGTAGATGGCAACACTGCATGCAGCTAATTATGAGCTAGAAGATAACCATTATAGCAGTAGCATATTTCATGGAAGGCTAAAATATACCATATGACAAACATAATGGTTATGGCCAGTGATACATAGGATCAACTCCAATGAATTAAGCTGACAATAGCAAAATTGTGGAGTGACTGATGGCTGAGACTGGCTGAATGGGCCCCAAATCTCTTCAGTGTATTCCGAAGGGCAGTACAACAACGTATGGTTGCTGAGGCCTTAGAGGCAGATTTGATGTCCAAAGTGCTCTTACAGTGCAAGTCCACGTTGAGTATATCCTGTTGATACGGCGTGGGCGAGTAGGAGTGCACAGGGATGAGAAGAGTAGCTGACGGGAGACAGGAAGGGAACGCAGAGGGTAGCGCAGCCGTGGACTCTCGTTGCCAGCGGAGGAAAGGTTCCTCGCCAGCATGGCAGCGTCGAAGAGATCCCCCGGCCGTAGAACGATAGGGGATTTATTTCTTCAATGATCTGATTACAAAAGGTCTGCACCTTATATATCTCTTGGTGCCCTAACAAACTAAACAACCAACTAATTCTATCCCTAATTCTGCTCTGCCTAAACCTATCACTGGCCCATCCTTGTAGCCACTTTGTGCCATCTTGCTGCAGTGCCTGTAGGTCCGGCCTACAAAGGCATCGACAACACAGTTATGCCACCTGGTAGAGGTCTTATCTCATCAACAGGATACTCCTGAGTCCTGACCAACATTATTTGAGGAATACTCGGTCCAGCAGTTACACAAGCAAGTTGGCAATCGGCATACATGCTCTTTTTCATTGGCTCTATTAAGTCCGTGCCATGGAAAAGACTTTGGAAAGCATGGGCTCCCCTGCACTGCAAATTTTTTGTGTGGCTGGTTATTAACAAACATTGTTGGACTGCAGACCAACTCAGCATAGCCTTCCACAACCAGGTAACTGTCCCTTGTGTGATCGAGCTGAAGAGACAGTTCAACACCTACTGACACCATGTGTCTTTGCTCGACAAATCTGGACGTTTATCCTCCAAAGGATAGGACTTGGTGTCATTGTGCCAGATCCTACTGCTGGCCATTTCTTCACCTGATGGTACAAAACTTCTCAGAGAATTCCTAAGGATTTCAGAGAAGGGCTTAATTCTCTAATCATTTTAGTGGTGTTGTGCCTCTGGAAACACACGAATGACTTTCTTTCATGGTCCTCAACCAGGCATCCCGAATCGGGATTCCCAAAAGTGCTGCAAGAAGTTGCCAATGATGTACCATTTGGTGTTTGGCAGGGATTGCATCGCTCCAGGATTTGCTTCTAAAGTCGCTTGTTCCAGATACCTAATGATGTACCCTTTCATGGTAGATCGCTATGTCTTAGTGTGACAAGCAAGTGTGTTTGTGGGAGTGTTCAGGGTAGTGTTGGGATTTATTCCTGATCTTCCCCTGCATTTCATTTCTTAATGAGATATCACACAGCTCTCCTGCACGTTCAGAAAACAAAAGCTATGCCATTGCTCTGTAGCTAGAAAAAAAGACTAATTATGCAAAGCAAGTATCTTTAAATTACTGAATACCAGAAAATTGCGCATGACTGTATGTGAAACAAATGAAAGATTTCTCAGATAATATCGGATTGATACACCGTCATCATTCCGATCAGTCATCACAGCAACATGACTCATCAAACCATACAAAAAGTAGCTAAATACAAATAAAACTACCTTTGATGTGAGAGTAGAACCAGTTACGTTTATAAAATTTGCTCCAGCTTCTGTTGCCAGTGCCTTTGCCAAAAGTGTTTTTCCTGTTCCAGGAGGCCCAAAAAGCAATATACCTTTGCAGGGCTGAACCAAAGTCACCAGAGAAAAGAAAAAAATGCCATTGTGAGCATACACAATATAATGAAAAAAGGTGCAGATTTTCACATCTCATAAAAGGGAAGTACATGTAACTAAGGCTATGTTGATTTTGAAACAAAGGCGGAATTTTCTTTTTTAATGGACTTGGCGACTTGGTTTGTAACTTCATATGGTGAATCCAGTTCTATAAGCATATTAGGGTCTTCTTATCCATTGCAAGTTGACATGCAAGTATGTAATTACCGTAGAAACTTGTTCCAAATTATCAGAATTCAGGTGAAGGCATATATATTACTCCCTCCGTCCCAATTTATAGGTCGTTTGACTTTTTTGGCACCAAGTTTGACCAGTTTATCTTATTCAAAATATTTGCGAAAATCTAGAAAAAAACAATTCATAGTTAAAGTATATAATATACTAAACTAAATCATAATAAAAATAAATGATGATTGTGAAATTTTTTGAATAAGACAAGCCGGTCAAGCTTAGTGTCAAAAAAATCAAACGACCTATAAATTGGGATGGAGGGAGTATACTAATATCAGTGTTATAGACTGTAGAAATGGATGCAGTAATGTAGATACAGTGTTATTTCTTCCCTAGAATATTACAGAGTGGCAATTTTATGGTAAGTGTTATGGCCATAAGCCAGGTCCATGCAATAGGAATCTAAGATACCTTTGAAGGAGTCTAAGATGTTTATACCTTTACATGCATTACAGGAGTCTAAGATGGTTTATATACTCGGCAAATGGCAAAAAAACACAGTGCACTATCAGAATTCCAAATTCATAAAGAAAATAATACCCTTAACAGGTTCCCGTGTGAGAAAAGCTCTGGTCTCCTCATTGGAAGAGTAACAAGTTCTTCCAATGTCTTCTTGACATCCTCAAGAGCACCAATATCATCAAACTTGACTCCAATTTCATTGGGAGGTACAACTGCTGAAATGAAATTACGTTCATACTCGTCTTTTGCCAAAATCTGCAGTGAGGACACCTTTTAAGGTTGGATGGTATCACAGTATAAAGACTTTGCAAGGAAGGAAAAGAAAGTCTTCCTACAATGGAAAAGTTAACTTAATCGAACGCCAGAACTAAAGCTACCTTCATGTTTTCGGATGCCTTCTTATATGAAGTCTCCCGCTCCTTCAACCTTTCAATGGCTAGATCCAGACTTGAAAAGGAAAAGGAAAAAATAAACTAGTGCCTAGCCAAGAAAGATGCCTGAATGCCATGACCATTGAGGCATTGATACACTACCTTTCACGAGGAATGATCAGCCTTTCACTCTTTATGGAAGGATTAACTGCTGATGATAAATAGTGACTCCTAGCCCATCCAATAACCATCTCTGCTTCTGAAATCGACAATACAAACATATACATTAAGAACTGGATCTGCTTCAGTTCACACTTATATGGTTGAGTCCATACTCAATAACTGACTGATTATGTACTCGTCAGCTACAGTTTGTTGCGGTTGGTGTTAACAGTGGGAATCACAGCCGATGTTTTGAGTTAGAAGAATTATAAATAAGAACTAGCAGGTGCCCCTGCGCTTTGCGTGGGGCAGGCCGGCCTCGGGTGCGTGGAGCGGCCGTGCCGGAGGGCCAGCCGGCTGCAGCGGCGGAGCTGGTAGGTCAGCGCGGCACTCCCGCGAACAGGTTCGCCACGAATGCGACCGCCGTGCGGGCGCGCTCACGCGAGGGTTGAGTCCACACCGCGCGGAGGAGGGCGGGGGCGTGGGGATGGCGCGCGGCGACGCGGTCGCCAAGGCGGCCCGCCGCGCGGAGGAGGGCGGGGCCGTGGCCACGGCTTGCGGCGGCGCGCTCACCGAGGAGGCCCGGCCGCGCGGAGGAGGGCGGGGCCGTGGCGACGCGGTCGCCGAGTGGATCCGGCCGCGCGGAGGAGGGCGAGGGTGTGGGGACAGCGTGAAGCAGTGGCCGAGGCGGCCAGCCGCGCGGAGGAGGACGTGGAGCAGGCAGTGCACTTGTTCATGGAATGGAGGTTTTTTTCCAACAGGAGCGAGGGGATGTCATTGCGTCGGTAGGTAGGGGAAGGATAGGGTCGATGAGGCGATATGCTGCAAGAGCGGTTGGACCGTGGGAGGGCGCAGCCGCTGGTCGTGCACGTGGTGGGCATCGGACGGCGCAGGCGAGGATCAGATGGACCACACGTGTACACTGCAGATCCACAGGAAGATGAGTCTTGGGGGAGCCTGAGCACTATTGATCTACAGTGTACAGAGCGGATTCTCTACACGCTTAAAGAGTTTTATAGATAGATGCATACCACCAGGATGGTAAAAAAAGTAACTCCAACCAAATTTATTTAGGTCGAAGACAATCCATTCCAAAGCAAAATATAATCATCAGAATATAAGTGATCTTGATAACCAATTCTTCAGGACAAAACATATCATATGAATGAAAATATGGTTCCAGAGGCCATACTTTGTTTTGTCAAAGTGATACCCTCTGACTCCACACGTACAAGATCCTCACATGAAAGTCCATGTTCTTCAAGCACCTGTATTTATAATCATGACATAAAGCAGGTCCCCGGGGAAGCAATACTAATCATAATACATGTAGGGCAAGAATGGAAATCAACAGAGGACTGAACTTAGTGACTAAATCTCAGAAGCAATACCAATACCTTGTGCAACTCTAAAAGGTTATTCCTTGAAATGATTATTTTTCTGTCCTCCTCGATTTGGTTATTGAAAACTCTCAGCTGCTCATCATCCTGAACATTGAATAGATAAATAGTGCCATTATTCACTAGGAAAGCATGCAGCAAATTATTGAGCACCAACAGTAATTGATACAACAAAACATAGGATACACCATAATCAGATATCATCGACCAGCAAAGTCAACATGGCACACATCAACAGTTGAAAACAAGGTACTGATAGGATTCAACTTACCTTTGGAGGAGGGATAAAGAATCTATTTTTGAAAAGCTTCGTTAAGTCACTGGAACTTGAAGGTTTCTGATCCTTTAGGAAGGCATGCAACCGTGCTGACTGAAAATATACATTTCAGATTAATAGCGAGTTAAAGCGCTTCTGTTGCAATCCACCATGCAAAACAAACTCTAAAATATAGTGATAAGAAAGAAAGGTTTCAAGACCAGTTCAAATTCTAAAAGAAGCAGTCTATAGAAGGTTGTACAACAAAGTGGGCAAGCACACAATTGGAGGGTCCATCATTGTTATGTTTTTATCTATTTTGTCTTTACTGGCAAAACTACACTTCAATAATTGCCAGCGGGCCATTAAGTATTAGTTGCTCTAAAAGATGAACTTGGAATTGCAGTGGCTTATAAACAGCATTTCTACTTTATTCCTGACTAAATACTCCCGCCGGTCACAATAAGGTGTTATGATAAAAGCCCAGCTTGGACTCACCCAAGAATACAAGATATAAAGCATAAATGGGCATTGCTTTTGTGTTTCTTCCAAAATAAGCATGGTATTAGGCCAAGCAAAATGATGTCAAGCCTGCATTAGCACTAACTTATCAATGACAACCTACTGTAAGTAAATATGCCTTTACGCTAATAATATGGCTGCCATGAAAAATAAACAGAGCTTAACATATTGTTCAGCAGAATAGGTTAAGCAACATAAACATCATAAATTGTTACTAATTTGGTTCCCACCATGATTTGCTATCATTGCTAATATTAAAGCCATAAGCAATAAATGGATAAACTAAAGGAAGTTAGGAACATGTTGATTCGTAAAATAAAATCCAAATGAGAAGAATCAAACATATACAAAAGACTGGAAGAATAAATATTTTCTGAACAAGCTGCAACAGGGAAGGATCAGAAAAGAAGCATATATCTTCTTTATCAAGATAGTTAGAAATTTACCAGCCCAGGCACACGAGACATAGCATGGAGCAGCATTGTCTTCTGTATTCATGCAAAACCAACATAAGAGCCAACAAAAGGAAAATACAACAACAATAAAAGAATGCAAGCACCAAGCAGGTAGAGCTACAGAAGCTGGTCAACAACAATATGGCTTACAGGTTCTACATTCTTAGGTGCTTCTGCTGATGTCTCCATTACGTTCTCCCCGCATATCAATACTAAAGGTCCAGTAAGCTGGTCAAACATTTCCTCTAACTTTTCAACAAATTCTGTCTGTTTTGATCCTGGAACTGCTCTAGACAGCCACTGGGAACTGTCTGGAAAGTAAACAATTGCTGGTTGTAAAGATTGCAGTACCTATTTTCGAAACAACAACATCACAATATAGGTAAGTTTATTAAGTGAATAATGAGGATAGAAACATGTGTGTCTTTTCAAAATCTACAACACACTGATTGGTCAAATCTGTGAAGAAAATGCAAGTTTAAGTTATATACAAAACAATTATTGTCTGACAAAATACCTCACAGAGAGCTTCCATTGCGATATGCCAATCTTCTGCCTGAGTATCATGGTCATGCACGATATCCTGAGCTAGAAGTATAAAAAGAAAACAATGCTAAATTGCATGATTTTCCAAATTGAATATAGTGATATGGATGCTTGGTACTAGAAGCATACTGTCAACCCAGTAAACTACTGTTTTAGCATTTTGCTCTTTGTTTGCTTCATCTTTGTTACCATCATCCACCTCAGGAGGGTCAAATATAACAGCCACTTGGTCACCATTGATCCCGTACACCTCTCCACGCTGTCCATTTGATAAAGTTCTACAATTATAACAAATAGAAGAATGCTCAATTATAAAGGATAAAGATTGTACTCATGAATATTGATAGATAATACAACATCCCCATTGGCAAACACTCCAGCATGCAATATAAGGAATACACACATGACCAAAGCATTCATCAAAACAATGTTGGAAATAAGGCTAAACGCGTGTAAATAAGATTCTGCAGCTACGCCTCACCTATGAAAACTAAGCAGTCTAAGCACAGAAAGGCTTTCAAAACAGTTGCAAGCACAGTGCACCCACTCTTTATTGAAGGTACAAAATCAACTTAAAAAATGTAACACCCCATGTGAAAATGTGCATGTCCTTGACAATATCTCGACAGACAGGAATATTGGTGATTAGTGCAATGACAATGCGCAAACATAGGCCAAATTGTTCCAGTCTTATCCTTATTGTAATTTTTGTTTTAATCAGAAAACTAGAACACCCCGTTTGTTTCGTCGGAATTGGGCCGAATTGGAATCCATTTCCACGCCCAGCCCGTTTGGCTCTCCATCTGAATTGGAAAGCAAGATTCCACACCTTTCCAAACCCAGAAACAAAGGCATGCGCCAAATTCACGGGCTCAGAAACAAAAATCGATTCCTTCCTCCTCTCGCAGAGCCGCTGCCGCCGCCGCACACACCCCGTGTGGCCGTGCCTCGCAGTCCTCGCCTCCGCCTCCGCCTCTGCTTCCGCTGCCAGACAGCCAGTGCACCGCATCATCTGCCGCCACGCATTGCCAAGGCAGCAGCAGGGCCCGGCTGCCCCACCGCCAGCCCCTGCCCAGCCGTCCGTCACAGAGGTGCGCCGTGCCATCGGCCGATCCATGCAAGGCTGGCGACCTCTGCTCCATGCGTCCTTGGGCCAGCGACCTCTGATCCACTCGTCCCCAGGACGGCGACCTCTGCTCCAGACCTCCAGCGATCTCTGCTCCACACGTTCTAGGCTGATGTTCTCTGCACCGTATGTCTGTTGATACTTTGCATATGCAGATAGCAGTTTGGATTTGATTCTAGAAGACACATTCTATGGTTAGCCAAACAAAGAAATTGGTTTGAATCACTTTCCAGCTGATTCAATTCTAAATAGAAATAGAAATGAAATTATATTCATGGAATGCTTTTCAATTCCAATGAAACAAACGGGCTAGAATAGTAAAAAAATAAATTAACTTGTGATGGTAACTTTAAAACATGGTGATTATATCAAGAAACAAAAAGATGAAATGCTGTGGGAATAACACTCAACAAATAATGCACTCAAAGGTCAAAACTTTCTAGCCCTATTCTATGCAATACAAGCAGCAATTATCGACCCACCTGCCACTAATAAAGGTATAGGTATTCTTTGAGCCATCGTGAGTAGGTACTTTCCCCAAAATAATCCTGTGATATGACATATATGATATGTATCATCATTAGTGTTAAACTATCATACCCATGCTAAGATAAAGGTTGGATAGCTAATATGCAGTCAAACATGTGGTAGCATGCCCGCCAGACACAACCAACATTTATCCATCAGCTGTCCCCAGCATTACTGACAGGGGCAGATAAGAGGGAGGGGCTGAGGGGACCAAACACCACCTACGTCCTATGCACACACACTTTCACCATTAATAGTTCATTATAGCACCCCCACCCCCCCTCTCTCTCTCATTCCCAATGTTTACAAGTCGGACTAATGAGTTCCTTGGACCCCCATTAGGCACTACACTACTACCCAATCAAATTTACCAGAAAACTGGTTGTCAATTAGTCACGACTAATCGTCCAATTAGGAGTGGGACAACTAGTTTGGAAGGGGTGAAAATGCATGGGCAAATTTATACACATAAGGTCACAAATGTGTGTGCACCTCTCATCCTACATAACTAATCTGGGTGCATCCATGTTTCTGCTCGAGCCTGCTGCTTGCACTGTATCCAAATGCATAAACACAGCCCACGCATTAAAAGGTCAATCAGATGGAAAGAAAGATTATACACAGTCTCATATTACATATTTCAAGCGCCATAGATCCTTGAACCAACATGATCGGCTTTGTTTAGAAAGAATATTAGGGTAGCAACTAAAGTGAATTGTCAGTGGTATGTGGCCTAGACAGATTCAAAGAGTGGCAATGAAAAGTATTTTAAAAAAACAACAGGAGGCCATAAAACCAAAGTGAGGATAACATAGTTTCAAATAGGTACCTATGATCTGCTTCAACAACCACTGATGTCCCAACATACTTGACCCTGTCTCCTGAAAATAATAATAATAATAAAGGTCTAAGTTTCGGCTATGCCTTCATTCAAAGCTCTGTTGGTTAGCATATAAGTGTCAGTAGCCACTTGAAGATTCTAGAACCCTTCGGGTACTGACGTGCGTCATGAAAATACTAGAGATAAAGTTTGTCTGTCTACATGGTAGTAAAGAGAAGAGGCAAACTTTGTTATTGATCTTGAACTGTAGTAGTAGTCTTCTACAGTAGAGGATGTGTTGTGCTGTTTATGACGGTTACTGTAGCAATGCTGGTTACCATAGCAAACCAACCTAGGGCCTGTTTGGTTCTGTCTCAGTGCTAGTCTCGCCTGGCTTGCATCAGCAAGCTTCGCCTGGAATGTCAAGCCAAAGCTTGCTCACACAGGCCCCAAGGCCCTGTCGCAAGACATCCAAACCAGCTGTCCCATTCGCTTTCCTTGCTGAGCTAGGCAGTACAGTGCTCAGCAAAACTACCAAACTGGCCCATAGATGCCTATACAAGGAGGGTGCTACCTCCATGTATAAGAACGATATATTTTTTCAAAAAGGGAAAGTATATTAATTACAAGATTTCACATCAAGAACAATGGATGATATGCGAGGGCTGAGGTGAGACTTGTAATGGTGTGGGGGTTCATGATGCTTTAGGGTTAGGAGGGAGACGAGAGGAAGCGGAAGAAGAGCCAGGTCAGACACCGGACTTACGATACCATGTGAAGAGATAGAAAACACCTCACACATGTAAGGGAGGTGACCTTTCTCATATATAGTTGGGATGGCTTAGCAAACAAGATGCAATATTGAAGAAACGTAAGACTCAGTTCGCACGTTCTGAGTCAGTTGGCTTTGGAACTATTCTCATGGCTTCACTCCAGTAAACACAAGCACGTTAGCTAGCTCTTAGGCTTTTATGTTGCATCTCTGGCTCACATGTAAGTTGTATAAATAGATATGAATGAGATGAATACAGCGCTGATTTGCAATCCAATCTCCTTCTGTCCTTCATGGTATCAGCTTAATTGCGATCTATTCCACATCCTTCCACTGCTCTCCATCTCCCCGTGGCGCAGAGTACCTCTACTTCCGACGCCTCTTGCTCCACCACCAGCCCCTTCGTGACCGCTGCCCCCTTTGTGATGAACACCACTACGATACACCTCATTAACATATGCTTCCATGTGCCCACCAAGCTGGATCTCATGGAGTCCAACTACAAGCAGTTAAACACATTCTTTGACCTCACCTTCCGCAAGCTCGGTCTCATCGACCACATCAACGGCACCGTCGAAACTCACCTCCATCTTAACGACACCGAGTAGCTGCAGATTGATGACTACATCGTCCTAGCTGTACACCATGGTGACCACTGACATCATAAGTATTGCCTTACAGACCAGCATCACCGCCTTCTCCCTCTAGACAGCGATTCGCAACCTCTTCCTCAACATGTCATCACTGGTAAATGGATTTTTCAAAACAAACTCCATCCGAAAGGCTCTCTTGATCGCCGCAAAGTTCAAACAACGTGCAGGCGTCGACTTCAATCAAACTTTTTTTTCTCCAGTTGTCAAGCCGGTATCCATACGTGTGGTGCTTCACATTGCAGCTTCCCGACACTAGCCTATCAACCAGTTAATAGTCAAGATTGTCATCTTGCAGTTGTCGCAGCAGGTGTTCTGCCAGCAACCAGTCGGATTCGTTGATGCAAACTGACCTGATCATGTTTGCCTCCTTTACAGCTCGTTGTACAACTTCAAGCAAACTCTGCATGCCTGGTATGAGAGGTTTGCAAGTTACCTCAAGCATATTGGCTGCAAGGAGACCGTGTACAACACCTCCGTGTTCATGCTTCACCATGGTAATGACTTGGGTACCCGGTATTATATGTCGATGACATTGTGCACACCACGTCATCAAGCACACTCCTACAACACATCACTAACTACACTGTGAGTTTGCCATCAAATGTCTCAATCCACTTAAGGTCTTTATTGGCATCCAAGTACGTCGCACGACTGAAAGGCTTCTTTCTCAGCAGTATGCTGAAGTGCTTGAGCGTGCTATAGCATGGTCAATTGCAAGCCGGTATCCACACCAGTTGACACAAAACCGAATTTTCTGGAGGTCACGGGTTCAAGTCGTGAAATAGCCTCTTGCATAATGTGGAGCAAGGCTGCGTACAATAGTCCCGAAAGTGGGTCCAACACCCTTCCCCAAACGGGACTCTCTTGGGCTGCCCTTAATGGCAAACCATTCGTTGATCCTGGTTTCTACAGGAGCGTCACCAGGGCATTATATTACTTGACATTGACGGGAGGCCTAATCTTGCATACGCTATGAAACCGACTTTTTACACATGCACTCTCCATGTGATGAGCATTGGAACTTAGCCAAGAGGATTCCTCGCTATGTTCGTGAGCGGGTTTCCTTTGGTGATCCTCAGGTTCTGCATGTTCCTACTTCGTCACAATATGCAGATATCTTCACCAAGCCTGCCTTCTTGAGTCTTCACAAAGTTCAGATCCATCTAAACGTTCGCGGCACTAACGATCAGACTATGGGGGTGCGTTAGAAGATGTATTTGGGTCAATGTATTGTAGTCTTCATTGGAGTGATACCCAGCTGGCCCATTGGGCTTGAACGGCGTACGTTCAGGCAATGGCCTGTACCTGCAGGGCTGTGCCTGGGATACAATAGATAAACTAGGAATAGTCGAAGACTAGAGGATACAATAGATAAATTAGGAATAGTCAAGGATTAGGGGTCCTACGAGGACTAGGGCTTCAGCATGTCAACTGTATATACATGTAGACCCTGATCTCTCTAATCAATCTATTTTTTCCTGAGCCATATCTTTCTGTCACCAACTTATTTTTATTACATGCCATATTCTATAATTTTGAGCCAGCTTGGGAAAACACTACACATTGAAGGGGAAAAAAAGAGAAGAAGCTAAGTCATATTACCCTTTCGAAGACACCTTTTCTCTTCTTTGGATGACTCAGCAGTGCTAGAGGACTCTGCGGCTGGAGAACTTTCCTGTATATCAACAACTCTCTGCAATTACAAGGAGTTAATTTATAATCCAATTCTACATGGTACTAATGATGATAGCTTTACAAATCTTTTGTTGATAGCTAGAGGTATCTCCCTCAGACATTAAATAAAATGTGATAGCTTAACTAGTTGGGGTGCGACATGTGGTTGTGCATCACAATCCAGGTCGTCCAAGTCCTCAGACTCAAATTTTGGGTGCCTATTTCTTGTCCTTAATGAAAGGTCACCGAGATCCTCCTATGATGGATCTCGTTTTCTAAGGTAAAGGTAAAAAATATACTTTATTTTCTATTGAGATTAAAGGAGCCAGACATAGGTAAGAATTGCCAGGGTGCATTATTTGGCCGTTGACCACTAGATGGGCATTTGAAGGTCATCTTCAATCTCTCTCCCACACACTTCTTTTCTTTCCTCGTCGCTCCACTAGACCGCCACACCACCCCTCTGGGCCAGCCTCGTATGCCACTGCCGCCGATGCCTTCGCCGGCCGCCCCCTTCCCTCTAACCAGTGGCTCAACACCACCTCACCGTGCCACCCTACATCCAACCGCTGCCCCCCGCCCTCCACTAACTGCTCTGCCACGATGCCCCCACCCCATCCCTCCTCAACGCCTATTGTTCCCCACCTGTGGACATCGCCCACGCCACCCCAGCAGTCCGGCCTGCCTCTCTGAGCGTCCTTTAAGCCTGGCAAACTCTGATTTGACCCCTCGGTGACCCAAACTCTCTGCACTAACACTAGGGGGTGGCGAGGTGAGCTCCTTCCTCCTCTAGTAGGGCTGACCTACTAGTTAAGGAAGCGGGTGTTAAAAGCTAAATTGTCAGGTACAATTGTCTTAATGGTTTGGCAGCTCAATAAAAAAGGAACCTTGGCAAATTCCTCAAGAGTGCATGGAACTAGCTTCTTTAGGTATGCCACAGATTTAATAGAATCGCCATCATCGCCTTCGCCATCCACTTCTGATTCTAAACCTTCATCCTCAGACTCTGCACGATTATCCTCTTTTTCACTATCTGAACAATCTTCGCCACAATCCTATGAGGCCAGACATTAGGTTCCACCACACACAAGATCTTAGGGCTTTTTAATAAATGGGGCAGATTATCTTACATGCGAAGCTAGAACACTGCTGTCCAGAATCAACAATTGTGCACGCAACTCATTCGCAAGCGCTCTCACATATCTCTCAAGGTAAAGTTCAGTCCCTGCATTATAGCAAGTTAGCAACCAAGAAAAATATCAACAACCATGTAGGAAGATGGAATGGAAGCATCTATTGATGAAACATTAGTTCTCTTCCTAATCAGCACCTGGGAAGCACCGGAGCAATATCCTCCCACCGCAGGACTGCAGCCCTGAACCGTACCCCAGAGCCAAGTTCTTGTGCTGCAGATGTGATGCCACGCACTCGCTTAGCAGCTGCCTCACATTCGAACTGACAATCCAAAAGACAATGCAAACAAAGTTAACCTCATCGACCTTCCAAAAAAATGTCGCACACAAAACAGCAAATAGGTTGTATGCATGCGTGGTATTTGGCATGCTTAGTTGCCGGTTTGCTTACTCGACGAAGTACGGGAAGCTGGACCACGAGATACCGGTCTTGTCCCATGGCACGACGCGGCGCAGGAACCCGTTGCGGAAGCGATCCCGCTTGGTGAGGAACGGCAGCTCCCGCTGCTTGCAGCCGGTGAGGAACCGCTCGCTGCCGAGCCACTCCTGCTGGTCCCTCTCCCCTATCCGCGAGTGCTCCTGTTCTCTGCAGCTGCTGCTGCCGCCGCCGCCGCCGCCATTACCTCCGCCCCCGCCACTGCCCCCGACGCCGCCACTCCCCGGCACCGCCGCCTCCCCGCTGCCGACGCCCTCCTTGGAGCTGTAGAATCTGCATCGACGAACCTCGCTGCACGGCCGCGGCGGCGCGCCGAGCCTCCGCACCAGGGAGCCGCCGCTGCAGCCGCTGAAGGCTGCCGCGGTGTTGGCGGCGGGCTCACACCAGAGCTGCGGGCGCAGGAGGCAGCGCAGCCGCATCGCGCGATGCATGGCAGCCGGCAGAGCGAGGCGAGGAGAGATCGGCGGCGGCGAGCAGGCTAGGCCTCGGATTCGCGCATGCGGCGCCTGGTGGATTGAGAACTCTGGGCTGTGCGCCTGTGTTGCCGTGGCCGGCGGGCGGCGGCGCAATCGCAGTGGCGGGGAGAATCCCGGGGTGCAGGCGGATGCACGGCTCACCAGCGTTGGAAGTCTTTTTATTTATTTTTTTCGTTGGAACTTGTAAGTTGGTTAGGCTATCTCCAATCATGCAACTCTATATTTCAACTCTAAAAAGAATATTCTATTCTGATCATCACATTTTCAAAATACAGTTAGCAATCTTCTATACTTGTACCAACTCTATATCTCAACTTTATATCAACTACCCCATTTTTTTACTATTTTTCCCACCTTGTCTCTTCACTTCCCCGATCCCCCCATGGTGACGGACCGCATCCTCTTCTCCTTCCTCGCGCCCAGCCTCCTACTCCTCTGCGATGCCGCCCTCCCAGCCCCTTCCTCTGCGCCGCCGCCCGCTCTTGCCCCCTCGTCCTCTGCGCCGCCGCCTCCTTCTCTCCCCACGCCTCCTCTCATGCGCCCGTCTCCCTCCCTGCCGGCGCTTCTTCTTCCTCCGTCCCACCGGCCGCTCCTCCCCCCGCCGCCCTTCTCTCCCACTCCGCCTGCCTTCTTTCCCACCCGTGCTGCCCTCCCGCTCCGCCCTCCTCTCCTATGCCGCCCTCCTCTCCACCGGCGGCCTCGTCCTCCTCTCGGGGCCCTTGGCGCGGCGTGGAACCGACGAGCTCAAGCGGCGCACGCGTCCTTGGGCTGCGCCTCCTCCTCCTCCCCGGGTCGCCGCCCGCCTCAAGATCCCCCTGTGCCGCCTCCCCCCTCCTCCATTGGTGCCTCTGCCGCCGCCGGCCATGGAGGTGGCGCTCTCCTCCTCCGGCTGCCCTCTTCGTCCAAGATCCGCCGGCGCGGGTTCTCTGTGTCACCGGCCCACCCTGTCGGCGGCCGCCGGAGGGCGCTGCGCCGTCCCCCGTCGCGCTCGACCCGCCCGCTCTCCTCCTCTCGTCCGGGTCCGGCTCCGCGCGCGAGCGTCGTCGGTTGTCCACGATGGAGGTGAGAGAGAGCATAGGGTGAGTCCGTACCAACGCTGGAAATGGCGTTCCTCTCTCCTTCCCTAAGTTTAGGGTGGGCGGTAGAGTCGACCGCTGCAGGCTCTCAGTCAGCTGTATAGAGGATAGGGTGAGATTTCGAGTCCCTAGTGCAGATAGCCTTAGCTGGGCCGCCGCCGGACTGCTGCCGGAATTAACTAGTTCGACATCCGACCTATACATATTCAACATTTTAACAATACCGATTCAACATTTCACATACATTGATTCAACATTTTATCTATATTGATTCAACATTTTACATAAAAATTGTTGAACTGCTATTTGTAAAATATTAGAATCGGTTAAATGAAATGTTGAATTGAAAATGTTGAATTGAGTATTTACAATTGTTGAGATAACTGAGATTGGAAATAAAGAAAAATGCTATTGGACCTCATGGTTTTTTTATTTCGCTTGCTTATCTTCCTTCCGGTCGATACATAGAAAGTCCTAGATTCCACCTAGGAAACCAATCGCAAGTCGCAACCACACGGCGGATTTTCTATTTACGTGCGAGAGGTAAATAGAGTTTCTTTGAGATTCCTGCATAAATATTGAACTGGTTTACTAAGATGTTGAATAAGATTTGAAAGGGTATTGAATATATCATTTTAAAATGTTGGCTACATTACGATGGTTGACAATGTATTGGCCTGCTAGCAACGTGGCATGGTATCTTTAAATTATTGAGTTAATTTATTTTTGTTGAACTAAAGTTCATGAAGTGTTGCATCTATTAATTTGAAATATTAATTAAAATATTGAATACATTCGTTCAGAAAATGAATGTTGGTTATATTTGTGTGACACGATAATAGTATGTGGCGGGCTGTGTGTAGGACTCGACAGGAATTAGCAGAAAACGATTAACCGAACCAATTAACTGCAAATTTTAATTAAATTGGTGATCGGTTATTAGTGTGGTTAAATTCCTCAATTGTTTGGTTATTGGCGATCGGTTGAGAAACAGTTAACCAAACTACGGAAACAACCAATCTTACCATGAAAAGCCCCTACAATCCAGTGGCGAACTACAAATCTCCAATCATCTATCGAGCCCACAGCCCAGCAGCCCACACCGGCCCATCAAAAGCACTCCTAACCCTAGAATAAACACACCCAACCGCATCGCCCATCACTCCATCAGCCACTCGCCCACTAGCTCTCCCTCTGCTGCCAGCCACCACTCGCCCGATGCATGACCATGACAAGGTTGGAAAGCAATATCGGCAAGAAACATTTTGCTCGACAAATGTGGAAAGATTTGTTCAACTCTTTGATGAAAATACAACGAGTAAGATCATGGTCTTAATACACCTCAACATCTTCCTGGTTCCATAGTTGATTAATTCAGTAACGCTAGTTGCAAGCTAAAGTCCACTTGATCTCTTAGATGACATAGGTGCAAATGAGCACTATGAAAAAGTGTTCTATTATCACAAACCTTGTAGGCTACATGAATTGTGGAAGATGCATGGCAATCGTTGAGCAACTTCAATTCCAAACTTGTGCAGTGAACAATTTTTTTTGCTCTTCTCCCAAGGAAAAAAAGAATCGCCTACTAGCTTATGCTTACATAATAATAACTTAGGACTTGTCCCTCACCAACTTCCATTGCCCGAACATCCAACCTTGAACCTTGGCTGAGCAGACCTATCCACGCCTTTGGTCGCCCATATCTAGATCTAGCTAGCAGACAGAGGTGAGGAACTAGGCATGGCAAGGAAGGGGGTGGGGTGGATGAAGAGGGACGGGTGGCCTCCAATTTCATCAAGCGTCGGGCGTGGGATGCACGCGAACCTTGGATTTGTTTGGCGGAGAGTGCAGCATTGGCGGGGAGTGGTGGTGAAACGGAACGATTTTTTTTGTTTTTGTTTTGAGAAAGAGCGCTCTAGAGGCGACGGCAGATGCGGGACCCGCGTAGCACAGATGGCACGCGTCGAATGTGAAGAGGGAAGCACGCTGGATGGACACCAATTCTCCCAGCCGCGTAACAGACCTTTGCGGCTCTGCCGGCCGGATTGCCGCCAAGGGAACTCTCTACGGCTCCCCCGCATGGCCGCATAATCTCGCCCCCACAAAACCTCTCTCCCAGTCCCAGCCGGCAAACAAGCACAGCTTGCGGCAAAACAACAAACAATGGATCCCCGATGTTAGGGGAAACGGAGGAGGCACATCGCTCCCCCGCACACTCCATGCATGCCGATAACGACAAGCGGTGGGAATTGATGGAGAACGATGATCTACAAGCGTTCTCTCTCTAGGCGGTTCGCGGTTACCTCTGTCCTCTCCGCCGCCGCGGGGCTCGTCTCATCACTCTACTGTCTGGTAGCTTATTCCGCGGCATCATGTCAACATCAATGCGTAGATAGCAATTAGCAACGCACACTCGTCCAATGCAAACGCACACACGCTGAAACACGGATCGATCGACAACTCCTTGAGTCTCTTTATCGTGCTTCTTCTCAAGATAGGATATGTGCCTATGGGGTTTGTTTGCGAGGATTAATGATGTCGTCCACGAAGTGGGTGCGTTAACTGCGATGCATGTTTTTATAGGTAGGAGTAGGATGCAGGACTGCAGGAGTATGGCATATTTTTCGTAGAGACGAGAGTATGTGTGCGCGGCAAAGCGAAGCCTCCCGCTGCGTGCGTCGAGCTTTGTATAGGTGGGCTCAGCTGGGTTTGGCCAAGCCCAACCAAGAGTTAGGCTGGTCGGCTGGACCAAGAGGCCCGCCCCCGTCTTCCTCTCCTCTCACGCTATATATGTATGTAAATATCCGTACGATTGCTACGACGGTTTAAAATTTGGTACCAAACACTGATGCAAAATAACAAACGGTGATCTGATTGTTGTTTTTTTTTACTGACAAGCAATTGTCACATTATCCAATGGAATATGTTGATCCCACAATAAACATAACATTATCACGTGACTAAACAATGACATATTAGAGAAAAATCATCAACTGACCATTGCAGTTTAGTTATACAAATATTTGGAGTATGACAAAATAACCTCGAGAAAATATAACTATCTATTTTTTTCTTTGATGTGGGAAAGATGTGCTTGGACATTTTTAGGAATGATACATCAGCATGAATTTCCTTCGTACATCAGTAAATTGATCAAGAAATTACATCGCAGAGTCTTGCCATCCTGTGCAACAGTAGGGTATCAGAGGATGAATTTGTCAACAGTATTGTTATAATATATAAATGCAAGAAGATTTGTCCGTGCAACCAATATAGTATACTCACCATACATGGTTGCATTTTTAGACCACTGTCCCACCATTCCATCATTTGCAGAATAAGTTGTTAAGACTGCACACAAAAAATATTTACCAGCTATGTTATGGTATTGAAACATACACATTCATTTTCTGAATATAAGCATTTAGGAAGTACCATTTTGAGTTGATTGGCCTATTTGGCCGAAATATATGTTCCCACTGATAAACATTATGTGGCCATTTAGATTGTTTCACTTCGTAAGTAGCCTTATATTTTCTTGAAATCAAAATAATTGCCTCCCAATACCGTTTAACAGGCAAACCTTTACACCAATCTAGAGTAGGTGTGAAATCATTAATGGTGACAACCTTATTTTCGTGGTCAATCACGAAAAGTACATAGGCATCACCGTACTTACATGGCATAAGTACCTATAAACTACATGTATGGCACAACTAATCTAAAGGAATGCAAACTTACATATCTACGGCTCGTGACATTATAATTCTTCTGCCGCCAGCTGTCTAAAATTTTTGCCAACTCCTCTGCGCTGGGTTCCTTATGATATCTTGCCTCTTTGCCAAAACCAGACATTTTCTAGGCAGCAATGATAATATAGGAACATGAGAAAGATGAATAGATTCGATAACTAATTATGATAGAGATTCTATTATATATCATCGAAATAACAAACTTTCTAAGAATTGCAGATCCACTTTTTGACCTTTCCTTTTACGGTATCCAACTTCTTTTGTTCTTTCCTTTTACGGTATCCAACTTCTTTTGTTCTTTATGAGCGAGGAGTCACGTACCCATGTTAAAACAGTGTATAATCATGTCTTGATTCATGTTTAACATTTGTTGGAGTTTTTTGACTGGTAACTCAATTTTGTAGGGGTTAAAGCTTCGCACCCATACTGTCCTAAAAATGACATCACACGACGAATGCTGAATGGAATATGAAAATATATATGATATTGTTAATATTAAAATAAATATAAACGTGAGTTCCTCACTCTAGTGTCGTATCGTCTTCAATCGCCATGATGTAGTCGCATACGACATCTATTAAATCCGATTTAGTCACTGGCATGTCTATGGTAGAAAGACCACTCATTAATTTGTCATCAGCACACCCATCAGCATTGCATTTAGACCATTCTTCATCAACCCACTTTTCTAGGAGTTCCTGTGTAACACACCCCGCATCGTCTTCGAAGATCACAATTTTTGGATCCGGACACCGTTTTCTCTTGTTAGGCGCTGAGGAAGCTCCTACTATTTGGACCTCAGGGATGCTTCCAACCGCATCACGCTTTTCCTTCGAAGATCACGCTTTGTTTGATAATAGGAATTTTTCTGAGGGCAGTACTCGTCAGCTTGCTTTTTTTTCTAAAATTATTACCATGTTCATTTCACAAACTCTATCTTTGATCAGTTTCAACGTATTGTTGTGATATGTAATTAATCTAAAGCCGATGCATACTTGATCCTACAATCTTCTTGTGTAAAGTTGATAATTATCGCACTACATCTTATACTGGAAAACCGATTGAATTCATCATGAAAAGGTGAATGAACTGATTGAATTACTGAATAAAACCATACTGGATACACCACCCTACACCCTAGCAGACATGGGTTCGTAGAGACGATATTCAACTCACTTGAGAGGTACTGCAGCTTGCCATATTGCCGATGAGCACTGCAACCAGCTGCTAGTCTCTGTTCCTACTATTGATCTGATAATTGCCTAGTACTTGCCACTACAAGAAATATGATAAAATTCGTGGGTTTTTTTAAATTCGTCGGGCGCAGGTCAACCCACGAACTTATGCTCAATAAATTCGTCGGTTCATGGTCGTCCGACGAAATTAAAATAAATTCGTCGGTTTTGGTGAAAGCCCGACGAAGTTAAATAAATTCGTCGGCCCTAAACTGTGTCCGACGAACTTATTGGACCGCCAAAATTTTTAAAATTTCATTAAATTCGTCGGTTCTAGAAAACCCACGAAATTATTGTAACTTCGTGGGCCCTGTCATGAGGCCGACGAACTTAATTGCAGCCTCTTTGAAATAATGTCCGCCCCCTCAGTCTCTCTGCCTATCTGCTCTATCCTCCCCCGCAAGATCCGCTCCCCTCACGTCTCTCTCCTCTGTCTCCACCCCGCAAGATCCAGAGCCGCCCCCGCTCCTCGCTCGCCGCTGTGCCCTGCCTCGCGTGCCGCCTCCGGCTCCTTGCTCCGCGCTCGCCGCCGTGCCACTGCCTCGCGCGCCGCCCCCGGCTCCTCGCTCCGCGCTTGCCGCCGTGCCCCTCTCTCCACCCCCGCAAGATCTACCTGCAGAAGACCGGCGACGGAAAGGATGGCCGCCGCCGCCGCCGGGAAGGTGAGCCCCCACCTTCCATTTCCGTCCCTGTGCCTCGCCATCTCTGAGCCGCGGGCGCTCCTCGCCGCCAGATCTGTAGCCGACGGGGAGGATGGCTGCTGCCGCCGACGGGGAGGACGGAGCGCGCCCGCGCTGCCAGACCTCGTCGCCGCTGGCTCGTCAGCCCGCGGCCCGCCGCCGGACCCCCTGACCGTGACCGCCCTCCTCCGCCCCGGCTGACCCGCCGGCACCTGTGCCCTCCGCCGCGTCGTCGACCCGCGCAGGTCCGGTGTTTGATGGATTGTATATGTGTTAATTCATGGCTATGGATATTGATTCATGTATGATATTGTTTGGTTTTTCATGTATGATACTGAATCTGAAGGAATTCCTGCTGGTGGTGCAGGGATGGTTGGGTCCGAGGAGTTCGCGGCGCAGATCTTCGACGCCCTGGCGCAGCGGAGGGGGATCGGAAGGAATTGTTGCTGGTGTTTGATGGATTGTATATGGACTGTATGTGATTGTATATGACTGTACGTGGGACTGCATAATTATTTTTTTGGTAGACAACTGATTAAGTTCGTGGGCCACGCTAAACCGACGAATTTAAAGTGATTAAATTCGTCGGCCAATGTAGACCGACGAGCTTATCTGTGCCACTGATTAAGTTCGTCGGCCACGTGAAAACCGACGAATTTAATCTATGTTCGTCGGGACCGACGAACTTAATTTCATAAATTCGTCGAGTTAAGAACGACGGATAAGTTCGTCGGTTGGCCGACGAATTTAGTCTAAGTTCGTGGGTATTGTCCTAAATTCGTGGGTTTTCGGCCCACAAACTTTATCCAGTTTCCTGTAGTGTGCATCCTGCAGAAGAGAGCAATGCAAGTTGAGAGCATGTGGAAGCACTGTACCAATGCAAGTTGAGAGCATGTGCAAGCAGTCTACCATTGTTCAGAAATTATACGAGCAGTGCATGTCAATTAGAACAGAACGATTAGATGCATGTCAATTAGAGCGGAATGATTAGAATAAAACACATGCCTTTTCCATAAGAGTGCAGGAGTGCAAGAACTCACTTGATAGGTAGATGATTGGCTACCACTGCTTGCCGTACTGCCGCTGGGCTCAGGTGCCGATCTCTGTGCAACAATCTACAGCTTGTCTCCGTATCTACTCTTGATCTGATCCTTGCCCAGTACTTGCAGGCTGTAGAAGAGAAAAAAAATATCAAAAAATTTTAGAGATTGTGCAAGCAGCCTATCCATTATAGAACAAAACGATTAGAACAAAATGTGTGCCCTTTACATGGAAGAGCAAGCGGCAGGTGTGTACGTTCTCCCTGGCTGAGACTTATCGTTGTACCGATGCAGTCGGCCGGATCGTCGACTTGGCAGCCACGGTGCCTCGGCCTATTCTCCTTCTGCTACCTGGCGGTAGAGCTTTGAGGGCAAGGCAGGCACCGAGGGCGTGGATGACGCGGGCTGGGGTGATGGCCACGCTCGATCGGGGTATGGGAGCCAAGGGCTCGCGCGGGCTAGGGCGCAGGCAAGCGCGGGCGACGGCGCAATGGCAAGAGGAGGGCGAGAGCGGGCGTGGGTCAGGAACTCAGGGCGCGGCGCGAGCTAGGGCTGAGCGATCGTGGTTGCGTGCGGCGGTTCGCGGGGCCTAGGTTACGGCTGCGCGATTGAGCTAGGGATGCGCTATTGTGGTTGAGTGCGGCAGTTAGCGGGGGCTGGGCTACGGCTGAGCGATCGACCGGTCGTAGTCGTGCGTGTAGGGCGGGGTTTTGGCGGAGGCTACGTAAGTGCGGAGGCTTTGATCCGTCGTGTGCCCACGTTACAGGCTTAATAAGTAGTACTACCTCCGTCCACAAAAGAATGAAATCCTGAGTTTGTCCTAAGTCAAACTATCGTAAGTTTGACCAAATTTATATAAAAATATAATAACATTTATGATATCAATTATGTATGATATGAAAATACATTTCAACACGAATCTAATGATACTAATTTGGTAGCATAACTTTTAATATATTTTGATATAAACTTGGTCAAAGTTACGAAAGTTTGACTTAGAACAAAGTTAGGATTTCATTCTTTTGTGAACGGAGGGAGTACCAGAGATCAGCAGTTCAGCACACCCTTGCCTAAAAAAAAGCAGTTCAGCACACCCAAGTAGCACAGTACTAATCAGCTGCCCTGCACACTTGGCGTGGACACGGAGAGCCAGTTCGTGGTGGTGGTGGACATGGAGATCATCGAAGCGCCCCTCCCCACCGTGCGCGCCGTGGCCCGGTGCGCTCTCCTCCTCGGCCTCCTCACCGCCGCCTGCGCCGCCTACTCCATCCACATCCTTCCCTGCTTCCGCCTGCGCCATGGCCCGGTACGTTCGAGCTGAGGTTCCTTTCCACTCGTATCCACGTACCATTTCCCCGCTCATACTCTATCGATCGATCGACGCATCGTGCGTGCAGGGCCCGTACACGGACCTGGAGGCCGCCGCGGCGCTTCCGATCCGGCGGCTGCTGGGGTGCGGCGCGGTGCAAGCGGCCGCGGCGGCGCTGTCCCTGCTGGTCCCCGGCGGGCGCGCGCGCCGGGGCCTCGCCTTCCTCGCGCTCGCGGCGGGGCTCGCGTCCCTCGCCGTGCTTGCCGTTCTCCTCTGCTTGGTCACCTCCTACTGGTTCGACCTCGTCGGCTACGGCGACACGCTCCTCGACGCGGTGCTCCTCGCCGAGGGCGTTGCCATCGGCGTGTTCGTCGCCACCGTGGTGCTGCGCGGCTTCGTCGCCGTGTTCAGGGTTAGGTTTGGACTTATGTGACATAAAAGACAAGTTAGGATGGTCAAATGCATTTTGAAAGTTTGAGAACATATATGACATGGCTAGACAAGTTCGGAACCGCCTATATATTTTACTCATCATGTATTAATTAAGCGATTGATCTTGTTGGGTTTAAATTTGGCAGTGATCTGTGGGTAGTGACTGCAAAGCTCTTCATCACATCGATCCACGCTTAAATGGCATGATGTGATGTCAAGGTTCAGTTTCAAACTTCCAAAAGGCAACGCCCTGCGCTCACTGTAGTTCGCCTTTCATCATCGTGCTTCCTAACCGGGAATGGACACGGACTGGCAACCACGACTGAGAGTCCGATACGAAGATCTTCACCAGCTCTCCAGCAGCAGTCATTACGTGTGTTGTCGGCCCCGGACCCTACTCCAATGCTTAGCTTGAGTTCGCCGGGCGGCGGGCGCGCGTCAAGTCCGGCGACAACCTTGAGCCCACGCCCTCAATTTGCAGGACAAAGTGCTAAGTATGCGTTGCTAAAGATGCATATGTACCAGCTACCTCGAGCTTTCGATCGTTTCATGCCGCTTTGCTTGCTCTTGCGCAGATCCGAACACCACCGGCCGGCAAAATATAAGGCTACATGAGTTATCATTTGACGAGCAATACTGGTAATCACAAGTCACAAGACAGCCGCGTTTTAATTGAGTTGCGTTTTTAATCCGTGACCTTAAGGATTATGTATGCTTACATTAGTCTCGATTAGTACTTTTGAAAAACAGTAAAAAAGGTAAAATTATAGTTTTGCTATATATTACTAGTACGGAGTACTTCGTTAGCGCAAAAGAAGATAGACTACTTCAAGAACTCATTCTGTCATTCACAGTTTGGTACCGGATCTAGTGCAAGCAAAAAAATGTTTTGCTTTGCGTCATTGAACAGTTCTCATGGCTAAAGATTACCTTTCACAATAGTGCTTTGGAGAGGCAAAGAACTGTGTTTAGACCAATATTCGCACATTTTAGGTTGCAATGTTGGTAAACACCCCTTTAAATACCTAGGAACACATATGATTTTTTTTTTTTTTTTTGAAAATGTGCGGAGCACGTTTTTCATTAAGGAGAAGACAGAATTACGACAAACAATCAAAACAAGTGTGTGTGATATCTTTCTTTCAGATAACAAAAGGTTTTATTAAAGAACTTTTACTCTTAAGGAACAATTATGCATTTTTATACAACATTGCCAGAAAAAAAAAACACATTTCAGTTGCTCATGTCTTCAGCCAAAATCCTCCCAATATTTCATTTAGAAGAGCATTGGAACCCGTCTTCTTTTTCCTCTCACGCTATATATATGTACTGCAACTGCAAGTAGCACGCAGTTCCGCCACACTCACACCCACCGCAGCCGCACTACTCGTTCGTTCACTCCCTCGCTCGCGTAGCTTAGCCTCCTGCTAGTCCACACTCCGCAGCCGGTGCTCGGTGGACGCGCCGTCGTTGCGTCGTCAAGGAGCCTTGGATCCAGTTCGTGGTCGTCGATGGAGATCATCAAAGCGCCGCCACTCCCGACAGCGCGCACCGTGGCCCGGCCGGTGCGCTCTGTTCCTCGGCCTCCTCACCTCTGCCTACGCCGTCCACAGCCTGGCTGGCTTCCTCCAGGTCAAGCAGGTACGAGGCCGGTTCCTTTTTCGCACGCAGTTTCACTCTTTCTCCGTTTCTGAGCTCTCGAATCAGTGGCTGATCATTCTGTGATTTCTGTTCATGCCATTGTTAGAGTTAATCTTGATTAGTTAAGTGTCTTTATATTTTAAGTGTGTGTTAGTGGGTGCTGTTCGTGTTATGTGGCACGACGTATGTGTTCTAGTGCACGTCTGCTTGCATGCAGACGTTGTGACCAGTAGCTGGTATGGTTCAGCACATGGTGAGAAGCTGCTGGACTATCGTGTGTGCCGTGGCCAGTGGCCAGCTGATGGAGTCAGCCAGTCAGGGATTTGCATGGAGAGGTGGATTAGTGCTGCATGCAGAACGTGGTGATCCTGTCCAGGTTTTGCGGACAGAAGACGTGCAGCCGTGGTGCCCAGAGGACGTGGAGCCAGAGAATGTGGCGACGTGCAGCGGTGCAGGTGTGTGCGTGCGTGAGTGGCCGGGTTGTGCGGCAAAACGTGGCACAGTGTGTGTGCATAAATGAGTACGAGGTCAAAAGCACTTGGTGCGAGAGACAGAGAGTGTGCAGTAGTGTGCTGTGTGCGTGCATAGAACACAGGAGAGTGATGTGCTTCTTACTGTGCGAGTGTCTGTGAGAGCTGTGTTCTTTAGTGATTAATACAAAGTGCAGTGTGCGGTGAGTTCGCGTGTGTGTTCTGTTCTTGCTTGCCCCTCCGGCTGCGTGTGTGTGGGTGAGTTGTGAGAGGAGCCGATCCAACAGCGATGACCGACACCGACGACGCATGGTCGCATGCAGGAAGTCCTGGACACGGGCCACAAGGATTTCTCCGTGCTCCTGCTCCAGGCGTCCGCCGCGGCGCTGTGCCTGCTGCTCGCCGGCCGCGGGCGCCTGGCGCTCGCCTTCGTCGCGCTCGCGGCGTGCGCCTTCTCCCTTGTCGCGCTGGCCGTGCTCCTCGCCGGCTACTGCTGCTGCTGCTGCTGCTGTCTCCTCCCCAAGATGGTGCTCGTCGGAGGGAGCATTATTGCCGTCGGGATCGTCACCGCCATGGTACCCCACGGCCTCGTCGCCGTGCTCCGGGCGGGACAGCAGTAGGCTAGCTGCTGGTCCCGCGCGCGAGCTCTTTTCTCTGCTGCTGAGGGGATCGACGACGTGGAGGACCGAGCTGAAGAAGCAATTTTCTGACGATGGATCGCGCGGTGCATCGATGAATAAATTTGTCAGTAGGTGCCCTAGTAGGCCTAGCTCTTTAATTTGGGTCATGTATCAGTTGCGCTCTTGCTGACGAATGTTAGAACAACAACAACTGTAGTGGGACTAGTGTAGTGGCAAACTGTTTTGCCGGTGTTCGTTTCGCTTCTCTGTAATGAGTAGCCGTGGGTAGTGTCATTGTTCTCTTTCATTAATTTGCTGCTGCTGATGAACTGATGATGGGTATCATCGTAATGGTAATTCTTGAGGTGCCTCGAGTTGAACCAGGTGATTACGTACGATCGGCAGTAGTAACAAGTAATATTATCCATGTGTGTGATAGTAACTGCAAAGCTAGCTATACATCGATCGATCCAGCGCTTGAACTACATGCACTCATTGTACCGAGTTCGCCTTTCAGTGTCATGTTTCCTAAACTGGGACTGTATTCAAGGCCTCATGGATATATAGTTGTGCTAGCTGTGAACCATATGGTTATCTCCTGGCGCGCGGACCCCTGAACCTTTCCTAAACTTTGGAATGTATTCAAGGTCTCATGGACATACATAGTTGTGCTAGCTGTGAACCATGGTTATATATATCATCTTATCGCTGACCCCAGATGAATGAAACCCTCATTCAATTCATTCATGGCCATGATACGAATCGGCCTTCTCACCGAGAGTTTGATACTCAGCTAGCCACCATGCAGCAGCAGCCGGTAGGTTGCTAGCTGTCGGGCCCGGACACTGCCCTCAAACACTTGGCATGAGTTAGTGGGTATATGGACGATGAAATTTAACCGTGTTCCTGTAGTGGGTGTCATGGGCGGCGGCGCAGCACACGCAGCTAGCTTGAGAGATGCACAACGCCATCGTCAAATAATTTGCAGTGTATACACTAGCATGCGTTGCTAAAAATGCACAAATAGCAGCTAGCTACCTCGAGCTTTCGATGCTCGATTCATTTTTTTAGATAATATTATGGCTTTGCGCTTGTGCAGATCGGATCACCACCGGCAAAAATTAATTACCATCGACGAATAGTACCGTTATTATTATCTCAATCCTCAAGTCATTTTGGGTTGCGTTTTTTTTGTCCGTGATTCGAAGGAAATTAGGTAGTGTTCGGTTCGGCTCTTTTTGCGAGGATTGCGCATTGTGACCTGTTTGCGTTGGTTTCTGTTTTGGTTAAAGGGCAACGTAATTCACCGAGACTGTGCATGGCCGTTGGCGCTCAAATTATCCTGGCCTAGTGTATTAACCCGTGCAATATATATATATTATGTGTTATAGTACAACATATATAGTTCTATTTTATACTTAGTTTTTCTTATAATAGCAAAGATGTATGCTTGATTATTGATTATGTAATCTTTATATATACGATTGCAAAAGTAGGTAATTTTAATATAAATTTGAGGATCTATTTTCATTATACTATCGGTCATAGTAGTAAAAGTAAACAATTTAGATATAAATTAGAAGAGATATTTGGTATTATCCATCATAATAGCAAATTTGAGCAATTAGGTATAAATTTAGGGTGTTATCCATCATAATATGTAGTAATTGTTTTATAATGGCAGAGGTGGGTAATTATATAGAAAATAAATCTAATGGTTATTAAGATTCTATTATGTCAATTGATGATAGGATGTTTCTGATTATTGTGAGAGTTGCTATTATTATTTTTTTAGCACATCTTCTGAGGATTAATAAGGAGGAAATGAGTCTATAATTAGCAATAGTAAGATTAGACACAAAATATATCTGTTTCATATAAAGGTTTCTAGCATCTTTATGAAAAAAGTTACGGGATCATTTAGTAGGATAAATTTGTAAATGGAAAAAAACTGATAAAAATAGAGGGTAAATTTGGAAATAGGAAAAAATCTAGAAAAAAAATAAATTTGTTTTCATTAAGAGTTGAACTCGTAACTTTTCACAGTGGCAGAAATGGGTACTTACTTAGAAAACAGATATAACGGCTATTAATATTCCAATCTGCCAATTGATGGTCGGATGTTTCTGATTGATTATTGTGAGAATTTCTAAAATTATATATTTTTCTTAGTACGTCTCATGAGAATTAACGTGCTATCGGTCCTTAAAAAATCCACATCTTCTTCCACACCTTCTCCAACACCATCTCCACGTTTCATCAAAAAAGAAAAAAAACACCATCTCCATGGATCTGGTCTCCGACGTGCCTTTTGGTCATGCCCAACGCCGACGACCTCGGAGAGTTCGGTGGTGGCACAAGACCTTGCCGTAGAAAGCTCCACTATCTCATCAATGGAGGGCAGCCCCAACGCAGATGACGCAGCGCGCTCGGTGGCCACAGGTGACATTGCCATGGAAAGCTCCAGGGTCTCGTCAATGGTGGGCAGCCTCTAGATGGGACTGCGAGGCTCCAAGCTCAAGGGGATTGCTCAGGAAGACGAATTAGTACACATCACATGGCAGTACATGCTTGTTTGTTGTAGAATTGACACACTGGCTACAATGATTTCTCCTTTACCTAACCAAAACCGACCGCTTTCACCATTTGATTTCCAGTACCAGCGTGATTTGATATAATTCCCGTTTGCGTTTATATATTCTGAACCAAACAGCACTTTATGCTTGTTGTCTAAAGTAGTAGTATTTTGTAAAAATATAGTTTTGCTATACTTCATTAGTTATGGTTTTTAACACTATGGTGGGGTTTTCAGAAAGAAACCGGTTGTGGACTAGTGGCGGATCAATTGGGCCTAGCGCCTAGGCCTTGAACCATTATTTCCATTAGGAAAAATGCCATTTTACCTCCTCAAACTATCGGTGAGGTATGAGTTTTGTGATCAGACTCCAGTACTAGCTAGACATCATATCCTCTTTAACTCTTAAAACTGTTTAAAGTACCCCCCCCCCCCCTACCGTGGTTAGAAGAGGTGTTGAGCCACATCATCTTGTTCAGTTTCAAAACAAGTATTAAATGCAATATAAGGTTTTTAAACCGCACAAGATATCCTAAACCTTCTAAATATTTTGGAGAAAAATTCTAGAGATAGATTGGGATATTAGAAATCCAAATAAAAAATATTTGGAGCTCGCAAAAATAACTTAAGGAGATCGCATAGACACAGGATTTAGATGTAGAAAAATGCAAAATACCCCCAAAATAGAAAATTCCCAAAATATTGTAATTGATGTCTATCTCAATTTGGAAAAAAAAAATCCACAACAAACACATAAGATACAACTAACATAAATGAGTCTTTTACCTGTGAGCCATTAAAAAAGATGGTCCTTCCTTGTCTACCATCAAATTTTTATTTCGCCTTCACTGCCACTACTCCATTTTTCATTTGCCTTGTGAGCCACTGCCATCAGATTTTGGCCTAACGGCAGGCAACAGGGAGGCCAAATACCGTTGTTGCCCCTTGTGTGGTTGGATGTGATTTTAATTTTTCCTCCTTTGCCACTCTGTGGAAGGCAGCCGCACACACCCTGCACTCGTTGCAGTTGACCTCATCGCTGCCGGCCATGGCGGTCAGGGAGTCGGCTTCGGAAGGCTGCGGCGCCGGCCTCAACCGCCGCCAAGATCTCTCTCTCCACTGGGCAGCAAGGGCCGCGGGAGCCCCCAGCCGCCGCTCCAAGTGATCCCCGCGGAGCCTCGAGCCCAGCGCCGCCCGATCTCCTCGGCGCCAAGGATCCCCACCGCGGCCGCAATCCGAATCTCCGCCGCCACCAACCGCCGGCGGGCTCACCCAGCCAAGTGGGGAACAAACTAGCAGGACGCGGAACGGCCAAGGTGAAGGACGGCGGCAGCGGCGCTATCAGGACGCGGAACGCCCAGCACGGAGGTCCCGTCGCTTGCGGCGAAGCAGAAGCAGAAGTAGCGTCGCGCAGGCAAGGCACGGGAGATGCGGGGTGGGCGGTGCCGCCGGTGAGTGCGCCACGGGCACGGCCGCTGCTGCGCACCAGGAAGCCATGGTGTGCGGCAGTGGGGGCAGCAGGCTACACGGTGGGCATTGCGAGCGAATACGCCGCAGGCGTGGGTGCCACTGTTGGCGCAGCCTCCACTGTGGGCGCTGCTGGCCGCTGCGCCTGGACACCACGGCCAGCGTGTGCACTGTGCGGGACTGCACCGCGGGCGGAGCTGTCGCGAAGGAGCAGCGCCGTGTTGAGGCCCGACGCACAGTGTGCGGCCGCAGCGGGAGCACCTTGCCGTCGGTGAAGAGATCGTCCACATGCGGAGGCGGAGCCTGAGAGACAGGCGTGGGGATCCCTGCACGGCCTAGAGCGGTGGCACAGCGGCAGCTCCCCAGAAGGCGAGGTGCGGCCGCAGATTAATGTGGAGCAGGACGGGAGAGGGAGAGGATGTGGTCCTCCAGGCGAGAGCTAAGGGGCAAAATCGCCACTCTATGAATTTTGGGATGTTTGGTGCAGTCAACGTTGGCATTGACTGTTAAAAAGCGAACGGTAATGGCTCACAAGGCAAGACGAAAATCAATCGATGGCAGTGAGAGCGAAATAAAAATTTTGATGGCAGATAAAAAAGTGCCACGTGGCTCATAGATAGGTAAAAGACTCAACGTAAATGTAGCAAACAATACGTTTAGCATTGACGGTTGGTGCATTAATGTTGATGATACATCATATTTTTGTTTTACCTAGCTTTCAAAATTAGTTTTACTAATTGTCAAGCGACTGACAACTTGTTTGCGCGTCAGTCGATGCTGCGACCCGTATCGGTATCAACTAGCATACAACAATCTTGAATCGCTGCCCTTTTTTTCGTTTCTCACCGAGCACAAACGTGAGCATATGGCAGGCCCCGCCAGAACCGTACAACACACACGATGTCCATTTCAGCCATCGTGTCTTAATTCCCCAGTTCGCCTCCTGCTTCTCTTCTCATTCATAAGATCTGTGGAGATGCCATGATACCTGTGGCCGAGCCGTGTTTGTTTGTGTCGTCTTTATAAGTTTTTATACTATTAGAACTGATAAGTGTATGTCTGTATCTGTGTGATTTTTTTTGCTACTAGAACTGATAAGTGTCTGTTTGTTAGTATGTTTATATGTGTGTTTGTGTAATTTGTTATGAGTAAAACTGTGTTTGTGTAATTTTTTATTCTATTAAAACTGATAATTGTATGTAATTAGGCGTGTGTCTTTGTAAGTTTTTATGCTACTAGAACCGACACGTATATGTTTGTGTCTGCTTAACCTTTTATGCTACTAGAAACGATAAATGTTTATCTATCGGTGTGTCTTTATGTTTATCTGTGTAATTTTTTTATGATTGTAGAACTATCTCTGTGTCTGTGTATGTGTTTGGTGATTTTTTATGCTATTAGAAATGATAATCTTTTCCGATAGATGTGTCTTTATATGTGTCTGTAATTTTTATTTTTTATGATAGCAGAGCGGGTAAGTGTTTGTCTGTCGTTGTGTCTTCGCATGGCCATGCGTATGCCATATATATGTTATACAGTGCAAAGTGATCATTCAAATATTGGGGCAAATCAATCCATTAATTCTACCGTTCATATTTGCATATACAATGTCATACAATGTTTTGGACACTCATTTCGATGGCATCAGTGAGCATAGCACACTGTCGCATGCCGGTGCCGAATAACCAGCGCAGCGGACGGCTGGTTTCAAGACGTCGAGTACACACTACACAGTAGACCTAGGCATGGGCAGCCTGACCTGGTACACCCGACCCGAAGAGTTTGACGGGCGGGCATGGGCCAAAATGTTCAACCTGGTCTGTCTGGCGGGTCGGGTCCGGACAAAAAATGTTGACCCGAAACCCGAAAAACCCGACAATTTATACAGGTCCGACCCGAACCGACGGTTGTTGGACCAGGTGCGGGCTCAATTTTTTGACCCAACTCGGGCCGTCGGGTTTTTTCCAACCCGGCTTGAGAAATGCCTAGATTTACTACACAGAATGGGACGTGCATCATGGTGCATGTGACCGTAACATCACGGGGACAGTGCGTGAGTGCAAGGCAAGTGGGGTTTTTTGGGGGGACGCAACCAACCGCTGGATTGGGATCACATGGACAGCAGCACAAGTGACCGATGCTTAGGCGTATTGATCGATTTGCAGCGCTGTTGACTAGCTATAAAGATTCATCGGACAATCAAAGTGGTGATTGACGGAAACACAATCCTTCAGTCGACTTATTTTATTTTATGGGAAGTACCGACAGCTTTCGGATGGAACTCTAACGCACACCATGGGTGACTGACGGTTTAGCAACTGGTCAGTCACCTGCCGATTAGACAGACCCAAAATAGCCTTGACATCAGCTGGATTATTTTGTGGGCTTCTCAGATTATATTTTTTTTCTTCTTATTTTTCACGGTCTCAGAATATTTCATTGGGTTTTTCATGTCCCATTCTATCTCCAGGACTTTATAAAGAATTTTTAGAAGCCTAAAGGTATTTTTCATGGTTTACAAGCTTATCCGTAGTTTGAGGACGAAAGACATACAGTATACTAGCAATGGTTCACGGAGGTAAAATAGGAGCAGATGTATTCGTTCCCGCTGCCACGACCAAAACAGTGGCCCATGCCTTTTGTCGGGGAAAAGGAAGACTCGAATTATTTCAAAGTGGACTCTCAACCTGAATATGGACAGCTGATGTCCATCCCATTGCCTATATATTACAACACCACTTTATTTACAGCGTAGCTACACTGCTACAGCGTCATTTTCGTAGATTTGGTCAAACCCATTGCCACCGCTCGGAGAACGTGGACAGAGCTTACAAACCAGTCCACTGAAACCCACCCAGAACCAGCCCAGTTAGCAGTTGCCCTGATCATCAACCCATCCCGATCCCCTCAAAACAAAAATAAAAAAAATCAACCCATCCCGAAATCACCCCAACAATACTGATGGCCTGACTCGGCAGCAGCGGCGGGCACACCTAAAGCGCCGGTCCGTCGCCGAGACAGATCATCTGCGGGTTGGAAATTTGGCAAAACACTCAGCGTCGTGCCTACCACCATGATCATTGACCAAACCCGGCACCGGCACCGCACCACTCCCACGGCGCTCCTACTCCCTCTCCTGCCCGCTTCGTCCCTCCGCGCTCTCGATTCTCATGCGACTCTACTACTGCCTGGTTGCTGACAAAAAAAAGTCAATAAACTAACCTCACTTTTGGCCAAAATCAATGCATGATTCACGGACACGAGTGGCCGTCACGTACCTAACACACGTTTAATCTGGGGGCTTTAAGATGTGGATTAGGAGAAGTTAGTTATGGTGTGCACTTGTGCTCTACTAAAGCGACAGTGGTACCATTGTTTAGCAAGTTAATCTATCCTGTGTACGTGGAGTAGCCCACTTGCATCCCCACTTGGTTCAACCGAAGGTGTAGCTAGGATGTTTGTTTTCCAAACCAAGAGGGACGCAATTTTAAGAATTTTTTTTGACTGTCCAATTTTAAGAAATTTATTCAGTGGATCACATGAAGACAGGTTCATCAAAGCTTCAAATGGTTGTGGTCATCATCATGCCAAAACAAACACAAGGTTTTATTTTGGTTGCTCCTCTATGATCGTCTAAGCACATGATGAGAAATACTTCGTTGTAAATCTATGAATCTACCATCCTACAATTGTGCTCTCTTTCACCATGCACAGGAGGAAAGTCTGGAGCACTTGTCATACGGTGCAGCTTCGCCAAAGCTTGTTGGGCTTCAATTGGTCTCTCCACCCCTCAACAAATGGATCTAGAACAAATGATCGAACATGTCAAATCAAGTCTAGCAGTCCCATTCTTCATGAAAATCATAATAATTATGTGCTGGAACATCTGGAAATCAAGAAACAACCTGATTTTTCAAGACATACAGGCAACAATCAGGTCCTGCAAGATGCTGTTTTGTAAAGAGTTTGCCTTTGTTATTCTAAGAGCAAAAGGTAGTTATTCTCTTGTACAAATTTCTCTTTTTATCTAACAAATTTACTGTAGGGCAAAACCCCTCTAGTTTCTTAAAAAAAACTCAATTCACAATAGCACGTGCAGTGCACATGATAATTGAAGATTGCCAGAAGGAGAACAAGAGAGAGGCCGGCCCGATTCAAGGGTGAAATTAGTGAAACTAAGCCCCCAAACCCTCACGACTCATGACTCACCTTCTCAGCACAAAGGAGAGAACACTATACGACTCAAAACTCACCGAGCCTCCTAAACCAAAGGACCAATAGGAACTTAACCAGGGAGAAAAGGAAAAGACTGAGAAACACCAAACCACCCTAGAATGAGTATATAGAGATCCTAAACAATAAAAAGTGACCGAGCTGACACGAATGAAATAATTTCCCCATTTATAAGCAAGTCGTTCCTTGGAATGTTCTATGATTTCTCTCCAGCCAAGAGTTCCACCAATAAAAGATAGTTATTGGTTTATTCCGGTGGTGGTTTGTACTACAAACATCAAACACCATCAATTTCTTTGTGTCCTGATTTATCCCTGTTGGATCTCACGCGCCTCCACCATCCCATTCACTATTCAGCAAGTAATGTGTAGCGACTATATTCTTCCAAGACAGATAACGTTATCCGAAACTGTTATTGCGAAGGCCCGGATAGTCTTTTCACAGAGGTGCTTTTGGTTGTGTTACCAGTGAATTGTTGCATAATGTGTTGTTCGCCAAACCTTGGTTTGGAAGCTGTCGGACATAATAAACTTTTTTGTGAATCGTATAAGTATTTTTCTTTCTGAACCGGCGTTTAGGTTCAGGTTTTACTTTTGGTCTGAATTTGAGTTTACAAGACACATGGCTAAAACTAAGGACATATTTGGAACGTAGAAATTTCACGAAAATTTTATAAAAAAGTTATATATAGAAAAAAAACAAAACCGGAAAAAAAATCACGTATTCTAAACAGACCCATCTCTGACGAATTCGACACTCCAACGAACTCGGTTGTCCTGCTCCGATTCAAAGATGAATTATTTCAAATCTTCTCCCATAAAGCTGACGTCACCAAAGCATAGACTGATAGACATACAAAACAACGCTATATAAATAAAGTAAAGTTTAAAACATAGATTTTATTATAGACGGCCGGTGACATTAGCCTAAAGCAAGCAACCAAACTCCACATCTCCGCTAAGTTGATCGAAGTGCCTAGTTGTTGGCGGCCGTCCTAAAGCTAGACACAGAAATGTGCAAACTGCGAACCTTCCCTGTCGACTGTCCCCTCGGCCCTCGCGTCTCTCTATGTTCGGCGTCGACTTTTAAGTAACAAATCTTAAGTTCTATGAGCAAAGGTAATCATGGATTAGATGCGTGCAGAGCACTAATCTAAGCTGGCAACACAACGCAAAGCAGTAAGGGTTCGTTTGGTTCATGAGATGTCGAAGAATAGATCCATTCCATTTTTTGAGGTGTTTGGTTCAAGAGCCAAGGGAAGGAGCCATTCCAATATTGGAATATTCCCTCAAGATCTGTCACCCAGCCATCCAAAAATTTCTCCGTACCCGCTCGTTCCTCTTGGACGGAGTAGCTCGCCGTTTTCTCTCGTCTCTCGCTTCTCCTCTCTCCCATACCGAGGTGCGGCGGCAGCAGGCGGCGCGGAGGCGAGAAGGCGGTGCCGGAGTCGGCTTGCATCCGTGGCTGTGCCGAGGCGGCTTGTGTCAGGGCTGGTGGGCGCTAAGGCAATGAGGCGACGGAGCGGCGCCGGGGGCGGCTCGTCCGCGGCGGTGAGGATGGACGCGGGGGGCGGCGCGAAGGCATCCGGTGGAGGACGAGGAGGATCCAGCGGCCCCGCGGAGAAGCCGCGGACGAGCGAGGGTGCAGGAGCCGCCGCTCGGGTGTCGCCGCGCCGACGGGGAGGACGCAGGGGGCGCGGACATCTCCGCGCCGGCGAGGCTAGGCGTGGCGTAGGGGAGGGTGCGGCCGGCGGCGGCCCGCGGCCATGGAGGGGATGGGTTTTTTTTTTGACACGAGGGATGGGATATTGTTTGTATAACATGTAAATCCTGCAGTTAACGGTGCTAAATAGAGTTGGAACTGTTGCATTCTCATCCCTCCAATCAAACATAAAAATGAAACCATTTTATACTCTCAACCACGAAATAAAACCGTTCTATCTTAAAATCTAAAAGTAGAACCATTCCATTCCATCGTGTCCACCAACAAACCTACCAAGAAACTAGATGCGTTTTCAAGATAAAGGAGCGAGGTGGACCAGGCCGCCGCCGACTGGGCGAGCGTGATGCACCCACGCATTCACAGTTCTTTTCGAAGGAGACGACAGACGACAATGGCTCTTTTCGAAGCAGCGCAGTCGCGCAGAGCGCCCCCGAAGTCAGTCCAGCCAAGCCGACAAACTGAAAGTCTGAAAGGCGGACCTGTGTGTAAACGCCCGCTCGCACTCCGCCATCGCTGTCGATGCGTTCGAAGCAGTGAGCGAAAAAATAAAAAAAACGGACCGGCCAGGCGAGCCAAAGTTTCGAACGAACGGAACGGCATTGATCCGGCTTTAGACAAAAGCTGTCGAGCAGCAGCCTCTTTTTACTACGACGACCACCGCCACCAAATAATGGGTTCCACTGACTTTGCCGGATGGTGGAACATGGTGGCGCTCGTACTCGTACGTCGTACGTAGCCAAAGAGCAGCCAAGGGAGTCGCCCAATGCCTTTTTACCGCCAGAAAGAACGACGACATTCTCTGCGCGCTGCTGCTGCCACTGCCCGGGATTCGTCAGTGACGGAAACTTCTGCTATCGTAATTCGTAACCGGCGAAAAGCAAAAGATCCCCGGGAGTACTGATAAATCCTCCGACACCCGATTTGGTTCCTCAAATGCTTAGTTATATTAATCTAACCGTTATAGCCCGTTCAAAACTTGAAACGTCAACGGCACGTTGCCGTCAACGTGGGAAAACATCGCAGCGCGAACGTGCCCCTGAGCCCTGATGGCCTGATCAAACATGCAAGGCAAAATCCTTGATTGATTGTTTCTTCCACGAAAACGACGTCGGCCGGCCGTGACAACGCCGTGGCTGCAACAGAAGGAACGGACGATACTGGAATTCTGGAACCCGCGCCTGTCCAGCCGGTCTCAACTTCCCACCGCCACCGATCGAGAGACGCGGCCGTTGCAGCAGGAACGGGTCGCCGTCGACGCCGGATCATTTCACTTTCAGGTTTCACCATCCAAAAACGCCGGCCCGGCCTAGCTTCCTCTCGTCACTCCTCCTCACAGTACTCCGTCCACGGGCAAAACGCAAGAGCCATCCCATTCCCATCCGCCCCCGCGGCAACCGCCACCGACCCGGGCCGTGTGCCTGCCTGCCTGCCTGCCTGCCTGCCACCGTGCCACGGACTCGCGGCGGCGCACGGCGCACCGCACGCGGGCCTGGAATCCGCCACGCCGTGCGACGGTACCGCGTGCCCCGACGCGGCCGATCCAGAATTCCACGACAGGCCACGGCGTCGGCGACCTCCGCTCGGCTTGCACGGCCGGCACGGCGTCCGCACCCGCGACCCCGAGCCCCTTTCTTATGCGCGCTCGGCGCGTTTCCGGCCCTTTCACACCCCCCACGCGGGTGACGCCACCGCGGAACCGGCGTTTCTTGCCTCTCCACCGGTTCCCACCCAAGTTTCGCAGCCGTTTGACTCCCGCGCGCCCCTAGCCGTTTCCTCCGATTTCCCAGTGAGTGCAGCAACGGCAGCCGAGCCCCCTGGGTGGCTGGGTCATTGGTCAGTTCCCTCTTCCCTCCCTGTGCCTGGCCTTCCCCGTGGGTCCGCCGGACCTCCGGATGGGCTGCAAAGGGTCCAAGCATGCCCTGTATCTGCACGGGGGCTGCGCCGCGGCGGCGCCGCAGCCGCGGAGGGGGTCGCGGCGGCACTCCGTCGTCGCACTGCGGTCGGCCACGCTCGGCACGCTCAGCCTCGACCGCGCCGCGGCCGCCGTGGCCGCAGCAACGGCAGGCCTTTCTTTTGACGCCGCCGCCGGAGGAGGAGGAGGAGGAGGGGACGACGGCGACGGGATGATGATGGTGATGGTGGACAAGAAGAAGGCCGGAGACGGAGGCGATGGAGATGGCGCGGCGAAGCTGCTCGGGCCGTCGCGTTCGTTCGGAGGGTGGCGCCCCGCGACGCCGCCGCTAGTTCCGCAGCGGAGGGCGGTGCTAGTGGCGCCGCGGACACCGAGCAAGACGCCGGTGCGCGGCGAGCCCCCCGAGGAGATCAACGTCTGGGAGCTCATGAGAGGCCTCGACGACGACGATGACGAGGAGTCCGATGATGACGAGTCCAAGGAGGAGGGAAGCCGAGAGCGGATGCCGCGGTCAGCGCCCGGGTCCCCGGTGTTCGATCCGGAGCTCCTGGACGCGTTCCGGAAGGCGATCGACGACTTGGCCCCCGGCGGCGAGTCGCCGCTCCCCGACTCAGTCAAACGCGGCGGCGGCGGCGGCGAGGTCGCGAGGCGCCGCGAGATCCCGACGTTCCCGGGCATCGTGCGCGCGCGGGTCGACGTGTTCCAGGAGAGGATCAACGCCAAGGCGAAGAGGCTGCGAGCCACGACGCCGCCGGCGCCGCCGCCGGAGAGCGCGGGTCGCGTCGTGGTGTACCTCACGAGCCTCCGCGGCGTTCGGCGCACGTACGAGGACTGCTGCTCCACGGCCGCCGTCCTGCGCACCTACGCCGCGCGTGTGGACGAGCGCGACCTGTCCATGCACGCCGGGTTCAAGGACGAGCTCCGCGCCGCGCTGGGGATCGGCGGTGGGCGGATGGCGCCGCTCCCGCAGGTGTTCGTGGACGGCCGGCACCTCGGCGGCGCCGAGGAGGTCCGGCGCCTACACGAGACCGGGGAGCTGGCGGCCGCCCTCGAGGCCTGCGGCGACGCCGACGCCAAGCAGGACGCCACCTGCTGCGCCTGCGTCGGCGTGCGGTTCGTGCCGTGCGGCGCGTGCTGGGGAAGCTGCAAGGTGTTCGTGGAGGACGAGGACGGCGCCGGCGGCGGGGCGTTCAGGCGGTGCCCCGAGTGCAACGAGAACGGGCTGGTCAGATGCCCCGTCTGCTAGCGCCGTTGCGTGAACGCTTTGCGTCGCGAGTTTGTGTGCGATTTTGTTGACGAGCCCTCTTGTTTTTTCTTTTCTCAAGGTGTTCACAGTTCGACGAGCTGTGTCCGGTCGTGATTGATCGACTTGTTGTACAGATCAGGAGAAACCAAACCATTTCTGTTCTTGGGGTTTTCATGAGGAAAATTTCAGTGTGAAAGGGCCAAAATGTCTTGCCTGCCACTGGCCCTAGCACGGAGCCGACCATGGCCTGAGCAAATATGTGAACCAGCGCTTGTGTGTGACTGTGAGTCCTAGCCGATTGCTGAGCAGCGTCTGGAGGCAGAGTGGCGGTTAGGCTGAAATTCCAGCTACCCACACTCACAGTTACAGCGCGTAATAGTACCATATTTAATTTTGCAGTCGTCATATGCAATCACCGCTAGATTAGGCTACAACCAAGGGGCACCTCCATCTTTCCTTCTCCATCACTATTCCAACTACCCTTCTCTCTGTCTACAGTGCTGTAACAGTACCGTATTTAATTTTGCAGACGCCATATGCGATAACAACTGGTTTTAGCCTTAGCTCTGCTTCGCGCCATTGATACGCTCATACGCAACTAGCTGTTCACGTCGAAAAATAAAACAGGACAGATTCTTTGCGCCCACGTTTTGCATCAGTACAGGCACGGAGGCACCCCGTACACGGGGACATAAATGGCGTGGTGGCTGCGGAGGTCAGTGGCGGCCGGGACGCGACGGACAAGAGCTGCTGCCTGCTGGGCTGAGCAGTTTGCCGCTGCTGCCAGTTGCCACACCCTGTGCGGTCCTCTCTCCAGCACCAACCGTCCTGAAAATCTTCTATCACTAATTCACTATTCCAATTGTCTCTTATTTTGTAAACTACGTTGAATACCGTTTTGTACTATACACGATCATTTACCGATGTGCTGTGCTCCGTCTGACCGTGAGCCTACGGCTTTGAGCATGAGCTGCCCTGGCTCTTCTTTTCATTTCACGGCTGCGAAATGCACGCACGGCTCCCTTAAATCCAACAGATGTCAATACAGATACAGTACATCTTCAGGCTGGGGTGTGGCAACTATCCAACCTCCGAGGCGCCTAGCCACATCTGAGATGCCGGAAATTGTAGAGCAACACTGTCAAAGTGGCCATCAAAGCAGGTAACTGAATGGACATGCATCAATACTCAAATCATTACACACATGGGATCCCAAGCACAAGCACAAAAGCAATCTTTCCAGATTCTTCATTCACTGCATTTGCATCAGTACCCTCGACTGATAATAGTCTTCGTATCCGTAAGAAATTTCAATCAAAGACGAGTCAAAATTCAGAGAGCCGAATCTATGCTGTGTACAGTAGAGTAGAGTTCAGTAAACGTTTTTCTAAAGGTGAAATGGCAGGAAACATTCTACGTGTTGGTACGTGGAATTTTCTTCTTGTTGTGTGTTGACTCAAACATCTTAAGCAACGTAATGCATTGCGCGGAAACAATTTGGAACCTTTATGCTCAAACACCAATGTTTAATTTTGGCATCCCGATGAGGTGCGGGCGTCCTAGCCAAAATATCATGTTGCGATGCTTCAAAAAGTTCGTTATCGCTGCAACATTTCAGTTTGAAATTTAGTTTGGATGTTAGGATTCAAAAAAAAAGTGTTGCTGTCAGGGGCGGAGGACCTGTTATGGAGCGCCATACCTCAAAACAGCGATACATCCATGGTGTAATGGTATTCCTGCTGCTCATTATTTGGCATGTTGCAGGTTCGAAGCTCACTGTGTCCAAGTTTTTGAATGTTTTTTTTTTGTTTTTCCAAGTTTATGGATGGTCATCCATTTTTTCCTTCCTTATCTGTGCGGATTTATGGATAGTTATCATTTTTTCTTTCTCTACACTGAGCTCCGCCATACCTATTTTTCTATCCGTCCTCCGCCACTGGTTGCTGTCAGTACATGATGAACAGTTTCAGGTTGACTGCTTGTCTATTTTGTTTCTTGACATCTACGATGACTCAAACTTAATTGCTGTAGCTATACTTGACTGTTTGTGTACTGCGTACATGACATTTAAAAAAAAATTATTTGAAACATTGCGGCATGCTATCGTGGCTAATGAGGATGCCTGCAACCCTAGACACCAAATCTGCATTGATGCTCAAGACTATCCTAGTGAACTAGATTCAGTGAGTGACAGATAGGATACAAGATATATAATGGAGAAAATTAGAATATATGATAAAATACATTACAATATATCCTAGCTGAAAGAAAGTAAAACTTCCTTTTCGAAAGAAGGTAAATGATAAAATACATTACAATATATGATCACCTACAATGATATTTCCTTCCGAGTAGCAACATGCAAAGCTCACCGTCAGGCTTCACTACTTTGACTGGCCGGCGCTGATGAGAGAAGACTGTTGAACAAATATGCCACCCTGGCCTCAAGTTTACTGCATTTTTTCCTTCCTTTCTAATGTTGGTTTGTGGTTCTCTGAGAAAAAGAATAACTATTTTCTGAAGTTTGAATGGTAGTGGAAAATAGTAGTTTACTGACTGCATGCTGATAAAACGTCGGTCAATCGTGGGAATTTTCAGAGTTTCGCTGTTCTAGAACTAGAACAGGCTCCTGACACGAAAACTTCAACCTCTGAAAATGCCAGTGTGCCAGTGTTGTTTTATTCTTCATCGCACATGTATCAGTTACTGTACAATGGTTCCTTAATGGTGAAATCTTTCAACCTTAACGGCTCCCAGTCTTAATGGTGAAAGCTTTCAGTCTTAAATGTTACCTGTACCATCATAGTTGATGTAGAATAAAACAGCAAAGGCTCATCAGCTGTAGTAAAAAGCCCAGCTAGCGTTGCTTGCGGCAGCAGCTGAAGAGAACAGATTTGTCATATGAGGCCTGCAGATAAAGTGTTTCTCTTACATCACCTGCCTAAGGACTCCTGAAGCAACGACTCGTCAGTTGCCTTCTGCCCGTGTAAGATTGCTTTACCTCTTATGAATGGTACGTACTCATCAGTGGACAGTTGCCTATATATGCCTCTCGATGAATCTTGATCCCCAACAACGAACCAAGTAGACTGCTGCCATGATAAAAACACCTGCAATACATTAGATCAGCTTACTATTGCCATGCTCTGTGCTGATTAGGTTCACTTTTGTTGCAAAATTGCATACGCGCGCAAGGCACCAGTGTAAATTATGGCCAGGGAACACGCGGGCCAGCTTCCGGAAGCGGCTGGACTTATGCTCCAGTTTGTACCCCAACAGGCCTAGACGGGCTTGGAATTGCCCGGTTTTGGACCATGCCAACGGATCAACAAAAGCCTGCCATCAGAGAGAGCATGCAACGAGGGCCTCTATATGTTCACCGTGGGCCGCCATGAGCTACAGTTTGTCTTTTTATACTCAAAATGTATATAAGATGTAGTTATAGATTGAGCTAAAAAAAGATATATTTTTTTTATCAAAATTTCGCATTATGCCCAAATTAGAAAAAAACATAGAGAATCCAAGTAAATGAAACTTGAATCGCGCGCTCTGCCATAAAAAGTTGGATGGACCTGACAGCTCCTTCCCCCGACACGGCGACACGCGTCTACAGCATCCAGGAATTGATCACGAAAGTGTCGCGGAAAGAAGGCTTCGACAGTTCGACGACGACACCCAAAAGTTCATCGATGTGGACTATTCATGCTTCATGGCTCGTCAACGGTGGACGCGTCTGCAGCGTCCCTAATAACAACTGTGTCGGCGCCCCCACACACGCCGATTCATCGTCGGCTTCCGCAACGGAATTGAAGAGTGGCGCCGGACACCCGGGGTTGCATGCCGCCATCCGATATATGCCGACTGATCGGTGTATCTGTCGTCTGCCAAATATGCGTGCGTCCTGATGAAATCCCTGGGTTTCGATCGGCCACGTCCAGAACCCAACACCGCTGGCCCACCACACCACTGGTCATAAGTGTACCGCTATGCTGCGAGGATCGATGCATGTCAGCAGAGTGTAAAAAAAAAAAGATGCATGCATGTCGGCATGTGTTTTACAGGTAGTACATAGTACGTAGAACATGTATCCCACAAACAGACACAATATGTAATGGGACACCAACTTTTTATCGCAAATTGTGGTACAAAAACAACATGCGGCCCCTGCACCTTCATTACACCCCCGATCCGTCCACCATGCACGCATCATCCATTCATGATTCATCAATCATCGTCATCCATTTGCTCGGCTAGCTCCCGGCACTGCGGCACCACTGGGCAGCGGATGGGCGCGACGTACACACATGCAGCCGAGACACGCACCAACTCTATCTCTCTGGATCGATCGGGTCGTCCTGCATCTGCATTGGGACCAAACCGATCCACACCTCACACATGCTTATGCTAGCTGCACGCGATGCATCCCGGCGCGGCGGGCGACGCCACACATGCGGCTGTCGCGCGCGGCAGGCGGCGACCGGCCGGTAGGTGCCTGCCCCGACGCCGGCGGACACCGTGGTCGCGGGGCGCCCACGCCGCAGCCGCACGCGGCGACACGGTCCCCGTGTATCCAGCTCTGACCATGGCTAGCTCCACCACACAGGCGGCCCCAAGTGGCTGCCGGATTCATGGTCCCTGGACCCTGGGCATGTCCGCATGTCGTCGCGGTTCACTGCGTGCCCGCCACCGTCGCGCGCTGACCCATCGATCGATCCAGGCGGCGCGTAGTAACGGCCGCAGGTTTTGCTCCATGCGCCGTGCGCGCGAGCGGCGCCACACCACGCATGCAAATCTCTCCTGGTCCTGGACACACATGGGCATGGCATGCCACGGGGGGTAGGCGGGGGGACACACACACTGCGTGCCCTTCCGCGGAGACTGCATGCGCACAGAAGAAGCTGTATGAGACTATATGAGTGACGCCATGTGGCGCGCCACTACTGTACGTCTACTGGCCACATAGGAAGCTCAACACACTGCATACCACAGTACGTACCAGCTGTGTTTGCCCGGTGGAAAACAGCATCATCACCGGATTCCCTAGCTAGCTACGAGCCTACGACGTGGGAATTAACGCGATCGGTAGATCGACCTTCTACCATGCGTAAAAGACAAGACGTCTTTCATACGGGCACACGCTGCGTACGTCAAAACATGCAAATAGTGATTGCCTGATTGGCATGCCACCAATGAGAAACTAGTTTTGGAGGCATCCGGATCCTTTTTACTGCACTCTTGTGTTGTAAGGAGGGGTCATTTGCAAAGGCCAAAGGGGGTCTGAAAATAAGATTTTTCACTGGCCGCCGCTTGCTCTGACCACCTATAAAAACAGAGGAAATTTGCTTTTGAATGTTTTGGGAGGATATGGCTCTTATTCAAAGGTAAGGATATTTTTTTATAGTTTTCTTCTCTTCATTTTTAAATTGACATCCTTAGGCCCTTGTTCGGTTGCACGGGGATCGAAGGGGATTGAGAGGGACTAAATCCCTACCCATTCAAATTTGACTATGGAGGGATTTAATATTAATATTAATAATTTAGGAGATCGCATAAATTATTAATACTATATATATATATGAGACTACAATTAATCAAAATTTCTATTATTAATATCTCCATATAATCATAAATTAATATTTATATTTTATAATGGCATAATGGTAATTTATATGCAAATTTAGGGGATGTTGTAAATTATCTTTCACAATAGCACAATAGGTAATTTATAAATAAATTAGGGGATATTTTTTATTCATTTTTTATACATTTTAATGTATCTTTCATAATAGCATGACGGGTGATCTATATTCAAATTTTAAGATTAAATTAATTCACGTTTCATAATGGTATGATGGGTAATTTATATGCAAATTTATATGATTATTTTAATAGTCTTTTATAATGATATTGTGTGTAATTTATATGAAAATTTAGAGGGTCGTTACTTTAATAGTCTTGCATAATGGCACGGTGGATAATTTATATATAAATTTAGGGTGCTGCTTTAATGGTCTTTTATAATGGCATGGTGGGTATTTTTTAGAAAATATAATAGATCCAAATGGCTAGTATTACTGGATCTAATGGCTAGATGTTTCTGATTTTTGTCCGAATTTCTAAGATTTATCGTTTTTTCTAGCGCACTTCGCAATCATTGTATTTTTTGTAACATCTAATTTGTAATAGTAAGATAAGAAAGAATTTGCTATAGATGCAACATAACTATCTCCATTTTATATTATGTAGCCGTGCTGGCGTGCTTTGCATGCTGTTGTATTTAGGATTTTTTTTAGCGATGAGTAGCCAACTGCTCACCTGTAAGGAAGTTGCTTCCTAAACAGTTTGGGCTTTTTTTGTGTTTGGGCAACCTGAGACGAGATGTCACCGAGGCCCGGAAGGGATTTGTACATCATCATCACGTGAATGATAGAATGCTCGTGGTATCTTGTTGCAAGCACTAATGTCTCCCTTTCACATGAAGTTGAAATTTTATGCCTGCAATCCGATAGTCTAATAGCAGTACCATCTTTTGTTGTCGTGTATGTATCATATCTCTTTTGTACCACATATTAGTAATTGAAAGCACAACATATAAGGCAAGGACAATTTGCATTTAATGGACTATTTTTTTGCTGAGTTGGGCCTATCTTTTGTGTGCCTTGGAGGGCTCCAGTGGACATAGGTTTTGGTGGGCCATCAGATCGTGGGTACTGAGGGAGCTTAGAACATCCCCAACAGAATTTCTGTTTATCTGCCGACTGATTTTTAGTTATCTTTTTATTCACTTTTGTACGGCTGTGATTGCTTTAAGATTTGTGTGTGTCATTGGCTTTTCTATTTGGCCCATTTCCTTCCTTTATTCCTCTTTTCAGTTTCATTTTCATTCCCCGGCTGTCAACCGTCGCATCGCTCGCCGGCCGTCCACCTCCGTCCTTTTCCCTCCCCCCTTCACCTGCTCCCGCTGACCACGCCGCCCCCCGGCCTGCCTCCGCCTCCTTTCTTCTCCCTCCCAATTTCCTGCTCTTGTTGACCAAGCCGCCATCGCCAGGCCTCGTCAGAGGAGCTCCGTCGCCGTGGGCCCATCCGGCTGCGCGTCGGCGCCTAGGAGCGGCAGCCTCCGTCCTCCCCAGCTCCGTCGCCTCCGGGCCCCTCCGGGCGCTGTCGGTGGGCGCCCGGGTTCTTGCCGCAACTGGAGGAGACGAACCGCGCGGGCTGCGCCGCCGCTGGAGGAGGCGTGTCGGCTCTTGGAGTAGGGCGCCGCGGCCGCCTGTGCTGCTCCTCCGCCGCCTCCTCGAGCCGCGTGGGCTGCGCTGCGCGTCGCGCCCAGGAGCGTCAGGCTCCGCCCTCCCTAGCTCCGTCGCCGCCGGGCCCCTCTGGTCGCCGTCTTCCTCGCAGGCCAGCGTCGTCTTCCTTGTCGGAGCCGCCCCCGGACCCGTTCTCTTCCGCGCCGCGCCGCCGCGGGAGGAAGAGGCGGACGCGCAGGGCCGTGGAAGGAGGCGGCCACGCGGCGAGGCGGGGCGCGTGGGGCCGCTTGAAGGAGTCGCACGCGCAGAGGCACGCCGGCGCGGGAGGAGGAGTCGCGCCGCACGTTGAGGCCGGAACCGGAAAGGAGGGGGAAGGAGAAGAGGCGACGTTTCAGATTGTTATTGGCTTAGAAAAGTGGATGATATTTGGAAACAAAATCATACCGGTGATGAGTAGTCACTCCCATCCCCAATGGGTGGAGTAAAATGGATGCATATAGTACTGTTTGACACTGTAGCGCTAGTGTATACAGAGAGAAGTAGTTGAAATAGTGGATGAATAGGGATAGACAATACATTTGGACATTTCCATTGGGGGTAGGCCGACACGCTGCACACTCTAACTAAGCGATATCACTGGCGTGATCCACCACTTCACAAAATGTGTTTCCAATATGGGTTGAGGAAAACAAGATGCGTTTATGGAGGTGATAATAATGGGTGCGATCGTTTTAGTTGGCTGTTGCTTTTTTGGCTGTGGCTGTGCAGCCTTACCGGTTGTATGCACTGTAGATCGATTACAATTGATAACTGTGCAGCCAGCCACTGCAGGCAGCCAAAAAAAATCTTCACCGATCACACCCAATGTATTCCTAGGTAACAAGGCATGAAAATCATCCTTTAGATCATTATTCCTAAGGGGGCCAAAGCCAGAGTCGTTCATATATCGTCATATAGCAATTAGCATGCTGCATTATATGGTCCAGGCCAATCGGATGGCTATAGGATACGCCGAATCCTTCTTAGCTACTAGCTAGTGCGTATAGGATTGATGTGTGCCCACAGGGATAAGGGGATAGTACAGCAGAAACGTACCAATCAATTACATGGTTGGATGATACTGATGTCCAAAATAACCGGAGAATTATGATGGGTATGGTACTATGGTCCAGACAACAGAAGTCATATTGTGGTGAGAGAAAGATCAATGATGCTGGGGCGCGGCAGCTAGCACTGCAGCTTTTGGATTTTCCTAATTACATTTTTCGAGTCTTCCAACAACAATCCATCGAGAATATAGCAGTCTTGAAAGACAAACAGCGCGCTTCTGCCCCGAGATGGTTCCTACATGCATGAATATTTTTACCATAGTGTTGTCGTCGACACAGAAAACTAGTCTGAGTCTTCAACGTGGTTAACTAGCGGTTTTTGATGTTTGATTACTCATATGGGTCTAAAAATTCAGTAGACAGTGGATGCGTCGGCGTGTGCTACCTTGTTTGACCAATTAGCTAGGAAGAATTTCCACGGAGAAGAGGCGATACATCATTGTAGAAAGGTCGATGAAGATAGCCACCAAACGATGAAAGAAATCTAACGGATGATAGATACCAAGCAAAAGAAAAGATCCCCAACAGCTAACCGGACAAGCTATCGAGCCAATTGGCCGTGCTAGGCAGACAGAGACTCGATTGGTACGCCGAAGTAGGTAGGCTGCATATTGTTTGTCCGACGGTGTAGCGCATCCACTCACCGTGTTGACGGCTGATGATCGACGGAGGGTGTAACTTTAACCATACTTGAACCAGCGATGCACAAGTCATTGAGAATGAAGGGGTATTAACATATCTGAGTGAAATCCAAATTTTATACAATCACCGTGCAACCATACTAAAAAAAAGTTTTAAAAAATTCTAAAACAAATTATGAATGTACATCTCCATCTACCCCATCTATATATAAAATTGCATGGTCAAATTCGTCCTACTCTAGCAGTTACAAAAAAAAGATAAATTTTTTGACAAATAGTAATAATTCAAATGTACCCCAAATTTGATTTTTTTTGTAAATGTTAGAGTAGGACGAATTTGATCATAAAATTTTATATATAGATGAGGTAAGTTGAGATGTATATAATGATTTTTTCAGAAATTTTTGAATTTTTTAGTAGGATTGCACGGTGGTTGTACCAAAACTTTAATTGCACTCGATATGTTCTCGTGATAAAAGCAAGGCATCGCATCAATATGTCCTAATGGTCTAAAACAATAATAGTAACATATCAAATCCCCGCGAAGGTATGGCGATGTGATGGAAGTATAATGGCTGTCTTTTATGATTGATTGTTCACTCTATACGATGCATCGGGCTACATATTTATAATCCAAAAAACTGATCTTTTCCTAGCTTATGTGCCCACAACAACCATTTAGGTTCGTAAACTTTCAAAGTGATTTTTTTTTGTCTGTGAACTGCACGTTTTGAGCTAAGAATAAATCACTTGAAAAGTTTAAGAATCTATGGTCATTTTGAGAGTTCAGGAACTCATCGAAGAGAGCCTGAGAGTGCTAGATCAAACCATCCATGCAGACAATAAAAAAATTATGTTGGAGAATATTTATAGGAATGTCGGTCGACGCACAAAGCAGTTTTTTTGGGGGGCGAGTGGGTTTGGAGGAAAATATTGTTTGATGGCCGACTGTTTAACAGCTACGTACGTACTACTAGTAGGACTAGGGAAAGAAGCGGACAAGAGTCAAACTATTGCCTGCAGAATTTCTATTTGCAGACAGCTTCTTTTTTGTGCAAGTAAGTATGGCTGTGTTTAGATCCAAATTTTTTCCCAAATTCTACTATGCAAAAAGAAGATTCCCCATCACATCAAAAATACCGACACATGCATGGAGTACTAAACGTAGATGAAATCAAAAAATAATTGTACAGTTTAGATGTACTTTGCGAGACGAATCTTCTGAGCCTAGTTAGACCATGGTAGGACAATATTTACCACAAACAAACGAAAAGTGCTACAGTGCGCTACAGTGTCGGATGCGATGCTTTTGGCCAAATTTTGGCAGATTTCGCCTGCTTTTCGCCTCCACTTTTTGGATCTAAACACAGCCTATATTTAATTTCCATGCAATAATTCTCACGTGGCAGTGTCGGCCGCCTTATTCAGCGCGCGCGCGGCACCACCTGAATCCAGGTCCCCCGAACACTAGAGTCAAATCGAGCTCATCAGCTCAGTGCTGAGCTCGCTGCAGGGGAATTCACAGGATAAAAGTATATGGTCAGGTATAGTACAAAACGACACTGTAGCGATACTGTTTATAAAGAAAAAAATAGTTAAAATAGTAGATAGATGCTTTTTACCCTAGCTGTTCTAATAAAGAAGGGCGCATGCCGGGTGCAGCAGGTTCCAGGAGCAGTCGTCGCTGCCCGGTCGGCTCGCTCTGCAGCAGGACATGACGTGGGACGCGAGTCCATTCCAGATGCATGTGGGGGGAAACAAACAAACAGACCCACAGACAGGTAGCTATAGTGCCGCGACTGCTAGCAACCTGGAGGTCAGGTAATAAAACGCCCAGATGATGAGCTGCCCGGAGCGGAGACGACGACGACGAAGAGGGGTGTGGCTGGCCTGGCTTCATTGATCCGGTCGGATCCACACACGTCGAGTCACGCCATTGATGCACGCACAAGGACGCAGATCGAGCGACACTGCAGGTTTACGCAATGCCAGCGCAATCATGCTAGCTCGGCAGGCAGGCAGCAGCGGCAGGTGCATGCACCCCGTCCGGCCGGTTGGCCTTGGCCATGGCGCGCGGATGGGGACGACGACGATCGACCGGCCGGCCGGCCGGACAGGGGAGCTAGCTGGTGGCCCACGCCGCACAGGCCGGCTGGCTGCATAGCATAGCTGCACTGGCCGCGCGTGGCCGGATCGGAGCGTGAGGCAGATTTGGCCGGACAGGAAGGAGGTGACCGACACTACGAAGCTAGGTGTACGTTCTACGATGGTAGGGTTATTTGTGCGGCAGGCATTCTGTTTAGATCAGCTAGCTAGCTAGCTAGGACGTACGTACCTTCGAAAGTCAGGACGAACGAACATCAGGCAATGGTGATCAGCACACGTGCATCGCACAGTTTAATTTGTTCCGAAATAGCGGTGTGGGCTCCGAAGAACCGGAACCCACATAAACGAAGGACTAAAAAGCAAATATGGAGAATCAGAAATAAAATTGGAAAAAACTTCTATTCTTTGGGATTCCAACCGTTTTTATAGGTACGGGGCACTCTTTTTTATAGGGAGGTGAACTGCCTTGAAGTACAAAGACTGATTTGGCCTTCATACCTAACACATTCGGGGAATATTTGAGGGCAAATCAGTCGTTTTACAGATACACTTTACAGCGCATCAACGATGTCTGAACAAAGGCACGCAGGCGCCTGGACAAAGGCGCGCAGGCTTCGACTTGAGGCTCCGCCTTGAAGGGCCTTCGCCTTCGGTCTCGGACCTTCGCCTTTAGTACCGGAACTTCGCCTTCGTCTTGGACCTTCGCCTTGAGTCTCCGACCTTCGCTTACGATCCCGGGCCTTCGCCTTCGGTCTTGGCCCTTTGCCTTCAGTCTCCGACCTTCGCTTACGATCCCGGGCCTTCGCCTTCGGTCTTGGCCCTTTGCCTTCAGTCTCCGACCTTCGCTTACGATCCCGGGCCTTCGCCTTTGGCGATTTGGCTTCGGCCTTCGGCCTTCGTGGGCGTCGGGGATTGTGTCCCCAACAGTAGCCCCACGTGGCTTGATCCCCCTCCGGCGGATCGAAGCAACGAAAATCATAGGATGCAATCTCCCGACGCCGTCTCTTGCTTTGATCCAACGGTGGGGAAAGATTACCTGCACAAATCTCGAGCAACGGTAAAAAAGAGACGCGCGGCCGATGGACACGCGTCGAGCCGCGGTTGGCTGACGCGTTGAACCGTCGGCTCGCAGATCGAGGTGTAAGAACGGGGCTATATAAGCGGCCCCTTTACGCGCGGTGAATCACTTTTCACCGCGCTCGCGTTTTCTAGGGTTTACTGCTCTTGCCTTCCGAGAGACCTTCGCAGGTGCCAGAGCTGAGCCCGGTTGCCCTTCGAGCTAGCAAGGTTTTCGAGGAGACTTAGGGAAGCTTCAAGATGTCCGCCGCGGAGGGTAAAGGTGATTTTGGGGAAGTTGCTCGGCCGAAAACGAAGGCGCTTCCGACGACCAGGATAGGCCGGAGCAAGATCACGGACAAACAGATAGGCATGCTGCTGCGGTGCCAATGCCTCGATAATGCAAACTATGTGCGGATGCCGAAGGGTGAAGAGACCCCCAAGCCGAGGGACTACGAAATGGTGGTGTTCAAGGATTATTTCGTTGCGGGGCTCCGTCTGCCTTGCGACGCTTTTCTAGGCGAAGTCTTGGAGAGGTACAACTTGGAGCCGCATGACCTGACCCCCAATGGAATTGCTCGCGTTAGTCAGTTTGTGTGGGCCTGCCGAAGCCAGGGCGTGGAGCCGGACACCGATGCCTTCGCTCGCCTTTTCGATCTTCATCGCCAGCCGAAGAAGGCAAAGTTCATTGACAGTGACGGTGAATTCGAGGCGCAGTATGGGAGTTGCTCATTTATTCCCAGGAAATCGAAGCAGGGGCTTCGATTGTCGTTGCTCAGAAGAACAAGTGGACGGAGTGGTCCGATTATTGGTTTTACTACCGGGTGGCGACCGACGATGAGGTGCGAGCAGCGAAGGGGGCCAGAAAAGCTCATCCACTGGTTTCGCGGATGAGTGACTTTGCCGAGATTACTTTGACCAAGATTGAGAAGAAGGCGGTGCGCGTTTTTATGTATGCGGCCGCCGTGCTGACTCTGCGGGATATTACCGAAGAGTACTTGGCTGCTCGTGTGGTGCCGCTCAGGCCTGGGTTGAGGCCGAAGTCCGTCCAATTCTTCGGGCCTAAAGGGCGCAGCCTCGGCTATCCTATCTTCGGCCTGGACAAGAAGGAAGAATTTCTAGGAAAGACCGATGAGGACATAGTCGCTCTGGTGGAAGCGGAGGCGACTGACGTGGTCGGGCCATACGTGACGAAGGAGTACGAGGCGGTGCTGAGGATATTTGGGGCTAACAAGCGTGTTAATCGCGTTTTTGCTGAACTGGGGGTAGAGTACTCCCCTCGCCCGGCCATTACGAAGGAAGCTAAGCCAGCGAAGCGAGTCCGGGGTCCCACGGTTGCTGGGGGTTCGAGGGGCGGGAAGAAGCTGCGAACGGCCCTGAATCTTGACGAATGGTTTGGGCTAGACTCGCCTGAGGCGGAGGCGAAGGGAACAGGGGAAGGGGACGAGGAGGCAGAGGGTCATCTGGAGGAGGAGGGAGGTGCCAAGGATGGAGAGATGATGGGGACGGAACCGGAGCGGGCTGAGGAGGTTGAAACAGGGAAGGCGGAGGAGGCTGATGGTGCGAAGGTTGCGACCCCGGCGACGGCGGAAGTCGCTACCGCAGGGGCTTTGTTGGAGCTCAAAAATTTTTCACGAAGCCTAACTGCCGGCGTCTGCACCGGAAATGTGTTTGATATTCTTGATGACATGGAGACTCAAGCCGAGGAGGCCGCCCCTACGACTTTGGCGCCTGGTCCTGAGCTCGCGAAGACCCCGGCTCCCGTTTGCACGACCGCTGAAATTCACGGAAAGGACAGCAATGTCGATATCACGGGTGGGGGCGGAGGCTCGGTTAAGGAGAAGGGCGCCACCAACTTGTCGAGCGGGAGCTCAAGCTCCGGCTCAAGCACGACGAGCGCGAGCTACTCGGCAAACGTGGACGATCGAGTCGACGGGGCAGATGAGCCAGACAAGCGAGAGCGGGTCATGGCATTGTGCAACAAATTAGAGATCCCCAACCGCGCCCGAGTTATTTATGGGCACAAGGCTTCGCAGATGGGCATGATCCCGAACATCGGCCAAGTCACCTTCTTCCAAAAGCTGGAAGATTGCTTTGCTGCACCTGACATTGAGGAAGAACTTGGCTAAGCTTCCGAATGTGAGCTTACAGACGCTGTTATGGTGAATTCCTTGCGGAACGCACTAGCTGCCCGTGCGCTGAAGCGGAAGCACGCCGCCTACAGCCGCACCCTTTTCCAACTGAAAACCAAAGCTGAGGGCGAAGCTACCTCCTTGAAAGAGGAGAATGCGAAGCTGAAAGAGGAGTTGAGGGAGGCGAAGGAGGCAGCTGCCCAGGAGCTGAAGACGGCGAAGGATCAAGCTGCTCAGGAGGTGGCCGAAGCAAGGTTGAAACTAGCCGACTCTGAAAAGAACACGGAGGTTGAGCGAGCGACCGTCGCCGCGCTGCGAGAGGAAGCCCGAAAATCGAAAGTTGAATTCGCGGCCAGGGCAGATGATTTGTGCAAAGGGCTGACGGAGCTAGTTAGCATGTACGGGGCTACCTCATGTCCCTATGAAAATGAAGATGGTTCAGTGGAGAAGTTTTTTGAATGGATGCAGGGTACTGCTCTCAGCCTGGGCGGAGTGACCAGCACGTATGGGGACTTCTCCGCCTTAATGGCGAGTCGGGCCACTGCCGCGCTCGTGAAGGCCGGTGACGGAGGTCTGGCCTCCGCGGCGATGCTAGAGATGCCCCCTGTGGATAGCTTTCGGAGGGTGAGCTCTTCGGCGGGTCGCGTGGCCAGCAAGGTTATTAAGGAGTTTTGGGCTGCCGGAGGCTACAAGTTGGCTACAGAAAAGGCTCGTGAGCAGGTGATATAAATTAGATTTTTTTTTTGAGGTCTCACCTGTCCTTGGTGGGTTTTTGCAGGCGGAGAAGGCGTCCGCAAGGCTGCGGAGTGCTCAGGATGCTGGCGACTCTCCCGAAGGCTCTGGAGCTACCGAGGCTGAGCTCCCTAAGAAGGTCTAAAATCTTGGCGGGTACTCGGGCGGGGACTTTTTGTGTATAGCTAGGGGCGCCTTTGAACAGTTGGCCTGGTCGGATTCATCTTTTTCTAACGAGACTTCTGGTCGCAGGTTCCGCACTGGGAGCCTGCGCCGGAGGTGCTCGATGTAACGCCGTTGACGATGAACCGGCATGACTTTTATGTTTCTGGTCGTAATTGGAGGCGATTTTGCCGTCATCATGCGGATGCTGATTTTGAAGAGTTTTGATGGACTAGCCTTCGCCAATACGATATTAATAACCAACGGGCAAAGGGAATCTTTGCCCGTTCGGCGGCGCGGAGGGGCCGCGGAGGCTCGACTCCGGGTGGAATTGGTCCCGGCCGATCGAGTCGAGGCCCCTCGCCACTTGGCGTTGTAGGAACGTACAGTTTTATGTATAGGCGAAGCTCGTTAGATGCTGCGCACGCCCTTGTTTGTTATAAAAAAGATTGACCATTTCTGATTTGCGGAGGTGTTGTGCAGATTAAATTTGAGTGGGGGGGCGTGCGGCGGGAGCTTGATCGCGAAGGGTACAGAGCCTTCCTTTGGGAGACCGCGGAGGGTATTCTAAATAAGGCTTTAGAAAATGTACTTTATGATTTGGCGGATCTCGTGGCTCGCGAGAGGTGTGAATACTGTCAGTTTAGAATGGGGGTCCATTCTCCTGTGTAAAACATGCTTCGCGTTTTGTCTCACTATTGATTTTATTTCCTGATTTTTTAAGGAAGACATCGGTCTTAGTGATGGAAAGTCGGCAAGCCCCACAGGCACCGCAGTGGGGGTAGTCTTGGCCGAAGACCGAGCTGCCGCCTTTGCGGATGAATTTTAGTTTTTAAGTAGACAAGTAAAAGCGCCGTCTCCCACCTTTTTAAATGGCGGAGGGGCGACGGAACCCGCAGGCACCGCTGCGGGGGTAGTCTCGGCCGAAGGCCGTGTTGCCGCCTTCGCCCATAAATTTTAGTTTTTATTTTAAATAGACAAGTAAAAGCGCCGTCTCCCACCTTTTTAAATGGCGGAGGGGAGACGGACCCCGCAGGCACCGCTGCGGGGGTAGTCTCGGCCGAAGGCCGTGTTGCCGCCTTCGCCTATAAATTTTAGTTTTTATTTTAAGTAGATAAGTAAAAGCGCCGTCTCCCACCTTTTTAAATAGCGGAGGGGCGACGGACCCCGCAGGCACCGCTGCGGGGGTAGTCTCGGCCGAAGGCCGAGTTGCCGCCTTCGCCCATAAATTTTAGTTTTTATTTTAACTAGATAAGTAAAAGCGCCGTCTCCCACCTTTTTAAATGGCGGAGGGGCGACGGACCCCGCAGGCACCGCTGCGGGGGTAGTCTCGGCCGAAGGCCGAGTTGCCGCATTCGCCCATAAATTTTAGTTTTTATTTTAAGCAGACAAGTAAAAGCGCTGTCTCCCACCTTTTTAAATGGCGGAGGGGTGACGGACCCCGCAGGCACCGCTGCGGGGGTAGTCTCGGCCGAAGACCGTGTTGCCGCCTTCGCCCATAAATTTTAGTTTTTATTTTAAGTAGACAAGTAAAAGCGCCGTCTCCCACCTTTTTAAATGGCGGAGGGGCGACGGACCCCGCAGGCACCGCTGCGGGGGTAGTCTCAGCCGAAGGCCGTGTTGCCGCCTTCGCCGAATCGATACGATGGCTCTGACGGAGCCCCAAGCCGCCTTTTCGGCTTACGGTGAGTTCATCAGCCCTTGGGCCGGTACAATGGCTCCAGCGGAGCCCCAAGCCGCGTTTCGGCTAACGGTGAGTTCATCAGTCCTTGGGCCGGTACAATGGCTCCAGCGGAGCCCCAAGCCGCGTTTCGGCTAATGGTGAGTTCATCAGCCCTTAGGCCGGTACAGGACATTGCGAAGCGTAGCCTTCGCATTGTCTGAAATTTGTTTTCGATGCCAACATGGTGTTTCGAAAAATTAAATCCAAACAAAGTGGGGAAGAGCTGTTCTTTATAATTCTAGTAGAACAGGGGTACAAGGATCCGCCTCATTAAAAAACCTCACCCCTGCGAAGGGTTCCCCTGTGAGGAAAAAGAGTGCGGTCCTGCAGATATGATACAATGAAAAGAAACAAAAACTGCAAAGCTAAAGATGTAACCTAATACAAGAAATATATAACAAGAACTGTGAAGCTACTGGACTAAGGGTAAAACCTTCTTAGGTTATCCGCGTGCCACGTGTGCGGTAAGTCGACGCCTTCGGTGTCCCTTAGGTGGAATGACCCTGGCCGGAGGGAGCTGGTGACTAGGAATGGACCAACCCACTTTGGCTTGAACTTGGCGTCACCATCTTGTGGTCTCCGGCAAAGAACGAGGTCCCTAGGGCTGATATCCTTTCTGACGATTTTGTTGTTGCGCCACCTTCGCATTTCATCTTGGTACGAGGAGATGTTGTTTGCGGTGTGAAGCCTGCACTCTTCCAAGGACTCTACAGCTGCTGCCACAGCATCGGAGCTTTCCGGAGGGTTCATGCTTCGGACGGACTTGTGCTTGATTTCGGCGGTGGTTACTGCTTCGTCGCCGTGGAGGAGACGAAAAGGGGTGTAACCAGTAGCTCTTGAGGCCGAGGTGTTGTGCGTCCATACGGATTTGATGAGTTCGGCTGACCATTTTCCTCTGCGAAGGCCGAACAAGCATTTGGCGATGCCTTCGAGTATCAGGCCGTTGGCTCTTTCAACGGCGCCGTTTGATTGAGGATGGTAGACTGACGCGAAGTGGACCTTCGTGCCGATCTTGTGACAAAACTCCTTGAACTCGTCACAGTCAAACTGTTTCCCGTTATCGACTGTGATGTCACTAGGGACGCCGAAACGGCAGACGATGGCCTGCCAGAAAAACTTTTGCAGTGCTCTGGATGTGATGCCGGTCACAGGGCGAGCCTCGACCCACTTGGTGAAATAATCGACCGCAATTATGGCGAATTGGACGTTGCCTCTGGCGGTTGGCAGCTTTCCCACGATGTCGATTGCCCATCGCTGCAAGGGCCAAGATGGGGAGATCAGCTGGATTTCATTTGACGGGACATGAGAAACCTTTGCCATGAACTGGCAGTTTTTGCATTCCTGTACGATCTTCGCCGCATCCGCTACGGCAGTGGGCCAATAGAACCCCTGTCTGTAAGCCTTCGCGACAATCTCGCGGGCTCCCCTGTGCGCTCCACAGCCTCCGCTATGGATCTCTGCTAGCAGTTGGATTCCTTCTGATCGACTGATACATCGGAGGAGTGGAGCGAGGATTCCTTTCTTGAACAAGGTACCGTTTAAGATGATGTAGTTTCGAGCCCCCGCTGAGAGCTACTTGTCGGACTCGATGGAATCCGGATCCCGATCCCCTCTGAGGTGAGCCATGATCGGAGCTCTCCAATCTTCGTATCTGGCTATCATTTGCACGGGGGATGCTTCGGCCTTGATTGAGGGCATAGTGATGAGCAGATAAAACACCTCTGGGGCGAGGTGTTCGTTGAATGCGGCAGCCTTCGCGAGTTCGTCTGCTTCATAGTTCTCTGTCCTCTTGATTTTTCTTACAGTGAAACCCAAGAACTTGTTCTCGAGACTGCGGATAAGCTTGAGATATTGGGTCATGATGGGATCCTTCGCCGAGGAAGTTTTATCTATGTGGCCTGTGATGACCTTAGAGTCAGAGTATAGGATGGCCCGTTTGGCGCCTGCGGCGACGAGCTTGCGAAGGACAAGAATTAATGCTTCATACTCGGCTATATTGTTTGTGCAAGTGAAGGCGAGCTTTGCAGCATATTTGAGCTTTTCGCCCGAGGGAGATGATAGGACGGCCGCTGCGCCGGCTCCGTTGTGACCCCACGAACCGTTGCACTGTACTTGCCAGACTGGCTGTTGCGGAGGCTCATTGAGGTAGACCTCCGATGGTGTCCAATCGGCGAGGAAATCTGCAAGTGCTTGGGACTTTATGGCTGATCTTCGTATGAACTCAATAGAATATTGTGACATCTCGATGGCCCATTTGCTAATTCTGCTTGGTGCGTCTTTGCTGCCGAAGATGTCCTTGAGGGGGTAATTGGTTGGTACGAGAATTCGGTGCGCCTGGAAGTAATGTTTGAGTTTTCGCGAAGCCATTACTGCTGCGTAGGCTAGCTTTTCAATTTCGGTGTACTTCTGCTTTGTTGCGGAGAGTGACTCTGAGACGAAGTATACTGGGAACTGCTGCCTCTTGTGATCAGCTTCGCGTTCTTGGACCAGCACCCCGCTGACTGTGACGCCGGAAGCGGCCACGTAAAGCAGCAAAGTAGCGCCAGGATCGGGCCCCGTCAGGGTGGTGAGGTGCGTCAGATGCTTCTTGAACTCGTCGAAGGCTACCTGATGCTCGTCTGACCATCGGAACGAGGAGGTTGATCTGAGCAACTGGAAAAATGGCATGCTTCGGTCGGCTGATTTTGAGATGAATCTGCTTAGGGCGGCGATTCTGCCTGTAAGTTTCTGAACGTCTTTGACACAACTCGGAGGCTTCATGTTGACAATTGCTTTTATCTTCTCAGGGTTGGCTTCGATTCCCCTGGCGGAGACTATGCAGCCAAGGAGTTTGCCCTGCCGAACGCCGAAGACACATTTTTCTGGATTAAGTTTGAGGCCGGCACTGCGGAGGTTGTTGAATGTTTCAGGGAGGTCGGCAGTGTGCTCCTCCGCCTTGACGCTCTTGACAACGATATCGTCCACGTAGGTGGATAGATTGCGAGGAATTTGGGTTCCCAGTACCACCGAAGTCATTCTGACGAAGGTTGGTCCGGCGTTTTTTAAGCCTTCGGCCATTCTGACAAAACATAAGTGCCGAAGGGGGTGATGAAGCTTGTTTTCTCTTCATCCTCGGGGTGCATCCAGATCTGATGATAACCAGAGAAACAGTCAAGCAGACTGAACAATTCACAGCCGGAGGCTGAATCAACGAGGGTGTCAATTCTTGGGAGAGGGAAATCATCCTTGGGACAGGCTTTGTTGAGATCAGTGAAATCAACACACATTCGCCATTTGCCGCTTTTCTTCATTACCAGCACGACGTTCGCCAACCAAGAAGGATACTGCACAGGCCTGATTACATTGGCTTCGAGTAGCCGCTGAACTTTCGCTTTAGCTGCTTGGATTCTGTCTTCGAACATTTTCCGGAGCCTCTGTTTTCTTGGTTGAACCGAAGGATCGACGTTTAGTTTGTGATCAATGAGGCTTCGACTGACACTCGGTAGATCTTTCGAAAACCAGGCGAAGATGTCTTTGCTCCGAACCAAGAATTCGTGGAGGCTTTGCTCGAGCTCCGGTGGCAAGCTGGCGTTGATGATCACGGACCTTCCGGGGACTTCTTGCTCTAGCAACACTGCCTTGGTTGGATCCTCTTTTTCTTCTACGCCAGATGAGGGTGGCGAGCTTGATTCTTCGCGCTGCGCTTCCGGCTCGTTGGTCCTCTGTTTCCCCGGTTGGGGACCTTCGCCGAGTGTATGGACATTGCGCTGACCCGAGGTGTATGCCTTCTCAATGTCACGAGCTTCTTTTTGGGATCCGAAAACGGCAATCACGCCGAACTGAGCTGGTATTTTCATGCACAGGTAATGGGAATGTACCGCGGCGTCGAAGGCGTTGAGGGTGCCGCAACCCATGATAACATTGTATGGGTAGTACATGTCTACCACGTCGAAGGTGATTGTTTCGGTTCGGGCGCCGGCTTCGTCGGCGAAGGACACTGGTAGGTCGATCTTGCCGATTGCTGCTGTCTTCTTGCCGCCGAAGCCGCACAATGGATAGTGCGAAGGTTCCAAGCTTTGGCGGCTGATACCCATGTCGTCCAGGACGCTCGCTAGAATGACGTCGGCGGAGCTTCTGTTATCCACCAGGACCTTCGTGACGGTCCATCCGGCGATATTAGCGCGGATGACCATCGCATCATTGTGAGGGTAGTCGTTGAGCTTGAGGTCTTCCTGAGTGAATGTGATTGGGACATGAGACCAGGTGGACTGGACCACCGGGCCATTCACCGCGATGTGGTTAACGCGGGAGAAGTAGTGGCACCTTTGGCGCTTGGAGTCGAAGTCGACTCGAGAGCCGCCGGAGATTGGCAAAATTACGCCCTTGCTGGGCAAGTGTGGGTTTGGGTGCTTTGGTGAGCCGATTTCGAGAGGTTCGACTTTTGGCTGAGCGGAGGGCTGGAGGGGTGCTTGGTGAGGCGGATGTGGTGGAGGTGGACTGGGGAGGTACAGAGGCTGATATGCTGGTCTGCTTTGAGGAACGAAGGTGGAGGTAAAAGGCGGAGGTGCTTGGAAGCTTTGCGGTGGGTATGAATGATGATAGGTGAGCTGGTCGAAGTGGAAAGCTGGGTGGTGGAGCGAAGGCTGTGGCGGGAAGGTGTGATGGATCGGAGGTGGTGCTGTGGTGGTGGTATTGATGATTTTGTGGCTGGGCTTGTCTTGCTCTTGTTTCTCTTTTTTGATTCTTTCCTGCGTTTCTTTGAAGTATTTGCAGAACTTGGTAGTGTGGCCGGCGTCAACGCCGTGGAAGTGGCAATAGTATTTGTGGTTCTTGGAGCGATGTTTGGAATTGTCCTTATCCGAAGGTTTCTGGTTGGGACGATGATTCTGGTCGGAGGAGATGTTAGCTATTTGGCGGTGGGGGGGTTGGCGACGATCGTCGCGGTGGCGACGGTCGTCCCGATAGTCACGGTTAGAATTGGGACGATGATCTCGATCGGATCGACTTTGGTACCGGTGGTTTGTTCGGTCGTCATGATTGTTGTGCTTCGGTGAGGACATGAAGTTTCTTGAGGGGTTTTGCTTTTGGAGGCGAAGCCTCTTGTCATGGTCCTGATTGCAGTATTTCTTCATAACTTCGAACATTTGGGCCACTGAGGTTGGTGGCTCCAGGGAGAAGTGCTCAGCGCAAGGACCGATTCCTAGGCCTTCGATGGCTGCTAGCATGACGGCCGTTTCTGGAATGTATGGAGCCTGGGCTTTGAGCTGCATGAAGCGACGGAGGTAGTCGGCCAGCGGCTCATGAGGGGCCTGCCTGCAGTTGAAGAGGTCGCTCACGGTGACACTGGATGGTTGGAAATTTAGGAAGTTCTGAAGTATTTCTCTACGGAGCTGGGACCAAGATGTGATAGAGAATGGTATGAGGGATGAAAACCAAGTTTGAGCGATGCCTTCGGCGGCGATAACGAATGCCTTGGCTAGGACGGCTTCGTCGCCTCCGGCTGAAGCGATGGCAGCCTCGTAGCTCATGAGGAACTTCTTTGGGTCGGAGGTGCCGTCGAAGTGTGGTAGTGCGGCGGCTGGTTTATAAGTGGCAGGCCATGGGCGAAGTTGTAGCTCGATGGAAAGCGGGGATTGGGGGTCGAAGGAGGCGATTTGGTTTCGGTTAAGTGGAAGCGGAGGGTGGATGTGATCGTTGTAGTTTGGCGGGGGGTTATGACTTTGGTCGTGGTTGTGTTCTGGGAAGATGGGTGGGTCGGTTTGAAGGTTTGGGGAGCTTCGGGTTGCGGACCATTGCGGTCGGCAGACGCGTTTGATAAACCTTCAGCAGACTCGAGGTCTTCGAGCTCTGCGTAGATTAAAGCCATCGACTGCTTGGCTTGCGCAATCTGGGCTCTGACGGCTTCGAGACGAGACCGTTTACGGGCCCTCTCCTCCAATTCCTTCTTTCTGAGCTGGGCGGCTTCCAGCTGCTGCTGCAGCTGCCGAAGCCGCTCCTCTTCTTGCTCTTCCTATGAGGAGGTGGTGGTTTGGGCGATGGCCTTTGCTTTTGACGCAGAGGCGAGGGCCGCAGCTCTCAGCCTGGCTTCGTCATCTTCGTCCGTTGAGCCCTGAGCCGCAGGGTCTCGCGGATTGACTCCCGTCTGAGGAACTCCGGGAGGAGCACCTCCCAACGGAGGTGAGCTTCCGGTTTCGGCCGCTGCCATGGGCGAAATGGTCGAAGGACTGGAACCGTCGAAGATTTGCATCTTCGGGACTCGCCAGTGGGATGAGCTTAAACGGTGGGCGCCAACTGTTGGCTCCGAAGAATCGAAACCCACAGAAACGAAGGACTAAAAAGCAAATATGGAGAATCAGAAATAAAATTGGAAAAAACTTCTATTCCTTGGGATTCCAACCGTTTTTACAGGTACGGGGCACTCCTTTTTATAGGGAGGTGAACCGCCTTGAAGTACAAAGATTGATTTGCTCTTCATACCTAACACATTCGGGGAATATTCGAGGGCAAATCAGTCGTTTTACAGATACACTTTACAGCTCATCAACGACGTCTGAACAAAGGCACGCAGGCGCCTGGACAAAGGCACGCAGGCTTCGACTTGACGCTCCGCCTTGAAGGGCCTTCACCTTCGGTCTCGGACCTTCGCCTTTAGCACCGGAACTTCGCCTTCGTCTCGGACCTTCGCCTTGAGTCTCCGACCTTCGCTTACGATCCCGGGCCTTCGCCTTCGGTCTTGGCCCTTTGCCTTCAGTCTCCGACCTTCGCTTACGATCCTGGGCCTTCGCCTTCGGTCTTGGCCCTTTGCCTTCAGTCTCCGACCTTCGCTTACGATCCCGGGCCTTCGCCTTTGACGATTTGGCTTCGGCCTTCGGCCTTCGGGGGCGTCGGGGATTGTGTCCCCAACAAGCGGCGAGCACAATGCAAGCGACAAATTAAATTCTCTTCGAGGAGCAATTAAGCTGATGTGTGTTTCCATTCAATCGGCCGGAACCCAAACTAATGACTAATCTAATCTAACACAGTGCATGCATGCCCTTGTCAGAGAAATTAAGCTAGCAACACGGCATGCCGCATGCCTGCCTGCCTGCCTCTGCCTGAAAACCACCCTGCAAACGAAGCACCGGCGGCCCCGCGCGCGGCTCAACGAACTAACCGCCGCCGGCCGGCGGGCCGGGCGGGGGTGCGCGCGGTCGATGATATGACCATCCGAGCTATCGCTAAGGAATGGAATGAAGGTGCGGCAGCGGCAGCATGGCTGCATATGGCACCCACATGGCGCTGTTTCCCGGCCGGCGGTACGGGCCATCTGCATGCGGCTGGGTCGTCTGGAAGCCGGCACTGTGAGGCTCTGGATCGAGAGATGACACCGGCACGTGTGGGAGCCCAGCGCTGCCGTCGGGGCAGCCGGGCAGGCAGGCAGGGCGCCATGCACGCCATAAACGCCGCGACGGCGACCTCACGGCCGGCCGTACCCCCGCAGGCAGGTGCCACTTGCGTTGCGTGTGGTGATGGATAGAGGTGGAGGTGGCGGATCGGAGGAGGATCTCGCGCGGCGCCGGATCATCATCCCCCACCCAGCCGCCAGCCCCACGTCACCGATATGTTGAGCAAATATGTAGCTAGCTAGGGTGGAGAGAATAGCGACGAGACGTTTTCCTCGACCAGTTTCAGACGATCACAGCTCCCATCTATCTGTGTATCAGTTTGGTTTTGACGAAAGGACGACGCCAGATTAATTACTAGCAGCAGCAGCTAGCATTTATGGTCCTGATAAGTTGGAACGAATTGAAGAATGTTTATGCATGCTATAACCACACTGACAATGAGAGATATTATATCCATCCCATATTAATTCATTTCGCATATAGGAGGAGCATATCGATCGCGTACTCGCCTGGCACCACCAGTTGTTGTACCATGTAATAAAACACCGCCACCGAAAACGACACCCGCCGATGACCACTTCCTCGATCGCCCGCCACTCACTGACGCCGCTGCCGCTCCCATGCACTCTCCCAACCGACGACGAATGATCCATCCATCCATCCATCCATCGATCCACCCACTCGCTCGCCGCGCGCCGCTGCAGCTTCTCCGATCCGCTACCTGCACCTTCCTCCCCCGCGCGCGAGCGAGGGCGCGCGGCCTCGGCTCCGGTCGACACATGTCCCCGGCCGGCCGGCCGGCGGACGGATCGGCGGCCCGCGCGACGAATTAACGATTTAACGGTGGCGACAGGGACCGGAGCGCGGGGCCGCGACGGCGACGGGTGCGCGGAATGAAACGTGAGCGATTTCAAGGCGCATATGCGCGTGTCGCCCGATGTATCTGCACGCGCCCCGCCGGCCTGATGCGACGCCCGCGCCGGGTGCCCGTGCGCGCGCTACAGATGCATGGAGGCCGGCCGGCCGGCTACCTAGCTAGCGGACGGTGGTGTTGTCCACCGGCGAACATAATCGATCGCTGTCCGCGGCGCGCCGCAGCTAGCCGAGAGCCCGGTTCGTTCCCACTCAGCCCGGAGCCAGCGCGGGCGCGGGGCGGAATCCCCGTGGTGGCGCTGGCGCCTGGCGCGCGCGACAGCAAGGCGCGGCCAGGGTATGCGTCCAGTGCATGCGCCTGCCGGGACATACCCGATTTTCTATTCTAGGCATGCATGTGCAGACTGCAGTGCAGGAGAGGCGGGTCGTGGATCCATATATATCCGTAATCCGCAAAGTCTCGTCGACGAAACAACCTCGGAGATTTGAGACTGCCCATTACCTCAACCATGTATAGGGTGAGCTATCATTTGAAGTTTGTGAACTTTGCGGGATCTTTACGAGTTTGCTTGTCCACGAAGCTTTACAAACTGCTGGCTAATACGTTACGGGTTCAAAAATATATACTACGATTCAAGTACATGTGCACGAACAAACCGGCCTCGTCTGATTTGCACCCCTGGTGTTCTATAGTATTTTTTCTCACGAAACGTGAGAACCAGCTGCCCAATGCCCATACGTGCACATCACTGCAGGTACGCGCCCACGCGGGCTCACGTGGACGTATGCGTACTCTGCCCACTACGTACTAACGCATCATTGCGTCTCTCGTACCCCCGTCCGAGGACGGGCCATGTGCGGATTTGGGCGAACGGCAAAAATGGAAAAAATGTACATCGCATAATTAAATTAAATGTCATGTCTTGTGTACGTGACTTCTAATAGGCAGTTGTTAATTAGCGGCGTGGCGGACAACTCTACCATACCAGTCTTCACTTCGTAGCCAGCTTTGCCAAATAATTTTTGTCAGGTACTAGCACTGTAGAATCACCCACTGGCTTCCGTCCTGCCGCTAGAAAGGACTTTGTCGTCTCGCGAATCGTGATGAGCGTGGCGGGTGAACCCGGCCGGGCCGGGCGATACGACGGGGGATCCGCGCGGCGAAATGCCGGCGGGCGGGGCATCCGATCCTTGCACGGATATATCAGCAGCAGTCTGCTGCCGCCGCCGCCGCCGCCGCTGTGTCGTCTCGTCTCCCTCTCGACGACGACGCGGCGGCCGGCCGGGCATCGGCGGCGGAAGCCGCGTGCTAACGGGGAGGCAGGTACGGTGTTGCACACTGTGCGCGCGTACATAGACACAGTAGGTGATGGCGAGAGGTGGTGGCGGAGGCGGATACGATCTCCGGCCGGCACGGCCCGATCGCGGTGCGCTGGGCAGGGGGGACAGCGGCATCTCGTGGGTCTCTGCTACTACCCGGGCCGTTCAATTCGTGACCGGGACGTGTCCTAGTTAAAGCCTAGTTTAATTTCCGCCGATTGGTTGGTGTTATGTTATTAGCCTATTAGGTTACTAGACTAACAACAGGTCAAGCTCAGATCGCAAGCCTTCTTGGATTGTTTTATCCGAGCTAGCATAGATGAGAACCGGGGACGGACTCCATTTGCCTTTTTTTTTCTTGCCTCATTTTCAGTGGAACCTCCCGAACAAAACAGGTAGATTTCTTGCGGTGGAATGGAATCTGCCCAGAGGGGACGGTTTAGCTGAAGTGTTTCGCATGCGAAAGAGGGAAACAAAAGTTGAGCAAAGTCGGACATTGTTGTCACCTGAATTTCTTGGCACGCGGCAAGTGGCCGTGAGCTCATAACTAGGCTGGCGGGCCCATGGGGCGTAGTACGCCGTTGAAAGCAGGAGAGGGACACGCGCGGGCCCAACGGCGGCCCCCGGTGTCCTCCATACTGTAGTGTAGATGCGAGCAACAGGGCAGCGGGCCGGCGGTTTCTTTACCACACACCTGTCTTGGCGCCATCAGCCATGGAGTTTAACAGCGAATCATCTTCTTCCTTCCTTCCTGTGCACCAGCCCTCTGCCCTGACTGACCCCGGCCGGCTCTTCCAGCTCGAGCTCAGGACACTCGGGGCCTACTCGTACCAGCTAACCAACTCGATCGCTCCCCCATCCCCCCCTAGCTAGCTATAAATTAAGACCCTCCTCCCTTGCCGCTTCATTCCCATCGCCACACTTGAGGCAGACGCCTAGCTAGCTACTAGCTACAAAGCTCGACCACCACCGACGACCGCATCGTGCGCCCACCTCTATCGCGATCGTCGTCTCCAGAACCGGCGGCCACGCGCTCTCTCGACCGACCATCCGGCCGGCCCGGCCCGTCTTCGATTCGAAGGATCGCAGCTAGCATTATCTCCTCTCTAGCTTCGACGACGACGACGACGACGACGACCATGTCGAGCCGGAGGTCCCGCGCGACGACGGTGTCGGAGGAGGAGATCAACGAGCTCATCTCCAGACTGCAGACGCTGCTCCCCAACGCGGGCCGCCGTGGCGGCAACCAGGTACGCATATACGCATCGCGATTCGCATTCACATCAATCCAGAGCTAGCAGAGTGATCACCACCACTGATCTCAGGCGCACAGTGCATAGAGCACCGACACCGGCACACACACGCATAGATATATGATAGAGCTTGCCATAGCCACACACTGTCTGTAGTCGCGCCACCGCTTGCAAGTACGGCCATCCGTCCGTCGGCCGACGCTGATCGCATGCCTGCCGGTGTAGCTATCTAGCTAGCTCCGAGCATCCAAGTCAAGATCGGTTCTTGTCGTCGTCTGATATGTGTGTGTGAATGGTGCGCGCGTGTTGCAGGCGTCAGCGACGAAGCTGCTCAAGGAGACGTGCAACTACATCAAGAGCCTGCACCGGGAGGTGGACGACCTGAGCGACCGCCTGTCGGACCTCATGGCCACCATGGACCAGAACAGCCCCGGCGCCGAGATCATCCGCAGCCTCCTCCGCTAGCCGATCGACGACGATGGCGGTGCCGTGACCGGCCGGCCGGCCATGGCGCGACGGACGGACAGGTGCACGTGCACGCCCCGGAACCTGTACCGCACTGTACGCCCTCCGTGGACGACGACGGTCGACCTCGGTCTATCTAGCTCTAGCTAGCTCTCAGCAGTACACAGAACGTACGGGCTGGGTGTTGTACCATATAGCAGCTGAATGCCTAAGGATGCCGGCCGGCGAGGAAGGCTGGTTTAGTTGGTAGTGTACTACTACTTTGCTTTGCATTGCATTGGTAGGGCATTAGCCAGTAGCTAGGGCCGCCGCCGCCTGCCTAATTGTGGGTTTTGTTCAATCTTCCATTTCGCGCACCACCACTCGTGTTGTTCGATCGCTGTTCATCTGTTAGTATTCCCCTCCGTTCGAGATCACTTTGATTTACTAGCTTTGTCTTGAACCAACTTGCTGCTACTTGTCGTCTAACTCTGTCTGACCAATTGAGCTTTCAGTAAAAACACATTACCATCTCTACAGCAGAAACGCACTGTCAAGATACATATATATCGCATTGTGAATCAGATAAGCCGCCGCCGGCCGGTGCGTTCTCCTACAAACTTTTGGATACAGTTAACTAAAGACGAACAAAGAATTAGAAGTAGATGCATGGGAGCAGCTCATTAATTCATTTTGCGCCCCTGTGTTTGGTGCAAACAAACCTGCCTGTCCGTGGTCCGGATCGAGCTGTTTCCCCTGCCGCCGACCGCGAGCTACCGACCGATGATGCAATGCAACATGCATGTACCGCTAATATATCTGCGTATCGTTTGTCTCGTCTGTCATCGCGCGCGTTTATATTACTACTAATTACGAGCAGCTCATGTATATTGCTGTTGCAGCAGCTCGATCGTTTGGTGCAACAGTCCAATCCAATCGCGCGTCGCGACGCCTAATTAACAGCGTGATGCCACGGGCAGGCTGCTGCTGCTGGAGTAGCAGTCCTAGCACTTTATTAGGACAGTAACAGCCAAACGGCGCGGTCCCTCTCGCGGGCCGGATCGGTGCATCCTCTGCTCTTGGCTCTGCTACCACCTCGATCGCTTTGCATGGGATTGGGATGCCATGCCGTGCCGTGGCGCGGCGGCCCCACGCCGGCGGCTTGGCCGTACGCCGGGACGCCGAAAGGTTTTAGCCGGGCGCATGAGTGGTCACCTGTGCCTGCCTCCCGGTGAATGGGAGCAGAGCAGACCTGACCGGCCGGGGAAAAGGCTCTCGATGACCGTCGGCAGTCCAGGGCTTCCTCGCAGGAACGTGTGGGCGGCAGGTGGATGTGCGTGCCCGGCGACGTGGCCCGATACGGAGGTACCGGTCAATGGCCGATCGCACTTCACAGACCAGCCGTTCGAATTGTCTAATGTACGTCCTCTCGCTCTTTGGTCTGGCTGGAGGTTAATAGACAGGGATTCCCCCGGCATCAACTGGTCTCTTGCAACTGGACATGAAAATCTGCACACGTACTGAGGCTTTGCTCAGCTGGAATTTGGAGATGTTTCGAATCCCACACCTGCGGCCTGTGGGGTTGAAATCTCGATTCTGAACATGTTTCGCAGTTCACAAAAATCCTTGCTGCAGAGCAGTGTTCTGAATCCCCCCATGTTCCTACATTCAACTCTAACTTGCTTCACACGAGAAGGCCTGGAATCCGAGGGTATCACTTCGTCAGAGAATCGAGGAGGCCACATCAGTACCTGCATCTGCATGGAGGAAGGGAACTCAAGAATTACCAGCCACTGCACCGAACATCTTGCGCACACCGCTAATGCATCTTTTGTACAGAGAAGGGAACGGTGGAAGCCGCAACTAACAAGCGACTTCATAAAGGCAGAGCGCAAGAGGGAATTCAGTGAGCTCAGTCTCCAGCAGACCAGCACACACGTCACATTGCTGGAATCAGGTGGCCTATGAAAATCCTGCAAAAGAACCAACTACCATTCGCACGATCCACGTGTTCTTAGTGTTAGATTATTTGAGCTTTGCTCAATTATTTCAAAGCCTATTTATTTATTGCTGGGTATTTCATCCCATATGAAAAATCAACTGGGCACATTATATGCTGAGAACACCACCTAACAGAGGAAAGAACAAAAATGTTCTACAAAAACAAAAAAATATTCTGAAAGAACAAAGAAATGTTCAGAGAACAAAGAAATATTCTGGATGAAAAAAAATAAAGTTCTAAGTTTCTCTGTCATCATCCACTCTTTGAAAACGTTGATGGCTGGTGGTGATAATTCAGTAGTGGTGATAACTCATTGGTAAACTGATGTTTTCATTCAGAGTATATATGGGGCTGTTTGGTTGGTGAGCCAGGGGGCTGGCCTGGCTAGCCCACGACGAGGCCCACTGTTTGGCTAAAGAGGCTGCTCCCCTAGCCAGGCCAGCGCAGGCCAAGAAGGCCCCCGCGGGTGGCTCCGGCCGAACGCCGGAATCGGCCTTTCAATTCTGGCCGGGCCACGTTTGCACCCGCAAGCCTCTCTGGTGGCTTCAGCTGGCCACCTACGGCTCCCCTTCGCTCTCCGTCTCCTCCTCCGCCGCCGTCGTCGCCCCGAAGCCCGCCGCCATCTCCACGCCGTCTTCGCTCTCTGTCGCCCACGCGTCGCCGCCTTCGTGGCCCGCCGCACCTCCGCCTCTCGCCTGCGGGTGGACTTGGAGCAGCTGGCGGAGGTGGAAGAGGCCGGCGGCTCGTCCGCGGCGACTTCCCCTCCCGTCCGCCGCCTTGTCCGTCGCTGCCTCCTCTCCCCTGGAGCTGCACCGTCCTCCATGGATCTGTCTCCCGAGCTCCGCCGCCTCGGCGAGGTCCGCCTCCACCCCCCTAGTTCCCTCGACGTCCTCCTCTGCCTCGGGGGGCTCCGCCTCCGCCTCTGCCGCCCAAGAGCACCGGGCTGCGGAAGGCGAGGCGACGATGGCCGCAAGGTCCTTCCCCAGCGGATCTTGCCGTCCTCCGCGTTCCCCGACGTCCTCCCACGGCATATCTTGCCGTCCTCCGCGGCGGCCGGCAGATCTCCACGGCGGCAAGGTGGGAGAGTGCGGGAGGGGATGCTGACTAACCAAACAAGAGCTAGGTTTGGCCGAGCTACGCAGGAATTGCAACCAAACATAGTCTATTGGAGTACAATAGTCAATGGTGGCCTGGCCACAGCTAGGCTGGCCAAGGGAGAGGGCCGGGCTACAGATGAACAAGCAACCAAACAGACCCTATGAGGCTATCTATTCCTTATTTTCTCGGGTTGTAGACACAACTACTGAGCTCCTTCCACATTCCCGGCTCCGGAACCTTGTGTGCACAAGCAACGGAGTAGGCAGGCCTCCGAAGCCATCCACGCCAAGAGATTCTGCGCGGAATAGGCGGCGATCAGGTTTTTGGGGAGTGCTTCGACGCACGACTGCCTGAAGTTCAACGAACTTCTTCCCGTGTCCTTCGACTACATCAACAAGTTCACAATGGCGACTGATGGTAACGGCGCTTCCAGTGCTCTCGGCAATGGCTCCACCTCTGGGTACTCTCTCTTCTCGCTCTTGTTTTTATTTGTTCTTCCAAGTTGCTGTTGCAATATGATAAATGAGTATGGTCTAGTTGCGATCTTTGTTCTTGCCAATATTTTGATCACGTATGTCGTCATGATTTACCTATTTCTATGGATTAAAATATGCCGTAAACTCCTCAGTTTGTTAACACTTTGTGTCATAGCTATGGTCTGAAGACACAAATGAACCAGGTAACGTTAAATGCTACATGAACAACAAAATAATGATTTGATTACAAGAAACTAGTTCATCGATTCATGCATCTACTTCCAACTTAAATTTAAGAACTTACAGTTTTGAGTATGAATTATCTCCATCTCTGGTATCTCAGTTCTGTTTTTGAAAAAACAAATTTGTTAAGGTCAGCATTACATAGGAAACTTTATTCTTGGTTTCATCACTTGTAAGTGCAAACTTTATTTGTAGCTTAGATATAGAGATCCCTCTGCTCTTCATAGTGGCGGATCTAGGATCAGCAATTCAGCACGTAGCCAAGACTAGCTACTTCATTCTCTTTCTATTTTTCTTCATATTTTTTCTCTTCTTCTACCTCTATTTTTGTCATCTCTCTTCATTATCTATGCTGATAAATTGTAAGGGATGCTTAGGAGGGGCTCCATTGTCTGCGTCGCGATAGGCTGGAGCCTCGGCCGCCCTAGTGTTTGATCCGCTTCCCTTTAGGACAAGGACATAGCGATACGTTTGATGAATTGATGAGTTGCTGTGGAAGAGGGCAGTACAAAAGGGGCGGTAATATGCACTCTCTCCATTCTTTTTTATTTGTCGCTTCTTGAATGAACTAGCAGATGACAAATATTTGAGAACGGAGATAGTATATGTCAAAATGCTTGTTGACAATATATGTATACAGCGAGGTCGTGGACTATTTTTTAGCTACACCAAGGTAGACAATTTTGCATTTAGATCCCTGTCACCAAAAAAGTTGGTGATAAGTCAGCGTTGCAACTTCCCACTTGGCATCACGATTTAATTTTTCAATTTATTTATTTTAAAAGTTTTTTTTTTGCAATTTATAAGTTTGAAAAATGAAAAAAAGACGAATTTTCACATCAGCGTATAAGGGCCAGACTCATGCCTATTTGGAGATTCCGAGCCTAGCCGAAAACGATCTGAATAAAGGCCAGGACCACTAGGATTGAACAGCCCAGGCTGTTCTCCAAATTGGGCCATGAGCTTAGCTGAACTTGAAGCCTGTAAGGAACGTCGATAGAGATGCGGTGGTTGGTCAATACAACAACTAAAAACGCTCTTATAAGCTAGAAAAACATGTCTTTATTTAGACCCTCCTTTGACAGAGCTCATTCACCGGTTCCAGCCCTGGTTCTTGATGAAGCCATACCAAACATCACCTAAAAAACGGCTCCTCCCGCAGAGCTGGTGGGAGAGCCAGAGTTGTTTTTCGTACCGAGAGCCGGAGCCCTTAAAATGTGGCTTCTACCCCGCACATGCTCCTTTCTTTGCCCCTTTTCTCCGCTCGCACAAGGATGGGAGGCGTCGGGCGCCGTGCAGGCCGGCGGGGTTGCCACGCTGGCGCAAGGGGGATGCGGGGGCGGTGTCGCCGCCCCGAGGAGGACTATGCCGCCTAGATCCACGGGCCGGAGCGGAGGATGAAGCGGCGGCAAGGCCGGAGCCCCATGGCGGGGGTAGAGAGAGGCGTGAAGGAAATCATCGCGCAGGTCGACGGGCCGCGGCGCTAGGGACACGCAGGCCAAGGGCGGCGTCGTGTTGGGAAGGAGAAGCGTGGGGAAGGTGAACGGATAAGGGAGGGACGGCGGGTGAGGGTCTGAGGAAGAGAGGATAAAGAAAAAATAGGAAAATTATTTTTTTTCCAAACAAGAGGTATTATACATTTCACTCATTCAACTATTCTAAAAATAATAAAAAATAATAGTAGAAACCGTTTTGCAACGATTTTTAAAACGGCTTCGGCTTCTTCAGAGAAGCCAAAAAACCAGAGGAACCAGAACCGGAGCCGTTTTTAGAAGAGCCGGAGCACTGCCAAAGGAGGCCTTATATGCAACGAGTCAACAACTCACGAACATTCATGAGCATGATGAAATTCTTTATCGAAACTCCCGCACGGCGCACAGGTAGAACGGAGAATCTCCAGAAGCGCAACAGTCGACTATATATACTGCAACGAAATGAAAACCGAAAGAATTCAGAGTCTGTATCTTCCGAAAGGTTTTAGTATCGATAGTAGTGATGACGATATTACACCATCCAAAAGCTCACATACATCAACACTAGCATCTACCTCCATTTACAATAGTCCACAATTGCTTTAGAGCTCATCGAGTTCAGTAGCAGCGGATGCAACAAGGTATGTTACTCGAGTCAGGAACATGGGGAGGTCGTCTTAAGGCTGTGACACAACAAAAGCTGCATGAGGCGCATAGTGGCAGCTTGTCAAGAAAAATCTCGCAGCTGTAGCACAAACTGGAAAACTGCCTTCACGTCAAGATTACACTAACCTGCTGGGTGGACTTTGAAGATTAATGTCGGAAATTTGTGTCATAGAAAGGATTTTCACCCCATGATTCTCTTTCAGCCCTGGCTCTGTTTTCAGCCTCCGCCTCCTCCAAGATTGACCGCCTTGTGTTCCTTGATTTTGAAGACTTTGTAGACTGCAACAGCAGAGTTACAAGATGGTTGTGGTGGCAATTAAAACAAGGGATAGGGCACAAATGATTGATACAAAAGCATGCTAATGCATGAAGAGAAGCTCCATTCGTGTTCACTAGCAATGACATATACAGTAAGGGGGAAATTGCATAAAGAAACCACTTCGGATAATACTAATACAAGCATTTGCAGATGAACATATATACTCGACTGACTAAAAATCCAATAAAATATGCTTCATATTCTTTGAACAACATACAGTTTGCATGGAAGCAAGTGGCATATTTAAACTACACTAGTGACATCATGAGCAGCAATGTAGCAACCTTGCATTAGATAAGAGGAATGATGTTATTGAAGAAAATACTCCATTCTTTTATTTGCAATGCATTCAGTTCAGAACAGAGGTACCTTGCTGATGAGGTTCTCAAATGCTTCTGGACCATTTTGTTCGATATATCTCTCTGCAGCTGACAGTACATCATCAGGTTTGCTTAACTTATCATTTCTTGGGACATACCATATGTTCACTATTTGGCGGTTCACAAACATTGGGCGCACAAAATGGTCATAAACATACGCAGCACCGTGGAACCAAGGTAAGACCAGCCAGCAGTTAAAGAACAGCTTTGCGTATGACCAAAATGGAAGCCTGCAAATAAAGATCTCATGTAAGCATATCTAGTTCTCTATTCACTAACTTGACGCACCAAACATAGCTATATTCATGTACCACCAACAATGTTTGGAAATAATGAGAAAAGCCATAAAAACCATAAAAATCTAAACACATTGGAAGGACCAGAAGTGCTACTTACCACTCAATAATTGGAGCAAAAGTTAGTTCAAATAAAGTGATAAATGAGTACAGCACCCAGTAAGTGAGCCATTGCTGATCATCTATAGGATTTTTTGTCTCTATGGCTCTAACAGAAGCATATCTGCAAAGGTGCCAACACAGAAAGCGATTCAAAATGCAACAATGGTACTCACATAGTACCAAGTACCGACTACGAAGAGGGGGGAAAGGATACAGAATTGAAGGGGAAAAAAAAGTGATACTTACAGAGGATAAGCAAGTGATATTAGTGGCCTGAAAAGAAAAAAAAAAACAGTGAAAAGGCACTCAGTATCAAGGTACACTCAATATCAAAGGACTTCAAAGTTAAACTTACATAGACTAAATTTGGCAATCTATCCCAGTCATATCAGTGACAGGTGTCACATTTGCATGCTAGAGTAAACTATATATCCCAAATAATGCAGTATGTGAAAATGCGATAGTGCCACTTACTAAAATAAATTATCTCCATTCAGCAGAAGTCAGCTACATTCTCTATAGTCATGATCAGCTACATTCTCTATAGTCGTGAAGATGAAAATGCAGATGACTTGTGATGTGATTGCACTAGTGCACATGACAGCAGGCCAAATGGTTCTTTAATGCATCGGCTGTTTGGATGTACAAATGCTCCCCGGAAACAACAATTTATGGCAGCAGAATATCTCTGTCTGCGTTATTTGCAAACTCCTGTGGTGGAGTCAGGGAATGTACACCAGCAACCAAACTAGGGCGAAGCAACAGAGGTACAACATGGTCGGTTTCAGTGGGAAATGGATGTGATTTAGGTTGGCGTCCTCAATTTGTTGATCACATCCAGAATCAGGTTTTGGGAATGGATTTTCGGTACTGTTGGAGACGTTCTAAATACGAAGCAGTTCAATCCCAATCCCAGTATAAATCCAGTTCCAGGATGGCCTTATTCCCTGCTATCGTCTACTCCTATATCTACCAATGAAAAATGAACCAGGTAGTAGTTTCGCCTCCGCAGCTCTCAGCCTTCCAAGATTTTAGCAGTACCCCCCACCCCCGCGTTAAGCCTGCCAATCAACCGACCGAGGCAGCAAAATCCCATCGCACAACCAAAACCCGCATCCACAACTAGACACCACACAGTTTCATCGCAACACCTAGATCCCAGAGAACCCCAAACGCCTTCACCCACCGCGACCTACAACAGCATCCCAAGATTCCCCCGCGCCCCGCGCACTTTCCCCACTCCCTCCGCCGCTACAGAAACAATCAACCCCGCCCGCCCGCTCGCACAGAATCTACACCAAAGACTACCGAGAATCAACGCGGGGAAACGACGCGGGAACCAAGCCAACGGATCCTTGGTGGCGCCAAGAAAGAACGAGAAGAAGAGAATCATACATACCCCGCGAGAACGTCGAAGTTCTTGGCCAGCACCTTGAGGAAAGATCCGGACCCCATCTGGCGAGACCTCCGCCTCCACCAATGGCTCTCCCCCCTCTTCCTACCGTCGCTCTGCCCTGACGCGGCCGCAGCTTCAGCTAGTAAAACCCAAGAGCGCGTGCAGAAAAGAAAATGACCCCCGATTCTCGCGAGCCAGCCGTTGGGCGCTGCCTGCCGGGGTGGTGGGTTCGAGAAGGCAGCCTCTCTCTCTCTCCACCTTTCTCTTCTTTTTCTTCTCGCCCTGCCCCTGTCCAAACGTTTCTCTCCGTGGCCGGCGGCGGGCCCCACCGTCAAAGCGGAAGAGATACGCGGCCGCCGAGCGTCCCGGAGTCTAGCCGCCGCTCGAGTTGGTGAAGGCGGCCGGGCATCGTGGAGGGGTCCGTTTGGTTCGAGAGCGACGTGGGATGAAATGGCTCCATTCCAAAATTTTAGGATAGAATGGTTCTATCCTATGTTTGGTATAGAAAGATGGAGTGGTTTTGTTCCTACGTTTGGTTGGAGTGATGGGAATGGAACGAACCAATTCCGTTTAACACCGTTAACTGTGGGGCCTACGTGTCATAGGAACAATGTTCAACACTGTTTCTCTCCCCTTATCCATGGCCGCCGCCTCGGTTCCGCCTCCAATTTCCTCGTCGCCGCGCCCGCCGCCCGCTCGACGTCCACGCGCCGCCGCCCGCTCCATCTCCGGCCTCTACCTTCGCCTCCGCCGTGCCCGCTCGACCTCCACGCGCCGTCGCCCGCTCCGTCTCCGGCCTCCGCCTCCACGCGCCGTGCCTGCTCGACCTCCACGCGCCGCGGTCCCCTCCGCCTCCGCGCGTCATGCCCGCTCCACCTCCACGCGCCGTCGCCCTCTCCGTCTCCGGCCTCCGCCTCCGCCTCCGCGCATCGTCACGGGCTCCGGCGGGCAGGCGAGCGCGAGAGGAGTCGAGGTAGGGGTGCGGCTCCAGATCTGGTGGCTGTGGGTGAGGAACGGAGGCGGCGGTGGTACTCCAAGTCCGGTAGGTGGGGGCGAGGTGCGTAGGCGGCGGCGGCGCTCCAGCTCAGACGGGCGGGCGCGCGGCGGCCGGCGGTGAAGCAGTGACGAGAGAGAAGACACGCGAGACGGCGTGAGTCGGGAGCGAGTTCGTCCGCTCTTTTTTTTGGAGCGAGTTCGTCCGCTCTTTTTTTTGGAGCGAGCTCATCCAGAATAAACAGGGAATATTCCTTTTTTTTGGGATGGTTCTGCTCCCACCGATTCCGAGTTCTTGAACCAAACGAAGGATGGAGCCGCTCCATCCCTGTCCGCTCTCGAACCAAACACACCCGAAGGTTCCGGCTTCCAGGCTTGCAGCCGTCCATGGGTCGAGGACCCGCAGCCCACAGGCGCTAGAGCCCGGCCCAACAACAACTTGGGCCGCCGCGTCACTCCGGTCCACCCGTGAGACGGGAAATTGTCCGGTATCCTGGGCCGGATATAGATTTTCCCTTTGGGCGTCCGTCGTGGGCCAGGCTCTGCATTCTGGGCTGCCAGCGCCCAGCGGTGCCTGCCGCCGCTCGACCAGCGTCCGTCCGTCGCCCTGCAAGCCGACGATGCGGCCGGCGTCCAATCCAGTGCCGACACACAACCCGCCAGTGCCCCCCGGCGCGTGGTCCGCGTGACGATTTTTAATGGCACCCACCAACAGTGCCCTGCAACCCAGCCATTGCCGCGCATTCACGGTGCTGTGTGGCGCAGGTGCGGTCAGGTCGCAGACTCCCATCGCAGGCGCAGTAGGCGCTCCTACGTACTGTGTAGGCCGCCGTCGCCACGCCCCCCGGCGCCCGGCGGCGTGCCGCCTGTCGTCGTCGGGCGGGGGTGGGCACCCCGCCGCGACGCCGCAGCCTGTGCATGCAGGAGATTTCACCGCCGCCGGCGGCTCAGACGGTGAAAACCTCGCGGGCGATATCGATCGAGAAGCAGAACCCTACTCGATGGACCGCGCGCGCGCGGACAGACGCACGCCGCCTAGGCGGTCGCGGCCGGCACGGGCACCGTACGTGCGTGCGTGCGTGGACAGCATCCTGATCTCTCGACCCGGCCGCTGGCGGGTCCAGTCGCGTCGAGTCCAAGTGCAGCACCCTCCCAGGACACCTGGAGCAAAACGCATCGAGGCGGCGTGGATCGGGTGGGCCGACAGACACGGATGTGGATGATGACTCACCCGGCCGGCAGCGCGTGGGGGCCGGGTGGCTCCTAGCTATAGTAGCAAGCTACACGCAGAGAGTCGCGTCGCTTTCCGTGACCGTGACGCGAGCGAAATCGCCGGGGCCGGCCGGCCGCCGGGCCAGCTACCGCGCGCGCGCGCGTCGTCGTCGTCGGCGTCCTGTGTCGTCGTCTGTGTGGCGACGACAGCGATCGGTCCATGGACAGGTCCCCTAAAACCATGGATGGATTGGTGAGGACCGCCGGCTGGCCGGATTGCGCCCTCCGTATGTATAGGGTGGAGGAGTACGTGTGCATGCGCAGCGCAGGACGACTACTACGCACGTAGTACATTCCTGGTGTCACGAGATAAAATCATCGCACTCAGAGAAACTCCGAGCGAGGATCGATCCGGCCGGAACATGAGAAAAAACATGCTGTTTGGTGCGTGCTGGGAGTGTAGCGTACTCATGCAGAACCAAGCAAAAATTATATTATTTAAAAAAAAAGTTCATTGTGACCCCACCAAAATCGATTCTCATCCACTGCAGCTAGCGAATTGCGCTACAGGCAGTCTCACCGTGTGCTTCTGCTTCCACGGCATGAGTATGTATCAAATCAAACTGGTATTGGAAATGCGTTACGGTACCAAATTCGTTATGTTTGGATGCAAGCGATATTGCTAGTTGGAATCATATTAGCCCGATATGGAGGGGTCGTCAACCTTGGCATCTGGAGAGGCCACGCATAGATATATCCCAATACCAAGGGATTGAGATTGTAATTTCAACTTTGAATTCCACGAGCGACCATGCAACACAAAATCCATCCATGAAACCTTAACCACTTATATTCATTAGATAAATTGAGGTCCTCTTTTTCTGCTGTTTTGGGTTCGGATAGGGAGGGAATCCCAACAAGTGATAGTGATAACGAATCTCAAGATGACTGCATAATCCAAAATTTCTTAAATCATCTATGTGGTGGTATCACAGAGGAAGTGTTTGATGGAAAGGACAGCCATTTAAAGTATGACTTCATGGCAGTATATAAGAATAAACAAAAGAAGTAGATTTGGCAAGTCGTTCTCTAAGCAGGACAAATACAAAATCAAACTAGTTAAAAAAATCAAATCAAGTTTTAAATGAAAGGAATCTTTTGGAATAGCAGAGGTCTAAGTGACTTGGCTAAAACCAGATTCCTGTCTGATACATCTAAAGAGCAACAACTAGACTTCATTGCTCTTTTAGAGACGGGTAAAAAGGATTTTGCTCCACATACCCTAAGTGGTCTGTGTGGTGGTAAAAAATTTTTTATGGCATTGGACTGAGCCACACGGTAGGTCTGGAGGGATTATACTAGGCATTAATTTAGAAAGTTTTGATATAGGAAGTATTGAGTAAGGTGACTTCTATATTAAATTTCGTCTAAAGAATAAAGGGGATGAGTTTCAATGGATTCTTGTGGCTGTTTATGGAGCAGCATAACCAGAATTCAAAGAAGCTTTTCTAACAGAGATGGTTCGTACTTGTAGCAAGGAAACGCTACCGATTCTTATGGGTGGCGATTTCAACATCATGAGAGAGTCCAGTGAAAAAAATAATAATAATTTTAATGGGAAGTGGCCATTTCTTTTCAATGCTGTCATAGATAGCTTGAATTTGAGGGAGATTCAAATGTCTGCACGTAAGTTTACTTGGGACAACTCACTTGAAGTGCCTACTTTTGAAAGATTAGATAGAATCCTAACGAGCACAGAGTGGGAGCACAAATTTCCATTGGCTATAGTCGTCGCTTTGAGTCGTGAAATCTCTGACCACACTCCACTTCTACTAGATTCAGGTGCTAAAACGCATCGTAATAATCAGCCAGCGTTCCGTTTTGAACTTGGCTGGCTACTACGGAAAGATTTTCACAAAATTGTGGCTGATGTCTGGAATGAGAAAGTTAAAGGTTCGGATGCTTTGGAGGTCTGGCAAAATAAGATAAGAAGATTAAGACAATTTTTGAGGGGATGGGCTAAGAATGTGAGCGGAAACAATAAAAAGGAGAAAAAGGAACTCATCAAAAAACTGATGATTTGGACAAAAAGGCTGAAACCACGTTGCTAAGTCAACAAGAGATTGAACTTAAACATCGCTTAAAGGAAAGACTGGTTTCTCTTCTTAGGGAAGAGGAGATCTACTGGTACCAAAGGTCCAAATCAACAAAACTTTTACAGGGGGATAGGAATACAAAATATTTTCATTTGATAGCAAATGAAAAACATAGAAAGACTAGAATCTTTCAGTTAGAGCAAGATGGTGAGATTATCAAGGGCGAAGACAATCTTAAGAAATATATCACGAGGTATTATAAAACTTTGTTTGGACCACCTAATGGAAATAATTTTTCCATGAATGAGTCTCATACAGAGGATATTCAACAAGTATCCCTAGAGGAGAATCAGAGCCTTACCACAAAATTCTCAGAAAAAGAAGTTAGGGATGCAATTTTTGGTATGAAACCGAATAAGGCCCTAGGGCCAGATGGCTTTCCTGCAGAGTTCTATCAAGAGTTTTGGGGACTCATAAAAAATGACATATTAGCTATGTTTGATGAATTACATAGCGGTTGTTTGCCTCTTCACAACTTGAATTTTGGAACAATTACTTTGCTTCCAAAGGCAAAAGAGGTCAAGCAAATCCAACAGTATAGACCAATTTGCTTACTTAATGTAAGCTTTAAGGTTTTTACCAAAGTACTTGCAAATAGAACTAATGCAGTAGCCAATAAGATTGTCAGTCCATCCCAAACAGCCTTTATGTCTAGTAGGAATATTTTAGAAGGAGTTGTGATTCTTCATGAAACACTGCATGAATTGAGGAAGAAAAAACTTAATGGGGTTGTGCTCAAATTGGATTTTGAAAAAGCTTACGACAAAGTTGATTGGGACTTTCTACAACAGACTCTTCGGGTGAAAGGTTTTTCAAATAGGTGGTGTGATTGGATTAAGAAAGTGGTTAGCAAAGGTAATGTGAATGTTAAAGTTAATGATGATTTGGGTCATTATTTCCAAACAAAGAAGGGGGTACGACAGGGTGATCCTTTCTCCCCGTTTCTTTTCAATCTGATAGCCGACATGCTTGCTACCTTGATATCAAGGGGCAAAGCGAATGGCCAGTTTAGGGGGGTCATCCCTCATTTAGTCGAAGGTGGTCTATCTATCTTACAGTATGCAGATGATACCATCCTCTTTTTAGAACATGATCTTGCTGAAGCAGTAAATCTGAAACTCGTGCTGAGTGTTTTTGAAAAACTATCAAGTCTCAAAATCAATTTTCACAAAAGCGAGATCTTCCTTTTTGGAGAGGCAAAATTATATAAGAAAGAATACGTACATCTATTTGGATGTAAAGAGGGAGTGTTCCCTTTCAAATACCTGGGCATTTCAATGCACCATCGAAAAATTCAGAACAAAGATTGGGTGGAAATAGAAGAAAGATTCCAAAAGAAATTGGGAAGTTGGAAGGGCAAACTGCTCTCTGTTGGAGGTAGACTAGTTTTAATTAACTCAGTCCTTTCTAGCTTACCCATGTTCATGTTTTCGTTTTTTGAAGCCCCTAAAGGGGTTATTAAAAAGTTGGACTATTATAGATCCAGATTCTTTTGGCAGAGCGATGAGCATAAAAAGAAGTATAGGTTGGCTAAATGGTCTTCTCTCATGCTTCCTAAGTGTTTTGGGGTGATAGGTATATTAGATTTGGAGCTTCAAAATAAGTGTCTTTTGAGCAAATGGCTCTACAAGCTTTTGAATGAAGATGGTGCATGGCAAGAGCTTATTAAAAAGAAATACTTGCATCATAAATCTATCACTCAAGTGTCTAAAAAACCAGGAGACTCTCAATTCTGGTCGGGTTTGATGGGTGTGAGAAATCAGTTCCTTTCTTTTGGTTCTTTTCGAACCCAAAATGGTCAATGTGTGAGGTTTTAGGAGGATAAATGGAACGGAAGAAGGGCGTTCATGGATCTTTTTCCTAACCTATATAGAATAGTTAGGAAGAAACATGTCACTGTGGCAAGTGCTTTGAATAGTATTCCTCTTAACATTTCTTTCAGAAGAACATTGATAGGGGATAATTTGGTATCATGGTTTGAACTAGTTTCAAAAGTAGCTAATATATCTCTAGCTGTTCTTCAATTTTGGATGGCAAAGAAGTTACAGAATTGAAGCTTAATGTTGGTGGTTTTTTTAATTGCTCTAGTCCTATGAGTATTTGTTGGTGGAGAGGAAGTCTCCTTTTGCTTTCGGCATGCAGTGTGGCATGAATATTCCTTTGTGTTGTTCTTGGACGTGTGTTAAATTAATTTTACAGCCTAAGTGCTATGTAAGTGGATATTTGGACCAAATACACTCATCTGTGAGTGTTGAGGCTAGATATTTTTTCCTTCATCTAAAAAAATGAAACCTAATTATAAAATTCCCAATTTCATGCTCAAGTATCAATATCCAAACAGGGTGCTAGTGTTGTTGTCAGCAACGCGATGATCTAGCACAGTCGATGATCATTGTTGAGGCATTTCCAGTGAGGGTTTCCTTTGGGTTGCATTTTTATTACAGCACATCGACATGTTTATTGACGTAGCAATGTAGTTGAAAAGAGAGTTTAATGGGACGAGAGAGTTTGATCCATATGATGCTCAAGATATATTATTACTTAGACAAACGCTGAGGTGGTATCGTTTGATAACTGACTGATCTTGATGACCCCTTGTTAAAATAATAATGTGAAACCCCTTTCCTTTCGTCAGTTGTGACTATTATTAGCACACCGTGCAACTTGCAGGTGTTTTTAGGCCTTAAAATAGGTTCCAATAGATTATGTTTCCTGACCGTACCAAGAGGGGAGGCACAAGTCCCAGCCCCACGTCATCGGTATCATGTAGACTCATTAGGACAAGTAGCACTATTTAATCCTTGAACTCAGGTACTTTTGTCAATTAAACAAATGGTGAATTTGTTGTGGTAGCAGACCTCAATCATTGGACTCAAGCTGCTCACGGTATATTTTATCACCCCCATAACGCGACGAATATTCTAGCTTGACATTTATGGAAATATAGGACATCTTGTTGTTTTATGCAGGGATTCTTTTCGTACGAACTATCTATATTTTGAAGTATATTGTTAGGTCATATAATTTCAGTTGTTGCCTACTTGTATAATAGAAAGAATATCTAAATGGCGCCCTTCTTTTGTATGGGCTAATGATCCTAGCTAATTCGATCATGCATGTACTTGCTGATCAGCTTTTTCCTCTGTGTGATGTGTTGTGGCTACTTAGGTAGTGGTTGACTGGTTGTAGTAATCATGTTGTTCATACTTTGCTAGCATTGCAGCAACCAGCAATGTGCTGTTAGGTGTCCCTTTGGTGTTGCTTTGAGAAAGATAGTTATCCTATTCATCTGTTCAGGTCAAAGATGGTCCACCCACCAAAAATGTGGTACAGTAGCCGCTAGTAGGTAATCCAGGTTCCAAGTAATTAACCACCTCTGCTATTATGAAAGGTTCTGAGTTCAACTTTAAACAAAAACGAATTTCTTCTTTTTTGACAGATTTTTCCCATTTTCAAATTTATCCTCTATTTTTTGTCAGATTTTTCCCATTTACAAATTTAACCAACTAAATGATTCCATAACTTTTTTTCACAAAATGCTAGAAATCTTTCTATGAAACAGACATTTTGTGCATAATCTTACTATTACCAACTGAAGACTCCTTTCCTCCTTATTAATCCTCAGAAGATGCGCTAAAAAAATCATAAAATTTTTCACAATAATCAGAAACATCCTAATATCAATTGGCGGATTGGAATCTTAATAGCCATTAGATTTTTTTGTAATTACCCACATCTGCCATTATGAAAACAATATTAAGTAACCCATCACTACATATTAGTTAACCATTTTGCCATTATGAAAGAAAATACGAAATAACACCTTAAATTTATAACTAATTAATTGCTCACATTTGCTATTACGATGGATATACCAAATAACCTCTCTAATTGGTATCTAAATTATTCACTTTGCTAACCGACAGTATAATGAAAATAGACCCTCAAATTTATATTAAATTTACCAACTTTTGCAATCTTATGAAAGATTACATAATCAATAATCAAGCCCTACATCTAAGGTAGCAAGATATGCTATTATAAAAAATCTAAGTATAAAAACAGATCTATATATGGTGTACTATCACACATAATTGAATAAGACGCTAACCCGTGCGAGAGCACGGGCTGATAGAATAATTACTAATTAAACACTATAAAGAGATACATTACTTAGGAGAAATGCTAGAAAAAACCCAAAGATTTCTCATAAAAACCATAATAGAAGCATGCATTTTAACTGTTTTAAACCCTCCGCCCCAAGCTACTGTTCCTTTAGATTTCGAATTAATTCATTTATTTTTCTATGAATGTGTTTTTGTATATGTGTCTAGATTCATAATATCTATCCAAAATGGACGGTAGAAATAGAATTAAAATAAACATGAATTAGAACGGAAGCATTACTAATTTCACAGGAAGAATAGGAAAATTTTCCTCCATTCCAAAGAGAGCATAAGCTGAACGTGTGGCCATGAATGTGGAGAATTTTTCTCAAGTCACTCTTCTTTCCTTGACAACCAAGGGGGCCAGGGTTTGAGGGTTAAGTGTGTGCCTAATAATTTCCTCCAGCCTGAGCCTCATCCCCTCTCTCTCTCTCTCTCTCTCTCTCCCTGTGTCACTTTAATGCGTCGTGATCCCTCTCCTCCAATCCCGACAAAGTACACCATCGTCTCCTGTCTTGATGTTCTCCCCTCCCTCTCTCCCTACTCTCCTATCATATGCTCCTCTCTTCTCCTTCCTCCGCTCATCGTCTTCCCTGCAACGCACTAGATTAGTCGAGAAACCCTACCAAAACTTCATAAAATAGTGTCGATCTCCACAAGCACAGACATCTCTCTCTATCTGAAAAAAAAATCCCGGCAAACCACAGTATTTTCCATAGCACATAGTCGGCTAGCCCTTGCTTGCTTGATCTTACTTGCTCTAACGCCGCCGCCGTCGGCGGCACTGCCGAGCCTCCACTGCCCCCACGTTATCAAACCAAATCAGCTCAACAGCCCCGCAAAGAACAGTTCATAAGTCACCAAATCCATTAGCAACCATACTCCTCCACCTGCGTCCCTGAACAAAAAACATCACCTTGTGCATATACCATGGTCTAAAGAATCATGGACATCATCGGAGATGGCGGTGGTGGAGGTCGCCGGCCCAACTTCCCCTTGCAGCTTCTGGAGAAGAAGGAGGAATATCCTTGCTCCACGTCCCCGGCAGCTGGTATGGGGCCTGTGGGCGCCGGAGCTGGTGTTAATGGGTCGGCGGGGCCGGGGGAGCTGCAGGTGAAGAAGGTGGCGCCTCCGAAGCGCTCGTCGACCAAGGACCGGCACACGAAGGTGGAGGGGCGCGGGCGGCGCATCCGGATGCCGGCGATTTGCGCGGCGCGGGTGTTCCAGCTGACCAGGGAGCTGGGTCACAAGACGGACGGGGAGACCATCGAGTGGCTGCTGCAGCAAGCGGAGCCCGCCGTGGTCGCGGCCACGGGCACGGGCACCATACCGGCCAACTTCACCTCGCTCAACATCTCCCTCCGCTCCTCCGGCTCGTCCTTCTCCATCCCGGCGCACCTCCGCGCCGCCGGCTTGCCCGGCCCGCGCTTCGGCGGCGCGCGGGGAGACCCGTGGGACCGCGTCGTGAGCCTCGGGTTCAGCGGCGCCGAGGGCCCGCCGTCGGCCGCCTCCTCGGCTTCGTCGCCCCTGCTGCTGAGCTTCCACTCCGGCAGCGCCGGTCTCGACGTGTCACCGTCGTCGTCGTCTGCCGCCGCCAGCTCCGACCTGTCCCGGAAGCGGCGGTGGGAGCAAGAAATGCAGCAGCAGCTGCAGCAGCAACAGCAGCAGCAGCAATACCAGCAGCAGATGGCCGGGTACACGCAGAGCCAAATGCCGGGCGCCGTGTGGATGGTGCCGAGCAGCAACGCGCAGGCCGCAGCAGCGGCCGGCGGCAGCGTCAGCAGCGGCAGCGAATCGATCTGGACGTTCCCGCAAGCAGGCGGCGGCGGCGGCCCCGGCGGCTCGGCGACCGTGTACCGCGGCGTGCCGAGCGGGCTACATTTCATGAACTTCCCCACGCCGATGGCGCTACTCCCCTGCGGGCAGCAGCTCGGGCTCAGCCCCGTGAGCGGTGCCGACAATAATGGCGGCGCCAGCGCCGGAGGCGAGGGCCCGATGGGGATCCTCGCCGCGCTCAACGCGTACCGGGCACAGACCGCCTCGGATGCTGCTGCTGCGGCGGCGGCGCATCAGAACGGAGCGGAAGGCGGCTCTAGTCAGCACCAGCCCCACGGCGGCGGCGAGCACGAGCAGCAGGAGAGCATGAGCCCCAGCAACGACTCGTAGGTCTTCGCGGGCGCGTGTGCCCTGCACAGCTGGTCGATCTGCTGAGGCGTCGTCGTTCCTGTTTTCAAACTGTTCTTCTTGACTTCCTGTTTGCGGTTTTCAGTTTGCATTGCTATGGCCGTCTCTGTCTCCTTCAAATTATTCTCTTGCAAGGATCATATGGTCACATTTCTTGGCATCTGGGGGACAATCATCTTCCGTTCTTGTTTTTGGGTGTCACTGATCACACCAAGAGAAGACGAAGGGAGAAAATCCATGGAGGACCGCTGGAGAGGGTTTTCATCTTGTTAGGGTTTGACGAGAGCATGCCGGGGGTCGAAGAGATATTGGCAGCCATGGCCCATGAGCCATCTATGAGACTAGGACTCTCAACCATGCACGATCCTTCTTCTTACGGAGGGGATGAACTCCAGGTGATTAAATTACCCTTGTTTCTTCTCTCGCTGTCGCAGCTCCGATCCCCATTTTCTTGGCTACTAATTAAAGCGCTAGGCCGGAAGACAAATAATCTGGACTGTGGCAGGCAGCAGGCACGGCAGTTTGGTAGCTTAGCGCTCGAGTTACCGGTTTCCGGCCTAGCACTCGGTGTCCCTAACTCAAGTAGTTATATAAGTTGCCGATAGAAAACGAAATGCAGCAACAGTGACACCCAACAGTAGCAACACCAACACACCCCGGATATATTATTCTATTAGGCCAGCGCTCAGAGACCTGCTGACCAGCGACCAGTGATCACCCCAGGCCGGCCGGCCGGCAGGCAAGGCGCATATATAGCGCATTATTGCATCATTTGCATGGCACCACGCCATGCAGCACCAACCATGAGTCCATGACCCGTTCGTTAAGCTCCAGCCCGGCCGGTCGCCGGCGCCATCGTTTTGTGCGGCAACCATGCATGGCACCGTCCGGTCCGGCCATCCCTAATGCAACTGGCGCGCGGCGCGGACGGCGCGGCGGCGGCAAGCGAATTCCGCGGGCGGGAGCGAGGCTGGAGGAGGGAGATCAGCCGGAGGGAGAGGACCCGGCCGACCGGCCCACGCGCGGGCGCTCTGGCAGTACTGGCTACTCCTGCAGGCACCAGCGGGTCGGGTGGCCCCTAGTAGCCTCTGCTTCCAGCTCCAGGGTTGCCCTTTTATTGTCTCCCGCGGCCGGGGCCCCGTCCCCCCCGTGGGCCGTGGCCCGGCGGATCCGTCGTCGCGTCGCGCGCGCGGCTCTGGCCGGTCTCCTCTATTTTCCTCTCTCGTCACCCACTGCCAGTCTGCCACTGCACGTACGTACGGGGTGCAACATAGTATACTAACAATCAACAGCACACCACGTTCCATTTGTATACATGGCACGTACAGGAGACCGGGCCAGCCTATATGAATGATCGAGTGCGTTCGTGGATGCCGTCGTTGAGGACTAGAGGTGGCCAGCAGCTAGCTAGGTGTGTGCGCGCACTCGTGACTATATTCGATGCGACCGACTCGACCTGGCATGTTGTAGACATGACAGGGGGTAGTGCAAGCAGAAACCTGATCGAATAATCAACGTACAATTACAACGGGTCTTTATATATATCCAAAGCGGAGGGTTTTTTTTTTTTTAACTCAAAGCCATAACTGCAATCGATCGATGAGATCGATGACCAAACGCTTAGTGGATTACAAAAACTCTTGGAGGCGATCACTCCAAATTGTTGGGCGATCCGGGTCCCCACTAAATTCAAGGTCTTATATGGAATTGCTTAGGGATAAAATAGATTGTCTTATCCTACTTATTAGGTATTAGGGTTTAGATGACATCCTCATCCTCTTGAGTATGATGCAATTACATCAGCCCTCATGTATTATATCATAAATACCCCATCATAGGCAAGTTTACACACCGAGACAGGCTAACAGATGTGCACACCCATTACACTCTCTCCCGGTACATGGCATGTATCAATCTCAATGAAGTGCTCCCGAATGAGTGCGCTCTTGAATACCAAGGAAAAGAACTCCACTAGACCCTTGATCAAAGACCACAGTTCGAATACCAGAAATAAGAGACTTCTGGTAAGGTCGAAAACGGATGGGATCTCATCCTGTTTTCTATTTTTTACCTTATCTATATTTCTATATTTACGGAAAAATGTGGAAATAGGACGGACCAAGGAGATGGTGTTTCCTGTCCGTTTCCACTAGATCTCATTTTTAGCTATAAAAAAACCTGTATTGTTATTTGTTTCATGTTATAAGGGACAAGTCAAATAGCTTACATATATGTAACTTTTTAATTAAGACGAGAAGAGAGAATTTAAACCCATTGATTTCTAGTTATTATATTTAGCAACCATTCTATCTTCAACACTAGAAACTTTATAGATTACATTGAGGTGGAGTACCCGGCTACTAAAAACTTTAGATGGAAGTACTTGACTACTTGAAAACTTTATATCAGACGGAGTATGACGTATTCTCTTCACCCATATGTATGTTAATGACAAAAGTTTCTACCCATTTGGGTAGGGTGGTTGTGGGCGGGGCATGTTATATTACCCGCGTATCATGGGTAAAGTTATACTCAGTTCAGCGATACATTTGTGTATATCAATTCAGGCCAAGCTAGTGTTTTAATTTGTCTAAAAAAGGAACACACTCTATGCCTACGGTAGCCCAACTATAGGCTTCAACTTAAATATAAAACTCAAATATCTCTTAAATCTCTATCAAAGACTTCTGGGTATGCTAGTGAAACGCTATTGAGTTGTTGTAGTGACCATGTGTTGTTAATCGAGCATTTATCCCGTTAATGGTCTATTAGGCTCATTAAGCATCCATTAGCTCAAAAAACACTAAACCTTATTTTGGAGTTGCTAAGTGAAAACTCGACCCGTGTTGGGTAGGCATCATTTTGGCAACAACCCTTTCTCACTATCCTCGTTGGCCGCCTACGTTTAGCTTGTGTGCATGTACCTCTATTTTCTATTTCCTTCATAGGGCCTAGGTAATCTTAGCCGTTTAGGTGTTGGTGCATTTGGTTTTTATCCTTTTTTTTTGTTATTGTTTTTATGGTTTATAAGTTGTGTCTTACTCCATGTAGTTGTGGTCTTTCGACCCTCTTAATGCAATACACACCCAAGTGTGCTTAAAAAAGAGAAAAGTCTATTTTGCAACCTCAAACTATCATGATCGTTTGATTTTCAACCCTAAATCACGAAACTAGGTACCCAAAGTCCCTAAAGTAATTAACAAAACTAAATGAAAGAGCCCATGGACATATTGAAAGCGATTTTGGACATTGGTTCTCTATTTTTAAAACGATAAAACCTTGTTTAATTAGAAGAAAATATGAAATTTGTATCAAATATTTTCTACAAATATAAGATATTTACTAGTGCTCTATTTGGATATTTTTGAAAATTATTTGTTGCTTTCTCCAAAGTTCTATTTAGAGCAATAAAAACAATAGGTGTAGGCATAAACAAGTATCAAGTCTCTTAAAATAGAGCACCAATAGATTGATTGTGTTTCAGGAGAAATTGGTACAAGTTTAATATTTTTCTAATTTAAAATATTCATTATAAATGTTTAGATATTAAATAAGATTTTATTATTTGTAAAAGTAGAAACCATAGTTGAATACCGCTTTCACCAAAGGCAAGGGTGGTGTTTCACCCAGTTTGGTTACTTCGAGGGCCATAGGTACCTAGTTTCATAACTAAAGGTTGAAAATCGTACAACGTGATAGTTAAAGGTTGTAAAATATACCTTTTCCTTAAAAACATTAGTTGACATTGATCTTGCCCCCCCCCCCCTTAATCGGACAATGCTACGTTGATCGTTGGTGATCTCCAAAATTGTGTCTTACATGGTCTTGAGATATATAGGGGGGGTGGAGGTTGGGTTGGCATCACAATTTTAACATGGCATATGGTAGTATCGAAAACTCTATAGTTTGAATTTGAACGAGTAATATTCTTTTTTTTTTGCGAATACACAATACAACGCAGACACTCACAAAGACGCACGTACACTCACCCCTATGAACGCACACACGCACACCCTACCCCTATGAGCACCTCCGAAGCACCGTGTAAAGAGCCGGCCATCTCGAGATTCACGAAGTCACCACAGGCGCCTCGCTGTTGACGGGGATATCACCTACCACTAAAAGAATAAAGCCATTAAATCCTGAAATAATTCGCTCCCACCAGGAATCGAACCCAGGATCTCATGTGCCGCTCGAGCTGCTGACAGGACCATTTTTATTGTAGGATTTGAATTTAAGATGCTATATATAGTTTTTTTTTTACAATGGTTCTATGTGAAATATCAAGTACTCTCTATGTCCCAAATTGTAAGGGGTTTTAGACCTCTACTAAATTCATTCATTACTCAATGTATTATATTCAATATATGTCTAGATTTATTAACATCCATTTATCAACATTCAAATGAATGCGTACAGATGAAAAAGATGACTAGAAACCCTTACGATTTGAGACGGAAAGAATACTCCCTCCAGTCTTCAAATATAATACTTGATGTTGGGTTTTCATGTTGGATGCAAATACTTGATGTTAAAGCATTTGAACCTCATGTTGGACTAGTATACCCTGGTGACCTATGCACATTGTCCCACCTGCATGCACCAACAAAAAAAATGGCAAAAAGAGCATCTATGAGAGAACTTGAAGGGTGGATGTAAAGAGTCTTGGGAGTTGCACCACAACCAACTGGACTAACATCCTAATGTGTTTTGATATGAAACCGTGGTCTATTTATTAGGGATACTGTAGAAAAAAGCAACCCTATTTAATTGCTCCTTGGTATGAGAAATCATGTCCAAAACATAAAGTATTTGAAGACTCGAAGGAGTATGTATTTCATTTCTGGCACCAACTATTGAAGTCTCTGCAACAACATGCATGTAGACGGCTTAGGGTCAACAACTCATATACCGGTGGTTGGATACTCAGTTGAGCTACCGTATATATTTGGCAGTGATTAGGCCATCCATCGGGCGTTCTGGCCGAGAGGCCTTTGTTGCCCAATACTAACACCGTACCGGTGGGCAACATCGTCGACACGCACACTGGGCATGGCCACATGATTAGCTGCAGCTGTCGGTCGTTCTCTGCGCCGTCACATGTGGAGCCGATTGGCCGCATGCTCGTCCTGCGCGTCGCATCGATCGAGTGGTCTGGTCCCGTGGCGCCGGCAGCTATTGCTGCTGCATGCTGCTGCTTCCTAAAACTATTTTAACCCATTGTCTACAAAGATTGTTTATCCACTGTTTCTTCATTATTTTAGTTTTTTTTTCGATAGTGCTACAGTATATAGATAATCCAACCCCACATGCATGATATGGTGTCATCCTTCATCGCTTGCCTAGCTAGCTAATCGATGACCACGCTTTGACCCCCGATCGAGACGCCCAGCCAGGTGGTATATCAGCAGCACGTACACGTCGGTGTTTTAGTTCTGCTTATGCACAAGCACCAGTAAAATGTACGTACGTGCTCCTATATACCGGAGCATTCTCCGAGGGGAAGGGCAAGGGGAGGGAGCTCTGAATTTGAGCTTTGGACGACCTCGGCTGGCGGGCGCATTCCCCCTCTTCCCAAAAGATGGACAGCAGGCAGCGCAGGCAGGCAGGCGCATGTGTGCGTGGGCACCGAGGCAACAAGATTGCAGGAGGCCGGCAGGGGGTATCATGCATCGACCCAGTCCTTTTTTTCCTCATAGGGATCATGAGTGAGCGCAAAAGCGCGCTGCCGGCAGCCACCATTTGCCGCTGCCGCTGCCTCGGCGGCTCGGCCTCCCCCCACCCACCAGCCCGCGCACAGAAACACACACACACACACGGGACACGGCAGCAGCGAGACGCGACGCGACGCGACGCGACTCGATCGGTGCAAGCCCAACGCGTCGCCGGGGTCGCCGTCGCCGCGTCCCTTTCCTCATGTCATCCATCCCCCTCTCCCCTCCCTCCGCCTGGCCGCTGCTTCATTTGGGCTCCCCGGTCGTCGTCCCAGACAGAGGCATGCACAAGGCCGGGAATGGGAATCTGCAGATGGAGCCCCGGGGCACGTAGTACGGTGGCGACGCAGCGCGGACCGGGGCCGTCACAGGCGGCAGGACGCGCGGTATACAGTCTACATCTACAGACTACAGAGGGCAGCCACCGCTGCCCGGCTGGCTTTGCGATTGCGACCTTTATCGCTTTGTTGCGGCTCGATCGGGATGCGTCACGAGGCCACGCACATACACTACTCGATGGGCTTTGGGTGGCAGCCGCAGCTTTATGCCGGCGGGGCGCCAGATTTTACGTGCGTGGCGTCGACGCGGGCACAGTGTGATGGTTGATGTGCGGACGAGCCGAGCGCATGCGATGCGGTGAGTTCCTCCCACTCCCTCCCAGTCTACTCTCACCCCCTGCCCTGCCCCTGCGTGTGTGTGTGTGTGTGTTTCCTTTTCAGAAAGGGCTCAGCTTTCGCCGCTCTGAAACGCTGCGCCTGCGCCTGCCTATAGCTCCTTTCTGCAGCCCCGGCGGGCGAGCAGAGGCCGTGGCCATCCCGCGCCATGATTTGAGCTTGATGCGCTGATGATGTTGTTGCTGCGTGCATGGCCTGTGGTGGCCGACGGAGCTGCAGCTGCTGCATAGGAGTATACATTTCTCATGAATGGATCACCAGCTGGATTGGATACGATACAATACAAGAACCCAATCAGGCTGCCGATCGCTGGCAGGCCGCTGCAAATCCCTGGGAGTACCAGCCTAGGCTGCTAGTCTGGTGCTACTCCTATCCCTACCTAAAAATTCTACTGCCAAAAGTGCCGTGGGTTTTAGTGCGTTTTTGGCCGCGTCCTGTCTTTGAACAGGGAGCGAGCGAGCGTGGTGGAATTGGAGAAGCAAATCGATTCAAGGATGGATGGCTGCTACACAATCCTTTGTCGTGGGCTGTGGATGCTACCGTCGTCAGTGATGGCATCTCTGCGTGCGTCTTCATTCAAAGTGTTGTTAATTAGGCGGTATGTAGCTGTTAATTGGATTAGAAGGCCCCAATGGGTTTTTTAAAAAAGGAAACGTGGTCCATTTTCAGCTCTGGACTTTTGATCGACATGCTCAGTGAGACCTAATACGACGGTCGACAGGTTTCTGATAAGGTGTCACTGCTCCTGCTTACGCGGACAATCCCACCCAAAACGCAAACTTCTGCATGGATCGTTTTACATTTTAATACTAGTATTTTCTTTTTTTTTTTTTGGGAAAACCAATGGGACAGCGAAACACCGTACATGGATGGGTAATGCTCGAATTCCTGTCTAATAGAGTAATGGATGGTAGAACGCCAACGCATCCACAAGGGAGTGTGTGTTGGCGACGACAGAGCTCTGGAACCCTTCGCCCATGGCGAGACGGCGTCGCTCTCGCCTTGGAACTTGGAAGGTGGCCGGCGGCGCTTTTGTCGTTTCGTTATTTCGTGACAGGGCACAGGCAAGCCTTGCCGTAAGTGCCGGCTTGTGCCAACAATGGCTCTACGTCTGCGGGCATAGTTTTCTTGTTGAGGGCGTTGTCTCGGTTGCTATGCAATTTCTCAAAGTAAAAACTTGGTCTGCTAGATGAACGGTTGATGGTGGCGCTTTGGTTACCGCTCTCTTCTTGAAGACGTCGGCTTGAGAACCCCGCCCCTTAGTTCTAGCTTTATGGACACTTTGGCTAGGAAAGCTTGGTAGGTAGACTGCTTAGTGCTCTTATGTTTGCTGGATCGTAGATGCCATCGGTTGCTTAGTTCTCGAGCGTTGTTGTTGCTTACTTTGCTGTTCATGAGCGTCGTTAAGTGGTTTGGTGTGTCGGATGTATCTCTTATTTTTCATTCTTGTTTCCATGGTTTATAAGCCACGGTTTGTTCTCTATGATTGCAATTTTCTATCCTCTTAGATAAAAAAAAACATGCTATGGCGTGGTCGAAAAAAAGACAGGCACGGGCACGGACGGGACGTGCCGCGGTGCCGGTCCACGCGCGTCGCGGTCGGCCTGATCGGCTCGTACGTAACGTGCGTCCCCAGTCACGTCGGGATCGCGGCACACGGGGCGTACGCCGCGCCGTTGCCGGCCGGTGTCGTCGTCGATCGGCCACACGAACAGCAAGCGGACGGGACAGCATCCTGCTCCTGCATGCCCACCTGCCGCCATGCCGGGCCTGGCCTCTGTACGGACAGTTCGCCGTACATGTGGAATCTCTTGCCGGAGTTGGGCCGCATGAATGAAGAACGCCGTGCCTCGCGGTTCGCATCAGCGCAGCTGGGCCGACACAGCATGGCCCAGAAAGGCACAGGAATTGGCAGCCAGCCTTATTGCTCCGCGGAGGCAATGGTGTCTTTGAGCTGTTATTTGAATTTTATATAGAGGTTCCGATTCTTCTGATATAAACCCAAACAGATGCAGATCATTAAGTGTGCACTCGAGGCTCGACTCCACTTTCCTGTGGGCAAGGATGCTTGGAGCTGGAGCCCATCACTCCAGCTCATGGTTTCCATATACCGGGCAGCAGCAAGAACCACGTTTTTTCAGGCTGGCAACTATCCAGCCGACAGCCTGGGCCATAAGCACAGCTCACAGATCCCTTTCGAATTCTAAAACCGCACAAAGCGTCAACATGACTTTACTAGTTGCAGGTTACAACAGAGACAAAGTATTGAGAGCGGGACGCCCAGCTCACTGTTGCATTACACAGAAAAAACATCAGCTCTCCTTGTCAGGCACAGCAGAGAGGAAACGGACCTGAGTGCACCTTCGTTAACGAAATGTTTTATTTGCTATATCTTTGTTAACAAGATGGCGTCTGCCTAAAGGATTTTACTATATGCAGGAAGATACTTCTACAACAAAAATACAGTCAGAAACCACACTTCTTAATCAGACTTGGTCTGCACTGCTTGGTTGAGCTTGACCGGACGTGCCTCAAACCCACCTCCCTTGCGGGTCTCCAGAGTGTAAGGCATGTATGTTCCGAGGATCTTGTCCCACATCACAAAGAAGGGCTGCGAGAAGTTGTACTTGTTGCCGTAGAGCTGGTGGTGGATGTCATGGTAAGCGCTGTTGTTGCTGAAGACATGGAGGACGTTCCCGGGGAGCCACAGGCCGCAGTGGTCATCGACGGTCTTGATGGTAGCGAACGAGAAGAAGAATATGCCAGTCCTTGGGGTCATGCCGGAGACGAGGAACGAGAGGGCACCGCCGATGGTGTCGAGGATGAGTCCCTCCAGGGGGTGGTTGTAGAGCACTCCGAACGCGTAGGGGACGACGAGAGTGTGATGCTTAGAGTGGACGTGCTTGTACAAGAACTTGTTGATGTGCATGTATCTGTGCATGAAGTACTGCCATGTGTCCATGACAAACATTGCAATGATAAATTGCAACGCTATTATCAGGGCCGGAGGTTGCTTCCTAACTGTCCCACTCTCATCACCGAGAACCTGCAGTTCCAGGAGATTTCATGATTGTAAATACAGTTTTCACAGGTGAAATTTCAAAGTCTAACTCCAGAAGCAGCATCTAGAACTAGAACCAATAATATTGGCCAAAAACTAGAAAGAGACTTCTACAGTCATGTTGCCCAGTGTACTGGTGTAGTTCAAACTTTAATGGTTCCTAAATTCCTATACTGTCAACTCTGTTTATACTTTTGCTGTTTTGCAACCACCAGAAGTAACATTTCAGTTCCCACAGTGAAATTTTTTTTATGATGCAAATAGCAAAGCTACTTCTGTTAACTCAACAATTAAGCTTGAGATATGTTCAGTGTTCAGCAGAAAAAAAAATAACAGCAAATAAGTTCAGGTCGTTAGTTAGTTCAGAGATTTGCCCTGAACCTAATGATTCCACCTCCATCGATTACTAAGCCATGAGCACAAAAATCTTCATTTTTTTCAAGAAAATGGTATCAAATCAATCAAAATGGCACCAAAATTGCATACTTTGCTACTGAATCGCATTGAAACCATCTGGAACATGGTCTACTTACCAAGCTGAACATCTGGAAAATAACTAACAAAATACTAGTACCAAATACTAATCACACATTTCAAGAGCTTCGTACTGAAAATTACAGACTTTTATTGGCAATTAGATGCTACAAAGAGGAATTTTACCGTGAAGAGAAGAAGGGAGACGGCGATTTGGAACGCCTGCTGGACGAGGACGCCCCTGACGACCGTCCACTTGGAAACAATGTTCCTGACCTCCTCGCCCTTGGGGTGGAGCCTGTAGTCGTCCATCCCCAGCCCGTCCAGCACGATGTACAGCCCCGAGTAGAGCCAGTACACCGCAATCGGCACGAAGGTGCCGAGCAGCTCGTCAGAGATCGCGAATGCCATCCTCACTCACTCGGGTGCAAATTAAATTTTCACTTCAGCAGCTGCCACCACTGAACCCTGCGGCCGTCAGCAAGCGAAAAAGCAATGAGGCGTTAGCCGGCAGCTGATTGAGCTAGACGTATGCATGAACAACCAAATCTCGAACCCAAGCGGCCGCAATGTCCTGGCACTATGACCTACTAGCAGATGAGCACTTGCAGCCGCAAATGTGCAGGCCCCCAGATGAAAGCAAGCATTTTCCGAAAGGTGAACGCGGAGAATCAGGGCGGATCTTGTTCTTACCAAGGAAAACAAAGAAGCCCCGACGACTCCTCCTCCTGGCTCTGTTCCGACTTCCGAACAGGGAAAGAAGCGCCTTTTGCTGGATTGCCCCTGCTCATGGATGAGATGAGCGGCCGGCGAGTACTTACTTATAGCTGGGCGGGCAAGGGCAACGCGGGTGGTCTGAGAAGGTCGGCGAGACCGGCGACTGGACTGGCCGGCGCTGGGGTAATTTTTTCAGTCCAGGCGTGGGGAGGGGAGAATGCTAGCCGCGCACTTCCTCTGCGCGCTCCTGTTTTGACTTTCTGCAGGCGTATCTCTTGCGGCCAGGAGACGGATTCGTGGAGCAGCGGAGGTTGCTGACCGGCAGAGCAGCTGTGGTTAACCGGCGACAAGGTGCAATCCTAGCAGTAAAAACAGAAGCTATTATGGGCACAGGATTGTAACTTTGTAAGATGTGGGGAAGGATTTTCTCTGCACAAGCGTCACTTCCTTAATCCCCAACATGTCGATGAAAAATGTGTGATCTGTTCATGTACTCAGAAGGTTAGGCCCTGTTTCAGTAGCTAAAACTATAAGTCTGACTGTTAGCTAGCTGTAAACAGTATGTTGACTAGTAAAGTGGATTGGGTAGCTTTGTATTGACCAATCTACTGGATGATGTATTTTTAAAAATCTTTAGTTTTAATTAAAAATAAAGCATTATATGTTTTTCAAAATCCTTTTTTAAAGAGAAAAGCAACGACACCTCTATTGGATGAGGTGGGCGTTTCTCTGCATAGGTACTCTATAATAATCTGCTAAGACTTGGGTAGATCTGTTCCTAAGCCATCCAACCTGATTGAAAAGAACTGATTGGATTCGACCTGAACAGCGCAACGGACGGACTAAGACATATTTTTTGACCCGCAACAATCGATGGGCTGAATCTAAACCATGGTTTTGACCTAAAACTTAACTCATGGCAAAAAAAAAAAAAAAACCTAACTCAAATCCAAAAAAACCCAGCCCATCCCGACTCATCCACGAGTCGGGTGCAAACCATTCTAAACAACCTGTAGCGGACCCTTGGGTACCTTTTTTTCACAAAAATCATAGTTTCAGCCTTTTAGGGCACTTCAGCATTCTTCTATCAAACCAATAAAAAGCCACAGCGCAACTACATAGATTGAATTGAAAGTGTAATTTTTTTAGATAATGACTTGAAAGTGTAATTATTCTTTGAACTGAAAATACAATCATATTTGTCACACGGTACAGCTGCAAATTGGATTTCCTCGCTGGATAAGCATATATAACTATTAATCTAGTAAATTCGGCGTTGGTTCAGTACTGCGCATAACGGGCCAGCTTTTTTACAAGTTCAGAGAGCTCAGGAGTCTGAAGTCTGAACCCCCCGTGTTCGGCATTTGCTTTACACCACACATCTGCTGGTGGAAGCTGTTTGGTCAGCTGTGGAGGAAGAAACGGAGCACACGGAAAACGACACTGTGGCGGTTTTAGATTGTATAAAGTAGACACGGCGTCTTGAAAAGAAAGAACTCGTTCCCTGACCTGTCACCACGGTCACGAAAGGGCCGACCCTCATGGTCCTGTCACGTACAGTACGTACCCTGTACCTGCTAGTCCTCATGCTTTACCGTAGGTCAGAAAAGGCGCGCGCCCTACAATACTCGTAGTAATGGTAGTATTACGAGTAAATCAAGTCAAAACAACAACAGCAATTTGACGATTTCCATCTGGTGCAGCGCGCGGCGCAGCAAAATTCCAAACTTGACGTCTTGACTCTTGTGCGTGGAAAAGGCGCCCACGCAAAATTTATATATTCAGCCTGCTAAACACAGCTCATGAGTGCACAAAACTTGTAGATGTAGGCATGTGGCGGCCTGCAAAGCAGCTGCGACCTACACCTGCTGCTATTCGTTTTTTTTAAAGCTAGAGAAAGATTTTACAATTGTTGAAATGGTACCGGAGACGGTTTATATTTTTTTCCAACCACATTAAAACTTGTAAAATAATAATAATAATACCCTATATCCAAACAAAATTTTCTGTGAATAAGGAAATACAAGTATAACCCAGTTACATGTGAAAAGATTTACAGAACTTCCAAACAGGATGGGCTGGTACATTTTGTCATGCAACTGAGCCATTGAAGTCCACATTGGACCTGCGCCACAGGCAGCAGGCAAAGAAGGTAACTACAGAGGTGACTCAGTGGAGAGACGGAGAGTGGAACGCCTGGACCTGGAGAGTCAAACTGAACACCATGCATGGATCAGGACATCCAAAGGCCGTGCTACTTACGAGCGCATGGATGAGGCAGGTCGGCATGAGAAGTTCAGGAACGGGCAGAATTGAAGTATTTGGGGGCTACTTCACGATGAATCACAGAAAGTCGTTGCATTTCGCCATTCACAAGTTCTGAAATGGCTGTTGGTTTTCAAAAGAGAGATTTGAACCGGCAGATAAACTACAAGCTCCATCCCCTACTATAATAGGCAGTTTCGATGAACTCGTGACCACAAAATCGTCGAAGATGCTCTCCTTGAGCACTCACTGTATATTTTTTTTTTCAAAAAACGCAGGAGAGCTACGCATCATTGTATTAAGAAGATGAAAACAGAGGTTCAAAGAACCCCAAGTTACACAAACAGACTCGAACACACACACACAACACACACACATAGCATTACTTGACGAGATACAACTAGGTACACAAATTAGGTCGACCCGACCAACTGATCACCGGAGGGGGGAGGGGGGGGGGGGGCAGTCAAGAGGGATAGCCCTCGAGCCCCTGCCAAGGCCCACAAGCGGCACTCCTCTCCAGCGATAACTTTGGCCGCAGCAACACTTGGAGCCGATCCGTCAAACACACACTTATTTCTGTGGTTCCAGATAGTCCAAGCCCCAAGAATGATGAGTGAGTTGACGCCTTGCAAAATCAACTTTGTTGCAGCATTGTTGGCTGTAGTGTTGCTAGCCTTTTCCCACCAAGCAAAAAAGGAAGAGTCTATAGGTTGTGGGGATAAAGCCTGTAGGTTGACCTGTCTTAGCAACTTAAACCAGAACTCTCTTGCGAAAGCACAGCCAATCAGTAGATGATCAATGGTTTCCTCTTCCTGGTCACAAAGAGGACAGCAGGCCGAGCAGGGTAACCCACGACGAGTGAGTCGATCAGCAGTCCAGCACTTCTTATGAGCGGCTAACCACAAAAAGAATCGGCATTTTGGTGGGGCCCATGACTTCCAAATTTTTTTCCAAGGCTCAAAGAGTGTAGCCCCTAGGAAGAAGCCTTCATAAGCTGATTTGGCTGAGTAGTGGCCATTGGGAGAAAGTTTCCAGATGTGCCTGTCTTCCACCTCCGGTTGTAGTTGTAGACCAGATAGGAGATCCCATAGATGAAGATAATCCGTGAGAACCCCAACATCCAGAGCTCCTTGTATATCTGAGATCCACGTTCGGTTGGTCAGAGCTTCTTGAACAGTGCGTTGCTTGATTCTTCTCTTTAGTATAACCGCAAAGAGCCGAGGAGCCAGCTCCTCAATACTACGACCATCCAACCATCTGTCAGTCCAGAAGAACGTCTGTGCACCATTGCCAACAACCGAAGTAGTAGCCATCGCAAAGAAGGCTTGCACCTGAACAGGTACCTGAACCGGGAGACAAGCCCATGGACGATTCGGCTCAGTTTTTTGCAGCCATAGCCATCTCATTCGTAGAGCCCAGCCAAGAGTTTTTAAGTCAGAGATGCCTCGTCCGCCCAGTTCAAAGGGCCGACACACTTTTACCCAAGCCACTAGACAATGCCCTCCTTTTACATCTTTCCGGCCTCGCCAAAGAAAACCTCGCCGAATCTTGTCAATTGCCTTGACTGCCCAAGCTGGAAGGTCAGAGGCCATGAACAGGTATATGAGCATGCCTGTAAGGACAAATTGGACCTGCACTCTCCTTCCAGCACGTGTCATCAGGTCTGCTTTCCAGTTTGGAAGTTGATCAGCAATACGATCAATGAAAGGTTGCACTTGAGCTCTAGTCAGCTTTTTCAGGGAGAGAGGTAGCCCTAAATACTTGCAGGGGAACTCTGAAAGGGTACAAGGTAGCAGGTTTTGGACGACCATCAGCTCCGAGTCATCACATCTAATAGGCATCACGCTGCTCTTCTGCAAATTAGTTCTTAAACTCGAAGCTTCACCAAAAAGGTTTAAAATATCCAGAGTCACAAAGATATCCCCATCTATCGGCCGAAGAAAAAGTACCACATAATCAGCATAAATAGATACCCGGTGTTGTAGCGCTCTTGTTGAGAGGGGTTGCAGCAGACCCTCTCGTGCAGCCTGTGAAATCATATGTCCCAGCACATCCATGACTAAGATAAAAAGCATGGGGGAGAGGGGATCACCTTGCCTCAGACCGCACCGATGATAAATAATCCCTCCAGGAATTCCATTCAACAGAACCTGAGTAGAAGAAGAGGACAGCAGCCCACAGATTATATCCCTCCATAATAGACCGAAACCCAAGTGTTGTAAAACTTCAAGGAGAAAGGGCCAGGAGACCGAATCGAAGGCTTTTGAGATATCCAATTTGAGGAGGATGCGAGGCTGCTTTTGCCGATGGAGGAATCTGGCTGTTTGCTGTACTAACATGAAGTTGTCCTGTATGAAGCGCCCTTTTATGAAGGCGCTCTGGTTGGGTGAAACCAAGTGCTGTAGGCGAGCAGCAAGTCGATTAGCCAGTAGCTTGGTCAATAGTTTAGCAAAGCTGTGGACTAAACTGATGGGTCGGAAGTCTTTGGGCTGGTCTGCACTTTCTTTCTTGGGGATCAAAGTGATGAAAGCTGAGTTGAGAGTGCCAAAGTTCCCGAATTTTCTGCTCCACACTGCTGAAACGGCTGCCATGACATCATTTTTTATGATCGACCAGCAAGATTTATAAAAGCGCCCTGTAAACCCATCAGGTCCGGGGGCTTTATCCGACGGCAGCTGCTTAACTGTCTTCCAAACTTCCTCTTCACTGAAGGGCAGCTCAAGATCAGTTGTCATGTGAGGCAATATTAAGTTCAGCTAAGTTGACCGTTTGCGATCTCTCTGTACTCCTCCCAAGCAGATTTTCAAAAAAGGTATCAATGACTTCAGCTTTGTTTTCGTGACTAGTACAGATACGATCACCTGAGGTAAGCTGACCAATAAAATTCTTTCTTTTTCTGTGCCGTGCGTGCAGGTGAAAGAGTTTGGTGTTAACGTCGCCTTCGCGGAGCCATCCAATTCGAGACCGCAATCTAGCAATAGTCCTCTGCAGGGAAGCAAGAGCCAGACTGTGTTTCTTCAGGTTGTTTTTTAACCATAACTCTCTTGGGGATAAAGGGCGACTATCTTGGGCGATTTCAAATTGATGTAGGATTTCTCTTGCCAAAGCCAACTGGAATTTAACATGGCCAACCATCTTGCTACTCCAGCTTTGCAGCCCTCTAGCCACTGTCTTAAATTTCTGGTTTAGCGTCAAAAAAGGGCAAGTGCCAGCAGGGACCGACGCCCAGGAAGTTGCTACCACCTCATGGAATCCATCAAGCTTGGTCCAAAAGGATTCAAAGTGAAATCTGCGCTTTCCAAGCTTATTATCATGAAGCCCAAGCAAAAGCGGACAGTGATCAGAGTCATCGGAAGCCAGACTTTGGAGTAAGCAATTGGGGAATTTATCCTCCCAATCTACAGAACAAAGAACTCTGCCCAATTTTACCAGTGTCGGAGCATTTTACTGATTGGACCAAGTGTACTTGCGACCTTGTAGAGGAATTTCCTTTAAAGCAAGATCATTGATGAATCTTCTGAACCGGCCCATCATGGCCCTATTAAAGTTTGTATTATTCTTGTCTTCGTCTCTATAGATCAGATTGAAGTCGCCGGCCACCATCCAAGGTCCTGGACATGCTGCACGAATGGCGCGCAGCTCTTCTAAAAATTGAATTTTTTCCTCATTCCCTTGAGGGCCATAGACACAGGTTAAACACCAAGGCTGTCCAAACTGCGGAGCAAAGTGAATAGATAAACTGTAGTTGTCCACACGACGCACATCAGAGGTGCCAATATGGCGTTTCCAAGCAACCAAAATACTACCGCTCGCACCAACAGAAGGCACAACCAAGTAGTCTGAAAAGTCTGGCCCTAGAGCAGAAAGAATTATCCTTTGGTCATGTCTGCAATCTTAGTTTCTTGGATGCAAACGATGTCAGCCCGAGGATCGATTCCACATTTCCAAATCCGTTCAGCATATATACGTTCACCAGGTATACAAATCCTCATAAACCCTGCATAAGTAGCCATACTTGATCCATACTAGCACCAATATGAGCATATCAATCCACCACAAAATAAAATGAGCTCCAAGCATGGCAACAGGATGTGCAACATAATTCAACAGCTTAGAATAACAAATCTCTACAGTGAATGCCATTCTAGTTATGGATGTTCAAGGAAATATAGAGGCGATGCTAAGGTAAACAACAGTTGCTGTTACAGCGACAAAACATCCTGACGTTATATTTTGGTTTAGACTTTCAACAGAGCGCCAAGCACTCATTAACGATATACTGGACCACCATTGAAGGAATAGAGTGACGAAACTGGCACACTGGGTCCACTAGCCCTTGCAGAGACAGGTCTTGTGCTCATTTCAGTATAGGTGGGGTCAGCCTCATATGCAGCTGCACGATAAGTTGAACGAGGTGGGGGGTCCACAGCACGTGTGACAAGCCTGTCAGAACGGTATAGCTCCTCCAAACGATCAGCTCGAGTGGCGATCCCCACACGATCAGCATGAGCAGCAATTTCCCCTGGATGGTACAGCTCCTCCACATGAGCACCACGAGCAGCAATTCCCCCGGTCCGGTAGAGATCCTCCAAGCGGTCTGCACGGGTAGATACCTCACCTTGCAGTGAGGCGTGATCCCTAGTGATTGCCTCCCTAGCAGTTATGTCAGCATATCTGAAATTTAGGAACTTCAATTAGTCGAGCATATCAGATAATTCTAGACTTCTAGTACACAGATGCAATGTGTTGTGAAAAAACTATAACATCATGTAACTAAAATTTTTAAGTAGTACTCCCAACATACCCAAAGTACAAGGATCATATAATCTCAATGATACGCGACAAAAATTGATAGAACAAAATGCTGCATGCAAACTGAAACAATAAAAGAGCCAAATGATTTGTAACTTACCGCTCAGGCACCACATTCTCTACAGACCGATAGTATGAATCACCAGATGGAGCCAAAGTGTGATAATATGCAGCTGGAACATGTCGAAGCTCTGGCACAGTAGACACATGGTGATGCTCTGGAGCCAGCGGAACATGGCGAGGCTCTAGAGCAAGAGGAACGTGCCGAGGCTCTAGAGCAAGAGGAACGTGCCAAGGCTCTAGAGCAAGAGGAACATGCCGAGGCTCAGGTGCATGTGCTGGTTGATAATATCTGTGGTAATCACCCTGGACGCGAGGCAAAGAATGGCCAAGCTGAGACTCAACAGGAAGTGGAGCAAAGCGCTGTGCCCTATATGGATCCTCAAGAGGAACATGTATAACTGCAGGGCGCCTTTCCTCATCAAACCGTGGCTGACGCACTTCTTCAGTAGGCAAAGAACGCCGCCTTTCTTCAAAACGATGTGGCTGCCTACGCTCTTCATAGTGATGCCTTCCTTTAATGTGATTATTTGGAATAGGCTGAGGTATACTAACAGGTTTAAACAGTGAAAGTAGTCTACGAACCTGCATAATATCACATATTCATGGTATTAAAAATTCCTGAACTACTATTAAAATATACCATTAGTATGACAATTCCAAAACACTCACTTGTCTCGCAGTGAGCTCTGGGTCAAATTTGCTCTTTGCACGGTAATTTTCCTTAATGGCTTGCTTTAGGCTACTCTCAGACAGAGGAAGGCAATCTTTATCAATCTTAAACTTAACCTGCATTACACATATAACATAGTTTTTTAATACAAGAAGATTGATGAATGCTCAACAGCACCTACTATGGATCTCCTAAGGTGGCCTCTTTAGGACAGCTTCGACTTTAGGTTCTCCATAAAAAAGGAAGGAAAGCCCTGCTGAGCACTAAGCTTATTTCACTAGCTTATGGGGAATCAGAAGCTGGAGTTGAACTGAGAAACTCTATATAAGCTTTTACAAAAGCTAAAGCTATGCCAAAACAGGGCCAACATCATTATCATGGATTAGTGTTTGACCATTCGAACTCCAAAAGGGAAATTTGGGGAAGCCACTATAAAGCATCAAATTCCACGTCAGAAATTGTATTGGGTCATGATAATGAAGTCAACTAAATACCAATATAAGAGCATCGGGAAAAAGCACTTGCAAGCGAGGCACCTTTTCCAATAACTCACCTACATCTCAAATTCTCAATTCCTTACAGTCTAGCAATTGCAAGTTTACTTTCCAAATTCCCCGCTAATAACCATTAGTCCACTACCCAACATGGTGGCATCGCTAGCCTTTGCCTCATTACTTTGACTCGCCAAGACAAGCTAGCCAACAAGTTTCTCCAAATCTTCTGCGGCAACCACAAAGATTCACTCATATTCTCCAAACCCAACCACCAGGACCATCCTTTGTGATTCTCCACTCAGGGTCACACCTTTGGTCTTGCATGTATGAATGTTATCATGCTATGAGGGATGAGGCGAGGCATGGTCAACGCCCCATGATAGCAATATCTCTCTCAATCAAAGGCGTGTAGGAAATATGAAAAAGCATATTACTTGGACAACACCAACAGCATACCTAAAATAGGATTCCCATATCTCCATTTGGATATATCTACCTCCCTACCTATATTTGCGGTTCGTTTTATCTGCCATTCCAGTATACTTGTTTATTGTCATGAACACCAAAAATTGGGTGGCAATGGCAATTGAAAAAGAATAAGAATATTCTTTTTGTGGAAAGGTAGGAAAAAAGTAAATGGGGGCTGTTGCCTGGGAGTGTGACGCGACTATGGGATGGACTTTGCAAATGAGATGGCTATGGATGAAGACTGAGGAAAACCATCCCTGAAAAAGCCTGGATATCCCAATCCAGCTACCAGTCCACGCAATGTTTGCCATTTCTGTTAATCACACAAGTGGGAAATGGCAGAAACACTTTATTTTGGACTGCTCGATGGTTGTATGGTTTTAGTTCCAGCAGTGGTGGCCAGTGTACCGTCAAAAGCGTTACTAATACCAGGACGGTCGCACAAGACTTGGAATCTTCTGACCGCTTGACATGAGCGGATTTGGGCCTAGGGCCACTAGGGCCATGGCCCTACACGTGGTTCAAATCCCCTCTTATATCCCATTTAATTTTCAGGTCGCCCATCTAACAATCCTATGAAGTGGCCCTAGACCTTATATGGAAGCCTCATCAGAGAAGGCAAGAGCTTAGCTTGTCCATCCATCTCGTTACGTGAGAAACTAGAGGAACCACTACTCCGTTCTGGTCTCGTGTTGTGTCTCGAGCCACCTCCACTCTCCCTGTGAACCTTGCCCTTTCCATGAGCTCATCGAACCAGCAAACCCTAAGCCGCTGACGGGTGGCAGCGGCCGGCTCAGCGGTGCCCTCCGGCCTGAAGGCTCCAGACCCGCACAGCCACACCTGCTCACGGGGGCTCAAGGCTACACACGGCCGTTAAGGTGCCCCGGCGGCCGGGCATATGCACACCGGGAGCTAGCAACTGGGCAGACAGTACGCCGTGGGCATCACGCCACCGGCCAGCAGGCTACCACCAGCCACATGCCGACCGCCAATGCAAATACGAAGCCATTCTAGCCGGCCAACAGTCAGCAGCACATCACTACAGCAAGGGGTTTACTATTTTGCTTCCTGAGCTCAATACTCAATTCCTTCATCTGCAGACTATTTCTAATTTTTAATCATTAATTTTGTAGGCGAATTACACAAGGAAGAGAAGTAAGACTTCCCTTATTTTCTTGAAATGTCCAAGTTGCATGTGTAGGTTTAGGCTCATGTCCTACTCATCATGATATGAGAGACAGCGATGGACCAAATCATCTGTAGTTAGTTATTTTTGTAAGTTTGTTTTACATGAAATTGATTGATATATGATGCACTTTTTATCACTTGCTTCTATAAATTTTTGGTTGTGGTGCGGTATGGGTTATCTAGGCACTTGGATAGTGGCCCTAGGCGTGAAAAATCACCAGCTCTGCCACTGACCGTGTTTCCCTCACCAATATTGGCATGATATTTTGGTTCTTATTGGCCTAGAAAGGTGGCGCCAAGGCGAAATGAGCTCAGTCTCGCAGGTTGGTGGAGGATTTGAAGGATTGACAAGGTCCAGGGAAGGGTTTTGAGAGCGCGGTGATATTAGGAGCTCGGACCATTTATATACATAGAAATAAATGTGTCTTTGATGGTACTTCCCTTCTCTCATGGATACTAAGCAATTTTTTTCCTAGGCGCGGGTAGATGGTGTCTGGCAAGAGCCAGAAAGCTCCAAGAGCTAGGCTCCCTCCCTCCCTCCCTCGCTCTCTCTCTCTCTCTCTCTCTCTCTCTCTCTCATAAAAATACAGAAGGGGAGTCTCGGCGAGTGGTAAAGCGGGTACCTTGCGACCAAGGTGTCACGGGCGCGAGTCGTGGGAACAGCCTCTTGCAGAAATGCAAGGAAAGGCTGTGTACTATAGACCCCAAGTGGGTTCCATTCTACCCCGGACCCCGAACAAGAGGGAGCACATGCAGTGGGCTGCCCTTCTCTAATATAAAATGCACAACTCTCCTACACGTCTGAGAAAAAAATATCCTCTCTGCAAGAGTACCAAACCCAAAACATATGGGTAGAAGAGAGATGAAGTGTAAGAATGAGTATTCTAGAGGCTGTGGATATCAAAAATTGGTAATGTGATGGGTATCCTGCTGGGGCAAAAAGTGGGTGTCTATATGCAAAAATACATATGCTGCTGCAGTTAGACCATAAAGAATTAAAATGTAGATAGGTAATTTTCCCAATACAAAGTTTAAAAGACCACTAGTCCACTCAACAAAACAAGTTGGTTTTCTATCAGATTAAATGAAGGACTTTCTACAGCCATTTTCTATCAGATTGGCAGAATGAACCTTTATTTGGAAACAGGCAACCTGAACTACAACTATATATACCAGGCAGGCACGCAACAAATTTTTGTCCGATGTATATGGACATGGGCACATGGCAACATACTATCTGTAACAAGTACAGAAAATTCGTCTATAACATCTAAAACCACCTGTTTTTCTAATAAGGATACACCTCTCCCTACTGCTTTTTCTAAAGCTTACCAGCACAAATTGATAACTAAATTTACCACCATCTACAATCAATACATAAATCATATACACTGGTCAAAACAAAACAGTTTACCTGACTACTGCATTCACCGCAAACGAATCTACGAAATGGAATAGCAAAATTACCTGTGCAGGGAACTTTCCATCAAACGCTTCCCGGACAAGGTTCAGCCCACCTTTCGATGCTGCCTTGTACACGCCATAAAGAAGCTTCAAGTCAAAATCATACAGGAACAGCTTTGTCCCTGGCCTAATCTTCTTGACCATTTCAATCTTCCCACTGGGCAGCCCAAACAATAAGTTTCGGTAGCACTCCTGCTTAGTCTTTGCATTGCACATGAATATGATCCCTGCCCCCTTTTTGTCACCCTTTTCTTCCTTCTTGACCACAGTCTTCTTCCCTTTTCCCTTACTTCCTCCATCCTCCTCAATCACCTTCCCTTTGCCATCCCTAGCCCCATCCTCCTCAATCACCTTCCCTTTGCCATCCTTAGCCCCATCCTCCTCAATCGACTTCCCTTTGCCATCCGTAGCTCCATCCTCAATCACCTTCCCTTTGCCATTCCTAGCCCTTCTCTTTCGCTTCTTCATGCTGCCACCACCACCGCTATTATCAACACCCAAGCCCTTGCCCTTGCTGGCAGAAGCGGCCGCATCAACATCAGCTGGTTTCGGCTTTGGCTTTGCCGCCGAATCTGAGGCTTCAGCAGTGGCTGGCATTGGTGCAGGCACCTATCCTTCAACATCAGTGGATGGATTCAGGGGGGCGGACCAATAAAAGGGCACGAGTGTACACATGTACACCGGATAATTTTGCAAAAAGATCGAATACGGTGGGCATAAATACATGCATACGGTTGTAATAGATCAGATCCGAATGCAATTATCCCATTAGCCAGATAGCTTTAAGCTAGGGTTTGGGTGCTCAGTTTCGCACGGCAGGAAGGGAAGACAGAGGGTGGGCGTACCTGCTGGGTGCTCGTCGCCGGCGAAGGGCTCGACTAAAACCTGGCGTAGGGTGGTGGCGGCAGCGGCGGCCGCCGCGTCCACTCGTTGCCGGGAGAGAAGCGGGAGAGATAGGGCGCACGCCGGGAGACTGGGAGAGAGCGAGAGGGGGAGGAGCGTACGGGGAGAAACAAAGCAGGAAGGATTCGAGGGTGGGCCACAGACCTCTGGCCTGTCTAGGGCGTGATTGGATACCTGCATTTGGTGCTTGGATGCAACGAGAGTTTGTTTGGTTGGTCCTGCTTGCATCTAGGAATTAGTGGGCTGGTGTTTGGTTGTCTCTTGCATGGTGCTCATTGGCGCGCTTTTTTTATTTTTAGATTTTTTTTTTATTTTGCTTTTACGAAAATATACACCGTTTGGGTAATTTGACGGGAATGGACGCCCGGCGCCTGGGGTCCGGGCGCCAGGTACCTGGCGTCCGGGCGCCAGGCCTGGCCCACGGGGCGGTTTTAACGGCCGGCTCCGGCGGGTTAAACGCCGTCGGAGCCGGCCGTCGGCCGGCGGGTTAAACGGGGTCGGCCGGGGGACAGGGCACCTGGCGCCCGGGGTCTGGGCGACAGGACCCGCCAAAAATAATTAAATATTCATTTCCACCGAAAAATAATTAAATATTCATTCATCCGATGAAATAATATTTATTCATGTTCAATAATAATCCAAATTATTCATTCATACTAAATAATATTTATTCATATGAAATAATTGGAGAAGGCGATCTGCATCTTTCGTCATAAAAACATACATGCATCATAAAAACATACGCGTCGACGTAGCTACCCATCCGTACGACTCCGACCTCGCTTTGCCCTCTGCTGCGCGTGCACATGCCCCACCGAGTACGTTAAAGGATCAGGAGACCGATGCACTCGGTGCGGCCTAATCTGCTCTACAGGGGTCTGTGTGGCCTCCTGTGTGGGAAAAAGTGGAGCACCCCCTAACTGTGAAGCGCCAATGATATCGTGCTGGTCGTGTTCCAAGTCTGAGAAGTTGAGCTGGTGGTCTTGTACACCTTCAAATAGGTTAAATCCTGAAAAAAAATATTATGTGTTTGTCAACACAAGTAAATTATGTACCCGCACAAATAAACAAGCATACAAAGGATTGTATGAGAGCACCTGTCGTCTGTGGACGGATCGGCGTGAACGACATCGACGTGGCCAGACCCATCGGCTGGTACGGCATGGACGACTGAGGCTGAAGTGACGTACCCATTGGAGTGTACGACATGGACGGAGGATCTATCGGTGTGACATGCTGTGGAGACGGATGCATCGGCGTGTAGGACGTCGATGCAGGATCCATCGGTGGCATGTATGAGCAAGAGGGTGCTGCAATAAAACCAAACAATGTGGCATAGAATAACTAAAGAGGTGGGTACATATTGACATAAGTAACGCAGTATATTTATGTACCAGTGTACTGTGGAGGAATCGGTGGCTGGTGCCGGGGGGACCCTGCAGGGGAATGGAATAACCCCATGCGTGCATCATGGAAACGAGGCTTTCGTTCGCCGCTGTCAACCGCTGCAACTGCTCGTCTGGGGTAAAAGGGTTGCCGCCTCGTACCCGCTGTAGTGCATCGTTGGTGTTTGATTGTAGTTGGCAGCATATCTGCATCTGCACATTGACCGACATTAGCGAATGTTTCCTAGTGTTGAACATTGACCGAAACATTAGCAAGAATTCAAACATTGACTTACTGCTCCCGCTAGTGCCTCGTCCCTATGGCGGCATATGCATCCGTGGAGCTTGACTCATGTGGCACAGGTTGAGTGCCGGCATACGTGACGTGACAACGAGTGCGGGGTCGGTACCACGTCAGGAAAGTTTCATACCACCAATCTGTGTGTGGCGCAACGGGATGCACCACGTCCTGGTGAGCGTTGTCCCAAGCCTGGACGTAGGGCTCGACCTTGGTCATCCACGTGCCTAAGCATGGTTGCCCAAGCCGACTCAACCTGAAATAGAATATAAATTGTCCGTTTCCTTCCATTCTTACCTGATATACATTTGAAATGGTGCATTTTATAAAGAGGAACGTACCTGTGGTCCTGTGGTGTAACCCGATCAATCACACGTGGTACCGGGAACTGCTGCGCGTACCCGAACTGTCGCATAGCTCTGTGCGGACAGTGTGGCTCGATGTAGATATCATAGACCAACGAGGCTGTCGTATACCACAAAGTCTCGTTCGACGTGCACAAAGAAGACAACCCATAAGGAGTACGACTTCCCACAGCGGCTGCACTATATGGCTCCCATATGACGTCTTCGGCCACAAGCCGATCAAGCGCGACGACGAAGCTCGGATACGTACGTCTTGCCTGCTCATTGGCCCAAGTCCTCTGCAATAAGCATGAATGACCGAGTTACAATGGAGGATGCAATTTTGTTTTTGTTTATAAACGTCGCTATGAACAACGTACTTCACGGGGGCACACCCAAAGCGTGCCCATAGTCGGCCCATCGTCGTCATGCTGGCCGTAGTACTGTGCCTCATAGCCTCTATGGTCCACAATAGGTCGACCCACCGGCCAACCGCTCGTACGACCACAACTGTAGTAGTAGCGCGCAGCCCTGAAACCTTGCGTTGCTCTCATCCTTACTGCAGGCATCACAAAGGCCACGGTACGTCGCCGCCAGTACAGCTGAACCCCAACTCCAAAGGGGAACAGCATCCTCGGGTGCATCTGCAATCTCTCGCGCATAGGGTATGAGTACCTTGTCGACGGAGTTGCTAGTGCCATTCTTGAACATAATAAATCCAAACGCCACAACAGGTAGGCCTCCAGGGAACGGCGTACGCTCTCATCGTCTGTGTCCGGATGCAGACTGGTTGCCTACATTTGCAAGTGTAAATGTGATTCTCTCATCAACATAAGTATGATGCAGTAATAGTAAATAACATGGACTAACTACGATGAAACAATGTACCTTAAACTGCAACAACCAAGCCTTTGCCGGGCCCCGAGCATTGGGGTGCGGCTCGAGTGCACCAAGGTCATCTAGACGGTCAACCCCAGCAACGCGGATCTCTAGGTCATCCTTCCACGACGCTGGGACCACACGGGGCCCGACAGCAGTCCCTGCAATTGGAAGTCCAAGCAAATAGGAGACGTCCTGTAGTGTCGGTGCCATCTCCCCACATGGCATGTGGAACGTGTGGGTCTCCGGCCTCCACCTGTCAACTAGGGCCGTGATAAGGGAGTTATCGATCATCAGCCTGGGCCTGCCGCGACCGTGCCGACCGATAGGACCACTCTCAACGAGACGACAGAAAGTAAAAAGTCCTGCACCCCGCAACCTGAAAGGGCATTACAATAGCATCAGTTTCAAGGAATACAAAGGACGACAAAACTATCACAAATTATTGCTTACCTCTGCAACCAACGGTTGTCAACCTCAAGGTACTCTTTAGGGGGCCGACATTGAAAGGTTGCAAGGTGCTTGTGCTCCACGGCACTCATGTACGAACGGTGACCCGAGTCAACAACTGGGTCAAGCAGCTCTGGAAGAGAGGTGGGGCGGCTTGGGGCCCTGGCGCCGGGCCACCGGGCGCCAGGCCCCCGCCTGCCCCGCCGATCCGTTCCGAGCCCGTTCTGAGCCCGTTCCAGCCGGAGGCCGTCCCGCGCCTGTCCCGGGCCCGTTTGTGGGCCAGTGGCGCCGGACCCCGGGCGCCAGGCGCCCATTCCTGCAAATCCCGATCGACGCCGTGTATTTTTGTAAAAACGAAATAAAAAAAATCTAAAAATAAAAAAACGGGCTCATTGGCATGGTGGGATGCAGAATCCGGCCCGCGGGAAACGAGTTCCATTCTCGTTTGTCCGGAGCGTGGCTCGCATGGGCCTGTTGCGCATGCAGACTGAGTCAGGATGACAACCAATCGCGCCTTAAGTATACGATCAATCGGTATATAAATCCGCCCTAAATCAGATTTTTTATTTTTTTAAAATATTTTTTAATCAATATTTAAAAATTAATCGTGATCCAACTTTTTATTCAGCCAATCATATTGGCACTGCAAAATAACATGGCGCCCCAAAGAACATTGTCATGCCACATACAACGGCAAAGCAAGGTTGCTATGACGGTGAAAGCCGTTGATCAAGATCCCTCGAGTCGTGCCACATGCATTGGCATCGTGCCAAAGTTAGGTATGAAAAATTTGTATCATGTATCTAAAATTGCAAATTGTATTTAAAATTTATGAAACTCAGCATATTTAATATGAAATTCAGCATATTTAACATGTACCATTTTAGTGAAGTGACGTATCTTTTTCTAAGTATCCAACTTTAGATAGGTTATTTGTTACGATTGTGTACCCATGATTTTTTAATCAACATTCTAATTTGTGTCATCTAAAAAATAAATTATCAAGTGGTCTTCAAAATATATAAAAATCGTCATGTATGATATATGTATCATAAATGTGAGATGCATGATTATAAGTGATATATATTGATGGGTGTGTTTAGCACTCTTCCCCTAAACAGGCCTAAGCGTATGTCTAGGAACATCTAGGTGCTAATCAGATGTCTTTAAATCTAGTGTGTAGACAACATGGATGCGGGATTAGTCGGATTAGACAGATAATCGATTAGAAAATGATTAGTCAAAATTAATTGCTAATTATGGAGGTGGCCGTCTAACCACATCTGGTGTTTAGGATAATACTTGTGTTTGGAAAAAGTCAAAAAACTAAGTCAACTCATCGAGTGGTCTTCAGAGGAAAAGGGAAGCTATTTTTACATCACATAGAAAAAGCTAAGTAAAGCTATCCGCAACAGCCTACTCGTCCCACCCTTCATCTCAATCCTCCTTTCAAAATCCACGCTTACTACATCAATGTTGCTATAATGCAATTTGCACGCTCTTCTGCGGACAACCTAACCAAAGTATAACCATAACAAATAGGTTACTTCAAAATTTGGAGGGGGTTTTACTGCCAAAACCTTGAAATTAAAGTTTGGATGGGAACACTTTTGGTACTCTGAGATGCAACACAACTGCTATAGGAGAAAAAGATTTAGGGGGAATATATGTTTACAATGTCACACTATATGAGAAAATGTGGGCTTAAATTTGAAAATGACTCTTGAAGGTGATATAAGCACCGGATGTCAACATCTCACGTTAAGTTCAGGGTGCACCATGGTGCACCGTGAAATATCTATCCTCAGTCGATATTATAGGATCTTCCCATTAGCATTTAGGAGAATAGTCTTTATTAAGAGTCATTCTATTATATCTTATCTACCAACCAAAAGCATGGAAATTAGAACAGGCTGGTCCCATCTTACCTTGTCCTATCACCTAACCTAGTCTAGAAAGGAAACCACTCAATTTTCCTCGGTCGTGGTTAAATGGTAGGGTAAAGTTAGGAGGATGAAGACTAATCCATTTTTTTTATTTTAAGTTTGTGGAATCCTAATCTCAAACAAGTATTTTATCTCCTCTTCCACACTTAATCTTTCCCACCAAATCCATAGCAAGATTGGAATCCTTTCATATAGTTCTAGTAGAGAGACTAAGGGATTTTTCGCTAATAGGACTCCTACATGGCCGAGAAAAAGCTATCAAATCTAAGCAATGTAGACAAACATGAGGTGAAGCAATGAGGGGGTGAGGATGCCACTTCAATTGGCCATGAGTAGTAGAGGACAATCAATTTAGAAAAGGTAGGATGGGGCATCATGTACAACAATTGTTTGTCGTAACCATTGGCGATGGTAATGGGCATGTAACTAATGGTACTAGATGATACCCAGCGCGTTGCTGCTATAATTTTATAGCATTAAATATAATACGATTCATAGATTGAAAAATAGTAGATAAAATACTAACATCATAAAAGGAAAAAAAATATTCTCTACGCATTGCTGCAGAAACCGCACATACACCACAGAAAAAGTATTGCATGCATAAAGCCACAGAAGATCGATATAATGTTTAAATGGAGGTCTTAGTGGATGGTGACGTGGACGATGACGTGGCTTCACGCATGTTGAGAGAAATAGGTAGTGGGGTTCTCCTATTTAGGTATATAAGATAGGTGTTCATGAGACTTAAATGGTCTTAAACACAAAAGCAAGAGGATTATAAGCAATTAGGACATTGAAATTATCACCCTGCACGGCCAAATTGTTTACTAGATCCATTGCAATGAAATTGTCTTATGCCATCTCTCCTTCATGTGAAATCCCTCCACTATGTGAGCATCTAGGCCCCATGTTAAGTTGGTTTCGGTGATCAATAACAATATTTTAATGTGACTAATTAGTTTGTAGATGCTAGCGACAAATAAGTTATCAATTTATTAGTTATCGACAATGGAGACATACGCCTAATTTCTATTCCAAAATGTGAATCTAGCTTTCTACTTCTAAACAATGACCTTTCTGATTCTAAGTATCACAAGGTGGTAAGGAACTTGGAGCAGCTATTTCTATTTTGTAGACAAACTGTGCTAGTAAGAGGGGTAGGGGTTAGGGGACTAGTACCTTGAACCATACCTTAGTGGATGCACTCTAAAGTTTTCTAGTCCTAAAAAAAAGTCATTTGAATCAAGAAACAAGATAAAAAGGATGATCCAACACCTTATGTCTGGTACGTGTCACATTATTAGGAAGGTTTGGTGTATTGCTCTAAACAAATGGCGAGTCTAGCGATACTATCACTAGATATAAGTGTCCGAGGACTTGAAGACTTCAAACTCGATGCGATTTACGTGTACCATATGGTTCGTTGATGAACACCAGATGATCTAGTGAAAATACGTAAGATGTTCTAACAGTCGACTATGGCGACTAGTTGGAAAAAAACAATCATTGGATGGTCCGGTGAATTTTGTGAGCAATAAAGTTTTCCTAGCGGCTAGTTTGATGGTTTGGGCTATAAATACCCATTTGCCTCGTCATCCCAATATGCTTGGAGCCCCATGATTTCATTTTAGTATTGAGACACGTATTTGAGAGCTCTAGGTTCACAAAGTGTTTTAGTGCATATTTACGCATAGCTTAGTGCTTTATGAGTGCTTGCTTAGGCCTCTTATCACATTTCTCTTGGTTGAGCATCCACAGAGTCCTTTGTTTATATATTCAATCGATTTTCTATGGCTTAATGTATTTAAATACCTCCATCACTGCATTTTTTGTTCATCAGCATCGTACCTCAAAGTATCCAGTAGTACTTGCAAAAGACATCATGCACAAGGGAATGGAAACACAGGCGAAATAAAGTGACAATTTGAACCTAATACTTTCCTTTTTCTTCCTTATAGATACAATGGAGATATGTATGTTATTCAATAATACATAAATTTTCATCTACAATTTCCTCCCAGTGGATTACTCATTCTCTATGCCACAATAATCCAGTAAATTTTAGCTGAGAAAATAAATACTATCACAAACAAGCTACAAAATCTACAAGAATATTGTCTCGATCACATAGATGTTTACTTCCTACAAGGCAGCAACTTTGCTACAGAAATATGGGTACCACTTGAGCAGCACTCTAGGCCCTTTTGTGCCGAGAAATGTAACACTTTGTCAGTGGTTTCTTTATTCTCAAAAGCTCTTGAGTCCCTTCAAAGACCAAAGTTACATAGTGTTAGGAACTCCATCTCAGTGTCCACATACTTTGTCCACAGGGCCTTGTATTGGTTCAAAGCGACATCAAGCCAGGGCTTCATGTTCCCATCGAAGTGTATCACTGCAGCATGATGGATTGCCTCAGGGCTGATGCTTGGATTATAGCCAAGACCCATTACATGCCATGACTTATCCAGTGCCTTGGTATTGCCATAAAATGACATCAGCCCAGCTGTTAGAACGGATGTTGGATCCCACAGCTCGCCATCCTCATTCTGCCAAGAGAATACAGAAACCTCAGTCCATTGGGGCAAAATCAGATGCATTTTATTCTGATAATAACAGGCAATTATAGGCATCATTTGCATGATTGCATACAAATAGTATACAGTAGAGGCCACTGCACACATATTATTAAGTTAGAGCATGAAGTAAAAATGCTTAGGTTTCAGAGCAAAGCATGAATCCTACCCTCACTTAGGAACTCTTACTGGAAAGATATCAAGACCATGTCATGTACCAACCCACTAACGATATACTAAAAGCTGGTATGGCATGTTAGGCATTTAACATTCTCAACGAAAAGGAGAAAACATGAAATTTGTAAACCATGGTTCAGCTGTACCTAGTAGAAAATAAAACTGACGATGCCTGGTTTACATATTCTCAAAAGCAGGAAAAAATGTCTACAACTCCTGATAAAAAGAAATGGAAAACATCACCCGCTCAATTGGGTGACCCTAATCACACTTGGAACACCCAACAATTAGAGCTCATCCGCAATCAAATTGAACCAAGAGGAAGTAAACATCGTAAAGCAGCTCAATTTAGTGAGCCTAACTACATTTGAACCCCAGAAATTAAATGTTATCTGATGCAAACAAATTGATCAAATAAAAGTTAAAGTAACACCAGTACAATATAAAACCGCCCTCAATAAAACATAGGACTAATGATTTAAAATTTATAGTCACTGGAAAACCTACTTATACTCAAAAGAAGAGAAAATACTCTAATTATCAAAGCAAGCCTTACTAAGATACAATTAGTTGTATAATTGTTTGTATAATTGTTTGGTCAATTCATCTAGTTGATTAATATTTACATTTCTACACAAATGATTGGTATCCAAGTATATTTTTGCGGCCATGAACATCACGGCTGAAATAATTAGCCAAAAGACAAGAATTTCTTCCTTGCAAAACAGTTCACCCGACACAGTATGTTACAGGCCAAAATATCCTATACTTCAGTCTGACAATAAATATTGGCAGCGAGGAAAAAAACATTAAACAGAATCAGCATCAAGTTAGTAAAAAGGTAAAAAGGAAGCACACACAAACACGACTACATCTGCGCACTTATCAATCCCAATTTGCCACAATGCTACTTATAGGTTACGAATCAAGATCAAAGCAGCTCACCATTTCCATGTACTGATGGAACAGTTCTGTGCATCCATCCCGCCGCCATATCTCAAGATCGAACACATTTACCCCATATGCCCATGCACAGGCACTGGGATTAAACCGATCCCGCACAATGGGCTGCGTGAAGTTGAGATACTTCCTATACCTCCTGAAGCCCCCGAAGCACATCTCCACGGCGCCATTCACCTTGCCGTCCAAGTCGAGCTGCCAAAGCGCTGCCAGATCCTTCTGCACGACCACATCGTCCTCCAACAGCACCACCCTCCGCAGCGCCGGAAACATATCTGGGAGGTAGAACCTCAGGTAATCCAGCAATGCGACGTCCCTGTTGCCGGCCTCGATCTGCCTGACTACCGGCGAGTTGGTGGCGTTGAGGAATGGGAAGTCGGAGTAGGCAAGGAGCTGGACGTGCACGCCGAGCGGCGGCGGGCGCCGCGCGAACCAGACACGGAATGCCGGCAGGTACATGGGCGCGGTGACGACGTGGAAGACGTGGCGCGAGGGGTTAGCCGCGGCGCGCGCGGCCGAGGCCACCACGACGGAGACAGCGAGCACATTGTCGGAGAAGACGGCGTAGTGGTATAGCGCGGGGTCGTCGAACTCGGGGGCCGGGTGGTCGGGGTCGTCGGCGAACGCCGAGGGGTTGGCGAGGCGGGCCTCGAGGAGGCGCATGGCGAGGCAGTGGAGCGACTTGGGGGTGGAGTCCGCGGCGATGCGGGACGACATTCGGCCGGCGCGACGCGCGCGCGCGAGCTGCTCGCCGACGGCGAAGACGGTGTCTGAGAGCTTCTGGATCTTGGACTGCGTGTCGAAGCCCTCCTTGGCGTCGGCAGCGAGCGCGCGCGCGAACTTGATGCGCTCGCGGGCCTCCTTCTCGAGGGGCCTGAGCCCGTCCTCGGGGAACGAGCCGGTGGAGAGGTGGGCGGCGAGGCGGGCGGAGAGCGCCGAGAGGTCGGAGGAGAGGGACGAGAAGGAGAGCGACTGCGCGGCGGACGCCTCCTTGAGCTTGCGCGCGTGCGCGGCGTACGCGGCCAGGACCGCCGTGTGGTCGGCCGCGTGGCGGCGGACGGCGGCAAGGCGCGCGGACGGCGGGGGCGAGGACGAGGGGGCCGGAGCGGAGGAGAGGAGGAAGGAGAGGGCCGCGAGGAAGAGAAGCGTGAGGACCGCCGCGAATGCCGCGCGGCGCGGCGCGGACGGCCGGAACGCGCGGCCGCCGGCCATCGGGGGCGGGGAGGTGGCCGAGTGGAGTGGGGAGCCGGGGGGCGGGGGAGTGGAGTGGTGAAGCGCGTCGGCGCGTCGCGGATCTGGCGGCGGGGCGGAAAGAGGATGGTGGGCCTCAGCCCTCAGGGATCCAGTAGGCCCACTCGGTCAGTGACTGCTGGACCGGGTATGCGGATTTAACCGTGGGCATCGATGTCGGTGAGGTTGATTTGGGATGGGCCGTGCAGCAGGCCGCAGCCAGCTGTTTCTTCAACCAAGGTTTTGGATATTAGGCTGTCCGCCGTGGGATTTTTCAAAGATGTTTTTTAAAATACTGTTTGACGCCGTTTGACATAAATACTGTGTTTATAAATAGAAAGAATTATAGTTAAAATAGTGATAAGAATTGAAATTTGAGGAATCGCATGGTGCATAGCCTTAATGAGTACAACCAGGAGCAAACGGGGGACCAAAGTTCTACTCGACGGGGGCGGCGGGGAACCAGGGCCGGGCCCGCCGGTTGAGCTGCTGCGACGGCGAGGGCACGAGGGCCATGGCCATGGTGGCGGTAGTGCTTGCCACGCCCGTGCACGCGGCCTCCTCCCTTAACTCCATCTTGGGCACGCGCGTGGCCGTGGCCGCCTCGGCCTCGCTGCTGGGCGTCAACGACTCCTCCGTCAGGTCCAGGAGGCCGCTGCCGGACACCGAGACGTCGTAGGAGGAGTCCGAGGACGCCAGCGGCTCGGGCTTGACCTGCGCGAAGGAGTCGTCGGGGAGCCAGCCGCCCGCGAAGGCGTCTCGCAGCGCGCATCATGGCACAGGCATGCAGTGGGAGCTGGCCGGGTAGCGGCGGCGCCATAACTGCAGGCGACGGGGGTATGGCCCTGACGTGGACCGTCTAACAAAGTAACAAGTGATGACACTGAGGATTAAGGAACAAGATTATGTGGCGTATCCACAGTCCTCTGGTGGGGGTTGGATGTGTGGACTCAGTCCTCGCTGGTTTATTCTACAAATTATATATAATACAACTTAAATAATCATAAGCGTAAACTAACACCACAGCTCAGAATATATAACTTATTTAATTGACAATTACTCTGTATCAGAATTTATACACCTCATGTTACCACAATCTATAAGCTATTCTACGGGTGCTTGTTTTACTTTATTTCTAACCAATCCATAACCATATTCGTAGGATTTGAACACATTTACCCTACGTATTTATTATAAACTAGCGTATATAATCCATTCTAAATAATCTAGCATCTAATATTAAAGCAAATAAGGTTTACGATCCGTCGTGATAGGTGAACCCGGCTTGTCAGCTCCTCTCCATCCTGTATTCGATAATCCGAATCAGCTACAATACGAATCAGATTCGCACTGTAGAAAGAGCCTACGCGTAAACGGACGTCTAAATCGCATGCAGACTATGATTTCGATGTTCTGTATATCAATGGAAAGCTAAAATAATAACTTTTTCAACCCAATTGAAATCACTTTAAAATTCGGTCTCAGTGAATGGAAATATTTGAAACAAGGACTATGACATGGAATTTATTCGCGAGACAGGAATGCAGTACAGCCCATGCGAAAACAAACGTCCAGATCGCATATGTACTCCGTCTTTTACGTTATATATATTGATGGAAAATTAAAATAACAATATTTCCAATCCAATTCATATCACTCTAAAATTCACTTGCAATTAAAATAAATCGTCAAATATTCGAAAACCCAATTCAGATGGCTGAAGCATCTAACGTAAAAACGGATACCTATGTCGTAAATAAACTCCATTTTGAATATTTTATATATTGCCGGAAAGCAAAAAATAATGTTTCTTACCAAACTGACATCATCTAAATTTCGGTCACATGCAAAGAAAAATTTAAAACAGTAGGATAGGGAATTTTTTGCGAAACTATTCTTATATATATTGGTGTAGAGGGGTTTAAGGATTTTTTTTCTAGCGTTGCGATGCACGGGCATTTTTTCAGTATAACGTAATCTATATCTAATATTAAAGCAAATAAGGATTCCCGATCCGTCGTGACAGGTGGGACCAAATAAAAATTTTCGGTCCATCCTGACGTGTGGGAACCATTTGTCAATAATAGGATTCGGACTGCAGAAGCAAGTCCACGCGAAAACGGACGGCCAGATCACATACGGACTCCGTTTTCAACATTCTGTATATGGATGGAAAGCTAAAATCATAACCTTTACATTCCAATGAAAACCAATTTAAAATTCACTCTCAGTCAACGGAAATTGTCGAAACAATATGACGTGAAATTTATTCACGAACCAGATTTGGACCGTAGAAGGAGTCCACCCAAAAACGGACGCCCAAATCACATACGGACTCCGTTTTTAACGTTTTATGTATCGATGAAAAGCTAAAATTATAACCTACAACTCAATTGAAACCACATTAAAATTCTCTCTCAGTCAATAAAAATCGTCAAAACAATAGGCCGTGAAATTTATTCGCGAGGCTGATTCAGACGACAGGAACAGCATACGCGAAATTTCGCTCGCAGGCAACAGAAAAATTCGAAACAATAGGATATGAAATTTATTCGTAAGACATATTCCTACATGTATTGATCTAAATATGTTTCAAAAATATTTTCTTTATTTACAATGCACGGGCATTTCACTGGTCATGATATAATGTAATAATCAATAAACAAATGGGCCTCAGCCAGTCGACACGCGGTTCGTCCGTGACGGAGGTTGAATAAAACGCGAGTGGTCGACTTCGTGAGAACTGGGAAGACTTGCCAAGCCGAATCAAATTAAGGGCCCGTTTGGAGCATCCTTGCTAAACTTTAGCTGGGAGATAAACTTTAGTTCATTTATTGCAGTTATAAACTTTAGTTCTTAGTGGTTGTTTGGATACCCAGCTAAAGCATAGATAATGGAGAACAAAAAGACACTCATACCTCTAATAAATGACTCCTCACCCCTCTGCGCGCGCCAAGCGGCGATTTTTTCCCGCGCGCGCCAGTCTTGGCGATTCCCTCGCGCGCCAGGCAACAGAATGGTAAAATAGTGCGTTTTGACCATACACATCCAACATAATAGAGTCTATTCATACAAACATCCAATGACAAAAAAAAATACAGCAATTACAAAGACCTATTGTACAAACCATTGGCTATTTGATCACGGAATGCATTCATACTATAGTCTTCTGTATATCCAACCTGAGCGCCAGTTCCTTCTCCTATATAGCTTACTTCTGCTCCACAAGAGCTTGCTTCTTCTCTACAAGAGCTAGTTTCTTCTGTTGTATAGCTTTTTTCTCTTTTTTATCTTCGAGAGCCTCTTTGTAGTGGTTGGAATTTACTTCTTCAACAGTTTGCCATTTGTCCACCCATTCTTTCATCACATTAACCATTGGGCTCTTTGACTTCTTACTAGGACTGGTAGCAGTAGACCTGCTTGTGCTAGCCGATCGCTTACGGCTGCTATTACTCAACGGACTGAGTCCAGCCGCATCATCCTCAGCATCTTCTTCTTTTTCCTCCTTCTCCTCCTCCTCTTCTTCTTGTCCCGGAATAAAGGAGGTGGAACCATCAACCATATTGTCATGGAACATTTTCTCCATCTCATCATTGTAATCCGGTGCACCATATTGGAGTTTCCTCCACTCTGGTACCTGCCCACAAAATACTGGAATTAGCCTTACAACCTAGAGCGGTGACAGTGCCAACAAGAGATGCATCTGTACCTTACAATTAGCCTTCCACCACTCTGGCGAAGCTTTGACAGTGCCATCTGGATTACGACCCAACCCAGAGCTTCTTTGCAATTCCACATAAAAGCTGTACATCGCCTTCAGTTGATCTCTTCTGTTCTTGAACTGACACTTATCGTGCCTTAGACCAGTAGCTTCCTCATACTTGTCTGCTAGTATCTTATAGCTTCTGGTTGTCATTGTTCCTTTGAAACAATTCCCAGCACGAATTTGTTCAACCCAGTACTCACAAAACTTTTTGTTATTATATGCTGATTGCCAATTTGCCTTGGAATGTTTCATCTAGCGCATAACACAATCAAAGCCTTAAAATTTCAGAACTAAACACCATCTAGTTTAATTTCAGATCATAATCTACACCTTTGATCATAACACAATCAGATTACCTTTGGAGCCGGTACAAATCCTTCCTCGTCCTCATCTTCTCCGGGATCAAGGTTGATGGTTTGTTCCGCCATGGATCCGCCTAGACTGAAGCAGCCACCAGAGGCCATTCCTCCGCCAGAACCACCAGCCGCCATGGATGCGCCATGACGAACGCCAATACTGAAACCACCAGAGGCCATTCCTCCGCCAGAACCACCAGCCGCCATGGATCCGCAAGAAACACCAGGCACCATGGATGCGCCATGGCGAACGCCACCAGCGGACACAGACCTGCCGGCTCCACCACCGCCAGAAGCATCCGCGGCCATGGATCCGGCACGCGCTCGCTTGCCGGCCGCCTTTGCTCGGGTCCCCTTGCGAGGCGCGCCGGTTAAGGCATTACCATCGCCGCGCCCTACTCTGGGGGCCTGCCGACGCGCGCGCAAGCCGAGGGTGCGACTGCCGCGGCCTCCATGGTCTTCACCTCCTCCGCGTCCATGGCCTCCAGTGCCGTGGGATGCACTGCCTTCAAGGATACCCGAATACATCGAAATATTGGGGAAATCTTGATCTTGGGAGTTCAGATCCAGAGCCGCAAAGCCAGTCCGTGGCTCACGGTCGAGGCTCTCTTCGCTCTGGGAGAAGAAATCGAAGCCACCAGGGGGGTACACGGGCGGATCTGACCGGGGGAACAAATCATGCAAACCGTCGTCACCAGAGCCTGCCATGGCGGAGGGCAATGGAACGGCGGTCGCGGAGGGGAAGTTGGCGGCGGGGAATAGGTGGAAGGGAAGGTGGCGGCGGTGGCGGGTGAGAAACGAAGGGCGGCGGCGACGATATGAAGCCGGCGGCGCGGAAGGGAAAGGGGGAAGCAGAGAGGGAGCGCGGGGTGGGAGGAGACTGCGGGCGCGGATGAGGATGGGGAGCAGAGAGAGTAGGGGTGGGGAGGGGTAAAGGGTGGAAAAGGGTAACCCTGGACCACTTTTAGCTCCATTTAGCTCCCTTTCTCCAGCTAATGGGATAATGGTAGATAAAGTTTATCTAGGCACTTTTAGTTGTCCTGTTTGGATGCCCAAGTAGCCAAAAGTAGCTAAAAGTGATGAGCTAAAGTTTAGCAAGGGGTATCCAAACAGGCCCTAAGCCTGACAGCCTGGCTTTACTGCGATCTCGGTTTTATAATAGCTAGGCTATTATTCGAGGAAGATTATTACTGCCAAAGATTACAGATTACTCGAGGAAGGCACATGGGACTAGACGACAGACATTTCGATCTCAGTTTTGTAATAGCTATGGTATATTCAATACAGTACTGTATAATGTAACATTTTTTCACTAAAAATTATTAATTTGTTCGACCGGTATATTATTTGGGTCACCTTATTTGTCAAATGACTCATCTTTTGTATATTATCTATTGGATCTCCATCTAACAGTTTTCACTAACCTTATATTTTCTTCCTCGCTCTTTCTTTCTCCCGCCCGGCTCCTTTCTTCCCAGCGCCGCGGCCTCCCACCCAGCGGGCCGCTACCTCTGCTGCCGCTTGCGGCCCGCGGCTACCGCTGCCCCGCCCTGTCTCACCCCGACCTTCGCTAACCTAGGGGCTAAATCAACCCGCCGTCGACCCTCTCCAACCGCCATCCTCCCCTGCCCGACCTGCAGCGCCATCGCCGCCCGCCACCTCTACTGGGCCGCCCCGCCCCTCCCCTCTAAGGCCGAAGGTGAAGAAGAAGGATCCCGACACCCAACCCCGAACCCTAACCCCAAAGAGGAGATCCCGGTGGCACAGCGGTGAGTTCTTCATCTTCTTCCCCGGCGAGATGGCGGAGACGGAGGAGGTGAGGATGAGGAGGCATGCCGTTGGCGGAGGAGACGCCCGCGGAGGCATCGACTGACGGGTAAGCCAATCCCCAGTCGATTGGTGTTTAGTAAATATCATATTATTCTCTGTTGAATATTTATTTTTTGCTCCACTAATCATCACCAGATTTTTATGATTTGTTCCAGGTGCAGAAACTTTTATTCTCACTTTTTTCCATATGAATTGCATAATTTTGGTTAATCAAGATTTTTTTGTCACTGGTGTATTTTTTTTCTAGACAGTATTATTTGGTGAATCTGAAATGTTTGTTTCTCACTTCATTTCCTCCCGGATTCAATTATTCCATGCAGATCGGAACAAATTGCAAACGCACACGGCAGAGATGAAACAAATTGAGCGGCCCAATAACACGGGCCGCCGTTTGAGAAAGAAAAAACGCCCCCCCATCCCCCCAGCGCCAAGGTTTGTGAAGAGAAAGTTTTGCATGCCAGGTGGCACTGCACGGTGTGAGGCTGAACTTAACCGTTCTCTCATCCACCATTCCATATCACTATTCCAACTGTCTCTTTTTCTGTCAATAGTGCAAAACAGTGGCATATTTAATTTTAAGGAACGCGTTTGGGGGAAGCGTTGGGTTCAGCCTGAGTCAGGATAACCTTAATTGATCCTAATAACCCTACCTGTGTTGTGGAGCCCTGCCAAACAAGCCTCAGTGGTCACGGCACACTGAGAAAAAGCTTAATCAACCCTTGAGTCTCTTTTTCAGCTGCAGTAGTTCCATTTGCCTTCTGGGCTCTTCCACTAATCGTCTACTTGTCGAACAAGAACAAGCCCACCTGCTGCAAAGCCTGCAACATTTGACAAGTTACAGCCACGTAGTATGCCAAGAGATTAGAAAACACAATTAATCATATCCTTAATCTTCTTGAAGCGCAAGAATGAAGCTAACCACCAGCTAGTATTAATACGAGTAGTAGTATATCACTGATGGCACAGTACGCATCAACACACGGCCACCCACACTCAGGCTGACAGGCTCACAGCTCGTAGCATATGGCTGCGGTATCGGAGCCGACGGAGGTGAAGCTATACGGCGCCTGGGGCAGCGCCCACGCCGCCATGGCCCGGAACGCGCTGGCGCTCAAGGGCGTGTGGCACGAGTACGTGGAGGAGGACTTGGACAACAAGAGCGAGGCGCTGCTGCGCCTGAACCCAGTCCACGGCGGGAAGGTGCCCGTCCTCGTCGTCGACGGCCGCGCGCTCGCGGAGTCGCTCGTCATCATCGAGTACGTCGACGAGACGTGGCCCGGCCCGCCGGCGCTGCTCCCGCGGGACCCCCGCGCGCGCGCCGCGGCCAGGTTCTGGGCGCGGTTCTTCCACGACGAGGTGTCGCCGCTGTCGCGCGCGGTGGTGCTCGCGGACGAGGCGGCGGAGCGGGCGGAGCTGGCGAGGGAGGTGAAGGCGCGGATGGCCGTGATGGAGGCCGGGATCGCGGAGGACTTCCCAGGCGGCGGCGAGGGCCCGTTCGTGCACGGGCGGAGCCCCGGGCTGCTCGACGTCGTGCTGGGCTCGTGCGCCGCGGGGACCCGCGTGCTCTCCGCCGTCTCCGGGGAGGAGATCGTGGAGCCCGCGGCGATGCCGCGAGTGCACGCCAGCGTGGCCGCGTTTGACGAGCTCGCCGCCGGGTTCGGGACCTCTGTGCCGCATGATCGCCTCCTGGACCGGCTCCTCGAGAGGAAGGCCAAGTCTAGCGCCGCGGCAGCGCGACGCGTGCATACTTGATTTCTTGTGTTCTAGTCCACGTACAAAGATAATCCGCCTGCCATTCTGGACCCTTATCTTTTTTTTTTCCGAAAAGAGAATAACCCCTTTTCCGTTATCAGTTATCAGTACCACGAAATACAAGAATTATTTTTGTGATACTTTGTAATAGCAGCAACATAAACAGATACAAAAATCAAAATGTTTGCAGAAATGGGGCTTCCGAACCCCAAACAAATAACAAAAGGTAAGTTCGGGCTTCCAAAGGTAAAATCTAAAATCAAATGTTAAACTTAAGATATTCAAAATGCACATAGACATCAAGTATAATGTTTTATAAATTCCCTAAATTTTTCTGGATGATAAATCATATATTTTAAAGCTTCCATAATCCATAGACATTTTCATAATCTCTAAATATTTAAGTTGGTTTATTCGTGTCCTAATATAAATCTAGAATCAATTCTTTCATTGCCATCGGAAATCTTTGTCATTCTCTCACTACCACCAAAATTTTACAATTCCCTTCACTCCACCGATTTTTTTTTTTTGCATATTTCTTCACTGCCACTACCGAGTTCATCTCACTGACAATGGAGGCCCACAAACTGCCTCCTCCGTTATCTCTGCAAGCAGCTTCGCTCTGCGCCTCGTGCCCTCGCCGCCTCCGTGGGTGACGACAACGGTTTAGCCCATGGCGGCAACGGCGGATGTGCGGGCGAAGCCCCCCACGGTGGCGGCGCCGCACCAACTCCTTGAGCTGTGGGCGCACTAGCCGCGTCCACCGGCCGCGCACCGCATGCCCGCCTTTCCCGCCGTAGCCTCTACCGCGGGGCGCGGGCGAGGTGTCTGCAGCACCTGCGATCGCTGCCGGTTGACGTCCCACCGGCGGGACAGCGCCTCACAGGTTGGCATCGGGGAAGGGGCCTACGATGGCAGAATCGAGGCGCTCCAGGCCAAGCTCATGGGCCACTTGTGTGCTGCCGCCAACCGGCTTCATGTACCCCATCAGCCGGAGGAGCAGCATAACCACCTCAGTGCCTCCTCATCCTGCTCCGCGTCTGCCGCCGCGCAAGTCCCCAAGCCTGCCACCGCCGCCCGAGTCACACTCCTCGGAGCCCAATCTTTGTTAGGCGCGCCGCGCAGACCGAGGCCGCCTGCGAGATAACGGAGGGGTGGCTTGTAGATCTTGTTGTCAGTGAGATGAACTTAACCGATAGTTGACGGTAGTGGTAGTGAAGGAACTTTCAAAATATTTTGGGGGTAGGGAAGGAAACTGCAAAATTTTAGTGGCAGTGAGGAAATGGCAAAAATTTACGGTGACAATAAGGGAATTGACTCATAAATCTAAGAGTTTCTCATAATTTTTAGAGGCCTCAAGTATATATTTATGACCTAAAAACTTTATACTGTGTTTGCCAGATCTGTTTTTAAGCTAAAAAAGACCTAAAACTGTCCTTAAAACTACTTTGAACTGCTACAACTGCCGGTGTTATTTATCTGGTTTTGAAAGCTAGGGATGTACAGTAAGCGGTTTGATTTTTGAATGAATTGACATGCTTTTTCAAACCCCGTACCATGTTCTGAGGCAAAACGGCCCTTCAAATATACCACCATATTTGATATTTCTGCTACGTTGCTCTCAGTCTCACTTCCCGGTTATTCCCAGTGCCTCGCCGCCACCCATGGCAACACAGGTCTGGTCAGGTGCGGTGTCTGTGGAAGTAAGGGGGCGATGCTCCGGGCAAAGTCTTCCTCCATGTTCCTCCTCCAGCCCGCCACTGTTTCCACCACAAAGAGCCCCTCCCCCTTCTCCACGCTCACGAGATGCAGCAGCGCCACGGACCCCTTCGCCATCGCGCCCACGGCGCCACAACCCATCACGGGACCGCGTCTCCACGCATCCGCCATGAATCTCGGCGTTTTGGTTTCCACCGACACCTTCACCGCATAGGCGCAAACCACCTCCTCATCTTCTACTCGCGCCGCGGGCGCCTAGCCAGCGTGCTTTCGACGAAATGGCGCGCTGTACGCGTTCGACGAAATGGCGCGCCGCAACCTCATCTCCTGGACGGCCATGGTGTCCGGCTCCGTGCGAGGCGCCGCACCCGACCTGGGCCTCCGGCTCTTCGTCTCCATGGTCCAGAGCGGGCTCTGCCCGAACGAGTTCGCTCTCGCTAGCGTGCTCAGCGGTTGCTGTCATCTATCTGTGGAGGGCAGGGGCCGCGTGAAGGTGAAGCTCGGCCTTTCCCTCCGTTGCCTCGCCGTCAAAGCTGGCCTGGATGGAAACCCTTAGGTGGGAAGCTCGCTCATGCTGGCGTACGCCAGGCACGGGCGTTTTGCTGCTGTGGAGCACGTGCTTGTAGACGTAGTTTCCAAGGACTTGGCGTGCTGGAACGCGATGCTGGAGGGCTATGTCTCCAACGTCTGTGGGTATGGCGCGATGAGGACAGCGGCTCTGACGCACCGTTCTAGAGCAGCGGCTGACATGTTCACCTACATTTCGGCTCTGAAGGCGTCTTCGATCGGTGCAGAGTTCGGTTTCAGGTGGCAGATTCATGGCCTTGTCATCCGCAGCGCTTTTAGGTCCAATATCTCAGTGATGAATGCGCTGATTGATATGTACTTCAAAGCAGGGCAGGTGGAAATTGCCATTGGTACCTTTGGTAAGATTTGGCGAAAGGACACTGTTTCTTGGAACACAATGATATCAGGTCTCGTGCATAACAACGACCTGGGCAGGTGCAGACTGCTTTGTGTACATGTTGCGATCAGGTTGTGAACCTAATCAAGTTACCTTCTCTGCCGTGCTGAGGCTGAGTGGTGCTGAAGAGAACGCCTCCCTTGGCCTTCAGGTCTTTGGACTCGCCTACCACCATGGCTACTCTGACAATGTTCTTGTAGCAAATGCAATCGTCAACATGGTGTCAAGATGTGGGCTGCTTAGCTGTGCTTATGGCTTCTTCAGTTCTCTCGGTGCCAGAAACAATATGACATGAAATGAGATGATGGCAGGCTATGGTCTGTACAGCTGTTCCGAAGATGCCATGAGGCTCTTTCACAGCATGGTTTGCTTCGGAGAAAGACCGGATGACTTCACCTATCCAGCTGCTTTATCCGCCTTCCAACAAGATTATGATGCAAGGAACCATGAGCAGATCCACACAAGTGTTTTGAAACATGGATTTGTGTCATGTCAGTTTGTGTCGACCTCACTTATCAAAGCAAAGGTAGCCCTTGGCTTAGTTCAGGGCACTGAATCTCATCGAAGACGCTGGCGAGATGGGTTTAGTGCCATGGGGAGTCACCATCTCTGCATTCGTGAAGCATTACTTCAATGAAGAGGTCCTTTTCCTTTTCAGCATGTTCAGAAGTGACTGCACAGAGAAGCCTGATGAGTTCATTCTGGCTATCGTGCTGAATGCATGCACAAACACTGCATTGATCAGACAGTGCAGATGCATCCATTTGCTCGTTGTCAGGACAGGGCACATCATGCACTTCTGTGTGTCCAGCGCTTTGGTTGATGCCTATGCAAAAGTGTGGTGATATTACTGCTGCTGAAAGCGCTTTCACTGATGCTTCACCGGTGACTGGTGAGCAATGATGCCATACTGTACAATACCATGTTGACAACTTATGCTAACCATGATCTGATCCATGAAGTACTCAGCCTCTACCGAAAGATGGCACAACGTTCATTGCCGTCATCTCAGCTTGCAGCCATCTTGGGCTAGTAGCGGAGGGGAAGCTTCTGTTCAGCTCCATTTTGTCTGTGCACAACATGAATCCAACAAGGGCCAATTATAGGCCGCTAATGAACGGTTGTCGGATCCATGAGGACAAAGAACTTGGTCTTGGTGTGCTTGCGGTGGAGCAGATTCTGAAGATGGAGACTGGCAGTCTTCAGAGGACAGCAGGAGGAAGATGGCTAAGAATCAAGTGCAGAAGGTGCAAGGTTACAACAGTTTTGAGATCTAGCCATTTAGAGACGTTGCTGATAAGGAACCAAGGGTGGCAGTAGTATTAGGTGCTAACAGGACATTGTATTGCAGTGAATGTGAATAGTGAGTATTTTTTCTGGGCATTTTGATAACCGACAGCCACACCCAAATACTCTTGAAAATAGGTTAGATCAGATGTTGTTTGGCCATTTGGTGCACAATGCATGTGAATGCAGAAAGGATATTGTTTTGTGCACATTCATAATTTGAGATAGAGAACGCCAAATAATGAATAACGATATTTAAGCAATCATATGCAAATTCAAGCGGAGGCTTTGACCAGCATCTCAAATTCAATGGACTTTGAAGTGCTGCTCACTAATAACAGTGAAAACCTGTCCAATACACTAGGGATATAATCGGCTAATAATGGCAGACATACATTCAGTGGCCAAATCATGCAAATTCAAGTGGAAGTTTTGACCAGCAACTTCCAATTCAACGTACTACGAAGTACTCCTCACTAATATGACAGTGAAAACATATCCAGTACACCAGGGATACAATCGGCTAATGATGGCAACCATAAAATACCCGCCTCATTTGACATAGTCCCACCTATCACCCACCGGCCACCGCCAATTCTCTCTAAACAGGAAAACCCAAGTTTTTTTGCATGTCGATACACTATTAACATCGGAAGGGCCTTACAGTTGGAGTCAAGCACCACAGTTTATTTTGCGCTCATATACGATACATCTCCAGTGGACCTTTTTGCCTCTAGCAAAGCAATGAACTGTAAATGGTAGGTGTTTTGCCCTTGCATTAATTAGGAGAAGCAGCAAAGTACAATGCCGAAAAGGAAAACAGGCCAAGTACTAACTGGCCGGAAACACCCAGGAAGCTAATGGCTAATTACCGAGTTTCTATGATGCGCCAAAAAAAATCCTAGTGTCTTAAAAAATATCTGAAAACAGCTGTGAAAGGTTCAACTGCTTGTTCTCAAAAACTCACCTGCACCCTTCTTTCCAAATGTTCCAAACTGTATAAATGATAATGTGGGTGGAGTCAGCTTCCTGGCTCAAGGTGTTTGATGATACTCCTTGCCCTGTGACCAGTTCCGACCAACTCCGGATATCAGATGCCTGCAGACCCTGCAACAAGGATGGTATCCCGAAATGTTGTGCGACTCTTGCCCAAAGGTACCGGGAGAAGGAGCATTGCAGCATTGTGAGGTGCTCCTTGCATTGTGCTTTACATTTCCTCAAACAGATTTGTTGTTCTCCAAAATAGGTTCCTAGTTAGGCTGCACCAATTCATCATTGTGTGCATCATTGCAGTATTGCTTGGTGGCTTCTCCACATATGCATCCCCATTGGGTTGCAAGGCTACCATCCTAGCTTCATCACCAGGTTGCAGCATTACAACTTCCTTGCTAGATTGAACTGTTGCAGTATCACTGGATAACTCAGATTCTACACTTCTAGATTCATTGTAGTATAGATGCATTGCAAGCCCGTGCTCCTTGTCAGGCTGCATCATTGCTGTATCTCTAAGAAGCTCCTGTTCCACTCTTCCGGTTCTAGCTTCCTTGCCAGGATGCAGCATTGTAGTGTCTCTGGCTGGCTCTGTTACAGTTGCATGCATTGGGAAATCAGAATCGTGAACATCCCCTCTATCTTTTTCAGCATCAACAGTATTGTCAGACTTCTTCATGAATTTCCTCTTGTTCCATTTCCTCTTGGAACCACTTTTCTTGACTTTAAGTGGTTTGGGGGTTTCTGCAGGCCTTTTCTCTGCATCCTTAACCCGCCTTTGTCCAGGGACAACAATGTACTTTGTGGCACCATTTGCACAGCCTTCAGATTGACCTGCAACAAATAATGTCCATTTATAACCTGGATAACATTTTCAGAATGAGTGCCCCTGGATTGACTAAATAAAAAGTTACCCTGGATTGCAAGAAGGGCAGTTCGGGCAGCTTTTATCTCTGCATCCTTCTTTGTTCTAGCTGCAGCTCCAATGTATTGTATGCCACCAATCTCAACGGTGCATACAAAAGGAGCTACACCTGCAGCTTGTTTCGTGCAAATATAGGATGGGATGGCATAATTCATCTTTTGAGTGTACTCCTGAAGAAGATTCTTGCATATGCCAGTTGCTTGCTGCAAAGCGTATTAAGATGTATCAAGAAACACATCGTCTTTCCTATATTAGGAGGAGACCTCAACATACTAATAAAATACAATAAATAACCAGATAAAATACAGATAAATAACCAGACCCTACTGTATTCAAAGGAGACCTTACATAATAAAAAATACAGATAAATAACCTGACCAAAGAACACTATTGATTTTGGGGAAATGCCATGAACCTAAAAAAAACTTTTGCATAGAGCTAATAACAGCAAGGAACATAGGTATTACTGTATTATTAATTAGCACTATTCCCACACATTCCCTACAGGCCTCACCATGGCAAGTTAATAAAATGAATGTCAGGCCAATCCAATTTCTATACAACTTAGAATCTCTACCAAGAATATCTGCACAAGAGAGTGACTTACCACTGCTGGGACGCTCTTGGTTTCAGATACTGGCATGGACTTGACAATCCCCATGAGCGCAACTTCCGCTGCCGACTGTTCCGCGGCCTTCCGGCTGAGAATCCAGGCAGCGACTCATACTTGGTATTGTTAACGACCACTGTGGACTTGAAGATGGGCTCATGGGATGGGCCTTCCTTGACGGTATGGTACTCTGGGGTCGGAAGGCCAGCCTTCTGCGCGTACTCCTGCAGGCGGCTCTTGAACAAGTAGCAGGTCTCAGGCCCCGCCCCTGTCCCAAATCAAGCATGCGACGGCTAAGAAGACAATGTCAGAGTGCACACACAAGAAAGAAAGGGCGAAAAAAAGAAGCAAAATGTCGCAAAATCGCTTTAGAAATTGCTAAGATGTACGAAGGTAGGCAAGGAATCGCTTGAATCGGCAAGGGTCAGATTCGATTGGTGAGAAGGGGAGGGCGGAAGAAGTGCTGGGGTCGTCATCGGGCGGCGCCGGACCTCCGCTGTCCATCCCGCACCGCCGCCGCTTGAGGCCTTTTGAATAGGAGTGGTTCGACGAAGTTTTAGATTGGAGTTGGTTTAAAAGGATTCTAGCGTGTTTAAATCTATTATGGATCTAATCACTCTCAATCTCTTCTAATCTATTTCAGTCTCTTCTAATCCATTTTGCTATAGCTTAGCTTATGGTCAAAATAAACTGAAAGTTTTTTTGTCACATTTTTTCCACCACTTTTATTTCTATTTAAAAAGCCAAACAACGCAGTTTATTTTGCCATGATTTCTTTGCTTATTTAAAAAAACGTTTCTTTAAACAGTTTTACTAAATAGGGCCAAAGTAGCTTAAGAGTTGAGGAGGTTACTCGCTCGTTTCGGGGGTTGTGCAATGAACGTGGGTATAGCTTGCATTGCAATGTCGGTGGCACATGTAAGGAAAAAAAAAAGAATATGTCCTGTACTCTCTCCATTCACAAATGTATAACGCGGTTGATATTTTTCTAAAATTTCGATCATTCGTTTTATTTAAAAAATTTATTCAAACATGCAAAAACACAACTCATACTCAAACTATGTTTGGTAATAAAACAAATTATAACAAAATAAATGATAAATTGTGAAGTTTTTTTGAATAAGACGAGTGATCGAAGTTTTGAAAAAAAATCAACCGCGTCGTACATTTGTGAACAGAGGGAGTACGTAGTGAATACTTCCCACGTTCTGCCTTCACTCCTGTAGCCTGGTGTCCCCGCTCAGACTTTGTTTGGCTCCTTGTGGATTAGAGAAATTGGAGTGTGTTCAAATCTCTAATAGTTCAAAATCTATCAATCTCTCTCACTCTATTCAATCCCCTTCAATCCACGAGTAGCCAAACTAAGTCTCATGTGGACGTTAACGTCTTGGGTGGCTTCGCTCCTCGCGGAGCCCCCGCACCCCGCCGCTTTTCTACCACAGCTGCACCCCGCTCCTTCCTCAATCCAGGCATCGCCCTCGCCTCCTCCGCCGCCACTCGCTCCACGCCGATCTCACAATGTTGGCCCCCTCGCCTCCGCGCGTCGCGCTCTGCTGCCACAGCCACGTAGGATGGGGGCAGCATACCAACATCGCGACCCAAATTAGTCGCGGTAAGACTGTTTCCAGAAGAACGTCTGTATGACTGCCTATACTAAAAAAATGACACAGTACCAATAAACAGAGTGGAATTTAAAAAAAACAATAGCGACAGATGCTTTGTTGGAGACAACAGTCTAAGGTGTGAGAAGAGACTAGGCTCGTTTCCGGGGCTTGTAAAATGAACGTGGATGCGCGCGAGGTTTATCCATTTGCTACTTTATCTAGATTCTAGAGGGCAGACCAAGCACGGAGAGGGTTTGCTACTTTATCTATATGTGAAGGCTAACTTATTTATATTGTTGCAATCATATCTGAAAATGGAGTAAGAAGACAACAAATAATATTATGGCCGCAAGGACCAGTATATTTAGATTTGATAAACCAAACGCCATCGTCACATAGGATGTCTATAGTTTAGTGCATAGAATGATTAGTAATACATAGATGTTCGATAAGATAGTTCAGCGTATAATCTAAAACGATTATACTCTTCTCGTTCTTTTTTATTTGACGTGATTGAGTTTTTTTTTTCAAAACTTATCTTTTATCTTATTAAAAAATTTCGTTACTTACTATTTCTTTTGTTGTTAGTTTTTCTATCATTAGATAGTTTGAGTATGACTTGTGTTTTCATATATTTGCATAACTTTTTTAAGATAAAACGGAGTATTAAAGTTTTGAAAAATAACCGCATTAAATAAAAAAGCATAAAGGGAGAATTATCTAACATATCTTATCTATAATCTATATAAGTGAAGCCCACTGACCTTCATTAACTTTATTTTTCTCAACATGCAGGCTGTCCACATCAACTAGGAGTTTACTAAGTTATAACCTATATAAGTGAAGCTCACTAACCTTCATTAACTCTATTTTTCTCAACATGCAAGCTGTCCACATCATCTAAGAGTTCACTAAGTTAAAAACCATGTCATCATCCACTAAGAACCACTATTGATATCTTTCATCGATCAACTGTGGCTGATAACATCCATGAATATAATTATTAGTTTATAGTCTATATGAGTATCATCTTACGAAATTCCTATATCAGAAATGCGATAAATCATTTAAGAGTTAGTCTCTTAATGAAGATGAATTTGCTATCAAGGATATTGTTTTTTTTATTTAAAAATCCTTACAATCATATTGATGTTTGTACAATCAAATTTCACTTTACAAAATTCCTATATCAGAAACGCGATAAATCATTTAAGAGTTGGTCTCTTAATGAAGATGACTTTGCTATCAAGGATATTATCTTTTTTAAAAAAGAGTGCTTGCAATCATATTGATGTTTCTACAATCAAGATAAATCATTTAAGAGTTGGTCTCTTAATGAAAATGAATTTGCTATCAAGGGTATTGTCCTTTTTTTAATAAATCCTTGCAATCATATTGATTTTTTGTACAATCAAATTTCACTTTACAAAATTCCTATATCAGAAATGCGATAAATCATTTAAGAGTTGATCTCTTAATGAAGATGAATTTGCTATCAAGGATATTGCCTTTTAAAAAAATCCTTACAATCATATTGATATTTCTACAATCAAATTTCACTTTACAAAATTTCTATATCAAAAACATGATAAATCATTTAAGAGTTGGTTTAATATGATTTTTCTCTTAAAAAAATCCTTCCAATTCTATAGATGTTTCTCCAATCAAATTTCACTTTTAAAAAATACTTTAAAAATTTCCGCGGCAACACGCTGGGTACCATCTGGCCCCTACTATCTATTTCTCTCAACATGCGTGAAGCCACATCATCTTAGGAACCCACTAAGTCTCATGCCACATCATCATCCACTAAGTCCTTTATTTATATCTTTATATTGATTTTTTGTGGCTTCACGCATACAGTGCTTCTCTATGGCATATACACCGGTATCACTCAAATTTCCGCAGTTACTCCTAGAAAATTTATCTTATACCTTTTTACAAGTACAACATTACACAATTCACTCAGCAACACGCGGAGTGTCATCTAGTTTTACATAAATGCTATGCACCAGGTGCCGGTGTAGATAAGCCAAAACACAAGGTGGAAGGAGGCTCAATGTCCCGACTTCTAATATCAAAATCATAGTGAAGCTTCAGTGAGGCTACCATCCAGAATTTTTACTCCCCCTGATTTCCTCAGCATTTCTTCAGCTGATGCATATTGTCAACAGCATGAAGTCACTGCGGTGGCAAGGAGTTAATTGCATGGTTATTTATGTAAAAGAAAACACAGTTGACAACTTGAAATACTCTTCACGTTCTATTTTCGTTGTAGTGTGCTGGTGCTGCTTAAAGATTCTGAAACAGCTTTTCCACTTCCGATTTGATCTTTTTTTTTAAAATATAGTACAGACACAGACGCTCACACACGCACGCACACTCACCCCAATGACCGCACGCACGCAAACCCTACCTCTATGTGCACCTCCGAAAGTCTGGGCCGGCATATCTGAAGATTGACGAAGTCACCACGGGCACCTCGCTGTCGACGGAAACATCGCCTACCACTGAATGAACAAAGCCGTTAAATCCTGAAATTGCGTTATATGAGATGCTATTCCTGTTTGATAACTCTTACAAGACAACAGGAAGACACTATTTTTACATCATACATAAGACTTATGCTACATGTGATGCATAAATCTCTGATTAATTACATCATCCAAATTATAACTACAGAAAATGGAAAAGAAGGAAATACATTCCTATCGTATCTATATATGTTGATTTGCTATGAACAGGTATTTTTGAAAGAATGCAACATCAGTGATATGATTGGCTTCTCTGAATCGATAAAACATGGATTTGCAAATTGCAGCTGGCAATATTTCTGTGACCTGGTGCCTTGTGCACAAGTCAGTGAAGTAGTGAAGTTGATTGGATGATGAATGAGTTGTTAGAAATATCTTTGTATCTACACTGTTATGTTCTGTCACTCATCTATTGATTTTTTTTTCTAGTTGAACTTATGTTCTGTGGCGTTGAAGCGGCTCCAGGTGGCGGCCATCGAAGGGTGCGAGCTGCATGGGTGTGCAAGCTGCAGTCGATAGCATGGAGGCGGCGAGGTCGGAGGCTTGGGGCGGCGCCATGGCGGGGGCAGGTGAGGAGAGACGAGAAAGAGAGCGAGAAGAGACAGGTTGCGGTCTCGGTCTCCGGACTCATGATTGGTGAGCGAAAGGATAAGGTCGGTGGCATTTTGGTCACACCTTGCCCCCAAATAATGCTGAATTTGTTTTTTGTTTAAAAATAAAAATAGCATTCTAGTGTGTCGTGTTTGGTAATAGCATTCAGGCAAAATCATTTTGTGGAATGGCAAACAAACTAAGCCTACATTTCATAATGGCATAATTCAATTCTAAATGTCTCGGCGGTGGGGTTGGAGATAGGATCACGCGAGCGGCGAGTGCATGCCGACGTGAGGGTGAAGCCATGCGTGTGTCGATGCTCTCCTTTCCTTTTTCAATAAGTTGTAGTTGTAGAGATATTTTGGTCGGAGTTTGTGCTCTATGTTGGCAATTTGGCTATGTCGAAATGACATAATTTTTGACAACCATAAGGAACAGACAACACATTGGATAAGATTTTGGATGCTGTTACAGAAGGAGGAGCGAGATTTTGTGCAAAAGGCATGTTGTGCTTTGGAGACCACCACAATGGAGATTTTTTCTAAACATAGATGGAGGTTTAGCAATAGACTTCGTTAAAGCTTTTTTGGTCTCTTTTTTAAACATTCGTTCTTCGAGAACTATAAGTTTGCTTTTGCGGTGGATGCAGCTATTGTAATAATTTTAGACTAAAGCATGTTGCGATGTAGAGGCCGGGTGTTTCTATTTCATCGTCTAATAAGAGAGACACTTCCAGGGGGAGGGAGTACCCATCTTTGCAGAATTGCAGCGGTATCAAGAAGAATGGAAGGAAAAAAGAAGCCCCAAAAGAAAAAGAAAATCAAGGAATAAGAGAAGAATGGGCGGCCCAAAAACGAATAATAAAGAGCCCAACAGCTACCGCGTACGAGTTGTGGGCTTCCAGCGACAGTCTTTTTCCTTTTTTCGTGGCATCTGAGCTGCCAAGTGCGTGGCAGATTAACACGGGCCGACGGTCAATGATAAACAACAAATTCGGGCTCAAATCCTGTGTATACCTTGTCCCCGTTTCGGTGTTGGCCCAAATATGTTGAAGGCTTGCAGCGGAGCAAATTGCCTTTACTAGCACTGACACTGAAGTGCATGCATGTAGAAGTGACAGCAGAAAATGCTTGTCGATGTCGCGGCCTCGCGGAGTCGCGGGTCTACATGGAATTTCAGAATAAGACGGCAGTCCATTCCGATGTGAAAGGAGTGGGTTACGGAGCTTTCGAGGCGATTTGGTGAATTAATTACCTGGCTCAGCTTGCAAAGATGTGTGACTGGTCTGGTCGTGTGTAAAGAGGATCGAATCATGCACCGATCTTTCCAGGCATTTTTCTGCATTGATTTATCTAAAATCTCACTGTTTTTTGTGACAGAGAAAGTGCTGGATTTGCAACGGAGTGAATCTGCTAAGCGGTGTCTTCTCCAAAATCCAAACTGGCTGTAGCTAGCTTATAAATCGTGGCTTTACAGCTGCTTTGGTGGCTTTAGGTTATTGGATTTTTCTTTCAAAATTGATGTTTGGTTTGCTCTGTTAAATTAATGTTTTATGAGATATCTGTAATAATTTTGGACTGATTCTATCCTTGAGAGATGAAGTTGAAACCTTTACCTTTCTATTATCTAAAGAAAGGGCTTGATTTGTGGATTATTACCATCAATTTGTGTGTCATTCATCACAAACACGTCGAAAAGTACTGTAGAGAAGATACTTCCAAAGACATTTGATTTGTTAAAGCGTTGTGTTTAAATTATACACTATGCAAATTTTGCATAACCACATACTATATGCTGGCAAAACATTACTAGTGCAAATAGATAACAAAACTACAAATTTAAGATGTATAGTATCACAACTAAAGATTTATACAACAATTAAATATATAACAAAACTACAAGTTTAAGAGTTTTATCGCAAAACATACGTATATTTAGCATGTTAGTGTCATAATAGTATATCCTAAGCTGCCCATATTGGCTCCTAGCACCGTACTAAGGGTCTATTTGGCAAAGTTTCTTAAAAATGGCTTTAACCCATGAGCTAAAGAAACTGGAGAAACCATGTTTTAGTGGTTTCTCTTCTCTAGTGTAAAAACAGTTTCTCCTCTTTATGACTATTTTTTTAAATTTTTTCTTAAAAAAATATTTGGTAGATCTTGATCTAAAACCATAAAAAACCAGAGCCGAAACCAAAAAAAAAAAAAAAAAACCATGCCAAAAGGGGTCTAAAGAGTTTTATCGTAACTCACCTAGCACATGTGTTGGTCTTATTTTACTTTTCGATTGATGATCTAGGTGGGTACATTGTGTTGGTGCTGGAAGCTTCTTCGGAGTGTGACGCAAAGCCACACGCACATCACGCGCGCACACGTGTGTGCGGTTCACTGCACATATAGCCGGATTTTTATTTGGCAGGGACCACCAAAGTGCACATCAATTTCTGAGCAGTAGTTTTATTTAGTACTACTCCAGTAGTGCGGTTTGACTATAGTCCTTAAGTCGTTTTACTCCTAGTACACTGCACGCCTCCAACAAAAATCGCATGATTTCCAAGAAGCAAACAACATTCGGTAGTTTCTATTGCAAAGATTAAAATAAGTGAATGGGTAACTCTCGAATGCCTGACCAAAACTTGCGTAGAACATACGTATATATAGCAGAAAAAGATATTTTAAATAATCATCAATATATCTCTGAACTGTTCAACTCGTCCTTTTTTTTTCAGAAAACACGAATTATTCCACGGCGGTGCTCCCAGAAAAGCTGACGATCCAGGAATATTTCGCTCAAAATGATCTTTTCCCCCAACAGAGCCGTGAGCTAGACAAAATGGCAAAGCAGAGGCTGGCACTCATCCAAGTCCGGCCGAGCGAGGAAACATGAGGCCCAAACTCCCCCACGCCGCTTTCACCAATCGCACACAAAAGCTCCACGCACTAACCCAAGTATCCAACAGCTAGCAGCCTCCCAAATCACGCAGAATCGCACCGGGCCTGCCACCCCCTTTCTAACCTGGGTTTTCCCATGCTTCACTGCACTCTGCAGGTTTTCTAAACCTTGCATGAGTTCAACTCGCGGCCACGTTTTCCATCCATCCATCTGGCCGGCCGACGACGTCTCCAGGTCACCCGTGCCGTGAGGTGGTGGAAGAAAACGACACGACGGCCCCTGCTTGCTTTTCTACTACTACTGCCACTTACCAGCAAGCTAGAGCCCGGTACACCGACCCGTCATGGGAATTTTTTCTGAAGATTCGAGACACCACCTTCTAATAAGTTGCTGTCAGCAAAACCACACCCACTACCACCGTAACGTACACCTCACAAAGGCGATCTTTTGAGCAAACAAGCATTATAGAACCATCCATTGATCCATGCATTTTAATATGACCCGAGACCTAAAAAAGCATTAAAAAAATTGACATAACAGGCTTTGCGATCCTTGCGTCAATCAATCATTGCAGACTTTCCATTGGGAAGGAGTGAGGTTCATCAGAAAAAAAAAATGTTTACTACTAACTAGGATCAAAGCAGCATTGCTACTTATAGCTTATTTCTAATTATCTTGTCTCACTGACAGGCGAGTCCAATCTATCGACAACTTCCATCGGATTGGATCAACTGACCTGATTGTTCAGTACTTCAGTGACAGTTTCATGTATCATGCAAGATCGGAGCTAGTTAAAAATATTAAATATAGTTTAATTATAAAACTAATTACACAGACGAGGAGTAAACGGCGAGACAATTTTATTAAATCTAATTAATCTACAATTAGCAAATGTGATTCTACAGTAACTAATCACGGATTAAGTAGGCTTAATAAATTCGTCTTACTCCTCGACCGTGTAATTAGTTTTCTAATTAAATCATATTAATATTTGTAACTAGCATCAAACATTTAAACATTCAATGTGATGTGGACTAATTTTAGCCTCCGAATCCAAACACCCCTGAGACGATCGATCCTGAAATGGAGTGTGTGCAATTGACGCATGGGGCCGGTGATCAAGCCGGGCACCTTCGTTCTGGCGGCCTCCACGCCCGTGCAGACGCAGACACAGGCGCGCACACCTGACCTGAAAATGGAGCTCAGGACCCCCAAATTCCAACTAAAACGCTCTCCTGCCGCCCCCATCTGATCGCTACACGCATTAGCATGCGGTGCCTCGTCAGTGCGCGGCTGGGACGTACACATGTCACCTCAGCCGTGACTTGCCGGCGGCCCGAAACGATGCTCCATCCATCGATGCCTCGTCGCCATCGATCGTAGCAAAGCCTGCGTGTGTGCGTGCTTGCTTGCTTCAGCGACGATGGAGGACGATACGGTGTGTGTAGCCTTCATCAATCATCAGCCGCTTGCTAATTGCTGCGTGCGCCGTGGTGGCCTGTACCTTTCGCTGCGGACTACTAGCGGCCGGCGCTCGTGGTGGCGCCGGCCGGAGCACGAACAATGTGTGCTTTGCTTTGCTTTCCTACCGAGGGAGCTGAGTTAGCATAATTGAGGTTACCGGACACGGATTATGGAGCTCGATCTATCTGCACGTTTGTGGGCGAATATTTCGGCGTGGAGGGCACCGGCCGTGTAGTGGTAGTAGGCTGCACAGGCTGGTATCTTCTTCCAAAACTAATTAAGCAATATTGGAAAAAGGAGCTGCACCGGTGCCTAACCGGTCTCATCAGCCTTTTATCATTGCATATGAATGCATGCTGAGATGCAGGAGAAGAGAAGGCTTTGCAGGCACAATCCAGTGCTACCGTGTATTCCAAATATATCACCAATGATGTTTCTATGACCTTCTACGATTCCTTTTAACTAGTCAATCAACCCGTGCGAAATAAAGTCTTAAACGTATTATACGTAACCGTACAACATATATAGATCTATTTTTATAATTAGGTTTTTATAATAGCATATCTTGCTACTTTATATGTATGCTTAATTGATTTAGATAATCTTTGATCGATTGCAAAAATAAGTGATTTTAATATAAATTAGAGGGGTTACTTTCATCATATTAACAGTCATAATAACTAAGATGAGAAACAATTCAAATATAAATTAAACGGGATACTTGGTATTACCCTATCAAAATAGCAAATGTGAGCAATTAGATATAAATTTAGGGTGTTATTTCATATTTTCTTTTATATTGGCAGAGTGGGTAATTAATATGTAGTTTTAGGGGTTATTTAATATTATTTTGACAATGGCAAAGGTGGATGATTACTTAATTAGAAAACAAATCTAATAGCTATTAAGATTCCAACCTGTCAATTGATGATAGGGTATTTTTTATTATTGTGAGAATTTCTATAATTTTATTTTTTTTCTAGCGCATCTTGTGAAGATTGACGTGGAAATTTCAAAAAGAGTCTACAAAATATCTGTTTTATGAAAAGGTTTTTAGCATCTTTAATGGAAAAAAAGACAAACTGAAGGTAAATTTGAAAATGGAAAAAATCTAAAAAAAGAGAAGATATTTGCTTTCGTTGAGAATTGAACTCAAGAGCTTTCATAATGGCAGAGGTAGATAATTACTTAGAAAATATATATAATAAAAAAAAGAGGATATTTGCTTTCGTTGAGAGTTGAACTCAAGACCTTTCATAATGGCAGAGGTGGGTAATTACTTAGGAAACAAGATCTAATGGCTATTAATATTTTAATCTGACAATTGATGGTCGGATGTTTCTGATTATTGTAAGAATTTCTAGAATATATCTTTTTTTCTATCACGTTTTGAAATTGGTGCAACTTTTAGAACCTTCAATTAGTAATAGTAAGATAAGATTTCTAGAATATATCTTTTTTTCTAGCGCACTTTGAAATTGGAGCAACTTTTAGAACCTCCAATTAGTAAAAGTAAGATAAGATTTGTTACAGTTGTTCAGGACTGAAGATGGCCAGAGTGTTTCGCATCCGGTGCAATTCAAAAATATAGAACCAGTTCATATCAACTTGTAACCTCGGATGGGTTGGAGTCATAGAAGGACATGTGTAAGTGATTGATAATTTTAATAATACTAGAAAAATAATTGGTAGTTTAGAACCGTATATGGGTTTACTTTTGCTTATTTAGTTTTTAACATAATATCGTATCTTCACCAAACGTGCTAGAAAAAAGATAATTATTAAAAAATTCTCACTAAAATTAGGAACATCCGGCCGTCCATCAGATAGCTCTAATAATAATAGCCACTAGATATATTATATTTTCTAAAAAATTATCCATCATGCCATTATGAAGATGAATTAAAATAACTCCTAAATTTACATATAAATTACTCACCATGGCATTATGAAATATGAATTAAATAACCTCCTAAATTTGTATATAAATTACCCATTGTACCATATGAATTACCCACCGTGCCATTACGAAAGATGAATCAAAATAACTGTCGCCGTGAGCGATAACGTATATGTACCTCAAGAGTAGGCAGAAGTGTAGGGGCGTGGGCACACTACTACCGAGAACGCTGGAGCCCGGGTGACTTTGGAGATTTAGAAAAGTTTGGTCCACCTTGGAATTCTGGCTAAATTATAAACGTTTTTATGACACTCTAGGTCAAAATCCACCGTAAAAACTCGCCAACAAACCTTGCTGCAGGACAATAAAAAATAAAAATAAATGTTGGATTGTTTTATTTGTGTCAAAAAACAACAACTACCATCCCTCGATCAATACCTTTTAAACAAATTATCCTTCGTTAATTTTACACCTTTAAATAAGAATGAAACAAAAATATTTATTTTAAGGAGTAGTTTTAATTTCCACATATACTTATTTATAGCTAAGAAAGTTTGGTTAACCAAATGCCCGCACATGGAATGTACCATGAATAAACCAAGTTTAGAGAGGTTCTACTTGATAGAATCAGATGGTCACCTAATTGCACCAATGCAATTTTTGTAACCAATTCTTCCCAACTGTGATGTCTATCCCCAACTAGTAGAGCTCTCTAAAGAGAAGTTGAGGGGTGGAACTGAGCACTGTTGCATCTATGATGTGTCGCTTCCTATTAATGTTATATAACGATGGGTAAAGGTTTTTTGACAGTATATAAGGGCACAAAGGTTTATTTTATATTATATTTTATCATATGTGAGTAATTAAGGTGGAGACTCAGGGATTATTAAATCATGTTGTTTTTATAATGACAGAGCAAGGTAATTATTTGAAAATAAAACTGATCTAACCATGTCCAGATATTTCTTATTAACAACTTTAGAATTTTTTCCTAGCACGAGCTTGTGAGGATTAACGCCTTCACAAGGAGTTTGCAATTATATACGTGGTTATACTTGTATCCTACGATATAAGGTGTCTCAGGAATGAATGCAATGGTCAACTTCAGTTATTTCGCTTAACATATCTCACAGGACAGCCAGCAAGGCAATATTTGGACCGAGGCTATGGTGTATTCAATTCCTGCGGTGAGATAGATGAGTAGCTCAACTTGGTTTGGTGGCATGAGGTTGATCTTCTCAAACCAGCTTGTAGGACATGATGAACCAGTCACCCACAAGTTTGCGAAATCTCCGTGGGTCGCATCTGAAACCAAATCTGATCTTGTACCAGCTCTCAAGGACGACCAGTTTGATCCAAAGCCAGCAAGTTGCTGCTCTGAATGTCGTTTCCTGTAAGCAACGAGCTGCCACGCCTAGAAAAGTGCAGTCTCTATTTACTCCTTGCCTAGGACGGAGATCGCAGAACTTATAAATATATAAAGATTGCTTGGACAGAGTGAAATCAGCGTCATAATAAATAATCACTGAGAATAATTGCATGGGTTTTTGGGTTACCTTCAATACAAGACAATGCTCACTATCTTGAGCCAGCTAAATGCGTAAATTTGAATTGTGCGGTGGAAAACTTACCGACACAAAAAGAGAATTTTTTTTGCGGGAACACAAAAAGAGAATATTGAACTTCAATTCTCCAAACCGACGGTGATTTCTTGAGAAAATATTGCACTACAATTATTTTTTAGATAAATGTATGCATATATGGTTTAAGGTCCAAATCACCCTTATATCAGTGTGTGATTATAAACCTGGTTGACATAGTTCCACCTTAATGACACATGCAGGATTTGAAGTTTAGGAACAAAAATTAAGTGGTTTAAACATACTTCATTTGTGAGGATTTCTGGATTTCGTCTTAAATCAAAGAATCTTGAGTTAATTTAATACTTTCATTGTGCTGCAGCTCGAGCTCCAATAATTTCTGTATGTACCTCATATTCTGTTGTGGACCATAAATATCTCCAAACTCTAGTACATGCTTATGGTCTTCGGTCCTATCACATTATTCCATACTACATGTTAGGCGCCATGTTGGCATGTCATGCATTCATTTTTTTTTAAATATATAAGTTGGGATCGTTGGATCTTGAATACCACAGTTATAACAAGTTTAATTATTAGGGGATTCATATATATGTGCATCTTCTGTACATAAATAACTGACCTCACTACCAAATTTATCTGCAATTTCATGAACAACATCACCCTAAAGCTTAATGAGTCATAGGCCATATGTCACTATCCACTGAAACACTCAGCCCTCTACTGATGTCTTATATTGATTTTCTATAGCTATTAACATTCATACATGTAAAGTACTGGTCTTTGCGAGCATAGCTACAAAATTCCTGCAGCAACCTAAGAACACCCCACCCCACCCCCCGCCCCCCGTGCGCGCACACACAATATCATTTAGTTTTAAGATTGTATGGACAGCATAAAACACGTTTGAAGGACCCTAGTGCACTTTACTTTTTTAGTACACATTTTGTCGCATATAGACGGCACATGTGGTCGCTACCCTCAAACTAACACCCAGAAAATGGTAAAGTAAATACACACGTGGTTGATCATGAGTGCATTCTTTACACGCATCATAGCTTGCTCAGACCATCACAGACGAGACTATAACCACACGTACAAGCACACTACGAGGACATTGACATATCTCTACACACAAAACCAATAAGGCAACTACCACACCACAACGTGGACATTGCATTCATACGCCCTACCCTACTCATATACACGATGATCTTGTTATCACGGCCACTGTTGGCGTTTGATTCGTAGGTCATACGGGGCCAGGAGGCCCGCATGGTGGTGGTGGTGGTGGTGGTGTCGCAGCGCCCTTTCCCACAGCTGCAGCAGTGACCTAAAACCTGAGGGTGACGCCGACGAAATATGAGATCGAAACGCCTCGTCTGAAGTTTTTTTTTTGTCTGGCTTTAATTTGATGGACAGGCATGCATGACCTTCGACCTCCCCCATGGCCATGTGCGTGCATGTCCATAACTGTCCTTTGTCTTCCATTTTAGAAAATATGCATGAAGCTATATATGTAAGGTCAGGGCTAGCTAAGACGTGAGTACCGTAAGTGATCACCCCCTCATTGGCCCAATCCAAGACATCCCAAGCCATCATAAACCAATAAGTCTCGCCGTCTTGGTGTTTGGTTAGTAGCATTGAACATTTTACATTGTATATAACGCCATTCCCAGTTAAAATTTCATTTGAGTTTCAATCTCAATAAATACTATGATACGTCAGCGAGGTGGATTACAATATAGTTACGAGGAGAGAGATGCAGAGAGTTTCATAGGAAGGAAGAAAGTTTTATCTATATAAAACCCAGGATGCACTCTTACCTAGACAAAAGCTGATGTAACATCCTTGAAAACTATGGAATGAAACTCCCCACTAGGAATGGTCTAAGACTAGGTGTGATAGTACAGGCTTTGTTAGCTGTTAGAGTCGCGTTCGTAGTTCTTTGACTCCCATGGTTGGCCCCTTATTTTTCGGACCGGACAATAATTCATTTTTTTCGTGTGCTAAAAACGTGATTGGTTTTGAAATAATATTGTCTGATGTCTCTTCTTGAAGAGGTCTGAAGCAGGATGTTTATCCATTGTTATTTTAAAAATAATACGTTGTCGCCTTCTTAATTTTGTGGCTAGAGAGAAATCTATTACTCTGCCTCCTTCCCACCTTCTTCATTTCCTCCTGAAAAGTGAAAACTGAGTAACAAGCTCACGGCTGCCTCCCCGGCCCTCTCAAAGATGAGGCTCGAATAACCTAGGCCATATCGCACAAATTTTGCATTCTGACCCCTGTCTTAATTTATTTTCACAAATGACCCCTCCCGGAAACTAAATGCAAAACTGACCCTTTTTGTGGCGCCACAGTAGCACATTGCGGCGCCATGGTCAGTGGCGTCGCAAACTCTGACCCCATCCAACGTGGATCCGGGCGGGTCCCGTTTGCGGCGCCACACTCATGGCGCCGCAGCGCCCATGCCCATATGGGCTGCGTCCTGGGCCTTACCCACCCGAACCCTCCCGACCCACACCGCCCGCCGCCCCCCGCCTGCGCCACCGAGCCCCGCCTCCTCCTGCCCACCGCGCCGCCTGCCGTCGCCAGCCCCCGCCTCCTCCTGCCCACTGCGCCGCCCGCCGCCGCCAGCCCCCACCTCCGCGCCGCCCGTCGCCGCCCACCGCGCCGCCCGTCGCCTCCCCCACCTCCTACAGCAGCGCGACGGCTAGCCTCCACCGCCGGTCGTTGCCTCCCCCACCAGCGTCGTCTCAGGTATGAAACTAGAAAACATGATTGCTATTGGAGCTGTTTGTTACTGGAGCCGCTCTTAATGTGATTTGGAAGACGTTCTCGTAGTAAACCTTTGTAGTAGTGGTGGGATGGTAGTATGCAAGAGTTAGCCTAAGAGAAGAAGAAAAAAAAGATAATGGATGCGAGGGATGATGAACGCTCAGTTCGAATTGTCAAACCATCAATGAAGTACATGATCCGATATAAGATATCGGGTGAGTGTGCAAGTTTATTATGTAGCTCCTTAAGCTCAAGTCTCACATTGAAGCCATGTTTTACAAAACATACTAAAAATCTAACACGTAAAAAATACTAAAAATCTAACACATCCTTTGACTAAACCAAGAAAAGTACACCAATGTAAGATTAGTTTTGTCAATTTAGAAGTGTTGTATTTAGTGGTTGATCACCAAAACATTAATTAGAAATATATCAACCTGCCAACATTGTGCCTTTCACCCATCCACCGCTGCCCCGATCATTACTTATTCACCATTGCCCCCATCCTCTAACTTCAGTGCATCTAGAGCCATCTCCACTACCTAGATGCGGTAATAGATCATAAGGATCCAAATGCCCTTTTCACGATCCAAGCTCTTAGTTGTTTTTTAGCTAAAATCATAAAAAAATTCTAACAAAGACTTTTAGGTCGGATCCTGCAGCTGCATGTTTTCTCAATGCTTGGGACTGCATCATCATAGCCACAGAACCGGCTGCTATTTCCTTCCTGCTTTTGCCACCAAATGAATCTATTTTCTAATCTTGTATACTGCTTATGAGGTCTGGACACTCTGCATCTTGAACATGTATTGATTTACTTGTTTGCCAAAGACACTTTGCATGCTAAGTGTGACCTAGAGAGTTAGGGTGTGTGTTTGAATGTGTTTGATCCCAAGGCTTAAATTCTAACACTCGATCATTTTTTGTACTTTTTGGCTTGGAATTCGTTCCTAACATTTTGTTTTAATGTCTTTGAAGGATGGCGGACCCCCAGTACCTCCTTCTTGAGGCGGCCTACGAGCGAGACCACCGCGCACCACTGTTGACGGTCGTTATTTCACCATTTCGACCGTCAATCTCTCGGTGAATAAATGGGGTATACATAAAGTTCCATGCATTATTTACCTAACACTGACGAATTCCACGAGTTTTGGTGGTTTTCGATGTATCACAGGGAGAAGCTCACATTCCGTGCAAAAGAACATCATATGGAGCAAGACAGAATCGTCACATAAAAGGGCTTGAGAATGAATGGGAAATATCATCATTATGTTATGGACCAATCCATTGCAAAGAGCTCGTCGAAACAATCAAAATGGAGTTTTGGTTCACTCAATTTGGAGTCCGGACGCTAAAGTTATGGCCGTCGCAAGGTTGACAACATGGGCGTGGGGGAGGATGTACCAAGTGATATCATACATCCTCCAACCCAACCCCTGAGAGGAAGGACTACGACATTCAACCTACAACAATGGTTGATCGCTGCAAAACATTGACCATGCTCTGCATCACTTGGGAAGCAAACATAAAGGCTATCTCTCATCCTGAGAGTACTTCTGGAACACCACAAGACCAAATGTCACTATAGTATGAGGTTGCAATTGGCATAAGATCTATGTAGTGACATCACCCAAGTATGGAGGAACGCTACGAGTGAGCATTACTTAATTCCCTTCCTCTGACCAGACACATAAAAAGACAAAGCAGTTTACCAGAGGTCAGGTTGATCTACTCTACTCATGAGTCAATGCGCCAATGAGCCACCTGACATCACAAGCATGGCACAACATGAGTCAGCACGCCAATCACAAACATGGCGAGTAGCCATCTCCCAAAGATTGGTGGCAAACTGCCAAGGATGCAAAGGAGTCATCTCCAACAAACATCCACCTCTACCATTCCACGTAGTTTGTTTGGGAATAAACAGCTGGCCATGACCGAAACGGTGTCACTTTGGAAGAATGTCAGGCTAAAGGCAAAAATATGATGTTGGAATGGGAGATCCAACAAGAGACATTCATCCACGGGAGTAGTACCATCAGATTGGATAAATCCAAGCTCCCAACACTTTGTAGACGGTCCAAACAGCAGCACGAGAACTGCTCATCATACAGTCATTTTAGAAATAGAGGAGGCAGAACAAGAGTAGAGAAAGAAGCGAATTCGCCTAACACAGGTGAGCAACAAAAGCAGCATCGTCGTCACCCAGGAAACAAGCAACCTTGCGGGAGGCAATGCCAGGTAATGCTGAAGCTCAGTTTCTTGGCAATCACTTGCAAGAACTAAGCTTGGGGGAAGATCACTCGGTGAGTACCCCGAATGCTCTGTATCAGTCTGATATCTTAAATCCTGAAAACTGCCATGACACCAAAAAGATTTACTTTTTGTTATCCCAAATAAAAAAAAAGTTATAAAAAATTTGCATAATTCAAAAACTACACACTTGCTTAAAGGAAATGATGAATAGTTGCTCTGTTAATTGTAAGTATTTCGTTTACAACTTGACACTCTACTAACATTTGAATTTATTGGCTTTTGTCGTGATTCTACCTTTAATCTTTAATCTTGTGGGAGCAAGTGCTTTTAAAACTAAGTCTAAATTGTTGTGAGATGAGATATAGTCAAAGTTTGAGTTTAACCCATCTTGATCCTAGTAAGGTGAAATCTCGGAGTTTTCTTTTTGAAAATTAAAATAAGAAAGTTCCTCAGTGGTTTGAAATACCTATCCAGAGCCAAATGCTTTATATGACAAAACCTCTGCATATGCTTCCTATTGTGATGTTGAGTTTTGTCAAATTTTGAGTTCCTATGAGGTAGTGGTATTTCAAATCCTGATAAAAAAACCCTCACATCCGCATCCATTTGCTAGCCTTTCTTCGTCTGGTCATGCTTAAATCTACACTGGATTCAAACATCCTCTTGCACCAGATATTTCTCCACCATATCCATCATCTACATACCTATCCACAAATATGGTCTTACAAATAAATACTCCAGTCATATTCCAGCAATATTCCCAAAATTCTTATACAAGAAGGAGGCATGGAGCTATCGAAAAAAGAGAGAGAGAGAAAAGAAAAAAAATGTGTGAAAAAAAAGAAGAGAGAGAAAAAGAAAATGACAGCTCCATGCACTCAAATGCTTCAAAGTTTCAAGAGGGGATTCATCAAATAAGGAGTTTTCACCCATAGACCATACCCATCCACAAAACAAACACATTATCCTTTGATCGAGATGAGAGGTATCACCAACTTCGCGAGGACCAATCTTTGACTTAACAAAATACATGACATAGATAAGCTAAATTTATCCCTACCGTGAGCTCCACATAAGCCTTTTAGTTGCTAGGGAAAGTTTGTCCAATGGCCTGGTGAGGAATATAAAACCACTTGAGTGATCGAGGGTACCATCTAAGGAACTTAGTGCTTTGATTTCAAAATTTTTAAAATTCTCCGAGCATGAAACCAGAAGAGAGATAGAGTTCGGTGACACTCTACTGAGATTGTTCCATCTCTCAACCGCCGAAGACAAGGTAAGAAATGCCAGAAGCCCCACAGGTATGGATAAAAAGGTTGGGGTACACTTATGCCTGTTTGTTCGAACATAAAGGTAGAATGTTGGTTTGTACACTTAATACTTGCAGGACATTGACATCGATGCAACTCCTGATCCGCCGAGCCTAAGTCTTAGCTTTGCTCGAGGACGAGCAAAAGTTCAAGCTTGGGGGGTGTTGACGGTCGTTATTTCACCATTTCGACAGTCAATCTCTCGGTGAATAAATGGGGTATACATAAAGTTCCATGCATTATTTACCTAACACTGATGAATTCCACGAGTTTTGGTGGTTTTCGATGTATCACAGGGAGAAGCTCACATTCCGTGCAAAAGAACATCATATGGAGCAAGAGAGAATCGTCACATAAAAGGGCTTGAGAATGAATGGGAAATATCATCATTATGAAGTATCTCAAATGCCTCATGGACCAATCCATTGCAAAGAGCTCATCGAAACAATCAAAATGGAGTTTTGGTTCACTCAATTTGGAGTCCGGACGCTAAAATTATGGCCGTCGCAAGGTTGACAACATGGGCTGTGAGAGATGGTCGGGCGACCATGACTATGGTCGGGCGAGCAAAGGCATGGCCAGCCGAGCACCTACTCTCCCAAAATGCCTCATACTTCATCTTATTCATCTAAGGAAGTCACCAAGAGCCCAAATACACAAGGTGAAACAAGCCCAAGTCGAATCCAACGTCGGAAGGCCACCACACGGGCCGAGGAACTGCTGAAGGGCTGAAATGATGGTCGGCCGACCTTAGGCTAGGCCGGCCGACCCTGGGCTTGGTCGGCCGACCCTAGGCTTGGCCGGCCGACCACCTCAATTGGTCGCCCAGCCCATTACTTGGCCTGCACGATTACCACGTTGGATGCCCGGACATGTTCAACACGTGTATCAACGGAAACTGACTTCCAGAAGGCATCCTAGGCGTTGGACAAGTGAGGTGGTGCATCGGACGGTCGGGCGACCTTGGGGGAAGGTCGGCCGACCATGGGCTTGGTTGGCCGCCCGACCAACCGCCTTTGCTCCCCCACCGACCTTGTGACTGCTATGAGTAGAGGGGCACTTCCTCCACTCCAAAATGTACCATTTCATATCATGTGAACTCTCTTTCTTCCTCTAGGAGGCTCCCCACGGGAGGGGCTTCCATTCTGAAAGTAGTGTTTAGTTAGGAGTTAGAGAAGGCTCTGCTGTTTCAGAGTCAGTCGGAATCTTCGGTAATGTATTCTATTTGATATCTTAAACATTACTTTCCGATTATTGACTAGTGCAAGTACTTTACTTTCCTACTTGACGCACTTATCTTTCTGCTCTAGTTAGTTACTCGCTTGGTATGTATGCAGTTGTTAAGCACCTTTTTCCTTTTGGGCATACCAAGGTTAGGCCTGAGTTGTGCTAAACTAGAATAGATTGATCGTTGTTATGCTTGCCGGTGTTACAATCCAACCTATACACTAGGCTCTGGTTAGTTCCTCTCCTTTGGCCAAGGATGAACTATTGTTGTTCAAACTCCGCTTGAACACGTTTGTAGCGTGCCAGCCTATCCACGCAGATTTGCTTGGTAGACCCACTCGGTGACAGCGTGTGGTGTGCCTCTGTATCCCAGGCCCGTTCGTTCGGTAGGCCCGTAGGCGTTAGCCGGGTCTCCTTCGGTGGTCTACTATCTACCCCCTGATCCCTCGAGGCGCCGGAATTTCGCTCGACGCAAGTCATAACTCTGTTGAGATCCTTTTGACCCTTAGCACGGATAGCTCTTGTATGCTAGCAGAGATAGAAAACCGTATAGCAGTCCCTGTCTCGTTGTCCTCCTAGCTTTACCTGTTTTTTTGCCAACAGTGCTTGGCTTGTATCCCATGGTGTTTGGTGTCAACCTTTCCTATCTATCGGTTGACGTGAAAGAGTAGTAACAGCTGGATGAATGATAATTTGATATCTCTATCTCAATACTTTCTTGTGGATAAATACGATACTTTGGAATACTTCCGGGTGAAAGGGCTATAGCGGTCTCCGTGCGCTTGCAGAGTAAAATCTGTTAGGCTAAGAACCGCCAACAACCACGTATCGCTGCTGGCGAGGTAAAACACACTTACTTTTGTATGAAGATAAGACATACGCCCATTAATACATGTGCACACCGTACTTACACCGTTATTTGTTGGTTCGTGCAGGATGAAGAACGGGAGCCGGTACAGCGAGACCGACTGGCGGATCACGCACATAGTCCACACCGGCAGGTGGGACGCGAAGGAACCGATGGACGTCGAGATCGGTGAGGCACACGACGATGCCTACTTCATGGAGTACCTGCGGTGGCTGCATGCCCACTCGCGGGTTAGGCTGCGACCTAGCAGCGACCACCGGCCGATTTGCGAGGTCGACTCGGACGACAACGATGAGTACGGCACCAGGACTCGCATAGGAGTTCAGCCTGAGAGAGCGCCTGTACAGGACTACGCGATAAGACGGCACTTTTGTCTCCTATTACGTATCGCTACATGCAATATGCAACATTTCCTTCTCTCCTAACTAAACCTTAATTACAGGGGCAGCAGTTGGCCTGGCTGACCAATGAGGCGGGTTCTGTCCTTGCTCAAGCCGGGCCACGACCTCCCGGCGCCCTCAAGTCCTTCGTCCTGACAGTTAGCAGGCACTGCCGCAGGTTGAGCAGGAAGATTGGGTGCTACAGCGCAGCTGCACTCCCTCCCCAGCCACGCGGCATTCGTGGTGGGCCTTCTGGCAGCGGTTGTGATGCTCCGGCATCTCAAATAGCAAATTAAAGTAATCTTAAATTAAGCATTCATCATAAGCATCATGTCATAACCATGGTTAGGGAGACATGGTCAAAATTTGGGAGAAATGCACCCTTGTTACATCTTGTTTATGCATGTGTGTTAGTATGTTTGCTATTGTAAACCTAATTTCCTTTGAGGTCTAGATGAAACTTATATTACCAAAAGTGTAGACAAAGTGGTGTTGAACAACTTTGATAATTGGGGTTTGGGCACTGGATGAGGTTTACATAGTGATTACGGTCTTTCTTTGCCAACCTAGAAAACCTACCCAAATCTGACTTGCATAGTAAATTCAAATTTTCTCTAGCTTGCAGTCATTTTCATGCAATGCTCCCATCAAATAAGTTGTACGTACTGAAATTTTAAGAAACTTATCCAAAAGTCACTTTGGGTGAAAAGGCTTGGAAATAGGACTTTCTATTTTTCCAAGCAATAAAGGTCCCCTGTCCACAACTAGGGCTGCTAGCCAATTTTGAATTTAAATCACACTTACACTTGGTTTTTGGGGTTGTTCATTTTGACAAAGTTGTAGATCTTGAAGAGCAGAACTTTTCATCCAATTTAAGTTTCTTCAAATTCGGGCGTTAAATGGGTCAAAACAGCGATTTATAGAGATAGGGAAAATACATTTTCCTTTTCCTTTTTCCACGGACACTGACAGGTGGGGTCCGCGATCCGCGTTGCGCCCACGGCGCGAACCGACGTGCGCCGCATGGCTCGCCGGCGTATAGGAAGTATGGCGAGCCCGCAGCGGCCGCGCCAGGAGCGTCAAAACGGGGCGAAGGGGTCCCCCTTTCAAAACCCTAGGCTTTCGTCCTCTCCCGTCCCGTCTCCACCCCGCCCCGCCCATCCGAAACCAAGCCGCCATTGGAGCGGCCGAGCTCGGAGTCAAGCTCGCGCCGCCGCCGTCCGGCCACCTCCCACCCCGAGACCACCACCACTACACTCCCCGCTCCACCGCGGACCTGCGCCCCCTACTCTCGTCGTCGTCCTCGCCTCCACCGCCGAGATCCGCCTTCGCCTCGACGTCACACCACGCCGCCGTCGCTCCGGTTCAAGCTCGGTGCATCGCCGTTCCCGCCTCGACCTCGCCTCCGCCGCTGACGAGGCCTACCCCAGGTGGTCACCCTCACTCCCGCGCATCCCTCGCGCCCCGCGTCGCGGCCCCGGCGGGCCGGAACTCGCCGGCGCGCGCGTCGCGCCGCGCCGCCGCGCGAGGCGGGAGGAAGAAGAAAGGGGGTGGATCTTTTTAGATCTAACCCCCCGGTTTTTGCGTTATTACATCCTGGTCCCCGCGCGCTGGGGCCTGAGTCTTGCAAATCTTGCAAGCTAGCCCCCGGATCTATGGGTTAATTGCGTAGAGATCCTTAGATCTAGAGTTTTTCTTTTTCTTTTGCTTTTTCTCGGTTTAAACTTTGGAAAATCATAATAAATCAAATAAAAATCGTAAAAAGACAAACTCAGTGGCTATGAACTTCTTGCAAATAGATCTATAAGATGGACATGATGTGGATCCATGAAAAGACTATTTTGCCCCTAGATCTTTGCATGCATGTTGAGGGGAAATAAATGGAAAATGTGGCGCAAATAAACTCCTAAAATGATAGGATCTTGGTTTTAGCCTTTATAGGGTGTCATGGCACTGTGTGAATGATTGTGGACAATAGCATGAGTGGTTTGCATTTTGTTCCACCATTTTAATGCATAAATTGCTCATTTATGCAACTAGAAAAATGATGTATATACAATATATGCTCAAAATGACATGTCTATATTTTTCCTATGCCATGCATGATATGAGAAGCTCTCTGGTAAAATTTGAGGGTGTGCATGTTTAGTTTTGCCACTGTTTTGAAATTGACAAAATGCTACTTGCCAAATTGATAAATGGAAAAAGTGACCTTAGGGTGTAGAGAAAATTCCATAGAAATTCAAGTGGGCTACTAGCATGGTAGGGAGTACAAAAAATAATTTGGAGAATTTTTGGGCACTGTATGTAGGTAAATCAATTTGGGCATGTGGGAAATATATGGAAAATAGATGTCCTGCAAAAGGGTAGAATTAGAGCTTGATGATTTTTATACATGTTTCCCATGTTAAGGAATGGTTGCTGGTTAAATTTCAAAACCAGAATCCCTTCCTATAAAATATGAAAATTCTGATAAGTTCTAGGGCTGAAATCTTGCTAGGTTTTTCATAAATTATTTGTAACTCATTTAGGGCTAAATTTTTGGCAGTGGCTTCGTATGTTAACTTTCTGCATGGGGTAAAAGTTTGGGCACTGTTGGAGTTGATTTGCTAATGTATTTCATGGAGGCATGTTATTCAGAAAGGGGGCATATGAGTGGATGGTTGAGTGCATGCATAAAACATTATACCCATATTTCATGTGCATGTGCATGAGAATCCTTGTGTATGGTGATTATCACATTTCATTATCATGCATACACGCATGTGTTTCTTTTGCACTCATGAAGATATCATGTCATGCATTTAGACCCCGTGAACGAGGAGCAGACACAGGAGCAGCCAGTGATCGAGGAGCCCGACGATCAGGAGCCGAACCCGCAGCAAGAAGAGCAGCAGCAGGCCGCCAACTTCGCACCCGAGGACACTGACCCTAGTGACGAAGGTAGGCAGGACCATACTCTCCTAGCTAATACCTTATTTATGGTCTACGCATATGCATTAGGAGTTGACTGGAACCTACTGCATTAGACATCCTGGCCGCCCTGGCTCTAGCACCTACACTAGATTCGTAGGACGAGTTGCCTAGAAATGCTAGGCCCGACTAGATACGAGTGAGATGTCACTCGTCACGTAGGTGTTTTGAAAGGAAAGAGAACACTGTCTATGCTAAGATGCTTCATGATGTTGAGGATTAATTGGAGACCGGGCGGAGATTAAGTTTACTTTTCGCGGTGTGCATTGTTGCGGTGTAATGGCTCCGCCCGAGTCGCATAAGGCCCGTTCGCTGTTCGCCTGCTGATTGGCATAACATTGCTAGAGTGCTTAACCGGTTCATGGAGCTGGGGAAACCTTGCTTGTGCCATCCGAAGAAAAGAAACACGTTCCTACCCACTGGTTGAGAGGAAGGTGGTCTGGGGGACCTTTGTACTCATGACGGGAGACCGAGATGTCGGCAGGCTCGTCATGGGGGCACAACCCGGGAGTCAGGTGGGAGTGAATCGAACTTGGGATGGTACAAGTGGAGGAGGGGGACCATATGTGGGAAAGCCATCGTGTTAGTAAGCATATGGGCCCCTGGCATTTTTAGTTATTCCCGGAAATTAGAAATCGATTCGAATTGCTGATGTTCACCAGGTGTGAGAATGCCAAATATCACTGACGGGCAACGTAGTAATAACTTTAATATGACGTATTATGATTCATGTTTTTGAATGCTACATGCTTGACTATTATATGCTTTACATTCATGCAAGATTTTACGAAGTTCTTAACTCCAAATGGCTTAGTTATAATGAAAGTGTAGCAGCTGTCAAATCCTGTTACCCTATGATCATACTTTGTTTAAAAGCAACGGCTAGGGACCAACCCCTTAGTAAGCAAGCTTTGCGTCAACCGTAAGCCCCGTCCACTAAGCCCTACTGAGTAATTAGTACTCAGTGTTTTGCCCCCAAACTTTGGATTTCAGGTATGGAGTTCGCCTTCTGTGCCTGTGTTGGTGGAGGGACCTGCATCAGGAGTGAGAAGCGTCATGTTTGGCACTGGAATAACATCAGTGGGCATGATGTTGCTCTATTTCTGCAAGTCTTTTGATTATCATGAACTATGTTCGTTAAATTTCTACTGCGAGATACTATTTGAACTCTTTTTACGTATGAAACTATGTTGAACTCTACTTAATTTCGAACTGGTTTGTAATTTAATTATCTATGTAACATCTATTCAACTGCCTATGATGATGTAACTGTTGTGGCTCCATCGTGAGTCGGATGTGTATGATGTCAGTTCCTCGGAGATTTGGCGTTATCGGGAGCCGAAGGCCTCTCGACGGACGACCGGGTTTAGTACGGTCTAAGTACACTGCGAGTCAATGGTAACAAGTGTACTTAGACCGGATTAAATCGGCGGTTCCGCCACAGGTGGCCGGTCGTCGCGGAGCTCTAGGTCTAGAGAGGTCACTCCACCTATCTTCCGACAGAGCGCTGCCTCTGACGATGAGGACGACGACGAGGAGGACGACGACGACGACGGGGACCGCGTTCCGGACGTCCTCTCTGGTAGCCAGCTGCACGACGCGCCACGCTTCACGCAGACATAGCACGATGCCGAGGCGGTAAGTTTTGCGCTATTGTTCGTACCTTACTAGTTGTCGAGATTGCTCTACTAAACTAACATCTACAATTGACAGGGTCCATCGAATCGACCTCCGGCTACTAGGCGCCGTAGGCGTGCTCATGATCCTTTGGACGTGGACAGCGGCAACCGCCTCAACACTCGCCCTGCCAGACAAAGGCGTCCGAGTAGCCGTTAGATACCTAGACGTGACTTTTGATTTGTAATTATGTGGATGATTGTGAACCTCGATGTTATTCATATGGTTTGACATCATGTTTATCTTGGTTGCAAAAACTATGTGGATTCTTGAATTTTTTCTTGCCTTATTTGCTATCCATATCCGAATGCTACACGAATTTTGAATCTTTCATTTGTGTAGAAATATAGTGAATTTGGGGTTTATTTTCTATCAATCATAACTAGCCTGACATTACAAACAAGAATATGGTTTTGGATGAAAAACTATACGTCCCGTTTGGTTACTATGGAAGAGAAAAAATTATGAAAGAGAAAAGATGGAAAAACTGGACTGGAAAAGATTATGGAGGAGAGAAGATGGAAAATGAAAGAGAAAAGATGGAAAAAACTGAAATGAAAAAGATTATGGAGGGAAGGTGGGAAAACCTAGGCACTGCACTGCGGCGCTAAGGAACCTGGCGCCGCAGTTAACTTCTGCGGCGCCAACGTCTATGGCGCCGCAGGGCTTGCGGCGCCACCACTGCCCTGACCGGGTTAGAGGGCCACGACCTAGTGGAGGCGGGCCATTTGGGCCTGGGTGCTGCGGCGCCATGCACCCTGGCACCGCGGAGTTGCGGCGCCACTGCATGTGGCGCCGTGGCCGGGGCCCACTTCGAGCCACGCTGGACGAGGTCAGGGACGTGGCGCCGCTATGTGTTGGTGTGGCGCCGCAAAAGGGATCAAATCTGCACATAGTTTCTGAAAAAGATCATTTGTGAAAATAAATTGAGACAGAGGTCAGAGTGCAAAATTTGAGCGCCATATCATCCTCCATCTGGCTTATCGAGCAATGGCGCTGCATCACCTTATTTTACTAGGCTGCCGCAGAACATGTGAACCCCATCAGCAAGTCGATGGCACGAATCTGAAGCGTCATTTGCACGGACCGGAAACCTCACGGTGGACGGACGTATATGGATCGATGCATTCGCCGGCGGCGGCGACGTAGCCGACGACGCTAGCTGCCAACCGGCATGGGCGGCCCCGGCCGGCCCCTCGCCCGCTCGTGCGTGCGCGATTGAGCTGCGGCGTGGGGACGTGAGGGCGAGGGCTCCCGGGGGGGCACTGGCGCTCCCCCCGTGACGTTGCTGCGCATTGCTTTGCTTTGCCGGGGACAAGAGCGATGGGGCAGGCAGGTGTGCCGCACGCAGGTCGTCGGGTCCACCAGGCGGGCGGCATCAGTGGATGGAAGATTTCCCTGGCCCTGTGGAGATGTGGAGTGCAGGGCTAAAATTGGCTATAGTTTCAGGTGGTCCTATATCCTGTGCTAGCAACATATAGCATGGTGTACATCGTCCGTTTCTGGTCAACTCGAGAGCACAAGTGTGGCCTCACTCTGACGGTCTGACCTGCCCATCATTTGTGTTTTACGCTTTTGTCTCACCGGATTATTAGCTAGTGTGTGCGGCGGCAACGGCCGTGGGATTAATTGCCGGTTTAATTAAGGTAAATTTCAGCATAACCGGTTTAATTAAGGTAAGTTCCAGCGTAACCTCAGTCTCGTCTCGACTGTAACTTTCTTTTTTTTTCAATCGACGGAGCATTAACAAAAGTACGATCAGTAATTCAAATTTAAAGAGGATCTGTTAAGGTTATAGTCCGCATATATAATGCTGCCGCTAAAGAATCGATACAACGATATATTTATCGTTGATGGTCATTGCATTTTGATAAAACCCTGAACCAGGTTCATCAGTCAGCAAGCTAATCCATATAGGATGCGGTAGGCTCATCGGGGGCAGAGTTGGCAGCAGTTTCACCACCGGTCGTGGACAAGCAGAACAACCACCTGCAGAGGCTATTGCTAAGGTGGGGACGCGCGCGGGGTACTTTCAAAACAAAGAGGTCGCCATAGATCTGATGGTGGAGAAATCACCGGAGATCGCTAGAGGCGGAGATGACACAGCCGACATCCCAATTAGGAAAAGATTTAGTTGGGAGGAAAAGAGTAATTCGATATAAAGGAGTTAGATAATTCAAAAACAAATTTAGGACATTATTTTTATCCTTTATGATGATGCTGTATTTAAATTTTATTATTTCCTCTAGTGAATCACATATATATAGGATCTCCTGAGAAGTCTCTAATTTAGTACTCCCTCCATCCACACACGAATGGAGTTCTAGTTTTGTCTAAGTGAAACCATCGTGATTTTAACCAAATATATATTAAAATATATTTAAACTTATGATACTAAATTGGTGTCATTAGATTTATATTGAAATATATTTTCATGTTATACACATTTGATATTTTAAATGTTGTTACATTTCTATATAAATTCGGTTAAATTTACAGTTGTTTGACTTAGAACAAGATAGAAATATTTCATTCTTTAATGGACGGAGAGAGTAATAGTTACCAGTAAAATGGTTGACCACTGGACAGTTGTTCAGATTTGCTAGTAAGAGGCCAACAGCAACTCCACTAGATCTCCTTTCCATCCTACTATATAGAAGACTTACTTGCTCCACCAGATCTCTTAAATTTCTCTTCCTCTCTTGTAAAGAAAAGAGAGAAGCCCTCCCTCTTCTGTTCTCATATATGATCTTCCACACTATTCTACAAGGACAAATATGAAAGATATACGAGAGAGAAGGAATGTGGGGCATATTTTAGGCAATCTTCTGCAGGCACTTCTATATTGAACTAGTTTTGGAAGGCTTCCCATAATAAAATTTGAGGAGGTCCGGTGGAGTCACTCTAATAACGTGCAGGGAATAAGGGTGAGGCGGATCGGAGGCACAAACGCACAGTGTACGTGTATCCAATAAGGGCTGGCTGCTAGGAGTAGTTGACACGCACTGTATGATGCCATATTGCCATGCCTTGCAAAGTTGCTATCAAAAAATTTCGTGGGCCTCAACAAAACATGTATGCTACATTATCAATCCACGGGCATGGTTAATGCGTGATGATATCATCACTCGTTCACCACCACTGCATAGCTAGGAGGTAGACTGAAACTAGTACAGTTTTTAAACGAGCTCGAGCTGGAACTACTACATATGGGCAACGAAAAGGCCATCCGAATATGATAAAGGAAAAAAAAAAGGATGAAGTAGTAGAACAAAAGGTAATAAAACCCATGCAGTTTAGTTCTTCCAACGACATGCACGCATGCATCTTTAATTTTGTTAATCAAACAAGCAAAGCCCCATCAGGCATCCAGCTGCATCAATCAACTTTGCAACTCTGACGACGCAGCAATACAAAGCCGTGACACATAAAACATAAACTGCTCCGTTCCGATGCTCAACGACGCGTACATATGCTTGCGCGCGTACGGTATATACGTACGTACGTAGGCATGCAAGTATGCGACAGAGGGGAGAAAAAAAAATACAAACACGCGTAGGTACGTACACGTATGTATGTACCGGTACACACACCACACGGCACGGCAGCTCAAAAGCTCTCTCCCACCAGATCGAGGTCTTGAACAGAGCTGAGCGCGAGCACACATACACGTACGTACGTGTGGCGCATATACATACTCTCATACTACATCGTGAGCACGCATAGGGACAGTAATTAATTAATCAGACGGTGTCGAACTCGTCGGCGGCGAGGGCGGACTGGCTCTGCAAGCGGCGGAGCTTGAAGGAGGAGAGCTTCTGGGGGCCGGCGGCGGAGGGCGCCTCCTCGAAGCGGATGTAGGTGTAGACCCAGGCACCGGAGAGCGTGCCGATGACGGGGCCCAGGAAGTAGATCCAGAGGCCGGTGTAGACGTTGCTGGCCACCGCCGGCGCCAGCGTCCTCGCCGGGTTCATCGATCCGCCGGACACAGGCCTGCAAATGCCACTCGATCGGTTTCCCCGCGTCGTATTATTAGCTAGCTTAATCAAGGACATGCATACATGTGTGGTGGTGTTGGCTGGCTGTGTCAGTCAGTTGTTCCTAGTCCTAGCTAATTAATTATTCACGTTAGTTCTCTCCTATATGTACAGCAGTACGTGTGTCTTGAACACGGCCAGCAGAGAAGAGTTTATATTTATGATGAATATATAGTTCCTAATTAATTAAAGCCAGAGGGGACAAAAAAATCGATCGATTGGCTGCATAAGTCAGTGAAATTAAGGGAGATTTAGTTTTTGCAATGTCCTATATATTATGTATACGTACGTACGTACAGCATGACAATTATCTATCTAGTACAGTACCTAAAGGAAATTAAAACCAATGGATTATGGCTGAGCTGACGACAGGGGTTCACCGAATCTAGCTAGTTGAGCTTAGTACAACAGTACGTTGCTCTGAAATCTTTGAAGAAGATCAAAGAAATGCGGCAGGATTGAACAGTCAGCTTGGAAAATGGCACGCATGCATGCTTTCCTAAACGGGCCTAGGCGAGCGTCACCTAGCTAGCGCTATGGTAGCTCTTGGTCGTCGAAAGTCTACCGTGTTTTTAACTCCTCGATCGTGAGAGTACCTATGGCCATTCTATATTTCTATGTCCTTGCGGGCTAATACTAGTAGGGTTAGTGTAGTGGTTGCTAGCTAGGTCGTAGCTCATGGATGGATCGATCAGTGCGTGATTGGTTTCGTTCATATATATATTTACCCTGCGAAGATGGACGTAATGCAAACCGCGGACCCGACAGCTAACCCGGCCAACTCACCCACCTGCAACCAACACACAACAGAGACGTGGTGATCAGTTAGGGCATCAGAGGAAGATGAACAGTGAGTGAACAAGGAATCAATAAGCTAACGTGAAACAGATACAGATAGTGCATAGCTAGCTATATCGATCAGTATTCAGCAGTGAGTACTCACCGCCCTGGAGTCGGTTGCGACGGCGCAGGTGACGAACATCATGTTGAAGGTGACGACGATCTCGATGACGAGCGCGTGCCAGTGCGGCCCCGTCGGCGTGGTGGTGCCGATCACGGCGATGGGGTGGAGCACCGCCTTGAGCACGAACGCCGCGCACATCGCCCCCGTGAACTGCGCCGCCCAGTAGAACGGCACCTGGAACCAACGCACACAAATAAAACACGCCGTTATTATTTGAGCAACAAACTGCACGTAATACACTTGCATTGCCGTCTGTGATACTCTCCTAGTATACTATGTGATAGGCGTATGTGTGTGTATTAGTGGCTGGAGGACACAACATACTATTCATATCGGAACGAATAATCCGCCCGCCCACCGAAAAGGCCGTGGCTGCTGCCGCGCCGCGCGCTGATCCATCGGCTGCGGACTTTTTAAGCATGCCACGCGAGCCGCTAGTTCTTCGATGAAGCAAATTCGATTGGGATTTGGCACGGCATGCCTGCCCAGGTTCTTCCAGTCCAATCGCCCCGGATTATATTCTCCGATCCTCCCATCCCATGCCATGCCATGCTGCGCCGGCAGGTCCCGGCCGAATCCATCCACCACGGAGGATCGACCTGTGTCCGCACGTGAAGAACAACCTTCACCAAGCTACCAAGTGGCGTCGCCATCATATATATCTCCATCTCCTTGACGATCGACGATGAATCATGGCTAGCTGCTGGTGAACACGTACACTTGCTCAAGAAAAGCCGCGAGAATGTCAACCGGCCCGTCCACGCCGACGGCCGGCCGGTACGCGCGCGGTGGTTGCCATTAGAGACCAACGCGCCCAAAGCAGCATGTACCATTACGATCGAGAGCCCCCTAATCATGGTTCATCATGACACAATCAGCTCTACGCCAAGTTGTACAATCATCAGTCCTACGTCTCACCTGCTCCTCTTTCTTTTTTTTTTTCTGAAAAAAAAGGAAATTCTACTCCTACTAATATATGTACTACTACGCTAGTAGTATTATTCTGTTTTCTTTCTGTACTCGAGATCGTGCCATCTGAGGTTGTTCTATTGTCTCACATGCATGCGGCTCGACCTCGCCGTGTTGCGCGCCAATAATAATAATAATGCTAGTTTTGTTTTGGATTGAGATGCTGCTGTTGGCTAGCTACCGACCTGACACCCTCACCAGTAAATGGAAATTAAATTACTACGCCATGGAGCTAGAGAGCAGGTGTCTCTGCAAACTGGATGTACGTGTCAACTTGAGCGTACTTATATATACGGGTATATATACTGTTTGATAATATTTGGATGCTTCTCGCTTCCTGTTGGCAGACAATAATCGATCAGCGTCCGTATGCACAGTATTGTATACGTTTGTTGATCAGTAGATTAGTACTATAGTAGTAGGACACATATTCGGACTAAGTTTGGGCCAAATACACGAGTGCTGAGACTGGATATTTTTTTTCGTTCATGTAAAAAACATACGGACTAAGCGTTTTCTTTTTCTTTTTTTTTTTTTGTTGGGGGAAAAACACAGGCCATTGAATTTGCTAGCTAGCAACATGCGTTCGTCATGTAAGCCGGTTAGCCTACAAAAAGTTTTTCTCATGGTTCTGATAAATTAAAATTAGAAATAACTACTCTAAATTAAAGATATGTTTTTAAAAATTCCTACAGCAACAACTTTTCGTGCTTTCAGTTTGTTTTTATCTTTCTGTAAAATGAATCTCATGACTATATGCCTCGTTGCAATTTTTCAAAACATTTATTTACTTTATTATTTCTTCTATATATATACTATAAAGTAGATATCTCTCCTGTGTGTTCTGGTAGAAAGGTAAATCGTAGCCAACCAGGTCATGACGGCCATGACGGCATGTTGACAAGCAAGTCCTACTGAACTCCTATTAACAAACGGATTGAAATAATAGCGGACCCAGCGAATGAGCTAGCTGCCTCGAAACGAAAGACGATAGTATATACTATCCCAACACGCTAAATGCTGCGGCTTCGGTACCGGGACGAACACGAAATAAATCAAGATCAGTTTTTTTTTTTTTGAAAAAAAAATTACTATACCCAAAGAAAGAAGGGAGGGATCATGTGGCCATATGTGGGAGGAAGGGGACATATACTAAGCTATACCTGGATCCAAGGGAAATGCCGGAAGCATGCGAAGGAGAGCGTGACGGCGGGGTTCATGTGCGCGCCGGAGATGTGGCCGGTGGCGTAGATCATGACGGTGACGATGAGGCCCCCGGCCACGGACTGCCCCAGCTGCGAGACGCGCTTGTTGTCCTCGCCGTAGATGGACGCCGCGCCGCAGGTCACGAACACCAGCAGGAACGTCGCCACCACCTCCGAGATCACCTGCAAGGCGCCATATATACGAACGCACGCACGTCAACATACTATGCTGCTGGGCATAATATACACCGATCAGTTCGTCGTTCATGTCCGTCTCGCCACTTGTTGGCACGAGCGACGGCCAGTCGATCAGCTTGCCGGCGGCGGCGCCGGCAGAGCTTTGTTTGTTGATCAGAAGACCCCAGTAGTACGTCGTTATTACCTTCTTGCCGAGGTGCGGCGGGAAGATGTCGGCGAGGGACTTCTCCGGGTAGTACATGGTGGGGGCGACGGAGCCGCTCTGCACGGTGGAGAGGTCGTGGATCTCGTTCGAGTAGTTCACCCGCGAGTTGGTCCTGGACGTGGTGGAGGGCGCGGCAGCCATGGCCGATGCTACTGCTAGTGTGGCAGAAGCAAGGATGATGCTGGAGCTCAAGAATCAAGATGCGCTAGCTGCCGCTTGTCTGCTCTCAGCTCCGCAGCGGGCAGGTGCGTATTTATAGATGGGTGGCGAGAGGAAGAAGAAGGGCCACGAGCCGGGCCGGACGGGGACGGCAGGTGGTGGGCACTGGCCGTGGGAGCCAGCGGCGCTGTGCGCTGCCTTTGCGTTTGTGGCCGTGGGGCGAGACCGATCGAGCTGCCTGCCTGTCGTCTGTGGGAAGCTGGCCGCGGGAGGGAGCCTGTGGACATGGACAGGAACCGGCCGGGTGGGAGTGGTGGGACGCGGGCGCGGGCAGGCAGGCCGGGGTTGCGTTGCGCACCGGTGAAATGCAGGCCAGGACAAGGGAGTACGACACGCAGACGCAGTGAACTGGTAGTAGTAGTAGTACTGGCTCGATACTTAGCTGCTGCTTAATGCGTTGTAGTCGTGCAGAGAAACTTGGCTTACATTTTACTCCCACCATCCCAAATTAGAGGCCGCTGTTTGACTTATTTAATGTTAAATTTGACTCACTCATCTTGTTAAAGAGTTTAGAACGATCATTCATTTATTTTTCACTAGTACATCAACCACAGTTCTCCATGAGTTAGAGTTTAAGTGGTATATATATATACATATAAAGTTATTCTAGATGAGGAAAGCTATATGTCAACCGAGTGATTTACAAGATTCAACACTCGGATATTTTTCAATCAATCCAAGAATGCCACACCACCCTTCTTCCCCAACTCCGGCCGACGAGGTTTGGGTTTGGGGTGGGGATTAGGGTTTGGGGTTTTGGAGGTGATTAGAGTTTACTAATCCATCAACCCGTGCTCTCGGACGGATTAGGTGATATAGATTTAATCTTTAATAACCTTAGAAATAATGATTATTTTAATTTATCTTTTGTAAATGTATTGTGAGTATTTTATATGCAAATTTAGAAATTATTTAAATATATCTTTTATGATGGTATATTGGATAATTTATATGCAGACTTAGGATTTATTTTAATTCATCTTTTTAAATGGCATATGTGTAATTTATATGTAAATTTATGTGTTATTTAATTTATATTTTATAATAGAATGGCAGGTAATTTTTATGCAAATTTAGAAGGTTATTTTAATTCGTATTTCATAATGGCATGGTGGGTAAGTTTTATACAAATTTATGGGTTACTCCGTACCTTTCGTTATGATATGGTTTGTATTTTTTTTAGATGGACGGCCAGATCTTTCTGATTTTTGTGAGAATTTCTAGAATTTATTTTTTTCTAACGTGTCTGGTGAGGATTAACGTGAAGGCTCCAAAAGGAATCTCCAATTAGTAATAGTAAGATTAGTAAGGTTTGATGTACCATTGTATGTAGGGGGCATTACAAATTTTATACTATAGATGGAGTTGCCAGCGGAGAGCTAGGTAGACAATATATTACTATGATTTTCACCGTGCAAAGGTGTGAATATGCCTGTGGCATAATAAAAGCACAGCAGCAGTAGAAGCAAAAATAAATCTACATGATGTTTAGTTGCCACGCTACATTAGAGTTTAAGTGGTATATGTATAAAAAGTTATTCTAGATGCATGAGGAAAGCTATATGCCGAACGAGTCATTTACAAGATTGAACACTCGAATTTTTTCAACCAATCCAAGAATGCCACGCCACCCTCCTTCCCCAACTCCGGCCGGCGAGGTTAGGGTTTGTAGTGGTTCGAGCCGACGGTAGCCGGCGGCCGCGGGTGGCGGAGGACGGCGGTCGGGCCGGTGTCGGCGGCGGGCGCAACAACGACGAGAGGCGGAGACGCCTGCCTCGGTTAGCTGGTGGCAGGCGGCGGGGACGCCGTCGGAGCCGGGCCGGCGCTAGAGGTGGGGGCAACGATTGGCCACCCCGGTGAAACTGGATTAGCTGGCAGGCACCTAAGCGCGGTAGGAGGGCGGGGCGGGGGCGACGGCCCGAAGAGGACGACGAGCGCGTGGCGGCGATGGCTGCGAGGAGGAAGACGCGGGGCGGGGTGACGGCCGGCGGGTGGGGGTAGGGTTAAGGGATTGTCGCGCGTGAGCCGTTGATTGGAGCGATGTGGACGTTTCTGGACCGTTGGATTTCCCTAGTAGACAGACTCTAGATAGAAAGTCCAGTTACCATAACCTTAGAAATTATGACTGACTGACCGTGGTGTAAATATTTGTCCAAGGGACTGCGTGTTTCTTTTTCATTGTTGAACTTCCCTACACGCCATTATATTAAAAAATTAGAAATTTTGAACTAAGTACATGCTGAATCCACGTATTTTAGTCCCACCCAGCCCTGTTGTCGGACGGCCATTGGATCCCGTGAAAGTGGTGCTTCTGATTGGCCGTCATCGTCGTTCAAAAACCTCTGTCAAGCAAGTAAGCTGGCAGCATGAACTAGAGCACTATGGGGTGACATACTCCCCATCCAAACTCAGGTATACAAAACTACGCACAATCTGGAGTAGTTCGTCCACACGGGCATGGGTCAACGCGAGGACGAATCTACGTATAAAATTTTAGGATCGGACGAACGATCCTTTATGCCACAGACCACAGTACTGGAGATAAAAACACACACCCGAGACTAGCTACCGTTCCAGCTGCGATTATCATATCGGCGCAAGTAGAAGTAGCGAGAGAGGAGAGCTCACAGAGCCGACGACGAACGTACGTCCACCTGCGCTGCGCGCGCCCGACGACGTCGACTTCTCATCGGCCTCAGGACGCCGGCGGTACGGCGCCGCCGACGAGCGAGAAAATGTAATTTTTTTTCCCAAAGCACTCGGACGATTTCCGGGCCGGATTTGGGGTGTCGTCAGACGGCGACCTCGACAGGAAAAAAAAATAGCAAATGACGGTCAGACGGTGTATATTTTTTCCCACGTAGTTGCACAGGAGAAGGTAGTTCGATAATCGGTATCCTCCGCCTTTTCGGCGTGTATACCGCAGGTACGGCTGCTCTGCGAGACAAGCCAAGAAGTCTCCGTGGCCCCTGTCACTGCACCAAGTGGCCGTGACCGGGAGAGACGAGAACATGAAGCGGCGTGTGAACCTGATGCGTTAATTTGTCATCCCCTGCAATTACTCGATCTCCCAGGGCTCCATGGCATCCACGATGGATCGATCGCAATGGCTTGGCTCGCAACGACGCAAGCAAGCTAAAGCAAGGCAAAGCTAGCGTTTCTTCTTCCGCGTGTCCTTCAATTCAGAAAGGGATCGAGTGTATTAATTATATTAGGCTCGTGATCCTGGTGTTAATTAATCGTGGGCGTGTGACCACGGAGATGCCGCAGCTAACCACTCCACATCTCTCGCATCCCCTATAGCTAATGGTTTCGCCGTCAGGGGCGGCCACCCGATCGGGGGCGTCCGATATTATCGATCCGCCGTCCAGGCTCAGCTTGCTAATGGAGTGCCCAGTGGCCACGAAGCGCGGCTATAGCGAGCAAGCAACCCGGTAACTGCCGGGGCCTCGTGGCCGAGCGCTTTTTTCGCCGCCCCGGTCCGTAGCAGCCGCAGGTACAAGCCCTATAGTTGATGGCGCGCAGTCAGGCCGAGACAGAGATGTCAATAAAACCAAGCTGGGCCGCCGGCTGACCGCCCAAAAAGTATCTTCAGAGTTGAGTAAAGAAGCCGTGTTCTCGTCTGTTTCCCTCTTAACTTCAACACTACTGCTGCCTCTGTGTGAGTCTTGAGTCTTGACTGAGAGTGATGCCGGTTGCCTCAGTACTCTTCAGAGTTCAGAGGCAGGTTCAGAATTCCAGCTTCAATGCGGCTAATCTTTGACGACTGCAATAGCGTACGAGGCGCTGAGAGCAGTATGTACTGCAGTACGTTCTACTAGTACGTCCTTTTGTCCCTCGGTTCCAAGAACTACTTGCATTATTCAGGCAGCTGCCATGTACGTAGTACGTATACGTACCAGTGTACCCCTACGCACGGAGTGCAGTGACAGCGTGAAGAAGAAGGCGTTACTCTTTCTTCAGTCTAAGCCAGGACAGTATAGCCTCTAAGACCATGGGCCGGACGAGAAATTTTTTTTTCAAGGAGAACAAACTACTTACTACGTACTGATCATGTTGGTCTACGAACGACCTCGCTACTCGGCAAACATAAGGAGAGGTAGCGCCGGAGCCGGACAACACATGCATGGAACGTTCAGGTTCGTGCATCCCGTTCCTGAGCAACAGCTTGCTGCATCCGATCGATCGATCGATCCACTTGGTTTTTGGCCGGCCGGCCGGTGGCCATATGCCCCTTGGTGACGGCAGAGGCAAAGGGACGGCAGGCAGGCACCTAAGCTGCCTCTCATGGCGTAACTCCGGTGCGATCCGCCATAAAGGATCTACCACGCCACTGCAGTTTCTGCAGGTCGTCTACGATAAGTACCGGTACTAGAGTCGCAGCGTGCCACTGTTCTTGACCTGTGTCTGCATTCTTCGTATTCATTGCTTGCTTGGGCTGGATCCGATGAACCCTAGAATAGCTCGATCGAATAGCCCGGTGTCAGTGTGCCAGCCTGGTGATCTGTTCGCCCTACGGGCTGCTATCTTTCAGTGCCCGTACAGGATATTATCTAGTGGTTGGGGGAGGAAGGAGCAGCCCTTTGGTCAAGGGAAAATTAATTAAATGGGAAATTACTTGTACTATCACCGATAATGAAAGTTGCAAAATTTTCTTGCTGGCAACTCCAAATAATGCAGCATGTATATTCTCTCGAAAATCCATAGGCAGCTGGCAGCATCTATGTGTTTTTGCTATCCGTGATCTTCCTTTTCTGATTTGTTTTCCAATTAGTCATCGATCGATTTCCTTTTTTGGCCAAGGGACGGCTAGCTCCGTGGTCATGCTGATGTTGTTGATGAGTGACCGCAGTGGATCCATCTTGGTTTGTTGCTTGATGTCATATGGCACCGACTGCAAACAACTGAATCGAATATATAAGTATTTTTTACAATGTGTATATATGCCCCATCCAAGTTGATAGGGACAAGAAGGTGACCTATGAAAAGGTGATGGATGGCATGTAAATTTCGCCACAACCGATGAGATAAAACTTGTCTGGAAGTTGGTTGATGGAAAAAAAAAAAAACCCTGCTGCTGAGTTCATCTTATAGGTGCAACAGGATCACGAAAATTACACAGCCAACAAGCCTAAGCAATGCGAAAGCATGAACGTTTTCCCGTGGAGGTTGGCAAGTTTTTCCCTTTGTCCAGAAGCAAGCATGCATAAAAGGTCCTGGTCAACATATAAATGGCATTCAGATTTTGGAACCATATGTTTATATCTTGTAGTTTGATTTTATCTTTGACATTTTCCACTTGAAAAGGAAAAGACACTTCCTCCAAGATGTAAGATGCATTATGGCAGGACACCACAATTGAAGAGGTGTCCCTTTCTTTCTCTTCCATTATTATTGATAGTTGACACAAAGGTATGACGAGCACAAGAGATGAATGTGTAGGTAGATGGCTCTTGATAGCTTATTTATTCGATATAGTACCTTCTTAATTTTCTTACTTGTTAGTATGTACGCGGTTGCTGGTATATATCAAAGGGTCCCAATATGCAAATCATCTCTTACACAAAATTAAGTCATAGACTAGCGTTTGTCTAGTCGATCGATTAGCACTAATTGCTTTTTAGCTTAGATTAGCACTAATTGCTTAAAATGGAATCCTGATAAGGGTCTTCTATCAGTTGGTTTGTGTTTCGGCAGCTCCATCATCTTGAAGGATTGTGTCATGTACATGGGCCTTGTCTCCAAGCCAGCCCAAGCCCAATCAGAAGAGAACTACAAGAGGATGAGAATCGCGGCCGGGGAAGGCATCGAACAACAGAACCGGAACCTCGCTCGTCTTCAACCTCGGACTCCTCTACTGTTCTTGCTGCCCTGCCCTTGATTCTCTGCTTCCCCAGCCTAATCCCTCTCCAATTCTCTTGCTATTGTATCAATTACTCTTGTAACCTTGGTTTGGCGGTCTAGGACCGTAACAATTGGTAATCAGAGCCTTTGATTTGGGGAACCCTAAATTTTTTCCCCAAATTGTTTGAGGACATCTGCAGCTCGATTTCATCACCATGGTTGAGGTGGCTGACCTCTGCGCCTCGATGACGAGGATGGAGGAGATGTTGCTGCAGATGAACAAGATATTGGACCGCTTCAATGGAGTCTCCGGGGCCACGACACACCCTACAGCGGCAATGGCGGTGGTGACCACCACTCCACAGCTACCCTCGGTGACCACATCGCCGACGCCGGTCGCTACCATCGATGCGGCAGTTACTTCACCCAGCACGAGCGCGAGGACCGCCGGCGCAGGCACGCGGGCCGTGGGCACCACGGCTTTCTTCCCCGCGGAGGACGCCGAGGAGGGCGCCACGAACGATGTCGCGCCGTGGTCGCTGCCGCCGGCGGATGCCGACGCGGATGGCGTTCCGGCTTTGGGCGCGGGGGCGGGCGAGAGCGCGGGGCCGACCACGGTGGCCTTCCTGCGGGCGAGGGCGAGCTGGCTCCTGGATGCGAGGTTCGGGTCATCGGCATCTATGGAGCCCATGACTTCACCGGTGTACTCTACACAGACTGCTGCTTGGACGACACTGCCCACGAACATGGCGGGGGCGTTCTCCAGTCCGCAGCAGGCTGCGTCCGCGACTCCGGCGTCGGCATCCACGACGTCCGCCACGTCAACCAAGTTGCTGCCATACTCCACTGCTACTACAACTTTGGCCATGTCTTCCACGAGCATGCCATCTGCACTCTCTATTCCGGCCAGCGTCAACGATGCTGCTCCAAGAACAGAGACATCGCTTGTCAGCGGCGCGCCAACCACGTGCTCGACGTCAGTCCTCGACGGTGACCACGCTACGGTTGTGAGTTTGCTGACCTCTACTCCATCCCAAGCATGCGTTCTTCATGTCAGGGTGAGCCAAGTGCTTTATCCGGTGACTGTGGAGGTACTGCATCAAGTATTTGGGCCATTGGGTGCAAGGAAGGTGTGCATGCTTGAAGAGTCACCATATGTTGAAGCCATGGTTTTGTTTCGATCACACCAAGAGGCTGTACAAGCTCAGAAAGATTGCAATGGACGCTGCATCTGGGATGATTGTTGTGTGATGGATATCTCTTCAGTCCAGCCAGTTCCGGCAGTCCCTGTTGTCCATGATGACTCCACCATGACAGTCACGTACAGAGGCCAACATGAATCATGCAGCGGCTGTATTTCAGCTTGTGGAGGCCACTTCCAAATAAATTCCAACATCACTGGCACCTCTCCAAGCATATCTGTCGATGTTAAGGTTGCCTTGCGGGCACCTGTCAAGTGTTCAGCATTGAAACAAGACACCAATGGCGACAATGATCATGTCGAGCTGCTTACTAGCAAGTCTGATTGTGAAGTATTCAACAAATGTTTAATGGAATGCATGGTGTTTGATCAAGAGAAATGTGCCTGGCCACCACCAGATCAAATGATTAATTTCCTGTGTGCTTTGGCATGTGAACTGCAGAAAGGAGGACATCTCAAACCTAGGGGCAGCAGAGTCCATCAACGCCCTTGGCCACCACCTCTGCATTTTTTGAGTACAGACAGTGTGCTTGATTTATTTTCACTACCTTGGCCCCCTGATCAAGGACAATTGGTATGCATTTCCTATCAATTGATTGTATGCTGTGAGTTTATGGCGCGGTCTATCCCAACTGACTCAATGGATTGGCAAGTGTTTGATCGAGGAAAGCATATGGAGGGTGAAAATGCTGTGAATTTTATGCTACGCTGGCCACCTTTTGACTTTGAGGGCTGCAACATGTTTAACATCACGGTCTACTTGAGCTGCAGAATGATCTTATTTCACATGGCTGTGCCATACGATGCTAAACAGTTGATTGAGCAATCATTGTGTGCTATTACAGCCATACAGTATGCTAGAATGAACCATGCAGGTTGCCAATGCTGTATTGACCGGATCAAAGAAATAGGATGTTGGAGGCATTGGAATTTGATGCTATTAGAAGTTATAAGCAGCAAGTCAAGCCTTCTGAAGTTCAATACAGTAGCGCTAAAGAAATTGCAGAAGTTCGATCAGGACAAACTCTTTGCTGCTGGAGACAGAGTCACTGGAAGTTCATGGGTTCTAAATCTGCTACTCTTTTTTGTGGTTGTCTTTCTCTATGAGGACGATTTATTTCCAGAGGCCAGTTGCGAGTGCTCAATTAAGCAAGATCAGTTGACAAGATGTCAGGGCGCTATATTCCATACATCAATATGCCTTGTTGATTCTAAAGCCTTTCTGAAAATTGCATTCTCATTTGGAACTTGGCACCTTGGACAGTATGTGGCTATGTTATTGAAGGCTTTATGCACTAATGATCTGCAATCCGAGTGTTGGAGAAAGATGGTTTTTGTTTCAGAAAGTAGTTCATCGCACTGGAGCTGCAGTCAGTTCATTGCAAAAGTGGTCGAGATTGTACATAAGCTTAGTCATGACGGTGGCATGCAGTTGATGCCTACGAAGGAATTAAACTTATCATGGGATCTCAGCGGTTCAATCAGCGGCATGAGGGCATGCCGCATTTCAAGCGGTGGGGAATGTCATGTACATGGGCCTTGTCTCCAAGCCAGCCCAAGCCCAATCAGAAGAGAACTACAAGAGGATGAGAATCGCGGCCGGGGAAGGCATCGAACAACAGAACCGGAACCTCGCTCGTCTTCAACCTCGGACTCCTCTACTGTTCTTGCTGCCCTGCCCTTGATTCTCTGCTTCCCCAGCCTAATCCCTCTCCAATTCTCTTGCTATTGTATCAATTACTCTTGTAACCTTGGTTTGGCGGTCTAGGACCGTAACAGATTGGTTTAAAACGGAAGTGAGGTGGGCTATGTTTAGAGACCAAACCGCAACGCCGATATGACTGATGCTGTGATGCAAGCATAACAAATCGTGTTATTGTACCACAATATATTATGTGTTAACAATTGTAAACACACATCACATAAAAAGATGCTGCTGTAAGTTGCATGCGTGTTGTGTTTTTTCCAATAATCCACATGACAATTAGCATACATATACTAGCACATCAACCACGTGCAAAGCATGTGCTAGTCTAAAACATTAATATTAAAAATTTATATATATATATATATATTTGAGACAATAATTAATTAAAATTTTTATTTTAATATTTTCATATATTCATAATTTAATAGAACATCGGTATGTGTACATAACTTTTTATCTTATTTATCTATAAAGACTCTACATGATTAATACTTATATTTTATAATGGTATAAAGATAATTGTATGAAAAATTAGGGAATGTTTTAAATTACAGTTTATATAATGGCATGTTGGATAATTTTTTAGAAAATATAATAAATCCAATGGTTAGTATTATTGATACTACTTGATAGATGGCCATATGATTTTGAATTTTGTAAGAATTTTCAAAATTTATCTTTTTTCAGTGTGTTTCGCAATCCGTATTTTTTTAACCTCTAATTAGTAATAGTAAATTGATACTACTTGATAGGTAGCCATATTTTTTTTTGTGAAATTTTTTAAGATTATCCTTTTTCTAGCGCACTTCGCAATCCGTGTTTTTTAACCTATAATCAGTAATAGTAAGATATGTGAGAAATGTTCTCATGTGTTTGTTGCCTCCGATCACAATCAGAACCAGTTAGGTGAATATAATACAATGAATGGTTGTTGGTTGTTGCTGCTACCTCTAAACATCTCCAATACTTCAATTCATCTGGATAATGTGCTACTGGTGTGCAGTCTTGTGTTGTTCCATTGCCAGACCAATAAAAGTTTCAGAACAAGGTTAGAGTTTTTGGTCCTAAAAACTGAAAACCCAAGGTTCAGATCTTTAGCCAGTACAGTAACTAATAATCCCTCTCGTATACTGTTAATGGCAAAGTATAGAGAACAATAAAGACCTAGAATTTGATTCGTTTTGTTGGAGTAAACAGCAACAGATAAAGCAGGCCCATGCAGTAGCTTATTAGATTAACTGCAGCAGATCGTCTATAATACGAAAATGACACTGTAGCTATACTATTAAAAGAATGGAGTTGGAGTTTGAGCATAGACGATATGTTAGGATCAACTTTAGTATCTAGTGGTACACACTGTACTCGTCTACGCCCACCAACCAACCAGGAGCGGAATCGATAACATTTGAGCGAACTAGACTAGGGTTTCAAATCAAACCCAACTCTGAAAACACTTGATCGAGGCCGTCACCTGACAAAGAAGCTGCAGGCCGCCCCTACCGCGCCCTACTACTGTCGTCACTCGCTACAGACCCGATCGCTGTTCCTTGCCACCACGCCCAACCGCCGTGGCTCACTTTGTCTGCCTCCAAATGCATCAGCACTGCACGGTGTGCTCCTCTACAGTGACCGTGCCTTCCCTGTCACTGTGTGTAAAAGCATGCATTGCTTCTGATCGATGGGCATGGCTGTGCGCCTTTGGCCACGCAATTACCGCGGCAGGGTCTTTTAATTTCTATGGCTGTAAGACCTGCAAAAGTTTCAGAGCGCTACGTTGTTTACTTTACTACAAGTACAGTATCTCCAGAGATAACGTCCGCTCCAAGTGCACATCCAATCACTGATGCCATGACCCATCTCTTACTGGCTGGCTGACCGATAGTCGGCTAAGGCTGTTTTTAATAGATTGTCTATATAGACTAGTTATACAACGGCACTGTAGCATTGCTGTAGACAGAATGGATAATGATTGGAAAAGTGATAGACAAAGGTGATACACATCCTGCTAAAGATGGTCTAACACCGTGGGGGCGATACGAAATAATGTATGACTAATGAGCAATGTCGACATGCATATCAGCCAGCCGGCCGGATGGGAAGACGGACGACGGCATCATCAATTATGCATAATATAGGTCGATCGATCGGTGAGGAAATAAAGCCTTTAGGCAACGCTGACCTACGCTGGCCCCTGTCAACTTTGCAGCCGTGCGCGCGCCATCGAAGCGAAGGCGCAAAGCAGGGTTGGCGTGTAACTGTGTGACCGTCCAGGTGGAGCAGTGTGGCTTTGGAAAGGCTTGGACGACAGAGACGAGCGTGCGCAGGAGCAACACACGTACATGCCGTGAAATGATCGCCGGAGCCTCGGAGCCCCGGTGGAAGTGACAGTCGCCGTCGCCGACCTCTCACGCGGACGCGCCGCGGAAGCCACAGCCGAACCGGCGCGTGGTGCATCTGCGTCCTCATTCACCAGGTGGTCCGGCGATCCAGCGTGTGCGTGCGTGTTCTCGATAGATCGTCGGGAGATGGCAGTATCGCGACGCGACGGAGAATTATTCTCGGGTTACAGTTTCCTGTGGAGGCCGGAGAACAACGGGTCGACGACTGGCACCGTGGTACGGCGTTCTTCTCCCAACGCCGGCCACTGGCCTTTCGGCGGTCAGATTTATCTCTGTCGTTTCCGAGTCTTTCCTCGGTCCGCATCAGACGGAGAAATTCGATCGATCCAGTATCCTTTACGGGGGTTTGCCATGTACATGCATCAGAAACGAATATTCAGTCCAAGAATGATCGAACCCGTCCTCTGCCTATCCCAGAACTGCAAATCTGGGATGAAGTAGAATCATCGCTCTATGTCATTTGTCTGAACAACCAAATAGTACATGCTTAGTGTCAAAAAGGGACTAGAAATCCATTCCGAGCGTATTCAGTTGGGCTGGACTTGCTAGCATGCAGCATGGTTGTCAGCTATATATTCTCAGATGGTTATATAATAATTTAATTTCACCATTATGCTTTTAGAACAGCTACTAGCAGCTATCACGATCCTACATATATATTGTCCAAAGTCTTCGGATACGACGTAGTGTTAGAATATGTGATTTTGACAAGCTTGCTGCTTCCTAGTACAATCGTACGTACCTGCTAGTAGTATACAAAATTTTCCACAGCGTGATGGTCGAGGAATGATATGGTTTTCCGTGGGCTTGAAGAAATCTTTGTAACTAAGACGTGGCAGAGTAGAATTTTCGGGATCTTGGCGTGCTCCTGACCTCGTGAATGATCTGACGTTGGTGTATTCAGGACGAGCTAGGTGCTACGTTTTGCTCTCCCCTCTTTAATTTGGCTCTTTGTCCTGAACATGCCATGCATGGACAGAGGACAGGTGTTCATGCTAATGCTTGCTCGTTCCTCGTTCATGAGCTTAGCGGAGCTGAGATCGTTATCCAAAAAGAATCCAATCAAGTCAACTCACACAGCCACATGCCGCTCTCTTTGCACTTTCCCAAATGAGCCTAGCTGCATATGCACCAAGGCCGGCAGCATGAGTAGGCTAGCACTAGGCATCATGCGTGATAGTTGCAGTTCATCTTCGAGGGGGAGAGAGAAACAAGATGGGTTAATGTAATGGTCTCAAAAGAGAAGAAAAGGAAAATATCAATCGATTAGTTTATTGTTCGTTTCCGCAGAGCATTGGCATGACGACGAGTCGACGAGATAGAAAGGAGGAGGAGGCATTGCGAGTGGGCGGGGGGAGGGATCGAGCAGCGGCAAGTCCACGTGGGCGAGCGCCGAAGCGTCCACGGCCGGCCGTCTCTCCATCCATCCCCGTCCCCCTCCTCCGAGAATATTTGGGTTGGCGGCGAGAGCGACGGGCCGGAGACGCACGCATTGGCGGACATGACCCGCAGGAGACCTCGCGATCGGCGCCCGCACCCGCACCCGCACCAGCAGCAGGCTCGCCATCGGCATCGTGCGCGCGGCCGTGCCGTCGCGAGCGCGGCTGCCTAGGCCTAGCCTGCCTGCCTGATGATCGATCGCCTTTGACCACGCGCCCGGCCGGCCAGCCGCGGCGGGGTTGGATTCGGCAGAGGCGCCGATCGAGACGCCGCTGTCCGTGTCGTCGCGACGGCGATTGTCTGTGGGATATGGCAATTGGGCATGGCATGGGATATGGGCGCGGTAGCCGATGATAGGTCAATGACGATGTGGAAGGCTGCAGCGCCAGCATTTCATCTCTAGCTCTCCGCTGGTCGCGGCCGCGCTCGAGTGACACGAGGACACAGGCTGCCGGCTGCTGTTGCACACGCTCGATCCGTCGGTCGCTGGGTCACTGTGCATCTTAGCTAGGCTTTGTATAGCTAAAGAGGAGGAGATGGACGGAAGGGGAAACCTGGGTGGAGTTGAAATTGAACTGTACAAGGGTGGTCAGCCCGGAGGTAGCGAGGATAGATGAGAGGGGGGGTTCATACTTTCATCGAGCCGTCACAGCGCACTAGGATCGTGGTTGGTTGAGTTGAAGAACCGGGAGGGAGATTAATTAGGATGGTCTGAGAGCTTGGTGCGTCCAAATGAACACGACGACTTTTGTGGAGTGAGTAGTGCACAACAGTGTCAGCACAGACAAGTACGTCAGCCTCGATAGTATTAGTATGGCTGGGTACCTGCAGCTGCAATAGCAGTAAAGTTGACCTGCTACAGGGAGTACAGCCTCCAGGTCCAGGGGGAGCCTGTGTGTTTTCATGGCGTGTTTTTTTTTTTTCGTGCACAACACCGGCAGCACTGTGCAGGAGGATGAGCAAAAGACGGATCAGATATTCAGATGCGTGTAAGCATGTTGTCTTGTCTGAATATAAAACTATGTGCATTGTGTATCTACTGTTCCAACTACTTCTCTCTGAGCGTACAGACAATCTATTTACCTAACCCACTGCGCATACACATAGTCTAATCATCCAGAGGCCCTGTACAGCGCTAGCTCTTCTTGATCGTCCCTTCGTCTCCTTCCTTTTCTTTTTCTGAACAGTGCCAGGCACATACCGCTAAGTATATACTATGTAACATCACTAGCACAGCAGCAGCGTGCGATGCATGCATCATGCTGGCTGCGCATGTAGTATGCTGCCCTGAATGATGCGCGCATTATTGGCCTAAAATATTGGCCCTGCACAGTGTCCCGTTTCCATCTATCTTGATCTCGCCTGCTGTGCTGTGTCCACACTCCACAGCACAGCAGAGGGGCTGCGTTGCGTTGTGCCCGCGTGCATGGTACTACGGTTGGTATGGGCTGAGGGGCTGCGTTGCGTTGTGCCCGCGTGCATGGTACTACGGTGGTATGGGCTGCTGCTCTGTGTGGTTTGGCACTTTGGGGGATAAGAAAAGAGCAGGGATGGGCCGCCAAAAGGAAGGGTTAGCAGTTCACTGCCGCGGGGAATCAGCTCCATTGTGCGTGCTTCTTCGGCAATCGCCGGCCGGCCGGCATGGCTATGCGCTGGTAGATAAGAAGATGAGCCGTGGTCCGTGGATGGATTATGGATTTGGGTGGGCAGCAGTATAGATGGCCAGATAGACCATGCCCAACAGGCCGGCACGGGCCCGGCACGGTTAGTAGTGCCGTGGGCCGGCACGGCCCGAAGGCGTGCCGTGCCTGGGCCAAGGTTGCGGCACGCAGTGCCGGCCCGATCCGGTACGATTATGTTTTTTATATTTTTTATGTATAGATATGTCTATATATATAGAAACATTACCATGCAGTAGTCATAAACCCGAAGGTGTTTGGCTGGTTAGAAGAGTTTGGCTGGACGCTTCATCCGTGAAGTATTGGGGTTCAAACCCTTATACTACTTTTTTTTTTACCATTTTCAACAATTTATTGACTCCCACTCCAAGTGTTAGGCCCGCCGTGCTCGTGAGCCGGCCCGGCACGGTTAACAGGCCGCCGTGCCGTGCCTGGGCCGCTACCGGGGCCCGTAGTGCCACTCGGCACGGCACGGTAGCAGGCCGTGCCTAGCGGGCCCATGCCGGGCTGTCCGTTTGGGCATCTATAGGCAGCAGGATCGCAGGTGTTTTTTTTATCTCTCTGACAAGACAGACAGGTCCGTCTCTCGCGCGGTTCTTTCTATCTAACTTGTGGAAGTTGGTTAACATACCTAACTATAAAAGCCCAATATGGCCCAGTTAGTCCAACGAGACTAGTACAGTAGCGTCATGCGAAATACTCAGCCGGCTAAACATCCATTAAACATTGTTTTAACGTTGATTTTTTAATTGCACTCAACATTCAAGTTCAGATCTTGAATTTTCCTTTATATATATTCAACATTTTGAAATACATGGTTCACCATTTCATCTAATTGAGTTCAACAATTTAAAAAACTAGTTCAACAATTTAAAAATTTAATGTTGAAACAGTTTCACAAAAATGTTGAAATAGTAGATTCGAAATGTTACAGTGTCCATCGAAAAATGTTGAACACAAAACATCCATATTAGATACATTTTTTGTATTATCAGGATGCATCGGCTATTCGGCTTGCACCGTGCTGTCCTTCTACCCTCATGGCCCAAGCTTAAAAGTTAAAACAGAGCCTCAAAGTGGAGCACGTGACAAGCGGCAAAGACAACGGAGGAAAGCAACAGAATTACAGAAGACCGAAAGACAGCAGAACGGGATTAGTGCAGACTGCAGAGCGCTACAGCACGCGGCGCTACGGCGGCTCAGATCTCGCAGCGCACAGGAGAGTGACAGCCAGACCAACGACGCTTAATCGGACGGATGAAGCTCCAAGCACTAATCTTAAACATCGGAAGTTACTGTTGAAAAACTACGTTACTGCGGATCACCAGATCCGTTCCTCTTCCCTCCCACAGTAGATCAGGCGTGGAGAAGTTGTAGATCTCGTCTCCCATCCCACATGCACGACAGATAGAACACACGGGAGACAGATGTAGGTAGAGCTTCTGGCCTCTTCTCTTATTCATTATAGATACACAGTGTGTTGATTATATAGAGGTGGATAACCCTTCAGGGGTATATTTGGTATGAGCCCACATCACCCTAATAGGGTTAGGTTTCTTAATACTCTCCGACGAATAATGCGACTAACTCATGCCTCGTTAAAACTCTAAAAAAAAACCTAGTGGAAAAAATATGGAGAAAGAACGCATAGTGTCGCATATTGCATTTGCACATTGTTGCCTCGTTAAAAAACTCACGTGAGAAACTTCAGGAAAACTCACAGGGGAAAAGAGTACAACATATGTCTTCTAGACAAATTGCGATCTCCAGGATCTAGATTCTACCGAATCTATTGCAATGACTAACATTAGGGATATGCCCCCCCTAATCCTTGCAAAACTATTTCAATATGGCATAAACACATTTTTTTTGAAGTAAATGCACATAGAGATTCAGCAAACAAATTGCATATTGTTGCAGGGATTATATCAAAAACTCCACCTCAATTCTCTTCAGAGATTCACGAGGTAAGTGCACATAAATAAGCCACTTGTACTAGTGGTGTTGATCTATGTGATCTGGTTGTTGATAGAGCTTTCTATGAAAGTTTGTGTATGTATTGATCATTAAGCTAATGCCTTCAAGGCATACAACAGGACATTCAGTGTCACACAATTGTGATCAATATCGAGCATTCGCTCCCCTGACAATGACATACATCAAAGTCATTATTTCTCATAACTCAAACATATTCTTCAAGATATGAGCCTCATTATTCTTCTGGAACAATGAGTGAGAAATCTTGGGGTAATACATTTTCATCTCTGTTAGACGCCACAATCTATATAATTGTGCAATGCAAATAATATGTTATTTCAAAGGACATAGGGGATAAAATAGTCGCTAAATACGTATGATTCATCACTTCAGGTGCTAATTCATTGCAACTTTTAAGATAATGTAATAAAATAAAGTCTATCAAAGACGATCTCTAATTCTTCGAGGATCTTTGTTTATCAGATGCATTGATATAGTCTGTTATTTTGGCGCAATGAGGATATTCTGCTAGGAACACTATACCTTCTGGGTTTCTGCCTTCAAGGCATTAGAGGATACCGTCATTCCAAAACTTCAGGTGGAAAATACATTATAGTGATATATATCACGAGTGTATATACATACACACCTAGTAAAACTCGTAAAATGCACGCACTTATCTAATGAACTTCAAGTTATTGGTTCCTCATTTCATTCCATCTCGGGTCTTGTATGAGTCTTTCTCCCTCTATCGGGATTATAAAATTTTGATGTTTAATTCAGACTTTTATTTCTTCGAGAAAAATTCCTTCAAGGAATTAGTCTGTCTACTGAGAGAATTACTCTCTACACAAGAGAGTAGTCATTCTTTAGTAAGATATGCTTCTTCAAGAAGACGGTATTGGTATGAGATTTACATGTTGCATATTTACAATTTAATATTTTGAATTCTATAGGGATCTCACAATGAATTTTCAGAATCCATTAACTGCATAATTCAAATCATGCCTTTGCCAGGTATATTACGTAATGGAACTATATTTATTTAATATACGTGGAGATGGGTCTCTTTTAGGACCACTTGAACCATCGCATTCGCCACACATTATTCGATAGTGACCCATAAATGTCCGAACTTCAGGTTTGCGACTTTCACATTGCGATTTTTGGTCCAGCCTCAGTTGCACTTTTTATTGACTCGATAAGAGAGTTTCAAGCACTCATACCTAGAACTTTGTTCAGGATTCAGGTTCTCTCAAAGAGAATCATTTGCAACTAGAGAGGCAAGTTAAGTGTCGACACATTCGTCTCCCATATTTAATTAAGATCTTTCGTCGTTTTCCAAAACGAATGATCGATTGTGTTCCGTATTCCTAGCACTACGATGTTGCGCGCATTGCTAGGAATTTCATCTTCAAGATGAGCCTCTTCATGAGGCATATTACCAGTAGGGTGAGTTCATCGGAGGAGAGTTCCACATACATCGTGAATCTGTATCAAGAGCATATGCTTGACTAAACCTGACGGATCATATTCGCAGACATCCCCGTAGAATTAGATCAAATGCCAATAAGTCAACTATGGATATATATTAATCCCGAGTATATCCATATCTACTTCAGGTAGAAGCATTTACAATGTATCACAATTGATACGGTTACTCCTCGATGATTTTCTGGCAAACTCCATAAACACAAGAGTATACACTGAACAATAAGTTCAGTTTGGTATTTGTGCGTTTCATTGTTCTACAAGAATATCGAGGTATTACACAAGATGGGATTTTATCTCCCCCTAATGTCGAGATATTTCAAAGCACACTAATACGATCCCCAACCATAATCTTCTGATTGTAGCCAAAGCATGCTTGGTGGTGATTTATTGGAAAATCTTACGCACATAGATAAAAGGGGTTTACATTTCAAACATTATATGCAGTGAGCTTGGACTTAGATTAATGCAGCGGCATGAATACTGCATTGGATTCCTTCTACAAGAAGGGGGTTAGTCTCAACTTCTAGCAAGATGCACAACTATGGGTTGTTCAATAGTTACAATTCTGCAAACTTATTCCTTTGTTATAAATTACACATATAATCTTCAGGATTCTAAAATCTCATATGCAACACAATATTAGCCATAGAAATTCTTCAAGAACTCTGAAGAAAATAGTTGACTTCAGATCAACAAGCCAAAATGGTGTCTCCATTTACGGTGCTCACAAGGGTGAACAAATAGTTGATTTCAGATCAACGATTAATAATGGCTTCTCCATTTGAAGTGCTCTCAAACGAGCTAATAATTGATTTCAGATCAACTAGTTGTATCGCGCTTTCAGACGCGTGGAGAAATGTGTGCTTTTATTAGGATAGCAAAGTTCATGGCATCAGACCAGTGTCGCCAAGCAGTGATTTTGGTATGCAGAGTTATATAGTCCAGCTCATTTAATCATTGCCTATGGTTAACCCAATTACTCATACTATTAGAAAATTGGGTATTATTGATTGCAACATTTTAAAGTATAATGGTTATGAAAGAATTAAAACCACATTACGTAATAATGCTCGAGAATTAACAAGGGAACTTGCATATAGCTATGGCATGATTGGACTTTAATAGAGCAACTGACGGGGTCAATGTACAACGTGCATTTTAAGTACACGATATGTGGCTAGCTTGTATTCTGCACAAACACAACTTCAGGTGAATGATGCCAACACACTTTGATCAGTCGTTTCCCAAGTCAATTATTTGTGGAGTAAAGTGCTTATTGGGCAAGCTTTTCTTCTCATATTACCATTTGTTCTACAAAGCGTGATTTCAATGTCTTTATTTTTCAGCATAAAGATAAGCTTTAGAACAGAACAGATAAGGCCAAAAATTTGTGTTATCTGGAAAATATTATCCAAATGCAAAATTTCTGACTAAGCAAAAAATGACAACTGTTTGGCAAGAGCGAAACATGACCAATATCCTTCTGGAATAGTCTCAGACAACAAATAGAGCTACTCTCACATAAAGAAGTCATCAAGACTAGGTAGAATGCAACAGGTCTCCACAAGATCTTCATTTTATATCACAAATTATCATCACTGCAAGTAGATGGTCAAACTTGTATGGCATTTCAGCGTCAAAAATTACAATGACCAGATATGGATTAATATCCAATTTAGCTTCTAGCTTTGTAGTGATACGGCATTTCATATTTATCTTTCAACTATTCCTACTTCTGGTAGATCAGAAGCAGATTATGTGAAGGGGTATAATGCAATGTAGTTCTGCTACATAAACCCCAACGGCTTGCCCATCAGGGACTGACCTTTACCATTTGGCATACTCATCCAAAAGGCTATTCAGTGGCTATGAATGATTAAAATTCTGAGAATTATATGCTACACGAGCAAACAAGATCCGAAATAGGACGAGCAAGGTGGTTCTTCAAGAACGCACGATCCTTTTCCGCACAACACATTGCGAAAAAATTATCTCAGAATAACCTTTCGGTGTATCTGCAACTTCATGTTGCATGGGTTATTGCCTTTTATCTCAGATTATGCTTTATGTCTTTTCAGCGACAACGAGAGCAATATGTCAAGTTCAAGTCGACAAATTATGACTGAGATATTGAGCCACTATTTAAATTACAGAGCGTTAGTAAGGTCTTTTGAGCTCACGGCTTGAGCATAAAGGATTATCCCAATATGTGATATCTTATTAGACAAAAATCTTTTGATGCATTATGTTATATTTTTTCTGGTTACTCCGGATAAAAATAACCTTATGCATAAGGAGAGAGCAGAGACAAGAATGGTCATATATGTGTTTCATTAATTTTTCAGATTTCAAGATATTGTATAACTTGTTTTTAGTTATTGGCCACTTGACTATATATGTATATAACATATGATACTACACAACGCAAATCATACAAAAATATATAGGGTCAAACAATAGAATTGTCCATGCACGTGAAATTTGCCAAACAAAACCATGTCTTCAGGAGTTTACACGATCCATCACGTCCTACACGAGCACAAGCTCCAGCGTCTAGGACTATCAGCGCGTGTGCGGCCATCAAGACCACAGTAATGTGCAAAGCAGCAGTAGCAACAGCTCACTTATGGCCATCAGGACAGTAGTGGTGTGCATGGCTTGCCCACGGTCATCAAGGTGTCTGCGGCAGCATGAAGGCTCTTCCAGAGCCAGCCTAACTTGCACAAACATGTAACATATTATGGTACGCGTCTGGCGCGGCAACACATGACACAACAACGATAAAGTAGCGCTACAGGCGCAACATGAATTGTCAAGTACGCACAGATAGCGTGGCCAAGTACGAAACAATAATGGCGTGACGGATATGGCAGACACACAGGGCATACAGGCTCATAAGGTGTGTGACATGTGCGATGAACTAAATAACCCGTGTAAATCTTCTGGACACACATAAAGCAACCGGGGAGAAAAAAATATACATACAACTACATGTGTATAGAGCAAAATTTGCTAAATTTTCCGGTTTCTTGCATATATCAAATTCTACAAATTATTTGTACTAGAAATAATTATTAAACGTAGAATAAATAACACATGAGGTCAAATGCATACGTACAGAATTTATTTGCATTAATAGATTTATTGAAAAAATGTTTCTTCTAGAAACAAAACGTTGGATAAAAAAAACGGGGGCTCAACACGGTCATTGTGGCCTGCTGGGTGCGCAGCCCAGACGCGCTTAGCTGCAGGCTCAGCTAACGCTCGGCGTGGCCCAACAACGGGCTCCATGCGGCCCTGGCGCGGCTGGCACGGCCCAGCTCCGGGCAGGCGCAACCAGAGAGCTGTTGCGGGCCACTGCGCCTAGGGCATGGCGAGCGGCCGGTGGTGCAGGTGCCGCCGGCGGCGTGCCTGATGCAGCCTGCTGTGTGACTTCAGGACGCAGTTGCGATGTGTCATGGGCACCACGTGCAAGCATCATTGAGCCTCCGATCACTTCTAGGATCAGAAACTCCCGTGAGCATGGCTAAGAGCCTAAGACGTGGATTATCTTGCATGCACAAGGATCAAGAAAGGGGCTTGTGTGGATCAAATGACATAGAAAAAGAAAATCCATGCTGCCAGCAGGGCATGACGCGGTGGTGACTCTGCAGGAACACACAACGAGCAGCGTGATACCCGTACAGGTGAGCCGGTGGTGTGCCGGCGGCCCAACAGGGACGGTGGTGTCCTGCGGCACTTGCATAGGTGGCCGCCGCCCCAGCACGACGACGTGGTATTTAGATCCGCGTGAATTAGCATATCAAAAGATCACACATAATCAATCGACTAGATTGAAGGCCAAAACCAATCTAGACCATGCAATCGATCTTCAAGATGCGATTGATATCTACCGTACAGAGAAAAATATCATCCGAGATCAATCTTCTGGATTGAAACGATCAAACGAACACTAGCCGTCATCGAGCTGTGGTACGCTACTGCGTTCGTACCCTCGTGATTGATAAGAAAATCGAAGCCTGTCGCGTAGAATAGTTCACTACACCATGGATTTGCCGGTTCGACGGAGAGTTAATGCAGAATATAGATCTGAACTCGCAGCAACGCGATGTTAAGATAGAGCGTGCTGATAACGTGTTGAGAAAGTACGTTACTGCGGATCACCAGATCTGTTTCTCTTCTTTCCCGCAGCAGATCAGGCGTGGAGAAATTGTAAATGTGGATCACCAGATCCGTTTCTCTTCCCTCCCGCAGCACATCAGGCGTGGAGAAGTTGCAGATTCCGTTTCCCATTCCAGATGCATGACAGATAGAACACACGGAAGACAGATGTAGGTGGAGCTTCTGGTCTCTTCTCTTATTCACTGTGGGTGTTAATTATATAGAAATGGATAACCCTTCAGGGGTATATTTGGTACGACCTCACGTCACCCTCGTAGGGTTAGGTTTAGTTTTCTTCCGGAAGACATACAGGAACTACGACTGAATCGACCTGCCTGTGTGGCTTGTGGCCTGCGGCCTGCCGGACCCAGGCCTGGGCCTGTATTGGACCAAGGCAGTAGCTGTGGCGCTTGGGCCTGTGGCTACGCGCGTCGTGGAGGCCTGGTTAAATGGGGGCCCATGAATTTTGTGATAGATCACAGGGCCTGTAGTCGTTGAGCTCAAAAAAAAAAAAAAAAGGCCTGTAGTCGTGGGCCCATGCTTGCTGCGTGGCCGAGTGGCAATTTCTGCAGACAACATATCATCACAGATGGGCTGGCAAACTGCTGAACAGACGGCCCAAATAGAAGCCCAAGTAACGGCTCTCTAACCCCATACGTCCCATCTTCTTCCTCTGAATCACGTTTCTTATCACTAGAGTACTACTCCAGTGTTGTTAGAATGTTCGTGTGCGCGGTAGAGTTAACGCAACGCATTTAAAAAATAAACTGAAAGTTCTAGACCGTTCGTTTTTCCCATCGTATGGCGCATAGGTAAAGTTGCCCCTGTTCTGTGGCGTTGCGTTACCGCTGCCTCGGTAGACGAACACTCCGTGGCAGTTCCGTGGCAGTTCGGCAAGGAGCCATGGTGGACGCTGGATAGGACGGATGACCGGAGATTCGCACGGGCTTTCCGTGGCCAAAATTGGCACGCGCCATGCCGGGTCGTCCTCCTCCACTGGCTGAGGTCCCGCGTTTTGGAACTCTGGGTCATGTGATTAGCTGATTTATATTTACGCTGAATTTTTTCCGAACGTATAAAACATGTTTTTATATTAAGATAGATAGAAAATTATAACCATAGGGAGTAAACTACGAACCATCGTCTCTTAAATTTATTTTCACGCCCAATTTTGTCCGCCCTGTATCTCTTCAATGTTGCATGGAAAAGAAAACTACGAACCTTCTTTGGAGCCATTTGGTGCGGCTCCCACCGGCTCAGGCTCCTGCACCGTAGCATGCCAGCAATGTGCAGAAGCCGGAGGCAGTGAAGCCAGTGTTGAGCGGCTTCACCGGCTCCCTATTATTTTGGGTAGAAGAGAGAAAAAGAGTTTCTCTGTACAGTGCACGACGTCTGCAAGTTCTCAGAAGCCGGAGCCCTTTAGAACTGCACCAAACGGCCCATTTGTATTATGGCTCCTGTGTCATACAGTGAAGACCGTCGATTGGTGTCTTTTTTTTTCCGCGAGAGTTTTTTCCTGTGAGAAAATGGTCTCGTCGTGTTCCATGTTGTTTTCCATTATTTACCAGCACAAACAAAACATATTTTCTTCTACATTTTTGCAGGCCAGTCTTTCTCAACTGTCTCTGTGGGCGTTGCTGTTTCCTGTTTGCCAACCAAACATAGTGGGTGATACACAATAATATGGGTGGTCGTACGCTCGCAGTGCAGCGTGTGTGTTGGTAATACTGGCCTTTTTTTCGGTTCTAAACACGGTCGTATCCTGCTGCGGCTTCGTGCTTCTCCTGCTGGCTGATTTGTTGCATCTTCATTTAATTGGTTTCATGCTGATTTGGTGGCACGTTTAACTTTTGGTTCATGATTGTCCAACAGCTCCACTTAGGATGATCTCCATTATATTATGGTGACCCCAAAGAGTACAAGGCTGCCAGCTCGTTCCAATTCAAGAAAAACTGGGGAACAAACAACCGCAAATTATGGGGCTTTTAAAAGTTATTATCTTATCGACGTCTGTCGTTGGAGACGGAATTCCCTGCAAACTTCAAACCTTCTGATGTTTGAGCATTTTTGGTCAGTGGATAATTGGGTGGTTGACATTGATGGTGATCCTAGATTATGTTTTGTGACTAGAGAATGCATGGTGGAATAAAGTTCGGTGTTGGGGATTGGGTTGATTGCTGCTAGCTCTAGCTTTACGGCTGACACGTACATGTCGTAGGCGTTGTTCTCTCTTCCTGCATCACTGGCTCCTGGGAGAAGTCGGTAAAGCCATGTCTCTGTTTCATAGATCTACCTACAAGTGTTTGATTAGTATGTGTGCATCAATGTGTTTGTCCACATTGACTATTGCCCACTAAGTTTCCTGCTAACTATATTGGACTTCTACGGATCAGTCATCTTCATGATAAATTTGTGATGAAGCTAAGAGAGCTATGAGGGGGTGTGGAACGGGATACTTATTTGGATGCCATTTTTTTTTATTTTTTTTCCTCGATTGCAAATAAATAATACTGCAATCCAAATTCATATTCTTGTTTAGAGTTGAGCTTCTTAAGATTTATAAAAATTAACCTCAGATTCATTATATATCTTCTCAAATGGTAGATATAAACATTTGATATAAATTCAGTTTTAAAAGTTGCTTCAAAAAAATAAATTCAGCTTTAAAAAATATTTTTATCTATGGGAACAAAATAAGGTGTAAAATTTGTCATCCAATTTTGTATTCTTGTTTTTAATAATAATGAGCTCAATAAAATTCAAGAAATTTGACACCAAACTCAAGCTTTATCTATTTAAAAATGCTAAATTTGTTCAAAAAATTAGATGTCTATTTCCACCCAAGGACGCTACAGAAACCCAACGTGCCACCGGAAACATTGACTCTTATAAGGAAAATGGCTCCATGTGCCATATTTCCTTAGTTGTGTTTTGGTGATTGATTGACAACCAACACTTGGTCTAATGAACTTGTTTAGATACACATTGTCAGGTGTTTAGGTTTAAGGGATGAACAAAAATAAAGTCGAATGCAAGGCCTGAAGGGCCGCCCCAACGCGGGTTGAAGCGACCAAGATCAACGTACCGTACAATATCAATGAAGAGAGCAGTTGAAGCGACCAAGATCAATGGACTGAACAATATGGTCTAGAAGACCGGACAAAGGTTCGGATAAAGATGGCCGGGGGTATGAAGATTGAAGCCATAGGAGGATTACAATGAAGCGGATTTTCGGCTCTATTAGACCATACAATACATCGAACAAAGTATCCTGAGGGTATGAAGTTTGGAGCAGTGAAGGAAATCAATGGACCGGACAACCCGATTTGAGAGACCGGACAAAGCTTCAGACTATAGTACAATAATGGCTAGACCGAATTGTCCAAAGTTAGAAAAAAGCATGGACCGAACAATCCAATGTTCACTGTGTTAGCAGTCTTTTGGCCAACGTCTAGTTTGTGTTTGGGGGCTATATAAGTCACCCCACCCGACCATTTCAAGTGAGTTAGAGCCATTGAAGTTTAGAGCAAGTGTAGAGGTGGATTTCAAGCATATCTACCACTCCAACCATCATATGAGAGCTTAGTGCATCATCCAAGCTAGGATATAGCTTAGAGAGAGTTAGCTCGCGAGCTCTTCTTGAGTGTAGCTCCTGCGTGAGATAGAGGAGAAGTTTTGGCTGTGGTCATGCCACTTGTACTCGTTGCTAGACCCTCCTTCATTGGTGTGGAGCGGCGGCGACAACTTGTGTGGGGATGTGGAGACCTTTCAAACTTCGTAGTGCAATCCGGCGCCTAATGACCGAGAAAGACGGTGGCGGTGGCCAAGATTTGGTAACTTAGTGGCACTTAGTCTTTGATTGCCAGGATCCACTTGGTGGCGAGAGAAAGAAGGGCGGAAGAATCTTGGTGCCTGCTCAAATTTTTCCTTCGGTGGCGAGTCGGTGGACGTAGCCCTTAGTAGTGAACCGCGTTAAATCCTCGTGTCTTCTTGGGAGTTTGCATCCCCTTGCCCTTACCTCTTTACTTACCACATTTACGTTTCTGCATGTTCTTGCTTGTGTGCTTTTAGCTTTTCTAGTTAGTTTGATTAGGTTTGGCTCTAAGTTGCAAGTCTTTTGGATAAGTTAGATGGCACATAGATAAACCGTAGACTTAACTAGTGTAGGACGTGATAGGTTTATTCTATGCACTAGAAAGCTCTAGGTTTTAGAAGAGCGATTAGCGACCCAATTCACCCCTCCCCCTCTTGAGTCGGATACACTGGCATGTTCCTTACAACAACTTACTGTTTTGGCTCCTTTAGGAATTTCTTCTAAGTCCCAAACTTTATTAGAACTCATTGATCTCATTTCATCCTCCATGGCAGCAAACCACTTGTATGAATGGGGGCCTCTCATGGCTTCCTCAAAGGAGGTGGGATCACCTTCTATGTCCGCATCCTCACTTGTATAAACTTCATAATCAGCAGAAATAGCTGATTTCTTGTTTCGTTGTGACCTTCTAAGAGGTTCTTAAGCAGGCTCAATGGCACTGCTCTCTTTCTCAGGAGGCTGCTCTGGCTCTTCATTTGCAATAGTAGGAACTTGTGGTGCCACTATAACAACAGGGGCCTCAGGCTCACTAATGACTGCACTTGAAGAACCACCAGCAGGTGTTGCAGCAACAGGTGCTACAGCGACAGCAGGTATCGAGAAGAAAGGCTCCTAACTCATAGGAGTTGGGGCATAAACCCCACTTCTCATCAAGACTTAATTCTCAAGGTACCATACTCCCCCTGATCATCTCATCCTCTAAAAATACAGTGTGCTTTGTTTCTACAAACTTAGTATGTCTGTCTGGATAATAGAAACGATACCTTTTGATCTCTCAGGGTAGCCAATAAAATGGCAACTGGCAGCCTTAGGATCTAACTTTCCAATATTTAGATTAAATTCTTTAGATGGATAGCCCCACACATGAAAATAATTCGGTGAGGGTTCCTCCTAGTTCACAACTCAAATGGTGTTTTAGGCACCGACGTACTGGAAACTCTGTTGAGAATATGGGCAGCAGTTTTTAAGGCCTCCATCCATAGCTTAGTAGGTAGAATGGTGTAACTTATCATACTTCTTACCATATCCATTAAAGTGCGATTGCGCCTTTCAGCCACTCCATTTTGTTAAGGCTCCACCGGTGTGGAATATTGGGCGACTATGCCATTTTTCTGTAGGAACCTTGCAAAAGGTCCAGAAACCTAGCCATAAGGGGTATGCTTCTCGTAGTATTCATGTGATGCTCCAGCATCTCAAGTACCTAAATTAAGTAAATTGTACACTATCATGCATCATAAGCATCATGGCATAATCAGGGTTAGAGGGATTTGGTCATAATGTGGGATTTTTTTTTCAGTAATCATGGACAATGCCAGGCTTGTAGTTTGAATTCTGTTGGGTTGTGGGGGAAGCTCATATTACCAAAGTTGTAGATAAGGATCTAATGAACAACTTTGTCAAATTGAGTTTGGGCAAAAGATAAATTCAAATTAGTGTTTTGAACCTTTTTCTGTCAGCCCAACTAACCAACCCAAACCAGCCTGGTTTTGAAAACCCAAGTTTGTACAAACCTACAACCACTTTCATGAAATACTCCCATTGAACCAAATGTAGACCATAAAATTCTACACAACTTTCCCAAAAGGCACATGAGGTGTAAATGGCTAGAAAAGGGTTTTTTAGAATTTCTAAGATGGGGCATCCTGCGGGTCAAACCTGAGGCAGCAACTCAAATTCAAATTTAGACCAAACTTGACCATAGAACTGGGGGTCAAAGTTTATAACAAAGTTGTAGCTTACAAAATTTTGAACACTCCTTGTATTTTGAGTTTCATCTAAATCGGCCTCTAAGATGGCCAAAAACGCAAATAGAAAAGAGGTGTCTCAGCAGTCAAAGGGGATTTTTCCATTTTTGGATTTTCTTTTTTTCCTCTCTCTATGACAGGTGGGCCCCACCTGTCGGGTTCCCGCCCGCGGCGTCCAAATTGGGCCGGCCCGCGCCGTTTCGGCCTCGCCCCGTAGACCCGGTCCACTGCGCCCGTCTCTCCGTCTCGCGTCCTGGCCCCACCCGTCAGCGGCTCGCGGCTCATGGACGCGGTCCGCGCCGCGCGGCGCGTCGTCCTCCCGCGTACGACGGCGACCACGCGGCCGACGGTCACCGCCGCGGCCGTCCGGCCACCGCCCGCGCCCTCTCCGCCCTGCCCGCGCTGCCCGACCCCCGGCCCCTAAAAAGGGAGGAGCCCCGCGCCCCAAAACCCTAACGCCCCGCTCCTCTGCCTCTCTCCGCCCGCCCCGAGCCCTTTTTCGCCGCGGCCGCCATAGCCGGCGGCGAGCTCGAACCCGAGCTCGCGCCGCCGCCATCCGGCTTCCCCGAGCCAAACCGACCCCACCACCGCACTCCCCGCTCCGCGCCGCCCTCACTCCACTAGATCTAGTCGTCGGACTCCTCTCCCCCGAGGAGATCGAGCTCGGCTCGACGTCGCGTCGCGCCGGGAGCTTCAAGTCGCCGCCGCCGTTCGTCGCCGTTCCCCGCCGACCCGAGCCGCCTCCGCCGTCCACTTCACGCCCACGGTGAGCGCCGCCCCGCCCCGCGTCCCCTCGACCCCGCGTCGCGGCTCCGGCGAGCCCGAGCTCGCCGGCGCGCGCGAGCGCGCCGCGCGCGCGCGTCGCGCGACCGCGCCTAGCGCGGGGAGGGAGACGACCGGGGGCGTTTTTGCGAGCTAGCCCCCGGGTTTTCCCCTATTTCCAAGCCGGTCCTCCCGCCTGTTTACCGAGTCTTGTAGATCTTACGTCTAGGCCCTCGGATCTATAGGTTAATTATGCAATAGCCCCTGGATCTGAGTAAATTTCGTTTAAAATGGATTTATTTCGGCTGAAACTTTGATAAATCATATAAAATCGAATAAAAATCCTAAAAAGGAAAATCTTGTTGTTCTGGAACCACAGTAAAATGATCTATGCAATGGATATGATATGGATCTGTGCATGTCAACTTTTGTTCACAATTTTTGCACATGCATGTTCTATGTTGTAAATAGAAAAAAGTATATCTAATGAACTCTAATGAACTTCAAATGGGGTGGAACTTGGGCAGTGGCCTGTGTAGGGTATTTAGACAGTGTATGAAATTTTGTGGCCCTAGCTTTTCTCTTTTACACACTGTTTTTCTTTTTTCATGATAAAATAGATAATTATGGTAATAGAAGTAAGTGCTAAATGGAAGATGGCTAATATGAACCCCTGACACTTTTCTTAGCTTGGTAATAGCTGATTTAGCCCACTAATCCAAAATGAGGCCAGGCATGTGGGTTTTGCGAGGTGGTTTGAAAAATAACAAAAGTTGCTAGTTGAGAAAAGGGAAATAGGAAAAAGTGTATTTAAATTACTAGGAAAATTTTTAGACAAGTATGGTGGCTAGTACATGGTGTCGAAAGTCCATAAAGCATATAGGTGCAAGTCTTAGGTACTGCGTTGTCATGCATGTCCATTTTTTTCCCCTCTAATAGAAATGTTTACTTACTTTGCCCTATTTTCCGCTGCGGGTTATATATTCACTGCGCTCTGTCCGACACTGCATTTATCGCACTCTTTTGCATATGATGGCATGCATATAGAGCACGGGATCGAGGAGCAGGCACAGCAGCAGCCGTTGATCGAGGAGCCAGAAGACCCGGAACCCGAGCTGCAGCAAGAAGAGTACCCGCAGGCCGCACCTAACTTCACCGCCGAGGAGGCTAACCCTAGCGAGGAAGGTAGGCAGGCTTACATGATTCCCAGCAAAAATATGAATTTTGTTACGCATATGCATTAGGAGTTGATTGATACCTTACTGCATTAGATTCCTTGGCCGCCCTGGCCCTAGCACCAATAATAGGTCCGTAGGACGAGTTGAATAGAAATGATAGGGCCGAGTAGACACGAGTGAATGGTCACTCGTCACGTAGGTTGACCTTGAAAAGAAAATGATACACTGGAAACTGCCTTGATGGCTTCACTGTTGATGATTAAAAGGAGACCGGGCGGAGATTAAGCTTTACTTTTCGAGGTGTGTGTTGTTGCGGTGTAATGGCTCCGCCCGAGTCGTTTAAGGCCCGTCCGCTGTTCGCCTGCTGGTTGGCATACCATTGCTAAAGTGCTTACCCGGTTAATGGGGCCGGTGAAACCTTACTTGTGCCATCCGGAGAACAGAAACACGTTCCTACCCACTGGTTGAGAGGAAGGTGGCCCGGGGGAGCTTGGTACTCATGACGGGGAGACCGAGATGTCGGCAGGCTCGTCATGGGGGCACAACCCGGGAGTCAGGTGGGAGTGAATCGAACTTGGGATGGGACAGGTGGAGGAGGGGGACTATATGTGGGAAAGCCGTCGTGTGAGTAAGCATATGGGCCCCTGGCATTTTTAGTTATTCCCGGGAATTAAAATCGATTCGAATCGCTGATGCTCACCAGGTGTGAGAATGCCAAATATCACTGACGGGCAACGTAGTAATAACCTTAATATTCTGCAATATGATTCATGGTTTGGATATCAAGTGGTTGATTATTATTTGAGACTCAGATATTTCATAATGATGATAGCTATGTACTTGCAAAGGATTATCTCTTTCTTTCACAAGAGTAGTGGCTGTTAAATCCCACTATCCGTAAATAAACTTTTGAGCTAAGAATCAAAGGCTAAGGATCCAATGATAGTAAGCAAGCTTTGCGTCAGCCGTAAGCCTTGCCATTAAGTCCTCTGAGTAATTAGTACTCAGGGTTTGCCCCAACATTTGGATTTCAGGTATGGAGTTCCTCTTTTGCGCCTGTGTTGGCGGGGGAGCCTGTTATCATCAGGAGTGACAGGAGTCATGTCATGGCATGGGGGTGACATCAGTGGGCGTGATGTCACTCATCTACTGCATTTCTTTTGGTTTAAGCATGACCTATGGTCTTAGACTTCCGCTGTGAGACATTATTTTGAAATTCGGCCGATGTTGGCCATATGTTGAACTTATTTTATTCAGAACCTGGTTTGTAACTTAAAGCCTTATTACTATCTATTCAAATGCCTGTGATGATGTAACTGTGGCTCCATCGTGAGTCGGATGTGTGTGATATCAGTTCCTCTGGGATATGGTGCAAATCGAGAGCCGAGGGCTTCTCGACGGACGACCGGGTTTAGTACGGTCTAAGTACACTGTAAGCTAATGGTGACAGGCGTACTTAGTCCGTATTAAATCGGCGGTTCCGCCACAGCTGGTATCAGAGCCGATCATACACAGACAACAGTTATATCATCAAGATTTAGTTTACAAAACTATTTTGGAAAGCCCTTTTCAAATAATTTGTAAAAGAGAGTATACGATATGCCCGTATTAAGGATGTTAGAGTTATCCAGGTGACATCACTGACATTTTGACCTAGATAGAACTCATATGCATATTCGGTGCTTTGAGAAACAACTTTTCGGCCATTAGCCCTCCCCAGTACTGGTGGAAGCTATTGGAAGTGTTGCGATTAGTTGTGAACTCTGCATTCATGCTGGTAGGATAGAAATTTTTAAGGGGGGTGGTCACCTTTGCGGTGTTTGTGACCACTCTTCTGTTGTGACGCAGCAAGAATTCAATTTGCTTGCGTGGGTGCCAGCCCGGTCTAGCAGAGGACCGTACAGATGCGTTGTCCACGCGGCGCAAATTGCGTGGATGCCACTTCTAGGTTTAGAGTGGTAATGTTGAAAGAATGCATTTTTCTGCAGGTACACTGACTACGTGCGATATTAAGAACGATAGTGAACGCCTAGTTGCAATAGAGAGAGCCGTGCATATATGTCACCGAATTATCGCTAGTAATACTAAATAGGGTGTGCGATGTGAGATCGATAAGGACGACTCATGCATCATGATTTTCTTTTCTGTCAAAGGGGATTTGCTGCTAAAAAATATGAGTATTGCATAAACTCGAAATTTTAAGACACCACTCTACACGTTCCCTCCGATCCGTCTTGATCATGATTTTAAAATCCACTCCCTTATAAAACTAAGACATCTCCTTTTTATGCCAAACAGATGGTGAGGACGAAGCAGACCGCGCGCAAGGCCACCGGAGGGCGCCCTTTGCCCCCTATGACCCACACCCCGCCGGTTGCCGAGGGTGGATGGGTCCATGAGCGTTGCCGGGAGGACTGTCCCATGTCCCTGATCCTGTGCAGGGCCATGCGTGAGTTGGGACGTCGCCCCTGCCCGTTCATCTCCACGCAGCTGATCCACGAGCCGGGAGTCTGTGAGGCCAAGGTGGTCCTCACCACGGCAAACGGTAGCTTCCGCACGATCGTTTCCCGCGGAGTCAGTGGGGAGGACGCTCGCAAGGGTGCTCTCATGACAGCCCTTGCAGTACTGAGCTCTGAGGAGGAGACCGCTAGTGTTTAAAGAGGGTGATCACGTGTATCTTCGGGTATCGCCGATGAAAGGTGTGCACTGGTTTGGGGTAAAAGGGAAGCTAGCACCGCGGTACGTTGGGCCATTCAAGATTTCCGAGAAATGTGGACCCGTGGCTTACCGGTCAGAGCTACCACCACGCCTCGCGGCAGTCCATGATATCTTTCACGTGTCACAACTTAAGAAGTGCCTGCGAGTGCCAGAGGAAGAGATCGACACATCCCAAGTTCAGATTGAACCGGACCTCACTTATGAGGCCAGACCGGTGAAAGTCCTGGACCAAAAGCAACGATCGACTCGACGTAGCACGGTCACCATGTATAAGGTGCAATGGAGTGAGCACACCGAAGAAGAGGCCATGTGGGAGACGGAGGAGTACCTGCGAACCAAGTATCCGGGTTTCCTTCCGTCCACCTCGAACGAGTATGTTTCGACTTGCTTAAAACCTTTAAATACCAGTCGCACTGCACTTTCTCATCTCTATAAACTCTCCACCCACAGCACATCAAAATCTCGGGACGAGATTTCCTTAAGGGGGGTGGGTTGTGATGCTCCAGCATCTCAAGTACCTAAATTAAGTAAATTGTACACTATCATGCATCATAAGCATCATGGCATAATCAGGGTTAGAGGGATTTGGTCATAATGTGGGATTTTTTTTCAGTAATCATGGACAATGCCAGGCTTGTAGTTTGAATTCTGTTGGGTTGTGGGGGAAGCTCATATTACCAAAGTTGTAGATAAGGATCTAATGAACAACTTTGTCAAATTGAGTTTGGGCAAAAGATAAATTCAAATTAGTGTTTTGAACCTTTTTCTGTCAGCCCAACTAACCAACCCAAACCAGCCTGGTTTTGAAAACCCAAGTTTGTACAAACCTACAGCCACTTTCATGAAATACTCCCATTGAACCAAATGTAGACCATAAAATTCTACACAACTTTCCCAAAAGGCACATGAGGTGTAAATGGCTAGAAAAGGGTTTTTTAGAATTTCTAAGATGGGGCATCCTGCGGGTCAAACCTGAGGCAGCAACTCAAATTCAAATTTAGACCAAACTTGACCATAGAACTGGGGGTCAAAGTTTATAACAAAGTTGTAGCTTACAAAATTTTGAACACTCCTTGTATTTTGAGTTTCATCTAAATCGGCCTCTAAGATGCCCAAAAACGCAAATAGAAAAGAGGTGTCTCAGCAGTCAAAGGGGATTTTTCCATTTTTGGATTTTCTTTTTTTCCTCTCTCTATGACAGGTGGGCCCCACCTGTCGGGTTCCCGCCCGCGGCGTCCAAATTGGGCCGGCCCGCGCCGTTTCGGCCTCGCCCCGTAGACCCGGTCCACTGCGCCCGTCTCTCCGTCTCGCGTCCTGGCCCCACCCGTCAGCGGCTCGCGGCTCATGGACGCGGTCCGCGCCGCGCGGCGCGTCGTCCTCCCGCGTACGACGGCGACCACGCGGCCGACGGTCACCGCCGCGGCCGTCCGGCCACCGCCCGCGCCCTCTCCGCCCTGCCCGCGCTGCCCGACCCCCGGCCCCTAAAAAGGGAGGAGCCCCGCGCCCCAAAACCCTAACGCCCCGCTCCTCTGCCTCTCTCCGCCCGCCCCGAGCCCTTTTTCGCCGCGGCCGCCATAGCCGGCGGCGAGCTCGAACCCGAGCTCGCGCCGCCGCCATCCGGCCTCCCCGAGCCAAACCGACCCCACCACCGCACTCCCCGCTCCGCGCCGCCCTCACTCCACTAGATCTAGTCGTCGGACTCCTCTCCCCCGAGGAGATCGAGCTCGGCTCGACGTCGCGTCGCGCCGGGAGCTTCAAGTCGCCGCCGCCGTTCGTCGCCGTTCCCCGCCGACCCGAGCCGCCTCCGCCGTCCACTTCACGCCCACGGTGAGCGCCGCCCCGCCCCGCGTCCCCTCGACCCCGCGTCGCGGCTCCGGCGAGCCCGAGCTCGCCGGCGCGCGCGAGCGCGCCGCGCGCGCGCGTCGCGCGACCGCGCCTGGCGCGGGGAGGGAGACGACCGGGGGCGTTTTTGCGAGCTAGCCCCCGGGTTTTCCCCTATTTCCAAGCCGGTCCTCCCGCCTGTTTACCGAGTCTTGTAGATCTTACGTCTAGGCCCTCGGATCTATAGGTTAATTATGCAATAGCCCCTGGATCTGAGTAAATTTCGTTTAAAATGGATTTATTTCGGCTGAAACTTTGATAAATCATATAAAATCGAATAAAAATCCTAAAAAGGAAAATCTTGTTGTTCTGGAACCACAGTAAAATGATCTATGCAATGGATATGATATGGATCTGTGCATATCAACTTTTGTTCACAATTTTTGCACATGCATGTTCTATGTTGTAAATAGAAAAAAGTATATCTAATGAACTCTAATGAACTTCAAATGGGGTGGAACTTGGGCAGTGGCCTGTGTAGGGTATTTAGACAGTGTATGAAATTTTGTGGCCCTAGCTTTTCTCTTTTACACACTGTTTTTCTTTTTTCATGATAAAATAGATAATTATGGTAATAGAAGTAAGTGCTAAATGGAAGATGGCTAATATGAACCCCTGACACTTTTCTTAGCTTGGTAATAGCTGATTTAGCCCACTAATCCAAAATGAGGCCAGGCATGTGGGTTTTGCGAGGTGGTTTGAAAAATAACAAAAGTTGCTAGTTGAGAAAAGGGAAATAGGAAAAAGTGTATTTAAATTACTAGGAAAATTTTTAGACAAGTATGGTGGCTAGTACATGGTGTCGAAAGTCCATAAAGCATATAGGTGCAAGTCTTAGGTACTGCGTTGTCATGCATGTCCATTTTTTCCCCTCTAATAGAAATGTTTACTTACTTTGCCCTATTTTCCGCTGCGGGTTATATATTCACTGCGCTCTGTCCGACACTGCATTTATCGCACTCTTTTGCATATGATGGCATGCATATAGAGCACGGGATCGAGGAGCAGGCACAGCAGCAGCCGTTGATCGAGGAGCCAGAAGACCCGGAACCCGAGCTGCAGCAAGAAGAGTACCCGCAGGCCGCACCTAACTTCACCGCCGAGGAGGCTAACCCTAGCGAGGAAGGTAGGCAGGCTTACATGATTCCCAGCAAAAATATGAATTTTGTTACGCATATGCATTAGGAGTTGATTGATACCTTACTGCATTAGATTCCTTGGCCGCCCTGGCCCTAGCACCAATAATAGGTCCGTAGGACGAGTTGAATAGAAATGATAGGGCCGAGTAGACACGAGTGAATGGTCACTCGTCACGTAGGTTGACCTTGAAAAGAAAATGATACACTGGAAACTGCCTTGATGGCTTCACTGTTGATGATTAAAAGGAGACCGGGCGGAGATTAAGCTTTACTTTTCGAGGTGTGTGTTGTTGCGGTGTAATGGCTCCGCCCGAGTCGTTTAAGGCCCGTCCGCTGTTCGCCTGCTGGTTGGCATACCATTGCTAAAGTGCTTACCCGGTTAATGGGGCCGGTGAAACCTTACTTGTGCCATCCGGAGAACAGAAACACGTTCCTACCCACTGGTTGAGAGGAAGGTGGCCCGGGGGAGCTTGGTACTCATGACGGGGAGACCGAGATGTCGGCAGGCTCGTCATGGGGGCACAACCCGGGAGTCAGGTGGGAGTGAATCGAACTTGGGATGGGACAGGTGGAGGAGGGGGACTATATGTGGGAAAGCCGTCGTGTGAGTAAGCATATGGGCCCCTGGCATTTTTAGTTATTCCCGGGAATTAAAATCGATTCGAATCGCTGATGCTCACCAGGTGTGAGAATGCCAAATATCACTGACGGGCAACGTAGTAATAACCTTAATATTCTGCAATATGATTCATGGTTTGGATATCAAGTGGTTGATTATTATTTGAGACTCAGATATTTCATAATGATGATAGCTATGTACTTGCAAAGGATTATCTCTTTCTTTCACAAGAGTAGTGGCTGTTAAATCCCACTATCCGTAAATAAACTTTTGAGCTAAGAATCAAAGGCTAAGGATCCAATGATAGTAAGCAAGCTTTGCGTCAGCCGTAAGCCTTGCCATTAAGTCCTCTGAGTAATTAGTACTCAGGGTTTGCCCCAACATTTGGATTTCAGGTATGGAGTTCCTCTTCTGCGCCTGTGTTGGCGGGGGAGCCTGTTATCATCAGGAGTGACAGGAGTCATGTCATGGCATGGGGGTGACATCAGTGGGCGTGATGTCACTCATCTACTGCATTTCTTTTGGTTTAAGCATGACCTATGGTCTTAGACTTCCGCTGTGAGACATTATTTCGAAATTCGGCCGATGTTGGCCCTATGTTGAACTTATTTTATTCAGAACCTGGTTTGTAACTTAAAGCCTTATTACTATCTATTCAAATGCCTGTGATGATGTAACTGTTGTGGCTCCATCGTGAGTCGGATGTGTGTGATGTCGGTTCCTCTGGGATATGGTGCAAATCGAGAGCCGAGGGCTTCTCGACGGACGACCGGGTTTAGTACGGTCTAAGTACACTGTAAGCTAATGGTGACAGGCGTACTTAGTCCGTATTAAATCGGCGGTTCCGCCACAATTCACCACCACGGTCTGATCTTACAACTTTAATCTTTAAATCATGCTGATTTTCAACATTAGCTTTAAATAGCTTTAGCGCTTCGATATTTCTTTAATTGGATAAATATAGCCATAGCGATAGAAATCATCAGTAAATGTAATGAAAGAATCAAAACCATCTACCGTCTTCACATGAAAAGGACCACAAATGTCTGTATGAATTATTTCTAAAATTCCTACGCTTCGCTTGGCATCTTTCTTAATTTGCTTAACATACTTTCCTTTAATGCAATCAATGCAATATTCATTATCTGAAAAGTCTAATGGGTGGAGAATATCTTCCTTAATTAATTGTTCAATCCTCCCCCTCGAAATATGGCCTAAATGATAGTGCCACAATTTCGACGACGATTCATTATCACTTCGCTTTCGTTTGGAACTTACATTACAAACATTCATAGCAGAAGAGTAACTCACATCATTCACGTAATAACAATGGGAAAGAAAATAAAGTTTGTCTTGTCGGATGTGAGGGACTCAAATGTACCGAGTCTGGTCATTCGTCCTGGCTGTGATGAGCGCTTGTCAACACCGAAGACTTGCTGAAGGATGAGTGAGAGGAAAAGCCCTCTCGAGTGGACTGAGAGGCAGCCAGATTGGCGTGACAAAAGCCATGCCGAGTGGACTAGCATGTGGTTTGGGTTGTGGCCCAAGTTAGGCCCAGCCCATAAGTGTGACCTTGGGCTCAGGACGGTGTCATGAGCCATAAAATCACTCTACCGATGAAGCCTATGATCGTTTCTCGGTTCGAGTGTCAAAACCAAGGGCAGGTTGCCAGTATCCCAAAACCGGTGGTTATCCAAGGGATGGGCTACTGGACACGTGGAGGCCATCCGGACGAGGCAGAGAAACCGAAGATGCCTTGGACTTCATCGTGTTCGTTCATCCGAGTTTTACGGTGTTTTTTCTAGCCCCTACGGGCCCTTTTAGTGTAAGCGTCTGTAATATAGGGGGTTAAGTGAAAAACTGCTTGGGTAGCGAGTCTGTAGTAGAAATAAGGAGATGGCAGCCATTAGTCATCTCTCTTGGCTAGTTGAGACTTGTTTATGGCTAGGGTTTGAGTCTTATTTTCGTCACCAAGCAAAGAGTTTCAAGATTAGAGGGATTAGAGTGATCTAGTCTCCATCTTTAGAGGGTAGGAAGTGGGAGGCAGCTTGGGGATGAAATCTACCGCTTGTAATCAGACCTCGTGGATCAATTTGTGAGTGGAATAGATGCAATTTCGTGAAGCCTCTTGAGTGCTCTTGTTTCCCCCTTCTAGTTTGGTTTTTGGCTTCGATTCTTGGTCTATTGGTGTGTTTTGGTTTGGCCAAGGTTGAATCCTCTCTTTTGCTATTGTTTTGCCTTGCTAGGACGTGGTTGATCTCACTAGCCAAGTGCTAGAATCCTTGATCCACGAGCAAGGGCTCTTCTTCCCTGTTTTTGGTTTTTTGGGTTCAACTCATCCCCTTCATGAGATCTGCAATTCCCATGCAATCCTAGATCTTTTCAAGTCGATCTTTTGGGATTAGCTTTGGGATAGATACAAGATCATCCATGCAATTTTTCGTGAAGTTTTGACGAGTTTTGGACCGGTTTCGGTGAAGTTTTTGGTGGATTCGCGGGCTGATTTTGTCTGCTGGGAATCATCGGAATGTTTGGGAGACCATCGGACCGTCCTATGGTCTAACCATTGGACTGTCCTATGGTATGACCATCGGACCAAATAGGTGACCATCGGACCGTCCTATGGTCAGCAGCTTTCAGTTTTTGCCTCATTTTGCGTCGTTTTCGATCGACGTTTGAGCAAGTGCTTTCGTGTGCTTCCGCTTAGCTTTCCTCGGTGTGTCCTAGGGTTGGTAGCTTGTCTTTGCTATGCAACCTTGCACGTTCGAGAAGAGATAGTTTTGGGGTTGTAGGTTTTTAAGTGTCGACCTATTCACCCCCATCAAGGTCGCTCTTTCGGTCCTCAGGATGGCAAGACCAACATTCTTATATTATACTGAATAATGCACTTTCTATCCCCAAAATGACAGTGAATGTTCATCATCCAAATAGGAGACATAAATCAAATTCCTTCTCATGGAAGGCACAAATAAAACTTTATGCAAAGTGAGGATAAATCCGCCATCAAATTCTAAAGAAAGATCTCCGATGGCGTCAACTTCAGCGTCGAGTCCGTTGACGACTCTAATGCTTCTTTCCCCTCTTCGTAGGGTCCTCTTCGTATGGAATCTCTGCAAAGAATTATCAACATGAACAGTTGCACCAGAATCAATCCACCAAGTATTGGTGGGTAAATCTAAATATAGAGACTCATTTATGAATGTAACTTTATCCTTACTTGGACTTGTTTAGCCACTTCAGAAAATCAACACAATTATTTGTGGGGTGCCCTTTCTTGCCACGGAACCTGCACTAATCTAGTGCCACCTGGTCAAGAGGAATAAGCCCGCCTTTGCGCTAGGGCTTCTCACCAGCATCCTGACTGGAGCCCTAACCAGCGCCTTGACCAGAGCCCTGACCTTGCTAAAACTTGTTGAACCTTTTGCCCTGATTGCCCTGAGAGTTTACCTTGTTCTTGAAGAAAGGCTTGTTTGGCTTATTGAAGAAATTCTTCTTCTTCTCACTTTTGACATAGTATACACTATCAGGACTTTGATTTTTCTGAGCTTTAATCCTTTCTTCTTCTTGGACACACATGGCAATGCACTTTTCTATTGTCCACTTCTCAACTCTTTATTGTAGTTCTCAATAAATGTCTCAAACTCTTTTGGCAAAGAGTTCAGGATATGGTGGACAACAAAGTCATCTTTCTGCTCCATCTCATAAGATTTGAGTTGTTCTGCCATGTTAGTCATCTTCATGATGTACTCCCTTATGCCACTGCCATCATACTCAGCATTGACAAACTTCTTAATGAGAGCCCCTGCATAGGCCTTAGTGGAACCAATGAACTGGTCCTTAATCTTTTGTAGATAGTCAGTGACAGACTCACATTCAGGGATAGCACCCTGAATAGTAGGAATAATCGAGCCCTTAATGATCATGAGATATTTCTTGTTAGAACGGTCCACATTGCATTCTCAAGGTCACGTGACATCTGCCTTGTTGGGTTATCAGCAGCAGCATGTGTATCTTCCGCTGCCAGCACTGGCGGTGTAAGGCGAGGGGTCTCGATGGCGTAGTCAATATCAACCATCGTGGGAGCCATTATCAACTTCTCCCTCCATGAGGGATAATTCGAGTCATCCAAAGGGGCAAGCCCATTGATGACACTCAGGGCATTAGCAATCTTAGATGGAGATGCTTCGTAAGAAAATAAATTCAATTAGAAAACTGAATTAAAACATGCTCTCAATATACAACAATAATTGCTCTATTTCTTAATCATTGTTGGGCAGAAACAGAATATAACAAAACTTAAAACTTAATGGACATGATAAATTATCATCAACGTTGGTCAGGAGATAAAATTCTAGGTCATATACATGATAACAGAATTTTTTATACATGAAGCGTTCAACTTTTATTCTCTAAATAAATATCCACGTTGGTTTCAATTTAAATATGGGAACAATAAACTTAGCAGCGGAAACATGAAAAACTATACTTAAAACTTATTCTCAGTGCTTAGTAACTTAACTCAGAACTTAACTTAAACTTGCAGCAAGTATAATACTTAAAACAATGCTCAAATACATGTATAAGACTAATTATACAATGCTTAATACTTAAAACAGAGAAAATAACGGAAAAAACATATGCACTGCTATTTTTGCTGAAAACGGCCCAAGGTGGCCCATGGCTTGCTTCATGCTGCACCCCGCGCCCCAGGCCGCAGCGAGGGCCTGGGCCGGGAAAGCGCTCCCCCGCTCGGGCCATATTCAGCCCAAATCCTCCAGACTCAATCTCTACCGCCCGATCTCATCTGACGGCCAGTATCATTCGAACTGAAGTATAAAATAATGAAAAAAATCGGAAAACCCGAAACTGTAATCCTCATTTCCCTACTCCTTCGGGCCGCAGCCCCTCTGCTTCTTCTCTCACCGATGCCCCTCTCCTCCCCAACTCTAGTGAGAGAGGCAAGAGCAACACGGCGGCGCTGTCCGTGCGGCCCCTCGTCGGCGTGCGCACCGAGCGGCCCCGCGGTGGCGCACTTCGCCCGCACGCGCGGAGAGCCGGCGGCAATGCCGCCCCTTCCCTTGGCCGACAGCGATGGCCATGGCCAAGGTTAGCCCTAGGTGAGGCCTCTCTTACTCAATTGCTTCGGGGATTTGACATAGGGTTAGGGTTTGATTGAAATCGGGGAAAAAACAGGAGCTAGGGTTCGCAAAAAATTGCTGAATTTTTTTGGATTTGAACCAAATTGACTCAATCCTCTCCTTCTACTTGCTGTAAACTCATTTCTTGTCCAAGACTTGAGGGTGATTTGCTCGGGTTCGACCAAAACCGAAGGATTTTCACTTCTAGGGTTAGGGTAAGAGCCTAAATCGAGGATCTGATACCATTGTTAGAGTTCTAGGACCTTACTCTTAACCCAAAACCTCTGGATGTACTAGATTATACCTTCGGTTGCCTGTGATGAAGAAGCCATAGCGATGACCCGTGCCTGCTTGGGGTAGGCACGGCGAGAGCTGGAGCGGGGACGTCATTGGGCCACAGTTCGGTCTTGAGGCACCAGCAGTGTGGGACGATGGCATCGGTGGCGGGGTAGTGCAGTGGCGGCGGCGGCCTTTCCTGTCACTTCGAGTCGCCTAACATGGATCGGGTGTGTGTGTGTGTGCGTGTGTGCGTGATAAGGGTTTTGCCAGGGAACGTTGGTTCCCGAACCGGCTCCCTTCGTCCCCTTTTATTTGGCGGCGGCGTGACAGGGGGCGCAACCATTGAGGTTGTTGTTAAGCTCAACCCAACAGTAACATGGACGTAAGCCATCTCATGCTCCTTGCTGCTAAGCTACTATGGACTCCTAACATGGACGTGACTTCTGATTTTCTTTGTGTGTGTAATTTGTTAGCATGATTACTTTTTGAAACTGGGCATTCATATGCACCTTTTCTGCTTGCAACCTTTGTCATTCATAAAGAAGCTTCGACTTATTTATAATGCCGTATGTGATTTGATGGCGATTCTAGTAGCAAGAGTTCATAATAGCAATTACCTCTTATTTAAGTAGCTTCTACATTTTTTCCCCATATAGTGAGTTGTACACAAGAAAAACAAGGATGAATGAGTAAAATTTTGAAAATACTGTCTGCTTACCGTTGCATACTGGTGGGTAAAGTTCAAAAATCAACACCACTTATTGGTTAGCTTTTATGCAGAACCAAAATGCTTGCTTTGGGTTTGATCAGAAATGATGCAAAGAGGAAAAGGACTGAAACTTTAAAAGTATCTTACGGTCGGATGATCCTGTGGACCTAGATAAATGGAAATGGTAGGCGTTGCTCTTTTCAGTTTCTTGGATAATATTGTGTGGGCCACTCTAGGAATCTCTAGTGGATAGACAAGAAGATACTCTACGGAACATTATGTAGTGTGTTGTGTTACGGCCTCATTGAGTTGCTTTAAATCTATCGACTTCAAACATCAGTGTAAAGCTATACACATGGTTAGATATTGCACTCTTTCTTTCTGTAAGGTCACTGTATTGGATCATAAGTTTATGAGAGAATTGCTTTGTGTCGCACGTCAGTTGCAGTGGAAAGTGATGTCAGATTGGATAGCAGACTAGCCGTATAGCAGGGCCATGGTATAGTGCCAACAGAGCCCATGAGAACACAATTTCTTTCTTTCTTTCTTTTACCAGAGACTTCCTGCAGCATTGCACGCATGTGCTTTTTCTTTCTTTTTCAGTTTTTCTTGTGGGGGTGGGGGGGGGGTGGAGGGGGAGCGTGAATCTTCTAACTTTTGGTAAAGAATATTCCAATGTAATGTTGTCCTTTGCATACATCGGCCTAGCATCTTTATTAATTTGGTGTTCATATTTGTGTGGTTTCAACTCTATATAGAAGAAAGTGGTTCGATTTTCATCCTCTTGCCTGAGCGACGATGCACTTGCACCTCATTATTAAATGATGCCACTAGATGGGCAATAGATATATTTTAATAATAACGGGTATGACTTTGTTCTGCAATGGTGCTTCGCTTATTTATAATGGACGATCACAGTGTGCCTTAAGCCGTATGGTCTCATTTGTAATTTTTACAGCACATCTTTCTTCTTTTGCCACCCAAAAAGGAGACACCACCTAGTGGAAGGTCTTGTCCAAATATTCAGCATCTTGAAAGTTTGTGGTTATATAGTTATATACAACCTTCTGCTAGGATGATTTGAATGCCAATAACGCTCAAAGTGCCTTCACAACTATATATTATTAGTCGCATTTACGACTTTATGACTTTGAGTCACATTTTTACAATATATTATTAGTGGCACAAGTGAGTAATCAAGAAACGTGTATAAGTGTATTTTGGATTTATCCTATTTTTTATAACAGGATATGTTGGCTATTTGGGCATAGGTTTGAGAGGATATTTTGTTTATTTGAAATAATGATAAAGGTGTGTAGTTTATATGCAAACTTAAGTGTTTTATTGATTAGCTATTATAATGTGATTGGATAATTAGTGACATGTAAAGGCATATTTTGTATTTACATGATTTTGTTATAATATTAGATGTCAGCAATTTAGATGTACATTTCAGGGAGCATTTACTATTAATAATGATGAATGTGGGTAATTTTCATGCAACCCTAAGTGGTTTCATGGATTAACTGTCATGACGACAAACATGGGTAATACAGATTTAAATTTATGGTACTTTTTAAAACTAGGTTCCATAATGTGGGTAATTTATATGAAAATGTAGTGGTTTATTTTGAATCATCTTTCATATAGCGTAATAGGTAATTTATATGGATGTACACAATGGTATAAATTGGTAATTTATATACAAATTTAGGATTGTTTTAAACCACGCTTCATAGTGATAATAGGTAATTTATATGCATATTTAGAGAATTATTTTAGACTATCTTTAATAATGGTATAATGGGTAGACTATCCACCGGTGCCCTCCAGCGCGGCCGTGCACGGCCGGCCGGCTGCGCCACGCCCCGCCGACCATCCACGCCTGGAGAGGGGAGGAGCAAGCGCCGGCGGAGCCCTCCCGCGCGGCCCCCCGCGGCCCCGCGCCACCGGCCGGCTGTGTGACACCATGCCCTGCCGGCCATCCGCGCCTGGAGAAGGGGGGACAGAGAAAGAAGATGAGGAAGACAAGGGTAAAACTGCCTTTTTACCTCCTTATTTAACACTGTTAGGCTCAAAACTGACGGAAGTGTCATGGAAGTAAGTGATCTTATTTTAGACCAAAAAAATAATTCTCTCAATTTAAAAAGGTGTGGTACCGTCTAATACTGGTGGATACCATTCCAACCACTATAAAATCTCTTACTTATTTAGTGCTTAACCACATTATTGTTGCAACTCAAACGGCTTACTAATTTAGTATATATCTAACCACATTATCAGTGCAACTCAAACGGTTTTCATGCAAGGACAAAACATCCCAGAGGGTATTGTCACTAACTCACAGTTCACGAGCTACATCGGACAAAATAGAATCATTTAATATTTTAAATAGATTCATAAAATATTATTACTAGTACAATGTCCTTTCTTGTTCTAAACTTTGTAAATAAATGGTTTCTCTCCAAAATTGATATCTTGGGTTAAGTCATTTATTACTGGGAAAATGTTGTGTGAATTTAAATGGAGACATTAAGAAATTTTATCAAACAAAAAAGGCTCTCTATGGGGACATCATTATCTCCATCACCTTTCGACACTGTGGATGATATGCTATCAACTCAAATAAATAGAACAAAAAAACACGGTCAAGTTAGTGGAACAATGCTACATTTGGTTAATAGGGGTTTGTCTATCTTATAGTATGTTGGTGACAATTCTTTTTAGGGATCATGACCTAGAAGCTCATAAATGAAGCTACTGCTTTGTGCCTTTAAGCAAATATCTTGTTTTAAATTAATTTCTACAAGAGTGAATTAAGGATCATTGCACTGAGTTATTTCACTGTAAAGCTAGACTTTCCTCTAAGGTATTTAAGCATTCTTTTTCATTATAAGAAATTAAGAAGATTGAATAGAGAAATGTGAAAATTTGTTTTTGACAACCGATTAATCAGTTGAAAGGGTAAGCACTTGTTGTTAGAGTACAATTGGTAGTATTAGATGCCGTGTGTCTTTAGTCTTAGGAGTCTGACCTATCTAGGACTGTCATATGTATCCGCAAAAGTGCTTTAGTCTTGTACTCCTATATATACAGCACAAGGGCCCCATGTAATACATTCAATCTATTATACGCAATCCTTCCTTTCTACAATCGTTTGATAAACACAATGTTTATCAATTTTCTAATGTATATGATGTACTTGTTCGTCATCCCAAAGGTTGTGCTTAAGAAGTTTGAATATTTTTGCTCTAGATTTTATTGGCAAAGTTATGATTGAAAGAGGAAATATAGTGTTGCCAACGGAGCATTCTTTGCCGGTCCAACCGTCCAAGGACTGGGGAAGAGGGTTGGGAATTCATGAACTAAACACTTGGAAAAAAGGCCCTTTAAACTTCTCATGATGGAATACAATCTAGCACTTATCCATGTCGACATAACCAACTTATCAACCTTTGTGGAAGCTGAGGCCCCCACCATTCTTATGGTACTTATTTTATGGTACTCATATATGAAATAGATTTGTGCTTAATATGGATAATCTTGCAAAAGTGCAACTGGCAGGGCAACAAAGAATGTTGCTTTTGCCATGAAAATGAGTTATTAAACATTTTTTCTTTGATTGCCGCATGGCTCGTGCTGTTGGGCTATAATCAGTCCGCATCGGGATTTTCTAAACCCTATACTGTTCTCACCTGCTCTTAAGGTTGGTTGGTTACAAGCTATAAGCAGGGATTTCAGCTCGCTTTCCTTTGCTAGGAGTGCATGCGGCAACATGCTGGTCAATCTGGCTACAGAAATGATATTGCATTTGGAAAGAAAAAGGATTTTTTTTCTTTTGCACGAGTTATATACTCAGACATTGACAGTCAAAAAAAAATCTACTCAGACATTCACTTGACTCTGCACCTATGCTATCCTTCAGAAGTTAGTATCTCATTATCTGAGGAACTTGGTTGCACTGGCATTGCGGTATTTGGCACCGGTGGTCAGAGCGTTTTCTCCCAAGTAGATGGGTGTCATCTAATCTTTGGATTAATAGTCACTAGAGTACGTGTTCAGCTTGCTATTTTAGACTGTATATCCCACAATGCAGGGGTTAGGAGTGTTTTTCAAAACGTTGTCATCTTGACGTAGTGTTCTTGATATCACTAGAGCTTGTTTTATCAAAATTTGGCTAATTTTTGGTCATTACCACTGCCTTTTCGTTATGGCTAGATTAGACGAATTTCCTTGAAGTTTCACTTGATTGTCCTGGATATTGCAATCATTTTCCCAGTTGTTTCTGTTCTGTGTAATGGCTTAATTTCTGGCTAGATTTTTAAGCCTGATTCCAGTAAACTGCACATGTGGATATATTCTGCAGTATGGTGCGCCGTGACATCACATCATATGATGCGTGAGATTAAGAAGGCTACTTTTAATGGTCTTTGCACTACTGTATAAAGTTTAGTATGATCTACTATAATCTTTTCCAGCACAAAGGGAGACACTACACAATGACAGATGTTAGGTAGTTTTTTGTTTTTGTCTTGGCTACTTATGTAAGTAATCTGATGGAATTATCAAGGATGCGCAGGAACCACATGCAACTTTATTTGCTTTCTTGCTTTTTTTTTTTTTTTTTGTGTGTGTCTGCTGCATTCATTTTGCATGGGCGTCTTCTCCTTTTCCTTCCCTATGGGTCTGGGATACACCTATCATCAGGTCCTCAATCAATGATACCAATCCATTTGACAGTGCATTTCACGAATCTACTTTGCCCATCCGTGTAATTCCACTCAGTTCCTTTTTCCTCTCTCTTTATTATTATTTTCATCTCTGCTGGGAATAGACACCCATTCGTTTTCAATTTTTCAGTCATATGGCACTACCACAGTGGTGGTATGCAGTGGGTGTCTGCATGTCCTAACGTGATGCACCACACCACCCCTTTAAAACCGAGAGCCAATGTGCATCCTCTAGCCTGCTAGTCCAACACCACTTGGGGTTTCTAATGGAGAACAACAGCCCTCCAAAGTCTGGGACAGGCTTATTAAAAACTTGCTTCAATGGAGTTAATGCTCTCTCAGGTTTGTTTCTATAGCTTCTTAGTTCTTCCATCCTGCCTGTGTCTTTGACAAGCTTGAGATGATAAGAAATGATGCTATATATAGCAGTTTTACATATGGTTGCCCATGTTTCCTTTATTTAGATAGCTAATAATTAATTGCCTTCTGTTTATATTTTATTTGTTTGCAGGCGTTGGAATATTATCCATCCCATATGCATTGTCTCAAGGAGGATGGCTGAGCTTACTTGTCTTCTTAACCGTAGCAATCATCTGTTTCTACACTGGTATTCTCCTACAGAGATGCATAGACTCGAGCTCGCTTGTAAAGACCTATCCTGATATTGGTGAGCTAGCCTTTGGCCGGAAAGGCAAAATCATCGTCGCAACATTCTTGTACCTGGAGCTGTATCTTGTCGCTATCGATTTCTTGATATTAGAAGGCGATAACTTGCAGAAACTGTTCCCAAACGCCAACTTCCATGTCGCCGGTCTCAAGGTTGGGAGCAAGCAAGGGTTCGTGCTGATCTTCAGTTTGCTCGTCTTGCCGACGACATGGCTTCGGAGCTTGAACATGCTCGCCTACGTCGCTCTCGGCGGCATCATGGCTTCCGTGATCCTCATCGCTTCTGTTCTGTGGGTCGGCACGTTTGATGGGGTTGGCTTTCACGAGAAAGGTGTGCCTGTGAACTGGTCTGGTATGCCAACTGCCATGAGCCTGTATACCTTCTGCTTCAGTGGCCATGCCGTTTTCCCAATGATATACACTAGCATGAGAAACAGGAAAACCTTCCCCACAGTAAGTAGAGCACAACTTCTTTAATTTCACCGGTATATATATTTTGTTCATTTTCCCATGCATCAATCCAGATAAATATAGTTGATAAAGTGTACTAGTATTTACTGAATGAAAGCTACTGTAGTGTTACATCACTGTGCCTCTCCCTCTCACCATCTCATCATCATCATCATCAGGTGCTGCTCATCTGCTTCATTGTCTGCACCCTCAGCTACGGCCTGACGGGCATCATGGGCTACTTGATGTACGGGGAATCACTGAGGTCCCAGGTGACGCTGAACCTGCCGTCAAACCGCATCGCTTCCAACGTGGCCATCTACACGACGCTGATCAACCCGTTCACCAAGTTCGCGCTGATGGTCACCCCCATAGCGGAGGCCATCGAGGAGAGCGTCCGCGGCATGGGCAAGAACAGGACGGTGAGCGTGTTCGTCCGGACCGCCCTGGTCGTCAGCGTCACCATCGTGGCCCTCGCCGTGCCCTTCTTCGCCTACGTCGTCGCGTTCACCGGGGCGTTCCTCTGCAGCACGGTGGCCATGCTGATGCCCTGCGCCTGCTACCTCAAGATCAGCTCGAGGACCTCCACCTCCAGCGGGAAGAAGACGATGAGGAGGTTGGAGCTGGCGGCTTGCCTGGGCATTATCGCGATCGGGGCCGGGGTCATTGTGGTCGGCACGTACAGCTCATTGAAACAGATTGTTCGTAGCTTTTGATATTTTTTTTTCTGAATGTTGTGTGCATCTCGATGAAATCAAGTGGGTATGGAACAGTGCCATGGACCAACTGTATGTGGAGACAACCTACCTAGTAAGTTACTGTAGCAAATGGAATAGCAAGATGACGTAGTAGCATGTTCGATCAAAATTATCTGGGTTTGTTTCCTGCTCGATTTGAGGATCGCTTTATGTGGGTCAACTGAACCGCCGACAGCCGAGGCCTCCTTGGCAGCTGGGCCCGTTGCTGTCCTTGCAATGCGAACATGGGATCAACACCGCGAATTATTCTTCCCGCCGGTTTTTATACTGGCTACAATGCTCGCGCTTCGATGCGGGTGACTCACTGATGGTAGGCATACAGGAGAGGACAATGAGTTTTCTATTATAAAGACTTCGCTAGGTTTTTGTATGATTTTAATTATTTTCAGTGAGGTCATATTCCATTTCTAATCATGACAGGAGAGGTATTACAAACATGAATGCATAAAAAACAGCAACTATTCTACGTACCCCGCTTAAAAGAATCTTGTTCTCAATTCGGCATTGAGAGTATTCATGAATAGCTTTACTTCAGCTAAAGAACTTTTGCTTACAACAGAAATTTGATTCTTTACGTGGAATGGCAGGTGGAACTTTAACAACACTAGCATAAATGTACGTGCAACGCGTACGTGTTGTGAGATGATCAAGCAGGCAATAAGAAGGAGAAAAAATACAATTAAAAGGAAGGAGGCCTAATTGATTGGCATCGTTCCTTTTTCGTTAAAACCAAGGGAAGGAAAGTAACAGGTGGTATGGGTATAAAATGAGGTGAGAAATAAAGAGAGAAAGTGGATGAAACATTTTACATCTATGGGTTTTGGGCTTTTCCACCCTTTTCCAACCTTTTGCAAACTGTGCAGCGGGGCCAGCGTGAGGGGTATGCCTATGCTTTTCGAGGTAAAAAAGATTTTTAGAAAACTCGCTCTTTTACAGTGTAGATACTACTTAGATCGCTTGACATGCAAGCCTTCCATATACAAAAGAGATATTTCTATCTCTTTCACTTCATGAACTTGGAAGGTTGTCTAGAGAGATCTTTTTCTACCACAGGCAGGTCCCTGGATTGCCTTACCTCGCCTGGCAGCTTCAGGCGGGTTCTTTAAAGACCAGCAGAAATTCAGCAAGATACCTTCTGCTCTCCAGATGGTGGTATAATCCGGGCAACCCGTCCATCATTGAGGAATTTGCATGCCTCGGGGTTCGGACTATCCTGCATCCGCGCTAACAAAAAGGAGGTTACCCCCACTTAAAAGGGTGGGTACCCTTTTCTAAGTAGTTTAGGCACTCTTCTGGAAGCGGGGAGCTACTGCGTTTTCCAACGGCTGTTGTTGCATCAGTAGACGGAGGGCGGCCTTATGAAGAAGCGGCTATTTGGGTTAGCTTTCTTCACGTTACTCCATTTTTTGCCCCAAGCACCTCTTCTATCTTCTGGTCTGTCTTCTTGCCTGCCTTGGGTTTCTTCATCTTGGAACAACTTTGCTAGCAGAAGGATTACTCTTGCTTTACCTGTGGGAGGGTCATCAACCAAAGGAGGATTAGGAGGCATATGATAAGGATTTTGGCGAAAAATATGTAGCAAAAGGGAATGCAGACTCTATAATTAGAAACATATAAAGACATATTTTGTATATAATGTGATTGGATAATTAGAAACATATAAAGACATATTTTGTATTTACATAATTTTGTTATGATATTATATATTGGTAATTTAGATGTAGATTTGAAGGAGCATTTCGTTTATTGTAATAATGATGGAAGTGAGTAATTTTCATGCAACCCTAAGTGGGTACATAGATCAACTACTATAATGACAACCGTGGGTAATGCAGATTTAAATTTAATGTATTGTTTTAAACTAGGTTCCATAATCTGGGTAATTTACATGAAACTTTAGTGGTTTATTTTAGAAAAGAGTCTATATAACCACTAGACTCTAGGGTTAGAATGTCGAGCACCCCGAACTAAAAACCGAATTTCTTAAACAATAAATTTGCGAAATCGGACAAGAAATCAAACAAGTCACCCTTGGGTGGTTTTGAAAGGTGGTTTTTCCACCATTGGTGCGCATGTCACAACCACCTCATTGTACACGTGGCATGAATGTCAAACCCCAAATGAAAGGCAACACATAGTCTAACTGTGATGAGGAAAACAGCTCTCAAATCACATGATTATTTGACTAAACTTCATATTGAAGACAAAACTTAATATCACCAGGGTGTAAAAGTAATTGATGTCTTGTTGGGGGCTAAGGCTAACAATACTAAATTTCCAAATATTTGCAAGGAAAAAATAGAAAAAAAAAAGAATTTTTCCCTCCCATGATCATAAGAATGAAACAAATAGACGGATCGCGGACAAGCGAACCTTAAATTTCTCAGGATGTTCCCAAGCCAGTCCTTAAATAATATAGGGGAGTACATCCTAGATTATTAAAGAATTTGTTTTGGAACATATTGAGAACTCCTTTGATCCAGATCAGAGAAGGAATAATGGTGATCTTTGGAATAGAACATAACAAGACACTAGCTATAACCTGATGGTTTCCTAGCTGATTTGAATCAGTAATTTTTGACATTGTCAGAGGGGACTTGCTCCAATTGTTCAGAGACCTGCATGCTGGTGATCTACCACTCATTATCAAGGTTTAAAATAGCGCGCTATACTAAATAGCGGCAACTTTTTTCGTGACGCTATGCCGCTATAGCACCGCTACGGCCATTAGTGTTTTTTGTAAAAATAGAAATAATAGAAATAAACATGAGCACAATTTAATTGAACACATGATAAAAGATGAAATTATTGCACACAACACACAACATCCAGATAACATGAAAGAGTGGAAACTTATATAGACTACAGTTAACAAGTTCCATGAAAAATAGATAATACGATAAGCAAAAATTAAAACAGAGAACGTTAAGTACATAATAGAGAATACCAAGTGCATAACATAAATTTATGTTGGTTTCTAGTGGGCATATGTAGGCCGAAGGCATAAGATTTTGATTCACCAACAAAAATAGAAATAGTGCCGCTATTTTCTGTGCTACGCTAAGCTATTTAGCGCCGGTTGTAGCGATGATAGCGGTGAAAATCAACATATCGTAGCGTTAGGTCCCTGAAAACGTTATATCGGCACTATAGCGACGCTACAGCGCGCTATTTTATTCTATGCTCATTACCTTAAAGTTTGGTATCATTATACTTACCCCAAAAGTTCAAGATGTGACAGCAATGCATACCAATTTGTTTGCTCAATATCTGTTTTAAAGTTTTCTAGAATGTAGCAACCGACAGAGCTAATTTAGTGTATGACCATATTATTGTCGCAACTCAAATGGCCCACTAATTTAGTGCCGAACCACATTGTTAGTAAAACTCAAATGGCTTTCATTTAAGGACAAAACATCTCAGAGGGTATTATGTGACTACTCATGAGTTACATCAGAAAAATAGAATGAATTGATATTTAAAATAGATTCATAAAATATTATGACTGGTACAGTGTCCTTTCTTGTTCTAAACTCTGTGAATGAAAGGTTTCTGTCCAAAATGGCTATCTTGGGATTTGGGTTTAAGTCATTTATTATTATTACTAGGAAACCGTTGTATGAATTGAAATGATGACCTCAAGCAATTTTATCAAACAAAAAAAAAGGCCTTCTATGGGGGACATCATTATCTCCATCACCTTTTGACATTGTAGCTGATATGCTATCAACCCAAATAAATAGAATAAAATAACAAGGTTAAATTATTGAACAATGCCACATTTGGGTACTAGGGCTTTGTCTATCTTATGGTATGTTGGTGACTATTCTTTTAGGGATCATGACCTAAAAGATCATAAATCAAGCTATTGCTTTGTGCCTTTGAGCAAGTATATCTTGTTTAAAAATTAATTTCCATAAGAGTGAATTAACACTATAGTTACACTGAGTTATTCCGCTATAGAGAGACTTTCGTCTGAGGTATTTAGGCATTCTTATTCATTATAGGAAACTAAGAACTATTGACTAGAGAAAGGTGGGGAAATGTTTTTGACAACCGCCTAAGCAGTTGAAAGGGTAAGCCCTTGTCACTAGAAGGATGCCAAACGTTTTTGTGTATGATGTACTTCGTCGTCATCCCAAAGGGTGGTGTACAGTGTGATTAAGAAGTTAGAATATTTTTGCTCTAGATTTTATTGGCAATGTTGCCTGAAAGAGGAAATAATATCGCATTGCCAAATGGAGCATTCTTTGCCAGTCCAAAGACAGGGGAAGAGGGTTGGGAAAATGCCGTTTAAACTTCTCATGATGGAATGCAATAAATGCCTTGGATCTGGACCACTTCCAATGGCTCAATGGTAGAATGAGGACTCAAATTTGTAGGCTGGCCTCATGAAGGTGAAGAGATTTTCTGTGAGGTTATGGTTAGGATTAGGAAAGAAAAGTGGTTGAGGAACTCAACATTGTTTGTGCAAATTGTTTGACATAAATAAGCGACGGTAGTAGAGGTCTTTACTACCGCACCCCTTAATCGTTCTTGGCATAGGGACTTAATTAGACCCAATATAAGAGCATGGAACAATTTGTAGTCATGTATTGCTAATTTCTCACTCAACCAGACTATAATCAGTCCGCTTTTTTTTTTTTTGATTGCCATATGGCTCGTTCTGTTGGGCTATAATCAGTCCGCATCAGGATTTTCTAAACCCTATTCTGTTCTCACTTCTCACCTGCTCTTAAGGTTGGTAACAATCTATAAGCAGTGATTTCAGCTCGCTTTCGTTTTGCTAGGAGTGCGGCAACAAGCTGGTCAATCTGGCTACAGAAATTATTTGTACTAGAGGAATTTCCCGCGCCTTGCTGCGGAAAAGTGGGATAGCAATGCATATGCCACGTAAAAGCACTGTATGCATGAAGTTATAGAAAATCAATAGAATATATAAATAGATGTGTTAGTGGATTGTGACATGTCATGGAACTTAGTTGGCCCTTGTAATGATATGGCTTCATGCATGTCGAGAGAAATAGGTAGTGGGGGGCTCCAGTTTAGATATATAAGATTTGGAAAGAAAAAAGATTTTTTTTCTTTTGCACGAGTTATGTACACTCAGACATTCACTTGACTCTGCACCTATGCTATCCTTCAGAAGTTAGTATCTCACTATCTCAGGAACTTGGTTGTACTAGCCATTAGGTATTTGGCACAGGTGGTCAGAGCGTTTTTCTCCCAAGTAGATGGGTGTTAGTCACAAGAGTACGTGTTCCGCTTGCTATTTAGACTATGTATATCCAAAAATGCGGGGGTAGGAGTAATTTCTTTTCAAAACGTTTTATCATCTCGACTAGTGTTCTTAATATCAATAGAGCTTCTTTTAACAAAATTTGGCTTCTTTTTGGTCATTACCAACCTTTTCATTTATGTCTAGATTAGAATTTCCTTGAAGTTTCACTTGACTGTCCTGGAGAATTGGAGATCCCAACCCGTTTCCCAATTGTTTCTGTTCTATGTAACGGTAGATGAATCCCCGCTCGTTGCTGCATATGCCAATTGCATGCATGTAACTATAAAAAATCAATAAAAGTTATAAATAGACTAGTCAATCAATCCATACTTTCGCACGGGTTACAGTCTTAAATGTATTATACGTAACCGTACAACAAATATAGATCTATTTTTATATTTAGGTTTTTATAATAGCATATCTTGCTACTTTATATGTATGCTTAATTTATTTAGATAATTTTTGATCGATTGCAAAATAGGTGTTTTTAATATAATTTTGAGGGATTATTTTCATTATATTATCAGTCATAATAACTAAGGTGAACAATTCAAATATAAATTAAAAGGGATATTTGGTATTATCCTATCAAAATAGCAAATGTGAGCAATTAGATATAAATTTAGGGTGTTATTTTATTTTTTCTTTTATATTGGCAGAGTGAGTAATTAATATGTACTTTTAGGGGTTATTTAATATTATTTTGATAATGGCAAAGGTGGGTGATTACCTAATTAGAAAACAGATCTAATGGCTATAAGATCCCAACCTGTCAATTGATGATAGGGTATTTTTTTATTATTGTGAGAATTTCTATAATTTTATTTTTTTCTAGCGCATCTTGTGAGGATTGATATAGAAATTTCAAAAAAAGTCTACAAAATATCTGTTTCATGGAAAGGTTTATAGCATCTTTAATGGAAAAAAAGACAAAACTGAAAGTAAATTTGAAAATGAGAAAAATCTAAAAAAAAGAAAATATTTGCTTTCACTGAGAATTGAACTCAAGATCTTTGTAATGGCAGAGATGGGTAATTAGTTAGAAAATATATATAATGAAAAAAAAGAAGATATTTGCTTTTGTTGAGAGTTGAACTCAAAACTTTTCATAATGGCAGAGGTGGGTAATTACTTAGAAAACAGATCTAATGGCTATTAATATTTCAATCTGCCAATTGATGGTTGGATGTTTCTGATTATTGTGAGAATTTTTAAGATTTATTTTTTTTTCTAGCGCGCTTTGAAATTGGTGTAACTTTTAGAACCTCCAATTAGTAATAGTAAGATAAGATGGCTCAGTGTATGCATGCTATGGACCTTTTTGGCTCAGTGTATGGTGACGTAGCATGCTATAGACCCTTTTGGTGATTTAGCTGCATGCATATCTATAGAAATCTCATATAGAGGGGGCACCTATTTAGATATAAAAGATTTCTGGCTAGACTTTTAAGCCTGGCAGTATGGTGCGCCATGACATCACATCATAATATTATATGATGCGTGACTCGTGAGATTAAGAAGGCTACTTTTGATGGTCTTTGCACTACTGTATAAGTTTTAGTAAGATCTACATACTATAATCTTTTCCCACACAAAGGGAGACACACTACACAAAGACAGATGAACAGTTTTGTTTGACTTAGCTACTTATGTAATTAATTAACCCGCTGGAATTATCAAGGATGCAGGAACCACATGCAGCTTTATTTGCTTTCTTGCTTCTTTTGTGTGTCGGCTGCGTGCATGCATTTTGTGGGAGTATTCTCCTTTTCCTTTCCTATGGGATACACCTATCATTTGGTCCTCAATCAACGATACCAATCCGTTTGAAACTTTGACAGTGCATTTCACGAATCTACTTTGCCCATCCGTCTAATTCCACTCAGTTCCTTTTTCCTCTCTCTTTATTATTGTTATTTTCATCTCTGCTTGGAATAGACATCCATACGTTTTCAATTTTTCATAGTCATATGGCACTACGCCACTACCACAGTGGCGGTATGCAGTGGGTGTCTGCATGTCCTAACCTGATGCACCACACCACACCCCTTTAAAACCCAGGTCCAATGCCCATCCTCTAGCTAGTCCAACTACACCACTTGGGGTTTCTGATGGAGAACAACACCCCTCCAAAGTCTGGGACAGGCTTCTTCAAAACTTGCTTCAATGGAGTTAATGCTCTCTCAGGTTTGTTTCTATAGCTTGTTATTAGTTCTTCCATCCTGCCTGTGTCTTTGACAAGCTTGAGATGATAAGAAATGATGCTATAGCACTTTTACATATATGGCTGCCCATGTTTCCTTATTTAGAAAGCTAATTAACTGCCTTTTGTCTATGTTTTCTTTGTTTGCAGGCGTTGGAATATTATCCATTCCATATGCATTGTCTCAAGGAGGATGGCTGAGCTTACTTATCTTCTTAACCATAGCAATCATCTGTTTCTACACTGGTATTCTCCTACAGAGATGCATAGACTCGAGCTCGCTTGTAAAGACCTATCCTGACATTGGTGAGCTAGCCTTTGGCCGGAAAGGCAAAATCATAGTGGCGGTATTCTTGTACCTGGAGCTGTATCTTGTCGCCATCGATTTCTTGATACTCGAAGGCGATAACCTGGAGAAACTGTTTCCAAACGCCAAGTTCCACGTTGCCGGGCTCAAGATTGGGAGCAAGCAAGGGTTTGTGCTGATCTTCAGTCTGCTCGTCTTGCCGACCACATGGCTTCGGAGCTTGAACATGCTCGCGTATGTCGCTCTCGGCGGAGTCATGGCTTCCGTGATCCTCATCGCCTCTGTTCTGTGGGTTGGCGCGTTTGATGGGGTTGGCTTTCACGAGAAAGGTGTGCCTGTGAACTGGTCTGGTATGCCAACTGCCATGAGCTTGTATGCCTTCTGTTTCAGTGGCCATGCTGTTTTCCCAATGATATACACTGGCATGAGAAACAGAAAAATCTTCCCCACTGTAAGTAGAGCACAACTCTTTTAATTTCACCGGTATATATATTTTGTTCATTTTCCCATGCATCAATCCAGATAAATGTAGTTGTTAAGTACTATTTACAGAAAGCTATACTGTAGTGTTGAGTGTTGACATCATTGTGCCTCTCTCCCTCTCACACCATCTCATCATCAGGTGCTGCTCATCTGCTTCATTATCTGCACCCTCAGCTACGGCCTGACGGGCGTCATGGGCTACTTGATGTACGGGGGATCACTGAGGTCCCAGGTGACGTTGAACCTGCCGTCAAACCGCATCGCCTCCAACGTGGCCATCTACACGACGCTGATCAACCCGTTCACCAAGTTCGCGCTGCTGGTCACCCCCATAGCGGAGGCCGTCGAGGAGAGCCTCCGCGCCGGCAAGAACAGGACGGTGAGCGTGTTCGTCAGGACCGCCCTGGTCGTCAGCACCACCATCGTGGCCCTCGCCGTGCCCTTCTTCGCCTACGTCGTCGCGCTCACCGGGGCGTTCCTCAGCAGCACGATGACCATGCTGCTGCCCTGCGCCTGCTACCTCAAGATCAGCTCGAGGAACTCCACCTCCACCGGGAAGAAGACGAGGAGGTTGGAGCTGGTGGCTTGCCTGGGTATTATCGTGATCGGGGCGGGGGTCATTGTGGTCGGCACATACAGCTCACTGAAACAGATCGTTCGTAGCTTTTGAATTTTTTTTTTTTCTGAATATTGTGTGCACCTCTATCAAGTGGTGGGTGTGCAACAGTGCAAGGACCAACTGTATGTGTACCTACATAGTACAAAGTTACTGTAGTTAATGGAATAGTAAGATGACGTAGTAGCATGTTCGATCGAATTTTTTTCTGGGTTTGTTTCCCTGCTCGATTTGAGGCAGAGATCAGATCGCCTTGTGTGGGTCAACTGATCAGCCGCCGACAGCCGAGGCCTTGGCAGCTGGGCCCGTTGCTCTTTGGTCTTTGCAATGCAAAAATGCGATCAACACCGCGGATTATTCCTTTTTCCGCCGGCTTTTGGCGTGGAATATATAAAGAGTAGCACCGCCGAGCCATCTGCGCCGCCTACCAGAGGCGGATCCCATGAGGCTAGGAGTGCTCTAACACCTTCTACCTCCACATGGACAATGAAAGCTCTTTCTAAACACCTCTAAAAATATGTATGCATAAACACAGAATAAGAAAAAATATGAAAAATTACATAAAAAGGCAGGTGGAAAAGGAGGAGAAAAAAATGAGCATCATACTATTACTAATTACTAATTAGAGGTTAAAAAACGAATTGCGAAGCGCGCCAGAAAAAAGATAAATCTTAGAAATTTAAATCTACCCTTCCATCAAATAGTATCCAATAATACTAGCCATTAGATCTATTATTTTCTAAAAAATTACCTACCATGCCTAAATTTTCATATAAATTACCCACCATGCCATTATGAAATATGAATTAAAACTAAAATTGTATATAAATTACCCATTATGCCATTATAGACAATGTATTAAAATAATTCCTAAATTTATGTATAAATTAACCACCATGTTATTATAAAATATAAATTAAATAACTCCCTAAAGCCCCCTTTGGAATGTAGGTTTTCACGGGAATCGAGTAGAAATTTCACAGGAAACAGTTCAATTTTATAGGAACATAGGAACAGAAAATTTTCCTCCATTCCAAAATAGGCCTAAATTTGCATATGAATTGTCCACCATACCATTATAAAAGATGATTTAAATCCACCATGCCAATACGAAAGGTGAAATTAAATAATCGCCGCTAATATTATACAAATAAAATAAAATAACATCAAACTCTAAAAAAATATATTGTTATATAAAAGTAAATAACAAAAATAAACATATATATATGCTTCTAAATTATCAACTATTGCTACTATTAAAATTATCTATTAACTTTTAATATATATACCTTTAAAATTTTAACTCCGTACAAAGACACAGGTTGATGAACCCGTCCTTTTAATTTTGAATCCTAGATCTGCCGCGGCCAAGGCTTCGGCCCCGCCCACAGAAAGCTACGGTTAGCATCGGCTGTCGTCTCGCCCCACGCCATGCAACGCCAGGTGCCTCCCCGGTCTCCGCCGGGGTGCTCTCCGCAGGCTTTCGTGCGACGGCTGTTCCGGCAGCACTGGTGGTGGTGTAGTGGCCGGCACCAACAAGACGCGACTCTATGGCGGAATCGGATAGTGGCGAACTCCGAACTGGCATGCACATCTCGCGTTGGCACTGGCGAGTGGTCAGCTAGGGTCCTCCTGGAATTTTGGTCACTCAGAATTCGTGCTCCAGCTTTTGGTAGCGCACGCACACACGCAGCTTTTGGTGGTTTATAATCTTGTCCAGTTTTCCGACAACCCTGTAGTCTATATATTTCGTTTCATAACCATCCATCACTCCATGGTTGTGTGCGACCTGGTGAGGTAAATACTAGACATTATTAGCTACTCCCTACTACCAGGCACCCGCATCAATATAATCTACAAGGGTACCATACTGGTGGTGTTATTGGAGTATCTAGCAAGCTTTGGATAATTGGTGGAATGGAATAAATGGCAATTTGGCTTTCCCTGGCAGTACTGGATTATGTTCTTGAATCGACACGGCAACTAGATTTTGTCCCTCGAGTTGTCAAGAAAAAGAGAGAGAAGGATTGTACTATCCTCTTAATGAAAAAGGAAAGGAAAGGGAAGTTAGTGCTACATTATATAATGCTGGGATCCTTGCACCAAAATTTCTTGACCAGCCTAGCAAGAATTATAGAGCAGAACAGAAGTGGTGGGACTCGAGGCAAAAGGTTTCATACAGAAAAAAATTTTGAGCGACTTGCCAATGCTTGCTGAGTGTGTGTGCATCAACCCTGAAAGACTGCTGCGGTTCATAGCCCAAGGCTCCTTACACATTTTAAATATTGTACTCCTATTTTGGTCCTCTGCATATTTAGGTTAAAGTTTGTTAAGTGTAATGTTTTTTATGAACTTAGTCTAATGATGTTTATCCTGGAATTTTTTCTCTTCCATGCACACATTACATATGGTACTAGATTATGTTTGATTCGACTAGTTTTATAAAAATAAGAGATTGTGTTTCCTTTAAAAGGGAAATTAATTAAAGATGGTATGTGTTGGACTGTAGGCAGCAGCGAGTCAAGGATAGTGACACTAGTGAATCCAAATGCATGGTGAGTATTCACGCATCACTGTTTCTATTCCATTGGCATTAACTCTCTCTTTCTTTCTTTTTTAATACAAGGGGAATTGCCTCTTGAGATGTCATCCAAATTAAAGTGTGTTGGGCTTTCGTGGATCAGTCAATTTCACGATATTTCTGACTTCCATTGTTAAATTCAAAATGAATAACTGATGTGCATGATGTACAAATCTATTTATGGGTATTATCACTTTTTTTAAGCTCACCAGGGGGTCCCCATCTGAATTTTCATTAATCGGTGACCCAACATGAACCGTAGGATTACATTAAGTAGAACAGAGATTACAAAAGAAGAGAAACCACATATGGCCCAACACGGTCCGTAGGATTACAATCAAGCAGAACAAGGATTACGAGCAACAGAATCACAACAAGTCAACAAGGCTTCTACAACATCGTAAAGGAGAACTCCTCGTATGCTCGTCGACCAATGGCATCACCAAGTGCCCATACTGCGCACAAAATCCATGTACAAGCGATTGTAAGAGCTCTGAATCGGATCGACAAACGACACATGTGATTACGTAGCCTTAGGAGCACATTTGGGATCTTATTATCGTCGCCCGCCAACGGTCATTGGGGGGAGGAAGCCTCAACGGAGGGAGAGCCAGCAATAGAAGAACGAGGAGATCCAAGAGAGCAGATCCTGGTCCTGCTAACCTGACAGATGATGAGGCAACGCAACCAAGTATCATGATGATGGCAGAGCAAGGAACTGACGGGAACATTGACCAACAATCTACGAATGCGCTCATTAGGATGAAGGTAGAGTGCAAACTAGAACAGGAGAGACAAGACATGGACCTCCACAGTGACATTGCAGACAAGGCCAAGGTTAGGGCTATTACAGTTGTAGGGGTAGGGGCACTACCACAACGCATCCAAGAAGGTGAGCGGCGCTCGAAAGCGTCTTCGTTGCATTGGCTTACGCCTGGGACTCCCCATAAACCATAAAATCATACGCTAGCAGTGTTTGCACTACCGTGCCGCAGCCCCCTTGAGCCCTCGATGGCTCGCATGAGCGGCACAGCACATCACGTAATGATATCCCTGCAACATGAACATGAGTACGCAAAGTCTCACACTGCTGCTTCAAGCTTGGTGATGCTTGCGGATAGGGGTGCCGGATCCAGTGACGGTAGCGGCATAGAGACCTACAGCGGACGAGGGAGAGCGGTCATGCAGCCCCTGTAGTCAGACGGCTTGGGGGTGCCAGCTCCGATAACGGCTTCAACAGAGAAAAGATGTGGAGGCACCGGGGGTTGAAGGTGGCAGCGCAGCCTAGGAACGACAGCATTCCCAGGCCCATGTCGTTGCACCTCCCTGCTGGCACGGTGATGCCCCATGGCCACCAGCGACCAGAGCTGGAGGAGGGCAGATCAGGTGGTGGGACCAGTGAGGTGGGCAATGAGGTGGCAAATCCGACCATTAGAGGCCTGGATCTGGCGACCCATGCCTAGGCAGAGCCCGCTGGCGGCAGGTATGGAGGCATAGGGGAGGCAAAAGGGGGAGAGAGTGGGGGGGGAAGGAATGAGAGAGGGTGGGAAAGGTTGCATCAGCGCCACCTTAGGCACCGCTGCTAGCCGATAGCGGTGGCCGAGGAGGCCGTGGTGGGGGGCGGAGCTGGCAGCGTGAGTTCGCCCTGAGTCGGCTAGAGGCGGATGACGCTGGGGAAGGGAGGAGTTAGCTAGTCATTGCCCCACCTGCCAACCATGGCATACAAACATTAAAGGTCAGTAATTTTCGACGTTGTTTGGATCATTGTATCAATCTTTCAGTGGTGTTTGCTTTTGTGGGCAGAGTTTGATTAGCTATTAGTGGTTTCTTCACTACTCGCTGGTGTTGGATTTGGCTCAGACTCCGATGCCATGCATACATTTTCCGATGCATGAAGACTTATGTTTTAGTTGCTTTTTAATTTCATTTTCTTTAAGTTTACTGGGATGCATATGTTTGGTAGAGCGGTTGTGACGAGCTTTTAGAGACTTAGCTGGAGTGGTGTTTAGGTATTGGGATAGGGGATGTGGGATTGGAATATCATATTCCCTCTTCTCACATTTGTGGCTAAGTCCAGCAGGGAACACCATTCTACTCTCCAAATCAAACTCTACTGTTAGCTATAGCGCAGATTTTGTCCTTTGAATCATATTTTAGTCCGCAGTCCTTTTGCTGAACACCACAGCGTACCCATCATGCTACAGTCGATCTCCTCCTGAGCCCCCCAATTGCATCACACATCTGCTCCTGGTTGTCCCCAATCACACGATGTTTCATGTTCGCCCGTTCTAACTGTTCACCAAGTGGTGATTCTCATCAAAAGGGATGTTGAGAAGTGCTTCTCTAAAAAGCTACATAAATACTGAAAAAGCATGGTTGGTAGAAGCTGGTTTGCCCAGCTTCTGTGTTTTAGTACAAACAGAAGCTATGGAGAGAACCTTGGTCAAAAAAGCTAGAAAACATACCGTTTGACTATTAATTTCAACTCATTTTTTGTCATAACAGCAAATAAGCCGTAGCAAACCGGCCACCATTCGCCACCAGCCCACTGCTATGATGATCACCCTGTCACGTGGGGATGATTCCAACAAAGAAGATCAAAGTACGGTCCAAATTTAAACTTAACCCTGTTTACAATGTTACTACGGTATAAATTCTGATGTTTCTTTCAGTTGAAACCAGCGTGATTGCGTTGTTGCCCGCCGGTTTGTGTTGCGCCAATAGCGCCAGTACCCATCAGGCTCATAGCGTACCATGGGACTCGATCACGCTAACCCCGTGAAGCCAGACAGTTGCTTACAATGTTGACTCGATCATAGCGTACACATAGTTTTTTTAGAAGAGAGTCTTCATCACTGAGCCAACTTTTCCGCAACGCGATGGAACAGTGGCAAGTGTGCCTTCGGGCCAATACGATGGGTGAGACTTTTAGGCTCTGTTTGATATCAAAGTTTTCCAATACTGTAGTATTACAATACTTTGGTTTTCAATTGTACGTGATAGAAATACTATGGTTTTGGTTTACCACAGTTTTACCGTAGTATTTCCCAAAACTGTGAAATGTTTGGTAGCAAAGTATTGATATTGCTCACTCTCTCTCTCCTCCTTTCCTCTCTCTGCTATTGACTCTCGTCCATACCCTTCTCAGAGAGGCGGGACGGCACCGCAGCGCAGGGACCGCCTAGGGAGCGGTCGGCGAGAGGGCTGCACGAGGGGGTGCTGTAGTGACCGGCAGCGCGAGGGGGACTCCCGTCGCTCTCTCTCTCCCCCATCTCCCCAGCGGCGGGCATCCGCGCGACTGTGCATGCCCATGTGCCGGCAACGGCCCGCCTTCCTACTCCGGCCTTCCCTCTCCGCGTGCTACCCCATCGACATGGGGAGAGGGCCATGGATCCACGGCGCCAGAGACCCTCCCGCCTAGCCTCTTGACGTCCGTGCCGCCGGAGGCCCTCCCGCCCGGCCTCGTGCCGCCCGCGCCCGCCTGACCTCTTGCCGCCGGCCTTGCCCCCGACGCCCTGTCTCCCGCCGCCGGACGCGCCGCCCGCTGGCACCTTCTCCTGCGGCCGGCCCCGCTGCCCGAGGCCAGCTCCTTCTCCACGACTGGATCTCGTGTGATGTCGCCGCCGCAGCCTCCGATGCCGCCGGCCCTGCCTCCGCCGGCCGTAGTTGCTGGCCCCGCCTCCCGCTGTGGAGAGGAAGAGCGCGGCGAGGGAGGGAAGAGAGCGGTGGCGGAGAGGGAGAGAACTGTGGGGAGTTGGCGGCGGGGAGAGGGACAGGGCGCGAGGAGGACGAAGACGCGCGAGAAGAAAAAACCGTGGAAAACTTTGGTATGGATTGGAGTCTCCAGTACTCCAAAAATACCATGGTTTTGCCTAAACCATGGTATTCAAAACACTGTTTTACCCAAGCCAACCAAACATCTTTCAGACTAAAATACCACATTATTGTCCAATACCATGGTATTGCTGAAATACTGCAAATTTACTGTGCTTCCAAACAGCCCCTTAGTGTCTAGAAACTTCATGTTTTTTTCAATTGCATTGTGGCGAGGTTACGGCAGAAGCGAACACTCCATTAAGTCTCATCTTGGAATTTAGCACGACGCCTCAGATTTCAGTAGTTCGTCCCTGATTTTAACTAGCTCTATACTTGAGCTCTATTAAATAATGCTCAGAATTGATTTTATTTATGGAAACTAAGAGTGGCAAGTAATTTATCCGATATACTAGTATATAGGGTGTAAATTGTACGGATATTTTCTGTTCGTATTCAAGTTCCGATCTGTTTAGAAAAATTAAGATCCGATCCGTATTTGAGTCTGATTATTTAGTTTTCGATCAGTACATGTATCCGAGTATTCAAAGTTAGATAAATATGGTGTCGATAACCATTCAAATTTTATCTGACACATTTAATCAATATCATCCTGTCGACGAATGCGGCACCGAAGTATCGTATAGGTACCCCCGAAGTAGTAGAATGCGTAGGGACATGGACGCCGCCGCTGAGCCCTACAACGGCAAGGAAGGCAAGAGATTTAGAGAGGTTCGGACAACTGTGAAGGTGTAACACCCTACGTCCTTTTGGTGTATCACTGTGAGGGTGATGAACAAGGTTACAACTCGAGACCAAGGACTTGGGCTCCCGGGTGAGAATGCGTGTGTGGAAGTGAGGATCGAATCTACCACCCCAGTGGCGGGCCCAGAATCTAGACCATGGGTATTCAAAATTACATTGGATATTCAAAATTACATTGGATATTTAAGATTACAAAGGATAAACAAAATTTTCCTAATTAAACACGTGTACACAATATATATATAAGCTGTTTTTGCTAAAATCTTGAGCATTCACTTGAATACACATGATCACAGCTAGGCCCGCCCTCGCACCACCCCACCCTTTTATAGATCAAGGGCTGGGGTGGTCAGTACATACTTAGTAGCATAGTGCTACAGTGGTGGCTTCAATAAACCACATGCCATGATATGGCCTTCTACACTTCACAGTGCATCGGTCTGCCCGTCACGTTTTCGCCATGCTAAGCTCTGTTCTTGGACTGCCCACTTGAGTGCATGTGCACAACGTTTTTTACTGAGCCGCCCTGCTGCATTTAATGGGTAGGTGTGGGGTTCCTTCGCTCGGAAGGAGCCTCCTCCAAGGCCATTGCCAGCCCCGGAGGCCCTCCGGGGTTTGCCACCTTAGCACATGGCGCGCTGCCCAACCCCGGCCCATAGCCTGGCATGGTTGTCTAAGCCATAGGCCCGGTGGGGTCCGGGTGTCCGGATATGACCTGGCCCCATACAGGGAAGTCTTTTTTGAGTCGACGAGGAGCTGTGTAGGTATAGGACCCCCGGGACGGCAACAGAGGCCCCTGGGTCCACTGCCAAATTATACTGCACTGTGGGCCTAAGTTACTCTAAGCAACCGAGGTCATCATGTTGTCGTGGAAGGAAAACCATCACATCCTTGGGAATAGCGTGTGGGAAGACATACGCGCCACTATTATCACCACATTACCCGAGGGCGACGCATCCCATCAACTCCTGGGTGGGCCCACTAAGGGCACGACTATGGAAATCTTAGCAACTGCCTCGGGTGAGGCCTTAATGAAGGTTCATGTGAACGTAAGTGGTGGAGAAGCCGGGTATAAACCCGTCGCTCCCCATCTCCTGAAGTTTTTTACGCCTTTCAGCGCTCCGGCCTTCTAGCGTACCGTTCCTTTCTACTATTCATCTTCTTGCTTCCACCGGCGCGCCCCTTCCCAGACCTTCTAGGTTCGCGATGGCGGGATCAGTCAAGAGCTGGCTTGAATCATTGCTTCTCCCCCCCTCCCCCCGAAGTCCACGATGAGCAAGATCACCGAGGCGCTCGGATCGTCCATGGGCAAGGCCAGCGAGATGGAGAGACTGGGGTCGATGTCGCCGCGGACCCCCCACGCAGGATGAGAGGGAGTACATCATCTTCCTCGCACACATGAAGGCGGGGGTGAACTTCCCACTCAGCCGCTTCGCCAATGGCATATTGGATTTGTACAAGATCCGGCTGGGGGACCTCACCCCCAACTCCGTGTTGATGATAGCGACCTTCGCTTATCTGTGCGAGGCTTTCGTGGGGGTGTATCCCTGCATGGCACTCTGGCGCCATTTCCTCGTGTCGCGGTCTTCTGGAGGCTCGCTGGGCATCTACGGCTCCTGCCGGTTCTAGACACGGTGAAACCCCCAAACGGAGTACATTCAATCCGATTTTTTCGGCAAATGGGAAAATTGGAGGGATTCGTGGTTCTATCTTAGGACAGGGGAGAACCGGCGCCTGCAGATTCCGCGAGGGGCTGATCTCATGGACAAGTGGGAGTTCGCACCAGAGATTGATAGGGCCTGGGATCCGGTGCTCAAGCGGATTGAGGCCCTGCGAACCGTAGGGCTTCACACGACGGTGCTAATTGTGCACTTTATGGTGCATCAAATTGCTTCGCTGCAGGAGCATGTGGACGGATTGTGGCTCTACTCCGGGGAGCTCTCCGACCTGATGCGTGTCTCCATCCTCGCCCTTGATAGGGCCTTGGTGTCTGCCATAGTCAAGGCCTGCACCTCCAAGGTGGGAGTCAAGCTTATGGACCTCCACACCGGCATGGTGCTGGTGTGGGGGATGTCCGGATCCGATATCCTTGGTGGACCGATGCCAGACACAACTCGTAGTCAGGTTGGTGCACCCGATAGGAAGCGTCTTGTACGCCGCGGCGAAGGGACTAGCCCCGCCGCGGCTGGTGAGGCCTGCGCCGCTCACCATCGGGGCCGACTGAAGCCATGGGGTTTGAGGATCCGTAGGCCCACCGGCGCCAGCAGTTACATCGCCACATGCGGGGTCATGATCCTCCGGGCGGAAGTGGGCATGCCCCGAGGACGAGGAGCCCTCAGCCGATGTTCTTACAAGCCCGGGAAGGGAAACCCCTTCATGCACAAGTCACTGAAGCAGACGGCCAAGTGCACCAGGTTACCTATCCATTCTTCCTTCTTTCATTTTACTGACGTCTTTTGGTGTCATTTCTTCAATTTCCGCCTTCACTGTCAGGAGGGAACCTCCCCTTCACAAACGAAGATTTCTTCAATAGCCGCACAACTCCGTCGCCAGCTCCGGAGGCGGCCGTGGCAGATTCCACCTGGGCTCACGATGCGGAAACGGAGATGATAGCCCTTTCTGAGGCTGTGCGTGATGAATTTGACCTTGACCACGAAGGGAGGGTGGACATCCCTCCCCCCGGGTTTAACCCTGATCATGAGCCGAAGAAGGTTAATCCGAGGAAAGGCGACGAGGTAAACCTCGACGCCGCCCCGAATGTTGTAGTTATTCTGGATTCTCCTCCAGGGGCTACCCGGTAGGGGACCGTAGAGGCGGATGTCGTGGATCCGACTGGGGAGCCTCAGTGGAAGGCCTCGGCGGACAGGCACTTAGGGATAGCCCACAGCGTGCTGGGCCTGAAGGGGAGGCCCAAGGCGAACCCCGATCCATCGGTGTTGAAGCCCCTGGAGCGGGGTTAGTTATTGCTTCAGCCTCCGCCGCCACCAATGCTAGTGATGACACTGCCGCCTGGGACGTTGCCACCCAGGCGGCTGGGTTGCCGCGTCAGAGGCGGAAGCTGAGGCCTGGGGGCCCTCTGATGAGGAGCCCTAACTCACCGAAGTTTACCACCTAAGGGAGGAGTTCTCTGATGCGCGAGTGCGACGCTGTGTGGATTGTCGTGACGGCAGGACGTGACGCCATCCAAGAGAGGGCCCGGAAGGTGGCGGAGGAGAGAGACGTCGCCTAGGAGGAAGATCGAAAGGCTGTAGAGGAGCATGACTCCGCCTGGGAGCTAGCCTGAGAGCAAGTCCGGGAGGCCATAGAAGAACGTGACTCTATTCGGGAACAGGCCCAGCAGGCCGCGGTGGATCTCGACGCTGCCTGGGAGCAAGCCCGGAAGGCGATGAAGGGGTGCGACTCCGCCCGGGAGTAGGCCCGGGTGGCCGCGGAGGTGCGCGACACCGCCCGAAACAGGACCGGGAGGCCGTAGAGGAGCGCGACTCTGCCCAGGAGCAGGCCCGGAAGGCCGCGGAGGAGCTCGACGCCGCCCGAGAGCTGGCCCGGAAGGCCACGGAGAAACGCGACGCCACCCGGGAGCTGGCCAAGAAGGCCACCGAGGGATACGACTCTACTCGGGAGCAGGCCCGGGTGGAGATTGAGGAGAGAGACGGCACATACATAAGCGCCCAGGCCTCCGTGAAGAAGGAGGAAGAGAGCCTGGAGCTGAGGCGCCAAGCACTGAATATAGATGTTACCGTCTATGAGATGTGTGTCGCGCGCCCAGCTCTAGGCCAAGGAATCCAAAGTGGCTAGGGATGCACAAACGATCTTTGAGCGCGAGGAGGCCCTGCGCATCAAGAAAGAGCAACAAGAGGAGCAGGAGCATTTTCACGCAGCCACCAAACCAGCATCGCAGTCAAGGCACTTGAGGCCAAGGTCGTGCTAGAGCGGCTGTGAGAGGAGGTGTCCGCTCACGAAGTCGCTATCGTTGTCCGGGAAGAGGCCGCGCTAAAGGCGATAGAGGAGCGGGACTTGCTCACTCAAATAGCGACGAGGGTGAGCCAGGTCGAGATCGCACTTGAACAGACACAGTCCATCCACATGTTGCCGACGGAGCTACAGAAGAGCACGTAACCCATCAGCCACAAAACGTAGGCCTTTAAACGTCGCACCGTCTCGGATCTGCCCTGCCCGTAAACAATTGTTCAAAAATGTTACGTACACAATATGCAACGTTGTCCTATAGTACGCCGACATATGAAACTAACCGTGAACTAGAGAATCCACCACTTGGGTGGGCCGCCCTTCTGCGTCTGTGGGAAGTCCGTGTAGGGGGGTGCCGTCTCGTTACGTTGGACAATAGCGAACCGAGCAAGCAGGTCCTCACACCAGTTTGCGCCGACGTCCATGGGGCCCATGGCCTCACCCCCTCAATGGTAGCCCTAGCAAGTAGGAGACGCCTGGAGCGAAGGGGCCATCTCGCCCACGATAAGGTGGAAAGTGTGTGTCTTCGGTCTCCACCTGTCCACCAGTGCTGCAAGGAAGGAGTAGTCAAGTTGAAACGCGCACCTCCTTCATCATGCAACAAAGATCACTTCTCCATTGGCTCATTCTCAATCCACTCAGAAAATGACTTTACCGAACGAACAGGCCTTCGTTGCACATTAGGACCATCCATCCCCACATCGTTCAGAGCAATGGGCACTTCATGTTCTGAATTGAGACCCCTCCTACGTAGTTCGGTGGACTGCTTCTTCGTGAACTCATCAAATTTCTTCCACAATGCATTGAACTTCCTTTCTTGATTCTGGCTACACAACCTCTTGAAAAAATTGTTAATTTCTTGTTCTTGAACTTCTTTTGAAAGTTAGCTCCAAGTCTCATGCACCACCGACTCTTCAAATCGACCCACTTTGGTGCTCTTCCACGTTTAAATCCTTCTTGTAAATCTTGCACCGCTTGCATAATGCCTCTATCGCGATCATGAATGACACACACATCCCGCCTGAAAGGACCTTGATGTCGCCTAGAGGGGGTGAATAGGCTAATTTAAAATTTTTCACAACTTAAAATAATTCCGTCAGCTCCACATCGGACAGTCCGGTGGCTCCTACCGGACAGTCCGGTATCACTAGATAGTCCGGTGATGCCTATCGGATAATCTGCTGACACATAGAGAGGTATCTCAAATATCTAAATATGCATAAGGATACTTATAGAGCTATGGAGTGTAGTCACAAATATTTCTCTGGTGATGTTGAGCTACTATACACTACAAACCTGCACTCAGAATAAGAACTTGCACACAAGAATAGTAGCAGAAGTAAACAAAGGTAATACAAGTAAAGAACAAACCACAAGCACAAAGCTTGGGTCTCCCAGCAGGCGCACAGCACACTAGACACAAGATTTTGTTCCCGAGGTTCGGACACAGCCGCAAGTGTCCGTACCTCCTCGTTGAGGCACCCACCAAGAGCTTGAGTCTTTTTCAACTCACGGCCTCTCCCTTCTCAACTACCAAGGCTGAGAAGGGGCTCACTGCAATGCTCCGAAGAGCGGGGGTAATCACCTACAAGAAATGTGCCACTCTCGAGGGAGTGGCCTTCGAGACGCTCAAGCCGTCTAGGAGGAAACCTTCAAGAGTAACAAAAGCGTTTGCCGGAATTGGTTGCCAACTGTGCTCAGAAGCTAGGTGCTCACAATGAAGCTCACTCAATCACACTTGATCTCTCCCAACTCAAGAGTCTCACACTTTAGCTCAATCTCACAAAGAGAGTGGTTGGGGAGTGTTTCTTAGCCCTCTGAAAGTATATGGACGTTGGAGGGAAGCAGCAACCACAACATGAGGTGGAGGAGTATAAATACCCTTCTCACCAAAACTAGCCGTTGGCCTATGTCAGGCCTCCACTGGATAGTCTTGTGGCCTCTACCGGACAGTCCGGTAGAGGGCAACTAGCCGTTGCAGTTCAAACCCCCTCTACCGGACACTCCGGTAGAGTCCACCGGACAGTCTAGTGGAGGGTCCCCTGAACAGAGAGGCTAAGGCACCAAGCCTTGGTCACTAGATAAGAAGTGTAGGTGTCTGTCTCCATAAGAGATATACCTAGCTAGGAGTTAAGCACAAGAAAAGGATTAGAGAGCTCTCACACTCGGTGCCAAATACATCACTGACGATGAAGTGGCTCAGCACTCTCTGAACTAGCTAGAGCACATGATGACTAGTGACTTCCAAGCTTAGCATCTCCCTTGATAGTACGGCATATGTATACTCAAGATTAAAGAATAAATCTAGTTGAAATCTACTTGAGTCTTGACTTGATGAATACTGCCATCTTGAATGAATTCCACTAGAGAGAGATAGCCAAGCTGAGCTTCTTTCTTTTAAGAGCAATCCTCTTTGAGCTGAATAAGTTGGGCTTCATCAGTGAAAACCACTTTATTAGGTAGATGGAGCATATTTGCTCATTAACCATCCAATATGCTTGATCTTCATTTTAGTTGGCTTGAATATGCAATAGAGAGTCTTCATGGACAGCCATTTGCCATAAGTGAATAATCCAATCAATATGGTGATATCCAAATATATGAGGTAGGTTCATAGTCACTTTCCACAACATGAAAACCAAATATAACTAATAGCCTCAAAGTGCATTAATAATAGAATACCAAAGATAACCAACACTCGGGCAATGCATTTTATTTGAGATATCCACTATAGATCCATTTGTCTTCACACTTATGAATGATATACAATTGAGCCATTTGTTTTCAACATATGAGAATAATCACACTTAGTCATGAGATACATATATTAGTTTATTCAATCATATTTGAATACAAGTAATAAACCTGTGAAAACCTGTCATCTCACGAAAAGATTAGATCTTTAATCACGTTGTCATTCAATACACCAAAACCACTAAGGAGCTTTGCTGCACTTACACCACTGATTCTGAACAACACATGCCTTGATTCTCTCTAAAAACCAATACCAGATGTCCCCCATTATCACTCTCAACAAACGCAAAAGCAATTGGGAGCATCTGATTGTTTCCATCAGCCGCAATGGCTGTCAGCATTGTGCCCTTATACCTCCCTGTTAGGAAGGTCCCGTCGATGCATATCACTGGGCGGCGGTACTGGAATGCATCGATACACGCCCCCAATGCAAAGAAAGCACGCTGAAAAACACGCTTTGTTTGGTCCTGTGGCAAAGTGCAGTGCTTAATCTCAAAGCAACTGCCTGGGTTTCGGCTGCAAAGTGTGCTCAGCAGATGTGGGAGTTTGTGGTACGATGCCTCTTAGGTTCCCCATCTCATTTCTAAGGCCTTCTGTTTTACTCTAAAAGCTTTGTTGTAACTTATTTTATACTGGAAGTCTTCCTCTATGCTATTAGTTATTTGCTTCGGCTCATATCCAGGATTGTTTACTATCTTCGAGTACATATGCCGAGCCACAAAATCGATTGTCAAGTTACAGTGGTGACTGCCAAGCTCTTTAAGGATGCATATATGGTGTTCAATTCTTGAAACAGTCCAGAAAGTATCACACTTTCCTAAATACGCATGCACCCTAAAAGGACCGTCATCTTGTATGCACTTCACATCGTACACTCTTGGACCGCTCTTCACAACCATGTACTCCTTCTTCAGGCACATAGCCGCCCATCTTTGAACGGCCTCTTTCAGTTCAATCTTGCTATGGTAATAGCTCCCGCGGATACTTGATTCTCACTATACTCCCATGGCACCGTTTCACCTTCATGTACTACAAGTTCCGAGTGATCATAGTTGGCCCATTTTGACTGGAACCTGGTTCAATGTATCATCTTCATGATCTGAATATTCGTCCATAGGGACATCGGCCTAGGTATCCTCTCGCTGCATCTGGTCAACAAAACCTAGAATTTCTTCCCCCTCATCTACCTCACCCCTTGGCTCCCGCACTTTTCCCCTTCTTTCACCCTGCTCATCAATATATGCGCCCACTTCATTATCGTTATTGCCATTGTTTTCCACTACTTCTTGAACAATTGTGGCCTCATCGGAGCCCCGTGGGTTTTCAGTTTCAGCATTCACCTTCCTGTGTGCTTGCACAAACAATATGAGAGATAACTCACGCTGCATGATAGTCTCAACAAATGCTTTCCACACTCTAGTATTTAGTATTGGAACTAATTCCCAATATAAACGGGAATCTGTTCTAGTGCTCACCGCTGAGATGGTTAGTTTCCATTCAGCGTGATTCAACAATAAACACTTCATCAACCAATTATACAATGAACAGAATGACCTCTCTTGGTCTATCAACCTCTTTTGTTACTGATGACCACCCAATGACATCTACCCCAAACTGACCATAACGTATCTCCCCTTCACTAAAGAATATCTGAAAATATGTTTTATCTGACATACCTGATAAATGCGACAACAAAAAAAATATTTAATACATGTACGACCACTTTAATAATTTAACTCCTACGATAATACTACTCTACCAATATCCTTAACCAGTACAATTATACATATATACAAAATTATGAAACTAATATTACCATCTCCAACGCTCAATAGTCACTAAACTATTCAAAATGTACGACTACTAACAATAGTATTCAACAACTACTATTATTCAACTAAAAATACCTAAAAATGTATGAAAACTACTGCTATACCTAAACTAATACTAATATTATATAATACTAGTACTACTACTAAAATTATCTAACACTAATACTAATACAACTACTAACACTAATACTAATACATCTATTGTAAACTAATACTATGTAAACTACTACTAAGATTACAAAAACTACTCACAAATTCCATTACTTCGAGAAAACATAACTGAAATCAGAGGGAAAAAAAACTTCCTCTTGCTCTTCCTCTCTTCTCTCCCTCTCTCACGCCATCACCTCTCCTTGCTTCCTCTCCCACTATGGCCCCACGCCCTCTCCTCCTCCTCCTCCTCCTCCTCCGCTCCCTGTTCCTCTCTTCTACGCGGCACAGCGGCAGCGGCACGGCGCAGAAATGTGGAGGAAGGAGAAAGGAAAGAGAAAAGAAGAGAAAGGCGGCTCGCGGTCTATATGACCAAATAACGCCCTTTCGGGCAGTGTTGCTTAAAAAACATTGTTCCATGCGCTATTTTTTAAATAATGGGGCATACGGCGTTATTTGGGCGCCAGGACCAACGCCTGGCAGGCCTTCCAACGTAACGCTGGATCCTAAAGCGTTTTTTTAAAAAACATCCATTACCGCGGTGTTTTTTAAATAATGCCTCCCCAGGCAGCGTTATAGGTATAGATTTTCAAATTTTCGTAATTTATTTCTGAAAAAAGAATTAATAAAAATAAAAATAAATCTCACTTCTGTATCCATCAAAGAATAAACCAATTTCATCCCACGAAACAAGTTGGGCTGGAAGAAGAAACACACAGCCCACGACCGGAAAAAATAGCGTACGGAGAGAAGCTAGTCGGCGGCCACTTCGCGCCGAGAACCGCTGCCTGGCCCAATCCCTCCCTGATGCGGAGATGGCCGCCCCGGATACCGGCGACCGTCGCCCACCACCGCGCCGGCGCCCACCACCGCGCCGGCGCCCCTGTCGTTCCGAGCGTAGACGTGGCCGCGGACCACGCCGACAGCCTCGTCCGCCGAAACAACCGCTCTCTTGCGGAGCTCCTCCGCCGCGGCCGCTTCGATGCCGCCCGTCGCCTCTTCGACGCGCTCCCAGCCCGCTCCGTGGTCACCTGGAACACCGTCCTTGCGGCGCTCTCCCGCCACGGCGACGTGCGCGCTGCGCGCTCCTTCTTCGACGCCATGCCAGTGCGAGACACCGTCTCATGGAACACGCTCCTCGCCGTCTACGCCCGGTCGACGCAACCCGACCACCTCGCGGCCGCACGCCGCCTGTTCGACAAAATGCCTCGTCGCGATGTCCTGACGTGGAACACACTGCTCGGCGCCTACGCGCGCCGTGGGATCATGGACGAAGCCCAGAGGCTGTTTGATCTTTTACCGGAGAAGACCACAGCATCTTGGAACACCATGATCACCGGGTTCTTTGCAGTAGGCCAAGTAGGGAAGGCGCTCAATGTGTTTGAGAAAATGCATGATAGGGACTCCGCGTCACTGTCTGCTATGGTCTCTGGTTTTATCAGGAATGGCTGTTTGCAAGAGGCTGATGAGCTGTTGACAAAGCGCTTGACTACGAGGGACATGGCCAAGGCTGTTGATGCTTACAACACCCTGATTGCTGCTTACGGGCAAAGCGGGAGGGTAACTGATGCAAGAAGGTTGTTTGATATGATTCCAAAATTACAGGACCGGCACAAAGAGCCTAACACAGCGGGGTTTGAGAGGAACATTGTGTCATGGAACTCGATGATGATGTGCTATATCAGAACGGGAGATGTATGCTCAGCTAGGGAATTGTTTGATGAAATGCTAGACAAGGACTTGGTGTCATGGAACACTATGGTTGCAGGGTACACTCAAGCCTCTGACATGGAGGAGGCAGAGAAGCTGTTTTGGGATATGCCAGACCCTGATACAGTGACCTGGAATTTGATGATACAAGGGTTTACACAGAAAGGTGATGTGGAACGTGCTCGAGAATTGTTCGATAGGATGCCAGAACGTAGAACTATCACATGGAATACAATGATATCAGGCTATGAGCAAAATGGGGATTATGATGGCGCACTCAAGCTATTTCAAAGGATGCTAGAAATTGGTGAGAGGCCTGATCAATACACTTTCTCTTCAGTTCTAGCAGCATGTGCGTCACTTGCTATGTTGCGCCTGGGGGCTCAGCTCCACCAACTTATAGAAAAGTCATTTCTGCCAGATACCCCAATCAGCAATGCACTGATAACAATGTACTCCAGATGTAGTGAACTAACCAGTGCCAAAGCCATCTTCAGCCAGATGCGTACACAAAAAAATGTAGTTTCTTGGAATGCACTGATAGGAGGTTATCAGCACCGTGGTAATGCCACAGAAGCCTTGCGGCTGTTTGAGGAAATGAGAAATGCCAAGGTTATGCCAACTCACATAACTTTTATTTCGCTCCTGAGTGCATGTGGAAATGCTGGCCGTGTCTCTGAAGGACGGGTGGTTTTTCATACCATGGTTCGTGAATACGGCATTGCTGCTAGGGCTGAGCACTATGCTGCACTTGTCGATCTCATAGGACGATATGGCCAACTTGAGGATGCGTTGGAGGTGATCAAGAGCATGCCAATTGATCCAGATCGATCTGTGTGGGGGGCATTCCTGGGAGCCTGCATTGCTAAAAGGCATCCACCGTTTGCTCAGATGGCCGCCAAGGAACTATCCATGGAAGATCCTGAGAGTTCTGCTCCGTATGTTTTGATGCATAACTTACATGTCTACGAGGGGAGGTGGGGAAGTGCATCTGCGGTTAGAGAAGACATGGAACGGCAAGGGATTCACAAGCATCCAGGGTGCAGTTGGATTGATCTGCACGACAAGGTGCATGTCTTCATCTCAGGGGATACCCGGCATCCTCAGACCCATGAGATTTTTTCAGTGCTAGAATGTTTCTATAATTCATGTAGAGATTGGAGCTAGACGGTCCCGCAAAGTTGTTGTATTGTAACTTTGAAAAGGTTTTGCAGTGTAGAAGGTAGAAAAAAGCTGTCTTTCTTCCGTTCTTCTTGACCTGTGCTGTGCATGCCCCTCATATAATGTTTGTACCTTCTCTGGTAATGAAAACACAACATATTTTAGGACTGTTTTATGAGGGCACTACTGATTTTGTGAAGAACAAAGAAGACTCCTAATACGTAGTATTTCTGTACTTATTAACTACAACTTGAACAATTGAAGATCCAAAGGCTAAAATTACATCAAGACGAGCGAACTCTACAACCCAAACACCCCCACTCCTCTGTCTCTTAAATGAGTGCTGCCATTATTTGCTGGGCATGGTAATAATTGCCATTATTGTCAATTCATAAGAAAACATTTTTATGATAAGCAAAAAACTTAGCCTAATGCCGTAAGCCCAAAAATATGCCATGGGCATCCACGAGTTGAGAAGCACTAGTCCAGTCAGAGGTGTAAAAGAAAAGAAAATTTATATATGTGAGCTGAGTAAATAGTCTATAAACTAAAATTTCTTCAAAAATGTCTTAGCAATTTCCCACAGAATCATAATCCCACTTCCCATAGAAACAAAAAATGCCATGGACAGATGGCGAAAGCCCAGTAGCACTCCACATCCCTGCCTGCAGGTAGAACCAAATCTTGAACCGAATCTAGCCGGAAGGCTTTGATTGACCACTATGCATGCTCTCTAATGCACGAACCCCAAAGGCATGCTCTGCAATTACCAAGAACTAATTATCTCTGTAAACCCCCGATCCATTAGCCGCCCTTTGCATTAATTCCTTGCGTGGTCTTAAATAGCCGTTTCCATTTGCCCAATGATCTCAGTGTTAAAAGGCCGCATTTGCCTTCCATCTTCCCATATATATTGCCGGCCAGAGCTCCGTTCCAGCATCTCTGGACAGAATGGAGGCCAACCATGAAGAGAGGTAAACCGTCAATCCTCGTACTGCTCAATTCGTTCTTGGCTGTACAGAATGTCAGTGTGCTAATAGCTCTTTTTTTCCCTTTGCAGCAGCTTGTGGCCTTACTGGACAGGCACTTGGCCTGATAGCTACCTGGTTGAAGAGGACGCTTTCCTATCCAATTTCTCCTTCCCAAGCTTGCACTTCCAACCATCGTGCTCCACCATTACGTCGAGCAACATCCTGCAAGGTATGCTTCTTTTTTTTTCCCTTTTATTTTCTGGAATTCAGATTCATAGGCAAGACGAGATCGTAGAGCTCAGTGTCTTGTAATCTGACACGCAGATGAGCTCGACGCCATCTTCGATGATGATGTGCTGAGGCATTGGGATGCCATGGAGCAGTCCGACACCAAGATAGAGGCAGGCAACAAGTGGTTGCCGCCGCTCTGCTACGGCGACGAGAAGGAGGTGTCCTCCAACGCCAAGATCGTCGTCAGAGCAGAGCAGCACGCGAGGGCAGAGGAGACCGCCCTGACGTTCGAGCTCGTGTCGCAGTACTTCTACATGCCGATCATGCAGGCAGCGAGGGAGCTCAACGTCGGCCTCACCCTCCTCAAGAAGAGGTGCAGGGAGCTGGGCATCCCCAGGTGGCCGCACCGCAAGATGAAGAGCCTGCAGTCCCTCATCAACAATGTCCAGGTTCCCTGTGTCTCACTCCACAGTTTCACTCACATTCAGAATGCTCTGCATCAGATAGAGTTTTGCAGACATTTCAATCAGTACGTGATATCGGTGAGACCCGTCGGCTGCGGCGCAGGTGCTGCAGGAGGCGGGCAAGGCGACCGGGGACGAGCAGCTGAGGGCGATGGTGGAGAAGCTGCAGCAGGAGAAGCAGCTCCTGGAGCAGAGGCCGTACGTGCAGCTGGATGAGAAGACCAAGAGGCTCAGGCAGGCCTGCTTCAAGGCCAACTACAAGAAGAGACGGCTCATGGCTCTTGAAGCAGAGGAGGGATCAAAGTACTGATCCAAATCAGCTTTGTTATAAGGTCCTTTTATTTACAAGCATCAAGACTGGATTTTCAGTTTTATCCTACATTTCCTGTCCTTTTATGCTGAATGTAACCTTAGGTCCCTTTGGAACGCCGAATAGATTCCTGTGAAATTCTTGTGTTTCAAAGGAGACATTAACAGCATGGGGATCGAGTTCTCGTCGCACGAAAATAGTTTGCCATGTGATTGAGTTCTTGTTGCACAGAAAATAGTTTACCATGTGTCCTTGTCTTAAAGTATAGTACATCACAAATTCACAATGTATATTCACACTACGCTATGGGCTACTTTGCCACTGCTATGTTTCTGCCCTACGGTGGTACACTTCTCTCAAGGTTCAAGCGGTGACCAGCTCTGTCCGGGCCGCCGTCTCCCTCTGCTCCTTGCCAATGTCCACGTGCTCCGACAAGATGGCCCTGAACTCGTCGCCTGTGAGCGTCTCCTTCTCCATGAGCACGTCCACCAGCTGGTCGATGGCGGCGCGGTTCCTCCTGACGTGCTCCTTGGCCACCTCGTACGCCCGGTCGATGATGTGCTTCACGGCCCTGTCGATGTCCGAGGCGAGCTTCTCGGACATGGAGTTCCTGGCCAGCATCCGCATCACGACGTCGCCGCTCTGCACGGCCGGCTCGACGAGCGCCCACGGCCCGATCTCCGACATGCCGAACGTGGTCACCATCTGCCGCGCCACCTGCGTCACCTGCTGCAGGTCCCCCGCCGCGCCCGTCGTCACCTCCGGCTCCCCGAAGATCACCTCCTCGGCGGCGCGCCCGCCGAGCCCGCCCACGATGCGCGCCAAGATCTGCTGCTTGGACACCAGCGTCGGGTCCTCCCCCGGCAGGAACCACGTCAGCCCGCGCGCCTGCCCCCGCGGGATCAGCGTCACCTTCTGCACCTCGTCGTGCCCCGGCGTCAGCGTCCTGCAACCCCCGGTGACGACTCGGTTAGTGCTACTAATTGACGTCATCACATCTGCTAATGAAAAAAAATAATTAATTGGGTGCTTACGCGCAGACGGCGTGGCCGATCTCGTGGTAGGCGACGAGCATCTTGCTCTTGCCGTCGGTCATGCTGGTGCCCTCGAGGCCGGCGACGATGCGGTCAATGGAGTCGTCGATCTCCTTGACGGTGATGCGGTCCTTGCCGCGGCGACCGGCGAGGATGGCGGCCTCGTTCATGAGGTTGGCGAGGTCGGCGCCGCTGAATCCGGGCGTGCGCATGGCCACGACGCCGAGCGACACGTCGGGGTCCAGCTTCTTGCCGGAGCTGTGCACCCTGAGGATCTCCTCCCGCCCGCGGACGTCGGGGAGCCCCACGCTGACCCGGCGGTCGAAGCGGCCCGGCCGGAGCAGCGCGGAGTCGAGGATGTCCGGGCGATTGGTGGCGGCGAGCACGATGACGCCGCTGTCGCCGCTGAATCCGTCCATCTCCGTGAGCAGCTGGTTGAGCGTCTGCTCCCGCTCGTCGTTGCCCCCGCCGATGCCCGTGCCGCGCTGGCGCCCGACGGCGTCGATCTCGTCGATGAAGACGAGGCACGGCGCGTTGTCCTTGGCCTTGTTGAAGAGGTCCCGCACCCGGGACGCGCCCACGCCGACGAACATCTCGATGAACTCCGACCCGGACAGCGAGAAGAAGGGCACGCCGGCCTCCCCCGCGATGGCCTTGGCCAGCAACGTCTTCCCCGTGCCCGGCGGGCCCACCAGCAGCACGCCCTTGGGGATCCTGGCGCCCACCGCCGTGAACTTCTCCGGCGACCTGAGGAACTGCACGATCTCCTGGAAGTCCTGCTTCGCCTCGTCGACGCCCGCCACGTCGTCGAACGTGATTCCGGTGTTGGGCTCCATCTGGAACTTGGCCTTGGACCTGCCGAGCCCGAACGGCAGGTTAGGCCCCCCGGCGCCCGGGTTGTTCATGGTGACCGACCTCCAGATGAGCGTGGCCACGAACAGGAGCGGGAAGCCGAAGTTGAGCAAGAAGTCGAGGAAGACGAGCCCGGGGTTGGGCTCCACGGGGTGCGCCGCGAAGTCGACGCCCCTGTCCCGCAGCTTGCGCACCAGCTCGGCGGGGAGGCCCGGGAGCTGCACCCGCACGCGGCGCACCCGCGAGGACCCCAGCGCCGCCTGGTCGTCCAGCTCCACGACGGCCACCGTGCCGTTCTCGAAGAAGTCCACCTTGCGCACCGCGCCGGCGTCGAGGTAGTCCAGGAAGCGCGAGTAGGACATCCGGTTCGACGCCGCGTCCTCCGGCGCCAGCGCGGGAGGCGTCGCCGTCTCGGCCCGCGCCCGCGCGGGGTCCCTGGCGACGGCGAGGCCGAGGCCGAGGCCCAGCCCCGCGGACTGCAGCAGCCGTCTCCTGCCCAGCGCCGTGGCGGCGTCTGACGACGGCGGAAGAGGCGTGGCGGCCTTGGCACCCGGAGGCGCGCGCTTCTGCGGGTGCAGGGGCGCCTGCTTGGTGGACACGGACACGTCCTGCGCCCGGCAGATCGGCAGCCGGCTCGTCGTGGTCAGCGACATGGTCGCTGGCGACATCGATCGGCAAGGCAACACACTAGAAACAAGCTGTTTGCGTTCGAGCTCTACTACTGGCTACAGTACTACAAAAGCGAGCGATGCAAATGAAGCGGCTTTGTGTGCGTGTCGTCGATCGTATGATGGTCGCGTGTTTTTTCTGTACAGCAATTTTGGAGGGAACGGGCGAGCGGTGACGGTTTAAATAGCTACTGTATGTACTACACGTCACGGCGACGGGGCACGGCAGAGTGTGTGAAGCGGATAGATGTTGTTGAGTTTGCTTCCCGTAGTTTCGTGAGTTGGTGGTGGACGGGTTTTGTCCGGTTGCGCGTCGCGCGGCGTCTAGAAGTCGTCGGCAGATTTATCCCCGGGGCGAAATCCAAGCGGCCAATGATATCGTGTAGATCGCGTCGTCCGCCGGCTCCTCGATCGGCCCAGCGAACAGTAGTAAGCTCTAGCGGCGTCGTGTGTGTATGTTCTGCTCGCCGCGGCGGCGCACGGCCGCACACCTGGGGCGCGCCGCGCCTGCGCTGCCGGCCGGCCGCACGCGTGGCTGCCCGCTGGGCGTGCCACTTGTCCACGTGTAGAAGAAGCGCGTCGAGTTGTGCGCTTCAACTGGGGTTTTAAGAGGGGCGTTTGGTTGAAATAAAGATAACGTCCGCCGCGGATCCCGATTTTATGATAGCGTAAGGCTATCCGCACTTATTTTACTCTATTTCTCTATTCTACCAGAAATATTCCGTCCTGATCAGTCAGATTTTTTACCTTATCTCACAATCTCCCGCAACTATCTTCACTCTATATCTCAATTCTATATCAACTACCACAATTTTTTATCATTTTATATTTCACTCCCCCTTCCTCCCCATCTCCTCTGCCTCCACTCCCTCTGCCCGGCGCCGCCTCCTCCACAGACCGCGCTGCCTCCGCCATGGCCGGCCTCGGCCCCGCCTCCTCAGCCGTCCTCTCCACGCTCGGCCGCGGATGCCGCCGCCGCCGCCTGCCTTCTCTCCCTCCGGCGCGGGCTACCGGCCCCGCCTACCCCGCGCGCCGCCGCCCCTCCGCCCAGCGCCTCGCCTCTTCCCCACCACGGCCCCGCGTCCTCCTCCCGCCCAGCCATGCCGGCCTCCGCGTACTCCACGCCGGCCATGGCGGCCCCGTGTCCTCCTTCCCCTTAGCCATGGAGGCCTCATCTCCGTGGATCTGCGGCCATGGGGCCTCTGCGCGCCGGCCATGCCGGGTCCCCAGGCTGGATCCGCCTCCCTTGATCCGGCGTCGCGAGCTCCTCGGCCGCGTGCCACGACCGCCGTCTCCCTCGATTCAGCGCTGCGAGCTCTCCGGCCGGCTGGGCCCCGCCTCGTCGGCCCTTCTCTGCCTCAAGCGAGACTTCCACGGCGCGAAGATGAGGCAGTTGGAGGGCGTGGAAAAGAGAAAAGGGATAGGGTTGAATCCGTACGACGCTGGATATGGGGTTGAAGCGGAGCAGCCCTACGGTAGGGAGGCTTTTACAGTTCACCACTGCGGGGCTTCAGTCACCCTAAAGCGGACTGCATCCAAAATAGGGAGCGTGACAGCGGATAGTCTAAGGGGCATGCAGCGTTTGGTTGCGGGAGTGCTGCCTTGGATAATGTGCTGGAAAGGTTACACCCACTGTTCATTCCCTGTTCATCTCATTATCTACCAATATCAGGGTAACACTTAGGGGCCGTTTGGATGCCATGAGATAAATGCATTGGGTAATGTGCACATTATCTACACTATCCAACCAAGGGTTGATAATTTGAGATACTCTCTTCTTCTCGTTACCCGAGACAGAGAATCCGCTGCGTTTGGAAGTGCATGGGATAATAGAAGCGAGAATCCACTGACTTTATCCGAACCAAACGGGCCCTTATACTGGGATAATGTATTATCTGGGGCATTATCCGCTGCCGTTTGGCTACTTCACAGATTTTTTTCATGCAGATTCTCACTATCTGGAATGAACCAAACGTGGCCATATAACAGCAGAACGAACAGGACCGGAGGTTAAGAGCAACTACTGCTGAACATTATACGTATAAGTTGTTTGGATCTATAGTTAATATGTTAATTAAAAGGTAGGTATGAAAATAGATGACATCACAGGTAAAATGGTGAGTTCAACACATGTTGTCTACTTTTAGCTTGCTCACCTATTAGTTGGGTATGTTTTTTTATTGCCTCGCCCCTCGGGTAGTAAATTGTACAGTACTAGTGTCTAAATTCACACGCAACACATAACGCACACACACCCCACCCACCCACACGCTAACATTGTGAAAACTCTAGACCTACAAACATATATCTATCCATCTAGGGACACAGAGCTATGGTATATAAATAGGAGGCAGCAAATTATACCATGGGCTAAAGCCCAGGTGAGAAACACCAGCGACAATCCTACTATCCCAGGGATTGGACGCTGGCGGGCAAGCTGCCCAATGGAAGCACTACCAGCCAAGCTGCTACTCGTTCTTTAGCATGTATATTCTTTCTATCTGGATATGTATAGAATTTAGTTTGTTGTTCACTCTAGAGGTCCACAACCTAGGGTATTTAGACTGAATCCAGCAGTGCCTCCATCTCTCTTCTCCATCACTGTTACATCATTGTTCTGCACTGTAGACAGAGTGAGAAGTTTAGTTAAAATAACGATGGGGGATGGTGAACCGCTAGACTCAGCCTTAGCGTAGCATTCTCAAAAAAGTGGCAAATCCTTGAAGGCTGTATATATAGGTTCCCATCAACATGTCTAGCAAAGTTATCACCATGCCCATTCTATCTAAGCCCGTTTGATTCATGGTAGATTTTAGTAAACCAAATTTTGTCCACAAGATTTTTGTTTATTACTTCTAGTTCTATAGTTTGGATTTAGATATTTTGCGTTGGATAATGTGCCATATGAGATTATCGAAATCCATTTGAATCCAACGGCACCCTAGCTCAAGTGGCTCCTCGTACCATGGGCATCACGATGCTGTCAGCTCGCCTCATGATTGAATCTTGATGCTATTTCATTGATATAACAAGTATTATTTCCATATTCTGTTTCATTAATCTGTCACACAACCACAACATTTGAAATATGACAAGTATTGGCATACGTATTTGGTATGACATGATAAGGCAGAATAAAAAATATATGTAATATATATATAGACACGCGCGCACACACACACCTGAGTGTCTTCTTTTTTACAACCTCCGTTCGGATACCGCGCGTGCGTGCGCACACACACACCTGAGTGTCTTCTTTTTTACAACCTCCGTTCGGATTCATTGTGATAGGGATATGGAAAGGGAAATAGAAAAACAATGAGGTACCGAATAGAAATAGGGATGGGTTTTATCCCACTTCACACAGCTTATTCCTCTATCGAAATATGGGATAAATACATCACATCATTATTTCTCTATCCCACCCCTCAGTTGTTATTATACAAACACGAGTGGTTGACGTTCGTGGATGTGGACTGCAGGCCGGTGACAGTGGGGGGCTCTTCTTCGCCTCGGTGGACCAAACATTCGTCCACCCACCCCTCCCCATTTTAACTTTTTGTTCGTTACTTGATCTAATTTTTGGTTTGTTCCATATCTGATTTAAAATAAACCCAATTTATATTTCATAACAATAATATTTTATATATTTAAAAAATATTCTAAGTATGTAATACCGATGTTCTACGTGAACCAGAAAAGCATTATAATATATATTGAAATATTCTAACTTTATATGAAAAATATTGTATTTTCACAAAAAATATATTCAAAATCACAAAATATAATATTCTACTTCAGAAAAATAAGAAATGTTTGCAGCCACTAACCCTGCAACACATAGTAATAAAAAGTGAGCGTGGAGCATTGTCAAAGAACACTGGCTAAATTGGTAGGCAAGCACAAAAAGGGCTGGGCCAAGAACACATGGTACTGTTACTAACTCTGTCCTCAAAAAAGAACGAAATCCTGACGTTTAAAATTTGTACACAAAAGAAGGAAACCCTAGAGTTAGATCACGAGGCATGCATATTCCGCCTATCAAAAGAAAGATGTTTATTGTGTTTTGTTCCCTTTGGTGACTGGGTATGACATTAATTACACATGAGAAAGGTAGTGGGAGTACCAAGTACATGGTATTTTCTTCCTCTGTCCAGAAAAAATAAAATGTTATTTTTATATAGACGGAGATAGTACAAAGGTTAATAACTTGATAAATCATTTGTTTCAAAGATACGAGAGAATCGTTACTAGTGAAAAATGTCTTCCATCCCCCATTTTCAATTTCAAGCTCCACGGCATGCATATAAATTTATTCTCACTCGAATGCATGCAAGTATCGGTGTGAAATTAAAGGCTAGCATCCAAATGCAACTCCAAGTTGCTACAAAGCACATAGGTGAGAACAACCGCGGCAGCCATATTTTTACCTCTACGACAACAGAGAACAGACCAGAGAGGGCAAAATTATGCTCCACACAAACATAATATTCCCTCCGTCCCACAAAACAAGTCGTTCTGGATTTGTCTTAAATCAAACTTCGTAAAGTTTGACCAAATTTATAAATAAATATATCATCATTTACAGAACCAAATTGATACCAAATGAAAATATATGTGACAAAGAATCTACCAATACTCATTTGGTACTACCAACATTTACACTTTAAAAAGTTTGGCTTAGAACAAACCTAGAATGACTCGTTTTCTGGGACGGAGGGAGTCGCTCTAGGCCTCTAGCTTCAGTGCACTGCCGCTGGATCCTGATACACATAAGCATGATATCTCTAACTTAGCCCCATATAATAGCAGTACACGCACATATATTGAAGCGCATAAGAATAAATGGATGGACAATAGACATGCAATTTGAGAAGGGCTTGCAATTGAGTATTATCACTTAGGACTACTATGATATACACTCGAGCAATAATAGTTGATGAGCAGCACTCCAAACACTTACAACTGGAATGAGCAGAGCACTCCAAACACTAAACGATGCTGAAATTTACCTAATATGTTACTGAAACCCAATGTTCTGCGACGTCTGGTTTCACTTCCATCAAACAAAGCTGGCTAGATTTCAGTTCCAAGTTTGCCTGTAGGCATCCAAGTATATCCCCACAATCAATAGCTATAGCTACAGAACTATAGAATCAATTTATGTGAATGAATAATTCAGCATGTAAGAAGTATACTTAAAAGACAGCCTGTGGCATGTGTGAGTACATACTGAAGGGAATGAAAAACAGAGGGGTCATCTATTCATCTGTGACTTTATTTAACAAAAAGATCACTGATCCTCCATGGTGGTTGAGTGAAAAAACAATGTGGCGTAAGGTAGTTCCTGCATGGACCTACCCCGTTATAATTTTCATCTGCTTTCTTACAAAAGCGAATTACTCACAATATCTGAGCTTGAAGAAATAAAATTCATTCATGTAACATTCCAATATTGTGAATGAGGCCCAAAGACTTGAATGCATTGATAGTACTTACTGAAAGATAAACATTCAACAAGTTTTTTTATAAGGAGCTTTCATTAATAAAACATTTAAGTACATAGTACAGAAATGGGATTAAAACAATCCCAAGCGAGATACCGGAGTGTTTCCAGAACGTGACATGTCTCGTTATGCATCATGTTTGTAGAGAAACTAGAAAGTTCTGTAGCAGCATGGTATCTAGCTTGAGTGGAAAGAAGATGTGCTGCTCTATTTGCTTCTCTTTTGATTTTAACCACATGCATTCTTATGCCTTCATGTAAACTTCTAAAATGCACCAGTATTGGTTTGAGCATCCAGGGGTTGTCCAGGTGCATAGGAGTTTTTGTAGCAATAGTGGCTAATTACTGGCAATAGGTGTTATAGATTATGTCCTGCAGGTTCAATTTGTTTGTATTATTGCAGCCAACAGGTTGCTTGAGAGCAGTAAGCACCTCCAGATTATTCAACATTGCGCAAGGACTACTTCCTTTCTACCTCAGTTCCCATGTTAAAAGAACAAGATTCAAGATTGAACCAATCTAAACAAATAAGTAACATGGCACATGATATTGCAGTGTTTTAATTTCAAATGCATATTTATTCAGAATATAGTCTTATGTGAAGTTAAATACTCCCTCCGTCCCATAATATAAGGCGCAACTGTTTTCCTCCCTAGTCCCATGATATAAGGCACCAGCCAATATCCGTGCACATATTAAGGGCCCAATGCCATGCAGCCAATACCAATGCAAGAAGTAATTGTTTTCCTGATCTGTGTGTAGAAGGTAGTTGCACCTTATATAATGGGACGGAGGGAGTATATTCGTTGCAGGCTTCCAAGTTCCAATACAAGATAAAAGTTTAGGAGCACACTTAGATTATGACAGAAAAGTCGAAAGAACATGCCAATGACAGTCAAGCTGACAAATGTAAGAGACCAGTAAATCTATCATCCGCAATACCACAGCAAGAAATATATCTGAACGAGGAAGGAGAGTGATGTGCTGGGTCTACTGAGAAAGGCGCATGTGGAAGGCTAGTGAGACAACGGACGTCTGACTGTTGAAAGGGGAAGCAGTGTCGCCGACCAGGAGAAGTTGCGGGTGAAGGCGCGGTCTGCAGCAGTGGCAACGCCAGGCTGGAGCAGCCACGGGAAAGGGCACTGACCTGGATCAGCCGCAGGGGAAGCATGTGATCTGGGGCAGCTGTGACGCCAGGCTGGAGTAGCTCTGGAGAAAGGGCGCCGGCCCGGAGCAGTCGCGGGGGAACCGGGCAATCTGGGGCAGCTGCAATGACAGCCTAGAGCAGATGGGGGAAAGGGCGCCTAACCCGGAGCAACCGCAGGGGAAGGGTGCAGTCTGGGGCAATGGTGACGCATTGACGCCAGCCTGGAGCAGACGCAGGGAAAGGGACCCGGAGCAGCAGAGGTGATGGCTTGGACCGAGATGCACTACGCAGTCCGCACCGCCAACGAAGCTAGCGAGCAACTCACTCAAGCGAGCGACGCCCAATATTTGTCATGTTTTTTCTAGGGCCTGAGGAGTTTTTTATTTTCCGGCAGCTTTGACCCAATCCAGATGTAAAAACAGCAGGCTCACTAGCCTTCCAAACACCAAAATTACAACCTGGGATTTAAAGTAGCCACGCCAGTAATACATGTGTTTTAGGCCTAAAATCGAGCTTCCAAGCAGGCCCTAAGAGGTAACCAAGCATTTGCTTATACAGTACTTATTCCAGAAGACTATTGATACATTTATATTCCATATATACATTTTGAATGTTACCAGTCAATACATTCAGCATCCTACAGAAATGGATGGCAGCACCACATAGAGATAGAGGCAACAGTAACCAGAAACAAAAGGTGCAAGACAAATTCCACAAGTTCCACGCTGCCAAACTCTCAGACAAGATTGGCCACATTCTATTAAACAAAGACCAGTTTTTAATCAATGGTAGGCATTAGGCAAAGGTGCACCTCACCTTCTAGGCAGTGCAGACCACATGGCACATTCCATTTCGCTAGTTAACTCCAACACCATCCCTGCATCATCAAAACATCAACAAACTGACACTATTAGGACATGTAAAATAGATTTGAATCCAAAAAACATCACAATTCCAACAAGGTAGTAGTAGCAGTAGCACCAAACACCAACTACAGTGGTCAAGCTGGCTTCAATGAAAGGTTTCAGATCTCTACTTAATGCAAAAACACAAGTGCTCATCGTGCTGGCATACAGAATACCCCCATAAACAAAACCAAAAAATGTTCACAAATGAAAAACACATAATTGCAATCCTGCAAGCTGACGAACGATTTTGAGGGGACACTCCTCGAGCACAAAATGCAACAGAACCACAGGGGCACCCTATGTGTCTGCCAAAGCCTTCATAATATTTTTATCTACACAAACACCTGTCGGAGCCTGCTTAGCCAGCTTGGTGGAAGAAAATGATATGGATGGATGGATGGATGGATGGACAGACAGACAGACAGACATACATACATACATACATACATAAATTTATTTCAATCAGAGAGTAAGGCTAAAGTACATAATCCACCAGAGTGGCCAAGCTAGCTTCAACGAACAATTGTATTCCGATCTCCATTCTTAGTGCAAAGGTAATCATCAGGCAAGCAGACCAGATTCTACAGAACACCCCCATGGCAAACATTGAAACTAGCATACATGTATGCCAACCGCAAGTTTGCATTAGGAACAAGGCAAATGTATATGGACATATATAGATGGGACCCATGCAAGTGGGCTTTAGTTGTTACAGACCCAACAATGTTACTAACTACTACCTCCATCCATGGTTGACAAGCACAAGCACCCACCCATCTATTAAATAAATGGTCATTGCTTCAACTCGCCTTATTTGCACTGCAGAGTACATGACTATACTGCCATCCCACAATGCTAGTTCACTTTAACAAACTCCACACCTCCACCTCAAGCATCAACCAATCGGCCCACTGTGGACATAAAAAATATGATCCAAATCCAAATGGATAAAAACATTGGATAATACACAGCACCACTAGCTTCATGACTAAAGAAAAAAAAAAGGAAAACCACAAAAATTTAGGTATATCGCAAACAACTCAGCAAAGAGGGTTACAGAAAAGGGAGGATAAAAAACACCAATCCTACAGAGATGGCCATGAGAAAAAAAAACGTGTGGGTGGGGGGTGGGGGCATTATTGTATCTCCAAAGCCTTCATAAAAATTGCATCTGCATGTGCAGTCCCGGAGCCCGCTTATCCAGACTGGTTGACAGAATCACACACACACACCGAGAGGCAGGCAAGCAGCCAGCTGACCAGAGAGGAAGAGGGAGGAAGGATGAAGATGATCATAAACAAGTAGTAGTAGTAGTAGTAGTACTAGGAGCAGACCAGATCACCAGTACCAGCAGCAGCAGCAGATCAACATTCAACCAGAATGGTCAAGCAGGCTTCAACGGGATAAGAGCATTCAGATCTCTGTTCTTAATGTAAACACCATAATCATCAGGCTGATACATTATAATGCCCTGCCCCCATAACAAAACCAAAACACCAAACTACATGCCTCATAGACGGACCAAGGAAAGGTATGTTGGAGCCGGGCCGCCGACACATGGCGCGCCTGGGTCGCCCGCACACACGGCGCACCCACGCTCAAACACACCCCAGGCCGTCGGGCCGCGACACACGCGCCCGAATGCACAGCAGCGGGTTTTAGGTCTGTTGGGCCAACACTCCCCCCAAAAAGCTAGCCCGTTAGAGGGTTGTGCCCTCAACCATATAAACCATGCTTGCCGACCCACAACTCACCATGTGGGACTATTCCCAACAAGGTACTGTGCATTGGCATTACTGCAAGTGGACTCATCCCTTCACAAATAATTTTGCTTTAGCACATAATGCAATCGTACTACAGGGATACTTGTTGTGGTCCTCTTAACCAGCATGATCCAAGCAAATCAGAGTGCTATTTAAATATACATGGATGGAGGGAGGGACTGATATTTGGAAAGATGAAAGAGATAACAGCAAATAAGCCAGCTTAAACAAGAACAGAAAGACAGACATTATCAGAAGAAAAAAGAACACTTGCGAGTAAGTTAAAGAATCTGATATTGGCATCCAACAAAGTCATCGTGCGACTACATCCCTGATTCTGGGAACACTGCAGATGTCCTTGCCCTGCACATTATCTACCTATTCTTTATGCAGCCAAGTGGTGAGAATGTGAGATAATGTAACTCATACAGATACCAGACAACTCCTCCAAAGAGTACCTAAAGCCGAAAAAAAGAAGACAGTGGGCACAATTTGTATGAAAATAGGGTTTTAAAAATGGTATTGGCATCAGAGATTCCCCTAGACGGAGTCATCATGCTTTGATGTCCTAATTTGAATCGAACACACTACAGATGTTCTTGTCTTTCTTCTCGTCCTCTGCATTTTTTTTCTTACATAGTGAAGTAGCAAAGATATGGTTACTCAAGTACATAATCAACAGAGAATGACTTTATTCCTGAAAACAGCCATCCAAGCCAATTACATGAAAAGCAGAACCAATAGCACAATATAAACAACCAGAAACGGCACCAGCTTAGAAACAAGATAGCCTTCAAATTCAAGTAGTGATTACTAGCAGGGAAAATCATCAATACCAAACTAAGATTGAAAAACAAGTCTAGCTACCAAGAACTCCTTTAATTAAGAGAGTATGAGGCAGTGGAGCACTCATTCAATCTGCTGTATCCTTTCATAAGTTACAGAAGAAAACTTGCATTTCTCCTTATTCAAAAGGTACCTATAAGATATCACAGGCATAGTAATACTAGCATAAAAAAGTCCACTTTGTAAGTTATATAAGAACGCTGGCATTAGCTTCAGAGATTCCCCTAGACAGAGTCATCATGCTATTGTGTCCCCATGAACCAGGAGGATTGCAGATGCAATTGTCTTTGCTTCTCATCATCTGCCAATGCTGCCCATGGGGCGAAATATTGAATGCTGCAACTCAGTCACAGTAAAGCTATCATCGTATCACGAAACCATTAACATGTTATCAACCAAATCAAAAGCAACTCAGGCTGCATTGCAGCCCTTCAATAAGTAGAATAACTTCTGATCTAGAGATAAAGAACTCATTCAACAAGTTAAATGAACTTAGGCAGGACATTCTTCCAATCTAGGATAGCCTTCATAACTTTTGCATCTACAGAAGCACACCCCGGAGCCCACTTGGCCAGCTCAGTGGAAAAGCAGAAGAGGAGCAGAGGGAACATATGTATATATATATATATATATATATGCATGCATGTGTATGTGTGGCTGTAGTTCCTTCAGAGAGAACTACCCAAACATAAATGGAACAGAGGGAGCAGTAGGGTTGTCAACGAGACGAGCTCAAGCCAGCCTGCCACTGCCACTTCTTACATGATCCACTGCTGCGGTCAAGTGGGCTTCAACGGGGAAGCGTATTCAGATCTCCGTTCTTTGTGCAAACAATGCTAATCATCAGGCTGGTAGATTATTAGAATAACGCGCAGAATATTCATCTACTCAGCTCTGAAATAAAGCTGAAACCCTAAGCTATTTACAAGGGACTACACATTTTTACTAGCTAATAGATCCAGGCCCTCGAATCATCGAAAATACATATACGAAAACAAAGTAACTAAGACTCCGTTTTTCAGAGCAGATTACTCAAAATATTTTGAGACCTTCACGTGGCAAGCCGCGGAATTTATAAAAAACAAATGATACGAGGTAAGGCAGGGGATACAAACTGAGGTAGCACTGTAGCACCGGAGATTGTTGCGCCCCGACCCGCAACCTAAGGCAACCGAATCGACGCCTGAGGGCGCCGCAGATGTACCTCCAGATCCGGATCAGGTGTTTGCTTCAGAAAATGGTGAGGAAATAGATCAGTGGCTGATGATGATTTCGGCTGCAGGGTTGGCTGCACCTCGCGCAATGGCGTCCGGGCCTGGATCTGATGGATGGAGACGGCGGAGGCGGCGCTCGGTGGAGGAGGCGGCGAGGCAGCGCTCGGGGGAGGAGAGGGTCGATTTAGGCTATTGGGCCGTTTTGGGCTGGATTGAGGAATGTAAATGTGAAGGGAGGGTGAGGGTGGACAGAAGATCTCCGTCCGGGGTTTGAGTTTGGAGGAGGCCGTGTTTGTGTTTGTTTCCTCTCATATTTTATATAATCTTAAACAATAAACAAATACTTCAGCTTAGTTTATATAATCTAGACTTCTCAGATTATAATAATCTGTAAGCTACTCAACATGAGTTTATTCCAGCTTATGCTTACAACTCTTTACCATTAGGTCCATACCATTTCGCCCTGTTTGGAAGGCTTGTATTTGGTCCAATACAACTGTAAATTACAGGCCCTATAATATTTTCAACCCAAGATTGAATTCTCTGTTTGGATGCATGGTGAGCCCATTCTTTTTACCATCGGATTAGACCAAACCGGTTGAAATAATAATCACCCCATCCCGCCCGGAAAAGAAAACGACAAACATCGTCCTCCGCTCGCCTCTCCCCGTCGGCTTCTTCCGCCCCAGCCCCTCAGCGCCCGGCAACTCTTCCTAGGCTTCCTTCGCTCTAGCCCCTCGCCGCCCGGCGCCCGGCGGCCGCGACCCTCGTCGCTCGACGCCCCGAGCATCCCGTTGCCCTGGCTTCCTCCGCTCCGACCCCTCGCCGCCCGGGCCCCTCACTGCCCGGCGGCTCTTCATCGGCTTCCTCCGCTCCAGGCCCTCGCCGCCCGGCGGCCGGCCGACGCCCTGCGCCGCCCGTTGCACCGGCTTCCTCCGCCCCGACACCTCGCCAAGGACGCCAGCGTTCAAGGGATGCAGTTCGTGGGGAAGCCGAAGCGGAACAAGCAGCTGGTGGACGACAAACATTGAAGCCTCCCCAAGATCCAGCTAGCCCGGCTCCCCAAGATTCTGCAAACAATAGTATTTTTTTTTCACCTGATTTCCGTTCGTAAACAAAAAAAAATGGTACTGTTGTGCACAGTGATTCCCAAGCGGAAACATTTTACACCTGCAAAAAATTGTGTTGCTGCCAAACAGGGCCTTAGTGATATTTTCTCACAGTTCTTCAACTTATTTAAGATGGCTTATACAATCTAACACAAATAAACTAGATTATATAATCTACGCTTGGAAACAAACAGAGCCAGGATTAGTTCAGTTAGGTGACATTTTCGTCGACAGCGAGGCATCCGTGGGTCTAGTTTTTCAGAAATGTTCATAGAGGTAGAATGTGCATGCGTACTTTTATAAGGATAAATATGCGTGTGTGTGAGCGGCTACGTTTGTAGTGTGTTTCTCAAATAATTTAAAAAAGTAGGGTCAATGGCGAAAATGTTTTTCTTCGGTATTTAGGTAGCGTTTGGCTGGGAGAAGTAAGATGGACATCTCTGTGTTCATGTTCCGTGGTAGATCTCAGAGGGATGGAATGGACTCAAGTTTAACAGTGTTAGGAACTTCCTTAGCAGAGCCCACTTGTCACTGATAGCATGACTTCTTCCTTGGTCATGTCGGGCCGTCACCCCATGGATGTCACTCCTCCACGGCTCTTCTTCCTCCCGCTTCCGGTGACCCCCCACCTCGCCCAACCCTGTCGCCCCTGTCGTCGCTCGGCCCCCACCGCCCCTTACCGCCCGGTGGCACGCCCAGCCCCACCACTCCTTACCGACTGGCGGTGCGGGCGGCTCCGCTTCTCTTTCCCGCCTCGCGGCTCGCTCGATTCCGCCGGCCTCGTCGCTCCTGCCCTCTCGATGGCGTGCCTGGTCCCGCAGCGGAGCGGCCAGGAGGCGCGAGCAGAGGTGTAACGCAGGCGGCGATGGGCGCGGCCGAGCGGCGGCACCCTTGCGGGTGGCGGGCAAAGCATGGCCGCGCGTCGGGTGGGGTGCGGGTGGGATGCAGATGAGCAAGAGTGAGGAAACGAAGAGAAGCGGCGTTAGTGAGGGACGGTGTGGTACCACCTTTTTCTGGGGATGACATCTAGAGGGATTATTCCTTCCTGGAATCACTCCGTCTCTCTTCGTCCCTCAACCAAATAGCTCAAAACTAGCACTGTTCCACTACATCCCATCCCGTCCCTCCAACCAAACGCACCCTTAAATCGTTTGAAGCGCAGAAATTTTAGTTGAACCATATATATAGCAATTTTATAGAAAACAATTCAAAAACGTAGAAAAAAATATAAGATTTGGAAATTTTTCCTACGTTCCAAAAGAGACTCATAAGGAGTACTTTTAACAAAAATAATCTAGCTACAGAAAATTGACATGGAACAACAAATGTGTTTCTAGATTTAATAAAACAAGAAAACATTTTTTTACTGTCAACACTCAAATATCAGCAACGAAGTTTATGTCACAATTGGTGTTGGTTAACAGCCAGTGAGAAGTGAGAAAAAAGATTGATTCTAGTAGATGTGCAATGATTTATTTTTTGAAAAACAATATTCTTATTTATGCAGACTACTCCCTTCATCACATAATAATTGTTGATTTAAAATTTTAAAAGTGTCACCTGATAAGCGATGTTAGTTATTTATCAACTGAAAAGAAAATTTAATCCCCGCATACATGCATGCAGTATGCAAATATCGGATAAGGAAAGAAAATTGTTTGAAAATGTTCTTAAGTAGCAGTTATTACGGGACAGGGGGAGTACATCCAGACAATATTGTTTGAGGTTTTGGATGCTATTGTAGTAGAGAAGAAAAACAGTTTGAGTAGCAAGTAGGGCCTTAGAGGTCACCGCATTGGAATTTTTTTTCTAAGAATGGATGAGGAAATAATACTTTGCTTTTGCTTTAAGTTCTTGTCTCCCTAATTACAGTACTCTCTAAGGCCGTGATTTCTATAAAAAGAAAACTCTATTGTGTTAAAATTACTCTTCCTTCCGAGTCTCTTGGAAACACGTCACTTGACTAATGATTCCTTTTTTGACTGCAAACACGTGTGTGATGAAGGGATACTAGTCCTAGAGCATACCAAAACATCAAAATAGAACGGCGCTCATGTATTTTCAAGTAGCTTTAGTTTTGACAAGGATATATTTTCAGTAGCTTGTGCTTCCAACCGAAATTAAAGCGCGCCGTCCCCCGAGGAAGCCAACAAATGGGTCTTGTTGAGCTGTCTTCGGGTGTGTTTAGAACCCAAAAAGATCTCCCAAATTCCACTATGCAAAAAGAAGATTTCCCGTCACATCAAAATATCGGCATATGCATGGAGTACTAAATGTAGATGAAATAAAAAAATAATTGCACAGTTTAGATGTATTTTGCGAGACGAATCTTTTGAGCCTAGTTAGGCCATGATAGGACAATATTTACCACAAACAAACGAAACGTGCTACAGTGCTTTTCAGTTCGGAACAGTACCAATTTCAAGGTTCTAAACACACCCTTCGTTAAAAAAGAAAAATTCCCTGTAAACAAAAGGAGAGGAGAATAGCACCACTTTGCTTGGGGTTCGAGACTCAAGAGGTTAGAGATCTTTGTGTTCGGTCCCTTGATTTTAGCATGGACCAAAAGCTCTCACCAAATTAAAGCCGCCGAGGGTTACACGGCGCCACGGTGCCTTGCCGCACCTGGAACCGTCACCATCTCCCGTTTCCCCGGTCCGTCAGTTTGTTAGCAAGCCGGCCTGAAAGGGACACGACACAGCACGAGGATGCAGAGTAGTACATGGTTTGGGTTTAATCCAAACCAACCCATGCACCAGACCGAATGAAACCAACCCAGAAACTAAAAACGGTTAGACTTGCACACGGTTTCAAACCGACTAAACCGGTTCCTTTCCTTCCTTCCCCCTCCACGAGACCGCCGCAAGCCCGCGACCGCGAGGCATCGACAGGCCACACCAAGCCGTCGACGCCATGCACGCCGGCGCCGGACAGGCCGCCGCCGCCCGTACCTGTGCCCGCTCCTCCTCGGCATCTGGAGACGTCGCCGCCGCCTCCCTCGAGCCAGCCAGGCGAGGGGTACCACACGCCACCGGCGGGTGCCACTCCTCCCCCGGCGTTTCTGGAGGTGCCCTCGTCGCCGTCGCCGTCGGGTGACGCGTCGCCGCGGGAGGAGGCCAGTTACAGCTTGCCCAGCGATGAGAGGGAAGGCGGCGCGCACGCCAAGAGCCCGCAGCTCTCGCCGTTGCACCTCCCCTCGCCTTCACTCTTGCCGCCGTCTGCCGCTCCCACCGGCAAGAACCACCAAGAAGGTACGGGCGTCATGGACCGTCCGCAGATCCGCCTCGCGATGGGCCTTGTCCGAACGCCGTCGCAGGGGTCGCTTGCGACGACCAAATCCCCGTCGGCGTCGCCGTCCCCGACGCCGCCGTTGCCGCTGACCGCACGCTTGTGGTCAACAGCAGCAACAAGAGTGGCCAGAGCATGCCCACGTGCGTAGAGGCATGGAAGCCGCAGCCAGCGCCGGCCGCCGCCGGCGTGTGCTTCGACCCCGTAGAGGAGGCCATCACGTTGCGGCTGCTCGTCGGCAACAGCAAGACTCGGCTCGCCCAGCACCAACAATCGTTGGACCACTTTTCCCTTGTCTGCAAACTCCTTCACGAACGCCACCCCCTTCTCATCGATTAGCAGCAGCTCCGACGCGCAGCCGCCGGGGAAGACGATGAAGTCCGCCTAGTCCACAGGAGTAAACCGTGGAACCCGTGGTACCCGCCGGACTCAAACCACGGTAGTGCAGTCATCTACAGTTTAAGATGAGTTTAACCAGCCAACCCTAAAGCCGGACCATGTACAGGTCTATTGCAGAGCCAGTCCACGCTTTCCCCAGCCAGAACTACCACCTCTGCCCGGGAGAGCACGAGGACGAAGCCGAACTGAATAGTGATTTGCCATTATGTCTCCGTGTTCGTTGATGTGGATAGCGAACGCGAATCTTCTGGGCGGGCTTCGTGCATGCTCGGGCGGTCGACCAGGACCAGGTCACAGTTGCACCGCCGGTCTCGGTTGCCGAGGCGGTGGCAGTGTGTCACTGCCTCACTGGTCGCGTCTCAACGTCAACGACAGCGCGACGATGCGGACATGTCCCAAAGCCGTCCAAGGCCTGGATGTTCCAAGGAGTCAAGGACGGAACGGACGGTACGTTTCGCTCACCCGGGGTGGGGGGGAGGCGCCATGTGTTACGTTTTTTTTTCAGTCTTTGAACTTGAACTTAAGCGCAACGGGTTTTGACCGGCAGACACGGGGAGAGAGAGGCTAAAATAAACGTGGGCTGTGTTTAGAGCACCAAATTTCTCTCCAAAATCCACTATAAAAAAGAAGATTCTCCATCACATCAAAATATCGGCACATGCATGGAGTATTAAATGTAGATGAAATAAAAAAATAATTGCACAGTTTAGATGTACTTTGCGAGACGAATCTTTTGAGCCTAGTTAGGCCATGGTAGGACAATGTTTACCACAAACAAACGAAAAATACTATAGTGTATTTTGATTCCCTACAGTGCCAAAGTTGACGTGCTGAACACAGCCGTGGGCGGGGCGGAAAGTAGAGGGGGAAAGGAAACGTGGCAGGCTAGTGCCAGCTGATGAGATCATATGGGAACATCAGATCATTTGAACGACAAGAGCGCTGACATCATGTGATCGACAAATAAGGGCTATGATGCACTAACTAGTTGACCGACCACCCAATCTAAGCGCACTAAGATGTACTAGTGTGTCAAAGCGTTTTGAGTCTTCCCCTCTCCGTCTAAAAAACGCATGGACATTAATGGTTGTCACGGTTGGATATCAAGTACTACTACTACCTTTGCTGGTGAATGTAAAGTTCCAAACCGACCTTGTCGAAATATTTTCAAAATATTTACTGCCATGCCGATTCAAAAGTTCTCAATTTACTGACAACCTTTTTCGGTTATAGAAAACTCAGAATGTTCTCCCTTACGTTAAACTGGAAACGGCGGTTCATCTTTCGTCACCGGACGGATAAGCTCATAAGCACCCTCCTGCAGCCACAAGCTTGACCGGCACAGACGATCAGACACGCCTGCAGTAACTAAAGGAATCCTCGGTCCCGTAGCCGCGTGCGCCCCGGTCTGCTCGCCGCTCAGGAAAGCCGCCGCTTGCTCCCCGACCGAGAAAGAAGACGCTCCGCGCCGGCGCCGCAGCACGCGAGGCGAACGAGCGAGATCCCAGTCCGCGGGCCGCAGACTACCCCAACACCAGCCCAGTAGTACCGCACCCGCACGGCACGGTCCGCACACACCCACTTCCACCCACCTGGCCACGGGCGGCCACCCACCCCGCGCGTCGCGGCCCGCCCGACCGACCGCGACTCTTCTCTTCTCTTCTCCGCCACGGCACTCGGGCTCGGCAGGGAAAGCGAAGCGAGCGAGCCCGGTCCCGCGCGACACGCGACGGCGCGGCCTATTCGCCGGTCGCGGTCGGTCGGTCCGTGGCGTGGACCTGAAGCAGCCTCCTCCCAGTCCCGGACTCCCACGCACCCGCCGTCGACTTCTCCAGTTCTACTTCTCCTCACCCGCGTTTCGTTCTCCACTGCCGCGCTTCCCCTCCTCCGCTGGCGCCCGCCGCCCGGTCCCTCTCCCTCAACCGAGTGAAGCCTCATTGGTCGCTGGTGCCTCTCTCGCTCCCCACGGCGGGCGAGGTCAGGCGGCGGGACTCGGGAGCGCAGGCCCGAGCGCGCGCGCGAGGCAAGCTCTCCGCGGGGCTTCGGCGGCGGCCGCGGCAGCGGCGGCGGATCCTGGTGAGTGGCTCTGGCATTGCGCTTCTACTCAGCGGGCTTCGACTTGCATTGCGAGGGATGTGGGGAGTGCTCGTGCGGGGGGCGCTCGTGGCGATTCCCTGCGAAATTTCGGGCTCTCGAGCTACGCTGCCTGCGTCGTCTCCGAAATCTCGCTCGCGGCGCGGCGTGCGCCAGATTCCGCTGGGATTTTGGTGATCTGAGCATTTCCAAGGGCGTTGAGTGCTGTGGCGCTATTCCCTTAAAAAAATTTCTGTCGGTGGGGTTTGTGGGTGCACGCTAGATTCGCGGCGCCATTTTTTTTTTGCGCAATGTAAGCAGGAGTTTTGTTTCCTTCCCCCCTTTGCTTCCTCCTTTCGCTGTTCTGTGGTTTTGTATCCGAAGCCTCTCGTGATCTGCATAGGTTCAGCGTCGCCTGTTTCGTGCACCCTGAGTCCTTGATGCTCGATTATTTTTGCCTCCTACAAATATCCTGTAATTGGAGCTCGGCTATTGGCAGGCACGATTCCATCTTACAATTTTTGCGATAGTTTAGCTACTAATCTGATTTATCCTCATTTTTTTTTAAATTTTTTCATTGATGTGATTCATGTTCACCATCCATTCTTCCCCACTTGAAGCGAGTAACATGCTCGGTTGGATTCGGCATGTGATGGATTGACTTGCTTGGGATGCTTATTCTCACTCGGATTGAATGAATTGCGTTACTGACGAGTCTCTACTCTCTAGCCGTGAGTTTTGTGAGTATGCCATTTGTGACGGATTATGTACATTCATGTGACTGGAACCCTATTGCAATACACACATGACGTGTCATCAAACCTTAGTCTTATACCACATGCGAATGAATGGATTTATGTAATGAACATCTCAGAAGTGTGGTGTGAGAACATTAATGAACATGCACCTTCTTCTTCTTTACAGGATAAAGTTAATTCTTGTTTGTTGGCTTCTTCCGGTTAGTAAGGTGCACCCACCAACCTACCTCAAGTTTGTTTGGTACGCTTCCTTCTGGTCACAAAGCTTTCAGGATACACCTGGGAACGTTTGGTTATTTTGGAGGAGTTGTTGGATATACCACATCACTACATCAGGGTGGCCCTTCAGCAGGAATTTGTTCAACTTTTTGATTGGATGGTTTGGTTCTGAATTGTTGTTCTAAAATCATGCAATGCTTTAGATTCAAGATACAGTGAATGCAAACCCTGGACCAACCTGTCACAAGGTTTTGAGTGATGAAGAAATGGCATGGAGGCTTTGTCATAGTATCTCTGTTCATCATCTTGATGTTAAGATATGTGATATTGGATAGCCCACTAGCAGAAAAATCTCTTCAGTATGTTTTCCAGCAAAACAGAACGGCAGAACTACATTGGCTGGATGTTCCAAACCCACCTGCAATCCAGAATCCACAGAATTCTTCTGCAGTAATATCAACCAAACTCTTGGCATCCAACCTTTCCATTACCAGAAATCTCTCTGATCGAGAACTACAATCTTTGTATTCTTGGAATCATTTGAGACATCTATTATCTCATGCCCATATCCTACCAGATGGAGTGGAGGCAATCAAGGAAGCTGGAGTCGCATGGAGGGAACTCAATGCAGCACTTGCATACGATGATTCAATCGTTTCAGTTAATGGCAGCGCTCAGCAAAAGGACAAAGGAAATCAATGCCCGTATTCTATCCGAAGAATGAATGCCACGAGGTTAGGGGATAGGTTTGCTTTAAAGATTCCGTGTGGACTGATTCAGGGCTCTTCAATAACTATTATTGGTACTCCTGGCGGTCTTCTGGGTAATTTTAAGATAGAGTTAACTGGAGCTGCAGTTCCTGGTGAACCTGACCCCCCAATTGTCCTTCATTATAATGTCCGCCTTCTTGGTGATAAACTTACAGAAGATCCTGTAATAGTCCAAAATACATGGACAGTAGCTGATGATTGGGGTTCTGAAGACCGTTGCCCGTCTCCTGATTTGGATGCTAAGGACAATGCAAAAGGTACTCTTCTTTCAGTGGTCGATATCTTATTCAGGTCATGCATGAGCAGTTAGTGGTAATAGAGTATTGTATTGTCTATGTGTAATTCCTTCCCAGTCCACTTGTTGAAATATTGAAGGTAGCAATTCACATATAATTTATAAATAGTTGCTGCTGCTGTTATGTATCTCCATATGCCATAGCTATGCACTTCACTAAGATAATGCAGCCTAAATGTTCTGCTACTTGATCCAGATATGCACTTTTTGTTAGTTTGTTTTTTCCTTCTATGTTGCTTGAAAAAATGGTATGAGTCTTGGTGATGATCTTGATCACAGGATTGACACTGGCTGTTTGCCTTCTCTTGTTCCAGTGGACGATCTAGAAAAATGTAGTAGTATGGTGGGCAAGGACCAGAAAGAAATCATGGCCTCTAAGTTACGTTCTAATGTTTCTACCATGCCACCTGCAAGGAAGAAGAATGCAGAACCTAGAAAATATTTCCCATTCAACCAAGGATATCTTGCTGTAGCAATTCTCCGTGTCGGGCCACATGGGATCCATATGACAGTAGATGGCAAACATATCACTTCCTTTGCATTCCGAGAGGTAAGTCTTGCATAGGTATAAATAATCCATCATTCCTTTGCATCCTATGGCAATTTATAGGCAGAATTCGTTTCCCTGTGTGCTTAAGTATTTGTCATTTCATACACATCAACATGAAACTATTTTCTTTACCTATGGGAGCCCTTAACTACGCACTGTTATAGTGATATCACAATATGTTATTTACTGCTTCTTTTATTGTAATTTTCACACTTCATACATTGATTTCTCCAGGATTTGGAACCAGGGTTTGTTGGTGAAGTAAGAATTGCAGGTGATATTAAATTGCTGTCTGTGATTGCAAGTGGTTTGCCTACAACAGAGGACTTCGAGCATGTCACTGACTTGGAAATGTTGAAGGCCCCACCTGTGCCCACGGATAAATCTGTTGATCTTTTCATAGGGGTCTTCTCTACAGCAAATAATTTCAAACGGCGAATGGCAGTTCGCAGAACTTGGATGCAATACGATGCTGTGCGCTCAGGGAAAGTTGCAGTTCGTTTCTTTGTTGGCCTGGTAAGAGTAGTATTTGAAAAATGACAGCTGTATTATGGTAATTTGACCATATATAGAGTAATGTATGCATGAGACAAATTGTTTTCTAGAAGGACAATAGAATAATATAAGGCATCCAATATGTCGAGCACATTATTGTGTTCAATCGGATAAAAATTATGCACGCAACTGCAACTTCATTGAGGATATTTATTCTGTTGACTGTATTATCTATGTAATTGCTTGCAACTTATCACAACACTTCTTCATAAGTACAATTGTCTGAACAGTTATTCAACAAAATGTTTTTACCAGTCACTTTCCTATATTTGCGCTTTTCTCCCCTTTGCTAGTTTGAATTAGAGCTCTCCACTTCAGAGTTTGTACTTATATGCCCCTATCTTCAATTGCTAAAAGCACAAGAATGAGGTGGTGAATGAGGAACTATGGAATGAAGCTCGGACATATGGAGACATCCAGTTGATGCCATTTGTGGATTACTATAGCCTGATCCTTTGGAAGACCATAGCAATCTGCATCTATGGGGTATATCTGATTTATTGGATTATTTCATTCCCTTTAGATGAGCTTGATCTTATTTTTTGCATTTTCTAAGCAATTATTCTTTACAGACCAATGCCCTGTCAGCCAAGTATGTGATGAAAACAGATGACGATGCTTTTGTTCGAGTAGATGAAATACTTTCTTCCCTAGACCGAGCCAATATCAGCCATGGACTGTTATATGGTCGTGTCAATTCTGATTCTCAGCCTCATCGAGATCCATATAGCAAGTGGTACATAACCCCTGAGGTAACTTGTGCTAAATTACATATTAGATTATTAGATTATGCAAATGTTATCATTTTTTTGCATATGAAAGACTATCTTTAGACCACTGCTCTGTGCCTCTACCATGTGTTTTCTCTAATGTTCTAAAAGGCAGATTGTGCCACTGCATATGCATTCGCTTAAGCAGATCATGTTCTTTATAAAGGACGGCATTAGAGGCTAAAGGCTCCTGCAAAGATGAATTGAAACATAAAAAGCTGGTTAAATACCTGCATACTGTTTGGGCACTTATTAGTGTTTGTTTGTCACTTTCTGCTTTTCAGCACATTGGCTATTAGGCACACTTTTTTTTTTGCTATTATACTTATTTTCATGCTTACCATTTCTATGGTGGATCAAGTTTAGTAATTAATTAATTAATGCTTTCTTGAGCTAGGAATGGCCTGAGGAGAGTTATCCTCCATGGGCACATGGACCAGGATATATTGTTTCGAAGGATATAGCTAAAGAAGTTTACAGGAAACACAAAAATGGGGAGTTAAAGGTACTGCCAAACTTATGTGAAAGTTTTTTTCCATGTTGTTATATGGAATAATTGCAAATGTTTAGTTGCTTCAGTTTAGATAGTGTTAAGTCAATAAATATCAAAATACTATGATCTACTGCTTCAGTTTGCGTAGTGTTAAGGTCCAGTATCTACAAAAAATACCTGACCTTTGTAGCTGCTGGTTTCTTCCTCTGTGGTCATGGTATTGTGAATTCTGCCTCTACTGACTACAATCTTGTCATATTCACTCTTTTCAGATGTTCAAACTGGAGGATGTGGCTATGGGGATATGGATCAATGAGATGAAGAAGGATGGCTTGGATGTCAAGTACGAGAATGATGGGAGGATCTTGGTTGAAGGATGCGAGGACGGGTATGTGATTGCTCACTACCAAGAACCAAGGGATATGATGTGCCTCTGGGACAAGTTTCAGAAAACAAAACGAGGAACATGCTGCAGAGAGTAACAGAACCAAGGCAAACAGCCCTTTATGTTATGGGGTGGCTGCTTGTCTGAACCGATGCCATTGCGCTAGGACAATCTTGATTCGATGAGGATTCTTTCACATATGGAAGGCAAACAAAGTTTAGGATATCTTCCTGTTTCGTTTTGTCCGCAGCTGGGAAGAGTTTCAAATCTAGCTAGGGAATAGGCATTGTAGACGGTGTTGGTCACTTCTGTTTTGGCGTAGGTAGGAGGGTACTGCTTTGCTTACAGCATGGCTTCTTGTAAAATATCTTGTTAGAACGTAGGATACGGCGGAGGCAGTTTACGTTGTTAGGATAGATTGAGACGCAGTCTTACCATTCTTTTGAAAGGAATGCATTTTGCTTCTGGTGTAAAGCTATCTGACGGCTATCGGCCATTCTCTTGTACAATCCATTCCCTAATCACTCAAACACCTGATTTTTTTAGCTATGCAATGCCAGTCCCCTTTAATATAATTCATTCGGAAGATGTTCAAATTAGTTACTAAAGGATAGGATTACATCGCATCCAAGTCTTTACAGGTGCTGAGAAAACAACAAACATGAGGATGAAGAGCCATTTGATCACTGATGGTCTGGTAGGAGTACTATACTACTGAAGAAGAAAGTAGAACACTAACACTGGCATGCTCTGTTCTGCTATTATTTTCACGCAGCCAAGCAACCGATGCCGTAGCGGGTGTTGGGGAACACCAGGAAGAGGCCGCTGCACACGGCGCCCACCATGAGAGGGAAGCTCTCCATCACCTCTTCCATCTCCTCGCGGTGGCCGGGGATGAGGCACCCGGAGACCCTGTAGTCGGCGAGCGCGACGGCCGCGAAGACGAGCACGGACATGAGCGCGTGCACGACGTCGACGAAGGCGAGGCGGTACCTGTCGTCCCTGGGCACCTCGACGCCGAGCCCGGTCCTGAACAGCGACAGGCCCCCCGGCGTGACGAAGCCGTAGTACACCCTGCCGTCGGGCGCGCGGAAGCTGTCGGTGAAGTGGAAGAGGAAGCAGGAGGCGGCGCAGAGCGCGAGGAGGGCCCTGAGCAGCGCGACGCTGACCGCCGAGCAGGAGCCGTCGCCGGAGGCGGCCGGGAGGATCATCTCGAAGGCGAGCAGCGTCCCCGTGGGGAGGAAGTTGGCCAGCATCGACGTCTTGGAGAGCGTGCTCTGGACGCCCCTCGCCACCGCGCGGCGCTTCCGGCCCACGGCGCCGGGCGGCGACGCCGGCGCGCGCGGGGAGCCGCCGCGGACTTGGACGGCCGCGTTGCTGTTGCTGCTGCTGTCCATGGGCGCGTTTCTTGGCCGGAGAGCGATCGAGCGTGGAACCGCTTTCGGGACGTTCCTTCCGCCCAGAGAGTGGAAGACTGGTTGGTTTGCTAGTGGACTGGCAGAGGATGTTGTATATGTAGAGGTACGGCGCGCGCGCAGTTGGCGAACGTTGGGTTGGGCGGTTGGGTAGTGTTTGAATTCAAATGACGTGCAAACCGCTGCTACGCATAACCGTTCCCTCCAATCTCTTCAAAGTTCAAATGCTGTCAACTATCGTACTCATACTCGTACAGTCGTACGCATATAGCAGGGAAATATGACAATGATTTCTTTACCTTACCTTTTTTTTTACCAGCTTTCTTTCTTTTTCTGCAGTGTTCTAATGTTTATGTTAATTTTCTCAGACATCATATGTGCCTAGCAAGAGAGATAGCGACCACAATATCCACGACACTCTGGTTTTAGTAGAACTAATGAATTTTCTACATGCAGTTTTGTATGTACTAATGGTTCAACAATATTTTCTTGCATCAGCTCTAAACTCCTATCGTGATTGTTATATGCAGAAATATCAAACTCAATTCTCTCTGGCCAAAGCGCGTAGGCTAATCAACAAACTGAGTGAACATCAGAATTCAGTTGCAAGGAAATGTGGAGTTGGTGCCCTTTTACAATTGAGGTGTTCAACTGTTCCCAATCCTGTTGTTGTGTGGCTTGCAAAAAAAATTATGACGCAAAGATGAGGTCTGTGAAAATACCAGGAGCTAGACCTTTTAAGATTGATGCCATGACAGTCCATCTGATTTTTGGGATACCATATGGTGGGAAGAAAGTTCCATTTTAAGCTTCCAAGATGGCTAAATCTATTGTAGCCACTACCCAATGATACTAAGCTAGAGAAAAGAGCTCTCAAGATTGGAGATTTTATTTCCATGATTACTCTCAACCTTCGAGGTGACAGTTTTGCGAGAATCTTCATGCTTGTAATTCTGTCAATCTTTGCCAGAATAGCAGCTCCAGCATCACCTCACACTATTATGAAGCAATTTATTCGGTCAAAGACATCAAGTCATTTGATTGGTTAGTACTGTGGCTGATTGCTTGCATCAGGCAATTCAAAATTTTCAGCTATTTGCTCTCAAGAGGATCACATGTGTCAAAGCAACTTTGGGGATGTTTATTTGTGCTTGTTGTGAGTACACTTCTTTCAACTACTTTTTTTTTCACCATGGGCCGCTTACTTTGACTAGTTGAAGGTGGAACACGATATTGTTTTTTTTTATGAGAAACACAGTACAACGCAGGGCCGCTCACACGCGCGTACACTTACCCCGATGAACGCACACACGAATACTCTATCCCTATGAGCACCTCTGTGGAATTAGGTTGGACCGGCATCTCGAGATTCACGAACTCACCATAGGCGCCTCGCTGTCGACGAGAACGTCGCCTACCACTGAAAGAACAAAGCCATTAAAGGTCCGTTTGGTTGAAGAGTGACGTAGGATAGAATGGCTCCATCCTTGATTCTAAAGACATAATGGCTCCATAATATGTTTGGTTAGAGGATTGGAATGGCTCCATTCTGTGTTTGGTTGGAGGGATGTGAGAGATTGGGATAACAGCTCCCATTAGCCACCGTTTTATGGGCTCCAAATGTCTGTCAGTCAATGCTTCTTCTTCCCCGCGTGTCTCTGCCCGCATCCCCGCTCATCTCCGTGGCCTCGCTGGGCAACGCCGCCTCATCTCCTAGCGGCGGCCTTGCCGAGCTGCACCTCCTCCCCCAGCCACGCATCCATCCCCCGATGATGGACGCGCCCGACCACGCCTCCTCTTCGCCCGACGGTAGCTCCGCCTGGCCACGTCTCCTCCCCCCCCCCCCGACGGTAGCCCCATCCGCCGCTGCTTTGCCTCTGCGCCGCTCGCCTGCTCGCCCCCGCCTCCGTGTGTGACCGGGGAGAGACGACGTGAGCAGGGGACGAGCGCATCCCACCGATATTTGGGAGCGAATGCTTCCGCATCTGGGGCGAATATTCGTCCCGGTGGGATGGCTCCGCTCCCGTCCTCTCGCTCGCTCGCGATCCAAACGTAGGACGGAGTGGCTCCATCTCACCTTGCTCTCCAACCAAACACAACGTGCGAATACCCGTGGCAAGTCGAGGATTTGAACCCGAGTGGATAGGTTCCACCACGAAGAACCTAACCAGCTGAGCTACGCTCAGTTCGCTGGAACACGATATCGTTGAACGAACAATACGACATATGTGTGTGTAACAATAATGCAATATCTGAGTACCAAGCTCTCAAGTCAAAACTAGATGAAATTGAGGTATTATTTCTACTAAGCTAATGTACTTTTTTTGACCCATGCAGTCCCACAAAAATCATATTTTTTTGCAATGCGGAAAAAACACAGATTACAGGCAGAAAGTCTTAAAATTGATCTAATATTTTAATTCTTTTTTTAGATTAAAGGCAGAGAGGCTACAACATCTATATAATGATACAAGATTTTTTTTCATCATAAATATAATGATACTAATTTGATAGCATAAATTTTAATATGTTTTAATAAACATGATCAAACATATTATGATTTGATTTAAGACAAAATTAGAAAATTTTATTCTTTTGTGGATAGAGGGAGTACTAAATTTAGAATGTCAAAACTCAAAGGTTTTTTGGATCTCTTTAAATAGTTCAATGAAAAGCTCTGTTTAAGCTATCTTACTATTACTAATTAGAGGTTAAAAAAGTTGCATGAATTGCGAAGCGCGCTAGAAAAAAGATAATTCCTATAAATTCCCAAAAACGATATATTATATTTTTAAAAAAATTACTCACCACGCCATTATGAATGACTATTAAATAACCCCTGAATTTCTATATAAATATGAAAGAGTTAAATGCATGGGATGCCCTCAAACTTGTCGTTGTGTACCAGATAGGTCCACGGAATCTCAAAACGTATTTTCAGCACCCTAAACTTGTTATGGTGTGCTAGATAGGTCCACGAACTCTCAAAACACATTTCCAGCACCCTAAACTTGTTAACTGATGCACCGCGGGTCCATACCCTTTCGTTTTATGTTTATTTTTTTCAATTAGGCCCCTGGAATGTTTTATCTCTCGTACTCTGCTCCATTATACCTCTCCACTGCATCAGGAAGGAGCTTGGTGTCATCTGCTACTCATGCTCAGCCACCGCCGCCTCCACCACCGTCCGGTCCCCCTCTTCCTCATCGTGCCATCTTCTTCTTCTTGGTCACATATTTGGCAGCACCTCCCTCCTTTACCTGCGCCGATGGTGGACACAAACAGCGATGGGCCCATCTCGAATCTAGCCATGGTGCGGGGAGGGACGACTGGGCGGCAATGGACTAGAGGAGGAGCGGTGTCGGGTGGTTGCGGAAGGGAGAAGCGAGCAGTAGTGGCGTGGGGAGGCAACCGGAATGGCGTGGGTAGGCGGCGGAGGGAGAGGCGGTGAAGAAGAGCAGAGTCGGCGACCAAAGCTTGGCTCGGTGTGACGGCGGCGGCTCCATACAGATTCGGTGTTGGCCGCGGCGGATCCGGCGCTGGCGGCCGCCTACGTGGCATGGGGAGATGACGACACGGAGAAGGGGTAGAAGGCATCTCCCCCTCAGCCATGGCACTAGCCCCGAGAAAGGGTGCCGGGCAGCCATGGACGGGGGAGCAGATGGGACGGCGTCGGGCAGTTGCAAACAAGGAGAGAAAGAACTACATTTCAAGGATTTAATTGTAAAATAAACATAAAACGAAGAGGTATGGACCTACGGTGCATCACTTAGCAAGTTTAGAGTGCTGAAAATGCGTTTTGAGAGTTCGTTGACCTATTTGGTACACCGTAACAAGTTTAGGGTGGTGGAAATGCGTTTTAAGAGTTCGTGGACCTATCTGGTACACCATAATAAGTTTGAGGGCCTCCTATACATTTAACTCAATATGAAATTACGAAAGACTATTATGAAAACCCATTTAAATAACTCCTTAAATTTTCATACAAATTATCCGTCATGCCATTATGAAATATGAATTAAAACCCTAAATTTGCATATAAATTACCCATCATACTATTATGAATGATGAATAACCTCCTAAATTTGCATATAAATAAATTATCCATGTGCTATTATAAAATATGTTTAAACTATTAAATACCCCCTATATTTATATATAAATTACCCATCAATGCCATTATAAAATATGAATTAAAATAGTCTCTAAATTTGCATGTGAATTACCCACCATGCCATTACGAAGGACAAATTAAAGTGATACCTAAATTTATACATAAGTTATCCACCATATTATTTAAAATTGAATTAAAATAATCATCTCTAACATACTAAAAACAAAAATAAAATAACATCTAAACTCTAAACAACAAAAATATTTTGTTATAAATAATAAATTACAAAAATTGAACTATATATATGCTTCTGAATTATCAATTACTCATACTATTAAAATTACATATCAACTTTTAATACATATATCTCTTAAAAATTTAACCTGTACGAGAGTATGAGTTGATGGACCAGTAAATAAAAGAATTGAAATAAGACATCTCATTAATCGGCGGTAACCACTGTTTTGAAAATCGCAAACTCTCCTCTCAATAACGAACGCTCCAGCCTCCAGGTCATTAGTCGCCGCCGAGCTGATAGCCTCCAGGAGTTCATGTTAGGCCAACTTCTCTACTTGCCCGTTGCCACCAAAAGCTGCTTCCCACGCATCGCAGGTTGGTAATGGTAGGTGCATCAAATGAACCACCCCCAACCCTCCTCTGTTCACCGCTTCAAAACCCAAGAGCTGATCACCATCCGGAACCTACAGACCTGCCCATGCAAATCCAGTCAAGCCCCGGTAAACTACTAGTAGCACCGGCCGGCAGATCACCTCAGCGTTAAAAGAGGCGCCATTGTTCTTGTCAGGTCGCCGCCGCAGCGTCGAGACAGCCTTGCAAAAATTAGATCGGCCGATCGAGGGCGATGGCTGGCGAGAGGAGGAAGCCGTGGGCTGTGGCACTGGCCGTCATGGCGCTGCTCCTGGGGCTGTGCCGCGGCGATGTGGTGCAGTTCATCTTCGGCGACTCGCTGTCCGACGTGGGCAACAACAACTACCTGACCAAGAGCCTTGCCCGGGCCGCCCTGCCCTGGTACGGCATCGACTTCGGCCGCGGCATGCCCAACGGCAGGTTCTGCAACGGCCGCACCGTCGCCGACATCGTGGGCGACAAGATGGGCCTGCCGCGGCCGCCCGCGTTCCTGGACCCGGAGCTGGATGCGGACACCATCTTCAAGAACGGCGTCAACTACGCCTCCGGCGGCGGCGGCATCCTCAACGAGACCTCCTCCCTCTTTGTAAGCCATCCAGCTGTTGTTACTAGTAGATAGGACGATTCAAACTTGTAGCAACATCAGAATTAGATGCTAATAATCCATCACAATGGAGTGCAGATCCAGCGGTTCTCGCTGTACAAGCAGATCGAGCTGTTCCAGGGCACGCAGGCGTTCATGCGCGAGAAGCTGGGCACGGCGGCGGCCGACAAGTTCTTCGGCGAGGGGTACTACGTGGTGGCCATGGGCGCCAACGACTTCATCAACAACTACCTGCTCCCCGTCTACTCCGACTCGTGGACCTACAGCGGCGACACCTTCGTCAAGTACATGGTCAACACCCTGGAGGCGCAGCTGAAGCTGCTGCACACGCTGGGCGCCCGCCGGGTCACCTTCTTCGGCCTTGGCCCCATGGGCTGCATCCCGCTGCAGCGGTACCTCACCTCCTCCGGCGCCTGCCAGGAGTCCACCAACAAGCTGGCGCGGAGCTTCAACACGCAGGCGGCGGCGCTCATGGACCGGCTGTCGGCGTCGCTGCCCAACGCCACCTTCCGCTTCGGCGAGGCGTACGACTACTTCCAGGACATCATCGACCGCCCCTACATGTACGGCTTCAACAACTCCAGGGCGCCCTGCTGCACGCTGGGACGGATCCGGCCGACGCTCACCTGCACGCCCATCTCCACGCTCTGCAAGGACCGCAGCAAGTACGTGTTCTGGGACGAGTACCACCCCACCGACAGGGCCAACGAGCTCATCGCGCTCGAGACGCTCAGGAAGCTCAACATCACCGTCGTCAACAACGCCACATCCAACTAGCGGATCGGATATGATGCACCAACGCATGTTCTGGGATTGTGTGTTTGTAAGAATTGAAGAAACCAAAGTTCCTAGTACAAGAGATAGATTAGAATGTGTACGAATGTAATCATGCAAACGATAATTTTGCACTCTCTCTCTCTCTCTCGACAGTTTAAGATTCTCCAGGTCATATATATGCAACCTAGCTGTGTGTGGTGGTAGCGGGGGTTAAAGTCCAAAACTCCAAATATTTCTTCACAAATTAAATAAACTCTCAATGATTTTTAGTTCAAAAATGAACAGGGATAGTTTTTAGTTCAAAAATGAATAGGAATATAATCCGATTTCATTTTAGGCTTGATCTTTAAAATGTCTAGAAAAATTTGATGTCCTTACCACCCCATGTGTGGATGTGTCAAACAGGGGAAGGGAAAGGGAAAGCTCTGAAGAAGCTTTTTAGTGGGTTATTATTTTTCCCAAAGATAAAATATTAACTTTAGGTTATTATATTGATACAATTACAGCTTTGTGAATTTTAGAACATGAATGTTAGACTTTAAACTCTGTTATGATTTACATTAAGTTGAAACTCAAAACAACATATCAAGGTTTTGAATAAAACATTACATATATTAGACATCCATTTTTCACTTCCGTTAGTTAATTTTCCATATCCAAACTATACATTATGAATAAACGATAAAAAATATTTAAAATTTTGGCATGCAATCTTTAGATTCATGTTTCAAGAATTTAGACTTTAACCAAAAATATGAATTTCAAAATAATGCTTATTCAAAAATGCCCGAACATGATTTCTGAGCTTGTCCGTGGGAGTTCGTGCTTAAGCAAGCAGAAATCGCTACAAGGGGCTGCCAGATCTACGTCCATTCCATGGAGGGCACCTCATCATGATTGCTGGGAAAGGCCAAAACACTAGGAGATGCATCCCTCAGTAGAAGAGTAGTGATGACAACCTACCACTTAGCTCACTTCCGTCGCTACACACCGCAATGCCTAACACGATGGTGTCCAAAGCACACCATTTTTTTTCTGTCATGCCAAGGCCTAGGGGCTTCTACGCCACTTCCGCTCAAATGACTCGACCACCATATTGATCCGCTCCCTTATTCCCATGGTAGATTGGGCAACAACTATGACTTCGATGGTCATCGTGCTTGCAAAGCCATGCCAGGAATCGGGCAGGTTCAACATGTTACCTTGGGTTCTACACAATAGCAAGTACCCCACAAGGACGCCGACGAGGACCTCCAAAGGCAAAGGTGAACATGTTTAAGCGAGACAAGAGGTTGTGGAGATGCCTAGAGCCATGTGATCTCGAAGAAATCATCCTTACATCAACCGCACACTTTGTCCTCGCTACAACAAGCCAAATGCCTTCCTAAGAACCTCCAAAAGGCACCTTGATGAATGTGGTGTTATCATCTACTCTGCAAGGCTCCCTCATGGTTGACTTCATGCTGATCTAGCCACAACGGCCTCTAGGGGTCCACCACGCTCGACGCTCTTATGCCCTTGCATTCTGACACGGGGCCCAATTCTGGCATCTTGAGCTTCGCACAATATTGATTCCACAAAGATTAAATAGGACTAGTAGGTTCAATCTACACATGACGTTCAGATCATGGGCGATCAGGGAACCAAGGTCCCCCCGAGGTCTGGGCACCTTTGTAGCAAGATGCCACATGGCGAACAATGCAGGGTTTAGCATAAGCGCAATGGCTTAGGACTTGGCATGCATACCCTTAAGTAAATGGGTACCAAGGCTATTGGGGCTCAAGGACGAGTTCCCAAATACCCTTCCTTGCTCCACTCAAGCTTGAGCTCTCCGGGACCTTGCGAATCTGCCCAATCAAACAAAGACTTATTGCATTTGATGTTTCCTTCAAGGTAGGCCCAACGGCCAGAACTCAGCACACAACCCTATTATCGTGAACACTTCGAGTCGGGTTTTGGATAAAAAATCATGATCCATGTCTGGCTCATCATTTGATGCAGGTCCGTGCTCAACCAATGTGTTGCTCATGTCGGACCGAGTCAAGTGGCCTATGACTTGGGCACGAGCGTTTTGATGACCCTACAAATCTGCCCAATAAAACGAATCCTCGGTCACAATTGATGTTCGGACATGTTTGGTTTCATGCCAAAAGTTTGGCAATTTTAGCTGTGTTTGAATCTAGGTAAAAAGTTAGCCAAACAATAAACTTTTCATTTTGATGTGTTGTTCAGAACTCAAATAATGCATCTAAATAAAACATTTATTGTGTGATTAAATGTTAGTTCGACTCAAACACGGTCAAAACTCACCTAAATTTGGCATGGCATGCCCTTTGCTTCACGGCAGGGCCCAACGGTCAGCACGCAACTCTATTCCCTCCATAAGTGGGCCCCCCTAACAGTATGAGGTAAGAACCCCCGGGATCGAAGCGCACACCGTTTTCCGCTCCTCGTACCCCATCTCCAAGTAGCAAATCTCCCCGCCCCGGTCGCTCACCGACTAGTGGGACCTTTGGCGCTCTGGACCCGCATGTCAGAGGGAAACACGGCCTCTCGCTGTCGCCGGGCTGCCGTAGCCGAAGCACGCCGAGGTCCGAGGTGGAAACGGCTGGCTGACTGGGGTTCCTGCTCGTGCGCCGGCCGCCTCTTTCCAGCCGCGCCCCTCCACGCGCGCGCGCCGCAGCCGCAAAAGCGCGAGCAAACGACGCGAGGCCGTTCGCGGGCTTCCACTTCACGTCACCCGCCCTCGTGCGCCGTGCCGGCGCCGCTGGCTCCGTCTCGGCGTCCGCACTGTGATCCGCTTGGCCCCACTCGCCAGGCACACAACAAACCCACCCACAGGGGGCCCCGGCCGTACACTCCAACTCCACCCTCCTCCTCGCTCGGCCACTCCACTCCACCGCGCGCAGTCCATTCCCAGCGCCCCCCCACCGCGTGCGCTGCTGCGCTCCCGTGCGGCACCGGCGGCGCGCGCACACCCCCCGGTCAATCGGCAACGGATCCCGCTGCCATGTCGTCGGCGGCCGCGTCGTCCGCTTCCTCCGCCTTCTTCCTCGCGCTCGCCTCCGCCTCCCCCGGCGGCGGCCGCCGCCGGGCCTGGGTCGGTTCCCCGCCGTTCCACGCCGGCGCCAGCCTGAAATTCCCTTTCTGGGCGCCGCCGCCGCCGCCGCCGCGCGCGCCCCGGGACGCCGCGGTGGTCCGCGCCGAGCCCGAGGCCGGGGGCACGGAAGCGCCGCCGGAGCGGAGTGGCGACGCCGCCAGGGCGCCCCGCGCGCGCCGCAGGACGGTTAGTTGTGGCCGACGGCTATGCGCATGCGCCCGTTCGGTGATGGATCGCGGGTTTATTCATTTTCTGAAACCGAAGTTTAATTTCGTCCGTGCGCAGCAGGTCCGGAGGGATCATGTCCAGCCGGTCGGCCGTTACGTCTCCGGGACGGGAAACGCGGCCAGGGGCGGCGCGGCGTCCGACCAGAACGGCGCGGTGGCCGGCGGCGAAACCAAGTCCGCCGTGGCCGCGCCGCCGTTGAGCATAGTGAAGTTCCCACCACCGGGCTACGGCACCATGATCCTTCCCTCTGGAGACGGGGACGTGGCGCCGGGGACCGTCGTCGTACCTGCCATGAAGCCAGCGCTGCAGTCGCCGGCGACAGACTTCGTGCCGCCGATTTCCACCTCCAAGCCGACAGACTTCGTGCCGCCGATTTCCACCTCCAAGCCTCCTTACACAGATGGCAATGTTGAATTTGCCGAGAAGAAACCGTCAGAGGTTGACGTCGAGGGAGTTACGGAGCCAATTGCAGCTCCTCCACCTGCGCCTGCTGTACAAGAGGCCACTTGGGATTTCAATACCTATATCGGTTTCGACGAGCCAGCTGAAGCAAAGGGTGATGCTGGGGCTAGTGCAGATGAAGCTGGTTCTTTTGAAAATTACGAGAACAATGATCCTGGTCCTTTGGCCGGAGAGAATGTCATGAACGTGATCGTGGTGGCTGCTGAATGCTCTCCCTGGTGCAAAACAGGCATGGACATTACTGTTTGTGGTTTTCCCCATGGTTTCTGTTTCATTTCATCTTTTATGTTGCTTGAATTACTCGTGTGAGCAGTTATTGAATATTATAGGTGGTCTTGGAGATGTTGTGGGAGCTCTGCCCAAGGCTTTGGCAAGAAGAGGACATCGTGTTATGGTAGTACTCTCAGGCTTCTGTTCTTCTTTTGGCTGCCTTGTTTTGTTTTGGTGGCATCTTCAATATCTCATCATCAGCATCTGGTGAATTTATGCTTTGATAATTTGAGATGCACATAGTCGGATCGGATGTGGTGAAATGCAAGACGATTGCACATGAACAATACTATCTGAAAAGTGATTTTGTGGTTCTTATATTATAAGCATCTGAATTCTGAAACCTTGATAATGTGGTACAAAAGGACTAGCATGACTCCGTTATAGTGGTTTTATATTCAAAATATTTACATTGCACAGAATGCCATTTTGTCAGAAACTATTTGTTAGGATAGCCATACAAAATGTTAGTCTTATTATTACACATGGCTACATTGTAGTATCTGACTTAAGATTGGATAGAACTAGATGACGTGATCTAACATTTTGGGGAATGCTTGTTTCAACTAAGGTTGTGGTGCCAAGGTATGGGGACTATGCAGAGGCCTTCGATATGGGAATACGGAAATACTACAAAGCTGCAGGACAAGTATGTCTAAACCTCTGGATCAAAAGGAGCTTGAAATAGTAAATGGCAGGGCCTAAAGTTGCAATATTCTCAATTGAATTGGCTTTCGTTTTGTCTTGCAGGACTTGGAAGTGAACTATTTCCATGCATTTATCGATGGAGTTGATTTTGTGTTCATCGATGCACCTCTCTTCCGGCACCGTCAAGATGATATATATGGGGGAAATAGACAGGTGAAGCTTCTTTCTGTTGATCTTTCACAATTCACTTTGCACTGGTAAATTATGAATATCTAGCCAAAGTTCTTTTTTGATTGAGACGTGATTTCCCATTTTACTTCAGGAAATTATGAAGCGCATGATTTTGTTCTGCAAGGTTGCTGTTGAGGTAACCCCCTGAACTATATTGTCAACCATACTGAAAATTTGTAAATTTTTAGGATTTCACAATATCAATAATTAAGTGTGTCATATACAAATCCAGCCAAATGTTAAATTCTTGGACTGCTGGTGCTGGTCTCATCTTCTGCACCAGTGAATGGCATTTTATTGTCTTGATTTGTCCCTGTTGCTCATGTAACTCAGTGCTCATGTTCTTTTGTTGGTACATTCCTCCATGTTCTGTATCTGAATATTGTTCTGTTATATACGCGACTAAGAGTATTGTACTATCTGCTCTGTTCCTTCATAACTTGCAGGTTCCTTGGCATGTCCCATGTGGCGGTGTGTGCTATGGAGATGGCAATTTGGTGTTCATTGCGAATGATTGGCACACTGCACTCCTTCCTGTCTATCTGAAGGCATATTACAGAGACAATGGCATCATGCAGTACACTCGCTCCGTTCTTGTCATACATAATATCGCCCACCAGGTCGTTTCCTTTTCCTAATCATGAATTTTCTGTGCCGTTGCTGTTTTTCTATATAGAAATTAAAATTGTTTAATCAAATTGTCATCATGGTGCATGGAAGGTTACTGAACAATGCCTTTTTTCTATCTGAAAACTGAATGATGGCATGCATTGCTCAATTCGTCAATCATTTGTTTCAGATATTATTCTAAACTAGAATTCACATTTCTGGATCCTAATGGCTTCCCTCTTCCCTTGCAGGGTCGTGGCCCTGTAGATGAATTTCCGTACATGGACTTGCCTGAACACTACCTCCAGCATTTCGAGCTGTATGATCCTGTCGGCGGCGAGCATGCCAACATCTTCGCCGCGGGCTTGAAGATGGCGGACCGGGTGATCACGGTGAGCCGCGGGTACCTGTGGGAGCTGAAGACGGTGGAAGGCGGCTGGGGCCTCCACGACATCATCCGCTCCAACGACTGGAAGATCAACGGCATCGTGAACGGCATCGACCACAAGGAGTGGAACCCCGAGGTGGACGTGCACCTGCGGTCGGACGGCTACACCAACTACTCCCTGCAGACGCTGGACGCCGGCAAGCGCCAGTGCAAGGCGGCCCTGCAGCGGGAGCTGGGGCTGGAGGTGCGCGACGACGTGCCGCTGCTGGGGTTCATCGGGCGCCTGGACGGGCAGAAGGGCGTGGACATCATCGGCGACGCGATGCCCTGGATCGCGGGGCAGGACGTGCAGCTGGTGATGCTGGGCACTGGGCGCGCCGACCTGGAGCGGATGCTGCAGCACTTCGAGCGGGAGCACCACAGCAAGGTGCGCGGGTGGGTGGGGTTCTCGGTGCCCATGGCGCACCGCATCACGGCGGGTGCCGACGTGCTGGTGATGCCGTCCCGCTTCGAGCCCTGCGGGCTGAACCAGCTCTACGCCATGGCGTACGGCACCGTCCCCGTGGTGCACGCCGTGGGCGGGCTCAGGGACACCGTGGCACCGTTCGACCCATTCGCGGGCGCCGGGCTCGGGTGGACGTTCGACCGCGCCGAGGCCAACAAGCTGATCGATGCGCTCGGGCACTGCCTCGACACGTACCGCAAGTACCCGGAGAGCTGGAGGGGCATCCAGGAGCGCGGCATGTCGCAGGACCTCAGCTGGGACCACGCAGCCGAGCTCTACGAGGAGGTCCTCGTCAAGGCCAAGTACCAGTGGTGAACCCTCGGCAATCGGCATCGATAGGGCGCGCAACAACTTCTGCTTGTGTTGTTTGTTTACCCGGCTCGATCATCCGTTGTACATTGCGCATTCAACGGTACGTCTCGGTCTCGGTGAAGAACTCCATATGAGCCGCTGCGCGGTGATGCGTGGCCACAGGTGGCACACCGGCGGCATCCGGGGAGTAGTGGGTGGAGGTTGTATGGCAGTGTACTGAGCTGTGTGCTTCCGAGTTCCGACTGGATTTGTACTTCGTAGAGCAGTAGTGGAGGTTGTATGGAGTATGGACTATGGGGTGGAAGAAGTATACATTTTTAGTGTTTTGTTATATTGATTATTACTGATATACTTGGAATGTCAACTCAATAAATGTAGAGGCTATTATGTCCGTCGATTGTAGTGTCAAAAGGGTGGAGCTAGAAAATACGAACCAGAGGCAAGTGCTAATAGATGAATTATTAGAGCGGGCGATAAAAATAACAATTTTCACTGAATTATATAGTGAAATTTTGTTTACATAAGAGGATTTCATTTAGCATAGGGGTGCTTTGGACCCACAAATCATCCGGTTCGGCTTAGGTGTTAACCACTTACTTTTTCCTCCTTCACTTTAGGCCCCACGTGTCATCTGCAGCCACTTGGTTCGGGTCATAGAGGTTTAGGCCTCCTTTAGAACAAAGGGTAGATTTACGAATTTTGTAGGATTCAAATCCTATAGGAATTTTTTCTATGTGGCCCTTTGGAACAAAGGATTGAATTCCTACCAATCCTATGAAATCCCTACGGAATGGCTATTTGCATTGAGATTTTGGAGGAATTTTAACATAGGTCCAACCTCTTGAAAACTTTCTCTATCTCTCTCCTCTAATTCTTACGTTTCTCCTACACTGCATCCAAACTCTGTATTAGAAACTTTTCTGTGTTTTCAATTCATGTAGGATTGCAAGTGATAGGCAACTCTATTTCTGTGTTTTTCCTATTCCTGTGTATTGTGAATCCTGCATTCTAAAGGAGCCCTCAGGGTGGGTTTGTCAAGGACTCAAGGTTCCAAGATCTATGGGCTTAAAGAGATAGCCAGACAAAGTTCTAGTTCATGATAAAATTCCATGACAATGTTCAGGAATAGAACATTCAAGTTTAGAAGGAGAACATTTCTTGATTAGCAAAAATATTTCAAGGTTTAGAGTATATTGTTCTAACTTAATGAGAAACTACTCTAGGCACATGAAGAAATTATTTTAACTCCATGATAAAATTATTCCAAACTCATGAGAAAAATGTTCTAGGTCGACAATAAAATGGTGCAACTTAAAAAAAAAAGAATTGCACATTCAGAAATAAATTGATTCAACTTCGTGAGAATAATGTTGCAGCTTAAAGTGTTAGTCTAAATGGTGAACTCTAAACAATATGTCATCATTCGTTTAGCGAGTATTCAGACTAAAAGGTAGATTAAATAGGCTTAAATGGATTAAACAGGATTTAATAGACTCACAGTTGACTATCGAGTAGCATTTAACTACTCGTTGATGGATAGTTTAATTTACAGTATAAAAGATCAAGTTTTTGTAATATTATTTATCACCAATGAAAACTTCTATTTTCCTCACAATTTCCCTATCGCACAGGTCTGAAAGAATTGGAAAGAGTCAAAAAAGATAGAAAAAAATATTTTTACCGTTTAGTTTTTTTATTTTCTCACATTGTATTCTACCCATACCCACTAAATAATTTCCTTGTCTTGGAATTAATGAAAAATAAAGGACGTGAATCAAGGGCGATTAATTTATTTTTATCTTTCATTTTCCTCCTTTTTTGATTACATAGTTTGTCTAGGCTCAAACAATCTAAACAAACCATGCGATTTACAAATGCATTATTTGGCTCAGTATTTGTTTAGATTCAAACATGGTTAAACCATGCCAAATTTGGTATGGTCGTGTTTGCCTTAAAACAAATAGCCTCTAGACACTTTCACGACATATAAGATTGAGCCATCGATGCATGTTTAGACCCACTATGACCCTGACTTATTGAACCTACTCTAGCCCGAACTGATGGCCCAAATTAAAACAACCCACCAAGCATCTCTATTATTACCCCTACCACATCAAAGTAGCCCAACTGGAAGACCAGCCCGCTAAAATCATTTCACACCAAACCATTAGGAGTGATACTGTTTGTTGCCAATGCTAATATGGGCCTACATTTTTTAGTACAACAATTATCTATAAGTGGCAAAAAAAAAAAACTCAACTAAAACAACAATTTATTCAAGTGGAAGGGAAAAAGTATTCTACCAAAATAACAACAGTCTAAGGGATAAAGTCAAATATGTATGAACGGACATGTTCGAGGCACAGTGTCTCAAAATTTAACAATGGTATGATATAAGCTTGTCACACCATTTGGGTTGGCTCACACATTTTTCTTCTATGTTGGTTAAATATAGAACTATATTTAGATTTAAGAACCAAATCTACGTTTTATGGTTAAATATTATTATAATGTACTTACAATGTTTAAAATTGAAATTACAATAAATTTATATAAGAGTGATGGTGTAAAAAACAAGCCCCGTGGAGAACACACGCCCCCGATTTTCCTTAAGAGGAATTATGATTATAATGTACTTACTGTTATTTAAAATTGAAATTACATTAAATTTAAATAAGAGTGATGGTGTTAAAAAAAGGCCCCATGGAGGACACACATCTCTTGGATTTTTATTAAGACTAATAAATCCCACCGGGACTCGGAAATTTTTTTTCTGAAACTCAAACTTCGGTAGCGATCATTGGACTACAACCTCCTTGGCAAAGAGTAGTGATGGTGTAATTAAATCTGGATGTTGGAGTCAGTTCGGAAGACTTGAATTGACCCAATTATGCTTCTGTCAAGCTATAACATCGGGTCACTGGATTTAAATGAGATGATTAGAAATCAGGTGCCATGCAGCAGAAACTCCTAAAACACCCGAGCAACTAAGCAAGCAATAGGCTGGAGCCTCAATGTCATTTGCGAGAACTCAGGCAAAATTGGTTCTCCTACAAAACTAGATACACATCAGTGTATATGTATCATTTTCAAAGAACGGGTACTCTTCACTCTTCCAAGATAAAGACAGCTCGCGCCGTGCGAGTCCTAGTAAAAATGCCAGGAACGAAGAATGACAGCACATTTCTCATCCCATCTAACCTTGTTTTGAGAACAGAAATAAAGGAATAACGTCTCAATTCTCAAACACTAGTGGATCGGTGACCCGTAGCCACCAGAATATCAATAGGAATATGCTGTTTCTCCTAGAGAGTAGGGAGAGAGAACAGAGGCAGAGAACTAACATTGATGGTCACGGAAACAACTCCTCAAATCAAAGAAAAGACGGCGGAGATCCATCCTAGGGATACGGGGACTGACATGGGATTGTTGCAATACTACTGTGACGGACTCCAGCAGGTGGGCTAAAACCCTATCTATCCACTATTCTAACTATTCCTCTCTCTGTTAACAGTGTCGCTGCAGTGTTGTTTTGTACTGTACCCAGCCATATACCTGGACCGCTGGACTTAGCCTGAGGGCGGGGGAGCTAGCATATTTTTTAGCTAAGCTAGCATGTGGTTGGCGGCCGATGGCCCGAGGTGGGACTTGGGCCGTGCCGTGCTGGTACGGTCTGGCCCTCTCGTGCTTCGTGCTACATTGTGCCGTGTTTGATTGGCACGTCGTGCCTATCGTGCAGTGCTTTACGTGCTCAACATACTTTGAAGTAGGCCCAACCACGGTCCACGTGCCGTGCTAGCCTAAGGTCCGGACGTTATAAATTTCACTAGATTTTATATATGATCTACCTATTGTATCGTAAATGGTGAAAATTTAAGAGAAAAGCCACCAGAAAAACTAAAATGATCATTTTTTTTATTTTTCAATATAAATATTCACAATGTCATATTATCGTGCCGTGCCGTGTAGTCCATCGTGCCGTGATCCTAGACACGGCATGGCTCTCGTGTCGTGCCGTGCTTTGAGTCGTGATCCTGACGTAAGAAAATCTAGTATAGTTATATATCATTAGTTTCTAACTTTCTACAAATGTGCATACATATGTAGTGGTGCTTCTTTTTGTTTACTACTAGCAATAGGTTGAGGGTTCTAACCCTATCATATGCAAGTTTTTCTTTTATTTTTTTTTGGCAATTGCAGGTGTATTGGATGAGTTCAAATTTTAGCTCAGCCTCCCTTTTGATCAATTTTTGAATCCGCCATGCTCTGTTTACCGTATCGGTACAGTGTTATTTTGTATTATTGGCAATCCTTTTAGACGCTCAACTGAACAGGATCATACATCTCTAGAAGAACAATCCAAATTTAATAAATGCAATCAATTCGTAGCATGGTTTTCGAAAGCAGCGGTTCCACATCACACGTCCCGTTCCTCGGCCAATTTCTTATTCTGTGCGCGGCGCACGCGCGTACCTAGCGACGAACGGACGCGTGTCGAGCGGGGGTGCGGCGTACATTCGTGGGCAGCCGGACATTGGCTCGCGCGGCAGCGCCCACCGTCCACGTGACGTGATGCTCTTGCCTGCCCGACAGAACTGCATCGCTGTTTGCCTGCCTGCATGACGTGATGCTCATGCCTGCGTGCTTGCCCGTTGCCTCCCGTGTTCTGTACTTCTGTGTAAATGTGTGCAGGTCCTTTTTTTTTACTCTTGTTTTTGTTTTTTCCCTGTATTATTCCACTTCGTCCGTGAGAACTATCACATCCATTTAATTATTTTGTTATCAAAACATGCGATGATGATTTCGGATACTTTTTGTCACTTTTTAAATACTTTCATATCAAAAGTTTGTAGTAAATAATCTAATGTATGATTTAAAATTTCTACTATATAATCTAAAAGTTTCTAGTGTATGGTATAAAAGTTTCTAGTGTATGGTATAAAAGTTTCTAGTAAATAATCTAGTGTATGATTTAAAATTTCTGCTATATAATTTAAAAGTTTCTAGTGTATGGTATAAAATTTTCTAGTGTATGATTTAAAAGTTTCTAGTAATGATTTAAAGTTTCTAGTAAATAATCTTGTATGATTTAAAATTTCTACTATATAATTTAAAAGTTTCTAGTGTATTGTTTAAAAGTTTCTAGTGAATGATTTAAAAGTTTCTAGTATATGATTTTAAAGTTTCCAGTAAATAATCTAGTGTATGATTTAAAATTTCTACTATATAATTTAAAAGTTTCTAGTGTATGGGATAAAAGTTTCTAGCATATGATTTTAAAAGTTTCTAGTATATGATTTAAAAGTTTCTAGTAAATAATCTAGTGTATGATTTAAAGTTGTTAGTATATAATTTAAAAGTTTCTAGTGTATGATTTTTAATAGTTTCTAGTATATGATTTAATTACTATTTTTTTAATATAGTACACATGCTACTTTTGCATCTATATGTACGTGTACAGTCCCTCCGCCCTAAATTCTACCCTCTTCACCCAGGTTCTCGAAGAGGAAAAAAAATGAAACCATTGTAGTTTTTGAGTATTTTTCAAATACACGTATAGATGCAGCGGGAGCTTGATATGGGAATGTGCAATGGGTTTCATTTGCACGCGAAAGCCCAATACGAGAAATACGGAGGAAACCTGATAAAGAAAGTCCAATACGGGAAAAGCACGCGCGGAGCTGTGTGAGGTTAGCGCCAACCGAGCCTGATACGAGAACGGAGAAGGAACGCGCGCGTCCTCCCAGCTCTCGCGCGCCGCGCGCGCATGCCGGCGCCCACGCGCTGAATAAGAGCGTCGCTTCCTCGGTCCTCTCGTTGCTGGAACTTCGCTAGCTTCTGCTCCCACCAGCAGCTTCGATTCGTCAGAAAAAAAAAAAAAACACCACCTTCGTCGCGTCATGTTCGTGCACGCCAGCGGAGGCGTGGTCAGGTCGATTCACACACACCGCCCCTGTCCTGTAGCGGAACACGAGAAACACGACGATGAGAGGGAGCATCCAAACCGGGGCCTGCAGGGAAAAAAAGCTTTGGCGCCACCGTCGCGTCCACCAAAACGATTCCTGTCCGGCTGGCCGCCCGGTGGTGGTGGTGGACTGGTGGGTACGGCCACGACGGCGACGCTTCGGCCGGCGCGCGGCAGCCAAGCTAGCCATAGCCAAGCGTCCAAATTCCAACCCAACTACCACGAACGACAGAATCCATCCGCGTCCACCCCCACTCCACGACGTTCGCCTTTGGCATTTCCATTGTGCTGCTCGGCTGCTGCCTTGCTGTGGCTTGGTGTAGCCAGTGACCAGTGCGTGCACAAATCTAGCTCTGCTGTGCTGTGTCTCCGTGGGCTCACCGGAGCAGTACCGGCGGTACGTGATGCTCGTAGCGGCGGAAGAGACAACCTTCCAGTGTACTACACCAGTCGTGTACTGAGCCACTGCCCTCTAGCCCCCTACACACACTGACATGTTGGCTCTTGTGTGAGTTGGCCCACTTGTCAGTGACTGAAGCTGCGGTGTAGCCATTGGCCAGCAGGCCAGACTGCGGCCGGCTCGTGAGCTCCACTGGTCCACCCGCCTCATCGTTGCTGGTAGGCAGCCAGTGCAACTGCAAAAGCGGCCGCCCCCCACCGACGCGACCCGCGAAAAGCAACGCTCCCAAAAGGTTGCAGGCTACAGCTCGCGCGCAGGGGAGGTGGAGTGGAGGGGCGGCCGCGGACGCGCGTGCGTGCGGAAGCAATGCGTGGCGCGGCGGCGGCGGCCTCCTTAGCCACGGCGGCGGCGGCGGGGTGGCTCGACCTCGACGGGCCGTCGTCGTCCCCGCTGCTTGGCTGGTGGCCGGCGTGGGACGCGGCGCGCGCGGCGGCCGTGGCGCCGGCGCTGGCCGCCGCGTCGTGGGTCTTCCTGGCGCTGTCCGCCATGCTGCTCGTGGACGCCGTGTTCCTCGCCGCCGTCAGCCTTCTCGCGCGGCGGACGCCGTGCCCGGCGTTGGGCCCCATTGCCGGCTCCACCGCCGCCGGGGAGGACGGGGACGGGGACGAGGAGGCGGGCGGCGGCGGCGGCGGCGGATACTACCCCATGGTGCTCGTCCAAATCCCCATGTACAACGAGCGGGAGGTCCGTACGTGTACATTCACTCGCTGTAGTGTACAGAGCGTACAGCTACGCAATGCAATGATGTTTCCAAATTCCAACGGTGCTGTTATACGATCGTTCGTACGTGAAATACGCACCAGTAATACCATTTCCTTTTTTGTTTGGGCGCGAATGCAGGTGTACAAGCTCTCCATTGGAGCAGCGTGCGGCCTGGAGTGGCCGTCGGATAGGGTCATCGTACAGGTTCTTGACGACTCCACTGATCCGACGGTCAAGGTAAGCCTGAACCTTCTCGCCCTTGTCGTTTGGCTCAACTGTACGTATGTCCCGAGCCTCAGCCCTCAAGAGTGCAAGTTCAGTGGACCCGCAGTGACAGCGATCGATGGTTTCAGTTCACTCTAGCTAGCCAGGCAATGCTCACTGATCATCAATGGAGTCGTTGCTCTGTTGTTAATTTGTGAAAGGAATTTGGCTGTGTTTAGATCCAAACTTTCTTTCAAATTCTACTATGCAAAAAGAAGATTTCCCATCATATCAAAAATGCCGGCACATGCATGGAGTACTAAACGTAGATGAAATCAAAAAATAATTGTACAGTTTAGATGTACTTTGCGAGACGAATCTTTTGAGCCTAGTTAGGCCATGGTAGGACAATATTTACCACAAACAAACGAAATGTGCTACAGTGCGCTACAGTGTCGGATGTGATGTTTTTGGTCAAATTTTGGCAGATTTCGCCTGCTTTTCGCCTCCACTTTTTATCTAAACACAGCCTTTATAGCACCCAGCAATGAGCTAGCAGAGTCGATAGAATAGAACGGCAGTCGTCAGAATGTCAGATAGCGGCAAGATGATACGTCAGATAGCAGAGTCGATAGAATAGTATGCCCGGGCCCGTATGGGGACACAGTAGGGTGAGAACTACACTAAATTGTATGCATATATAAGAAACTGCTAAAGACGACAATAAGGGATAAGATCAGTACCTCCTAGGTACTACTCCCTCCGATCTAAATTGATAGAAAGTGCACATGGCCGCAAATGGACATTCAAACGTTTCAGTTCGCAAATTTCTAAACTCAGTGCGACATAGTCACATAGACATTTCTACTGTTACCTGTTGGAGTTGGAGTTAAAAACAAGCACTACATATTAAGTTGCATTGGCATTGCTGAATTTACCGTTGTACTGTGCTCTCAATAGGATCTGGTGGAGCTTGAATGCAAGTTTTGGGCTAACAAAGGCAAAAACGTAAAATACGAGGTGAGGAACAATCGGAAAGGGTATAAGGCTGGTGCACTGAAACAAGGGATGCTGTACGACTATTCCCAGCGGTGTGATTTTGTAGCTGTGTTTGATGCCGATTTCGAGCCAGAGCCTGACTTCCTCATGAGGACCGTCCCATATCTCGTGCATAATCCAAAAATTGCTCTTGTTCAAGCACGGTGGGAATTTGGTAAGCATGAAACTGCTCATCTCGTCATGAGTTCCTTTGATTAGGTTCTGCTTGTGGCTGCTATGATGTAACGTGCTACACTTTCTTAAAGAGCTGATGATATATAAAAATGTAATTCTTGGAGAATTACTCACAGGGTTGGCATATTAAGTTTAGATCTTGTCATGGAACGGTCAATCTCCTTTGGAAGCTGCTTTAAGACAAACAGCTAATCAGCTACCAAAGATATTTGAAAACAGGGTCCACAAAATAAGATTATAATTAGGTTTCATTAGTGTTGTAGCAGATATATTTTGAAATGAGTATTTAGTAATAACTATTTCTATCTAGACTATATTACACTACATTGCACCGCAACAGTGACGAATTGCCTCTTAGCATGTCGTTCTTCAATGATGTGGGCACTGTGTTGCCTCTGCATAGGTACAAATCATATAAATATTTGGTAGCTTAACACTACCATTGAAAATACAACTGAGTTGCACTCACACCTATGGTTAATGTTACAGCAAGGGAAAGAAGACACATTTTGATTAAAACAGAAGTTTTGTCCCTTGATGTGCTGAGTAGGCTTTATCCATCTGATGCATCTCTTGTTCCAATTGACAGGAACTTGCTGACTGGCATTTCGGGACGATTTTGCAGTTAACCCCAAGGAATTCCTGATGACAAGGATACAAAAGATGACATTAGATTATCACTTCAAAGTAGAGCAGCAAGCAGGTTCATCCACCTTTGCCTTCTTTGGTTTCAACGGTATGACTGAAAAACTCTCTCGATTGGAATTCAATCATCAGTAATGCTGTAGGACTAACTCTATTTAACTTCAGGAACTGCTGGTGTCTGGAGGATTTCTTCCATTAGGGAAGCCGGGGGCTGGGAGGATCGAACCACTGTGGAAGACATGGATTTAGCAGTCAGAGCAGGTCTGAAAGGATGGAAATTCATCTATGTCGGTGATGTTAAGGTAAAATAGTACTAATGCTCATATGATTCAGTTTTCTAGTTAAACTACAACGTTTGGTCGGCAGTTCTACTTAAAAACTGGCCTTAAAATATACAGCAGAAGAAAAAGTACTTATAGCGTGATGTGATCAGTGATCTGCTAGGAACTTACTGTTGGAATCATAGGTAAAAAGTGAACTGCCAAGCAATCTGAAGGCATATCGCCGTCAACAACATCGATGGACATGTGGGGCAGCAAATTTATTCCGAAAGATGGGAGTAGAGATTATTGTGACTAAGGTAAATTTGCTCAACTACAATCTAGCCATGATTTTCGTTAGAGACAAAAGGTGATTTCTTTCTGGTAAGAATCAACATCGATTCCTCTAGCCAATAAAACATGAGTATCAATTGTAGAGTCCTTCATGATCTGGCCATCCCATTGCACATTGCGGAACTGCTGTTTGTTTCTTTGGCGATATTTATCTGATGTCCTCTAAATCCTGGAGCAGGAGGTGTCGTTTTGGAGGAAGCTCTATTTGATCTACAGCTTCTTTTTCATTAGGAAGGTCGTTGCTCATGTGGTACCTTTCATGCTCTACTGTGTAGTAATTCCTCTGTCCGTACTAATCCCTGAGGTCACGATTCCTGTATGGGGGGTGGTTTATGTCCCAACAACAATCACACTTCTATATGCCATCAGAAGTCCAAGGTTTGCATCTTCAACAACTATCTCACACCAGGTAGGATGGTAGGAATGTTTCTAACAACTGCCTTGCTTTCAGTTCTCTCCATTACATACCATTCTGGATCCTTTTTGAGAATGTGATGTCTTTCCATCGAACAAAAGCGACATTCATCGGTTTGCTTGAGCTTGGGAGCGTAAATGAGTGGGTTGTCACAGAGAAGCTAGGTAATGCAAACTGTTCTAAGCCTGTGCCGCAAATAGTTGAAAAGCCTCCCTGCAGGTTTTGGGACAGGTAGCGTGGACGTTTTGTATATTGGTCCTCTAACTTTTATCAAGTTTCTGTTTGAACGGATTCTAATTTGTGCACTGTTTCCATGCTCCTTTCAGATGCACTATATCAGAGATTTTAGTTGCCATCTTCCTCTTCTTCTGTGCGACATACAACTTGGTTTACGGAGGCGACTTCTATTATGTGTACATATATCTGCAGGCAATAACATTCCTTATTGTTGGCACTGGTTTCTGCGGAGCATCCAGTTCCAACTCATAGGGAGGCATAACAGCTAGGTCTGATTCAACAGAAGAATTGTCCATGTTAGGTCATGAACTCACGATTCCTACTAATAACCTCATTGCATTGTGTTGTGTCAAGTATACTGTGAAGGCAAAGGATGCCCTTTTCTTTTCTGTTTTGTTAGAGCATATCGGAATATCATTCGAATGGATATGATAGATTAGGACCATTTGTAATTCAGGCCTTCTATCTCTAAGGAGGCCACTTGTCCCATAAATAATGTACTTCTACGTAACCCAGTCACGAGGGTTAGCAATACATCAACAATTTTACCAACAATATCTTTTCTTAGTGGTATCATGTCAATTAAGCCTTTAGTTCCAGATGTGTCATTGGTTATCGCTCTATCACGTGCATGTGTCTAGCGCCCCATGAAACCAGTTCACATTGCCTATGCAGGAGATTGTCCATGAGGATCTCCACTCGTGGCGGCGAGACACATGCCTAGGGTTCCCGCTAGCGATTGACTTGATCGGCTCTCCTTGATGCTTTTGACTTTTCCCCTAATACGATCATGGCTTCTCCAGTCAGTAGATTCATCGTGGCGGTTTCTGTTAGTTTTTTTTTTCTAATCTAAAATAAGATATTGTATCATCCACAACCCATCATCGTCCTCACGTTCACAAGCCTCTACTTTGACATCAAGGTCAACTCTATCAGCACCTTCATCATCTCTAACAGTGTGGCATGGCGTGGTACATGAAGTTCAAGGGGTGTCCGCATTCTTCTCCATCTGTCTTCATCCACACATTTGTTTTACCCTGAACGTTGCATTTCCTCCTATCCGCTCCTACAATGTCAACCACTTTGTCAAACCAGTGAGCATGGATTTCTCCCGGTTCAAGACAACAAGTGATAGCTGCGATGCAGCGAGTGCTGCTGAGAGGTAGGATCATCGCGAGCTCAATTCTAGCCATAGGCGCGCAATGTGCGAGAAAAGACAGGCAGATAATGGCAGGCCAACTTGTAGCTGGCTATTTGACTTTCTCGCATTCTTCTTTATTTTTTTCCTTCCTTCTCTTCTTCGATCTCTATTTTCACTTCCTTCTTCTCTGTCCATGTGTGGAAATTATAGAGGGCTTAAGAGGGGCTCCATTATCCATACCAGGGTAGTTGGGGCTCGAGCCCGACCACCCTGTAATTGATAGTTTTGTGCTTTGTTGCGTTGGGGCTCGAGCGCGACCGCCCCACGCGCTGAATCTACCTCTATGAATAGATTGATAGACTTGTGCTTTTTGGCACAAACTAGCCGCTCAGACGTGCTATATAATTTTCTTAGAACTAGCAAAATGACCCGCGCAAATAGCGCGGCTAGCTAGTATTTTTTACATTTTAGTTAATGAAAATTAATTTCGTTTGATTATTTTTACTTAGCTTTCCTTTTGTTATTTTTATCTATTGCTCATACATAATATTCTCTCCAAATCCGAATTAGTTATCGTTTTAGAAATCGACACGGTCTTCGAAACATAATTTTGACCAGTGTTTTATTAGAAAAAAAATATCTTAATAAATTATACTTAATGAAAGTACTTGTTAAGACAAATCTATACATATGACTTTCAAAATTTAAGGCTAAATAATATAAAAGTTATATATAGTCAAAGGTTTAAAAGTTATTTATAGCTTTTCTAAAAGGAACTAATTCAGACCTAGAGGGAGTACATATTATTTTCCTATATTTTTATGCAATATTTTAGAATATGTGTTTCATGACTTGAGCTTTAAATTTTTTTAGATATATTTTTTACCAACGTATTATAGAAATTTTATATGTTGTTGTATGGATCTAGATAAAATTGGTATTTATAATTTAGATTCTAGATTCTATTTATGATTTGTCTTTATCTTGAAGTATTGACTCATAAAATTGAGACATACATATTCCTTTTTAAGTTTAGTCTAAAATTATATCATACAAAATATAATTGCCGAATTATTTATACTTTTGAGTTGATGTTTGGAAGGCATGAGTAGAAACGTAAGTATGCGAGTACATGAAGAAATCTATTAAGTCTTGTAGATATATTAATTGGCAAATGTTTATATGCATTGGTGTGTGGGGTCCAAATAACACTGCTAGTTAATCCTTTAGCCCTACTATGACTAATATTTTAGAAATCAATTTTTGTCCCCAAATAACTGATGCCGTAGGAGTAATAACATAACCTTTTTTTTTTCATGTATGTTGCATACACCAAATTAGGAGAAGATGGATACGCTAAATCGAGCCATATGTATTGTTTCCCATCCATAATAGTTTGAAATTTTATTATGGGATGAAGATGGTATAATTTAATACCGAGGTTCTAACTACTCTATTGATTCGCATAATTGTCTAGCCATTGAAGAAGTTATGTTTCAATATAACTTCTAGAGTTTTTTTTGGAAAGGGCATATATAGCCAACATTCAAGCCTTCACTTTGTTCATTCGTCACATTCAAAAAAAATTGTAAGTTATTATTTATTTTGTTATGATTTATTTTTGTTATAGAGAATTTCAGCATGATTTGTTTCCTTATATGTTTACATAAATTTTTTTGAATAAGATGAATGATCGAAATTGTGGAAAAAGTCAGCCACAACTTGTATTTAAAACTAGAGGGAGTACATACTAATTAAGTAAATGTGCCTGGTCTGGTTTCTCTAATGTGCTCTTTGGCAGTCTCCCCTACATGGTTTTTGTTTGTCAATTCAACATATAGAAGTTGTAACTTTGCAGGATAGCAGGTGGGTTTTGTGGACTATGATGACACTAACCTCTAAGGGAGAGAGCGACCATAGTTTTGTATTTTGGGATGACAAATATGAAATCAATTAGAACACCTGCTTAACAGTGCACATCTATAATAATAAAGGCCATAGGTTTTTCTTTGCTACCACTCTAGGAAAATGATTAACCCTAACTATACATGGGTATATTATATCAATAGCGCATATCTTTCTCTTTTTTTTTACCAATTAACATGGTAACATTGAAGCCTTTGATTTAACCTCTATGTTTTTTTCCTATAACGGATGATTGATATTTTATCCTCTTTCACAAAAAACATTATTTACTATTATTTGTATTCGACATAAAATATTGGATTAGTCTAGACTAATGCGGGGTTATAGCAATCAACACGTACATCCATACTCCGATCCCGGTATCACCGTGTCGGTTTTTCCGCGACGGCCGACGCCCTACGCCGCGACGGCACGGTGTCCACAACGACTCTAAAAAACTCGCCCAATTTTGGGGAGTACCTGATGACGCTGGCCATCGCCAGTTCGGCACGCCGCCGCTGACGTACTCGGCCATCGCAGATACGGGCTGCAGCGACCTTGTCTAGACGCAGCGCGCCCTTTGTCAGCCAGTGCTTCCAGCAGCCGACGCCGCTGTACAACCCGTCCAGCTCCACCACGTTCAGCCTTAGCTTCTCCCTCCCGTGAGACAACAATCTGAGGGAGCCGAGATTTTCCGCGTCACAAGAAGGCTGGATTGAGGTCCTTCCGGTCCCTTCGATCGAAGTATTGGATGGCAATTGTTGGGTTTTGGCCCAGTAGATTTGGGGCGAATGCTCCAAACCTTCGCTCAGAAGAGAATGACGAAGGTTATGGAGTAGACGAAAGACAAATAAACAAAGATTTACGGACGAAGGTCAAGATAGTAATTTGCTCTTTCCCATTCCATCATCACGTGCCTCCAAACTCTGGCCTCAGGGCCATATATATAGGGGTGGTTGTTTACGTATCTTCTTTTGAGAAACTTTAGAATTATAGATATGTCCCTATTATACATGGGTCGGCCATTTATTAGGCCGGGCCTTCTAGTGGTTAGGCTCCTTCCCTGGAGTTCCTACTTAACTACCGTTCGTTCGTCTGGCTCCCAGCGAACGATCCCCCATGCGTCGATGTACTCAGTGACGCGTGGGGGTGCTGGCTACTCCCCCCGCTCGCCCCAGGTGAGATGTTTTTCTTTACTTTTTTCTGTTTATTTTTTTTATTTTTTGTTAACTTTTAAGTTTAGATAATTTTATGTAAACATAATTTTATCAAGAATATTTTTATGCAACCATAATTTATAACGATAACTTTATGTAAGCATAATTTTATCACAAATATTTTATGCAACCGTAACTTATTACGATAATTTTACGTAAGCATAATTTTATCACAAATATTTTATGCAACCGTAATTTATGACGATAACTTTACGCAAGCATAATTTTATCCCATAATTTATGACGATAATTTTATGCAAACATAATTTTATCATGAATAATTTATGCAATCATAACTTATTACGATAATTTTATATAAGCATAATTTTATCACGAATATTTTTATGCAACCATAATTTATTATAAAAAATAAAAATAAAAAAAATAAAAATCTTACCTGAATCCACGTGGGGGCGTGGGGGAGTCGCTCGCTGGCCACGAATCCAGCGAACGCTCGTCAATTAGCAGCGCCCCTGCTTCCCCCAAGAGCAATGATGACCTATGGTTCAGCGCCGCAAGTCCCAAGAGGACGGAGCCTAAGCGTGTGTATGGCACCGGGTGTGGACGTCAGGTGTCCAGGGCTCCGAGACGTTCACGTTCAGCTCGACGCCGTTCGATCAGGCCTGCGTCCATAGCATTGTTTTCGACTGCAGCAATGCTAGCAACACCGACTTTAAAGTGTAACGGCTTCTCGGACGGCCTCGTCGAGTTGGGCAAGGGGCGCTTGGCGCTCGTCTCCCAGCTCAACAGCCCCAAGTTAAGCTCTCCTCCTGCCACATGCCGTTCCAGTGACATAGTCACAAAGTATCAGGACCGATAGGGTTGAGGTACGGGGTCAAGGAATGTGGTACGCCACTTGTGAAAGATTTTTACAAGACGGAATCGAAAAAATGATTCGTGTACTCGGTTTGGGTCGACGTATCCGGATCGAGGGTCGCTACCATCGATCCCGTTTTCTGTGACTATGTTCCAGGACATCAATAGCACCAGCACGCTCCTCCTCGGCCCGTCAGCGGCGCTTAACGACACCGGCGTCCGCACCACGCCGTTCGTCGGCAGCCCGACCCATGGACATCTACTACAACATCAACCTTACTGGCATATCTCTCGGCACGATGGCTCTGTGCCGCTGTCCATCCCGCACGGGCGCATTCTCCCTGAATGCCGACGACGACGCCGGTTCCGCTTCGACGGCGTGGACGTGGTGTTCCCGGCGGACAATGCAACTACATGATGCTGGACGCCGGCTTGTGGAACCTGGCGTCTAGCGATGCAGAACCAGACCAACGGCGCCATGAGCACGCTTGGCAACTACCAGCAGGCAGCACCAGAACATGCACATATATTCTCGACGACATTGGGCAGGAGGCATTGTCGATTTGTCGTTTGGTCATGAATTGGACGATTCTTTTCTTTCCGAATTAGCATATGAGAAAAATGAGTTTCCAATTAGATTTTTGAATCGGTGTTGGATCTGGTTCAATTACGTCTTCCTTTTTTATACCGAAAAAAGGTAGAATGATTCTTTGATTTAAAATCCAACAATAGAGATCGATTGAATATAGACCGTTAGATCTTCATAAAATCCAACGGTTGAGAGTTTTTCTTTTTTCTGATTAATGTGAGAATTTCTTAGCCCTCTCGGTAAACGTGATGGCTTCTTTTAACACTCCCTTATTAATATAATATATAATAGATGGTCAGAATATATTGAACTTAAACACACATTTAGGGATTACATTTTTTATCGTATTTCATTGAAATCTAGTTTTTTTCGACTTTCAGTCTGGTAAGGAAAATGTTTCTGGTCTAAAGTTTGACAAATTTCATTCTAAATTTTAAAAATTCAAAAAATTTATAAAAATAAGAAAAAGTATGATAAAAAACTAGAGCATGTTTTTAGTCTACTATAGTTGACCATTTTCAAATCCATGATGGTTTCCTTGGCTAAAAAATATTTTCATTCAGACTCGTTGTAAAATCCGCAACGTGCTAACACATTTAACACATCCTTATCCACGTCTCTGACACCTTCCTTTGGTCCCCTATCCGCACTTATCCACCGCCCACATGCTATTTTCCATCGCGTCGTGCACAGATGCTAACCAGGAAATGCCTTTTTCTGCTTGGGAAATTGTGGATCTTGGTGACCAGCCGCCGGACGTGCGGGCAGGTGTCGGCCGGTGGTGGAAAACCTCTCTTTCCGATCAGATTTCAATGCATCGCAAGAGGGACGAATAGAGTAAGGAGAACTCAATGTGAGGTGGCAGATCCCTTTCTCGTCTCCCCGTCCTCTCCCCATGCAGCGACCCCAGCTTTGCCAGATCCGCTTGATCCCCTTCTTCTCAACTCCGGTGGGCACACCGGCGGTGAGGGGAGGGGGATTCCCCTAATGTATAATTAGTTTGCCTAGAATATTCATGTCCGGTGTGGCCTTTCCAGCTTAGTCCGATGAGTTCTCCTTCTACCTCACCATGGTCGCCGAAGTTGCTGCTTCTTCGGAGCTACTCCATGGCGCCGGAGTCGGGCTGCTTCTTCCTCATGGTGGAATGGAAGTGAAGGTAAATAAAATAAGCGCCCCCTCTTCCATCACCCTGGATTCATCCACCCACACATGGAGTCTAGTGCGTTCCATCTCGCTGGTGCTGGCATGCTTGTTTGTGCCGGCCGCACGCCGCCCTCCATATCGCCTGCAGTTGCGTGTCAACATCGCCTCCCACATCAACTTCTCCACATCTGGCTTCGTCGTCATAATTGCTGCGGTGCTTTAGCCAGCGCAGATCTGATTCTTTTTTTTTTTTGAACGTAAACGCAAATCTGATTCTGATGATGTCCTACCTAAAGCACTCCATTGATGAGGTTCTACAATATATTCTGTTTGATGGAGATGAGGTTCATCGAAGGCTGAATCAATCCACATCAACCATGGGTGCCAAGCAATGGAGCATTGTTCACCGTCGCCAGTGATGAAGAAACCTGTGTTGGAGCGTTCAGCGGATGTGTTTTCCCCTAGGGTTTTCTGTAATTTCTGCCTTTTCTAGGGTGGAAAATGTAATGTTATTGTAGGCTTAATATATATCCATTCCTAGTTTCAAAAAAAAAAAAAAAAAAAAAAAGCATCCCAAAAGGAAAACGTTGCTTCCCGAGCAAAAAAGTAAATTTCTCCATTGTTCCAACCTTTGGTAGCGTGGATCTAAATCTTATTGTAGTGTTTGTGGTTATTTGAATGAAACTTGATTGTAACTGCCACTGCCTTCTAGGGTTAGGGCATTTGAGTAGCTAGTATACTAAAGAACGGTTGTTTTTAGTTTTTATTAGTTAGTATTTACTAACCCTAGGTACTTAGTATAAGAAAGAATGATTAGTATTTCATGAACATACTAAAGAATGGTTGTTGTTAGTATTTATGTGTAAGTTTTTACATTAGGTATTATTTAGAGTAGTTCGTAGTATATGTTATATGTTAGTAAATGTTAGATCTTACTATATGTTATGTGTTAGTGTGTTTTTCATTTATTTATATGACACATCAATTTTTAAATACGTCTGTGGCATTTAAACCTATAGTTTGCTATTTTGAGAATATGGAGGGACATGTGTGTTTTTTCATATTTATAAGTGAATGGAGGATCAAGTCTGAAAACATGGACAAAAGATTCATGAGACTTTGGACTTTTTTTTTTATGGTGAATTTAGTTTTTATGTATTTTATTTGTGTTTTTATGTGACATTTGTATGTTCGAATGCTTTTGCTATGAATACTTTTGAAAATTATTGATATGCACTCTCAACCTAGATATGAAAAAAATACAAACAAAAATTTTGTGTCAACATTTTAATTTTTCATATGTATGCACCATTTTCCAGCCCAAAACAACATTTTCTAGTCCGAAACATCATTTTTCCGGTCGGAAAACACTAGATTTTTGACTAGAATGCATCGTTTTCTGAACTTTTAGATCTGAAACGTGTTTCTATTTGTAAAATTTGAATTCTGGTGAATTTCGTTTTCGCAGTGCCGTAGTGAATTGGATCTTTTATGTGTAACATGTCTGAAGCCATATCCTTCCCCACCGATCGGATGGAAAACTCTAAACATTGGACAAGACACATGAATCAACACCTCAAGACCCTTACCGAGGTGCATGTGCTGCTCCGAAATGTGCATTTTGTTGAGCACCAAATTGGGCAGGCCTATGGCCGGCCACCTCACCGGACTGTCCAATGGGCAGTCCGGATAGTCCGACGCTATCGGATAGCCCGATAATAGTTACCAGATAGTCTGGTATATAGTCAAGTCCGAGTAGAATCCCGTGTTTTGTGCGTGATCTCATGGATTTTGACTTTTACAAAGGTCTAGACCACCCTCCCATGTAAATATTGAAGGTTGGACCGATGTCTAAGAGGGGGGGTTGAATTATGATTTCTAAAAACTAAAGCTCACTAAAAACTACAACTATAAAACAAAACCTATGCAAGTAAATCTAACTATGTGCACTATGGTTTTGCTAAGTGTTGCTACTACTACCGTGGCCAAGTCTTGCAACCTAGTTCCACCTAGAAACTAACCTATCAAGCATTCAAGCTAGTCTAGAAATGTAAGTACACAATTGCAAGAATGTAATGAGGAAGCTAAAGAGATGGGATAGAGAATGCAAACTCCCGATAACGATGATGGTAGCACACGGTGAAGACACGGAGATTTTTTTTTCCCGAGGTTCGGGGAGACTCACGGTCTTTAACCCTACTCCTCGTTGGTGCTCCACTAGGGGCTTTACTCTCGCGTAGTCCTCAAAGGAATACGGTCTCGCCCTTTGCTAGGGTGGAGGATGTCAAAGTGACTTCCGCGGAAGTCAAGCAACCACGGTCGGGTCTCCGGATATGCTCGGTACACACCCACCCGAGCCTATCTCTCGCGTAGTCCTCCACGAGCTACGGCCTCGCCCACGCAAGGGTAGAGGATGAATACCGCCGTTGGGGTCTTCCAAGTCCTTCTCGCGGAGCTACCCCGCCGTCTCCACTAAGGGAAGCTTTTGGCCAAACCGCCGAGGGCCTTCCTCTCTCTTACAAGATGGTGGCGGCCACTCCACACTCCGGAGGGTCTCGCAAGACTTACAACCGCACTTGATACACCAACGTTGTGCACGCAGGCACGAAGAATAGACAAGGTGGTCTAAGTAAGGATGCACTAAGCACTAGCTATACCGGATGTGTCTAGTTTTGCTCTTGTGGTGGTTGGGCTCTCAAATGGTGTTGCTACACTTCAAATGGGCATGAAGAATGTGTATCAACACTTGTGCTAGCTCAGGATACTCCAACCATATTGTGGAGGCCGGCCATAGGGGTATATATAGGCCAAGCCTCAAAACTAGACGTTGGAAGCCTATTTCTCTTCTCTGCGTGGCCATCGGACCGTCCGATGGTGGCACCCAACTAGCCGTTGGAGTCGACCGTTGGAGCTTCAATCGACCGTTGAGACCATCGGAACGTCCGATGGTTGGACCATCGAACCGTCCAATGGTTGGAACACCACGATCTTGCTTTTGTTGGGTCTTCTGCCCAACTTGTCAGATGGACCATCGGACTATCCGATGGTGGAACCATCGGACCGTCTGATACTTAAAGCGCCGGGACTTGGTCTTCTCCTTTCTCGCTGCCCAGCTCGTCCGATGGACCATCGGACGGTCCGATGGTGGCATTTTGCACTGGGACTTGTATCTTCAATCTTGGGCTTTTTCTTCTCGCCGGTGCACTCAATGGGGCTTCTCCGGACTTCTTGGTGCCCCCAAAAAATTGGCCCACTGACCGGTCAGTGGGACCACCAAGTCAGGACCCTCGCTTGCATCTTGATGGCGGCTTGGGGTCTTTTTTTGTGTCTTTTAGATTCTCATTTGAGGTGTTTGTACCCCAAGCCCAACTTTTGCATCCTGATACTTAGACAAAAACACTTGTACACAAGTATTAGTCCCATGGCACGTGTTGTCACTTCAACCACCAAAACCACATTAGAGAACTAAGCACAAGGTTTAGGGCCCATTTTCCTTACAAATATGAAGGGGGTAAGGCCAATTAAGACATCACCAACCGAACCAATCTATTATATCTTCCTTTATGCATATCTATTTTCCAAACCTTAATTATCTTCTCAAACCCTATTGCTTCCTCTCTCTGGCTCTACGTCGATTTGAGGGGTTCTAGGTGGCTTGCTGACCCTAGAACAACTCTAGAGCTCATCCTCCCTGATGGGGTCCCTCCCAAGGGGGGTTGAATATATGTTTACCAGAAGCTTTGCTCATCACCGGACTGTCCGGCGACGCTCACCAGACTATCCAGCGGTGCTCATCGGACTGTCCGGCATAGACAGATTGACCCTGAGGTGCCTTGTTCCATCGTGTGCAAGTCCTAGGGTTTGTTTGGTATTTGGTGAGAAACCGTGCCAACACATTGGCGATTTTTATGCTAGAGTCAATAGAGAAAACAAACTAAGACCATCGATCATAGAAATCATCGCTCATGGTCCGGAGAAAAGATTCAACATTATGGTCATGACCACTAATGATGTGTCGATGTGGAAGAAGTACCCAACTAACCTAACTAAAAATGTGGTAACAAAATCTCCCTTCGTTCTGGAAGAAGGAAATGCAATACTATTCTTGCGAGGCTCTTGGAAGCAACTAAACCAAAAGAAGCAACGTCTCTCAGGAAAGCACGGACGACAAGAACAAAAACAAACACCAAAATAGGCAGTCCTAAGATCTTCTGTCCAGACCACAACCACGCTAAGACAAACACACCTACATGATGCCTTCGGATGAAACAACAATGAAAATTTCATGTAAGGGAGATAAATCCATGTCGGCAAGAAACCGACCCTTACACACCGGACTTCTACACGTCACCACATTGCCCTAGACGCCACTTTGCCACCCCTTTTTATTGGTGCCCCAGTATGCTACACCGCATCTGCCACACCTCACGCACCCATAAATCCCCACGGGCTTCGCTCTTCGGTCATCACTCATAGAGCAAAATACTATCCCCTTTCCCCCCTCCACCAAATGAACCAATCCACATATGTTTAGTGACTCTTGGGCAGAACAATTTCTCCTGGGTTTCTGCACCTTTGCCATCCTCACCCTACCAGTTTGCTTACTCTTCCTCTAGAAAACCCACCACCCTCTTCCTTGGTAAGAAAATCAAAGAAAGTAAATAATTGATCTCCACAAACAACTCACCCCCGGGGGTTATGACCCAAACCCTCAAACCAGGCCTCCCTCTTCACAACCTAATCTTTGCAGAAATCCTTATTCTATGCACACCCTAATCCTCCAGATAGTGATCTTTCTCTAGTCAATAAAGAAACACAGAGAAGAAGATTTTTGCTAGCAAAGTTGTGCCAAGATGAAGGAGCCCAAGAAGGGGCGAGAAGCAGATAAGAAAATAGAAGAAGGGAGACTTGGGGCAAAAAGAATAGTAAAATGAAGAAAGCTGTCACAAATAGCCTTTTCTTCACTAGCCCTCCTTCCGTATGCTGATGCAACAACAATAGTTGGCAAACACAGCAGTTGCCAGCTTCTAGAAGAGCTTCTAAGCTACTTAGGAGGCATATTTACCCTCACTCTGCACACATGATGAGATAGCTCACTCTACATACATGATGTAATTATCTCATTTGGTCTATAAAAAGGAGAGAGAAGCCCCACAGAAAGGGGACACACAGAACACACACACAAATCCACCAGACATCTTCCTTTATTTTTACCATGCGTGCTACGATCTATGGCTTCAGCTCTATTATACTCCGGGCTCTGGCCAAAATCACCGCAAGCAATACATACACCATAGAGGACGTAGGATGTTATGCTCTGGCAGCCCGAACCTCTCTAAAAAAATCCTTGAATCTTCCTTCTTCAACGACTCCTCTTTGTAGCTCCGGTTGTAATAGGTGTTGGTTTCCTACGGCCCCAAAAGAACCTCATGGGGCCCCGAGCCGAGGGACCCCTCTGTCATGAACATCGATAGTGGCACGCTAGGTAGGGGCAGATGTGTGCTAGCATCTGCAGACCCATGCCGTTTCGTCCACTCCGACCAGTGGCGAGGGGTCTTCCTCCCTAGATCATCAACATTGTACACTGCGCCTATCTTCCTCTCCCTAGCATCACCGACGATGGTATTGTATGCGATGCCTCGACGTCCAGTGTTTCTCCCAGGTAGTCTGATAAGTGGTAGACAGCATTGTGAGCACAACCAAACCTTTGAAAGTCCTAGGATGATTGGCTTCTAAGCAGCCTTCCAACTTTCAGAAGCGGGTCGTTGTGTCTCATTCTGGTCTGACATCACCCACGGGCCAGTATTTGGGAGAAGCTTTGTCGACGGTCCAACTTCAACTTCAAGCCACACGTGCACGTCTTAGCGCTCCATTTTGCGCTTCGGCCAGATTTATTTACATTGTTGTGCATTTATTTTATGATGTACATCTTTCTTATAAAAAAACAAAAGTAAAAAATATATTCAGTAGAGTTGGATAGCCTCTCTAGTTTCCTTTCTCTCTTGTAATACTAAGTTTTGCCTCTATTTGCACCAGAATAAAGTAACACCGATGCTACAAAGTAGGCTGGTAAACATCCTGGGAGGCAGTATATCCTGTGCGTAGCTAAGCTCTTCCAGTCCTGGTAGGCCTGGCCTTTGGGTCACCTCCCAACTTCTAGGAGCGAATTGTTGCGTCATAGTCTAGTTCAACCTCCCCCACGAACCGCTATGTAGTAGGAGCTAGTTAGTTGGCCACTTCATGCTAAAGCCATAGGCCAAAAAGGCTCACTTGAGTAAGGTGCAGGCGAGCCCCGCCTTAATTATCAATATCGGCTGGTCAAATTTATTGTTTAGAAACAGATTAAATGAAGATTACTGGCCCCTTGGCTATGCATTAATTATCGGAGCATCCAGCCTCTGCAGACATATTGTCTGCTGGGCCCCGGATGAGATTCCAAGCGCCCCTGGTGCTATGTCTTGTGATGGAGTATTCAACCTTTGTCAACATGTTTTCTGTCGAAGGTCCCAGGACGAGATTATGGGGCCCTTGGCGTTGCATCCTGTGACGGAGCATTTAGCCTACATCGTCATGCTACTTGCCGGGGGCCTCGGACGAATTTCTGGGCCCCTTGGCTCTAAACCCAGTGGCGGAGCGTTTAGCTTCCATGTGACCTATAGTCTGCCAAGCTCTCCGGACAAGATTCTGTCTCTATGCCTACTCGCGGAGCATTAAGCCTCTGTGCTGCATGTAGTGTGTCGGGGCCTAGGCTCAGTGAAAAAGCACTTTCTTCCTCTGTCAACATGAAGCCGGACCTTCATAAACTGGCGTAAGTCGACAGATTGGGCCCACTTGTTGATATGTCGCCCAATCAGTCAGTGGACCCTGGGGACACTACCAACGTTATGGGGGAGGGGTATCCCCACATACACGCTATTCCAGATAGCCAAGTATTATAACAAGTCTACTAGCTCGCTTCTCCATCGGCCCGAGCGCCCTGACGACTCCAATCCTTGGATGACTTCGTATTCCGTGGACTCCAAGCCTAGGGACAAAATCAGCCTGGGAGCCTCCGGGTGGCAGCTCGGGCATGCAGTGCATGATGGACACTTCTGGAGGCAAGTGGCAAAAAAGACAGCACACCTATCACGTCCTACAATGATGAGGCATGGAAGAAAACGTGCTGCCGTTGTTCATTGCACCACCTACTTCGCTACAGCTCCACCTGCTCCAATACAGTAGCTACAAAACTCCAACTTTTAGTTGATAAGATAGTTCATTCTGCACACATGATGTAATTCTCACTCTTGGTCTATAAAAGAAAGAGAGAAGCTCCACGGGGACACATAGAAACACAGACCCAGCTCCACCAGAGAGCTTCCTCTATTTTTTTCCATGTGTGCTACAAGCTGCGGCTTCAGCTACTCTGGGCTCCAGCCAAAAATTCACCACAAGCAACACAGATACCATAGAGGATGTAGGGCGTTACACTCCAGTCACCCAGACCTCTCTAAAAATCCTGGCATCTTCCTTCTCGAGTGACTCCTCTCCATAGCTCCAGTCGTGCAGGTGCTAGTTCCCTACTGCCCCAAAAAGAACCTCTTGGCGCCTCGAGCCTAGAGACCCCTCTATCATGAACATCGACGGTACAACTTATATAAAAAATAATATAACAACTTACGTAGAAATATCGTATCAATTTAGGTAGAAGCAATGAAGCAACATAAGGTGTCGCAAGTTGCCACTATGTAACAACTTACATGCATATATAGCATAACAACCTATATAGTATGTGCGGCAACGACTTATATGTACGCATCTTACATTAGTCGACACATTATCTTTAATAAGTTGTTGCACTGTCTATATATAAGTTGTCTCTTGCCTACTCATAATTAAGTTCGTTGCACAAATGATTACACAATTGATAATAAGTACTACTATAATACAACAAAAAATATTCTACAATACATACATAATTTGTTATAGGGATTCAACATAAGTTGGTAAATTATTTACAAAACTTGTTTTCCAATTTTATGTGGAGATAACATACTAAATTGTGTAGAAGCCATGTAGCAATTTGATATATTATCTTTACAAGATGCTATGTTGTCTTTATATAAATTTGATTAATAAGTTATCTCTTATGTTTTTGACATAAATTCAATACATAAGTTGCTATACAAATGATTCATAATTAAGTTATTTCTATTCATACAACGAGACTTGATAGTTGTATAAGTAGCAAGTTATAATAACCACTTTTTGTTAATTTGTATATAACTTTCTAATTGGCATTACATGTCTTAAAAATATGTGCATACAGACCTCATAATTGTGCAAACAAATTTAAAAACGGATAATGTATGTGGGAGTAACCAGCAATGAAAGAAAATACACTGACTTTTTTCTCTTACATCATCGCCAATGTCATCTTGAAAGTGACCTTCATGCATGCGTTGAGCCAAAGCTATTTTTTTGGACATGAAGCGGCACTATGTTAAGGTGGATGACAAAGCACATGCATGCATTGAGCCAATGCGGCTTTTGAGACATGTAGCCATACACACGGTTAACGCAGATGATAAAGCACATCTGAATTTGTTATGCTTGTATCTAAAATAGGGGTCGCACATTTCTAGATCCAATTTCTTTTGGCTTAATGTTGTATCAAATACGGTGTCAAATGAGACGCTAAACTTCCTTATCATAGCCCACCTCCTGTACTCCCCAAACGAAGCGTTGTGCACTTTGCTTGACCAGCTTCCTTAGGTTGTGGCCACTACCGACTGCCACGTGCATGTGTGCGGGAGGAGGCTGATGCGCATGCGCAGATGCAGATCCTCTGGTGAGTGAGCGCGAGTGAAATGGGGTGGATTGCATGGAGCCCCGCAGAGATCGAGGCAGGGGTTGGCCATGGCCCCTCCACATACTCCCCCATCCCTCTCCACACCACCTTCTACACATCTCCATCTCCATCTCCACTTCCCCGCTTTTGCACTGTGGGACCTTTCTCCCCTGAGACAACGGCGCCCACGGGGGTGGGAGAAGAGATAGAGAGATATGAGTCCATCTTCGTGATCGCTCACAACACTTTTGTTCAACTGATCGTCCTCCACATTGGGAGGCAGCAAAATGGTGAGTTTCCTTCTTATTGTTGTTTGATGTGCGTTGTGGAGGCATATTCATGTTTCTAAGCAACCCGATGTGATTCTAGTGCTTTTGCTTGCTGTGATTAGGGGAATGCAAATGCTTTTTGAATGAGCTTCCAAACTATTTTTAAAACTCTTCTAGGAGATACCGAATATCATTGAGGGACCTGAATTTCTCTTGCAGGGGACAAAAGTTAATATAATTGTGGGCTCTCATGTGTGGGCTGAGGACCCTGAGATTTGCTGGGTCGATGGAGAAGTGGTCAAGATCAATGGCGAAGATGCTGAGATCCAGGCGACCAATGGGAAAAAGGTAAGGTTGTTTGGAATTTATCAGGTTTTTGTTATCTGATAATTTATCTTTATAAATTGCATTTGGGTTTCAAATTTGATATATCATTGCTTACCATTATACTACCTTATTTTTAGATCGTTGCAAATTTATCGAAACTATATCCCAAAGATATGGAAGCAGCTGCTGGTGGAGTTGATGACATGACAAAGCTCTCCTATCTCCACGAGCCAGGAGTGTTGCAGAATTTGGCAATCAGATATGAGCTTAATGAAATCTATGTATGTTATTTAGTCCCTCCATCTTAAGAAATAGGATGTATAAAATCGAGCGCAAAGATTAACGCACATCATGCGTGCCTTTTCCACCATTCCTTTGGAAGGATTAGATTGGCGTGATTAGTGGATCTGTTAATTGCATGCATGGAAGGAATGGCTGTGCATCCTGCCTTGCAGAAACAAAGAAGCCCGCCTGGTTGGCTGCATGCACCTGAGATGACCAATAATGTAGTCATGAACCTTCCTATAAATTTGCACCCTGAGGAGCATATCTAAATTTGGATGCAATCAAGTCGTGTTTTCATCGGGATGTAGAGAAAACTCTCCTCGCGCCTTATGTTTTAGGAAACAATTTATTTTTTATGCGTCTTGTGTTTTTTTGGGATGGAGGGGCTATTTCTTAGAGATCGTTGCATGATCGTGAACTATAGATGCTGTCGCGCTGCCAGTTTAAAGCTTTGAGATTATGTTCTATATGTTTGACACTCTCTCATGTTTGCAGACATACACTGGCAATATTCTCATTGCCGTCAATCCTTTCCAAAGATTGCCCCATTTATATGATCCACATATGATGCAACAGTATAAGGGAGCACCATTTGGAGAATTAAGTCCACATGTTTTTGCGGTGGCAGATGTTGCATACAGGTAAGTCTGATAGCTAGAGGAGATTGGAGTCATGTCCCTTACATGTCAAGCATTTGTCTTATTTTTTTTAGCTGACTATGTTTCTTCAAAAAGACTATTGTATTTATGTATTCCTACTTTAAGTGGACTAGAAAAGTCTGATAGCCAGAAATATTTTGGTATTTCCATATAGCGCGAGATGTTATCGCTATGATATTTTATTTGGATAGGGCTATGATTAATGAAAAGAAGAGCAATGCCATTCTAGTGAGTGGTGAGAGTGGTGCTGGGAAAACTGAAACAACAAAAATGCTTATGAGGTATCTGGCCTATTTGGGTGGTCGAGCAGCAACTGAAGGAAGAACAGTAGAGCAGCAAGTCCTCGAAGTAAGACAACTGGTTTTTTCCCTTGCAAGATGATTGTAAAGTTATTTGAACTCAAATGAACATGTATTGTTTGTTCTTGTGTTTGCAGTCAAATCCAGTTCTTGAAGCTTTTGGCAATGCAAAAACTGTCAGAAACAACAATTCTAGGTAAAGGAACTATGAATAAATATCTCAATTGTCTATCACATGTTCCTTTTATTTTCCAAGTCTTGGAGTGGCATATATTTGAGTCTCATTTTTTTTCCTTCATAATGACTGGTGCAGTCGTTTTGGTAAGTTTGTTGAGATTCAGTTTGATAAGCATGGGAGGATCTCTGGTGCTGCAATCAGAACTTACCTTTTAGAAAGGTCACGTGTATGCCAAATATCAGACCCAGAGCGTAATTATCACTGCTTTTATCTCCTTTGTGCGGCACCACAGGAGGTAATGATTTGTATTCTCCTTGTGTATTCATTATGAGCCTTAGTGCACTTGTGACTGATCTTTTTACACCAATATAAAATTTTGATTACATTTTTACAAGATATTTGATTACTGATACAAATTATAACATGTGACATTGAACTTTCAGGAGGTTGAAAAGTACAAATTAGGAAATCCTAAGACTTTTCACTATCTCAATCAATCAAATTGTTATGAGTTGGTTGGAGTAAGTGATGCCCATGAATACTTGGCTACTAGAAGAGCAATGGATATTGTTGGCATCAGTACTCAGGAACAGGTGGCTCAATTATCTCCAAATGTTCCTTGATGCGATTGATGGCTAGTTCAACTGAATTGTTTTTTCTCACTTGTCTACAATTTAATTTGTACCCAGGATGCTATTTTCAGGGTTGTTGCTGCTATACTTCATATTGGCAATATTGAATTTTCCAAGGGGAAAGAAGTTGATTCCTCAGTCTTGAAAGATGAAAAATCAAAGTTTCATCTTGAAACAACTGCTGAGCTTCTTATGTAACTACCTGTCTTTGTTTTTTTTTTTCATACTTGATGAGATTACTATGTGCATCATGTACAAAATTTTGAGGTGTACTCTATGTCAGGTGTAATCCTGGAGCCTTGGAAGATGCCCTTTGTAAGCGGGTCATGGTAACTCCAGAGGAGGTTATAAAAAGAAGTCTGGATCCTTACAATGCAACTATTAGTAGGGATGGCCTAGCAAAGACGATATATTCTCGCTTATTTGATTGGTAAAGCAGTAGTGTCATTTGGTCTTTAGTACACGTGTTCCATAGCATTGTAAATGCAACATAGAAAAATAAGTACCACATTTATCATTGCGGCCTATCGCTATGTTTTAGGCTTGTCGACAAAATCAATAGTTCCATTGGGCAAGATGCTAGCTCCAAGTGTCTTATTGGTGTCCTGGACATCTATGGTTTTGAGAGCTTCAAGTCAAACAGGTAAGCTTTACTGAGTTTAATCTGGTATCTACTACCATTCCCTATATTATTTCTCACAAATTTACCTTAATTTCTACAGTTTTGAACAATTCTGTATTAATTATACAAATGAAAAATTGCAACAACATTTCAATCAGGTAACATTTGTTCATGATGAATATTTCTTGGCCCACTATAAGAATAGAAATTGATCGGGAAGGTACTGTGCTCTTTTCAGCATGTTTTCAAGATGGAACAAGAGGAGTACACTAAAGAACAAATTGATTGGAGCTACATTGAGTTTGTTGATAATCAAGATGTTCTTGACCTTATTGAGAAGGTACACATAGACATTATACATACTGCACTTCTAAATTTAATTATTAATTGAATCTTAAGATCTCTAAAGCTGAACATTTACAATATTGTAATGTATAACCATAATGATCTTCAATATTATAATCCATGGGCATCAATTATGCTAGTTGTGTTGTTGTGGAATGCAAAGCAATTTCCAATCAAGGATATCCAAACAATTCTAGGCTTGACCTTCGAAGTTTGAATATAAAGTGAAGCAAAGTAACTTACATTTAGTCATATTTAGAGGTCAACATTCTTTCTTTTAAAGCTTCAACAAAGATGAATACAGTGGATGGGGCACCTGATACTCATAAATTGATACTACAATAAGGTGATTAATTGGAGATACCCAAACACGGCAAAACATCCCTTGTTTTGGTAGGAAAAGTTGGTGTAGTTCTTTTTTACTTTTTTAGATCTTGGAAACCTAGAACTGTAAGTTTTTTCAATGGACCATGACTTGTTTCTTTGCTTGTATTACTTGGTTTAATGATAAATAAATATTGTTTGTTTAAATTGTATGTTTGCAGAAACCTGGTGGTGTTATTGCACTTCTTGATGAAGCATGGTATGCTTGCCAATCATCTTTCTTGTATTTCCTGTTTCATCAATTATGTGGTCCACTATGTGATATTGTTGAGAGCTTGAGATTTATGACCACTGATTAGATGAAAAGCTATTTTACATTATTCCTCTCTTAAATCCACTCAGTATGTTTCCCAAGTCAACGCATGAGACGTTTGCCCAGAAGTTGTACCAGACATTTCAAAAGCACAAACGTTTTGTTAAACCGAAGCTATCTCGCACCGACTTTACAATTTGCCACTATGCTGGAGAGGTAGCTTCTATCCATCAAATTCAGTTACAGCAGGGTACCATTATCTATTCTGCTTTTAGTTGATGCTTGTGGACTTGTGGTATTCAGGTGTTGTACCAGTCTGATCAATTTCTCGACAAAAATAAAGACTATGTTGTGGCAGAGCACCAAGAGCTACTAAGTGCTTCTAAATGCTCATTTATTTCTGGATTATTTCCACCTCTGCCAGAAGAGACATCTAAATCTTCCAAGTTCTCTTCCATAGGAGCTCGCTTTAAGGTCAGATCTACATCCGTGTTTCCTTTTTTCTCCATTATGCTATTGTGTATGACTGCTTTTTCCTTATCTATGCTTACTATGTGGCAGCAACAACTTCAAGCCCTTATGGACACATTAAATTCTACAGAGCCTCATTATATCAGATGCGTGAAGCCAAATAATGTGCTGAAACCGGCAATTTTTGAGAATGTCAATGTTATGCAACAGTTGCGTTGTGGTGTAAGTGATTTGAACAATGATTTACTTGCTAGCCTTTACTCTAGTGCACATAATGTCTAAATTTGGAGTGTATCTATATGGAAAAATTACTTGACTATATTACATACCACACTTAACATCAGGGTGTACTTGAGGCAATCAGGATCAGTTGTGCTGGCTATCCTACACGCCGCACGTTTTATGAGTTTTTGCATCGTTTTGGGATACTTGCACCCGAGGCCCTTGAAGGAAAGTAAGTTATTTGTTGAAGTTGTGTGCATTTGTAATTTTATATTGCTTTTGTTAATGCTTCTAAGTTCTAACATGTCTATTTTTTTAATGTCTCAATAGTAGCGACGAAAAGGTTGCGTGCAAGAAGATTTTGGATAAAAAGGGTCTTGCGGGATTTCAGGTAACATGAACTCAATTCACTCATCTTATCCCTTAGTATTGTTGTTCAATGTAAAGTTTCTTCCTAACCTACATTGGAAAGCCTTCTAAAAAACATTAGAAAGCCATTGATGATCTGTCAAATGAACATATCGAGCATACAAACTTTTATACTTATCTTGTAGTGCTTGTTTATATGATGCATGCAGAGCAAACTATGCTACAAGCATGGCACTAAAAATGAATGCATAAGATATCTTGACAACTATTCTACATTAGGGCTTTAATGTACTAAATTTCCACCACATTAACATTGCTTTATATTTCGCAGATAGGTAAAACAAAAGTTTTTTTGAGAGCCGGCCAGATGGCTGAATTAGACGCTCGGAGGACCGAAGTACTTAGTGCTGCAGCAAAAACAATTCAGGGGAAAATGCGAACACATATCATGCGGAAGAAGTTCCTTTCTTTGAGGAAGGCTTCTGTATGTGTTCAGGCAATATGGAGAGGTTTGTTTTTCATATAATTAACTGCAGTCGTAGCCATGTTACATTTTACTAACCAATTAACAATGTTTTGTGCTTTGTGTTTTAGGAAGACTAGCTTGTAAGCTATATGATAGCATGCGAAGGGAAGCAGCTGCCGTCAAAGTTCAGAAAAATCAACGTAGGCATCAGGCAAGAAGGTCCTATAGACTCCAATATGCTTCTGTTCTTGTAGTGCAAACTGCATTGCGAGCGATGGCAGCAAGAAATCAGTTCAGATTTAAGAAGCAATCTAAGGCAGCAGTTAGAATTCAGGTGATTTTGAGATATTAGTAAACAGAAATACAACTCAGCTGGGTAATGCTTCTAACGCATAACATTTACCTGAATACTCGGACTTTCCATGGCAGGCTCATTATAGGTGCTACAGGGCTCATTCTTATCTCAGGAAGTTGAAATGTGCAGCCATTGTTGCACAATGCAGATGGAGGGGAAGAATTGCAAGGAAAGAACTCAAGAAACTCAAAATGGTATGCATTGTATCCCACTAAATGCACTACTATGCACATTGTGTTTCTTGTTCTAAAAGCTCCATGATTTGAAAGATTTAACCAAATGCTAGAAAAAATGCAAATGCTTCCATGCAAAATGTTCTGAGTGGTTAATAAATTGGCAAGAAGGTGGCACCATCAGAGCATTCAAGAAGTTGTAATATCTAATGCATTCAATTTTCTACCTTCTCTTCAGGAAGCAAGAGAAACAGGTGCCCTCAAAGAAGCAAAGGATAAACTCGAAAAGAAAGTGGAAGAACTTACATGGCGCGTGCAGTTAGAGAAACGGCTTAGGGTATCATTTTTGAACTTTTTTCCCTCTTCTCATATCTTCCACTCTGCAAACACTTCTAAGTAGTAAAAAATAATTGTATCATATAGTTTTAATACGTGTACTCAGATATTAAAATGTTATATATCATATAAGTTATTTTACACAAATCAATTCATTCCCATACAGACAGACTTGGAAGAAGCAAAAACCCAGGAGGTGTCAAAACTGCAGAGCTCTATGGAAGTATTGCAAGCTAAACTGGATGAGGCAAACACAATGCTTGTCAAGGAACGAGAAGCTGCTAAGACTATTGAAGAAGCACCTCCTGTTGTGCAGGAAACTCAGGTTATTGTCCAAGACACTGAAAAGATTGATTCCTTGACGACAGAGGTGCAAGAACTTAAGGTTTGTAGTATGCACCCATTATTCTCCAAAATTTCCTAATCATTTTGCTTGTCTGGTCATTTTCAATAACAAGATATTATAAGATAAACTAAATCACTTCATTTAATGATTTAACACTTGCCTCATTTTGTGACATATTCCTCATTTTGCTTTAGAGCTCATTACAATCAGAAAAACAAAGAGCTGATGATTTAGAAAAGAAACGCTCCGAAGAAGAACAAGCAAACGAAGAAAAGCAAAAGAAACTTGAAGAGACTGAAATAAAAATTCGTCAATTTCAGGACTACCTAAGAAGGTTATTCTAATCACATGCTCCTTGGTTCCTTTTATTGCCGTTATCACTGATATTTCTGTCCTTTGTCCTATTGAGCATGAGCATAAACCATATCCACATACGCCTTGTCTTTAGTCGTCATACTACACCTCCTGGCAAAAGACATGCTAACTAATATGTATCTGTTACCTAGGGCAGGCATAACTTGGTTAGCCTTTTTTTAGCGTTAAAAAATCTGTGTAAAAGCATAACTATTTCCATTTTATAATCAGTATCCATATCTAAAAGTATTGTTTCTATGTTTTCCAACATCAAATTCTGAGTTTGTGATATTCATATTCTTATTCAGGTTAGAGGAGAAACTTGCTAATGTAGAATCTGAAAATAAAGTCCTTCGTCAGCAAGCTGTTTCAATGGCTCCAAGCAAAATTCTATCTGGTCGCTCCAAGTCCAATTTACAAGTGAGTGTTGTTGTGTTTTTTTCTTTTTTTTTCTCCGTTTTGGAAGATTCAATCAATAATTTTTACCCTTTTTTTTGACAGAGGAGTTCTGAAAATGTTCAAGTATCAAGCAATGATCCAAAAATAACTCCAGTGAGTGATTTTCTATAGGTTAGCAGCATATATCAAATCATATAAAACTATGTTAAAGTGAACCTTTGTTTCTCTGTTGGCCCTTCAGGAGTCCAATAATACATCCTCCCCTAAAAAGGAATACGACATTGATGATAAGCCACAGAAGTCTCTTAATGAGAAGCAGCAGGTGTGGTGTGCATCTACTCACGCCTGTTAGGATCATTGTATAGATCTTTTAGATTCCTGCCTGTTGCTCTTTCAACTGATATGTTCAGAACCTTTGCAGGAAAATCAAGATTTATTAATTAGGTGCATCGCACAGCATTTAGGATATGCTGGGAATCGGCCAGTTGCTGCTTGTATTATATACAAATGCCTTCTTCATTGGAGATCATTTGAAGTAGAGCGGACAAGTGTTTTTGATCGCATCATCCAAACCATTGGACATGCAATCGAGGTTACAATAATATGATGTAATTTTCTTACTGTTGTCTACACTTATGCTAAAGTATCAATGATATCATTTTTCTGTGTTATGTAGACACAAGATAACAATGAAGTGTTAGCATATTGGCTTTCAAATGCTTCAACGTTGTTGCTATTGCTTCAACGGACATTGAAGGCGAGTGGATCAACAGGTATGGCTCCGCAGCGTCGACGATCATCTTCTGCTACACTTTTTGGACGAATGACACAGGTATATGTTCTTGTATTTACCCTCCTTTTATTTTTGCTTCTTTAAATGAAACTTCGTAGTTAATGAATGAACTTATCATTCCCCTTCTATTCAGAGCTTCAGAGGAGCTCCACAAGGTGTAAATCTTTCCCTCATAAATGGAAGCATGGTTAGTGGAGTTGAGACACTTAGACAAGTCGAAGCCAAGTATCCTGCTTTATTGTTTAAACAGCAACTTACGGCATACGTGGAGAAGATATATGGGATGATCCGAGATAACTTGAAGAAAGAGATCTCTCCTTTGCTTGGTTTGTGCATTCAGGTATTAATGATTTCTGAGTCTAGAGAAGTGAGCGGAGTGTGGAATTGTGGAATGACCGGTATGAGTACCCTATTTTGTCTAACTGATGGGTTAATGCTATTCTCCCTTCCAATACAAACACTGCAGGCCCCGAGAACATCAAGAGCAAGCTTGATGAAAGGATCTTCACGTTCCAACACTAATACTGCTGCCCAACAAGCTTTAATTGCTCACTGGCAAGGAATTGTGAAGAGCCTAGGAAATTTCTTGAACATCCTGAAAGTGAACAATGTCGGTATAATGTTTCCTTTTCTTTAATTCTTTGGATATTGATTTATATGTCTTCAAGAACTTTGCTTGTATCATCTTTTCTTTTGAATTATCATTTAAACTTGATTAAAGTTGTATATCACTATGCCGTGCTTATCTATAGCGTTACTGCAGGTTCCACCTTTCTTGGTGCGCAAAGTATTCACTCAGATATTCTCATTTATCAATGTACAGCTATTTAACAGGTAAAATACATATAAAACAGAGCAGCTACTTAGCTAGCACAATTCCAGAAATGTATTATAAAGCTTTATGGTATATTTGTCTTCAGTTTGCTACTGAGAAGGGAGTGCTGTTCATTCAGTAATGGCGAGTATGTAAAAGCGGGATTAGCTGAACTTGAACATTGGTGCTATAGGGCTACTGATGAGGTATCATTAGCCATTACTGTTACATGTCTCGGATGATGCTAGATAATGTAAATATATTTAAGATTGCACAATAATTTGTCCTAGATCATATTTCAGTGTTTCTATCCATGCTTTTTCTGTAGCAAACTGAAAAAATATACTTTTGTCTCCCAGAGTATAATAAAGATAAACAGTCTGTTTTTAGGGCTACAAATTGTTTTAATGTTTGCAGTTGAGCATCAGCTTTCCTATCCCATACTTTTCCTACTTACAGTATGCAGGTTCAGCTTGGGATGAGCTTAAACATATTAGACAAGCTATTGGTTTCCTGGTAAGTTATTTATCCATTTTCTCCAATAATGACTAGCCCGAATCATCTAGTTAGGAGGACCCATAATTAGGTTATTGCTGACAAGAGAAATTGTAAAATCAAATGAGTGGAAGGACCCATAATTAGGTTATTTCTGGCAAGAGAAATTGTAAAATCAAATGAGTGGAGACGACACAAGAAGTGATACAGGAAGTGTAGGTTGCAGTATTAATATACATTTCTCTCGTGTGTATCTTTATTACAGGTAATTCATCAAAAGCCAAAGAAAACACTGGATGAAATAAGCCACGACCTTTGTCCGGTAAGGGAGAAATATGCTATTATTTGTTTTTTTTTCCCTCACTCTGATAGAAGAGATATATTTCCTTGGATCTTGTTAACAACTTCATGACTTCCTTTTCAGGTACTTAGTATACAACAACTATACAGGATTAGCACTATGTACTGGGATGACAAGTATGGAACACACAGTGTGTCGCCAGAGGTAAGACTCACACTCCATTTCATTGTTGCATTTTATTTCATCTGGATAGGAAGTGAGCACGTATGATTTATCAAATATTAGGTCATATCAAACATGAGAGTACTAATGACAGAAGACTCCAACAATCCTGTAAGCAATTCATTCCTGCTGGATGATGACTCGAGGTTACTATCTCTTTGCTTCTATCAGTCTATGCCACTTATTTGAAGTTCTTCTACTTATGCGACTGCACTTTATAATGCAGCATACCATTCTCCGTTGATGACATATCCAAATCAATGGAGCAGATTGACATCTCTGACATCGAACCACCACCATTGATCCGGGAGAACTCTGGCTTTGTATTCTTGTTGCCACCACCTGAATAGATGTGTGGTGTGAAGGACAACTTGATCAACGACTGCGGCAACCCGAATGATGATTGGGCGATTATCTATGCAGAGGAAGGAGTCTATAGTTACCGATGCCCGATGAAATGAGGTGCATGGATTCCTCATTAGCACCGTCAGGGCTTTACAGATGTCGATCGTCCACATGATCATCCAGACCATGGCAAATGTAGCAAATTCATTAGCTTTTCGTGGCACGCCTGGACTCACCTAGTGTCGATCCACCTCTAGTCAAGTAGTTGCACCCCAGTGCTATTATTTTCTGTTTCTATTCATCTTTACCTTTGTTTAATTTCCAAAGTCCAGAGCTGTCATACCTAGCTCAGGTCTAGTGTAGAAGGTCATAGCAAAATCTGTAGAAGTTCACCCTTCCCTTTCCTTAGGTATTTTTAGTTCTAGATCACTTTGTGGTAAGTTTGAAAAGCTAGGCAATAGAATGTTTATTTGCCACTTCCAACCAATGGTTTGGTGACCACATTGTACTATTTATTGATCTTGTGTATACTGTCAACATTGAACACCATGACCACAATGATGTTGGTGACTATTTTGGATGAAATTAATATGTGAGAGCACATTTTTTTATTTCTTTTTTAAATATATTTATGTGCTATTTTTAGATATGCTTGTGTTTTGTCATTGAACAACCATGGGAGCCAACAAAATTTCAACACAGTAAGTATATTTTAGAGTGATGTCACATAACAATGACTAAAATAGTGATGTCACGTAACAATGACTAAAATTCAAATCCATAATATTACAATAGTATTATGTCAAATTAAGACTAGTTCCAATAAAATTTCAACGCAATAGGTATATTTCTGTAGTGAACAATGTTTATACTTTACAAATCCATAGAATTATCACATTTTGAGTTAAAATTAAGACTAATCCCAGCATTAATGAATACACGTAGACATGGGATTGGATTTGGCTTAGTCCAAATTTCAATTGGACTTTAACACTTGGATTTCATTGGATTGGGTTTATTTGTATATGGAGATCCATTTGATTGAGATCCTACAAGGTTATACTACTCCCTCCGTATTTAAATATAAGTCGCGATTGAATTTTTTTCAAAACTTAGATCTTTTGTATTATTCCAAAAATTTGGGTAAACATATAAGAAAAATAGTCATACTCAAACTCTCTACAATGATAAAACAAATCATAATAAAATAACTTATAATTTTTTTTAAATAAGATGAGCATTGAAATGTTAGAAAAAGTCTACTGCGATATATATTTAAATACGGAGGGAGTACTTTGTTGGACAAAACACTAGACAATCCAACGAAGAGATGCATTATACCTTCGTCAACATCAAAGCTGCCACGCTCAACCATCAACAAGTCAAGTAGAATGGATGGCCAAGAATAGGCTCGGGCTGTGGTATGCGACAAAAGGCAACTTCCGAGCATCCAAGACCAAGCTGAACCAAGCTCTGCACATGGGCGTGGCGATACCAAACCAATTAGCAGGTTTGTTAGAAATCATGGAAACAAAAATGGTGCAACCCAGAAGGGTTTTACACTAATTCACAAATGTTTAGTTGCAATGAGAACGTTGGCCTATGGGAGGCCTGCAAATGGTTATGGCAGAGAGCACTTTTATTAGGACACTTGAAATTCATAGAGACTGTTATAGCAGTATATGAGAAAGAGTATTTGAGGTCACCGAGGGCTAGGGAGCTGCAAGTAATCCCGATTTAACAAAAATTGTAATGAACTTCATTTAGCATACATTCACCACCGGGTCCTTTGAAACAACCCCAATTCCGTGGTGCCGGAATTGGAACCCTTTACATCATGCGGTAGTCCCAAAACACATAATTGCTACCACACAGCATGTCTCAGTATAATATCAAATCCGTCCATCACGAATTTAACTTAATACATGCCATAGATTGGCAATACTGCGGTTTGCAGGCCGGTAATAAAACAAGTGAACAAGCAAAGCGTCCTCAGAGTTGCAGCTTTGTGATCAGGCTCCTCCACAGGCATCCTCCCTCAGTCCTCATACCAGTCGTCCCTCGTGATGAGGTTGTCCGCCTTGTGGTCACCTGAGTCTGCACGATAAGTGTAACACCCTAAATTTTACCCCAAACAAAATCTTTTGGAACCAATTTAATTTGTTCATATTGTTTGATCATACATGACACCTATTTGATTTTATGTGATTTCAAAATAATTAATTAAAAAGAATCATAGGAATCACATGTTTGAACCCTCATGTCCTTGCATATTTTTATTGGGTGATTTGCAGTGTTCAAAGTTTGAATTTAAACTCTTTTGCATCTTTCCAAAATTTCTCAAATTTCAAACAACCCAGGAAAATTTTCTTTTTCCTCCTTTCCTTCTCTTTCTCTCTTTTGGCCCGAGCCGGCCCAGCACCCCGCCGGCCCAGCCCCTCCTCCTTCCTTTCCCGCGCGCCCCGCGGCCCAGTCCCCCTCCCCCTTCTCCTTTTCCCCGCCGGCCCAGCTCGCCCACGCCTGGCCGAGCGACCCCGCGGCTCAGCCAACGCGCCGGCCCAGCTGGGAGGCAGCCCGACCCGCGTCCCTCCTCTCCCTCTCACTGCCAGGCGGGCCCCGCCTGTCATCCCTCTTCTTCCTCTTTCCTTTCTCGGTCCGACCCCGACGGAGGCGAGCTCAAGCCACGCCCGCGCCGTGGTCTCGGTTCCGCGCCTCCGCGTCCTTCGCCCAGCCTCCGAAGGTTCACGCGCCGCCTCCGCCCTTCCTTGCCGCAATCCCGCTTTCCTTCTCCCTGCCTGCGTCGCGCGGACACAAGTCCGAGGCGGACTCCAAGTCCGGCCGAGCTCGGACTTTCCTTCCCTCGTGCCGCCTTCCTTTTCCCCTCCTGCGAGCCTCGGTCTCCGCCCTATATAAGCGGCCGCCCTCGACGTTCGTAGCCCCAACAACCCTAGCCCGAGCCGCTTGTGCCCTAGCTCGCCCTTGTTGCCCGCCGCCGAGCCCGCGGACGCCGCCGCAAGCCGCTGCGCGCCAACGCCGCCTCGCCGTCGTTCCCGTCTACGCTACGAGCTCCGCACCGAGGTAAAGAGTTGATCTAGCTAACTCTAGTCCCTAGCCGCGCCCTACACCGGCGGGAATTGCTCGCCGGAGTGGTGTCTCTGCGCCACTCCGTCGCCCGCCGCCACCGGCCCTTGCGCCGTAGTCGCACCCGCCTCGTCTGCTTCGCCGCGTCGCGCTCTCACTCGCGCACCCTTCCCCGCCCAGCCTAGGCCCCGGAGCCGCGAATACGCGGAACTCCGGCGAGCCACCGCCGCGTCCCGCGAGCGGCGCCGCCCAAAGCCGTCGCCGGGTTTTCTCCCTTACCCTGCGATCGTTTCCCTGCCGTCCGATCGAGATCCAACGCTCCAGAGCAGTCTGCGGTCCGGTCAATACCGGTCAGCGCGGGCGGTTTGCAGAAGAGTCCCTGAGCTTTCTGATAATCAACCCGCGGTCCAGGTTTATTAGATCTAGGTCCCTGGTTTTACGGTTTAGACCCTGAGCTTTTGGAAAATCAACCCGCGATCCAGTTTTCTTACGGTTAGGTCCAGATTTTTATAGTTAGACCCCTGGAGTTTCTGATATTCAACCCGCAGTCCAGTTTTTCACGGTTAGGTCCCTGGTTTTCGCAGTTTAGCCCCTGGGGTTTCAAATTTTCTTTATTTTAAGTCTTTAAACTTGTTTTATTCATATCTTTTGCGTTTTAACTCCGTTTTGGACGATTCTTGAACCTACGGAATCGTAATAAAGTGTAGATTAATTCTAAAACCTTTTTAACCTCTGTTTATGATGTTTGGTGTACTGTTTTAGTTAATTAAATGCTCATTGCTTGTATGTATGCAACGTGTAGCCGACGTTCCGTTCGAGTTTGTCGATAATCCATCTTGGGAAGTTCCTGAGCAAGCTTTTGTTGAGGAAGGCAAGTATTCTTTGACCTATGTCCTATTTACTTTAATCACCTGATCTAGAGCCTAATTTTGCATGCTCCTACTAAGGATGACTAGCCTCATATACCTTTACAAGTTTCATAACTTGGGATGGGCTGTGATGTGTAGATTAATTGCTTCCGCTCAACTCACTTTACTTATATTGTTAATGTTGACCAAGTAATGATGAACCTCATGACAAAAGTTTGGTTTTAACAACATGGAGACTTGAGCATGTTTTGTTGGTTTTGCTCAAGTGCTTCGCCCTAAGGATCGGTTCGCCGAGCGACCACCCAGGAAAACAGTACAACCACAAGACTCACATGGGCACTGGGCTTGACTGATTAATTAGATGAACTAGAGTTTTGGCTTACTTTTCTGAAACATGGCGTATGAGGGGTCTGGGGGATATGGGACTTTGCCCTTTGCCAATGTGGTGCAGTTTGACTGTCACCCTTTGGAACGGAACTCTCATATCTTTAGTTAACTGGAGTAACCTGTAACGAGTGGGCCATAACTCTAGGAATTCTTTGTAAAGGTCTCGTAATGAAACCCTGCCGATTCATCTAAGGTATGAATAAATGGGGCTTTGCAAACCTCGGGCACAAGGGGAATCATGACTTGTGGGTAAAGATGTACAACCTCTCGAGAGTGTTTAAAACTGATATATCAGCCGTGCTCACGGTTAAGAGCGGCCTGGACCCTCACAGATTAGAGTTTCAGCTTCAAGGTGAATGGTTCATGGTGAGCATGGTAATGATGATGGTTATGGTTATGGTTCATGCTTATCCTTTAATATGTTTTACTGTCTTTATAAAAAAGGGATGGGTTATGCTAATCATTGCTAGTAATTAAAACTTGACTAACTAAAAGCAATTGCTATGCCTGTCCACTATAAAGCCAGTCCACTTTTATCCTAAACGGAATACTTGCTGAGTGCGTTATGTACTCATTCTTGCTTGTTTTATACCCGTTGCATCCATTGCAACCGCTGCTCAGATCCAGAAGGAAGTTGTGGTGATCCTAACCAGGAGTTCCAGGACTACGACGAGTTCTAGGCTGGTGTGCCATCCGTCAGTTGCCTGTGGATCACGGTCGTCTTCCGCTGTCGTTTAGTTAACTCGTTTTCGTTCAGATACTCGGTTTCGTTAAAGACATTTATGGTCTGTAATAATGGTTATTACTCTTAAGTAAAGTACTGGTTGTGCTATTTACTTTTGTTTATGCTGTGTATGTGATTAAACTGATCCTGGCACATACATGGTTAGCACTTGGTTTTGTTTCTAAAACCGGGTGTGACAAAAGTGGTATCAGAGCCGTGCTGACCGTAGGACGCAAGCCTAGAGCAGAACTGGTCGTGATTAAGGATTTTGCTTACCTTTTCTTGCTTTCTCCATTCAAATACTTGCTATATATGCTATTTTGACATCCATACTTGTCTATTTCAATTAAGATCTTCTATATCTACTTATCTATCCCATAATAGAACTGTTTCTCATGTTTGCTTACGATGTGGGCCTGCAGATGTCGACTTTCAAGCGCACTGCCCGCATGCGTGTTGGTGGACGAGGTTATGGCGGACCCAACAGGATCAGATTGCCTACCCCAACCCCACCTTCTCCACCGCCACAAGAGTTGGTAGACCTGACTGAGTCCGAGGAGGAGGACCCAGAGGAGCTTGTCCCTGAGCTGTCCGAAGATGAACCAGAAGAGGAGCCGCAGGAAGAACCCTTGGAGGTACAGCCACCAGTACCCCCTTCGGCGCCGCCGCAGGAGCAACCCCAGGAGGAGCCAGAAGATCCAGCTGTTGACCCTGAAGACCCAGAACAAGATCCAGATGCTGGAGACACACCTCCATCGGACGATGATGAGGACGACGATGAAGCTGGACCCGTGGTCACCACTACCCACCACTGGTTCGACTACCCGCTGCCTGTTCCTCGGATGCTGAGGGAAACGCTGGAGATGCTCCACTACGATCAGTTCTGGATCACCTATGTGGGGACTCGCTACCGCCATCCCGTCCTACCTGATGATTGGGACATGACAGTGGAGATCAGCATCCCGGATGAGTTTGGATCCCGCCGGAACATTCACGTCAGGCACGCACCTACTCGCCGCAACAGCCATGAAGCCGCCATCAGTGATGCTGCCAGGGAGGCCTTGACGACGCTGTGCCATGCACACCGTGAAGATATGGCCATCACTTCACGCCGGTACTACCCCTGCCGTTCGGTCGAAAGACTTGATGCCTGGATCGCCAACCCGGAGGCAGAACAGAACCCACGCCTGGAGTCCACTATTGAGTACCTTGCTACCCTCAACACCGACTACAATGCCGCCTTGGACGAGTTGGACATGGTGAGGTACGAGAACCGGAAGCTTCGAGCATGGGTTGCACATGGCGTTGAGCCCGCGGAAGAAGAACCTGTAGAAGATCCTGCTGATGCTCCGCGTAGGAAGAAGGCCCGCTACAATGATCCAGAAGCTAGGACCTATATACGGCATCATGAGGACTAGGATGCTACCCTTTTGTAATAGGTTCTATTAGTATCGATTAGTTAGTTCGGTTAGGCTTAGAACGATTAAAAGTGTGCTCGTTTGCTTATGATTGTGTTTTATGGATGATTTGGTTCTTTGTAATGAGTGCTTAAGTTGTGGGGTGATGTCCACAACTTAGTCTTTTGGTTGGATGCTTAATAAGTTTAATAAAGTTAGTTAGTTTGGGAAAGCCTTGCTCTATCCATATATATGTTTAGATCTTTATCTCATCTATCTTGGTTACTAACGTTGAATAAGAGGTATGGTCGGAAGTATGTGCTAACGGTATGTTTGGTCCATCAGATGAGTACAGGACGTGGACGTGGTCGTGGTCGTGGAGGTAGAGGAGGTCGCGGAGAAGGACTTCCAAATCCACCGCCACCGATGACTATGGAACAACTGATCATGAACCAGACCCAAGTGATACAAGCTCTCGGTCAAGCAGTGGCAGCCATGCACCAGGCACAGCAGCAACCACCCCCGCCACCACCGCCTCAACCGCGAGACAGACGTGCAGAATTTATGAAGGGACACCCACCTGTGTTCACTCACTCTGCCGACCCCATGGATGCAGAAGACTGGCTCCGCGCAATAGAACGGGAGCTGGACGTCGTTCAGTGCACCGACCAGGAGAAAGTTCTCTACGGCCCTCACCAGCTACGAGGTGCTGCTCAACAATGGTGGGAATCGTACCGCTTGGCTCATAACAACCCCAACACCATTACCTGGCAGGAGTTCACAGAGAGGTTCAGAGCGCATCATGTTCCAGCTGGTGTGATGTCACTGAAGAAAGAAGAGTTCCTGGCACTCACCCAGGGCACCATGACCGTCAGTGAGTATCGAGACAAGTTCCTACAGCTGTCCCGCTACTGTCCAGAGGAGGTTAACACCGACCCCAAGAAGCAGTACCGTTTCCTCAAAGGCTTGGTCGATCCACTCAGGTACCAGCTTATGAACCATACCTTCCCTAACTGCCAGCATCTGATAGACCGAGCTATCGTGACGGAGAATACTCGTCGCGAGATGGAGGAAAAGAAGCGCAAGCAGAAGTCGCAGCAGTCTAGCAGCAACACCCGCCCGCGGTTTTCTGGGTCACAGAACTTTCAGAACCGTCCTACACAGAACTCCGGACAGCAGCAGCCTCAGTTCCAGCGCTACAACAATAATGGCAACTATCAGCGCCCGAACTATCAATCCCAGCAGAACAACCCCCAGATGCAGCGCTCAAACAATCAAGCTCCCCGCCAACCAACTCCTACTAGTACCCCAGTGAAGACAGGCACGCCAGTACCACCAGGAAGTGCAAATTGCTTCAAATGTGGAGGAACAGGTCACTGGTCTAAGCAATGCCCATCTAGAGGAACGCCACAACAGCCACCACAATCAAGTTCGAAGGCGGGTACCCCCAACCAAGCTTCCAGCCACGCCAAGATCAACCACATCACTGCGGAGGCTGCCCAGGAAGGTCCGAATGCTGTCGTAGGTACGTTCCTGGTCAACTCCCAACCCGCCTTAGTACTATTTGATACTGGTGCTACGCATTCTTTCGTTACTGCTCAGTATGTAGAGAGGAATAGTTTGCCTATGATAAAGATGGTAAGATCAATGCTAGTTAGTTCACCTGGGGGAAACATGCGATCTGAGTTTGCTTGTGATGATGCATCCATTAAAATAAGGGGGGTAGATTTTCCAGCAACTTTAATAGTTATGAAAGCACAAGGAATAGATGTTATCCTGGGTATGAATTGGCTGCAAAGATACAACGGGGTAATCTCATGTGCTGAGAGGAAAGTGACTTTGACTACGCCAGCCGGTGAGAACATGGAAGTTATGATAGATCCGCCTCAAGCAGGAGTTAATGCTATTGATGCTACAGCCTTGGAGAACATCAGAGTAGTGTCAGAATTTCCGGATGTCTTCCCAGATTCGTTACCAGGTATGCCACCTGAACGTGACATTGAATTTTCTATTGAATTAGTACCTGGAACTGCACCTATCTATAAGAAAGCATATAGAATATCTGGTGTCGAATTACTTGAAGTTAAGAAACAAATAGATGAACTATTGGAGAAAGGGTTTATTCGCAAAAGTACTTCCCCTTGGGCCTCACCAGTTTTGCTTACTGAAAAGAAAGATGGAACCTTGCGAATGTGTGTCGATTACAGAGGTCTTAATGCCGTTACAGTAAAGAATAAATATCCACTGCCCCGGATTGAAGATTTATTTGATCAGCTCAAAGGTGCCTGTGTTTTCTCCAAAATTGATTTGCGATCTGGATATCATCAACTAAGAATTAGACCTTCAGATATACCAAAGACAGCGTTCATTAGTCGTTATGGATTATATGAATATACAGTTATGTCGTTTGGTTTGACAAATGCCCCAGCCTTCTTTATGTACATGATGAATAGTGTGTTCATGGAATACCTGGATAGGTTTGTTGTGATATTTATCGATGACATTCTGATTTATTCCAAGACTGAAGAGGAACACGAGGAACATCTAAGATTAGTGTTGCAGAAGCTTAGAGAGCATAAACTTTATGCGAAGTTTAGCAAGTGTGATTTCTGGATTGAGGAGGTTAAATTTCTAGGTCATGTCATATCCAACGGAGGAATTGCCGTTGATCAAAGTAAGGTATCTGAAGTGCAGAATTGGAAGATCCCAGAGGATGTGAAAGGCATCAGGAGTTTTCTCGGATTAGCTGGTTACTATCGGCGTTTCATTGAGGGGTTTTCCAAGATTGCTAAGCCAATGACAGCTTTGTTAGAAAAGAATATTAAATTTCAGTGGACGTCAGCTTGTCAGAAAGCCTTCGAGGAGTTGAAAAAGAGGTTAACCACAGCGCCAGTGTTAACTTTTCCAGATATGCATAAGCCTTTTTCAGTATATTGCGATGCTTCACGGCTAGGTTTGGGATGTGTTCTTATGCAAGAAGGCAAGGTTATTGCCTATGCCTCTAGACAACTGAGGGATCATGAGAAGAATTACCCAACTCATGATTTGGAATTAGCCGCAGTGGTGCATGCATTAAAAGTATGGAGGCATTATCTGTTCGGGCAGAAGTGTGATATTTATACTGATCACAAAAGCTTAAAGTATATATTTACCCAGACTGAGTTGAATATGCGGCAAAGACGATGGTTAGAATTAATCAAGGATTATGATCTGGAGATACATTACCATCCTGGCAAGGCAAATGTAGTAGCAGATGCTTTGAGCAGAAAGAGTCAGATCAGTTTGTTGTGGGCAAAAGAGTTGCCGGATGAGTTAGCCATAGAATTCGACCGACTAAGTTTGGGATTTCTTAATAATACGGAAGGCACCGTCTCCATGGAGTTTGAACCTACATTGGAACAAGAAATCAGGAAAGGACAACTTAATGATGAGAAGATCAAGGAAATAAAAGAGTTAGTCAAGTTAGATAAGGCACCGGGATTCCGAGTGGATGCCGACGGTACAGTATGGCATGGAGATAGGATTTGTGTTCCGAACATAAAGTCTATACGAGATTTAATTCTGAAGGAAGCGCATGAGACAGCTTATTCCATCCATCCTGGAAGTGAAAAGATGTACCAAGATCTGAAGCAGAAATTTTGGTGGTACGGTATGAAACGTGAAGTAGCAGAATATGTAGCTTTGTGTGATGTTTGTCAGAGGGTGAAAGCTGAACATCAAAAGCCCGCTGGATTGTTACAACCACTCAAGATCCCAGAGTGGAAGTGGGAGGAAATTGGTATGGATTTTATTGTTGGCCTACCGCGTACACAAAGTGGTTTTGATTCTATATGGGTAGTAGTGGACAGATTAACCAAAGTTGCTCACTTTATACCTGTCAAGACCACTTATTCGGGAGCCAAGTTAGCTGAATTGTATATGTCCAGAATTGTGTGTTTGCATGGAGTACCAAAGAAGATTGTGTCAGATCGTGGAACTCAGTTTACATCTCATTTTTGGAAGCGTTTGCATGAGTCAATGGGCACTAAGTTAAATTTTAGTTCAGCATATCATCCACAGACCGATGGGCAGACAGAAAGAACCAACCAGATATTAGAAGATATGTTGAGAGTTTGCGCAATACAATATGGTACTAGTTGGGACAAAAGTTTGCCGTATGCCGAATTTTCTTATAACAATAGTTATCAGGCTAGTATCAAGATGTCACCTTTTCAGGCTTTGTATGGTAGAAGATGCAGAACTCCCTTGCATTGGGATCAACCAGGGGAGAAGCAGTTGTTCGGTCCTGGAATCATAGAAGACGCCGAACGACAAGTACGAATGATTCGGGAGAATTTGAGGATTGCTCAAACTAGACAGAAGAGTTATGCAGATAACCGTCGAAGGGATTTGGAATTCGCAGTAGGAGACTATGTGTACTTGAAAGTATCACCTATTCGTGGTCTACGCCGATTCAAAGTGAAGGGAAAATTAGCACCCCGATATATTGGACCTTTTAAAATAATTGACCGTAAGGGAGAAGTTGCATATCAACTGGAATTGCCTGACAGATTATCGGGAGTACACGATGTGTTTCATGTATCTCAGTTGAAGAAGTGTTTGCGAGTACCTGAAGAGCAGTTGCAGGAGGATGAACTTAATGTGCAGGATGATTTGACCTATACAGAATATCCAGTGCAGATTTTGGAGACGGCAGACAGGATTACCAGGAACAAGGTCATAAAGATGTGCAAGGTTAAGTGGAGCCACCATACGGCAGAGGAGGCCACTTGGGAAAGAGAGGATGACCTCAAAGCAGATTACCCGGAACTCTTTGCTAGCCAATCCTAAAATCTCGGGGCGAGATTTCTTTAAGGGGGGTAGGTTTGTAACACCCTAAATTTTACCCCAAACAAAATCTTTTGGAACCAATTTAATTTGTTCATATTGTTTGATCATACATGACACCTATTTGATTTTATGTGATTTCAAAATAATTAATTAAAAAGAATCATAGGAATCACATGTTTGAACCCTCATGTCCTTGCATATTTTTATTGGGTGATTTGCAGTGTTCAAAGTTTGAATTTAAACTCTTTTGCATCTTTCCAAAATTTCTCAAATTTCAAACAACCCAGGAAAATTTTCTTTTTCCTCCTTTCCTTCTCTTTCTCTCTTTTGGCCCGAGCCGGCCCAGCACCCCGCCGGCCCAGCCCCTCCTCCTTCCTTTCCCGCGCGCCCCGCGGCCCAGTCCCCCTCCCCCTTCTCCTTTTCCCCGCCGGCCCAGCTCGCCCACGCCTGGCCGAGCGACCCCGCGGCTCAGCCAACGCGCCGGCCCAGCTGGGAGGCAGCCCGACCCGCGTCCCTCCTCTCCCTCTCACTGCCAGGCGGGCCCCGCCTGTCATCCCTCTTCTTCCTCTTTCCTTTCTCGGTCCGACCCCGACGGAGGCGAGCTCAAGCCACGCCCGCGCCGTGGTCTCGGTTCCGCGCCTCCGCGTCCTTCGCCCAGCCTCCGAAGGTTCACGCGCCGCCTCCGCCCTTCCTTGCCGCAATCCCGCTTTCCTTCTCCCTGCCTGCGTCGCGCGGACACAAGTCCGAGGCGGACTCCAAGTCCGGCCGAGCTCGGACTTTCCTTCCCTCGTGCCGCCTTCCTTTTCCCCTCCTGCGAGCCTCGGTCTCCGCCCTATATAAGCGGCCGCCCTCGACGTTCGTAGCCCCAACAACCCTAGCCCGAGCCGCTTGTGCCCTAGCTCGCCCTTGTTGCCCGCCGCCGAGCCCGCGGACGCCGCCGCAAGCCGCTGCGCGCCAACGCCGCCTCGCCGTCGTTCCCGTCTACGCTACGAGCTCCGCACCGAGGTAAAGAGTTGATCTAGCTAACTCTAGTCCCTAGCCGCGCCCTACACCGGCGGGAATTGCTCGCCGGAGTGGTGTCTCTGCGCCACTCCGTCGCCCGCCGCCACCGGCCCTTGCGCCGTAGTCGCACCCGCCTCGTCTGCTTCGCCGCGTCGCGCTCTCACTCGCGCACCCTTCCCCGCCCAGCCTAGGCCCCGGAGCCGCGAATACGCGGAACTCCGGCGAGCCACCGCCGCGTCCCGCGAGCGGCGCCGCCCAAAGCCGTCGCCGGGTTTTCTCCCTTACCCTGCGATCGTTTCCCTGCCGTCCGATCGAGATCCAACGCTCCAGAGCAGTCTGCGGTCCGGTCAATACCGGTCAGCGCGGGCGGTTTGCAGAAGAGTCCCTGAGCTTTCTGATAATCAACCCGCGGTCCAGGTTTATTAGATCTAGGTCCCTGGTTTTACGGTTTAGACCCTGAGCTTTTGGAAAATCAACCCGCGATCCAGTTTTCTTACGGTTAGGTCCAGATTTTTATAGTTAGACCCCTGGAGTTTCTGATATTCAACCCGCAGTCCAGTTTTTCACGGTTAGGTCCCTGGTTTTCGCAGTTTAGCCCCTGGGGTTTCAAATTTTCTTTATTTTAAGTCTTTAAACTTGTTTTATTCATATCTTTTGCGTTTTAACTCCGTTTTGGACGATTCTTGAACCTACGGAATCGTAATAAAGTGTAGATTAATTCTAAAACCTTTTTAACCTCTGTTTATGATGTTTGGTGTACTGTTTTAGTTAATTAAATGCTCATTGCTTGTATGTATGCAACGTGTAGCCGACGTTCCGTTCGAGTTTGTCGATAATCCATCTTGGGAAGTTCCTGAGCAAGCTTTTGTTGAGGAAGGCAAGTATTCTTTGACCTATGTCCTATTTACTTTAATCACCTGATCTAGAGCCTAATTTTGCATGCTCCTACTAAGGATGACTAGCCTCATATACCTTTACAAGTTTCATAACTTGGGATGGGCTGTGATGTGTAGATTAATTGCTTCCGCTCAACTCACTTTACTTATATTGTTAATGTTGACCAAGTAATGATGAACCTCATGACAAAAGTTTGGTTTTAACAACATGGAGACTTGAGCATGTTTTGTTGGTTTTGCTCAAGTGCTTCGCCCTAAGGATCGGTTCGCCGAGCGACCACCCAGGAAAACAGTACAACCACAAGACTCACATGGGCACTGGGCTTGACTGATTAATTAGATGAACTAGAGTTTTGGCTTACTTTTCTGAAACATGGCGTATGAGGGGTCTGGGGGATATGGGACTTTGCCCTTTGCCAATGTGGTGCAGTTTGACTGTCACCCTTTGGAACGGAACTCTCATATCTTTAGTTAACTGGAGTAACCTGTAACGAGTGGGCCATAACTCTAGGAATTCTTTGTAAAGGTCTCGTAATGAAACCCTGCCGATTCATCTAAGGTATGAATAAATGGGGCTTTGCAAACCTCGGGCACAAGGGGAATCATGACTTGTGGGTAAAGATGTACAACCTCTCGAGAGTGTTTAAAACTGATATATCAGCCGTGCTCACGGTTAAGAGCGGCCTGGACCCTCACAGATTAGAGTTTCAGCTTCAAGGTGAATGGTTCATGGTGAGCATGGTAATGATGATGGTTATGGTTATGGTTCATGCTTATCCTTTAATATGTTTTACTGTCTTTATAAAAAAGGGATGGGTTATGCTAATCATTGCTAGTAATTAAAACTTGACTAACTAAAAGCAATTGCTATGCCTGTCCACTATAAAGCCAGTCCACTTTTATCCTAAACGGAATACTTGCTGAGTGCGTTATGTACTCATTCTTGCTTGTTTTATACCCGTTGCATCCATTGCAACCGCTGCTCAGATCCAGAAGGAAGTTGTGGTGATCCTAACCAGGAGTTCCAGGACTACGACGAGTTCTAGGCTGGTGTGCCATCCGTCAGTTGCCTGTGGATCACGGTCGTCTTCCGCTGTCGTTTAGTTAACTCGTTTTCGTTCAGATACTCGGTTTCGTTAAAGACATTTATGGTCTGTAATAATGGTTATTACTCTTAAGTAAAGTACTGGTTGTGCTATTTACTTTTGTTTATGCTGTGTATGTGATTAAACTGATCCTGGCACATACATGGTTAGCACTTGGTTTTGTTTCTAAAACCGGGTGTGACAATAAGCGTGCAAGTCACTAAATCGAACACCTGAGTTTGGCTTACTAGCAAAGCATAAAGATAAAGGAGTACCATAGATCATATTATCCATTTCGGAAATTCAGTCACGCGACCGGTTCTCGCTCTCATCACTTATCCCAACAGTTTAATCTCACCACCATGCACCTCTTCCATACCACCACTCATAATCATCTTCCATCTGCGGCAAGGGCAGCTCCCACCCGCCCAAGCCTCAATGGCCTCAGCCGGCATCTACCCACTCGAGGGAGAAGAGAAGAAAACCCATGCTAGTTAGAGGAGAATCACCAAGGATCATCCTTTGACCGAGGACGGCGGCTATACGTATAGATCATACACTCTGTAGAGGATATTGTACATCTCTACCCACACGAGATGGGACGGAAGCAGTGCGTCCGCTGCTCCGAGCACATCACAACGATAATGATTTCTCCTTTCTAGCATCTTCCTGCTTTCATGAGGTAGAAACTGTGCGGATATACTATCCACCGCACTCACAGGACTATGAGCTCGAGTAATCTGGGGCCCCACGGGTCGAATCTATCAGGGATGTGTGGCTGAATCGCAAACCCACCATCATCCCCTAACACTATCGCCTTACACCTACAGTCTGAGTGCCATTGGGGAAAATCGAGAACCGGGCCTGAGGTCGCATGGTATGCACAAGTCATAGTTCCGGGTGATAAGTCGCTCATTCTCGGTCCTTAATTGGTGAGAGAAAGCCTTCCAAGGGTCGGTTGCCACCCTCCGCAGTGGGCCGCGCACCACCACACACCTCTCTCCACTCAAAAGAGAGTTCTAGTCTCTCCCATTAATCCGGTGCCGACTCCCGCCACCCATCTCACCCACCATCTCGCGCTCATAACCAACCACTTCACACACAACAAGAGTAATCACATCCCACCACATATCATATCACCCAACTCACATCATGTTCATTTAATTAGTTAGGTAATAATCATAGCAAAGCATTGGCTCAAATGAAAATAAAGCCCATTTGGCGTAGCCTTAGTGCGTTAGCAAAATCATTTATCCTACGCACTACTTGTTGTGCGTGTCTATGGGAAACGAAGGCGGGGTGTTCGCTGACCTTATTTCTCGGCGGTTTCTACAGGCAGGTGCTCTGGATCCTTCGGTTCGTCCTCCTGGTTCTTCGGCTCTGGATGTAAATAAACTATGAGTAAGAGTCTAGTAGAAAGATCCAAATAAGCAAATAAGATGCGACACCATGCATTTGGACCTAGTCCATGTGATAGGGAATGATTTTAGATGAGAGTAGGAACTGGTTTCACAATTTTCAAAGTTAAGATGAATTTATTGTGAATATCACAAGTTTAATTTTGGGTCAAAAACAATTAAAAAGGGCAAAGGGGTAGGCCTGGTCATCAGGCCGAATCTGGCCTGCTTCCTTCTCCTTATCGGGCGTGGCCCACGAATTCAGCCCATTTTCCCCCCTCTCTTTTCCTCGCATGACTCGGCCTGGCCAGCCTGCTAGAGGCTGAAACGCCCCAGTTTCCATAATGGGACTAAAATGTGCTTTATTACCATCCCAGGGTTTGGTAATCACATTCTTACATCAGAGTGATACAGATCCGCCCTAACGGGTCGGACAGCAAAGGGGCGCAGCCCTGAATCTAAGCAGCGGAATACCAAACGTAGGCCCAAGCTTCCATACGTCACGTTGGGAAGTAGGTCGTAGCCCTTAATCTAGTAGGTACATGATGATTTCTCCTTCTCTGTAAACCAACAACAAATCAAGGGTGAGTACATACGTACTCAAACAAGCCCACCTTCCTCTATAATGAGTAGGGGTATAGCTATATCTACATGCAAGTCATATATGGAGCTCTGGAAGTTTTGCATGAAAACATTTTGTATGCAAAGTTTTAAGCTAGTCTAATAAGTTTTAACCATTCAGAAATCAGGGGTTTTCTCAAAAAGGGGCGCCATTGGACTTGCCAGTCCATATGGCTAATGACCTTCTAGCCATCACACTTTCCACAGGGTTTTACCCCTGTAGCACAGCATCCACCCAAAACCATTTTGTTCCAAACCCAAAACCAAACCAATTCTTACCATTTTTAGTTTATGAAAAGTGCTAATCGAAGAACCAAGCCGTAACTCATCCATACCAGTGGACTCGGACTATTCGAATAGGTTTTACTCTGATCAGAGATTGTACTAATTCCCACAAGTTGGACTCAGCGACACTTACCGCTAAATAAGCGTCCGAATTCCAAACCAAACCGTTGCCTTTGTTTCATCGCCTAGCAGTACTTTAGAGGTTCGGGCCACCGAGCCGCACCCTGGTGTCCCTCGACACCCCCTCGGCACACAACCCTTTCCCTTGCCCCTTGTGCGCCAACACAGAAGCTACTAGGCTATCCACTCCAGCTCGGGCCCAGCCAATGCCTTATACAGAGCGAGTGGTTGTACTAAAGAGTTAGGCAAGATGTTAATCAACGCAGTCCTTATAGAGCTCAGGTAGAACCATCAACACCTTACACTGCTCGACACCGCGAGCATCCTCCAACCCGGTCATCTCCACGAGTACCGGGACCTAGGTAACCACGGGTTGCTAAGTTACCCGTTCATACCCTGCCCTTAGATGGCTAGTTCGGCGTAGCCGTATTCCGACAAAGTCGGTTGCCGAGGTTTTTCCCCATTTTATTTCAAAAACACACACACATCCTCATTCCCAAACCCATCAAGTTCCATAACCATAATCCCAACTTATCATCAAGATTATGATATATATAATTATATATAATTAATGAGCATTCCCACCTATGCGCACTATATCTAAAATAGGCATAGGTGGCTGTATATTTATGGGGTTGCTTTAGCAAGCAAAACATGCAATGTTTTTATGAAATTATCAGACCAAGGGTTGTGATTGTAAAACATAGGAAATTTATGTATCAAGTGGGGATTTCAGTGGGCTTGCCTTTCAACTTGAACATGAAGCAGTTGATGTTCGGGCATCGTGAGCTCTATGGTCGTCGGATCAGATGTTTCGGGGACCGAGACGATCGGACTCTCCTGCGTGCACAAACAAGAAAGCACACAACACATGAGGTATAATATGAGCTCAACGAGTATTTGGTGGGTTGGAGTTTGGATGGAGAAGACAAGGATTATCTGGGGTTCTTACTGGCGGTATCATTGCAAGTGGTTGAGGTGCAGTGAGCTTTCGGCCCACGCTGCGTCGCGGGGAGGCGACGACGCGGTTAACGCCGTGGGTCCGGGCCCACTTGGCAGCGGCAAGGGCGGGGGACGGCGTCGGGGAGAAAGGTGACGACGGTCGGGCCGGTTGAGGTGAACCGAACGGCGGCGGTCCGAGGCGACCTCGTCGGCGGGCACGGTTCCGGCGACGAGGGTACTTCCACGAGCACTAGGTCGGGGTGGCGAACTTGGTGACGCGGTGGGGCGAGAGGACTAGGGGCCGAGAGTAGGGTCTCCACGGTGCGACGGCGCGGGTGCGTGCCGGCGGCACGGGGCACGCGCGGCGGCGGCTCGGGGCACGCGCCGCGGTGGCTCGGGTGAGGGCGGAGGGGAGACGGCGTGAGGCCGGGGCGGTAGGGGATGGTGCGGCGGAGCTCGGGGCGCGACCAATTGCAGAATGGTGGTCGATGGTGGAGGAATTTTGGGGTGGCGGGGCTCACGGTGGTGGTCACGGCGGGGGTGGCGCACCGAAGCAGAGAGAGGAGGGAGGAGGTTTTGGCACGTCACCACGCCGAGGTTGTCCTCGGGCGGATTTTCGAACCGGGGAGTGGTGAAGGGAGGGGCGGAGGGCGACGGGCGGCGGTGGCCTGCTTTTATAGCCGGGGAGGCGGCCATGGAGCTCGGCGGAATGGGGTAGGCGGTGGTGCATCGGGCCGGGGCTGGCATCCGAGCCTGCGGGTTGGGAGGGAGGCGGGGCTAGCGGTGGGTCAGGCGGGGCAGTGGCTCCATCGCCGGCGCTCCTACCGCGGGGCTTTGCCCAGGGGTCGGAGGAGGGGGGAAACTGACGGGCGGGACCCGCAGGGCAGGGAGAGGAGGGAGGCGCCGGCGGGCGAGGCCCAAGTGGCAGTGAGGGAGGGGGGAAGGAGGCTGCCAGGCTGTGGTGGTAGGTAGGCCGGGAAGGCAGGCCGAGCGGGGGAGGGAGGAAGAGTGGGCCGAGGGAGGAAGTTTGGGCCCGAGGAGGTTTCCACCCTTTTCTTTTTCCTTTTCTGGATTTGATTTTTGGATAGGAAATTTGGGAGAATTTTGGAGGGAATTTGGAGATGAACTTTTTGGAGGAACTTTGTGGAGATTTTTGGTAGGGCTATATGGAGTATTTGTAGATTTTTGTTGAGCTCATATTAGACACATGACAAACAAACAAGCAAGTTTTCAAAAAATTAATTCTAAATTAGGGAGAGATTAGGAGAAAAATTTTGGGCCTAATTTTCGGGATATTACAGAGGCCCGCGGGGTCTCGGCTTGGCCGGCCCGCTTCCCTCTCAATTTCTTTCCCACTCACTCGGCCTAGGAGAAAGTTACTGGGCTCAGCTCACTCACCTGCAAGCCCGCCCGCGGCGTCGTGGCTTCTCGCCTGGCCCAGTCGATCGGGAGCTGATCTCCCCTCTTGCTCACCACCCCACGCCACCTGTTCGACGAAAGGGCTTTGAGGCCCTGCTCTCCAGCGGTGCTCCCGCCAGCAACTACAACGCGCTAGGGCACAGCTCCATCTTCCTACCGATACACACACAGCTTGATAACCCGCCTCTCCAGGTCCAAAGGCGGCAAGACCGCGTCGCACGGGTCGCGTGGTTGGTTGCGCGCGCTGTTGACGCGGCTTAAGTACTAAATTTATGTTATAATTTCATATGATTTTATGCCGTTTAATGAATTAATATTGTGATTTATTATTATTTTACTAACAATTAACCCCGTTTTCGAGAATGCTCTTTGTTTTTGTGCATTATTCATTTTTTGCAGGAAATCAGGTAATAATTGATATATTTGAAGAATTCTCGGAAATAGGATTTATGCTAAGATGAGCAAAGCCCAAGTGCAAAAGGATAATGAAGCCCAATTGAAGGATAAAGCCCAATTAAAAGAGTATTCTAGAAGATGAAGGTTGATAGGAAAGGCAATTCCTGAAATATTCGCGAAGTCAATAACAGCAGCAACTTGTGGGCCCAATTTGGAGACCTTAACGACGTCAAATGAAGAAAGTTTGAATACCAAAGTTGTAGATCTCTTCGAGCTCTACAATTTAGAGTCCGAGTTTGCATTTATTGGACTTCGGAAGGCAAAGTTATGGTCGATTTACTACAAGTTGCAGAACCGGGAAGGTTTATTTCGGGAATTAAAGAGAGAAGACTTCGTCATCAAGCAAGGAAAGATATGGACGACCGGGACTCTTCTAGAAGCTTGATTATACTTGGAAATAGATGTATGAGGTGTTCTAGGACTCTTAGAACCGACCTATTAGTTTCCATGTATAGGGTTTCCTTCGGGATATAAATAGAGGGCTCCATCTAGGGAGATGAGAGGAGAGACTCGCCACAAATCCATTGTAACCGAGAGGCTAGGGCAGAGCTCGAGGGCCAAAGGAGTTCAACTCGGCGGGAGGAACATCTCGGCGAAAGGAGGAAGCAAGAGGAGACAGGACCCAGGGGGGTCGGCCGACCCCTAGGGGTCTGGCTCGGCCGACCCCTGGCATCCCGAGGGCAGATCGAGTTCGTCTTTCGTCGACTTCTTCGTCTAGTTCATCTCGACGACTTTGGGTCACGAATTCCGATGTATCTTGAGTAAACCCCTCGAACTTCTTCTGTACTATGATAAAACCTTGATTATGGATCTATAAAGTTGTCTTTTAGACTTTGCTTCTTGTTTATGCTTGTTCATGATCTATGCTTAGCAATGCTTGTTGTCTAATTGTGTAAATCAGTGGCCACTGTTAAGTACTTCATATGTCTTTTAGTAGATTTAATCTGCTCATGTTAGGCATAGTTAGGGTTTACTAGTTCGTCGATTACCTGGTTACCAGTGACAGTGGAGCCCGGGGAAAGGTTCAAGTAGGTTCTTGACATTCATGTTCATGCTTATTCTATGCTTAATGTTTAGATCTAAGTCAAGGTGGTTCGTAGTACTTTAGTAGTTTGTCTCATATCTCTTGTGGATCCTTTTGCCTGTTTAAATCCTATATACCCCGAGTTTAAGTCTTTGCTTATACCTTTTATGCAATAGATTAGAATATAGATTAGATCTTGATTAGAGTAGAATTAGAGTCTTTATTAGTTGTAATTAGATAACTTTTATCTCTTATTTAAGCTTATTAGATATATTAGAATTAGATAGTAATATTGTTAATAATTGATTAATAGCATTTTAAACATAATTAATCCCGGATTGATAAACCCAAGATACTCATCCTGGGGAAAAGCTACCGCGATACTGTGCGCTTGCAGTATAAGGATTTGGCATGCTTAAGTGCTGTCAACAAGCTTTTCTGGCGCCGTTGCCGGGGAATAATTATCGTTTAAATTATTATTAATCTTTTATTAAGTTTTGCTACTTCTAGTTTTAATATTTAGTTTTGTTTATTGTTTTTAGTTAATTTTGTTATTAATTAGTGTTTTAGATTTATTTTATTTTACAATTTTTGAAATTAGGAGTAATTTTTAAATTCTGAAATTTTAAATTCTGTTATTTTGTTTGGATTTAATTTGGTCTAAAGTACAGCAAATTTTTGCTGTCATAGATCTTTGTTTTTGTTTTTGTTTAAATTTCAGGTATGACTATGTTGGGCAGAAAATTGACGCTTGGGGAGTTTTTAACTCCAAGAGCGGAAGATTTGAAGTTCCAAAGATCAAATCTGCAGCCGGAATCAGGATCCTACGAGCTGAAGCCAGGAATCATCCGAATTGCTGCCGAACATCCGTTCAGTGGTGAAGACGATGAGAACCCGTACACTCACTTGAAGAGGCTAGTGCAAGTGTGTCGCACATTCCATCAAGACGGAGTTCCAGAAGAATGGGTTTTGTGGAATCTCTTTCCGTTTACATTGGAAGACAGAGCCAGTAAGTGGTACGACACTGCATCAATAGAAGCTGAAGGTGATTGGGACGCTCTCAAATTGAAGTTCACCAAAAGATTCTTTTCTCCAATAAAAGTACACCTGTTGAAGAAAGCAATCATAAACTTCAAGCAACTTGAGAGTGAAGACCTTGATGAAGCATGGGACAGACTGGAAGAACAGAGGACACAAGGACCACCTATTAACTTTGACGAGGAGACAATCATTTCAACCTTCTACTTCAGTCTAAACACTAGAGACTTCAAGCAAGTGAACATCTGTGCTGGAGGATCACTGCTGAGCCGAAATGTAGATGAAGCTATGAAGATTCTGTCAGATTGCTGCTTGACCGCGAAGGCTGAAAGAGATAGGAGGGAGAGTGAAGAGCAGAAGCTAGCAGGAGTGACGTCTACATATGCTATCTACAAGGAGCAACAACCTGCCAGAAAGACTCCAGTGTCTTATGCAGCTGAGGAAGAGGAGTACGAGTGTTTTGCACCACAAGTGAAGACAGGGTGTTCAGATTTTGGAAGCCTTGCTAGTGCAAAACCACTGACAGAATTCGACAAGATGAGCTGGATGCCAGTAGATTTTGGAGATACACTGATGTGTGCAGGACCACTCCCACTAGAAGACTTAGAAGAAGAGAAAGAGCTGTTTCCACCAGAGGTACCACTAAGGAGAAGCTCAGATGATCTAAGTACAGGGGAGGTACTGCAGAAATTATTCCAAGAAGAGGAGCTGGACAGTGACTTTGTCTCTGAAGTGAAGCGGGTGATTGGTGTCAAGCCGGAGTCATCACTAACTGAAGAGGTTATCGTCCACCTGGAGCCAGAAGAATCTTCGACTGGTATTTCTTGCTCCATCAACAAAGAAGACTTCAACAATATTCACTGCTCTATGGAAGCCCAGGTAAGTACTATGAGCTATGAAGTTTATTGTACTTTAAGTGATAAACCACACTTAGTTTCTACTAGTATTAAGATTAAACTTCCTAATAATGAAATAATTCGACCTGTAGGCTTAATTAAAGATGTTGAAGTTAACTTTGCTAATAATATTATACCAACTGATTTTTATATAATTAATGTCTACGATAATGATATTAATATAATTCTTGGTAGACCTTTTCTTAAGTTGGTTAATGCCGTAGTAAATAATGATAAAGGAAAAATCAATATTAATATTAATGGATTAAAATATGACTTTGATTTCCTACCGGCATCTAAAGTGCCTATTAATCTCACTCCCGATATAGAGGAGATAGAGAGTATTAATTATATTAATGCCTTTAGAGAGCCATTAAAATTAGTATTAGAAGGAGGAGAAGAAGGATTCTTCTCTGAGGAAACAACCATTGCCACTAAACAACTTGACCTTAATCAAGAAGAAACCAAAGACATTCCTGTAGAACCATTAGGAGACCTTAATCCACAGGAGGCGCCCGATGTTGAGCTTAAACCACTACCCGAAGGACTTAAGTATGAATTCTTAGGAAAAGATAAAACCTATCCTGTAATAATTAGTGACCAGCTAAGTCCAGAAGAGGTGGAAAGACTGCTAGGAATGTTGAGGGAACATAAGAAGGCAATAGGTTATTCTCTAGCAGATCTTAAAGGAATTAGCCCAGCATTTTGTACTCATAGGATTCCAATGGAAGAAGACCACAAACCAGTGGTAGACAATCAAAGGAGACTGAGTAACGAAATGAGATCTGTAGTGAAGAAGGAAGTAATCAAATTACTAAACGCCGGAATTATCTACCCAGTACCAACTAGTGAGTGGGTTAGCCCAGTTCATTGTGTGCCTAAGAAGGGAGGTTTAACTGTAGTTAAAAATGAGAATAATGAATTAATTCCACAAAGGACTGTCACTGGTTGGAGAATGTGTATAGATTACCGGAAGCTTAATAAAGCCACTAAGAAAGATCACTTCCCTTTACCCTTTATTGACGAAATGCTAGAGAGACTTGCTAAGAATACCCATTTTTGCTATTTAGATGGTTATTCTGGATTCTTTCAAATCCCTATCCATCCAGACGATCAACACAAGACAACTTTCACTTGTCCTTATGGAACCTTTGCCTATAGGAGAATGCCCTTTGGATTATGCAATGCACCAGCGTCATTTCAACGGTGTATGATGGCCATTTTCTCAGACTTCATTGAGGATATCATGGAGGTTTTCATGGACGATTTCTCAGTTCACGGCACTAGTTTTGACCACTGTCTAAAGAATTTAGAGAAAGTTCTGAAGAGATGTGGAGAAGTAGACTTAGTGTTGAATTGGGAGAAGTGTCATTTCATGGTGAGAAGAGGACTTGTGTTGGGACACATCATTTCTGAGAAAGGAATTGAAGTAGATAAAGCCAAGATAGAGACTGTAGAAAGATTGCCACCACCTACAGATATTAGATCTCTTAGAAGCTTTCTCGGACATGCTGGGTTTTATAGGAGATTTATTAAGGATTTTTCTAAAATAGCTAAGCCACTGAATTACCTACTCCAGAAGGACGTTCCATTTGAGTTTACTGATGAGTGTGAAGTAGCCTTTAGAAAAATTAAGGAATTACTAGTTAAGGCACCTATCATTCAACCACCTGATTGGAATTTACCCTTTGAGATCATGTGTGATGCCAGTGACTATGCCGTAGGAGCTGTGCTGGGGCAGAGAAAAGACGGAAGAGTACATGCCATTTATTATGCCAGCAAGACTCTTAACGAGGCCCAAGTTAATTATGCAACCACTGAAAAGGAGTTATTAGCAGTAGTTTTTGCCTTTGAGAAATTTAGATCCTACATAGTTAATTCAAAGGTTATAGTCTACACTGATCATGCTGCTATCAAATACCTTTTAACTAAAAAAGATGCTAAACCTCGTTTAATTAGATGGATCCTTATGCTACAAGAATTCGATGTAGAGATCAGAGACAAGAAGGGAGTTGAGAACGTAGTGGCAGATCACTTGTCTAGGATGAGCCATAGTAAAGGAGGTCCACCAATTGAAGATGCATTAAGAGACGACACCCTTTATGCAGTTATAGACAAGGACTCTTGGATGTTAGACGTAATTAGAGCCATTAAAGGAGAGCCATTGACTCATCTCAACTATAATTCAAAAAGGAAAGTCCTTGCCGAAGCCAAGAAATTTTATTGGAATTCACCCTACTTATATAGATTTGGATCTGATGGAGTCCTCAGAAGATGCGTACCTGCAGATGAGAGAAGTGAGATTTTGAGAAAGTGTCACGCTGCAGAATATGGGGGGCATCATGGACATTTCAGAACCCAGGCTAAGATATGGGCGAGTGGATTCTATTGGCCAGGAATGCATGAAGATGCAAGGAAATTTGTCGCTTCTTGTCCTGAGTGTCAGAGAACTGGAAATATAACAGCTAGAAATTCTATGCCTTTGACATACAATCTACAGATTGATTTATTTGATGTTTGGGGAATGGATTTTATGGGACCCTTTGAGAATTCACATGGATATGAGTATATTTTAGTAACTGTGGATTATGTCTCAAAGTGGGTAGAAGCCTTGCCATGTAAGAAAGCATCAACGCAAGAGTCCATAGAGATGATCAAGAATAACATCTTTCCAAGATATGGAGTACCTAGAGTAATTATCTCTGATGGAGGATCGCATTTTATTGGTAAAGAGTTTACGGATTATCTGGCTAAGATGGGAATTGAACATAGAGTTTCTACAGCTTATCACCCACAGACTAATGGCCAAGCCGAAACATCAAATAAATAATTAAAAGAAATCCTTAAAAAGATGATAATTAAAGGAGGCAAAAATTGGTCAAAGAAGCTTAATGATGCTCTTTGGGCTTATAGGACTGCATTTAAAGCACCTATTGGAATGACACCCTATCAATTAGTTTATGGAAAGACTTGTCATTTACCAGTTGAGCTAGAACATAAAGCTTATTGGGCAATTAAGGAATTAAATTTAGACCTAGATGCCGCCTTAGTTAAAAGAAGGATTCAATTAAGTACCCTTGATGAAGCTCGTTTGCAAGCCTATCATAATGCTACCATTTATAAGGAGAGGATTACGAGATGGTTTGACAAGAAGCTCGTCAAGAAGGAGTTTAAGCCAGGTGATAAGGTTCTTCTTTATAATTCAAGATTCAAATTATTTGGAAAAGGAAAATTACAAAGTAAATGGGATGGACCTTATATTGTTCATGACGTATCACCTGCCGGAGCTGTTACCATTATGGATTTTGAAGGGAACAAGTATATGGTAAATGGACAAAGATTGAAGGTCTACGTTGAAGAGGAAAAATTTGACATCAATTATATCGAGACTTTCATTTTCGAAGAAGTTAGAGTTGGTTACCATAGATATGACCCTTAGATTTCCATAAGTAACCTATCCTTTGTATATATTTTAGTTGCGTAGTTTAAATATTTTTCAAATTTTTTTCTGTACATAAATATTTTTATTTAATAAATAAACCTTCCGACCAAACCTGAGGCCCAGCAGCCAGAAGGGGGGCCCAGGTCAGCCGACCAGAGAGGCCCAACTCGGCCGACATGGGGGGTTTTCGAGTCGGATTCATTTCAATTTTTGGTATGCGATGTCTCGCGGTGTTCTGAGTTGTTTTGGATTGGAGTTCGAGTCGGATTGGAAACTTTTCCTACCAAAACTATCGTTTCTCCGGAGTATAAAACCATAGGCAGACCTTTACATCAAGACATCAAAATCAAACACAACCAAATCATAGCCACAACAGTTTCCAGAGACATGGAGAAACAGCCCGAGAAGAACGGAGGCGAGGAGAGCAACAAGGAAGGGGGCTCGGCCGACCAGAAGGCCCAGGATCGGCCGACCTACCTCGTTTTCAAGGGTGCTCGCAACAATTTTTCTCAGGTCGTCTTCTCTGATGATGAGGAACTTGAGAGGGTATGTGCTGCAGCTGGAAGACGTCGTGATGTTTCGAAGAGGTTAGCCAAGCTATCCATTGAGCCAGTAGAGATGAAGCGGTCTAAGCGGATTGCAGGCAAGAAGAAGATCAATTATGCAGAGTCTTCAGTCAGCAAGGGAGGGACCATCAACTCTAATGACAGTGATTATCCAGATGATGACCATGAAGAAGTAAGTTCTGTTCATGTTGTCCCTAGTATTGACACTTATCATCTGGGAGGTGGAGATGGACAACGTTGCTGTGCCAAGTGTAGGGAGGCCATTAGAGCTCTTTTGCAGAAGAATAGTGACACCTTCATCGTCATAGATGATCTCGAAGACAGGCTTTCCACTGAGATGATCGGAATTAGGAGAGATGTTGAGAGTTTCTCTAGGCGTATGAAAGGAGAAGTGAGCTTTATGCTAAGAGAAATGCAACATCTAAACAATGCTCTGGAGAACATCAACTTCAAGCTGTATAATCCTCAGTATTATCAACCAAATGAAGTTTGGAATGAGCCAGAGGTTGAAGAACCAGCTTTCTACAGGCCAGGAGAAGATCCACTCGATGATCCAGAGGATGGCTGGGAGTGGGACACCGAAGATGAGTAGGACACTTAGCATTAGCTAAGTGTGGGGATGTATTTTCCCCTTTAGAAGAATAAAGCGTTTGAAATAATAACGCCATTTATCATTTATCTTTTTTTTCATTTATTATTTTCTATTAGGTGTGAGTTGCTGGGATGGCGTTATTATATTCTTATTATTAATAAAGTATTAATATTTAGTGATAATTTTGTCTCACTTTATTTAAGTTTATTCTATGCAATTACTTTGATATTTAATTTTGCCTAAGTTATCATGATTAGAGTAATATGGGAATTACTAAAATAATTAATAATGTATAACCCATGTTCTGTTGGGAGATGATGTTTTATAGCTTTGCCAAAGTTTCCAATTAAGAAAAAATTAGAGGGGTTTATAAAAATCTTTTGTTTAAATTTATCTTTATTTGATCAAGTTTTACATCCCTTAATCAAGAGAGAGTTTTTAAATACCTATTAGAGCTTAGTTTTAAGTCCACTTTATAAGCAAGTTATTTCATGTGAGTTTGATTAAGTTTGATTTCTTTAGTAATTTTGATCATTTAAAATAATTCTTGGTCATTGATATTTTTCATCGTTTGCTAGCCTTATTATATTTCAATTGCTTAAAAATAATAAGCAATTCCTTTACCTTATAAACCTTTCATCTCATTTGTCTATCTTTACTTATTTAAGTGAGGTTTTTGCTCATTAATTAAAATTGAAATAAAAAGGGACTTTTTGAGATGAAAAAGGAGAAGAGGTTCTAGTTAAAAAAAAAAGGAAAGACCAAGTTGTCGAAATTAAAAAAAAAAGAGAAAAAAAAAGAAGAAAAAAAAATAGAGGGAGAAAATAATGGCCAAGTGGCCGAAGTAAATAAAAAAAAAGGGTAAGGAAAAGAGAGGTAGAATTAGGAAAAAGGAGAAAAGGGGGAGAAAATTTATATAAAATTAAAAGTTAGTTTCTTTGAAAGTCTCACAGATTGTTGTTTAAAAATTAATGGGCAAAGACTTTCACTTTTTCCAACCATGTGCAAAAATTCCGGAATTTATTCCAATTTCATCATCTATATGCACATGTCCACTATCTATATCTTCTTTTCCTTTGTCTATATATATTATTTTCTTTATTCTCGATGACCAAGGTTGTTTAATTTGATTGATTGAGCTTTAGAAAGATAACTTATTTGAGCAATAAAATGTTTAACTTTGCTAGGCCTTTACCAAGCTCCATATATATTTCCTTTTTGAGAGAGAGAGAGTGTTATCTTTTAAGATAGCTACCTATATAGAGTGTCTTTTTGAGAGCTTGATTAAAAGGAATTAGTAATTTCTTAATCATTTGAAGAGTTTTTTTTGCTTTTTCTAAAAAATATATTGAAAAACCTCTTTTATATTCTGAAAAGAGACTTTGGCATAGTTATGATTTATTTAATCTCGATAAATCTTGTGGGGATCTATATGCATGAAAGTTAAATAAATATTCCCATGTTATGATTTGAGTGATTTCTGAAGTAAAGTTATTTTTGATGGGTATTTGTTTAGAATGAACATAAATTTAGTTGAGAGTTTATTTTAAGATTTATCGATCCTATGCTCGAGGACTAGCATGATCTAAGTGTGGGGATATTGTTGACGCGGCTTAAGTACTAAATTTATGTTATAATTTCATATGATTTTATGCCGTTTAATGAATTAATATTGTGATTTATTATTATTTTACTAACAATTAACCCCGTTTTCGAGAATGCTCTTTGTTTTTGTGCATTATTCATTTTTTGCAGGAAATCAGGTAATAATTGATATATTTGAAGAATTCTCGGAAATAGGATTTATGCTAAGATGAGCAAAGCCCAAGTGCAAAAGAATAATGAAGCCCAATTGAAGGATAAAGCCCAATTAAAAGAGTATTCTAGAAGATGAAGGTTGATAGGAAAGGCAATTCCTGAAATATTCGCGAAGTCAATAACAGCAGCAACTTGTGGGCCCAATTTGGAGACCTTAACGACGTCAAATGAAGAAAGTTTGAATACCAAAGTTGTAGATCTCTTCGAGCTCTACAATTTAGAGTCCGAGTTTGCATTTATTGGACTTCGTAAGGCAAAGTTATGGTCGATTTACTACAAGTTGCAGAACCGGGAAGGTTTATTTCGGGAATTAAAGATAGAAGACTTCGTCATCAAGCAAGGAAAGATATGGACGACCGGGACTCTTCTAAAAGCTTGATTATACTTGGAAATAGATGTATGAGGTGTTCTAGGACTCTTAGAACCGACCTATTAGTTTTCATGTATAGGGTTTCCTTCGGGATATAAATAGAGGGCTCCATCTAGGGAGATGAGAGGAGAGACTCGCCACAAATCCATTGTAACCGAGAGGCTAGGGCAGAGCTCGAGGGCCAAAGGAGTTCAACTCGGCGGGAGGAACATCTCGGCGAAAGGAGGAAGCAAGAGGAGACAGGACCCAGGGGGGTCGGCCGACCCCTAGGGGTCTGGCTCGGCCGACCCCTGGCATCCCGAGGGCAGATCGAGTTCGTCTTTCGTCGACTTCTTCGTCTAGTTCATCTCGACGACTTTGGGTCACGAATTCCGATGTATCTTGAGTAAACCCCTCGAACTTCTTCTGTACTATGATAAAACCTTGATTATGGATCTATAAAGTTGTCTTTTAGACTTTGCTTCTTGTTTATGCCTATGCTTAGCAATGCTTGTTGTCTAATTGTGTAAATCAGTGGCCACTGTTAAGTACTTCACATGTCTTTTAGTAGATTTAATCTGCTCATGTTAGGCATAGTTAGGGTTTACTAGTTCGTCGATTACCTGGTTACCAGTGACAGTGGAGCCCGGGGAAAGGTTCAAGTAGGTTCTTGACATTCATGTTCATGCTTATTCTATGCTTAATGTTTAGATCTAAGTCAAGGTGGTTCGTAGTACTTTAGTAGTTTGTCTCATATCTCTTGTGGATCCTTTTGCCTGTTTAAATCCTATATACCCCGAGTTTAAGTCTTTGCTTATACCTTTTATGCAATAGATTAGAATATAGATTAGATCTTGATTAGAGTAGAATTAGAGTCTTTATTAGTTGTAATTAGATAACTTTTATCTCTTATTTAAGCTTATTAGATATATTAGAATTAGATAGTAATATTGTTAATAATTGATTAATAGCATTTTAAACATAATTAATCCCGGATTGATAAACCCAAGATACTCATCCTGGGGAAAAGCTACCGCGATACTGTGCGCTTGCAGTATAAGGATTTGGCATGCTTAAGTGCTGTCAACACGCGCACGATGGCAGCGACGGCATCCGTCGGGCATTTGTCCGCTCGCCGCTCGCCGCAGTGCGAACGCATGTGGCCACGATCTTGGCCCGCCCGCGGCAGTGCTTGACACAATGAGATGCTCGCGATGGTCACGATTAGGCACACTCCAGCATGTCATGCGCGGTTGCGGGTATTTCCCGACCGCGAGGCGTGGCGCGAATGCACGTGCGTGCATGGTTTTGGCTCAGACGCGGCGCCGAGACAATTAAGCCTAGCATACGGATCATACGAGCAATGTCCACGCGCGGTTGCGGGTTTAACCCGGCCACGGCGGCATCAGAGCATGAGCATGACGCGCGTGCTTGGCGTGCATGGCGTGCACGCCACGCAGATGGCAGAGCCTGGGGCGGCGTAGCTCTAGGCTGGAGTCCCGGCGACAAGATCTGCGCAACGGCGCTCCTACTATTACTCTACCACACCAACTACGACGGTGCTCAAGGCTCGAGTCACCGCACGAAGGCAGCACTCCAGGAGATCCATGACACAGCACACGAATGGAAAGGGCTCGGGAAAGCCCGGGTTCGCGGTGGGGTTGGACTAGGGGTCACTAGGGTTTCTCACCGTGATTGGTTCGCCGGAGAGTAGTCGAACACGCGTTGGTGAAGGGGTAGTAGGGGACGTTGACGGCGGCAAGGTACGGCTTTGGGTCGGTGACTCTGGGTTCGGCGGCGGCCTTGGCGTCGGCTACGGGTTTCCGGCAGTGTCCTTGCGCAGACGAGGCGTAGCTCCTTTCCGGGCTCGCGGCATTCACCCCTTGGCTCGATCAGCTTCGCGGCGTCGTCTTGACCTTCTTCTCCGACTCCGGTCTTCCTCTCCCTCGACCCTCTCTCTGTCCCTTGATCGGCGGCGGTAGGAATGGGAAGAACCCCGTGGCGGCTAGGGTTAGGGGTGCGACGTGGTCTAGGCTTTATAGGACATTAGTGTTAGTGTGGGATAGAATCACCCACCGCTCGGCGAAGGCGGAATCTCTCGGTGGCGCCATCTCTCACAGCTCTCCCTCTCGTTCCCACCAACGGCGGCCGATAGGGTCACGCCGGGTGCGTGACCTGGGCCCTGCGAGGCCAAGAGCAAGTGGGAGGCTCGATCCTATCCTCCTTCCCTTGCTTGACGCGGAAGATAGTGGCGATGCAGTGGGGTGAGGCGCATTGCGAGCTCGAGCTTGGTCGGCGTCTGGATTGGAACAAAGGGGAAGGGGAAAGCTGCCACCGGGTCCTACTTGTCAGCGAGGTAGCGTTGTTGGTCCACCAGTCAGGCTTGAGGCGGCGCGCTGGGCTGGGCGGCTGCTCGGTCGATCCAGCTGGTAGGGCGCGCGGCTAGGCTAGGGCTGGCTTGGCCATTTAGGCCCTTTTCCTTTTATTCCAAGCTCATGGGTGCCTTTCCAATTGATTTGATTTGATTTGCATTTGGATTTGTATTGGTTTGACTTAAACAAACAATCAAAGATTCATTAAGAATCAAATATATGATGCATAGGTTAGCACAAAGAAAATCATAAAGTAAGGTAGATTATAATTAATTTTACTAGCCTCTATAAATGATAATCACATATTTAATTAATTAACCAAATTTTAGTGGTTGTATGCAATGCACAAACAACTTTTTATACGAAAATTTTCAGTAGTGATTTTTGGGTTGTAAAAATCAGGGTTATTACATCCTTGCTCACATTAAAAAACGCAGAACATATAATCATGTCTTCTTCTTTGCTAAATGCTTTACTCTTTGAGAGATTTTTTTTCCTTTAGACTCCTTCCTAGGTTTAGGAGGAGGAATCTCTAATACTGAATCGTTGCCATTCACATTTGACTGCATTTGACTGTCCAGCACAAAACCAAATTATGTTTGGGACATGGGAGGATGAAATAGCATTTTAGAGTGCACTTCAGGATTGTGGATGAACTAAAACACATTCGAGGTAACCACAACGTAAACAACCTTAGCCATTGTTACTCATGTCTTGTGAGATATAGTTATCAATGGTTATTTAGCACTTACATGAGAATTTGATACATGCTCGATCTCATCCAAGGCAGCAGACAAAGGGAATTGACATTGTTGTGTCTCAGGACAACCCTGAGAGTTTTCAAGGTCACATACATAGGGATTGAGCTGGTAGAGTGGAGCTTGTCATTGCACATAGCCAGGAGCTTCTTGGAGGTCCCCTGCATGATGCCAATGGCCTGATCCATGATTGCCTCCATAATGCTCATCTGCAAGGCTTGTATCGAGTGTCGTCCTACAATTTGGCCGGTCTAAACATATGTGATACGGATCCAACGAAACTACTCACCGCAGATATATTTGTAGAGAGACCAAGAAATAGGAACTCAATAATCGTTGTGGATGGAAATCCCAGGGAGGAAAGCATGAACAAGGATTCACTACAATACTTATCTGCTAAGGCAACAAAAAAAAAGATATTAATTTGACACTAGATACAACAGCAAATCATTAAACACTTCCCACGACCACAAGATCTAGCCAAGGTCTCCATGGATCTCTGTTCTCCTTTGCATGCAGTACAAAACTAGATCCGCAACACAAGCAAGTGATGATGAGGAGGAACCTTGACTTCGGACTCGCCGGAGGTGAGCTTGCCGGAGGTATGCCGCTGCCATACGAAGCCGAACCGGCGACCTCTCCGCCGTGCAACCTTCTCTCCCCTTCATGGGAAATGGCCATTGCTCACTTTCTGAATGCATCCCTTAGATGGAGCATGCAATTTAGTTACCCTCTGTCCATCGAGACAGAATGCTATGAGCTTTTACTAATGCTGTTGGACCTGCTTCACAAATGCTACAGCACCGGGAGCATTTGGAAACAGGTTGATAATGAATATCTAGATAATGGATTGTTGGCACATTATCCAAAGCACCAGCCTAGAACCTCATCCCTCCTTGATAGTGAAAGATACTACACATTATCCAATGCAAAAATCTAGCTATCCAAACACCACACATATTAGAGAATCTCGGACCTGTTTGTTTGGAACGTAGGAATATAAAACATAGGAATTGGAGAAAACACATGAATACCAAAGGAACGAAGGTGCAAAACAATAGAATGAAAAAACACAAGAAAGATGGGAGAACAAGTGTTTGGAACGTAGGAATCACAGTTCAAGATGTGAAAGTATTATTGCTGAAAAAGCTGCAAACATATGTCATTAAATAACAACCTCAGGGGCAACAACAAATCAATATGCAGTGTGTATCCTTCTCTCCCCTCTGCATACACAGCCTCGGCCATGAGCCAAAGCAAAAGAAAAACCAGAAGTTGCAGTGGATATTTTTGTTTCCAGTGAAATAAGCATCTACCTACAATGTTTTAAAGGAAAAGCATTGGGTTTTCCCATGTTCCAAACGCTCACCTATAGAGTTCATTTCCTCAGTTTTGTTCCTACACAAGTCCTTTGGATTTCTGCAATCCAAACAGGGGATATATCCGGTACAATCGAGTTTATGGTGCGATCATCGTGCAATCTTACTAAGAAAAGTTTCAAAAAATTCTAAAAAAAATCATGAATGTACATCTCAGCCTATCCCATCTATGTATAAATATTCCTGATCAAATTCATCCTACTATAGTAGTTACGAAAATAACAAATTTAAGGTGCATTTGAACTATTACTGTTTGTCAAAATTTTGTAATTTTCGTAACCGCTAGAGTAGGATGAATTTGACTATGAATTTTTATATATAGATGGGGTAGGCTGAGATGTACATTCATGATTTTTTTCAGAATTTTTTGAAACTTTTCTCAGTAAGATTGCACGGTGATTGCACCGTAAGCTTGATTGCACCGGATATATCCTCTCCAAACCTCTCTACCTGGGTGGACCAAGCATCCGTCTAATTTTTGGTTTGGTTTATATCTAACTTAAATTTAGACCAATTTATATTTCATAAAAATAATATTTTGTATTTAAAAAAAATTAAGTATGCAATACTCATGTTCTACGTGAACTAAGAAAAATATTCTGGTCTCTGTATTGAAGTATTCAAACTTCATATGAAAAATATTCTATTTTTAGAGAAAAATATTTTTAGATTCAAAAAAATAATATTCTACTTAAAAAATAAGAAATATTTTACCTTTGAAAATGAAATATAATACCTTTACAGGATGATTATTCTAGTAAAAATATAATTAAATAATATTCTACCTTAACAAAAGAAATATTTCTACTTCATATTAAAATAAAAATATTCTATCTACACGAATTAAATATTCCACGATCGTAAAAACAATATTCTATGTTTAGAATGATAATATTCTTCATATTGAAAAAAATATAAAAATTAACAAATAAAAATAAAATATATATTTTTTGAAAACAAGATAAAAAAATACAAATTAATATGGAAAAAGAAGAAAATACAGTGTAGAAATAATATATGGACCAAATTAGATCCATTAACCATCTAAAAAGAGGGAAGGGTGGATGGTCGGTGGATCCGGTCCACCCGCCATCCGGATGATTTTCGCCAAACGGGGCATCAAACGTTGGCTCCTCCGTAGATTCAGGGGCCGGATTCTAATAGGGTCGGGCTTCCAAACATGACATAGGTCATATATTCTGAAATTTCTCCCCGCGGTATATCCCAAATCTCAATCCTTGTCAACAGCCTCTCTTCCCGATATCTAAGCCCTAGCAAGTAGCAACTGCGCTCTCCGTCAGATCCAGACGCCATTGCTCGTGCTGCAACTAAGCCGACCCCAAACCCTAACCCCTCGCCGACCGATTCCCACGCTAACCACCTGATCCGGATGATTTCGGGTGTTTTTTCCTCGTTCACTGGAGCAAGAGCAAGCGAAATAGCGAGTAGCAACACCTGTAACCCTTCTGCGGCGCCCTCGGTTGCCGATTCGGGTCGTCGACACAAGAATCTACGATGCTAACCTCGATTAGTATCCCCTGCACTTTCTTCTCTCACCTTGCGTCTTCTGGTTTTTTTGCTATTGGTCAATTGGTTTTCCTAGAGATTTCCTTGATTATTTGAGGCCCTGGATCTATGAACTGGTAGAAATTAGGACCATCGAAAATAATATAGGGTTTCAGTCCCATTTCTGAGCTGAGTGGACGGTTCGTCTATGTTTCTTATGGGGTTTATTCTGATCTGCCAGCCTGATGATTAGCATTGTTTGCACCAAGAACGGAGATCTGATTGCGCTTCCTCGTTGAAGCCTGCTTGGCTGCTGTAGTGGATCATGGCAGGTAGTCTTGCTCGAGCTCGGCTCGTTCACTGACCTACCATTCCCTCGGTTCTGCTGTCTTTGTGCAATTTTCCTCTGTCAGGAAAACTGCAACTACATATACATGCATGCATACATATATCCCTCTGCTCCTCTTCTGCTTTTCCACTGAGCAGATCGACTGGGCTCCGGGGATTGTGTCTGTAGATACAAAAGTTATGAAGGCTATTGCAGGTTGGAAGAATGCCCTGTCATTTGACTTCAGGTGCTCTTTTGAAGGAATTATGGTTATGAGTTGCAACATCTCACCATTTACTGCACAATAAAATTATTACATGACTAGAAGCAGAATAAGAACATCTGTTCCCCGAATCAGGGTCAAAATGGCATGATGAATCCATCTAGGGAAATGTCTTATGCCAGTATCAGGTTCTTTACCTTATTTTCTTGCACATTGTTTTCTCCTCTTAGATTATGTTTGGTTTTGGCTTTTATTCGAGCAAGTCACAGTCACGTGCACATGATCTGAGACTCTTTTTTTTTTTCTTTTTGAGTATTAATATGCAATGGTTGCCAACTTCTTCCAAGTTATGTTGGTTAGACCGTTGAAGTCCATGGGCCAATGGAACCCCCATCACGAGTCCCAGTGAATGCTGACACAAACTCGTTATGGGCAAAATTAAGGGGATGTGTCTCACCATAGACGAGTCTTTTATTTGATAAATGTCTTGGTTATATAGGTTGGTGCTTGTTAAACTGTGGATCAGTTTAAGCAAGTTCTAAAAAAATGGCATAATGCAATGTGCAGCCTACATCTGTGCCAGTTTCAGTGTTTGTCATGGGGGTGTTCTAATTTCCAGCCTGATGATTATCTCTGCACTGAAAATGGAGATTGAAATACACTTGTTCGTTGAAGCTCGCTTGGCCGCTGTGGTGGATCCTATACTTCATTCCAAATTAAGTCTGATAGATTCATCCACGCATTTCCTGACTCTGATTTTCCTCCACCAAGCTGGCTAAGCTGGCTCCGACTAGGATGCGTGTAGATAAAGAAAAATGTATGAAGGCTTTGGCAGATGCATAGGATGCCTTGATAATAACAGTGCATCATGTGCATGATTTTGCAGAGTTGCATGTGTAGTGCCTTGAAAAAGGTTCTGATTTTTTTGGTTTCATTTATGAGGCTAGTGATCAGTGTTTTGGTTTTGTTATGGGGCCATTCTGATATACCAGCCTGATGATTACTTGTAATTTGCATTAAGAGTGAAGATTTGAATGCATTTCTCCCGGTGATGGCTGCTTGGTCACTCTGGTTGATGGTCTGCTTCTACTGCATATGGTACTACTACTTTGGCCTTCCTCTCTTTCCCTAAACCCTAAACCCTGCCTCTCTCTCTCTCTACCTTGCTACCTGCATAACTATAGACGTGTTATTCTATCAACCATGCTGACCAAGTGAAGTGGCTCTAGGGAATGTATGGGTCTGTTTGGTTGTTGTTCCGATCTAGCCAGGCTATCCCCCGGAAGCCAGGCTGGACATGGCTCGGCTACATATGGTTTTAGACAAAGTTAGGTTGTGTTTGGTTGTTGATGGCTAAAAAAGTGTACAAAATTAGTCTGTGTTTGGTTGTCCACCATAACCTCCCGTCCTCCGCCCGCTTGCCGCCGTCGACGCTGCTCCTTCTCTGACGACACCGCCTGCGGGAGGGGGAGCCTCGGCAGGCTGCGGCCGGCTCGTCGTCGAACAGCAGCAGCAGGTAGGCAGCCCGCCGCGTGCAGTACTATCCGCGCTGCGGCCGGCTCGTCTCCATGGATCTGCACTGACGAGTGACGACGACGCACGCAGACGGCGGGGAGGCGAGCGGAGGAGGTGGAGGGCTTCATGGCCGCCGCCGCGCTGCTCCCCTTCCTCGCAGCGGCGCGGCTCCCGCTCCCTTCCTCGCAGCCACCTCCGCGTCGTCAGCGCCGCCGGGCCCCTACGGTGTCGGCGTCGTCTTCCGCGGTCGTCGTTGTCCTCGCGGCTGCTCCCCGTCCACGCGGTTGTCGTCGTCGTCGCCGCGGGCAAGGGGCACGGGCGGCGGTGCGGACAAAGGGCGCGGGCGGCGGAGATTGGCCTCGCGGAGCGCATGCTGCGCCGACGGGGGCAGGCCACAGAAAAACGGCCGATTCGGCCGTTCTGGGGGAGCCACCCTATCGGGCTCGGGGAGACCAGTTTGGGCCTGGCTAGGTGGATGGGCCTCGTTGCCAAACATTGGCCTCGCTCAACGGTGGCCTGGCTGGCCTGCTTAGCCAGGCAACCAAACAGCCCCTATATGTTGATGCAATCATTATGAAGGCTTGGCAGATATAGAAGAATGACCCCTGATTGAACGGTTTTGTTCTAATTTTCTTCGAAGAGGATTTTCTAAAATGCGTTTTTTTCGCGAATGTGACTCAGCACGTTTTTTCATTAAGAGGATAAATTTTCTAGACTGTGTTGAAATCAACCTCTTGTTTTGTTGTTTTTCCTTTTGTGGTACAAATCAAATGGTGGATCTGGGTGTTGTGTTGTGATGCCAATTTTTGTCATACATTTGACCAGCGCTTGGATCTAATTTATTGTGCCAGTTGGTTAATAGTTGATCCGAAGTGCAGGGTTGAAATTTGTTGAAGTGAACCAGCAGTATGGAATGACATCTTAGCCCTGTTTGGCACGGATTTAGTTGCTGAAATATATGTTTCTGGTTTCTTGGGGAACATTTTCTTTATTCTCTACCAAACAGAAAGTCATTGAGACAGGAGCCTAACTCGTTTGCCATGGATTCCTGTTTCTCTCCAGAAACATTTTTCTTGATAATAGTTCTCCTGTTTTGCAGCAAAACATTTCGGAGAATCCCTACAAAATGTGAGGTAATATGCATTGCAAAAGAGGTGTGGAGTGAACATTTTGAGATCACCGTTTGGTAGTTGGGTGGATGCTAGTTAAACCACGAGATAACAGTCTATGTGGCATACTAATTCTTGGGGCTACGTAAGCCTATGAAAATAAGTTATGCAGGATTGCAGGCTATGTAGGAGTGTGGATTAAGAAGGAAAAAAAGAGCGGAATGTTTAGCCCGTACTCCCTTGATCATGTGTGTATGACGTTCTGACCAGAAAAAACTACACAAAATCATTGGGAAGGTGTTGTCTGAATGTCAAAAGGAACAAAAAAAAAAAAACCGATTACCTCAGTACTGATGAATTATATTTTTCAAGAAAGATTTTTTGTTTTGGCATTGATCAGCTTGCAGAAATGCCAAGAATCCAACAAGAGTGCCTTGAAAGAAGTTCCGGTTTCTGTGGTTTCGTTTGAGGCTAGTATAGGTTTTCATACGGGACTTGGTGGCTTATGTGCTTTCTGAAGTACTTGTAGTAATAAGATCTTGTTCTACCTGGATGTTTCCCCATTCTTTCTTTTTTAAATTGACATATTTCTGTAAAAATTACTACATGATTTTTGTAAAAAATTTTCGTTCCCAACAAGCCTAAGAGTTATTTTGTTATGTGACCCAATTGATGAATTTGGCTTCGGCATGCCTTACAATAATAATGAAATGTCAATTGAATGCTACATAAGTGAAAATGCTTTGGCCGTGCAAACAAATATATTATTGTTTCAGACGCTACTTTTCTTTTTTAAATCATTATTAAGATTCATTGAAAAAAATCTGGAAGCCCTCAAATGGTTCTTCGTGCTGCCATCAAAAAGTTCACCAACTCACAAAACAGATAACCGCGGATGTCCGAATCTCATGAATTGACATAAAGATGGACATTACTGTATGTTGCTTGGGGAGTTGGAAGGACCTAACAAGCGTTGCGTTGAAGCCTCCTGCATAGCACAACAAATAGCACCGACATCTGCCAATCCTAGCAGTGCTCAGCAGAAGTCCACTCCTGTAAAGAGACCAAAAACTCAGCACGAAACCAGGCCATCAGTCCCCTTGGAGCAAGTAGAGTAGGTGTCAACCAAATTGCACCTGGGAGTACTCACAGAACAGACCATGTACGGCCACCTGCTCAGGCATCGAGCCAACCTAACCCATTTGCACTTCGTGCTGCTCTGCTCTGCTCTGCATGTATAAATATGTGGGAAGATGCTCTGTTTTCTTCAGATCAGCTGAGCAATAAGGTTCCAACAGCGTGAAAGATCTGTGTTGAAGGTGCACAATGAAAGGATCCAGCGAGCATGGTGAGACCTCGAAAGCGCCCCTGGGCAGGGGCGTCAGCAAAGGAGTGTCTGTGCTTGACCTCATACTTCGCTTCATTGCCATCATCGGCACCCTTGCTAGTGCCATTGCCATGGGCACCACCAACGAGACGCTTCCTTTCTTCACACAGTTCATCCAGTTCAAGGCGCAGTACAGTGATCTCCCGACTCTCACGTAAGCCCGACCTCAGCAATCTGGTGCCAAAAACTTCCAGATAACGAACCTATGAACATTTGATGCTCCGACTGTATTCAATTTCATTTGCTGACAGGTTATTTCATTTGTTGACAGGTTTTTTGTCGTGGCAAATTCTATTGTCTGCGCCTATCTCATCCTTTCGCTCCCACTTTCTATACTGCACATCATTAGGAGCAGGACCAAATACAGCAGGTTGCTCTTGATCTTTCTTGACGCGGTGAGTCTACCTCATTTTATACTTTGAAGCACGCTGAAAACTAGAAATAACCCTGCATGAAAATATGTGTGGCTATTCAACTAGTAATAGGATATTCAGGGAAAAAAAAAGAAGTGCAACAAGTATATCAGATGGTAACACGTTCTCATGTGGTTCTTTTGAAGGCAATGCTAGCGCTGGTGACTGCGGGGGCATCTGCAGCGGCAGCAATAGTGTACTTAGCACACAAGGGGAATGTCAGGGCAAACTGGCTTGCTATTTGCCAGCAGTTCGACTCGTTCTGCGAGCGTATCTCTGGATCCCTCATTGGTTCATTTGGAGCCATGGTTGTGCTGGTACTGCTGATATTACTCTCCGCCATTGCCTTGGCGAGGCGCTAGATCAAATCATTTGCTTCCAGCAGTGTGAAGTGTGATGTCATGGCGCGCTTATTGGACTCTCTTTATGTAATCATATGTGTGCCTATTACTTCTTGCTATGATCCTCTCATGTCCCAAATGTTTTTTGTATTCTACACTTCTCCAGTTCTCCTTATGATGGTTGATGGTGTATACTATCATGTATATAAAGCTATGCAAAATGAATATAAATGAAGTACTATGTATGGACTATGGACCATGGATCACCATGGTTTCTGAAAGAGCTGTTGGGTATTTTTGACCAAGTAGATCAAACAATGATAAGCTATCTTCTAAATCCATACCTGCTACTGGCAGTGAAGCAGTGGTGAACTTGATTGACCCCAAATCTACCAACCATTTCCAGTCTCTGGCTCTCTGGTTTACAAGCAGAAATGAAAAGACTCATGGACGTTTCCCACCTTTACATTTTCCATTCAGTAGTAGAAGTAGAGAACACTCGTAATCAATCATAGTGCTGAAAGACCGGCAGACTTATGGTCAACCTGAGCACAACCAGAAACTTTTCTTAGCCCTCTTTTGTGCCCCGATCTTCACACAATCTCCACCTCTGACCATTCACTGTATGATGCGTAGATGCCAGAGAGCAGCACATAGTCACCACTTGCATCTCTACTCATGTTAAGAAGCCCTAAGAAGCCTCTCTTGAACAACCTTGCCCGGAACGGCATTTCCACGTGTTCTGCAAGCACCAAGCAGTGTCCTCCATACCACTGCACTTGGTTCACACCTCATGCTGCTCACAACTGCATATGCTTCATCCAACAAGCCAGCACGGCCAAGCATGTCCACTACGCAACTGTAGTGCCTCGCATTAGGCTGAATACCGTCATGGTCTTTCATCAGATAGAGATTATCTCTGTCCATCTTCAATCAACCCAGCATGGCTGCATGCACCGAGCACACATAGGAAAGAAACCTCATTAATTTGGGTGAATTCTCTCTTCAAGCATTTTATTGAAGAAATGTACAGAGTTTTCTGCCTGTCTATGCAGGGCTAGTCCGCCAACGATTGAATTCCATGTCCAGACATCCCTCTCCTTCATCCCGTTGAAGACTTCCATTGCAGTATTGACATCCCCTACACTTTGCATACATTGATACCAACGCATTTCCGGTTAAAATACATATCGATGGTCTGCTTTCCAAGTGCAAAGAATGTAGTATCATCCTCCCTGCATCAAGTGACCCTGTGTTTGCACAGCACGACAGCAAGCTAACAATAGTTGCCTCATCAGGCATCCACCCTGCACCCCTCATCGCAGCAAACAGCTCCAACGCTTGCTCCAGCATTCCCTGCGCGGCGTACCCGGTGAGCTAGCATGGTGTTCCATGAAACCGCATCCTTCTCTGGTGCACGGTCAAACAGCTCTTTTGCCTTCTCCATCTCCCCATGCTTGGCATACGCAGCCAGCATCAACTGCATGAAGAGGTCCGGGCCCGGGGGGCGGGATTCCGGGCCCGTTTGGTTCCCAGCCATGGTTTACCACACCGTAAGTGTGGCGTCGCCACATCTGTGGCGGTGAAATTCGGCGCCACAAATATGGCGAGTTGTGGCGGGAGAAATGAATCAGGTTCTGACAAAGATGGTGTGGCACGCCACAGGCTAGTGATGAACCAAACAGCAGCACAGTTTTTCGTGGCGGCGCCTCATCCAAGGTGTGGCGAGTTGCGGCTGGCAACCAAACGTCCCGTCGAACACTCTGCGCGCGTAGTCCATGCCGCCGCGGGACGACGCGACGCACGAGAGGAGAAGGTGGCGCACGGGCTGGAGGCCACGCGAAGTGACGCCGCTGACCACGAGGTTGCCGTGGATTTGCCTAAGCGCTCGCGGAGCCCTTAGGAATCATGCAGTGTACGGAGGCAGTACAAGGTGTAGGGTTACTGGGTAGGCTACCATAGCATGAAAACGTTTTTCTACTACCGCGTAACATGCAGGAACTCGTACGAGCAGGAGATCATAGGTCGTTACTACTAGACGCGCAGTGCAGCGGAAGACGAGTCGAAGCAGCCGGGTGCCGAGTGAACGCAGCCGAGTGCCGAGTCAAGCCCGCCGAGTGGTTGCCGATGGAGAAAAGCTGATGCCGAGTCGTCCAGCCGATCTCGATCAGGATCAGTCGGCGATGAATCGGCAACCCTTGCCACCAGTCGGCTGATGTGCGAAGCAGTCGTAGCAACGCCTCTACTGTATCCACACGTGCGGGAAGGCGACGCCGAGTGCTGGCGTGCTAGCACCACGAACTTGGCGGTGGATCTTCAGAGATTGGACTAGGGCACGGCTAGGGTTTCGCAGAAACCTTTTCTGCGATGGCTTATCACGCAACCGGTACCCTGAGCCGTGCCCTCTCATGCATATATATAGTCTCCACTAATGGGCTTTAGCCACGTAAAGACCCATTAGGATTCTATTGCTTGCGGATCAAGTATCCGAGTCCCAATGGCGGTCCAACTGCGCGTACCATACGCGAGCGTCCGAGTCAAAACCGTGGTTCGAGTGTGCACTCGAACTCAACATCGGCTCTTGCCAGAGCTGACATGACTCGAAGTTGGTTCTGGAAATTGCCATGCCGGACACATCTCCATCAATCTCCCACTTGCCCAAGGGGCAATATCCTAGTGTCACCAATCCCTTAAGTGTGTGACCCTGTAGGTTCTCATGCAGTCGGCCATGCCGAAAAAACTTTTCTCAAGCCAATCGATCAACAGCGACGCGTAGCAGCACATGTTGACCCCCGAAAGCACAATGATCATATCAACCGAACCTTGATATACGACTCGTCCTATATCCTTTTGCCACGCGACGCCAGTCTGACCCAAGGCGAGATTTGTGCCACCCTTGTTTAATAGTCAGACTAATTTCACTCGTCAATGGTGGATTACTGGTCTAACCATTAGTCCGAATGTGATTAACCATTAATCACATAGCACGGCCATGCATTTTCTAATCCAGCCACCTTGAGGGGCCCAGAGGCAATCTCTCTCGTTATGTGAGAGAGGCAAATTCCATCTTGATCCACTCACATCCCACCCATGTTTCGTAATGTACCCGAAAGTTACTTTTATAACTACCCAGTTACGGTGTAGCGTTTGGTAATCCCTAAGTACACCACTACACATAGTAAGAATCAATGGTGATCTCAAGTCAAAGGATTTAGCGGGTATATCACTCGAGAGCGCTTGATGGCACATTTAAGCACAATAATCCCAGCAACGTCTCGGAGTGAGTCAGATCCGACACCATGTTCTCTAACATCTATCCACATCATTGATTTGATATCCAATATCCATGATCCGTAAGACATGATCATCAATCAATCCATGTGCTAGCCCTTGAATCATTATTGTTCCTAATAAAGATTATAGGCTAGGGACCATTTAGAACACGGCATTTAAACAAGAGTCTCACGGACGAGTCACGCACTCGTTGATCCATTGTTTACAGCAACATGTTCAAGGAACAACAATGAATAACATTTATTCGAAATAAAACATAACAAATTCTCATCCCACGTACACTAGAGTCAACTCAGGTATCCAATACCCATTGCTTTCGTGTGTGCCTCAAACTTGGATTGCGGGAGAGGCTTTGTTAACGGATCAGCTACGTTTAGATCCGTGTGCACTTTACATATCTTCACATCACCTCTATCGATTATCTCTCTAATCAGGTGATATCGCCTGAGTATATGTTTGGATTTTTGGTGTGATCTAGGTTCCTTAGCTTGTGCAATGGCACCCATATTATTACAGTAAAGGTCCAATGGGCACAAAGCACTCGGAACAACACCCAACTCAGAAACAAACTTTCTGATCCAAACTGCTTTCTTTGCAGCTTCCGAAGCTGCAATATACTCGGCTTCTGTTGCAGAATCAGCCACGGTATCTTGCTTGGAACTCTTCCAACTAACCGCTCCACCATTGAGGCAGAATACAAATCCGGCTTGCAATCTACTGTCGTCTTTGTCTGTTTGAAAACCAGCATCGGTGTAACCCTTTACAACGAGCTCTTCCTCACCTCCAAACACCAGGACCGCATCCTTAGTCCTTCTCAAGTACTTAAGGATATTCTTTACAGCAATCTAGGGACCTTCACCTGGACATGATTGGTATCTGCTCGTAACACTTAGAGCGAAGGAAACATCTGGGCGAGTACATATCATGGCATACATGATGGATCCAATTGCGGAGGCATACGGGATCTCACTCATCCTCTTTTGCTCATCAGTAGTCGAAGGACACTGAGTCTTGCTCAAGATCGTGCCAAGTGATATGGGCAAGAAACCTTTCTTGGAATCATGCATGTTGAACCGTTTCAACACCTTGTCAATATATGTACTTTGGCTTAATCCAATTAAGCGCTTAGACCTATCTCTATAGATCTTTATGCCCAAAATATAAGCTGCTTCTCCCAAGTCCTTCATCGAGAAACTCTTTCTCAATGAGTCCTTCACAGTTTCCAACATAGGAATGTCATTTCCGATCAACAATATGTCATCTACATATAAGACCAGAAAGACAAGCGCGCTCCCACTGACCTTCTTGTAAATACATGGTTCTTCTACATTTTTGATGAAACCAAACCCTTTGACCACTTCATCAAAACGTAGATTCCAACTCCGAGATGCTTGCTTAAGTCCATAAATGGACTTCAAAAGTTTGCATACCTTCCCAGCATTCTGTGGATCGACAAAACCATCGGGTTGTGTCATGTACACATCCTCACTTAGGTTTCCATTAAGAAAAGTCGTTTTGACATCCATTTGCCACACCTCATAATCATGATATGCGGCAATCGCTAGGAGGATCCGGATAGACTTCAGCATGGCTACGGGCAAAAATGTTTCATCATAATCAACACCTTGAATTTGATGAAACCCTTTTTGCCACAAGTCGTGCCTTATAGATATGAACATTTCCATCAGCATCTATCTTTTTCTTGAAAACCCATTTGCACTCGATAGGTCGCACCTCATCAAGTGGCTCGACCAAGTTCCAAACTTGGTTGTCAGCCATGGATTTCAACTCGGATCTCATGGCCTCTAGCCATTTCTCAGCGTCGGGTTCCATCACAACTTCTTTGTAAGTCTTAGGCTCATCATTGTCCAACAACAATACATCGTGCCGACCCATGGTGAGGAACATGTAGCGGTCGGGTGCACGATGTGCCCTCTGTGACTTACGCGGGGCTAATGGTGCTTCAACAGGGTGCTCAACACTTGACTCATCCTGTTGGAAATCAGTCGGAATAGAACCATTCTCTAGTGTTTCTCGAACCTCTTCGAGTTGCACCTGTTTCCGACTGGTTTCATCTTTCAAAAGAAACTCTTTCTCCAGAAAGACACCATTCCGGGCAACAAACACTTTTGCTTCCTCCCGGTTATAGAAATAATATCCTTTGGTTTCCCTAGGATAGCCCACAAAGTAGCATTTGTCCGAGTTAGGATAAAGGTTGTCAGACGTCAAACGCTTGACATAAGCTTCACAACCCCAAATCTTAAGGAAAGACAATTTGGGACTCTTCCCAGTCCATATCTCATATGGTGTCTTCTCCACAGACTTCGATGGAACGCGGTTCAGTGTAAACGCAGCAGCTTCTAAAGCATAACCCCAAAAAGACAACGGAAGATTAGTTTGACTCATCATCGACCTAACCATGTCCAACAAGGTTCGGTTCCTCCTCTCGGATACACCATTCCACTGTGGTGTTCCAGATAGAGTCAGCTGTGGAACAATTCCACAACTCTTCAGATGGTCATTGAACTCTTGGCTCAGATATTGTCCACCACGATCTGATCGTAAGAATTTTATCATCTTGCCGAGTGATTCTGTACTTCATTCTGATACTGTTTGAACCTTTCAAACGACTCGGACTTATGTCGCATTAAGTAGATATAGCCATACCTACTAAAGTCATCAGTAAAAGTAATGAAATACTGAAAACCACCTCTGGCTACAGAGCTTATTGGACCGCATACATCAGTATGTACAAGGGCCAATAACTCGGATGCCCTTTCACCTTGACCAATGAAGGGTGCCTTTGTCATCTTGCCAAGTAAACAAGATTCACATATCTCAAATGATTCATAATCAAATGAGTCGAGCAGTCCATCTTTATGGAGCTTCTCTACACGTTTCTTGTTAATATGGCCAAGGCGACAATGCCAGATATAGGCAGTATTCAAATCACTCGGTTTGAGTCGTTTAGCATTAATGTTAAGACTCGGCGCATCCTCAAGATCAAGAACGTACAATTCATTCACTAATGGACAACGCGCATAGAGCAGTTATTCAAATAAACATAACAACACTTGTTCTTTATTATTATCTCATAACCATCATCCTCCTCCAAACATGAAGGGGAGATAATGTTTCTACTCAATGCTGGAATAAAATAACAATTATTTAATTCCAAAACTAATCCTGAAGGAAGCGACAAGCGATACGTGCCGACTGCCAACACAGCAACCTTTGCTCCATTGCCAACACGCACATCCAGCTCGCCTCTCGCAAAACTTCTAGTCTGATTTAGCCCCTGCAACGATTTGCAGATGTGAATCATTGATCCTGTATCAAATACCCATGATCCACTAGAAGAAGTTGCAAGATTAATTTCGATAACATTAATACCTGAAGCGGAAGTCTCACTTCCCTTCTTCTTCTTTTCTTCCAGATACTTCTGGCAGTTCCTCGACCAATGCCCACTGTCACCACAGTGGAAACACTTGTTCAAAGAAGAGGGACTAGCCTTAGGCTTGGCATCTGACTTAGGCTTTTGGATCCTATCCTCAGCCTTGCCTTTGCCCTTGCACTTGCGCTTCCTCTTCTTGCTATCCCTTTAGACCATCATCACATGATGTGAGGTTTTCTTGATGCTATCCTCGGCAGTTTTCAGCATCCCATGCAACTCGGTTAGGGTCTTATCCAGGCCATTCATATGATAGTTCATGATGAACGGCTCGAAGCTTGGAGGCAGAGATTGGAGGATCACATCCGTCGCAAGCTCTGGATCAAGTTCAAAACCAAGTTTGTCGAGGGCCTCAATGTGACCAATCATCTTGATCACATGAGGGCTGACTGAACTCCCCTCAGTTAGTTTGCTTCCGAACAAGATCTTTGAGGTGTTGTACCTCTCGACCCTTGCCTGGTTCTCAAACATGCCACGGAGCCCTTCAATCATATTGTAGGCCTCCGAGTCCTCATATTGCTTCTGAAGCTCAGGGGACATAGCAGCAAGCATGAAACAACTAACATCAAGCGAGTCATTGCAGTGCTTCTCATAAGCCCTGCGGTCAGCAGCACTACCACCATTCCCAGGTTCATCAGGATAGGGCTGCTCAAGAACATATTCCTTTTTCTCTTGCTTGAGAACAATTCTCAAGTTTCGATACCAATTAGTAAAGTTGGTTCCAGATAACTTCTCTTTATCAAGAATAGATCGCAAATTAAAGCCAGAATTTTGAACGGATTACCGGCCATGATCAACTACAACAGGAAGTAAATATGCAAAGATTTAGTACAATGTTTTATGTAATCTTTTATTAAACAATTTAACAAAAGATACTCCCACTATAAGTTTTTAATCGTATTCCCTTTCACGACACATAGTGGACGAGATCCGCGTTTATCTAAGTCCTAGTGAGCTTTGTCATCACTGCTAGAAACTTAGCGAAACCGGTAGACAACCATTGTCAATCACATCCTATGTGACTCTCGTTTGTTGGGCGACATCTAATGTCGAAACATCCAACGTCATGCCCAAGGCCCAAATCCGATTTGATAGCCTTGTCAAGCAAACCAATCCCGTACGCGCAGATGTCCGACATCCACCCTATTTGATTAAGATAATTGACGGCACCCTGCTTTGGCAGACCTACCGAACAACGATCGAAATCCTTATAGGTGTAGCGATTGAAAGGGCATCAAAACATCTTGAATTTTTCTAAGGGAATCTATTCTGACACATCTAATGCAAAAAGAATAGGCATGTGATAACAACAAATATGGATCATAGATCCAATCTATGTAAACTCATCGGGTTAATCCAATCAAGCCGCATGCAAGTTTCATCCATGTCAGTCGGCATCGGCTCATCCAATGAACCAGTGCCGATAGCTTGTAACAGATCCAATCTGTAACCATCAATCTATCCAATAAATCGATGCTTAGAGCCTATAACAGATCCAATCTGTTATCATGGAGCCACAGTAGATCCAATCTACTATGGTAATAGACCCAATCTATTGCATCGATCTAGATCAAAAAACTACGTACGATCGGCTCTGATACTACTGTAGGGTTACTGGGTAGGCTACCATGGCATGAAAATATTTTTCTACTACCGCGTAACATGCAGGAACTCGTACGAGCAGGAGATCATAGGTCGTTACCACTAGATGCGCAGTGCAGCGGAAGACGAGTCGAAGCAGCCGGGTGCCGAGTAAACGTAGCCGAGTGCCGAGTCAAGCGCGCCGAGTGGTTGCCGATGGAGAAAAGCCGATGCCGAGTCGTCCAGCCGATCTCGATCAGGATCAGTCGGCGATGAGTCGGCAACCCTTGCCACCGGTCGGCTGATGTGCGAAGCAGTCGTAGCAACGCCTCTACGGTATCCACACATGCGGGAAGGCGACGCCGAGTGCTGGCGTGCTAGCACCACGAACTTGGCGGCGGATCTTGAGAGATTGGACTAGGGCACGGCTAGGGTTTCGCAGAAACCTTTTCTGCGATGGCTTATCACGCCACCGGTACCCTGAGCCGTGCCCTCTCATGCATATATATAGTCTCCACTAATGGGCTTTAGCCACGTAAAGGCCCATTAGAATTCTATTGCTTGCGGATCAAGTATCCGAGTCCCAATGGCGGTCCAACTGCGCGTACCGTACGCGAGCGTCCGAATCAGACCCGTGGTTCGAGTTGCACTCGAACTCAACATCGGCTCTTGCCAGAGCTGACATGACTCGAAGTTAGTCCTAGAAATTGCCACGCCGGGCACATCTCCATCACAAGGTGCTTAGACCATGGTCACTAGTCAGTGCATTTGTACTGTATACAGTACGCAATCATTATTTTTTCACTCTGTGTACAGTGCGCAAACAGTGTTTTTCACACCCATTTTCACTCTCTGGTGACTATGGTCTTATACAGGTACTTAGACAAACTTAACATTAAGCACCATTAAAAAATATTAATCTCTAGAATTTGAATATATGTTTAAGATAGACTTAACTCTTTTCTCAGCACTCATTAAGTATCAATGTTAATTTAAGCATCTCATTTATTTTTAAGCATGCCTGTGATACAGTGAGAATAACCATTTTTTCGTTAAGCACCTTATATTAGCACCTCCATTGTACACAAGCGTCCCGATATAAATAGAGATCCTGTGCTGTGCAAAACAAGCACTCCACCAGATGCCCCGTGGTCTTGTGATGCAGAACGTCACGACACCGTGCGGGCTGCCGAGGATGCATGGGCCACCGCCTGCATGCGATGCTAAATCGCCACCTATTGCATATGGGAGAATTTTTTTAATAATGGAATTAAATTCCGGCTTCAGACACCACTAAAGTGATGCATCAGACCATATTATTACAAAGTGTTGGCGCATAACCTAAAGGTATGTGACCAAAACACTTGGAGAAAAGAGAAAAGAAAAAGAAGACTCAAAACTTAACGTACAAAACCAGTGTACGCCTGAGTGACTTGTTTTGATAAGTCTCTGTAGAGCAAACATCCCCTAACAAGTAAGCTTCACGGCACTTTGAAAAGAAGAGGAGAGTCAAATTCACCCTTGCCGAAGAACGTCTATGACAGCTTGAGTCGATTCAACTCTGACAACCAAAACCACCACAGGACCTGTCGACACCGAAGAATGTTAAGTATGTTGAGGGTAGAGATCCGCGCGAGCCCTGGACGATATCTCAGCAACAAGGATCTTCAAACATAAAAGTCTTCTACCACGACATCTTCATGAAGGGTACGACGGATACCGCCTCTGTCGTCCGTCTAGAGGACGAGGTTTTCACCTTGCAGAATAAAGCAGATGCGTTGAGATCGAGTCGGTGCCTCCATGGAGGGGACGACGCACGAGGGCGACGCCGTCGACATGCCGAAAAAAATCTAGTGTGGCTTTCGCCTTTGATCCCAGCCCTGCAAAACTAGCCATGTGCTCTGAACCTTTGCTAGAAGTTGTTCATCGCCAGTGAGACGCCAGGGCTTGCCCGCCGCCGCTGTTGCAAGGAGAGAAGCGCTGAGGGGGGCACCTGAAACGACCCGGATTCCGCGATGCCGAAATCCAAGCCTTTACTCATTGCGATAGTCCCAGGATACACATAAGCTATCGCAATTCATATGTTCAATCGGTATCACATTCACAGCTTCGAATAACATTACATTTATACATTAATGGCCTCAGCCGGTACAAGTCCAACGGGACTGAATCAAGCAGAAATCGTAGTCTAGCAGCGAAAAGTAGGTCTTCGGATCCATCTCCACAGGCATTCTTGAGCGTAGCACAGCGATCCTTAGTCGTTCCGTCCGTCATACGAATGGTCATCGTCTAGTTCGTCTCCATCCGTCGTAGGAGTGGTTGTCATCCAGCTCGTCTCCAAAACCTGTGTTGCTAGTAACGCAGGCCACCCTGAGACACTCCCCTAAGCGGCAGCATAATAATAAAATCTAAAGGGCTAGCTCAAGTGGAAGGCTCTGAGCTTCCTATGCAAGCAAGTATATAAATAATATTATCTAGTTTACCATATCATTATTCCATTCGGGAGTTCGGTCACACAACCGGTTCCCTTGCTCATTACTCATCCCAACACATACACACCTCACCACCATACACCTCTTCCATATCATCCACACTCAACATACTACATCTGCGGCATGACAGCTTCCACCCGTCCATGCCTCAATAGCCGCAGCCGACTTCCAAACACTCGGGGGAGAAGAGAAGAAATCCCATGCTAGATGAAGTGACTTCGCTCTTGGGTCGTCCTTTGACCGGGGACGGCGGCTATACGTATAGATCATACACTCTCGAGAGGATGTTGTACATCTGTACCCACACGAGATGGGACGGACGCAGTAGCGATCTACCCCGGGCCCATCACACCGATAGATAACCCTCCCTTCCTGGCACCTTTCCTCCTTTTCTGAGCTAGAAACTGCGCGGATACAAACCCACCGCTCTCTCAGAACTGTGAGCTCGACTGATCCGGAGCCCCACGAGTCGAGTATATCGGGGACGAGAGATTACCCCCGCAACCGTCATCGCCCCCTAACACTATCGCCTTACGCCAACAGTTCCAATGCCTTTGGGGAAAGTCAAGAACCGGGCCTGAGGTCGCGTGGTATGCACGAGTCATAGTCCAAGATACTATCACCCCTACTCGGTCCTTAATCGGCGAGAGCAAGCCTTCCAAGGGTCGGTTGCCACCCTCAGCGGTGGGCCGCGCACCACCTCACACCTCACTCCACTCTGAAGAGAGTTCTAGTCTCTCCCATGTTTCCGGTGCCGACTCTCCCACCCACCTCACACACCATCTCGCTCTCAAATCCACCCACTTCACACACGCCAAGAGTTATCACATCCCACCATCATATCACCCATCTCACATCATGTTCATTTTACTTAGTTATAGTAGTATAATGGTGGTGATGTAGCAAGGAAGGTAATAGTGGCTACATGGAAAAAGGCTCCCTATCTTTAGATTAACAGCAAGCATAAATAATAAAAGTAGCAGTAGAAAGTTGCGTGTCTATAGGTTATGAAGCGAGGGAAGTGTCTGAATGGTGACCTCGGTAGAGCTGCTTGCTCTAAATCACCGGCGTAGTCGAAGTAGTCGTGCTCGTCAGAGTCCTCTGAGAGCTTCTCCGTACCTATACGCGAAAGATCCAATAAATCAAATGCACACAAACTCAAATAAGATACAAGAAGAACCAACATCACTCAAACAATAGCTCTAACTCGTAGAGCTTGATTTTAGATAAATTTAGGAATTGATTTCATAATTTTCGGACTTGATATGAATTTATTATGAATTTTCTAAGTTAAACTCGAGTTTAAACTAATTAAAAGGGCAAAAGAGGTAGGGATTTGGTACCAGGCCGAAACTCGGCCCGTTAGCCTCCTTTCACTGGGCACGGCCCACAGGTGCGGCTCGCCTCCTTAACTTCTCCCGCACAGGCAGCCCATCGGCCCGGCCTGGCTCTCTCTTCTCTCTCTCGGCTTATTGGGCTCTTTCACAGGCACGGCCCGCAAGTGCACTTTTTCCTTTCCCTTCTCTATTTGGCCCGCGTCGGTCTCCTGGGCCAAGCGCCAGCCCAACTCCCACTTGCCTCCTACAAAGGCCGACGGCTTGGCCCAGCTCGAAACAGAGCTCGAGCTCCTCTCTGTTTCCCCCTCTTTCTGCCTCCCACCCTGCACGGCTCATGCTCGACGCATGGCCTCCAAGGCGTCGCTGGCACGGCGCCCGGCGGCGCTCGCTGCAGCGGCGACCATGCGCGCACGCGCGACTCCGACGCCCTGCACATACACGCGGCTCGAAGGCCGGTTCTCTAAGAAAGGTCGCTCGACAGACGGCGAGGGGACGCGGCGATCACCGTGGGCGGTTTTGAACGCGCGCAGACACGGGGAACACGGTGGACGCCGCGCGCGGGTGGAGTGCACGCGGACACCGGTCATGGCACGCGACGGCGCGAGGTGAAGGTGCGCGAGCCCGGAACTAGTCTGGCCGAGACGGCTAGGCAGGGTTCCTGCACAAGACGGCGACAGGGCGGTCGGCACACAACGGCTTGCCCGCGTCGCGGTGTTCGCTGCGTGCGGGCGTCGCAGGATGAGGGCGGTTCGGGTACGTGGGCACGGCACAAGCGCGTGAGAGCACGGAACGAGTCCGGCCGCGATGGCGCGGCGGAACTTTCCATGGTTTGGTTCGGCGGACAAGGGCAAGGTATCGGCGGCCCGTGCACAACGGCATCAAGAGGTAAAACATGGGGCCTGGGCGGCGCTAGGCTGGCGGCACGGAATGGTGGCGAGGCGGCTGTGCGATGTGGCGCGGCACGCTCGCGAACTCGGGACAAACCCGATCACGGCGACGAGGGTGTGCGGCGGCGCGGTTCAAAACCGGCACATCGACGACACTAACGGGCATGGCGTCGCGCGCGGCACGCACGCGACGGACTACGCTGCAAAGGCGGCTACAACGGCGGCGGTGACGTGAGACACGGCGCGAACGCCGGCTCCAGGAAGCCACGGCGGCGACGCGCACGCGGAACAGAGAGAGACTCCATGGGAGACCCGGTCCGCGGCGAGGGGGTTGGTCAAGGCGATTGGCTCAAGCTCACCGGGATTGGCTCGCCGATGAGTAGTCGAACTCGTCTCGGTGAAGAGGAAGCAGAGGACGGCGGGGTACGGCGGCGCCCTCGCGCGGCGTGGCACGGCTCCACCTCGGCAGCTCCTCCTCCTTGGTACGAACAGCGACGGTGAACTCCTCTTCTTCGATTGGCGTCGGCTCCTCAAGTACTCCGCGTCGATCCCCAGCGGTTGCTCCTCCGCGGCTCGAACAGCTCCGGCGGCATCCTCCTCTTTCCCTGGCTCCGGCCTCCTCGACCCTCTCTCGGGGTCCCTCAGCGGCGGTGATGGAATGGGGCAAAACCCCAGGCGGCTAGGGTTACAAGGGTGCGCACTGGCCTCTTATAGCGGTAGCTAGGCCTTGGGTGAGAGAGAAGGCGGATTGGCCTCGGAGATGGCGGGTTCGTCTGGCGGCTCCCGCTCTCTTGCTCTCGCGCACCGACGCTCGACAGAGTCACGCGAGGTGCGTGAACCGGGGTCCAGCGGATCCAGCTGGCGGCTCTATCCTCTCCTCCTCTCTTCCTCTTCTTGGCGCGCAAGATGGTGGAGCGGCAGATGCACTTGGGTTGTTCGGCTCGGGCGGAGAAGAGCAGGGAGCACGGGATAATGGAGAAAGGGGAACGCTTACAGGTGGGCCCCGCCTATCGGCGTCCGGGAGTGGGATCACCCTCCAGCTGGGCCGGGGCGGCTGGGTTTTGGCCCACGAGCGAAGGGATGAGGGCGGCTGGGATGGGCCGGCTCGGGTGGCTGGGCCAAAAGGCCTTTCTATTTCTTTTCTTTTCTATTTTGTCTTTCCATTTGATTTGTTCCAAATTGGATTTAAGGATTTGATTGATTTAGTTTGTCTTAACTTGCTCTCCAACAAAGATGCAAATGAACTCCAAATATGGTGCATGGAAAATAAGCACAAGGTATAACACAATAAAGTTATTTATCTAAATTTTATTAAGGGTTGGTTAATCATTTTAATGGTTTATCCTATTTCCTAGGTTATATGCTATGCAACAAACATAATTTTGGAAAAGAAATTTTTAAATAGTGATTTTTAGTTTACAAAAATTAGGGTTGTTACAGCACCAACACCGGCAGGCAGCCGCCACCTCGTGAAACCGACATTGGCTGGCCGGATTCCACCTTGGGCATGCCGGATCCCGGCCTTGGCACGCCGGAACCGGCCCTAGGCTTGCCGGAAATTGGCCTCCAGTGATCAGCACGGTGGCATGGCAGCCATGGACGTGAGGATCCGAGGGAGTAGACCAGAAGAAGATAGGAGACAACCCCGCCGCCGCGTCCTTGCCTGGAGCGGGACTTCCCCAGCCGTGAGCTCAGGAAGCGGCGAGGTAGGGAGGAGCCGCGTGGGATCTCCGCTGGGCGACGTGCGCGGCCGGGGAAGGGGCGGCGCTAATTACGCGCGTGGGATCTCCCGCATATGGGAGATGAACTATGGACTTTGTGCCTACGAGCTCGAGGTTAGGATTTTTGGAAGGAACTGCCACATTGCCGGACGTAGTATTCATGCATCATGAGGAAGAGAACGTTTGGGGGCCAAAATACGTTGTTTAGGCTGTGATTTTACATAGAATAGTACCTCTTATCGATATATATATATACACGTATGATCCTTAATGAAACTTGGGGTTCCTTGGTTTCGGAAGCTTTGTGCGGTCGCAAAGTCCGCATAGGCTTAAGGACGCCCCTGCCATTGTACGTGCTCTAAGACCGTGTCTAGCAGATTGTGTGAACCGTTGTTTATAGTACAAAAACGCTACTGTAGCTACAAAAACGCTATTGTAGCTACATTGTAGATAGAATGAAGTTTGAGATAGACAATGTAGATAAATGATCTGATGGACTCAGTCTCCGTGTCCAGCAGATTGTGTGAACCGTCGTCTATAGTACAAAAACGCTATTGTAGCTACATTGTAGATAGAGTGAAGTTTGAAATAGACAATGTGGATAAACGATCTGTTTGATTCAGTCTAAGAGGCCATTCTGGTTTACGACAATAGCGGAATGGGTAAAGAGGCCGGTGATGAAGAAAATGGCTAGGAGTGGTGTCCGATAGCGGGGATGGACTCACGGACATCTGCCGGAATGGCAGCATAGCACACGGCTTGCGTCGAAGCGATTATAGGTACACATGGTACCTTTACTTAGCGAGCAATGAGCAGGGTTCACCGTTCCGTTTTCGTTTTAACCAAAAAGTTTGATTTTCATATTTTTCTAAATTTAAAACTGGAATCTATCACTTGAAATGATGAATAAGATAAACTTGCGAGGTTATTTTTAGCACTTATAGCCCTAGTTATATATTTTACTAAGGTCTTGTGTTGGCACTAGTTACTACTTTAGACTACACGGTTGCATGCACATAAGATCCTAGTGCAAAGGTATGGTCATTGTAAGGAAAATGGGCCCTAATCCTTGTGCTTAGTTCCCATATGTAGTTTTGGTGATTGAATTGACAACACGTGCCATAGGACTAACATTTATGTACAAGTGTTTTTGTCTAAAGTCCTAGGGTGTAAATGGTGGACTTGGGGTACAAACACCTCAAAGGAGGATCTTAAAGGCACAAGAAAAGACCCAAGCCACCATCAAGTTGCAAGCGAGGATCCTGACTCGGCGGTCCTGCTGACCAGTTAGCGGGCCGATTTTTTGGCTTAAGCACAGAAGAAAATGCATGCACCGGACAGTCCGGTGGTGCAGCACCGGACAGTTCGGTGCCTACAAGGAGCCGAGCCTAGAGCTGAATAACCGGCGCAAAATTTCATGCACCAGACAGTCCGGTGGCTCACCACCGGACAGTCCGATGGTGCCACCGGACGATATAAGCTGAGAAGAAAAGGGCGAAGTCCGGCGCAAAACCTATCGCCGGACAGTCCGGTGGCTCACCACGGACAGTCCGGTGGTACCACCGGACGTTACAGACCGAGAACAATCCAAGTTGAAGACCCGACGCTACAACGCAACGGACAGTTCGGTGGCTTACCGTCGGACAGTCCAGTGGTGCCACCGGACAGTCCGGTGGCTCCAACGGTCATATTGTCAGAGCAACGGTCGACTCGAAGAAGGAGAAGATTACACGCACCGGACAGTCCGGTAGGTACGCAGAGAAATGGAAAAAGCCTCTAACGGCTAGTTTTGGAGGTGAGGCCTATATATACCCCTTTGGCCGGCCTCCCCATTGTGGTTGGAGCATCCTGAGCCTAGCACAAGTGTTGAGACACATTTCCATGCCCATTTGAAGTGTAGCAACCACATTTGTGAGCCCAACCACCATATGAGCAAATAGACACATCCCGGCATAGCAAGAGCGTGTTAGCATCTTGGCTTAGGCATATTTGTCTAGTATCCGTGCCTGCGTGCACGACCTTGTATCAAGTGCGGCTGTAAGTCTTGCGAGACCCTCCGGAGTGTGGAGTGACCGCCACCATCTTATGAGAGGGGGGAAGGCCCTCGGCCAGTTGGCCGCAGCTTCCCATAGTGGAGACGACGGGGTAGCTCCGCGAGAAGTACTCGGAAGACCCCAACGACCTCTCCATCCTCTACCCTTGCGTGGGCGAGGCCGTGGTACAGGAGGACCACGCGAGAGATAGGTTCGGGTGGGTGTATACCGAGGATATCCGGAGATCCGACCGTGGTGGCTTGACTTCCGCGGAAGTCACTTTGCCATCCTCTACCCTTGCAAAGGGTGAGGCCGTGTTCCTTTGAGGACCACGCGTGAGCAAAGCCCTTATTGGAGCACCAACGAGAACGTAGGGGTAGAGACCGCGAGTCTCCCTGAACCTCGGGGAAAACATCGCCGTGTCCTCATTGTGTGCTATCATCATCGTCATCGGGAGTTTGCATTCTATATCCCATCTCTTTAGCTTCCGCATTTACTTTCTTGCAATTGTGTGCTTACGTTCCTAGACTAGCTTGATAAGTTATTGCAAGACTTGGCCACGGTAGAAGTAGCAACACTTAGCAAAACCTTAGTGCACATAGCTAGATTACCTTGCATAGGTTTTGCTTAGTAGTTGCAGTTTTTAGTGAGCCTTGTTTTTAGAAATCCTAATTTACCCTCCCTCTTAGGCGTCGGTCCTACCTTCAGTCATGTCAAGATATAATTTGGTAGGGTGGCTAGCACCCCAACCAAGCTAGGATGGGCCAACTTTTATGTGTTTGGTTCGGTGGCCAGTGACTGGGGCCTAACCCAACTGCTACAAATGGAGACTACTAGCCTAGCTAGGGGAGAACGAGATTTCCCACCGTTTCCTGGCGGCTTGGCTAGTGCGGGCTCTGCTCGCCCCCCCTCCCCCCCCACGCCCGCTCATGAGCTTCTTCGGTGCCGACCCCGCTGCCCGCCGTGCTCATCCGCGCCGCTGACAGCCTTTACGTGCATGCCCGCACGTTGACCCCATCGCGCTAGTGTCCGCCATGACCGCGCCCAAGTAGGCTGGTGGCTCTTCCTCCTCCGCGCGTCGCCGGATCTAGTCGCGGCGGCTCCTCCTCTCCTTCGCGCGCGTGCCGACGGCTCCTCCTCCTCCTCCTCCTCCATGCGGCGTCGGCGGCTCCTCCTCCTTCTCCGCGCAGCCTGCTTCGGATCAGGTCGCCGTGGCCTCACCTCCTCCGCGCACGCCGCCAGTTCCTCTGCCTTCACCGGCGGCGGTGGTGGTCGGGGCGAGCGCGGGGCTAGGGGAGGAAGGAGCATCCGTGTGGGGAAGAGCGCAGGGGAGGAAGCAGGAGGAGAGGTACAGGCGAGGAAAAGACGATGTACTTGGTTTAGACAAGCCAAGACAACCAAACACATTTTTCCACCGAACACTGGATCTAGCCAACGTGAACCAAACAAACCCTTCCGACTGGCTCTAGCCTGTCCATGGATAGCCTGGCTCAATGAGGCTTAGCTAGGTCTTTGGCCACTCTACCAAACAAACCTAATATATGCACTTTCTTTCTTATCTGCTATTGCTGGCATCTCCTGCTACATTCTTTTGTTTTAATTTATATTTATGTCATTCGACTTTTTGACACCAAATTTATTTACTATTTTATTTAAAAAATCATACGTGAAGTGGAAACAAATAGAGCCTGATCGCCCGTTATTGATTTTGCTATGATGGGCATGGCAGCTACTGCCCTACTACTGCCGCTATTAAGTACTCTCTCCGGGTTTCTAAAGAGTGTCGTTTTAGAAAAACTAGAAGTCAAACTTTTAAAACTTTGACTATATATAACTTTTATATGATTTAGTTTTGAATGTTGAAAGTCATATGTATAGATTTGTCTTAACAAGTACTTTTATAAAAATATGCATTTTTTATGATATTTATTTTTATTCTAACAAAAACGTTGGTCAAACTTAAGTTTACGAGAGATTGTCGATGTCCAAAACAACACTCTTTCGGGACCTGGAGGAAGACCGTGTCGATGTCCATGTTTGGGAGTATTTTGTACTGTGCATAAGCTGTAGCGCTCGAAGCCGAAGCCACGAGAAGCTGAAACGCCAGTTTGGAATCCGCATCACCGTTCATGGAATCAACTGTGGTCCGACCCCACCTGCCATACACCCATGGTGACCCCTCCAAAGCGTCAACCCCCCACACGCCTCCGGAGTCTTCTAGACCAAACCAGGCCGCCGCAACCTGCAATTCGCAGGACGCCTCGAGCTGCTTGCAACTCGCCTCGCCGCTCGGCTCCGGCCGCCCCCTCCATATAACCAAAGTCCAAACCCCTTTGCGCTTCCTTCCCCATCCAAACCCTTCGCCGAAATCTGAGATCCATCTCGACGCGCCGTGACGACCCGAAACCCTAGCTCGACGAGTCGCTCCATGGCGATCATCTCCGACTTCCAGGAGGACGAGGCCGCCCCGCAGCGTCAGCAGGCGGCGACGGCGGCCTCCGGCGCCGGCGGCGGCGTAGAGGAGGCCCTCGTGGCGGCCTTTGAGCGCAGCGGCGGCGCGCTCCCGTTCCTCCAGGCGGCCATCGACGTCGCCCACCGCCGGTCCGGTCTGTTCCGCGACCCGTCAGCGGTGAGCAAGGTCACCGCGATGGCGGCGGCGGTCAGGGCGCAGGTGGAGGCCGAGGAGAGAGCGGAGAGAGAGGCCAAGAGGAAGGCGGCGGAGGCAGAGAAGAAGGCGGCGGCCGAAGCGGAGCGGGCAGCCAAGGCGGCGGCCGAGCCGGCGCCGGCGGAGGAGGAGAAGCCTGAGAGCTCGTTGGGGAAGGACAGCATGGAAGTGGATAAGAAGGAGGATAGCAACGTGAGACGTGAGTACTCTGTTCTCTTGCCCCCATACTCTTCTGAAACTGTTATTGGTTATTGCTGATGCTTAGAGATTTTGGTTCTGAATGCGGATCCGATAAGCCCGACCTGGTACGTTCTGAATCGGGTGATTAGGCTTGTGGAGTCAGGATGATGCATTGATTTATTAGAGGAATAGCTATTGGTTATCTAGATAGGTTGGGGTTCACTCTGATCAACATATGCTACTCTTGGTATCTGTTAGCAGAATGTCCCCTGTTTAAATCGATGAGTTGATCGATGCATTCTGATTTTGCTAGAACAGGTTTCCAGTTACATGGCTCTACTTTTGTGGAATTAAACCAACTCCAAGGTAGCCGCAGTTAAAAAGTGTAGTCTACAGGCCTGCTCTGCATATGTGATGGGTTAAATAAGTGTAGTTATTCTATAGGGCTTTGCTTTTTTACTAAATTACTTCCATACTAAGTATATGGGTCCTCACTCTGATATGTTTGCAAGTATGTGTGATGTTGGACCATAGATTTGGTAGCCAATAACTCAAGTGGGTCATTTTACCATTTGCTATCCTCAAATTGCACCTCATTGATGGTATCTGTAGTAGGCAACAAAACGCTTATAAATTTGTAACTCGGCATTGCTAGTAGTAGTTACATTCATTTGCCATTTATTTGCTTCTGGGTAGATTTGCAGCACATTACCTGATTCTAGTGGTCAGTTGCAGTCTGACAACAGGTTAACTCTGATGTGTTTGTATTATATGCAGTGAAACTATATGCCCCCTCCGATTTTTTTATTTGGTGTTGTGTAGCTCATTTTTTAGCTGTTTGGTGTGAAATAAAAAAAATCTGAGGTAGTAGCTTGTAACTAACTTGGGTGCCTAATTAGTTTTTTTCCTTCCTCTCATCGCATCAAGACAACTTCTTCAGATGCCATTTGTGCTGTTGCATTTGATCGTTATCTCAAAAGTGATGTCTAATTATATCTGTCATATATAATAAACAGAACCGAATGCTGGCAATGGTCTTGATTTGGAGAAATACTCTTGGACACAACAGCTGCCAGAGGTTAATATCACAGTTCCTGTTCCTGAAGGAACAAAATCTAGATTTGTGGTCTGTGATATAAAGAAGAACCATCTCAAGGTTGGCCTGAAGGGACAGCCCCCTATCATCGATGTAAGTAGCTGCAACAATGAAATGAATTCCACCTACCCCTGGAAAGCATTGTTTCTGTTAAATCAAATTTGGTGTTAATACATTTTCTCAGCTCTAACTTCTTGCATGATTTCCTTTCTTACCAGGGTGAGCTGTATAATCCAGTTAAGGTTGATGACTGCTTCTGGAGCATAGGTAAGCAATTGGTTTTATTTATATCTTGGGCTGCTTATATTGTCTCTTCCATCCTAAGACTCTTACTGACAGAAGTTTGGTTGCCTTATGATAATATCTTACAGAGGACGGAAAATCTCTGTCTATATTGCTTACAAAGCACAACCAAATGGAGTGGTGGAAATCTGTGATAAAGGGTGACCCTGAAGTTGATACACAAAAGGTGGAACCTGAGAACAGCAAACTCTCTGATTTGGATCCTGAGACTCGGCAAACCGTTGAGAAGATGATGGTAAGACACGCAAAACCTGATGTGCTTCTTATAATTATCTCTACTACTAGGTATTAACTAAAGTTTCTTCATTGATTTGCAGTTTGACCAGCGCCAGAAGCAGATGGGCCTTCCAACAAGTGATGAAATGCAAAAGCAAGAAATTCTTAAAAAGTTCATGTCTGAGGTAAGTAACACGGAGCATGCTAATGTTGTTTTCTATTCCTGCTGCCCGTGTATGGGCTAGCTTCTCACTCTATTTCATCCATCTGATCTACCTCTTCTTTTGTACATGACAGCACCCAGAGATGGACTTCTCTCGAGCCAAAATTGCTTGAGCATGTTGGATCAAAGGCAATCAACTAGAAGGCGACCACAGTATCTCCATTAGGATGTCTTGAGTGTGTCTGATGGATGATGGGATACTAGTGTGAAACAAATTTCGAACGGTTGTGTGAAACAAATTTCGAACGGTTCTTTTGCTGTGCCGTAGGAATATCATTTTTTGAACTGTGACTTGTTTCCTGAACCAAATGGCTGGTTATATCATTTCTGCATCGGATCGTAATGTGTTGCTTCATAGCAGATAGGTGCTGCTCCTGCATGTGGGCTCTTTTCTTGGATCCTGCCTCCCATCCCAGGCAGCTGCTGGTCCAGGCATCCGATTTTGGACGCCTGGGTCTTGGGATCCAATGCCTGGCAGGCAATGCTTCTCCAGGTCAAGAAGCAAACAGCCACAGTACATGCGTTAACTGAAAGTTCTCTTGTAACGTTTAACGTGCTCTGTTACATGCCTGTGTGAGCCGGCTTGCGGTGTTGGGCTGTCTGTAGCCAACTCCATAGTGTTACGAACTCGGTTCAGGTTGTTGTGGAACATATCTCTATTCAGGTAAAAGTCTTCGATTTAGTATATTGATGCTCGTTCTGATTGAATCATTCTAGTGGTAGACAATCGTTTGCTGACATCGATGTTATTGTTATGCAACACATGAATTCAGGTTTAAAGCTTAGATCTAGTATATATAGAAGATGTATATATGCTCGTTATGATTGATCTCTTCTAGTGGTAGGCGATTGTTGGCAGCGAGATGGCTACGCATACGAGTGCATGCGTTTACATTGAGTTTTGCCAAAGATTCAAAGAGCGTTTTGTGGACCAAAACGCACCAATTATTCCCCGTTTACCCTTGTCTCCTTGAATTACCATTCTTCCGAATGTCCTTTTATCCTGGCTTCCATTGAATGGTCGAAGGTGAGGAAGCACCAACAAGGTCTTAACATTAATCCTGGTTGTCTCTTATTTTGTGAACAGACGGGGGAGGATTAACGGGGAATTAATGTTTGTACCCAGCACCAACAAGGTCTTAACATTGCGCGTTAATCTTGGTATTTTGTGAACTACTGATTTTGCGTGTATGGTTCCAAGCAGCACTATGATATGGCATGTTGAGGTCCGCGCTTTTCAACACCTGAATTTTTGGCCACGTAACTGTAATTACAGTGTAACCTCCTATCTCACCCCTACCCACCCCCACTATAGACGGCTATACGGACGGCACGGCCTGGCACGGGAACGACACGGCATGACCCGATTAGGGCACGGTCCGCTAGGCACGGCGGGCCAACCGTGCAGTGCCGGCCGGCACGGCATGCCTCCGCCGTGGCCCGGGCACGCCTAACCCCGCTAGGCTAGCCACTGCATCCTAATTCTTTTTGTGTTTGAAGACAGATAATATATTATGATATATATATTGTTACAAAAAAAATAAAAAAAATATAATTGTACCGGGCTGGCACGGTGTGCCTTGGCCCAGGCACGGCACGAGCACGATTAGAATCGTACACGGCCCATTAGGCACGGCCCATTTGGCTATCTATACCCCTCACCCCAAGCTCAGTCGCCGGATCCGCCGCCACCGCCCTTTCTGTCGGCCTCCACCGTCCCTTCGCCGGCGGCCAGCGCGCCGCCGCGGAAGGAGGCGGCCGCACGGGGCGCGCCGCCGGGGGAGGTGGTGGGAGCGCGGGGGCAAGGCGGCAGGGCTGCACCGCCGAGGAGGATGGCCGGGGGAGGAAAAGGCGGCGGGGCGGCGCCGTGGGAGGAAGAGGAGGTGGGAGCACAGGGCGGCGCCGCCGGGACCGAGGAGGATGGCTGGGGGAGGGCGGCGGGCAGGGGCGGATCTACCCATAGGGCAAGGTCCGGCGGCCGCCCTACCTAAATTCGGTAGATTTCCATACTTAGCCTATAGCGTATATAATTTAGATGAGGGCATAGACGCTTAGAACAAAGGTAGTCCATAGATTTTGCCCTACCTAAATTTCTAGGCTGGATCCGCCACTGGCGGCGGGGCTGCGTCGCCGGGAGGAGAAGCAACCGGGTGATGGAATAGCTTTTCTCATAAATAAAGTAAATTTATTTATATAGTGGAATTTACCAATAATCTTTACACGAGCACTTCCCATCCTTGAAATGGTGGAACCGGTTTCGGTCCCTGACCACGATCTCGCGCTCAAACACACGTGCCACGAACTTAGTTACCTCATGGCAGTCCCTACAAACCCTCAGATTCTTGGTGATCCGCATCGTGTCGCCGGGCCTCGTGTGCAGGAGCCCAAAGGCGATGGCCAGCTTCTCACTGTGGTGCAACAATGGCGTCTCCTTGTCCTCCTCTGCAATGTCGTGCAGCACGTCCCTCGTGTCGGGCACGTAGCCCTCTTCCCCGATCCTCCTCATCATGTCCCTGGCCATGGCGTACACCTCCTCCACCTGGGGCTGGGAGCGGCACAGGACACCGCACTGGAACTCGTGGATCTCGCCGTTGACCTCAATCGTGGACCGCCCGGCTTCCTTGCTCACGTTCCGCTCGTCCATCAGCCGCCGGACCTTGGCCACATCCTCCCACCTTCCGGCAGTGGCGAGGAGGTTCGCCAGCAGAACGTAGCGCCCGCTGTTCTGAGGATCCAGCTCGATGACGCGCCACCCGATCGGCTCGCCCACATCGACATTGCCGTGGATCCTGCATGCGCCCAAGAGTGCGCCGAGCACGCCGACGTCCGGTTCCATGGGCATGTCGTCGATCAACTTCTTGGCTTCGTCCAGCTGCCCTGCTCTTCCATACAGGTCGACCATGCAGCCGTAGTGCTCCATCTTGGGCTCGACGCCGTATCTCTCGACAATGTAGTGGAAGTAGTGGCGACCCTGGCTGACCATGCCCGCGTGCGCGCAGGCCGTGAGCACGTTCACCAGCGTGACGTCGTCCGGCGCCACGCCCTCCCTCTCCATCCGGGCGAACAGCTCCACGGCATTCTCGCCCCGGCCATGCACGGCGAACCCGCCGATCATGCAGTTCCACGACGAGAGCCCCTTGGCCGGCCGCGGCAGGGCCTCGAACACGCGCCACGCCTCGTCGACCCACCCGCACTTGCAGTACATGTCCACGACCGCGGCCGCTAGCTTCTCGTCCACCTCGATCCCGAGTCGCTCCACCCACCGGTGCACCTCCCTCCCGCGCGCCAGCGCGCCGGCGCCGGTGCACGCCACGACGGCGGTCGCCGCGACGAAGCCGTTGCCCTCGACCCCGCGCGCCCGCATCTCGTCGAACACCTCCAGCGCGTCCAGGAACCTCCCGGCCTTCACGTACCCAGACATCATGGCGTTCCACGACACCAGGTTCCGCTCCGGCATTGCGTCGAACAGCTCCCGCGCGTCGTCGACCAGCCCCAGCTTGCAGAGCCCGCCGACCATCGTGGTCCACGACACGACGTCGAGGGCGGCGGCGCCGCCGCGGAAGACGCGGGCGGCGAGGCCGGGGCTCCCGTTGGCGAGGTAGGCAGCGAGGAGCGCGTTGAGCGAGTGCGGGTGGGCGTGGAAGCCGAGCTTGAGGAGCAGCGCGTGGAGCTGGGCGACCAGGTGGAGCGGCTCCGCGGCGGGGAGGATGCGCGGGAAGGTGAAGTGGTCCGGGTGCAGGGGCAGGGAGAGCATGAGGGCCAGGAGGCGCGCGGCGTGGCGCGGCGGGAGCGCGGAGAAGAGCGGGTTGAGGAGAGCCGGGTGCGGGTCCGGGTGGTGCGCCAGGAGCCGGGCGGCGTAGGGGAAGTGGGAGTCGGGGTCGCGGGCGAGGAAGGAGAGCAGGCGGCGCGCGTGGGCGGGGTGGGAGGCGAGGCCGAGGCGGACGAGCTGCGAGTGGTGCTGCCGCAGCTCGGCGACGGTGGTCAGGGGGATAGGGGTCAAGGTCGGGACGGGGGCGGACATCGCCGGAGCATGGAGGAAGGGAGCAGAGTGGCCACCGGTGTGATTAGTCATTAGTGGTGATAACTGATAAGGCCGTGACCGTGATGATGACCCGCGACTCAGCGGACCGCCTGCACCTCCTTCTTCCCATCGGAGCGTGGACGCCTGGTACAAACGTTGGGTTCCGGTTGGGCCAGGTCGGACCGCGGGTTGACCCGCATCCGACCTATGTCTAATGCACCCGTTGGGTTAGCCTATGCACTCTCTGTGGACGCGGCAGGTCGGGTTTTGGATCAAAACACAATAACGCATGGCTATCGCTTCCGGTCCGTCGATGGCCGCGGACCAAAAATCGAAGTTTGGATCAACTTTTTTTGGGTTGGGTTGGTCAGGTAAGTGACCTATGCTCAGGTCTACCTGGTACACAAAGGATGAAGGAAAAAAACCCACCTTTTGCTGTTGCCCACCCTGAGTTAAGTTGGAGTGCCATGGAGCAGCTAAATCTTGGAGATGATTAGGGTAACATGAACTAAATACGTAAACACTGAATGGACATGTGGCAAGCAAAGAATGTGTTTAGCTGAAATCTTAGACTATGTGCAGTATGTTGCCTATATGGCTTGTTTATCCACTATTCCAACCACATTTCAGTACAGTGTAGTCCCTCTAGATCCAAAATTCATGTCGTTTTGGACAATGATTGAGTCAAACATTTTTAAACTTTGACTATAAATAACTTTTAAATTATTTAGTTTTGAAACTTAAAAGTCATATTATTTGATTTGTCTTAAAAAGTGCTTTCACAAAAATATACATTTAGTAAGATATTCATTTATATTTTAATAAAAAACATTGGTCAAAACTATGTTTTGGAGACCGTGTCGTTGTCCAAAACGACATGAATTTTGGATCTGGAGGGAGTATAGGCAGTCTTTTTACATGTTCCACTGCACACAGTCTAAGACCATTAGAGTGTGCATATGGATATACAAAGAGTGAAATACGCTGGCGGTCCTTAAAGTTGGCTCAGTGTGTCGAGTAGGTCCCTGAAGTAAGGAAACCTCAATTTCCAGTCCTTAAAATTGGCTTGTTGTGTCATCTGGGTCTCTAAAATTGGTTTGTTGTTTCATCCACGTCCTAATGGGTACAATCTCAACCCGCTAGGCCTAGGGTCCACATGTGAACCTCTCACTGGCCCTCCTCCCACGCGCAGAGCCGCTCCGCCTTGCACCTCTGCCGCGCAACGCGGCGTGCGCACTTCCCCTCCCGGTCCGCGGGACCGCGGCGCAGCGGACCGACGAGGGCCACCTGCTCCCCAGCTGGCCGCGGCGCCGGCATACGCGGGACCACAGAGCGTGCTCCTCGTACGGTATGGCCGGGGCGCCCTCCCCGCACAACTGCTCCGCTCCGCCGTGGATGGCGCGCCCTCCCCGTGTGTCCACTCCGCTCCGGCGCGCCCTCACCGCGTGAGCCGCGCCCGTTGCTCTGGCTATTAATAGCCACCTCGCCGAGCCTCCTCCTCCGCCACCCGAGCTTGTTGAGCCGTGCCCGCGCCACTCCTCCGCCACCACAGCCAGCTCGCTGAGCCACCAGACTTTCCCCTCAATCTCCCTCTCCAATTTCTCCCATCGCCGCACGTGCACGCAGAGCCGGCGCCAACAACATTCTCCGTGCCCAGGCTGCCATAGGCTCAATTGCTCCATTAGTGAGCATCTCCCTAGCTCCCTCAGGCCTTCCCAAGCTCCAATTTCTCCTCCTCTCGGCCGAGCTGAGCTCGCCGCGACGCTCCCTGGCCGCGGCCATGGGCGCCCATGGCTGGACCTCTCGTGCGCCTCTCCTCGCAGCGAGAACCCTTAGGACTGACTCCCCTCGTCCTCCTATTTCTCCCCGTGCCTCTAGATCGGAAAACGGTGGCCGAAATAATCGTTCCGGTGAGACGCCGGCGAGCCCCCTGCCACACGACGCGGCAGCACTGTCAGCGTTGGCTGAGTCCTCTCCGTTAGGCGAGTGAGAGGCTGACGTGTGGGCCCTAGGCCTAGTGGGTTGAGATTGTACCCGTTAGGACGTGGATGACACAACAAACCAGCTTTGTGGACCCAAATGACACAACAAGCCAACTTTAGGGACTCGGAATTGAGGTTTCTTTACTTCGGAGACCTACTCGACACACCGAGCCAACTTCGAGGACCACCAGTGCATTTCACTCGACATACAAAACACTGAAATTTGAAATAAAGACGGTGCAATATATATGCTATGTATATTAGATTTGCCATGTGTAAATATGAAAGAAATGTAACGCCTAAACGGCCATACCCCATATGTATAATCATGAGTAAAATAAATAGGTGATATATATGGGTGGTCTCAGACTTAGACTTATCCAGCGGTGTCATATAGATCTCCAAATTCAAAAATGCATTTTTTACTCTATTATCATTTACTCGTACTGTATCCTTTATCGATAGAGCGTGCATGCCTGTGGTTATAGGGTTGATTATGCATTTGTGTTTAAGCAGTTGCATTTGTACTGTGCTTTGAAAAAAAAGATAATCAATACTATTGGTGAGTTCTGATTCGAATAATAGTTGTATTTCATTGTAAACCAAATTTACCTATATGCTGCATTGTGTGTGTTCTTACTCGGGCACATTATCCAGGAGACCAGGATCACGATATTGCCCATTGTCTCTTTTTCTTATGAATGAGATTATATGGCCAAGGGACAGCATGGAGAATGCCCCGACCGATTCCATTGCTTCTTCCCCAGCAATAAATACGATTATTAGACAGGTTAAGGCAATACCTGAGAATCATATTCACTAGCATTAGCAAATTCGCATGATAGCATATCCATGTAACAGAACCAGAAGACGCCAGAAGAAATGTATCCTGATTTTCAACGAGTAAAAAGAGAGAGAGAAGATGAACATCGCAACCTCTCATGTATACAATCATTTTTCACGATACAGACAAGTTTAGGGCTTAATGTACATTCTACGTCTATATGATGAGAGTAGGCACTTTACATGGGCATGGTAACCCACCGAACATAACATACCTACACATCTTGCCTACATACTGGGCATGAACCATGGTCCATAAACCATCTGTCGACACAAGGCTGATGGAAGGTATGAGAGCACTTTGGCAATTTCCTCACCGTCTCTCCAGGAACAACATCCTGGGAGAAGGCAAACTGTCAGGACGTTCATATGAAGTTTAATTGAAACAAAAAAATCATTTGTAGATCAGCATGAAAAAAAAGCCTAACCAAATCATACCATTTCAAAGAAAAAAAAGAACATGCTAACCAAAATGTGGATACTTCATATCAAAAATAAAAAATAGATATAAAAATGGTTCCATGTATAGATAGCAACACTTAAGATAGTTTGAGTGAACGGATAGTTTGAGTTCCAACTACAACATACCTGTGATCTACCTAGAGCTCCATCAAACCGCATGCACACTTAAGAGTTAAGATAGCTGATCCTAAAGTTCACAACTCTTTGGAAGTAAGCCAAGCAACCATTAGGTGGACAAAGGTGATTTAACAGTTTAACACCTGAGTAGACTATAATAAAGCTATTGAGGTAGAGTGATGGACACTCCTGCCTCAACTACCATCATCTTAGTTTCAGTCATCTAATGAGTAATGAGGTCCAAATTACACTTTCCCCATGTTTAAGTTTAATCAACTGCCAACCTCTAAATGAAAATGACATTCACGCCATGTTAATATCAGACAACAGGACAGTTTCACAAGATTGATTTTAATGCAGGTTAGTTTTCCACTAAACAAATATGTAATATGACATTGGTACCTGGAGGCATATAGCGCAGGACAAGTTTTCACCAGTCGATTCTTGCTTTTGATCAGTCACCACATGATGTGGCAGCTTCTTTAGAGTATCTCGCGATAGACCTTCGGATATGACCTCTTCAAGAACATCGTACAGATCATCGTTGTCTGTAATACCAACCTGTTGGAAAATATCTATTGTTCATCTAGAACTGGATGTGTGACACTCTATGGTAAACATACATGCGCTGTTTTTCGTTACAGAGGATGCTACCGGTGGTAATACTAATAAATTGCTAATGCAGCAACTGACCTGCCACCGATATGACATATACGCCGATGGTTCATACTGGTCTTGCACAAATCGAGCATGAAGGAGCTGCTCTATGAAATCCCCCTGGCAAGTGGCAACGCAACAAAGAATTCTCTTAATAAATGCACATCCGGCCAGATTCACTTGCAAAGAATCTGCAAAGTGTAATCTCCACGATCTGGGCTGGACGAACTAACGTAACAATAGCATACTAGCCCTAAGGTTGCTAAATAATCCGAGGGAATTCGTAGAGCCAACGGAAGATTACTCTAACAAATAGACAATTGATGAGGCGGGCAGAATCGCTGAAGAGGCTTACGGACCATGAACGAGGTGCTCTGTGGGCTCGACCGGTCCGCGCTCCAGTACGCTCGCGACGCCTCGAGAACCTCGATGGAGAGCACGGCGCCCGCAAAGGCCCCCAGCCCGGCTCCCCGGAGCACGCCGCTGTCGGAAGCCCGCCCGGCCAATGCGCCGGTGAACGCCCCCGTCAGGCCTCCGACTACAGACACCACCACACCGCAGCCGCAGACGAAAAAACAAATCCGCGTCAGGAGCAGCAGAGCACGCAAACCAGAACCACAAGCAACACACACAAGCCACAAGGTGCCGTCAACGCAGGCAGGCGCGCGCGTAGCGTACGTACCGACGGCGAAGAGGCCGGTGAGGGCCCCGGAGAGGACGCCCGAGAGCAGCCGGGGGAGGCACGGCCCCGTCGTCCCCGCGCTTCGGCGCTCCTCCTCCGCTCCCGCCGCCGCTGGTAGCCGCGGCAACTCCATGACGCGGTAGGCGTCGTCACCGCGCCCTTCGCCCCGAAACCGCAGCCCACGCTAGCCGATCGAGCGTGGCACGGTGGCTTTGGGTCAACGGGCCTGTCGGCTGGGGTCGCTCGCGTGGTGGTGGACTGGTGGTTGGTAGCCGCGTGGAGGAGAGGAGGGGCTCGCCTCGCCTCGCCGGGAAGAGAGGAGACGGCCAGACGGGGGAGGAGGCGTGAGCGCGTGACGCAGCCTGAAACCGAGCCGCGGGGCGGTTTGGCTCGGCTGCCTGGTGCGCGGCGCGCTAACCATTTGGAAGCATTTTTCGTGCGCGTGATGGCCCTTCTGGCTGGTGTCTGCGTTCCGAGAAACCCGCGCGGGGAATCGTAAGCAACGTCTGCCGTGCGAGAGCTGGGACGGACGCACCAAATCTTTGCAGCTACACGCGACTGGAATAATGTGCAAGCAAAAGCAACCCACAACCAGGCTTTTCAAGATGGGAATGTAGCGGCCGAAACTATTTCTAATTTCTGTCAAATATCGTATGAGTAAGTTAAAAGATACTACTAGTATAAAACTAGGTTAATTGACTCAACAGAAAGTGCACATCATCACTTTGCTCTTTGCTCAGCTGATGGTGCCACCACGGCACTACGGTCCCCAACAACCGGCGTCACACTGAGTTCAGCAAGATCGCATTGGAATGCACCAGCTGGACGGATTTCGGGCACTAAACGAACGAGTTGCTGAGCGCTCATCTATCGGGTGATTGCACTAAACGAACGAGCTGCTGAGCGCGCATCTATCGGCCGGGTGATCATGGGGCATAGTATAGCTGCAACAATGGGGATGTCGAAGTGGAGGTCAATGGCAGAATTGTGACATGCAAGAATGGTAAACGGAGATTTTTTTTTCCTGGTCATGCATCACATCAAACTTATCGTTTCAAAGGGTGACGAGAGGATATCAGGAATACACGATATTTTAAGCACAGCGCAGCTGAAAGCAACAGATCGAAGACAACGTAAAGGGGGAGTCGTTGCCTGATGCCAGAAAAAAAATCCCAATCACCGAAAGAAACACCGGAAGAACAAGCACAAAGTAGAATTCAGACATTCGGTTCAGCCCCCGACAGGCGTGAACGTGCACGCGAGGTTCACCACAAACATACAACCAGTACTTATTTGGTCACGATTTTAAGATAGAAACCACACACATAGCACACACGGGGGTGAGCAGTAACAAAGGAGGCAAAGATGGTCCAGTGTCCGTACACCCATCTTTATTTACGTAGTGACCCGATATAGTGGCAGTGGCAGTAGGCCGAGGCCAGCCACGTCCAGCAGAATGCATCCCCACCAGGTGCTTAATCATCGTAGCCGTGACCGCGATGGTGGTGGTGGTGGTGACGACGCTTCTTCTCATCATCTGAGTCATCATCCTATCAAGTGGCAACAGGAAATAGTCAAGAACTGGATAGAGATTGTATTTCTATTTTTAACACTTGATTGTGTTTCTGTTTCTGCCATACAAATAATCAATGGAAACAAAAAAATTCAATCACAGAATCATGCAGAAACTACTATTGCTCAAGAAAAAGGACAACCAGGAGAGAGAATTCCTTTCTCCTATAGTTCATTTTGAGCACATCCAGATATCAAGTTTTATACTGTCAATTGAATTTCTTTCAAAGCTCAACTTTTTTTTTAAAAAAAGTAAATGCTTCGAGCCCAGAGACATGTATATTATCAAATATATTATAAACAACAGAATGATAGATTATCAACTTATCGTGAGTCTACAGCTCAAGCAAAAGGCTGCATTCTTACAACAGGGGTACTGAATCCAAATGAATGACTATCAATCTATCATTGATATTCTACTTGGCTATAGTTACCACAGATCTGTAGAAACTACAAACACTGCACCAAAGTCAATCAGTATTATCAACTTCACAGACATGATAGTAATGCACCCTAAAATACTGCATATATGTATTAAGCTCTAGCAAGCAATTCACGTAGGATCAACTTAATAGAGCATGCTCCTGATGTCTTGTTGGCAACTTTTGATACTGTAGTAAACTTCTTTAAGCATATTTACACCAGCAGTGTTTCTCTACAAACTATTAGCTAAACAATCATCTACCTCAAAAAGCCATCCTATTTATGGTCTAATACAACCTAAAATGTTGCATAATCACCCTCCTGTCTTTACTCAAATCTCCATCACATACTACCTAACATGCATATATCTTATATAGGTGCACAATAATGTAGATGAATGCATATTCGCACAACTCAACCAAAGAGAAAGGAACTTACATCTTTCTTGCGGTCATAGCTACCCTGGTACTCTCCCCCACCATAGCTCGGCCTCTCATACCCACCACTCTGATACTTGGGCTGCTCCTCTCCATACCCATATGAGCCTTGCGTCTCTTCTTCATATGGTTTTGGCTTCCGGTATCCACCTGAGCCATAGGCACCTTCATCCTCAGATGCCTTCTTCCCATACCCATACCCAGAACCGCCATAGCTCTCCTCCTCAGTCTTGTTTCCATAGCCATACCCCGAGGAACCATAGCTCTCCTGAGTCTTCCTCCCGTACCCACCACCGCTGCTGTACTCTTCCCCACCCTGCGGCCTGCCGCCGTACCCAGATCCGTAGCTCTCCTCAACCTGAGGCTTCCTCCCGTACCCTGCTCCATAGCTCTCCTCCGCCTGCGGCTTCCTGCCGTAGCCAGACCCATACTCGGATCCGTAACTCTCCTCTACCTGCGGCTTCCTCCCGTAGCCAGAGCCGTAGCTCTCCTCAACCTGAGGCTTCCTCCCGTAGCCAGCGCCGTAGCTCTCCTCCACCTGCGGCTTGGCGCCGTATCCAGATCCGTACGCTGCCGCCCCGTAACTCTCCTCCGGCCGGGCCTGGCCGCCGTAGCCGCCGGACCCGTAGCTCTCCTCCGCCTGCGGCTTCCTCCCGTACCCGGATCCATACCCAGAGGCGCCGTAGCTCCCCTCCTCCTCCTGCTTCTTCCTACCATACCCGGATCCGTAGCCAGATCCATAGCCGCCGCCGGCAGCCGCCGCAGCGGGCTCGGGCCTGGAGGACCCGTAGCCGCCGCCTCCGTAGGACGGCTGCTGCTGCTCCTGCTGGGGGCGGAACCCGTAGTTGGGCTTGGCCTTGGCGTGGTGCCCGTGGCCGTACGGGGACGGCTCGGAGGCGGAGTAGTGCGGCGCGTCGTAGGAGGTGGAGGGCGCGGAGCACTGGTAGCAGGTCTCCTCGGACGGCGGCAGCGGGCGGCCGAAGGTGACGGCGAGGTCGTAGCCGCCGCCGTACGGCGTGGGGTCGTACTCGTCGAAGTCGTCCGCCTCGTCGGCGGCGCCGCCCCGGGGCCTCGACCTCTCGTAGTACCCGGTGGCCATGGCGAATCGCTGAGATCGGCTGGCTCTGGCTGGCTCGCTGATCAGAAGGCAAGTGTCGAGCGAGGGTTTGGGTGTGGACTCTGGAGTGCGTGGCTGCTTGTATTGCGCTGGGGCAGACGGGCGGATCTGGGGAGACGTGGGGGCACGTGGCCGCGGCGGTGTGGGTGGCCGGTGGGCCGGATGGCCGGTGCGGGGGATGCCCCGTGCCCGGTGAAGTCGGGAAGACAGGGACGCTGGATGCGCGGCGCGGAGCAGACGGGAAAAAAAATGGGGTTTCCAGTTTCCTCCTGCGGTCCTGCCTCGAGATCAGCCGTTTGGGGCCTTTGGGTTGGGGGTGTGCAGCTCGCAGTTGGGTTGTGCTTCTTGACTGCTGGGTGGACACTGGGCAACGTAGCACACCAGTATGTAAGACTGGGTCACCATGAAGAGGAAAAAAAAATGCATCCGTATTTTTTCATTTTGTATACCGTGCGCAAACAGTGTTTTGCACCTCAGTCTGAGAGTCTCGAGACTCATCAGACAAACTAGCTGTACCGGTGTAAAACGAACATTCAACAGGCTGCTAAAATTTGACACCTCACGCGGACAGGTTGTACGATACCTGGATGAAAATCAAACGCTTGCCTATAACTCACAGTCACTGTTCTTGTCATGAATTATGACATAGACATGACATTTGGCAGCCATCAACTCAACTGCCTGATCCAGGACTGCTACAAGCAATTAAAGTAACACAAGAATGAAATTGAAAGAAATGCAGACATTAGAATCGAGCACCAGCTGGTTGGCGCTTCTGTTTGGGATTTACTATGATTCTATGAATATGACATTCGTAGTACAACAAATATTTTGAGGAAACAATACGCCCTCGACAAATTTGTTTTCCCTACCGCAACGCAAAGAATGATGATTTTAAGTACAGGCAACAGATTTTTTTTCCTTTGTGATCCAATTCTCATTTACAACAGATTTGTCGATACGTTGATATACACAAGAACCTGCAAGTGAGCTTCTTCAAGATTGAAACTTAAGGGCAGAACGACTTTTGCGAGAATCATTACAATTTGATGGGGCCTCGAAGATGAATAGCTTTAACATTTGGTCAAGGACTAACAAAAATAAGGCCTGACAGAACAGAAGACGGTGAGCCTATTTTACCAAGCATGTCAACTTCCAACTCCAGTACACCATTGTGCCCGCAACATTAATATCCACCATCTTTCACAAGTTTCCTTTTCCCTCTCTTTTCTTTGGCATCACGGGTTTGTGTTCTGCCTTTGCTTCAATGGTGAACCCAATGTTGTATTATGGGGGCAAAAGACCCCAAAAAGGACCAAAATTTCACCTTTTCTTCATCAGATACGCATTTGGCGTACTGTACAAAACAATGGAAATAGTTACAGATGGCCAGGTGCTTGAAGCCGGGAAGGTAAGACGGACAAATGCACTCTTTCTGGTTTGTGTCGTCAGCTGATACTGACCACTATATTCTTAATCATCTACTTGCTGTGACCGCTTTCTGGTAGGTTGGTTAGCAGGCATGTTTTTCAACAATGGTCTCAAAGCAGCCATAATCTCTGAAAATGATGGCCTCATCCTCGGATCTCTACATGGAGTAAGCAAAACAGAATTGAGACAATAAGTAGGGTGCACAAATCAAAAGTGCCAATACTTCAATTTAAAGAAAAATGTAATTAAGTTTTCAGAACATCTACCTGTTTTCAGTATGTTACAGAATATTCTGATTAATCACCTCAAACAGTTAATCTGTTTGAAGAGATATTACAATGGAACATAAACTTATGTGAAGTCGCTATTACTTCCACGATTTTATGTGACGGAACATTTACCAATTTATGATGTACATAACTACTTTCGCCTGTCAGAAATATATGTCCATTTACATTTGACCTAAGCCAAACATTTTTACCTTTCGGTATGAATATATAACATTTTATATAGATCGATAACATAAGATTGGCATTCCTAGATTCGTCATGAAACATACTTTCATAATATACAACTCTTTTATTTAAGATAGTATATTTTTATAAATATTGCGGGTGGAAGTGTTATACTGGAGAATGTGTCAATCTTTTAATGGACTTATATTTTCGATCAGAGGCAGTGCACATCTGATACCTCAGCAATTTTATAAGAGTTTACACTATAAGTTTTAAAACTCTGTTGCAGCCCAGCAAGTTAAAAGCATACTAACGTCTGCCAGCATCTCCTGATTATCTCTGCTACAGCAGGATCCACGCCGCCTGGAATATCAAGTCGCCGTTGCTGAAAACCAACAGCTCCAACAACCTGCATGGGATTCATACCTTCCCATGGCTGTAGTAATGTACAGAGTTCCCATAATATGACCCCATAGCTGAAAACGTCACATCTGAAAAACAAACACATAAGGCATATCACAAAACCATTTGGAGTCAAAGAGCAAGGCATGTAAAACCTACTTCTCATCTGATGGTTCATTCCGAAGTACTTCTGGTGCCATCCACTCTGCCTGAATTTGATGGTTAGTGCAGGAAGTTAGCAGCCTCTAGAATTATTTAGCTTAAAGCAGATTGTCAATTTTTTACCAAGCAAAGGAATCACATGTAAAAAAAGCTTATGAAATACTGCTAATATGTGCATCGTCAAAGTAAGTTCTAACAGATACAAGAAAAAAATCAGGAATCAGCTAAATACTAGAAATATTTCAGAATATAATAGCCCCCTCTCCAATCCATCCCATCCTCAAAGCCACATGAATGCAAATATAGTTTGTAGAGAAAGCTATGGCATGATTAAAAGACAAATGGCACATGCAAGTTTAGGTTGATACCAAGATAAACTGAATTATGAGTTTTAAACTGCCTTCTGGGCTGGCCCAACATGATTACCCCCGTCCCTCTAGCTGCACAACTTAACATTTCTGAAATGTTTCAGAACCTAACAATCCTCACCAAACCATCTCATTCTCATACCGACACGAGTGCAAATATAGTTCGTGGAGTAAACTATGGGATAATCAATAGACGAATCAAACATTCACATTTAGATTGATTAAAGTGCAGCCCGGTGCATGTGCTCTTGCTTGCATAGGGTCCAGGGAAAGGTCGGACCCACTTGGGGTCTATAGTAGGCAGCCTTTCCCACAAGGCCACAATTAGATTGCTATCGAGATAAAAATGAATTATGAGTTAAAATAGGCATCTAGACCTGTCCAACAAGATCATGTGCCCCAACACCTATAGCCACACATACCAATCCTATTGCCAAATAAAAATCAATAGCAAGTGTTTTCAGAGTTTTTCTACTACTGAGAGGATGTATGGTACTATCCTATACATATCCGTATCATATGTGATTGAAAGGATTTCTACCAAATGAGTTGAAAAGATAACTTAAATATGAACTTGGTGCTTTCAAGAACAAATTTCTTATTATAACAAATGGAAAAATGTTTAATTTAAGAAAAATGCAAGCTTACTGTTCCAGCTGTGGATCTTGAGGAGAGGAAGGTATTGTGCTTTATACGTGATAAACCAAAATCACAAACCTAAACACAAGACAAGTAACAGCAGTTATGTATAGAGAGATCCCAAAATACAAAGCGTACCACTGTTAGTGGATCTCTTTATTACCTTCACAACCCAATTTTTGTCAACAAGTAGATTTGGAGACTTCAAATCTCGGTGAACAATGACAGGGGTACTGTTGTGCAAATAATTCATACCACGGGCCTGTGGAAGACAACAACCAAGTATTCAAATAGAATCCGTTGAAGTTCTTAATATTAATGAAACAGAGCATAAGAAAGTAACTTAGACATACCACATCAAGTGCCATCCTTAAACGTCTTTTTTCATCTAATTGGTTATTGGGCCGATGGATCAACCGAAATAAACTACCTCTGCATTGCCAATACTATAGTCAGCAAATGTGGATTTATGCAAGCCAATTTGTATAGAAATAAATAAAGATAAAAAAATATAATTGTTTACGGCCCTGGTAATTATACCTGAATAATGCTTTAATATACTATGCATATGCCAAATCACTTTAAGGTCCTGCAATATATTCCAATTCACAGCTATCTTATATATCCTCTGTATTTTCTGTTAACTACCCTGTAATGTTGCTGGCCTGTATGGCCACAACTTCCCATTTTCTCAGAAGCATATTAATGCATTATTCCAAAACTTTACAGCTAGCAGCACATCAGAGCTTTTGCATAAATATGAGGAGCACGTGCGACCCCACTAATTACTTTCCACGGAAGAGCACTCTGCTCACTTTAAAAAGACTGTCCTTGACCAAGCCAGAGTGCCAGACCAACAGGCGTTTTTCATCTTTAGAAAGATGAGGGCAAACACCAGTGATCTTTCATTATATAGCCGGTGTGGCTCATTCACAAGATTACAACAGTCCAAGTTATGTACAACATAATTACATAAAATATTATACAACATCTAATATCTGCCCACCGTTCGGACGTAAAGACTTGACAAAAACTGCCTTGGTTCAGTCTTTTGGTGGACCTATGACGTACGAGGGTGCATGATGAAGATCGGGCATGGCTCCTAGTTCGCCTAGAAGAACTATTTGATAGGAACTCCATAGAGAATAAAGCTCCATTGTGAGATTGAGAATGTTGTCGGCAACAGAGCTGAAGAGACTGCTGCAGACATGGCACATGGCAGTTCGGTTTGATCCCATCAAGGTTCTTCGGGGCGAGCAGGAGAAGAACCGCCAATATGCGACTTAAGGCTGAACTTGTTGCACATGGATTTGACAAGCGATGACCACTTGCTGTAATTAGGTTTGTCCATCTCTAGAGTGGGAGGCGTGTGACTTGACAGCAACAATCGTGTACAGGTTTCCAAAGACAGGAGTGTCTCACTCACATTGCTAGAAGGACGATGCCACCAGTTGGGGCGCTCGTGGCCCAATTAGATGAGGAGTTTTTCGACAACGTGGATGTCCTGCTGACTGCGCAAGTGGCTCGCATGGTCGGATGGCAAAGCGCAGGGAGGATGTGCGCATGCGCGGAAAGATGCAGACATTGGGAGGCACACGGTACAGCTAGCTGGGTGGCGTCCACAACATGCACACATGAACAAGTGGCAGTGCTGGGAGCATACACGGAAAAAAGGAAGGTTAGGGGAGCGGTGCACGGATGACTAGGGTTCAGGATAGAGAGGGCAGAAGTATGGCAAGAATAGATCTATTCCTAGACTCGTGACACCATGTAGAAAGTTGAGAGAGGAAACAACACAGCCTTTGGAGGATGACCTTTCATCAGCATGGCTTGGGTTAAAAGATTACAACAGTCAAAATCATGTACATCATAAAAGGGTATGCAATCTCTAATACCATCAGCTGTTTATTTGAGAGGATTAGCTTTGTCAAAGAGAATCAGATATGAATAAAAGTAACAGAATCAACATGGGAGAAAAGGGGGCAGAAAGATGGCTGAAGTAAAGGATATAGATCTTTGCCTAAGGTCGTAGGTTGAGATGTCCAGTTAGGTAACTTGATGATTTTACATCCGGCCACAAGTAATATCAGAGTAGCTTTGAGATTCGTAAAGCCTTTTCACATATTAACTTTGGAAGATTCATTAATGTAATCACAAAACTAGCATCTGTAAATGACACTACAGTCTACATGTGTTACATCCATTAAGAACTAACTGAACATGCTTCTTAGGGGAAAAAAAGGCGATCAAGCATTAATTAACAGATATTGGTGTTGCCACTGTAATCAATGAAGAGTTAAAGATTCATAAACAAAATTTAAATTTCAACGAGGAAAAAAAAAGGTACCTTGGAAGAAATTCAGTGACAATGGAAAGATGAGGTACACGAGTGACAGCACCCATGAAAAGAACAACATTAGGATGACGCAATCTTTTCATTATTCCCACCTATTTAGAAATAAATAGTGCTATTGATAAACAAGAAAAAATTCGGAATGGTAATGTAGTAGAGAACATTTAACAGTAAGATTCAATTTACATTCCTGGGACCCTACAGGAGTAGAAAGTACAGTGCTAAGGATATAATCATATGATAAATTTTTTTTACATCACTGATCCACTCAATTCATTTTCATGTGGCAAATGCTAATAATTTGGTTTTTGAGGTTTGCTGCATGTATTCTAAAAAGAGATCCATCTCAGAACTGAGTGTAAAATTAAAACCACATAAAGATCAATGCTGTGTTCGTGTCAGCTAATTGCATTAGTTAGGTTTCCATTGTCTACTTCTAAAGCTTGGCCGATGAACACAGCATGTTTCATTTATTACCATGCCATCTTGTATTGAATATGTAACACATGTCAATCCAAATTTTAACCACAGGAAATGTGGTCAATTCACTTATACTTCAACATATAGAATACAACTGTCTGATCAGTCAAGATTACTGGTTCATTCAGATTAAGAAAACAAATCATTTCATAACAAAGCTAACACTTCCTTGTGTAGCCTTCAGGTATTGAAAGTGTAGAAATTCATATACCTCTGTTCTAAATTCTTCTAGAGCATCACTTGAAATATCTTGTTGCAAGAATTTCTTGACCGCGACTTCCTACACAGATGAGCAAATTTCTATGATGCAACAGAAGCGGTGTAAAAATGGAAATGGTAGACATTTTTACTATTCAAAGCGCAGAGTAAAAATAAGTTCTGTTTATGTCAATCAAATCAATCATTTGTAAGTTACATGCTTGTAAGTTTTAACATTCTTCAGTTGAGATTCAGTGAATAAGTCTAAGCAATAGACATAAAGTTCTGACAACTATTACAATGTATCACAAACCATTTTTATGGAGAATGGATTGTCTAAAATGTTGTTTAAATGCACCCTGATAATTACTAGATTGACTTAAAATGGATCTTCTCATATCGATAAGAATTAATACCCCCTCAGGCAAATATGATCCAGTGCAACCATGTACCTAAGTTGCAACTTGTAACATAGTACTATGCTCAGGCAGTGTTCCTATACAAAAGGAGCGAGAAGTATTCTAAATGTTGAGAAGGTGAAATAGTGGTTATCATTTTGTTTCTTCATGTATTATTCTACTAGAACCTGATCTTTCTTCGTTACACTGGATTTCATTCTACCATAAGTTTAGTCTTATTATTCCAAGGTGACATCATTCTAATTTAGTAATTTACAAATACTATGAGACGATGTAGATGAACATACTGTTCCATGCCAGTCACCTCTATACACTTCCCCAAAAGATCCTGGAGATAAAAGAAGAGATAATTAGAACAGCATTAAAAGTACAAGGAAGCATGATTTCACTTTTCCGAGTACGTTATTATTTTATTTCAAGGAAAATGCACCAACTGGTTCAATACAAAAACTTAAGCTAATTGAGAAAGGTGATCCATTCACTTATACTTCAACACCCCCCTCATGTAGAGGCTCCTTAGGCCTTGGGTGTGGAATAGGAGCAGGCAATGACAGGCAATGACTTCTTTATTAAATTGCATCAACTAGGATACAAACTCGCGACCTCTGGCCCAAATGCCATATTGAGTTGCATGCACCGATTATTTCAACCTAAAAGCTTAATCGGTTGCTGCATGCAACTTAATACTTCATCAACTACAGATAAAATGGTATACAAGCAGGGGTATGAAAAAAATGATTTTGCAAAAGTCAAGAGAATTATACCCAGCCCAACACGTTCTCCAAGGGTAAGTTCTTCCCACTGGATTTCAAACTCTGCAACATCATCTAGAGCAATCTCTGATCTTGCACTCTCTGTTCCAGTTGATCTATCAGAGATTCGCTCAGCTTCCTGAGTTGCTTGAACCGAATCCTTTTCATGCTCGATGGCATTATCCTGTCCATGATTTGTTTCCAGCTGATCATTATCCAACAACTCAATTCTACCTTTTTGGATTGATTTATTTGATGAGCCTGGCAAGCAAAGCAATTGACAGCCAGGATCCAAGTATTCATACTGCTTGTTAACAGCTGCAGTAGTAGCAACAACTGCAGCAGCAGTGGCAGCTGCTGCAACTGGCACATCTAGTTTAATATCGCTGTTAGATTTAGCAGCAGCAACGACCATTGAAGACGCGACCACTGCAGCTGTTGCAACAGCAGCAGCTGTAACTGGCATTTGCTTCATAAGTTGTAATGGATTTTCCTGGGGAAGTGCAGATGGTTCATACAGAGGTATAGAGGGAGTGGTGTTATCCCGTGAATCTAACTGATGGTAAACGCCCAATCCCTGGACAGGCTTGAGGTCAGGAGGCGCACGATAAGGTACAGTCTTTGTTTGGAGCTCATTTCCAGGTTGATGAAGCAATGAAGGACCATGGCCACCACAACCATCATGTGCTGTGGATTCAAGCTCATTCATTGTCCTTATCATTTCATCTTTTGTTTGAAATAGAGATGTGTCAAAAACAATCAGGTCTTTTGGTTGTTCCTTAGATTCTTCTGAAAACAAATCAGGTGGTGGCACAACTCCACTTTCAAGTAATACAGCATGGATCTTTTCTGCTAACTGAGGGTTCTCTTTTGCAGCACTAATCATATACTCCGAAACATCTTTCACTTTCTTCCTTCGTACAGCTGGAGTACTGCTTGTCTCAGAAGATGGAGGCGAACTTGATGACGGATTAGTTCGTGTGATTGACTTGTCTTTGCTTTTTGTAGTCATGGTATGATCTGTATTAGATTCATGAATAATAGGCACGCTTTCACTTGCATAAGTACTAACTGATAGCTCATCATATGAAGTTGATACCCCAGACCCAGATACGTCATTATCACTCCGGGCAGTTGTTGCTCCATATGGACCAGAATGCCCATCATTGCTAGGTGTGAATCCAATTTCAAACGATTCATTTCCGAATGAACCATGCACAGAACTTGAAGCTTCACTGAAAGAAGATACCAACTGAGTGTTACTGTCATCTTTGTTCTCATGTTGATTATTTACAACTAAACTGCCTCCCATTTCTCTACTCAGGTCGGCACCATCTGTTGAAATAAGAGTACCAGGATCTATCATGAGGTCAACGATGCACTCCCTGTAACAAATATGTGGTACGTTACAGATGGTAATGTATTAATGTAATTCAATTTTCATATACCAATTACTAGTACAAGGGGCTGAAAAAAACATAAATCTACAGAACTATACTAATCCTAAATATCCAACAAAAAGACAGCTTCCACTGTCAAAGAATTGGTAAGCAGGGTACCTGCCATCATTAAATTTCACAATGTTCAAAGCTCCATCATCTGATCCAGTGTACTGCCTTCCTTTAACTAGTCGACAAGGAACAGCAAGGCTGTCCGCCAAAACCTGGACGCCAAGTATGCAGAGAATATTGTTAAAGTATTGAAAGACAAGAAAATAATAAGGCTTGTAAGCATTGACATGGGTTGAACCATTCTGTGATGAGTTTCGCTGAGAACATAACAAAAGTTATGATAGGTTTTACACTACTAACTAAAAAAGCACTCATGTCAAATTTTGTGCTGAACAAGGGAAGGTATTTCAAAATGATTGGTATCCACAACTGATCTTCAGTGCTTAATGTTTATGATAAGCTTCACACCACAAAATTAATGTGCCTCAGATTGATGAGCATATACTACTACATATTATAATTTGTTACTGACCTTAAAAAGCAGTGCGCGGTGACGAGCCAAACCAACTGTTAGCTGCCCAAGAGGTACAACTGCACTTCTTATATCAGCTTTCAACGCAGTGCTCATATTCCGGTACTTCAACAGCATGCTTTCTGGATCAAGGACTGGTCCACCCATGTAGTTGGAAACTAAATTAGCTAGAGTCTGAACCAAAGTGTGGCCAACAAATTCTGAATTTTTCGAGCGGAATTCCACAGCCATGATGAAGGCCTTCTGCTCAAGTGCTACAAGTTCAGAGTCTAGTGCTCTGTTCACCAATACAGCTTCAGTTTTGGCTCCATGTGAATAAGGCAGTCCTTGCAGTTCCACCAGGGAGGGTATTGTTGGTAATGTAGGCTCATCCTCAGTGGCACAAATGTCATAGAAACCATCCATGATTTTGTCGTCATAGCTAAGGGCATTGAAACTCTGTGAAGCACGAACAAATCTACCATATGAGGAAGTGAGAACATGGTAAGAGTCACAAATATACAGGGTGGTTTAATTTCTTAAGAATCTCTTGTGAAGGAGAACATCTGATGGTGGCAAGTGGCTGCTGGCTATTTTTAGGATATAGAGTGAGTGTTTCAGTCATTGCAAATGCAGCTCCTACAAATGCACTCCCTCCAGTTCCCGAATACCTGATGTTTTGGACAGGGTTTGAGTCAAACTTTTAAAACTTTGACGAGAAATAGCTTTTAAAATATTTGGTTTAGACACTTGAAAGTCATATGGATAGATTCATCTTGAAAGGTACTTTCATAAAAAAATAAAATTGTTAGGGAGTTCATTTATATTCTAATAGAAAATAGTGGCTAAATCTATGTTTGGGAGACCGTGTAGTTGTGCAAAATGTGAATTATTTGCAAACTGGAGAGAGTAGCCACTATCCTGCAGCTTCAAAGGAAGAAATAACCGAACCCACTACAAAATCATCGAGTAATTTTTCTCTCAAAACAGGAAAGCTCGTATTATGAAAGGTAGACCAATCCAAGGTGTGCTATTTTCAACTAGTAACTTATTTCAGAGATACAAAAAAAAGGAAACGAGCATATATACCCTATCTGCTAAGTTACTACTGTCCCCATCCCACCACGAGTGCATTCCTATTTTTTTAAGTCAATCTATCTTAAGTTTGATCAAGTTTATAGGCAAGAGTATCGGCATTTATGACACCACGGTATATCATGATAAACCAGTAATACTTATTTGATATAATCAATAGGTTATTTTAATTACTCTAAAGATGGTTTGACTTGTGACAAAATTAGTAGTGCACTCGAGGGAGTATCCCATAGCTACGAGATCTCCATAGTTACACTGGTGATTATCCCATGCTCCGCCACACCCATTCGGTTCCAGGATATAGTTCAATGGATATAGTATCATGCAGCAGACCTCTGACGATCTGACCAGACTAGCACATGATAGACTAGACCCCATTTCCGCTCTAACGTCCAGTTTGAACGAATGAGGCGGATGGAGATGCTGAGTACCCAGTATCGGAAGGCGACGACCTCCGCGGGGGAGCTCTGGAGCGGGCATGAGCCGAGGCTGATTTGCTTCACCACCTCGATCTGCATCGCCTCCGGGTCCTCCCGCACGCTCATCTCGAGCGCCAGCTGCATGTGGTAGTGCTCCAGCTCCGCCTTCTGCTTCTCCTCCACCATCTCCCGCCTCCTTTCCTGCTGCAGCGACTCCCGCGTGGCCGTCTCCTCGCCCTCCTCGGCGACCCTCCTCTTCTCAAGAGACGACACCAACGCAGTCGCCAGCGCCTCCTCCTCCGCCTCCGCTGGCGATGGCGCTGCAGCAGCAGCAGCAGACGCAGAAGCGGAAGCAGGAGGCGGCGGAGGCGGAGTCGCGTGTGGCCGCCCGGTCACGGAGCTGAGCCAGCCCGACAAGCCGGAGGCGTGCCTATGCTCGGCCGCGCTACCGCCCTTCTTCGTCGGCGGCTGGGGAGGCGCCGACAGCGACGAGGCGCCGTCCCCGGCGGCGGAGTCGCCGATGTGCAGCTTCCTGAGGAAATTCTTCATCCCTCTGCCTCGTCGCCGCCGCCGCCGCCGCCGCCGCCGCAGCTACCGGTGGTGGGGCGGTGGATCCAACATGGCTACGGATGCGGGGGCAGGAGGTGGAGTGCGGGAATGCGAGGATTGACCTGCCCGCGTGCCCCCCAAGCCGCATTAAATTATTCCCGTTAATTTGCTTCCCCCGCGGCAACTGGCTGCTACGCTTTGCTTGCGTCGCGGTGCCGCCGGTTGCTACTTGCGCAGTTGCGCTTGCGCTCTCCCCAAGTCCCCCACGGCGAGCTGACGCAAGCGGTTACTGTGATTTTTCAAAACAAAAAATTCGGGGAGGAAGTGTGATTGGTGGTGCTGGTGAGCAAGCGAGTACAGTATATATAAAATTAATATGGAAAGGCCCCCGGCTGGCGGCTAGTCACTTTCAACCAACTGCGGATGACATGTTGGGCCACGGCTACATGGGCCCACGAGTCAGCGACTATAATACGTGGCGCCTGCGTGACGTGACGTGACCAGCCGGGAGCCCATGGATGTGAAGAAAAGCAAGCGAAAATGGGAGACACGCAGGGCGGGGTGAGCGGGCCCCATCCGGCTCGGCTCGCGCCTCCACATTGGACAACCCACTGACTGGCCTGCGGGACCCATTGGGCAAGCTAAACTTACTGGTGGGACCGGTGGCGGTCGGCCCACTTGCGGTCGTCGATCGGGTCGGGTGGGCTGCAGCCTGCCTGCAGGCCTGCCGCGCTGCAAGCAGGCAGGGCAAGTTGGCCACTGGCTCCAGCTCGTGATGGGCCGCGCGCCCACCACCATGTGGGGTCTGGGATCTCGGGGCGCCCGCGGGGCCCACGCGCCATCGAGCGGTTCGAGGCCCCCGCGGCCGCCGCGCCCGCGCGTGGGGTGCGGGGCGGGTGGTGGCTGACCAGACGACCGTACGCAGGTGGTCGGGGCTCGTCTTCGGGAAATCTTGCGGCCTACTCCTAGGCGCGTCTGCATTGGGCTCCTCGTTAGTTTCTATTGGCGCTTTCACGCGGTTCGGTTATGGGTGTTTGATCCTAAACTAAAATTTAACCTCAGTCATATTGAATTTTTAAACACTAATTAAAAATATTAAATATAATCGAATTATAAAATTAATTATACAGATAAGGAGGAAACGTCGAGACGAATTTATTAAACTTAGGTTCGCTAGACTAGAATTTAGTCCGGATCACATCGGATGTTTCGATGTGACATGGGCTAAATTTAATACTTTTAACTCCTGAATCCAAACACTCCTTAGGTTCGCTGGACTGGAATTTAGTCCCCGTCACATCGAATGTTTCGATCCTAGTTAAAAGTATAAAATATAGTCTAATTATAAAACTAATTAAACGGATGAGGAGTAAACGGCGAGACGAATTTATTAAGCATAATTTACCCATGATTAGCAAATGTGATGCTCCGGTAACTAGTCGTTAAATATGGATCAATTAAGCTTAATAAATTCGTCTCGACATTTACTCCTCAACCATGTATTTGGTTTTCTAATTAAACCATATTTGAGACTTCTGACTGGCATCGAAACATTCAATGTGATATAAACTAAATTTTAGTCTCCGGATCTAAACACCCCATTAGTCTACCTCTCCTATTTTTGCATCGGGGTGTGACGACGGAGCGAACCGCAGCGTAGTTTATGGATGTGTGCATGCGGCGTGTCCGTGCGACCATGGTGGCACTTAGACCATCCCCAATCCATGAGTAAAATTCTTGCCTATTACATTATTCATCCACTTTTTCAACTACCTCCCTCTCTGTCTATAGCAGCACCGTTATGCACATCCATTTACTCCCCCATTAGGGATTACCTTAAGATTCTACGTTCTAGGTAGACTAATCACCCTCTTTGGTAAATGATAATACATGATACCTACTACCAGTTAAAAGAAATGTCTCCCCTTTGTCACACCTAGGTCAAATTTTGGGCTGCAAACGTTAAGCTTGTGGTCACGGTCCGAGTCCCCTGTTTTATTGCAACTAGATGATACCCCGCGCGTTGCAGCGGAAATACACTATGAAGTTAGAAATACTAGTAAATAAAGTCTTAAATCATGAAAGGGTCACATGCATGCATGAATGTTATAGGTACAGAAGATCAGAGGAAGACATAAATAAAAAGACTTAGTGGCTAATGATGTGGTATCTCCCAAGTCATAGTGGATGATGATGTGCTTCACTAGAGTGTAGAGAAATCGAAATCGGTAGTATGGGATAACTATTTAGATATAGAAGATTACTTATGTATATTTTTTAAAAGTCATCGCACTAGACTTCCAAGCTTCGACGAAGAAAATCGATACAATTTCAAACGAATCACGAGGCACCGATGGAGACAATTACACGCATGTGTATAAATGCTTACTAAAGATTGAGTCGGTATATATTGTGATTCATGATGCTTATTGTAGGAAATAAACAATTTTCCATCGCTCAAATAGATTTTCCTCGGTTTCCATACAATTAGAAGTTTCTGCATCAACCTGATGAAAAAGAAAATTTCATCATCTGCAAGGAAGATCAACTAGTGAAAATATTTTTTTTCATCAACTATGCCATGTATCCGGTGAAATGTGTTGGCTCCGTTGTGGGGTTGAAATCTTTAAAACAATTTTTATCCAATTTAATATTCCGATAAAAAGATACGTGCGGCAATATCCCACCATGCATCTAATGTATGTGTAAGGAAAATGGGCCCTAAGCCTTGTGCTTAGTTCCCATATGTGATTTTGGTGGTTGAACTGACAACACGTGCCATGGGACTAATATTTGTGTACGAGTGTCTTTGACTAAAGTCCCTGGGTGTAAATAGTGGACTTGGGGTACAAACACCTCAAAGGAGGATCTAAAAGGCACAAGAGAAGACCCAAACCGCCATCAAGTTGCAAGCAAGGGTCCTGACTCGGCGGTCCCGCTGACCGGTCAGCGGACCGATTTTTTGGCTCAAGAACAGAAGGAAGTGCATGCACCGAATAGTCCGGTGGCTCACCACCGGACGATATAGACTGAGAAGGCAGAGCCCAAGTCCGGGGCAAAACCCACCGCCGGACAGTCCGGTGGTGCCACCGGACGATATAGACCGAGGACAATTCAAGTTAAAAACCCGGCGCTACAACGCACCGGACAGTCCGGTGGCTCCAACGGTCACATTGTCAGAGCAACGGTCGACTCGAAGAAAGGGCAGATTACACGCACTGGACAGTCCGGTGGTGGGTACGCAGAAAAGCTGAAAAAGCCCCTAACGGCTAGTTTTGGAGGTGAGGCCTATATATACCCCCTTGGCTGAACTCCCCATTGTGGTTGGAGTATCCTGAGCTAGTACAAGTGTTGATACACATCCTCCATGCCCATTTGAAGTGTAGCAATACCATTTGAGAGCCCAACCACCATATGAGCAAATAGACACATCCCGGCATAGCAAGAGCTTGTTAGCATCTTGCCTTAGGCCTATTAGTCTAGTATCCGTGCCTGCGTGCACGATCTTGTATCAAGTGCGGTTATAAGTCTTGCGAGACTCTCCGGAGTGTGGAGTGGCCGCCACCATCTTGTGAGAGGGAGGAAGGCCCTCGGCTAGTTGGCCGAAGCTTCCCAGAGTGGAGACGGCGGGCTAGCTCCGCGAGAAGGACTCGGAAGACCCCAACGACCTATCCATCCTCTACCCTTGCGTGAGCAAGGCCGTGGTACGGGAGGACCACGCGAGAGATAGGTTCGGGTGGGTGTGTACCGAGAATATCCGGGGACCCGACCGGGGTTGCTTGACTTCCGCGGAAGTCACTTTGCCAACCTCCACCCTTGCAAAGGGCGAGGCCGTATTCCTTTGAGGACTACGCGAGTGCAAAGCCCTTAGTGGAGCACCAACGAGGAGTAGGGGGGAGAGACCGTGAGTCTCCCCGAACCTCAGAAAAATATCTCCGTGTCTTCATCGTGTGCTACCATCATCGTCATCGGGAGTTTGCATTCTCTATCCCATCTCTTTAGCTTCCGCATTTACATTCTTGCAATTGTGTGCTTGCTTTAATAGACTAGCTTGATAGATTAGTTTCTAAGTGGAACTAGGTTGCAAGATTTGGCCACGGTAGAAGTAGCAACACTTAGCAAAACCTCAGTGCACTTAGCTAGATTTACTTGCATAGGTTTTGCTTAGTAGTTGTAGTTTTTAGTGAGCCTTGTTTTTAGAAATCCTAATTCACCCCCTCTTAGGCGTCGGTCCTACCTTCAGTATGTTTCTATCCGCTAATTATGTGTGGCAGTATCCCACCACTCTCCATAATAACCCCATAAGCACCACAACACATAACAGTATTTGCGGTACTAAGAAATTGAGGAAAACAAATATTGACATGGTTAGGGATCATAAGAACACACAACGGCTGTGAGGGGAGGGGTGATTTTGGTATAGATTCAATTGCATGTGGTCAAAGATCTTCGGCAATTGAGTTCTAACTGCAAGAGCACACAAAAAATCCACAGAAATTTGTACTAATCCTTGCACGGATTAGTGCGAATAGAAGGAGATTTGGGGGAGAAACACTTGCGTGCTCACCACACTGCAAACACACACACCAATACAGAAAAAAGACCCTATTGTAAGATTCGGTGATTGAATGACAAACTTAATTATAGTTTAAGAAGCTCACGAGTGATAATTAATATTATGTGAATGCTCATTTGATGGAAAATGTGGCCCCTAGCTTCAAGGACGATCTTCATAGATTGTGAACCGGCTTTCTCGTATCTCAAAGAATAAAGGACTCTTCTAGCGTTAAGAACAAAAAAGAGAATGGTGTATATTTGTGTAGCTAGGGTCTATGCCTTTCTAGTGTCCGCACTGTCAAGGAGATCCAAAGTTAGGGCCTGTTTGGATCCTATGGGCTAAAGTTTAGCTCCCCAAGTTAAAAGCTAAAGTTTAGCCCATGGGGGGTTGTTTGGATACCAGCAAAACTTTAGTCCATGGAAGTAAAAAAAAGACATGTATACCCCTAATTACCCCTCTTCTCCTTCCCTTCCCGCGCGCCTCTCTCCCGCACTCCCAGACGTGATCTCTCTACCCTTCCCTCCGTTTTTCTCCAGCTCTCTCAAAGATGAGACATTGCATACATAAAAAATAATGGATGTAGCTCATACAAGGTTGCAACGAAAATTCACAGTCCATTGTCATGTTACATTGAAGCATGCATGCACATAATCTATGATCTATTGAATAGACCCCTCGCAATTTCATCACAGAATGCATTCATATTGTTGTCTTCATCCCCTGTAGTAGCAATCCTCCTACCTGTTCTTGGCTCGTTCTCCACTGGAACCACGTTTTCATCAAATGCATCAAAATCTGTATCTTCTAAAGCACTTTGTCCTATGAAATTGTGGATTCCCATGCATGCCGTAATGATTTTGCTTTGCTTAGGCATTGGATAACTAGGTAATTGCCCTAGAATCCTCCATTTCATCTTCAAGACTCCAAATGACCTCTCAATGACATTTCTAAGTGAAGAATGAGCATAATCGAAGGTTTCTTTTATGCCTTGTCGCATTGGGCCGCTTTGAAATTCAGGGAGATGATACTTTGTTCCCTTGTAAGGTGCAAGATAACCTGGCCGGTTAGGGTACCCCGAGTCAACTAGATAAAATTTACCTACAAAAGAATGGATTTGTGTCAAATATATATTGAAGTAACGAAGTTAATGGAGTAATGAAGTTCATGCCAAATAGGTTTACCTAGAGGTGGATGTGGAAACTTATCCCCATATTTAGATACGGCACAGTTGAACACTCTCATATCATGTACTGAACCAGGCCATCCAGTTACAACAAAGGTGAACCTCATGTCAAAGTCACAAATTGCCAACACATTTTGTGTAGTGTATCCATGCCTCCCCGTATGTTGTACAACCTTAGTAGTTGGTGCCACAACTTTGACATGGGTACCATCTATTGCTCCTATACAATTGTTGAAAAAGGGAGCAAACCGACGTTGTTGTGATCAGGGTGCACAGTTCTAAATTCTGGATCCAACGGCCTGATAATATCAACTGCTAGCTTAACAAGACATGTCAGAACATTGTTAAATATGTTCAGCTTATTGTCTCTGTTGACCTCATGAACCGATTCTCTGCTTGCCTCATGGACTGTGGTGCACCAACCATCCATAGGAACATCGCTAAAGCCTCTATAGATGACAAATTACTTGTCGACCTCAAACCATATGAATTGACTAATAAATCATGCAGTCTATGAAATAATGGTGTGTTCATTCTAAACATTTTGAAGCAGCTTGAGCTATCTGCTAGTGTTTCTTGAACCCATGCATATCCAAAAAGAGTAGGTGTCCGCCTAGGAGCTTTATGCTTGTGATTGTCATAGTACGTACCATAAATTGAGGCCATCATCCGCACTATCAGGATCTGCCCCACACTCTAAGGCTAATTTATGACACATCTTAATAGATTCAACAACACTTCTATGCTTCTGTTCCTTGAGAGCAAGTTTCTTCTCTACAAGAGCAAGTTTCTTCTCTTGTATAGCTTTCTTCTGTTTCTTGTCTTCAACAGCTTCGGCGTACCTCTGGGAATTTGCTTCTTCGACATTGGACCATTTGTCCACCCATTCCCTCATCATGTGCACCATTGGGCTCTTTGACTTCTTACCAGGACTGGTAGCAGTTGACCTGGTGCTACTTAACCGCTTTCGACTGTTAGAACTCATGGGATTGAGTTCACCCTCAAAGCCAAATGGTTCCTCTTCTGGTTTATCTTCTTCTACCTCTTCTTGTCCAGGAACATAGCAGGTAGACCCATCAACCAAATTATCCTTGAACATTTCCTCAAGCTCCTCAAGGAAATTTGGATTGCCATAGTGGAGTTTTCGGCATTCAGTATTCTGCGTAAACTTAAACTCAAAAGTGAAGCTACCATGTAAACATTCCAAAAGATACAATACTGAATAGAAAATGCATGTGTACCGGTGCATTCTGCTTCCACCAATCTGGAGGTGCACTAACACTATAATCTGGATTACGTCCCAATCCAGAATCTTTTTGCAGTCCCAGCCAGAAGGTGAACAAAATCTTCAATTGGTCCCTTCTGTTCTTGAGCTGCGTTTTGTCATGCTTCAACCCAGTTTTTTCCAGATACTTTTCAGCAACTGTCTTATATCCTCTAGTTGACATTGTTCCTTTATAACAATTGCCATCTCTGATTTGCTCAACCCACAGTTCACAAAGAATTTTGGTATTTTTGGCATTCCAACATGCCTTGGAAGAACTCATCTAGCACAGAACACAATAGAACACAAAAAATTTTGACATTGTTCCAACAAAATCTTCAATTGGAAGAACACAAAAAATTTGCATGGTTCTGAGAACTATTACCTGGAAGTCGGGCGTAGATCTTTCTTCTGCACCATCTCCATCATCAAGGTTGATGGGTTCTTCTTCTACACCACCATCACCGCCGGCAGCACCACCACCAACGCCGCCGCCAACACGACTAGGAGCCCAACCTCGGCCCCCAGCACCGCCGCCGCCAGAACCACCAGCGGCCCAACCCAGGCCGACAACACCACCACCTCCGACGGCAGCACCAGTGGACATAGATCCGCCAGCACCAAACCGGTCAACAACAACACCAAATCGGCCACCAGCAACTACGCCGCCGGCAACGACACCTACGCCGCCGCCGGCGCTAGGGGACATAGATCCGCCCATCCTCCACCTACGGCCACGGATCGGGTACGAGCACTGTGGCCGCTGCCCTTGCGAGGCACGCGCGGCTCTCCACCACGGGTCGTCTTGCGAGGCGCGCGCAAGCCCAGAGTGCGACTGCCGCGACCTTGGGTGGCTTGATCTCCACCGCCTCCAGTAACTTGAGCTGCTCTGCCGCCGTCTTGATCTCTACCGTCTTGGGATCCGCGCGGAGGACCCTGGAGTACAGGTCCATGTTTGGGTACTCCTCCACCTAAGAGTTGAGATCCAGTGCCTGCAAGCCTGTCCGTGGATCCCGGTCGAGGCTTGATTCACTCTGGGAGAAGAAATCGAAGCCCACCGGATCTGACCGAGGGAACAACGGGGTCAAGCCGTCATCACCATAGCCGTCCATGGCGGATGGGGAAACTTAGGGCGGTGGCGACAGGGAAGGAGTCGGCGGGGGCGATGGGGACGGCGGAGCGGAGGGAAGGGGGCGGCGGTGGTGGCGCTGCCGATGTGGAAGGAGAGTGCGGCCGAGGGACGGATGGGGAAAGTGGGGAGATAGAGTGCGGGGAGTGGATTAAGAGAGAGAGTGCGGGGGTGGGGAGGGATATGGGGTGGAAAAAGGGAACCATGTACCACTTTTAGCTCCAATTAGCTATCCTTGGCCAGCTAGTGGTTTCAAGGGGGCTAATTTTTAGCTTGGCCCATTTAACTACCCTGTTTGGATCCTCAAATAGCTAAAAGTAGCAAAAATGAAGGAGCTAATTTTTAGCTAGCTGGATCCAAACAGGCTCTTAGTAGCTTGATTTTGAGGTATGATGAGCATGTATGCGCGCGCACACACAAAAGCCAAAAGACTTAAGAAGAGCACAAGTGCAAGCGATAAAGATCTGAGGTCCAAGAGAATCAAAGTTTAAATCAAAATACTTGAAGAAAATTAAGTTCAGAAAATGTTTCTATGGATCGGATGGTCCAACCTATTGCCTATTGGATTTACACCGGACCGTACCATTTTCAGCCTCAAGCAAGTTGACTCAGTCAAATTTAGAGGAAAACTGTATGGACTGAAAGGCACAGTCTAGAAGACCGCTTTATATTTCAAACCAATTTGATAGAAGCTATGGAAGCGTGGAAAATTGGAGTTCTATAGACCGGATGGTAAGGTCTAATAAACCGTACAGAACATCGTACCAATTCCACATGGAAAATCTGAGAAAAGTGAAGTTATATAGATCGGAAGGTACGGTCTCACAAATCGTACTGAACCTCGACAGTTCATACTATTGACGGCTAGTTTTGGAATTCAAATGAAAACTATATACCATATGGGTGAAAATACACCGCACCACGGCACCGAATTAAACGCACCGCACCGAAATATGTGTTTTTTCAGTGTTTGGTGAGGTGGGGAATTTACTAGTTGTTTGGTTTTGTGGTGTTTGTTTTCGTTTTTAAATCACCGAAATTAAATCAAAGAACCATAAAACTACCAATTTATAGAATTTTTTGAACAGTACCAATTTATAGAATTACAAAGGAAAGAATTCGTTGATGTGTGGTGTACCGGCCGTCCAACAACCATAGCCACCAGTTAAAAAAAAAAAAGAGCAGCCGGGCCATGCATGCAGGCTTGCATGCAGATGGGCTAGTTGCTATGTTTGCATGTGCACTGGACTCGCACACCTTCGGCAGCAGGCTTACAGGCAGCCGAAGTCTGGATAAAATTCCCACACACGAGAGGAGAAAACGTACTACGGTGATTTTGGTGAAATCAAAACACCACGAAACACATCTTCAAATTGTGCGGTTTGTGTTATTTTTCAGCCAAAAAGTTTGGTCTTATTATCCAAACACCAAACTTTATCAATACTGAATAGACGCCATAATAACCAAAAACACCGAACGCCCAACCCTAATTTGTTTATTTATTTAGGCTCACGTTTTCTCTTACTTTTTATGAACTTTCCTTTTCCTTTTTAATAAACCAATTGTATAGAAATAGGAGTCGTCTCAAACTTACTATGTCTCTGAATGGTTGGTCCATAGAACGCACAATTACGTAAAGCCACACCAAGTTTTTTTTTGCATTCTCAGATTTCCTCTTTTTCTTTTTGACTCCCTTTTACTTTTTTTATGAAAAGCAACCGTATACAATCTCAAACTTACTCCATCTACGTTACGGAAACATGAAAACACAGTTTAGATCATATGTCTTTTATATAACAAAAAACTAGTATTATTTTTAAAATTTTATTATACATGGCTAAAACATAATTTATAACACATTTCTTGTTTCAATTAAAACATCGAGTAAACAAAAATAACACACTAAATGCAACATTTATACAATTTAACAATTCATTACAAAATACGTTTTTTATTCTCAAGAGTCTTAATAAATTGAACCATTTATGTGTATCATTGATTTTTGTTCAAATTCAAGATACATCACCGGTAGGATGTCATGGGCACGTGATTCTAGAATCATGCGGCAACACGCAAATGAGGATATAAGACTATCGCCACCGGACTTTGTATCCAATCTTCTGTCCTTAATTTTCTATCCCACGTTCTATTTTCAACTCTACTCTGTTTATTTACAATGATTTTATAGTGCGTAAACAATGTTTTGCGCATCCTTTTGCACTTTCCAGTGACAATAGCCTAAACATTGCCTATGGATATCATAATTTAACATCTATTTTTTCAGAATACATACTTATTAGAAAAAAAGAAAATAATAAGTCATTTTGGATGATGAATGAATTAATATCGTTTTTTATGTGTCCAAGAGAGTAAAATACCGATGTGGTAGACGGAGCAAAACACAGAGGAACAAATGCCATAGCACGATCCCTTTATTCTTCCACCGTCCGTTTGAAAAGCGCAGGCCCATCCCACGGTCCAGCCGCGCTAACGGCCGAGCTGGCCACTCCACTCGCCAGTAGCCAAGCTGCACGCCGGTTGCCCAAGCCCAAGATCCATCCGGAACCGGAAGCTTGACCACCGGCGCTTGCTCCCTCTCCCTCGCTTCCTCCGCCCGCCCGCCGGCGGCCATACAGCCCGCCTCCCCGCCTCGGTCCGCTCTCGAAGCATCTGCATCCTTATGGCTCTCCACGCCGCGGCGCCGGCCTGCGCCGCGGGCTGCCGCCTCCCATCGTCCTCACCCTCTCACGCCGGCAGCAGGCGCTTCCTCCCCGCCGCCGCTAGGCCCAACGGCGTCGCATCTGCCGCACCGCTCCGGACGCGCGCAGGTACAGCGTGCGGAGTGATCTGTACGCTCACTTTTAAGAGCGCGATCCGCTCCGCTAGCATATGTTGTTCATCTTACGACTAGCTGGCTAGCTGCTAGTCCTTTCATTGGAGTTATGGCCTTATGGGTAAAGAGTCTGCGCTACACTTGAAGTTGTAGCAGCAACGCTAACAGATGCTCTTCGGTGGAACGGGGTCGTACTTGAAATGTGAGCTAGCCTAGGTGTATGTGTGGCCGAGCTCATGATTTCTGTGCAAATGTGCTCAATGTGTAGTGCTCGTTTAGACTTGATGAGAATCAATTGTGCGGATTTTCCGCACTCGTGTTGGGATGGCAAATTCACCCAGTTTTTTTGGTTCAAGTCAGATTCGTCTAGATGTCTAAATTGCCAAGCACAACAACTCAACTAGGTTTTGCATATGATTTTGGCATCTACATGAAACATGACTCTAAACAGTTGTAGTACGCTCCAATTGTCAACAAAACAACAACGGTAGCATCGCTTTTTCTTGATGCAAGGAACTCATTAGTACTAAACAATAGCTTGTTGCCATTTCTGGTGCTAACTAAGTAACTAATTTTTTTGCTGCAGTGGTCTTTCCTGAAACTTATCTCGCCTGCCTGATCAGCATTTTGGTTGATCTTTTAGATTTTATTTATTTATTTTGTCAGATGGATTTTACTCCACGGCTCTAATGTGCATTGATAGCCATCTCATGGACTATTATGAATCGCTCAGTGGTCTCTCATTTTATAATACAATGTTTCTGTAGAAATCAGAAAGATGTTGAATTTCTTATCTAACATTTTGTCAATTTAGATATGATGATGTTCAAAGTCAGAAAACTTGATTTGGTTCTCTCTTTTTTTGTCCAATTTTCAATCTTAGTTCGAACGAAGGCGGTCTTAAACAGTGATGGCACAACTGGAGTGAGCGATTCTCCACATGTGGTGTGCTTTGGTGAATTGCTAATTGATTTCGTCCCAACTGTAAATGGCGTGTCACTGGCAGAAGCACCAGCCTTTAAGAAGGCTCCAGGGGGTGCACCTGCCAATGTTGCAGTTGGAATAGCTCGTCTTGGTGGATCGTCAGCTTTCATTGGGAAGGTAATATAGTTGTACTTGTCCTGTTTAATAGAACAAAAGGGGTTATGAGCATGTGTCTCAATACACTTTTCTGTACCATGTTTCTTATGTATTTCTGGTAGCAGTTTACCACTTATCCATTTCATTTTCAAAGTAGATCAGAGTCTAGTTGTCGTCATTATACAATTTCATTTATTGTATTTTTTTACTTTGTAGGTTGGTGATGATGAATTTGGCTACATGCTAGCTGATATATTGAAGCAGAATAACGTAAACAATCAAGGGTTGCTGTTTGATCCTCATGCTAGAACAGCTTTGGCATTTGTGACACTCAGAAATGATGGTGAACGTGAATTTATGTTCTATCGTAATCCAAGTGCTGATATGTTACTTGAAGAAAAAGAGCTTGACTTTGATCTTATAAGGAAGGTATAAAAAGTAATATGTTACCATTTCATAGCTATACGCTCCGCTGCTATAGATTCATTTAATCGTGTACGACACATATTCGTGGCAAACTGAATGTAACCTAATCACATTATTTATGCTAGGCAAAAATATTCCACCATGGCTCAATAAGTCTTATAACTGAGCCCTGTAAAACTGCACATGTTGCAGCTGCCAAAGCAGCTAGAGATGCTGGAGTACTCGTTTCATATGATCCAAATTTGAGGCTTCCATTGTGGTCGTCGGCTGAGGATGCTAGAGATGGTATCCTGAGCATATGGGAAACTGCTGATGTTATCAAGGTAAAAAGTGGAGTGATTTGTGTCAATGGAAAAACTTGTGTTAATTTTGGCATTTTGCATCTGTTTTGAATTAGATAAGTGAAGAGGAGGTTTCCTTTCTAACAAATGGGGAAGATCCTTATGATGATGCCGTTGTAAAGAAACTTATCCACCCAAACCTAAAGTTGCTTCTTGTCACTGAAGGTCCAGACGGCTGTAGGTATTATTCTAAGGTAATTTTGCACACCTATGGTCTGGAGACTACTATCAGTATGTCCTGCTGTGATAAGCTGTTTCTTTTGTGTTCCTCCAAACCCATTAACATACTTTGTTGTCTGAAAAGTTGCACAGAATTTCATGTCTTGATGGAATTTATTTCCAGTTAACATGTTTAAACCTAGAGACTATAATCTTCTTCAATTGTTTCTTGTGTTCACTTGGTAAGTATTTCTTATTTAACTAGGCTCTATTTATTGTCAATGTCCTAAAATAACAGAACTTTAGCGGGAGAGTTGGTGGACTGAAGGTGACTGCCATTGATACAACTGGTGCTGGAGATGCTTTTGTTGCTGGGGTGCTATCTCAATTAGTCACAGATTTTTCACTTCTCCAGGTATGACTAGAACATCCAGCATATGAAGCCACGCCTCCTTTGTTATCTTTCAGGGAGTCGATGGTGAAACTCAGTTTGACATGGCCCTGTGGTTGCAGCAGTGCTGTCCTTCATGCTTTTATTATAGATGGATGCAAGAGATAATGTTCAATGAATTAACATATGTTTGGTACATCTACTTCTTCACAAAGAGGCAAATATTTTAGTTTGCATAGCATATTTATAGAGAAAGACATGCTCGGTCTGCCAAAAGTTGTGCAACTGAAGAGAAATGTTGGCATTTCCAGACCAAACTCACTTTCCATATCTGAATGTCGAAACTAAAAAAAAATCTAGAAGCTGCAAATATGCAGGCCATAGAAAAATTGAGGAACAAGTCTCTTTGTCTAATTATACCTTTATCTGAAACTCTATGGTTTGTGTACCGAAATTGAATTCATATTGACCATATGACAAGCTTTTCTTATTCAAATCATCTAGTTTGCATCTGAAGCCAGGCAAACCGTGTCTAGCTGAGGTTGCAAGAATGGTGTGAATTCAATATCTCTAACAGTATTGCATGCATATATTGGGAATGGTAGTCCTGTTCTCTTATATGAGAGATATATTGTTTAATCACTTGGTGCTCACTGATTTAGAATTTTGCAATAAACTATATTTTTTTTGAACGTAATGGCAGGAGCTCTGCTTTTCAATTAAGAAGGGGAGTTTGAACCAGTTTTAAGGAAAACCAGACCAAAAACCTTAACACATCGGGCGGTTGAATTGGGTCATCAACGCGCACCGCACAACCACAAAACACCGGCCAGTTGAATTGGGATATCAACACATGCCGCACAACACAAACACCCCACCCAAAACACATCAGCCGCCCTAGCAGTCCGGCGCGAGTCGTCGTTGCCGAGCTCAGCCACAAGCCAAGCAGCTCCGATTTCCTCCACCGAACCTCCACCATCTGCCACAACCAGCCGTAGCCGAAGAGCGCTTCGAGTGTCATCGTTGCCGAGCTAGGTTGCTTTCCAACAACGTAGCAGCTCCGACTTCACCGTAGCGCACACCTCCAAGCAAGCCAACCACCGAGATCAGCAGCACTGATTTCCTCTGGCGAGCACCGGCCAGAACCTCCAAGGCCCTGCACCTACACATAGCGAACACCACCCAACCTTGCTAGAGCGCCGCAGCACGTTATCGTTGCCCAGCTTCACCGACCCTACGGGAAGCAGCTCTGACTTCGACCATGGAACTCGAGCCAGGAGAGAGCGATGTGCGCGAGGCAGGCAGCAGAACCTAGAAGGCACAAACCGAAGCCCAACCGCGGAAGTCAACCACCGCCAAAGGCAATGTGGGCTCCAAAGCGGCGCCTCCATGGAGGAAAACGACGCTGCACGCCGCCGCCGCCAGCCCGGGCTAGCCTAGGCAAGGTTTCCCATGGAGAATCCCCACAGCGAGGGGTGGTGACGACGACGCTCCCAAGGAAGACCATGACACCTCTGTGCCACCGCCGTCGGCTTTGGCAGCAGCCAGCCCCAGCTTTCGCTCAACACCACCGCCTCGCACAACACGGAGGGAAGACGACCACTTGGAGGCTGTGGCAGAGGACCCTGGCCTTGAACGCGAGCAACACAAGACGGCACCGAGGTGGGAGGGCTGTGGCCGGCAGAGCCGCCACCAGGCCCAAGCAGCCGAGGCCACCCCACCACGGGACAACCCTCGCAGCGACCTCAGGAAGGCGCGCCGCCAAGGCCAGCCCACCACAGCCGCAGGGGGAGAGCGCGACCGGTGAGCGCCTCCGCCGACGCCCGGCCACCGGCCGGACCGGCCGTCACCGAAGCTCCAGAGGAAGAAGAACCTGCCGCAGGGAGGAGCACGCCTGCAGGCCGGTCCAGGGGCCGCCACACCGAGGAGGAGCCCCGCCGCCGTCCCAAGCGCCCGCCAGCCCCCCTCCACAACCCGAAGAAGTTCGCCACAGCGCAGATCCGGCGAAGAGGGGCCGGATTCGTGCCATAGGGGATGAGGCCGGGAAGCCCGCGGCCGGCGGCGGCGAGGGAGGGCCGCGGGAGGGGAAGGAAGGAGGGAGCGAGTAAGGGGAGACGGGAAAGCTCCCTGCCGCCGCCGCCATCCTAGCGTCCGCACGAGCCTCTCGGCGGGGAACTCCGGCGGCGGCGAGGCGGAGGCGGGGGAACAGGGTGGGTCGCTGGCGGCGGCGGCGCGGGTTTCGCCCGAGTCGCCCCGTGGGGGCGACGCGGGGGAGGAGGATGGATGTATGTAAAGTTTGGGTACTTTTCTATGGAGGTAGGCAATAAGTTGATGCCTGGGTATATATCTTTAGTTATCATCTCACATTGTACACATAAGAGTATATATCGGCTCGGGAGGAGGAGGCGGTGGCCCATGAGGTCCGGCGTCAGTGGCTCGGCGTTGGAGAGTGTCAGTAAGCGGTCGGCTTGGGAGGAGGAGACACTAAGCTGGGAGGAGGTTTGCCGATGGCGGCTCGGCGCGGGAAGGCGGCGCCGAATGGCGCAGGGAACACGGCGGTGGATGGCAGCGAGAGGGGGTTGGTGCCTTGGTGGAGGAAATAACAAAAAAATAGTATGGTGGATGTTGGAGAGAATTTTGGTTTAGGGAGGGGAGGTCGGAATGTTCTTTTAGGAAATGAGGTTGCCAAACTAGCCCTGAGGGATGCAAATTTGTGCACAAGAGTAAACTATGCTACTTGTTCTTGTTGAGACATTTGTTTTGATTCTTCCTCTGTATTCCTTGTTTGTCACACAAATTGAGCTTTGCAGCAGTGCTTTGAAACCACAAGCCACTAATGGTTTCCTTGTGGCTCAACAGGACGAAGGTCGACTGAGAGAAGTCCTGAAGTTTGCTAACGTCTGTGGAGCTCTCACTGTGACAGAGAGAGGCGCTATTCCTGCGCTGCCCACACGACAGCAAGTGGTTGATGCCCTGACCAGTGTTGTTGCTTAAAGCAGCAGTGCACTCCCTTGCTGTGTATAGTAATGTGGACTGATCTGAGCAGCATGCTGGTAGATCAGGCGTTATTTGGCTTTCCTAGCACTTTGGCATTTTTGGTGGTGCATTCCAGGTCGCCCCAGCCAAGCCAAGAAATAATGTGGTGCAAGAGGAAGTTTGCTGTGAGGTTGGATGTTGGACGATCGCGTAGCCACTTGGGGGGCGTGTCTGTACAGTGACTACGTGTGTGCTGATGTTGTAATTTTGCCGGGGGAAATAAGATCAAACTGGACCATGGCACCACAAAACAGGAGTAGCAGGCAAGCAGTTAATACTCTTTTGTTCCAGATGTGTTCCGTTTGGGCTCAATTCTGGTTGCCCCACTAACATAGGGCCTGCCTCTCTTTTTTTTTTTGTTCACCATTGTTAGATGCAATCGATCCAATATTGAATTGGACTACACTAATTGGAAACATGGTACCTTCATTTTTTTAAAAATATGTCACTGTTAACTTTTGAATATGACATTTGGTTGTTCGTCTTATTCATTACGTAAATATCATTTTATTTTTTATTGTTAAATAAAATTCATTTATTTTTATGACTTGTTCTATTACCAATGGTACTTTAGGGCTTTAGGTATAATTTATATTTGTGTTTTTTTTTAAAAAAAATAAGAAGAAGAATGATCAAGCCTCATGTATAAAAAATTAAAAGTTAACAATGTCATAATGCCATCAGGTGACGGTACGTGTCTCCACAATTTGTCGTAAGGCTATCTCGAGCGGTTTTTCTGTCACTGTTCCAACTATCCGTCTAAAGTACAGAAATTAAATGTGCTATAGGGATAAGGGAAGGGAATGGGGAGCTGCTAGTTTTGGCCTAACACATTACACACATGTATCGTAAATATATACAGTATGTGTTCATAAACACACATGTATATGTGTTGATGTTGCCCCAAATCAGCACGGTCGTAGTTGTAAATTTAGGTGCCCACATAACACGTAGTACACCCGGATCTTTTCTAAAATATATTTTTTTTGGTAATGGGGAATATTGGATTAAAACCTGCACAGATCGCCCTGCAGACACCATTCCTGAACTTGAGGGCGGCCTTCCCTACAAAAGGCAGCGGGCTTGAGTGACCTCCAATCCACTCCGAAGAATGTTGGCCGGAATCACGCGATCTGTCCAGCGCCCACCTGACCTGGGTAGCCGACGAACTGCTACTCCTACTCCCCCTACGCCTACGCCTAGTAGGTCAAACCTTCCGAGACCAACCGGGCAACGACCCGTCCATGGCCATGCCGTCAATGCAACATTCCCAACCTCTCCCCGTCCATGTTTCGCGTGCATGCCGTTGCCCTGCAGGCCTGCACTGCATGCACACTTGCACAGTGGCCGTAAGCACACACAGTAGTCATCACCGAGTCCCAACGGGCGGGGCACTGAAACTGCAGTGATGGCGTCTTCCAGCACGAGCAAGCCCGGCACCGGCACGCCCCAGATCGTAGTATGGGTCAGTCACGCGAGCGATCCGCGTGTGGAGCTGAGGACACCGAGAGGGTGAGCGCGCGCGGCCGGGGGGAGCGGACGGTGCCCCGCCCGAGTCCCCAGGCCAGCAGGCCCGACATGAGGATCGGTGTGCGCATGCAGGGGCGATTCCAACCCCAAAGCCTCCAGCCAAGGCCAGCGCCCAGAAGGTAGCGCAGCCGCAGAGGGCAGAGCTGCTCGTGCCCGGCCCCGTCCCAGCAGCCCGATCTCGCCGGGGATCCTGCAGCTGCTGGCCTGTGGCCGCGTCGTCGTTGGGGCGCGCGCGGGGGAGATCCACGCGACGCCGCCGGCCGACCTCTCCCGCACGCCGTTCCAGTGGTTCACCGCACACGACTCGGTTCGTGACTTAACAAGCATATCCGCGACGTGGTCCTGAGAGCTCGGTAACTCCATTGATGGGTGTTTCCCAAGCACCATCACCCCCACAAGAATCCAAGTGGTGGCCGAGGTTTGACCGGTCAATCTTACGGGCAAACTCGGGTCAAAGCGGTCAAAGCCATGGTATGCTGCTAGATTATTGCTAGGACTTAGGAGTAGCAGGGAATGAGGACACCGGCAGCACATGCGTGCATGCCTGTCTGGCTGTAGGTATTCATGGCCATGGGGAGCAATAAACAGTTCTTGAACGAGCGGATCGAGCTGCTGGTGAGTAAGTTGTTATCTATAGTGGGAGTACTAGTACAACAAAGTTTTACTTTCTGATCAAAGGGGGTTAGCAAACATTGCCACTTTTCCACGGTTTGTCAATCAAGTGTATAAATTCTACATCGACATATAGTACCACCTCGTTACTTTTCAAGCAACAATCCACACGACTATCCGATTATGTTTCCAAACTCAATGTCTTGAGAAAAAGAACACTACTACTAATTAACCAAAGTTTCAAGACTGTAACAAGATGCTAGACCGTGGCATCACTGCTCCACCATCGTTTTTTTTTACATACGCTGATACGCATCGTCAGCTACTCAGCTCGCTCAGCCGCTGCAATATGGAGTTGGCGATGGCTCAGCGTCGTCAGCGGCATCGGCTCCCATAATTCTGTCGCCGGCGACATGCGCGCCCACGTCCCCCGTGGACCCGCCCGACGATCGACCGCCTCTCCTCGGTGCGCCCGACGACGCGCCGCCGCCGATGGGCTCGCTCGCTCGTCGTCGTCGCAGCTGCCCTGCCCTGCCGGCCCCGTGCGTGCGTCCCCATTTCCCGAGCTTGGGCCTCCCCGTCGCCGATGCGTGGAGGAGGTGGTGGAAGCTTGCTTTGGGAACGCATGCAGAGGGCAGCCAGGCAGCGGGCCTTGCATATTCTTTTCTACTATCTTCCTCGTAGAAATGCCAGTACAAAGTAAACTTGCCGCGAAAGTCTAGGCAGTACGTGTCCAGTATATACTCGTAAAGAATCGGGTCACGAGGATTAGGGACACTTTGTTTAACAAGAGAGAGAGGGATACTGTCGACGGATAGTACGTGCAAGAGAATGTACACCCGCAACAAGTGGCAGCAGAGTAAAACTACTAGTGCTGCGACTGCGATGCAGAAATCCCTTGAAAAGCAATACTGATTAACTTGGAAAGACGCCAAGTTAAAAATGAGCAGCAACACGGCCTCAGATATGCACTTAGAATATTCCTACTTGGGCCAGTGCGAGTGGCAGCAATGATACTGCTAGTGGCCACCAGAGACCCCAGCGCAATGCAAGCAGCTAGCGTTTTCATTCCCGGATCCGGTAGCTCTCACCTTTCAATTCGTTTCTCAAGTAAAAGCTCTTCCTTCCAGCTCCAGCCTGATCGACATGCGCAGCATGCACGGCCTGATGGCCAATATATTATGAACCTCTGAATCTCAAATGGACCCAAGCAAAAGGATATCGATACTTGCACGCTGCTCATTGCATTGGATGCATGCCATCCATCTTTTTCACAGCAGATATATGAGCAAACTGTAGCAGCGATGGCGGCCAGCGGGGTATGCGACCTCTAGTATGTGCCGGCCCCAGCAACTTGTGTTCCGTTCCAGCATGGCACACGCACACAGGTGCAGCCATAGCCGCCACGTCATGTGGGCCGCTATACATCTGTTCATACTGCTGATGGAAGAAACAGTTTAGTTCCGGGAAACAGGCTTGGATGGGAGCTCGTCTTGGGGGCCAAAATCCCACATTTCATGGGGGACAATTTGTGATGCGCCCAAAATGTGCCACCATACTATACTACCGCCAGCGCCTTTGCACAAAAGGGATTCTCTCTGCTACTTCAGGCAGGCAACAACAACAACATGGCTTAATGATCCGTTGCCCTCGCAAAGCCGGGGGTGAGGAGGATGACGACATTTGGAATCTTGGCAAAACACTAGTTTTTTGCTCTCGCCCGGGCCCTAAAAAAGGCTTTTAGAGAGCTAGCAAGAGGCAGCAGGGCAAGCCTTTCTTCTCTCATCATCTTCGCGCCCTCCTTTCCTTGCCATCCCCTACTTTAATGATTTCTCTAGAGGGCCGTCAAAACAGGGCATCTTGCAAGTGCTACACGCACATAGGAGTATTAGAGATGCTGAGGAGCTGTAACAATTGTACTAACCACCGTCAATCTTACTATTATTGTTACCTCCTCCCATTAATACGTCACGTTTTATATTAATGATGGGATGGAGTACTATTCTTTAGTAAATCTTACTATTACTAATTGATGATCTTTAATAAATAAAGCCTCCAACTCTCCACACTGCTCCTTGCGAGATGCATATGAAAAAAAATCTAAAAATTTGAAAAAAAAAAAGAATCATTTGGGCGTCCATCCCATAGCATTTTTAATAATAATAGCCATCAGTCTATTTTCATAGAAAACTATCCACTCTATCATTATAAGAGATAATTTAAAGCAACCCATAATTGGCATTGAATTACCAACATAAAACGATAAAGTATTATTTAAAATCAACCTCTAACTTTGCATCTAACAGTTGACTACTAACCACATTCAATCTACACACATTGTTCTATTTCTCCAAATAAAAGAACTAGAAATAGAAACAAATAAGTTCTAAATAATTCCAAGCGGAGTAGATATCCTGTTTTTTATAAAAAATATGTGTACAAGTTTTAAAATATCTAATATAATATATTAAATATAATTTTTAGATACTAATCACTACTTTATTCATTAAAAAATGAAACGACTTTTAATATTGGCTAAAGGCCCAAATAATTCGGTTTCAATAGTCGGATGATACTTGTTGTCCGATCTTATGGTACAAGGTTCAAAATTAGACTATGCTGCTAGTTGAAGGTTGTAAATAAGATCTTTTTCTAAACAAGGTAATATCTAAATAACTATAGATAGAATATTAATAGATATATTGGTTTTTTTGGGAAAAATCCGTGTTAATTTATATTTTATTTTTAATAGCTTAGTTATGAATTTTACAACAACTTAAACTCGCTAGAGGATCAAATGTGCTGGTATGGGTTGGAGTCCGATGACATATTCCGGAGATTTATTAAGATGAGATTTATTCAAGAGAAGAGATTAAAGATGAGGCTTATGGAGACAAGACAACACAAAAGCCTGGCACACGACTCCCTTTTGGGTGCGGGTATATTCCCGGGCCGTCTCTGCATCGGCGGCGCCTATCGTCCTATTATTCTCCCCTGCCCTTTTCCCGTTCATCCATGCTACAAACCCAGTACTAGGCAGGGGCACGAAGCAGTGCACACTGCACAGAGGCAGCAGACGGAAAAGCAAGCTAAAACGGAGCTCAAACCCACGCAGGAGGACCACCATCATAGAAAAAAAACTCTGCTCCCATCCCACCTGCCCGTAGTCACCCGTGTCCACTGTCCACCACCGCACGCCAGCTTTTTTGAGGTGCCCAAAAAGCGTTCTAACGGTGCGCCACACCACCGGATATTTTACCGTTCGGTTCCGGTTCCGCAAGATGTTTTCCCACGCTGCTCCTCCCCGTCAGGCGATGATGGCCGTGGCGCGCACGCGGTGACGAGCCGGGACGGGAGCCGCCGCGGCCGCGCCACTCGCCACGCCACCGGAGCGCCGGGGCTGGAGCGCGGCGGACCGGAGAAAACGCGCCATGTTCCCTGGCCACCGGCCGGCCCGCCGGCCACCGCCCACCGCTGGGCGCTGGCTGCCAACCCTGTGGCGCTCCGCCCGCGGGCATGGAAACGCGAGTGGCCGTCGCGTCCGGCTGCGCGGTGCGCGGAGGGCGCAGCGCCCGACGGGCGGCTCGGCCGGCAGCCCGGCACCCGGCAGGCAGGACGGGCAGGCGGGGCAGCAGCTGGGGGCTTTGATTATTCGGGCGTCTTTGGAGCGGCTCCGCAGCTTTTTTGGCCGCCCTGTCGGCGTTCCGGCGTGCCGTGGCGTGGGAGCCGTACACCAGTTTTGATCCTCTCCACTTGCGAATTTCTCCTCCCTCGGATTGGTCGTATTGGACGTGCAATATCCGGTTTATAGGGAAAAAAAGGTTCAGGCAAACCCTGGAAAATTTCTCTTTTTCATGTGATGAAATTTCTACGTATTTTCTGTAAATTAAATTATTACGCTCTAATGGGTTAGAAGATGATACTATAAGCTTTTTCTATGAAGAAAAACGTCCCATCTCACAGCTTTACCGCCGCGATACGCTTGGGTCGAGCGAAATGTGATTTCAATCCAACAAAGTTATTAAGAAGCACCTCATTTTGGACGCTCACAATCTAGACTCATCCCTCCTTCGCTTTCGCCTAACAAAAACCACAATCTGACAATCCTACTTACACGTTATAAATTAGCAATGTTTTGTCCTTTGTATCACATTATGTTACTTTGCCATGTCTGCAATTTTATTTTAATCATAAATTGACCACTTTTAAGGCTTAGTTTGAGCTATTGACGGTTGACATAACTTCCCATGGTACCCGATCATCCAAATCTTCGATAAACCAAACCAAGCCTATATCCTCTCAATACACTATTGCGACTCGTGAAACCCAAAACTACCATGTCTTGCCACCATCTATGGCATGCTTCGTTTACTGCATGCTTGCCTCTGGCGACTGGCATGGCTTAGCTCAATTCTTAACACTTGTCGTGCATGCCCGGCATAACCAGGCGCTAGGCTTTTGCTCTGTCATTTTGCACTATTAAGATAATTATATTTTAATGTGATCCACACACTCGCAAAATTAGGGTTAGGAACCGACGATATTGATACGTAGCGGTAGTGGTATACCATCGATAAATTCAACAAATCTTGTCAAAATTACTGTTTTAAATAAAAAAATATTTCATGCTTGCTATTGAACCGTACTGCATATGTGAGCCATTGCCTTACCTTTTTATTCTTTTATGTATATAAATGGAAAATATTGTCACTAAAACGTTCGATATTGCTGTTAAACTATTTTTTAGATTTATTAGATTCAAATAGACAAAATGGCTAGTTTATACGAGTAAACTGGGGATTACCTGATTATCCATGCTAGAGGAGCGGTGGCAGGGTGCTTACCAAGCTATTATCTTTTTTCACCCTACTCACAACACCTCTAATGCCAGGCGAGTTGTCCACCACGAGGTCCTTATTACCAAATTCAGTAAAATCGTGTATATGGTCATCTATAGTACGAAAATGATACCATAACTGCATTGTAAATTGAGGGTCCTTCTATTTCCATTCTTCATGGATGCTTTCTAACGTAGGAGTGTTGTAGCGTTTATTTTTTTATTAAATTCATGTGAATTTTGATTAACCTAGACAACAATACATGCCATATACAGAATAGAATAGTGTATACCAAAGCCTGATAACTTTACTGGAGAGGGCCCATTTCTTTTTATTTTCTTTTCTTTTGACAGCTGGACCCCTATTTTTACATTCCTTACCCACGGCCCATTGCATTCCCCTCCCCCTCGTGTCGGGGAGTGTGCAGTGCCCATCTGATGTGTATAAATAATCACACGCACCTATGCCCACTCCCCCTCCCTCCCATTCCCATCCCTCGTTGGCTCCCCCGCCTGCCTCCACGGCTCCACTCATCGCCGTCGCCTGCACCCTCCCACCGCTCCCTCCTAGCTCGCCGCGGCGTCGCCGCGCCGTGAAGTGCGTTCCCGGCCGCGCGCACGTCGAGGAGAAGCTTTGCGTCGGCAAGATGATCACGGGCGCGGACTTCTACCACGTCATGACGGCCATGGTGCCGCTGTACGTGGCGATGATCCTGGCGTACGGGTCCGTGAGGTGGTGGCGCATCTTCTCGCCGGACCAGTGCTCGGGGATCAACCGCTTCGTGGCGCTCTTCGCGGTGCCGCTGCTGTCGTTCCACTTCATCTCCACCAACAACCCCTACACCATGAACCTCCGGTTCATCGCCGCCGACACGCTGCAGAAGCTCATCGTCCTGGCGCTGCTCACCGCCTGGAGCTACCTCTCCCGGCGGGGCTGCCTGGAGTGGACCATCACGCTCTTCTCCCTCTCCACGCTCCCCAACACGCTGGTGATGGGCATCCCGCTGCTCAAGGGCATGTACGGCGACTTCTCCGGCAGCCTGATGGTGCAGATCGTGGTGCTCCAGTGCATCATCTGGTACACGATGATGCTCTTCATGTTCGAGTACCGCGGCGCCAGGATCCTCATCACCGAGCAGTTCCCCGACACGGCGGGCGCCATCGCCTCCATCGTGGTGGACCCCGACGTGGTGTCGCTGGACGGCCGGAACGACGCCATCGAGACGGAGGCGGAGGTGAAGGAGGACGGCAAGATCCACGTCACCGTGCGCCGCTCCAACGCGTCGCGCTCCGACGTCTACTCCCGCCGGTCCATGGGGTTCTCCAGCACCACGCCGCGCCCCAGCAACCTGACCAACGCTGAGATCTACTCGCTGCAGTCGTCGCGCAACCCCACGCCGCGGGGCTCCAGCTTCAACCACACCGACTTCTACTCCATGGTCGGCCGCAGCTCCAACTTCGGCGCCGGGGACGCCTTCGGCGGGGTGCGCACCGGCGCCACGCCCAGGCCGTCCAACTACGAGGAGGACGCGGCGCCGGGCAAGAAGTACGGCCAGTACCCGGCGCCCAACCCGGCCATGGCCATGGCAGCGGCGCCGCCCAACAAGGGCGGCCCCAAGAAGGCGGCCAACGGGCAGGCCAAGGGCGAGGACGGCAAGGACCTGCACATGTTCGTCTGGAGCTCCAGCGCGTCGCCCGTGTCCGACGTCTTCGGCAACGGCAACGCCGCCTCCGAGTACAACGACGCCGCCGCCGCCGCCGTCAAGGAGGTCCGCATGGCCGTCGCCTCCCCGCGCAAAGGTATTCCATTTTCAGTTTTCACCCGCCCACTCCAGTTGAGCTCGCCTCCAAGCGTGATGCTCACTCAGACTCGTTCTGTTCTTGGATGTTCAGTTGCGGCGGAGGGGAGGAAGGAGAAGGGCGAGGACTTCGCGGAGCGGGACGACTTCAGCTTCGGGAACCGGGGCGCTGCGGCGGCCGAGAGGGACGCGGAAGCCGGCGACGAGAGGGCGGCGGCGGCCGGTCAGGGCAATGCCGCGGGCGTGGGCGCTGCCGCCGCGATGCCGCCGACGAGCGTGATGACGCGGCTCATCCTGATCATGGTGTGGCGCAAGCTCATCCGCAACCCCAACACCTACTCCAGCCTCATCGGCCTCATCTGGTCGCTCGTCTGCTTCAGGTAAGATAAGAAACCACTTCTCATGGTGATGGCGCTCGATTCTTCGATCCGACGACCGACCGCTAATCTGCTCTCCGGCATGCAGGTGGAACTTCGAGATGCCGGCGATCATCCTCAAGTCCATCTCCATCCTCTCCGACGCCGGGCTCGGCATGGCCATGTTCAGCCTGGGTCCGTGCATCTCCTCTCCTCTCCTCTGTAGCCACCTATGGAACAGTGAATCTTTGTACTGCTGACACCGTAGTACGTGAATGTGACGTCGCTTTCTCCGAACCGTCCGTCCAGGGCTGTTCATGGCGCTGCAGCCACGGATCATCGCGTGCGGCAACAAGGTGGCGACGTTCGCCATGGCCGTGCGGTTCCTGACCGGCCCGGCCGTCATGGCCGCCGCCTCCTTCGCCGTCGGCCTCCGCGGCACCCTCCTCCACGTCGCCATCGTCCAGGTAAAACCTCTCCTCCAACCGACCAGCCGACCGACCAACCAACCAACCGCACAAACAAACCACAGGCATTTGGCATGCCACTGACAAGAACCGCCTTTTGGAAAAAAAAAAGCAAAGGAAAAGCAGAAGCCGCGCGCGGTCAAGTTGGCCGGCCGGGCATGCCGATCCATCTGCCCCCCTGTGCCGGTAAAGCGCGGCACAGGCACAGGACAGCTCCCCCTTTCTCTTTAGACTTTGGCACGCACACGCACAGGCGCAGCAGCTGCAAGGAGCCCCGCCTTGCCTCTGAATTCTGATGAGCATCTGCATCCTCTGATGAAAGACTGACGTTCGTTTTGTTTACTGACGTGACGACGCAGGCCGCGCTGCCACAGGGCATTGTCCCCTTCGTCTTCGCCAAGGAGTACGGCGTGCACCCCGACATCCTCAGCACGGCGTAAGCGCCTCGATCTCTCTGCCCCCCACCCCCACCATGCAGCGCTGAGAGGGCGTGTTTTTGTCTCGTCTCACCTGCCGTTGCTTTGTGGTTGCAGAGTCATCTTCGGCATGCTCATCGCGCTGCCCATCACGCTGGTGTACTACATCCTGCTGGGGCTGTGACAAGGCCAGCAGGCAAGCTGTTCGTCCTCCTCGCACGCAGACGCAGCGCAGGCCGCCACCAGCCCGGCGATCGATGCCGTTGCCGGGTGGGGTGGTGCAGTAGGAGACACAGGAGGGGACAAGGGGAGCTGCAGCGACTGCGCGTGCGAGCCAGCAGGGGGCATGGACTGGAGTGGAGGGGGTTAATTTGTAGGAGTATTCTTAATTAGGTGTAGAGAGATTTGGAAGGCGGTTAATTTAGAGCAAAGAAAAAAATGTTTAGGGCAAGAGTCTGAAGGAGGGCTCTCCAGCCTCCAATGGCAGGCATGTGCAAAGCCCTGGGATGACAATCTGCAGGGCATCCAGTTGCTAATTAAGGTGGATTATGAGGTTGATTTGGGTGTGTTAGGGGAGTTGTGGTGTGGAGGGTTTTCCATGGATAGGTGATCTTGGCCATGCCTTGTAAAATGGATGCATGCAGATGGAATGCTAGCGCTCTTGCTCATCTTACTCTACTGCCTTGTCATTTGGCAACATATGTTTCTGCTTGAGTACCTCGTTAATGCTGTCTGACATCAAAATGCCGGAGTAATGAAACGCCTTGGTACCTTTTAGCTGTGTGTGTTCCTTTAGGTGTAGGTTGTATGTCCAGTTTGCGCACAATTGTGGTGTGAGTGTGTGGTGTGTGTAGTGCGTGATTTCAGATACTACAACTTGTACTGAGAGGGTGAGGCAATAAAAAAAAATGCTGGAGTGGCGAGTGGGTAATAATAACTTTTTTCAACACTATGTCTATGTGTGAGTTTTAGTCCTTCCTGCATAAACCCTTGTTTTGCAAATTGAACTTCAGGATAAAGGCCATTGACCGGGGTCCGGGGAGAAAAAAACAAAGAGGAAAAATGCACTCAATGATCATTTATAAATGTTTCTTTGCGGCGCAATATGTCGCTTATAAGTTTTCATTTCAAAAACTATATATTTGTAGCGTTATTGTATCTCGGTTGTCTAAGCCTTGGCTCGGGCCTAACTAGCTCTCCCAAATCCGAGTCTACATTGGTCCTTTTGTAAGAAGAACACCGACTAGCCAACCATAATATGCCAAGTTTCATGCTAATGATGTGTACTATTTGAACATGACCACAAATCGTGTTCCACTTTATTTCGATGGTAGCATTATTACTTGTTCTGTGTTAATTTCATCCAACGCAGACCGAGCAAATAGATTCTTGAGCTGTTTTATTAATTGGGAAAATATATTATTCTTCTTACAAGGACTATCGATGACAAATAAAGGTCTAAACTGCTGCTACCATCCGCCTTGATTGTCTGTTGAGACAGTCATCAACTACATCAGCGAGGCCAATTGGGCTTTGAATCAATCACTATGAACGTTGTGTTGCCGGAAATTGTGGTGAGTCTGTCTACTGCACGTTCGTGTGTTTGAATGGAATCTGTCACACGGTTGATGGAAAGGGTCAAAATATCTGATTTTCATGTGACAACAGATCCGTGTGATGGTAAGCTTCCGGTCACACGAAATCTCATAGCCCACGTAAGAAATCAAACGGTTCCAGATTATTTGCGCAAAATACACATCGTTTCTCCGTCTATCAGCTCCGGTGCGCATAGTCTCACACAAATGAAATAACTCAGGCAAATGTGTGAAGTCTAAAAGAAAATTATAAGTTGTTTTCTATGACCTGCACTTATAAGAACAGCGTGTTGGAATAAAAACAGAAAAATGCATTAAATAAATATGGTGTAAAAATTACAGTGTAAACACAATGATTACAGTGTATGTAAACCAATGTTACAGTGCACATTTCCTATAATTACGGTGAAAACGTTGTAATTACAATGTAAAACGCAGTGTGTGCACTGTAATTATAGTGTACGTGAATCCCAATAATTATATGTCCTTGTAATTATAGTGCGCGCACTTATAATTACGGCGTTACAGTGTACATACCTAAAATTACAGTGTATGTGAACCCCTACGAAGATCATAAACGACATAAAAAAAGTCAAAAACCGATACTCGCCTTCGCTTCGTTCGCCGTTGTCTCTGGGAAGACGAACAGCTCCCCTACTCTGACACTTCCCCCAAATGAATGCATGCAAAACATCTGGCGCTGTTTAAAAAAAAAATCCAAACATCAATTTATCAACCAAGACCCACCTATCAAATAAATACCATCACTTCGGGTCGTCAACTTCGTGGTCAGACGACGTTGCAACGCAGCGTCCAAAAAAACTCCCGACGTGATAAAAAATGGTGCAAATAAAAAAAAGTTGGATCCAATACTAAAAACAAAAAAAAAATGGAATAAAAAAATTGATGCAATCGGACGGCATGCAGCTCTCGTTTCTCGCGTGATCAACGGCAAACTAACCGTGTGATGAAATGCTTCAAAACATGCGGGTGACTTTTAGCTTTTCTCTACCTATGTCATAGCAAAGAGCAGTGAACCGACTTCTCAATCACTGAAGGTTTCTCATAAGACGTCCTCACCAATTCGTCGATTTGGTACAACATAGGAACAATAGATTGTGTAATAGAAGATAATGTATTGCATTGAGTCCTCAGTCGATATATGTAAAGCTATATAACTTGGGAGGCAAGAGATGTCTCTAGATACACTATAAAAATCCTAGACACATGAGGGTACATACATATCCTAAACTACCAAATATACATATCCCATAGTTGTAACGAGAGCATCACATATGATTAGATGAGAGAAGAAGCCGAAGAAACCAATTGAGTAGCTAACTTAAAAGGTTTTTTTGGTTAATTAAACATGTTGGCTTACGTAAAGTAACTTCTCTTTTGTTTAGATGTTTGTTTTCTTGTGCTATTTCTATATTTATCTGTTAGGATGATCTTATTTGTTAGTGTATTTGTCTTGTCATGATATTTTATTTGTAACTTCCGCTTTGTGAAAATAGATGTTGATGTTTTTTTTGTAAAAAGTTCATCTGTATGGTTTCACGACCTAGGGTGTTGCAACTTTACTTAAGTTAAGATGGCAACATCACATTCTTTAGTTACGATAACTTCTAATATGAGAGGAAGAAGAGATTGGAGAACGCGCCGAGGACCATGCCACCACCGTTATTGCGGATACCGGCGAGGGGAGGGGGCCCTACTATCATAGAACCTAGCGAGCATAGTGGCCTATGATGTGTGGTCAGGTGGTGAGGACATCGTGATAGGTGTCCTCTGTTCTTTACGTTCTAGTTCTTGACTTGTGCATGTTCGATAGCAGTGTATGTGAAATTGATTGCTTGTATTTAGTGAATCTGCTTGGAATCATCACTTGAAAGTTGAAACATACACCTTCATTTAGTTTGAGCTACCACTTCTTGGATGCCCCTTCCCACACAAGTACACAAGCCCCTCCCCGACACCCAAACATAGGTAGTTTGTTGGTCTTGCTTCTCTTTTTCACCACAACTTATCGATATTCACATAGACCATCTATCACATTGAGTTGATTGCTTGTGTCCAAGTTCTATCACACTCACACATACAACAATCGAACATTTATAGTTATCAAGAAAAAGAAATTTCTATCTACATAATGAAATGCACAACTATATTGTGTTCTTGTGAAAATTCATGTCCAATTCATTACTTACATATGCGTCTTGCTTGAGCTTTACTCTCTCAAGGTCCGAAATTCTTGTCATTTTAGACAATGATAAGGTCTCCAAAACATTGTTTTGACCAATATTTTCTATTAGAATATAAATGAATATCCTACCAAATTTATATTTTTGTGAAAACATTTTTTAAGACAAATCTAATGATATGACGTTAAAGTTTCCAAATCAAATAATTTAAACATCATTTATAGTCAAAGTTTAAAATGTTTGACTCGATCATTATCCAAAATGACAAGAATTTCGGACTTGGAGAGAGTAACATGTAGATTTGATGAACGTCCAGGCCTCCAGGGCCCATGGAACCCACACTCCATTGAGTATCCACCCACTAGATGGTAACGTGGGACTCCACATGCGTATCCAACGACATCCCACGCTCTCGGTGTCTGAGGACGAAGTCTAAGTTCCCTTGTTAGTTTTTACCAGAATTATAAGGATGATTGTAACAAATCAACTGATATTTTTTTGGATGAAATATCTAATATATTAGGTAAGGAGAACAACATGTACATGTGACAATTACACAAACAATGCAAAGATAAGAAAATACCAATAAAGTTATTTTTGAGCATATCCTCCAGTCGGTCACAAGAAGCACAAACTCAAAACTACAATGCCAAGGCCAAACTATTCTCGGAAACCACATAAACCATTGGTCATAGCCACGAGATCTAGCGAACATTGAAGTTAAATTAGTTGGGAGGCGGGACTCCCTGGACCATGCAAGCAATTGTTCCTTCATCTCCACCTTGGAGAAAACAAAACTGTGTTTGCCATATAACGAACTGAAAAAAGATGTCAAAGCTGCTTCTATTGTGGCATGCTAAAAACTAGTTGGTGGCAGTTTCCTTCTGAAAAGGCCCCACTTGAGACTAGAGAAGCTTGGAAAGATGCAAGAGGGACTTGTTACAAAGCTAAGTCCCTACCATTGTCTCGATGCTGTGGAAAGGCGACACTGGGTTGAAGAACCAAAGCCCGAAACGATTCCATTCCGAATGACACCACCCACACAAACACTATAGGAATCAAGACGATTTTCGGCGGCCAAAAACCACCAGAAATAAGGCTTTTACCGTCGAAAATAGTAATTCTATTTATTACAAACCAACGAGCATCCTAGACAGTGTTAGCCTAAACGGTAAACGGTAAACAGTCGGTCACTCACTGTTTAGCCATTATTCGGTGCTAAACGGCCGTTTAAACGGGTTTAAACGGTATAAATAGCCAATTAAACGGAAACGGAGAGCCACTGTTTAGCGTTTAAACGGTGTTTAAATGGGCTAAACGACCGTTTAGGCGAACAGTGATCCTAGAAGACATCACTCGCACACAAAATTTTTATTCTATATCAATATATCTACAAACCAATGAACAATTGAGCATCACCAGACGTCGATCAACCGCCGCTACTCTCCACGAGCAAGAAACGCCACCGCAGCGAATGATGCGGCGATAGACGCCTGGGCCCAAGGGGTGCGAGAACAAAATCAATGGACGTTGATCACTATAATAAATGTGTTTTCCAAGCATCATTCCTCCTGCCCTGCAACGAGAGAACCGTCGCTGGGGTCGTAGTTTTTAGGTACGCAGCGATTCATGGAACTCTGTCGGCCGGTACGTACGTTGAGGAGACATGTATGTACGCGACACGCTTTATTTTTTTTATCAACTAACCCGGGTCTAATGATGACTGATTATTATATAGTTCTAAAAAAAAAGAAAAGAGACGATGAGAAAGGGGGAAAGGGCGCGCGCAATGATTCGTCATGAGAACGAGGGAAAGCTTGGCGCAACTCAAGCACGTTGGAGCCTGGCCAAGTGCGTGCGCAGATTCGTCAGGGTTTGCACTTTTGCCCACAGGAGTGTCTCAGCAGGTTCTTGCGTCATTTGATGGATGGCCTGATTTCACAAGAATGATGGCTTCACTACGGGCTACTGGCAGTTTAACGCCGAAATGCCTGGTGGTTAGCAAGGTTCTAAAAAAGGGCTAGTAGTGATCGATTTGTTCTCGGAGCAAATTTTTTGTTTAGAAAAGGACGTAGGTTTGCAATTTGGTAACGTAGCAGCAGTCATGGACGGCTCTCAACCATGCTAACTCTGTACGTACTTGCGTTCCTCTTCTTTTTTTTTTTTTCACATTTGCATCATTGCGAGGACTGATTGTTGCGAATTGCGAGTAACTAGTACCTGCTAACACAAACCTCCGAACAATATGAACACGTACATGCTGTACCGAGTGGCGGATCTAGAAAAAAAAATAGCGGAGAGGGTTGCATATGTACAAATATATCTTAGCCATCAGCTCAAGTGCTCAAATAGCAAAAGAATCTAGCTGGGGGCTGAGCTGAGGTGGGGCTCCAAGGGTTTGGCGAGGGTAGCTGGGCCGACCATCTTCTGTTCTGTGCCATCGCGGTAGTCGAAGACTTCAGTACAACAGTCCGCAGACCCTGATCGACCATGCATACAAAACTCTCGTTTCGCAGCGACGCAGCGTAAACAAAAGCCCGTCGGTTGGGTGCCAGGTTTGCTCGCCGCGACGATGCACGTACTACTACTTGCCACACTTTTATGCGGTTTGAAAAGAAAAATGTTGCCAGAGGAGCTGTGATGGATCGGGGAAGGGAAGGCCAGCGATGATGATGATGATGATGGCTTTGGAGGTGGAGTCGAGGCGGGCGGCATGGAAAAGGCAGCGGGCGCGCATGATGGTGCGCCCGCGCGGAGCAGCACGGCGGGATGGCCGATCGCGGAGCGGCCGGGCGGCCACTCATCACCCCCACGCGCGACGCCAGCCACGGGGCCCGGGCCGACCCAATAAACAACGCAAAAAGTGGCCGAGGCTCCTGTGGCTCTCCACTCCGGCCAGCGCCTGTGCCCTGCCGTGCCCGTGCCGGCTGGCCTCGGCCTCGGCCTCGGCAGCTGGTGGCAGCTGAGAGTGAGCTCCCCGCACCGCGGACGGGCGGACACGGGTGGGGCTTTCGCTTGCCACCAGCCTTTGCCTTTGCCTTGCCGCGCGCCGGGAGCCCCCGTGCCGCGCGTGGCGTGGTCCAGCGCTCCAGGCCTCCAGCAGGCCCGGCGCCCAAAGGCGCCTACACGGCGGCCCCCCGTGCGCTGGACTGCCACGGCACGTCCTCGCAGTGGCAGATGCTGTGGCCGTGGTGGCTGGCAGCTGCCGTCCTGGAGGCTGGATCGAGTACTGGACTGGACTCCCCATCGTTCGACCAACTGAAGAGAAATCGTCGTCCGTCTCTCTCATCGAATCCGTCGAAGATAGGGCGTGCTTTGGCGGCGTTTTCTCGTCTCGCGACACCATGAGACCCGGCTTTGAACGTACGAGGAGGTAGCACGAAGGTCTGATGAGCCTGGACTCTGTCACAGTTGACGCATCAACCGCTCGCTGTCGTCGGTCGATCTATCTTTCCGCGGACTACTCAAATCGAAGCCCTGGAGCTGGAGGTATCATCATATAGCGAGCCCGGGACAAGCTGCTGCCCCTAGTAGAGCCACGCAGTAGTGGACGTCCCACTGGAAAAGCTCCGACACGGACGGAGCTTGCGAGAGATATATACCAGATGAGATCTCAGATCAGGCATCTCTCCTACTACTACTCCTATCAAAGATTCTTGGACATTCTCTGAAGGGACCCTTTGGCTGCATTGTCATCGGAACGCATGCAGCCCGGCCGGCCGGCCACTGGTCCAAAGACATGCTCGCTCGGCGCCACCCTCTCTTTCTTTTCCGGTATCATCACTCGGCGAAAAAGCAACGCCGCTTTCCCCACCCCGCGCATCTTGATCTTTCGCATCGATCCCTCTGCAGCCGGGCTGAGTGGTGATCGACATGAGACCTGACCGTGCTGCAATCGAGCACCTGCCTGAATCGTATTCCTCCACTCGCTCGCTCTCAGTAGCATATGCCAATCGAATCACGACCTGCGCTGCATCGTATTCGTATATTCCCGTCTACTCCTAGCTTTGTTCCCCCTGGCTGGCCGTGGGCGGCTAGAGCATGAGCACGCACCCAGACGATGGTACGAGAAAAAAAAGAGGCTACGTTACTCGGCATGGCGAGGCAAGTTGTGGATACCAGGTGTCGATGTTGCGTCGTCCATGCCGTTCTGAAGATCTTGGATCCGTCGCCATCGATCTGAGATGTGACGGGCGCTACGGCCACGTACTTTGGGGGGTGCTGTACTGCCGTTTAGGATTTGGGTTCATCATCATGCATGCCCATTGGTTGGTGTCGACTGTCGACACATGAAAGGTTGGGTTGAGTTGGAACTGGTTTTCCCTCCGAGTTGATGGTTGATGCCCAAATGGGAGCGGAGAGAAAAGGAGAACAACGAACGTAGTATACGTGCATGAGCCCAAAGATTGATGTTTTTTTTTAAGAAAAAAAAACATGTAGTAAGTGCAGACTTGACAGTGGATTCGACATCTTGGACCTGTCCAGTTGAAAGCTGAAAGGAAAATGAGCTAGCTGAAGATTCGCTTTGGTTTTTTCGTCTTCAGACTGGTGCCGGCATTACTATCTTCGGCGGGTGGCTCCCGGAACGGATCCGGCCAAAAGAACAGTCCCTGAGTAGTATGTATGTTTTACGGCGGAGGATAGTGTAACTGGTGTTTGGTGTTATCAATCTGAAATATTTAGAGTTTGAGGAGGATCATGAACTAACCCTACAACTACATAGATGCATGAAACTTCAGTTAAACAATAAACCCTGACGAATATCTTATCTGGAAAACGAAGCGAAACAAAACCTGGGAATATAATGCATGCATTAATGCGAATTGTGCAGCGCTACCAGCCGTCCTAGTCCTATCTCGATCTAACGGATTTGCAGACGATCGATCCGCATAGAAAGAAACTACACTAGTAAAAAAATACTGGGCTCTGAATTCCGACCCATCATCGTCCATGCATGATCGCCTGATACTGTCCGGCCGGGGCATGCACCTTCCCATCCCGATCTGCTTGGCCTGCCTCTGCCCGTTCTCTCTTGTCAGCTTCCACTCCGCCAGCATATAACCGAGAGATATAACCGAAGAATGAACTGTTGCATGCCGGCCAGGCGGCCAGCGGACAAGCATTTTAAGCAGCAGCTATAGCTCTGCCTCTACCGCGCGTTACTATGGATTGGATGGCAGCTTCCTTCTGAGCTCACCCGACCGGACCCCTGCGTGAGCTGCCAAAGCATGGGGAAGCCGCCTGCTGCCGTACGTGGCCCTTCAACCTGTCAGTGTCAGCAGATCGCCGGCGATCGAGGTAGATGGCAACATGCAGCAGATCACACACCCATGCATGGCGCGATCGACTGCTCCGATCCGCGCAATGGGACGGGGGCAACCGGCAGCTGCACATCGACGCATCAGTCCGTGCGGGCGCCTCCAACGGAAGCTAGCTCTCTATACAGGCGGCTGTACCTGTACCTGTACGTGGCGGTGCGCGCGGCGCTACATATGCCCATGCATGCTCCGCGTCGCGCGCGTGCATGCATATGCATCGCTTCGCACGATCTCGCGCAAGCCCGCGCGCTAGGGTTCCGGTGTTACCGATACCGATCGCGACCACACGCAGCGGTCGGGTGGTGGATATGGATGGCCATATGCATGTTGCACGGCAGTGCCGGAACGCGATGCGCCGTCGCGACGCTCTCGGCCTCGTGCGCGGCGCCTAGAATGAACGCACTTACCTACCCTCGACGTCTACGTCCCGTACAGCCGGCGGGGGACCGAGCTGATGAGCCTCGCCTCGCTAGCTAGCCCGTGGCGGCTTCCTCCGGCACGGCAGGAGGCCAGCAGGGGAAACGACGACGACGCGCGGGCGGACACGGTGGGGACGGGAACAAGTGCGCTGCACCGGCCGCTTCTCTATCCATCTCTTCCGCCCATACCATAACCCCCGTCCACGTCCCGCTCCGGCTGGCACTGTCGGGCCGGGAACAGCGGCGGCGCGCCCGGCGCCCGCCTCCGGCTTCACGGGGATTGGGGGGTTCTGGGGACGAGCTAGCTAGCGCGAGAGTCGGCGGCTCGGCGGTCGAGGCAGGGGCGGGCCGGGGCGGGGGGCAGCCGTGCGAGGGGGACGCGTGGGGCTGGGGCCGCCGGTGCCCGGGCCTCGGCCGACCGGGGCAGCTGTTGATTTAGAGGTCGGGAGTCGGGACGGGCCCAAGGAGGCGCCGTGCATGGTGCTGGTACTTCGGCCTGCCCGATTTCACCGCCAGCTTGTCTTCCTGTTGGCTCGGGATGGACGCACTGGCCGTCTGGCCCCCTGTCTGCTGTCTGAGCCTGGCTCTGCGAGGTCGCGCGCGTCATGTGTTTCGTCTCTTGAAGCCTCGCAAGCACTCCAGAGCAACGGTCGTCGTCGGCACGGTGATCGGACGATGTACTTCCCACCGGCCGTGTGGTACCCTAGCCGTCGGTGCACGATCAAGCGGCGCCGTCACAGCTAGGTAGCTGGACGACGTACGTCGCAGTCAGGCACGGCGCCGCTACCGTACCCACACTCTTTTCAATCAGCGTGTTAGTGTTGCCCACCCGGATTCACTGGTTCAGGCCCCCTGAACGTACGTTCCTACTTACGTATGTAGATGGCCTCGTGCGACGTCGCCACCATCTCACGCTCTCAGCCTCTCACCTACCCACCCCACCCGTGCCAAGATACTCGGGCGGCCGCCGCATTTTGGTGAGCGTTAATGCGCCGCCCGTGCACGAGGTCCAAGCAACAGTGGTATTCCGGCCGGGGTGGGGGGTGGGGGGGGGGGGGGGGGTGTGTGTGGGGAGCAGCGCCACCGCGGGCTCGCCGCCAGCGAGGGATTTCGAGACCCGGATACAGTGCCCCAACAACGCCGTGTCCCACTGACGGAGGAGTATTCTCTAGCGATCGAATCCCCGGCGCCGTCCACAGAAGACGCCCATGCCGATGAGCCCATCTCCGGGTCGCCGGTCGCCGCCACGAGCGTCCAGCAAAAGCTTCCTGGCAACTCGCCCGCACACCATGCAAAAGTTGGTCCCCGAGTTCCCTGTTCAGGCGTACTCCACTCTCACGCAAGGTGCTACTGCACCTCAGTCGGCCTTCTTTCTCGCAGATGGAAGATCAGGCGAGAACGATGCGCACTTGTTTTGCACTTCGAATCCGCGATATCGATCGTGACACTGGTGGGAGTTTTGGGTTCCATTACGGACCCGTAAAACTTATCTCGGCGTGACAGCCCACGAAATCCGACGTGACACATCTGCGGCGGATGGTGATATCGGGAGCACATCCAATCAATCCCTCTGCCTGACGTGACACGTACCTGAGGCCGCATTTTCCCGACACCTGCATGCGCTCGATTGCTGCGGCCGGAGAAAGCCTAGATGCCCGGCGATCCCAAAAACAACCGCTACGAGTTCCAGGAACACACACACAGTGCACGTTCATGTGTATGCAGCAACGTAACTCTCGGCACCAGCGAGCGTGGCAGAATAGTTTGGCGACTCGAAACGCCGCGCTCTAGTTGTTGTCAGCTCTGCACACGACCGTCGATCGGAGCATGCCCACTGCCATAACATGCCTGGCTCACATGTGCGGCGCGGCCCATCATCGTGTGAGCGAGACTCAGTAGAACGAAAGCGCATTTGTATTGGGTATTCACGCAAGGCTTGGAAAGGGAGGCGCACCTGAACTGACGTAAACTGTGCTTTCCCACCACTCATCATCAGGTAATGTGAAAGCGGCTAGTGGAGGCGCACTATCCTCCCAGACAGCCACCATCTCTATTCTCTAGTGCTTCCATTGGAAAACATAATTGTGACAACTGACCGGTGGCGACTGGTGCATGTCCAACAGAGAGAGAACATAGCAGCACCCTTTCGAGATATTATCTTATCTCGTATGCGGGCACTTTTTTGGTCGAGCGACTTGAAGGGTCGGAGCTGAAAGAAAACGAACCTGCTTACATGGAACGCACATCGGGTTCTTATGATATCTACTCAGTGTAAATCTCAGCTATAAGGAAAGTAATTGTCAGGTCATAGAGATATGGCAATCCACATAGCAAACCTCTGCAACTATTGTGCTTTCAGAATCTTGCAATACAACGCACATCTCCTATCAGTGGCACAAGCTCCATGACTGGAATTTCCACGCCTCAAATCATTTACACTGAATGCACAATTCTTATCAATCATTGGGGGCTCGATGTGGGTTTAATAGGAACGGGACAAAAGAGAAGCGACATCGAATAATATGGCACCTCATCGTCATGCACATTGATGCTCCATCAAACGCAACCGCTTGGATAAATGTATTCGGAGGTTAGTAGCTTGAAATCAGCAGAAAGGCATCTCTGTGGGACCTGTGATAAGGATCAGCCAAATGATTATAGCCTCGGTTCTAGCATTCCGTGTTTATACAACTGCATCCGGAAATCACAGGGTACAATGATAAACACGCATTGAAATGGATCTTTATTTGGTCAATCTTTCATCATTTCACCAAAAAGTGGCTCAGTACCGTAGATCATCTGTTTTGGTACGACCTCTGGTCGATTAAAGCTGTCGTTCCAACAAGTTTTGTAGTTCTTTCATTCACGGTTTTGCTGTCAGAAACGACTATTTTTTCAGGCTGGAGGGAGTATTTATTTTGCTAAGTAAACATTTCTATGATGCAGAAAGCAGCTATACAACAATTGCCCTTTTTTAAAACAAAAAAAAGAGGTTAAACAACAATGTTTGAATTCATAAGGAGTCTCTGATTCTTATAGTATCATTCACATTTCGATACACAAAAAGCAATAGAGAACAGATAGGAATACCATATATGCTGTGCCCATCTACCATGTACAGACTACAGACATATCACATATGTGATGAACCTTGCATCCAAATCCTCCAATAGCCATTTTTCCTAGTAAGAAATATGGGGTGTGATTTGTTGCCTGGATTGGCCTTTAGCTTCGATTGGGCATTTGGGCCTAATGCAGGCAGCCCAATCCAGCGAAAGTGAATGCAAACTTGCAAAGTGATGGCGTTAGGTTGTCCTGCACAAGTCACATTTGGTAATGTATTTGGTTGCCTGAATTGTATTGGACATAAAATGGCTGTGGCACAGGGGAAGGAAGGCAGAGGTGAGGGCCTGAGGGGATCCCAACCGTGTGGGACTGTGCGAGCCTGCATTGGCAATATATGCTGATCTTAACATGTATCATAGGCAAGTCGCAGAATTCCTCACGGTGGCTTGGTACACAATTCACCACATGTATTTATTTTATATAAATATATTTGTACTTTTACACAAAATTGGAACACACATTGCATCTGATCGGCCAACAACAAAGTGAACAAGCTTAAGCCCCCCTACCCCACCCCACCCCTTCTCTAGTCTGATCTGTGCATCTTGTCAGCATTAAGATGCAAAATGGCATAGCACATGTGCATGTTCTTCCTTCTATAAAGGGAATATATGCAGTTTACCTTGATGTCTTACTTACACATGAATTTTAACCCATGACTTTTGGGCGCCATCCAGCAATTACATCCTCTGGTAGACCTCGAGTTTTGATAAAAGAATCCATTGAGAAAATCGACTGCAAAAGAACATTCAAATGACCGAGTAAGGACACCCAAGGTCAACTTCTTAGGAAGATATCTAACAAACACTAGTTAGCAGCAAAAAGTACAATGTCTAAGTCCAAGCTAATAATTTTAAAAGATGGTGATTTCTCGATGGTGTGTTTTGCATTATTCATAAACATAAGAATATTCAATTCGCTGCTAGTAAAGAATTGGAATAATCAAGTGTTTGAGTTAACATGGATTATGGTTCATGAGTTTCCAATATAATCCCCGATCGCACAAAAACACTCTTTCTTTTATTGCTCCACAATATGTTTCTTTAATCACGATTTGTTTTAATGTGCAGTTCATAAAACACATGCTGTAGCAGTACACAGCACCCACCAGGGAATACCTTTCCGGACGGAAAGTCCGGAAAACCGGACCGGAATTCCGTTTCCGGACCACACCGGAAAGCGGATTTCGGTCCGGAAAGCGGTGTTTTCTGGTTTCTAACACTAAGATATGAAGGTCAAATTTTTTGGTCAAACCGAAATTTTTGATACAGTAAAACGAAAAGGTGAACCCTGGCACCCACAAGCCATGCAAGTGGGTCAGCACTGGTCGGTTCTGCAGGTGGAGAGAAAGTGAGAAATTCATTGTGTCGTTAATAGCTACCCTAGGTCCATGTTCATTTTTTGTGGCAAGGTCTACTAGGCAGAAAAAAAAAGGCATTGGACTCTGGTTCAATTGCATATCAGAACCTAAACAAAAATCAATACTAACTACCAAAAAGATAAGCACAGACTTTCTTGCACAATACATGGATACATACCTTCATGTATGTTTTAACATGTGAAAGTGAGTCTGGAACAGACCAATTCTTGTAGTGGCCCAGAGCTACCTCCATGTGGTATAGTTTAGGGCCCAGAGAGAGATCAGCAGCCGAAATTGTTCCACCATTAATAAATGGACCCTGCACCACATAGTGTCTAAGAACAAGAACATAGAAAATTTCAGACAAGCCACACCCTAAGTTATCAAATGCATAATTGTTAAGCCCACCTAAAAAGGTTCCTGTGAATCTAATATCATCTTTATACGACATGAATGCAAATTAATATATTATACAATTAATTCGCCTTAGCTGATAAAACTTGCTGAACTGAGCTGAGTTAATCAAAATTCTTGAACCATAAACTCTTATATAAGTATGCAAAACTCAAGGTTCTATTTCTGAATGCAAATGCTAGGCGAATTATAAATCATCGTATTCTATATTTTGTCAGATTTAAAAAGGCGCTGATGTAATGTTAGACAAATCAAGGATCTTGAAAGCATAAGTTTGTATATGAGCATTTGATTTATGAAAGCTAAGAAGCTTGACATGAGAAAAAGGTAGCTTTCAGAATCATTGCAGGGTTTATTTCAGCTATGTTCTAACTTATGATATGCGATGACACAAAAACATGGCAGCATCATGTAGCTTACTCTCCCATTTTCACATACACATCACCTAAAATTCAATGTAAGCTAGTCACAAAATGTGACATTTTTTCCCTCAATGCGCAGGAGAGCTGCACATCATTATATTAAGAAAAAAAAGGAGTCTAAGAAGACTCATACATGCCCATAGGGCAGGGTTTGATACAAGTTAGCTTTCCAACAAAGCAAAGTACCACGACCAGCGAATATTTTACAACAGTTGAGTCATGGGTCATGCATGTATGTAGCTTCATATTATTTAGCATGCCACTTAGCAAACTTTGAAACAAGGTTAGACTTTAGTGCTATAGATCATAAACATAATTTTATTTCATAGAGAAAATGGAGACACCACACAAATAATAGCATCTACAGTTTTGTAAATTAGGTACATATGTATCATAATCCTTAATTAATTGAAGATTTGGGAGTTTTGGATAACAACTGTCAAGATGCACACCAGCTGTTGGGATTCGAGAGGTATGCCCATACACATGCATAAATGAACAAACAATGCAAGTTTTTTAATGTCCCAACATTGTAGAAATATTGCAGCTCATGAAAAACTATAGTACTATTAAGCATTCATGTAACATTACAATTTCTATCAACCCACTCACATTGTCTTTTAGATAACTATCGAGGGAACTCAGCTCATTTAGTAGTGCCTCCTCTGTTCCATCACTTGGATCTTTGCTTTTGAGGAAACCAATGAAGGTGGAAAATATTTTCGACCCACTGTAATGAAATTTATGCACAATAATTATGATGCCGGTAACAACAGAACTGCAAGTATTAACTACAGAAAAAGAAGCTAACAAGCTAAAGTTGCCGGATAGCTCCAGGATACAAATCAAATGACATTACCATGTAGGATGTGCCAATATAGTCACTAATTTAATGTTATAGATAGATGACCAACTCTGTTAATTACAAGGCATATTTTTGAACAACCAGAATTTTTTTGTATGTTTAGTAATGCATAAATTCTCAGGAAAAAAACGGAACAGATAATGTCAAAAGAGAAATTAGCACAAAATATGCATGGATGACTTGACATTTTCAACAAGAGTGCTGAACAAATTCCTTACAAAAAAGCAAAACAGGGATTAGGGCACTGAAAGTATCACATACACTGAACCTTTATCTGGTGGAGTTGCCAAGGGTGGTTCAGGGTACTTCTCTTCTAATGTTTGTGTTATAACATCAGAATCAGCAATCCATTTGTCCTCAAGCTTCACGATAGGCACTTTACCTTCTGGGTTGATTTCAAACAACCTGACCAAGCAAGACAAAAGCATGATGGTTCATGGCCATGGCACTATAAAGCAGAGGAACAGACAGTAATAATCCAAATTCAGAAAGGTTAGTCTTGTCTTGCAGATAGGTACCAATCTGGTTTATTAGCTAGATCAACTAGCTTCAGATCATAAGGCAGATGTTTCTCCTCTATTGTCATCAAAACCCTCTGTGTGAAAGGACCTGTGGATAATATGTGAAATTTAACTCAGAATAACTTACTTCAACAATCAGACTATCAGAGCATATAGACTTCCAATGCAGTTAAAAACATTTAGCTGTGGCATTACACTTCTAATAGGAAGGAAAACATGATTCACACCAATGTTTCCAGTTTCCCTATAGTGAGGAGATGCAGATCTCAAACCCAGGCTGGCTTGGTGAGACCATGTCCAAGTAACTGTTATTGTCTACTTCTATAATAAACTCAATATTAACATTATAGAACTGCCGATGCCTAATGTTATAGTGCGAATTATGTTGCTAATAGTTTCCTTGATTGAGGTAAGCGTGTAGCAGACAGTGGAGCAAGTTTTTCAACTACTGAGAAAACATAGAGCAGAAAAACATAAACCTATTCTAGTCTGTTTCCGAATGCTGGTAATTCTATCACAGAAACAGTTATTCTGTGAAAGCCGATACTCCCAGTACAAAACATTAATTTTCCTTAAAAGGAGCTCATTTGTTCTTTACGTGACCTAAGGATCCAAGTGGGGCAGGCTACGCCACCAACTTGCTGAGTGAGCCCGCCCCACAAGCCCACCAAACGCCACATCTGTACCCACTTAACCAGAGTCGGTTTATGCAAGTAAGCCCACTTGCCCAGCGGCGCCGCCAGCCCACAAACATCAGCAACTATCAAGGAGAAGGTGAGCACAAGGCACCTGCACCCATCACCGATCGTCATCTGGTCACAAGTGCTCGCATCAATGACGCTCCTTCCACCCCCACTCATGGTTGCTGGCTCTCTCGCGGCATAGCCACCGCTGCTCCTTTCTCCAGTGGCCTTTGCTGTTGCTCCTCTCTAGTGTAGCCACCTCTCTGACGATTTCTTGCTGTCCTTCATGAGGCGTTGCTGGTTTTCTTTCCTCCATGTGATTGTGGCAATAATGAATCTGATCTTTAGGGCACAGTTTACATGTAATACAAGATACTTTAACTCACTGCTCTATTTAGTTCAGAAATTGTGCTTTATTCAGATAGATCAAAATGGTGCTCTGTTCAGTTAAGAATATGCCATCAACGATTAGATCTTTATCAGAGAGTGTCTGTGCTAGGTCTTTATCAGAGAGTGTCTGTGCTATTATGAAATATGAACCACTGAGAGGATGAACATTAAAATTCTCCTTCCACCCCCACTCATGGTTGCTGGCTCTCTCGCGGCATAGCCACCGCTGCTCCTTTCTCCAGTGGCCTTTGCTGTTGCTCCTCTCTAGTGTAGCCACCTCTCTGACGATTTCTTGCTGTCCTTCATGAGGCGTTGCTGGTTTTCTTTCCTCCATGTGATTGTGGCAATAATGAATCTGATCTTTAGGGCACAGTTTACATGTAATACAAGATACTTTAACTCACTGCTCTATTTAGTTCAGAAATTGTGCTTTATTCAGATAGATCAAAATGGTGCTCTGTTCAGTTAAGAATGAGTGTCTGTGCTAGGTCTTTATCAGAGAGTGTCTGCTATTATGAAATATGAACCACTGAGAGGATGAACATTAAAATTCAGATTCAGAGTGTTTGTTCTTTTAGTGCTAAATTCTCTAAATAAATTCCACCAACATAATCATTTTGGTCCAGCCCAATAGATGACATTGTAAGCTTGTGCTCATTTTACTACAAAATCAGCATAATGCAATGAATTCAGGTTCTGCATAGCAGGAAGTGGCTTCAAGCCAGGCTGTTCGCGCTGCTGTGCCTTTTTCATCAGTGATCATGCATTTTATAGCAAAACATGAAAATTTCTATCGCCAATGTTAAGCTCGTATTGAAAATTTTATAGTATAGAGAAAAATCTTTCGCTAACACCACCGCCAATCCATGTTGAGTCAGCCAATTCAAGAAGAGTAGAAATTTTTCAGATGGGTCTTCTATACTTCCTCTATAGTCTATAATTATCGCCTCAGACTCCTGCAAAAACTGCAGGTAGCAACTCGTGGGTTGGTTAGCGGTGGCATTAGCTCAACTCGCAAAAAACTAGCTAGCACGTCTACGATCCACCGTGTCGCAGTGCATGTGGGCTGCCGCAAAGCCAACAAAAAGTTCGTGGTCGATGGTGCTATGCTGGCAACCACGTATCCCACAAATGCTGTTGCAGCAGATGCAGATGTGGGGTGGGCAGCCGCAGCCGCAGCCGCAGCCGACGCCATTTGCATTCCTAATGTGACCGTCAGCCTCCTACGTTTGACATTTTTATCAGTTCTTATAAATGGCATAATTACAGCTGAAGCATACAGAAACCAAGGCATGCATCATATCCAGAGTTAGAATATTTTTGTCATAAAGGCATAAACGCATTATATAATCCCTGGCAGAACTTAAAGAGGTGTAGCACATGAAGCACTGAGGCAATACTTCAGTTAGGCAAACCCACATAAACATGTCCCATCTCTTATAATATATTACAGTACGCTAACATCAACCTTTTCTAAATAATGATAATACAAATCACCCAACATTCTCCAAGCACAGAAGAAAACAAATGAAAGTTCATCATAAAAGTACAACTTAGTCCTTCGGTATTAGGATTTTCCTGCAGTGCTGTCAACTATATGATTCAGAGAACATACACTGTGACCCGATACGGCAAGGAAACCAAACTCGCATAAATGTGCTTAAACGCAACAAAGAAAAAAACCAGGAAGACACTCCCCTGGCCCGAATATTTGCCAATGCAACCAGCCAACCAGCATTGTTGTCAGTTCCCAATGTATGCTACTTCTACTTCTATATTGCTAGTTTGCTACACGGCGCCGTGCGCGTGCACACACGAACAGAATTGGTAGTGGGGGTTGCGTCGGGGGAGAGAGAGTACTCACAGTCGCCGAGGCGGCCAGGGACGGTGGTGGACTCCTTAGCGCAGACTTCGAGCGACTGAGCCGAGGCGCGGGCCACGCAGAAGCGGCGTGGCCGCGAGGCGCGGGGCATAAGGCGGCCGTGGGCGCGGCGGAAGGTGGTGGCGAGGAGCGCCGAAGGCCCAGCAGCCGTGGCGGTGGCGGCAGCTGAACCGCCGCGGAGGAGGACGGCCATGCCAACCTCGCCGGAGCCGGTCGCCGCGGGGAAGGGTTCAGAGTTCAGTCACGAGGGAAGCACGCGGAGAGCGATTGTGGCCCGGGAGCGGAGACGGGGCAGAGAATCTTATCTTTGTGGACCCGTGGACGTGGTGCGCGTGTGCGCATTTCCAGAGGCTTCGTGTCGCAGGCACTGGGCTCGCGGCCCACCGTCTGCTCCCGGGCCGGTCCATGTGTGGCCAAATTTTAACCACGGTTATAACAAAATTTGAATTCACATGGCTCAATTGAAACAGAAGAAACTATACGAACAAAAAAAGTGTGTTGTTTAGATAAACTTTGGTATGAAGTCAATAATCAAACAGTGGTTTAAATTTAGTCTGGCTATCATGGCCCCTCAACTAAACATGCAATTACAATATCCAAACCACCAAATCTGGGACATCCGCTGTGGCGGAACCGCCCTGCTTAATCTAGACTAAGCACATCTGCCACCTCTGGCTCACAGTGCACTTAGGCCAGACTAAACCCGGTAGTCCGTCGAGAGTCTCTCGGGCTCTCGATAACACCATTCTCAGAGGAACCGACATCAAACACATCCGACTCTCGAAAGAGTCACAACAATTATATCATCACAGGCAGTTAAAATAGAGAGTAATGGACTTAATTTACAAACCAAATATATAAAATCAAATACATGTTTAAATACAGCGGAAGCGTTTGCAAAATTATATATAGCGGAAACGTTTTCAAAACATCTCATAGCGGAATCATGATACTTAAGCAGTCTTCACGAAGGGACGGACGAGGCGTGTAGCACCGAGCCCACCGGTACTACCACATTTCACACGATTGTTCAGACATCATCAGTACCTGTAATCCAAAAGTGAGGGCAAACCCTGAGTACTAATTACTCAGTAGGACTTAATGGACGGGGCTTACGGCTGACGCAAAGTATAGCTTACTAGTCAGGTGAGTTCTTAGCCATTGATTCTTGATTATAATATGTTGCCATAGGATAGCAGGATTTGACAGCTGCTATCCTTTAACCATGAATATCGAGTCTCATAAATAAAACTTGCATGAATAATTTCTTGCATAACTCATTGCTCATATAGTATATATGAGTATCATCAAAAACATGTTGGGTTCAAAACACGAATATAAGTATAGATGTTTAAGTTGTTACGACGTTGCCCGACAGTGATACTGGCATTCTCACACCTGATGAGCATCAGCGATTCGAATCGATTTTTAATTCCCGAGAATAACTAGAAGTACTAGGATGGCATATGGTTACTAACCCCCGGCGTTCCCACGTATACTTCCTCCATCTCCACTTGTCCCATCCGAAGTTCGATTCAATCCCGCTGTAGTTTCCAGGTTGTGCCACCTTAGGAGCGTTACCTCGGCGTACCGGGTCCAGCCCTCCCTCGACTACAAGCTCCCCAAGGTGTAACAGTAGGAGCTTATCTCTGTTCTTCGGATGGCACAAGCAAGACTTTCACCGGTCCATTATTCTGGATAAGCACTCTAGCAATGTTATGCTGATCCCAAGCGGACAGCGGACGAGCTGGCATGGGCGGAGTCCAATGCATAATAACATAAACAGTAACAAACCATAAAATTTCCGTCCGGTCTCCATTTAAACCATAAGCATATATAATAACTTCCATAATAACAAGATTTCTGTCATAGTGTAAAGTCGCACATACGAGACGAGTACAATCACTCGTGTCTACTCGTACTTAGCAATTCTAGGCACTCGTCCTACGAACTCTACGTATAGGTGCTAGGACCAGGGCGGCCGGGAAGTCTAATGCAGATGTTTTCAATCAACTGCTAATGCAGATGCGCAAACCATCAAACAAGATTATGTGAGCTGGGAGAAATCATGGTCCTGTCTACCTTTAATTGTTTTTATGAAAACCAACAAAATTAGTTTGCCGGGTTGTGGGGCTTTGCCCTAGGCAACCCCTTGAAACAGGGACGGATGAAATCAGTGACCCTTCGTCTTCAGGTTGAGGAGAAACCAACTCCTGAGGTAGGGACTCTTCTTCTGGTTGATTGATCAGCGGCTGCTCCTACGTTTGCCCTTCGTTCGCGAGTTCCATATGCATGACATAATATGCAAGTAAGTGCAAGAGAATGCAAATACATGCATGTGATACATGTTATATGCATGACATAGTGCAATCATGAGTACAATGAATTGCAAATGTATGCATGAGGTGCCAATGAAATATAACGTATGATCAAGCAGTTTGTGAAGAATGGATTCGATTACTCTCAATTTAAACACATCCCATAATAAGAAAACGACTTTGCTAAGAACTCATACAACCCATCACTAAGAAATTATACAAACAATCACCACATTTTATCTCTGAAGTTATCAGGAGTTACTGTCTTATGTGTACACAGTCCCTATCAAATGGAATGAAGGTGTCTCTCAAAAACACCTCCATTGAATACCCTTAGAATTACAAGATGTATTTGATAGTGTGCAGCAAGTAACTTTATATATGCACCAAACATGTTATCACTTGCAGTTAAACATATACACACATATTAATGGGCATGCCACCTTTATGAATAAAATGCACTCATGAGTTCATGTAGTTAGGCAACTCAAATTGATCTCAAACTTTTACCACATGCAAAAACATATTTTATAATGCTACAGCCAAAATTTCAGCTACAACCAAGTTATAATTAATTTATTAAAATTCCAACGAGATATCAGCCCTATAGCTTCTCAGATTTTTCATAATTTGTAGGAGTGAGTTCTGGACTTGAATTTTCTACAGCAAGCATTTCATTGCATGAACATCATATACAAAAATCAGCAAGCACAAAATCCATAGTTTGATAGGACATATTTTCCATATAATTAACTTATGCAAATTAATATGTACTTAAAACCAGTGTTAATAAACTCTACAAAAATACTTTCTGGACTCTCTATCGTACTAATAGCATACCAGATTTTTCATAGAATTATCTTGGCATCCTAAAGTCACTTTTTCCAATTATCAAGTCTAGCAAGTATCATTTTGTCAATTTCAAAACAATAGCTAAAACATGCATGCATAACCTCATACTTCACCACTGAGCTACTCATACCATATATAGCACATAAAAAATACCAGAGGTCATATTTGAGCATATTTTATGTAGCCTTTATTTCCAAGTTAATTAAATACACTAAACACATGCATAAGGCAAAACAGTCATTTACCAACCAATGCTAGGGCTAACAAAATCACACAGTATCTAGATATCATAACAAAGCTATTGTCCAAGTTTCATAATTTTTGGAGTTCATTTACATCCCTTTTTCCATTTATTTACCCTCAACATGCATGCACTGGATCAGGGCCAAAACAGACTTTTCACACATCCACATCATACTCATTCTATAGATCTACTCACAAGAAGTCCATAATCACTGAGTTTGTCCATTTTGGATTTTTATTTGAATTGTTAGGATTTTTCAAAGTTCAAAACCGAAATATGCACATTAACCCTAGATCTAGGACTTAAGCGTAATTATCCATAACCTCCAGGTGCTAGAACGTGATATTCGCGAGACTCACTGTACAGCGCTTCGGATCTAATCGCGAAACGCCGAAAACCCGAGGGTACTAACGCAAAAACACCATCGTCTTCCACCTCTCGCCGAGGAAAGTGACCGACGGCGGCGCGCGCGAGAACTTGCTGCGCGGGGCCCGAGGGCTCGCTGGCGGTGGTCGGGGAGAGAGAGGAGAGGGCGGCGGTCCTTACCCCCTACCTTGATTCGACGGAGGATGAGCGGTGGAGGCCGGCGACGTAGAGCAGGGGAGGCGGAGGCCCGGCGAGGTAGTGCGGCGCGGTGGATAAAGATGGCAATGGGCATAAAATACCCGCCTACCCGCGGGCAACAAACTCAGTGGACAAGGATACGGGTGCGAGTTTACGCCCGCGGGCATGGATACGGGTACTAGTTTATGCCCGACGGATATTTATTTGCGGGTGAAGAAATTTAGTATCCGTATCCGCGTACCCGTGTACCCGTCTGACAGGTAGACCCCACAATGAGTATTCACATATATATACATGATTCTAGGGTTCGACCCCCACTCCACCGCTCTTTCGGTCTTTCCCCTAGTCAGCCGCCAGTCCGCCACCCACCGACACCCCAAGCCGCCGTCCCGCCTCGCTCCCGCAGTCCCGCTCCCGCACTCCGACCGCTCGAGGCCGCCCTCGATTCCATCGACCGTCGTCGGCTCGTCGCCCCTCTTCGTCCCTTCCCCAGATCAGCCCCAACCCCGACTCCCCGACCAGCTAGCCGCCCATCGCCCCCAGATCCGCCCTGAGCAGGCTAGCCGGCCGTCGCTCGTCTCCACTCCCCGGCGGCAGCGGCCAGCGACGCGGCGACGGCGCGAGCGCGCGCATCGTCAGCCGCCGGCCTCCAACGCCGCCCGTCAGCGGCTAGCCGCCGCCCACCCTGCCGCCCGTCAGCGACCAGCCGCCGGCCACCACTTCGTCGCGCGTCAGCTGCCCGAGGCCCGAGCACCTCTGCCGCCGGCCACCACTCCGGTCCTCCCATTATTCGACTGATTGGGTAAGTGCCTACATCAACCGTAGAAGAGACATTCTTTTTTTGCATTGCTGATTTCTTAGATCTTGTGAAATTGATGTATTATCATGGCCATTAAGGTTAGGTTTTTGTGAAATCGATGTACCCTTCCATTGTTATTAAGTGTGTAAAAACGATCTGTTTTTTTTCTTGAACTGGACAGATTCCATGGCGACCCCTAGTAGCTCTCAACAGCCACCCTCCATTACGGCTACCTCAGGTCCAGCTGAGGCTACGGATGGTGGGCAGGAGAATAGAGCTGTCGTGGAGATATCGGAGGATGAGGGAACTGTGGCTCCTCGCAATAAGAGAAGGCGCACCTCTCCAGTGTGGGATGATTTCGAGCAGGTGTGTATTGATGGAGTATGGAAGGCCATGTGCTTGCATTGCAAGAAGAAGCTTTCAGCTACATCAAGAAATGGTACCACTCATCTGGCAACTCATCTAAAAACATGCATCTATAATAACAAGAAACCAGGACAAAAAAATCCAATCTAATCTAAGGTTTGGCACCACTGAAAAAGGGACTGTGGCCGTAGAGAACTATGTATTTGAACAAGAGGTAGCTAGAAGAGCTCTTTATTCTATGATTATATTGCATGAGTACCCATTGTCAATTGTTGACCACCATGGTTTTCGCAAGTTTGTTAGTTCACTGCAACCTTTGTTCAAAATGGGCACTAGAAACACTATTAGAAGAGACATCATGAGTTTCTATGAGGGAGAGAAAAGGAAGGCTAGGATATTTTTGCAAAAGACCAATTGCCGTGTTGCTATTACAACTGACCTTTGGACAGCCGATAATCAGAAAAGAGGCTATATGGCAGTCACTGGACATTTTATTGATGATTCATGGAAGCTTCAAAGCTGCATATTGAGGTGATTATCTATTTTTTTGTGGCTGTCCATATATATTACTTGCTGTCCAAAGATATTTATTGCTGTCCAGATATATTACTTGCTGTCCAAATGACATATTTTATATTGTTTTGTGTAGATTTATATATGTGCCATGCCCACATACAGGAGAAGCAATCTGTGATGCATTGCACAAGTGCCTCCAGAGTTGGGATATTGATCGGAGGGTATCAACGGTGACCCTTGACAACTGCAGCTCTAATGATACCATGATTGGCTTGATGGAGACAAGGCTTGGGGCAGCTAACATGCTCTTGAGAGGAAAATGGCTGCATATGAGGTGTTGTGCACACATTCTCAACCTCATTGTTAGAGATGGCATGCAAGTTATTGGGAGTGCAATTGAAAGCATTAGAGATAGTGTTGCCTATTGGATTGCTACACCAAAGAGGTATGAAAAGTTTGAGAAAACAGCTCTTGATGAAAATATTGAATTGACCAAGAAGTTACACCTAGATTGCAAAACTAGATGGAACTCAACATATATCATGCTTAGTATTGCTATACCCTATAGAAAAGTATTTGAGCGTTTGGGTGAGCTTGATAGAAACTATGTTTGTCCTTCAGAAGATGAGTGGAAATTTGCCACTATCGTTCTTGAGAAGTTACAATTATTCTATGACCTCACAAAATTGTTTTCTGGAACAAAGTATGTGACAGCTAACCTTTTCTTTCCTAAAGTATGTGAAATCAAACTTAAAATCAACTCTTGGGGTCATGATGAAGATGAAACCATTAGGAAAATGTCTGCTGCCATGATTGAAAAGTATGATAAGTATTGGACCGATATCCATGGTCTTATGGCTGTTGCTGTGATTCTTGATCCACGTCTTAAAATGACAATGTTACATGCTTGCTATATTTCTATTTTTGGTGAAGAGGCTGCCGAAAACTATGTCGATGAAGCCCATGAATTGCTCACTGGTTTGATGAAACACTATGAGATGAAAGAGCAAGAGCATGTGAGTACATCATCTAGTGGTGCACAATCTTCAGTCAATGCTGCTGCTGTGCTTTCAATTTTTAAGACCCTTGCTGCAAACAAGAGGACTAATAGCCTTGTTCGGAGTAAGAATGAGCTGGACCGCTACTTGGAGGAAGAAGCTCTTCCTCATGATGAGAATGATTACTTTGATATTCTAGGTTGGTGGAAATTGGAGGGAACTCGTTACCCAACTTTGAGGCTAATTGCTCGTGACATCCTAGCTATTCCAATCACTACCGTTGCATCAGAATCAGCTTTTAGTACTAGTGGGAGGGTTTTAAGTGAGCATCGCAGCCGTCTTACTCCTAAAATGTTGGAAGCTCTTATGTGTGGTCAAAGTTGGCTTCGTCACAATCTCAAAGGTATATATATAAACTGTACATGTAACTATTGCATACCAAATTACCATTGTATTGCATCAGTTTTACATGTTTATAAACTGCTACTGTTATACTAATGCATATAACCTGTGATTGTAGATGGTGTCGATGAAAGGTTCAATAGCTTTTGGTCATGTCTTGAGGATAATGAAGAAGAAATGAAGCAAGATTCATGTATCACTACTGCAGATTCCGAGTGATGAGCTAGTTATGTTTATTTGCTTGCTGTTATGTGAGGCTTCCCTTGCTGTATGGACCACGAACTTGCTGTTATGTCATTATGTGAGGCTTAGTGGCTTAGTGCATGGAAGACGAACTTGTTATTTGCTTGCTGATGCTGTTGTGTGAGGCTTAGTGTATGGAGTATGGACCATGAACTTGTTATTTGCTTTCTGTTATGTATGGACCATGAATGGTGTGTTGGGAAATTGGTTGTTAATCTATGCTATTTGTTGTATATCTGTTATTTGTGTTGTTATGAATATTTGCGGGTAAACGGGCACACCCGCGGGCATGAAATATCCGCGGATGGCGGGCGCGGGCAAGGACATCTGCCCGTTGCGGGTGGCGGGCGCGGGCGCGGGCATAGTTTTTTGCTCGCGGGCACGGGCACGTGGTGCTCGTATCCGCGCGGGTATTGCCCGTTGCCAAGTTTAGCGGTGGAGGGGCTTCGTCGGCCTAGAGCTCGGGGGATCGGGGGAGGAGAGGATGGGGAGCGCCGGTGTGCCGGTGTGGAGCGGCGCGGATGGCCGGAATGCGGCGCGATGGAGAGGCCGCGGTGGCCAAGACCTAGGGGATACGGTGGAGTGGAGGCCGGGGAAGAGCGGCAAGGTGACGTGGGGTGTGGGGATGGGCGGAGCGGCCGGTGCAGCTCGGACTCCGAGCTTGCGGCAATGGCGGCGGCGGTGGGGAAAGTAGAGGGAGCGAGGGAGCACTCGGTAGAGCGGTGAGAGGAAAAGAGTGAGGTGGGGAGCGGAGGAGAGTGCCCTCCGCTTTGTCTTAAGGCCGAAGGGAACCGGGCAGGGGGCGTGCGGCCGGGCGTCGGCCTCGGCCGTCCGCCGGCAGGCGCCGGGCGCCGCGTGGACGAGAGGGAGAGGGGAGGAGGGACAGTGGCCGTTGGGTGGACCAAGTCCGTAGACCCGGTGAGACTGGCAGGTGGGACCGGGGCGAGGAAATTGAACTGTCACTTGTGGACCAGGTGTATGGAGCGGACGGGGCGTATGGTTCCCACCGGTTCAGGTTTCCAATCCCGCGGGCGGGAATCCGACGCGGTCTGCCAATGGGGCCCGCGTGTCAGTGAGTCAAAAAGAGAAATATAATTCCGAAATAGAAAAACCCCCTGTTGACCGCTGAAACCTCTGTTTGAAATCTCCATTTTTGAATAGGTTAGAGGCCGAATTTGAAAATGACCCAATTGGATGAAGTGTTCTAAATTTCGAGCTCTGCAACTTTCTTATAAACTTTCATACCATGTTCTATTAAAAAATATGGTTTAAATTTGAATTTAATCTGCTGACCAATGTTTGACCAGCAGAACCCATAAGTTTAGAAATTCTAAAAGTCCATTTTCTAATCACATTCACTCAAAGAGTTTTATACCAATGTTGTTCAGAATTTTAAGATCTACAACTTTCTAAATAAAAGCATTGCAAGATTTTGGGCTTTAAGATCAAGAAAATTTAAAATTACTAAACATGTCATGTTTGGACAGAATTCATATGCTGACAGAAAAAGCCCCAAAACTCTATGCAAACCTTCATGCATGTCAAAGCACCAATTACCAAAGTTGTTCACCATGAAATTGTCTACAAGTTTGTCAGTATGAGTTTCACCCAAATCTAAATATAATAAAAGTTATGGGCACAATCACAGAGACATATACGCAGAAAACAGATTTCGACAAGTTGCATTTCAACCAAATTTGAACTAGGGTTCAAATGCGTGCCAATGTATGATCCTTCGTGATGAATGCTGCACATATGATGAAGGATTATGCACTTGAGATGCTGTAGCATCACATCCGCCTCTAGGATTGCAATAGGGGTGGGCATAGTGGATTGAGACCCAAAAATGGAACCAACCAAACCCAAAGAACCATATTTAGCCTCATCAATTTTCATTGTTACATCTATAGCAGGCTGCAACATGCTCGCATTGTGCTACCGTAGCTGTTGCACACCGTAGTGGCAAAATTCCCATCTGCTATTAATTAACTAAGAAAATTTCGGTTCTAAATCTGAATTAACCAGATAGCCTAATGTGAAGCCCATCAATAAGGCGTAGCCCTAAAAAATACAACTAACCTAACGCTAAGTATATAACCTAGCACAAGAACAACACACCCTCCCGAGTATCATCGTCGCCGGACATGTAAACACACCACACTGCTCAACTCCTTCCACACCCCCACAGCCCCACTCCTCTACCTCCACTTGCTGAACCACCTGTCCTCCCCTCCGTCCTAGACCATCCCTCTCTTCACCGCCCACTCTACCTCTTTTCTCTCCCCTTTGTCGGATCTTGTACCATGACGACGGCACGCCGTGAATCGCCATATGTTGTGTGGTGTAAGACGGTGTTGGTGGCGTCGTGGGTGCATACAATGGCACGGTTGCTAGGGGACATGACACCCGTCGTAGTTGCGGCACGAGTTCAGGCGATGATGAGACACAATGTAGACCGATTTGTCTAGTACCAGACCGAACTAACCGAGAACCAAACCGTTTGGTTCTACTTAAGGCTATTTCTGTTCTGCTTTTTAGGTAACCAAAATTAGCAAATAACTAAGAAATCAAATCCGAAGAACCTAATGCCCACTCCTAATTAAATGGCATGCTGCCAGAAGCCTTAGTATGTAATATTTGGATGCAATGAGGAAAAATGGACAAAAGGCACTTGAACCAGGCACTAGACCCTACTACCCTTCGTCCTTTCCTAACAATGCTAGTTGATTTGCATGCAACAAAACACTAAGTGAGAAGTGTAAACATTGTATTCAACTAAATTTGGCTGGAGTAACCGCGGTTCAGCTCGCTACTCGCATGGATCCAATGCCCCCACACGTCCACTCTGGTATATGTCAACAATTGCCAACCAACTTCTAGAGATCATCACCACCATACGTAACTCAATGGCAGTGGATCGAATGTCCAAGGCCATGGCTAGAAAGTTGAGTGGCTTGGATAGGATCAGTAGTGATGAGGACATCAACTACAACACCAGTACATCTACACCAGCAGCGCCACCTTCTTCCTCAGCTGGGCCAATCACTCGGGCCCGTGCGAGAGATCTAAACTTCGTCATGCTACTGAAGAATGAAGGCCCAGAAGAATAGACGCTGGCCCAACTGAGGCCCTTGTGTGGGCGCCTAGGGCTGGAACCCACTAGGGGCTGCGCCCCCTACCTGGCCGCCACTCCCCTAGGGCTGTGCCCTTCCTCTCCCTCTATTTAGATAGAGGCAGCATTTCTTTTCAGACTCGAGTTTTGATTTACATTAGCTTTAGCTACTCTCGGAACACGTGCAAATCAGCGCTGTCCTCGTGTATTCAGAACCCCATCTTCGAGTGATAATCAGATTGCTCGCATCTCTTTCTTGTTCGTTCTTCGATTGCGGATAGGAAACGATCTTCGTGATCAGGCTGATCTTGCATCAACAAGGTCAGTAACCACAGGGAGTTGGTTCAGCGATTGCATTGGCGCTGCGGGTTTGCTCGTCGTAGTCGGATCGTGAGGGTCATCTCCTACCAAGTCGAATTTATCTCCACTCACCGAAAGATCGGGCACTTCAGCTCTATCAAGTAGGCTATATCACTCTTTTTCAAGCTCCTTTAAAAAGAGTGTCTTCTCTAGATCCCATTCATTTCATACAACATTTTCTAAATCTCGTTCTCCATACGATGGAAACCCGTATTTGTGTTGTATTTCAGACTATTTTTACATACAAATATGTCATAACCTTAAATGTTATGTGCTTATTTTTTAATCTTTCTTCAATTTGTTGCCTTAAATAGTTAAATATGAAAATAGACAGAGGGGAGAGATAACCTATAATGATAATATCATTAAGTTTTCTATGGAAGACGCTTTGGGGTGTCCACAACTATACCCACTAAATTCCATCCCCTAAAGAATATTATACTAATTTTCTAAAACAATTTCATCATATGTACCAAAATCTTCTCCAACAATATCCCCTATATCACATCCTCCATATTCACCATCTAATATTATATTATTTTATAAATTTTTTAAAAATCATATCTTCTGCTAGTCACCACCCACCCCTTAGACTAGGCTCACCAGGGCGTCTATCCAACCCTACCCATCCACTATTCCAACTACCACCCTCTCTGTCTACAGTGCCGCACAGTGTATGGGTGCCCTTTTTAGACACCCTGGTGAGCCTAGTCTTACTCTCTCTCCTCTTGCGTGCCCCACAGCAGGGGTAGAAGGCCTCCATCCATCTTCCATACTTGGGGAATCTCTCTCCTCCCCCTACTTTGAAGGGTGTCTTGGGTACACCGTTGGAACGCTTAGGGGATCCTTTCATCCTCTAAAATAGGGTAGAGGGGCATTTGGAGACTCCCATTGAAGACAGCCTTAAAGAACGGCGTTGGAGAATGGAGAAGCATTGGAGAAGCATCTTTCTCTCTCTGAATATAGAGTATTAACTGGAGCATAGAGAGGACTAGCTCTTAGTTGGAGTTAGACCATGGTCACCGGCTAGGGCATTTATACCGTATGCAATGCGTAATCATTGTTTTTCCACTCTGTGAACAGTGCGCAAATAGTGTTTTCCACACCCATTTTCATTCTCTGATACCATGGTCTAAGGCGTCAAGCCGTGCTAGAGAGTAGAGACACTACCTTGGTAATTAGTGCTGAAAGTTTGGGCTGTGCCGGCACGGCACGAGAGCCGGACCGTGCCATGCTTGATAACTAGGCACGTTGGGCCGCACGGCACGGCACGAATTGTTGGACCGTGCTTGGACCGGCACGGCACGAAATGAAGCACGAATTAAAAAACTAGTATTTCAATGACATTTACATGCTTATATGAATCTATAAAGGTTATGAAAGTTGTACAAAACATCAAGATACATCATTTTATGTAGATAATATTTATTTAAGCATTGTAAAATTTTTAAAACATTTTTTAAATATATAAAATAAGTGTTTTTAGTTATAACAATCTTCGTGCCGGGCTTGGGCCGGCACGGCACGACAGCAGCCCACCATGCTTTCGGGCCGTGCCGTGCCTAGATTTTTTATGGTTGGACCGGCACGGCACGGCACGAAATTAATCCGTGCCGTGCAGGCACGAAGCACGATGGGCTCGAGTCATGTCGGCACGGCACGGCCCAATTTTCAGCTCTATTGGTAATGTTGCTCGTCGTCCCATGGGTGCGCCAGTGGCCACGTTGAGGCGTCAGCTATTCCATTCTTGTAGCGGCCACCGCTTCGGATCCTGCTCCTCTGCAATTTCTGGCTCCATATTTTGGGTGCTTAGGTCTTTCATGGGCCCTGGCAGCATGGTCGACCCAACCCGTAGCGCCGTAGCGCTCGTGCGGTCCGTGCTCAGTTTGGCAGAGCCCCTGTACTACGACACCTTTAATTTGCTAAAATTTGTCCCCTGCAAATTGGCAATTGCCCCGCCGTGCACTAGAAATCATTCCATCACTTTCGAGTTGAACTCAAAACCGGCGCGCTATCAGATGCGGTCGACGAGCAACCAGTCAAGCAGAGTACAGCCGTGTTGGAAATATTGAGCCACATTTTGTCCAATACTCCAGTTATCAGTGATTTCCTCGGTCAAACACTTGCCAACTCTCAGTCTTAGCCTCTTAGGTCAACACTGAGTCTACCTCGAAACTACAAAGGATGTTGCCTTGCATGCTACCGTGAAGGACGCGTTAACATGGCAAAGCATCGACGCCTATATAAATGCAACGATAACCATGTCCAAATAAGCAGTTTCGCGGTGATCTAGTGCGGACATTCACTCCTCTCCTATATAGCATGGCCTCTCCATTACCTCCGTCTCCGTGGCTAGTTTTGGTAGCAGTTGCTACTCCATAGTTCATGCCACAGATGCCGAAAGGTACATGGTCATAGCACCTAGTTCGCCGAAGCCGTCAGAAATCTGTTCAGGCCATAAAGGTAAATGAATCTATGTAGACTCGTGTCACAAGACTCGGTTCTAAGCCCCAAAATACTGGAAAAAAAAACAAAAAACCGAACAAGCAAAAGGCCCACACTTAGATAAATCGGCCTGGCCCAATAGCAAACCCTAAACACCCTCTGACTGCGCCTCTCACCCCGGCACCCCTCCTTGGCGCCTCACTCGAGACCACCTCCGGCGTGTCCCTCCTCCTCCGGCGCGGCACGGCGCGGCCCACCTACTCCTCCTCCTCCGACGCGTCCCTCCCCCTCCTCCTCCCACACGGCGCGGCCCTCCTTCGGCGCGGTGACGACGCCCTGCCTCTCCCCACCGCTTCATCAGGGGTGACCGGCCTCACCCCTCGGCGTGACGGCGGCACTTGGTACGCCCCTTCCCACCCATCGTGTCTGGGCTAGCTCGCCTACATTTCGGTTAGGAACCGGAACCAAACCGAAGGAACTGAGAATCGAAATGCTCGGTTCCATCCTTCTCTAAAAATGCTAATTCGGTTCCATTTTTATATAACCAAAATTTCTAAATAACCGAAGAACCGAACCGAAACTGAACCCATAACCGAATGACCACCCCTACCCATCGTCACGGGCCCGTGCTCACTGGCCATTTACAAAGAAAACCCGTCGTTCGAGGAAACACTCTGCCGAGACCAACTACGTGCCGCCTACATCCACACCAAGGTTTCCAACGCCTCCAAAGAGCTCCAGCAGTCTGCCGTGACTGTCCCAGCTACTTTCGGCTACTCCGTAGGCACCGCAGAGTACGTGATCACCGTCAGCCTGGGCACGCCCGCCGTGGCTCAGGTCATGAACATCGACACGGGCAGCGACGTCTCGTGGGTGCAGTGCGCCCCGTGCGCCGCCGCAGGATCGTGCTACTCGCAGAAGGACACGCTGTTCGACCCGACCAGCTCCGGCACGTGACGGCGCGAGGGCAACGGCTGCCTGAACTCGCGGTGCCAGTACGTCGTCCAGTACGGCGACGGCTCCGAGACCACGGGGACGTGGCTCCGACACTCTGAGCCTGACCTCGTCCGACGCCGTCAGCGGCTTCCAGTTCGGGTGGCAGCCACCGCGCGGCGGGCTTCGTGGGCCAGACCGACGGCCTTATGGGGCTCGGCGGCGGCGCGGAGTCCCTCGTCTCGCAGACGGCGGCGACCTACGGCGAGGCGTTCGCATACTGCCTCCCGCCGCCGTCGAGCTCCTCCACCGGGTTCCTCACCCTTGGCGCGGCCGCCGCGGGCAGCGCGTCGTCGTCGGGCTACGCGCGCACGCCCATGGCCATCACCGTGGCTGGGACGCAGCTCAGCGTGCCGCCCTCGGTGTTCTCCGGCGCGTCCGTCGTCGACTCCGAGACCGTTATCACGCAGTTGCCGCCGACGGCGTACCAGGCGCTGCGGACGGCGTTCAGGAATGAGATGAAGGCGTACCCGCCCGCGGCCCCCGTCGGCGTCTTGGACACCTGCTTCAACTTCGATGGCTTCGACCAGATCACCGTGCCCAAGGTGACCCTCACGTTCTCCGGTGGCGCCGCCATGGACCTCGACGTCTCTCTACGCTGGCTGCCTCGCGTTCACGGCCACGGGACAAGATGCCGACACCGGAATCTTGGGCAATGTGCAGCAGCGCACGTTCGAGGTGCTCTTCGATGTCGGCGGCGGCACAGTCGGATTCAAGCCTGGTGCTTGCTAAATTGCCTGCAACTGCAATGGAGGTCTATATTTTCCCTCAATACGTGTCTGAATTGGATCATCGTTGGTCTGTTTGGATAAACATTTTCCCTCTCAAATCTCAATACGTGTAGACTTGAGTGGAAAATGAACTAAACAAGCATCCACTTCAATCTTTTTCTTTAAACCCATCCACTTCAATCTTGGATTAACTGAACAGAGCAAGCCCTAACAAAGAAACAAGCAATCCAAAGTTGCAGACGTATACACACCAGAAAGACAAGCCTACTGAAGTGTAGGACATTTAACCGTACAAAACACGACACAGTAGGCGGAGATACACGAAACTAGCTGCTCGTGGTTCATCAATATTCATACTGCTACTATTTGATCTCAAGCGTGCGAAAGACCATCTTCGTTATCGTCGTTGGCAACCGTGGCCGGGTGGGTGCCGGATGCCGGATGCACCATCTCCATGGCGCCAATGCCCTTCTCCTTCTGCATCTCCCTGTAACGCTCCTCTGCCTCGGGCATGGCCCCCATGATGGCCTTGAGGCGCAGGTTCATGTCGTCAAGGCGATGGTAGACGGCGTCGTTGGTGAACATGCCCTCGCACACCTTGCAGATGGTGTCCCAGCTCTCCACCAGCGGCAGGAAGATGATGACCGCCGACCCGACGGTGCCCCACGCGATGGCGATCGCCGCCCACAGCGTGAAGTAGCCGGCGCTGTACCTCCCCGCCGGCAGCGACAGCACGGGCCACAGCACCGCGATCACGGCCGTGAACGCCACGCCCCACTTGACGATCCACCGCTTCGCGTGCACCAGCCGCTCCTCCTTGAGCTCCTCCGCCAGCTCGCCGTCCGCGGCGACGCTCTCCACCGTGGTGATCTGCCGGCTGCTCTCCCAGTCGTAGTGCTGCGGCCACGCCAGGCTGCACACCGCGTGCACGGCGCCGCCCACCAGGATGGACACCAGGTTCCCCGCCAGCATCGGCGCGTTCCGGCCGGTGCTGTCCAGGTCCACGCGCCCGTACTGCACCTTGGCGACGGTGAGCCAGACGGTGACGCCCAGGGCGCAGCCGGTGACCGCGCCGAGCATGGCCCCCGAGGCGTTGGCCTTGCTCCACAGCAGCAGCAGCGCGATGGGGATGACGGCGGAGCCGATGATGATGCCCATGGCAAGGTACATCCACCCCAGGGAGACGCCGACGAGGTTGAGGATGACGGCCAGGACGCCCATGAGGCAGCCGAAGGCGAGGACGACGGCCCTGGACACGCGGAGGATCTGCTCGCCTGAGGCGTCCGGGTTGATGTAGGTCCGGTAGATGTCGTAGGTGCAGAGGGAGGAGACGGCCACCAGCTCCGCCGAGCCGGCCGAGGTGACGGCCATGAAGAGCATGGTGAGGAGGAGCACGGAGCCGGACTTGCCCATGAGTGCGGTGGCCGTGGCGGGCGGGACAAGACCCTTGGCTGCCTCGCTCGCCGTGATGGGGAGGTCCAGCGCGAGCGCACCGAGGCCCAGCGAGGTGGCCAGCGAGAAGGGCACCGCGAACCAGACCAGCCCACCAAGAAGGTACCCCTTGTGCGTCGACGACGGCCGGGCAGCGATCGCGCTCATCCAGTAACCCTGCACGCCGCATTGCATATATATAAATGGGACTTGAACCTTGCCACCCTGAACGCAGATCATCGAACCAAAGAACCTTGCTTACGTTGTCGACGAAGACGGTGCCGAAATTGCCGACGATGTTGATGATGCCGAAGACGAGGCCTCCGGAGCTGAGCATGGTGAGGTAGGAGCCCTTGAAGTTGCCGTGGACGGGGCCGCACGCCTGGTCAGGGTGCGAGAGCGGGGACGAGCAGTCCCGCGCGGCGCTCGCCACGGCGGTGAGGTGGTCGTGCACCACCCGGGGGCTCCCGAGGCTGCGGCTGGAGGTGTAGACGAGGAAGACGAAGACGACGAGGACGACGTGCACGACGACGGAGTGGATGTAGCTGGCGAGGAAGGTGGCCTTGAGCCCGCCGGCGAGCGTGTACACGACGACCCCGAGCGGGATGAGGAAGCTGGCGGCGTAGACGTTGATGCCCGTGAGCGCGTTGGCCACGGCGGAGCCGCCCAGCAGCAGCATGGCCGTGACGATGACGTTGGTGGTGAGGCAGAACACCAGGAACACGCCGTGCGCCGCGCCGCCCCACCGCGCGCGCACGATCTCGCAGACCGTGTGCGCGTTGGGGGCCTTGCGCTTGATCTCGATGGCCATGACGCCGAACAGGAGCACCTGGATGGTGGCACCGCTGGCGTACCAGAAGGGACCGCTCACCCCGTACTGCCACGCCACGTTCGAGCTCTGCAGGATCGTTGCCGCCCATGTCCACTGCTCGATCCGGTGCACGATCCGTTAAAGCAGACAGGTCAAGGGGAGTGAGCAAGTGTCAGGAAACAGAGCATATACTGTACCTGGGAGACGATGACGCTGGCGATGAGGCCGGTCTTGACGCTCCGTCCGGCCGTGTTGAACCACTCTGAGGTGTGCTGCGATCCCACATACCGCTTCTCTAGCCACACCTGCAGCGGAACTGACAGTTAATTAGAATGCCATTTCCATAGGGGTTTTTCCTTCGAATTCAAATAATTTGAGAGACCCTTTGGATGGAACAGATTAATTAGGAAGGGAGATACACACAGGAATTCTACTGAGGTTTGGCCTCGTGTTGGAGAACTTGCAAACTCATATGAAACAAATTCTTCCATACGAATTTCATAGAAGTTCCAAAGGTCATATGCTTTGTCCCAAATTCAGAACTGCATGAATGGCAGTTTGTGACCTATTTAGAACAGAGGAATGATGACATGGGACTCAAAAACATAGGAGAACTATGTGATAGGGTGTTTCGAAATAAGAAATTTTACTCAAACACATTATGTCCTTAAGTTGGAGCTTGAAATATGGCCCTTATTAGAACACCCTTGGAACAGTACTATTCTTTGGAAGGCACGAATGGGAAGAAAAATAAAGTAAATGATTTAAGGAATGCAAGTGCAAATCAGATAATGCAAACCACAAACGTAAAAAAAAAAGGCCATTATTGTTCTGATTTTTGTTAGGCCAAAGGAAAGGCATATGTTTGTGATTGACGTAATTGTGTGCAATAATATTGATTGCATGAGTATAACTGTATAAGTAGTATCGCATTGCTACCACTGTAGGTAGTGGATAACAACACAGGGTCAGAGGCTCAGAGCTACTTGATAAACCACCTTGGTGAACAACTTTAGTAAATTAATATCTAAAACATATGGTGGAACTGAGCTCCTTGCTACAATATAGAGACAATTTGAACTATTACCCTTTTTTTATAGAGAATTTGAGGATACGGTCACTCAAGAGAGTGGTCTTACATTTTATCTCTATATTAGTAAAAAAATGCTCCCAGCAAATGGTAGCCATGGACTTTCGCTCATAAGTAATCAACTAGTACTAGTTACACCAATAAAAAGGAAGTGCACTTGTCAATCGTGTTTTTTCTGTAGCTCTCAAAAGGGACGGGACAAAGACAAACGCAATTTCAGACGATGGCTGCTCGCTTAGCTTTCGTTTTCACGATGCAAAGTCAAAATTTGGTTGAATCTATTATATACGCAGCTGGTATCATACCATGGTGACTGTTGTGGAAATGAAAACCAACTGTGAACAAAAAAAAACAAACTCAAGTCAAATCACATGCAACTTGGTGTGTTGTTCAATTCCGTACGCATGATCCGGTGGATATTTACGATAGTAGTAGTAAAACAGGATCAAGCCCCACAGAATCATTCTATTTCTCGCAAGTCAACTATACATTTTCTATGTTCAAATTGCCAAAACACCTTGCATTATTGGAAAGCTGATTCTGTGGTTGCAAGAATCTTCACTGCATCTCCTCCCGCTATTTTGATGAGTTAGGTGAGAGAGAGAGAGAGAGAGAGAGAAAAAGAGAAAACGCACCGCCCTGCCTACCCATGCAGCCTGTGCTGTTTCTCATGGCGATCGCGAAGTGGTCGCCTACGACTTTCAGTTGTTTTCTTATGCAAATTTATATGCTTGTACTAGTAATTTGAACAGAAATATCTTCCATCAATCATGCATGCTATCGAGCAATGATCGTTTGCGTGCGCAATGCATGTACTTCTTGGTGTCTTGGTGGCGGTGGAAATCGGCGACCAAAGCGTCCAATGACACTAACTTTTCGGAGGAAGAGGAATCAAGCGGGAGTATAGTCACGCCTGCGATCGAGACGTCGATCATGACTAGGATAACAAGAAGGTGAGAGCAAATAATAGTACCAGGAAGGATGTGAAGAGCGCGAAGAAGGCGCCGAAGCCGAGCACGACGGCGTAGCCGACGGCCTGCGCCAGCACCGGCTTCCCGCCGAAGAAGCTGCCGTCGCGGCTGCACACGCCGTCCACCACCGAGTAGTACTCCGCGCCGAAACCCAGCCCCGGCGGAGGGCACGCGCCGGCGCCGCCTGCCGCCATCGTCGTCGATCTGCGTAGTAGGAACTGCCACTTGAAGAGAACCGGCCGGCGATCGAGAGACTAATAACAACGAAGCAGCAATTCGAGCGACGGAATACCTCGATCAGGTCCGCGCTGCAACGGAGGAGGAGGAGGAGGAGATGGCGGCGGGGGCTCCAAATGTGAAGCAGACGACGACGACGACGACGTTCCCCGCCGAGGACGAGCCGCGCGCGTATACGAAGAGACGATGGGCCGCGCGATCGCTGTCGCGTCCCGCACGACCGCTCGCCCAATGACAACTCCAGCTGCGAGAATCTTTGACTCGGCGGAGGAGAGAAATGGGGGCGAGATCCCGATCCCTGTTGTTCAGGGAAAACCGGTGGGATAGGCGCCACGCAGCGAGACTAGGCACGAATCCTAAAGCACCCCTGCGCTCCTCTCACCTGGGCTGGGCCCTGACTACCCTGGCATTGGCACTGGCGCTTTTTTATTTTTTAGATTTTATTTTTTATTTTTTTACAAAAATATACACCGGTTGGTAACATTTGCAGAGATGGTCTGGGGCCTGGCGCCCGGTGCCCAGGCGCCAGGTGTGCGACCGTCACGCGGAAGAGGACGGAGACGGACGGAGACGCCTGGCGCCCGGAGCCCCGGCGCCAGGGGCCTGGCGCCCGGAGCCCCGGCGCCAGGGGCGGTGTTTTTTTTTTTAATTAGCTCGCTAATCACATGTTTAATCGCTAATCTCGCTGTTTAATCTCGTGCATCCGATCCGAGTTAGATTCTAACCATTTAGCTTCAACCTTGCCTATTATATTAGCATTCTAAATTAGCGCTTCGACCCTTTCACCAGGACCCCTCCAGTTTATTTTGACCCCAGTTTATTTTGAAATTACAAGTATTTTGCTCTATTTTCTTTCTCCATTTTCTATTTCCTATTTTGTGTATGTTTATTTTGAAATTATAAGTATTTTTAGGTCACGTTGTTCTGCTTCGCGAAGCAGATCTTGTCGGCGCTTTAGCTTATCCTCCCTCCTCTTCAGTTCTAAATACTACTAGATGTAAATATTACTACAATATACTAATAAACATACGCAAAATAGGAAATAGAAAATGGAGAAAGAAAATAGAGCAAAATACTTGTAATTTCAAAATAAACTGGGGTCAAAATAAACTGGAGGGGTCATGGTGAAAGGGTCGAAGCGCTAATTTAGAATGCTAATATAATAGGCAAGGTTGAAGCTAAATGGTTAGAATCTAACTCGGATCGGATGCACGAGATTAAACAGCGAGATTAGCGATTAAACATGTGATTAGCGAGCTAATTAAAAAAAAAAACACCGCCCCTGGCGCCGGGGCTCCGGGCGCCAGGCCCCTGGCGCCGGGGCTCCGGGCGCCAGGCGTCTCCGTCCTCTTCCGCGTGACGGTCGCACACCTGGCGCCTGGGCACCGGGCGCCAGGCCCCTGGCGCCCGGCCCCCAGGCGCCGGTCGACCATCCCTGCAAATATTACCAACCGGTGTATATTTTTGTAAAAACGAAAAATAAAAAATCTAAAAATAAAAAAAACGCTTGGCACTGGCACCCTGCCGTTCGCGTTTCGCCGACGCCAATTACCCGGGGAGCCGCGGGAGCAGCGCGGCGGCCCTGGATGCCTCGCTACGACCTCCGCGGAGCCCGGCCATCGCCGATCGGGAGAGCGCGGCGAGCTGGAATGGAACGCAGTCGGGGAATTGTGTTTTTTTTTTTTTTTTTTGAGGAACACGACACGGTATCTTCGCGGACGTGTGGCGCTTGCGCGTCGGCGGTCGGCCAGCGGCCCAGCCCATCGGTGAGACCATTGCATTGCTTACGTGCGCCGTGCTGCTTGCTGTGGCCAGCCCATCGGGATGGACGCTTCTCTTGCCGGGCTCCCTATGTGAGACCATTGCATTGCTTACGGGTTGTTGGCGAAATCTCTCGGCGATGAGTCCTACAGCATTCTTGCAGCCCAAAACCAATCATTTCTTCTAGAAAAAATCAATTACGGATCCCTGAACTTATAGCGAAATCTGAGTTTTATCCCTTTGATTTAAAACTAGGTAACATGGGTCCCTATGTTTGTGAAACCAGTCACAATTGGTCTTTGGACGAAACCATCGGTGGTTTCAGCCGACGTGGACACCAGTTCCGCCATACCAGCGTGTCTACGTGTACTGGGCCCACTTTTGCCAGAACGAGTAGCGGCTATATCAGCCTTAGCGGAGGCTGGAGGGAAGGAACGGGTGGGTCGCAGACCAGACAGCAGCATGCCGGCCGTGTTGGGCCTCGCCGCCGCAAGCAGCGGCAGCAGCACGCCGGTGCTTGGCCGTAGGGCAGCTCCGGCCACCGTTCTCTAATCCAAGGACACTGGGAGAGAGAGGGAGGCGAGGGGAACCATCCTTGTCAGTTCTTGCTAACAGGGGAAGGGCAGAGGTGCGCCGGCCATGGGTGGCCATTGGCGCCACCTAGGAGCTCGTTGAGAGCTCAGTACAGGCAGGGGATGGGAGGTCGCGGCTTAGGGAAGGTACAGGGAGGTGAGGAGGAGCTTACTCTGGATCAATTGAACCGTATTGGCTCACCGGTCGGGAATGGCGCCAGCGGCCGGTTTTGGTGTGCTTGCGGGTGTCGACGGAATTGGAGGGTTGGGAGTGGGGAATGCAGAGATTATCGCTTGGCGGGGTTGCAGTGGAAGATGGAGAAGCGTGGGCATGGCTCGCGTCGGCCGATTATGGCTTGGGAAGGGGAAATCGAGGCCCGGCTCGTGTTCTTGGGGACAGAGCAGAGCATGCTCTCCTCGAGGAAGGAGGAGGAGAGGGTGGAGCTAGGCGGAGCGGGACGGCTCGGCGAGCCTGGTGCGAGGAGGCAGAGCTCATCGGTGCCTCGTTTATAGCCGACGGAGAAGGGGCTGGGGTAGAAGGGGGCTCGCGTAGCGCCGTGCGATGCCGCATCGCCAGTGACGTGGGCGATGCGACGCAGCCCAACGAAGTGCTAGGTGGCGACGAGATTGGGGAATGGCGGCGGACGCGCCTCCACGCCACCGGTCCTGCTCCCCGCATCGGCCCCTAAGCCAGGAAGAGGCGCCGCCACCTGGAGCCGTGGAGGTCAAGAGCCGCAAGGTGGGCGGAGCCGCAGAGGTGTGGAGCCTCGCCACCAACCTCACCCGCGCACGCTTGCCGCAGCACCGCTGACCCTGCCACCGGCGCCGCACCTGCCCCTTGCTCCCGTGCCGTCTCGTCGCCGACCCCACACCCACGCTGGTTCGCCACGCGGCTGCCGGCGCCTGCTCCCTCGCCGGCTCGTCGCCGACCCTACGCTCGCATTGGCTCGGTGCGTCGCCGTCGGCTCGAGGGAGAGAAGAGAGGGGCCATGAAGAGAGGAAGAAGGCGGCGGCCACGGTGGCAAGCCCCTGCCTCAGTGGCGTGCCACGTCGGCTAAAACCACCGGTGGTTTCATCCAAGAACCAATTGTGACCGGTTTCACAAACACAAGGACCCGTGATACCCGGTTTTGGACCACAGGGACGAAATTCAGATTTTGCTACGAGTTCAGGGACCGGTGATGGGATTTTTCCTTTCTTCTACGGAAACGATAAAGCGCGTCGAGTCGCGATGGTGCCGGAGAGCGCGACCCCCGCACGGCCTGCGCCCGCTTGCGGACGGTATGGAAGATGCGGCCCAAGTAATGCAGAAAAAGAGACTGAAAGACCCATGTATTTTTTCTTTTATTATTTGTCTTTAAAATACCATATGATTTCAGTTTTAAATTCCGTTTGTAGAATAATCTTCATTATTACAAGATCCATAAAATTAGATATTTGATGTAAATATTTTTAAGTGGTTTTATACACTAGCAAGTTATATTAAACATGATATAGCTATTTATATATCAAATGCGCAACAACTTACGCATGTTTAGATCTACCAAAAATATTAGTTACATAAATTTCTTTTTTTTTTGCGAATACACAATACAACGCATATGAGTACTTCCGAAGCACCGTGTAAAGAGCCGGCTATCTCGAGATTCACGAAGTCACCATATGCGCCTCGCTGTTGACGGGGACGCCACCTACTACTGAAAGAATAAAGCCGTTAAATCCTGAAATAATTCGCTCCCACCAGGAGTCCAACCCCAAGACCTCATATGCCGCTCGAGCTGCTGCAACCATTAGGCTACAGGCCCTTTGGCACATAAATTTCTATAAAATAAATTTTATCTAATATTATTACTTATCTAAAGTTTTTACATGTATTTACATAAGTTGCCACATTGTCTCTATATAAATTGATATTGGGCAAATATCTATACGAGATGAAACATTGTCTTTTCGTATAAATTGGTATACTATCTCCATATAGATCATCTCTTAGTTTGCAAGTTTGATATATAACTTGCTGCATTTTTTGCAACTATCATAAGTTACTAAACAAATCAACACAAGATGATATTTGTTCTCTATGTAAGTTGCTACCAGATATACAATTGAATTTTGATATATTCATTATATTTTAGAGTGGATAGCACAGTTACAAAACAAGTTAATGGATTGTTTTCTATATAAGTTACTAGATAACCTGCTACGATGTTAATACAAAACTTGCTACTAATTTTCAACATAAGTTGATTTTTGCATAAAATAGTTTTAAAATATATTAAAGATAAATTTTGTTTTGTAGATCTCGCCATAAGAAACACAATTGTGCAAACAGATTTGGAAAATGAATTTTTGTGAGAGAATTATGCTCATTCAAGTATGCATGTATGCCGTGTCTTTTCTTGCATGCAGTGTCTTTACTTTTCCTTTTTAACAGATGTCAGCTTCACGTGTTCTTGTTGTCTAAGTACCAGTACCAATAAACCAAAAACAAAACCAAGATGACAGGGTCGCGCGATCGGTCAAGGCACGACCCGTCGCGCGCTAAACCCGCCCTTTCTTCTATTTCATCTCTGAGTGGAGGTGGCAATCCTTAAAAAGAAGAAATGTAAGTACATACAAAGAGAAGAAAGGCAGTGAAAAAAAAAAGAGGGGATGTAGGTAGGCTCCACCGATAAGCCGGCTCAACAAGACGGTTAAGGTAGGCAACTCTACCCCTTCTTTTGGTGTTTTCATCTCCCGAGTTTTCCTTCGGCCTTGTCACTGCTATTCCTCAGTATATGCCCATACTCGGTACTTTCTGAGCTTCAACAAGGCATGCTTTGGTGTGTAGAGTGGCTAGTGGAGGCCGTGTGCTAGGGTCATCGATTTCACTCGTTTTGCGATCTTTGGCTTTATCGTCGATTTGAGTTCTTCCGCTGTGTTCCTTGTTGTGTCCTAGGTACAATAGCTGGTTAGTAGCTGTCGGGATTTTAGTCCAGCAGTGCACCACGGGATGCCTCACGTGGTACTTTTAGGGCAGGCGAGTCCAACCGTAGCTCGATGGTTCGCGTGAAACGCGACAATGAACACAAAGAATATGAATTTATACAGGTTCGGGCCGCGAGATGCGTAATACCCTACGTCCTGTTTGCTGCTGATTGTATTGATTATGAGTATTAGATGTTACAATGAGCGCTAGGGCTTCGGTATACGAGGACGCGAGGGCATGCGTGGTACAATGAAAGATGCCTCGTAGGGGTCCGTTACCCGCCTTATATAATCTGGCGTGGTTTGGGTTACAAGTCGGTTTCCCTCTACAACTCCTAGTCGGTTTTGACTACAACACGTCACATGAAATCCTCAATCTATACTCTTTTCCATCTTTGAGCCCGCCGATTCCCGAAAGTTATATCCGAGCAGCGCACTTTACGTAACCTTCCTTGATTACAACTTCCTTGTCTTGATCTCCACGACTTGATATCTTCATAATTGGGCTTGAGTTATTCGGTCGGCCTAGTAACTCGGCCGACCGATCACCTTGAGCCCTCCACTGGCCCATGACTTGAATCCACGCCATGAGGAGCCAGGGGATATTTATCCCCATAAGCCCCTGAGCTTCAAATTGACTTGAGAAACAATCAGGTTGAATATCCAAATTCTGCTTTCTGAATGTCTTGCCTGTGGTCTTTGAAAAAATTCTGATGGTGGTATCCTCCATGCAGCCCCTGAGACTGAAGTTAATTTTGAGAATAATTAACTTGAGACTTCCAAGAAATCCGTAGTTCTAAATATAAACACTGCCAAGTTAACCAGCACTTCCTTCAATATCACCCCCAATCAACAATTGCTTGTCTACATTGGTTGCACCGTCCAGGTGCACCCAATGGGTGTAGCCTCCGAGCTTCGAATTGACTTGAGTAACAATCGGCTCGAAGATCCAAAATCCAGAATAAATCTTCTTCCACTCATCATTTATCCATTGGTTGCACCGACCAGGTTCACCCAATGGGTGTAGCCCCTGAGCTCTGAGTTGACTTGAGTAACAATCACCTCAAAGATCCCAATTCAGCTACGTGAACCTGCACTGTGCAAGAAGAGAGGTTGTCGGGTTGAATTTTAAGAGGCTCATGTTCACCCCCTTTAGTTGCCTTTTTAGGCCCTTCAGCTTTGAATTGGACAATGGGTAGGATAGAGTAGGATTCAAACACTATAACTAGGGGTCCTAAATACGGGGCGTACCGTGTGTAACCGTAAGATTACTTAGGTAGTTAGTATGGGTGTGCGGCGCGGCCACAATTTGCCTAGGTGCCAGCATAACCACTTTCAATACAGTCCAGTGGGGCTCAACTTCTTTCTTCTTCCTTCCTCCATGTCCTCCCTTTTTGTCTCCTTTCTTTTTTGCTTGCAGCGATATGGCAGCAGGTCAGGGGCTTGAGCCCTCAACCTCTAGATCTACCCCTAGCCAATATTTATGATAGCGCCCAATGTTGTGCTCTAGGGTTGTTGAAGGCTATTGTGTGTAGATCTGGGACGGCTGTTGTGTGCGTCACTTTCGGCCGCAAGCGGATGTGATCGAGAGGTTTCAGGCCGCAAAACAAAACCAAAAACAGACAAAGCTCCCCCTACCTAAAACAAAATTATTCTCATACTCATCTCGCCTTTTACGTTTTGTGTATCCAGCTTGTTTCGTAACACCTATAAAAGTGCCTTCCAAACCAAAGTAGCAGCATTGATCCAAGCAACAGGCTACATGTATATGTGTTGTAAGAATTAAGAAAACTAGTTGCTAATACCAATAGGTTACGTCTATCAAGCTCTCTGTAAATGAAACTGAGCCTGTATTGGAAAGCATATTTACCCATTTTTATCTATATAATAAGACCGTCATTATTTCAAAATGACCAACAACAACAGATTTCATCGTCTAATCTCTCCCACTGTCAAAAATATGGAATCAAATTGGACAACAAGTCCGTGCAAAGGATGCTCATAATCCAAGCGATGGAACCAATTTTAAAAGCCTCACATAGGCATGAACATCTCTGGTGGGATATTTCTGTGTAAGTTCTTCCACCCCTTCCTCTTTTGTTCACAAGCAGGCATGTAGCAGGGCGTTATCAATGCTGTCGGGCATAGGGCTCGGTAAAGAATTTAATGTATGTTAACTTAAGAGGATGCTTTTGGCAAAAAATAAACTACGATTACTGGAGTTCGAGATCATGTCCCTACAAATATGCGGCCAAGTGTTAGATGATCTTGGAAGCAAAGGGGCAAGTGGCGACGATTAGTTGATCTAGGATCTTGAGGATTTGCTCGGGGCAGCTGAAGGCAAAGGGAATAATAACGAACTAATATGGCACGGAGATGATTTCTTCGTTGGGATAGATTTCGCCGCGTTGAAGTCGATCACAAAGCTCCCCTGGCACGGGGACGACAATGACTATTTTTTTCTTGGATCTTGAGTATTTGCTCAGGGCACCTGAAGTCGAAGTCGAAGATAAGGTGCATAGGGGGGCAATGCCCCCCAATGGTCGTCCCGTAATTCCAAAGGGAATATTTTTCTGCAAATGGCCATGTAAATAAATGCTAAATAATGCCCTCACAGCCCAATGCCCCAACATCATGTTGGGTATGGCCCAGCTAGAAAGAATACGGAGCATACAATACAGCCACCAGTTCAGCTTCTCGCGTAACTTGCCAACTCTCTAGTTCAACGTATCGGCTTCTCGCTCCCATTCTGTCATTCGCATCTGCTATCACCACCGAGGCGCCGACCATGCGCCTGACCGGCGATCAGCCTAATAGCCTCCAACCTTCCACACCGAACATTAGTACGACGAGCTCCGCAGCGAGTAGCCGCTATCTGTGGTTAGCACGGTAACTACGATTTTGCTACCCTAAATCTCATATTTGATAATCTTGCTCCTCATCTTATTTTAGCTTTCAATTTTAGGTCATTTAAGATATGAAGAGACCAAGAACTGGACTTCATCGTTTCTTTAAGCTAGTTGATTCAAGCACTAGTCCTACTATTGATGTGCATGCTAAAACTGAATGCCCTATTTCTAACCCAAAAAATGCACAAGATAATGCTCAAGTTGAGGCTGATGTTGCGGCTACACCACCGGAGCCCGAAGAAACTATATTAACGACACGATTTTTGAATTGTCTAGATTTTTAAACATGTCTCATGGCATTGGCCAGCCCCAATGTTACTGCGGCGACATGGGCGGCGGCCGGCTCTCGAGCAGCAGCAGGAGCGACCGGCCCCAGTGTTGGTGCGGCGCCATAGGCGGCGGCCGGCCCTAGAGCGGTGGCGGGAGAGGCCGGCCCTGAACTATTGTTGCGCTCTAGGGTCATTGAAGGCTTCAGCCAAACCTCATTACCAACTTTTATGTCTTTGGCGTTATCAGTGATCAACGCTTCTGCATGCTTGTTTGTCTAACAGAGGGAAGTATTTGTACTCCCTCCATGCAAAATTACAAGAGGTTCTAGGCCTATAAAAGATTCATTCATTTCTCTACATATATGTACAATATGTGTCTAGATTCATCAACATATATATGAATATGGACAGATAACAAGAGAAATAAAATCCTTACAATTTGAGACGGAGGGAGTACATTTTTAAGTTTATTAGTAATATGCATGGCCGGACCTACATTCATGGCAGCGAGGGCTTAGTCCCTAAAAAAAAGAATCTGGCATTGTTCTGCACTGTAGATAGAATGGAGTTTGAATTTGAGATAGACTTAGGCTCCGACTCAAGTGTTGGTGTGCAGTGGTAGTCTGCAAATTTTTACCATATATACTTGTCGTTTTTCAACGACTGTATAGAGCATGCCTCGCTTGTATTTCTTCATAGGTCCGCTCGTGTAAGTGATGCCTAGGTTTATCCAAATTTTCTAAAGAATATGATATGAGAGCCACTCCATCGTAAATACACACGGCAATCATACCAAATATAAAATATGTGTGTACACTCTACACGTCGTGGGTTAAATCCAACAAATCGCTGAATGTGCGCATACCGCCATCGTAGGTACAGCAGCACAGCACAAAACATGATGGACGCAGGACGCAGGACGCAGGACGCTGGAACCCAAGGAAAACACCTCCCCACCCACTGACATGGACGGCCCACGTGCCCCGCCTGTCGCCCGTCGGTGGGCCGCGCTCAGCGAGCCCCGGCGGACGGTGGTTATGTTTAATCGCTTCCGCGCCCGCCCGCCCGCGTCAGCCCGTCGCAGCAGGCAAGTGCAGACGGGACGGGACGGGGCGCCTGCCTCCCGGGAACCGCCTCCCCCAACAAGAACCGTCCGCCGACGCGCTCGCCCCTCAGCCTCCACCGCGGCTAATCGCCATGGACGCCGGCGGAGGCGCCGTGGCGGCGTCAGGCGGCCTGGACGACGCGGACGCGGCCTTCTTCTCGCGCCGCGGGCACCGCTGCTGCGGCTGCTTCTGGGCGCCGCCGTGGGCGTCCTCGCCCTCGTCCGCGTCCCCGCACGCGCGCCGCGCGACGACGGGCGAGGAGTGGTGGCACCGCGTCGGGGAAGCGGGCAGGCGCCGGTGGTGGCGGCGCGGGGTGGACGCGCTGATGAAGGTGCGCGAGTGGTCGGAGCTCGTGGCCGGCCCGCGCTGGAAGACCTTCATCCGCCGGTTCCGCCGCAGCAGCTCGCGCCACGCCGCCGGCTGCGGAGGCGGGAAGCTCAACTACGACCCGCTCAGCTACGCGCTCAACTTCGACGACGGCCACGGCGGCGGCGGTGGCCCCAACAGCCCCGAGGGCGGCGACTACGCCGGGTTCCGCGACTTCTCCGCCCGCTTCGTCGCGCCACCGGGCTCTGCCAAAACGTCCATGGACCTCGGCGTCCGCGACGCGCCGCCGTTCTTGCTCCACCACCCGCACTCCCCGCGGCCGCCTCCCGCCGCCGCCGCCGCGAGGGCCTGACGTGCGTCGATCGACGCGGCGCCGGCGGAACCGTCAGCTGCGCTGCTTGTCATTAATGGGGGCGGCGGAGGCGATAAGGCAGGGGAGAAGACCGTCGCTTTCGTCCTCTTGTTCGTCCAGTTGTTCTTGCTTTTTTTGATTGTGGATGGATGGTGTGGTGTCCATAGGGAATAGAGGTCCTTACTGAATTCCTTTTTGTTTTGGTCTTCTTTTGCGTGTAATTTTTGTAAAATAGAATTGCTACTGCTAGTATATTCCTACAAGCATCCAAAACTGTCATTATAGATACACATCTAAAACTGTTCATTCTTGGAGGGTGAGATCAGAGATGAGACAAGCAGTGTTGATGTTTTTTGTCATCATGTTGAGAACTTGCATATACCATTGTTTTTATTAGACTGGGCTCACCAGAAGGCTCAAAAGAAAGCGTTAGAGAGCGTTCATATACTGTTTGGCACTATAGACAGAGAGAGGGGTAGTTGGAATAATGGATGGGCGGAGTTGGATGGGCGCACTGGTGAGCCCAGTCTTACAGTACCTCGTTGGTCTTTACACACGATATCGGTTTTAAAAAGCGTTAGATCTGAGTTTTACGCACGATCTTTGATTTAAAAGTGTAGTAGAGTATTAAATAAGACTTGAACATCGTATTTAGTGGTAAGTGGTAACTCGTTCATTTCGCCTTCTTGGCTTGCTTTTGTAAAACGCCAGCTTTTTGGACCCATCTGCATCTGAGAGGCCTTTTATAACTTTTGCTGAATCATGCTAGGAATTAGAGTTCGACTGAAAATTCCACTGCCTGGGATGGGACTACGGGACGGGAGCCTGCGGCAACTGGGGCGGAGTAGCCGCTTATTTTCGGCCTCTCCACCCGTGGATCTGGGCATTGGCCCTGTCGACACGGTTCGTGCGAGCACATCTTCCACGCCACAACCCCATGATCTCACACGACGCTGTGAATCTCGATCCGATCAGGAGTCAGGGGCACAGGACCGACCTGACCTCTGCTCCATGCCCGCCGGGCAGCTGGGACTGCGAGCCGTTGTTTGGTCTAAAACAAAGCCGTTAACATTTTCCATCAATCCGGTCATCGTCTCCGTCTCCGGCACCCACCTCCCCGGCGAGTCGGCGACCACACCCCCACTCCCCGGCCCTGCGTCAGCTTTCGTCCATTGACGTCGCAACAGCTATCCATGCTCGGCAGATCGAAACGCTCGCAGGCACAGTTCCCTTCAATGATTGACGGCTGATTCAGGGAGCGACGCAACTGAAGAATCGAATCGGGGACAGGCAATATTCCGGCTCCTCAGCTCATGACGTTAACAGCGGACCAATATGGGCCTCTTGCTTCACTTCACGAACGATTACAGGAGGACTAACAATATCTCTAATGAGGGTGATGTTATTGCAATACATACAGTGTTCTGCTTGATCAAACCGTTGTCGTTTATATTGAACTTAGCAGCAACACTGCATGCTACCCTGTCAGTTCTATCTGAATATTTTTTTCCTTTTTCTTATAGGGTATTTGTCAGAATAATTTGTAGGGGTTAAACAACCTAAATACCTCCTGTACCCAGAATGCCAGCCAAAAGCCTGAGGTACTACTCAAATTTCTTCAGCTTTCATGAACTGACTTTACACTATTTACGTGCTAAAAGGCTGAGGAAGGAGCTGGCAGATGCGCCGGTGCTTGACAGTACACTGGTAGCATCACCAATCACACACTGACAGCACTGAGATCAAAGCAAGGGTCCATTGACCCACTGACAGCGCCGAGACGAAAAGCTGCCGAGTCAAAACCTCGAAATATGTACGACTACGATCATGACAACACGACCACTCGTTCGTTCAGCGGTCTGCAGGAGCTTCAGTTTTTTGTTCAGATGCTCTTGTTCGTTTCAATCATGCCCAAGCCTTGCCTTTACTCGTGAGCGTCTGCATTGGTCGACTGGCCGTAGCGCTGAAAGTCTGGATGAACGCCTGTGCTGTTCCACCAATTTTCACGTCAAGAACAGTATCGTGAGTTCGTGGCCTGCACCGGCCTTATCTGATCAGCCAGCGCTCCTCTGGGCCTGAGGCCTGGAGCTTTGTGGGTCCTGGGGCCTGCAAATTTGTGAAAGATTTAGTATCCGTTCCAAACGCAGAAATTTCATAGGAATCACGCAGAAATTTGACAGAAATCAGTTTAATTTTTCATTAAGAATGCAAGAACAGGGAAATTTTCCCGTATTCCAAACATGCCTGAAATTAAACGAATCCTTGAAACTTGTCATGAGCAATTGAGCATGGAAATGGCCAAATGGGGATCTGGGGAACCAATCACAGAGCATGTGTTTCAGATGCCAAAACAAACAAACAAACAAACAACAGCTGGTGGTCAGAATTTCAGATCTGGTCATTAGCAGTAACTATATAATTAACAAGTGAACTTGGGTCTATTTGGAGCGGCAAGAACTGTCAGGATGAGTTGAATTCACATCTCAGATCAGATCCCGGTGCAAAATGCCTGCCGGATACATGGCATACTGCACATGACACCTGCTCAGTGCTCATCTCATTTAGTGGAGTCATTTGGTGTGCGCACTTGACGCTGCTTTCTGGTTTCACAATTAGCCAAAAGATGAGTGATCACACTACACTGTCAGTGAATTTCACTCCACTACGAAGCACCTCCCCTCTTTTTTTTTCCGGCACTTCATCAGCATACTGTATCATGAAAACACCTTGGTTCCACTCGGCCTGGTCGCCGTCTAGTCCACCACCATGAGGCGCAGTTAGCTGAAAGGATATGATTTTCAGTTGGATGTCGATGCAGAAAGAGAGCTGACGGAGATCGAATGGTCACCCCTTTCTCAGAGATAGAGCACCAGCGCAGAAGGTGTTAGCCCCACTTTACCAAATTGCCAGCTGATATCTCAAAAACTTTGTAGATCTGAGTAACAACGATGACGTTCATCTTCATCCTACATATTGGAAGTGAGTAGCAACAAAATCAAAGAACCTGAGAAACACTTGTAGCCATTAAAATGGTAAGAATATAGTCAGGCAGATGTTATCGGTACATATACTAGACATATAAAAAAATGCCGGATGTCTATACATGTATTCTTTGAGCATTATGGGCTTCTGGCTGCCAAGGAATTTCCTTTCACCAATCTGACCTTTTCCCTTATTTTGAGTAAAGAGATTCTTGAAAGAGCCGATGTAAAATTCACAAAGTAGTTTAAAAGGAAAAGACATTGAGAAAGGCAGCAGCAGGCTGACAGACTAAAAGCAAAAGATGTATGTTTGGTCTGAGAAGGCAGTCTCAATCATTAGAATTTCCTGTGCATGTCAATCACTATGCTCATCAGAAGGATGAAGGCGGGAATATCATGAGCCCATCACCTAGTACCATGAATTCAAAAATTATGATGTTTCTACCCAAACATTTAAAGCTGAACAAGTTGAAATATTGGACACTGTTCTGCTTTAAGAGTCCAAAACACTCTTTGATACTCGCAAATATACATGAATTCAGGACCATGTAGTTAATTCTGCACTAGAGAATCTGAAACTAACTCTATAAGCATAAAGGGCAAAAAGCATACCATTTTGAGGAAAACTATTGTGAATACAGAACCTTAGTAAAAAAAGGGTAGCCCGGTGCATGAGCGCGGGTCCAGTTCATTCAGAATAAAAAAAATACTAGAACCTTAAGACTGTTCAGCAGCCAATAGGTACTTTCATGGGAATATGATACATTTGTAAATTTCAACGAAGTCTTTCGAAAATAATCTAGACTGCCAGAGGAAAAAAATGCTATTTAAAGAAACCAATTCCTTCAATTCAACTAGTGCATGAGCAGTTAATGACGGTGTATAATATCTAGTAGCTCATCATATTATAATAGTAATGCAAGTCTTCTCATGTATTTTGGCCAATGAATGTCAAGACATGAGAAGATACAGGCCAATGTCAACAATAATACCCTGATCAGTGATCACCACATAAAGAACAATTGCAAGTATATAAATGATGGCATCTGACCAACACAAAATATTCAGGCAGACCAGAAGCACAGCACTGTAAGTCATCACAATCTACATGGTGCAACATACAACTAAGATGGTATGACCACCAAAAGTTAAGCCCCCAATGAGATTGACACTCCAATCAAAATCAGCACATGAAAACTAGACAAGAAGAATGGCTACAGGTGAGAAATGAAGTGAGCAACGCTAACAAAGGAAACATTAGCTACTATTACAGAGTCATATGTTTGATGTATCGGTAGTTCCTCCCCTCTTCATCCATGGAAGGCTCCCAGCATCCGAACATTCATCGGAACCGGCAGGTAGCTTGCCCTTGAGATTAGACCACTGCCAAATCTTGGACACCGAGAAACTCTCTCCTTTGTTCCGCGCGCAGATCTTCTTCCCCTCCATAATATCAGCATTGATCGAACTTAAGCCGGGCGGGCTTCCCCTCATCGCACCGCCAGCACCGTTTCTATTCCGGCCAGGCTGGAGAGCCACCCGGAGCTCAGAAGTGCCAAGAACATACTGATAGGTGCCCATGGAGAAGCATCTCCTCCCATCCAAGCTGCTGCTGCTGCTCTCCCCTTGATCCCTACTCAGCACACGAGCATTGGCATTGGCATTGCCATTGCCACCTTCCACGGGGCCCTGGGTCCCGACATTCTTGAACTTGCCCAGCCTCACAGGGAACACCCTCTTCTCAGCCATCGGCGTCTGCGGCATCCCTGAAGCCTTGTGCCCACCAGGCAACCCATACCCGTCGTCGCAATCCTCGGGCAGGGCCCCTTCGTCGCGCCCGTCGTCGAAATCGAACATGGGGTGGTCGTCGCCCATGAGGCCCGGGACGAAGAGCACCCCGCGGCAGAGCGGGCAGGTGGAGTTGGAGAGCAGCCAGGTGTCGATGCAGTCGAGGTGGAAGGCGTGGCCGCAGAGCGGGAGCAGGCGGAGCCGGTCCTCGGCGTCGAACTCGCAGAGGCAGACAGCGCAGTCGAAGGGCTCCTTGTCGCCGCCGCCGGCGCCCACGACGATCTCGCGGTAGGCGAAGACGGGCAGCGCGTCGATGAAGGCCTGGTCGAGCCCCGAGTCGTGGAGGTGGAACAGCTGCTGGAGCTGCCGCTGCAGCGCCGCCGCGTCCGCGTCCCCTCCTCCCGCGCCGCGCGCCGCCGACGACGCCGACGACGCCGGGGCCCCTCGTCCGCGGTGCCGCTTCTTCATGAGCACGCGCACCAGGAGGTGGAGCAGGCCGGAGACGAAGAACACCACGGCGAGAATCACGATGATGAAGAGCACCGCGGGGCTAATCTTCCCTCCCCCTCCGCCTACGCCGCCTCCCCCACCCGCACCCTGCGCCTGTTGCACCGCCGGAGGCAGCGGCGGCGGTGGCGGAGGAAGAGCCGGGGCGGGAAGGGTCCCGTACAGGAGCGCGTCCCTGACGACGCCGGCGCCATGGAGGCGGCGGGGGCCGTAGGATCCGGGGGACGAAGAAGTCGAAGAGGCCGCCGCTTCAGCCATGCCTGCTACGAGCTCGGGTACTTGCGGAGAGGCCGCCACCGCATCTCATCGGTTACCGCGGGCCAGAGATTCGATCCTCCGGAAGAAGAAAGGAAACCACCACTCCAGCGATCCCCGTCCGTCTGGACTCTGGACGAGATGCGGAAGTCGCACCTAAAAGCGGCGGCCCCCCGGAAGCGGACGAGGAGGTAGGGGCCAAGCGACCTGAAACCCTCGGGACGGGAGCTTTGGGCTGGAGCAGGCGAAGCACACAGAGGTTGAGGAAGGGTAAGAATTGGGTGGAGGCTCGGCCACTGTTGGGACTGGGGCGGGGCTACGGGAGCTCCGGTGTCTGGTGTGGTGGGAGCGCACGAGCTGGGGCGGCGAAAGCGACGGCAGCCAGCAAAGAGTGGTGCGGTGGTGGCGGCGGCGGCTCGGTGGTGGTGGCTTTTGGGCTTGGGCGTTTTTGCGAGGTGCGGGTGGTGTGCGCGTCGCTTTCGTTTCGTCGGTCGGTCACAGGCCGCGCGGCCTCGCCAGGCCGCTCGTGTGCTCGCGGACGTGTGGGCGCGAGGCCAGGCCGTCATGGTCACTCGCAGAGTCACGGGCCCGTGCGGGTTGTGTGACCGCCTGACCGCCCAGCTGCCGCGATGGCCGAATGCGACTGGGCTTGGAATCTGTGGAGGCCTCGCTCGCTCGGGGCCATTAGGTTGGTAGGTATGAAAATGGATCGAATGGACTTCCGCTTCCGGTATCCAAAATTCCTAAGAATTTTTTAGTCCGAATCAAAGCAGAGTGGAGCAGATATTGCAATAGATGGATATGAATATACGAGGTTTTCAGAGGTCGAATATACAACACAGTGCGGAGTTGGATCAGAATCGAAGTAGAAATTAATTTTATATAATCTGATAATACACACTTCTATAATCAGATAATACAGTGTGGGTTTGATCGGAAGTGATTGGCTTTAGCTGCATCAGAGTTCATCTTTTTGTTTTACTGTAGCAAAAATTTCGGTTTGACCGGAAAACCCCGTTTTCTAGACCGAAATCCACTTCCCGGTACCGACCGGAAACGGAATTCCAGTCCGAAAAACCGGAATTTCCGACCGGAAACGGAATTCCAGTCCGGAAAACCGGAATTTCCGACCGGAATTGCGAACCGTGAGCTGCATTGCGCAGCCATAGCAGTAGCAACAGAAATAGGTGGCAGTAGCAACAGAAATAGGAAACGTTGGATTTCTCATTGAATGGTGGATGGTGGCTTCTTCGAGCCAGCAACAGCCATCCGCAGCCACTAGCAGCAGTTTCCAACCGGCTCCGGCTTCTCGCTTCTTCCTAGCGAGGAGCTGTTTTTCTCTCCTACAAAAATGAACATGTTTTTCTCTCCTAGAAAAATGAAATACACACAAGGAGAAGCCGATGAAGCCACCCTCATGGAGCTTCTTTTGGCTCTTGCTGCAGACCTACCCACTGCTTCAAAAGTTGGAGCTAGAGCCCAATGAAACTGTGCCAAACTGCCCCTAAGGTCACGGTTTCACCCCTAAAGGTTACCCGCAAAAAAAAAAAAGATGCCCCTAAGGTTTTTAAGTATTTCACGAACAAAAACTAGAAAGCCTTAAATAACATGGTAAAAATAATCATAATTTTTATACTAAAATAATCATATTCATAGTTCTTTAAATGGATGCGGATATGGATGCAAGGTTTTCAGAGGTCAGAATCGAAATGGGTGAAATAATGCACAGTGGATAAAAGACACAGCGGTCCGCATGTCAGTCGCACAAGTTCGGCTAACACGTGAGGCATCCAGGGGATGTTTGCTTGCGGCTTCAACTAGCTGCTTGGGCTGCGCATCAAGACGGCTAGAAGACGGCCGGAGTCGGCCGCGCAGCAGCAGCCTAGGAGGCGTTGAACCAAACAACTAAATAAGCCATAGTTAGCCTAAGCACCTAGCGTATTTAACTATTTAAGCAAAATGTGGGGAGACGCAGGACTCGAGAAGACATACGACAGAATACGATATAGAAATGATAAAGGGACAGGAATTCATATGCATCAATCTATATAGTTAAACGGAATCCCAAACTCTCACTTGCATTTTCGATAAGTTCATGATTGCAGGCTCACAGCCACCACTTCCCAGGGTATGTTTCTCAGCGTTTATCAGCAAATTTCATGCAATGATATGCCAACAGCTTGGCGAATGGATTGAGCAGGAGTGCCAACATCAGGTCCTGGGCATCGCATAAACTGAGATAAACCATGATTGTACAGCCCAACCACTGTTTGGGGAAGGAAGCCCTCCCATCCCACTGTTCACCTTTTACGTTGGACTAATCCATTCTCGGTCAGGTATTCCACAAATTCATCTATGAGGTAGGGCCAGGCACCTTCGTCGTCATAGTTGGATAACTGTGGATCGATGGTCTGCAACAAAACAAATAATAATAATAATTTGCAAAAGATATAACAGCAAGCAGTTTTCAAGAAAAATCATGTAACCCCTTGAACCTAACGGGAGACATGATGAGGTATCGGACTGCATGTTACTTCTGAGTGATTCAGCTGCTCAAATATTAGCTTGACCCGGACTCCAGAACTGCTGATTACAAAAACTAGCTAGCAACTACAGCCAAAGCCAAGGCACATCAACTAATCCACCTCAATCAGATCGCAAAGGTCCCAATCAAGTTTATCTGCCAGATCGTGGCATCATACAGACCATCTAAATGCACTATATTTGATTTCGCACTGGGCAAGTGGGCATCTATGTTAACCAAAGCCACAACAGGTGCTCCATATACAAGGGAGGTAAATGGACAGAAGTACCTTCACAAATTCCAGCAGCTGGGCCCATGTGTCTCTAGAAATGGCTTTATTATGCCTGACCTGAAATTTGAAGAGCTCAAGGTGAGCAACAGTAAAGCCCAATGGCATTAATTTTGAGAATGAAATTAGTGGAACAATCATTGGTGTCAGTTATACCTGTAAAAACTGGCACCAATGATCTAGAAGAGGCCAGTTCCTTTCAGCAAATAACAACTGCCACATTCCAATAGCAGTTTCCAGTGAGAGGGACTTTTGACCCTGCCAAATAAGGATACGTTACAAAAGGTTCATAGAAAATATCATTATACTAATTTATGAGTGAAAGAAAGTTTCCAATGGCCTGCAAATATGAATAACATTTTTAAATACTGGATGAAATATTGCAAGGCTAACCTTTTCCCTTGCCCAAGTGAAAGCGAAGTTGTATATCTCACGGAACTTATCTGGTGAGAAAAAAGTAAACACACTGGTTGGAGAAGGAAAAGAAAAGGTAGTCATTTCAAATTACACATCTAATCTATATAAACTATATAAGCACAACCCAATAAAGATCATTAACTTTATTTCTCTCAACATACAACATATCAACATCATCTATGGGCCCACTAAGTTAGGAGCCATGTCACCAACCACTAGGACCTTCTATTGATGTCTACCATCGATCTTTTGTGGCTAATAACATCCATGCATGCAACTATTAGTCATTGCGAGTATTTGGCTATAAAATTCCAGCATTATAAACATAGAAAGGATCAATCATTTAAGATGCGACATGTCTCAACCAATATGAATATGTTATCAAGTATATTGTCTTGAAAAAAAAATAGTGTCATGCAATCATTGTATATTTCTAACTTCAAAGTTCACTTAAAAATTAGTTTAAAATTTCCGCAGCAACGGGCGGGGTATCACCTAGTTCTAAATAAAAGCAAACCCCTTGCCATTAATGCAGACTTCACATACATTGGAGAACATCTTTCTGAAGTAAAGTAACAAGTGGCCATATCTTAATTACAATAATACATTATTAAGTTTTGCTTGAAGTGAAGGTAACTCACTGTCATCTTTTAGCTCAGCTCGTAATGATGGTAATTTTCCACGAAACTTCTCAATTGAATCTACCCTGTAAATAACAACAGAACTTACTAAAAGAAAAACAATGCACAAACAATTTAGGGCCTTGATCAACTTCATATGGGAATATCGCACTTACCCAATTGACTGCAGTCCACCAATGAATTCCTGGCGAGTAAATTCACACATTGTGGCAGCTTTCATGTGCCATGATATGACAAGCTGAAAATAGCACACATGACTATAAGACTAGGAGTAATAAGGATTCAATTAAATATGGAATAGGCATACAAAACTTGGCTGGGGAGAAGACACCCCCTTGGCTTTCCTTAAGAAAAGGGAGTGCCAAACCCTTTTGGGAGGTATGCACACAAGGCTATATGTTGGAAATAACCCTGTGTGCGTCTAGGCTCAATGCTATTAGTGCTAGCTGGACTATCCAGACACCAGAGAGAAAATCTAGTGTGTGTTTCTGATAAACACTCAAGAGATAGGGAGTGATTTCCAATACTCTACCAATCAAATTATCACTCGATTCTCATAGATAGAACACACATACCAATATAAGCTTATTTTTTTCTGTGCAAACACTATCCAACATAAAATAGAACCAAATCTAACTCCAGCAGAAAAGTCCATAATACCATATCTGCTACAGAACTAATTTGTAATCAAACTTTTAGTAAATGTAACATATCACCAGTTTCGAATAAGCTAATCACATACCATGACAATATCCTGAGGATCCACCTGTACAATAAAGATGAGATATATGCATCAGAAACAATAGAAAGCTGGTGCCAATATTAGGCAATATAAGGTACTAAACAAACAAAAAACATAATTGACAAGCTCACAAGCACCTCCCCTGTGGCACAAAGCAGGACAAATGGCAAGTGATATATATATATAACTTCAATTCATGTTTTTAGAACCCTAAAAAATACAGACACCAGTAGGTGCAGATCTGGAAACAGAACTCAGCTTAGATCATTTGCCAGAGACAAGGACAGCGCGATGACCCAATAAGGCAACATATACAAATCATAGAGCCAAGCTAAATTTGATGAAAATCTGATCCTTAGTGTCGAAAACAATACTGTGCTAGTAAGATTTATCTCCTCCACAACACTGAGATAAAACCATAATAAAAAAGGGCAGCCCGGTGCATGAGCTCCCACTTGCGCGGGGTCCGGGGAGGAGATAAAACCATAATAAACGAAACAAAAATTTAGGGCTTGTCAAATAACTAAATGTTTGCTAAAGTGGTAAAAAAAAGTAGTCCCTACTCCATACTACCTGCCGCCCATGCAAACAAAAAAATCCCTGGGATGTATATCAGTGCAGCCATAACAAAAGTATATAGATTAGCCAGTGGACATCAGGGAAAACGTTACGGATTTTCCGTTTCCGGACCTACACGGGATGCACTTTCTGGTCCGGAAAGGGGTGGACTCTGGTTTCAATTCAAAATATGGAAGTCAAAATTTTTGGTCAAAAACGGTTTTCGGCTACAGTGAAACGGAATGGTGAACCCTGGTGGACAACTGGACATGCATAATTGGTGTAGTTGAGTATATCCAAATATAGCTTCAGAATAATATTTAATTTAAAAAAAAACTAAAAACATTTATGATAGCAATTAGCAATCAAAATGCTAGCTCACAAACCATGTCAGTGTACAATTTTTCTTTACTATTGCAATAAATGAATCAAATGGAGTAAGCACAAAATAGGGTTGGGCATTCGGTTTAAGGCTGACTCCAACAGCCACCTCCATCCCCTTCCTCCATCTTCTTTCTCTTCACTATTCCAACTACCCACGCTCACAGCTACAGTGCGTAATAGTACCGCATTTAATTTTGCAGTCTCCATATGCAGTCATCGCTGGAGATAGCCTAACCGAGCCATTCGGTTAGGCTCCATCGGTACAAGGGAACTTCGGTTTTAGATGGTCTGCAAACCGATTTGTGCAAACAAGATCGAACCAATGATTTCGGTGTTGGTTTCTTCAGTTCGGTGTTTGGCATCCACGAAGTTCGCATACCTGACACAAGAGCCCGTGCCATCATAGCCTCTCGAACGCGTCGCTTGCACATGTCGTCGCCATCGCCGCTCACACACACGGCGCTCCTTTGGGGCTGCTGCGCGGCGCCGCTTCTGCAGCTCCCGTGCAGTGCATGCTCGCTAATGCTACGTCCAGCCCCGCTGCTCCTCGCCTGCAAGCACGCGCAGCGCGCCATCGCCCTGCTGCTATGTGTGGCCCCCTTCGCTCCTCACCTGCGAGCATGTGTGGCACATCGTCGCCCTGCTGCTGTGCGCGGCGGCAGCAGCTACCCCTCGCTGCTGCTAGGGTTACCGATTGGAGAGGATGGGTGCCTCTGGCTGGGCTGTTGGCTGCGTTTTGGCCTTTTGGGTGGTGGACTGGCCTTGCTGGGCGGGAGTGCATTTGGGGCCAAGATGACTAGCCACTTGTGGCCCAGGTAGGCTAGTGCAGCACACAGGAGGAACAAAAGCTTCAGTGTTGGTTCGGTTGCTCGGTGTACGCATGGTAGGAACCAAAACCAAAGCCGATCACCCAAGTTTGCAAAACCAAAAACCGAAGCCAAAACCGAAAACCAAAAAATGAGATTTCAGTTCGCTTCGGCTCGGTTCTCAATCTTCGGTGTAAAAGTGTCCACCCCTAGAACAACATATGCGTGAAGGTGGAAATCAAGCGAGTAAATAGTGAATGGATATTTATAGATGAAAATAAATGCTCCTTACCTGCAGATCATTGCAAAGCTGAGATACTCCCTCCACCATGATCATATCAGAATCAGGTTCTGCGAACAAAAGAATAATAGAACATGAAGTCCTTGTTCGGGAAAAATTCATAACGGGTAAGAGAACCTTGTGAAACAAAAGAAGGGGTTAATGTGTGTGTTATAGGACTTTTAGGACAATACTGTACATAACAATGTATGGAAATCCAAAAGTATCAGGTAAAAAAAGGGATTCAAGATTGAAAAAGTTGGTTAAGGCAGTGGAATTTGATACCCTTATATCTGTTGAAAATGTCTTCAAGATGCCGAGTATTGACCACAGAAATCTGAGGTTGGCTATAGAAGAAGTCAAAAGCTCCTTCCAAGTGCCAATCACTTGCTTTCAGCGCTTGAAGGGCAACCTTCTCACTGCATCAGGGATAAAAATTTTCTTACTGAGATTGTGATGAATAAACTACTTAGTACTAACTCAATTTGTTGACATCCACCTATTGTTATTCTTAAATGGTGTTCAAAATAACTGCAACCTTGAGACCAACATGTATACTCCTGACCAGTATGTCTTATGCGACCTTGATTATTTCCTAAGGGACATCATTTCAGGATTGGCAGCTATAAGAATTCATCTAGTCAACCAGATATCTATAAAGTATAAACTGTAGAGCAGCCACAGTGATTGATCTTGTAGCACCAAAATAATAATTGTTTCTGAAAAACAAGGCATCGAGGCACCAATTACACCTGGAACTCCATTCCAAAACTAGTAAGATATGATTTCCATGTATGGTAAGTATATGCCTAGAAGAGATGAGACAGAATGCAGCAATTCATAGAAAGGCAACAACATGGGTTTCTATAAGAGTATTAGACAACTATGTATCACTGATACTTCAAAAAGGCGCCATAAGCCCATACCCATACCCGTACCCGAAATGGTGCAATAAACTGATACATCACGATACGGCCCAATATGTGTATCTGGAAGTATCAGAAAATATGATTTAATCAACAAATTTAATTCCCAATACGCCAGTCAATGATACATGATACGCTAGCTGATACATCAGGGTGTTGGGCCAGATTCATCTCATTTAAAAGCACAAACGAAGCCCAATAACACAGGCCTCATGAAACCCTACTTCCCTCAACCAAACAAGACCCTCAGTCCACGAGCATGTCCTGGCTCTCATTATCTGCTCATCGTGTGCTGCAACTTGCTCACATAGTCACACTGCCAGGAGCTCGTGCTGCTGGGTGCATGCCATGGTTATTAAGGCGGTAAGGCAAGACGGTCACAAGCTCCCATCTTTGAGTCGACTAGGTGACACCTAGGTGAGGTAAGACGATGCCATATAAACATTTGTAACTTCAAAAACACGAGCATACAAGGAGGAGAAAAAGGAAAGAAGAAAGGCAAGGGACTAGAAAGGGCCCAGCCCACCAGCAGCCCACATCCCTAGCGTGTGGTACATAATAACCTAACATTCCTCTCCCTAGATCCATCAAACATCAAGCGCCGCCACCGCCCCTTCCTCTGCACACGCCTCTCGCCTTCCTCTCTATCCCACTCTTCCCTGCCTCATCTCTCCCCTTCCTCACTGCTGGTGCTGCCCCTTCCGGATCCCCTCCACCCAGATGCGGATCAAGTGCTGTTGACCTGCTACAGCTGCTCCCAGGTGTCACCGGTGAAGGAAGTTGCGATGGCAATAGAATCTGGAGTCGATGGGATGGCTGCGACAGCAATAGAAACTGGAGTCGGTGAGGATGGCGGTGAAGATAGGTGCTTGGCCCTTCTCCGGTTCTTCTTCTCTCTTCTACCTCTCCTCCTCTCTTACTTTGCTGCTGATTTGGTAAGGCGGCATGGACGCCCAGGATTTCTAGCACCTGGACACCTAGGCGATAACTTGAAAACCATGGCTGGTGCCTGGATCTGAAGCCGTCAGCTGCCAGGAGGCAAGGACTGTGATGTACAGCGCAGCAGGGGAGGCAGGGATGGCAGCAGCGTCAAAGAGAGCTCTCCCCACCACGTGATGCTGCCGATGTGCCTGCTGGCTCCAGTGGGAGTGGAGGGAGGGGCGGCATCAGTGAGTCTGCGACATCTTCGGCCAGGTGCTCGTGTGGCTCATTACCAAGTAGGTACGGGACTCCCTGTGTCCTTTGTGTTTTAATCCTCATTCATTTTGCGATTTTGGAGAGTTTTCGTCTTGAAGTTCAATATAGTCCAAGTGATCTGATCACGGATTAAAAGTCATTTTGATATATATTGCCATATCAGCTACCCTGTTTTGTTTTGGGAAATGCCACATCGCTGTATCAGTATCCACATTGGCGATACATATAGCTAGACGAAAGGAGGATGGCACGGAACAACTACCAAAATTTAGGATACCAATATTATGATAAGCACTAAATTCCATCTTAGACCAGAACGAGCATATCATACATGAATCGGCAGCTTGTTTATTGCAATTTGAACATTAGGATGCAAAATCTCTGTAAGTTTTCAACCAAACACATCAACCACTGGACCACTTAAGATGCCGTGTGACTAAGCTACCACCTACCATGCAATGATGAAAATGGCAACAAAAATTCTAGCCTCTACGGACCGGAAATTGAATCCCATTCGAAAGGAATTAAACAACCGCACCTGGCGCCCGTTATGGCCATGAACTGCTGCACCTTGTCGCGGTTTCCTCTCCCCAGCTTATACTGCACGGTGGACACACACACATAGCACGTAATCCTTTTTTTATAAACGAAGAAACATAACAAATAACCAACAGTATTTTTTTTAAAAGGAGAAAAAAACCCGTTAGATTCCAACAGCTCGCATATCGGATTGGGCCAGTTAACCCACGAATCGAAACCGTGGAGAACATAGACGGGGGGCGATTCCCGCAGGAGCCGATTCAGATACAGAAGAACTCACAAAAGGTGGGGGATGAAATCCGGGGGATCAGTACGAGTAGAACAGGGGCGGGTGGTACAACTCACCATCTTGGATCAGAGCACGAGGAAGACGCCGGGGAGGGGGAAGGGGCGGCGCGAGGTCAGGGTTGCGCGGCGATGCTTGAACTCTTGCGCCCCCTCGCCGCCACGCCCCTCCTGCTCCTTTTTATTCCCCACTCCCTCTCTTCTCTCTCTCTCTCGCTCGCTCGCTGATTAAATGCCTGCTTGCTGACTCCTCCAGCGTGGCGTGTGTATGCGGACGAAGACCCGGCCAGACCCGGGAGGCGGAATGGCCAAAATGCCCTCCCTACTCGGAGAAATGTGGGTATATCTCAGTTTAACCGTTTTAGGGCCGGTTTGAAACAAAACATTGTAAAACATAAAATCAGAAAGAACATAGAAATAGAAAAAGAATAGAGATGTAAATGAGAGGAATGAAAACTACAGTATCTTTTTAACATTGGGTGTTTGGATCATTGGAATTTGGATAGCATCGTGTGGGTGCCTTCTTGGACTTTGCAAAGGAAAAAAAACCATGAGCTACGAGTGAATTCTTTTTTTCCTCCAAAACGCAACGATACAGGAAAGTTTCCTTTAAAAAGGAACCAACAAATTCTTCATTCCAAATGCTGCTGCAGTAGCTAAACCTATATGAATTTGATTCCTTTAGAATTCCTTTGAAAATCCTTCAATCCAAACATAGTAGCGTTTGGTTAGAAAAATGTAGAATAGATCCATTTCTCAATGGGATCATGTGTGTTAAATTGAGATGGAGCTATCCCAATCCTAAAAAAGCTATCCCTCATCTCATTTGCTCTCCAATCAAACACACACTCAGTATGCACTATCCAGTGACCTTAGCCACATGTTCTTAGGAGCCTCACATACTCCAGCCATTCATATTTCAAGGCATATTTGCTACCAAAGGTTTTCGATACTACGGTTTAGGAATACCAAGGTCACACCTATCTGTAACAAAAATACCATGGTTTCAAAACATTGGTCTAGACTACAGTATCAAGTACTCAAAACAATAGTACAATTTTGGTAATACTATAGTATTGAAAATATTGTCTTACAAAAGACCAATAAAAGACCTTTATATCTGAAATACTATATTATTCTCAAATACTGTAGTATTCATTGCAACTATAAAAAACTTAGCTACCAAATAGAACCTCAGCGTGGTTATGTTTATTTTAAAAAAACACTGCGTAGATGAAGGGATCTAGACCCTATTTGGTGTTTTGGTAACTGTGATAACGTTGTGTGGACTAATGTTTCAATTGAGTATATTGAAGGGAATTGAGTCCACGGACAAATGAGCTCGGCTGGTATATATTAAACATGGTGATTGCTTCTGATGGATAGCTCAAGGCAAAAGTATAAAAATGGGTTTTGAGTTTTACCGGTCAAACAGTGCTTAGAGGATGGAAATTGACCGAATTAATAGGCTACATAGCCGTACTATAAGAGTGGTCAATTGTCTTTACTTGACTGGGTCTCCAGTGCTTCATCGATCATATAGTTGATGACATTGCATGATGGCTAACAACGCTTTCGGATTTGAAAGAAAACTCTATATAAAAGCTTGGTTGAAAATGGGCTGAGATTCTGTACTGCGGACTGTCCGGGCCTATGCGGTGGACTGTCCGCAAGGCTAACGCTTTCGTGGTCAGAAACTGGTGGTTTCTACGGTGGATGAGAATGTCCACAACAGACTGTCCGGCCTTAAGTGGCGGACTGTTCGTGGTTGAGAGATAAAATTCCACCAGTTTGCAACTGCCGGGGTTTTTAGGTTGAAAAGCGGATTGTCCGGCCTTGAATGGTGAATTGTCCACAGTGCATTTTTGGCACTTGAAGTAGGGTTCTAGCAGCAACGGTCAAAGTTTTGTTTTTTGAATGGCAAACTGTCTGGCCTTACAAGGCGGACTATCCGCAATTCATTTTTCAGCATGCTACACAAGGGGCAGAATCGCTGCGGTTTGAATCGGTTGAACTGCGGATTGTCCGGGCCTTGTAAGGCACACTGTCCGCAGTTGTTTTTCAGTGAGTCTGTCAATCATCTTTTTGAAATATAGCCGTTGGGTTGAGTGGTGGATTGTCTGAGGTTTGTACTGTGGACAGTTCGCAAGAACTCTGTTTTCATACGAAAGGCTCTGTAACGGCTAGTTTTTGGAGTGGGCTTTATATATACATGGTCCCCGACCGTGGTGGACTCTCTTGGCCATTTGGAACACTTGTTGAGCATCCTTGAACCTTCCCTCTCCTCTCTCCCCCCCCATAGTGCTTAGGATTGGATTATAGTGAGATTGAGAGGCACCTAGTATATTGCATCAGGTGTTTGATTTTTGGGGCACTAGGGAGATCATCAATCAATGTCTTGGAGGTTACCGCCTCCTAGACAGCTTGGTGGTGGCTGCCGTGGAGCTCTCCAAGGAAGATTGTGGAGGAGCCCCGATGGTAGTTGTGAGAGACGTTGTGCTTGCCTCACCGGAGTGGTGAAAAGCAACTCTGATGGATACCGAGGTTTGGAGAGGTTCTTTGGTCCAAGCTGTCTCGTATGCCAAGTGGAGTCTTGGTTGAGAGCAGTAGGATTTCATCGAATCCACCTCAACGTGGATTAGGGGTGACCGGCAAGCCACCGAGATCACAGGAAAAATCTTGTGCCTTGTGTTGTGAGTTTTCTCTTACTCATTTACATTCACGCATTTCTTTGTGCTTTACTTTACTAGAGCTTGATTTGTTGCTTGTCACTTTAGGTTGCAAACCCACTTAGCTCAACATAGACTAGACGATTTAAATCTCTTGTGGTTCTAATTAAATTTGCCCAGTGTCTTTTTTTTAGTAGTTACCGTCTCTTCACCCCCTCTAGCCGGTAATCTCAATCCTACAGTAAATGCATCAGACATATATGTATGATCACCCCTATGAATTCATGCACACCTATCACTTACTATGGGAACGGAGCCTTGCTGTCGACAGAAACGTCACCTATCACTGAATGAACAAAAACGATAAATTCTAAACTAATTCTAGGTAAATGCGGACATTCATACCAAGTCAAAAACTTGAATCTAAGTGGACAGGTTCCGCCACAAAGAATCTAATCAACTGAGCTACTCTTAGTTTGTTGGTTATGTTTAATTTAAATGGCATGTCACGTAACTAAAACAGTGATACAATAATATATTTAAGAGGAGAGAAAAGATCTTGGCTTCATCTCGACGGAACCAAGGGCTCGAAAACTTAAATAAAATCTTATTAAGGGTAATTTGTTTCATTTTCAATTACATGTTGCGGTGTTCTAATATGCTAATACTTAATTTAGACAAAAGTGCAAGTGGCTATATAAACCATATATATAGTACACTTAATCACGACACCAACCACCATGCGGCAAATAACTGCTACGGCTTACCACAAAGAAAATGTAGCACGCTTTGTGTGATTTGCATAGGTTTTGTGTGATTTTATGCATGGCATGATATTTATTTTATAATTAATTAAGTATAATCAATTATATGAATAAATTGTTTGAACATACATGTGGCCGCATAGTTTCTGTTCGACCAACTTTGAGCTTTGCTTGGTTTTTAAATTCAATTTGTGATACATTTTATTTGAAACTCCCCATAGAAAAATTCTGTTTCCCTACATATCCTTCCTTCTCTCTCTTTTGCCCTAGGCTTCCCAGCCACTCAGCTCGGGCCCGCCCAACTCTCCTCCCTCGCCCCCTCATTCCTCCCCACACCGCAGCAGGTCAGCAGCCCAGCTAATGGCGTCAAGATTTCACCAGGCTCTGTAATGGTTGAACAAGCATACCGTTAAGAGACAGGGTCGAATCTTGTTAACGCATGAATAATTACTGAGTTAAGTTTCAGGACAATTGTATTTGTTACTTTGTGCATCGCAATGCAAACGGCATAAATTTTCGCTTTGCTTGAAGTAATGGCCTACTCAATTTTGTTATCAGAGTTCAGAGTCAAAGGTGAGGTGATTCTAAGGACGGATGGCAGGCCGAAGTGGAGAAACCGAGCTACTGGGCTACTGGACTACTGGGCTCGGACTCGAAGTCGCATTTCATGTAGTAGTGTAAATGTGGCCCATATTGTTTCTTGGCTCAACTAATCACGTTGGACGTTGCATGTAGCAATGTCGAAAGCATTTTATATTTATATCACTATTACCTAAATAATCGATTGAGATTAGTGAATCCCTCTTTGCAACAAAGCCATTGCTAATTGAAGAACACCATAATCATGTCTTTTAATTTTCCTTAATCATATATCAAGAGTGTCTAAACTGGTAGAATTATAACTCGCCATAGGATCATTTAATTGTGATCACATACGTGCAAACTCATTATTCACTTTTTTTATAAGGTAACTCATTAGTCACTTTTGAGTTCGAGTTATCCAAATGATGTCACACGTCTAATGCTGTGTCAGCCATGAGTAGCTTCTCAAAAGAAGATTAGGGACCCTAAAGTGACACACTTTGTAAGTTTATGTACTAGCTTTACACATGCTAACAAGTTTAAGAACTAGACATGAATAACACTCCATTTATCCCAAATTATAAGAGATTCTATCCCTCTTTTATTTGTCCATATTCATATATATGTTAATGAATCTCGGAGGCTCCTTGTGGATATTCCACATTAATCCTTATTAGACGTGCTAAGAAAAAAAAGATAAATTTTAGAAATTCTCACAAAAATCAGAAACATTCGGCCATCCATGATGTAGCTTTAATAATAGTAACCGTTAAATCTATTATGTTTTCTAAAAAAATTACCCACCATGTCATTGTAAAGTCCGAAATTAAATAATCCCCTAAATTTGTAAAAAAATACACACCATACCATTATAAAATATAGATTAAATAACCCTCTAAATTTGCATGTAAATTACTTCCATGCCATTATATAAGATGAACTAAAATAAATCCAAAATCTGCATATAAATTAACCAATATGCAATCATTAAATATAAATTAAATAATTTCCAAATCTGCACAACGAGAGTACAGGTTGATGAACTAGTACTATTTAATACATATACATAGAGAAATGAATGAGCCTAGATGAAATCTACAACCTCTTACAATTTGGGACGGGGATACTCTATTTTTTTATAATCTAGGTGGTGACTAGAGGTGGGATGGTGAAAAGTTGAATTGGCTCAAGGTTCTTTTAACAACTCTATATCTAAAAAGATAACCCCTGCCACATATTTCTCTAGACATTCATGAAGCCAAGTTATCTCAAGAACCCACTAAGTTTCATGCCACATCATCATCCACTAGAATTTTTATTTAACGTTCTATCGATCATTTGTGGTTTTAATTCTTTTCTGCAATACACAACGGTATCATTCAAATTCCAGGAGCAATCACACCGTGAATTCATCTCGTCCGTAAAAAAGGACAATCCGAAAGGCCTTAAATCTCGTACGTGGACTATTACTCGTTCCAAAATGCACGCACATACTATTTTTTTACAAAGCGCATGCTCATTTTTTCGCAAGTTTTTTCCTTTTGCAAGAGGACGCACCGAAATGATCACGCGGATCACGGCAAAATCCTGCCCCGGCGTGCCAACAAAGCCGTCGCCGCCACACCGCCCGTCGCGCCGGCCCCGACCCCTCGGCAGCCGCGAGGCCGGCCGCGATCGCACGGGAACCCGTCGAGCTAGTAATGATTGCCCGGAGAGCCGCCTACGCGCGCCGGCCCGGCACCGCAGCGTACGTGGACCACGTCCGCCGACCGCCGTTGCGGCGCGCCATGCCCATGCACGCGCATCCGTCCCGCGGGTTGCTCTCCGACGCTCGCTCGCTTCGGCGCCCCCCCGTCCTTCGCCTCCTGCCCACCGCGCCGCGCCACCGTACCGGCAGCGCCATGTGCCGTCTCGCTCTCAGCGCCTCTGTAGCTATACCGCGTGGGGGGCGGTACGTACGGTACGCGCGCGACGGATGACAGCCACCGAAAATGTAATCCTGCCAAGTACTAGTATAATACAAGGTCCCTCATTAGCGGGCTCATGCATGCCAGTGGCTTGGCTAATAGCTAGCCTCGCGTGGGAAACGGGGCGGCGCACGGGACGGCACGGGTTGCACGCCCGGGACGTCTGGCGGGCGGATCGATCGGGGCGATGGAATTGAACGTGCGCGCAGAGGATCCGCGGCGTCCGTGGACCGCCGTGCGCTCACGGTATCGTCGCGATCTTTTCACGTACGTGTCGGGCCGGGGGGTCAACTCTGCTTTCCGCACCGACCGACCGGCCGACGGGGGCTCGAGAGGGGGTGAGAGAGAAGTCAACCAGCCCACGGACACGGGGTACGTGCGCGCACGGCGCACCTGGCGCGCACCGTACGTGAACGCCGCCACGCGCTCCCTCTGCTCGCCCGTGCAGTGCATGCATATGCATGCGGCGGCTTCGGCGAAGAAACCACTCGCGCGCTTTGGCGGGGAGCCGGGGAGGGAGGGCGATCGTGTCCAAAGCCGATGGAGCAGGCCATGATGAGCAATGCACGCATGGGCCCGGTGGATTCGCCCGGCCGGCGGCCTGTGGCTGTGGGCGGCGGCCGGGGGACCCCAGAGAGAGAGAGAGAGAGAGAGAGAGAGAGACTCCGCTGGATCGTTGCGGTTGACTGACTGGGTCGCCGAACCAACCTGAAACTCCCCCTGCATGCGCCGGCCGCCGGCCCCACTCTCCTCTCCGGCCGAATTCTACAGTTTCAGCGCGCGCCGGCCCCGCCCTGGTGCATGGGTGGTGCCTATGGCAGTCGACGCTCGACAGCGCGGCGCGATCCGTTAATAGCAGGCGGCGCTAGCTGCTGGTCTGCCGGTGGCCGGCCGGCCTGCCGTGAAGCGTGTTCGTTCGTTCTCGTGTCCTCGCTGCCATGCTAGCTCTTCGTCGTCGTCGTCCGCTGGTAAAGCTGCGACGGCGTACGCGGCTGTGCGCGCGACTGTTGCGCTGGGACTGGGTCACTGCCTGCCTGCCTGCCTCGCTGGGGCTAGGCAGCCTCTCTGGCGGAACGCTGCGCCGGCAAGTAAAGTTGCAGTGCATGCTGCGTACTCTATATACGGTCGTCGTTGCAACCCGTCCACCGGCCGAGCAGTCATGCAGCCCTCTCGCTCGCTACTGTGCCCAGCCAGAGCCTAAAGCTATAGCTCTTGTAGCCTCTCTCCGTAGCGGCTCCTGTGCATGAGCCTCGAGATCGACGACTGACCGACGAGCACTGTTGCGGGGAGCTAGGGCAAACAGTTTCTCATCAGTTTGCCACTCGTTCGCGCCCGTCTCCATCATCTCTCGATCAGCTCGTTTCGATCACATGTAGCACGAGCACCGATGGATACGGTCATGTGGATGGCCAGTGCTCCTCGACCGCCGCCGGTCTAGCGTGGTCTACACTCTACACATGCATCATGCATGCATGTAGAGCTGGGACTTAGGCCGTGCTATTTCCGGGCCACCCGAAGCACGACGTATTGGCACGATCTGAAGCACGGCACGGCACGAATAATTGTGGGCCGTGCTGGCACGGCACGAAGGCGAGGGCCGTGCTGTGCCTAGGATCTCGGCACAACAAACGGCACGGCACGGCACGTACTTTGGGCCGTGCTTGGGCCGGCACGGCACGGAAATAGCCCACAAGCACGCCTATAGCCCGTCGTTCAAATACCACTGCTGTCGGTCATACGTGTGATGATTGTTGTTTAACGTAATAGTAAGTACCACCATTCAAGCAAATCACATAATCTACCTTCTATGCTTGGCGTCGTAGCAAAAGATGGCAATGGCCATTCATAATTGCAGAAAATCCGTTGCCTTCCATACCACCACAAGCAGATCAATGCATATTTAATCGTTTTTCCTCTCTTGTCTCCGGTAGACACCAAGCCACAAGAAAACAATGATCCACGGTAGTAGAGGCAGGCAAAAGCAATCAGCAGGGCGCCGCTGCAGCCGGCGCTCTCATAGCCCTTCTCCGACGATCATGCGTGAGAACGAGACGATTGATCCACGCCGGCTCTCCCCTAGTATGGGAGACTATGGCATGGACGATTGTCATATGGATGGTCTTGAAGGCTACGAGGACGAGGAGCAACCTGGAGGCCATTCGATTCCAGAGGAGACGACACCAGAAAAGACACCGGCTGTTGGCAACGAGACAGCCGGTCCATCTCTCAAGGCGGAATGCTGGAAACATTTCACGCCAATCACAGAAATGTGCAACGGTAAGTTGGTTTTAGTTTCCGTAACTTGTAAATATTGCAAGAAAAATTATTCTGCAGGATCACGTGGTGGAACTGGGCATCTTAATCGGCATTACGTGGCGTGCTTGAAAAAGTATGCCATGCGGCAACAAGGTGGAAGAGTGCAAACTCAGCTGAACATCGCAGCAGATGGCTCTGTAAGTGCATGGGTCTATAATCCCGAAGTAGCTCGCAAAGAAATTGCAAGGTTTATAGTTGTGGAAAATCTACCGATTAGGATGGGTGAAAGTCCTGCTTTTGAAAGAATGATACAACATGCATTCTGTCCACAGTACTCTAACGTGTGCAGGAAAACCACCAAGAAAGATGTAATGAAGGCGCATGGTGAAAAATTGGAAGCTCTAAGACGGAGTCTTAGTGCTGTAACCTTTTCTATTGCTTTGACATCATATATCTGGACGTCTTCACACCAGAGAACATCTTATATTAGTGTGGTCGCCCATTACATAGACAATGAATACAAGATAAACAAAAGAGTTATAGGATTCAAGGCTATCGATGAGTCCCATACTGGAGAGGCCATTGCATCACACATTCTGGATGTTGTTCGGGAATATGGGATGGAAGATAGGGTGGCTTCTATAACTCTGGACAACGCATCTGCCAATGCTGCAGCCATGGACACTCTGAAACCATATATACAGAGTTACATTGGTGGATATGTTCTTCACCAAAGATGTGTGTGTCACATAATCAACCTTGTCGTGCAGGTAGGTATGTTACAGGTAAGTCCACATTTAAGTCGTATACGTAGTGCTATTCGTTTTCTTTCTACGTCTCCACTTGCTTACAGCAAATTCAAAGAGTACTGCAAGGTTAGAGGTAAGAAACCGCGAAAATTTGGCCTGGACATGAAGGTGAGGTGGAACTCAACTTACCATATGCTAAAGCAGTTAAAAGGGTATGAGAATATTTTCACTAATTTTATTAATGCTCAAGATATAGGAATTGTGCTTACTAACACAGATTGGCAAGTTGTCACAAGTTTGCGTGATTTTCTAGAACCATTCTACAATGCCACTATGCAACTGTCAGGTATTTACTACCCTACGTCTCCTCTTGTTCTTGAATGGCTTATGAAAATTGTTGAGACTTTTCAGGAGAACAGTACAGACAAAATGCTAGCTCCGATTGTTGCTGCAATGAAGGAAAAGTACCTGAAATATTTTGATGCTATTCCTCATTTATATTGTTTTGCTGTAATTTTTGATCCACGCAAGAAGCTAGAGGGTTTACATACTGCCCTCCAATTCATTGGTGACTCACTTGATTTTGATTACTCAGATGCTTACTCACATGTTAAATCCAAGATATTTCGAGTTTTTTGTTTGTATCAGGATAAGTTTGGTCAACATCATGTGAGGCCAGAGGCAGTGCAGAGTAAAAAGCCCAAAAGTACTACAGCAGCTAACATGTGGAAGAAGCTGAAGACCAAGGATTCTTCATCATCATCGCAGAAGGCTAAATCATCTTGGAACCCAAAGGCAGAGCTCAACCACTACCTCGAAATGGATCATGTCTCTCATGATCCACGGCTTCAGGAGGAGGATGATCAGATCGACCTTCTTGGATGGTGGAGGGATAACGAACGTCAATTCCCTGTTCTATCTCAGTTTGCACGTGATGTTCTTCTAGTTCCAGTGTCTAGTGTCTCTTCAGAGTCAACTTTTAGCACTGTTGGTAGAATAATAGAAGAACGGAGGTCCTCTCTTGCTCCTGAGATGGTTGAGGCACTCACATGCCTCAAGGATTGGGAGGCTGCAGATACATGACAACAACATCAACTAGAGGACCAAGAGATTGTGCAAGCGATGGCGGACTTGGAGCTTGAGGGTGAGGAGTAGTCATCTTTTGTAATTGTACACTGTACTCTTTTCCTTACTGGGGAGCCCTGTGATGGGGTGTAAGGTTTTTAACGAGGCAGTGTACAAATGTAACCTCAACAAATTAATAAAGCATGTCTTCCCCAATATTTTCTTTTATATTATTATTTTACACATTGTATATTTACTAGAAAGAATACAATTAAGTAGCACTTATTATGATGACGACACCATTAATAGATGAGTGGCTGAAGAAGACAAGTGCAGGTATTTAAGGGCCGTGCTTGGACCGGCACGGCACGAAGACGTGCCGGCGTGCCATGGGCCGTGCTTGGGTCTACGCAAAAGGTTGACGTGCCACATCGGCACGGCACGACGTGCCTACCGTGCTTAGAAGTCGCGGCACGAAGCGGCCCAAGGCACGAAAGAGCCGTGCCGTGCCGGTCCCAGCTCTAGTGCATGCACGCAGCACCGGCCGGCGACGGCCGACGACGCGCGCGGCTTGCTAGAGTTGGTCATGCATCATGCAGATCCAGGCGCAGACGCAGAGGGTTAGGTTTGGCGCACTCTAGCTAGAAAGAACAACAATCATCACGGCACGCCCATGCAGGGCTAAAGACTGAATAAAGCTCCCCTCCAGATGGAGATGGCCGTGCTCGAGCTCGACCGATCGGACTGGAAATAAAGCAGGTCAAGAAATCATTGGGCGCCAGCCGGGTGCATGATTGGGGAGCTGGAATGAGCGCACGCACTTGCAGGGTCTCCGGGGCCCCAGGGCAGGAGGAGCGCGCGGTCAAATGCTTGATCAAAAGCGAATCGCGGAGGACACTGGACAGAGGGCTGGCCGGATATGGAGGATGATGGGGGCCATGGCCATGGCATGGCATCGCTCGATCTGTGTCCTCCGGCCATCTGGTGTCATCACGCCCTCCAGGAGCACGTAAGTACGAGTAGATACATCAATGTCATGAAAACGATGGTGCGTGTAGCGTAGTCGTCGTCCTAGTTGTCGTGCCTTCAAATTTACAGCGTATGGCACGGATCGGAGCCATGGACTATGGACGACGACGACCTATGCACGCAATAATCTGACCTAATGTAATGATGGGACAACACTGACGAATGATTGGGTTAACTGGTGGTATATTAGCATATAATGACGACGATTAATGATATAATGACCGACTGATTTGGCACTAGATAGAGAGAAGCCCAGCACACGACCAGCGGGAGACTAGCGCTAGCAGCTAGGAGTAGTAGGCTAGTAGCTTAGCTCGAGCTAAAACCCCTCTCCGGGGTTACTACTGCTGCCCACGTTGACAAAGTAGGACGACGAGACGGGGGCGGCGGCGGGGGAGGCGCTCGTGCTCGTGCTCTCGCCGCCGGCGCCGTTGCTCGCCACGTGCACCACGCCGTGGCACTGCTGCGAGTACTCGTCCGCCTCCGCCTCCTCCTCCTCCTTGCTGGCCGCAGCCGGCGCCAGCGCCACGGTACCGCCGGGCGCGGGCCCGGGTCCGGCCGGCGGCGCCGGCACGACGGAGGGCAGCTTGGAGAGCAGCGCCTCGAGGCTGCTCATCGACGGCATGATGTGCATGGGCGCGGCGGCCACCGTGGCGCCGCCGTAGGGGTCGTAGAGCTCGAGCGGCGGCGGGCCCGCAGGGTGCGTCGGTGGCGGCGGCGGCATCAGGCCCGGCGGCCAGCAGGGCGCGGCGGCGATGTCCGGCGGGGCGCCCAGCCCCGCCAGCCCCACGCAGCCGGCGCCCGGGAACATCACGCCGGCCGACGAGGGGTGCGGCAGCAGCACCCCCGGGATGCTCTCCAGGTACCCAAACTTGCGGCGCAGCATCACCACGTAGCTGAGGTCCTCCGCCACCTGCATCACCAAAGGCTGTCAGCGTCACTGGAGCTGCATGCACGCAGAGCACGGCTGCCGCTGCGGTGAAACACCGCTATCAACACACAACACAACGCGATTACAATACAACGACTGTTGCTGTTGCTGCCTTCTCGGTTCTTGCGAGCTGAGAGGAAATGGACCGGTGGTGGTGAGCACTATACCTTTCTCATGGAGCCGAGCTGCACGACGCCCTCCCTGACGGCGATCAGGGCGATGGTCTGCAGAGAGCGAGCAAGCGGAGAATGAGTGAGAGGAAAAAGAGAAAAGCGCGCGGAGACGCTGAGACGCCAAGTAGCCAATAGGGCCATCAGGCAGCTAGGTAGCTAGCTGGGCGCCTCTGGCCATGTCTTGGCTAGCTTGGCTGCCATGCAGTAGTAGAGTGAGAGGCGGCAGCAGTAGAGGTAGGCCGCGCCCTGAGCCACACGCAGCTACGTGCCCTCCGAATCTGATGGATCAGAAGGGCCCGGCGTCCCGGAGCCGGATTGCGATTTGTCAAGGAGAGGAGGCCTAAAAGTGTGCACCTGGACGCCGGACTGGAACTGCGCCTCCCACGTCCTCGGATGCTGCAAAAGCAGGTCATGGTGGTGGCTCAACCAACGGTAGCAGCTTGAAGAAGACTGGCTTGTGAAGAGCGAGTGTTTATTACAACAGATAACAACAGCAGCAGTCAGTGGTAGCTTACAGAGTCGGCAGGGTTGGTCCAGGAGGCGATGAGGTTGATCTCGTGCTCTTGGGGCTCCTTGAACACCCACTTGTGGCTGTGGTCTGCCGCCACTTTCCCTATCAGCCTGCAGCAGCAGCAGGGAGGCGCACCGAACCAAGAACAGGATCGAGGAGAGGGGGCCCGGCCGCCATCATTAGCGAGAAGGATCATGTATAGTAACCGAGCCGAGGAGTGGCTTACGCTAATCATGCATGGTTAAACTGTGGATGGGATCGGACTAGTCAGCCGTGCTGGCCACCTACCCTTCGCCGTAGTTGTAGATGTCATGGGACATCTTGAAGAAGAGCTCAGGCTGCAGGCCCTGCGGCTGCTGCTGCTGCTTCCCCGCCGCCGCCGCCTCCTGGTGCACTGCAGCTGCCTCACAGTCCCCGGCATACCCAACCGCCGCCGCTGCCCCCTCTTGGCCGCACGCGGCGGCAGGGGTGGTGGTGGTGGCCGCCGCCGCGAAGTTGCAGAACCCGTCCTCCCACGCCAGGATCCTAGACGCCCCAGAAAAAAACACACAGCACATCACAGCACACCGAGAGAGCATGAGCATGAGCATTCACATTGGGTGGGGTGGGGCGGGGCTCGGCCGATCGATCGACTACACACAGAAGCACAATAATAGAAGAACGCAAGGGTGCAGCTATAGCAGCCTGTATGTTTACCAGTTCCTCCTGTTGCCTCGGGTCCTGTCGTACGCCGCGCCGGGGAGATCCCATCTGGTCACAGTCACAGCCACAGTGCAGCAGAAGTTAGTAAAGTACCCCATTAAGCGCGGCAGCCGGCCAGCTAGCGAACGGAGCAAGGAATTGGAATGCACGGCATGGTCGAGAGGAAGAAGAAGGGCGAGAGAAGAGAGAGAGATAGAGAGATGGGTCATGCATGGTCATCACGACCGACGGCGACGCACTTGGGGGGCGGGTAGTTCCGGGGCAGGATGCGCCAGAAGACGGCGTAGACCCACTGCGGGGCCGCCGTGGCGTCGCCGCCGGTGCAGAGGCTCCGCAGCGTGTGCTGCAGAAGGTGCGTCACCGCCACCGGCGCCCCAAGCTGCTCCTCCATCGCCCGCCGCCGCCGCGGGCCAGGGCGGCGATCGACCGAGCTTGACCTTGACGACGATCGGTCGCCGCGCGCGCTCGCGGGTAGCTAGCTTAGCGGCTCGCCGCCTTGCTTCCTTGCTTGCGCGCACGACGATCCGCTGTAGCTTAGCTGTGCTGGCTCTCGTCTCTGACGAGGGATGAACTCGCAAGCGAAGCTGGAGCCTTAGCAGCAGCAGCAGCTAAGGACTAGCCTAAGCTGCTAGCTGCTGCTTCTCTCCTTCCCTTGCTTTGCTCGCCTCTGTGCTTATGTGTGTGTGATCTCTGTATGGCTGCGACTTGTGAGGCCAGGCCACCACCGAATGGGAAAGCCACAACTGCCCAAAATTTATACTGCTACCACCACCACCTCCTCCTCTCTCTCCCTCACTCTCTCTCTCTCTCTCTCTCTCTCTCTCTAGACTGTGTCTTGGTTGCTTTGCTAGTAGCATCACACTGCTGCTAGTATATTTTTAACGAGCTAAATAATGATGAGCCTCTCTCTCTCATGACCATGGGCGGCCGTGGTCCATGTTTCCGCCCAGACCAGAGACCAGTATTATAATCCCGGGCGGGAACGCAACAAGCGAGGCCGCGGGTGGATCGATTTGATCCCAACTGTCTCCTTCATGCCCGCACACAGACTCGCTCGCCTCCAACGGAGAGGACTGTTCTTTCCTATCGTACGGCGGCGCCTACTACTCCGTCCCACACCGGCCGCCGATAAATCGCGATCGCTAGCGTCTCGCCTACCAGTACCACGCACTGTGCGCGCGTGTCAGAGCCAGAGGTTAACTTATTAGACCAGAATCAGAGGATGAGTAAATTCCATGGCCGATCGATCTGCGGCGCTACGAGAAGGGGGAGATTGTGTACGTCTGGGAGAGATACTCTGCTATTAGTAGCTGATACTCGAGTAGTACAAGTACACTGGAAGAAGCAGACGGTGTGAGAAGAGGAGGATGTTCTTGTTCTCTGAGCCATGAACAGTCTAATCAAAGGATACTGTTAAAGAATTGAAGCATACTACTATACAGTGTTCACATGACTCGATCGTTCTTCCTTCTCCTGTTCTGAACTTCTGGGTTTTCCGATCGAGCAGCAGGGAGAGGGGGAGGGACCAGATTAATCAACAGCTGTAGCAGCAGGTTTTGATCGATTTGATCACGCTAGATCCGCAGTAATCCTGATACGCACTCAATGCGAAGGCCGCGGTCTGTGGGATCTGCATGTGTGAGTCAGAGGCTGTGCTGGACTGTGAGTCTGTGACTGTGCTACTAGGAAAGAATCAATGTAGGATACTAGGAGGAATAACTTTTCCCTGACCGTGAACTCGACGTCCGGCAAGCAAAAAAATCCATGCAGCTTGGCTTCTAGTCAGGCTCGGACAAGGGGGGTGAACTGGTCGAGCTGAGCGGTGAAGGACCAATCAGGCCCCTCTCCCTACCTCAACTGTCATTTTCGTCCCACGGGCCACAAAAGCCTGAGAAACTGCATTTAAATTATTCCAGATGTGTACAAAAGTAATCATCTGTAACGTGACCTTGAGGTTTTTGTTTCTCATGCATGGAGCCGGAGGAAGTTCAGAGGGTGATTTTTTTATCGTTCTTGCGGTTGGAAGGGATTCTTTCTGGAGATAGATGCCCTTTTGTAACCAGGTGCCCTTTGTACCATGTCCTCTAAAGATTGCGGGATGACTGTGAGGAATTATCATGTATTCTGTCAAAACATGTAGTACCCCTTTATTACAGTCACTGACGTTGAGGGGGAAAAAAAATACAGTATACCTCAGCAAAGTCCCTACTGGGCCCTTTTTGACCCCCTCAGTCTTTGCTTACATACATCACCCACCCATCACAGTTTTGACATTTTAAACTCCGACATCACTGAAAAGAAAATCCTTAGCAAGCATAATTATTGGATGGTTTTATCCCATTGAACAGGATGCAAGTTCCCAGGAAAAAGAGGATTATGACACATTATAATATGTCACCAGCATTACCCTTTGCCAAAGATCCCCCTTCAATTTCATCATCCCCTAAAAGCATGGACGACCTTTGGCCATGACAAGGACATCCATCTTAATAATTGATGCCTTGCCTCACTGCAAGTGTGTGCCAATGTATGCGTGCGTGAGAGCGATAGATGCACAGATACACATTTTTTAAAAAGAAGGCAGTAGACGTACGTGTTGGATAATCTATATATACAGATAGAGATAGAACAGGGAAAGGGTTTCCTTCAATTTCAGGGGGTGAGTTGATGAAGTATCACAGGAGTAGCAGTCGGTGATGCACCTAACATGTAATGGTTCCAGTGGTGGGCAATGCTGCATTTTCCACATGCATCGTGCGTATAGGGCAGAAGACGCTTGCTTCTAGGTGAGAGGGACTAGAGCTTGAAGTGGAAGAACCTTATTTTGGGACACCGGAGCATGGATGAGTTGCGCTAGAACTAGAAATAATTGTGGTGCCAAACAGTTTACCACATGGACCTTTTCCGCGTGTTCTTTTTTGCAGATAAACTATATCGTTTGATTAAACACAATAAGCTCGTGCTAACTCGTGATATTTGCTCTCCTTTTACATACAGTACGTCACGTCAACCCACGTGAAAGGACGGGCTAGCATTGTTATGAAACAATAATATTAGAACTTTTTATATAAATCTGAGACAAAGAGTACTATTATTCAATATCACTCATATTTCATGCTTTAATAGAACATTTGTACACATATTTTTTTTATTTTATCTATCTATAACATGCTCTAATTAACATTTATATTTTGTAATGTTATAGTCGGTAATTCATATATGAGGATATATCCGGTGCAATCAAGCTTACGGTGAAATCACCGTGCAATTTTACTAAAAAAAAATTCAAAAAATTCTAAAAAAAATCATGTACATCTCAGCCTACTCCATCCATATATAAAAATTCATGGTCAAATTCATGATTTGTCATTTTCGTAACTGCTAGAGTAGGATGAATTTGACCATGAATTTTTATATATGGATGGAGTAGGCTGAGATGTACATTCATGATTTTTTTTTAGAATTTTTTGAAACCTTTTTTAGTAAGATTGCACGGTGATTGCACCATAAGCTTGATTGCACTAGATATATCCCCTTTATATATGCAAATTTATGGTCTATTTTAAATTATCTTTCACAATGGCGCAATAGTTGGTTTATATGTAAATTCAATGTTTTAAAGGCATGTTGTGAGTATTTGTTTTTGTACAAATTTAGAGGTTAGACATGGTGGGTAATTTATATACAGAATTAGGATATTACTTTAATTCATCTATCGTAATGACATGGTGGATCATCATAGATCCAATAGTTAGTATTGTTATAATCAGCTTGATATAGGTGACTACATATATATTTATGTTTGTGGAAATTTTTAAGATTTATCTCTTTTTTCTAGTTCATCTTTTTTTTTCTAGTTCATCTTGTAAACAAAGGTTTTAGCCTCCAATTAGTAATAACAGATAGATATTTTGTGAGAAAAAGAAGCTAGCGAATGAGTTATCACTTCAAGTTGAACATGTTCATCGGAGCTAGTGCGCAAATTTTTTGATGTGCATATCTTTATTTACAGGAAAAGGAAAAAAATCTATATAACCCCTTGGCTTATATACACTACTTAACCCCCAAAGTTTCAAACCAGTTATCTTGCACCTTAAAATTTCAAAAACCTTTCAACCCCCGCCCCCCTTGATGTTTTGGAAGGCTGTTTTGCACATGTGGACATCCGCCGTCGACAGACGTATGTCACCTGATCCCCCTGCTAGGGCGGTTCGGTGGGTTCACGGCAGTGAGGCATGGAGACGTGGGCTCCAGCCGCCGCGGCCAATGACAATGACACTAAGGGTGCGGGAGAGGGGTTCCACCCTGCTCGCGATGGCCAGAGAGGCCGTCTTCACGGCCTCCGCCCCCACCACTGTCACATCTAGCTTGTAGGGGAAGCGTGCCGAAGTTCCATGGCTGGACCCGGCTTCACCAGGAGGGCTTGACCTCCTGTGCCATAGCGAGCGCTCAAGGGAGGCACGCGCTTTGATCAGCTATGGCCAGTTCTATAGCCTCATAGCCTATGCCTTCGTCACCTGTCCATCGGCAAACACGCGAGAGAGGGGCTCGGGTGGGAGCCACTTGATCTAGACTTGATGGCTCCACCTCCTGCTGCTCATCAGTGCACGGGGGCCCTCAACGAAGACGCGTCAAGAGAGTGTTGGTGGTCGTTGCATCCGTCGACTGGTGTCAGATGGCTGATATTTTGCTCGAGGCGAGGTGCTCGACCAACCATGCAGCTGCCTAACTCACTCGTATGCACAACCGCCCATCTCTTGGCGTCCGGTGCTGGAGAAGAGAGCAGGTAGGAGGAGGAGGCGGGGGCTGACGATGTGGAAGCTCCAGCAGCGTGTAGAGGCACACGGGGAGGGGAGAGCGCGACGGCGGTAACCAGTGCTGGTGAAGAGATGGGGCACACGGAGGAGGCGAGGGCTAGTGGCGTTGTGAGGAATATTTGGAGGGGAGGAAGAGAGAAATAGTGGGTAAAGAGAAAAAGGGAAAACAACATTGACATGTGGGCCCAGCCACCATGGCACGCTACGTCACCAATACTGCCCACAAAACAGTCAGAGGGGGTTATTTGTCTGGTTTTGCAAACTTTGGAGCGTTAAACATCCAGTTTCAAAGGTTAGAGGGTGATGTAGACCATCTTGTAAATGTCAGAGGTTACGTAGATTTTTTCCTTATTTACATATCTATATACCTATGTACAATTTCATCTCTAGCACAATCACGTGAGAAAAAAGAATAGGTATCGTGTATAGTCTTTGTAACTAATTTATATGCCCTTGCAACACAAAGGTTTCACATACGTCGTAATTAAGGAATTGTCCATACACCAATTTAATTTCAGAGGAAAAATGTATAGTTAATAAAAACAATTCGACTCCCTCCGTCCCACAACAAGTGATGTTTAGGATTCTAAATTTGTCCCACAATAAATGTTGTTTTAAGAGAGTTGCCTTTAAAAAATTAATCTGCATATATGTAGAAAGATTGATCTGTTAGCCAAAAGCACATGCATTATGTCTCAGTATCTTTAATCTGTTTTACAAATCTTAAAACAGTGCTTATTTGTGGACGGAGGAAGTTCGTTCTAAAAAGACATTTTGAGAATCAAATATGCAGATTGCCAGTTGGGAGGACTGGCTGAAACTGCGCCACAGGGTTTGGTCCCAGACTTTCACCACTTTCAACTCGATACCTGCCGTAGCCGAGAAAGGGTTGGCATTATTCTGCTTCAAGATTTAACCTCCATTTTTGTTCCCATAACCATTTTTTTCTGGGTTGAGTAGCTGCGGTTGGCGGTCGCCAATTTTTTTCCTTATACTACCTCTACATCATGATCACACTGTTACTAACATATTTTTTGGAGCTCCACGTTAATCCTCACAGCAATTTGATAAATTGAAATCTTAAGTAGTTATTTAGATCTATTTTGTTTTATAAATAACTACTCACCTTTGTCATTATAAAAACAGCATAAAGTAATCTTCTAAATCTATGTTTAAACTATACACCTCTGTCCTTACATGAGCCTATAAGAAATAACCACCTAATTTGTATCTGGATTAGCCATATTTACTACAATAATATATAATTTAAAATAACTATTTAAATTTACATTTAACTTATCCATATTTTATGATTATATTAATTTAAAATAACCTCTTAAATTTATATCTAAATTACTCACATATGTTATTAACAAAGATAACTAAAATATCTGCATTTAAATTACTAACGTATGCTGTTATAAAAAATAAATAACAAAAAGTAAATATATAGTAATATATTTTAAACTATCAACTTACACCTTATTAAATTTATTGATTTTATATATTATATATGTCTTGTAGGATTCTAATTTGTGGAAGAGGCGAAGCCTGATTGATGGACAAGCTGGTATAACCGTGCAAAGTTGGCATAGCTCTGCAACGAGAGGAAAACAATATCCCAACTCGTTTGTCTCTATCACTTTAGAAAAATGGCAGCAATAATAAAAAAAGGTCTTTTCAATCCATCCCTGTCTATTCCCACAGCATGCCAAGTTTGACATGCCTGGGTTGGTAGGGTTTTTTTAGATGATCATTCAGATAATAAGCACATTTAATATCACATTGTGCTTTCACGTGCTTTATCCATACTGCCTTGGAAATATATGAGCCTGGCATCTGGAAGTCGAGGTTTCATAAAACACGCCAATTTAATATACGTTTTCACATTTCCTGGCATCTTTTGCCGTAAAGCAAGGCTCTCTTCTGTCCCCCCAATTCAGCCATAGGGTGCTTAGGTGCCCTGCAATATTCAAATGATCAAGATGTCTAAGGAGAGGATAAATTAGATTTCTAATTTCAAAGCTTGAAATTTAAAATCTATCGAGCAATCTTATTCACCCTTATGTCTAGAGTATGACTAGAGTTATACTTGGTATCGATGATTTGCAACCTAGAGCCAATCTTACCGTAGAAACAATTTCTAAGAACTGAAATGCAAAAATAATCACATGAAAATAAAAAGGAGAGAGAAGCAAGCCAATTTTTGTCATGGAAAATACTAGCTTATATTCTCTTATAAGATATATATATATAAACAGATAGATAAATACTTACTTTCTTCTCAGATGTCTGTCGCCAACTGGTTTATTTTTGAACCGAAAGCGTCAAGCAAGAGAAACCTGAGGGGGTGTATGTTTGGACTTCAGTGACATGCCTAGCATGTGACGAGGTAGTATTACAAGAAAAGAGCCTAAATTCTTTTTACGTGGAAATACTCAAAAAGACAGATAAATGATCTAATCTCTCTTCTTGATATACATATATACATAATCATATGCAAATGGAGCCAGACACTAGAGTACATACTCTACTCGAAAGATACGTGAGCAGCCAAAAGGCACTGTGATGTGATCCATTCCATGCTATCTGCATGCGCCTTTGCTCCTGTTGGTCAAAAATGAGCGGTAGCTGGTTGGATAGGCCACGCATGCCAGAGCTAGCAACAACTAGCATACACTGCTCCCGTCCCGGGCATTTTCGGCGCCAGTTCCCAGCAGCAGATCTCGTCGCGTCGGTCAGCCCTGCCCAAGTGAGAAAAGGGATCCCCAAAGACGATCACGTGACACCAGCTAGTGCCGTTGTGTCGCCTTTTCCCTGCCCGGCCGGCGTCTTCCTGCCGGACGCAGCAGAGCCAGCAGCCAGTCTCACCCTTTTGGTATGGACGACCTCCACGCCGCTCCCAGCTCTCGCCCATACCCTGTGTGCCGTGTTGCCAAACACAAACACTGCAACAAATCGTTCTTATTTCGATGGTGCATGCCACCAGTTTCTATGTGTCCAAGAAGGGGACTCTCCATTGACATATGCGAATGTGACTCTGCGAAAGGTGTAGAAGAAGCATCCCTATATGTTTTTTCATTAATCCATTCAACCGTTTATATTTCAAACTTTTTTATGTCTACCATTACTACATAAACGATTTCAGAAGACATCATGTGGAAAGGTTAGGGACAGTTCAAAATGCATGCCACCTCAAATAGTGGCTAGGCGCCACCAAAATCAGGGGATGTCTCTAAAAATCGATTTTAGGGGCGGTTCATGCCACCGCCCCGCCCCTGCAATCAATCCATTTTCAGAGACCAGTCGTATAATGAACCGTCCCCATGTTCAGCGGCGGTCCGTGCCTCCGACCGTCCCTACAAATGGATCCCAATTCCAAGATCGGCCTGTGCCATAGACCACCCCTAATATTGTTTAGCGACTCCACATTTCAGCTTTACATGACTGTTTGTCTTCCGACGGAGTTTGCTTAAGACCTAGACGACCTAGATCTCGTTCACACTCTTGCCACTTTCACGCGCATTGTGTCCTTCCTCCATCATCCTCTCTCACCGTGCGCACGGCCTAGTTCCGATCAATCCTATGCCTCGTACATGGCGCTCGACCTCATCAATCATCGCCTCCGCATCGATCACTGGATGGAGAGCGAGTGCAATGACGACCGCCTCCATCTCCGCCTCACCGACGTGCGGTCAGTGCTCCGCATCCCGCACCTCTGCACGGACAGAATGCGGCGGTTCTCTTTTGCCACCAAGTTGGTTATTGCCCAAAAAGAGCTCCTCTATTGTTATCGTTATCGCCGCCGCTCCGCCTCCTTTCCGCCGTTACTGCTCCGAGAGGAGGACCTACCGTCGCCGATCCGCTAGTGCGCTCTGCCGCCATTGCCGGTTTGAAAAAAAGGTTGTGCAAGGTCTGTTTGGCAGTTGTCCCAGTATAGCCTGGCTAGCCCCCGTAGGCCAGGCTGGATATGGTCTGGCTGCGGCTGTCTTTGTACAAAGTTGGCTTATGTTTGGTTGTTCATGGCCAAAGAAGTGTAACAAATTAGCTCGTGTTTGGTTGCCCCCAGCTGTCTGTGCTCCACATCCCACCTTCCTCGTCAACCTTGCTCTTGTGGCTGCAGCGGAGGGGAAGGAGAGGGGCGGTGGGGGACACGCTGGCGCCGGAAGGGAAGAAGAAGGGCAGTGGGCAACGCGCCGCCGGTAGAGGGGAAGGAGAAGGGCGGTGGGCGACGGATGCGTCGGGGCCTGAGGAGGAGCTCTCGTGCTCGCGGAGGCGGATCCACGGCGGCCGACGCGCCGGGCGGGAGGGGGAGCCTCGGCGGCCGGTGGGCCGGCGGGAGGAGGAGCTCCCATCCTTGCGGCGCCCGACACGCCGACTGGAGGAGCTCCCGTCCTCCCGGAGAGGGATCTGCGGCGGCCGACGCGTCGGCAAGAGGAAGAGCTCCCGTGCGGGCAGCGGGCCGACGGGAGGAGGAGCTCCCGTCCTCGCGGCCGTCGTTGCCTGCTCCCATCCTCGTGGCGGAGGCGGAGCGATGGGCGGCGAGCAGAGAGGGAGGTCAGGCGGCGCGATGGGCGGAAGAGGTCGTGCGGCGGCGGACGGCGGGGAGGCGAGGAGGCGCGCGGCAAGCGGCGAGCGGAGGAGGAGGGCGTTGGCGGCGGACGACACGACGGGAGGGGAGGCCAGAGTTGGCGCAGCAGGGTCAGGAATGGGCTGGCCATGCGAGGATCACCGATTCGGTGATCCCGCTGAAACCAGGCTAACGGGCTATCCCAGACTCCGCGGGGTCTGGTTGGGAGACCCTCCCGCTTGCCCAAACACGGGCTAGCGCCTCCCATGGACTGGCCGCAGCTGCCAAACGGCCCCATGGCCTGCGTGCACACCTATTTATCCGTCACATCAATCTGATCGTTTCTTCCTCTTCGTGTCCTCGTCGCGTCTTCAACCACCGGCCGGCTGGCAACGTAGTACCACCAGTTGATCGACGCTCCATCACACAGCAACGGCCATTAACCTTTGCCGGCCGGGACAGATCGATTTTTCGACCCCGTGATCGGCGTAAACAGTGTCTGAGAGCTACGGCCCGATCAACAGCTCTGCTGGATCATCCCAATTCCCAGCCCCGCTACTAGAACAACACCGGCCAATCACCAACACAGGTCGATCAGGAGTCGATCGAGTACGAACGATCGGGACGCCGCGGGAGCTAGCAGAGGCCTAGTTCGAGCTCTCTTCCTATACAGGCATACAGCTATACTGTCCGCTTGCCAGAGGAAGAGACAAATTATCAGGCTGGCATGCTGCCATGAGCCGCCCTAAAGCATGGAAAAGGGGGATCGAGCGTCGACGTCGCCCCGTCGTCGTCGTCGTAGCCCATGCATGATTGGCAGCATGGCGTATATAGGGCGCCCTGTTCATGACATGAGCTAGGTGCATGAACGCCCTCGCACGTCTTTATGGGAGGCTGCCTGAGACGACGGCCAAAGGAATCTTGGACGATCCTCCATGTCTCGATGCGAATCTATAGAAAAAAACATGTGCACCTCGAATAGTCGAATGCGTTTGTGCGAGGGAAATGGTCAGTGAAATTGGAGTCGAAGAGCTAGTACTTCAGTCTTCAGCAAATACGGCGCATATGCTTCATATGCACATAGTTTGTGAGATGTACTATTTATTACTTGTCATGCATGTGCGCAAGGTAGATTCACTGTACATATAGTGGCCTGTACTATTTATTTTCACTTTGACAACTTTGTAATTTGGTTGAATGCATCCCGATTTTTATCCATTTAAAAAAAAAATAGTAGCTTGTAGCTAGGATGTGTATACCCCAAAAATTTCTACCTATGCCTGGACACGTACTTATCCTGTTGCGTTGCAATTGGATTTTTTATTTGTCCAGTTAAATAGCTAAAATTACATTGTCTAGAACGGATGTAATATTCTTTTTATTAAATACGTGGAAGAGTTGTGCGTGTTGCTTAATTAAGCAAGGAAATAGACAAAATAGCAAGGTTGTTTGGTGACTTGATGACAACTCAACATATCATATTATGCGCAAATTTAAATAATCAAAATTAGGCATATATATGTTTCTAAATATCAACTCATATCGTTTTAAATTTACCTACCAACATTCAACACATATACTGTATACTTAAGACTCCAACCCATGCGATGGTACGGGCTAACGAAATAGTTTATAAAATGCATATCCTCCGGCCTTTAAGATAAAGTTCAGTGGATCTTTCATCTTAAAGTTGTATTTTGTATATGATTTAATATAGATCATTATATGTTTATTAGATCCAATGGCTATATTCTTTTTATTTTTTCATTGATATGGTAAATTTTGGACTATCTTGTCAGATATATTCGTTTTTTAATACCTACTTATATACATATGGTGTCTCTCTTTTTTCAAATGTTGGCTATTTTATTAGTTGTATCTAGCTAGTACAAAATATTTGGACCAACCATAATAACCAATATAAATATTATATATTTTATTTAATTCCGGCTATGTTTAATCTATGATTGAATATACACCGCTAAATGTGTATAGAATCCAACCATCCAGTGTTTTTTTTTCCTTTTTACTCATCATAGTAAATTCTAGCCTCAATAAATAACCAAACATAGTACTACCTTTTGTTTTTAAATGTTTGTCGCTGGCTAGTTTATTTTTAAATTAAAAAGCACAAAAACCGGAGTGGTACTCTTTTTAATATAGTATAGATTTTCCGGCTATGTTCAATATATGATTTAATTTATATGTTTATATGTACCTTCCTTTAATCCTACTTTATTAATATACATAATACATACTATAAGTGCATCACATTGTTATAATTGTGGTAAATTAAAAAGCTGATACCATGCTCCTGTTTACCACTTTACCAACACACAAACGTATCTGGTGACTGAAAAGCCTGAAACGCCTGAGACAAAGTTGAAAGGTACCCAACCACGGCATGCACTTTCCCCATTTAACTGAACCACGCATACTGGGCTGCCAGTCCTGAGAATTGCAAATCCTCGCGCACGCAGCTTTCTCTGCTGCCGTCCTATCCGATCCCCGGTTTGCTCGACATGGCCGGCCCTCTGCTGCTGCAGATGAGCTGAGCTGAGCTGCGCCACTCAACAGTGGCTGTCAAGAGATTCTCCTTTGGACTGTAACTGTCCGCTGTTACTTGGCCCTTTCCCTACAGAGAGCTAGTCTCTGCTGCGTTTTCATCTTGCATTTAAACAGCATGGGAGGTAGTGGATGGATGCAGCATGAAATGCATGTCGATCCCTCCAGCATTTCACATAACTCGATCAGTAGAAAGCCCCTTTTTTTAGAGTACTCCCTTTTTTACTGAGCAATGCAACGCATGCAAACCGTGGCCTTTACTTTCGTGCCATCGAATTTCACAGTGAGGGAGTGATCGAACAAGGCTAGGCTGGTTAAATCCTCATAATAGTAAGAAGTAGAAAGCGAGGAACGGTCCGGATCGATCGATCCGGGCCATCTATTGCCTTGATCCAACGGCTCATCAAACCAACTTTCTCAGCCCATGTAGCAGAGTTGGAGATGATGAAACTATCTCGACCTGTTCAATTTCTGCACCTACCTTCTGAAGATTTGGCACTGTATCTCACTAACTTCGTGCCCCTGCCTGAGGACACCGGACAGGACAACAGTGGCTCATAAGCATATGAGACGTATGAGACGGCGGCCGTATAGAGAGCCATTTGACATAAAGAAGCATGTGTACATGACCTGTGGTTAACAGTCCACGTTTTGTTTTACACGGAGCATGCATATGGAACGCGACGCAATGGTGGCCTTCTTCCAAGCACAACAAGCCGCTCTATGCGGCCACCTATATGGCTTGCTGAGAGTGATGAGATGTAAAGCCTTTCCTGATTTAACTGATTCAGCTTTAGCATTTGTTTGAGGAGGAAAAAAAAAGGGGGGTGGGTGGGTGGGGGGGGGGGGGGGTGGGGGGCGCGAAGATGAGATGACAGGAGTCACAATCACAATCATAATTATTAATGATTATTGTTACTGAATCATCAGGTTGCTTTGCCATCATCCTTGGGGGCAGACTCTGAATTTGTATCTTTTTATTTGCACCCTCAAACTCTGGACTTTCAAATTCTGCAGAAGAACATATAGAGAGAGCTACTGTACTACTGTATATACTTCAGTATGGAACTATATGTATGTACTTCATGATTGATAGATAGATACACCAGTGTGTGCTGCGCACGCAGTGCAATCAATAAGCTATCTTGCGCCGCATCGATGCCGCCAACGGCAAGCCTCTGGTCCAAGCTTATCACATAATCTTCCTCTCAAGATTATGCCTAGTCCAGGCCCCCCAAGCACAAGGATCGACACCGCATCATCACCAAACTTACGCCCACACACGAAGTCACGAATCACAACGGTGCTGTTTGGTTCAAGCGCTTCGGCCCGCTAGCGCTTTACAGCGGGATTGGATCACGTTCATTTCCGTTTGGTCTGGTCAGAGCGTATTTGCTTCACGCGGTATCAGTTACGGTGCTTCGGAACTTCGTTACCGCCCGATCTCCGCTGGTATGCGATTAGGTCCCGCGCTCTCACTCGCCGCTCGCTTTCCAAACAAAGGACGGTTTCCATTCCATCGGAACAGCCGCCGCCGCTTTCTACTCCCACTAACGTTACCTCTCTCGGGATTGAACCAAACAGCACCCAAATAATAAGCTATCACCAGCAGGTCATGTAAATGCAAAATAGTACGTGTTTTTCCAGACAATTTGCACACTCCCTCTCTACATACATATGCAATATGCACGTCTGTCTAATCAACCGTTCAACATACACATCCATATACGCGCCCTGCTGCACACAACCTCATCATCAAGAACTAATTAAGTGGCGGCTGACTGTGTCACAGTCCAACGCTACGGCAACAAGTTGCGCGCGCCTTAGCTTTATATATGACGATGTGGGCTCATTGCCTCATGTATGCGTGGCCGTGTGTTGTGTTGTTCGCGAATAGTTGTGCCATGCAATTTGCTCTTGGGATGCTTCCGAGTGTAGTAGTACGGTACTCCATCATTTCTAAATTGTAAAGAATTCTAGCCTCTTTTATTTGTCTATATTCATATGGATGTTGATAAATATAGACACATATTGAATACACATATATAAAGAAATAAATGGATCTAGTTGAAGTTTAGAACTAGTACGATTTAGGACTGAGGGATAGATGGACAGTGACAACCAAGCAGAACCAACCACATCCATGCATGCATAACAACGCCGACGCTACCTCCAATAGCACACCGTACGTACACCGGCCGGCCGGCGCAGGTTGCTGTTCTCGGAGGAAACGTTACCCCATACATAGCTAGGTTAGGTTAGGACTTACTCTAGGTCCACGTACAGGCGGATCATGGCGATAAACAGGGCGAGCCGTTGTATCCTTGCTAGAGGTTCACTGCAGCCACACAGGTATGTGGTGGTACGGTGGTACCTTTGGGGGTATGATTATCGGATCATCCCTGTATGTAGTAATTATCGGTGGAACCTTTGGTGTAACCCTACTTCATGATTAAAACAGGAATTTTTCGCGGTAAGGTTTTGGATGAACTGCATGTAACATAACATTTATATATAGCTGGATCCGCGTGATGCATACTTTGTGATCGGTGCGTACGTGAGCGCACAAATGTACGTTAACATGTCATGCGTGTCTATATAGCGCAAAGCGAGTTCCTCTACATGTTTGAGGAAAAAAAAAATTTTATTGTTCAATATCTACGGCAATTTCCAAAGTTCCATTGCTGCCATGCCCAAAGAAAGAAAGGTGGAGTGGTGGTGATCAACGCATCACACCAAACAGTGCATGTATGCATGCATGCAAACACCTAACAACAAGGCCACAAGGGGCATCAAACTCAAATCAAAGTGTGTTCAGGGGCTTCAGGGCCGCGCATATATGGCCATTCAGCTGAGGGACCTGCCATTGAACTGGACACCAGCACCTACTGCATGCTCTGCCTAGCGACTACAAAGTGTGTCCCTAAAAAATGATGGCTAGGGGACAAGTGTCACCTCACAACCACGCAGGTCCTCCTACTGCTAGGTTTTTATTACCTCTCCCCTTCGCCCCATCGTCTTTAGACTACGGTCACCAGAAAGTGAAAATATGTGTGAAAAACACTGTTTACGCACTGTACACAGAGTGAAAAAATAATGATTGTGCACTGTACACAATACGGATGCACTTTTTGGTAACTCTGGTCGGGAGTGCACATGTTAAAGGGAACATTATTGGGTGGCATCAGGGCTGGCTGCCTGGCAGGTTGCTTCCTTTCCTAGTCACAATTGCGTCTCTGACTTCCTGACTGATGGATTCCTCACCGAGCAGCAGCAACGATGCCGGCATCAGTCCATGGAGTTTGGTTGGTCGCCGTGGCAGCTGGCAGGAACGAAAGAAACATCCCTGCAGAATAACAGCCGTCGTCAGATCAGGAAAGACGGGGCCACGGCCTGCGCAATTATTTGAAAGGACCAGAGGTAAATGTTATATCCATCAGTGTATCTACTATCTAGTATGTTTACGAGCTGGTTTGATAGCAGTTTACTATAGGAGTGGCAACAACCACTGCTTGGTTTATTTGGTTACACAGGAATGATATAATTTTTGAAAAACAAACAATTGCATCCCCCTTTGCAGGTTATCCCATGCTATCTCTCACAGGCTTCGTTTTTGGCATATGGATGGCGGTCTGATCATCAGATTGATAGTCACTAGTTATGTGGTCACTTGTTTGTTTTTTTAAGATGAGCGTTTCCTAGTGAAACATAGATGCCGAGAGAGTTTCAAAAGCATGTATCAACTCATGTTATGTGCTTGAAATCAATAAAATCTTTCGTTGTAAAAAAGGTGAGGTTGTAAAAAAGGTGAGGTGAGTAGTGCGGCCACCAAGCTGCTCGAGAATGCTTCACCAGAAGGGTCACACTGCTACAAAAGTGACTAGCAGCAACGCTATCTTTGAAAGATTAGAAACGGCTGAGAAAGATACCCGCGCCTGCTATACTCAGGGTGGACCCGAGCTTGTCCACCGTTCCTACTATAGGATTACTAAGAACGGTTGAAAACATGCACCGCCTCTACAAATAGCAGAAACGGACTATGCTACCAGCCGTTCCTGCTAAGTGGATTAGTAGAAACGGCTGATAGCACCGACCGTTTCTGCTATGTGTGGAACGGTTATTGATATGAGCCGTTTCTACTAAACCCCTTAGTAGAAACGTTTGGTAGCATGGACCGTTACTGCTATTTGTAGGGCGGTGCATATTTTCAACTGTTCCTGCTAATTGACTTAGCAGAAACGGATCACGCTTTGAGCCGCCCCTCCTAATTCCTCCCCAATAAATACACTCGTGCTATAATTTTTTTTACGATAATTCGTGGAAAATGCAATTAAACTCATAAAATATTCTAGTTTCCATGGAAAATTGCAAATAAGGTATCTACACGAATAAACATACTATACGAGGGTAACCTCGAGTCCACATGTGAATCCGATGAAGCAAACTAGTGATCACGTTGAAACTTGGATGGTGAGCGTGACTTCACACGTAACCCACACGAGGAGTGGAAGACGTATGAAAGAAACACCGGCATCTTGTGGAGTTTCTTCTCCAAACTTATTTGAGGATGCTACGTTTACATATGTTGCCCCTCCGCCAAATATCGCGAATTTTTGAGACTATCAGTGTATTATTAGTTTTTTTCCGTGGTAAATCACCAAAAATGCAATTGAACTCATAAAATATTCTAGTTTTCACAGAAAATTGCAAATAAGGTACCTAAACCAATAAACATACTATACGAGGGTAACCTCGAGTCCTCGCGTGAATCCGTTGAAGCAAACTAGTGATCACGTTGAAAGTTGGATAGTGAAAGTGATTTCACGCGTAACCCGTACAAGGAGTGGAAGACGTATGAAAGAAACACTATCTTGTGGAGTTTCTTGTCCAAACTTATTTGAGGATGCTATGTCTACATATGTTGCCCCTCCGCCAAATATCGTGAATTTTTGAGACTATCTGTGTATTATTAGTTTTTTCTATGGTAAATCTTGAAAAATGCAATTAACTCATGAAATATTCTAGTTTTCACAGAAAATTGCAAATAAGGTACCTAGACCAATAAACCTACTATACAAAGGTACCTATAAAAATAAATGTATGATATGTAAAAAAAGATAAAAGTAAATGTAAAATGTGTGTTTGTGCAATATGTTTTATTTGAAATGAAAATTATAAAAGAAACCTGCAGTAGGAACGGTGGATAAGGTCCACCGTTTCTAATAACCCTGTAGTAGGAACGGTGGATAAAGTCAACCGTTGCTACTAACCATTAGTAGGAACGGTGGATAATGTCCACCTACTAAAGTTTTCGCCCATATAAGCACGGGCGCGGGCGTAGGAAAGGCGAAAAGTTCTAAGTCCAGCCGAAATTTTCAGCCCGCGCCATTTCTGTTGCCGTCCTCGCCGACCGCTGCTGAGACGGAGGTGAGTACCGCGCACGCCTTCGTCCCTCCTCTCGATCCTCCCCTAGCGTCGCCTCTGTAATCTCAGTTATCTCTCCTCACCTCCGCATCTTCCTTCCTCCCCACGCGTAGGGCAGCGAGGCACTCGACGGTGACGCGCAGGCCAAGCTCGGCGGCGGCGGTGGCAGCAGCGGTGGCCGGGTGCACGGGTCGCAGACGCGCGGCCGGGCCAAGTCGGCGCGACAAGGCGACCGTTCCTGCTATGGTAAACCGTCCCTACTAACACGAGATAGCAGAAACACTGCCGTAGAAACGTTTTTCTGCCACCGTTTCTAAATGGAGTTTTTGCACAGTTTCTATTGGCCACTTGCGTAGTAGTGTCAGCAACCGTCATATGCCAAATTATTCTGGCTTTGAGCTACCGTCCACATGGGCCGAGACCTGGTTTAAGTGGGATCTATATAACCCATATCGTCAACCATGTTGTATGGCCGATTATCTTGACTCATGTGGTGCAATTGTACTTGTACACTACTGTAATGCAATATAGACCGATTGACCGAACAATGGTCGACAGGGCATCATGAAAATTATGAATTGCCAGCAGTTAATCATGTTGCCGATGGACCATAGGGAAATATGGGGTATGGGGAATATTCGACGGTTTAGATACTCCCGACTGTTGTGAGCTAACCGGTCGGTCTCTATAACAAATGGCCGACGGTTCTGACAATTCCTGACAGTTTGATTTCAACGGTTGGCCCCTATATATAATGACCAATGGTTCAAACATTTTCCGACTACTGTTGGCCAATGGTTGGAAACATTTGTCATTGATTGTTGTAGTTTGAATGGCCAGACTCTATATCTAATGGTTGATTCATGGTTTGAACATTTTCTGATTGTTTCAGTTTGAACAGGGCCTCTGTATTTAACGACCGAAGCTTCAAATATTTCCCGGATGTTATAGTTTGAATGGTTGGCTCCATGCCTCCATATCTAATTAAGGTCCAACAATTTAAACATTCCCCAATTCCGATGTAGGTCCACTATGATGTCGCCATGCACATTACAAGTGAGAGTCACGAGACAGAGAGGAAGGGATTGGGAGGAAAGAGGGGAATTGGCGGTGGACGACAAAGTAACTAATGTGGAGTTTGAACTAGATAAATTTACTATCTGTTTCAAATCATTGCTCTAGTGCAAACTGTTTACTCTGTAGATGCTTCAAGCCTGGTTCAAGACCATTTTTTAATTTCTCTATCTTTATTCGGGTTATTTTTAATATACAACAAACTATAAGTGCTTAAATTTTTATGATTATTTTTTATCATATATGTAGTACTCATCAAATATATGCCAGTTTCCATAGACACTTCATATTCCACATTTATAAAATCATTATAGACCTTTTTTACATGACTCTATTCTCCACAAACATGAGAGTACAAAAAAAAATCCTATGGTTAGTCTCGTTGGGACTTATCCTCTTCTCAAGATTGAGATTACAAGTTCAACTGACAAACTGCTGATAGCTAGGTTGTGTGCAACATCCCATGAAGAGCTTGGCCCACCTGCTATAAGTCCAATGTTTTGACTATAATAAGGGGGTTTTTTTTGTTTGAGAAACGAGTTGATAGATGAACTCCCCCACTGATCAATTTTTTGTTCGGTTTATGTAATGCAGTGGGTTAGATCTATCATCGTCCATCCACACAAGCAAACAGTTTGTATAAGCTTGAGGAACAACGAGGGGCATCCTAACACAATTTTGGAGTGCAATCATTATTGATGTACCATTGAACAACCCTCTAATCCGTGTTTGATGGAGTTCTAACTACACATGCTTGTGTTAGAATGATTTAAAAATGTGAGAAACATATGTGTGACATATGAAGATCCTCCATTGGCCATTGCGATATCCAAATTGTCTGCTGGGTGTATATATGGGAGCCCAACTGATAGAGATATCATGGGGAGGGAGGGCGCGACTTAAGGGGGTTTGCCGTGATACTACAGCCTGCAGGCCTAATCCACCGTTCACGATGGTAGTGTCTGGTGGCGATGTTAAAGAACACTGCGTGCAAGGAGAGCAGGAGCAGTGGTAGGGCCCCATGGTCGATGGATAACTAGACCTAGATTTGGATATGGATGAACCATTGTCCGGTGTATAGCTAACCTCCGCACGCTTGTTGACCACAGAGGTCGGCGAGGCATTGATGAATATCAGCTAAAATGTCGAGCATGATGACATGCGGAGCGACTCCACGGTGAACTAGGTGGCACCGATCGACGACGACTAACGGACTGGGAAGGAGCCCCTAGATTCGGAGCCAGGGGATCGGATCCTGCAATGACAAATCTAGCTTCTTCTTCAATCTCTCAGTGATGGCAGCAAATGTAGCGACGGGAGCTGAGGCGATGAGGTGGGCTTCAGCCTTCAAGGTCGATGTGGTGATCGGAAATTTCAAGTTCATCATATATATCCATTCACATTTCACGATGACTCACATGGAGTCCCGCCTGAACAAAAATGCACGTGTTTCTTCGTAAATCCAAATACCTCCCATCATCATGGCATTCTTACTATCTGGAGAACTCAAACTTTACCCACACGATGGGATAAAAACAAAATGAATTCACCAGATATCCCTAACCTTTGTGTAAAAGTATTGTCTATAATACTGTTTGACAATGTAACGGTAGCTAGATAGAGAGAGGGATAGTTGCACTATTAAAGGAATAGTAGAATAGTCAAAAGTTTTACTCCATGGTTGGGGACGGTCTGAGGCTGAGGCCATCCCCAATGGGAGAGCACTGAAGCTCTACTGTAGATAAATAAAGAAGTAGTTGGAATAGTAGAGAAATAGTGTTTTAGGCAAGATTTTTAGACAACGGTTGGGATGGTCAGGCTATCCCCAATAGAAAAGGAAATATATTGTGTATAATACTGTATGATACTGTAGCGCTACTATACACAGAAAAAGATAGTCAGAACAGTAAAGTAAAAGTGGAATAACAAAAATTTTAATTATAGATTGGAGATGGTGTGAAATTACTCGCTTGCAGAACCATCTTCATTCATGATGAACAGGCCAAGGCACCCGTGGACCTGACAGGAAACACCGAAGCGCAGGACATGCGGACTTGCCCGATGAGCCCGCGCGCACCAGGAAGCGAAAGCGAGCAAAGAAAGCATCGGACAGCACCTCTGCCGTGGAATTGACCGGCGATCAGTACAGACAGCACGTCTGCAGTTGATTTGACCAACACGCTCGCCGCTCGCAAATCGGGGCGGACAGAGCGTACGAACGAGGGAAAAGGACCGCCACAGCAAAGCACTTGACCCACGGCGAAGTACTGCGGGCTATTCCCTCGTAAAAAAAAAAGTCTTCTACGGTTTGAATTATGTCTCAGAAAGAGAGTCGTCTACCACCCACAGAGCTCACGCAGCAAATTATAAAATCTTCTGTGGGCCTGCCATCAATTCTCAACCACTCTCTGTCGTCTCCCTGCTCTCTCCTCTCTTTTCTTGCGTTCAGCGGCGAACCTAGCACTGAGTCACGACTAAGACCAAAATTTAGTCGCCTGAAACTGCGTATATATACAAGCTGTACGATGAGAAATAACAAATAAATAAATAAAACATGTAAGATTTTAACGATACTTTTCTATATACTTGGTGGTCACATAACGGACAAAAGCATTGATTTTGTGGATCTGAGACCATCCCTAAATGGAGAGTAAATTGGTAGAGAAATAATATTATACTCCACCAATTTACTTCTAGGTTGGGAATAGTCTGAGGTAGGCACTCTTCAAATAGAAATCCTCATTTTTGGATTCATACTGCAGTTCAGTTGTTCATTAAATGACCATACTCTAAACAATATTCTAGCTTCCAAAGTCATACTTACTGTTAAAATGTTTAAAAAAATAGACAATTAGACCTATATGTGGTCTCAACATTACAGTACATCATATCGCAATATATACTGAATGCATGAATTGATCAATAACCAGAGCAGAAACATGTGGCCAGTGCCTTGTGCGGTAGTCGAGGGGGCTGCTGGGTCAGTTGACCAACGCTAGCCGGCCACCACGCCGTGACACCAACACACCCACAAGGCCACAGAGCAGATGCTAAGACATGCATGAGCCTAAAATATAAGATAGATACTCTTACTATTAGGCACAGCCTAGTGGGCGGTCCGCCCCTTGCGTTCACACAAACACCAGAACTCCACTCCAGCGGAGCAGCAGAACGCGTGCGGCTCGCACAGCCTAGCCATGCGGGAGTGGCAGCGGGGGAGGCGAGGCGCGGCGGCGCGGCCCCGCGAGGCTCGGCGGCGCGGCCCACGGCCTCACGGGCCCCGATGCATGGTGCTGCGGCGGTGACCCCGAGCGGCGCATAGGAGGCGCGGTGCGACGGGAGGCCTTGCAGGCGGCGTGGCCAACTTCGGCGTGCTCCACGACCTCCTCCTACTCGCACTCGTGCCTCAGCAAGAGGACGTCCACGTGGGGCCAGAGCAAGCGGACCAGCACGGCCGCATCCTCGCAGCATGGCCTCTCCTTCCCCTGCGTCGGCCCTTCCATCCCCGCGGCGCAGCCTCTCCTTCCCTGGCGTCGGCGCGCGCAGGCCGTCTATCCCCGGCGGGGGCATGCCCTCCATCGCCGGCGGCTGCGTGGCTTATGTGCATCTGGCGGATCTTGCAGCGGCGACTTGGCTCCCGGGATGGACAGCGGCGACGGGCGAACGACGGGTGCTGCATCCACACAGCGAGCGGGGCGGGGGTTGCGTCCTCCCGCGCGGCAAGCTGGGCAACGACGGTGGGACAGGTGCGGCGGAGCGGTGGCGCACGAACGCGAGGGAGGGCATTTTGGTCATTTTCCTATCCTGCTATTTCGGCGGCGTAAACCTTAAACGACGTTCTTTCTGAGACGGAGGGAGTACTACCGTACCTCTCGCTCTCTTTAAGTGGGAAAATTGCTGGAATAGTACAGTACCAGCATTGTAAGGCTGGTGTCGCTATACCGTATATATGACGTGCAAAACACTTTTTACATGATGTAGACAAAATAAAGTCTGAAATACAGATGGTAGGATAGACGATTCGGTGATACCAGCTAACTTGAAGAAGTTTAGCGAGAGATGACAAAAGATGCTCTTGCTCGCTGATGATTAACAATTTAATTTTGACGGAAATGATTAACAATTTTATTGGAGGAGATTACATGTGCTCTTAGAAAGGATTTTGGCAGAGCAGCAAGATCCACCTGCGGCTGCGGCGATTCCTGGTCTCCTTTTTCCAAGGGTAGGGCAATCTCGTATACACAACTTGTACCCACGTGTGGTGATGTGTGGACTGTGGTTGTTGCTTGCGCATAAATTTTGTTCTTTGACCCCTGACTTAATTATTTTTCATAAATGATCCCTTTCCGAAACTATTTGCATTTCTGATCTTTTTTGCGGTGCCATAGTGCGTGGCGCCGCAGTAAAACGGTGGTGGCGCCGCAACATCTGCCACGTAGAAACTGTTCGAGGTGTTGTACAGTGGTCTGACACGTTGACATGTCATCTACGGGGTCAACACCACTGTACAGCAGCGTGTCAAACCGCTGTACAATACTGTCAATGTGTCAGACCACTGTACAACACCCCGGGCGGCTCCTACGTGGCAGATGCCCGTGGCGCCGCAACGTTTTACTGCGGCGCCCACCGCAAAAAGGGTCAGAAACGCAAATAGTTTTGGAAGGGGGTCATTTATGAAAATAAATTAAGCCAAGGGTTAAAGAGCAAAATTTGTGCTTGCTTGCGAGGATAAGATTTTATGCAACCAAAGATTTACGAAAACAAATTCTTAAATATATATCAACAATAACATAAGAAATGTCTTCTTATTCATTACTCAAGTCATCTTCTATATCTAAATAGTAGACACCCACTATATATTTTTTTCAACATGCAGCCATGCCACATCACCATCCATTAAGTCTCCACATCACCATCCACTAAGTCATCTATTTATATCTTCCAACGATTTTCTATGACCTCATGCATGCAATTCTTTTTTTGGCTTACACGCAGGGTGTATCTCAAATTTCCACAACAACGCGCGGGAAATTCATCTAGTTAAATCAATCAACACACTCACACACCTATATCAACGGAATAGATAGCAAAAGGATTTAGAGTGAACAGAATATTTGCCTCGGTAAGGATCGGCGCTAAATTCGGTGTTTAACGGAATTAAAGCATTGTTCATTGTTATAACAGAATACTAATTAGCAATAGGTTAATATTTTTATCTGAAAACAACTTCTTGGGTGAGCGGAATATTTCTTACTCGATCATTTATGGGTGGAACAGATTACACGATCAAACACAAATGTTATTTTATCAGAAGAAAATATTACATCAAAAGAAAGAACATTTTCTATAAGAAAAATATCAAGGGTCACAACTCACAATAAATCTAGTATTTATTTAAAAATACAATAAAGCAAGTTTTTATTTCATCAACGATGTAAAGTTATTACAGGTGGGATAGCCATCAAAAATCAGGAGACTTTTTTTTGGAAAGGAACTAGAGAGAATCTAGGAAGAGACCTATATGGGGGTGTTTGGTTTGAAAATGTACTAATAAAGAATGGTTTATTGATGCATCAACTCATTCCACAAATGAACAATACTGGTGAAGGATGTGGGCCCGTAGGCTGGACTGAGCTTGTCAGTATATCCTTCCAGCCACTTTTTTAAACTTTGCTTAAAATATTTATATATTAAACTTCACTCTACCAACATTGTACCCACAATGTTTTGCACGACTATGTGTATGTTCTGGTGACCTCAACGTAACATGCATGGACTATCTAAATAAAACACAATAAAGTAAAAAATATAACACATTAATATCCTTTAATAAATTTAATAGTAAAAAACAAAAGTCAATAATTGCAAAAAAAATATTTTTTGTCACGTGCGGGATGTGCGTGCATTTTACTAGTAGATAGCAAAAGAATTTAGAGCGAATAGCAATATTTGCCTCGCTAAGGGTTGGCGCTAAATCGTACATCCATTTTGCGGCTAAGCTAAACAGCTGCGCTTAATGTAATTAAAGCAGTGTTTATTGTCATAAGAAAATAACTAGCAATATGTGATTAATATTTTTATGTTAAAACAACTTGTTGGGTGAGCGGAATATTTCTTACTCAATCATTTATGGGTAGAATAGAATTCACGATCAAACACAATTGTTATCTTATCAGAAGAAAATATTACATCAAATCCACTTTTCTAACCAATTAGAATTTGATACGTCACGTGATCTCCTCTCCCCCGTCCTCCTACGCATCTCACCGCCCCCATGACCTCGGTTGGACTGCGCGTCCGCGCCTCCTTCCCCTCAGAGGCGGTGCAGGCCGCGCGGCTCGAGGAGGCGGCGCAGGAGCAGCACAGGCGACCGCGGCGTCCTACTCCAGGCGCCGCCGCGCCTCCTCTAGCAGCAGCCGGTGCCCTGCCGGCCGCCTCCTTCCGTGGCGGCATGGCCCCCCGCGCCTCCTCCCCCTAGGCGGCGGCGCGGCCCGCGCGGCTCGCCTCCTCCGACGGCGACGCGGCCCCGGGCGCCCACCACTTCCTCCCCGGGCCGCACGGCCTTGCTGTAACACCCCAAAAATTAGCCTCGGAATTTTTTTCTAATCTCTTTCTCTAATTTAAAATCAATTTTCGAAAACCACAATAGTTTGTTTGAGTGTGTTAATATGAGCTCAGCAAAAATCTCCACATATTCCAAAAATATTCCTCTCTAAATATTCTACAAACACCTCCATAAGATCTTTCCCAAAATTTCCAACAAAATACCAAATATCCAAGCTAAAATCCCAAAAAGAAAAAGGTGAAAATCCTTTTCCCCTCTCTTGGGCTGCCTGCCACCCCCCACCCATCTCCCATCTCCCCCCTCCTTTTTCAGCCTGGCCCAGCCCCGGCCCCGCCGGCCTGCCTCCCGCCCACTCCCACTGCCGCCTAGGCCCCACAAGCAGGCATCCCCTCTCTCACCGCCACATGGGCCCCACCAGTCAGGCGCTCCCCCTCCCCTGTCTTCTTCCCCGCACCACGCAGGGCATGCGTGCGCCGAGGCGATGTCGCCACATCCCGGCCCCGGACACCCCGAGCCCGGGCCCTGTCGCACCGCCTCACTGGCCCTCCCACCGTGCACCGCGAGAGTCCCTCCCGGCCCCGGACGCGCTGCGACCTAGACCCCGCCTCCGGCCCCCACCTTCCGCGGTCACCAGACCCCGCGCGCCAGTGCCCCTTCCCTCTGTCTTCTTCCACCGGCCGAACCCGCACGACGCATTACACACGTCGCCGCACCCCGGTCCCGTGCGCCGTGCGATGCCCCGGCCATAGCTCCTGACACCCACCTCCTCGTCCGCCTATAAAAGGGAGACGCCAAGCCTCTTCCTCCCTGCACGAAACCGTCGCCACCAGCCCCGGCTCACCTAGGCGCTACCCGCCGTGCAAGCACTGGCCCCCCCTCCCTGCCTCCCATTCCCCCCTGCTCCGGTGCACCACCGCCACAGGGAGTTCGCCACCCAAATTCCACCCTCCCCGGCCATCGGAGTTCGATTAACTTTGACCCGAGTTCTGCCTCACCCTCCCCCACCACCAACGGCACTCGCTGCCCCCTCTCCCGCACCACAGCACCACCGCCTCGCACGCGCCCGTGCCGCCACGCCGTGGACACCCTACGCCCGGCCACCTAACCACCTCCACGATACCCCCACCACATTCGTCGTGCCGTCCCAGTGTTCGCACCCCCACCCTCGCCCCGGGAACCGGCCCGACGGCGGTAAACCGCCGGCGAACCGCCGCCGCGGCTCGGCCCGCCACGCCTCGGCTCGTCCGAGCCGGCGCCGTCACCCACCCCCCCCAAACGTCATCTCCTCCTCACGGCCGCTGACACTTGGGCCCTGCGCCAACGGCGTCAGCCGCGCCATTCCACCTCACTGGGCCGGCCCGGCCCAGTGAGGCCACGCGCCGCGCGCTCCCGCGCGTGGGCCGAAAGGCCGAGGGCCACCCAGGCCCAGGTTCACTTTCCACCGGCCAAAAATCCGAGAAAAGTCCATTTCTAGCCCTCCAACTTTCCAAAAAAGTTTAATTTCACCCCTTGAGACTAAACACTCCATATCTTTTCCGTTTAAACTCCGATTTAGGCGATGCTTGCACCTAAATTCATCTAAAATCAAGCTCTATCCATCCACACACTCCGCATAGTCATTACTCCTGGCCGAAAGACACCGTCATGCCACCATGACGCCGCCCGACGCCCAGTCAGTGCTTCACACTGGTCCCACATAATTTTGTGTGTCTGGTGTGTTGCCGTTGACCTTCTAGTCTCTATCAACTCAGAAAGTTCCTGCCTCAAGTCTTTCTAAGCCTGTGATTTAGATGATGACAATACCGAAAATCATCTAAAGATTTCCATCACTTGCATAATCAAGATTTATTCCTATCTTTCTGCCAAATCACTCCACCATCATCATGAGACTGCCATCCCGATGGTTTCATTTCCAACCAGGCCGTCGAGGCCTGCCGCTACCCTGGCGTTTCTGCAATTTCCACTACCGTAGACGCCAGCGTGGTCGGCAACTTGCAGCCCAACTCGCTGCATCTGTCATCCTATCAAAACCAACACCTTTGGTAAGCACCGCCAATAAATAGCTCATATCTCCTCCAAACGTCCCATTACACCCAAATAATGTTGAGCTCATATTATGCCTCGCTGTATTGTGTGTCTTCTTGTTTGTGCAAGTAGGCTTTACCGGAGAGTCTGTTCGGCCTACCCCTCGCGATGCACTATGCGATGGTCAGCGCTCCCTACGCCTGGCAATCGGCAAATCAACCACTTCAACAAAGCATACGGCAAGCCCACTGGAATCCCTACTTGACGCATAAATTTCCTATGTTTTACGAACATAACCCTTGGCCCGATAATCACTATAAAACCTGCATGTTTTGCTTGCTAAGAAAAACCCCACCGATTATACAGCCACGTAAGCCTATTTTAGATGCAGTGCGCATAGGTGGGAACGCTCATTAACTATATCCATCATAATCTTGATGTCAAGTTGGGATTATGGATGTGGAGCTTGATGGGTTGGGATGAGGATAGGCGTGTGTGTTTTTGAAATAAAATGGGGAAGAACCCTGGCAATCGACTTTGTCAGAATACGACTACGTGTCGAAATAGCCACTTTAAGGGCAAGGTATGAACGGTAACTTAGCAGCCCACGGTTACCCTATGTCCTGGAATTCGTGGAGAAGACCGGGTAGGTGGATGCTCGTGGTGACGAGCAATGGAAAGTAGGAATGGTTCTACCTGCGCTCTGTAAGGACCGCGTTGATTTTCATCTTGCCTAACTCTTATAGTACAACCGCTCGCTCTGTATGAGGCATTGGCTAGGCCCGAGCCTGAATGGATAATCTAGCGGCAGCCTGTGCGGGAGCACAAGGGGGAAGGGAAGAGGTGGAGTGTCACGGGAGTACCACGAGGTACTGGAGTGACTCGGTGGCCCGAAACCTTAAAGCACTTCTAGACCATGAAAGGATGCCAGTGGCTTAGTTTGGAATTCGGACGCTTATTTGGCCGTGCCGCTGAGTCCAACTTGTGGGAATTAGTACAACCTCTGATCAGAGTAAAACCTATTCGAATAGTCCGTGTCCACTGGTATGGATGGGTTATGGCTTGGTTCTTCAATTAGATTTCATAAACTAAAAGTGTTGGGAATGGTTTGGTTTTGATTGGTTGAGAAATGGTTTTTGGGTGGATATGGTTTTTGGGTGGATGTCGACTACCCTGTAGTGATGTGGAAAGTGTGATGACTGAAAAGTCATTGGCCATGTGGACTGGCAAGTTCAGTGGCACTCCTTTTGAGAAAAACCGTGTTTTCTGAATGATTAAAACTTGCTGGACTACCTCGAACCCGGCATACAAAATGTTTTATGCAAAAAGCTCCCTAAAGCTCCAGATATATCCTACATGTAGATATAGCTATACCCCCATTCCTTATGGAAGAAGGTGGGCTTGTTGAGTACATCTGTACTCACCCTTGCTTTTACCAAACCCTGGGATGGTAATAAAGCACATTTTAGTCCCATTATGAAAACTGAGGTGCTTCACCTGCGCGCCCAACTTCTCCTCCCACAGCGGCGTGGCGTGGAAGATGGGGTCGGGGTGGCGCCGACGAGGAAGATGGTGCCGGTTGATGAGGAAGGCTGCTGCGCACGGCCGCCGCGTGGACTCCTCCTCCCGCGATGTTGGCGGCACGGTGCCCGGTGGGAGTGGGAGAGGACGAAGTGGAAGGGAAGGAAGAAAGTGGAGGCGGAATGAAAAAACATAAAATGTAAAACAATTTTAGAATGGGCCAGATAGAAAAAGCCCAATGAACTACATAAATTTAAAGCAATCACAGTCACACAAGTGAATGAAAAGAGAACCGGAAATAACCCAGTAGATAAATAGAAATAATATACAGGGTCACAAGTCACAGTATGTCAAGTAACCTAATATTAGTGATGCTCACTCAGCCCACTGTAGTTTCAGCTCGGCATACAAAAGGCCGCGTGATTTCAGCCCGGCCGTGGCCCTTGTTTCCGCCTTCGTTCTTGGAAAGCGTAAAAGAAAAGAGCCGCACCCGCACAAGACAAGACAACGAGCCGCACCGGCACCGGCACCGCCACCGCCACCGCCCGACGGCCCGAGCCAGCCGGTTTCCCGTCGTCTCGCGCGCACCTCGCCCACCGGCGAGGCGAAACCCTAGCTCGGCTCCATGGACAACCACGGCCACGCCTCCGGTGGCAAGCGCAAGCGCGGCCGCAAGCCGAAGCAGCCGGCGCCCTCCTCCCCGGACAACAACCACACCCACCACCACACCGCGCCGTCGTCCTCTCCCCTCGCCACCGCCGGCGCCGCGGCGTCCGACTCCCCGGACCCCGAGCCGGCGGCCTCCTCCCCGGCGCCCCGCCGTCGTGGCGGCAAGTCTCGGCGCACCCGCAACGAGCCCCTCTGCGAGGCCGATGCCGCCCCCTCGCCCCCACCGCGGCGTGGCGGGCCTAAGGGGGCTCCCAACGGCGGGCCGGAGGCGGTGGAGCCGTCACGGCGGGAGCTGGCGGTTAAGATGGAGGTCCCTGCGGCGGTGGAGCCCCTGCGGTGGGAGCAGGTGGTGAAGGTGGTGCCGTCGATGGACGCCGTGGTGAAGGTGTTCTGCGTCCACACGGAGCCCAATTTCTCACTGCCGTGGCAGAGGAAGCGGCAGTACAGCTCGAGCAGCAGCGGATTCATCATTGGGGGTCGCAGGGTGCTCACCAATGCTCACTCGGTTGAGCATTACACCCAGGTCAAGCTCAAGAAGCGAGGCTCAGACACCAAATACCTCGCTACTGTCCTTGCCATAGGCACCGAGTGCGATATTGGTATGCTTCACTGGACTCACTTCATTTTAGGCTGTGAAGTATTGTAAATTCGACATACCCTATAGTGTGGCCTAGTTGTAATTGCACGTGTAATGTCAGAGCTTGATGTTTACAAAATGGCAATGTTTCTGCAGATGTAGGCCTGAAATAGCTGTTGTGTTGTTGCCATCCAACATCAACTCATCAAGTGCATTTTGAATTAAAGATTCATCAATGACTTCCACCTTTTTGTATTGGAAGACCATTGTCTGCTTGGTTTTATCTTATATTGGCGGTGTGAGAATAGAGGATCAAGTTTCACATTGTTAGATTCATATGCCATCTTCTTAATACAAACATAGACAGATCTCCTGCGTGTTTGAGAAAAACATTGTTAACTTCATACACCTACTGCAATCTCAGAGCTGTACAGGTTACGTCTGTGTGTATTTGGTCATATAGAATTGCATGCTAGTAGGGGTGAACCTAAGCAGAAGGCATGCTTGTGCTAAAAATATGATAAAAATCTTGTAATGGTTCTGGCACGATAAGAAGATTGCAGAGAAAATTTAGTAAAGCTCGTCTGTATGCACCCCTACAAATCGTAGACCTTAATGCACTGTTATGGAGCTGGTGCATCAAATAACTTGATTGGATCAAATGTTGGAATAGTGCCTGTCAAAATTTGCTGCTTCTTCTTATACCCCTCTAAACTGAGGCCTTAATTCACTGTTATGAAGCTGTGTTGGTCGATTGCATCAAATATTCAAATAACGCTTTGTCAAAATTTCCAGCTTCTGACAAATAAAGTCCCAATAAGTGAACTTTTTTGTACAGTTTATTAACCGCAAGTGACTTTTCCATTTCAGCTATGTTAACGGTTGAGGATGATGAATTCTGGAAAGGGGTTTCACCTGTGGAGTTTGGGTTGCTGCCAGCACTTCAGGATGCTGTCACTGTTGTTGGTTATCCGATTGGTGGAGATACTATCTCGGTGACTAGTGGCGTAGTATCTAGGATAGAAATACTGTCATATGTTCATGGTTCTACAGAGCTTCTTGGGCTACAGGTATTAAATTATATTTTTCTTTCTTTTACTTATAGCTTTGCCCTTTTATACATGGAACTATGACTAACCTCCCTTTTGTGAACTTCTGTTACCTGGGTATTACTCATGAACAGATAGATGCAGCTATAAACTCAGGAAATTCAGGGGGGCCTGCTTTTAATGATAAGGGCAAATGTGTCGGCATAGCTTTTCAATCTCTCAAACATGAAGATGCAGAGAATATAGGTTATGTTATACCAACCCCAGTAATCAATCACTTCATTGAAGACTACAAAAAATCCAGAGAATACACAGGTATCTTCCTGTTATGTTTGTTTTATACAATCTACGTCCTTGACACATGTGTCAGTGGTCTACGTGATGCGACATGACTCCGATGAATATTTGCTTTGGAACATTTTATTCTTGTCTATGTTTTGTATCAGCTGGCATTCCATTACGATTGCCAGGACTTATGTTATCCTTTACTCATTTAGAGGGAACAATGTATAGTCCCTCATGAAACATGATACTCTAGGATCTTGGACTGTGCATGCAATCATGCATTAAAAATAGGGTGGTCGGGTGGCAATTTCCTCCCACGGGGACAGGCCCTGTGGGGAATGTCCCTGATGGAGGTAGGAACGTAGCAAAAAATTCATCCGCATGACTGTTGTGGTGGAGCCCTCTTTTGTCGCGGGGATTTTGGGGTGGGGGTGGTGGGGGGGGGGGGGGGGGCGATCCTGCCCCACGGGGACTTGATCCATCACTCTATACATCAGCAGGTCATAGAGCCCATGAACGCACAGACCTGGACCAAACATTTGCTTACCTAGCCTGAAGTCCGAAGCCCGTCATTCCCAAGCATCATTCTTGCCTAGGCAGCCTGGTATAGAAGTGGACGAGGGGGCACTCGCTACGCCACGAGTCGTCATGGAAGCGCCTCTCTCCCTTGCCCATGATGCACTGCAGTCCCTCCCCGCATCTCAGGGCGGCCCTGTTAGTTCATTAGGGTAAACATAACCGGCAAGATAGCCTGACGGACTCGGTTTGAAGGGACTAGGCTCTTTGGGAGGTTTGGGATTAGTTCTTCTTCATTGCTTGATCTCAGTTTATACAATCTGACCCGTATATAGATGAGGGGACTTGCACCTCTAGAATTAAGGAACTAATTTTATCTAATCTCTCTCCTGATCCTCATTCCCTGATGTGAGGAGCAGGTAGGTGTCCGGTCCTTCTGCCACCCTTAACACTTCTCCCCCCTTTCCGAGCAGCTCGTCCTCGAGCTGCAACTGACCCTCTTCAAGATGGCGACTTGAGTCGACACATGGCTAAGCCTTTCACATCTTGGCTTAGGTCCACTATTTGTGACTAAGAAGTGACATAAATTTGGACTCTTTACTTGTGACACATGACCAACGATTAGTGGACCCCATCTGGAAGCACGAAGAGGTCTAATACCATGCCGCAGCCTGCACGAAGAAGTTTAGTTCAGGGCGGGGATGGTTCTGCTTCCCTCGGGTCTAGCCCGCCCCGTTGCCACCGCCACCGCTAATTACCAAGCAATAGAACTGATCTCTGGTGGAAAGTTACAGCTTAGCTTTGTTTACCATCTTGGAGAAAAGGAAGGAATTAGTATTACCAACTGTATAATACACCATAACCTTTTGAGGTGTGATGAAATTGTTTGAGCTTCATCATTAGACATTTAGACTGTAACTGTCAAATATTCATCTCATTTGAAGATCTTAGGCGGTTCCCAGTGGTAAAGAACAAGAGTCCATGAGCCTGTGAATCAGGCTCAGTCCAGCTGCACCCCTGTTTTGAAGTAAAAGAGAGATTCACCCCCTCCCGAGCTCTTATCATGTCAAAAACTTTCTGGTTTGAAAGAAGTATTTATCTCATTTTGCAACTACATGGGTTGGTTGTTTTTCCTTTGAATTGGTTAATGTCTTTTTCATTGGTCTGGTCATATTCTTTTATTAACTTCCGATTGTACTTTATACTCTGATGTTCACCCTTTTTATATCTTTGTTATTTTTAATCCAGTATGTGATTTGCTTATTTCCCTTTGCAGGCTTCCCTGTACTTGGTATAGAATCGCAGAAAATGGAAAATCCTGATCTCCGCAAGGCAATGGGAATGAAATCTGACCAAAAGGGTGTTCGTGTGCGAAGGGTTGAGCCAACTGCTCCTGAATCTGGATTTTTGCGACCATCGGATATAATCCTAAGCTTTGATGGTATTGATATTGCCAATGATGGTACAGGTTAGTCCTTTCTTCACACAACTGACATGTTATTTTCACTATTTTTGCTATCTAACTTCTCTGCAATGGCCATGCATTTCAAGCTTCTTCACATCAAAGTTTTTATCTGTTATAAGAAATTCTGATCAATTAGGATGTGGTCACTGCAATGTTTTCAAATCGTCTTATCGGCCCTAGTCACCAGAGAACAGATCGGGCGACTTATTGCAATTAGTCGTTGATCAGCTCTCTTAATCGGGCCTAGACCCTAGTCATCTGTATACTCAGTCCTTTATATACCAGGACTGATGTTCTATATAGTGTATAGCATATACTATAAAGAAAGCGCCAAAACAACATTGATGGCCAGTTGGTCACTTCCACCACTACATGCTGCCTCTGATCCACATCTGCAGAAGTCCAACAGTGCATGTACACATCGCACATTGTCTTAGGGAACTAAAAGCATAGCAAAGCAAAGCAAAGAGCAAATGGAAACAGAGCATCAAGCCATCTACAAGAAGAGGAAACACAGTAACCAAAACACACTAATCATTGTAGGAGCCCATCCTCATAATCACTTGGCGATTTGGAGCTTGACTGGTGCAGGTGTGAACCAGCGACGTTTGAGGGACGGTGTTGTGTCCGGCTGCACGACCTCCTGTCTGGTTGCTTCCCCCATGCAGCTCCTGGCTAGCTGATGCATGGAAAAGAGGAAGCAGCAGCGTCTGGGAATGGATGATGCAGCAGAGAAAGGGAAGGGTGCGGTAGTGGCAGGTGGTGAGAGCTTCTTCAGGCCTCTGCAGGTGGTGGCTGCACAGTGCACAGGGTCCCGACACAAAAGTGAAACCCTATTGGGCCAAAAATACTAAGCCCAAGCATCTGCTTCCAGCCCAATTCACATTCTCATCCCTCCATTCAGTAGTCATCCACATCCTCATCGGACAATTAATCGGGATTAATCGACAATTAGTCAGATGGCTATATTTCTAATTGGTATAGGCTAGTCATAGTGCATAATTGAGGTCAGGTGATCGATAAGCCCGATTAATCGCTTTTAGTCGGACAACTTGATAACACTGAGTCAATGTTTACACTCAGATAGCTGTTAGAAGTTGTATTCCTTTTTTATGGCACATTTGTACTTAATGAACTTGATTATGGTGATTTTATTTAGGTTTTTGTTTGTATCTACTTAGATATGCTCTTTCTCTATTTTTGTGGAGTCCTAAATGCCATTACAGATATGGGATAAGGAAACTTCACATAACATTCTTGGACTCGTTTTTATCTTTTCATTCAGTCAAAACTTACCATTTCATGTTTTCCAGTTAAAATACAATGAGGAAATTGAGTAAATGATTTCTTCTTGCTCTTCCTTACTCCTTGGTCATCCAGTTCCTTTTAGGCATGGTGAGCGCATTGGATTCAGCTACCTTGTTTCTCAGAAGTATACTGGTGAGAAGGCACGCGTGAAAGTACTACGGAATTCAAAAATTCATGAATTTAACATAAAGCTAGCAACCCAGAAAAGACTCATTCCTGCTCATATCAAGGGAAGGCCACCATCATATTACATTGTTGCTGGCTTTGTTTTTATGGTTGTGTCTGTTCCATATCTTCGATCTGAGGTATGCTGTCTTCTCCAATGTCTTTTGGTCTTAGTTATGAAATAATCAAGATAGTAAATCTTTGCTTGTCTGTTATATTTCCTGAATTTTTTTTAGTGTGACTTTTGTAATACTGGAAATCTTCATCTTGGCTTCCAGTATCATGTGCACTTTTTAATCTGTAGCCATTTACTTTATGGGACAGTTGTTTTTATGATTCTTTTCTGTTCTTCTAGAGATTTGGAGCAGTTATCTGCATCTTACAAACTTCTTCAGTTCTTTTGACGTGGAGTAGCCACACCTGTATCCTTTTTGTACCATAACAAATGTGCTTCGAAAGTTTGAATCATGCTTTGGCAATATCTCACTGTGCAAATTGCTACAGTTTCTTCGTTCACTTTAGATCTGTGGAATAGAAAATTTGTCCTATTTACTAACTAGAATGGTATCTCAGTATGGAAAAGACTACGAATATGATGCACCTGTCAAGTTGTTGGACAAGCACTTACATGCAATGGCGCAATCACATGATGAGCAGATTGTGGTGGTGTCACAGGTCTCTTCTTTCAGTATGAATGGGCCATAAAAACTTAAACTTACAAAGGCATATCTGATTCGTCTCCATTTGCTCTGGAGCTTATCATATAATTAATGCTGATTTTATTTTCTGGTGAATCTTCAGGTGCTTGTGGCAGATATAAATATTGGTTATGAAGATATTGTCAATATTCAGGTGAGGCTTATATAATAATAGCTTTGTTTCTAGAATTTTTGCACAAAGTTTCTGCTAGCAAACAGACCAAGAGACTACTTAGTAACTCTTGTGTCTGCACCCCATGGTTATGCTCCCACTGCATTAATGGATCTGTAGAGTGTAGACCCTTCAGACCATTTATATGCTTGCGGCTTGCCAATCTGACACGAAATTTTGAAATTTTATTTATTTATTTATGTTATGAGATAGAACAGGAGCAAATATCATGAATGTGCTTTCACAAGAATTTAGTAAAATTAGCGATTTAAATTATATACAGGAGATCACACTGGAGGAAGTTATTCAGCTGTGATACCAGTGCTTATATGAAGTTTAGCATGGCTGTTTAAACTTTCCTAGTTTGTGATTCTTAATGGCATGCGCCATAATCAATATTGTATGTTTTTGGAGAGTGCACTATAACTTAATTTGGTATTTTGTTGTGTGTATAGGTTCTTGCCTTCAATGGCACACCTGTTAAAAACTTGAAGCACCTAGCGACCATGGTGGATGAGTGCAATGAGGCATTCTTGAAATTTGATCTGGATTATGATCAGGTATCTGGTGCCCAAACAAAAGCTCAGTTACCCTTTCTCTTGTCCCATGATTTTATTGTGAAATTTGTTTCGTTCCTTTCATTTAATGCATGTACATATTTATCATCTGACAGCTGGTTGTCCTGGAGACGGAAACTGCCAAGGCTGCAACTCAGGACATTCTGACAACACATTGTATACCTTCAGCTATGTCAGAAGACCTGAAGAGTTGAGCAAAGCGAGGTGATGGCTGGTGCAGCCAAATGATCCTTCAATATTTCCTGGGACTGGGACACTCGATTTTATTGATCAAGAATTCAAGACATCACCTTTTCCATGAAAAGCGCTGAAGGAATTCCACTTCCATAGCAGGTGAGGTTCTGCATAGCGAAGAGTGGATACTGAAGTGTATCCTGGTTCCACGAAAGCATCACAATCACACACTCGTGAAAGTAAGATGAATTAGACTGAATGGCGCATGGAGCCATCCGGATGCAGTAGTGTAGACAAAGAAAACAAAGTTTTGCTCGTATTCCATTAAGTCCACACCAGGAAAGTCATAAATGTTGCACATCTTCATTTGCGATGGTTGGTCTGATGATACTTTCACTTTAGACGTGTGTCCGGGTGTCAAGAGCATACTTTTCTGTATCATCATTTATTTGTTGTTTGGAGTACTCGGTTCTTCCTGGCAAAATCGTATCTAGGTGGCGGTGGCTTTTGCACACACCAGATTTCTGTGTGTTTCGATGCGCTCGATTTCTTGTGCCTCAGTTGTTATGATGTCAATTGTAACAAAAGAGGATCTGGCTTCGAGCTGAAGGGAAGAGGATTTGCCTGGGCCCCGGATACGTCTCTTTTGCTGGCTTGGTGTTGGTGTTGTATATCCCTTCGTTTGGACGCAAATCCGCCATGCCTTGGTGCCCCCCGCCTGTTTGGCACGATCCTGTTTGGTCGCTTGTGTGATTCCCATCTCTTTTCTGCATATTGTACGAGCGTTGACAGGTCATGCCATGCTTGGTCTCTACGTAGCCTTTCGGCATGTTGTGTATCATTTGGTTTTGGCCGCTACTCTCGTTTCGACCTGGCAATACGTGACAGCGATAGCACACGGGCTCTGTTAACTTGGGAATGGCGAGGTAGAGGTCAAGCTCCTGAACTGGGAGCACGTTAGCAAATATAAACAGTGTTTCTGTGCTGTGTCACCTGCTTGATCCTCACATACTTCTACCTCGTTTCCTCACTTTATTCTTACCCTAGCTACTCCTAGGACTGGTTTGGTGATTAACCATGTCCATACCATACTTGAAGTGAAAGATCAAATAAACAACCACCGTTCTATTCCTTCAACAAATAATTAATTACCGTTCCACTCAGCCTTAACACTCTTGTTTACCCACCGGCAGGGTCTGCCCTTCCGTGACAGCCCGGGACATCTCCTTGGTGTGAGCGCCGGCTGGGCGAGCAGTGACTGACCCAGAGGCCAGAGCTCCAGCGATGCAGGTGAGCACAGCGCCGCGCCAGGCGAGGTGATGGGCAGGAGACACCCACATGGCCACATGACCATGCCAGTGCGGGCGCCCGGCCTTGCGTCGTGTGCGCGTATCATCGCCTTGCCATGCCGCACCCACACGCAGGCGCCGTTGCCACCTGATGAGTACGTGTGTACGTGCGCCACCGCCACCGCCGCGCCAGCGCCGCCGACGCCCTGCCGGTGCCATGCATGCGGACGCTGGGCAAAAGTTAGGCTAAAACCAACGGTTTCTTTATATGGATCCCAAAATTAAATGTGGTACTATTATGGCGTTGTTTTACACTGTAAATAAATAGAGGGATAGTTAGAACAGTAATAGGAGATGGGAAGATAGGGAAGCTGTTGCTTTGCTTGTGGCGCCGGCCGAACACACTGGGCGCGGCTGCAGGCTGCACCCCCTGCACGCACTGGAGCGCGCCAGTATTTAACGCCAGGAGAGGCGGAGGCACCGCTCCTGTCCTGGCAGATGTGTACAGCGCTAGCTGTTTCAGGAATCACAAGACGAGTGTGATATCGTCCTAGCTTCAGGTTCAACTGTTCAAGTATAATTAACGATGGTCATGCGCTGTGCTTTGTTTCGGTACGTGAATCATTCGGTTCTGTCATCATGCCATTACTGCACTACGGCCGGCGTCATTTTATAGGGACACTTGGTGAAGCGTAGAATATGTGTGTGTGCGCTTTGTTCCTCGTGGTGTATGACTCCGAGGATCTCGATCATCAATACGCTGTCATTCGCAATGGGAAAATCTTACCAGAAGAGCAAATTAGTAAGGCCTACAACAAAGAGCATATATATAGTAGAGTAGTTAAGTTTTGAAACCACATTCAAAGACCATGTAGTTGAAAGACAATATTAGATACCAATCTTATCCTTCACCACTTTCAAAATGTAATTCTGTTACAAATCGAGCAGACAGCTGCACTTAAGGAAACGGGCTTTGTTTATACTCCAGGTTGACAGTCACAGATAAGACTAAGTGACAGCATATGTATGTGTATAACCGAGACCTTGTGTTTTTAGCTCGTGGGTTGTGGATTGCAGCCTCTAGATTGTTTCATGCAGGTTGAATCAAACACGTCGTAGGTTGTAACTTGTAACAATCATCATGATAGGTCGGTATGTAATACAACAATCTGTTCCCACTCAGCTTGCAGATTGATCCTTTTGGCATAATAGCATTGGCTTCCAGAAAAGGTGCAGTGTACCAACCAAATCTTTTGACAGGGCAAGTTGGCATACCAAATCCACATTATACGCTGAATGGAACCTATGAAGGCATAGAGCGAAACAAATGAAACCTTGCCCCCGTGTTTATGCACGCAGCTTCATCTTTCAAATGGATACACCGTATAACACAATAGAGAAATCTGCATCACCTAACGCTACGGGGGTGTTTGGATTCAGAGGTAAACTTTAGATTATGTCAAATCGGATGTTTTGATGCTATTTAGAAATATTAAAAATGGTTTAATTAGAAAACTAATTATATAGATGAGGACTAAACGGCTTGACAAATTTATTAAGTCTAATTAATCCATGATTAACGAATGTTTACTGTCGCACAACATTTGCTAATCATAGATTAATTAGATTTAATGAATTCGTCTCGCCGTTTAGTGCTCATCTGTGTAATTAATTTTATAATTAGACTATATTTAATACTTCTAACTAGTGTCCAAACATCCGATATGACGGGAGTTAAAATTTAGCTCGAGGAACCAAACACGCTGCCATGAATCATGGGGCATTCTGAAACTTTTAAATCCTCGTACTATTAGAATTTGCAGTAATTTCACGGCATGTTTTTGGAAAGCTTCCTTGTTTGGCCCAGTGATTTTCAGCTGAAACCATGACCGGAGAGGATCCAGATCCCAGTAGGACATTGTCTGAAACAGAAGCAGCACCCAGGACAGCAAGAGAGGGGAGAGATGGCCTACCAGGCAGAGCCGCAGGCTGCAGCAATGGGAACGGTCAGAGGGACTACAGACGAGAGTAGAGAGAAAATCATGTGACCCTCTCTGTTTCTGTTTCTCTCTCATCCTTCCTCGTCTTCTACAGACTACAAGAAGCCACAATCACAGACCAAACAGCAGCAGGACACAACTCCCCGGCCTCACCTCTCATTCCCTGCAACCTTGCATCGCTCTGCTTGTTCCACTCTTCCACCTCAGGCCTTGACCATGGCGTCCAGCGCCTCTCGGTTCATCAAGTGCGTCACGGTGGGGGACGGCGCCGTGGGGAAGACCTGCATGCTCATCTGCTACACCAGCAACAAATTCCCCACTGTAATGCCTCTATGTTCAACATCCACTTCAAGTAGCGATTCATGGAAAGTTTTGAGATTTCCCATTTGTGCCTGTTGGTTTGGGTTTTCAGTTCCTTCGGGTTCTTGATTTTTTGGGACTGTACTTTGCTAGTACGGAAACAAACCATGTTCTCTGACCTCGGTATCTTTTGGAGTGAAAAATATGGTCCTTCTTAAGAGATTCTCTTTGAAACCACCTCTTTATGATAATAAGTACCCTGGAGTTATTACTAAATTTTTTAACTTCATTGTCGTTTGTGTTTTTATTTTGCAGGATTACATACCCACTGTCTTCGATAATTTCAGCGCAAACGTGGTGGTTGACGGCACCACGGTGAACTTGGGACTTTGGGACACTGCAGGTACTTTGCAACTTTTGTTTTAGATTTGTATATTTCCGATCTGATAATGTGAACACAAAACTGTTTGCAGGGCAGGAAGATTACAACAGATTGAGGCCACTGAGCTACCGTGGGGCTGATGTATTCGTGCTAGCCTTCTCGCTTGTCAGCAGAGCAAGCTACGAGAATGTTATGAAGAAGGTGCATTTCTGTCAGTTTTAATTTATTGGTTCGGAAAAAAAAAATGATCGCAGTCCCATTTTCCAGTAATCTTATTCTGTATGACACTGATGATTCATTGTCAATATCTTTTACTAGTGTCCAATTGTCTGTATTTCCAAGTTTCAGTTTGTTGTAGTAATATCCTTGTTTTCCTTTCAGTGGCTACCGGAGCTTCAGCATTATGCACCCGGTGTCCCCATAGTGTTGGCTGGAACTAAATTGGGTGAGTTGTGTGACAGCGATATATTTGCATTTAATTGGATATTTGCGTATGAGATAATGGGACTAGTGAGTTGTATATTCTGTCCTGTAGAGTACTTTGACACTTTTTTGGTTCCTGTAGTGGTGGTTAGGACATAATTTGTCATTGCATTGCTGGTGATTAACTGAACTATCCATTCTCAATCCATTATTTCGAGGCACAATTAATGGACCCGTAACCTATCCTAAGAAATGACCTATAACTACAATTTGCTAAATGCATTGCTGGAATCGTGTTAGCTTTTAGTTTGCTTGGAGTTTTTGAATGCTCAACAGAACTATCCGATCTCAATCAATATTTCCAAAGCACAACTAATCTACCTGCAACCACAATTTGTTAAAAGATGTTATTTCGCTTCAATACCAACATATTGGTTGGTATCTATCATTTTGGTTCAATATTATTTCCCAAATATGGTTGGCATATATCATTTTCGCTCCCATTGTATAAGTTCAAATACTTCCAATTCTTTAGATGCATATAGTCAATAGTTCTAGCATTTTTTTTCATCAAATTAACTTCTAAGAAAAGAAAGTTTAGCTGATCAACTAAATACATTCCTTCTCAATAAAGTGACGATGAATTCATTAGCTGTCATTTCAGATTCAAAATTTCTTCACTCAGAAAGAGCATTGTTTGGGAGGAAGAAATTTGAGTTGAAAGATGGAGACAATATTCTGGCCTCTAAGATTTTACATCTTACCAGGAAATACCAAGCATCCTTTTCATCTAACAAAAGTTTTTTCATGTTTGCTAGAAGTATGGTTTCCATTTCTTTATTATTTGTTAGTGCACGTTTTTCTTGTGCTCTGCATTTTTCGAGTTTCTTATATTTCAACTTGTACTTAAGAAGCTAATATCTTGCGTACAGTTGTATTATTTGCATAAATATGTTTCTTGGTATAAAATGTGTTCTGCTTGACTGAGTTATAACTTTTGTCAATCATGATATCATGTACAGATCTTCGTGAAGACAAGAACTACTTACTTGATCATCCTGGCGCGGTACCTGTTACTACAGCACAGGTCCAATTCCTTCTTCCCATGCTGACCACTGAGGACTGGAGAATAATAGCTGCTGAGCTTTGTCCATAGTCCAGCCAATTTTGAGATACACATGCCTTTCAGTATCTCATAGTTTTGCACTTACCTTTCTGCCTCACCTTGCAGGGGGAGGAGCTTCGCAAGCACATTGGTGCAACTTGCTACATTGAGTGCAGCTCAAAAACTCAACAGGTAATTTTGTTCCTGTTCATTTCCTGTCAATGTTTTGCTACTTTTTTGGGTCTCTGGAGGCTTAAGTATTTATCCCCTCTGTACCGTATTGTGGGTGCATCCGTTAACCTCAGAATATTTTGCTGATATGTACGTAGAATGTCAAAGCTGTGTTTGATGCTGCCATCAAAGTAGTAATCAGGCCTCCGACAAAGCAGAGAGAAAGGAAGAAAAAGAAAGCACGACAAGGGTGTTCAATATTGTGAGTATAACTTCTTGATAGATGTTCTATCCAATAAAAAGCCTTCTCTTTGAAAATATTTTCAAAGATAAAGCTTTCGTTGGTTTCCCAGTAGTAGTTCAAATTTTTAACTCTGTTTCTTTGAAGCAAAAATGACCTTGTCTCTCAGAAGGCATTGTCTTGATTCTTGAGCACATATCGATCTACTTTTTTCTGAGGGAATATTGATTTACTCAGAGTAAAATGCAGTAGAAATACATAAACTTGTTCGAGGTGTCACATGGGTCCTTGAACTTTTAATTTGTCTACCTGTGTCCCTAAACTCACTAAGTGATTTGTACATAGTCGCCCTACTTGGCAACTCTGTTACCAATTTTTCCAACTCATTGTCCATAGCATTGTTTCCTTCACATGAAAACTAAAGATGAAAATAAAAATTCCATTATGACCCAGAATCTTCTTCATTATCTCTAACGGCAATCAGGATGAGAGCTCCAAGTTAGTCATGAAGAGTGGAGAGAGATATGGCCACGCTAGGCTGATGTCACCATAGGTTGCATATGGACGTGCAAACACTGTTTGCGCTGAAGATAGAGTAAAATTTTAAATATAGATGGTGGGATAGGTGGGCTGGTGACAACAGCCTTAGTACATTACATAAATCAGCATATGCTAATTACTGATAGCTGAACCTCGAGTGGTATGCTCCACTTAACAAGTGAATCTAGATCCTCAAATTAATTGCTTGGGGACCTATGTGAGACCCCAAACAAGTTTGATGACCGACAATGCGCTTTACTCTAATTACTTTCTCCAAAGGACATGAGAAGCTATGAGTGTTTTATGCTGAGCTGGAATCGGAGGATTAGAGTGGTGTTTTGTAGATCACTGCTGAAAGTCTAGGAGGTCTTTTTGCGATCCTCATGTCGTCTATGTACTCATATTTTTGTCCAAAGGTGCAAGGCACCTCAGATTGTCAGTACCACATCAATATATGGTTGCTTGGGAAACCATAAACTCACATTCTCTGAACTATGCTCCATGGCAATATCAGTGTACACATCATCTCCTTGGATTTTATGTATATTGTAAAAGTAGAGTAATACTTTTTTCTTTGTTGCAGTTGCAGTCGTATCATGCACACAAGGAGACTAGGGTGCTTCAAATGATCGAAGGCTTTCTTTGACAATCACATAAGTTTCTAAGACGAACCGGAGATCATGTGTAGTTTGACCACCAAGTTGTTTCGAAGTGCTTGTCGCGCTTGCATACTTGTGCTGGTAATGTGTATATTTACGTATTTGGCAATTGACTTCTAGGAAGTATTTTGTTTATGTACCATTGGCTCATAATGAGCTAGGGAGTTAATAGATTCTAAGAAGTAACAATATTTCTTTTCTTGAGCCTGATCTTTCTTATAGTTTCTTTCTAAAGGTTTAGCATGCTTTTTCCTCACCACATGAAACGCAATGGATTTTCTTTTTAAGAGACACTCCGTTGGTTCCAAAATGCAAAAGATTCTAGGTTTTGGATATATTTTGCAATATTTTATATGTTCTTTGTATGCGTCTATATTCACGAACATCGAGATGAACATGGATAGAGAAAAGGAATATGTTTATTTTAGCCCATGAACTATTTTGTTTGTCTAACTTTAGCCTTCAAATATCATTTTGGTCAATCCGGACACCTTAACTCACAAAGCCGGTTGCATTCAACACTTAAGACGATTTTCGATGGTTTGAGAGATGATGTGATAGTGGTATTGGTGATTTGTGCCACCTATGCAGTGATGTGGCCCGGCGGGTTAACCTTTCTCATTCTTCCTCCCTCCTCTTCCCTCCTCCGTAGTTGTCATTGCCGCCCCCTCCTGTACTCCCGTCCCGTGGCTGTCATCCCTGCTGCTGCGCCGCCCCCTCCTGCCCTTCTGCGGCTGCCATCCCTGCCGTCACGCCATCTCCTCCCCCGTGGCCAGCGCTCCCACCCATCGCCCCGCAGCCGCCGTCCGCACCCCACGCCTGCCCATCAACCGCGCCTCCTCTGCTTCGGTGCCATGCCACCCACACCAACGCCCTCCTCCCGTTGCCTCGCGGCTGCTGCCCTTGTCCGCCGTGTGATACCTCTACCTTGGCGTCGTGCCGACCACGCCAACGTCCCCCTCCACCACTTTGTGTACAATATCGCTACAGTGTGGATTCCGTACTTTGGTTCGTACTATGGTCCTCCTAGTAAACACAACCTAAGAGAATCCAAACAATAATTGGAGGATACAGTGAGGAAAAGAAAGTAAGAATCAAGCGAGGATGTGCAAGAACGAGCAAAGCATGAACATTGCAAAGTAGGAGAAGAAAGATTCAGTTACAAGATAGAGATTTCTGTTACAATCGTTCATGTCTTATATTATATTCTCCACTAACAATCCGCCTTCTGACCACTAACCCATTTCGTAGCCAGACCATGTAGCAGGCGCGTGGTCATCCTGCGCCACGAGCTGCAGCACACCGTCGTAGAGCTGCTGTAACAATGGAAGAACGGGGGTGGGTTGTAGCTCAGCGACCAATAGGAGTATAGGACGGTGACGGGTGACGACGGAAAGGAGAAGAAGCGGCTGACGGCAACGCGAGCAACATGGTGCGTGTGGGTGGGCCTAGTGGCGACAAAGGAATTGAATAGAGGTACTAGGTTCTCTCAAATGAGCCATATTGCAACGGAATCATAAAAGCTTGGCTGATTTTCTGTTTCATTGTACTGACAGATCTGGGATCATTTCTTGATCATCGTCGTGTGGGATCACCAAGATCCACTCTGAGAAACTTGATAGGCGAGCGAGTTTCTTTCTCTGTTGGGTTGGATAGTGGCCTGCATCCATCCCGAGCCCACCAGGTGTTTGTTTATATGCCTGCACGTTTTTTTTTACTTGTTCTGTTCGCCGCTTGATCATTCATCGCTCCTGCTGGCAGGCAGGATGTCGCAGAAACAAAGATCACCGCCATGGTCCAACCTCCCACTTGAGCTCCTCACTCTGGTGTTGCTCCGCCTACCTACACGTGCCGACCGCGCCTTCTTTCCTGCTGTTTGCCGCATGTGCTGCTCTGCGGCGCGCCAGTGCCGCCTGCCCACGCCGTCGCCGGTGCCATGGCTCGTGCTTTCAAGCGGCAGCGCCACCAGCTTCCGTTGCGGGGAGACCCTCCAGTTGCCGGACGACGTGTACTACAAGGCCTCTTGTGGCGACTGGCGAGTGGCTTCTCCCGTCGCGGGATGATGGCAGCTGCTTCCTGATGAATGCCTTTACCAAGGCCACCATGCCACTTCCCAGCCTGTCTTCTTACAGCTACTACGAAGAACCCGTGCAAGTTGTTGGAGATTATATGGTTCCATACATTGACGTCCCAAGCATGTGGAGGGACATCAAGGACACAGGTGAGATATCCGTAGTCTCGCTAGTTGTGTGCTCCAGGCACCTCATCGCCGCCATAGTTGCTGTTTGGGGCTATTGTTCAATTGCGATGTGCCGAATAGGGGCTGCCACATGGTCGGTGAGCGCATATGTCCAGTGTAGGCAGCTCTCAAATATGGTCGTCTTCCAAGGGAAGCTCTGCGCCCTTGATAACAAGGATCTTATTGCCATTGACATTGTTGATGAGGATGACCGTGAGGGGCCAAGGGTGTCTCAAATCGAGCGCCTCATTAAGTGGATATCGCTGCCAATCCAAGAACATTCCATCTGGACGGAGCATGAGCATGACTACCTCCTTGAATCCCATGGCTCGCTGCTAATGATCTCTAGAAACGTTTCCTACAAAAGAGACAACAACATTCTTGTGGCTGGCAGCAGCAAGTTCAAAGTGTTCAAGGCCAACTTTGAGCAGCCCTTGTGGGCTGAGGTGAGGATTTTGGGGAATGACCAAGCTTTGTTCATTGGGCCAAGGTGCTCAAGAGCTGTGCGTGTGTCTCCATACGATCTTTCAGGGGACTGTATCTTCTTCCTGGGTGATCGCATCGGCTGTGGTTGGGATAAAACAGCTAGAGTGTATGATGTGGAAGACAAGAAGATTTACTCACCCTTGCCTATGGTATCATGGAAATGTGAATTCCTAGCAATCTGGATTTTCTCGCAGGGTAAGTATGTTCACACTTCTTTTTTTCTGCAGGCTTTAGCTATAGAGAATCAAATTATTTCTCCTATACTGTCAATAGTTGTACTTTATTACCCACATGCTTAAATGTTCAGTTGATACCTTGAGTCTTAAATCATGTACAGAACCAAAATGATGCGCTAGTCATGCAGTTATGAATAAGTTTTTTTCTAGACAAATGTGGCAAGAGATGTCAGTGAAAATGTGTTTTCTTCAGGACATATCTCTTAGCCTCTAGGAGGATCGATCACTGATGCAGTCCTAAGAAAAGATTGACTTGGAAAATATCTTTAAACAGCAGTGTTAGAGGCAGCGCAGAACATAATGATTCACATAAATTCCATTTCCATCCATAAAAAAAATCTTGGTCATTTGAGCTACACCATGTGATTTTGTGATGGTTTTTTTTGAAATGCAGGTGTCACGGCTGACGAGGCAGCCCCTGCAAGAACTGAAGAGCCCAATTAGGCAGCAGAGCAACCGGCCTGCATCGTGGTTAGGGGACCTTTAGGTATATGTACTGGAGAGTGCGTGAGGAAGAGGCATGAACATTGTTGTGAACCTGTATCTCCTATTTCCCCTGCCGCCTGTTCGTGCTCTTCATGCTCCTTCCCGCCCTCTTGTTCTGATGGGGATTTGCGGGAAACTGTGGAACCTGAGGGGGTGGATCCTCTAATGCTTACTCGTGGAGGGACTTGTTCTGCAGATGCCTCTACTACTTCCATAAGGAGCAGAGCTACTAAAAAAAATGGTCATATATCAGGGTGTTCAGTCGTACTGTCAAGAGTCTTACCTACCTATCTGTATGACTGTATCTCAAGTTCTCAACTGGTTATATCTATGCGATTGCGTATTATTATAAACGTCAAAACGCTATGTTATGGCAATGCAATGGACAGGGGCGTGAGGCCTGAATTATTTAGAAAGAAATGTATGCAGTGGCATTGTCCCATAGAAAATAAATAGATAATCATATTCATAAATTTTTGCTTTATAAATCTAAATAATTGATTTTGGCATAGGTAAGTATTTAGGAGGTTTACGTTACAAATAGAGAATGGATATATCATAAAAAATTTCCACACTAGTTATAAAAATTCTAAAAAAATCGGCATTCAATTGCAAACACGGAAAAAATAGACTATCTCCATGCAAAATGCCTTTGCATCACCTCGATATTTTATGAGGTTAAGGAAAATATTATAAAAACTTCAAAGAAAACATTAGATCTGTAACTTTCTGTTCTCATTCACACCTAGAGACAGAATTGTGGACAAAAATAAAATAAAATTCAAAGATGTGGACTGCAAACGAAAATCATTAATCCACCCAAAAGTTCAAGTCAATACAATATCCACTACTTTTCCGAATAAAAAGTAAATTCACAATTGAAATACCATATCAAGTGTTAAAAGAAGCCAAAAGGTTCACCAAGAGGGTACATAAATTACTACATTAATCGGAAAAAGAGAAAAGCCTCCAACTAAGAAAAGTGGATAGAAAGTATCCATGTGAAATGCCTACATATTAATGCATTAATGACTCAAACCCTTATACGATAACCATTGCTAGATATTTATTTTTCTAATATATTGAGCGATCATGAATAGGAGTACAACTAACAAAAAAGAGCCTACTTTTGCAAAAAAAAAGGAGATAAAACTCTTCGCCAATATTTGGATTAACAGAAACATTTTTTCCATAACGAGTAACAGGCGAGTAAAGGTTTGAATTAAACAACATAGATTGAAGGTGCAAACTAGAAACACAAATGTGGTTGTGAGATGTGACTTTGATGCAAAGGAAGAGTTTATAGCCCCCAAGATTGCATAAAAGAAGATAATTACTGCTTTGAGGACGCAACAAGGCTACCGAGAAAAAAATGAGTGACTGAAGTTTTAAATATTTTTCATATTGCAACATAAAGATAGCTTGCTTGAGGATCCCAACAGAAAATTAAACAAGATACTTTATCATCATGAAATATCCTAAGGTTAATGAGACAAAAGAAGAACAGTGTCGATTGTACGATGACTGATTTTATTTGCTATGAACTGCTCTAGCTTGCGTTCAACAAGAGAAAAAAAATACAATGTCTAAGCCGCACTAATAGTTGTTTTATATAGAGAATTTTTCTTCCTTGGCCCGAAAAAAAGTTGTGGGTCTTTCCTTGGCTCAAAAAAATTTTCGTTTCTTCTTTGGCTCGAAAATTTTGTTTCAGGCCTTACTTGCCTTTCCGTCCATTCCGTTAGATTTTTCATCCCAGGCGAGAGGGAAAAGACATCTTTGCCCCTAGTCCCACCTGTCAGTTGACCATTTTTCCTAATTTTCGGCAGGGAGAGGGGGGACCCCGGCGGCGGCGCGCAATGTCCGATAGGGACCTCATCGCGGTGCCGCTCATGCTGTGGCGAGGGGCAAGAAGGGCGAAGGCCATCACGGGGGCGCAGGCGCAGGCACGCCGCTGTCGGCGTCCTCGTCCTCATCCGCCTCCATCTCCGTCGAGGAGTTGGACAGTGAGGGCGAGGAGGAGGAGGCGGTGGCCGTGGCTGTGGATGTGCCGCTGCCGCTGCGGCGGTTGCTGACGAGCACGGGGCTGGACGTGTCCGCGGCCGCGGTGCGGGAGGCGGCGCTGACTCACAGGAGGGGCCACTAGGCGCCTGTTCGTCGTCCACGGACACCGCGGGCCGCCGGTCGGCGCCGACCGCCACGGGCGCCGGATGGTGTGCGCCGCCGCGAGCGCCGGCCGAGGAAGCGACGGACGGGCTGGGCGATGACGGACGCCGCAGGGCGCCGTGAGCGCCGGTCGGGGAAGGGACGGCGCGCGCCGCAGCGAGCGAGCGCAGGTCGGGGAAGGGCCGCCGCGCGAGCTGCCTAGTCGGGGAAGGGAGGCCGCGGGGCTGGCGGGTATGGAGCTGCCGCAGGGTGGGCTGACAGGTGGGATCATGGACAAAAATGTCTTTCCACTCCACCCTTTATGTAAAACCTGACAGAATGGATGGAAAGCCCAAGAAAGGTATGGAACAAAATTTTCAGGTCAAGGAAAGAACGGAATTTTTTTTTGGGTCAAGGAAGGAACCACAACTTTTTTTAGGGCCAGAAATTTCTCTTTTATATAAGCATTTGAGCTATGTTTTCTTCGTCAAGTTAATACTTAATAAAAGAAATTATTCCTGAAAAATCATAATATGATAATGCAAGTTACAAGCCTATATAACTTTTGTATTTTATACTTTTTAAAAATCAGTACTTATGTGTACTTCACAACTAGATGTAACTGAATTACTTTATACGAAGGAAAAAGACGATATAGCATAAAGAATAAATTGGAAAAATATGTATATCAAGGTGCGAATTAGAAGTTAGAACATTGTGATAAAATTTCAAAAAAAAGAAACTTGGATACAAAAAATAAACAATACTAATAAAAATATATCAATATGATAATATATGTAAAATAAACATATGTATTTTAGAATATTGCTAAACACCTTATTATGTTAACTTATGAAAATGCGTTCTAAAATTAATATAGAAAACTAGGAAAAAAAGTATTGTTGAAGACAAGAGAAAAAAGTGCAAATATAAGAGTAAGCTAAAATATTCAAAAAATATTAAATTCAAGCAAGAATTAAAATGTTTTTTTTAAAAAAAAACTCGCCGCCTTGCTAGTTCTTAAGATTTCAACGGAGAACACACCGTCTCACCATCAAATGGACTGTATCCACCCCTGAAAACGATGTCCATAGGATCTAAGAGCATTCCTAGTGTATTCCAGAACCAAAAGGAGGGCAGAGTATGGTTCCATCTGTACAGAATGTTGCTCATCCTCAAATTTCTCTTGCCATTTTTTTGTGTGATGTTTTCAGGTATACTTTTTCGGAGCGCTCTTTTGTGTAGGATCAGGGGGGAGCACCGGATACTCTACAGTAGTTAAACACCTGAACCAACATCATGTATCCGCTGCGCGGCGTGCATCACCGCAGCCGGGGCGGCGGCGAGATGTGGGCGATCCTGTGGAGCAGCACGTCGTTCCACATGTCGACGGGGCCGGGCAGGCACCAGTGCAGGCAGTCGCTGGCGTTCCTCACCCACCGCTTGTCGTAGTGGCCGCCGGGGTGGCCGTCGGCGCGCAGCATCATCGCCTTGGTGACGTCCAGCACCCCGAACCTCCTGCTGCTCCCGGTGCCGGCGGTCTCCTCCCTCACCCTGGCCACCTCCTCGCTCTGCACCCTCCTCAGCTCCCACCCGATGCTCCGCGGGCTGAGCTCGGCTTCCTCCAGCGGCCGCGTCCGGTTGCAGTAGCCGCCGCTGAACCAGGAGCCGTGCTCGAAGTGGTCCGGCGTGTAGGTGCGCAGGAAGGTGACGAGGCCGGGCTCGCAGTCCCGGCACCGTGCGACGGCCTCGAGCGCCGCCCTGGCGACGCGGCGCACAGCGTAGGCGATGCCAAAATCCGTGAGGTTGGCCTCGCGGCAGTTGACGCAGCCGACGCGGCGGCCGCCCTCCCAGAGGTAGTTGACGCGGAAGAACCAGTTGCCGCCGGAGATGACGGCGTAGTGGAGCCCCGGGAGGCGACTGGTCCAGTTGGCGCTGAGCCTGTCGAGGTGGATGTCGAAGGACGCCGTCGGCTTGCCGTCGGCGTCGAGGACCGGCTCCGCGTGCGCGTAGAACTCCGTCCACATCGCCATGAGCGTGAAGTCGTGCGCCGGGAAGCGCCACGTCCGGAACTTGTCGAACGCGTCCCGGTGCACGTCCGTCGGCGTCTCGGCCTGCGAGAGGAGGCAGAGCAGCGACTCCATCTGGTTGCGCGCCAGCGAGTCGCCGATGAACGCCAGCGTCTTCCCGCGGGCGACGTCGAGGAACCGCACCGGGTCGAACCGCGGCAGGTCGCAGCCGGCGGGCTGCCACCTCCAGAAGAGGTGGCCCGGGTCCTTGCCGTACTTCTGGCAGTTCTTGAAGTCCGGCAGCGTGGGGCACGTCAGGTTCGTGTACACCGGACCCCTCGGCTCCCTCACCCATTTCCCCGTCGACATGTCGCATTCTTCCTCGTCCTCCACCTCGGCTCCTCCTACCCAACCTAACAAGCGTGTGGAAGTCATCAAACACTACTCAATCATTTCGTATAGCTTGGCAGTGTCAACACTTGAATGTGAAATAAACAGCACTCACTCACTCACTTTGATTACCTGTTTGTTCTTCCGGGACTGCAGGAGGAGCTGCCGACGAGTTTGCAGATGGCAACGAGATGTCGTCTGCAGGTAAGCTCTGTTCCGGTGCGACCGCATTGTTCTCATCTCCTGGCATCAGACGGCCGATCACATCAGGATCCCCAAGCAAGGTGCTCTGCGTGAGGGCTTCGTCGGCCGTCGTGACGTCGAAGCCGTGCGACGAGTAGAGGATGGAGAAGACGAAGAGGGTGGAGAGCACCAGCAGGAGAAGCAGGGAGGACTTGACGTTCCTCTGCACCACGACGTGCCACTCGCTGCTGTTGCTGTGCAGCAGCAGCCTTGGGCTCCCAGTGCTGCTGCTGCTTGACGGAGAGGTAGGAGGTGGCGCCATGTCTGTGCTGGTCTCTTCAGAATTGGGAGCTGAATTTCCCAAGAAGTGAATACCAGCTTTTGTTTTGAAGGTACATGTGTGGGTGTTTTCGCTTCGGTTCTAACGTTTTTGGTCACTTCGGGTAAGTAAGCTGAATTCTGAGGAGGTTGGTGTGGCAGCCGTGCTAGTAGCTCACCAAACTGCACATACACATGGTTAGTTTCTTAACACTTCTTGTTTCTTAATTGGGTAATTGGGTTCCTTCATTGGTCGTGGTAAACACTTGATTGATGATTTTGACTTCCTTGAATCTCAGAGCAGAGTTGTTCAGCTGGCAAGTGAAAAGCTTGTATTTGCAGTGTGAGAAGTGGTGCACCTAAGAAGGTTTGGACGGTTGAGGTCGGTTGACCAACACGTAGATTTGAAAACGGCAGGTGCCACACGATGGTTTCATGTACGGGGAAAAGTTCCCAAACTTACAACAGCAATCTTGAGATAATTCATAATAGACATATTTATTTGGCTGCGTCTTCTCATCAGGTGTGACCGATATATGACTTTACAATTATCTGATATCGATCGAATGGCTCCCGGGGATGACTGACAAAATTAATCAATGAGTCACATTTTACACGACCATATAGGTGACTGATGAAATTCAATTCATCGGTCGTATATCAAATTACATAAAACAATAAAAAATTATAGTAAAATATTAAATACTAATATATATATATATTTTTAACAAAATAGACAACTATTTGACTCATGAATAAACAAATAAACAACTGAATATGAGTAAATCTATATTTATTTTCGTCAGTATATGGCCAACGGAGAACAAAAACTAGACTTATTTTCACCGGCCATAAGTGGGCCGGCGAAAATTGCAGGCGACGGCAATGATTTCCATCGGTTTCAATGGCCGGCGTTAATTATTCAACATTTTTCTTCAGCCATTTAAAAATAGACGAAAATTATAATATTTTATTGAAAATGAGTAAAACAACCATGTAAACCATAGAAAAGTTATGCATACCCCATGAGACACAAATTATACTTACAATTTTAGGGCTTATTTGGTAGTTCTGTATATTTGCAGTTTCTACTTAATGCTGTAGTGTTTGGAAAATAAAGTGTTTGGTGGCTCCATGCTAAACTCGGTTTTGGAAACCAGAGTATAGCCAAAAGTATAGTATTTTTGGAGTATTTAATACACAACTCTGGACCAAAGTTTTTCTCTGCATCCGTTCACACGCGCACCGTCGATCCGTACTCCCGCATCGCCTTCCTCCTGCACCGCCCATCCTTCCTCACCGCTGGTTCAACCTTGTGGCCTTTCATCCTCTGCACCGGTGGCCCCTCCACCCGTGGTCGCGCCCGCCGGTGGCCTCTCCTCCTGCGGTCGTGCCCCGCGCCGCATGTCGTGCAGCCAAGGCTCGGGCTCCCGTGCTGGTGCCGCGCAGGTGGGATCTCGTGCCCACACTGCACAACAGATGCTCCCGTGCCGGCAGGCTGCCGGCCTCGCCTCCCTGCTGATGGCCGCTGCCGGCCCCCCTCCCATGACGGAGAGGGAGAGGGAGGCAAAGGAGAGGGAGAAGGCAGTGGGGGAGAGGGAGAGGACGGTGAAGGGAGGAGTGGTGGCTGCTTGTGAGGGGGTGCTGGGGAAGATGGTGCGCATATACTTTGTGTAAGTGCAACAAGGCTCCTTAGTGGTTTTGGTGTATTGAGTGACAATGCGATTGGACTAATCACTTTGTGAGATGTCTTAACAAGTTTTCGTATCTATATTAACTGTAATCAAAAGTGAATGAATGTATTCTAATTTATAGATCCCATGATCAAGCACGAATATTCTCGTACGTTGAGAATTAAGGGTTCAATGTATATCTTTCATAAGATATCTTTAATGGATCTAAAATGGCTATCTCTATTGAATACATTGCCCAAGTGTTGGTTATCATTGGTGTTTCATTATTGATGCACTTTGAGGCTATTGGTTATGATTGGGTCTCATATTGTGAAAAGTGACAAGGGATCTACTTCATATATTTGGAGGTCACTATTGACTGAATATTCATAAATGACAAATGGTTGATTATGAATACTCTCTATTGCATACTCAAGCAAACTATCATGAAGACCAAGTATATTGAATGATTAATGAGAAAATGTGCTCCATCTACCTAATGAAGATGTTCTCAAATTAAGTCCAACTTATTCACCTCAAAGAGGATTGCTCTCGGAAGAAGAAGAAGCTCAGCTTGATTATCTCTCTCCATTGGAATCATTCAATACGGCATTATTTATCAAATCAATACTCAAGTGAAGGTCAACTAGATTTATTCCTTTATCTTGAGTATAGGTATGCCGTACTATGAAGAGGGAAGCTAAGCATAGAAAGTCACTAGTCAACATGTGCTCTCTAGTTCAGAGAGCGTCGAGCCACTTTATCTTTTGTGATATGTGTGGCACCGAGTGAGAGTGCTCTTTGTCTTTAGTCTTGTGCTTAACTCTCAGCTAAGTGTACCTCTTATGGAGACAAACACCTACGCTTCTTACCCAGTGACCAAGGTTTAGTGCCTTAGCCTCTGTGACCAGGGAACCCCTCACCGGATTGTCCGGTGGGCTCTACCGGATTGTTCGGTAGAAGAGGTTTGAACCTTAGTGGCTAGTTGCCCTCCACCGGACTGTCTGGTGGGGTTCTGACACGGAGCCAACAACTAGTTTTGGGGAGTTGGGTATTTATAACCTTCCCTCTCCACTTGTTGAGGTTGCTGCTTCCCTCCAACGTCCATATACACTCAGAGGCCTAAGAAACACTCCCCAACCGCTCTCTTTGTGAGATTGAGCTAAAGTGTGAGATCCTTGAGTTGGGAGAGCATTTGTGAGATTGTGTGGGCTTGTTTGAGCAACCTAGCTGTTGAGCGCAAGTTGGCAATTGTTCTTTCTGGCAAACACTTTTGTTACTCTTGGAGGTTTCCTCCTAGATGTCTAGAGTGTCCCGAAGATCACTCGGTCTCCGAGTGGCACAACTCTTGTAGTAGATTACCCCCACTCTTCGGAGCAAGTGCTAGTGAGCATCCTTGATAAGCCTTGGTGGCTGTGGAAAGGAGTCCGTGAGTGAAAAAGACTCGAGCTCTTGGTGGGCGCCTCAACGTGGAAGTAGGGACACTTCCGGGTGTGACCAAACCTCAAGAAATAAATCTTGTGTCCAGTGTGTTGCGCCCCTGCAGGAGACCCAAGCTTCGTGCTTGTGGTTTGTTCTTCATTTGCATTATATTTGTTTTACTTCCGCTACTACTCCCGTGTGCAAGTTATTGTTGTGAGTGCAGGGATTCAGTGCTGCTGAAGTTCAACATCACCAGAGAGACACTTGTAACAACACTACAAAGCTAAATAAGTATCATTGTGCATAATTACACTCTTGAGCTTACTCTCTGTGAGACAGCGGACTATCCGGTGTGCTGCACCGGACTATCCGGTAGGCAGCACCGGACTATCCGGTGTGAGACTGATAGTGGGTTTTAAGTTGTAATTTTCTAGATTAGCCTATTCACCGCCCCTCTAGGCGACATCAAGGTCCTTTCACTTTGGAACAAAAAATGCCATGGTTTTAAGAAATACTGTGGTTATACTGGAGTAAATAAAAATTGTGGTATTTATGTCATGTACATATGTAAACTGTAATATTCTAAAACGTGGTACCAAACATGTTAGAGTAGTTCACAATCAACCTACCCTTGAACACAAATTCACATACAACAAGACATGAAGGAATAGGCAAAAGAGCTATAAGAGCTTGACTTAGAACAAGATAAAGTCCTAATTATGCTACTTGAGAAGTATATTTGAACTAAAAGACCCTATATTTATCACAAAATGGAGTAGGATGATTCTAAAAGAGCTAAGCAAATTTGAGTTGCAGTAGAGCTTTGGTGTGAGCTACTAGACTAATCCATGTGTTGCGGTCATTAAGTTCTACTGCCAATTATTCAGATTCTAGTAATAAAAGATAATGAAATAATATGAGAAACTAGCATGGATATGGCATGCTAAGTGTTGGGGGAACAGACCTAACAAAGGCATGCGCACATAGGATGAAAATCCATTTGTAATTCATGAATCTTTTAAAAAATGCATGCAAATTGCCATCTTCTTCTATATATAGAACTCGAGGACTAGGGTTTCAAGATCGATTTAGATATCTCGATGATATTTGAATAATTTTGTGTTTATCTTTCATCTAATTTTTTATTTTGGCGAGGACTTTCTTTTGAGGAAGGCTTCAGCACCACATAAAAATTTGTGTTGCTTCCTTACTATATAAACAAATAAACAATCATAAGCAGAGCGAGAAGACAATACAATATATACCAAATTAAAATATACTTACTTAAATAAAGATATATTATTGTGAAGATCATGGTTTTAACAAAAAGTAATTAGGAGTTGTTCGAAAACAATGTGTAGTAAGCATTTGCAAAGTTGTAGGTCTAGCAGAACTACAAGACTGTAGCTATCGCATTGTTAGAGATATGAGTACAATCCTAGCAACTAATATATGATACCTAAACTCTGGAACAACTAACAGGACAGAAACGTGATATGTACCTAAACTATGGAACAAATAACACAACAGAAAGGTCAGTATAGCGGAAGCTATACAGTACATCATGGAATGATGGAAGATACCGATGCGCCATCGTTGATGAGCTTCATGATGGAAGATACCGAAGCGCCATCGTTGATAAGCTCATGTGTCTAGTGTAGGGCAAAGATCTTTTTGTAATTCTAAAATTCTTTAGAGAAAATGAGGTGTGATGTTTCAAGACCGACTGAGACCTCTTAATTGGATAATTATATATTTATCATTCATCTGGTTTTTCATTATGATGAAGGTTTTCCCGAGGAAGGCTTCGCCACCAGAAAATGATGATAGAATCTACTAGGTCTGCAAGCACACTTCGCTGCGTGATTACTCTTATCCGGTGAGGCTGTTGTGTGGCAAGTCTTTTTTTTTTGTCCAAAATGCATGGACCCTTTGCGATTTTGCACTCAAGGCAATGAAATAATGTCAAATTGATCACATGAAGTCATATAATACATAGATGTTGTAATCTGGCATATAAGCAAAATAACTCATGTATCCAACACAATGCGAAAATGAGTATAAAAACCGAAGTTGAATATACGTAATTTTTTGCTCTTAAAACTTGTAATGTACCGGTAAGGTGCAAGAGCAGAAATAGTTTTGTTTACATATGAGCTAGGTTACATGCTCAATTCATGGTCTAAGGAAGCAAAGCAGGAAACAGACTAAGCCAATTGTTATGTAGGCACACGATATACTTATCATTTTATAGGTTGGAAATGGTGCTAGGTGTCCATGCAATCTTTTCTCCTCTGAGGCACCATTGGCATGATTCAGTTCTTCAAATTCATGTTTCCCTAGGATAGGAAATAAAAAATACCATCAGTAATTATTACAATCGCTTAAATCTTGTACAAAGCATTACATCCATATAGCAAGATCTATTTTCAGCTGGTTAGATCAAATAGGCCTCTTTGGTTGGTTTTGAGCCAACAAATATTGTATTCTAGATACTTTTATTTACGATCTATAGCTTGAGCACCATGGTTGAGAAGTATAGGTGCAGAAAATATTAAACCTAAGCCTATAGGATGATCCTTAGTATAGCTAACATATCCCTATATGTTTGGATGTTAGATCTTTATATGAACCAAATCATCAAAGCAGAGAGCACTTATTCATGGAGCCAAAGTTGCAATCCAGGTAATACAGGCCAATACCTAGAGGTCTTGAGGTAAATAGCACAAAAAGGTAGAAGGTCAGACAAATTACAAAACCTGTTTAGAGGTAACAGACTAAAGAGATGGGTGGGTAAATTTGAGATGGTTTAATATTATGTTGCAGTGATAAATCTTAGCAAAGCATCGTGTTATGCTAGGAAGGGATAATGTGTTAGTCAGTACTCAGTCAAATGTATTGTGGGGCTATGAGGAGTCCATACTTGGAAGTGGAGATGCTGTGCAAGCCTGCAAGCAGGTGATGTCGTTCATCAGATCCCCATCGAACGATGGCTTTGTTTTTTACACAGACACCCTCCCACTCTCCCACCTTAGTTGCAAAGAAAATATCCAAATAACCCCCTAGAATAAATCATTCATGTCCTTTGGTCTCCTTCCTCCTGATCCTCCTATCGCGAGCCGCCGTCACATATGGATGACCGATGAGCCGCCGTCGCCCTGTCTCGCTTCCTCCAATCAAGTGCGTGCTTGCTGCGGTGGTTATGTGCAAAAAGCGAATCTGCCGTTGAATGGAGATCCGGCGGGCCAAGTTACCCGATTGCACGCTTGCACGGAATTGCTGCTTGCACAGCAGTCGTTGCCAGGAATATCTGTTGGTTCCTGAGAGACTCTATTATTGCTGAATTATGCTAGGGAAGATGACGCTGTTGGTGTGTCCCTAAAAATAAACATAAAAGGCATATATGCTAATCGCAAACAATACTCAATTGAGCAACAAAGAGAACTGTGAATTGGTTTATGATACACAAATGCACATGCTACATGAAACATTTTTGAATTATTCCCATCTCTAGCTACTCATCATGTTAGGCATCAGCTAACTCCAGTGGAGCTTCTAGGATGGCATGTTTGATGATCATTCTAGCAGTGACTCCTATGATTTCGGGAGATGTGTTGTATTTAGTAGATTGAGTTGTTCCTCTATATATTCTCCAAAGTTACATGTTTGGTGATGGAGCCATCGATCAGTGGATGATGCTAGCCATAACTTAGTCTAGGATAATTACTAAAAGAAAATAAGAAAACTTTTCTGCAGACTACAAAATATACGGTTAACGAATCTATAATACTTTGAACACTGACATGCTTAAAGTAAAGCTTACACCTTTGTAACAAGTTCTTTGAAACTGCACTGAATAAACAAAAACATGTTGGGCGTGCGAGGCCGGGCAGGGAGAAATAAAGGCTGCAGCTGAAACCGGGTGACGCATGACAGTGAGAATACAGAACAGGGAGTCTGACGCTGGGAGAAAGGAGAGCAGATCTGTGGCACTGAAGTATTTGGGTAGAATCCATTTTGGGGCGTGCGAGGCCGGGCAGGATAAAGCTAGGAATGATGAAAAGGTCCAGATGTGATTCCTCTCTCAATTGGGCGAGATCAACTGGGTCTGCCATGATTTATCAGAGATGGGCGAGTTCGTGAGGAAGATTGAGCAGCCATTGAGGTGAAGTAGCCGCCGCGCAAGGGATGGTGGTGGCGCGCGGTGCTACCAAATGGAATGGAAGAATACGAAGATAGGAGGGACGAAGGATGGAAGGAACCTATTGGTGAGATCCACACGAACAGTAGAGGAAGGAGGCGGTGGACGCAGAGATGAAAGGCAGAGAGCAGGGATGACGAATCAGGGATTTCTTCCATGAAAAAGGCACGCGCAGCCACGATCTGCGTACGATTAACCATCTGATAAGCCAGCAGTCATGTGTCGAGAGAAGAAAGTAGCACGCACGCGAAACGCGCTAGATGGGCGCGCCTCCCATTCATATAGATTAACTATACTATACCATATTAAAACAAATTTACTCAAATGAAGATCTAGCATTGTGAAGATCCTAGTTTTAACCAAAAATAGTTAGAAGTTGTGCAACACCAATGTGAACCGTTGGATCAACAAAATGCTTCTGGTATTAACAATCGAGAGCCTCTCTTGATATTGTCGTACCTGTCCAAAATAAAATGACATCAGTACATAATAAGGGCCCAACTAATAGCTTTGTAGATCCACGACAAGGCCGAAATGAAACCATTGCAACTTCAAACACTTCCGACCTAACAATGCGAGCCCACTTCCAAGTAGTGGAGGTGCTTAGCTAAAAAAAATCAAATATTTTATTTTACCATGTTATTGGCACCTAGTGCTTAAGAAGTGCCTAAGTACTTAATATGTGCTAATGATATAGTTAGGCATGTCTAAGCACTTGTTTGCATTGTAAAAATTAGCTTTTATACCAGTGTTTAGAGTTTTTTTTTGAACCGAGGCATCCCATTTCTATTACATTCATAACAGAAATACTGCAGTTTTTCCAGACAAGACAGGACTAGAACCAGGAAAAGAACAAAGTAGGAGCGCACAGACAGGAAAATCCTAACCCCCCCTCCCACGCGAAACCACCCTAGGCCATTGATCTAGCTCAGATTTTCACCCAGGTAGTAGTTCGGTGAGAAGAGTATAGGAGGCGCAAAAAGGAACTAAAAGAGAGCCTGTCAAACTTCCTACCCGAAAGACTCCCAAAAGCAAGAAACAAACTACCTTCTTACAGCAAAACAGGTCACTCAACAAGGTCCACAAAGGACAGCCAAAGCTAAGTAAAACTACCAGACATTGAAAAAAGAAGGGTCCAACATGAAGAACCCTCTTAGATCCTCTCCCGGCTTCATATTGCCCCCCCATCCTTATGCCATCCTTCCATCAGCATCAGCATCCCCTTCATCCTGGTGGTATGTCAACATCAAAGACCCATCTTCCGGTTGCTTTGTTTGCATGGAAGCAGCCATACTTGATAGAGCTTGGATCCCCACCTTGATCATTTCCTGGAACTCGGATTTACTCAGGCCTGCCCAATACTCCATTAGAGAACATGCATAACATAATATCTCAATTGGCGATTTAATTATTTTTCGATCAAAGCATACTCTATTTCGGGCTTTCCAGATTGCCCAGCAAACAGCCCCTATTCCCAATCCATGCAAATCCTCATGGATATGCATTTTATCTTTAATCCAAACCCAACACTGTTCAATATTATTTGGAATGCCATCAACATCGAAACAGGAAGCAATCATACCCCATATTACTCTAGATACAGGACATGTGAAGAATAGATGATCAATCGTTTCCTCTTGATCACAAAAGGCACATATTGTATCCCCATTCCATTTTCTTTTTTCCATATTGTCCTTGGTCAAAAGAACTCTGTTCTCAATGAACCAAAGACAAATTTTTATTTTTGGGGGGACCTTACTTTTCCACACATGTCTCAGCCCAAGCCCTTTAACCCCCATAGAAAGATCATTATAAAGGGACTTAACAGTGTACTGTTTCCTCTGCCCCCATTTCCAACAGATAATATCCCCTTCAGTTTGACAATCAAACCTACTCATCCAAGCACATATCCTATCCCATTGTGCCTGTAATTCAGGATATAGCCATCTACTAAACTTAATTTGTAAGTTTCATTCTATAGCATCTTTTATCTTTATGTCTTTACTTTCACAAATAGCAAAAAGAATAGGGAATTGACAACTTAAAGCTGAATCTCCCAACCAAATGTCATGCCAAAGAGTCTTGTCACCACTCTTCACCCTGATTTCTCTTCCTTTTAGATAAAAAGGTTTAACTTTCAGCAAATCTCTCCACATAGGGGAATCCCCAAATCTAGCCCCAACATTCATTGCTGAACAATTTTTCAAATATTTTTCCTTGATAATCTCCTGCCATAGACCATTCTCACTTTCCAGTTTCCACCACCATTTGCAAAGTAAACTTATATTGAGTTTTTCTAGACTCTTAATCCCCAGACCTCCTCTTTTTTTTCCCTCACAAGCCCTATTCCACTTAATCAAATGATACTTTCTCCTAGTACTGCCTCCTTGCCAAAAAAAGGATCTTCTGTATTTATCAATTTTCCTCACCACAGTCTTATGTAGTAAATACATGGACATGTGGTAGATGGGGGCATTAGTTAGACAAGAGTTTATCAACACAATTCTCCCAGCAATAGACATTGAACTCCCCATCCAGGATTCAAGTCTTTTTGATATTTTTTCCTCCAAAGGCAACCAATCTACAACATGTAATTTGCTGGGACTTACAGGTACCCCTAAATATTTAATAGGGAAAGACCCTTCTTGACAAGTAAAAATATCAATATAGATTTGTTTAATGTTCTCATCACCATTAATCACAATAACTTCACTTTTATCAAAGTTTATCTTCAAACCAGACATAATTTCATATAAGCCCAGCAACAACTTAAGATTTCTAGCATATTCAACATCATTTTTCATGCAAATTATCGTATTATCAACATACTGTAGTACTGCACCACCAAAAGGAACAATATGATCAATTAACCCTTTTATCAGGTTATTCTCTTGTGCTTTATTGATCATTCTGGTTAGGCAATCAGCTGCAAAATTAAACAGAATGGGTGACAGGGGATCCCCCTGCCTCACCCCTTTATAACTTCTAATGTATTTGCCAGTTTCCCCATTGATTTTCACACTTACAGTCCCATCACACATTACCCGTTGAACCCAACCACACCATTTCTCATTGAAGCCCCTTATCTTAAGGCAGCCAAGTAGGAAATTCCTATTCACTTTATCATAAGCTTTTTCAAAATCGAGTTTGAGGACAATCCCTACTTCTTTTCTCTTTTTAGTTTCATGTAATATTTCATGCAAGATCATAATACCACTCATAATATTTCTTCCTTTCAAAAAGGTAGTTTGATTTCTATGTATGAGTCTTTTTGCATAAGGCTCAATCCTAATAGTGAGAACTTTAGTAATTATTTTGTACAGACAATTCAACAAACAAATTGGTCTAAACTATTGAATTCTTGTAGCCCCTTGGACTTTAGGCAACAGGGATATAATCCCATAGTTTAGCCTATTAACCATCAGTTCCCCTTTGAAAAAGTCACTAAACATGTCACATATATCACATTTTACTATATCCCAACATACCTGATAGAACTCTATATGTATATTATCAGGCCCTGCAGTTTTATTTTTTTTCCATGTGGAATACATCATACTTGATTTCCTGTTCACTGAAAGGCTTACACAAACTTTCATTATCCTCTTTTGAAATATTTTCTAAAACAGGCCAGATACTTTCATCAAGCTGGAGATCATGTTCTAGGACTGGGCCAAATAGATCAGAATAATACTTAGTAGCATGATCTAGGAGATTTTCAATCCCTTCAATTGTATGCCCCCCATCCTCCAAGGAGAAAATGGTATTTTTCCTTCTTCTGCCATTTGCAATTCTATGAAAAAATTCAGAGTTGTTATCACCTTTCAATAACCATGTCTTATGTGATCTTTTAAACCAAAATAATTCTTCCTCCAATAGTTTCATAATTTCAGATAGCAAGGCCACTCTCAAACTAATTTGTTGTACATTCAAAGGCCCTTTTTCTTCAACTTCCTCCAATCTTGCTAAGGAACTTTGAATCTCTTTTTTCCTTCTTTTGATCTCCCCTACAAGGTTCCATCCCCAGCCTTTAAAGTATTGTTTAAACAATTTCAACTTTTGTTGTATTCTATCCAAAGCAGTTTTTGCCCCACATGGCCGTTCCCAAATCTCCTTGATTTTAGGTATAAAATCAGGATGATTAACCCACCCGATCTCAAATTTGAAAGGCCTTTTCTTATGTGCTTATGAACTAGAATCTGTACATACTATCAAAGGATTGTGATCAGATACCTCCCTAGGGAGTTTCTAAATTATTACATGTGGAAAGGCCGATTCCCACTCTTTGCTCATCAAAACTCTATCTAATTTTACTAGAGTAGGATCTTCCTGGTTGCTAGACCATGTATATCTGCCCCCAGGCATATCAATTTCAGTGAGTCCAAAATTTTGGATCACTGAATTGAATAAATCTGAATGCCTGTGTAATCTTTCCACTTTATTTCTTTCCCAGGAGAATCTAATAATGTTAAAATCTCCTCCCACCACATAAGGCTCAATGTTCCTTGCACAAAAGGATGATAACTCAACTAGGAATTCATTTTTCCTATCTTCATGTGCAGGACCATACACAATCAGAAGATTCCATTTAAATTTTTCTATTTTATCCCATAGGTTTACTTGCAATATAAATTCTCCTTCTTTAAAAGATCCAACATCCAGGACTTCAATATTGACTCCCACCAGAATTCCACCAGATTTGCCATTAGAAGGAATCCACTTCCACAAGTAAGAACTATTACTATCAAACTTTCTTAAAATAGACTCAGAGCACTCTTCCACCATTGTCTCTTGCAAACCAATGAAATGGAAATGATACTGAGAGATTAGATCCTTTAAGAAGGTAGATACCCCTTTTTTCCTGAGGCCTCTACAATTCCATATCAAGCCTTTCATTTTTTCTTTTTTCTATTTTTATGGTATTTTTCAGGGTTTTCAGGAAGTTCCTTTTTCCCTTTTTCTCTATCCAGAGGACCAAGATCTTCCTGGCCTCTTATATTTTTTTTAACATACCACAAGATAGAGATACATTTTTCCAGACTTTCTATGATGATTTTTTTTCTTGATTCAACCAAAATAAAGTCATCTGAGTCAGAAATATCATCTTGGGATAAAATATCCTCCATATTTACTTCTGCAGTTTTTTCAACAACAGCAACATCTTGCATATTCCCCATTTGTTTCCTTTTTTGAGCCAAAGATTCTCTAGCTTGTTCCATATTTTTCAATAAATCAACAGAAGCTAAAGCATGATCATTTATTTTCAATCCCATTTTAGCAGATAAGTCCACAATAATATCATTTGATAAGCAAAAAAAGGAGTTACCAGAGGGGTTAGGATTACCTTCCAGATTCCTCTTCATCGCCATCCTTCTATTCTTCTCCTCAGTTGTCAGTCCTGTAAACTTCCTCAATCTTTCACTAGCCCTTCTTTTGCCTTCATTCTTCAACCAACAGTTGGATCATCTTCCTTTACAGCCTGAGGCTCCTCCATTTTGTCATCTTGTGACAGATTTTCCACTGTGCTTTCCTGAGTGGTATCCACAACCTCTTCTTTCTGAGCTTGATTAACCATCTTGGTTGCATTTTCCTCAGGTAGAGGTGCATTGCTGGCAGATAATATTTCCTCAAGTTGTTCATTATTAATCACTTATGTCTAAGCATCTTGTATTGTACAAGGCCTTAGGGCCTAGTTGCCTGCGTGAGTTCTTAGGCCCAATGGCGGAGCTTAGTTGTGACCAAGGTGGGCCATGACCTACCTACTATGGCCAATGAAATCTCCATCGGATGAAAAAACGTCTGCTTGGGACATGGAAGTTTTTTTCATGCTCATACAAATTTTATATTAAAATCCTACGTCAGGTTCATACATTTTTCATATTAAAATCCTACATTATTTATATGAAATTCCTACGTGCTAAACAGGTCCTAGTTTAATACAGTTGTCCGTTGATGGTTAATCAGAGCTTAACTACATCAACAGCCCCCTCTATTTATTTGTCCTGAGTTCTGCTTAGGCTAGCTCACTATATATCTGTGTGGCTTGTCCTGAATCTACGTTTTGTCATGGTTTTGTTTATCCAACGTGCTTCACCAGTTTTAAGGAAAAAATGCTTCACTGAATTAAAATGTCAAACGAGGCGAATGCAGGTTGCAGGTCAGTTATTACACTTGACAATTTCCTCTTCCAACGCAAGGTCAAACAACGTTTTCCCAAAGATCGAGTAAACTCAGCTTTAGATTCTTCAGAAGCTGTATGACTTCAACTCTGTCAGCTCCACTTGCAACACTTCTCTTTGCTACTACAGTACTACCAAACGGTGAAAGGAGCTGATACACCGTGCATCTCAATTCTCAACAACCACGCACGCACGCGGCATCCGATCGATCCATAGGCATGTATGTGTGGCATCTGATGCACGGTCGCCATGAATCCCCAAGCACGTATACACGCCATGAATCAGGCGCCGCCGGCGGCGACAATCATCTTCATCAGTATGTCGTTGAAGGTGTCGACCAGCCCCGGCGCGCACCAGTGCAGGCAGTCGTTGCCGACGGTCTCCGGCACGGGGCGCCCGTCGTAGGAGTGCGCGAAGAGGTAGGGGCCGGGATGCCCGTCGGGCCGCATGGTCGCCATCTTCGTCACGTCGAGCACCTCGAACCGCACGCCCCGCCGCCGCATCTGCACAGCCTCCGCCGCCGCCGCCACCTCCTCCAGGACGACGTTCCTCAGCTCGGCGTCCGTGGTCGCCACCTCCGCCTCGCCCTCCTCGAATGGCTTCGCGCGCGAGCACGCGTCGCGGTGGTTCCAGCTGTACTTGCTGTCGAAGTGCGCTGGCGCGATGGTCGCCACCACCACGAGCTTGTCGCCGGCCGACGACGACTTGGCGTTGACATACTCGAGCGTCCTCCGGATCACCTTGCGGTACACGCCGAGGTAGCCGATGTCGATGTCGGTCTTGTTGACGTCCGGACGGGAGTAGACGCCGACGACCTCCCCGTCCTCGTAGTACATGGCCGCGTGCGGGAACCAGTGCGCCGCTGAGATCACCATGATGTCCATGCCGCCAAGGTCTGCCGTCCACGGCTCCGTGAGCGCGTCCAGGATCACCACCTGCTGCGTCATGGCGTAGTCCTCCGAGTGGCCCTCGGCGCGCACGAGCAGCGGCGACCAGTACGTGGAGACGTTGACGCTGTGCGGCGCCGGGAAGACCCACCTCCAGAACTTGCGCCCGAGTCGCTCCTCGTACCGGTGCACCGTGTCCGGCTGCGCCACCGTGGAGAGGAAGCACACGAGGGCCTCCGCCTGGTTCCGCGCCGTGGAGTCACCGACGAAAGCCAGGTGCTTGCCTCGCACCAGCCGGAGGAACTCTGCCGGGTTAAGCGCCGATAAATTGCACGCTGCCGGCTGCCAGCGCCAGTGCAGGTAGCCTTTGTCCGGCTTGCCGTTGACGACGCACTTCACCCCGCTCTTCATGGCGCAGTTCTCGCTGTTGTACCGTGGCCCGGTGATGCTGTCGTCCCACACCCACTTGCCGTCGCTGTAGTCGCATTGAAACCATGCTGGCCAAGGGAAAGAATGAATCGTCAAATGGATCAAGAATGCAAATATGTAACCATCATGTGTATTCAAAAGAAACGATGATGGATTACCATTACCTTGAGGAGGTGGGAGAGAAGGGTTTTTAGTTGTTTGATGTGTTTTCAGTTGGACGAACAGATCGGCGTAGGAGATGAAAGAAGGTGGAGGGGAATAGAAGATGAAGTATACTAAGGTCGAGGTGAAGAGGGAAAACAGCGAAGCACCCAGAAGCTTTCTGGGGTGGGAACAGCAGCCATGATCTGCTAATTCTTGTGTGGCTGCGCTTGCTGCACCCATATCTGATGAATGAACAGCCTTCTCGGTAAGTTCAGTGATGCGTGTACTGTAAGAAGTGCAAAATCCAAGTGAACAAGGGAGAATCTTGGGAGAGGTGTAGTGGTATAGAAGAAGCAGACTAGCAGAGTATATATGATAGACTGAAGTTCAGATCATGACCTGGCTGGAAAATCTAAGGCTTTCGAAACCAGGGATAGGTCAGTTTTTTATTCATGTTGCCACTTGACAGAATAGATACCAATAAGACGTTGGGTGTACTACGCCATTACTTGTCCTTAATTCATCATTTCGAAAAGTCAGCCATCTAATCTTGTAATGCGGGCCACAAGTTGTGTTATAAAACACGGCAGACACCAAAGAATACGAGACACCTTTGTCATGGAAGAACCAGGACGTGTGCAACTGACAATGAACATACTGTGATTTAATTTTCCCGGAGTTATTTCATGCTTGCTGAATTTAGTCTTCAACTCATTCCAAGTGTCCATGTTAATAATATGGTCAACAATACTTTTAAGTTTGTCCCTCTCGCTAAGATGCTTCCATTCTCACAATTCACTCCTAGTAACTCTTGTTATTATTAGATATGAGAATCTTATACCATGATAAGCATATATATAATCTTATACCCAAATATATCAAAGATAAACAAATTTGTGCAAGACTAGGGCATCAAACACAATTTGTAAGAACAATCCTATAAATTGAAAATCAAAGACACATCACTGGTATAAATTAACAATATAGTGTAAAAATCCATTCGGCTAATCGAAAACTTAATAGTAGTCTTGAACAGCTTTCCAGCCTTAATCTCCTCTCTGAGGATTGAACCCATGCCACTATGGACCAGTTAACCCATGAGTCCATGACACTACCTTTATCCCAAACTATAATAATTTTAGTTGTCTTCAAGTTAAAACTATTGTAAATTTGACCATATTTAGTTATTTATAGCAAGGTATTAACGTCTACAATTCGGTCTGACCGAGAGGTTTGTTTCCTGGCTTTTTGAAATCCAGCCATCCGAAACCCAAGGCCAATTGGTTCTTAACAATAAACGAAGACCCATCAATTCGGTCTTGATTAGTTTGGTTCAGTCTTCGATGACGTCTGAACTAACTAAGCTATTTCAAACAGACATTTTACAAAAAGAATTATAGATCAACATATATCAAAGGAAATGTAACAACCCTAATTTTTGGTAAACAAAAAATCACTACTTAAAAATTTTATTTTAAATTATGGTTGTGCATTGCATTTAACCAACTAAAACTTGGCTAATTAATTAAATTACGTATCCAACAATAGCTCTCGCTAGCAAACTAACTCACCTTAAGTTATATCTTGTGCTAATTCTTGCATCATTTATTTCGATCTTATTTGGTCCTTTGGTTGATTGCTAATTCAATTCAAACTCTCAAATTGAATTCAAATCAAATAGGAGAGTAAACGAAAATAAAGAATAAAATAAAAAAGGCCTTTCGGCCCAAGCCAACCGAGCCGGCCCAACCAGCGCGCAAGTATTGGCGGTTTTTAGTCTAACAGAGTTTACTCCGCAAGCGAACGGAGGCCGCTGTAGCTTTCACCTGAGAGTATTCCAAGGTATCGTATTTATCCACAGAAAACCAATGAGAAAGAAAAAGGATTCATCGATCATCTAGCTTTAACTATCTAATTCATTCCAAACGATAGGTGGATATATAAGAAAGATAAACAAAAGACAAACACCAAACACCATGAGATACAAGGCAAACACCGTTGGCATGAAAACATCATTAGCTAGGAGGACAACGAGTCAAGACTAAGGTTTCGGTCTTCATTCTTTAGTAGAATACAAGAGCTATCAGTGCTAAGGTCAAAAAAAACTTCAACAGAGGCTATACTTGCGTCAAGCGAAATTCTAGCGCCCTCGAGGAGCCAGGGGGTAGATAGTTGGCCACCGAAAGAGAACCTAGCTAACACCTACGGGCCTCCCGAACGGCAGGCCTAGGATACACAGGTACACCACACGCTGTCACCGAGTGAGACTACCAAGCAAATCTGCGAAGTTTGAACAACAATAATTCATCCTTGGCCAAAGGAGAGGAACTAACTAGAGCCTAGCGTATAGATTGGATTGTAGCACTGGCACTCACCAGGGGCTGCCATGTGTCGCCGCGCCACTGGAGGGGCCGGGCCGACTGTGCAGGCGAGCGCACACGCACGTGTTTCCCCTTGGGACGCCGCGTGGTGGGCGCTGGTTGGCCCCGTAGCCACGGTGCGAATCGCCATCCACGGCGCTGGCTGCCAGCCAGTGGGAGGGTCACCTCCTGGCGGTTTCCCGCCCACAGTGCAGTACGTAGGGGGCTGCTGACGTCATGAGTCCCTATATTTTTGTATTTTCAATAGCTTTTGCATATGATCCCCAAATACGATAAATAATATGTCCGTTGGAATTGTCTCGACGAGCTCTATGCAATGATGTAGTCCTTGAGGGCATTTGAGATACTTTTTAGTAGTGGAGTTTCCAAATCTTATCTCAAGTCCATTTATGCGCGAATTCTCTCTTGCTCCAAATGATCTTATTTTGCATGGTATTTGAGCATCTCCCTGCGATACACCGAAAATCACCAAAACTCGTGGAATTCGTCGATGTTAGATAAATAATGCATAGAACTTTATTTGTACCCCCATTTATTTGCTGAGTTATTGGCTGTCGAAATAGTGAAATAACGACTGTCAACACCCCCCAAGCTTGAACTTTTGCTCATCCTCAAGCAAAGCTAAGACTTAGACTTGGCGGATCAGGATTTGCATCAATGTCAATGTCCTGCAAGTATTAAGTGTACAATCCAACACTCTACCTTTATGTTCAAACAAACTGGCTTAAGTGTACCCCAACCTTTTTATCCATACATGTAGGGCTCTTCTGGCTTTTGTTACCTTGTCTCTGGCGGTTGAGAGATGGAACAATCCCAACAGAGTGTCACCGAACTCTATCTCCTTTCTGGTTTCATGCTCAGAGGGTTTTGAAAATTTTGAAAAGAAAGCGTTTGGTTCCTCAAATGGTTCCCTCGATCACTGAAGTGGTTGTATATTTCCTCACCAGGCCTAAGGCCAAACTTTTCCTTATCAACTAAAGGCTTATGTGGAGCTCAAGGTAGGATAAAGCTGGCTTACCTATGTTATGTATATTGCTAAATCAAAGATTGGTCCTAGCGAAGTTTGTGGTACCTCTCATCTTGATCAAAGGTGAATGGACTTGATTTGCGGATGGATATGGTCTATGGATGAAAACTCCTTATTTGATAAATCTCCTCTTGAAACCTTGAAGCTTTTGAGTGCATGGAGCTATCTTTTTTTATTATTTTTTTTTTCTTTTTTTTCTCTTTTTTTCAATAGCTCCATGTCTCCTTCGTGTATGACAACTTTGGGGATGTTTTTAGAATATGACTGGAGTATTTAATTGGAGACCATATTTGTGGATGGGTAAGTGGATGATAGATATGGTGAAAAGACTTCTGGTGAAGGTGAATGCTTGAATCCAGTGTAGATTTAAGCATGACCAGACAAAGAAAGGCTAGCAAATAAATGTGGATGTGAGCGATTTTGAACGGGACTTGAAGTGCCATTACTTCATAAGAACTCAAAATTTGATAAAGCTCAACATAACAATAGGTAGCAAATATAGAGGTTTTGTTATGTAAGCATTTGGCTATGGATAGGTATTTCAACCCACTGAGGAACTTCTCATTTTAGTTTTCAAAAAGAATACTCCGAGAATTCACCGTACTAGGATCAAGATGGGTCAAGCTCAAACTTTGATTATATCACATCTCACAACAACTTAGACATGGTTTATAAGTACTTGCTCCCACAAGGTTAAAGACTAAAGGTGGGTGAGAGCCAATGGACCGGCTTCATTGCTCTCCTGGTGTGATCAGTGATTGTCAACGAGCTCAAGCCCTCCGATGGACTGGAGGCCCTCCGATGGACTGGAGGTAGACGATGAAGACCTCGATGGACTGAGGCAAAAGCCCTCCAATGGACCGGAGGTAATGCTCGGCGTCGGTCGGCCATGGGAGCTCGGTACACGGAGGGGCGGTTCGGCGACGGTGGTGTAAGCCCTCCGATGGACCGCGAGGCAACTCCGATGGACTGGAGAAGCCGGGTGCCACCGTGGTGCTCCAACCCGAGTGCATGGCGCGAAGGCGTGCGAGGGAGGCTTTGGCGGCTTCGGCTCAAAACCGCCACCCAAGTTCAAGTGACTTTGTGGGTTGGGCTCCGACTCGCCAAGATAGAAGATTGGGCCAAGACCCGGCCCAGGAAGCCCGCAGAATAAAGTTTCCCAGTTTCTGACTTCAAAACCGGGGGAAGCTTCCGGACTACTGGCTACGTGGCGCACATCCAAGCGAGGCGGAGAAACTGAAGATGATCAAGACGTCATCGTAGTCGTCCGATTGTATCTTTTCGGTTTGGCCCCCTCCGGGCATTTTTAGAGTAGGGGTCTTAATGTAATTGTGTCGTTTAGGGCCTAGGGTATAAATAGACTTGAGAGGCTCCCTTGGAGCTCATCTTGGCAGCCACAATACCCAAGTTTCCCTAACCCTAGCAGCCAAGGTCCAAAGAGAGAAAAGAGAGGAGATTAGCTAGGAGATGAGTGCCTAGTTTAGTCAAATCTTGTCATTAGTGGGAGGATGATGGGAGGAAGGCTCTAGGGGGTCTTGTAAGACTTGATTTCATGATCCAATCCAAGATTACTTCTTGAGAAATCCATGTCTTGAGCAGCTCAATTTCGTCCTCCTTTTCGCCTCCCCGTTCTAGTTTGTTTTTGGTTCCAATCCTTGGATTTTGGTGTGTTTCCTTTTGTCCAAGGTTGGGATCTTTATTTTGATGATATTTTTCCTTGCTATGATGTGGTGAATCTCACTAGCCAAGTGCTAGAATCATTAAACCACGAGCAAGGGCCGTTCTTCCCATTTCTCGGTTTTTCGGAGTCAACTCACCTACCTCACGAGATCTGCAATTCCCATGAATACCTTGATCTTTTGGAGCTGATATTTTGGGATTTGCTAGGGAAGGTCCTTAGGATTATCCATGCAAATTTTTGTGAAGTTTCGTTGAGGTTTGACCCTGTTTCGATCGACTTTTCAAAAGGGTGTCGGGCTGTTTTTGAGTGCAGTTTTTCTGCTGAGTTAAATAGTACGGTCTGGAGTAAAATAGGACGGTCTGTAGAGACCGGATAGTCCGGTCTGTAGTGTTTCTAGGCTGTTTTTAGCTTCTTTTTAACTTAGTACGATATAGGCCTTTTGGGGGTTCGGATAGTACGGTCTGTACAATTTTAGGCTGTTTTCTTGTGTTAGTTCCTCCTCTTCTTCCTTGGTCTTTTCTCCTTGGTTTCTCTGGTCTTTGGAGTGTTGTGGTTTGCTTCAACCTTGTTTTGTGTCAACCACTGCATGCCCATACTCTTCACTCACTGTTCTTAAGTGAGGCACGATTCAGTGTGTTGAGTGGCTAGTGTGCGACGCTTGCAAGCTTTGTAGCTTGTCTCGTTTTGTTCGTGCTTTGTTTTGTTCGTCTAGGTCTAGTGTGCTTGTTCTGCTAGGTGTAGTTAGTGCTTCCGCTTTCCACCCGATACGTATCTGTTCAGTGGACGGTATCGGGTGTGCGTGTGTTCAAGAGAGCGTACTTTGGGGGTTTGAGTTTGAGTTTTTCAAGTGATCATATTCACCCCCCTCTAGTCGCACGTCTCGGTCCTACAAGTGGTATCAGAGCCGGTTAGGTTTCTTATACCTTAACCGGTGACGAAACCGTAGCGACGATGACTTACTCCGAGAAAATTCCCGTCCTTGGCTCCGATGGCTATCCCTACTGGAAAGGTAGGATGGAGGCGTTCCTTGTTAGCCAAAGTCAGGACATATGAGATGCTACTCAGAGTACGACTTTTGTGGTGCTTCCAGTTGCTGAGCGTACTACGCAGGATATCGTGGTTCAGCATGAGGCGAATGCCAAGGCTGTTAACTTTCTCTTCTCCGAGCTTGGTCCCATGGATTATGAGAGAGTGAGTCACCTTAAGACTGCACGTGAGATATGGTCACTGCTTAGTGCACACCATGAGGGTACTGCGACGATTAAGGCTAGGCTTGTGGAGACTTACCGGCACGAATATGAGAATTTCATCCAGAAGCCGGGAAAGTCAGTAGACGACTTGTTTGGTCGCTTTCAGTCGATCATCAACAAGTTGCGTGTCAGCTCTGCCCCCGTTGCCCTCCCATATATCGATCATCAGCAGGCTGTCAAGTTGCTGTATGCTTTGGATAGAAAAATATGGGAGATCAAGGTGAACTCAATCATTGAGTCGGCAGGGTATGATACGATTGGAGTAGAGGCGCTCTATAGTAAGCTCAAGGCCACCGAGGTAGATTATAAGATGAAGGATTCCCTCGCTTGTACAGGTTCTAAGAGTCTGGCCTTGGCTACCGCCTCTAGTGAGCCTATCACTAACCCCATGTTACACAACTTCTCGTTTTCTGCTTTGATGTCTGTTACAGAGGAGCAGTTAGCGACGCTTGGGGATGATGAGTTGTGTCTGGTGTCTAGTCGCTTTCAGCGCGCCTATGACAATCGGATGAGCAAGAAGAGGAGAGAGCGGCCCAAGTGCTTCGAGTGCGGAGAGGTCAGCCACTTCATCGCCGAGTGCCCCAACAAGAACGACTACTACAAGAAGGGCAAGAGCTACTCCCGCGACTCCGACAAGTACCATCCCAGCAAGGAAGCTTTGGCAAGCACCGCTACAGCAAGCACGGCTCCGGCAAGCGCCCCTTCGGCAAGAAGAACTTCCGGAAGGCTTTCAAGAGCTACCAGAAGGACAACCGGAAGCGGGACAAGGCCTTCTTCGCCGAGATCGGGTTCTGCAGCAGCGGATCTTCTTCCTCTTCGTCCTCATCGAGCTCAAGCGATGAGGACATCACGTATAGGAAGAACAAGAGGAACGATCAAGGCGGTCCAGCTGGCTTGTGCTTCGTCTCCACCAAGTCCAGGTGCAAGAACAAGGACAAGAGGAGCTCGGTTTGCTCCATGGCGCTTGAGGACAAGGAGAACAAGGATGACGGCAGCAACTCTTCTTCCGATGATGAGGTAACTCCTGAGCAAGCCGAAATCCTTGAGATACTAGAGCAGAACAGCCGGGAGCTTAAGGCCCAGGATAAGATGCTGGAGAAGGCAGCTAAGAAGCTACAGAAGTTGAAAGCCCAACTTGCTGAGGCTTTAGAAGAGAATGAGAGGTTGAGGAGTGTGAGACCCCAACCAGTGAGATTGAGTGCCCTACCTGCAAGTCTTTCATGACGGAGCTTGGTGACCAGAGAGATAGGTATGCCAAGCGGGTAGAGGAGATAGATGAGCTTAGAGCTGAGCTAGGCAAACTCCAGTCCAAGCTGGATGAGCCTACTTTGAGTAGAGAGTTTGAGTGTGAGTCTTGCCCCTGTCTAGCTGGAGAGCTAGCTGTTCTGAAGAAGAAGTTTGAGGGGCAGCTCATGGAGCTTGAGGAGCTTAGGGCTAGACCTATGCTTTTGGGTGCGTGTATGGTCTGTCCTACCTTGAGAGGTGAGTTAGAGCAGTTGAGAGCTGACTTTAAGGTGCTTTCAGCACCTACTGACACTTGTGAGAACTGCCTGACCCTTAGGATGCAGCTGGTGGATAGGGAAGCCACCATTAAGAAGTTGGAGAAAGCTGCTCCTGTGTTTCCCTCTCTAGTCCGTGATACATGTGCTGCCCAGACAGTAGTACTGGAAGATCTGAGGTTGCAGGTGTTGTCTTTGCAAGATGACAACAATAGGTTGAGAGGTGTGCTGAGTTGGATGTATGCAAGGCAACCCCAACTAGAGATGATCATAAAGAGCACCAAGAGAGCTGAGGGTGACTTGAGTGGGTTTGGGTTTGGTGAGTGTAGTACTTCAGGTGAGAAGAGTGCTCTAGCTAAGATCAAGACTGCACCTACCCAGCCAGGTGAGACTGTTGATGGGGTTTACCATGAGCCACCCAAGGCTGCCCCAAAGAAGCAGTACTGGACACCCAAGCCTTCCAAGGCTAAACTGGACAAGATCATAGAGGAAGAGCTAAAGTCCAAGGGCAAGAAGCCAGTCCAGCAGCCTGAGCCACCCAAGACCACACCACCTAAGCCCAAGTCCCAGCCTAACCCAGTTCCTAGGAGGCCTGTCTACCACTATGAGTTTTGCCAGCGGAATGGCCACCTAGAGGAGTTTTGCTTCAGGAGGAAGCGGGTTGAGAGGCAGGAGAGACCTTGGGGGAACCAGGATCAGTTCTACCAGGGTGGTAGGCAAGATCCTCCCCACCGCGGTGAGATGAGAGACCGCTTTGCCGGTGGTGAGAGAGGAGGCGGCTTTCAGGCTCGTGCTCCTGGTGGTGAGATACGCTTTACTGGCCGAGCTCCTAGTCGTTTTCAGCGCGGCTATGGACCTCGTGACCAAGGCTTTGAGAGAGCTTTCGAGGGTTCACGCTTTGGAGGTCGTGGTTACCCTGATCGTCATGATGTTTTCTTTGATTGTGCTTATCCCACTTTTGAGAAGATAGCTCAGCACTGGTACAGCAGTTTTGGGACTAACCCAGTGCCGGACCGTTTGCTCACCATCGCTTTACTTGACCTTGCAGGATCGAGGCATGGAGGACGTGTGGATCATGGACTCCGGTTGCTCTAGGCACATGACAGGGCACCGCAAGTGGTTCTCCAGCCTCAACCCCGTAAGCACCAAGGAGTACATCACATTCGGGGATAATGGTCAAGGTAAAGTGATGGGTGTTGGTTCTGTTTCGCTCTCTGCTAAGCTTTCCGTGAGAGAGGTTGCTTTTGTTCGGAATTTGGGGTTCAATTTGGTCTCTGTTTCGCAACTTCTCGAAGAAGGATTTGAGGTTCGGTTTAAGAAGGGTGCGTGTTGCGTTCTTGATGCTGAGGAGACCCTTGTTTGCTCTTTGCTGCCTTTTTGTCAGGTTTTTAGGGTTGACCTCACATCTGTTTCTGGCCCTACTCGCTGTTTGGTTGCTACTCCTTCTGCTGATATATGGAAGTGGCATAGGAGACTTGGTCACTTGAGCTTTGATCTGCTAGTCAGGTTAAGTTCAATGGGCCTAATCCGAGGATTGCCCAAATTGAGAGCTGAGAAGGACTTAGTATGCCACCCCGGTCGTCATGGCAAGATGGTTGCCGCTTCTCACATTCCTGTGTCTCAGGTTATGACCTCCTATCCGGGTGAGCTACTCCATATGGATACAGTAGGCCCCGCTCGGGTAGCGTCGGTTAGTGGGAAGTGGTACGTGCTTGTTGTTGTGGATGATTTTTCGCGGTTCTCGTGGGTATTTTTCATGGAATCTAAGGATGAGGCGTTTGGTTTTGTTCGGTATCTGGTACTGAGGTTGAGAAATGAGAGTCATAAGGCCATGAGGGCTATCCGCAGTGACAATAGCGGAGAATTCAGAAATTCTCGGTTCAAAAACTTCTGTCGTGACCTAGGTCTTGAGCACCAATTTTCTTCTCCATATACCCCACCGCAGAACGGTGTTGTGGAACGCAAGAACCGCACACTTGTTGAGATGGCACGGACGATGCTCGATGAGCATAGGACTCCGAGGCACTTTTGGGCTGAGGCAGTGAATACGGCCTGTTACATTGCGAACCGGATCTTCTTGCAAGCTTTCCTTGGGAAGACCTCGTATGAACTTCGGTTTGGTAGGCAGCCTAGCGTCAAGCATTTGCGAGCGTTTGGCTGCAGGTGCTTTGTGCTTAAGAAGGCGGGACATTTGGACAAGTTTGAGTCTCGTTGTTTGGATGGGATTTTTCTGGGGTATGCTTCTAGTTCTAGGGCTTTTCGTGTGTGGATTTTAGAGGCCAAGCAGTGAGGTTTATTTTGATGAAACTATGCCCTGCACAACCCCTGCCTTTGAGCTTTCAGGTGATGATGAAGAAGGCGCCCCCATCTTTGAGGATGAGGAAGGTGCAGTTAATGATGGTGATGCAGGAGCCACTGCACCGGCTGCAGCTCCTGCCCCCTCTGCTACGAGCTCAGATGATGAAGGAGGACCCTTGCCCACGGCTTCTTCCTCACTCCCCCGACAGCAAGCTCATGCAGAGGCTGGACCCGCTGAGGACGCAGGGGAGGTGACCTCCGAGATTGTACCATCTCGGCAGGTCCAGCGCGATCACCCTGCACACAGGATGATTGGAGATATTCACCAGTGTGTCACACGCTCTTCGGTTAACTCTCTAGCCTTTTTCTCCCACTCTGCATATGTTGCTTCTTTTGAGCCCCGGATGTGTCCTATGCATTATCTGATCCTAACTGGGTGAACGCCATGCATGAGGAGTTGGAGAACTTTGAGAGAAACCATGTCTGGGATTTAGTTGAACCTCCACCAAACTGTTGCCCTATAGGTACCAAGTGGGTTTTCAAGAACAAACAAGGTGAGGATGGAATGGTTGTGAGGAACAAAGCGAGATTGGTAACCCAGGGTTTCTGTCAGAAGGAGGTGATAGATTATGAGGAGACCTTTGCCCCTGTAGCTCGTTTGGAAGCCATTAGGATTTTGCTCGCCTTTGCGGCATCTAAAGGCTTCAAACTGCAGCAAATGGATGTCAAGTCTGCTTTTCTGAATGGGTTCATAGAGGAGGAGGTATATGGAAGACAACCTCCTGACTTTGAGAGTGCTAGATTTTCAGACCGGGTGTATAAGTTGAGGAAAGCCCTTTATGGTCTGAAGCAAGCTCCTAGAGCTTGGTATGCGAGGTTGAAGAGTTTTCTGCTCAAGTATAGGTTTGTGATGGGTTCAGTAGACAACACCTTGTTTCTATTGAGTCGTGGCGGTGACACCCTGATAGTTCAGATATATGTTGATGACATAATCTTTGGTGGTTCATCTCACGCTTTGGTGTCTAGTTTTGCTGAACACATGAGCAGGGAATTTGAGATGAGTCTTATGGGTGAGCTCCAGTTCTTCCTCGGGCTGCAGATCAAGCAAGGCCCTGAAGGAACCTTCATCCATAAAGCCAAGTATATAAGAGACATACTTAAGAAGTTTGAGATGGGTGACTCCAAGCCCATGACGACTCCTATGAGTACAAACACGGCGCTTGATGCGGATGAAGATGGGGAGGCGGTGGACCAGAAGGAATTTCGAGGGATGATCGGCTCACTTCTATACCTGACGGCGACCAGGCCGGACATTCAGTTCGCGGTCTGCCTTTGTGCGCGTTACCAGGCGTCACCTAGGACTTCTCACCGTCAAGCGGTGAAGCGCATTTTTAGATATCTGAAATTCACTCCTGAGCTTGGTCTTTGGTGCTCCTCGGGTTCTTCTCTTTCTCTTAGAGGGTTCTCAGATGCTGACCATGCTCGCTGCCGGATTGACCGCAAGTCAACCTCTGGCACATGCCAACTCTTAGGAACCTCTCTTGTCTCTTGGTCCTCCCGCAAGCAAGCTAGTGTATCCTTGTCTACCACAAAAGCAGAGTACATAGCTGCTGATAGCTGCTGCTCCCAGCTGTTATGGATGAAAGCCACCCTTAGTGATTTCGGCCTTAGGTTTGGAAAAATCCCTCTTCTAATGGACTCTACTTCTGCTATTTCTGTAGCTAAGAACCCCATCTTGCACTCAAGAACCAAACACATAGACGTGAGGTTTCACTTTCTGAGAGATCACTATGAGAAGGGGGACATAGACTTAGTGCATGTAGCTTCTGAAAACCAGTTGGCCGATATCTTTACCAAGCCCCTAGAGTTTGGCACTTTTGTGCGCTTGAGAGATGAGCTTAGAGTGTGCTATCTAGGGATGCAAACGGATCGGATCGGAGCGGATAATGACTTTTCCATATCCTAATCCTATTTCTTTCATCGGATTCGGAGTGGAGCGGATATTACTCGGTTTCGGATATGGATACGGATATTTTAGGATATCGGAAATGGAGCGGAGTCGGATCGGTGTCGGAGCGGAAACGGATTTAAAAATATCGGATAATACATGCTTACATAGAACTTTTTTTTTTACAATGATCAATAATTTACAAACTAAAGTATTACTCAGGTCATATTTTATATATCAGTAACAAAAAAATAATAGTGACGGTATTTTTGGCATGAATCGATCGTAATTGACTCTGATATACTTGTAAACTAATCGAATTATCCTATTATAAACATCGGATAATCCGTGTTCAAATATCGGATACTCCATATTCGTCGGATTTTAGTGATACCATATCCTACTCCGCATCCACGTGTAAATCGGATTCGGATTATCCATATCCGTATGGATATAAAAACTTCTCCTCCGTTTCCGCATATTTAGGATTCGGATCGGATCGGATCGGATAATTATCCATACCACTTGCACCCCTAGTGCTATCCCTTTTAGCAAGGGATCGCTTCTGTAGTTTAGTTTCTGCTTTTATCTGGTTTTTATTTCTCTTTGCTCCTTTTGCATATTGTATCATATTATGCATCGCATTGTATCTTTTGCATTTTCACTTCACTAGCACTAGAGCTCTTTTGGAATGATAAGTTAGTACTTGCTTGTGCTAGATTGTACAGATGCATGTTTGATCATGGTTGGCTAAACTCTCTTGAGTCTGTTGAATACTAGTTGCGAGCTAAGCCATTTTATTCTTTGCAAATCAAAAACCATGATCAACACTTGATTTGGATACCTAGCATGTGTAGGATTGTTGAATGCTATACTATCTTTTCATACCTGGATATGCTAGTTGTATGCCTTTGCCATATTAATGCCTAAGCTTTTATGACACTTTGCTTAAATTGAAATCTGAATCAAAATGCTTACAAGTGGTGTCTTATGTGTTGAATTGAGAAAGATCCAGGTGGGTTTGCTTGTCACACTGATCTAGTTCGAGACAGGTTGCCTTTGCACTTTGGCATGAACTTGGACTAGGCTGTGTATGACCAAAACCTTGTCTTAAGCTTCTGATGGTTATATAACCTAGGCTTGGCATTGGTTGGTAAGAAGTGGCAAAAGACAAGTAAATAACCACTGGCACAAAAAGAACTTGCTTATGAATACAAATGTATAAATCTGCAATTTGCAAGTCTCTAAAATGCTTATGGCTGGTTGTATATGCTTTGGTTGAGAATAGCACACCTTGTATGCATTGGTAGCATCTTGCTGTTCATACCTATCTTGCTAGGTGCTATTTATGTTGGTGATGCTTTCTTTTCATTAACCCTGAAAAACAAGCTTGCTTTTGATATGTGTGAGATAGATTCATTTGAGCTTGTTGTATGCTTCCTTGCCCTCACTTGCTCTGTTCGCTAGAACTTGTGATTACTAGCTTTCCATCCCTTCTGAGCTCTTTCAGTTACTGTGATGCTCCGGCATCTCAATGGCATAATCACACATCATACACAAAGTATCATCCTTAAGCATCATGGCATAACATGTGTTTGTGCATCTGAATCAAATTTGGCTTAAACTACAAGTTCAAAACCTTGTTTGTTGCATGTGCGATACTATGTTTATAGTCATAACTTTGATTCTGTCGAGGGTTGGGTGAAGCTCATATTAGGAAAGTTGTAGATAAACAAGAGGTGCACAACTTTTATAATTGGGGCTTAGCCATATAAGAATGTTTACCTAGAGTTTTGTACCATTTACTGCCAACCTAGAAAACCAGCTCAAACCTGACCTGTTTAAAAATCTCAAATTTGGACTAACCTACAGCCACTTTCATGCAAATCTCAAATTGGAGAAGTTGTAGGTTTTAAAATTCTAAACAAGCTTTTCAAAAGGCACCTTGGGAGATAATGTCCATAAATAGGAGTTTTGGAATTTTCCAATAAAATGGGTTTGTGGGCCAAATTCAACTTGAGAGCTAAATTCAAATGAATTTCATATTTCCATGCCGAATTTGAAATCATGCCTATTGATAAAGTTGTAGATTTCAAAGAGTAGAACATTTCATTCAATTGGCACTTTTCCAAATTCGGCCTCTAAGTTGCTCAAAATGGCGATTTTCAGCTGGGGAGAAAACACATTTTTTTATCTTTTCTATTTTTCCTTTTCTACTGTCACCAACCGGTGGGGCCCACCGACCCGACACGCCACCGTGTTCGGGCCGGCGGCCACCACGCGGCCGGCGACGACCGGGTGGCTCCTCCGCGCCGCGGATCGCCGGCCCCACACCCGAGCTCCTTCACCCAGGCGCGGACGCGACCCCGCTCGCCCCCTCGCTCACTCTCGCCCCGCTCCCTGCCCTCTCTCCGCCTCCACCCGCACAGAACGCAGCGCGCCACCGCCATTGGCGCGAGCTCGGAGTCTGAGCCCGCCGCCGTTCCGGCCCTCCCCGCGCCACCACGACGCCGCGCCGCTCCTCTCCTCCTTCGGCTCCACCGCTCCGCCCCGTTCTAGGCCGCCGAGAGAGCACCTCCGCCCCGCATTGCCTCGCCGGAGTCCCGCGCCCGTACCTCGCCGTCGCCGGCCCTCTCCGCGCCTCCTACGCCGCATCCAGGCAGTGGGGTGAGTTCCCCGTCCCCTACTCCCTCTCCCCGGCCGCCTCCGGTGAGCCGCCGCGCCCCGCACGGCCGGATGGGCCGAGCGCCGCCGCCGTCTCCCCCTCGGTCGCGAGGAGGACGATGACCGGAGGAAGAAGACGCCATATTTGCGTTTAGGCCCCTGCCGTTTTATGATTTTGCGGTTTCGTCCGAGCTCTGTTCAATGAGTCTTGAGAGTCTTGCCTTTTAGCCCCTCGAAGTCCGGATTTGGCATATGAACTTTGAAAAATCATAGTAATTCAAATAAAAATCCAAAATGGACAAACTCAGTGGCTATGGACTCCTCTTGAGTAGCTCTACAGGATAGGTATGATGTGGATGTGTAAAAAGACTGTTTTGCCCCTGGTTTAGTGCGTGCATGGTGTAGGTAAATAAATGGAAAAAGTGGACCAAATGAACTCCAAAAAATTATGAAACTTAGACAGTAGCTTTGTTATGGCATCTAGGTAATGTGTGATTTAGGTAGCCCTAGCATTGACTGGTTAATTACTGTTTTGCCCTTATGCATGTGATTTGTGTGTTTAATTAACTTGGAAAATGAAGGCTATATAAAAGATGCTCAAATATGACCTCTGGTATTTTTCATGTACTTTATATAGTATGGGTAGCTTGCGGGTAAAGTTTGAGACGTTGCATGTAAAGTTTGAATGGTGTTTTGAAAATAATAAAGTGTCACATGCTTAACTAAATAATAGGAAAAAGTGTATTTAAACTGCTAGAAAAATTTTGGGAAAAATCTAATAGCGTTATGGAGCATGTTGCTGCATGTGGTAAAAATTTGAGATCGATTGGAGTTTCCTAACTACATGAACTTATGAGTGCATTTTATTCATAAAGGTAGCGTGTCCATTAATTTGCATGTATATGTTTAACTTTAAGAGACAACTTCATTTCATTTGATAGGGACTGTGTACACATATAGAACAATTATTCCCAATAACTTCAAAAATAAGATGTGGTAATGGTTTGTACGATTTTCTTAGTGATGGGCTGTATGATTTCTTAGCAAGTCGTTAAGTTTTCTTGTTAGGGGATGTGTTAAACTGAGAGCACTCGCATCCATCCTTCGCATACGGCTTGATCATGCATTACATTTCATTGACACCTTATCCATACATTTGCAATCCGTTGCACTCATGATTGCACTATGTCATGCATATAACCTGTATCAAATGCATGTATTTGCATTCTTTTGCACTCACTTGCATTCTGTCATGCATATAGACCCCGCGTGCAAGGAGCTATCAACGCAGGAGAAACCAGTAATCAAGGAACCAGGCGACAGGCTATATCCGGAGCCAAAAGACGAAGGGTCGCTGATTTAATCCGTCCCTGCTTCAAGGGGTTGCCTGGGGCAAAGCCTCACAACCCGGCAAACTAACTTAGTTTAGTTTGTTGGTTTTCTTAAGATCAATCAAAGGTAGGCAGGACCATGCTTTACCCAGCAAATATATTTGATGAATGCTTACGCATCTGCATTAGGAGTTGTTTGGAACCAACTGCATTAGACTTCCTGGCCGCCCTGGCCCTAGCACCTAAAATAGAGTACGTAGGACGAGTATGCCTAGTAATGCTAGGTACGACACGAGTAAATGGAGTCACTCGTCCCGTAGGGATTGCTTTTCATAAAAGAAATCTCACTATTATGAATCTTACTTTGATTATGACATGTTTTAAATGGAGACCGGGCGGAGATATGGGTATATAAGAAAAATGATGATGATGAGATGGATGGTTTGGTGGGCTCCGCCCGAGTCGTATAAGGCCCGTCCGTTGTTCGCCTATTGGTCGGCATAACATTGCTAAGGTGCTTATCCGGGATAATGGACCGGTGAAAGTCTTACTTGTGCCATCCGAAGAACAGAGACTTGTTCCTACCATGGAACTGAGGGCGCTTATCTCATGGGAGGGCTGGACCCGACAAACCGAGGTAACGCTCCATGGGGGCTAAACTCAGGGAAGTGGCGGGTTGGAATCGAACTTGGGATGGGACAAGTGGAGATGGGGGCTATATGTGAGAACGCGATGGCTAGTAAGCATATACCCCTGGCATTTTTAGTTGTTCCCGGGAATTAACAAATCGATTCGAATCGCTGATGCTCACCAGGTGTGAGAATGCCAATGCCTTTGACGTCCGAACGTAGTAATAATTCAAATACTTTGTGCTTATAATCATGTTTCTCTATTACAACATGCTTGGATGTATATGATCCGTTCCCTTATTCCTGGTGCTGCCCGTCCACTAGTAGGAGGTCGATGGACTTGGGAGATGCTTTGGAGTCGAGGGAGGGCTGACCCGACGTACCGCGGTATCGCTCCTGAGACGGCTACTCCCAGGGGTGTGATGGAAGTGCTATGAATCTTGGAACGGGACATGTGTTTGTGTTTTACTTACTGCAAGTATTTACTTTATGATATAAATGATCTTCTTGATTTATGAATAGCAGCTGTCAAATCCTGCTATCTTATGTCAACATGACTTGGTTTAAAAATCAACAGCTAAGGATCCACATGATTAGTAAGCATGCTTTGCGTCAGCCGTAAGCCCCGTCCATTAAGTCCTACTGAGTAATTAGTACTCAGGGTTTGCCCCCACTTTTGGATTACAGGTGCTGACGACATCCGGACAGCTGTGTGGAGGTGGTAGTACCGGTGGGCTCGGTGCTACTCGCCTTGTTTACCTCTACTTGAATACTAGTTGAGTTTTATTTTCACTGTGAGATGTTTTGAACGTTTCCGCTATATGTATCTATACATGTATATTTTGACTTCGCTTCCGCTATATTTGAACATGTATTTGACTATTTATCTTCGGTTTGTAAACTAAGTCTACTTATTTTCTACTTCAACTGTTTGTGATGATGTAATCTGTTGTGGCTCTTTCGAGGGCTGAATGTGTGTGATGTCGGTATCCTCGGGCGATGGTTACATTGAGTGCCCTTTGGGTAGCTCGACGGACTACCGGGTTTAGTCCGGCCTAAGTGCACTGTGAGCCAGAGGTGGCAGGTGTGCTTAGTCTGGATTAAGCAGGGCGGTTCCGCCACAGTTACACTCCTTGCATTTCATGGCATATTTTGAGGGGGAGTTATCTAGTTCAGGGGGAGTTGACTTCAAGGAACTCTTGATGTGTCCATTGTCAACAAGGGGGAGAAATTTGGGGAGAGATTAGTGTACTTCTCCAAGGGAAAGAAATTTATATGGACAAGGGGGTGAACTCAGGAGAGATTTTGTTGAGTGAGAGCTTTGCATTCATATTGCATGTGTGAGGATTGCATTCATATTGCCTCTGTTTTGAGGAGCCGATGCTTTGCTTCTTTTCGCTTCAAGTTGCCTTGTGTTTTGCCTTTTTTGGGTTTTGGGCAGCTTGAGCATTTCTTTTATTTTCTTTCTTTTTCGGTTTTGCGCTTTTCTTTTGTCTTTGATCCTTTTCAGGTTACAGGTTGAAGGTGTTGACAATGCACTCATCAAGGGGGAGATTGAGAGCCAATGGACCAGCTTCATTGCTCTCCTGGTGTGATGAGTGATTGTCAACGAGCTCATGCCCTCCAATGGACTGGAGGCCCTCCGATGGACTGGAGGTAGACGATGAAGACCTCGATGGACTGAGGCAAAAACCCTCGAATGGACCGGAGGCAATGCTCGGCGTCGGTCGGCCATGGGAGCTCGGTACACGGAGGGTCGGTTCGGCGACGGTGGTGTAAGCCCTCCGATGGACCGCGAGGCAACTCCGATGGACTGGAGAAGCCGGGTGCCACCGTGGTGCTCCAACCCGAGTGCATGGCGCGAAGGCGTGCGAGGGAGGCTTTGGCGGATTCGGCTCAAAACCGCCACCCAGGTTCAAGTGACTTGGTGGGTTGGGCTCCGACTCGCCAAGATAGAAGATTGGGCCAAGACCCGGCCCAGGAAGCCCGCAGAATAAAGTTTTTCGGTTTCTGACTTCAAAACCGGGGAAAGCTTCCAGACTACTGGCTACGTGGCGCACATCCAAGCGAGGCGGAGAAACTGAAGATGATCAAGACGTCATCGTAGTCGTCCGATTGTATCTTTTCGGTTTGGCCCCCTCTGGGCATTTTTAGAGTAGGGGTCTTAATGTAATTGTGTCGTTTAGGGCCTAGGGTATAAATAGACTTGAGAGGCTCCCTTGGAGCTCATCTTGGCAGCCACAATACCCTAGTTTCCCTAACCCTAGCAGCCAAGGTCCAAAGAGAGAAAAGAGAGGAGATTAGCTAGGAGATGAGTGCCTAGTTTAGTCAAATCTTGTCATTAGTGGGAGGATGATGGGAGGAAGGCTCTAGGGGGTCTTGTAAGACTTGATTTCATGATCCAATCCAAGATTACTCCTTGAGAAATCCATGTCTTGAGCAGCTCAATTTCGTCCTCCTTTTCCCCTCCCCGTTCTAGTTTGTTTTTGGTTCCAATCCTTGGATTTTGGTGTGTTTCCTTTTGTCCAAGGTTGGGATCTTTATTTTGCTGATATTTTGCCTTTCTATGATGTGGTGAATCTCACTAGCCAAGTGCTAGAATCATTGAACCACGAGCAAGGGCCGTTCTTCCCATTTCTCGGTTTTTCGTAGTCAACTCACCTACCTCACGAGATCTGCAATTCCCAAGAAGCCCTTGATCTTTTGGAGCTGATCTTTTGGGATTTGCTAGGAAAGGTCCTTAGGATTATCCATGCAAATTTTTGTGAAGTTTCGTTGAGGTTTGACCCCGTTTCGATCGATTTTTTAAAAGGGTGTCGGGCTGTTTTTGAGTGCAGTTTTTCTGTTGAGTTAAATAGTACGGTCTGGAGTAAAATAGGACGGTCTGTAGAGACCGGATAGTCCGGTCTGTAGTGTTTCTAGGCTGTTTTCAGCCTCTTCTTAACTTAGTATGGTCCAGGCCTTTTGGGGGGTTCGGATAGTACGGTCTGTACAATTTTAGGCTGTTTTCTTGTGTTAGTTCCTCCTCTTCTTCTTTGGTCTTTTCTCCTTGGTTTCTCTGGTCTTTGGAGTGTTGTGGTTTGCTTCAAGCTTGTTTTGTGTCAACCACTGCATGCCCATACTCTTCACTCACTGTTTTGAAGTGAGGCACGCTTCAGTGTGTTGAGTGGCTAGTGTACGACGCTTGCAAGCTTTGTAGCTTGTCTCGTTTTGTTCGTGCTTTGTTTTGTTCGTCTAGGTCTAGTGTGCTTGTTCTGCTAGGTGTAGTTAGTGCTTCCGCTTTCCACCCGATACGTATCTGTTCAGTGGACGGTATTGGGTGTGCGTGTGTTCAAGAGAGCGCACTTTGGGGGTTTGAGTTTGAGTTTTTCAAGTGCTCCTATTCACCCCCCCTCTAGTCGCACGTCTCGGTCCTACAGTGGGATCACAACGAATGCCAATAAGTTCAAATTTCAAGAGAGTGTCAGATTATATACAAAATACTTTCAAAGAATTAACAAAGCAACTATTCATCATTTCCTTTAAGCAAGGGTATAAAGTTCCAGTATTAGCTAGGAGTGAGCTTATTCTTCCTAAACAGAGAAAATCATTTTGGTGTTTTTAGATTATGAAAAAAATTTAGAGGAGTTTTTTTATTGATTGAGAAAGCAAATATTTTTTTGGTGTCATAGCACAATGGAAAAACATTCGGGGTAGTTACCTGGATAGTACTCCCCCAAGCTTAGTTCTTGCAAATAAATGCAAACTTAAAGCTTAAGATCACCTGGAAGCGATGAGACGAAGGACCCTTGTGAGTGAGAACATGTTGTCGACCATGCTCGACTTGCCTTCTTTTCCGCTCATACTCGGGCCTCGGCCATCTTCCATAGGGTATTCCGTACCAATGTACTAGGCTCTCCATATTCACTCCAGTGTGCCTCCTCGGGATTCTCCATCTTTCACCAGGAAGAATGCCGAGGGTGGAATTCTGCTTGGTAGAATCTTGTTCTACTTCTTCCCATTGTCTTCTATGGTTGAAAGGGAATGATCCAAAATTCTATCCATATCCATCGAGAGGTCCATCTTGGGTTTGAGCATCTGAGCGCTATTGATCTGATGAACTTCTTGGGTGTGTGTCACGGTGCTCTTCTTCTATCCTTGACCAAATGTCATCATTGAGACTTTAGAAGAAAGCTTTTGTGACGGGTGCATCTCTGGAGAAACTCCTTCGCTTCTGCTACTGGCGTGTCAACAAGCGCAGCTTGAGACCCTGGTTCACAAAGCTTCGGTCTTCCTCGTTAAATGATGGTGCACATTCGGAGGCAGATGTTGTCTGGAGCAACTCCTATGACGTTGAAACACCACCAACCTCTTGGAGACAGGTGGAGGTGTTCAAATCCCTCGATGGATTCCACGTAGCAGATACACCCAAGCTTTGATGACAACTTGGTTGCCAAATGTGCTTGGTGAAGGGCAATTAAGGTGCTTCACAAGAGGAGAAATTATTGGAATATCCTCTTGGTCTCTCGCGTTCGGCCTGGTGTCTTCTCCCCCAAGCTTGGATGTTGCAACGAATTGCGGCCTCCAGCTTGCTCCTGTTGCTTGCTCTGCTTCTTCTTGGGCACGATATTTGTCGGTCATGACATGTCCCGCACAGACATTGACTGTCATGTCATGAGTTAGACGTTCTCTCCCTACCCATGGATGGCCTGAATTGTCCACTTCTACATTTGTGGTGCTTTAGACGGAACTCTGCCTATGATCATAGGTGTGGCCGAATTTTGGATCTACACCACAACGCTACGGGTACGCAATCCTCCCGTGGGTATGTGGACCACACTTGCTCTAAGGGTATGTGGGTATTGGGTCCACAACTGCAATTTAAGACATAGGGATAGCATAGTATAATGTAACATTGAATGTTACCTTAGCATGAAACTGAAGTTTGCATTTGATCATGTGGTGCTTGCCAGCCGATTTGGGGATCTACACTCGCATTCCATCGAGTACGCAATCCTCCTAGTGGGTAGCTAGGGCTACTTGGCGTAGGCTTTCAGTTGGTAGTGTTGCCAGCACTACCGCGTCATGATGCTATCATTTTCCCAAGGGATATGATGCAGAGTGCGAGAAACGACCCAAGGCCTTTTTTCTCGTAAATGTGGGAGTGAATGCCTCCTACATCAGGTTAGTGGACAACATATACAAGGAAATAATACATATGGACAATATTATCCAAAGCAAGTTGTTCACAAGTGCTAGATGGGAATTCCCATCGAAGACATAGCACAAACCATGTTGTAAAGCCATGACTATTCCATCTCCAAAGTTTCACTCAAATCCTCGATCTAAAAAAAAGGGTCAAGAATGGCAATTCATTACCGAGATCTTGTGTCTCCAAAGGACTTGCGGGATCGAACCATTCGAGAATCGTGGTTTTTGTACTAGTGAACGAATCCTCACCACCAAAGTTACACAAAACTCATTTATCTGATGCAACCCCTTTTATTTTTTGCATCGATTGATAAAAAAAGGCCAACCCAACCTAAGCACCACGCTTTATTTGGAAGTTGGTCTCTGGGCACAGAAATGGCCCAAGCTATGTTCTCACTGTAAATTAAGGCAGCATGAAAAATACATTTCATGACAAGATTTACTCAATGGATAGAACAAAATTGGAGCATGGTTTTTCTTTTTCCATTTTTTGTTTTTGTATGGAATGAACAGGAAAAGATAAAACCAGATGAAAGATAAAACACTATTTTGACTTGCGCTTCCCTGGCAACGGCGCCAGAAAGCTTGTTGGCAGTTCTTAGCCTAATAGAGTTTACTCCGCAAGCGAACGGAGACCGTTGTAGTTTTCACCTGGGAGTATTCCAAGGTATCGTATTTATCCACGTACAGGTAAGCATTGAGAAAGAATAAGGATTCATCGATCATCTAGCTTTAACTATCTAATTCATTCCAAACGATAGGTGGAGATATAAGAAAGATAAACAAAAGACATGAGATACAAGCCAAACACCGATGGCATGAAAATAAGATTAGCTAGGAGGACAATGAGTCAAGACTAAGGTTTCGGTCTTCTTTCTTTACTAGAATACAAGAGGTATCAGTGCTAAGGTTGAAAGAACTTTAACAGAGGTGATTCTTGCATCGAGCGAAATTCTAGCACCCTCGAGGAGCCAGGGGGTAGATAGTTGGCCACCGAAAGAGAACCTAGCTAACGCCTACGAGCCTCCTGAACGACAGGCCTAGTATACATAGGTACACCATACGCTGTCAGCGAGTGGGACTACCAAGCAAATCTGCGTGGAGAGGATGGCACACTACAAATGTGTTCAAGCGAAAGTTTATCCTTGGCCAAAGGAGTGGAACTAACCAGAGCCTAGCATATTTGTTGGATTGTAGCACTGGCAAGCACAACTAAGAATCCATCAATTCTAGTTTAACACAACTCAGGCCTCGAAATGGTGGACCAAAAGGAAAATGCAACTACACCACTTGAGTAACTAACAGAGACAAAGATAAACTAAATAAATAAGACTTTAAATGCAAAAGAATAGAGATCGAATATTACCGAATTCGTCTGACCGACTCCGATACAACAGACCTTCTCTAACTCCTAACCAAACACTATTTTTAGAGTGGAGACACCACCCGTGGGGTGCCTCCTTGAGAGGAAAAGAGAGTTACATGGTGAAAGGTACAAGTATTAGAGGGCGTTGTGCCTCTATTTATAGGTGGAGGAGGAGGGAATATTCCTATTGTCTGCATGCAAGATTCCTCCTCCAACTGCTCCTTGGGCACCACCAGGCCTGGCAACCGACATTGGGAGGTCGGTAACTTCCTTCCCCACGAGCTGGCACAAGAAACCGGTCTAGAACTGGCCGTTTAGGGGGTGAACCGATCGTTGGAAGAGAAAACGGCAGTTAATAGTTATTTTGGGTCAAAACAGGCACCGACGACTAGTTGGATCGGGCGGCAGCACTTTTGCGCACGCCACGAGCCCCTGGACTAGCCGAACCGCGCCCTTGCCCTCTTCCGCGCTCGCCACGCGTCTGGCTCGGCGGGGTGAGCCGCGCCCGCACTCACCGGGGGCTGCCATGTGTCGCCGCGCCACTGGAGGGCCAGGCCGACCGAGCGGGCGAGCGCACACGCGCACGTTTCCCCCTGATACGCCACGTGGTGGGCGATGGTTGGCCCCGCTGCCACGGCTCGGATCGCCATCCGCAGCGCCGGCCGCCAGCCAGTGGAAGGGCGCCACTTGTCGCCCCCTAGCGATTTCCCGCCCACGGTGCCGTACGGAGAGGGCTGCTGACATCAGCGATGACGTCAGCAGTCCCTATATTTTTGTATTTTCAATATATTTTGCCTCTGACCGGTGGGCCGCCGCCGTAGTGACGCTGCCAAGTGGGACCCACTTGCTAGCTTTTCACTTTCCCCTCGCCGAGTCTATCCGCTTGGCCCGAAACTGAGAGCGCCACACTGAGCCAGCCCCGCCTCGCTTGCTCGCCCGACAGGATGGAGAAGAGTAGAGGGAAGAGGGCCACGTTGCCTATCCGCGCTGTGGGCCCTGGTTCACGCCACGGGCGTGACCCTGTTGGGCGCCGGGAGAAAGAGAGGGCGAGAGAGATGGCGCAGGCGGAAGAACCCGCCTTCGTCGGGCCAATTCGCCATCTCGCACCAACCCTAGCACCTCCCCAATAAAGAGCGTCGTGCCGCACCCTAGAACCCTAGCCGCCACTGGGGTTTTCCCCTTCCACCGCCGCCGGGAGGGACCATGTGAGAGAGGGACGAGGAAGAGGAGCCAAGGCCGGAGGAGGAGATCGGTGCGCCACCAGTGCAGTTCGAGCCAAGGGGGAAACACTGCGAGCCTGGAGAGGAACTGCGCCCCGTCTGCGCGAGGAAGCCACTGGAGTCCCGAAGCTAAAGCCATTCACCAAAGCTGTACCTCGCCACCATCGACGTCCTCTACCTCCCCTTCATCAACGCATGTTCGTCTTCTCTCCGGTAAGCCCAACTCGGTGAGAAACCCCGTTTCACCTTGTCCAATCCCTGCCACGGACCGGGTTCTCTGAACCCCCTTCCATTCGCGTGCTACCGTGCGGAGCGTCCTGGAGCCGGCCGTTGCGCCGTGACTCAAGCCGCCGGTAGTCGTCGAAATAGTCTTAGTCCCGTAGCCGCTTATGGAGCGCCGTCATGCTAGACTTGCCGCCGGGGAATCGGTCTTGAACCGCGCCATCCCGAGCCTTTGTGAGTGACATGTAGCTATTGGTCACAATAATTTAGTAGAAATGATTTAGTCTTTGGAATTGAATTCCACTCGTGTTCTTTGTATGCTATTTTTTCTAGTGTTCATTGTGTGTACTTGGGTTGTGCTAAGTGCATGTTTGGAAGATGGGAACTTTTCCATGTTCATGTATTTGTTTTCTATGAAAAAAGAACGGTTTTCTATATGAGATTCACTCAACATTAGGTGACTGATTGTTTGCAAAACCATTAGTCACCGGGTGAAGAAGGGGGAAGAAGGGGAAGGGGGAGAGAGCTCACCGCGCTTCGCTGTCACAGGAGAAGGTGTTGCCGCCATGCTGCACCGTCGCCGGGCTTCGGGGTTAGGGTGGGGGGTTCGGGTTCAGTGTTGGGGGTGGCCGGCCAACGGGGTCTTCTCCACCTTCGGCCTTCATTAGAGGGATGGCCGGGGGAGGCCGACCAGCCCGACGATGGTGGCGGGTGGCCGATGGCTGAGACCGACGCCGCCGGTCGGGAGGGGGAGAACTGCGATCGGAGAGGGTAAGCGGTGGGGGAAGGCCCCTAGGTTAGCGGAGGGCTGTGACCGGGCCAGCGGTGGCGGAGGGTGGGAGGCGGGGCAACGGGAGCCGCCGCCAGCGAGGCAGCCCCCGAGGCAGGAGGCGGCGGGCGCGGCGGGGAGGGAGGTAGCAGAGGGGATTCACCTCCGCGTCGGGCGTGCCGCGGGCAGGGGAGGAAGAAGAGTGAGGAAGAAGAGAGGGGAGGGTGAAAAAGAGAGGATGGGTGAGAACAGTTGGATGGAGATCCAAAATCAGTCAGTTGCAAAAAAATTCAGTCAGTTGATAAAGAGACACCCTTTCTATATCCCAAACTCACCCTATTTATTTGTTCAAGCTCCGCCTCTGCTTAGGTTACTAAGGCTGTCCACACTCGTGGAGCTCTATACCTTCACTCTAAAAGGGAATATTCCGTCCAGTCATCACGATTTTGAAATACAGTTAACAATCTTTTAGGCTCATACAACTCTGTATCTCTCACTCTATACCAACTAACACACTATTTTAATATTTTTACTCCATCCCCCTCTGCTCTCTCCAGTTTCCACCGCGCGCGCTGCCCATCCCCTTCCTCTCCACCGCGCAGCCACCCATCCGCCAGCGCGACCTCTCCTCCTCCCCTTTGCCGCCGCACGCCCGCCCCTCTTCTTCCCCGCCGGCTGCCGCGCACCTGCCGCAGGAGGAAGCCGCGTGAGCGGCGCCGGCCCTACTCCTCGTCACCCCACGCCGAAGGAGCCACGCCGGCCCTTCTCGTCCTCGTCGCCCCGCGCTGGAGGAGCCGCATCGGACCTTCTTGTCCTTGTCGCCGCCACCGTCTCCCCCGCCGCCGCCTCTTCCTCCCCTGCCGCACGCAGATCCAGCTCGCCGACGCCCGGATCCTCTTCCTCCGACTCCTCTTCCTCCACGCCGGTGTCTCCCCCAGCTCCTCTTCCTCCGCGCCGATGACGGCTCCGCCTGCTGTGGCCGTCGGATGAAGATGCCGCTGAAGGAAGCCTTGACCTCTTCCGCCGGCCTCCCCGGATCTGGAGCGAGGTGCGAGGAGGTAGGGAGGAGGCGGAGGTGCGAGATCCGCCGCGGCCACGAGATCCGGCCGCCTCTTGCTCGCCTGGTCGGACCCGGTCGTTGGCCTCCTCCTCCCGGCCGCCTCTTCTTCCGGGCGCGGGTCCCCGCCGGTCGTTGGTCCCTATCGACGTGGAGGAGAGAGGGGAGGGTTAGCGTCGCTGCCGTACGACGCTCTATTTGGCGTCGGAAGGGAGAGCACGGGATGGTACCACGCTTGGTACCGTCCCCCGCTGCAGCACCTCACGACGCCAAACTGGGACTGCATCCCGTTTGGAGTTCGTGAGTGTAGACAGCCTAAGGGGGTGTTTGGATCCAGTGGCTAAACTTTAGCACGTGTCATATCGGAGATCCGGACGCTAGTTAGAAGTATTAAATATGGTTTAATTAAAAAACTAATTACATAGACGAGGACTAAATGACGAGACGAATTTATTAAGCCTAATTAATGTGTAATTAGCGACTAGTTACTGTAGTATCACATTTGCTAATCATAGATTAATTAGGCTTAATAAATTCGTCTCGCTGTTTAGTTCTCATCTATGTAATTAGTTTTGTAATTAGATTATATTTAATATTTCTAACTAGCGTCGAAACATTCGATGTGACGGGGCTAAACTTTAGCCCCTTTGAACCAAACGGCCCCTAAGTCACTAGGAGTATATATCTGTGCGGCTTGTACTGAATCTACGTTTTGACATGGTTTTGTCCATCCAACATGCTTCTAAGAAAAAATGCTTCATTGAATTAAAATGTCAAACGAGGCAAATGCAGGTTGCAGGTCAGTTATTGCACTTGACAGTTCCCCTTTCAACGTTTTTTTCCCAAAGATCAAGTAAACTCAGCTTTAAATTCTTCAGAAGCTGTTTGACTTCAACTCTGTCGGCTCCACTTGCAACACTTCTCTTTGCTACTACCAAACGGAGCTAATACACCTACCGTGCATCTCAACAACCACGCACGCGGCATCCGATCGATCCATAGGCATGTATGTGTGGCACACGGTCGCCATGAATCAGCTGCCGCCGGTGACAATCATCTTCATCAGTATGTCATTGAACGTGTCGACCAGCCCCGGCGCGCACCAGTGCAGGCAGTCGTTGCCGACGGTCTCCGGCACGGGCCGCCAGTCGTAGGAGTGCGCGAAGAGGTAGGGGCCGGGATGCCCGTCGGGCCGCATGGTCGCCATCTTCGTCACGTCGAGCACCTCGAACCGCACGCCCGGCCGCTGCGTCCCCACTGCTGCCGCCGCCGCCGTCTCCACCTCCTCCAGGATGACCTTCCTCATCTCGGCGTCCGTGGTCGCCACCTCCGCCTCCGCCTCCGCCTCCGCCTCCTCGAACGGCTTTGTGCGCGAGCACGCGTCGCGGTGGTTCCAGCTGTACTTACTGTCGAAGTGCGCTGGCGCGATGGTCGCCACCACCACGAGCTTGTCGCCGCCCGACGACGACTTGGCGTTGACGTACTCGAGCGTCCTCCGGATCACCTTGCGGTACACGCCGAGGTAGCCGATGTCGGTCTTGTTGACGTCCGGACGGGAGTAGACACCGACGACCTCCCCGTCCTCGTAGTACATGGCCGAGCGCGGGAACCAGTGCCCCGCCGAGATCATCATGATGTCCATGCTGCCGAGGTCCGCCGTCCACGGCTCTGTGAGCGCGTCCAGGATCACCGTCTGCTGCGTCATGGCGTAGTCCTCCGAGGGGCCCTCGGCGCGCACGAGCAGCGGCGACCAGTACGTGGAGATGTTGACGCTGTGCGGCGCCGGGAAGACCCACCTCCAGAACTTGCGCCCGAGTCGCTCCTCGTACCGGTGCACCGTGTCTGGCCGCGCCACCGTGGAGAGGAAGCACACGAGGGCCTCCGCCTGGTTCCGCGCCGTGGAGTCGCCGACGAAAGCCAGCTGCTTGCCCCGCACCAGCCGGAGGAACTCCGCCGGGTTAAGCGCCGAGAAATTGCACGCTGCCGGCTGCCATCGCCAGTGCAGGTAGCCTTTGTCCGGCTTGCCGTTGACGACGCACTTCACCGTGCTCTTCATGTCGCAATTCTCGCTGTCGTATCGTGGGCCGGTGATGCTATCGTCCCACACCCACTTCCCGTTGCTGTAGTCGCATTGCAACCATGCTGGCCAAGGGAAGAACCATCAAATCGATCAAGAATGCAAATATGTAGCCATGTGTATTCAAAAGAAACGATGATGGATTACCATTACCTTGAGGAGGTGGGGGAGAAGAATTCTTAGTTGCTTGATGTGTTTTCAATTGGACGAACAGATCGGCGTAAGAGATGAAAGATGGTGGAGGGGAATAGAAGATGAAGTATACCAGGGTCAAGGTGAAGAGGGCAAACAGAGAACAACCCAGAAGCTTTCTGGGGTGGGAACAGCGGCCATGATCTGCTAATTCTTGTGTGCCTGCGCTTGCTGCACCCATATCTGATGAATGACCAACCTTCTCGGTAATAAAGTGATGTGTGTACTGTAAGAAGTGCAAAATCTAAGTGAACAAGGGATAAGCGTGATTATTATGTGAACAAGGGAACAAGGGATAAGAGGTCTAGTGCTATTTATATGATAGACTGAAGTTCAGATCATGGCCAGGGATAGGTCAGTTTTTTTATTCATGTTGTCAGACTACCAATTAAGACGACGTTGGGTGCACTACGCAATTACTTGTCCTTAATTCATCATTTTGAAAAGTCTGCCATCTAATCTTGTAATTTGGGCCACAAGTCTTGTTATAAAACACGGCAGACAAGCTAGATCAAAGAATACGAGACGCCTTTGCCATGGAAGAAACAGGACGTGTGCAGCTGACAATGAGCATACTGTGATTTAATTTTCCCATAGTTATTTCAAGCTGGCTGAATTTAATCCTCAACTCATTCCAATTGTTTATGTTAGTAAGCTCGAGCGGTTGCACTCCCAGTTGTGGAGGCACCGGTCCCAGGTTCGAGCGCTGCTCGGCCTGGGATTTCACCGGGCAATGTTCATATAAACAGTTCATATGAACAGTGTCCTAGGGAGCAGTAGGTTTCCGAATAAATCCACGAAGCCTCTCACGCGTGGAACATACAGAAGTAGTATGACGTGTCCGTCATCTACGGACCCATGGATGGTCCCGGTGATCTTTTCAAGGACGCGACCTTGGTCTGAGTGTAGTTGTAAGTTTGTTTAAGTATATAGGGTGTGAGTCAGTGTGTAGGTATGCGTGTGTAGTGGTGTGTGTAATGTATTTAAACAGATACTACAGCTGTACCCAGATGAGAGGCACTAAAAAACAATGCAAAACTTACTAGTAGTCTTGAGCAGCTTTTCAGCCTTAATCTCCACTGAGCATTGAACCCATGCCACTATGGACCAGTTAACCCATGAGTCCATGATACTACCTTTATCCCATTTTTTTAGTTTTAATTTCCTTTAAGTCAAAAGTCAAAACTATTGTACATTTGACCATATTAACATATACTCATTCCGTCCCAATTTATAGGTCAGTTGCTACTCGGTTTATTTGAAAAATTTCATAATTATTATTTATTTTCGTTCTGATGTAGTTTAGCATATAATATACTTTAACAGTGACTTGGATTTTTCCATATTTTCATAAATCTTTTGAATAAGACGAGCCGGTCAAACTTGATGTAAAAAAAAATTCAAACGACCTATAAATCGTCGCCCATCCAAAACCCAATGCCAATTGGTTGTTTAAAAAAAAATGAAGACTCATCAATTCGGTCTTGATGAGTTTGGTTCGGTCTTCGATGACTTCTGAACTAACTAAGCTATTTCAGCAGCCATTTGTACATAAAAAAATTGTAAACCAATGTATATCCAAGTAAACTAACATAAAACAGATCTAGATCTACATAGACGAAGTACAAATCAACACAAATCCAAGCACTGAGGACAAATGAAGACTTTAACAGCAAGTGAGAATGCACACAACAAAGCTTGGAGCAAGAGCATTAGATGACGTCATTTTTTTTTTTTTGGCAAAAAGTACCAGATTTAGGCCTTCGTCCGTGGCAGCCGCCACAAGAAGCGCCATGCTTGGGGAAGCTTTGGTTGTTGGCAGAGGATTGAAGTGAGGGGAAGCTGGAGGTTTAGTGGGACGTGTGCAACTGACAATGAACTGTGATTTATTTTTCTCATAGTTATTTCATGCTTGCTGAATTTAGTCCTCAACTCATTCCAAGTGTCCATGTCAGTAATATGATCGCAACTTTCAAGTTTGTTCCTCTCGCTACGATGCTTCCATTCTCACAATCCACTCCTAATAACTCTTGTTATTATTAGATATGAGAATCTTATAACATAATAAGCATAAGTATAATTTGTAATAATGATGCCCTAAATAGAAACCCAAATAGATCTAACATAAACAAATGTGTGCAAGACTAGGGCATCAAACACACAAATTGTAAGAACAATCCTATAAATTGAAAATCGAAGACACACATCACCGCTATAAATTAACAATATAGCGTACAAAAATCCAATCGGCTATTCAAAAACTTATTACTAGAAGTCTTGAACAGCTTTTCAGCCTTAATCTCCTATCTAAGTATTGAACCCATGCCACTATGGACCAGTTAACCCATGAGTCCATGACACTACCTTTATCCCAAACTATAATGATTTTTTAGTTGTCTTCAAGTCAAAACTTTTGTAAATTTGACCATATTTAGTTATTTACATAAGAAGGTATTCGCATCTACAATTCAGTCCGACCGAGAAATTTGGTTTGTTTTGGTTTTGGTTCGTTACTTAGATTAAGTTTTGATCAAAGATTAATTATTTCCATTTCCCCCTATATACTAAGCCAAAAAGATATATTTTACAATGGATCAAATTATGCTCATTGATATTTTAAGTATTATTATTATTTGAACTTGGTTAAATTTAAAATAATTTAGCTTGTGAGTAAGCCTACCCAGGCTAGACTAATGCAGGGGTGGGGAGTTAGGCTGTCCAAGCTAGTGCAGCCAGAACGATCTTCTTATCAGGGGCTCAGGGTGACAGGGCTGAGCTCTGGTTGTGCAACCAACACACTAGTAGATATCTACTATCTAGACTCTACTAAACCATCAAACCAAATAACACCCTGTTGGATTGTTGTAGCCTGTCTAGAGTTAGACAGACTAAGAAATCTATACAAGCTAGGACAATGTAAACAACCAATCAGCCTCAATGGCACAAGGAATGTCGAGGGTGATTCTGGAGAGACTCACTTTTGACAGAACTGTGTTTATTGATCAGCATTTTGTTTCATCATGTAATATCTGTGCTCACAAGCTTGCTAAAAACTTTAGGGACGGATCCACTACCTAGGCACCCAGGGCTCATGCCCTGCCTACTCCGACACAGATAATGGAGTCCCTAGTAAGGCTCAATCCTTTAAATTTATAGACATAAATATTGAAGAGAGAAGGAAAAATAGAGGTAGTAACAAAGTAGAGTAGTCAGCCCCAACTACATGTTGATCTTAGATCCGCCAATGCTAAGCTTGGTTTACTCAGGGTCCCGAATGACTGGTGTGTGGTCCAACCCCTCCTCTTATTTGTAAATGACTTGATACTTGGTGATCTTATTGATCACAGTAAATGTATAAAGCTGTGATGCTTGTGAGTTTAAAAAAAGAGCAAGCTACTAGTACTATCCATTTCCGTCACCACTTGCATGCCTTAAGTCTGAGTCCGGCAGATCATCTATCCCATTGTCTATATTCAATTCACTCTATTTATAGTGTAGGTACAATGTTATTTTCGTATTATAGACGATGATATAGACAATTTGCTGGACTTGGTGTTAAGGACTATGTAGCGTTGAAATCAGATATTGATAAACTATTACTGAATTTTTAATGTACCGGCAATAGTAGAAAATGATGATATAGGTATTCAGAAAAATAGAAAGGATGCTATGTGCTACTGCAATCCATCCACTTCTATCCCGTAAGTTCAATTAGCATAGCCTTCCCATTACACATCTCTCATCAACATATGTTCCCGTTGCCAGTGCCCAGTTGGGACCCAGAAATGCAAGAAAAATGGGGCTCATCATCTTGTTACCGGACTGGTTTAATTGTTCGTAAGTGTCATTCAGGCCACGCGCGCATTGACCGCAGTTACTTAAGATTCAATCACATCTGGCAGGTTTAAAGACCACTCGAAGCGGCCAACACAAAGCCAATGATTTTTATTTTCCGTCTTTCATACTACGGGTAACCACCATGTTAAGGCGTTGTTCGGTTTGTCCGGTTTTGGAGGGGATTTAATCCTTTGCCAGTAACAAGGCCTAACTGGGGTTTACGAGGACGCTGCCGGCCGAAGGTGCTAACCTGGAGAAGCGGCGGCAGACGGCAACCAGCTGGGGCTTTTGCTGTCCCTCCGTCAACGGCGCCGCCGGTGTGGCGGATGTGCCGCCGTTGGCCGCGCGATCGGGGGCGTCACTCTTTGGCGGCGATGGCCCTCGGCGGCGAGGAGGCTGGCGCGGTAAGGATCACGATCAGGACTTCGGGAGGGGCAGTGTTTCTATTTCAGTGCTGCAGGCAACGGAGAGGTTGCAGCCTGGTAGAGTGGACAGTTTTCTCAAAAGGCCCACGGGAGACCGGTAGCTAGATGGGCCGAATAAATACTGAAAAGTTATCAGGAATGAATCCAGCGAATCTTGGTAATTGTTTTGCATTCTCCTCAAAAATCGTTTTGCAAAAGAAAAATTATATTTTTTGAAAGTTTAAAAATAACTAGAAGCCACGTATATAAAAAGAATCTCTCCATGATAGATGAATAATAAACAAAATATTTGTTAGGAAGAAACTGGCTTTTTGCCACCGAACAGAATCCTGCATTTAATTTCATCAAAATGGCCTTGCAATCTGATATTGTACTAGTAATTCCACCTTTCCAAGATTAGCTATGCAAATTGGAATTGACCTTAACCACTCGTTAACATATTTGGCCTTTTCTGCCAACTTAATATTACTTTGGCCCATCACGAGAACACAAACCAAACAACAAAGCGGCCCTGGTGGCATTCTAGTGAAAAATCTGCTAAATAAGCATCTATGTCTAATTAACCTTTTCTAATGAGAAAGAAATCTAGTTTACAAAACAAAGGGGGTCAAGTGTGAACCCTTTACTACACTAGTTGAGATGCACGTGCGACACGCATGTGGAAAGAAAAAAATTATGTCTAAATACCCCATAAAGAATATTTATAGAAAAAATGACATTAATTATTTGAGAAGACAGCTATATATAATTGACACTGTTATAAGTTATGTGAAAATTTACAATAAACATATTTGTCTGGGGAGTAATTTTGGCCCTCCTCTAAAATATAGTGCTTATCGTAAGTTCTTACTTTGTCTATGCGCACAACTATAATAATGTTTATTATTGCTCAAGCACATGATAGAAGAGGCATACATAGGGCACAACCACCGGACATCCAGACACAGACATAAATGGATGGTTCATGAGCATCCTTCAAGGTAGGCAGCCTTCAAGGTAGGCAGCCTGTGATGCCAACGACACGACTAAACTTTCTGATGTATTTACATTAAGAGGTGTAGGAAATTACATTACAGGCATATATAGGTAAAACAACTGGCATGGTAGTATTTTGCACATAACAGTATCGCCGACAATACAGGACCACATAATTTTGAAACAATATAGTGGCATCTAGGCAAAACTACGACACAAAGAACTATACTGAGCTGACTATCAACCATACCGAGCTGACAATGGAGAATATCAACATTTAGACAGAAACATAAGGGAGAGACATTAGGGACAAATATGGGACGTCACGCATATATCTCCACTACTATTCAACGCAGGTGCCAACTTCGATCCAACTCCCAACCATCCATCAAGAAGGCCTGAAGCATAAGTGCATGAGTGTAAAATTGCTGATAGCAAACTCTAGAACACAAGCATATAAATGGTTGCGAAGCTTTTACCAGCGAAGGCATAGCCAATGCATTTGTCACCAAGCGAAGGCAATTGATTGGTTCTTTTGCTGGTATCCTCTGCTGTCACACCATAGACAATCAATGCTTAAGCATGCCATGGTAGTTAGGAGCAACAGAACTTTACCACTCAGATTAGGAGGTAACGCTGAAACTTTACTTCTCAGCATAGGATGTAACACTGAATAATGCATAGCTGACAACTCCTAGATCTTCACTGGGCTTCCTTTGCAACAGCTTTAGTTAGGGATTCATGGTCTATCGTCTATACATTTCTCTTATTCAAAGGCTTCCAATTATTTGGTGGTTCAGTTTTCATCTAATAGCTCCACTGGTATTTTTCAGTTGACATGAAAAATACAATGCAAGTATAAATGATGGAAGGCCATTAGTTTGTTTGTATATGGATGCATTATACACTCAGCATGTAATGGAACATGAAATAATTTTAAATTGGTAGCAGTTTGCACATAATATAACCAGGAGATAAACCATATTCTACGCAAGTAAAAACATCAACACTTCCCAGCATGCACAAGAGAATCCAAACAAAATGCTCTTCCAAACCCTCTAACAACTTATCCAATTTACATAGTCTAGATGCACAAAAAAAAAAGCTTTTAATTTTGAACATGCTGCACATATATGATGCTAAGAGACAATAAACAATTCTGCATTACTCTAGAATTTCTAAATTTGCATAAATACTCTACAATATTTTTAGGGCCAAAAAATTTAGTGAGCATCAGGTTCTCCAAATGAAAACCAGCTAAGATCAACACACTGAAATATCTTGAAGATATTTGCTAAATGAAAACCAGATTGTAGGAGTTATATTCACAACCTGCCAGGAGAAAGAGAGACATAGTCATGTAAATTGCATTTTAATGTTGCACACACTGACGTATACGTATGTTGGAAGTACAAATATTAACCTTATACTCCATAAGCAGAGTTGCACACGCCCATACCTAAGCACACTATCACATACCATCCGATAGCTTCAGACAAAGGTTGCCATTATTTCAACAATCCAATGGTTTGTACCATGTTAACCGCCTTTGCTTCCAAATAGGCATTATCATCGCACTCCATCCAAAGTTCACGACTTTCTTGTGTTGCAAAAGAATAATATTTAGATAAAGGCAACATCTATGCAGGCAGCGCTTACAAATCTATAGCCCTTCCCATGCCAATGGGCAAGAAAAATGCTCGTTTTGAATTCTGATAAACAAGGTTCTTCAAGACCATCCCCGGCATCTGCCAAGTGCCAACCATCCTAACTGACATATCAAACACTAAACAGAGGTATGATTATAGGGAACAAAGTCATACCATGAACAACAAGCAGGGTGAGGAGGGAGAACCAGGTCGAGCTCCTCCCAGTGGTAGAAGAACAAAATCTGAAGCTGGTGGTGAAATAATGTGAGAGAGTTAAAGAACTGAAGCTGTAGAGAACCACACTTGCACTAGATCAAACTGAAGCTGGTGGCCGAAAACTGAAAGACGATGAACAATACCACTCCGTTTTCAGAATACCTTCAGAGGGCAAACTTGAGCCTGTGCACCACAACTCATATGCTGGCAAAGTGAATTAACTATAAATGTCCTTGAATATTTAAACAATGATAACAACCAGCTATCCCATGCTAAGGTCAGTGATACCATTAAAAGCAACGCACAATAACACCACCAATCTCAAATAACAGCCATGTGCATCTGAAGAAAAAATGGTGTAGGTTAAACTCAACTATGGCAATATCGGAATGTTTAGTATCACCCTATCCTTTCAATTCAGGTAAACCATCCCAGCGGCTCAAAAAGATTTGGCTTTAGTGTGTTCATATTTCCAAAAAGAACATGGGGAACAACATTGTTTTGTTAGCACAGTCATCAATCTGGAATAATCACTTCCAGGTACAACCATATATGGTTATTTTCGTGCTTCTGAAAGGGTGGAATCGCACAAGGAAATAAAGGCAACTTGACCAATGTCTGCCAGCACCCAGCTGGTAATCAAAATCGTCGTTATAGAAAGTGAGTACACTGGATACCTATGACATAATGCAAACAATCTAGCCAAGGCATCATACGAAGACATGAATCATGTGTACAAAGAAGCATATATGACCAGGAGTACAAGATAGCACAACATTTTTCAAACGAATAGATAAATATGTAATTATAGATGTTTCTAAACTGTTAAAACAGAGATGCCAAGTACAAATAATCTGATCCGGTAAATGAAAAAAAGATACACTTTCTAGCAGTGAAGTTGTTATAGGTTTATAGAGGGAAGAGAGGAATATATATACCTTGACACCACTGTGGGATAAATGTATCAGAAAAATAAAGGTAGCATGTCTTTCAAGTTTCAACCAATAAACTGTGAAAAAAGGGAACATGTGTTGCAGTCATGCTTTGTGTGTATGACTGCATGTTACCTGAACTAAATCTGTCAATTGCAGGCTTGCAGCACAAAGCTCCTCGTAGTCAAAGCTGCGGATAATTACCTCTCAAATTGTTTCATCAAGAACAACCAAGAATGTGAAGGTTCTGATCATCCTAATGATAACCATGGCATCTTATCATCTTAACCATGGCATCTTATCTTCCTGATGAGACTACGGACCCATCCTCGGACGTAGCTTGACCAACGGCATTGTGGCGGCATGAAGCTTTGCAGACTATGGAGCAATGACCTCCGCAGCAGCTTGCAAGCACCAGAGAAATGACATCAGCAGCAGCATCTACGCTGGAATCAGTTCTCAGTTCATGCTTCTTGGTGTAGATGAACTGCAGGTCCTTGTTTACTGCCAAGGCTAATAACTTCAATTCCTTTAGAAACCTGGTTGGGCCAAGGTTACTCCTATGTGGTATATGCTTTGCAAGTACATCCTTGAACTTCTTAATCTGCATGTGAAAAATGATATTGGCATCAATATCTAGTATAGATATATAAATAACCAAAACCATTACCAATCAGATAGCAAAATGTACAGCTAAAACCGACACGATAGACAAGAAATCAATCACATTATTATCAAGACATTCATTGGGTTAACGGGGGACAACTTCTATCCAAGATCAGTAAAGATTGCAATGTTTCATGACTGCTAGGGGAACTTTAGGAGTCTTTCACTGCTAGATAATTTCTGAAAGTATTAGAACAAACTGAACATTTGAGTACAACAGATGGTGCAGACCATGATCGATCAGATCTTCGAGCAACTACAAGGCCAGTCCCAAGGTTTGTAAGTAAGAATAGCACCAGCTTTTGCAATTGTCAATATGGCAGGCCCACTTGCTCCACTAAGTACTGTCGGGGAATAGACTTCTCAGGGCCTATTCTTGTGACCTGCACTGACATCTTTCAAGGCTTTATTAGATTCAGATTCTAAGTATAACCAATGAACTAAAATTCAAATACAGAATACATAATAGAAGAAATAGAAATAACCTTCTGTAACTTGTCAAGTTTTTTTTTTTTTTTTTTTGCCTTCGAAATCTCATGCTTCATTGCTAGCTTGATATGAAATAAAGTGCTGCAACAAAACAGGAATTTTCTGGGATCCACAGACAAAACAATATTAAACTAAAGATACAAAAGGGACCAACAAATGTCTGGCTAATCAATGTCTTGGTGGAGAGCAAGAGGATTGCATCTACTAATTCTACTTCATGCATCAGATTTCCGTCAATCTGCTTGGACAGTGTTTTAGTCCTGTGTAGAGCCACTTGGTGACTTTGGCAGTTCGAAAAATCACGCCATTGTTGCCAAAGGCTGTGATAGCAGAGTTGTGCCCCGAACACTATTTTCTGACTTGTTATCTCTGCTGATGCGTGACTTCTTTCTCATCTTAAAAGGCTGTGTCGCTAGGGGGACATGCATTTAAATGATCTCTGTACATCTTCAGTGATTAATGTGATGCAACCCAATGCCTCATGGTCCCTTCAGAGGCATGATCAAGATGCTATAACTGATGTCATAGAAAGCCAATTTACCTAGACACAATTAATTTATCACTGTGCAATTGGCCAAAAGAACACATAAGTTATGGGCTCTTCGACAACTTAGACCCTGAAATAAATCTACCGAGACAAATTGTCTATCTTTGCAACTAACACATTGTAATCTACAAATGCATAGTAGCAATGCAAATCTCAGCACATACTTTGTCATAAGAGCTGCAGAACCGTAAACTGATACTCTCAATACTTTGCCATCGCGAATCCAAAAACTAATGCAATGCAGCCGAACCTAAATATTGACATGGAGTAACAAGAACTGGTAAAAAGGCTACAGGTGTTCCGACCACTTATAGGCCTACTACATTCTAACCAACACAAACAAAAAGCAGTGCCACTGCTAAAACAGTTGTGCTATAAGAAGAGTACCTACCGGAGCCCAATAAAAGTTCTCTGAGGCAGCAATCTCTTGGCCGGCACCTGAACAGAGGCCATCAAATCCAGGTAAGCGTCACGGAGGATTTAGAGTGCATGTTCTGCACAATTGACACACACATACACGACGAAAGATAGAGAAGCTTCCTCCTACCCGCGACGAAGCGAGCTGCAGCACGGGGCCTCTGCAGACGCCGCTCGCCGTCGTCACCCCCTCTCGTCCGGCCGATCTAGAGACAGGGTTGGGCTGCGACCGCCGCCGCAAGCTCTGCAGCCCGCGCATTCGGGAGGCTGACGGGGCGGGGGCGCTGGGGAAGGAGAAAGGGGCGGGGCGGCGGGACTGGGGAGCGATAGCAAGGGCAAGCGGTGGGCCCCGTAGCTCGCTCCACCGCAAGGCCAGCGGCGTCCAGGCGGCTGAGGCGCGCAGCGCGCAGAACAGGCGCGCTGCGGAGCCGGGCCGCGGCGTTAGGGGGCGGCGTTCGGCGCCGGCAGTCGGGTCCGGGCTGCCGGGGCACGCTGCCGTCCGGGATTGGCGCGTCCAGGTGGCCGTGGGCGGGGCAGTGCCGTCCGGGCGGCCGGTGCCGGCCGCCGACGGGCCGAGGCGCGCGTCCGGGGAGGTAGGGGCGCTAGGCGCTCGCCGGGCAGGGGCTGCGTCAGTGGAGGAAGGGGCGCTCGCTTGCAGGGGCTGCGCGCAGGGAGGGGCGGCGCCGCTCGACGGCAGGGGCTTCGCGCGGGGAGGGGCGGTGGCGCTCGCCGCCAGGGGCTGCGCGCGGGGATGGAAATGTTGAGGGGCGTTGAGTTCTCGTGAGCGCTAGGTTCCGTGAATTAGGAAGGGGCACCGGTAATTGAGGGACGTTGGGTTTTCATTTTTTCCAACGAATGGAAAGAAGGGGTGGGTATGGGTAAAGACTTTGGTGAAAAAAAAATAAGAGAAAGCGGATGAAACATTTTACTTCTATTGGTTTTGAGGCTTTCCATCCCTTTCCAATCTTTTCACATTCTGTGCGGTGGGGCCAGCGTGAGGGGTACATGGTGGTTTTCGTTGGTAAAAAACGTTTTGCGCGAACTCGCTCTTTTATAGTGTAGATTATTAGACATTATAATATCTATTTTTAGTCTTGTCAATGGAAGAGTCAAATACCAGATTGAAGGATGTATGAATCATTAATGTATCATTGTTGCTCCCCTTGTATCACCATTTCGATGCACCGTTCTTGGTGGTCACATACATGTAAAAATGGAAGAACGCTTGTTAAACTAGCGTAGATGTACCAGCAAGCACGCCATCAACCATAGGCCTACGTGGATTGTGTGAAAAACGGAAGGCGTCGAGAGAAAGGAAAAAGATGGCTAGGGAAAAGAAAGAGAAAGAAGGGAAGGAGGCACGCTTAATTGATTACCTTCCTTTTCATTAACTAGGTGATTACCTGCGTGTTGCTGCGGGATTTGAAGAGTGATTTCAGATGAATTTTTAAAGAAAAGGCTAATAACTCAATTCATCTGTTAGCCGGAGAAAAAATAGAACAATGGAACCACAAAAAACATCATATAGTACAAAAGAAAAAATGGAGAAGAAGAAACGGACTAATATTAGAGAATTCCCATGGATTTAGGTCAAGGATGTCCGTGTTGCAGATGGTTGCGGCTAAAATGATGCCAATGTGCCATATGACCATATTGGTTGTGTTTTAAGTATGTTTGGGGGGTCTCTTGGACTCTTTGTTGGCTATGATTCAGAAAATACCAACTTGGGATTAGCCTCTGCTTTCTGCTAAACCAAACATGTTAGAAAAGTGAGTAACTAGAACATGTTTAGAAATGAGTGGAACTGAATGGATTACATGGCAATGGAAAAAATGAACCTAAAGAGATTGCATAGAGTAATCAGATAAATAAAATCATAATGATAGTGAAATGATGAAATCTAAGGACATAGTCGATTCATGTGTGTGAGAGGATATATTGAAAACAGTGGCATCAGTGGTGTTGAACTTACTATGACACATGTTGTGAAAATAAGGGAGGATAAGACCACGACATGAAATTCCTATAAAGAGCTTACCGCATTGGTCGAGTGTAGAGAAAAGGAAGAGCCTTTTGCCTCAAGGGTAGACTTTTTGGCTCTATAACCTTTGCTGCAAGAAAAAAAATGAATCAGTGAAGGTGACCTAACGACCTACCAATTAAAATGAAACATGTGCAGCTAAATCAACGCATGCATATTATATGGTGGCATTGAATAATTTAGAAGCATAAAGCGGCAATGTAAAAAGTGCATTCAACTTCAACTGATATATATATCTAGGAAACTCCAAGAAAGGCGCATACCCTGAATCAATACATCCTCTAGAGGCCAGTTTGATGCTGGTGGAGGTGGAGAGGTGTGCATGCCATTATCAAAGGATAAAAGACGAAATAGACCACTTCTGAGTGATGAATATAAACAGCTACGCCACATGCATATGGCGCCCCGCTCATGCTGACTCTGATTAAGATCTCAATTATCTTTGGTTAGGAGAAGATGAATGAGTGATCTAGTCATTATATAGTTGGTCTTGTGGAAGCTGAACCGGTAGGGAGAAGGGTGTCTATTCAGCTTTCTCGGGAGGGGAATATAGTAAGCGTTTGGTGTGGTCTCTTCGGCTACCTCGAAAGAGCTTCTCGTGCAGCGGGTCTAGTGTCGAATGGACAGCTAGATTAGGCCAAATATAGCAGAGCGATGGCCATCTGATGGCCCTAATTTTGAGTTCATGTGGCTTAATGTGGTGTAATCTTTATAGCAATAGTGATTATATTGTTAGCGGACTCCATCTATATAAACATATAGGGTTTCTTGACAAGGCAAGTAACTGAGTATGTGTCCAAACCGAGATAAGAAAATAAAGCCTGTTTGGAAGCAAAGTTTTCAATACCATGGTTTTAGAATACCATGGTTTAATATTGGCCATGACATAACCATAGTATTTCTCATCTCTATCAAAACCATAGTATTCTAGAAAGTGTTTGGTTTTATAGCCATACTATGGTTTTACTAGTCTCTTGCTCATTTGATGAGAAACTTTGGTATGGAGTGGAGTTTACAATACTCTAAAAATACCATGGTATTGGCAATACCATGGTTTTAAATACATAGAGTTTCCAAACACCTTTTGGCCCAAATATGGTTTTACTAGTCTCTTGCTCACTTGATGAGAAACTTTGGTATGGAGTGGAGTTTACAATACTCCAAAAATACCATGGTATTGGCAATACCATGGTTTTAAATACATAGAGTTCCCAAACACCTTTTGGCCCAAATACCATGGTATTCTCAAATATCATAGTATTGTTTCCAAAACCATAAAAATATTTTATTCCCAAACATACCCTAAATGGTAAAAATATTTTTCTCCTACCAGTTTTAAACCTTTTCTAACCATTTTCCAATTCTTTTCAACATGTGCAGTGGGCCAATGTGAGGGGTACATAGATTTTCTGTTGAGTGAAAATTAAATTCATTTTTTTATAGTGTAAAGTTGATATACTTAGCAGGAAAATGAAAATAGATAACCAGGCAATGGAGGGTTCAACATGACATGATAATAAATAAGTGATTGCTTCAAACAACACATGAAATGGAGGTAGAAGTTAAATGAATTAGAAAAATAGTTGGATCAAACAGATGGGTCCCTCTATGCGCTAGGTAATTCTCTCCATCTCATATGCAGAAGGGGTATGATTTGGTGGGCTAAATGGTTTGCCTGGGTCAGGTAGGCTTTTGAAGCCCAACCAAATCAACCCGTTGCGCGTAGTGTGAGTTGAACGGTTTTTTTTGTTTGCTAGTGTGAGTTGAGCGTTGGAGGAGACAAATAATGCAGTCTTGTCTTGTTTGTTTAAAAATGCAGTACCCTTCAGGCTTGAAATACAAGTGTATATTTCGCAAGAAAAAAAGTTTGTATCATATTACCTCTTTCCGTGGAACATCATCTTCTCTGAGATGCACCAAACATAATCCATCATAACTCTAACAAACATTTTGTTCTTATTCTTTCATGTTTACTCTTACTTGACACCCATCTTTATCTCTAGCTAGCTATAACTAAAAGGATAATGGGTTCATTAAGCTTCAGATCTTGATTTGGGATCAGATTGGATAAGACAAATGCAAACTTTTTCCAAATTATATTATACTAGCTATTAAGGACGGTAGCAAAAAATATCTGCAAATGTATCACGTATTAATTGGAACATTCTTACGCTCTGATTTAGTACATTATAGAGAGATCACATGTTTTGGTGCCTAATTACCTCGTTCTTATATTTGATATGTTAATTGCCTACGCAGCTACTCTAGGCCTAGTGAGCTTGGAGCATCATGGGCTATCATGTGCCTCAGGTAATGGTGAAATTTATACCCCTGTTTAAGTAAATCTCAGGTCAAATAGTCCTGCAGAGAGCAAAGTCTAGAACCTCCTTGTTTCACTAGAATCTATGACCAAATTAAATGCTTGTTGAACGATGTGACACACATACATGGAGATCTATGCGCAGAAGGAATATATATGTATTCCTTCAAAAAAACAGAGATCAATGATCCCTACCCTCGACCGACCCGTCCAGCTAGGTGTTTGGATCCCATGGCTAAACTTTAGCACGTGTCACATCGGATGTCCGGACGCTAGTTAGAACTATTAAATATGGTTTAATTAAAAAAACTAATTACATAGACGAGGACTAAATGACGAGATGAATTTATTAAGCCTAATTAATCCATAATTAACGACTAGTTACCGTAGCATCACGTTTACTAATCATGGATTAATTAGGCTTAACAAATTCGTCTCGTCATTTAGTTCTCATCTGCGTAATTAGTTTTATAATTATATTATATTTAATACTTCTAACAGGCGTCTAAACATCCGATGTGACGGATGCTAAAATTTAGTCGGTAGATCCAAACACCCCCTAAGTCTTTCAAGAATCTCAAGCTGTCAGTCTTCAAATCATTATATAGTCAACTCATTGAAGTAAATCTCGATCAAGATGTTCCGCAATGCGATGCGTGTAAAAAAGGATTCTGTCATTAAACAAAATTTATTAATAGTAAGAAAAGCTGTCGCTTTGCAAGACAGTATGTATGCTTGATGGAATTAAGTTGAGTGTTTTGTTTTAGGAAGATTGGAGGCTTCCTGCTATCTTTGTCACCGACTTAGTATGCCAACAAGGCCACAAGCACATACTCTCCTATTTTATACTAATAAATTATTTTAGTTTGTTCAAAGTTAAACTTAATTTTGACCAAATGTATAGAAGGATATATTAACATTTATAGTAAAAAAATATATCAAGAAATATTTCATCGTGGATTTATGATTAGTTACTTAGTTACTTACAACTGATCAAAATTACAAAAACTGACTAATAAAATAAAAATATACATTTAAAAGACAAAGGCAGTAACAAAGTGGTGGATTGTTCCACTATGCATGGTTGATGAATTGAGGACTGACGTTTCTAGCTTTCGTGTATATTGGCTGGACCAGCCCCTGACTGAATTTTTTGTCCATGATGTATAGAGTTCGTGGTCAAAAGATAATAATGGCAGTGACACATATCTTTGCGGGTGTAGTTTTGTTCTTGGCAAAATTATTGGCTAAGGGACACTATAAAAACGTGGCCACTGAAAAAAGATATCTTTGCGGGTGAGGTAGACAAATGGAGGAGGGTATACTTGTCTTTTATAAATTTATTGTTACCCATTGGATTGAGAAATATTATTATATGGATAACAATGTCCGATAGCAAATTGACATAGAATTATAGTATCTTTCGGCAAAGACATCTTTTTTCAAGGTTTGTGGCAAAAGTCCATTTCACATGAAAATTTTATCCTTTAACTACGAAACGGGATACAGAGCACCTTGAGCTATTCAAAACCGGACAAACATTGACTTAGCTAGTTCCAAAGGTGGTTTTCATTTTTAAAAAATAATATCTATTTAATATCTAGAAATTTATAATTAAGCTATTTTAAATTAGAAAAATATGAAAGCTGTACCACATTTCTTCAAAAGATATAATCTATCTATTAGTTCTATATTTAGGGGTATTTAAAATGTATTTATTCCTGTTTCTAGCATTTTAATTGGAGCAACAAAACAACATGTTTAGGACTACAAAAAACAAAAATAACTCTAATAAATAGATCACGATTATATTTTTAAAAAATTGGTACAAATTTCATATTTTTATAATTTAAAATAAACTAATTATGATGTTTAGAGATCAAATAAGATTTTCTTTATTTCTAAAAAATTTAGAAGTCACCTTTAGAACCAGCTAAATGTTCAAATGTATTTGATTTTTATAGTTCAAGACGCTTGATGTCTGGTTTCGTTGTTAAATGTTGAAAATCCCACAATGAAGTAGTAAAATTGGCTTTCCATTTCAGAAAACAAAATCAATCATAACTTGTAGCCGCACGATTCGCACTTGGCAGTCTATGACTCGAGCATCCTTTGAGGATCTTGACCAAGATCTACACGGTAATGCTTGCTTCCACAAGAACCTGGTGGTCTACGAACCATGCATGGTAATCTGCATAATATGCATCAACGTAGGCACGCACGCTCTCGTCAATTTCACCGGTTCTTCTTCAGGAGCTGCAGAAGTATCTCGTTGAACGTGTCGACCGGGCCAGGCAGGCAGAAGTGGAGGCAGTCGGAGAACATCTTGTCCTGCACGCCGTTCTTGAACGGGTCGCGGTTCATGTACACGCTAGGGTGCCCGTCCGGCCGCATCCCCGCCAGCTTCGTCACGTCCAGCACCTCGATTCTCACCGCGCCGCCGCCGTCGCCATGCTTGGCCCTGGCAGTGGCCGCCTCGTCGTAGACGATGTCCCTGACCTCCTTAAAGATCCACTCCAGCTCCTTCTCGCCCTCCCTGTACGGCTCCATCCTCGTGCACGCGGTGGGGCTGTCGATCGGGTTGCCCTCGAAGTGCGACGGCGAGAACGTGGCCAGCACCAGGGTCCGCGGCCGGCCGTCGGAGCTCAGGCGCTCCACCGCCGTCCGGTACGCCATGTGGAGCGGCCACGCGTAGCCGACCCGGGTGTAGTTGCCGTCGCCGAACTCCGGGGGCGCGTTGTGGGCGCCGATCGCCTCGCTGCCGTTGTAGTAGATGGCCCCGTTCAGCACCCAGTGGCCGGCGGCGAGCACGGCGACGTCGATGGTGTCGGCGTCGGCCGCCCACCGGTCGCCGGGCACGTCGAGGTGCACGTAGCTGTACCTGACGCTGTCGTCCTCGGGCTTGCCTCTGCCCCTGACGAGGAACGGCGTCCAGTAGAAGGACACCCTGACGTCGTGCGTGGGGAACGCGTAGCGCCAGAAGTTGTGCTTGTGGGGGTCGTCGGCGCGGTAGAGGAGGCGGTGCGGGGACGCGGCGCTGAGGAGGCAGATGAGCGACTGCGCCTGGTTGCGCGCCATGGAGTCGCCGATGAAGGCCACGTGCTTGCCGCGCAACGCCGAGAGGAACGCGCCGGCGTCGAACGCCGGCAGCGGGCACCCCGACGACGGCTGCCACCGCCAGTCCAGGTAGCCCGTGTCGGGCCGGCCGTTGCGGATGCAGTCGTGGCTCTCCTTCGCGTTGCACTCGGTGGCGTTGTACCGCCGCGCGTGGCCCGGCGCCGCCACCCACTCCCCCTCCGAGTAGTTGCAGCTCGAGCTCTTCGCAGCTCCTCCCGGCGCCCTGCAAATTACAAGAACCGATCGCGACCTCATGAGGCTAGCTTTGTTCATGCATATGCATGTAACCATGAATGATATATTAGGCTTTTTACATGAAAAATTAGGCAATGCGCGTACTCTGACGATGAGACGAAGGAGTAGGTGCTGTTGATGTAACGGAGGAGAGGAGAGAAGGCGGCTTGCTGAATGCCCGGCGGAGAGCAGCAGAGGAGGTGGAGGAGAGCGAGGGAGAAGAAGGCGACGGCGAGGCAAGCGCAGGCGGGTTTGGAGACGAAACAGCCAGGATTTTTGCTGGATGGCTTCATCGGCAGGTTGTGGGGATCCAGTGGTTTGTACACTCCCATCTCGATCTGGCTAGCTAGTGTGCACTGAGATACGTACGTAGCAGGGTTATTAGTTGCTTAATGGAGTTGCATTGCATTGGGTAATTCGGTGTGCATATATATAGCCATATAGGTGACGATGGGTTAACCTTGGGAGTAATAGTTTTGAACTTCCTAGATGACCTTTGCCGGCACACAGATTAAATACTAGTAAGCGAGTGATCTGTCGTCGGTGGAGTTGCACGACTCTCTATGTCGTCTGGTTGGAGCCTCTTAAGGCCGTCTGATGAAAGTTTGAAGTTTTGGTTATTTTTTTAACCTTTTTAAGTGAAAAAAAAATCCTACTACTATCCAACAGTCAAAATGAAGGTTGATGGGAAAGGGAACTATGTTATCAACAGAAGTGACGTGTATCCACCATGTCCTCTCTCTCTCTCTCTCTCTCTCTCTCTCTCTCTCTCTCTCTCTCTCTCTCCATATCGGCAAGGTAAGGCTAAATGCTCCATGCTTTGTCCCCAAACTATTTAGTAGCCGGCCCATCGCCATCCTGCCGAATTGATTTTTTTTTTCAAGAATGAAATGTTTCTGGCCTATGCCAAAGCACACGACCTTGTTTGATGTATTAAAGAGTTTATACTTTCTAGCTATATCTAGCTGATATATATAAAGAGGAATACGCCATGAAAAAATGATGCAACATTTGCATGCATTATTCTGTTGAACACTGAAATGGGCAGGTCTGCACTGGCTGCCTCCACCGGATTGTCCGGTGGGGTTTACATTCATGTTGGGTAGACAGCCTCCATTTGACACTGTTGAATTTTGATAAACTGTTGTACCATTTCACCATTTGTCATCATATAAATGTTGTGTATAAACACTACTTATTTCGCTATGACTTGCTCTACAATTAATGATACTTTAAGTAAGATTCCACATTCATACTAATTTTTTAATAAAATGAACGGTTAAATATCATGTCCAGAGTTAATCTGTGTCAAGCATTTTAAAAAGGGAGTATTTAGTTATGTATTCAGAAATCAGAACAATTGAGATCATGAAATCCATCCACAGACTCATGCAGTAAAAAAGAGGCTGTTTGGTTCTGCCTTTTTCTGGCCACCACTCGCTGCACTGGAGTTGCAGGCTTGCAGCAACGGCGAAGTCGTGGTGCCGAAAATGGCCGCCTCACTTGCGGCAAAGCGAGGCTGCAAAAATGAATCGAGAAGACGGCGAGAGGTCTCAACATTGCCGGAACGGAGTGCCGGACCAAACACCGCGTCAAAAACTTATGGCGTGCCGTGCATGAAAGGGCGAGGCACCTGTGGCGTCGATCCAAACAGACCCTAAAAAAGCACCTCAGGTGAACTACGGGAGCGAACCAAAAGGTACTATTATTTGGTTGCGTTGAATAGAGTACACAAGAGCAACCAGCTTCAGGGTGTGTCAGATTCAGAATGAAAATCGTAGTAGCAGTGTTCGAACAAATCATGTGCGTGGATGGTTAAAATATTATATATATCGACACAAGTGAGCACAGGTGCCAGTCTCACGGAGTGCATGCGGCTGCCTTCGTCGTCCACGGGAAAGCAGCGGCTTATATATTGTTTCATTAAGAGCACTGAAAGTATATATATATATGAATGGATGCAGCATTGCAACTATCGAAGTTTGCTTCAGGTGAGCTGGAACAGAGAACACATGGTTCGAACCCACATCGGAGACAGATGCCGTAATCGAATATTAACTTGTCAGTTTCAAGATCACTTATATAAACTCGTCAACCAACTGTTTCGAAATGGGTAAAAAAACTCAGCCGGCGAAGGAAGAACCGTCCCACGGTTTAGCAATTATAAGGTAGAAGACAACTCAATTTTAACCGTAAAGCTCCGAACTACGAGTATGTTTGCTCATATATAATGGGAAAATTATATTTGCTCGATCCGATCGAGCGTTTCCGTTCCAACTACAAGTATACATAGTATTATTTGGAAACAAAATCCAAGCAACAAAACTTGCGGCATGCATGCGTCCAGGAGCAACTTTCATTTCACGGACCTTTCCTGAGGATCTGCAGCAAAATCTCGTTGAAGGTGTCGACGGGGCCGGGCAGGCAGAAGTGGAGGCAGTCGGAATAGGGGACCTTCCCCGGCGCGCCGCCGTCGTTCGCGGCCGGGTCGCGGCGGTTCATGTAAATGCCCGGGTGCCCGTCCGGCCGCTTCGACGCCAGCTTCGACACGTCCAGCACCTCGATCCTCGTCTTGCTCGCGGCGCCATCACCAGAAATCCTCGCCCTGGCGGCCGCCGCCTCGTCGTAGACGATGTCCCTGACCTCCCTATACATCCACTCCATCTCTTTCTCCCCCTCCTTGTACGGCTCCGTCTTGGCGCACGCCATGGTGTCGTTGGTGGGCTTGCCTTCGAAGTGGGACGGCGAGAAGGTGGCCAGCACCAGTGTCCGGGGCCGCGCGGCGGGCGAGCTCATCAGCCGCCGCACCGCCGTCCGGTACACCATCCGGAGCGGCCACGCGTAGCCGACGCCGGTGTCCTTGATCTCCGGGTGGCCGTGGGCGCCGATCATGCCGCTGCCGTTGTAGTAGATGGCGCCGTTGAGCAGCCAGTGCGCGGCGGCGAGGACGGCCACGTCGATGGTGTCGGCGTCGGCGCCCCACCGGTCGCCGGGCTCGTCGAGGTGCACGTGGTTGTCGCGGACGGTCTCGTCCTCCGCCTTGCCCGTGGCCCGGACGAGGAAAGGGTTCCAGTAGAAGGAGACCTGGACGCCGTGCGACGGGAACGCGTAGCGCCAGTTGTTGAACTGCCGCGGGCTGGGGTCCCGGTACAGGAGCCGGTACGGGAACGCGGCGCTGAGGAGGCAGATGAGGGACTGCGCCTGGTTGCGCGCCATGGAGTCGCCGATGAAGGCCACATGCTTGCCGCGCACCGCCGAGAGGAACGCGTCGGCGTCGAACGCCGGCAGGGGGCACCCCGCCGGCTGCCACCGCCAGTCGAGGTAGCCCGTGTCGGGGCGCCCGTTGCGGAGGCAGTCGTGGCTCTCCTTGGCGTTGCACTCGGTGGCGTTGTACCGCCGCGCGTGGCCCGGCGCCGGCACCCACGTCCCCACCGCGTAGTTGCAGTTCCTGCGGCCTTCTCCTGGACTGCAGATTAATCGTACAGCATGCTTGCATGCATGCACGCACGAGAGTATAACGAATCAGATCTAGACATTTGTTCATAATTAACCAATATCAAGATCTAATAATAAGCATCATTAAGGTCGAGCTCACTACTTACACTGATGAGACGAAGGAGTAAGTGCTGTTGATGTAATTGAGTAGAGGTGAGACGATGGCAGCCCGTTGAGTGCCGGCGGGAGAGCAGCAGAGGAGATGGAGGAGGGCCAAGGAGAGGAAGCTGCAGGTGAGGAAAGCGCAGGTTCGTTTCGACAGGGAACGGCCAGGGTTCTTGCTCGATGGCTTGAGGCCCTGGGGATCTAGTGGCTGAAGGTACCCTCCCATCTCTCTCACTGTCACTGTTGTGGTTGCTTGGCGTTGCATTTTGCGTACGTCTTTCCATGTAAATATAGGAGAGAGGTCACCTGGGAAACCATAGTTCAGAACTTCTATGCCCTATTAAGTATTAACTACTCCATCTAGATAGCCTAAAAAGCAAACATTAAGTCAACGGGCCTGTCGGTGTGGAGCTGTACGTATTGTATGAACCTTCTCTCCGAAGCACTATTAACTAAAATTAAAGATGTGGTCCAGGTTAGAGCCTTGTACTAATCGTCTCTGATAGCTCATGCTTGGCCGGGTAAAAGAAAAAACAACTCACCAATCAGAAATAATAAAGTTAGAAAAGTACTAGTAATTCTCAGCGCATCTCCGCCACTTGGGGCATGTTTGCTACTCCGCTGCTTCGGAAAAAGGAAGAAGAAGAGTTGTTTGGGTACCATTGCTTCTTTCTATAGCAGATCATGAATGAACCATTCCTAGTAAAATGGTATTGAAGCTGTCCAAAAGTAGATTATTTAAATATAGTAGATTATTTTAAATCATATTTCATATTTAAAAAAAGTAGATTATTTTACATTAACTTATTTTTCATGACGGTGGATAACTTAAATAAAGTAGATTATTTTAAATCATATTTCATAATAGTATAGGTGGATAATTTAATTAGAAGTTTAAGTGTTATTTTAAGCTATGCTTTGTAATGGTAGGATGGGCAATTCTTATAGAAGTGGTTATGGGTTATTACAGTGAACTAGGTGAATTTCCCGCACGTTGTCGCGGGAATTTGAGGATAATTTGAGATGGGCAATCATTAATTTATTAAAAAAGAAACAAAGTAGCAAGTCTATTTGAAGTTGAGGCTTATTACATTAAATATATATAAATTGCATGTGTAGTAGGTAAATAATATAACCTTTTTTTGTCGTTCGAGCCTTTTTGACCGATGATGGTACGGTGGTACGATTCTTTTTTCTTTGATGTATGAAATATTTATAGAATTATTTCTAGGTGGTAGCTGCTTAGTGATATCGATCTGTACATTTGCCCATTACTTCTGGTTCATACAATCCAGAAGTCATTTCATGCATATATGTGTTATGGCCATTTTTTAGAGAATGAATTGAAGGGTTATGAAGATGATAGTACGAAAATTAGACGACATCAGATAGAATATGAGTTGTATATGTGTTAGCAGATTGGATATGATGATAAAAAAGGAAACATGAAGTTTGGATATGATGATAAAAAAACATGAAGTTTGTTTGACAACGAAGAATAGTATTACACATGCATATGCCATATGAAAGCTTAGCATGCATGGAGCCACAAAAAATCGATGAAAGATATAAATTAAGGTTTTAGTGGATGGTGATATGGCATGCAGTTTAGTGGAATTTTGAGATGATGTGGCTAGTCTGTATGTTGAGAGAAATAGACAGTGGGTTTCACCTATATAGGTTTTATAGATTGTCTTTCATCAAGTCGGTAATAAATATAAACCTGTACATATAGGTTAGTTTAAATTATCTCTCATTATTTACGGTCTAAATAAATTCATTGGCTAATTTGTTAGAGGCTACCCAATATCTATATATTTTTTTAATCTTAAGTTTTTTTCCTAACACTGCTCATTTGAAATTAGTAATAGTAAAAGCCCATAGTAAGATCCTTTCATCGTCTACACCATAATTTTGGAGGACTTCTCAAAAGAAAGAGTCTTTTTAGGTACAGTCTCTGGTTCGATATGGATGCTCAGTTTTTTATATCTACTAGCATAGAGGTACGTGCTATGTGCACGTGGTGAATCCAAAGCGTCGAAGGAAACGAAGGAGAAGAGAAAAGAGAAATAAGGAATTAAAAGAAAGAAGACCCGCTTGATTGATGTCTTTTTTTTCATTAATTTCAAGACAAAAAAACTATCTGGTGGGTATGTGTACAAAATAAGGTGAGAAAATAAAAGACCAAAGGGTAGAGACATTTTTCTTCTATCAGTTTTAGGCCCTTTCCAACCTTTTTCAATATTTTCCAACCTATCAAGTGGGGTTAATGTGAGGGGTATAGATGTTTTTATTGGGTAAAAAATGGTATTGCCAAAACTCGCTCTTTTATAATGTAGATTTGGAGTCTAACTGTGATATTGTTTCAGTGGCAGGCGACATGCCATCGATAGCGAGAAGTCAATAGCGTGACTTTGTCAATCCTAAAATCTACCGACTCGGTCCATTGGAGGCGCTCATAGGAGTGGTCTATCTGCGTGTTTGTGATTATGAGTGTACAGTGTGCATGTGTTTGTGATCGTGTACATGTGTTGTGCGTGTGCTTAGGCTAAGTGCAGCAGCTTGTATATATGATTATGCATAACACTGTTTATGTACTTTATATGCGCTGTCTATAGAGAGAAGTTTGAAAATGCACAAAGAGATGCACAAACTGTTACCCTTGGCCTTAGGCCATCCCCAGTGGAAGTTTCGTAGCAAATTTACCAAATCATGCCATGTCAAATTTTATTTAGTTAATAATGTATCTTAGGTTTTACTAGTAATTGGCCTATGCGTTACTACGGGCATCTTATATTTGACAAAATGATAATTATTCTAACACACATTTTAAGAAGAAAAAACGCAATCCGTGGACAACAATTCATCAACAGTAGTGTAAAGTAGTGTAAGAACAATAACAAGCACAAGTAAGCAGTAACACTAAATAAAAGCAATGTAGTTCTAAGGTTATCCAAAACTTTATTTCTCTATTTAAAAGGATTATTTTGTCCTAGTCAACAAGATTATATATACAGTCAACAATCCTTCACACTTATGTGGCTCTATGTCTTCTACTCTATACAAACTTTAACACTATTTTATATTATTTCTCCCCGATACCCTCGCCACCCAACCCGTACCCTCCCAAAACTCCTCCCCGCCTCCGCCTCGCCAGCCAATTCTGTCCCACGGCCCTCCTCTGCTGCCCCGGCAGCGCACACCGCCACATTCCCTCCGCCGCCACACTCACTATGTTGGTCCTGCCTCGCCACACCTCGCCCAGGGCCCGTGCCCTGCGCCGGTCCCGCCTTGCTGCACCTCCTCGTCCTCTGCCTCCACGAGCCATCTCCTTCTTCGTGGCCTGTGGCGCAAGGATCTGGCCTGACTCCTCCTCCCCGTCTCCTACTCCGTCTGCCATCGCTAGTCTCACCTCCCTGCAATGGCCCTGCTGTAGGATCCGGTCGCCACCACTAGATCTGGAGCGTTGCGCCGGCAGCCGACGCCTACGGCCGCCTCCCTCGCACGGACCACCATTGCCCTATTGACGGTCGTTATTTCACCATCTCGACCATCAACTATCCATAGTTTTGAAAAGGAAAACATGTCAAAATAAAGACTAACCTATGCTACTAAGCAATCTCCACAACTTGTGTTGAATATTTAATTGCAGATGCACGATCAGCAGAAAACATATGAAAATGACTAAGTCAGAAGAAGACACAGGCCACCCGGCCAGAGGGCCTGGTCGCTCGGCCACCCCTTAGGTCGCCCAGCCTGACAATGTGGCCAAACAACTCCATCTTTAGCCTGCACGCACATAAGAGACGTGTCAACACAGTTCCAAGGTGCAACCCGAGAATCCAATGTGTCAAGTGTCGAAAGACTTGCCACTTAATCAATCTAACACTTGGATCAATGAAGTCAGCAATTCAGGGCACTTCAATCCTGCGGCTAAGGAAGAAACACACTCAAGAATCCAATGACTCGGGGATAAAACACATGCTTAACAGCCAAACTGACCTCAAGAGGCAATATGGATCGCTAGATGAATCAATGCGGTGGATCCAAGGACTGAGAGGGCAAGGACTAGGCCTCCCGGCCAAAGGGCAAGCCACTCGGCCTCCCTACTAGGCCGCCCGGCCTGACACGTGTCCCTTCACCAACCACCGTAACCTCCTCACCAACCTACTCCATGTATATATACACCTCTTGCTCGAGTGGGTATAAATAGGCCCCTAGACCTCACTTGTGAAGTGTGGAAGTGAGAGTAACATACCATTGTCTTAGTCTTGTAGCAATAGGATTGTCTTGGGAGTTAGAGTTGAATCTGAGCCTTTAATTGCCTCAGGGATTTTGGAGTTAGCTCTGAGTCTTGGTAAAGCTCCTAGACCTTTTGTACTGTTGCTACTCTAGTATAATATAATTCCTTGCTCTACATTCTCGGTTATACTTTACTTTATTTCTAACACTTGCCTAGGGTGGTGTACCTTCTTGCATACTAGACCAAAGATTTGGTTTGTGTTGTTCTTAAGTTATTTGAATCTTGCTAGACTTGCCGATGCTATAAACTTTCCTTAGGCTTAGATCTAAGGTTAAGTTAGTTCTCACCCTCTGATCCATGAAGAACTTTAGTGATCAAGTTTCCACTTGATCACGAGTTTAGTGTGTCATCTTATTAGGGAGCCTCTGTATTCCGATCTCATCGTTCGGTAAGCCTCTAGGCGTTAGCCGGTTGTCATTCAATTGGCCAACTATCTATCCCTATGCCACCTCGGTGTAGTCTGGAATTTCACTCGACGCAAGATCCTAGTTCGTATTTAGATAACTTAGCTCAACTGCAAATACTCCTTTGTAGTAGTTAAGGAATAGAATTTGGATATCTAAATCTCTCTCGTTGTCCTCACACATAGCTATACCTAGTTTGTTGACTGCTTTGGTCCCTATTCTCTCATCCCACCATACACTATGTCGTTTACCTTACCCTCGACTTAAGGATAGCTAGTGTTTATCTTAAGTTGCAGTTTACTTAGGTTGAAAGTTATATCATACTATCTATTTGACCTTGCTTCCTTGTGGATTTTACGATACTTAGAATACTCTAAGTGAAAAAGCTACACCGAATCTCTGTGCGCTTATGGAGTAAATCTGTTACGCTAAGAGATATCAACACTTGCTGGTGCTATAAGCTTTCCTTAGGTTTTGATCTAAGGTTAAGTTAGTTCTCACCCTTTGATCCAAGAAGAACTTTAGTGCTCAAGCTTTGCTTGATCACTAGTATAGCGTGTCATCTTACCCATGCAGCTCTGGCGGGTAGCTCCTTTCGGTGACAGTGTTAGGTGTCTTTGTATTCCGGTCCCATCGTGGTTCGGTAAGCCCATAAGCGTTAGCCAGTTGTCATTCGGTTGGCCAACTATCTACCCCCGTGCCACCTCGATGTAGTCTAGAATTTCGCTCAACTCAAGATCCTAGTTCGTGTTTGGATGACTTAGCTCAACCACGAAGAACCCTCTGCAGTAAGTAAGATCTAGAGTCTGGATATCTTATCACGCTCGTTGTCCTCCCAGATAGCTTTCCTATTTTACTGACTACTTTGGTAACTGTTCTCTCATCCCACCATACACTATCTTGTTTACCTTACCCCTGACTTAAGAATAGTTGGTGTTTATCTTAAGTTGCAGTTTACTTAGTTAGAAGGTTATATCATACTGTCTATTCGCCCTTGCTTCCCTATGGATTTTTACGATACTCGGAATACTCTGAGTGAAAAAGCTACATCGAATATCCGTGCGCTTGTGGAGTAAAATCAGTTACGCTAAGAGACATCAACATCCCCCACCTCCAGGACGACCTCGTCAAGCTCCACCTCTGAGTTGCGGTGGCCCACCTCGTCAAGCTCCGCCTCTGAGGCAGCTCGCCGACTATCGCACCTCCTCCTCACCACGGCCGCCCGCCTCCTCTTCCCACCACAAGGGCTATTGCAGCCAAATCCTAGCCAATCTAGGATCACCGTGGGATCAGCGGGGGATGTTTACTTATATCGTTTGGGTCTGATGAGCTATGTCTCTTAATATCAAAACTAAATTTAGGGTTTGTTTAGCTAGATGGATATTCCGTCCAAGTCTCCGGACTGTAAATTGTTACATTTGTTCAATAATAAATACGACGACATACATTTCAAGCAGCATGTATCTCGCCACCAACCCTCGGCCCATCACCACCTCTATTATTAGGGTTTTTTCAGTTAAGCGCCACACTGCTCTAATGTTTTTTCTTGTAGATTGTGTTAAGGTTGTTGGGTCTTACAACTACCATGGTAGACCTTGTACCGAAGCATTTTTAATGGCGAGGTCTGCTAGTTATTCCTTGTGTTATCGATCTACTATTTTATCAGTGCTTCACGTTATAGAATGATATCATGTGCCTAGGTGTATATAGGCAGCATGTATCTCGCCACCAACCCTCGGCCCATCACCACCTCTATTATTAGGGTTTTTTCAGTTAAGCGCCACACTGCTCTAATGTTTTTTCTTGTAGATTGTGTTAAGGTTGTTGGGTCTTACAACTACCATGGTAGACCTTGTACCGAAGCATTTTTAATGGCGAGGTCTGCTAGTTATTCCTTGTGTTATCGATCTACTATTTTATCAGTGCTTCACGTTATAGAATGATATCATGTGCCTAGGTGTATATAGCTCGTCCGGTTGCTACAATCCACGATATGTGCTGCAATATATGCATACGACAACTCAAGAGATCGATATGCACCTAGCGCCCTATCTTTACATGTCATAGATGTGTTTTTCTGTTCTGGATGAACTTCTTTGGAGGTTTGACGATCTAGGGTAATTAATCGTCTAGATCGTGGTTTTAGACATGTTTTATCATCTTCTTGTTACGCTTTATTGTTTATATATGCTAACCCACAAGAAGACACCACACCCAGATGACCCGATTCGCACAGGCCGTCGGAAGCCGATCTTCGCGATGTGGCTAGAATTTAAAGTTTAACTATGTTGTGCATTGCAGGGCGATCCCCGACTACTACAACACTCATTGCACCCTGACTGGCTAGCAAGTCAAGCTAGGTGGTATATGCCTGCATCCACCGCAAGTCAGACTATCCCCCGAACCGCGGGGCTAGTCAAGCCGCGTGATAGGAGAGACGACTGCAGCAGCAGCAGCGCATCTCCCGTCTCATTGTGTGTCGGCTGCCGTACGATCATCCACCGATTTCCCGCAACGATAGGAGATGACCGGATTCATGGCGTTATGGACGGAGTGAAACTATCTGCACTCCTATTAAATTTCTAGCTAAAAGGAATATTAGCCTAGTCAGCAACGAGAATCTTTTCTCTATATCAATTTCTCCCGCACTCCTATTCTTCTACATATTTCCTCTACATCCAGGTAACTAATATTTTCTGTTTTCCCCTCCTACTCCAACCCCCACTGGTCCCTTTCACCCTAAATCCCACCGATGCCTCCTCTTCCTCCCCGTTGGCATCTTGCTCCGCCTGCCACCAAGGCTTCTCCACGCCGCTCATGTCCCCCGCCCCTTCCACACTAGATCTGCCGACGGCTCCGACGCCTGCTCCGCCCTAGCCCCGACCCCGCCCAAGTTGCATGGTCGTGTCCTATCTGCGTCGCCGCCCTACCTCACCTCCGCGGCTGCATTGTGACTCCTTCGCTCAGCCCGAATCTGCCCCCGCATCATGCCAGATCCGGCGGCGCCTCGTTGGATGGAGCCACCGAGGCCGTGCCTAAGCTCCGCCAAGTCCACGCCTTCGACATCCACGCCAAGGTGCCTGCTCTGCCCTGCTGGCGCGCCTGCTTCGGACGGAAGGCGTTGTGGCCACGTCGGGGCTCCGACTCTGAGTTGCCGCCTTCTCCGCACGGCCGCATGGCCTCCAAAGGCTACCAGATAAGCGGTGGAGGAGCGGGAGAGCCTATGCAAAGTGGCAAGTGGGGCGAGGGGGTGCGGGACAGCTAGAGCAGGTGAGGCGGTGCGGCCATGCGGGACGCGGCTTGTGGGATGCACGGAGGCAACAAATGAAACGGAAACAGGCGCCCCGAAGGAGGAGGAACGATATGAACTTTTAAGTAGCAGAGATTTAGACGAAACGCTCTCACCTCCCATGAATCTCTATGTCTAAATCTTCATAAATACCTTGATATGTCGCGAAATATGTTGATTTATTATAGTATTTATAATAAGAATGAAACTCAGATGAAATGTTATTAGGAATAGCCTTATGCTTGTTAAAAAAATGAAAGAAATGATGATTTAGATCTAAACAGCCCCTCAGAATAGAAGTTCTTTTTTCCGCGACCGCTCAAGCATTAAGAGGAAACTCAAAGTAAAAGTGCAAAGATCGGAGTAGAAGCTGATCTGTTACTGGAATCCGTGACCAAATTAATTGCTAGTTCAACGATGTATGGTGTACAGAGATGGGAGCGAACAGGGTATTCATAAATCAGAACTGTGATCCATGATCCGTGGACCAGAATCTCAATCTGCCAGTCTCAAAATTAAAGAAATTAATAAATCAGTACTCCAGCATACGTACTCCTAAGTTCCGAACGAGAGCTTCTTCCCAAGTACTGTAGTTCAAATATACCGAACCGCTTATCTCCAGCCAGTGAACTCAGCAAAGCCAACATACTTTGTAGTCATGCCAACTTTGTATCCGCACGAATGCATGATCTAAATCGGGCGGTCCTGATGGACGCACGCGTTCAACCAAGGCGTGCCACAGTAACAACAGATAATCTTGGTTTTCACCGCCTCTTCCTCAGGATCTGCAGCAAAATCTCGTTGAAGGTGTCGACGGGCCCAGGCAGGCAGAAGTGGAGGCAGTCGGAGAAAACCCTATCCGGCACGCCGTGCTTGAACGGGTCGCGGTTCATGTACACGCCGGGGTGCCCGTCCGGCCGCATCGTCGCCAGCTTCGTCACGTCCAGCACCTCGATCCTCGTCGCGCCGCCGGCCCGCGACCTCCCGGCCTCCGCCGCCTCGTCGTACACGATGTCCCTGACCTCCCTGCAGATCCACGCCAGCTCCTTCTCCCCTTCCCTGTATGGCTCCATCTTGGTGCACGCCGTGGGGCTGTCGAACGAGCTGCCGTCGAAGTGCGCCGGCGAGAACGTGGCCAGCACCAGCGTCCGCGGCCGCCCGCCGGCGCTCAACCGCTCCACCGCCGTCCGGTACACCATCCTGAGCGGCCACGCGTAGCCGACGCCGGTGTAGTTGAGCTCCGGCGGGGCGTTGTGCGCGCCGACGACCGCGCTGCCGTTGTAGTAGATGGCCCCGTTCAGCAGCCAGTGGCTGGCGGCGAGCACGGCGACGTCGATGGTGTCGGCGTCGGCCGCCCACCGGTCGCCGGGCTGGTCGAGGTGCACGTGGCTGTAGGGAATCCTCTCGCCCTCCGCCTTGCCCGTGGCCCTGACCAGGAACGGGTTCCAGTAGAAGGACACCGTCACGTCGTACGCCGGGAACGCGTAGCGCCAGAAGTTGTGCCGCTGCTGGCCCTCGTCCCGGTGCAGGAGGCGCGGCGGGAACGCGGCGCCGAGGAGGCAGACGAGGGACTGCGCCTGGTTCCGCGCCATGGAGTCGCCGATGATGGCCACGTGCTTGCCGCGCAGCGCCGAGAGGAACGCCCTCGCGTCGAACGCCGGCAGCGGGCACCCCGCCGCCGACGGCTGCCACCGCCAGTCGAGGTAGCCCGTGTCAGGCCGCCCGTTGCGGATGCAGTCGTGGCTCTCCTTGACGTTGCACTCCGTGGCGTTGTACCGGCGCGCGTGGCCCGGCGCCCACACCCACTGCCCCTCCGAGTAGTTGCAGCTCTTGGCTGCTCCTCCTGCCGGCCTGCAACGAACACGACACACATGCACAAGATCGATGCTGCTCATTATAACCAATTAGAAAGATTATTAAGAGCTTTGAATAAAGATTGTGATCACGTAGAGACGTACACTGATGAGACGAAGGAGTAGGTGCTGTCGATGTAACTGAGCAGAGGAGAGAAGGCGGCGGCTCGTTGGCCGCCGGCGGGAGAGCAGCAGAGGAGGTGGAAGAGCGCCAAGGAGAGGAAGCCGCAGGCGAGCCAGGCGCAGACGGGTTTGGACAGGAAGCAGCCGGCGGGGTTTTTGCTCGACGGCTTCAGGTTGTGGCGATCCAGAGGCTGCAGGTACTGATACGCCCCCATCTCTAGGCAGGGCAGCAACTGCGCCAAGCCGCCAAGCTAACGAACGAGTAATGGCTGCTCCTTTGCTCTAAAACTTTGGCAAGGGGTTGTATCTATCGAGAAGTTGGACGCACATATAGGGATGAGTGAACCTTGGGAAGAGATTAGGACCTTCCTTGATGGAAATGTATCCGCATCATATATGGATCAGTAATTAAAGTGCTAGGTCATCAGATCAAATTAAATATCAGCAAGAGGTGGCTCGTCGGTGCATGCGGTTCGAGTCCCGTAATCACATCTGATAACAAAGTTTCTTCGGTGAATGCTAGATCTGAGATGACGCCGGCAGCAGGGCTCTTTTCTCCCTTTGCTTAAGTTTCATGTTGAGACGCTAATGTCTTCCCCGCTGAAGCCAGGCGTAGCTAAGTTAAACATTGTAAACATATATCAAATCAGGATTCAGGAGCATGCACGGTGCACATGCAGCAGGACTGAAGGGTACAGTTTTCACTGATAAACCGCCACATGACATGTGAGCACCTAAAGGCAGTGGAGACCTCGAATGCGGAGGAGCACGAGATAGATGCAGGCCAAGAGCCTGGTAGGCTGAGAGCCACATAGGCAGAGGTGGACTCTAGTAGCAGCTAGCAGGGGTGAAGCCAGGATGACTGGATGAAACTACATGCAGAATAAAATTATTTCAAATGACTAATTAAGAGAAGTAAAATTAACTTTATAGTGCTCGCCACGCTGTTGCCACTCTACTCGGCCATCACCACGCCACGTTGCTCAGCTTTGATATCAAGAGGTCACAGCTTATGAGGGGAAATGAAGATTAAATTAAAGGGTGGAAGAACAAAAGAAAAAAAAAAGAGATTTGTCTATTGGACTAAGTGTATCATGGGTCATTTGTTGCAGTATACCTCCCTAATAATCTATTGCACAGTATTAAGGATGGATCAACAGAGCAGATAGCGATGTTCTATGGGCCTTACTGTGCCCCGCAATATAATCCAACCAATGTGGTATACTGGTATCTTCTCACTCTCAAATGGTGTGCAGTGGCTTTCCATGATCGATGTGTAAACCAATATCTATCTTACTATTAATAACTAAAGGCCCCCAAGCAGAGTCTGGTATTATCATAAATACATAGCCTGAATTCCTACATAATTAAGAATATACAAACCTTAACTTTAGATAGAGACATAACCGTGTTTAATATAAAAGAAATTTCAATATTAAATATAGAGAAAAATATATTTTACGACTTTGAACTATTATTGTCGTCTGATTTTTATCCTTGAATTATGAAACGGCCGGGGTCCCAGTGCCCCTGAACTGACAAAATCGGGTGAAACACACTCTAGCTATGTTGAAAGCGGTTTATTATGGTACTTTTCAAGTTATTAAAACAATATGACCTTATTTAATCTCTAAAAATCATAATGAATTCATTTTAAATCAGAAAAATATGAAATCTATACCAAATGTTCTCTACAAATATAATCTATCTATGGATGCTCTATTTTAGATATTTTTAGAACTTAGTTGTTTCTATTTATAATGTTCTATTTAGAGCAATAAAACAGTAGGTGTACGAAGCTACAAATAAATAAGTTATAAGTATCTTCAAATAGAGCACAAATAGATCGTTATATTTTCAGAAATAATTTGGGATAAGTTTCATGTTTTTGATATAAAATAAATTAATTATAAATTTTAGATATGAAACAAGGTTTTTGTATTTTAAAAATTAAAAGCCACCCTTTAATACCACTTTCAACATGGCAAGGGGGTGCTCCAAATAGACTAAACAAACTGGATCCACTGTTTAATAGATAGTTCATGGTTTCGTAATTTGGGGTTGAAAAGTGATCAACCGTGATAATTCAAAGTTGTAAAATAGGCTTCTTCCTTCAAATATATTAAAGTGATAGCCATAAAATTAAAGATTGCGGGGATCACTTGCTAATTCAAACAATCAGAGTGAAAAGCAAAGGTTGGGACCCCACAGTGGACATATGACGACTCCTTTACATATATGCTGGGAATAAAATGTGAGGGATGCAGCTACGGCTAAATTAATTGTTGTAGGCTTGTAATCGACACGTGACCCCTGTCAGTGGCTAATCAAACCTTCTATAACCCTCATGATACCAATTGCCCTCAATCAAACTCCCAATTGCTAATCGTCGACGGCGCCATAGACTGGCCTAAAGAGTAACGGAAGCATCGTAAAGCGAGCAACCCTATTGCGATCTCTATAGAGAGAGGGCAATCCCAAGTCCCAACCTCTGGAAGCACATGGGAGAGTGATTGACTTCGCGTTAACACTATTTTTAAGCTCAATAGGGCAGCACCGTCAGTGCAAGTACACAAAACACGACAATTCTGCCACAGCAGTCGTCTGTCTATTTTCCTTTGGAATAAGCTATTTTCCCCTGATGAACAACTGAACACCCAGCAAATCCTGCGTCGTCTGCCACTACAGATCGTGGGCTTGGAGAAGTAAACATTATCGCCGGTTTGTTGGCATGTTACTTAAGAAAGCTCTGGACAAATTTTGCTTTAAAATCTCACTCTCCAAGGTCAAACGGGCCTTGTACGGTTCAGTAGACAAATGCTTATTTTACCTCAAATCTATGACCAAATTAAATGCTTGACGAAGGAGGTGCATGGAGATCTACGTAAAGAGAATTTATAATCAGAAATGACTGAAATCCATATGGAATGGATCCATTCGTCTGGCTACCTCGCCAAGAATCTCATTAAACAGTGAGGGGAGCGAAATCTACGATCAAGTGTCAACTATAGGCTGTCAGTAAATCTGAAGCAAGTTGCTCCAAAAAGCGTGGCAAGCTAGATGCATGATACTGCTATTAAGCCATACATCTTCCAACTGCCGAAATTTAGGCTAATCACTTCGGATGCTTCTTTTCCATGTGTAAAGTAGAAATATAAGTTACAGTCCATATATATAAGCTCGAGTATTTGATGGAGAGAGAGAAAAAAACAAAAAAAATGCAACAGCCATATAATGTGTAGCTGCACGATCAAAACCGGCCGGGCATACGTACTCTTCTCAACGGATCTACACCTAGGGTCAACGCAGCCGCTGCTGATGATTTCACCGCCTTTTCCTCAGGATCTGCTGCAGTATCTCATTGAAGGTGTCGACCGGGCCGGGCAGGCAGAAGTGGAGGCAGTCGGCCGACATCCACGGCTGCACCTCGTGCTCGAAGGGGTCACGGTGCATGTACGGGCCGGGGTGCCCGTCCGGCCGCATCACGGCGAGCTTCGTGACGTCCAGCACCTCGACCCTGGACCTGGAGCCGCCGCCGCCGCCGTCCTCGCCGCCACCGCCGTGCCTCGCCCTGGCGGCCTCCGTCTCCTCGTAGACGATGCTGATCAGCTCCTTCTCGAGGTCGCGCAGCTCCTTCTCCCCCGGCTTGTACGGCTCCTTCCTCGGGCACATGGTGGTGAGGGTGTTGCCCTCGAAGTGCGCCGGCGAGAAGGTGGCCAGCACCACGGTACGAGCCCGGCCGCCGTCAGGGCTCATCAGCCGGTCCAGCGCCCTCCGGTACGCGTGCCTCATCGGGATGGCGTAGCCGACCCGCGTGGAGTTGCGGTCCTGGTGGCCGTGGTGCCCGATCTCGACGCTGTTGTTGTAGTAGATGGCGCCGTTGAGCGGCCAGTGGCCGATGGAGAAGACGACGACGTCCATGGCGTCGGCGTCGGCCGCCCAGCGGTCGTCGAGCGCGTCGAGGTGCACGTAGTTCATGTTCTGCGGCATGCTCTCGTTCACCGCCTTGCCCGTGGCCCTGGCGATGAATGGCGCCCAGTAGAAGGACACCGTGACGCCGTAGCTCGGGAACGCGTAGCGCCAGAGGTTGAACTTGCGCGGGTCGGCGTCACGGTACACGACGCGGTGCGGCACGGCGGCGGCGAGGAGGCAGACCAGGGACTGCGCCTGGTTCCGCGACATGGAGTCGCCGACGAAGGCCACGTGCTGGCCGCGCACCGCCGAGAGGAACGCCCGCGCGCTGAACGCCGGCAGCCGGCACCCCGCCGGCTGCCACCGCCAGTCCAGGTACCCCGTGTCCGGCCGCCCGTTGCGGAGGCAGTTGTGGCTGTCCTTCACGTTGCACTCCGTCGCGTTGTACCGCCGCGCGTGCCCCGGCGCGTGCACCCACCTCCCATCCGAGTAGTTGCAGTTCTGCGGCCTGCAACCAACAATTATTAACAACATATGTATATATCTAGCATCTAGTAAGTAATTAACCAAATTAATCAGCGAATCAAAGGACCAAGCTACATACCCAGACGAGGAGACGAAGTTGTAGGTGTCGTCGACATACTGGAGCAGTGGAGAGAGCACGGCTTCTTGGGTGCCGGGGGGAGTGCAGCACAGGACGTGGAGGAGAGCCAAGGCGACGAAGCCGAGGATCAGCCAAGCGCAGACGGGTCTGGGGACGACGAAGTAGCCGCCTTTGGAAGACGACGACGATGCCTTCTGCTTGTGGGACGGAGGAGGATGCAGCGGCTCGTGCGCTCCCATCGCGAGCAACCAGCTAGCTAGCTAGTCTAGTGTGCTATCGTCTAAGCTCACCACCACCAGCACGGTTGCTCAACTTATTAGCAACGCTGCAAAGGTTATACTGTACTGTACTTAATTAGCTGCTAGCTCGATCGATGTAAATATAGCTAGGATATCAGTATGTTGACTGTTGACATCGGTAAGATTAATTTACAGCCTTCGTTACGTATCTGGAACCTAAGTGTCGGCCCAAGTTAAATAAAGGCAAGGTTCTGTCGATGGGAGTATATGATCTCGCTGTTACAGCTAGCTATATGCCTTGCTCTCTGTTTGGTACATCCAACTGCTCCCTTCAGGTCCCAAGAGTGTCGTTTTGGACATCGAAACGGTCTCTCAAACATAAGTTTGACCAATGTTTTTATTAGAATCTATATCTAATATTAAATCAAATAAGGTTTTACGGTCCAACGGTCCATCGTGACACGTGGATCCGGCTGATCAGTCCCTCTCCCTCCTGTATCCGATAATCCAAATCACAGCTACAGTACAAACCAGATTCGGACCGCAGAAGGAGCCCACGTGAAAATGAACGGCCAAATCGCACACGGACTCTATTTTTCAATGTTCTATATATCGATGGAAAGCTAAAATAATAACATTTCAAACTCAACTGAAACCACTTTAAAATTCAGTCTCAATCAACGAAAATCTTTGAAACAATGTGACGTGAAATTTATTATCGAGCCCGGAGTGCAGGAGCAGCCCACATGAAAACGGACGCACAGATCGCATACGGACTCCGTTTTTAACGTTTTGTATATCGATGCAAAGCTAAAATAACAACCTTTCTAATCCAATTGACATCACTCTAAAATTCACTTGCAATTAATAGAAATCGTCAAAACAATATGGCCTACAATTTATTCGGAAACCCGATTCAGACGGCAGGAGCGGCCTACATGAAAATAGATACTCATGTTGTATATGGACTCCGTTTTCGATGTTCTATATATTGCCTAAAAGCAAAAAATAATATTTCTTACCAAACTGACAGCACCTAAATTTCAGTCACATGCAATGAAAAATTTAAAACAATAGGATATAGAATTTATTTGTGAGGTTATTCTTATATGTATTGATCTAAAGGTGTTTAAGGATTTTTTTTCTCCAGTTGCAACGTATGGACAGTTTGCTAGTAAAAATAAATATCATAAAAAATTTATACTTTTATAAAGGTGCATGTTAAGACAAATCTATACGTATAATTCTCAACATTCAAAACAAAATCATATAAAATTTATATATAGTCAAAGTTTTAAAAGTTTGACTTCTAATTTTTTTAAAACTACACTTTTTAGGGACCTAGAGGAAGTAACTATTAACTGCTGGAAATAGTTAGTTTGGATCCAAACATGTCTAGCTAGTAAATTAGCTAGTAAATAACCTAATAGATGTGCAATCTATTAACACCGTTAGCTAGTTGGATGCAGCCAATGCTCGTTTATTTAGCAGCTATTTTTTACGGATCCAACACGAAATTGTGTGAATCTGTACAGTGTACCAAGAGAGGTGACGGTAATTGGGTGGAATCACAGGTGAGCACTATACATGTTTCGAATATATTTGACTTTCGTGTTGACCATATGTAAATCGACTACATAAATGATGGTACTTGTGCGAGGTTTTAAAAATTAAAAAACTACTCTATATCGATCATCACAATGGTACTCGTTAGTGATCAGTTTTCACTCCGTCCATCCGCCGGCGACATCGCGGTGCCACGGCCTCTCCTGATCAGCTGGCAGCCCTGTGGCTGCCCGAGCCACGCCGGGAGGCGCTGCCACGCTCTGCACCTCTGCGCCGTCCGTGCTGGAGTTGGATGCATCTGCTCCCTGCCGATGTGGACCTGTTGCGGTTTGGCCATCGTCGTCGCCTCGTTGGGCTTTGGTGCTGCGGGTGCCGTCCCCTAGTCAGTGTGGTCCACTGGTCCCTAAGGTCTCTCTCCGTGTATGGTGGTTATGCCATTGGGGAGATAATTTGCATTGCTCCCCGAATTTTGCTATCCAGAGAGGAGATGTTTTGCTCCTGCTGGTGCTGCGGCTTGGATCATAAGAGAGATGCTAAGGATCTGTTTGGGAGAGCTCCACTTCACGTTCTCTACCTCCGCTCCACTTCGGGTCAAATAGGTGTAGCTCTACGAACTACTCCGCTTCAGGAAAAAAATTAAAGTTTTGGGCCAACTCCAGGGTTTTTTGGAGCCCATGAAAGAGAGCTCCAGAAACACGATTTATGTACCTTCTCATGGACTTGTAGGAAAATTATCCACTTAGTCATTATTGATTAGTTCACATAGCCTTCATCTCCGTACCATCTTCTCCTCTCGATAGACTCTGAGTGCACGAACCAGAGGCCGCCACCGGCAGGGCACCTCACCTAGTCACCTTGAGGCCTTGGACTGCGCAGATAGCGGATGACGGCACCCATCACAATTCGCAAGATGATGTCCCCTCTTTCTGCACCCAAGAAATGGATCGGGTTCTTGGTGCCATCGGAAGGGGCAGGGGAGCCATCAGAAGGGGGCAGGACACCGGCAGTCCTGCCGTTGCAGTGATTGGCGCGGGGGCTGTGGTCACCGACGCGCAGCAGCCACCCGCCCCGCTGCGGCTTTGCTCCTCTTGACGTGCTCCTCTTGACGTGTTTATTCAAGAGATATGCTTTTCTCACTTCTTAGTAGTGTTGACTCTGGAGATGTTTGGTTTCTAATATCGTCGTTGTGCTTCTTTGGAGAGTTGCTTGACTCAGGATGATCATCGTCATGTGGCTTGGGTGCGGTCATCCTCTCTTTGTCGACATGATGTGGTTACCTTTGCATCTTTGTGTGCTTACACATATTCTCTAGGGCCTTCTCGCCTTTGTCCTTCCATTGGCTCCACGAGGATTGAGGGGGTTGAGGGCTATAGTGATTTTAGTGAAAACTCTGGCAGTGGCCTTGGGTCATTGCCACTAACGGCTATGCTTTTGGGCATAGCACACTCTAGGCCTATTGGGGCGTTGTTGTACGTTGAGTGAAAGCTCTGTCTGATGACTGATGGTGGCGGCGCCATGGGCACCATTCCCCTCCTTTGAGGCGTCGTCTTTCCTCATATTGCGACTCTCGTGGGTTGCCCTAGCTTATTTTTTTTCTTTTCAAGGATGCTTAGGTCTTGTTGTTCTTTGTGGGATTCACTACATGGATCAATGTCTGTATGACTGTATCTTATTTTATTTTTTTATGGTTCATAAGCCAATGTTTACTGTTAGTAGTTGTCATTGTTCTACCCTCTTAATGCAAGACGTGCTTAGACGACATGATTGCGAAGAAAAATACACATGGAAACAGAGATCAGCCAAGGTGATCGTTAAGTAATGGAAAAAAATGGGTTGAGGAATCACTTGAATCGCCCCTTACATTCTGCTTGATCAATGGGCTAAAACAAGTGATCTGTGTAGGTAACACGTAAGGGCACCCTCCAGAATGACACTTTAAAGCTAGCTTATATGGACCCGGCTCAACATTTTTACTTATGTGGAAGTGGAACATCTTGTTTCCACACAAGAACAAACTACGTAGTCTCTTGCAGTGCTCACTCACACCAATACCATCTCTCTCTAACTGAATGGCGTGGTGGCGACAGCTTAGGCAGCCTTGAGTAATAATGTAGGCCGAAGGGGCTTGAGCCGTGCGACGGTGACAACGTGGATGGCCTTAATTAGGGTGGAGGGGGCAATGCGCCAGTGCGGACAACAACGTGGAAGTGGCGGCATGCGTGGATGGCCTTTAGGGGAGAGGGAGGTAGTGTGGACAGCAACAGCCAAAGCAATGGCATTTGGAGGGGAGCTTGGCAGCATACGGAGAACGACGGCGAGTAGGGCAATAATGATATGAGAATAGCAACAGGCTGTGAGATACGGAGCACTTGGTGGGTGTATAAGAAAGAAGGAGAGGATATGCATATGACCCACAAGGCCACCACAGCGTTAAATATTTGAGAAAAGTCGTGGCCGCCTTTTTAAGAGCATCGTCCAGGGAGTGGTGGGTCGGAGGCGCAGCACGGTCAAAGCAATAAGACACAGCACCCCTCCCTGACCCTGACTACCAAAGACGTTCGTGACGCCATGACTTGAAACACTCCTGGTCTCCTGGATGGGCTTGAACGACGCACAGGCGACTCGGAAGGAGGTGAGCAGGTAGTCGACAGCATTGCGAACAAAACGAAGCCATGAAGGTTCGCAGCTCATGCAGGTAGGGTCTGATTGGTTGCCTGTATGTTTTGGCCCGTTGTATGCAATAACATGTTGTTTGGTTGCTTGTATCTGTTTGATCTGGTTAGAAAAAGATATTGTTTGGTTGACCGTATAAAAACATGTTGCTGTAAAAAATAATCTCATAAAATATGTAATTGCAATATTTTATTTTGTGAAACAACACTTTTATAATTTTTACTTTATCTTCTTATGTCTTAATATTTTTTAAAATATTTTAATACTACTCCATATATTCTAATCATATGCTAATTAACATCATTAGTTGTTAAGAGGTTGCATCCAGTGAGCCTGGCTCCACAGATATGCCCAAAATCTGCGCATGAGTGGAGCCTGGCTCAGAGGTGCTTTGAGGTTCGTACGGAATTGGCCCTGACACACATCCGGGCAATCAAACAAACGCTGCCTGCATCCCATGGGCCTAGCCAGTGTTCATGCAGGCAACCAATCGCCCCGTAGTTGACAGCAGGGTGATGGGGTGATCCAGACAAGCGTGGGTTCAGAAGTCGTGGAGGAAAAAGTCCTGACATACGGCTCCCGGCCCGTGGCGTGGATGGTGTTCCCCTCCACAGACTTTTGCGTGCCCGCGTGCTGCTGCTGACCTCGAGGGCAGACCGGCACGGCGGCACAGGTTCGTCCCCGGGCTTGGGCAAGAGCGGCTGCGTGGTGGACTGGTGGTGGGGTGGACGACGCCAGCGATGCCGAGGGGGCGTCGCCGTCGCCGTCGCCAAGAGCCAGCCCGCGACTCCGCGAGGCGCGAACATCAGTGTCTGTCCGCTCTGCATCTCGTCAGAGACGGCATAGGCCAACCACAACGCGCGTTTTAAATTTGGACAATTAAGGTCTGTTTGGGAGACAGGTTTTCAGCCCAAAACCGGTGTAAAATACAAGTCTAGAAAATTTTACAAGTTAGACCGAAAAATGTTGTTTGGAAGACCGGTGAGCCCAATTAAAATACACCGATTTTGGACCATTCCATCCGAAAAATAAAAACGTCTGGATAGGTCAGTCTTTTTTTCCGGATAGATATCGGGCAGATAGCCCGGGTGGAGAAGGGGAGCGGTGCGTCGACGAGAGCAGCGGCGGCGGCCAGCGGGGCGCCGGTGAGAGTAGCAACCGGAACGGGCTTCCCGAGATTGTCGAGCACCGTGGTGGCGACGGGCACCCCGCACTTCCTCATCCGCGCGGGCGCGCCGCCGGCGACGTCGAGGCCGATCCAGATCTTGCTGGGGGGCGGTGGCGGCGTTGAGGCCCAGGGCGTCGTCGGTGAGGAAGTTGTGGCATTGCGCGGGCAGGCCGTGCGCGGCTCGTGGAGGCGAAGGCGGCGAGGAGCGCGAGCTGGAGGGGCCGGGGAGCGGAAGCAGCCATGCGGGGAGAGGAAGAGGATCAGCTCCAGGGGCAGAGCGCCGTCGGCCACTGCGCGGTATGAGGCGGGCTGGCGTCGATCTCCCGCGCGATGGTGGCAACCTGCGCAGAGATGGACGAGAGGCAGTGATACCTGCGGTGGCGGCGGTGCTAGTGGGGATGGGGTGGGCGCGCGGGGAGAGGAAGATGAAGAGCACGAGGTTGGTGGAGAACTAGGAAAAGCACAAAGAGATAAAGAAATTACAGGGAAAAATATTTACAAAGAATTTTTTGTGCACATGAAAATACAACCGGAAGATGATTACAGACGAAAAAAATCACAAAGCTTCCAAACAGGGCCGAGATATCTATTGAGCTATCTTCAAATGACATGTCAATAAGGTGGTAACTACTACTCCCTAAGAGCTAACTAACTACGTAATTAATTCTACCATTGAAAGGTATCCTTGCTACTGCTAAGTGCTAACTAGTCAGGAGTTGCAGCAATGTCTCATTGAACGTGTCCAGCGGCCCGGGCAGGCAGAAGTGGAGGCAGTCGTTCAGCATCCTCTCCGGCTTGCCGGGCGCGAACGGGTCCCGTGCATGTATGCGCCGGGGTGCCCATCCGGCTTCATCATCGCCAGCTTCGTCACCTCCAGCACCTTGATCCTCGGCTCCCCGCCGTTCCTCGCCGCCGCCGCCAAGGAAGCCTCCTCTAGAACGACCCTTCTGAGCTCGGCCGCCTCGCTCTCCGCCTCCTTCTCCCCGTCCCTGTACAGCTCCTTATTCCTCGCGCACCTCGTGGTGCCATCCCACGCCTTCTCGAAATGCGAGGGGGAGACGGTGGCCACTGGCCAGCACCACTGTTCGGACGTGGCGGCCGCCACCGCCGGAGCTGAGCCGCTCCACCGACCTCTGAATGGCCTCCCGGAACGGTGACAGGAAGCCGATCTCATTGTGGTTGGACTCGGGGAGCATGTGCACGCCGAGCACCTCGCTGCCGCTGTAGAACATGGCCCACTCCAGGAACCAGTGGCCGGCGCTGACCGCTGACCACCGCCACGTCCATCGTGTCGGCCTCGCCGGACCACCGCTCGGCGAGCGCGTCGAGGTACACCGAGCTGTAGCGCAGCGTGTAGTCGTCGACTCTGCCCGTGGCGCGCGCCAGGAACGGCGCCCAGTACATGGACACCGTCACGTCGTGCGACGGGAACGCCCAGCACCAGAACTGGAACAGTCCGGGGTCGCCGGCGTCAGGGTACACGAGGCGGCGCGGGAACGGCGACGACGCGCCGGCGCTGCTGAGGAGGCGGAGCAGCGACTCCGATCCGCCTGGATCCGCGCCATGGAGTCGCCGACGAACGCGACGTGCCTGCCGCGGACCGCGGCCAGAAACGCCGTGGCGTCGAAGGCCGGCAGCTGGCACCCGGGCGCCGCCGGCTGCCAGCCTGCCGCCGCCAGTCGAGGTAGGTGGTGTCCGGGCGCCCCTTGCGCACGCAGTTCTCTTCTCGCTGTCCTTGACGTTGCACTCGGTGGAGTTGTACCGCCGCCCGTGGCCCGGTGACCACACCCACTGCCCCTCCGACTCCGACTAATCGCAGCTCCGCTGGCCTCCTCCATGCCTGGAACGAACAAGAGCACCAGAGACTTGTCAAGACTCTGAAGCTGCACATGGAAGAGCCGCTCCACTAACGATCGAACGCCGCATGGTGGTGTAAGCATTTAAATTAGTGACACGTACACTACTGAGTCGTCAGTGCCGTTGAAGTGCTGGAACAGAGAAGAGAAGACTGCTTCTTGGGTGCCGGAAGGAGAACAACAGAGCAGATGGACGAGGGCCAAGGAGAAGAAGCCGCAGGCGAGCCAAGCGCAGGCGGTTTAGGGCAGGAAATAGCCTGGATTGGCGCCGCTGGGGGCAGACGATGGCTTCTTGCTGTGTGGATGCAGTGGCTGGGATGTTCCCATCTCTTTGGACTCATTTCTAACGTGGCCTACTTTCCCAACGAGCAGCCTACTTGAAATGGGCCACGATAAGAGGCCAACTTTCCCAACGAGCAGTAGGCTCCGGCCCAGCACGAAGACTAGGCAGCTTCTCAGCCCAGCCCAACTTCTATTGTGTCATTGTGTGAGCCTGCTGCACTGGGCCTACAGCCAAACTACTGTTGCGCCATTGTTAGTAGTATAGGCAGCGCACTGCGCACCCGAGCCGCAACTTCAGAACCTCCTAATACTAGCAGGCACGTCGGTGGCAGCACACGTCGGTTGACGCACGCGACGAGGAAAGACGATCAACGTGGAGAGCAGGAGATGGCGAGGGGCCATGTGCCACCATTGCCGGCCACTACTTGAACCAAGCAAAAGGCCGGCCACGGCCACAAAAGAACAAATAAAGCAAGCACGCGCTGCGAAGAAACTTGCGCGGGAGGTTAGGCACAGAGGCAATGAGTTCTGCATCACAAAGACACCTGCATATATGCCTCCGTCAAGACTTTAGATCAGAAGAATTCCAGGTTTCAGCTCCCACGAATTGCAGGCAAATCCTTCCAGCTTCGTAAGGATGAGGTCACCAGACGGTATATTCCACCGTTCTCATTATCGAACTCTACTCTATGCCTACAGTGCGTTTAAAAAACATGCTCTGGTAACCTCACCCTAGGAACATCTTCTTCGATTTTGGTTGAGGAAGAGGAAAACCTTCACCTCATCCCCAACCGAATAGAAAATGGCCACATTGCTGTGTTTGCATACCAAGATAGTATTACCGTGACTTCATTTCAAAATGCGTATTGCCTATGTGAGCCTATCTTCATCAGAAATGCTACAGTTTCAGTGATTCTCATCAGAAGCGGCACCTCGTAGAACTACACAATCGAACACTAAAAATAGTCGTCGATGCACGTGCATTTTTAATCCAATTCTTCAGAAACCCAACAGATGAGCGCGGTCACCTGAGGATGTTCTGGAGCAGGATCTCGTTGAACGTGTCGACAGGCCCGGGCATGCACCAGTGCACGCAGTCATTCTGCACCCTGCCGCCCGCGCCGCCACCTCCGCCACCGGCGAACGGGTCGCTGCGCATGTACGGCCCGGGGTGTCCGTCGGGCCGCAGGTTGGCCAGCGCCGTCACGTCCAGCGCCGCGAACCGCAGGCCGGACTCGCCGGCGCCGGCGGCGTCGGCCGCGGCACGCACCGCCTCCACCACGGTCCTCCGCATCTCCGCCTCCGTGTACCCCAGCTCCCGCTCGCGGCTCCTGTACGGCCGCTTCTTGGGGCACGCGCCGGCCTTGTCCCAGTCCCCCTCGAAGTGCGCCGGCGAGAACGTGGTGACCGCGACCACTCTCCTCCTCCCGTCCGCGCCGTCGCCGGCGCCGTGGCGCTTGGCGACCTCCGCCAGCGTGCGGTGGACGGCCTCCCTGAACGCGCCGAAGAAGCCGGTCTCGGTGCGGTTGAGGTCGGCGCAGTCGTGGCAGCCGACGACGCCGCGGCCGCCGTCGTGGTACACGCCGGGGAGCAGGAACCAGTGGCCCACGGACAGGACGGCGGCGTCGACCGCGCCCAGCTGCGACATCCACCGCTCGTCGGCCGCGTCCAGGAACACGTTGTTGTGCCGCACGCCCGCGCGCTCGTCCTTCTCCGCGGCCTTCACCAGGAACGGCGACCAGAGCACGGACACCGTCGCGTTGTGCTCGCGGAACACGAACCGCCGGAACCGGCTCTCCTCGCCGTCGCGGTACGCCAGCTCCGCCGGGGACCGCGAGGACAGCAGGCACAGCAGCGACTCCGCCTGGTTCCGCGCCAGGGAGTCGCCCACGAAGGCCAGGTGCCGGTTGCGGAGCCACCGCAGGAACGCGTCGGGGGAGAAGGCCGGCAGCTCGCACCCTCGCGGCCGCCACCGCCAGTAGAGGTAGCCCGTGTCCGGCCGCCCGTGCGCCATGCAGTTCTGGCCGTCCTTGATCGTGCCGCAGCTCGTGCCGTTGTAGAACGGCGGGCGCGCGTCCGGCACCCACTCGCCGTCAGAGTAGTCGCACGGCGGCGGCGCCACCTCTTCGGCTACAAGGAGGCAATGCAAGAATGCAGTGTTTTGGCTCATAAAAAAGTATCTTTCTTGGCTAAAGAACTGGAAAACGAGTTCCAAGAACTAATTTTTCGCAACAAATTTCAGAAACTAGATGCCCAAAATGAGAAAATTGAAAGGGAAAAAAATGGTAACCATTACTGTTCAACAAGATGCTTTCCTTGAGAAATTGGCATGTGGTTATGTAGATGACTAATCTAGCACCCAACCATTCCAGATACAAAATCCCCACATCACATTGCGATAACTACCGTGAGAAATCATCAGGGGGAAACCTAACAATTGTACCTTTCGGTAGTTGATTCCTCAATACTTCATCTCCTTGCCGAGGAGGAGGAGCAAGCAGCTGCTGATGCGCATCCACATCCACCCGAGCTGAGACAACCACCGCAGCCTCCTCCTCTTGCACCTGCGCCACCACCACCGGCTTCTCAGATGCGGGCGCCGGGTAGAAGAGCAGGTAATGGAGGAAGGCGACGGCGATGAGCGCGTAGAGGGCGTAGGTGACGAACTGCTTCTTGGGAAGCGCGAGCTGGTGGTTCTGTAGATGGTATTTCTGCAGGAAGTTGGTGACCATGGCGGCGAGATGCGGAGGTGCTGCTGTTCAGGAAGAGGCGACCATGGCACAAGCAGAGGTAAGCGGAGATCGGAGATGGAGGACAGGTAAGATACAGAGACCGTGTGGGAATAAAAAAATTTTCTACCGACGGCACGGCTCCATGGATATGGACCATGGTCGTGTAGTTTAGCTGGCATCGTGGCTTGCCTTGTCTTCAATGGCCTCGAGCTGGGTCCAGTCCAGTCCAACTGGTTGCAACAGGCAAGTGGCAGCCGATGAGCCGAATTCGGCAGGCCCAGACCAACAAATCGAGCCCGCATGCAGTATTTCCTGCCAGGATTTTTTTAAAAGGAAAATTGTATCTCAGCATACCAGTACGTCAGTTTTGAAATTTCATACTGGGACTGAGAGATTCATATGAAAGTTTTTTTTTTGCCTCTAATTAGACGGCTGGATGGGTGATATTTAAATATCCCAACCATTTGCTATTCATTTTTGTCCACTTTGAAGTACATATAAAAAAAAATGCTCTCTCAGTTCCAATTTATAAGTCATCTAATGTTTCCCAAAAAAAAAATCAAACTATAGAATAATATGTTAACATTTATCATATCAAATAAATACACAACTAATATATGGTACATGGTTATCTATTGAATATAGTTTGATGTTGTTGATATGTGTGTAATTTCTATAAATTAGCCTAAAATGGAGATATTTGACTTAGGATAAATGTAAAATGACTTATTTAGAATAGATGGAGTATATTTCTCGTGTGAGTCTGAATGGAAATAGAGTTTACATGGCGATTGCAAGTATTGACGTGACCTTCGCCCTCTATCCCAAATTTGTCAGGGTTTTGAGTTCTGCATAGAGTGATGCATTAGTTTTCACTTATGTATTTTGTATATATATAGATTCATCAATTCAATGAATGTGAACACGGAAGAGAGGACCAAAACCCATTATAATTTGGGATGGGGGATATAACTTTGTATGCCATCACGTTTTAATTTCAAAGCCTTTTTAAATGTGGGGCATCAAACAATTACTAGAGTGAATATGAATGTAGCCCCTATTAACAAATCTATAGCTATGGAAAAATACTGATATTTGTTGCTGCAACGACTACTTTTTTTTTGAGGGGTTGTTGCAACGACTACTTGTGATGCTGTAGGGCGCTCATATCCATGTTTTGTGCAATAGAAAGTCTACGAATCATATGGCCCATGTGAAGATCAGTAGTGCATGGCCCATTTGGACTATATCACCGTAGAAATTGACGATTGTGTTGATCGCTTGGTCATTATGTCTTATTGATGACTTTGTATTGTTGAGGCAGATGGTTTCGCAATTACGTGGTTAACATATCATGGAACTCATGATTATTGTGTCTTGTTGATGATTATGTATTACTGACGACGTTGGTTTCCCTTATCCCATGGTTAAATATCATGAAACTCATGATTATTATGTCTAATAGACATTATTGATAAAGGTGTTTCCCTTATTCCACTGTTAAATGCCATAGAAATCATTCTGAATTTTCTAGTATTGTGATGGTTGCTGAATATGTGTCTATTTGATAACTGTTTGGACATTGGATAACAGATATTGTGTAGCCATATGCGATGATGGGACATGTATTTAATCGTGGTGAGCATTGTTGGGGTGTAATAAAATAACATCCGCATAACCACATTGGCCCACATCCTTCTAGAAAAATGTACAAGAGATGACCAATCACATAGGTAAAAACTATGTATCTTTGTGTCCAAAAAAAAATTCTAGAGTGTCCTAAGTTAAACAAATTTAAGTTTGACCAATTTATATAAAAATATCAATATTTACTGTGCCAATTAAGTAAAAAATATTTTCATATTATATATGGTGATATAGATGTTAATGATATTGTTTATTAGCTTGGTCAAACACTTATAGTTTGACTTAGGGTAAAGTAGAATTACTTTCTTTTTTGTAGAAATAATAAACAGCAAAACCAAAAAAAATAAAAAAGGGCAAATCATTTCTATGCATAATTGTACTTCTCTGTAAATCAAATTTCTACCATTGCTTTTCTAAAACCATCCACGTGGAGAAATACATTTCTAAAGACAAATCACTTAGGTAACCGCTTATATAATTAAATCATTTCTACATAGGCGGTTCTCCTAACTAAACCTCATGTAGAAACATTTTTTTGCTTGTGGTTTTAAACCGCTAGTGGAAATTGTCGATTTCCATTGACATGTGGTTTGACAGTTTGATAAACGCATGTAGAAATGGCTTTCCAATCCACCAATGAAATCGTTTCTCTGCTGGCGAAATTGATTCTATGCTTTGGCATAAAGTGAAAAGGCTGGCAACAACAATTTCTTCTTGGTGTATGCTTTTGCATCAAAAGTTCAGCTAGCAACTTGTACAAATGAAAACACGATCACGAGGATGTTTGTCACAATTAGTTTGTAATCCTTGTAGTGAGAAATAAGGAAAGCTGTGTGCATGAAAATTGACGCTGACTTGTTCGAAGCTGGCATAGTAGACCCTTTTTTTTTTTCAGAAAAAAAATGCTACTTGGTATTGTCTTCTGTAAGAAGGGCATGATGGTTTTGAGGCTTTTTTTGGTCAGATGTTTGACCATCGCTCCCAAGAAGGATCACAGGTTCTTGTGCAAAGATTCCCTGATCACTTATTGACCAATCCTCTCAAACAGAAAAAAAAAAAAAAAAGAAACGCACCACTGACCACTATGAAGTCAACCTAAACCAAAACGCATGTGAGCTGACAATACTACGCGTGCGTGCACAAAGCCACTTTGAAGCAGCCGAGCCTCCAAAGTGGCCCAGGTTTCAATGCAGAGAGGCCCAGCCAGCCTCATCGGCAGCGCTGCTGCCTGCTGGCTGGATTCCTCCGATCGGTGGACCGTTTGCCCGTCTCACAGCGACGTACGGAGCACTCGAGCTCAGGCTGGCGGCCCGGCCGGAGTTGTAGCGCCGCCGTTACCGCGGCGTAGACGTGCCACCGCGCGTACGGCGTGCACGCCAGTGCATGAGAGCAAGCCGGCAAAGGGTCAGACGATCTGCACCGCTCGATCTCGGTCCATCCGTGCAGCGCCATCTCGGCCGTCCGTTAACACCCCACGGGTACAGGCAGCCAGGCAGGCAACCACCGCGGCTCCCTCGCGCGCACCGCCGCTTCATAAATCACGCGACACCCCTCGCCGCCACCGAACCAACTCAACCCCCTCTCTCTGGACTCTGTCCGTACGGGCGTCATCAGAGCGGCGGGGTGGCCGCGCGCCGAGGGCCGATCGGGATCGGATGGGCAACTGCCAGGCGGCGGAGGCGGCGGCGGTGGTGGTGCAGCACCCGGGCGGGCGGGTGGAGCGGCTGTACTGGGCCACCAGCGCCGCCCAGGTGATGCGCGGCAACCCGGGCCACTACGTCGCGCTCGTCACGCAGCACCACCAGGACGAGAAGCGGCCGGCGGCGCAGGGGCAGGGGCAGGGGGGAGCGGCGAGGCACGGCGGCGGCGCGCGCGTCACGCGGGTGAAGCTGCTCAAGCCACGGGACACGCTGCTGCTCGGCCAGGCGTACCGCCTCATCACCGTCGCCGAGGTCACCAAGGCGATGCAGGCCAAGAAGGACGAGAAGACGAGGAGGGCGCAGGCGCAGCACCTGATGGTGGTTCAGGGGCCGAAGAACGACGGTGGGAGGACCGGCTCCGGTGGCGGCGATGATGGCTCGCGGACGACGCAGCAGGCAGTGGATGCTGACAGCCTTGATCAGGTACTGCTTGATCGCCAACCAATCTCTGCTCTGTTCTGTTGTTTTGTTCATCGCAGCTCTGATATTATTTACTACGTCCTCCTCTAATTGCCTAGTGATTGGATTAGCGGATACATGCATGTTTCCCGTATTGATGCGTGTATGTTCGGTTCTTCTGCCCAATAGTTGTTCTTGCATGCCCAGAAACATTCTCCACCAGCCCACCAAAAAAATAGACACTATCATCTCCCGACTGAATGCTCTGCCTTGATTGTTCTCTATGGCTTCACAATGGCTCTAGTACAATTTTTGCTTTTTTTCCTAACTCAAAATTATGTCTTGTTTGACTGATAAATATGAGTAGGTAATAGCCTTTCAAAAAAGCCAAGTGCAGATAAGTACCTACCAGTCGCCTAGGTAACTTGGCTTACGTAGGTTATTCGAGATGACATTTCTATATTTAGCTGCCCACCCTCCTAATTCTATACTGCTTTTATGTGCCACTAGTACCTACCCAACCGACCAATTTGATTACTAGGGATATCACCATATACTATTACTATATACTAATCCGTGATCAGGATACAAGGAATAAGCCGGGTAGTAGACATGATATCATGGCTGCTTATAAAATCGTACGTGGCCAAATTATTCTCGACCAAAAATACTAGCTCCTAGATAATTTCAATAATAATGCCCACATCTTGCTTTCCTTAGTCCTCACATCACATGGAAATGGTAGTGGGTGGATGCACCCAATTGTTTTCAGCTGCCTCCTACCCTGAAGGAAAAATAAAAAACAAAAACAAAAACAAAAAAACTAGTATGAATAAAAGAAAAAAAAGGAACTATGTTTGACATTCTGCAGTCCAATCAGGCTCAGATGAGCGAAGAATATGCACGGAACGGAACATGGATGCATGATGCTAGCGCCTAGCAGAAAGGCCAAGAAACCACATCTTCCATTGCTAACCTAACTGAACCTATATATTTTTTACCACCATTTTCCTGCACTCGTCATTCGATCTTTAAACTAGGTGATCTCAACAACATAAACTACCATACCCTTGTTATTACTCTGCTGCCGCCAGTTCTATCTAACTGCAACTGCTGTCGCAGCAGGACGACAGGGACAATAACAAGTCAAGCTCGGCAGCGCACTCGTCCGGCGCGAGGCATCACCATCGCCACTGGCGCCCCTCTCTCCACAGCATCGCCGAAGTCAGCAGCTGATCGGTGACTGCGACCCGCGTTGCAGAGTCCATGGCATGCTGCTCCTCGTCGTCGCACGTCAGGCCTCAGCCTGCCTGCAGAGCCGCGCCTGTGCTCGTCTCATCACCACAGCACAAAAATGATACACGCCTGTTCTGAAGGGGGTGTGTCAGAGTTAGCAGCATGACGCCCATGTAAGATAACAAGTACGTAACAGATCTTGGTCAGGTGAATTTTAGCGAGTTAAGATCAGTTGGGGGTTGGGACACGTACGTACGTACACTGGAATGTTGAAAAGGCAGAAAAAAAAAATCAGCAGTGCTCTACCAGCTGTACTGTCAATTATATATAGGCCCTTATATATATTCAGAGTTTCAGACATGATGCAAAGTGGGTAGAGAGTGCAACCCTTTGCAGATAGACAGTAGCAGCTTTTGAGGATCTTGTGGCGTAGTATTAGACTGACCCCAACGGTGAAGTAAAAGTGGTGGAGTAAAACACTGTTTGACACTGCAGCGCTACTGTAGACAGAGAAAAAAGTAGTTGGAACAGTGGATTGACGGGAATATAGACCATTCTTTTAGTCAAGGGTTGGGGTTGGTGTTACGCTGCGCTAATTCGTGGCGCCGGCCGGACAGGGGATTGATGGCAATGATAAGGCCGATCGGCGCGACGATGATGATGCGGCAGGAGCTGGAATCCACGCACTTTATGCGGTGGAGGAAGCGAAGCAAAGCAGGGCACGCAGATTCGGCGATGGTGCGCGTGTGTATTAAGGGGTTGGTTAATGATGAGACGGGGGGGCGCTAAAGGCCTCCCAAATCAGGTGCCCACGACACACCTGGGCGCGGGAGTACAGTACTTGCGCGTTGAGCAAGGTGGGTGGGTAGTGGTACTGCAAATATGATTGTCTCAGTTGGTAGCAGAAGAGGAATAGTGGATGCTGCTACTACATAATACAGATGATGAAGTGATCCGGCAGAATAGTATCCATCTGGCGACGTTTGTACCGCCTGAACCCGGGCATTGAGCTGCCAGACTGTTGGTGCAGGACAGCAGAGGCACTGGCCGGTATATATACCGACGGTTGCATTGCAAATCTGCAAGCAAGATACAGTATTGTGCGAGACCAAATCAAAGGCATGACTCAGAAAAAGATAGATGTGGCTCCAATGTTGTTGCTGCTGCTTTTGATAAGTACTAGTAGTAGGAGTAGCCTAGCGAGGAGCACAGCAAAGGCATTCAGGTGCGGACGGCCGCCCGGGCTGAGGTAGTGAGGTCTGATGCTAGTAGTGCTGGTGCTCGCCGCATTGACCAGCCAAAGCCACTTTGGTTGGCGTTGGCTTTTTTTGGCAGGGAATACGTGCATTCAGCAGCAGCAGCCAGCACGTCATACCAGCGCACCGAGGTGGAGTGCAGCTGCTGGCTGCTCCGCTGCTGCTGCCTCCTCCTGTCCTGCCTTTCGGCACTGCGCATTTGGGTTTCTTTCTGCAGAAACCGCAGGTGCCCGGGTCCGGGTGGAACAGCCGCTGGTGCGCACGCAACGGCCGCCCATCCATCCATCCATGGCGGCACGGCCGTCCTGCTCGTGCCCTGCCCTGCCCTGCCCTGCCGCGCCATGTATCATTGCAGCCTTTCTGGTTCCTCCGGAACCCTCACTCCATGCGACGAGGATCACTGATGATCATGCAGCGCGGCGCTTTTGAGTTGCGATGTGACTTTGGCCGAAAGGAGCCGCACCGGAGCCACAAACGCAAGGGCATTCGCCCGGGATGTTGGATTCGTCTTTGTACTAGAAACCAGGCGCGGCTTTGCCGCGCCCTACTGGATGCGCCAGCTGTAGTTTGAACTTTGACAGACAGTGGTTTACTACTTTTGAGCTTCGTCTTCAGAGACAATCACAGACTTTTGTGTTGCTCTCTTCAACTATCCGTAGAAAAATTATACTCGTACATGCTTGTTTAATACAAATAAATTGTATAAAAAATACGCTACAGGATTGTGATGACAAATTCGGAAAGTATACGTGAATCACGGTGTGTATGCAATTCAATTTCTAAAAGAATAGCAAAGAGCAGAAGCTGGTGCCGTAGTGTCATCACAATTTTAGGAACTATAAGAACATGACATCTTAAGCAGTTTTATTGTCTTTTCTCTTGTTTGCTCGGAGAACCCTACCGTGACCGTAGGTTCTAAGAGAATCCTTGTGTCCTAGAACAACTTAAGCAGCGCTCGCCACCCTTGAGTCGCTGCCTGCTTAATCTTGAGCGAGCGGCTAACCCCGCAAATGCAGTCCATAACATATTAACATCCCTTAGCAGTTGGCAGGCGGTACAGCTTCTGTGGAATTAAATCAAACACCCAGTGAGTGTAATTCACATGTAAAAAAGTAAGTAATGTGGAGATGAGAGAGGGACGGCATCAACAGGGAGGGAAAGGAAACGCTTCAAGAAGATGGACACATTTGAAGAAGAAGAAAAAATTTGTCTGGTGCAGCAGAGCAGCTGAATTCACCTTCCTCGAATTTGCAAGATTCAACGCATGCCTGTCACTTAGAAGGGGACGGCGAGGCTTGAGCTGACGGCCGGAGCAGATGGAGGTCTTTCCGCAATCATGCTTACAGGCGGTCTTGTGGTGGCAGGCCTTGGCCTCGAGCTGCTGCACCACAGCACCAGCATGTTCCACGCCGGCTCAGTCGGCGAAACAGCCAACCCCTGCAGAACCGAGCGATGGTAGCTAGTGGAGCTGCAGCGCCGGGGAAAGATGTACCACGGGCAAGCGAGCATCGCGACAGGCAGGACAAGGCTCTGGCGCCTGCAGGAACCGCACCTGGGAGGCTTGGACTGCAATGCCAAGTTGGCGAAGATGGACCGGCGACGGGAGGAGCCACAGCGCGTAGGCGCTGGCCTCGCCGGCGATGCCAAGGTCCTAGCCGAGGAGCACGGGGATGTGGCCGACATGCACCCAGACGAGCGCCATGGGCTTCCATGGCAGGTCGCCATCGTCGCGGCCTACGTGTACACGCCCAGCAGGTGGTACTGCCGCGATGAACGCCTCCATGGCCGGGCAGCTAGCGTGTCCCGCGCCGTCGCCATCGCCATGCCAGTGATGAATGTTTAGGCAAGGCCCTGGTGCTCGTGATCAAAATGGCCACGTCGCCAGGGACACATCGGCAAGAGGGAATTCGCCGAGGTGGCCCACGAGCATGGTGGTGGAAGGCGCGCAAAGTTTAGGAGACCATGGAGGCGAAGATCCACAGCTGGCTGGCGGAGAGAAAGAACCAGAATGACGGCGAGACTTCAGGAAGGGCCTTGAAACTTGAGCAAATGAGACCCACTCATTGATGGCTATGATATGTTGTGCCTTGGATCTCACGGTGGAGAAAAAATTGTTGACGTGGCCCAATGCTTGGACGAAATAGTGGTGCAGATTTCGTACTTGTAATAAAAGATTCTCTGCTTTTTCGTTCGCCTGCAACTCTGCATCAGAGATTCAGAGCGGCATCGAACGAAAAAGGGGCTAGTGGGTGGAGTCGGCATGCACGCGGCAATCGGCATGCCGCATGGGAATGGACAAAGCTGCCGGGTCGACGTACTCGCGTGGGCGTGCGTGCAGCTCTGTCCGATCCTGGCTGCGGATGGGTACTAGGACTACTAGTAGCTAGTGCACCGTTATCTGCTCCACGCTCAAGAACTGGGTAGTGTAGCAGGGAATCACAGTTTACATACAATGTACTCCACCGTGTGTCCGACGCTTCTCAGTTCAAAACTAAATTAACCAGTGATATATATTTAAGAACAGATTACTGATTTCTAACTTTTCGCCTCAGCTATCATGACAGTTTACTGATTTTAGACCCTAAACTTAAATACTACTTCCTCAGTTCCGAATGGTAAGAGTTTCTATATATTTAGAAGATTCATCCATTACTCAATGTATGAGTTATTATGTGTTTAGATTCATCAACGTCCATATGAATAGACAAATAAAAAAGAAAAATTTAAACCATTTGCAATTTGGGACGGAGTAACTGGTAAGCAGTTTTGTTCCTTCAACTGTTAAACCACGTGTTTTCTGCCCATGACCTGTTTCGATGTGCCTTTTTCAGCATGGCATTGCTCAGCCGGTGCTCACCTTGTGGCTAGTGGTGTCCTTGGTGTCGCAGCACTGTCTTGCCATTTCTGACCCGCAGCGGAACGACATTTTAACTTCACATGACATGGAACAATAAACTTTGGACCGTACTCGCACAACACAAATGCAATGACTAACACAAAAATTACCGTGCCACTCCTAGGAGTTATGTCGAGTGGCACGACGTGAAACAACATGACGTTGTCTGAGAACGACAACTAAGTTTTTATTGCCATTTGATAGTTACATCAAGGTTGATCTGAATGTGTTTAGATCACTCCTGACCTCTATACAATCAGGTTGTACAAATTATATGAAAATAAAGAAAACGGGAAAACAAGACATCATCTACAATATCTCACTGGAGAACTACTCCCCCGTCTTAGAAAACAAGTCATTCTAATTTTGCCCTAAATCAGATTTATAAGAAAATGTATAAATATGGTTGCTGAAAATTGTAATATGAATAAAGAAAAAAAAATCCCTGCATTATACTTAAGCTAACTACCGACTCGGATAATCGGTACCCAGTACAAGTTGTCAATTAACTTGGATCTTTGAAGGATCACACACCGTCATGGAACACTTGCTAACGGCACTACCTACTACTGCACCAACCCAACACTCTGGTGCCATGTTCTGAAAGAGCCCATATCGAACATGTTATGCAGGATCTCCTTCTGAGCTACGTTATGGTGTAACATATACACATACGTACTCATCATCCTCGTGGTTTTGCTGCCAACAATAATGGCTGCAGCTGCAGGATTCAATTGTTGCAGGTCTGTTGGACAAAATATTCAGACCTTGTGCAAGAGACATTTCACATTTTTGGTGCGCAGCCGCGCAGGTAGCGCAGACCGTTCAAATCTTTCATACCATCTTTAATGGAAACGGGCAGCTGGCAGCAGATCGAAATGCGCATCGAGCTGGTCAGCAAATGATGTCTTTGTGATGCTGCTTTACATAAAGGCTGGACAAAATTGGTAAGAGGGCCTCTTGCCTTGAAACAACAAATAAGCATTTGCCCTGAGCAATTTCACTACTTCAGTCTCAATTACTCCCTCCGTCCACAAAAGAATGAAAATCTAGTTTCGTCGTAAGTCAAACCATCGTAACTTATTTGTTTGTGTGACTATTAGGCAATCTAGCAGAGCTCATTTATTCGATCAGATGAAGCTTATCGTCTATTGAGAAACTACTGAACAGTTCAAAATTGTATTTACGTACAATGATCAACCAATGTAATTACAAGTATCAAATAGACCAAGAGTGTCCCTCCGATCTCTCAATGAATAGCCAAACATACTAGAGGTAGAGGCAATTAATCTTTTCCCCCCAAATGCGCAGTTTAGGAGAGCATAGCGGCATACAGGACCACAGTAGTGTAGGTATAACCACCATAGGCAAACTACTGTTTTTTAATACAAAATCCTAGCCTACTCAAGTAGAGCAGCAGAAAGAGTAATCAGGTGTACCTAAGCAAATAGCTCTGGTCATCGATTGCAGTTTGTAAGAGAATAAGAGACAATGGGAGGATATGCTCTTGCTCAGCTAAGTGGTTCTGGTACCTAACTTGACCAACCCTGGAGACTATCCAAAATTCCAGTCTAAAAAGTGTGAAACTGTGAATGCACCCTTGCTTCACTTGCTCATCACTTTCCTGAAAGGAATGCACAAATTGTTGCTCTAATGGTCCCCCTGGGTTCATCATGCAACAGGTGCTCTTTCTGTAGCCCACCAAATTTATGTTCAAATATGTTCCTTCTTTTTCTAAATAAACTACAAAATAACAGATTTATATTTATCTGCTTAGGACTCGAATGGGAAACAGTCGAAACAGCAACAAGGGGGAACGAACTCATCTTAGTAACAAAAAAGAACTGAATTCTTGTCACTCCTCTCCCAAGCAGCCATTAATCTTGCGCCGTTTGCTTGGCAAAGAGCTTACTGACGAAGGTGTTGACCTCAGCAACTCCGATGCAAGCATCTTTTTCCTTGCCGCTGTCATCGATGGTGCTACCTGCTGCAGTAGTTGGTAGCAACTTCTAATCCCTTCCTGTTAAAAATGGTATTAATTACTGACAAGGTTTCAAAGATCTTCATATAATCACGTCACGAGCTGGTCAGTCAGTTACCTACCTCAGTCAGGCCAGTGCACCATGCCGCGGCAGTCTCAGGGGTGATGCTGGTGCATGACATGCCAGGCATCTCAGCTGCTGCGCACAGCACCGCGGCTGCTGCCGTTGACGCAGGGCAGTGGTTCAGGAACTCGGTTTCTGATCCATGACAAGAAATTTCAGGATTAGCTTGCAGCTATCCAGTTTAATCTGCTTGTGAATCAATTGGATGACAGTGTGTTCGGATTATAATGGCTACAATTTGTGTTTGATTTAACCAACGAGCAACTGGAAACCGATATTTTCCTATGTACTGCATGATTTGGCAATTAATCCTGATGCAGATACTGATTACTGACACTCTGAATCTACTGGCCCCATGTTCTCATCAAGGAGTGGGAAAGGTGCATAAAGACACAACCAAGGCACTGTGTAGTCATACAGTTAATAAGTTCCCGATAGATTCAAATCATCAGCTACATGTGTGCTTTTCAGGCTACGAACTCAATAATTGTGTTTCAGCTTACAGAGGCAAGTTTACTATTTACTCTTAGACAACGGTAAGGTAATTTGAAAGTTTTTTTCAAATTACTATTTGAAAGTATTTTTTTTTCAAAAAAATAATTTGCATATACCATCTTCGTGTGGCGAATGGCGAATCTTATTACTTTCATGTATATCACTGGTCAGAGTTTGTATTATCAATTCCTTGTGTGAAAAAAAAAAACAGAATGTAGTAGTACCATGGATTGCGTTGAGAGTTATTTGGCATGCTCTCAAGACCAGACTTCTTGCGCATCTTCCTGTCGAATCAGCTTTGCAAGCGAAGAGGTCTATGAACGCAAAAGGCGTCGAGCACCGGAGCCTCCAATCCAGTTCGGCAAGGACGAGGAGCTCCATCCTTTGAACCGTCCGTGGTTCAAAAATGCAACTTTTGCTCTCAATCTATGGACAACGATCAGGGAAAAATCCATATGCTCAAGAGAAGTGGAATATCATGACTCATGACACAAATGCATGGATAAGAAAAGGATGGTGACCAAAGGGTCGGCAAATTTGGTATGAAGTTACCTGAAGGTCCAGGAGGGAAGGTACGGAGGTTTCTTCCATCTTGGCAGCTAGAGACAAGCAGGCCACAGATAGCAACTGGAACACCCATCCATGATCCTGGTTGGAATTGGATTGAATCAGGAAAAAGAATCAAATGAGCAATTTGAATGAAATCCTATGTCATACATGGTAATAGTTACAATTACAATAAGCACAACCGTCCGTAACAACGGATGATGTGTTATGGCACTAGATCTCAGTTGCAGATGTGCACTAGCACTGTCATTTTTTAGGCTGAACAACTTTTGAGGACGTGAACTTCTTGTGATGTATTCCGTAATTATTTTTAGGAGTCTCACATGGGGTGAGTTCGATAGCACCATAGGTGCCTGATAGTGCTACGAAACTCCTCGCTTCTTCAAATTTGTCAGAAGTGACAGCTCTCCCCTTCGGTCACATTTTGATGCTGGAGCAGGAATTTTTCAAAACCAGCCAGTAAAAATGGTCCTATCCGACAATCCAAAAATCTGAACTGTAGACAGTTTGGTAAAAAACGATTCAGAGATTGTCCTATACGGCAGCTGTGCTTAGTTCCAAATCTGAATAATGGCCCTGATGATCATATATATAGTTCATCACGATCTGGCACTTGTGAAAAGAGCACCACTCCACAGGCTTTGTGTGTGTCCTGTCCTATGCAGGGACATGCTCCCTGTCCCAGCCACCATCGATCTATCAGCCCCAATGCACTAAACCCATTTCTCAACAGTTAGTGGGCCAGTGGCAACCTGGCCCACATGTCATCAGCACATTGGCGCAATTACTTTTGTGACTATAATCAATTTCAAACTGCCTGCTTATAATCACTTAATCACATAATCAGACGTACTCCTACCTTGAGAGGGTGGGGCCCACTTACCGGCAGTGTACGGGAGGACAGGAACCGGTCCATGTAGCTCACGGCGAGGAAGGCCGTCGCCGGTTGGAAGCCATGGCACGACCGTGCCTGGAAGACGAACACACGTCAGGGGCGTACAAGAACGGCGAGGGAGAAAAGTTTTAAAGAAATATATATAAGTAAGCAATGCATTGCAGAAGCCAAGACGCTGCACCTTGAGAATCCAGGACACGGACTCCGCCCAGCCGGCCGGCGGCCGGTCGTAGCTCCTCGGCCTGCTGCCGGGGCATCCCGCTGCCGGCGAGCAGGCGGCGGCGGACACGTCGGGGTAATAGTACTCCTCGTGCACCAACTGCTGCTCACACGAACCGGCGGTGTTGGCCACTGCCGAGGGTCGTCGCCCAGAGTCACCGCCGAGCTCCAGGTCGCCTGCGTCCTCGCCGCACAGGAGAAGCTCGTGGCCGTCGCAGCACGGCTCGCACTCGCACATCGACCCCCTCATCGCCTGCTTGCAACACTGTCCATCTCTACCCAGTACTGGTAGGAGTGGAATGCTATATACTCCGTATCATATATAGTAGTATATGAATACCTCCAGCCTCCGGGTATATGCTGTGGTAGTTTGGTATACGCTGTGGTAGAGCAGCTGAGCGCAGTGTACACTGGTACCAGTATACTATGTATGTCAGTATGTGGGTGCACAGCTTCGTCTTATATAGCTGAAAAGAGCCCTCACCGTGACATGCATGTATAGGGAGCTTCTTTCTGTAGTTTCAGTAGTTTTAGGCGAGTTCCTTCTTGTCCTATCACTCGTATCAGCTGTAGAATTCTCTCTATCAGCTGCCAAGATTTCCTTCTACTTATAAGACTCAAAGCAAGATACTCCCTCTGTCCCAGAAAACGCTGGGTTTGTCTTAAGTCAAATTTTTTTAAAGTTTGACCAAATTTATACGAAAAAGTGTAAATGTTTATAGTACCAAATGAGTATTGTTAGATTTCTTGTCACATATATTTTCATTAGGTATCAATTTGGTTCTGTAAATGACGATATATTTCTTTATAAATTTGGTTAAACTTTATGAAATTTGACTTAGGACAAACCCAGAACGACTTGTTTTCTTGGACGGAGGGAGTACCAGATTGATAATAGCAAATAAGAATTTACGTTGTTCTATTGCAAAGTAGTCTCCTACATATAATACGAGTAATTTGCTTGTCAAGTTTGGTAGGTCCTATACTACTTACATTGTATACAACAATCTATTTGTATGCTGCTATATTTGACAAAGCAATCACTGATTTACATGATTATCAATCAATCACTGATCTCCAAGCCGTTCTCTACCTTGAATTTAGAGAGGATTTCTCTCTCTCTATCCACTCAACAGCGACTATAAAATAGAGTAAATTCTAAATATAAAGGTTACCAATAAATGCATGCTGCCTTGTAAAACATGGTGGTACACAAAAATCGTGGAACTTGTTAGGTTAAACAAAATATTTCTCCCATGTTCCCAATTAGAAGAGATTTTGTATTTCAAATAGGTTCATGGTTATTTTGTGTTTGATATGTATGCCTAAGTTATCCACATCCATCTGAGCATGAATGGAGAGGATCAAAAGCCTCTTATAGTTTTGGAACAGAGAGAGTACATTCTAAACTACTTCAAGTTCCTCCGATCTTAGCAATATTCTAAACTACTTCAAGTTCTTCCTACCTTAAAAATAATTAGTAGCATGAGATGATGATTTATTTATAACAACTATGCCGACAATGATGCATGGTGGCAGCGTCATGTGAGGCAGTCAGGCAGCATTTCAAGTGGTGGGTGATAGAAGAGAGAAAGATGGGACCATAAACTTATAGAGTAGATGGGACATACTCCTACATGCTATATGTCAGAAAAAAACACCCATAAAACCATTTTGATCGAACAGTTATATGGGATAAAGGAGATAATTTACTTTTTTAAGAAACACAGTACAAGATGCTCACACACGCGTACACGCTCACCTCTATGAACGTATACACGCACATCCTAACCTATGAGCATATCTGTGAAACTAGTCTAGACCGGCATCTCGAGATTTACGAAGTCACCATAGGGATCTCGCTATCGACGAAAACATCGCCTACCATTGAAAAAACAAGGTTGTTAAATCATGCAAACACCTGTGCCAAGTCGAAAATGAAAACTTGAACATAGATGCAATGGACTGGTTGAAATTAACCATCTGAGCTACGCTCAATTCACAAAGGGGATATTTTTGAAAGTTGGAGATATATCATTTTCGTGAGGTAGTTTTTTTTTTAACTCAGCGATAAGTTTAGAGCAATATATTTCACTCTCCACACGCATACAAATACTCCATCCTTTTCTAAATTTCAAGCGTTTTGAGTTTTTGATAGATTCAGCATGTACGTTCACATGTCAGGCAGCAGAAACAACTGCCGGGGCACACGCACGTACCGCAGAGGTTGCCTCGTCCGTGTGTGCGCATGCATGTACTACTGCAAGCAAACCTGCAAGATTTGACCATGTCCACGTACGCTTCCCGATCGATCTCCGGCTAGAGCTTGGTAGCGCTTCCCGAGATCCCGGCCCGTATGTACGTGATCGACACTGCTAGCTGAAATGTGGACTCGGCGGCCGGTCATGCACCCTGCACCATTCAAGTCGCCGCAGCCTATATATGCGCTGCATGCATCATGCATGCGTGCAGATATACTCGTACAATAATAACATTTGGTTTGGGCCATGTTTAGTACCCCAATTTCCTCCCAAAATTCACTATGCAAGAAGAAGATTTCTCGTCACATCAAAATGCCGGCACATACATGGAATACTAAATGTAGATGAAATAAAAAAATAATTGTACAGTTTAGATGTACTTTGCGAGACGAATCTTTTGAGCATAGTTAGGCCATAGTAGGACAATATTTACCACAAACAAACGAAAAGTGCTACAGTGATTCTACAGTGCTTTTCAGTTCGGAACCGTGTTTTTTCAACCATCTAAACACACCCTTGGTTTGAAGCCTTGAAGGCTGCCTGCTGCTGCTGGCCTGGCCTGGCCGGCGCTGGCAACAGGCAGCAGCGTCCGTACGTGAGAGTTCCACTTCCAGCAGAGCAGACCATCGTCACTCATGCAGGCAGGCCTCATTGACGGCGGCGGCAGTCGTGGTGGAGGCCCGAACTCGGCGCTGCCTCTCTGGAGCCACACCGTCCCCACGAGGGACACATCAGCTGCGCCCTGCGCGCCCCGGCCGGCCGTGGTCCAAGGAGCAGATCTTGGTCGCTAGCTCTCTCGCCCGCTCCCCCACCCAGTCCCTGACCCTCGGTGACTCCCTGTCCCTCCTGAGGCCTGAGCTGCTGGGCACACCTGCTGCAGGGCCAGCGCTAGCGCCGCCTGCGGCTGCCCTGCCGCCGGCTCTCGGTCTCGGCTGCTGCGTCCGGCCGGCCTGCTGATGGTCCTGTCGAAATTGAAGTCCGCGCGCTGCCCGAACGCTGCGAGAACTGGCTTGTGAGTTGTGACCTGGGGGGACTCTGAGAGCAGGCTCAGGCCACGTTCGATTTCCACGGAAAACGTTGAATGCATGCGGTCCGCCGCCATCTGCAGCTGCGCTCTCTCGCCGGGCGGCTTGGCTTCGCCGGTGAACGCGTTGCTCGCGGCGGCAATGGTCCGTCACGGGCAGCGCCCAAGGACACGTTGCAGTTTGATCATCATGGGTACGTCAAAAACTCGAGTAAAATTCACCGGTGATCCATAAATTTGTTTCGCTGTGTCACGTAGACTCTCCAACTTTAAAAATTCACATCCATATCCCACAACTCGATAATTGTGTCATCTAGTTCCCAAGTCTCTTGAACCACTCTAAATTATACACATGGCATGCTGACTCGACGATGACGTGGACTGGACATGTGGGACTTGCATGTCAACCCATCTCTAACCTCTCTTCTCTCTCCCTTAACTTCTATCCATCAAGCACTGCCACCGGTCACGGTAAGCTCCACCGCCGCCTTGGTCCTACAGCAAGTCGTCGTCCTGCCTTTCTCCTTACCCACTGCTGCCCCCGTGCCTCCATCCCCCTTCCCCACCACCCCTCTCTGAGATCCACGGCAGCGCTCTTTGCATATTGGTTGGAGATTGCCTTACCATTCCCATCACGGTTACTGAACCAAACAGCACATATGTAGTTCACTCATGGCTCAATGGCAGAACTCGAGCCTCCATCGTGCGTGGAGAGGGAGGGGCAAGATCTCCCTTGGGCTTGTTCGATTGGGGATTGAATGAGATTGAAGGATTGTTCGGTTAGCGATTAAAAGGATTGAAGGGGATTAGGTGGAATTGAAGAGAATTGAATAATTTGCAAATCAAAATATCATCCAATACCTTCCAATCCCCTTGGAAAGGATTAACCAAACAAGGACTTACAGGGATTGAATCACTTTCTATTCAATTTGACTATGAGGTGTTTAATCCCCTTACATCCCCTCCAATACTCTTGTAATCGAACAAGGCAGCAATGTTCAGTTGCACAGGTATTGAAAGAGATTCAATACCTTGCAAGTCAAAATACCACCCAATACGTCTCAATCCCCTTGGACGAGGGATTAACCGAACAACCAAATTTGAATAGGGAATGATTTAATCCCTTTAATCCCCTCTGATACCCACACAACCGAACAAGGTCTAATGAAGGTGATTTTATAACGATCTAAGAAATTTTTGGTGATTTTGTTAACACAAGGAGCAATTTGTTATCTCCCTCCTAATATTGAGTGTTAGCTTCGTCGTCCTATTCCTCATCTCCCCATCATCTCTTAGGTAGCGTTTGGTTGGTGGATATGGTGGGACAGAATGGCTCCATTCCTGGATCCTAGAGTAGAATGGTTTCATTTCATGTTTGGTTGAAAGGATGGAATAGCTCTAATTTTATGTTTGGTTGAAGAGATGGGAATGCTATAGTTCTAATTCCGTCTCCGTCATCACTCTTCCTAGGCCAAGTACCATGGCCGTCATCGCGCCCGTCCCGCCAGCTGGTCACGCCCGCAATGCCTCCACCGCTAGTCGCGCCTCCCCACCACACCTCCCACGCCCCGGCCTCGCCGTCGCCAACCTCTCCTCCCCACCCCGCCATGGCCTCTCGCCCACTCCTCAACTTGCAGGGCACTCCTCCCCTCGCTGGAGCAGGAAGGAAGGAAACGGAGGCGACAGCTAGCCTTGAGCTGCGTAGGGCGCGTGGGGAGTGCCAGCGCGCATGCATGAGCAGAAGCGGTGGTGCTAGGCAAGCACCTCCACGCACGGGCTGCTGTCGCTAGGGAGAGAGACCGACGGGAAAGGAAATGGAGGAAACATCGTTGGCTTGGGACAAGCGTGTCCGGCCGATTTCTTGGGACATACTTGTCCCAAGTCTTGCTCGAATATTCCCAGTCCGGGAATCTCTCCATTCCATGTCTACCAACCAAACAACCCAAAAAATGGAATGAAATGGTTCCATCTCACCTCATTCCTCCAACCAAACGGCACCTTACCGCCAGCAATTTAAATCCTTTGGTCCAAATTTAGAAATTCCCACTAGCTACATGAATGAATTCCTCGTACATTCTTCAGGAAGCAAAAAGAGGAGGACAAGTACGAGGAACAAGACATGGATTGGTTTAGCAAAACTTTCTGATCGTCGGCCATTCGTACTAGGCCGATGTGCAGGGCACGTCTTCACGGGTCACAGTAGAATCAGGATTGGTAGTTCGTTTCACTTCAGGAGCTGGCGGCTTGGGCGGTCTATTCGGCTTGATCTCCTCGACCTTCTCCACAGGGATGTCAAACTGCAGTTGCAGTGCAGCAACACAATACGACTAGTAAGGTTTCTGATGGGTGGTGAAAACATAATGATCAATATAGGAACCAGGATGTAGCAGGCATTAACAGATATGGTGCTTTTGCATATTTAGTACTCCACATACCCTGAATCCACAGCCAGACACACAAGCATTGAAGCACTCCTGCAGGGAAAACTGACTTTGTTAGGAACTACATTGAATAATAACTGAAGCATGATGCAGACTGGACATGAACAAAAAAATTACAGCATAATCTTGATTGGCATTATCATGACAAATCTCAACGACTATGGTGGTTATAAATCGATATTAGAAAAGGTTAATCCTTCCACATGGAAATCTATGCAGGGCATTAAAGCATAACTTCACTCCCACTCTCTTGCTCCAACATTTACATTAAACTGGATTGCATGTTGTCACCAATTTATCATTGAATCAGCATATAATCATTACCAGAGGCAAATACAAAGTAAACAGCAAGTATATAGCAGACTGATATTTGTATACCACTTATTCAGTCAACAAATCCACCACGGAACTCGTTTTTTTTTTAATGGACTAAAATACCAGAGTTAACTACTGCCTAATTGAACTATGCCTGTGCAAAACATAATGCCCTATAGGCTTAAAATGCATTATGTGTTATGTCTATACATTGCATAACATAGTTATAACCTTATAGGCTTCATATTAAAAAGATGCCTTTGATGCCCTGCTACTTATGCAGATCAAATATAAAATGATATCAGAAGTGAAAACTATATTGGGCCAAGAACACCTCTAAGGAGTGCATAAAGTAGTTCAAAATGGCATCATTTATCTATTTCTTCCTAACCAGGCAGTCCCCTGAACCCGATTCTGTAAAGTGCATGTTCCTAACAAAGACAACAAATATAAATTTACATATGTAGAAGGACAGCGATAAATAAAATAGATGGTCAACGGTTGGTCCGTATAGCTTCTGCAATCTAGTAATCAGCAAACCAGTAAAAATGAATTGCTCACCAAGGAGTAACTATCCTCCCCTGGAGATCGATCAATGTAAGCACTCCACTGGCGATCCTCCAAAACTGGGTCTTTGTAGCAGATTTCAGTACATTTTCCTATGCCTGGGAATTTTACAGCGAGTAAGTTATCATCTTGTGCACTGCAACACTAAAACATACTAAAACGTTCATTAGCCAAATCTACTTGTCCTATTATTTGGGCACTTGGGCTGCTGGGGCACACAGACAGGACAGAGAAGCCATGCTCGTCTACTGCTACGGATCAAATCTCAATCGACAGAAAAACGAGCAGGCAAGTTTGAAATCAAACAGTATAGCTCTAGGAACAGCTCAACCCAGGGGATGCATCTTATCAAAACATAAAAATCAGGGGATGCACAGCAGAAATAGGCATTTCACATTAAGCAAACTCACACTCGTCCCAGGTGTCGCCGTCCGCGTTGCACCCCTTCTTGCAGAACACCCTCCCTGAAAGTAACGCGCCGTTGCGCCAAAACCAAGTGGCACACAAAAGAAAAGGAAAAAAACGTTAGTGGCAAACAAAGGAGCCAATTCATTTGGCGAGAGAGGAGAGGATGGACCGAGACACTGACATGGGATCTGCACGAGGCTCGCGTACTTCTTGGTGCAGCAGCTGCCGCACGGCGGCGTCCAGTCGCCGGAGAACATCCCGTCCGCCCTGGCGTGCCTCCGGGACCAATCCCTCCCGCGGCACGCACGCTCGGATCGGTCGGCGAAGCGAACGGCAGAGAGACTGCGGCGGCCGCCGAGGATGCTGGTGGTGGCTCCAGTAAGGGGGGGAGCCGGGGAGGGCGAGGAGCAAGGGAAAGAAAATAGAGGTGGAGAGGGAGCGGCGGCGGGCTCTTCGGTTCGTGGTCGGTGCGGAGCAAATTGGGGAGGGTTGATTAGGATATTTGTGGACAGGTCCCCTGAGATCGTTAATATGGCAGGCCAGCCCTTAGTTAAGGCAATGCAGTCAAGAAACGGATCGTTTTTTAACTGTATTCGTGCCCGAGCCATTTCCTATTTATGGGGCAGGCTGCCCTATAGGGAAGTTTTTATTTCAGAACGGGTCGTGTTTGGATATAAAATTTAACTCATGTCACTTCGAATGTTTGATACTAATTAAAAATATTAAATATGATTTAGTTAAAAACTAATTACACGGATGAGGAGTAACGGGTGAGACGAATTTTTAAGCATAATTGATCCATAATTAACAAATGGTTATTGTAGCATCACATTTGCTAATCATAGATTAATTACACTTAATAAATTCGTCTCGCTGTTTACTCCTCATGTGTGTAATTAGTTTTATAAGTAAACTATATTTAATATTTTTAAGTAGCGTCCAAACTTCGATGCGACGGGAGCTAAAGTTTAGCTAGGGGATCCAAACACCCTCTAGAAAAATAAACTATATTTAATACTGTGATAGTCTCTACACCTCGCAAAAATGTCAATGCATTATATGGGGAAAAAATAAGAAAAAGACTAAAACAATGTGTGTAGCGAGCTGCAAGCAAAATAAATCTCAAGCCTATAGACCCACAACTCAAATCCATCAACACCACCAACACTTGTCTTAAACACCACGAGATGTGAGGATATCCAAAAGCCCTAACAACAATCATTCTCCAATAAAAGGTAACCAATGTGTGCACTGAGGCAATTCACAAGCAATCATATCCTAATACCTTCAGTGTTATAGGATGGACACCACCAACATAAAGTTAGACTTGGCCGACTGCCACCACTGGATGGTAGAAGGCAACCAAAAAGAAGCCAATGACTCAACAGTCAATTCCCTACAAGCCATTATAAAAGTTCGCAATATCAAGCTATTGCGAGGGTTGAGTAATCAAGATAAATATCAAGCATTTTTACTCATTGATGATCCTCCAACTTGGTATGGAATGCCATGGTGATCGAGACAGGTAGTGGTAATGGCCTTATCTTGGTAACTTGGTGGTACTTAACCTTTGATTGACAAAGCATCTTGTTGGCCAGAGTAAAACTGTAAAACGATGTTCAAAACATAGTTGGTGCTGGGCTCATTAAGTTTGGGTGGCAAACCATCATGGACTAGGGGTGGCAAGTTGGCATATCGATACCACAATGTAAATCTCCATGTCTATCTAGTATTCTAGTTGCATCTCCTTGCTTTGATCTCTTTAATTAATACATCTATGTTTTCACTTTTTATATCTGTTAACACCAAATTTGGTAAATTAGTATTAATTTGTTACATTAGCAATTTTGGCCAAATATTTTAGTTTTAAATTCAGCGTCCAAGAGAAATAGCTCGGCTTATCCCTAAAAGTTTCATGAAGATATTTATGCATAATATAAGAAATAATATCATGAGGAAATCAAGATCAACAGAAGGAAGAGTCTGGATCGAGTTACATGAGTCGTAGTATCTTAATATTTCTATAACTGAAGGATGAGTTATATCTATCTTTAGTCTAAGTTAGAAAAAAAAAAGTCAAGTCTTCTAGACTATAAATATGTAAGCAGATCACACAATCAATCATCAATGCTACCCTTTTACTTTCGGCGCATTGCCAACCCCTCATGGAGGCAGTATGCTGACCTCAAGTTGTAATGTTTTAAACCATTAGGGCATCTCAGCATCTCTAGCCACGACATTGCCATCTGGCGAGTCTCTTCACGATGTATAGCTTCCATTCTTCTTCATGATTGAGTAGACATTATAGGCTCGACCTATATAGCTAGCGAGTCAAACCAGGTCATAGGAGTAAGCAAATCTCCTGGACCGATAGTCAACCACGCGAGAAGACCTTAAAGACAGATTTTTGCATCGACAACAATATCAAGTGTGCCTTTACATTCTCAATTAGTTAATTAGGTTTAACTATATGTTGTAAATCTTTCAAGTAAGTAGATAATCATATCAGATAAACTTTATCATGTGTAGATCGAGACAAGTTTATATTTTGCAATAGTTTGAGTCGTAATTTTAGTCGAACGATTAGTGACCCAATTTGCCGAGAATCTGCTAGAGGAGCAACACCATGAGACCCGGCCGAAATACGAACTCCTACGAACTCGAGCGCACAGATGCGGAGAAAGCGGAAGAAAGAAATCCCAACCTCGAAGACGGGGAATGAATGGGAATGGACGCTGAATGGGCAAGATGGGCCGAAATGACAGAAAAAAGAAACGCAAGAGGGAGGCCACCGGGTGGGTGGACAGCGCGTTCTGGTAGGTTAGAGACGGTGAAAAAAATTGCTCATGGGTAGATTAAACATGCTTTACGTGTTTCTGCCATCTAAATGGATCGAAGCATTGGTTTATAGAGAAAATCAAATCGGACCATTAAACCGTGTAAACACCATAAATATTTATATTTCCTTGTCTCGTGGGTTATATTTTCATGCCTCGTGGGTCCAAAGGATTGCATCTAACTGCTGGAATATAACGACGACAGATAATACGGTGGGTATATATTGAGACCAATGCGTTGCAGATGTCCAATTGGTAGATGAGTTTTAACTTTTAAGTGCCTAGTTTTTTTTAAACTCGATTTTTATAGGGTAGGTAGATATATAGAGAAGGGCCGTGAGGTTTAGTTTGCAATATGTATGTTCTAGTTCTCTAGTTCACCAACACATGTTTGATAGACATCTTTTTAGATAAAGGAAACAATACGGCTTCGTCACTCAAGAGTGAACGCAGCCAAATGTTTGATCGACAATTGCATCAACAAAAGTTCGTAAGCCTCAGAGGCGTTTTCTTTCCACGGCCATACAAATTTCAGGGAGGATAGGAAGTATGTGTGACTTTTATATTCTGAAATTACACACGTATACTTTTTTTCTCGAACACACAGGAGAGCTGCATATTTTTTGCGTTAAGAAGAAGGAACTTAAGGGTAAAATACATGTACAAGAAACACGTCACCAGGAAGGAACACACCAACAGCTAAGACTCTTACAAGAGGATTGAACGCAACCCGACCTAGCTCTACTCAACCCACATCGAGGGCAAGGAGGTATTCAATATCCCGCGCCCCGGCCAAAACCCACAACTTCATCTCATCTCTAGCTGTCGCTAAAACAGAATTAAGACTGGGGAAATAACATCAAAGACACAACGGTTACAGTGAGTCCATAAGGAGCAACCTCCCAGGATGATAATTGAATTAAAACCTTGTCTTGCTTCGCCATCCAGCGAGAGACTTGCATCAGCCCACCAATCCTCGAAGGAGAGCTAGTGCAGCAGGTGGAGCAAGAGAATGAAGCCCGAAACCTCTCAATAATTGGAACCAGAAATCCCGAGCAAAAACACAACCAACTAGTAAATGATTGATCATCTTGGGCATCTTATCTAAGAGGGTAGTGGTCTGGATGAGGTAGACCCCTCTTTTCAAGCCTATTAGCTGTCCAACACCTGTTGTGAGCCACTAACCACATGAAGAACTTGCATTTGCTAGGCGCCCAGTACTTCCAAATTCTTTCCCAAGGGTTAAACAGGCTTGCTCCCTGAAATAAAACTTGTAGGCCGACTTTGCAGAATAGATTTCCGAGCTTGCGAAGCGCCAAATATGAGTATCAGCAATCCCAGGCCGGAGTGTCACCTGAGAGAGTAAGTCCCAAAGGTTCAAAAACTCAAGAATGACCCCCACAGAGAGAGCTTTGGGACGTACTCTCTAAGGTGGCTGATGCAAGTATTTGTTGGTGTTTAGTACATGCAATTCATCACTGGGTGGTTTAGACTTTGGGAATGATCTTGACGAAGACGATGGTCATACAAGATCACAGAGAACTTGGCGATTTAGATAGTTTGGACTAAATCGCGTAACACCCTATGTCCTGTGTGCAATTGGTTGTATTGCGGCTCCCGAAAATGCTTTATATAGTCTGAAAAGGCAGGATTACAAGTCGATCATGATCCTACCTGATAGGAGTAAGCCCGATCTTCTGTGAGGTATGCCGGTTTAGGGGTGGAGAATTCGACGTTGATGAAGAAGGCTCCGAGCCAGGAGGTTCGAATCCTTGCAATCACTACACCACTGCTCCGATGGTGACCGCGTGACGTGCGCAATCGACCTCGCCAAGAAGGCTATCATTCCCGCAATGCAACCGAAAGAACACCAGCAAAAACGAGGAAGGAACGCAATCAAGAATTAACTTGTGCTCACAAAGTTAGGGTTTCACAAACCATACACGATGGCGAACTGTTCTCGACAGAATACTCTTAAACAAAACCCAAAACCCTAACTTGGCAGCGGTTACTGTTTATATGGGACATAAGGTCGACCATCAATCTCTAGACGCGTCCGTAATGGACTCCAACACGATAAATGGTCCAACAGCCCAAAAAGAGGAAAAACAGCCCCTGGACAGATTTTGTCCCCTTACTTGCGATGTGAATTCCCGATGACTCCATAATCCAAATAACCTGAAACTAGTAGCATTGGAAAGGTTATCCTCTTAGCGTTCCAGGCATACGTGGATCGTTGAAAACGGAGTCCGTTTGTGGCCTGGGCGACGTTTTTACTAATGACTGGTCCTGGAGGCCAAGGAAGTCGACTCCGAGTAGAATTGGGCCTCCACCTTGATTTGGACGTCCTTCTGCCCCTCCTCCTGGTCCGAGCTGATCTCCAAAGCCTTCATGGTTCTCTCCTAAGTTTCTAAGTAAAATATAATCAACAATAACATTAGGTAGCATATCATCCTCACAAGTATATGTACGCCCACTTAGGAACGACCTCACCTGTTGGTTCAATTGTCTTGCACGTGATCTTGTAATAGGTCCTTGCATAATCATAGGGGTGATGTCCTCATCACCACCCGTAGCTAGATCGTAGTCAAAAGTCTAGAAAAAAGCACAATACATCTTCCTCTTCATCGAGTCCGACCGGAGATGGGACTCTAGAAAGTTGGAGTTTACGCCATCTTATACCGTGGACCTCCAATGAACCACTCAGACCACTTGTTGTTGGATTGATCTTGGGTCCGGTCAGGAGACGTCCTGACCGGGCCTAGATGTTGAGATTAAGGCCTTGATCGAATGTCCAAAACCCCCTTGGGTTGTGGCCCCCTTTAACCCTGCACATATAACTAGAGAACAGTGAGGGCACGCAAACCAACGTTCGTCGTGCATCCACCTCACAGAAACCCCGGGTCTGATCCTTGTGGTGCGGGTGCCGAAGGGAAGAGCCACCGCCGCTGCTACTGTACGTCGCCGCCACCATGGGAATCCGCAGTGGAAACCCCGTTGCCCTCCCGACACCGGTCGAGCCCCCATTTGTCCCCGAAGGTACTCAGTCTCCATCCTTCCTCTCTGTCTCTGGATCAAGAGATCCATCCCCGAACTCGTACACAAACTACACCCTAGTGGTAGGGTTTTGGGTACTAGATCCACAATACACAGAGCCAACACTTGTCAATCGTCCGAATTGGATAAACTTGAGAAATCATAGAGGTTATATCCCCACATTATTAAACTATAAAATTTCTAAATAATTAGAAAAATTAAAACTGCATTTACAACTTGAAAACTTGGGCCTTTCCCCCTGTGGCCTGCTCCTAACGTCGACATGTACCAGCCTGTCTGATCCGATTGGAGGCGACTCCCCATCGTCTCCCATCAGCTGTGTTGTGCGGCCGCGAGGTTGGATTGGATCCCCTCCCTTATTGATTTTGTAAATTGATTTACGCTGGTGTAATCACTGTCTCCTTTTCCCCTTTGCTTATTTTTTATTCTTTTTACCAAATCAGTTTGTCTCCCTCCGATAATAATTTTTTTCGGTTCTTGCTGTCTTCAGATGTATGCAACAAAATCTGAGCGGTTGGCGCAGGCTCCTTTCCCTTGCCCCCTCAGTTTTTTTTTTTTTTTTTTTTGTTGCTGCAGGAGCTTGTCCTCTTTTTGGAATTTTTCCGTCTCATTCTTTGATAATGAAGACACGCAGAGCCAAGATCCGTATGATGTTTCACTTTATTCTGGATTATCTTAATTTTCCTTTTCTATGGGTCCAAATGAATTTATCGGACCTTGTCACACCGCAATTTGGTGGGCATGTTGAGCTGTTATTAGCATGGGTTTACAAAGGTGCCCACGCGATGTGGCATTATTTGTATCGTATGTGTTACTATGTATTTTCAAAATTAGGCTCATCTTTGTTGGGTCGCCCTATCGGCTTGTTCTTAGATTTCCAAGGGGGCGCGTGGGTACGGGTAGATGCATATAGGTGAAAAGAAAACAGGAGTAGATAGCTTGCTTCAGATAATTTATACTGCAGGAATTGGGTTTCTTTGTAAGGTTTGTAATTCTATTTCTATATTTGTGGGTCTGACCAACAATTCAACTGTTAGATTTAAAGTTCAAATTGGATCAAAGGGTGATAAGCTGAGGTGGGTAAGGAGATTTGGGGTAAAAAGTATTTTTCTTAAACTGACTCTTTTATAGTGTATAAGTAGCCAGATGGATAATAACAACGGGAAACATGCGTACAATGATGTGTTCTTCTGGACTTTATTTACGGCAAGAAAGCTCGCACTGTCTTGACATATTACAATTGTTGATAACACCTGGAACACGCAACGGAATTGTAGATACATTATACTTCATATAATTAATTAGGTTGTAGGAAAGAGTTGGATGTGATAATCTTTAGGAATCAACATCCCCCCAACTCGTATTACTTCTCCACCTTTTATCTCATTCCATCTGCAGACAGGAGAATTCCATATTAGTGGGCTACAAAGGTTGACTCGTATGAAATATTTAAACCATGTAGGCACACACATGTATGAGCCCACAGAAAAAAAAATTGAACCTGTAGTTTGCCACTAAAACGTGGAGGAAAAGTGAAATAAAAAGCTTGCTAAAATCTGCCCCGAGACAAAGCCTTATGCCTCCCCCAAATGGCATGAAATTCCTCTGAAGCATACTTCGTTTTGTCTCGTCCTGTGTCTGTGGATACAGAGCGCAGCGTGTCATATGGTATAAGCGCAACATGTTAAATACGAACCAAAAATATCTTTTGACTGATATAGTTAAAATTTAATCAAATTCTAGATAGAAATAATGCAGTGTTTCGCTACTAACCGTCCACCTCCATGGATTGAATTTGAGTGGATCCTCGAACAATGTTGGGTTTAGATGAGTTGCCATGGTGCAGATCATGACCAGCCATCCAGCAGGAATTGTATAGCCTGCATCAGAAATGAACTATCTCCAATGACTGATCGATAAAATTTTGCAACTTCAAGGAAACAAGGCGTTTAATTTTCATATACTTTCTGACAAAGCATACCATTCACTTGCACATCTGTCAGAGCTTTCCTGAAAATTCCAGGTGCAACGTTACTCAGCCGATTGATCTCATTCATAACCTTCAGATGGAACAAACTCAATCACGTTAAAGGAGAAGTGCTGGAAAGCATTCAGAAGCATTGATGATGCTGAAAAAAACGCCAGCTTGTATATGTTTTGAGTTCAGTTACCTGAGTAGTGAATGTCAAGGACTTGTACTCCTCCCATGTGAACCTGGCATTCGTGTCTTCTCGTTTCTTCAGTATTGTTTCATGCTCCTCCTGGAAAATAGAAGTTCATAGCATATGTGATTATGTATGTTTATCCTGAGGAGATAGTACATATTTGAATGAACGTAGAACAAATAACCTTGAGCGTCTTGACAACATCTGGGTTGTCTGTGAGCAACTTAAGCCCAATAGTGAGGGTTCCTGATATAGTTGCAAAGCTGCCAAACAAGAGCGCAGCGAGTGCATCTATGGCAAAAGTCTCATCTATCACTGGCTTTTCACTTCGTAGTTCCTCAACAACTGGGTCAAGGAGGTCACCATATTTCTTCTCAGGTGTACTTAGCCTATCTTTCAGCAGATGAGTCAATTTTTTATGCACATGTCTCCTTCCCTGTGAGCCAAAAGAATAATCCATAGGCAGTGTGAATGTCGTAAGTCAGGGGTCGTGATTGATCCCAAGGGAACTGATATTTCACATTCTTGCTATAACTAATCAAAGTTGAGATTTGTGTACCTTCATGCACTTGTAAAATGATGACCCAGGAAAGTATATCGGGAAACAGAGGATGCCCTTGAAGAAGTCTTCGAAATTCTTTCTCAACTCTCTTGACTCCTCGGGACCCATGCTGATCATCTTCTTGGACATCAGATCAAATATCATCTGTGATGTATGTTTAAATCCTGGTTAAATCATGGTGGAAAAGGTAAACATAGTTGCCGAGTTTACAGGCCCTCGGTGACACCAAGACTGAAATGCGCCGAGCCACCGTCGTGCTTACATCTGCCACGCTGTCCTTCACCTCGATGCTAGGCTCAGCAGCCCACGCTGCAAAGCTCTGCTTCATGGAGACCTCCAGCTCTCCGATGAGCGTTTCCTTGAGGTTTTCAGGGCCAAAGAGCTTGGACGTGAGGCTCCGGGTGAACTTGTGGACGGTGCCGCTATATGTGGTGAGGCTCTTCTTGCCGAAGATTCTGTTTGCCGTCTCTGGGTACCAGCTCCTGAACAACTTGCCCTCTTGCTGAAAGATGAACCGGTTGAACTCTGGATCAAGGGAAATAACGAGAGGCTGCCCCACAAGGCTGGTCTTGAACACCGGGCCGTACCTGTATAGCAACCAGCACATAACAAACAAAATGAGCGTTATACGCTGTGCACAGGAGCAGAAAGTGTTCTGAATTATTGATGGATCGATGTGCATCTATTGGCAACTAATCACAGTGATGGATCGGATACGTTCTGGGGCTGTCTAAAGGTACACTAAGGTATTGTGCCTCCCCTCACTCAGCTGAATTTTGAGCATTTTCAGTTTTCATCGGTTACCCTCCCTCTAGTCTTTTCTTTTATCCAAAGTTTTTCCTTCCCCTATTCAACACCCAGCTCCCTATATATTCTAGCATCTGTACCCATTGGAGCTTCCGCCACTCGATCACCATGGCATGCTACCTGGTTGAAGTGAGCTTTTCCCCACGGTACCCCAAGTCCCCAACCCTTCGCATGGTCCAGTTAAAGAAGAAGCTGAAGATTTGAGTGAAGGAAAATTCAGGTGTGCGTGTAGCTAGTAGAGTCAAATACCATAGTGTGATTTTTTTTTTTTGCGAGGTGTGATGTTTCTTTGTATCCATATAGAGAGCGACCAACTTCTACACTCGAGCCGAGGTCATTTTTTTTTGCAAAGCAAACATGTGAACGAAATACAAACCGTAAGGGCATATGCAGAGTGAAAATATTGATCTCTCATATCACCTATTCAGTCGTTGCCGGTAGTAGCTTGGGAGGATGTCGATAGAATGGCTTGTTTTGAAGAACTGGAGGGTCTCACCAATAATGGGGAAGCCCATGGAGCCAGGGGGAAGTCTCTTCTCCTTGCACGGGGGACTACTCACCCATTCATTGTACGCCCAGTGAAGAAACCATGCAATCACCACCGTAACGCAACAGACAGCTGCGTACTGTGGAATGACCTGCAAACTCTCCTCCATCGCTATGTGCCACTAGAACGGATTTCTTCCACGGCAGGGCAGGGACTAAACTACTCAAGCTATTAGTCAGTTTGTGATACATGTACAGGCCGGGGAGATCTCTAGCAGCTTATATAGGGGACAATGCGAGCAGGGTGGTGTGTTCTGTTAAATCTGGCCCTACGTTTTGTTTCATGCTGCACGTACCTGCTCCGAACTCGCCCCGTTGCCGTGCCTAGTTTTGTTTCATGTGAGCTGGAACCGTGTGCATGCTTCGTTGCCAATTTTCAATACTACTTTTCAAGTGCAGCACAGCGCAGTGAATGATTTGACTCTTTTGGGAATCATGGTTTAAAATAGCGGGCTATGGAAGATAGCGGCAACTTTTTTCCAACCGCTATAATGCTATAGCAGCGCTATGGCAAATAGCGGTTGTGTAACAATAACACGAAATATGAATAATTGATGTAATTAATTGTCACAAATATGAGATCTAAGATTTAAATGGTCCATATACAGTAAACAAGATTGGCGGTCAGGTAATAAGGGTAAGAAACCACATCGACCCCCTCCACCACCTCCACGTTGAGGCAACAAAGGAAACAAAGGTAATAAGGGTGATAATGATAACAAGTTTGCTAGGGTTAAATTTAAAATTCCTCCCTTTGATGGTTCATATGATGTTAATGCTTACTTAGATTGGAAGATGACGGTTGAACAAAAATTTAACTCTCTTATGATTCCTGCTAATCAGTGTGTTCGATATGCTACTAGTGAATTTATTGGTTATGCTATATTTTGGTGGAATGACTTAGTTAAACGTGGTCAAGACCCCGATACATGGTCTAAGCTTAAACGTTCTATGCGTAGTCGTTTTATTCCTCTTTCTTATAAGCGTGATTTGAAAAAGAAATTGCAACGTTTTGATCAAGGCAATCGTTCTGTTCATGAATACTATAATGATTTGCATGTTGCCATGTTGCGTTGTTATATTGATGAGGAAGATGCTGATACTGTGACACGTTTTTATTTTGGGCTGCGCAAAGATATTCAAAATATTATTGTTTACAAAGACTATAACACCACAGACCAGTTGTTCCATATTGCTGTTTTGGCTGAACAAGAATTGCAGGACCGTGCGCAACCTTTGCGCAATAATTTTGGTGCTTCATCTTCTTCCAGGTTGCAGTTGAGCAAGGGACGTGCAGCCCCGACTGACGCGAGACGTGTTCTTCCACCACCAGCGACGTCTACTACGCCCGAGGTGAGCAAATCTGCTTTTGTGCCAAAAACAGGGAAGACCAACGCTATCCCCGTTACACCAGCTACCACATCAGCAAACATCGTGTGCCATCGGTGCAAGGGCATGGGACATGTCATGAGGGAATGTCCTAACAAGCGAGTCTACATTGCTATAGATTATGGTGGGTACATTAGCACTAGTGATGTTGAAGATGAATTGGTTTTGCAAGCTAACACTGCAGGAGGACGATGCATATGCATTTGGGGGTGATGATACAGAAGACTACACCACCAATGGCACATATGTCGTCCAGCGTGTTTTGAGTGCACAGGTGGAAGGAACATGAGGACAAGCTGCAACAGGATGGTGGGAGTTGCAATAATTTGGTGAGTGCTGATTTTGTCAAGAAATTTGGTCTTTCTACACGTGTCCACACTCATCCATATCATATTCAACGGCTTAATAACAGCGGTAAAGCAAAGGTAACACATACTGCACGTGTATATTTTTCTCTTGATACCTACCATGACTATGCCGATTGTGATGTTGTTCCCATACAAGTATGTTCTCTTTTGTTGGGTAGACCTTGGGAGTTTGATACTAATGCAACACACCATGGTAGAACTAATACATACACATTCATGCATAAAGGCAAGAAAATTATTTTGCTTCTTTTGATCTCTGTTGAAATTGTGAAATGTGATAGGGCCATAGCTGAAACTGTTGAACGTGACAAGGCTTTAGCTTCTAAAAATCAGCATGCATCAAATTCTGTTGTGCCTGTTAAAACTGTACCATCCATACCATCTACTAGTTCTCCTGCGATTAAGTTAAAGGGTGGTGCTATGCTTGCAACAAAATCTGATCTTGCTGCTTGTGATTTCAATGATGCTTCTGGCTTTGCTTTATTGTGCAAGCGGGTTCTGTTTTCGCTTGATGATATGCCTCCCTCATTGCCGCCTACTGTTGCTAACCTTTTGCAGGAATTAAAGGATGTTTTTCTGCTGAAATTCCACCCGGCTTACCACCTTTGTGAGGCATTGAGCATCAAATTGATTTGATCCCGGGTGCCACTTTGCCCAACCGTACTGCATATAGAACCAATCCAGAGGAGACTAAGTAGATTCAAAGACAAGTCCAAGAGCTATTGGACCATGGGTATGTACGTGAGAGCCTTAGTCCTTGCGCTGTTCCTATCATTTTGGTTCCTAAGAAAAATGGTACGTGGCGTATGTGTGTTGATTGTAGCCATTAATAACATAACTATTCGTTATCGTCGTTCTATTCCTCGCCTAGATGATATGCTTGGCTCTGTCATGTTTACGAAAATTGATTTGCGTAGTGGCTACCATCAAATTCGAATAAAATTAGGTGATGAATGGAAAACTGCTTTCAAAACAAAGTTTGGCTTGTATGAGTGATTAGTCATGCCTTTTGGGTTAACTAATGCGCCTAGCACTTTCATGCGTTTAATGCACGAGGTTCTTTGTTATTTTATTGGAAAATTTGTGGTGGTTTATTTTGATGATATCTTGATCTATAGCAAATCTTTGGAGGAACATCTTGATCACCTACGTGCTGTTTTTGTTGCGCTACGCGATGCACGCTTATTTGCTAACCTTGAGAAGTGCACCTTTAGCACCGATCGAGTGGGATTTTTTGGCTATATTGTTACTCCACAGGGAATTGAAGTGGATGAGACAAAGATTGACGCTATTAGGAATTGGCCGACACCGACAACTATCACACAGGTGCGCAGTCTTTATGGTCTTGCAGGATTTTATCAGCGCTTTGTGAAGGATTTCAGCACCATTGCCGCCCCACTTAATGAGTTGATAAAGAAAGGTATGACGTTTCATTGCGGTCCAGCACAAGAACGAGCTTTCAACACGCTGAAAGATAAATTGACACATGCACCTCTATTACAACTTCTGGATTTTGAAAAGATGCAAGCGGCATTGGGATTGGAGGTGTGCTTCTACAGGAAGATAAACCTGTCGCATACTTTAGTGAAAAATTGAATGGGCCTTCTCAGAATTATTCGACTTATGATAAAGAGTTATATGCTTTGGTGCGTGTTTTGGAAACTTGGCAGCATTATCTTTGGCCTAAAGAATTTATTATCCATTCTGATCATGAATCTTTGAAACATATTAGAAGTCAAGCTAAGTTAAATAAACGACATGCTAAATGGGATGAATTTATATAGTCGTTTCCATATGTCATTAAGCACAAGAAAGGGAAAGACAATGTCATTGCAGATGCTTTATCTCGTCGATATACTTTGTTGTCACAACTTGATCATCGCATCTTTGGCTTAGAGACTATAAAAGGGTCGTATGCTGTTGATTTTGATTTCAAAGAGGCTTTTGAAAATTGTAGAGAGGGACGGACATGGAATAAATATGTGCTGACTAATGGACTTCTTTTTCGGGCTAACAAATTATGCGTCCCAGATAGCTCCGTTCGTCTTTTGTTGTTGCAGGAGGCGCATGGAGGTGGTTTGATGGGTCATTTTGGTGTGAAGAAAACAACGGATGTGCTGGCTGTTCATTTTTTTGGCCTAAATTGAAGCGGGACGTTGAACGGTATGTTGCACGCTTCACTGCTTGCAATAAAGCTAAGTCTCGCCTTAATTTGCAAGGTCTTTATTTGCCTCTCCCGGTTGCTAGTGTTTCTTGGACAGATATTTCCATGGACTTTGTTTTGGGATTGCCACGGACTAAGAGGGGGGAGAGATAGCATTTTTGTGGTTGTGGATCATTTTTCGAAAATGGCACATTTTATACCTCGTCACAAAACGGACGATGCCTCTCACATTGCTGATTTGTTTTTCCATGAGATCGTACGTTTACATGGGTTGCCAATTACTATTGTTTCGGATCGTGATGCTAAATTTTTGAGTCACTTTTGACGGAGCTTATGGAATAAATTAGGGACAAAACTTTTGTTTTCTACTACATGTCATCCCCAAAATGATGGACAAACTGAAGTTGTTAATCGGACTTTATCTATTATGCTTAGAGCTGTTTTAAAAACAATTTTGAAATTGTGGGAAGAGTGTTTTCCTCATATTGAGTTTGCTTACAACAGATCCGTTCACTCTACTACAAAGTTTAGCCCTTTCCAGGTGGTTTATGGTTTTAATCCTCGTACTCCTATTGATTTGATATCTTTGCCTTTCGAGGAGCCTTTGCATTTGGATGTGTCACAACGTGCTGATTTTATTCAGAACTTGCATGAATTGGTTAAGAATAATATTGAAAACATGAATCAGAAGTACAAACTTGCTGGTAGTAAAGGTAGGAGACAAGTGCTTTTTGAACCAGGAGATTTGGTGTGGCTCCACTTGCGCAAAGAGCGTTTTCCAGATCTAAGAAAGTCAAAACTTATGCCTCGTGCTGCTGGTCCTTTTAAAATGCTTCAAAATATTAATGATAATGCATAAAAACTTGAGTTGCTTGTAGATTTTGGGGTTAGTCCCACCTTTAATATTGCAGATTTGAAGCCATACTTGGGTGAGGAAGATGAGTTAGCGTCGAGGACGACTTCGCTTCAAGAGGGGAGGATCATGAGGATATCACTCCTATGATTATGCAAGGATCTATTACAAGAGCACGTGCAAGACAATTGAACCAACAGGTGAGCTCGTTCCTACGCCCGTACATTCACTCGTGAGGATAGTATACTACCTAATATTTTTGTTGATTATATTGTACTTAGGAATTTAGGAGAAGACCATGAAGGCCTTGGAGACCAGCTCGGACCAAGAGAAGAGCAAGGAGGACGTCCAAGTCAAGATGGAGGTTCAATTCTATTCGGAGTCGACTTCCCCGGCCTCTAGGATCAGTCAACAGTAAAATCGTCGCCCAAGCCACAAATGGACTCCGATTTTGACGGTCCACATATACTTTGAAAGCTAAGAAGATAACCTATCCAATGCCGCTGGTTTGAGGTCATTTGGAGTTCGGAGTCATCAGAAATTCACATCGCAAATCAGAGGACAGAATCTGTCTAGGGCCTATTTTCCTCTTTTTTGGGCTGTTGGCCCATATATCATGTTGGAGTCCATTATGGACGCGTCTAGGTTTTGTTGGTCGCCCTAAACTCTATATAAACAGCAGCCGCCGCACGAGTTAGGGTTGGGGTTTTGCTTAAGAGTTTTCTTTAGAGAACATATCACCGTTCGTATATCGATTTGTGAAACCCCAACTTTGTGAGCACAAGTTAATTCTTGATTGCATTCCTTCCTCGTTCTTGCTGGTGTTCTTCGGTTGCATTGCAGGAATGATAGACTTTTTGGCGAGGTCGATTGCACGTGTCACGCGGTGGATAACCATCGGAGCAGTGGTGCAGTGATTGTAAGGATTCGAACCTCCTAGCTCAGAGCCTTCTTCATCAACGTAGAGTTCTCCACTCCTAAACCGACGTACCTCACGGAAGATCGGGCTTACTCCTATCAATTGGTATCAGTTATCAGGTTGCCCGTTAGGTACTTTCTTGTATCCCTTTAGATTAGTTTGTTTTTCATACCCAGAGTCTAGAAAAAGCCAAAAACAAAAAGTTTCCGCTTTCCCATAACCATTAGTGCCACAATATTCGTTTCATTTTACTTTGTTGAGTTTTCATCCTTTGTGGTTGAGTTTAGTTGCTGGTTAAAGTTTGTTCACCGTCGTGGTGTCTGTGTTTCCACCATCATCCATCCATATCACATCGTCCACGCCACGTTTCTTTCTTCCGCCGCCGTTGAAACCCTAATTCGAGGTGTCGTTAGTAAAACGGTCGTAACTTTCTCGTTTCAACTCGGAATAGGGGAAAAATATACATTTTCGGAAACGGCAGAAAATTTCGCATCTAGTTCTCCCCGGCTTTGCCAGTTTTGCCGTCCGTGATTATGCGAAAATCGGCTTGGAAGATCAAGTTTTCGGCCCCTGAAGTTTCTGCGGTGTGTGTTTGACGTGCGCTTTCTCGTTGTTTGTCCTCCACAGGCCACGTATAGTTTCCGTTTGCTCTGAAATTTTTTTTAGCCTTCCCTGCTGTTGATAAAAGTGAAAAAAAGTGAAAAAAATAGAGTGCAAAAAAAAGTGAAAAAAAAACAGAAAAAAAGAGAGCAATCTTTGGTTGTGGTGCTGTTTCATTTTTTTCCCTACCACCTTCCACCTTGTCATATTGGTTATACTTGGGTGTTTCGATTTTGAATAGCTTTTGGTCAGCAACAAACATCTACGTTGGATCGTTATTTAGCTTTGCTAATCTGTTACAATATTGTTTTTCTTAGCCACATATTGAGCCATTTCAAGCTCCACTATATTTTCTTTTGAGCAGTTCATGTCAGTCTGTTGTAATCATCCCACTGTCCAGGTGTGTTATTGTCTCTTGACCGTCGTCATCTCTTCCAGGATCGCCATCGTCTTTTGTCGTGCACGGTAAGAACATTTGCAAGCACTTGGTATACGCTTGGAGTGTGAGAGATCCCACCTTTCTAGTAGACAGGAATAATCTTTTTTTTTTCTATCTTGTGTTCACTAACTATGACAGGAATTGATGATTTCTTTCGAGGTGCCTTGCTCAGAGTTCAATTGACTGACTCGATAAGCGAGTGCAGGCATACGCTGGTTTTTGCTCAGAGTTCAATTGACTGACTCGATAAGCTTAGTGTAATAATAATCTTTTTCGCTTATCTGTATGCAGAAGTAATAAAGAAACTGCCATCACGTCAACAAGACTGCGATCCTTGTGGTACAGGATAGACCAGAGCACCAGGCAACTTCGATTTGGACTCGAGTTGGACAATGACTTGCAATTATCGAGGTGGAAACTGACGAATTTAGCTGCTGCTGCACGATAAATGCTGCGTCGGGATTCCAAGCCGTAATGCCCTCTCTGCCTTGGTTCCATCCGAACACTTCGGATGATTGGAATTGCTCCTGCGCCGAACTGATGGTTGACAAGGATATGGCTGGATTCATCATTTCATCTACAGACTCGTTGACGTCGTTGGTTTTTAGCCTCGAGCGCTTCTATCTCGATCCGTGTAGGTAGCAGATAACCTCCCATCTTCTCTCCCGCCTTGCCGATGACGAAGAGCGTGACAGCCTTGGTGCTTGGGCAAGACGAATCGGCGACTTAGAATACGTGCAGTGGGTTAGATAAATGGATTATATATATACTGTAGCGACACGGTTCACAGAGAAGAAGATAGTTGGAATAGTAGATACACAATGCATTTACACATCCTGATGCACGTAGTCTTAGACCGCCGCATAACAGATCAAATCTCTGCTGCCCCGCTTCAGCATGCTATGGAGTTGTTTATAATCTTCTCGTTTGTAGATCAGGATAACAGATGACCAGCAGATCAATCTGACCGCAGTATGCTTCGACGAACATCGATCTTCATCTTGAAGACGAACATCGACGATGAACCTGATAGCCATCGCAATCTCGTGATTTCGTGAACCACCCTCTACCTGGCGCTGTCAGCCCACCACAGGACGCATCACGTGGAATTTTGAGATCAGTAGAGGATTGGCAAGGAGATCGCTATGTATACAGAACGAAGAACATAACAATTTAGATGGGTTCAAGCCACTAAATCGCGTAATACCCTACGTCCTATATGGTGTGTGTAGCGTATGAGCCTAATCTAGGTCATTGTGACCTAGGGTTCGGTGGCTATGCCAAATTAGTGTTCCTAGCTCCCCTTATATAGACCGATAAGCTTAGGGTACAAGTCAAGAGTCATAGTTGGATATAAGCCGAGGAGCTTCTAGTACAAGCAAGAGTCCTAGTTAGATTACAATTAGCGGTCCATGCCGTCTTGCGCCGTGTGTTTCAAGGCAGACCACTTTGCCCACCTGGCAGAGTGGTTAACCTGCAGAGTGGATATACGTGTTTATGAGGTACTCGTGTGTATATGACACCAACACCTCTATTTCAGGCCATTTGACTTTTGTGACATTATAATTTGACCCTCATTTTAAATATTTAAAAGTAAAAAATATGTAGAAATTTAAGTTTTGTCTAAAGTATATTGTATGACATAGTAAATTATAGTAAAATAAATAACAATTTTGAAAAGTTTGAATATATATGACAGGTAAGTCAAGATTGGAGGAGTCCAGCTTACATGTGAGGCAAGACGTTGATGATCATACTGTGATTTTTTTTTTTTTGATAATGACTCGTACTCATATATTAATATAACATGAAAACCAGAGTACAAATATTTGGGACATTCCATCCCAAAGAGCGAGCTTGTAGCACCCTAGCTACAATATCAGAGTCTACATGTTTTGTACAAATATGCTCAGCTACCTGCAAATAAAGTGGTCTAACAAACAAAGCTCCACACTTTTCATAGAACAGAAGCAGGTGATGTCTCCATCGAGGGCGCTGAGCCGAGAGGCTACGATAAAGACATCTGAGATCCTCAATGTTGCACTCCGATAGTACAATCGGCGCTCCCCTCGACTGTCTAACCGGCCTGTGTCGTAGAGGATCGTAGATTTTGGAATGGCATCACCGGACTCAAGAACATGGTACCACTTCTCCTTACGTTGAATCTGAGGACCATCTTCGACCAAAGTCGGAGGTCAACCCGAATGCTTAGAGTTGTAGTGCCACTTCTGAATCTGCTACCATCAAAAGAGCAGATGATGAAAATGCACTAGACCATTTTCGTTTGGATAATGCTTGCGTGTGCCCATGAGCGATTGAATTGAATGGATGCAGCTTGACAACTACCCCATTTAACACACGCCTTGCAGGATCGCGATCTTTTGCATGCAGGAAGACACGAGTGAGTACATGTGTTGACCAGCTCCCGAGTAGTACAGGAGACGTGCCTTGGTCATGCCGTCGTGGGACCCACTCCCGTATGCTACAGAAACATTGCAGAGGGGCCCACTGAAGGGAAATCCACAGCAACACCGCCGCCGCGTTGAAGTTATCGGAAGAAATCACCGCCGCCGCACGGCGGGAAGAGAAGGCAACCTTTGCGCACCTGTTGACGGCGTCCTCGATGGACTGGAAGGGCGTCTTAATGTCCGGTTTGCAGACCCGCATGGCGTCCTGCAGCGCCATCACCATCTCCACTGACGCCGCCGGCACCTGCTGATGCTGAGGATGGGACTGCGCCTGCTGCATCCGGGAGAGATGGCGCTGCAGCTGCTGGAACCGCGCGACCGCGGCCTCAGCGAATGCGGCGGTGGAGGTGGATGGTGGAGGGATGGGGTTCGCTCCGTCGACCATGGCGTAGGAGAGGACGCGAACACAACAGGAAGAGGAGGTCTCCAATCTCGACAAGGGACTGCCGGAGGAGACGAAGAACAAGAAGACAAATTTATTCATGCTAACCTTGGATCGGTGGCCAGCGGCAGCTGAAACGCCGTCGACGAGGACGGCGGCGACGCATCCGAGGTAGCGGAAGAAAAGGGCAAAGCCCCAGAGAAATCCCATGGAAGGGAACTAGAGGGACTAACCTATACACAGCGACGGAAACTACGGACCGACCCGCCTCCTCCTCGTCTCCGGCGAGGCCGCCGGAGCTAGGAAGAGGGGGCCGGAGGCGGGATCTGGAAGGAGGAGGAAGGTGGATGGAAGGAGGACGGACGGCACGAGGCCAACAAACAGCACTAGGGCCAACGTCCGATCATACCGTGGTTGGCATCAAATAAAGACGGTGTGGTGGATAACACGTTGCCATATGTACTACTGCATGACCGGCGCGGCAGATGATTGGAAGAAAGTGTACAATACGTTAATCAACGGGGCAAGATATTTATTATTGGGGATGAGGAATTTGCCATGAAGTCAACCAAGGCTGCACATGAACCATGGAGGGACTGGTACGGCAGACGTCGACGCTGAGCAGAACTGTGACGTGGACTTGCCTGTTGAGTCCGGCGTCGATGAGCACGGCGGACTGGACATTGTGCATGGTGGGCAGCGTGGAGTCCTCGAACTTGGCCATGTATGCAATGCTTTTCCTTGACGTATGTACAGGGGTCCATTTCAAAAACAGCAGCAACCCATAGGGAATTATACATCATCGTGCGGGGTTTCATCTAGTTTAGAACAAAAGGAGTACCTCTTATTATTTCCTTTTAAGCCCATCTTCCGTACGAGTTCTTCACGAGCCTCCTTGCCTCGGAGTCCTCCGGTGGTGAACGGACTAGCACTATTGACAACTACTGGGGTGAATGGCATGCTCCGCCGCACCTATGTATTTTGGACGTGTGCTTGTTGTGTTAGTTGTGTGTGGTGGTTTGTTTATGGTCTTTGATTATAGATTGGTAGTTGGGTTATGGATTGTCATATTTTGTATAATAAATTGTAGTAATATGGAGGTATCAAGGGAGGTTGTGATCGGAATGTGTGCCCGGCGGCCGGTATAAACATGGTTATATACTTTGCTGTTTGGATACTCACCTCGTTGAGTCTAAGAGGGAATGAAGGCAAAAGGGTATGGCGAACGGAAAGAGGGCCATGGACTGGGATGAGCCGGGACAGCCGATGAAAGGACGACGCGCTCTGCTGCGCCTGCTTAGGCGATGCAGACTTGTGCAAGCAGGCTCTTGTGGAACTATCCTTATAGCGTGTTGTGTTGCGTGATCGGAGTAGGGATGACAATGCATAGTCGATACCCATATATCTAACGGGGTTTACCCGATATAAAGATGATTGTGGTGGAATAAACTATTTATGTACGGGCATGTTCATGGACGCAATTCTCTGCCCATCGGGTAGAGCAGGTGTAGGTACGGGATAATAGTACCCATACCTATAAATCCATGGGTAATTTATACTCGCAAGCGCATGTTTGTCCAAAATATTAGTAACTTGCTTGTTTTTAGAATTAACTATTGGCTATCTTTTTTTAACTATGTTTAATTATTTATGATTATAATTATAGCAAATGCTCATTGGTTTTTGTAATTTGATACGTATGTAGTGGATATTTAAGCGGGTGTGCGTTACCCGTTGAGATTTTTACTCGCTTGGTACGAGATTCCATACCCATAAATCGGGTCAAAATATTTTTGAATATGGAATGGCACTGACCAACGGCCAATGGGTATATATCGATTGCCATCTCTAGGTTCGAGGGGAAATAGCATAGGGCTATTTAGCCTACAACAAGATGACTACGTAGGCAGAGCCGAGCAGATAGTGCATCGCGGTCGCGGTCGCGGTCGCGGTCGCGGTCGCGGCCTCTGTAACCGGAAGGCACGCAACATGCACCATACGGACACATCAGCCGACGGAAGGATGTCGCGGGAGCCGTACGCAAACTGTCCGATGTACGCCAACACGGTAGCGGAGCCACGCGGCCGGCTGGCAGATGGTATGTGGTCGAATGCACCCGGATATCACCCGCGGTAAGGAGCAATATAATAATAATAATAATATATGACTATATGAGGTGTTGTGGCAGATGGGTCTGGTCCAAATATGTAGCCAACTTAAGATGAAATAAGTGGGTGATATATGCGGGTATATATTACCCACGGATAGACGCATGCCCGCCATACCCGATGGGTAGAGGTACGTTTTCGCTCATGACCATACCTGCGGGTGGAAGAATGTTTTCATATCCCCTCTATAGTGGATAAAACCCGTCAGGCGAGCGTGAGGAGACCCTCTAAATGCGGCGATTTCACCCGCGTTGAAGAAGTACATCTATATATCCTACTAGGGAATATGCCCGTGCTTTGCAATGGGTATGTGTTTATACATCGCTAAAAGTAAGGCATGTTTTCAACAGCGATGAGAAGTTGGGCAAGAAAAAAAAAACACATCAACCATAACCTTTTTGATAAACACGTGACGACAAAATAATAGAGAAAAACTAGACAATAATAGAGAGAACCTAGACTCCTCTGTAGTATCGATACCGATTGCTTCGATCGATGACGTCATTTTGTATCCTCATTGACTGCACGGTTGGAGCGTAAGCAGTATAACAATGGAAGAGAAGGCAAGGCACACATGAAGATAGAGATGAGAACTGTGAGACTGACTCCGGTGGTGCCCTCCAAATTCAAACTTCCAAAAGTAATATTTCAAACTCCTAAAAAAATCCATCCCCTCAAACCAAGGATGAATTTGGAGTGTTTTATAACTTTTATAATATTTTTAAAATACCAATATAACTAATATAATTCTCTATAAAACAATAAAGTTCACGGTTTGGCATTCCACATCCTCATTTTTTTATTTTCCTTTATCTCTCATTTTTTCTTTTCTTTTATTGTCCTATACTTCGGCTAAAACCAAGGGCTCCACATCCTTCCATTCCCATCACTATTCTAACTGCTTTTCTTCCAATACAGAACAGTGATATAACAGTATCGCATTTAATTTTAAGATCACCGTATGGAGACACAGCTTGTTTTAGCCTTATCCACTATGGCCTTCTCGGTCCACCTGCAACCTCCGATCCCTCTCCTCTTGTCTCTCGTCTTGCTTCTTCAAGCCCTCGAGAGGCCAACTGTGCCGTCTGCGGCCGGTGCTCGCGAGGCCACTGCGTCATCTGCTTCCGAGCTCTAGTAGGTTCCATTCGTGCCTCTGCAGGCGGGCCATCGACCACCAGCCAGGCCGTTCGTTCCGCGCATCGCATCCTCGGCTTTCTGAGTCCATCCCTCCTCATCAACTGTTTCAATTATCCTTCTCTCTACCCACGATTAATGCGTAGAGTGTTTGGGAGAGGTGTTGGGTATAGCCTTAGCTCTGCGGCTGTCTGCCGGCGCGCGACACCCTCCTTCCATCCTCCGGAACAGGAACCTACTACCGAGCTGGTCTCGTACAGGGTCTTCCCCGCCCCGCGTTGTTGCCCAGGATCCTCGGCTGCCGGGTCCGTTTGCGCCTTCCGCCTTCGCTGTACGGTGCCCGGCCGGCCTCAAAGGAGATATTGATCTGGTTTAATTGTGGACGCAGGAACGGGAGAAGATGGACGGAATTTTCAAGGTGAAAAAAAAAAACCTCCTCTCTTTATTATTAGGTACTAGCGAAATACTCGTGCTTTGCAATGGGAGAAAAAAAAAATTAAACACCTCTAAATCAATGCATATAAGAATAGTCTCGCAAATAAATTCTATATCCTATTATTTCGAATTTTTCTTTGCATGTGACCGAAATTTACGTGGGTCAGTTTGGTAAAAAATATTATTTTTTTGCTTTTTGACAATATATAGAACATCGAAAACGGAGTCTATATACGACATGGGCATCCGTTTTCACATAGACTGCTCCTGCTGTCTGAATCGAATTTCCGAATAAATTTTAGGCCATATTGTCTTGATGATTTCGGTTAATTGCAAGCGAATTTTAGAGTGATGTCAATTGGATTGGAAAGATATTTTAGCCTTCCATCGATATATAGAATGACAAAAACGGAGTCCGTATGCGATCTTGACGTCCGTTTTCGCATGGGTTGCTTCTTCATTCCGGGCTCGTGAATAAATTCTACGTAATATTGTTTCAAAGATTTCCGTTGACTGAGACCGAATTTTAAAGTGGTTTTAGTTGGGTTGGAAATGTTATTATTTTAGCTTTCCATCGATACATAGAACATCGAAAGCAGAGTCTGTATATGACTTGTGTGTCTGTTTTCGCGTTGACTCTTTTTGCAATCCGAATCTGGTTCGTATTGTAGCTGTGATTCGGATTTTCAGATACAGAACGGAGAGGGGCTGGCCAGACAAGTCCACCTGTTATGACGGACCGAAAAACCTTATTTGTTTTGATATTAGGTATAGATAAAGATGGAACCTACCAATTATTTCTCTTGTACCACGTTGAGTTACCTCTGCACACCGTTTAAAGATCACTAGTGTATTGCCGTGCGCCTTGCGGGCGCAGGTCCATTTTTTTTCGTGGCTGTATCCATGTTCTGGAGACCGAGTATTTTGTACAACTATTGCAAACGCTTACGTGGTGCAATAGTGTTTTTTCTCTTTGCTGTGTATACGTTGACTACTATGTAAGGCCTTGGCTATTGATTAATAGAGTAACACGTCCAAACCGAGGCCATGACAATTTGACTTAAAATCAACAATATACATATATAGATATAGAGAGCTTACAACACAAGGTTGCAAAAAAGACACATTTACACATAATAGCAAATGTTCCTAAGTAATTTTTGTTGTCCCTCCCTTCCCTCCTTCTCAGGATGATGGTAACAAAGGTAACTTTCGCTACCTGCACACATGAAAAATAACCAATGTCAGAAAACACTAAGTGTACTTAAATTCTCAAGCAACATGATTTCTAAAGAAGCATCCAGTCATCCAAGCAACCAAGGTAGGTATATAAAGAGGTATATTATATACTACAGGCCCTTATAATGCAGAACCTTAGCGGATCACAGGTGCTACGGCATATCATTCTTTATTGAAGACATGTTAACATTAACAAGACAAGGTCAAGCATAATAGGCACTTAATGTAAGAGTTTGATGGTAACATATTGGAATATGTTTGGTAACACAACTGAATAAAAGATACATTAGAACATGTTTGATAATATACAAACGCGATAGCCGTCAACAAGATATCAAAATAGGCTAGCTACTCAATGGTAGAGAGTTCACAATCAATGCATTGACTGTGCATGGCAATAGCTGTTCAGCGGCGGCATAATCTAAACATCTTCAACTGTTAGACCTGTATGTATGAGGTAAAAGAAGTGCAGGGACCGAGTATATTTGTGTGAGGACTGCTTAACGATGTCAGAATAGAGAATTAGAAGATCTAGATGCTATCACCACACATATCAGTCAGCCTAGGTGACGGTAGCGACATCGAGGTTTTGCCACTGGAGGTGCTCGAGTGCCCCTTGGTGCGCTTTTTTGCTGCAGTTAACGACATGGAACTCACCATCTAGTTTGAGCCAGTGTATGCTCCGGCACAGCTTGTGCTAGGTGTTGTTTTGGCAAGAAAGAGAAAAGAAAAATGTACTTTACTCCCTTGTGAAAGGAAAAGAATTCTAAATGCCAAACCTAGATTCAGATGAGAAGCTTAGAACTGAACTGGGACAGATTAAATAAACGTATAAACGATGATCCTACATCCTTAAAAAGCAACTATTTGGTAATGTGACTTCTCTGTATTGCATATAGTACACATCAACAGAAGTACAATAGCCCAGCAAGGCGACCAAAGGCATTAGGGACAGGGGGAACAAAATAAGCAGTGGGAGGAGGGCAAATCATCACCTCCATCCAAAGCTCCCTCGCTGCAAGGTCCAAGGTGATGAGCATTAGCAAACATGTTGTCGTAGGCTCACCGTACCTACTCTTATTACAGATTGAAGACTCGCTGGTCAACATTCCATGTAATTCATGTAGTTTGTGCAGGTAGAATTGTAATCAGACCAATACATATATTGTCAAATTTGGTTCATGAGCCAAACTAACCTCATTGGATTGGGCAAGAAGAGAAATATTGCAATAACATGGGAATAGTTTATCAGGCACAAACGTTGACGCTTTACATTAAGCAAGCAAGCATCCATAACTGCTAAATTTTGTAAACTAAGACAAACAACATTAACTAAAGAATGAAGTACTGTCAGACAATCCTAGCAAGAAGCACAACTGAAATCAAGAAAAATTTTCATAAAATGAAATAAAGAAGTGGACTATGAGCTTTACTCAGGAAGTGGCACAAGACACACTAAGCTGAAGGAATAAACCACATCTACTGCACCGTATGCAAAAAAGACGAATAGATGTTTCTCCAGTGCAGACTTGTCTAGCTATTTATTTCAGCAAAGCTTCAACCCTTGGCTGCATTCAGGAATCAAAAAGTATAAACACATCATAGCCAACCTACTTTAGGTTCAAAATTTGTAAAGAAACAGACACATTTTTAAGTCTTACATTGGCCTACCCAACAGGTCAGCTGCAGGTGTACACCCTTGAATGCGGTGAGACGATTGGATTGTATCATGAAGCTAAAAATTAACATATAAAATATACAGTCATAGGAGCAGAATGGATTACTGTCATTTAAGCATAACCGAACAAATCACTATGCACAAGATATGTGGATAGCAACAGCAAGACGAGCATTGACTTGATTAAATGTATAGCTGAACAAATCAGTACGCACATGTTGAGTTTCTGAAATTTTAAGGTGGAGGCAGAATATATTACAATCTAAGAATGTAGCAACCAATTGCTATGTTCACGCCTCCCAACAAAGGAGATAGCAGGCTAGACACGACTTGGACCATCTCCGCCTGTTTTGATATAACGGGGTCAGAAGACCCCCCCCCCATCTTATTGCATACATAAAGTACATAAAAGCGCTTCCTTGGTTCAATCCGACAAACAAGCGACAACCATGACCCTAAGCTAGGCTAACTACAACAGTGCCACTTTCTTTCTTTGTGTTTTAACTTACACATAACCCAACACTAAATAATACACCTTAGGAAACTAAGAAAAAGCCTACAATTTTAGTAGGTGATCTATCTGTTATCATGATGCTCAGGGTGACAAAAAGAATGCAACCAAAAGCAGACTGAAATCTGCCTGGATCTCCAAAATTTCATATATCTCAAATCACTTGTCTAAAAATTCTGACAGAACATGTATATTTAGGTAAACTAAATGTAATTATGATTTTCAGAAAGTCTATCATTAAGGACACCTAAAACAGCCTGAGTACCCACAACCAATAAACTGAGAAACCAGAAACGACCCCCCCCCCCCCAAATAACAGCCCATGTTAGTAGTTACGATCCACAGGAAAATCCGAAATTTCTACAGCAGGTGGATAGCGCAATCCTCCATAGGTTTCTCATATCGAGTTTTGGAAAGGAAAATACTCAGGCAACCAAAATTACCAGAGCAGCAACGCTGCTAATGCTCAACCTGGTATGCAGGTGTGTAGAACTGTAGATTAACATCCAAGCGGCGATTCTCTCTACAAAATCGGTAAGCCCCAGGACCACAACCATATAAACCATCAACAGGCATAATAAATGTTAAGGTGAATGAGGTAAGCACCTGTGCAGCATATGTTCGTTGAACGGATTCCCCTTTGCATTAAGCTACACGCCTACACTACGATAAAAACAATCACTAGGTTAGCACCAGAATCAACAGGTGAAAGCAGCACCTAGAGTAGAGCAGTTCTGAAGCATCAAAAGCCCCAAAAGCACACCCTCACAACGGCTAATCAAGCTCAACCGCATACCAACAGTAACATTTTGAGAGGAACTCTACTTTCATTTACCACTGCAAGTGCATATGCGATCTAATTCCCAATAAAAAAAGGGTAAGGGAGGAGGGGAGGGTATTGATTGACGAGGAGGGCGTGGGAGAGCGGCCAGCTTTGTGTGCGTGCGACGACGGAGAAGGGGAGCCGTTGCGTGGGGATGAAGGAGCGCAGAAGCGACACTGTCCAGATGCCTACTCCGTGGAGGGCACCCTCTTGGCAGCTTCGTAGGCCGCGGCGGCAGGTCGCGGAGGAGGAACGCGGGCTGGTTGGGGGGCAGGACGGAGAACTGCGGGAGGAGGTCCGAGCAGGCCGGCTCGTCAGCGAGGGCGGAGTCCACGCCTAGGAGAAGGGGCGCCGCCGCCTCAGGGCCCATCCCTTCGCTATCTCCAGCTATAGCCGGAGGCCGGCCAAGCGCTGGCTGCTCGCGTCCGCACACCACCGGCTGGCCACCGTACCACCTCTCTAACCGTGGTCCGCTGAGCAGCCGGCCCACAAACTCTAGCCGAACGGCAGAACGGCCGGCGAGAAAACGAAAAGGGAAAACAGGGAAGGAGATGATGACTGGATGAAGCCGGCGAGCGAAAAAAGAGGAGCCGCTCTTATTGCACGCCTCCGGCCAACCACTCCTCCGCCGCGCCATACCGCCGCACAGGACGACGGAAGGACAACCATTTCCTCGCACTGTGATAAACAGCGGCGGTAGGAGGCAACCCACCAACCAGCGGACGGCAATGCGACTCGGAACTGTCGCAGGCGGGGCCACAGGCCGCGCCCCTCCCCAGGGGACGGCGTGCCTCCCGAGGACGACCGTCCGGCGGCTGGCAGGCTGGCGGTCCCACGTGAAGCCGCTCCGTGCGGAATCCAAGAGGCGCTGCTCCCGCCAGCAGCCGCTTTTCGACGTGCAGCGGCCGCACGGCTGGGCATCCGACGGCCGGCGGCGGGGAGCCGGGCAGAGCTGCGCCCAGCGGCCAGAAGCTCTAGCTCCTTTCTTGGTTTTAAAATAAAAATTGATTAGAATCTACTAGCAGCTATCTCAGTCAGATTTTAATTCTCCAACATGCAAGGAATTAAACTGGCTGCCCATGTGGTGGAGCATTCCTTCTTTAATATCACTGCTCTGCCTCTAATACTTGACGCGGTTCCTGGTGAATGATTCCATCAGAAGTGATCTTCAATACAAGATTCAACTGATTTATATACCACGAGACATGCACTCAAAAATACGGAGTAGCTCATATATTCAAAGCAAGGCTTTAACTAATTACATATTAGGTACTGCCTACGTATTTAAATATAAGTCGCGGTTGATTTTTTTTCCAAAACTTCGATCCTTTGTCTTATTCAAAAAATTTCATAGATTATTATTTATTTTGCTATGGTTTGTTATATCATTATATAAAAGTATGAGTGTGATTAGTTTTTTAATATATTTATTACACAATTTTTTTAAATAAGACGAACAATTAAAGTTTTGAAAAAATAATCAACCGCGATTTATGTTTAAAAGAGTTTTAAATATGGAGGGAGTATGTTCGATGCGGAAAAACTACGAACATGGAGTATGTTATTGAACCAATATTATCTCTCTGTATACGAAATATGCGAGATATGTAACGAGTCCTTCTACAGGCCTGCTCGCTATGCTACTCCCTAGGCCTTCTGGCTATGCATTGGCCCGTAGGCCTTGGTCTGCTCATTGCCATTGCCATCCTCGCTGTGAAAAAAAAGGATTTCTAAATATCGCCCGGTTGATTTCTATAAAAAGCGGTCCGTCTTTTTCGCACAAACTTCCTCCGAAATCCCAGCCTTTATAGCAATTGTCACAGCCCAACCCACGGGCTACGGCCCAACTCATTCGCTCCCATCGCCTCGGCTTCCCTCTCCAACGTTGCCGAAGCCCTAACACGCCGCTCAACTCGAGTCTCCGGCAGCACCCCAAGCTCATCTCCGCCCCGCCGCACGCGCGCCGGACGCGCGGACCCGTCGGACCCCCCACGGTGGTCATCCGGCCCGCTCATTTCCTGATGACGAGCACCAACGGCGCGGTGGGCGGCGGCGGCCAGCATCAGGCCTCGGCGGCGGGGAAGCTCCCCCGGAAGCGCTTCTACCGCGCCCGGGCGCACAGCAACCCGCTCAGCGACTCGCACTTCCCGGTCCCGGTGTCGCCAGACGAGTTCGACCTCTCGCAGCACTACCCGGGGTACTTCCCCGCTGATAAGGCCGGCGATGGCGAAGAGGCTGCGCCACCACGACGGATCCGCTTCGCGGACGTCGGGTGCGGGTTCGGTGGCTTGCTCGTCGGGCTCTCGCCCCTCTTCCCGGACACGCTCATGATCGGCATGGAGCTGAGGGATAAGGTACTATTTGTTTTTTTCCCCCTTGATTTGTCTGGATGCCATAGTTCCAAGCTAAGATAGGTAGTATGATTTATGAAGAAAACAATGCATTCGGAAAATAATAATAATAATGTGCAAATTCTAGAAATATTTCAAATTTGATCATATATGCTTATAATGTAACATTGTGTGTTTCTATGCCAATGATGTGTAATACATTCCAACTAATTCTCTGATATGAAACTAGTATTCGGCGGTACACACTTTCTTTCCTACGAAAATAATATTTTGCTTCAGCTTCTTAGAGAATGTGTGCTTGAATTTTAGTCTATGATATGAGACTTGGATTTCTACTTAGAAAATGATACTAATATGATGTTTTGTTTCAGGAAATTATTTTACTCAAATATCCTATCTTAGAATTCATTGGCAAAATCTGAATCAGCATTGTGCTTCACTTATTCTGGTACAGGTAACCGAGTATGTCAAAGAGAGGATTTTAGCTTTAAGAGCATCGAACCCAGGACAGTATGACAACATATCTGTTGTGCGCACCAACTCAATGAAATACATCCCGAACTACTTCAGGAAGGCTCAGCTCACGAAGATGTTCTTCCTGTTCCCTGATCCTCACTTCAAGGAGAAGAACCACCGAAGGAGGGTTATCAGTATGCAGTTGCTGGATGAGTATGCTTATGTGATGGAAGTGGGTGGAATCATATATACTATTACTGACGTCGAGGAACTTGGAGATTGGATGCGGTCATGTCTGGAGAAACACCCATTGTTTGAAGCTCTTCCTGAAGAAGAGATAAAAGCTGATCCAGTTGTCAAGTTACTATCTACTGCCACTGAAGAAAGCCAGAAGGTCGCCAGGAATGGAGGTCAAACTTTCCATGCCATCTTCAGGCGGATCTCCTTACAAGAAGAATAAATCACTTCGGAGGGATATTAGCTCGCAGTGCACTTCCCTAGATTGTGTTACATGTATTATTTGTGCCATTTTTATACTTCTTTAGCAGAAGTTTTTCTGTTGAGGGTGTACTGATACTGAAATTGGTTTTCAAGGTCTCCAAACCTTAATGTTTAGCTCAGGTTTTTAAGAGCTTTTACCAGGATGATTTTGATGAGTTAACTCTCGAAATCCGTCCTAACCCTGTTGTTTTAGCTGTCCGATTGGATGGTTGCAGGTTAGAAAACTGAGATTTATGTGCAAATCTGACCTAATTGCATAGAAGCTAGGATCATTCCTCACATTGTGTATGCAATTCAGTATAAACTTTAAATACACCCAATAGAAAATTGTAAGTTGTCAGTTGTCACCCTCTCCAGCAAAAATAACGTTATATGAAACTATAGGTACAGGATAATCATTTTTACTACGGGAGTATCTGCAGATCCAGTTTTCACACAACATAGAGAACGGACTTGCTGCATTGCAATTTAAAGTACCTCTTAACATGTCTTCGACTGGCTGATATTGTTATATATTCTGCGAGTAGCCTGGGGCAATTACATAAGTATTACTCGATTGGGTTATCCTGTTTAGCCAAAACAATAATGTATACACATGTTTGGATAGAAGGGTATGGAGATAAGTTGTGAGTAGTGGGATAAAACCTATTCTATCCCATACCTCATTGATCTTCTATTTCCCAACCCCTATCCCTATCCCAATTTATCCAAATGCCCCTAGCTGAAGGCTAATAGGTAAACTTTAAATCTCGCCTTTCGCACAAGGCATATTGATAGAAACAGCAAAACTGCTTTAAAACCTTGAAGACTACTGCACGTATGTCATGTTGAACAGACTAGCTTGCAGACTACTGCACGTATCTCAGATCGCCTGGCCTAGGTAGTCAAAACAATTGTCTGACGACTGACATTGATAATTCCCTTCTTATTTCTTTAAGAAGCATATTGATCCTTCTTCATAAGCTATGCTTGTGTGGATTAAAACAATGGAACTGGGCTAAAAAAATTGGAAAGAACAATAGATTCTACGAACAATTAGATGTGTCACCCAGGCTGAATTGACTAACAATTGGTCTTTCTTTCTCTCAAATTTTGGTGGAGTGAAATCATATCCCTCTATTTCCTGGAACAAGCTTGACAAGCTTTGCCAGATCATATGACTTGAAATCCCTTCCAAAACACAAGCTTAGGTCCAATGCAGTCCTTCCATCCTGTGATGTGTTCACAGAAGACGTCAATTTGGTCCTCAGTTACGGTGATAACATAAATAATTCAAGAAAGTAGTTACAAGAACATGTTGTCCGGAACAGGAAGAGCAAGAGTTTCCATATTAATATCATCATTTCTGAAGCCATCAAACTTACAAAAAGTGTAACAAAGCAGCCAAGCGTATAGGCAGAAACACTTGTAGGTAAAGACTTGCTACAGGGGCATACCTTGGTTCTTCTTGTCTTATCCGCACCATTGACAAGCAAGACCTTTGCTATATCTCTATTTCTACTCTGTATGGCTAAATGCAGTGGTGTCCATCCATCCTGCATGAAATGAAACAGTATCTAAGAGAAAACTCACATGACCCTGAAAAGGGTTGAGATGATCTGAAAAGCAGTACCATTTAACTTACATTGTCAGCAACATTGACATCAACCTTGTACTTAATCAGTAACTTCACGGTTTGCAGGGCACCAGCTTGAACAGCATAGTGTAATGGTGTGGCACCATCCTGCACATCAGCAGACATAATTTGAGGGGTAACATGTAGGGAAAGCATTTTTATTCCCAAGGGACCAAACCAATGTGGCAATACCAAATGTTGCTTCAAAAAATTTTTTTGAAATTGAACTGAAGATTGCTCTTTGAGAAATTATGGTAAAGCAACTCACAAGAAGAGAGTGTGCCAGTTATCTGCTCACCCTGTCTCTAACATGGGGGTTTGCCCCTTTTCTTAGGAGATGGCTAATGACAGCCTCTTTTTTCCCTATGATTGCCTTGTGAAGAGGGGTGAAGCCGTCCTGTATCAGTAGCACATGTGAATTGACTCTGCTTTCCGAAATGGGGTCTCTTGAATACTAAAAATGAAAATCATAAACATATAGCTCACTTTATCGAGTGTGTTGATGTCAATACCACTGTCCAGCAGCTTGTCCAAGAGAGGTATCTGCAGTGCCAACGCATAACTATGAAGCGGATGCCATTTCGGCTGCACCAAACAATTTAACTTCAGGAGTTAGATTCAGTATCCAATATTTCAGAAAGGCAGTTAAACAATGCCACTAGCATTCATTTAAAGCCTCACTATTTAAGATATCTCAGAAATGCAGTAGCAATGCGAGAAATGTATCATATACAAAGATGGTCCCTTTCTAGATATGAAGACAGCGATAGGAACTTAACTGATGATATTCTAATGACATCAGGGGTCTCGTGCTGATCCAAGATAGCCTTTTCTTCAGGCGTTAAGAGAAGTTCGATTTCTAGGCAAACAAAAACAGTGACAGAGATAAGTGTAGAGCACGAATAAATACAACGGATGATCTCTAAGAGAGCTAATACTAGACCAATTAAGAGGCAGGAACGAATCAAATTTGTCTGAAAAAAAATGGACTATTACCTCTCCGGAGCTCCTGTTCTTGCTGCCGCGCCTCCTCGAACCTGGAGAACGGAGAGGAGGACGGGAAATACGAGCTTCTCTTCCGCTCTGCCTCTTCCTCTCGGTCTTCCTCGTAGTCGCTTCCGGAGCCGTCGTCCGGCTCCTCCCAGAAGACTTCTCCGTTGGAAGAGGTGGCGCGCCGTGGGGTTTTGAGGCCCGCACACAGCGGCCGCGAAAGCGGTCGGTAGAGAGCAGGTGGAGTGCGGGGAGCGGCGGCGCGGACGAGAGGAACTAAGGAGACGGCAGCTGGAGTGGTGGTTGGGGACGCCGTCGCCGCCCATGGGAGCATCTCGAGTTCTCGACTCGGCTCCGGCCGTCCGGCGCCTCTGCTCTTCTTCGCGGGGTTCGCTCGCCGTCGCCGCCTCGCCGGTGGGCTGGATATATTGAGCCAGGCTCGTCATGATAATGAAAAGCCATTGGTCGTTGTAAATGACAGAAATGAGTATAACATTTTCTAGTTTAATTTATTATTTTATTTTTATGGAAACTTCTTCTCTTTCATAATTTATAAATTAAAAGTTTCATTAAGAATTGCTGTTTATTGATGTAAATGCCATTAACCTTATATTTCTTTCTCGAGAAAAACTAGATGATTTCTCCGCGCGTTGCTGCGGGACTTTAAAAATTGATTTCAATATTTTTTTAAAAAAAAGGAATAGTATTGATTCAAATGTTCATTTGACAGAGAAAATAGAACAATGAAACTGCTATGGGTACGTTATTACTCAGCCTCTAATAATAATTTTAATAAATCTATGCAATTAAAACTACTAAAAAGATTTGTGGTGTGGATATTTCATTATGGCATGAGCAACACATCTCTGTTGATGACAATTTACTGCCTTTGGCTGCGCTTCCTAACAATACATGAATCAAAAGGACTCCATTTACCCGTCTTTTTATTTTCCGTTGTCTTGCATATGGGGTATACGTGAATCAAAGAGCCGCACAGAAGACTCCAATTTACCTATCCTTTTATCTCCTGATGTCTTGCAAATGGACATATTACATAATTATTTGGGTAAGAAAGACAAATGCCTTCGTATAATTCGAAGTTTTATATTTAGAAAGTGTAGCGACATTAATGCACGAATGAATATGAGATGCAGGGAGTAACTTCAACTTGGTATTAAATGAATTGCAATGACTGAAACACGATGGGTTCACCTGTGTATATATGTGTGAGAAAAAAATATAGTTGTATCGTAAACCGAAGAGGAGAGGGACTTGAATAGCTATTTGACAATCCTTATTAGTTGAAAACTTAGACTAATAAAAAAAATAAGTAATACGTGGAAAGTAAGACTCACCTTAATCGGCACGTTGTGGGGGTTGAGGGAATTTTTAAATTGACATGGTTTCTATGTTAATGGGCTCAAAGATGACGTGGACTTTAAAACTAGAAATATACCAATGTATATTGTATGACAATATTTTTAACAAATTATACTTGATAACTTATTTATCTTAGTTTAAAGAGATTGACTTTTAAATCATCTGGTACGATAATATTTTTAAATATATTATTTTTGAATGTACTATTTTTTATACATATATTATACCTGATAACGTATTCATCTTAGTTTTAAGATTGATTTTTAAATAATCGATTATCTATGACACATTATTTTTAATGTACTATTTTTTAAACACATTATATTTATAACTTATTCATTTTAGTTGAGAGAGATTGATTTCTAAACGATTGATCATCTGTGACATATTATTTTTGAACATACTATTCTTTAAATACATTATACTTGATACCTTATTCGTCTTAATTGAGAGAGATTGATTTTTAAATGATTGATCATCTTTGTGTTTACGTTGCGGGAATTTTATGGCGAAGTGATCGAAAGGATAAATAATTGCATGCATAGATGTTATTAGCACAGAAGATCGGCAAAAAACATTAATAAAACGTCTTAGCAGATGATGACATAGATTTTTAGTAAATGATGATGTGGATAGCTTACACGTTAAGATATGATTTCAGTGACCTCCACGTATACAGGGTTGTCTGCCTATCGCTTGAAAATCGCATCTTATACCGTTAAAATATACTTCCTTTATTACGTACTGTTAAAATCTTGCATTTATTTGAATCCTACCTGTGAGGCACCGTAGAGTTAGAATATAGATGGTGAAAGGACGATACGCTGGACTCAGCTCTATACCCTCACCTGCTCGTCCTCTCCGCCGCGAGGAAGCACGCCGTCGAATTGTGCAGCGCGCTGCCCTTGGCTGGAATTGCGCAGCACTGCTGCCACGACTCCGTGCAGCCGAGCAGAGCCGCCGCGAGGAAGCGCACCGTCGTCGTCCGCCGCAGCCACCAGCCCTGGTTGGAATTGCGACGCGCCTCGGCTGCAAGTCCGTGCAGCCGAGCAGAGCCGCCGCAACCGCTCGTCCTCTCCGCCGCGAGGAAGCGCACTCTCGCCCGCCGCAGCCACCAGGCCTTGGCTGGAACTGCGCCGCGCCACTGCCGCGAGTAGCCGAGCAGAGCCACCGGAAGACACTGATGCAGCTACCTGCCACGCGGACAACTGGCGCCCCGGCCACCGGCTTCCCGGTGGGCTCGTCTCTCGCAGCTCTTGGCTTCGATGACTACGACGAATCTGAGCCGAGTCGGAGAGGAACTTGGTGTGGAAGGAGAGGGAGGAGGACGAAGCTGCCAGAATGTTCGCCAGCGAGGACGTCGGAGCCGGAAAGTCCGCTCGCCTCCTGTGCTTGCAGGCAGACTGTCGCAAGTCCTTTTGAAGTCTGCGTGGCGTGAGGTTGGGGAAGAACGGTAGTTTAGGATACGGACAAGTGAGAAAAATTAAAACTAATACATCCATCCTAATTTTTTTATTTTTTTTACGTTAAGTATGACCGATTCGTCTTATTCAAAAATTTTCACAATAATTATTTATTTTTATTGCGATTTTGTTTAACATATAATATATTTTGACTATGAATCGGATTTTTTTTAATTTTCAAAAATGTTTTGAATAAGACGAGCTAGTCAAATTTAGTGGTAAAAAAGTTAAACGACCTATAAATTGAAATGCATGGAGTATACAATTTGGTAACGGAAGTTGACGGAGTGGCAGAAGACTATAATGTTATAACCTTTTGATGGTACATAGCAAAGAGTCTTTTAATGATATGCAGCTAAACAAGAGATCATTCAGCGATAGATAGCCAACTTCCCTATTTTCTTTTGGAAACAATTGTTAATTTGGAATTATTATTATTCAACAATGGGTTTGAACCTAGGTTTTTAGTTATTCTTTAAATATAACGTGACATATTGTCCTTGGTGGTGAAAGTTCTACAATAACCTTATCATTTTCAAGATATGTTGTCCTAATGTTTTTGGAGGCGCTCAAGCTCAAAAAAAGCTAGCGAGACTATTCTTAGATTTGGAAAATCTCTAGCGCTGCTTCTCCAACAAACAACTGGTAGCAAACATGGAGCAAGAATTCATCCCTCCAGTAGATCTAGTAGTCATTTAGTTTTTTTTTTTTGCCTAAATAGTAGATCTAGTAGTCATTTAGGTTTTTTGCCTAAATAAAGTATCAATAGTTTCCAACCTTAGCCAATAGCAATGGAAAATCAAATTCCTATGTTTTGCTTACGTCACATGGTGTTTGGGTTGAAGGAATTTCAAAAGAATTCCAAAGAAATCAACTTTCTATGTTTTGCTTACATCACATGGTGTTTGGAATGGAGCAATAGATATTTCCTTTCCATAGGAAAGGATTGCTCTCCCATACAAAATGGAGGAAATAAAATATCCATCCAACCCAATGGAAGGAATCTTTGCCCCTTCTCCCTCTCACAACCTCCTCCACTCATTTTACTGTATTCCAAACAGCTCAAAGTATACATTTCTGCGTTTTACAATCCTATAGTTTTTCACTTTTTGCACCATCTCATTTCTGTGTTTTTTCTTATTCCTCTATTTTGGTTTCCTTTGTTCCAATTAGGCCCCGTGTTGCCCCTAGGCACCTTAATTGGTTCAGTGTTTTCTTCTATGGGATGATTTTGGCTATGGGTCTCTTGTCCAGGGCATCGTTGATGATTTTCTTTGGAATAACAATTCTCTAGCACGCACATGCGCTCTCTCTCTACCTTATCGGTGTTTCATCCAACACCAGTGAATGGTTTGTAAGTGTTGTGGTTGTGTCAGCGTATGGTAGAGCAGGAGTAGATCTAGTCATCTAGAGTGAGTTTGAGGTAAGCCTTCTCATGTTTCTTTAGCGGTTTTATCAATTTGTTTTTGGCCATTACAATCTTCAAAAGCCAATGTTGCTTGATTTTTTATTTGTCTCCTTTTTTTACCGATGGAAATCACCATTGTGTAGAGCAAATAGACCGGCGACAACTGCAATAGATGCTATGGACAAGAAGATTCCGTAAAAAGTTATTATAATTTTCTTTTCTAACACGATCTTTTGTGTATTGGTTGTTGTTTTCCTTAATAATTATAGATAGCAGGATATCATATGTTTTTTGTTTTAAAAAACTTGGAGCATTTCCAAGAGGCAAGGGCCTCCTTGTCTCCTTGATGGTGACAGGTGGCAGCACGGGAAATGAAAGAGGAAAAGTCGAAAAAAGAAAAGGACACGAAGCAAGGAAGGAAATAAAAATTCAAGACCTTTGTAGCGTGTAGGTGTAGCACCGCCACCGCGCCGCGCCGTCCTAGGGAAGAGGGCAAGGGGGAAAAAAAATGCTCGCCAGAACCCTCGCCGGCCGCGTCCGCCCTCGCCTCGCGAGCCTCCTCTCCCGCGGCTACGCGCGTCCCACCTCCGCCGCCGCGGCTGCCGATGACCTTGTCATCGACGAGGACCCGCCGCGCGCCGCCTCGACGTCCGCCGCCGCCACCGCCACCGCCACCACCGCCGCCATGGCGGCCACAGTGCCGACCGTCCTGCAGCCGCGCGTGCTCATCTACGACGGCGTTTGCCACCTCTGCCACCGCGGTGAGTGGGAGGGCGAGGCCTAGCTCTGACTCTGGGGGATCGTCTAGTTGTCGGCCAATTGGGCGAACGACTGTTGTGCATTCGATTGCTGTTCTCGTTTGTTGAAGTGCTGTGATGTAGAAATTGATCTCGGATTTGCAATGCAGGGGTGAAATGGGTGATCAGGGCGGACAAGCAGGCCAAGATCAGGTTCTGCTGCGTGCAGTCCAAGGCCGCCGAGCCATACCTCCGGCTGGTGGGTATGGACAGGGAGGACGTGCTACGGCGTGTGCTCTTTGTCGAGGGGCCCGGGGCCTACTACGAGGGCTCTACGGGTTAGTTACTACACTTCTGGTCAAGTGGTCAGATCAAAAAGTTCCTGGTCACTTGTGCAGGGTGCCAGTATGAACAGATCAAACATTATGATGCTGGGGTGGTGTTCAATATGCATGAAACTGGAGTAATAAGCATGCTAGTGGCAACCATGATCTATTTGGATTACACTGACTGGCTTTTTACTGTGATGCTTTATACTAGTGATCGATTGTAGTGCCCGCTTGAACTATGCATCCTTTTTAGTGATTTAGCATCAACAAGGCAGGAGTAACAATTTTCTTTTATTTTGCTAGAGTTTCATGATCCATCGCGGAGGGTATTTCAGTTGTTGTGGGTTGACCTCATGTTTCAGCAGGATGCTTTGTCAATGTGACATCTGTCACGATTTATGACTTGTGGTGGTAGATCACCGTTGTGGTTCTTGTTGATGCTTATGATTTTTGTTAGCTGCAGGGTTGATCGTTAACTAGCATGAATGATAGTAACATAGCAAGCCTTATGTATCAATTTTCAGTGGAATAATTTGAGTTTCAGTTTATTTTGCTGCTTGCTGTTCATTCTATTCTCATAATATATATTGTATTCTGTGCCAACACTATTGCAGTTGTATCCATTCTTTCCCTCCCACATTAGCGCTGCAACTGTTTAGAAGGTGTACTTTTTATCAATGTAGATTTATTACCCTTGAGGCTTCAAGTTCTCCAAAAGTATTGTGTTCCATGTGCATGACAGACCACCTTTGGTTTCGTGATATTGTGTTGTTATTGTCTCTAAACTATTTTAGTGGGTTAGGATACCTATTCGCACAAGGGAGCGAGGCAGGGAGAAATACTGTAATTTGTCCTGTTGCACGTATTTTGAATCTGTCATGTTTCACTGCAACTGTTTCTCACTTTCAGTGATGTTATGTTTCTCTGACAATAGTACTAATTACTAATGCCTTCATGTTTTGGTTTCAGCTGCACTGAAAGTTGCATCATATCTGCCTCTTCCCTATTCAGTCCTGAGCTCCTTGCTGATCGTCCCAACCCCACTGCGGGATGCATTCTACGATTACATCGCAAAGAACCGCTATGACTGGTTTGGCAAAGACGACGAGTGCATTGTCACCAAGGACAAGGAGATTCTTGAGCGCTTCATCGACAGGGAGGAAATGCTCGGTGGTGGCCCCAGCGATAGCTTCTTCTAATCACATCTTTGGCCATGCCATTGCTCACACTTACTATATGGAAGATCTGTAAATAATCTTCATGTCTTTCTAGGTACTCGGTGGCTACTTTTCTTTATTCCAGGAACTTTGGCCGCACCCCATTTAGTTATTAACGACAACCCATCACACACCTGCAAGGTTTGTTAGGTCAGGTGTATTCCAGTTTGATTGCTAAGATTCAGCTGGGTGTCAGAGATTAGGATTTTGCAATACGGATATAATGTCCCTTGTATGACATTATATCTTTTACCATTCCTGCTGTCTCGTGTATGTTATTTCATTCAGATAGCTGCACTACTTAAAAACACCCAGTTGCCACACTATCTTGTATGATCTTCAGTGCGCTGATTTGCATACACATATTCATATGAATTATGATTTGGAGGATCTCCTGAAGAGTCTGAGGTCATTTCCACAAAGTATGTTTGGTTCTTTGCCCAACATTTCCAATGCTTGTCTTATCAAAATTTGGTAGAGTTGAGACTTGAGAGCAAAGTTGGCAAGCATTTGGTTCGGTTTGTTGCTAAACATTGTTAAGATTCCTTCTAGTTCATCTCTTGCCTATGTTTGGCCGAAGCATGGGCCATTGTTGAGCAAAATTTGGTAATGCTAAACTTTGTTAAGGTTTGGTACGGAAATTTGGTTCCAAACCAAACAGCTCTTAAATCAATATGGCCTGACCGCCTGTGGGCTGCTTAGACGGTAAACATAGATTCCAGGATAATAATTATCAGGAGAATTGTTGATGCACCATCTTCTCACTGACCTTTTTTGTTTGGTTTGTGAAATGGGATGGGATGATCCATCATCACCTCATCCTCACAACCTAATCCTCTCAAGAATTAATATCTTAAATAAAAACCTTATATAGGGATGATAATAGGTCATCGATAAAGTTTAGTACTAATAATTTGTTTATTTGGGATTTGGGATGCTTTAAAATGCTAGCAACAGCTAATGATAATTTGTGCTGCACCCAATCTTTTACGTAGGACGCTTAATAATTCACTTTTGAACTAAGTCATATAGGAGTATAAAAATTCAGAGGGAGTATTAAAGAATGGTTAAGCGCACATCTCATACATAGGCCAGAATAAGAATATTCCTTTACAGTGTAATGTCCTCAGCGTAACGAAGATTTTGCTCGCAAAATTGGGGGAAGCACAGAAAGCCAACCCGAATGTTTCATGCGAAGATATACTCAGATATGAACAACGTCCACCAATACAAAGGTTTTTAGTCCCCAGTAAGTTGATTTAAGTCAGAGATACAACTTTACAAAATACATACTGTACAGGAACGTTTGAAAACAGCTAAAGATTGCGCTCATGGGGTTCCAGCCAAGGGAATCCAAGCGTGTCAAACACATCCTTCTCGGTGTGACAGTTAACTATGGCATCCGATCTGCCAGCCTGTGAAAAATACCAAACAATAAAATGAAACTGGCAAAAAAGAGGGGATTTCCAATTTACGATTATATGAATAAACGTACATGCTTTCCACCACTGCCCTTCGTAGCTAGATACAACCCGGTGTCGTCAAGTACATATCCTTTTGATTCTGCTAGTAGCCTTAACCTGCATGTTTATTGATCTTAGTTCCAAAGGGAAGAAGTGGTTTTCGTTTGGGGAACATTCAAACAAGAAAATGGTAGATCTTGAGTTTATACCGCCGATTTAGTACATCATTCCCAGTCCATGCAAGTAGCCCACATGCATATCTGTTCCTTGGGTATACCTGTCGATACACATTGACAGTCAGTTTTATCATCTGAAAACTGGGTAGTGTTAGCCATTGTGAATTCATCATTGTCAATGCTAGCAGCAATAGGAAAACAGAATTTGTTATTACAGTAACTAGAAAAGATCATGGCAAATCAATTCATGTAATTACTACATATAAGATGGTCAAAATACTGTTCCCTGTTTTTCAAGACCATCAAATAACCAAGGATATGCATTGGAACCTTCCATTTACCTTTAAGTCAATACGGTGCCGCAGTTCACGCCCAGGATACGTACAAAGACCAAAATATGTGTCAACCCCACTATCAGTTCCCTGGATTGGATATCAACCATTTCAGAACTTATATAAAAAAACTTGATTATCAGGATTTTAAGTTAATTTATCAATTTAACACATTAGCCAAGTAGTTCTTGCTGTCACAGGAACTGCAAAAGAACCACATCACTATAGGAGTCACCACTCACCAGGGGGTGGTGTTTAACAACTTACATCAACACTGTGTATGCTAAAGATAAGATCCTCCCTCAAAAAGTTAATTTCCTTCAGACGTTGAACAAATTTGGGTAAAAAACCTGCATGACTGAAGAAAAAAATTATAAAGGTTTACATATACATTTCTTTGCATACCAAGAAAGTTACCAAATCTTTTATTTACCTTTCTCCATCAGAATGAGTTATAATAATATCCATGTCACCACAAGAAGCTTTTCCACGTCTATATGATCCTCCACAGACAATTGTTACCTACAAACAAAAAGAACATCCACAAAAAATTAAGTGATAACTAGAAAATGTAAATTGATACTATGAACAAAGTCAGAAGCATAAAGATCTGACTCAAACAATGCGAAAGCCTTTCAGTGTCTACTCAAACAATGCGAAAGCCTTTCAGTGTCTACAAGGAATGAAATACCAAAGAAGATTTGCAATTGCAATGGATATAGTGTCAAACTATGCCTTTAACATTGGTTTGAACAGCTTTTGTGTGATGCACAATACAATAGTTCCTCAAAATGATTTATGTAACTCACCCCGGGCAAGATATTACTCCCAACATCTTGCAGAAGCTTCTCCATCTCACTAACCTAGATGTGAGGGAATATGTATCATATGCAATATCCATATAAGAAGCTAGTAACAAATACACACATAGTTTTGCAAATTACATACCTCATTCCGGGGGATTCTTTGCTTGATATCATCAAAAAACTTTAATCCAATCCTCTGAGCATTTGTAAGTGATTCATCTTTCCGCAGATCATCAAGGGTACGATGTCCCTTTTCATATAACTTGAGTGCAGTTGCAGGACCAACTCCCCAAACTTCGCCAAATAAACTGATAGTCCTTACCTTCAAAATAAATTGTGTTGAGATGACAGTGGTAGTTAACAATGTCAAAATCATGTACTGCTTCACATTACCTTTTCATCATTCTCAAAGTGTTCCAGCTTGGAGAGTTTTCCAGTGGTGACTATTTCATTTATCTGCACATGGAGATTGTTGGATCAGTTGAGGCCATGTGCACTGCAAGTCTAATTATAGAAGTAAGACTCCCATTGTTTCTTGGAATTGTACTAAGGTTTTTTTGGAAAGGAATTGTACTAGTTAACACAGGTGCATTCAGATTTCAGAGGTACTTTGATACTATTTTGAGCAATATATGCAGGCAAATCTCTTTGTTAGGAACAGAAAGGTTGCACATGCCTTTTATTAGAAGAAGAGTTCACAAATATGGCTTGCTAAATGACACACAAGATACTGAAAAAACATGAGATATGTTTCTTTCACATTATTGGAACCAAAACATACTTGATGGCTTGTTTATTTTATAGAAATAGTGGCACATGGCAAGAAACACTTTTAAGAAGCAATATTAAACAGTAAGAATGGTAGAATTAGCCATACATACATGGTCTTTCAAAGATTTCCCAATAGTAGGGAGACCTTTAACTTGGTCAGCACTATCTATTTTGAATGGCAATTTCTCAATCACCGGTATGGCCTTGTAGTAGCTAAATGATCTTCTGTCATCTCCCAGGGCTTCAGGAGGAGAAAATATGACATGACAAAGCAATCAAGTTATCAACTAATCAATGAGAGAATTTAGTGCACACACCTCTATATATATCGATAAGCCTGCCAAAAATCTTGGTGATGTTCCTGTTCAAATCTGCTGGAGCATATATGCTTGGTCCTCCTGAAGATGCTTCCTGGTCATATGATTCATAAATTAGTACTTGAACATAACCAGTCACCTGAGCCATAAATAGAGGGCACAGATGAGGTGATGACACACATTTCTTCCAAGAGAACAGTTAAGCCCCCTAGCAAGAATGTACAGAAAATGTGGCAATAGCATGAAAGTAAGGTCCAAATTCATTAACAACGGGCGTCTGTACACTTGTATGGACATAAGAAATGTGCAAAAGGATGATGCCATAAAATAAGATAGTTCAGAATAAATATGGCACACAAGCTTTTCAGGTCACATTTATACCTCAATGTCAAATGTACCATGCAAACCTACGGTGTCCTTGGAATCTCCTGAGCTACTTTGGCTACTCGCATATTGGCTAGGCTTCTTTTCAGCACTTGTTCCTTCATCCGCATGTGTACTCGTTTCTGGATGCCCTCCACGTGCTTGTTCCTTCTCCCTATCCCCTCCACTAATTCTCTTGTCATCCCCAGGATGCTCAGGCGACAATTTGCTCCTTTTTGCAGGCTGTGGCACACCTAAATCTCCAGTGCCGGCCTCCTTCTTTGGCTTAAATTCCTCTTCATAGCTGATCGCAAACTTGTGTTCAGGCAGCCTCTCCCCAGACTTGAGGCACTCCTCCAGCCACTCAAAGGACACCAAGCTCTGCAACCAAATGCTCAATCAATAAAGTGACAATTTGACGAGAGGCTTTCACGGCTCAATGCAGCAACGAAATCACCAAATACGCATGTCAGCAAACCTGCACCAGCATGCGCCTAGGTATAGGAGGCTAGGGTTTGTGCGCGATAGAAGCCAGGAGTAAGCAGCGATTACCCCGCGGAAGCGGTGAAGCCAGGCGGCGTTGAGCTCCCGGAGCAGCGCCTTGGCGTCCATGGCCAGCACGTGGTTTACCCCCGCCAGCTCGCCTTTGGCGGGCTTCTCCACGACTCGGCCCCCCATCTGCACCAGCCTCTGCTTCCACACCTGCACCGACCATCCCCGACGCTCGAATGCATAAGCAGTAAGCACACAAGACAACTCGAGGCGCCAACGACAACGACAACGGGTTGCGGTAAGAGAGCGCGACCTCGAGGCGGCGAGTCTGGACGCCGTGGGGAATGATGAAGGCGGAGACGCCGCGGAAAATGCCGTCAGGGTCCCGCTCCTCTGCCGCCGCGGGCTTCCGCTTCGGTGCCATCGGAAACCCCTCCCGCCTTGCGGAATGCGGCGCTGTTGAGGGTTTTGACAGCCTTCTGCAGTTTGCTGTCTAGTAAAGTACTAGCAACTCCTTTCCTTTTTCAGTTTTCCTCAAGGAACGAACAAAATACTTTATCAAAAAAAAAAAAAAGGAAAACACATTAACAACTTAAACGAAGTGTCATCAGAAACAGAAAGGCACAATCACATTCAATTTACATGAATCACGGGAATCAAATAATGAGCAAACAGCCATTATTTGCACAAAATCATTTACAGAACACATCAACCGATGTACAGAAACAGAAATAAAACTGCACACAAATCCTATATTTAAAACTTCAACTGTATCCTCCTACCTCCTCCCAACTCCCAAAGTCATGGAAAGGAGGGGATGATTGCTTGTGAAAATCAAATCAAATCAATACCTATTGTTTCTTTCCCTCAAATTTTACAACTCAATCATTGTACAAAAACTCAAAAAGAAACAGAAGGCACGGCGAACTATCACCAGTAGCATTCGATCCACACTCTGTTCAAAAACTGTAACCGACTAACTTCTGTCTCAGGCAGTTTCTGCACTGTCAGTTGCATCTGAAGGCTTCTCAGTGGCCGTGCCATCTTCCTCTAATGCCTTAGCGGCTGATTTCTCAGGGGCCATGCCCTCTTCTGATGGCTTGACACTGTCGTCCTCTTCCAGCTGTGGATTCTCAACAGCTAAACTGTTCTCTGATGACTTGGCATTTGCTTCATCTTCCTCCAATGGTTTCCCAAGAGAAGCATTGCCTTCTGACGGCTCCACACTTGCCTCACTTCCTTCCAATGGCTTCTCAAGTGCCACACTGGACTCTGATGGCTTGGCAATCACCTCATCTTCCTCTTTTGATTCCCTAAGGGCCGCGTTATCTTCTGATGGCTCCTCACTTGCTGCACCTTCCACCAATGGCTTCTCAGGGGTTACCATGTTCTCCAACGGCTTGGCAACCACCTCTTCTTCCAATGGTTTCCCAAGAGAAGCATTGCCTTCTGATGGCTCCACACTTGCCTCACTTCCTTCCAATGGCTTCTCAAGTGCCACAATGGACTCCGATGGCTTGGCAATCACCTCATCTTCCTCTTTTGATTCCCTAAGGGCAGCGTTATCTTCTGATGGCTCCTCACTTGCTGCACCTTCCTCCAATGGCTTCTCAGGGGTTACCATGTCCTCCAACGGCTTGGCAACCACCTCTTCTTCCTCCAATGGTTTATCAGGAGCAGCATTGCCCTCTGATGGCTCTGCACATACCTCACCTTCCTCCAGTGGCGCCTCAGGAGTCAAAATGTCCTCTGATGGTCTGGCACTTGCCTCATGGGCCTCCAATGGTTTCCCAAAAGATATATTGTTTTCTGATGGCTCCACACTTGCCTCGCCCTCCTCAAGTGGCTTTATGATATCCTCTGAGGGCTTGGCACTCACTTCATTGGTCTCCAATGATGTTCCAAGAGAAGGATTGTCTTCTGGTGGCTCTGCATTTATATGCTCTTCCTCTGATGACTTCTCAGAAGGTACACCGTTCTCCGACAGCTTGGCACTCACCTCTTCTTCCTTATATGCCTTCTCAGTAGCTGTGCTTTCCTCTGATGGTTTGCTGCTGGTATCTTCATGGTGTATGGAATCTTCAGTTGTATCACTTTCTGATTGTGTTTCTATGGGTGCACTGCTCTGATGTAGTGTCTCATCAGAAATGTCACCTTGTACAAGTTCATCAGTGGTTATGCCGCTGTCCGGAGGGCCTAAAGGAAGTGTTTCAGTAGCTGAGCTGCTTTCTGATGGTTTATCAGAAACAGAAACACGTTCAGTTTCCCTTGGCTTCTCAACAGATGCATCATCTAGAGGTTCGTGATGGTCGGTTGCCTTATCAAGAGCAGCATCAATTTGAGGTTCTGGTGCCTCTATGGAAGTTGCATCAGTTTGAGACTCTGATGGTTTATCAACAGATGCATTGCTCTCAAGCTCTGATGACTCATTGTTTTGAGGCCCAGAAAGCTCTTCATTAGATTTGCCACTTTGATGTACTTCTCGCTTCTCAGTGGATTCATCCATTTGCAGCTCTGATGACTGCTCAACTGACTGATCGGCATTCTTTTGAGATTCTGCAGGCTTTTCAGCAGCTATGTCGATTTTAAGCTCTGATGAATCCTTGGCAACTGTGTCAGTAACAGGCTCTAGTGGATTCCGAGGATCTTCATTTTGAGGTTCCAGTGTCTGCTCCATAGCCGCACCCTTCTGATGTTCCGATGGTTGCTCCATCAGAACCTCAACAGGTGCAACACTTTGAGACTCTGATGAGTGCCCAGCAACTGCATCATTTTCTGCTCCCATTGTCTGGTCAGCCACTATGCCTTTAGGCTCCAATCGCTGCTCTGCATTTAAATTGCTTTGAAAGTCTGAAGGACTCTCACTGGATGCAAGTCCTTCAACTTCTGATGGATCCTTGTTTGATCTGTGAGAAGTGTCATTACTTTCAGGCTCTGGTGCCTTCTCAATACATACTTCACTCTCTCTTGTGTCCACATCAATCTTTTCAATTTGATGTGTCTTCTCAACAGCCTCTTCAGTTTGCAGTGGCTGCTCAGATGGTTCATTGGTTTGATCTGACTCACCTGCAACATCTTCTATTGGATTCTTGGTGATCAAATTGGTTGGTGGTGGCTTCTCAACAGAAATAGCACTTCCTAATATTTGCTCAGCATTCCTCTCCAAGGTCTTCAGAGGGGCTGTATCACTTTGAGATGGCTTCAATGTAGCTTCTACACTTTCTACCTTCTCAGCGATCTTGCTTTCAAGTGGTTTCTCAGCAGCAGTGCTACTCTCCAATGACTTCTCAGCTTTAGTTACACTTTCTGATGTCTTCTCTACAACATTTTCTGATGACTTCTCAGTGGGATCAGGAATCTGACTAGTTGCCATGGCAGGCATGCCAGTTTGCAATGTTTTTTCTGTGGAAACATCACCTTGCAATATGTTTTCAGCACTTGGTGGTGCTTTGGTTGTCTCACTTGTTACTGGTAGCTTCATGGAAGTATCGGCGCTCTTCTTTGTATCTTTGCTGCTCTGCAATTGGTTTTCAGCGTCTATAGTGACTTCCTGAGGTTCCTCAGTAGGTACAGTGCTCTGCAACGTATTCTCAACTGTCTTGCTTTGCAGGATACTCTCGACAACTGTATTGCTCGGCAATGGCCTATTGCTAGCCATATTACTCTCTAGCTGTTTTTCCGGAGCTACACTTCTTTGCAGTGTCTTTTTTGCAGCCACGCTGCTTTGGAATGGCTTGGTGACAGCTGCAGTGCTTTGCAATGGTGTCACAACAGCCGTGCCGCTTTGTGATGGTTTCTCAGTTGCAACACTGCGCTGCCACAGCCTTTTGACATTTCCACTATTTTCAGTTGTTTTTGCATCAACTGCACTTCTCTGGGGTTGCTTCTCAGTGCCTGTGTTGCGTTGCCATGACTTCTTAACTACTGCTGCAGTGTTCTCTGATGGTTTTACATCATCTGACTTTGTATCATCTGCACTCTTCCCATCATCTGGACTGGCTTCTAATGGCTTCACATCATCTGCACTCTTCGTATCATCTGCACTCTTCGCATCATCTGCATTGGTGTCTGAAGGTTTCTCAACATTTTCAGTTTGTTGCTGTGGCACAGGGGCTTCTGCACTTGTTTCCTCAGGCCTCACATCAACCACACTGCTTGCAAACGGTTTCTCAGTATCTAGGGGTTTCTTCAGTGGCTTATTGTTATTGTTGAACATCCTGCGTCCCCATGGGCTTTTAACTTCTGTGGTGCTATCTAATGACTTCTCAGCAGACACAGTGTGTTGCCAGGGCTTTTTGACTACTTTGGTGCTTTCTAATGGCTTCGAAGCATCTAAAGTGGTAGCTGCTGGCTTATCTAATGCTAAAGTGCTCTGTGGTGGATTCCCGGTTGGTAAATTTCGTTGCCATGAATTTTTTACTGCAGTACTGCTTTCAGACTGTTTTGTATCAACCCCATCGCTTGATGATGGCTTCTCCATGGCATCACTTATTGGTGATGGCTTTACAGTGGTTGTGCTACTTAGTAATGGCTTATCTGTTTGCGTACTTTGTTGCCATGGTCTTCTTAAGGCTGCGCTGCTTCCTGATGGCTTTACATCAATAACACTGTTCTGCAGTTGCTTTTCTACAGTGCTTTCTGGTCGCTTCTCACTGGCAACATTACCCTTTGACTCACTCTCAGTACCTAGTTCAGTTTCTGTTCTGTTCTCAGATGATTTTGTGATATCAACACTACTTTGCAGTTGTTTTTCAGAGGGAACGCCATTCTTTGAAGTTTTCTCATCTGTAGGCTCGCTTTTCAATGGTTTCTCTGTGACTTCATCGCCATGACCTGAATTATTGGTCGCTTCTTCTGGTTCCAGTTGCTTTTCGGTAGCAACTTTTGCATTCCCAGAGTTGTCCTCAAACTGACTGAAATTTCCCTTAACCATAAACAATTGAGAATGGTGAGTCTTGCAATAAAGTTTGCCTTCATGCGTGATATGGTTGGATGGGCTGAGTGTGCAACCACCATGGGTGCAACGGAAGCATGATTTATGATATGGACTTCCATTAAGAGCAACCTGCAAAAATATAATGGCATGATGTAAATGAGCCCTTAAATAGTAGTCCACAGAACAGCAAAAGAGGTTGATAAAGTTATTCGATGACCCTTTGACAGCTATACACTATGATAGAAAAGGTTTCTGAACTCTTTCACATACTTTTGGCTGAGCATGTCAGCTCTTTGGCTTGTGGTAAAGAGGTCGAATTTTTTATCCCAAGTATTTTTGCTACATGTTACTTACAAGTCTAAATTGCATAATATGTGGAAAATGTAGCAATTACTATGGATTTTTTTCCAACAATAGACATAAGTTTGATTGCATTTGCAGTTGTGAAGGAACTATGCTTCTGACAAAATGCAATAGTTTGAGGAAGATATATGAATTTAACCAGAGTACCCTCATACGCTTAAGGACATGAATAGTTGTTAGCCAGTACAAATAGGAACAAATTGTGCCTAGTCGCCAGAGCATTGTTCCTTTACTGAAGTAGTAAGAGGAAGACTTAATACTGACCTTTTCAAGCGGATACACAGTCTTGTTACAAACTACACACTTATCTTGTGTGCCGATAAACATGTTAGAGAATCTACTGCTTTGCTGGCCCTGCACAAGAAAAAAAAAGGACAGGGAATTGGACACAAATTTACTGTATATTGCAGCATGAGTCCAATATTTTAGGTACCAGGCATGCCCTAGCAAACCTCAGAATACCTTATTTCCATTTTGTTTTTCTGACTTAGCTGATCGGGTCACACCTGACATATAACACAGTAACATTTCAGAGAATGGTGCTAGGATGTGTTATATTATTAGAACAATGCTAAAATGAAACATATGGTTTAATAGGACAAAAAGGGAAACTCTACATTGCTTATTTTGGTGTGAAATGTTGTGATCATGCGGATTAATAAGATACTTTTTTAGGGATGAGAAACCTTATTGATCTTCAACAATTACATGAAGGTAAGGATTAATACTAAGGGTTGCATATTTTCGAACAGAAACCTTAGCACTGTAGCATTTAAGCATGCTAACTGTGAGGACAATAAGGTAACTAACAATAAATATCAAGACATCATAGTCCAATTGATTGTCTTCAGTACCTTCAAAACTTTTTTCCAAACTGCCAGTTGACTTTAATATCTGGTCATAGTGAGGCTTGCAGTATAAGACACCTTCAACGGAGGAATAGTTACTAAACTGCAGAAACAATAACCATAGGAACAAAGTTAGTTGCAGTATTAGTTCTATTAGGTTTCAGAGACCAAGTTTTAGCTGCAAAACAGAAGAAGACAGCGCCAATGCCAACTAGTTTGATGTAGCATAAAGTTAGAAGTTTCTGAATACAGTCTGTACCAAACAGTGTAGTCTGAAGTAATAGTGGTTGAATGCATAGCTTGGTACAAAAGCAGCATATGTTTCAGAAGGCCATTTGTTTTGCACTGTATTATTGCTTGATCATATCAACTTCCTACAAGAATTATGACAGCTAGGGAATATGATTTATGCTGCCTAAAAGGATGCCACCTAACAATAAATTTTTTTTCTTCTCTCCCTCTGGGGCACAACATGGCCTAGCGAAATAAAGTACGAAGAAATTACCATATAGTTAAACTAGTCTGACACACCAATGGTCTATGAATATGAATTCATCAAAAAGTTAAATGGATATTATATTCATAGGAAAGCAAGATGTATGCCTTGACATTATTTGGTTTTGAAGTTATAATTATCAACTATCATAACACATTCATCAATACGTGACAGGTAATTGACCATTCAGTCAATCAGTGAGCAATTGCACTTTCCAATCCTTGATAAATCAACCAACAAACAACATCCAGTGCACTGTACTCCCTACTTTACGAAGAACAAAAAAAACTTCAAGAATCAAGATTGTTTTTTCCAGGAGAGAAAAATGCTTCAATGAAGTCTCAAGCGCTTCATGATTTGTACCCAGCTTGCTATCATGCAAGAACTAGTTTTAGTCTGGTTAGGTTTAGATGTGGCTTTGGCTGCAAATAGTGGGAAAAAAGATAGTATAACAACACCACTGTTATCATGCCTTACCATAACTCCCACTATTTTGATGTAGCACAAAAAAAAAAAAAAAAAAAAAAAAAAAAAAAAACAGTAAGATCATCATTTCTCTCAACAAAATTAGAAGTGTACCAAACAATTCTTCTCATTAATACATGAGAAGAAATTTTGCCGCCCCTTTCAAAAAAAGGTGTGCCAAATTAATGTGTTCTCAAGGAATAGTGCAAGCATGTCTAATCGGGTATCAAAAGTACATCCCTATCAGAAAGTCATTTGTCTTGCACTGCCCTGTTACATGATTATGCCAAACTGCCTGCAAGAATCATGACAGCTATGCCATGTGCAAGGGAAAGCAAGTACAAGGAGCTCATGATATAGCAAGGCACGGTTTTTAACACTTAAACTGATATCGTCAGTAGCCTCTGAGGATAGATTCCTCAGAAAGTAAATGCATATTATATTCATAATGACAAAAATGTTTGTATAATGACATTATTTCATATTCTAAGTTAGCATCAAAAGGTAAGATCAATTGTCATTAGGCATTCATCAACAAGAAAACAGGCAAACGTCCACTCAACCAATTAATTAGCGCACACACTTTGCCATTCGGTTGCAAGAGTGAGGAAAAAAAATCCATGATGAAATGAAACACCAAAATCCGGTACTCCGTACTCCTGCTCATGATGTGTACCCAGTTCGCTCTGACGCGAGAACTAATAACACTGCAAATTCAACGGGAAACAACCAATTCCGTGCGCATCTCCAGCACAGTCGCAGTCGACATGACCAGGCAACCCATCATCTTGGCCGGTCCGGCTAACAAACCCAGACCACCAAGTACAGCAATTGAAGCATCGGCCAAACAATTCGAAGCAAGGACAACAAAGCAAGACAAGATAACCCAGCTACCCCGAGCGGCGCTCGCAATAATAGCCGGAATCACAAAAGAACGGCAACAGTGTGCCGGATACTACACGTGAACTTTTGCTTCGCAAGACTCTGGTGAACAGGCGAGCCAAGAATTCCCTGCGCTGCGCAAGCTGGGGGAGGAAGAGAACAGAGAGGAGGAAAGGGGAGGGACCTGGAGCGTGCTCTTGCAGTGGTGGCACCGGAAGCAGGGGCGGTGGTAGACGCGGCCGTCGGCGGCGAGCTCCTCGACGGGGTACACCGTCCGTCCGCACGACGCGCACTTCTGCTTGGTGCCGCCCCACGCCCCCGACATCCCCTCGCCGTCGCCGCCGCCCCCCTCCTGCTCCGTCCTGCTCGCCGCGATATAGAGAGGGTAGGATGGAGAAGGCGAGAGGGAAAAAAGGAAAGAAAGAAAGAGGCGACGGCGACGGGTGGGGTGGGGTGGATGATTGGCGGAGGTGGAAGTGGAAGGAGCGGAGGCGGAGCAGGGGGCGTGCACAGCTCAGGCCAGTCCAGTCGTGGTGGAGCGGATGGAGAGGGAGGGAGGCGTGGGGGGAGAATAACGGCACGGCAGCGCGGACGGCGAGTTGGTGCGGTGTGCGCTCCCGCCTGGCGCCTGCTTTTGTCAAAAGACGCCGGGAATTTGCTACGGGCACCGCGGCCGGTCGCCAGCAGGGATTTCTGGGGTGTGTCCGCCATACATTTGGATCGGAAGGGAGAGGTGAGGGAGCAAACTTTCTTTCCAAAGTGTGATCATGAGAGGGGTTGTCAAATGATGGTGTTATAATTTCAACATAATTGTTTATCAGGTACTAGTACAAACTTAGCTAGGCCTATGATAACATGAATTTTAGAGGTAGAATTTTTCGAAAATGCTCATGTCTTGCCCACACTTTTGCTCATTGATTTCAAAAAATAAAAATAAATCCAATTCATTGTTCCCACGCTAGTAGCTAGCTGTCCGGCAATCGGCGTCTTATTGTGGCCACATAAACCTTATCCTCTCCACCTGTTGTATCATCCTCTTGTCTCTCCCATCTCTCCACATGTTGTTTCATAGCAATCCATGGCACCGACTCCACGCATCTATGGCACACCTAATGCGGTGCTGCATCTTGGCTGAGACCTACCTCGGTGACACAGAAGAAGGCGCCGGTGATCCATGTACCCGGCGATGGAGGCCAACACCGAGCAACGGATGATCACCTCCATGAGCTCCATCAATGACCGCGAGTACCACTCTACGAACCCGGATGCGTTGGCATACAACACCATGCAGCTCACCCTCGAGCTTGGGTCTGACCACACCACCAACGGTGACTGCGGTGTCTCTAGAATTAGTGCTTTTAAGGCAAACACTGCAGATGTAATCCTTGGTGCCTTCGGTCGAAAGAGGGAGAAGACACGCTAGAGGGAGTAAGCTTTTACAGTAAAAATGTCATATGTTGCATTAGTTGGTTTAATTTGTTGTGGAAGATTATTTTTGGATTATTTGTTGTGTCTTTCCTTTGTTGATGTTGATTCAATTCTTTTCGAAGGCTTCATTCTGATTGTTTAGTAATTAACAAACATCTCTTATTTGTGCTATGGTTCTTTCTCCGAGTTGAATTTATTTCATGGGTGTTTCAATAATAAGTCAAAATGGTGCATTGTATTTTGTTTGATGTTTCCTTAGCCCTTTTCAAATGTTGCGGGGCTGCTCTTGACTCGTCCAGATTTTCACATGATGTTTCAAATTGCATTGATTTTTAGAAGGCTAAAATCGCACCCGGATCGGATGTCCTAGCGCTAGCAATACTAAGAATGTTTAGGGCCTCTTTTAGAATAGGAATTCATACTCGCATATTTTTATAATCAAACATCCTATATAAGATTCGAATATTCAGAATGACACCAAACGACTATGCTATAAATGAGATATATGGCAGAACCATATAGCAATGTATGCTTTCTTATTTATATGTTGTTGATATTCCATCATCAAGATAGTTTATGGCAGTCATACATCTATGCCAAATATGGATAATTCTTCCTCATCCAATTTAATAAATTTCCAAACTGCTTAAACTAGAAGTTAAATAACCGTCGTGAACTAGTTTTTTTCCTAGCTCACACCCTAGTCCCCATTAGTTTGGTGGCCATTCACCGATTTTGCCCCAGTTTAAATTCCCATTAGCCTAGAAGTTTTCAATTCTTCTAGACTCCCATTGAAACACTAGAATTTCACAATAATATTTTAGAAATTTCACATGTAAAAGACATAATTTTAGGAAAAAACCGCATTCCAAAGGAACATAAAAGTTTTATATTCCAGGTGTTATATTTCGTGGCAAATAAACGGAAGGACATACAACTAGTGAGTTACAGGAAACTTTGGAGGGTTCATGTACTATAGATGCACATCGTCATGCGTTGATTTTCTTTAGCGTGATGGTGATAAATCAATAATAATTGAAGATTCTGTGGCTAAACACTAAAGCAACTAGTTTTTACTCTTTTCTCTATATGTGAGGTATGCTTATTCTACGTGTTCAATTCTAAACTAGTTCGTGTTTGAGCTGTTATATGGGCACTTCCGGTTCCATTTGCCTGCTGTCTGGGCTTTTGGCTGAATCCAACGACTCACGAGGATGCTGCCTTGTGGATGACACGCCGGACCCACCTCAACCAGCCGCCGCAGTCAAATTGTCAAATGTCAAAACAGCAACCTCTGAGGGTGGTAGACTGGTAGTAGATATGAACCTGTGTGGGGGCCTGGACGGCCGATTTTTTCTTTCTTCCTTCCCCTGCCCCGAGGCGCTTCCGATCCGGCGTCGTCGTGGCGGGCTCTCGCGGATCGCAGGGAAGCCCCTCGACGAATCACGACACTGCGATCGCTGATGGTCCATTGCCCCCAGAGTGGTGTGCCCACCACCGATGTGAACTGGCTGGCCCGCGCGCTCCTATTTAGCCAACGGATCCTCGCTTGCTTGCCTGTAGCTAGCTACCCGGCATCGGGGGTAAGCGCAAAGGCTGTTGTGTTTTATTGGGGGTTCGCCGCGGCCGCGATGGAGGGCGGCCGCCTTTTGCTTTTTTTTTTTTTTTTTTGAAAGAAAGTTGTTGATAACTTCCGTGCACAGTTTTTTTCCCCCCGGCCGAGGTGAGAGCATAACTTTTTCACTTTCATTCTGAAAAATATTGTTCACGTAACGGTTCGATGGGATTCCTTTATTTATAGCGACTCACAGTCTGTAGCAATGTATACCGACTAACGATTTGACGGGATTCCTCTATTTATAGTGACAGTCGTCCTACGCTAATTTGGTGTTGTGGCATAGTGTACGTTTCCGGTGACAGTAAGTTTATTTGTGTTTGTTTAACTCAATATTACGTAGTATTAGCTAGGAATTTCTATTAGCTATGCATCACATTACGTGTATGAACAATCTTCAGCTGTAATATACACCGCTCCAAGTGTGTACCTAATTTTGTTGTAACCGCCATTCTCTATTGCACCGTCCAATATCATACTACATGGAGCCCAAACTCCCAACTTCATATCAGACCAACATGTGGCGCGCGCGCAAAGCGCGCACTAATACACTAGTTTGGATTGGAAGGGAGAGGCGAGGGAGGAAAGTTTCTTTCAAAGTGTGATCATGAAAGGGTAGGCCTTTGACAATATGAATTTTAGAGGTAGAATTTTTTGGAAACACTCATGTACGAGCGTCCGACGTTCCCACCCTCATGTCTTATCCACATTTTTGCGCGTTGATTTCAAAATAAAAAAAAAATCCAATTCATTGTTATGCTGGTAGCTAGCTGTTTGGCACTCGGTGTCTTAGTGTTGCCACATAAACCTTATCCTCTCATGTCTCTCACACATCTCTCTCCACCTGTTGTTTCATGGCAATCCATGGCGCTCTACACATCCATAGAACACCTAATGTGGTGTTGTATCTTGGCTGAGACCTGCCTCGGTGACTTAGAAGAATATGATAGTGATCCATGTACCCGAGGATGGAGGCCAACACCGAGCAACAGATGACCGCCTCCTGAGCTCCATCAATGACTGTGGGTACCACTCCATGAACACGGATGCGTCGACCTATAACACCATCACCCTTGGGCTCGGGTCCGACCACACCACCACCGGCGACTCCCCTAGCGGTGTCTCTAGATTTAGTTCTTTTGAGGCAAACGGTGCAGCTGCAATCCTCGGTGCCTTCAGTTGAAAGAGGGGGAAGACATCACTAGAAGGTACAAGCTTGTACAGTGAAAATGCCATATAATCCCTTTATCCCATGAAATAAGTCATGCATGTATTTTAAAAAAGTTAAACTTTAAAATCTTTGATTAATGATTTAGTTAAAAACACACATTTTTAGTGTATGCATACTATATACTCCCTCCGTATTTAAATATAAGTCGCGGTTGACTTTTTTTCAAAACCTCGATCATTCGTATTATTCAAGAAATTTGATGAATTATCATTTATTTTGTTGTGATTTGTTTTATCATAGTATATAGTTTAAGCATAACTTGTTTCCTTATATGTTCACATAAATTTTTTGAATAAGACGAGTGATTGAAGTTTTGAAAAAAAAGTCAACCGTGACTTATATTTAAATACGGAGGAAGCATGTGGATTCATGTTCAAAAGTACTTTTTAGATTATGATATTTTGGTGTTTGTTGATGCTATATTTTAAAAGAAATAAATTGTTAAACTTCTGCTTTAAAGATCGTACTAAATACATGCATGCCTTATTTCATGGGATGGAGGGAGTATTGCATTAGACGGTTTAATTTATTGTGGAAGATTATTTTTGGAAGTTGAGTTACTTTATATTTTCAATGTTGTCTTTCCTTTGTTGATGTTGATTCAATTATTTTTTGGATGTTTCATTCTAATTGTTCAGTAATTAACAAACTACATTGATTTGTGTTATGGTTCTTTCCTTGAGTACAATTTATTTCCATGTGTGTTTCAAGTGTAAATCAAATTGTTGCAATTGTATTTTGTTTGATGTTTCCTTAGCCCTTCCCAATGTTGCGGGGCTGCTCTTGTCTCGTCTGGATTTTCACATGATGTATCAAGATTAAATCAAATTGTTCCAATTGATTTTTTATGTTTCTTTAGCCTTTTTTAGATGTTGTACAGTTGCTCTTGACTTGTTGCATGTATTCAATGGTGTCTCTAAATTTCGCATGATATTTCAATAGTTATTGAATTGTTGCAATTACTTTCCTTAGTATTTTTCTTTACTTGTCTAGTGAATTACAATTTTTTTCTTTCCCATGAAATAGCAATTGCTTTTTCTTCATAATTGAGCAACTTCTTGTCAAATGTGTAGTTGCATTCGTAATTTCGTTAAATTTTGTATAAAATAACTTTGATTTATTTTCTCGTGAAAAGAAATGGCAATTTTTTGCTTGATGTTTCGACAACTTACCTCAAATGTTGTAGAAGAATAATTGAATTGTTACAATTGGATTCCCTCTTGTATTTTTTTAGAGTTGTAGTTATCGTCGATGTCAACTGTTTCATCCCAATTCTTGAGCGAACAGTTGGCTAGGGTAAATCTTTTAAAAATAAATTGGCAGCAACAATGCATAGAGCGGAGAGGAGGGTGGGTTGACAAATGACGTGTACGGAGTAATTACTGTGGATCCCACCGTCCGATCGCACATGCCCTGATTGGACATCCAGGCGCTAGCAATGCAGAGAATTTTTAGGGCCTTTATTAGAATAGAAATTCGCACTTGCATTTTTTATAATCAAACATCCTATTTAAGATTCGAATATTCATAATGACACCACAATGACTATGAGATAAATGATATATATGGTAGAACCATGTAGCAATGTATGCTTTCTTATTTATATTGTTGATATTCTACCATCAAGTTAGTTTATGGCAGTCATACATCTATGCCAAATATGGATAATTCTTCCTCATCCAATTTAACAGATTTCTAAACAAATAACTATCGTAAACTAGTTTTTTCTAGCTCACTCCCTATAGTCCCCATTACTTTGGTGACCATGCACCAATTCTGCCCCAGTTTAAATTCTCATTACCCTAGAAGTTTTCAATTCTTCTAGACTCATATTGAAACGCAAGAACTTCACAGGAATATTGTAGATATTTCACATGAAAATGGTTCAGTTTCACATGAAAAAGACATAATTTGAGAAAAAATCCGCATTCCAAAGGACTTCAAAATTTTAGATTCAAGGTGTTATATTTCGTAGCAAATAGGTTCATGTAATATAGATGCCCATCATCATGCATTGATTCACGAGCCTTTCTCTAGTGTGATGGTGATAAATCGATTAATAACTGAAGATTTGGTGGCTAAACACTAAAGCGACTAGTTTTGTACTCTTTTCTCTATGCGAGGTACACGCTTATCCTACGTGTTCAAATCTAAACTAGTGTGTATGTGTTGGAGCTGTTTATATGGGCACTTCACGTGTTCACTTAGCATTATCACACCCAACCCATGGGTTAGGGATCATGAGTAGAGTAGCGTTTGTTCCGGTTCCATTTGCCTGCTTGCCTGGGCCTGGCTGAATCCAACGACTCACGAGGATGCCGCCTTGTGGATGACACGCCGGACCCACCTCAACCAGCCGCCGCAGTCAAATTGTCAAATGTCAAAACAACAAACTCGAGGCGAGGGTAGTAGCCGAACTTTTTTTCTTTCTTCGTCCCCTCCATTCCCAGTGAAGTCATGGTGTGGGCCTGGACGGCCGATTTTTCTTCTTCCTTGCCCCAGCCCCCCGGCGTCGTTCGTCCGGCGCCACCGCTTCCGGTTGTAGCGATCGAAGCGCGTCGCTATCCCACGCAGCAGGAGCGGATCCAGGTCCAATCAATCAAACGCTTCCCTCCCGCTGGCCCGCTCGCCGGCCGGTCGCAAAGCTTGCAGTTGTTGCCCGGCCTGCGGCGGCGGCGCCGTCGTGACGTCTCGACGAATGACGACACTGCGATCGCTGATGGATGGTCCATTTGCCCCCAGAGTGGTGTGGTTAGTAGCGTGATCTGCCGACGCGACCACCGATGTGAACTGGCTGGCCCGCCGCCCTCGCGCTGCCTATTTAAGCAACAAATCCTCGCTCGCTTTCCTGGAGCAAAGCTACGACACAGGCATCGGGGGTTCCGGCGAATTGAACTTTTCTCGTCACCGTGGCGTGGAGCAACGCTCGTCCGGCCGTGCCGCCTGTAAAGCGCAAAGGCCGTTGCGTTGTGTTTTATACTTTTATTGGGGGACGCCGCGAACCCGCGATGGAGGGCGGCAGCCTTTTTTGCTGCGGATTCCGCGAGCGGCAAGTGAGTGAAATCATGTTGATGATGCCCCGCTGAATCGTGCTCGCACGAGCGAACATTCCGGCGAGTCGGCGACGCCGCAGCGGACCCCCGATCGACCGTTGATGCGGCAACGGACCGACCGGCGTCCAAAGATCGACCGAGTGCTCCTCGCCGGCGTCTTAGCTCGATCGGCTTCTCCTGACTAATGAGCCTTACAATAGTACTCCGTACAATCTGATGGAAATTTAGATAAACTTCTCCATGATTTTTTTGGAAAGAAAATTGGTGATATTTGTTTCTAGAAGGTTAACTTCCTTGCACAATCCAATTTTTCCCTCGGCCGGGGTGAGAGCATAACTTTTTCACTTCCTTTCTGGAAAAAAATATAGTTTATGTAACTTTATAAATGTTCCTGCTTAAAATGATTTACAGCAAGTTCACCCACAAATCCGCACCCGAAATCCACACCCACGCCCCAAGTTTTAATGACAAATCGGCTTGTGTGGTATATTACTTAGATGTAGAATGAATAGTTGTAGGTATTTTATAGATTTTTGTTGTTTTTCCATCATCAAAATGAAGGTGAAATTTTGAGGGTGCATGGTCTAGTACATCGTGACTGGTTAGAATCTAGCAACTTTAATTAATGTATGTACTAATATATCACGACCAGCGTCATGAACCGATCAGTGATGTCAAATACATACGTAGATCTTTTTTTTTTTGAAAAAAAATACGAATATCTTCTCCTTTGTGGGTCACATTGGAGGATATATCAGTATATGGCTATGTCTATATGCAACTGTGTCTTCATGGATATTACGCGGGTTGTTTCCCTGATCTCAGAAAATTTTAATATGTATGTGTAATCTCTTTTGACCCTCTGCATGCGGGCTGTTTGTATTTTATTTTCCTCTTTTTCTATATCGACAACTTAACTCCTTTCCCTTAATTGAATTGGCAGAGCTTCTACCACTTTCAAAAACAACTCATTTTGATAATATTATATCTTGTGATTACTGTTGAGATAAAAGAGAACGAAGATAAAAGAGAATGAAAAACCCCTTCCATCTCGAGTATCAGGTATATTTTGTTTCTTTAAGATAAAAGTTGTTTCACTGGTGTAACATTCATGCGAACAAAATCATGATAACAAAAAGAAATACAAGTTGCATCCCAATTTATAAGTTGTTTGATTTTTATACTAAATTTAACTAATTTATTTTATGCAAAAAAATTATTATAATATGAAAAAATCAAGTCATAATTAAAGTATGTTATAGGTTAAACTAATTCACAATAAAAATAAAATAATAACTATATATTTTAAATAAAACAAGTAAGTCAAATTTGGTCAAACAACCTCTAAACTGGGATGGAAAGAGTACTAGGGAATATTTATCCAGCTAATCACATCAATTTTATGTCGCCAGTGATACACCAGGCAATAATATATTGTGGTCAGGTCTAGCCGAACGGCGATTGCTCAATCTTGGTGGTTCTATCTAGATTATCCGGTAATGTAAGTTGGACAGTGCTATCCCTTTTCCTAGTACTGTTCGAATGTGTCAAAGATAATGATGGAAAATTCTTGCGTTTGTGCTTCAACACAAGAGGACATCAGACTTAACTCAAAACCCAAAAAAGTAACAGCATAGGCAACGCTATCTTCACCTTTTTTTTTTTTTTGAGAAAACCAATTATCCTCACCTTATTAGTAGGAGCTAACAATTTGTGTTCACTCTTCGCTCCCTATCAATTTTCGCCCTTTGTGCTGTATATTGCCTAGGCTTGGGTGAAGTTTGATTTCACTATTTCAGGCATGGCGTTTCTCTAGTATTGTGGGTTGTTATGTCCAAACTCCAAATGCGGCAGGACGGGTGGATAGTTCTCATCGATGGCAAGGCATACAAATATACAATGATTTATGTAGGGAAGATCACAGGGCGAAGAAAAATAAGACAACATCGAGTTCAGACTTTCAGAGTGAATCAACTCTTCATCATTAATTATTAACCGTCAGATTCTAGCGCAGAAAATAGTTCTAGCTACCAACTTTTGATTAGGATCATCAGAGTAAATGATTGATCCTATCTCTAATTAAGCTCTCTCTCTCTCTCTCTCTCTCTCTCTCTCCTGATAGACAGAATCCAATTGACACGACGGCCCTTAATAAAGCTAACTGAACATGCCGAGCATTTGCTCGACCATGGCTTTGGCGAGGTTCGCAAGTCTGGTGGCCTCGACGACCTCCTTCCACACCATCTTCTTCGCCCCAGTTTCGTTGATGTATTCCGCGTAGTAGACTTGCTTCCAGCAGTCACCCGCCGCATCCCTGAGCTTGCCCACGCACACAAAGTAGTAGAAGGGGGCAAGCCCGTCGTCATCGCCGCCATCCTGCCTACGCCCGGCGACGCTAGGTTTGTACTCCTGGACACTCACGCGGCACACCTGGATGGTGTGAGCTAGGGCTTCGAAGTCCACTTGGCAGTGTTGGAAGGCGAGTGTTATGCGCTCGCCCCACTTGGCCGAGCGGAGGGTGTTGTTGACCTTAGCGTCCGCGGCGGCGGCGGCGCTCTGGAGGAGGTCCATGGCGACGAGCGCCAGGTCACTCGGGTGCTTGGCCGCCGTGCTCCGCTTGTCTGACCGGAGCGCCGACTCGCACGACTCCCGTGTGAGCCCAGGCCCACGGAAGCGGTCCACGCCAGCCTGGTCGCTCGTCGCATCTGCGCACACCTTCGCCACGAGGTCGCCGTCGGCCCTGGCGAGTAGAGGCACCGCACAGAGACTGAGGAGCACCATGGCGAGCGTGGAGGAGGTGGTTGCCATGGCTTTCGCCATCTTGTGCAAATGTATGCTGAAATGAAGGATCGATCAGTAGTGCACTGCGGAGACGATCGATGGTGCATCATGGCTGATCTATTTATAGCTAGGGCGTTCAGTGATCAAGCTCGTATGAATGTGAAGGTAGCATGCGTGCAAGCAGGATATCTAAACCATGGGTTCATGCGCATTAATTTGTGTCTGTTAACGCCACCCAAGTGAAGATATGCCGATAAACGCCTTGGATGTCCTGATGACTCTTATTTAAAGAAATAGGCTAAAAGTCAACCGAGTGTTTGGATCCGTTCCGTCACGCGCCTGCCTGACCGTCCGATCTGCCCAGCTGCCGGCGGATGCGAGAGACGTTGTGTGTTGACTGACAGGTGGGCCTCATTACTATTTGCATTTTTATTTGACTCAGCGCCTTGTCTCATTTTCTGTCGCTCGGAGGAGCCGTTCGTCTTCACTGAGGACGGCGACGACGAGGGGAACGAGGTTTTGCCATCGCAGGTATGTCGACCACCTGATTTGTGTTGCGGAGGAAGAGGGGATTTCTTGTGTGGCGTATGGTGAGTGTGTGCATCTGCGTTTTGAGCTGAGATTTTAGGGTTTGGGGGGAGGAATTGGGGTATTCGCTGTCGAATTTCCTCTCTGTTCGTCGTTGTGTTTGGTTTCCTCGCTGGAGTCTTGTATGATTTTGATAAGATGAGCTGACAAATAAATGTCAAATCGAGATTTATGTGATGAACTCGGTAGGGGGTGGGGTTGAAATTTATTGGGGGAACATGGCAGCCAGAGCACAGTGGAGAAATTGAGCGTAGATGAGAAATTGCACGGACTAGTATCTGGTTGAGTTTATTAGGATTTAGCTTTTTGTTAGTCTCACCTATGAATTTGGAAGGGATCCTTTTTTCAGTGACGATTTTACGCCGGTGATTTTTGAAATTTGTTAGGGGGACATGGCAGGGAGAGGAGAGTGGAGAAATTAGAGACTACATACGTGACTTGATTTTTTCTGACTAGTATTTGATTCAACAGGATTTTTGTTTGCACGGTTTTTGCGACACCCACGAATTTGCAATTCAATGTCGATTGTGCTATGGCCTAATGGTGCTCGTACAGTGTGTGAAAATGGGTTTCAGAGCATACTGTGGAATGGGAAAAATAGTAGATGGTAAACATGAATTCATTCCACGATTATCCAATGCAGTGGGTTTTTTTTAGACATGAATTCATTCCACGATTATCCAATGCAGTAGGTTTTTTTGTTCAGTGCAATGGTGTGTGGTGGTGGTGGTGGGAGGTGGTTAGGGGGAAGGGGTGCTGTTGATTCAGCTTTGCCAATCGGTGGGAATGCATTCCACCCATTTCTACCTCTACTTCTCTCAAGTCTAAGATTTTATCGATGTTTGGCGAGACTTCATTGCCTCAAGTGCATTTCTTTGCCAACAATCTAGTAAATAGGGACCCCATGTCTGATGAGGAGACATTCATATGTTTCATGCTCGTTGCTCTGAATAGCTTTTTGTGTCCAAATTCATCCCTTACACCAAGCTCAAGCTATCTCGGTGCTTTAGATGACATCGAAAAAGTGAAGGATTTCAACTGGTCAAAGTTTCTGTTGGATTGGTTGCTAGAAAAACTTAAAGATTTCACCAGAAGTAACAAGGGGTCAAAGAGTCTTTGCGGTTGCTTGTACTATCTTGCTGTAAGTTTTGGTTGCTTCTGCTAAATTTATGTTATATCACTACGCTGTTTTATATGCATTACATATGTCCGAGTAATCTTTTAGGTGTTATAATGCTTCTTTATTACCTTTTATAGGTAGTTTATCTTGATTCTATTGACTTTGGGGACCGACAAGTTCTTGGTGGGATGCCACAGATTGCAGTTTGGAAGCATGATATGATCAAATTATATTCCGAGCTTGCTTCATCCAACCTTAGCAAGTAAATATTTATCTTTCTTCTTCACGTTAACTGAGACTCCAGTTTTTTGCTCTGCAAATACGATGCTGACGAATTTTTTACTTTTTTTTTTGCTACTGTGTGCATAAGCGAGAATGCTGTTGATCTTGGAGGAGCGCACTGCACGTTCTGGTCTCTTGGGCAATCCCTGAGGCCTCGAGGTTTTGTCAATAATTTCGTATTAGCAGCTTTCTGCCGTCACCTTTTTCTGAAACCAAATGGTCATCCAGATCAATCAAAGAAGCATTACTTCTACACCGTAAGCATGTTACAATGGTTTTCTGTAGCACAATCCCCCTTAAGTGTATTTGTATCTTTTTTACAATGTAAAATACGTAAAATACACTATAAGTGGGTGCTTTCGTTACACTGTAACTATGATGTCTTTTTTTTAACACACTCTTTTTTTAATCACAGTGTGTATTTACTGTATGTAGTGCCACTTTTCTTTTCCTTTTTTTTGCAAGGTCTATATCTGACCTACTGGTCATCTTTTTGAGGACTGTCATTTTTTTACAGCTTCTCTGTATTCATGTTATATGCAGTATAATTTTTAATAACTGTATTTTCGCATTTACAGTGTAATTTTGTAAGTGCAAATTTTTTAGTGTGTAAAAATATGCTATCTATAAGATATGTAATATAACTTGCTTGAAAACTGTAATTTTTTAATTGCAAGCACACACTATACTTTTTACACTGTAAGTTAACTTTTTAGAAACAGTATTTTTACAGTGTAATGCCCTAACTGTAAGCGGGGTGGGGGTGGGGGTGGGGGTAGTGTAACTGTATTTTTCATTTTTTCCGGTATAAGCATGTTACAATGTATTTTTCATTTTTTTTAGAGTTCAATGGGTTTGGTGTATAAGTAATTTTTAAGTGTAAAAATGTAAAATATGTAAACCATGTTATATGTGTAAGATATGTGTACAGATTTCTCTTACAGTGTAAATCTTTTTTTTGCAAATGCAACTTGGTGAAAACTGAAATCAGTATATTTTTCACACTGTAAGTTAAATTAGAAACAGTAATTTTTTTATTGTACATTACAAATTGCTAGCATAACGTCCTAACTGTAACTGTAAGTTGGGGGTGGGGGTGGGGGTGGGGTATCACAGTGTAGTATTTTTACATTTTTACAGTATAAGTATGTTTTAGTGTATTTTCTTCATTTTTTACGGTGCAGTTACAGTGTATTTTTTGTTACAGTGTATATTTTAGTTATATTTTTACAGTATAAGATGTTTTAGTGTATCTTCTTCACTTTTAACAGTATGGTACAGTGTATTTTTGTATTTTTACAGTATAATGGCTTTTTTGCTGTGTATATGCTACACTGTAAAATAATGTTAGTATGTGTTTTTACAGTGTATTTTTTACAGTGTTACATTGTAGTTGTAGTGTATTTTAGTTACAGTTACATTGCAGTTACAGTGTATTTTTCAGAATGGAGTTACTGAAATTATTTGTTCATCAGCAGGGGGAACCTTCTTTTCGTCAGTGCAATTTTGGTTTTCTAGGTGTTCCACGGAACCCTCAAGGTATTCAAATCATGTTTACCATTTTTTTCTAGGAATGTTTCTACACTTTTTTGCTGATTAGCTAAAATGATTCATTTTTGGAAATGTTTTTTGAGACATCTGAACTCATACTTGACTTATATCCTTTTTTTGGCCATTTTTTCTTTTATTTGACAAGGACAAGTTGGCCCTCTTTTTTTTTATTCTATATGTGTGTAGGGGATAAATGATTAACCTGATGAACATATTTCCCGATGGGTGGGTGACCTTGACTCCTTGTGAGGTCAATTACCTGGGTCTTAAATATGGTGCCTGCGATAGGTTGCTGTATGTCGTGACTGATGGGGTAGTTGAGTTTGACGAGATATATAGGATCATTCGTGTGGTTGAAGAAATTACTGGGTCCAGCAAGTTCAAGGTCTGTAAGGATCATGCTGGGAATTATTTTGTGTCCTGTGAGAGTCTCATTGATGCATACAAGTTTGATCATGCGGCACTGTCGGTTTCAAAATGATGACTGAGATTTTCTCCGCTGGAAGGGTAGATGACATAGATGACGTGAAGGATGCTCCATTTATCTGCAAAAGATCCCAGATGGTGAAAAGAAGTGCAAAAGGGATGTTTAGATGAATATCTGTGCTTTTCTTTTTATTTTGCACTGCAACCTATGAAAGCCAGTATACCTGCTTTTGTATTGGGTAGAATATATGCCTATGTATCAAATTTTTTTTTGGGGGGGGGTGGGGGGTGGGGTTGGGTTGGGTAAGATACCCTTTTTTTATTCATCAGTTTGATTTATATGCTGTTATATTTCATCAGTGTCTTGTGAGAATAGGCCACATTGAATCTAAGTGTACAAAATGAATACAGGAAATGTATCCATTCAAATGTGTGGTTTTTATCACAGCGTGTGCTTTTATTTCGACCTATGAATGTTTATGGATAAGTGACACTTGAGTCTAGAGCTAGATATAATTCGGGTGTCAGAAACACTTCCGACACCTGGCTCCTGGATCAGAGTTCTAGAATTCAGGTGACAGAATACACACAAACACCTGAAAGAAGATGCATCAAAAATTCGGGTGGCAGAATAGCTCTAGCAACCGGTTGACAGATTCAAACCAATCACACGGATGAACAGTAGACAGACTCTGAGTCTATCAGCAGCTCCACTGAATTAATGTATTAATGTCTACCTGAATTAATGAATTTGCCGCTGATCAGCACCTTGATTGGATATTGGATACCGATCCTTTCATATACAACTACTTAATGTGAAGCATCCAACAAGTTGCCTTGCTCCGATCAGTCTGTTAATTATGAAGTATATGAAGCCAGCAGGACATCCAACGGCGTATCTTGACTTGGGTGAACATCAATTCGTGTGCACCCTTGGGTTTGGATATCCTTTGCATAGTATGCTAGCTACACGTGAATTAAACACGAGGTTGATCACCCGTAGCCCTAGGCCCCTAGCTAGCTATAAATAGATCTACATAGCCACACCATGGTACCCTGCACGGATCCTTCGTTCCATCGAACTCTGTGATAACCCAAAAGAGAAGCACAATAGCTACGTACTGCCACGAAGATGGTGGCGGCAACGACGAGGACCTCCTCCACGCTCGCCGTGGCGCTCCTCTGCCTTTGCGCATTGGCCTTCCTCGCCATGGCAGACGACGACCTGGTGGCAAAGGCGTGCAAGAACGCAACGAGCGACCAGACTTTCGCCCGCCGCTTCCACGGGCCTGGGCTCCCACGGGAGACGTGTGAGTCGACGCTCCGGTTGGACAACCGGAGCGCGGCGGCTAAGCACCCACATGACCTAGCGCTCATCGCCATGGATCTCCTCCTGAGCGCCGCGGCAGATCTGGACACCAAGGTTGACGGCGTGCTCCGCTCTAGCAAGGTGGACAAGGTCACAACTCTCAGCTTACAATTATGCAGGGTGGACTACGGCGTCGTCGTGGCACGCACCATTCCGGTGTGCCGTGCGAAAGTGCAGGAGTACAACCCTGGCGCCGCCAGAAGCCGTGAGCAGAACGGCTTGGATGGCGAGCTGACGTCCGAATGTCCGATGACTACTTTCTATGTGTGGACAAGTTGAGGAACGCGGCGGCTGACTGCTGGCTGAGCCTCTTCTTCGCAACAGACATGTACAACAGTGAGGCGAAGAAGGCGGTGTGGGAGGAGGTCGTCGAGGCCGCTAGTCGTGCCAACCTCGCTAAAGCCATGGTCGAGCAAATGCTCGGCGGCGAGGTTGAAAATGAGTTCTAAGCAGAGGGCACTGAGTTAGATTGTATCTATCTATCTATCTATTAGGAGGGAGGGGTTAGAGCTATGATAGATCGTCATTTACTCTGATCCTATAATTGGAAAGTTGATCGATAGATACAACTATTTTCTGTACTAGCTAGGATTTGATTAGAAATAACTAATGATGAAAGGTTTGTTCACTCTGAAATAGCTCCTGCCTTGCATTGTTCTCCTCCATCCTCTGTTTTACTATCTATATAATACCCTTCTCTATAGTTGGTTCAACTATTGCTACTCTAATCCGCTACTCTTGATGTTGGGAGTTGTGACACAATAACCCACGATACTTGGAACATCTCATCAACCGAATCAAGCCGCCCCAACAACACCGTACTGCTGGAAGGACGAAAATTGACGTAAAATTTTATTTATGCAATTTAAAACATAAATTGACGTAGCTATTCTGTGTATCCTACAAAAAAAAAATGTCAGACTCATCAATGGCTTCTTGTTTTGTTCTAGAATGTTTTGATTTGTTGTAAATTTTGGATTTTTCGTTTTGTTCTTTTTTTTTTGTCAAATATAATTTGCATTTTCGTTCTTTGTTTGTAGCCCTCAAATCAATCACATGATAAATGTTATCTTGCTTCTATTTTGTCCATTAGGAGATCAGTACCAGATACCGGTGAACCACCTTCAGTATCAAACTCCCAAACGGTACTATGCAATCGATGAATTCCCAACTGGCATAGTTTTTCTTGTAGATACAATAGTAAAGCGAGGACTTGACGATCCAACGGCACAGGCCTAGCTTCTCAAGCGGCGTAGTTGCACTCGATGGGCACGGTGTTGTTGGGGAACCTGGCCCTATCGGCGCAGTAGTCGTAGTTGACGTATTTCCTCATCACGCCCTCGTACGCCGCCCGCTGCTCCGCGGTGATGTTCCGGTACTCGCCGCCGTTCCACCACAGGTCCGGCGAGCTGCACGGCGTCGTCGGCGGCGTGGCCGCGGTGCCGCCGCCGCTGGCAGTGGCGCATCCGTTGACGTCGAAGCCCTGGTACCCGGCCGTGAAGGGCCCCTCGGACCAGTCCACCTTGGCCCGCCCGCCGTCCGTCGCCCAGCCGGAGCCGTCCCACATGCTCGCCCGGATAAGCATCGTCTGCTTCGCCGGGAACGGGTAGCCCGGCACGGCGGCCGTCAGGTTCCGCAGCACCCGGATCGGCGTGTCGTCCACGTACATCCTGCAACGCAAAATGCATGCACCTTACTGTTAGTTAGGACGAGTGGAGAGCCGTGCGTGCAAGAATTTCATGTAGGGGCTAGATGAGAGAGAGAGCTTATTACACGAGCTGGTAGGGGTTCCAGAGGATCTTGTAGTCGTGGAAGTCGGCGGCGGGGTCGAACCAGAGGTGCAGGCGCTGCTCCCTGTCGCCGCGGCCGTTGACGAAGACGTTGGTCTGGAGGGTGATGGGCACGCCGGGCTTGTCGCCCAAGAACTCGAAGTCGATCTCGTCGCGGTTGCCATCTTCCGGCTGCGAAATGAGCTGGAAGAAGAAGAAGAAGAAGACGCATGCATAGTGATCACGGATCGGGAGGTTGAAGATGAACGTGAAATCAATCAAGGTTCGTATAGAAAGGTCGTGTGTGATTATCGAGTAGACCAAGGTCGTCGATCGATCGCCGGCCGAACTCACATAGAAGGTGGTGACGACGCCGGCCGTGTACCCGTTAGCAGGCAGCTTCATCCTCATGTGGAAGAAGCCTGAGCCGTACATGGACTTGGACCGGAATCCGGCACCTGCGTGCACACGTAAAGCCCGGCCACTCTGAGGCACTCGATCACGACAAGGTTACCGCATGCGGCAAGAACAAGGGAAAGCGCCGCCGGCGGGGTCACGCTCTTCACATTGCATGCGTGATGACAATTCATTAATTAAGCGGCTAGCTCTACTAGCAGCTGCCCAGCAGCAGTACGTACCGGAGCTCTGATCCATGGTGATATTAACCTCCGTGCCCCCGACGACGAGGTGGTAACCATCCGCGCCCCACTGCACCTCGTAGTTCTCGTCGAACGCCGCCTCCGCCGCGGCCACCGGCGCCATGCCAGCGACAGCGACCACCAACAACATGAGAGCGACGAGGAGGTGGAGGCGATCTACCCATGGACACGCACACGCCTTGGCATTCGAAGCCATTGCATATGCGAGCGGCCAAGATGTACTGTTAGCTGTCACGACCTTTTATTGCTAACCAGCCGCCGGCGCCGAGGGAGACGAGAGGTTGACGACGACCTCACCATGAATCCCCTCACCTGTGACGCCCTTTATAGCCGCCGGTGCCGGGCTAGGGAGAGCTTGCAGTACGTACGTAACGATGGGAATGAACGAAAGATTGGAAGGAGCGGTGGTGTGGTGCGAAGCAGTGCGCCTTGTGCACACGCATGGACTACTACATCCCTGTCCTCTGCTGCTGCTGCACACACGACATATTTCGTCGTCGTCTGCGCAGCAGCCACACAAAGCCTAGCTTGCAGGCTTCATTCGGCCATGGGCGATCGATCCGTGCACTTGCGCAAGTGGTGCAGCAACTGCATGTGTGTGTGTATCTTAGCTTAATTAGCTTAAGGCTTTGTTTGGGTACTTGTGTATATATTAGAATGGATTTGGTGTGAAATGGAGAGATTGGAGTGTGTTTAAATCCACAATAGTTCAAAATTTTCTCCAATCCCTCACATTACACTACAATACACACGCACCCAAACAAAGGCCTAAGGTGTGTCGTCGCTGTGGTGTGCACGTACGTGGTGATGATGCCTGCCGTCTTCAACGTTATGGGCCGGCCGGCGGCGTTGCTTGGTTAGCAGAAACACTGCGCCCAGCCGCGTGGTTTCAGTAGGTCCCGTACTCGATATTTGGTCACGCATGCAGAGATCTGCATGGATTCAACACCCATCCATCTGCGGGCATATATGTATGTTATGTAGATATGCGAACAGAGTACTGCCAGTACACGGCTTGACCGAATGGCAGAAATGGTATGGGCGTTGGGGGGGCTTCTCTTTTTCTTCCTTCACGCAGTACGCTTACAGATAGAGTTCGGCGGGTGCTCGCGTCTTGCTTATCTTCAGTCGGAGTCAACCAATCAAATAATTGGGCTTTGATTTTGAGAGATTGCGACAGCAAATATCAACGTACTTTCAAAAACCACCTTGTGTACTACTGTAGTAGTGTGGTAAAAAGGAAGGGAAGGGGTGAAGGCAGTGCTTGCTTCCACCTGGAAACGTACTTGCACAGATGATCGAAATGCCTCAGCAGTTTCCACAAGGCAGCATGCAAAGCTGCGTCAACTGTCAAGCCCACTCCCACGGGGCAAGGGCCGACGCTATGATGTCAACTAGTGTTCGTGCTTCGCCCCATCTTCTAACCCATAATGTATAGTTTAGCATGCAGGGCGCGTAATCCTCCTCGCGCGACCAATCATGCGTACTTTCATCTTCGTTTCCGTAGGGTCAATCGGTTCCCGTCAAAAAGCGGAAGCTAAACGTAATCTCCCAGTCAACCACATCCGCATCCTACATGGTTGATCTTTTGCAGAACAGGAATGTAACCCGTGAATCTTTGTGTCACATTCACAGCAGCCTGTTGTTGTGGGTTGGGGTAGGCCTGACCAAGCCTAAAGTCCGAGGTACCACCATCTCCCCAATCCCATACTCAGGGATGCCATGAGAACACGTTTCAACTTCATGGAACATAAACGACAACATTGATGAAATCAGAACTACAAAAGAAGACGCCATCATAACGTATATATGTGAAAAAACAAAACCAGAATCCTTATAGAAAAATGAAAAGGTCGCTAAAAGATTTGACAAAAGCCTAGCCGGCGAAGGGTCAAATACACACCAATGTGATACCAATATGCAAGTCCATTCATCCATTCCAACCAATATGAATGGCCCAGGACAACATTAATGTCTCCACGGCTCCACCAAAAATTGCATATAGGCAGTTGAATGGCTAACCTAAAGAGTTGACTAACTAGTTAACCAAAATTTTCTATACAAGCATGAAACATGCTCTACCCGATCTTATTCTTCGACCTACTCAATGAATAATTCCCCACAAAAAAAGTTGCCATCATGTGTTAAATTGTGCAAAGGAAAACCAGCGCCACTTAAAAGTAAATATCTATCTCCTTTTCACTCATCTCGTATACATGATCCCTCGCCTCAGATAGAGCAACCTGTAGTCACTCAAATTAAGACATGGACTAAAATTGATATGCCATCTACATAATAATTGATAGATGAAAGAAACTGAACTAACCTGCCCAAATTTTGTGAAGAAATTGCTTGCAAGATTTAAGGATGTGACTGCCAGATCTTCATTTGCCTTTAGGGCCTGTGCCAATGCAAACGCTCCATCATCCTGTTTAAAAAATATAGGCTTCTGAGCATAGTGGGCATCCAAGATGCTGCTAACCAAACAGAATAAAAAACACTCTGTTCGCTTACTCTAATCTCATTAAAACCAAGGTCAAGTGATGTCAAAGATTCATTGATTATCTTGAAACTTCGCGCCAAGCATATAGCACCCTTCAGGAATAACAAAATGTCAGCAAGCAAAGCATGGATCATATACCAAAGTGCAAGTCCCAATGAACACTAAAATTGATTGTGCACACATCATCTCCAAGTCCATTCGCCCGCAAATCCAATGTCGACAACGTTGTGTTGTACTTCAGACAGTCAGCAATAAACTCTGCACCTTGCACACCTATCTGCAGGATACGCAGCATTGCTGATGAGGCAAGAACACTAAAATGGTAAACTTGAGTACATTCAGTTCAAAGGATCACCTGGCACCAGCCAAGCTTAAGAGTTTGGATCTTCCCATGGAACTTGAGGACATCGCACAAAGACTTTACCCCGTCTGATCCAATTGGATTATAGCTCAAATCCAACTACAGCGCATGTTCCGGGTTAGCATTGGAACTTATTTTGTAAACAAAATTATCTGAATGGTAAGATGACTTACTGTTGTCAGCACTGAATCATCCTTCAAAGTTTCTGCTATTGCACTAACCCCTTTGGAGTGAATGTTATTGCCGCCCTGGAAATACAGGAAGCTCCAGGATTCAGCATGTATACATATCCTCTCTAAGTCTCTAACATGGCATAAGTCCCACATGAAAATTGGAATTATCAAGGGAATTTCAAAGAAGGTTTAACAGCCCCAAAAATTATCCTGCTTCCAGACTGGCCCGTTTAAGTGACAAGATGTAAAATTGTGAAGAGAACAAGTTGTGCTGATGACCACAAACTATGCTTAACTAATAATTGAAAGATGATAGAGAAAAAAAGCACATTTACACATTGAGTATAGAAAAGCAAGTTCACCATAGTACCCACATGTGGTAATTTCAGGTAAATAGGAAAATATGTGAGATACGAGTTCCTGACTTTCTGAAGGTTGAAGAAAAATAAATACTTACCAAATCTAAGGTGGAAATTGTTTTGTTATCTTTCAGAGCCTCGGCAACCTTTTCAGCTCCCTGGTGAAATTCATTTCATCTACGTCAGAATGTATTACTCCATAAACAAATGCACAAGTGTAAATGGGCATACTTATATATTGAAAACAAGCGAAAATATAAGAGTCATGAATAGATTTGTCATATATATAAACCATAGTCACAAAGAACCAGGGCCGATAGGGTCGAGGAACGGGGTCGCGGGTCGACACTTGAAAAAAAGTGGTACAGAGGGGGTATACCCCTTTGGTACGACGACCCAAAAATTGGTACGCGATCCAGTAGCATTTGGGTCGATGACCCGGGTCGATCCAATAGTCGTGGGTCATATCTTAAAAAATACGGAGGGAAATTTGCTAGACATCGAACGCAACATAATTGGGTCATACTTTTCTCAGCCCAGAACTAAAGCCCACCAAAGCCCACTCCCTAACCTAACCCTCATCCCCTCCCCACGCTATTCTCGTGAGCAGCAGCCTCTTGCCCGTGACCTTCTGGAGCTCCCCGCCGCCACACACACACTCTCTCTTCCCTTCCTCCTCCGCCGCCAGGCTGCACGCGGAGCTCCCCGCCTCTTGCCCGCGGCCTTCTGGAGCTCCGACGCGTCCCGGCACGGCGTCGCCCCTGCGGCTAGCCTCCGGCGTTCGGCACGGCGTCGCCCCTGCGGCCAAGTGCCGGCGGACGGCGCGGCGTCACCCCTGCGACTAGGCTCTACGGCGGACGGCGCAGCGGCGGTGCCGCCCCTGTGGCCAGGATCCGGCGGACGGCGCCCCTGCGGCCAAGCTCCAGCAACCCACGTCCCATCTCCCGCGGTGGGACGGCGACCCATGGCGTCTTGGAACGGCGACCCATCTCGACCCCGACCCTCAAACCGGATCGACGACCCTGGTACGTGGATCGCGGCTTCGACCCCGAACCTTGTGACTATGATATAAACAAGCTGCAGTATTCACTGGCCATGGGAATGCAAAACTTTTTACCAAGGTACAGGAGTACCTGAAAATTGAGGATAGCTTCAAAAACATAATTCCAGGCTTACCATCCAAAACAAATGGCAACACACATTTAACTTACTGAAAGCGATCCTATTTACATCGGGGAACAAGTTGTATTATGTTTTCAAGAAACAGGAATAGCCTTAGAAATTATGGAAAGACTGAAAATAACTACTAAAGTTTTATAGGAATACTTGTATGTGCTGAAGTTCTATACACAATATTTTGGTCGCTGACATCATGCAAAAAGAAAATAACAAAAGTAAACAGTATTACCTCGTCGCTAATGTCGTTCATGTAGAGACTGAACCACAGTAAAGACTTTGTCCTTTTAATGAACTCAGCAACAGGACGTAAACCTTCTGGGCTAATGTTATTGTTGCCAATATCCACAACTGTGATCTTCCCTGTAATTCAGCAAAGTATACACAATATTAGGAATAAATAATCCAGTCAGCATAGGCTTGTTGATAACTTGTTTAGCCAGAAAAAAAGGAGCACCTTTATGAGCAATTAATGCTGACATCAACTCACGTATTCCCTCATTTCCAATCCCATTTCCATGCAAGTGAATTTCCTAGTAAATATTTATAATACTTATATATCATAAGAGTGATATATAGATTGAGGATAATATAGGAACTAGGAAGGGACAAAAATCACCAAACAGTAAACAAGACAAATGAGGGAAAAGGACATGAATAAAAACTGATCTTCATGTGGCAACTCCTAGTATAAAATCTGATTGTTATTTCATTATAATTATATTATATTATATTATATTATATTATATTATATTATATTATATTATATTATATTATATTATATTATATTATATTATATTATATTATATTATATTATATTATATTATATTATATTATATTATATTATATTATATTATATTGGTTGCTTCATGTGTTACAGATATGTATTTTAATTTTGAAACCAACCATATCATGCCTGTTAGCATAAGTAGTGGGAGAGCAAATTGGTTCACATGAAGACAGACCTGAGGTCCAAAATATTCTTAGCCCTTCAGTAAGCTAAAAGAGAGATTTCTTCATAGATATAAGCAAAGATGGAATACAATTTAGTTCACTCCCGAGCATTTAAAAATGTACAAATATGCCAACAATAGAAACACGTGCAAGACTGGAAGTAAAATAATCAAGTGTTTTAAGTAGTACCCTCAAAGACTTGTTCCCCAAAACTCCTCGAGCAAGGCTGGATGCACCAAGAGGACCGCCATAGTTGCCACTATGATACATTGAACATATTGCACCACTAGTTAGCCAATGAACTACTCGACATAGGCTGTGTTCACAACATCATATGCACATTCAGAATAATCACATAAGGCCACTGGGTTGTGAGTGACTAACTTGAGATACAAGTTCCGTATCGAAGTATTCTCTAGAAGGGCTTCTGCAATACTTACAAAACCCTGTTTCAAGGTAAAAGAAGAAAAAAGGTTCGTAGCTTAAGAATTTAATCATATGTAAATTATTTTTTCCCATTTGCATTCAAGTAAAAGTCTATGTACATGCTTATACATACACTGTATTCAATTTTATTATTGCTGAGCTGTAGAGTCCGTATTGATTTATTCTTTTTCAGCATACTTGAAATTGCCTTGGCACCCTGAACAGGCAGGTCAATGTTACATTGCAACACAAGGAGGGAATGAGGGAGCGAGAGTGGGGGAAGGGGGAGCAAGCACCTCATCTCCAATATTGATACTGTTTAGTAGGAGCTTCTGGATACCCACATTTTCAACCAATATATCTGAAAGACACTGTAAGCATTCATGAGTGTTACATTCAGTCAAAAGGGAAAATATATTAAAATCACTATTTAAAAAAAATGCTACAATTTATATTTTGTGGACCGTGCTTGGTTAACTTGGATACTTTCTCCAGTGAAACCATAAATACTAAAAATCTGAAGATTAACCTTTTTCAGTATACTTGGATACCGTGCCAGGGAGCTTTGGTTTCAAGTGCTTCAGAAGATTAACCTGCACGTTGTCTCTCCCCCAGAAGCCTCTAGTAGGCTCACCTCTTGGTGGAGCCAGTCGTCTCGAGCACTTCCTAAGGATGCGCGCAAGGGCTTCAATTCTTTGGTCATTCTTGTGTCTTGGGAACTTTGGAAGCATAGGAATGCGTGTGTTTTTGAGGGAGTGCGCCCAGATGTGCGGGCTGTGTTGTTCGCTATAGTTTCTGAGGGACAACTTTGGTGCAGGGCTGGGGCGGTTGGGCTCCAGGAGCTCTCCCTACCCTCCCAGGTTGTGGTCGTCTGTCTAGGGGGTGTTATTTTCTTTTCATCTTGGCTGTTGGTTGGGTTGTACCTGGGAGCATGGTGATTCTCACCTGACTCCCGGGGTTGTATTTGTTTGTTTCTTCTTAATGAAATGACACGCAGCTCTCCTGCGTCGTTCAAAAAAAAAAAAACTCCAGTTATAAGTTGAAGAGGTTAATCATGATGTGACTGGATCATCCAAATGGTGACCCACTGGTACCAGTTCTATGATGAGACAGTACTCAACCTTGGAGAACATATTAAGTTAAGCAAGTATCAACAAAGCTATCTGTGTATGTTCGGAGTCAGGGATCATTTCATACTCCCACCAGTCACAAATAAGTAATTTTGGGAGGTTCTCTGAAGCAACCATTGCAAGCTTTGGTTACAAATTACTTTTTGTGCGTTCAGTTTGGATATTTGAGAATGACACAGGTAGATTTGTACAAAATGTACTTCCATAGCAGTATACTTTTGATGTGTTATAAATATACTATAAAAATAGTAGTCAAAGTTGTGATTTGGGTACCATGCTGATGTAAAAAATAGTATAGTTTGCATAATAAGTCATGCAAATTACAAAATGAGAGACGATAAGATTTAGAAGACCTTAGCTCCTTCGTCTCCAATGTCATTTCCAGATAAATTCAGAGTCTTCAAAGCTGTGTTTATCTGAAGAATTCCATCAAAGGCTTCCATCCCCACAGCTGTTATCCCATTGCCAGCAAAGTCAACCTCCTCTGCACTCTGAAAATACACAGACAACTCACTCGTTTTCCAAAAGCATTGAAATAAGAGTAAGATGCTAATGCGTGGAAACGACTAGCATGCAAATATTCTTATCGAATGGACTCAAACAATGCAAGAGATCATTTACCTTGTTATAGGCTAAACTTTCTGCTAGAAAAAACAGACCCTCATCCCCAAACTGTCGGCCTGTCAAGCAAGTGGGATGTAATTATTACTCCATAACATGAAATCGCTGGCAAAGTATTCCAGCCTTAGTTCCTTGAGTTACCTGCCATGTTTACAGTTTTCAAAGTCCGAAGTTCTTTGTAGAACTTGTTAAGATTTTTCCGCGACTCCTTTTGTGCACTTAGGGTAGATGTTGCCAAATTGGAACCAGCAGCAAAGGACCACATGATCCCAGAAGGCGCAGATTCTCTAGAGTTCTGGTCCTTTTTCTTCCCCGGAAGCATATTCTGAACCACCTTCCACATGACTGTCCTCTGAAACAGAGAATTAGTAACCATTCCACAAACCAATGCTCGTAATTCAAATCTTTATATACGAGATATGCTCCCAAATTATTTTTTCCTTTTAAAAGAAAAGGTTTTTTCCCAAATGAAGAACTACATTAAATATAGAACCGATTCGTTCTATTCATTTGACTAGCCAATACTTCTCTCTCTCTCTCTCTCTCTCTCTCTCTCTCTCTCTCTCTCTCTCTCTCTCTCTCTCTCTCTCTCTCTCTCTCTCTCTCTGGGTGATGCCACACAATTCAGAATTCACATTTCCTTTTCTAGAATGGGAACTATTCCAATCTAATCATTTCATCAACATCAATGAGTCCGCAATTCTAGTAACTCGAACAGGGCGTCTAAGGGCAGGGAACCAGGCGTCCACTTATATAGAATCATTATTGACAAGCCCGCAATGCAACCAGCGATGTGTGTGCGGAGGAAACGGTAAAGCCATACCAAAGCTCAGCACGAGGACCGCCCCGGCCGGGACGACGTAGGGCGCGATGGCCTTCGCGGCCGCCGCCACGGGTGGCACGGCCGCCTCCCCCTGCGCCTCGCTGTATTCCCTCCGGCGCGCGCCCCCACGGCCGAAGCCAGGGGGCCTGTCCTGGCTGCGAACCCCGCCGTCGAACGCCTCGCGCGCGGCGGCGCGCGGCACCGCCACAACCAGCAGGCGGCCGCCGCGTGCCAGCGGCGGCGCGGGTGTCTTACCGCGGAACGACGCGTGGCGCCGGCGGGCGGCGGGGAAGCGGAGCGGGTGGAAGGGCCTGAGGGTGCGGGGGGAGGAGATGAGGAGCGAGGACTCCATCGGACGCGGCGGCTGGGGCTCCGAGGAGGAGATGGGGAGGATGAGGGAGGCGGGTTTTGGGAGGGGAGACCTTTTGATGAGGCCTGAGGGAAGGAAGGTTGTGGATCATGTCGGGCCGGGTTTGGATATTAGCATGCCGCTAGTCAGACCATGCTCACCATTGAGGCATTGACCCGTCCAAAACACTGTGCGTGCTGTAACGCATGAACATGGGTTTAAAATAGGGATGGACCGGCGGTGAGCATAGGTTTAGGCTGAATTCAGCGATACTTTTTAAAGATTCGGACATTATTGTAACAAGTGAAATTTGAAACGAAAAATGTGGAATAGCGAAGTTGCTGAAGATAGCCTTAGTCCGTCTCCAACAACGTTGATACTAGCGGTTGCAAAACCTAAAATGGCATTTTTTTTTTGTACCGTAGCGTTTGGGATGCAGGTCCACACATGGTTGCCAAACTCGATAGGCATTTTGCGATTTTGCGTCGGTGAAGAGAGAGTAGGTGCTCTTTTTAGTGACGTATTTAGAAGGCGGGCAACTACCATTTCCCACATGATATGAGAAATAAGGTTGCGCGAAGGAAGAGGTCGTTGGTTCTGGTTCGTACAGCCGAGCATCTCCACGGCCAGCTCACTGCCGGTGAGTCCGATCTCCGAAGTCAAGGTTACCACGATCCGTCGTCTCGACGGAGCCGTAGTACACGCGAACTGATGTCGATGCGCGCTGCTTGATGGCCACCGCCGCCACACGCCTCATGACCGAGCTGCGCATCACGCTGCCTGCCGCGAGCAAGGCCGCAGGCGACGATTGAGAAAGATTAAGTCGGACTCGCTTGTGTCCACCGCCGCCGCACGCCTCATGACCAAGCCGCGCATCACGCTGCCTGCCGGGCAAGGCCGTGGGCGACGATTGGGGAAGATTAAGTATGCATGGTGGCTAGATCTAGAAGGCAAGCGACGATGGACAAGAGATTCCGATCGGTCACCTAAGCCAACGACCTATGCTTCGCGAGGAGATTTTTGCCTACGTTGTTGAACACATACCTGATATACATACCATTGGCAAATTGGCACCCGTTGCGAATGATACTTTTGCCGACCCAAAGTGCCAACCATTGTTGGAGATAGCCTTACTATAAAACTACTAAATTTAGTGTTTGCACTCTCACGGATGGCAATGTTTGCACTCTCACGGATGTTGCCAAGCAGTACAAAAGGTTGATCAATGCAACATTTCCCATTGAATCGTCTCGGTCTTCCGTCTCACAACAAAAACATACCCGTGTGAGAATCTACAAAAATAAAAAGATCAACGTCTACAAGTGTGAATATTAAAAGATTTGCATATTGAATGAAAATATAGAAAGCTATGTGAATAGTGTTAAATATAGAAATTTGTCTATACGGAGGAGGGAGAGAAAATAGCATAGCAAGTCACTAAATCTTTAACCTAAAAGATCACCTACAACATTCTCCATCGCTATGGAACGTCAATCATATTTTTTCCTCTATGTAGAAGAAACAACAATGAGAGAGGGAGAGTTGAAAGAGCAAAATGAGGAAATGAAAAGGCAGCAGTGCTGTATGCAGTGGTTATAGCCAGGTAACCTAGGCAGACTCTTAGGCAATCAACAACTAGCCTAGGCATCCGATCCGCAGCATGCAAAAGAATCTCAGTACTCCAACCAAACAAAAGTTCAGGCAGTTCAGGTAATCTTGGCTAGGTAGGTATCCATTCAAACACGCCCTAAGAAATTATCTAGGTGAAATGTGTCTATGGATATTAAGTTTTTTCTAGAACCAGAGCTTATATATTAATTAGACATTGATCTTAGAGTTATGTTGGATACAAGGGAGAATACATTTACGCGTTTCATACATCCTAGTACATCTGGAACTTGGTAACAAAGCAAATTTTACAAGATTATGAACTGCTATGTTCACCTCTCTCTTGTGACATGAGCAACTCAAATAAAATGCATCTCTCTATAAACACTTAAATCTCATTTAAGCTATGCAAAGTACATGACCTATTCTCATATGTTGTTTTACATATGGAACGCATCTTTGAATTGTCTATTTACATAATAGCCTTTAGCAACGATCTTCCAAATATGCTAAGATGCGCTAAGGCATTTAGCTTTTAAAAAACACATGTAAATGTACATAACCCAATTAAATGATTAAACAAAAAATTTCATCCTCAACAAAAATCATTGTAGTAGTCCAAATAAGGTAAAGAAAACACAGCCACATAAATGTCTACTTAACAAGTACTCATATGCAAGACAACTATGCTATAAAATTTGCTATACATGGGATATGCTTTCTGCCTTTCTAGTCAATTAGGCATCATAGATGAGTTCATTAAGCGGATCTTGGCCATCGGCTGTTGCAAAATTGCTTTGCTCTATGTTTTGACCTATCATACTATAGCCACCCAAAAATAGCTTTTTGCGATGGTATTTAGGACATGTTTGGTAACACAGTATTTTCATAGTTTTTAGGTAAAACTACAGTATTGGAGAATACCATAGTATTTTGACTAAAAGTGTTTGACAATTCTGTATCTGAAACCATGATATTGTCAATACCATAGTATTTTTTAGTATTGTATTGGAAACTTTGGTCTGGACCAAAGTTTTTGCTGGTCACTCATCTTCGCGTCTTTCTAGCTAAAATATTGTGTTCCTAAACACTTGTTGGATTAGAGTGTTGTAAAAAATACTATGATTGTGCCATAGCAATTGCTAGACCCATGGTATTGAAATAACATGGTTTTAAATACTTTGATCCTAAATAAGCCCTTAGCGTTCTATTTTACGTTGTAGTATGTATGGTAACAATAGTGTAAGGAAAATGGGCCCTAAGCCTAGTTTCCATATGTGATTTTAGTGGTTGAACTGATAACACGTGACATTAGACTAATATTTATGTGCAAGTGTTTTTGTCTAAAGTCCCAGGGTGTAATTGGTGGACTTGGTGTACAAATACATCAAAGGAGGATCTAAAAGACTCAAAAAAGACCCAAGCCGCCATCAAGTTGCAAGAGAAGGTCCTGACTCAGTGGTGCAGCACCGGACAGTCCGGTACCTACAAGGAACCGAGCCAAAAGCTGAAGAACCGGTGCAAAATTCCATGCACCAGACAGTCCGGTGGCTCACCACTGGACGATATGGACTGAGAAGGAAGGGGCGAAGTCCGGCGCAAAACCTACCGCCGGACAGCCTGGTGGCTCACCACCGGACAGTCCGGTGGTGCCACCGGACGATATAGGCCGAGGACACTCCAAGATGAAGACCCGGCGCTACAACGCACCGGACAATCCGGTGGCTCACCATCGGACAGTCCGGTGGCTCCAATGGCTATATTTCCCAGTGCAACAGTCGACTGGAGACAGTGATGATTTCACCCACCGAACAGTTCGGTGGTGACGCAGAAAAGTAAAACTTGGCCCCAACGGCTAGTTTTTTGGGAAGAGGCTATATATACCCCCTTGACCGGCCTCACACTTGTGGTTGGAGCATCTTGAGCCTAGCACAAGTGTTGAGACACATTTTCATGCCCATTTGAAGTGTAGCAACCACATTTGTGATTCCAACCACCATATGAGCAAATAGACACATCCCGGCATAGCGAGAGCTTGTTAGCATCTTGGCTTAGGCCTATTTGTCTAGTATCCGTGCCTGTGTGCACGACCTTGTATCAAGTGCGGCTGTAAGTCTTGCGAGACCCTCCGAAGTGTGGAGTGGCCGCCACTGTCTTGTGAAAGGGAGGAAGGCCCTCGGCTAGTTGGCCGAAGCTTCCCATAGTGGAGACGGCGGGGTAGCTCTGCGAGAATGACTCGGAAGACCCCAACGACCTATCCATCCTCTACCCTTGCATGGGCGAGGCCGTGGTACGGGAGGACCACGCGAGAGATAAGTTCGGGTGGGTGTGTACCGAGGATATTCGGAGACCCGACCGGGGTTGCTTGACTTTCGCGGAAGTCACTTTGCCACCCTCCACCCTTGAGTGGGCGAGGCCATGTTCCTTTGAGGACCACGCATGAGCAAAGCCCTTAGTGGAGCGCCAATGAGGACGTAGGGGGTAGAGACCGCGAGTCTCCCTGAACCTCGGGAAAAACATTGTCGTGTCCTCATCGTGTGCCATCATCGTCATCGTCTACGGGAGTTTGCATTCTCTATCTCATCTCCTTAGCTTTCGCATTTACATTCTTACAATTGTGTGCTTACTTTCCTAGACTAGCTTGATAGGTTAGTTTCTAGGTAGAACTAGGTTGCAAGACTTGGCCATGATAGAAGTAACAACATTTAGCAAAACTTTAGTGCACTTAGCTAGATTTACTTGCATAGGTTTTGTTTAGTTGTAGTTTTTATTGAGTCTTGTTTTTTAGAAATCCTAATTCCCCCCCAAATAGCACCCAAACAGTCAGGAGCGACATTGTCTTCCAAATGTTATAGCATTATAACGTGCCATTCAAATCCATGCGTGCTCCATAGGCTTCGGTGGAGAGAGTACTTGGGACCTAGGCATACCGTTTGTATTTAGCTACTAAAACATCATAGTATTCATATAGTTGCACTATTTCTTTTTTTTTTTGTAGTTGGTACTTCCTCTGTTCTAAATTATAAGAAGTTTTTGGTTTCAAATACATGTATACATCATTTGACATATGTTGGGAGCAGTTAATGAACGTAAGGTCGTAAAATGGCTTTACCGCACACACACCCCAAATTGGGAAACATTAAGGTCTATCCAGTGGCAACCTTCTGTTTTTGGAAAAAAAAAAGCAATGGCCCACGTCAACCCAAGGCGAAAACTCACAATTTGCTGCCTCCCCGACCATGTTGACCTCCCACAAAATGACGAAAAAAAACACAATCAGAATTCATAGATAGGCAATAATACAAGTACCAATAGGCATAATAGATCTATCCAGTAGGCAAAAATATTAGTGTCACTATGCAAAAATAGTGGTATCGTTAGGCAAAAAATCAATGTTAGTTTGCCTAATGAAACCCAATATTTTGCCTAATTGAAACAATCATTTTGCCTAATGAAGGGAGACTAATGAAGGGTAGCGGGGGACGGGGAGGTTCCCCGCAGGCGAGCGGGGTCGACGGCCGTTGGGGGGTGAGGCCAGCCGCGCTGGGAGGCGGAGGAGGAGGTGTCGACGTTGGAGCAGGAGCCGCATGCAGCGGGGGAGGCACCATCGGTGTCGGAGAAGGAGGTGTGGCGGCCGCACTGGGAGGCGGCGGAGGAGGCGGCAGCACCGGAGTAGGCGCGGGACGGGCGCGATGTCGTCGGCATCGAAGGAGGTGGGGCTGCCACACTGGGAGGCGAGGGAGGAGGTCCCGGCGCCAGAGCTGGAGGCGCGCGCGGTAGGGGCGAAGGCAGTGCCGTCGGGACTCGGAAGATGTGCAAGCGGGAGGAGAGGCCGAGAGGGCGCGCCGGCCCGGGGAGGAGAGGTGCTGGCCGGCCGGTGGGAGAGGTGGGCGGTGATTTGTGAGAGGGGAGAGATTTGGGTTGGGTGGTGAGCGGTGGAAGACTTCTGGATAGACTTGGTACATGGAGTGGATGAGGACGAGAGGGGGAAGAGAAATAAACGTGGAAGCGGAGTATGCGCGCGGAAGAGTAAAAATATACACGGTTGTAACGAAGTCTTTATATTTATATATAAGAGTCCGTTTGGAATGCAGAAATTTCATATGAATTGTATATGAATTTCACAGAAAACAGTTGGAAAAACGCAGAAACAGGGAATAATTCCCGCATTCCAAACGGGCTCATAAATCCATTTGTATGGATTTAAACACGAACGAAGTAAGAGAGAGCCAAAACCTCCTGGTAATAGATGATCATACAGAGTTACGGTTGCAGACCGACGCGGTCATGCAGAGTACCATCAGGGATCTCCATCCGTTTGTTGGCCATCGTCTGATCAGCCCCGCGGGACGGGGTTGCCGTTGAACATGTCGCACCGCCGGCGCACCTCCCCGTCGCGGCCCGTCTTGACGCCCTGGACGCTGAGCTTGACGATGGCGCGCGCGAAGTCCGCGAAGAAGGCCGTCTGGTTGGCGGCGTAGCGCTGCACGAGCGGCCGCGTCCGGGGGTCGGTCCACAGCTCCTGGTCCGTGCTGAGCAGCCCCAGGCCGCGCTGCAGGTTGACGAAGTACATGTTGTCGAACTTGCCGGGGGTCATGATGTCGTTGAACACGGCGACGGTCGGGTCCCGCAGGTAGTTCTTGCACGCGTCCTGCAGCCCCTTGGCGTACGCCGGGTTCATGGTCGGGTCGTGCGGCGCGGCGCCGCCGCCGCCCTTGGTCCGGCGGAAGATGCGGTCGGCGAACTCGCTGCAGTGCGCGAACCCCAGCGTGTGCGCGCCGGAGAGCGCGACGAGGTCCTGGTCCGTGAACCCCTTGGCGGCGAACATGGCGATGAGGCGGGGCACGGTGGAGTTGGCGAGCGGGAGCTCGGCGTCGGGCGCGGCGGGGGACGACGCGAGCGCGTCCTTGCGCCCCAGGCGGAGCGGGTAGAAGGGGCCCCCCGTCATGGTGACGAGGTCCCGCGCCGCGATGGCGAGCACGTCGGCGCAGGACACGACGCCGGGGCACTCGAGCTCCAGCGCCGTCTTGGCGCGCGTCACGGCCTCGAAGGCGTCGCCCGGGAGCGACTGGCTCTGCGCCGCGTCGCGCTCGGACCGCGCGAACGCGCTGGGCGCCACCAGCACCGACGCGTCGCACCCGCTGACGAAGCAGTCGTGGAAGAAGACGCGGAGCACGCCCGCGGCGGTGGTCGGCTGCGACAGCTGCTTCTGCGACACCACGTCCGCGATGATCCGCTCCGCGCTCGGGCACGTCTTGCTGTAGAAGTTGGGCACCAGCTTCGCCTCCGTCGTCACTGCCACCGCCACGGCGAGGACGACGAGCAAGAGCCCCGACGAGTGCAAACGGTGAGTGTCCATGGCGTCGTGTTGCGAGATTTCCCAGTGCACTAGACCAGTGATCGCTTGAGCTCCTGTCGTGGTCAATGAGCTGAAGAGCGCGACGAAGGGTTTTTGGATCGAGGCAAGTGGAGCGGAGCGAATGGAGGGGGAGAGAACGGCGGGGAGTGGTCGTCGTCGTAACCTGGCCCGAGTGCCTCGCATCGCATGGTTTTATCACTGGTCAAAGGCTCAAGTATAACTGAAGACGAGAAACTAAACCAAAAAACGGGGAGAGGTTTCCTTCGGTTTTTACCGATCGGCGTGTAAATGGCATGTTGTGCCGTTTGCTAGTGAATCAAACACTAAGCTACAGATCTTGATTGGTAAGTACGAGTACGTATTTACTTTTGTGGTAACTGTCATCGCAAGCGACATCATTTCAGATCCAGGTGTCGGGAGGATTTCAAGCGGAATGGATGAATTTTGTCAAACAGTAATGCAACTTATTTTACATTTCTACTACCCAAGCACCCGCCTACAGTGCATTGCCGCATTAGTGCAACAGTAAGGCACTCGATTCCTAGTGCGAGGAAAAAAAAATTGTATTTACATCAGGATTGCAGTCTTTACAGCAACCAATCAAAAGAATAAACACAGATTCTTAGAACACACAAATATACACTTACAGCTGTACTATGGCGCAGAATATAAGCTGCATAAGGCATGAGAACATATATCCTCACAATCTCACCCATCCAACAGGAAGTCGTAAGCAGCACGCCCCCAAATACTCCAACGCGAAGAGAAGCCACTGCCCAGCCCGGGTTTCAGAATATAAGCTAAAAAACGACTTCCTTTACATCACGACTCAATTCTTAGGCTCACATGTTTACATGAAATAATTTGGGTACAAATAAGAACAGTAGTAGTAGCAATGGAGGAGGGCTTGCTATGTATACCAATCGAATGTTGCGACGAGGGGGGCTACCTATAAAAATATCAAAAAAGAGAAGGTGAGTTCGGCGGAGGAAAATGCATAACAAAATAGAATACCAGAAGAACATATAATACATTGCTCAGCATGACTTTCTCCTATCAAGTTTGAATGGGATATTCAACCATCTCTTCCTTGGGAACCGTTCTTTTGATTTCTTTTCACTTGAGTTATCAGCTTCACTTCCGTATCCCTCCATGCAGTGATCCTTCACTTTCTTTTCTGTCGGATGATGGTTTTCTGTAGAACTTCTGGCCACTTTGGAAGGTGATTTGGCTTTATTTCTGCTGGAACTCCGTTTTAGAGGTGCATTGTTGGTATAGGATGCATGTATCTCATTCCTTTCCTTCAGAAGATCATCAATCTAAAAAAGGCCATGAGGAGTTAGAACACTGTTGGAAGTGGAAAATGACTACTGCTACTATAATAACAACAAACCCTGATAGTCCCAACTCGCAAGAAAGTGAAAATTTGAAGGAAAAAAAGACAGTACCGTTTGCATTTCTTGTGTGTATTTGCTCGTCATTTCAGTGAACTTCGCCAAAACCTGAAAATCTCAGTGTCTGAGAATGATTTCCTTCGACAGCACTTAAACAAAGGAAGAATCTGATAGGGATGAAGCAACAGAAGACAACTTGAGTATGTACCTCCCTATACTCTGTCTCAAATTTGGACAGCTCAGCTCGTTTTGAGAGTATCTTTGCCTCCACATTTCGTAGCATCTCCTTTTCAGCAGGAAAAGATTCACCACATACTACCTCTATAGTATAACTTGCGCTCTTGAAGAAATTGTCACCTGAGAAAAGTAATAGAGTTTATGAAGTCCCATCCTACCTCAATTAATTAGCATTGCACCTATAAACAAATGATATACCGTAGACAGCAAAAAAGTGGGTTCCAGGTTTCAGTTCATGTATGTCACATGGTTGAAAGCTATCCAATCTTTTAAAGAATGCACCATCAGAATCCTTTGCAGCAGCTGCCTGAAAGTAATTGGAGCTTATAAAAGATGAGATTCACAAATGGAAGATCATATGGACAACAAAAGGCCCAGCCAATGTCTTAATTGTAAACTCACCGAGTTATTTTGTTCAAAACGGTATACAGGAAAGCCAAGGAAATACATCCCTGCAGCAGTAACTTTCCCAGTTTTCACACTGTCTTCCTGCAATAGATCAAACATTAGATGAAACATATTCAAGGCATAACACATAACCTTAAAAATTTATTCACTCATGTCTTGAAGTTGAAGACATACTTGGCAATAGCATATCTGCAACTACTTAACAGTTCACATCTTATGAATTTGCCATTATAAAAACATGAATAGCAAAATTGCTACCAAACCAACCTTAATTTCCCATTTGTCACTGCTCTGTCACCCCATAAAATTAGGTAAACAAAAATAATTCACAAAAAAGGAAAATCATTGTCCCATGCAAAGACAATATTGCCCCTACCCTTATATACATCCTTATTCAGAATTCCTCAACTGAACTCCCTCGCAAGTTACGACTTCCCCATACACTAAGCCTTGGATCAGCAATTCCTCTCCTACCCTTCCTAGTCCAGAACAGAACCCTTAAAAATTGATTGCGATGGAAGTGGAGGGGACATTAAGCTGATATGTGTCGCACTATCTCATTATTGCTGTGTTTGGGGCGCAGCAAGCATTGGCTGTCGGGTCATCAATGCCGAGCTATCACTGCTCGAAACAGTTGTCACCAGACTCATTTTACTCGGGATAACGTAGCTAGTAGTGTTCTATTTCTCACTGTATTGAAGAAAACCTCAGTATGGTATGATTTCTACAGCTGTAAAAATAGGGTTCCAACTTCCAACAATTACTTTTTTTTATTTTTCTGCCAGGAACAAACCAAAGAAAAGCATTTGGTAGACATACCTGGAGCGCAAGGCTCAGCCCACCATTTTCTTCAAGCTCAAAATAAAGCAACTGAAATGGAAAGAAAATCTATGAAATATAGAGAGAAGAGGAAAAAAAAAGAGAATTTGAGGGAACAAATCCTATGTGTTAAGTAATGCATCCATTCCAAATGGCTATATTTTAGAACGAGTACACAGTACAGGCAAACCTTTAATGCTTTAACCACTTACATATCTAGAATTTCCATATAAATAATACCAGTAAATTTGTTAAAACTTCCAAACTCAAGTACAGTAGCTACACTGATTTTTACTATCATGTAATGGCCGCATCTGGTCACTAGGGACAATTTTAATGTCCAAGATGATATCCATTTTGGAAAATGTGGTAGTAACTAGTAGGTTCTGCCATAAAAGAAACCCAGCTTAAAGCAAACAGTAAAAGTACAGTAATAAAATATGACATAGGACATAACATGGGTGCTTTCTCAAGTTGACTCATGATATCATTAGTTTCATTCACACTTTTATGAAAAATCCTATTGCCTAGGAAAATCCTGACTTCATACAAAGTTACAAACCAGTACAAGTTACTAGTATCATTAGCTTCATTCACACTTTTATGAAAAATCCTATTGCCTAGGAAAATCCTGACTTCATACAAAGTTACAGACCAGTACAGGTTACCAGAAAGCCTGCTAAGGAGCTAAATCTTGAAACCTAGCATAAAATTAATTGAAAACAGCCAAACAGCCTGCAAAGTCATGCAGATAGATTTAGAAATACAGTTGCATTAGCTGTAAAACCATATGATTGGCAATCTGGTTGTATTAGTTAAATAACTACAGCAGTTCTAACATGAGGTTCAGATTTTGTCTTATTAGTGAACTAAATGCAGGGAAAGGCTGCGTACAATAGACCCCAAGGTCCGACCCCTCCCCGGACCCTGCGCAAGCGGGAGCTTATGCACCGGGCTGCCCCTTTTTTAGTGAACTATTTTCTGAGCATTTCTTGTTCCCCTCTAGTTTTGGTATTATTGAGATATGTTCAGCCACCTAGATTTTTTCTATATGAATACAATTTCCAACATAATCCAATGCAACCCTGAATTTCATTTTAAAATATGAATCTACAGGGTACACAGAACACCCAACCCAAACTCTCTGCCAGCACACCACTTAAAATTCCAAACCTTTGCAGGCACTCTCACTACAAGAAATTAACATGCCTTTTATTTTTCAAGCATAATAAATTGTTGACCTGGTATTTGATGATATATACAACTCCAATCCAATTTAGAGATAAAAGCCAGATATCTGTGTGGGACTTGATGCTAGTTTGTTAATGCACATTTAACAATGACGAAACATTCAAAATTTAACAAAATAAAGCACATTTACTCCGCAAGAATATATCGTATAGAGCTAGAAAAGATAAATATTAGAAAAGGCAAATAAAGAACACCAGAACACTAGGATCGCATGAAATGTACATAAATAGTGCAGATAAATGGTAAAAATATTTGCTTACAAACCTTGAATTTGCTTTTATCGTTTGAGTGAACACGACAAACCAGCCCCATTTTAGCTTCTTTTTCGGTTATGTCCACAGAATAGAAATGGGCTGATTGCTTTTCCACCTGCCCACATGTGACAATTAAGCATTTACTTCCTAGAAAGGAAAAGGGACATTGCGGACAACTGGCGGCAAACCTTTCTCTGCACTGAGTTTCCTAGCTGGAGCTGAGAAACCACAACGGACCCATTCAATGCCTCCTCCAAAACTGTTGCTGAAACAGTTGTTTTAATTGGCACACCAAGCTTGCTGCATGTATTGTGCGCGCAGATGCAAAGTCACACAATAGCACAATACAAACTAGAAATTAATAGAAGAAGCATTGGACTTGGACCGTTTACAAGATTTACCTAAAAAGTGCTGCAAACACCGTGTTTACAGTATTGAGACTCGACAGGTCCAGCTCCAGTTCCTGACTGTCGGATTCGATGGCCTGAAGAAAACGCAGAAGTGTCACAAAATACTTCAAAAGAGGACTAAAGCACACAATTGTATGTGTGGGTTACCTCGAATCCTGATGTATCGTACTGCCGCCTCTTATCGGGATCTGACAGGATGTTGTAGGAGAACGTGACTTCCTGGAACCTGTCTGATGCAACGGGGTCATCACCATTCTTGTCCGGATGGTACCTGCCGCAATTCACCGGAAGGAAACACCAAAATGAGTGATACCCTAAACCAGACTACTGGTACGCAGACCAATCAACGTTCATACGAAAATGGCTCGCGACTGAGAAAGGGGGAGCCAAAAGCGCCCAAACATAACGGAAAACTCCAGTCCACCATAAGTGCACACGCAAGAGAATTCGCCAAAAATGTGCATGGTTTCGCACAAAATCCGAACCAAATATTCCCACCACACAATCCTCACGGGACGAGGAAAACAACAAGAGCTAAATCTGAGGGGGGGGAGGTGGCGCCATGGCGGCCTTACTTGAGCGCCATGCGTCGGAACGCGCTCTTGATCTCCTGGTCGGTGGCGCCGCGGCCCACCCCGAGCACCTCGTACGGGTCCCTTCTCTGCGTCGGCCCGGCCCCACCCGCCCCCGCCGCCGCGGAGGCGGAGTCGCCCTTCTCCGACTTGAACGACCCGAACCTCGAGCCCACCATGGCCGCTGCTTCAGGCGTCACCTCCTATTGCTTGGCCACCTCAACCAACCCAGCACCGAAACCGAAACGCCCCGGCACTGCAGCCGCGCGCTCCCGGATCTCGCCGCGGCGGGGGTTCCAAAACCACGGACTCCCGCCCGCGCCGCGGAGGCTACAGCGGAGGCTACAGCAGCCTCGTGAACATCCTCCCCCTGGCCAGAGCCAGAGCCGCGGCGGCGGCCGCGAGCTCTCAACTAGTCGTTGAGAGCGAAGGACTCGGAGCCCGGAACGGGAGGTCTACGCGAGGTGAGTGAGGTGGCCGGCGAGATTGAAGAGGGCGGTGAGGTGGGTACTAGGGTGCGGGCGGGGGAGGTGGCAGATTAGGTGTACCTCGTGGCGGGCCCCGCCGCGCAGTGGGCGTTGGTGGCAAGGCTTCGCCGTGCTGGGCGCCAGGGACGGGGTCGCGGGCGCGGTGGTTAAACCGGTAGAGGTCGGATGGGGCGGTGGGCCCGGGGGCCGGGGCTGCCGTTCCCGTGAATGGCAGTTGGGCCTCTGCTTTGTGGGGCTCGCATGTCAGTGACCTGAACTACCGGACAACTTCGTACGCAGCAGCAGGGACCACTCCGGGCTGGTGGATCGTGACAGGTGGGTCTCGAGCACTTGGATTGAGCCGGTGGGCCCCACTGGCAGCGACAGCCGCACCCACCATTTTTGCGATCGCACACTACCGGTACGATCCTTTTTGGTTTACGTGGAGTGTAGTTTTGTAAGCAATCAGGAGCTTTGCAGCTCTTTGTCTTTGTTAATATCACTTGCCGTTGTCTGCACTTGCACGGCTGCTGCGTTTGCACCTGACCTGCGCTTGTTGAGGATTCTTGGGAAGCAGACAGGAGCAAGGAAAAGGAAAAGGCCCGTCCCAAAGAAAAAGACAAATAATTGTAAAGCACCTTGTCTCACAATTAATTTGGTTTCTCAGACATTTCAAGGCGGCAAAAACCGCAACTACCATATAAAAAAATAATGTCACATTTGATCTGACTGCACTTGAGTCTGATGCTACCGCTCAAGACATGTCTTAACCAAAGGAGGGTATTGATTGATCATGGACTTCATGGTTCATCAGAGGTTAAAGACGTACACTAAAGTCCAAAGTGCAGGTTACTTCTCAGATGAAGGTCAAAAAGCGGTGAACTTTCACAACACATGTTCCCAGCAACACAAGGCACACAGATTTTAACCTGTGAGAGTGTATTACAACCCAACCAAACTTGCAGCTGGCAGTTAACTTCATGTAAGCTTGAAGCAAAGCAGCCCAGCCGCTCCCATCACATGGCAACATGGTACCACACATTGCTCTGCTTCAATGCAGAGCATTCTGCAAACACCAGAATGACATCCAAAGATCAACACCTTGTCTATCCAAAACCCACTAGTTTCCACAGTTGAACTCAAGTGCAGACATCTTCTTCAAGCAAGTGGGACCACAGCATTCAGCTAAAGCTTGCACCGATTGACCGATGGTGGCTGAGAACATTGGACGAATCAAACACAGCAGAACCTTTTGAACACCTTCAGCTACTGCCTGCTCTGGAAAGCATAAGCCGCATCATTGAACATGCGCACACAATAGGTAGGTTGTCACTGTCCATCGTTCTCTTCACTACAACATTGATTCCTCTCATTAGGTCATTAGTCATGTCCTTTTCTTTGGGACCTCACTAGTTGATTGTAACAATTTTACATGTATTTATGAAGCCAGTAGTGCTCAGAGCTGCCAATCCACAAAACCAGAGACATTTGGATGTACTATGCATCCTGCATCTCACCACACCCAATATTTGAAAGATAAAGCTCCACGGCGCATGATCCTTTTACATGTATCACTGCTGGGAGGTTCTCTACAACCCCTTCTCAAAGCAGCAACAGCCAGTAATGATGCCTAGTTGCCTGCGAAGGAAAAGAGCATGTCAAGAATTGTTCGATGATATTTACGACAATTCGGTATGCACATTTTCACTTCATCATGAATGCCTTGCCATGAAAAGTTCAGGAAAAGCAAACAGCTATAGCAAGCAACATATGATTTCCCTTCAATGATGTCCACAATTAAAAGGCACCATGCTTGACAAGCACCAATAACTCGATTGAGTTGGAACACGTAATTAAGAAACATTCATAAAATCAAGTCCGAGACTGATAAAAGTAAAATTGTAAAAAGCTCAGTTAGTTACTTAGTTATCATTTTAAAATGCATGATTTGAAGCTCACTTTTTGTCACAGAAGAAATATTATTATTATTTCCGCACTTCACCAAAAACTAATAAAGTATTGACTCGAACTTGACCTCTTCAATACCAGGTAGGCAAGTGAGTCACTTCAATAACTGTAGTCATGCAACAGAAGAGTTACACACTTGTTAAATTTTGGAAGGAAAGAAGAATGATTTGTTAAAAGGGATAACTTATCAGAGAACAATCAACGAAAGTATGAAACAACAACAGTTAACAGTAACACAGAGCATATCATCTTCAATATGTATAAAATTCTTCAATTGTTCCATAGCAGGAGCAAGCTTGTTAGCCACAAGTACAAGTCACAAACCTTAACTACTGCAGAAGCTTTTCCGTGACACAACAGTAATTTGCTAGAGGACAGGCAGCATTGGGACCCTTGTTTTTCTCGCCTCCAATCTTTTTGGTACATGAATGGCAAAGCTTCCCATGTGTCACAAAAAGACAATTCAAATCAAACTTCAGATCATCAGGGAGCTTATTGTTTAGATGAATGTAGGCCTTCTCCCTGCTAGCTGTTGCAGGAACCCATCCCATAGCCTTTGTAATGCGGAGTACCTATTTGTCAAAAAAAAATTTTGGTGTTACATATACACGGTGCACATTGATTGAACCAGTGTCTAATTAGATGTGACAATTGACAAACGAAAACTTGTTTACATGAGTATCTACTGGAAAATCATCCTTCTGAAGGTAGAACATCAGCACACATGCCACCTGTCATAAGATGCACATATGAAAGAAGGCATCAATATGTACTTGTTTACTCCAGCAGCCTACCATGACAGGAAGTCATCCAACTAAAAAGAAGGCGATAAACAATTAATTAAACAGTGAAAAAAATTGTACATCATAAATACTTAAAAATAGACCACCGTAATTTTGAATAAGGATGTCTGAGTCCTCTCAAGTCTCAACGCTGCCACATCAAAACTCTTAAACAGAGACACTTACAGCTCCAGTGACTGTCGTGGTTAAAATAATTAAGAACAAAATGTTAGAAACTCTCAGTCACCAGTGGAAAACTCTCAATCACCTACTTTTGTTAGCCATTCAATGCAATACAAAATTGATTGTTGGTGGCAACCACCAGGCACATCAATAGTTGTTCAAGGTTCAACCAATCAAAACATAAAGCGCTTCACATGATTACTTTTCCCTTATTTTGAAATAAGATAAATATTATTTCTTAACAACAAACATTTCAATCACAAGCCAAACAAAAAACACACCATATCATCAAAACTATTCCTTTTACACATATTTGCAGCTTTCACCAGAAACATGAAATTCAGCTAAATACACCCAAAAAGAGAAGATGGGAAATTGGAAAGAAAAACAAGACAACAGAAACATCATGCACTTTCCTTGCCTTTCCATCACTCACACGTGCCTCTCATGACTCATCAGCTAAACATGGTCATTCAAATAACAACCTCTCACCAGGCCTCCTTTACAGAAAATCAAAAGCGCTGTTGCAACTTCATCCTAGCATGCATCAAACATCCCCCATGGAGCAGTGCCTCCAAAGGATGGCAGTGACAACTCCAGCTGTTGTTGTAATTAACACTAGTTAAGAACAAACAGTTACAAAAAGCATTGTACTCCAACTATAAGGACCTAGGAGTCTAGGACAAGCTACACACTCAGCAACAAGCTTTTCTGTTGGGCATTCATTGCAAGACGAAATCGACCAGCCACATCAAAATTTGAGTGCAACCAATCTAAACATAAACCGCTCCATCAAGATGCAAGGTTTACTTTTCCTTTTTATAAAAGGATATAAAAGACTTACTTCTTCACTTATGCACATTTGCAGACATTTGAATCATCGGAAAAATGGGAATTTGTTAAACATGGCATCAGAACCACTCCACTTATGCGCATTTGCAATCCTCACAAAAAAACATTGAACTCAAGGTAATGCACAGAGAAAAGCTCTACAAAATCCCTGATTCGCCGTTAATTCACCATATTGTGCCTCTCATCTTGTGGGCTCAACAACCACCCACCAGCCCTCCTTGACAACAAATCAGAAGCAACTTTACTTCCCTGTGGTCCATCCAAGGCATGCACCAAACGTTGGAGAACTCTAACAACCTGAACAGGAAATCACTTCACTGGAAAAAGGACAAGGAGGAGATCGAACTCACGGTTTTGGGTCCAATCCCTTTGAACCGCGAAAGCTCCCTCTTCACCTCATCCACCGACAGCTCCCGCAGGTACTCGAGGCAAATCGTGCCCCTCCTCTCCCTCACACCTCTCAGCAGCGCCCGAATCCTCGCCGCTTTCGTCGCCGCCAGGCCGCCGCGCCGGATGGCGTCCTCCAGCCTCTTCCCCTCCTCGTCCACCACCTCCACAAAACAAATAGCGAGGGAGTTCAGGAGCGCGAGTTTGTAGAAGCTTCTGGAAGGTGCTGGCGAGCAGACACGGACTCGCCACTAGTAGCTCACCTGGTCCCAGGAGGGGAATGCGGCCTTGAGGGAGGCGAAGGCGCGGCGGGAGATGGCGTCGGTGGTGTTCTGGGAGAGGAGCGTGGTGACGAGGCCGTCAAGGACTGTGGGAGACGAAGGACGAGGACGAGGATCACCGCTGCCGCCGTCGGGAGAGCGGCCACCGAGGCGGAGAAGGCGGAAGGGCGCGAACTCCTCGGGGAAGCCGTGGAACGCGAGGAGCGCGTCGCGGACGGCCAGGCATTGCGCCGGGGAGGGGGAGGCGTGGGAAGGGTAGGGTTCCGGCGAAGGGTCAGGGCTCGCCGGTGAGGCCGGAGCCTTCCGCTTGGGCTTCCGAGGCATCGCAGAGAAAACGGTTGCGGCTGCCGCCGGCGACGGCGAGGCGAGCGGAGACGTGGCTGGTGGAAGTATACTAGGCCGAGGCCCACCAGGCAACCCGCTGGGCCGGGTTTGGGTTTGGATCCGAGAGCCGGAGAAGATAGAAGGCCTGTCCCTGATAGAATCGTAGGCCGTCCTGGAAGAATATTTGGCCCATAGAGAAGGAGTGAGACGGGTCACCAGACAGGACATATGGGATGCAAAACGCTGGTAAACACTGTTTGCGCACTGTACACAGAGTGGAAAAGTACGAATGCAGTATGGAACATCACTGAACTAGTAATCCTAGGATCATTTTTTCCCGAGTATAATAATCCCAGGATCGCATCTAGATTTTTTTTATAAAAAATCATGGAGCATCCCTAGCCTCTCTGCTTTTGACGAAGTGGAGCAGTATCAGGAGGGGAGAGGGGTAACCCCCTAGTTTCATTCCCTCGTTATGTAGTAGTGCATCTAGGCATCTAGCTGCACACTGAACCAAGGATAAAAAAACCCAAAACCTTGGGCGCTCAGCTTGTCGGACATCTGAAGAACGGGATGCTGAATCCGTCTCCTTGACATACAGTCATTCCCGTTCAGACTTTTGTGCACTGCTCGATAAATTCCCCCTTCTCACGTGGAAACAAAAAGGGCGGGCCATCTTTCTGAATCTGCAGGTTTAGAATTTGCATTCTATTAGCATCCTGAATTTTCTGTTCATCTTTTCCTTCCCTGAACCACTCTGCGTACTAGAAAGCTTCTTCTATTAGCTGCTCTGAACTACCGCATCCACTGAGAATCATGTACACTGTACAAAAAACAACACATTTGACCTTCACTCTCTGTACACAACATTGCAATCTCATGAAGGAACGAACACCATCCCAAGTTCCCAACTGAATATATGAGATATGGACTGCACAGCTGGGCACAACTGCCGAACTGTAAGCAGTTGTACCGAAAGTCTCAACGGAATGTATGTTGTCAAGAACTGAATAAACATCCGTCACTAGTGGTCCTCCACATCTTACCCCGTAGCATTGGCCATTGGGAGCCTAATTAAATTCTATTAACGTTAGGCTCATATATTATACTCTTATAACCATTGTCTAAAAAAAGTATACTCCTATAACATGTATATATGTATATAATGAACTCGTATATAAACTGCTACCTCAGTGCTGTGGCAAAGGTAGCATGGCCGGAAACGGTAGGTTTCACACTTTCACTGCGCTGCGCTGCTCCAAACGGTGGAGTCAGAGTTCGGAGACGGACTCGTGAAGGCAAATGTTGGATCAAGATGACAGTAGTACAGTATTTTATAAGCCAGCAAGCGACAAGAAGCAGAATCTGTTTGTGCTGTTGATTAAAGAAGACAGAGTAGACGATGATGCCGAGAGAGAGGGAGAGAAGAAGACAACGCACTTCTATGGCTGGTACGCCTGTACGAGTGATCAACAGGAAGTTTAAGTTAAACATTTGAAGAATTAGATGCCCTTTTTGTCAACTCCATGTAGCTGAATCCACCATTAGGCTGTCCCCAATGGCAACACTCATCCACTTCCTCAGAACACTATTCCAACTACTTTCCTCTCTGTCTACACTACAGCATCTATGTCAAACAGTGCCAAACAGTGTTTTGAGCCACCCTTTTAGAACGCCCCATTGAGAACAGCCTTAGTAGATCAAGGATCAGAGCACCATCCGATATATGTCCCTCCATCCAAACAAAGATTTCTTCCTGCACGACGACATGAACGCAGTGCCGCTGATGAGGACCGCCAAATCAGTTGTTTATTCCTGTTAGTCGGTGGTACGATCAAACAACAGTTTCTCTACTTCGCTGTCTCTCTCTTCAATGTAGGCGGCTGACAAGCGCCATGTGACCGGATCCACCCCTGACAGCAGCAGCCGTTCGCCGGTGAGGTCACTGCTGAACAAGCCATGCCCGCCCTGCAGCTGGTGGGGGAAGTGCTCACGCTGTCTACACTCATAGACGGTAAATGGGGATTCAACGAGGGTGTAGCGGGCGGCGGCAAACCACACGGCATCCTTTCCGAGGTAGGCGCGGACACTAGCTTCAGCGTCCCTTTCGTCTGACACTAAACCCCTCCCCCCCTCTCTCCTCCATATCGGACGTGGTAGCGGCGGGCACCAACGGCTGCGTGGGCGCCATTGCACGGAAGAGCGTCACCGGCGTTACCGGCGGTGAGGGAGACGGCCGGCGGGCGCGGACAAGAAGCCGGGCCTAAGATCCACGCACCACCAGGCCGGATAGCCAGCGCGGCACCATGTCCGATAGGAAGGAAGGAGGAGGAGGAAGAGGAGCCGAGGGAGAAGGGGGAGTAGGAGGAGCTGCGCAGGGGCTCGAGGCCCTCCATGGCAGAGCGGTGGCGGCCGGTGTTGGAGCGCAGAGACGAGACAGAGGGGAGGGGCGGAAGAGGCGGGGGAGCGGCGACGAGGACGAGACGCCCTGCGCGCCGGCGAGGAGCTAGCCTAGATCCGGCGGTGCGCTGGGAGGCGGGACGAGCTCTCGTCCATGGGAGGGAGGAGGAGGTGGGGGAGACGGCCTGCGTGGGCGGAGCGGAGGAGGAGCCACCTCCCCGGATCTGCGCCGCCTGGGCTACCGTCCTTCTGGGACCCACTGCACGAGCACGAGGCCGGTGGCGGTGCAGCCCGAGGCCGGCAGCGGAGATCTCATGGACGGCGGTGATGGAGCCTGGGGCTGGCAGCGGAGAGCTCACTCTGGATCCATCGAGGAGGAGGAGAGAGGGGGAGGGAAGAAAGAGGGAGAGGGAAGGGTTAAAAATATAAAATAATGTGGTAGTTGGTATAGAGTGGGATATAGAGTTGTATGAGCGTGGAAAATTGTGATGACTAGACGGAATATTACATATTAAATTGGGTGTATAGAGTTAGATGAGTGTGGATAGCCTCATATCTTCATATATAAGTATTTGTTTCTTGCTCCAGTTAGACTAAGTTTGAATATAAACAATTTGATAGATAATCTGCTGAACTGAACCTTATGCCGCACAATACAAGGCTGCAAGCTGCACCTCATCTCTGCTTGTGTTTAGATGGAATGGAGGATTCAAATTCTATTTCTACGTTTTTCTACGTTTTTAAACAATTTTCTGTAAAATTCTTTGTTCTAAAGAGGCCTTAATGTTATAGCTGGCTAGCTATAGACCCCAGAGACCGCTCTTTTCAGCGGGCTTATTCCCGTGCCGCGCCGCAACAGCGTCGGTTCTGGGCCTGTGCCATGCGATGAAAGGGATGAATGGTGTAGATGCTTCCAGACCTGTGTAGGCTGCGTACATAGACGCTGAAACGAGCAGGCCCTCAGTGCAGCAGCAGGTGGCAATGTCTAATCGCCATGCCTCGGATTACGAGGGAAGTTATCATGAACTAAAGCAACAGCCAAGTTGCGCAAGAAAGTCGTTTAGCCTAGGACCAGGCTGTGTTGCCTTCTGAAGAAGCTGACGGCTTGGCTTGCAGCTGGAGCACAAGCCAGCTGCACCACACTTGGTGGCTTGGTGCTACTGCTGGCTGGGGATTCCTCTTTTCTTGCCGTCCAAAACCAAAAGGGTCATCCCTCTCCTGAAAGCAGATTCCAGCTTTGCTTGCCTGAAAATGAAATCTAGCCTTGCTACTTGCTTTGCTCTGCACCATCTGTTAGCATGTCTACAAAGTCTGTTCACATTTCGATACAATATATTTTTCCTTCCAAGAAAGTGTAGGATCGGAGCACTTTTGATCCGTCTCAGTGATCTGTAGATCTACATACAGTGTGGCAGAAAAGATGCTCCTATATATGCAGAAAAGCATCTGTCAGCAATGCGTTGTGCGAAATCAAGGTCAAACCACACGCTTGGATGCACAATCACTTTTTTTCTGTTGCGTGGGACAGTAGCATCTTGTGTTTATTAAACCAGCTGCGTCAAGGACATAGTACTAATGCATGGCAGTACGGGCAACTCCAGCGGAGCGCGTGCCTTAATTTCCCATGTGGAATCCCAACAATGGCATTTGTTTGACAGTTTGTTTTTGAACGGACGACGACAGGACAAACACGGGGTTTATATTCGAAAAAAAAAAACTTTTAAAAGTTTGACCAGATCTTGTCTAAAAATGCATGCCAAGCGGTTGCAATTTCAGGTAATGTTGCGGGAAGAGGTCCACATTCCACTTATAACCACGCTTCGTCTAGGCTCGCATATGTACCACATGCCCTCGGATCGACCTCCTGCCCTGTCACAGTTTAGCCATCAGCATCCCAAATTCCCAAGATCCCAAATTGGCCCGGACAGGCCTGAGGCCTGCATGTGCAATCAGGGTGGTCAATGCAATGGGTGACAGAGCCAGCGAGCAGGAGAGCGACACCCGCGTCCCGACTCCCGAGCGATGGATGGAGGCGGGGCGACGGCGAGGAGTGCTATTCTGTGCTAGCGTCGTCCCTCTCTCGCTGCACTATAGGATCACCGTTTCGCTCCACGCAAACGAGAGTCCGCCGAATGAGAAGACTTTGGTCAGCCTGCGGCACAAGGACAGCGTTACGAATTCAAGAAGTAAAGGAACAGCGTAGGGGGCCCAAGGAGTTTAGATTGTCTAAAGCTAATTGTAGCTGCCTAATGGCTAGAGCTAATTGTTAGCCAGCATAGATTAGCCCAATCCAAAATTATCAAATGGCTTGATGGACTAATTTCTGATCTAAGACTCATAAGCATGGGTGCTTCTTGGTTTGTGTGGGATCTCCAGTATGACGGTGACGGTACTCGGCTGTTGATACAAAACCTTAATACAACTGACAAGTTAGTAGAACTAGATAAATATCAAACTTTAGAAGATGACGTGACAATTAGAACAGTGCAAACAAAAGACAACGGAGAAGATAGATCAAAATACATTTTCACTAGTATAAGTATACTAGTACTAGTATTATTTACTGATTTTAAAGGCCCTAATTTTTTTTTTAGGCTTTGTTCCGCCGCTCCACTTGCGCTACACCGTGCCTACAACAACCAACTCTTCTTAAAAAAAAATGATGAGCAATTTATGGGTGACCCGGCAGGCCATTCCTCTACAATAACATCACCTGCAGCTGGATTCCCCACGGATCGGGTTTAAAAAAAGTCACCGGCTGCCAATAGCCCGGCCTGGAAGAAAAGAAGCGATGGCGAAGTGACCACGCGCGATTCGCTTGCCATCCCGTTCCGAGGAGCCGTCACTAAAAACCCACGACTCGATCGCAGCTGCCAACGCACGCACGCAGCAGCCGCGACCGCGGAGACCCCCCTCTCTCGCCCCCAATGGCCATGGGCACCGGCCGGCCGTGGTGGGCGCCGCCTCCGTCCGCGGCGACGGCGGCTCCCTCCGCCCCGCCTTTCCCCTCCCCGCCGTCGTCGTTTACGGCCGACCCGCCGGCGGAGTTCCTCTGCCCGATTTCCGGCACGCTGATGGCGGACCCAGTCATCGCGCCGCCCGGCCAGACCTTCGAGCGCGCCTGCATCCAGGCCTGCGCTGCGTTCGCCTTCTCCCCGCCCGCGGTCGCCGTCGACCTCTCTGACTCCCACTCTTCCTCCTCCTCCCCGCTCGTGGTCGTCCCCAACGTCGCGCTCCGCACCGCCATCCTCAATTGGTGCGACCGCCTCGGGCTGCCGCACCCGGCCCCGCTGTCGCCGGACACCGCCCACGACATCGTGCGCCGCCTCATGCCGCAGCGGAGCTCGCAGGTCGCCTCCTCGGTTCGGGTGAGGAGACCGAGCGTCGTCGAAGACTTGGTGCAGGAGCCTACTAGCTCCAACTCCAGGCAGAGGGGCGACGCTCTGGAGGAGGGGATCATGGGCGTGCTCGGGGCGGAGGGCGCCGCCCCCGCGGAGCAGGCGGCGGCGATGGCGTCGCTGCGGCAGGCGACGCGGGAGAACAAGGAGGTCAGGAGGCAGCTGTGCACGCCGCGCCTCCTCGCGGCGCTGCGCCCGATGCTGCTGTCGGCCGACGCCGACGTCCAGGTCAACGCGGCGGCGGCGATGGTCAACCTGTCGCTGGAGCCGGAGAACAAGGTGCGGATCGTGCGGTCCGGGGCGGTGTCGCCACTGGTGGACGTGCTCCGCGGCGGCCACCCGGAGGCGCGCGACCATGCCGCGGGCGCCATGTACAGCCTCGCCGTGGAGGACGAGAACCGCGCGGCCATCGGCGTGCTCGGCGCGATCCCGCCGCTGCTGGAGCTCTTCGCGGGCGCCGCCGGCGCCACGGGCTACCGCGCGCGGCGGGAGGCCGGGATGGCGCTGTACCACGTCTCCCTCTCCGGGATGAACCGGTCCAAGATGGCGCGCGCGCCGGGCGCCGTGCGGACGTTACTGGCCGCGGCGGAGGCGCGGGTCCGCGCGAGCGAGGCCGAGGCAGCCGCGCTCCGGAGGCTGGCCGTCATGATCCTGGCGAACCTGGCCGGCTGCCCCGACGGGCGCGCCGCGCTGATGGACGGCGGCGCGGTGGCCGCGGTCGTCAAGCTGATGCGCAACGGCTTCGCGGCCCCCGGGAGCGCGGAGGAGGAGTACTGCATATCGGCGCTGTACGAGATGAGCCGGGGCAGCATGAGGTTCCGTGGCCTCGCGCGCGCGGCCGGCGTCGAGGCCGCCCTGCAGCCGGTGGCCGAGGGCGCCGCCGGCGTGGGGCGCGACATGGCGCGGCGCACGCTCCGGGCCGTGCGCGGGGAGGACGACGACGCCCCCGTCACGGCCGGGCTGCTCGGACGGCAGTGGGACGACGGGAGCGTCGTGTCGGAGGGGCTCGTGTCCATCCGGCGGCCGCCGCACCGGAGCAATTACGCCGGGCCGTCGGGGTCAAACACGACCCAGTTCTGAAGAAGGCCGTGTTCAGCACCCCGATTTTGGGGTGAAATTGGGCCCAATTTGGGTCCAAAAGCACTGTTCCGAATCGAAATACACTGTAGCACTTTTCGTTTGTTTGTGGTAAACATTGTCCTACTAAGGCCTAACTAGACTCAAAAGATTCGTCTCGTAACGTACATCTAAACTGTGCAATTAGTTTTTTATTTCATCTACATTTAGTATCCCATGCATGTACCGGAATTTTTGATGTGATGGGGAATCTTCTTTTTGCATAGTGTATTTTGAAGCACTTTTGGTGCTCTAAACACACCCGAAGTCAAAGTCTTCGTTTCTGCACGCTGTTTTTTTTGGTTCGTTGTTTCGTACACTTATTTGAACTGTATTGGGAAAATTGCCATAGCAGAAACATATGGCATGGTCCTCCTTGTGTTGTACAGACTGTAAGGTTGATTCTTTTGTTTGAATTTGAAATAACTTTATTGGATTTGTGCGGTTATTTGGGACTGAATTTGTTAGAACTGTAACTGAGATTAGAGGAAAGATACTGTTCTAGTAGGTTTGTGATACTAATATCGAATTGACTTCGTGCAAATATAATCCCTATGTGGGACACGAGATTTTTTTCGATTCAAGCAGGAGCAAGACTGGTTACAAATATGAAAAATTTATGTTCCAAACATATTCCCACTGCTCATTACGGATGCTGTGAAGGAGCTTGTGCATTAGTCCAACTATGTTCAAGAACAAATCATATCAGTTACCTTATAGACGTGCATAATCCAACTATGTTCAAGAACAAATGTTATCTTTAGTTCTGAAACAGAACATTTTTACATTGACATGACTCAGAAATTAAGGCTTAGTGATTAAGTTGATTCCATTACTTAAGCTCTCTCCAGCAGCTCCTCCATCTCCCATCCTCCATCACTATTCTGACTGCTAATCTCTCTGTCTACAGTGCAGCATTTAATTTTGTAGAACCAATATGGGAGAACCGTTGGATTCAGCCTTAGACTGTCCCCAATGGGGCTGCAAATGTTTCCTCAAAACACTGTTTGGTACTGTTTGACATAAATGTTGTACTGTAAACACAGAGACATAGTTGGAATAGTAATAGAAAATGAGATTTGAGGAGTGTTCTTGGAGACAGTCTTATAATGTTACCTGTCCACCTCACCAGACCAAAAGTCAATTATTGCTACGTGTACACTAGGATAACGTTACAATAATCCATACTTATATTCTCTGATTAAATTTCAACATTGCAACTAATTTCATGAATGCCAGGTTTCAAGATAACAGTTTCAAGCAAGTTCAGACAAAAGCTTCATAGAGGTTTCAAATCTCTCAAGAGTTTTAAAGAACTTTCGAGTGAATTTCATCAACAGTTGAATGACCATTTTAGAAGTCAAATCTTGGTAATTTTAGGTTGCAGATCAAGAAAGCATACACAGTTTTTTTTTTTTTTTTTTGCCTCCAAGCAATTGCTAAGAAATATGTGATGGACAACAATATCAACATTCGACAGCCACAATACTCAAAGTTCATTCAGACACAGGAATGTCTTTACACTTTGTACAGTCTGGATTCCATCTTTAAGAACAGCATATACATACGGGATATTGATCCATAAAGCATTATTCACTTAAGTGGACATAACTGATTCGTGATTCCTGCATAAATCGAGACCATGTTAAATAAAATGGTTCTGGAGCAATGCAGGACTATGAAATGACAAAAATATCTTTGTATTAGAGCAGATACAGTATAAGCTCAGATTTTTAAGGTCCATGCTCACTACCTGAATTCAAGGTATTGGGAGGGGGTTATGGGCTTAGCTCCTCCAAACCAATCAATCAAGAATATGTTTTCAATTTCCAATTTGAAGATTTTGAAATGATGGTTCTTTGGCCAATCTATCAAACAAAAACATACGAGTTATTGAGATAACAGATCAACCCAATAACCTCGCATGCTGCATGATTAGAAGTATAGATTTACCCTTCATTTCAGGATGCTTGGTGAAAAGTGCAGACTTGGCTAACTCTGCTTCAGATGACTGAAGGTCAACCAACTTCAACTGCAAAAACAATAAACACCTCTTCATATCAAAGTCTTCTTGTATGAACAAAAAGATCACATCATGTTGGTATCCACAATACAAAATAGTTACTAAACCGATGTTCTATCCAACTTATGTTCATTGTGGGAGAGGGTTAAAGAAAGGCATTTCTCCTTTGCTAAATGGAACTTTCTTAAATCTCACATGTTATGATAACAATTTACTCTTTTATAGTATTCCATCGCTATAGGTAATTAAAGAGGACACAACTTCAAATACTCAAAAAACACTTCTAGAATTGCAACAGAACGTTGTTGTTTTTCATGACTACGGAAATTGTTACCATCGAGTTGACACAACAATAATAAGGTGGTGTTTGGTTCAGTGATTTTTGATTGTAATCCCGTCACACTGTGATCAGATTCCCTTAGATATGTTTGTTTCGTGGGAATCTGTTTTCGCATCATCAGATACAAACCTATTCATCCCAGACTGCCTCATGTTTGTATGTCAACGGATAATGCTACAGCTACAAGACAGCGGCCCTCCCATCGAAAGAAAGAACGATGGTTCTGCCTCCACATTTCATTCTTCCTTAGTGAGAGCTTCATGCCTTCATCAGCAACTGGCTCGACGGTAGCCATAATAAGGATGCTCCACACTACACACTCTGCAGCGGCGCCACCACCATCCTGGAAGGCAGCATCTTGGTCCTCTTTGAGAAGGTGGATGCTCGCAACCAAGAGGTTGCCATCCCTCCCCTCATCGGCCTGTTCAGGTAATCCATTGCCCACCCCAAACACTCTCTCGACGCATGCAAGTGCAATGGCAGAGATGTGGAACATGTGTTCTGAAGGCAGGAAGCAAGGACAAGCATGTCATCCTGACAGGTTCCGTGAGGCTGCTAGCATGCAACTTTTTTAGTCCATCAGCTTTTGCTGAAGACAACTCATTCTGATTGATTTGCTCCACATGGTAACACATGTTTTTACATGATGAAACCAAGCAATCAACAGGATCATCCATACCGGAGCTGATTTCCCAGTGATTCGTTTCCATTTTCGTCTATGTTATCACTCTGCCAACCAAACAACACCTAAGAATTTGCTACTTCCACATGGTTTGAGATAAGATTTCCCTTAATTTTCTTGTTAACTTTGTGCTCTAGTCGAAAAGTTTAATATGAGACTAAAAAGGCATCAGCATCACTAACAGGAAGTGACACACACATGCATACAAAAGTATACAACTCATAGGAAGTCCATCAGCAAGTATTCATTTTGTAGAAAAATTAGTTCTGAAATTCATAGGTAGAAAACCAGAAACAAATCATTGTCAGTTTTATCACAACTACGCAAAACAGAATAGATGAATATAAGCCGCAAGTGAAGGATCATCTTATCATGGTTGTAATTTGTTAGTACCTTTCCAGTAAGAGTAAGTTTTGCACAAGTGGGGTTTTCAGGATCAATCTTCCCACATGTCCCCAGAGGGAACTCACTAAGGGTAAAGGAAGCCCTTTCATCCTCCAGTGCATCTCTTGCAGTTGGATCCAGAGTTGTCAGATAAAAGTATGGGATTCCACGGCCCTCGCCTGGTAATCCATCACTATATGAAACTACATTGCTGTATATACAAGAAGCCATGGATCAAGTTCACCAGTCAATAAAGAGTACATGAAAGCTGTTCAGAGTATGGAGACAAGAAGGAATACCCAAATGGAGCTCCACTTAGGTCGCTTGATATTGTGCTGCAAATGAAATGTTTTAAGTATTAATCAGTAACCATTAGCCAACCAAACAGAAGTTGTTCTAGAATCATATCTGAGAAAGGACCAGATTTGAACATATTTACTGAATCGAATTCTTCAATGCACTGGTAATATGTTCACCAATAAACTGAACTTATTAGCATGACACTCCATGAATATGATCATACTTTAACTATGAGTCTGCCTCTGTCCAATTTGCATATCAGGATACTGAAGTCTCCCAAAGCAGTCTTAAATTTTGCGCATCAACACAGGGCCCAAACTACAAAGTGAACAGTTCGTATGCAATCACAAAAACCTTCTCAATGTTATGAAGCCTCAGGAAATGTCTAGCCAGTGCTCATAATGGCTCCAACCATGATACTCTCTCCGTTCCAATTTATAGGTTGTTTGAATTTTCTTGATACTAAGTTTGACTTGCTCGTCTTATTCAAAAAATTTCACATTTATCACTTATTTTCATTGTGTTTAGCATATAATATACTTTAACTATGAATTAATTTTTTTACAATTTTGCAAATATTTTGAATAAGATGAGTCAGTCAAACTTGGTGCCAAAAAAGTCAAACGGCCTATAAATTAGGATGGAGGGAGTACAAATGATTCTTTCAAATTGTCCATCCAACCAGTATTGGTTCAGCTGTGGATTCTACCAGTCAATATTTCTAACACGGAGCTACAACCGTGAGTTTCCTATGGCACTTGATGTTGGTACAATGCAACTTATGAGCTACAGCTGGTTCATCATATGCATCAGAGAGTTGCAAATGATGTATTCATCCTAACAATTCTGCTACATCTACTTGAGGGCAAGCAAGACCTTAAGAAGTGGGGAATGCTAGTAGGGACCCTGTGTACATGGAAGTGGAGTACTCACTGGGCTGTAGGCTATTAGCGACATAGGGATGGCTTTCCTGCATGTGGAGTACAAGAAGGGAGCAGTTCACAGAGCGGAGGAGGATCCATTGATGAACAGAATAGACGAATAAGTCTCCTCTGGTCATCGTCTTTTCTCTGCAATCACCTTCCTCCAGTTCTGCTCTTCTTCCATCATATGCCTCCTATCTTCCTTCTGGAAGCTACTAGAACATCTCATTCCTCTCCAGTCCTGCTGAATCTAGGCTATCTCCCTCTCAATCGTATCCTGAACCATCAATCAACTGGATTGCTGAATTGGCAATATTGTTCTGCGTTGAAGTTCCTAACAAGACACCCTCAGCACTTCCCTCCACCAGAAAGCAACTTCGATTCCAAACTCAAAAGCGACAAAATTGGCAGCTAAAGCAACGGCAGCTGCCCAATGGAATAATGGATCGAAGCAACACATGTCGATACCCCTGTTTCTAAGTAACTAGCTGCAGCACCAATCACGGAGGGCAAGAGCACGAGAAGGGTACGGAAAGGAACTGGAAGGAACCTGATGACACCCCACGTATTCTGGGCGGCGAGCCACCTCGCGGTGGCGGTGGCGTCGGAGGGGGAGGGCTTGCCAGCGATGATCGGTCGGGCTACTGCGGCCGGCGCCGATGGCCCGAGGACGAGGAGGAAGGCGGCGACGCCGGCGAGGTGTCCAAGGGAAGGCATGGTTGTCGTCGGGGTCGGCTAATCGTACCTTTGGTATCTTATCAAAAAAAATAAAAAAAAAATCGTACCTTTGGTATGGTCGTGATCTCGTGGATAGGGTCGGAGGAGCCGCACTCCTCAGTGATAGATTTGGATTATTGGATGCCACTGATGCATTGGTGATCGGTGAAATTCTTGTCTTTGCGGCTTTGCGCATATTTGCTTGATTGTTTAATTTGTTTTTGCTATACTTGGTCTTAAGGGCGTGTTTGGACTTTGGAGTACTTTACTACGATATCCACAAGTAGGACCCATTTGTATCTCTATTTAGAAGTGCTCAGATCTTGTTTATGCAAAGTACTCACTCCGTTCTAAAGTATAGATTATTTGACTTTTTCACCAAATTTAATTCTCTTATTTTATTTAAAAATTTGCAAAAATATGTTCAATTCATACTTAAAATATATTATATAGCGAAGTACATCATAGTAAAATATATAATAATTATGAAATTGTTTTAAATAAGACAAGTGAGTTAAAATTGATAAAAAAATCGAATTACTTATAAGTTGAAATGGATGGAGTATTTTTGAAATTTTAGAAAATAAATACTATGAGTTTGTAAAACACTTTGTTTAGAAAGAGCCATGAGCTATTGTTGGAACAAAACTTATACTTTTGAAAATGAAAGTAGGACCGACGCCTAAGAGGGGGTGAATTAGGATCAAATCTTACTAAAAACTACAACTACTAAGCAAAACCCATACAAGTAATTCTAGCTAAGTGCACTAAGGTTTTGCTAAGTGTTGCTATTTCTACCGTGGCCAAGACTTGCAACCTAGATCTACCTAGAGACTAACCTATCAAGCTAGTCTAGGAAAGTAAGCACACAATTGCAAGAATGTAAATGCGGAAGTTAAAGAGATGCGATAGAGAATGCAAACTCCCGATGATGATAATGGTGCACATGGTGAAGACACGGAGATTTTTTTCCGAGGTTCGGGGAGACTCACGGTCTCTGTCCCCTACTCCTCATTGGCGCTCCACTAAGGGTTTTGCACTCGCGTAGTCCTCAAAGGAATACGGCCTCGCCCTTTGCAAGGGTGGAAGTTGGCAAAGTGACTTCTACGGAAGTCAAGCAATCCCGGTCGGGTCTCCGGATATCCTCGGTACACACCCACCCGAACCTATCTCTCGCGTGGTCCTCCCGTACCACGGCCTCGCCCACGCAAGGGTAGAGGATAGATAGGTCGCTGGGGTCTTCTGAGTCCTTCTCGCGGAGCTACCCCACCGTCTCCACTATGGGAAGCTTCAGCCAACTAGCCGAGGGCCTTCCTCCCTCTCACAAGATGGTGGCGGCCACTCCACAATCTGGAGGGTCTCGCAAAACTTACGGCCGCACTTGATACAAGGTCGTGCACGCAGGCACGGATACTAGACAAATAGGCCTAAGCCAAGATGCTAACAAGCTCTTGCTATGCCGGGATGTGTCTATTTGCTCATACGGTGGTTGGGCTCACAAATGTGATTGCTACACTTCAAATGGGTATGGAAATGTGTCTCAGCACTTGTGCTAGGCTCAGGATGCTTCAACCACAATGGGAAGGCCGACCAAGGGGGTATATATAGCCTCCACCTCCAAAACTAGCTGTTATAGGCAAGTTTCACTTTTCTGCGGACCCACCGGACTGTCCGGTGCGTGTAATTTTGCCCCTTCTTCGAATCGACCGTTGCTCTAACAATGTGACCGTTGGAGCCACCGGACTGTCCGGTGCGTTGTAGCGCCGGGCCTTCAACTTGGAATGCTCTCGGTCTATATCGTCCGGTGGCACCACCGGACTGTCCGATGGTGAGCCACCGGACTGTCCGGCGGTGGGTTTTGCGCCGGACTTCGCCCCTTCCTTCTCAGTCCATATCGTCCGGTGGTGAGCCACCGGACTGTCCGGTGAATTGAATTTTGCACCGGTTCTTCAGCTTTTGGCTCGGCTCCTTGTAGGCACCGGACTGTCCGGTGCATGCTTTTTTTTCTGTTCTTAAGCCAACAAAATCGGCCCGTTGACCGGCCAGCGGGACTGCCGAGTCAGGACCTTCGCTTGTAACTCGATGGCGGGTTGGGTTTTTTCTTGAGTCTTTTAGATCCTCCTTTGAGGTGTTTGTACCCCAAGTCCACCAATTACACCCTGGGACTTTAGACAAAAACACTTGCGCACAAATATTAGTCCCATGGCACGTGTTGTCAGTTCAACCACCAAAATCACATATGGAAACTAAGCACAAGGCTTAGGACCCATTTTCCTTACAGAAAAATATAATATTGCCAAACTAGAGATGCAAGTGTCATTCACTTTGGGTCATTGGATCGATCCAAAATTTTGGCAAAATGAACTAGACTGGAATTTTAAGTAATTATTTAGATGAAAAAACAAACTAGAATGATATGCCACTGTAAATACTGAGCTGACCCAAAAATACTACCCACTTGCACCCCTAGCTAACAGCTATATTTTTTGGAGTTTTAAAAACTACATTGTAGACCTTTTTTCAAAAGCATGGTTTGTGCATCTTTTGATTCTAAAATTATAACTTTCTAATATCATAGTTTCCTAAAACCAGAGCATCCAGACTTAGTTTTAACTCCATCACAGAGTAGCTTCATCGTAGAGTTGAAAAGTAGAGAAAAGAAGATGATGACGGATAAGCTAGCATGAACATGGATAGTTTCAGGTGGAAAACCTTTTAATTGTTTTTGTTTCCACATTTTATTACTAGACATGCTAGGATTAAGGTTAGGAGAAACTAACGGGAACTAAAAACTTTTAGATCATATTATATTATATTATCTAGAATTTTACAAATAGTCAAGTACTTACCTCAATATAATTTGTTGGATTGCTTCTAGTATTAAAGGTACGATGTTTGCTAAATATATTATTAGAACTGAGTCTCTTAATTCTCTCTTCACCTACTAAATGAAGCTATATGCGTCTATGTAGGTTATTTGACATAACTCAAATAAATTTAAAATAAGATTAATATGAATTCATGCTAGGTGGTGTTTGGTTTGCTTGGGAATAAAAAAAGATAATTATCCCATAAAGAACCAACACTGCCTCATTTTCTCTTTTCGATTTTGTGGAACAAGAAAGAAGTTATCATTATCAACTTCTAACTCGGTTTTCTTACATAATGTGCATCTGGATTCTCAAAATCCTACCACAACCAAATAGGTCCCTAGTTGAAAATGAGACCCTAAAAATAGACAGCATTTGTAGTTATTTTTCTATCCTCTTTATGTATTTTTTTTGTGAACTCATAAACAAACAAGAAAAAAGTGGGAAATCATGAATACATTAACAGATAAGGTAAAAGTGGAAAATAATGGGGACCGAACATCTAATTTCAATCCTACTTAGGAATGAGTGGATTTCTTATAAGTTATGGCTATTAAAGACCTGTGGGCCTCGGTGCTTAGGGATGGGCACAATTAATCGAAGACCGAACCTAAATACCTGAGGCGTGTATTTTAGATTGCATTTTGCATAGTGATACCATGGGATACATCACTGTATCTTTGGGGTTTTGCCCTCTGCACTCATATATTGCTGTATTTACTTCTGTGCATTGTGTGCATTTACTTTTCTTAGAGTAATAGGATTGGTAGTGGGATGTGGGGTGGGTCCCTGCTTGTTTTGGACCTAGGAGGGGTGGTGGTGGGTCTAATTCATCCCTAGTGGGTGTGGGTCCGTAGGTTCATGGGCCCGAATAAATGCAGGGGCGGAGCAGGTTTCGATCCCCACCCGAGGGTTTCTCACGGAGCCTCGAATTGTAGAGTTTAAGACCAAATTGCTAGGCACAAAGAGGCCCATGGGTGGCCCACATACTAACCCTAGGTATATAAACTCTAGGTGAACAAGTTTAGTAGCACCCTCTGCTATCTTTATTGCACTTGTAGACGCACCATTGACCCATGCTTGTGTTCCTACTCCCGCCTTGATGCACACAAGCGCGAGGCCCGGAGGTTCGGACTTGCCCCCCCACACAAAGGCGTGCGACACACCAGTGACAAGCCATGGGCCACCGGTGGATGCTCGTGTGAATTTGATGCAAGACAATTGGAATGGCATTGACACAGGTGGGCGAGGCGACAACGGGTTAATGGCCCCATGCATGACCTTCTGTCTTATATGCCGCAACAAGGCGGGCTATGTAGAGCACATGCATGATGTATTTGAGGTGGCAAGTCGTGTGGAAAATCGTGTTGGAATGGAAGGCGGAGAGGAAAAAGTGGGAAAGGAGAGAGGCTGACATGAGGTAGGAGAAAAGGGGAAGGAGAAGAGAAGAGCATGTTGGTAGGAATGTGACACATAGTGATCCCACATGTCTGTGAATAGGAAACCGGGGGGGGGGGAGGGGGGGGGCACTCAGGCCAGGCGATTCCCGTGTCCCACGGTAAGCAATAGTTGTGGTGAGTGGATGAGAGGGGGGCGTGTGAGTATAACATGGCAAAAAGACAAAAGAATAGTGAAAATGAGTCGCTACTATGAAAGTTGTGGGCTATGGGTTTTGGCCAGGGTTTAAGGATTTTTATTTTCCTATTTAGATTTTATGGGATTTAAACTACAGTTGGAATTGAATTATACTAATTCAATTTCAATCACACACATGAATCCAACTATGCCAACAAATTTGGAATCTCTCAATGCATATTATTATACACATACTTTATTTGTTTATTATATTTGTTAATTTCTCTAATTTAATTAGGTTAAGCTATTTATTCTAGGCCCATGTATATAATTATATGATGATTTACACGTCCATTATGGGTTTAATTTTGTAAAAGTTTTTGAAAAATCAAGATTTCTACGCCTTGAATCTTGTTGCGATTGATACCATGACCTATTGGTGTAGCGATGCAATAGGTTCTGTTTGGTTATCCAGCCCTGAGACGCGCAGGTCCGTCCCTGACAGGCTGGGGTGAGCCTGCATAGCAACATGCATGTGCAAGTTTGGTAGATTGTTTGGTTTGTTGTTTTAATTCATTCGAGCTGGATATGGATCATGTTTGGTTGTCTGCAGCGGTATACACTTGAAACAAATAAGTAAAAGTAATTTTTAAAATTTAAATAGTAGGAGTGGTCCAGTTTTATTAAAAAAATATTAGGAAGATCAATGCGGAATCGGTTCGGTGATTTTTAATCAACAGAAATGATGAAAAAGCCGAGCTCAAAGTGAACTTCGTTTTCCAGTGAGTGGCCCAAGGTTGCATGTTGCACGGGCACGAGTAGAACTCATAAACAAGAAACAGTCACCCTCCAAAACTTCACGTCACAGTCCAGCGATCCGCTGCAAAGAAGGGCGGCACAGCGGCCATCGCACGAGCAGAACTCGTCGAACGAGCCGTCGTAATCCCCACCCGGTTTACTCACCATCGCCAAACACTTCACTGCTGCGGCATGGCCGTCCAGCACGGCCAGACAAGCGTAGCCCGCCGCCGCCGCTCCCCTCCTCCACACCCTCACCGTCCTGTCCGCCGAGCCGCTGCATACCACGTCCCCGGCGGCGGCGGCCAGGCAAAGCACGGCACCCGTGTGGCCCCTGAGCGTGGCGGCGGCGGCCACGGGCTCGTCGGCTGCGCGTTCCCACACGATGACCGTCCTGTCGCACGCGCCGGAGTAGAGCACCTGCCCGTCGGCGCCCATCGCCAGCGCGTTCACCGCCGCCTTGTGGCGCTCCATGACGCCGACCAGCGCGAGCTTCCTCTGCCCCGGGTGGCGCCTCCACGCCTTGATCCTCTTGTCGGCGGAGCCGGTGTACACGTGCCCGTCGGGCGACACGGCCACGGCGTTGATGGCGTCGTCGTGCGCCGGCGCGACGGACTCGACGCAGCGGAGGGTGCGCAGCCGCCACACCTTGAGGCTCCGGTCCCACGACACGGAGTACATTTCCTCGCCGTCCGGGGACAGCGCGAGCGCGGTGACCGCATCGACGTGGTGCACCCACGTGCGCTTCCGGTGCCGCCGGACCTCCACGTAGTTGCTGGGGAAGAGGAACGTGCGCAGGCAGTCCGCGGCGGTCGGCAGGACGGCGCGCAGCGCGAGTTGGTCGGAGCCCCCGTTCTTCCTCCGGCCGCCATGGCCATGCCACACCCTGATCTTGCCGTCCTGGTGAGAGCTGACGAGGCCGTTGCTGGTGGCGACGACGCACTTAGTGGAACTGTTGGTGACTGCAACCGTAGAGCTCGACTGCTTGGCTCGTTGCACGTCGTCCATGGCCATGTCCACGTCCAACGGCCACAGCCTGATGTGCCCGTCCGACGAGGCTATGTAGAGCGAGTCGCCGTCGACGGCAAGGCCAGAGACGTAGGATGAGTTACCTTTGAGAGTGGCAATGTCCTGGTAGAGGCATGGACTCGATTTTGGGGTCTGGGAGTATTGTAAGGAAGGGCGACTCGATTGCGACAGGAGTGATATGGTTTGTTGCTCGTCAGACGCATCCTGGGCATGGGTTTCCTCTTGCTGCCTTCTGGACCTCATGGAGAACGGGTCATCACTCATCAGATTCAGAGTTAACCCTTGCAACCTGCATGGAAGCATGCATAGAAGGAAGGTTATGATAAACATCAGTAAGACTAAGACAGTGGGTTATCTTTATAGTTAGTGGCCTGAAAGATGAGAACGCGGTGCAGAAAAATCCTGGGGGCAGGTACTTGAGTGGGGACAGTCTAGAATGCCTTTGGTTCTGGGGACATGATTATTGGTAAAACGTCCGTGTCAAGGTGGCAGCATTCAAAGATAAACTTATTCGCTATATCAGCTAGCTTTCATGGGATAATCCATGGCGAGCTTATAACAGGCATAGGTGATCTCGGTGCCACTCATTGTTTCTAGGAGAGAAACGGTTTCAGAACCTGTGTCAAGAAATGCAGATACACCACTGATGCGGATTTGCCTTGCCGTGTTGGGAATACATTCAGCTTCCTTTTCTTTCTTGGCTCTTTTCTCCACACTTTCCAGCATACATATTCTTCCACCAAAAGTGAGCTTGCAATGATCACTGGGGTGTAATTTGATCCGATCCATAATCAGTTATTGATTTTGCTTCAGTGATGCTATCTCTATTCTCAAATATTTGTCGTTGGCTAGTTCCTTTTTTGAACTAAAAAGCATCAAATAAAAAAAACAGATTATATTCTTATAGATATGCTTTGTATCAACTCGAGATATTTAACTCCGATAGCACTCACTATCAATGCTGGTCAGAAAGCTAGGTAATGAACCTGGTATGCTTAATGAGACACATCAATATGTCAATTATCTCACATTCAAAAAAGTTTCAGGGAAAAAATGGTAGGTGATGATCCAAAGATATGGGGACTGCGTATCAACAACCATTTAAAGCTGAGGTGTAATTAGATGGAACATTTGGATATAAGCATGTAAAACAACAGCGTAGTATAGTGTGTTTCTTGAAGAACGTTGCTGGAAATGTTGCCACAGCTCATAGCATTTGTATTACTCAGAAACAGTTGCGTCATGCATGTGGCCACATAATTAAAGCCAAGGTTAGCTACTTTAAATTCATCTGAAACAGATCCTAGATACTTTATCTTATGTCTGGTGAAAACTGAGCTCTCGAGAAGCAAAGTTAAAAAATAAATAGCTTGGCTGTGAGATGATAGAACTACAATAGCTTGGGCAGGACCCTAATTAAGAAGCCCAATCGATATCTCACAGCACAAGATGCAGACAGACACTAAACATGTTGCATCCATTGTTTATCAAGGACCGAAAGGCATGATATGACATCAACGGTGATAAAACAGGCACTGTTAAAGCTAGTACAGAAAAACCTAGTGTATCAACAGCAAAACAAGCTGTGCGTTCGCATTCTCACATTTAATGATTTCTCATTCGACAAATAAAAAAGAGGTCATGGAAGGAGACGAGTAGATCCAGATCAGCACAAATAAAACTCTTCAGAAGACTAGCAGTTGCTGAGCTATGATATCGTAAACTGTGAATAAAAATGTTGTCAACTTGTTCACACACATGTGCATGCACACAAAAGCATATGCACATGATGATAAACTAATCTACCCAATCAACTTTGGATCTATTTACAAGAAAATTAAAGTGACTATATGGAGCCTTTCAGAAGCACTCAGACTGTCAGACAAGATCAATGCCAGAAACAAGATCATAATGCTTGTCGAACTTGAACCAGCTCAGCTCCTACCATTTACCTTCTAATTAATGAAAATTAACATAAGATCTCATCCTTAGAGATATCAAGCCTACCAAACTATGAAAGGTGAAGTCTAGAAGGCTGTAGACAGCAACTGAAGCCAAAGTCTTACAGCTGAACACTTGAACCAAACAATCGGTCATGTTGAGAGTAGTGGTTTTGGACTGATCTTTCAGTAGAACTGCCTTCCAAATCTGAGACACTCCTTTTGTAGCCTTCTGTTTTTTCAAAGAAGCCACTGTTGATCCAGTCTGGCTCTTAACATGTAAAATTCTCTCAATGAAAGCAACACGGATGACACAGACAACACAGTGAGAAATAGGAGGCCTCCTTTTTTCCTACTTATCTCTTCTTTGTTCTATAATCATGGACAATTAAATAGTAGTAGGACAACCAAGTTAGACCGGGGTCACCAGGAGGGGCAAAAAAAAGCCAGACCCTGGCGTGCCGCTCTACCTGTACCGGCCCTGCGTCGGGCGGGCACACCCCAAAGTGCTGTCGAAGCCACCCTATGGTGACCCTGGACGTCCTCCTGCAGTGTAGCATACAATTAATGTTTGTTGCCATGATAGAACACAGTTTTATGATCAAAATTGAACACAGTTTAATATTACTTACGTGGAACGGTCCCCGGGCACACGCTGCGGAGGTGCTATACCGAACAAAGCTTGAATTTGACCAGGCCACGCCACGGGGTCTAACTTGTGTTATATGCAGTTTAATATTGTCTTTCAAAGTTATATGCAGCTGTAGGAGGTTATTTTAATTTATCTTTCATAATCATTGTAATTTTTTAGAAAACATAATAGATCTAATGACTGTTATTATTAAATCTACTTGATAGACGGCCAGGTGTTTCTGATTTTTGCAAAAAATTCTAAGATTTATTTTTTTATGGCACTTCTGGTGATGATTAACATAGAGGCTTCAAAAAAGTCTACAATTAGTAGTAGTAAGTTAGTAGGGAAATAAAATATAACTTTCACACTATGCACCAACTGGTCTTGTTTATCATCTACTTCGTGGTCCCCTTAGTTTATCACCAGGGGACGGTTGCAAAGACATAGAAGAAGTTTGAAGCTTAACCGTCTAAATTTCCTCCATAGTTTTCAAACTTTATTTCCTGGTTGGCTGTGTGTGTGAGTAACTTTTAGTTGTATAGATCCATTTTTTTTTATAAACCACTGCATATATCCACTTGTGATTATAGAAGAATCTTTCTATTAATTATGAAAAAAACGCTGTGCGCTATCTAGGAACTAATTTGTACGTCCAAAAATTAAAATTGTTGTGTGTGATGGCTGGGAATTCCAGCAAGCTATCTAGCGCCCATCTTCTGGGGGAAAAGCAACACCGCCAGTGTGAACCGCAACGAGCCAATCAAAAGGCAGCAGGTATCTTTTATGTGTTCTACAAGTAGTATCTATCAAGTCTCCTTTATACTTACAATATTTTGAACTCCAGTAGTTTAATAACAAACCCTAACACTATGAATCGTACAAGAGGGCGAAGGAATTTCATACCTAAGACGCTGGTGGTGGAGACGGCGCTGCTGGGGGAGGCAACGACGGGCAGTGGACGCTAGCGGCGGCGCTGCGGTGCGGCGGGGAGAAGGAGGAGGGCGGTGGAGGTTGGCGGCGGCGCTGCTGCTGCAGCGGCGGTGGGCGGCACGATGGGGAGAAGGAGGCGGGCGGCGTGGGTGGGGAGAAGGCGGACGGCGACGGGCGGCGTGGTGGTGGGGGCTGGCCGGCGGTGACGGGCTGCGCGGGTGGAGAGGAGAAGCCGGGCGGCGCGGTGAGGAAGAGGAAGCCGGGTGGACCAAGGCCCAGGACACGGCCAGCTGGGCCCTACACAACGCCACGCTGGATTGGGTCCGGGTTTGCGGTGCCACTGATCGTGGCGCCGCAATGTTCTACAGTGGCGCCACGCCCCGCAAAAAGGGTCAGATTTGCAATTACTTTCCAGAGGGGGTCATTTGTGAAAATAAAATAGGGCAGGGTCAGAGTGCAAAATTTGTGCTTTGGGGTAGGGTGCGTACCTCGAGGCGGGTGGCGGGGCGGCGGCGGAGCCGAGCGGCGCGAGGGCGCAGAGTGGGAAGGCGCCAGCTGCGGGCCGGGGCACCGTCGGCAGGGCAGGGCGGCTTCTAGGCGGGCAGCGAGTGACTGTTGTCGCGAGGCGCCGAGCGGTGGGAGGCGCGAGGGCACGGGGCGTGGACCACCGGCCGGGTTCCTCATCCTCCGCGGTGGCGCCCGTGCCGCTCACCTTCTCCACTGCGGATCCAACCAGATGCGGTGCCTGCCTCACCATCCTCTCCTCTCCTCCGTCTTGATCGCAGGGCAGATCTTGTTCTTCCCCTCGCCGTGGAGCCGCGCCGGGCATGGAAGGTTGTTGGGCCGGGAGTTACAGAGGAGGTGGGGCTGGCGAGGAGGTGCTTCTACCTCCTCTTCCTCATCCTCGCGCCACGTGCTATTGGGGTGGATGAGAAGCCGCCGGCCTCCCGGATCCGCCGGTGGAGCGGATGGGAGGAGGCATGCCGGCTTCGCCGGTGAGCAAGCAGTCGTGGGGAGCAAGCGACGCGGCGGGGATTGGCTTCGGGGCGGTGGCTGGCCGTGGTGGGGTGGGGCGACGGCGTGGCGGGGGCCAAGGCGGGCGCGCAGCCGCCGTCCGCAACGGGGGGCGGCGGTAGAAGGGGCGCGGGGATGGGCGCGGGCCGGCGGCTGCGCGCGTACGGGGGACTAGCTGGAGGGGAGATATTTAGCTACGGGAAGTCAGGAACTGTAGGACTGTAGCGCCGGTGGGAGTGTTCCAGGCATTGGATGCACGGATCGGACAGCTCTCGCCGGATGTAGCGCTGCTGCACTGTAGCGGCAGGGAAACAGAGACTACCAGTGATGACTGATGCCATGCCTTTGCTCTCAAGGCCAGGGGCATTCTAGGCAAAGTCTTGGGACCCACCTGCCTGCCCTAGTTCCGCAGCAATGAATTCGCGATCGATGTCGTAGGGAAATTTAAGTATTTGCCATTGTTACGAATGGCACCTCTTCAATTGGCATTCTTAGAATGGTACCTACATATTTGCCATCCTCGTATAGAAGTTGCTAATTATTTGCCATTTTTAGTGATTTGGCAGGCCATGGAGGTCGTCCACGCTGGCAAAGCAAGGGGAAAAGACCACCGTGCTCCTGACCCCTTCGTTTTTCCCCCGCGGCCTACCAGTACTATGTGCGGTCACTCTTTTCTCTTCCCTTGCACTCTCTCAAACCCTAGCATAGATCGGTAGCGGGTGGCGGCGGCGGTCGGTGATGTTGCGGTCGGCGGAGTCGTCTGCAACAAGAAGGTATTTACCTGGTGAGGGATCCTCAGATCTATTTGGCGATGAGACCAGCCTTCCCATGATTCAATGCTCAGATTGTAAGAGAGAGAGTGATTGAGCGATGGTCCAAGAAGGAGAACTCGAACCTTGGAAGGGTTTACGTCAAATGTCCTAGGAACACCGGGGTTGGTGGCCTCCTGCATTTGTGTTATTGGTTTCTTTCATTCCAATGTCCTGCATTTTCATGGTGTTTGATTTGAGTGCCTCGTTTCTGTAGATGCCAGGCTGCTGCCCATTTTACAGATGGCAAAAACAATACCCCCGTCATCTAGTTGACAATAAAGTAAGCATCGGTGAGCAATGGCAGGAATAGGAAGAAGTTGGCAATGAGGTAGAAGAGGAGACAAGATCACTGAGACCCGTTGATGGCAAAATGGAAGAGAAACTGCTAGCTATGAAGGTTGGCGAACTGGTCTGAGCAGTGAAGATGTTGGTTGTGTTGTTGGTGTGTGTGGTTGTTGTGGGGTCTCTTATGTGTTGAAGTACGGCAGATATGTAATGACAACCTTTGGAATGAAAACAATGCTTTGGAACGACAAGAATGTAAGTGATTGTGCAAGGTCTAGTGAAATGACACAGACATCATTCATGACATAGTGTCTTTCGTCACAACCATACATAATAGCTTAGGGCAGATGTTCCTAAAAGATCACAACCATCACATTGTTTAGTGTTTCATCACAACCATAACATAATAGCTTAGGCACTGATGACAGATCACATTGTTTAGTACCATTCAAACTAACAGATCACATGGTGTAGTTGTGGATGTCATATATCTATGGGTACCTCGTGCACTCGGATTATCACCACCCTGACATGTGGGTAGGGTGGTTTGACTTGAAGAACAACGCAAGAGGCGACGGAGGCACCACGAAGCGTAGTACCGGTTGGACTCTTGTAGCTTAATTAGGAAACCACTCTCCCAATATGGGAAGCATGTAATAAGACAGGGACTCAGACATCCCGAGCCACGGCCCTAGATCCCCGGACTATATGTGGGGAGCTAGGGGCTTATGTAAAGCATCAACTCGCAATACCGCAATACAACCATGCAAAGCACTTATACAGGATGTAGGGTTTAGCGTTTTGGCTGTCCGAACCTACCTAAATCGCTGTCTATCTCGTTCTGTAGACCTTCATGATTCATCTCGCAAGCCCTAGCCTAACAAAAACCCCCACGAGAGTAATCCTGTGGTGCGCTGCCGGTAATAAACACCGACAGCTGGCGCATTAGGTAGGAGCTGGTGCGCGAGATCTCGAGATCATGATAGGAATCACTTTCCACGCCGTTTTCAAGTTTTAGCCGGGGGAGATTTTCTCCTTCGGTTCCTTCAAGTTCGTTGCCGACAAATTTGGCGACATGCATCTCGTCGCCGACCTCCAGCAGATCCAAAGCAAGCTCGAGTCCCACAGCTCGGATTCGACCTCAGGGGCCAACATCATCAAGCAGATCCAAACCACACCTGAGACCCACCCGGTCTTATACTCCGCGTCCTCAGGCCACTCAGACACCTCGTCTGGCTTGGCTCCATTTGGCCTGAGCAACTCTATGGTCGTCTTTCAGATGGCTACCTCCACGATCTTTGACAAGCAGCAGACCATGGGCCCTCAAGCTACCGGGCCAACCATCGCCACTCCACCGCAACTACATGACCCATCCCGGGAAGTGCTGATGGCGCGCATCGACGAGCTAGATGACGCGCCGATGTCAGATGACTCGGTCTTCTTCCCAAGAGAGACTGCCAAGACCAGGGACTCTCGGCACCTGTGCAACTCCATCAAGCAATGCAAGAGGGATCAGATGGCGGAGGAACTGCGGCGCTTCCCTCCAATCTCCGACGACGAGTGCTCCGTGGCCAATGAGACTCACGATCAGTCCCAGGCTCGCTTCGATCGCAATCAGCATCATGAAAAAACACGGCGGGCGAGGTCGGTCATCCTCGAAAGGTACCGCCGAGCCCTCCGCCTCACAGAAGGAGAGTAAGACTTGATGCTTGCCAACCCCACTCACAACGTCGAAGGCGACTTTGATGAAGTTCAAAGCTACTCCACAGCGCTGACCCGGCCCCTCCAATCAAAAGCGCTACCTCGCAAGGGTTGACTCATCGACAAGCTACCTCCATCCGTCGAGAAGAATCAGCTTGGACGCCTCGCCTTCAAACCATCGCTCTAGACGCAGGCGTCGACCCGAACGAGTTCACCCGGAGGTCCACGACAACAATAACCGCGGAGGCAAATTCCCTCAAGTCAACAATGAGGTAGCCATCATCATCGGTGGTATGGCTCGAAGGAAAGCAAGCTCAAGCAAAAGCTGACCGACAGACAGGTCTTGCCGGCACAGTCATCGACTCCAACCTACTACCAGTGGTCCGAGTACCCCATCACCTTCAGCAGGGCAGACCACTGGTGCGACTTCGACACTCTAGGCCGCTATCCCCTGGTTGTCTGCCCTATTGTGAAGAACTCTATCATGCACAAGGTGTTGGTTGATGGAGAGAGCGGTCTAAACATCCTTTTCCAGAAGACACTCCACGCCTTGGGGCTCAGCATCGAAAACCTCAAAGAATCAGACACGCTTTTGGCGTTCTATATTGACGAAATAAATGCATCCACTACAGGAAAATGGTATTTTTTTGTGGGCCATACTAATTTCGTGGGTCGACCCACGAAAATAAGATATGTAAATTCGTCGGCCTGTGGAACCGACGAAATTACGATTAAATTCGTCGGCCTCCCAGCCGGGCCGACGAAATTACTCCATGTAAATTCGTGGTCCAGAGGAGCCGATGAAATTACGCATAAATTTGTCGGCCTCGCAGGTGGGCCGACGAATGTACTTACGCGCCTCCGAATCTAAAAATGGCCTGTAATTTCGTGGGCTTGCCTTGGCCGACGTAAATACCTTATTTTCGTGGGCTTTTCCCTTTGGCCCACGAAATTACAATCCCCATACCCACCCGCCTGTCTGTGACCCGATGCACTCCCGTCATCCGAACCCCCCCCACACGTCCGCGTCCCCTGTGCGCCGCCTCGCCGCCCCTTCGTTGCCGCCGACCGCCTCCCCGCCCCTGCACACGCCGCCGGTGGGGGCCGCGTTGCCGCCGGCCGCATCCCCACCCCGGCGCGGCCGCCGGACTCCCCACGGAGGCCTTCCTGCCCCGGCGCCGCCGCCGGCCGCCTCCCTACCCCGGTGCCGCCTCGATCCACGCCCAGGCGCCGCCGCCGGCCGCCTCCCCCCCCGGCTGCGCCTCGATCCGCGCCTGCACCGGCGCAGGCCGCCTCCCTGCCCTGGCGCCATCCTCCTCCCCGTCCCGGCGCCGCCCGTGCACCGCCACCTGCGGTCCCCGCAGGGATGCTCTCGTCGCCGCCAGCCACCTGCTCGACTCCGGTAGGCGCCGCGGGCTCCCTGCCCCAGCACCACCGCCGTCGGCCGCCTCCTTGACTTCGGCGGTACCCCCGACCCCGCGGCTTCGGCTGGCGCCGCCGTGCCTCCTCCCCGTCTGATCCGGGCCTGTGACGCTGCCCTTGTGCTCCCTCGGCTCTGTTTGCACCGCCCCCGCTCCACGAACAATCGACGAGGTTGATTCCTCTACTCCTATCTTTTTATAGTGTAACTAATTTCGTCGATTTTTATAGTGTAACGAATTTAAGTTATTTTCGTGGGGGCCCACGAATTTACTTCTGCAATTTCGTCCGTTTTTGTTTCGGGTAGTATTTTCGTCGGCGGGCCCACGAAAAAGATCTAATTTCGTGGGTATTTCTTTATTTTCATGGGTTTTTGGCCCACGAAAAAAAGGTATTTTCCTGTAGTGATCATTTTATGTAGTTTTTCATTGCATATGTGCATCAACTATGTCTTTCACTAACATTTATCACCGATAATTGTGGATTCTGCAATATTGTTTTGGAATTGCACTATACTTGATTTTTGCAGGTTTTAAGGCCTATTTTTTGCAAATTCACAGTTGATCCACCTCGAGAGAGGAAGAGCCCAGAGAAAATGAAGCCCAAAAGCCCTCAAAATAGCATGGGTCAGCCGACCCTATCCCTTAGGTCGGCCGAGCCACCGCCTTCCTGAAGCTTCTGGAGGAGATCTTCGAGGATTTGATTAGATTCAACATTATAAGGAAAGATTTGGAAGGGTTTTGCCAAAGGATCTTGGGAAATCATGAAGATATGCTCAAACATGGAAAATTTGGCACAAACCGACTTATACGGAAGATTCCAGAGCTCTAGGGCCCACATGCAGTGGCCATTTATTGATCGAATCAAGCGGCAACCGACCTTGGAAAAGATGACCACATGAGGAGCCAAAAACGCAAGGGGTCGGCCGATCTTGAAACCCTAGGTTGGCCGAGTTGGGTCCTTCTTGAGTCAGTTCGCGGTTTCCTTTTTGCAGCAGCTTCCCCAGGATATAAATAGCGAGGCTAGGCCCTGAGCTCGTGCATCCAATTCATTATCAAGGCGAGAAGATGTAGAGAAGAGGAACATCCACCAGAGGAGAGCTGAGGGTCGAGTTCTAGGCTAGGGATTAGAGGCTCTTCTAGTTCCTAGGGGTAATTAGAGGCCTTGCATGACTTTCTAATTACCTAGCTCTTGAGGCATAATCATGTCATCGTGGGAGGTATGATCATGGTTGTAACTTTGTTATGATTATTAATGAAGTATTGATCTTGTTCTAATTATCATATTCTTGGTTCTAATTCTTCATGTTCTAGTTCTAGTTCTTCGTGTTATTAATCTAGATGCATGAGTTCTTGAATCATGTTCTTAAAGGTTATGTTCTTCTAGCGATCTTTGTCTTTGATCTTGCTTACTAGTGATGTGGTTGCGTAGCTAGTTCTTGTGATCATAGTGATTAGAAGTCTAGTTATGTTTATCATGTTATTAGACTATGCGTAAGTGTATGCCTTATGAGAGCTTCTCGTCGATTACCCTGACTTATGTGACAAGTGGTTGGAGGGAAAGGTTAAGTTCGATTGAGGGGGTTTGTTAATGACCTTGGTTCAATCATGCTATGAGGAGTAGGCTTGATCATGCTTATATCTGCTTTGAGCTACTAGTTATCTCGAGTGCTCTAATCTCTTGGTTGTTCCTATCATGCTTGTTTTGGATCCAATTAGAGCTTGATTAGACTCTGTTTAGTTTCTTCTATTTGGATGTTCTAATTATGTTCTAGTTCTTATCATCTAACTCTGACGTAGATTAGAGGTAGTTTACATTAAGCTTGAGTTAGTTAATTCTCTATTAGTTGTTTCCACGGATTGAGAAACCCATGATACTTATCCTGGAAAAAAGCTACACCAATACTGTCGCTTGCAGTATAAGGTTTGGTGTGCTTAAGTGCCATCAACACACGCCTTTCTATGGCATTATCCCAGGACAAGGCTCTAGACCACTCGGGCATATCACCATGCCCGTCACTTTCGGTGACGAGAACAACTGGCGCAACGAGTACCTCTGGTTTGAGGTAGTTGCCCTCGACTCTTCCAACAACGCCATCCTAGGTAGGCCAGGACTTGCCATGTTCATGGCGGTTCTCCATCATGCCTACTTGGTGCTGAAGATGTCGGGACCCAATGTCATCCTATCCATCAGGGGAGACTTCAATGCTTCCCATGATTGCAACCAAGTGTTACTCACGACTGCAGAAGAACTTGAACGAGAAGCTGCTTAGAAGGAGATCAAGAGCTTGGCAGCCAGCCACAAGCTGTCCATCCCTACCACCGACCTCAGCCACAACAGTATGGAGCCGGCGGTACCCACCAAGTGAATCAACCTCAGCCTCCCTGATCCAAGCAAGGCGGTGGTGATCAGGGTCGACCTCGACCCCAAATAGGAAGACACGCTCGTCCAGTTCCTATGCACAAATTGGGATATGTTCGCCTAGTGGAGGATGTGTGTCGATTATATCGAGCTTAACAAGCATTGCCCAAAGGATCTGTTTGGGCTACCTAGGATAGACCAGGTAGTAGACTCTACCGTAGGCTGCGCCCTGCTATCTTTTTTTAGATAGCTACTCTAGCTACCATTAAACAGCACTCGCCCCGGAAGAGCAAGAGAAGACCCCCTTCATCACACCATTTGAGGCTTATTGTTACAAGACGATGTCTTTCGGCCTCAAGAACGCTGGGGCTACATACCAGCGCGGCATACAAACCTGCCTGGGTAAGCAATGGGATAGGAACATTGAAGCTTATGTCGACGACATAGTGATCAAGACAAAGAACCCAGACGACTTCATTAAGGATCTGGAGGAAACTTTTAGTAGCCTACGCATCCAGAGATGGAAACTCAATCTTGAGAAGTGCGTCTTTGGCGTACCCTCAGGAAAACTACTTGGATTCATCGTCAGCAACCGAGGCATTGAAGCTAATCCTGAGAAGATCTCAGCCATCACCAACATGAAGCCGCTGACTTCCCAGAAGCACGTACAGAAGCTAACCGATAGCATGGAGGCACTCAGCCATTTCATTTCACGACTCGGCGAGAAGGGTTTGCCATTTTTCAAGCTACTAAAGAAGCTGGACACATTCAAGTGGACAGAGGATGCACAAAGGGCCTTGGATCAGTTGAAAGCTTTTCTATCCAATCCACCGGTGCTGACTGTGCCAATCTGAGCTCACGAAGGCAATCCGGTAGAGGAATTATATCTCTACTTGTCTTGCACCACTCACGTGGTTAGCATGGCACTCGTCGCAGAAAGAACGGACCCAAACCATGTGTATAAAATTCAGCACCCGGTCTACTTCATCAGCGAAGTTCTCAACAACTCCAAAATCAGGTATCCCCAAATTCAGAAGCTTATCTATGCGGTATTAATCACGGCTTGCAAATTGCGCCATTACTTCGAAGAGCTTCGAGTTGTGGTCATCACGTCGTTTCCTATCGGCAACATTCTTTGCAACAAAGAGGCAGTCGGTCAGATAGCTAAATGGGCATGTGAACTGGGAGCTTTCGACAATGACTTCAAGCCGAGAACGGCAATCAAATCCCAAGCTCTCAAAGATTTCATCACCGAGTGGACAGAACAGCAAGTCCCCTCCAATCCAAACCAACCGGAGCATTAGATCACGTACTTTGACGGTTCTCTCAAGTTGGAAGGCGCCGGAGAGGGAATTCTACTCATATCTCCAAAGGGTGAGCAGGTGAAATATGTGCTCCAGATCAAGTTCAAGGCCTCCAACAACGCGGTAGAGTATGAGGCACTCATCCACGGGTTGCACATTGCTGAATCCTTGAACATCAATAGATTGCTCATCTTTCGCGACTCCCTAGTGGTCATCAACCAAGTGAACAAAGACTGGAGCTACTCAATCGAGAAGATATCAGCCTATTGTGCAGAAGTTAGAAAACTCAAAAGCAAATTTCTTTGGCTTGAACTTCATCATGTGCCCCGAGACAGTAATGTAGCCGCCAATGTTGTAGCTAAATTGGGCTCCACCAGGAAAGAAGTACCACCCGACGTATTCGTCCGAGTACTTGAAGAGCCTATAGTAAAGAAAGACGACGGGTATGAACCACAGCCGAGTGATCCTCCTCAGCAAGTTCTCAACATCGAAGCCGACTGGAGGTCAGGAATCATTGAGTACATCAAGACAGGCAATGTACCGGTCCCAAAAGCAGCTGGCGAAAGAGTGCACAGAAGAAGCAGGTGCTACACCTTGATAGGTGATCAATTATACAGACGAGGAGCTTCCTCAGGAATTTTCATGTAGTGCATCCCAAGATCCGAGGGGCTAGGACTTCTGAGCGAAATCCACTCAGGTGCGTGTGGCAACCACACGGCCTCGAAGACATTGGTCGGCAAAGCATTCTGGGAAGGTTTCTACTGGCCTACAGCAAAGCAAGACGCAAAAGCCATCGTCTGAACTTGCAAGGGCTGCCAATTCTTCGCAAGACAACAGCACCTCCCAGCTTCAGAACTACAAAACATTCCTCTCTCTTGGCCCTTCGCATAATGGGGGCTAGACAGGAGGATATGACCACATCTTAGTGGCCATAGACAAGTTCACAAAGTGGATTGAGTATAAGCCAATCAACACGCTAACATCGAGAAAGGTGACAGACTTCCTAGAAGAAATCATCCACAGATTCGGTATACAATCAGAAATAATTACAGATTTGGGATCTAACTTCACTGGCAAAGAATTTGCCGAGTACTCTCAGGGCTATGGAATCACAGTTTGCTATGCATCCGTAGCCCATCCAAAAGCAAATGGACAAGTGGAGCTAAAGAGCTAACGGCATGATCCTTCCAAGGCTTAAAACCCCGCATCCTCGACGAGCTAAAGAAATACGAGGGCAAGTGGCTGCGGAAATTACCCTACGTAGTTTGGGTGCTAAGAACTCAGCCCGCTTAGCTATCGACAACAATACACCTTTCTTCATGGTGTACGTATTAGAGGCAATCATACTAGCCAACCTAATCTATGGAGCTCCAAGAGTGGCCTTCGACAACATTGCTGTAGCGGAAACTTCAAGACTAGAAGACGTAGACCTGCTGGAAGAAAAGCGCATCAATGCAGCAATCCAATCGGCACGCTACCAGCAAACCCTCGAGCGCTACTACGACAAGCACGCTAAGCCTAAGACTTTCCATCTCGGTGACCTCATCTTGAAGTGCAAAACGTCAACAGTGGGGCAAAGCAAGATGTCAGCACCATGGGAGGGTCCCTTCATCACCCATGAAGTACTCGAACCAGCTACTTTCGTTCTTCACGACAGGGACGGCAGACTACTACCCAACACATGTAACTCCGACCTTCTTTGGCATTTTTATGCATAGACATGTGGCTTCTGTGCACTTGGCTTCGAATGCCGAGTGGCTTATGTATTTGTAACCACTTGGTGCTTATGTCCAAGTGGTCCTAAGCCAACAACGGCAACCAAGTCTGCTCTGGGCCATGCACCTAGCTTTTTGTAATAATCAACATCTACTGTAGGTCACGCACCTCACGCTTGTACGCTAGCAACCATCGTGTTGTGCAACAGCCTTTGGCTGACATTTTTTTCGGTGACACCCAAGCTGAGGAATGAGTGAAATTAGGCCTACATCTTATTTACGCAGTGACAACCAAACCGTCAAGAGATTAGCGGCTTTTTCACTGATCACATCGTGATGACTACCAAGTTGCATGTGATGCTGGGTGACAATCAAGCCCACGTACAAGATGTACACTGCATACATGTACACTATGAGCAAATCGGCTTCATGCGACGACTCCTAAACCGCGTGATTGATTTATAACGCTCGGCTGAAGATGACAACGACAACCAAACTGTGCATAACATGGGACCAAGTTTCTATTATTCTACTACGGCGACAACTAGCAAGTCACAGCTCTACAATAGCCTACAATGTTTTACAACTAACTCAATGGCTCCCCAAGTGAGCCAAGCTCAAACAAGTCTGTAGTACTCCCTCCAAGGGGCTGCGGTTCAAGAGTGTATGCTTCGATATTCTTCCTTGGTCACGTCATCTTTGGGGCCGCCGGCAACCACACCAAAGTCCACCTCCGAGTAGTAGCTCTTAATGGTCGCTGTAGCTTCAACTACTGAGTCCCGGATGTGCATCTTGAAAAATGCCTCAATGGCACTCGGCGCCCTTGCTAGCCTCTCAGCAATTGGCTTTGACCCTTCATCGGGCGCGATGATGTCTAGAAGAGTGGTTGTGCCAGTAGATAAAGAGTTGACCACATCATCAAGTGCACTCATCTGGGTAGTCTTCTCTTTCAGATCTTCAAGATCCTTGAGTGCTGCTCGGACAAGGCCACGACTTTGTCAGCCAGAGCTTTTGCTTCAGCAATAGCCTTATCCCTAGTGGTAGTCAGCTTCTCGATCTTTTCATTATAACGGGCCTTTTCATCCCGTGTTCGCTTCTACAACATTTATTACATCAAAACGGCGATCTAGCGAGCAAATCTGTGACCAAGATTCTGGAAGTTTACCTCAAGAGCCGCCACTTGGGACTTTGCTTCATCATGCTCCTTCTTCAGCTCATTAGCAGTCGTGGAGATGAGAGTGCACATATCAGTTTTTTCTGTAGGTAGCAGCCAGCTAGTACTTCAAATCCTCGACGCATAACTTTTGCCAGCACCTTGGCCTCAGCTAACTGCTTCTTCAGCTCAACATTTTTATGAGCCTGCTTACGGAGCTCTTCCAAGTTCAAATCATGGAGGTTACTCACTGGAAGGTCTTAGCAAAAGCTAGGGGCTGGGTCTCCAAACTCTGACTGTTGTGCAATTAAGACTTCAACTATAGCTTGTTTGGTAGCTGAGTGCTCACAGGCCTGGAGCACCAGTTGTTTCCCTTTCTCTGGTGCAGCGCCAGTCGGATGGACAAGTTCTTCAATTTCAACAATAATGGGCACTCGGACTCCATTCATACACTGATAGTCAAGCAGATTTACATCTATTATACCTTCGCCGACTCTTAGGATCCAGGTTATCTTTCGGTGATGGTGGAGGCAGTTCTGTCTCTAGAGCGGTGTATACATCACATTCCTTCACTCTTTCCTCGCCATTTTCCTATGTGGAATAGCCGAGGTGACTGGTTTCCGCAAGCTGGCTCAGTTCTTTCTCCCTTGTCGATGGCTTGGTAGGCGGCACATGGTCACGGGGAGCAGTGTTCTCCACAGTCTTGGGGGCTCCGACCGCTTTGAGATCAGAGCTTCTGCGTCAACAAATATTCAGGATTTTTGCCTAAGACACTACTTATTTCACATGGCATACAGAAGGTGCAACTCACGATGGCAACTGGCGGTGTTGTTTCTTCTTGGGCACCACCTTCGAAGCACTCAGCACTAAGGCAGACTGCCTAGTGATTCCTTGGCCCATGCTCGAGCTAGAAGATTTGAAGGCTTCATCCTATTTTCTCTTCCAGGTATTCAGGCTCTCATCACCCGAAGGGATCTCATCTTCGTTAATGGTGGAGGCCACCTGCTGTTGGGTGCCCATAGCTTTGGAGGCACTCTGCTTTTGAGTGGTGTATCGCGTCTGGCATGCAGAATCATCAACATTTGCCTCTTCGTCAACCGGGTGGTCTTCTTGATCAACGGTGGCATCTTCCTCTCCAATATTGGCGTAGAAATCACTCGGGTAGCCACCTATGGGAACATCATCAGCAGTGCTGCCAGCATTTTCTTCTTCAGGAGCTCTCTTGTTCCTTATGGCGGCATCTTCAGGAAGTGGAGGATCAGACATGATCAAGAAGCAATGACCCTGCATCAATACAGCAAGCCATCGTGAGAAGAGCAATTTACCAAGATTATATTGCAAGAGCACTCTATTATATCTACTTTACCGGGTCTGAAGGATTCATCAATGAAAAGGAGCGTGGAGATCCAAAGTTGGTGATTTTTCCAGTGAAAAATGTTTGGATGTGACGCTTAATCTAATCATTGGTGACTGTTCTATTCACCTCTAGAGTGGGATCATCCTCGCCAGAATAGTGATATGCAGGATGAACTCTGTCCTTCAGTGGCTGGATGCTGTGATGGACAAAATCAATGGCAATTGCCATAGCAGTCAGTCCATTCTTCTTCAGAAGATCTATGTCATCCAACAGGGTATTCACGTCCTTCATTTGATCTTCTGGCACCATCTCATTCAACTCATCACAAGATGCTGGGACAATTCTAGCACTCGGTGGGACAGGATTCTTAGTAGTCTCCATAACAAACCACTTATCTGACCAATTTTTGTTTGAGCTGGGCAAGGAAAGATCAACGTATTCTTGCTTACGGTTGTCCCATAACTGGAAGCCAGCAGATCCTACATACGCGTTTCTAGGCTGGCGTTTGCAACAATACAGGTACCGCCACAGATTAAAATGTGGCGCTATTCCTAAGTACGCTTGACATAGATGCACAAAAATCAACAACTAGATGATGCTATCTCGATTCAAGTGTGGCAGCTCTAACTTGTAGTAATGAAGCAACCCACGCAAGAAAGAGCATATTGGAAGACTGAGACTGCGATAAAAGTAAGAGAGAAAGACGAGGATGGTGTGAGGATTGACTTGCGGGTACATCCGCCCGACCTGTGTCTCCATAGGCCGGAGGTTGGCTCCTGCACCAACCCGAGGTCGGCGAGCGGCGTCACGTGGCAGTTCTCCACGGTATGGTAGTCCATGCAAATTTTGGTTCTAGTGGCTCCCCTGGCACCGGTGAACTGCTCGACTCTTTGCTTGCTAGGATGAGAGCTGACGAAGATCTCTTCGCCGCCATCTCGATGTTGTGTTCAGGAACTTCAATCTCATGCTGCGACAGCTCAAGATTGCGGTGTGCGAGCGGCGGTGGCAGAAACCCTAGGCAATTTTAGGGGAATGGTGCATGGAGAAGATTTAGGCGGCGTTTTGCTAGATTTAACACATGAGACGGTTCCGTTATCCCTAATGGCATGGTCCCACGATCTACAGTAGTTGAAGAAACGGCGTTAAGAGCTATCGACGGAATTTGCGCATAATCATCGCGCGCGCCACTTGGCTATTTTCACTAAAGCATTCTACAAAGTTGCAGTCCGTGCTGCTGGGGAACGGTCATGGTTAGACCTTATGAATTTCAAAATTTTATTCCCTTCCAGGATCATCGTATGCATTAGAACCAAGATTAGACATATATGAAAGCATAAACACATACCGTAGCCTTCGGAGTCCGATTGTCGCAGCAGAATGACACTCGTCGGATCTTTCACAGCAAAACAGCTGTGGCCTTTAGGTATCCACACGAACAGGCCTTCGGCTACGTGCGTCGGTGTGCTAGCACCGGATTACACGACCCTCGTGACTTTTCTCGGAACGGATGAAACCCTTTCACCCTTCCCTCTCTTACTGTTTTTTTCTTTCTCCCTTTTGGTTTTTCTACTTGCTTCTTTTTTTTTACTTCCTCCTTTTTGTTTCTCCCTTTTTTTTACTTCCTATCCATAGCTCCCACACATGGGTATTTATAGGGCTGAAATCACTGTAGATGAGGAGGCGCTACAGTGCCCGCGTGTTAATGTAGCAAGGCGGTTTGCTACAGTAACAGCTGCCACATGAACAGTATCGATGACATGCGAACAGTACTCCGGTTGCTACAGTGCTGCCGACATGCTACAGTATTCCAGCATTTCTACAGTGTTTTCAACCTTTCTTCATTGCACGAAAAATCATATTTTCCGTACGCGAGAACCATTGAATTCTGTCACGAGTGGAGGTTTCACAAACCTGCCTAAATCTTGTTCCTTGTGTGTGACCCTGTAGGTTCGTGCAATGATGGCAGTAGACCAAAAACCCCTTTTAATCCACAAGTCACAAGCGGCTTCTAGCAAAACATTGTGACTATCCAAATTGCATGAAGATCAATCATCCGACGAACCTCTCAATAAAGAAATGTCAATCCTTTCGTCTCTATTGATATATTGACTTAACCCAAGGTTGAGATGTATCATCCTTGTATTGTTAAGTCCCTTTTCTTGATTATCTGAAGTAGACTAAACTTGATCGATTGATCAACTTCTTGATCACTCGGGCATGGCCATGCACATTCTTTAGTCTATTTCATCGAGTTACGGTGCAACGTTAGACAGTATCAAAGCATGCTGTCCTTATGTAGGGAACTGTGATTGATCTCAGGTCTAAGGATCAAGACATTTATCATTGTATGAAATCACCTATGACACATCATATCCTCAAAGGTGTTTCATAAAGTGGGTCAATCCAATACCATGTACTCTTACATGTATATTCACATGATTGTATTGACATCACATATCCATAAGCTGTAAAACATGGCCATCACAACAATCTATGTGCTTGATTATATTCATATTTTATTGATGTTCCAATCAATAAATAAAATCAAGGGATTACTTTATAATGATGTCATTATATGTTACAGGGTTTTACAATCAAGTCGTACTTGATGACTTGTAACATGAGATCATTATTGGAACTATACAAGTATAATATATTACAATCATCTTCATGATTGGTCTCTTGGGCATATCTCCAATGGGCGCAACCACTCGGGAAGCTCATATATCTACATCAATACCACTTAGCACAGGTAGCACTCGGCCCTGAGGCATTTTGCAATAAAAGTACTCAACTAAGCACTCGACAGGCAATGACATACACACTCCAGGTGACAACAAAGAGCAGTCAGCAGAAAGAGCAAATACTTTATTTAACGAGTAAATGATTCATTATAGAATACAATGGATTGAAGGGAGCTCTATCGAGAAGCTAAACTACAAATCCTAGCAAGACAACTCGTGCCGACAGCAATACTTCATGGTTCCAAGTTGGAACACGGATATTACTGCAATGCATGAACTGCATATGCTAGGGGAACCACCTCTATTGCCAGAGTGGAAGTGCCTTGGTAAAGGGGTGCCATGTCCTCTGCCCAAGCTTTGAAGATTTGGCCCCAAACTCCACATTAGCATCTGAACTCGCTGGGGACATTGCCTATTGGGACTGCACCACTATGATGGAGAGTTTCTAGCACAGTGATGATGCAGTCAAAGCCACGATCACGGCTTTCAAGATGCATTAAGGCAAATGGACGAAAAGGTAACAGTATCACCACATCAAAACATGAAATATCTTGATAGGAGTCTTTTACATTCTGATTTTGAGCTTAGGATAACCTAATGGGGGAGAGGAGAAATTAGGAGTCTCCCACATTCCGAGTGGTTTTTTCATCACTCAAGAAGAGCAAAGCTAAATGAAGAAGAGCCTTGGCTATTGGTGATTTCATCTCTACAGACGTTGTTTCCTGGCTTGATGCTGCAGCATACCGAGGGGCGCTATTTATAGACAAGGAGCGAGGAAGAAGATAAGAAGGAATTCCACCACTGCGTGATTCACAGGGACACAGTAAAGGCGCGCCAGTCATGCAGACATAAAAGGCTCCATGCACGCCTGCATTATTGGTGGTGGGTGGTAACTAGTGTTATGTCCAAAGGAGCATCCAATGCATTGAAAAACACTTTATTGACCAGAGATGACAAAGTAAATGCACTGCATTATCATGAAGGCACTATAATGTTTGGGGGCTCGGGAAGGTCGAGCCTAGCGGGTCTTGCCGAACGCCATAAGCACTCAGCTACTAGAAGAGCACTCGGCGGACAATACCAACAGTTAACAATTGGTACAATTGGTAATAGTCGCATTACATATCTCTTGAAGCTTGGGGCTATGGAGGGGTAAAGGAGGAAGGAATTTTGAATTCCTAATGAAGACATGAAAGGTTCAAACCTTCAAGTTGCTTGTTACACAAGACAACATGAAGCTTCAGGGCTACTCCATATGGAGTCCATCTTGCGATGCCCCCATATTGATTTCTTGAAGGAATGATCCATGAAGACTTTCAAGACGATGCTGTTCAACATCCTCATGAAGCTTGGAGGCTTGTGGATGTCATATATCTACAGGTACCTCATGTACTCGGATTATCACCACCCTGACATGTGGATCGGGTGGTTTGACTTGAAGAACAAGGCAAGAGGCGACGGAGGCACCATGAAGCTGGTCGGACTCTTGTAGCTTAATTAGGAAACCACTCTCCCAATATGGGAAGCATGTAATAAGACAGGGACTCGAACATCCCGAGCCACGGCCCTAGATCCCTGGACTATATGAGGGGAGCTAGGGGCTCATGTAAAGCATCAACTCACAATACCGCAATACAACCACGCAAAGCACCCATATAGGACGTAGGGTTCAGCGTTTTGGCTGCCCATACCTGTCTAAATCGCTGTCTCTCTTGTTCTGTAGACCTTCATGATTCATCTCGTAAGCCCTAGCCTAACAAAAACCCCCATGAGAGACACCCACATGGTGGGCTGTCGATACTAAACATCGACAATAGTGTCACATGGCTTAGGGCTTCTTGGGTGTCTTCTTCACCTTGGTGGCCACCTTCTTGCTGCAGTACTTCCTAGGTGTGATATTCTTGGGGACTCTTGCCTCCAAAGTAGGGACAACCTCCAAAGCTGGGTCAACATCCAAAGCAGGAACTACATCCAAAGTTAATCTCCTGCCCAAATGGAAAATGTTAGTGCCTAGTGGGATGCATTGTGACAGTTGTTGTCATTGTTAGCTTACAACTGCTGCTGGGTCAACATTGTGGCTTCTTCTTTAGCTACAACTACTGCTGCTTCTCTAGCTGTTGCTGCTTCTCTAGCGGTAGCTGCTCTGGTCAAAGGGGTCCTAGGGCTTGCTGTGTCCACTTGGATAGAAGTAGAAACATCCTTGGCATGCTCCACTAGGTTTTAACCAGCAGTACAACCATCCTTGGCCGTCTTTTGCTACCAGGCTTCTTAGCCTTACTCTTCCTTTTCCTAGAAGACAAAAGAGACAAACAATTTACATTACACATTTTTTACAGTAAGTAGTGCTGAAAAAAGGTTCTTGGTAGACATGAGAACTACCTTTTCTTAGTGCCAGTCAAGCTACACCTCCAGCTGCCCCTCCTGTGCCCATTTTCCCCACAACCTTAACAAGTAACTTGTCTAGTAGCCTTTCTAGACCTCTCTAGAAATAATGGAATCCTGTTTTTGCTCTGCCTTCCCAGTACTCTCTTCTGGCCAGGTGGTGGAAGGAGTATGAAATCCTTCTCAACAGGTTGCCTACCATACCACACAGTCTGATAGAGTATCTCAATGTTGTACTTGTCTTGTAGTTCTGCTTGGATCTCTTTGGCACCCATGCTAGGCTTCTTCTTAAATAAAGGAATAGGTCTCTTTGCTACCCATGCTTCAAAAGGCCATTGTGCCTCCAAGCCTGTTGGCTGATGCACACTTGTGGTCTATGGTATTGATTTGAACCTGTAACACCCAAAATATATTAGATTTCATCCCAATAACATATGTTGTTCATTACAAAGAAGTAAAATAATGGTTAGCTGTTATACCCTAACACTACCGCCTGCTTGAGTCCTAGCTCTAATGACCCAAGGACAACCAGCTGCCTTGTAGAACCCCCTAAACCTTTCTTTGTCAGATTTCTCAGTGCCTAGTTCAAACTCATGGACAATAGCATGCTGGCTAATTGCCAATCTGAAGTCATCCATGCATGGGTACACAGCACCAATAGCCATATCTGGGTTATCCCTGTCCCAATCTTGAGCTGGCTCTTCTAGAGCTTTGGCATTGACATCAATGCTTGCATCCCTTATGTCCTCCTCAATGTCTACTGTACCAGCAGGGTTAGCTCCAGTTGCTCTTTGCTGCTCAACCCTGTCATCTGCAGCCTTAAAACCCATTGCCTCAAAAATCCTATCCTCATCAACCAGACCCATTGCTTCACCATCCTGATCAGGCTCAGGCAAAATGATCAATGTATCCCAATCTACTTCAGGAAGTTTTATGTCAATGGGTGAACTATGAGTATCTCCAACTCCTTCAGTACCACCTGACAATGGATCAGCTTGACTTGTCACACCTGAAGTAGCCTTTGAGCCAACTGAACTGAAATTTGGATCATAACCCTTTTTCAGAACCACTTGAACAACTATTTTTTGCAAATCTATCATTCAGCCTTGACTATATCATCTTCTCAAAGTGCTCATTTCTTCAAAGTTTCCATTTTGTATCACTGCCAGAATCTACTGCCCATAAGCTATAGTCTGACTAGAGCCCATATCATAAATGTTGCCACATCTGTGGATGTCATATATCTATGGGTACTTCATGCACTCGGATTATTACCACCCTGACATGTGGGTCGGGTGGTTTGACTTGAAGAATAAGGCAAGAGGCGACGGAGGCACCACAAAGCTTAGTACCGGTCGGACTTTTGTATCTTAATTAGGAAACCACTCTCCCAATACGAGAAGCATGTAATAAGACATGGACTCGGACATCCCGAGACATGGCCCTAGATCCTCGGACTATATGAGGGGAGCTAAGGGCTCATGTAAAGCATCAACTCACAATATTGCAATACAACCACGCAAAGCACCCATACAGGATGTAGGGTTTATCGTTTTGGCTGCCCAAACCTGTTTAAATTGCTGTCTCTCTCGTTCTGTAGACCATCGTGAATCATCTCGCAAGCCCTAGGCTAACAAAAACCCCCACGAGAGTAACCCTGTGGTGGGCTACTGGTACTAAACACCGATAGCTGCCTTTCCAGGTAGGAGCTGGTGCGTGAGATCTCGAGATCATGATGGGAATCACTTTCCACACCCTTTTCAAGTTTTAGCCATGGGAGATTTTCTCCTTCAGTTCCTTCAAGTTCATCACCGACAAATTCGGTGACATGCATCCTGTCGCCGACCTCTAGTAGATCTAAAGCAAGCTCGAGTGCCACGACCCGGATTCGACCTCAGAGGTCAGCATCATCAAGCAGATCCAAACCACACCTGAGACCCACCCGGTCTCGGACTTCGCGCCCTCAGGCCACTCAGACACCTCGTCCGGCTTGGCTCCGTTTGGCCTGAGCAACTCCACGACCGTCTTTCAGGCGGCTACCTCCTTGATCATAAAAAAACAGCAGACCAAGCGCCCTCAAGCTATCGGGCCAACCATCGCCGCTCCACCGCAACTACATGACCCATCTCAGGAAGTACTGATGGCGCTCATCGACGAGCTAGATAAGGCGCCGATCTCTGACGACTTGGTCTTCTTCCTAGGGAAGACTGCCAAGGCCAGGGACTCTCGGCACCTGCGCAACTCCATCAAGCAACGCAAAAGGGATCAGAGGGCAAAGGAACTGCGGCGCTTCCCTCCCATCTCCGACGCCGAGCATTTCGTGGCCAATGAGACTCACGATCAGCACCAGGCTCACTTCGATCGCAATCATCATCGCGAAAAAGCATGGCGGGCGAGGTTGGTCGCCCTCGAAAGGTACCGCCGAGCCCTCTGCTGCACAGAAGGAAAGCAAGACTTGGCAGTTGCCAAGCCCACTCGCAACCTCAAAGGTGACTTTGACAAAGTTCAAAGCCACTCCATGGCATCGACCCCTCCAATCAAAAGCGCTACTTGCAAGGATGGGCTGACTCATCGACAAGCTACCTCTATCTGCCGAGAAGAATCAGCTTGGATGCCTCGCCTTCAAAACCATTACTCTAGACGCAGGCATCGACCTGAACGAGTTCACCGCCTCATCCATACCCGAGGCAAACGGCGCCACCGACCTGCATCACCAGATCGAAAGGAACAAGGACCTTCGCAGACACATCAATCAGAAGGCAACAAGTTGGCAACAAGCACTCGAGGCAGAGCTAAAGCGCCGTGAAGACTGGGAGGCCGAGCAAGGATTTCTCATCCTGAGAGCTCGATAGCCCGCTGGCCTGAGTACTGGTGGGCGACAACAGGAGGAACAGTGGCACTGCACGCCGCTAGCACCCGCCAGGACCACTCGGACCCAAGACGACTTGAGATGCGATGAACCCGACCCACCATCTAGCACTAACGATGGCATACATGCTTTCACGCCACACGTCAAGTCGGTCGAGTGGCCTCCCACCTTCAAGTTGACGAATGTGGAGAAGTACAACCCAAAAAACAACCCAGACGAGTGGGTCCGGATCTACGCACTCGGCGTTCGGTCCGCATAAGGAGATGTGGACATCATGCTAGACTACGTTCCAATTATGCTAGGACCTCAGGCGCTACGGTGGCTACAGAACCTCCTGCCGCGTTGGATCGATTCCTGGGACCTCTTCTACTTGAAGTTTATCGCCAACTTCCGAGGTACCTATCGTCGGCCAGCCTCAGAACACGATTTAGCTCGGCTCTGTAAAGGTTCGATTGAGACCATAAAAAAGTATATCCGGTGCTTCACCGAGCTCAAGAACCAGATTGCCGACGTGCCAGGCCACACGGTCATCACTTTCTTCAAAGAAGGGCTCCTAGACAAAAAGCTCCTAGACCAAATGGCCTAGGAACAACCCACCAGCATCGAGAAGCTGTTCGACATCACCAACAAACATGTGAAACCCGTGAGGAGACGCGCGACATTCTCAACCACAGCAAGAAGTACCCCAACCCATGCCGAGGCTCGGGCGACCGCCGTGATGATCGGCGAGATGACCGCCGCGATGGCTGTAGCGATGATCGTCATGGAAACCACCGCGACGAGCGCTGGGACGACAGGCGCGACGACCACTGGGATGACCGCTGTGACAACCGCTACTACGACAACGACAGAAGCTCCTAGAAGCGCAGCTACGACAACACTGTCAATGCAACTGGATACCAGGGCAAGCGTCCGAGGACAATCGAAGAGCTCCTGGACAAGCCATGTCCAATTCACCCAGGGCCTAACATGCACCCATATCATGCATGCCGCACTCTGAAGATGATCTTGGACAAAGATCAGGACCCGGCTCCAAACAAGAATAGGTAACAAGACAACAAAGAATACGATCGTGACAAGCGTCACCCAGAGGTCTGCGGCAACAATAACGGCGAAGGCAAATTCCCTCAAGTTAACAATGAGGTAGCCGTCATCTTTGGCAGCCACGACTCAAAGAAAAGCAAGCGCAAGCAAAAGCCGACCGACAGACAGGTCTTGCTGGCTCAGTTATCGACTCTAACCTACTACCAGCGGTCTGAGTTCCCATCACCTTCAGCAGGACAGACCACTGGTGCGACTTCGACACTCCAGGCCGCTATCCCCTGGTCATCAGCCCTATCATGAAGAACTCTATCATGCACGAGGTGTTGGTCGACGGAGGGAGCGGTCTGAACATCCTTTTCTAAAGACACTCTTTGCCCTAGGGCTCAGCATAGAAAACCTCGAAAAATCTGACATGCCTTTCAATGGCATCATCCCAGGATGAGGCTCTAGACCACTCGGGCATATCACCTTGCCCGTCACTTTCGGCAATGAGAACAACTGGCGCAACGAGTACCTCCGGTTTGAGGTAGCTACACTCGACTCCTCCTACAATGCCATCTTAGGTAGGCTAGGACTCGTCATGTTCATGACGGTTCCCCATCACGCCTACTTGGTGCTCAAGATGCCGGAACCCAATGGCGTTGTAAGGAAAATGGGCCCTAAGCCTTGTGCTTTGTTCCCTAATGTGATTTTGGTGGTTGAAGTGACAACACATGCCATGGGACTAATATTTGTGTAAAAGTGTTTTTATTTAAGTCCCAGGGTGCAAGAGACGGACTTGGGGAATAAACACCTCAAAGGAGGACTTAAAAGACACAAGAGAAGACCCAAGCCTATTTTTTGGCTCAAGAATAGAAGAAAATGCATGCACCGAACAATCCGGTGGTGCAGCACCGGACAGTCCGGTGCATATAAGGAGCTGAGCCAGAGGCTGAAGAATCCGGTGGCAAGTCCAAGCGCCGGACAGTCCGGTGGCTCACCACGGGACAGTCCGGTGGCGCCACCGGACGATATAGACCGAGGAAAACACATGCCAAAGACCCTGTGCCAACACCCATTGAACAGTCCGGTGGTGTACCACGGGACAAGTCCGGTGGCTCCAACGGTCATATTGTCAGTCCAACAGTCGACTCAAAGAGGGAGCAAATTACACGCATCGGACATCTGGTGGTGATGCAGGAAAGAGAAGAAGATGCTCCCAACGGCTAGTTTTGAGGCTTGGCCTATAAATACCCCCTTTGCTGGCCTCCATATTGTGATTGGAGTATGCTGAGCTAACACAAGTGTTGAGGCACCCATTTGATCCATCCAAAGAGCCTCATATACACATTTGAGAGCCCAACCACCACAAGAGCAAAATAGACACATCCCGGCATAGCTAGAGCTTCATTGCATCTTTGCTTAGGCCCTCTTGTCTTTACCCATGCCTATGTGCACGTTTACCCTTGTGTGTGTGCGGTTGTAAGTCTTGCGAAACCCTCTGAAGTGTGGAGTGGCCGCCACCGCCTTGTGAGAGGGAGGAAGGCCCTCGGCTATTTGGCCAAAGCTTCCCATAGTGGAGACGGCGGGGTAGCTCCGCGAGAAGGACTCGAAAGACCCAATGGCCTTGTCCATCCTCTACCCTTGCGAGGGCGAGGCCGTAGTCCATGGAGGACTTCACATGAGAAAGGCTCGAGTGGGTGTGTACCAGGGATATCCGGAGACCCAACCGTGGTTGCTTGACTTCCGCGGAAGTCACTTTGCCATCCTCCACCCTTGCGTGGGCGAGGCCGTATTCCTTTGAGGACTACACAAGAGCAAAGCCCTTTGTGGAGCACCAGCGAGGACTAGGGGGTATAGACCACGAGTCTCACCGATCCTCGGAAAAAGAATCTCCATGTCTCCATCGTGTGCCATCGCCAACATCGTCATCGGGAGTTTGCATTCTCGATCCCATCCTTTACCTTCCGCATTTACATTCTTGCAATTGTGTGCTTACATTCCTAGACTAGCTTGATAGGTTAGTTTCTAGGTGGAACTAGGTTGCAAAACTTGTCCACGGTAGAATTAGCAACACTTAGCAAAACCTTAGTGCACATAGCTAGTTTTATCTTGCATAGTTTTGCTTAGTAGTTGTAATTTTTAGGAGCCTTAGTTTTTATTAAGCCTAATTCACCCCCTCTTAGGGGTCGGTCCAACCTTCAGGTGTCCTATACTCCTATACATCATGGGAAACTTCAAGGTTTCCCACGATTGCGACCAAGTGTCACTTGCGACCGCAGAAGAACTTGAATGAGAAGCCGCTTGGAAGGAGATCAAGAGCTTGGCGGCCATCCCTACCACTACCCATATTGATTTCTTCATCAGTAAAATTGTCCAGATTGTAACCACTGTTGCAGTTGATCCATAGCTCATGTTCTTGGTCAACCATTTCAAGAATCTAGATTTGCAGAATAACTACACAGTTAACAAGTAATCTATATGCATTGCCAGGATCAATCCTAGCATAAACCATGCAGAATATGTCGGAGTTATGGATCTACCCAGGAATGCTTTTCTACGGGAGGTGGAGCTTACCAAGGACGGCAGCCGTCAGCGCCTCGGGGATCCATATCTACGGACGCTGCCCTTGACGCCTAGGACATCTGCTACATTGGATCCGCCCAGGACGTCGCAGCCCTTGCAGATTACCTCGATCGCCGCCACCGCCGCTCTAGGGTTTGAGACAAGGGGTGACTGCGGGGGAAGGGTTAGAGACTGTGGAGTAGGCATCAGGCCAAATAAGGGGGCAGGGGCACGGCGGTCTTTTTCCCTTTCTTTGCCAGTGTGGGCGGCCTCTGTGGCCTGCCAGATTGAAGCGACCCCAATTTCTTGGAAACTCAAATGTGATACAAATGCTAGCCCTAGGGTCTAGCAACACATTTAGTTCAAGTAGTACAGAGTCCAGACTTAACGATTACAAACCATTACATAAATATTGCATGAAAATAAGATACATCGGAAGTTAATCCTTCGGGCCCAATGCCATAGGCTAGTTGGGAAGCAGGACCGTGACCTAGCCGAAGAGCAGCTCGAACAGCTCGTTGGAGCTTTCTGGAAAAATATCAACATAGCAAGGGTAAGTACATACGTACTCCGCAAGCCCACCTTCCTCCTATAGAGTTTGGGAGGTTGACAATAGCTACATGCAAGGCCATATCTGGAGTTCGAGTGTTTTGCGAGAAATAATGCAAGGTTCATTTTAGTTGTCAAATTTTAACTTTATGAAAAATAGAGTTTTTATCCAAGGAGGGTTGCCACTAGACTTACCGGTCCAAGCGGCTCAACACTTTACGCTGACCAGTATCCATTCTTGTATCCAAAACCACAACCCAAACTTTCCAACCCTTACCCAACCAGTTTTATTTTATGAAAAACTTGCTAATTGAAATACCAAGCCGTAACCCATCCATACAAGTGGACGTGGACTATTCGAATAGATTTTACTACTGGCCAGAGTTGCACTAATTCCCACAAGTTAGACTCAGCGGCTACTTACCGTCGTAAGCGCCCGAATTCCAAACTAAACCCTTGCCTTTGCTTCATTACCCAGCAGTACTTTAGGGGTTCGGGCCTCCGAGCCGCACCCTGGTGTCCCTCGACACCCCCTCAGCACACAACCCATTCCCTTGCCCCTTGTGCGCCAACACAGAAGCTACTAGGCGATCCACTCTAGCTCGAGCCTAGCCCATGCCTCGTACAGAGCGAGTAGTTGTACTAAAAGAGTTAGGCAAGATGTAGATCAACCCGGTCCTTTAGAGCTCAAGTAGAACCATTCCCTCTTTTCGTTGCTTGACACCGCGAGCATCCACCTACCCAGTCATCTCCACGATTCCCGGGACACGGGGTAACCGCGGTCTGCAAAGTTACCCATTCTACCCTGCCCTTGAGATGGCTGTTTCGGCGCGTAGCCGGATTCCGACAAGGTCGGTTGCCGGGGTTCTCCCCCATTTTATTTCCAAAACACCTACCCAATCCTTTCCTATCCCAGACCCATGATGTTCTCCGACATAATCCCACTTATCATCAAGTTTTAGATAGATGTAGTTGAATGAGCGATCCCACCTATGCGCGCTACTTCTAGTTAGGTTTTGGAGGGCTATTCCACTAGGGTTTACCTTAGCAAGCAAAACATGCAAGTTTTATAGGGTTGAACTGGCCAAGGTGATTATTTTGTAAACTAGGAATTTTATGCATCAAGTGAGGATTCCAGTGGACTTGCCGTCGTCTAAGTCCTCGTCGCAGCGGAGATCGGTACTAGGCTTGTCGGGTTCCTGGTCCGCGATGGTCATGTCCGGCTCCTGGGGCTCCTCCGGGACGGTGTCTAGCGCACACAAATAAAAACATACAATAAATACAATCATTCATGCACCAAACACTTGAAGCGGGGTTGGATTAGGTAGAGGGTGTTTTTAGAAGAATTTAGGAAGAAGAATCTTCCCAATCGGAGTTGAAATGGACAAGATATGAAGGTTTTAGGTGCAGGGGGTAGATTGGAACTTTTCTGGAAAAAGGAAAAGTTCTACGGGCTGCATTCCCACACCCGGCCCACCATCAGCCAGGGCAGCTTGGCCCGTGGAGCATCTGGCCTCCCGGGTCCAACGCGTGCGCGCTCCTGGGCCGGCCCAGGCAGCTTGGCGAAGGGCGTGATGGTGCGGGGAGATGGCGTCACAGCCGGGCCCACGCGTCAGTGAGTGAGTGGGGGACGGTGTCAGGGGATAGGGCGAACGGCGGCCCCAAGCCAGTGGGTTGGTAGGTGGGGTGTGTTGGAGTGGTAGTGTGCTCGGGCTCGCAGGGCACCGGGGTATTTATAGCGGCGGGTCGGGGTGGCGCCGGTGTGTCGCCGCCGGGGTGGCCATGTGCCCGGCGCGCGGTGTCTTGACGAACGGCAGCAGTGGGGTGGGGTAGGGGCCGCGGTATGCGCCGACGGTGTAGCAGCGCGTCCATTAGCGCGGTGCACTTGCCCGGTGGGGGACGGCGGTGGGGATGGTGTACGGGTGATCACCGCTCAAGATGGGGCCGGCTTGTGCGGCTGGCGCGAGGTGCACCGGGGGCGGCGGGCCCTAGCAGGGTGGCGCCGGGGCCGGGCAGGAAGAGCGGCCGGTGGGGGACGGTCGCGACGGGCTCGCGACTGCTTCGCCCGCGCGCCGGGGCGAGGGACGGAGGCAACGGGTAGGGGTCAGAACGGCGAGCGCTGCCGGTTCCTGCCGCAGTCAGAGGAAGGGGACGAAGCCGACAGGTGGGGCCGGCGCGTCGGTGAGGGGAGACGCGGCGTGGGCGGCTGGCCGAGGGAGGGGGGGGGGGGCTGCTGCTGGGCTGGCTCGGTGGGCTTGGTCCTGGTGGGAGGGGGGTGAAGCGGGCCATGGGGGAGAGGGCCGAGGTGTGTTGGGCTGAGGGAGTGGGTGGCCGGCCTGATTCGCCTTTCTCCTTTTTATTTTGAATTCTTGGATTTGGATTTTTGAATAGGGCTTTGGGAAAATTTTGGAGGGTTTTAAAATTTGCATGATTTTAATGAGTATAGTTTTTGTTTGGTCGATTTTTAGGGCGTTACACAGATCACCAAAAATGGCAAATAACTAGTAGCTTCTATGCGGAGATAGCAAATATACAGGTGCCATTTTTTTTGAACTACACCAGGAGCACTGGTACATCATTTAAGAACTCAAATGTGCACCCACACTGACCGCATGCTCAAACGCAGGTGAGGCTATCTGGGTGATCCCAGAACGTGCCTACTGAGCAACTCACATCCTAACACACACCTACACCTATACACACAGTCAGTCCCCTTAGAGGAATAAATCCCTGATGAGACACCCGGGATCGTCCCAGACAAGGATCGAACCCGGGTGGGCTGTCCGCTCGCCGGCGGTACTAGCCATCCGTGCTATGCTCGGCTCTCTATAAGTGCCATTTTAAAGATGGCATTTGGAGAGGTGCCATCCGTAGTGATGACAAATAATTAAATTTCCCGACGCCTTATGAATGCACCCGCATAGGGGAGTAAATAAATATACGCAGGAACGCATCATCGTCTCCTAGAGACCTACAGATGCCGAAGCTGAAGAGCAAAGGGAAGCAGACAGTGTCTGAAGGCTCGAGAATAGAGACGCCGCCCCCTGCGCCATCCTCTAGAAGCTCACTGCAGCAGCTCCTGCTCCGCGCCTGCTGCCTGGGCGTGCACGACAGCGGCGACCCAAAGACGGCGGCCGTTCCTGCGCCGCCTGAAACTGCGGCGGCGGCGGAGGACTCGTCGCGGCAAGGAGTTGGCGGCGACAAGGCTAAAACGCAAGTGGATCGGACACCGCCTGATTTATTTATATACACGCATTTATCGGTAATCGACCGCGCTCATTAACTAGCTCTCCCGTAAATACATGTGAAACCGTTGCAGGATTTCTACTCGCAGGAGGTGATCACGTGGGTGTAGGCAGAGAGGTGGCGGCGGCCTCCGGCGCCGGGGGACCGCCCGGAAGCAGGGAATTGTGGCAAGCACCGCTAGAGCTAGGAGGAGTAACTGGTGGCCTGCGCCTTCTCATCAGCTAGCTTGGCCGATGAACGAAGAAGCGGATGAACCGTAGTACCGGTGCCGCAAATGGATTTTGGTTGCCCCCTTGCTTTGTTCAAAGTAGTAGAACTCCCTCCGTATTTAAATATAGAACTCCCTCCGTATTTAAATATAAATCGCAATTAATTTTTTCCAAAACTTCAAAATTGATAGTTTTATTCAAAAAATTTTCTAATTTATTATTTATTTTGTTGTAATTTGTTTTATCATTGTATAGAAAGTTTGAGCATAACTAGTATTTTATATGTTTTTATAAATTTTTGAATAAGACGAAGGATCGAAGTTTTAGAAAAAAATCATGTGACTTATATTTAAATACGGAGAGAGCACGCAGTAACTTCCCTTAACTTTGTAGAAAGTTACGCACGGACGTACCTACGTACGCGTGGGTGGCTGTGAGGTTTACGAAGGCTCCCTTGGTCTGAACTTCGAATAAAGAAAAAGTCTATATAACCCTATGTGGTTACATAGATAGTCTATTTAACCCTCAACCTTCAAAATCATGTTTTATACCTTGAACTTTGATAAACCTGATAAAACATCCTTGGGTGGTATTCCAGCCAGGTTTTAGCCACGCGAGTAGCAAGGTTCTAAATCTCCCGCTCCACTATAGCGGGATATAGCTGCTGGAGAGCAGCACCGCTAGGAAATGTAACTTTTAATGCTATGATTTGGGAGCCGCTAATAGCTGGAGATTTCCGCTAAGGGCTCATTTGGAAGCCGTCGGTCATCCCGGCGTTTTCCCGGTCAGCCTTCCGCATGGACTTGGCCAGGGCGAGCTCCCATGCCGTTTGAAAGCAGCGACGACGACGGGGTGTGCTGCCCGAGCCATGAGTTTTCCGTGGACGGCGCTGCCCTGTCTTGATAGGTCGGGCGCGACTTCCCTGTCCCACGCGCGGCTCGCGGTCGCGGCACCTCCTCGTCTGAGCTTCAAATTCCCGCACTGGGCCTGCCCCTTGCGGCAATTTTCAAACAACAACGGGTCACGGGAGAATGCTGCCCAAGGAAACTAGCTGCCACTGAAATCCCATGCGGGCATCGCTGCCCAGGGAACGATCGAGCTTCAAAACGAGCCCTAAATGGACCAAAATATAGCGGCCGCTAAAGCAGCCCGCGGGCCCAAAATGAATGGCGGGCTCCCCAAAATCTGAATGGCTATGGTGCGGCCCAAAAATCGCCAGGTATATATACCTCCCGTGCTCACCCCGTAAGACAGTAACCCTAGAACTTTCATTCCCCTTCCTCTGCTCACAGTAAAAATGCAAGCGGCGGCGGCAGCGGCGGCTGCCACTTGAACCAGCGACGGCAGCAGGAACCAGCGAGCTCGGACCTGTTATCGGAGGTGAGGAAGAAGATTGCTTGCTTCCAATGTTATCTGATCGGCTGACCTGATCGTTCTAGGATTGATCAGACGATTAATCGCGATTAATCATCGATCGGGTCTGATTAATCGGTTACTAGTAGAGAGCATCACAAGCAGAGTACCTCACTAGCGGAGAGCAGCACAAGCCCAAGCAGAGTAGCACTAACCATTAGAGGACGATGAATCGAGAGTTCCTCCACATAGGCAGGCCACTTCACAGCAACCTCTTGGCTTCCAGGCAGCAGGCTTCTCTGGCGGCGCGTCCTCCAGGCAGCACCACAGCAGCACGGCCGCATCTAGCCCACGACACATCCTCTAGGCGGCGGCGTGGGCGGTACGACCTCCTCCAGACGGATCCAGTCGGCGACGCTTGCACCCTTCTCCAAGCGACGGCGCTAGCGGTGCGACCTCCTCGATGCGGATCCAGCCGGCAACACACCCTCCTCCAAGATCTAAGCGACAGCGTGGGCAGCGCGCCGTCCTCTAGGCGGTGGCGGTGGCGGGGTGCCCTCCTCCAGGCGGTGGCGCGGCGGTGGTGCAGCTGGTGCGGGCTCCTCTTGGCAGCGGCGTGAGAACAAGGAGAGGAAGAGGCGTGCGAGACAGATACAAGTGGGAGCCCCTTTCTGTAGCTATATGCGAAAACCTAATGGGCCAAAATACAAACCCAATCCCTCAAGGCCTACCCAATACTCCATCATCGGCCGATCAAATTCGACCCAGTTATCTCTCGTCGCACGTACACACCCAATCTACCTCTCTCTCGACTCTTCCACACAGTAGATCTCGGCGATTGAGAGGCGATCTTTGTTCCGGCGCCGATCTGGCTGGCTTCCCTTGGCTTCTGGTGGCGCTCTTGTCACCGGAGAGCATGGGAAGCCACGGATCTGGCTACCGGTGTACATATTCCTTACTACTAGTACTAGGTTTGTTCTACTTAAGTTTAGAGTTACTATCTCTTTCAGTGTGGAATTTTCTACAGCTACTTGGCTTCCTCCCATTCTTCACTTTCGTTGAAGCTGCTTCGGCCTTCATCTCTAGCGGGGCGGAAGGCAAGATGCTTGTAGGATTTGGTCTTCCCCTGTTGGGTTTTGGTCCTGGGTTGTCGGGCTTGCCTATGGCAACTACAGTGGTCTTCTCTTGGGTTTTGGTCCTGGGTTGTCGGGCTTGCCTATGGCAACTCTAGTGGTCTTCTCCGGCCTGCTAGCTCGGACTTGTGTGTTGTTGGTGGTGCCATTGCTGTTATCTTCCCTCATGGGAGGTATCTGTTCCTCCATTTGTCAAGGTGTTTGCCCTGTTCATTCAGCGATCTTCATGCGTCCATTGGTGTGGGTGCTGTTTGTTGTGGCTTCAAAACTCAAGATTGCCCTTGGTGGCCTTACCTTGTCGGCTATGAAGGAGGGATCAACTCCGGTTCTATCAATCCTCTATGGCGTTGGCAATTGGAGAGGAGGAACAGGGGAGACGACGAGCAGGATCTGTGTGCGTAACAATGTAATTTTATGTTTCTTTAGGGTCCTGGATGTAATATGGGTGTATTATGCTTGATGCAATAATTCCACCCTTTTCTCAAAAAAAAAAAAAAAAATCGACCCAGTTAGGCTGATTGGTCCGAATAATCGCGATCAGCTGTGATTAATTGAACAATCAGTTTTTTGATTGAACTAATCGAATTGTGGAGCCTAATCGAGGTCTAATGACCGATCAGCGATTAATTGACCGATTTAATAACATTGCTTGCTTCTCATTCCATCCTGTGATACTCATCAGTTTCTCCCCGTCTCCAAGCTGTAGCATTTCATTCCCTTCCTCTGCTCACAATCACAATAAAAATGCAGGTGGCGGCGGCGTCTCCTGCTTGAACCGGAGACGGCAGCAGGAACCTGCGAGCTCGGATCTGTTCTCGGAGGGGAGGAAGAAAATTGCTTGCTTCCCATTCCATCCCGTGATACTCTTCAGTGTCTCACTTTCTCCCAGTCTCCAAATTGTAGCATCGGCAAAGACTAACAGATAAGAACTGCAGTGGCTGCAAGTCCAACTGGACCCCAGGGGCGAAGAAGACGAAGATCTGCTCTCCACGCCTCCTCACTCTGTTGGGGGAAGCAGCCTATCCCCTAGAAGGCTCGGCCCAATAAATGGCCGGCCCATGTGTAACAGGGATCTTTCTGTAATTCTAGAGTTTTTTAAGGAAAGATATGTAAACAACCACCCCTATATATATGGCACTGAGGCTAGGGTTTGGGGTACGCGATGATGGAATGGTGAAGAGCAAATTACTGTCTTGACTTTCGTCAAGTCTTTGTTTATTTGTCTTTCGCCTACTCCATAACCTTCGTCACCATTTCCCGAACGAAGGCCTAGAGCAGGCCTTCGCCCCAAATCTGCTAGGCCAAAGCCCAACAGTTGGCGCCCACCATTTTCGCTCGTCCCAATCGAGAGAAGAGCGGACTTCGTCTGTTTCACCCGAGGCTTTGTCGGGCTTAGCAGCTATTTCAAGGCTCCGTGGACCATCGCGGACCGTCGCAGGCCTTCGCAGCAGAGCACTGCTGCGGGCGCCGCAGGCCTTCGCGGCAGAGCACTGCCGCGCGCTGAGAACTCTCGCAGGCGGCGCGGACAGTCGTGCAGCGTTCGCGGGCCACGCCTTCGCGGACCTTCGCAGGCCCTCGCGGGCGTCGCAGAACTTTGCGGCCAAGCCAGGGCCGCATGCCTTCGCGGCATCGCGGGCGTCGTCCAGATTTTCGCGGGCCTCGTCTCGCAGACCTTCGCGGGCCAAGGGGCTCCGCGGGCATGATGAGCCAAGAGGCTCCGCAAGGCCCACCAACTTTCCGGGGCGAGGTGTGGCCGACCGGGCAGCAAAGCCCAAAGAACTGTTGCGGGCCGATCCCCCATCTTCACGGCCAAGCTAAGTGCTCGGCCCCTTTTGTATTTTTCCGCAAAAATAATGGCTTCGCGGGGATTCGAACCCAAGACCTATGCTCCCCAAACTAAATTGCTTACCATTGGAGCGCATTAACGTTTGTTGCATAGGTACAGTTCGTTTCATTGTCAGATTCGAAGTGTGGGGACTATCAGATTGTACCCGGCAAAAATGACATTCGCAGTTTCATTTTGCTCTTGCCTGGGATTTCATCCCGTCGGAGGCTCGCGTGCTGCTCTGCACCTGTAACGATTTTTGGTATAATGACATCCTTGCATCATTCAGTTTTCTCGGATTCTCTATTGATTGGCTTCGGTTCAATATTGGGATTAGCTCCGGCATTATCAATGGGCTTCGGACTTTTTATCATCACGGTGCTCTGGAATTGGATTATGCTCTGGAATTAATCAGATCAGCGCGTCATTGGAAAGCTTCGGTCATCACTGGAAAATGATATTGGGCTGCCAAATTATTGATCTACAGTCTACACTCTTGAGCCTTGGAATTATCAGGCCTCCGCCAGCAATCCAGTCTAATCTCTGTCCCCGTGGCCCAGTTTGGTCTCTGTGGTCCATCACCACGTTCGTGCGACAACACATACAATTCCGGAGTTTAGTTGGGCCATCACCTTCGCATGCGCCATCAAATTCATGGGCCAAGGGGCTCCGCCATCATTTTTGTAAAAATTGAGTTCTCCATTGGGGTTCGACCCCATAACCTTCGCATCAGCAGATGGAATTTTAGGCCACCTCCGCGGGCCAAGGGGCTCCGCTGGACTCGTTTATCTCCGCGCGTCATGCGGCTTGTGGCCCAACCTTCGCGGCCCAAAAGGGGCTCGGCCTGAGCTTCACCTTCGCTGGCTGGTGGCCCAGTCAGATAACCGGCTTCAATAATCATTCTTTAATGGGCCTTTGCGTGGAAGGTAAAAAGAAGATAGCTGTGAATTTTGAACCTCCGCCATCCAGATGGAAGGCAGGCCAAACTACCATTGCTCCTACTGGTCACATTTATTCCCTGATGACTCTACAGCTTCGCTTTGCTGTCAAATAAATATTTTGTATCCACAATGCTTCCGGTTACATCCTTCGCTTAATTTGGAACAGCTCACTTAACTTCGCTCAGTTATTGCACCGAAATAGCCATAATTTTGCAGCATGTATATCATGTTTCCAAGTATTTAAATAAATATGATGCCATCTTCGCTTGATGTAGTTTACAAGTGTTATAACCTCCTTTGAGAATATTTCTCCTCTTGTATATTTTATTATTTAATGTTTTATGTCCATGCTCTCACCTTCGCATGACACAAAAATAAAACGTACATGCATGTTGTAACCTTCGCTGCAAAGCATTCTCACCATATAGTGATTTTTTAATCATGCTTCTTCTTTCATATATATACCTTTGTCTGTGTTGGGGATGCCATCCCCGATGCCCCCGAAGGACGAAGGCCGAAGCAAAGTCACCGAAGGCAAAGACCCAAGTCTATGGGCGAAGGCCCAGGGCCGAAGGCGAAGGTCCAAGGCGGGATGCGAAGGCCCAAGACTGAAGGCGAAGGTCCAAGGCGGGATGCAAAGGCCCGAGGCTGTGGCCGAAGGCCTAGGGCCAAGGGCGAAGGTCCGAGGCCCGAAGCGAAGGTCCAAGGCCAGAGGCGAAGGTCCAAGACTGAAGACGAAGGTGTCGATCAGGGGGCGAAGGCCCCTTAGGGCGAAGCCTCGAGTCGACGTCTATGCGCTTTTGTTCGGGTGTCATTGATGAGCTGTAAAGTGTCTCTGTAAAATGACTGATTTGCCCCCGAATATTCCCCGAATGTGTTAGGTATGGAGGGCAAATCAGTCTTTGTACTTTAAGGCGGTTCACCTCCCTATAAAAAGGAGTGTCCCGTACCTGTAAAGACGGTTGGAATCCCAAGGAATAAAGCCTTTTCCAGTTCAATTTCCAATTTCCTGTATTTACTTTCCAATCCTTCGTTTCTGTGGGTTTCGATTCTTCGGAGCCAACAGTTGGCGCCCACCGTTTCAGCTCGTCCCACCGGCGAGTCCTGAAGATGCAAATCTTTGACTGTTCCAGTCCTTCGACCGGTTTGCCCATGGCAGCGGCCGAGACCGGAACCTCACCTCCGTTGGGAGGCGCTCCGCCCGGAATTCATCAAACGGGAGTCAATCCGCGAGACCCCCCCTGCGGCTCAGGGCTCAATGGCCGAAGATGACGAAGCCAGGCTGAGAGCTGCGGCCCTTGCCTCTGCGTCAAAAGCAAAGGCCATCGCCCAAGCCACCACCTCCTCACAGGAAGAGCAAGAAGAGGAGCAGCTCCGGCAGCTGCAGCAGCAGCTGGAGGCCACCCAGCTCAGAAAGAAGGAATTGGAGGAGAGGGCCCGTAAGCGGTCCCGCCTCGAAGCCGTCAGGGCCCAGATCGCGCAAGCCAAGCAGTCAATGGCTTTGATCTACGCGGAGCTTGAAGATCTTGAGTTTGCCGAAGGCTTATCGAACATGTCCGCCGACCACAATGGTCCACAACCCGAAGCTCCCCTAAACCCTCAGGCCCACCCACCCATCTCCCCAGAACACAACCACAACCAAATCCATAACCCTCCGCCAAACTACAACGATCACATCCACCCTCCGCCTCCCCTCAACCGAAACCAAATCGCTTCCTTCGACCCCCAATCCCCGCTTTCCATCGAGTTACAACTTCGCCCATGGCCTGCTACTTATAAACCAGTCGCCGCACTACCACACTTCGACGGCACCTCCAACCCAAAGAAGTTCCTCATGAGCTATGAGGCTGCCATCGCTTCAGCCGGAGGCGACGAAGCCGTCCTAGCCAAGGCATTTGTTATCGCCGCCGAAGGCATCGCTCAAACTTGGTTCTCTTCGCTCATACCATTCTCCATCATGTCTTGGTCCCAGCTCCGCAGAGAGATACTTCAAAACTTCCCAAACTTCCAGCCATCCAGTGTTACTGCGAGCGACCTCTTCAACTGCAGGCAGGCCCCTCATGAGCCGTTAGCTGACTACCTCCGTCGCTTCATGCAGCTCAAAGCCCAGGCTCCATACATTCCAGAAACAGCAGTTATGCTAGCAGCCATCGAAGGCCTTGGCATCGGTCCTTGCGCCGAGCACTTTTTCTTGGAGCCACCAACCTCAGTGGCCCAAATGTTCGAAGTCATGAAGAAATACTGCAATCAAGACCATGACAAGAGGCTTCGCCTCTAAAAGCAAAATCCCTCCAGAAATTTTGAGTCTTCATCGAAGCACAACAATCGTGACGACCGAACCAACCACCGTTACCAAAATCGCCCTGACCGAGATCATCATGCCAATCCCGACCGTGACTATCGGGACGACCGTCGTGCCTGCGACGATCGTCGCCAACCCGCCCATCGCCAAATAGCTAACATCTCTTCTGACCAGAACCATCGTCCCAACCAGAAACCTTCGGACAAGGACAACTCCAAACATCGCTCCAAGAACCACAAATACTATTGCCACTTCCACGGCGTGGACGCCGGTCACACCACCAAGTTTTGTAGATACTTCAAAGAAACCCAGGAAAGAATCAAAAAAGAGAAGTAAGAGCAAGACAAGCCCAGCCACAAAATCAACACCACCACCACCACAGCACCACCTCCGATCTATCACACCTTCCCACCACCACCTTCGCTCCATTATCTAGCTTTCCACTTCGATCAGCTCACCTATCATCATTCGTTTCCACCACAAAGCTTTCAACAACCTCCGCCCTATACTTCGACCTTCATTCCTCAAAGCAGACCGGTATATCAGCCGCTGTACCTCCCCAGTCCATCTTCGCAACAATCACCCCAGCAGGCACCTCCGCAGCCCTCCGTCTAGCCAAAAGTCGAACCTTTCGAAATCGGCTCACCAAAGCACCCAAACCCACACCTACCCAGCAAGGGCGTAATTTTACCAATCTCCGGCGGCTCTCGAGTCGACTTTGACTCCAAACGCCAAAGGCGCCACTAGTTCTCCCGCGTTAACCACATCGCAGTCAACCGCCCAGTGGTCCGATCCACCTGGTCTCATGTTCCCATCACATTCACTCAGGAGGACCTCAAGCTCAATGATTATCCTCACAATGATGCGATGGTCATCCGTGCTAATATCGCCGGATGGACCATCACGAAGATCCTCGTGGACAACGGAAGCTCCGCCGACATCATTCTAGCAAGTGTTCTGGACGACATGGGCATCAGCCGCCAAAGCTTGGAGCCTTCACACTATCCGTTGTGTAGCTTCGGCGGCAAGAAGACAGCAGCAATTGGCAAAATCGACCTGCCAGTGTCCTTCGCTAACGAAGCCGACGCCCGCACCGAAACAGTCACCTTCGATGTGGTCGACATGTACTACCCAAGCCGTGGCACCCTGAACGCCTTCGACGCAGCTGTGCACTCCCACTACCTGTGCATGAAGATACCAGCTCAGTTCGGTGTGATTGCAGTCTTCGGATCCCAAAAAGAAGCTCGTGACATTGAGAAGGCATACACCCCGGGTCAGCGCAATGTCCACACTCTTGGCGAAGGTCTTGAGCAAGGAAAACAGGGGACCAGCGAGCCGAACGTGCAGCGCGAAGGGCCAGATTCGCCATCCTCATCTCGCGAAGATGAAAAAGAAGATCCAACCAAGGCAGTGCTGCTAGAGCAAGAAGTTCCCGGCAGGTCCGTGATCATCAACGCCAGCCTATCATCGGAGCTCGAGCAAAGCCTCCGCGAGTTTCTGGCCCAGAGCAAGGACATCTTCACCTAGTCATCAAAAGATCTGCCGGGCGTCAGCCAAAGCCTCATAGAGCACAAGCTAAATGTCGACCCCTCGGTTCAACCAAGGAAGCAGAGGTGCTGGAAAATGTTCGAAGACATAATCCAAGCAGCAAAAGTGGAGGTTCAGCGATTGCTCGAAGCCAACATAATTAGGCCCCTCGAGTATCCTTCTTGGGTGGCGAACGTCGTGCTCGTAATGAAGAAAAGCGGTAAATGGCGAATGTGTGTTGATTTCACTGACCTCAACAAAGCTTGCCCCAAGGATGATTTCCCCCTGCCAAGAATGGACACCCTCGTCGATTCAGCCTCTGGCTGCGAGTTGTTCAGTTTGTTAGATTGTTTCTCTGGCTATCATCAGATCTGGATGCACCCTGAGGATGAAGAAAAAACAAACCTCATCACACCCTTTGGCACTTATTGTTTTGTCAGGATGGCCGAGGGCTTAAAGAACGCCGGATCAACCTTCGTCAGAATGACTTCGGCGGTACTGGGAACCCAAATTCCTCGCAATTTATCCACCTATGTGGATGACATCGTCGTCAAGAGCGTCAAAGCGGAGGATCACACCGCTGACCTCGCTGAAACATTCAGTAACCTTCGCAGTGCCGGCCTCAAACTAAATCCAGAAAAATGTGTCTTCGACGTTCGATAGGGCAAGCTCCTTGGCTACATCGTTTCCGCTAGGGAAATCGAAGCCAATCCTGAGAAAATAAAAGCAATCATCAACATGAAGCCTCCGAGTTGTGTCAAAGATGTCCAGAAACTTACTGGCAGGATCGCCGCTCTAAGCAGATTCATCTCAAGATCAGCCGACCAAAGCATGCCGTTCTTCCAATTGCTCAAATCAACCTCCCCGTTCCGGTGGTCCGATGAGCATCAGGCAGCCTTCGACGAGTTCAAGAAGCACCTAATGCAACTTACCACCCTGACGGGGCCCGACCCAGGTGCTACCTTGCTGCTATACATGGCCGCCTCCGGTGTCACAGTCAGCGGCGTGCTGGTCCAAGAGCGTGAAGTTGATCACAAGTGGCAGCAGTCCCCAGTGTACTTCGTTTCAGAATCACTCTCCTCAACGAAGCAGAAGTACACCGAAATCGAGAAGCTAGCCTATGCATGTGATGCCCCTGGTATCTCAAGAGCCATAACACGTAGTTAGAGACAAGTTAATAACAGGATAGGACATGATGAGGCTTAGAGAGAGGAACAAAGACTAGATGGAGAAATCACTAAGTCAAAAATTTTCTACACAAGATACAAGACCACACATTTCGTGGTGGGATAGTCAACACTCACATGTTTTTGAGCTCAAACCCCAAATGCAAAACCTCGGATAAGAAAGTAACCCTAGACCTTTCTGTTTGACTATGTTCAAAAATCTAAAGAGAAGAGGCTTAAAGGATCAAACCGAATCCAACCAACATTTCTTCCGAGGACAGCAAGAGTGATCGAGACCAAACTTGGGCCCTAATAGAACTTTCAAATTCATTATGTACCTGAGCTCAACTCCATTGTCAAAGTGGTTGTACATGTCATGGACTACCCTTTTGTTACACTGAACATGGGTCAAAACTATCATCTACTCACTCATAATTGGACCCAAATCTCTCATGGAAACAACTAGGTCAGCCTACACTTAGAATATTTTCCTAGGTCTGAATTTCAGCCCTTCCCAAACTTGAATCTGAAATTACTTTTAATTTCGCTATACAACTTCGAAACCTTCCTTTCTATGAAGTAAAATTGAACTTATCACCTTTCAAATGCACCTATTGTGGAAGTGATTGGCCCTCATTTGATACTTCAAAAGTTGGAAACAAGAAAGTCTCTACACAAAGTTAAATTTCTGTTTTAATAAGCCTTGGAACATAATTGTGTCTATAATTCAAAATCTGTTGGGACTCAGGCCAAATTTATATTATCAAACTTGGAGATAAAGTACTGGGGAACAACTTTGGTAATTAGCGCTTAGTCACCTATTGAGGTTTAAATGGAGTTTAGGGTCATTTTCTACCAGCACAGAAAACCACTTCAAATCTGATTTGTATGGTGCATTCAAATTTTCTCTAGCTTATAGTCACTTTCATGAAAAGCTCCCATTGAATAAGTTGTAGGGTTTGAAATCCTAAGCAACTCACTCAAAAGGCACTTTGGGAGAAAAGGCTTGGAAATAGGAATTTTCATTTTTCCAAGCAATAAAGGTACCCTGTCCATGCCTAGGGCTGATCACTAAATTTGAATTTAAATCATACTTCACTTGGATTTTGGGGTTGTCCATTTTGACAAAGTTGTAGATCTCTCAGAGTAGAAAATTTCTCCCAATTGGAACTTTACCAAATTCGGCCTCTAGTTGGGTCAAAACAGCGAATTACAGGAGGGGAGAAAACACATTTTCTATTTTTCCAAATCCTGAGTCACTGACCGATGGGGCCCGCGATCCGCGCTGCGTCCATGGCGCGAACCCGCGCGCGCCGCGTGGCTCGCCGGCGTATAGGGAGTACGCCGAGCCACCGGCCGGCCGCCCCGCGCTCGTCATCTGGACGAGACCGAAGCCCTCTATCTATTCACCTCCTCCACTCGTTCTCTCCCCCACCCAAACCCTCTCCCTCCGCCTCACTTGTCCGCGCCGCCATTGGAGCTGAGGCTCGGAGCTCGAGCTCGCACCGCCGCCGTCCGGCCACCTCCCACCCCGAGACCGCCACCGTTGCAACCACCACTCCACCGCGCACCCGTAGCCCTTGATCTCACTGCCTCTCCCCCCCCCCCCCCCGACGCCGAGATCCACCTCCGCTCGACGTCAAGCCCGGGCCGCCGTCGCTCCGGTTCACCGTCGGTTCACCCCGTCGCGCACCACCCTCCATCGCCTCCCAGTGCTCCAGACCACCATCGCCAGTCCCGCCTTGGCCTCGCGCACCCAACGCGCTAGGTACCGCCGCCGCCATCGCCTCCTCCACCTCTCCCCACGAGCGCCGCTCGCGTGCACCCGCGCCACCCATGGGCTAGTCGTGGAGAGCCTCCCTCGGGCCATCTCCGCGCCTCCACTTCGCCTCCGCCGGGTTCGCCTCGTCCCCGCGCAGATCGAGCACCCTTTGGCCCCGCCATTCGCCGCCTCGACCGCCGGATCGACCCTGCACCGCCGCGGCCTCGCCGGGCGTTCACCCTCCGGTTCACCGCCACCGCACCGCCTGCTCGTTCCACCCCGCGCGACGAGGTCTTGGGGAACCAGTAGCCCAAGGCCGGGAACACCCTCACCAACCTCGTCGGTTTCAAGTGGAAGCCCCACGACGACGGCGTAGCCCCGCCAAGCGCCGGCCACCGCGCGCCGTTCGCCCCTGCCGGAGGAAGAAGGGTGGGTAGTTTTGCATAAAAACCCCTTCGATTCTTGCTTATTATGTCACTGTTTATTGTGTCTTGCATAAACTGTGAAAACGCCCTAGATCTATTTCAGTTTCGCATTTTAATCCAAGCCTTTGAACTTTTGCAGATCTAACCCTGAGTTCTGCGGGTTTCACGTGCACTGTTCACCAAGCCTCGGCCTACTTGTCTGCTACCCCCTGGAAGAAGGGTAGCACCGGTGGGCTCGGTGCTTCTCGCCTCGTTCGTCTGTATGAAGACTACTTAAGTATTTGGTTTCCGCTGCGAGATGTTTTGAAAACACTTCCGCATTATATATATTTTGGACATGTATTTGACTATATACATTCTTGGTTTGTAAACTAAGTCTATCTATTCTATATTTCAACTGCCTGTGATGATGTAACTGTTGTGGCTCCATCGAGAGTCGGATGTGTATGATGTCGGTTCCTTTGGGAAATGGTGTTATCGAGAGCCGAAGGACTCTCGACGGACGACCGGGTTTAGTACGGTCTAAGTACACTGCAAGCTAATGGTGGCAGGTGTACTTAGCCCGTATTAAATCGGCGGTTCCGCCACAATGCAGCAGTAATGGCTTCGCAAAAGCTCAAGCACTACTTCCAAGCACACCGAATTCTTGTGCCAACCATTTACCCCCTCAAGGACATCTTCGGCAACAAAGACGCACCGAGCAGAATCAGCAAATGGGCCATCGAAATGTCACAATATTCTGTCGAGTTCATACGAAGATCAGCCATCAAGTCCCAAGCACTCGCTGATTTCCTCGCCGATTGGACACCATCGGAGGTCTATCTCAATGAACCTCCGCAAGATCCAGTTTGGCAATTACAGTGCGATGGTTCGTGGGGTCACAGCAGAGCTGGCGCAGCTGCGGTCCTCTCATCTCCTTCGGGTGAAAAGCTCAAATATGCTGCAAAGCTCGCCTTCTCTTGCACAAACAATGTGGCTAAGTATGAAGCTCTAATTCTTGGCCTTCGCAAGCTTGCCGCTGCCGGCGCCAAACGGGCCATCCTCTACTCCGACTCCAATGTCATCACAGGCCACATAGATAAGACTTCCTCAGCGAAGGATCCCATCATGACCCAATATCTCAAGCTCATCCGCTGTCTCGAGACCAAGTTCTTGGGTTTCACCATTAGAAAAATCAAGAGGACTGAGAACTATGAAGCAGACAAACTCGCGAAGGCTGTAGCATTCAACGAACCTCTTGCCCCGGAGGTATTCCAGATGCTAATCACTACTCTGTCGATCAAGGCCAAAGCATCTTCCGTTCAAGCCATAACCACTTACGAAGATTGGAGAGCTCCGATTTTGGCACATCTCAGAGGTGATCGTGATCCGGATTCCAATGAGTCCGACAAGCAACTCTCAGCGAGGGCTCGAAACTACATCATCCTAAATGGTACTTTGTTCAAGAAAGGAATCCTCGCTCCACTCCTCCGATGCATCAGCCGAACAGAAGGAATTCAACTGCTAGCAGAAATCCATGCCGGAGGTTGTAGCGCGCACAGGGGAGCCCGCGAGATTGTCGCGAAGGCTTACAGACAGGGGTTCTAATGGCCCACCGCTGTTGCGGATGCGGCAAAGATAGTACAGGAATGCAAAAACTGCCAGTTCATGGCGAAGGTCTCTCACATCCCGGCAAATGAAATCCAGCTGATCTCCCCATCTTGGCCCTTGCAGCGATGGGCGATTGACATTGTGGGAAAGCTGCCAACCGCCACTAACAACCACCAGTTCGCCATAATAGAGGTCAATTATTTCTCTAAGTGGGTCGAAGCCCGCCCTGTTACCAGCATCACATCCAAGGCACTGCAAAAATTCTTCTAGCAGACCATCGTTTGCCGCTTCGGTGTCCCCAGCGACATTACGGTCGATAACGGGAAGCAGTTTGACTGCGACGAGTTCAAGGAGTTTTGTCACAAGATCGGCACGAAGGTCCACTTCGCGTCAGTCTACCACCCTCAATCCAACGGTGCCGTAGAAAGAGCCAATGGCCTGATTCTCGAAGGCATCGCCAAATGCTTGTTCGGCCTTCGCAAAGGAAAATGGCCAGCCAAACTTGTCAAATCCATATGGACGCACAACACCTCGGCCTCAAGAGCTACCGGTAACACCACTTTCTGTCTTCTTCGTGAGAGCCAATGGACCGGCCTCATTGCTCTCCTGGTGTGATGAGTGGTTGTCAACGAGCTCAAGCCCTCCGATGGACTGGAGGCCCTCCGATGGACTGGAGGTAGACGATGAAGACCTCGATGGACTGAGGCAAAAGTCCTCCAATGGACCGGAGGCAATGCTCGGCGTCGATCGGTCATGGAAGCTCGGTACACGGAGGGGCGGTTCGGCAACGGTGGTGTAAGCCCTCCGATGGGCCGCGAGGCAACTCCGATGGACTGGAGAAGCCGGGTGCCACCGTGGTGCTCCAACCCGAGTGCATGGCGCGAAGGCGTGCGAGGGAGGCTTTGGCGGCTTCGGCTCAAAACCGCCACCCAAGTTCAGATGCCTTGGTGGGTTGGGCTCCGACTCGCCAAGATTGAAGATTAGGCCAAGACTCGGCCCAAGAAGCCCGCAAAATAAAGTTTCCCGGTTTCTGACTTCAAAACCGGGGGAAGCTTCCGGACTACTGGCTACGTGGTGCACATCCAAGCGAGGCGGAGAAACCGAAGATGATCAAGACGTCATCGTAGCCGTCCGATTGTATCTTTTCGGTTTGGCCCCCTCCGGGCATTTTTAGAGTAGGGGTCTTAATGTAATTGTGTCGTTTAGGGCCTAGGGTATAAATAGACTTGAGAGGCTCCCTTGGAGCTTATCTTGGCAGCCACAATACCCTAGTTTCCCTAACCCTAGCAGCCAAGGTCCAAAGAGAGAAAAGAGAGGAGATTAGCTAGGAGATGAGTGCCTAGTTTAGTCTAATCTTGTCATTAGTGGGAGGATGAAGGGAGGTAGGCTCTAGGAACTTTTGTAACTTGAATTTCGTGATTAATCCAAGTTTTCTTCCTTGAGAATCCCATGGAGTGAGCAGCAATTTTCATTCTTTCCTTTCCCCCATCCCGTTCTTGTTCGTTCTTGGTTCCAATCCTTGGATTTTGGTGTGTTTCCTTTTGTCCAAGGTTGGGATCTTTCTTTTGCTGATTTTTTGCCTTGCTATGATGTGGTGAATCTCACTAGCCAAGTGCTACAATCATTGAACCACGAGCAAGGGCCGTTCTTGTCCGATTTCAGTTTTTCGGTGTCAACTCACCTACCTCACGAGATTTGCAATTCCCGTGCATCCCTTGATCTTTTGGAGCTGATATTTTGGAATTTGCTAGGAAAGGTCCTTAGGATTGTCCATGCAAATTTTCGTGAAGTTTCGTTGAGATTTGACCCCGTTTCGATCGATTTTTCGATGGGGTGTCGGGCTGTTTTATGCGTAGTTTTTCGGAGAACTGACCGGACAAATCAATTGTCCTTAGGTTTGTCCGAAGTAGGGACTTCGGACTGTCCGGTCTATAGATCTCGGATAGTCCGGTCTGAAGGGTTTTTGGGCTGTTTCTGTGTCCTTTGTGTTTGTCCGGTCAGGTCTTTTGGTGGAGAGAGGACTGTCCGGTCTAGTCTTTTTGGGGCTGTTTTCGCGTGTTCTTTGCTCCGCTTGCTTTGGGGTTTGTTTTTCTTGGTTTCTTTGGTCTTTGGAGTGTTGGTGTTTGCTTCAAACTTGTTTTGTATCAACCACTGCATGCCCATACTCTTTACTCACTTTTCTAAGTGAGGCACGCTCCGGTGTGTTGAGTGGCTAGTGTGTGACACTTGCAAGCTTTGTAGCTTGTCTTGTTTTGTTTGTGCCTTGTTATTCTTGCTTGCTCTGATGTTGCTTTAGTGTTTTCAGTTTAGGGTTTCTCAATGTGTCCTAGGGTTAATAGCTTGTCTATGCTACGTAACTCTGCACATTAGAGAGGTGTAGTTTTAGGTGTTGTGTGTGTTTGTCTAGGTGTAGTGTGATTGCTCTTTTAGGTGTATTTTGGTTGCTCGTCTTACACATTTTTCTTTGGGCGTTAATTCGAGTGCTTCCGCTTTCCACCCGATACGTATCTGTTCAGTGGACGGTATCGGGTGTGTGTGTGTTTTCGTGAGATCGCACTTTGGGGGTTTGAGTTTGAGTTTTTCAAGTGCTCCTATTCACCCCCCCTCTAGTCGCACGTCTCGGTCCTACAAGTGGTATCAGAGCCGGTTAGGTTTCCTATACCTTAACCGGTGACGAAACCGTAGCGACGATGACTTACTCCGGGAAAATTCCCGTCCTTGGCTCCGATGGCTATCCCTACTGGAAAGGTAGGATGGAGGCGTTCCTTGTTAGCCAGAGTTAGGACATATGGGATGCTACTCAGAGTACGACTTTTGTGGTGCTTCCAGTCGCTGAGCGTACTACGCAGGATATCGTGGCTCAGCATGAGGCGAATGCCAAGGCTATTAACTTTCTCTTCTTCAGGTTTGGTCCCATGGATTATGTGAGAGTGAGTCACCTTAAGACTGCGCGTGAGATATGGTCACTGCTTAGTGCACACCATGAGGGTACTACGACGATTAAGGCTAGGCTTGTGGAGACTTACCAGCGCGAATATGAGAATTTCGTCCAGAAGCCGGGAGAGTCAGTAGACGACTTGTTTGGTCGCTTTCAGTCGATCATCAACAAGTTGCGTGTCAACTCTGCCCCCGCTGCCCTCCCATATACCGATCATCAGCAGGCTGTCAAGTTGCTGTATGCCTTAGACAGAAAAATATGGGAGATCAAGGTGAACTCAATCATTGAGTCGGCAGGGTATGATACGATTGGAGTAGAGGCGCTCTATAGTAAGCTCAAGGCCACTGAGGTAGATTACAAGATGAGGGATTCCCTTGTTTGTACAGGTTCTAAGAGTCTGGCCTTGGCTACCCCCTCTAGTGAGTCTGTCACTTACCCCATATTACACAACTTCTCGTTTTCTGCTTTGATGTCTGTTACAGAGGAGCAGCTAGCGACACTTGGGGATGACGAGTTGTGTCTGGTGTCTAGTCGCTTTCAGCGCGCCTATGACAGCCGGATGAGCAAGAAGAGGGGCGAGCGGCCCAAATGCTTCAAGTGCGGAGAGGTCGGCCACTTCATCGCCGAGTGCCCCAACAAGAACGACTACTACAAGAAGGGCAAGAGCTACTCCCGCGACTCCGACAAGTACCACTCCGGCAAGCCAAGCTTTGAAAAGCACCGCTCCAGCAAGCACGGCTCCGGCAAGCGTCCCTTCGGCAAGAAGAACTTCCGAAAGGCTTTCAAGAGCTACCAGAAGGACAACCGAAAGCGGGACAAGGCCTTCTTCGCTGAGATCGGGTTCTGCAGCAGCGGATCTTCTTCCTCTTCGTCCTCGTCGAGCTCAAGCGATGAGGAGACCACGTGCAGGAAGGACAAGAGGAACGATCAAGGAGGTCCAGCTGGCTTGTGCTTCGTCTCCACCAAGTCCAGGCGCAGGAACAAGGAGAAGAGGAGCTCGGTTTGCTCCATGGTGCTTGAGGACAAGGAGGACAAAGATGACGGTAGCAACTCTTCTTCCGGTGATGAGGTAACTCCTGAGCAAGCCGAAATCCTTGAGATGCTAGAGCAGAACAGCCGAGAGCTTAAGGCCCAGGATAAGATGCTGGAGAAGGCATCCAAGAAGCTGCAGAAGTTGAAAGCCCAACTTGCTGAGGCTTTAGAGGAGAATGATAGGTTGAGGAGTGTGAGACCCCAACCCAGTGAGATTGAGTGCCCTACCTGCGAGTCTTTCATGATGGAGCATGGAGACCAGAGAGATAGGTATGCCAAGCAGGTAGAGGAGATAGATGAGATGAAGGCTGAGCTAGGCAAACTCCAGTCCAAACTGGATAAGCCTACTTTGAGTGGAGAACTTGAGTGTGAGTCTTGCCCCTGTCTAGCTAGAGAGCTAGCTGTTTTGAAGGAGAAATTTGAGGGGCAACTCATGGAGCTTGAGGAGCTTAGGGCTAGACCTACGCTTTTGGGTGCGTGTATGGTCTGTCCTACTTTGAGAGGTGAGTTAGAGCAGTTGAGAGCTGACTTTGAGGTGCTTTCAGCACCTACTGATACTTGTGAGAATTGCCTAACCCTTAGGATGCAGCTGATGGATAGGGATGCCACCATTAGGAAGTTGGAGAAAGCTGTTGTGGTTCCCTCCCTAGACGGTGACACTTGTGCTATCCAGACTGTAGTTTTGGAGGATCTAAGGGAGGAGGTGTTGTCTTTGTAAAATGACAACAACAGGTTGAGACAGGTGCTCAGTTGGGTATATGCGAGGCAACCTCAACTAGAGATGATCATAGAGAGCACCAAGAGAGCTGAGGGTGAGACAAGTGGTGTTGGGTTTGGAGAGTGCAGCATTTCGGGTGAGAAGAGTGCCCCAATTAAGGTCAAGACTACACCTATCCAGCCAGGAGAGACTGTTGATGGGGTTTACCATGAGCCACCCAAGGCTGCTCCAAAGAAGCAGTACTGGACACCCAAGCCTTCTAAGGCTAAGCTGGACAAGATTGTTGAGGAAGAGCTTAAGCCCAAGGGCAAGAAGCCAGTCCAGCAGCTTGAGCCACCTAAGGCCACACCACCACCACCCAAGTCCCAGCCTAACCCAGTTCCTAGGAGGCCTGTCTACCACTGTGAGTTTTGCCAGCGGAATGGCCACCTAGAGGAGTTTTGCTTCAGGAGGAAGCGGGTTGAGAGGCAGGAGAGAGCTTGGGGGAACCAGGATCAGTTCTACCAGGGTGGTAGGCAAGATCCTCCCCACCGCGGTGAGATGAGAGACCGCTTTGCCGGTGGTGAGAAAGGAGGCGGCTTTCAGGCTCGTTCTCCTGGTGGTGAGAGACGCTTTACCAGCCGAGCTCCTAGTCGTTTTCAGCGCGGCTATGGACCTCGTGACCGAGGCTTTGAGAGAGCTTTCGAGGGTTCACGCTTTGGAGGTCGTGGTTACCCTGATCGTCGTGATGATTTCTTTGATTGTGCTTATCCCACTTTTGAGCAGATGGCTCGGCACTAGTACAACAGTTTTGGGACTAACCCCAGTGCCGGACCGTTTGCTCACCATCGCTTTACTTGACTTTGCAGGATCGAGGCATGGAGGACGTGTGGATCATGGACTCCGGTTGCTCTAGGCACATGACAGGGCACAGCAAGTGGTTCTCCAGCCTCAACCCCGTAAGCACCAAGGAGTACATCACATTCGAGGACAATGGTCAAGGTAAAGTGATGGGTGTTGGTTCTATTTCGCTCTCTGCTAAGCTTTCCCTGAGAGAAGTTGCTTTTGTTCGGAATTTGGGATTCAATTTGGTCTCTGTTTCGCAACTTCTCGATGAAGGATTTGAGGTTCGGTTTAAGAAGAGTGCGTGCTGCGTTCTTGATGCTGAGGAGACCCTTGTTTGCTCTTTGCTGCCTTTTGGTCAGGTTTTTAGGGTCGACCTCACATCTGTTTCTGGCCCTGCTCACTGTTTGGTTGCTAGTCCTTCTGCTGATATATGGAAGTGGCATAGGAGACTTGGTCACTTGAGCTTTGATCTGCTAGTCAGGTTAAGTTCAATGGGCCTAATCCGAGGATTGCCCAAATTGAGAGCTGAGAAGGACTTAGTATGCCACCCCTGTCGTCATGGCAAGATGGTTGCCGCTTCTCACATTCCTGTGTCTCAGGTTATGACCTCCTATCCGGGTGAGCTACTCCATATGGATACAGTAGGTCCCGCTCGGGTAGCGTCGGTCAGTGGGAAGTGGTACGTGCTTGTCGTTGTGGACGATTTTTCGCGGTTCTCGTGGGTATTTTTCATGGAGTTTAAGGATGAGGCGTTTGGTTTCGTTCGGGATCTGGTACTGAGGTTGAGAAACGAGAGTCATAAGGCCATGAGGGCTATCCGCAGTGACAATGGCGGAGAATTCAGAAACTCTCGGTTCGAAAACTTCTGTCATGACCTAGGTCTTGAACACCAGTTTTCTTCTCCATATACCCCTCCGCAGAATGGTGTTGTGGAACGCAAGAACCGCACACTTGTTGAGATGGCACGGACGATGCTCGATGAGCATAGGACTCCGAGGCGCTTTTGGGCTGAGGCAGTGAATACGGCCTGTTACATTGCGAACCGGATTTTCTTGCGAGCTTTCCTTGGGAAGACCTCGTATGAACTTCGGTTTGGTAGGCAGCCCAGCGTCAAGCATTTGCGAGCGTTTGACTGCAGGGGCTTTGTACTTAAGAAGGCGGGGCATTTGGACAAGTTTGAGTCTCGTTGTTTGGATGGGATTTTTCTGGGGTATGCTTCTAGTTCTAGGGCTTTTCGTGTGTGGATTTTAGAGGCCAAGCAAGTTATTGAGACTTGTGAGGTTTCTTTTGATGAAACTATGCCCTGCACAACCCCTGCCTTTGAGCTTTCATGTGATAATGAAGAAGGCACCCACATCTTTGAGGATGAGGAAGGTGCAGTTAATGATGGTGATGCAGGAGCCACTGCACCGGCTGCAGCTCCTGTCCCTTCTGCTACGAGCTCAGATGATGAAGGAGGACCCTTGCCCACGGCTTCCTCCTCACTCCCCCGACAGCAAGCTCATGCAGAGGCTGGACCCGCTGAGGACGCAGGGGAGGTGACTTCCGAGATAGTTGCATCTCGGCAGGTCCAGCGGGATCACTCTCCTCACAGGATGATTGGAGACATTCACCAGCGTGTCACACGCTCTTCGGTTAACTCTCTAGCCTTTTTCTCCCACTCTGCATATGTTGCTTCTTTTGAGCCCCGGGATGTGTCACATGCATTATCTGATCCTAACTGGGTGAACGCCATGCATGAGGAGTTGGAGAACTTTGAGAGAAACCATGTCTGGGATTTAGTTGAACCTCCACCAAACTGTCGCCCTATAGGTACCAAGTGGGTTTTCAAGAACAAACAGGGTGAGGATGGAATGGTTGTGAGGAACAAAGCGAGATTGGTAGCCCAGGGTTTCTGTCAGAAGGAGGGGATAGATTATGAGGAAACCTTTGCCCCTGTAGCTCGTTTGGAAGCCATTAGGATTTTGCTTGCCTTTGCGGCCTATAAAGGCTTCAAACTGCAGCAAATGGATGTCAAGTCTGCTTTCCTGAACGGGTTCATAGAAGAGGAGGTATATGTGAGACATCCTCCTAGCTTTGAGAGTGCTAGATTTCCAGACCGGGTGTATAAGTTGAGGAAAGCCCTTTATGGTCTGAAGCAAGCTCCTAGAGCTTGCTATGCTAGGTTGAAGAGTTTCCTGCTCAAATCTGGGTTTGTGATGGGTTCAGTAGACAAGACCTTGTTTTTGTTGAGTCGTGGCGGTGACACCCTGATAGTTCAGATATATGTTGATGACATAATCTTTGGTGGTTCATCTCACGCTTTGGTGTCTAGTTTTGCTAAACAGATGAGCAGGGAATTTGAGATGAGTCTCATGGGTGAGCTCCAGTTCTTCCTCGGGCTGCAGATCAAGCAAGGCCCTGAAGGAACCTTTGTCCATCAAGCAAAGTACACAAGGGACATACTCAAGAAGTTTGACATGGGGGATTCTAAACCTATGACAACTCCTATGAGTACAAACACGGCGCTTGATGCTGATGAAGATGGGGAGGCGGTGGACCAGAAGGAATTTCGAGGGATGATCGGCTCACTTCTGTACCTGACGGCGACCAGGCCGGACATTCAGTTCGTGGTCTGCCTTTGTGCGCGTTACCAGGCGTCTCCTAGGACTTCTCACCGTCAAGCGGTGAAGCGCATTTTCAGGTATCTGAAATTCACTCCTGAGCTTGGTCTTTGGTACTCCTCAGGTTCTTCTCTTTTTCTTAGAGGGTTCTCAGATGCTGACCATGCTGGCTGCCGGATTGACCGCAAGTCAACCTCCGGCACATGCCAACTCTTAGGAACCTCTCTAGTCTCTTGGTCCTCCCGCAAACAAGCTAGTGTATCCTTATCTACCACAGAAGCAGAGTACATAGCTGCTGCTAGCTGCTGCTCCCAGCTTTTATGGATGAAAGCCACCCTTAGTGATTTCGGCCTTAGGTTTGGAAAAATCCCTCTTCTAGTGGACTCTACTTCTGCTATTTCTGTAGCTAAGAACCCCGTCTTGCACTCCAGAACCAAACACATAGACGTGAGGTTTCACTTTCTGAGAGATCACTATGAGAAGGGGGATATAGACTTAGTGCATGTAGCTTCTGAAAACTAGTTGGCCGATATCTTTACCAAGCCCCTAGAGTTTGGCGCTTTTGTGCGCTTGAGAGGTGAGCTTGGAGTGTGCTATCCCTTTTAGTCAGGGATAATACGCTATTCCTTTTAGTAAGGAATAGCTTCCATAGTCTAGAATTTTCTTTTATCTTGCTTTTATTTCTCTTTGTCTCTTTTGCATATTGTATCATATCATGCATTGCATTGTATCATTTGCATTTTCACTTCACTAGCACTAGAGCTCTTTTGGAATGCAGAATTAGTACTTGCTTGTGCTAGATGGTACAGTGCTTACTTGATCATGGTTGGCTAAGCTCTCTTGAGTCTATTGAATACTAGTTGTGAGCTAAGTCATTTTATTCTTTGTAAATAAAAAACCATGACCACCACTTGATTTGGCTACCTAGCATGTGTAGGAATGTTGAATGCTATGTTATCTTTTCATACCTGGATATGCTAGTTGTATGCCTTTGCTATGATTATGCCTAAGCTTTTATGACACCTTGCTTAAATTGAAATCTGAATCAAAATGCTTACAAGTGGTGTCTTATGTGTTGAATTGAGAAAGATCTAGGAGGGTTTGCCTGTCTCACTGATCTAGTTCGAGACAGCTTGCCTTTGCACTTTGGCATGAACTTGGACTAGACTGTGTATGACCAAAACCTTGTCTTAAGCTTCTAATGGTTGTATAACCTAGGCTTGGTATTGGTTGGTAAGAAGTGGCAAAAGACAAGTAAATAACCCCTGGCACAAAAAGGACTTGGTTATGAATACAAATGTCTAAATCTGAAATTTGCAAGTCTCTAAAATACTTATGGCTGGTTGTATATTCTTTGGTTGAGAGTAGCACACCTTGTATGCATTGCTAGCATCTTGCTGTTCATGCCTATCTTGCTAGGTGCTATTCATGTCGGTGATGCTTTCTTTTCGATAACCCTCACTTGACATGTGTAAGATAGATTCATTTGAGCTTGTTATATGCTTCCTTGCCCTCACTTGCTCTGTATGCTAGAACTTGTGATTACTAGCTTTCCATCCCTTCTGAGCTCTTTCAGTTACACTCCTTGCATTTCATGGCATACCTTGAGGGGGAGTTGTCTAGTTTAGGGGAGTTGAGTCCAAAGAACCCATGATGTGTCCATTGTCAATAAGGGGGAGAAATTTGGGAAGAAATTAGTGTACTTCCAAAGGGAGAAGTCTTAAAATATGGACAAAGGGGGAGAACTCAGGAGAGTTTTAGTTGAGGGGGAGCATTGCATTCATATTGCATTTGAGAGGATGCATTTCAGGGGGAGTTTGAGTTTTTAAGCATGCTCTTTGCATTGGTGCGTTGAGCCTTTTGCCTCTGTCTTGAGGAGCTGATGCTTTGCTTCTTTTTGCTTCAAGTTGCTTTGTGTTTTGCCTTTGTTGGGTTTTGGGCAGCTTGAGCATTTCTTTTATTTTCTTTCTTTTTCGGTTTTACGCTTTTCTTTTGTCTTTGATCCATTTTAGGTTACAGGTTGAAGGTGTTGACAATGCACTCATCAAGGGGGAGATTGAGAGCCAATGGACCGGCCTCATTGCTCTCCTGGTGTGATGAGTGATTGTCAACGAGCTCAAGCCCTCCGATGGACTGGAGGCCCTCCGATGGACTGGAGGTATACGATGAAGACCTCGATGGACTGAGGCAAAAGTCCTCCAATGGACCGGAGGCAATGCTCGGCGTCGATCGGTCATGGAAGCTCGGTACACGGAGGGGCGGTTCGGCAACGGTGGTGTAAGCCCTCCGATGGACCGCGAGGCAACTCCGATGGACTGGAGAAGCCGGGTGCCACCGTGGTGCTCCAACCCGAGTGCATGGCACGAAGGCGTGCGAGGGAGGCTTTGGTGGCTTCGGCTCAAAACCGCCACCCAAGTTCAAATGACTTGGTGGGTTGGGCTCCGACTCGCCAAGATTGAAGATTGGGCCAAGACTCGGCCCAAGAAGCCCGCAAAATAAAGTTTCCCGGTTTCTGACTTCAAAACCGGGGGAAGCTTTCAGACTACTAGCTACGTGGCGCACATCCAAGCGAGGCGGAGAAACCGAAGATGATCAAGACGTCATCGTAGTCGTCCGATTGTATCTTTTCGGTTTGGCCCCCTCCGGGCATTTTTAGAGTAGGGGTCTTAATGTAATTGTGTCGTTTAGGGCCTAGGGTATAAATAGACTTGAGAGGCTCCCTTGGAGCTTATCTTGCCTGCCACAATACCCTAGTTTCCCTAACCCTAGCAGCCAAGGTCCAAAGAGAGAAAAGAGAGGAGATTAGCTAGGAGATGAGTGCCTAGTTTAGTCTAATCTTGTCATTAGTGGGAGGATGAAGGGAGGTAGGCTCTAGGGAACTTTTGTAACTTGAATTTCGTGATTAATCCAAGTTTTCTTCCTTGAGAATCCCATGGAGTGAGCAGCAATTTTCGTTCTTTCCTTTCCCCCATCCCGTTCTTGTTCGTTCTTGGTTCCAATCCTTGGATTTTGGTGTGTTTCCTTTTGTCCAAGGTTGGGATCTTTCTTTTGCTGATTTTTTGCCTTGCTATGATGTGGTGAATCTCACTAGCCAAGTGCTACAATCATTGAACCACGAGCAAGGGCCGTTCTTGTCCGATTTCAGTTTTTCGGTGTCAACTCACCTACCTCATGAGATTTGCAATTTCCGTGCATCCCTTGATCTTTTGGAGCTGATCTTTTGGAATTTGCTAGGGAAGGTCCTTAGGATTGTCCATGCAAATTTTTGTGAAGTTTCGTTGAGATTTGACCCCGTTTCGATCGATTTTTCAATGGGGTGTTGGGCTGTTTTTCTGCGCAGTTTTTCGGAGAACTGACCGGACAAATCAATTGTCCTTAGGTTTGTCCGAAGTAGGGACTTTGGACTGTCCGGTCTATAGACCTCGGACAGTCTGGCCTGAAGGGTTTTTGGGCTGTTTCTGTGTCCTTCTTTGTGTTTGTCCGGTCAGGTCTTTTGGTGGAGAGAGGACTGTCCGGTCTAGTCTTTTTGGGGCTGTTTTCGCGTGTTCTTTGCTCTGCTTGCTTTGGGGTTTGTTTTTCTTGGTTTCTTTGGTCTTTGGAGTGTTGGTGTTTGCTTCAAACTTGTTTTGTGTCAACCACTGCTTGCCCATACTCTTTACTCACTTTTCTAAGTGAGGCACGCTCCGGTGTGTTGAGTGGCTAGTGTGTGACACTTGCAAGTTTTGTAGCTTGTCTTGTTTTGTTTGTGCCTTGTTGTTCTTGCTTGCTCTGATGTTGCTTTAGTGTTTTCAGTTTAGGGTTTCTCAATGTGTCCTAGGGTTAATAGCTTGTCTATGCTACGTAACTCTGCACATTAGAGAGGTGTAGTTTTAGGTGTTGTGTGTGTTTGTCTAGGTGTAGTGTGATTGCTCTTTTATAGTTTGGTTGCTCGTCTTACATCTTTTTCTTTGGGCGTTAATTCAAGTGCTTCCGCTTTCCACCCGATACGTATCTGTTCAGTGGACGGTATCGGGTGTGTGTGTGTTTTCGTGAGATCGCACTTTGGGGGTTTGAGTTTGAGTTTTTCAAGTGCTCCTATTCACCCCCCCTCTAGTCGCACGTCTCGGTCCTACACTTCATGGCGATGAAGCAGTAACCACTCCAGAAATCAAGCACAAGTCCCTCCGAAGCATGAACCCTCCGGCAAGCCTGGACGCTGCGGTAGTAGCCGTCGAGTCAATAGAGGAATGCAGGCTTCACGCCGCAAACAACATCTCCTCGTACCAAGATGAGACGCGAAGTTGGCGCAACAAGAGGGTGGTCAGAAAGGACATCAACCCTGGTGACCTCGTTCTATGCCGGAGGCCACAAGACGGCGATGGCAAGTTCAAGCCAAAGTGGGTCGGTCCCTTCCTCATCACCAGCTCCCTCCGCCCGGGGTTATTTGACCTAAGGGACACCGAAGGCGTCGATCTACCGCACACTTGGCACGCGGATAACCTAAGAAGGTTCTACCCTTAGTTCAGCAGCTCTGCTTTTCCTTTTACATTTCTTGTACTAAAGTAGGCATTTAGCTTCGCAGTTATTTTGTTGCATCACATCTGTGGGACCGCACTCTTTTTCCTCACAGGGGAACCCTTCGCAGGGGTGAGGTTTTTTAACGAGGCGGATCCTTGTACCCCTGTTCTACCAAAATTATAAAGAACAGCTTTTCCCCAAATTTGTTTGGATTTAATTTTTCGAAACACTGTGTTGGCATCGAAAATAAACTTTAGACAATGCGAAGGCCATGCTTTGCAACGTCCCATACCGGCCTAAGGGCTGATGAACTCACCATAAACCGAAAAGCGGCTTGGGGCTCCGCTGGAGCCATCATACCGGCCTAAGGGCTGATGAACTCACCATAAGCCGAAAAGCGGCTTGGGGCTCCGCTGGAGCCATCATACCGGCCTAAGGGCTGATGAACTCACCGTAAGCCGAAAAGCGGTTTGGGGCTCCGCTGGAGCCATCGTACCGGCCTAAGGGCTGATGAACTCACCGTAAGCTGAAAAGCGGCTTGGGGCTCTGCTGGAGCAATCGTACCAGCCTAAGGGCTGATGAACTCACTGTAAGCCGAAAAGCGGCTTGGGGCTCCGTTGGAGCCATCGTACCGGCCTAAGGGCTGATGAACTCACCGTAAGCCGAAAAGTGGCTTGGGGCTCCGCTGGAGCCATCGTACCGGCCTAAGGGCTGATGAACTCACCGTAAGCTGAAAAGCGGCTTGGGGCTCCGCTGGAGCAATCGTACCAGCCTAAGGGCTGATGAACTCACTGTAAGCCGAAAAGCTGCTTGGGGCTCCGTTGGAGCCATCGTACCGGCCTAAGGCCTGATGAACTCACCGTAAGCCGAAAAGCGGCTTGGGGCTGGAGCCATTGTACCGGCCTAAGGGCTGAACTCACCAACACAAGAAAGCGCATCGAATCGGCGAAGGCGGCAACACAGCCTTCGGCCGAGACCACCCCCGCAGCGGTGCCTGCGGGGTTCGTCGCCCCTCCGCCATTTAAAAAGGTGGGAGATGGCGCTTTTTCTTATCTACTCAAAAAAATAAAAAACTAAATTCATCGGCGAAGGCGGCAACACGGCCTTCGGCCGAGACTACCCCCGCAGCGGTGCCTGCGGGGTTCGTCGCCCCTCCGCCATTTAAAAAGGTGGGAGACGGCTCTTTTTCTTATCCACTCAAAAAATAAAGAAAACTAAATTCATCGACGAAGGCGGCAACACGGCCTTCGGCCAAGACTACCCCCGCAGCAGTGACTGCGGGGTTCGTCACCCCTCCGCTATTTAAAAAGTTGGGAGACGGCGCTTTTTCTTATCTACTTAAAAAATAAAGACTAAATTCATCGGCGAAGACGGCATCAAGGCCTTCGGCCGAGACTAACCCCGCAGCGGTGCCTGCGGGGTTCGTCGCCCCTCCGCCGTTTAAAAAGGTGGGAAACAGCATTTTCCTTTTGCATACAAAAATATTCTACAACGAGCCAAAGTGCGAAGCACGAACATTACACAGGGGGATGCACCCACATTCCAAACCGGCAGTATTCACACTTCTCGCGAGCATCGAGATCTGCCAAATCATAAAGTACATTTTCTACAGCTTTATCTAGAATGCCCTCCGCAGTCTCTCGCAGGAAGGCCTTGTACCCTTCGCGATCAAGCTGCCGCTGCACGCCACCCCACTCAAATTCAATCTGCACAACACCTTCGTAAATCAGAATCGGTCAAACTCTTTTATAACAAACAAGGGCGTGCCTAGAGTCTAACGTGCTTCGCCTATACATAAAGCTATACGTTCCTACAACGCCAAGTGGCGAGGGGCCTCGACTCGCTCGGCCGGGACCAAGTTCACCCGGGGGAGAGCCTCCGCGGCCCCTCCGCACCGCTGAACGGGCGAAGATTTTCTTCGCCCGCTGGTTATTAATATCATACTGACGAAGACTACTCCACCAAAATTCTTTGAAGTCAGCCCCCGCTTGACGGCTGCAGTATCGCCTCTAATTTCGACCAGATATATAGAAATCATGGTGGTTCATTGTCAGAGGCGTTACATCGAGAACCTCCGGCGCAGGCTCCCGGTGTGGAACCTGCGACCAGGATTCCCGTTAGAAAAAGTATTTTCATCGCTTTATTCGTCCAAAATTCCCTAGCTATACACAAAAGACTTCACCAAGCACTTGCTAGAATTTACACCTTCTCCGGAAGCTTCGCCTCCGCAGCTTCGGGTCCTTCGGTGGCACCAGCCTCCTGAGAGCTCCGCAGCTTCTCGGCCATCTTCTCCGCCTGCAAAAGAGCATCAAACCATAAGCAAACCCCTTTTAGAAACGCAAATCAGCATACTATTCAAGTACTAAACGGCTCTCACCTGTTCACGAGCCTTTTCAGTAGCCAACAAATAACCTCCGGGGGGCCCAGAACTCTTTAATAATTTTGCTGGCCACGCGGCCCGCCGTCGAGCTCACCCTTCGAAAGCTATCTACAGGAGGCATTTCAATGCTCGCTGCGGTGGGTAGGCCCCCCATCGCCAGCTTTTTCCACAAGTGCTGCCGTAGCCCGACTCGCCATCAGTGCGGAAAAGTCACCATAAGTACTGGTCACTCCGCTCAAGCTCTGGCTAGTCCCTTGCACCCACTCGAAGAATTTCTCTATGGAGCCATCTTCATTCTCATAAGGGGACACGGAAGCCCCGTACATACCAACCAGCTCCGCCAGCCCCTTGCACAAGTCATCGGCCTTCGCTGCGAATTCACTCTTCGAGTTCTCGGCCTCCTCCCGCAGAGCAACGACGGTGGCTCGCTCAGTCCTCAAGCTTTCCTCTGAGTTGGCTAGCTTAAGCTTCGTCTCAGTCAGCTCCTGAGCAATTTGCCCTGCCGAAGCGCGCAAGTCTTCTAAATCTTTCTTCAGCTTGGCATTTTCCTCCTTTAAGGAGGTGGCTTCGCCCTCGGCTTTGGTCTTGAGCTGGTACAGCGTCCTACTGTAGGTAGCATGTTTACGTTCCAGCGCACGAGCGGCCAGCGCGCTCCGCAGCGAGTTCACCATAACTGCATCTGTTAGCTCGTTCTCGGAGGCCTCTCCTAGCTCCTCCTCGATATCCGGCGCAGCAAAGCAATCTTCCAGCTTCTTGAAAAAAGTAACCTGGTCAAGATTCGGAAGCATGCCCATCTGCGAAGCCTTGTGTCCGTAGATGACCCGGGCACGGTTGGGGATCTCCAACTTGTTGCACAAAGCCATCACCCGCTCCCGTTTCCCCGGCTCTTCTGCCCCCTCAACTCGATCATCGACGCTGGCCGAGTAGCTCGCGCTCAAGGTACTTGACCCAGAGCTTGAGCTCCCGCTCGACAGATTGATGGTTCCCTTCTCCTTACCTGACCCGCCACTCCCGCCTGTGATATCAATGTTGCTATCCTTTTCGGGAACCTCCGCGGCGGGCAAAACAGGCGCCGAGGTCTTCGCTAGCTCAAGGCCGGCCGTCGAGGTCATCGGCGCGGTCAGCTCAATTTGAGTCTCCATGTCATCAAGGACATCGAAGACATTCCCAGTGTAAATACCAGCGGGAGCACTCCGCGGGCGAGTCTTCAGTTCTATCAAAGCCCCCGCAGTAGCTGCTTCCTCGGTCGTCGCTTTCGCGGTCACTGGTACCGCAGCCTTCCCTCCATCGATCTCCTCCTCCCTTACCTTCTCCTCCGCCTTACCCTCTCCCTCCGCCTCGCTTTCGTTCTTCGCCTTTTCTTCCTCCCCCGCTTTTTCCTTCTCTCTCACCTTCTCCTTCGCCTTCCCCTCTCCCTCCGCCCTGCTTTCGTCCTTCGCCTCTTCCTCCTCCTCCGCTTTTTCCTCCTCCTCCGCCTTCTCCTCCGCCTTCCCTGTCCCCATTAACTTGTCTCTTTTCTTCTTAGCTGCATCCGCTTCAATCGGGCTCGAGTCCCCAAACCACTCATCAAGTCTTAGCGTGGCCCGCAGCCTCTTGCCGCCCTTCGGGCCTTCAGCAACAGCTAGACCCCGGCTTCGTTTCGCCGGCCTGGCATCCTTTGTGATGGCCGGACGGGGGAGGTACTGTATCCCTATCTCGGCAAAGACACGGTTGATTCGCTTGTTGGCCCCGAAGACCCTCTTCGCCCCTTCGTAATCTTTCATTATGTATGGCCCAACCATGTCGGTGGCCTCCGCCTCCACAAGAGCAACAATCTCCTCGTCACTCATACCAAGGAACTCCTCTTTCTTGTTTAAGCCAAAGATGGGGTAGCCAAGGCTCCGCCCGCTAGGTCCGGAGAACTGAATGGACTTCGGCCTCCACCCTGGACTCAGAGGTGCCACACGTACCGCTAAGTACTCCTCCGTCATATCTCGCATGGTCAGCACCGCGGCGGCATACATGAAAACACGCACCGCCTTCTTCGCAATTTCGGTCAGGGTGCTATCTGGCGAGGTAATCCCTCCAAAGTCGGTCATCCGGGAAACCAGCGGACTCGCCTTCTCCCCCTCCTTCACCGCACGCACCTCTTCGTCGGACGCCACTCGGTAGTAGAACCAGTAGTCGGCCCACTCCGTCCACTTGTTCTTCTGGGCAATCACGACCGAAGGTCCTTGTTTGGACTTCTTGGGAATGAACGATAAGCTCCCGTACTGCGCCTCAAATTCCCCATCACTGTCTATGAACTTGGCCTTCTTGGGTTGGCGATGCAGATCGAAGAGGCGAGCGAAGGCGTCGATGTTCGGCTCCACCCCCTGGCTTCGGCAAGCCCAGACAAACTGACTGACCCGAGCAATCCCATTGGGAGTCAGGTCATGCGGCTCCAGGTTGTACCTCTCCAGCACTTCGCCTAGAAACACGTCGCAAGGTAGGCGGAGCCCTGCAATAAAGTAGTCTTTGAACACCACCATCTCATAGTCCCTGGGCTTGGGGGTTTCTTCACCCTTCGGCATCCGCACAAAGTTTGCGTTGTCAATGCACTTGCTCCGCAGCAACATACTGATCTGTTTATCGGTGATCTTGCTCCGGCCTATTCTGGTCGACGGAGACAGCTTCGCCTTCGGCCGAGCGACCTCTCCAGAGTCACCCTTGCCCTCCGCGGCAGACATCTTGTAGCCTCTAAGATCTCTTGAAGAGCCCAACCAACACGGAGATCAACGGAGCTCAAAAGAACTGGGCGCGAAGGCTCTCTTGGAAGAACAGGGAAATGAAACCCTAGAAAATCCGAGCGCGGTGAAAAATGATTCACCGCGGGCAGGGGGCCAGTTATATAGCCCCGATTGCGATGCCTCAATCCGCGAGCTGACGGTTCAATGCGTCAGCCAATCAAGGCCCGACGCGTGTCCATCGGAGACACGTCTCAAACTTACCATAACCTAAGATTTGTGCAGGTGATCTTTTTCCACCATTGGATCAAAGCAAGAGACGGCGTCGGGGGATTGCATCCTACAATTTTCGTTGCTTCGATCCGCCGGAGGTGGATCAAGCCACGAGGGGCTACTGTTGGGGATGCCATCCCCGAAGGACGAAGGCCGAAGCAAAGTCACCGAAGGCGAAGACCCAAGTCTATGGGCGAAGGCCTAGGGCCGAAGGCGAAGGTCCAAGGCGGGATGCGAAGGCCCGAGGCTATGGCCGAAGGCCTAGGGCCAAGGGCGAAGGTCCGAGGCCCGAAGCGAAGGTCCAAGACCAGAGGCAAAGGTCCAAGACTGAAGACGAAGGTGTCGATCAGGGGGCGAAGGCCCCTCAGGGCGAAGCCTCGAGTCGAAGTCTATGCGCTTTTGTTCGGGTGTTATTGATGAGCTGTAAAGTGTCTCTGTAAAATGACTGATTTGCCCCCGAATATTCCCCGAATGTGTTAGGTATGGAGGGCAAATCAGTCTTTGTACTTTAAGGCGGTTCACCTCCCTATAAAAAGAAGTGTCCCGTACCTGTAAAGATGGTTGGAATCCCAAGGAATACAAGCTTTTTCCAGTTCAATTTCCAATTTTCTGTATTTACTTTCCAGTCCTTTGTTTCTGTGGGTTCCGATTCTTCGTAGCCAACGGTCCGTCACATAATATTTTGTGTATACGCTTTGTTTTTACCTCCGCAAGTTATTCTTGCACGTGTGTCGCTATATTATATGCTTCGTCTAACAAGTGTTTCGTGAAATTTATTTCAAAATTGTACGCACTAAGTTGCCGGCTAGCTATCTTACCATTCGCAGGCACCTTCAATCATGGTGGCATGCTTGCAATAGTCAGTTCTTCTCTCCATCAGAGAGAGCTTTGGAATTTAATCCCAAATAATCAACATTCAGCAGTCTAGCTCTTGGCCTTCGGCAGAAAATTGTTCGGCTTTGAATCAGCTTCTTACCGACGGTAGATAATCAGCTCTGGCAGTTCGGCTCTTAACCTCCGCCACAAAATTATCTAGCTTCGAATCAGCTTCCAATCATGGGTAGATAACCAACTTTGGCATCACAATTCAGCTCACCTTCGGCAGTGAATCAGCTTAGCTTTCATTGAATAAAACTGGCTCTGGAATTCGATTCCTGCTAGCTCCAAATCAGTTCATTAATTGGCTTTAAAAAAAGATTTATGCAGTGAGCTTCATCTTGTGGCATGATCAAATTTCCGGCTTTTGGCATGGAAGAATATCTATTCGCCAAGGGGCTCCTGACCAAAGCTTCGTGCAGCGTGGGAGGCCCAAATTTTTCAGAAGATGGTTTTCCAAGCACCGAAATTTTTCGGAAGATTGGTTTTCCAAGCACGGAAATTTTTATGGGCTCCGCACATACTCGTTTATTGGCCACGGGCTTCGTAATCTGTCAAAGAAGTGGGCCTCCGCAAGGCAAGTCGACCCCGCGGCCCAACAGCAGCTTGCACTCGGCCCAGATAAGCGCCTCAATGCACCTTCGCTATTTTTCGCAAAAATATATGTGCATCTCGGAGGCCCGAACCACGACCTCCGGCTCCACTCTAATGTTCCTTACCACTGCGAAGCTGCTGTGCTTTTGTTCAATGTATCTTTTCAGTTCTTAATATACCTTATCAGAAGATGGGACTCCACGGCAAAGTCCAAATTTTATTCTGCTTGTGCGGAGGCAAAGATCTCTGGACAGTAAAAATGGGCTTCGGAATTTACTCATGGCCTCCAGTCAGAACCTAATTGGGCCCCGGGATTTTATCAGAATGGCCCGGGCCTCATCTCCGCTCGCCAAGGGGCTCCGCGGCCCATACCTTCGCGTGTCAGGCGCCTCTGCGATCGGCCCAGCCAGATAAGTTGAACTCTTCACTGTTTAATCGCGCAAAAATTGTGCGCTGCCACGATGGTTCGAAACAAGGAGCTCCCGAACCAAACATTGATCCTCTTCTACATGCTTTGTGAATCATGAATAATATTTTATGTCTCCAGTTATTTACGATTCTCAAATATCGTTACCCTCGCTTATTACAACATACTTACATGAGCCCAATAGCTCTCTGTGCTTTATGCCCTCTCAGGTGCTTCACCCAAGTGGCAAGTTGTTAAAATTACTTATTTCTTAAATTCTAAGTTTGACTAACATGTCATAACCTTCGCACATTTTACGGCATATTTGTGAATGTTGTTTACTCCATTTTGGTTACTAACCATTTTATTCTAACTATATGTGCTATGGTTCTCTCAACTAATCTTCGTGAGCGCCAAAGTTTTGGCATGAGCCGATTGCTCTTTGCAAGTTGCAACTTGTGTTGCCAATTTATGCTTCGCCCATGTGGCTCTACGCAAGTCAATCCATTATTTATTTATTTATTTATTTATTTATTTATTTATTCTATTATATGTCATGTGCAGGTTTCTTACATAAAACCCTTCGTACCTCTTATGCAATATTATACTTGCAAAATGCTCGCCTTTTCATGTAGGTCTCCTTTTTCCTCTTTCCTATGGTCTTCGTACATATTGGTCTTCGGCATTCTTGGTTTTTAGTGACTTGAGGAATTCATTACATATTGGTTTTATTGGGCTTCGTAATAATGTGGATCCTCAACTGGATAATTTGGATTTCATGGTTTTCATCTATAATTGGACCTTCAACTATTATTGGTCCCATTGGTTCTCCATGCTATGGCCTTCGCTGTGGATCCTCAACTGGATATTGGGTTTTATAACTTCTAACCTTCGCTAACCCACTAACTTTAATGCTTCGCTAACCCACTCTGCGTTTGTTACTGTATGCTAACTATTTATCATATTTGTAAGCATATACTGTGTACTTTTGTTTATAACATTGCTAACCCGTTATTTTTCGAAACACTGCATTAATATCGAAAAGGAATGTAAGATAATACGAAGGCTACGCTTCACATTGTCCAGTACCCGCGCGGCCCAGCCGGAAGTGGCATGGGGCTCCGTTGGAGCCATTTTATCGGCCAAAGGGCTGATGAACTCACCGCAAGCCAGAAGTGGGGCTCCACTGGAGCCATCTTATGAATTTGTGCCCAGCCTTCGCTAGCCACTTTTGTTCATATATTGTCATCTTTTATGCTTCGTCAATTGCGGTGTTTATCTCGTATTCCCAAATATTTATTATTCCTATATACTATGACCTTTGCTTTGCTGCAACACATGTTTTGGTACATGTTTTTTCTAACCTTCGTTGAGAACATATGACATTGTTTATTGGCTTTTATACTTCATTGTCCACTAACATTTTGTGTCATACAATGGTTGCCTTCGAGCACCAGCCAAAAGGGGCTGGGGAGGGACATGTTGGTGAACCAACCCGTCCCAAGGATGATTGTTGCCTTGTGCCCGCAGGCGAGGCAGCAAAGGCAAAAAAGCGAGCATCGACGACACTGCATCGGCTTCGCCCTCGGGGCTTCGCCGACGCCTCCGCCGACATATTCGCCTTCAACGATCGTCTGCGGCTTAGGGGCTCCGCTGACACCTTCGCCTTCAACGATCGTCCGCGGCTTAGGGGCTCCGCCGACACCTTCGCCTCCAATGATCGTCTGCGGCTTAGGGGCTCCGCCGGTACCTTCTCTTCCAGCGATCATCTACGGCTTAGGGGCTCCGCCGACTTCTACGGCTTTGCCCGCACGACTACGCTCGGACTCAGAACCTCCGTCGACCTCCTCCACTCCAGACAACTTCGGCTCGAGGGCTTCGTCGGACAGGACTTGGACGTCAAGGGATCGTGGGAGGCCTTCGGCAACCGCTGCTACCTCTACTTCGGCTACCTCGACTACTTTCGGGCGTGAAGGCTCGAGCGAGGACTCGCGCTATTGAAGCAAAGAAGATAGAACAGAAGATCAAAAAGCAAAGGATCCACTTCATCTTTTCAAGCGAAGGCCATTCCCCTCGTCGTCGGATGTGATTAATGTATTTGTTTAGACCCGAGATGCGTATGTGCTCTTTTCTCCATCTCATTTTTCCCACTGGGTTTCGGGGATGGAGTTTTTAGTGAGGCGTACGCACGGGTCAGGTCGGAGGTCGTTCCTCTTGACCTAGGTCAGGATATGGGCTAGGCCTCTTCCATCTTCAGCTACTTCGTCGTGATGTAATCTCAACAAAGTAGCTGAGGGGCTACTGTTGGGGGAACCAGCCTAGCCCCTAGAAGGCCCGGCCCAATAAATGGCCGGCCCATGTGTAACAGGGACCTTTCTGTAATTCTAGAATTCCCTAAGGGAAGATATGTAAACAACCACCCCCTATATATATGGCGCTGAGGCTAGGGTTTGGGGGTACGCGATGATGAATGGTGAAGAGCAAATTACCGTCTTGACCTTCGTCTGTGAGTCTTTGTTTATTTGTCCTTCGCCTACTCCATAACCTTCGTCACCATCTCCCGAGCGAAGGCCTAGAGCCTTCACCCCAAATCTGCTGGGCCAAAGCCCAACACACTCCTTAGCTCTCGCCTCTCCCCCAAGCAGCAGCAGCAGCAACAACCAAACAGCAGCAGCCCATCATGCCTCAGCCGGAGAAAGATCAACAATCAAGCATGTTTCTTCATTCTTTTCCACTCCTTGATTGATTCAGTAGTTCCTACTATAGGCATGTTCATCTTTTGTGGGTAATTTTGTATGCAATCATGAATCTGGGAGCTAGATGTGTTCAGTTTTTTAGTGTGCAATCAGCAACTAGTATAGGGCTTGTAGGAGTACTCACCTCGTGGAGCTATAGAATGTCCTACTCTGTACATATGCTCTGTTCATTTGTTCTGCCATATGCAAAAAAAAATGAGGAAAAGCAGCAGGGTGATATGCTCTATTTTTTTTTATGTATATGTAGGTAATCCTTCAAGTGTTGCTTCTGCCCCAGTAGCAAATGCAGCAGCAGCAGCAGCTGGAACAGCAGCAACACAAGTTGTTATCAACTCAGATGACCCTGCATGGGCCCATTGTTTTTGGCCAGATGCAGCCAAGAAGCTTTGGTTGGTTTGCAAGTACTATGACAAGCTCTGCAAGGCTGGAATTACAAGAGTTAAATACCATCTTGCTGGCATCAAAGGTAACAATGTTAAAAAGTGTGAGAGAGTTCCACCTCCAGTAAGGGATGAGATGTTTGCTTTGCTTACAAAGAAGACAGAAGAAACGGATGAAAGCCAAGGAGAAGCAAAGGGAAAGAGATGAAATTGACATAGAAAATTCTGGAGATGAGAGTTGTGGTGAACAAGATTCATATCATGGGAATGCAGTACTTGTGCAAGAGCCAACAAAAGGATATAGTAGCTCTAGATCAGTGGCTGCTGGTGGCACTACTGAAAAATTCTATAAGCCTCCTTCTATAGAAGAGTCTGTTCAGATGATGCATAAAGACAACATCAGTAACAAGATTCAAACAACATTGACAACTCAGAAAAGACAAGAGAGAAGGGATAGAACATGTGAGTACATATGCCAATTTTTCTATGAAGCTAGCATTCCACACCACATAGTTACCCTTCCTAGCTTTGCCCATATGCTTGAGGCCATTGGACAGTTTGGCAGAGGTTTAAATGGGCCCAGTCCTTATGAAATGAGTGGACCTTTCTTAAAAAAAAGAAAGCAGAAGGTGCTGGATGGTTTCAAGAACCATAAGGAATCATGGGAACTCACTGGATGCACAGTTATGACAGATGCTTGGACAGATAGAAAGGGCAGGGGGTGATGAATCTAGTCGTGCAAAGTGCTTATGGAGTTTGCTTTGTGGATTTAGTTGAATGCTCAGGTGAGAAGAAAGATGGAAAATACATATTTGAGCTGGTTGACAGATGCATAGAAGATATTGGAGAGGAAAATGTTGTCCAACTAGTGACTGATAATGCCAGTGTCAATACGACAGCAGCTAGCTTATTGAGAGCAAAGAGGCCCTTAATATTTTTGGAATGGATGTGCAGCTCATTGCCTAGATGTCATGCTGGAGGACATTGGGAAGCTTGGACCAGTTGAGGAAACTATTGCTAGTGCAAGACACTGTGTTCTTGTATGCTCATACAAGGGTGTTGGATTTGATGAGGAAATTTCTTAAGAGAGACTTGGTCCGCTCTGGGATTACTCGTTTTGCCACTGCTTATTTGAATCTAAAAAGTTTGCAAGACAACAAGAAGGAATTGACAAGGTTGTTCAGATCAGATGAACAGAATGAGTTGGGTTACTTAAAGAAAGCCAAGGGGAAGAAAGCCAACAAAGTGGTCAAATCTGAATGTTTTTGGAAAAATATGGACAATGCTGTTAATTTCTTCAAACCATTGGCTAATGTACTGAGAAGAATGGACAGTGATATACCAGCAATGGGATTCTTCCATGGATTAATGCTTGAGGCAAAGAAACAAATTTCAGAGAGGTTTGACAATGATGAGAGTCGTTTCAAAGTCATTTGGGATATCATTGATAAACGATGGGATAGCAAACTCAAGACTCCACTTCATTTGGCTGGTTACTATTTAAATCCTTACTTCTATTACCCAAAGAAGTCAGAGATTGAGCATGATGGGTCCTTTAGAGCTGGGGTGATTGAATGCATCACAGTGATGGTTGAGGAAGAAGAAATTCAGGACAACATAATTGAAGAACTCAACACTTACCAGGATCAGCGAGGCACATTTGGACATGAAATTGCCATAAGGCAGAGGGAAAACAAAAATTTTTAATCCAGGTGAATCTACTATATATATGTTTGAATCCAAATTAGTCCCTATCACCATTGTGTAACTTTCTTAGCTTGTTTTTGCAGCAAAGTGGTGGCTAAACCATGGCACAAGCACACCATATCTAAGAAAGTTGGCATCAAAAATTTTGAATTTGACCTGTAGTTCCTCAGCCTGTGAGAGAAATTGGTCTGTTTTTGAACAGGTAACAAATTTTTTTGTACATTTACTCTATGACATGTGTCCCCAAAATCTTTGCAAATACATGTACATCTGGATAAAATCATAAATACAGCCATAAATCCTTTGTGTACACTTGGATTAAAACTTTAGAACGAGAGACATCTACATACTATCCAATATTCTCATTTATAAATTATATATTATCTACCCACAGGTTCATACAAAAAAGTGCAATAGACTACATCATGATAGGATGAGAGATCTTATGTTTGTGAAATTCAACTCCAAACTAAGGAACAAGAAGGAGAGGAAAGACAGAGATCCTTTAGAGAGGGAAGTAGATGATGATGAAAATGAGTTCATTACTGGTATTATAGCTTCACCAAATGAGCTTGCTAAACAACCACCATAAGATAGACCATCACAGGGAGAATCAACATCACAAGCACAAGTACAAGCAAAAAGAAAAAGGCATGCGCCCCCTAGGAAGAAGAGAAAACTTAGGAGCCTCTAATCTTTGATGCATGGTACTCTGGTTGAGCAGTCCTCATCTGACTCAGAAGATGGTGATGGCAATATTACAAGGGAATCTTCTGAACACTACAAGAAACTTGATCTTTTATGACGAATACCTTGTGACAATTTCATAATATGTTATAAATTCACGCTGTTTATGACGTTTTGCGAAGGAAACATGGTTTAGTGATGAAAATAAATTGTGTGTCACTAAATTTGTCACAATCTTGTTCATGGATAGTTTTATGACGAATGATATATCACTTACTGACAAATGTGATTTGTCGTAAACCCTATTCAATATGTTTATGACATTATTAGCCTAGGTAACCTAGTTACAATTTTTTGTGACCATTATTGTATAGATTTAATTGTAGCTTAGGACTAATAAAAAATCATCCATCAACTAATAAAATGGATTAATAATAATACACAAATGGACTAATAATAATACACAAATAGACTAATAATAGTACTCCCTCTATCCCATAAAATAAGGCGTATAAATTTTTAGCACGGTCTTTAAAGTAAAACTTTGATCATTCGTATCTTTTAAAAATGTCATCAATAAACACAAAATTACTATCATCTGAAAGTACTTTTAAATTACAAATCTAAATATATAACATGCATACATTAAATATATATTTTTTAGACTGAATTATTAGTTAAAGATTTAAAATGTTGACTTTTCTGAAAACATACACGTCTTTATTTTATAGGATGGAGGGAGTAATACACAAAATAATAATGCACCAACTAACTTCACAAATATAATATTACTAGATACAAACGCAGTGTTGGTGTGGCCCAGGCGCCCAACAGGCAGCCCACGTATTTTTGGGAAAAAAAGAAAAAAAATCAAACACAGCAACAGACAAGAATCGAACCCACCACCTCTAAAACAAGCAAGCACAGATACCACTGCACTAGGTGGGTTCTTTTGACATGATCCACGTATCATTATATTTCTATGTTTCCACGCAGAACAAATTAATTCCAAGCAATTAAATGTGCTACTCAAGTTTATATTTTATTCTAAGTTTTAAAGAGGATGTTGAGTCACAAGAGAGTCTTAATAAGCATAGAGGTTTCCGTACGTTAATGTAAAGTCTTCTAAATCTCTCAAGTTTTAAAGTGACCATTAGTTACCCTCATCGTTTTTATGTGTAAACAAAGAGATATCCTTGCTTTAACATATAAATTAACTTTGATAACATCGATACAATTTTTAGGTTGCTCTGTATTATTTTTAGAATTTATTAATTGCAACCTTAACGATTTTATAGTTAACAAATTAGGAAAAAATCCATTTTTGACAATCCAACTAATGCACAAGTCTGGATTTAGCCATAGAACTCTAAAACCAGGTATATCCGACCATCCAACTATTGAAACCGGACATATTTGGTCCCTCGGGTGGTTTCAAGAGCGGTTTTCATGATTAAAAATAATAAAAAAATATATTTAATCTTCAAAAATTCATAACTAATTTATTTTAAATCAGAAAAATATGAAACTAGTACCAAAATGTTTCTAAAAAAGTAAATATCCACTGATCCTCTACTTAGAGTTATATGAATCTCATTTATTACCCCTCCTAGTGTTTTATTGTTCATATCCACGTCTAATATTTATATATATTGTTGTTTTGCACTATATTAAATCAGGAGATAACCCAAAAGATTACATTTTTAGAAAATGTTTGGCACTAGTTTCAAATTTTTATGATTTAAAAAGAATTAGTTATGAATTTTTGAAGATTAAAAGATAAAAAAAATCTATCTACTCCTCAAAAATTCATAACTAATTCATTTTAAATCATAAAAATATGAAACTGGCACCAAAATGTTTCTAGGAATGTAATCTTTTTGGTTATATCCTGATTTAATATAGTGTAAAACAATAATACATATAAATATTAGACATGGATATAAACAATAAAACACTAGGAGGGGTAATAAATGAGATTCATATAACTCTAAGTAGAGGAGTATTGGATAGATTACATTTTTAGAAAAATTTTGGTACTAGTTTCATATTTTTTTTGATTTAAAATGATTTGTTATGAATTTTTGAAGATTAAATAGAATTTTTATTATTTTTAAACATGAAAACCGCCAATGAAACCACCTTGGGGACTAAATATGTCCAGTTTCGATAGTTGAATGGTCGGATATACCCGGTTTTAGAGTTCGATGCCTAAATCCGGACTTGTGCGATAGTTGGATGGTCAAAATGGACTTTTTCTAAAAAATTAACAATACCTAAATATACTCCAAAAACCATGACATTTGGTAGGGGCCCGATAGATATCCATATAGTGACCACAAAAAAGTTTGATCACGATGTACTCCGTAGGCCGACATTTCTTTCATATGCGTCGATTCTTGGCTTAAAAACATCGACACCATATGGAGTTTCTAGTCTAGACTTTTTTCAAGATGCTACATGGATATATGTTGCTCCTCCGTCAAATATGATGACTTTCTGAGACTATTTGTGTATTATTAATTTTTTCTGCAGTTAATCATAAAAATGTAATAAAATTCATAAAATGTTATAATGATGTCTAAAAATTGTAAATAAGTTACGTAGACTAATAAACATGCTATACAAAGGTAACCTCAAACCCCCACATGGAAATGATAAAGTAAACTATTGGCCATGTTGAAACTTGGACGGTTAGGACGACTTGACATGTAACCCACGCTACGAGTGGAAGCCATATGAAAGAAACCCCGTCCCCCTTTGGTGTTTCTTGCCCAAACTTTTTCAATGATGCTACATGAATATATGTTGCCCTTCCGCCAAGTATCATGAATTGCTGAGGCAATTTATGTATTATTAATTCTTTGTGTAGTAAATCATCAAAAATCAGTTAAATTCATAAAATATTGCAGTGTTGTCCGAAAATTGCAAATAAGTTATGTAGACCAATAAACATGCTATACGAATGTAACTTCAGGTCTCTACGTTAAAATGATAAAGTAAACTATTGGTCACGTCGAAACTTAGATCGTTAGAGTGACTTCACGTGTAACCTAAACGACGAGAGGACATCGTGTGAAGGGAACACCGACACCTTGTGGAGTTTTATGTCTAAACTTTTTTTTTTGAGGATGTTACATGGATATATGTTGCCCCTCTGACAAGTATCATGAAATTTTGAGACTATTTGTTTATTATTAATTTCTTTCTGCTGTAAATCATCAAAAATGCAATTAAATTCAAAAAATATTTCAGTGTTGATCAAAAATTGCAACCAAGTTATCTGGACCAATAAACATGCTATAGGAAGGTAACCCCAAGTCCCCACATGAAAACAATACAGTGAACTACTGATCATGTTGAAAGTTGCATGGTTTGAGTGACTTCTCTGAGGCTATTTGTGTATTATTAATTCTTTCTGTAGTAAATCATCAAAAATCAGTTAAATTCATAAAATATTGCAGTGTTATCTAAAAATTGCAAATAAGTTATGTAGACCAATAAACATGCTATACGAATGTAACCTCAGGTCTCCACATTAAAATGACAAAGTAAACTATCGGTCACGTCGAAACTTGGATCGTTAGAGTGACTTCACGTGTAACCTAAACAACGAGAGGACGTGTAACCTAAACAACGAGAGGACGTCGTGTGAAGGGACACCGACACCTTGTGGAGTTTCATGTCTAAACTTTTTTGAAGATGTTACATGGATATATGTTGCCCCTCTGACAAGTATCATGAATTTTTGATACTATTTGTTTATTATTAATTTCTTTCTGCAGTAAATCATCAAAAATGCAATTAAATTCAAAAAATATTCTAGTGTTGATCGAAAATTGCAACCAAGTTATCTGGACCAATAAAAATGCTATAGAAAGGTAACATCAAGTCCCCACATAAAAATGATAATAAAATAAATATAGAACACCAATTATTGAAATAATAAAAGAAAGAAAAAAAGAAAATAAAAAAAGCATAACAACCTGGGTCTGGGCCACGCACTTGGCCCAGTCCAATGCACGGGGCGATCGTAGCCATCGATCATGGCCAGCGAGGTCAACGGTATAAATTGGAAAAATGGTGCCCTCTCCCAACCCAAACTCTATTCTCCTCTCCCCTCGCAGCGCCGACAGCTCCTTGAATATTCTACCCACCGGCAGAATGCTGAGATGCCAAATCGAGTTTCTTGTCATGTTTGCCCTTCATCCATTCATTGTAAACTAGCTAGAACAATCACTTACTTAGGTGCTTGTATACAAGGCATGCTTGTCTAAGCAAGGATACACTCCATAAGCATGGCTGTAGTAATGGTTCATTAGTTTTTTGTGCAACTCAGTAAAAGACTGCAAGTAATTTCTGTGATCACTTTTATAAATTAGTACCCTCGTTCTGATGGTTTTTCCTGAGTAGTAACTTGTCATGCATAGCATGGATGCTGTTAGTTATTTATTTGTTGCTCCTTGTTGTCATTTCATATAATGGTTACCATGCAACTTTACATTTTACTGATGCTATATGTAGGATAAGGTGATCATCACGATCAAGTCTAGCTTGATTGGAGATTCCAGATGGAGTGTGGTGATTGAGAAAAAAAGGTATGTGCTCATCTTAGTCAGATCTAAGACTGCTTTGGTGCGAATTATGACACTAGACTTTTGCTCACTCTAGGATGTCAATGGCATAGAAGCTGAAGATCTTTGAGAGTTTGAGTGATTTAGACCATAAAATAGATTTCAAATGTGTGATAAGCAAATATCTGTCTAACATTTTGGCAACATTATGTGAATAATATTATTTTGTCAATATTTTTAAACATGGTTGTGGTGCATATGTTAATTGGGCTTGAGCTTTATGGGCTGTTGATGGGTTTGAAATTGGAAAAAAATGATGTGAAAAAAGTGTTGATATAGACTTTTTGAACACCATAAATGGGCCTTATTCATTTTGTGACAAATCTAAATCGTCATAAAAGGCATGCCACATAGGATCTTGACCCCCACCATGTCATCTGGTTTAGTGAACTGTGACGTTTTTACATTAAGTTATGACGAAGATTGAATGTCATAAATCAATAGTGAAACATGGAACGTCACAAAATTTACGACGAAAAAATAAACTTTCGTCATAAAACATGATTTAACATGCATGATAGGTGACGAACGTATTTTCGTCATGCGAGCGTCATAAATTTCATAATGTGACATAATTTATAAGTTTTGTGACATATATGAAACGTCACCTATCATAAGATTTCTTGTAGTGAATTTGATGAGTCTCCTTGTTCTTCTGATTCTGACTGATCAAGTGACAAGCAGATGCACTAGTATCTTTTACAATTTGTGACAACTATGTCAAGTCATCAAGTGACCTATTGTGAACTAATGATGAACTGATGATCCATTATTTTGTCTAATGTCTTGTACTCCATGATGAGTATATTGTTGTTAACTTTTTAAGTACCTAAGTTATGTCCTGGAGCTTATATTCAGTCATGTATGAACCTGACAACTTGTACTCTACTATTACATCTGGTCCTGTATGGCTGAATTGTGTCCTATTATCATTTATGCAGAACATTTTTATTTTTATTTTGGCAAAACCGCTAAATGGCTTAGCTTCCGCAATATCCAGCTATAGCTGTGTTAGCTGTTCTGGAACCTAACCGCTAAAGGGCTTAGCCGGAGATTCAGAACATTGGTGAATAGCCACGCTGGCCGTTCGGGGGGCACCGGGCATGGCAGCGCCTGCCATGCCGCGGCCCGCGGCACGTGGCAGGCACGAGCGCCGGGTGTTCCGCCGCTCTGGCTCACAGCGCCACGCTGTGGGCGATGTTGGCGAGTCGATGACGAGCGCATCGCCGTGGATGTACAGCAGCACTAACAACTTCGTCGCCTCCCCGCCTCGACCCTCGCATCGGGTTCTAAGCGGCTACGGAGCTGTTTGGTTCGAAGTTTTTCTCGCGGGATTAACTCACGACGCTATTAATTCGCGTTACTGGATGTTTGGTTGAGTCTCCACGTAACCGTCTGCGGAGGGATCAAATACAAGCTAGTACAAAGTCATTACCGCCCACCTCCCAACGATATCGGGTTACGCGGCGCCTGCTCTGCTCCTTCGCGACTTCTCGTCTGCTCGTGGGTGGCCATTCCCAGAGGCAACCAAGCAAAATACAGTGATAGTTGCAATGTAACCGATAACACTGGTACCTAACTCCACTCCCGTTGCCGCCGTAGTAGATGAACCAAACACTACCTAAGCGGCAGGTAGAGCTAGCCACGCACTGACGCCCTCATCGCTGGCAACGTCTGGTGGACGCGACGCCCGCCAGCGTGTCGACACCTAGCGAGATGGTTTCCGCTTGCCGTGAAACCGGTGGACGTGCCCACTCTTGTGCACGAGCATGAACGGCCTGAAGTCGAACACAACGGTGTCGGCGTCGCCATTAAAGCCGCTGTCAGCGTCTTCCGACCTCCTTGAATGCCTGAAGAAGAAGAAGAGGAACGGGAGCAGTAGATTGCCCAAGTACCTGACACAGGAACGCAACTTGGACGCCATTCCCACTACAGCTGTGAGCCGGCATCGGGGTCGGATGCACGCGGGCGCCCTGGTGCGGAGGCGGGCATGGCTGTTGCGGAGACGTGACGGAGGTAGCGCGAGCCGGGGGCGGGGGCGGACGCACGTGGGCCTTTTGTGGGCTGTGCTTCAGCCTTTTAGCAGTCGCGCGCACTTCTGGGCCTTTCATATGCTTAGGGCCGCGTTTGGTTCATGGGGAGATTATATAATCCCATTTTCAGGATCTATTACACTACCAAATTTTATATTGGATTATGTGCCAGTGCCATAGAGACCATGCACATTATCAAGTATAGAATGCATTTTGTGGAACAACGTGCAATATCTGGATTCACATTATCTTTGGTGAACCAAACGGGCCCTAGGCCTGCGACGCTCCTCGGTTTTCTTGAAACCATAGTCTTCAAGTCAGAGCATTTCAAATAAATTGTGATTATATCATTGTGTTTTTATAATAGAAAATTAGAAAACTCAATGTGGCATATCTAGATGAATATTTATGGGAATTTTGAATAAAGGCATTGATTTTTATTTATGAGAACAATATTTCATGCTCACGATAAAATTGTTCCAGGTTTGAGACAAAATGATTCGAGTTCAGGAGAAGAATATTTCAAGTTTTAAGTCCCAAATTTAGGAGGAGATTTTTATTGTGAACCTGAAATGTGGCTCTGAAATAATGATTTGCATGAAATATTCGTGGTCGAAATGGCTTTTAATGATAGCCAATGTCATGAGAAATGTTCATAGTTCATGATGAAATCGTCCAGCTTCACAGTTCTAGGCCAAAAAAATATTGTTTAAACTTTATGAAAAAGTGCTTCAAGTTTAGGAGGAAAATGTTCCAACTTCATGGCCAAAAGCATTCTAGGTTTATGACAAAAATGATCTAGGTTCACAACAAAATGTTTTAGTTCCACGAGAAAATATTCCAAGTATAACAGTGAATTGTTCAACCTTTATGAAAAAATGTTCCATGGTTAAAAAGAAATCTGTCAAACTTTATGGAAAAACTATTCTTGTCTAATGACAAAAATAATCTTACGATCATGAGTTAAATGTTCTAGTATCACAGGAGAAGTGAATAATGTGATCAAGATGTACTAAGAAAGATGTTCCCATCAATTAAAAAAATTTAGAATAAATGATTATAATAATTGAAATCTATTAACTTACAAAATGTATATTATCCTAGAAACAGAAAATAAGGAAACAAACAAGAAAGCAAACAACTAGGCCAAAGAAAGTTAGACTTTAAAGCTGAAGATAGTAAAGAAAAACAAAATGGGATGGTAGAGAAAAGAAAAGAAAAGAAATGAAAATAAAGCAATAAATTCAGAACACGAAGAAAGAAAAAGACTAAAGAAAACGGAAAAAAAAACTCTTGCATTCCTTTCTTTTTCTTTTCTATTTTCTCCCATCTATCCTCTTGCTTTGCATTACTCTGTTCCAGACAGGCCTAACATTTTGCCTATTCTTTGTAAAGTTGAAACGTTGATCTTATCATATAAAGTCAAATCGTGCCGTGCATGAACAAAACACCTATACATGTCAGAAAAAACAGAGACGCGTAAAAAAAAGTAGCCTAGATACGTAGTGGAAGGCGAGATCGAGAATTCTTGTCGGCCGGGCCGAGCTGGTCAGCGGGCGACGCTGTGCCAGTAGATGGAGTCCAACACGCCCTGCGGACTTCGGCGACAAAACGAATACCGCTCGCTTTGAATTTCCAATTATTGAGCTGGCGTTTGGTCTCAATGAACAAGTGGACCAGAACGCACGGGAGCCGCCAACGGCCGCGCAGTTAAGGGTGTAATCGGATCGAATACGGACGGATATCTCTGATATCGTATTTATTTTTATATTTTTCTTTTGGATTTGGATCGGATACGGATATTGATCAAATGTGTCGGATAATAATGTTTATTGACGTCATATTTATCCAACTTTAAGTATTTGGATACTATCACACCTCAAAATTTCTTTGGAATGTGAATAGATAACAATAAATAAAACGAAGGATTTCTTGATTTTCTAAAATTTTTGAGCTTATAAGTTTTGTTAGATTGAGAGAAAAGTAAGCTTTTAAAAGTTTTTCCAAATAGAATTTGTTTGTTTGTTGCATTCATGCCGAAGTGGATAGTGTTTATGTGTGTAAAATGAGGTTTCAAAATATTTTAAAACTGGCTAGGTTTCGAGTCCATCTCAATCCATATCTCTAAAATCCTAGTCTTTTTCTTTCTCGCCAACTCAAACCCAACCTCTTAAATCCTTGGTCAATCTCTAAAGTCTCATCACCTCAAAACCATAATCCAATCTTGTCGACCATTCTCTATACCAAGTCACTTCTTTCCATTGATCCACGTCAATTTTGGAACCCTAGACAATATCACTAGGACCTTACTCTCGTCTCAACATCTTTGATATCTCATCTTCATGTTTACCTTTTCATCATTTATTCCCGTTGACACCCTTCTCTCTCTATAGTGTAAATCAATATCATTCCCGTGCTCAGGATCAATACTAATGCCAAGTCCAACAAATATTCTCTTCCATCCTTTCCTTCCCCATGAATTTAAGTTCATCATGGACCTAATTCTTATTCACCTTTCTATCTTTATTCATGGAAGATTTAACCCTAACCTACTCTTGAAGCATCATCAAATCAAAATCCTAGTCCAACTCTCGGATTTCACCGAATGAAAACTAGAGTTCGGGCCAACCCTACATCTCTTTATATATCAATGTCTACCCATGTTTTACTATGTCATGATCTTGTTTCAACATAATTCATCTACAACCTGAACATATATCCCAATCAAGGTCCAAGAGTTTCATCTCCTTTCCATGACATGGGCCATCTGCGAAATTGAGTCCAAACCAGCCTCACCCTTCTCTCAGCACCTTCGGCAACCCGGGCGAATCTCCCAAGGGCCCGAACCAGCCCTCCACCCCTTTCCCTTCTCTTACCCACATTCTCCCCTTCCTCCTCACGGAGAAACAGCACACGGAGCCTCTCCTGGTTGCCCTCCCTCCCTGCTGGGCGCCCATTCCCATTCCCCCTCTCTCCCACATTCAGTTCCCCATCAATTGTGTCATTTATTCCCTGAAATCATTCCCTCTTCTCTTTCCCTTACCCCCTTGACGCCCCCTCCCTCTCCTCATGAACAGATCAGAGAGGAGAGAGCATCCATGGCTGCCTCTCCCTCCCCTATGGCGCCCCCTCACCTCCCTCAACTTTCGTCCACCATGAATGTAAGAAATGGGGTGATGTCATCGTAAGAAAGAAGATCCACCGCTGTGTTCATTGATCCGTGCCCTCATTTGCTCCATGGAGGATGTGTCACACTGCTGCCCCTGCTGTCCATGATGTGAAGGACACCATGGGGGGTGCCCTCATCAACGCCGACATGAGTAGGGCGCCCCGCTGCACTCCGTCGTCACCCATCGACGTTGCCCCCATCGTCGCCGACGAATTCTTCATGGCTGCCCCAAACTTCCGGTGTGAGAAACCCTCATCATTACTCCATCCATGTGTTTCATGTTCCTTGCAATAAATCATGCCCCAATGGTCAAGTTCCATCGAGATCCGACAAGGTTTTACTTGTGTAACATCTCGCTGCACTAGTGCAGCCACGCTGGACCTGCTTGACAGTGTGTTCCCCGCTGACCAGGTAGTCCAGGGGCCATGCCCTTTCACAAGATCATGCCTTGCATCCCTGAACATGTCCCCGTAAAATGGTTTGTCCATAGGTACAGCGATGTGAGAGTTATGGCTGTTGCCGTGCTCACTGCTCCTGCTGTCATGACAGCCGAGCTGCCTCCGGTCATCAAATCCTTTTTACCATCTTGTCCATGTTATATCTGCACATATCTCTTTAAATTTTGGTGGCCATTGGATGAGTGTAGACCATACCTTTACTGGTCTTTCTACATCGCTGTCCTCCTGTCTAGACAGCCTTCATGCCCTGAATGGCATCTTCATTCCCGGACACACCAGCGCTCCAATCACTAGTCCCTTTCACCATGTCATACAAAATACCTATGAACACAACCTGTAAAAGGTCTTGGTCATAGACTTAGCGATGCGAGAATTATGACCATCGACATTCTCACTATCGCTGCTGTCCTGGCAGCAGCATTGCTGCCCCTTTGACGTACCCTTTCCTAGCAATCCAACAGTCCAATTGCCAATCCCTTCCAGCAGCATATGCCTTATAATCTCGAACACCTCCCTGTAATTTGGATTGGGCAAACGAGCTCTTGAGGTTGGGTTTTTGCAGCCCTTCGTGCTCGCTGCCAGTGCTGTCCAAAGAGACAAGCACCCCTGTTTTGCACATGTGTTCCCTGCCAAATTAGTTGGGGGTATGGCAGACCCCTTTCGCCAAAGTGTGTGTTACTTACTGACACACAACACAACCAAGTGGTGCAGTAATTGGTGTTAGTAGGACAGGATTGCAGTGTTTTTGGTGCTTCTTGCCCAGTTGTCTGCAGATTTCAGCACGCATACCAATTCACAAATCCTTGTTTCCCGTTGGACTAGCAGCCCTCTTGATGCATCCTCTAGTCAAACTGTGTGTTCCAGAAACCCTCTACACATACCAAAATATCACATCATACTCCTTCACCATGACCGTAACATGAATAATCCATTTGACACCACCACCAATACCCATCCTATAAACCGTCTTCTTCAACAAGTTTCATATGGTCTATCCATTGACATCAACCACCTCACCAAAGTCTTGCTGCGAGTCTTTGTTCTTTAACCATGATCTATTCATAACACTCATCAACCATTTGACTAACATCAAACTCATCACAAACTCTCATCATGATGTTTCCCATACACTGTCTAATCCTTTTGTTTCTACCTTCGTATCCCTCATCACGAGTCTATTATGTTCTAACCATCCCTATCTTCTTGTTAGTTATTTTGTTCTAGTTGCTACGCTCTCATGTCAGTAGTGACGACTAGCGTTCTTTTTATGTTTTTTTATATTGTTCTTAGTTTTCTTTATATCTGTTGTCTCAGTTGATTGTTTGTGGTGAGGATCAACGTGTATGAGCAGCATATCAAGTGTACTTTGAGGAAGGCAAGTATAGCATGAACACAACCTAATAACCTTTTAATCATCTCATATGCATGTGTCTAATTTGTATACCTATAAGGACTGTATGTTAGCTACTCTTTACTTGATGTTTTACCTACGGAAATGCATGTTGGTTAAGTTTTGCTAGTTGCTGGTAATTTGATTAATGGATCTATACAATTTAATTGTGAGCTTGACCCTCTGTGCTGAAGTGCTTGAGTGGTTCATGTCTCTTTAAAATGTAGCTTTTTAGCAACTTGGTTTAGGGGGCATGAGCAATGTGCTTAGTGGTTTTGCTCATAGCCACTCTCCATAAGGACCAGTTCGCAAAGCGACAACCTGAAACAACAGTGCTACCGTGAGACTGGTATGGGACGGTCTTGACTAACTAATTAGATTGTTCTAGTGTGTTGTAACTTACCGAAAGGGCAAGAGGGGGGATATGCATGTAGGTCTCGTCCTGCCTTGGGTTATGTGTGTTGTGTGCTTCACCCCTTGGAGGAGAGCTCCACCTGTTGAGATTTGAAACCTCAGCGGTTACAACATACTAGCGTGATCTTTGTAAAGGCCTCGTAGTGTACTTGCTAGTCATCTCACCTAAGGCAGTGTGATGAAACACTAGCGTAGCTCACGACTTGTGGGTAAAGGTGCGCCATCTCTCGAGAGTGTAAAACTGATATATCAGCCGTGCTCATGGTTATGAGCGGTCCAAATCCTTCATGCTGATTAGTGGTTCCTAGTTCTTGGTTCAGTTGTGGAAGCTGGTTATGTTATCAATAATGTTGACTATGCTCTTTGGTTTAATGGGTTATCTACTCACCTTAGTAAAATAGTTGCTTAATAAAACTTGACCAATTAAAAGCAAGTGCAGTCATGTCAGCCAACCTTAGAGCCTCATGGTTCATGTTATGCTTGTTGAGTACGAGTTAGAGTACTCACGCTTGTTTCCTTTCAATTTTCTTTTGTTGGGTGAATACCCAATCGCTGCTCAGAAGATGAAGGCCTAAAGGAGTTCAAATGAAGGTTCATGAAGATCTAGGCGAGCGACCCCTAGTTGGCTTTCCTGTGGACGGCACGGAGTTTTAGTTATGCTTCCGCTACTCTATGTTAAAAACTTGATGTCATAATGTAAATCATATTTAAACGATATGTAATAAAGCATTGTCTATGATATCACTGTTAATTGTCTCTATATGTGTGAGATTAGATCGTGGCACACATATGGATTTGCTCTGGTTTTGTCATGCCCCAAAACCGGGTCCACGCGACAGCCGCCACATAATTATAGGTTAACAACCCATAACCATGTTAAGGCTAAAACAAAACTTAAATATCCAATGGCTTTACAGAGTAACTAGCGGAAGCTTTATTTATTTCAAAACGATTATAATTTACATAGATATTTATATACAATATTTCAAAGACGAAGAAAATATAGTACTACACTAGTATTGTCTCCCAAAAGATCCCGCGAGTAGCTATTTATTGTTGGTGACTTCATGGTGAGCTTCGTTTTCTGCGTATATAATACCCAAAGCAAGAGTGAGTATAAAATACTCAGCAAAAATTGAATTTAAATAAAATATTCATATATTATTCATGTTGACAAATCAATACCACGGGACTCCAATTTATTATTCTCAATTCTCTGCAGAGGTTATCAAATCACTAATATCGCATCGCGATCAGAGCTTTCCTGCAGACAATTATAGATGATACTTAAAACTGCACGTGCCATACCATAAAGGTGAATATAATACAGGTTATGTCTTTCAACAACCGTCCGGCATCATGACTAGATCTTTCACCAATCATTCCCGGCTAGTCACTACCACTCTGATGGTAAAATACCAAAATAGTGATCGATAATATTTATTGTTGATTAATCAAGTCATGCGTATTTCTACTCAAGAGATACGTACATTATGCCAAGTAATCATAAGTAATATTTAACGAGCAATATTTCTTGTAGAAAATATATCATCTCAAGAAAGAATCTTGACAGCAGTTTGCTAGAATATTATAACGATAATATATGTATTTAAAATAGCTTGCTATAATAATAATATAATAATAAAGATGGGTCTTGCCTCTTATTTATGAAAACCAATACTAGTCGACTAACAATATAGAGTCTCGTCCGGAACAGAAATCTGGCTTCGTCGACGCTAGAAATCAGAATATATCTCAGATCGAATATCCGCAATATAGTTTAGCTACCAATATAGTATACTTACAGTATACTAATTACCTCTACTAAAAAAATACACTAATTACTTAGACTAGCATTAATATTTAGTGCTTGTATATACGTAGTGTATGTGTGTGTACGGGGAACTCGAGCTGGCTTGATGACTGCAGGTGAACGCCTGAATGCTATTTATAGGAGTAGGAGACTTGGGCTCTCACGTAAAGTAAATATTTATTTTATTGTGATCCATATCCATTGCATGGTGTTCACGTTTTTAAAACCAAGAGAGACGCTAGAGCTTCGGGACGCTGGAGGCCGCTCCGGATGCTCCCCCGCCGCGGCCGTCCGATGCGGCGACGTGCGGCGCGCGCGTCGACGAGCCGCTCCGGCAGGGAGCGGGGGCGCGCCGCTCCGCCCCAGAAGCCGCTCCGCGTGGGCCCCATCTCCGGCGCCCGCCGCGGCCGCGCCGGCCCTCGCCGGCGTTGCCTAACGCGTGCCCACACAGGCCCCGGTGCGGCGGTACGAAGTCAAGGTGGCGCGTGCTCGTTCGCCGGGAGTCGCCCTCGTCGTCCTTTGACCCTATGGCCACAGTGCGCCCCCGTCCTTCGGCGCTGTTGGCCACAGGCCGCGGCATGGGTTGCCGGACGGGGTGGTTGGCCGGCGGGATGGGGCCATAAGGCTAAGTCCAGCGGTAGCCCAAAAATAGAGGTCCGCACACTGCTACGCACTGTAGATGTGAGTGGAGATAGTTGGAACAGTAACAGGGGAGGCATTGGACCTGGCCTAAGGTCACCTCCCGCTCGCAGCGTCTAGAGCGCCTCCCGCGGTTCACCCAGGTGTCCTTCTTCTCTTCCATTTTGCTCTCCGTCTTCGCCTAGTCGCCGGCCGGCTAGGGTTTGATGGCCGCCACCACCGTCGCCGCCGCGCGCCTTGATTTCGGGCCCTAGGGGTGCTTGTCGACCTCCTAGGCCACAGGATTTGTATGTTTTTGTTACCGGCATTGCCTCTTCCTCTTCCTCTTTCCCTTCCGACCAGCCATGGAGGTGGAGCGGTGGCGGTGGCTAGGGACGTGGCGGCGCAGACGCTTGCGCAGGCGGCGTTCTCGATGTGGCCGTGCTCGCTGCTCCTCGCCTCCGTGGGTACTTGCTACCCCACTCCTTCTCTCTCTCTCTCTCTCTCTCTCTCTCTCTCTCTCTCTCCGTCGCTGCCCTGGTCCCCATCTCCACGAGCAGCAGTGGCTCGGACCTGTGCCGGCGAGGGCGGACCTACGGTGGCCGCCGCGCCGTCCCCTTGCGGCAGCGCGTGTGACGCCTTGGAGCTGGGGTACCTAGCGGCCCTGCTTAGCAGCAGCGGTGGGAAGGGGAAGAGGATGAGGCCCTTGCAGCCACGGTAGGGTCCATCCCTCTACAGGCGGCGAGGTAGGCCTCGTCTCCCTTCCTTCCCCTGCTCCTCTCTGCCTTCCTCCTTTCTGTCTGCCTCAATCTCTACCCTCCTTTCTGTTTCCCTCCTGTTCTTCCTTCCCTCCCTCTCTGCATCCCTTTTCTTGGTCTCTGCCTTCCTTCTTCCTCTCTGCGTCTCTCCTCTTCCTATGTATCTACATTTTTTGTTTCACTGCATAGGCATATATATAGTTGTACGAATCTAAAGTGGGATGATGCATATACCTGTGCGGATCCAGAACGAGGAAGGCCACCAAGTGCATGCATGGAGGGAGAGGCTAGGGACTCAGGCAAGCCCAAGATGTGCTCCAGCACTTTTTGGTGCTCCACCTGGTGGTTTAGGTTCCACTCCCACCTCCTACACCACCTGCTCTCTGCTCACCTTCCCTGCTCACCTTCCCTAGACACAGATCGATGTAGGTGAGGAGCAACCAGCAGGTTCCTGCATTTGCAACTTTTTTTGGGTCCTTAATCTGCATCGAAGGGGCAATGTGCAGTAAGGCAATGAACATGGAGTTAGATTTCTTGTCGTTGTCATGTTCTGCATTTCTAGGCTTCTAGCTATGGATATCGGTACAGATGTTCATTTTTCATGAGGTATAAGATTCAGCTATATCCTGTAAGTTGCCCTTTTTCATGTAAACATCAAGAAGGAATACTCAGTTGTCACAAAATAGAATTTGCTATGGAGATAGTGCATATTGGAAATACTGACTTTCCCATACTCCTTTCACCTCTTGATGCTGGTGAGAAATTTCGATGCTATTGTTGTTTGCTTTAACCTCTTTGCTTTAGCAGAAAAAATGGTTGTTGGCATGCTTGGTCTTTAATCGTGGGATTTGATAAATGTTCCCTGCCAAGGATTATATCCTTCCTTTTTTAAGCAGCTAATAAAGAATGTCGAGTGGACCAACTAGGTTTTCTTTTCTCATATTTGGCATGTTTGATTATCAATTGATTCGGTATTGTTATATGCATTGGGCAGTATGTATAATCTTTTTGCCATAATGAATGTATTGTAACTGTATGAGAGCAGAGCTGGAATTTGAGCTTGGGAATAACCCCATTATGTTCCTCTGTTTTATAGGGTGCAGGCTTTCATACTCTCAGCTATCATGGAGCTTGCTTCACAGTTCACAGACAGGGTGTGTTATGTAGGGCTGGAAACGAGCCGAGCCGAGCCTCGGTGCGGCTCGGTAAGTGAACGACGGCTCGGCTCACTATTTTTGCGAGCCAGAAAATGAGGCTCAGTTCGGCTCGGTGGAGGCTTGCAAGCCAGCTCGAGCCGGCTCGCGAGCCGCACTAAAAATACGAATTAAGCTCAAAACAAATTAATTTATATATTTTTTGAATGATAACAATAGTTACGTGGCACATATTTCTTATGTATATATAAATTGCTATGTTATGTATATAAATATTAATTTATACCACTAATAATGAAGAGTTAATTCATCAATCATCATATAATTATTGTTGAGCTGTCTTGGACCGAGCTCACGAGCCGGCTCGCAAGCCTAAGCGAGCTGGCTCGGCTCGGCTCGCTATTTTTGCGAGCCAAAAAATCAAGCTAGCCGCTCCGAGCCGAGCCGAGCTGTTTCGAGCCCGAGCCGAGCCACGAGCTTCGAGCTATTTTTCCAGCCCTAGTGTTATGCCAGTTGTGCATTGGTGGCAAAAGCGTATGTGAGGATATCAGGAGGCTCGAGAATAGGGTGTGCGTTGTCTCAGCAACTCCAGGCCGAGTCCGTGATATGATCAAGAGGACCCTGCAAACAAAAGCCATCAAGATTCTGGTGCTCTAAGTAAGCTCTTTGCTGGTGCCTTGCTTCTGCGTGATTCCTTCACATAGCTGTTTGTGTTGCATATGCTAGATGCTTATTCAGTCTACTGCTGCTTCCTGTATATATATGGTTAGTCTATCATCGTTGTGGCTTCTTTGCTGTGCTAGAGTTGCAAATAGACTTTTAGGTTCGTTTACAAAAAAATTAGGTTTACATTGTTTGGTGTTTTGATCTCTTTATATATACCTTATCCTACCCTGAGAGTATGTGCTTTAGTTTCTTCTGTTAAGCTGAGGAAATCTTTTTTGTACCAACTCACGTGACAAAGTTAACTCTAAATTAGCAATCTGATGTAGTAACATCAGTTTTCCTTTTTTTTAAAAAAAAATATGTGGTAGGTGCTCAGCCATCTCAACATCTCCGCTAACTACTCCTCGCTCAACATCTACATCCATAGGGGACAGCTCTTGCTAGCCTATATGTGGTGCATATGCAGTGGGCTGCTAGTGGGGAGCCCTGGTTATTCTATTGTGTTCTTCCTGTGGATTTTCTTGTTTAACGGATTGTGATTTTATATGGTCTAATTTTGCTGTGTTTTCCAATGTGTTTGGCCTTGCAGGCTCCAGTATTCACAGAAAGGCACCTCTACCTTCTCCTCCATAGGGCTCCTGTCTGGTGAGTTGTAGACCATCTCGTCCTGTTCCTTGTATTTTTTGGCCTGCCTGATACTACATGCTTCGCAATGCATTTTGGCCTATTTGAATGCCTTTTCCAATCCAACGCAGCTTCTGTGTATTGTGATGTGCAGAGTCATCAACACAATTTTTGAAACCAATCCATATAGGCTGTACAGGACACACGACAATTGGCATACAAGGTGCCGATTTTCTTTCCTACCTTATTAATTATCCATTGAGTCACACTTTGCATGGTTCTAATGCGTTTCTCCGCAAAGAGCTGCAGGTATTATTTACGAGGATATTTCCAGAGCCGATAATTGATATAAATTGATGTGTGTATAGCAAGCCTAGATTGAGAGTAGAACATGAATTGATGTAATCAATGGCACCGCTCAATCGGTATTAGGAGCCAATTCTGCATCTGATTTGATACGATTCTGTCTGTACAGAAATAGAAATGTGGTTTTAACTTCTGGCAAATGATGTCCTGTCATGAGCTCATGGTTCCAACTTGACCCGAGCTCACAGTTTTTATATGACAAATCCTTTAGTATTTTATGGGTACACTGAATCTTCCCTTACCACTACAAATTAACAATGTAATAAGAGCTACCATGATACATTAAAAATATCGGTGATTCCAAAAACTGTTGCTAACATAGCCTTTATCAACTTTTTCCAGGTTTTGTTCGACATTGGTCCTCCACTAAGCAGGGAGGTTCAGCTTGTTTCTTTCCACACTGTGTCCAAAGGGTAATGGGGAGAGTGTGGGCAACATGGTGGATACTTTGAAATGACAAATCTTCCTCCCAAGGTATTATGTCCTTGCAGCATTTATCAGAATTTGATATTTTATCCTAAGTATCCATGAAAAACTCCTAACTATGTAACCTTAATGAATGTATGGAAAGATATAGATAAGATATTAAAAAATATTGCATTATTCATGCCAAGCTGCAAATGCATTAAGAAAAGTGCACAGCATAATTACTTGGCCAGGCTGCTACCTTTTGACTTTATTTAATTGTAGGTACCTACCTTGCAGAATGCAATTTAGCTCGATAGTCCATCCAATTGATTAGATTTTTGTTAATACATTTTATTGCACCAATATATTCCTTTGACCAGAGTCTTCTTTGACTAAATTTCAGAAACTGTAGAGTAATTTATAGCATCTACTGTAGTTACATATTTATGCCACTAACATATACATTTACAAGTAGTATCTTTGTCCAGTGTAAACTGTAGAGCAGTGTTGAACAAGCTTTGAAAGCCTTTAAACTTTGCCAGTTAAGATTTTGCCTTTAAACAAGCTAGGCCCTTAAATAAGGTTCATGCTAGATTTTATCATAGAAGATGCCATTTTCTGAATATAATGGTCATGGTCTGATGCTAACCGCTTTTCTGATTTAAGCTCCCAGACAGAAGATGAGATCTACAAGGTTGCATCAATAGCACTGAGTCCAAATGTTCCTGGGCAAATTTTTGTAAGTGAAACATTGCTCAATGTTTGATTCTTTATTCTTCTGCTCTTCTTTAAACCCGTCCCTAGGAGTTTCAAAGTATGTTAATAACTGATTTTATCCATGGAGCATTGAGCAAATTCTTGATATTTCTAAAGGTCAGTATTAGGCGTACGAGTGAGATATTAGATCAAAACATCTTAACTTCTCTTGTGTAGTGACAAGTGCGTTCGTTGACATTAACCTGCAATGACCAAAGCTTCTCGCAGTGGATCGGTTAGAACGTTGAGCTCCGGGAGGCAACTTCTTTCCTGACCCGGGTCTGATGCTTGGTGCAACCTTCTTAATGCAATTCCCGGGCGGTGTCTTCGGTCTTCCCCTGTGGTCGAGTTTTGTTACATTAGCCTGCAATGCACAGCTACATCCTTTTAGGCTGTATGGGTTTACTATATGTGTTTTTTTTTCATTCTTTGGACCTATACCCATTGCTCCAAAACAATTCAGTTCAAGCTATGCTAATTTATTTGAAATTATGTTACTTTCTTTCACCAAATTAAACCACGGTTCTGATAAGTCTTCTTTTTCAGATGGGAGTAATGGTTAACCCTCCTAAACCTGGAGATATCTCATACCTGAAGTTTGCTGCTGAAAGGTTAAACATACTGCCCCTCGCAATCTTTACTCCATGTCTAGTTTCTCTATGGGAAAAAAGACCTACGTGGGATACTGAATACTTAGAGTTGGCTCCAAATGATATTGCAGCAAGTCCATCCTTGAGTCTGAGGAGAACACGCACGATGACAGATGGGTTCAACGGTTGCTGAAATGTCACGTGCAGTTTCACAGAAGGTAACCATGGTTGCTATAGATGGTGAATATCAACTATTTTGTGATCCATGGTTGCTATAAATGATATCTGTTGTGGTCACTTAAATTGTGGTATATCTGGATGCAATGCTCATTTTCGTGCCGTCTCATGATATAATCTACGTGACAGATACACACTGTGTGTCCATGGTAGATGCTTTTTTTTTAATACAGCAGGTACACAGGACGAAAACTGGCAGGCCTTGGTTTGTTCTTGAAAAGAAGTATGCATGGGGAACTTTCAGGCTGAAGATTCAGGCGCAGGCAGGGCAGGTTGATAGCCCAATCCAGGCTGAAGCTCAGGCCATCCTCATCGCTCTGTTGGTGCAATATTTTGATGCGCAGGCAGGGCAGGTTGATAGCCCAATCCAGGCTGAAGCTCAGGCCATCCTCATCGCTCTGTTGGTGCAATATTTTGATTTCTCACCCAATTCTTAGGTGCTCGAACAATTTACATGTCAATTGCCCTGTAATTCAGTTTTTCGACTCCCCAACATCCATGTCTTGGGGAGAATTTGTACTTCAGCTTGTACACTGCTGCTAATCCAATAAAGGTGTCATTCATTGCCAAAAAAAAAAAAGAAAACTATATCTTTGTTTGATAATTGCAGTACCCAAGTCTTTCAGCTACTGAATTCTACCCACATTCAACCATCGACGTGCACCAACGTGTGGCACATGCGCGCACTAGTCAGGTATTCAAAGCACACGGTATAGTAGAAATACGTTGGCTGGCTGCCATGGGTCCACGTGGAAATGGCTCAAGTTTGCTAACCGTCCTTGGTAAAACAAAAGCAAGCTAGACTGTTCTTTTGGCGATTGTGCTACCTACTGAAATGGAACCCGGCAGTGAAATCAACAGGAGCTGTTTGTTTTCATGCTTGCCGTTGGAATAGAGACCAGACCACGGCAGTCAAAAACAACGGCAACTTTATTTATGTGGCTTGGTGGCTAAGTAAATGCAAGAAAAAATATTTACTTTTAAAATAAACTTTGAAGCTTTGATAACATAATTATTTATTTAATTAGCATAATTATAATTGTTTAACCAAATCAGCATGTTTAATGATACGTTAATTTTCTGGTATCTTACAGGTTTTGTCCGTTGAAAATCAGGATGTGACATACACGGATACTGATCGAATACTAATTATCCGAATTCGAATACAGATCAGATCTTAACCCTTCTAAATGGATCGGAACTCGAATACAAACGAACGATGATATCCGTAGCATTTACGTACCTACCACGGTGTCCGCAGCATATGACATCACTGCCTGCATCTGCATGTACTGTAGGGTAGCAGCTGCGGGTACTTGTACGGCGGCTTCCACACTACACCCGAACCCGATCGAGCGCACGCAAACACCAGCAACGACGCCGCCGAGTCGCTCGCAAGTCAGAACACTATGGCGCCGGTGAGAATCATCGACAGCAGCTACGTCGCTGCGCCGCCACCGGCTGACGCGCCGCCGCCGGAGCCCATCAAGCTGAACGCCATGGAGGCGCAGTGGGTCGGGGTTCCGCCGCTGCACCACCTCCTCATCTTCGGTGGCGATGGGGAAACCCACCTCCCGCCCTTCGACGCCGTCCTCCGGTCCCTGAAATCCTCCCTCGCGGCGACCCTGCAGGCCACGCACGCCCCGCTCGCCGGCAGGCTCCACTACCTCACGGACACCGGCGACGTCGCCATCCTCCGCTCCGCGGACGACGCCGGGGTCAGGTTCATCGCTGCGGAGTGCGACGCCGCCGACGTCCGCCGCCTCGCGGGCGACAAGGAGCAGGACGCTCACACGTTCGAGCGCCTGGTCCCGGCGCTCGACACCAGCGTGCTCCCGCACCCGGTGCTGGCCGTGCAGGCCACGCGCCTCGGCGGGGGCGGCGTCGCGCTCGGGGTCACCCTGCACCACGGCGTCGCCGACGGGCGCGCGCTCTGGGGGTTCGTCGAAGCCTGGGCCGCCGCGTGCCGCGGCGACGCGCCCCCCACGCCGCCGGTCTTCGACCGCGCCCGCGTCAGCATGCCCGGCGGCGACGAGCTCGCACGCCGCGTCCTGCGCGACTACACGCCGAATCTGCCCGTGGTTAGTATTACGTCCTTTGATCTCAAGTTACAGGCTTCAAAGTTCAAACTCATCGGAACTATTCGCGTAAAATTCAATTTTGTAATCTTTCCGTTTCTGTTCGAAACACGACGATGATGACAGGCGTCCCTTCCCCCCTCGGTTGCGATGGAAGACCGAGCGCGCTTCTGCCGCCGGACGTTCACCTTGGACGCGCAGCACGTGCAGCGAATCAAGGCGCGCATCTCTGAGCTCGGGGACGCCCATGGCGCGCCGCTGCGCCGGCCCCCGTCCACCTTCGTCGCCGTGGTCGCGCTAGCCTGGACGTGCTTCGTCCGCTGCCGGCCCTTCCCCGCGGACGAGGACGTGTTCCTGGCGTTCATCGCCGACGTGCGCGACCGCCTCGACCCGCCCGCCGGCGGGGACTACTTCGGCACGTGCATCACCATATGCCTCGCGAGGCTGCCGGCGCGGGAGCTCCGCGCCGAGCGCGCGCTGGCGGCGGCAGCGGCGGCGGTGCAGGGCGCGGTCCGGGAGATGGTGGCGGACCCGCTCGGCAGTTATCCCGGGTGGGAGTTCCTGAGGATCTTCGGCGAGGTGCCCATGGATCGGCTGATGAACGTGTCGGGGTCGCCGGGATTCAGAGTGTACGAGATCGCCGACTTCGGGTGGGGGAGGCCGACGCGGACGGAGAATGTCGGGATGAACCGCGACGGGCAGGTGGCTCTGGTACGGGCCAGGGACGGCGGCGGAGTGCAGGTCTCGCTGTCCATGCTTCAGACGGACCACATGGACGCCTTCAAGGCAGATTTCCTCGGCCTACTCGGATGATGTTGCTTGCAATATAATTTTGGTGTTGAGATTCGTGATTTTTTTATGAACAATAAAAATGCACGTCCGTTCCGCACGTGACAACAAAAATATAATATCTATTTTTTCCAATTATATCAATATTGCATTTGCTGAGTTGATTTTGTTTATTTAATATTTAAATTAACGATGCCGCATTTTTTTATATATTATCGTGTTTCTATCTAGTCTGCATATTAGCTAGGGAAATACAATCCACCTAACCATGGTAGCGTTGTCTTGCCACACTTTGTGATTTCAGACAACTTGTTTAACCTTGTAGAATCACGTAGAACGGCGGATGGATGTGGCAGATGGAGATGACGCTTACGAATACATCTATACAAGGAATGGCAGCTTTGGTTGGAGCAGCGATTGGGTTCTTTGCAACCGCACCATTCTTGCTTCCTCATGGCATGCACCACTACATATGTATAGTGCAAAGATCAAAATGTCTTGCGCAGAAGTTTATTAATTATTTTTATTTTTATTAGCTCCTTATGTTCGCGAAATTCTTGACTTGGCATGAGGTTGCAACATCACAATTCGCAATATCCATTATTGCGAGGTCACACCATTTTGAATAAGACAAGCCGATCAAACTTGGTGTTAAAAAATCAAACGATCTGAGAGTTTTTTTAAGCAGACGTGTAAAAAACATGGTGGGCCTATTCCTGATCTTGTAAGGCACCACAAATCCTAGATTAGATTGATAATTTGATCGGTAAAACGTGGGTTAAGTAAAAGTGCAAACATGCGAGTAAAGGTTGATTAAACACTTTTTCTATCTCATCCGGCAGCTTCCCACGTTACCTGCCCACGTCTCATTCACGAGGAGCGCAGTCCACCTGGTGGAGTACCGAGGGAAAGCGGCGGATTTGTTAGGGTTTCTCCAACTGTCCTAGTACTAGCTAGGAAAAATCTATTTTATCATATGGGGTCTTTGTTTTGCAAGATTTTATTGGACGACAACTGCCTGTTCTCGAGTCACGTGCTTAGAGCTAAGAAACCAAGAGATAGCTATTTACTTTTTTTTAGCTCTCTCTCCTCCACGTCAGCAATCTGATCCAGTCAGCATTAGTGCAAATAGTCCCATTGGGACGCCCTTAAACGCAGCTCTGAATATTGACGTCCAAAAAGAGCCACAGCCACAGCACTGAAAGGGCGCAGGCGCGCAGCATTTCTTGAAGCGCGCTGCCCGCCTGGAGGCCTTGCCTCCCCTCCGCCACGCCGCCTCGTCCACCCGACGCGCCGTTGCCATCCCCGGCCACGCGCGTGCGCAGGGGTGCTCTAGCGGCAGGCCGGCCAGAGCGCTGTCCCCGGTGCGTGGCCGCGCGCGTGCGCAGGGGTGCTCAGCGGCTCCTCGCTCTAGGCCGGCCAGAGCGCTGTCCTTCCCCTTCTCCAACCTCGTCCGCCGCCCATCACTCGACGTCGTGCGACGACCGAGAGCTGAAGAGCCTCCCGATCACCTCCTCCACGGAGGGTGCTGGCCATCTCATCCAAGCAACCCCCCTGACGGCTCGACAGCACCTCCTGTCCTCCCCCGGTCAGGTCGCAAGTTCTAGGCTTAGGATACACTGCCTCCGATCCCCTCCTCTGGGTCTCTTCCTCAGACCTCTGATTTTGTGTTTGCCTTGCTACGATGAACTCATTGGATGCTTTTGTACACGCTTATTCCAAGTTCAGGGCCGATTTGGCACTAATATTTGACTTGATTTGATGGATTTGTGATGTATTTTCTCATGATTTTAAACCTTAATGGACCTAAACCAGTTGGATTATTGGGCTCAAAGATATTAACATATTATAGTTTTTCAAATCTGTTTCTCTAGAGATCACGAGGAGAACCGCTTCGAGATGCGGACAGGATGGGGATCGCGGAGTCTGGGGCGGCTGGGCAGGTACAACTTTCGGTGAAAAAATCAATCCGGATTAGGCAGAAACGTGTAAGATGTGTTACGTGAAACGAGTATAAACATCCTGATCTTGTTAGTTTTGAGAAAGGTTGTGGGCCCATGCCAATACAATTGACCACCAGATCAAAGAGTAGAATACTATCTAACCGTGGATATGCTTTTGGCTAGATAAAAATTAGGTAAAAAAATATTTCCTATAAAACTTGCTTTTTTTATAGGGTAGATAAATATATATTTACCTCTGTTTTTTAACGCACGACATTATTGGTTTTGGATTGGTGCTTGACTATTTATTTTATTTTAAAAACTATGTAAATTTCATTTATTTTGTTGCAGCTTTTTTTATCACAAATTGTATTTAAAGGACGGATAATTTTTTTATATTTATGTGTTTTTTGCTAATAAAATGAATGTTCAAATGATGTGTAAAAGGTAAAAATGCCGTAAATTAAGCTAAGAAAAAATTTATATAGGATTCAAATGATGTGCAAAATGAATGCCCTAAATAAGTGCTAGGATGGCGACTGCGAGGGCCAATAACCATGTCTCATGGTGGTGTGGGCACATCTAGGAAGCAAGAGGCCGAGTAGGCCTAGCAGCTTGGTCGGTGTCAGCATGGCGATGGCCTTGCGTTGAGGCTTGTTGTGGCGAATGTGCCAGGGAAGACAAATCTAGGCATTGAGGCTTGTATGGGCACGGTGGGTGCAGGCCGAGGTAGCGCGAGGGTCATGTGATGGCACGGTGGCTTTGGAGGCCTAGTGTTCCCAGAGGCAGCCACACGAGGACGGATAGATGCGTGGAACTGTGCATTGGTGCACCAGCGAGGAGGCCACGAGACGGTGCCTCGGTGACAATGGAGGCTACATGGTCGTGGGAGAGGCTCTGCACCTATAGACGGCAATGGGCATCGTGTAATTCTATTATTTACTGCCTACTAAAAAAATTTAATATCTGCTACAATACTTATACCCACACCTTGGTAGGAGATTATACCGTACCTGCACTTGAGTCAAAAAAAAACATAACAGATAACCCGCAACCGACAGGACACCCGATATTAACATGCTCAGAAACGGCTGCCCTAGTCATGACATATTGTCCCTAGCGACAGCACATGCAAGAGTAGACGAGTAGTACTCATAAACAAGAAACAGCCACCCTCCAAAACTTCACGTCACAGTCCAGCGATCCGCTGCAAACAAGAGCGGCACAGCGGCTATCGCACGAGCAGCAGACGTCGAACGAGCCGCCGTGATCCCCTCTCGATCTACTCACCATCGCCAAACACTTCACTGCTGCGGCATGGCCGTCCAGCACGGCCAGACAGGCGTAGCCCGCCGCCGCCGCTCCCCTCCTCCACACCCTCACCGTCCTGTCCGCCGAGCCGCTGCACACCACGTGCCCGGTGGCGGCCAGGCAAAGTACGGCACCCGTGTGGCCCCTAAGCGTGGCGGTGGCGGCCACGCGCTCGCCTGCGCGCTCCCACGCGATGATCATCTTGTCGCACGCGCCGGAGTAGAGCACCTGGCCCTCGGCGCCCATCACCAGCGCGTTCACCGCCGCCATGTGGCGCTCCATGACGCCGACCAGCGCGAGCTTCCTCTGCCCCGGGCGGCGCCTCCACGCCTTGATCCTCTTGTCGGCGGAGCCGGTGTACACGTGGCCGTCGGGCGACACGGCCACGGCGTTGATGGCGTCGTCGTGCGCCGGCGCGACGGACTCGACGCAGCGGAGGGTGCGCAGCCGCCACACCTTGAGGCTCCGGTCCCACGACACGGAGTACATTTCCTCGCCGTCCGGGGACAGCGCGAGCGCGGTGGCCGCGTCGACGTGGTGCACCCACGTGCGCTTCCGGTGCCGCCGGAACTCCACGTAGTTGCTGGGGAAGAGGAACGTGCGCAGGCAGTCCGCGGCGGTCGGCAGGACGGCGCGCAGCGCGAGTTGGTCGGAGCCCCCGTTCTTCCTCCGGCCGCCATGGCCATGCCACACCCTGATCTTGCCGTCCTGGTGAGAGCTGACGAGGCCGTTGTTGCTGGTGGTGATCACACACTTTATGGAACTGTTGGTGACGGCGACCGTAGAGCTCGACTGCTCGGCTCGTTGCACGTCGTCCATGGCCATGGCCATGTCCAACGGCCACAGCCTGATGTGCCCGTCCGACGAAGCTACGTAGAGCGAGTCGCCGTCGACGGCAAGGCCGGAGACGTACACGTAGGATGAGCTACCTTTGAGAGTGGCAATGTCCTGGTAGAGGCATGGACTCGGGTTCTTCAGGTTCTGGGAGCATTGTAAGGAAGGGTGGTGGCTCGATTGCGACAAGAGTGATATGGTTTGTTGCTCGTCAGATACATCTTGGGCATGGGCTTCCTCTTGCTCCCTTCTGGAACTCATGGAGAACAGCTCATCAGAGATAACCTTGCAACCTGCATGGAAGCATGCATAGAAGGAAGGTTATGATAAACATCAGTAAGACAGTGGGTTATCTCTTTATAGTTAGTGGCCTGAAAGATGAGAACACGGTGCAGAAAAATCCTCGTGACAGGTGCTTGAGTGGGGGAAAAGACAGTCTAGAATGCCTTCGGTTCTGGGGACAGGATTCTTGGTAAAACGTCCGTGTCAAGGTGGCAGCATTCAAAGATAAACTTATTTGCTATATCACCTAGCTTTCACGGGATAATTTATGGCGAGCTTCTAACAGGTAAAGGTGATCTCGGTGCCACTCATTGTTTCTAGGAGAGAATCGGTTTCAGAACCTGTCAAGAAATGCAGATACACCACTACTGATGCGGATTTGCCTTGCCGTGTTTGGAATACATTCAACTTCCTTTTCTTTCTTGTCTCTTTTCTCCACACTTTCCAGCAGGCATATTCTTCCACCAAAAGTGAGCTTGCAATGATCACCAGGGTGTAATTTGATCTGATCCATAATCAGTTATTGATTTTGCTTCAATGATACTACCTCTATTCTTGAATATTTGTCTCAATCTAGTTCATTTTTTGAACTAAAAATACCAAATATAAAAAATTGGAGGGAGTATATTCTTGTAGACATGCTTTGTTATCAACTCGAGATATTTAACTCCGAGACCACCCACTACCAATGCTGGTCAGAAAGCTAGGTAATGAACCTGGTAACTACTACAGCTTAATGAGGCACATCAACATGTCAATTATCTCGCATTCAAAAAAGTTTCAGGGAAAAAAGATATGCGATGATCCAAAGATATGGGTACTACGTATCAATAATCATTTACAGCTGAGGTACAATTCAATGGAACATTTGGATATAAGCATGTAAAACAACAACGTAGTATATGTGTTTTTCTTGAAGAACCTTGATGGAAATGTATTGCCACAGCTCATAGCACTTGTATTACTCAGAAACAGTTGCGTCAAGCATGTTGTCACATAATTAAAGCCAAGGATAGCTACTTTAAAACAGATCCTAGATAATTTATCTTGGTGTCCGGTGAAAATTGAGCTCTCGAGAAGCAAAGTTAAAAAATAAATAGCTTGCCTGTGAGATAATATAACTACAATAGCTTGGGGAGGACCCTACTTGAGAAGCTCAATCGATACCTCACAGCACAAGAGGCAGACAGACACTAAACATGTTGCACTATCCATTGTTTATCAATGACCGAAAGGCATTCTGTAACAGCAACAGCGATAAGACAGGCAGTGTTAAAGCTAGTACAGAAAAACCTAATGTATCAACAGCAAAACAAGCTGTGCGTTCGCATTCTCACATCTAATGATTTCTCACTCGACAAACAAAAAAGAGATCATGGAAGGAGGCGAGTATGAAGTTAACCAGGAGTAGCCCTGGCGTGTCCAGTTTTACCAATATATGAAAAGTTTAGATCCAGAACAGCAGGAATAGATAAACTCTTCAGAAGACTAGCAGTTGCTGAGCTACGAGATCGTAAACTGTGAATAAAAATGTTGTCAACTTGTTTACACGCATATGTGCATGCACACAAAAGCATATGCACACGATGATAAACTAATCTACCCAATCAATTTAGGATATATTAACAAGAAAATTAAAGTTGCTATATGGAGCCTTTCAGAAGCACTCAGACTGTCAGAAACAGATCAATGCCATAAACAAGATCACAATGCTTGTCGAACTCGAACCAGCTCAGCTCCTATACTTTACCAAACAATGAAAGGTGAAGTTCAGAAGGCGGTAAACAGAACTGAAGCCAAAGTCTTACAGTTGAATGCTTGAACCAAACAATGGTCATGTTGAGAGCAGTGGTGTTGGACTGATCTTTTTGCAGAACTGCCTTCCAAATCCGAGACACTCCTTTTGTAGCCTTCTGGTTTTTCAAAGAAGCCACTGTTGATCCAGTCTGGCTCTTAACATGTAAAATCCTCTCAATGAAAGCAACACGGATGACACAGACAACACAGTGAGAAAGAGGAGGGCCTCCTTTTTGCCTACTTATCATCTCCTCTCCTCTTTGTTCCATAATCATGGATAATTAAATAGTAGTAGGACAACCAAGTTAGACAACTTGCAAAAGATTGTAGCAGATAAGCCACGACTGAAGCTACAACTTTACCAAGGCCTATCTATAGCTGGTTGAAACTTAGGGATTGCTTCTGATAGATCAGAAGAAGCAATGGTAATCCAGATGAATCCAATAGTTTCATCAATGGTCACGCTACTTCAAATAATTCACCTAGGATTTCTGTTTGAAGTAGCGTGACCATTGATGAATCCAACTTAGGGCCTATCAATAGTTTCATCAACTTAGGGATTGCCGGAGGACTTCATCCCAAGGAGAAGCAGACGGGTGGCCAAGTTACCACCGATCTCTGATCACAAGTCAGCGGAATCGGTCTGCAGACAGCTATGCTTCAAGATTGGGGGAGAGGACACGCCTGAACGTGAAGAAGCTATCTCTGAAGAAACACTTGGGCAATATGCCAAGATCTTCGAGCATACATTAAGTCATGAACATGTAAAAGCACTTGCAGCTTTGTTTGGGTGGAACGCTCCATCTGAAGCTGGGGTGACTGCTGTGGACGACATTACTGTCATGTAAGGTTCGCCCCTCTCTGGTCTTGTTTATTAGCTTATAGGATGGCTCCTTGTAATATCTTAATTTGGAATGCGAGAGGACTTAATGATAAATCTCGCTGTGATATGGTTCATCAAGTGGTGCAATCTTGCCAGCCAGCTATCGTTTGCCTGCAAGAAACAAAGCTCGCTCACATCACAGTGCACAATGTGCTATCTATTCTTGGTCAGGAGTTTTCGTCATTTGTTTATCTGCCAGCCCAACAGACAAGAGGGGGAATTTTGGTTGCCTGGAAAAGTGATGTGTTTGTAGCTGAGTGTCATCGTGTGCATCGCCATTCGGTTTCTGTCAAATTCAGAGTTGATGCAGATCGTTCTTGGTGGTTCTCAGGTATCTATGGGCCTCATTTGGACAATGAGAAACCAGCTTTTCTGGAGGAATTACGGGAGGTACGGAGCCATTGTTGTGGACCATGGATGCTCGCCGGTGATTTTAATATGATATATAGCTCAGAGGATAAGAATAACAACAATCTGAACATGGCATTGATGGGGAGGTTTCGCCGCTTTGTAAACGATATGGAACTTAAGGAAATTCCGTTGTTGGGTCGGAGGTATACATGGTCAAATGAAAGGGCTTCTCCTACTCTGGTGAAGTTGGACAGGGTGCTTTGCACAAACGATTGGGAGGATCTGTAACCCGACTGTGTGCTACAAAGTCATGCAACAGAGATGTCTGACCATTGTCCCCTCATTCTTGGGCTACAAGACGGCGTCGGAAGCAAGAGGCGCTTTCACTTTGAGAGCTATTGGACACAACTGCCGGGATTTTTGGACACAGTCAAGAATTCTTGGGAAGAACCAACAAGAAGGGCCGGCCCCCTGGAGGGAATTTCTATCAAGATGAAGAGACTGACTCGAGCCTTGCAATCCTGGAGTGCCAAGAAGGTCGGACATATAAAGACACAATTGTCTTTGGCTCGTGAAGTGTTACATAGACTGGAAATGGCACAAGACATGAGACAACTCTCAGCTGAGGAAGAATGGCTGCGAAAGAAATTAAAGCAACATTGCTTAAGTTTGGCTTCCTTTGAGAGGACCATCGCAAGACTACGCTCCCGGGTTAGATATTTGAAAGAAGGGGATGCGAACACCTCCTTTTTTCACAAACAAGCTGCTTATCGCAAACGGAAGAATTTTATCCCCAAACTCATTGATGGTGACAGAGTGGCCACATCTCAAGAGGACAAACATGTTATCTTGCATACCTTCTATGACAACCTAATTGGGAAAGCTGCTGATCGTTCTTTTACATTAGATTTGCAAGCCTTCCATAGGCACGGTTTAGATTTATCTATCCTTGATAGTCCAATAACTGAAGAGGAAATCTGGGCAACAATTAAATCAATGCCTTCTGACAGAGCGCCGGGTCCTGATGGGTGTACAGGGAGATTCTACAAGGAGTGTTGGGCGGTAATTAAACACGACATTATAGCTGCTATTATAACTCTACAGCAAGGCAATGCTAGAGGGCTGGAGCTGCTAAACGCAGCTTTCATCACTTTGATTCCCAAAAAAGTGGATGCAGCAATGGCAAAGGACTTTCGTCCCATAAGCTTAGTGCACAGCTTTGCCAAATTAGTCACCAAGATTCTTGCCAACCGCTTGGCGCCACTGTTAAATTCTATGGTTGCTACAAACCAAAGTGCTTTCATTAGAGGGAGAAGTATCTATGACAATTTCATTCTTGTCCAACAAACAGTAAAGGCACTACACCGGAAAAAGGTACCTAGTCTCTTCTTGAAGTTGGACATCTCCAAGGCCTTGGATTTAGTTTCGTGGTCCTTTCTCTTGGAAGTTCTACCTCATTTGGGCTTCGGCACACCGTGGTGTAATCTGATCTCGAGGCTGCTATCCACCTCTTCCACTCGAATCATGTTGAATAGTGAACCAGGGCAGCTTATTCAGCACCAGCGTGGGCTGTGGCAAGGCGATCCTTTATCTCCCATGCTTTTTATCCTTGTCATGGATGTGTTAAACAGTTTGTTTGTGAAAGCAGGCGAGGAAGGGCTGTTGCAACCCCTTTCCTCAAGAATTTCTGAGAAGCGCCTTTCCTTATATGCTGATGACGTCGCATTGTTCATAAGACCAAATGAAGAAGAGCTACAAGTCACAAGGGAAATCCTTAATATTTTTGGGTCGGCCTCAGGTCTACACACGAACCTGCACAAGAGCAGCATTATTCCCATCAGTTGTGAAGAAACACCCATGACAACAGTAAGCAATACTCTCCCATGCAGCATATCAGAATTTCCCTGTACCTATTTGGGGTTGCCCCTGTCCAACAAGAAATTGAGAAAAACTGATCTTATGCCTTGGATTGAGAAAATATCAGACAAGTTTCCAGGGTGGAAGGCAACACTAATGAATAGGGCCGGGAGAATGACTTTGGTCCGGTTTGTTCTATTAGCCATACCTATCTACTTATTGATTGCCATCAATGTCCCAAAATGGTTCATTAAGGCAATTGATAAACTCAGAAGAGGATTTCTTTGGAAGGGGAGGGAGCAAGCTAATGGAGGCTGCTGCTTAGTTTCATGGGAAAAGGTAATGAGGCCTCTAGATCTTGGTGGTCTGGGAATTCCTAATCTGGAGGTTATGGCATGGGCTTTACAGGCAAGATGGCACTGGCAGAAGAAAACCCGAGCTGATCGACCATGGAATAATCTTGAACTTCCATCCCATCCTAATGCTTTGGCCCTGCTTGCTGCTGCTGTCAGCACTGAATTGGGAAATGGAAATAACACTCTCTTTTGGACAGATAAGTGGGTGCATGGCTGTTCTGTGGAAAATCTAGCACCTAACGTCTTCGCATGTGTTCCTCCAAGAATCCGTAGAAGGCAAACAGTGGCTGAAGCACTGATTAATGATGGATGGATTTCGGCAATACGGGGAGGGCTTAATTGGATGGGAATCATAGAATATTTGAAGCTATGGGACTGTGTTCAAGGTTTCCAACTATCAGAGCAAGAAGATAAACACATTTGGAACTTGGAAGCCGGGGGAAGCTACTCCTCCAAATCTGCTTACAGGGCTTATTTTTTTGGGTCAGTACCCTTTGAACCTTGGAGAAGGCTTTGGAAATCCTGGGCACCAAATAAATGCAAAATCTTCCTTTGGCTAGCAATCCGAAATAGGTGTTGGACTGCGGATAGGCTTGAAAAAAGAGGATTGCCTCACCCGGATAAATGCCCGCTGTGCGATCAAGAGGAGACCGTGCAACACTTGTTGACTTCTTGTGTCGTAGCAAGGCAGGTTTGGTTCAATTTACTACGCCCACTTAACTTGGGAAATCATGGGCCCAGACGGCGGGAAAAAAACTTCGCTGTTTGGTGGAGAAAAGTGATTAAGAAAGTGCCAAAGGATCTTAAAAAAGGGGTGAATTCTCTAATCATTCTAGGTGCTTGGATGATTTGGAAACATCGGAATGCTTGTGTGTTCGAAGGCGTTGCTCCATCAGTCAACACCATCATGAGAGAGCTTAAGGATGAGTGCGGCCTTTGGTGCCTCGCTGGCGCCAAGAAGCTGCATGGTCTGGGTTTAGTCGCTGTACTATAGAAGGTTGGGTCAGAGTACTGGTCACGTTCTTTTTTTTCGTTACTAAGCTAGTCACTTAGTACCTTGTAACCTACTCTCATATTCGGTCCCTATATGAGAGCTGGGATTTGTATGGGACCTTTTTCCTCTCTATAATACAAAGAAGCGCAGCTCTCCTGCGTTTTTGAAAAAAAAAAAAAAGATTTCTGTGCAGTAGTCATATCTGTAAGCCATGATCTTGCGTACTACTTCCTCCTCCTCCCATTAGAACTAAAAAAATATCATATATTAATGACCGGAGGGAGTAGGATTGAAATCACACTTTGTCCGAAGTTTGTGCTGCCTGCAAGTAAATTGTCATATTGATGTGGCCAATAGAACAATTCTTCTTTCCAGAGTGATGAACCTTTTTGCACCTAATGAACTGCAGGCCTGAAACAGGATAACAGATCAGCACTTCAGCCAGAGCGATATTGCACGCTCACAATTGGTGGAAGAATATGAATGCTGGAAAGTGTGGAGAAAGGACCAAGAAGAAAAGGAAGCAGCATGTGCTGCCAAAATGATCAGAGAATCCATATTAGGTATACTGGATGCATCTGCATATATGTAATTATGTATAGATATTTCTGTATAAGAAAGAGTTTTCAGTTAGAATGTTTTCAAGAATGAGATCCGCATCTCCCAAACTTGATTTTATTTTGACTACTGCCATCTAGACAGACATTTTCCGAGTGTTTTCCATCATTGTCAAAATGATTTTGTTCAAAGAATTAATCAAAGTAACACAATTGGAGACTAATTTCAGCATTTCTTTCCCATGAAAATTTCTGAAACACATCATTTACTAGAAGGTGGAAGGTCACTTACAGAACTCGTATGTTAATCTAGTTCTTGTGACTGCCTATTATAATCGACTTACTGCACAAGCTTCCATTGTCTGTTAAAGGATCTACATCAGAAACTATAGTTTTCCCAGAGATTTTTATACTTGAATCCTTTGGGCAAAAGCATGCAGAGCAGTATTTTTGTACCTCAAACACAGTGGGTAAGAACGTAACCCTGTAGACCTTTAAAGGAAAATAACCAAGCATTACTACAGCAACAGAATTAGAGATATAAACCTAGCTTGTTTCTTAACCATAAGCATCATGCTCCCATTCTGATGCAGTTTGTTAAACAAGAAAAATGGAAACAAGCATGTTGAAACTAGGAGTGCAGTAAACCAGTTATGGATGCTAAACCAATGATTGATAAAATATCATGTACTTGACATTGAATTGCATCATTTAGTGGTCACAGCTACACATAGAATCATCTTTGCTACTAGAATTACAGGAGTTTCTGGAAGCAATCCTCAACATGCATTATAGCTCAAATATGAAATCTTAATCCTGCACTGAAAAGTTGAATCACCTAACAGCAAAGAACAACTTTGCTCAGGAAACAAATGGAAGCATATAAAACTGCAAATACCTTGCAATCTATCATCCGGCTTTGGAAGCCACATAGTTGATACCTGACATGATGAACTCCTCTGAATGTACCAATGGATCTTGATCTTTGGAAGGCACAACCCACAAGGCCAGGGCCAGCATTCACAATTTCACATAAGAATGCACAATGCAGTTCAAATCACCCCAAACTATCACCAGTTCACTAGAATAAGTAACAACATCCTGTACACAAATGTTCAGCTACCCAATGTTCCCTCCACTCACAGGGCTCCCGCTCCTCAGCATTCTCCTTAAGCCAATGGTCTAAGGTAAGAAATGCCACCATCCAGTGCACCGACTGATGTCACCATGGTCTGAACCCATCACCCACATACTAGACGGCCACTCGGCCAGAATTCACAGGCAGCTGATGCATGGCAGAATGTTCAGCATCAGATTCTCCTGCCCAAATGTGGCCAGTGGCAGCTGCCACTACGAGGGGTTTCAGCATTTTGTAATACCAGATTCCAGATGTGCTTGACACCTCTTGTGAAGGGAAGATGAAATTTATCAACAGCAAGGATGTCGACATGAGCAAAGCCATGATTAGGGATTTGGGCATTCTAAGTGAGATAAGCCCATAATGGAGAAAGATGTTGAAGCAAGAGAGGAGAGGATTTGGGCAGTTGCCATGCTGATGATACCAGCCAGCCAATATGGCAATATGTATCCAAATTCTCTGTGCAGCAATCTAAAAGGAATAAATCGATCATTTCATTAGCGACAGAAAGATTGGTGTAACTCTGAACAGATAATCTATGCCACAGGACTTTAATAAAATAAATATTATTAAAAAAAGAAACTGAATGAAGTTTCAACTAGCTAGACAGTATGGTATTGTTCTCAAAGTGGAACATGGGTTAACTTTATTTCTCAAAGATCTATCTGAAGCCAACAAATTACAATATTGTACAGATGTTAACTCTAATGTATGCTGATCAAAATAAGCAAGATATCTTCCCGCATAGACAGTGAACAACCATTAACCAAGCACCAAAAAGTGAAGACTGAAGACTATTTTGAAATGAGGTACAGAAACACACAAACATAATGCCTCATCGTGCTGCAGCTCTGTTGAGTGACGCCCTCCTCCACTCGGATAATCTACAGGAAAAAGCACCCCTCCAGTTCTAGTTCCGTCAGTTGGAACCAGGAGCGTGCAGCGGGATCTCCTCATGGGACTCGACCCCATTTGCCACTGGCGCCACTGTGGTGGCGACCCTTTCCTCTTCCTTCTCCTCATCTGAATCCAGGGTAAACTGCGACATGATCGGCACCCCCTCCATCTGCACCTCCTTGCCTATAATCCTGTACCCGCTCGGCGGCCGGTTAGCCCTGCGTAGGACCGCGGCGTACGTCCCGGCGGCGGCGATCACGAGCAGCGCGAGGTGGCCGTTGAACTGGAGAGTGGCGACGGATCGCGCGCGGTGGTAGTCCTCGTGGGTGCGGCACTTGATAGTGTAGTCCGCGCGGCTGGCGGCGTGGAGCGCGCATCCCTGCGCGATGGCGCTGGTGAAGAAGGAGAAGCCCATCTGCAGCATCCAGGTGCCCTGCAGCGCGAGCCCCGCGGCGCGGGCGAGCCTGGGCGCGGGCTCCCCGGGCCGGTGCGCGGCGAGCAGCGTGGCGCCGAGGCAGAGCGCGATGGGGACGAGGAGCAGGTCGAAGTAGCGGTTCTCGATCCCGGCGGCGGTGGAGGGGCGGCGGTGCGCGAAGAGGAGCAGCTCCTGCGCGAAGGCGGCGGCGAGGAGGAGGTCGAGGAGCGGGAAGGGCAGCGGGGCCGCGAGCGGCGCGAAGGGGGCCAGGGAGTAGAGGAGGAAGAGCGCGGAGGCGGCGAGCGTGGGGAGCGAGAGGTGGTGCGCGGAGACGAGGGCGGAGATGAGGCACAGCGCGGAGAGCGCCGCGGCCAGGAGGTGGCGGAGGTGCAGCGGCGTGGCGAGGCGGCGCGGGAGGAACCGCAGCGGCGGGACCCGGAGGGGCAGCGACTCCAGCGCGGCCAGGGCCAGCAGGCCCAGCCCGGCGCCCGAGTAGGCGATGACACCCGGCATGTGAAGGGAGGGAGCTTTGCCGCGCGCCGCGCCGCCGCTTGGCGTGGTCGTGGTTGCCGGCGCGGGCGGCGGATCTGGGGGCGGGGGTGGAGGAGGCGAAGGGGGTGGCCCCGGTTGGCAGCGAGTACTTGTCTTTGGAGCAGGTGGCTAATCGGCGACGGCGATCGCATCGGGGGAGTGCGACGAGTCAGCGGACAGTGGTTGGGTGGTTTGGTTCGTTTGGGTAATAACGCTGGTTAGAAATGCGTTTTCTCGGCTAAAACACGTAAAAGCCGTCGCAAACCCCATCCAAAGCCCGCACCTGACTCACTGTCCGCCGCCGAGAGATGTCGCTCTGCTGCTACAGCGCCGCCGCCGGCCGCGGCGTCGTCCTCCTCGGCCGGCGCCACTGGCTGCGTCATCCCCTCCTCAACCTCAGGACCACCACTACCGTCGCCTCCTCCTCCTACTCCGCCGCCGCCGCCGCGGCCTCCAGCATCTCATCCCTGTCGCCGCCGCAGCAGCGCCAGGTCGCCGTCTACGTGGACACTCTCCTCGAATGGAACCAGGTACGTCCAGAAGATCCGAGCCCCGTAGCTACCGGCCGCCTCGAAACGCCTGCCGATACCACGGCGGCGCTGCCGGCTGCCCCGTGTGTGACTCTCTCTCGAATCTGTTCAGAGGATGAACCTCACCGCCGTCACCGACGAGGCCGAGGTCATGACGCGCCACGTGGCGGACTCCCTCGCCGTGCTGCCCCCGCTGGAGCGTGCGTACCGCGCCCGTTCCGTCTCCAGTGTTGGCGACGTCGACGGGGTCCGCCTTATCGACGTCGGCTCCGGCGCGGGGCTCCCGGGCCTCATCCTTGCCGTTGCGCGGCCGAGTAAACACCCCTCTTTTCCCGTTGTGATGTGATTAGTCTTGTGATGTGGCTGAGAAAAAGCATTGTGGTTGGTCTGGCTGTTACAATGTCGATTTGTTTCCTCCGTTTCAGGCTGGAAATTTACACTGTTGGAGTCTATGCGGAAGCGCTGCACGTTCTTGGAGCATGCCGTTGAAGTCATGAAGTTGCCAAATGTCGATGTGGTGTGTGACCGAGCTGAGGTAAGATGATTTTAAGCTCAGCATGTAATTTTCTCATTCGTCTGTCGAATTTCACGTTTGGTTGTTTTAAGAATTCTAGTGCTTTTTGTTGCACGTACTATTATAGTTATTAGGTTTGAGTAAAAATACATGAGTGTTACCTGAACTTGTCTTAGGGTCCTCTGAACTATTAATTCGTAGACCTGGGTTCCTAAACCTTTGTGGCTCCTACTCGAGGTCCAATCCTATTTAGTTTGATGTGCCTACTTGGCAGTGCATCCGTGGCACCCAAATTTTCCAATACATCGTTCATATCGTTGTTGCCTTGTTGGCTTCAAATGAATGCCAGTGTTAAAAATAAAAATTGATTATGGCCCACATGTCACCTCTTAACATCTTCCCATTCTCACACGGCGGTCAGGACGAGAGCCCAAGTCAGCCATGAACGGTGGAGACTGGAGAGAGAGGTATGGCTGCATTGTCATGCTACTATGCTAGATGAGCAAGCATAAGCTGATTACTGATATTTGGACCACTGGTGACACATTTAGCAAGTTTAGGGACCTAGATCTGCAATTTAATAGTTTATTTGGGACCTATGTGACACCACCAAACAAGTTTGAGGACCGCCAGTGCACTTTACTTATTAGATTTTTTATTAGATTTTTCACTTATGTCAATTTTCCAAGGATATGAGAACACAAATGTTTCCTTGGGTGGATATGCTTCTATTTCTTTCCTGCTAAATAGATTGATTTTCTGCCTTTACCATGGGAGTAGTCATGGATGCTTGAGTTGTCGTTACATTACCTGCAGATCAGTCTATCTGCGTTGCTACAAATGACCATTTTCTTTACATGGTCTTCTAGGACAGAATGTTGGCCAAAGTATTGATTTCAGAGAAAGATATGATATAGTAGCTGCGAGAGCCGTTGCAGAACTGAAAGTTCTAGGTATACCGTCTACGATATTTAAATTTGTATTACATGGCCTGTTGTAGCAGATTATCTAGAGTTCTCTTTTGCAGCGGAGTACTGCCTACCCTTGGTTCGCATTGGTGGTTTGTTTATAGCTGCAAAAGGGCATGATCCCCATGTAAGTCTTGGACTCTGTTGTCTTACTAGCTGTAATACCGTTGTACACTGCAACACACTTATCCACATGGTTTCTGAAAACATATGTTGCTTGCTCAGATTCAGATCTCTTTTTTTAATTTAATTTCACTTTTTTTCTGGACAGGAAGAAATAAGAAAGGCAGAAGGTGCAGTACAGAAATTGGGAGCTTGCATGCTCGAGTTGAGTAATGGTATGCCTCTTGATTTTTTAAGTATGCATAAGGATATTTTGTCTTCTGCATTTCTGCAATTTTATTCTCTCACTTTCTATGTAAAAAAATGGGGAGTTTGAATACATGAGACTAACAAAATGTGACTTGGTGCGCAGGATACTGTTAAGTAGTGCCCTCAGGGAAATGTTCACAGACAAAAAATCCTAAAACAATAAAGTAGCAAGCTAATAACTCATATTACATATAGCCTAAGTGTTGGCTTTCAGTTAGTAATGTTTTTTCAGGACTATAGCATGCTAATGTATTTTCAACGTAGCACAGAGCTTTTGCTGTTTTGCATTTTTAAAGCCTTTTTTTTTACCATCGCAGCAGTAAATTGTAGAATACAATATCCATGTTGGTTGAAGGCAAACACAAATATTGACCTCATTCCTGTGCTAATTCATAATTCGTTTACAGTTTTACACCATTGTTTTCCTGCAATGTCTTTCGGCCTTTCAGGTTGTGAGAAGTGAGAAACATAGAACTAGTAACATATGTTAAGACTTTGTTTGTTCTCAGTTGAATCATTGGGACCTCATGGTAAAAGAACAGCTGTTATATACATCAAAGAACATGCTACTCCAAAAAAATACCCACGCCTTCCAGGTATTCCCCATGTGCCACCATGAAAAGCATCTCAATTTAGAAATTTCTGTTGTCTGAAATATTCAGTTGGTCCCATCCAGGTACTCCTTCTAAGATGCCATTATGAGAAGCGTGTTATTGTTGCAGTAGACTATTTCCAAAAATTAAAGGCTGATAGGTCAATAGGTCACCTACTGGAAGATATATTTGTTGGAGGGATGGAATCAAATATACATTTGTTAACATTTCTTTGTTCCCTTTTTTTTGGCCACCCACACCAAAAACTTGAGATCGATGGGTTTACTGCTGTTGTTGTAGCTGTCAGAACTAGAAATGTTCCAGTGAAATCTACCGTGATTGCTTCTTTTCCTTCTCAAGCCAAGTTATAACAGGACCTTTGGATTGTTCGACGAGTGCAAATGCCTCGTCACCGGACTATCTGGTGAGGCTATTCTCAGCGCATTCTTAGTGATATATTATCATTTAATTAGAAGGCTATTTTCGATACAAGGGCGAGGTAGAGTGAGCCACCATCAACTATTGGAGGAAGAGGAGGTGATGATCGATATGGTGGCAGTTTCTGTTAGCAATGGGGCCGGTGGGTCCTACAACACACTCATCTACAGCGGATGATCGGTTAAAGCTTAACTTGGCCCTTTTTTATGTTTGGGTGCTACCACATCTTTTCCCCCATTTTTTGGCGGTTACCAAATAGGAATGATAACAACACCTGCAATCTCAAAAAAACATACAATATTTTTTCTACAAATATTACATACATTATTTCTTTCTTCATTCTTGCCAAGAGGGAAAGGCTTCCCTTTCTTACAAGTTACAACCTAGAGCTGTCAAATTTTTGCTATGACCAAATTCTATTGCTAAAATTGGGTACAAGATGGTTACATGGATTTATTACATTGCAATACTAGGATTAGGATAGAGTTTGAATCGGTTTATCTAGTATAGGGGTCATAAAAATGAGATCCCTATTATGATTGGCAAGAAAACTAGATGGCTTGTTGCCCGGGGGAGCACCCATAGTAATCCCACGTATGCTTCGGCTGAATCTTTTTAACAAACTAGTCAAAATGCACGTGCGTCCCGCACATGAACGAGAATGTTATTAAATTTTATTAATTGAAAAATCTATAAGTAAAAAATCAAAGTCTAATGCAAGAAAGTATTGTGCAGATCATGCATGTGACACAAGCATCTTTATCAGAGCAAAAAAAATTAATATAGAAGGATATAAATGTGACACGGTCTTTATTGGTACAAAAATATTCAATATAGAAAAGCTATTTTATATATACTGACAAAACAATATTCTTAATTTATTAGCTCGGCTGGTTGTATACAAAAATTTTTAGTTTAAATAACACAACTTAATGCGTTTAGAGTTTTTGTTGAGGATCAATTTTTTTTATAATCTATTAATTTTTCATCCGGCATCCATATTGTCTTACAGGCGAATGCACTTGTAAATCTACCCTATAAAAAACGCGCATCCATTTTGAAAACAGGAAAAAGTAGATTTTACAAAGTGTAATCTTGGCTGAAAGCCCAAAACGGGTACAAACCCAGCCCATTGCCGGTGCCCGCCTCCATCTTGACCGTCCGTTCCGATCCGACGTTGACAACGTGTGGCCCATGGGTATAAAAATGCCGAAAATCCGTCGTGGCGAATCCTATAACCCTAGTTCCTCTCTCCCTATCTGCACGCCGCTCTCTCCCCCTTCTCTCTCCTCCTCGGTCTCCATCCGCCCCCGTCCCCCTCTCCTTCCCTCGTCCTCGCCTGGATCCGCTCGATCTGCCCCGCCGCCACCTCAGCCCGGCTCTCTCGGAGGCCGGATCTTCGCCCCGGCTGCTACCGGCGGCGACCTTCTCCCTGGCGGCTCGGGGCCGCCTTGCCCTCGGGCTTGCGGCGGCGAGCTCCTTCCCCCGGCGGCTTGGACGGCCTCGCCTCGCCCCCGGCTCCCTCCTTGCCCCAGGCTGCTCCCAACTCTCGGCGGCGACCTCCTCCCCCTAGCGCGGCTCGGGACGGCCTCCGCCCACCGCCGCCTGCTTCCCCTCTGTGATGATAGCACTCAAGGTTTTGTTCTTCGACATGGCCATCCGACATTTGGAGTGATGCTTTCGTTTCTCTTTTTTTTTTTTTCCTGCAGCTCATTATCTGGATTCGCCGAGTGCTCCGACGACCTTCTTAAACGTTTATGAGCTAGCCTATTTTGATTCTTAATAGCGATTTGGTATTATGTAACATACGAGTCTTTGTTAATGTTAGGTTTGTATACTATGTACGTGATGTTATTTGCTCATTGTTGTTGGGCCCTTTGTCGATTTGGACCAGAGATTGGTTGAGGCCTCTATGCAGACATTTGGGCCATGTACGTTGTTGGATTCTATTGCAAGACTATCCGTATTGAAATCAATCTCTGTTTTGATAGGTGTGGGTATGCGCTGGGTATAATTTTTTTCTTGGTGAAAAAAGTATTGGAAAACATGGCAGAAACTCGTAAGAGTTTCTTACGCAGCGGTTCAGTACGCCGTATGATTGATTGACAGACGGTCTAGATTAGTTGTAATTAGTTGTAATCTTTTCTTCTGCATAAGAATTTTAAGGGCATGATGGGGACACTTAAAAAATAAAAGGCTAGATTGAGAGGGTGAGTTGGATCCAACGGTTGAGATAGAGGTGGGTAAGAATCATCTTGGTAAAAAACATATTTTTTTAACTCGCATTTTTATAGGGTAGATATAATACCTTTAGTACTGTATATGATCATTACATCAATATCTCGAATAGATCCATAAACGCTTAACAAGTCTCAGGCCATATTCTCTTGGGTGGCGTAATTCTGCGCCACAGGTCCAGCTGGCCCGCGCGCCGTCTGATCCCACAAATCAGTGGCTCAGAAGCTTCTACTGTTGTTACTGTATTGCGGGGCGTTTTCGTGCCACCCCTCCGAAAGGAGTGGAGCCTCAGCTCTACCAGCGCCCATGAGTGCACTCTCCTTTATTCTCGTGTGCATCATGGTACATGTAGTATGTAGAAAAATGGATGGATGGATGCAAATGATGTATGGTAGAGAGTACGATGAATGGATTGACATATGGCAGATGCATGCGCCCTAGACGTTTGCACACAATGCTACAAAACAATAAACTAATAATGAATGGGTTGAATGTGATGGATTTATGAATTTAGTCAAGACTGAATCATAATGTCGATTACCTAAGTGAATCAGAGCTGAAGAAAATTAAAGCTTGAAAGGTTGCCACTATACGGAGGCAAGTAGTGATTCGTCTGGAGGATATTCGTTGGCAAATAAAAGAAGGGGGCAACCAAAGATCCAATTCGCTAGCTCTTCCTTGCCCAGAGAAAAGGAAAGGGTAACGAAAGAATTCGACTCTTTGCCGTCCCGCTAGGTTTATCTATCGGATCGATTCCTTGGCCTTTTGGATGGGTGGTGCACTGCACCACTGGTGCTGCAGCAACTATAAAGACACATAACGTAATGCTGCATGCGTAGCTCTCCCATGCATCCCATCCCTTCACACACCGCCGCCTCCATCTAGCATTCTAGCTCCGTTGATCGGCGCAGCTTCGATCAGTCCGGGCGGGCTTCCATTCCATTCCATTCCATCTACTGATAATCATCGCTGTAATTAATTAAGACCAGCTTGCTCGAGGTAGCAGCAGGCGAGGCGAGATGGCCGCCCTGACCCAAGGCGCCGTGGACGCCCTGCTGGGCCTCCTGTCGACGGCGATCACGGATGAGGCGAAGCTGATGGGCGGCGTGCCGGGCGACCTGCAGTTCATCAAGGACGAGATGGACAGCATGAACGGGTTCCTGACGCACCTGACCAAGATGGAGGACGAGCACGACGACCAGGTCCGCGCCTGGATGAAGCAGGTGCGGGAGATCGCCTACATGTTGGAGGACTGCGTGGAGCGCTACGTGCGCGACATCCTCCCGCACCTCAAGGACGGCGGCGACCCTGGGTGCCTCTACATCAACATGATATGCTTCTTCCTCCGCCACCCCAACAAGTACTGCGAGCTCCGCAAGCTCGGCGAGCAGCTGGACGAGCTCAAGCCTCGCGCACTCAAGCTCCGCGTGCGCGAGGTTGGCCTGAGGCGGGAGCGCTACGGCGTCAGGGTCCCGGATGCCAAGAAGGATCTGAAGCTGGTGTTCAAGTCGGAAGGCAAAGAGGAGGAGGAGAACAAGAAGGCTTTTCGACGAGCACTCGAAGACCTGCTGCAACTACCGCCACGGCAAGTGGCGAAAGGCAGCCATTGGGCTGCTGATTATTTATTCAGCAGAACCATTATCGCCCCGCTTCCTGTTCCTGCTGATCATGGAGAAGGATCTGAAGCCCGCAAGGAGGCCAACAAAGACATCCAGCTTCCTGCTGATCATGGAGAAGGATCTCAAGCCCGCAAGGAGGCCAACAAAGACATCCAGCTTCCTGCTGATCATGGAGAATGATCTCAAGCCCGCAAGGAGGCCAACAAAGACATCCAGCTTCCTACTGATCGTGGAGAAGGATCTGAAGCCCGCAAGGAGGCCAACAAAGACATCCAGCTTCCTGCTGATCGTGGAGAAGGATCTGAAGCCCGCAAGGAGGCCAACAAAGACATCCAGCTTCCTGTTGATCATGGAGAAGGATCTGAAGCCCACAAGGAGGCCAACAAATACATCCGACTTCCTGCTGATCATGTAGTAAGATCTGACAAAGGTGCCAAAGAGACAGTACGTTCCATCCTAAAGAAATGTTGGCCGGGTCATGATCGTCCGGACAATGAGGAAGCAACAGCGCTACTCAAGATGTTCCTTTGTGCTCTCTACGTGTACCCTTACACGACCAAGAGAGAGCTGGATAGCCTGGACAAGAAGCTGCTGCCGACGAAAGGAGGAACAGAAGACGAGGCCAGCAGGGAACAAGCAGTGATGACCTTCTGCTACAGCATGCTGTCCACCGAGCAGAAGAGCTGCCTGCAGTACCTGACGGCTTTCCTCCACGAGACGGAGATCAGCAGGACAAGCATGGTCAGGCGATGGGCCGCCGAAAGGCTTGTAGTAGGCAAAGATGAAGCCGGGGACGGGAGGAGTAGTAGCAGTGCACTGGAGGAAGCCGGCGAGCGCTGTTTCAGCGAGCTTGTCTTCCGAGGCTTCGTCGTTCCCCGTCGCGAAAGCGACGCCGGCACAGTCAAGAGCTGCGTCATGGTGCAGCGAATCAGAGACTTCATTTGCAACATCACCAAGAGCGAGAACTTCCTGCTTCGACTGCCGGCTCACCTGGAACGGCAGCTTAGGATCCGAGAGAGCCGCCGCCGCCACCGTCGCCACAGCAACCCTTGCCGCTACATCGGCGTTGGAGGATGCTGCTGCCGGAGGAGGACCATACCAGCAAGGACCCCATGGACCAGCTGGTGGATTTCCTGGACGGCCTCCCTGACCTGTACCGGCTCAACGTGCTGGATTTGGGAGGCTGCACGGGCCTCGAGAGGCACCACTTCCGGAGCTTCCGCAAGCTGGTGTGGCTCAGGTATCCGAGCCTCCGGAACACGGACGTCTCCAGGCTGCATTATTATTGGGGAAAAGTCCATTTTTCGTACTATCACGTTCGTCCGGATTTCGTCCTCGAACTACGAAACCGGACACTCTGGGTCCTCGTACTGCCAAAACCGTCCGAATTACCCCCATAAGTACTGTAGCAAGCGGTTTCAGGGGCGGTTTTGCCGACGTGGCACGCGGGTCCCACATGTCAGTCCACGTCACTGCTCAACCTTTTCTTCCCTCTCAATGATAGGTGGGCCCCACTTCTTCTCTCTCCATGTCATTACTGCCTCCTCCTCCTTTCTCTCTCACAATCGCCGCCGCCCCCTCCCTGCAGCGCCGCCGCTGCCACCTCCCTCACCACCGCTGCCCCTCCCTCCCCTTCCTTGCAGCACCGCCGCCTCCCTCTCCCCCAACCGGAGCGGCGTGGCGGCCGGCGGGGCGGAGGCAGAGGCGAACGCCGCAGCGGTGCGAGGGAGGCAGACAGGGCCGGAGCTGCGCGGCGAGCCGGGCGTGGGGTCCGGCGGAGGCGCGGCGAGCCGAGGCTGGGGCTGGTGGCCGCGACCGCCCCGCCTCTTCCTCCCCGCGCCATGTGCGTGCTCCTCTGCCCCGCCGCCCGCGCTTGCTCCTGCCGTTGAAGGAGAGAGCCGCCGACTCCCGCCTCGCGCCGGCCGTCGACGCCCCTCCCCATCTCCGCCTCGCGCTGGCCGCCGCCGCCTCCCGCGTCGGCGTCGGGCCCGTCCTCGTCTCGGACCGCGCTGTGCCGCGCCGCCACGCCGAGCTTCGCCGCGCCGCTCCGGCTGGGGGAGAGGGAGGCGGCGGCGCTGCAGAGAAGGGGAGGGAGGTGGCAGCAGCGGCGGCACTGCAGGGAGGGGGCGCCGGCGATTGAGAGAGGGAGGAGGAGGCAATGATGACATGGAAAGAGAAGAAGTGGGGCCCACCTATCATTGAGAGGGAAGAAAAAGTTGAAGCAATGACGTGGACTGACATGTGGGACCCGCGTGCCACGTCGGCAAAACCGCCCCTGAAACCGCTTGCTATAGTACTCAGGGGGGTAATTCGGACGGTTTTGACAGTACGAGGACCCAGAGTGTCCGGTTTCGTAGTTCGAGGACGAAATCCGGATGAACGTGATAGTACGAGGATGAAAAGTGGACTTTTTCCTTATTATTGTGATGCCACGGGCTGCCGCCGCTTGTGGATCAACAAGCTCAAGCTGCTGGAGACGCTGGACATCCGGGGAACCAAGATACCACCCCGCGACACCAGGGGGATCAATCTGCCAAACCTAAAGCACCTGCTCGCCGACCGCCGGGGCGACGGCAGCACGTCGCAGATGCCCGACAGGATTAGCTGGATGAAGAAGATGCAGACGCTATCCCACGTCCAAGTTTCCAGGAAGGGCACCGAGCTGGAAGGGGTTGTCATGCTGCGCTCAACGCAACAGCTGAGGAAGCTCGGCGTGGTCGTCCATGGCAACCCGGACACCGCCGAGTACCTGAGCCAAGTGATGTACGTGCTGGCTCCATGCCTGCGCTCCCTGTCCATCTGGGTCATCACCGAGGAGGCCCAGACCCGGCCCCTCGACATCCCCACCATGCAGGCGGCGGAGTCCAGCAGCATGGTCCTCGAGAACCTAGACATCAAGGCGCAGATGACCGTCCTCCCTTCGTGGATCGGCAGCAGGGCCTAGAGGCTGGCCAACGTTGTTGGTTAAGCCACGCACACGTAGTTAGTTAGTAGTTTGTTACATGCATTAGTTTGTTGCATAGCTGCGCATGTGCTCCTATTCTTGTGGACGCCGTGCGCACGTTGAGATGGTGGCGAGAATCGCTCGCGCACCAGAGCTCGCGGACGGACCGCGCGACGTGCGGCATGGGGATGGACACGCATCAAGCGCACGACGCGGGAGACGCTCGGACGCTCTTTTTCCTTTCCAATTTTGCATGTACTTTCCTTCCATAAATAAGAGAGAAGAAGAACGAAAACGCTGCAACTTCATCGCAGCACAAATCCTTGTGTTCGTGTTCCAGTTCGCGTGTGTGTGAGTTCTTGAGCAGGGTGCTTCTTCTCCGGCGCCGGCCTTCGCCTGGGAGACCCAACACGTGGCATCAGAGCCCGTTACCGGCATTGGACGCTTGATCGTGCGCTCGAGGGTGTCTTCATGCCTCGCGCACGCTCAGCATCCCCGCCACCCTCCGATTCCGGCAGGCGCTCCAGCGGAGGCGCCAGGAACGACCGCGGGCTGGTTATACACCGCGTGGTCAAGGAAGGAGGAGGCGGGTCGACGAGCTACCCCGTGCTTACCAAGACCAACTACAACGACTAGTCCCTGTTGATGAAGATCAAGCTGGAGGCCAAATGCCTCCGGGGCGCCATCGATCCCGGCGGCAATGCCGTCGAACGGCATGAGGATCGGATGGCACTCGACGCCATCTGCAGCGCCGTTCCCCCGGAGATGATCTCCACGCTCGCGGTGAAGGAGTCCGCGAAGGACGCGTGGGAAAGCATCCGCGTCATGCGGATCGGCGACGACCGCATCAGGAAGACGAGCGCGCATCGCGTGCGCCGCCAGTACAAGGAGCTGGCGTTCAAGGACGGCGAGGGCGTCGAGGACTTCGCTCTCCGTCTCACGGGAATCGTCACCTAGCTCTCCACCCTCGGCGACCTGGAGGATCCCAAGAAGGTTGTCGAGAAGTACCTGCGCATAGCCCGTGGCAGGTATAAACAGTTGGTTGTTTCCATTGAAACCTTGCTAGATGTTTCCACGCTCACTGTCGAAGAGATCACCGGCCGCCTCCAGGCGTCTGTAATACCCCGGAAAGTTACCCTAACGAATCACCCTCTAGTCTCGCCCTTAATTCAAAATGAATTTCGAAAGCTTGTTGTTTGAGTGCAAGTGTACCTCTCTGAGCTCATAAAAATCATCCCAAGTTCCTTGGAATATTTCTAGAAATTTCTCTCCAAATATTCCCCGTAACCTCTTCTCAAATTTCTCCAAAATTCATCCAAATTCATTTCAGAAAAAGGAAAATCCTCTCCTATTTCTACTCGGGCCGAAACCCACCCCCTTCTCCCTTTCTCGGCCCGCCTGCCTCTCCTTCCTCCCTCCCTCTCGGGCCGGCCCGACTGCCCCCCCCTCTCTCTTTCTCCCTTCCTCGGCCCAACCCGCCTGCCCCTTTCCCTGGCCCAGGACGAACCGGCCCAGCCGGCCGTCGTCCTCCTCCTTCCCCTACCCCCTGCTCACCGCGTCGCGCGTGTACGCGCCGCGCCGCGCACGCGCTCGCCGGGCCCCGGGTGGCGCCGTGCCAGCGCCCCGCGCCGGACCCCGTGCTCATCACCCCGCGCCCTCGCGCCACGCGCGCTTTCCCCCGCCGCGCACTGTCGCCGGGCCTCGGGCCCCGGACGACGCCATGACCCCGCGTCACCACCGCGCCACGCGCGTGCACGCTCCTCTCCCCCTCTTCGCCTCGGCCGACCCCGGTTCGCCATGACCCGGAGCCGCCCGATGCGAGCGTCCCCGTCCCCTTCTCCTCCCCCGCATCACCGCGCCGCCAACGCCGCTCGTTCCCCGCGACGAGCCGCGCCGACGCCGCCCAGCCCCTCTTCCCTCCTGCTTCCACTCGCGCCGCCCGCGCCGCTCGCCCCCGCGACGAGCCGCGCGGACGTCGCCGCCTTCCCTTACTCGCACTGCGCCGCCGCCGCGGACCGCTTCGGGTTTAGTCCCGACGCCCTCCGCCGCGGACACCGGACCCTTCCCCACCGCGCCGTTCTCCCCCTCGCCGCGGCCGGCCCCGGTTCACCACGACCCGGCGCCGCCCGACGCGAGCACCCCTTCCCTACTCTCCCTCGCCGTTCGCCATGAACACCCGCCGCCTCGTGATGAAATACTCCCCCCACCGTCCACCACAGATCGATTCCCCGGACATACACCACCACACCACCCCCCTCTACCTCCGCCCCACCTCCTCCCGTCCTTCCGTCGCACGAGCGGAGCTCCCCGCGAGCTCCAGAGTGCCGCGGCCATGGCCGCCCGTGGGCACCCTTGCTCCGCGCACTTCCCCGCACCCGGAACCGCTCGGGCGGACTCGCGCCAGCCTCCCCGTCGCGCCGGTGTCCTCGGCTTCGCGAACGGAGGTCGGGAATTTCCCTCCCGACGAGCTCCGGCGAGCGAGCCCGGCGGCGACCGGGCGGGCGCTCGGGTCGAGCGAGCCGCTCGCTCGGCGCGCCCGCCTGCCCCCGCCCCGCGCCACATGGGCCGGCCCAGCAGCTCCCGCACGCCCAGGCCGAAGAACGGGCCAGGCCGAAAGCAGAGAAAAAGAAGAAAAAGAAGAAGAGGCCCGTGGGCCGAATCTTTCCCAGGCCCAAGTTTGTTTCTGCTCGGGCCAAAACCGAGAAGTTCGCCCAGAAAAGTCTGATTCTACCCCCTCAACTATCCAGGAAGTTCATATCTACCCCCTGCCACAAAATACCCCGTATCTTCTCCGTTCTAGCTCCGATTTATGTGATTCTTGCACCTAAATTCTCTGAAAATCAAGCTCTATCTATTCACGTACTTTTCATAATATTTCCACACACTCCGCCACGACACTTGAAGATCCACGGTCTACGTCGTTTTTGGGTCGACCCGCGACGACGGGACTAGGGCACCTGTGGCAAGCCACTGGTGCACTAGTTCCGCCCTCGCCGATCGGTTCGCTGAAGACCCGGTTTGGTTGAACCGAACCGGACGGTTGCCAAACTCTACCCCTGTCCCCGTACTGCGGACGACAGGAGAAGATGGTTAGCACCGCCCGAGTTCGTCGTTCTCTCCCTCACCGCGATGTAAGCCCATCGCGCTGCGGGAGTAGACCGAGCCCAACCGGAAGGAAGAGTTGGACCGTACGCGCCAGGGTTTGGCCCGTGTCGTCTCTCTCTTCTTCCAGATTAATCTTTATTGCCGACATGCTGCCCTCATGCTGACGGAAAATCCGTCTCATGAGCCCAGGCATGGATGGCACTAAAGATCAAACTCTTGATATCTAAAAGGGGGCCAAACGTGCCATTTATCCGTTTGACTCCCGCTCTATTCACATGCAAACCCTAAGGATATCTCTAGCCCCACCAAACCCATATCACGATGAGCTCAGAGTGTACCTTGATTTGGTGCGTTTTGCTTGTCTGTACGTGTAGGCTTTCTCGGAGAGCCGTTCGGTTCCGTCTCTGAAATGGTTGACTCAGAGACCGGAACAGGAGTCCAATGGTGTAACGACCGTCGTACCGGCTACCTCGGCGAATGAAGGCAAGTCCACTGAAATCCTCACTTGATGCATAAATTACCCATGTTTTTATATACACATCCTATTGCCTTGTAAAACAAGAAAACTTGCATGTTTTGCTGGCTAAGGTAAAACATAGTAGGATATAGCCTCCCGAGCCACTTTAGATGTAGTGCGCTTAGGTGGATCGCTCACTCAATTATATACATTAACCTTGATGAAAATGATGGGAATATGATGGTGGGTATGGGCGGTTGTTCTTCAGTAAAACATAGGGTAAGACCCTGGCAGACGACTTCGGTTGTTGAAGCCATTTACAGGGTGGAAACCTGGTCCTTGTTGTGAGGACTGGGCTGGTGTTACTCATGCGTGAGCATTGTGGGAGTTCCACCCTGAAGGACCGAGTTGACGTTTCATCTTGCCTAACTCATCTAGCGCAACCACTCGAGGTTGTATGCGGCAACCCTCGGTTAGAACCCGCTTTGGACGAACCAGGCGTAAGCCGGTGTGCTGGGATGCATGAGAGATTGGGTGGATGGGCGCGGTTGCATGGCCGCGGTCAGGGGTCAACAGTCGCGTGGCTGCGGGTCTGAGCGACAGGTGGGCCCGTACTCTCTCATGGCTGAAGTCTGGGGAGCGCCTTGCGGGGGAAAAACCGGCGAGCGGAAAGGGGCTCACTGATCATGAGTGCCTGGACCAAACTTGTGGGTAAAGTGTGCACCTCTGGCCAGAGTATAACTAAATCTATCATGATAGTCCGCTGTCTACTGGTATGGACAAACGAGTTACGGCTTGGTTTCTGAACTAGCTTCTTATAAAAATATGGTTTCGGGTTGGGATCAAAATGATGGTTTTGAGGCAGCTACGGTTGCCGAGGAGGTGTGTGTGGAAAATGTGATGGCATGCGTGCCACGAGCTGCGATGGACCGGCAAGTCCAGTGGCAACCTCTTTTGGGATAAAGATGCTTTTCTCAATTAAAACTGAGAACTAAGGACCCTGCATATCAAATGTTTTACTGCAAATTTACCTTCAGCTCCAGATATATCTTGCATGTAATGATAGCTTATATCCCCCTTCCTATGGAAGAAGGTGGACTTGCGGAGTACGTATGTACTCACCCTTGCTTTGTTGTTGGTTTACAGAGCAAAGAAGATCATGGACGTGTGAGGGTTACGGCCTGCTTCCCAACTGTGTGTTGTGGGAAAGCATGGGTCGCGCTTTAAAGTTTTCCGCTGCAGTGTTTTTGGGCTGCGCCCCGTTTGGTCTGTCCCGTTAGGACGGATCTGTACTCAACTGATGAACAAATGTGGTTACCATAACTCTTGGGAATGGTAACAATACACATTTTAGTCCTGCTTAAGGGCTGGGACGCTTCAGCGTCCGAGGACGATCCCGAGCCGACCCCACCTCAAGCCGGGGGCAAGCTGTACCTCACGGAGGAACAATGGCTGGAGCGGTACAAGCAGAAGGAGGCGGAGAACGGTCGCGCCAGCAGCGGCTCCGGCGGACGCGGCAAGCGCCATGGCTCAAAGGGAAAGGGGCGCGGCGGTGGCAACACGGAGACGCGGGAAGGGTCCGGCTCGACGCCGGGCCGAAACGGCGACGCCTGCCGCTACTGCGGCAAACCTGGTCATTGGGCCAAGGAGTGCCGGAGCTGGAAGAGGGACCAACAAGCCCAGCAAGGTCAGCAGGCCCATGTGGCCCAAGACGATGAGCCCTCTCTCCTCCTCGTGCACGACGCCGTCATCACCACCGCTCCCCCGACGCCATCCTTGCCAGTACCGGCCCCAGCTCCAAGCGCCCGCGCGACGATCATCGACCTCGCGCCACCGACCCCGACACAACTGCCTCATGAGCAGGTGTACCTGGTGGAGGGGAAGGTCAACGCCGTACTCGACGACGACGAAGGCCGTGATCCGCGGCGATGGATCTTCGACACCGGGGCCTCCAACCGCATGACGGGCTGCCGGGACGCCTTCTCCGACCTGGACACTAGCGGCGCGGGCACGGTGCGGTTCGGCGACGGCTCGGTGGTTCGCATCGAGGGCTGCGGCACCATCCTCTTCGACTGCAAGAATGGGGAACACGGTGCGCTCCCCAACACCTACTACATCCCGCGCCTCACCGCCAACATCGTCAGCTGCGGGCAACTCGACGAGGACTTTGAGATCCTGATCAGGCGCGGGGTCATGCGGGTGCGTGATGAACAGCACCGCCTCCTCGCCAAGATTCGCCGTGGGCCGGGGCGGCTGTACGTGCTCGACCTCACCATTGCACGGCCAGTCTGCCTGGCTGCGCGCGCCGGTGAGGACGCATGGCGCTGGCACGCGCGGTTTGGCCACACCAACTTCGCCGCGCTGCGCAAGATGGGCAGAGAGGGCCTAGTTCGCGGCCTGCCCGTGCTGTCCCAGGTGGAGCAGCTCTGCGACGCCTGCATCGCCGGCAAGCATCGACGCGCTCCGTTCCCGAACCAGGCGCTACGGCGCTCCGATCACCCGCTCGAGCTGATCCATGGCGATCTCTGCGGGCCAATCACACCGGCTGCTCCGAGCAGCAACCGCTACTTCCTGCTCCTCGTCGACGATTATAGCTGGTTCATGTGGGTGGCGCTGCTGGGTTCCACGGACGCCGCGCCGGCCGCCATCAAGAGGATCCAGGCGGCAGCCGAGCGCAAGACAGGTAGGAAACTCCTCGCCCTGCGTACCGATCGCGGGGGAGAGTTCACATCGGCGCAATTCACCCAGTACTGCGCCGAGCTCGGAGTCGGGCGCCAGCTCACGGCGCCGTACACGCCGCAGCAGAACGGCGTCGTCGAGCGGAGGAATCAAACCGTGGTCGGGATGGCCAGGAGCATGATCAAGGCTAAAGGGCTCCCCGGCATGTTCTGGGGGGAGGCCATCAACACCGCCGTGTACATCCTCAACAGGACGACGTCGAAGGGGACCGGCGGGAAGACACCGTACGAGCTGTGGAACGGGACCACACCGGCGGTGCATCACCTGCGGACATTCAGGTGCGTGGCACACATCAAGAACGTCGGGCCGAACGTGAAGAAGCTCGACGACCGCAGCAAGCCCATGATCTTCATCGGCTACGAGCCGGGCTCCAAGGCGTACAGGGTCTACGATCCAGCGGTGCGCCGCGTCCACATCAGCCGCGACGTCATCTTCGACGAGGAGGCGCGGTGGGAGTGGGGCGCGGACACGACGGCGAGCGGCGACGACGAGTTCGTGATCAGGTATACTACTGTCGCGCATCCTGAGGTGACAACCATGCTCCAGCCGCAGCCGCGGGAGGACACACCCGGGCCATCCACACCGGCTCCAACCCCGCACGCGATGCCGGCTCCAACCCCGCACGCGACGCCGAGCCCGACTATCAAGTTCGCGACACCGCCGAGCGTAGCAGAGGAGGATCTGGACGCAGAGCATGACGACGACGTTCCGCTCCGATTCCGTACCGTCGACAACATCCTAGGTCTGGCGACGCCCCGAGGCATGGCGCACCAGGACCAGGACGAGGACCTGCTGCTGACAAGCACGGACGAGCCGACAATCTTCGAGCAGGCACAGGCGCACGAATGCTGGAGGAAGGCGATGCTCGACGAGATGACCTCTATCGAGGCGAATGGTACCTGGGAGCTCGTGGATCCTCCACCGCGCCAACGTCCAATTGGGCTCAAGTGGGTCTTCAAGACCAAGAAGGACGCCACCGGCATCATCACCAAGCACAAGGCCCGGCTCGTCACGAAGGGCTACGTGCAACGTCAAGGGATCGACTACGACGAGGTCTTCGCTCCGGTGGCGAGGCTCGAGTCGGTCCGGCTCCTGTTGGCGCTCGCGGCGAGCGAGGGATGGCCAGTCCATCACATGGACGTAAAATCAGCCTTCCTCAACGGCGAGCTGCGGGAGGAAGTCTACGTCACCCAGCCGCCGGGGTTCATCATCGCCGGCAAGGAGCAGAAGGTGCTCCGTCTGATCAAGGCGCTCTACGGCCTACGACAAGCCCCACGCGCGTGGTACGCCAAGCTGGATGCCTCCCTGGCGTCGCTTGGCTTCCAGCGCAGCGCCTCTGAGCATGCTGTGTACACCCGCGGCAAGGGGGCGCACCGGCTGATCGTAGGCGTCTACGTCGACGACCTCATCATCACGGGCGGCAACATCACCGAGCTCAAGCAGTTCAAGGAGGAGATGAAGAGCACGTTCCAGATGAGCGACCTGGGGCTACTTCACTACTACCTCGGTCTGGAGGTGAACCGGACCACAACCGGCATCACCATCAGCCAGGGCACCTACGCCACGAAGATCCTGGAGGCAGCAGGGCTAGCAAGCTGCAACGCCAGCGCCACGCCCATGGAGACGCGCCTCAAGCTCAGCAAGTTCAGTACAGAACCAGCTGTTGACGCTACGGAATACCGGTGGATCGTGGGCGCGCTGCGGTACCTGGTGAACACAAGGCCGGACCTGGCGTTTGCGGTGGGCTACGTCTCGCGGTTCATGGAGAAGCCCACCACCGAGCACCTGACCGCTGTCAAGCGTATACTACGGTATGTCGCAGGGACAGTAGACTTCGGGTGCCACTACCGGAGGAAGGAAGGAGAAGCTACTCTCCTCGGCTACAGCGACAGCGATCATGGCGCAGACATCGACGGCCGCAAGAGCACCAGTGGTGTGCTGTTTTTCCTCGGCGAGAACATCATCACCTGGCAGTCGCAGAAGCAGAAGGTCGTGGCACTATCTAGCTGCGAAGCTGAGTACATAGCTGCCGCGACGGCTTCCTGCCAGGGAGTATGGCTGGCGCGCCTCCTTGCAGAACTCAGGGGAAGAGAGGCCGGCGCCGTCAAGCTGAACATCGACAACCAGTCCGCGATCCAGCTAAGCAAGAACCCTGTCTTTCACGATCGCAGCAAACATATTGATGTCAAGTTCCACTACATTCGAGAGTGCATCGAGGAAGGCAGGTGGATGTTGAGCCGATCGACACCAAGCTTCAGCTGGCGGACATCCTGACGAAGTCCCTTGGGCGAGACCAGTTCGTGCAGCTATGGTCCAAGCTCGGCCTCGTCGACATCAAGCAGGTGTGCAAGGCTTAGGGGGAGATCTGTTGGTTAAGCCACGCACACGTAGTTAGTTAGTAGTTTGTTACATGCATTAGTTTGTTCCATAGCTGCGCATGTGCTCCTATTCTTGTGGACGCCGTGCACACGTTGAGATGGTGGCGAGAATCGCTCGCGCACCAGAGCTCGCGGACGGACCGTGTGACGTGCGGCGTGGGGATGGACACGCATCAAGCGCACGACGCGGGAGACGCTCGGACGCTCTTTTTCCTTTCCAATTTTGCATGTACTTTCCTTCCATAAATAAGAGAGAAGAAGAACGAAAACGCTGCAACTTCATCGCAGCACAAATCCTTGTGTTCGTGTTCCAGTTCGCATGTGTGTGAGTTCTTGAGCAGGGTGCTTCTTCTCCGGCGCCGGCGTTCGCCTGGGAGACCCAACAAACGTCACTCTACGCGACACTGAAATGAGTGGAGGAGAGGCTCTGAGGAGGCTTGCCACTCTCCCAGGACTGCGCTGCCTGAAGCTCGTCGGCGAGGCGCTCACCGAGCAAGTCATCGTCTTCAGCAAGGGCGTCCACTTTGAAGCTCTCAGGTTCCTCGTCGTCGAGGGCAGTGACGCCTTCACCGCCAGCACCATGGAATTCGCCGGCAAAGATGCAGCTCCTAAGCTGGAGAAGATTGTCTGGGCCGTACGAGGCGGCGGCGGAAGCGGCAGCGGCAGCGGCAGCAGCAGGATGAAGATGAAGACGGGCAATACTGTTCGGCAGGACCGACTCATCATCATCTCTGTAACCGACAACCTTCCCAGCACTCTGAAGGTGATTGAGCTTAGAGGCGACTACATTCTGCCCAATCTCTTGGAGTTGGAGACGACGAAGAAAGCAACTGATCCTTTTACGTGTTACTGCCGGTACGTATCCTCCCCCGATGGAAAGGTATCCACACGAACAGGCCTTCGGCTACGTGCGTCGGTGTGCTACCACCGGATTACACGACCCTCGTGACTTTTCTCGGAACAGATGAAACCCTTTCACCCTTCCCTCTCTTCCTTTTTTTTCTTTCTCCCTTTTTTATTTCTTCTACTTTCCATAGCTCCCACACATGGGTATTTATAGGGCTGAACTCACTGTAGCAAGGGCGGTTGCTACAGAATATTGTTCGATAAGGCTGCACTCCCAACCAAAGATGAAAATAGGCTATCACTCCATGTTCGTGTTTTCAACCGGCAGTAAGTAATGTTACCAAACGATGCTTGTTCTTGTTTGTGTGTGCGCTACTGCTGTGTGTGTATAGTATACGTGTGTGTATGTACTTCAATACGTACAGTTGGCTCACGACTGCTCTGCCGTACGTCTGGGTCGTTAATTTAATTGTACATATATGGTTTACTAAGTTCAAGAAAAAAATTGTACATATGGTTTGCTGTTTAATTTGTCGCATATGCATGTATTGTGTACACTGTGTGTACATGTGTGGTGTATGTGTATATATATATATAATATACCTTAATTGATATGGAATATCAATCATTCGGGCGTGAAAGACAGTACCCAGATTTTTTCCAAAGACACTCAAGTGCGCCGAGAATTGCCAAGCAGAAGACAAAGCAAGAACGAATAATTTTACAGCAAAAAGAAGACGCAGGACGAATATTGTAATGTGCTCAGTACAATGATTGAAGAATAAAAGGACGAAATACTGTGCCAGGTACAATTATTGAAGAATAAAAGGACGAGCTACTGTGGCAACAGTGAAAGCACATAGGAGGCGTGAATTATTGAAGCCATCCCTTAGCGACGAAGGAAGGCCTGGCTCGGCTATAAAACACAGCACCGGGCAGCAGCTGAAGACATCGCCATCGCCATCCGCCATCCGCCATCCGCCCTCCGCATCGCTTCACATCCATCAACATAACCACAATCCACACCCACGCATCCACCATCACCGCACGCATCCACCATCACCGCACACATCCACTCACCACCCACCTTGTAATGGTAGTAGTATTATCATAAAGAATAAAGCCGTGGAGCATCCAGGCATCGTTTGTAAGGTAATCTAGTTTGTCCTAAATGCTTGGGGTTTCCCGAAAGGGAAAGCCGTATGTAAGCTGTGTTTGTGGAAATGAAATAGTTTTCTTTTGAAAATCCCTGCTGTCATTTTAGTCCGCGTATATGGGGAGAGTTTATGTGCTAGGGACCCTATAGGAGAAACCTCTGCGTTTGATGCTCTCGTTTAGCCCGGAGTTGTGGCGTCTGTAGAGCCGTGTCCGCGGAGAAGTGTTCCCTTCGGGTGAAACTGCCTGGGGAGACGACATAACCTCGCCTCGTATGCACAGACTGGGGATAGTTTGGGAAAGATTAGCTACTTCTGAAGTAAACCTGCTCATCGTATGGTGAGTACCGAGTAGGACTAAGCAAGCATAAGAGCACAACCCGGCCGAATATTTTTGGTCTCGCCAGCCTACCAAAGATCCTGTGAAATATAATACCGCCAAAGAATTAATATCCGCTTAATATAATCGCGAAAGCGACGTCTCGAATTTATCCCGAAGAATTGGAGTAGTGGGAATAGTAATCTTCCACCATTGCATGCAAGAGTGGAAGTGCTCCCTGAGTGCTCATCCGCTATTCATATCTTGAATAGTAACAGAACGAATTTGAACAGTAGCAGAGCGAATTTGAATAGTAAAAAGAATTTGAACAGTACCAGAGCGAATTTGAATAGTTTCAGTTCGCGTTCATATTTTTTGTTGTTCTGTGTTTCGGTTTCCTCCCGGGGTTTCGCAGCGTCACTTCCCTCCGCCGTTCGCCGCCCCCGTCTCCACACACTGGTATCAGAGTCTGGTTTATATTTTTAAGCTCTTAATTATATCTGGTTTATATTTTAAGTTGTCAGTTATCTAGTTTATATCCAAAGTTGTGCCTGTTTAATATCTTATCTATTCTGTTATTTTGTGCAAGTTTTAAATTTTAGTTATATTTAGAAAGTTTGTGGAAGTCATATATTTTAAGCCTAGAAGTCTAAAGTTTATCATATTTAAAAATTTAGCAAGAATCAGTCATCATTGAAAAACTCAAGTATTTGAACTTAGAATTCAATACAAGTAAGATTATCAGTACCAAAGAAATTATTAATATAAGGCGAAAGATAAATCAAAAGAATAGAAGGCATAGTGTGTGTGAATCTATGGAAATAGTAGATATAGACAATGAGGTTAAGCATTATGAAATGAAATTAAAAAAGGCATCAGATGAATATAATAGCTCTATGATATGTGAATGGGGTAAAATAAGAGAAAAAGAAGTTTATTTTCTCAGAGAAATACAAAGGCTAATGAAGTTAAAAAAAGAAAAAGAGTTGAACATTAAGAATTCAGAAGAAAAGAAGGTTGTAACCAATATAGAAATAAAGAAAGATGTCGTAAGATCAATTAGTCCTATAGAAATAGAGAAGGTTGTAAATAATAAAAACAAAAGTCATAATAACAATAATAGCATAAGTGAGGAAGAGCAATGGAATATAAATAATAAGTTGTTATTAGAAAATTACGAAAAAAGTAGAAAATAGGTTAAGAGAAGAATGTAAGAATAATCTTAATAAAGAAAATTATTTAAAAGAAGTAGAGTTAGGAAAAGAAATTCAAGAGAAACCAAATAAAGAAAATAATGCTAAGGAAGAAAAGGTTAAATTAGATGAAGAAAGAGAAGATAAAGAGGTTAAAGAAATATATAAAAAAATTGACAATGCAAAGGGATATAAAGAAACTATAGATTCATTTGGCAAAAATGAACAGTGGGATATAAACGATAAACTGTTGTTAGAAAGCTATGAAGAAATAAATAATTTAAGCAAAAAAGAGTTAGAGTTAATAGATGCTTTCTCAATTGAAATGATGAATCAAAAAGATTGTGAACATGATTGGATTAAAGGAAGAGAAGACTTTAACATAAAGTGTGCCTTTTGTATATATTATCCTAGCCAAGAAAATAGATTTACTTGTGCTAGTTGTTTAAAACAAGCATGCGCTTCATGTTTAAAATCTAACAATCAAAGATGGAAAGCAGAAACAGAAGTAGAACCTGAAGATAAAATGTTATCAACAAGAGTCAGAATTTTAGAAAATAAAATAAATAGATTAGAAGTAGAATTAAAAGAATTAAAATATAAGTTAGATCAAGATAAAAATAATGACAAGGAACCAAATGAGGCTATAAGTAATACTGAATTAAAAGACCAGTTGATTACGATAAAAGACAATAAAGGAAATAAGCTTATACAATTAAAAGATGTCATAACAAGTTTTGGTAGTAAATATATAGTCAAATTACTGTTCAAAGAAATTTTAGGAATAAGAATTCCTACAAAGATAATATTAAAGAATAATATTACTTATAAAATACTGGCCTTAGTAGATACAGGATGCACAAAGAATATAATACATGACAAATATTTTATAAGATGTCCAGAAATTGTCCATACAATAGATAAAGATAAAGCAGAAACCTCTACAGATATGTCTGGAATAAAAAAGATTCATAACCTATTAGCATATAATATTGAAGCACAAATAAATGGAACAAAATATATAATTGATGAAATCACAATAAGAGACTTATCTATGATACATGATGAAATGATTATAGGGTTAAAATTCTTGCAGCGTTCATGTCAAATCACAATCATACATGAGCAAGGTATTATATTTATTCCTCATCAAGATAATATTCATTATATTTCAGAAATTAAAAAACATGGAGGAGCTCGTCATTTAGAAAATTCTTACAGTAATACGATTGACACTAGTATAGCTGGTTTAGAAATTGAAGATTTAAGTGGGAACATAGAAGATTTCTATATAGAACATTCATGTATAGAATGTTTTGGTTTGCAATCCTTTGCTCCAAATTGGTACAGAGATATAAAGTCTAAAAAAAATATAGAAAAGATTGTGCAGAGACTAGAAGATATTCAAATAATTGGAGAAATACCCATGAAGCATTGGGATAAAAATTCGATATTATGCAAAATAAATATAATAAATCTAGATTATATAATAAAAACAAGTCCAATAGAAGCTACACCAAAAGACATAAAAGAATTTAATATGCATATTGAAGAATTGTTAAAATTAGGAGCAATAAGAGAAAGTAGAAATCCTCATAGGTCTGCAGCCTTTATAGTAAGAAATCATGCTGAAGTAGCAAGAGGAAAATCAAGAATGGTTATTAATTACAAAAGACTTAAGGTGCTCCTATGCTTGTTTAGTCCTACTCGGTACTCACCGTACGATGAGCAGGTTTGCTTCAGAAGTAGCTAATCTTTCCCGAACTATCCCCAGTCTGTGCATAAGAGGCGAGGTTATGTCGTCTCCCCAGTCAGTTCCACCCGAAGGGAACACTTCTCCGCGGACACGGCTCTCCAGACGCCGCAACTCCGGACTAAACGAGAGCATCAAACGCAGAGGTTTCTCCTATAGGGTCCCTAGCACATAAACTTTTTCCCATATACGCGGACTAAAATGACAGCAGTGATTTTCAAAGGAAAACTACTTCATTTCCACAAACACAGCTTACATACGGCTTTCCTTTTCGGGAAACCCTAAGCACTTAGCACAAACTAGATTACCTTACAAACGATGCGTGGATGCTCCACGGCTTTATTCCTTATGCTAATACTACTACCATAAAAAGGTGGGTGGTGAGTGGATGTGTGCGGTGATGGTGGATGCGTGGGTGTGGATTGTGGTTATGGTGATGGATGTGAAGCGATGCGGAGGGCGGATGGCGATGGCGATGTCTTCAGCTGCTGCCCGGTGCTGCGTTTTATAGCCGAGCCAGGCTTTCCTTCGTCGCTAAGGGATGGCTTCAATAATTCACGCCTCCTGTGTGCTTAGCTCGTCCTTTTATTCTTCAATCATTGTACTGAGCACAGTACAATATTCGTCCTGCGTCTTCTTTTTGCTGCAGAATTATTCGTCCTTGCTTTGTCTTCTGCTTGGCAATTCTCGGCGCACTTGAGTGTCTTTGGAAAAAATCTGGGTACTGTCTTCCACGCCCGAATGATTGATATTCCATATCAATTAAGGTATATTATATGAATTTGTGTTTATGTCTTCCCATGCCCGAATTGTTGATATCGCATATCAACATATATATAACTATTATCTTCAACATATATTATCTTTTGGGTTTATTTTTACTATTATATATTTGGGCTATTTTATTCTGACCTTATTGCCAAACATTTTCTTCTTCAACCCATGGTGCACTTTCTATGCTATCTGCCTTCTCAGGCTCCCATATCTCATACCATGATAATAATTCTCTATATTCTTTTCTTAACTGTAATTTCTTTCCCAATTCTGGTTTTATAAGTCTGCCTACATTTCTTGTTAATGCACCAAAATTACTTTTTTGCATTTGGAGGAATATTCTTATTATTTTATTTTGATATATCATTCTATAACTCGGATCTGCTTTGATATTCCTTCGAGCTCTTTGGCTTCTGTGAATATTCTCCAATTTTCATGATTGGTATTTCTAGCGAATAATTCTTTATAGGAATTGGAGAGCTTTGAGTACCACATATTAGGAAATGCATAATATCCTTTGGTAATGAAGATATCATGAGAAGCTGGTCTTATTGGCTGTGTAAATTTTGGAGGATTGGAACAGAATATGATCTTATATTTCTCTCTGGTATAAGCAAATCTTTTGCAAGCTTCTTTGATAGTTTGTCCAAGCTCTAAATTGAGGATATCTTCTATTGTACCATATATAGCATGGATTAGCCCATGATCTATAATGGTTTGTAATGATATATTTTTGATATTTCTAAAATATTTCAGATCTATATTTGCCTTGAATATAAGATATTGATGATAAGTCTGAATTATCATCCTACCATCAAAATGAATTATTGGAAATGTATGAGTTTCAATTGCTATGCCTTTGATCTTTTTTTCTCCAATATATATATTTTTGAAATATTCTTGGAGCATTAGAAACATCTTATTCTGTCTTTCTGCATATTTCTTCCAGATTAGATCTTTGATGTTGTTGACGCGGCTTATGAACGAAAATTATACATCATTTTATATTGTTTTTACCTATTATTATGCGTCAACTTTGCCTTTTACTAACAAATAACATAGATTATTGTGGATTTTGCAATATTGTCTTGGAAATTGTCTACTTGTAATTTTTGCAGGTTTTGGGCCAATTTTAAGCAAAATTCATCAAAGTCTACCTCGAGTAAAAAGACCTCTGAATATTATTCAATAATGGAAGAAGAAGCCCAATTAAAGACCCATCAAATGAAGCCCAATTCTAGAAGACTCGACAAGATCTCGGGATACAGAAGAATCTGGAAGGTTTAGAGTCCGAAAAGGACTCCACGAAGATTTATATGAAGGTTATCCCGAAGTCCGCGAAAGATGGAAAGCAGAGGAGGTCCAGGGACTCCAGGTCGGCCGACCTGGAGCCCTTTGGTCGGCCGACCCCACCCCCTCCCGAAGGCGGTTGAGGTTTCCTTTTCGGCTACGGCATACTCAGGGTATTTAAAGCGAAGCTGAGCCCCTGGTCGAGGCATCCAATTCATTATCAAGGCGACAAGATGTAGAGAAGAGGGACAACAACTAGATGAGAGCTGAGGGTCGAGTTTCTAGGCTAGAATTAGGGTTCTTCTAATTCCTAGAGGTGATTAGAGGCCTTGCATGGCTCTCTAATTACCTAGCTCCAGAGGTCTAATTGTATCATCAAGGGTAGGTATGGCCATGGTTGTAAGTATGATACAGGTATATTAATGAAGCATTGTTCTTGTCTAATTACCATGTTCTTGTTCTAATTATGCTTGTTCTAGTTCTAGTTAGATTTAGATCTAGTTTGCATGTTGATTAGAACATGTCTTTTAAAGGTTATATCCATCTAGTGTTCTTGTTCTTTGATCTTTGATCTAGCTTACTAATGATATAGTTGTATATCTAGTTCTTGTGATCATGGTGATTAGAAGTTCTAGTTGTGCTAATTATGTTATTAGACCATATAAAGTGATTAGGGGTGCATTCTTTAATCATGTGCCTGTTGAAAGCTTCTCGTCGATTACCTGGTTCTAGTGACAGTAGGGCTGGGGAAAGGTTAAGCCAATCTAGGGGGTTAGGTTGATTGATCTAGATCTATTTATGCTATGATGAATATGCTTGATCATGCTTGTTTACCTTGAGCTACTAGTTACTCGTTGTTCTTATCTATTTGTGATGCCCGTTATTATGCTTTGTCTTGGATCCAATTAGAGCTTGATTAGAAGCTAGTTAATACCCCTTAATTAGTGTTCTAGTCTTGTTCTAGTTGTTTATCTTCTATCTTTAACGTAGATTAGATGCAGATTAGATATAGATTAGAGGTAGTTTTAGATCTATACTCTATGCCTTAGTTTACTTTAAACTCTTATTAGTTAGTTCTCAATTAGTTCGTTCCCTGGATTGACAAAACCCATGATACTCATCCTGGGGAAAAGCTACCACGATACTGTCGCTTGCAGTATAAGGTTTGGCGTGCTTAAGTGCCGTCAACAAGCTTTTCTGGCGCCGTTGCCGGGGATCGAATTAATCGAGTTCTAATTAATTTGGGTTTATGTATATATCCAATTTGTCTTTTATTTCTAGTTAGTTTATTGTTTTTCTTGTATATATTTGTTTTGACTAACATTTAAAAAAAAAATTAATGGACCTCGGTCCAATTAAAAAAAAATCTCTCTTTTCCAATCTAGCTCTTTAATAGTAGGTGCTAACGCTGTTAGTTGCTTATGATCTATTATTGAGTTTTTCTACAGCTATCACGGAGCAACTCCGATGATAAAGGTATGTCTGCTGTGTCAATTTATTTTTAATACTAATGTTTCTTTGGAGCTTGTTTGTTCTAAGCTACAGATAATGGAAGCGGAGATATGATTAGCCGAGAAGGTTCCGGAGATCAAGGATTGCTTGAGTACAAGGAAGGTGAAGATATGGAAAGCTTATCTCAAGTCCAATCCAAGCTCCAACCAAATCTCGAGCTACTCTCGAAATTCAGGACAGCAGCACCTTGTGGGGCCAATTCGGAGACCTTAACGACGTCAAATGAAGAAAGTCCAATTGACAAAGTTGTAGATCTTTTCGTGCTCTTCACGAAAATGTCCGAATTTGCATTATTTGGATTTCGGATGACAAAGTTATGGTCGAAATACTAAAGGGGTCAGAACAAGGGTGGCTGAATTTCGAGAAAGACAAAAGTGTTCCTCTCCAATATTTGATGGTGCATGCAATGATGGCATTCAAGGAAGAAGATGAGTTACCATAGTTTCACTTCTTCAAAACTAAGGTAATTTTTATTTTTATCCTAAAATAATTAAAAAGTTTACCTATGTTTAACTAGAGAAGTTTTACAATGATCACTAATATGTTGTTTGGTTGATTGTTACCCTTCTATTCTTTCTTTTGTTTTGTTTTATCCTTTTGTTAACCTTTGTTCCCTTAATTCTTATCTTGAGAATCATCTAGACTAGGTTCTTTAATCCATAGCTTTGCAATGCTTAATTCCAAGCATGTTTACAGGCCACCATGAAGATGAAATTTCATGTGTTCATGCTCTTTTAGTAGATTTTTTTTACTTTAATCAGTCATTTGAATCTACTCATGCAAAGTGATGGATATGATTTGCTAGTCTATTTTAATTCTCAAGTTTAGGCTTTAAGGTTAGTTTAGAAAAAAATTAAGAGCCAAGGTTTGTGCAAAAGTAGAGGTTGACCGACTGCTTATGTCTCCTTGAAGTGGTTCGGTTAAGGTTTAATTGTTGTGCAAATTGCTTTTGAAATTTTAAACATAAACATGTGCATGTTTCTCATGATTTATTATCTGTGCACAATATTATCTCTGAAATTTTTAAAGTTTCAAAACGTTTGGTCTCTTTACAAAAAGAACCCTGGTTAGAATTTTATCTAAGCCTATTTTTATTTCTTTCAAAATCATCTCTCTATTTTAGCCAAAATCATTAGGAACCTATAACCTTGTTTATCCCATGTTTTGATTTCATGAATCATGTTCATCTATGATTTACATATGCTTTAGTGCTTTGCTATATAATTTCAATTTGAATTATAGTTGTCCTTGATTCATGAATCAAATGTTTGTTTAACCTCAATCAACCTTATGAACATGCATTTATCTCTAATCGTTGCCATGATGCTTTCATTTTATACATGTGTGTGTGCACTATGAGCTAACCATGTAGAGAAATTCACACTTCATTTGAAACAATGAGATCAATGTGGTAAAAGAGTACAAGACAAATTCATGATGATTCAAGAAAGGATTGCAAGATTTAAAGACATCATCAGAATTTGCAAAAGTTTGATTGAGTTTCAACTTGAGGAGTGGGTGGACTGAATGGAGGAGGAATTGAAGACAAGGATCAAGCCCATGAAGCTTCAAGATCAACCATGGTGGACTCGGTCAAATTCCACCAAAGCACAAGTCCAAAAGATGAAGATTGTCAACATCGGAAAGCTGAAAACGGAAGGCTGAAATATCATCAACATGGAGCTCGACCTCAGAAGGATATACCGCGAAGAAGGAGGTAGCAGCAACAATGGTGATGACTACTTGAAGAAGATGGTGACAACGACGATGAAGAAAGCTTGGGCGAAGCTTCCATGAAGTATTTCATGATCAAGTTCAGTTACAAGGAGCTTCAAAAACATTAGTACATGAACACACAAGCAGAGGATTGTGCACACAAGTGATGCTTTGATCAAGACACAATGAAGCTGCACAATCAAGTTATCAAGCTGCATGGACACTTCGGATTCTTACTCCAAGGACCATGGCTTCACTTCAACGAAGGCAAGTAAGAAGTCTAGCTTTATGACTTTAAATTAAGCGCTTTTTCGGGAGGCAACCCATTTTATTTATTTGTCTATACTGTTAGAGTCTTTATAGAGAAATAGGAAGCATGACACTACCCTTTTATTCTTTAGCTTGTGGCTAGTTAACTTAATTTAGATAATCATCATCATATCATTGCATATTTAGTTTTATTCCTTGCATTTGCATTATCATTGTTTCTCCACACTTGTTTTATTAGTTTTGAAATTTTCATAAGCTTTTTGATGTATGCTTTATAATTATGCTGAAACTCGGCCGAGTTTTCTTCTCGGAAAATTAAGTGTAAACATGGTGTTTAGATTTAATTTGAGACCATCATCATTAAGTTTATTTAAAAGTTTCTTTCTAATCATGTCTTTTGTGGATAAACTTGTTGCATTCTTGCATAAACCACCTTTGCATTTAGATTAGATTTACATACTTGCATTATAATTGGCTTGGTTGTTTATTTAACTTCATGATGAGTGCTTTTCATGTTTATTATGACATCGCTAGAGTGTTGTAATTTAGCAGTTTTATGTAAGCATGGTGCTTAGATTAAATTGTTGATCATCATGATGAAGTTAATTAACCTTGCTAGTTATACATAATTTCATTTGATTAAGTTTATAAGCTTTGCTATGTGCTTTGTTTATCTTATGCTGTTATGAGTTAACAACCTTGATAAAGCATGGTGTTTTAATCTTGGTTATTTAATTTTTGATGGCTATAGAGAGACTTAGCAATCATGTTGTAAACATGGTGTTTAGAACTTGATTTAATCATTGTCTTAGTTTATATGCTTATTTCTTGCATACATTTACAAGTTTAGTTTTTCTTTTCGTTAAGTTTAGCTAGGCCACAAGTTAATAGAAATTGGGAATATTTTTAGATTATGGTAAACTGTTTCTACTCTCGACCGTTACCTCGAGAGTAGTATGTGCATTTGAATTATTTTGCAGGGAGTTATTTAATGAAAAAGAAAATTGAAGGACTATCCGGTAACAAATTTCTAACACCTTCTCTTTTCATTTTTAAATTCTGCAAATATTTACCTATATCTATCAATTCGGTGTTCCCTTTGTGTTTCTCTATATTTGTAGTGTGTTAGTTTAGATTTAAAGTTTGATTTTTAGTTTTATCTTTTATGAGTGATCTTATTTTCTTTATGTTAGTTAGTTTAATCATGATCATGTTGTATCCTTGAAATAAAAATGTTTGTTTGCTTGTAATCTGATGTCTTTTAATTAAGCTAATTTTATACTCTCAATTAATGCATGTTAATTAAATTATGACTTAGCATTTATATAGTAAGTTTGATATTTCATAAAGACCCGCATTTTATTAATATTTGATTTCAAGTTTTTGTCATTATGGATCTCCTTATAATTTTTATTTGAGCTATTAATGTTATAATCAATGATTCTTATAATTATCTTATATAGGCCCTACCTATTAGAGCTTTTATTTGAAAACCATAGCTTGATCAAATTTAATTCTTGGCTGAATTGGATTAAGATTTGAATCTAGGGTCTGAGATTTCAAAGCTGGTCATTCAATTTGCTTATCTTTCATTTGCTAGCCAAATTATCCATGCATTGTAACTCTCTACATTGGAGAAATTACAAAACTCGCTGGATATCCTCCCTAAACCAAATATCGTTTCATTTATCTCCCTTGTCCACAACCTATTGTTTTCTGGAGTTTTCAATCAAAAACAAAAAGAGGTGTTTAGACAAGCAAATCCCCAAAATACTATTCAATAAGATACTCAAAAGTGAGTATTATCTAAGAGTGGGGATATTGCTTGTCAAATTTTCATTCAATCTTTGAGGAGGTATTGTCTAAAAAAAAAAAAAAAAAAAAGAGGACGACCAAGTGGTCGCCACATATATAAAAAAAAAAAGGGTGAATAAAAAAGAGACCAAGTGGTCAAAGTAGAATTAGGAATTTATAGATATGCCCCTCATTGATCTACTTTTGTTTTACCTCTTTTTGAATCCTCTTCAATAAAACTCCAGAAAATACTCCAATCATATGCAATCCGATAACAAGGACTTCATTTGTGCCTTGAGATCAAATAGATATATTTGCATATGACCACTTTTCTATATATTTTTTCTCTAGTCCTTTTTCATCATTATGAATTCCATGACCTTTTTGAGAAATCTCAGTAATTCCAGCAGATTCTTTTCTTAGTTTGATAATATATTGAGATTAAATTTTGATTAGGATCCATACCAAGCTCCAGATAAAGCCTACACATATATATTATAGATTAGTACTTAACCTGCTTGTCTATATACTTTGAGAGCCTGGAAAGATGAGAGTTTGGGCCTTATAATTTAATCTTTGATCATTGATTTATCTTTTGAAAAATTTATTGAAAACATAAGGAGATCTGTTTTGATGAATTCTTGATTTCTTATATATATGATTGTGGGATATGCTTACATGAATATCTACTTGTCTATATATCTTGCTAGTCTAAACTTAGAAAAATTTTGAGAGTTTAATTTTAGTTTGATTAATTGATGTTAGTTTATAAGTAGACTTATTTATAAAATTTTGACTTACTCGAGGACGAGCAAGGTTTAAGAGTGGGGATATTGTTGACGCGGCTTATGAACGAAAATTATACATCATTTTATATTGTTTTTACCTATTATTATGCGTCAACTTTGCCTTTTACTAACAAATAACATAGATTATTGTGGATTTTGCAATATTGTCTTGGAAATTGTCTACTTGTAATTTTTGCAGGTTTTGGGCCAATTTTAAGCAAAATTCATCAAAGTCTACCTCGAGTAAAAAGACCTCTGAATATTATTCAATAATGGAAGAAGAAGCCCAATTAAAGACCCATCAAATGAAGCCCAATTCTAGAAGACTCGACAAGATCTCGGGATACAGAAGAATCTGGAAGGTTTAGAGTCCGAAAAGGACTCCACGAAGATTTATATGAAGGTTATCCCGAAGTCCGCGAAAGATGGAAAGCAGAGGAGGTCCAGGGACTCCAGGTCGGCCGACCTGGAGCCCTTTGGTCGGCCGACCCCACCCCCTCCCGAAGGCGGTTGAGGTTTCCTTTTCGGCTACGGCATACTCAGGGTATTTAAAGCGAAGCTGAGCCCCTGGTCGAGGCATCCAATTCATTATCAAGGCGACAAGATGTAGAGAAGAGGGACAACAACTAGATGAGAGCTGAGGGTCGAGTTTCTAGGCTAGAATTAGGGTTCTTCTAATTCCTAGAGGTGATTAGAGGCCTTGCATGGCTCTCTAATTACCTAGCTCCAGAGGTCTAATTGTATCATCAAGGGTAGGTATGGCCATGGTTGTAAGTATGATACAGGTATATTAATGAAGCATTGTTCTTGTCTAATTACCATGTTCTTGTTCTAATTATGCTTGTTCTAGTTCTAGTTAGATTTAGATCTAGTTTGCATGTTGATTAGAACATGTCTTTTAAAGGTTATATCCATCTAGTGTTCTTGTTCTTTGATCTTTGATCTAGCTTACTAATGATATAGTTGTATATCTAGTTCTTGTGATCATGGTGATTAGAAGTTCTAGTTGTGCTAATTATGTTATTAGACCATATAAAGTGATTAGGGGTGCATTCTTTAATCATGTGCCTGTTGAAAGCTTCTCGTCGATTACCTGGTTCTAGTGACAGTAGGGCTGGGGAAAGGTTAAGCCAATCTAGGGGGTTAGGTTGATTGATCTAGATCTATTTATGCTATGATGAATATGCTTGATCATGCTTGTTTACCTTGAGCTACTAGTTACTCGTTGTTCTTATCTATTTGTGATGCCCGTTATTATGCTTTGTCTTGGATCCAATTAGAGCTTGATTAGAAGCTAGTTAATACCCCTTAATTAGTGTTCTAGTCTTGTTCTAGTTGTTTATCTTCTATCTTTAACGTAGATTAGATGCAGATTAGATATAGATTAGAGGTAGTTTTAGATCTATACTCTATGCCTTAGTTTACTTTAAACTCTTATTAGTTAGTTCTCAATTAGTTCGTTCCCTGGATTGACAAAACCCATGATACTCATCCTGGGGAAAAGCTACCACGATACTGTCGCTTGCAGTATAAGGTTTGGCGTGCTTAAGTGCCGTCAACAGATGTCTTTGTTGAAACAAGACAACATCTGATCTGTCTTGAAGCTTAATCTTGGTATGAGAAAATCATATGAAATATTGATATTATTTTTGAAAATTTTATCCATAAATTTATTTCTCTTGCTTTCTTCTGATATTAAATTGTTCTTCAGGACTATTGATTTTTCTTCATTTATATTCTTATAGAAATCAGTTTTCATTGTTCCTTTCTTTGATTCCATACCTGCAGAATAAAAAACTGTATTAGTACAACCAATATCTTTGATATTCTTATTGGTACTATCTATTTGCTCCATCATTTCAATTTTTAATCCTGCTAATTCTTCTACCAAATCTAATTCATCTTCACTTGAACTATAATCTATATCTCCATTTTCTATTTCTTCTGTCTCTGTGATTGAATATATTGATTCATCATCATTGAGTTCATCATCACAGACCAAAATATTCTCATTTACACTATCTACAATCAGAACTCTTTTTTGCTCTTCATATTTGCTAGAATATCTTTTTTGATCTTTATTAGGACATGTTTTGCTTAAGTGATCTGGAGAATTACATATAAAACACCTGCATGTACTATCATATGTTTTCATAGGATTATATCTTCTTACATTTCTTTTATGTAAGAAAGGGGCTTTATTATCTGATCTTCTTAGAAAATAGCGTTTCTTTGTTCTAAGATTTTGATTATATGGTTTCTTTGAGGATCTGTATTTCCTTTCTTTTGACCTCTCTTCTCCATATGTTAAAGGTATTTGGACTATCTTATTACAAAAATTATAATCTGAATGCTTCATTGATCTTTGAGCTTGTATTCTTGTACAAATTTTTCTTAAGTGTTTAAAAAACAAAAGTTATAGCTTGAGATATATTAATAACAACACCTTCTGTTTCTTTCTTGTATTCTTCAAATATTATTGATCCCAAAGGATCTGGTAATTTGTTAAAATATCTTTCAACTATTCCTTTATTATACTCTTGTTTAGCAGTTGTAGCATTGTATAAATAATGTTGTGAAAATTCTTTTATACCTTTCCAACTTGTTAAAATCAGTTTTTCTATTTCCCTTAACCTTTCATTTTGCAACGTGGTAAAACCTAATTCTGGATCTTCTGCTATAACTATATTTGATATGATATTAACGAAATTATAGGGATTACTTCTAGCTCTTTTTAACTCTTCATAACTATTAGGATATGCTTCTACCCATTGTTTCCTTAAAACTTTTACAGATTCTCCTAAAAAGGTTTCTAAATATGTTATCATATCTTCTACCCTATTTCTAATATTATGTTGATTCTGTATATATTTCTGAACTATTAAATCTTTCCATACACTTATTATATTTGGCCAATCTATAGGGTCATGTGCTGCTAAGTTTAATATTGCACCATCATTTTTGTAGTTTTGGAATTTTACTGGTTTTTTAAATTCTCTTCTTCTAGATCCCATATATTTATATCTTCCTGGTATATAGTTATAAGAGGTATCTTCTTTTTCAGGTGGCCAAGTTCCTACAGCTCTAGAAGGTCTTTCTCTTTTTCCCTCATTTTTTACAGAACTGTCACCACATTCCCTTTTTTTCTTTTTGAATTACTCATTCCTATTTCCATAGCTTCCATCATATTGTCTAAATTAATCTGCTCATCTTCTCCTAATGAATATATAAATTCTTTATATTCTTTTGCATTATCAGTTTCTTTATATATTTAATTAATCTCTTTATCTTTTCTTTCTTCATCTAAATTAACCTCTTCTTCCTTAGCATTATTTTCTTTATTTGGTTTCTCTTGAATTTCTTTTCCTAACTCTACTTCTTTTACATAATTTTCTTTATTAAGATTATTCTTACATTCTTCTCTTAACTTATTTTCTACTTCTTCGTGACTTTCTAATAACAACTTATTATTTATATTCCATTGTTCTTCCTTACTTATGCTATTATTGTTATTATGACTTTTGTTTTTATTATTTACAACTTTCTATATTTTTATAGGACTAATTGATCTTCCGACATCTTTCTTTATTTCTATATTGGTTACAACCTTCTTTTCTTCTGAATTCTTAAAGTTCAACTCTTTTTCTCTTTTTAACTTCTTTAGCCTTTGTATTTCTCTGAGAAAATAAACTTCCTTTTCTCTTATTTTACCCCATTCAGCACAGTACAATATTCTGTCACACCCAGATTTAGAAACAAAACCAAGTGCTAACCATGTATGTGCCAGGATCAGTTTAACCACATATATAGCGATAAACAAAAGTAATAACACAACCAGTACTTTAACGCACTCAGCAAGTATTCCGTTTAGGATAAAAGTGAACTGGCTTTATAGTGGAGAGGCATAGCAATTGCTTTTAGTTAGTCAAGTTTTAATTACTAGCAATGATCAGCATAATCCATCCCTTTACTGTAAAGACAGTAAAACATATTAAAAAGATAAGCCGGAACCATAACCATAACCATATCCATCTTCATTACCATGATCACCATGAGCCATTCACTTTGAAGCTGAAACTTTAATCTGTGAGGGTCCAGACCGCTCTTAACCGTGAGCACGGCTGATATATCAGTTTTAAACACTCTCGAGAGGTTGTACAACTTTACCCACAAGTCATGATTCCCATTGTGCCCGAGGTTTGCAAAGCCCCATTTATTCATACCTTAGATGAATCGGCAGGGTTTCATTACGAGACCTTTACAAAGAATTCCTAGAGTTATGGCCCACTCATTACAGGTTACTCCAGTTGACTAAAGATATGAGAGTTCCGTTCCAAAGGGTGACAAATAAAATTGCACCACCTTGGCAAAGGGCAAAGTCCCATATCCCCCCAGACCCCTCATACGCCATGTTTCAGGAAAGTAAGCCAAAACTCTAGTTCATCTAATTAATCAGGCAAGCCCAGTGCCCATGTGAGTCTTGTGGTTGTACTGTTTTCCTGGGTGGTCGCTCGGCGAACCGATCCTTATGGTGAAGCACTTGAGCAACACCAACAAAACATGCCCAAGTCTCCATGTTGCTAAAACCAAACTTTTATCATCAAGTTCATCATTAATTAAATAAGATTAGCAACATGAATATAAAGATGTTGAGCGATAGCATTAATCTACACATCACAGCCCATCCCAAGTTTCATAATCATATAAAGACATATGAGGCTAGTCATCCTTAATAGGAGCAATCAAATTGGGCTCTAGATTGTGTAATTAATGTAAATAGGACATAGGTCAAAGAATACTTGCCTTCCTCAGCAAAAACTTGCTCAGGAACTTCCCAAGATGGATTCTCGACAAACTCGGACGGAACGTCGGCTACACGTTACACACATACAAGCAATGAGCATTAACTGACTAAAGCAGTACATCAAACATCATGAACAGAGGTTTAAAAGGTTTTAGAATTAATCTACACGTTACTATGATTCCGTAGGTTCAAGAATCGTTCAAATCGGAGTTAAAACGCAAAAGTTATGCATAAAATAAGTTTAAGGACTTAAAATAAAAGAGATTTGAAACTCCAGGGGCTAAACTGCGAAAACCAAGGACCTAACCGTGAAAATCTGGACTGCGGGTTGATTCTTAGAAAACTCAGGGACTCTTTAGCAAAAGTGCCCGCGCTGACCGGTATTGACTCCGGGTCGCGCAGCTCTGGGCCGTTGGATCTTGGATGGACGGTCGGGATTAGTTCGGGCCGGGGAAGAAAGAGACGGCGGCGGCTTTTGGGCGGCGCCGCCCGCGGGATGCGGCGGTGGCTCGCCGGAGCGCCGCGAACTTGCGGTTCCGGTGGCCTAGGCTGGGCGGGGAAGGGTGCGCGAGCGAGAGCGCAACGCGGCGAAGCAGGCGAGGCGGGTGCGACTGCGGCGCAAGGGCCGGTGGCGGCCGACGACATGGCGGTGCGGAGGAGCGACTCCGGCGAGCAATTGCCGGTGATGTAGGGCACAATCGAGGGCAAGGATAGGCTTGTTAACTTCCTCACCTTGGGAAGAACAAGATGACGTGGGTTGGGTTGTCGGAGATGCAACGACGACGGACGGCGACGTGCAGTGGCGACGGCGTACACCGACGGCGGCGGGGTGAGATCGATTTGGCGAATTAAGGCAAGGTGGAAGCCGGGGTTAAGCGTTTAGGTACTCTACCTTGCGGCGAAGCTGGTGGACTTGACCTCGTCGGCTCTCACGGCTTGTAGAGGCGGAACGTGACGGTGAACTCGATGAACGTTGCGGCGAACTTGAAGAACTCGCGGCGAACGTCGAGCGCACGGCTGCAGTTTAGGGCTTGGGTTTAGATGCTCCTAGCGGACGGGGTCGGCGGACTTATATAGGGCGAAGGCCGAGGCTTGCGTGAGGGGCAAGGGAAGGCGACGTGAAACGGAGTCCATCTCGAGTTGGACTCGGAGTCCGCGTCGTATATGGCCTGTGTGCGAGCTCGGGAAAGCAAGGTGCGGGCGCTCGGAAAGGAAGGAGAGGCGCGGCGCGCGGGCGTTGGGGAGACGGCGAAGCCGCGCAGCTTGGAAAAAGGGGAAACGGAGTCCGGCTCGGCCGGGTCTCGTGTCCACCCCGGGACTCCATCCGGGCGTGCACCGAAGGAAAGAGAGAGGCGGGTCGCTACAAGGAAAGGCGGAGGCGGCACGTGATCCTCGGGAGGGAACGGATGAGCGTGAGAGTGGGACCGAGGCTGTAGCGCGGCATTGGCTTGAGCTCCGCTCCATCGGGCGTCGGACAGAAAAAGGAACGAGGGAGGGAAGGTAGAAGATGACAGGCGGGTCCGGCTGTCAGTGAGAGGAAGAGGAGGGGCGCGGGTTGGGCCGGTCGCTGGCCTGCTGGGCCTGGGACTTGGGCCGGTGAGAGGGGAAAAGAGAGGGGATCGATTTGGGCTGGGCCAGAAGCCAGGAAGAAGAAAGGAGGAGGATTTTGGAACTTTTCCAGAAATTGCGTAGAAGTTTGAGAAATTTTGAATAGTTTAAATTATATTTGAATTCGACCCAACAACTCCAAATCACCCAAATCAAAATTATGCATCGGCATGAATGCTCAAACATGTAATTCCTATGATTCTTTTTTTTTAATTAATTATTTTGAAGTCACATAAAATCAAATAGGTGTCATGTATGATCAAGCAATATGAATAAATTAAATTGGTTCCAAAAGATTTTATTTGTGGCAAAATTTAGGGTGTTACAAACCTACCCCCTTAAAGAAATCTCGCCCCGAGATTTTAGGATTGGCTAGCAAAGAGTTCCGGGTAATCTGCTCTAAGGTCATCCTCTCTTTCCCAGGTAGCCTCCTCTGCCGTATGGTGGCTCCACTTAACTTTGCACATCTTTATTATCCTGTTTCTGGTAGTTCTCTCTGCCGTTTCCAAAATTTGGACTGGATACTCGGTATAGGTCAAATCATCCTGCACATTAAGTTCATCTTCCTGCAACTGCTCTTCAGGTACTCGCAAACACTTCTTCAATTGGGATATATGGAACACATTGTGTACCCCTGATAATCTGTCAGGCAATTCCAGTTGATATGCAACTTCTCCCTTACGGTCAATTATTTTAAAAGGCCCAATATATCATGGTGCTAATTTCCCCTTCACTTTGAATCGGCGTAGACCACGAATAGGTGATACTTTCAAGTACACATAATCTCCTACTGCAAATTCCAAATCCCTTCGACGGTTATCCGCATAACTCTTCTGCCTGGTTTGAGCAATCCTCAAATTCTCCCGAATCATTCGTACTTGTCGTTCGGCGTCTTCTATGATTCCAGGACCAAACAACTGCTTCTCCCCAGGTTGATCCCAATGCAAGGGAGTCCTGCACCGTCTACCATACAAAGCCTGAAAAGGTGACATCTTGATACTAGCCTGATAACTATTGTTATAAGAAAATTCGGCATACGACAAACTTTTATCCCAACTAGTACCATATTGTATTGCGCAAGCTCTCAACATATCTTCTAATATCTGGTTGGTTCTTTCTGTCTGTCCATCGGTCTGTGGATGATATGCTGAACTAAAATTTAATTTAGTGCCCATTGACTCATGCAACCGTTTCCAAAAGTGAGATGTAAACTGAGTTCCACGATCAGACACAATCTTCTTTGGTACCCCATGCAAACACACAATTCTGGACATATACAATTCAGCTAACTTGGCTCCCGAATAAGTGGTCTTGACAGGAATAAAGTGAGCAACTTTGGTTAATCTGTCCACTACTACCCATATAGAATCAAAACCACTTTGTGTACGCGGTAGGCCGACAATAAAATCCATACCAATTTCTTCCCACTTCCACTCTGGAATCTTGAGTGGCTGTAACAATCCAGCGGGTTTTTGATGCTCAGCTTTCACCCTCTGACAAACGTCACACAAAGCTACATATTCTGCTACTTCACGTTTCATACCGTACCACCAAAATTTCTGCTTCAGATCTTGATACATCTTTTCACTTCCAGGATGAATAGAGTAAGCTGTCTCATGTGCTTCCTTCAGAATTAAATCCCGTATAGACTTTATGTTCGGAACGCAAATCCTATCCCCATGCCATACCGTGCCGTCGGCATCCACTCGAAATCCCGGTGCCTTGTCTAACTTGATCAACTCTTTTACTTCCTTGATCTTCTCATCATTAAGTTGTCCCTTCCTGATTTCTTGTTCCAATGTAGGTTCAAACTCCATGGAGACGGTGCCTTCTGTCTTATTAAGAAAACCCAAACTTAGTCGGTCGAATTCTATGGCTAACTCATCCGGCAACTCTCTTGCCCTCAACAAACTGATCTGACTCTTCCTGCTCAAAGCATCTGCTACTACATTTGCCTTGCCAGGATGGTAATGTATCTCCAGATCATAATCCTTGATTAATTGTAACCATCGTCTTTGCCGCATATTCAACTCAGTCTGGGTAAATATATACTTTAAGCTTTTGTGATCAGTATAAATATCACACTTCTGTCCGAATAAGTAATGCCTCCATAGTTTTAATGCATGCACCACTGCGGCTAATTCCAAATCATGAGTCGGGTAATTCTTCTCATGATCCCTCAGTTGTCTAGAGGCATAGGCAACAACCTTGCCTTCCTGCATAAGAACACATCCTAAACCTAGCCGTGAAGCATCACAGTATACTGAAAAGGGCTTATGCATATCTGGAAAAGTTGGCATTGGCGCTGTGGTTAACCTCTTTTTCAACTCCTCAAAGGCTTTCTGACAAGCTGACGTCCACTGAAATTTAATATTCTTCTCTAACAAAGTTGTCATTGGCTTAGCAATCTTGGAAAACCCCTCAATGAAACGCCGATAGTAACCAGCTAATCCGAGAAAACTCCTGATGCCTTTCACATCCTCTGGGATCTTCCAGTTCTGCACTTCTGATACCTTACTTTGATCAATGGCAATTCCTCCATTAGATATGACATGACCTAGAAATTTCACCTCCTCTATCCAGAAATCACACTTACTGAACTTCGCATAAAGTTTATGCTCTCTAAGCTTCTGCAACACTAATCTTAGATGCTCTTCATGTTCCTCTTCAGTTTTGGAATAAATCAGAATGTCATCGATAAATATCACAACAAACCTATCCAGGTATTCCATGAACACACTATTCATCATGTACATAAAGAAGGCTGGGGCATTAGTCAACCCAAAGGACATAACTGTATATTCATATAACCCATAACGACTAATGAACGCTGTCTTTGGTATATCTGAAGGTCTAATTCTTAGTTGATGATATCCAGAGCGTAAATCAATTTTGGAGAATACACAGGCACCTTTGAGCTGATCAAATAAATCTTCAATCCGGGGCAGTGGATATTTATTCTTTACTGTAACGGCATTGAGACCTCTATAATCGACACACATTCGCAAGGTTCCATTTTTCTTTTCAGTAAGCAAAACTGGTGAGGCCCAAGGTGAAGTACTTTTGCGAATAAACCCTTTCTCCAATAGTTCATCTATTTGTTTCTTAACTTCAAGTAATTCGACACCGGATATTCTATATGCTTTCTTATAGATAGGTGCAGTTCCAGGTACTAGTTCAATAGAAAATTCAATGTCACGTTCAGGTGGCATACCTGGCAACGAATCTGGGAAGACATCCAGAAATTCTGACACTACTCTGATGTTCTCCAAGGCTGTGGCATCAATAGCATTAACTCCTGCTTGAGGCGGGTCTATCAGAACTTCCATGTTCTCCCCGGCTGGCGTAGTCAAAGTCACTTTCCTCTCGGCACATGAGATTACCCCGTTGTATCTTTGCAGCCAATTCATTCCCAGGATAACATCTACTCCTTGTGCTTTCATAACTATTAATGATGCTGGAAAATCTACCCCCTTATTTTAATGGATGCATCATCACAAGCGAACTCGGATCGCATGTTTTCCCCAGGTGAACTAACTAGCATTGTTTTTACCATCTTTATCATAGGCAAATTATACCTCTCTACATGTTGAGTAGTAACGAAGGAATGCGTAGCACCAGTATCGAATAGTACTAAGGCGGGTTGGGAGTTGACCAGGAACGTATCTACGATAGCATTTGGACCTTCCTGGGCAGCCTCCGCGGTGATGTGGTTGATCTTGGCGTGGCTGGAAGCTTGGTTGGGAGTGCCCGCCTTCGAACTCGGTTGCGGTGTCTGCTGCGGCGTCCCTCTATACGGGCATTGCTTAGACCAGTGACCTGTTCCTCCGCATTTGAAGCAATTTGCACTTCCCGGTGGTACTGGCGTGCCTGTCTTCACTGGGGTACTGGTAGGAGTTGGTTGGCGGGGAGCTTGATTGTTTGAGCGCTGCATTTTGGGGTTATTCTGCTGAGACTGATAGTTCGGGCGCTGATAGTTGCCATTATTGTTGTAGCGCTGGAACTGGGGCTGCTGCTGTCCGGAGTTCTGTGTAGGACGGTTCTGAAAGTTCTGTGACCCGAAAAACCGCGGGCGGTTGTTACTGCTAGATTGTTGTGCCTTCTGTTTGCGCTTCTTTTCCTCCATCTCGCGACGAGTATTCTCCGTCACGATAGCTCTGTCTATCAGATGCTGGCAGTTAGGAAAGGTATGGTTCATAAGCTGGTACCTGAGTGGATCGACCAAGCCTTTGAGGAAACGGTACTGCTTCTTGGGGTCGGTGTTAACCTCCTTTGGATAGTAGCGGGACAGCTGTAGGAACTTGTCTCGATACTCACTGACGGTCATGGTGCCCTGGGTGAGTGCCAGGAACTCTTCTTTCTTCAGTGACATCACACCAGCTGGGACATGATGCGCTCTGAACCTCTCGGTGAACTCCTGCCAGGTAATGGTGTTGGGGTTATTATGAGCCAAGCGGTACGACTCCCACCATTGTTGAGCGGCACCCCGTAACTGGTGAGGGCCGTAGAGGACTTTCTCCTGGTCGGTGCACTGAGTGACGTCCAACTCCCGTTCTATTGCGCGGAGCCAGTCTTCTGCATCCATAGGATCGGCAGAGTGAGTGAACACAGGTGGGTGTCCCTTCATAAATTCTGCGCGTCTGTCTCGCGGTTGAGGCAGTGGTGGCGGGGGTGGTTGCTGCTGCGCCTGGTGCATGGCTGCCACTGCTTGACCAAGAGCTTGTATCACTTGGGTCTGGTTCATGATCAGTTGTTCCATAGTCATTGGTGGCGGTGGATTTGGGAGTCCCCCGTCTCCGCGACCTCCTCTACCTCCACGGCCACGACCACGTCCACGTCCTGTACTCATCTGATGGACCAAATATACCATTAGTACTTATTTCCGGCCATACATCTCATTCAACATTAGTAACCAAGACAGATGAGATAAAGATCTGAACGTATATATGGGTAGAGCAAGGCTTTCCCAAACTAACTAACTTTATTAAACTTATTAAGCATCCAACCAAAAGACTAAGTTGTGGACATCACTCCACAACTTAAGCACCCATTACAAAGAACCAAATCATCCATAAAACACAATCATAAGCAAACGAGCACACTGTTGATCGTTCTAAGCCTAACCGAACTAACTAATCGATACTAATAGAACTTATTACAAAAGGGATAACATCCTAGTCCTCATGATGCCGTATATAGGTCCTAGCTTCTGGATCATTGTAGCGGGCCTTCTTCCTGCGCGGAGCATTAGCAGGGTCTTCTACAGGTTCTTCTTCCACGGGCTCAACGCCATGTGCAACCCATGCTCGAAGCTTCCGGTTCTCGTACCTCACCATGTCCAACTCGTCCAAGGCGGCATTGTAGTCGGTGTTGAGGGTAGCAAGGTACTCAATAGTAGACTCCAGGCGTGGGTTCTGTTCTGCCTCCGGGTTGGCGATCCATGCATCAAGTCTTTCGACCGAACGGCAGGGGTAGTACCGGCGTGAAGTGATGGCCATATCTTCACGGTGTGCGTGGCACAACGTCGTCAAGGCCTCCCTAGCAGCATCACTGATGGCGGCTTCATGGCTGTTGCGACGAGTAGGTGCGTGCCTGACGTGGATGTTCCGGCGGGATCCAAACTCATCCGGGATGCTGATCTCCACTGTCATGTCCCAATCATCATGTAGGACGGGATGGCGGTAGCGAGTCCCCACATAGGTGATCCAGAACTGATCGTAGTGGAGCATCTCCAGCGTCTCTCTTAGCATCCAAGGAACAGGCAGCGGGTAGTCGAACCAGCGGTGGGTAGTGGTGACCACGGGTCCAGCTTCATCGTCGTCCTCATCATCGTCCGATGGGGGCGCGTTACCATCATCTGGATCTTGTTCTGGGTCTTCAGGGTCAACAGCTGGATCTTCTGGCTCCTCCTGGGATTGCTCCTGCGGCGGTGCCGAAGGGGGTACTGGTGGCTGCACCTCCAAGGGTTCTTCCTGCGGCTCCTCTCCTGGTTCATCTTCGGACAGCTCAGGGACAAGTTCTTCTGGGTCCTCCTCCTCGGACTCAGTCAGGTCTACCCACTCTTGTGGCGGTGGAGAAGGTGGGGTTGGGGTAGGCAATCTGATCCTGTTGGGTCCGCCATAACCTCGTCCACCAACACGCATGCGGGCAGTGCGCTTGAAAGTCGACATCTGCAGGCCCACGTCGTAAGCAAACATGAGAAACAGTTCTATTATGGGATAGATAAGTAGATATAGAAGATCTTAATTGAAATAGACAAGTATGGATATCAAAATAGCATATATGGCAAGTATTTGAATGGAGAAAGCAAGAAAAGGTAAGCAAAATCCTTAATCACGACCAGTTCTATTCTAGGCTTGCGTCCTACGGTCAGCACGGCTCTGATACCACTTTTGTCACACCCAGTTTTAGAAACAAAACCAAGTGCTAACCATGTATGTGCCAGGATCAGTTTAACCACATACATAGCGATAAACAAAAGTAATAACACAACCAGTACTTTAACTTAAGAGTAATAACCAATATTACAGACCATAAATGTCTTTAACGAAACCGAGTATCTGAACGAAAACGAGTTAACTAAACGACAGCGGAAGACGACCGTGATCCACAGGCAACTGACGGATGGCACACCAGCCTAGAACTCGTCGTAGTCCTGGAACTCCTGGTTAGGATCACCACAACTTCCTTCTGGATCTGAGCAGCGGTTGCAATGGATGCAACGGGTATAAAACAAGCAAGAATGAGTACATAACGCACTCAGCAAGTATTCCGTTTAGGATAAAAGTGAACTGGCTTTATAGTGGAGAGGCATAGCAATTGCTTTTAGTTAGTCAAGTTTTAATTACTAGCAATGATCAGCATAACCCATCCCTTTACTGTAAAGACAGTAAAACATATTAAAAAGATAAGCCGGAACCATAACCATAACCATATCCATCTTCATTACCATGATCACCATGAGCCATTCACCTTGAAGCTGAAACTCTAATCTGTGAGGGTCCAGGCCGCTCTTAACCGTGAGCACGGCTGATATATCAGTTTTAAACACTCTCGAGAGGTTGTACAACTTTACCCACAAGTCATGATTCCCATTGTGCCCGAGGTTTGCAAAGCCCCATTTATTCATACCTTAGATGAATCGGCAGGGTTTCATTACGAGACCTTTACAAAGAATTCCTAGAGTTATGGCCCACTCATTACAGGTTACTCCAGTTGACTAAAGATATGAGAGTTCCGTTCCAAAGGGTGACAAATAAAATTGCACCACCTTGGCAAAGGGCAAAGTCCCATATCCCCCCAGACCCCTCATACGCCATGTTTCAGGAAAGTAAGCCAAAACTCTAGTTCATCTAATTAATCAGGCAAGCCCAGTGCCCATGTGAGTCTTGTGGTTGTACTGTTTTCCTGGGTGGTCGCTCGGCGAACCGATCCTTATGGTGAAGCACTTGAGCAACACCAACAAAACATGCCCAAGTCTCCATGTTGCTAAAACCAAACTTTTATCATCAAGTTCATCATTAATTAAATAAGATTAGCAACATGAATATAAAGATGTTGAGCGATAGCATTAATCTACACATCACAGCCCATCCCAAGTTTCATAATCATATAAAGACATATGAGGCTAGTCATCCTTAATAGGAGCAATCAAATTGGGCTCTAGATTGTGTAATTAATGTAAATAGGACATAGGTCAAAGAATACTTGCCTTCCTCAGCAAAAACTTGCTCAGGAACTTCCCAAGATGGATTCTCGACAAACTCGGACGGAACGTCGGCTACACGTTACACACATACAAGCAATGAGCATTAACTGACTAAAGCAGTACATCAAACATCATGAACAGAGGTTAAAAAGGTTTTAGAATTAATCTACACGTTACTACGATTCCGTAGGTTCAAGAATCGTTCAAATCGGAGTTAAACGCAAAAGTTATGCATAAAATAAGTTTAAGGGCTTAAAATAAAAGAGATTTGAAACTCCAGGGGCTAAACTGTGAAAACCAAGGACCTAACCGTGAAAATCTGGACTGCGGGTTGATTCTTAGAAAACTCAGGGACTCTTTAGCAAAAGTGCCCGCGCTGACCGGTATTGACTCCGGGTCGCGCAGCTCTGGGCCGTTGGATCTTGGATGGACGGTCGGGATTAGTTCGGGCCGGGGAAGAAAGAGACGGCGGCGGCTTTTGGGCGGCGCCGCCCGCGGGATGCGGCGGTGGCTCGCCGGAGCGCCGCGAACTTGCGGTTCCGGTGGCCTAGGCTGGGCGGGGAAGGGTGCGCGAGCGAGAGCGCAACGCGGCGAAGCAGGCGAGGCGGGTGCGACTGCGGCGCAAGGGCCGGTGGCGGCCGACGACATGGCGGTGCGGAGGAGCGACTCCGGCGAGCAATTGCCGGTGATGTAGGGCACAATCGAGGGCAAGGATAGGCTTGTTAACTTCCTCACCTTGGGAAGAACAAGATGACGTGGGTTGGGTTGTCGGAGATGCAACGACGACGGACGGCGACGTGCGGTGGCGACTGCGTACACCGACGGCGGCGGGGTGAGATCGATTTGGCGAATTAAGGCAAGGTGGAAGCCGGGGTTAAGCGTTTAGGTACTCTACCTTGCGGCGAAGCTGGTGGACTTGACCTCGTCGGCTCTCACGGCTTGTAGAGGCGGAACGTGACGGTGAACTCGATGAACGTTGCGGCGAACTTGAAGAACTCGCGGCGAACGTCGAGCGCACGGCTGCAGTTTAGGGCTTGGGTTTAGATGCTCCTAGCGGACGGGGTCGGCGGACTTATATAGGGCGAAGGCCGAGGCTTGCGTGAGGGGCAAGGGAAGGCGACGTGAAACGGAGTCCATCTCGAGTTGGACTCGGAGTCCGCGTCGTATATGGCCTGTGTGCGAGCTCGGGAAAGCAAGGTGCGGGCGCTCGGAAAGGAAGGAGAGGCGCGGCGCGCGGGCGTTGGGGAGACGGCGAAGCCGCGCAGCTTGGAAAAAGGGGAAACGGAGTCCGGCTCGGCCGGGTCTCGTGTCCACCCCGGGACTCCATCCGGGCGTGCACCGAAGGAAAGAGAGAGGCGGGTCGCTACAAGGAAAGGCGGAGGCGGCACGTGATCCTCGGGAGGGAACGGATGAGCGTGAGAGTGGGACCGAGGCTGTAGCGCGGCATTGGCTTGAGCTCCGCTCCATCGGGCGTCGGACAGAAAAAGGAACGAGGGAGGGAAGGTAGAAGATGACAGGCGGGTCCGGCTGTCAGTGAGAGGAAGAGGAGGGGCGCGGGTTGGGCCGGTCGCTGGCCTGCTGGGCCTGGGACTTGGGCCGGTGAGAGGGGAAAAGAGAGGGGATCGATTTGGGCTGGGCCAGAAGCCAGGAAAAAGAAAGGAGGAGGATTTTGGAACTTTTCCAGAAATTGCGTAGAAGTTTGAGAAATTTTGAATAGTTTAAATTATATTTGAATTCGACCCAACAACTCCAAATCACCCAAATCAAAATTATGCATCGGCATGAATGCTCAAACATGCAATTCCTATGATTCTTTTTTTTTTAATTAATTATTTTGAAGTCACAAAAAATCAAATAGGTGTCATGTATGATCAAGCAATATGAATAAATTAAATTGGTTCCAAAAGATTTTATTTGTGGCAAAATTTAGCGTGTTACATATTCGTCCTGCGTCTTCTTTTTGCTGCAGAATTATTCGTCCTTGTTTTGTCTTCTGCTTGGCAATTCTCGGCGCATTTGAGTGTCTTTGAAAAAAATCTGGGTACTGTCTTCCACGCCCGAATGATTGATATTCCATATCAATTAAGGTATATTATATGAATTTGTGTTTATGTCTTTCCATGCCCGAATTGTTGATATCGCATATCAACATATATATAACTATTATCTTCAACATATATTATCTTTTCAGCTTATTTTTACTATCATATTTTTGGGCTATTTTATTCTGACCTTTGGCCATGTCCTGCAATATCATCATTCTCTTCACTGCCGGAGAATGATATATCCATTTTTGCATCCATATCTCTTTTAAATTCTTCCAATTTATTATATAATTCCCCTTTTAACTCCATCATTATTTATTCTTTCAGAGTTTTCTTCCATTTAGGGAAAATCATTTCAAATTTTTGTGCTATTTTTATTTCTATATATTGTCCATCCATAGGATCAACTCCTTTGGTCAGACAGTCTTTATATGTAACTTTCTTTGCCATATCTTTAATCCCGGATGATGTTTCTGAGATTTTGATACCTTTTGCCTTTCTATAATTTTTGAATATATTCTTTTGCTGCTGGCTCCATATAATAATTTGTTCCAAGTATTTTTCTTGATTGATTCATTGTTTCTTCTATATCTCCATATTTTTTCCATGATATTCCTCCATCTAACTTGCCATCTTTCTTTTGAGCCACTACTTCTTCAAATGATATATATAAACCAGGCATTTTTCCTTCAATATATTCATGCTCTTCTGTTGGTGGTATCTTGCTATTTATCGTATGAAAATATTCAGCAAGACTGTTTAATATTGATAGCATGTAACCTTTTTCTTCTCTTTTATGATTATATTGGTACCAGAAATTGTCTAGTATACATTTTTGGACTTCATCTAATATTATATGATCTTTTGGTCTGAACTTATATGAATTTGGTGGGAATATTCTTAACTTATTATTTTCTGACCCAAACGTAAAGGTCTCAATTCCATTGAAGCTAATTCCCTTCTTTATTCCTGCAAGATAGAAGATCGTGAAAATATATCAGGCAAACTATTATCTTTTCCTTTTATATGCTCAAATATTACTTTATAGTCATTTTCAGTAATAACGTCTTGAAACAAGACACATATTCTGGTTGAACTTTTCTTACTATTTATTTGTTTGTAATACCTACATATTGCTTCACAGTCTGTTCTTACCATAAATTCTTTAAAACCGAGATACAATCTAAAAGCATTTATTGCATTAATGATTGCTAATATTTCTCTATCAGTATTATTTACTGCCTTCAACTTATAGCTTCCAGAGGCATATCTACATATCTTTTCTTCAGCTTTTGGAGAATACTTATTGGGTTTTTGTTTTAATATTAAACCCATTCTAATTTAGATGCATCTGTTTCAATAATGAAATAATAATCATCTAGAGGTAATTCTAAAGATTTTAGGTCTTTTACCTTTTCTTTTATGGTTCTTACTAACTTTATATCTTCTGAATTAAAATATTTTTGACCATTTTTCTCAATTTTGCATATAGCGGTCCTGCTAACTTTGCTAAATTATCTATATAATTTCTAGCATAATTTACTATTCCAAGGAACTCCTGTAATTTTTTTTTTTTGTCATTCATAACATCAGGAAATTGTAGTATTTTCTTAGCAATAGGCCCTTGCAAATATATTTTGCCTTCTCCAATCTCATGACCTAGAAAGTTTAATTTTTCCTTGTAAATTTTTATTTTCTTTTTAGATAGAATCAGCCCGTTTTGTTCTACCTTTCTAAAGAATACTTCAAGATGGGCTATATGCTCTTTATAGGTTTTTGAGAAAACTAATAAATCATTTATATAAACTAATATAAATTCTTGATTCTCATTAAATATATTTTGCATTTTTCTTTAAAATAAAGCAGGTGCATTTTTTAATCCTAAAGGCATGACAAGCCATTTAAAGTGACCTTGAGGACACATGAGGCTGTCCATTCTATAGACTCTTCTGCCATTTTTACTTGCCAAAATCCTGCTTTCAAGTCAAATTTTAAAAAGTATTTGCTACCTTGTATCCTATTGATTCATTCTTGTTTATTAGATATATTGAATGCATCATCTACTGTGTTATCATTAAGTCTTTTGTAATTAATAACCATTCTTGATTTTCCTCTTGCTATTTCAGCATGATTTCTTACTATAAAGACTGCAGACCTATGAGGACTTCTACTTTCTCTTATTGCTCCTAATTTTAACAATTCTTCAATATGCATCTTAAATTCTTCTATGCCTTTTGGTGTAGCTTCTATTGGACTTGTTTTTATTATATAATCTGGATTTATTATATTTATTTTGCATAATATAGAATTTTTATCCCAATGCTTCATGGGTATTTCTCCAATTATTTGAATATCTTCTAGTCTCTGCACAATCTTTTCTATATCTTTTTTAGACTTTATATCTCTGTACCAATTTGGAGCAAAGGATTGCAAACCAAAACATTCTATACATGAATGTTCTATATAGAAATTTTCTATGTTCCCACTTAAATCTTCAATTTCTAAACCAGCTATACTAGCGTCAATCGTATTACTGTAAGAATTTTCTAAATGATGAGCTCCTCCATGTTTTTTAACTTCTGAAATATAATGAATATTATCCTGATGAGGAATAAATGTAATACCTTACTCATATATGATTGTGGTTTGACATGAACGCTGCAAGAATCTTAACCATATAATCATTTCATCATGTATCATAGATAAGTCTCTTATTGTGATTTTATCAATTATATATTTTGTTCCATTTATTTGTGCTTCAATATTATATGCTAATTGGTTATAAATCTTTTTTATTCCAGACATATCTGTAGAGGTTTCTGCTTTATCTTTATCTATTGTATGGACTATTTCTGAACATCTTATAAAATATTTGTCATGTATTATATTCTTTGTGCATCCTGTATCTACTAAGGCCAATATTTTATAAGTAATATTATTCTTTAATATTATCTTTATAGAAATCCTTATTCCTAAAATTTCTTTGAACGGTAATTTGACTATATATTTACTACCAAAACTTGTTATGACATCTTTTAATTGTATAAGCTTATTTCCTTTATTGTCTTTTATCGTAATCAACTGGTCTTTTAATTCAGTATTACTTATAGCCTCATTTGGTTGCTTGTCATTATTTTTATCTTGATCAAACTTATATTTTAATTCTTCTAATTCTATTTCTAATCTATTTATTCTATTTTCTAAAATTCTGACTCTTGTTGATAACATTTTATCTTCAGGTTCTACTTCTGTTTCTGCTTTCCATCTTTGATTGTTAGATTTCAAACATGAAGCACATGCTTGTTTTAAACAACTAGCACAAGTAAATCTATTTTTTTGGCTAGGATAATATATACAAAAGGCACACTTTATGTTAAAGTCTCCTCTTCCTTTAATCCAATCATGCTCACAATCTTCTTGTTTCATCATTTCAATTGAGAAAGCATCTATTAACTCTAACTCTTCTTTGCTTAAATTATTTATTTCTTCATAGCTTTCTAACAACAGTTTATCGTTTATATCCCACTGTTCATTTTTGCCAAATGAATCTATAGTTTCTTTATATCCCTTTGCATTGTCAATTTTTTTATATATTTCTTTAACCTTTTTATCTTCTCTTTCTTCATCTAATTTAACCTCTTCTTCCTTAACATTATTTTTTTATTTGGTTTCTCTTGAATTTCTTTTCCTAACTCTACTTCTTTTACATAATTTTCTTTATTAAGATTATTCTTACATTCTTCTCTTAACTTATTTTCTACTTCTTCGTGACTTTCTAATAACAACTTATTATTTATATTTCATTGTTCTTCCTCACTTATGCTATTATTGTTATTATGACTTTTGTTTTTATTATTTACAACATTCTCTATTTCTATAGGACTAATTGATCTTACGACATCTTTCTTTATTTCTATATTGGTTACAACCTTCTTTTCTTCTGAATTCTTAATGTTCAACTATTTTTCTCTTTTTAACTTCTTTAGCCTTTGTATTTCTCTGAGAAAATAAACTTCCTTTTCTCTTATTTTACCCCATTCACATATCATAGAGCTATTGTATTCATCTGATGCCTTTTTTAATTTCATTTCATAATGCTTAACCTCATTGTCTATATCTACTATTTTCATAGATTCACACACACTATGCCTTCTATTCTTTTAATTCATCTTTCGCCTTATATTAATAATTTCTTTGGTACTGATAATCTTACTTGTATTGAATTCTAAGTTCAAATACTTGAGTTTTTCAATGATGACTGATTGTTGCTAAATTTTTAAATATGATAAACTTTAGATTTCTAGGCTTAAAATATATGACTTCCACAAACTTTCTAAATATAACTAAAATTTAAAACTTGCACAAAATAACTGAATAGATAAGATATTAAACAGGTAATTAAGATATTAAACAGGCACAACTTTGGATATAAACTAGATAACTGACAACTTAAAATATAAACCAGATATAAATATTAACTTAAAAATATAAACCAGATATAATTAACAGCTTAAAAATATAAACTAGGGTCTGATACCAGTGTTTGGAGACGGGGGCGGCGAACGGCGAAGGGAAGTGAGGCTACGAAACCCCGGAAGGAAACGAAACACAGAACAACAAAAGATATAAACGCGAACTGAAACTATTCAAAATACTCTGCTACTATTCAAATTCTTTTTACTATTCAAATTCGCTCTGCTACTATTTAAATTCAGCAATATGAAAAGTGGATGAGCACTCAGGGGGCACTCCACTTCTTTGCATGCAATAGTGGGAGATTACTATTCCCATATTCCAATTCTTCGGGATGAATTCGAGACGTCGCTTTCGCGATTATATTAAGTGCATGCAATGGTGGAAACTTACTATTCCCACTTGGCTCACTCTTCAGGATAAGATACGAACGTCGCTTTCGTGATTATATTAAGCGGATATTAACTCTTCGGCGGTATTATATTTCACATGATCTTTGGCAGGCTGGCGAGACCAAAAATATTCGGCCGGGTTGTGCTCCTATGCTTGCTTAGTCCTACTCGGTACTCACCGTACGATGAGCAGGTTTGCTTCAGAAGTAGCTAATCTTTCCCGAACTATCCCCAGTCTGTGCATACGAGGCGAGGTTATGTCGTCTCCCCAGGCAATTCCACCCGAAGGGAACACTTCTCCGCTGACACGGCTCTCCAGACGCCACAACTCCGGGCTAAACGAGAGCATCAAACGCAGAGATTTCTCCTATAGGGTCCCTAGCACATAAACTCTCCCCATATACGCGGACTAAAATGACAGCAGGGATTTTCAAAGGAAAACTACTTTATTTCCACAAACACAGGTTACATACGGCTTTCCCTTTCGGGAAACCCCAAACACTTAGCACAAACTAGATTACCTTACAAACGATGCCTAGATGCTCCACGGCTTTATTCCTTATGCTAATACTACTACCATTACAAAGTGGGTGGTGAGTGAATGTGTGCGGTGATGGTGGATGAGTGGGTGTGGATTGTGGTTATGTTGATGAATGTGAGGCGATGCGGAGGGCGGATGGCGGATGGCGGATGGCGATGTCTTCGGCTGCTGCCCGGTGCTGCGTTTTACAGCCGAGCCAGGCCTTCCTTCGTCGCTAAGGGATGGCTTCAATAATTCACGCCTCCTGTGTGCTTTCACTGTTGCCACAGTAGCTCGTCTTTTTATTCTTCAATAATTGTACCTGGCACAGTATTTCATCCTTTTATTCTTCAATTATTGTACTGAGCACAGTACAATATTCGTCCTGCGTCTTCTTTTTGCTGCAGAATTATTCGTCCTTGCTTTGTCTTCTGGTTGCCAATTCTCGGCGCACTTGAGTGTCTTTGGAAAAATATATATATATATATATATATATATATATATAATCCTCGATTGTATGTGTGACTTCTGGATGTAATCCTAGATGTGATAATGTAATGGATTCTATATACTGATCGTGATAACTCCTGAGACTTACAAAGGTTTATTTTTTATTTAAAATTTCCAGGTCCTCATAATAACTATATAAATTAGTACATCAAGAATTTGACACCTGACATCTGAGAAATAAATACATCTGAACAAGTCATAGAAGAAAACCACATTTCATATGATTGAGGTGGGGGTGGCAGTGGGACTAATGAAAACATCATGTTCCACACAAGTCACAAGTTCAATATCTCACGCAGTCACAAGTTCACTATACTGGACATATAAATCAAATATACTGGACATATAAATCAAATAGTACACTGACATCATATATGTTCAAATAATGTGCAAGCCGTTCTGCTTGCATGGGGACGTACGGTGTTTATATTTCGGGCCCTAATAGGCACCCATGCCTGAAGTTAGACACAGCACAATGTGCGATTTGGCACCCACACCAATACCCTAGTGGGTGCATAAAACAGCAAATGATATTTTATAGGACCCATTCATCTCAGTAGAAGTTTGACATAAATCTATGGTACAAAACAGGAGAGCATCGCATTTTTTCTGTATATATTGCAGTATGCTATTGCAATGGCATTGCACTTGCTCAGTAACGACCTACGTGATAAATCATGAAAGCCATCCTGTGTTATCTATATGCTCAAGGCTGCCTGTACGGCTGCACGGTTAAACCTTCGTCCGCAAGGAATGACATTAGTAAAGAATGCCTCCAGAATATCATATAACTATGACAAAGCACTTTCCATCAGCTCCACAAAACCAGGAGGCGACATTGGAGGCATTGCTTCTTCTTGGACATCGACCATTTCTAGGATTTGTCGTGACCACTCTGTTCCATTTGTCTGGATGGGCTCCTTGTTTTCAAGACCCGTTTTTGTTGACTTTGTTTTTTAGTCTGCTTTTGCTGATGTTACTGATGCAGAGGTAAAGACACCCGATTCCTTGAGAACACGAATGATAGCCTGCAGAGACGAGGCATAGCTTAGCAGCAGTCAATAGACAAATTTCATGAACATAGCTTAGCCCATGAGACTTGAGTCAAGACTAACCATCGGTGCATGCGTGTTAAGACACCCTTCCTCTGAAGTTTCAGATTGGTGTCTTTATCGTTCCAGACAACATGTTCCCGGTAGCTGAACAGAGTAGTCACACAAATGTGATCTCCCCCTTAATTAAGGTAGGTTAGGGATGCATGATCATTGCTAGACACACAGGGTGTTACCAGTTCCTCATCTCCTCTTCAGTCGCTGTTGATGCAATTGTAAAGGCATGTCATGACATAGTGCACAGTAGAACTCATTAGTCCTGCCGAGTTAGTTACCCAGTTAGCTATAGATGCAAAGTTTGCAAAAAAAAAAGGGGGGGCGGGGGGGGGGGGGGGGGGGCGGTGCTAATGACCAAGTTGGTCCTTCAACACAAAAGTGGGCAATTAGCATACAGTTTTATGGTTCTGGCGTAGCTGGCTCAGGCTATAGCTTGTACTCTAACCATGGGTGCATACTAGATTGCCTAGGCAAATTCAGTTCGACAGCAATGGACGGGCTGTATTGGTTGAACTTGTTGATGTTAACTTGATTGCCTAGGCAAATTCTGTCACAATCACCAATTTTAAACATTGTTCTTAAAAGAACAAATCATACCAGGCAGCAGCCCAGCACACAATGATGATGCACAATAGCCCTCGCAGCGGGCCAGGGAACGACCAGCATCGTATTGGCCCTCCCCGACGACAGTCCACTGGCGCGTGGGAGGCTAGCGGGTCAAAGACAGCCGTCATGGTGCGGCCGGACCATCGCCGCCGGCCGTGTCCCCATCGCCCCCTCATTTCTCCTGTTGTTGCTTTCCTAGCCATACGTGGGGGTGGGGGCGCTGCTGCAAAGTCTTGCAACAGCCACCCCACTGCGTGACATTGGCCTCAACGGGTCTGCCACCACACCACAGCAGCAGCAGGAGAGCTAGTGAGAGGGATCTCTAGGAGATCCAGAGATGTGGTGGTAGATCTGGATTCCTAAAACTTTTTGAAACGAACTAGGCAGAAGAGCTGCCGATTATATTGATAAAAAAAAGATCCGGACTAGGCAACAACCATACAACACATCACGCAAACTCAACGCATCAAAGCCAGTTGGATTGGGACTTTAACACGGCACAACACTCACTGCTGAGACAGACACGGACCACGCCCCCAACAGGAGTGTGACGTCACGAGGTGCCACCGCTGCTCAACCTACGGTCATGGTTTTCATCTCAAAACACGATGCACAAAGGGAAAAAGGTGGAATGATAATGCTTCTAAGGAAGTAAACGACGCCTGCACGCGTCGCCATCGTTAACCAGGAGGACGGGCAAGGCTTTCGCCACCACCACGAAACCCACTGCACACCGAAAGATGTGAACAAACCTTAGGTCCTGCGAAGAAAAAGATGAAGTACCCGCTGGATCTCAAAAACTGTCAGCGAAATGTGAAGCACAGACTACACTACACCAAGAAGGCCACCGCCATGCGAGACCTCCCGCCGCAGAGCCGCTGCAGCCTGGCACCCAAACCAACGGAGTAAACACACCAGATCCAAGGTCCTTCAAGGCCGCCTCACCACACGCAGGGGCCTCGCCACATCTGTTGCTGGACTCCACACTCTAAGGGGGCCGCGCCACACTCGTCTCTAGCCACCATGAAGAGAATTTGTTTCTCAAATTGCCATAGGATAGAAGAGCAATGTCACCCCGTCCCCATGAACACCGCACAATCAATCTGTCACCGGAGCTCCAACCGCCACAATGCAGCCACCGCAAGGTCACCCAAGCGCGGCCGCCGACATCAAGGCCGCCTGCGCCATCTTTCGACGATGTCCAACACCGGACTCCACTGCTAATCAGAGCTAACCGCCGTAATCCGCTGCAAGCAAAGCTGTCACTTGTCACCACTGCAAGCGCCGTTTTCCGACGTTGTTCCTCGCCGCCCTAGCAACTTCCAAGCAGAGCAAGACGCCGATGTGGCTACACTCGAGGTCCAAACCTATTTAGTGTTGATGTGCTTGTTGGAGTATGTGAGTCTTGGCCCATGTATGAGGCCCATGTACACTAGAGTATATCACCCACCTTCTAGGGTAGGGAAATAATCAATCCAATTATTCTCTAGCATGGTATCAATAGCCTAGGGTTTCCTCTCTCCTTCATCTCTCTCCCACCGAGGTTGCAACAGGTCCCCCTTCCTTCTACTCTCTGCAGAACGGCATCAGCAGCCCAACAATCTTGCTCTTTGTCTACTGCAGCCGACAGCCCCCATGGTGCCTCCTTCTTTCACTACCCCATCGACCTCCGGCGACATTCCTCCCACCGCTGGGGCCTCTATTGCGACCGTGGGCGGGACGGCTCACGCCTCCGAGCCTCCAACGGCTCATGCTGCGGTACTCCCTCTTCCGGGCACCACTACCGGGATTGCTGCGGCGGACTCCGCCCTCGCGGTGGCTCGGCGGCGTGTGCGCGCCGCGTCTGATGAGCTCCTCGCCGCCAAGGCTGTGGCCACGGTGGCTCGGGAGCGTGAGCGCGCCGTGGCCGATGAGCTCACTCGCCGGGTCGCCGAGGCCCCGTCTGCTTCGTTGATCTCCTGGCCGGATAATCCACTGGCCTTCTTCGCCTGGCTTCCTCCATCTCCTGCAGTTGCTGCTGCCACGCCGCCTGTTGCCGCGACGGCGCACAACCCCCTCAGCTCCGCTGACCTGCCTGCCGCCTCTTTCCTCGACGCTCCTCCCCCCGGGCCACGCGTGGGTGGAGGGGACTTCGACGGGGGCGGTGGTAGATGTCATCGACAGGGGGGCACGGTTGTGCTGGTTGCGGGAGTCCGCCCCCACCGCCTTCCCCCACTACTGCTGCCCCTGCTGCTGGGGCGCCCGGGCCATCCTTCGGCAACCCATGGTTCGGGTGCACCTCTCTGTGGCCATTTCAGGCTCCGGGGGGGTCTCCTCTCACTCAGCGGCAGCCGGTGACCATGTTTGCGGCCGCTGCCCCTCCTCTGTTGGCGCCGCATCCCACTACGCTGGCACCGTCCTTCAGCACCATGGGGCTGCCTCCGTCGGTCCGTACCGATTGGATTGCTGACTCGGGCGCCTCGTTCCACACCACGCCCGATGCTAGGATTCTTTTCTCTGTCCGACCTCCCCATCCTTCTTGCCCTTCCTCCATCATGGTCGGCAATGGTTCTTGCCTCCCCGTCACCTCCGTGGGCAATGCGGGCACCAATGGTCCTTTCCGTCTTCCCAACGCTCTTGTTGCCTCCCACATGGTTCATAATCTCATTTCCATTCGCCAATTCACCACTGACAACTCCTATTCTGTCAAGTTTGACTCCTCCGGTCTTACCGTGAAGGATTCGGCTACCCGGCGTCCATTTCTCCGTTGTGACAGCTCGGGGCCCCTCTACCACTATAGAAAAACCTACCCTGTAGGTATGCTTTATTATGTAATAGACACGTTTTATTTCGTATCTACATCAATGTTGACATGTTTCTAAAAGCGTGCTAGGAGCGTCTTCGCAAGCACTGTAACAAAGATTGTAGAGACGGATTATTATAGCATATCTATAGTTGAGACGTTTCATAGAAACATTATATACATGTCTATGCATTTTGATGCGCTTTTATAAATACATTTATACAACGTGTCTATTGACGTTATTACATTTTGTAAAAACGCTTTAATATGTGTTTAGAAATAGTAAAAAATATATACTACAGGATATGATTTTCGTGCATTGCAATCGCTAAGAATTTAACTCATGACCTCAGACCTCACATAATGCCTCCCCACCACTAGACCACTGTATCACATGTGAATAGTTAAGTAATGCACTGTTTTTATATTTACCATTAACGAATTTCAACTTCTCAATACCGTGTCAAATAACGTCTTTATGTGCCTATAGACACGCTTGTCTGATACGCTTTTTGTATGTCTCTATACTATTGATGGTTGAAAATGTATCTTAATTCGTGTTATTTTAAGATACTTTTAAGTTGTATCAAAAAACATATTTACATGCATATGCACGTTTGATGTCGTGTCTAGATGCTACTAATGGTTAATAGCGTAGCTAACTACGTGTCATGTTGAGTTGATTTAAATAACATGACAATAAGTGTCACTTCATGTGTTTCGACACTAATCGTTGCTAACATCGTGTCAATTTGAGACATTCCAGAAAACGTGTCAAAAAACATGTTTACGCCTTTTGTGTAGTGACGCTTTAGCCATCGTTGCTATCAAAATGTATCTAGAAGGCCTTTTTCCTGTAGTGTACACCCTTCGATTTCCTTCTTCCGCTGCACCTTCTTCCACTTCTCCGTCGCACTCTTCCTCAACTGCCTTCGCCACCACCAATTCTTCCACCACTTGGCACCGCCGTCTTGGTCACCTCGGCCGCGACGTCTTGGCTCAGCTTAGTCGTGGCGCAGCCATCACTTTCCCTCAGACTACTGATGAGCATCTCTGTCACGCGTGCCAGTTGGGGCGCCATGTTCGTCTACCTTTTCCTACTTCTTCTTCCCATGCGTCTCACATCTTTGATCTCATTCACTGTGACTTATGGACGTCTCCTGTACCCAGTATTTCTAGCTACAAGTACTATCTGGTGGTGTTGAATGACTTCTCTCACTATTCTTGGACCTTTCCTTTGCGCTCCAAGTCTGAGGCGTTCTCCACGCTCTTCCACTTCTTCGCTTGGGTGTCCACTCAGTTCGGCCTCACCATTAAGGCCGTCCAGTGTGACAACGGGCGTGAGTTTGATAACAACGGTGTCCAGCTGTGCATGTCTTGTCCCTACACCTCCCCTCAGAATGGCAAAGCTGAGCGCATGGTTTGCACCACTAACGATGTAATGCGCACCCTTCTGTTCCAGGCTTCTCTTCATGTTCGCTTCTGGGCGGAGTCTCCACACCGCCACCTACTTGCTCAACCGTCTCCCCTCCACAGCCTCCCCAGCTCCCACTCCTCACCACACTCTCTTCGGTACCCCTCCTCGCTATGATCACCTCCGTGTCTTCGGGTGTGCGTGTTACCCTAACACCTCCGCCACTGCTCCTCACAAGCTGGCGCCCCACTCCACTCGGTGTTTGTTTCTAGGTTACTCACCTGACCACAAGGGGTACCGCTGCTTTGACCTCACTTCTCGACGGGTCCTTATCTCCCAGCACGTCGTTTTTGATGAGTCAGATTTCCCTTTCTCCACCACCTCCTCCCCTGCCTCTGACCTCGAGTTGGAGTCTCAGCGTTCTGCAGGTCCTCCGCCGGCGTGCTTCCCTGATGCGCCGGCCCCGTTACCGGAGTTCCCTGCTACGCCGACGTCTCCCGCTGCGCCATGCGCGGCCTCGACGCCCCCCGCTGCGCCACGTGTGGCCCCGGAGGCCCCATCCTCTCCCGCTGCGCCATGCGCGGCCCCGGCACCCTCTTTTGCGCCACGCGCGGCCCCGTCGTCGCCTGCTGTGCCATGCGCGGCCCCGGCGCCTCCCGCGCGCTACGCCTGCCTGTGCGCGTCTACCAGCGCCGCTTGGTGCCGCCCCCGGTGCCGGCACCCGCCGTCTCCGGGTTCTTCGGTGCCGGCCTCTCCACCGACGCCGCCACCACCGGTGCCTCTCGCGCGCTACGCGCAACCTGTGCACGTCTATGAGCGTCGTCCGGTGTCGCCGTTGACACCGATACCTCCGGCGATGCCTCCTTCGCCGGCGCCACCTGGCCGTGCCCCGGCCCGCTCTCACGCCACGCCGCCAGTGTACCACCCTCCCGTCCTCCACCGGGATCCGAGTCATGTTCACCTCATGGTGACGCGGCGGGCGGCTGGCGTTCTTCGGCCCAAGGTTCTCTCCGTTGTCGCCACTGAGCCGCGGATCTCTCCTGTACCCTCTTCCGTCCGTGACGCCCTGGCGTATCCTCACTGGAGTCTTGCATTGGAAGAGGAGTACGCGGCGCTTCTTGCCAACCAGATGTGGGACCTGGTGCCCGCGTCCGTCTGGTTGCAATGTGGTCACTGGCAAGTGGATCTAGACGCATAAGCGACGAGCTGATGGTACCTTGGAGCGCTACAAGGCTCGCTGGGTTCTCCGGGGCTTCACCAACGCCCCGGCGTGGACTATGATGAGACCTTCAGCCTAGTGGTGAAGCCTGCTACAGTGCGAACAGTTCTCTCGTTGGCTCTCTCCCGCTCCTGGCCTGTGCACCAGCTGGACGTGAAGAATGCTTTTCTTCACGGCACTTTGACTGAGACAGTCTACTGCAGTCAGCCGGCGGGTTTGTGGATCCCGCTCGCCTAGAGATGGTCTGCAGGCTCAACAAGTCTCTCTACGGCTTGAAGCAGGCTCCTCGGGCTTGATACTCTCGGTTTGCCACGTTCCTGGTCACTTTGGGGTTCACTGAGGCCAAGTCAGACACGTCTCTGTTTGTCTACCATCATGGAGATGAGACTGTATATCTGCTGCTCTATGTTGATGACATTGTTCTCACAGCCTCCAATCAGCACTTGCTTCAGCGGATCATCACCTCCCTGCGCCAGGAGTTTGCTATGAAGGACCTTGGTGTGCTCCACCACTTCTTGGGTGTTACTGTTGAGCCCCGTCCTTCTGGTCTTCTTCTCCACCAGCGGCAGTATACTCTTTATATCCTTGAGCAGGTGGGGATGGCTGACTGCAACCCCTGTTCCACCCCTGTTGACACTCAGGCCAAGCTGTCCGAGGATGCGGGCACCCTAGTTGCTGATCCTATTGCCTACCGGAGTCTTGCAGGCGCCCTACAGTATCTTACCTTCACCAGGCCGGACATCACATATGCAGTTCAGCAGGTCTGTCTTCATATGCATGATCCTCGGGAGCCATATCTCACTGCTCTGAAGCGTCTCCTCCGCTACCTTCGTGGCACTATTGACCACGGCATGCTTCTCCACCGGTCTTCCTCCACTGAGCTCGTCGTCTACACCAACGCTGACTGGGCTAGGTGTCCAGACCTCGCCGGTCCACCTCCGGCTATGCCGTCTTCCTGGGCGGCAACCTTGTCTCTTGGTCGTCCAAGCGGCAGCCGGTCGTTTCCCGCTCCAGTGCTGAGGCGGAGTACCGGGCTGTCGCCAACGGCGTGGCTGAAGCTTCCTGGCTTCGCCAGCTCTTGGCGGAGCTCCACAGCCCGCTCGCCAAGAGCACTCTCGTCTACTGCGATAACGTCAGCGCAGTGTACCTCTCCACCAACCCGGTTCAGCACCAGCAGACCAAGCACGTGGAGATCGACTTGCACTTCGTTCACGATCGGGTCGCCATCGGCGATGTTCGGGTTCTCCACGTCCCGACTACCTCCCAGTTTACAGATATCTTCACCAAGGGACTACCCCCTCTTCGACCTTCTCCGAGTTCCGTTCCAGTCTCAACGTCAGCCGTGGCTAGAGTTGTGACTGCGGGGGGTTTAGCCCTGTGCGTCGGAAATTCAGACTGCGTGTCCAGTCTTAAACTCCGCTGCATCGGAAGTTCAGACTGCGGGGGGAGGGGGGGGTGTTTGGCCCATGTATGAGGCCCATGTACACTAGAGTATATCACCCACCTTCTGGAAATAATCAATCCAATTATTCTCTAGCAGTGCCTACTTGGCAGTGCATCCGCGGCACCCAAATTTTCCAATGCATCGTTCATATCGTTGTTTCCTTGTTGTCTTCAAATGAATGGCAGTGTTAAAAATAAAAATTTGATTATGGCCCACATGCCACCTCTTAACATCTTCCCATTCTCACACGGCGGTCAGGACGAGAGCCCAAGTCAGCCATGAAGGGTGGAAACTGGAGAGAGTTATGGCTGCATTGTCATGCTAGATGAGCAAGCATAAGCTGATTACTGATATTTGGACCACCGGTGACACATTTAGCAAGTTTAGGGACCTAGTTCTGTAAATTAATAGTGTAGGGACCTATGTGACACCACCAAACAAGTTTGAGGACCGCTGCACTTTACTCATTAGGTTTTCAATTCACTTATGTCGATTTTCCAAGGATATGTGAACACGAATGTTTCCTTGGGTGGATATGCTCCTATTTCTTTCCTGCTAAATAGATTGATTTTCTGCCTTTACCATGGGAGTAGTCATGGATGCTTGAATTGTTGTTGCATACTTACATTACCTGCAGATGAGTCTATCTGTGTTGCTACAAATGACCATTTTCTTTACATGGTGTTCTAGGACAGAATGTTGGCCAAAGTATTGATTTCAGAGAAAGATATGGTATAGTAGCTGCGAGAGCCGTTGCGGAATTGAAAGTTCTAGGTATACGATATTAAAATTTGTATTACATGGGCTGCTGAGCAGATTTTTTTTTTGAACGGTAAGCTGAGCAGATTATCTAGAGTTCTCTTTGCGGAGTACTGCCTACCATTGGTTCGCATTGGTGGTTTGTTTGTAGCTGCAAAAGGACATGATCCCCATGTAAGTCTTGGGTTCTGTTGTCTTACTAGATTCAGATCTCTTTTTTTTCCTTTAATTTCACTTTTTTTTCTGGACAGGAAGAAATAAGAAATGCAGAAGGTTCAGTACGGAAATTGGGAGCTTGCATGCTCGAGTTGAGTACTGGTATGCCTCTTGATTTTTTAAGTGTGCATAAGGATATTCTGTGTTCTGCATTTCTGCAATTTTATTCTCTCACTTTCCCTGTAAAAAGGGGAGTTGGAATACATGCAACTAATAAATGTGACTTGGTGTGCAGGATGCTGTAGTGCCCTCAGGGAATATTCACATACAAAAACTCCTAAAAAAATAAAGTAGCAAGCTAATAACTGATATTACATATAGCCTAAATGTTGGCTTTCAGTTAGTAAAGTTTTTTTTCTGGACTATAGCATGGTAATGTATTTTCAACATAGTGCAGTGCTTTTGCTGTTTTGCATGTTTTTTGGAAGCTTTTTTTTACCATTGCACCAGTGAATTGTGGAATACAATATCTATGTTGGTTGAAGGCAAACACAAATACTGACCTCGTTCCTGTGCTAATTCATAATTATAATTCATTTACACCATTGTTTTCCTGCAATGTCTTTCAGCCTTTCAGGTTGTGAGAACTGACAAACATATATAGAACTTGTAACATATGTTAAGGCTTTGTTTGTTCTCAGTTGAATCATTGAGACCTCAAGGTAAAAGAACAGCTGTTATATACGTCAAAGAACATGCTACTCCAAAAAAATACCCACGCCTTCCAGGTATTGCCCATGTGCCACCATGAAAAGCATCTCAATTTAGAATTTTCGGTTGTCTGAAATATTCAGTTGGTCCCACCCAGGTACTCCTTCTAAGATGCCATTATGAGAAGTGTGTTATTGTTGATGTAGACTATTCCCCAAAATTAAAGGCTGATGGGTCATCTACCGGAAGATATATTTGTTGGAGGAATGGCAGGGTAATTGGGTCACCTTGGAATCAAATACATTTGCTAACATTTCTTTGTTCCCTTTACTTTTGCTGCCCAACCCACCCCCACCCCAACCCCAAACTGAATTAGACCGATGGGTTTACTGCCGTAATGCTGTTGTTGTAACTGTGAGAACTAAGAAATGTTCCAGTAGTGTAATATATTGGGGGTACCAGTTATACCAATCCCTATCCCTTTCTTGAGGACAGGGACATCTTTCTGGAATGATAAGGCACTAGAAAGGGATATTAAGGAGTTTGTATAGTAATGATAATTACACCAAGACATGGAACCATAGTATCAACCGCTACGGCTCCAAGTTATTCCTACGACATCACGAAACACGAATATGTTTACCTTTGTCCATATTTTCTAGTTGGACTAGGGCCCCTCCAACTAATCCATCCGTGTTACCTACAAATAACATTATCAAGCGCTAATTGCTCCTACTCATGCACATGGGCACTATCATTGCTCTCTCCTGGCGTTTTTCTTTTGCCTGTAGCGTGCACCAACTTGCCAAAGCCATCAGTCCATCACTAAACTAATCTAGGCCTGTAGCCCAACACGACAAACAACAATGCAGGATGCAGCTTCTTCACATCTGCCTCCCCGGAACCAAGTCCCCACATAAGCCCTGTCACCAACATAATAACCATTAGTATACTCACAACAAACACGAGACTCATTCCCCAGCTTGACCAAACCAAACTCACACCAGCAATCGTCCTCCAAGGAAAGGCTCCCGGTTCTCTCATCGCGGCCGGCTGCTGCCGGCTGACCAAGTATTCGTCTTTGGACCTGTCACCCTTTAAAACATCAGCGCATTGTTGCTGCCGCCTCATCCATTCTTACATCCTCCCTTCTGCCGAACACATTCGACGCAATGGCCAGCAGCACCTCGCCGCTCCTCTTCCTGCTCGCCGCCATGGCGGTGGTGGCACTCATCACCGCACCAGTTTCATCTGCCGACCTGCCATCCAGTGTTGCGGCCATCACGTCCAAGCTCCCCAACAACCCGTGGTCGGCCTTCAAGAACCTCACCGGCTGCCAGTTCGGCGAGCAGCAGCAGGGCCTCGGCAAGCTCAAGGGCTACCTCGCCCACTTCGGCTACCTCCCCGAGTCGCCGTCTGGGTTCACCGACGTCTTCGACGCCGACCTCGAGGAAGCCGTCAATGTGTACCAGCGCAACTTCGGCCTCAACGTCACGGGCGCCATGGACGCGTCCACGGTGGCCCAGATGATGGCGCCGCGGTGCGGCGTGGCGGACGTGATCAACGGCACGTCCACCATGGCCTCCTCGTCGCACGTCCACGGCCGGAACCTCTTCTCCTACTTCCCGGGGTCCCCGACGTGGCCGCGCTCCAAGAAGAAGCTCAAGTACGCCATCACGCAGACCTCGCTCACGTCCATCGACCGGGCAACGCTGAGCGGCGTGTTCACGCGCGCGTTCGCGCGGTGGTCGGCCGCCACGACGCTCAACTTCACGGAGACGTCGGCGTCGGCGGGGGACGCGGACATCACCATCGGCTTCTACGCGGGCGACCACGGCGACGGCGAGGCGTTCGACGGGCCGCTGGGCACGCTGGCGCACTCCTTCTCCCCCACGGACGGGCGGTTCCACCTGGACGCGGCCGAGACGTGGGTCGCCACCGGCGACGTGACGACCGCGTCCTCAGACGTGGCCATCGACCTCGAGTCCGTGGCGGTGCACGAGATCGGGCACCTCCTCGGGCTGGGCCACTCGGCGGAGGCCGACGCCATCATGTTCCCGACCATCACGTCGCGCACCAGGAAGGTGGACCTGACCTCCGACGACGTCGACGGCATCCAGAGCCTCTACGGGAGCAACCCCAACTTCAAGGGCGTCGCGCCGGCGTCCACGAGCAGCCGGGAAATGGACAGCAGCGCCGCCGGCGACAGCTCCCGGCCGTGGAGCGCGTTTCTTGCCGCCGTAGCTTTGGCCGTTGCGCTCGTCTCCTAGTAGCGTTGGAGTAGGGAGTAGCGCTGGTTCCTCGGTTGACCATTTTTTTACTCTGCTCTTTTTTACTTTTGACCTTCAGAGCTGATTTGGTTAGTAGAGCAGTTTGTGCAGATCGGTAGATACATCTGTAATTTTACCTGTCACGTATATACACACACATGGATTATACAGTAGAATCTATTCCGATATTTAAAAAGGGTACAGTAGATGTGTGAGGACTGAGAATGTTGAATGCTTGAGCTTTGGGGGTTGGTGACATCGAGATCAGAGCGGAACGAGTCTACGCGTCTTCCCTTCTTGTGCGATTTCAATCCCTAGGGAGTATCGACCGATCTGTAGCCCGTGTTTCTTGTGCGATCCGATCTCTGCTGAGTCGGCGAGTCGGCTCATGCCATGCTGGTATTATAGCCGGCACACTGACTGACACAGCATCATTCAGCAAAGCCTGATGAACTTTAGTGAGGAGCAGTATCTGTTTGGATGTGAAGCATCCGCTTTGTTTGGACGACGCTATCGCGCCCCCTCCGACTGCGCCGTGCCGCTGCCTTCCGCGCCAACCTCTTCACCACGCTGCCCTCCTCGTCTCCGTGTCCTGCGCTGAGCTCGTCGCCACTACCGCCAGCGCCTCTCCCAACTCTGGCGGCTCCCGCCGTCTCCACCGCCACCTTTAACCTTCGCGGCATCAGCACCCCAACCGCCTCCGCCACCGCCCGCCGCCGAGACCAGCACAAACTTCGCAGGCGTGGCCTATCTCTAGCCTCCTTGCCCGCATTGCGTCCACCGCCCGACTCTGGCGACTCCAGAGCCTCCACTCCACCGGCCGGCGACCTCCCCCGCCCCCTCTTCTACCTCTAGTGAACACAAAGCTCTCCACTGGCGCCCTCGGGGCCCGAACCTTAACCCTATCCTTGGCGGCGGTGAGCCTAGTGAGTCATTTGGGCCGCGGAGAGTCACGCTCTAGGGGGTGGTTCGCGCATTAGCATTTTTTGCTTTGTTTGGTCGTTTGTTTGGCTTTCATTGCCTAGCCCTGGAACTGGATGAAAACAATTCTTCGGGGCCTGACTCCTAGGGTACGGATTTTCGTTAGCCTAGTGCGTCGATTAGTCGCTTTGAAAGTGTATTTAGTGTATGATTAGTGTATATTAAACCATTTGGTTTGTTGTAGAGTAGATTAAGGCTTAATACGATAAATAACAGGCTAATGCATCATAACACAAAATATGATCATCTTATAGATAACCTTTTACTTTTATCTCATACAACATGTTCTCAAAAAACAATACCTGACCAAAAAATAAAAGGGTATTGCAAGCCTTTAAACCAGTGAAATCATGCTATCCTCAACTTATGGGTGAAAAAAGGATCCTTTTGTACACTCTTGCATGAATCTACCTTTGCCATCCTTCCAACTAACCTTTATATATAGACTAATCCGAGTGTATTGTATCATGTCACTTTATTTAAAATCTGCCACGTCATATATACAACTAATCCCATTCATTGTGCCCGAATAGTGTTCATAGTTTTATAATCTCCGATATGGAGCCGTGAGGATGATATAAGCTCCCCCCCCCCCCCTCCTCCCCACAATAGCACTTTTTCAAGGCTAAATAACTTTTTTTATTTAGAAAACAGAAACCCACCTCCAAATGAGTTAAAGGGTATAATTTGTTTGCTTTGGTTAGTTGATGGATGTGATCTTTCCTAGTTGTTCAAATCAGGTTAAAAATGAATGACCTTGACAAGTTGTAGGCTGAAAAATGGACTTCGCATGAAAAATAAACAAGTTCATAACTTTACTTCGCTATGTGTTTGTGGCATTGGCAGTTATTTCTATATCTATGTAGTAGATGAACTAAAGTGTCTTTGGAAAAAAAAAAAAGTTGAAACCGCAACAGTTTTCAATATCAAGAAAAAAAACTAGACTTGATTTTCAAAAGAAACACAAAACTAACTTGAATTAGTATAACCTGGCCCAACACAGATCGAGGACAAAACCTAGCCCAATCAAACAAAAATTAGTTGGGCCATCGTACTAACCTAGACTTCAATGGGCCAATTATAATCCCAGTTTTTTATAAAGATCATGAGCCCAGTTAAGTGAAGATAAAGGCAGAAATCATCTGAATAATATTCAAAAATACCAAAGATAAATGCAGAAACCATCCGAATGATATTTAGAAATACCGTGAAAAAAAAAAGTTAAGGGCTAGTTTGGCAACCCCATTTCCCCTAGGGATTTAGAAAATAGAGAAGAAATTAGTTCATTTTTTCCTCCATTCCCCAAAATCCCTTGGAAAAGGAGATTGGAAGACCTACATGTTCTTTTCCTTTTTATATTTTTTAAAATAAAATATTTTTTCTATGTGATATCTGTTTTTGTTCTGTTTTTATCGTAGTGTTTCTTACGATGAGATCTATAAAATTAGATATACGATGTATACATTTTTAAATAGTTTTATATACTAGCAAGTTATATTAAATCCGACAGCTATTTTTTTATCAAGTGCGCAACAACTTATGCATGTGTAGATTTTAAAATATATTAGTTACATAAATTACTATAGAATAGTTTCTACATAATGTTATTACTTATCCGAAGTATTTACATGTATTTATATGAGCTGCCACATTTTCTGTATATAAATTGGTATTGGGCTTATCCTTATACGAGGTGAAACATGGTCTTTTTCATATAAACTGTTACCCTATCTCTATATAAATCGTCTCTTACTTTGCAAGTTTGATATATAAACATGCTACATTATTGATACATATTTAGCATAAGTTATGAATCAAATCTACACAAGATGACAATGATTATCTACGTATGTTGCTATTAGATATACAGCTGAATTTTGACAGAGACACTATATTTTAGAGTAGAATATCACAGTTACAAATAAATTAGACTGTTTTTATATAAGTTGTAGATGGCCTCTGCACATGAACTGATGTTGACCTACAGAATAAGGCTAAGTCCAATGGGTTTTCGAAATGGGTTCTCCAAAATACTGGTTTGCACTGTTTGATATAAATGCTGCACTGTAGACAGAGAAGAAAATAGTTGAAATAATGATAGGGAATGAGATTTGGAGAACCCATTGGACTCAAGCTAACAACCTGATCCCACTCCCATATATACAGCACATTGAAATATGAGAACTATCTTGTTCTGTCTCTCCGACCGTCCGTTCCGTCCGTCCGGCGTCCGTCCGTTGCATGATCCTGCATCCATAGAACCAGCAGAGCATGCGACGGCCAGGCGCCAGCCGTGCTCTCGCTTTCGGCGCCCGGCCCCCTTGGCCGTTCGTCTCGCTATCCCTGCGCCGTCCAAAGTCACCGACGCTGGCGTCGCCCTCGCCCCGAAAACTCGAATCCATGACCACGAGGAGCTAAGGGAGAAGAAAAGGTCGTCCGGCATCCAATCCATGACCACGAGACCCCGATCTCCCGTCCCGTCGCAATCTTTTATTATTCCCGTGTACCGGAAGCGGGGCGGCGCCCTCAGAAGAACAGGTGCCAACTGCTCCCGGCTTCCCCTCTACCTGCCGCAGCCGCTGGAGAGTCCCTGGCACGCGGGCCGCCGCCACGGCGCCCCCTCCCGACCCCACGCGTCGGCGCCCCCGCGGCCGGAACCTTCGCCCCCTTCCCCCGGCCGCCGCCGCCGCCGCCACCGCGTGGTCATTGGTCATGCAGCGCGCCCGATCCGCCTGCCTGGTCACCTCCAGCTCTAGTGGTTCCTCGTTCGTCTACACGCTTCTAGAACGCGTCGTAGCGTACGCATCATGCGTGATGCCATGGATTCCGGCCACACCCTCCTTCGGTCTCCCTCATCATTTCCTCCTCTAGAATTCCTCCCCTGAGCTGTCGACGACGGCGACGGGGCGTCCCGCTTCTCCCGCAGCTGCTATATAAAGCGGGGCACGCCCCGCCCGAGCCAGCCGGAGACCACGAGCGAGCAAACCCCACCCCCTGTTCGGCTGTTCCTGTGTTCCCAAGGCAGAGTTTTCTTGTCTCTCAACTCTCGCGGCGTCCCCTCGTCGTGTTCCTCCGTTTCTAGCTTTCTTGGTAGGCGGCGCCGGGCGGACAGGAGGACATGCAGCGGAGCAGCTCGTTCGGGGCGTCCTGGGCGGACCAGTGGGACTACGGCGGCGACCCGAGCCCGGGTGCCCCGCGGGACCACGCCCGCGGGGGCAAGGCCGGCGCCGGCGCCGGCGCCGGCGCTGGCGTGGGGGAGAAGACCAAGGCGGCCGCGGCGACCGGGCTCAGGAAGGTCAAGGAGGGCACCGCGCACGGGTTCCAGTGGATCAAGGACAAGTACCACCAGAAGAAGACCGGCGGCGGCGGCAAGAAGCAGCAGCAGGGGTCCGAGGTCGCGGGGTACTGACGGTCACGACCTCAGATCATCTGCCGCCGTTGTCTCCATGCTAGAGAAGATATATGGTAGGCTTGTGCTTGATCGATGTAGATAGTGTGTGTGCATAGGTGGATTGTGCTATGGCTCCGTGATCTCGAAGCTGCTTCAGTTGTATAGTTTCATTTCATCATAGTACCTGGGTGGCTGGGTCTGCGGATTACTGAATTTCTTCATGTTTTGTGTTTGCTTTTCGATGAACATAGAAATGGATTTTTTTTACTTCACTGTCTGATTGATGTCTTTGGACATACTCCTGCTTGGCTCTGACTGTAAGCTTGATTTGCCGTTCCGATTCGGTTGAAGGCTTTCGGAGTCGGTTTGAATATTGTAGATCTCAGTTCTTAGAGCAACTCTGCAAGGATAATGGCCAAAGGGCTTCTGGAGCACTACAAAGGCAAAAGAAAAAACTGCTCCAGCGTTTTCGTGGAATAGTCTTCCTCGTTGGAAGAATATTCTTATGTTAGAATTCAAAGATACGATGTCCAATCTCATGTTTTCTTTGCAGTGTCTTGCTCTTGAATTTCCTATGCGGAGTATATTTTAAAGAGGCCTTGTTTTAGAAAATCAAAGCCACACTAACCAAGCATAAGCTGGTTGTTAAGTCCAACCAGATTCAGAGCATCTAACTGGTGATTTATTTAAACCGTTGATTTTTCTGAAAACATGGACGCCTTCTTTTATGGGATGGAGGGGGTATAAGATTTTTCTTCGAGGGGAGGAAGTGTTTGGCGTTCGAAAGGAGAGCCGTTCAACCTTTTAAAATTTAGTAGCTTAGTAGTATTTCATAGTTTGATACTAACTATTTGTGTCTATATACAAGTATCTACTCAAAAATCATGCAAACCCAAACAAGGGTATAATTTTTTGTCAAAATAAAAATGACCTTAAAATTCCAAATTAATTACTGCGCTCATGTGTTTCACATGGAAAATGTGTATATTGAATATAATTCCTTATTTAAAATGAGAAAAGAGCTTACATGTTGTTCCCCAAGCATGTGCTTTCTTTTGCTCTGACAAATCTTAAGGCACAAAGCTATGTACAAATGTTTCAGAGGGAACATAATAACGCACGAAATTCTGAACTACATCTCACTCTGAAAACATTACACACCTGAGCTATAATCCCTAGAACCACCCTGAAAAATAGAAGCAGGAAAATTTCACTCATGCAACATCAAAATGGAACAGCATGCAGATCGTCCTAATCTCCAACTCCCCACTTCACCAAATCCGTCCTAAGTCCCTGATGCAGGTTTGCCATTGTAATACCTGCATAATTGCAAGAAGACCGCAAAGCTGATAGAGCAGAGCACAGCCAAGAACCAGTAGAAGTTATCTAGGCGGGAGTGGCGGGGGTCGTCGGAGAACCACCCCAGGTGGTTGCCGGGCGTCGCCGTGGCCATCTCGAGCGCGGTGATGATGAAGGCGCCGAGGAAGCCCGCGACGCCGTAGACGCTGAGGTAGAGGCCGATGCCGATGGTCCTCATGGAGGCCGGCACCTGCGTGTAGAAGAACTCCTGCATCCCCACCACCGTGAACACGTCGGAGACGCCCAGCAGCACGTACTGCGGCAGCAGCCAGAAGATGCCCAGGCGCCCCCCGCCGGGGCCGGCGGCGGCCACGCGGAGCCGCCAGGCCTCGACGAGCGCGGCGATGACCATGGCGACGCTGGAGAGGACCATGCCGACGCCCATCCGCTGGAGCACCGTGATGCCGTCGGTGCCCCCCGTGACGGCGTTGATCAGCGGGACGATCACCCTGTCGTACATGGGCACGAGCAGGATGATGGTGACGGTGATGGAGCTCTGGAGCATGGCCGGCGGGACCACGAAGACGCCGATCCTGTGGTTCATCAGCATGCCCTGCTTCGTGAAGAACGTCATCGGCTGCTGGAAGATGAGCGCGAACACGAGCAGGACCGCCCAGATTGGCAGGAGGCCGAGTATGATCCTGGCCACGCTGGGAGCCGCAGCCCCATTGATCTGGGTCTCCTTTTTATCGGACTGTTCAGCCTTCAGTGGCTCCTCTTGCAACCTGCGGATGTTGCAAGAGATCGAAGAGAGATTACTACAAGAATTATTCCTAGGACGATTACTACATACAAGATGAAAACAAACAATAATCAATCACATACTCGAGCTCAGAAATGGCATGGCCATTGTCGTCTCTCTCCCTCGACGGCAGGCTGATCTTCCCACCAGCGAGAATCGACTTGAAGACCTTGTTGAAGATGGTGTTCGGCGAAGACGACGACGGCCTTCCAGCGTCCTTGGGCTGCGTCTTGGTCTGCGCCTGCCTGTACAGAGGGGTGCAGCAGAAGAAGGCGGCGACAGAGAGCGCCATGACGCCGGAGGGGATGGAGAAGCCGAGCACCCAGCCCAAGTTGTCCTGGACGTAGGACATGGTGGAGTTGCCCAGCAGGCTGCCGCTGCACAGGCCGAAGTACCACCACTGGAAGAACTTGCTCTTCACCTTGCCCTTCTCCTCCGCCGTCATGGCAGAGCCAGGGCCAGGCTCCGCCGCCTCCGCGTCGCCGTCGTCGTCCCCGATGCCGAGCTGATCGGCCCCGAAGGCTTGCAGCGAAGGCTGGTATCCGCCCTGCCCGATGGACATCAGGTAGAGCGGGATGTACAGCGTGGCGCGCGGCATCCGTGTCCGCAGCAGCGCCCAGCCGGTGAGCGCCGCCATTCCCTGACAGAGCAGCAGCAGCATCAAACTATCAATAGGTAGTCGTCGCTGTCATGTTTTTGCCACTTCCTGTTTGTACAGTGCGTAGTCTGATTATGCCTGCCCTGAATCATCAGAAACTACACCCAAATGTCTGTATCTGCATTCTGCAAATTGGGATAGCTACTGGCTCTGAACTCTGAACCGATTTTTTTTGTTTTATGTGCACATTGAGCGGAGCACGTTCTTTCTTACAAGGTTCAGAATTGTTCCTTTTATGGAGGAATCTGCTGCTCATGCATGTTCGTTCCAGTGACCACAATGTTCATAAACGGACATGGTGATGGTTCTTGATTCCACAGTGATCATTAAACAAAAAGCAGCATCAGCAGATAGACGGATAGAGTCTGCGAGACTTACGAAGACGTAGAGCAAGGAGGATGCGGCGATGGTGGAGTAACGGTCCCAGTAGGAGTCGGCCAGGATGGCGCTGAGGAGCGGCAGCATGAAGCTGACGCCGTTCCAGGTGACGACGCTCTTCGCCGCCGCCGCCGTGCTCATCCCCACCACGTTGGTGAGGTACGTCACCAGGTTCGACCCCATCCCCTTGTTCGAGAACCTCTCCACGCCCGCCATCACTGCCATCATCTCCCAGCCGCATTAGAGTTGCTTGCTTCAACAACTGACCTCGAAAAAGACGGGTGTACGACGAATCGACGAGACTACCTCATTACCTATGATCAGGACGCATGGCCGGCTGAGCCTGATCGTCGCCTTCGTGTTCGTCATCGTCTTCTCCGGCGACATGGTCGTCCTCGCTCGGCAATTCGGACCACCACCACCACGTGCTCCGTCGGTCTCCGATGAGCCGAAGTCTACGCGCGACGACGGCAGCAGACGGGGTGTCGTCTCCTTTCTCCTCGATCTCCACTACCATGCATTGCGCATCGAGCACTCGACCGGCCGGTGGGATTAAACCAACGCCAAAAGCTACATTGGGACGACAACAGTCTCCTCCGGGGATACGTTTCTACGGCCAGCGACGGCGAGCAAGTAGTGGAATCCACCACTGACAACACAAGCGACCGGCCGGCCGGGCCTCGTCCTCCTGGCTTTTCTGTAAAACAAAAAAGGGGCGCTTCCGTTGCTCGGCAGGGGGATGGAGATGGCTTCTTGCGTGGCGATGGTGGCACCTCCACAAAGCAGGCAAAGGGAGCTGCCCTGATCACCTTAGTGCACAACGTACACACAATTTTGGCAGAAAAAGGTTTAACATATATATATTCCGAGACTTCTTGTGAAAACGTGTAATGTTGCAAATTTGGAGTGCTCGAGTATTGTTGTTGTCTGAAGTCTGAACCATGCATGCATGCTGTCGAAATCTGCAGCAGCCGGGATTATTCCTATGCCAGTACGGCCTCGGGTCCTTTGGCTGCTCCGTGGCATTATTGCGCCGATGAATCAGAATTCACTAGCCAGAATCATCTACTGAGACTACGTGCAATGGGTTGGATAAATGGATTGTCTATACTGTAGCGACACTGTTCACAGAAGTGAGGCAGTTCTGAGATTTACTTGTGATGTTCAAGTTCAGAATCTTCGATCGATGGGTTGAGTTTTTCCCAGGAATTAATGCACGCTGGCTTGAAATGGTATCTGAACCTGGCACTGCGTTTTTCCTTTGATCAGCTAACTGAATCGAAAACCTAGTAGCATTTCCGGCTCAAAAATGTTTGAGTTTAGAAGCCCTGGTGATTACAGATGCCGTCGCTTTTTGGCACAAATTTTGTTTCTGTTTGACTTCTCTAGACCATTATTCCAAACAGTTTCAGAACTGTGTGGGAAAATATGTAGCGCATTGGTGGAAAGAAACGAACTCATCCAGAAAAAACAAAATTTATCGGCCAAAAGAATTTGAAAAAATTACCACGCATGCATCCATGCATATACGATGTACCAAAAGTTCGTGTGCAAAGCCCTTGTAAAAGTTCATGGGAAAATTAAATATTTCACGCACATGTGTATTGAACGACAAAATATCTTGTAATGCACAAGTACCTGAAATTTGTCTTTTACAATGCACACATGTATAATAAAAATGTTTACTTTCATATGAATTTTTACAAAACGAGTTTGAACCTTGAATTTTTGTACAAAAGTATGTCTATGGAAGATATGGCAAGTTCTAAAAATTTTCGAGCAAGTTTTGAATGAGTTGGCATATATTGCCAAGAGTTGGTTTGCAATCTATATTATTTCCCCACCATGTGGCGCCAAAACTAGCAATGGCGTCCTGCTATGGAAAACCTTTTTTCAGTTAGCACTTTTTTTAAAGGAAAAACTCAAATCTTAGCAGACATTTTGATAGCACTCTTTGTAAAGATGACATGGCCTTCCACTGAAAACATGATCAATAATGACCCAGAAATGCTAGTCATTGGAAGATTTGAGAAATGCTACTCAAGCGACAAATGTGATTCCCTTAATAAAATAGAATAAAATAAATTAGGAAATGTAACTCATCAATATTTGACATTTGAGAAAATTTGCATTGCGAATTAATTGGAGGTTTGTGGGCCCCAAGATAATACAATCGACCGTTAGATTAATGGATAGAAGTCAATCTAAGAGTGAATATAACTTTAGGTAGAAAAGTTTGGAGTGTAAAATATATTATAAAAACTAGCTCTTTTATAGGGTAGATTTTATATTTGTTTTATTGTGACTGTGTCATGCATATTTATCATTTTTTGGTACAATCTCTATTCCATTATGAATTTTGTTGATATCAACAATTTTGTTAGTTCATCCACAAACTCTAGAATTTAGTGGTGTTATTTTTCAATGGGACATCTATACTACCATATTTAAAAACATTATTAGTGCACCACAACACCACACACTTGCTATTGAATTTTTACAAACGATTTTGCACCTTGAGTTTTGGTAAAAAAGAATGTCTATATGGATGTACTATAAATATATCAAGTTCCCAAAGTTTTTGAGAGATAAAAATAAGTTTTTGAATGAGTTTTCATATTTCCACTAATAGTTGGTTTGCACTTTATATCCCCCCAACTACGTGCCACCAAAAGTGGCAATAACATCATGCTATGGACAACCTTTTCGGCTTTTCCTGTTAGCATTTTAAAAGAAAAACTCAAATCTTGGCAGACATTTCGATAGCACACTTTGTAAAGATGGCGTAGCCTCCTCCCCCTTCCTCTGAAAAAATGATGTGTTAATCTCAATTTTGAAAAAAAATAATGAACTAGAAATATGCTAGTCATTTGGAGATTGAGAAATGTTAATCAAGCAAGAAATGTGATTCCCTTAATAAAATAAAATAAAATAAAAATAGGAATTGTGACTCAATAATTGTTGAGAATTTGAGAAAGTTTTCATTACAACTCAATCATATTAAGATTTGAGTTTTTTTATTGAGAGTGTGTCATATTTGACATTTTTTTTTACAATCTCTATTCCATTATTTGGGAATTTTGTCGATATTGCAATTTGTCAGCGCATTCGTGCGCCAGATGATGTGTGTACATGCGTGCACGTAAATATCTATATTTAATCTATGTTTACACTGTGTTTAAAAACACCCAGCACCACACACTTGCTAGGTGACGCACCATGTACAACATAAACTTGCTTTGCCACCCAACCTTGTGTGACACTCCATTAAAGCCTCACTCGAGCCAAATAGCGGTTTATCAGGCTGCCGATGCAAAAGGAAAATCCTTAAGGTCATTCTCAGTGAGAATTTCATGGCGAAAAGAATGATGCATTACAGTGTTAACGGTGTTTCTGAGTTTCATCTATACGAAACCTTTTCATCTCCAAAAGAACTCTCTCTCTCTCTACTGCTCTCTTCGTAACTATCTTATGTTACCAAACATAGGAATAGAGTCATTTCATAAAACTTTGAGAATGAACTTACCATACATCAAGACCTTTCGAATGGCTAATAATTAATATAATCATAGGAATAGTCGTTCCATAAAAATTTGAGAATTAACTTACGATAGATATCAACTCTTTTTAAGATGGGGTGGTTTCCTCATATCAAACATCCCATCATTAATAAGAGAGATGGCTAATCGCAAAATGTGGTACGGAGAAAAGCGAGAGATACTGTACGTGTGTCCTATGATCATTTACTTGAGGTCCAAGTCGTTCAAGTCTTGCATATGGACATCATGTCGCCACGCTATGCGCTTGCTTTAAAGAAAAGAGATACCGACATTGGCCAAGAAAAGAAAGCACTCCTAATTTGTTCGGGAAAAATTGTGGAAGAGCTTCAAGTGCAGCATAGCAGATTCCTGATTCGCTATCAATCATTCCCGGACCAAGTGACAATGTACACATTCATTGCTGGATTGCTTTACTTGATTAAGATCACGATAAGTGAGATAAGAAAAACAGGGACAACAACACTTTCGCAGAACAATCTCCAGGTGCTGGCCGACGTGGAGCTCACTTCACTGAGATAGATCTTCTTTGTGGCTCCACTTTTTGGGGCCCTGGAATTGCATATTTATGTGTGATTGGTGGAGAATTCCACTCTCCCACGACGTGGCACACTAATCTGGAGACGCCATTTTGATAAGTTAAACCCTTTTTTTCATTTCTCAACATGTTATACTTAATTGCTACTGTAGATGTTTTTCGTTTCAAAGAATATAAGCTAAGCAATTAATGCATACAAGTTCTTTTGGATGTAAATAGGACTGCTCTATACTACTCCCTCAGTTTTTATATGTATGACGTTCGAACAGGAATTGTTAGTTCAATTAACAAAACGAATTGCCGTCCGAACGACTTCCATATCCGAACGGAGGTAGTAGTATACATTTAGGTGAAGAATCATCTGCAAGCAAAAACTGATTGTGGAAGCTAGCTGCAGCCATGACCGGATGAGTGATTTAATTTAGCCGAAGTCAACACCAACTTTTATGTTTTTGTGCATTATTTCACGCTTGATTCTTTCTTATCCTATGGCATAGCGCACCTTCGCCTCCCTCATTCCCCGCTGCTGCTTTGGCTATGCTATAGCCTCTTGTTGAAACGTCAAAACGCATGCGTTCGAGAGCATGCCTCGTGCAGCAGGGCAATGGTTCAATGGAGCGCCTCCGCATGAAAGCAGCCAAGCTGCAAGCCTTCAATTCGATCTAGATGAGGCATTGGAGCTATACTGACGCGTGAATCGAGATTTGTATTATTATTGGTCGTCGGGGAGTTGGCATAAGATCAAGCTCCTCCAACTTAGCTTTGTACGCCATGATCTTGAATTTCACCCTTATTCTAAGCCTCTAGCTCCCCCACCGTTGATCCTAGCTTGGGTCTAAGTCTTTTACATCCAAACCTTTCATTCCCTACTTATTTCGTCCTTCTTGGCAACCCAAATGGGCCTATTCCATCCAGCCCTGTGTGTAATCACCTTACCATTTGCATTTTGTTCTTGGTATTGTAGCTGGGATTGGTCAAGGGTGGTAAAGGGTTCTCAAATTTTGACTAGCTATTTTAAGGATTGGGTCCGAAACGAATTGGATCATATTTCTATTCACTATTTAATTAAAAATCATTTAAGGTTCATTTGGATTGTGAAGAGACATTTAGATCGTGGTTCACAACCACCCCTTACATGATGAAGGCTTTGATGGCGGGGTGTTCTTTTTCTCCCTCTTTGTGCCCATTTTTTATCGTGCTTCTTTTACTTCTCCTTGCAGAACTGACACTTCGAGCATGTCGTGGTAAGACATACTCTCAAGCGCGGCCGGATCCTCTGCAGTCCGTCCCTCTGCAGTTCGGTCACTGACGCATGGGCCCAGCCCCACGTGTCAGTGACTGAACAGTACTGCAGAGGATCCGGTTCCGCTCATTTACGATGCGTGGTTGCATAGTTATGTTGAAATATGGTCTCTGCCTCTGCATGGCTTGCCACGATATGACCGTGGCTTGTGAACAGAATTTTGCAGATACCAATTTTTTTTATGGATTCAATTTTTAATTTGCCCGATCTTTAAACTAGAGTTAATCCATGCATCAAACTTTGCGCTTCACTTGTTCATCACCTTTGCACCTATCATAAACATCAATTGTCAACAAGTCTCCTCGTGGGTGTCACATCTCTATCTCTAAGCTTACAAGGTTTAATTTGAGTAAAATCCACTAAAAACAAAGTGGGGATTTGAAAACTTACGTAGAGTCCATGTTGTAGTAGGAGATGGAGCGGAAGACTTGCACGATTTGATCGAGGATTTGAAAACGGCTATAACTGCAGTACCGTATGCACTCGTCTTGCGTTTGCATGGTTTGGTAGTTAAAGCTGTGTCGTTGCACAACGACAAACCTTGCAGTAGCAAAATGTGTATGGTGTCATTAGTTTATGGTGGCTTTTGATTCTATTGCGCAGGTAATAAACCAAATAAAACATGTGTTCCATTACCATGCTACTCTCTCCATTATTTTTTATTTGGTGCTTCTTAATAAAAATGAACTAGACAAACATTTAAGAATATGAATAGTATATAATATTGCTTGTGTTTATATTAGTCCCACCTTTCAACCAAACATCACCGATATAACAACATGATGCATTTACTGATATGCATCACTTAAAGCAAGATGACTAGCTGAGGTCACCTGACTAGCTACCGTATTACTCATATTTCAAACTCTATTCTATATACGCGTGTTATACGATGTCATATACATGATCTAGTGATCTTAGCCTTAAAATGTATAGTCCTAGATTGTAGTGCACCTAAAAATGTTACTAAGTTAAGAGGTATAATCTTTAAAATCTAAATAGCTACTCCCCACTGCCTATTTCTCTTACATGCATGAAGTCACATCATCACAGAGTCCACTAAGTTCTATATCATATCAAAATCCACTAATACATCTATTTATATTTTTTATCGATTTTCTATGACTTTATGCATGCCGTGCTTTTTTGTGGCACATGACAATATCACAAATTTAGAGCTTGCTTGGTTTTGACTAAAATTGGCCACGCCACCAATTTTGATATTGGACCAAAATGGCCCTTATTATTATGTAAATCGTGCTTATTGGATAATACAGAATAAGCTACGCCGCTAATAATGGTCCCCCACGCCGGAGGCTAACCCGATGGGCGACAGTGCACGATGTGCTTGCAAAACTGTTAGGGGTGTAATCGATTGGATGGATATTGCTGATACTGTTTTCTCATATTTTATTTTTGAATCCGAATCGAATATTAGTATTGTCAAAAGTGTCAGATAAGATTTAATAGTCATTAACGTCATATTTAATCACTTTTGAGTGCTTGGATATGGATCAAATAAGAAATATCTGGATTCAGTTATAGACCATATCTCAAATTTTTAAACAGATTCAAAATCAACGCATAATATCCGTACCATTTATACCAGTAAACTGCAATTGCGAAGCACATGGAAATCCAAACGCGCACGTGCAGACATGCTCGACAGCGGCCGGCTGCCTTTCCTTGCCACTCCTGTCCCCCCAACTATTCTCCCTCGCCTCCGATCTGCAGAGCAGAGTTCAGTACGATTAATACGAATAAGAAATCCACCTCGCAATCACACTCCAGCTTAAACTAATCCCACGGCGATCGCGGGATCCGACGAGCCACCCCGCCGCATCTCTCCCCCTGCTCTGCTCTGCTCGATTCCCACCCAACTCCTCTCGCCTCGCCGAGATCCAAAAATCGCAGCGCCGGGATGCCCGACGCAGCGGCGCCCCCGCCGCTGCCGCTCCTGGGGGCGGCGGCCGCCGCGCTGCCGCGGGCGAGGCGGCGGCAGCAGCAGCACCGGAGGGGGTGGCGGCGCCCGCGCGGGCTGCTGGCGTGGGGCACACTCGTGGCCTTCTTCTTCGTCATGAACTGGTGGATGTTCTCCCGGCTGCAGGACCCCGCCGCGCGCCCGCACTTCCGGCTGCGGCGCCACCCGCCCCGCGCTCCTGGAGCTGTCAATTCGTCGCTACTGACTCTGGTAATGCCGTGGCTGGCTTCATTTAGGTTGAAACATACGGAGCCGTAAATTTATGTCATTTCTTACTTCCATTTTGAAACCTGCCTTGGTTTGTAAGTTATTTCAGCCTTTTCGGTTGGGGAGAGCAAAGATGTTAGTATTAAGTTGCGGTTGTGTGTAGCCAAATAGCCATGAAAAACTAGTGTTACATCGCTCAATTGCAATTTTTTAATGCTACGCCTATATCTACTGCTATTGGTACATATACTGCTTAGTTACTAGTAATAATGTCTTCACGGCATAATATTATCTTACACCTAAATTGATATTCTATGTTAATGCAATTCTGGGTTGCCAAAAGAATCATCCTTTAAATAAGAAGTCTGTTTATTGTGATGGATTGAGTACACCATTACTAACTTATGATTTTTATTACTGAAATGCTTTAAGGAAGAGGTGGCTGGCGTTGCCAAGGGGAAGAGGCCACATAGGGTTATGCTTACTCGGCTGCTTTCCTTGGCAGCCCATGCTTTGGCAGAGGTAACATTCATAATGCAGCTATCATGATCTTTTCATGTTCAGATTTGGCCATATATTGCACATATGTGAAAATATGTCACTGGTAATGATGTAAGGTGTAATGCTAATTACCTAGGCAGAAACCAGGCCTGAACCTAATGATTTGTGGAAAGAACCTATAAATGCTACTTTGTGGAGACCTTGTTCGGACCAAAGGGATTGGGAAGCATCAGGTAATTGTCAGTTTATGTAACTTGGCATTGCCTTTGCATTTGTCTTAATATTGCTTTTGGTTTATTTTCCTTGTTTCCATTCGTATATTTTTTGTTTCAGTGTTTTGTTTCTTTAACATCAATTCTTTTTAACTACAGAGGGGACCAATGGCTACATCATGATCAGTGCAAACGGTGGCATAAACCAGCAAAGGGTTGCGGTGAGTTTTCCAGTACTCCAGTAATCCTAACTAGATGTTTGCCATCATTTTATATTCGTCTGTATTCCTCAAATCTTCTGATGAAATTTCTGTTAATCTTGTGTATAGAGATTATTCGTTTGTGTTTTTTAATATAAAAATGGACCTTTTTCCTCTTATTTTTCTACAGTAGTTACTTGTTTTATTGGATGGTGGAGTATTTCCATCAGATCTGTTAATGGAAATGGAGATACCTCGTTTCGGGAAAAAGGATGGTGGAGGATGATTGGTGGGTGGTGGATGGCGGATGGCGAAGAGTGTACTAGTGAAAGGTGTTCTGCCTTGGCCCTGGACTTGATGGCATGATTCTGGAGCCATGGTCGGCTGTGGCACTGGGGATTGGGGACTAGGGAGGCAGGACTGAGAGAAAAGGAACAGAGAATATCAATCTATTGCTCGAGTTCCTGAGTACAGATAGCCTCATACATATAGGCTTTGTTACATTGCTTGCCCCTCGATCAATCTAATCAACTTCCTTTAAACAAATATTACTTGCTAAAATCAACCTCCTAACAAACTCGATTTCCTATCCAACTGATTAGACTCCTTATCGATAACTGAATAACCTGAACCAACTGAAACGTCCTGATGCCAACTGCTTTCATCCAATTTCCTGTGCGCAATCTGATAACACTGCGTGGTCCTTCTTCTGGTGCCCCTCATGCTTGAGGGGCCCACATGACAATTTATGGGCTTCAAATATTGAATATCATTCTCTTTCAAATTTTACACTACTGTCCTAATGTAACTTGGTCAAGGATGCCAAGGAATCTTGTTTCATGAACCCAAGTTCAAGGATTTTGCTTAATATTGGCTTCAAATAGATCAAATTACTGCATAGAGCACAGAAGAGGATTTCACGGTGATGTTGTTTTGTTCAACAGCACAAGATGTATCAGTCTTAGCTACTTCTAGAAATATCCTTAGTATTGCTGGTTTAAACCTACACATTTGCTTGGAAAGAGTTTTCTTATTTTCTTGCAAGAATTTGTATGTATAGGTATAGCTATGTCATTGATTTTGATCCCTTTTTTATTAACAGATTTGCAATGCTGTTACCATCTCTCGATTGCTCAATGCAACTCTTGTCGTCCCAAAATTCTTGTACAGTAATGTTTGGCTGGATAAAAGGTAACCTTAATGTTTTCGCTAATGATATCTGTCTTATTCTGATTTTCAGACAGCTTGTCTCAATAACTGAATCTTATATTCTTTATAAATGACAAATGAAATCAATATCTTAGCCAGTTTGGCGATATATATCAGGAGGATTATTTTATCAATTATTTGAAATCTGATATTCGGATTGCAAAGGAACTTCCGGTAGAGCTGCAATCGTTAGACTTGGAGGCAATCGGTAGCCTTGTAAGTAACTGGACTAAGTTGTGTAAAGCTGTTGAAAGTACATTGTTAGAAAGTTGGTCTTATATTTTATTATTGTAACTCTTATCTGCAGGTTAATGATACTGATGTCATGAAAGAGGCAAAGCCCAGTATATACGTAAAAAAAATACTGCCAATTTTGTTGAGGAACAGAGTTGTTCACTTTATTGGATTTGGTAACCGCCTGTCTTTTGACCCGATTCCTTCTGACCTTCAGGTATTACTCCAACTAGTCACATGTAAGTTCATTTTGGACATTTATGTGGTTTAACAACATTTTGGTTGCCAATATATATTATTTGTGATATATCTATATCACAAAAGGTGGGGTGCTGGGTCTGGGGAAGGGATTTTGTAGTATATCTATATAATCTAATAAAATTGCGACATTGTGAAAGTCCTTTTTGTGACTACTACTAACCATTTTCATATGTCTTATTTATTTATTCCTATTTCCTAAAGATGCTGAAAATCGAAATTAATAGTTCAACAACAGAACAACTCTTACTTTTGAGTTGCAATATTGTGGTGATTGCTACTCCTTCCTCAAAATAATTGCAGTCCTAGGTGGAAAATGGCGCATATGCCCATAGTTGATTGTTGAATTGGACTACCTTTTCGTTTTTGTGGTGGAATTAAATCTGCTACATGCATGCATACAGATCACTTGTCGTACATAGGAGTATTATGCAGTTATTTTGAGACATTTTGAATCCTAGATCTGCAGTTATTTTGAGACGAAGGGAGTACCATTTACCTGCACACTTTTCCTTTCGAGTCAAAGTTCATTGATTTTCTTGAATATTCTCACGCTAGGCTGCATTTACACTTTCATTAGGACGTGAATATTGAAATGGTTGTTTTGGTATCAGGGTTGTTACCTTTCTGCTGTTTGCATCTCTTTGGTTCGTTCCTTCCATAATGAAAAAAAAAAAAAATCAAGTGCATGCTCTGACCGTATATATGTATGCTTGCTCCTCCACAGAGACTGCGATGCAGATGTAACTTTCATGCTCTTCGTTTTGTACACAAAATACAAGAAACAGGTGCACTTCTTGTAGAGAGGTTGCATGGCCATAGGCCCCACTTGTCACCTTTGAATGATAATCTTTTGGGCAAGTTTGCTGTCAAGCCTGCGCCGAGTGTGAACATGAGTGATTCACCCAAATACCTGGCTGTTCATCTCCGGTTTGAGATTGATATGGTTGCATACTCGTTGTGTTACTTTGGTGGTGGCAAAGAGGAGGAAGATGAATTAGAGGTTTATCGCCAAATTCACTTTCCTGTTCTGACAGAACTAAAGAAGACGACAAAGTATGTATTCAGTTCTACACTGCATGACCATAAAAAAAATCTTTTCTCTTTTCTAAGCTTGGAAATTGGAGAAAATGTGTCATGTTAAACCTAAATGTGCAATCCTAATATTGATCTATTGCTGCCCTTTTCCATCAACAATAGTTTTTGACAGCAACATACCATGTTAGGTTGCCCTCTGCTTCTTTCTTACGGTCTGAAGGCAAATGTCCCCTTGCACCTGAAGAGGCTGTCCTTATGCTTGCTGCTATTGGTTTCAAGCGCAACACAAATATATACGTTGCAGGTGCAGAAATCTATGGAGGGAGGCATAGGATGGCTGCCATAAGTCGACTTTATCCTTCTTTACTAACCAAGGAAACCCTTCTTTCTCCATCAGAGCTTGAACCATTTAGGAACTTCTCATCTCAGGTAAATTTCTGCAAGATATTCTGTATGATCTCTTCATTCTTGTATGATCTATGTAGAAAAAATTTATAGAAAATGTAATGCAAAAGTTTAAAAGGAAGTAGGCATACCTGCTACTTTGTGCACCGAGTAACTGAATTAATATCACGTACATAGAGGTCAACATGTTCCTTACCAGTAAAGTTCTAATTTTATATTCAGCCTTCATTATAGAGGTAATTCATGTGGGCAGCAAGCCAGTAACAATTAGAGTGATATTATTTTAATTTTACAATTGTATCTTGTGAGTTCTATTACACTTAAATGAATAATTTGTTTTTATGCCGGCCCCCATTTGCAGTTGGCAGCCCTGGACTTCATTGCATGTGCAGCTGCAGATGCATTTGCTATGACTGACCCAGGAAGTCAGTTCTCGTCTCTTGTTCAAGGCTACCGCATGTACTATGGTGGTGGGGACCTGCCCACAATAAGGCCAAACAAGCGTCGCCTAGCTAGCATACTTGTGAAGAATGCCACAATTGAGTGGAATGAATTTGAAACTAGAGTAAGAAAACTCATACAGCAAACAAAGCAAGTTCATGAGAGGCCTGTTGCAAGAAGCATATTTAGACACCCACGATGTCCAGACTGCATGTGCCTAACGGAGCATTGAGACTTTTTGATAGTTTCTTGCTCCTGTACTAATGCCTTTTTGAGAAGAAAGACTATACCAATGAGAGCACCAAAGCTAGTTCCTTCGTGCTTCAGCTGACTTCTGGATGTCTCTTTCACCTGAACTACTGTTGGGATCAAATTGAAGAAAAAAGAAAATACAGTGATGGAGCTCTTGTAGCAGAGAAGCAGTATGGCTGACCAGCCTTGTCCATCATCTTTGCTGCCGTGATCTACTACCGGACATTATGTTGGATTTGGATCTTTTGGCAGATTCTTGTCTCGTGTGATGGAAGTGGATCAGGGACTAAAATTTTCATCTGGAAAGCAATGCTGCCATATTTTTGCTTGGGCTCAGCTAAACTAGGTATGGAGATGCATTGTCTGTATCTGGCAGAAGACGTATTATAATGACCAAGCTGAGCGATTGTCTCAATTGTACTCGTTATAATTCAACAAGTCAGGCCACCTGAGTTCTGCAAACCAAATATGCCATCTCCGCTGTTGTTTCGTATTGTTCAATCTGACCAGGTGGCATCTTGACTCCTTTTTTACCATTCTTTTTGGTGATCGAGTACTGTTGTACCATAAGAGGCATATATAGCAATGTTGTAAGTTTATGTCAACTGAAAGTTCATTATCAGTAAGAGAATGATCCTTTTTGTGCAAACTCTATGCTGATCTAAGGGCAAACTTGTATATTCATGTTTTGACAGTTTTCTTTAGTTTTCTTTCTTTTCTTTGAAAATGTCCTGAAAGGGCGAATCAGCTCTGTGTGATGTGCATTGCGATGACCAGAGGTCCCTTATGTCTGGTATTGGAATTGGAAGGCATTTTTATGATGATCTTTGGATTGATTGTTAAAAGTTGTCATCTGAAAGAGAGCCCTGACCAGGGAGTCTCATTTGACGTGTATGCTTTGGACTTCTAAGGCTGGTTTGGTGGGTACTCCTGGATTTTGGATTGAAGTGGTTTGAGTGAGATTGAGATGGATTTAAATCCACACTAGTTCAAAATCTTTCTCAATCCTTCCTAATCCACTTTAATCCTTCTCAATCCATGAGTTGCTAAACTGGGCCTAGTGCGTTTGGATTTTACGCATATTTGTACATAAAAATATAATCATATAAGTTCTGCTAAAGCACCATTAATGAAAAACAAGTTACTTGAACAATATATATAGTTGTTTGATAAGACAAACAGTCAAACATTCTATCTATACAAGCTAGCGGTCTCATACATTTTAAAAACCAAGGCAGTATCACGAGTTGATCAATCGAGCCTATTATAAACAGTAGTTTACTGATGTATTGTAGCCAATGGACTTGTTGACCAAGGCAAAGAGACTAGGCAGAAGCATGTAGACTTTTTCCATATATATCTTGGAGAAGGGGAAGGAGCGTTTACCTGAAAGGCAGAAACGACTTCCTGCCAAAGACATGGTTCACCACTTCTCTTTGTTTTGTTCGTATCCTTATTTCTGAACTTTGTTCAGAGCCACATTTCATTTTAACAGAATATGAATATAACTGTGACGTGCGTGATATAAACAACAGATACATATGGTTCACATCATAAAAACATGGAGATTTTTTCCTTACCTTTCGGTTTACTTTTATTTCTGGGAAATAAACTAAAATCAAACCACCTAAGAATGGTACAACCGTTTCTTGTTGGGAGTATTATACCCTTTTACACTGATGAATTAAGACCCCCAATGAAATGAATAATCCCTATAGTAAGGAGAGTCTCGCAGGAAAGAAAAAAAAAAAAAAAAAGCGGCGGCGGCAGCAGCAAGCTGCCCACTACGTCACTCCTTATGTTAGCTACCGCCACGTCCCTACAAAAGCACCGCGCCCCCCCGACCACGACCTTTCTCAATCGGGGAAGCGTCAGGAACTCAAGCTCTCAGCTCGTTTACATCGCACATCACCTGCTCGATCAATTGCCCGAGCCTGCCCTGCGCTGCGCTGCGCCGACGTCGATCCATGAGCTTCCTCGCCGGCCGCCTGGCCGCCAAGGAGGGCGCGTACTTCCTCCAGGAGTCCAAGACCGCCGTCGGCCGGCTCGCGGAGAAGCTCCCGCCCTCCGCTTCCACGTCCGGGGCCGGGGGTGCGCGCACGTCGGCGCAGGCGCAGCAGCCCTCCCCCGACGTGCTCCCGGAGATCCTCCGCCACGCCGTGCCGATCAAGGGGGCGCTGCCGCCGGCCGAACCCTCCCTCTCCGCGTCCTCCCGCTGGGCCCTCCCGCCGGGCGAGAACACCGAGGCCGCGGGCCTGCACCCCGACGCGCTCAATCCGCTCCGCTCCTACGTCTCACTGCCGCAGGCCACCTTCGGCCCCAAAAGGTGCGCTGCTAGCTCCCGGCTCATGTCTTTTCCCAAATTTGTCGTTCGGAGTAGACTGTTGAGTTCCGGCCTTCCGGGTGTGCGCGTGCACGCGTATGTTTTGCAATGATTAATTTTGTACCCCCTCATTGTTCATGCTTCATCCTTGGAGTTGGTACACTGGCAAGCAGTTCGGCAGTAGAGGAGTTGTGAATACGCTAGATACGGGTTCAAGTAATTGTTAGGAGGTGTGAACTGGAACACATTTAGAGCAACAGTCTGCACAATGTACACCCATTTCCTGTCGTATGGAAATTATTTTTAGACAGATTTATGTTGCCTGATGCATTGATCTACATGCTATCTTGTACGAGCCAGTTCAGAATATACAATTATATCAATTGGTTATATGTCCAACACGCGTGCTAACATTAGAAAACTACACTTACGAATTTGCAATATTCAAAGCAAGGTGGCTGGTATTTATTAACATTGGTTAAATCAGCTATTATTCACTGCGAACACAGGTCTCAAAAATAAAAGTGCTTTCATTTGTTAGTCTGATACAGATATAGGGATTTAAAGTACTGCAAGTTCTATCCGAATTCAAAACTTAACTGCAGTCTACAACCAGGATCTGTAAATCCTTTTTTAACCATACGTTTCTACATGCAGGATCCGTAAAGGAAAACATTTTCTGGTCTTTATCATTCAAGTCTTTCTTGTGGTTCCAAACTGCTACATGAGCGTTTCTTATGCTCTCAGGCATCTTGCAATGTACTTGAGTTATTGCTGTGCCTGTAAAACAGAACCTGATAATATATTTGTCTCATTCTATTCTGTGTTTTTTTGTCATTTTGTTTGCAGATGGCAGCTTCCAGATGAACAACCTAACTACTTGGCTTCAACAGCCAATGAAAGGCGGCGGGATAGGAACCCACCTCCCATGGACCCTGAGAAGTTGAAGGCTGTAATTGCTGGATATTCGCAGAGTATATTTGCTTGCCACACAATTTTGAATTCTAGTGTTCTTGAAGATCTTCTGTTCTCATTTTAGATCGTTGCAGTTGGGAAGGCGTTTCTTGCTGCAACTATTTTGGTGTTTGGAGGAGCAACAGCTGTGCTATTGTACACAGCAGATAGGCTACAGTTGCATTCAGTAAGTCATGGAACCTGAAATTGAACTGTGAAAAAATTCATGTGAAATTGAACTGTTTCTTGTGAAATTCCTACGCGATTCCTATGAAATTTCTGCGTTCTAAACAAGCCCTAAATGACATTTAACCAAAACAGAAGTATACCGTACCAGAACTTAAACAATAATGCTTAGCTTATGTCCAGATGCTAGAGCATGCCATTCCTTTGTTTTGTTTAAACTCAATGATTTGCTAATTGATTGGTCTTAGCTGTCTTTACTCATTAGTTCTTGAAATGTTGATCTTTTCATTTGGAACTTGCTGATTTGCATGGGTCTCAATTGTTACCCTTAACTATGCTAAAAACTCTCATTTCACAGGGATGAGGGGGAAAAAGATTCATAGCATTCTTCAGTTATTGAATGTTTCATGCAAAGTCAATTAGGAAGTTTTTTTAGTATTTAAACATTTAAGTAATATTTTCACTGCCACTCTGAATGCTAATAGGGCATAGGTGCATAGCAACCCTTTCTAGACTATGGTTCGCTTGCCACTCCACCATGGCAAGGGAACTCAGTTTCGTAAATAAGGTTTGAATATCTATGGAATGGCAAACTTATGTGCCACCAATGGTGCTCTTGCAAACAGATTCATTTGTGCAGGAGTTTATTATTGACATAAGCTGTGGAGGTGCTTATCTGGTGAAAATTTTGGATGGTACCATTGAAGTTGTCAAGGGATTCTTAAGTTTAATCGTAGTTATATTAGTCTAAGAAATTGGAGACATGAAATGATGCGGTTTCACATGGTTAATCCAATGGTTAATCGTAGTTGTGTGAAGTAGCCAAATTTTATTTCTTTTTTGGCGCATACGTAACACGTTATATACAAAGTGTTAAAGATTTCGTATGAACTCAAGCCTTAACAGTACCAATGAAGAAGCTGAAACTTTCTGCAATTCAGGATAAAAGAAATCCAAGTGTCAAATAGCCACTCTGAAACAACTGTTGTTTCTACTTTCAGGTAGATGATGTTAAAACTAAAGGAAAGGATGCACTGCGGCCAAGAGCTGATATGATTAAAGAACACATAGCTCCACTAAGAAGCTGGGTCAGTGAACTTTTTTGCTATTGTTTTATTTCTAGCTGAACAATTGCTTAATATACTTTGAGTTTCCACTCTGTGCATTGTATTTCAGTCTTGATCAAGTTTGCTTTATGCGGTTGCGTAACCTTTCCATGTTTGTAACTGCAGGCTGAAGAAATGTCCCGGAAATGGCATTTGGAAGGTGATAAGGAGGCCAAGGAGAAGTCTGTTATCATTAGAGAGCTTTCAAGAGCACTGAGCACCAGGACTCCCCCTAGTTGATGAACGGTGACATACAGTTTTTGTAAATCCACCATTATGAAGTCGTCCACTTGTGTTTCCTTATCGTTTCCATGTGTTTGTGCACATGAAACTGTATGTATTGATATGTAATGAGCAAAATCTCAACCCTCTAAGTATATAGCTGAATATATATGTTATATGTGGAGCCTTTTCAACGACAACATTGATGATCTGATATTGTCAATTTGTCATCGTCTATTAGAGCTTTGGGCACAGGGGATTGGGATCCCAATCCATGATATTGATGCAATTGAAGTGTTGTTGATGTTTGGACAAGAGAAACAGTAAGTTGGCTTTGTGATGTGAAACGCTCTCCGTGCCTATGTATCGTGACTCGTAAGACATTTTTTGGCATGACGGACCTGAGTCTGACGGATTGACGTGCCGGCAGGCCTAATTGTGTTGAACATACGGAATTTTCAGTGGCCGTGCTGACTTAGCATATACACGAGAGATCACAACGTGAAGCTTGACAAATATTGAATGTTTCGTCAAATTTGCTTGTTTTATTCTCTCTAATGCTTCACACAAGCTGTCTCTGACCATATCAGCTGCTGTTCGCGTTCACATTTTTTTTGAGGATACTTACTGAAAATGTAATGTGAGGTTTTATTATACAGAGATTTGTGGCTATGGTTCATGTGGTTGAAGGGACGTCCAGGCCTGCACGATGATACTAAAAGCTTCATTCAGTTATAAGTTTCACCTTCAACTGGCATCAATATTCTTTCCCAAAAAAGGGGAATCAAGATTGAAGCTCAACAACATCAGTGTACTCCAACCTCCAACTGAACTGCACAATGGAGTAATGCAAAAATCCACTATAGATCTAATCAGTTTTTGATACTCAACAAACTCCTCGATATAAATCTATAATAAATATAACAATGCAGCAAGCAAAAATTCGCTGTAAGACACCTCAGACAATTAGAAAATCTGAGTAGACTTCGCGATGTACCATAAAATTCAAGTTTGCGTTTTTATCAAGATGATTGCACACTACACCGGACTTGTGGCATCAACCAACTACAAAAATGTATCACATAGGCTATGCAAATGCATGCATCCCTGCAACAAACAACTGCCACCAATATTTTTCCCTGAAAATGCCACATGTGAGTAGCTAAGATCACAATGGGCTATGCAAATGCATGCATACATGCACATTAATTTCTGCTGGATGATTTTCTCAAAACATGGCATCATAATCATCCAGTGCACCATTGTACTCCATGACCTTCCTCTTGATCTTTGAGGAATCCACCCAGGTGATGAAGTCCTCCATGTTCCTGGTCACAAGAAAAGCTGGATCGGTGACCGTCTCTGGACCTACACGAACATGCCCCTGTTCGATGTATGTCACAGCCTCTTTAAGGTGCTCTGCAAACTTGAGATTCACCATAACCGTTGCAAGTCTCCTCCTACAGTAATTTAGAACAAAAAAGCTAAGTGGAATGCAGCATATCATGTTGTTTTCTAACTTTAGTAAAGTATTATTATCAAAGTGGTTAGCCACGATTGCATGACATATTGTAGAACACACAGACCTTAGTCACAAAAAAAGGGGGGAAAAATTCTTTTAAGTGAAATTGGATATTTGGATGGCTGCTCAAAACACTTCTTTTAGAAAAGCTTGCATGATTGAAAGGGGAAAGATTGCAGAATGAGATACCTGCAGAAGGCGCTCACTGAAAGATTCTCACATTTTAACAAGGTCTTTTTTGTTGGAATTACACCCATGTTATACCTGAAATTTAAGAAACCGTATCAGAACACACAAATGAGTAGATGGGCAAGTTTACGGATAAAACTTAAAACAGTAAATACTAAGATTGAGAATATATTATATGATTAAGTCAAAATGAAATAGCTGAATGGTTACTCTTTGGCTGATTTAGCCCCAGCTGTGGTCGCTGTCCCCCGAAAAAATGTGTTAATGAAAGGACAATTGCACAAGTTCTTGTTAACCAATCTTGGGTGTGAGACAATCAAGGTGGACATTCTTTGGGATCCCTGTTACAATATTTGCAGATTTGGGACTCTAGAAAAGGTGGCACTAACCCAGGAAGAGGATCGGCACTCTTGGAGACACGAGGGGAGTGAGTATTTTTCTTCCAAATCATCTTATGAGGTCTTTTATGGTGCTATCTTTCGATCCATGGAAGAGGCTTTGGAAATCTTGGGTACCACCCATGTTCAAGGTATTTCTACGGCATGCAATTTGTAACAAGTGCTGGGCAGCAGACCGACTGGCTAAAAGGAGTCTCCCTCACCTCGAACAGTGTGTTGTGTAATCAAGAAGAGGAGACAGTGCAACATGTTCTCAACACCTGTGTCTTTGCTTGGCAACTGTGGTTTAATATATCAGATCCTATTGGTCTGGAGCGCACTGTGCCTAGGAGCAATGATAAGTGTGTTGCTAATTGGTGGAGAAAGGCTAACAAAAAATTGGGAAGACTCAAAGAAGAGATTTTAACAGTGCTATGATCCTAGGAGCTGGACCATTTCGAATCACAGGAAAGATGTGCTTTCAATGGATCATCGTCTTCACTGTCGAGAGTTGAGGCGAGCCCAGAGGCTCTAGGAGCTATTTATTGGTTGTAATAAGATACTAGTGTGAGGATTTCTTCTGGTCAGGTTGTGTTGTTGCATGTGTAGAGTAGGTGATTAGTTTCTTACCTCCTAGGTGAGGTAAGAGGTTGCTTTGTTTGGGACCCTTTCTCCTTTTCCCTCTATAATATAAAGATACACAGTTCTCCTACGTGTTTTGAGGAAAAAAACATGAAACAGATTAATATATCAACGTTCAGAGACTAGAACACTAAACCAAAATAATATCATAGCAAGCTGCATGATTCAATGCCTGGAACTCTGGGAATGAGATATAATGGTTTCCAACAAAAGCAATCTATTCCAAGGTCAAATAAAAAGATCCAAGTACAGATGATAGCCTGTGCAAATTAACTCCAGTGCAGATGTAAGAGGTTGAGAGTCCCATCACAGGCAGAGATAACTGTACTTTGCCTGGATGGCCCCAAACTCTGAAAACCCCAAACTCTGAAAACTCATAATATGTGCACTTTTCACTGCAGTAAATACTGAGAAGCTAGTCAAGTATTCATACACTGATAGCTCAACACAGTGACACTGCAGTCATTTTAAGCTTCCTTGTATGTATAAGCAGTGATTGAAACAATAGTCTAGTAATACTACAGTGTCCTGCTCCTGCCGTTCATTGAAATACCGGATACAGGTGAAAGTCCTTATAACTCCACAAGACATATATAATCTAAAAGCAGCTAAAGAGAACAATTTGTATGGTTTAGGTACTCTGATGTAACCTTAGCAGTCCAACTTAGAATTCACATGAGCAATGGATAACGGAGACATCATCTTGCAACCAAGTGGAGAAAAGTGGAGCAGCAATGACTCACAGCTTATCCAGCAGCATGTCCGTCATCTCGATTCGGAAAGGATCTCTTGGGTCCATCTGCTTTATGATGCTAACGAGCTTATGGACCATCAAGCATATGCCATTGTACCTGCCATCCCCACCACAATCACAATTTTTCAGTGCATCCTTCATCGATTGTTTTGAATGGAGATAAAAACAATAACGCAATTGTACGCCTGATACAGCGTAAAACAGAAAAAGCGTGGTTCACAGGCAAGCGGGAGAAGGTGGGGATAGAAAAGGAACCTACTTCTTGTAGTCGTCCCTCTCGACGAGGTGGTAGCGCTGCGTGATGAGCGCCTCGCGGTGGCCGCCCTCCCTCTTGTACTCCAAGAAATTGGTCCTCTTGAGGAGCTTCTGCTCGTGGTACTTGAGCTTCCTCATCTTTCAATCGCAAGCAGCAGCCAACGAAAGGAGCAAGTCGGGTCACTCGCCGACGAGAGCAGATGTCGATGCAAGCCCGGATGGATCCCCAGGAGTTAGGGCAGAGAGGCGGGGAGAGGAACGCGATGCGCCTCTCCACAAGAGAATAGATGCGTGGAGGTCTGGCTTCTTGTGTCAGTTTCGCCGGCGGCGATGACGGGCGGCGGCGGTAGAATGGGCAAAAGCACCGGGGAGAGGGAGTGAGGGGCTAGGGATTGTGTCGCCGTTTTTCTCCGCGCGTTTTGGGCCGTTTTTTCTCCTAGCGGGCCGCACTCTTCTCAGATTATTTTTTACTGGGCCGCGACAGGTGGGCAAGCGCGGCAACGCAGGCAGCGGGCGGATGGAGGAGCGGTCGAGCGGACGAGCAGCCGCGGATCCCTGGTTCCGCGGAGAGGGGCGCCGCAGCGGTCAACTGCTCTCCGGTGGTGTCCATCTCCGCCCTGGAGTGACGGATTCCTAACTGCGTATACCGCCAATGCAAGGGCCTTCTCTCACTCTTTCCTCAACTCTCGGAAATACACCAAGAGGAATGACTTGCAGGCTGTCTAGGTGGTCGCAACCACCAAAAGTATTTGGCCTTAACTTGATCAACATTGCGCAAGAGGGCTCTTTCTCAAGCTTCTCAAAGACCCAAAGCTCAAATATAGATTTAGATGATGAACTTGATGCTTAAGTGACACTTGTTGCATACGATGAGCTGTTCCACCTCATTATAGAAGTTTAAAAGAACCATCATCCAAAATTTGCTTAGGGCAAGTTTGATTTGCACGATGGAAAAGTTGCTTAGGCCTAACAACCATCTTAGATGTCCCACTCTGGATGTGTTATCTAGCCAATCATATTTCTTAGAGCAATAACCAAACAGGTCCACTGAGCTAGGGCTACCTACTCGGTTAGTACTTTGGTCGGCCCATGATAGCGGTCTGTTGACTACTGTATATTTTGTATATTTCTATTGTGGTGCGCTATATCAAATAGTAGCCACTGCTTTTCCTATATTGTTACGCTACTGGGTAACATGGTGCTATGTTATATCCGATAGCACAGAGAGATGCTACTGTTATATCCAACGTTATTGACCGCTATGAACACTGTGCAAGAAAAATATACGTATTTGAAATTATAGATTGTTTGATTTTTTTACACTAACTTTGACAACTTGTTTTATTAAAAAAATAATTATTAATTATTTTTTGCTTGACTTAGACTAGGGTCACCAGAGTTGGAAAAGAGTGTGTAAAACACTGTTTGTGCACTGCACACAGAGTAGAAAAGCAATCATTGCGCACTGTAGATAGTACGGATGCACCTTTCTGGTGAACTTGGTCTTAGTTTATCAAATCCTGTAAGGAAGACTTGAAGTTTTTCACCTTTTAGAAAACTTTTCATATAATGTTTTCTCCGTTCCAAAAAAGTCTACAAATTGTCAGCTGTTGATGTACACGCCAAAGTAATCTGAGCGGCCCATCGAAGATAAACACGCTTCTACCGCCGCGTACTATCTCCACCGCCGCCGCTAATCTCGCAAAACGGCAAGGAAAAACCCTCGGCCGGTCAGGGCGGAGGGCGAGGTATGGCGAGGTATGGCGTTCGCCGTACTTTGGCCCAGCCCAGCGCCACGTACCCTTTGATTTTTGGCCCACGAACACGCCCACGACCCCAAGTCCTCCAGGCTCTCGTTCCTCGGATCCTCGCTGCCGCCTGCGGAGGCGCCGCCGGCCGTCGCCCGTTGCCATCCGTCCCTCCCCGCTCCCCCTCTGTCCTCTGAGGCTCCAAGTCCAGCCCTCTGCTCCGGCAGGCCGGCCTCCTTCCCTCCGGCACGGCAAGATAAGCCCGTACCCCCTCCTCGTCCCTCCTTCTGGCGACTGGCCGCGCCGCTGCGGATCCGCGCGGCCGCGCCCCGTCCGGTGCTCGCCGGACGCCGGCAGGAGGCAGCGGCACCGCGGCAGCCGCCAGCCGGCAGGCCGTCTCGGCCGCGCCCCTTGGCGTCGCGCCCTCGCCGCCTGGGTCCCTCACTCCCTCTGCCTCTCTTCCTCTCCCAATCCCTTGGCCGAGCGGAGCGGGCCACCGCCGCTTCCGCACGCCATGGCGCGGCCGACGCTGCTGCCGTCTCCCTCGCCTTGCGCCACCGTGAAAAGAGAAATCGACGCAGCAGAGCACACCGATCACACGCCGGCGCCACCGCCCCGCAAGAAGCGCCGACGAGGAGGCCGCTCCCCGGTGACCCCGACCCAGCTTCCCCTAAGTCCTCCCCTCGTCACGCCCCAAACCATCCCGTCGGGCGTATCAGGGAATGCGTCCTTTGCCGGCCCAACGCCGACGCCGGCGCGCTTCACCGCCAAGCTCGAGCCTGGCCTCGACGCCGATGTGGAAGCCCACGGGAGGACGGCCGGGAAGCAGAAGAAGGATTCGCAGGACCTTCGCCCCGGCACGGGGCCCGAGGCGGGGGAGGCCCCTCTTCTCTGTCTCAACCGCCGGCGCCTGGGCCGGATCCTCCACGAACTCGCGGGCGCGCACCAGTGGCGCGACGCGGCCAGCGTCGTCTCAACACTGCTCCGTGGCTACCGAAAGCCCGACTCTTTCGAAGAGACGCGCAGAATTTTTGTCGTAAGCAACCGTGCCTTGACAAAACTATGCGATATTTAGTTTGGCGTAGTTGGAGTGGTTTCTGATGTAAGCGTGGTGCTCGATCAAAGGTCGCCATGGAGATCCATAAGCAGCTTGCTGAGGGCAGCAGCGTGCGCCAGGGAGGCAGGAGCAGCTACTACCTTAGAACACAGAAGTTGTTCAATGTCTGGATGCGAAAGCTGATTTGGTTTCCCTCTTCCCCAAAAGTAAGTTTCTTATTCTGCTGTGGAGGTCGCGTAATTTGAAGGGGCTAGTCATTAGTATATCATGTTAGCTGGTGTTAGTATGACTGAAATAGGAAAATATTACTGAAGCTGACATATAAAAACCTCTAGAGCTCCATATTATTTATATTTGCACTACTAAGACTATCCGTAGCATTATGTGCATATGGTTCTGCAAGTGAATTTTGCACGACTGATTAGATAGTTGAGTTGAGTGGGTCATGGAAATGCATATGCTGATTGGGTCGTGCATGCATATGAGAAACCATGCAAGATGAGGATTCTTTTAGTGTCTGGTAAAGATAGTAAGTATAAGTATCATTAAGGATATATCTGGTCAGATATTTTTCGGAGGAAAAAATGTAGGTTATATGCATCCTATCTACAATGCAATTATAAGCTTTTCACTTTTAATGGTAATATGCTGATTGCTGGCTGTCAGCTTTACCTGTGTAATGCACATTTCTGTTTTTCGTTTTATACTGGTAGATAGGAAAACATCGTGACTTCTACCTGCTTGGTCAATTTATTAGTAGTATTACTTTTCAGATACCTGACCATGTTTATTTTTTATTTTGTAGAAATATCTGGTTACACTTGAGCTGGCTCTGTTTCACCTTTCACAAGGCAACATCGACAATGCACACATCACAACAAGAACGTGCGTTATCTGTACATTCAATCAGTGCTCTCTTTGCTCTATCTTCTACACTTCTTGATATGCCGTAGTTATGGTTACACAGATTGCTAGACATTTTTTCCGCTTGAGTCAATGAATTGTAAGGCTGAGTTCACCAAAGTGTGTATATGGGCGTGCATAGGGGTGGTAGTGGGCCATGATCCAAATGTCTCTTCACAATCCAAATAAACCCTTGGTGATTTTTAGTTCAAAAATATGATCCGATTCGTTTTGGGCCTGATCCTTAAAATAGCTAGGCAAAATTTGAGGGCCCTTTACCACCCCTAGGCGTGCATGACAGTGTAGATGCATTGTAGTAGGTGTGGAGTTTGAATATGGGTAGTGGGATGGGTAGGCTGTTGACCTACGCTTGAGTTATAATTTAAATGTGTCAATTCCTAATATGGTTTCGGAATATAGAATATACATGTGGACTTACTTCTGTCACTGTAAAAGACTATAAGTTTCTTAATTTCAAATATTTATTCTGCTAAGAGTTTCCTATTCCCCCTCATTTCAAAAAGGTGGCTGTTCTAGCTTTGTCCTAAGTCAAACATTTCAATCTTTGATCCTTAATTCCTATAAATTCATATAGTTTAACATCATAAGATTTATGTTTTTAGATTCACCATGAGAAATGCTTTCATAATATTAGTATATAATTCACATGTTGTTAAACTATACTAAATTTTATGAACTGATTATCAAAGATCGAAATGTTTGACTTAAGGAAAAGCCTAGAACAATAACCTTTTTGAAACGGTGGGAGTACCACCTAATGTGCGGTTGTTGTGATACTTGTATAGCATTCAAGGCTGGATATTAACTGCTTGCCACCTTTCACTTCTGTTTAGTCTTTTTTTAATCTTCCCACATGACTAAATTCCTACAATACAGAAAAATTGATAAATTCTTTTGTTTGTTATCAGCCTTATCGCCAAAGACAGCCTGCAGACACATCCAGTCGTAAATCTGATTCATGGTTTGATATTGTTTGATAAATGGTACTCTGGCTTGCCCAAAGATATGCAAGTTAAGGAGTTTGAAGTTTATGACGAATCATGTGATATTTCCATGAAGTCAAATGGCTGTGAAGAGACTGATTTTCTGGATGATTCAGATGACAAAAGCATTTATGTTGATGATTCCAGTTTGCCTACTTGCTCTTCAGAATGTTCAATTAATAACGAGGATACAGACAGAAAAATGAATGGCAAACCTAGTTATATTCATCCTAAGGAGGAAATGGATCCACTAGAATCACAAGTAAATGAAAATTTCAGAAGCATATTCTTGAATACCTCTGATGGTCCTAGCTGTGGTATGTATCAAGTACATAAGAATTATGCTTGTGTATTCTTTAAGCTGTTCTTTTATAAGGAGTGAGATACTTTAATTATTTTAGACTTCTAGTTAGCAGAAGAATTGTGCTCCTGAGTGCAGATGTAATGATCAAATATTGAGACCATAGTTTTTAGAGAAAGGTTTTTACCCGGCTTTATTGAAAGCTTATGCTGGGGATACCAGCTTAGAGAAGAAACAAGATCCTCTACAAAATCAAGCAACATCTAACAAGGAGCAACCACAACCGAACTACCTAGAGCAAAAACTATTTTTTAGGCTGAGGTGTTCTGTTGCAGCAGGTTGATCAATTCATCCTTATCGCCTCCATCCTTCACTCAGGCATATTGGAGTGTATTGAACTGGAGGACAGTAAAAATGCTTAAAATATTTAGATGTTATGTAACGCATACCAGAATTGTTTGGTTTCTTCATTTCTTGATGTTACTAGCCCTCACTTTGTTATTGGTGCATCCAGTTCTGCATGTTCCTCTGCACTTTCTTTTAAAAGTACAATAATTCTAAGTTGTTCGGTACATGATCTATTTTGGAGTGCCCTTTTCATTGTCGGGGTTTACAAAGAGCGCTCATCGACAAGGGAAAATTCTTATTATTAAAGTTATGAATACTAGAATGATAAGAAAAGGACAGGTGACAGCAGAACATTGTGCACCCATTTCCTTCAGGCTTTCTACTTCATTTTGATATGCAACAAGGTTTCTTTATTTCTAGTGTGTTTGCATCTTGTCGCAGTTGGGGTGGTGGTAGTTACTTATAACTTTTTTTTTTCCGTTTGAGAAATCACCTTTCCTAGATGAGGTGGTCCATTATGAGTTCATCCCATGAATTTTGTGGAATGAGTCCATTGTTCATGCTTATATTAATTATTGGCTTATGAGGGATGAAGCGGTTGTGGATCAACCCATTTCATTCCATAAACCAAAAAAAAAAAAAAGGAGAGAGAATATGACCACCCATTCCCCAAACTGATTATACCCTTATGAACCTGCTGCTTGAAGTTGCAGCTTCATTTGTGTTTCCTGCGAGACTAGTCCTCAGGCCATCTAACCTCATTAAGCTATTAATAGTACCTTTATTATTCTGCATCTTCTTTCGTAGTTTCATCTGTAGCTCCACATGATTGTATCCTGAAATGTTGTGTTCTCTTTTCTGCATTGAAGGATTGGAGAAGAGCCTGTTGCCTTTACGGCTAAAGCTTCCTACTGGGGATTCTGATGATTGTTTCGATAAATATTGGAAGTACAAGTCAACACCTAATACCTTATATGAAGAAGCAGAAAAATGTCTGAGGTTCGCTCTTTATTCAAATCCACCAGTGATAGCAGCCTTATTGCCATTAATACAGGTATTTGGTATATGATCTCCTCACATGCATATTAGGAATTACTCCCTCCGTCCCAATTTATAACTCATTTGACTTTTTTGACTCCAAGTTTGGCCAACTCATCGTATTCAAAAAATTGTATGAATATGGCAAAAATAAAGTCATAGTTAAAGTATATTATATGCTAAACTAAAGCACAATTAAAATGAATGATAATTATGAAATTTTTTGAATAAGACGAGAAAGTCAAACTTGGTGCTAAAAAAGTAAACGGCCTATAAACTGGGATGGAGGGAGTATGTAATTCTGCAATGCATTTGAACTAAAACTAAATTGCTCTGCTTGCTGAACTAGCCTAGGTCTGTAGATTCAGTTTGTTTGATATACCATTTCATCTGATTTATGCATCATTGAATCATTTTGCACCCCTTGTCTTTGGTTTTTCCCTTCCCTAAAACTCACCGATATACCGACAACATAATAGACAAGGCTGGTCTTGGTATCTGGGGGGCGGCGAAACTAAAATAATAATCATTGATAATTATTTGATGTTAAATATTAAGCAGCCCTGTTTTTAGTTTCGGCCTGAGCCACAAAATAGCAGGACCAGACACGTTTCATAAGTGGGATCGATTTCAGTGTTGCACCATGCAATGTTGCATGCGCTCCTACTTTTGGGCCAGGTCCAAGCCTTCTCTTCTTCTGTAGGAGTATACACGTACTTCTGTGCTCTTACATACCGATGTAGGGGTGGTCCTGGTAACAGGTAGCCTCTGCCTTTCCAATCTTTATCTCTAGTTTTTTCTCGGACGCCTAACTCTCCTGTGTTGGCAGTACCGGTGTTCTTAAGTGTTTGCCTCGGTGACAATGCACTCCAGGAGGTCTGGTCTGGGTGTCCTTGAATTGTCACTTGGCACAATCTGCATTTGAATTGAAGCTAATTGTCTCTTTCAGTTTTATCTTTTGTACCCAAGCTATCCATTGCATGACAGGGACAGCCATCTTAATGCTCCGGACACCTCTCCTCCACAACACCCATATGCTACAGTGCATCACTTATACAGAATTTAGTAATTGCTGTAGAGATGCCTTTAGTGAAATTTTGTTATGGTCGCACCATAATTTTCTATTGATTTGCATCCTTGGTACCTTATTGGCATTGCTCTAGTATGTCGTGTTAATTTTTCTTCCCTGATTTCCATCAAGCCAATCATGTGACATTCCCCTGATTTTGCCCTTTAAGGAGTTTGTGCCAGCCTTCAAACCTGGAATGGTGATAGGGGTTGCATCAGCCCCCGGCTTCAGTGGTCTACCAGTGTAACCCAGGAGAAATTAGCCACGTGTTGCTTGTTTTGCACACAACTTTTCTTTTTCTTTCTAAAATGTGGGCGCAAATGTTTTTTGTTTGAAAATCAACTTGAACATTTATATGCCTTCCATTTACTCATATGAATTTGTGGTTTACCATTGGTTGATAATTCTTTTTTTTTCTACATATGTTTTGACAGATTCTTTGCTTGGGATTAAAAGGCTTGTTGTTGTTGTTGTTGTTGTTGTATGTTTTGACAGATTCTCCTGCTTGGTGATAAACTGAAAGATGCACTTGATGAGCTTGAGAAGGCCTGCATCAGTTCAACTACAGCCCTCCCTTTCAGGTAACACAATGCGTCGTCTTGATTTCCATCCCAGGTTACATACAACAACAACAACAACAACAACAAGCCTTTTAATCCCAAGCAAGTTGGGGTAGGCTAGAGTTGAAACCCAAACCAAACCGCTAGAAATGAGAAAAGTTCTTTTTTTTTTAAAAGGTCACTTTCAACAAGAAAACAAGGGTTTTAAAAGATTTTTTTTTTGAGAAGCACATAGAAGAGCCTAGTCAAGGCTCGGGTACGTGGATAGCTGCTTTCCAAGCAGCTCTATCCAAGGCTAACTCTCTCACTATATTCCAATCTCTTAGGTTTCTCTTAACTGCCTCCTCCCATGTCAAATTTGGCCTGCCCCTGCCTCTCTTCACATCATTGTTTCGCCTTATGATGCCGCTATGCACTGGTGCCTCTGGAGGTCTTCGTTGCACGTGCCCAAACCATCTTAGTCGGTGTTGCACAAGCTTTTCTTCAATTGGAGCTACCCTAAGACGATCCCGTATCTCGTCGTTTCGAACTCGATCCATCCTTGTATGCCCACACATCCAACGCAACATACGCATCTCCGCAACACTTAATTGTTGAATATGTCTTCTTTTAGTGGGCCAACATTCTGCACCATACAACATCGCAGGTCTAATAGCCGTCCTATAGAATTTGCCTTTTAACTTTTGTGGTACCCTTTTGTCACATAGAACACCGGATACTTGACGCCATTTCATCCATCCCGCTTTGATTCTATGGCTAACATCTTCATCGACATCCCCGTCTCTTTGTAGCATCGATCCCAAGTAACGAAAAATATCTTTCTTGGGCACTATCTGACCTTCCAAACTCACATCTCCTGCCTCCTGTCTAGCGGAACCGAAGTCACATCTCATATATTCAGTTTTAGTCCTGCTTATTCTAAAGCCTTTCGACTCTAGAGTCTGCCGCCACAACTCTAGTTTCCTATTTACCCCCGCCTGGCTTTCATCCACTAGTACTACATCATCAGCAAACAGCATACACCACGGGATATCTCCTTGTATATCCCTAGTGACCTTATCCATCACCAAAGCGAAAAGATAAGGGCTCAAAGCTGATCCTTGATGTAATCCTATGTTAATTGGAAAGTCACTTGTGTCACCGTCAGTTGTTCGAACACTAGTCACAACCTTGTTGTACATATCCTTAATGAGGGTCACATACTTTGTTGGGACTTTATGCTTCTCCAAAGCCCACAACATAACATTTCTTGGTATCTTATCATAAGCTTTCTCCAAGTCTATGAAAACCATGTGTAGGTCCTTCTTCTGCTCCCTGTACCGCTCCATAACTTGTCTTAAAAGGAAAATTGCTTCTATGGTCGATCTCCCCGGCATGAACCCAAATTGGTTCATGGAAATACACGTCAAACTTCTCAAGCGATGCTCTAAAACTCTCTCCCACAGCTTCATCGTGTGGCTCATCAACTTGATTCCTCTGTAGTTAGTGCAACTTTAAATATCTCCCTTGTTCTTGTAGATTGGCACTAATGTACTTCTCCACTCTTCGGGCATCTTGTTCGATCGTAAAATCTGGTTGAAAAGCTTTGTCAGCCAAACAATAGCTATATCTTCTAGGCATCTCCACACCTCGATTGGGATTGCATCAGGGCCCACTGCCTTGCCCCCTTTCATCCGTTTTATGGCTTCTCTAACCTCGGTCTCTTGGATCCTACGCACAAAGTGTCTGTTGGCATCATCAAAGGAGTCGTCCAGCTGAATGGACGTGCTCTCACTCTCCCCATTGAACAGGTTGTCAAAGTACTCGCGCCACCTTAGTTTGATGTCCTCCTCCTTCATCAAGAGTTGATCCCTCGCATCCTTAACATCCCAGGTTACATGATTTCTTTAAATCATCTATTCTATTTTTGTCTATAGCGAAAACATGGTTTTTTCATTTAAGAAATTGAACTTAATTAGTTTCTTGTGCAGATTGAGAGGTAGGCTGCTAGAAGAGTATGACCAGAACCAAGTATCAACTATTTCCTCTTGCTATGAGGAGGCTTTGAGAAGAGATCCTACATGTAGGTACTCCATGGAGAGGCTAATCAGAATGCATAGAAAAGGTTTGTGCTTTCCAGATTCTTCTATTGTTTAATCACAGTACTACTTGAGTAGCTGACCTTATAACTGAAATAGACTCTTGACTGGTATTATTGGCTATCTATTGTCATGTATGGGTTTTTGGACAGCGTATAATATCCGCAGGTTTTCGCTTCACTAAATTGAGGCTTGCTTGGTATATTCATTTGAAATATTACACTTCTTACTAGCCCCCCTTTTTAACTGATGCTGATTATTTTTTAGTCCTTCTGATCATAGTACATACAATTCCAAGATTTTAGTCCTCCTGATCATAGTACATACCATTCTAAGATTACTACCAGTCTAATTTTTAAAACTTTGTCCGTAAGTACTTGAAGAATTAGATAGATTGACAACATAAGATTGGTACTGGTAGACTCATCATTAAAGGTACTTTCATAATATGTCATAGTTTCTATTTTAATGTTGTGTTGGTATAGAAATTGGAAATCAAACGTTTATGGCGCTGTCTTTTTTCATTCAAAATGGGATAAAAGCCAACATTAGATTAGCTCTAATTTTCACATGCCTCCATAAACTACAACATACTACAGCAACCCACCTACCTCTATTCAACAGGGTGTTAAGCAATGCAGTTCACTTATAGAAGATACGATTGTCTCATACTTCTTTCCAAACAACAAAATATAAACTTCATGTTGTGCCTAGGGGGAGATTTTTCTGTGAATATTTTCCATGGTACTAAATATTTGAACTCCAATACATCTGGTGGTTATGCTACATTGCTTAGACCGAGTCCAGCAGTTCGGATAAATGGCCGGGTATAGTATAAAATGACACTATAGCAACAATGTTCACAGAGAGAGGGGTAGTTGGAATAGTGGATAGATGGAGATATACCCTGCCTGCTGGACTCAGCCTTATCTACAAATTAAGGTTTGATACTTTGAAATATTTTGTGCTAAATGATGTTTTCATTTGCTTGATCTTCTATTTTTACCCTAGGGTTACCACCCAACTACTTGATGCAATAGCATTACTTTTAGACTCCATGAATGGATTATGGATTGCTTATTTGCAAATTAAGATTTGAAGTATTTTGCACTAAGCAATGTTTGCATTTGCTTTTCTTCTATTGGTTACCCAGGATACTATAATACCATTCAACTATTCGAGGCAATAGCTATACATTTAGATTCTGTCGATGGAAAGCCCTACATCTGGGAGGAGCTTGTATCATGCTTCCTTCGGCTTTTTTCTGACAATACTGCTGACTATGAGGATTGCATATCATGTACTAGTTCCCAAGGAGATCAAGCATTAGGATCCTTCAGTAAATTTTCTTCAGTCTTTTTTGAGCGACTTACAAGAGAATCATGGAAGGCTCGATGTAGATGGTGGATGCACCATCATTTCAGCCAAAACGCATATATTTCAGATACTTCAACAGGTAGGTGCCTATTCCTCAAGCTTATCTTTATACTTCTTTAATTAAGATTAGATAGGTCAGTGTGATACATATTGACATTAATATGTTCCAAGTAACATATTGACATTAATTTGTTCCATGTTTTACAATGCGATACTGGAAATAGTTTTTTGGTTGCTTTAGGGTTCCTGTTCTCATGAAAATGATGGGTATTTTTATGAAGAACACTGCAGCTCGTAGCTTAGTATTTGATTACCTATAACTATAAGATAGTCTGAATCAATTCTTTAGTCTTGAGAATAGGTTTTCTTTGGCATTACATGTTCTTGTGACTGTTACCTTCTGCTAGTTGATATTCCTTTGCTTATTGTGAAGTTTGTATTGAACAAGTCAGCCGACAGGGTACAGTGGGGTAGCTGCACCCAAATTTTGATCAGATCCATAATTTAAATTAATAATCTATAGTAATAGTGACTGTGTAGGATTACTGTTCCAAAACTGTCAGATAGTAGACACATGCAGTGGTACAGTGTTTCCTCGGAAACTATAGTGGAACTATCAGGCATACGTGCCTCTTAGCATGCTATCTTTAGACGTGTGACGTGATCACATTTTGTGTTTTTACAGGTGATTGCAAGCTCGTGGCTTCTAAGGCAGCTTGTGCTGCTCATTTGTTTGGTCCAGAATTCCCGTACGTCAAAGCAGCTGGGAGCTATATCACCAAACAAGAAGCTCTGGATGAAATCAGTCTTTTAGTGAGAAATAAGCAGAACTCCGTCAGGTTATTAGAAACTTTGGAGAAACTAGCATCATGATTCGTTTTGGTCCAACGTTTCACCATTGTTTGGTCTTTGGTGCTATAGCACAATCTTTACAACCTTTTGTAGAGCCCCTTAGAATGAGGAAAAATTTTGGAGTAGTAGGATCAATAGCAGTGTCACCAATGTAGCGTACTGGTGTGTAGCATTGGGCACAATTCCGGCGCTGGAGACGCCATATGTTTTCTTTTTTAAAGGTCGCCATGTGTAGCAGCAAGAAAGGACTGGCATTCATATGGAAGTCTTTGATTAACAGTTAATATATTAACATATAATTTTTGTGACATGAAATTGATGTTATTAGATTCCTATTCGAAATAAGTTTGTATTTTGACATATAATAACAAGGAAACAAAATTCATCTTGTACAGAAAGGTTGAGAAGTATTGTTTTCCTCGCTTGCATTTTTAGAATGTAAATAGAACGGCGAGAAGTAGAGAAGGTAACCAAGGACACTGCTTCGTTACTTCCAAGCGATATATTACTAGGAGCGCAAGAGATACTAAGCAATGTTACCGAAAACGACGACAGCGTCTGGCGCTTCATATCTCGTCCAATTTTTTATTTTAACCTGGTTAGGTTCAGACACCAGTGATTCCGAAATTTCGGTTTTGACAACTCCCCGACGCGCGTATCAAGCCCATATCGGGGTTCCAGTGACTATAGCGCCCATGCCTCATCTACAACTACGAAGCGTATAACAAGCTCATATAAGGGTTCTACTGACTATAGCTATGCCTCATTTACAAATTCAAGAACCCGGTAGCTACAGACGCCTTTTCTAGTTAGCGGCCTCCTCCAGATTAGTCATGTTGTTGACTCCGCAGCCGGGGCATGTGTACCGCCGCTGCAGCTCCTCCGCAAGTGAAGCGTGCACCTTCTCCAGTTCAGCTGCCCGCGTGTTCCAGGTTAAAGAAAGCTTGACCGAAAAGAATAGAGCTAATGTGAATAAAAACTGAATAGGAGCAGCTAGCTCTGTACATAAATTCAGGATATTCGCTGAGCTCCTTCAGCCGCTTCATCTCTCCCATAACAGCCTCCATAAGAGCTCTCTTTGCTTGGACTTCAGCCAGCTCCTGGCAGACCTGCAAACAGAACGCCAAAATAATTGTTTTTTTTTTAAACAGGCTAGATAATGTCCAGGGTCACCAAGAACCTTTCCCAACGAACGAGACAGAACTGACGTTACACAGAGCATGCCAGTCATTGAACTGAAAGCTTGAAAAGGCAAACTCCTAGACACATAATCTGCCTGCATGTCAATCATGCCCCTTGAGACACTGCGTCAGTACTAGTGTTTGTAATGCTGAACAGCCATAAGCAAACAAATGTACAGCTGGACTGTTCATATAAACTAACTTGAGATGCATAGATCAGACAGTAAAAGCATTTTGCTTCGGATTTGTCAAATGCAACTTGTGGTCATCATGTTTCTCACTTTCATAATTCGTGAACTACAACAGTTTAGTATGCATTTGGCAGCAGGCATACATCTGGTTAGTGAACATCTTTTACTGGTGCACTTCAATGTTTTGTAGTATACTGTCTAAACTTAGTAAAGTACCAGATAGAGCATGTCAGAGTCACGAGATTCAGAGCCACAGATTTTCATCAGGGTTGTCTTATAAATAGAATAATGAAAGGTCTTATGAATAGAACAATCAAAAGGTGTTGGAAGGTCTGTGCTTAATCAATTAAATATTTTGCATATAAATATAATGCAGTACTTTGGGAGGGAAACACACCTTATCATAATCAAGCAGATCTTTTTTATACTCTCCTTCCATGAGCTGCACCTCAGCGTCAATGTTGCTCCCCTTACCAGCCAAATCTTTCGAAATGCCTTCTGACTCTATAGTCTTACTCCTGTCTCTGTCATGTTGACCTGCAAAGGGGGCATCTCAGATAGTAGAAAATGAAGTGCACAACTCGATTCATCTGTTAATTGCAAAATTTTAAAAAGAAGGAAACAAGCAGTATCACTCAATGACTCAACATATCACAACTTCAATACATTGGACAATTGGAGAGGGTAAAGGATGTTTAGACTACTTATGAAAGATTGAAAGGCACACTCAGTTCAGAAACAAGATGAGAAAAGGATACAGACAAAAACAGTTTAGTAGTGCAAAATTTGACAACACAAATTCAAACACCGATTGGTGTATATTGAAGCGCTTTTCTCTTACTAACATGTTTTGCTTATGATAATAGATAAGCGGGTATCAGCTGTTGTCTTGTAATGCACAAAACTCTAAATCATGCTCCGTCCATTCCAAATTATATGTCATTTTAGCTTTATACTATGCAAAACTTCTCTAAAATTGACAAAGTTTATAGAAAAATGCATTAACATCTACAACATCAATTTAATATCATACAAACCAGCTTGAACAATTTGACAGAATTAAGTATGGCAAACTTATGGGTACAAAGATATTCAAGCAGGATGTAGCATCCATTTATTAGAATTCCAATCATCCACAGTTTACATACTGCACAAGGAGGAATGAAGAGTGGTATATTGCATTATTAGTTTCCCTACTTGCATTATTAGTTTCTCTACTTACCTTCTGTAGACTGCAGCTCATTGTGACTGTACTCTGCTAATTCTAGAGGCACCATCTGCTGAAATTGCCTGCAGGAGACCTCTAGATAATGAACAACATAGTGATACATTTCAATAATTAACATGATAGTAACAATCTATCAAACTTCCAAAAACAAGTTTCAGCCCAATTAATGGAAACTGAAATCAGTAAAAGTAGAAAGCAATAAGAATTTTATTGGTGCTATCTTAGCGCAATATCATGCAATCACCCCTGATACAGGTTTCAGATCAAAATGTCACCAATGTACTCCCTTGTATATGACATTATCAGATCCAAACAGTATACATCCTATCCCTATTGAGCTGTGGTAACTAGCGCCAACACTGCTATAGGCAAAGCCGAAAACAGAGATGAGTACCAGGTACATTTCTTTCGAAAAACCTTATTGAAGAGGCGAGGGAAGGTACATTTTGTTCTATGTGCACCAAAGGTGTGTTTGGTTGATGGCCAAAATTTGGCCATGGTCAAATTTGGGCCACAATTTTGGCCACGAACCGAACAGACCCCAAATAACAAAATGTCATCATACAAAAAACACAATGCCATACCTTATCTTAGCGTTCATTTCATACATCTTGCTGATAAACTCGTCTCTGCAACAGTGAAGTAAAGTACAAGCATGATCAGAAGCCAGCAACAAAATTTTAGACCGTCTCCAACCGAATGCCCAAAAGGATTGCCTATCACTATTCCAACTACCTCTCTCTCTCTGTACAGTAGCGCTACAATGTCAAACAGTATCAAACAGATGGACGCTCCGTTGGAGTTGGAGATAGCCTTACAAAGTAGCATATGGGACATGCTGCAGAGCAAACAAGGCACTAAACAGAGTGCATGTTACTTACCTCTCACTGTCACCCTTGCTCTTAGGGAGCAAATTCATCAATCAATAAATCATCAAGGGTACATGCCAACAAATCCAGTTCAAAACATGCACCAAAATAAACATATGTCAACTTAATACGAAAGCAACAAAGAGCCCTAATTTGCCGCGACTTTCTCAACTCTAACCTTGAGCGCGTCCAATTCAGAGCCCACCTTTGAGATCTCCTCCTGGAGGCCCGAAATCGTCGACTAAACGCACAGAAGTAATTCGGATCACGGGAACTGGCTAGCAAGCGGCCAAGCGAGTTAAATCGTCAATCTCAGGGCGAGAATGGGAGAAACCTCTAGCGCCAGGATGGACGCGTCGGCGATCGCGACCTGCACCTGGCTCCCGCGGAGCTCCTGCTCCGCAGCCTCCCGAGCGCGCTTCGCGGCGTCGAGCTCCGCCGCCGCCGCGTCGGCCTCGGCGCGCGCATTGGCGAGGCGCCGCTTGAGGTCGGACACCCTGCGCTCTGCATGTACGCCAAAAGGGAAATGGAGAGTCCGATCAGCCGCGGACGCGCGAAGAACTCTACTGCCTTGCGCGGCGCGTGCGGGCGGGCGCTTACCGCCCTGGGACTTCTCGGAGGCGAAGTCGCGGATGAAGGAGAGCAGCTGCTTCGGGTTGTCGCCTCCCGCCTCCGACGACGCTGCGGCCATCGGCTCCGGGAAGCGGTCGGGGGAAGGCCCTTCTGGAGGCTTCTGGAAGGTTCGGGAGTGGGGTTTTGGGTTTTCCCTCGGCCTTCGGTGTCAGCGAGATGGTGGGGAAGAGGGGGAATGGAATGGGCTTTGGAAAAGATTGTATAATGCATCTCCGGTCCTTGTCTCAGTGTTTCAATCCGATCCCCTAAAGTTTCAAATTGATCGTCCCAGTCACGAAATTTGTTTTAGTATGTCAATCCGGTCCTAAAAATTTTAAAGTGACTGTTTGGGTCCCTAAACTTGTCTTGTTATGTTAACTCGTTCTCTAAACTGGTCTCGGTGTGTCAATCCGGTCCCTAAAGTTTCAAAGTGACCACCCGTTAGCTGACATGGCAAATAGACTCCACATCCCATTTGATACTTTAGGGACCGGATTGACATACCAAGACAAGTTTACGGATGGGATGGTGACTTTGAGACTTTAGGGGCTCGTTTGATACATCATGACAAGTTTAGGGATCGGAATGGTCACTTTTAAATTTTAGGGACCGGATTGACATACTGAGAGAAGTTTAGAAACCGAAGATGGATTTTACTCATTGTATAACTTTTGTAATGAAATGGTTGGAGGGTTGATTTGAACACATCAGCATGCCACATCATCAAACCCATCCATCAAAACCACTCAGGGGTTTATTTGTCCTGTTTTCGATACCTTAGCGTGCAAAACATCGGTTTTTGTAGTTTAGGAGATGATGTGTACCATAATATATATTTCAGGGGGTTATATAGGCTTTTTCCAATGGGCTTTAGACCACCTCCTGCGGATCGTATATTCAGCTTGCGTATCACTATTTCAACTATCTTTCTCTCTATCTACAGTAGAGCTACAATATCATTTTGTACTATAGACAACTTATATATATGATCCGCTGGAGACGGTCTATGTGTTTTTAAATTGAGGCCCAAATGGTAACCGCCGTTTCACAGCATGTATGCTTGTGTGGTAGTGGGTTACAATTGAAATGTTTTTTCACAATTTAAATGATTTCTTGATTTGATTTTTAGTTCAAAAATAAATAGAAATATATTTAGGCAAAATTTGAGGATCTTTTACCTCTACTTGTGGCATATGCGACGGGTTCCCCCAATCAGAGCACCATGCTTTGCTAAGGAGTAAGACTGAGTCCAGCAGATCGGGTAAATTGTCGTGTATAGTACAAAAACGACACTACAGTGACACTGTTTACAGAGAGAGGAGTAGTTGGAACAGTGGACAGAAAGGATGGATACCCTAACTGTTGGTGTCGATCTAAGGATGTAGAAATAGGGCCCATTTTTGTGGCCCACTGTGGCAATGCCAAACAACATAATTTTTCATTAAGATAGCTTATTTTTAGTGTAAATAAATCATATAAATGCAAATTATGTTGTTTGGGTAAATTTTAGTCTAGAGTCGAGCGTAGTCAAATTTTGACCAAAATTTGGCCAGACCACTTAGGGACATGAACCAAAGAGACCCATAAACTCTAATGTGTGGCCTAGCCCTGTTCATGGGCTGGTTTTTAGGTTTTCCGGTTTGATTCCAACCCAACCCAGGAGCAAATTATTGGTCCGGTCCAGGCTGGTTTAACCGGGTTCCTCGCGGGTTGAGCTCCCCGTCGGTTTGAATTGGCCTGGGCTGGTTTGAGCAGTTGCCCAGCGAGCAGCGCGCACCGCACATCTCCTTGGTCTTCTCGCACGGCAGCTTCATGGCGTAGGTGGCTGCCATGGCGACGTCGTCCTTGGTCTCCTCGCACGGCAGCTTCATGGCGTAGATGGCTGCCATGGCGACGTCGTCCTTGGTCTTCTCGGCCACCTAGCCATCTGGCGCGGCCTCACAGGCGTTGAGGCGGTGGAGAGCGCGTGGCGAGCGGGCGCGGGGAGGGACGCGAAGAGCGCGAGCCGCAGGGCCAAGAGCATGAAGGACGGGTGGAGGTACCCACCGAGCCAGGAGAGAGCGGACATGGCCAGGGTCGTCGTGGCGCGCCACCAGGGAGGCAGGTCGGGGAAGTCGAGGGGGCGAACGGACGGGACGGCAGCGAGGTGGGAGTAGTGGGCGCGGAGGTCGGCGGTGATGTCCATGGCGGCCTTGTTGTCGCTGTCGCTGGAGTCCAACAACAGCAGACGGCGATGCGCCATCGGATCCACCTCTCCGGGCGCTGACGACCACGGGAAAGAACGTAGAGATTGAAGCCGAGAAAGAGGGAGCAATTACAGCGGGGATGAAGCAGGGGAGGCAAGAGAGGAACCTGGAGGGGAAGCAGGAGAGCAATTACTGCCGAGAAAGAGGAAGCCACTGCCGTCGAAGGTAACTGCGTGAGCCGCCGCAACTGGAGCACGAGCAACCTTCTCTCCCCTCTTGACCAGGTACCATAGGTTTCTTCCGTACCCAACCCAATGACCGGCTTGTGCGTTTGTTTTTTCCGAGTTGGACCCAGAAACCAGCCCAACGAAGGTGACATCGCTTGACGGTTCCACCTTGGTTTGGGTGTGGGCCGGTAACCGGTTTTAACCAGCCCATGAACAGGGCTAGTGTGGCCGCTATCCCAAGGCCCACCGACTCCTCGTCACCTTTCATTGCCGATGAGGGCCCGGTGTTGCCACGTGGGAGGGAGGCTTCTATGCCGACGGAACTAGAGGAGGTCACAGGAGGCTGCCAGTCAGCGGTGTAGGCGAGTAGTAGTGCAAAGGCGGTGGGAGCTGATGGAGGTAGGTGGTCGAGGAAATCTGGTGAGCGGGAGAGGATTTAGGGAGTTGCCCTTAGTGAATTGATGATGCAAAAAGCCGTTGGAGTCGGGGGGAAGGTGGGGGCAATAAAGGAGGTGAGATTAGCACAAAGGTGATGGTGGGCGGCGAGGGACAACGAAGGAGATGGGCAGCCGGCCACGAGCATGGAGGAGTCGCGCACTCCTTGACCGCGCGACCGGTCGCTCAATAACCTTCCACGGACCTATGATTTATTCAATTAAACATTTGGATCTATGTGTGTGTGAAGGTTGGACCTACGCCTAAGAGGGGGGTGAATTAGGATTTCTAAAACTAAGGCTCTTTATAAACTACAATTACTAAGCAAAACCTATGCAAGATAAACTAGCTATGTACACTAAGGTTTTGCTAACTGTTGCTAATTCTACCGTGGCCAAGTCTTACAACCTAGTTACACCTAGAAACTAACCTATCAAGCTAGTCTTAGAAGTAAGGTGGCAGCCATTCCATACTCCAGAGGGTCTCGCAAAACTTACAAGCTCCACTCTTACAAAGGATAGACGTGCACGCAAGCACGGATACTAGACAAATAAGCCTAAGCCAAGATGTTATGTAAGCTTTCAAATGTGTGTATTTGGCTCTTTGGATGAATCAAGGTGGTGCCTCAACACTTGTGTTAGCTCAGTAGTCTCCAACCACAATGTGGAGGCCGGCCAAGAGGTATAAATAGGCCACACCTACAATCTAGCCATTGGGAGCCTTCGCCTCTTTTTCTGCATGTAATTTGCTCCCTCTTTGAGTCGACCGTTGCTCTGACAATATGACCATTTGAGCCACCGGACTGTCTGGTGGACGGTGCGTGTTGGCGCTGGGTCTTTGAAATGCATCATCCTCAGTCTATATCGTCCGGTGGTACCACCGTAAGGACTTGGTCGCTCTTTTCTTCCACTACCTATATCGTCCGGTGGAGGACCACCAGACTATCTGGTGCATGGATCTGCACCGGGTCTTCAGCCTTTGTCTTGGCTCCTTATTCTTCGTTTTTGCAGTACCGCCGAGTCAGGACTCTCTCTTGCAACTTGATGGCGGTTTGGGTCTTCTCTTGTGCCCTTTAAGTCCTCATTTGAGGTGTTTGTACCACAGTCCACCTTTTGTACACAAATGTTAGTCACATAGCGCGTATTGTCACTTCAACCACCAAAATCACATTAGGGAATTAAGCACAAGGCTTAGGGCCCATTTTTCTTACAGTGTGCACTATGTGTTGACAGACGCCTCAGACACTATGTAGGATAGAATGGAGCATTGATCATTCAAGTATTTCCATGGGAGTCTTGGTCCTGTTTGGAAGGCCGTATTGAATTGAGAAATGGTGTAACATTCGTGGAAATAAAATGTATAGGTTCATTCGGGATAGTCCACACTATGGGTCAAAAATGATAATCAAACACAATGAGTGGGAATACAACTACACCATAAGTTATGCAAAGGCATGGAGGGCGAAACAAAATGTGTTTGAGATGTGGTATGTGATACATCCGGCTCAGGTGGGGTTAGACAAGGCCCAATAAATTAAGGTTGCCTAGACCCCAAAAGATCTTTTAGCCTACCCACTCGAGGAAAGGCCCAATCGCCATAAAAGACTAGTCTGATGTGGGGAGTGTGGCTCTCTCTTTTAAGCTTTCTTCCTCCTCCCAAGTTTAGGTGGACCAATTCAAAGGCTCACATGGTCACCGCCTAACTACAACTGGGCCAACGGGTCCATTGCGTCTTTTCCAACGGGTAAAAGTGGAGGATGTCCTCATCAATATGTCATGTATAAAGATTCATATGATAATCTACTTGTATGTTGGCCACAATTGTGAGAGAAAACTTGGAAGCTATTTCATTATGGAGCAATTTTCAAACCTTGAAGAAGGTCCAAACATCTTACAACAAGTTTTCTTTTGTCTTAGTTTATGGCCTATAATCTATATTGATGACACTTTCTTGATAGGGAAGTACATAGGCACTATACTGACAACAATCAGGGTTGATGGCAATAACCAAGTATCACCTGTGGAATTTGCATTTGTTGAGAGTGAGAATAACGATACTTCGTATTGGTTCCTAGAATATGTGAAGGCTAATGTGGTTGCTTCATGACCTGATGTTTGCCTTATTAGTAATAGACATTCAAGAATATTAGCAATAATAAGAAGCCTTCAATGTGGAACTGGTGCATCTTCCCTAATAAGGCATGATGTCCACAATCGATGTTGCATGAGGTATGGGTGCAAACGTTCATGTTCCCTTTAAGAACAAGGATTTGAAAGACTTGTTCATGAGGTTGTGTTGTCAGAATCAGCAATGGAAATTTAATGCTCTTTAGAAGTTACATGATGAGTTGACCGCGAAGCAATCTGGAGAAGTACAAGGGGTGCGAAACCATTTTCACAATGGATTCAAGATGCGTCTAAGGAGAAATGGACGTTGTTGTATAATTCGGAAGGTAGACGTTATGGCATCATGATAGCAAACTGTGCTGAGTCATACAATATGGTGATGTGTGGTTCACACGGCCTTTGACTAGCGGTATAGTTGAATTCATCATGTATGAATGTACAAAGTACTTCAGGGGGCGTTACATGGCTATAAGTGTATACTTGACTAAGTCATCAATGGCGTTTGGCTACCGAATAATAGGGTAAATAAATGAAAACAAAGACGGAGAAGGCGCAAAAACACAATGTTGTGATCGTGGGGACAATGGAGCTTAGGTTTGAGGTTGCATGCTACGACAGATGCTGTCGTAGTGTGCGCTGGGAGAGGACGGTGCATGAACGACTCATTGAGAACAATGGTAAGATTCACTGCTTGTGCTTTAAGTCAAAACTGTAACATGTTAGCTGCATGTAGAGAGGTTCGTGGAGACCCTAAACCCTTTGTTTCTTCATATTATACAAAGGAGTCAATCACAACAACCTGAAATCAAGAGTTTTCGGATACGAAATGGTGCAAACATTTACTCAACCAAATATGCAGATATGGTACATTTCAGATCCTCAAGCGAAGATTACACACGAAGGCCGTTGGCAGACATGCCGTATTTGTAATGGTACAGACGAGGTGGAGGCCGACAAGCGCCCCAAATGTTGCACTCAAGTGGCGCTCTCGACCACAATTGCAAGAGGTGTCCTTAGAATGAAGTTTGTGGAGCTGCGGAGGTGGGACCTCTAGGAAATGCAACAGATGGAGCAGCTCACACTTTTGAGATGGTCTCCGCAAAGTCGTACTCGTCTAAGGCGGCCGGTGTCTACAAGATCGGGTGTGGTTTTAATTATCGTATTATAGTTTGTAAGGACCTATTATTATTATTTGGGATAAACTACCCTATTATAGTTTGTAAGGACCTATTGTTATAATTTGTACCCTATTATAAGTTGTAAGAACCCAATTATTATTATTATTTCTGAGTAATTGAACCTTTAATAATCTGCAAGGATCTATTACTATGATGTCTGAGTAATTGTACCTGATTTTGTTAACTTGTAATGATGATTATTTCTAAATAATTTATAATTATTTGGTCCAGAAGTACAATGTAAGTTATGACTATAAATTTAATCTTTTTCAACTTACGATCATACAAACGATAATCGAAGGCCGACATATCGACCTTGCTGATTAATATAGTAGAGTATAGAGATTATTTGGTACAGACGTACTGTGTAACTTATGACTATGATTTTAATCTTTTTCAACTTACGATCATATAAATTATAACTCTAGGATAACTTTATATTTTTTTCTGGAAAAAAGAGAAACAGGTTAGGGTGCATTAAGTTTTTTTTTTTTGACAAAACTCATTTTTATTTTGAATTGAGGAGGATTGGACATTGGAGGGAATTAAAAAAAATAAACTGATTTTTTAATCCTTTCTGTTTTCTTACCATTCTGATCGGAAACGGTTGGTCAAAGTAGCCCTAAAAAATGATGGAAAACAAGACCTGCTCAGTGGTAATTGCGCATCAATCAAAATAGAAAGAGAGAAAAGAGAGTAAAACACATGTCTGCAAAGAGAATGGCAAAAGGACATGGTAGAAGCCAAATACAGAAATATGCTACCGGGAGCTGGGGGCTGTCTAAATTGTTCACCATTTGCAGAGGTAATGATCGTTCACCAATTAGCGTGCCCCGGCTCATGCCGAGCAAGATGACAACCGACGACCCTACATCTTGCTGCTGCTACTGCCGCCTTTGCTGGTTGGACCCATCTTCTTGGCGATGTTCCGCAGCACGTACTTCTGGATCTTGCCGGTGGAGGTCTTGGGCAGCTCGGCGCGGAACACCACCGTCTTCGGCACCATGTAGTGCGGCATGCGCTCCCGGCACCACGCCATGACGCTGGCCGCGGTCACCGAGCCCGCGGAACCCTCCTTGAGGCTGACGAACGCGCAGGGCGTCTCGCCCCAGAACTCGTCCGGCCGCGCCACCACCGCCGCCTCGTTCACCGCCGGGTGGTTGTAGAGTACGGACTCGACCTCCACGCTGCTGATGTTCTCCCCGCCGCTGATAATCACGTCCTTGGACCGGTCGCGGATCTCCATGTAACCGTCCGGGTGCATCACGCCGACGTCCCCCGTGTAGAACCACCCGTTGTCCCGTATCGCCGCTTTAGTGGCCCCGTCGTCCTTGAGGTAGCCGAGCATGACGCAGCCCCCGCGGAGCACGACCTCGCCCATGGTGGTCCCGTCGCGGGGGACGCTGCGCCCGGTCTCGCTGTCTACGACATCGACCTCGGCCACGCCCGGCGAGCGCATGAGTTAATCTAGTCTGTTAGTTTGGTCTGTTAGTTTGTTAGCGTGTCAGCTAGAGTCTAGGAGGTCGTCTTCTCCGAGTAGTTAGGAGCTCAGCGTGTTTGTTGGAGCTGGGCGTCATGGCGACAAGATCACAGAGTGGGTCGTGTGCGTCGTGTGTTCGTGCGCTAGAAGCTCGCTGGGATGGCAGTGAAGCTTGGCCACGTTCTGTACTTTGATCAACAATAAGAGGAGAAGAGAAAACAGAAAACGCTGCGCCCTTGGCAGCACCAAATCCTCGTGTTCATTGTGTTCTTGAGTGTGATTGAGAGCGGTGAGCTTGAGAGAGGTGAGCTGAGAGTGCGGCTGACAATTGGCATCAGAGCCGGTTGGGATCGCTGAGCGCGATGGCGTCTCGCTCGCGGACACCGGAGCACCACCGGAGGCTGTCGCTGTCGCCACAGCGCATCCCGCGTCGCGGACGCAACTCCGGCGGGCTGACAGTGATCAAGGAGGCGTCGGCTTCCGTGCAGTACCCGATGCTCACGAAGTCGAACTACCCGGAGTGGGTGGTCATGATGCGGATCAACCTGCAGGCGCAAGGCCTGTGGAGGGCGATCGACCCCGGCAACGCCAGCTACGGCGACGATCGACTGGCACTGGCGGCTATCGCCCGCTCGGTGCCAACGGAGATGATCACCATGGTGGGGAGCAAGGAGACGGCAAAGGCGGCGTGGGAGGCCATAAAGACGGTGAGGATGGGCGTCGAGCGCGTGCGCGAGTCGAACGCGCAGAAGCTACGGCGCGACTTCAACAACATCACATTCAAGGACGGCGAGTCAGTGGACGACTTCTCGCTGCGCATCTCCAACCTCGCCAGCAACCTCCGGCTCCTCGGCGATGACATCCAGGACAAGGAGGTGGTGAAGAAGATGATGCAGGTGATCCCTGATCGGTTGACGCAGGTGGCAATCTCAATCGAGACACTGCTCGATGTCGGGGAGCTCTCACTGGAGGAGGTCACGGGGCGGTTCCGCGCGGCTGACGAGCGCCTTGACGCTCGGGCTCGAACTGCGGAGATGGGCTCGCGCCTGATGCTGACTTCCAAGGAGGAGGACCTGATCAAGCGGCTGCGCAGGCAGGAGGGCCAGCACGGCGGAGGCGGCGGCGGCGGCGGTGCAGGCGCAAGCTCCGGGGGAGTCGGTTCAAGCGGGACCTCGGCACCTCCACGATTTGGTGCACCGCCGGGAAAATCCGGCCAAGAGAAACCCAAGGCCGGCAAGAACGACTGCCGGTACTGCGGTAAACGCGGGCACTGGGCTCATGAATGCAGGAAGAAGAAGAGGGACGAGGCGGCCGCGGCGGCGCTCCTCACCGAGGAGGCTGCTGGGGAAGATGAACCTACGTTGATGATGGCGCAGGTGGTGATGGCCGAACCGGAGCAGGAGCGCGTCCAAGAGCGGGTTGCACCGATCTGCTTCGGCGGTCAAGTCTTCCTCAACGAGACGCGCGCGACGGCGTACCTGGGCGACGCAGGCGATCGCCCAGATGATGGCTTGTGGTACCTCGACACAGGCGCGTCAAACCACATGACCGGCAACGGGGAGGCCTTCTGCGAGCTGAACCGCGACATCATGGGCTAGGTGAAGCTCGGGGACGGCTCGACGGTGGACATCGTTGGCCGCGGCGTCATCACGTTCGCGGCGCGAGGAGGAGGCCACCGGACCCTCACCGACGTCTACTACATTCCTCGCCTACGCTCCGACATCATCAGCCTCGTCCAGCTCGATGAGGATGGGTGCCAGGTGGTGATCGATCGTGGCGTGCTACGCGTGCGCGATCCGGAGAAGGAGCTCCTGGTCAAGGTGCCCAGGTCGGCGAACCGCCTGTACAAGGCGGTGCTCACCATTGCCAGGCCGGTCGCGCTCCTCGCGTGTGCCGGGGACGACGCTTGGTGGTGGCATGAGCGCTATGGACATCTGGGCTTCGACGGGCTCAAGAAGTTGACCCGCAGCGCTATGGTTCGCGGGCTCCCGCAGCTAGATTACACCGATCAGCTGTGCGAGGCGTGCCTCGCCGGCAAGCAGCGGCGCGGCGCGTTCCCACAGGAGGCGAAGTACAGGGCCAAGGAGAGGCTCGATCTGGTGCACGGAGACTTGTGCGGCCCCGTCTCGCCAGCAACACATGGCGGCCGGCGCTACTTCCTCCTCTTCGTCGACGACGTCAGCAGGTACATGTGGCTCGTGCTGCTGACCAGGAAGGACGAGGCGGCGGGCGCGATCAAGAAGTTCCAGGCTGGTGTGGAGGTGGAGATCGGGAGGAAGCTGCGCGCGCTGCGGACAAAAGGAAATAAAAGAAATGCTCAAGCTGTCCAAAACCCAACAAAGGCAAAACACAAGGCAACTTGAAGCAAAAAGAAGCAAAGCATTGGCTCATCAAGACAGAGGCAAAAGGCTCAACGCACCGATGCAAAGAGCATGCTTACCCTGAAATGCATCCTCTCAAATGCAATATGAATGCAAAGCTCCCCCTCAACTAAAACTCTCCTGAGTTCTCCCCCTTTGTCCATATTTTAAGACTTCTCCCTTTGGAAGTACACTAATTTCTCCCCAAATTTCTCCCCCTTGTTGACAATGGACACATCAAGGGTTCTTTGAACTCAACTCCCCCTGAACTAGACAACTCCCCCTCAAAGTATGACATGAAATGCAAGGAGTGTAACTGAAAGAGCTCAGAAGAGATGGAAAGCTAGTAATCACAAGTTCTAGCATACAGAGCAAGTGAGGGCAAGGAAGCATATAACAAGCTCAAATAAATCTATCTTACACATGTCAAGAGCAAGCTTATTTTTCAGGGTTATCGAAAAGAAAGCATCACCGATATGAATAGCACCTAGCAAGATAGGCATGAACAGCAAGATGCTAGCAATGCATACAAGGTGTGCTACTCTCAACCAAAGCATATACAACCAGCCATAAGCATTTTAGAGATTTGCAAATTTTAGATTTAGACATTTGTATTTATAAGCAAGTTCTTTTTGTGCCAGGGGTTATTTACTTGTCTTTTGCCACTTCTTACCAACCAATGCCAAGACTAGGTTATATAACCATTAGAAGCTTAAGACAAGGTTTTGGTCATATGGTTCGCGGGCTCCCGCAGCTAGATTACCCCGATCAGCTGTGCGAGGCGTGCCTCGCCGGCAAGCAGCGGCGCGGCGCGTTCCCACAGGAGGCGAAGTACAGGGCCAAGGAGAGGCTCGATCTGGTGCACGGCGACTTGTGCGGCCCCGTCTCGCCAGCAACACACGGCGGCCGGCGCTACTTCCTCCTCTTCGTCGACGACGTCAGCAGGTACATGTGGCTCGTGCTGCTGACCAGGAAGGACGAGGCGGCGGGCGCGATCAAGAAGTTCCAGGCTGGTGTGGAGGTGGAGACCGGGAGGAAGCTGCGCGCGCTGCGGACGGACAGCGGCGGCGAGTTCACGGCGGTGACGTTCGGGGAGTACTGCACGGAGAAGGGAGTTCACCGGCAACTCACGGCGCCGTACTCGCCACAACAGAACGGCGTCGTGGAGCGCCGGAACCAGACTGTGAGGGCCATGGCACGCTGCCTGCTCAAGGCGAGGAAGGTGCCGGGCACGTTCTGGGGGGAGGCGGTCAGCACGGCTGTCTTCCTCCTAAACCGATCTCCCACCAAGAGTGTCACCAGGAAGACGCCCTACGAAGCTTGGCACGGGGAGAAGCCGGCTGTGCAGTTCTTGCGCACTTTCGGCTGCATCGCCCACGTCAAGGTGATGCATCCTCACGCGGCGAAGCTCGACGACCGAAGCGTCAAGATGGTGTTCGTAGGCTATGAGCCGGGCTCCAAGGCCTACAGGGTCTATGATCCGGTGGGCGGGCGGCTGCACGTGTCGCGGGACGACATCTTCGACGAGGCGAAAGGATGGCCATGGGAGGAGACTGGAGCAGCCCACGGCGACACATTCAAGGTGGAGTACACGGTGACGGGCGCCATCGACGGCGCACCACAGGCTACGACACCAGTGGACAACGCCCATGCCAGGCACCACAGCGCGCCACAGCAAGTCGACCCCGAGCTCGAGCATGAAGACGACGGGGCGCCAAGACGCTTCCGCAACCTCAGCGAATGCATCGCGCGCGGCGATGGAGGAAGAGATGGAGGCGATCAAGGCTAATGGCACCTGGGAAGCTGTGGAGCTCCCAGCCGGGTGTAGGACCGAGACGTGCGACTAGAGGGGCGTGAATAGGAGCACTTGAAAAACTCAAACCAAAAAAAAACTCAAACCCTCAAAGTGCGATCTCACGAAAACACACACACCCGATACCGTCCACTGAACAGATACATATCGGGTGGAAAGTGGAAGCACTCGAATTAACGCCCAAAGAAAAGGACGTAAGACGAGCAACCAAACTACACCTAAAAGAGCAATCACACTACACCCAGACAAACACACACAACACCTAAAACTACACCTCTCTAATTTGCAGAGTTACGTAGCATAGACAAGCTATTAACCCTAGGACACATTGAGAAACACTAAACTGAAAACACTAAAGCAACATTAGAGCAAGCAAGAACAATAAGGCACAAACAAAACAAGACAAGCTACAAAGCTTGCAAATGTCACACACTAGCCACTCAAGACACCGGAGCGTTCCTCACTTAGAAAAGTGAGTAAAGAGTATGGGCTTGCAGTGGTTGACACAAAACAAGTTTGAAGCAAACACCAACACTCCAAAGACCAAAGAAACCAAGAAAAACAAACCCCAAAGCAAGCGGAGCAAAGAACACGCGAAAACAGCCCCAAAAAGACTAGACCGGACAGTCCTCTCTCCACCAAAAGACCTGACCGGACAAACACAAAGAAGGACACAGAAACAGCCCAAAAACCCTTCAGACCAGACTTTCCGAGGTCTATAGACTGGACAGTCCGAAGTCCCTACTTCGGACAAACCTAAGGACAATTGATTTGTCCTGTCAGTTCTCCGAAAAACTGCGCAGAAAAACAGCCCGACACTCCATCGAAAAATCGATCGAAACGGGGTCAAATCTCAACGAAACTTCACGAAAACTTGCATGGATAATCCTAAGGACCTTCCCTAGCAAATCCCAAAAGATCAGTTCCAAAAGATCAAGGGATGCACGGGAATTGTAAATCTCGTGAGGTAGGTGAGTTGACTCCGAAAAACCGAAAAATGGGAAGAACGGCCCTTGCTCGTTGTTCAATGATTGTAGCACTTGGCTAGTGAGATTCACCACATCATAGCAAGGCAAAATACCAGTAAAAGAAAGATCCCAACCTTAGACAAACCGAAACACACCAAAATCCAAGAATTGGAACCAAAAACGAACTAGAACGGGGAGGGGAAAGGGAAGGACGAAAATTGCTGCTCACTCCATGGAATTTCTCAACAAGGAACCTTGGATTAAACACGAAATTCAGGTTACACAAGTTCCTTAGAGCCTACCTCCCATCATCCTCCCACTAATGACGAGATTAGACTAAACTAGGCACTCATCTCCTAGCTAATCACCTCTATTTCTTCTCTTTAGACCTTGGCTGCTAGGGTTAGGAAATCCTAGGGTTTGTGGCTGCCAAGATGAGCTCCAAGGGAGCCTCTCAAGTCTATTTATACCCTAGGCCCTAAACGACACAATTACATTAAGACCCCTACTCTAAAAATGCCCGGAGGGGGCCAAACCGAAAAGATACAATCGGACGACAACGATGACGGCTTGATCTTCTTCTTCTCCACGCCTCGCTTGGATGTGCGCCACGTAGCCAGTAGTCCGGAAGCCTCCCCCGGTTTTGAAGTCAGAAACCGGGAAACTTTATTCTGCGGGCTTCCTGGGCCGGGTCTTGGCCCAATCTTCAATCTTGGCGAGTCGGAGCCCAATCCACCAAGTCATCTGAACTTGGGTAGCGGTTTTGAGCCGAAGCCGCCAAAGCCTCCCTCGCACGCCTTCGCGCCATGCACTCGGGTTGGAGCACCACGGTGGCACCCGGCTTCTCCAGTCCATCGGAGTTGCCTCGCGGTCCATCGGAGGGCTTACACCACCGTTGCCGAACCGTCCCTCCGTGTACCGAGCTTCCACGACCGATCGACGCCGAGCATTGCCTCCGGTCCATTGGAGGACTTTTGCCTCAGTCCATCGAGGTCTTCGTCATCCTCTACCTCCAGTCCATCAGAGGGCCTCTAGTCCATCGGAGGGCTTGAGCTCGTTGACAATCACTCATCAGACTAGGAGAGCAATGAGGCCGGTCCATTGGCTCTCAATCTCCCCCTTGATGAGTGCATTGTCAACACCTTCAACCTGTAACCTGAAATGGATCAAAGACAAAAGAAAAGCGTAAAACCAAAAAAAAAGAAAATAAAAGAAATGCTCAAGCTGTCCAAAACCCAACAAAGGCAAAACACAAGGCAACTTGAAGCAAAAAGAAGCAAAGCATCGGCTCATCAAGACAGAGGCAAAAGGCTCAACGCACCGATGCAAAGAGCATGATTACCCTGAAATGCATCCTCTCAAATGCAATATGAATGCAAAGCTCCCCCTCAACTAAAACTCTCCTGAGTTCTCCCCCTTTGTCCATATTTTAAGACTTCTCCCTTTGGAAGTACACTAATTTCTCCCCCTTGTTGACAATGGACACATCAAGGGTTCTTTGAACTCAACTCCCCCTGAACTAGACAACTCCCCCTCAAAGTATGCCATGAAATGCAAGGAGTGTAACTGAAAGAGCTCAGAAGAGATGGAAAGCTAGTAATCACAAGTTCTAGCATACAGAGCAAGTGAGGGCAAGGAAGCATATAACAAGCTCAAATGAATCTATCTTACACATGTCAAGAGCAAGCTTATTTTTCAGGGTTATCGAAAAGAAAGCATCACCGATATGAATAGCACCTAGCAAGATAGGCATGAACAGCAAGATGCTAGCAATGCATACAAGGTGTGCTACTCTCAACCAAAGCATATACAACCAGCCATAAGCATTTTAGAGACTTGCAAATTTTAGATTTAGACATTTGTATTCATAAGCAAGTTCTTTTTGTGCCAGGGGTTATTTACTTGTCTTTTGCCACTTCTTACCAACCAATGCCAAGCCTAGGTTATATAACCATTAGAAGCTTAAGACAAGGTTTTGGTCATATGGTTCGCGGGCTCCCGCAGCTAGATTACCCCGATCAGCTGTGCGAGGCGTGCCTCGCCGGCAAGCAGCGGCGCGGCGCGTTCCCACAGGAGGCGAAGTACAGGGCCAAGGAGAGGCTCGATCTGGTGCACGGCGACTTGTGCGGCCCCGTCTCGCCAGCAACACACGGCGGCCGGCGCTACTTCCTCCTCTTCGTCGACGACGTCAGCAGGTACATGTGGCTCGTGCTGCTGACCAGGAAGGACGAGGCGGCGGGCGCGATCAAGAAGTTCCAGGCTGGTGTGGAGGTGGAGACCGGGAGGAAGCTGCGCGCGCTGCGGACGGACAGCGGCGGCGAGTTCACGGCGGTGACGTTCGGGGAGTACTGCACGGAGAAGGGAGTTCACCGGCAACTCACGGCGCCGTACTCGCCACAACAGAACGGCGTCGTGGAGCGCCGGAACCAGACTGTGATGGCCATGGCACGCTGCCTGCTCAAGGCGAGGAAGGTGCCGGGCACGTTCTAGGGGGAGGCGGTCAGCACGGCTGTCTTCCTCCTAAACCGATCTCCCACCAAGAGTGTCACCGGGAAGACGCCCTACGAAGCTTGGCACAGGAAGAAGCCGGCTGTGCAGTTCTTGCGCACTTTCGGCTGCATCGCCCACGTCATGGTGATGCATCCTCACGCGGCGAAGCTCGACGACCGAAGCGTCAAGATGGTGTTCGTAGGCTATGAGCCGGGCTCCAAGGCCTACAGGGTCTATGATCCGGTGGGCGGGCGGCTGCACGTATCGCAGTACGACATCTTCGACGAGGCGAAAGGATGGCCATGGGAGGAGACTGGAGCAGCCCACGGCGACACATTCAAGGTGGAGTACACGGTGACGGGCGCCATCGACGGCGCACCACAGGCTACAACACCAGTGGACAACGCCCATGCCAGGCACCACAGCGCGCCATCGCAAGTCGACTCCGAGCTCGAGCATGAAGACGACGGGGCGCCAAGACGCTACCGCAACCTCAGCGAATGCATCGCTGAGGCCGAGCCGCGCACACTCGATCCTGACGAGTGGCTGCTGACGGCTACGGAGGAGCCCTCCACCTACGACGAGGCTGCCACCGATCCAGCATGGCGCGCGGCGATGGAGGAAGAGATGGTGGCGATCAAGGCTAATTGAAACGTCCCCAATTCCGCGGTGCCGGAATCGGAGACTTTTACAACATGCGATAGTCCCAGAACACATAAAAAGCTATCACATGTAGTGTCACAGCATAGTATCAGCTCCAAACTCCACGAATTTAATTTATTACATGCCGTATCTCGGCGATACTTCGGCTCGCAGGCCGGTAATTAAGCAGATAGAACAAACATCACGATCAGAGTAGCAGCGAAGAAATAGACCCCTCCACAGGCATCCTTGAGCGTAGCTCCAGCCTCAGTCCTCGTACCAGTCGTCCCGGGTGACGATGTTGTCCGGCTCGTCATCACCTGAGTCTGCACGATAAGCGTGCAGGTCACTAGCCGAACACCCCAAGCAAGCCTAACTAGTAATCAAGTGGAGACTGGTTTCCTAGCTAAGCATAAAGAGAAAAGAGTGCTGTATATCCAGTTGAATTTTCCGGGTAGTCGGTTCCACGACCGATTCCCGCTCTCGTCACTTATCCCAACACTTATATCGCCTCACCTCCAAGACACCTCTTCCATGCACCCTCTCATTGTCATCTTTTTCTGCGGCATGGGAAGCTCCCACCCGCCCATCCTCAACGGCCTCAGCCGGAATCCAATCACTCGAGGGAGAAGAGAAGAAAACCCATGCTAGATGAGGTGAGTTCTGCCCTTGATCCGTCCTTGACCGTGGACGTCGGCTTTACGTAAAGATTTACACTCTGCAGAGGTTTGTACAACTGTACCCACTCGAGATGGGATAAGGGCAGTGTTCCGCTGCCATTGGCCCACCACACCGGTAATGATCTCCCCTTCCTGGCATCATTCTGCTTTCCTGAGCTAGAAAACTGTGCGGATATACTATCCACCGCACTCTCAGGACTGTGAGCTCGAGTAGTCCGGGGCCTCCACGGGTCGAGTCTATCGGGAACGTGTGGCTGCATCACAGACCCACCATCATTCCCTAACACTATCGCCTTACGCCTGCAGTCCGAGTGCCATTGGGGAAGATCGAGAACCGGGCCTGAGGTCGCGTGGTATGCACGAAATATCCAAGAGTTATCACCCCTACTCGGTCCTTATACTGGCGAGAGCAAGCCTTCCATGGGTCAGTTGCCACCCTCAGCGGTGGGCCGCGCACCACCACACACCTCACTCCACTCGGGGCAGAGTTCTAGTCTCTCCCATTATTCCGGTGCCGACTCCCGCCATCCCATCCTCACCACCATCTCGCACACAGATCCATCCCACTTCACGCACGCCAAGAGTTATCACATCCCACCATAATATCACCCAACTCACATCATGTTCATTTTATTAAGTTGGGTATTAGTTGTTCAGAACAAAGGCATAAATAAAATAAGTATCCGAGTTGGTTGGCTTATTGCGGAGCAAAATCATTTTCACCTATGCAGTACTACCATTTGCGTGTGTCTATAGGTATGGAAGCGGGGTGTTCGCTGACCTTGTTCGTCGGTGTTCTCCTCAGGCAGGTACTCTGGATCCTCCGGGTCGTCCTCCTGGTGCTCCGGCTCTGAATTTTGAATTAAACTACGAGTGAGCTTCTATCAGAAAGAACCAAATAGCAATTAAAATGCAACACCAATCAACGGGACTTAATCTCAAGTGATGGAGAATGATTTTAGATGGAAGTAGGAGTTGGTTTCACAATTTTCGGAGTTGGAATGGATTTATTATGTTTTATTGAAGTTTAATTCGGGTTTAATTAATCAAAAAGGTGAAAATCGGGTGGATTTGGTTAACAGGCCGAAATTCGGCCCGTTCTTCCTTCTCCTACTGGGCTCGGCCCGTTCGGTTTGCCCTGTGTACCCCACTTGGCCCGCGCGGTGGTCGCAGGCCTGCCTCGGCCCGATTCGGCTCGGCCGGCCTGGCCTCATTCCCTCTCTAAATCCGAAGTGGCCTAAATTTCCACTCGGCCCGCTCCACCCGGCTCTTTCTCCTTTCTTTCTCTTTCGGCCCAGCTCGGCCCGCCTTCCTCGCGGAGCTAACAGGCCGTCCCCGCAGGCCGAATCCCCGCGCCTCCTTCTCCTCTGCTCCGACTTCCACCCCTCGCGACTTGCTCGACGAAATGCCGCCGAGACGTCGCCCTACGACGGAGCTCGCCGCCGGCGACCGTATCGCGCAGACGCGCCTCTCTTCCTCATGTGGCCAACACGACTCGGCGCAAAGGCCGGTTCTCCATGGATTGGGAGCTGCGCGGCGTCGTCCCCCGGGTCCGCGCGCGGTGCGTCGCGCGCGGTTGCCGTGTTCCGCCATGGCACTGGCGACGCTCGACGTGCTGTTGTTAGCGGATTGATTGGTCAAGTGGTTGTGGACAGCTAGGGTTAGGGCTAGGCCGTCGGATTTGCAAGGCGTCGGCACAAGGAGTGGCACGGCGGTGTTTCCGGCCGCGTGGCGCGGCTTGGTGCGCAACGGTGTGACATGGCGCGCTCGACGCGCACGGCGTGCACGACGCGCACGGCGCACGCGGCGCATCGGGTCGGACAGTTCGGAAGGGAGCGGCTCAAGACCGGCTTCCGGCAAGGCAAGTGATGCGCAATGGCGCTATCTAGGGCTATCTACGACGGCGTCATGGCCGTGAGTCACCACGCGATGGTGGTGCTCCAGGATGGCCACGGCGCGGCACACGGACAGGTGGGACTCGGAGAGTCCGGTCCGTGGCGGGGGTTGGAAGAGGGGACTGTGTTCGGCTCACCGTGGGTTGCGTGGCGGCGAGTAGGCGATCCTGGTGGTGTAGAGGTAGCAGAGGAGGCAGGGCTCGTCGCCGGGGTACGGCTCCGGCTTCTACTCTGGGTACGGCAGCGTCGGGCTCGGCTTCGGGTCTCCGGCGGTGTCCTGGCGCGGACGGAGCGCAGCTCTCCTCCGGGCTCACAGCCTTCACACCTCGGCGCGGACGGCGGCGCTCCGGTCTTCTCCTCCGCCGTCGATGCCTCCTCCTCGACTCTCTCTCTCTCTCACCGATGTCCCTCTGGCGGCGGCTAAGGATGGGGAACGACCCCAAATGGTGGCTCGGTTTGGGTGGAGGTGTACTCTAGGCTTTATAGGGTCGCGATTAGGGTTAGTGTGGAGGCGGTTTTGCCCGGCGTTGGCGGAATCCCGCGGTGGCGCCATGTCTCCGCTCCATCTCCCACTCTCTCTCTCGCGCGCGCCCGACAGGGTCACGCAAGGTACGTGACCTGGGCCCCACGAGGCCATGGGCAGTTGGGCTTCGTCCTCCCCCTCCCCTCGGTTCGGCTTGGAGCGCAAGAAGGTGGGGGTCGGATTGGGTTGGCCGGGCGGCGCATGCGAGCTCGAGTTCGACTCGCCTGACGGGATCGGGTTTGGGACGAAGGAGATAGAGGAAAGCTGCCGGCGGCCCCGCATGTCAGCGTCCCTGCGGTAGTGGCCCACTCGGCAGTGGCTCGGCGCAGCGGTTATGGGCCATCTGATGGTTTCGGCCCAGGCGGGGAGAAGGGTGATGACCGGTTGGGCTGGTTTTGGGCCGAAGTGGCCTGTTCATTTTGGTCCTAATTCCAGAGTAGATTTCCAGTTATTTGATTGGCAATTGCAATTGGTTTGTTTTGAATTAACCACACAATCAAAGAAGCAATAAAATCCAGAAGATGATGCATGGTTTGCACACGATATATCATTTAGCATTGTTAAATTTTATTATCAACATAAGGTGAACACTTGAATTAATTTAATTAGAAATTTTTGTGAATTTAAATGCAATGCACATATAATAAGTAAGAAGAAATTTTTAGGTAGTGATTTTTGGATTACAAAAAGTAGGGTTGTTACAGTCTCCCCCCCTCACAAGAATCTCGTCCTCGAGATTTAGGGTTGCTTACTCGTTCTCGAAGAGATGAGGATACATCTCTCGCAGTTCCGACTCCTTTTCCCAGGTAGCCTCTCTTTCGGAGTGATTGCTCCATAACACCTTGCATACCGGTATTCTGGTTCTTCTTGTACCCTTTTCTGCTCGTTCAAGAATCTGTACTGGATACTCCAAGTATTCCAAGTTATCCTGCAAGTCCACTGCCTCCAGTGATATTTGCTCCTCCGGCAACCTTAAACACTTGCGGAGCTGTGAGACGTGAAACACGGGATGTACCCCTGAAAGGTGCTCTAGCAGTTCGAGCTCATAAGCAAGATCCCCAACTTTCTGCTTAATTCTGAAAGGTCCGATGTACCTTGGTGCTAGCTTGCCTCGGGTGCGAAACCTCTTAGTACCTCGTAGGGGTGACACCTTCAAGTACACATACTCTCCTTCATCAAAGGCAAGCTCTCTTCTGCGTTTATCTGCATAGCTCTTCTGACGGCTCTGAGCAATTCTGAGGTTCTCTCTGACCTTAGCTACATTCTCAGCTGCTTCCATAAACATTGCCGGCCCAAAGAACTGTCTCTCTCCGGCTTCTTCCCACATCAACGGAGTTCTGCACTGGCGGCCATACAATGCTTGGAAAGGTGACATCCCGATGCTTGCCTGGTAGCTGTTGTTGTAGGAAAACTCAGCAAAGGGCAAACTGTCTTCCCAATTTGGTCCGTAGATCAACACACAAGCTCTCAAAAGATCCTCCAAGAGTTGATTCACTCGTTCTGTCTGTCCATCAGTCTGAGGGTGGTAGGCTGTGCTGTAATCTAGCTTTGTGTCCAAAGCCCGTTGCAGACTTTTCCAAAATCTCGCAGTGAACTGAGGTCCACGATCGGAAACTATGCTCAATGGAGCTCCATGCAACCTGAGGATGTTTTGGATGTATAGTTCTGCTAACCGCGATGCATTATAGTTTGCTTTGACCGGTATGAAATGTGCCGATTTGGTCAGTCGATCAACAATTACCCATATGGAGTCGTTTCCCTTTGGAGAGCGGGGAAGCCCTACTATGAAGTCCATGGTAATCTTCTCCCATTTCCACATTGGAATCTCGAGAGGTTTCAGCAAACCAGCGGGTCTCTGTTTTTCTGCCTTTACTCTGTTGCAGACATCACATCTGGCAACGAACTCCGCTATATCCCGCTTCATCCTTCTCCACCAGAACAGCTTTTTCAGGTCTTGGTACATTTTCGTGCTTCCAGGGTGGATAGAATACTTGGTACAATGAGCTTCTGTCATGATCGAATCACGGATGTCCTTGTTCAGAGGAACACACAAACGACCCTTCAACCAAAGGGTACCCAACTGATCCTTCCTGAAATCGGGCAACAATCCTTTCTCCATTCCCACTTTGAGCTCTGCTATACTTGGGCAAGTTTTCTGGGCCTGACAGATTTGATCCTCCAGATTGCAGTGAACCCTTAGCTCATTCAGTTGTTCAGTACTGACAAAGTCAAGTCTGAACTGTTCCATCTCTGCACATAACTCAGCGGACAGTTCCTCTCCAGTCAGAAGGTTGCAGTAACTCTTGCGGCTCAACGCGTCAGCTACCACATTTGCCTTTCCCGGGTGATAATGGATCTCTAGCTCGTAGTCTTTGATCAACTCAAGCCATCTTCGCTGTCTCATGTTAAGTTCCGTCTGGGTGAATATGTACTTCAGACTCTTGTGATCCGTGTAAATCTTACACTTATTTCCCATCAAGTAGTGCCTCCAGATCTTCAAAGCGTGAACGACTGCTGCTAGCTCCAGGTCATGTGTCGGGTAATTTTCCTCGTGAGCTCTCAACTGTCTGGAAGCGTAAGACACCACCTTGTTATCTTGCATTAGTACGCATCCCAGACCTTGCCTGGATGCATCACAGTACACAACGAAATCTTTATGCAGGTCAGGTAAAGTAAGTACCGGTGCCGTGGTCAACTTTTCCTTCAGGAGCTGGAAGCTTACTTCACACTTGTCATCCCACTCGTAGGGTGTGTTATTCTTGAGTAACCCCGTCATGGGTTTTGCAATTTTAGAGAAGTTCTCCATGAATCTCCGATAGTATCCTGCTAGCCCTAGGAAACTCCTGATTTCAGTCGCATTGCGAGGCGTTTTCCAATTTGACACTGCTTCAACCTTTTCTGGGTCAACAGACACTCCCTCAGCTGTCAGCACATGACCAAGGAAAGCTACTTTCTCAAGCCAAAATTCACACTTGCTGAACTTCCCATACAACTGATTCTCACGTAGCTTCTCTAGCACGATTCTCAAGTGCTGCTCGTGCTCCTCCTGGGTCTTGGAGAAAATCAAGATGTCATCAATGAAAACCACTACACACTGATCAAGTTCCTTCATGAAGATCATATTCATCATATTCATGAAATAAGCAGGAGCATTAGTCAAGCCGAACGACACGACGGTGAACTCATGGTGACCATAGCGGGTCACAAAAGCTGTCTTCGGAATGTCTGACTCACGGATCCTCATCTGGTGGTAACCTGACCTGAGATCAATCTTGCTGAAATGTTTTGCCCCTTTCAGTCGGTCCAGCAAATCATCAATCCGAGGCAACGGATACTTGTTCTTTATGGTGACCGCGTTCAAGTCCCTATAGTCAATGCACATCCTCATGGTTCCATCCTTTTTCTTCACGAACAACACCGGTGCTCCCCATGGTGACACACTATCTCTGATGAAACCCTTCTCAAGCAGCTCATCCAACTGTTTCTTCAGTTCATCGTACTCCTTCCCTGACATTCTGTACGGTGCCTTGGCAATCGGAGCGGTTCCTGGTATAAGATTGATCGCAAACTCTATTGCTCGAACAGGTGGTAAGCCAGGCAGCTCCTCTGGAAAGACATCCGGGTACTCCCGTACTACTGGCACCTCTTCTACTGACTTGGTAACGAGGGAGTGTAGGTAAGAAGTAGAAGATCTGACGGGTACAAACTCCACGAGCTGCCCCCCTGGATGAGTTAATCTCACTAATCGTGGCTTGCAAATGATCACTCCAGAGTGTCTAGTCAGCCAATCCATACCAAGAATTACGTCCATCCCGCTAGACGGTAGCACTGTCAGGTCTGCTTTGAACTCCAGACCACCAATCAAGATACTAACCGCTTTGCAAATCCAGGCGCAACTTATTTCCCCGAGCGGGGAACTAGTAAGTATAGGCCTTCTTCGGGCCACAGAAACAAGAGATGCTTGCGTTGCAAATTTAGAAGAAACATAGGATCTAGTAGCACCAGAGTCGAACAATACAGTAGCAAGTGAACTGTTAACCAAGAACTCACCAGTCACAACATCGGGTGCCTCCAACGCGTCCTCCGCAGTGAGGTTGTTTAGGCGGCCCCGCGTAGGTGGTGCTGAAGAGCGGGTCTGAGGGCGCTGAACGGAACCTCCAGGCGCAGATGGCCTCGCTGGTGTCTGGTAGGGCCCTGCATTCTTCTTCTCTGGGCACTCGCTTGCCTTGTGGCCAGTCTTGCCACAACTGTAACAGGTGAAGACAAACGAGCTTCCTGACGACTGTGCTGGCGCAGGTGGCCTCCACGAACTGGGTCCAGGTGGCGGCATGTTGGACCGCTGGTAGGTTGGACTACCGAAACTGCGGTTGCCCTGGTAGCCAGTTGAGCGTGGGGCAGAGCGGAAAGACTGAGACTGAGCGGATCCGCCTCTGTGAGAAGTTCCCTGGCGAGACTCAGACATTTCACGCTTCCTCTTGTAGCTGTCACTGTTCTCCCAACCCACGCGCTCATTCTCCAGCGCGATTGCCTTTGAGATCATGGTCCGTAGGGAGTCGAAGGTCTGGGGCACCAGGTAAGTGCGGATCCCACGATTCAGGCCCTGTAGGAACCAGTACTGCCTCTTCTCGTCGGAGTTGGTGTCGTCAGGAGCATATCTCATCATCTTTGTGAACAGACTCGCGTACTCCTGCACCTTCATGGTCCCCTGCTTGAGTCTGCGGAACTCTGCCGCCTTTTGAACCAGAATAGCCTTGGGAACGTAGAAACCACGGAAGGCCTCCGAGAACTCCTCCCAGCTAATGTGTGCCGGGTTGTTATGCGTCTCACAGAAGCTGTCCCACCAGGCTCTAGCAGAACCGGTAAGCTGGTGAGTAGCGAGGGCCACGCACTCCTCGTCAGAGCAGGTAGTGAGGTCCAGCTTCTTCTCTATCTCCAGCAGCCAGTCTTCCGCCACTAGGGGGTCCTCAGAGTAGTCAAAGGAAGGTGGTCTCAGCTTCAGGAAGCTCTCAATCTTGCGGGTTAGGCTCTCAGGCTGTGGGCCTTGGTGGTGACCATTTCCCCCCTGGTTAAGCTGTTGTTGCTGGGCTGTGAGGAAGTTTCCCATGGCGGTTATGAAGTTCTGCTGGTTCGCGAAGACCTGGGCAAGTGTGGGAAAGTCGGGGTTGGGTGGTGGTGGTGGAAACGGGAATGGGTTCGGGTTTTGGTTCTGGGGGTTTGGCTGTTGAGGCTGTGGGTTGGGTTGTTGGTTCTGTGGATCAGGCTGTTGGTTTTGGAGATTTGGTTGCTGGTGTTGTGGGTTAGGTTGCTCAAACTGAGGGACCCCCCTTCCTTGACCTCCACCTCTTCCACGGCCTCTACCACGACCCCTTCCACGACCGCGAGGAGCCTGGTTCTCACTTTCCGCTCTATCGAACAGCTCTGTCAGACGGTTGGACCTTCGGAGCGACATCTGTTTAAAATTGCTTTGGAGTTAGAATATATATTGGTGGGTATGAAAAATAACTTTTGGAGAACATTATTGGTCGTAGTTGTCACGCAAATTTTAGGTTTTAAAGCTTAGCACTCAACCATGAAAAAGCATGAAATCCAACAAAACACGATAAGATCCAAATCACTCATCACATGATCGTGCTAGCGAGTAGCAGGTACAGCATGGTGGTCACTACATAACGTTCGATACAACTCATGGGATACAGACTTGGTAACATGAAATGATGAAGATACCGACTCATCACATAGCTGACTGACAATGCATGGCTATCCACTACTGAGGAAGGAAGACTTGCATCTCTCCTGCGTCACTGTCTGGTTCTTCCAGGATCCTCTCGTCATGGTCGAAGTCCACGATCTTCTTTCGAATCCCAGCACTCTCAGGGTAAAACAGGTAGTCACTGACTTCAAGTGCCTTTGCCATCTCTGGAGTGAGCTGGTTCCTCTTCCAGCCATCCCTAAAACTGGCCCGAACTCGAAGGTGTGTCCGAGGTACTCCAAAGTTCTCTCTTCTAATCTTCGATCGCTGTTCTGGAGGTAACTGACTTCTCATCTCACGGAGTTCTTTCTTGCGGCGGGCGTCCGAGGCTCTCCACGCCGCTAGCATCCTTTCCTCTTTCTCTTGCAGATACACAGACATGCGTAGCAGGTTGGTCAGATTCACCGCATTGTGGGCGTTGTTCTGCTCCAGATAAGCAATCTTCCTCTTCAACCTTCGGTTCTCTTCCAGGAGCGGCAGTGTACTCTCTATCAGGTCCTCCAGAGCTTGCCCCATCTGAGTATTGGTAGCTTCCATCTCCTTGGCCTGCTTCTCAGTGCGATCCATCCGAGCTTGCATGGTGAGTCTCATGTACCTTTCTTGCTGGATTTTCTGCTTCATCACTTCCTGAAATTCCATCAATTCCTTCAGCAGCATTCCCCTATCCCTGGTCAGCAGCTTGTTGTCGGCTTCCTGCTTCTTGGATAGCTGCACGGTGTTTTTGAAGTGCCAGTCCAAACGCAAGTAGTCGTTCTCCAGACTCTGAAGGTAGCTATCCTGCTCCAGGAGGTACCTAGCAGTCACTTCGAGACAGGGGTCTTCTTCACGCTCTGGCGCTTTCTCCATCTCTTGCGTCGCCTGAGAACTCTGAGTAGTCAGCGGGTTCTGTGGTAAGAACCGGTAAGGGCTGTCCTCCAGGTGTGCTCGGTAGTCCCTGCTGATCTGCTTAAGAGCTGTCATTGTCGCCTTCTGGATGGCCTGGTAGACTGACGGGGCTGCCTCTGCGCATCGAACCGTCCGGAAGTGCAAGTCCACTCCTGCTCTGGGCTCTTCGCCGATCTCCAGGTACACCCTGACTGGGTCCCAGTCTTCTCTGCCCATTGCACGGTACTGAAGCTTCTTCGGACGCACTCCTAAGTGCAGGAGGACTTCCTTCAGTAGGTCCACCATTCCGCCGAGGTGCCTCTCCTCGATCGGAACCTCTGTCCAGTCCGTCATACCTATCGTGTGGAAAAATTTTCACGTTAGATCCAGCATTTTGTAAACAGGAGGAGATTTTGCAAATACAGAAGTACGAAGCAAAATAAGTTGTAGTGTGTGTGCAAGGCTTCAATCTAACGTTTCCGTTTCTAAGGCTGCGTGCTACGGTCAAGTATGGCTCTGATACCAACTGAAACGTCCCCAATTCCGCGGTGCCGGAATCGGAGACTTTTACAACATGCGATAGTCCCAGAACACATAAAAAGCTATCACATGTAGTGTCACAGCATAGTATCAGCTCCAAACTCCACGAATTTAATTTATTACATGCCGTATCTCGGCGATACTTCGGCTCGCAGGCCGGTAATTAAGCAGATAGAACAAACATCACGATCAGAGTAGCAGCGAAGAAATAGACCCCTCCACAGGCATCCTTGAGCGTAGCTCCAGCCTCAGTCCTCGTACCAGTCGTCCCGGGTGACGATGTTGTCCGGCTCGTCATCACCTGAGTCTGCACGATAAGCGTGCAGGTCACTAGCCGAACACCCCAAGCAAGCCTAACTAGTAATCAAGTGGAGACTGGTTTCCTAGCTAAGCATAAAGAGAAAAGAGTGCTGTATATCCAGTTGAATTTTCCGGGTAGTCGGTTCCACGACCGATTCCCGCTCTCGTCACTTATCCCAACACTTATATCGCCTCACCTCCAAGACACCTCTTCCATGCACCCTCTCATTGTCATCTTTTTCTGCGGCATGGGAAGCTCCCACCCGCCCATCCTCAACGGCCTCAGCCGGAATCCAATCACTCGAGGGAGAAGAGAAGAAAACCCATGCTAGATGAGGTGAGTTCTGCCCTTGATCCGTCCTTGACCGTGGACGTCGGCTTTACGTAAAGATTTACACTCTGCAGAGGTTTGTACAACTGTACCCACTCGAGATGGGATAAGGGCAGTGTTCCGCTGCCATTGGCCCACCACACCGGTAATGATCTCCCCTTCCTGGCATCATTCTGCTTTCCTGAGCTAGAAAATTGTGCGGATATACTATCCACCGCACTCTCAGGACTGTGAGCTCGAGTAGTCCGGGGCCTCCACGGGTCGAGTCTATCGGGAACGTGTGGCTGCATCACAGACCCACCATCATTCCCTAACACTATCGCCTTACGCCTGCAGTCCGAGTGCCATTGGGGAAGATCGAGAACCGGGCCTGAGGTCGCGTGGTATGCACGAAATATCCAAGAGTTATCACCCCTACTCGGTCCTTATACTGGCGAGAGCAAGCCTTCCATGGGTCGGTTGCCACCCTCAGCGGTGGGCCGCGCACCACCACACACCTCACTCCACTCGGGGCAGAGTTCTAGTCTCTCCCATTATTCCGGTGCCGACTCCCGCCATCCCATCCTCACCACCATCTCGCACACAGATCCATCCCACTTCACGCACGCCAAGAGTTATCACATCCCACCATAATATCACCCAACTCACATCATGTTCATTTTATTAAGTTGGGTATTAGTTGTTCAGAACAAAGGCATAAATAAAATAAGTATCCGAGTTGGTTGGCTTATTGCGGAGCAAAATCATTTTCACCTATGCAGTACTACCATTTGCGCGTGTCTATAGGTATGGAAGCGGGGTGTTCGCTGACCTTGTTCGTCGGTGTTCTCCTCAGGCAGGTACTCTGGATCCTCCGGGTCGTCCTCCTGGTGCTCCGGCTCTGAATTTTGAATTAAACTACGAGTGAGCTTCTATCAGAAAGAACCAAATAGCAATTAAAATGCAACACCAATCAACGGGACTTAATCTCAAGTGATGGAGAATGATTTTAGATGGAAGTAGGAGTTGGTTTCACAATTTTCGGAGTTGGAATGGATTTATTATGTTTTATTGAAGTTTAATTCGGGTTTAATTAATCAAAAAGGTGAAAATCGGGTGGATTTGGTTAACAGGCCGAAATTCGGCCCGTTCTTCCTTCTCCTACTGGGCTCGGCCCGTTCGGTTTGCCCTGTGTACCCCACTTGGCCCGCGCGGTGGTCGCAGGCCTGCCTCGGCCCGATTCGGCTCGGCCGGCCTGGCCTCATTCCCTCTCTAAATCCGAAGTGGCCTAAATTTCCACTCGGCCCGCTCCACCCGGCTCTTTCTCCTTTCTTTCTCTTTCGGCCCAGCTCGGCCCGCCTTCCTCGCGGAGCTAACAGGCCGTCCCCGCAGGCCGAATCCCCGCGCCTCCTTCTTCTCTGCTCCGACTTCCACCCCTCGCGACTTGCTCGACGAAATGCCGCCGAGACGTCGCCCTACGACGGAGCTCGCCGCCGGCGACCGTATCGCGCAGACGCGCCTCTCTTCCTCATGTGGCCAACACGACTCGGCGCAAAGGCCGGTTCTCCATGGATTGGGAGCTGCGCGGCGTCGTCCCCCGGGTCCGCGCGCGGTGCGTCGCGCGCGGTTGCCGTGTTCCGCCATGGCACTGGCGACGCTCGACGTGCTGTTGTTAGCGGGTTGATTGGTCAAGTGGTTGTGGACAGCTAGGGTTAGGGTTAGGCCGTCGGATTTGCAAGGCGTCGGCACAAGGAGTGGCACGGCGGTGTTTCCGGCCGCGTGGCGCGGCTTGGTGCGCAACGGTGTGACATGGCGCGCTCGACGCGCACGGCGTGCACGACGCGCACGGCGCGCGCGGCGCATGGGGTCGGACAGTTCGGAAGGGAGCGGCTCAAGACCGGCTTCCGGCAAGGCAAGTGATGCGCAACGGCGCTATCTAGGGCTATCTACGACGGCGTCATGGCCGTGAGTCACCACGCGATGGTGGTGCTCCAAGATGGCCACGGCGCGGCACACGGACAGGTGGGACTCGGAGAGTCCGGTCCGTGGCGGGGGTTGGAAGAGGGGACTGTGTTCGGCTCACCGTGGGTTGCGTGGCGGCGAGTAGGCGATCCTGGTGGTGTAGAGGTAGCAGAGGAGGCAGGGCTCGTCGGCGGGGTACGGCTCCGGCTTCTACTCTGGGTACGGCAGCGTCGGGCTCGGCTTCGGGTCTCCGGCGGTGTCCTGGCGCGGACGGAGCGCAGCTCTCCTCCGGGCTCACAGCCTTCACACCTCGGCGCGGACGGCGGCGCTCCGGTCTTCTCCTCCGCCGTCGATGCCTCCTCCTCGACTCTCTCTCTCTCACCGATGTCCCTCTGGCGGCGGCTAAGGATGGGGAACGACCCCAAATGGTGGCTCGGTTTGGGTGGAGGTGTACTCTAGGCTTTATAGGGTCGCGATTAGGGTTAGTGTGGAGGCGGTTTTGCCCGGCGTTGGCGGAATCCCGCGGTGGCGCCATGTCTCCGATCCATCTCCCACTCTCTCTCTCGCGCGCGCCCGACAGGGTCACGCAAGGTACGTGACCCGGGCCCCACGAGGCCATGGGCAGTTGGGCTCCGTCCTCCCCCTCCCCTCGGTTCGGCTTGGAGCGCAAGAAGGTGGGGGTCGGATTGGGTTGGCCGGGCGGCGCATGCGAGCTCGAGTTCGACTCGCTTGACGGGATCGGGTTTGGGACGAAGGAGATAGAGGAAAGCTGCCGGCGGCCCCGCATGTCAGCGTCCCTGCGGTAGTGGCCCACTCGGCAGTGGCTCGGCGCAGCGGTTATGGGCCATCTGATGGTTTCGGCCCAGGCGGGGAGAAGGGTGATGACCGGTTGGGCTGGTTTTGGGTGGGTTTTGGGCCGAAGTGGCCTGTTCATTTTGGTCCTAATTTCAGAGTAGATTTCCAGTTATTTGATTGGCAATTGCAATTGGTTTGTTTTGAATTAACCACACAATCAAAGAAGCAATAAAATCCAGAAGATGATGCATGGTTTGCACACGATATATCATTTAGCATTGTTAAATTTTATTATCAACATAAGGTGAACACTTGAATTAATTTAATTAGAAATTTTTGTGAATTTAAATGCAATGCACATATAATAAGTAAGAAGAAATTTTTAGGTAGTGATTTTTGGATTACAAAAAGTAGGGTTGTTACACTAATGGCACCTGGGAAGCGGTGGAGCTCCCAGCCGGGTGTAGGACCGAGACGTGCGACTAGAGGGGGGATGAATAGGAGCACTTGAAAAACTCAAACCAAAAAAAAAAACTCAAACCCTCAAAGTGCGATCTCACGAAAACACACACACACACCCGATACCGTCCACTGAACAGATACGTATCGGGTGGAAAGTGGAAGCACTCGAATTAACGCCCAAAGAAAAGGACGTAAGACGAGCAACCAAACTACACCTAAAAGAGCAATCACACTACACCCAGACAAACACACACAACACCTAAAACTACACCTCTCTAATTTGCAGAGTTACGTAGCATAGACAAGCTATTAACCCTAGGACACATTGAGAAACACTAAACTGAAAACACTAAAGCAACATTAGAGCAAGCAAGAACAACAAGGCACAAACAAAACAAGACAAGCTACAAAGCTTGCAAGTGTCACACACTAGCCACTCAACACACCGGAGCGTTCCTCACTTAGAAAAGTGAGTAAAGAGTATGGGCATGAAGTGGTTGACACAAAACAAGTTTGAAGCAAACACCAACACTCCAAAGACCAAAGAAACCAAGAAAAACAAACCCCAAAGCAAGCGGAGCAAAGAACACGCGAAAACAGTCCCAAAAAGACTAGACCGGACAGTCCTCTCTCCACCAAAAGACCTGACCGGACAAACACAAAGAAGGATACAGAAACAGCCCAAAAACCCTTCAGACCAGACTTTCCGAGGTCTATAGACTGGACAGTCCGAAGTCCCTACTTCGGACAAACCTAAGGACAATTGATTTGTCCTGTCTGTTCTCCGAAAAACTGCGCAGAAAAACAGCCCGACACTCCATCGAAAAATCGATCGAAACGGGGTCAAATCTCAACGAAACTTCACGAAAATTTGCAAGGATAATCCTAAGGACCTTCCCTAGCAAATCCCAAAAGATCAGCTCCAAAAGATCAAGGGATGCACGGGAATTGCAAATCTCGTGAGGTAGGTGAGTTGACTCCGAAAAACCGAAAAATGGGAAGAACGGCCCTTGCTCGTGGTTCAATGATTCTAGCACTTGGCTAGTGAGATTCACCACATCCTAGCAAGGCAAAATACCAATAAAAGAAAGAACCCAACCTTGACAAATCGAAACACCCCAAAATCCAAGAATTGGAACCGAAAACGAACTAGAACGGGGAAGGGAAAGGGAAGGACGAAAATTGCTGCTCACTCCATGGAATTTCTCAACAAGGAACCTTGGATTAAATACGAAATTCAGGTTACACAAGTTCCCTAGAGCCTACCTCCCATCATTCTTCCACTAATGACAAGATTAGACTAAACTAGGCACTCATCTCCTAGCTAATCACCTCTATTTCTTCTCTTTGGACCTTGGCTGCTAGGGTTAGGAAATCCTAGGGTTTGTGGCTGCCAAGATGAGCTCCAAGGGAGCCTCTCAAGTCTATTTATACCCTAGGCCCTAAACGACACAATTACATTAAGACCCCTACTCTAAAAATGCCCGGAGGGGGTCAAACCGAAAAGATACAATCGGACGACTACGATGACGGCTTGATCTTCTTCTTCTCCACTCCTCGCTTGGATGTGCGCCACGTAGCCAGTAGTCCGGAAGCTTCCCCCCGGTTTTGAAATCAGAAACCGAAAAACTTTATTCTGCAGGCTTTCTGGGCCGGGTCTTGGCCCAATCTTCAATCTTGGCGAGTCGGAGCCCAACCCACCAAGTCATCTGAACTTGGGTGGCGGTTTTGAGCCGAAGCCGCCAAAGCCTCCCTCGCACGCCTTCGCGCCATGCACTCGGGTTGGAGCACCACGGTGGCACCCGGCTTCTTCAGTCCATCGGAGTTGCCTCGCGGTCCATCGGAGGGCTTACACCACCGTTGCCGAACCGTCCCTTCGTGTACCGAGCTTCCATGACCGATCGACGCCGAGCATTGCCTCCGGTTCATTGGAGGACTTTTGCCTCAGTCCATCGAGGTCTTCGTCATCCTCTACCTCCAGTCCATCGGAGGGCCTCCAGTCCATCGGAGGGCTTGAGCTCGTTGACAATCACTCATCACACTAGAAGAGCAATGAGGCCGGTCCATTGGCTCTCAATCTCCCCCTTGATAAGTGCATTGTCAACACCTTCAACCTGTAACCTGAAATGGATCAAAGACAAAAGAAAAGCGTAAAACCGAAAAAGAAAGAAAATTAAAGAAATGCTCAAGCTACCCAAAACCCAACAAAGGCAAAACACAAGGCAACTTGAAGCAAAAAGAAGCAAAGCATCGGCTCATCAAGACAGAGGCAAAAGGCTCAACGCACCGATGCAAAGAGCATGCTTACCCTGAAATGCATCCTCTCAAATGCAATATGAATGCAAAGCTCCCCCTCAACTAAAACTCTCCTGAGTTCTTCCCCTTTGTCCATATTTTAAGACTTTTCCCTTTGGAAGTACACTAATTTCTCCCCTAATTTTCCCCCCTTGTTGACAATGGACACATCAAGGGTTCTTTGAACTCAACTCCCCCTGAACTAGACAACTCCCCCTCAAAGTATGCCATGAAATGCAAGGAGTGTAACTGAAAGAGCTCAGAAGAGATGGAAAGCTAGTAATCACAAGTTCTAGCATACAGAGCAAGTGAGGGCAAGGAAGCATATAACAAGCTCAAATGAATCTATTTTACACATGTCAAGAGCAAGCTTATTTTTCAAGGTTATCGAAAAGAAAGCATCACCGATATGAATAGCACCTAGCAAGATAGGCATGAACAGCAAGATGCTAGCAATGCATACAAGGTGTGCTACTCTCAACCAAAGCATATACAACCAGCCATAAGCATTTTAGAGACTTGTAAATTTTAGATTTAGACATTTGTATTCATAAGCAAGTTCTTTTTGTGCCAGGGGTTATTTACTTGTCTTTTGCCACTTCTTACCAACCAATGCCAAGCCTAGGTTATATAACCATTAGAAGCTTAAGACAAAGTTTTGGTCATACACAGTCTAGTCCAAGTTCATGCCAAAGTGCAAAGACAAGCTGTCTCGAACTAGATCAGTGAGACAGGCAAACCCACCTGTATCTTTCTTAATTCAGCACATAAGACACCACTTGTAAGCATTTTGATTCAGATTTCAATTTAAGCAAGGTGTCATAAAAGCTTAGGCATAATCTTGGCAAAGGCATACAACTAGCATATCCAGGTATGAAAAGATAGCATAGCATTCAACATTCCTACATATGCTAGGTAGCCAAAACAAGTGGTGATCATGGTTTTTGATTTGCAAGGAATAAAATGACTTAGCTCACAATTAGTATTCAACAGACTCAAGAAGGCTTAGCCAACCATGATCAAGCATGCATCTGTATAATCTAGCACAAGCAAGTACTAACTCATCATTCCAAAAGAGCTCTAGTACTCGTGAAGTGAAAATGCAAATGATACAATGCGATGCATGATATGATACAATATGCAAAACAAGCAAAGAGAAATAAAAGTAAGATAAAAACAAATTCTAGACTATGGAAGCTATTTCTTACTAAAAGGAATAGCATATTATCCCTGACTAAAAGGGATAGCACACTCCAAGCTCACCTCTCAAGCGCACAAAAACACCAAACTCTAGGGGCTTGGTAAAGATATCGGCCAACTGGTTTTCAGAAGCTACATGCACTAAGTCTATGTCCCCCTTCTCATAGTGATCTCTCAGAAAGTAAAACCTCACGTCTATGTGTTTGGTTCTGAAGTGCAAGACGGGGTTCTTAGCTACAGAAATAGCAGAAGTAGAGTCCACTAGAAGAGGGATTTTTTCAAATCTAAGGCCGAAATCACTAAGGGTGGCTTTCATCCATAAAAGCTGGGAGCAGCAGCTAGCAGCAGCTATGTACTCTGCTTCTGTGGTAGACAAGGATACACTAGCTTGCTTGCGGGAGGACCAAGAGACAAGAGAGGTTCCTAAGAGTTGGCATGTGCCGGAGGTTGACTTGCGGTCAATCCGGCAGCCAGCATGGTCAGCATCTGAGAACCCTCTAAGAAAAAGAGAAGAACCTGAGGACTACCAAAGACCAAGCTCAGGAGTGAATTTCAGATACCTAAAAATGCGCTTCACCACTTGACGGTGAGAAGTCCTAGGAGACGCCTGGTAACGCGCACAAAGGCAGACCGCGAACTGAATGTCCGGCCTAGTCGCCGTCAGGTACAGAAGTGAGCTGATCATCCCTCGAAATTCCTTCTGGTCCACCGCCTCCCCATCTTCATCAGCATCAAGCGCCGTGTTTGTACTCATAGAAGTTGTCATGGGTTTAGAATCCCCATGTCAAACTTCTTGAGTATGTCCCTTGTGTACTTTGCTTGATGGACAAAGGTTTCTGCAGGGCCTTGCTTGATCTGCAGCCCGAGGAAGAACTGGAGCTCACCTATGAGACTCATCTCAAATTCTCTGCTCATCTGTTCAGCAAAACTAGACACCAAAGCGTGAGATGAACCAACAAAGATTATGTCATCAACATATATCTGAACTATCAGGGTGTCACCGCCACGACTCAACAAAAACAAGGTCTTGTCTACTGAACCCATCACAAACCCAGATTTGAGCAGGAAACTCTTCAACCTAGCATACCAATCTCTAGGAGGTTGCTTCAGACCATAAAGGGCTTTCCTCAACTTATACACCCGGTCTGGAAATCTAGCACTCTCAAAGCCAGGAGGTTGTCTCACATATACCTCCTCCTCTATGAACCCGTTCAGGAAAGCAGACTTGACATCTATTTGCTGCAGTTTGAAGCCTTTAGAGGACGCAAAGGCAAGCAAAATCCTAATGGCTTCCAAACGAGCTACAGGGGCAAAGGTTTCCTCATAATCTATCCCCTCCTTTTGACAGAAACCCTGGGCTACCAATCTCGCTTTGTTCCTCACAACCATTCTATCCTCACCCTGTTTGTTCTTGAAAACCCACTTGGTACCTATAGGGCGACAGTTTGGTGGAGGTTCAACTAAATCCCAGACATGGTTTCTCTCAAAGTTCTCCAACTCCTCATGCATGGCGTTCACCCAGTTAGGATCAGATAATGCATGTGACACATCCCGAGGCTCAAAAGAAGCAACATATGCAGAGTGGGAGAAAAAGGCTAGAGAGTTAACCGAAGAGCGTGTGATACGCTGGTGAATGTCTCCAATCATCCTGTGAGGAGGGTGATCCCGCTGGACCTGCCGAGATGGAACAATCTCGGAAGTCACCTCCCATGCGTCCTCAGCAGGGCCAACCTCTGCTTGAGCTTGCTGTCGGGGGAGTGAAGAGGAAGCCATGGGCAAGGGTCCTCCTTCATCATCTGAGCTCGTAGCAGAGGGGGCAGGAGCTACAGCCGGTGCAGTGGCTCCTACATCACCAACATCAACCACACCTTCCTCATCCTCAAAGATGGGGGTGCCTTCTTCATCATCACCTGAAATCTCAAAGGCAGGGGTTGTGCAGGGCATAGTTTCATCAAAAGAAACCTCACAAGTCTCAACAACTTGCTTGGCCTCCAAAATCCACACACGAAAAGCCCTAGAATTAGAAGCATACCCTAGAAAAATCCCATCCAAACAACGAGACTCAAACTTGTCCAAATGCCCCGTCTTCTTAAGCACAAAGCACCTGCAGCCAAACGCTCGCAAATGCTTGACACTGGGCTGCCTACCAAACCGAAGTTCATACGAGGTCTTCCCAAGGAAAGCTCATAAGAAGATCCGGTTTGCAATGTAACAGGCCGTATTCACTGCCTCAGCCCAAAAGCGCCTTGGAGTCCTATGCTCATCGAGCATCGTCCGTGCCATCTCAACAAGTGTGCGGTTCTTACGTTCCACAATACCGTTCTGCGTGGGGTATATGGAGAAGAAAACTGGTGCTCAAGACCTAGGTCACGACAGAAGTTTTCGAACCGAGAGTTTCTGAATTCTCTGCCATTGTCACTACGGATAGCCCTCATGGCCTTATGACCCTCGTTTCTCAACCTCAGTACCAGATCCCGAACAAAACCAAATGCCTCATCCTTAGACTCCATAAAAAATACCCACGAGAACCGCGAAAAGTCGTCCACAACAACAAGCACGTACCACTTCCCACTGACCGACGCTACCCGAGCGGGACCTACTGTATCCATATGGAGTAGCTCACCCGGATAGGAGGTCATAACCTGAGACACAGGAATGTGAGAAGCGGCAACCATCTTGCTATGACGACAGGGGTGGCATACTAAGTCCTTCTCAGCTCTCAACTTGGGCAATCCTCGGATTAGGCCCATTGAACTCAATCTGACTAGCAGATCAAAGCTCAAGTGACCAAGCCTCCTATGCCACTTCCAAATATCAGCAGAAGGACTAGCAACCAAACAGCGAGCAGGGCCAGAAACAGATGTGAGGTCGACCGTAAAAACCTGACCAAAAGGCAGCAAAGAGCAAACAAGGGTCTCCTCAGCATCAAGAACGCAGCACGCACCCTTGTTAAACCGAACCTCAAATCCTTCATCGAGAAGTTGCGAAACAGAGACCAAATTGAACCCCAGATTTCGAACAAAAGCAACTTCTCACAGGGAAAGCTTAGCAGAGAGCGAAACAGAACCAACACCCATCACTTTACCTTGACCATTGTCCCTGAATGTGATGTACTCCTTGGTGCTTACGGGGTTGAGGCTGGAGAATCACTTGCAGTGCCCTGTCAAGTGCCTAGAGCAACCGGAGTCCATGATCCACACGTCCTCCATGCCTCGATCCTGCAAAAAGTAAAGCGACGGTGAGCAAACGGTCCGGCACTAGGGTTAGTCCCAAAACTGCTGTACCAGTGCCGAGCCATCTGCTCAAAAGTGGGATAAACACAATCAAAGAAATCATCACGACGATCAGGGTAACCACGACCTCCAAAGCGTGAACCCTCGAAAGCTCTCTCAAAGCCTCGGTCACGAGGTCCATAGCCGCACTGAAAACGACTAGGAGCTCGGCCGGTAAAGCGTCTCTCACCACTAGGAGCACGAGCCTGAAAGCCGCCTCCTCTCTCACCACCGGCAAAGCGGTCTCTCATCTCACCGCGGTGGGGAGGATCTTGCCTACCACCCTGGTAGAACTGATCCTGGTTCCCCCAAGCTCTCTCCTGCCTCTCAACCCGCTTTCTCCTGAAGCAAAACTCCTCTAGGTGGCCATTCCGCTGGCAAAACTCACAGTGGTAGACAGGCCTCCTAGGAACTGGGTTAGGCTGGGACTTGGGCTTAGGTGGTGTGGCCTTGGGTGGCTCAGGCTGCTGGACTGGCTTCTTGCCCTTGGGCTTAAGCTCTTCCTCAACAATCTTGTCCAGCTTAGCCTTAGAAGGCTTGGGTGTCTAGTACTGCTTCTTTGGGGCAGCCTTGGGTGGCTCATGGTAAACTCCATCAACAGTCTCTCTTGGCTGGGTAGGTGCAGTCTTGATCTTAATTGGGGCACTCTTCTCACCCGAAATGCTACACTCCCCAAACCCAACACCACTTGTCTCACTCTCAGCTCTCTTGGTGCTCTCTAGGATCATCTCTAGTTGAGGTTGCCTTGCATATACCCAACTGAGCACCTCTCTCAACCTGTTGTTGTCATTTTGCAAAGACAACATCTCCTCCCTCAGATCCTCCAGAATCACAGTCTGGGCAGCACAGGTATCACAGTCTAGGGAGGGAACCACAACAGCTTTCTCCAACTTCCTAATGGTGGCATCCCTATCCACCAGCTACATCCTAAGGGTTAGGCAGTTCTCACAAGTATCAGTAGGTGCTGAAAGCACCTCAAAGTCAGCTCTGAACTGCTCTAACTCACCTCTCAAAGTAGGACAGACCATACACGCACCCAAAAGCATAGGTCTAGCCCTAAGCTCCTCAAGCTCCATGAGCTGCCCCTCAAACTTCTCCTTCAGAATAGCTAGCCCTCTAGCTAGACAGGGGCAAGACTCACACTCAAATTCTCCACTCAAAGTAGGCTCATCCAGTTTGGACTGGAGTTTGCCTAGCTCAGCCTTCAGCTCATCTATCTCCTCTACCCGCTTGGCATACCTATCTCTCTGGTCACCAAGCTTCGTCATGAAAGACTCACAGGTAGGGCACTCAATCTCACTGGGTTGGGGTCTCACACTCCTCAACCTCTCATTCTCCTCTAAAGCCTCAGCAAGTTGGGCTTTCAACTTCTGCAGCTTCTTAGCTGCCTTCTCCAGCATCTTATCCTGGGCCTTAAGCTCCCGGCTATTCTGCTCTAGCATCTCAAGGATTTCGGCTTGCTCAAGAGTTACCTCATCATCGGAAGAAGAGTTGCTGCCGTCATCCTTGTTCTCCTTGTCCTCAAGCGCCATGGAGCAAACCGAGCTCCTCTTGTCCTTGTTCTTATGCCTGGACTTGGTGGAGACGAAGCACAAGCCAGCTGAACCGCCTTGATCGTTCCTCTTGTCCTTCCTGTACGTAATCTCCTCATCGCTTGAGCTCGACGAGGACGAAGAGGAAGAAGATCCTCTACTGCAGAACCCGATCTCGGCGAAAAAGGCCTTGTCCCGCTTTCGGTTGTCCTTCTGGTAGCTCTTGAAAGCCTTCCGGAAGTTCTTCTTGCCGAAGGGGCGCTTGCCGGAGCCGTGCTTGCTGGAGCGGTGCTTGTCAAAGCTTGCCTTGCCGGGGTGGTACTTGTCGGAGTCGCGGGAGTAGCTCTTGCCCTTCTTGTAGTAGTCGTTCTTGTTGGGGCACTCGGCAATGAAGTGGCCGACCTCTCCGCACTCGAAGCACTTGGGCCGCTCTTCCCTCTTCTTGCTCATCCGGTTGTCATAGGCGCGCTGAAAGCGACTAGACACCAGACACAACTCATCATCCCCAAGTGTCGCTAGCTGCTCCTCTGTAACAGACATCAAGGCAGAAAACGAGAAGTTGTGTAACATGGGGTTAGTGACAGACTCACTAGAGGGGGTAGCCAAGGCCAAACTCTTAGAACCTATACAAGCGAGGGAATCTCTCATCTTGTAATCTACCTCGGTGGCCTTGAGCTTACTATAGAGCGCCTCTACTCCAATCGTATCATACCCTGCCGACTCAATGATTGAGTTCACCTTGATCTCCCATATTTTTCTATCCAAAGCATACAGCAACTTGACAGCCTGCTGATGATCGGTATATGGGAGGGCAGCGGGGGCAGAGTTGACACGCAACTTGTTGATGATCGACTGAAAGCGACCAAACAAGTCGTCTACTGACTCTCCCGGCTTCTGGACGAAATTCTCATATTCGCGCCGGTAAGTCTCCACAAGTCTAGCCTTAATTGTCGCAGTACCCTTATGGTGTGCACTAAGCAGTGACCATATCTCACGCACAGTCTTAAGGTGACTCACTCTCTCATAATCCATAGGACCAAGCCCGGAGAAGAGAAAGTTAACAGCCTTGGCATTCGCCTCATGCTGAGCCACGATATCCTGCGTAGTACGCTCAGCGACTGGAAGCACCACAAAAGTCGTACTCTGAGTAGCATCCCATATGTCTTGACTCTGGATAACAAGGAACGCCTCCATCCTACCCTTCCAGTAGGGATAGCCATCGGAGCCAAGGACGGGAATTTTCCCAGAGTAAGTCATAGTCGCTACGGTTTCTTCACCGGTTAAGACATGGGAAACCTAACTGGCTCTGATACCACTTGTAGGACCGAGACGTGCGACTAGAGGGGGGTGAATAGGAGCACTTGAAAAACTCAAACCAAAAAAAAACTCAAACTCTCAAAGTGCGATCTCACGAAAACACACACACCCGATACCGTCCACTGAACAAATACGTATCGGGTGGAAAGCGGAATCACTCGAATTAACGCCCAAAGAAAAGGACGTAAGACGAGCAACCAAACTACACCTAAAAGAGCAATCACACTGCACCCAGACAAACACACACAACACCTAAAACTACACCTCTTTAATTTGCAGAGTTACGTAGCATAGACAAGCTATTAACCCTAGGACACATTGAGAAACAATAAACTGAAAACACTAAAGCAACATCAGAGCAAGCAAGAACAATAAGGCACAAACAAAACAAGACAAGCTACAAAGCTTGCAAGTGTCACACACTAGCCACTCAACACACCGGAGCGTTCCTCACTTAGAAAAGTGAGTAAAGAGTATGGGCATGCAGTGGTTGACACAAAACAAGTTTGAAGCAAACACCAACACTCCAAAGACCAAAGAAACCAAGAAAAACAAACCCCAAAGCAAGCGGAGCAAAAAACACGCGAAAACAGCCCCAAAAAGACTAGACCGGATAGTCCTCTCTCCACCAAAAGACCTGACCGGACAAACACAAAGAAGGACACAGAAACAGCCCAAAAACACTTTAGACCGGACTGTCCGAGGTCTATAGACCGGACAGTCCGAATTCCCTACTTCGGACAAACCTAAGGACAATTGATTTGTCCTGTCAGTTCTCCGAAAAACTGCGCAGAAAAACAGCCCGACACTCCATCGAAAAATCGATCGAAACAGGGTCAAATCTCAACGAAACTTCACGAAAATTTGCAAGGATAATCCTAAGGACCTTCCCTAGCAAATCCCAAAAGATCAGCTCCAAAAGATCAAGGGATGCACGGGAATTGCAAATCTCGTGAGGTAGGTGAGTTGACTCCGAAAAACCGAAAACTGGGAAGAACGGCCTTTGCTCGTGGTTCAATGATTCTAGCACTTGGCTAGTGAGATTCACCACATCATAGCAAGGCAAAATACCAACAAGAGAAAGATCCCAACCTTGGACAAACCAAAACACACCAAAATCCAAGAATTGGAACCAAAAACGAACTAGAACGGGGAGGGGAAAGGGAAGGACGAAAATTGCTGCTCACTCCATGGAATTTCTCAACAAGGAACCTTGGATTAAACACGAAATTCAGGTTACACAAGTTCCCTAGAGCCTACCTCCCATCATCCTCCCACTAATGACAAGATTAGACTAAACTAGGCACTCATCTCCTAGCTAATCACCTCTATTTCTTCTCTTTGGACCTTGGCTGCTAGGGTTAGGAAATCCTAGGGTTTGTGGCTGCCAAGATGAGCTCCAAGGGAGCCTCTCAAGTCTATTTATACCCTAGGCCCTAAACGACACAATTACATTAAGACCCCTACTCTAAAAATGCCCGGAGGGGGCCAAACCGAAAAGATACAATCGAACGACTACGATGACGGCTTGATCTTCTTCTTCTCCACGCCTCGCTTGGATGTGCGCCACGTAGCCAGTAGTCCGGAAGCTTCCCCCGGTTTTGAAGTCAGAAACCGGGAAACTTTATTCTGCGGGCTTCCTAGGCCGGGTCTTGGCCCAATCTTCAATCTTGGCGAGTCGGAGCCCAACCCACCAAGTCATCTGAACTTGGGTGGCGGTTTTGAGCCGAAGCCGCCAAAGCCTCCCTCGCACGCCTTCGCGCCATGCACTCGGGTTGGAGCACCACGGTGGCACCCGGCTTCTCCAGTCCATCGGAGTTGCCTCGCGGTCCATCGGAGGGCTTACACCACCGTTGCCGAACCGTCCCTCCGTGTACCGAGCTTCCATGACCGATCGACGCCGAGCATTGCCTCCGGTCCATTGGAGGACTTTTGCCTCAGTCCATCGAGGTCTTCGTCATCCTCTACCTCCAGTCCATCGGAGGGCCTCCAGTCCATCGGAGGGCTTGAGCTCGTTGACAATCACTCATCACACCAGGAGAGCAATGAGGCCGGTCCATTGGCTCTCAACGGGCACCGCCCAATAGGCCTCAAGTGGGTGTACAAATTGAAGAAGGACGCACAAGGTGTCGTGGTCCGGCACAAAGCGCGACTGGTTGCGAAAGGCTACGTACAGCGAGCCGGAGTGGACTTCGACGAGGTGTTCGCACCGGTGGCGCGCCTGGACTCAGTGCGCACGCTGGCAGCGGTGGCGGCACATGAAGGCTGGAAGCTGCATCACCTCGACGTCAAGTCAGCGTTCCTGAACAGCGATCTCACAGAGGAGGTCTACGTCGCCCAACCGCCGGGATTCGTCATCGCCGGTCGTGAGCGGCAAGTACTGCGCCTGCACAAGGCGCTCTACGGACTCCGTCAGGCTCCGCGCGCGTGGAACGCGAAGCTGGACCGTACCCTGGTGGCGCTCGGCTTCGTGCGCTGCGAGGAAGAACATGGCGTGTACACTCGAGGTGAAGGCCGCGAGCGCGTGCTCCTGGGGGTGTACGTCGACGACCTGATCCTGACGGGCGCGGAGGACGCGGCCATCTCGGCGTTCAAGGACGAGATGAAGAGCTCATTCAAGATGAGCGACCTTGGGTGCCTCAGCTACTATCTGGGCATCGAGGTAAAGCAAGCAGAGGGGAGAATCACCTTGTGCCAGGCGGCGTACGCGGCAAAGCTGCTGCACAAGGCGGGCATGGCGAGCTGCAATGCTGTGCACGTTCCCATAGAGAGCAAGCCCAAGCTGAACAAAGCTAGTACCAATCCCCCTGTTGATCCCACGTTCTATCGGAGCATCGTGGGGAGCCTGCGATACTTGGTTCACACCCGGCCGGACATAAGCTTCGCGGTAGGGTTTGTGAGCAGATTCATGGCAAACCTGACGACAGAGCACATGGGCGCTGTCAAGCATCTGCTGCGCTACATCACTGGGACGATCCACTACGGCCTCAGCTACGACAGGCAGGAGGGAGACCTCAAGCTGATCGGGTACAGCGATTCGGACATGGCGGGTGACGCGAATGATCGCAAGAGCACAAGCGGCGTGCTCTTCTGCCTTGGGCGATCACCAGTTAGCTGGCAGTCGCAGAAGCAGCCGGTGGTAGCGCTCTCGTCCTGTGAGGCGGAGTACATCGCCGCCGCAACGGCGGCATGCCAAGGCATTTGGCTCAGGCGGCTGGTGGGGAGTCTCTACGGGAAGGCCGCCGGCGTCGCCATCATCAACATCGACAATCAATCAACAATCCAGTTGTGCAAGAACCCGGTCTTCCATGGCCGGAGCAAGCACATTGAGACGCGGTTTCACTTCATCAGGGACGGCGTCGAGGGCGGCCAAGTCATCGTCAAGAAGATCCACACTGACGAACAACTTGCAGACATTCTGACCAAAGTTCTTGGCAAGGTGCGCTTTCAAGTTCTAAGATCAAAGCTTGGCGTCGTCGATGTGAGAAACAACTAGATTAGGGGGAGTAATGTGAGTTAATCTAGTCTGTTAGTTTGGTCTGTTAGTTTGTTAGCGTGTCAGCTAGAGTCTAGGAGGTCGTCTTCTCCGAGTAGTTAGGAGCTCAGCGTGTTTGTTGGAGCTGGGCGTCATGGCGACAAGATCACAGAGTGGGTCGTGTGCGTCGTGTGTTCGTGCGCTAGAAGCTCGCTGGGATGGCAGTGAAGCTTGGCCACGTTCTGTACTTTGATCAACAATAAGAGGAGAAGAGAAAACAGAAAACGCTGCGCCCTTGGCAGCACCAAATCCTCGTGTTCATTGTGTTCTTGAGTGTGATTGAGAGCGGTGAGCTTGAGAGAGGTGAGCTGAGAGTGCGGCTGACACGCACGCCCTGCCTCGCCTTGAGCCGCGCGCGCTCCGACGCCGGGAGCTTGTCCCAGTCGCCTTTCCACGTGCACCAGACCACCACTCCCGCCGTCTCGGCCAGCCCGGACGCGTGGCTGACCTCGAAGCCGATGGCCTCCGTTCGGTGAAACACGGGCGCCGGCAATGGCGCGCCGGCCGTCAAGACGCGCACCTTCCCCGGGAGCGGCCGCCGCACGCACACGGCCTCCGGGGCGTTGGCCAGCATGTTGACCACGACGGGCGCGCCGCAGAGGTGACTGACGCCGCGGCGCGCGATGGTGGCGTACACCTCTGCGGCGTCCACTCGGCGCAAGCAGACGTTGGTACCGCCCACCATGGCCATCCCCCACGGGAAGCTCCAGCCGTTGGTGTGAAACATGGGCAGCGTCCACAGGTACGTCGGCTGGGGTGGCACCACCCACTGGACCAGGGAGTCGACGGTGACCAGGAAGATCGCACGGTGGCAGTGCACCACGCCCTTGGGCGCCGACGTCGTGCCGGAGGTGTAGTTGAGTACCATCGGGTCCCACTCGCTGGCCGGCCGCACCCACGCGAACTCCGGGTCGCCCTTCTCGATAAGCCTCGCATACGTCAAGGTGCCCGCGGGAGCGGCCGGGAGCTCCTTCTCGTGGGGGTCCTCGACGGGGACGACGCGCGGCGCCGGGTGCCCCGGCGGGAGCTGCTTCAGCGCGTCCCGGATGAGCGGCAGGGACGCCGGGTCGACAAACATGAGCTTGGAGCCGGAGTGGAGGAGCAGCACGCCGACCGTGCGCGCGTCCAGGCGCGTGTTGATGGCGTTGAACACGGCGCCGCTCATGGGCACTCCAAAGTGCATCTCGTACATGGCCGGCACGTTGGGCAGCAGCGCGGACACCTGCACCCAGCGATTTGATTTCATTTGCCGGGAGAACACAGAGGCAGTTACCAAATAACCGAGGGGGATCGGAGCGGCGGCTTACGATGTCGCCGCGGGAGATGCCGAGGGAGACGAGCGCGGAGGCGAGGCGGAGGCACCGACGGTGCGTCTCGGACCAGGTGAACACCGTATCATGGTAGACGACGGAGGGGCAGTCGCCGAAGACGGTGGCCGAATGCTCCAGGAAGCCCAGCGGCGTGAGTGGGCAGGCATTGGCCGGGTTCGCGCCGTCTCTGTCCATGCCGAACGCACCTCGCACTCGCAGTCGCAGAGTGGCCGAGTGGGTGGTGGGCAAGGCTGAGAGCCTGAAGCTGAGATTGAGGAAGTGAGACTGTCGAGCAAATATAAATACACCCTCGGCCAAACAATTTTTACAAATGGACCCTTACATCGGCTTACACGAAATCCACATGGTCTTTTTTACTCGGCTTTGGCAACCCCATTTTTCCAAAAGATTTTAAAAAATAGAAAAGAAATTAGTTCATTTTCCCTTAGAAAAATGCTTTTCCCTAGAAAAAATTAGGTTGCCAAACTAGTCCTAACCTGTTTTGTGAACTTTTATCACAAACCGACCTGTGCCCAAACTATTCCTCAAAATGGATGTTTGAGTCTAAGCTCAGCGGCTTCCACAACGCTGGTAGCAAATAGATAGATGGTGTCTAGGTGAGAAAAAATAAAAATAGTAATTTATCTCACTATTAGAACTTAGCTCCACACGTTCTATTTGCTCGTTGCTAGCTATTCCTTTTTTCTCCGCCTTTTCTGTCTACGTAGGACAGAGTAAATATAACTAGTGAAATAGCTGGTCATTAAAGGCACACGTCGAGTGAGAATATCAAGGCGCACAGGACCTTAAAACTGAGCCGCCACGTTAGTTGCCTTGCTGGCCAATGTCTCACAGGTTTGGCGCAAGTCAATGTGTGCCATGTAAGGAAAATGGATCCTAAGCCTTGTGCTTAGTTTCATATTATGATTTTGGTGTTTGGGATGACAACACATGCCATGTGACTAATATTTGTGTACAAGTGCAAAAGGTGGACTTGGGTATAAACACCTCAAAGGATGACCTAAAAGATACAAGAAAAGACCGATCAGCGGGCCGATTTTTTGGGCTACTGGAAGGACAAAAAAGGGCCCTATCGGCTGAACCGGAAAGAAGAAGAAGCCCGATATTGAAGACTTGAAGACCCGGTGCATTTCGATGCACCGGACAGTCTGGTGGTGTACCACCGGACAGTCCGGTGGTTCACCACCGAACATTATAGGCCGAGAAGAAGGAGCGACCAAAGTCCCGGAGCTTAACGCACCAGACGGTCTGGTGCATCACCGTCGGACCATTTGATGGCACCGTTCGATGATATAGATCAAGGACAACAATTGTCAAAGACCTGCGCCAACACCCACCGGACCGTCCGGTGGGTGTGCACAAAGGGAAGTTTGCTTCCAACGTCTAGTTTGGAGGCTTGGCTATAAATACCCCCTTGGCCGGCCTACACATTGTGGTTGAAGTATTCTGAGCTAACACAAGTGTTGAGGTACCATCTTGGTCCATCCATAGAGCCTCATGCACACATTTGAGAGCCCAACCACCATATGAGCAAAACTACATATCCCGACAAGATAGAGCTTAGTTGCATTTTTGTTTAGACCTTGTTGTCTATCCCCGTGCCTGCGTGCACGACCTTGGTGTATCAAATGCGGCTGTAAGTCTTGTGAGAACCTCTAAAGTGTGAAGTGGCCGCCACCATCTTGTGAGAGGGAGGAAGGCCCTCGGCGGTTTCGCCAAAAGCTTCCCTTAGTGTAGACGGCGGGGTAGCTTCACGAGATGGCCCGCAGAAGACCCCAATGGCCTTGTCCATCCTCCAACCCCTGCATGGGGCGAAGCTGTAGTCCATGAAGGGCTACGCGAGAGGGTGTGTATTGGGGATATCTGGAGACCCGGGCATGGTTGTTTGGCTTCTGCGGAAGTCACTTTGCCATCCTCCACCTTTGCAAAGGGCGAGGTCGTATTCCTTTGAGGACTACACGAGAGCAAAGCACTTTGTGGAGCACCAACAAGGAGTAGGGGGTAGAGACCGCGAGTCTCCCTGAACTTTAGGAAAACAATCTCTGTGTCTTCATCATGTGCCATCGCCGACATCGTCATCGAGAGTTTGCATTCTCTACCTATCTTTATCTTCCGCATTTACATTCTCCATCGATACTTCTCTCGACGTCTGAAACGCCCCAATTACCATAATGGGACTAAAATGTGCTTTATTACCATCCTAGGGTTTGGTAATCACATTATTAAATCAGAGTGGTACAGATCTCTCCTAACGGGTCGGACAGCAAAGGGGTGCAGCCCTGAATCTAAGTAGCGGAATATAAAACGTAGACCCAAACTTCCACACGTCACGGTTGGGAAGTAGGTTGTAGCCCTAATCGCTTCCATACATGGTGACTTCATCGTCTCCATTGGAAAAACATCAACAAAGCAAGGGTAAATATATACGTACTCAACAAACCCACCTTCCTCCATAAAGAGTAGGGGTATAGCTACATCTACAAGCAAGTCATATCTGGAGCTCAGGAAGTTTTGCATAAAAGCATTTTGTATGCAGGGTTTGAGCTAGTCTAACAAGTTTTAGTCATTCAGAAAACAGGGTTTTTCTCAAAAAAGGGTGCCACTGGACTTGCCGGTCCACATGGCCAATGACTTTCCAGCCATCACACTTTCCACAGGGTTCCATCCCCGTAGCTTAGCATCCAACGAAAATCACTTTGTTCCCAACCCAAAACCAAACCAATTCCCACCATTTTTAGTCTATGAAAAGTGCTAATTGAAGAACCAAGCCGTAACTCATCCATACCAGTGGACTCAGACTATTCGAATAGGTTTTACTCTGATCAAAGGTTGTACTAATTCCCACAAGTTGGACTCAGCGACACTTACGGCCAAATAAGCATCCGAATTCCAAACCAAACCGTTGCCTTTGTTTCATCGCCTAGCAGTACTTTAGAGGTTCTGGCCACCGAGCCGCACCCTGGTGTCCCTCGACACCCCCTCGGCACACAACCCTTTCCCTTGCCCCTTGTGCACCAACATAGAAGCTACTAGGCTATCCACTCCAGCTCGGGCCCAGCCAATGCCTCATACAGAGTGAGTGGTTGTACTAAAGAGTTAGGCAAGATGTTAATCAACGCGGTCCTTATAGAGCTCAGGTAGAACCATCAACACCTTACACTGCTCGACGAGCATCCACCTACCCGGTCATCTCCACGAAGACCGGGACCTAGGTAACTGCGGGTTGCTAAGTTACCGTTCATATCCTGCCCTTAGATGGCTAGTTCGGCACGTAGCCGTGTTCTGACAAAGTCGGTTGCCAGGGTTCTTCCCCATTTTATTTCAAAACACACATACACCCATCCCCAAACCCAAAGCCCATCTAGTTCCACAACCATAATCCCAACTTAACATCAAGATTATGATAGATATAATTAAGTGAGCGATCCCACCTATGCGCACTATATCTAAAATAGGCTTAGGTGGTTGTATATTTGTGGGATTACCTTAGCAAGCAAAACATGCAAGTTTTTATGTGATTATCAGGCCAAGGGTTGTGGTTGTAAAACATAGGAGTTTTATGCATCAAGTGGGGATTCTAGTGGGCTTGCCGTATGCTTTGTTGAAGCGGTTGATTCCTCAAGTGCTGGGCGTAGGGAGTGCTGACCGTTGCGTAGTACACCGCGAGGGGCAGGCCGAACGGACTCTTCGGTGTAGCCTATGTGCACAAACAAGAAAACGCACAACACAACGAGGCATAATATGAGCTCAACATTATTTGGATGTGTTGGGAATAATAGGATGTTTGGCGAGGATATGAGCTATTTGTGGGTGGTGCTTACCAACGGTGTTGGTTCTGATAGGATGTAAGATGCAGCATGTTGGGCTGCGAGGTGCCGGCCACGCTGGCGTTTACGGTAGCGGGGATTGCGATAATGCCAGGGAAAATGAAGTGGGAGGCTATGGCGGAAACAGAAATGACGAGATGGTGGCCGCATGACGATGTTGGGGGAAAGGTCTTTTGTGAGATAGATGGGATGGAAATCAATGGGAAAAGATATTCTGGTGATTTTTGGGGCGGAAGGTTTTTGTGATATAGAATCAATATTCAGATGATTTTCGGTATCGTCATCATCTGAATTGGAATTGGAAAGATCAAGACAAGGGTATTTTGAGTTACTAGAGAGTAGGAGGTCAACGGCATCACACCAGTCACACCAACTTGTGTGGGACCAGTGTGAAGCACTGATTGGGCGTAGGACGCGTCATCGTGGCATGACAATGTCTTTCGGCCAGGGAGAATGACTATGAGGAGTGTATAGATGGATAGATCCTGATTTTAGATGAATTTAGGCGCAAGAGTCGCCCAAATCGGAGTTCGAACGGAGGAGATATGGGGTATACAGTGGCTAGGGGGTAGATTTAGACTTTCCGGAAAGTTGGAGGGCTAGAAATGGATTTTTTTTGGATTTTTGGCTTGGGGAATGTGAACCTGGGCCGTGGGTGTAATTCGGCCGGCGCGGCCTAATGCGCGTGGGCTCGCGGCGCGCGGCCTGGTAGGCCGGCCCACGTGGCGAGGGCGCCGCGTGACGGCGCGGGCGACGTCGTAGGCCGGGGCCCACGCGGCAGTGACTGGAGGGAGGGGACGGCGTTAGCGGCCAGAGGCGGTGACGGGGTGAGGGGATGTCGTCGCGCGGGCCCCTCATGACAGTGAGAGGAGGCGGGGCGACGACGTTACGGAGAGGCGACGGCGTCGGCGGTCCGGCCCGGCTCGGGCGAACCGGCCGCGGGGAAGGGGAAGGTGGCGGCTCGCCGGCGGTTCCTCACCGTCCGGCCGGCTCTCGGGACGAGAGTGGAGGCGTGACAACGAGACCGGCGAGGCGGACCGAATGATGAGGTCGGTGGGGTGGGTTGGTGGCGGAAAGGGGGTTGCCCACGGCGAGGCGGCGCGGGTGCGTGTCGGCAGCGCGGGGCACGTGGCGCGGTGTCTCGGGTGAGGGCGGAGAGGAGAGGGCGCGAGGTCGGGGCGATAGGGGATGGTGTGGCGGAGCTCGTGGCGCGGCCAATTGAAGAATGGTGGTCGGTGGTGGAGGAATTTTAGGGTGGCGGGTCTCACGGTGGTGGTCATGGCGGTGGTGGGGCACCGGAGCAGAGGAAGAGGGGAGGTGGTCGGCTGCCGGTGCCCGCGTCTAACGACGCCCGAGTGGCTTGGGGGAGTCGACCGAGGCGGGGTGCACGGCGGTGAGGGGAGGGAAGGGGCGGGGAGCGGCGAGCCGCGGTGGGCGGCTTTTATAGCTGGGGGAGGGTGGAACTCGTCCTCAAGATTCGGCTTAGAAGGGTTATAGGGATATCTTTGCTTCAGCTAGGTTATTTTCATAGTGGAAGCCTGATTCCCTAGCTGAATGGCAGGTGGAACTTCAACAAATTGTTTAGATGGCTAGATTCCCTTTTCATTTCTCTTTTCTTCTCCGAGGGTGAGTCATTGTGTAAGCCTTCCACACACAAATGGGATACTCCTATATCTTCTACTTCATGGACTTGGGAAGGTTGAACCATCGTCTGGCAGCTTTAGGCGGGGGTCTTCTAGAGAGCGGCAGAAAATTCGACAAGACACTTTCTGCTCTCTAGATGGTGGCATAATCCGGATAACTTGTTCCGAAAGGGCTGGATCTATCAACCTTGGGTCCGGATTATCCCGCACTCGCGCTAATAGAGGGGAGGCTACCCCACTTAAATAGGGCGAAAACCCATATTTAAGTAGGCTAAGCACTCTTCTGGAAGCGGGGAGCTGCTGCTTTTTTCCAACTGCTATTGTGCACACTTAACTCCATGTTTCTCTGGCTGATACTACCTTTCCTTGGGTAGAGTGTTGTCATCTACCGTTTGTACTTTCCCCTTGACTGGGGCTCCCTTCTGGTGGCTCCTCTCCGAAGACAACTTTCTTGAGCAGATGGGTTTCAAGGTGGGAAGGAGACAGCAGGGGTGAGGGTTGGTTCTAATAGGTGATTTTATTAGCACACAAACACGGTAATGTTTGCTTTTACACGAGGCAAAAGACAAACCACAAGCAACACAGACCAACTAACGCGACCACTCGTAAAGAACTGCCTTCATCCTCTGGTTGCTGGGAGCTTTGTCGGGCGACGGCTGCCGGATTTTGGATCCTATTGTTGGAGATGAGAGTGTCAAGAATGCGCCCATGCTTGCTCGATCTTCCTGATTGATGGGATTCCGTGGATTCCTCTCCCGGGCTTGTAGCTGACGAAGGAAGGATTGTTGGAGGTTTTGTGGTGGAGTTGGCACCAATAGGTCTGGAAGGTTTGATGTTCCTCTTAGCGTGGGGCAATGCATACTTTCAGGTCCGAACCAACTTCTCCTTGGTTCGTTGCTAGGGTTGGTGCGGTTTACTTCTCTCCAACACAACAATCTGATCTTGCATCGGGACAGCTCCTCCTTTGTTTCTTGGTACTCGGCTACCAACTTGTTGTATAGGTGTCTTAGCCCAGTGTGCTCGTCATCCAAGGCATTTAGATATTGAGCAAGGTAAGAAATGGTGGGGTCCTTGGACTCTTTGATCTCTGCCAAGATGTAGGTTCTCTTAATCCAACTTGTGGCTGACTTATGCAGAGGTGGGAAGAATCTCATGTGAGAGTATTGTACTGCTCCATGGTAGGTTGAGCACAACTTCTTTATTGCCTCTCGGGTGACAGTGTGACAGGCTTCATGGAATCGTTGGCTGACGGCTCTGGAGTACCATTCAGCGAGAGCGGAATTATCTTTGATATACAATGTGACCGTCCATGCCTAGTCTCCTTTTTCAAGTAACGCCTTCCCATGGTATTCCGGGTATCCTTCAGCTCTGAGGTATACCATGGCATCCCTTAGGAGCTCAGGAAAACCTTTCTCATTCTCGCAGTGGCTGATACAGCTAACACTCGTCATCTGATCGAGACACGCAGGACTCGGCCTAACTTCTCGACTCATGCAATTCACAACAACAAACAAACAAGCAAGGCAACGCCTGCAACGCACACAATCTACACAGTTTGCTCTTACAAGGGTGCTAACCAAAGTGAAGGAGAAGCTTCACTACCCAAATGTAAGAGGGACACTGGAGACAACTAACTTCGGACCACGTAGCTTCATTCCTTGTTGGGCTCAGAGGCTTCATTCTGAGTCATCTGAGCTGATGATAATGATGTTATCTGGCGGCGGCTGGGTTGTGATGACTGGGTCTTCCTCGTCGGTTAGTCCCCAGGGCAAGGTATTGCCCGAGAGTTCTAGGCTTGCTCAGTTGGCGAGGCTGGAGCTTTCGGTTTGCTCGGAGATGTTGGGCTTGGAGGTGGTCCTACGGGTAGCTCCTCCTTTTCGAGGCACTCCAGCTCGGGTGTTGGGATTTTCTCCAGGGGAAGGGGTTCTCCTAGCTCTGGTAGGGGATCTGGGAGGGATTTTGGAGAGGTTGGCTGGCTCTCACTAACTGGTATGCCTTCGAGCACTGGGGTTTCCTCCGAGATCTCATGGGCTTTCCTCTTTTTAAGGGCCACGGGGCGACCGGGGAGGATTGGAGGTTCTTCTGCCATGGCGGCTTATTCTGGAGGTCCAGGATTCCTCTCGGTGAGCTTTTAAGCAGGTAGCTGGCACGTCCCTTAGGGTTTCTTCTACAGTGCCTGGCGTCCATGGTGGCAGACAGGGTGGCCAGTTGGCGCTGCATCATTGGTGCACAGCTCTGCTTGAGGGGTCGTTTGTCAACTGCGTCGCACTAATAACGAGGCATACTGTAGCGGTCATATCCTTGTTTGCCTCGATTCCTGGTGCACGTGTCTGGTCGTCCATGGAGTAAGATGCTTGACCAGGGTGGTCCACATCTTAGGGTCGTGCCAGGTGTCGCTATGATGGTGATGTTTCCTTATAGCGGACACCGGTTCCTTTAACATCGACCCATCACGTCCATCTGGTCCATGCTTAGGTCCACATGGCTGTTGGCATCTCTTAGCCTTTACAGGTTTTACTCCGCAAGCGCATGGACACCGCTGTAGCCTTTCACTCAGAGTATTCCGAGTATCGTAAATTTCCACAGGAAAGCGGTAGCCTCAAGAGTGTAATTGAATAAACTCAAATCGAATGAACTGTAAACTTGGATAAATTATACCAACTAGTAGTTGAACAGGGGTAAACGTGATAACGATAGGTGTATGGTGGAGAAGGATATCTATCTAAGCTATCTGTAGAAAGGTATAGTTACCTGGGAGGACAACGAGTGAGATAAAGTCACCAAACTCTATTCTAATTGGCTGCAAAGATTATCCGTGTCTAACTAAGCTATTCAAGTAAACAAGCCAGGGTCTTGCATCGAGCGAAATTCCAGAGTCTCGAGGGTACCAGGAGGTAGATAGTAGGTCTCGAAAGAGAGTTTGGCTAACACCTACGGGCCTCCCGAACGACGGGCCTGGACTACACAGGCACACCACACGCTGTCACCGAGTGGGGCTACCAAGCAAAGCTGCGTGGAGAGGATGGCAAGCTATAAAGCTTGAACAACGATAGATCGTTTCTTGATCAGAGGAGAGGATCTAGCCAGAGCCTAGCGTCTAAGTCTAGGGTCCTAGCGTCTAAGTCTAGGGTTAAGTTATAGCACCCGCAAGAATAACAAGACTTGAATAACTAAGTGAAACACAATCTAAGCCTAGCAAGTATGCAAAATAATGGTACACCACACTTGTAGGAGATAGAAATAAAGTAAAATATAACTGAATTATATTGAAGATAATCTGAATCCAAAAGATACAAGAGTTTTACCACAGACTCGAAGATAACTCCGGAGACTCCGAGGCAAAGCTCGACTCAACTCTAACTCCCAGGACTATCCTAACTGCTAAGAAAAGAGTGAAACACTCTTAGATAGAACTCTCAACTCTACTCGACTCTACTCCACTCCACACTTTGCAAATGAGCTCCTGGGGTCTATTTATAGCCTAGGAAGTGAGGGGGGTATTTATATGTGCACTAGGTCGGTAAAGAGGCCGAGGCTGTTGCCGGGCGGCCAAAGTCGGTGGCCGGCCGACCATAGGGGGTGGTCGGGGGCCACCCGATTCACCGACCTTGAGCATCCGATGGTTGATCTCACTCCCTCATGTCGGTTGGCTGTTGAATCAGTTGGTGCACATGAAAAATGCCGCCGAGGGGTGGTCGGCCGACCACCCTAAGTGGTCGGGCGGCCACGTGTTTTGCTCCAATTCGTTGCATGTTGCTTCCCTCGGATCCTTGACATCACCAATCCTTGTCCCGGCATATTATTACCCTCGGATACATTGGATGCCCTCTTGTATTGTTGGATCTTCACCATTTTGTGTTTGTTTGACACCGGATCGATGACATGGCACATGGAGTGGTCAAGGGACCATTCCACGTGGTCGTGGACCCAAAACCTCATTGGAGGGTGGTCGAGCGGCCACCACCCATGGCCGGGCGGCCATGGTAAGTGGTTGGGCGGCCACCCCACTTTTGCCATTTCTGCTCATCTTCGATATGTGACATGTTTGCAACCATTTTATGTGTATTTTGGTACCTACATCCAAATATTCATGTACATCTTGTGGAACTCATTAGTAGCAAGGGTTAGTCCATATATTTCACATGTTTAGCTTCATTCGGTGGATAATTGACGGTTGATATCGTGAGATTACGACCGTCAACAATGTTCTGGCTTGCATGGGAAGCGTAATTTCCTTCTGGCAGAAGCTTGACTGGTTGGCGACAGCCGTTTTGGGGTAAGAAAGGGCCAAAGCATTTTTAAAATGGAGCAGGATGAGGAGCAGAGGTGTTTTTCAAACGGATTTTGGACTCAAAACGTTTTCCAACCTTAAGGTTACGTTCTACGGCCAACTACGGCTCTGATACCACCTGAAACGCCCCAATTACCATAATGGGACTAAAATGTGCTTTATTACCATCCCAGGGTTTGGTAACCACATTATTACATTAGAGTGGTACAGATCTGCCCTAACGGGTCGGACAGCAAAGGGGCGCAACACTGAATCTAAGCAGCGAAATATAAAACGTAGGCCCAAACTTACACACGTCACGGTTGGGAAGTAGGTCGTAGCCCTAATCGCTTCCATACATGGTGACTTCATCGTCTCCACTGGAAAAACATCAACAAAGCAAGGGTGAGTACATACGTACTCAACAAACCCACCTTTCTCCACAAGGAGTAGAGGTATTGCTACATCTACACGCAAGTCATATCTGGAGCTCAAAAAGTTTTGCATAAAAGCATTTTGTATGCAGGGTTTGAGCTAGTCTAACAAGTTTTGGTCATTCAGAAAACAATGTTTTTCTCAAAAAGGGGTGCCACTGGACTTGCCGGTCCACATGGCCAATGACTTTCCAGCCATCACACTTTCCACAGGGTTCCATCCCCGTAGCTTAGCATCCACCCAAAACCACTTTGTTCCCAACCCAAAACCAAACCAATTCCCACCATTTTTAGTCTATGAAAAGTGCTAATTGAAGAACCAAGCCGTAACTCATCCATACCAGTGGACTTGGACTATTCGAATAGGTTTTACTCTGATCAGAGGTTGTACTAATTCCCACAAGTTGGACTCAGCGACACTTACGGCCAAATAAGCATCCAAATTCCAAACCAAACCGTTGCCTTTGTTTCATAGCCTAGCAGTACTTTAGAGGTTAGGGCCACCGAGCCGCACCCTGGTGTCCCTCGACACCCCCTCGGCACACAACCCTTTTCCTTGCCCCTTGTGCGCCAACACAGAAGCTACTAGGCTATCCACTCTAGCTTTGGCCCAGCCAATGCCTCATACAGAGCGAGTGGTTGTACTAAAGAGTTAGGCAAGATGTTAATCAACGCAGTCCTTATAGAGCTCAGGTAGAACCATCAACACCTTACACTACTCGACACCGTGAGCATCCACCTACCCGGTCATCTCCACGAAGACCGGGACCTGGGTAACAGCGGGTTGCTAAGTTACCGTTCATACCCTACCCTTAGATGGCTAGTTCGGCGCGTAGCCGTGTTCCGACAAAGTCGGTTGCCGGGGTTCTTCCCCATTTTATTTCAAAACACACATACACCCATCCCCAAACCCAAAGCCCATCTAGTTCCACAACCGTAATCCCAACTTAACATCAAGATTATGATAGATATAATTAAGTGAGCGATCCCACCTATGCGCACTATATCTAAAATAGGCTTAGGTGGCTGTATATTTGTGGGTTACCTTAGCAAGCAAAACATGCAAGTTTTTATGTCATTATCAGGCCAAGGGTTGTGGTTGTAAAACATAGAAATTTTATGCATTAAGTGGGGATTCCAGTGGGCTTGCCGTATGCTTTGTTGAAGCAGTTGATTCCTCAAGTGCTGGGCATAGGGAGTGCTGACCGTCGCGTAGTACACCACGAGGGGTAGGCCGAACGGACTCTCCGGTCTAGCCTACGTGCACAAACAAGAAAACGAACAACACAACGAGGCATAATATGAGCTCAACATTATTTGGATGTGTTGGGAATAATAGGATGTTTGGCGAGGATATGAGCTATTTGTGGGTGGTGCTTACCAACGGTGTTGGTTCTGAAAGGATGTAAGATGCAGCATGTTCGGCTGCGAGCTGCCGGCCACGCTGGCGTTTACGGTAGCGGGGATTGCGATAACGCCAGGGAAAAGGAAGTGGGCGGCTATGGCGGAAACAAAAACGACGAGATGGTAGCCGCATGACGATGTTGGGGGAAAGGTCTTTCGTGAGATAGACGGGATGGAAATCAATGGGAAAAGATATTCTGGTGATTTTTGGGGCGGAAGGTTTTTGTGATATAGAATCAATATTCAGATGATTTTCGGTATGTCATCATCTGAATTGGAATTGGAAAGATCAAGACAAGGGTATTTTGAGTTGCTAGAGAGTAGGAGGTCAACGGCATCACACCAGTCACACCAACTTGTGTGGGACCAGTGTGAAGCACTGACTGGGCGTAGGACGCGTCATCGTGGCATGACAACGTCTTCTAACCAGGGAGAATGACTATGTGGAGTGTATAGATGGATAGATCTTGATTTTAGATGAATTCAGGCGCAAGAGTCGCCCAAATCGGAGTTTGAACGGAGGAGATATGGGGTATACAGTGGCTAGGGGGTAGATTTAGACTTTCTGGAAAGTTGGAGGGCTAGAAATGGACTTTTTCTGGATTTTTGGCCTGTGGAATGTGAACCTGGGCCGAGGGTGTAATTCGGCCGACGCGGCCCAATGCGCCCGGGCGTGCGGCGCGCGGCCTGGTGGGCTGGCCCACGCGGCGAGGGCGCCGCGTGACGGCACGGGTGACGTCGTAGGCCGGGGCCCATGCGGCAGTGAATGGAGGGAGGGGACGGCGTTAGCGGCCAGAGGCGGTGACGGGGTGAGGGGATGTCGTCGCGCGGGCCCCACACGACAGTGAGAGGAGGCGGGGCGACGACGTTACGGAGAGGCGACGGCGTCGGCGGTCCGGCCCGGCTCGGGCGATCCGGCCGTGGGGAAGGGGAAGGCGGCGGCTCGCCGGCGGTTCCTCGCCGTCTAGCTGGCTCTCGGGACGAGAGTGGAGGTGTGACAACGAGACCGGCGAGGCGGACCGAATGATGAGGTCGGTGGGGTGGGTTGGTGGCGAAAGGGAGGTTGCCCACGGCGAGGCAGCGCGAGGGCGTTTCGGTGGCGCGGGGCACGCGCCGCGGCGTCTCGGGTGAGGGCGAAGAGGAGACGGCGCGAGGTCGGGGCGATAGTGGATGGTGCGGCGGAGCTCGGGGCGCGGACAATTGAAGAAAGGTGGTCGGTGATGGAGGAATTTTGGGGTGGCGGGGCTCACGGTGGTGGTCGCGGCGGTGGTGGTGCATGGGAGCAGAGGAAGAGGGGAGGTGGTCGGCTGCCGGTGCCCGCGTCTAACGACGCCCGAGTGGCTCGGGGAAGTCGACCGAGGCGGGGTGCACAGCGGTGAGGGGAGGGAAGGGGCGGGCAACGGCGAGCGGCGGTGGGCGGCTTTTATAGCCGGGGGAGGGTGGTCATGGCGGGGCCGGCGTCGTCGCGACGCGCGGTGTGAACGAGGGCGCGGGGCCGGGTGGCACATGGCGGCGGGGCCGGCGATGCTTGTCGCGGCGCGCGGCGGCTGGTGTGCACCTGGTGCGCGTGCGGCCAGGGGAGGGAGAGGGAGAAGGGGGGCCGACGGCTGGGGCCTGGCGGTAGCAGGACGGGGGCGCGGCGCGGGTCAGGGTGTCGTCGCTGTGCACGGCGTCGGCTTGGCGTGCGCGGCGCGCGTGCCCGCTGAGGAAGAAGGCAGGAGGGGGATGACGGGCGAGGCCCGCTGGTCGGTGAGGGAGGGAGGCGCTGGCGGGTGGGGTCCAGGCGGCAGTGAGAGGAGGCGGCCAGCAGGCCGGCGCTGGCGGGCCGAGGCAAGGGGGAGATGGGCCGAAAGTGGAAGTGGGAGGGGGGAGGTAGGCTGCGGGGGGGGGGGGGAAGATTTGGCCCAAAGGGTTTTTTTTTTCTGGATTTTGGATCCGAATTTGGAAGGGATTTTGGAGGAGGATTTTTGTGGAGGATTTTGGTGGAGAATTATTTGGAATGTTTGGAGATTTTTATGTTGAGCTCATATTAACACACAACAAGCAAACAAGGAAGGTTTTGAAAAATGATTTTGAATCAGGGGGGATTAGAAGAAAATTTTTGGTGCTAATTTTTGGGACGTTACAACGTCGTCGGCATGAGTGCTAGTTAGTGGAGGATGGCGGCGAGAGAGATAACATGAGAATGCTAGCTCGAGGATGGCCAGCACTCCTCCCGCCGTCAGCATTCCTCGCTCTGGCTGGAGCCTGGCCACGGAAGGCGCATGCTTGTGTTTGGGCGACCCGGCCAGCCTGCTAGCTCGCCCCGGCGTAGCCACCTCCAGGTCGGGCCATCCAGAGATCACCGATCCGGTTCATTCATTTTTTGCTCTGAGCTTCATTGAGTCACATCCTACTGGCTCAAAAGGTATGGTCTGTTGATATTTCAATTGGTCGGACTGTCCAATCCTTAGATAAATTTTCTAACTTTGATTTTATTCAAGTATTTTGATTCCACCTTTGATCTTCTTATAGCCTAGGCCTTTTAGGTTACACCTTTACTATTCTTGAGTCGTGTGCATCCATACTTAGCATATCTCAAGGTCAAGCTACTAATCTTGGACTCCATTGCTAGTGCGGACACTAGAAAGCTATAAATCCTAGCTACGCAAGGATCCACCAACTTTTTTGATCCTTGACTCTAGAAGAAAACTCATCCACCTTCCATGAAGATCATCCTTGAAGTTTTTTTTTTGACAAGGAGATCATCCTTGAAGTTAGGGGGTACATTCCATATCCATTGTCAACCCAATAATATTAATTGTTAAACCTACACTCATGAGCTCACTAGACCACAAATTAAGTTTATCAATCAATTACTGAAACTTACCATGGGCCCTATATGTTTACAACTGGTAAAAGACCCAAGTTAAACTATTTGCATTTTTGGGGCTGTCCAGCTAAGGGTAAGATATTTTAACCTTGCTCAAGGGAAACTAGATGAGAAGACAATAATTTGTTATTTTATTGGCTACCCTAAGAGATTGAAGGGTTTTAGATTTTACTATCCAAATAGACACACTAAATTTATAGAAATGAGACACAATGTTTTTCAGAAAATAACATGGGGAAGCATGGTACCCTATGAAATAAACTTTGAGGTGAATATCAGTGAGGATATAGCCTTAAGGGAGATCAAATTATGTGTGAGGAAGTCATGGGAAGTCACAATTCATCTAAGTGGTTTGCCGCCATAGAATATGAAATTATATCTATGAGTGTGAATAAAGTCTGTGACTTAAAAGAAATTCCTAAAGGAGCCAAAATAGTATGTTGTAAGTGGATCTACAACACTAAGATGGACTCCAGAGGGAATATAGAAAGATACAAAGCAAGGATTATGGCAAAAGGTTTCAATCAAAGAGAAGAAATCGATTATAACGAAACAATCTCACATGTTACATTAAAAGGAAAGGGTCTCATTCTGAGATAGAAAGGTGTATTGTAGTCAATGAGTTAAGTGGCACGTAAGTATCCATCTGTAACACATTGGTCTCAATATATTGATATATCAAGGGATGGAGCATAGAAGTTACATAAACTGGAGAGATTGGGGCCAAGGGAGAGAATGTATTGATCTTAGACTCGGTTAAGAGACGTCTTGAATTAGCTGGATCTAGACTCGTGCCGTAATCAGAGGCACAAAGTTGACCCCTGGGTTGTGACCTCTTTCACCTCGCACCATTATATATAGAGAACTAAGGTCGGCACATGAACCAACGTTCGATGTGTCTCTTTGCACACACACAGAAACCCTAGAGGTCCGATCCACTTAGTGCGGATAGTGAAGGGAAGGCTGCCCCATTGTCACCGCCACAGTTGTCTCCTCCCTCCTCATGATGGCCAGCGCCATAGTGGGGGAGAGCTACCACCACGAGGATGAAATCCCCGTTACCCTCGTGACACCGGTCGTGCTTTCTTACTGCTGCAAAGGTGAATGATCTCTCTCTACCTCTGTCTCTCTCTCTCACTGTCTTCCTAGATCCATCCATGAACACTCAACCAAGAACAAGCTAGTGAACACTAGACTCTGATCCAACAGTCTATCGGAAATTCAGAATACCCCCACCCCACCTCCACACACACACTGGCACACATGACACACCCCAAAAATATCTGCAGACCAAGTGTGAGGTTGAACATGATTTGAGAGGGTAGCGTAGAGAGACAACAGAGATGCACTTTTGTTTGCTTGCTAAAAGACAGGGATGGCCTACAAAAAAAAAGGTTGTTTGCTAGAGGAAGATACCCACATGTATTTGGACTTATGCTTAGGAAAAAAAAAAATCTGTATTTCACCTCTCAGGAATGTGGAGGTGCGAGTAGAGAGCAACGCAGCGAGCGACGCGGATTCTCATCCATGGCTCAGGAACGATTCTTCTGAGTTCTTCCCCTCATGGAGCAACGGAGTTTGCAACTCCGCCACATCAGACATACGTTCTGTCAAATATGATTTTGGACCGTAACATGGTGCTGCTGACCCCGTGTGGGAGATTAATCATAACACAGGTGGATTGGGGCTCGATCCACCCAAATCCATGCACTACCAATTAATACCAAAAAATAGGTGAAATACCCCCATCCTATCCCTAGATACTCGCCAGCACACACCCCCAGAAATATGAGTTCTGCAGGTATGAGGCTGAGCATGAACTGAGAGAGCAGCGTGGAACAGCGATGCACTTTTGTTTGCTTGCTAAAACACAGGGATGGCTAGTTTCAAAACACACACACAGGGATGGCCTACTAAAAAGCGTGTACTCCGTATAACCGAAGAGCGGTAATTGTGGTCTTGCATTAGATAGATGAATGAAGTTCACGTGTTATGGACAACGATAGCTGACACACACACAAATCTGCCGGTATAAGGCAGAGCAGCAAGAGGCCAACTGTGGTTACAGTCGCACTTTGCTTGTTTGCCGGAGAAAGGCAGACTTATTATGCGTAGGAAAATTCTGCATTCCACCTAAGGCTTAGCTCGAGTATCTCTACTACTTATTAAGCCTCTAATGTGGGCACACGACGGACCACGGCCTCCCGCAGTCCCGCGCGCCCTTGGCCCCTTGACCGCCCGCGCGAGACGCCCCCGCGATCCAATCATGGCGCTCCATCCCCCGCCAATCAGTTTCGCCTCCGTTTCCCATATCGACCTCGTCGCGCAGCCACAGGGCCGTCGTCCCTAGCCCCTAGCCGTCGCTGCTGCTTGCTCGGCCCTAGCCGCCGCTGCCGTCCCACGACGCCACCTAAGCACGTAAGGGGGACCTGCCCGACGTACCAAATCCCCCGCGCAAAAACACCCTGCCTCCACAACTCCGAAAACACCATGCTTCCTCTCCGCCTCCATCGCCGGTTATCGTGCCTCCGCTGCCATCCATCACCGCTGGAGGCCTCGCGCCACCGTCAAGACCCGGCGCCGCACGACGCCCGCGCCCACTCCCTCACGCCGCGGCGTCCCGGCGCCGTGACGCCCACGATGGCGAACTGCCTACCGCAGCCGTCGTCACGTCGCGCGCCGCTTCGCCTCCGCCCAGCCGCATCCCGCACCTGCCGAGCTGCTGCTTCTCCGCCCCACTCCACCCGAGCCGCCGCAACGCAGCCGCTTGTTCCTGCCGTTCGTCGTGGGGCTCCCACCCCTCGTCGGCCGTCGCTTGATGGGGGGGATTGGGGCCAGACCAAGCCAAGCACGCAGGTAGGGGGCGGCCAAATAACTTCAGGCTGTCTTCACGTCGCTCGTTAGCAGTTTGTTTCTCGGATCTGGTTCGAATACGTGCAGTGTCAAAATGCACCTGATGTTAATATATACCCCTTATGCATAATAATATCCCACCTTTAGTCTTTGGATACAGATACGGATCGGACATTAACTTTTCGGATTCAGATATCGGGCTCCCATTTAGGGCTTGTTTGTATGCAAAACTATTGAAGGGGAATGAAGTGGATTGAATCCCTTTCTATTCAAATTTGACTAATATAAGGGCTTGTTTGGTTGCAAGGGGATTGAGGGGGATTAAATTTCTTTCTATTCAAATTTGAATAGGGAGGGATTTAATCCCCTTCAATTGTAACACCCCGAAATATTGCCCCGAAAATTTTCTTATAATTCTCCCCTAATTCAAAATCAATTTTCGAAATACATCGATTGCTTGTTTGTCTCATGTGTGCTAATATGAGCTCAACAAAATCTCCAAATATTTGCAAATGTCTCTACCAAAATTCTCCACAAAAATCCTTTCCAAATTTCCTTCTCCAAATTCCAAAGATCAAACCCAAAAGAGGAAATCCCGATCCCCATCCCACAGCCCACCTTCCCCCTTACTCCCTTTTGGCCCATCCTATTTCCACCTCCCTCCCACCTGGGCCTAGCCCAAACCGCCACCACATCGCCCCCGCTCTCTCACTACCGTGTGGGCCCCAAACCCGCAGCGCCCCTCCCCTCCCCTCCCCTCCCTGACAAGCGGACCCCACTCGTGAGGTGCTCCCCCTTCCCCTACGCGCCGCGCGCACCACGCCGTGCCGCCAGGACCCCAGGCCGGCCTCACCGCGCGCCACCCCCGGCCGCCGCCAGACTCGCATCCTGCCTCCAGCCCCCACCTCCACCAGGCCCCACTTCGCCGTTGTGCACACCGCGCTGCTGCCGGAACCCGCTTGGCCCCGCCTTCGCGTCGCCGCGTCGTGACACACCCGGACCCGGACTCGCTGCGTCCCGGCCTCAAACACGCCGTACCCGGACCTGTCGCAATGCAGCCGCTCCTGCCCGGTCCCTGCCGCACGCCACCCAACCCCGCACGCTGCGCCCCCCGTCTCCAGATGCGCCGCGCTCAGCCCCACCGCGCCACGCCATGCCCGGCCCCCCTAGCTCCAGCTATAAAAAGCCCAGCCCCTGCTGTCGTTCACCGCCCACACCCCTCCGCCGCAACCAGCCCCTGCTCACCCGAGCGTTGCCCGCCGCGGAACCTGTTTCCCCAAGCCACCCTGCTTCGGTGCGCCACCACCGCCGTGAGCCGCCACCACCAAAATCCGCCTCCAAAAGCGGCCAGAGCACAATTGCTCCTTCCTCGCGCTTCGTCACACCATCCGCCACCCCCCCGACACATCCCCGTCTTTCCTCCCCTCCACACCTGCCACCGCGACGCGTCGCTTCCGCCGCCATGCACACCTCGCGCCGCCACACTGTGGAGACCCCGCCCCGGGACACCCATCCACCTCACCGACACCACCACCGAGTTCGCCTCTCCGACCTAGTGCTCGCCGAGGTGACGTCGTCACCGGAACCGGCCGGACGGTGGAGAAACACCACCGCCCGCCGCCGGCGGTCCGCCTCCCAGTGAACCGGTTCGGCTAAAACCGACCACCGTCCACCCCCTGACGCCGTCGCTCCCCTCCACCCGCACTGTAGCGTGGGCCCCGCACCTAACGCCGTTGGCCGCGCCATTGCACACCCATCGGCCGGCCCATCTGGCCACGCGCGCGTGAGTGGGCCAAGCGGGCCAAAAGCCTCCCAGTCCCAGGTTACTCCCCTCGGGGCCAAAAGCAAAAGTCCACCCAGAAAAGTCTATTCCCACCCCTTTCCATTCCAACTCCGATTTAGGTGATTCTTGCACCTAAATTCATCTAAAATCAGGCTCTATTCATCCATACCCTCCACAAAAGATCTTGCCTCCCTCAGCACCACCATGCGGCCACCTTGTCGCCATTCCCGTCCCCGCCCTAACCGCCCCGGCCCACTACCTTGGCAATACCTCCATAACCGTCACCATGCCCGACAGCAAAGCCAACGACCCGAACCACGACAAGCTCCCCTCCACCATTTTCCAGAACCAACCCCTCCGGTAAGATCCGACATCCAAATAAACACCAGACTCCCACATACCCAAGATTAATGTTGAGCTCATGTTTATACTCGATATGTGTGTTTTTCTTCTTTGTGCGCGTAGGTTATACCGGATATTCTGGTTGGTACACCTCTCGCAAGAACCATTGCGATGTTCGAGGAGAGTAACCGACGCCTGCAAAGGATGTTGTACGAGCGCGCACTGTGGATGGCACACCATCGTGCCCAACAGCTAGAGCACGAGCATGCTCGAGATTGGATGTTGCGCCGGCGTATTCTACAGATGATAAAACCACGGCAAGCCCACTGGAATTCCCACTTGATGCATAAATTTCCTATGTTTTACAACCACAACCCTTGGCCTGATAATCACCATAAAACTTGCATGTTTTGCTTGCTAAGGTAACCCCACAAATATACAGCCACCTAAACCTATTTTAGATGTAGTGCGCATAGGTGGAAACGCTCATTAATTATATCTGTCATAATCTTGATGTTAAGTTGGGATTATGGTTGTGAAACTTGATGGGTTTGGGATGAGGATAGGCATGTGTGTTTTTTAAATAAAATAGGGTTGAACCCCGGCAACCGATCTTGTCGGAATACGGCTTCACGCCGAAATAGCCATTTAAGGGTAGGGTATGAATGGGTAACTTGCAGCTCGCGGTTACCCCATGTCCCGGGATTCATGGAGATGACCGGGTAGGTGGATGCTTGCGGTGTCGAGCAGTGGAAAGTAGGAATGGTTCTACCTGCGCTCTGTAAGGACCGCGTTGATTTTCATCTTGCCTAACTCTTTTAGTACAACCACTCGCTCTGTACGAGGCATTGGCTAGGCCCGAGCCTGAATGGATAATCTAGCGGCAGCCCGTGCGGGAGCACAAGGGGGAAGGGAAGAGGTGGAGTGTCGCGGGGTACTGGAGTGACTCGGTGGCCCGGAACCTTAAAGCACTTCTAGACCATGAAAGGATGGCAAAGGCTTAGTTTGGTATTCGGACGCTTATTTAGCGATAAGTGTCGTTGAGTCCAACTTGTTGGAATTAGTACAACTCTGGCCAGTAGTAAAATATATTCGTATAGTCCGAGTCCACTGGTATGGATGGGTTGCAGCTTGGTTCTTCAATTAGATTTTATAAACTAAAAATGCTGGAAACGGTTTGGTTTTTGGTTGAGAAATGGTTTTTGGGTGGATGCTGAGCTACGGGGTTGAAACCCTGTAGTGGTGTAGAAAGTGTGATGGTTAGAAAGTCATTGGCCATGTGGACCGACAAGTCCAGTGGCACCCCTTTTGAAAAAAAAACCTTATTTTCTGAATGATTTAAGACTTGTTAGACTACCTTGAACCCGGCATACAATATGTTTTATGCAAAACTCCTTGAGCTCCAGATATATCTTGTATGTAGATATAGTTATACCCCTACTCCTTATGGAGGAAGGTGGGCTTGTGGAGTACGATTGTATTCACCCTTGCTTTGTTGATGTTTTTCTAGTGGAGACGATGAATGCACCATATATGACAGCGATTAAGGGCTACGACCTACTTCCCGACCGCGATGTGTGGAAGTTTGGGCCCACGTGTTATATTCCGCTGTTTAGTATCAGGGCTGCGCCCCTTTGGGTGTCCGACCCATTATGGGCGGATCTCTATCACTCTGATATAAGAATGTGATTACCAAACCCTGGGATGGTAATAAAGCACATTTTAGTCCCATTATGAAAACTGGGGCGTTTCATCAATCCTCTCCAATACCCTTTCAACCGAACAAAAGGACTAAGGGATTAACCCCCTTCAATCCTCTTCAATACTCTTGTATTCAAACAAGTCCTTAGTCTCTAAACCCCTTCGGATGGATTATCCGGCAGATTATATCCATCTCGCTGTCATCCCTGCCTATAGCATTGTTGGCGCTAGTTACCACAATTCAATAGGGATAGGATTTTTACTGTTTGATCTGATAATGTGATGTACAAGGGAGTACATTGGTGACATTTTGATCTGAACCTGTGTCAGGGGTAATTGCTTGATATTGCACTAAGATGGCACCGATAAAATTCTTATTGCTTTCTACTTTTACTGTTTTCAATTTCTATTAATTTGGCTTAAACTTGTTTTTGGAAGTTTGATATGTTGCTACTATCATGTTAATTATTCAAATGTATTACTATGTTTTTCATTATCTAGAGGTCTCCTGAAGGCAATTTCAACAGATGGTGCCTCTAGAATTAGCACAGTACAATCACAATGAGCTGCAGTCTACAGAAGTTAAGTAGGGAAACTAATAATGCAAGTTAGTAGGGAAACCAATAATGCAATATGCCACTCTCCGTTCCTCCTTGCGCATAATATAAACTGTGGATGATTGGAATTTGGAATTCTAATAAATGGATGCTACATCCTGCTTGAATATCTCTGTACCCATAAGTTTGCCATATTTAATTGTGTCAAATTGTTCAACTAGATCTGGTGCAGCCTTGTCCTCGCCAAGAACACCTTCTTGAGCTCAACTGCTAGATCAGGGATATTAGATTAGCACAACCAAGAACTAGCATAAGTGGATCTAGTGTTAGCAGTTTACATGTGCGGAGAGGGAGAAAAGGCAAGGGAGATAGGAGAGCGGGTCAACGGAGAGATGAGCGAAAGTAGAGAGGAGAGGGAGAGCTCTCACCAGCGACGACGAAGGGAAGGACAAGCCATGGTCGCAGTTGAAGTCACGAGCGAAGGGGAAGAACGGGTTGCGGATGAATAGAACTCCAAACGCCGCTAGGGTTTCAGCTCTCCATGGAGGCAAGGTAGAGCAGGTGGGGATAGCGAAGATGTGAGCGTTGGCATCGTCGGCGATGTGCGCGACGACTGGGAGGGAGGTGGAGAGTCACGTTTTTTTTATAGGAACCAGCTCATAATTCATTCCACCCTGGGGTCATCCAAAATGTGACCCAAAACATTGCTTACAAAGTTCGGCATTGGGGCAGTCCACACATTCTCTTGAGGCTGAGTACAACAATAAAGACCAAATGGAGGACCAAAATACAAATGGCAGCCATGTCAGCGCCACGTCAGCTCCAGCGCCACATCAGTAGCCACGTCATCGCCACGTGGCGCCTCATCAGCGCCACATCAGCAATCTTGTCATGTGGCGCTGAAGTGGCTGCCATTTGTATTTTGGTCCTCCATTTGGTCTTTATTGTTATACTCAGCCTGACTCGCCTAACCCCGCATACCCATATGTGCTAGATCACGAGCAAGACCTGGGAACAACTGAGATTTGTACAAAATTAAAATGCAACGACAACAGTTCTCTAATCTCCCTGCAAATAACTTCACCGGATGCACTGTCATATTCATCTCCACGTAAGGCACTGCCCAAACTTGAATCCACCTCCAGTATCAGGTTCGATATTCCCCATCGCAGCAAGCACTCCTGTCAAGCATGCCTCACGTTCTGCATTCAGTGCATCCAGCACCTCCCCGAGTTTGCATGATCCGGCGACCACAGCATTGCATGTATGATCACAGATAACGAAGCCCCAGGCTTCTGTCTTGCTATGTTCCAGGAACGCTGCATCCGAATTTAAAATGTCTTTTGGAGGCGCTCATGCACCAGAGTTATTGGTGTTCTTGCTTCAATGGCCCTGCCTATTCCGGACTCCTCTCCAATACAGCGAGCTTTGTACAGGATCTCGCCCAATGGCTTGAGAGACTCGCCAGCATTTACCTTATTTCTTGCATCCCACCATGCCAACGTGAATCCAAACACTAGAATACAAGCTTCATCTCAAGCACTGTCTGTACCACTTGTTCTGCTGACTTGCAAGCTAGCAGCTTCACTCTGGAGAGTTGTGTTTCTGGAGAGACGAGATACAGAGAGGCCGGGAGAAATGAGTCCAGGTATCGGAAAACGCTGCGGGATGGGGTGAATCGGTGGACAACGGAGCGCTATCTGATTACAGGGTATTTGATTATGGAAGGAAGGGAAACAAACAGACTCACACTAAAATTGTGGATTCAAAATTCAGAAACCAATTATGTTTACACAAACATAGACATTTAGTATAAAAAAACACAGACATTGAGTTTTCTAGAAAACTAGTGGGAGTCAAACAACATATGTCTAGGTTACTTTCTTCTTCAAAGACAGAACGATAACTGCATGCTTGGTTTTCTCGTTCTCAAGGTGTTTGGCAACACGATGCGCATATTCTCTAAATAATGTGTCGAGTATGGTTTCTCCAAAATGGCTTGCAACCAACGGCTCCATCGCTGCTCGCACGCACATAGCAACATTTTTACCACTCCTTATACTGTCGTGCACCACATCCTCGCTTTCTGAGTCATCATAAGGATCCCAGTTTAACTCGAATTGTTTGCAATGATCCATGTTGAACAACCCACTTTGTTCCACTAGTGCCACCACTTCACCGATAGATGGTGAATAGATCGGTAGATAGAATGACTCAAGTTTTTCCTTCTCCAAAAGGCCCTACGTCCAAGGATCAAAATCGAGGTTAGCGTAACTCAAAAGTCTTTTGATAATTATTAAAACCAAAATTTATTTACCTTTTCAACCATGGATTGAAGTGATTGTGCAAGCAGTCCATAAAAGTGATGGTTGGACTCTCCGCAGAAAACATCCTCATGCTTCCTCCCAATAAATGTGAGAACCATTTGGCCACCAAATACTAGTTCCTCGTAGCGCAGCTTGAGAAAGAGAGAGAAGTCCTTCTGGAACAGCTGCTGAAACGATTTCACTATCGACGGCGACACAGTCTTTGTAATATAAATTTCTCCTTTATCTAGACATGTTTTCCTCGTGCCCTCCAGGGCCTCCGGTGCCTGTATGTGTACATGGCATAAAACACAGATCTAAAAGCAACGGCATGTAATTTCAAATTCAACGCATGAACGACAAATATAGCTAAATAACACAGGCACGTATTATGGACTGCATCTTGTAGGCACACCTGTGAGCGCCAATGAAGGCAGAACAAAGAGTGGAAGAGGTGAACACTTTGACAAGGGAAAAGCCTGGTGTAGTACGAGCCTGGCAAACCGCACATATACCATGGAGGCGGTGCCTCGTCCTTTTGATTTCCTCCCCATGACTTCTTGAACTGCTCGACCAACATGAAGAGATTGTTGAAGTCATTTCCCGTCAGGTCATTCAGGAAGAACTGGAGCTGTGCCTGGTCGTGCGGTAGGCCGAGTTCCTTGCGATGACGAGCTACGACGCCGATCACCTCTGAGGCAAAACGCAGTGTGTTTGGCCCTGAGGAGCAGCCCAAGTCTGCGATGACCATTGCTCCGGGGAGAAGAGATGTGTATACTTCTCTTGTGGCCTCCTCAAGGACTGTCTTAATGTGATTCATAGCTTTCTCCTGTTTCCATGCGGACAGAAAACATATGCTACCTTCTTAATATTTACACATCATGTGCAACGGTTAAGATAATTGTACCATACCTGCTTTTTACCCATTTGATTACATCTTTACTATGAAGCTCTACAGGATATATAACGGACAGATATTGAAATAAGTACCGTCATGGTTACGTGGGAGCCAGATCCTCTGCAGTTGGCGTCCCCAGAGGCCCAGACACTATTGCAGAGGATCCTACTCTAGTTCTGTGAAATTAGGATGGTACCGAGAAATGGAAAGGGAGGACAGTGAATTTGTTACCCGTGTGACATAATAAGAAAATGACTTTTTTTTTCAAATCCAATTTCATGGAATACATAATAATATTGCATGGTGAATGTATCTCATTTCATTAACACATTATCATGCTGAATTATTGCTGAATTTGTTTAAATGGTTCTAATGTATTTACTTTCTTTTAATATCAGCCAAACAGTGAAATTGCAACTGAGACGGCACCAAGTTCTGCAAAATCAGCAAGGTATATGGCTCCTAACAGCAATACGCTCTAATTCTAATATAGTTATGTTTATTATATGCTGAAATTATGATCAAATTACATTCTTGGGTGTAGGTCAAGGAGTGGTTCTAATCAACCTGAGGCCATTTCCGTTGAATATCCTATAGCAGCAGATGCAAACAAGCCTAAAGATAAAAAAGAATAGCTGCAAACAAGGCTAAAGGGAGAAACCAGCAACTCCTAACAAGGCTAAAGGGAACAAACCAGCAGCTCCTAACAAGCCTAACGGGAAGAAAAAAGATGTTGGGGTTTGGCACTTCTTGACAGCCATGCAATGGGCACAAGAAGCAAAATGATGCAACCTGCTAGCCCTGCCATGGGTACTACAGGCAAAAGTAGGCTGAGTTTGTGAACTTGTGGCATGAACTAGAGACTCCACGAACTATGCTTTTGCTTGGTCTAGATGACATTTGGATGTAATCTCAATTGTGTTTATGTTTGTGTTGAACTTGTGTACCGGTCGTGGAACGTATGTTGAACTTCGCACCTGTGATGAAATGACCCCTCTAATACGGGACATGCGCTTTCTATATAAATATAAAGTTAGTAAGATGTGACTATCGTGAACATCCAGTTTGTTAAGTCATTATCTAATGCATGTGAATGCCCAGTTTGTATGGTTTCTGTTCTTTTATTAATATAATGCAGCATCGTCATTTCTGATTTTAGTTCCGGTGAGGGAAACGTGAGGGAAACAAAGGGAGTGAAAACGACGTTGCTCTGTGCAAGTTAGATGCTACAGTGGTAACAAAGGAAACCAGTCAAAATTTATAACTCAGTGTACACAGGCATCGTCATTCTTGGTATCACATACCAACACGTCACGGTGAAACTGACGGCACTGGTGGATAGCGAAAGAAGGATGAAGGCGATGGCAGATAAGGAAAAAAATTTAATGGCAGATAAGGCACACTAAATTCTTTGGATGGCAGATAGAGATTTTTCTCCTAGTTTTTTTTAAGCTTTCCATTACAGTAGCTAAGCTGCATGGATTCATTGCAGCAAGTGTTGCTCGCCACACTTACGTTGCAAAGTAAGTGAAGTTGGAATCGTTCATTTACGTCAAGATAGTAAGATGACAGGAATTCAATTTTTGTTTGGCTCAAGGATAATAGAGTTAAATTTAGAATATTAGTCAATCAACCTGCACTTTCGCATAGGATAAGTATGAGGAAATATAAATATTAATAGTTCATAGATAAATTTAATATTTACAAGTAATCACTGATTATTTTGTGTTAATCTATCTTTGTTCATTTTCGAACATAGTTTGTGCCATTTCTATTCATTCATTTTCTAGAACAATACCCATATTTATATTTGTTTCATTTTTTTCTAAAATTTAGGATGGCAAATCTCTTGTCATTCTTTTTGAAAACTTTTAGTGTAGACATTTTGTATTCTCTACTTGGTTTTGATAAACTTACAGAAAAACTCCATATATTTTTAATCCATATTTATATATAGCTTCCCTCTGCATCACATCTTCAGGTGTTTTCAATATATGCTAAGTTCATACCTTGGTTTGAGTTTATATCAGCTCTTGTTACAATCCTTGTATCATGATGTCATGGATCTAGATTTTAGCTTTCAAATTTGAATAATGTTAGTCACTATTCTTTCTTTATTTGCTTAGAAACTAAAAACTATAGTGCTTGGTACATTTTATTTAGAACTATCCTATATTCTATAATATGACGACAAAGATATATAGATGCTAGGTTGTAGACGTTGTAGTTTTTATAATGACAAAAACTATCACATCATCCTACGCCATCACTGCTAAAAAATCCACTGTAGCAGCGTCTCCTAAATCACATTAGAAACGTTATGCTCAGGGCGGGTTCCACGAGATGCACCGCTTCTGCTATAACCTTAACATGAGCGGCGCAAGACACCAACCACTCCTGTTACTTTTAGAAGCGATGTAAGCCATCCACCGCTCCTACTAAATATTACTAGCAGGAACGGTGGTGGGAATGAACCGCTCCTAAAAAAAGCAGGAGCAGTTTGTACCATCCACTGTTCTTAATATTATTAGCAGGAACGGTGAATGGCGTGTATCGCTTATGAAAATAGCAGGCGGTTCATGCCATCACCACCTGCTTATCTATTTTCTAGAGCGGTGCATTCGGTTGACCGCTCTTGCTGTGGACGAAAATATTTTACGGATGGCGTGCACGCAGTTTAATATCTTTTGTTTTTAGCTCTCTTATTTTAAGGCTGCTGTCACTAGAGGAAAAAAAAACCCAAAACACTGTTTTGCACTGTGCTCGAAGGATTGGATATGTGACAGCAGCCTAACAGACTCTCTCCATTCTTCCCGGCTGCGCGAGCTTATCCACTCGTCTCCTTAGTCGTCCGCTCGTCCACTCGGCTCCTAGCTCGGCTTCCTCCTGTTCTCCTGCAGCCGCTCTGGCCATGCCGTCGTTCCTCGCGCACCACCAAGGCTCGCCGTTTCAGGTGGAGAGAGAAGCGAACATGTCCGCCCTGAGGAGTAGCCTCAGGCCGTGCGAGGCGGCAGAGGAGATGGCCCTAGCGGCGGCGTCCTGTCCGGCTGGGCTCCTGCCGTAGCCGAAGCTGCCCGGGTTGCCGCCCGCAGCGGCAGCGACACGGAGCTGCGCGTCGGCACGGAGCTGCGCGTGGTTGCGGCCAGGCAGGGTGAGGCACGCCGCACGCGGCGGCGGCGGCCTGGCGTGGCCGGCCCGTGGAAACCTGGCTTTTTTTTTATTTTTTTAATTCACAGCAGGGGCGGTGGATAATTTGAGCAGCTCTGCTGCAGTGGTTTTTAGCGTCCACCGCTCCTGCCGAGACCTGAAACGGTTTTTAGCATCCATTGTTCCTGCCGAGACCGAGACCTATAGGAGAGGTCCGAGAACCGTTCTGAGCGTCCACCGCTCATACAATAAACTTTTGTAGTAGTGCATGGCACTTATGATGTCAATTTTTTTTTTTTGCTAAAGAATTTCATTTATAGTAGTATATATATTATTTTATAGAAACTATCCGGAACTATCCATGAAAATATGTCATAATGTTTCAATCGAAATGCATAAACTTATCTAGTGTACCAACTTACATAACTTATTGTCATGAAGTATTTTATGATTTAAAATATTCTTTGTGCCTTTGATATAAGATACAACGTGTTCTTGCGAATAAATGAGATATCCGCTACTAAAAATGACTTTGTAAGAAGCCATGTTTGGATAAGAGAGTTGTTACAGTAAATATAATTCAAACTTGGACTAAATCTTGAGAAAATATATTTTTTTTCAAAACCCCATATATATTCAAACATACCTAGGCACTAGTTAGAATGACATATGGAACTGAATGAAGTATAAATAAAGAGGGAGAGATGTTACTTGAAGCCTAGAATTTTTTGTGTAGCTAGTTTCTCCATCTCCCGTGGTCATATGGAGATCACGCTCAATATTAATGGACATGGCTGCGAGTTGAGGTTTCAGCTAATAAGGGTGTTGAGAAGTATCCAGGCCAGAGCTCAGGATAGGTGCGCACTAAAACTACGTGGAGGGCTAAATTTATAGAGAGGTTTATCATGTTTTACGCTTGCAGAAGCAACAGGTAGAAAACAAAAGAGTAAAATACACGGACGTCCTCGAACTTGGCAACGTGTGTAACTTAACTCATTGAACTTAGAAAATCAGGATTTCAGATCTTTAAACTTGGCTAGTGTGTCATCTAAGTCCCAAAACCGCTTTCTAAAATCGTTTTTCATTCTTCGGTGCTAACGTGGCATGCTAACTTACCATATAGGTCATTAAACTTCGCTACAGGTGTCATCTGGGTCCGTAAACTTGGCATGAGTATCATTTAGGTCCCAAAACATTTCATTTTTATATGGCCAAAATAATTTCGGTCGATAAGCACCGAAATCATTGCGAAATATTTCTATAATTTCTTTCATTTAGGACAAAAAATCAAAATTCAAGACTGAATAGCCTTCTCGTACTGGACTAGAAACGAAGAAACACTGAAACCAGCGAGATTTCATTCGAAAAGTTTAACCATGCCAGTCAGTACTCCTCTCGCCTCCATTCTTCGCGGTCATCAGGAGGAATGCTGACAGCGGGAGGAGTGCTGGCCATCCTTGAGCTAGCATTCTCATGTTGTCTCTCTTGCCGCCATCCTCCACTAACTGGTACTCCTGCCGACGACGTCAAGAGAAGTATCGATGGAGAGCGATTTGAGACTTAGATGATACTCCCAGTTAAGTTTAGGGATCTAGATGACACCCCTAACCAAGTTTAAGGAACTAGATGGTATGTCAGCATGCCACGGTAGCACCGGAGAACGAAAAGCGGTTTTGGGCCCTAGATGACACACAAACCAAATTTAAGAACCTAGAATCCTGTTTTTCTAAATTCGAGGACCTAAGTGACACACGTTGCCAAATTCGAGGACCGTCCGTGTTGGGGACACAATCCCCGACGCCCCCGAAGGCCGAAGCCAAGTCACCGAAGACGAAGGCCCAAGGCTATGGGCGAAGGCCCAGGGCCAAAGGCGAAGAATTGGGACCAAAGGCGAAGGATCAAGGCGGAATGCGAAGGTCTATGGGCGAAGGCCCAGGGCCAAAGGCGAAGGTCCAAGACCAGAGACGAAGGTCCAAGGCCAGAAGCGAAGGTCCAAGACTAAAGATGAAGATGTCGATCAGGGGGCGAAGGCCCCTCACGGCGAAGCCTCGAGTCGAAGTCCGTGCGCTTTTGTTCGGGTGTCAGTGAGCTGTAAAGTGTCTCTGTAAAATGACTGATTTGCCCCTGAATATTCCCCAAATGTGTTAGGTATGGAGGGCAAATCAGTCTTTGTACTTTAAGGCGGTTCACCTCCCTATAAAAAGGAGCGTCTCGTACTGTAAAGACGGGTGGAATCCCAAGGAATAGAAGCTTTTTTCAATTTCATTTCCAATTCCCTATATTTACTTTCCAGTCCTTCATTTCTGTGGGTTCCGATTCATCGGAGCCAACAGTTGGCGCCCACCGTTTAAGCTCGTCCCACTAGCGACTTCCGAAGATGCAAATCTTCGACGGTTCCAGTCCTTCGACCGCTTCGCCCATGGCCGCGGCCAAAACCGGAAGCTCACCTCCATTGGGAGGCGCTCCACCTGGAATTCCTCAGACGGGAGTCAATCCGCGAGACCCTCCCCCCCCCCCCCCCCCGCGGCTCAGGGCTCAACGACCGAAGATGACGAAGCCAGGCTGAGAGCTGCGGCCCTCGCCTCTGCGTCAAAAACAAAGGCCATCGCCCAAGCCACCACCTCCTCACAGGAAGAGCAAGAAGAGGAGCGGCTCCGGCAGCTGCAGCAGCAGCTGGAGGCCGCCCAGCTCAGAAAGAAGGAATTGAGGAGAGGGCCCGTAAGCGGTCTCGCCTCGAAGCAGTCAGAGCCCAGATCGCGCAAGCCAAGCAGTCAATGGCTTTGATCTACGCGGAGCTTGAAGATCTTGAGTCTGCCGAAGGCTTATCAAACACGTCCGCCGACCGCAATGGTCCGCAACCCGAAGCTCCCCTAAACTCTCAGGTTGACCCACCCATCTCCCCAGAACACAACCACGACCAAATCCATAACCCTCCGCCAAACTACAACGATCACATCCACCCTCCGCCTCCCCTCAACCGAAACCAAATCGCCTCCTTCGACCCCCAATCCCCGCTTTCCATAGAGCTACAACTTCGCCCATGGCCTGCTACTTATAAACCAGCCGCCGCACTACCACACTTCGACGGCACCTCCGACCCAAAGAAGTTCCTCATGAGCTATGAGGCCGCCATCGCTTCAGCCGGAAGCGACGAAGCCGTCCTAGCCAAGGCATTTGTTATCGCTGCTGAAGGCATCGCTCAAACTTGGTTCTCTTCGCTCATACCATTCTCCATCACGTCTTGGTCCTAGCTCCGCAGAGAGATACTCCAAAATTTTCTAAACTTCCAGCCATCCAGTGTTACTGTGAGCGACCTATTCAACTGCAGGCAGGCCCCTCATGAGCCGTTAGCCGACTACCTCCGTCGCTTCATGCAGCTCAAAGCCTAGGCTCCATACATTTCGGAAACAGCCGTTATGCTAGCAGCCGTCGAAGGCCTTGGCATCGGTCCTTGTGCCGAGCACTTCTCCTTGGAGCCACCAACCTCAGTGGCCCAAATGTTCGAAGTCATGAAGAAATACTGCAATCAAGACCATGACAAGAGGCTTCGCCTCCAAAAGCAAAATCCCTCCAGAAATTTCGAGTCTTCATCGAAGCACAACAATCGTGATGACCGAACCAACCACCGTTACCAAAATCGCCCTGATCGAGATCATCGTGCCAATCCCGACCGTGACTATCGGGACGACCGTCGCGCCCGCGACGCTCGTCGCCCACCCGCCCATCGCCAAATAGCCAACATCTCTTCCGACCAGAACCATCGTCCCAACTAGAAACCTTCGAACAAGGACAACTCCAAACATCACTCCAAGAACCATAAATACTATTGCCACTTCCACGGCGTGGACGCCGGTCACACCACCAAGTTCTGCAAATACTTCAAAGAAACCCAGGAAAGAATCGAAAAAGAGAAGCAAGAGCAAGACAAGCCCAGCCACAAAATCATCAACACCACCACCACAGCACCACCTCCGATCCATCACACCTTCCCACCACCACCTTCGCTCCATCATCTAGCTTTCCACTTCGATCAGCTCACCTATCATCATTCATTTCCACCACAAAGCTTTCAACCACCTCCGCCCTATACTTCGGCCTTCATTCCTCAAAGCAGACCGGCATATCAGCCGCTGTACCTCCCCAGTCCATCTTCGCAACAATCACCCCAGCAGGTACCTCCTCAGCCCTCCGTCCAGCCAAAAGTCGAACCTTTCGAAGTCGGCTCACCAAAGCACCCAAACCCACACCTGCCCAGCAAGGGCGTAATTTTACCAATCTCCGGCAGCTCTCGAGTCGACTTTGACTCCAAACGCCAAAGGCGCCACTACTTCTCCCGCGTTAACCACATCGCAGTCAACGGCTCGGTGGTCCGATCCACCTGGTCACATGTTCCCATCACATTCACTTAGGAGGACCTCAAGCTCAATGATTATCCTCACAATGATGCGATGGTCATCCGTGCCAATATCGCCGGATGGACCGTCACGAAGATCCTCGTGGACAACGGAAGCTCCGCTGACGTCATTCTAGCAAACGTCCTGGACGACATGCGCATCAGCCGCCAAAGCTTGGAGCCTTCGCACTATCCGTTGTGTGGCTTCGGCGGCAAGAAGACAACAGCAATTGGCAAAATTGACCTGCCAGTGTCCTTCGCCGACGAAGCCGGCGCCCGCACCAAAACAATCACCTTTGATGTGGTCGACATGTACTACCTATACAATGTTATTATGGGCCGTGGCACCCTCAGCGCCTTCGACGTAGCTGTGCACTCCCACTACTTGTGCATGAAGATACCAGCTCAGTTCGGTGTGATCGCAGTCTTTGGATCCCAAAAAGAAGCTCGTAATATTGAGAAGGCATACACCCCGGGTCAGCGCAATGTCCACACTCTTGGCGAAGGTCCCGAACAAGGGAAACAGGGGACCAGCGAGCCGAATGTGCAGCGCGAAGGGTCAAACTCGCCATCCTCATCTCGCGAAGATGAAAAAGGAGATCCAACCAAGGCAGTGCCGCTAGAGCAAGAATTTCCCGGCAGGTCCGTGATCATCAATGCAAGCCTACCATTGGAGCTCAAGCAAAGCCTCCGCGAGTTTCTAGCCCAGAGCAAGGACATCTTCGCCTGGTCATCAAAAGATCTGCCGGGCGTCAGCCGAAGCCTCATAGAGCACAAGTTAAATGTCGACCCCTCGGTTCAACCAAGGAAGCAGAGGCTCCGGAAAATGTCCGAAGACAGAATCCAAGCAGCAAAAGCGGAGGTTCAGCGACTGCTCGAAGCCAACGTAATTAGGCTCGTCCAGTATCCTTCTTGGCTGGCGAACGTCGTGCTCGTAATGAAGAAAAGCGGTAAATGGCGAATGTGTGTTGATTTCACTGATCTCAACAAAGCTTGCCCCAAGGATGATTTCCCCCTGCCAAGAATTGACACCCTCGTCGATTCAGCCTCTGGCTGCGAATTGTTCAGTTTGCTAGACTGCTTCTCTGGCTATCATCAGATCTGGATGCACCCTGAGGATGAAGAAAAAACAAGCTTCATCACACCCTTTGGCACTTATTGTTTTGTCAGGATGGCCGAAGGCTTAAAGAACGCCGGACCAACCTTCGTCAGAATGACTTCGGCGGTACTGGGAACCCAAATTCCTCGCAATTTATCCACCTATGTGGATGACGTCGTTGTCAAGAGCGTAAAAGCGGAGGATCACACCGCTGACCTCGCTGAAACATTCAGCAACCTTCGCAGTGCCGGTCTCAAACTAAACCCAGAAAAATGTGTCTTCGGCGTTCGACAGGGCAAGCTCCTTGGCTGCATCGTTTCTGCTAGGGGAATCGAAGCTAATACAGAGAAAATAAAAGCAATCATCAACATGAAGCCTCCGAGTTGTGTCAAAGATGTCCAAAAACTTACGAGCAGGATCACCGCTCTAAGCAGATTCATCTCAAGATCAGCCGACCGAAGCATGCCGTTCTTCCAATTGCTCAAATCAACCTCCCTGTTCTAGTGGTCCGATGAGCACCAGGCAGCCTTCGACGAGTTCAAGAAGCACCTAATGCACCTTACCACCTTGACGGGGCCTGACCCAGGTGCTACCTTGCTGCTATATGTGGCCGCCTCCGGTGTCACAGTCAGCGGCGTGCTGGTCCAAGAGCGCGAAGTTGATCACAAGTGGCAGCAGTTCCCTGTGTACTTTGTCTCAGAATCACTTTCCTCAATGAAGCAGAAGTACACCGAAATCGAGAAGCTAGCCTACGCAGCAGTAATGGCTTCGCGAAAGCTCAAGCATTACTTCCAACCACACCGAATTCTTGTACCAACCAATTACCCCCTCAAGGACATCTTCGGCAGCAAAGACACACCGAGCAGAATCAGCAAATGGGCCATCGAAATGTCACAATATTCTATCAAGTATATATGAAGATCAGCCATCAAGTCCTAAGCACTCGCAGATTTCCTCGCCGATTGGACACCATCGGAGGTCTATCTCAATGAACCTCCGCAAGATCCAGTTTGGCAAGTACAGTGCGATGGTTCGTGGGGTCACAGCGGAGCTGGCGCAGCCGCGGTCGTCTCATCTCCTTCGGGTGAAAAGCTCAAATATGCTGCAAAGCTTGCCTTCTCTTGCACAAACAATGTTGCTGAGTATGAAGCTCTAATACTTGGCCTTCGCAAGCTTGCCGCCGCCGGCGCCAAATGGGCCATCCTCTACTCCAACTCCAAGGTCATCACAGGCCACATAGATAAGACTTCCTCGGCGAAGGATCCCATCATGACCCAATATCTCAAGCTCATCCGCAGTCTCGAGAGCAAGTTCTTGGGTTTCACCGTTAGAAAAATCAAGATGACTGAGAACTATGAAGCAGATGAACTCGCGAAGGCAGTAGCATTCAACGAACCTCTTGCCCCAGAGGTATTCCATCTGCTAATCACTACTCCGTCGATCAAGGCCGAAGCATCCTCCGTTCAAGCGATAACCACTTACGAAGATTGGAGAGCTCCGATTATGGCGCATCTCAGAGGTGATCGTGATTCAGATTCCAATGAGTCCGACAAGCAACTCTAAGCGAGGGCTCAAAACTACATCATCCTAAACGGTACTTTATTCAAGAAAGGAATCCTCGCTCCACTCCTCCGATGCATCAGCCGAACAAAAGGAATTCAACTGCTAGCAAAAATCCATGGCGGAGGTTGTGGCGCGCACAGGGGAGCCTGCGAGATTGTCGCGAAGGCTTACAGACAGGGGTTCTATTGGCCCACCGCCGTCGCGGATGCGGCAAAGATAGTACAGGAATGCAAAAACTGCCAGTTCATGGCGAAGGTCTCTCACATCCCGGCAAATGAAATCCAGCTGATCTCCCCATCTTGGCCCCTGCAGCGATAGGCGATTGACATTGTGGGAAAGCTGCCAACTGCCAGTGGCAACCTCCAGTTCGCCATAATAGCGGTCGATTATTTCTCTAAGTGGGTCGAAGCCCGCCCTGTTACCAGCATCACATCCAAGGCACTGCAAAAATTCTTCTAGCAGACCATCGTTTGCCGCTTCGGTGTCCCCAGCGACATTACGGTTGACAACGGGAAGCAGTTTGACTGCGATGAGTTCAAGGAGTTTTGTCGCAAGATCAGCACGAAGGTCCACTTCGTGTCAGTCTACCACCCTCAATCCAACGGCGCCGTAGAAAGAGCCAACGGCTTGATCCTCGAAGGCATCGCCAAATGCTTGTTCGGCCTTCGCAAAGGAAAATGGCCAGCCAAACTCGTCAAATCCGTATGGACGCACAACACCTCGGCCTCAAGAGCTACTGGTTACACCCTTTTCCATCTTCACGGCGATGAAGCAGTAACCACTCCCGAAATCATGCACAAGTCCCTCCGAAGCATGAACCCTCCGGCGAGCCCGGATGCTGCGGCAGTAGCCGTGGAGTCCTTGCATTGGAGGAACGTAGGCTTCACGCCGCAAACAACATCTCCTCGTACCAAGATGAGACGCGAAGGTGGCGCAACAAGAGGGTCGTCAGAAAGGGCATCAGCCCAGGTGACCTCGTTCTGTGCCGAAGACCACAGGATGGCGATGGCAAGTTCAAGCCAAAGTGGGTTGGTCCCCTTCCTCGTCACCAGCTCCCTCCGCCCGGGGTCATTTCACCTAAGGGACACCGAAGGCGTCGATCTACCGCACACTTGGCACGCGGATAACCTAAGAAGGTTCTACCCTTAGTTCAGCAGTTTTGCTATGCTTTTTATATTTCTTGTATTACGTTACGTCTTTAGCTTCGCAGAATATTTTCTCTCTTCATTGTATCATATCTGCAGGACCGCACTCTTTTTTCTCACAGGGGAACCCTTCGCAGGGGTGAGGTTTTTTAATGAGGCGAATCCTTGTACCCCTGTTCTACCAGAATTATAAAGAGCAGCGTTTCCCCAATTTGTTTGGATTTAATTTTTCGAAACACTGTGTTGGCATCGAAAACAAACTTCACACAATGCGAAGGCTACGCTTCGCAATGTCCCGTACTGGCCTAAGGGCTGATGAACTCACCGTAAGCCGAAAAGCGGCTTGGGGCTCCGCTGGAGCCATCTTACCGGCCTAAGGGCTGATGAACTCACCGTAAGCCGAAAAGCGGCTTGGGGCTCCGCTGGAGCCATCGTACCGGCCTAAGGACTGATGAACTCACCGTAAGACGAAAAGCGGCTTGGGGCTCCGCTGGAGCCATCGTACCGGCCTAAGGACTGATGAACTCACCGTAAGCCGAAAAACGGCTTGGGGCTCCGCTGGAGCCATCGTACGGCGAAGGCTATAACACAGCCTTCGGCCGAAGCTATCCCCACAGCGGTGCCTGCGGGGTTCGTCGCCCCTCCGCCATTTAAAAAGGTGGGAGACGGCGCTTTTCCTTGTCTACTTAAAAATAAAAACTAAAATTTATCGGCGAAGGCGGTAACACGGCCTTCGGCCGAGACTACCCTCGCAGCGGTGCCTGCGGGTTCGTCGCCCCTCCGCCATTTAAAAAGGTAGGAGACGGCGCTTTTCCTAGTCTACTTAAAAATAAAAACTAAAATTTATCGGCGAAGGCGGTAACACGGCCTTCGGCCGAGTCTACCCCACAGCGGTGCCTGCGGGGTTCATCGCCCCTCCGCCATTTAAAAAGATGGGAGACAGCGCTTTTCCTTGTCTATTTAAAAATAAAAAAAAAAATTTATCGGCGAAGGCGGTAACACGGCCTTCGGCCGAGACTACCCCCGCAGCGGTGCCTGCGGGGTTCGTCGCCCCTCCGCCATTTAAAAAGGTGGGAGACGGCGCTTTTCCTTATCTACTTAAAAATAAAAACTAAAGTTTATCGGCGAAGGCGGTAACACGGCCTTCGGCCGAGTCTACCCCCGCAGCGGTGCCTGCGGGGTTCGTCGCCCCTCCGCCATTTAAAAAGGTGGGAAACAACGCTTTTCCTTGTCTACTTAAAAATAAAAACTAAAATTTATCGGCGAAGGCGGTAACACGGCCTTCGGCCGAGACTACCCCAGCAGCGGTGCCTGAGGTGTTCGTCGCCCCTCCACCATTTAAAAAGGTGGGAGACAGTGCTTTTTCTTGTCTACTTAAAAATAAAAACTAAAATTTATCGGTGAAGGCGGTAACACGGCCTTCGGCCGAGACTACCCCCGCAGCGGTGCCTGCGGGGTTCGTCGCCGCCATTTAAAAAGGTGAGAGACGGTGTTTTCCTTTTGCATACAAAAATAAAGATTCTACAGCAAGCCAGAGTGCGAAGCACAAACATTTACACAGTGGGTGGACCCCCATACCAAACTGGCAGTATTCACACTTCTCGCGAGCCACGAGATCTGCCAAGTCATAAAGTACATTTTCTACAGCTTTATCTAGAATTCCCTCCGCGGTCTCTCGAAGGAAGGCCCTGTACCCTTCGCGATCAAGTTGCCGCTGCACGCCCCCCCCCCCCCCCCCACATTCAAATTCAATCTGCACAACACCTTCGTAAATCAGAATTGGTCAAACTTTTTTATAACAAACAAGGGCGTGCCTAGAGTCTAGTGTGCATCGCCTATACATAAAGCTGTACGTTCCTACAACGCCAAGTGGCGAGAGGCCTCGACTCGCTCGACCGGGGCCAAGTTCACCCGGAGGAGAGCCTCCGCGGCCCCTCCGCACCGCTGAATGGGCGAAGATCTTCTTTGCCCGCTGATTATTAATATCGTACTGGTGAAGGCTAGTCCACCAAAATTCTTCGAAGTCAGCCCCCGCATGACGGCTGCAATATCGCCTCCAATTTCGACCAGATACATAGAAATCATGTCGGTTCATTGTCAGAGGCGTTACATCGAGCACCTCCGGCGCAGGCTCCCGATGCGGAACCTGCGACCAGGAGTCTCGTTAGAAAAAGTATTTACATTACTTCCTTCGTCCAAAAATTCCCTAGCTATACACAAAAGACTTCGCCAAATGCTTGCCAAAATTTACACCTTCTCCGGTAGTTCCGCCTCCGCAGCATCGGCGCCTTCGGCGGCGTCAGCTTCCCGAGAGCTCCGCAGCTTTTCAGCCACCTTCTCCGCCTATAAAAGTACATCAAATAATGAGCAAAGCTTTTTGGAAAACACAGGTCAGTATATTAATTCGAGCACTGACATACTCCCACCTGTTCGCGAGCCTTTTCAGTAGCCAACAAATAACCTCCGGGCGCCCAGAACTCCTTAATAATTTTGCTGGCCACACGACCCGCCGTCGAGCTCACCCTTCGGACGCTATCCACAGGAGGCATCTCAATGCTCGCCGCAGTGGCTAGGCCTCCGTCGCCAGCTTTCTCCACAAGCGCCGCCATAGCCCGACTCGCCATCAGGGCAGAGAAGTCACCGTAAGTGCTGGTCACTCCGCTCAAGCTCTGGCTACTACCTTGCACCCACTCGAAGAATTTCCCCATGGAGCCGTCCTCATTCTTATAAGGGGACACGAAAGCCCCGTACATACTAACCAGCTCCGCCAGCCCCTTACACAAATCATCGGCCTTCGCCGCAAATTCACCCTTCGAATTCTCGGCCTCCTCCCGCAGCGCAACGACGATGGCTCGCTCAATTTTCAAGCTTTCCTCTGAGTCGGCTAGCTTTAGCCTCGTCTCGGTTAGCTCCTGAGCAACCTGCCCAGCCGAAGCGCGCAGGTCTTCCAGATCCTTCCTTAGCTTCGCATTTTCCTCTTTTAAGGAGGTGGCTTTGCTCTCGGCTTTGGTTTTGAGCTGGTACAGCGTCCTACTGTAGGTGACATGTTTGCGTTCCAGCGCACTCCGTCAGCTCGCTCTCGGAGGCCCCTCCCGGCTCCTCCTCTATATTCGGCGCGGGAAAGCAATCTTCCAACTTCTAGAAAAAGTGACCTGGTCAAGGTCTGGAAGCATGCCCATCTGCGAAGCCTTATGTCCGTAGATGACCCGGGCACAGTTGGGGATCTCCAACTTGTTGCACAAGGCCATCACCCGCTCCCGCTTCCCCGGCTCATCCGCCCCCTCCACCCGATCGTCGACACTGGCCGAGTAGCTTGCGCTCGAGGTGCTCGAGCCAGAGCTTAAGCTTCCGCTCGACAGGTCGATGGTACCCTTCTCTTTCCCCGAGCCACCGCTCCCACCCATGATATCAATGTTGCTATCCTTTTCTGGAACCTCCGCGGCGGGCAAGGTGGGCTTCGGGCCTTTCGTAAGCTCAAGATCGGGCGCCGAAGTCTTCGGTGCAGCAATCTCAGCTTGGGTCTCCAAGTCATCAAGTATATCGAAGACATTTCCAATGCAAACACCAGCGGGCACGCTCCGCGGGCGATGTTTTAGGTCCATCAAAGCCCCTGTGGTAGCTGTCTCCACGGCCGCGATCTTCCTGGCATCAGTCTCCTCTTCCTCCGCTCTCCCTTCTTCTTCCACTTTCCCCCCTCCTCCGCTTTCCCCTTCTCCGCCTTCTCCTCTTCCTCCGCTTTCTCCTCTGCCTCCGCTTTCTCCTCCTCCACTTTCCCATCCTCCTCCGCTTCCTCCACCTCCTCTGTTCTCTCCATCCTTTCGTCCCCCTCCCCCTTCTTCCCACCTGTCTCCTCCGCATCAGGCGAGTCCCCGAACCACTCGTCAAGCTTCAGCGCCGATCGCAGCCTTTTGCCGCCCCTTGTGCCACCAGCAGCAGCAGGACCCCGGCTTCATTTCGCCGGCTTGCATCCTTCGTGATGGCCGGGCGAGGAAAATACTCTATTCCCATCTCAGCAAAAACGCGGTTGATCTGCTTGTTGGCTCCAAAAATCTTCTTCACACTTTCATACTCCTTCATCACATACAGACCAACTATGTCGGTCGCCTCCTCCTCCACAAGCGCCACTATCTCCTCGTCACTCATCCCTGGAAACTCTTCCTCCTTGTCCAGGCCGAAGATAGGGTAGCCAAGGCTCCGCCCCCTAGTCCCTAGGAATTGAATGGACTTCGGCTTCCACCCCGGCCTGAGCGGCGCCACGCGAGCCGCCAAATACTCCTCAGTAATATCCCGCGTAGTCAACTCAGTGGCGGCATACATAAAAACACGCACTGCTTTCTTGGCGATCTCGGTCTGGGTGCTATCCGGCGAAGTAATCCCGGCGAAGTCAGTCATCCGGGAAACCAGCGGATGTGCCTTCTCCCCATCCTTCGCTGCTCGCGCCTCTTCCTCGGACGCCACCCGGTAGTAGAACCAGTAATCGGTCCACTCCGTCCACTTGTTCTTCTGGGCAATCACCACCAAAGGTCCATGCTTGGACTTCTTCGGAATAAACGAGCAGCTCCCGTACTGCGTCTCGAACTCCCCGTCGCTGTCGATGAACTTTGCCTTCTTGGGCTGGCGATGCAGATCAAAGAGCCGAATGAAGGCATCAATGTCCGGCTCCACTCCCTGGCTTCGGCAGGCCCAAACAAACTGGCTGACCCTCGCAATCCCGTTGGGGGTCAAGTCGTGCGGCTCCAGGTTGTACCTTCCCAGGACCTCGCCTAGAAAGGCGTCACAGGGCAAGCGAAGCCCCGCAATGAAATAGTCCTTGAACACAACCATTTCGTAATCCCTTGGCTTGGTGTTCTCTTCACCCTTCGGCATCGGCACGGAGTTTGCGTTGTCGATGCATTGACTCCGCAGCAGCCTGCTGATCTGCTTGTCCGTAATCTTGCTCTGACCTATCCTGGTTGTCGGAGGTAGCTTCGCCTTCGGCCGAGCGACCTCCCCAGAATCACCCTGCCCTCCGCAGCAGACATCTCGCAGCTTCTTTAAATCTTCTTGGGAACCTGGCTAGCACGGAGAACTGAGCTCAGCTTTAGCAAGCGCGAAGGCTCTCTCGGAAGGCAAAGACAGGAAACCCTAGAAAATCCGAGCGCGGTGAAAAGTGATTCACCGCGGGTAAAGGGGTCGCTTATATAACCCCATTTCGGCACCTCGATCTCCGAGCCGACGGTTCAGTGCATTAGCCAATCACGGCTCGACGCGTGTCCATCGGTCGCGCATCTCAAACTCATCATGGCTCAAGGTTTGTGCAGGTGATCTTTTCCCACCGTTGGATCAAAGCAAGAGACGGCGTTGGGAGATTGCATCCTACGATTTTCGTTGCTTCGATCCGCCGGAGGTGGATCAAGCCACGTGGGGCTACTGTTCGGGACACAATCCCTGACGCCCCCGAAGGCCGAAGGCCGAAGCCAAGTCACCGAAGGCGAAGGCCCAAGGCTATGGGCGAAGGCCCAGGGCCAAAGGCGAAGGACCGGGACCAAAGGCGAAGGATCAAGGCGGAATGCGAAGGTCCAAGGCTATGGGCGAAGGCCTAGGGCCAAAGGCGAAGGTCCAAGGCCAGAGGCGAAGGTTCAATGCCAGAAGCGAAGGTCCAAGACTAAAGATGAAGATGTCGATCAGGGGGCGAAGGCCCCTCAGGGCGAAGCCTCGAGTCGAAGTCCGTGCGCTTTTGTTCGGGTGTCATTGATGAGCTGTAAAGTGTTTCTGTAAAATGACTGATTTGCCCCCGAATATTCCTCAAATGGGTTAGGTATGGAGGGCAAATCAGTCTTTGTACTTTAAGGCGGTTCACCTCCCCATAAAAAGGAGCGTCCCATACTGTAAAGACGGGTGGAATCCCAAGGAATAGAAGCTTTTTTCAATTTCATTTCCAATTCCCTATATTTACTTTCCAGTCCTTCATTTCTATGGGTTCCGATTCTTCGGAGCAAACAGTCCGTGTATTTTACTTCAAACAAAACAGACGATCTATGGCACGTGAATTTCAGCAGCTTGTTTCTATGCACTTGAATTCATCTTCATCTGTCCAAATAAGGATCACAATTACAGCCGGCCTTTGTACTTTGAGTACTTTTGGATTTGAGTGGTTGTGGAGTGGTTTAGAGAGATTGAAGTATGTTTAAATCCACAATAGATTAAAATTTCACTCAATTCTTTCCAATCCACTCCAATCCTCCTTGGTATAAGAATAGGTGTGTGCCCGTGCGTTGCTACGGAAAAACATTTATGTGCACCGGCAGCCTCGTCCCCGCATCCGCTTCGTCTCCCGTGGTTCTCCTCATCCCTCGGCGTCGGACACAGGGACCTCGCCCACATGCACCCTCCCTACCGTCGGTGGCCTCACCCCCATACCCACCCTCGGCCGGAGGCCTCGCCCTTGCATCCGCCCCGCCTCCCACCAGCGGCCTCGCCACCCCGCCTACTGCCAGGTTTCTCCGCTCTCCCCGACATCAATCCCTTGACGCCCTCGACCCCAACCCCAGTTGGGTCCACCTCCGCCACCCGCCGCCATCTCCTGTGCCGGCCCTTTTTCCCCCACCTAACGCACGCTCCCGCGATGGCCCCGTCTCTCGGCATCGACCTTGTCCCAGCCAGGTCTGGTGGTGCCGGCCCGCGCTGGCCGTCTCCCGGTACCGACCCCGTGGCGGCAACATCTCCCGATGATGACCCGCAATATCTGTCTCCCAATGCCGACCCACATCTCTGTGGCCGAGCTTGCAACAGTCGTCTCCCGCGCTCTGACTTTACCGTGCAACCAAACGGAGTACTACAGACAATTGTAAACCGTAGTATCACTAAACCATAATATTCGAAAACTTTGCTACCAAATAGGCCCTAAATGTTGTGTTAGTAGTTTAGTACTGCTTATGAAACTAACTGAAAAGTTCCTAAACTACTTGCAGTGAGATTACCTGGAACACAATCGGCCAATTACATAGCTGTTGGCTTCTCATTTTTGTAATACTCATATCTTTTTGTGAAACACCAAAATCCATATCTCCTCAACTATACGTGCGAAAAATCATGAAACAATTACCAACGCAGCGATTTCTAAGTCCTGTAAAACAGCTTTCTATGTATTGACTGTAAGGTTACTAAAATCAATCAAAACTTGAAATCCTTGAATGACGCTGGCGCCTGGGTAACTGTGTTGGCGTGGCTGGTAAGCCGGCTATTAGCTCCTCGCCCCCGATGATTTTGATTTGATGAACCTGCACGGCTGCACGAGGTGCATGATTATCAGAAGCTAAAAAAATGATTGCTGATGACAAAAGCTTGATAAGCAGATCCATTGTATACTGACAGTTAATATCTAGTCTCCTATTGCCGGTCTCTCAACAACAACATCGAACTGTTAACCAGACAATATAGCAATCACAATATCTGAGAACAAAATACAGTTACATCGAACACATTCTTCCATAGCGAGAAGCTAATTTCTCATCACATTAGTGGATGGATTAGTGCAAAAATATGGATCAGAGCGGACAGCATGTGAATGGGTGAGATTTCTATTTCGGTGACGACGTGAGTGCTGTGATCGGCACAGACGGGGATGCAAGGAAGGATATGCACCTGGATCTGGATCAAGACGTGGCGTCCAGAGAATGGTACAGTGGAGTCACGCAGCGGCTGCGTTGCGGCGGCTCGGGTGGAGTGGGGCGGAGAAGCAGCAGCGCGGCGGGTGCGGGATGCGGCTGGGCAGAGGCGAAGCGGCGCGCGACGTGACGACGGCTGCGGTAGGCAGTTCGCCATCGTAGGCATCACGCGGCGCCGGGACGCGCGGCGTGAGGGAGTGGGCGCGGGCGTCGTGCGGCGCCGGGTCTTGACGGTGGCGCGAGGCCTCCAGCGGTGATGGATGGCAGCGGAGGCGCGATAACCGGCGATGGAGGCGGAGAGGAAGCATGGTGTTTTCGGAGTTGTGGAGGCGGGGTGTTTTTGCGCGGGGGATTTGGTACGTCGGGCAGGTCCCCCTTACGTGCTTAGGTGGCGTCGTGGGACGGCAGCGGCGACTAGGGCCGAGCGAGCGGCAGTGACGGCTAGGTGCTAGGGACGACAGCCCTGTGGCTGCGCGACAAGGTCGATGTGGGAAACGGAGGCAAAACTGATTGGCGGGGGATGGAGCGCCATGATTGGATCGTGGTGGCGTCTCGCGCGGGCGGTTGAGGGGCCGAGGGCGCGCGGGACTGCGGGAGACCGTGGTCCGTCGTGTGCCCACATTAGAGGCTTAATAAGTAATAGAGATACTCGAACTAAGCTTTAGGTGGAATGCAGAATTTTCCTACGCATAATAAGTCTGCCTTTCTCCGGCAAACAAGCAAAGTGCGACTGTAACCACAGCTGGCCTCTTGCTGCTCGGGGCCAAACACACTGCGTTTTGCCTCAGAGGTGATCGGCGTCGTAGCTCGTCATCGCAAGGAACTCGGCCTACCGCACTACCAGGCACAGCTCTAGTTCTTCCTGAATGACCTGACGGGAATGACTTCAACAATCTCTTCATGTTGGTCGAGCAGTTCAAGAAGTCATGGGGAGGAAATCAAAAGGACGAGGCACCGCCTCCATGGTATATGTGCGGTTTGCCAGGCTCGTACTACACCAGGCTTTTCCCTTGTCAAAGTGTTCACCTCTTCCACTCTTTGTTCTGCCTTCATTGGCGCTCACAGGTGTGCCTACAAGATGCAGTCCATAATACGTGCCTGTGTTATTTAGCTATATTTGTCGTTCATGCGTTGAATTTGAAATTACTTGCCGTTGCTTTTAGATCTGTGTTTTATGCCATGTACACATACAGGCACCGGAGGCCCTAGAGGGCACGAGCAAAACATGTCTAGATAAAGGAGAAATTTATATTACAAAGACTATGTCGCCGTCGATAGTGAAATCGTTTCAGCAGCTGTTCCAGAAGGACTTCTCTCTCTTTCTCAAGCTGCGCTACAAGGAACTAGTATTTGGTGGCCAAATGGTTCTCACATTTATTGGGAGGAAGCATGAGGATGTTTTCTGCGGAGAGTCCAACCATCACTTTTACGGACTGCTTGCACAATCACTTCAATCCAAGGTTGAAAAGGTAAATAAATTTTGGTTTTAATAATTATCAAAAGACTTTTGAGTTACGCTAACCTCGATTTTGATCCTTGGACGTAGGGCCTCTTGGAGAAGGAAAAACTTGAGTCATTCTATCTACAATCTATTGGTGAAGTGGTGGCACTAGTGGAACAAAGTGGGTTGTTCAACATGGATCATTGCAAACAATTCGAGTTAAACTGGGATCCTTATGATGACTCAGAAAGCGAGGATGTGGTGCACGACAGTATAAGGAGTGGTAAAAATGTTGCTATGTGCGTGTGAGCACTGATGGAGCCGTTGGTTGCAAGCCATTTTGGAGAAACCATACTCGACACATTATTTAGAGAACATGCGCATCGTGTTGCCAAACACCTTGAGAACGAGAAAACCAAGCATGCAGTTATCGTTCTGTCTTTGAAGAAGAAAGTAACCTAGACATATGTTGTTTGACTCCCACTAGTTTTCTTGAAAACTCAATGTCTGTGTTTTTTTTATACTAAATGTCTATGTTTGTGTAAACATAATTGGTTTCTGAATTTTGAATCCACAATTTTAGTGAGAGTCTGTTTGTTCCCCTTCCTTCCGTAATCAAATACCCTGTAATCAGATAGCGCTCCGTTGTCCACCGATTCACCCCATCCCGCAGCGTTTTCCGATACCTGGACTCATCTCTCCCGGCCTCTCTGTATCTCGTCTCTCTAGAAACACGACTCTCCAGAGTGAAGCTGCTAGCTTGCAAGTCAGCAGAACAAGTGGTACAGACAGTGCTTGAGATGAAGCTTGTATTCTAGTGTTTGGATTCACGTTGGCATGGTGGGATGCAAGAAATAAGGTAAATGCTGGCGAGTCTCTCAAGCCATTGGGCGAGATCCTGTACAAAGCTCGCTGTATTGGAGAGGAGTCCGGAATAGGCAGGGCCATTGAAGCAAGAAGACCAATAACTCTGGTGCATGAGCGCCTCCAGAAGACATTTTAAATTCGGATGCAGCGTTCCTGGAGCATAGCAAGACAGAAGCCTGGGGCTTCGTTATCTGTGATCATACATGCAATGCTGTGGTCGCCGGATCATGCAAACTCGGGGAGGTGCTGGATGCACTGAATGCAGAACGTGAGGCATGCTTGACAGGAGTGCTTGCTGCGATGGGGAATATCGAACCTGATACTGGAGGTGGATTCAAGTTTGGGCAGTGCCTTACGTGGAGATGAATATGACAGTGCATCCGGTGAAGTTATTTGCAGGGAGATTAGAGAACTGTTGTCGTTGCATTTTAATTTTGTACAAATCTCAGTTGTTCCCAGGTCTTGCTCGTGATCTAGCACATATGGGTATGCGGGGTTAGGCGAGTCAGGCTGAGTACAACAATAAAGACCAAATGGAGGACCAAAATACAAATGGCAGCCACGTCAGCGCCACATGACAAGATTGCTGATGTGGCGCTGATGAGGCGCCACGTGGCGATGACGTGGCTACTGATGTGGCGCTGGAGCTGACGTGGCGCTGACATGGATGCCATTTGTATTTTGGTCCTCCATTTGGTCTTTATTGTTGTACTCAGCCTCAAGAGAATGTTTGGACTGCCCCAATGCCGAACTTTGTAAGCAATGTTTTGGGTCACATTTTGGCTGACCCCAGGGTGGAATGAACCATGAGCTGCTTCCTATAAAAAAAAACGTAACTCTCCACCTCCCTCCCAGTCGTCACGCACATTGCCGACGATGCCAACGCCCCACCTGCTCTACCTTGCCTCCATGGAGAGCTGAAACCCTAGCGGCGTTTGGAGTTCTATTCACCCGCAACCCGTTCTTCCCCTTCGCTCGTGACTTCTACTGCGACCATGGCTTGTCCTTCCCTTCATCGTCGCTAGTGAGAGCTCTCCCTCTGCTCTCTACTTTCGCTCATCTCTCCGTTGACCCGCTCTCCTATCTCCCTTGCCTTTTCTCCCTCTCCGCACATGTAAACTGCTAACACTAGATCCACTTATGCTAGTTCTTGGTTGTGCTAATCTAATATCCATGATCTAGCAGTTGAGCTCAAGAAGGTGTTCTTGGCGAGGACAAGGCTGCACCAGATCCAGTTGAACAATTTGACACAATAAAATATGGCAAACTTATGGGTACAGAGATATTCAAGCAGGATGTAGCATCCATTTATTAGAATTCCAAATTCCAATCATCCACAGTTTATATTATGCGCAAGGAGGAACGGAGAGTGGCATATTGCATTATTGGTTTCCCTACTAACTTGCATTATTAGTTTCCCTACTTACCTTCTGTAGACTGCAGCTCATTGTGATTGTACTGTGCTAATTCTAGAGGCACCATCTGTTGAAATTGCCTTCAGGAGACCTCTAGATAATGAACAACATAGTAATACATTTGAATAATTAACATGATAGTAACAACAAATCAAACTTCCAAAAACAAGTTTAAGCCAAATTAATAGAAATTGGAAACAGTAAAAGTAGAAAGCAATAAGAATTTTATCGGTGCCATCTTAGTGCAATATCAAGCAATTACCCCTGACACAGGTTCAGATCAAAATGTCACCAATGTACTCCCTTGTACATCACATTATCAGATCAAACAGTAAAAATCCTATCCCTATTGAATTGTGGTAACTAGCGCCAACAATGCTATAGGCAGGGATGACAGCGGGATGGATATAATCTGCCGGATAATCCATCCGAAGGGGTTTAGAGACTAAGGACTTGTTTGAATACAAGAGTATTGAGAAGTATTGAAGGGGGTTTAATCCCTTAGTCCTTTTGTTCGGTTGAAAGGGTATTGGAGAGGATTGATGAAACGCCCCAGTTTCCATAATGGGACTAAAATGTGCTTTATTACCATCCCAAGGTTTGGTAATCACATTCTTACATCAGAGTGATAGAGATCCGCCCATAATGAGTCGGACACTCAAAGGGACGCAGCCCTGATACTAAGCAACGGAATATAACACGTGGGCCAAACTTTCACACGTCGCGGTCGGGAAGTAGGTCATAGCCCTTAATCGCTGTCATATATGGTGCATTCATCGTCTCCACTGGAAAAACATCAACAAAGCAAGGGTGAGTACAATCGTACTCCACAAGCCCACCTTTCTCCATAAGGAGTAGGGGTATAACTATATCTACATCCAGGATATATCTGGAGCTCAGGGAGTTTTGCATAAAACATTTTGTATGCCGGGTTCGAGGTAGTCTAACAAGTTTTAAATCATTCAGAAAATAAGGTTTTTTTTCAAAAAGGGTGTGAAGCGCCCCAGTTTCCATAATGGGACTAAAATGTGCTTTATTACCATCCCAGGGTTTGGTAATCACATTCTTACATCAGAGTGATACAGATCCGCCCTAATGGGTCGGACAATAAAGAGGCGCAGCCCTTGAAGACTAAGCAGCAGAATATAAAACGTAGGCCCAAGCTTTCCCACGTCGCGGTTGGAAAGTAGGTCGTAGCCCTTAATCGTTGTCGTATGTGGTGCACTCATCGTCTCCACTAGAAAACATCAACAAAGCAAGGGTGAGTACAATCGTATTCCGCAAGCCCACCTTCCTCTGTAAGAAGTGAGGGTATAGCTACCTCTACATGCTGGATATATCTGGAGCTTAGGGAGGTTTTGCATAAACACACATTGTATGCAGGGTTCGAGATAGTCTAACAAGTTTTAATCATTCAGAAACAGGGTTTTTCTCAAAAAGGGGTGCCACTGGACTTGCCGGTCCGCATGGCCAATGACTTTCCAGCCATCACACTTTCCACACCGCTATAGGGTTCTACCCCCGTAGCTTAACTTCCACCCAAAAGACCATTCCAGACCAAAACCAGACCTTTTCCACAGTTTTAGTTTGTGAAAATTGCTAATTGAAGAACCAAGCCGTAACTCATCCATACCAGTGGACTCGGACTATTCGAATAGGTTTTACTCTGATCAGAGGTTGTACTGATTCCCACAAGTTGGACTCAGCGACACTTACAGCTAAATAAGCGTCCGAATTCCAAACCAAACCGTTGCATTTGTTTCATCACCCAGCAATACTTTAGAGGTTCGGGCCACCTAGCCACTCCAGTACCCCGCGGTACTCCCGTGGCTCCCAACCCCTTCCCTAGCCCCTTGTGCGCCAGCACAGAAGCTACTAGGCTATCCACTCCGGCTCAGGCCTAGCCAATGCCTCATACAGAGCGAGTGGTTGTTCTAAAAAGAGTTAGGCAAGATGAAAATCAATGCGGTCCTTATAGAGCGCAGGTAGAACCGTTCCAACTTTCCACTGCTCGACATCGCGAGCATCCACCTATCCAGTCTTCTCCACGACTCCCGGGACTTGGGTAACTGCGGGTTGCTAAGTTACCGTTCATACCCTGCCCTTAAATGGCGTATCCCGACCCGTGGGTCGTTTGCCGGGGTTCTTCCCCATTTTATTTTAAAAACACACACCTATCCTCATCCTAAACCCATCAAGTTCCACAACCATAATCCCAACTTAGCATCAAGATTATGATAGATATAATTAAGTGAGCGATCCCACCTATGCGCATTACATCTAAAATAAGCTTAGGTGGCTATATTTGGTGGGGTGTCCTTAGCCAGCAAAACATGCAAGTTTTATAGTGACTATCAGCCCAAAGGTTGTGGTTGCAAAACATGAGAATTTTATGCATCAAGTGGGGATTCCAGTGGACTTGTCGTGGTCCTCCTTGCTGCTGTATAATACGTCGGCGCAACGCCTAATACTGGGCACCCTCGAGCTCTTTGCATTTGGGCACGATGGCGTGCCATCCACAGTGCGTGCTCGTATAGCATCCTCTGCAGGCGTCGGTTACTTTCCACGAGCATCGCAAAGGTCCTTGCGAGAGGCATACCAACTAGAATATCCGGTATAACCTACGCGCACAAACAAGGAAGCACACATATCAAGTGTAAACATGAGCTCAGCATAAATCTTAGGTAGGTGGAAGTTTGGTGTTTATTTGGATGATCGGATCTTACCAGAGGGGTTGGCTCTGGAAAGTGGTGGAGGGGAGCTCGTGGTGGTGCGGATTGTTGGCTTTGCTGACGGGCATGGTGGCGGTCATGGAGATATTGCCACGGTAGTGGGTTGGGGCGGTTAGGGCGATGACGGGAATGGCGACATGGCGGTCGCATGGTGGTGTTAGAGGGTAGAAGATCTTTGGTGGAGTGTATGAATGGATAGAGCTTGATTTTAGATGAATTTAGGCGCGAGAATCACCTAAATCGGAGTTCAAACGGAGAAGATATAGGGTATATAGTGGCACGGAGTACCTGTGAACTTTTTCGGAAGTTGGAGGGTGGTTTTGGACCTTTTTCCTGGTGAACTTCGGCCTGCAGGGGATGGAACCTGGGCCTACGCGCGGCGCGCGCGGCCTAATGGGCCGGCCCACGCGGCGGGGGAGGTGGCCTGACGGTGTGGCAATGCCGTCCGTCGGGGCCCACGTGTTAGAGACACGGGAGGGCAACGACGTCAGAGCGACTGCGTCGGCGTTGGTTCGGTTCCAAACCGAACCGGGACAGTGGCGGTTCGCGGGCGCGCGCCAGCGGTTCTCACCGCCGGTAACGGTTCCGGCGACGAGACTCGCACCAACAGGTGGAGGTCACCGAGGCGAATCTTGTGACGGGGTCTGGGTCGAGGGTGGATAGCCGGGGGTAGGGGCTCCACAGCGTGGCGGCGCGGCGTTCGCGGTGGCGCGGCTGGTGCGCACGCGGCGGCCTAGGGTAGGGGTGGAGAGGCAATGGCGGGGGACCGAGGAGGTAGGGAACGGTATGGTGGGGCTCGAAGTTCAAGGAATCGAGCTCTGGTGCCTTGGAGGGGGGTGGATTTTGGGTGGCGGGCTTCCGGCGGCGGTGGCGCACCGAAGCAGGGGAAAAAATGGAAGGCAGGGGCCTTCTCGGTGGCGACGGCGGAATGTGGGCTTTTTATAGCCGGTGGAGGAAGAGGGAGGTGGCGAGGAGAGAGCTCGCCGGCGATGCCATTTATAGGCGAGCGGGAAGGGAGGCCGAGCTTGGCTCGGCGGGGACCGGGCGCGGGGAGGGTAGGGGTCCGACGGAGGAGGGGTCGAGGGTAAATGTAGAGCGCCCGGACTGTGGAGGGAGGGGGCTGGGTGTGAGACGGCGGGGCGGGCCGGGGGGGGCGGCACTTTGGCACGCGGCGGGGACCGAGCGTGGCCGGGCAGGCGTAGCGCGCGCCAGTGAGAGGATCGGGAAGGGGTCGGGGACTGGGCGCAGGGAGGCAGGGCCTGGGCGTCTCGCGGCGCGTGGCGTGGGCGGCGAGCGGGGATCGAGCGCGGCCGGGGCCGGGTGGCGTGGCGGAGGGGTCCGGCGAGGCGCGACGCGTGGGCGCGGCGAGACGGGGCGGGCGCGCCGCGCGCGTCAACGCCCTGACGGAGGAGGGGCTGACGGGTGGGGTCTACTTGTTAGGGGGAAAGGGGCGCTGTGGTGCTGGCGGGCCGGGAGGTAGCTGGGCCAGGGAGGCGGCCGAGTGAGAGGGGAAAAAAGGGGAAGGGTTTGGGCCGGGGAAAAGAGTTTCGGCTCAAGGGGGGTTTTCCATTTTTCTTTTGGGTTTTTGGATTGGAATTTGTATAGAATTTGGAGAAGAATTTTGAGGAGATTTTTGGAAGGAAACTTGTGAGGAATTTGGTGGAGAATATCTAGGATTTTTGTTGAGCTCACATTACACACACCTTAGACAAACAAATCGTCGAGGTTTTTCGAGAAATCCATTTTGAATTAGAGGGAGATTAGAAGAAAAGCTCCGGTCCTAAATTTCGGGGCGTTAAAGGGTACCACTGGACTTGTCGGTCCACATGGCCAATGACTTTCTAGTCATCACACTTTCCACACCATTACAGGGTTTCACCCGCGTAGCTCAGCATCCACCCAAAAACCATTTTTCAACCAAAAACCAAGCCGTTTCCAGTATTTTTAGTTTATAAAATCTAATTGAAGAACCAAGCCGTAACCCATCCATACCAGTGGACTCGGACTATTCGAATATATTTTACTACTGGTAGAGTTGTACTAATTTCCACAGATTAGACTCAGCGACACTTATCGCTAAATAAACGTTCGAATACCAAACTAAGCTTTTGTCATCCTTTCATGGTCTAGAAGTGCTTTAAGGTTCCGGGCCACCGAGTCACTCCAGTACCCCGCGACACTCCATCCCTTCCCTTCCCCCTTGTGCTCCCGCACGGGCTGCCGATAGATTATCCATTCAGGCTCGGGTCTAGCCAATGCCTCATACAAAGCGAGTGGTTGTACTAAAAGAGTTAGGCAAGATAAAAATCAACGCGGTCCTTACAGAGCGTAGGTAGAGCTATTCCTACTTTCCACTGCTCGACACCGCAAGCATCCACCTACCCGGTCATCTCCATGAATCCCGGGACATGGAGTAACCGCGAGCTGCAAGTTACCCGTTCATACCCTGCCCTTAAATGGCTATTTCGGCGCGAAGCCGTATTCCGACAAGGTCGGTTGCCGGGATTCTTCCCTATTTTATTTCAAAAACACACATGCCTATCCTCATCTCAAACCCATCAAGTTCTACAACCATAATCCCAACTTAACATCAAGATTATGACATATATAATTAATGAGCGTTTCCACCTATGCGTACTACATCTAAAATAGGTTTAGGTGGTTGTATATTCGTGGGGTTACCTTAGCAACAAAACATGCAAGTTTTATGGTGATTATCAGTCCAAGGGTTGTGGTTGTAAAACATAGAAAATTTATGCATCAAGTGGGGATTTCAGTGGGCTTGCCGTGGTTTTATCATCTGTAGAATACACCGGCGCAACATCCAATCTCGAGCATGCTCGTGCTGTAGCTGTTGGGCACGATGGTGTGCCATCCACAGTGCGCGCTCGTACAACATCCTTTGCAGGCGTCGGTTACTCTCCTCGAACATCGCAAACGTTCTTGTGAGAGGTGTACCAACCAGAATATCCGGTATAACCTACGCGCACAAACAAAAAAACACACGTATCGAGTATAAATATGAGCTCAACATTAATCTTGACTATGACTATGACTGTGTTCATTCGGCCGTCAACAAAACACTGCTAACTCATAGTCATAGTCCCGCGTCGCGGGAGCAGAGCAATACCAGTAGGACTACACCAATCAACCTGGGCATGCATTGGCAAATGAACACATTAGTATATTAACATGCATATAGTACAAATCGACACTGTAATTACGATCCGTGCGTGGCTCGGGAGGCAACGACGCCATCGCCACGGCGACGACGTCGGGACAGTTTGGTTCTCCACCACACACACCTCTGTGGCGGCACCACACCCGTGGCGGAGAAAATGACCGCCACAGACTGTGGTGTGTTTTCTGCCACAACCTAAACATATTTTGCCCTGTTTTCGTGTGACGTGCCGCATTTAAGTCACCAACCAGACAGCTGTTGCTGTTTTGTGTTGTCGCCTCAACTGTGGCGTGGTAAACGGTGGCTGGAAAGTAAACAGGGCCGTCGTCCGTCGGTCGAATCCCATTATCCCACGCACGCGTCCCGCCGTCCCACGACGCCGGCCGTGGCCGGCGGCCACGGCAAGCAGCTAGCTGCTGGACGGCGACGCGCTGGACTGGACTGGACTCGGGGACGGAGCCGTGCGTGCGAGCAGGTAGCCTGTCCATGTCTTATTTGACCCTGCGCGCTAGCTGGGAGACCGTACCGGCTCCATCCTCGTGTCAGGTGCCGCCCGGGAATGTCAAGTTTTTCCTCTTGGGGTGTGTTTAGATGGGCCCTGTTTAGTACCCCAGCTTCCTTCCAAAATTCACTATGCAAAAAAAGATTTCCCGTCACATCAAAATACCGGCACATGCATGGAATACTAAATGTAGATGAAATAAAAAAATAATTGCACAGTTTAGATGTACTTTGCGAGACGAATCTTTTGAGCCTAGTTAGGCCATAGTAGGACAATATTTACCACAAACAAACGAAAAGTGATACAGTGGTTCTACAGTGCTTTTCAGTTTGAAACAGTATTTTTTTCAACCATCTAAACACACCCATGGTTGAAAAAAACACTGTTCCGAACTGAAAAGCACTGTAGAATCACTGTAGCACTTTTCGTTTGTTTGTGGTAAATATTGTCCTACTATGGCCTAACTAGGCTCAAAAGATTCGTCTCGCAAAGTACATCTAAACTGTGCAATTATTTTTTTATTTCATCTACATTTAGTATTCCATGCATGTGCCGGCATTTTGATGTGATGGGAAATCTTCTTTTTGCATAGTGAATTTTGAAAGAAAATTGGGGTACTAAACAGGGCCTTGGTCGGTCACTGTTTCTCAGGTTTGTTGGGGAAGCCCGGGAGGCCGGGAAGGTGGGCGAGCCAAGCAGCAGCCATGGAGGCGGTGGAACAGCGCTTTCACGGGAGTGAGCGCGCGTGGATGCTTTTATTTCCCACGATGACGAGATGATCGGATCCACAAGCTAGAGTCGGGCGGGTATACTCATGTTATTATGAAATAAAAAATAAAAAAATTTCTGTTGGCGTTCTCTGCTAATTTCGTTCAGTATATCCTGTTGGTATGATTAGCTTTAATTCGCCGTCGTCATATCGATCGACAATAATGGTTTGGTGACCAGATGTCGCGACGTCGCGCCATGTTGCCAGCTCGACGATCTGCTAGCTAGATTATTGGGTTCCAAATGGATGATTGCGCTTATTAGTCTCCCAAAAGAAATGATTACTACCGCTCGAAGCGACGACTAGTCCGATGCATTGCTGAAGCCTGATAAGCTCCTCATCATGCATCATGCATCATGCATCATGCATCATGCAATGTTGTCACACGGCTGTCATCTGAGTATCAGAACAGTTGGACGATGCATACTAGCTATAGCTAGGGCGTCGTGGTGGCATGTTGTCGTCTCCATCGGACAGGCTGGAATCGCAATGGATAACTAACACCGCCTGAAACTAAACGGATCCGATGCATCTTGAAGAAGCTCCCCGATCTCCTTCATCATGCCAAGCAGCATCTATACAGTTATCTGTTTGTCTGCTGAACAAGAAGACGATGATTGGTTGCTGGACGATGACATGGCAGCGACGCCGTTGAATGGATTGCAGGAAGAGACGGCCGCGTCGCTCTCTTCGACCGACGCAGATCGATCGGAGGCTGAGATCTGACCGAGGACCCAAGCAGCATCTGGGCCATTTTGCAACCTGCACACCTGTAGAGAAGTTAGTAGCAGACTGCCCCTGACCAGTAATGCAGTGCAGGCAGTATATGTAAGTCGTTCAGAAGGCAAGGGATCGAAATCGGTGTTGTTAAAAGGTACTACTTTAGTTACTTGTTTCATAATTCATATTATCTCCCAAACTGGTGTTTCGCTGTTTTGGACCGCTGCTAGCGGTCAACCATGAATAAAAAAAAACTCGATCGGTGGGGAAAGAACCGCACCATGAGGTAGAAGATTCCAACCTTAACCGATCGAGAAAACCTCCCGAACCCCGGCTTTCGCCGACGAGAGGAATTTTTTCCAACAGCCAATATCCTCCGGTTTTAAATTCGTTTCCGTGAGGAATCGAACCCAGGACCTCAACACTCACACCGTACCGAACCGGGATAAAACTATGTGCAACAGAATATATAAATGCACTGTGTATATACTATTCCAACTAACTCTTTCTGTGAACACAGTATCGCTAAAGTGTACAGACAATCCATTTTCTCAACTCACTGCACGTGGTCTGACGTGACACGACTTTTGAAAGAGTCGCAGCGAACATTTGCGCCTGGGTCAGAGTGTGTCAGTGTGGCACAGCGAGGTCTGAAAGTCCTGTTTAGATCCAAAATTTTCTCTCAAATTCCACTATGCAAAAAAAAGATTTTCCATCACATCAAAATGTCGGCACATGCATGGAGTACTAAATGTAGATGAAATAAAAAATTAATTGCACAGTTTAGATGTATTTTGCGAGACAAATTTTTTGAGCCTAGTTAGACCATAGTAGGACAATATTTACCACAAACAAACGAAAAGTGCTACAGTGTATTTTTCAGCGCTACAGTGCATTTCAGTTCCAATTTCAATTGCACGGCCGGTCTGCTGCTTGGCCACAACCAGCTGGTACTGCAAAGTGCTTCCAATTCAATTGCACGGCCGGTCTGCTGCTTGGCCACAACCAGCTGGTACTGCAAAGTGCTTCGGCCGGCAGTTGGGCTGCACAGCCATAGCTGCAGCCGCTTGTACTACACCATAGTCTATACTGCGACACAGTCAAGGATCAGGCCGCTCGTTTCCAGTTAAGTTGTGTGAATGTTTGCAGTTAAGTTATTCTGATTCAATCAACTCGTAAATCATTTTGGACAGATAAATGGCCGCGCCCCGGCACAATCCTCGGTGAGAATTTCAGCTCGCAGATGACAAGAGGACCACGCACGGAAGATATAGAAGAAGAGACGAAGAGAAGAAGACACACGCATGGGGGCGGCATGGCAGCATGCTGCGTGCATGGTGTGGGTGTGCCGGAGGACTAGGGAGACGCGAGCCGACGTCGTTTCTTCTACGCAAAGGGGCGGCCACCGGGACGGGAGGATCGGAGGAGAGGAATTCCGGCGGCCGGCCGGTCACATGTGCATGCGCCGCATGCAAGGCGTGGTCACGTCGCGTCGCGTGGGAGGGGCACAGCGCCGGGGCAGCAGCACATGCGCGCGGCGGCTGCCGGCCGGCAGGGGCATGGACATCGCCCTGGATCGCAGCACGCCCGGCCGGACCCGCGCGCGCCCACACCCGCACACTGCGGTTAATTGAACGCATTGCACGTCTAGTAGGGCATAGGGAATGGGCACGCCTATCCATATTCGTTCATGGACAAGACACGACCATTGCCGCTTCACAAGAGGTGGTATGTGTAGTACAAATGCATGCATGTACTCCGTAATTTGTTTCGATGAAGAGAACGAACAGCATTTAATCTGTAACGCTAGCTAGCTTAGCTGTCCATTTGTCGTGATGAAAATTATGGGTTGATCGGGGCCGGATATACACACACAGATGAAGCGGATCGACATAGATCCATGTGATACTCCGACGTACTGTATGTATGTACCACGTAGCCGTCAGCCCGTCACATGTGCCGGCTATAGCTTGATCGCAACCGAATTAACGACCGGGACCCCGGTCCTCTCCACTACAGCTTACTCTGCACACCACACATGCGTCTGTTCCGATTCCAAGAGCACAGCGGCCGGCACGGAGCTACCGGTACAAATGAACCTGACAGCGGTCGTCAATGTAGGCGCCACAGGGCTCAGGATGATGATAGGGAATTAGTGGCGTGCGTACACTGAACACATGCGCTAGCCGCTGCCTGTACATACAGTATCATGTGCAATAATTGAACAATCAATAATCGTGCGCTAAATATACTTCATCCGTACCTATATATATCTAATATTAAAACAAATAAAATTTTCTGATCCATCGGCTTCCTGCTACATTCAACTGTAGTCGTTCATTTTATTTAGACATATAATATAAAAAAATAAGTCATGCTCAAACTTTCTACAATGATAAAACAAATCACAACAAAATAAACAATTATTTATAAATATTTCAAATAAAACGTTGTCAAAGTAAAAAAAAAATCAAACACCCGGAGAGTATGTTTTGTTCAAAGCTATCACTGACTAAGTATCATCACATGCATAGTGCTGTAGTGCCGGCTACTTTGCAACCGAACTAACGGCCCAGGTCCTTGATGGGCACCGCACATGCATATGTTCCGATTCCCAGAGCCACGGCGCTACCGGTACTTACGCCTGCGACAAACCTGATAGCGTGCTCATCTCGTACGCAGGCTCTACAGCCCGTGGCACTCTGTAGTCTCTACACTCTGGAGATCGACCAGGGCACACTGCAGGGAAGGAATTATTAGACCATCCCTAATGGATGAAGTATGTGTATTCACTATTCTAACCGCTTCTCTCTATGTCCATAGTAGCGCTATATTATAGCCGTCGCGTTTATACACTCCATTAGGTATAGTCTTAGTGGCAGAAAACACACATCATGTGAAATAATAGAGCAATCTCCTAGGCTAATAGTCATTAGTCCACAGCATGTACGAATTGTCGTCTATCCAACACAATCATTCGTTGCATGTGGCGTGTCATCGGATACACATGAACTTCAGTGCTGTTTGGTTCAACTTACGGAGTGGTAACGGTAATAGGAATGGATGTGAGTGCTAGCTGTTTGGTTCCGTCGTTTTAGGCCCGGAACCGTTCACGGTGCTACGCGATGCCGTTCCTCAGCGTTTGGTTGGACTAGCCGTAATCCATCACGGCGCGAGCAGATCTCGGCCTGTGGCAGCTCATTGCCCCTTCCCTGGTGGCGTTATCCGATCCCGCACTCATGGCGGCTTCTCTTCCTTTCACGAGCATCTCTTTTTCTCGCGACACATCGACGCGACGGTGTCGCCACAACCCCCGCCACAAGCTCCCCGGCCACGGATTTGTACCGTCCTCTCTACTCTCCCCTCTCCCTCTTTCTCTCTCCTCTCTAGCCCAATCTTTTCCCAAATCCTAACTATTTCTGTGTATGCTGTGCAAGATCTGCGCGCGTGGAGGCAAGGGAAGGAAGAACTGACAAACAACGCCCAGTCACGATCAAGGAAATGGATTACTTTACGGCAGCGAAACAAACAAATCGACGGCTTCGCTTCCACCGGAAAGCATGGTGCGATCTAGTTCCATTACCGCTACCGCTCGTGTGCTGAACCAAAACACTTTTGTTTGGTTGCCGGATGAAACGTCTTCCACATTCCGTCCTCACCGAGCACCAGCGAGGCGGCAGCAGGAAGCTAGCCGTTGTGCGGAGCAGAATTGGCTGCGGCGGAAACCGAGCGGTATCAAGTTCTACTGCTCGGGATGTGATCCCGTCATGATCGATTACGCCCTCGCCCAACCAAACGCAAAACAACTCACTACAAGAAACGCGATGAAATTCATCGGTTTTTTTAAATTCACCGGGCACAGGATAGCCAACGAATTTATGGACAGTAAGTTCATCGGGCCCTGGTCTTCTGACAAACTTATAGTAAATTTGCCGATTCTTGCGCATACCCGACGAATTTAACTAAGTTCGTCGGGCTCAGCTTGCGTCCGACGAACTTATATGCCCGCGAGAAGATTTTAAAAATTCATTAACTTCGTCGGCCCCAACATGTGTCTGACCAACCGACGAACTTATTGGATAATATAAAGTGCGCATCCTGGCTGCTGCAACCCAAAAGCAGTTTCATTCTCCTTGCTTTCTCTCCTTACGCCACCACCCCACCTCATCGAGCCAGCCTTTCGCGCGGTCTCCCTAGCCCCCGGTCGTGGATGCTCTCCCCCCTACCCTCCCGCGTCGCCAGGCCTCCCCCGCGGCACCGGCGAGGCGCCGCTCCGCCTGGCATCCCACTGTGCCGGCGAGCGAGCTTGTCCCCCTTCCCGCACCACCAGGCCTCAACCGCCTCGGCTGAGGACTTGCGGCGCCGGCGAGGCCCTGCTCCGTGCGCCCTCCCACGATGCCGCTGAGGCCTCACTCCGCCCGGCCTCCCGCTGCGCCGGCAAGGCCCCACGCCGCTCGGCCTCCCACGGCGCCAACCAAGGCCCCGCACGGCCTACCCCACGGGCCTCCGCCTCCTGTCCCCGCGTGTCATGGCGCGGGCCACCGCCGCCACGCCTAGCTACACGCCCCTGCCCTGCACGGCGGGCCTCCACTGTGTGACCAAGCCACGCCAACGAGAAGCTAGGTCGGGGCCATCTGCATCTGGGTTAGGGCCAAATCTGGGTCGCCATCGATCTAGAGTTTTGGATCTTCAGTCTATTTTTCATCCTTTTGACAACTATGGTGATCATTGCGTGTTTTGGATTTCCTCAGACTATCATGGTCAATACTAGATGGTGGTCAATACCAGATGCAGTTGTGATTGTATGCCTTTAGTGCTTTGTCATGTTCATGTCGCTTGTTGATATGTTGAATGTGATATTTGAATCTGATGACACATTGATTGGTGCACCCAAATCGTTCAGTTGTAAACTATATACTGTGCGATTTTCCTATGATTTTTTATTTTTCTATGAATTATCATACTTTCTACGGGTGCGATATTATTTTTAAAATTAAGAAAAATTAATTTTGTGGGTTTATATAAACCGACAAAATTAAAAAATTAAATTCGTCGGCCCACGCGGTCCCGACGAAATTAGTCATGGGCCCAACTAAGTTCGTCGGCTGTCTGAAAACCGACGAAATTTTGTGAGCCCGGAAGAGCTTACATGCTGTTTGGAACGAATAAACCCTATCCGCATTGTGAAATGGTTGCAGGTGCTTCATTGAACCTCTGTTTTCAGTGCCCTTCAATGTCAAACATGCAAGGCCATTTTTAGTGGGCTTTCTATCTCATCTTTTATTTTAAATTTCAGTCTATTTATGATACATTTACAGTACTTCTACGTGATTTTATCTTACAAGCTCTTTTACATGTCATGTGACGATCTCCTAACAGCACTACAAACATAAACATGGCCTTCAATGCATGAACTGGTCGAGCTAGATACCCCCTCAACGGTCATGTCAAACTATCAGTCTGAGCAAAAAGGTTAAGCCGGCCAAACAGCGTTGCTTTTTGCCACTTTATTTGTTGATAAGCATAGGCGCGCCTTTTCGCAATCATTTTTTCCCCTCTCATTCCGCCGTTGTCTTGGGTTGTCGCCACATCGGGGACGTACTTGAACGTACAACATTTCCTGCGTTGGCTTTCACAAATCACAGCTTTGCCATCCAAAGGTGCCGGGTCCTTTAACGCCAGTGTATTTCTTTTGCTAATAATGGGGTCATTTGATAAAAGTTGCCATGTGAGAAGAGATGATAGTTTTTTTTCTCTCTCTCTTTTTTTTGAGTCGGAATATAAGCTCCTCCCTCTCTTCTAGAATTGTGATACATGGAAAGAAGCACGGGTTTGATATACTAGTCGTATAGATCCTAGATTATGGCCGCTCACAAAATATCCCACACTAAGTTACACAAATTACCTCCTAAGAGGTAAAACTTCAAACGAATCTAAACCCTTAGATTAAAAGAAAAAAGATGATAAATATAATGTATTATAAATAGGGAAATAAATTAAATAGAAAAAAACCACATTATTGTCCACGTCTCCGTTTGTTGCGCTGCTGCACATAACATCTGCAAAGTGCTGATTCCTAAACCAACAAATTCTAGTTGCCACAATAAAACAGTATTAAATTATCTAAAAAAATTCAGTCATAAAGACACGATGACAAAAGAATACTCTATATTTTTGACGTGTTTTAGTTAAAAACAGTATGATCGGTGACAATTAAACATAAAAAATAAATAATGTATTATATTATTACTCAATTTTAAAAAACATGAGTCCATGGTATTTCTTATATCAGGTGCGTTGAGAAGAAACCGTTCACGACACATATCCAATAGAAATAGAGTTATAGAGTTGATACGTTCAATCATACATGTGAAGGGCAATTGAGATTAGGAATTGTACGAGGGTTGGCGGCCGCTTTTATATAAAAAAATAGCTGTTTGTTAAAAGCAACAATAGAGCTAAATTGACACGTTGTACAAAACATGTACTCCTAGTCATTTCATTATTTATGAATTATCACGTTCAGTTACAAAACCGATCTCATCTCTATCGAACAGATCAATCCCGTCTCTGCAACAGAACAGATCGACCACGTCACCGTAGATGACGGCCACGTTTGTTGGTTATGGATAATTATTCCGGACAATTCCGTATTAAAATTTAATAAACAATTTTAAGTATTTTTAAGGTATGAGGTAATAGTTCATTTTAATCCTGATCTAATGGGATGGACGGCTCACAGCTGTTTTAGTGTACCGTAGCAACTGCCTTTCATAAGACTGCCCTCACTAGGAGTCTAGGACGTCCATCCAACCCAAAATGTCCATCTACTATTCTGACTATTTCTCTGTCTGTCTATGGTGCTCCTCGGTGTATATGCGTTATTATTTAGACGTTCCGATCCACCTAGCCTAACAGTAGCACGATGAAGCGGATCCAAACTCCAAACGGCTTCCGTACAGAGGTGAAACACACGGTCCTGATGAGAGGCCTTGGGAGTCTTGGTCGTGGCTGGCGTGGCACCACATGGCCGGCCGTCTTGCGCTCGTGTTCCGCGGCCTTTAATTTCAATCGTTCACAGGTCTCCCTCCCGTAGTCCGTAGAGCAGCCGTACGTGTGCATCAGGTACGGTGCAGGCGTGCAGGGCAGACACACCTGCATGCGCGGCAGCTCGCACATGGACGGGACGCGCATCGTGCATGTCCCTCCAGCTGCCATGCACCGACCTGACCTGACCATCCATATCGCCGTACGTATGAGTTGACTGGAGAGAGCATCGTGCCAGCGCCACACACGCGAATCTACCTGCAGAGACGTCACGAGGCTCTGCAAGCCAGGGCTGCTGGACTACTCCTCCTCGTCGTACTACATACGTGGCCACTGGCAAGTACCCCCAAAGCCAAAGAAACGTACTATCCAGTACTGCTACTACTACACTTGGCGAACATCCACGCATGCCCGGCCCCGGCCTCCTTTTCGGTTTCGGCGTGAAACCTGCAGAGCTCAGCTGGCTTGGCTTGCACAGAGCAAACTCGATCAGTGCGAGGACGCGACGACGCCGACGCGCACGGCCGTCACGGCCGTGCCGTCCACGAGGCGCGACGCGACGACTCCCCACGCCGACCACATTGCTGGCCTTTTCTCCCATCCCCCGGTCGGCGGCCACACGAGGACTGCCATGGAGTCCGTGGCATGGACAGTTGGACACTTCAACTTCACCTGGCCAGGCGGGAGGGCCCGCCCGTGGTTTTCACTTCACGTGAATACTACAAGCTAGCTAGACCGCTAGAGGGCCCGTTTGGATCTTTTGGAATCGTAAAATCCAGCTTGTAGAATCTGCTAGAGCCTCCAAACGGTGCAGATTGTGAAACAGCTTGTAGAATCTGGAAGGTCCGAATTGTGCAATCCAGCAATCTGGAGAAACCCAGCTTTCACCGGATTGTGCAGAGAAAATGACCAAATTGCCCCTGTATTTACCCCTTCGCTCTCTTTTTTTACCGTCCGTCATCACCTGGGCCTCCGCATCCGTCCGCACTCCCGTCCCCATCCTCGATTCCGCGCCGCCTGGAATCGCCGCCCCAGCCGTCTCCGACCACCGCCTCCATCCTAGACCGCCACCATCGCCAGCCACCCGACCCCATCTACTATCTCCAACTCCCAATCCCCACCAGCAACAAGATCCACCCCTCCCCCGACTACCTTGGCCACATCCGCAACCTGTTCCCGCCGGCGGGGTTGACGCAGGGCGTCGCCTCCGCCACCCTTCGCCGGCGTCGGCACCACATCCCTGGCCGGCTCCGCCCCCGTCCACATCCTCAGCCCTCCGCCTCGTGATCAACATCGTAAGGTCTGAACCCTACCACTCCATTGTTTCCATTGTTTGTGATATTCTGTCATTTGTTTTTCTTGTTCCCTCGTTTGCTACAGATAATTGACTAGGGAGCTTCATTATGTAGATTAACTATGCACCAGTACGGGGAGGACACAGACAAGGTTGGCCTCCTTCCCCAAGCGGCAATGGATGACCTTGACCTCAACTCACAGGCACCTGACATGGATTATGGGATGTCATTCACTCAACTTCTTCGGTCCTCCTCCCCTGCTGCAATAGGGGATGCAGAGGCTGATGTTCTACGTGGATGTGTCGGCCCTTTGCCTAGCAAGGGCACTGCCGGACTCAGCAGTGGAGGTCATGGACGCAGTGTGCACCGTGTAGGCCATGCTGCTTCATCATCGCGCACGAAATCAATCGGCACTCCTGCTGCCACCATGATGGCAAGGCCGTATCGCCCCCCTAGGCCTTCAGGTGGATCTATTCAAGGGGGTGGAGGACGTCGTCTTGTCCTAGGAGGACCTCGTGACCAAGCATCTGAGGACAATGAAGACGGTGACCATGTCGATGGTGCTTTAGACTCTTTGGTGAGTATCTGTATCATCTCCCTTTACAACAGCGATGAATTGTACACTCGTTTATATTACGTGCATTTGCATTAGCTGACATGGTATGCGAATTGATTGACACATTTATAACTATTAAACTAGAAATCCAGGCGCCGCGTTGCCGCGCCTCACCATGAGCCTACCAATGTATGATGTGAACTATGTGCCCTACTATATAATTCTTTTGGTAATTATTAGAATAAAAAAATCATTGGTTTAATGTTTCCTGGTACACACTATCAACGCAGAAACATGTGGCACAAATATTAATTGCTCATGTCTGTAGGAGATATATGGAGCACATACCATGGCCTACAAAAGGGCTGGCAGTAGGTGCTGAATTCCGTTTGGTCTAACATCATTAAAACATGGCCACACCACATTTGCTCCTATAGAAAAGGATTCTTATCTGATAGCATTTGTTTCTTGAACTCCTGACTCCACTTCATTAGCACAAGGCAATAATCTTGTATCTTGATTTAGGGCAATGATGATGCCATCTTAGGGTTTTAACTTTTATAACTGCAATGACAATCAATTTGGAGACTCATGATAGACTAACAGGTGACGTGGCCCTATCGGCTATCCGGGAGATGGTGCACATTTCGTACTAGTAACAGATTAGCATCCAAATCCACAAATCCTACTTGTCTATTTTTCATACTTGCTTCAGGATGGACCTAGACTACGAAACTAATTTGTTTGTTTCCCGCTTTGCCAATGATTTGGTACAACAAGATGTCAAATAATTTCACTGTATCTACACTTCCTCTTTGGTTGCCGTACTATTGTGTACAAACGTAGATATTAGTTTGATTGTTGTTTCCCATATCTGGTATGTTGACTTAATCCAAAGGTGATATCTGGTTATTTAAAAAATATGGTTTACACTTGTTTTCTATGCCGTGTTCGTAAGTTTATTTTTTAATAACAAGCCTTTCTTATCATACCTTATCATGCATTTTCCATTCTGCATTGTTGCGTACATTTGCACACTATAGAGAGAAGATGTAAATTATGACAAGGCCGATTGGAAGAACAGCAGAAACAATGCTGTTTTCTGTGAGCTATGCGTTGACGAAATTAGAGCTGGGAATGCACCACTTGGGTTTATTACTTCCAGAGGCTATAAGAACATAGCTGACAAGTTTTATGAGAGGCTTGGTCTACGGCATTCCAAACTTCAGTTCAAGAATCGATGGGACGCACTTAAGGGGTTGTACGCCTTTTGGCTGTGGGCGAAGAAGCAAACAGCGGTTGGGCGAACACCTAATGGTGGCATTGTTGCAAGTGAAGAATGGTGGAAAACACACACAAAGGTAAGCATTGATGTAGTTTCGGTGTTGGTTATCAAAAATACAACAAGTGACTTTGATACATAAGCATCTTGTTACTTTTTTCATAGAGACATGCTGAATGGAGGAAGCTAAAGAATGGTCCCCCGGAGTGTCTAGAGGATCTTGAGGTGATGTTTCAGCATATTGCTGTGAATGGATCATCGTCATGTGTTCCAGGAGAACTAATCGAGGAGGGAGATGCCAGAGATAATTTGGGTGATGACACACTTCGTGACAGTCCAATGAGTCAATGTGCCACTAGCCCACGGAAGAGACGTGGTAGTCAGTGTGCTAGTAGCCCAACGAAGAAAACTAAAAGCCCTATGGTCAAGGTAATGAGGAAAATCTCAGAGTCCTTGCAGGCTAAAAATGAGATCACCCAAAGTGCAATCAGGGGGGACCATAGGGCTCAAGCCATCAAAGAATGTATGTGGTTGGTGGTGGAATGTGGTGCAAAGGAAGGAAGCGCTAAGCACTTCATGGCTACCCAGTTGTTGGTGAATGCTGAGAATCGTGACATGTTCCTTACCTTCACTACCAAGGAGGGGAGGTTGTCATGGTTGAAGTGGTGGTGTCAGAAGGAGAATCTGTACTCGTATGTCTAAGTAGTGAATCTGAAATATAATAACTATGATATGTAGGAACTCTCTCTTGTGAAATATATGACCTTTATCCAGCAGCACATAGTAGGGCAGCCGATCAGACCCTACATATGCTTACTGATCCGCTGCATGATTTTGGCTCCAGCAACACCTACTAGGGCAGCCGATCATACCCTATGTATGCTAAGTACGAACATAAGTGACCTGTAACATATGTGACCTATGTACCACCATGTAGCACCTATGTAGGATCTTTATGTTACCTGTAATATATGCGACCCATGTATGTGCAGAACTTTATCTACTACTTGTAAAATATGTTATGTATATATTATTTGTATGAACTCTGCTCTTTTCTGTTACTTGTAAAATATCTGGCCTGTGCATATGTGCCATGACTATCATTATTGATGCTTCAAATTTGTTAGCTGACACATCTTATTGATACATAGATTGAATATCTTTGGAATGAAGAGGAACAAGATGAAGGTACCAAGGTTGCACTTGAGGATCTACATGAAATGGACGAAATTGGTGCTATGGCCAGTGTATCTGGTATGTACTATGACTCTACTTTCATGAACAAACGCAAGAAAATGAGAAGTGGTTTTTCTGGGCTGGAGTGGGTAACAAGTACGTTAGAAAATCCAAAAGATTGTTTCGATATGTTTAGAATGAGTAAGGATCTTTTTTATAGACTGCATGATGTGCTAGTTTCATCATACGGCTTGAAGTCAACTAAGAAGATGGGGTCCGTAGAGGCGTTGGCTATGTTTCTATGGATGGTGGGGGCCCCTCAGTCTGTAAGGCAAGCTGAAAACCGTTTTGAGAGGTCAGCTGAAACGATTAGTAGGAAATTTAATGAAGTTCTGCATTGCCTGTACAAGCTGTCAGCAGATATTGTGAAACCTAAAGATCCAGAGTTCAAGGACGTGCATCCAAAACTTAAAAGTGCTAGGTATTCTCCTCATTTTGATAACTGCATAGGTGCTATAGATGGGACACATATTCCTGTCATCGTTCCAGCTTCAAAGGTGCTGCAGCATGTTGGTCGGCATGGTTATTCAACTCAAAATGTTCTGGCTATATGCGACTTTGACATGAGGTTTATCTTTGTTGTTGCGGGGTGGCCGGGATCGGCTCACGATATGAGGGTGTTCAATGATGCTATACGCAAGTATGGAGACAAGTTCCCACATCCCCCACCAGGTAATGCTGTGCAATTTTGCATATTGCACAGTCAGGCATCTATTGACTGGTTGTGTATAACTGATATTGTAATTTTAATGTAGGGAAGTTCTATCTAGTAGACTCGGGCTATCCAAATCGACCAGGTTATCTTGCACCATACAGGGGGACAAAGTACCATTTATCTGAGTACCGACAGGGCCCAAGACCAAGTGGCAAGAAAGAGGTATTCAACTATGTGCATTCCTCCCTCCGCAATGTTATTGAGCGTTCTTTTGGTGTTTTGAAAATGAAGTGGAGGATTCTGTGGGGGGGTACCTAGTTATCCCATGACAAAGCAATCAAAAATAATACTTGCATGTATGGCTCTCCATAACTTCATACGAGAGAGTGCAATGAGGGACACGGACTTTGACATGTGTGACAGTGATGAAAACTACATGCCAATGCCGCCGCCTTCTTCATGGACACACACGGTTGATGATGAACTAATAGGTGATGAAGATCAGGACATGAATGCCTTTCGTGATTATATTGCTAACGCTTTATTTGCTGAAAGAGGCCGGAATAAAGTGAGTTTTTTTTTTTAAATGCTAATACTTTGTTGGAGTTCATTTGTTTCAGTTCTTAATTTTGAATATATCATTTTTTTACCTGTCCATTCTTTGTAGGATAAATAGATTTAATCCATGAGAAGCAAGTATGTTTAGTTGGCTTTTGCATCCTGGGACTTTTTCACTTGCCCCAATGTACGATGGACTCAGAAGATTTCAGTTTGCTATCTTATCTTTGCAGGTTATCAATTTACCCGTTGTCACATAAAACTCGGTTTTTTATTCGTATAGTACTGATACATGCCACAAATTTCTAGTGAAAACTGAATTCAGTTTTCGTTTATGAATGTTTTCGTTGCAGGATCTTTTGCTGTACATGTGATATTTTGGTCAGTGCTCTGCTTTGGGGAAAAGTCACTAAGGACATCGCCGATTGCGTGAGAAATATGCTGGTGGTAATGGACTGTCTCAACAAGATGCAAATCTGCTGAAAGCAACCTTCGTTGCAGTACGAAACAGAATAGACAGATGTATGTCTGTGGTAAATTTTGTGCGTAGTCGACAGAAGATGGACCAAACCAGCAATTTTTATTTAATTTGGTGGAAGAATAGCACTTTCTGTATCCTAACATTTCTACTCCTTTTGTGCTTTTTTAATTGTTGCCTGTGAATAAAAGTTTTCGTAATTCAAGTGCTAACGGCAAAGGGTTCATGTGTATTAGAAGTGAGGGCATATTTGTCATTTTCAAATACTTCTGTGCACCGAACAGAGCTAAAAGCTCAAGGATCCAAACAGAGCTAAAAGCTCAGATTTTACAAGCCAGCTTGGAGAAGCTAGCTTTTACAAGCTAGCTTTTAAAAGCTGCCTGGATCCAAACGCACCCAGAGATCTAGCTCACGTACGGCCAGCGGGGCAGCTACGTCGCCGAGCCGAGCCGAGCGGCGTCGCACCCGTGCGCGCACATGCCCTTCACGGCGGTTGGTTGGATGCGGGCGGAAGGGCCGGGCCGTGATGGTCGGCGTGGCGACCGGCGAGGAGCATCAGACCAGTTCCTTGATTGCCTATGGATGGAAGTACCTAGTACTCCTACGTACAGGCAATTCGGCCGTGCTAGCAAGTGCAAAATCCTCCGTCCAATTAAACGCACCATGAGCGGCTGGAGGTGTCTGCCATGCGACGCTCACGGGCGCGTCCCGTCGGCACGTACGCGCGCGACCGAGAGGCTGCGTGCGCGCCCCCCGGGCCTCCGCCAAACTGGCCGCGGATACAGGAGCACGAGCACCCGTGGTGGGTTTCACGTGAAGCGGGGCGCGGATCGACCGGGCATGCCATGCCATGGTGGTGTGCGGATCGCCTGACTCTGCCTGCCTACACGGACGGTACACGCGTCCGGCCGGCGGCGCAGGTGACTCCAGGGGCCAGCCCAGCGGCACATGCTTGACGGCGGTTGGCCGGCCGGGGACGCATCATGCAAGCGGGACATAGATTCCGTTCGTTGTGGGGGATGGAGCGGGGGATTTTCTCACCTAGATCGGTGGAAGTTTCTAGCGCTGTTGGCTCTGTCAAATCGACGGTAACCAAGCAATTAATGCCACTGTTGGGAGAGCGCCGGGAGGCTTTTCCTCCCGAAACGAACAGAGCCATAGCTAGCGGGGGGTCTCATGGTGGGTGAATACCATTTTTTCCATGGATTGCTGCACCTACTGGCTTTGCCAGGATCCTGCGAGTTCCTGATCCGGCAAATTTTTAGCCTGTCTGTCTCGGCAACGGCGACACACTTTACCCTTAGCAAATTACTAGCCTGCTCTTCTCTTTTCTTTTTTTTGAGAAACGGGGCGGGCTCTACTCCTATGTTGCAATGAAAAAATATCAATGGTGCTTGTATTGGTAGGGAAACACATTTAGTATATCTCACCTAATAAGCACATTAAAACAAGTACAGTACTAGTATATAGCAAAGCATTTCAAGGGCTCCCGGCAGTTCATTTTTCATCCATGCATGAAACTCTTAACGTACTTGGCTCAAGCTAGACCTGAGAAGTTTGAACACGTACTTAGGGTCTAAAAAAAATCTAAAATCTCAGCACTAAAATTCAGTTTTTCAAAAATCCTAAGGAAGATATAGCTTTTCCCTAAAACATTTGGTTCTGTCGATTTTCAATAATTCAGTAAAAATCCTACCTTATATTACTATTATTAATTATTGCATCCACGTTAACCCTCACAAGACATACTAGAGAAAAAAATACTAAATCTTAGAAAAATAGTAACTTCAATCAGCATCAATTATAAATACAACATAAACTAACATTCTAGATCTACTACGTATAAATTACCCACCTTTACCAAAATAAAAAATAATTATACAAAATATCCTTCAATTTCCATCTAAGCTACCCACTTTTGCTATTATGATAGATAATTCAAATTAAACCTTTTAAATTTATTAAGTTTATTAATCTAGCTTTGCTATTATTGTAGATAATCTAAAACTTTCCCTTTAAACTTATATATAAGCCGTTAAATTTATTTATAAATTATATACCTTTCTATTACGATGGATAATGTAAAATAATCGCTTAAATTTATATACAAACCGCCGACCTCCTCTGTTATTAAATATAAAATGAAATAACCAAGCATTCATCTCATTCTATTAATGTCATTCAGTGACAATGAAATTCAAATAATGGAACCATTTGAGAATGACCTACGTGCTTATTTTATCACATGCTTAGCGCTGCATAGTGCCGGCTACTCTGCAACCGAACTAACGGCCCCGGTCCTTGACCGGCACGCACATGCATATGTTCCGATTCCCAGAGCCACGGCGCTACCGGTAAGTACGCCGCGACAAACCTCATAGTGATCATCGTAGGCTCTACAGCCTGGGGGACGCTCTCTAGTTTCTACACTCTGCAGACCAGGGCAGGCTACAGGGAAATTAGTGGCAGAAAACACACATCATGTGAAATAATGGAGCAATGAGCAATCGATGCTAATGGTCCAACAATGCACGAATTGTCGCTTCTCCAACACAATCATTTGCTGCATGTGGTGTGTCATGGGATACACATGAGCTTGTATGGTTATCTCAGTATCGCTCAGTTCAGTCTCTAGGCCTACTGGCCGGCAGATATAGCCATTGTTCTCTCCTCTCCTGCGTGGATTGTGTAGTACTGTAGTGTCAAGTATACGGAGGTTTCACGTATGGTAGAGGTTATTAACTAAACTAAACCAAAGAAAGAAAGGTCAAGCTTATGCAATATTCCAATGTGCTCCCATCTGGCAGGTGATTCCCCTGTTTTTTATGCCCTTGACTTGAATGCCAAATATGCAGTAGAACTCTCTCCACACATGCATGAACTGGTCCTGGTCGAGGGTTGGAAAAAGGTAAAGCCGGCCAGCGTGACATTGATAGAACAGAGCGCTGCGTTCTTCATTTTTTGCATCGCCACTTGGTTTTCCATTTTCGATTCTGCTCGTCTTGCGTTGTCGCGACATCGGCCATCCTGCGACGGATTTCACAACATTGCCATCGAAAGGTGCTGGGTCTTTTGACTGTTGTATTTTTTTAAAAAAAAACTAAAGTTTCCATGTCAAAATGTATGTTGGATTTTTCGCCCCTTCTTTTCTTTTATTTTTCTGAGTTCGAATATATGCTGATTCCTCCAACCCAGGTTATGGCGTACAGAAGCAAAGGAGTTGACGTTCTACCAGCTTTCATAATATGTGAAGCGGATCCAAGCAACTTTTGGCTCTAAACGATCGATTCACAGGCGGCATAGTGGCACCGCACCAAGCTAATTAACGAACAAATCATCAGTATCGCGCTCGTCTTTGGCGTTGTACGTGTGCATCAGTCATCAGGCGCAGCGGTGCCGCCGGGCAGACGACGCAGGGCAGCTACTACTAGTGCTCGTCCTCCCATGGCCGGCGCCGGCGGGGCAGAGGGCTTTCTCTTTCTGGCTTGCCTGCCTGCCACTCCAAGGACATGGATGGACGCGCGCCAGTATGCCACTCCAGCTGCCTTGCGCCGTGCTCTGCTGACCCTCTCTGCACGGACCAATGGTGGCGGCTTCTGTACTGTACGGGGTGCTGACCTCCGAAAGGTCTGCCGGCCCCGCACTCTTTCTTTGCCCTGGAGCCCTAGCTCCGGCCTCTGCTCTGTGTAATTGACACATAGTGGCAGAACAAGGGGTAGCACATCAGGTTACGGTAAACCCGTATGACTTGACTGAATAAAGCATGGTGCATGGATAATAAGAATCTACTTGGGCGGGCAGTACCCCAAAGGCAAAGGAACGTATCCAGATCAGAGATGAGCGAATCGATCTGCACTGCACGCGTTGATGTTGATGATGATTTTTACATGTACAAGGCGTGCGGTGCGTGAAACCTGCAGAGCTGGGTTGCACAAAGCGAGGACGACGACGGAGGCCGAGGCATGCGAGGACGCGAACCGTGCCGCCCGGCGCGAGTGCCCACGCCGACGTCCACGCGAGAGGTCTGCCGACTGCCACGGATCGGAGTCCATGCCACGGCATATTGCTGCTGGCATGGACTTCACCTGGCCAAGCCAGGCGGTGCGCGCGACGAGCGAGGGCACGTGACTTGACGGCAGTTGGCCGCGGAAGGCCCCCGCCCGGGCGGTGATGGTTGGCCGGGCGAGGAGCGTCAGACGAGTGTCCGAGGTCCCGTCGTCACGTCACCGCGCGCGGCCGCGGTGGATTCCGCGAGCCAACACCGCCGCCTCCCAGCGACCCACCGAGAGATCTCCGGCCCCATGGTTTCACGTGCGGGGGGGCGCCGGGGAGGGATCCGGGGCACGTCTCGGCTGCTCGGCTGGCGGGCGGGCCTCGGCGTGGGGCAGTACAAATGGCGGCCATTTTTGTACGGTTCCAGCCGCCTGCCTGCCTACACGCGTCCGGCCGGCTGCGCAGGGGCCAGCCCAGCGGGCAGCGGCACATGCCTCCTGACGGCGACCGGCCGGCGCCGCCGGGGATCAGATCGAAGGGGGCCGGGCCGCCGCGACCGCGTCTCATGGTGGGTGATCATGAAGTGAATAGCATTTGGGTTGGGGGCGCAAGCCGCAGCCTCGTCATGATTGCCTGTGTTTTCTTCCATGGATGTACTTTGCTAGCTTTGCCAGAATCTTGCGAGCTTCTGATCCGGCAAATTAGCCTACTATCTGTCTCGGCAACGGCGGCACGCTTTGCGGGTGTTTGGACGCCGGATTAAATGTTTAGTTCTCGTGTTTGGACGCCAGTTAGAAGTAATAAATATAGTTTAATTATAAAACTAATTATACAGATTAGGGCTAAACGGCGAGACGGATTTATTAAGCCAAATTAATCTATGATTAGCAAATGTGATGCTACAGTAACTAGTTAATTATGAATTAATTAGGCTTAATAAATTCGTCTCGCCGTTCATTCCTCGTCTATGTAATTAGTTTTTTAATTAAACCATATTTAATATTTTTAACTAGCGTTCCAAACATTCGATGTGACACGGCTAGAGTTTAGTCACTGATCCAAACATCCCCCATATTCACATTTTTGAAAGATTTTGCACCGATATGGTTTTGCTAGCGTTAGTACCGGCTGGAATTGCGGCGGCCATCAGTGAAGAGTGGTTCGTAACACTAGCCAGTATTAAAGCTCACCGACTGATACTAATGTCTTCTGAACATTTAAAATAAAAGAATAGCATCTTCCGCATAGTTAGACGTAACTGTGTAGTGTAGTGATAAGGAGCGATCATGTGATGCTACAAGTCTTGGGTTGGAGCCCCAAGAGGTAAATCTTTTTCACGTGTCTACAAACCTTTAGTGCTAGTTCTTATAATACTTGAGAAGTATTAGTCCTGTATTGGTTACAAAACTGGATTAAATGGGGATTTTCAACCAATATCAAATGCCTTTTGTCCAGTAGTGGCATGAGACAACCTATGAGGCTGATGAATGTAGCAATGTACTTAGGCTGTCATTCCTATTAAATATAGTGCTTTACATACTCTAGTAGCATGTGAGTAATTTGATGTTGATATAAAGTCACTCTTTTCCTAAGTGGTTCTCTTTCACCAAATCAAAGGTTACCCTGTAGAAGATTTTTTGGGATGAGGATTTCTCAAATCATTTTCACCTGCCACTCTCAGAACAAGCATATGAGTAGTTCATAACCTTGAGAAATTTTATACAGGAGATCACACCCACCCAAGAAAACGATGAATGGCACTATATTTGGGGCTTGAATCATTTCACTCTCAGCAAAGCCTATATATATCTCAAAGGCACAAGGGTTACTCACAGATGCCACAACTGGTTATGAAACAGTTTCTGTCAACTCAAACATAAAATTTTCTTCTGGTTGGTTATCAAGGATAGACTCAGTACAAGCAATGGTCTTCGGCACAGGAATATGCACCTGACTTCTTATGAGTGTGTGCTATATCATATGAACTGTGAAGAAAAGGTTACTCACCTCCTCCGTCATTACCCCTTCGCTAAGCAGATTTGGATACATTTCAATATTATCATTCATGATTATGCTGATCCTTTTGAAGCTCTAGAGCTATTAAAGTTGCAGCTGAGAGTCCTTTCATGTAAGTCATAATTCTTATTTGTTGGGCGATTTGGGTTACCAGGAATAACTCAATGGCACTCTCCCCTCCCCTACTTACCGTGTCTATGTATTCATTAGTAAATTCGCCATGGTTATCCATCGTGCGATGGCTAGATATTTGCCCCTCATCGTAACATGGCTGAATAACTTTATGTAATCCTTTTTTTAAATATATAGCCAGTAAGGGCCTAGCCCCTCCTATTACATCAAAAAAAAATAAAGTTTAGAAAATGGTAGAAAAGGTTAACACATTTTAAGCCCTCCATTTCAATCTATAGGTCATTTGACTTTTTTGACCTCAAGTTTGACCAACTCGTTTTATTCAAAAAATATTATGATAATATAGAAAATTTTAAGTCATAGTTAAAGTATATTATATACTAAACAAAATTACAATGAAAATAAATGATAATTATGATTTTTTTGAATAAAACAAGAAAGTCAAACTTGGTATCATAAAAATGCCAAAGGACCCATAAATTGGGAAGGTGGGCAGTATTATTCTATAATCAATCGTTTCATCAACGCAGAGGATTCTAGTAGGGTTCAAACAGGACTCATATATACACTACACGCAAAATATCAAATGCAACTTTCATTCTAGCACCATATAGTTGTCATTGAGGTACTAAATCGTTCTCAGGGAAGTTTATTCTCCACCAATTTCCTGCTTCACTCATTGCGTCTTCACTCATAGTCCGAAACCCCCCTTCCCCACAAATTGATAAGCCATCTATCCTTAATTGATGGAGAAAATGGTGTGCTCTCACCTCTCAGGCACAGCTTACGAAAACCGGCTGAAGCTTTGATAGTAGTACTAGCATTTAGCCCCCAAAATAGGCTAACATACCCTTTTATCGTTTGGTACGAACTAGGAAGCTTGCTATGCTCAGTTGCTCACCGGCCGGCCTGCTGCCTGTAGCTGCTGGTAGTACTGATTAACCCTAGTCTTAGGCGGTGTTAATCACAAGCTGCCGATCAAAGAATATGTCGATAATTGTGTCTAACCTGCTCGTGTTGCGATGTCTAGATCAATCATCATTTGGTAGGGATGCTCTAGCTACAAAGTAGTTGGCATTTTCTTTTTTTTCTGGCTCCTTAGTATTATTTTCTCTCTCTACGTTTTTTTTTTTTTTTGTTTATTCCAAATGGGTTTTTGTCAAGCTATATATAAACTATGCATCACGAGTCTCCGGCTCGAATTCACATGGATATTTTGTTAGTATGTGTATGTGGTAGCTTAATCATCAATCTCTTGTCTAATCTGTCCTGTGCTCTGTACTGCTAATTGCTAGCTACTCGATCTCTAGATTTAGAACCATGTGCTCTACTATTGCTTGACCGGGCCGAAAAATTATAAAGTCGACGGACACTGAAAGCCGGTGTCCCACTGTTCGTAGTCGTAGGCACATACTTCCTTGAGTTTAAGAGCTGTTTTCAGGATGTTTAAAAAATAAGACAGATTAAATATAATGTAGTTTATTTATATAATTGTACAGGAGACATCAAGTAAGCGATAACACTTGTTGCACTTTGCCATTGCTAATGAGGAAAAGACTCGTCTCCCCGTTCTTGAAGAATCAGCAAGATTTCGGTGTGACGACACATGCGTATCGAGTATTGACCATATCAAATGGAAATATACCGAAAGCTGGTACAGCAATGTGCCTCAACACTAACAGCACACCACACAGCATCTCCAAACATCATAAAATATATCTTCCACATTTTCTTTACAAAACCAAGAGAGCTCGCCGATGCAAAGGCGATGTCAGCCACGTAGTTTCCCTGGGCTTCGTTGCAGCAGTTGGTTTTTTTCTGGTGAAGGGGGCAAACAATAAGCCTAGCCAGTAATAAACAAACAGGTCACCCCACTGGAGGGATGAGGATATGCAAGAACAAAGGCCGGTCACATGGCCTTTACATGTGCGCATCTGTCAAAAACACATGTACAGACCACGAGAGCAAATCGATCGATCCACTGTTTCACCGACTGGATTGACACCAAGCAGGGGGGAATAGAGAAAGGTCGAAGAGATTTGGAGCTACGTGTAGGCCCATGGAATTACAGCTCCCCCCATTGGTCATGTCAGATCCACAGCATGCATATCAGCAGCAGATGCTTGAGTTTTCTTTAACAGGCTTGCCAGATTGGTTGATCAGGCTTGAGGTTGTGGATAAAGTTTTGGAATTTCTAGTCACATGCTCGTCGATCTCGATGCACCGTTACATCAGCATTGGCGCGCAGTGAGATTTCTAATAAGACATGTTCATTCATTGGACGGTGGTAATTTTTAGTGTTCATTTACTGTTATCAATCATTATCTAATTTATTTTTTTACTAAAATATACTGCTATTTTTTTCCTTTCACTCTATAGAGAACGCTCAAACAGAGCTGCTTAACTTTGTTCAAAAAAAAAAAACAGAGCTGCTTAACGCGATTACTAGTTCACAAGTAATGGGATGAGGAGGCATTATGAGTCATGATGAAAAGCAATTTTTACCTGACGCCCTTTTCGTACCAGGAAAGTTTTTTATCTCACTGCTGCCATCATACAAACTTCATCATTAGCTAACTAACTACAATTCCACCAGATTCTAGCCTAATAGCATCTGAGATATTGTCATTACTTCCTCCAATAACATGACATGACCTAAAATTATTTGAGGTAAACATAAGGCCCAACTACTAATGACCTACCAAACAGATTTCCAAAGGAACTCACCAACCTTGGAATCTTGGATTGCTAGCTGGGTTCACTCATTTTCAATTTCACCCCTCATCACACCACACACCAACCAATACTGCTCCAGCCTCCAATTGGAGCCAAGAAATTCCCCGACACATGTCCAGAAATGGGCACCAACGCTGGCGTATAAAACATACCAAAAAAACATTGCCATTTCGGAAATGGCATCGAAATACTGCTAAAAAAGAGAGTTAATTAATGCAGTTCACTCCCAAGATCTCATCTCCCCCTCCCTCCCTGCATTGTGGTGTTGTGGCCTCCCTCTCCCACCCGCCATCTTCTCCTCGAGCTATTAGTACCCCCCACGCCACCGTCCCCGCCTCGCCGCCTGCTGCCTCTCCGGAGCCCGGACTCCTCCCCTCGCCACTTCCCTCCACCCACCCACCCACCCACCCGCACTGCACCACCGTCAAGCTACAGTGAACGGTGAGCGTTCGCCATGGGTCCCGCGCCGAGGGAGCCCATGAAGCAGCGGGTGAACCGCTGCCTGCTGCGGCTGTCGGACCGGGACACGGAGGCGATGGCGGCCGCCGAGCTGGACGCGATTGCGCGGGAGCTGGACGCGGACGAGCTGCCGGTGTTCGTGGCCGCGGTCTCCGACGCGCGGCCCACCGACAGGACGCCGCTGCGGCGGCACTCGCTCCGCCTGCTGGCGCTCGTGGCCGGCGAGCACCCGCGCGGCGCCGTCGCGCCGCTCGTCCCCAGGCTCGTGGCCGCCGCGCTGCGCCGCGTCAGGGACCCGGACTCCTCCGTGCGCGCCGCGCTCGTCGACGCCGCGCGCGCCGCCGCGGGCGCCGCCGCGTCCCCGCCCGCCGCGCTCGCCCCGCTCGCCGACGCGCTGCTCCACGAGCAGGACCACTGCGCGCAGCTCGCCGCCGCGCTCGCGGCCGCCGCAGCCGTCGAGGCCTCCGACCCCACCGACGACCTCGCCGCCTACCTCCGGGCGCTCCTCCCGCGCCTCTTCAAGCTCCTCCGCAGCGCCGCGTTCAAGGCAAAGCCGGCGCTCATCTCCCTCATCGGCACCGCCTCGGCCGCCTCCGGCGGGGGAGCCGCCTCGGCCGCCGTGCCCTGCCTCCGCGACGCGCTCACCGGAGACGATTGGGCCGCGAGGAAGGCTGCTGCCGAGGCGCTCGCGTTGTTGGCCCTGGAGCACGGAGACGACCTCATTTCACACAAATCTTCCTGCATTACCGTCTTCGAAGCCAAGAGATTTGATAAGGTCGGCCACATTAGTAAACTACTACTATATGGATCTTGAACACGGCAGATCTGCAGCTTCTTGACATTTTTGACACTTCCTCTGCGCAATGCAGGTGAAAATCGTGCGCGAATCCATGAACCGGATGATCGAGGCGTGGAGGGAGATCCCAGACGGCGATGAGGAGGTCTGCTCCTCCGACGTGCCACCGTCGTCCCAGGCTAGATCTTCTCTCACAGGTGATGTGGCTATTCTTGAGGGTCTAGTCGTTGTTTTCTCTTGTTTTTTTTTTCCCCTTTCTTCATTTGGGTATGCTTGGTTTCGGGTTTGGACTGCAAGCTGCCATATGTGTACTTATTAAAATTAACCTACTTGGTAAAAAACAGAAATATTCCGCGTTTGGTAAAACATATGAGTAAGTACTGAATAATAAATTATTCTTTGCTGAAGAAAATATTCCGTTTTTTATAACCTCTTCTTTTAGATGTGCACTGGAATATGCATGACATTTGTTGGATTTAGTTGTCGCCATTGTCCGGATTAGAGGTGATCAGACTATTGATGTTTTTTCCTAACATGATTGTGGATTTTGTATTTGATGAACAGAGACTGCAAGTGATGGCCGATACCCCACTGATTCCCTGGGCTCCAGCCCTGCCCCTTCAATCACAAGGAGAAACTCATGGCCGGTTAACAGGCAGCCCCCACCGGATGCATCGCACAATACCAGCAACAGAAAAGGCAGCCCTCCTTCCATCATAAGCAAGAAAAGCTTGCCTCCTTCGCGCCGCAACACAGACCAACCCAAGAACTTCGAGGAGAGGGTTGATGTTACTGTCGCTCCAGAATCAACACCAATCAAAATGGTGACCGAGGAGAAGCTCCTGAAAGAGGGCAATGTTAGGGAGAGGCTTGAAGCACGGAGGGTGCTGTTTCAGAAGACTGGTGAGAAGGGTTACAAGAAGTTAGCTGGTCCCAAGTCAGGATCCAGAGTTGTTCCATACAATGGGGATGGTGACGTGGAAGAGACCGCCGAGACTGAGGATCCCCCTGAGGAATTTCAGTCAGCTAACAAAGATGAGGACTTTTCCAAGATCAGGATGCAGCTGGTTCAGATTGAGAATCAGCAGGCCAGTTTGCTTAATCTTCTCCAGGTAGCTAGTTATCTCTTGCTACATTTGGATTAATACTTTCACATTCCTTTTTCAGTTTTTTTTTTTTTTTTGCTTAAGAATCTCCTGTGTGCATGAGTAGATGAGATGTCCTAGATGACATAGAAGCTAAATATAATAAATAAGAAATGAACCATGTTGCTTGGAAAAATTTTACACCAAGCAAACTTTGGTGCAAAGCTCACTCATTCCCCCTGTAAAAGAACAGGACCTACCGGTACACAGTACCTACTAGACTTTTTTCTTGTACAATGTGGACTGATTTGTGCATTGAACGGAGGTCTCATCATGTTATTGCATTAGGATTTATTACTAGCGTACATTTGTGAGCAGCACTGACTGTTTGGTATGAATCATACAATCATTCGATGTGCCCTGATAGCACTAGTCAATTCAGTATGCATTCAGGCCTGAGCAGTGGAATGGTGTGGGGAAAACCTGGACCACAGCACGGCATTCACTAGTAATACGGCAATGGCTTTCTCACAACTTTATTTTAAGCATATGTTTTGCCACGCATAGCACTGGGTTATCACAGGAATAGTGATATTGTTTGCCTGCGTTTGTTAAAGCATCAACCAATGTATTTCTTTTTCTTTTTACGTTCATTCTTGATAATTATTCATTTAATATGTTCTCAAACATGCCTAGCATTAAAATTTTCCCAGTTACTCCTCAAACTGAAAGCAGACCCTTTAATTAATTTTGGCTACCAGAAATTCATGGGGAGCTCCCAGAATGGGATACGTTCCTTGGAGACGAGGGTGAATGGGCTGGAGATGGTGCTGGATGAGATATCCCGTGATTTGGCTGCCTCTTCAGGAAGGATTCCAAACAGCGTACCCGACACCAACGCATGCTGCATTCTGAGCCCGAAATTCTGGAGAAGACACGATGGAGGTAGATACACTTCCAGGTACTCTGTATCGGATGCGCCAAACTACTCTGAGGAGACCAAAAGTTCTTACAACTGGGAGAAGCAGAAGTTTGGAGTTCAGAGTGGCTTTGTCACCAACCCCTTAGCAGAGCCAAACAATTCATCTGTGAGGAACACATCTATTGTCCAGGAAGGGAGGAGACGAGACTCAGCTCAATACAGGTCAAGGTAAGGTAATAGATGCCAAACCATAAACTCTTTTGTCTATATGATTTGATTTGTTAGGTAGGCCAATGAATGCTCAGAAGGCCTTTAACATAGCACCATCAAAGTAGCTGATTTCTTGTATAGCACATTGGAGTGACTTCAATTATGGTGCCAACCTGTTATGCAATGCATCTTTGGGTATTTGTTACCTTCCTATTATGGTGGAACTTCCTTCTCGGTGCTAAGTCTCAACCTATTTTTATTATCAAATTTGCATGAGCTTGTTATAATGTTCTTTTTCCTTATTCAGTCAGTTTTCAACTAAATTTTAGCTCTTTTCCATTTTCTTCAGGTTGGGTTAGGTGTGATGGAAGCAATTCATATGTAGAGTGAGGACTACTTGCTTTAGCCAGGAGGTGAAGCGTCTGAAGGTCCCACTATTGATGCATTTCGGAGGCATTTTCTTTTCTCCAAGCTCGGAGCTGAGATCATATGAATTGTGAGATTTCATTCATGAGTGGCCCAGGGTTCAGGCCCCTGATGTACAGTCCAAACTCTAAAGCAAGGCCCTCGGCGAGAGCTAGAAAATCATGCGATGGACATGCGATTGCTGGTGAGATTTACTGAGGGTAGAAAGCATATGTTGAGTTCAATGAGAGAATTGTGTTCGGTTTCCTTCAGAGCAGTTCCTTGCGAGAACACGGACGGATGTATCTTGTACTGCTTGTAAATAGTTTGAATACAGGTATGCTGAGATCATGCAGCAGACAAATGCAAGATATTCCATGCTTATATCTGGTAGGGAGCTCTACCTCGCGAATCTCCTTAACCAGATTTTCTCCCATTGCCTGGTAAATGGCAAGAAACTGGGTACAGGAAGTAACGGAAAGCCAAAGGTGTAATATCCGAATCTATATCTAATATTATTAAAGCAAATAAAGTTTTACGATCCAACGGTCCGTCGTGACAGGTGAACCCGGCTGGTCAGCTCCTTCCTGTTATGTATCCGATCTGAATCACAGTTACAATACTAAATAGATTCGGACTGCAGAAAGTCCACACGAACACGAACGCTCAAATCGTATACGGACTCCGTTTTCGATGTTCTATGTATCGATGGAAAGATAAAATAATAATCTTTCAAATCCAACTAAAACCACTTTAAAAAAATTACGGTTTCAATCAACAAAAATATTTAAAACAATATGACGTAGAATTTATTCGCGATCCCGGTATGCAGGAGCAGTCCACTGAAAACGGATGTCCAGATCGCATACGGACTCCGTTTTTTACGTTCTGTGTATCGATGGAAAGCTAAAATAACAACCTTACTAATCTATATGACATCACTCTAAAATTCACTTGCAATTAACAGAAATCGTCAAGACAATATGGCCTACAATTTATTCGGAAACCCAATTCACACGGCAGGAACAGTCTACGTAAAAACAGATACCCATATTATATATAGATCCCGTTTTGGATGTTCTATATATTGCCGAAAAGTAAAAAATAAATAATATTTCTTATCAAACTGACACCACCTAAATTTCGATCACGTGCAAAGAAAAATTCAAAACAATAAGATATATAATTTATTTATGAGGCTATTGTTACATGTATTGATCTAGAGATGCTTAGAGATTTTTTTCACCCGTTGCAATGCACGGGCATTTTGCTAGTAAATAATAATATGTCAAAACAACCTAACAAAAGGCTTTGCGAAAAGCTGCAGCAAAGTAGCAAACCGATCACAGATCAGGTGCACCATAGGTGTGGTAATGAATCAGACAGTAGGAAGCAGGATGCCAACAGGATAATCAGGTTTGGCAAAATATGGCAGCAAACCATACATCAAACGGTAAAGCATTTGTGAGCTTTGGAGCCAGGACTGGTAAGATGTCCTGAAAAAGAACCTGGGGCCTGGGCGAAGCGTTCCAGCATTCCACGCATGCTTACAAGCAGATTTTTGTACATATAAAGATCTCAAAAAGGCAGCAATCATGTGCCTAAACTATTTCAGATTTTTGCCAGCAGGCTGACTACAAAAAGGATGCAAAATACAAATATACTACGTACAAAACTTGCTCTGATACAAGTTCTTGTGTTAGCATCAGGCGGAGCAGCACTGTAGTAATGAGCACACGCAAATGTATGCTAGTTAAATAGGAGTAGCTTTGCTTTCAATGTGCATCAAAACTTCCAATCCGTTGAGCATAATAACCAAGGGGAAAAATGTATGCACCTTCTTGGGAAACAAGGCTGCAACCAAATGGCTCAGCTGCCACTGTCAAGAATTTCGAGAGGTTCAGTCACCAACTGTATGCCAAGAGAATAGACACGTATACATGCAGCACTGTATCTGTCCCAGCACAACCCCGCTGCCACTATCAACTAGTATTTCAGGAAGATCCATCTTCAGTTTAATTTGTGGGACTGTTCAAAGATGCATGTACTGTTGTGGTAAACTACTCTTCCTGTGGTGATGGTGGCTGTAGGTCTAACTTGTATGCCTGAATCTCCATTGGGGAGATAAGAACGTTTCCCTCCTGAGAAACATCACCGATTTGCTCAAGGTAGCCTAGCATTTCAGGGTCATCATGCAAGAGGTTCAGAGATGTTGCCTTCACATTCACAGCCGACAAATCTTTGAACATGTAGAACAGATTTACTGGCTCTTCCCCAACTGTTGTACACTGAAATCCACCCCTTCTGCAGTATGATGCATCCCAGCCTCTCCTCTGCAGCAGAACAGCAAATCTTGCTTCGGCAGCTTCGGCGTGAGGAAATCTTAGGGGCTGAGGGACCTTCAGGTTCACAATATGTACATCACAAGGTAAAGAAGCAGTTAATGGAGCAAACGATTGTTGAGTCAGCTTGAAGGATTTTTCATGAGTTTTTTTGCTCACAAAAGCATGCATGGGGTAATTCAAGTGTGCCCCAACACGGTGTGAGAGGAGAGATGGTTGAAGAGTGAGCGAACTGTGAGTTTTAGGCAAAGCTGAGACATTTGACTCCCTGAGGAGATGGAATATAACATTCATAGGCCGATTGTCCATTACACCCTGCCCCAAACCACGGCCATCATCCTGAACCAACCTACGATCCAACATAATCTCTAGCCATCCATTTTTCAAACTTGCTGCCCCTAATGACTGCTTGGAGTGTACAGAAAACCGATTACCAAGTGAATCCTGCAAGAAGGCAAGTGATGGCATTGGGTAATAATTTCCCTGTAGAGGGATCTTATCATATGTCTGCCTTCTACTCATCTGAAAGCCATTTAGATCAGAATAGAAGATCCTTTGGTTGTCAATATCTGTCTTGTATCTAACAATAAGCTCCTTATCATTGAAAGCATGGCCAACAAGCTCAACATGGTATTCCTTCTCGATCAGTATACCCTGTATAGAGTTCCCACAATCATAAATGCGTGTACTATGTGAGATAGGTGAGTTTTCCCACTCAGTCTTTGGAAGAGAATGGGCTTCTTGAACCAATGGCCCTTCAGTAAGGATGAAATGTCCTCCTTCCTCTACAATGGAGCGAGCTTCCCCAATTGGTTTGAACAAGTATGCACCGCTTCCATGGCTTCTGTACATGCCAATTTCTTCACCTATCATAGTTTGATCCCCATCCTTGTGACGAGTTACTGTCTGGAGGAGGCCATGACTTACATCAAACGAAAGAGTGTAGTAAGAGTTTTTCATCTCCGCTGTTTTGCCTTCCAGCTTCGAACAACTATATGGTTCAGGGCAAGGAAATTCCTGTGAAACTGTGAATGTTTTTACTACAGCAGGGATAGCCTTTTCACAATCCTGCCCAGTAACCACATAGTAGGTCTCCAAACCTAGGGCAGGAACAGAAGCTCTCCAATAAAGACGGTGCCGGCCAGTCGAAATCTTTCCATCACTGACAAACTGCCACTCAGGGGAAACTTGACTTTGCAAACAGGACCCATTCGAGTTGAGAACAGAAACATCAGGTGTACTTACCACCACCATAACAATCTCATCCCGTGTTTGTTCTAACGGGTTAAAAAAGACAACTGAATGTGCTTTTCCTTCATCAGGGTCAAGAACCCTATGTACTGGCTGAACATCATACTTCGACCGTTCCTGCACTGGTTCGAAATGTGATAGCAATGTAGGGTCAGATCTATCATGTAAATCTCCTAAAAGCACTTCGACAGCCCTGGACATAAATAACTGTATATCTTGCAGCGAAGTGTGCATCCGGGTCCCATAGTCCACCACAACATGATCCTTAGCTGTGCCTGTTACCCCATCATGATGCTGAAAAAGCGCTAAATTCCTCCTTGCTGCTGTCAGTTTGTGTGCGAAGCTGATGGGGAGCTTCGCACATTGAAGCTTCTGACAGTATCCTAGAACAAATGAACCCAGAATCTCTGAGGCGCGGAGTGTTTGTTCTAGTACACGGTCAACAGCTTTGAAGAATGGCCTTGACACATAGTAACCACTCCAGTAATCCTGGTTTCTATCCGCATATGTAAAGAAATCCCCTGAAAGTGTTGGAAAACCTTGCAGCTCAGCAGAACCCAATTCGCCTGTGCGTGAATAGTTTATCTTTTCAGCTTCATCTCTCAGTGTAGAGAAGTAATCCTCCAACGTACCAAATTTGACTTCGGCGTTAAGATGGGGATTAGAATTTATGTAATCAAAAAGCTTCTCATAATTGCGGAACTGTACTTCTGCTTCCTCCATACTAACATATCGGAAATCATCACCCAAAGGAATGAGAAGTGTGTTCGTTCTGTACAGGGTTGACTTTTTCCTGTACTGATCTAGAAGTTTTGTTGCTCTCTCTTGCACATTGTCAGAATTTGTCTCAACAGGATCAAATCTCCATGGGCAGGATTCATAGCTGAAACCACGCATTCGAGCGAAGTCAAACTGGCAGCAGATAGCTGGTTCTGGTCCACATGTGTGTGGAATGTCATAAGAATAGAAGGGCATCATATGAACAAATATGTCAGTTGTTTCTTCAATATCCCAGTTCTGCCTCCACAAATATTCCAGATTCTTTTTCATTGCAAGCTCCTTTTTCAGCTCATAGTGTGTTCTCTGAATTAACATGTTATGGAAACCCATTCTCCTAAGCAAATAAGCCATTGTAGATGAATAACCAAATGGATCAATTGACCAAGAATTTTTAGGAACAACTCCAATAGTATCATTGAGCCACATGTTCCCCTCCATCATCTGTGAAAAAATAATTATAATGATCAATAAATGTCATTGTAACTAAATAGTTGTCCAAATCATGTGTTATAATCATATCCGAGAAATATCAAATTGGTATTTATATATTGTCAAGCTAGCCCAGATTAGTTCAAATAAAATGTGAATGAAAATAAGAAGCCAAATTTTGGCCCTATGGACCCATACTAAACCAGGCATCATAGGGCTTAAACAGCAGATTTGCATTAAAAGAAGTATACTAAATGTATTCCCTTGGTTAGTGTAGTCAGTTTTTTCTTCGACCCCAAAATTCAAGCACCATTGTCGAATTTACAAGGAAAATTAACAGTCAGCCACTCTTTATGGACTGGACTGTAAAATTGGTCGTTTGGAATTATTTTGCTTGCAAATAAAAACTTCAAAAGTATCTGTTCTAAATGGCAAAGAGTGTGAGGCACAAGACATTGGCCCAAGTTCAATTCGCAGGCAGACCGAAACTTGATCTGATACTGTGAAGAAAATAATCTATGCACACTTTGAAATTTTAAAACAGCACCAGACTTAAACAAAGAAAAGGTTAAAGGAAAACATAGTGCTGACTTCACCAACCGGCCTATGCTAATGAGGTTTAGTATCGCATATTCCATCTATGTCATACAAAGTCTCCACTCCCCAGAAGTTCTTCCTGTTGTCATCTCAACCCGAGAGTATTGACATTTTTTTTTGTTATATTATTCCGTAGTTTGTGGAGCTCTTGCTTATGCTTGAGAAATAATGAAGAAACTTTGAGCCTGGCTTCAAAATATGAGCAAAAATATAATGCTAGCAAATAGCAACATAACAGTCTATATGGCATCCTTTTATGCCTTGTTTGGATCTAGTGTTTTATAAAAACTAGTTTGCGCAGAACCAACTTTATCGTAACCACCCCTAAAATTGTGTTTGGATCCCCCAACAAACTCTGGTACAAGATAAATCCAATTTTCAGAAAACCAGAAAACTGTGTATAAGGAAAAACAGATCCGCGTCATTTTTAGCGGAACGGGATTTCCGTAACCACGATTTGGATGCTCTGCCTCGCGCGTGTGTGTTTTCGCGCCTATAGCAGCTCTTGCCGCCTAAGCACGATATAACTAGCATCAAATTAATCAATTTAGACCAGATAACATTGTTGCCTGCTTTTCATCCATGCAAGTTGTAGCAGCAGTAGGGAATGAGTAGAGGAAAGTAAGAGAGAGAATGTGCCTGAAGAGTAGGCGGGTGGTAAAATTGATTTTCTATTTTTTCTCCAGCTAAACACTGTGTAAATAAAACACATGCTAACCAACTAACTAATCTAAAACTAGTTTTCATAAAACCCCTACTAAAACCGGTGTTACTAAAACTAGTTTAAATTTAGTAGATCCAAACAACCACTTAGTGTCTTTAGCTTTGATCTGTACGTTTCCATGTGGTTTTCAGCATGGTGCGTGCCAAATAAGAAAGAGGTAAAGAATACACTTAGTTTATAAATCAGCCAGAGTCATAACACAAAATTTAGCAAATAGCAAAGATATAAATAGTCACTCTTTGTGCTTAACTATGTACTTGCCTGTTCTATGATGGCATAGTAGTGGGAATTTGCCTGCATTGAGAAACAAAGGGAAATAAATGTGAGGAAATACTTTGCTAGAAAACATTAAACCGACATACATGCAACAGAAAGGATACAGCGTTATAAAACACGATAATATATCTCCAGAGAATATGTCCATTAATATAAAACAACGAAACGCAATATCTATTGAACAATGAATGGATGAATACAAAGAAGCTCACCGCAGAAGCAAATTCTATGGAAATTAAACATGCCAGTGCTGTTTCTGATAATCTGATAATCTGACACAAGGTGGGGTCTGGGGAAGGGACTTCCTAGACAGCCTTACCCTTGCATAATTCTATAAAGAGGCTGGTTCGAACCCATGACCTCCAGGTCTGGAGAGACTACCACTGTGCCGGCCTGCCCATGTACTATTATGCTAATTATCGGCCACAAGCCACTCCCAATAGGAGTTTCATTCTCATTCAATAGGGTGCCATGTAAGCAACTTCAATGACGTAGCAAGCTTTAAAGAGGAGAGATGAAATCCCATGGACATTGTGTCTAAATAGAATTAAATGCAATGCGAACATATGAAACAACAAAATGAAACTATGCATAGTTGAAAGTTGTTTCAACCATCGATCCACTATTGTTTGCTAACGTGACACTCTTGGAAATAACAATATGAAACACCCCACCAGAAATGGCTTGTTAGAAGAGGACAGGCAGTACCCATCAACACCCTACAAGCACACTGGCCCGACCGAATTGACTCTTAAGCATAGAAACTACAGGCATGAAACAGCCTTGAGTGCATACAGAATCCTTAAGAATCAATGTCACAATGTACACACGCCGAAATTCATTCCTAATCACTAGGCAACCAGGTGATAAAACGTGGAAAATGAAATTCCATTCCGTTCATAGCCTATAGACAGATGATGGAAGCATGGCATGCCAACCAATGATAAACACGAGCAAGGAAAGGAAAAGTACGGTCCACTCCTTAAACCCCATCTAAACCACAGAATTTTGCTTCAGTCTCACCTCGTCGTTCATGACCCATCCGCCGCTCACGATTTCGAGCTGCCCGTCACGGACAAGCTTGGCGAGCGCCTGCTGCTTCTTCGGCGGAGCGTCGCGCCACCACCTCTCCAGGTACGACATCTCCTCCCATATGAACTTCCTGCGCGGATCCTATGCCACACAGTAGAATCCGACGAGATCGTCAAATTGGGTGCGACGAAGCCCCAAAAAAAAAAAAAAAAAGCAAATCTCGAGCGGAGGGAAAAACTCGAGCGCGACCTTGGAGAGGGAGTCGACGATGGTGTCGAGTATGTGGCGCGACTGGCGCTGGTAGTACTCCTCGACGGTGCGGATCCAGCCGGGGTCGTTGTGCGAGTGGGGGGCGACGAAGACCTTGAGCTTCTCGGCGTCCCACTCGTCGCCCCTGTACTTGACCTCCCACCCCTGCTTCCACGCGCCGCCGTCGACGTCGTCGAACTGGATCCGGTCGTAGAGGTCCCTGGTGGTGATGTCCACGGGCGCCTCGCGCCCGATCCGCGCGGCCACGGCGGCGGCGGCGGCCTCGGCCGCGGCCGAGTCGCGGAGGCGGAAGGCGGGCCTGCGGGTGAGGCGGGCGCGGGGGCGGGTTGGGGACGGGCGCGCGGCGGGGCGGGAAGAGGAGGGGAAGCCGAGGCGGAGGAAGGCGAGGAGGAAGAGCGCGGCGAAGGCGGCGGCGGCGAGGCAGAGGGCGCGGCGGGAGCAGGGGGCGGGCGCGGAGTGCGGGCCGCCGCGGCGGCGGGAGGCGGAGGCGGGCGCGGAGAGGAGGGAGGACTTGGAGCGGAGGTGGTGGTGGTGCGCCTTGGGCTTGGAGGTGGTGGGGAGGAGCGCGCCCGAGCGGCCCCCGCCGCTGCCGGAGAAGAAGTGCATCGCCGCCGGCCGGGGAGAGGCGGGCGGGCGGGCGTCGGGTTTGGGAGTGAGTGGCCTGAGCCTGACTGGCCTCGCGCGCGTGGTGGGCGGGGTCGTGCTCGTGCCTTTCCGCCCGTGCTCGGTCCGGTCCGGCCCCCGCGATATTTTTTGAGGAGGGTACGGAGGACGGGTGGAATGTCTCAATGACATGTGGGCTGTGGGCTGCAGCGCTCTAGTGAGCCGTGAAGTTGACACGGCTCCCAATGGCTGCTGGGTTTGTAGTTTGTTGGTCATGGTCTCATGCAGAGGCGTGGTGGCGGAACTTGCAAGGAAGTGAAGAATGGTGAACTGCCAACTTGCCAACTCATTCGTTGCGACTTCAGTTGCCCGTCAAACGGGACATGTGGTGAAAGGGACATATTCCGGACATGCTCCCCCGCTGATCGGTAGCACTGGCTGCTGTTCTTCTTAATCCCTACTACCTATTAAAAAGGTAAGGGGGCGTCCACCACCCCGCGTGCCCTCGCGCCCCCGTGCCCCCGCCAGCCTCCTGGCCTGGTCCCGTCGGGCCGCGATTAGCGCCCCGGTGTGTGCCGCGGCCGCCATCACCGGTCCGCGTCGCCCGCGATCCCCGCTACCCGGAGCACGCCCCCCCCCCCCCCCCCCCCCCCCGCGATGGCCTGCATGTCCCCGCCGCCATGCGCCGCCACCCCTACACGCGCGTACATCGCCGGAATCCCAACCGTCGTCCCCAGCGCCTCCCCTCCTGTGTCCTGTTGCTCGGCCGTCGACGCGCCCCTATCTGACCACGCCGTCGTACCACCGTCCGCCCTCGGCCGCCTCACCTCCCAGCCACCCCGTCGCTCCGCAGCCGCCGCACTCCGCCATCCATCCTGTCTCTCTCCCCAGCATCCCTGCGCGCATGCCGCAGCTCGCCCCACCCCCACGTACGTCACTTCGGATCCGTCACCTTGACCTCACCACATCGCCTCTCTACCGCCTGCGCCCTGCCGTGCCGTGCCGCCCCGCTCCACCGCCTGCGCCGGACGCCGCCGGCAACCCCGCTCTGACACCCAGTGCGATGCTCCACGGTCCACGCCGACTCCCGCATCTGGAATCCTCAGCGACCGGTAAAGGTTCGCCATTGGTGAGTTGCCGCTGCTGCTAGCGTCCCAGCGAGCGGTGATCCAACATCTGTTTATCGAGACCATGATTTCTTGGTGCTAAGATATAATCATGTTATTGCATCCAAACGATTCTTGATTTTTTTCCTGTGCAGACTGCTGACATGCAGAGCTCTGTCTTCCTCCATCAGGTGGATATGCTCCGGTGCTCCCGCTCAACAGGCTCACTGGCTCATTAATCAGTATATTTTATTGCTTTGTTATTTCTTTAAAGCATTGGCTTAGCAATCATGTAACCCTGCAGCAAATTGTTTAATGCTATAGGTTTCTTTAACTGCTTCCTCGATCATTACAGTGGTTACATTTTAGAATGTCTCAATCTGATGTGTATCTCAGTGCTTGCGTATGAAGCATGATTGCTCCCTCCTTCAATGCAATGCTAATCTCTCAAGTTTGATTTCTTGATGCTAATAAGTTAGACATCCTAGAGCCTCCACTGCATATGATTTGTTTGCTGACAGCCTAACAGTGAGAAACTGATTTAAAAGGTGATTGGTTGAGTTCTCATATTTTGTCTTAAGCATTGTGATAGTTAAAAGATTATAGTTCAGAAACAAAATTTATCGTGAACGGGATGAATATCTCTTTCATGTTTCATAGATCAAATATTATTGCAATTGTTTTTTTGTTTTCTGGTTAGTGAAAGCAGCAGTTGATTATTATCACAACAACAGGTAGATAATAATGTAGTATGGTTCAGTGATCTGTTACAAGCAACCAGTGGGGTGACAATTTCCACGTTTTTAGGGACAAACATACGACATCCAATTGGTAGAACTACTTATTTTCATTTCAGTGTTTCAGACTTTTCAGTGCATATGCCCAAAAGGAATCAAGGACTTGTTCCTTAATGCTTTCTGGTAAGACTGAAATGGATGGCGGTTGATTTCTAATTTAAAGCAACTACTTGCTACTACAATAGACATTATTAGTTTGAATAGAACGGTTTGTAGAACTGAACAATGTTTGACTCTCTCTGGGCAAAAGTTACTCAAACATCCTTCCTGAACCATGATTTATCAAGATAAAAAGTTAGATGAAAATATGAATGTTCACTTGTTAACCGAGCGACCTAATGAGAAACTTATTATTCAGTTTAGAAAAAGACCCTTGAAACTTGCTTCCTTTATATTTAGCTCTTTGCAGATAATTCAATTTCTACCAAGAACAAATAACCACTAGCACGCAAATAGGTTTAAATGGTTTAATGTTTTCAGTAACATAGCATCCTTAGGTCAAGGAATGTTTCAATTTATCAAATATGCATGAGCCTCCTTTGTGTAGAGGTGACATCGACTGGTATTTGTATACAGTGCCAACAAAGTTTAAAGATGACCCAGTAGGCACGAGCGGACCACAAAGTGAATCATGCCTGACCATTTGGCACTGGGTTTGTTGAGGACCCTTTCAAAGATAAAGGTGTCCATATTGAAGTGGATCTTTGCTGATATTTATATATCCGAATAAAAATTGTCATTCCTCTTAAGTGATCCTTGTCGATAAGGTGTGTTTACCTGAATTTTGTTCTATGGATTCCAGTTTAAATCAGGTGGCAACGCCTACTTCGTTGGCAGTGCTAGCAGGTGAGTGCCCGATCTCCTTTGGTTTCTTGGAAAAGCTTTAACATGGCCAAGTCTACAAGTATTGAATGGTTTCATGCTTGTCTATGTAGCAGTCTGAGAATAATAGAAAGGATCATCAAGAAACATCACTACAAGAAATCTAGGTTCAGAAAAATAGAAAGGATCATCAAGAAACATCACTACAAGAAAATACAGGTTCAGAAAAATAACAAGTACAGAATGGTTCAACAAATAAATCCATCAATGAGATAAAGAACCAAGGATAGTAGCAGATCACCATATACCAAGGATTGATTAGGCACTAACAAGTTTTGTTTTTTTTTTTTGCAAATGTTTCCCATTCAGGCTTGATGCCATAAATGGACAAAATAAGCATGAAGGGTGAAGCCGCACATTTTGACCCACTGAAATCACCTGATACCGAAATTTATCATATATATCCTAAAAAGATAATCTCTAAGAGTTGGTAAAACAACCATCTTCAGCAAAACATCATGCTTAGGCTCCTCAGGTTTCCAGCATCAGTAAGTTGGAATCATAATGTTTAGCTCATGCTTTAGACAATTATCAAGTTCAGATATAGTTTCTTGGCACCTTCTCAGGGTCTAGACATTAATACCATTCTACTAGCACAGTACCACCACTCATTTTTGTTCTCAACAGCAAGGGAGAAGGTCTGCATCAGGGTGAGACAGAGTCACGAAAAGGGACTTTCAGGCTGCAAGCGTTATATTTCTCCTTAAATCACACTCTACAAAAGGACTGCATCTTCTTTTATCAAACCACAACTAAAGCCCAAGCCTTGGCTCTATGCCAGTTTGACTGATGCAACACTTGGGAGTCAATAAAAAAGAAGGAACATTGTGCTTGCGGATCAACTATGTAAGGTGTTTACTGCTATAAATGTGGCCAGGTTAATAATACCCAAGGCAATTTAATACCCGTGAATTTGTGTTCCGGTACCAGTCAAGGAGGCCTACAGTCGGTACAATTGAACGCGAGAATCTCTAATAAATTGAAGGAGCAGTTGATGTTCCAGAGCAAACCGTCACCGGAATTAGCTAACTTATTGAACCTGCATATGGTGATGCAGGTTGTTGCTGAAGAGGATGTAGCACCGTGAATGTGATGGTGCTGCCATCGATCTCACTCCAATGGCTGACTAGAGGCCTTCCATCAATTCTGAACTGTTTTATATTGCATGTTAACTACTTCATGAAACATTTTGACAACTGTAACGTGTTCTTTATACTAAAAGAATTAGGTCTGTCATTTGTGATGGTCTATAAATAAATATTCTTGTAATATATGTCGATTTCTTCTTGCTATAAATCGTGCGTTAATGTAACATTTGTTATGACATCATCATGTTCAATTAGAGGCACTGATTAGTACTTATAATTCTTAATATTACAGTTACATATGCTTTCTTGAAACAATATTTGTTATTTTTGTATCTATGTTTTGTGCCAATAATTTATGCCGCCGTGGCAACGCACGGGCACTCGACCTAGTACATCTACTAAGTAGAACTGGCAAGGAGATACTAAAAACCTGATTTTTGCCATAGGCCAATAATGGTTTGTTTGGAACAAAACAATCTAAAATAGAGGAATAGAAAAAAAAATAGAAACTAGATGTGACAAAAAGTGAAAAACTATGTGTTTGGTTGGTGGGACGAGAGGAGATGGGATGTGATGATTTCATTTTGCTGTTGTTTGGTTGAGAGTCGAGTGGGACGGGATCATCCCCATTGGGGAATACTTCACAGAAAAAGTGAGACGACGACACCTCCAAAATGAGAGGACGATCGGGGACGATGGGCCGTTGCCTTCTCCTTGTGCCGGAGGTCGAGGGGAGACGGTCGTCGCCTCCACCGGTGCTCCTCCTCCGGCCACGCCGCATCTCCTCGCGGGCGCCGCCGCCGTCCGTGCTTTTCCCCTGCGCGCACAGCCATTGCCGCCGCTCCCTCCCCTACCATGGTCGTCGTTTTTGCTCCTCATGTGGTCGTCGGGCAGGGAGCAGTGCGTCACCGGAGATGGAACTAAGGCCGGGGGAGGCGGACCGGGCGCCGCTGGAGGACCGGCCGGGCACCCCGGGACGGGATGGAACCGTTCCCAATACCAGGGACGGGATAAGATGGGGTTGTCTATTCTCCTGTTGTCCCCCAACCAAACATTACTTATGATTCTAAAACATAAGAACATGTATTTTGAGCTGTTTAGATCGCAGGAATTGAGCGAGCAGATTGTGAGTGTGAGAGGGAGCAACATTTTTTTCCTTAGGTTGGAGTGGATCTTTTATTTCTTACGTTTTGTGCATCAATGGATTCTTTTCCATGGAAATGGAATTTAACTTTTCTTCATTCCAAACACCTCCACATGATTATTTCACTCTGTTTCTCTAAAACCTATTCCTTCAAAATTCCTATGAGAATCTTTTGTTCTAAATATGTTCTTAAAAAAATAATGTCTTTGCCAAAAAAAATGCTACAGTTCAATAACCATTTGTTGCTAGACATTATAAATAGTATAATGATATTTTTTTATAAAAAAGTAACAATAGAGTATGCCTTTACCTTTTCAAACTGTCACTTTAAACCACGTAATTAGATAGATAAAAAGGACGCGAAATGGAAAATAATGAACACACGACATTATTTTACTCTAGAAAATCGAGTTTAAGTTCGCAGTAACCCTAACCCTAACTGTAGGGGAAAATGATAGGAATTAGGTACTCATCAAAAATCCAAGATGAGCATGCTCCGCATGGAAAATCTTAGGATGTATTTGGTTTGAGGATTGAGTTAGTCCATCATTTTTTCACTCCTCACTTTTCTTGTTTGGTTTGTGGAATAAAATGAGTTCATCCATCGTTACCCCATTCCTCATAAGCTACCAAGTAGTATTAGGATGAAGAGTGAGTTCATCCAGCACGTTTGGTTGCCGGAGTGGGTCCGTCTAACGCGAACTTGTCCGGCATGCACTCGCCCCGCGATTTTTGAGGAGCGGATCCGTCCTGAAAATTTGCTCTTTCGTTGCATGTGTTGGTGATGGGCAAGTTGACTCCAAGCCGCAAACCAAACGCCAAACTAGCTTCGGTATTAGGATCGGATCGTTCCAGACAGGTTCGTCTTGTAAATCAAACAGCCTCTTAATTTTGTGAAATAAATTGATCCATTATGGCCTAGGGGTGGCCTGTATTAGCCTATATGCAGGCATTGTATATCCAAGGCTAAGATATGCAATTTTTAGTGTTTGTTTCACTGCATATCAAATTCGGACTGAGTAAGTTTGTGTTTGTTTTACTTGCATTGGTCCATTTCACTTTTTAGGCCTCGTGTTGTTTCCCTGCACTACGCAGGGGACTCCTACCTCCGACACCGCCGACCCCTGCTGGCTCTTGCGGCCTCCTACGCTGCTGCACTCTGGGACTCCTCCTTCACCGTGGCGCTCGTTGACGCGCTCTCCTCCCTCGTGCACGCCGAGGCGGCCCTCGGCCGCTCCCACGCGCTGGCCGACGATGACCTCGCCGCCGCCACGCGCGCTTCCCCACCAATGACCTCGCCGCTGCTCCCGCGCGCTGGCCGCCGCCGACCTCGCCGCCATCGACGCGCGCTTCCGCATCGATGACGACCTCCGCTGCAACTTGCTCGACATCAAGCGCCGCCTCGATGGCTCGCGCGGGCCGTGTGTGGGGCCATGTACTTCCTCGCCTCCTGTCGCTAGGAGGAAGGTACTCATCGTCAATCTCACGCCGGACCTCCAGGACCAGCCTACTACACCGTCCTTAGCTCCTCGCTGACTCGGCCCTGCAAGGCGCTGGCGGCGGTTATCTCGGTGCCCAACGGTCTCGCGCCTCTTGCGGCGTTACGTGCGGAGCACCATGCAAGGGCGCGAGCTCCTTCACCTCGCCCCGTTGTGCACATCATCACGGACAGGGTCCCCGCACCGCTCCCCGAGGGCCTTCAATCGCCGCCGCCGCCACCGCCACCATCTCATGGCCTCCCTCTCGGCGGCAACGGACGAGGACAGGGAGAAGGCGGAGGCGGACATGGGGTGCGCAGCGGAGGAGGTGGGCTGTGGTGTGGCGGGAGGAAGAACACCGAAGTGGGTGAGGGACAGAACGAAAACGGTTCAACAGAGGGTGCATTGCGGGTGGAAGAAAATGCGTTTAAGTTGCATTGCGGGGTGCAGGGAAATGCGGTTAAGTTGCATTGCGAGTGCAGGCTGCTACACTCAGCTGGTCTGCACAAGATAAACGTCTGATTCGGCGATTCCTGGGTTTCTAGCAATGCAGCATATAGAGCTACTTTATGCATTGTCTAAGCCTGCATAAGGCACATGTACAGGAAAACAAACATCGAAAAAGTTCACTCAGCTAGATAGAGCTGGAGGATGAAGATGATGGCGCCGCTTCCTCCAGAAAAGGGACCGTCGGGGTCACTGCCGGTGTGGCCGCTGACGGCCGTGCGTAGGGTCGTCGTGGCTGGTGTGCCGCATGGGAGAGCCGCTTGCCGGACAGATCGCTGGCGTACGGAGGCAATTGTTTAGCTGGTGAGGGTAGGAACTAGGAAGCTAATCGTTAATCGACATGCATTTGCGGTGTTTTTGGACAAACACGAGTATTTTTGTGCCATAAGGCAAAAGCCACCTTTTCTCAATGGCTACCGGCTACTTTGCCTAATATCTATGTACGATCAGAGATACGGCATCAAGTAGCCTTTGCAACGGTAGTAAGGCTATCCACACTTACGCGCTGCACCCACTGCATGCACGGATAGTCGACGGAACCCAAAAAATAGCTGCAGCGGGGCGTGTCCCCCATTGGACGCCATATGCAGCGTCGCACGGCAGGCGCGGTATGCTCCCCTCTCTCATCCACGTCGGACGCGCAGGAGCGGGACCAACGGCCGGGGCTAGGTGCCCGCGCACGGAAGAAGAGGAGGGAGGAGGGTTCAGTCGAGGGCGCCTCGCCGTGGCCCGCAGCGCCCGGCGGCCGGAGTGGTGGAGGAGCAGAGGAGGTGCCGATCCGCGCGCGTCGGTCGTCGGCCCGGAGGCATCACCGAGCGGCGATGAGGACGAGAAGGTCCGGCGGCGGAGGAGCTCGAGCCCGGCTGCGGAGGAGCTGGAGAAGCCGTCATCGCCCGCGGGGATCCCCGACGACCTCATCGCCGCGCTGCGCCTGCTCCTGTGCCGGAGCTCGGGTCGCCGCCACCGCCCGAGCCTAGGAGGGCGCGGTCCACGCCCAGCAGCCGGGAGGACGTCGCCGCCTCCTCCTGACCTCCTCGCTCTAGATCCAGTAGCGGGAAGACCGGCGGCGATGGTCCGGTGGAGCTTGAGGCGCGGAGGCGACCGGTGGCCTGAGCCGGAGGATGAAGACGATGGCGCCGCTTCCTCTAGATCTGGCGGGCGCGTGGTGGTCGGAGGAGGAGAGGAGGGGCAGGCGTGCGGTGGCTGGAGGGGAAGAGAAGAGGCAGCGCCGGTCGTTGGGTTGCTGCGTGGTGAGGAAAGGAATGAGAGGGACGGGCGCGCGAGGTAGATGGAGACGGGAGGAGTAGAGAGAGTAGGAAGGGGATGGGTTGAAAATAATAAAATAGTGTGGTAATTGGTATAGAGTGGAATATATAGAGTTGTATGAGGGTGGACGATTGTTCACTGTATTTCAAAATGGTGATGACTGGATGGAATATTCTTTTTTAAAATGGGTGGATAGAGTCACGTGAGTGTGGATAGCCTAAGCTGTCTCCAACAAGCTTCTTTGTCCCCGTTCTTCAAATCCGTCTTCACTCTGTGCGTCACATCATCAGCGGTATAGAACAGTGTACAAAACAGTATCGAAACAGTGACATAATCCTTATTTTAAGTAGTACCATCCAAAAGCAACGCGAACTGATCAGGCGAAAGTGACTGATAACATTGGACCCCACTTTGCACATTCCTCCTCTCCTAGGGTAATCACTCCAGCTAAAGAACATTGTTCAAGTGTCGGCTTGTAAATTTTACATCCTAGATAGGTCACTACAATATTTTTTTAAGATGGAAATCTAAGTTTTATTAAACAATTGAAATATAAAAGTTACAAACACACGTAGGAGGGTCTAAAAGCCATAAATAATAACGGCCAAAAGTTTCAGCAGGCTAACCGATGTGTGCCCCTTTTTGAACTTCCTTTCGTGAAGCAATTCCACGGTTCCACCCATTCCATCGGCCTGATGCTCCTGTGGCTTGCCAGTCGCTAGGCCGCATCAGCTAAGCCAAAGGGGAATCTTCAGATCAGATATGTCCAGCAAGAGAATGAAAACATTTATGAAGTATTATAGCTCCATCCAAAATGAAAATTGTCATGTGATGGTTTGCACATAATTGTCTCCCAACTGTACAAATGCTTAGAAGGAGAAATATCTCAGCCAATGATCTATGCTGCCATTGTGGAAGAGATAAAACTGCAGAACACACTTTTATTTCTTGCCATTATGTAGCTGAAATATGGAAAGAATTGAAGAAAAGATGTGGTCTTAGGAGGTTCATCAAACACTTTGTTTCGCCCAAGCAATGGATATTCGAAAATCTATCTAATTATACTGATAAGGGGGCTACTATCTTTGTCATATCCATCTGGCATATTTGGGAAGCTAGAAATGCTATACGAAATGGAGGTGGCGAAGTGCATCCTCACTGCATAACTGAGAAAATACTTGCATATGTGGATATGGTGCTGCAAAATACGTATGGGCTTGTCATTCCTAATAGGTGTGAATCTCTCAAGCCGAAAAGATAGGATCTACCGCCGGAGGGATGGGTAATGGTGAACGTGGATACGGCAATTTTCCAAAAACTTAATCGAATGAGGCTGGGCATTGTAATCAGAAACCATAAGGGTGATTTCTAGGCTGCTCACAGGCAGGGCATTGACAATATCACAAGCCCCGAAATAGCGGAGACTCTTGCTATCAGGCGGGCAATTGTTTTCGCTTCAGGATTGCCACATGCTCGTGTTATAATTGCGACCGACTGTCTTTCCGTCGTTCAAAAGCTAAGGATGTCAAAGACCGATCCTCTACGGAAATTATCATTCAGGATATCAAGAAGATGATGTCTACTTCTAATGTTCTTTTCTTTTTTATTCATATAAACAGATATTGTAATGAGGCAGCTTATGTTCTAGCTAGATCAGCGGTTCAGGTCTCTGAAATCTGAATCAGCTTGGTTTTATGAGGCACTAGACTTCTTGTGTCCTCCTGTCTGTATGTCCTCCTCTCTGTAATGATCAATTAAATGAATAAGTACATACCTTTTCCTAAAAAAAAAGAACCAATGCACGCACGGCGGCAAAACAAGCCACAGATCACGAGCCAGCCACACGCCATCGTGATAACCCCCCGAGCTCCAGCAAAGCCAAACCACAAACACCACAGAGGCAGCGGCGCAGAGCTCTCAGGCTCTCAGCCATGGAGGTGGCCGCCCTCTCCCCCACCGCTCGCCTCCTGTCACCGCTCCTCTCCACCGCGCCCGCCCGCCGCCTTCTCCTTCCTCCCCTCTGCGTCTTCAGTCGCCGCCTGCGCCCCTCCCCTCGGACCCGAGGTTAACAACCCTTCCCTCCTCATCCGTCTCGCGAGACGCTTACCCGTTCGAATTCATCCATTCGTGCTGTCTGTTTCTGAATTGGCACCCGCTTGGAACGTGGGGCGTGTGGTGTTGTTTCAGGGCTCGGTTGCGCTGTAGATAGCGTCGGCAGAAGGCATTCGGCTCGTAAGAGCGGATTCTTCGCATCAAGCAGCTCGTCAGGTCCAAATGTCCAGTGTTATACCGTTTCTTAGTTTTTTTCTTATTATTTGGTAATAGGTATGCGATTTGGTGCTTCGGTTTGTGATGCGTCTTCTGCAATCTCCAGCCTCGGTAGAACCCGCTACTGAGGAGGTGGGCACAGCGGGTCCAGGGAAGTGGAGCGGGGACGCGATACGACGGCGGTTCCTTGAATTTTATGCTGCCCGGGGACACAAGATCCTCCCTAGCTCCTCGCTTGTGCCCGATGACCCGACCGTGTTACTCACCATTGCGGGGATGCTTCAGTTCAAGCCTATATTTCTCGGCAAGGTGCGCACGTCTTGTGTCTGCATATTGTGTATAGTGAAATATGGCACGGCATAAGAACAGGAAGTTATGATTTATGAATGTCCACTTTGAAATTGGTGAGTTGAACTGGAAATGTTGCAGAAAATGGCTAAGCGTCAATGCACCATTAACCTACTGACATCTGGTATTGGGATGAAGGAGCTTGTTTGGGAATTTCTGGGATGGACTAATAAATCCATAGAAATCAAAAGATGTCACTCACTCTCCTAGTATTCGTTTTTATAGAAAATCAGTTGGTAATAACAATCTATTCTTGTCCTTAATACAGCTATTAGCTATACTAGTCCATCAATCCATGCTCTCACACGGGTTAGAGTTTTAATTCTTAGCAATATTAGGGGTGATTATTCATCTTTTGTAATGGCATTAAGAGTAATTTATATGCAAATTTAGAAATTATTTCAATTTATCTTTGACAATGGCATATATTGGGTAATTTATAAACTGATTTAGGACTTATTTTAATTCATATTTTATAATGGCATGGTGGGTAATTTATATGCAAATTTAGGGGTAATTCAATTAATATATTATAATGGCATGACGGGTAATTTTTATGCAAATTTAGGGGGTTATTTTAATTCATATTCATAATGGCATGTTGGGTAATTTTTATATAAATTTAGAGGATTATTTTATTTCATCTTTCATAATGACATGGTGGGTAATTTTTATATAAATTTAGAGGATTATTTTATTTCACCTCGTCACATGGTGGGTAATTTTTTAGAAAACATAATAGATCTAATGACTATATTATTATTAGAGCTACATGATGGACGGCTAGATGTTTCCTATTTTTGTGAGAATTTATAGGATTTATCTTTTTTTTCCTAGCGTGTCTCATGAGAATTAACGTAGAGGATTCAAAAGGAGCCTCCAATTAGTAATAGTAAGATGTGAACAACTAAAACTCACATTTGCAAGAACATTTTTCTAATTATTTGTATACGATTAGTTACTAGAATCAGCAGAATAAATCATTGTATTATGCTAATTGTGAGCATGATCCTACATTTTTTATCTAGAATTGTAAAAATAGTAAGATGCCACCTCTGGTTATTGAATCGTGACTTTCGGATTTGGTTAAAGGTTCCAATGATATTTGCTGCAACATGAAACTGCTTCGTTCTACTTCGTTCTTAGGTCCATATGTTGCTACTTACAGGAACCTCGGCGTGTGCCATGTGCCACTACCTCCCAGAAATGCATACGAACAAATGACATTGAAAATGTCGGACGCACTGCTCGACATCAGACCTTCTTTGAAATGCTTGGAAACTTCAGTTTTGGCGATTACTTCAAGAAGGAAGCAATCGCATGGGCTTGGGAGTTGGCAACCAAGGAGTAAGGAGAATTCCTTTATTCCCCACGGAAATTGATCTTCATATTTGTGAATCATAAGCTCAGTGTGTCATTCACACCTATATGCCTCTACACCCTCAGTGTTGTCCTAATGCATTAGTATGTCAGGCATCAGTTAGTCTTAAGCAGCTTTTCTTTTACCTGGAAAGATAATACTTGCTTTTTGACCATGAGTGCTTGATTTGTATAGAACATGACCAGATGATTGGTCTTGCTGTAGTAATGTTTTATTTTATCAGTGCTAATGAACTGCTGGTTGGGCTGATGCTTCCAGCCATCAGAAACCTTTTCTACCCATATGTATTTAGATCTTTGATTTTACAAAATAAGGTTTTTTCTCTTTATTTAGGTATGGATTACCTGCAGAAAGGTTATGGATTAGTGTTTTCGAAGATGATGACGAAGCATTCAACATCTGGCACAATGAGGTCAGATATCTAAAGTTTATAAATGTCTTTTAACCTTATCTCACTGCCATCGAGGAATACAAGAGCACTGTGTATAGACAGATCCACATTTCATGATCTAGACTGTTTGAAAGTTTTATACTCCGTATATTCTTTGATAACATTAAAGTGTAGTAGTATTTCACGAAAAGGAAAACAGTAAGTATAGCAGAAGCAAGAGTAGAGACATGGTTATGATTCATTAGTCATCTTTAATTGTCACAGCACACAAACTCTGTTTGTGTAAGAGTTATGTCACCTGCAAAAGATATTTGTTTCCTTAAGTAGTTTTGTAGTATAAGTGATGAATTCTATATCTGTTCTTATATGAAGGTTGGTGTACCAAAGGAGAGAATAAAGAGGATGGGTGCAGAAGATAACTTTTGGACTAGTGGTGCAACTGGGCCCTGTGGCCCATGCTCTGAAATATATTACGATTTCTATCCTGAGAGAGGATCATCAAATGCGGTGTGTAAGGATTCTGTGATATTAGTGGTTAAGAAATTTACATTATGTTTCTTTGTTCTGTCAGCAAGAGATTATCCAATAACTGAAATTAGTGATATCCATATAGTTGTGTGCAGGATTTGGGCGATGACAGTCGATTCATTGAATTCTATAATCTTGTCTTTATGCAATACAACAAAAAGGATGACGGATCTCTAGAACCATTGAAACAAAAGAACATTGATACAGGAATGGGCCTTGAGCGTATGGCATGCATTCTTCAAAAGGTATTACCTGCATTTTGTTTCTCAGAAATTGATTATGTCATACCTTTTCTCTTAAGCTACGGTCTAATGCAAAATTCTTGTCATGTATCATAGGTTCCAAACAACTATGAGACAGACTTGATTTTCCCAATTATCGAAAAGGCAGCTAGCATGGCGATGGTTTCCTATGCTAAAGCTGATGATGCCATAAAGACAAATCTTAAGGTGTGCTATTGAAGACAGTGCTTGGTCTATGAAAAATAAGGGGGATATATATAACCTCTGAATTTTTCTATTTTTTTTTTCCAGATAATTGGAGATCACATGAGAGCAGTTGTTTATCTCATATCAGATGGGGTAATTCCCTCGAATATTGGTAGAGGGTATGTTGTTCGAAGGCTAATAAGAAGAGTAGTTAGGACTTGTAGATTGATAGGTATAAGAGGTGATGTTCAAGGAAATTCTGAAGGTGCATTTTTACCTTCCCTGGCTGAGGTAGTGATCAGCCTTAGCACTGAGATAGACCCAGATGTTGAATCACGACGGAAGTCGATTCTTGGAGAACTTCAAAGGGAAGAGCTGCGATTTGTTCAGACTTTGGAAAGAGGAGAAAAGTTATTAGATGAACTTTTAGATGAGGCTTTGTTATGTGCTGGTAATAATGGAAATAAACCTTCCCTGTCTGGAAAAGATGTTTTCCTTTTGTACGATACATACGGTTTTCCAGTAGAGATTACAGCTGAAATAGCCAGTGAACGAGGTGTTACTGTTGATATGAAGGGATTTGATATTGAAATGGAAAACCAAAGGAAACAATCTCAGGCTGCTCATAATGTAGTCAAACTTTCTGTAGGAAATGAGACTGAGATAGTCAAGAGCATCCCTGATACTGAGTTTTTGGGATATGACTCTCTCTCAGCCTCTGCTGTTATCAAAGGTCTCCTAGTTAATGGAAACCCTGTTAATGAAGTTTACGAAGGTTCTGAAGTAGAAATTTTTTTAGATCGGACACCATTCTATGCTGAGTCAGGTGGTCAAGTTGGAGACAATGGTTTCTTATATGTAAATGGAGGGGGAGATGGAAAACAATCAGCAGTCATAGAAATCAATGACGTTCAAAAAGCATTGGGAAATATATTTGTGCACAAAGGCATGATTAAGCAGGGGTCTGTAGAGGTTGGCAAAGAAATAGATGCTTCTGTTGATGCAAAATTGAGGCAGGGAGCTAAGGTATGAAATTGGTGATATCTGATTATATGCAAATCCGAAAGAGCTATGGTTGTAACTTCTATTTTATTACTGCTAACAGCTTAGCTTGTATCACATGCAACATGCCTGGTTATATGCAAATTTGTTAGTAGCCAGACATGAATTGACCTATGTCATGCATGCTATGATTCCCTATGACATATGTCACACGTGCTATGTATAACTTCTTTCTATTTCTGGCACTGTGTAGGCCCATCACACTGCTACACATCTACTACAATCTGCTCTGAAAAGTGTGGTTGGTTCAGAAACTTCACAGGCTGGTTCCCTTGTGGCGTTTGACCATCTCCGATTTGACTTCAATTTCCATCGCCCACTTTCTGAAGAGGAATTAACAACAATTGAATCGCTTGTAAACCAATGGATTGGCAATGCAACACATCTTGAGACAAAAGTCATGGCTTTGCAAGATGCAAAAAATGCTGGCGCAATTGCAATGTTTGGAGAAAAATACGGGGAACAGGTTGGTACATCATAACCAAGATGGGGTATTGCATTGATGTGACAAAAAATCATAAAGGTTCATGCATGACATACCTGAATTTAAAGGGGCAACTGATGCTAAAAACAAGAATTATGAACGGTAGAGCAGTCTGTATTGTTAAGGCTTAAGATTGTTAGCAGTGGACATGTACCTCTCCTACTCTCACATCGCATTTTAGATAGGGTAGAAGCATTGACAATAATTAACCCTCCATTTTTTTTGGTCTGATAGGTCAGAGTTGTAGAGGTCCCTGGGGTCTCATTGGAACTCTGTGGTGGGACTCATGTCAGTAATACTGCTGAGATTCGTGGTTTCAAGATAATTTCAGAACAGGGAATAGCTTCTGGGATCAGAAGGATAGAAGCAGTAGCAGGTGATGCATTTGTTGACTATGTTTGTGTTCGGGACAACTACATGCGACGCTTATGCTCATCCCTTAAGGTATGTGGTAATGATATCGTAAAAGCTTGCTTGTTGCCCTGTGATTTATCATGTGAGGTGGGCAGCTATACTTTGTGCATCTGATCCTGTTGAAATGGGTTTTGCATTTATTGTCTCAACTCTCAAGTGTTCCAAAACCCCATTGTACATGAAACCTGCACGCCTCTTAGTGCTGATCATATGCACATTTGGTAACAGTCAACTTGTCAATTACAGATTTTCCCACAATCACTTGATTTTAGACATCGTTTTGTTACTGGAATAGCTGACCCCAGCACTGTTCCCTGCATTGGCAAAGTCATCAAACTATGTTTCTACATTTACAGTTTTTCAGATGATGTTTAACCATGGACTCGTATTTTAGGTTAAGGCTGAAGATGTGAATGGCAGGGTAGAAACAATTCTTGAAGAACTAAGAGCAACCAGAAACGAAGTATCATCTCTACGCAGCAAAATCGCTGTGCTCAAAGCAGCTTCTCTTGCCAGCAAAGCTACAACTGTGGAACCCCAGAATGTCAGGTACTTGCTTCAGTTATCACCAATTGTGTCCTCTGTTTGGTTCATGTGCTGCTAAACAAAGCGAACCATTGTTTGGTTCTTGAAAGTTGGCAAAGTCGATCTCGCCAATCTGTTTTCTGTAGGATTGTGGTTGAGAACATGGGTGATGTCGACGCTGATGGGCTGAAAAGCGCTGCTGAGTATCTCATAGAATCCCTGCAAGACCCTGCTGCGGTGATTTTGGGATCAAGCCCAGGGGACGGTAAAGTCAGCCTGGTTGCGGCCTTCAGCCCTGCAGTCGTCAAAATGGGGCTGCAGGCCGGGAAGTTCGTGGGTGGCATAGCCAAACTCTGTGGCGGAGGCGGGGGAGGCAAGCCCAACTTTGCGCAAGCTGGCGGGCGGAAGCCAGAGAACTTGCCGGAGGCCCTTGAGAAGGCCCGAGCTGAAATTGTCGCAGCGGTGTCGTCAAACTCGACCTGATTATCTGCTCATACTTATACTAGAACTAGAAGTATACTGATAGGAAACGTAACAGATGTGATTGCCACTGCTAGTCAGGAGAAACAATTTTAAATCCTCCCTTCCTGGCAGTGTACGTGCGCAGATGGCGGATCAATTTTATCGGTTCTAGAGCAGTTCTTCACACAACTAAGTACACTTCGGAGTCTCCGTCATCATTGTGATTGTCTATGTTAACCTCAGAACCGGAGCCTGTGTATGTTGGTCACTTGCCCATCCGCCGGGATGGACCCCTCCCCTCATCTTCTTCCTCCTCTGCCTTTGTGCTGACACCGCCTGCCCTCGCTCAGCTTGAAGGGCCGTCCCAAACCTCACAAACCCGTGAGGACAGAAAGGTCCGATCCTCAATGTCTGGGCGGACCATATTTCTCGATTGAAGTGTTTTTTTCAACTTTTTTTTTGTGAGTGTTCCCTTTTTTAAGGTTCTCTCTACCTTGATTCACTATCTTTGACACCAGCAACAACCCTTACACTTCCAAAGGTCACTCGAGGACAAAATCCACGTAATCTTTGAGCTTTGGGTTATGAGACTTGAGTGAGAGTTGTCTCTAGCGCAAGGTCGATCAAATGAAGACCAAAACTTATTACTCTTAGTAATTGGGATCACTAGACGCCTTGCGAGTCGTTCCTCCTGATGAGTTTTTAGGAGATTGTGAAAGAAGAAACAAAAGGCCTTTGCACATGTATTATGTGCGGTTCAGAGTCCACCACTCCAAAGTGGAGAAGTACATCCACGAAGAGAGCATTGGTCCTTGCACAGATAAAGGGGAGCTTAGCCTTTGTGCGGATCCTCTAACACCTTAAAAAAATAGCTTTGCCCCCTTGCCTTTTTACCTTCGTGTAATTTACTTTCTTAAAATTGAATGCTCTCTAGATTAAATCAAGACACACAATTTAAGAACCCGGCTGAATTGTAACTTGATTCATAGGGTGTTAATTTCAAGTTTTGAAATTAGAATGCTAATTCATCCCCTCTTGGCCCATTGTGATACTTTCTTACATAGACCCCTACATTGGACGCTTTTTTTTTTTTATAATTGCAATGGACACTTTTGAAGTGTATATGTGCGTAGCTTCTAGCTAGTAGTGGCAGGTGGCGTGTTAAGGAGCTGCATGCGTGACGAGCAAATGGTTTTTTATGTAGACTTGGATTTGGTTTAGAGCCACAGGTGGCCAGGTCAATTTTAGCCATGACTTGATCCCATTTGATTCTCAACCAAAATTAGATTATACTCACTCCGTTTGACTTTTTTAACATCGTCAGTTCGTTTTATTAAAAAAATTATTAAAATATAAAAATGTCAAGTCATACTTAAAATATATTATATACTAAACTAAATCATAACAACAATAATTAATATATTAAAGTTGATGCTTAAAAAATCAAACGATCTACGATTTAAAATGGAGGTGGTACAACACAATTTTTACTCACATGGGTTTTTTGGCTATGGCCTAGCCGCCTAGCCATGTGAATAAAAAATACATCCATCCAATGAAAAATATAAATCTAACTCTTTTGACATGTTAATGCTAAAGTTAATTGAGACATGTGCTCCATATTTTTTCACAGTTCTGTATGGCGCAATGCAAAACCTGAGTGTTCAAAATAGCTAGATTTACAATTATTGTAGAAAATGTTTCAAATGCTAGATTGACATTTTTCATAGATGGAGGCATATTATTTAACCAAAATTTAATATAAAGTAAAAATGATCAAAGCATGCATGGATGTTCATTTTAGACCATTTCCACCAAACCAAATAATAAACCAAACCATTATCAGATCTCGTTCATTGTTTGAGACTAGTTGGTTGTACCACTGCATGCCCCAAAACGCTCCCCAAGCCCCACGCGGTGTCGCCCACGGAAAATAGAAACTGACGGAGCTGTGGCAGCGGCAGCGCGGGGTGGAGGCATTTGAAAAGTGGGCGGAGCCACCGTAGCGGGCGCCAAATTACCCAATGGCCTCATGCTCCTGTGCAGCCCCATAGATCTACGGTGTGAAAAGACAATCAGAAAAAAATAGTACTACTTGAATTCTCGTTCTCCCCTTCTCCGTCCAGACGGCGTGAGGCAAAATCCTCCTAGGTCGCCCCCCCCCTCCCCAATGGATGCCCTCGCCCCTTCTCATCCAGCGCCGAGCCCTCTGCGATGGTCCGCCAATCCACCGTTGGTGTAGCGATTGGAAGGGCACGAAGAACTCTTGATTTTTATAAGAGAATCTATTCTAACACATCCAATGCAAGAAAGAATAGGCAAGAAAAATAACAATTATGGATAACAGATCAAATATATGAAAGCTCATCGGGTTGATCCAATCAAATCGAGTCCGAATTTCATCCATGCACTTCACATCGATTCATCCAATGAAGCAATGCACCAAGCCTGTAACAGATTCAATCTTTTACCATCGATCCATCCAATGAACCGATGCATGAGCCTATAACAGATCCAATTTTTTATCATGGAGCCACAATAGATCCAATCTATTACGGTAACAGATTCAATCTATTACAAACAATCTAGATCATAAATCTACGTACGATCGGCTTTGATACCGCTATTGGGATACAGGGTAGGCTACCATGGCATGAAGACTTTTTCTCTACCGCGTAAACACAGGAACTCGTACAAACAAGAGATCATAGATCGTTATCATAGCCGAGTTGAGGTGGTGAGAAAAGCCGATGCCGACTCATTTGACTGAACTTGATCGAGAACCACTTAGCCGCCCTCAAAACTAGTCGGTTGATGAGCGTAGCAGTCACAGTAACGCCTCTACAGTATCCACACGTTCGGTAAGGCGACGTCGAGTCTTGGCGTGCTAGCACCACGAACTTAGCTAAGGATCTTGAGAGATTGGATTAGGGCACGGCTGGGTGTCATAGAAACATTTTCTGTGATGGTTCTCACGCACACCCATACGTAAACCATGCCCTCTCATGCAAATATACAGTCTCCATGAATGTGCCTTAACCTCGTAAAAGCCCATCATGATTCTAATTGCTTGCGGATCAAGTATCCGAGTCCTGATTGAGATCCAACTTCCGCAGACCATCTACGAGCTTCCGAGTCGGATACGATAGGTCGGGTCCCGATCTGGCTTCACATCGCCTCATGCCAAAGCCGATCAGACTCAGAGTCAGGCTTAGAAATTGCCACACGGGCACATCGTCATCAAGGGTATGCCTTCCAAGACTTGGGTTCCCTCCAGGAGGTCCTTGGCATTTCTCTTCCCTGCTAAGGGAACAGGGATGCCCTCGAGGACTTCAGGTTCCTCTAGCATTTCCTGGTTGAACTGGAGGTGGTGGCGGTGGCTCTTGGATTCTCAGGGCTCTTCATTGGTTATGGCCTTATGGGTGACTAGGTATGCTTCCAATAGCTTTTGGACATGCTCGTCCTCGGTCTGCTTTAAAGCTTCCTCATCGGCAACTTCTCAGCTCTCCAAGGCGACGACAAAGGCTTGAGTGATGGTGAATTCTACACAAAGCTGTCGGATGCGGCGATCACTTGCCGATGGCGCCACACCAGGTTGTTGTAATGGTTGTACAAGGTGAGCAGATACGCCCTGAGGTATATGATGGTGGGGTCGTCCTCATGCTAATGTTGGCCCTCCGATGCTTGCATCCTGACTATCCAAAGAGGGTGGTCTCTTTGCTAGGGTGAAAAATACCAAAGAGGGAGTGTTGGCCACAACCCACACAACTCCACATCCTAGCGAGCCCAAAGCTGTTTGGTTTAGAGCCCCAGCTGGGTAAGCAATTTTAGCCACGATTTGATCGAATTTGAACTAAAATAAACTATAAAACACAATTTTTACTCAAAGCCACGGCCTATATCCATGTGAATGTGAAATGCTACCTCCATCTTATGAAGAATGCAAATCCAACTCTTTAATGCTAAATTTAATCGAGCCATATGTTTCTAGTTTTTTCACAGGTTACGGTTTTGGCAATGCAAAACACGAGTGTTCAAAATATCTAGATTTACATTTTGTGTGAAAAAAAATTCAAATGCCAGATTAACACTACGGAGAAAATACATTATTTAACCAAATTTCAATTTAAACTAAAAAATATCAAACTATTGCCAGCATTTTAGCAAACGCCATCGAGCCACGCGCGCGCGGCGTCGAAAACTCGAAATAGAAACCGACCGAGCCGCGGCCGCGCGGGGTGGAGGCGTTTGAAAGGCGGCGGAGCCGCCGTGGCGGGCGCCAAATTACCCAACGGCCTCGCCCTCGCCTGAATTATTTCTCCCGTGCAGATCTACGGGGTGAAAGGACAATCGAAATTTTTTTTTTCTAGTACTTGGAGCGCAGAGGGATTCTTCCCCTCTCCGTCCGGCCGGCGTGAGGCAAAACCCTCCGAGCTCCCGCGCGCGCCTCCGATGGACGCCCCCGCCCCCTTCCCCTCCCCGGGGCCCTCCTCGTCCCGCGCCGAGCCCTCTGCGGCAGCCGCCCAGCCGCCGCTGTTGCAGGGCGCCGCCGCCGGCGCCGGCGCCGGCAGCGGCAGCGCGCGGGGCTGCCGCCACCACGCGTACAGCCGCAAGCAGAAGTCGCTCGGCCTGCTCTGCTCCAAGTAAGTCTAGCCTGCCTCTGCTCTCGTCTCGGCTCCCGGCCTCCGGTTCGCGCGCGGTGCTTTAACCTGACCCTAGGTTCCACTCCTTCCTTTCTTGAAGCTTCGTGGCGCTGTACGACCGAGAGGACGCGGAGTCGATTGGGCTGGACGACGCTGCCAAGCGGCTCGGCGTCGAGCGCCGCCGGATCTACGACATCGTCAACGTGCTCGAGAGCGTCGGGGTGAGCCGCAATTTCCTTCCTTTCGTTCTTGGCATGCGATTTCTTTACCGTTCTTCTTCCAAATCTTGGTGTGCCCCTTCTCTTCTGACAATTCCCTGTGGCTTCTTGGGACATCTTGCAGATTCTTGTGCGGAGAGCCAAGAATCGGTATACTTGGCTCGGATTCGGGGGAGTCCCTGCTGCGCTGAAAGAACTCAAGGTCTGGATTGGATCCCCCGCCCTGTTCATTACCAACCACAGCTCGTCATTCTAATCTGAATACTCATAACATACCCTCATTTCCCCCCCATGGTTTGGTTCGATCAGGAGAGGGCGTTGAGGGAGATGGCTGGATCACCAGTGTTACCACCAATGGAGGAGTCCTCCACTGCTAATGTTAGTTTTCTTGTATCTGGATTTGTTTGCCCCTGGCCTTGGTACAAATTGCCTGCTGTTGACGGAACAAATTTCTCTGGGTTTTGTGATTGCAAAGTTATCCGACGATGAAGATGATGAGAAAATCGGCGATGCCGATGCTGATGAAGATGCTGAGAGTGAGAAGCTCAGTCAGTCTGTTGACAATACCTCTGATAAGCCTGATGCGCAGGGTTGCCGCCTCAGATCTGGTATAGATGCTTATATTCATTTTCTTGTTTTACCTAGTGACTTCTATGTTCAGTGCTGAATCGAAGCTTGTGTGCTGTATTTCCAGATCATCGGAAGGAGAAGTCTCTTGGGCTGCTCACTCAGAATTTTGTTAAGCTCTTTCTCACCATGGAGGTGAGCAGCACTGAATTTGTCTCAATTGTTGGGATCATTTTCCTGTGTAGTTAACTGAAGTGGGGTTTGTACTTGGTTCAGGTTGCGACGATCTCACTTGATGAAGCTGCAAGGCTTCTCCTTGGAGAGGGACATGCAGAGAGCAACATGAGAAGTTAGTACATACATGGATTTGTTTTGTTTAATTTTTTGCTTCAGGCAAATGCCTTTCCTACCCAAGTAGAGCTCTTACTGAATCTTATATTAACGATGCAGCCAAAGTCCGTCGATTGTATGATATTGCCAATGTACTATCTTCTTTGAACCTTATTGAGAAGGTAAACTCTTGGCCGCCTGCCATTTCAATTGAATGGAAAAGTGGTTATCCTGCTCAGCATTGTTTCTTCCTTTGTTTTGTTACAGACACAGCAAGCCGACACGAGAAAACCTGCGTTCCGGTGGCTGGGCCAGGCAAAGCGAAAACTGGAGAACAATCTCATGATTGATCTACCTCCATCCAGCAAGGCAATGCCCAGTAAGAGGGCATTTGGTACTGATCTTACAAACATTGAAAATAAGCGGGGCAAGTTGGACTCCGCAGTAGAGAACAAAGGCAAGCTCATGCAGGGTGCTGGCAACATAGTGAAGACTTTCGAGAGGAAGCTGGGACAAGGCCACAGGACTGACTTTGTTTATGGGCCCTTCCACCCTGCTGGTGCAAAGAAACATGAAACTGATGATCACACCATTAAGCAGGAGAGGAAGACCATTCAGGACTGGGAAAACCTTGCTGTGACCTTCCGTCCACAATATCAGAATCAAGGTGAGCTTAACATTTCCTTTCTAAATGATTGCGACACTGAAGAATTATTTTTTCGAAGAAACCAAATTACATTACAGAAACGGCATGCAACCTCTATGTTTTGTTCTCTTTTAGTTTCTTGCAACCTAATTGTCCAGTACTGCTTGCTGTATAATCCAAGGTTATACGTCTGGTGTCTGATCTTCACGAACCATCCCCCCCAAAAAAAAAAATCTGGAAATGCATGAGCAACTGTGAATTTTTTCAGCAAAGATTTCAAAAGCTTTCTAGATTTTTATAGGTTTATACTTTAGTTTCTTCAAATCTTGCTTAATACTCAAAAGTAGCCTACAAACGCATTAAGTACTGAACAAGTAGATGTGGACTGCACATGTTTGTGTTAGGTGGCTATAGTTTTGACCTAATGTCCTAATTCCAAAATATGAACTCCAGTGAGAAAATAAACAGATTTACATTTGCACTGTGGAAACTTCTTATTCGGAAACCAGTAAAGATTTAATATTTACATGTTATTACCAACGGTATATTTTTCCAATATAATTATGCGTAAAGGTATTGGTTGACTGCCATGTTGTAGGTCCCCTTGTGCTGTTTCTGTTAAATCTGCTAGTGAGAGCTGATTTTTTAATACGTGATTGGATTGAACTTACGCAGTTTCCATGCTTTCTTGTTGCAGCATTGAACGATCTTTTTGGTCATTATGTGGAAGCATGGAAATCATGGTACCGGGATCTCACGCGGGAAACAACATCATGAGTTAGAATGTTTGCAGGTCTGTTGTAAACAGGATCCAGTAGGATGTTGGCAGGTCAACTCAGTTGTGTTGATCTTGCTTAGGAGATCGACCTGTAGAAGATGTAATAAAAAAACAAAGGCATCATTGTCCTTTGGTTTGTATTTACTCATGCAAGAAATGAGGCCATTTTTTGTCTGATGGAAAAGGAAGGAAAATTAACCGGACTGTCAAGTTGTTTCTAGACAATCTATAGCCTGACACAAAGGTTACATTTCCATGTTTCTAGTATTTGTCTTGTTTTAGGATTCTAGCAGGTCGAACTTCTTAACTCGGCTCATCAATATATGGAAACTTGAATGCATTTACAGTATATCGTTGATGTTACTATTTGTCAAAGAAAACACGTTTATAATGTATAACTTTGACTATTTAAAATGTTATTTTTAAACAAAATTTGAAGTTAAAGTGCCACATGATAATTAAATTTCTGTCCTAAAGACTTGAAGAGTTAAATTTGAATCAAATGGAGTACGCCAAACGAGTTATTGGGTATGAGGAGCACCAAACTACAGCAGGAAGACAGCTGAAGGCGGCAATCCGTCGAGCTTTGACTTACTTTTCGCACTTCTCAAATCAGTTCTGAACTTGCACTTCTGAAGAAAATTTCAGGGTTCAATGTTGTATAGTTAGGCCTCTTTGGAACACAATTTTTTTTTTCATTCGTACGTTTTTCCTGTAAAATTTTGCGCGATTCTTATGAAATTTCTAAATTTCAAATATGTTCTTAATTTCGCACGACGAAGCCACCCTGAGGGCTCCTTTGGAACAAAGGATAAATGGAAGAATTTTAGAGGATTGGAATCCTATAGGAAAATTTCGTTTGAGCCCATTTGGATCAAAGGATTGAGATGCTCCAAATTCTATAAAATTCCTATGTAATGACTTGTTTCGTAGGAATTCTACCAAGAGGTTGGACCTCATGAAAACATTCCTTTGTGTCACTCATCTGAATCTTGTGTTTTTTCTGCGCTTCATCTAAACACTCATTCTTTCACTTTCCTGTGTTTTTTCATTCCATAGGATTCAAAATTTCAGTCCACTCTGTTCCTATATTTTTCCTATTCATGTGTTTTTACAATCCTGCGTTCCAAAGAAGCCCTGAATCTAAAGCGATTATTCATTTTCGGTCTATCGCTAAGCTTGGGAACCAAACGCGGGAACGGATCGTCCCGGCTGGCTCTAGAACCAAACACAACCTAATAATTGTGGTTTACACTTTTTTAATGGCCATTTAGGAAGCGTTGGTCCACTAGGTTTTAGGCCAGATGATAACGAGGGAAAATCAAAATAGCATAATCTAGTAATTTGCCTTGGCTGCGCTGGCCAAAACAACATAAGAAATCAGTTAAATAAAAACAAAAAAGGAATGATTTCTGATTTTCTTTAGGCACTTGGGGTAGTAATGTATCAAGGAAATGTAAGTCGTATGCCAGAAAGCAATATCCAGATGACATTATCTAAATAAAAGCAGTATCCAAAGGGGCGTTGGCTGACAGTTTATCATTGAAGCACAACAAATCCATATGACAGATGAGAATGAACATCAAACAGGGATGATGCAACACTCATAAACCATCACACATATATCAAGTCATCACCAATCACTCATTCAGTACTTCAGTAAGAGGTATGGATGTCCTCCAATTTATGGACGGCACAACATATGGAATATTGCCTGAAATGGGTACAACCCACATCGATTAATAGCAGAACCATCAACGGCACAAAATGCTTCACTTTGGCTCGGTAAAGAACTTGTTTATGGCAGGCATTATCTCAGGGGTTTTGTCTTGCACAAAGCTTCTGAGGCCATGCATCGCGTATCGCTTCCCCTCCTCATGGTTCTCAAGCACACCAGCTGCCCTCCCTACCTTGTTTACCCTGCAGATTCAAGCAATTTAGATTTTGTTACATTAAGTAGGTATATGATTCAGGACCCAAGATTGCACACTGTTCTTTAAACACAATTTAATATCGAAGGCCATGAACTCTAATGATCATACAAAGGACGCTACAAGGCCACATCATCATCATCAAAGTACATTTTTGCTTGCATGACACAAGTCGCGCCATACATGTCAGTAGTGACACTAAGATTAGCATGCAAAAATATAAACAGGGGCTGCATGCACGTAAGCACAAATAAGCAGTTCAGAAACCGTGCCGTTAGTAACAACTGACATGAGAAATAAGCACAAAGGTCTACTAGTAGTATTTTCTCATGATGGATACAACTGCAGCAACCACAGCCAGGCAAGTCAACTCCAGCCCATGGGTCTAACAAGGAAGAACTGAAGGGTACTGAATAGTGAATAGTGAGCTTCGACTACACATCTAAACCATTCCAAGAAATTAAGCACCCAAACCGAGCAGATCTACCCAGCTCCAGCAGGCGCAGGCTCAGGCGAGCAGCACAGTTCATGCAAGTATCAAACGGGTAAAGAGGTTAGAGTCCAGATCCGGACCTGACTTCCGGGTTGCCGGTGATGTTCCGGAAGAGCTGAAACCCGCAGATGCCGACGGCCACGCCCATCGCGGCGAACAGCGGGTACACCTGCACGGCAGCCAAGCCCCGATAAGCAGAGCGATAGAGGATATAGAGAGAAGAAAGAGTAGCCGAAGCGGCCGAGGAAGCTCACCTCGGGTCGGACCCAGCGGCTGGCCATCGGAGTCGGAGGCTCCTCGAGCTGGGAGGCGACCGCGACGGCGGACAAGGATGGGGAAAGTGGAGAGGCGACGGCGAAGGAGGGGGAGTGAGCGGAGTGGGTAGAGCGGTTTTATCGGCGTGTGGTCGCTTGGAGCTTCTCGGTCGAAATGACGGTTCTACCCTCCCGTTTCCTTTTTGTTTCCTTCCCGCGTTGCCCACTGTTTGCATCGGTGCGTACGCAGGAAACCTGAAGCCATAGCCACCGCATGCCCATTGAAAAATGGAAAATTGTCATCGTCCAAGGTGGATTTCGCCATTGTACCATCTCACAAAAGAATTTTGCTATTTATCCACTAGAAAATGATGTATACTCTTGCTAAAATGGCTTTTCAGTAAAATAAAAAATGAGGTACTTTACTACTTTTATCCATAATCTACTCGTTTTGCCCCTGCCTTGTCCCCCCAATCGCCTAGGCCAGGATGAGAGGACGAGACCAAGCAGCTGTCTCTCGTGCGGCTCACCGTCGGCATCCAACATGCCGCCAACCGCCCCCGCCATGCCACCGCAAATAAGGTAGGAGGCAGCCTCAACCTGACCAACAGAGGCGGACCTCAGCCTCCGGCAGCGAGATGTAGCCCGGCAACCCGTGCTACACCACTTCTCACGGGATGGCGGGGGCAGGGGTGGTGGTTGTGACGGAGTCACGGCGGATCCGAGGAGTGGAAGCAACGCTGGTGGCGGCCGCCGATGGTGGCGGCTAGCCCTGGGCGTTCGGGTTACCCGAAAAATTCGGGTCCGGTAATTCGGGTATTTGAAATTTTGGGTTTTGGAAAACGTTACCCGAAGAAATCCTAGAATTTCTGTTACCTGGAAATTCGGGTACCCGGAATTTCGGGTTCGGGTATCAGGTTTTCCCGATTTACCCGGACAGCAAGCAATGGCTCATGAGAACTGGAAAAAAATAGAGGCAGTGAGCCGACGGATGGGGAAGAAGGTCAGATGTCAGGAGTAGGAGGGGAGGGCGCTACCGCTGGCTGCTGCGTCGCGCACGGCACAGACAAGGACGGAGAAGGAGGTCGGCCACTCGACCCTGGTGGCAGCGCCGACCGCCGGAGCAGGAGCGGGAGCCTGGACACCTGGTGGGTGTGGCCTTGGCCCGTTGGCCGCCTGGCCAGGACGAATCGGGGCAAGAGGTCGCAGGTCGCCCCTGGTGGGAGCACCGGCCGCCGGAGCAGGAGCGGGAGCGCCAGACGGGACGGATTGGGCCGGGCCGAGACGGGGGCGCCGCGCAGTCGCCGCCTTGCCGGAGCGCCGGAGGGCCGGAGCAGCCGAGCCGAGCAGGAGCGAGCGAGGGGTGGGGGGGAGGGAGGCCTGGATTGGAGCGTTGCCAGGGGCGCCGTGCGGTCGCCGTTGCCGGTTGCAGTCACGTCGCCGCCGCCGCCGGTATCGGCCTCTGGAAGTCTGGATCAGGGATTCGGGGGGTAGGCGGCTAGGGTTGTCTGCCGACTGGGGTCTGGGGTAGTGGGGAACTGGGGATAGGCCGTGCGGTGCAGGTAGCGGGCTGTGTTCGGTTGTCCGGGAAATTCGGGTACCGGGGTGTGGAACCTGAATTTCTCGAAGTAATTTCGGGTTTCAGAACTACTTACCCGATTATCCCGATCTGAATTCCGGGTCTGGGTTGTTCGGGTTCGGGTCCGGGGAAATTCGGGTTCGGGAATCTGGTTCCGGGTTTTTTGCCCAGGGCTAGTGGCGGCGGTGGGGAGGATGAGGGAGGCGAGCTGCAAGAAAGACCGCCCAGCCGTTCGGTCTACTTGTCCTCATTCCTAGGTACAGGCGAGAGGATAAGGTAGGAGCAAAACACATAGATCAGCCACCAAAATACCCCATTTCTTTTATTTTACTCTGAAGAGGCGTTTTAGTAAGTGTGCATCATTTCATAATGGCCAAATAGTGATACCCATGTGCGGGATGGCATTATAGCGAAACCCACTTCCGACAATGGCGATTTTCCATTTTTCTCCACATGTCTATAGTGCAAAACTGCTGCAAGTTACAGATAGTTCTACTGCAAAGAGCTATAAGTGTAATTCAGTGAGGAGGGGAAAATTTTCTATTTCTAATGTATTTTGTAAAATTGAATTGTTTTCTATAAAATTACTACGTGATTTTTGAAATTTCTGCGTTCTAAATAAACCTTGAAAATGTAGAAGGAAACCTTTAACAAATGAACCTTTTGATTTTATCAGTTGTGTTTATCTGTCATTTTTATAACATACAATTTCTAAGACCGTCTCCAATAAGTTGTTCAAATAGGCTGTCTATAGTATAAAACGACACTGTAGCGCCACTGTAAATAGAATAAAAAAAGTTAAAAATAATGATAAGAGGTAGATAGAAATTCTGCTAGAGATATTCTAACACCACCACCGTGTCCGTGTGTGCTTCAATGCATTTGCTGCTCCCACGCAACAAAAAAAAAAAAAAAAAAAAGGGCGCTCTCTAGACCGCTCACCAAGGGCCAAGGAAAACAGTTGGCGGATGAGGTGGGCGTGGGCGTTTTAGTCATTTGCAAATGCTAATGCCCGTGACCGGGTTGCGTCCATGCCCAGCGCCGAAAGCATATTCCGGCGCACTTGGCACTGCCACCAAACGCGTTGCGGCGAGCCAACAGGGCACGGGGGATGGAGCACCGTGACACCTGACAAGGGCGTGGAATGCTAAGGAAAAACGTAGTATTAAATGCGGAGTATGTTCAAAGTTGTTTGGGAAGATCGACGTCTTTTCCTTTTATCAAAAGGACGTCCTCATCCAACGTCTATCTTTAAGGCCAAGTTGCAAATCTTGCGTCACTCTGGCCCCCAGGTCCATGGCTGCTTCCGCGGATGACGATTTAAATATTGTGCGTACGATAACGATGCTTATCGCCCCCAACAGCCCAATGATGTAGTCTTTTCTTTTTATACATGTCGTTGAGTTTTATCTAGTTCCGTTCCATTTTTTCAAATTATCCACAGACGCTGACACGCATATGCACTCATCGCTATACAAACACACGCATATAAATCCTACCGTATGAATACTACATGTCGAAATTGACGAAGTTACCATAAGCGTCCTGTTGTCGACGGGAATATCACCTACTCACCTCCCATTTATAGATAAGTATATAACTAATTTGATAAACATGAAGGTCATGTATAATACTGCTGGATAAATACTACATACATCTCAAAATTACTGCAGCCCAAGTTTTGTTTTGAATTAAATTAAACTATTATAACTTTCAAGTGTTTTGGGAGCGTGGATGAAGTATCTGTGTACTGAATCCCATACGGATATTAAAGGAAACAGTTCAATTATACAGAAAAAACGTAGGACTCTAGAAAAAATTTCCGCAATGCAAAGGGGCCTTAGAGTGGATATACCAGTGATTATGGGTAATCATACATTGGCGGGTGGGTGGGTGTGGGTGTGTGTGTGGGGTGGGGGGTACTGCAATGAGCATTGGCCATACAGGTTTAGGTGTGGGAAAGCACGGTATGCCCACACCCCCACAACAACTATTACAAATTTAGAGCATGATTGTTTCAAGTATAGAGTGACTAGGTGAGCGAGGCTGCAATGAGCCTGCATCTACAGATACTACACAGATGTAGGGCCGGCTTAGAGCCAGTGCAATAGGTGCGACGACCCAGGCAGGACCCACGGACAGAGGGTCTAGACCTAGGTACCTAGTACTAGGACCCTATGTGACAATATGTGATGGGGCCATGAACATAGGTTTTGTCTTTTCATTTCGCGGCATCTGCACTCGCAGCCACAATTGGTGCATGCTAGTGCCATGGCTGACACTCATACCTTGCACCTTATGGTCCGCAGATCAGATCTTCAGTCAATCTTAGGTGATCCTTATTACTTTAAAAAAAGCAAAAAAAAAAAAAAAACTTAGGTACTCAACTAAAAATTATGTATTTAACCATTGAACAAAGACTTAGCGTTTTTATTGCTTTAGGGACTCATGGTGTCAAACTTGTAGCTAAAAAACGAGTCCCGCAAGAGACAGGGGTGCCCCCTAGGTTTTCCTCGACGGGGTTCGGAAGACCGCCCCCTCCCACTACGAACCCTAGCTTTGCTAGCGAGTGGTCGGAGTTGCACTAGAGCTCTCCAAACCATTGAGCCGGCCGTGCACAGATGGAACTTGTTTCCAAAGAGCCTAGCCTAACAATCACGAGAGCCTCGCTCTAAGGTTCCGTTCTTTTCTCTAGGAATGTTGCAGGAATTTTTTGGTCTACCCAGGTGGACGAGATCCACCGTCCACCCACCGTTCGTCTTTTCTATTTTAGACTTTGTTGGACCTAATTCGGTCCATAAATTATTTCTACGTTGTACTTTTTCATGTTGATCATATTTTTTCTTTATTCCTTTTTTATTCTATGCATATTTTATTATTTTTAACACTAAGAATATTATCATTCTAGAGATAGAATATTGTTGTTACGAAGGTGGAATATTTAATTCATGAAGATAGAATATTTTTTATTTTTTTATAAAGTAGAAATATTTCTCTTGTGAAGGTTGAGTATTATTTAGTTAGTTTTTACTAGAATATTTATCTCGTGAAGGAAAAATATTTCATTCGCAATGTTAGATTGTGTCTTATTTTTCTTAAGTAGAATGTTGTATTTTGTGAATATAAAAATATTTTTTTGAAAATAGAATATTTTTCATACAAAGTTAGAATATTTTAATAAGGAACTTAGGATATTTTTCTGATTCACATAGAACATCGGTATCATGAACATAAATATTTTTTATAAATATAAATATTATTTTTAGAAAGTATAAATTGAGCATATTTTAAATTTGATATGAACCATATCAGAAATTGGGTTCAATAGCAAAAAAAAAAAAAATGGAGAAGGGTAGGTGGATGAATGTTTGGTCCACCCAGGTGGAGGGAAAGACCCTAAAAAGAATATTCCGTCCTGATCAGCAATATTCTCTACCGTATACCACAATCTTCTGCGCTCATATCTATCTTCTATCTCAACTCTATACCAACTACCACATTATTTTATTATATTTTTTACCCCCTACCCCTGTCTCTTCCCTTCCTCAATCCCACACAACACACCCACCACAGCTCTCTTCCTTTGTTCTCTTCTAGCCACCGCTCTTCCTTCACTGCGCCGGCCGCCGCGCCTCCTTCTCCACCGCGTTGGCCGCTGCGCCTCCGGGAGCGCCGCTGCCACCTCCTGGCCCGGAGCTCCGCGCTTTCCCGTCTCGTCCTTCCCGCGCAGGGCCTCGCCGCGTCCCCTATGCGCGGTGGAGAAGCTCAGATCCGGCCCACGCCTATCATGGAGGAGCTGCCGTTGGCTCCTTGGCCCGAATCCGGGCCTTTCTAGACCGATTCGCGCAATGGTAGGCGCCGCCGCCGGATCCAGCACCGCCTCGTCCTTTCCGCCGGTCTCATCCTTCAAGCCCGGCAGCGCCTCGTCCGTCCCGCCGGCCAGGCGGCGCGCCATGCGTCCCCGCCACCCCTTTCCTCCGCGGCGATCGCCGGGCTCGTGCCGGCTACGCCTCCTCTCCCGCTCTGTGCGCTGCCGTGCTGTCCTCCTCTCCGGCCCGGCGACGCGCGGATCCGGCCCGCCTTCCCTTCTCCAGGGCGACGCGCGACGAACGATAGTTGGAGGTGAGAGACGAGCTTGAGTCCACGTGGAGCAGAGAGACCGTGTGGAGTTGCTGCGCTAGTCGCCCACTGCACTGCTTCAGTCGACCCTAAAAGTTTATAGGGGCGTTTGCTGTCCCTCACTGCGGATAGTCTCATGTCGCAGGTGTGCAGGCAACTGCACAACGGGAGAGCCGCGACCTCAAACCGATCTCAAACCGGGCATAACCTAAAACCCTATGCAGGCAACTAAACACACGCTAGAACTTGGCTGTGTAGCAACCAAATACCGGCTCGCTGCGGGACTTCATGTTCTGATCTCAAGTTCTCAACTTCGTGTCTTGTTCTACTGCCCCATGTGGCAGCACATGGAGAGGCCATTGCATTTTAAGCCCAGCCCAGTAAATACTATGGCACAGCACACAAGAGATCGTGATCGGAGTAACGGGCCCATCATCTATTTCCCTCCGTTACTGAGCGTCGCCTGATTTGCTTAGTGTTGACATTTCGTTATTGTGAGAAACGAGCCCTGAAAGGTAGAGGTTTCGGTGATTAATGACAACCTAATGTCGTTTACTAATGAGTTCATGCCTTAAAAGGGTTTATATTAGAAATTGAGCTCATTGGTTGATTAAAAGAGGCCTCTACTTTCAAATTCTATTGGACGGCTTGTGGTTTGATCGAGCTAGCAAGAAGATCGAGTGTTCCTCTAGCTCTAAGTGTCAAAAGGTGAAGAAGGGCATTTAGTTTCCTCTTTGCTAGCTTTAGTCGAGCCGTACTATCAAGAGGGGTTGAGGTGAGTAGCTTGAGTCACTTCAAATTCGAGAATTCTCCAACTTTCAAGTGCATCTAAGTTCTAAAGCTCAAGCACCTTAAAACATGCCAAAACACACTCACTTTTGTTGCTTAAGTCAAGAGAAAACCTTTCGAAACTCCTCTCAAAACTCTGGTTGAAAAACAGCGCTAAAACGTTTTTTTCTGTACCACCGGACTGTCCGGTGGCTAGCCATCGGACTGTCCGGTGGCATAAATCGGCGCTAGGTAATACTGTTCGGCACAGGGCTCCAAGAAGCCATCGGACAGTCCGGTGGTAGACCACCGGACAGTCCGACGCCTCCGTCGGACGGTATAGACCGAGGTTTTCTCAGCTTGTGTCTAAAAAGGAAAGAGTGCCGTCGGACGGTAAAATACCGTCCGACGGGCTCATCGGGCGCTATAGGCTGAGGGGTGCTGCCGTGGACCAATGCTAATTCATACCGTCGGACTGTTCGACGGGTAACCGTCGGACCGTCCGATGGTTCCTGTAGTCATGGCGGGAACTGAGTTTTCAAACACTAGAAGCCGTCGGACTGTCCGGTGGCAACGCACCGGACTGTCCGACGGGTACGCAGAAAAATGGTTGAAACTCCCCAACGGCTAGTTTTGGAGCTCTACCCTATTTAAAGGCCCCCTTCCCCTCATTGGCTACCTTTGCAACCCAGGAACACTCATATACACTCAAAGGTCACCTACACCACAAATTCCACACTTAATCTTGAGCTTTGGGCAAGAGACTTGAAGGGAAGAGAACTCCTTGATTGGAGTTGAATCAAGTGAAGCCAAAGCTTGTTACTCTTGGTGATTGCGATCACCTAGACGGCTGCGGTCATGTGTTCCGCGAGCTCCCGGTGCTTGTGGGAGAAGCGGAGCAAGCCCTTTGCGAAGGGATTGTAACCGGTTCAAGCTCGCCGGTCCGGAGCGGAGAAGAGCTTCATAAAAAAGAGAGCACTTGGTCCGCGGATCAAGGGGTTGCTTGACCTTTGTGAAGGTCACTTTGCCAACCTCATTCCTTGCGAGGTTTGGGGTCGGGATCCTTACGAGGAGCCCGCGAGAGCAAAGCCTTGCGAGGGGCGCCAAACGAGGAGTAGGGGGTTGAGACCGTGTGTCTCCCCGAACCTCGGAAAAAATTCTTGTGTCTCTCTTTACATTTTCGCATTTACTTTCCGCACTTTACTTTCTTAGAATTGCATGCTTGGCTCTAGGTTACAAACCTTTTGTGCGTGTAATTCATTAGGATCACTTGTTTAGGCACTAGGGTGAATTGGGACTTGTGCGATAGGTTTTAATTTTGAGTTTAGAAATTAGAAGTCCAATTCACCCTCCTTGGACATCTTGATCCTTTCAATTGGTATCAAAGCGAGTGCTCATTGGTTGAGGCTTCACCGCCTTGAGCAAGATGTCTAGTGGGGAAGGCCCTCCGCCCGTGTTCAATGGTGATGACTTCCCATATTGGAAGGTCCGTATGGAGTCGTACATGGAAGCCATTGATCCCCTACTCTATACCGCGGCCGTCACCGGCTTTCCCGCCATGGTCGATAAGGATATGCCCACAACGTCGGAGCAAAATTACGAGAAGTGGAATGCCAAGGCTCGTAATGTTCTCTTCCGTGGCTTGTGCAAAGAGGTTTTCAATCGCGTGAGAACCATCAAGGACGCGCACAAGCTATGGAAAGAGATTTGTGCGCTCCATGAGGGAACCTTGAGCGAGAGAGAGCAACGCCATAGTACTCTTAGCAAGAAGCTAAGTGATTTTCGTATGCTTCCTCATGAAAATGCTAATCAAATGTATTCTCGCTTGAATATGCTTGTAGAGGAGATCAACGGTCTTGGTTTGACTCAAATCAAGGAAGATGATGTGGCAAGGAAGATATTGGACCTCCTTCCGGTCGATAAATATGGCCACATTGTCACGGTTCTTCACCAAACCGACCTCTCCAAGGCTACTCCATCCGGTGTGCTTGGGAAGGTCAATGCTCATGAGATGTATATGCACATCACACCGGATGCGGAGCCTCCAAGCAAGAAGAAGGACATTGCCCTCAAGGCAAGCTCATCAAAAGAAAAGAAATCCACCTCCAAGAAAATCATTGTGGTGGACACCCAAGAAGAAGATGAGCAAGAAGAAGAGGATAGCGATGATGAGGTGGCCCGGCTTGTGCACAAGGTCACTTGTGCCTTGGGTCGCCTTGACAAAAAGGGCATCAAGTACTCCTCAAGCAAGAAGAAGTTCTTCCCATCCAAGAAGAAGCTTGAAGAAACGGAGTGCTACAAGTGTGGCAAACTTGATCATTTCTCATATCAATGCCGAGTTGCCACCAAGAAGAAGCAAGAAAAGAAGAAGTACAAGAATGACTCAAGTGATGATGAGAAGAAAAACAAGAAGAAGGCCCCCAAGCAATTCAAGAAGAAATTCTTCAAGAAGAAGGACAAAGCTTACATTGGGGAGTGGATGACCAATGAGGATACATCAAGCAATTCCTCCGATGCAAGTGATGATGAAGATGAAGTGATTGCCGGTCTTGCTATTGTGACTACCTCTACACCGACACCGACTTCATCTACTCCATTATCCACTCCACACCTATGCCTCATGGCTAAAGGTGACAAGGTAAAGACCTTTGACGATTTCTCCGATGACGATAATGATATGCCTTCCTATGATGAACTTGTGAGTCTAGTTGAGGATCAAAACAAAATATTGAGCAAGTTAAGTGCCAAGCCTGAGAAGATCAAAGTTGAGAAGAAGACACTCTTGAGCAAGTGCAATGAGCTAGAGATGAGCAATGATAGTGGTAAAGTTGATGAGATGCAAAAGAAGATCAATTGTCTTGAAGAGGCAAATGAGAAGCTTTCATCAACAAAAAGGCAATTGGTCAAAGAGAGAAATGCACTTGATTATGGCTACAAGATGGTCAAGAAGTCTCACATTGAGTAAACACAAGAAATCAAAGAACTCAATGAAACTCTAGATGAAGTGAATAAGTGCTATAGGGAGTTGGCAACCACTCATGAAGATCTTTGTGAAAGAAATCGCATTTTGCGACTCCATAGCATTGAGCTTGATGAAGCAAGAAAAGGGCTAGAGGTAAAGCTTCTAGAGATCAACTCTCTTCGCAAGATTGATGAATCTCCCAATGACATCAACTCTTGTGAGAAGACATGTGTGCCCAAGAGTGAGCATGAGAAGCTAGTGATTGAACTTGAGAAGCTCAAGATTGAATTGAGAAAATTCCCCAATGTGCTCAAGGGAGACAAGCCATGTGAAAAGTGCAAAAACAAGAGCTCAAGTGATAAAGAAGCTAATGTTCTTATCAAGCTAAAGGATGAGAATGAAGATCTCAAGCTTAAGGTTAAGAGTATGAAGTCCGGATATGGCACATTGCTCAAAGGAAATGAAAAATACAATGAGATGCTTACATTCCACGCCATCAACTATGAGAGAAATGGGCTTGGTTACCCACCGTTCAAGGATACTTGCAAGCCGGCACCATCCATCAAGTTAGAAAAGCCAAAATGGTGCACCGAGTGCATGACCGAGGGTCACTTCATGTTTGAGTGCAATGCTCCTCCCAAGAAGCCCATTGACAAGCAATTGAGAGCATTTGCATTTGATGCTCATTATGTGCTTCAAAGGAACTCAAAAGGACAAGTGAAGGCAAGGTTTATGGGAAAGAAGGATGAGACTAGGCCAAAGAAGCTTTGGGTGCCTAAAGTTATCATTCCAAAGATTCCTAACCCCAATGCTAGATAGACTCCTAAGCCTAAGCCAAATGCACCTACTCTTCGGTGGGTGCCCAAGTCTCAAGCTTGATTTGCTTGTGTGTAGGTGAACTACAAGACCGGAGGATCACATTGTGTGATGGATAGTGGATGCACACAACATATGACCGATGATTCCCGGATGTTCACCTCACTTAGTGGAGATGTGGAGAATTATGACAAGATCACATTTGGTGACAACTCCAAGGGCAAAGTTGAAGGTTTGGGCAAGATTGAGATATCAAGTGAATATTCCATCAATAATGTGTTGCTAGTTGACTCCTTGAATTTCAATCTCTTGTCCGTGGGTCAATTGTGTGATTTGGGTTTCCAATGCCTATTCAAGCCAAATGAAGTGATAGTGAGCAAGATCGATGGTGGTGAAGAAGTCTTCAAGGGTTTCCGACACAACAATCTATACCTTGTCAACTTTAACTCCAAGAATGCCAATTTGCAAGCATGTTTATTCTCCAAAAACTCAATGGGTTGGTTGTGGCATAGAAGGCTAGCTCATGTGGGAATGAATACTCTCAAGAAGGTCATGAAGAAAGATCTAGTCCGTGGTTTGAAAGATATCACATTTGAGAAGAACAAGTTATGTAGTGCATGTCAAGCGGGCAAGCAAGTTGCAAACACTCATCCTAGCAAGACTTTCATGTCCACCTTAAGGCCACTAGAGCTACTTCACATGGATCTCTTTGGTCCAACCACATATACAAGTATTGGTGGCAACAATTATGGTTTTGTGATCGTGGATGACTTCTCAAGGTACACATGGGTTTACTTTCTTGAGGACAAGACCGAGGTGGCACATGTCTTTAGCAAGTTTGCCAAGAGAGCTCAAAATGACTTCTCAAGAGTATTGTGATGAAGTTGGAATCAAACATGAGTTCTCCGCTACATATACTCCTCAACAAAATGGTGTAGTGGAGAGAAAGAATAGGACACTCATCACTCTCGCAACATCAATGCTTGATGAATATGGCACAAGTGAGAAGTTTTGGGCCGAAACAATCAACACCGCTTGCTATGCATCCAACCGATTGTATCCTCACCGCCTCCTCGACAAGACTCCATATGAATTGCTCAATGGGAGAAAACCAAATATCTCATATTTCCGGGTGTTCGGGTGCAAATGTTATATCTACAAGAAGCGTCAACACTTGGGTAAGTTCCAAAGGCGTTATGATATTGGTTTCTTACTTGGTTACTCATCAAAGTCCAAAGCATATCGCATATTTAACAATGCCACCGGCATGGTTGAAGAGACGTATGATGTGGAATTTGATAAATCTAATGGCTCCCAAGGAGCACATGTTGATGTTGTAGATATAGATAAGGAACCACTTGTAGAAGCAATGAAAAATATGCCAATCGGTGATATCAAGCCTAAAGAGGATGAAGATGAAGTGCAAACTATTGATCAACCATCCTCTTCCATGGCACCTCAAGATGGTAGTGAACAAGACAAGATCCTTCCAAATGAAGATGTTCATGTACCTCAAGAGCAAATCGATGAGCAAACTCAAGATGTTGGTACACCGGTTCAAGCACCTCAAGTGGCACCTCAAAGAAGAAGTCAACTCACAAGTGGACACCCCAAAGAACTCATCATTGGTAGTCCAACAAGAGGAGTGACAACAAGATCTCGCAATACCGCCGCATTTGTTCAAGCCTACTCCTTTGTCTCTAGTATTGAACCATCAACTATTGACCAAGCTTTGAGTGATCCGGATTGGGTAAATGCCATGCATGAAGAGCTTAACAATTTCACAAGAAATGAAGTTTGGACACTTGAAGCTAGACCAAAGGATGCTAGAGTGATTGGAACTAAGTGGGTCTTTAGGAACAAGCAAGATGATGAAGGCAACATTGTGAGAAACAAGGCAAGGCTTGTGGCAAAAGGATACTCTCAAGTTAAAGGAATTGATTTTGGAGGGACTTTTGCACCGGTTGCAAGATTGGAGGCTATTCGGTTCCTTTTAGCTTATGCATCCCATCATGACATGAAGCTATATCAAATGGATGTGAAGAGTGCATTTCTCAATGGATACATCAATGAGCTAGTATATGTTGAGCAACCACCCGGTTTTGAAGACCCAAACCATGCCAATCATGTATATAGGTTGTCCAAAGCTCTCTATGGATTAAAGCAAGCACCGCGAGCTTGGTATGAGAGGCTTAGGGACTTCCTCATTGAAAAAGGTTTTACAATTGGCCGAGTTGACACCACTCTATTCATCAAAAAGACGGACAATGATCTCTTTGTTTGCCAAGTGTATGTTGATATCATTTTTGGCTCGACAAATGAAGAGTATTGCACGGAGTTTGGCAAGATGATGGCAAAGGAATTTGAAATGTCGATGTTCGGGGAGCTCACTTTCTTCCTTGGGTTTCAAATCAAGCAACTAAGAGAAGTGACTTTCATCTATCAAGAAAAGTATACAAGAGACCTACTCAAGCGATTCAAGATGGATGATTGCAAGCCGATTGAAACTCCAATGGCAACTAACACAAAGCTCGACCCCGACGAGAGTGGTATCAAGGTGGACCAAACTCTCTACCGGTCCATGATAGGTTCGCTTCTCTACTTGTGTGCTTCTAGGCCGGATATCATGTTTAGTGTGCGCTTGTGTGCCCGGTTTCAAGCTGATCCCAAGGAGTCTCACCTCACCGCGGTGAAGAGAATACTAAGGTATCTCAAGCACATCCCTTGCATAGGCTTGTGGTACCCCAAAGGCGCTAGTTTTGAACTCTTGGGCTACACGAATTCGGACTTTGCCGGATGCCGTGTTGAGCGTAAGAGTACCTCCGGGGGTTGCTACTTGCTAGGGCGCTTGCTCGTTTCGTGGTCTTCTAAGAAGCAAAACTGCGTATCCTTGTCCACCACGGAAGCAGAGTATATAGCAGCGGGGTCCTCTTGTGCCCAACTTCTATATATGAAGCAAACGCTCAAGGACTACGGAGTGGAGCTTTCTAGGATCCCTCTCCTTTGTGACAACGAGAGCGCGGTTAAGGTTACCAACAATCCGGTCCAACACTCTCGAACCAAGCACATAGATATTCGCCATCACTTCATAAGGGACCACGTTGCAAAGGGAGACATCCTCTTGCGAAATGTGGGCACTAAGGAGCAATTGGCAGACATCTTCCCCAAGCCATTAGATGAGAGTAAATTTTGTAGGCTACGTGGTGAGCTAAACATGTTAGATGCTAGAACGATCATGTAAGTTGCCTTGCCATATATTTTTGCATCATATAGGAGTAAATGCTTGCCTAACTGCTGCAAGATAGAGAGAAGCAAGGGTCTAGCATGAGCCGGTGGAACTTGGTTTCGCTCATGGCTTGGTGAAAGGCTCCTCTTGAAGAAGCTTGTGGGGGGAGTAAATGTGACAAATGTAGCTTTTAAATTCCGCGTGCATTGCATTCCTTGTCATATAGATGTGCACGCATGTTTCATTTCCTATCCATGGTTGTTGTAGCTTGCACGTGCATTGCATGCGTTAGTGTCACAAAGGTGCACTCTTGATGGTATGGAGACTTGTTTCATATACAAGCTTCTCAAATCATGAAAAGAGAATAGAGTAAAGGTCTAGCATTGTTCTTCATGCTTATTGGGTCAAATCCCTCCGGGACAGGAGTTAAACATCTCTAATTCTCCTACGGATAGACTCATACACCTTTTTGGTTCTTAATTGCAAATTTTCTTAGATTTGGAGTTTATGCTTGAAAAATCAAAACTACACATATAGCATGAGAAAATGCACCTATTTTAGAGGGTTTGAGGGGTAAGGGTTTCACCTTGGATTGTCCATACTTGTGTTCATTTGAATCTTCAAAAAGTTGGACAAGAAAAGGAGTTATTCAGCGAAATTCAGTGTCTGAGTATTGCCACCGGACTGTCCGGTGGCTCACCACCGAACTGTCCGGTGGGTGCTCTCTCCCTCTCCGAAATCCTCCCTCAGCTAATAACGTCCGGTGGCTCGCTCCTTTCTGTCCGACGGCACCGCCGGACTGTCCGGTGGCTAACCGCCGGACTGTCCGGTGGCTGAACCGTCTTCTCCTCGAAAAACTCCTCGCGCGGTCTATATCGTCCGATGGTAAGCACCGGACTGTCCGGTGGATCACCACCGGACTGTCCGGTGGGTGGTTCTTCGGTGTTTTTCAACTGTCACCTCTCTGTTTTTAGCGTCCGGTGGATCACTCCTTATCGTCCGGTGGTTCGGTTTATCGTCCGGTGGCTCTTCGAGGGTTTCATAAAACCGCGGGGCCCACTCTCCTTTCTTCTCCACGAGCCCGCGCCTCCCGTGCCCTAGCGCCGCCGCTCCGCCGCCACCACAGCCGCTCCACCTCCGCCGCAGCCTCGCCGGTCGCCGCCGCTCCTCCACCTGCACTGCGCCGCGCTGCCCTGCGCCGTCACCGCGTCACCCGGCGCCTCCTTCGCGTCGCCCGGCATCGCCTCCGCGCCGTCCTGCACCGACGCCGCGCCGCCACCCCACGCCGTCGCACCGCTCCACCACCGTCGTTTCTCCTTTCGGCGCCGCGCGGTCTTGCACTGCCGGCTCTCTTGTGCCCTAACCTCGCTGCCGGCGCTGAGCCTTCTTCCCCGGGCACTCCTCCTCGTCCTCGGTCTTCTCCCTTTCCGATCTCGGTGAGCAATCCTTCTTTTCCTCATCTTATGCTATCCTTGCTCACTAAGTTTCACATTAGGAATTCATTTCTAAGGGACTCATGGCATGTGGTTGCAATCTGAGTCAATTTAATGTCAATGCACTAATGGATTAGAGTAATTTAGCCCTAATATGAGATGGTCACGCATTTTGGTGAAAATTACCCCAAGTTTGACGCTTGACATGCATTCCATGAGTCCGAAAATCCAATTCTTGCTCTAGGTCTCACCTTGCTTAATTAAAAAAATTCCACGCACCTAATCCTTCTCGACTATCTGTTCCTTGAATGTGTGTTCCAGATGGGTCGTGAGCGAGAGGCCGAGGCTGTCGAGTGGGCTGCAGATGCCTTCGATGCCATGCAGAGTCATCGTGCGGGAGGGATACGGATTGGAGAGCAGAGGCAGAATCCTCCTCGCAGCGGCCGACCACCTCCGCCGACTCCTCACAGTGCTCGCACTAAGAGAGCCACTCCTCCCAGCCAGCCACAGGAGCGTCAGAGACATGGTTTAGTGTCACCCGCTGAGATCATCGCAGCGCAGGAGGCCCAGGAGGCCCGGATTCGCCGAGCAGCTGCCAGAGTCCAGCAACAGAGACAGGGTGAGCAGCAGGGACAGGGTGAGGATGAGGCACCTCCACTAGCCTCCGTGTGGGAGGAGTACGCATTCTCCTCAGTTCCAGGACCTCCCACACTTCTAGCCGATGCACAGCTGTCTGACTACAGGGCCTATGAGGGTAGGAAGCTCAAGAAGCTTCGCAACTATCTCACAGCAGAGCAGTGGCAGCCAGAGGAGCGGGACGTAAGAGTGGATCGCCGTTTCCAGACACTTGTTCAGGCTTCACTCTACGAGGGTTCCAGAGCAGCTGGGATGGGTCTGTTTCCCCACTCCGTTCTTGCTATCCCCAGGATGGGAAATGTGATACAGCGGGATCTCTTTCAGTACTTCAATCACATTCCCGGACTGCCAGACTTTCTTGAGCACATCCACACATATGTGGAGGATTGGGTCCGCGTGTTCTACGCCACCCTGTACGTCGGCCCAGAGCGAGACTATATTCAATTCATGTTTCAGGGATAGCCAGTGCGACTATACAGAGGGAACATGACGATTCTACTAGGCCTTGAGTTGTCAGACCGTCGCCTCCACACCGATGTCTACGGTGATTTGGAGCCACCTCGTCGCTCGAAGAATGAGCGGACAGTACTGACAGACGACGAGGTGCGTAGTATTTTCCGAGACGAGGCTCCGGAGCGCGCACCACCCTATCTCACTCCTGAGGCAGGGATAGTTCACAGGGCCATGCGCCGTACACTGATGCCTAGGAGTGGATACAGAGAGGGCATCACCACTCTTCAGCAACACCTGCTCAGGGCCCTTATGCAAAGGATCCGATTTTGTGTTGTGGACTTCCTGATAGCAGAGATGGAGGACGTGATCACCGACGGGATGGGTGCTCACAGGAGCTTCCCATTCGCCCACTACATTTCTCACATGCTGAGTCGGATTGATCACGATCCAGAGGCACCGCCCCTTCCTCAGATGGTGCTGTTCCATGCGGTCCGCACGAGTTTCCCGACACACAAGGCTCGTGTACCGCCCGCTCCTAGAGCGCCGGTGCAGGGGCCTGTGCCACCACAAGGACCGCAGGACCAGACTCCCCCTCGAGACACAGAGACAGAGACAGTACCAGAGACAGGGGGAGCGACTGCTGCAGACACGGACAGCGGGGATGACAGTTCTGACGACGAGCGCGCGCCACCTCTGCTCATACTTCCTCATGATCATGAGGCAGGTGGCTCGCGTACTCCACCACTACCCCCACCGCCGCCTGTCGTCACTGCAGCTCAGGTCGCCACCGCTTCTGACATAGCCTCAGTGCTACAGATGATGATGGAGCAGCAGAGGCGGGCAGACGAGCGCTACGCTCAGCAGCAGCAGGAGAGTGACCGCCGTTTTCAGCTCCTTTTACAGCAGCAGTAGCAGATGCAGCAGCGGAGCGATGACAGGTTCCAGCAGGCCGCCGAGCAGCAGACACGCCTTCTCTCGACAGTCACTTCGCTTGTCGCAGGGCTCCGGGCTGAGACTCACCAGCAGATTGAGTCCCTGCGACAGCAGTTCCAGCTTGCTCCGCCACCTGCAGTCTCTCAGGCCTTACCCTCCACTGACCCGAGCCTCCAGAGCCCGTTTGCTACGCTGGCCACTCTGAGCACTTCACCGCTCGACTTTTCCTACTCAGAGTTGCTTGCGAGTCAGCCACGGATGGAGATGACTCAGCTTCACGCTCGCACCCTGCACTTCGACACTCCTCCGGCGACGCTCCCTGACTTGCCTCTGACCTCGGAGTCTGTGCCTCCAGCCCCAGTTAGCCAGCTTCAGATGTCTGGGCAGCCTCCGGTCAGCAGTGCTTCACAGCTCTCTCCAGTGCCTGAGTCGTCCGAGCCGTCAGCCTCCGAGCCAACTCTGGAGTTTCAGTTTGCTACCCAGTCGGCCTAGCCCAGCTTCCACACTGCTTCCACCACGTGCTCGACGACAGGTGCCACTGCTCCGGCCACGATGACGACGCCGACCCTCCCCGTCTCTGCTCCGCTCGACGCTCCAGGCACTCTTACACCCTCCGACATCGAGCGAGCGGTTGCCGACGCCACGGAAGACAGCGACTCCGACTCGCCGTCGCACTTCATCCTGTCCGCTCAGAAGGACGGCTCTCAGCTTCCTGACCCTCCGGCGTCGTAGGTCTCCCTTCTTGGTGCTTGACGCCAAAGGGGGATAATGGTCTTAGGGGGAGCTTAGGGGGAGAGTTAGTAGAGCTAGACAGTGTCTAGTAGTCGGGGGGAGTTTTTGAGAGAGATCTTTTGATGTATGATGGATTTTATTTTGGATATTGACCCATGTCATGACTTTTGGCTTTTGAGCATGATGTATGTTCTCATGACTATGGTTCCTTGATTGAGGCTGTGACTCTATGTGTTTATATTCATGTTTTTCTTTGAGCATTGCATTTACTTTCTTTACTTTACTAGCTCTACTCGTTATTGTTGTCATCAATCACCAAAAAGGGGGAGATTGTGAGAAACGAGCCCTGGAAGGTAGAGGTTTCGGTGATTAATGACAACCTAATGTCGTTTACTAATGAGTTCATGCCTTGAAGGGTTTATATTAGAAATTGAGCTCATTGGTTGATTAAAAGAGGCCTCTACTTTCAAATTCTATTGGACGGTTTGTGGTTTGATCGAGCTAGCAAGAAGATCGAGTGTTCCTCTAGCTCTAAGTGTCAAAAGGTGAAGAAAGTCACTTAGTTTCCTCTTTGCTAGCTTTAGTCGAGCCGTACTATCAAGAGGGGTTGAGGTGAGTAGCTTGAGTCACTTCAAATTCGAGAATTCTCCAACTTTCAAAACAGCGCTAAAACGTTTTTTTCTGTACCACCGGACTGTCCGATGGCCTGTCCGATGGCTAGCCATCGGACTGTCCGATGGCATAAATCGGCGCTAGGTAATACTGTTCGGCACAGGGCTCCAAGAAGCCGTCGGACAGTCCGGTGGTAGACCACCGGACAGTCCGACGCCTCCGTCGGACGGTATAGACCGAGGTTTTCTCAGCTTGTGTCTAAAAAGGAAAGAGTGCCGTCGGACGGTAAAATACCGTCCGACGGGCTCATCGGGCGCTATAGGCTGAGGGGTGCTGCCGTGGACCAATGCTAATTCATACCGTCGGACCGTCCGATGGTTCCTGTTGCCATGGCGGGAACTGAGTTTTCAAACACTAGAAGCCGTCGAACTGTCCGGTGGCAACGCACCGGACTGTCTGACGGGTACGCAGAAAAATGGTTGGAGCTCCCCAACGGCTAGTTTTGGAGCTCTACCCTATTTAAAGGCTCTCCCTCCCCTCATTTGCTACCTTTGCAACCCAGAAACACTCATATACACTCAATGGTCACCTACACCACAAATTCCACACTTAATCTTGAGCTTTGGGAAGAGACTTGAAGAGAAGAGAACTCCTTGATTGGAGTTGAATCAAGTGAAGCCAAAACTTGTTACTCTTGGTGATTGCGATCACCTAGACGGCTGCGGTCGTGCGTTCCGCGAGCTCCCGGTGCTTGTGGGAGAAGCGGAGCAAGCCCTTTGCGAAGCGATTGTAACCGGTTTAAGCTCGCCGGTCCGGAGCGGAGAAGAGCTTCATAAAAAAGAGAGCACTTGGTCCGCGGATCAAGGGGTTGCTTGACCTTTGCGAAGGTCACTTTGCCAACCTCATTCCTTGCGAGGTTTGAGGCCGGAATCCTTACGAGGAGCCCGCGAGAGCAAAGACTTGCGAGGGACGCCAAACGAGGAGTAGGGGATTGAGACCGTGTCTCCCCGAACCTCGGAAAAAATTCTTGTGTCTCTCTTTACATTTTCGCATTTACTTTCCACACTTTACTTTCCTAGAATTGCATGCTTGGCTCTAGATTGCAAACCTTTTGTGCGTGTAATTCATTAGGATCACTTGTTTAGGCACTAGGGTGAACTGTGACTTGTGCGATAGGTTTTAATTTTGAGTTTAGAAATTAGAAGTCCATTTCACCTTCCCTCTTGGACATCTTAATCCTTTCAGTTACCAATCGAATAAACAATAGAGAGTTATTCCAGACAGGCCACACATTACCTCACTCTCTTCTCCGGGCTACAGTATATCCCAATTCCCAACCAATGTTTATATCCCAATTCCCAACTAATGTTTACCAAGGGGATCATCTGGTGGGTGAACCCAATACTGGATTCTGGCAAAAAAAAAAAAAAAAAACGAAAATTCCACCCAAACGCGTTGATTATTTTTGGCTTATCTCCACCACGGCGACTCCCCTGAGCGGAGTTAACACAGGGATCCTGATTTTCCCATACACTGCCCCTCCCCCGCGATTCATAGAACGCGGTCGATTTTCACCCCTGTCGCCTGCCCTCGGCCTCCTCCTGCCGCCCGGCTGGCGCCCCGCTCGACTCGTCGCCTCCTCCCACAGCCGCCGCTGCCGCCGCCGTCGCCGCCGCGTCACCTTCTCCTGCCTCCTCGCGCCTCGCCGGCCGCCCCATTGCCTCCTCGCGCCTCGTCGCCCGTATCCGCCCCCCGCCGCCGCTTGAAGCCGCCGACCTTCGTCCCTTGCACCCTCTTCCGCCGGGATTCGCATCCTCCGCCGGCGAGATTCGTCCGCCGGGGTGCCTCCGCCTCTTCCGGCGTCAATTCGCCGGCGCGCCACCTCCCGCAGCCTTCGCCTACGCGCCGGGACGCCGCGAGCCAGCTTCAAGTCGTCGTCGGACTCTGCCTTTGCCTCTGCCTCATCGCCTCCTCATCAATCCTCGGCCGCCTCTACCTCCTAGCTAAGACGCTGTCGGCTCCAGCAGGAAGGAGAGGAGGCGGGGCTCGGCGGCTGCGCCGGCTCCAGCAGGGAGGAGAGAAGGCGGCCCAGGCGGCGGCCGAACAGGGAGAGTTGGTGGGGGGGGGGGCTGCCCAGCGGGGAAGATGGAAGAGGATGGAAGAGAGGACCGGAGGTGTAAATAATGAAGATGGCCAAACATCTCGATATTTTATGCAGCACATTCTTCACTGAGCCGATTTTGTGGAAAACTTGCTTCGCAGAGCGAAAACAAATAGGGCCACTGTGCATCGCGTGGGCACCCGAGAAATTTCAGATGCACATTATCCCAACTCACCCGAGCAGAGGAAATTAACCCTGGATATAACCACAAGTGGAAACTACCGCAGTGTGACTCTTGAGTGTGACACATAAACATAATCTGGCAGTTGATGCATCTACATATAAACAACCTTATTTCGTATCAGAAAAAGGAAATGCACAGGGACACCAAGGATTCCTTCGCCTGTAGTTTCTGTAGTTCTTGTTTGCCAGCCTATGGAAGAACAGTTCTCACCACCTTCCTGTCTACTCCAAAGGACTGCGCCACGGAAAAAAAAGGATTATTAACTTAGCACATAACATCCGCTTCAGAATGTTAACCAACAGCATGCAGTTTTATTCGTAGGTACAGCTAGAGGCAAAGGCGCACAGTGCCACAGTGGGCAACTTGTTCATATCAAACAAGGGGAAGGATATGAGCAGCAACTTTTGAACTTTAGTGTGATTTATGTTAACACGCAAGTTGGATTTTATACTTCATAGCATAGATGTACGCGCAGCATGCACGTGTTGTGAGATAATCAAGCAAACAATAGAAAAAAAAAGAAAATAGAATTAAAAGAAATAAGTTCTGATTGATTAGCGTCATTCCTTTCTCATTAAAACCAAGAGAAGGAAAGTAACAGGTGGGTATGGATATAAAATGAGGTAAGAAATAAAGAAAAAAAAGTAGATGAAACATTTTGCATCTATAGATTTTGGGTCTTTCTACCCCTTTTCAACCTTTTCTAAACTGCGCAGTAGGATCAGCGTGAGGATACCGTATACCCATGCCTTTGTAGGTAAAAAAGTTCTTTAGAAAACTCGTTTTTTTATAGTGCAGATAAAATGGCATATCCTTGAGGCTTCAGAAAAGACAATTTTCATGAATCATTGGAATTTGGAGGCATGGGAAATTACAAAAGATTTTTAGAAAACTCGCTCTCTTTTATAGTGCAGATAAAATGGCATATCCTTGAGGCTTTAGAAAAGACAATTTTCATGAACCATTGGAATTTGGAGGCATGGGAAATTACCGAAGCATCTCGAATCTGAATGAATTAACCATTAACGTTTACATACCTCCAAACCACAGTCATTCACATAAACGTTTGTGAAGACCTCAGACGGATCAGGCATGGGACTCTCCTGCTCATATAAACTTCCGTCAGCTCAGAAGCACAATTGCTTTGAATAAATGAAGGGCATATGACATGTATAAATGGATACAGAACATTATTTAGCAGAGTCGGACCTTTGCTTTAGCAATGGCAGCATCAACTTGCTTCCTTATCTCCTTTTCCATGTCCTAATAGGAAAGATTAGACCACGTTAAATAACGAACTTATAACACATTCCAATTTTGTTCTATCTACCAAATAGAAGGACGTTGTTCAAGGCCATGTGCTTTTGTAATACATTTGCACTCTTAACAATCCAGACTATACCTTAAGCTCTTGGGCTGTGGCGAAGTCATGGGATAAAATGAGCTTCCTAACCCTTTCGATTGGATCACGCTCCTGTTGGTAGCATAAATTCATAACACAAACAAATCATTCACAATGTTCATCACCAGAGGAACATATTTTTTCAGTGGTGAGACAATCGTTATCTTTGCTTTCCAAAAAAAAAAAAAAAATTGTTATCCTAACCTGTCTTATCCCTGCAATCTCATTCCTAGTGCGGTAGGTGCTACCTGGATCTGACATAGAGTGCCCATGGTATCGGTAGGTGTCCATCTCAAGAATCTAAAATAAGAAATGGAAAGAACCATGGTAACCGGTAGTTTTAACAAAATATACATGTTAACATAGCCTGATAGCACATTCAAAAACCAGAATGAAATAATAATCGACCATATATTTCCATAGCATGTCAAATTGTCAACTCAACAGAAGTATCAGGGACGTAAAAAAAGAAATACCTGCTGCTTTCTAACAATGTTTTTCCACATGATCTGGAGTAACGTAGCATATATACTAAGGATCATGAATCTAATAAATGGAAAAAAATAAGCCATTGAATCCAGACACATTCGAATTATTGTTGTTCATTTTTTCTTCAGCTGCCAATATCTCTAGCTGGACTCTTGTTCCACGTTAATGTTTTTAGTTTGATCATTAGTACAATAATCTTTTGACTCTTTTTCAGTAATTTTTGGTTAAATGGTTCCTTCAGAAACAAACCAATGGCAGTGAAATGAAACACTAGGTTAGCGTCTTTTTTTAGATAACGGAAAATAATCCGGTTTTCAACTTTTCAAAGAAAGCCTCAGACCACACTTATTACAAACTTAAAATCCAAAGGAACAAAAGGGGACCGAGTTTCAACTTAGCAAGATAGATGAAACACAAAAAACCATCATATCGAAAAGAAAAAAAACTCAACCAACTTTGGATTGCACAGTGAGTATGGGTGTAGGGATTTACAACAGATACTTACAAAAAAAGGGTATAAAGGCTTCAAGTAAGAAATATTGATGTCTAAAGGTTAAGACATAGGCTGCAGTTAGCATAAGCTTTTGGTTTAAAATGTTCATGCTCCAAGACCGCATTTCAATACACTATAGTGAACAGTTTGCAGACCCTCAAATCAGAACAGGGAGTAATGCCAATGACAGAAATGTACAATGCTGGAGAAACTTGCTTCTAGGCTAATCAGTCATCTGCAGTGACTATCATCTAACACAAAGTGTTGCATTCTAGGCTTTCCTCTTGGATAGAACATGACGATAAACACATGTATAAAACAAAAGCAAGCCTGCATTATGGTAACATATGCCAGGAAAGATAGCACCACTGACAAGAACTAAGTTCAGGATAAAATAGTAAAAGCTAAACAGTAAAAATCTCAGGATAAAACAGTATAACTGAGCCCCAGAAACACTGGAAGTTGGTCTAAGAAACACTGGAATTGAAATGAAGTAATATTCTAGAGTAGTTCCGGTTGCATATAAGATCATAATAAGGAAATGGATGGTATCATGGTAAGACTGCATCCAGGAAAACAGAGGGGCAAACACGTCAAGCTAGTAGGTAGGCAGAAAGATGTATGTATCTGCCTGTTTTTCAGTTAACCTTTCCAGAATCGTTTCTTTTCTTTTAGTGTGTTAGTGTGTGCATCCCCTGTACATAGTAGCATGACACACAATGAACTACTAGTAACCTGTTCCAGCCTAACCCCCGTACGAAGTGTACTCCAAGATGACAGAGATCAGAGTTATTTCTGAAGTACTCACAATTGGTCCATTTTCAAGGGCATGTTCTTTGGCAAATTTGCAAGCTTGCTTGACTGCAAGAACATCCATTCCATCGACCTGCACGTACCATTTCGCAGGATTTGCTGATCCAACGAACAGAGATTCCAAACAAAAGGAGATGAATGCCAACAAGACTATTTTTTACCTTCAGCCCAGGCACATAGTCCCCGCGCTTGTAGTAAGCCGGGTTCTTGGAGGCCCTCCACTCTGCCGTCCCCATCCCATCTGCACAAATCGTCGTCCTCAAGCAGATGATGAACAGTAGCAGTAGTACGTCGGTGTAATAGTTAGTGGTTGGCAAAAAGAAAAAAAAATAAAAAGAAGAAAAGAAGTCACGTACAGTGATTGTTCTCGCAGACCAATATGACAGGCAGCTTCCATAGCGCGGCCATGTTGAGCGCCTCGAAGAGCTGCCCCTGGTTGGCCGCCCCATCGCCGTAGAGGTCGAAGGTGACGGTCCCCTCCTTCCTGTACCTCTGCGCGAAGGCGATGCCGCAGCCGAGCGGCACCTGCGCGCCGACGATGCCGTGTCCGCCGAAGAAGTTGGCGTCCCGCTTGTACAGGTGCATGGACCCGCCCTTGCCCCTGGAGCACCCGTCCCGCCGGCCCATGAGCTCGGCGAAGGCGGCGGCGAGGTCCCCGCCGCGCGCGAGGTAGGCGCAGTGGTCGCGGTAGGCGGTGATGAGCGCGTCGGCGCGCGTGGCGGCGGCCTCCATGCCGACGGCGACGGCCTCCTGGCCGTCGTAGAGGTGGCAGAAGCCCCGGATGAGCTTGGCCTTGTAGAGCGAGTCCGCGGCGATCTCGGCGCGCCGCATGAGCGCCATGTCGCGGAAGAAGGAGAGCAGCTCGCGCGCGGAGGTGCGCACCGCGCGGGGCGGCGGGTCCACGATGTGGGATTGGAAGGGCGCCGAGGTGTCCACCGTGATCGCGGCCGTGGAGTCGGAGACCCCGCGGGCGGGCAGCAGGCAGGGTAGCTGTGGTGGTGGCGGCGGCGGCGCCACGCGCGGGGTCGGGGTGCGCGTGAGGCGGCGGAGAAGAATGGCCGCGGCCATGGCGTTGGCGTTGGCGTGCCGGGTGGCGGGAACGGGCGCCGCGGACTGAGGGAGCTGCCGGCGACGTGCGCGGCACAGGGAAAGGGGAATGGCGGGTTTTTGCCGGGGATTTCGTGGCGTTTTTGCGTTGGTTGGGTGTGACGTGTGTTGGGGCGGCCACGGGGGGCAATGGTGGCGTGACACGCTCGCTCGCGGGCGCGGCGGGTGGTGGAGCCGACCGCCGACGCGTGGTGCGCGGGCGTCGTGGCGTCGCGCGGCGCGACGGACGGGAGGGCCGAGGGCGCGCGCCGTGTCAATCCAATAGACCTCGTTGCGGCGTCGGTCGGTCTGCTTCTCCATATTCTACACGACCGTACCATGCACAGTGAGCTTGACTTTGCTCGCACAGAAAAAGCTAAACGAGACGACCTTTCGGGATTCTCTACTTCCTCCCTTCGGCATCGTTTGGTTAATCGTGTATCGGGGTGGATTTGACGTGGAATGCAGGAAATAGAGTGTATTTAAATTCACAATAGTTTAAATTTTTTTCAATTCTTTTCATTGCACTGCAATCCACTCTAATCCACACATCCAAACAAGGCTTTTAGGCTGTCTCCAATAACGTTTCTCAAACGGTTTTTCAAAACACTGTTTTGCACTAATTTAATATAAATGATGTATTGTAGATAGAAAAAAAAAAGTTGGAACAGTAACAATGAGATTTTGAGAAGTGTCGACGGAGAAAGCTTACCGATGGTTTCCTTGCGATCCGCTGGACTGGCCTGCCCAGGACGGACCTGGCCACTGCACACGTCCATCTTTCGAGTTCAGGAAAAAGGCAAATACCTACCAACCTACCTGCTCAGCTCGTGAGCCGTGAGCCGCCGCTCTTCTTTACAACTAAACAAAAGCAGACAAGCGCACAGGTGGCTCGCCGGCGAAGCGACCTTGCAGCCATTAGCCGCGACACGAGGTCACGTTCGGTTGGCCACGGCCAGCCGTCGTTTTCAGCGTACGTACGGACACCTGTCGCTGGTCGTATCCCCAGATCATGCGGAGGACAGCTACCTGCCCACCTCCATCTCTTCCGCATCGGCGGCGGACGGGTCGGAGCCCGCGCTGGCGGCAGCGGGGAGGGACGCCAGGGGCCAGGCAGGCCATGGCCCCGCCGCAGGAGACGGGCACGCACAGGCACAGCTCGGTATTTTTTTCAAAAAAGAAAACAATAAAATCAATAGAGAACAGGCAAGAAAACTTGGGCAAAACGTCGTGTTTCCGCCAGGCCGGGAACGGGGGCCCAGGAGCGCGCATTTGACCTCATTTGATCTTCAAAGGCGAGGTAGATGGGCTTGATTGCATTGCACCGGACTGGATCGGAGCGCATGGGCCAACAACTGCCTTCTGTGACACAGAATTCCTATATATAACTTCTGAAAGTTTGTAAGTCATACTATCCCCGCTTTTAGACCGTGCATAATGTAACGTTGAATTAGTTTATCTAAGATTTTGAATAAATATTGAAGTTGTTATTTCAGGATGTTGACTATGTTTTATTGATTTACAATGTCTTGGGTGTCTACTTTGAGATTCGTGTACTAGCATGATTGTTGATCTTGTTTATTTAAGATGTTGAATAACGTTTTACAAAATGCTGAATTTATGTTTTAAAATGTTGACTACATTACATTGGTTGATCATGTATTGGTCTCTTGACGACGTGGCATAGTTTATTTAAGGTGTTGTACAAAGTTTAAAGAAGTGTTGAAACTAGGGATTTAAAATGTTGATTAGATCCACTTGAAAAAAAGAGATAAATACTGGTTATATTTATGTTTAATATCGGTGGACTATTTTTTTCGATGATAGTATGACACAATAATAATCGTTATAGCCTTTTATTCGCTTAAATAAAATAGTTTCATATTATTCGATTTATTAGGCTTTAAAAATACATAGTTTAACCAACTTCTGAAAGACAGATATGAAGCCCTGACAATGCGACATCCCCCAAAGCCCAAACTACTGATACAACATGATCTTGTTCTAGCGAGCATAGCATTTCATTCATATATATATTGCTGAAGTCAATGACCTTCGTGTCGGCTAAAACATCGGTGTTTTCTTTTCGTCTACCACCGAAAGAACAAAGAAGTTAAAACTTGTGAACACCCGTGTCAAGTCGAGGACTTGAATTTGGGTGGACAAGTTCCACCACAAAAAACCTAACCAGCTGAGCTGCGCTTGTCAGTGTTAGCTGAACGGCTGAACACATGTCTGTTCACTGTTCTAATACAGGAGTAGAAGCAGCATGTGGGCTTGGCCTCCGCCTGCCCAACGAGGACGCAGGGAAAGTAGCCGTTGGCGAACAGCACCGATCCGATCCGATCCGTGATCCGTCGCCGCCTCCTTACCCAGATGGATTGGATTCCCCTGCAGACAGACTTGACTCCGAGACGACGACGACAGAGGAGTTAAAAAGCAGCCCAGTGGTCCCAACGCGAACATGCCCGTGTCGCTCTCCGCACAGCTAGCTCTGGAAACAACCGAGCAAATCCCCTGCGGCGCGCCGGCTGGTCGCCGTAACCGTGACTCCGTGAGACGTCGACGTGCTCCCTCCCTATCCTTGCGCGCGGCGGGCCGTGGTCTCGAACATGGCCCCATGGCCGTGGCTGTCGCAGTGTTGCTCCGTACGACGTACGTACGGGCGACGAACAAGATTACGAGATGGCGCGGGGGGACCCGGCCGGCGGGCGGCCATTACATGGTAATATTACATCCACCCCTCGAAAGAGACCCTGAACATACATTGTAGAGCAATTGAGGTCGTCTTGATCATATGCATCGTCCCCGGTTGGATTTGAAAGCCAAAGGTTCAAGCCGATCCCCAAGCCCACCAAGAACTTTCAAGTTTTTGGAAAAAAGCCAGAGTAGCACAAAGATCAAGTCGATGTGCCGTTGAAACAACGAACGCCGTGGCAAACGCCAATCGGCCAAATCTTCGTTGCAAGTATGAAGATCTGGCGCCTCGCTCCTCGATGTCCGAATCCAACCGAATGGTAGTAGAAAAACCAAAAAGGGATTTGGAAACGTAAACCCGATTTATCAAGCTTGCGGACGACACCCGCACTTGCCGGTGAGAAAACCGACGAGCCGGAACCAAACAACAACAGAAAACACCATTCCTTTTCCACGCCGAAGAAGTCGGAGAAGCCTGCCGCTTCGAAGCCGTCCGCGCCATAGCCCTTGTCGTCGCCGCCGGAGAAGAGGAAGATACCGCTCACGAGTTCGCCGCCGCAGATGCTGCCATGAAGACCGGCGCCTACAACGGAAGAAGCTTACAGAAGCAGGACACTCACGTATCCTTCACAGAGAATATTGAAGACGACCGCCACGAAAACACCCACCGCGCTGGATTGGTCCTCGCCATCACCGAAGAGGAGACGGAGGCAACAAAATAAGTCATAAACCGCAGCGGCCATGAGCATCCAAACCTTGAATAAGCTAGACTAGACCTAAAAATATAGGTATATACACTTTCGGATGACGAACCCAACGCTCCCCCGACCCTCCGCCGGAGACGAGGAGGAGCGTCGGATTCGCCGCCGAACAGCAGGAGAAAGGGGAATCGGAGAGTTCTAGAACTTGGAGAGCGTGAGCTCAACGACCGCTTTTTGCGAAAGCGACATGGCCTTTTCGCCCTGGTTGCTTGCACGGCCCCCGGGAGGTTTCGCTCGATGACGAGAGAAATGAAATCGATGCAACATGGAATGGAATTCTATGGGTGAAAGCTTTTGTCCTTCCTTTACAAGCGATGCCAAATCCGTCCGGTCACACTTCGGTGCAGTGCCCTACCCACCTAACGTTAATCCGCGTTCCACTATAGGTCTTTAGTGCATGCCAAGATTGCACTGATCATGATTCATGGATCGTTCAAAAAAAAAACAGAAAAAGAAACGACAGAAACGTAAGACGTGCCATCCAACCTAGATGTTTAAAAACTACTCACTCTGCTTTAAATTACAGGCTTCTTTGACCTTTTGGTACTATTTTTGACCAACCTTTTTATTCAAAAAATTATAATTATTATTTTTGCACTATCATTTGTTATTTTGCATTTGACATCTTATAAGGATGGCTTGAAATTTTTACATTTTTAATAAATTTTTTGAATAAAACGAATAGTCAAATTTATTGAAAAAGTCAAACGACCTATGAATTGAAGCTCAGAGAGTAATAAATAAAGACCCTTCGTATGGGGTTTGCTTCTAAAACAAGGTCCACATGAAGGATTACCTTTTCACCGAGGTGTCCACCGTGATCGCGGATGTGGAGTCGGAGACCCCGCGGGCGGGCAGGAGCAGGGGTAGCTGGCTAGCTGCTGTGGTGGTAGTAGCGGCGCCACACGCGGAGTCCGGGTGCGGGTAAGGTGGCGGAGAATGGCCCCGGCCATGGCGTTGGCTGTTGGCGTTGGCTTGGCGGGAACAGGCGTCGCGAACTGAGCAGAAGCCGCGTGAGACGGTGTGGTTCTAGGGGAAATCCGGGAGACAGTCCGGGAGCAGGCAAGCCGCGAGCGACCGGCAACGTGCGCGGTACAGGGAAACAGCAGGTTTTTGCTGGGGTTTTCTAGTGGACTTCGTGGTGTTTTTGCGTTGGTTGGGCGCCTGGGCGGTGTGGCAGGGCGGCCACGGGATCAATGCTGCCGCCACACGCTCGCGCACGCTGCGGCGGGTGCCGAATCCGATGCGTGGTGCACGGACGCGGGGTTCACAATTTCGTTTACTGTCACTCAAATTTTGTTTTTAATTAAAAATTGATTTCTATAATTTTAAATTTGAAATCGAAAAACATCAGTTTTTGGATTGGAAATTCGATTCTCGGTGAGTAGCGGAAACGGAAAATTTCACCAAAATGCATAACTTTCTGATGGGAAAATTAAACCCTGCACGAACGTGGCGTCGCGCGCTGGACGGGAGAACCGAGAGCCGCGCGGCGACTTTTGCTCACAGGTGACGAGCCGTCGTTTCAGGGCTGTTTGTTTCTGCGTTTTTTTTCAAAATTAAATTGTTTTCAATAAATTTATTTTACAATTTGTGTCAAATTCTTACATCCCAAGCGAACCTTCGCTAGACTAGCGGACAGAGGCGATCGCACGTCCATGTTTCAAGTTCAGAAAAAGGACAATACCTACCTACTGGAGAACTCGTGAGACGTGACCCGCCGATCTTCTTTACAACAAAAGGCCTGTTTGGATTTCTTAGTCCAGTGCAAAACGGGTTAGAAAATAGGCTAAAATAGCCAAACAGGAGGGCTAAAGTTGGGCTAAAGTACTCAAACTGGCTAGAATTTTGTAGCCTCCAAAAGAGGAGCTTCTTTGGGCTAAACTGCTCCTTTTCCCACCCCTGCCCCCAGTCCCCACCCTCTCTCTCCTCCCTTTCTCTCTCTCCATGTGCCCGCCGGCCCTCTCTCTCCTTCCATCTCCTTCTCCGTCCCCTCGCTCCCGCACCGCCGTGGCCCCGGCGTCACCGCTTGCCGTCCCTCCTACGCCGCGCTGCCTCCACCGCCGCGCCCCTCTCTCCCGACCTCTCCATCCAACTCTCGCTGGTAGCTCAGCCGCGACACGCCTGAGCGCGGACGCAAGGTGCGCGAGCAGGGCCGACACCAGGAGCCCGTCCTCGTCGTCATCCGTCCCGAGCCTCCCCCCTCCTCGGCCAGTGCAGCCACCTCCCGCGCCACATCGGGGACCTCCGCCTCGTCGCCGTTCTCCGACACAGAGCGCGGCACGCTTCTTCTTCTTGCTCTCGTCGTCCAAGAGCGCGGCGAGGAGGCCTACACAGAGAGCGGGCAGGAGGGATGCGGCGGGGCAGGCCGGCGGCAGGCGCGGCGGACGCGGGGGGCAGGACGGCGGCGGGCGCGGCGGACGCGGGGGGCAGGCCGGCAGCGGGCGCGGCGGGTGCGGCGGGCACGGGGGGCAGGCCGGCGGCGAGCGCGGCGGACGCGGGGGCAGGCCGGCAGCGGGCGCGGCGGGTGCGGCGGGAACGGGGGGCAGGCCGGCGGCGAGCGCGGCGGACGCGGGGGCAAGCCGGCAGCGGGCGCGCCGGGTGCGGCGGGCACGGGGGGCAGGCCGGCGGCGAGCGCGGCGGACGCGGGGGCAGGCCGGCAGCGGGCGCGGCGGGTGCGGCGGGAACGGGGGGCAGGCCGGCGGCGAGCGCGGCGGACGCGGGGGCAAGCCGGCAGCGGGCGCGCCGGGTGCGGCGGGCACGGGGGGCAGGCCGGCGGCGAGCGCGGCGGACGCGGGGGCAAGCCGGCAGCGGGCGCGCCGGGTGCGGCGGGCACGGGGGGCAGGCCGGCGGCGAGCGCGGCAGGCGCGGGGGCAGGCCGGCAGCGGGCGCGGCGGGTGCGGCGGGCACGGGGGGCAGGCCGGCGGCGAGCGCGGCAGGTGCGGGGGCAGGCCGGCGGCGGGGAGATGGAAGACGGGAGAGAGAAGGGAGGGAGAGGAGGAAATTCGGGGTACTTTGGTCTTTTTCCCATGTTTTAGCCCAAGTAACCAAACAAGGGTGGGCTAAAATTTAGTCCCTCAGTTTAGCCCGTTTCTATTAGCCCGCAGGAACCAAACGGGCCCTAAACAAAAGCAGCCAGGCGCACAGGTGGCTCGCCGGTGGAGTGACCTTGTAGCCATAGTTGCGACACGAGGTCACGTTCGGTTGGCCACAGCCAACCCTTGTTTTCAGCGTACGGACACCTGTCGGATCATATGGACCTAACGGGGCCGGGTGACGTGACAACAGATCTGGGCATGTTTGGTTTTCTCACCTAGCCTTGCCATCTCGCCTTGCCTAGCCTTGCCAGCTGAGGAGGGCTGATCCTGCTCTCCTGAGCAAGCAAGCAAAAACTTGCTTTCACAGGTACCGAGGAGGTTGGCAAGTCCATCCAAACACATAGCCCTCTCACTCTCCTTGCCCGGCCAGGAGAGGCAAATGATCCAAACACACACCATCTATTCCGCACCAGCGGCGGATGGGACCGGCATGGGGTCGAAGGCGGCGTCTGTGCGGGCGGCAGCGGGGAGGACGCCGGGGAGGCCATGGCCCCGTGTGCACGAGATGGACACGTCACCTGCGGCCACGCAGGCACACACAGCTTGGTGTTCTTCTTCTTTTTAAAAAGGAAATCAATAGAGTACAGGTAAACCAAGAAGCGTCGTGTTTCCGCCAGGCCGAGCGAGGGCCCAGGAGCGCGTATATGGCCAGCCCATCTTCAAAATGGCAAGGTAGATGGGCCAAGAACTGAACACTCCAAAGTCCAAACTATAGATACACTTGATCTTCTCGTGGTGAGTTAAAACATTTCATATAGGAGTATTGCTTAAGTCCAAACTAGTAGTACAAGATTAATATTGCGGGTCCTACTAGCCAAGCGGAAATCCGTGGTAACAAGTTTCTCCATAGATGACATAGCACAACAAAAGTTTGTTTGGAGAGAAATTGAAGTAGCAACTTGAAGCGCTCCATTTCCATTTCACATTCTTACATCAGAGGGATAAAGATCTGCCCTAACGGGTCGGACATCAAAGGTCTTGTGTCTGCGACTACCGGCATCCAGAAGTGCCGGGGGGTGGTCGTGGTGTGCTTGTGAAGTGAGAGGGAAGAGGGGCGACGAGATGGGAAGAGGGGGTTGGGTGTCTTTTATAGCTCGGCGAAGGAAGGAGGAGGGGAGCTCGGGTGCTGCGGTTGTGGGTGTGCGTGGAGCAGAGGGGCACGACATGCGTGGCGCGGAGTTGTGTGGTGAAACGGTGGGACCAGGGCGGGACTGATGGCGGTGCGGCAGGCTAGCGCGTCGCGTAGCACACGGCATCGGCCTGACGCACTGGTGGTGGCCCGGCGGAAGAAGGAAGAAGACAAGGGAAGGGGGTGTCGACGGTTGGGGCCCGCTATCTAGAGAGAGGAGGGACGCAGCGGGCATTGGCAGGCTGCGCCGGGAGGAGCTGGGCCGGCAGCGGGCCAGACCGAAAGAGAGTGGGGAAGAGGAGGTGGGTCATAGGGGGAAGGCCGGGTGGGAGGTAATGGCGGCGCGAAAGGAAGAAAAAGGTTTTACTTTTTTGATTTTAAATTTGAGTGTGGATTTGGAGAAATTTTTGGGAGAGAATGTGCGAAGAATTTGGTAGGTGTGTTTAAGAGATATTTGGAGAGAGAAATATTTTGCGAATTTCTGGAGACTTTGTTGAGCTCACAAACATACACTCGACAACGATAAGGGTTTTGAGAAATCAATTTGAACTAGGGAGAGATTTAGAAAGAATTTTCCGGGATCAATAATCGGAGTATTATACAACTCAACATGATTGACTAAGGCCTATTGATTAGTAATACCATTTCTCAGTTTGCTCGAAGACCTCATAGCACAACACAAGTTTGTTTAGGGAGAAATTGAAGTAGCAACTCAACATGATTAGCTAATGTCAAAGTTGCATATCATATTCAAATGGAAGTAATAACCATAGAAAACACAAACGTTGCCATTGAGATTTTTGGAGATTTTGTTAAGCTCACAAACATACACTCGACAACAACAAGGGTTTTGAGAAATCAATTTGAATTAGGGAGAGATTTAGAAAGAATTTTCCGGGATCAATAACCGGGGTGTTACACAACTCAACATGATTGACTAAGGCCCTATTGATTAGTAATACCATTTCTCAGTTTCCTCGAAGATCTCATAGCACAACACAAGTTTGTTTAGGGAGAAATTGAAGTAGCAACTCAACATGATTGGGTAATGTCAGAGTTGCATATCCTATTCAAATGTAAGTAATAACCATAGAACACACAAACGTCGCCAAGGTATTGAGATATATATACTATGCCAAAGACCAAAAAATTATGATAAACATAGCATGTATCATTAATCCTTCAGTGACAAACTCATGAACAGTTTGGTCACGTAGCATGACCATCTGGTGAGGATAGTGTCCTCTCAAAGAAAAAGAATAATGTGAATAAATTGCATTGGACTTGGACCAAAACTTCAACTGAACCAACTGTGCAGGCCCATGTGCAAGTTTCGTCACTGTGAGCTATAGAACTAGCATGACTAACATCATCATGAAGAAATATGACATTATTGATTTGATTCAACGATAAGTAACAAACGAGCAATGAGCTAAGATGTTAGAATATAAGCAGCATCACCATAAAGAAATATGACATTATTGATTTGATGTTAGAATATAATGTCTTGGTGGCAATTTTAAAATTAAGAAATAAACCAATTATCTCAACCTCTACGTTAGTAACCTATTTGCCCGACCATGTTTGGATGAGGACGGATCAAGCGTGTGAAAACGTGACTTCAAAGAGCATCAACCATCAAGGCACTTGCTGGTGCTACTCTGTGGGTAATTGTTGTATTTACCAGACCAGAAAGCTACGGGCAATATTTACATGGGCCTGCTGAAATCTGAAATCCTCAGCAGTAGAATCGCAAGATTACGAACTACTAAAGGAGGAACAAATGAGGCACAAATATTTCCTCAGCAGCAGAAGCGTTTAATTATTGGATCAGATGTGTTAACATTGATAGATGGTAGACCGTATTGCGACATGAATATCGGAAAGATTGGGTCTTGCACGTCTTCATGGACAAACATACAACGTCTTCATGGACAAACATACAACAGAATGAAGCAAATCTTTTTCTAAGTGCTACTATCCTAACATTATTAGTCTCATAGGAATACATGTGCGAAAATCAAAGGGTGTTGATCATCCGCTTCATTTCTGCAGATCTCCTTGGATCAGGCTCAGCTATAGCCCTCTCGGTCAAGACATGCTTTATACGGCACATAGATTTCTTAACCTGAAATTATGCAAAGCAAAAATAAATAAATAAAAAATAAAAAAGGAGCCAAGTTCAAGAGCATATATAGATAAATAAATGGCATAGAAGATGAACCATGTGCTGGAGTTTAGGGGGGGGGGGGGGGGGTGTGCAGGGGTAGTTGTTGAAGTTGAAGCCTACGTCTGAGGACTGAGTCCCCACAACATTTCCCTTTAGGTATGTTCTTAAGATGCTAGTAATTATTTTTGCATGGTGAGGTACAGAGGTAGGCTTGCAAATACCCATGCTTTCAATAAATTTTTTAAATAATTCTACTGTCCCACAAAGAAAGTTTATGCTGGAACTGCTTCTTTATATGCCAGGAACTAAACAGAATAGTATTATTAGTTTAATATGAGGCAGTGTATTTTAACAAATTTTACTTCCAGGATTCAGTTAATCAGTTGTCAGATACTCCCATTCAAGATACTATTATTATTTAACAGAATTTACTTCCAGGATCCAGCAAGTCACAAAATACAAAGAGAACCGCCTCAGTTTAGTCAAATGTATTGGATTATTCATTGGACAACCAATAGGGAAAACAGTGTTTAGTATGCTTTATATTTATACAATTATAAAGCTAACAATTAGCAAGCTCATGAAAGTGAAATCCGCAAATGCAACAATGAGCAAAGAAAGAAACCAAGGCAGGGCCGGGAAAACAATATTTCAATTTGCGAAGGAAAACTTTTGATACGCAGAAGAATTGCAGTGGCTTCACACTAACAGATTAAATAAACTATAGTCTTACAAAGCGTGGCATAATTATTGATGAAACATAAGCCGCTTTAACCATCAGTACACATGAAATCAGCATGATTCTGCAGAAATCTCGCGCCCCCCGCGCCCCCCGCCCGGCCCCCTGCTCCCTCGGCCCCGACGCCATCACCGCAACCTCACCGTCCGAGAAGCTTGGCCGCTCCCACCCGCACATGCCCACACACGTCCCACATCCTACCCCCGCACGCTCGCGAAACCTAACCCGCACACCCCACATCCCGCCGCCGTTGCCTGTTCTCCTCGTGCTGCCGCCGTCGACCTCGCGCGCGACCGCCGTGCCGTCGCTCGTGCCCTAGAGAAGAGTGAGATGCGTAGCGGCGGCGGGGCTGTGCCGGTGTAGCGTTGGCGTTGCGGCGAGCTAGATCGATGTGAGGAAGGGTGGATCCGGTGATTTGGTGTACATGCCTGGCCATAGCAGCCCAGTGGTGCCCCACCGTGTCACGTGCGGCTCCGACGGAGCGGCGGGGGACCGAGAGGCAGCACAGGGGGAGCAGCGAACCTTCGCCGGCGGTGCCTGTGACCTCAAGGTGAGTACTCCTGCTGCTTTTTTTATTGAATGCAATTCCAATTTCGAGTTCTGACATGTATGTCTATGATTTGGTTCAATAAATGTTAGGCACAACATGAATGTCTTGTCTGCATTGTCTTCTACAGAACATGTCTCCAAGGTGTTTGTGGTAATGTTATAGTAAGGACCAAGGTTTCTGCAGATGAAAATGGTAAATAATTACATTGTTGAAGAATGCGTAAAGGCACCTACACAGTTTGTAGCTTTGATTTTTTTGTGCTACCCAAATCACGGTTAATTGCTTGTCACAAATTATATTGGTTACAATGCCTCTGCATCAATTTCTCCAAGAGCTACCATGTTTTTGATGTTAATTTAGCTACAGAAATAAATATGGCACACTGTTTGTGCTCCCGAGATCACAGTTAACTTCTTCTCACTAATTATTACAATCTTAACAAACTTCTTCTCACCAATGGTATTGATTAGAATGCCACTGCAACATGTTGTCCAAGCACTACCATGTTACACTGTGCCTACTGGTGAGTCTAGCTTCAGAAATAAAATGACACACTTAAAATACATCATTAACTAGATTAATTTTGTCTAAGGTTTTGCCTATAATAGTACCTGTTGTGATATGACATCGCACCCATCAAAGTTGCTTCTTGGATGTGGTGTTCTCTGAACATTTTATGTTGAAGTAGTGGTTGTATGTTTCCTACCAATATTTTGTCCAGTGACCATTAACCAACGTTGGTGGGAGCCATTTTTTTTTACCATGTGATTATTAATTTTTGATGAACATGCACATTCATTCTGCAATATGTCAGTGCAAAACTCATCGCCCATAGTTGCTACTGTTGGCTTAAGTGAAAGCTTTTCTACACATTGGCCGTGGTTTATTTGCTTTCCTTTTCCGAGTGATTTTTATAAATTATGTCTGCTTGGAAATGCTTGATTTCTCAATGTTGTTTTTCTTCAGTCATGTTTGGCAGATTGTTCTGCAAACAAATATAATCAAGTTAACCTTCATCTATTGCAGGGTCGTGTGTGAAGATTAATGCTAGCATATTTTTATGCTTCTACCCGGAGGTAATGGTGCTTTCTTAACTTAGTGATGTTTTGTATCTCAGTTCTCTTGTATGCAGCCATGTTGCAGTGCAGTTTTCTCCATTTATAAAAGGCTGGACTTGAAATCATGTATATATTTCATTTACAGGATTAAAGGAACAGCCAATGAAACTGAACATTTGAATGTGCTAATGCAGTAATGCACACTTTGCCAAAACCTTTAATGCTTTCTAGAATACAATGCTCCTTTCCTCGTATCAGAACTGTTTGATGTTCATGTCAGAACGAAGATAAATTACCTTAAGTGCAGTGATCTATAAACTGAGCATTAGAACAATACTCCCTCTGACCCATTTATAATTTGTCCAGAGAACTTTTGTATAGATTAAGAAAAGGCAAGGAATACTCCCGCCTGCAGTTTTGAAATTAATCCACCACAACTCCTGCAGATGCTAGCTGTCAAAGCTGCCGACATAGACACGAGGACAAACTCCTGCAGATGCTGACCGTTTCAGGAAATGGACATGTTCTCCATGCCAGCTCTTGGTGGTTATACCAAAAACAAGCATCTCACTAAGTATTTATCAAAAATATTAACTGGAAGTGATACATATATGCATGGTGGTTTCTCAATGCCATGAAGAGCTACAAAGAAGTCGTTTCCGCAGGTATGCCATTTTTGCAGATTATATTGTTAGTTTTTGTTTGTTAAACTATTCTCAGATACGTTTTATGACTATCTGTCGTCTTCTCAATGATTTGGAACATATGGAGCAGGGCAGCGCTGTGGTGAAGTAGTCTATCAAAACAATAGTTATGACTAATGAGTCCAAAATGTCTGCCCTAAGATCTTTTCCCTACTAAATGATACAAAACTAAACCTGTGACTGTCATCAACTGACCCAAAAGATACCGATGTGCTCTTAGTGCTTCCTACTTTCATTTGACCCGTGGTTAATTTACTAGAGATGTTAACCTAGGAATAACACTCTGGATCAGTTCACCTCTGGCTTGATGGTGTGTGGTTTCACATGAAAAATATCTCGATTTCACTTCAAAATATTGTTTTTCTCTTCCTGTATGATCAGTGTAAGCTACACTTATAAGCAAAAGACTGTTCTTTGAGGTATGCATGGATAAACTAAAACAAATTCTGATAAAAAAAGGCGGCTATTGGTAACGCACGGGCATAGACCTAGTGAGGACATATGCATTGTGTAGTACTTGCACGAGGAACTGTACTATTGGTGGCAGTCAGGTACCTTGGAAATCCGCTCTGGATTTGGAAAACGCAAGTTCTCTGCATTAAGCATCAGGCGCTGACTCATAAGCATGTTCTTTTCCTTTAGGAGCACGTACCATAGCTTCTGAAGGTCATCCCAAGATTTAAGACGCAATTCGGAAGCCTTCCAACTACGACCTAACAATTGATGCAACAAAAGAAAGGGAACAGTAAGCTTTCTAGATAAATAGCGCTTTATTAAACAATTAAAAATGTGTAGAGATCTATGAAATGGCCACATGAAAAGACTGAATTCTAATAAACAATTATAAGATGGTACAAACATTTCAGTAATCCAAAAAAAACACTCTTGATAAGTCGATTACATGCTCATAAGCTAAGTGTTATTTAAACACAAGCAACAGCAGGTCACAATTGATCCCAGAGTTAACAATGCCTAATGCCTATTTGACAACACATACTTTTAAACTTGCTCGCAAGACATAATCTCCGGGCTTCTATAGTTTTTATACAAGGGAATAGATAGAAGCGCATATATTACTGTAATCCTAAATTCAAAGGGGATCACAAGCAGTGATTCAGATATAGAATGTCAACCAAATATACATCAATGTTAATTTCTCAAAGGATAACCTGCTGGCATACTTTGTCATAGACTAAGGCAGATGCAAATGAGTGAGGTTTTTGGCCAATTCGAACTAATATCAGGGGCAATAGTGCACTGCAATCAACAGCATCCTGCCAACACAATCAACGGATCGGCTTACTGACCATCTGATCAGATGGCCGACGAGTGCTCAGAACCTATCTGCCGCAAATCTGCGCGCCACGTGACACGACCAGCCCAAAATGACCACACGACTGTTTGGTTTGAGCTTTTTTGCCCTGTAGCCATTCACACCGCTATCGGATCCTCTTGCTCGGTGTTTGGTTGGGCCTCTCCGTAATCGAATACGGTGCAAGCGGATACTGGCCCATAGAATCTCGTTACCCCCCACCTCGCGGCGTCATCCGGCATCCCGCAGCGAGAAGCGTCTCACGTCTTCTCTCGCGACGCGTCTCTCTGGCCACCGGTTTGAACCTCTCTCCCTCTTCCTCTCCAGCGTGATCTGATCCCGCAGCGCTCTTTCCTCCCCTCGCTGAGTCGTGTTCCTCATGGGATCCGCGGTCCTCATTGCCTCCGTAAATTTTCCGTCACCGGCGCTGCCCCCTGCGTCACCTCGCCGGTGAGGTCTGCCCTCTCCCTTTCCGGTCCTCCCTCTCCCTCGCCAGTGAGGACAATGTATTTATGCGTGTTCTTTTCGGCGGCTGTTATATTTCTTCTCAATCTCAACCAAACACAGGCATCGGAAATGGAAAATGCTGCTCACAGAAACCAAACAAAGAGTGACAATCCTTACGATGTAACAGATAACAGCGGCAATTGATCCCACTGACGTTACCGTTACCTTCACTCAACCAAACAGCACCGAAAACGAAGCGCGAGTGGGATGAGAGTGAATACCGTAGTGGGGAGGGGGCTTGTCCTCCTCGGTGCTCCGCTCGACCTCGAAGAACTCCTCGAGCGGGTTCTGTGCCTTCCTCACCGCCGGCGTCGACGCGGCGGCTGCGGATGAGAAGAGCCGCCTCCCGAGCGCCCTCGACAGGGACAGCATCGCGCAGAAATTCTGCACAGGCGGCGGCGGCGGCGGCGGCGGCGGTGGAGAGCGATCCGCCCGCGGGGAAGAGAAGGGTTTAGATGCGAGAGAGAGGGCCGGCGGCGGCGGCGGAGAGCGATCCGCCCGCGGGGAAGAGAAGGGTTTAGATACGAGAGAGAGGGTTTCGTTTCCGCCTGGAGATCGACGGGTGCGGAGAGTAGGACAATGACAGACAGTATGGGCCTACTTCTCACATTCCCTCTGCCCTGAAGTCTGAACGTCTCATGTTGCTTCAGCAGTCACTCCGTCAGGTCTTCAGCATTCGTGAACCCCATTGGACAACATCTGCGCTTGAATGTGAAATATTTTTCAGCTTGGCACGAATTCTCCAAAATAGTGTGGACAATGAGCCATGATTTCGTAGTCACTTTGGAGGCTGTTGCAGCATAATTTTAATGTTTCAGACAGAAAAAAAGGACGGAAAGTCTTTGCAGTGATCATATACCAAGGCCCGCAGGGTTAGAGAACTATCACCTCTAAAATGCAAGGAAATCCAATGTTACATCATATCAAGCCATCTAGCACACAGATGTCCATGAAACAACGTAGGGTATGTAGTCCCTCTTTTGGGGCTGTAATCCGTTCAAAGTATCTGTTATGCAATACAGAGCACGCGAGAAATTACATCATCTAAGAAATTTCTCATCCTAACAAAATTTTGAAGCATCCGTCCTCACTATTCTAGCTCTTCTCTGTTGCGAAGACTCAGCCAATTTACTCATCCTTAGGTTTAGCAAAACCGTGCAACAGCAGCAACGGATCAATGTGATGGAGCTACGCCTTGAAAATCAAACTGAGGTCATTCATCCTCTGCCCCTGCCCTTGCCCTTGCTCCTACCACCCCTGTCATCTCTCCCATGACCACCTCTCCCTCTACCACCACCGCCCCTCTACCACCGCCGCCTCTTCCTCCGCTACGACTCCCACCAAACATATAGAATTCTGCTTTTCCCTGCTTCAGTCCCAGGGAATGTACACCTCTCCTCTTGGAACCCTTTGGTTCTTCATCATTGCTGGGTACTTCATTTTCCGTGTGCCTTCTTGAGCTTCTAGAGATGAATGAAATTTCTCGTGAGCCAACAGGTCCATACTTGACTACACCAAGTGATTTAGAGTTTTGCTGCCTTTCCAAGGTAAGTCCCCTATCCTCAAAGGGCATGGTGTAAGAATTATTTAAGGCTCAGGTATAAATGAAGCAACAACGAATTAGAATTAGTCCCACGTTGGAAAAAAAAACTCTTAAAGCCCGATTTAGATCCAATGTGTGACGGAGGATATTGTTGGGTTTAGTCCCACATTGTAAATCAATATAGGAGGAGCACAACATAAAGAGTCAGGCAGTCCTCACCTATCATGCTAGTCTTTTTGGTTGAGTTTGACCGATTGCCTCTGTTCATTGTTGCTCCGTTTATATCTGAGCGATTAAATAATTCTAACACATGGCATCCTCATCAGATAGGGAGGCACTATTCAAAAACGCTTCAGCGTGCCGTTCATCCTTGATTTCGAAGAAGCTCCGTTTATAGTTGGACCTTAAATAATCCTAAGATATGGGATCCTCATTAGATAGAGAGGCACTATTTTAAAATGCTTCAGCATGCCGTTCATCCTTGATTTCAAATAACCCTCAGTATTCTGGCGGCTTGCTTCATGAGAAAAAAAAATGGCATTCATCAGGATTGTCAGGGTTGTCATACGGAGCATGTGCCACAGATAAGCAATTAGACTATTCGCAGTGGGTGACTCTAAACCCCACCCTAAAGTTTTAGGGTTGAGATATAGAGTTCGAAGAAGCTGCAGCGGTGCACCGTAAACCTCTCCTTACGGTAGGGAGAGGCTTCTCTCACCATAAATGTGGGGATGTTGGCGTCAACCCCTACCCCTTCTCTCTTATCCACGATGGCACCGGCTGTTCCGCCCGCGCGGGCGAGGGGAGGCAAGGAGGAGGAGCAGATCCATGGGTGACCGAACGGATGGAGAAGGAGAAAGAGGCGCCTCGCCGCTCGTTGCCATCGATGGAGAACGAGGCTCGCCGGACGGACCTGCCCCGCCAGGTGCCGCATCGAGGAAGGAGGACAAGGCCAGAGCGAGGAAGATCCGGCCTTGCTCCTCATCGATTGGAGGTGTGGGCTTACGGCGGCGGGCGGAGATGCCGAGCGGGAGAGGGAGGAGGCGAGGAGGGCGCAGTAGAAGGAGAGGCTGCCGCGGCTGCTCCATGGCGGCGCGACCGGAGCTCCATGGCGGTGCGGCCGGAGAAGAAGCGGGTGGCGATGACGCGGATCTGGCGGCATGTGTAGGCCGGCGGCCGGGGCGGGAGGAGGAGAGGCCGCCGCGGCTGCTCGATGGCGGCGCGGCCGGAGGAGAAGCGGGCGAAGCTCCATGGCGGTGGGGAGGGAGAGGAGGCGTTGACAGAGAAGGAGAGGCGGCGGGGCCAGCGGAGGACGCCGGCACCGGTGCGGGACAGGAGGGCGGCGGAGGGGAGCGCAGCCCGGCAAGGGCGATGGGGGCGCGCGGCGGATGCAGAGCACTGCTCTAGCCGGCCGAGGGAGAGGGACTGGACAAAGAGAGAGGAGGAGGGAAGGGAAATATAAAATAGTAAAAATTGAGGTAGTTGGTATAGAGTAAAGATTTAGGGTAGATATGACTGCGGAGAATTGTAAAATGGAATAGAGAATCTTGCTGAGTAGGACGGGATATTCTTTTTAGAGTTGAGAAATAAGGTAGGACGAGTGCGGATAGACTTAAGCTTAAGCAGGTGAGAAAACATACCGTTATACGAGATCCTCTCTGGGCTTCTATTTTCTTATCTCTTCTTTTTGTGCCTCGTACTCCACAGGAGCGACTGCTGCCCGTTGCTACAAAGAAACAGAAGTTCCAGTGAATACCATTTCTCAAGTGTCTTTGGGTGTGTTTGGTTTGGGGCTAATGTTGGTCCGGCCAAAATTTTGTTAAATTTGATCACATTTGAATTTAAATAAATATTTAGCCAAATAACAAATTTTTTGTTTGTAAGGTTTATTTAGATGCTAAATAAGTCATACGAACAAAAAGTTTATTATTTGGCTAAATATTTATCTAGATTCAAACGTGATCAAATTTAGCTAAACTTTAGCCTGGCCAACATTGGCCTCAAACCAATCACACACTTTTTCTTAAACCATATAACCATAGATAAACGGAATATTGTCAGTCTTTTACTCTTTTCTTTAACCCATATACGACCATAATTTTAAATAGCCGGCTATAGCTGGCTATAGCCTCTATAGCTGTTTTAGCGAGAAAAAATTATGCGCTATAGCCTTATTTAGTCCGCTAAATGCATTTTTCTGAAGTGCACCACTAAACCCCATAAACCGCTATTTAAAACTATGTATACGACCACACATAAACAAAATATAATCAGTACATAATGGAATACGTCTATACAGTTAGATGCGTAAAAGAGATCAATTTTAAAAAAGAACAAGCTAGTATGTTCACAAATGGAGTAGGTCAGGTCAGAAATTCAACAATGTTGTCATCAGTAAACTTATACGAATTGCTAACTACATTACAGAAAAAATAATATACCCACCAAAAAAAATATATGCCTAAACATTGTAATGAAGAAACTAAAGAATCGACTAAAATGCGCAAGAAACCAGTCTTACCTTCTTGTATATAGTTCATAACGTACGACAAATCCATGCAAATATGCTCTTAGAGTGCTGGTGCCAATCCTCTACCCCTATATAATTTCATACCGTTCCAATGGGCGTGTGTCCGCTCGGTCCGTGTTTCCGCTCCCTTCCACCGCCTTCCACCGGGCCCCACCCCTCACTCCGCTCTGCGCTGCGCCGCCGCGGGCCCATCCCCTCCACCCGCTCTGCCAAGGCAGCGTCCCGCCAGGCCATTGCCGCTGGCCCTGGCGCCCATCCCCCATCGCGCCGCCGCCCTAGCCGGCAGCCATCTCGCTCCTCCGGACGGGCATCGGCGCCCGCTGCCATTGGTCGAGGAGGAGGACGCGAGCGGCGCGACAGATCGACGGAAGACGGGCTGCACGCACGAAGGAGAGCGAGCCGCGACGGATCCGGTCGCTGCGGCCTCGGCGGAGGAGAGGTGAGAGGCTAGAGAGGAGGCGGTGTGGCTGCGCGACCTGCAGCCTCGCGAGCTCCGGTGGAAAGCGGAGGAGGTGTCGGAGGCGGTGGAGAAGGTGGCAAAGGAGGCGGATGTGGAGCGTATCTTGGTGCGGCGGAACTCCCTGCCGGAAGCAGCGGTGGCGACGGCTCCGGGGGCGGTGGAGTTGCGAGACTCCTACTGGGTGCGGTAGAGCTGGGCCTTAAGGTCGAGGATGGAGGCGGCGCCGACGCTCTGGATGGCCTTGTGCTTCTTCGGCATCACCGTGGACTCTGTCAGCCACCCCAGAGACTCCATCCGCCGCTCCTTCGAGCCATCCTTCTTCTCCTTCGGCGGAGGCGGAGGCTGCGGCTGCGGCGCGCCCGAGGAGGACGGCGCGGTCGCTGCCGGCGACGACATCGTGGCGGTGGCCGTCCCAGAGGGGGCTGCTAATTGACGAGCGCTCGTTGGATTCGTGGTCAGCGAGCGACTCCCCCCACGGCCCCCACGTAGACCCAGGTAAGATTTTTATTTTTTTATTATGATAAATTATGGTTGCATAAAAATATTCATGATAAAATTATGTTTACATAAAATTATCGTCATAAGTTATGGTTGCATAAATTATTCATGATAAAATTATGCTTGCATAAAGTTATCGTCATAAATTATGGTTGCATAAAATATTCGCGATAAAATTATGCTTACATAAAGTTATGGTTACATAAAATATTCGTGATAAATTTATGTTTACATAAAGTTATCGCGATAAGTTATGGTTGCATAAAATATTTGTGATAAAATTATGCTTACATAAAATTATCGTGATAAGTTATGATTGCATAAAATATTTGTGATAAAATTATACTTACGTAAAATTATTGTGGTAAGTTATGGTTGCATAAAATATTCGCGATAAAGTTATGCTGACATAATTTATTCTACTATAAAATAAAGATCATAATAAACTTGTATCATAAGTTTATTACACTATAGCTTTTTTGTCATAATTAATTAAAATTATATTATGAAAAAATTAAAAGAAAAAAAGGAAAAGGAAATAAGAAAAAAAAAGCGCGGAGAAAGGACTACCAAGAAGAAAGTGCGGTACAGAAACCATGTCCAAATACGATAGAAAGGCTAGAAACTAACCCGGCTAGCCACACGTGGGCCCATCACATGCAAATCCTCCGCGTGGAAAAGAGAGGAACGCTTTTGGACCTCCTAATCGCGCGGCCGCATCGCTCGCTCGGCGCTAATCGCACGAGCGATCGTGGAACGGACATTGCGGGGCCTGCTAATTGACGAGCGCTCGCTGGATTCGTGGCCAGCGAGCGACTCCCCCACTTCCTTCACGTGGGTCTAGGTAAGATTTTTATTTTTTATTTTTATTTTTTTATTATGATAAGTTATGATTGCATAAAAATATTCGTGATAAAATTATCGTCATAAGTTATGGTTGCATAAATTATTCATGATAAAATTATGTTTGCATAAAATTATCGTCATAAATTATGGTTGCATAAAATATTCGCGATAAAGTTATGCTTACATAAAGTTATGGTTACATAAAATATTCATAATAAATTTATGTTTACATAAAGTTATCGTGATAAGTTATGGTTGCATAAAATATTTGTGATAAAATTATGCTTACATAAAATTATCGTGATAAGTCATGGTTGCATAAAATATTTATGATAAAATTATGCTTACATAAAGTTATCGTGGTAAGTTATGGCTGCATAAAATATTCGCGATAAAGTTATGCTGACATAATTTATTCCACTATAAAATAAAGATCATAATAAACTTACGTTATAAGTTTATTACACTATAGCTGTTTTGTCATAATTAATTAAAATTATATTATGAAGAAAAATAAAAGAAAAAAAGGAAAAGGAAAAAGGAAAAAAAGCGCGGGGAAAAGACTACCAAGAAAGAAGTGCGGTACAGAAACTATGTCCAGATACGATAGAAAGTCTAGAAGCTAACCCGGCTAGCCACATGTAGGCCCATCACATGCAAATCCTCCACGTGGAAAAGAGAGGAACGCTTTCGGGCCTCCTGATCGCCTGGCCGCATCGCTCTCTCGGCGCTAATCGCACGAGCGATCGTGGAACGGACATTGCGGTCCCAGAGAGGTGGGTTCGTCGGCAGGAGGGAGGAATCGGTGGGGAAAGAGGAAAGAAGAGTCGGTGTCGACGGTGTGGGCCGGGCTGGTGGCTTTCTAGAGCAACGAAATATTAGTTGGGCCGCTCGCGCTCTGTTGGGCCGATTCCAGGTCCATGCGGCATCTATTCGAGCAGGCTCATGGTCGTTCCAGAAAACAAAAGATTATTTAGTGGGCCCGCCGTCCGCTAGATCCAAACGAAGCTCAAACATGTGGGCCGCGGCCGTGCCAGCGCTCCACTTCCCTTGCGAGGCACGCCATTTTTGTGGCAGAGGCGCGCGGCACCACTTGCGACGCAAAAAATTGGGAATTTGACTAGGCAAGTGCCCGCGCGTTGCAGCGGAAACAAACTTATAGTTTTTTACCGAAAATTTAAAATTTTGAAACGTTCTCACGTGAGTATGGACTACTGAAACAATAATAATTCCAGCATAACAGCATAGTTCAATCTAATTTATTTAGTGTGTTAGGCTGTCTCCAATGGGGAGCCTCAGACGGTTCCTCAAAATACTATTTCAACTACTCTCCTGTCTGTCTACGGTGCACCATCGCGACGACCGGCCTTCCGCACACCGCCCCGACCTACCGACCTCCACGGCCTGGGCATCCGGCTGCCGCTGTCCCACACGCTGCCGTGACGTCCGCAGCCCGCGCAGCCGGTTGCCGCCATCCCCCTCGCATCCTGCCCGCCATGGCGACTTTGACGGCCCACGGTCCTCTCCCGACGCTGACTTACCGGCCTTGCGTCCCTGCCTACCACCTCCCTTGCACCGCGCACGCGTCCCAGCCCCATGTGACGCAGCCCAAGCGCCGCCGCCAGTGCTCGCTCCCGCACGCCTTCGCGGCCCGGTTCCGTGCGCAGAGGAAGACGTCAAGGTGCGCCCTGTTGCATCGTGTCCTCCACACTGCCCACACACTCCAACAACTGCCTGTGTTGTGAAGGAAGCCGCTGCCGCCGGGATCGTCATGGCCGCGATGAAAGGTGAGATCCCACTTCGGTCGATTTTAATCTCCTGATGACAGGTACTGCTCGGCGGCTGGTGGTAGAGATGCAGTGAAGGAGCTAACCATGGTGTGTTAGTGTAGGGATGGTGCAAAAGTTCAGCAGATGCAAAAGATGGAGAGTAGGACGATAGGAGAGCCGGTGGTGGTGTGTTAATGCGAGGGTTTAGTTTAATAGAAGATGTAAATGAAGATGGACAGTGCCAAAGAAAAGGGTCCTGCATGTTTTGTATATGTGCAAAAGAGTGATTAGTCGTTTGGTAGTCCCAGTAGTTCTAGAGACAGTGGTGAGTTGTAGTTCTTAGTGCAAGATTCTTGTAAAGTTTCAAATAAGAGAATTGTGGTGTTCGGCTTGTGGGTATCTGAAGGAAAGAGGCAGAGAAATATAGAGATTCATTTTCACAACACGGCCTTTAAGAAAAGAAGCCTCTTCAGTTAGCAGATGTAGTTTCGGAGGAAGAAAGTAATGAGTTGCAAGGCAAGTGACTTGTTGATTTTAACAGAGGTAGTAAGATTATTAGCTTTTCAGAGAAGTCGCAAGCATCTCAGATATGCAAGTTCAGATGAGAAGATGGCCAGAGTTTAGATGAGAGGATGGACAACAGTGGTAGATTGGTCGCTTTGTGCAGCAATAGAAATGACAGTATGTTTAGCCGGCACTGAAAATAGCAAGCTCGAAATTTCAGTGATGGGTCCTAGGTAGAGCCTGAAGGTAGGACCGACGCCTAAGAGGGAGGGAGGTGAATTAGAATTTTTAAAAACAAGACTCACTAAAAAACCACAACTACTAAGCAAAACCTATGCAAGTAACTCTAGCTATGTGCACTAAGGTTTTGCTAAGTGTTGCTACTTCTACCGTGGTCAAGTCTTGCAACCTAGTTCCACCTAGAAACTAACCTATCAAGCTAGTCTAGGAAAGTAAGCACACAATTGCAAGAATGTAAATGTGAAAGCTAATGAGATGAGATAAAGAATGCAAACTCCCGTAGACGATGACGGTGATGGCACATGATGAGGACACGTCGATGTTTTTCCCGAGGTTCGGGGAGAATCGCGGTCTCTACCCCCTACGTCCTCGTTGGCGCTCCACTAAGAGCTTTGCTCTCGCGTGGTCCTCAAAGGAACACGGCCTCGCCCACTCAAGGGTGGAGCAAGGCAAAGTGACTTACGCGGAAGTCAATCAACTCCGGTCGGGTCTCCGGATATCCTCGGTACACACCCACCCGAACCTATCTCTCGCGTGGTCCTCCCGTACCACGGCCTCGCCCACGCAAGGGTAGAGCATGGATAGGCCGTTGGGGTCTTCCGAGTCCTTCTCGCGGAGCTACCCCACCGTCTCCGCCAGGGGAAGTTTCAGCCAACTAGCCGAGGGCCTTCCTCCCTCTCACAAGATGGTGGCGGCCACTCCACACTCTGGAGGGTCTTGCAAGACTTACAACCGCACTTGATACAAGGTCGTACACGCAGGCACGGATACTAGACAAATAGGCCTAAGCCAAGATGCTAACAAGCTCTTGCTATGCCAGGATGTGTCTATTTGCTCATATGGTGGTTGGGCTCACAATTGTGGTTGCTAAACTTCAAATGGGCATGGAAAATGTGTATCAACACTCGTGCTAGCTCAGGATACTCCAACCACAATGGGGAGGCCGGCTAAGGGGGTATATATAGGCCTCACCTCCAAACCTAGCCGTTAGAGGCTTTTTCCACTTTTCTGCGTACCCACCGGACAGTCCGGTGGTACACACCACCGGACTGTCCGGTGCGTGTAATTCTTCTCCTCTTCGAGTCGACCGTTGCTCTGACAATATGACCGTTGGAGCCACCGGACTGTCCAACGGTGAGCCACCGGACTGTCCGGTGCGTTGTAGCGCTGGGTCTTCAAGTTTGGATGCTCTCGGTCTATGACGTCCGGTGGTGAGCCATCGGACTGTCTGGCGGTGTATCCAACGCCGGACTCCGCCTTATCCTTCTCAGCCTATATCGTCCGGTGGACCACCGGACTGTCCGGTGCATGGAATTTTGCACCGGTTCTTCAGCTCTAGGCTCGGCTCCTTGTAGGCACCGGACTGTCCGGTGCTGCACCACCGGACTGTCCGGTGCATGCATTTTCTTCTGCTCTTGAGCCAAAAAATCGGCCCGTTGACCAGTCAGCGGGACCGCCGAGTCAGGACCCTCGCTTGCAACTTGATGGGGGCTTAGGTCTTCTCTTGTGCCTTTTAGATCCTCCTTTGAGGTGTTTGTACCCCAAGTCCACCATTTACACCTGGGACTTTAGACAAAAACACTTGTACACAAATGTTAGTCCCATGGCACGTGTTGTCAATTCAACCACCAAAACTACATATGGGAACTAAGCACAAGGATTAAGGTCCATTTTCCTTACAGAGCCACTGAATGAATTTTTGGTGCAAGACTTGTCACATGAAGATTCCAATGTTCAGTTAGTTTGTATTGTAGCCAAGGGTAAGTAGAATATATATATATATACCACTTATAAAAGTTTGTAAGTTTCTCCACTCTCCCCACCCCTTCATACGTCCCCCGCTCATCCATCGTCCAACACTCCAGCTATCCCGCACAGCCAGCCACTTGCCGGCTCCCCCGTCCGCCACCGCCTTTCACTCCGCCCTAACCGCCCGAACCATCAAAGTTCAGATTTCTAAGAACCAACAATTTTTAGAAAAGAAATTGGTATTTGGACATACATTATATGGTGTTGAGTTTTACTGATTAAGCCTGTCGAGGTGCATTGTCATAGCTTAGTTGTTGAGATCATTGCACATTTACAAGTTAGAGAGAACAAAATTTAACCTGTAGTTTCTAACTTCTAAGAAATCTATAAAATTGCAAAACAATGTTTGGTTGGGTACTGAGTAAATACTATTATTAGGGCGAACCTTTGGGTCGTAAGATGCAGCTTTATATTTGCCACACATGGTTGGATATACTCCCTCCAGTCTTCAAAAAATGGATGTTTTAGACATTATCTCAGATACCAAGGAACTATTAAATCAGCAAAGCAATACTAGTTTGGATGGTAAACCGAAGCATCTTGGCCCAGGTTCGAATCCTAGCGTGGCTTTTTTTTATTTCCGCTCCACAGTGAAAGACGGTGATTGGTGCATGCGGTCTGGAAAACGAAGTGTTCAATTACTCCGCTGCTTTGAAACTCACATCCTTCATTAATTACCTCTGCAGCGTCCAATTTTTTCAACCACAACACAAAACCGTTCAGCGTCAGTTTTTCAAAGACTGGAGGGAGTATATGATTTAACACTTAGTTAAAGTCATTTTCTTATCTTTTTGTTTGATCTAATAACACTATTGGAGTTGCTTTATTACTTACAATAGCTGATGTGTAGACCGCATCTTATGAAATGTTTGACTTGGAAATTTAACTAGGGTAATAAAATGGTGGTTCTCGACCAGTAATACACTTACACACATAGTGAGATTTCAGCCTCTTCTACTTTCACGGTGGAGTCCTATGAGCATTTATTCATCTAAAGGTTCTGTCCAAACCCATCAATTGTATGCAAATGTTAGAACCTACATTTGGGGCTGACGCTCTATCTGATTGGTTGGTTTTATTCATGCATGAATCTGGATGTCACTGGCAATGTCCTCTGTCCTAGCAAATATTTGATGGCCAAGTTGATGATAAGGTGATGTTGATCTATCCTAATGCAACTTTCTACTGCCTTTTCTGGTTCATTCATATTGTTCCTGGTGGTACATTCTGAGCATCATTGTACGATAGGTGATTCATGATCTTCAACTCAGTTTTTTTTGCAGGAAATAGATGGTAATGTGGCCTTCAAGGACTAGCAATCAAAAGTAGGATATGGCAGAGCCGCTGAGGCATGAGGACCAGTAAGCAAGAACATCGTTCATCTGGATTGAACAAACATGTGTGTGACAAGTGAATTAGCCCCTAGAATTTTTGACATTTCATTTTTCACGTCTTGTCATACCTGGCTGTTTTTTTTTCAGAGTTCAATCACACTAAATAAATTAGATTCAACTATGTTGTTATGCTGGAATTATTATTGTTTCAGTAGTCCATACTCATGTGAGAACGTTTGAAAATTTTAAATTTTTGTTAGAAAAAACTATAAGTTTGTTCCCGCTGCAACGCGCGGGCACTTACCTAGTATGGACTAAGGTTCAGTCGCTCCATCTCTTCTTTAGTCAAGAATTTGTACTCATCAAACAATGCCGTATCTGGTTTCTCTTCCATCTCTTCCTGTACAAAGAGGAAGACAGAAAAATTGAAATGTTCAGTCACAGGTTACTAGAATCAACTACTGAAAAACTAAAAAAAAACAATAGCGCACAGATAGGTTATCAAGATGTGAGCACCCCTTTGGAGCAGGGCCAAGTGCAAGAATGAAGTGGGCAGGTATCTGGCATATGCACGATTTGCCGAACTGTTTAATCAATCGTCCAAAATGCACGTATACAATCTGCTGAACTCGGACAAAAAAATAGAGATAGAAGAGCAATTGATTGTGTATGATGAAATGCAAAAAGAGTGTGTGCACGCGTGTATAGAGACATGAATATGTTTTACTGAAGGAAAAAAGGATTTTTTTTCTATGCCATCACATTTTCCCTAAATTTTAATGGCATCCCTCATTGACGAGATGTGGGCTTTACGTGTAATTAACACTGCAATATACAATGTTTGGAATCTGGTGAACATCCCTTGGTAAAGGGATAATTGCGAAGGAAAGGGAAAACAAAACATGAATCTGCTGCGTCCAGGCTCGTATAGTTGTATCAATGTTTTCCTGTGCTACATTTCTGTTAACTCTATGAACTATTTCACGAGAAGTTTTTTCTATAAGTATTTGTGACCTTTTTTTTCAATAAATTTTGTGAGAAAGGTTCAGACCCTGTTTGATAGCAAAGTATTTCAATACTGTAGTATTGGAATACCATGGTATCCAACTGGTTATGACATAAATACCATAGTTTTCTCTCACTCATTGAAACCATAGTATTCCTGAAAACCAGCACATGTTTGGTTCCAAAGTATTGCTAACTACCAAACAGCACATCCTTCAGTTCAAATTCAAATACCCAAATAGCACAAGACCACGTACAGCACGAGATCAAGACCACGTACAGGCATACAACACATTCACACATAGGTACATAGAATGTGATCTGTACACAGACCATAGTACAGCATGAGGCAAAGATCAACAGTCCCATCAAAATAACAACCAGCACATCCATTCAGATCAACTTCTAATCTTCAATATGTAGCCAAATCAGGAGCCAAAAGAACACCACCAGCACCATCAGGTCTCACCATGAGTTCCCATGAATCTGTCAACAAAATTGAGAGGTTTAAATGCTTAAATAAATAGCCATTGCTTTGGTAACTACATGTATGGTAATCAGGTGTTAGGTGAGAATTGACTATGACCAAGGAAGAGGAATGAAAGTCCTCCACCTTTTGCAAGCCACTGTTGTGCATATATAGACATGAGATGTGTACAATCTGGTATGCAGGACAATAGTGAGAGTGTAGCCAGAGATGTGGAGGAATTTTTTCAGTAGGAAGAGAAGGGATGATGAAGAACTTGAGATTGTCCAGCAGTGGCTCAGTAGGAACTCTGCTCTTAGCAGGACACCAGTCCACACATCCATCCTTTCAGGCCAAAAACATGTTGAAGAACTTCTTCATGGTCACAAGGTACGAGTTAGGCGTGAATTGCGTATGGAGAAGGAAATTTTCTTAAAGCTAGTAGAGCTACTCCGTGATAGCCATCTCCTTTCAAATGCAAGAGATATTACAGTTGAAGAACAAGTAGCTATATTTCTATTTTGCCTTGCAACAAATGCAAGTAATCGGTTGATGCAAGAACGGTTTCAGCATAGTGGTGAGACTATTAGTCGGTATTTCAATATTGTTCTTCAAGCTATTGTTTCATTATCATCGAAGATAATAGAGCTGCCTCCAATCAACACCCCATTTGTGATATCTAGCAACCCCAAATTCATGCCTTACTTCCAGGTAATTTTAAAACAACATGCCCACTTTTTTTTAAAAATAGACTTGTGCCGTTATTAACACATACCTATTACTCTTTGGTAGGACTGCATTGGTGCGATTGATGGAACCCATATACCTATTACTATGTCTCCTAGCTTGCAAGATCCTTATCGCAATAGAAAGGGAGATCTATCTCAAAATGTGATGGTAGCATGTGACTTCAATTGTCAATTTGTGCATGTTAGTGCGGGCTGGGAAGGTTCAGCTGCAGATGCTAGAGTGTTACAAGATGCCTTATCTCATGGTTTTTATGTACCACATGGCAAATATTATTTAGTGGATGCAGGATACGCAAACACTCCAAATTTCATTGCTCCATTCAGAAATGTCCGATATCATTTGCAAGAGCAAGGTAGGGCTAACCAAAGACCGAGTAATGCAAAAGAGTTGTTCAACTTAAGGCATGCACAGCTACGCAACCATGTTGAACGCATCATTGGTGTGCTGAAAATGCGTTTTCCTATATTAAAATGTGCATCTCACTACCCTATTGACACTCAAACAGATATTGTCATGGCTGGATGCACGTTACACAATTTTATAAAAAAGCACGATGGTTCAGATCAATGGTTAAATGAAGATGGTATGCAAGTTAATCCTTCCGAGATAGTGGACATTCCAGATGGAGATCAGATTTATGGTGAAGATGTGTCATCTCTTAACGAACGAAGACGTGCAGGAAATGAGAGGAGAAACCATATTGCACAAGCCATGTGGAATGACTACCTTGCTTATATTCAAAGAAATAACTAGGAAGTTTGCATGAATAACTGGAAGTTTGTATGAATAACTAGGACAGTAAGCATGAATAACTAGGACAGCAAGCATGTTTACCTTGTTTTAGATGGATATTGATCCTTTGATGTAAGCATCAGCGAGAGGCTCCTCAGTGCAACACATGAGTATCTCCCTAGCTTCTTGAATTGCTTTCAGTAGTTCTGGCTGAGGAAGGGCTAGACTGTTCAATTTGTCCATACATTTGGACATACTGTATGGATCATTCACTGGATTATTTTGTTCTATTTGTTTTTCCTTCAGCTGAAGCTGCTTCTCGGTTAGCACCTTATATGTTTCCAGTTCTTCTTTTCGCAAAGCAAGCAACTCATTCATAGGATTTTCAGTTCTCTTACTCTTTTTTTCTCTCTTTCCTGTCTGCCTTGTAATTCTGGACTAGCATTGGTAGTAGGACTAAATTTTCTTTTCTGGCTCTCTTGCATTTCAATAGAATCAGCTTGTGTTTGGTTATAGAATTGCTCGTCTCTAGCATCTTGTTCTTTAGCCATGGACCTATATTGGCTATCGAAATAGTCTACAGAATCATTGGTCAGATCAATACCTCCTTGTAGTAGATCAACCATTGAACCTTGGAAGACAGGTTGGCTTGGGCTTGGTGTGCTCATCTGTCCATGGTCTTCTTCTATAGATTTGTTCTCAACTTTCTGTGCCTTCTATGAAGATCGTCTGCAGTGTTTTCCTTCAGCTATTTTGCCTACAAATGGAAAAGAAATGGAATCAGTTTGAGCCATGCAATTGATTCAATTGAAAGACAGTAGTTCTATGGTGATACCATTGTAAATCTCGTGAAGATCATCGTAGAATGGAAATGACTTGTCCTTCCATTTACGCAAATTGCTTGGTAGTTCATCCCATAACCCATCGATAGTTATAGCCATCTTAAGATCATTATCCCAACCAAACCCACTCTTTGACACTACATCCTTCACAGCATTGTAATCCTTCTTTAGCCTTTGCTCCCTATCCTTCAATTGTGACACTACAAAGTTTGTTTCAAAATGATCATTGATGCGCTTAGTCATACTATTCCAAGCTTCTTTGGTCCAACCATTCTGAGCACGATATTTTGCTGAGTTGTACTCTTTAAGGATGGTCACTAAAACCATGTCCTTGCTTCGTTCCATTCTGCCCTCATCTCTATTCTCCCTGTCACAAACAAAAATCAATGGATTCAGCAAACAACAACAAATATAGAGGGTATGCAAAATCAAACAGAGCCTAGAATCGATGCGTGGCCAGTCATCGATGCAAAATCAAACAGAACCAACAAGGCCAGGTGGGACTTCTCAAAAAAAAAAAAAAGCCTGGGCTGGGATGGCGCTGCGGCCGGCTCTGGGGATGGCGCAGAGTGGCGGCCGGCCTTGGGGATGGCGCGGCGGCCGGACGGGGATGGCGCGGCGGCGACGCAAGGGAGGGAGCGGCGACGCGGCGAGGGAGGAAACGGCAGTCGGGCGGGGATGGCGCGGCGGTGCGGCGACGGAAGGGGCGACGACCGGAAGGGAAGGAGCGAGGGGATCGGGCGGTCGCCGGATCTAGACTGGAGAGGGGTAGGGTGGGCTGAGATACAAACTTACCACCTTTTCCTTGCTGAATCCCGCCGCACATACGACCTCCTGACGGCGGCGACATCAGGGGTGGCGGCGGCGGAGGCGCGGAGTGCGGGAGCGGCGGCGGCGGAGTGCGCGGAGGCGCGGAGTGCAGGAGCGGCGGCGGCGGAGGCGCGTAGTGCGCGGGAGAGTGGAAGCGGGAAGCACGGGAAATGACGCGCCAGGGGACCGGGGGGGGGGGGGGGTTGATTGCGCACGATGAGAAGGGGGACGACGCACGCAACCAGAAAACTGAGCTTCAGACCACAGTCTCCAAAACTCTAAAAATACTGTAGTTTTGGGTATACTATGATATTGAAAACTGTAGTTTAGATGGTCCAACCAAACACCTTAGCACCAACAATACTACAGTATTGATCAATACTATGGTTTTGTACAAAAACTGCAAAAATACTTCCATATCAAACAGCCCCTGAATGCTCAGCATTGGCAGTTCACAGCTCACACTAGAAACTGCTTGCAGATGCAGCTGCCGTCATGTCCGTTTTTGCGCTCACAAAAGGGACAGCCTCCAGCTGGCAAGGCCTGCCTTTTCCTCTCTTTTTCTTGTCTTGATATAAAAATTTCAGTTGTTGGAATCTAGCCCCGTTTGACATTACCCGTTCTCCACTTCCGGGTGGGGTTGACGCTGCCTGGACCCACGTTCCCCGTTCGTCAGCCTTGCGTCGGCGTGTTTTGCTAGATGAACACACATGCCTTTCTCTACTTGCAAGCTGCGACTTTATACCGAGGTTGCAAAATGGTTTATCTATTTTCCATTCCTCTTGCTAAAAGAAAAGGAAATTAGCTGATGATGAGTTTAAAGGATAATATTAGGAAAATAGATTAAAGTTATATAACTGATCAACTAAAAGAAAAATATAAGAACATCTCCAAACAATCATTCCTAGAGTAAAAAGCATCGGTGGACCTTTCACTTGTGGGAGGTGTCGTGAATAAGTAACTCAGTTCGTTAGTTTCCTTGCCATGAAACCTGTTCACCCAAGCCATCCTAAATTTGATCTTTTTTTTTCTCATAAAGAGTCGTTCTAAATATATTTTTTCTAGAGTAAAAACCATTGGTGGCCCTTTCAATTGTGAGAGGTGCCGTAACTCAGTTCGTTAGGTTCCTTGTCATGGAACATGTTCGCCTGAGTTCACACTGAGTTTAAGTCCTCGGTTTCGCATGAGTGTTTGTATTTTTCTAAATTTATTCTAGAATTTTTTTGTGGGTATTCTAGAATTTAACATGTGTCATTTTTTTAGCGGTAAATGATGCTATCGTCTACGACAAGGCTCTGGTAGTGACTTCATCCATCTCGAGATACGTTAGTTTTATCTCTCGCAATACAAAGGCCTGAGTTGACACTCCCATTCTGGGCGAGCCCGACATAAACCGGAAGAATAATTGCCCTCACCTACTGATTCCCACTCCCATCTACCGAGTTTAAGACTATGCTGCTACTCAGTTCAATGGCTAATCCCTGGCTCCCAGCTTTCCCTAGCCTGCCACTGCCATTCCGTACACGCTAGCACGCACGGCGCAAGGCCCAAGCGCCAAACGATGAAGCAGCGAGGGGAGAGCTGTCGCTGGGTGGCTCTCGCTCCCCTCCGCTCGCTCGCCATTGGATTCCCATTCCAGCATTAGATTAGGCTAGATCCGTCCGCGCCTTTTCGCCTGACACCCACAGTTGTTTTCCGCTGCGGCTCCTGCAAAGTTGATGTGCGCCACGGGTATCGGATTGGCGCTTGGTGTGCACGCACACAGCCTAGTCCGCGTAATTATTTTACCCTGCCTGGTTGATTTTGTAGTGTACGGTAAATAGTTTGTCTGATTTAAAAATATTTGTAAATTTTATTTATTTTTTACAATTATGTTTATAATTATATTATAAATTTAATTATAAAAAATAATATTTATAAATATATTTTGAATAAGGTGAATAATTTACCGTGCACTGAAATCGAAAAGGACATCTAATATTTTGGAACGGAAGGAGTATATATACTCCGTATTTACGTACATAGATGTACTGAGTTTTTTTTTCAAAAATGTTTTTTTACCTTGTTCCTGCTAAAACAACCAATCTTTTGCCAAGTCCAATGAAATCTCACAATGACAAGTACTCCTAAGACTGAATTCAGTAGAGGTCTCATTTGAAAAATCTGACACTACTTGGCAGTGTTTTGACACCGTAAACAGAGTGCGCATTCATGTTTGGTAGTATGACCATCACTGCAATAGGATCATTCAGAAATTCAGATAAGGTAGCAAATGACTGGAGCAGTGCAAGTGCATGACTGGAGCCAATATGATTCGCTCAATTGGGTGAATGATATGTACAGTACAGTACTCCACTTATTACTAGTATATAGATTAATTAAGCAGCTAGGTACCTCGACAGTAGTATATTTCTTGCCAGGAACAGGTGCGCTCTTGCAGTCTTTCCCTATAAACTACTCCTAGATTTGCAATGATGCTTCCAACCGCCCGCACCCTAAGCACCGATGACAAGTGTTGTTTAATCGCGGCGCAGCACTCTACGTCTCTAATTTCACCGGCGTCGGATCGCCCCCGTCCCCGTGCAAAAGGTCAAATGGGTGCACGTACCATATCTATACTCTCATGCCTCAATTCTGGAACCACGTCGACAAAAAGAAGAGCAGAAACAACCGGTGTCGGTACCATGTGTAGCCAAAATTTGGGTAGGTGATGATACCACATTGCTGCACGCCAGCCGCATCAAATGTTGTTGCATGCCGTGCAACATAGAATTTTTATGATTCAGAGGAGAGAGACGGACGTGAGAGAAAGAAAGTGGTTATTTCACAAGCTAAAATTATTTAGGACCATGTGACAACTTCCAAATTATATATTGTACGAGTTGTTAACTGTTATTGCCTTGCATGTCATAACATTCTTTTTATTCCGCCCATAAATCAAGATATACTGTATTATTCAGCGATAACAAAAAAACACAATTTAATGTAGTACTCTGTTATGTGTCAATGCATGGACTCGCCTATTAGATAGCACCGATGTACTTGCTCTATTGTGGCTCATTTGCTCTTACTGACCATTAGCCACCATGATCCGAAAGAACAAGGGATACGAAGAACATGACAACATGTTGACCGACAAAATGGTTCACCATAGTATTGATGTATTGAACATGTAACATATAGATTAGCACTTATAAAAAAACATATAGACTAGCACTAATGAGAATCAAATATTTTCTCAATATATATCCATAGCAAGAGATAATTGGACTAACTCTGGCTATTGCAATCATGCCATCGAAGTTAGCCGTAGACTAAGCGTCTGACCAATGCATACGTACAACATATATGCATTATTTTAATAACAAACAAATGCGAGACATTTCCTTTACTTTGATTAATAATGGTATCCGATAACTAAAAATGCATCAGAAACCTCCACAACCATAGAAGTATGCGTTATAAAATAGTTGACCGATACCTTTACAATAGATAACGTAGGTTACACTCTTTAGCAAGAATGAATTAATCTAATGGCGCATAAAACAATGGACGCTAACTGAAAAACCGTGCAACCATAGCCAACGCAATCAATTATTGTCCGTCAAATTCCGACAAAATAATAATACTATAAATATGATATCGTATTAACCGGCAAAACCATTTGCTATAGCATCGAGATAGTATTAGCTGTGCAGAAATAGATAGACTAGCACGAGCAACGCTGATAGTCCTCGCTAAACCACCCGCTAGAAATAACAGGGCTATCTATAACTATTGCAGCCATGTTATCCAATTGCCATGACCATCCTACCACATGACAGTAGAATAAACACAGATCAAGGTACTACAACGGTACAAATGTTCTTGTTTAACAGCATGCTACAGCTACCAAGAGCACCAAAAACCGAACACAGATCAAGGTACTACAACGGTACAAATGTTCTTGTTTAACAGCATGCTACAGCTACCAAGAGCACCAAAAACCGAAAACAAACGGCACAACCTGCACAACTGGAAGCCAAACCCATCCACACGCCAAACTGAACGCGCTTCCCCAAAACAAGCACGGGACGCCCTCCCCTCCCCCCTCCTTTTATCGCTAACGCCACCCGTTTTTGTACACACACAGCTGCACCAGCGGCCCATACATACGGTACGCCTCCCCTCACCGACCACTCCGCTCCCCACTCACTACTGCGAGACAGCGCAGCACAGGCTGCCCTGCTCCCCTGCCGCGAGAAGAGATAATCCAAGAAGCCACGGCGTCCATGGGCGGCGCCGCGGGCGAGGTGATACGGGCCGCCGTTGTTGTGGTGGCTGCGGCGGCGGTCTTCTTGGCCGTCGCGGTTTCGGGTGCGGCGGCGGCGGCGGCGTTGCCGAGGTTTGCCGAGGCGCCGGAGTACCGCAACGGGGAAGGGTGTCCGGCTGCGGCGGCGGGGGTGTGCGACCCGGGCCTGGTGCACATCGCCATGACGCTGGACGCGCACTACCTCCGGGGCTCCATGGCGGCGGTGTACTCGCTGCTCAAGCACGCGTCTTGCCCGGAGTCCATCTTCTTCCACTTCTTGGCCGCGGAGGAGGCCGGGGGAGCGGACCCGGGCCCGGAGCCGGAGCTGCTGCGCCGCGCGGTGGCCGCGTCGTTCCCGTCGCTGCGGTTCGAGATCTACCCGTTCCGCGCCGGCGCCGTGGCGGGGCTCATCTCGGCGTCCGTGCGCGCCGCGCTCGAGGCGCCGCTCAACTATGCGCGGAACCACCTGGCGGACCTGCTCCCGCGCTGCGTGCCGCGGGCGATTTACCTCGACTCCGACGTGCTCGCCGCCGACGACGTGCGCCGGCTCTGGGAGACGCGCCTGCCCGCCGCCGCCGTCGTCGCCGCGCCCGAGTACTGCCACGCCAACTTCTCCCGCTACTTCACGCCGGCCTTCTGGTCCGACCCGGGCCTCGGCGCGCGCGTCTTCGCGGCCCGGCGACGCCCGCCCTGCTACTTCAACACCGGCGTCATGGTCATCGACCTCCGCCGCTGGCGCGCCGGCGGCTACCGCCAGCGCATCGAGCGCTGGATGGAGATTCAGAAAGAGAAGCGCATCTACGAGCTGGGCTCGCTGCCGCCGTTCCTGCTCGTCTTCGCCGGCGAGGTGGAGGCCGTCGACCACCGCTGGAACCAGCACGGCCTCGGCGGCGACAACGTGCACGGCAGCTGCCGCCCGCTCCACGCCGGGCCAGTCAGCCTCATGCACTGGTCGGGCAAGGGCAAGCCCTGGGACCGCCTCGACGCCGGCAGGCCGTGCCCACTCGACCACACCTGGAAGTCGTACGATCTCTACCTCCCTGGCGACAGCGGTGACGCTGCCTCGCCGGCGTCCGGGCCGGCATTGTCCGCGTCGTCCCTGTTTTCTTGGTAGAGAGAGCTTGTAATTCCATAGGCGCAGCAGTTCTTTTGCTGATTGAGCGCTTCTAGGCAATGGCAATGTGCTGCATTGCACTTTGCTCTAGTTGTTGCTGCCGCCGCTATGAGCTAGCTGCCGTTCGTATGGGGGGACTGTACAGGGCGGTGAAGGGAGCGCCGGCGGCGTCAAGGTGGAACTGAGTGGAGAAGGGGAGCTCATGTTCTTTTGGGCAGAATTCAGATTGGTTATTTGGGGGGATTTGATTCTTTTTGGTCCGGCCGGTGATTCTTGGGGGTTCCCAATTCTCTCGATTGGAGGATGTAAACAATTAGGAAAGACTTGGAGTTTTGTTCTACTATTATTATTGATCATTCTTTCATTCATATGCCACACCTTCTTAACCTGAATTCGATCTGTTTTTATATGATGGTGGTGATTTGATTTTTGCTTTTAGATGAACTGAACCGAACTATGTGTATGGTGTGAATTCTCAGTGAAGTCTGAAGTATGATGCAGGCTTATCTCCCCTGCAACGGTTCCTAAATATGCCCATAATTCTCGATTGAATTTGGCAGTGAGCATAGCTGGGATTATTGGATGTTAACTCGTCGAATCAAAAGTCCATCAGATTCAGATGTTTGCATAGTCGAAAGAGCATTATGCAGATCGAAATCGGTGAGCTGAAATATCGCATTGGTCCATCAGATTCAGATGTGGTGTAGGAGTATGTCTTGAACTGCTCTGGAGTCTGGAATGTGGCTATTCATCTGCAGTTGGACCGTCCTATACTCTTCCGTGCCAATTTCAGTTCCGTATCAATTCTACCTCTGATCGACTGCGGTGAATGCAGAACTGTAGAATTGAAATTGGATCTCTGTTTCCGGAGTTGTTCTTGGGACATGTCTGTTGCACCTGCAGTCAACATTTTTCCCAATGGAGAGCAGTCTACCGTATGTCCGTATGGTACATTCTCTGTATCCACTCCGGTTGATATCGAGTTTTATTAGGTCAGGAATCAATACTCCACACAAGAGTCTTGTGACCGTGAACTTTGAATTTCCTCCTGAGCGAAGGTTGTGCCAATTTAATTTCCTGCCTGCTTTAGTCTTCGGCTGAGAAACACCCCCATTCATGGAGTTCTTGAACATCCAGCAAAAGGTTTCAAATCGTCAGCATGTTTCCAACTTACCATAGCGGTAAAACCATCGCTCAAGAAGAAGATACAACTCCATCATTATCAAGGGCAAGTCTCGGGTATTAGTTGCAGTTTCTTCCAGCCTGATCAGTTCAGTTGCGGCTGAAGCTGAAGAGAAAGAAGATTTTTTTTTTTTTTTTTTTTTTTTTGCTTAAGAACACAAAGCTGATGGTTGACTTGAAGCGGCCAAAACATGAGGGCTAGCCGCTACTACTGGGCGCCTAAAGAACGTGACCATTGCATCCCAAAGTTTCCTCCCCTTTTTTTATACTACACAAGCAAATCTTCGCAAGAAAGGTGAGCAACCAACTAATGACCAGCTAGGGAATGGGAATCGCAAGCTGCAAAGGCAAGTGAACATTTCTGCGGTGCAGCTAATCATTGCCAATATTCTTCTGATCACTTGGGGTGTGTTTAGAACCCTGAAATTGGTACAGTTCCGAACTGAAAAGCACTGTAGCACGTTTCGTTTGTTTGTGGTAAATATTGTCCTATCATGGTCTAACTAGGCTCAAAAGATTCGTCTCGCAAAGTACATCTAAACTGTGCAATTATTTTTTTATTTCATCTACATTTAGTACTCCATGCATATGCCGACATTTTGATGTGGCGGGGAATCTTCTTTTTGCATAGTGGAATTTGGAAAAACTTTTTGGGTTCTAAACACACCCTTGTTTTGCTTCTTTCTAATCCAAATCCCTTTTTTTTCTCCTTTTCTGCCCATACGGCCACACACATGAGGAACTGCGACGAGCTCCTCTTGTCCACCCGCTGGGCATGAGGGCATCATCGGCGTCGAGCCATCAGCCACCACCCCTTATTCAATATCGTGTCACATGGATATCACCTGCATGATAAAAAAAAGGGACAGTGCGATTGGCAAACAGGTGGTGATGGATGGACGAAGCATGAATATTGATGGTGGTGGTGCACTGGTGCTGTGCATGTTGCAGAGGAATGGCGCGCAGGCGACGACATCATTTTCAGGTGGTGCCGTGGGAACTGTTTCCATGTCACGTTATTCCATCACCGGAGGATCCAAAGTTGCAGTGCTGCTATGGCTTCTGTCTGTGGTGATCTATATATGCGCCATCCACTCATCCAGTTTCCACCCACCGACGCGCTCGATCGTACCAGGCAATCAAATGGCCTTTTTTGGATTTTCGACCCACTATGAGCGTATGCCACCGACGGATTGTCACTCTGTCAGTATTTCAGTATATGTTTACCATCTTACCTGTTAGCTGTACTTTGCTGTGTTTCCTTTTATTAAGGACCTAAGGTGTGTATGAGCCTACAAATTAATCTTTGACCACCAGTTTCTAGTATGGATATGGTTAGCGTACGGTCAACCGTGGATTTAGTATGGAAAAAATTAGCAAACTTTAACTTTTGCCTTCATAGTTCATCCACCTCCACCACTCCCCTATCTGGTGGTGCCATCACCGTCCTCCGCCTATTGCCCTCGCTAATCAGGAGAAGGGCGCTAGCTCGCTCGTACACCACCTCTGTTTCTCAAGTAGCCGCCTCCACCACCCTACGCGAGTGGCACTATCACCGCCAAGTTGCTTCCCCTGAGCCTCTCTAAATCCTAAGAGAATAAACCTTAAAGTGTAGATCCTCAAACCTTGAAACCCTAATACTAACCCTAAATCTAACCTACTTGAGAAATCTAACCTAACCAGTCGAATCGGCAGACAATATGGAGGAGGGATCGAGGAAGAGCTCAGATAGATTGAGGAGATTCAAGATAACACTAGTGTCTAGCAGGGTTCTCCTTTCCGGACGGAAAGTCCGGTTTTCCGGGCTGGAATTCAGTTTTCGGTCCGAAACGGGAAGGGAATTTTGGTCTGGAAGGTGGTGTTTTTCAGTTCCTAACCTTAAAATATGATAGTCAAATTTTTTGGTCAAACCAAAATTTTTGCTACAGTAAATCGGAAAGGTGAACCCTGGTGTCTAGCGGTGGTGTGAGTAGGGTGGTGGGGGGAGGGGGGCATTGGCATGCGGCGTAGATGGAAGCAAGCCACGTGGATGGACGCGTGTTGTGGGGTGTCCCCACGAACATACATGGTGAGGTCACTTCTTATTGTATATCCGTATATCATTAGACTGATCGGTTGAGATCACTTTTGCAATGCTATGGCTGCGGGCCTGTGGCTCTTATTGGTGGAGTAAAAACTGAACATGCAATGCCAAATAACAAAAGCAGCAGCAGCAATAACAATCGAACTATAATCTCAGCTTCTCAAGTGATCAACGCACATGTCATCCATTGCTTCAAATATTTCCCCACTCCTAAATCTAAAAAAATGGCCCTTTAAATAAGAAAACCGGGATGGAGCATTAAAAGTTTGGGTTCTTGGATGGAAGCTCACTGAAATAGATCTTCGTCGCTAGACAACTTTGTTATATCGGGCCTAATTTAAGGTTGTACTGGCGTACTATGCGGCCCGTTGGTCGTTGTGCCTCTGCTTGATCCTGATCGTACGTGGAGTACCCGAATACCAGCAGCACTGTAGTGTAGCGCTGTCCATTGAGTGGATTGGATAGGAGCATCATTCCAGGCAGCATGTCGCCGCATCGTACGAGTATCAAAAGAGCTCGGGCTCGGGGCGCCATTCATGAGGCGTGCTTCCGTGTGCCCCGCGGCGCCGCCATAACGGCGGCCACCGAATTTCTGGCCTGCAGCTACTGGTACGTACATGCCTGCCGGCAGAAATAACTCTGCCGGGGCTTCAAATGGCCACCATTTCCGCCTTCCGCGGCAACGCTGGATTTCGGCCGGGGGATGCCTGGCCGTTTGCAGAAACTGCCCTTTCTCCATCGGTAGCGGCGGTACAGGGCACCAGCCACCAGGACGCGATCGGTTTATTCGGGAATGGACACGGAGAAGAGGACAGCAGCAAACTGCCGCGAATGCTAGCGACTCATTGCGCTTACTGATACACGATGACGTGGCTGGTTAGCGCATTTATTATGCCTACTAGGTACGGGATTGAGTAGGTTTCACTTCTTTCATCGAGTGTAATGGGCAATGCACGCTGGATCTGAGACCGGCTCCACCAGATTGGCTCCATAGACTGTCTATAATACAAAACGACACTATAGTATTACTGTAGAAAGAGTGAAAGCTAGATCTAAGACTGTCTCCAACGGATTGGCTATATGGATTGTCTACAATACAAAACGACACTGCAGTGCTATTGTAGACAGATTGAGAGGTGTTTGAAATAGTAATAGGCAAGAGTGTATAGACATTCTGCTCGAGACGATTTAACGGTTCATTCATTTTGAAAAATCTAATATTGTTTTACACTGTAGCGGAGTTTAAATTTGAGGAATGAAATCAAACTATTGGAGATAGCTTTACTCGCTAGTGGTGAACTAGTGACAATAAGTGTCACTGTGTTAGGACAAGGCACACAGGGGTGGAACTAGTCAACTAGATCTAATCCGGCAGCCACAAGCTGAATGGAGTAAAAATCCAATGTCTTTGAATTGAGTAAAGATCCATTGTCTTCAGAAAAGCATAGAAACTAAATCTAGTACTTATACGTTCGGGGGGCAAAAGTTATATTTGTGATCAATCTAGATTAGGTAGTTCGGCTCTAGAAGCTAGAAAAGCCGATTTTTCTAAAAGTTTAGAAAGTAAATCTAAACCAAAGATAATTAAACTAAGGAATCATAAAGTTGGTGTTCGGAAAATCAATGAAGCTAAAAGCCGTAAAATGCATCAAAAGCAAAAGCCGAAGTATGGAGAGCTTTCGGCTAGATGCCAAAAACAAAGTGATGCCAAAGATGCTAATCGGCCTAATAAGTCCAAGCAACCAACCACATCTAAAAAAAGTTTAATGGTAGAAATCGGCAATGGAATAATTCTTATGCACCCAAAGCCGTTTTCTCCATATAATTCATTTATACCTATACGGCTATACCGTGTAGATTTTATTTTAATATGCCTTATTTTTATCCACCATGGTTTCCTCATTATTCATATGTGTCGTCTCCTCCTAGATACTCTTGTTCAAATTATAGAGAGTCGGCATCTAGTGCATCATCACCTTCAAGCTATGACCGTTATGATCAAAGAAATCGGTCTATTAGGAAAAATGAACTTAAGGTGGTCAAACAAGTTGTGTCAAAGAGAATCGTAATTTGAATAAAAATTCAGATTTGACACTAGATAATAAAAAGTCAACCATTAGTTGAGTATCGGCTAATTCAAGTGATACAAATGTCCCTAATAAAGAACATGTTTCAAATACTACAGCTGAGCAAACATCGAGTTCGGCTGGGTGCAGGACAAGGCCATGTCAGAAGGTGCTGCATGAACCGGATTATCCGGTGCCGACACCAAAACATCTGGCGCCAATGCCAGAACATCTAGTAGCCATGTCGGATTATCCGATAGCTCCAAGGGAGTTGAAGGTAATCAAGACAAGAAGAAACTGAGTTTTACAGAGCTCCTGACTAAGTACGAGAAGGAAGGGGCTGCCAAGAAGACAGATCAACCACAACAGTGCAACTTCAAAACCTTCACATATGGGTAATGTGCAATCGAGTTTGATGAGTAATTATTTTGCTATAGCATGATATCCTTTAGGGCCAACTTCGACGGGTTGTGGCCATATTTTTATTATTACCCAACTTTTGCTTATGCCAATACGTGGTCGCATCCTTATTTTCAATATCCTATTTCATATCTTTATTATGGAGCATTAAAACGGCCAGTTCATGGTAATCTGATCAAGAATGCACATGCTATTCCTAATGTGCCAGTGAAGGGCAGCAAGCGGGAATCCGAATGCCTACGACCGAGGTGGTGCCCCTTAGTCTTATCTCACACTTGAAAGAGAAGGCTTCAATGTTTGCGCAAGCAAGAATCAGTAGATTAGCAAGTAGAGGTGGTGCCGACAGAATCAATACATGCTGCTAAGCAGGTATGGAAACCAATGCAAGTTATTTCGACATCACCTTGATTTAGTCGAGTTTTATGGCTGATAAAAGGCTTTATCGCCCTTAGAACTATGCATGGCTGATGAAGTATATTTAACCATCAGTGCTTCTGGTGCAAAGAATGCTTTTGGTTCATGACCTTCGCCAAAAGGCAGAGGGGCATGTGTTGCGCACCAAGTGGCAGAGCCGGACAATCTGGTAGCACCGGATAGTCCGGTGCGGTGATCACAAGTCTGAGTAGAGTCCGTGGTTTGTGCATAATGTAGTTGGATTTTGACTTGGAAAAAGGGTAAGATCATCCTTCCCTATAAATATAAAAGGCCACGGACGATTGAGGTCATCCAATCGAACCAAATACATCTACTTTATCATTTTTACCTTTTATCTCTTTGACCTATTTTTCCAATCTATCTTGTTGTTCTCTGTGCGTCTCGATGGCGACATGGAGGCGTTCTAGGTGGCATGCCGATCATAGAGCAACCCTAGACACTATTCTCCCTGACGAAGTCCCTCCTGGAAGGTTGGCGCTAGAGCTACCCTAGCTCCCAAGCTCACCGGACTGTACGGCGCCTTCCGGCTGACCCTAAGGTGACTTAAGGTTCATTTAGTATTTGGCCAAATTTGCGCCAACACAATGCTTTTCAGATACTAGTCTGGGTACCGGGAAGTGATTACGGGGGCAATGAGGTGTATCAAATTTGAATTGGCTGTATCCAATTACAGGCATGCTATACGGAACCAAACATATGTAATGTAATCGTTTACCCTCACCAACCCAATTACGTTACAAAGTGGCTAACCAAACAGTGTCTTTATATGTTATTCTTCGTGTGGTATATTTCCTCTGTCCCATGAAATAAGGTGTGCATATATTTAACGCGGTGTTTAAAACAAAAGTTTGACTATTTATTTATTTTAAAATATAGCATCAACAAATACCAAAAATATCATAATTTTAAAGTAATTTTGAATATGAATCCAAATATATAACATGCATACATTAAAAATATATATTTTTAACTAAATTGTTAGTCAAATATTTTAAAGTTTGATTTTTTTTTTTAAATATGCATGCTTTATTTCATAGGATGGAGGGAGTATGATAGAACACCCAATAGTTGCGAGGGGCTTGCAATTGACTTTGTAACATATCAAATTTCATATAAGTACTCATGCAATGGTAGAGCGCGGGCATAAGTGTTATATAGGTGGTGAATGCACATGCGTGTATCCGAGAACTCAAAAAAGAAATAGATCAATGAGATTACTTTAGAATGAGGTACAAACAGTAAAGTGCAAGCAAATAGAGACCACTTCGCCCGTGTCAAGAAGTGACCTAATTCGCTCTAAGAATTTCACGGACCACGTGCTTGAGCGCAGATTCCTCCGAGATCATAGCGTTGTGCGTCGTGTTAGGAATCAAAATAGACTTGAAGTAAGGTTGATCCGGCTCATCCCCAATAAACCTTTTGAAAGGCAACACGGTCTCCAAACTGATTAACCCATCACCGTCACCGTTCACCACCTCAGGCTTGCCACTGAAGTTCCCATCCTTGTAGATCACCTTCTCTATGGTCGGCACCCCAACTCCATTGATCGTCGTCATGGGCACAAGCGGCGCCCTGAAATTCAGTGTCAGCGGCATCGCCCTCGTCCGGTAGCGCTCAATCTCCTCGCCGGAGAAACCTGCCGCCGCGAGAAATTCGGGTATGTTCTCAGCGGAGTAGTTCTTGGCCGGCGTGATCACCAGCGGTGTGTCGCCGAACACCTTCGGCGACGGCAGGAGGGAGAAGGTGGTCTCGAAGGTCCTGTTCGTGGCCGACAGCACCGACGACGGGTTGCCGACGTTGGAGGCGAGGACCTGCAAGATCAACGGCGAGCCGCCGACGCCGTTGCAGAGCATGACGAAGTGCCTGACGAACCTCCTGCGCCACGGCAGCGGCGTCCGGTGGAGGAACTCCATCGCGTAGAAGCCGCCGAGGCTGTGGCTCACGAGGATCACCGGCGCGTTCCCGTTCTTCTCGCTCGCGCGCTCCACGAGGCGCCTCAGGCTCGCGTGGAACTCCGAGAACACCCTCGCCGGAACGCCGGGCGCCGCCGGCGCGTAGCGGAAGTCGTACGGCGCGCCGAACAGGTTCGCTCCCTCTTTGTATCCCACGCCTTCCAGTGCATCGGCGAGTCTTGCCATGCAGATGTCCCTGACGATGACGAGACGAAATGTTTCACTGAATCACTGTACCTCCTAGGCATGCATTAGCATCATATACAGAGAGTGGAGTGGTAGCTTACTTTTGGGCAGGATCGTCGAAGCGGAAGCTACGGGTGGTGCCGAAGGACACGACGCGGGTCTCGACGCCGGGCTGGTTGCGGTAGTCGCCGGCGACGGGGTCGAACACCTGCCGGAGCTGGTCCTCGACGCACGGCAGGAGCGTGGGGTGCGCCTGCAGCGCGGTGAAGTTCTCCCATAGCCGGAACCACCCGCGGCGCTGTTTGTGCACGCCGCAGGCCGCCGTCGGAGGCTTGTACTCGTCGGTGAGCCGCGCGTCGAGCTGGCTGCAGGTGAAGCCCGGAAGCAGTATGACCGGGTGGAGGCCGGACGACGAGGCCTCGTGTGCCGCTGACACTGCACCAACGAAGGATAGCGCCGCGAACAGGGCACCAACGAAGAGGAGACGATGCTGGTGCGACTCCATTTGGGTCGTTTGAATTTGCTGCGGCTTCCTAGCTGATAGGGATGGTGACCGCAGCATCGAGCCATGCATCGACCGGATTATATACGTACATGCATATACAAATTACAATAGAAACCGGCTGTTGTGAGTACTATATACGCCATTAGCTGTTGTGAGCAGTACTATATGCCAATTACAGTAGAAGCCGGCTGTTGTGAATACTATATACGTCATTAGTGTTGTGAGTGTGACATATATATAACCCATAGGAAGGTTCATTCACTTGTGTGTATACGCCATTAGTTTGACAAATGACAATCATGCTGATATTTAGGAACTGGTATTAATCAGTCGTGAAAGGAACACGGCACTAGCTGTGGCGGTTCAAGTCTTGCGGATTCGGTGGTTACTAGCTAAGTTTTGTCGACGCCTCGACGGTATAAAGTCAACGGACACACGTAATGCATGTGAACCTCTGTGTTTCATACTATTTCCGCTTTTAAATATATGACTTCATTGACTTTTGACGACACAATATAAACTATTTGTCTATTTAAATATAAGTATGTAAATACAATTATTCTATTGGAATTTGTTTCTATCGTTAGCTATATATTCTCTCCATCCAAAAATAGAGCGCATAAAGTTTTAGATTTTGTTCAAAAAAACAAGGTGTGTTAGGAGAGGTGGGAGCCTAATTGCATGCATGATTTTTTCCTATGCACGACATGCATGTTTCTTTCCAGGAGGAATTTTCTCCCAGTCCAGTAAAAGCAGCTCCAATGTGTTTGCTAGGGAGTGCTAAGAAGAGAGAGAGAAAGGAGAGAATGATGGTGCTATACATTAGAGATGTGGTGTTAAGTTAGCGTCTCCTAGCACCTGTTGTTTTTTGGAACACCCAGTGCAAGAATAAAAAATAATAGTTCTAGCTGCTACTCTCTCTCCTCTCTTCTTCTTGCCATGAGCGGGTGGGTTTTTTTATTATGCGTGGTTCCGGTATAGCCTATAGTATGCTGCTATATATTGGACGTTTTTTTTTTCTAAACAAACCACCTGGTGAGGTGGCAACTTTTGAATCCTCTAAAACATTATATTCCCTCCATCCCATAAAATAAGACGTCCATGTTTTTAGGAAAATCAACGTTTATGCATGTTATATATTTAGATTTATATTCAAAAGTACTTTCAGATGAAAGTAATTTTGTGTTTATTAATGACTTATTTTAAAAGATATGAATGATCAAAGTTTCGCTTTAACCGTGCTAAAAATTTATATGCCTTGTATTATGGGACATAGCGAGTATATTGGAGGTGCCCTAATACGGGAATAAATGATTTATCTTCTTGCATGCAACGAGTAATGCTTGGAACGGCGCAATTAAGGCCAAGAACAATTTCCTTCCATTCCATGCGGCATGTGTGGTCCCACCGATCCGCAATTAAGGCCAACAACAATTTCCTTCGATTCCATGCGGCATGCATGGTCCTGCCGACCCGCACGGGGCACCAGAGGAAACAAAAATCTTCGTACCAAAAACTATGCGTCCTTTTTTTTGGATGAAGGGAGTATTAAATATAACTTTTAATTTTACATAATTATAATAAAACTGGTAATAAAATAAATATTCAAACATAGTGTGTCCAGAAGTTAAGTATCAAACATTTGAAAATGTATGGGGTATATCTTCTACTACACATATAATAAACAATTGCAAAAGACTTCCGACATGCTCGGGTAGTACTCAAACCCCGTACAATCATTGTTCTTCGAGCTTCCACAATCTCCTTAGCGAGATCTAAAAACGCACCCTAGTCACTAAGTCCGCCTAAGTGCTGCTAAACACCAAGAGTAACAAGCCTTGTGTTTTTACTTGATCTTAATCCCCACCAAAATGGATGCACACAAGCCTAAGACCCTCACTTGCTCTCAAAGATGTGAATTCTCAAAGTGGTTGATGAAAAGATAAACCTCCGATGACTCTTGAAATGTATGAAGTTGCTCGAGTGTCCAGAGTAATGAAATGAAGGCTGGAAACCCATATATATAGCCCTCCATCGATCCATGGGAGGAATTGGAAAGGAAGAAAGCAGTTCCTAGTGTACATCGGATGATCCGACCAGTTCAAGTTGTCTCTTCCGATCCTTGTAACTTTCAACCACCATGCCAACTAGTTGTTCACAGTAGATAAGTCTGACCCTTAGTCCAACATAGGTATCAGACCTTCCTACTTGCTTTAAAGGTTCCAAGGTTCGTCCAACCTTCTAGGGTTGGAGCCTTCGGTCCATGTATCACATGGAACCTTCCAAAGTCACCACCTTTGGGAAAATTAATCTGACCCTTTGTCCTCCTTGGGGGGTCGGACCTTCTGGTCCATGTAGCATGTGGTTTTTTTTCCCAAAGTATCAACCTTCTGTCTAAAAGGTCCGACATAAAGTCCGACCTGCTGGGTTAACTGTCAGATGCATGCATTATTTGTTGAAGTCAACTGAGTTTTAACTCTAGACTCCGAAGGTCTACCAGTTCATTATCCTTGGGTAGGACCATCGGTCGTTAGAAAAATTCCAAAACTAGTTTTTCTTCAAGTGTTTGAAGTTAAGTTTGATTTCTTTTGGACCTTATATCTTTACCACTGTGTTGAGCTATTCTTGAGTCTTTTGTCTTGTGCGTGCATCCCAATTTGACATCTCTCAAGATCAAGCTACTAACGTTAGATCCATAGTGCAGACACTAGGAAACTATAGAACCCTATCTAAGCAAGGATCATTCATCGCTTTATGATCCTTGACCATAGAAGAGTCTATAACCTTCAAAAATTCCATGAAAATTGAAAAAGTAATCCACATAGAGATATCCAATCCAATAGAGAAGGGTCATTCACTTAACGTCCAATGAGCAATCAATTAATTTAGATTTTAATTTTTGCACTCATGAGCTTATTAGATAGCAAATAATCTTATCATTCAATAACCAAGACTCATCTAGGAGGCCTAGATGCTTACACCCAGCCACTTAGAAGGAGCGAGTGTGGTCAATCTAACCTTGGGCTTGCCCGGACGAATTTAACAAGTCATCATCATGTCCCATCTCCACTCATGTTGGAACTCCATCAACGAGTACACGCTTGCGCCTGTCCCTCATGGATATGCCATTGCCATGCATCAGCAGGTGTCAGGACTGCACGCCGCCGTAGTACAGGGTCTACAGGATCGCATTTGAAGAACTGCATGCCATGGTAGTACTAGATCTAATGCATTGTTATGAGAATAATCTCATTTTGTATGCATTTTCACCGTGATCTCATTTTCTTAAATAATATATATTGATCATGTTATGACACAACACCAGCAGGTCTTCACTGCATGCACAGAGCCACTGTCGTCAATACTACAGTACCCAAACGGGGTTGGTTCTAAATACTTAGGTAATATATGGCTATAGTTAGGTAATATATGGCTATAGTTTTTAAAACCATGGTTTCTCAATACTTCATTTTTAGAAAACTACAACACCCAAACAGGCCAAGCAAAAAGAGAACGTATTGTGCCTATCAAGAAGTGAGCTAATTTGCTCCAAGAATTTCGCTGATCACGCGCTTGAGCGCATATTCCTCCGAGATCATAGCGTTGTGCGTCATGTTGGGGATCAAAATGGACTTGAAGTAAGGTTGATCTGGGTCATCCCCGATAAACTTTTTCAAAGCCAACACGGTCTCCAAGTTGATTACCCCATCGCCATCACCATTCACCACTTGAGGCGTGGCACTGAAGTTACCATCACCATAGATCACCTTATCTGCCGTTGGCACACCGACGCCATTGATAGACGTCATGGGCACGAGTGGCGCCCAGAAGTTCAGTGTCAACGGCAGCGCCCTTGTTCGGTAGCGCTCTATGTCGTCGTCGGAGAAACCGGTCGCCGCAAGAAACTCGACTATATCCTCAGCAGAGCCAGAATAGTTCTTGGCTGGTGTGATCATCAGGGGCGTGTCACCGTACACCTTGGGGGACGGTAGGAGGGAGAAGATGCTCGCGAACGTCCTGTTCCCAAACGCCATCACGCTGGCCAGCAGCGTCGACGGGTTGCCCGTGTTGGAGCTGGAGGCCACGGCCAGCATACCCGACGCCGAGCCGCCGACGCCGAGGCAGAGCATGAAGAAGTGCTTGACGTACCTCCTGCGCCACTGCAGGGAGGTCTGGTGGAGGAACTCCATGGCGTTGAAGCCGCCGAAGCTGTGCGTCACCAGGATGACCGGCTTGTTTCCGTTGCTCTCACTCGCGCGCTCCACCAGGTGTTTCAGGCTAGAGCGGAACTTGGAGAACACCTTGGCCGGAACGCCGGGCGGCGCCGGCACGTATCGGAAGTCGTACGGCGCGCCGAACAGGTTTCGCCCCTCTTTGTATCCCACGGCTTCCAGTGCATCCACAAGCCTTGCCATGCAGGTGTTCCTATGGATGACGAAATGAAATATTTCACCGTACCTCCTATATTGATCAGGTGCGTTTACAGTGGAGTATTAGCTTACTTTTGAGCTGGATCGTCAAAGTGGAAGCTGCGAGAGGTGCCGAAGGACACGACGCGGGTCTCGACGCCGGGCTCGTTGCGGTAGTCGTCGGCGACGGGGTCGAACACCAGCCGGAGCTGGTCCTGGTAGCACGGCAGGAGCGTGGGGTCTGCCTGCAACGCCGTGAAGTTCTCCCATAGCCGGAACCAGCCGCGCCCTTGTTTCTGCACGCCGCAGCCCGGCGTCGGGGGCTTGTAGCCGTCGGTGAGCCGCGCGTCGAACTGGCTGCAGGTGAAACCTGGAAGCAGTACGACCGGGTGGAGGCCGGAGCCGGACGGGGCCTCGGTTGCCGCTGACCCTGCACTAGCGAGGGAGAGCACCGCGAACAGTGCGCCAACGAAGAAGAGGAGACACTGCTGCGACTCCATTTGGGACAATTGAATTCGCTGTGGCTTCCTTAGCTGATGGGGATGATGATCGCATCCACCGGATTGTGTACGTACATATAGCACTTAGAATAGAGCCGGCTGCTGTGGGTACTAGTATATAGTATATACTGTATGACACATATATAACCCGTGGTAGGACAGTTCATTCTGTTCGTGTGTATACGCCATTATTAGTTTGACAATGATGCGTCAGGAACTTGGATTAATGTCCTGTGAAAGGAACAGGGCACTAGCTGTGGTTGAAGTCTTGCGGATTCGGTGGTACTAACTAATAACTTTCGATGACTTTATAAAGTCGAGGGAATGAGACACACGTAAATGTGTGTGAACCTATGTGCTCTATCCTATATGTTTTTAAGTAGGTTGATTTTTTACACAACATAGACTAATTTATTTTTTTAAAAAAATAAACGTACACCGCCATTATTGTAGCATGTTTTATCATTAATTTTATTTTAAATATGACAATCTTTGTGTATTTATAATGAAACTATTAATACAACAAATGATCAAACATCATGCCCAAAGTTAAGAGTGAAATACATGGTCGGTCCTCAAACTTGGCACGGTGTATCAGTTAGGTCCTCGAACTCTAAAAAACAGATATCCGAGTCTCTAAAGTTGGCTAATGTATCATCTAGGTTCCAAAACCGCTTTGACCATATATTGACCATAGTTTTTACCAGCGGGGCTCACATATCATGTCAATATATCTTCTCTCGTCCTCGTATATCATAGGATGGAGAGAGCGGTGAACAAAAAATAAAAAAAAACTAATTTATTTTACTTACAAATGGGCCTCGCATGTCATATATGAGGATGAGATAAGATATGTGGACATGACATGTGGGCTCCACTAGTAAAAACTGTGGTCAACGCATGGTCAAAGCGGTTCTGGGATTTACATGACACACTTGCCAACTTTAGGGACTAGAATATCTGATTTTTTAAGTTTAGAGATCTAAGTGATACACCGTGCTAAGTTTGAAGACCGTCAATGTATTTTACTCCAAAGTTAACTTTACGAAACATTTGAAAACTTCTACTAGTATAATGACTAATTGTATACTCCTCCTTAGGATTTGGAGAGCGAGCAAGGACTTCAGCATGTTTGGGTGGGCATGACCTCTTAGCCTAGAATAAAGTTGGATCATAAAATAGGGAAAATTGGCTCCATCTACACTATAAAAGAGTGAGTTTTCTAAAAATCTTTTTTACCTACAAAAGCATAGGTATACCCTTCACGCTGACCCTACTGCGCAGTTTGGAAAAGGTTGGAAAGGGGTGGAAAGACCCAAAACCCATAGATACAAAATGTTTCATCCACTTTCTCTCTTTATTTCTTACCTCATTTTATACCCATACCCACCTGTTACTTTCTTTCTTTTGGTTTTAATGAGAAAGGAATGACGCTAATCAATCAGGACTCTTTCTTTTTAACTCTATTTTTCATTTTTTTCTTCCTATTTTCTGCTTGATTATCTCACAACACGTGCATGTTGCACGTACATCTATGCTAGTACTATTAAAAGATTGCATCTTTGGGTATATATCATCAAAAGACACGTTCTTTGCTATGTACCATCATCAAAAGGTACCAACGTTATGGGTATTTAGCATTTTGTTAGTTTTCGTTACTGGATGTTGAAATTTTATTTCTTTTTTGGCAATGAACGATCTATAAAAGGTCAGTTTTATCCCTAGCCCAAACCAACTTAACTCCCTCAGGAACGAGACTTACCAGGCGGAGCTCGCGCGAGCCTTCAGACGCAAAGACGACCGGAGGATCTCCGGTTCCCGGCGGCGGAGCTCCCAGGCACGCCTTCCGCCTGTGCCTCTGGCTACTCCACGCTCTCCTCCATGGTCAGCCCATCGCGGATTCATGCCTAATCCAGTGCCCAAAATCCACAAATTGGCATCCATCCTAGTTCTCGTCTCATCTATGGGAGAGGCATTGTACTCCTAGGCAGCAGCACAGTGCTCCTTCGCCCTCAGCTCACCTTCCCAAGCACCAACGTGATAGATGGGTCAAATGGAGGTGTTGGAGCACCATTGGTGCCGATCTTGCTAGAAATGGAGAGGATAGCACGGCGCGAATAGCACAAAGGAGTGGCTGGGGCACCATGGCTACATGAGACATGGTGTAGAAGACGGTGGGGGCGCCATGACTACGTTGGTCAAAGAGGAGCGCCATTGCCGGAGGCCAGAGGAAGAAGAGAGGGGTATCCATGTCCCAGCTAACGGTGACTTCACAGATGTGCTAAAGTTCAAAGAAGAGCACTCTTTCAATGGTATATAGCAAAGGATGTATCTTTTAATGGTACATTTGTAAAGATGTGATCTTTTGATGGTACATAGCCAATTTTCCCCTTAAAATAAGGTGTGAGCTTTGAAGCATGGAAATAACTTTGAAGATATTGTACACCAAACTCAGGAAGGCAGGCCCACGTAGAGCGAGTTGCCCAAAGCACCCAAAGGATGCAAAGGTCTAGAGGACGAACACATGGGTAGGATGGCTCTGAAGACATTGAGGAGGCATTCAAGCTCATTTTTTTCGTTGTGATGAGTTTTTTATAATCTTTGGAACTTTCTAAGAATGAACCTTACTCGTGCAACAAACATCAATTTATAACTTCCCGCCTTTATGGTTCATTACCCTTTTAAAAGAGGAATGCACTATTCTTTAGGACTAAAGCTATACTATGTTAAGTGTTGTGAGATGTGCCTCACCAAGGAGAAGGACTCAACATCCCACGAAGGGTTCTAGGGTTGGATGAAGAGTAAACAATAGTTTGAAAAATGGCGTATTTGCGGTGTCAAAAATATTCCCTCCCTGAGCATTGCCAATGGGTGTCTTATAACTTCGGCACCCTAAGAATCTCAAGATACATTATAGGAAAGTTACCCTTGCACTCATCATGTGTCTTAGAAATGGGGATTTCTATATATCTTCCGGATTCATTCTACCTATACGGTGTTTGACACTCTAGCGCTACTGTAGACAGAGGGGGGTAGTTGGAATAGTGGAGGAATAGTAATAGGCGATGCATATGGGCATCCCCATTGAGGATGGTCTAGGGTTTGTTTGGATTCCCGGGCTAAAATTTAGCCCCTGTCACATCGGATGTTTGGATGCTAGTTAGAAGTATTAAATATGGTCTAAGTAGAAAACTAATTACACAGACGAGGAGTAAACGGTGAGATGAATTTATTAAGCCTAATCCCATTCTCATTCCTCATTTCCCACTCCACTCTATGTGTCATGTCATCTACAGTGCAGAACAAGGCCAAACAGTGCCAAAATTCCAATTTTGGCTACACCCTTTGGAGATAGCCTAAGTATCCATTGCGCTCTCTGGTAGGAGAGGATCATCTCTGTTCATCAGTCACCCACGTCCACTCGGGATTGTATTAGGTGAAACCATTCGTCAGACTCTACGAATGGTCTAGCTACACTAGTGCATTTATGAAAAAAGAGATAGAGAGAGTTTCATAGAAGGAGAGAGGGTTTCATCTTGATGATATCAGGATGCACGTGTTCCTAAATAAAATGTAATGTGACACTCTTGGCAAGTTTTATTTCGTGGTTTCCAAAGTGCCACATAATATAAAATAGTTTAGAAATGAAATAGGGTCTCCAATGCATAGTTTCATTTCACGGTTTCATATGCCATAAAATTTAATTGCAATGCATGTGATTGGATAGAATTGGATGAAATGAATCTCTCTCACACTCAATGCAAGTTTCATTGAGTTTTATAGTTTCTGAAATAGTGTGCGCCAAGTTTCATCCCTATAAAGCTCATTCCATCTCTCTCCTCATAAATATACTACCACATCACCTTTTACTGATGTGGCACATCATTTAATGAGAATGAAACCTCCACGAGAATGGCCTAATAACAAAACAGTGCACACTGAAATGGTTTGGGCCGAGGTTTCCTTTTGGGAAAATTGCATAACTACCCCTATTTATAACTACAATTGTAAGTTTACCCCTTTTTTTCACAGTTTGCATATTTGTCCCTCTTTTTCAAATACGAATCCTCCGTTTGCCCCTGTTTTTCTACGCTGTGGACTGACATAGTTTTTACCGAATAAAAAAAGCAAAACATGAAAAGCATAGATGGAAAAGGAAATTTTTACCCCTGCCTCATGTACCTAGTCACCTTCCTCTCTCACATTACTCACGAGACCAAACCCTATCTCTCAAGGCTAGCGGCAGCGCAAGCTGAGGAGGTGGGGATCCAAGGCGGAGGGCGTGCTCGCTGGATCCAGGGTCGTTGGGTGTGGGGGATCTGCCTCTCACTGGCGTTGAGGCCTCCTAGCGTGCCGCTCGCGGGGAAGGCAGGGCCGACTGCACTTGGCGCGCCGCTCGTGGGGAAGGCGGGGCTGGCTGCGCCTGGCGCGCCGCTCGCAGGAGCGTCGGGGTCAGCTGCACCGCTCGCAGTTGCGTCGAGGCTTATGGAGTGATTGAGAATGAATCAACAGAAAGTTGGACATGGTTCATTGGGAAGTTGAAGGTTGCTATTGGTATGCTTAGAGGCTTGGTTATTAGCACACTGATGCTGTCAAAGGGATTGGAGGTGCAGTAGATGATGTAAGATAAGAGCAAGCTCAGTGGTGCCTGATCTTCACGGCAGTAGGCTCTTCACCAAAATAACTAGCAGTGAACTGCAAGGATAACTACTTGCGAGCAGCAAGGATAACTTGCTTTAACCTGCAAAGGTTTGGATGCGACCAAGCGATAGAGAGAACAGCTTGTTCTCTGAACGACCGTAGAACCACAATCCGTTGTGGATTGCGACCAAACGACGGGGAGAAACAACTTGCTATCCGAATGAGCACAGAACCACGATCCGGGGTAGCTTTAACCTGCCAAGGGTGGATGCGACCAAGCGACGGGGAGAAGAAAGCCAAAACCTTTTGGACTTCACCTCGATCTCCGAAAGATCGCAGAATCACATTCCGAGACTAATCCACACAAAAGGCCTGGAAGCCTAGAGCAGGAACTAGGGGACCTCAGAGAGATCTCTCACAAGTCCAAAGAAATCGCAAGAACAAAGGTGTAAGACTCTCAAGTCTCCAGCAGCTTGGCTGCAATATAGTGTATTGGTTTATGAAATCATCCAAAGGTTCTTTAACACAAAAATACAATAGGTATTTATACTAGGAACAACCCTTCTGTGCAGTCTTCACCAAAATGGTCATAAGTCTTCATTACAAAGTCCAAAACATGTGCCGCTTTGTTGCATTGGAAAGAGGACTTAAAGAGCTTTCCATCAAATACTCGTGGACCCTCAGAGCCATTTGGAATAAGGAGCTATAGTGTCATCTTTAGCACTCCAAATAGGCGCTCTGAACTGGCATATGCTTTCATTTTGAGTGAGACATGCTATTCCAGTAGCACACACTCCGTCTTCTCCTTCTCCAACTCCAGTGCACCTAAGTTCAATTAGAGAAAAGGAAGTGGGAAGCACATTCAAATCATAATGTGACAAATAGCTTAGGTTAGCGTTCACTTAATCATTTATTTGCTTAGCTATATTCCTTGTGATTGGCCCTCAATATGTATTGTTTAGGTGGTCACTTGAGTGAATGGTGGTGTTGCTTGGGATGTCCTCATCAATGTATGCCCGGGAGTGGAGCATAGAGAATGTATGAAACATCTATGGAAGAATTTTAAAAAGCAGTTCTATGGAACATTATTCGACTATAACATGTGGCCAGCTGCCGAGAGTTACACTATTCAGAAATTCAATTGGCACATAGCTAGGATACAAGAGAAGTGTCCTGCAGCAATTGTGTACTTAGATGAGAACCATCCCTACTTGTGGAGTAGAAGCAAATTGTGGAGTAGAACCTATCTGAATCATTCAACAACTGGGTGAATAAGGTCAAGGACTTGTGGATTGTGGATATTTGACAAGATAAGGCAGATAATCATTAAAAGTTTGAATTGCGATGAAAGATTGCTATGTCTATGGAGGGAAAAATAATACCATCTATTATCAATGATAATACTGCCCAAAGCAAAGCAATCAAGGATTGTGAAGTTTTAAAATGCGCTCATGGCACTGCTGAAGTGACTACACCTACTAAATTGGGAGCTCTTTACAGGCATTCTGTCAACTTGGAGGATAAGACATGTAGTTGCAGGGCTTGGCAAGTGAGTGGAAAGACTTGTAGACATGCTTTAGCACTCATTGCAAAACTTAGTAGAGATGTGCAAATGGATGACTATGTCCACGATTACTTCTCTGTTGAAATTTTTCAAAAAAGCTTATTCAGGTGTGTTCAATCCAGTGACATCCAAGCATTTTTGGCCACGTGTGGATCTGGAATATAATCTCAATAAGCCAATATTGAGAAGGAAGCCTAAAAGGCCAAGAAAATCTAGGATTAAAGCATCAGATGAGCCTAGGGTTAGGAAGCAAAAGAGACGCCCTGAATTTGGTGAGCTAGGACATACAACTAAGAAGTGTCAAGGCAGTTTAACTACCAGGAGAAAAAGGAGGCTGCTGTCACCTATTGGGAACGCATCACAGGAAGGAAGCAATGATCCTAGTACTGGACATGCATCATCATCAATGCATAGGGGTAGAGCTAGGGGGCAACACCTGCTATATCATCCGAGTAGGTGATCTGTTTACCCAATTTATTACAATATGTATTAATTTCGGCCCTGATTATTAACTCATTGCAATCCTTTGTTTTGAAGTGCTAGTACAAATTACATAAGAGGAGGAAGACCACCAATAGAGAGGGGTCGAGGAAGAGGAGCTTCAAGACTTGCAATGTATTTCAATGCTTAGAAATGACTATAGACTTGGATAGTGCTTGAAATGGCTACATACTTGGATATGTAATATATGGTGTATGTGATATGGGCATGTAGTGCCATTATTTGGTATGCTTAAATGTGAATGGAACACATAATCTCATGTGATATGTATGCCATGTGGTGGTGTGACGGGGACGGGAAGGTTCTCGATCTTCCGTCAGGTGGAGATAACTATCGATTTGGCGGAGGCACCACACACACGAACTGGCTGCCAATCAACACAATTCGAACCCTGCAATTGCAGCACCACGTCTCCTTCAGTTATCAACCGTGTACACACGATTGACCTCGCCACGAAGGCTTATCCCTGCCTGCGAATCAGAACACAAGCAAGAACACGGTAGATGCAATTGAAATTGCGAATAGAAAGGATTAATCTCACGAGTTCGGGTTTCACAAACTCTAACCTAGTTACGGCTATTGATTCTATACAGAGGTCTAGGGGGTGGCTGAGAAACCTTAGGGCTTACAAGGCCTTTAGGCCCAAAAATCGGCGTCGCAGCGCCTTGGCAGATTCTCGATGTCAATTTACGATGCAGCTTCCCATTGACTCTGAAGTCCAAAAGGCCTTAAACTAATTCCATTGGAAAGCTTATGTTTTTATCTTTCCATGCATATGTGGATCATTGAAACCGGAACCCGTTTGTGGTCTGGTCGTCCGTTTTCGTGAGACCAACTCCTGCAGTCTGAACCGACCTCGAGATTGAATTGGACTCTAACACCAATTGGGCTTGTGACTTTATATACAATAATATAAAATTAATACTGTAGTAAAAGATTATTTTTCATTACAGATATACAAAAAACAAATTTAGAATACATAACATAAAAATACTGTGAGAAACATGACCGTAAGAGGTAGAGGTTTCGGTGATTAATGACAACTTAGCTTTTTTACTAATGAGTTCATGACATGAATAGATTATATTGTATATTGTGCTCATTGGTTGATCAAAAGAGACCCCTCCATTCAAATTTCTTGAAGGAAGGCCCCTTGTATTGGATTCCTAGCAAGAAGATCAAGGATCGATTAGCTCCAAGTGCCGTAAAGTCGAAAGAAGGGCGCTTAGGGATTCTTTTGATAGTTTTAGATGGGCCGAACTATCAAGAGGGGTGGAGGTAAGTAACTCGATGCACTTCACTCTAAGTGGTTGTCTTATTTTCAAGTGCATCTAAGTCCTAAAGCTCAAACATACTAAAATGTGCTTAAAACAACTCACCTGTGTCGATTAAGTCAAAAGAAAAACCCTCGGAAAATCTCACAAACTTTGTTTCAAAACAGCGCTGAAAAACAAGGTTTTATACACCATAGGAGTCACCGAACTGTCCGGTGGCGTAAAATTTGCGCTAAGTCTTTACTGTCTCGGCCTATGCTTCATTCACCGCCGGGCAGTCCGGTGGCTTGCCATGGACAATCCGGTGCCTCTACCGGATTGTATAGACTGAGGGCTAGTTTTCGCCGTATCCAGGGCTTTAATAGCCGTCGGACTGTCTGGTGCCTCCATCGGACGTTATAAATTGAGGGCGTGGTCTATGGGCTTGGGCTGAAAATGTGGCAGAACCGCCAAATTTAATACGGGCTAAGTACACCTGCCACCACTGGCCCACAGTGCACTTAGACCGAACTAAACTCGGTAGTCCGTCGAGCTACCCAGAAGGGCACTCGATGAAACCATCTCCCAGGGATGCCGACATCACACACGTTAAGCTCTCGGAAGAGCCACAACAATTACAACAACCCACCATTTCATACAAACATAATTTGATTGATTACAAATACTTTTGCTCAAAAGAAGTACAAGGTAGTGAAAAAGAACTTCAAAATAAACCTCGCAGCGGAATACATATCGTTACAAAGATGTAACGTGCAGCGGAAAGTAAACATCAAGTATGACCTCGAGCCCACCGTGGTCATCCTTGATCATAATCTGATATGTACCTAAAAGAAAAATATCAACAACAAACGGTGAGTTCGTGGGGAACTCGTAGGACTTACCCGTGGGCGGTTTCAGCCCGACACATTTGAGATTATGCAAGGCTTTTTGGTGGACTGACTTCTAACCCGCATAAGCTTACTAGAAGTGGGTCCTTAGCCATTGATTGTTTATTTAAAACATGTTATCATGAGATAGCAGGATTTGACAGCTGCTACCCCTTAGTTATGATTATCAACAATATCATAGGGGGAAAACTTGCAGAAAAAAAAAAATAAAACATGAACGCATGCCCCGTCCCAAGATTCATAGAGCCCCCATCGAACTCTTGGGAGTAGCCGTCTCAGGAGCGATGCACCTAAAGTCGGGTCATCTCTCCCTCGACCTCGAAGCATCTCCCAAATCCATCAACCTCCGCTCAGTGGATGGGCAGCACTATGAATAGTCGGACGGATCATACTTATCCAAGCATGTTGTATATAAAACAGGAATATAAGCATAAAGTATTTAAGTTGTTACTACGTTGCCCGTCAGTGATATTTGGCATTCTCACACCTGGTGAGCATCAGCGATTCGAATCGATTTTTAATTCCCGGGAATAACTAGAAATGCCAAGGGCCCATATGCTTACTGACACGACGGCTTTCCCACATATGGTCCCCCGCCTCCACTTGTCCCATCCCAAGTTCGATTCACTCCCGCCTGACCTCCGGGTTGTGCCCCCATGACGAGCCTGCCGGCATCCCGGTCTCCCCGTCATGAGTACCAAGCTCCCCCGGACCACCTTCCTCGCAACCAGTGGGTAGGAACGTGTCTCTGTTCTTTGGATGGCACAAGTAAGGTTTCACCGGCCCCATATACCGGATAAGCACTCTAGCAATGTTATGCCAATCAGCAGGCGAACAGCGGACGGGCCTTAATCGACTCGGGCGGAGTCCACCAACACATTATCACAATCTCATCATATCAAACCATATCTCCGCCCGGTCTCAACTTATCATCAAGTCATACCAGATTGCCTTTCGATCCAAGGTTTTGTAAAAACATTTGTAGGCCCTATCATCTCGCGAGTGAATACCTTCACTCGTCTTCTACCGTTTAAGCATGGCTAAGCATAGACTTCGTTTCATCCTTTCTACTTTGGGCATCAAGGATTTATGCATGTGGGGTTTCATAAAATCCCTAAACGTAATGCACAAACAAGTATAGGGTGGTGAGACTCCCTAGACAGGTGAAAATGCCTAAGGGGCCTACCTTTGTTATTGACAACTTGAACAAACTAAGCTAAAGTTAGTTTGCCGGGTTGTGAGGCTTTGCCCCAGGCAACCCCTTGATACCGGGACGGGTTCAATCAGCGACACGCCGTCTTCTTGCTCCGGGTTCCACTTGTCGTCTGGCTTCTCGATCAACGGTAGATCCTGCGTCGGCTCCTCGATCCCGTGGTCTATATGCATGCCAGATATGCAAATGAGTGTAAGGATGCAATGCAGGATAGAGTGCAGTAGAAAAGTAACCCACGGTGGATACTACATGGCAAAGTAAACAAGCCTTCTTATTTAAGGTCTACCTCCCGAGGAAGGCATTCATACTCTCCTAGGAAATCCTACATGCCATCTTTTAAGAAATCGTATAAACCATCACCTAAAGCTAGCTCAACTAATCATATTAACTAAACTAGCTTACTCTTAGAGTGTAATTGGCAAAAGAGTTTACACTTAGCGATGTGCATATACTTAGGGTAGGTTTTTCTTTTAGCTTTAAATTTGGATTAAAATGAGCCCTCAAGTTATACCCAAAAGACATTGCCAAATGAGACCAAAATTCTATGACACACAGATCTGGCCCACACGCTAAGCCACTGCCAAAATTTCAGCCCAATTGGAAATGTAATTATTTTATTATAATTACTACAAATTTTCAGCCCTACACCTTGTCAGAAGTTTTTATAAAATCTAGGATTGGTTTCTGTAAATGAAATTTTACCAGCATCCAACTATCAATATTTAGAGTGTGCACAAAAATTGGCAAGTTCTATACCTACCTTTTTGCAGGACATCTATTTTCCATATATTTATTTATTAAAGCAATTTACCTAATACAAAACAATGGTTTAAACATGCACAGATATACTTTCTGAGTCCTATGTATCATGTACAAGCTACCAAAGTTCTCCTGAAATTTTCCTAGCCATTTAACCCCACTTTTTCCTATTTTCTTTCCTAGCTAGTGGCACTTTGTCCATTTCAAAACACCACTCAAACTTGACATGCACAATCTCATATTTTACCAGTGACTCTTATCAGTTATCTAGTGCATAGGAAAAATACCAGATGACTCATTCTAGCAGGTTTTGCATGGTGTTCACTTTTTAGTTAATAAAAAGGTACATTATGCAAATATAATGGCAAAGCCTCACATAACAGCAAGCACTATGGCCATAAAGTTTGTCATAGTGTTCTCATGTGCTACAAAGCATACTGACCAAGTTTTACCATTTTAGAAGTTCATCTAGATCACTTTTTCTATTTATTTTCCTTTTACATACATGCACAAAACCGAGGGTAAAATGGTCATTTCACTCATCTTCATCATACCTAACTTGTAGATATACTACAGAGGAGTCCACAGTGACTAAGTTTACCCATTTTGGATTTTTCTTTGAATTGTTATGATTTTTTCAAAGTTCATGGCAGGAAAAGGTATTAAATCCCTAGATCTAGGACTTATACGCGATTAACTATAACCTCCAAGGGCTAGACTGTAAGGTTCTCAAGACTCAGTGCATAGTACTTAAATCTGAGCGCGTAAAACAGAAGAAAGCTAGGGGGTTTCGGGTAAAAATACCATCGTCTTCTTCTTCCTCTCGACAGAGACGAACCGCGCGCGGCGGGGGACGAAGATGGGGCTGCGCCGGCGTGTTGGGGCCCAAACTTGAAGCCGTCATGGTCTAGGGAGGCATTCCCGGATGCGTGCCTCCATTTCCCCTTGGCCTCGTCGAGCGGGGTGGTCCGTATGAGCGGCGCGGACGCGGTGAACCGGCGGCCGCGGTGACATGGTGAACGGCGTCGGCGCGGCTCGATCCGTCGAAACCGGAGAGGGAGAAGGCCGTGGTTGGGCATGGGAGCTGCGTGAGGATTATAGGAACACGGAGAAGTGGACGGGGGCGCAGGGATGGCCCGAAGGGGGCTGTCCATGGCGAGGTGGTGCGCGGCGCAGCCATGGCGGACGGTGCAGCTAGGAAAGAGGGCTAGGGGCGGTGGTGAGGGTCGAGACCTCGGGGGTTTGGTAGAGGATGTCGAGGCTAGCGCGGTGACGGTGGCTTCGTCGAGGGACAGGGTCTGAGGAGGCGGTGGCACGAGCTCGACGCCTGGCGGCCATGGCGGCGTTCATGGCAGGGCTGCAGCTCTGCTGCGCGTAGGGAGAGGCAGGGAGGTCGAGGCGAGTAAGGGAGAGCGAGAGGAAGGTCCGGGGCGCGTCCAGGTGAAGGGAGAACGTGGTGGGGCCGTCGATCCGTGGCCGCGCGTACGTCCTGTACGCCGGCGCGTCACGGGGCGCCCGTCGTACCGAGGAGGAAGACCGGCCTGACAGGTGGGCCCCACCTGTCATGGACTCAGTAAAAGGAATGGAAAAAGTGTGTTTTCTATCCTGCTGTAAATCGCGTTTTTAACCCATTTAGACTCCGATTTTGGAAGAGTGGCCATTGAAGGAAATGTTCTACTAATGAATATATACAACTTTGTCAAAAGGTCTAATACCAAAAATTGTTTAGAAATATGAATTTCATTTGAATCTAGCTCTCAAATTTCATTTGGCCTACAGACCAGGGTTGCTTAGAAAATTCAAAACTCTTATTTTCGGGCCTTATCACCCAAGGAGCCTATTGACAATATTGTTTGGAATTTCAAAACCTACAATCCCTTCAATTTGGTCCTTGCATGAAAATGGATGTAGGTTAGAGTAAAACTCCATTTTCCAAACTGGACAGATTTAAAGTGTGTTTCTAGGCTGACAAAAATTGGTTCAAAACTCCTATTATAATTCATTTTATGACCAGACTCATTTTGACAAAGTTGTTTCTTAGATTATTTCCTACAACTTTGATAATATGAGCATTCTCTAAATCACAACATATTTTGAAATACAACTTACCCTTGTTTAGGGTTTTGGTAAAATAGCAGATTTATCCTAAGTAAAGCTTTTCTTGTTTTCATCTTTTGAAGTATCAAATGAAGTCCAAATACATCCACAATAGATGCATTTGAAAGGTGATGAGTTCAATTCCATTTCATATAAAAGAAAATTTTTGAGTTGTATAGTCCAATCAAAAGAAATTTCAGAATCAATTTGGGGATGAGCTAAAATTTCAGATTTGAGAAGTTTTGACTTAGTGGTTTATCTACCAATTCCTCATTACTCTCTTAAGCATGATTTAGTCTTAATTCATCATTAGCTTATGTATAATTGTGTGTACGGCTTCTGAGATGCCAGGGGCATCACAACCCACCCCCCTTAAAGAAATCTCGTCCCGAGATTTTGAAAGAGGCAGGGTTCTATGTCGTAGGGTGAAAAGATACTACCCGCATCTTGGGGCTCGGGACTCTTTTAATAGTTGCAAACGCACTTTAACTCTTCCTTTGTCCTTTGTTGGCTTTGTTAACGACCGGGTGAGTGGTTAGTACCTTCCTAACACAAGGTAGTTACAAAGCATCATTTGGTTGACTAGGATGGTTCCTTTAAGGTACTCGATAATTCACGTCTCATATGAGAGGGAAATGAACAAACCACGAAGAGAACGTGGTGGCAGCGAGCGAATGACATGATTGGTTCAAGCACGACGAGAGGGTTACTTCCTGGCTTTGACACCAAGTTTAGGTGCGTAATAAACATCTGATTTATTTGAACAATGAGAAGCAAAGCATACGCAGTAGGGAGTTTGAATGAAGCAAAAATCTCGCGAGTTATAGAAAACAACAATGGATGTGTTGTTAGGAGGCACATTCATTTCATTTGATAGGGACTGCGTACACATATAAGATATCAAATCCAAATATTCTCAAAGAGTAAGGTGTGGCGATACATAGCACACACTACTCATTGCCTCAAGAAAGTTAACACGGGAAGAAAGTAGGACATATTCACCTAGACAAAGTGATGGTTTGTACGATTCCATAAGATTGGTCAAGTCTGACCAAGAAAAGTACAGGTAGATGATTTGTGCTTACTAACGGAACCATCGATAATGTTAGTAGGCCCACCTTTGAGGATAATTTCAAAGATGGAGGAAAACAACTTATAAGGAGATGATATGATACGAGCACTAGCCGAGAGCAAAAGCCAGCACGATGAATGATGCTGAAGATCATCTTCAGGAAATAAGGTTTCTTACGTACCCAGAAGGAAACATTAGAGAAGGCATTGGAATAGACTGATTGTTCCCACAAGATAAAAGAGGCAATTCGGATGATACCAGGGAGTGATGTGACAAGACAGTGGATATGAAATCAAGCATTCCCACGGATGCGAGTTGTTGAAGATACACTAGGTAAGCATGGAGAAGTCTGAGATTCGGACCGATGGATGTAAAGGTACCATGGAGGTGGATCCGATCATCCGTATGAATTAGGATAGACAAGGTTAATCTATGAATGATGAGATACAATCAAGCTGGGGGATTGAGATAAATCTTTCCCTCAGATCAAGAAAGGCAAGTTGAAACAAAGCAAGGAATGATAAAATGTGGCAGTGGAAATGGAGTAAACCATTTCCACGAATTTAATGTATAAAGTCAACAAAGCGTTTGAAGACAGATAGGAATGTTCCACAATTGAAGCGGTGTCATGCCTTTGCATGTCTTGATACCAGCACGCCCCTAGTGGAAACGTGTGACGGCCGTGCACACAGGACCCTAGGTTCCGCCGCGGCACCTTAGACTGCTCGGGTCAACACCCCGTCAAGAGCGGTATTTCCCTCCACCCTCAGGGGACATGCGATCATCATGAGGTTATAAAAAGACATGAACAATGAGTTTTACATGCCATAGCACAACGTTTTTGAATGTATAGTTCATCAGATTTATTTGAATTAGAAACTGGGTAACAACAACTAAAGTGTCATGGATTTCAAGGATGGAAGTGCCTAAACGACAAAAGCAGGGAGCGTGAGAACTACAAGAGTTGGACATGCTCACTTGAAAACAGAGAGACATTACACATGAGGGTTGAACGCATGCCGACTACAAGGAGTTGGATACATGAAAATTTCAAAAGTTAGGAGGGTCAGCATCCTCTCATTACAAAAGTCTACGATGACTGCTAGCACTCCAACTAGTAACTAGCTAGTACTGCCTAAACGTAAGATTGATGCATCCAGGACGAAGGCCTGTTGCTTCCTTCAACCAAGTTGGTGTAATGTTGGTCTTCACGTGGGAAATGCCATGAAATAGTAACCTTGATTCTCCACCGAGTATGAGGACATCGCCAGATTCGAGGTCGATCTTAGTCGCTTTGCCCTTGCCTCTAGTGTCACTGAACATGAACTCGGCGGTGTCGCTTATGGAGATGGAGATGAAAGGTAGGCCTTGGTTGATGCTACTCTTTGATTCATCCTTGTCTTGATGGAGACCGAGCTTCCCGGAGTTGGTGTAGTAGTTGACGATGCATATGTCAGGGTCGATTTGAGGAAACTCGCTTACAGTAGAATTTGCAGCTTGAGCAATTGTCTTGAGAGCTTCTGGTATCGCAGGGGCTTGTGCACCATCGAATGGACGCGTCGACCCCTATGAGCGCGTAGTCAAATCCCAGTTCTTCCCTAACGACATTATCCATAAATTTAGCTTGGCACCGTTCTTATAGCTAGGCCTATATAATCCTCCAAGACCACTACCTAGTTGTCGACACATACGAACTATCTTGACTTGATCTTCGGGCTTGACGAATCCCTTCAGTAGAACCATGCCGGGTCGTAGATGTTGAATCGAAGTCGCACCAGTGGAGGGTTCTTCCGCTTTTCTTTTCTTTTGACCCTGAGGTATTGGGGTTTTTGCCGCATAGACTCAGGGTGACCAGGGCATAAATCGAGGGGCTGCATCGAGGACTGTGACATCTATAGCAAGGTGATTTCAAACTTAGCACTCTCCAATCATCTTAAATAGGGTTTGTTCAACTTTCTATTTGCATCTTGATCTACACATCCATCATCAACAATACACATACAAGGCTCATGGGCAACTCATATTTACAAACAAACATGTGTATAAACACAATAGGAATTCGTTAATTTCAACCAAATACCAACCAAAGCACATGAGATGAGGGGGACATGATGCATGATTCGCCCTATCTGACCTCACATCACATATCCTATGTATGTTATACATAGCTAGCGATATTTCGGTGACATATATGCACGTCTCTCCTTAATGCAACTAGTCGTTCACTAAACGTTCTTAACTCGTACGTAGTTAGTGTACCTGCAGAAAAAATGCATGCTCTCAACATTACCACTCTAAACCTAAAAGTGGCATCCACGCAATTTGCGCCGCGTGGACAACGCATCTGTACGGTCCTCTGCTAGACCGGGCTGGCACCCACGCAAGCAAATTGAATCTTGCTGCGTCACAACAGAGAAGTGGTCACAAACAAAGGTGACCACCCCCCTTAAAATTCTATCCTACCAGCATGAATGCAGAGTTCACAACTATTCGCAAAACCCCGATAGCTTCCACCAGTACTGGGGATGGCTACGGCCGAATAGTTGCCTCTCAAAGCGCCGAATATGCATATGAGTTCTATCTAGGTCAAAATGTTAGTGATGTCACCTGATATCTCCTAACATCCTTATAATGGGCATATACACGATATCTCTCATTTTCGCAAATACTCTGAAAAAAAGGTTTGGAAAACAGGCTTCTGAAACCAAAATAAAGTTGTTATAATTGTTGCTCGTGCATGATCGGCTCTGATACCAGCCGTGGCAGAACCACCAAATTTAATACGGGCTAAGTACACCTGCCACCACTGGCCCACAGTGCACTTAGACCGAACTAAACTCGGTAGTCCGTCGAGCTACCCAGAAGGGCACTCGATGAAACCATCTCCCAGGGATGCCGACATCACACACGTTAAGCTCTCGGAAGAGCCACAACAATTACAACAACCCACCATTTCATACAAACATAATTTGATTGATTACAAATACTTTTGCTCAAAAGGAGTACAAGGTAGTGAAAAAGAACTTCAAAATAAACCTCGCAGCGGAATACGTATCGTTACAAAGATGTAACGTGCAGCGGAAAGTAAACATCAAGTATGACCTCGAGCCCACCGTGGTCATCCTTGATCATAATCTGATATGCACCTAAAAGAAAAATATCAACAACAAACGGTGAGTTCGTGGGGAACTCGTAGGACTTACCCGTGGGCGGTTTCAGCCCGACACATTTGAGATTATGCAAGGCTTTTTGGTGGACTGACTTCTAACCCGCATAAGCTTACTAGAAGTGGGTCCTTAGCCATTGATTGTTTATTTAAAACATGTTATCATGAGATAGCAGGATTTGACAGCTGCTACCCCTTAGTTATGATTATCAACAATATCATAGGGGGAAAACTTGCAGAAAAAAAAAAATAAAACATGAACGCATGCCCCGTCCCAAGATTCATAGAGCCCCCATCGAACTCTTGGGAGTAGCCGTCTCAGGAGCGATGCCCCTAAAGTCGGGTCATCTCTCCCTCGACCTCGAAGCATCTCCCAAATCCATCAACCTCCGCTCAGTGGATGGGCAGCACTATGAATAGTCGGACGGATCATACTTATCCAAGCATGTTGTATATAAAACAGGAATATAAGCATAAAGTATTTAAGTTGTTACTACGTTGCCCGTCAGTGATATTTGGCATTCTCACACCTGGTGAGCATCAGCGATTCGAATCGATTTTTAATTCCCGGGAATAACTAGAAATGCCAAGGGCCCATATGCTTACTGACACGACGGCTTTCCCACATATGGTCCCCCGCCTCCACTTGTCCCATCCCAAGTTCGATTCACTCCCGCCTGACCTCCGGGTTGTGCCCCCATGACGAGCCTGCCGGCATCCCGGTCTCCCCGTCATGAGTACCAAGCTCCCCCGGACCACCTTCCTCGCAACCAGTGGGTAGGAACGTGTCTCTGTTCTTTGGATGGCACAAGTAAGGTTTCACCGGCCCCATATACCGGATAAGCACTCTAGCAATGTTATGCCAATCAGCAGGCGAACAGCGGACGGGCCTTAATCGACTCGGGCGGAGTCCACCAACACATTATCACAATCTCATCATATCAAACCATATCTCCGCCCGGTCTCAACTTATCATCAAGTCATACCAGATTGCCTTTTGATCCAAGGTTTTGTAAAAACATTTGTAGGCCCTATCATCTCGCGAGTGAATACCTTCACTCGTCTTCTACCGTCTAAGCATGGCTAAGCATAGACTTCGTTTCATCCTTTCTACTTTGGGCATCAAGGATTTATGCATGTGGGGTTTCATAAAATCCCTAAACGTAATGCACAAACAAGTATAGGGTGGTGAGACTCCCTAGACAGGTGAAAATGCCTAAGGGGCCTACCTTTGTTATTGACAACTTGAACAAACTAAGCTAAAGTTAGTTTGCCGGGTTGTGAGGCTTTGCCCCAGGCAACCCCTTGATACCGGGACGGGTTCAATCAGCGACACGCCGTCTTCTTGCTCCGGGTTCCACTTGTCGTCTGGCTTCTCGATCAACGGTAGATCCTGCGTCGGCTCCTCGATCCCGTGGTCTATATGCATGCTAGATATGCAAATGAGTGTAAGGATGCAATGCAGGATAGAGTGCAGTAGAAAAGTAACCCACGGTGGATACTACATGGCAAAGTAAACAAGCCTTCTTATTTAAGGTCTACCTCCCGAGGAAGGCATTCATACTCTCCTAGGAAATCCTACATGCCATCTTTTAAGAAATCGTATAAACCATCACCTAAAGCTAGCTCAACTAATCATATTAACTAAACTAGCTTACTCTTAGAGTGTAATTAGCAAAAGAGTTTACACTTAGCGATGTGCATATACTTAGGGTAGGTTTTTCTTTTAGCTTTAAATTTGGATTAAAATGAGCCCTCAAGTTATACCCAAAAGACATTGCCAAATGAGACCAAAATTTTATGACACACAGATCTGGCCCACACGCTAAGCCACTACCAAAATTTCAGCCCAATTGGAAATGTAATTATTTTATTATAATTACTACAAATTTTCAGCCCTACACCTTGTCAGAAGTTTTTATAAAATCTAGGATTGGTTTCTGTAAATGAAATTTTACCAGCATCCAACTATCAATATTTAGAGTGTGCACAAAAATTGGCAAGTTCTATACCTACCTTTTTGCAGGACATCTATTTTCCATATATTTATTTATTAAAGCAATTTACCTAATACAAAACAGTGGTTTAAACATGCACAGATATACTTTCTGAGTCCTATGTATCATGTACAAGCTACCAAAGTTCTCCTGAAATTTTCCTAGCCATTTAACCCCACTTTTTCCTATTTTCTTTCCTAGCTAGTGGCACTTTGTCCATTTCAAAACACCACTCAAACTTGACATGCACAATCTCATAATTTACCAGTGACTCTTATCAGTTATCTAGTGCATAGAAAAAATACCAGATGACTCATTCTAGCAGGTTTTGCATGGTGTTCACTTTTTAGTTAATAAAAAGGTACATTATGCAAATATAATGGCAAAGCCTCACATAACAGCAAGCACTATGGCCATAAAGTTTGTCATAGTGTTCTCATGTGCTACAAAGCATACTGACCAAGTTTTACCATTTTAGAAGTTCATCTAGATCACTTTTTCTATTTATTTTCCTTTTACATACATGCACAAAACCGAGGGTAAAATGGTCATTTCACTCATCTTCATCATACCTAACTTGTAGATATACTACAGAGGAGTCCACAGTGACTAAGTTTACCCATTTTGGATTTTTCTTTGAATTGTTATGATTTTTTCAAAGTTCATGGCAGGAAAAGGTATTAAATCCCTAGATCTAGGACTTATACGCGATTAACTATAACCTCCAAGGGCTAGACTGTAAGGTTCTCAAGACTCAGTGCATAGTACTTAAATCTGAGCGCGTAAAACAGAAGAAAGCTAGGGGGTTTCGGGTAAAAATACCATCGTCTTCTTCTTCCTCTCGACAGAGACGAACCGCGCGCGGCGGGGGACGAAGATGGGGCTGCGCCGGCGTGTTGGGGCCCAAACTTGAAGCCGTCATGGTCTAGGGAGGCATTCCCGGATGCGTGCCTCCATTTCCCCTTGGCCTCGTCGAGCGGGGTGGTCCGTATGAGCGGCGCGGACGCGGTGAACCGGCGGCCGCGGTGACATGGTGAACGGCGTCGGCGCGGCTCGATCCGTCGAAACCGGAGAGGGAGAAGGCCGTGGTTGGGCATGGGAGCTGCGTGAGGATTATAGGAACACGGAGAAGTGGACGGGGGCGCAGGGATGGCCCGAAGGGGGCTGTCCATGGCGAGGTGGTGCGCGGCGCAGCCATGGCGGACGGTGCAGCTAGGAAAGAGGGCTAGGGGCGGTGGTGAGGGTCAAGACCTCGGGGGTTTGGTAGAGGATGTCGAGGCTAGCGCGGTGACGGTGGCTTCGTCGAGGGAGAGGGTCTGAGGAGGCGGTGGCATGAGCTCGACGCCTGGCGGCCATGGCGGCGTTCATGGCAGGGCTGCAGCTCTGCTGCGCGTAGGGAGAGGCAGGGAGGTCGAGGCGAGTAAGGGAGAGCGAGAGGAAGGTCCGGGGCGCGTCCAGGTGAAGGGAGAACGTGGTGGGGCCGTCGATCCGTGGCCGCGCGTACGTCCTGTACGCCGGCGCGTCACGGGGCGCCCGTCGTACCGAGGAGGAAGACCGGCCTGACAGGTGGGCCCCACCTGTCATGGACTCAGTAAAAGGAATGGAAAAAGTGTGTTTTCTATCCTGCTGTAAATCGCGTTTTTAACCCATTTAGACTCCGATTTTGGAAGAGTGGCCATTGAAGGAAATGTTCTACTAATGAATATATACAACTTTGTCAAAAGGTCTAATACCAAAAATTGTTTAGAAATATGAATTTCATTTGAATCTAGCTCTCAAATTTCATTTGGCCTACAGACCAGGGTTGCTTAGAAAATTCAAAACTCTTATTTTCGGGCCTTATCACCCAAGGAGCCTATTGACAATATTGTTTGGAATTTCAAAACCTACAATCCCTTCAATTTGGTCCTTGCATGAAAATGGATGTAGGTTAGAGTAAAACTCCATTTTCCAAACTGGACAGATTTAAAGTGTGTTTCTAGGCTGACAAAAATTGGTTCAAAACTCCTATTATAATTCATTTTATGACCAGACTCATTTTGACAAAGTTGTTTCTTAGATTATTTCCTACAACTTTGATAATATGAGCATTCTCTAAATCACAACATATTTTGAAATACAACTTACCCTTGTTTAGGGTTTTGGTAAAATAGCAGATTTATCCTAAGTAAAGCTTTTCTTGTTTTCATCTTTTGAAGTATCAAATGAAGTCCAAATACATCCACAATAGATGCATTTGAAAGGTGATGAGTTCAATTCCATTTCATATAAAAGAAAATTTTTGAGTTGTATAGTCCAATCAAAAGAAATTTCAGAATCAATTTGGGGATGAGCTAAAATTTCAGATTTGAGAAGTTTTGACTTAGTGGTTTATCTACCAATTCCTCATTACTCTCTTAAGCATGATTTAGTCTTAATTCATCATTAGCTTATGTATAATTGTGTGTACGGCTTCTGAGATGCCAGGGGCATCACAACCCACCCCCCTTAAAGAAATCTCGTCCCGAGATTTTGAAAGAGGCAGGGTTCTATGTCGTAGGGTGAAAAGATACTACCCGCATCTTGGGGCTCGGGACTCTTTTAATAGTTGCAAACGCACTTTAACTCTTCCTTTGTCCTTTGTTGGCTTTGTTAACGACCGGGTGAGTGGTTAGTACCTTCCTAACACAAGGTAGTTACAAAGCATCATTTGGTTGACTAGGATGGTTCCTTTAAGGTACTCGATAATTCACGTCTCATATGAGAGGGAAATGAACAAACCACGAAGAGAACGTGGTGGCAGCGAGCGAATGACATGATTGGTTCAAGCACGACGAGAGGGTTACTTCCTGGCTTTGACACCAAGTTTAGGTGCGTAATAAACATCTGATTTATTTGAACAATGAGAAGCAAAGCATACGCAGTAGGGAGTTTGAATGAAGCAAAAATCTCGCGAGTTATAGAAAACAACAATGGATGTGTTGTTAGGAGGCACATTCATTTCATTTGATAGGGACTGCGTACACATATAAGATATCAAATCCAAATATTCTCAAAGAGTAAGGTGTGGCGATACATAGCACACACTACTCATTGCCTCAAGAAAGTTAACACGGGAAGAAAGTAGGACATATTCACCTAGACAAAGTGATGGTTTGTACGATTCCATAAGATTGGTCAAGTCTGACCAAGAAAAGTACAGGTAGATGATTTGTGCTTACTAACGGAACCATCGATAATGTTAGTAGGCCCACCTTTGAGGATAATTTCAAAGATGGAGGAAAACAACTTATAAGGAGATGATATGATACGAGCACTAGCCGAGAGCAAAAGCCAGCACGATGAATGATGCTGAAGATCATCTTCAGGAAATAAGGTTTCTTACGTACCCAGAAGGAAACATTAGAGAAGGCATTGGAATAGACTGATTGTTCCCACAAGATAAAAGAGGCAATTCGGAGGATACCAGGGAGTGATGTGACAAGACAGTGGATATGAAATCAAGCATTCCCACGGATGCGAGTTGTTGAAGATACACTAGGTAAGCATGGAGAAGTCTGAGATTCGGACCGATGGATGTAAAGGTACCATGGAGTGGATCCGATCATCCGTATGAATTAGGATAGACAAGGTTAATCTATGAATGATGAGATACAATCAAGCTGGGGGATTGAGATAAATCTTTCCCTCAGATCAAGAAAGGCAAGTTGAAACAAAGCAAGGAATGATAAAATGTGGCAGTGGAAATGGAGTAAACCATTTCCACGAATTTAATGTATAAAGTCAACAAAGCGTTTGAAGACAGATAGGAATGTTCCACAATTGAAGCGGTGTCATGCCTTTGCATGTCTTGATACCAGCACGCCCCTAGTGGAAACGTGTGACGGCCGTGCACACAGGACCCTAGGTTCCGCCGCGGCACCTTAGACTGCTCGGGTCAACACCCCGTCAAGAGCGGTATTTCCCTCCACCCTCAGGGGACATGCGATCATCATGAGGTTATAAAAAGACATGAACAATGAGTTTTACATGCCATAGCACAACGTTTTTGAATGTATAGTTCATCAGATTTATTTGAATTAGAAACTGGGTAACAACAACTAAAGTGTCATGGATTTCAAGGATGGAAGTGCCTAAACGACAAAAGCAGGGAGCGTGAGAACTACAAGAGTTGGACATGCTCACTTGAAAACAGAGAGACATTACACATGAGGGTTGAACGCATGCCGACTACAAGGAGTTGGATACATGAAAATTTCAAAAGTTAGGAGGGTCAGCATCCTCTCATTACAAAAGTCTACGATGACTGCTAGCACTCCAACTAGTAACTAGCTAGTACTGCCTAAACGTAAGATTGATGCATCCAGGACGAAGGCCTGTTGCTTCCTTCAACCAAGTTGGTGTAATGTTGGTCTTCACGTGGGAAATGCCATGAAATAGTAACCTTGATTCTCCACCGAGTATGAGGACATCGCCAGATTCGAGGTCGATCTTAGTCGCTTTGCCCTTGCCTCTAGTGTCACTGAACATGAACTCGGCGGTGTCGCTTATGGAGATGGAGATGAAAGGTAGGCCTTGGTTGATGCTACTCTTTGATTCATCCTTGTCTTGATGGAGACCGAGCTTCCCGGAGTTGGTGTAGTAGTTGACGATGCATATGTCAGGGTCGATTTGAGGAAACTCGCTTACAGTAGAATTTGCAGCTTGAGCAATTGTCTTGAGAGCTTCTGGTATCGCAGGGGCTTGTGCACCATCGAATGGACGCGTCGACCCCTATGAGCGCGTAGTCAAATCCCAGTTCTTCCCTAACGACATTATCCATAAATTTAGCTTGGCACCGTTCTTATAGCTAGGCCTATATAATCCTCCAAGACCACTACCTAGTTGTCGACACATACGAACTATCTTGACTTGATCTTCGGGCTTGACGAATCCCTTCAGTAGAACCATGCCGGGTCGTAGATGTTGAATCGAAGTCGCACCAGTGGAGGGTTCTTCCGCTTTTCTTTTCTTTTGACCCTGAGGTATTGGGGTTTTTGCCGCATAGACTCAGGGTGACCAGGGCATAAATCGAGGGGCTGCATCGAGGACTGTGACATCTATAGCAAGGTGATTTCAAACTTAGCACTCTCCAATCATCTTAAATAGGGTTTGTTCAACTTTCTATTTGCATCTTGATCTACACATCCATCATCAACAATACACATACAAGGCTCATGGGCAACTCATATTTACAAACAAACATGTGTATAAACACAATAGGAATTCGTTAATTTCAACCAAATACCAACCAAAGCACATGAGATGAGGGGGACATGATGCATGATTCGCCCTATCTGACCTCACATCACATATCCTATGTATGTTATACATAGCTAGCGATATTTCGGTGACATATATGCACGTCTCTCCTTAATGCAACTAGTCGTTCACTAAACGTTCTTAACTCGTACGTAGTTAGTGTACCTGCAGAAAAAATGCATGCTCTCAACATTACCACTCTAAACCTAAAAGTGGCATCCACGCAATTTGCGCCGCGTGGACAACGCATCTGTACGGTCCTCTGCTAGACCGGGCTGGCACCCACGCAAGCAAATTGAATCTTGCTGCGTCACAACAGAGAAGTGGTCACAAACAAAGGTGACCACCCCCCTTAAAATTCTATCCTACCAGCATGAATGCAGAGTTCACAACTATTCGCAAAACCCCGATAGCTTCCACCAGTACTGGGGATGGCTACGGCCGAATAGTTGCCTCTCAAAGCGCCGAATATGCATATGAGTTCTATCTAGGTCAAAATGTTAGTGATGTCACCTGATATCTCCTAACATCCTTATAATGGGCATATACACGATATCTCTCATTTTCGCAAATACTCTGAAAAAAAGGTTTGGAAAACAGGCTTCTGAAACCAAAATAAAGTTGTTATAATTGTTGCTCGTGCATGATCGGCTCTGATACCAGCCGTGGCAGAACCACCAAATTTAATACGGGCTAAGTACACCTGCCACCACTGGCCCACAGTGCACTTAGACCGAACTAAACTCGGTAGTCCGTCGAGCTACCCAGAAGGGCACTCGATGAAACCATCTCCCAGGGATGCCGACATCACACACGTTAAGCTCTCGGAAGAGCCACAACAATTACAACAACCCACCATTTCATACAAACATAATTTGATTGATTACAAATACTTTTGCTCAAAAGGAGTACAAGGTAGTGAAAAAGAACTTCAAAATAAACCTCGCAGCGGAATACATATCGTTACAAAGATGTAACGTGCAGCGGAAAGTAAACATCAAGTATGACCTCGAGCCCACCGTGGTCATCCTTGATCATAATCTGATATGCACCTAAAAGAAAAATATCAACAACAAACGGTGAGTTCGTGGGGAACTCGTAGGACTTACCCGTGGGCGGTTTCAGCCCGACACATTTGAGATTATGCAAGGCTTTTTGGTGGACTGACTTCTAACCCGCATAAGCTTACTAGAAGTGGGTCCTTAGCCATTGATTGTTTATTTAAAACATGTTATCATGAGATAGCAGGATTTGACAGCTGCTACCCCTTAGTTATGATTATCAACAATATCATAGGGGGAAAACTTGCAGAAAAAAAAAATAAAACATGAACGCATGCCCCGTCCCAAGATTCATAGAGCCCCCATCGAACTCTTGGGAGTAGCCGTCTCAGGAGCGATGCCCCTAAAGTCGGGTCATCTCTCCCTCGACCTCGAAGCATCTCCCAAATCCATCAACCTCCGCTCAGTGGATGGGCAGCACTATGAATAGTCGGACGGATCATACTTATCCAAGCATGTTGTATATAAAACAGGAATATAAGCATAAAGTATTTAAGTTGTTACTACGTTGCCCGTCAGTGATATTTGGCATTCTCACACCTGGTGAGCATCAGCGATTCGAATCGATTTTTAATTCCCGGGAATAACTAGAAATGCCAAGGGCCCATATGCTTACTGACACGACGGCTTTCCCACATATGGTCCCCCGCCTCCACTTGTCCCATCCCAAGTTCGATTCACTCCCGCCTGACCTCCGGGTTGTGCCCCCATGACGAGCCTGCCGGCATCCCGGTCTCCCCGTCATGAGTACCAAGCTCCCCCGGACCACCTTCCTCGCAACCAGTGGGTAGGAACGTGTCTCTGTTCTTTGGATGGCACAAGTAAGGTTTCACCGGCCCCATATACCGGATAAGCACTCTAGCAATGTTATGCCAATCAGCAGGCGAACAGCGGACGGGCCTTAATCGACTCGGGCGGAGTCCACCAACACATTATCACAATCTCATCATATCAAACCATATCTCCGCCCGGTCTCAACTTATCATCAAGTCATACCAGATTGCCTTTTGATCCAAGGTTTTGTAAAAACATTTGTAGGCCCTATCATCTCGCGAGTGAATACCTTCACTCGTCTTCTACCGTCTAAGCATGGCTAAGCATAGACTTCGTTTCATCCTTTCTACTTTGGGCATCAAGGATTTATGCATGTGGGGTTTCATAAAATCCCTAAACGTAATGCACAAACAAGTATAGGGTGGTGAGACTCCCTAGACAGGTGAAAATGCCTAAGGGGCCTACCTTTGTTATTGACAACTTGAACAAACTAAGCTAAAGTTAGTTTGCCGGGTTGTGAGGCTTTGCCCCAGGCAACCCCTTGATACCGGGACGGGTTCAATCAGCGACACGCCGTCTTCTTGCTCCGGGTTCCACTTGTCGTCTGGCTTCTCGATCAACGGTAGATCCTGCGTCGGCTCCTCGATCCCGTGGTCTATATGCATGCTAGATATGCAAATGAGTGTAAGGATGCAATGCAGGATAGAGTGCAGTAGAAAAGTAACCCACGGTGGATACTACATGGCAAAGTAAACAAGCCTTCTTATTTAAGGTCTACCTCCCGAGGAAGGCATTCATACTCTCCTAGGAAATCCTACATGCCATCTTTTAAGAAATCGTATAAACCATCACCTAAAGCTAGCTCAACTAATCATATTAACTAAACTAGCTTACTCTTAGAGTGTAATTAGCAAAAGAGTTTACACTTAGCGATGTGCATATACTTAGGGTAGGTTTTTCTTTTAGCTTTAAATTTGGATTAAAATGAGCCCTCAAGTTATACCCAAAAGACATTGCCAAATGAGACCAAAATTTTATGACACACAGATCTGGCCCACACGCTAAGCCACTACCAAAATTTCAGCCCAATTGGAAATGTAATTATTTTATTATAATTACTACAAATTTTCAGCCCTACACCTTGTCAGAAGTTTTTATAAAATCTAGGATTGGTTTCTGTAAATGAAATTTTACCAGCATCCAACTATCAATATTTAGAGTGTGCACAAAAATTGGCAAGTTCTATACCTACCTTTTTGCAGGACATCTATTTTCCATATATTTATTTATTAAAGCAATTTACCTAATACAAAACAGTGGTTTAAACATGCACAGATATACTTTCTGAGTCCTATGTATCATGTACAAGCTACCAAAGTTCTCCTGAAATTTTCCTAGCCATTTAACCCCACTTTTTCCTATTTTCTTTCCTAGCTAGTGGCACTTTGTCCATTTCAAAACACCACTCAAACTTGACATGCACAATCTCATAATTTACCAGTGGCTCTTATCAGTTATCTAGTGCATAGAAAAAATACCAGATGACTCATTCTAGCAGGTTTTGCATGGTGTTCACTTTTTAGTTAATAAAAAGGTACATTATGCAAATATAATGGCAAAGCCTCACATAACAGCAAGCACTATGGCCATAAAGTTTGTCATAGTGTTCTCATGTGCTACAAAGCATACTGACCAAGTTTTACCATTTTAGAAGTTCATCTAGATCACTTTTTCTATTTATTTTCCTTTTACATACATGCACAAAACCGAGGGTAAAATGGTCATTTCACTCATCTTCATCATACCTAACTTGTAGATATACTACAGAGGAGTCCACAGTGACTAAGTTTACCCATTTTGGATTTTTCTTTGAATTGTTATGATTTTTTCAAAGTTCATGGCAGGAAAAGGTATTAAATCCCTAGATCTAGGACTTATACGCGATTAACTATAACCTCCAAGGGCTAGACTGTAAGGTTCTCAAGACTCAGTGCATAGTACTTAAATCTGAGCGCGTAAAACAGAAGAAAGCTAGGGGGTTTCGGGTAAAAATACCATCGTCTTCTTCTTCCTCTCGACAGAGACGAACCGCGCGCGGCGGGGGACGAAGATGGGGCTGCGCCGGCGTGTTGGGGCCCAAACTTGAAGCCGTCATGGTCTAGGGAGGCATTCCCGGATGCGTGCCTCCATTTCCCCTTGGCCTCGTCGAGCGGGGTGGTCCGTATGAGCGGCGCGGACGCGGTGAACCGGCGGCCGCGGTGACATGGTGAACGGCGTCGGCGCGGCTCGATCCGTCGAAACCGGAGAGGGAGAAGGCCGTGGTTGGGCATGGGAGCTGCGTGAGGATTATAGGAACACGGAGAAGTGGACGGGGGCGCAGGGATGGCCCGAAGGGGGCTGTCCATGGCGAGGTGGTGCGCGGCGCAGCCATGGCGGACGGTGTAGCTAGGAAAGAGGGCTAGGGGCGGTGGTGAGGGTCAAGACCTCGGGGGTTTGGTAGAGGATGTCGAGGCTAGCGCGGTGACGGTGGCTTCGTCGAGGGAGAGGGTCTGAGGAGGCGGTGGCATGAGCTCGACGCCTGGCGGCCATGGCGGCGTTCATGGCAGGGCTGCAGCTCTGCTGCGCGTAGGGAGAGGCAGGGAGGTCGAGGCGAGTAAGGGAGAGCGAGAGGAAGGTCCGGGGCGCGTCCAGGTGAAGGGAGAACGTGGTGGGGCCGTCGATCCGTGGCCGCGCGTACGTCCTGTACGCCGGCGCGTCACGGGGCGCCCGTCGTACCGAGGAGGAAGACCGGCCTGACAGGTGGGCCCCACCTGTCATGGACTCAGTAAAAGGAATGGAAAAAGTGTGTTTTCTATCCTGCTGTAAATCGCGTTTTTAACCCATTTAGACTCCGATTTTGGAAGAGTGGCCATTGAAGGAAATGTTCTACTAATGAATATATACAACTTTGTCAAAAGGTCTAATACCAAAAATTGTTTAGAAATATGAATTTCATTTGAATCTAGCTCTCAAATTTCATTTGGCCTACAGACCAGGGTTGCTTAGAAAATTCAAAACTCTTATTTTCGGGCCTTATCACCCAAGGAGCCTATTGACAATATTGTTTGGAATTTCAAAACCTACAATCCCTTCAATTTGGTCCTTGCATGAAAATGGATGTAGGTTAGAGTAAAACTCCATTTTCCAAACTGGACAGATTTAAAGTGTGTTTCTAGGCTGACAAAAATTGGTTCAAAACTCCTATTATAATTCATTTTATGACCAGACTCATTTTGACAAAGTTGTTTCTTAGATTATTTCCTACAACTTTGATAATATGAGCATTCTCTAAATCACAACATATTTTGAAATACAACTTACCCTTGTTTAGGGTTTTGGTAAAATAGCAGATTTATCCTAAGTAAAGCTTTTCTTGTTTTCATCTTTTGAAGTATCAAATGAAGTCCAAATACATCCACAATAGATGCATTTGAAAGGTGATGAGTTCAATTCCATTTCATATAAAAGAAAATTTTTGAGTTGTATAGTCCAATCAAAAGAAATTTCAGAATCAATTTGGGGATGAGCTAAAATTTCAGATTTGAGAAGTTTTGACTTAGTGGTTTATCTACCAATTCCTCATTACTCTCTTAAGCATGATTTAGTCTTAATTCATCATTAGCTTATGTATAATTGTGTGTACGGCTTCTGAGATGCCAGGGGCATCACAACCCACCCCCTTAAAGAAATCTCGTCCCGAGATTTTGAAAGAGGCAGGGTTCTATGTCGTAGGGTGAAAAGATACTACCCGCATCTTGGGGCTCGGGACTCTTTTAATAGTTGCAAACGCACTTTAACTCTTCCTTTGTCCTTTGTTGGCTTTGTTAACGACCGGGTGAGTGGTTAGTACCTTCCTAACACAAGGTAGTTACAAAGCATCATTTGGTTGACTAGGATGGTTCCTTTAAGGTACTCGATAATTCACGTCTCATATGAGAGGGAAATGAACAAACCACGAAGAGAACGTGGTGGCAGCGAGCGAATGACATGATTGGTTCAAGCACGACGAGAGGGTTACTTCCTGGCTTTGACACCAAGTTTAGGTGCGTAATAAACATCTGATTTATTTGAACAATGAGAAGCAAAGCATACGCAGTAGGGAGTTTGAATGAAGCAAAAATCTCGCGAGTTATAGAAAACAACAATGGATGTGTTGTTAGGAGGCACATTCATTTCATTTGATAGGGACTGCGTACACATATAAGATATCAAATCCAAATATTCTCAAAGAGTAAGGTGTGGCGATACATAGCACACACTACTCATTGCCTCAAGAAAGTTAACACGGGAAGAAAGTAGGACATATTCACCTAGACAAAGTGATGGTTTGTACGATTCCATAAGATTGGTCAAGTCTGACCAAGAAAAGTACAGGTAGATGATTTGTGCTTACTAACGGAACCATCGATAATGTTAGTAGGCCCACCTTTGAGGATAATTTCAAAGATGGAGGAAAACAACTTATAAGGAGATGATATGATACGAGCACTAGCCGAGAGCAAAAGCCAGCACGATGAATGATGCTGAAGATCATCTTCAGGAAATAAGGTTTCTTACGTACCCAGAAGGAAACATTAGAGAAGGCATTGGAATAGACTGATTGTTCCCACAAGATAAAAGAGGCAATTCGGAGGATACCAGGGAGTGATGTGACAAGACAGTGGATATGAAATCAAGCATTCCCACGGATGCGAGTTGTTGAAGATACACTAGGTAAGCATGGAGAAGTCTGAGATTCGGACCGATGGATGTAAAGGTACCATGGAGGTGGATCCGATCATCCGTATGAATTAGGATAGACAAGGTTAATCTATGAATGATGAGATACAATCAAGCTGGGGGATTGAGATAAATCTTTCCCTCAGATCAAGAAAGGCAAGTTGAAACAAAGCAAGGAATGATAAAATGTGGCAGTGGAAATGGAGTAAACCATTTCCACGAATTTAATGTATAAAGTCAACAAAGCGTTTGAAGACAGATAGGAATGTTCCACAATTGAAGCGGTGTCATGCCTTTGCATGTCTTGATACCAGCACGCCCCTAGTGGAAACGTGTGACGGCCGTGCACACAGGACCCTAGGTTCCGCCGCGGCACCTTAGACTGCTCGGGTCAACACCCCGTCAAGAGCGGTATTTCCCTCCACCCTCAGGGGACATGCGATCATCATGAGGTTATAAAAAGACATGAACAATGAGTTTTACATGCCATAGCACAACGTTTTTGAATGTATAGTTCATCAGATTTATTTGAATTAGAAACTGGGTAACAACAACTAAAGTGTCATGGATTTCAAGGATGGAAGTGCCTAAACGACAAAAGCAGGGAGCGTGAGAACTACAAGAGTTGGACATGCTCACTTGAAAACAGAGAGACATTACACATGAGGGTTGAACGCATGCCGACTACAAGGAGTTGGATACATGAAAATTTCAAAAGTTAGGAGGGTCAGCATCCTCTCATTACAAAAGTCTACGATGACTGCTAGCACTCCAACTAGTAACTAGCTAGTACTGCCTAAACGTAAGATTGATGCATCCAGGACGAAGGCCTGTTGCTTCCTTCAACCAAGTTGGTGTAATGTTGGTCTTCACGTGGGAAATGCCATGAAATAGTAACCTTGATTCTCCACCGAGTATGAGGACATCGCCAGATTCGAGGTCGATCTTAGTCGCTTTGCCCTTGCCTCTAGTGTCACTGAACATGAACTCGGCGGTGTCGCTTATGGAGATGGAGATGAAAGGTAGGCCTTGGTTGATGCTACTCTTTGATTCATCCTTGTCTTGATGGAGACCGAGCTTCCCGGAGTTGGTGTAGTAGTTGACGATGCATATGTCAGGGTCGATTTGAGGAAACTCGCTTACAGTAGAATTTGCAGCTTGAGCAATTGTCTTGAGAGCTTCTGGTATCGCAGGGGCTTGTGCACCATCGAATGGACGCGTCGACCCCTATGAGCGCGTAGTCAAATCCCAGTTCTTCCCTAACGACATTATCCATAAATTTAGCTTGGCACCGTTCTTATAGCTAGGCCTATATAATCCTCCAAGACCACTACCTAGTTGTCGACACATACGAACTATCTTGACTTGATCTTCGGGCTTGACGAATCCCTTCAGTAGAACCATGCCGGGTCGTAGATGTTGAATCGAAGTCGCACCAGTGGAGGGTTCTTCCGCTTTTCTTTTCTTTTGACCCTGAGGTATTGGGGTTTTTGCCGCATAGACTCAGGGTGACCAGGGCATAAATCGAGGGGCTGCATCGAGGACTGTGACATCTATAGCAAGGTGATTTCAAACTTAGCACTCTCCAATCATCTTAAATAGGGTTTGTTCAACTTTCTATTTGCATCTTGATCTACACATCCATCATCAACAATACACATACAAGGCTCATGGGCAACTCATATTTACAAACAAACATGTGTATAAACACAATAGGAATTCGTTAATTTCAACCAAATACCAACCAAAGCACATGAGATGAGGGGGACATGATGCATGATTCGCCCTATCCGACCTCACATCACATATCCTATGTATGTTATACATAGCTAGCGATATTTCGGTGACATATATGCACGTCTCTCCTTAATGCAACTAGTCGTTCACTAAACGTTCTTAACTCGTACGTAGTTAGTGTACCTGCAGAAAAAATGCATGCTCTCAACATTACCACTCTAAACCTAAAAGTGGCATCCACGCAATTTGCGCCGCGTGGACAACGCATCTGTACGGTCCTCTGCTAGACCGGGCTGGCACCCACGCAAGCAAATTGAATCTTGCTGCGTCACAACAGAGAAGTGGTCACAAACAAAGGTGACCACCCCCCTTAAAATTCTATCCTACCAGCATGAATGCAAAGTTCACAACTATTCGCAAAACCCCGATAGCTTCCACCAGTACTGGGGATGGCTACGGCCGAATAGTTGCCTCTCAAAGCGCTGAATATGCATATGAGTTCTATCTAGGTCAAAATGTTAGTGATGTCACCTGATATCTCCTAACATCCTTATAATGGGCATATACACGATATCTCTCATTTTCGCAAATACTCTGAAAAAAAAAGGTTTGGAAAACAGGCTTCTGAAACCAAAATAAAGTTGTTATAATTGTTGCTCGTGCATGATCGGCTCTGATACCAGCTGTGGCAGAACCGCCAAATTTAATACGGGCTAAGTACACCTGCCACCACTGGCCCACAGTGCACTTAGACCGAACTAAACTCGGTAGTCCGTCGAGCTACCCAGAAGGGCACTCGATGAAACCATCTCCCAGGGATGCCGACATCACACACGTTAAGCTCTCGGAAGAGCCACAACAATTACAACAACCCACCATTTCATACAAACATAATTTGATTGATTACAAATACTTTTGCTCAAAAGGAGTACAAGGTAGTGAAAAAGAACTTCAAAATAAACCTCGCAGCGGAATACATATCGTTACAAAGATGTAACGTGCAGCGGAAAGTAAACATCAAGTATGACCTCGAGCCCACCGTGGTCATCCTTGATCATAATCTGATATGCACCTAAAAGAAAAATATCAACAACAAACGGTGAGTTCGTGGGGAACTCGTAGGACTTACCCGTGGGCGGTTTCAGCCCGACACATTTGAGATTATGCAAGGCTTTTTGGTGGACTGACTTCTAACCCGCATAAGCTTACTAGAAGTGGGTCCTTAGCCATTGATTGTTTATTTAAAACATGTTATCATGAGATAGCAGGATTTGACAGCTGCTACCCCTTAGTTATGATTATCAACAATATCATAGGGGGAAAACTTGCAGAAAAAAAATAAAACATGAACGCATGCCCCGTCCCAAGATTCATAGAGCCCCCATCGAACTCTTAGGAGTAGCCGTCTCAGGAGCGATGCCCCTAAAGTCGGGTCATCTCTCCCTCGACCTCGAAGCATCTCCTAAATCCATCAACCTCCGCTCAGTGGATGGGCAGCACTATGAATAGTCGGACGGATCATACTTATCCAAGCATGTTGTATATAAAACAGGAATATAAGCATAAAGTATTTAAGTTGTTACTACGTTGCCCGTCAGTGATATTTGGCATTCTCACACCTGGTGAGCATCAGCGATTCGAATCGATTTTTAATTTCCGGGAATAACTAGAAATGCCAAGGGCCCATATGCTTACTGACACGACGGCTTTCCCACATATGGTCCCCCGCCTCCACTTGTCCCATCCCAAGTTCGATTCACTCCCGCCTGACCTCCGGGTTGTGCCCCCATGACGAGCCTGCCGGCATCCCGGTCTCCCCGTCATGAGTACCAAGCTCCCCCGGACCACCTTCCTCGCAACCAGTGGGTAGGAACGTGTCTCTGTTCTTTGGATGGCACAAGTAAGGTTTCACCGGCCCCATATACCGGATAAGCACTCTAGCAATGTTATGCCAATCAGCAGGCGAACAGCGGACGGGCCTTAATCGACTCGGGCGGAGTCCACCAACACATTATCACAATCTCATCATATCAAACCATATCTCCGCCCGGTCTCAACTTATCATCAAGTCATACCAGATTGCCTTTCGATCCAAGGTTTTGTAAAAACATTTGTAGGCCCTATCATCTCGCGAGTGAATACCTTCACTCGTCTTCTACCGTCTAAGCATGGCTAAGCATAGACTTCGTTTCATCCTTTCTACTTTGGGCATCAAGGATTTATGCATGTGGGGTTTCATAAAATCCCTAAACGTAATGCACAAACAAGTATAGGGTGGTGAGACTCCCTAGACAGGTGAAAATGCCTAAGGGGCCTACCTTTGTTATTGACAACTTGAACAAACTAAGCTAAAGTTAGTTTGCCGGGTTGTGAGGCTTTGCCCCAGGCAACCCCTTGATACCGGGACGGGTTCAATCAGCGACACGCCGTCTTCTTGCTCCGGGTTCCACTTGTCGTCTGGCTTCTCGATCAACGGTAGATCCTGCGTCGGCTCCTCGATCCCGTGGTCTATATGCATGCCAGATATGCAAATGAGTGTAAGGATGCAATGCAGGATAGAGTGCAGTAGAAAAGTAACCCACGGTGGATACTACATGGCAAAGTAAACAAGCCTTCTTATTTAAGGTCTACCTCCCGAGGAAGGCATTCATACTCTCCTAGGAAATCCTACATGCCATCTTTTAAGAAATCGTATAAACCATCACCTAAAGCTAGCTCAACTAATCATATTAACTAAACTAGCTTACTCTTAGAGTGTAATTAGCAAAAGAGTTTACACTTAGCGATGTGCATATACTTAGGGTAGGTTTTTCTTTTAGCTTTAAATTTGGATTAAAATGAGCCCTCAAGTTATACCCAAAAGACATTGCCAAATGAGACCAAAATTTTATGACACACAGATCTGGCCCACACGCTAAGCCACTACCAAAATTTTAGCCCAATTGGAAATGTAATTATTTTATTATAATTACTACAAATTTTCAGCCCTACACATTGTCAGAAGTTTTTATAAAATCTAGGATTGGTTTCTGTAAATGAAATTTTACCAGCATCCAACTATCAATATTTAGAGTGTGCACAAAAATTGGCAAGTTCTATACCTACCTTTTTGCAGGACATCTATTTTCCATATATTTATTTATTAAAGCAATTTACCTAATACAAAACAGTGGTTTAAACATGCACAGATATACTTTCTGAGTCCTATGTATCATGTACAAGCTACCAAAGTTCTCCTGAAATTTTCCTAGCCATTTAACCCCACTTTTTCCTATTTTCTTTCCTAGCTAGTGGCACTTTGTCCATTTCAAAACACCACTCAAACTTGACATGCACAATCTCATATTTTACCAGTGACTCTTATCAGTTATCTAGTGCATAGGAAAAATACCAGATGACTCATTCTAGCAGGTTTTGCATGGTGTTCACTTTTTAGTTAATAAAAAGGTACATTATGCAAATATAATGGCAAAGCCTCACATAACAGCAAGCACTATGGCCATAAAGTTTGTCATAGTGTTCTCATGTGCTACAAAGCATACTGACCAAGTTTTACCATTTTAGAAGTTCATCTAGATCACTTTTTCTATTTATTTTCCTTTTACATACATGCACAAAACCGAGGGTAAAATGGTCATTTCACTCATCTTCATCATACCTAACTTGTAGATATACTACAGAGGAGTCCACAGTGACTAAGTTTACCCATTTTGGATTTTTCTTTGAATTGTTATGATTTTTTCAAAGTTCATGGCAGGAAAAGGTATTAAATCCCTAGATCTAGGACTTATACGCGATTAACTATAACCTCCAAGGGCTAGAATGTAAGGTTCTTAAGACTCAGTGCATAGTACTTAAATCTGAGCGCGTAAAACAGAAGAAAGCTAGGGGGTTTCGGGTAAAAATACCATCGTCTTCTTCTTCCTCTCGACAGAGACGAACCGCGCGCGGCGGGGGACGAAGATGGGGCTGCGCCGGCGTGTTGGGGCCCAAACTTGAAGCCGTCATGGTCTAGGGAGGCATTCCCGGATGCGTGCCTCCATTTCCCCTTGGCCTCGTCGAGCGGGGTGGTCCGTATGAGCGGCGCGGACGCGGTGAACCGGCGGCCGCGGTGACATGGTGAACGGCGTCGGCGCGGCTCGATCCGTCAAAACCGGAGAGGGAGAAGGCCGTGGTTGGGCATGGGAGCTGCGTGAGGATTATAGGAACACGGAGAAGTGGACGGGGGCGCAGGGATGGCCCGAAGGGGGCTGTCCATGGCGAGGTGGTGCGCGGCGCAGCCATGGCGGACGGTGCAGCTAGGAAAGAGGGCTAGGGGCGGTGGTGAGGGTCGAGACCTCGGGGGTTTGGTAGAGGATGTCGAGGCTAGCGCGGTGACGGTGGCTTCGTCGAGGGAGAGGGTCTGAGGAGGCGGTGGCACGAGCTCGACGCCTGGCGGCCATGGCGGCGTTCATGGCAGGGCTGCAGCTCTGCTGCGCGTAGGGAGAGGCAGGGAGGTCGAGGCGAGTAAGGGAGAGCGAGAGGAAGGTCCGGGGCGCGTCCAGGTGAAGGGAGAACGTGGTGGGGCCGTCGATCCGTGGCCGCGCGTACGTCCTGTACGCCGGCGCGTCACGGGGCGCCCGTCGTACCGAGGAGGAAGACCGGCCTGACAGGTGGGCCCCACCTGTCATGGACTCAGTAAAAGGAATGGAAAAAGTGTGTTTTCTATCCTGCTGTAAATCGCGTTTTTAACCCATTTAGACTCCGATTTTGGAAGAGTGGCCATTGAAGGAAATGTTCTACTAATGAATATATACAACTTTGTCAAAAGGTCTAATACCAAAAATTGTTTAGAAATATGAATTTCATTTGAATCTAGCTCTCAAATTTCATTTGGCCTACAGACCAGGGTTGCTTAGAAAATTCAAAACTCTTATTTCCGGGCCTTATCACCCAAGGAGCCTATTGACAATATTGTTTGGAATTTCAAAACCTACAATCCCTTCAATTTGGTCCTTGCATGAAAATGGATGTAGGTTAGAGTAAAACTCCATTTTCCAAACTGGACAGATTTAAAGTGTGTTTCTAGGCTGACAAAAATTGGTTCAAAACTCCTATTATAATTCATTTTATGACCAGACTCATTTTGACAAAGTTGTTTCTTAGATTATTTCCTACAACTTTGATAATATGGGCATTCTCTAAATCACAACATATTTTGAAATACAACATACCCTTGTTTAGGGTTTTGGTAAAATAGCAGATTTATCCTAAGTAAAGCTTTTCTTGTTTTCATCTTTTGAAGTATCAAATGAAGTCCAAATACATCCACAATAGATGCATTTGAAAGGTGATGAGTTCAATTCCATTTCATATAAAAGAAAATTTTTGAGTTGTATAGTCCAATCAAAAGAAATTTCAGAATCAATTTGGGGATGAGCTAAAATTTCAGATTTGAGAAGTTTTGACTTAGTGGTTTATCTACCAATTCCTCATTACTCTCTTAAGCATGATTTAGTCTTAATTCATCATTAGCTTATGTATAATTGTGTGTACGGCTTCTGAGATGCCAGGGGCATCACAGAAAAATGCACCGCCGGAGCCATCGGACTGTCCGGTGGCTCTTGCAGCCCATGGCGCATAAATGGGGATTTAAAATTATAATGCACCGGACTGTCCGGTGGCAACGAACCGATTGTCCGGTGAGTATGCAGAAAAATAATTTCGTACAGTAACGACTAGTTTTTGGGCTGACCTGTGTATAATGGGCTCCCCCTCCCTCATTTTACCACCTTTGCAACCGGAGAACACTTCCATACACACAAAGGTCATCAGCACCACCAATACACACAAATCTTTGAGCTTTGGGCAAGAGATTTGAAAGGAGAGAACTTCTTGTGTGAGGTTGAATCAAGTGAAGCCAAAGCTTGTTACTCTTGGTGATCATGATCACCTAGACGGCTGCGGTCGTGCCTTCCTTGAGCTCTTTGGAGATTGTGGGACAAGCGAAGGAAGGCCTTTGCGAAGGCATTGTACGCGGCTCGAGCTCATCGTTCTGGAGTAGAGAAGGGTATCAAGAAGAGAGCACTTGATCTTTGCAAAGGTCAAGAGGTAGTTTGATTCCTGCGGGAATCACTTTACCAACCCCTCTCCTTGTGAGGTTTGGGGCCGGGATCCTTGCGAGGAGCCCGCGAGAGCAAAGCCTTGCGAGTGGCACCAAACGAGGACTAGGGGCGGAGTCGCGACTCTTCGATACCCCAGGAAAAAGATTGTCATGTCACTTCTTGTTCTCTTTACTTTCCACATTTACATTCCGCAATTTACATTCCTAGTCTTGCATGCTTGGCTCTAGGTTGCAAAACTTTTGTGGCTTGTAGAATTCTAGACACACTTCTAGGCACTAGGGTGAATTGGGACTTGATCAATAGGATTTATTTTCAAGTTTCGAAATTAGAAGTCTAATTCATCCCTCTCTTGGACATCTTGATCCTTTCAATTGGTATCAGAGCCGAGTACTCATTGGTTGAGGCTTCACCGCCTTGAGCAAGATGTCCGGTGGGGAAGGACCCCCGCCCGTGTTCGCTGGAGAGGACTTTCCATATTGTAAGATACATATGGAGTCCTACTTGGAAGCCGTTGATCCTCATCTCTATCAAGCTGCCATCACAGGCTTTCCGGAGATAGTTGATAAGAACAAGCCCACTACGTCGGAGCAAATTTTTGAGAAATGGAATGCCAAAGCTCATAATGTTCTCTTCCGTGGTTTGTGCAAAGAGGTCTTTAACCGCGTGAGGACTATCAAAGACGTGCACAAACTATGGGAAGAGATTTGTGTGCTCCATGAGCGAACCAAGAGCGAGAGAGAACAACGTCATAGCACTCTAAGCAAGAAGCTAAGTGATTTTCGTATATTCCCTTATGAAAATGCTAATCAAATGTATTCTCGTCTCAATGTGCTTGTAGAGGAGATCAATGGTCTTGTTTTGACTCAAATTGCCAAGGCCGATGTTGCAAGAAAGATAATTAATCCACTTGACCGCAACAAGTAAGGCAACATCGTCACCTATCTTCACCAAACCGACCTCTCCAAAGCTACTTTGTCTAGTGTGCTGGGCAAGATCAATGCACATGAGATGTACATGAGCATCACACCGGATGCAGAGCCACCATCCAAGAGGAAGAATATTGTTCTCAAGACAAGCTCATCCAAAGAAAATAAGTCCATTGTTGGCGTCTCTTAGCCTAAACAGATTTTTACTCCGCAAGCGCACGGAGACCGCTGTAGCCTTTCACCCAGAGTATTCCGAGTATCGTATTTTTATCCACAGCGAAGCGGCAGGCGAGGGAGTGTAATTGAATGAACTCAAATCGAATGATCTGTAACTTAAATAAATATACCAGCTAGTATCTAGATAGGGGTAGTCTGGTAAACGGATAGGTGTATGGTGCAGAAGTAAATAAACTACCTAAGATACACATAGAAAGGTATAGTTGCCTGGGAGGACAACGAGTGAGATAAAGTTTCCAAACTGTATTCTATTCGGCTGCAAAGACTATGTTGTGGTTAACTAAGAAACTCAAGTAACAAGTCAGGGTCTCACGTCGAGCGAAATTCCGGCGCCCTCTGTGGGGTCAAGGGGTAGATAGTAGACTACCAAAAGAGAACCCAGCTAACGCCTATGGGACTACCAAACGAACGGGCCTGGAATACACAGGCACACCACACGCTCTCACTGAGTGGGGCTACCAAGCAAATCTGTGTGGATAGGCTGGCGTGCTATAAACGTACTCAAGCAAAGCTTGAGCAACAATAGATCGTCCTTGATCAGAGGAGAGGACCAAACCAGAGCCTAGCATACAGGTTGGATTATAGCACCGGCAAGAATAATGAGATTTGACTAACTAAGATAACCACAGCCTAAGCCAAATAAGTATGCAAAATAAAGGGTACACCACACTCGCAAAAGATAAGAATAAAGTAAAGCATAAATATATTATACTGAAGATAAAAGTACAAAGATACAAGAACTTTACCGCAGACTCAGAGATATCTTCAAGAACTCCAAGGCAAAGCTCGACTCACTCTAACTCCCAGGACTATCCTAACTACTAAGGTGTGGAAATGGGACTCTCTGAGGTAGAATGTAGCTCTCAACTTCTTCACACCAATAAAAATGAGATCTCAAGGCCTATTTATAGTCCAGCAAGTGAGGGGGGGTACTTGTAGGTGGCTGAGGTCGGTGGGAGGCCAAAGTCGGTGGTCAACCGACCATGCAGGGAGGTCAGCCGACCTGGCCCATGGTCGGGCGACCACCCGATCCACCGCCTCAGCCATCCGACGGTTTGATCTCGCTTCCCCACGTCGGTTGGCGGTTGAATCCTTTGATGCACGTGAAAAATGCCTCCGTGGGAAGGTCGGCTGAACCTCGAGAAGGTCGGGCGACCACGTGTCAGCTTTGGATTTGTTGCATGGCCCTTCCCTTGGATTGGTGACATCATTGACCCATGGTTCCGGCCCTTGGATTCTTTGGATGCTAGATACAATGGTTGCATTGACATTGCTTTGTGTTTCTTTGCATGCAGGAGCGATGAGGGGGCTAACCGACTTAGTGAGGTGGTTGGGCGGCCAGCCAGGTGGTCGGCCGATCTGGCAGGTGGTCGGGTGACCAGCCAGGTGGCTGGCTGACCCTGGACTTCGTCGGCGGCCACGTGTTTTTTGCCTATTTTGCCCATTTTCACTCTTTAGCCTTGTTTCATCCATTTTACATGTAAATTCGTACCTGCAACCAAATATTCATGTACATCTTGTGGAACTCATTAGTAGAATGGGTTAGTCCAGTTTTATTCACATGCTTTGCTTCATTTGGTTGGTAATTGACGGTAGATATCGTGAGATTACGACCGTCAGCATCTATCACCAAGAAAATTATTGTGGTGGATAACAAAGAAGAAGATGAGCAAGAGGATGATGATAGCGATGATGAGGTGGCCCATCTTGTGCACAAAGTCACTTGTGCCATGGGTTGTCTTGACAAGAAGGGCATCAAGTACTCCTTAAGAAAGAAGAAATTCTTTCCATCCAAGAAGAAGCTTGAAGATAAGGGTTGCAGAAGCTGCCCACACGAAAAACGGACGCTTAAGGGCGTGTTTGGTTCCCTGTTTCTGCGCGTGCAAGCATCCGCAGATGCAGCCTCCTGCTGTTTGGTTGCTGTGAGCCAGGCTCTGCGCGTGCAATGCAGGTGTTTGGTTGCCTGCACCGAGGTGGGAAGCAAGGCTTGCACGATACTTAAAGCACCCTCAGCCAGGCTCCGCAGATACGAGAAAACCGGTCGTATCTCGGGAGCCAGGCTCCGCCGGTGCTGGCTCACGCAGCCTGGCTCGCAGGAGAAGCGAACCAAACGCGTCCTAAGTCGCATAGGACTCTGTTTTTTATAACTATATATTGCTGGAAAGCTAGAAAGTTATTGTTTCTAAGTCAACTGATAGCACCTTAAAATTTGCTCGTAATCAATGGAAAAGGTTGAATGAGGTTCATTCTTATACGTGTTAACCTAGATTTTTTTCTCCGTTGCAACGCACGACATTTTGCAAGTTTTTACTAATAGAGTATAAAAAGCAACACAGGAAGGTAAAGCTGACCAAAATTCCATCCCAACGAGTATAATATCAACTCCACGTATTTGGGCCTGAAAAAAATCAGCCCACAAAGAGTTTCGATTGTGGGTGGACGAATGCTGTGTCCACCTAGGCGTACAGTAAGACTGTAAGAGTCCCCCAGCCCTCGCCTGCTCCGCTCCGCTCTCACCAGCCACAGCCATAGCTATGCCTACCCTCTTCTCGCTCCGCTCCAGCACCTCACGTTGGGTTACACCTGCAGCCAGTTCGACGCGCGGCTCACCGATGAGTACAAGCCCCATACGACGGGCTGCAGCGTGCAGAAACAGGGGCGTGGGTTGTTCCGGCTATGGGAGAACTTTACAGCGCTGCAGGCGGACCCGCGCTCCTGCTGTGCTGCGAGGACCAGCTCCGGTTGGTGTTCGACCCCGTTGCCGACGACTACCGCAGCGGGCCCGATGTCCAGACCTGCGTCGAGTCCTTCAGCATCACACGCAGCTTCCGCTTCGACGATCCCGCCCAAAAGTTAGCCATTGTAACAGGCATGCGTGGCATGCATGCCTATGTAGAATTTGTAGGAGATGAGGGTAAGTCCAGCGGTTGTCCCAAAATGGGGTTCGTGCACTGTTACGACACTGTACATCTGAGTGGAGATAGTTGGAATAGTGATAGGAGATGGAGAGATAGGGGAGTCTTTGGACTTAGCATGACACATTTCGTCTTGTTATCCTAGGGACATCTTCTTGCCAAGACTTGTGGATGAAATCCGTGGGATACAGAGAGGGAACTAACCAGTTTGGCACCCCGTTCGACTTCTGATACGTGCCGGCCCCTCCCGGCATTCAGGCCAAGGTGTTCTTTGAGTTTTGTTCGAGCTTGAAATGCCTGGTGGAGCGTGCGAGCGAGAGCAATGGAAACAAGTCGGCCATGCCGGTGACGCACAGCTTTGGCGGCTTCTACGCTATGGAGTTCCTCCACCAGACCTCCCTGCAGTGGCACAGGAGGTACGTCAAGCACTTCTTCATGCTTTGCCTCGGCGGCGGCGGCTCGCCGTTGATCTTGCAGGTCCTCGCCTCCAACGCGGGCAGCCCATTATCGACCCTGCTAGCCTAAGTGCTGACATACCCTAGTTTCTTGTGGAGGCGGGTTTCTCCAACGACGAGATAGCGTGCTGCCGTCAACGACACTGAACTTTAGAGCGCCACTCGTGCCCATGACGTCGATCAACCGTGTCAGTGTGCCAAAGATAGATAAGGTGATCTATTGGGATGGTAACTTCAGTGCCACGCCTCAAGTGGTGAACGGTGATGACGATGGGGTAATCAACTTGGATACCGTGTTGGCTTTGGAAAAGTTTATTGGGGATGATCTAGATCAACCTTTCTTCAAGTCCGTTTTGATCCCCAACACGACGCACAACGCTATGATCTCAGAGGAATATGCACTCGAGCGCGTGATCAGCGAAATTCTTGGAACAATTAGATCCCTTATTGATAGGGGACAATACATTCTCTTTTTGCTTACAATCTACAGCTTGTACTTCATTCTGGAAAAAATTATATGCTTGTTGAACCTAGGGATGGTAATGCATGGGCACCTGGCAGGTAGAATAAACACCCACCCGTATTGACACTCATTATATCATGACACACCCACACTCGCATCCGTTGGGCACCCGCACTCGCATCCGTTGGGCACCCACTGGGTGTTGGGCACCCATTGGGTGACCGACATTTGCTAATATTATAAGTTTAGAAAGGTAGCACCACACACCACACCACAAATAGCATGTAAAAACATACATATATAGGAAATCAATTTATCAAAGCATGTAATCTATTGACAATTCACTTGCTAATATTGTTTTAAACTCAATTTAGCTACATAATGGTGTTCTAGGAGGCTTAATGATAGGCCAAATCAAATTTCGCATATCTCAGATTAGCAATGCTGAAGTCACACTTATAAAACAATAAATATTATACTATATGTTCAAATGGTTGATGAGCACCAGAAAAGAGAAACAAGGTTCAAACACAGTAGGGTACTAAACTCTATTGAGCTAGGACAAACTCAATCCCTCAAAAATTAAGACTTACGATAATATATTATTATTTATGGAGCCCATTGGGCACCCGTGGGTGGAAGTCCGCACACGCACCTATCCCGTCTTAATATGAGTCTAGGTGGGTGCATGTAGACCCATAGGTCTAATTTGACAACCACATCCACACCCAATGGGTGTAAAACCCGTGGGCACTTGCACCCGTGAGTCTAACTCATTACACCATGGCACACTTTTGACCACATTGATCTGTTGGCAAAAGATCAACATTAACTACATATTATCTGTGGGCAATGGCTTGATTTTTTGTCGTCAATTGATCTGTTGGCAATTGCCTAGTTCGACTACAGATAGTCTGTCGGGGTTTCCTTTTCCAATAATAAATTGTCGGACAAACTCTGTCGACTAAGTATTTGTCGGCTTAGCTTTGCCACGCATGGCTACTGTCCCACTGTCGGAGAATGGGTATGTGCCCAGGGCGTGCCTTGCTAGTGCATGGGGGCAAAATTAAACAACTGAAACGCTTCACGCGGGAACTGCCATCCCTAGTTGAACCTCATAATTCTTTTTTTATATTTGAAACACTTGTATACATGCACATACATTTACTTTCTGTGAACACAAACATCCTCATTTTACCTCTATATAGTTACGAGATTTCTAATAGATCAGAAACGCTTTCGTTCGATGTGGATGACTCCTATTAATTATGTCCATTGTCTTGTGTCAGGTGGCGACATGCATAGTATATACATAGGCGTTGGGCAAGGTGTAACAAAAGGACTTATGTTCATTGTGGCGCTCATAGGGTGAAATCACGAAATACTTTTTTTTGGAACCTAAAATACTGTGGGGGAGGTCCCCACAGTAAAAAGGGTTTTATAAAGAAGATAGGGCAAAGTTACAGAAGTTCACTTACAGCCACCAAAAACTGAAGAAAAGCAACCCCAAGAGCCTACAACAAGTGAAGGGGGTTCGAAAGCAACACAAAACAAAAATTACAGGGAATGTAGCCATGAGGAAATCACGAAATACTTAGTAATACAACAACATTTTTTACCAAGTAGATTCATCTTCTTTACACTAGGACAGAAGTGGCTAGCAGGAGCGGTTCATAAGGTGCCATGAACTGCTCCTGGTATCGCATATCATAAGGAGCCCAAAACATAAACCGCCTCGGGAAAGACTTACAAGAGGCGGCTCATAGCATGGACCGCTCCTGCTAGCGCAGACTTACATGAGGCGGCTCATAGCACAGGAGCGGTCTAGGGCATGAACCGCCTCTGGTAAGTGGCAATACAAGAGGTGGCTCATGGCATGGACCGTCTACTATTAGCAAATGCGGTCTGTGCGATGAACCGCCTCTGATTAATCTGTACCAGAGCTGTTCTCAAGTTGGGGCCTGATTTGAGGCTAGCAGGGGTGGTCCTTTTCTGAGCCGCCTCTAACCTTCCAAAGGGGGCGCTCCTGCTAGCGACTTCTGTAGTAGTGTTACCTTACACAAGAAGGACCCTGACCTTCTATAACTGAAGAACCATCACCCCTCCCTACGCACTCTCATGTATGCACGGCTAAGTTATTCCAAACACCTTTGCACAACATAATGCCACTATATTACCACTCATGTCCTAGTTAGATTCTCAACACGTCTACGTCACTACTAGAAAATGACCCTAATGCCACCAAACACATTGCAACCACACACCAATTGGTTGTAATATGAGGCTGCTATTGCCTCCATTTGCAAAATTGGTGGCAACATGTGGACAAGTTTACCACCAAATACTTTTCGATGTGATAATCTAAAATTTTGTTGCAATAAAAAGGTGTATTGCCTCCAATCCTAAATTGGTGGCGAAATGTGAGCAATACCGCAACAAAATTTTTTGTGGTGGCAATAATCTACAAACATAGTTGCAATAGGTAGGTGTTATTGCCTCACATTAATTTTCGCTGCAATAAGTGGCCAATCTCGCAACCACATATTTTTTTGGCATATTTCGTAGCTATAGTGTCCATAGTAGAGTTCGAACACAACATCTCTAACATGTGAAATAAACTACTTGGATTGCCACTAAGATTTCAAGTTGGCTGAACCAATTGGTCCATGGAGCCCTTGGAAAGGTACTGAGAGGTGAGAGATTATTTGTCCAATGCGAACTAAAGCTTTCAGGTTGATACCTTATATATTTTTCCATGCATAGTAAATAATATAATGCATTAGCTGTATGAAATTCACTGTCCATTCACAGTCAGGTATATGAACAACTCACATACACCATTGTTTAGAATTAAAACTGTAGTACACAATTCATTTAGCAGATAGTTATACGTAGAACATTAGCTATCCAGATCGATGATGGCTGTTAAGATTTAGAAAAGGCACATCACCATTGCATACATCACATAACTAGCACAAGCAGCCGCAAGGCCGCAGCAAGGTCATCTGATCACCCCCAGAATGTCCTTACTTTGTGTTGTAGTAAACAAGGATTTTTCCTTCAATTGGCATGGTGCATGTATGCATATGTATACAATTGGCTAGGGTAAAAGTGTAATATGCAGTTTCATTTTTTTGCCTTCACAAGGATGGTGCAAACTGATTGGAGTACTCTCACGCCCAAGGTAAGTTATCCAGTCATATGTCAGTTTTGCTTTAAATGCACCATTAAAAATCAACAGAGCTGGTGATCAATTTATTCCTTATTGTATCTTGCAATACTGATATCATCAAGAAATGCAAAATAGTTATGCACAACTGAAGACCGAATGCAACACATCACTTTTGGTAATTAAACCGATAACCACATTCATGTCCTGTTCATTGGTTAGACTCAATGCTCAACAATGCCATCTTTTGTTCAGACAATGTAGAACAGTGGGAGGCAGATATTTGATATTTCCCTCAGGGCCTTAATATGAGTAGAGATAAATGTCATATAGATATTTGTTTTTGATTAATCGAAGACTTTATTCAATGAATTCGCTAATTGATACAGTACGTGGTGTGTTGGATATCCTGAAGAGTCAAGTCAAGCAATTCTTTTTGGTGGCCAACCTAATGTCTAAGTGTCTAACTGATAGATTATGTAGTTTGGGTTACATTATTAGTTAGAAATTTCAATGTTTCAATTTATGTTTTCACACTATTGGTTGACGTTTGTACCTACTACTTGATGCTAAACAGTTGCACGGAATTCTATATTGCGATTGCTTTTTTTAATAATTGCCCATTTTTCGAACCGCAATATTATAGCAATATGGATTGCCGCCGAAGATGTTGTAATATTGTTAATTGGCACATATTTTGTGTGGTGGCGATAGCATGTAACTTCTGTTGCCACGAACATTATTGCGTTGCAACAATTTTATACACCACAATTGGTTTTGGTCGCAACACTAGTTTTTGACATGAATAATATTTGGTTGTGACATTTTTTGAAACCACAAATTTATTTGGCTGCAACAGTGTTTGTAGTCACCAATTGATTTTTGTTGCAATAGTGTATATGTCGCCAGTATTTGTTTTTCTTGGCAACACCCAACTAATGCCATGAATATATTTGGTTGCAAAAGTATTTATCACCACTATTTGTTTTTTCTATTAACACCTAACTGATGCCTTCAATATATGTTGGTTGCAAAAATATTTGTCACCACTATTTGTTTTCCTAATAACATGCTTCTAATGCCACGTATATATTTGGTTGCAACCGTGTTGTTTCCACTATTTTTTTATGCAAGAAAGTTAAGTCACCATGGTTTAATTTTTGTTGCAACATCTCCAATTGCCACACATGATTAGGGTGGTAAAAGAGGCTATTACCACACCATTTATCGTGGTGATTAATGCCAAAACCGGTGGCAATAATAGGCTATTTCAACGGAAATAGTGGTGGTAACTAATCGCTACATCCATAGCAATAGATACTATTGCCACGTTTTATTGTGGTTGCGATCTCTATCTAACATGATGACAATTTCGGTGGCAATTTACACACCTAATGCTAGGAACCATAAAATGTGGCTATAGCCTATTGCAACTATGACAAATTGCCACGGCTACCAATGAACACGTTTGTCTGCTATATGTGCTTATTGCCACGATTTCACCCCTATTGCAACATTTCTGTGCCGTGGCAACAGGGGATGATTTCAGTAGTTTGAGGAGCGACACCACCTGACCCAAACTAATCCTATCACCTCCTCGTGGACCCTTCATTTAGCTCCCAACATGAGTGGAGATGGGGCAGGATGACGACTTGATAAATTCGTCGGGCAGGCCCTAGTCATCCATTTAGATTAACCACACTCGCTCCTTCTAAGTAGCTCGGTGTAAGCATCTAGGCGTCCTAGAAGAGTATTGGTGATTGAAGGATAAGATTATTTGTTATCTAATGAGCTCATGAGTGCAAGAATTAAAATCCAAATTAATTGATTGCTCATTGGAAGTTAAGTGGAGGATCCTTCTCTATTGGATTGGATATCTCTATGTGGATTGCTTTTCAATTTTACTAGAATTCTTGAAGGTTATAGAATCTTCTAGAGTCAAGGATCATAAGGCGATGAATGATCCTTGCTTAGATAGGATTTTATAATTTCCTAGTGTATGCACTATGGGTGTCTAATGTTAGTAGCTTGATCTTGAGAGACGCCAAATTAGGATGCACACAAGACAAAAGGACTCAAGAACAGCTCAGCACAAAGTGGCAAAAATCTAAGGTTCGATAGATATCAAACTCAACTTCAAACACTTGAAGAAAAAGTAGTTTTGGAATTTTTCTAAGGACCGACAGTCCTTGTCATGGTTTTTTTACCACGACAATAGATTTGTTTGTAGGCTAGTGGGGCTTCACGGACTGTCGTCCCGATGGCCAAGCCTCGGAGGCTCAATGGTGTAGTGTATGCAAGATGAACGCAAGGATTTAGAGTGGTTCGGGATGAAATCCCTACGTCCATTATGGTGAGGTGTTCTTGTATTGCTTGTTCTTGGTGTTACAATGTGAGAGCTAGTGCTCCTCGTGCATGTGAAGGAGAGCGTTCTGCCCCTCTCATGGCGCCCCTCCCCCTTATATACTAGAGGGGATGCTCCTGAGTGGTTACAAAGGAGGGAGAAGAAAGAAAAGAGGGAGTACTACGCCGCGAGGGATTGACTAGTGGCCCCATCGTCAGGGGGAGGACCGATCCTCGACCGAGCGTGACAGGCCTGACCTCGCCTGGTCGGGGGTCATCGAGGGCCTGCTGTCCACCAGTCGATCCCCCGAGGAGGCGCAGTAGTCGTTGCATCCTGTCGCTTTAATCGCCGCGGCGACAGGAGGGGGACGTGGATGTGAATGGTCACTGCCCCCATGCCGTAGAGCGTCATGATGGCTGTTGACGCGCAACAGCGCCCCTGGCTTTTGGCCCAGAGGCGACGCGTGTTCTCCATGCGGGCAGGGGGATAGGACGCCCACCTATTGCCCCCTACCGCTTCTGACATGCCCTCGGGGCCCGGAGCCGCCCAGATCTTCTGGCTTCTTTTCGAAGGTATCTGGGGACACCCGAGGGCGCGGAAGGAAGGCACTCGGAGCTCGGAGGTCAGGATGCTTCCTCCCAAAGCTTGGTGACAGTGCTTGACCCCCGACCTTCGCCCATGCGTCGTTCTGAGGACGGAGGTCGTGAGGCCCGGAGGCGGTCCTCCGGGGCGCGCGTCCTAGGGCCTCCTGACTGGTTGAGTTCAGCCCACTCCATTATTGTGGGCCGCTGAGGGTACCCTTGGTACAGATACATGTCAGTCCTACCTAGGGATGAAACTCGGATAGATATTTCCCGACTATCCGCCCGTCCCGAAGGGTTCAAAAGCTAAATAGGACGCCCGATATCCAAGCCCGAACAATTAATATTCGATCCGTATTCGTATCCGGAGATTCAAACTTGGGTATTAGAATGGCGATGGCATGTATGTCAATATCCGTAGTATTTTGGCACTGCCCGTATCCGAATCCGCTCTAAGAAAAAAATTATCTGTATTTGAATCCAAATATATCCATCCGTATCCAATCTGGTTTCATGCGTAGTCCTACCCTAGGAAAATGAACTAGTCAGACCTTTTGAGGCTAGAGTTGGAGCTCAGTTGATTTCAACAAACATTGCATGAACGAATCAGACAGTTAACCCCAGCAAGTCGGACTTTATATCTGACCTTTTAGGCAGGAGGTTGATAGTTTCAGAAAGAAACCACATGTTACATGGACCAGAAGGTCTGACCCCTCAAATAAGGACAAAGGGTGTAACGCCGCAAAAAATCACCTCCTAAAATTTTCTCTAAATCCTCCCTAATTCAAAATCGATTTTCAAAACTTGTTTGTTTGTCGCTGAGTGTAGATCTATGAGCTCAACAAAAATCCAATTCAGCTTCCAAATATTCTAGAATATTTCCCTAAAAAATTCTACATAAAACCCTCTTCCAAAATCCCCTCAAAATTCCTCCAAAATATCCAAACCAAAATACAAAATCAGAAAACCCCTCCTTTTCTCGGGCCATAGCCCACTCGTTCCCTTCCTTCCCCTTGGGCCGCGCCCCTTTCGGCCCATCCCACCTCCTTCCTCTCTCTCCCTCTCTCTCCTGCTGCGGTCCGAACCCCACCAGCCATCCTCTCCCCAGTCACCCTCCCATCCTTCCTCTCCGCTGGCACCTCCCACGCCGGTGACACGACGCGACCCAGGGCCCCGCATTGCCGCCGATACGACATCGCGTGGCCTACCCGTCGCGCTCGCGCCCGTCCCCATTCACCCATCAAACCCCCCACGGCGCGTCGCCTCTTCGCCCGTGCGACACAGTGTGTCGCTATGAACAGCCACACCACCACTCCCTTCTCCCCCATCGGCCTATAAAAGAGAGACAAAGCTCTACTTTCCCCGAGCCGCACCACCACCTCGCCTTCTCCTTCCGCGTCGATGCATCGGGGAAGCTCGGGGAAGCCTCAGTGACGCCGCACGCTCACTCCACGCTTTGGCCACCGCCGCCGCCACGCCCAAAATCCACCGCCATCGCCGTTTCCCCCTCTACCACCCACGGCCATGCGGGCCCCGCACCAAACGGTGTGAGCCACGCCGTTGGCTCTACGTGGGCCGGCCCACTCATACAGGCCGCACCCCACGAGCTACCAGCTGGGCCAGGCCAGGCCGCGCGCCTTGCACTGCGCATGGGCCGAAAGGCCGAGTTAGGCTGAAGTTGATCTCAGGCCGAATTCCCGAAACAAGTTTTGATTCTACCCCTCCAACTATCCCAAAAGTTTATATATATCCCTTTGCACTAAATACTCCATATCTTCTCCATTTCAACTCTGATTCCGGTGATTTTAGTACCTAAACCCATCTAAAATCACACCCTATCCACCTACACCAACTCCCATCCATTTTTCCCACCTCGTTCCACAGAAATCTCCCACTTCACCATGCGGCTGCCACCCCCTCGGTGTTACCACCCTCGTCTTGCCCAACCTTACACGTTGTCGTGGCATCTTAGCAACAGCTGCTACCACGGTCGTCAGCATGCCCAAACACTTACAACCCCACTCGTCGTTCCGACACCAGCCCCACCAATAAGAGCTCTAAATGAATCGCTATCACCCGTTCATATTCCTAACTCGGCAATTCTTCCTCCTGAAATTCAATCTCTAGCTCCGAATTTGTTGGGCTCATAATATACCTCGGTTTGCGTGTTGTTTCTTGTTTGTGCACGTAGGTTATACCGGAGATCCTGATCGGGACACCCACGTGAGGAAGTTCGTGATGCTCGAAGAGAGCAACCGGCGCATGCAGCAGATGCTGTACGAACACGCTAGGTGGATGGCACACCATCGCGCTCATCAGTGGGAGTTAGAACGTGTTCGGCAGGCAGTGGTGCACCAGCGTATCCGAAGGATAATGTACCCTTGCCCTCGGCAATCAACGTCCCGTTACACCCCAACGAAGTGAACGGCAAGTCCACTGGAATCCCCACTTGATGCATCAACCTCCTAGTTTTATCACAACAATCTGTGGCCTTATTACACAATTAAAACCTGCATGTTTTGCTTGCTAAGGTAAAATGTTAGGATAGCCACCTAAGCCTATTTTAGAAGTAGCATGCATAGGTGGGATCGCTCACTACATACTTACATTTAATCATGACAATGTGATGGGATGACAGGATGTGTGTGTGTGTGTTGAAGATTGGACCGACGTCGAAGAAGGGGTGAATTAGGATTTCAAAAAACTAAGGCTCACTAAAAACTACGACTACTAAGCAAAACCTATGCAAGTAAATCTAACTATGTGCACTATGCTTTTGCTAAGTATTGCTACTACTACCGTGGCCAAGTCTTGCAACCTAGCTCCACCTAGAAACTAAGCTATCAAGCTAGTCTAGGAATGTAAACAAATAATTGCAAGAATATAAATGCGGAAGCTAAAGGATGGGATAAAGAATGCAAACTCCCGTTGACGACGGTGATAGCACACGAAGAAGACACGACGATGTTTTTCCCAAGGTTCGGGGAGGCCAACGTGCCTCTACCCCCTACGTCCTCATTGGCACTTCACAAAGGGCTTTGCTCTTGCACAATCCTCAAAGGAGTGCGACCTCGCCCACGCAAGGGTGGAGGATGGCAAAGTGACTTCCTTGAAAGTCAAGCAACCACGGTCGGGTCTCCGGATATTCTCGGTACACACCCACCCAAGCCTATCTCTCGCGTAGTCCTTCACAGGCTACGGCCTCACCCACGCAAGGGTAGAGGATGGATATGGCCGTTGGAGTCTTCCGAGTCCTTCTCGCGTTACCACCCCCGTCGTCTCCACTACGGGAAGCTTTTGGGCAACGTCCCGAGGGCCTTCCTCCCTCTCACAAGATAGTGGCGGCCACTCCACGCTCCGTAGGGCCTCGCAAGACTTACAACCGCACTTGATACACCAAGGACATGCACGCAGGCACGGAGAATAGACAAGGTGGCCTAAGCAAGGATGCACCAAGCACTAGCTATGCCGGATGTGTCTAGTTTTGCTCTTGTGGTGGTTGGGCTCTCAAATGGTGTTGCTACACTTCAAATGGGCATGGAGAATGTGTATCAACACTTGTGCTAGCTCAGGATACTCCAACCACCAAGTGGAGGCCAGACATGGGGGTATATATAGGCCAAGCCTCAAAACTAGCCATTGGGAGCTTTCTTCCTCTTCTCTGCGTGACCATCGGACCGTCCGATGGCGGCACCCAACTAGCCATTGGAGACGACCGTTGGAGCTTCAGTCGACCGTTGGGACCATCGGACCATCCGGACCATCGGACCATCCGATGGTGGTAACACCGCGGTCTTGCTTTTGTTGGGTCTTCAGTCCAACTTGTCCGATGAACCATCGGACCGTCCGATGCTTGAAGCACCGAGACTTGGTCTTCTCCTTCCTCACTGTCCAGCTCGTCCGATGGTGGCATCTTGCACTAAGACTTGTATCTTCAATCTTGGGCTTTTTCTTCTCGCCGGTGCACTCGATGGGGCTTCTTCGAACTTCTTGGTGCCCCAAAAAATCGGCCCGCTGACCGCCGAGTCAGGACCCTCGCTTGCAACTTGATGGTGGCTTGGGTCTTTTAGATCCTCCTTTAAGGTGTTTTGTACCCTAAGTCCACCTTTTGCACCCTAGGACTTAGACAAAAACACTTGTACACAAATATTAGTCCCATGGCACGTGTTGTCACTTCAACCACCAAAACCACATTAGGGAACTAAGCACAAGGCTTAGGGCCCATTTTCCTAATAATCTCCCCTTTTTGGTGATTGATGACAACACAACCAAGCAAGCAACAAAAGATAATATTTGAAGGACACAACCATGTTACTTGCTAGGATGCAATGCAAAGGCAAGATCAAAGATGCTAATTGAAATATGCAATAATACCGATTGATATTTTATTCCACCAAGGATTGGAAGAATTTGCTCATGTCTTGCCCTTGCCATGATCTTGTCCCCTCTTGTGGTCAATGGACATAAGGCTCCCCCTTACTCCAATGCCACTTCCCTTTTTTTCTTGGACCATTGCCTTGATCTTGATCTCCATTTCTCCCCCATTGTTCTTAATCATGCGGCAACCCCCTCTGGTCCTCTTTGATCTTCCCTTCCCGGTTCATGTTCAACTCCTTGCATGCTTGCTTGGGTCCACAATTTCTTCCCCTTTGGAATCAAACACCGAAAAAGGAAAGCATTAAAAGCACAAGGGAGAGTCCCACACACTATGATACTTAAGATATGGAAGTCAAATGGGTCACAATGCATGAAACTCACATAACATAGGCTAAACTCCCTCTAAATGTGTGCATACGTAAGATGGTAGACGAACCATATGCACATTTAGTCATTTGAGGCAAAGGGAAGCTTAAACCATATTATGTATGGAGGTAGCTCTAAATAATTAGAATGTACACCAAGGAAGGTGTTACCTATTTGAAGCCCATTTTCCTTAACTTCATGCGTACCTCCGAGGAAATGGGTGAGATTACACACATGATAAGCTTGAAAACATTGTAAGTCTCAAAGTAACAAACCATAGGATAGGCTCCCCCTAAATATGTGCATACAAGCTTTGAATTGTTTGTGAGAGACATGCACTAGACATTTAAGTCCATTGAGGAGCTCACCCTATGATTTGGTCTTAAATTAGGAAAACCATGTAGGTTGCTCATGGGTTAGTCATGAGACACATGCAATCTACCATAAGATAGCCAAGGCATGCATTACTTAAATTTAAATATGCTCATGCAAACCATCGAAAGAAAGGCAACTAGATGCTAAAGGAAATAGCAAAAGAAAACAAACCTAGCTACCGCACATGGAGGACTTGAGTAAGAGATGAATTACTCCACTTGGCTTTGTAATTTGAAACCTTATATCCAAATGTAGCCAAATCTCCAAGTCCTCTCTAGCCCTTATGGCTCTACGATGCCTTGGGAGTGACATTCTTCTTTTGTTTTCCCTCTCTCTTCTTGGCCTCTCCTTTTTGCTTGGACCTACACATGTAGGACTTGTGGCCTTCTTTATTGCAAAGGAAGCACACCACGGTTTGACTCTCCTCAAGCTTCTTCACCACCTTGGGGCGGTTATCTTGAGAAGGTTGAGATTGCTCCCTTTGACCTTGTAGCCTTGCCACATCCTTCATGAGCTGATCCACCTTTTGCTTAAGTACTTCAATTTTCTCCTCCCTACAAGTTTCTTCATACCAACTAACAAACGGCTTGCAAAGGGGTGAGTGAGGTTTAGCATTTAAAACAAAGCAAGAGGTAGAAGCATCCTTTTTAGATTTTTCAAAAGAGAGTATGGATGCATTACTTGAAGTAGCTTTTAATTCAAGAGGCTTAATTTTCTTTGTTAGCTCATCGTTATGGTTTAGGACCATATCAAACTTAAGCACCAATTCTTCATAATTAGTTGATGAGCTAGCCAATTGAGCATTAAGACTCTCGTTTTCATAAATTAATTTAGCTACTTGTTGTTCAAGCTCATTATGGGAGAGGGCAACGTCATCACTTACATCGCTTTACTTTTACCTTTGGCCATAAGGCATTTGTGCGATGTAGAGGATGATTTGCTCGCAATAGACTTGTGGGAGTGCTTCTTATGATGATCTTCATCGCTTGACACATCTACCCACATGCCGATGCTCATAAGCGCCTTGTGCCTATCTCTTTGTTCTTTTTCCTTCTTGAGCTTGTGCCTCCTCTTCTTCTTTCCCCCTTGGCAATGATAGGACATGAGTCCATGTAATGCCCTTTCTCACCACATCCAAAGCATCCACCTTTTTTTTCCTTCTTCCTTTGACGATTGTGCTCAATTTCCACAATGGTGACTTGGATGAAGAGGCATCTTGGCCAAACCCGTTGTAGAGCTCAAATGCAATGATCTTGCCAAGAACCTTGGTGGGCGTCGAGGTGCTTATATCTTGTTGGAGAAGATAGGTGATGATGCTTGCATATTTCTCTTTTAGAAGCACTTCGACGATCTTCTTTGCAAGATCGGCATCGCTTAGCTTGGTTTCACCTATTGAATTGAACTCATTGACAATAACATTTAGGCATGAGTACATATCATTAGCCAATTCATTAGGAAGCATAGAAAAGGAATTTAAAGCGCGCTTAACCAAGCCAAGATTTTGCTCCATGACGTCACTTGTGCCGCCATGGAGTTCTTGAAGCGATTCCCAAATCTCATGAGCGCTTGACAGGCTACATACTCTACTAAATACATCAATGCTCAAAGACCCGAACAAAACGTCATGAGCAATGGCATTGAAGTGTATTTCTTTCTCATCGGCTTTTGTCGGTTTTGCCGGCCGAGATAGGGGTTTCGTTCCTTCCTTCGTCACTCTCCAAACATCCAACCCTACGGCCTCTAGATAACTAGCCAATCTAACACGCCAATAGGGAAAGTTCGTGCCGTCAAAGTGAGGAGCGCTACCGGTACTCATCCTCCTACTCTAAGACGTCTCTAGTACTCAATCCAGTGGTGAAGCCAAGAAGTCCAAATATGAGTTGTGAGCTCTTATGACAATAAAATGGACTAGATTGAGCGGCCCGGCTCTGATACCAATTGAAGGTTGGACCGACGCCTAAGAGGGGGGTGAATTAGGATTTCTAAAAACTAAGACTCACTAAAAACTATGACTACTAAGCAAAACATATGCAAGAAAATCTTACTATGTGCACTATGGTTTTGCTAAGTGTTGCTACTACTACCGTGGCCCAAGTCTTGCAACCTAGTTCCACCTAGAAACTAACCTATCAAGCTAGTCTAGGAATGTAAGCAAACAATTGCAAGAATGTAAATGCGGAAGCTAAAGGATGGGATAGAGAATGCAAACTCCCATTGACGATGGTGATAGCACACGAAGAAGACACGACGATGTTTTTCCCGAGGTTCGGGGAGGCCAACGTGCCTCTACCCCCTACGTCCTCATTGGCGCTCCACAAAGGGCTTTGCTCTCGTGCAATCCTCAAAGGAGTGCGGCCTCGCCCACGCAAGGGTGGAGGATGGCAAAGTGACTTCCTTGAATGTCAAGCAACCACGGTCGGGTCTCCGGATATCCTCGGTACACACCCACCCGAGCCTATCTCTCGTGTAGTCCTTCACGGGCTACGGCCTCACCCACGCAAGGGTAGAGGATGGATACGGCCGTTGGGGTCTTTCGAGTCCTTCTCGAGGAGCCACCCCGCCGTCTCCACTAAGGGAAGCTTTTGGGCAACGTCCCGAGGGCCTTCCTCCCTCTCACAAGATAGTGGCGGCCCCTCCACACTACGGAGGGTCTCGCAAGACTTACAACCGCACTTGACATGCACGCAGGCACGGAGAATAGACAAGGTGGCTTAAGCAAGGATGCACTAAGCACTAGCTATGCCGGATGTGTCTAGTTTTGCTCTTGTGGTGGTTGGGCTCTCAAATGGTGTTGTTACACTTCAAATGGGCATGGAGAATGTGTATCAACACTTGTGCTAGCTCAGGATACTCCAACCACCAAGTGGAGGCCGGCCATGGGGGTATATATAGGCCAAGCCTCAAAACTAGCCGTTGGGAGCCTTTTTTTCTCTTCTCTGCGTGACCATCGGATCGTCCGATGGTGGCACCCAACTAGCCATTGGAGACGACCGTTGGAGCTTCAGTCGACCATTGGGACCATCAGACCGTCCGATGGTGGTAACACCGCGGTCTTGCTTTTGTTGGGTCTTCTGTCCAACTTGTCTGATGGTGGAACCATCGGACCGTCCGATGCTTGAAGCGCCGGGACTTGGTCTTCTCTTTCCTCGCTGTCCAGCTCGTCCGATGGACCATCGGACCGTCCGATGGTGGCATTTTGCACTGGGACTTGTATCTTCAATCTTGAGCTTTTTTTTTTCTCGCCGGTGCACTCGATGGGGCTTCTCCGGACTTCTTGGTGCCCCCAAAAAATCGGACCGCCAAGTCAGGACCCTCGCTTGCAACTTGATGGCAGTTTGGGTCTTTTCTTTTGTCTTTTAGATCCTCCTTTGATGTGTTTTGTACCCCAAGTCCACCTTTTGCATCCTAGGACTTAGACAAAAACACTTGTACACAAATATTAGTCCCATGGCACGTGTTGTCACTTCAACCACAAAAACCACATTAGGGAACTAAGCACAAGGCTTAAGGCCCATTTTCCTTACATGTGTGAAAACTTGGGGAGAAACCTCGGCTATGTTGACCACTCGGTGGTCCGTTGTGCCATAACCATACATGGCAGGAGTGTCGTGCTACGCCCTCCAGGGACCAGCCTTCGTGGAGGAGTCCGAAGATGTGAGATACTCGCGGAGTCGAGTAAGTAAAAGAAAGGAAGAGCCATGCCCTGTTGGTAAGGACCAAATTTGTGTTTCATCTTGCCTAGCTTTCTAGTGCAACCATGTGATGTTGTGTGGGCAACACCTAGTCCAATTACCGCATATGAAACCGCCCATTTTGGGGACTGGCCGGTGTGCTGTGATGCTATGGTGCACCGGGGCAGGGGTTGTTGGGTTGCCTGCGGGGCATGTGCGTGACATAGATGCCTCGGTGCCCATATGGCTGGTCACCTAGAGGGAACGTGTAGGGAAAGGACTTTGTACGGGTCTGTGTCACTCTGATCAAGTGATTGCAAGCCAAAACATGTGGGTAAAGTGTGCACCACTGATCAGAGTTAAGCCTATTCAAATTGTCAGACTTTTGTCTGTATGAGTTATGACTTGGTTTCATGACTAGTGTTTCAAAAACCAAAAATGTGTTTTAAAAACCATGATGGGCCAGGGCCCAGTGGAAGTGTGGAAAATATGATGGCAGAAGGCCATGAGCCATGAGGCCGGCAAGCCCATTGGCACCCTTTTTAACAAAAACATTTTTTTATATTAAAACTTGGACTACTCGAACCCTGCATACAAATTGTCTACTACAAAATATTCCAAAGCTCTAGATACACCCTGCATGTAATGGTAGGCAACCCCCAATTCCTAATGGAAGAAGGTGGGCTTGCGGAGTACGTATGTACTCACCCTTGCTTTGTTGTTGGTTTATAGTGAAGAAGCAGAGGAGATCATCGTAAGCATGATCGAGTGAGGGTTACGGCCTGCTTCCCAACCGTGTCCTGTCAAAGATGTGCCCCGTTCTAGTTTTTCTGCTGTGTTTGTTTTGGGCTGCGTGCTGCAGGCCCTCACCATTAGGGCGGCTTTGTAATCATCTGATGTAAGAATGTGATTACCAGACTCCTGGGATGGTAATAAAGCATATTTTAGTCCTTTTAAGGAAGTGGGGCGTTTTAAAGGGTCAGACTTTTTCTTGAAGGTGGTGACATTGGAAGGTTTCTGGTGATACATGGAACGACCCTAGTAGGTCTGACGAACCTTGGAACCTTTAAAGCAAGTAACGACTATACTAGAATTCAAACCAACCACAATGAACCGGAAGGTCTAATACCTATGTTGGACTAAGGGTCAGACTTATCTATTGTAACAACAACTAGTTGGCAAGGTGGTTGAAAAGTTACAAGGACCAGAAGATACAATACTGAACTGGTTCGATCATCTAATGTACACTAGGAACTGCTTTCTTCCTTTCAAATGCCTCACATGGATCCATGGAGGGGATATATATGAGTTCTCAGCATTCATTTTTTTACTCTTGACACTACAACAACTTTTGACACTTCAAGAGTCATTGAAGCTACATCTTTACATCAACCACTTTGAGAATTCATATATTTGAGAGCAAGTGAGGGTCTTAGGCTTGTGTGCATCCATCCTTATGAGAATCCAGTTCAAGTAAAAAACCAAAGGCTTGTTACTCTTGGTGTTTAGCAGCACCTAGGCAGACTTGGTGACCGAGATGCGTCCTTACAACTTGCTAAGAAGATTGTGCAAGCCTCAAGGACAATAATTGTTCGAGGTTTGAGCTCTACCAGAGCATGTCGAAGTCTTTTGCAATTATTTATTATACGAGTAGAAGATATACTCCATACATTTTCAAATGCTTGATACTTAACTTTTGGACACGATGTTTGATCATTTGTTTTATTACTTTGCTTTATAATTTTTAGTTTCTTATTATAGTTATGTAAAATTATAAGTCTTATCATGTCAGCAGTTTAGTTATAAACTATATATGAACTTAGTTGTGCACGTCTGCAAGGGGTTATATTGTTCCTTTCCCTAAAAAATGTTAAATTATAAGTTCTATTTAATATATAACTAATGACAGAAACAAGTTACAATGCAATAATGGTATCTACATACTTTTCTAAAAAGATAAAAAGTTAAATATTGTATCAAAAGTCAATGAAGTCATATAATTTAAAAGCCTATGCAGCGCCCTGCAGGCAGCCTGCAGGTTGACCTGCTTGCATCCCTAGGTTCACACACACATTACGTGTCCGTTGACTTTATACCATCAACAAAACTCAACTAGTGACCACGGAATCTGCAAGACTTCAACGACCGCTAGTGCCATGAATATAAGCATGATTGTCAAACTAATGGCGTATACACACATGAGATTACACATGAGACTGGTTATATATATGTCACACAACAACTAATGGCGTACATATAGTACTCACAACAGCTGGCTTCTTCTACTGTAATTGGTATAGTAGTACTCACAACAGCTAATAGCGTATATATTGTACTCACAAACTTACAGTGAGACCCTAAATTTTGCTACATGAAAAATCTTTTCATAAACTAATGTAATTTTTCTTAGAGTTTGATTTATTTATACATGACACCATAATATTTTGGTTATTTCAAATATTAATCAACTAAAATAAATCTTAGGAACCACATGTTTGTGCATACATGCTGCTGCATATTTTGTTGAGTGATTTGTTGTGGTTCAGTTTGTTTCCAAACCTATTTGAATTTCACCAAAATTTCTCAAATTCCTAAGCAATTCAGAAAAAGTTTCATTTTCCTCCTTCCTCTCTTTTCCTCTCTTTCGGCCCACTCCCGCCGTCGGCCCAGCTGCCACCCCTCCCTTCTTCTTTCCCTTGGCGCCGGCCCAGCCGCGGCCCAGCAGCCATAGAGGCCCAGCCAGCCCGGCCGCGCCTCCTTCTTCCTCTCGCTGCCGTCCGCTTGCCCGGAGGGAAGCTTCACCGCTCCGCCCGGACAGCGAGCTCACGCTCGAGCCTCGCCGCGGCCTTGGCTCCACGTCTCGCGCCCGCCGTACCCGGTCTCGCCCGAGGATCACGCGACCGCGCCCCGCCTTCCTCTCCCCTCCCTCTTCCCTTTCCTTTCTCTGCGCGCGCCGACGGGCAGAGTCCGGAGCGGACTCGCCGCCCGGCCGAGCCGGACTCCATCTCCTCCCTTCCAAACCGCGCGGCTTCGCGACCTCCCCATGCCCGCATCCGCGCTCCCCTTTCCTTGTTCGCACCGCGCCTTTCCTTTCCCTACTCTCGCACACGCCGTGGGCGACGCGGACATCGAGTCCGACCCAAACCGGACTTGCCCCCGCTGCGCCGCCTCCCCTTGCCCCTCGCGCAAGCCTCGGCATCGCCCTATAAAGTCCGCCGACCCCGCCGCCCTAAGCACCAAAAGCCGAGCCCTAGCCCCGAGCCTAGCGCCCTAGCTTGCACCGCCACGCCGCGCCGTTCACCGAGTTCATCATCGGGTTTTTGCCTCTACACGCCCTCATCGTCGACGACACCTAGCCCACAATCTTCGCCGTGAGGTAACAAACCTAAACGCCTTTTTCCGCTCGTTCTAGTGCTTTGGTTCGCCGTTTTGATCTCGTCGCGCCGTCGTTCGTGCCCACAGAGCCGCCCCGTCGCCACCGCACGTCGCCGCACGCCGTCGCCGCCTCCCCGTCGTCCACACCTACACCGCTAGCTTCGGCTTAAGGTGAGGAAGCTTCCTAGCTAACTCTCGTCCTCACTCTCGCTTCACACCGACGGGAATCGCTCGCCGGAGCTCCACCTCCGCCCCGCTTCGCCGCCTACCGCCTCCGGCCGATGCGCCGCCGCCTAACCCGCCTCACCCGTTTCGCCGTCCTTCCCTGTAGCTCTCGCGCTCTTTCCCGCTAGCCCTAGGCCCCGGAACCGCGGAGTTCGCATGTCTCCGGCGACCTTCCACCGCGCTCGGTGTCGCCGTCGGCAAAACCGCCGCCGGAGCCTTTTCCCCCATTCCCCAGATCTAATCCAGGCCGTCTAATCCAGATCTAACGGCCCAGAGCGCACCGTGATCCGGTCAATACCGGTCAGCGCTGCGGGTTTTGCAAAAGAGACCCTGTGTTTGTTCCAAATCAACCCGCGGTTCAGATTGTTCACAGTTAGGTCCCTGGTTCTCACAGTTTAGCCCCTGGAGTTTCAAATCTTTTTATTTTAAGCCTTTAAACTTGTTTTAATCATATCTTTTGCGTTTTAACTCCGATTTGAACGATTCTTGAACCTACGGAATCGTCATAATGCGTAGATTAGTTTTAAATCCTTTTTAATCTCTGTTCATGATGTTTGGAGTACTGTTTTGGTTATTTTGTGCTCATTGCCTGTATATGTGTGCAACGTATAGGAGACGAACCGGTTGTGTTTACTGAAACTCCATCTTGGGAAGTTCCTAATCAAGCTTTTGCTGCTGAAGGCAAGTATTCTTTGACCTATGTCCTATTTTACTTTAATCACATGATCTAGAGCCTAATTTGAATGCTCAACCTAAGGATGACTAGCCACTTATTTTCCCGTCAATGTTTTATCCTATGGGAGGGCTGTGATGTTGCAAATTAATTGCTACCGCTCAACTTACTTTACTCATGTTGTTAATCTGGTTTAATTAATGATGAGTTTGATGATAAACATATAATTTTGACAACATGGGGATTTGAGCATGTTTTGTGGGTTTGCTCGATGGCCTCACCCTAAGGATCGGTTCGCCGAGCGACCACCCAGGAAAACAGTACAACCACAAGAGGTGGAATGGGACGCCCTTGACTGATTAATTAGATGAACTAGAGTTTTGGCTTACTTTCCTGAAACATGGCGTATGAGGGGTCTGGGGGATATGGGACTTTGCCCTTTGCCAACGTGGTGCAGTTTTATCTGTCTCCCTTTGGAACGGAACTCTCATATCTTTAGTTAACTGGAGTAACCTGTAACGAGTGGGCCATAACTCTAGGAATTCTTTGTAAAGGTCTCGTAGTGAAACCCTGCCGACTCACCAAAGGTCAGTGTTTGAGGGCCCGTACAGCCCGAGGCAAATGGGAATCACGACTGGTGGGTAAAGTGTACAACCTCTCGAGAGTGTTTAAAACTGATATATCAGCCGTGCTCACGGTTAAGAGCGGCCTGGACCCTCACAGATTAGAGTTTCATGTTCAAAGTAAATGGTTCATGGAGATCATGGTAATGATGGTGATGATAACAACGGTTATGGTTATGGTTCATGCTTATTTACTTATTATGCTTTACTGTCCTTATAATAAGGGGATGGGTTATGCTAATCATTGCTAGTGACTAAAACTTGACCAACTAAAAGCAACTGCTATTGCCTGTCCACCATAAAGCCAGTCCACTTTTATCCTAAACGGAATACTTGCTGGGTACGGGATGTACTCATTCTTGTTTATTTTATACCACGTTGCATCCATTGCAACCGCTGCTCAGATTCAGAAGGGAAAGGTGATGAATCCTAATCAGGAGTTCCAAGACTACGACGAGTTCTAGGCTGGTGTGCCATCCGTCAGTCGCCTGTGGAGCTTTGGTCATCTTCCGCTGTCATTTAGTTATTTCGCTTCCGCTAAGTTACTCGATTTCGATAAAGCCATTATGGTCTGTAATATTGGTTATTACTCTTAAGTTAAAGTACTGGTTGTGTTATTACTTTTGTTTATGCTGTGTATGTGGTTAAACTGATCCTGGCACATACATGGTTAGCACTTGGTTTTGTTTCTAAAACCGGGTGTGACATCACAACAGCTGGCATCTACTGTAATTTGTATATGTACGTATATATAATCCGGTCGATGCATGGATCGATGCTGCGGTCTCCATCCCTATCAGCTAGGAAGCCGAAGCAAATTCAACCGCCCAAATGGAGTGGCCCCAGCGTCTCCTCTTCGTTGGTGCACTGCTCGCGGCGCTCTCCCTCGGTGCAGGGTCAGCGGCAAACGAGGCCACGTCCAGCTCCGGCCTCCACCCGGTCGTACTGCTTCCAGGTTTCACCTGCAGCCAGTTCGATGCGCGGCTCACCGACAACTACAAGCCTTCGACGCCGGGATGCGGCGTGCAGAAACAGGGGCGCGGGTGGTTCCGGCTATGGGAGAACTTCACGGCGCTGCAGGCAGACCCCAGGCTCCTGCCGTGCTACGAGGACCAGCTCCGGCTGGCGTTCGACCCCGTCGCCGACGACTACCGCAACGAACCCGGCGTCCAGACCCGCGTCGTGTCCTTCGGCACCTCTCGCAGCTTCCACTTTGACGATCCAGCCCAAAAGTAAGCTAATACTCCACTATAAACGTGCCTGATCTACATAGGAGGTACAGTGAAATATTTCATCTCGTTATCAACAGGGACATCTGCATGGCAAGGCTTGTGGATGCATTGGAAGGCGTGGGATACAAAGAGGGTGCAAACCTGTTCGGCGCCCCGTATGACTTCCGATACGCGCCGGCCCCGCCCGGCGTTCCCGCCAAGGTGTTCTCCGAGTTCCGCTGGAGCCTGAAACGACTGGTGGAGCGTGCGAGCGAGAGCAACGGAAACAAGCCGGTCGTCCTCGTCTCGCACAGCTTCGGCGGCTTCTACGCTATGGAGTTCCTGCACCAGACCTCTCTGCAGTGGCGCAGGAAGTACGTCAAGCACTTCTTCATGCTCTGCCTCGGCGTCGGCGGCTCGCCATTGATCTTGCAGGTGCTCGCCTCCAATACGGCCAGTCCATCATCGACGCTGCTGGCCAGCGTGCTGACGTTCGGGAACAAGACCTTCGCCACCACCTTCTCCCTCCTACCGTCCCCAAAGGTCTACGGCGACACGCCCCTAGTGATTACGCCGGCCAAAAACTACTCTGCTAAGGACATACCTGCGTTTCTTGCGGCGGCGGGTTTCCCCGACGACGAGATAGCACGCTACCGAACAAGGGCGCTGCCGTTGACACTGAACTTCAGGGCGCCACTTGTGCCCATGACGTCGATCAACGGTGTTGGTGTGCCGACGATTGACAAGGTGATCTACAGGGATGGTAACTTCAGTACCACGCCTCAAGTGGTGAACGGTGATGGCGATGGGGTAATCAACTTGGAGAACGTGTTGGCTTTGAAAAAGTATATCGGGGATGACCCAGATCAACCTTACTTCAAGTCCATTTTGATCCCCAACACGACGCACAACGCTATGATCTTGGAGGAATCTGCGCTCAAGCGCGTGATCAGCGAAATTCTTCAAGCAAATTAGATCACTTCTTGACATGTAACATTACGTTCTCTTTTTCTTGCAATCTACAGCTTGTACTTCGTTCTGAAATAAATCCTATGCTTGTTGAACCTCATAGTTCTTTTTTTTTCTATTTGAAACACTTATGTGAACACCAGCATCCACATTTTACCTCTATATAATTATGAGCACCTCTAATAGATTGAATTACAATATCTATTGAGATTATTCTATATACTTCTACATATTCAGTCATAGTTTTTTTTTTTTTCATCACACCTATAAGTGTGTTTGACATGTATTTAGTAAAACTTTAACAATTGAGCATACATTTGATATGAAAATCAATCTCATTGTCACTTTCTGCATACATTTATATAAGGTTTAAATGGTGATTATTGGGGATATTACCTCTGGGTATTACAAGGATGGAGAAATCATACTGGGACTCTCTAATTATAGTCAGACTAGGACTCCTACATTGTAATTGACTAAGAAAGTCAACATGTAAACACTGTCCTTTGGATTATATAAGGGTGGTAGGGCTATCCCTAGAAGGACATACCAACAAAAGGGCTGAACATATCCAATAATCGAAAACAACATCAATCACCATATGAGCAATACAGGATGCAAGTATTAAATGATCTAACGGCTTGAACCTATCTAAATCATGTGTTTCCTTGCAATCTTGCATTATCATCGTACCTCCTCCCAAACAAGCCCTAGTTCTGAATCCACCACATGGGGTATCCTCAGGTGGATTGCCGATGGCAAGCATCGGCAGTTCACATCACATATCAGGCAGTGCAACGAGGCACCAATAGAAAGATTTGTATTCAACATGGTCCTTACATAGTGAAATTCATTCTCAGCAACATAAGATGTTTTTACCGGGTTTGGGCTAGTGTCAACGAGGCTTTTAGGTTGATCGAGCTAATCAGTGGAGGGCAAGCCCTAAGCCCATGTGCTCAGTGACTCATCACATGTTCCTCTAATGATGCGACACTCAGAAGACAGGGGTCACTAATGCATTAGATAGTAGACGAGAGATGCTAGTCCTAAGATGAGCAACATAGCCAAGGGAGGTGGCTCTTAAGGAAGGCAAGGGTGGGCATGAACATGTATCGGATACAGTGGTGCGGCCTAGAGTAAAGTGTGAGGTGGATACTAGTGCATGATGGGACGACAGAGAAAGGAAGGCATGTGAGGATTGGCCATATGGCGGTGATGCAGACCATGTATTGTTGAAGGTGGGTGGTAGACAGACAAGGCAGGGTGGGGATTGTGTGGGGCAAATGGATTTTTATTCAAATAAGAATAAGGATTCGTATTGTTGCCAAATTGAGGGATATGCATAACTATAGAGGCCTAGAGGGTGAAATATGGTGTTTGGGGGATCCAATTTTAGATATCCTTGTCGGAATTGGTCAAGAAGCAAATGTAAGAACGAAACATAATAAGGAAAGTGACCTTTGGAGGGCAAGAACACCTAATTCCCCTTGCTTAATGGTGAGGGAGTGAGCTTTGAAGGAGATCAAATGATACCAAGGAAATAGAAGGTGGCCATGGTGTGCCATCGGACCAGGGGGTTGAAACCACAGCCAAGGGTAGTGACCCCCTCAACCATAGAGACTCGATCTGTGCCCTAGAGGCACAATGAAAATATTATAGTGAGGGAAAGGACGAGGTGTAATGCCCCAAAATTTTGGGCCGGAAATTTCCAAAACTTTGTTAGTTATCATGCATAGATGTGAGCTCAACAAAATCTTCAATTATCCCAAAAAGTTCTCACCAAATACCCATACCAAAATCCCCCACAAAAACTCCTCTCAAATTTCTTCCAAAACTCAAAAGCCAAAATCAGAAAAGGGAAAAGGGAAATCCTTCCCTCCCTCTCGGGCCACCGTCGGCCCACCCTCCTCCCCCCCCAAGCCGGCCCATCTCATTTCCTCTCCCTCCTCCCTTTTGGCCTAGCCCGCAGCCAGCCTACTTCCTCCCCCTGCGGCCTACCAATGCCAGCCGCCCTCCTCCCTCACTGCCACTTAGGCCCCGCCCTTTGGTACCCCACCTCCTCCCCTTGCCTTCTTCCCCGGCGGGCACGCGCACCTCATGTGAGGTCGGCACCGCCCTGCCTGTCGCCAGCCCCTCCCCGTCATAGCACTGCTACGGGGCTCCGTAGCAGGGGTACGGCCTCCGTTCCACTGTCCCAGGTCGTCTATAAAAGGGCCAAGCCCTCTACCGCCTGCCACCCGCTCTCACTCCACCACCGCGCCTCTCCATCGCTGCCGGCGAAAATCCGCCCCAATATTGTCTTTTCCCTCGATTCGTCACTCTTCGAGCTCTGCCGCATCACTCCCCAGCAATGCTTCACCCCCTCCCCAGACCTCCACCAGAGCCACCGCGGCTTGCGTCTTCCTCACCGACGATGTGCACCCGTGCTGCCGCACTGTGGACACCTCCGCTACGCACCCCAACCCACCTCCACAATACCTCCAAGGCGTTCGCCATCCCACCCTGGTGCTTGTGTCACCGACATCGTCGCTGGAACCGTCACCGCCAGCGAAAGCACCCCGGTGAGCCACATCGGACCATACCGCCGACCGGCTCGACCGATCTGCACCGGTCTAGCCGGACCGCCCGCCGTCGCCTCTGAGACGCCGTCACCCCCGCCGTCCCTCACTACCACGTGGGCCCGTGCCGAACGACGCTGTCACGTCGTCACACCGCTCACTCGGGCCGGCCCAGCAAGCCGACAAGGCCCAAGGCCACCCCGGCCCACTTCCTTCCCCTTCCTCGCTCCCTCGCGTCAGGCCAAAAGGCTGAGTGGGACACCTGGGCCCACTTCCTTCCCCTTCCACGCTCTCACGCGTCGGGCCAAAAGGTTGAGTGGGCCAAGAATCCTCCCCAGCCCAAGTTTCTTGTCCCGCAGGCCTGAACCAACAAGTTCACCAAGAAAAGTCCATTTTCACCCCTTGAACTACTTTCCAGTAAATAAGTCCACCCACTGCAGCTAAATGCTTCATATTTCTCTATTTCCACTCCAATTAATGTGATTTTCGCGCCTAAATTCATCTAAAATTAAACCCTATCTACTCATACCATTCACATAATTTTTCCTTGATCGAGAAACGCCGTCATGCCGTCTTACGCCCAGTCGACGCATCATATTAGACCTGCAAATCTTGTTGGCCTAGCGATTGACGCCGTTGCCATCTTGTTCTTCGTAAATCCTGCTGGTTCATGTTTTGGTTTTTCCGAAGCTTGATCTCAGCCTCCGAAACCACCAAAAAATCCTCCCCCACCACCCACATAATCTTAACTTTTTCCATTCCATCATTATGCGACCACGCTCCCGACAGTTTCGTTTCCATCCTAGTTACCCAGGTCCACTACTGGTGGCCCCTCGCGAAATGTTTCATGATGCTCGAAGAGAGCAACCGGCGTTTGCAGCACATGCTCTATCGGCAAGTGCAGTGGATGGCACACTTTCGCGCCCGGCAGATATTGATCGAAGGTACCCGACAGCAGGAGTGCCTCCGCGCTCAACAGATGGCGCGTCAGCTTATCCACAGGATGATGACGCGCTCCCACCACTAGAATCCTCAATTGGTGCATAAAATTCCTATATTTGCAAACACAACCCCTAGCCGTATATACATATAAACCTTGCATGTTTTGCTTGCGAAGGTAACCCAGATACAAATAGAGACAGTCACCCAAAACCATTTATAGAAGTAGCGCGCATAGGAGGGACCTCATTAATTATTGATCATAATCTTGATGATAAATTGGGATTATGTCTGTGGAATATGATGGACTGTGCGGATGTGTTGGGTGGTGTGTTTGGGGAAAAATGGGGAAGAACCCCGGCAGATGACCATTGGTCGAAGTACAGCTACGGCCCGAAAGAGCCACTCAGGGCAGGGTATGAATGGGTTCTCTAACTCACGGTTCCCCAATTCCACCGATCCTTGTGAAGGCCGGGGATGTGGATTGCTCGTAGAGCATGGTTCTACCTATGTCTTTTAAGGACCGCGTTGAGTTTTATCTCACCTAATTCTTATCTAGTATAACCACTCGCTTTGTACGAGACATTGGCTAAGCAAGAGCCAAAATGGATAGTCTAGTGGCGGTTGTGTTAGCGCACAAGGGGCTAGGCAAGGGGTTAAGGGTCACAGGAGTGCCTCAGAGCACTGGAGTGACATGGCTGCCCAAATCTCTAAAGTACTGCTAGACGATGAAGTGGTGGAAATGGCTTAGTTTGGAATTCGGACATTAATGGCGATAAATTGTCGTTGAGTCCAACTTGTGGGTCATAGAACCTCTGATCAGAGTAAAAACCTATTCGAATATTTAGTGTCCACTGTATGGATGGGTTATGGTGCTGGTTTCTCAATTAAGTTTCATCAAAAATTTGGGAGAAGTTGCCTATGATAGTTGTGAATCGACAGTGGATGTCGAGGGGGTTGTGGAAAGTTGCTGGCTGGTTCGGTATGAGTTTTGATGACAAACTCTCTGAGAAAAGCCTTGTTTTCGGAAAGAATAAAACTTGACCACTATCTCGAACCTTGCATACAATTGTTTTTATGCAAATCCACCCTAAGCTCTAGATATGGCTTGCATGTAGTATAGCTTCTCCCTAGCTCCTTACGGAGGAAAGTGGGCTTGCGGAGTACTTTCGTACTCACCCTTGCTTTGTTGTTGTTTTCTAGTGAGGAATATGAGAACTCTGTGTATTTGGACGATTAAGGGCTACAAACTACTTCCCAACTATGCTGTGAGGAAGATAGGCCTACATATAAATAAATTTTTGCAGCTTAGATTTTTAGGATGTGACCCTTATCGTCTAACCCGTTAGGGCGGACCTGTACCCCTCTGATGTAAAAATGTGATTACCAACTCTTGTGATGTTAATAAAGCACATTTTAGTTCCATTATGATAATTGGGGCGCTTCACGTGGGCTCCCTAAACTTTCTCTCGCTTGAGTAGGGACGAAAATGGATGTGGAAAATCCCGTAACTTCTTGTACTGTATTCCCGTTTTCTCCTGCCCGTTTTCGTATTTCCGGGAAAAAATGTGAAGGAGACAGGAAACGGGATGGCAATGACTTCCCGCCCGTATTTGCGGTATCTCGTTTTTGACCGGGATATTCCCGTTTTTATCCCGAATGACATTTATATGGGATAGGCCAAATCCTCTAGCCCATCAGCATAGGCGGCCCAATGGAGCAATATAAACCAATAATCTTTCCAACTAGAACAACAAGGGTCAAGATTCATAGTAAAAAAACAACACGTCAATCAACCTGCCTATCATTATTTGCAGAACTATGGATTTAGGGCGAGACAAAAGATAAAGCAAATTCTAAAAAAAAAAACCTCTGTTGTGTCACATAATGCACAATGTCGTTGTCTTTGCAGATAATAAACATGGTACACCGGTACATGAATCTAGTTATGTAGCTGTATAATGCTTATTGATTGTTATTTGTATGGGCTATGTGCCTATGTGATCATATTATATATGGGATATTGACATACTATATAGTATATTTGGATATTCCGGCTAAATTCCCGTTACTGTCCATTTTGACCGTATATCCGTCCATATTTTTCCGTTTCTGTATAACCGTATATACTGCAACTGTTCCCATTCCCGGCCATCCCGTTCCCGATCCCATTACTGGTGAAAAAAAATATGGGAATGGGAACGGGAGAGTGTGTTTCCCGATCGTTCCCGTAGGTTTTCATGATTTCATCCCTACCCTTGAGCCCCTAATTCACGAGACTTCACTCTTCGGAAGAAATGTTAGTGCAAGGAGGAAAAGGGTTGTTTCTAAGGGGAGTGACTACATATCATCCGGATGATTTTGTGTCCAAATATCATTCACTTTTCTAGCCAATCAGAAGTTGACACGTCACCTCCTCCTTCCTTCCCCCATCATCTCTGTCTTACTTCCTGGCCGCGCCGGCGCCCTGTCCCCGTCCCCGCCGCGCTGCTCGCCGAGGCTAAGATGCTCGCAGCGCGCTGGAGGGGGAGGGGAGAGCGTACCACGGTAGGCAGCGCCGAACGGGAGGGGATGGAATTAAAATGGGCCAAATAAGAAAACCCAATGACATGCACACATCTTAAAGCAATCACAGCCATACAAAAGTGAATGAAAAGACAACTGAAAATCATCCGGAAGATATATAGAAATCCCCTTAGGGCCAGTTTGGCAACCACATTTTCTCAAGGGATTCCCATTTTACCAAGGAAAAATGAACTATTTTTCCTTTAATTCTCCAAAATACCTTAGACAAATGGTGTTGCCAAACTGGCCTTTATTGAAAAAAACACTCCCCTGTTCTCTCCGCAGAGCCGTTGCGGCTGCACGCCGCTCGTTGTCCCCTTCCCCCGCTCAGCGGCCGCGTCTCGGTATTGAGATCCTCTGCAGTGAACTGCTATGCAGTTGGGTCACCGAAATGTGGGCCCTGCAGTGCATGGGGCCCACATGTCAATGGCCCAACCGCACAGCAGTTAAGGGTCTGATTGGTTGACTGCATCTCCCAACCTGGCTCGTATCTATGAGCCAGCCCATCTCAGCCAGGCCAAGTGCATGCGATATCACGTTGTTTGGTTGCCTGCATCTAGGTAGCCTGGCTAGAAGGATATGATGATTGGTTGCCTGTACGTGATATGCTGCATGAGACAAGTTGATAAAATATATGACGTTATAATATTTTATTTTATGTAACTACACTCCTATTGTCTTTATTTTATCCTATTATGTCTTAATATTATTTGAAATATATTAATATCATTTTTTATGTCTTCTTATCACTAATAACATCATTAACTTGGTAAGAATTAGCATCTGGTGAGCCAGGCTCCACAGATAAGCTCAAAATCCATGCACCGGCGCAGCCTGGCTCAAAGGCGCATCGGGGTTCGTGGGAGCCTGGCTCTGACACCCAACCAGGCAACCAAACACAGGGTGCCTGCATGCCATGGGCCTGGCCGGGACTCATCTGGGCAACCAATCACCCCCTAACCGCAGAGGAGTTGCCGCGTCTCGTGCCGCTTCTCCTCACCGCGGCTGGTGCGCTACTCGGGAGCTCCGGTCGTCCTCCGCTGGAGCCGCCGGCTTCCTGCGCCTCCGAATTTCTTGCTTCTTTGATTTCTTTGATTCTTCCGAAGACGTTGACGACCTCTCCCCAACACAGCTTCGTCGGACTAGATCTAGCACGGACCAACAGTCTCAATCTTTCCCGTTTGATTTGTTCCAGGCTTATGTACCAAGCTCGTATTGTTGTGTTTCGATGAACATGTCGACGGATTATGCGTTGGCACAACATGATCTATACAGGCGGGGGTTAATTGGATGGAAGCCATTATAATTTGCTTCGTTTTGAACTATGCCATTACAATTTCAAATATGAAAATCAGACCGCTGGTATTTCACCTTAATTTGATATAAGGCATTGGGTTCGTATTGGACATATTTAGGGCCCACATGCAGTGTATCTAGCTCCGTATTTACAAAATTGTCACTCTCTATCTCTTTATGACGTGTGGGTCCCAGTTGTCATCCCTTTCTTCCACCTCCGGCCACTGGCCCTGCTTGTCTCTTTCCTCTCCCTCTCCTCGCTCGTTTGTCTCCCACCGGCGAGCCCCAACCACCGCACTGCCACCGGCCGCAGCCCCCCTCCCCTCCCGCGCGTGCCATTGGCCGCTCTTCCTCCTTCCGCGTGCGCAGCTGAAACGCCCCAGTTTCCATAATGGGACTAAAATGTGCTTTATTACCATCCCAGAGTTTGGTAATCACATTCTTACATCAGAGTGATACAGATCCGCCTTAACGGGTCGGACAATAAAGGGGAGCAGCCCTTGAAAACTAAGCAGCGGAATATAAAACGTAGGCCTAAGTTTTCCCACGTCGCGGTTGGGGAGTAGGTCGTAGCCCTTAATCGCTGTCGTATATGGTGTACTCATTGCTTCCACTGGAAAAACATCAACAAGCAAGGGTGAGTACAATCGTACTCCGCAAGCCCACCTTCCTCCATAAGGAGTAGGGGTATAGCTATATCTATATGCAGGATATATCGGGACCTTGGGAAGGTTTTTGCATGAAAACATTTGTACGCTGGGTTCGAGCTAGTCTAACAAGTTTTATTCCTTCAAAAAACCGGGTTTTTATCAAAAGGGATGCCACTGGATTTGCCAGTCCACGTGGCCAATGACTTTCCAGTCATCACACTTTTCACACCGCTACAGGGTTCTACCCCCGTAGCATAGCATCCACCCAAAAACCAATTCCTCAACCAAAACCAAACCTTTTCCACGGTTTTAGTTTATGAAAAGTGCTAATTGAAGAACCAAGCCGTAACTCATCCATACCAGTGGACTCGGACTATTCGAATAGGTTTTACTCTGATCAGAGGTTGTACTAATTCCGACTCAGCGACACTTACCGCTAAATAAGCGTCCGAATTCTAAGCCAAACCGTTGATTTTGTTTCATCACCTAGCAGTACTTTAGAGGTTCGGGCCACCTAGCCACTCCAGTACCCCGCGGTACTCCCATGGCTCCCAACCCCTTCCTTAGCCCATTGTGCGCCAGCACAGAAGGTACTAGGCTATCCACTCCGGCTCGGGCCTAGCCAATGCCTCATACAGAGCGAGTGGTTGTACTAAAAGAGTTAGGCAAGATGAAAATCAACGCGGTCCTTACAGAGCGCAGGTAGAACCATCAACACCTTACACTGCTCGACACCGCGAGCATCCACCTATCCGGTCATCTCCGCGAAGACTGGGACCTGGGTAACCGCGGGTTGCTAAGTTACCGTTCATACCCTGCCCTTAAATGGCGTATCCCGACCCGTGGGTCGTTTACCGGGGTTCTTTCCCATTTTATTTCAAAACACACACCCACCTATCCTCATTCCAATCCCATCAAGTTCCACAACCATAATCCCAACTTAACATCAGGATTATGATAGATATATTTAGTGAGCGTTTCCACCTAGGCGCACTACATCTAAAATAGGCTTAGGTGGCTGTATATTTGTGGGGTTACCTTAGCAAGCAAAACATGCAGGTTTTTATGTGATTATCAGGCCAAGGGTTGTGGTTACAAAACATAGGAATTTTATGCATCAAGTGGGGATTCCAGTGGACTTGCCTTTCAACTTCAACATGAAGCGGTTGCTGATCATGCATCATGATTTCTTATGGTTGCCGGGTCGGACGGCCCGGGAGCCGACTCGATCGGGCTCTCCGATGTATCCTACGTGTTCAAACAAAACACACACAATCCGACGTACAATATGAGCTCGATGGTATTCGATGAGTTGGATTAGGGAGAGATTAGAAGAAATTTTCCGGGGCTAAATTTCGGGGTGTTACAGCAGCCGGCGAGCTCCCACACGGTTGACAGCAGCGCACGCTGGAGGAGGATGAGCGGCCGGTGGCGCGCGTGGGAGGGGGGCAACTGTCGGCGGCGGCGCGGGGGGAAGCGGGGCAGCGGCCTGCGGTGGCACGCGCGGGATGCGGGGCAGCGGCCGGCGGCGGCGCTAGCGGAATGCGAGGCGGCGGCGTGGTGGTGGGGGCTCGCCGGAGGTAGAGGAACGAGTGAGGAGAGGGAGAGGAGAGAGACCAGTCAGGGCCAGCAGCTGGATGTAGAAGAAAAGGATGACGGCTGGGGCCCACACTTCATAGAGAGACAGAGAATGGCAATTTTGTAAATACAGAGTTAGATACACTGCATGTGGGCCCTGAACGGATCCAATACGTAGCCAATGGCTTATCTCAAACTTAGGTGAAATACTAGTGGTCTTGTTCTCGTATTCAAAATTGTAATTGCATAGTTCAAAACGAAGCAAGTTATATTGGCTTAAATCCAATTAACTCTTTGGGTATTATGTCTGCAGCATGTCGTGTACTTGGTCGATTTTGGGCCGTTTTGTGCACCACATTTGTTATGTATGAACTTGTTGTTGGGCCATCAACTACTGAATTCTTCTCCTCCCTCTGATTTGCTTCTAGTTGGATGATTTGCTTCCGGTTTTGTTGGCGAGGTTGGAGCGAGGCGGGTAAACTTTTGCGTGAAAAAATGCAATCCAAAACCGGCAGAAACGCGTAAGATGTACTTAATATATTATGTAAGATTTACTAGCAAAATGCCCGTGTGTTGCAACGGGAGAAAAAGATCTTTAAGCACATCTAGATCAATACATATAAGAATAGTATCGCAAATAAATTCCATATCATATTGTTTTGAATTTTTTCTTGCATGTGACCGAAATTTAGGTGGTATCAGTTTGATAAGAAATATTATTTTTTACTTTTTCGCAATATATAGAACATAAAAACCGGAGTCCATATACGACATGGGTATCCGTTCATGTAGGCTGCTCCTGCCGTCTGAATCGGATTTCCGAATAAATTGTAGACCATATTGTCTTCACGATTTTCATTAATTGCAAACGAATTATATAGTGGTGTCAATTGGGTTCGAAAGGTTGTTATTTTAGCTTTCCATTGATATATAGAACGTAAAAAAGGCGTCCGTATACGATTTGGGCATCCGTTTTTGTGTGGGCGGCTCCTGCACTCCGGGCTCGCGAATAAATTTCACATTATATTGTTTCAAAGATTTTCGTTGACTGATATCAAATTTTAAAGTAGTTTCAGTTTAGTTGGAAAGGTTATTATTTTATCTTTCCATCGATATATACATAGAGTATTGAAAATGGAGTCCGTATTTGACTTGGACGTCCGTTTTCGCGTGGGCTATTTCTGCGGTCCGAATCTGGTTCGATTCGTATTGTAGCTGTGATTTGGATTATCGGTATGGAAATGGGCTAACCAGCCGGATCCACACGTTAGGTACAGCACTCGAAGTAATACACACGCGGCGGTGGACTATGCCAGCAATGTTAGTGGGCCAATTGATTTTAATCGGCCAATAGATCTAGGATAAAAAAGAATCTAAAGGTGGGTACACATCGTTGGCTAGATAAGTATTAGATGTAAAATATATTCCATTAAACTCGCTCTTTTATAGAACCGGCATGAGTGCTGCCATGTCACCAAGTGTGCTGATGTGTCATAGCATTTAATAGAAAAGAAACTCCAATAAAACCCTGTTGAGAATGGCCTGAGGATGGCTTAGCAAGTAGCAATCGTCAGCATTGGTGGGGCTTCTCTCGAGTTGTGTCAACGCGGGTACTTAGTAACGATGACGTTTTTTTAACACATAGATTTCGTGCAAACTTTATATAAAAAAAGCTGGTAAACCATAACTCCAAATAAAATATTTCGACCGCACCATCATATTCCTTTCACTGAAATCTTCGAAACAGGACCAAACTTAAATATATGTGTCTTGCAGCACGGCCAACATGTATGATGTGAATTGTCGATGTTTACCACGCATAGTATACCCGAGGATACCCTATGTGATGGATTTAGAACTACGGCTTGCTTGAGAGCAGGTAAGATGATAATACAAGATTGCAAGGAGCACATGATTCAAACATGTACAGACAATTAGATTGTGTAAGACACTACAGCATGTATTACTTGTATGATGATTGATGTTGACTATTGGATCTGCTGATTAGCCTTCCATTGGTCCTTCCATTGCTCTATCGTCCTAGGGATACCCCCTACCCTCTTTCTATATACTCTGAAGGACAATGTTTACATAGCGACTTTCTTAATCGGTTATAATGTAGGAGTCGTCTAAGTGTCTAACTATAGTTACATCTAGAGAGTACCGGCGCTTTGATGTTTTGTTTTTTGAGTTGTATGGTTATTTAATGAACCGGCTATTGTATGGCCGGCCATGCAAATAGCCTTGTGCACGGAGCGTTTTTTTTTTTTTTTTTGGCAAGTCAGAATCACGTGCCTTGGCATTCACGTGGGCGGTCCCCCCACCCCCACGATTCCCTAGCTCCCCCTCCCCAGGTTCGCTTGCTTTGCAAGACATGAAAAAGTGAAAACACAATTCATCGGGGTTGGACCACCGCCGCCGCCACCACCCTCCCCCGATCTAGTTCTTTCCCAAACAAAAACGCAATTCAGATTGCAGATTCGCAAAAGAGAAAAAAGCAGGACAAACACAACAGCAAAACAGAAACATCAGATTGCAAGATTCAGGTAAGGCAGCTGCATCCCAAAAAAGGCAACACAGGTTTTTTTCATCTTTTGTTCTTCTCTAGATCTGAGTAGAAAACTCTACAAACCCACACAGTATCACCACAGAATTACCACGAGCCATAATGGTGACACAGGTATATATACGAACATGGATTCATGCAATGAATCCACTCTCCCTCCCCAAAAATAAAAAGTGGACAGAACAAAAGGAAAAAAAACAGTACCCCTGGAAGGTTCAACTCAGTTTCTCTTCTTCTCTGTAAACTGATGTATGGAGTAGATCTGTTGTTGCGCTCAAGAGACGCCGTGGGATTCATACAGAAAACCAAACAAAAAAAGTCAGGTTAGCCTAGAAAAAAAAGAGTTCCCAACCTCCAACCTTGAAGGAAAACACTGATTTATTCGGGGAAGGGGGGAGGGCTTAATCAACTCTGGATTGCACAAACGGGGGTACACAGCAACACCACTGTTTATTGGGCAAAAAAACGGGCAGACATGCGTGCTCACCTCTGTTTCAAAACCCAAATCCCGAGCTTCGATTGGATACAGCAACCTAAAAAAAATGGTACCAAAACAAATCAAGCACCCTATGACGAGCGGTGTGTGAGACATACTCTCGAAGAACACCTCACGATTCCCATCTCCTTACCTGGTCGCGAATCCCCTTGATTCGCCGACTGACCTTGAGCTTGGCGCACGATGCTATCGTTGCGTAGTCGATGGAAGGAGATCCTCCTTGTCACCGCCGTAGATTCGCCTCCGTAGATTCTAAACTTCCGCCTCGCTGAAAAACCGCCGATGAGCTCGATTAAGCGCAAGAGCGTAGAAGAAAGAGGGGATTGGGGGAATGAAATGACCGGCGCGCGGAAGAGGAAATACGGACAGGCCGTCGTAGATCCGCCGTCCGCCCCCCCTCCCCGGTAGATCCAAGCTTCCGCCTCGCTCTCCCCCCGGTAGATCCAAGCTTCCGCCTCGCTTTTCGCCTCGCTGAAATCACCGGCGAGCTCGGTTGAGCACGAGAGCGTAGAAGAAGAGAGAGAAGATGGGTTGAGGGAATGAACTGACCGGGCGTGAATACGGACAGGCGCGCGCCCCCGAGCTTTTGAAATAAAAATTGCTTGCAGTCGTACGATGCGCCGGGTGGGATGGACGGCTGTGCGAGCGCGCCGTGTGACAGCGCAAAAACACGGCCGGCCGGATAAAGTCATTACCTTTATTTAACTCCTTTTTCTTCTTAATATAAAATATACGCAGCTCTATTGCCTATTCGAGAAAATAAGTAGAATGTGGATGCTTGTATTCATACAAAGTGAATGTACTTGCACGTACACAAGTGTTTCAAAGAGAAAAGAAAATGAAAGATAAGGTTCAACAAGCATAGGATTTATTTCAGAACGAAGTACAAGCTGTAGATTGCAAGAAAAAGAGAACGTAATGTTACATGTCAAGAAGTGATCTAATTTGCTTGAAGAATTTCGCTGATCACGCGCTTGAGCGCAGATTCCTCCGAGATCATAGCGTTGTGCGTCGTGTTGGGGATCAAAATGGACTTGAAGTAAGGTTGATCTGGGTCATCATCCCCGATATACTTTTTCAAAGCCAACACGGTCTCCAAGTTGATTACCCCATCGCCATCACCGTTCACCACTTGAGGCGTGGTACTGAAGTTACCATCCCTGTAGATCACCTTGTCAATCGTCGGCACACCAACACCGTTGATCGACGTCATGGGCACGAGTGGCGCCCTGAAGTTCAGTGTCAACGGCAGCGCCCTTGTTCGGTAGCGTGCTATCTCGTCGTCGGAGAAACCCGCCGCCGCAAGAAACGCAGGTATGTCCTTAGCAGAGTAGTTTTTGGCCGGCGTAATCACTAGGGGCGTGTCGCCGTAGACCTTTGGGGACGGCAGCAGGGACAAGGTGGTCGCGAAGGTCTTGTTCCCGAACGTCAGCACGTCGGCCAGCAGCGTCGACGATGGGCTGCTCGTGTTGGAGGCGACCACCTGCAAGATCAACGCCGAGCCGCCGACGCCGAGGCAGAGCATGAAGAAGTGCTTGACGTACCTCCTGCGCCACTGCAGGGAGGTCTGGTGGAGGAACTCCATGGCGTAGAAGCCGCCGAAGCTGTGCGAGACCAAGACGACCGGCTTGTTCCCGTTGCTCACGCTCGCGCGCTCCACCAGGCGTTTCATGCTCGACCGGAACTTGGAGAACACCTTGGCCGGAACGCCGGGCGGCCGAAGAGGTTTGCTCCCTCTTTGTATCCCACGACTTCCAGTGCATCCACAAGCCTTGCCAAGCAGATGTCCCTGTTGATAACGAGACGAGATGCTTATCATCTCCTACAAAATTCTCTATAGCCATGCACGCATGCTTGTTACTATATGGCTTACTTTTGGGCGGGATCGTCGAAGCGGAAGCTGCGGGAGGTGCCGAAGGACACGACGCGGGTCTGGACGCCGGGTTCGTTGCGGTAGTCGTCGGCGACGGGGTCGAACACCAGCCGGAGCTGGTCCTCGTAGCACGGCAGGAGCCTGGGGTCTGCCTGCAGCGCCGTGAAGTTCTCCCATAGCCGGAACCACCCGCGCCCCTGTTTGTGCACGCCGCAGCCCGGCGTCGGGGGCTTTTACTCGTCGGTGAGCCGCGCGTCGAACTGGCTGCAGGTGTAGCCCGGAAGCAGTACCACCGGGTGGAGGCCGGACGAGGCCTTGTGCGCCTCTTCCGACGCTGCAGCGACGTACAAGAGCGCGGCCGCCAGCAGTGCACCAACGAACAAGAGACGTTGCTGCTGCTGGAACTCCATTTGCATTGGGACAGTTTAATTTGCTTCGGCTTTCGAGATAACCGGGATGATGACCGCATCGACCCAATCATATATGTTTTTTTTTTCGATAAAGGAAGTATCATATATGTACATATAGCACTTACAATATTATTAGCTGGTTGGTGTGTGTGGATAATATAATGAATCCAAAGGACAGTTCAGGTCAGTCTCGTGTGTGTATACACCATTGGTTTGACAATCAGGCTGATGTTTGACAATCATCTTCTCAAAGGAAGATGCGTGTGAACCTATGTGTTACACAGCATACCATAAAAGTTTGTTTATGTTACAAATTCTTGTTTTTTGAAAGAATTTGTAATCGGAATGTGCGCAAAACTTCTTACTCTAGACTGCGCATGCCACTTCTGCCAGCAGTAACTTGATTTTTTTTTTTTTCTATGTAAGCGTTGGTTGTATTTGATGATTTTCCTCTTAAGCACTTATATATACATATTGATGTCTTTTTGTTTATCCAAGTGAAAGCCTATGGGTAGAACAACCAAGAGTGTGTAAAATCTCTCGGTTTCGACGACGCAGCTCGCCGCCCGCCGCGGCTGCGGGCCTAACCCAATTCGCGCCCCCACCGTAGGCGGCGTCGGCGGTGACTGCACGAGGGGCCTCCGCGCCGCCGATGAGATTGCACCGCGCCGCGCCATGCAGACCCCACCGCCCGCCGCTCCAGGTAACAGTCAGCGCTCTCCTCTCCCTGCTGTGTGGGCTCACAATCCGGTTCCCGCTGAGCGATTCCGCGCGCCGCCCATAGGGCTCTCGATTCGTTGCGTCCCTGCTCCTTCGAATTCTCCTGCTGCCCGCCATCCAAGTCCTCCAGCGAGGAGCGTGGCCCATCGTCTGGCACCTCCTCTGCTCCTTGACGGGTTCCCTGGGGAGGCGTGAGAAAGAGGAGGAGGAGGAGGCCTCCTGCAGCGGCGGCCCCCGTGGAGGCGCGAGAAGGAAGCCTCCAACAACGAGACGAGGTGGCCTCTCCCGCCGTGGCCTCTCCTAAGGCGGCCGACGGCGCAGACCGTTCACGTGGCGGCATTCGGCAAAGGGAGATGCCGCCTCGGTGGTGGTCTGCAAAGAAGAGAGCTGAGAGAGCGGAGGGGACAGGTTGGGGATGAAGGCAACCAAACACGCAACTTGTACTAGCCAAACTTACTATTTTTACAACCAAAGATTTGAGTAGGCCTTTGCTGGCTTGGTTTAGGAGGGCTAGCTAGGCCCCATGCAGCCATCTGCCAAACGGACCTTAAAATCCCATGGTTCTATTTTGTATCACGAAGCCACCTGCCAAACAGACCTTAAAATCCCATGGTTCTATTTTGTATCACGAAGCATCAAATATATAAAATTGGATGTAGTACTTGTAGCAATTTTTAGTACTAACGTATTATCAAAAAAAAAATTCTGTCAAAACTTGTAGCCATCTTCAACAAGAACGTGAAAAGGTTGATATGTCAAAACTTGTTTTTGTACAAGTTCATACAAAACTCTCAAAACTGCATGTGCGTACACAACTGCACACTAGAAAGCAAATTCCAAAAACAATTGTCTTGTAGTGCACATGCACCTAATCTTTTTCTTTTTCCTGAATATATGGAGAATGAGTTTACATCTCAATTTCTGCAACAAAATTCATCTATGAATATATCGAGAAGAGTTCACATGCACCTAATCGTTTTTAAAACTTATAAGATTGTTTTATAAGGGATATTTATAAGATTAAAAACTTCAAATGATGCTTTTAAAGAGGTTTTCACGTCCCACCGTTGATGTAAATTGCACTTAATATTTTGAGCTCAAATATGTTTCCCATGACAATCTGGTAACACAAGCTAACCCAATTCAGTAGCGTGGGTGAGCTTGAGTTGTTCATGCTCACGAGTCACAAGACGACAGGCACAGAATAAAAGCTATAACAAGGCAAGTCAGTTGTGTGTAAATCTTACAAAAACTAGCAGTTATTGTTGCTACCACATCCAGTCCGCTACACAGAAAATTCCAATGGAACCTCTTATTAAACATTTCACGACATGGGAGACTGGAGGCTGCTCTGAGAGCTCCAGTTCCCAGTCCCCACATCCAAAACTGCAAGAACAAAAAGAATCGAAGGCGCGGGCGGCATATCAGATCTCTATGCTTGAGCGCCAAGCTCCAGCATCAAAGTGTGGTTCGAGTCATTGCTTCCAGGGCCACTAAATTGGATGGGGCCTGCGGCACGAGAAAGATTAATGAGTTAACTGGACAGGGCCACTAAAGACTGAGCTGGCATATGGTATGGTCATTTCTATATACCAGGGCTGATGTATCTGTTCTTGATGGCCCACTCATCTCGCATTGATGCAAACTTCTTGAAAGGTGCACCTGGAAATATGAGTCACAGGAAATCAGATTTCTTTTAAGGGCAGGCATAGTCGTCAGCTAAAGTTGAGCATGCTAGGGTCCATACCATCAAGTTCCACCATAGCCTTCTTGATCACTGGCTTGAACTTGCCTGAATGCAGAGAACAATGTCAAAAGTTTTACACTTCAGGCTAGCAAATGACAAATGATGCAGCATGCATTACAGTCAGAAAATATGATGCTAGGTAACCCAAGAAAGATTAACAAGATCTGGCACATCAGTTGCTAATTGAATAGGCAGAATGAGCTATTCTTGAACGTATTTAGTTCTTCAGCTAGAAACAAGATAGCAAGAAAATTACCGTGCCTCCTCTCGACATCCATCAATGATGTTAACGCAGTTCCACCAACAGTCCATTCTTCTACAGGAGCAGCAAGGTTGCCAACCTAGCAATCAACCATGCAAGATTAAGAGCACACAGATAATTACATTAAAGAAAAACTCACAGAAAATCCTAACATGTGTCACTATAAGCAGTGACTAGACAACTATGAATATTGGGAGGTGGTGTTACATAATTGAACACTGATGATTGTCTTTTCTGCGTCAGGGTGATCACACAATTTTACAAAGTGCATACATCTACTTCATGTGAGTATTTGACACAAAATGATAAAATAAGCAGGCATACCGATGTAATAAGTCCTGTCTTTCCACTTTGGAGCAGGGCACCCGAGCCGTAGCCTAATGCATAGCAATAGCTAGAATCAAAATTAGTAGGTAGGCCACATCTTCCTTCGTATCTGCAATACCAAAGAGGCTGCATGAGAAAGTTGGGGGGAGAGATTTTGAAAATGTAACAATTAATACTTACCCAAAGAAATGAGCCTGGCCTCTGAAATTTGCAGGGTATTTTCCCTCAGCTTTTCTCTTCTCCAATTCAGTTTCAACCATGGTAATAAGCATTTTCTCGGTTTCAATTTTTGCAACCTGAAATAACATTTCAGACACCCTGTTATGGCTAGATTTACGAGGTAGTATTGCGAGGTAGTATTGATAGATGGGATAGCAGATAGATCCGTGGCTCGCCGTGGCTCGCCCTTCCTCAGGAGGCTCTGAGCTGCACTCTTTAATCTATTTTCTCCTTACCTAAACCTAGGACTCCTTGGCTGCCTTTATAGACCAGGAACCTAACAAACTTCCTAACAAATCTTATCCAACTAACTAATCTTATCCAAACTAACTAATCCTATCTGCTGATGTGACTTGATTACCTTGGCCAGGGCCCGGCCTATGTGCCATAACACACCCGCCAGAATGGCTAAATATCATTATCAGCAGAAAATGACCAAACTAATTAATCATATCTGCTGCTGTGACTTGATAACCATGGCCAGGGCCCAGCCCATGTGCCATAACACACCCATCAGAATGGCTAAATATTCTTAGGATGGTTCAACGATATTCCTAGTCTTTTACCTGCACATTGCCATGAGGGTCTCTTTCAAGCATAAGTTGCTCCTGAATGGTTTTGGGCAAAAAGTCAAACAGTGCCCTGGACTCTGGCTGAAGTTTGCTTTTCCAAGTTCCTGCCTCATCAACAACGTCATGTGCCAAGATTTCATTCAATTCTGCAATGAGTTTTTGTACCTGAAAAAGGAAATGAGTGATGTTGGCAATATAATCTATAGCAACACAGCCACAGGGCATAAACAGTGCCAAACCTCTGGGATGAAATCAATCAGGCCCTCTGGTATAAGGATAACACCATAGTTGTAACCAAGATCTGCACGCTTGCAGATGATATCAGTAATGTTGTCTGTGACATTCTTAAGGGTTTGCTTCTTTGCAGCAACCTACGACAGAAAATTTTAGATATTCTTGTCAAATGATGATGCATACAAATAAAATGAAACAGAAGAAAACCATAAGGTAAGAAAATGCAACTTATCAGACAGATTATAGTCAGTTAGGCTGAGTCCAATGGGTTCCCCAAAATACTGTTTTGCACGGTTTGACATAAATGCTGCACTGTAGATAGAGAGGGAGGGAGTTGGAATAGTGATAGGGAATGGGATTTGGGGAACCCCATTGGACTCAGCCTTAGCTTATGTTCTTTAAAATCTATAATGCGATAGCATAAGAGAAGTTTAGTAGAAAAGGAGGAACCATAAATGTGCATTAAATAAATAAAATATCAATACTGGTGATAGAAAATCATATCCACCTTTTCTACCATTATATTCTACCTCCAGGTCCCAAATTGTTTTGGACAACAATACGGTCTCCAAAACATAGCTTTGACCAATATTATCTATTAGAATATAAATGGATATCCTAACAAATTTGCATTTTTGTGAAAGTACTTTTTAAGGTAAATCTATGCATATGACCTTCAAAGTTTCAAACTAAATAATTTAAAAGTTATTTATAGTCAATGTTTTAAAACTTTGACTCAAACCTGGTCCAAAACGACAAGTATTTGGACCTGGAGGGAGTATGTTCTAATCTAGAAAGATCTTTTACTGGAAGGAGATAATGCTAATTCAATGCAGAAGGAACTGTGTAGATAAGAAATATACCAACCTCTTCTCCAATTAGTGCAGCATTAGGATGTGTTTGCAAAGCGCACTCCAGTGTAATGTGAGAAGCTGCACGACCCATAAGCCTCACAACTGCAAACATAGCAACCACCTATTAGAAAAAATAGTAAAAAAAACCAAAATGTTAAAATGTGTCACATGTAATGCTGTTCCACACAACACTAGTGTATTTGTGACTCTGTTAGGCTGTTCCCCGATGTTAATGTCACAAAAATGCATGTCGGCATCGCATGTGGATGTTTGTCCAGAATTTTCACTAGGTGCAATATACTAGTCTGCTGAGTCATTAAACAACTTCCTTCTCAATATGTAAGTATTGAGAACTTGATGATAAAATGATCTATCTATATTCTGTTCCAAGGAAGTTAAAGGATATGTATGTTCAGCTTTACTCAGATGCCTGATACCACAAAGATACTGCCTAGTATGACATATTCTAAAATTGAATTATTTATAACCTAAGAAAATATATGATACAGTGTTCTCAGATTGAATTATTCATAAGTTAAGAAAATGTATGATACAATAGCTATCCACTTCAATCAACACTAGTTTTAGGATCTCATATTTGAGCTTCAATCAACAATAGCACCTATTTTGTTACCACTGATGCACTTTGCAAATGACAGGGAAAAATATCTAAATTTCAGCATGCCCAAAATACTGATCAACTTACAGTGGTAGTATTTTCCTGTTGACCTTGCATCAGTCATGACATTGCCAATCATTTCAGAGTATATCTGAAAAATAAGATGGAGCACTGTCAATATATATCCATGATGGGTTTTCAGACCATTCTGTATTGAATGTCCTAAATGTCAAACTGGACGGACAAGCGTACATAGTTGAGCTAGCAAGCCACTGAAATTGTACAAAAGCTTTATAAACTGACTGAGTGTGAGGTGATACAGTGCTCAAAGGATCAAGAATTGGATACCTTGCAAGCAGTATCAAATCCAAAACTCGTTGGAACCTCTTTACATTTCAGATCTCCGTCAATAGTCTTTGGGCAGCCAATTACACGAGTCTTCATGTTCCTTGACCTATAAAGAAGCAGAAAAATAGCTAAATGGTGAGAAAACAATCCACTACAATCAAATGTTACATTCACAAGTCAGCCAAAAGGTAATGGTATTGAAACATAGAAACAGCAGCATGTAACATGGCATAAAACCAAAACACTTCACAGTATTAACAGCCAACCTAAAGTATTCCCCAAGGAGGCATGCATTGGTGTTTGAATCATCACCACCAATGACAACAAGTCCATCCAAATCAAGCTTATTAGCTGTGTCTTCAGCTTGCTTGAACTGCACAACCAACAAATATAGTTGAGAAAGTGCTAGCGATGGTGAAGTAGTGATTACAGATTAGTTTTCCTTAAAACATTTGTGTACATGAACATGCACTGCAACATACCTGCTCTGGAGTTTCAATCTTGTCCCTTCCACTGCAGATCATATCAAATCCACCCTATCAAAAAGAAACAAGATTTAAATGCATCACCAAAAGTAAATAGTATGCATATCATTATGCTTTTTACTAATCACAAGACAATGTTAGTCACGCAGTGAGCAGGGAATTCATTTAGTTGGTTGTTATAAACGGTGTTAATTTAAAGGCCACGCTGATAATTCAGCAAGTATACTTAATAAAGGCTACGCGGGTGTACCTGGTTTCTGTAGGGATACACATAGTCAGAAGTGAGCTCCGCGTACTTGCACTTCATGATCCCAGCCGGCCCTCCCTTGAATCCGTACAAAGTGCTGCCTTTTGCAAACTCCTGCAGGTAATCTGATCCACCAAACCAGGCAGAGTGAACACAAGAACGCTTCAGGAAAGCCATCAAAACGCAATCCATGCGTTCTCGTTCTAATTATAACGCAAATCTATCGGAGGCTCAACTGAAATCGGCAAATCTAGCATCAGCAGGTTACTAAAATCCATCGAGATCCACAAGTTCAGTGGAATCTCGCGTATGATGAAGACACTAGATTATTACCAAAAAAATCCCGAAAGAGAAAGACTCTTCAGATCTCCCACCGGACCGGCACTACCCTTCCTCGTCAACCTCAAATCGCCTCAATTTGCACCAAAACAGCGAGACCTTTGCAGTTTCGCCGTTTGGGTAATTGAACAGAGCTCGGGAACACCGGGACTCACCAAAGATGCCGCAGATCACATTGTGTCCGCCCGGCGCCTGTCCACCGGAGAGCACGACTCCGACCTTGAGCGGCCTGGTCGGCAGGGGCTGGGCCGACGGCACGAGCGAGGCCGAGGGCTGGCCGAAGAGGTTGGGGAAGAGCTTGGCGATCTCGTCTGCACCGGATCGATCGAAACATGCACAGACAACAGGACCCGGTGAGCTCGAATCGAATCAAATCAAATCCACCCACCGCGCGCGCGGGTGCGGCCCGCCCACGAGGAGGAAGAGGGGGCCCGAGCGAGATCCGGCGGCGACTCACCGGGGTTGCCCGCGGCGGAGCTGGCGGGCCCGTCGACGATGGCGAAGCTGGAGCGGAGGACGGAGGGGAGCGGCAGCGCGTGCAGCAGCCGGTTGGTCTGCACCTCGCTGTACACGGAGGCCAGGCGCCCCGGCGCCGGCCCGCCGTTCGCTGCCGCCGCGCCGCCGTTGGACGTCACCGCCGCCGCCGCCATGCGTCCGGGTGGTCTCGGGAGAGCGGAGTGCGCCTGTCTCAGTGATCTGGTTTTGGCTCGGTTCGGTTCGGGCGTGGAGGGAGGCGACAGAATATGCCGTGGGCGAAGCGAAGGGCCGGTCGCCGTCGTCGTGGTGGGTTTTATGGGGGTAGGCGGAGGGCGATGGGGTCGGGTCGGGTCGGGTCGGGTCGGGTATGGCAGCTCGTTTTGCGGGCGAGCCCCTGGGTTCGTGGGCGTGTCACCGGTTTGGTCCGGGGCGGCAACGGCGGCGGGGTGGCCGTGGAGACGGGACCGGCGGCTTTGGTGGTTTTACAGTGGGGCACCTGAAAGCTGGTGTATTTTTGGGTGTCTAAGCCTGCGCCATAGGAGGCTCCTTGTATCGCAGCGATTACGGACTTTTTTTGGGTGTATCTGCAAAGATTGCAAACCATGTTGCATCCACGGTGTTTGTCTGGCCTGTCTCTTGGAACCGCGGCTGGCCGTGGTGTTCTTCGGCTGCATGTCGCTGCCGTTCGCCTGCCGCCGGTTGTTTTCGGCGGACCGACGTGCCATCCCGTGTGCTCTTGTCGAGCTCGCGGTCGCGGTCGAGCAAACTCTGTTACCCGAGCGATGTACTGTAGCCATCATCAGCAGAAACGTTGACGTTTGACAGGTTAGGAAAATGCATTCTGGTGCCAAGACGTTGTTTGCTTGCTCTTCCCTTTTCCTTTTGTTTTTCCCTCTCTTTTTCTCCTGACGAGGACCGCGCTGCTCTTTCTTTGTGTTTCTCCGAGTGTAGCATTCTTTTTTCAGTCTTATTTGTAAGAAAATCGTTCTGTCCTAGGAAAATCTATATATGGTACCAAAAAAATACTCCACGAGTCACGAGAACCATTATCATGGAGCATGTGGCCAGTTTGTGATCTCGCTCCCTGATCATGTCACCAATTGCCAGATATCCACATACATGATACATGGATATTTGTTCATAAATTTGGGGTAATGCTTTCTTCAGCAAGAGAGAGAGAAGGCCTTCAGAACTATGAAAGGAAATGCTCCCTGCTCTCACATACACTTAGGCCCCCACATCCACAGATCTATTGCAAAACAAATATGGCAATAACCCCTTAGATTTCGTCGTGTCCCAAGAATAGCTGCAGTGGTTGCGCATGACGAGCACCCAGAGCTGGTGCCGCCCGGCAGCCGCCATCGAGCATCGGCCACCAGCACTTGTCTGGTTGCGCCTTTGCTGGTCAGCCCAAAGGTCTCGTAGAGATTGCTGTACTGTTTGAACGTACGTGGTTAGTTAATCTTCCTCTCTGATGTCTGGATCTGCTCACGAAGTGAACAGAGGATTAGCATAGCACGCCTAGATGAACACGGCCGGTATGATTGTCCGAATTGAACGGCTGCAGGCGTGTGGCTCCTTCGGCTTGCAGGCCGGTGTTCTGAACGGCGCGCCGGTGCAGCAGGCCGCGTTCCGAGCGGTGGCGCAGCCGATCTGCGCCCTACAAACAACCGAAGGGTCTCCGACCAGAAATCCAGAACACACGGGCCTAGGGTTTATTTGGATTAAATGGCATTAACTGGAGGGAGGCGAAGGGGCCTGGGTTCTGTTTGCATAAAACATAGGCACCATCGGATGTGTAGATCGTCTGGCCCAAACCTCATGCTTGCACCATTGCACAACAACCTTGATTGCACCACAATCGTTGCCCACATCTATGCCAAACGAGGCCTAAAATCGTCTCCAATGTAGCGGTACTCGTTTTCATTGTTGCTGCCCTCGACGGTCGTAGATGATCCTATATAAAATACTACTTGCAAACAAGGGGGAAATATTCTCTCTCCTACTGAAGCAAGTGCTATTGTACTATGGAATGAACCGCACTTGTTTTTGGAATGCACCTAAAACTATACTTATTTTTGGAGTACGGATATTGTAGCTTGGACCAAAGTTTTTAACACAATGGTATTGAAGTCACTAGCAAGTGTAGACTATGGTTGGTCCATACAATTGGGATCTACACCAAGTGCTTTCAAAACTTGAGTGGAATCTTAGTGGTGGATAGGTCAAGACAAAGGTATATGATAGGTTTTTTTTAGTTGACCGGTCAAGAGGTGAGTAGAGATGAAAATTAACTAGATTAATGGGCTAGATAGTCATACTATCAAGAAGGGTCTATGTCTTTTGCTTGATGGTATTATAGTGCCTCATTGCTCATATAGTGGATGCATTTGCATGAGGGCTAATAGCGCTTCAAATTGTGAAAGAAAATCATCTTCAAAAGCTTGTTTGAAAATGGGTTGAAATTCTGTACTACAGATTCTCCGAGCCCATGGGACGGATTGTCTGGAGGTCTAACTTTTTTTATGGAGAAACTGGTGTTTCTGTGTCGCACGAGAATATCCATGTTAGACTGCTCGGCCCTGGGTGGCGGACTGTATGTAGTGCTTTTCTAGGAGTTGGGCAGGGGTGTGGCGGCTGCGGTCAAGGCTTTTCTAGTTGAACGACGGACTGACTCCGCCTGTGGGCCGAACTGTCCACAGTTCAGTTTCGGCTAGGCGGCCTGAGCAGTGTTGTTGGTTGATTTGGTTGAGCGGCAGACTGTCTGAGTCTTTGTAGGGTGAACTGTCCGCAGTTCATATGTTAGCGACTCTAACAAGCATTTATTACAAATATAGTCGTTGGAGTTTAAGTGTGTACTGTACGAGCCTCAAACGGTGAAATGGCCACGAACCAGTGATCCCCTAGGCCTGCCTAGGCCCCGCCTAGGTCCCGCCTAGGCCCTAGGCCTAGCCTAATCGCCCGGATTTTGACCAGTCCTTTGTCTAGGCCTTTTAGCCGCCTAGGCCCCGCCTAGGCCTTCTAGACGGCCTAGTCCTGTTTCAAATGCCTAATGGGCCTAAAATTTTTTGTTGGCCCATGCCAGTTTAGGCCGCCTCTAATCTTGTAAAAGCAAAGATGTTCGAGAGTGATCATGAAGAAGTGCTTCCAGCCAAAAATTACGACGAAGAAGAGGAGGACTAGTTATTTAGAATATAAATTTCATGCTTCATGCTTGCTTAATTGATTTATATTCTATAGTGAATTGTTCATGGACTTATGGTATGGTCTAAATGCTATGGTTATACTTTAACTCTAATGCTAGTGCTATAGTTAATTGTTTGTGGACTTATGTTATTGACCTATGGTTCAAATGCTATGTTTATTTATTCTTGGCTCAAGGTACATCAGTAGCTAACCAGTTGTTGTCAACTATATATTTTCCTTCTTTGAGTCAAGTTATAAATTACAACTGTGCCCATGAATGTCCTTACTAAATACTCCCATGTAGTAGTAAATAAGGAATTTTTTGTATTATAGTTTGTTCGCCTATGTCCGCCTAGGCCACGCCTAGTCCCTCCTAGGCCTAGGCCCAATCTCACCGCCCGCCTAGCGCCTAGCGGCTAGGATAACCTTGCCACAAACTGTCTATTTTCACTAGTTTTTCACATAACGACTAAATGAGAATAGGGGGAGTACATATACTTGTTGCTCGGGGCTCAGTACCTCTCTGTTGAGCATTTTTGAACCTTTCTTCTCCTTTCTCTCTCACTCATATCGCTTGGGATTGCATTCTACTAAGATTGAAAGTTACATAGTGCGTTGCATCAAGTGTGTGAGCTTTGAGGTACTAGGAGTCCATCAAGCATGTGTCATTGGCTTGTTACTCTTGGAGGTTGCCGCCTCCTAGACGGTTTTGGTGATTGTTCCCCATCGAGCTTTTCAAAGAAGATTGTGAAGGAGCCGCGGTGGTGGTTGTGACAGACCTTGTGCTTGGCTCACCGAAGTGGTGAAGAACAACTATAGTGGAATCGAGGCTCTGAGGTTCATTGAACAATCTGGCTCAAAGATCAAGCGGAGTCTTGATAGAAGAGAGGTTGGATGCTTTGAATCCACCTAGACATGGATTAGGGGTGACCGACAAGTCATCGATACCACGGAAAAAATTTGGTCTCTTGTGTGGTTATTTCTTTGCTCTATTTTCTTTCATGTACAAACTTTGAGCACCTATTTTACTAGAGATTGAATTGCTATCTTGTCACAATAGGTTGCAAATCCACTTAGCTCAGCATAGAGTAAAAGATTTAATTCTCTTGTAGTTCTAATTAAATTTGCACAGTGTCTCTATTTTTAGTTGAAACTGTCTCTTCACCCCCTCTAGTCGGTTATCTCGATCCTACAACGCCTTGAGAAGCAAAGTGATTTAGGGAGGTGAAGGGTCCCGGGAACCCACCGATGAGCCAAGCACTCTGTGTTCCTATGCCTCTAGCAGGTTAGCCAAGCTCCGACGCGGTGGCCTCATGTCACTCATCTTCCTCAAAATAATCACGACACTTGTTGGCGTCCCAGGGGTCCTATACCCCAGGGACATGTACACAGCTCCTCGTTGACTCAAAAAAGACCTCCCTGTGTGGGCTCGGGGCATAACCTGATAGCCGGGCCCCATAGATAGGCCCCACAGGGCCTATAGCTTAGACAACCACGCTAGGCTATGGGGCCGGGGTTGGGCAGCGCACCCTACACCAAGGTGGCAAACCTCGGGAGGCCTCCGCAGCTTGCGAAGGCCTTGGAGGGGGCTCTTTCTAAGTGAAGGAACCCCTCACCTATCCATTAAATGCAACGGGGCAGCTTGTCAAAAAGAGCTCCTACACGTCGCGCAGGACGTGTAGGTCCCATCACCGCCTCGCAAAACGGGACAACACGTCTTCCGCCCAAGCCGGAGGTGAGGGGAGGAAACAATATCCCCACATCGTGCTTGGGTACTCAAGTGGGCAGTCCAAGAACAATGCTCAGTATGGCGAAAACGTGACAGACCAGCCGATGCACTGTGAAGCTTATCTAAGGCCATACCATAGCAAGTAGTTTATTGAAACCACCACTATAGCACTATGCTACTAGCTATGTACCGACCACACCGACCCTTGATCTATAAAAGGGTGGATTGCTGCTCCTAGAAGGGGATTTTACCCTCATATCCACACACGCATTCTCACATTCTCACCTGTGAGCCTGAGTCTTTGGTCTCAGGTTGTAACCTTGTTCTTCACCCTCAAAGTGATACACAAAGAGGACGTAGGGTGTTACACCTACACGGTCGCCTCCCTTGCAGTTGTAGGGCTCAATGGCAGCGTCCACATCCCCTACGCATTCTACTACCCCGGGGGTACCTGTACGGCCTTCAATGTCGTTTCCGTTGACAACACTCATCTCCATCTTCCCTGATATCCCATCTCACATATGCCATGATTGCCACCACTATTGCATCCACCTTAGTCGTCGTTCCATGACTCCCGTGGGATGCAATGTAGCGGCAGGATGACACCACACGCAGCAGCAAACCCCGTAATCCATGTGCAACACCAAGGCAATGGAAGTCCTCGAAGATATCGCGCCGCAACATCGAGGCGATGGCGCTTGATGGGACTGAGGGATGCGAAGGACAACGACGATTGGAGCGATTGGAGGTGGGCAGTTGGCCATGGATGGCGAGCCAAAGACAGATAGCTAGTGATGCGCCATGGGCAGCCATGGTGTGCAGATGGGATCTAACAGGAGGAAGGAGAGAAAGGAAAAGAGATCGGAGAAAAGGATAACATGACATGTGGGCCTTGCATAAGCACTGACATGTGGGTCTAGCCATGCCAACAACTGTTGTGTCACCACATCACATAAAACCAAGTGTCTCAGGGGAGTCAGGTGTTCGATATTAGGCTGAGTCCAATGAAGCCTCTATCCCCTATCACTATTTCAACTACCCATTTCTCTGTCTATTGAACCGCCCCCACTTTCATGGGAACTCAAATGTGATACAAATGCTAGTCTCAGAAGACTAGCAACACATTTATTCAGGTAGTACAGAGTCTGACTTAGCGATTACAAACCAGATTACATAAATAGAGATAAAACGAAATACAGCGGAATCGTCTTTATTGCCCAAAGCCACAGGCTAGTTGGGGATAGGACCTTGACCTAACTGAAGAGGGCTTCAATCAGAGCTTCTTCGTTGTATGAAAAACATAGATATAGCAAGGGTGAGTACACAACCGTACTCCGCAAGCCCACCTTCCTCCATCGGAAGGGGTAAAGGCCTATCTCTATATGCAGGGATTATTTGGAGCTTAGGTCGTTTTGCGGAAAACAAAAGCAGATGCAAGGCTAGGTAGTCCACGTTCCTTTTATTTAAGAAAACACTTTTTCCAACAGGCGATGCCACTGGACTTGCCGGTCCAACGTGGCTCATGACTCGCAGGCCAACATTTTTCTCCAACGCTTCCGGGCCAAGCCCGTAGCTTCCCAAAACACCATTTTCACCCAACCAAGCCCACACCCAAATTTTGTAAATCACTAGTGGTAGAAACCAAGCCGTAACTCGTCCATACCAGTGGACAACGGACTATCCGGATAGGTTTATACTCTGACCAGAGGTGCACACTTTACCCACAAGTTTGGTTTGGATGCTCATTGCCATGAGGCCCTTCCCGCTCAAGGCTCTACCCCCGCAAGTATTTTCCCGACCTCAACTAAGAGAGCCATGAGGCCCTTCCCGCTCAAGGCCCTTCTCGCTCAAGGCTCTACCCCCGCTCAGTGCCAGCAGACACGCGACGCCGCTTCAGTGCCAGCAGACACATGGCTTCCAGCATTCCCAGTCCCCCGGTGCTCCCAGCCTACGGGTATCGGCTGGTTATTCCTTGCGGGTTCCGGCCCAGTGTTGCCGCATACAACATCGAGTGGTTGCACTATAAAGAGTTAGGCGAGATGAGACTTCCACCTCGGTCCTTCAGGGCAGAAACTTCCTCATACACTGTCCAATCCTCTCCACGAGGTCGGACCCTAGGTAAGCCGTGATAACGGTACCCAGGCATTCCACCCTTTAACACATGGCATAGTCGACCGAAGTCGGCGGCCGGGGTCTTTCCCCATGTTTTCGAAAACGCACACACCAACCAGATTCCAACCCAAGTTCCAACAAGATTATTGCATATAGTTATGAAGTGAGTGATCCCTCCTATGCACGCTAAGTCTAATTGGTTCGGTGGCTATCCTACCATGTTTGACCTTAGCTAGCAAAACAATGCAGATTTTTATATTTATCAGGGCAAGGGTGGTTTTTGCAAAAACTAGGAAGTTTATGCGTCAAAGGATTTCAGTGGACTTGCCGTCATCGACGTTCTCGTTACAGCGGAGGTCAAAGTTCGGTTCCTCGGGCTTCTGGTCCGGCACGATCACGTCAGGTTCGCGGGTTTCCTCCGGGATGGTGTCTACGCGTACACAAACAAACAAAACACACATAAAATGACAATAAAATATGATCAAAAGGCTATGCAGAAGGTACGGTTAGATAGAGGATATTTTTAGAATAATTTTGGTGGAAGAATCGCCGGATTCCGAGTTCGTATGGCCGAGATATGAATTTAAGAAAAGGAACTCATAAATCGAAATGGAAAAAGGAAAAGGCTTTGCGGGCTGAAACATCGCGCGCAGCCCATCCTTCTCCCCGCCCGCTCGGCCCACTTCACCCGCGGTCGCGCCGCGAGCCTTATTGGGCCGGCCCACTGGCTGTGACGGTGCGGCGACGGCGCAGTGACGGTGGGGCGTGGACCCCACGCGTCAGCTGCACAGGGAGGGAACGGTGGAAGGGGACGGCGTCTCGGCCGGCTTGGCCGGACCGGACGGCGTGCGCACCTGCGGCTCGCCGGCGGTTCTCCACCGGTGGCCTGGTTCCGGCGACAAGGGTAGGCCGGTGAGGTAGAGGGTGTCATGGCGGATGCGTGGGTGATGGTGTGGAGGTGAGTGGTGTAGCAGGCGGTTCTGGCGGCATGCGGCCAGAGCGCCGGCGAGGGGGTTCGTAGTGGCACGGCGGCGCTCCGGCTCTGCTGGGGCGGCTCCGGCCGTAGGAGTGAGGGAGGAGGTGCGCGCAGGGGCAGAGGAGTCCGTGCCTACCTCAATTTCGAGAGGGCTCAACTGGAGGGAGTTGATTTTGGGCGGCGGCGAGAGAGGTCGCGGCGGCATCCTTCCGGTGGTTATCCCACCGTGAGAGCACCGACGAGGGGCGTGTGTGCGTGTGTGCGTTCTGCGGCAAGTGAGTACGAGAGGAGTGGGGCGAAGGCGGCCGAAGTGGGTGCCCCCCTTTTATAGGCAACGGTGAGAGGTGGCCGGCGCATCGCGACTCGGCCGGAGTGCGCGGCACGGGTTCGCTTGGCGTGGCGTTAAGGACGGGGCAGCCGTGGCCGGCACAGGGCGACGATGACGTCAGTGCAGACTGAGGAGGGGGAGTGAATGCGGCGGCGACTCAGGTGGCGCACTTCGCCGTGCGCGACGGGCCGGTGCTCGCCATGGCGTCGCGGCACAGTGGAGTCGGGGGTGGCGGGATTCCCGGAGGCGCGGCGTGCGGGAGGGTGTGGCGCCCGGCGTCGGTGCTAGTCCGGCTCGGCGTGGGCGGCGCGGCGGCTCGCCGTCCTGCCGACGAGGGGGAGGGGGGCAAGAAGGGGAGCTGGCGAGTGAGGCCGGTGTGGGAGGAAGGGGACGGCACTGGCGCGCGGGTCCCGGCTAGCAGAGATAGAAGGGGGCGCTGCTGCTTGGGCCGGCCTGGCTTCGGCCTGGGGAAAAAGAGCGAGAGGCAGGCCGGCTTGGGCCGCGGGAAAGGAAGAGGGGAGAAGGAGTTGGGCCGAAGGCGGCCCAAGCTGAGAAGGAGGGGTTTTCCCCTTTTTCCTGGTTTTGGTTTTAAGATTTGAATTTGGAATTTGTGGAAGGGAAAAGAAAATGAGAGGGCAAAACTGGAAAAGGATATAGGGTTGAGCGGTGGACGGAATGATGATACAATTTTTGAAATTGTTTTGAAAACTGCGTGATTTGGCTGGTGATTTTTCATTAGCGATTTTTGGGACGTTACATCTATAGTGTGCCGCTATAACAGTACACAAACCCCATTTTCTATAGTGTGCCGCTATAACAGTACACAAACCCCATTTTGCTCCTAGCGTTAGACTCAGCCTTAATACTTTAGGTGCCTCGGGTGCCTGGTTTTGGTGTTTGAGGGAGTTATACAAACTCTGAGCAAAGTTCAAGAGGGGGGAGGGCAGAGGACATTTTTCCCAAAAGGTTATCACCAGTTAGCCAGGCCCTCGCCTCACGGCCCATTTCTACAGACGAGGAAGGTACCGGCCCATTCCCACAGACGAGGAAGGTACCGGCCCAACCCGCGAAACCGCACCGCTCTCTCCGAAAAGTGTGCACCTTCGCAGCCAACCAAGCAAAGCAACGACTCGGCATCGGCTGCTCTGCTCTGCTCCTCCGTTCCCATCTCCCTGTCTCACTGTCTGCCTCTGTCTGTCTGTTGTCCAAATCCCCCACCCCACACGACGTCTCTCCCCCATCCGTGTAGATTTCAAATCCGCGTCAGGCCTCGGTCTCCTGCTCCTCCTCCGCCGCCGCCAGCAGCTGCAGCTACCAAGAGATCCGCCGCCGGAGAGACCGCTGACCATGGAAGCCATGGAGGAGCTGGCGGAGCTCTCCGAGTCGATGCGCCAGGCGGCGTCGCTCCTCGCCGACGACGACCCCTCCGACGATGCCGCGCCGCGCCGCCCCACCACTTTCCTCAACGCCGTCGCCCTCGGCAACGTCGTGAGTACCAGCCCTCCGCCGCCCCCCGCCCCACGAGACCCCTCGCGATCTGCTCCTCTGTGCTACTCGTGCGCCCCGATCTGATCTGCTCCGATCCGTTTGTTCGTGCAGGGCGCTGGCAAGTCGGCCGTGCTGAACAGCCTCATCGGCCACCCCGTCCTGGTGAGCTCCTACCTCCGAGCCTAGCAGCTCGGTTCCCTCCCCCTCCCTCTCCCCTCAATACGGGTACCTGTAGCTTTTGTTTTTACCGGATTTGGGTGTGCGGTGCAGCCGACGGGGGAGAACGGGGCGACACGGGCGCCGATAGTGGTGGACCTGCAGAGGGAGCCGGGGCTCAGCAGCAAGTCCATCGTGCTGCAGATCGACAGCAAGTCGCAGCAGGTCTCCGCAAGTGAGTCGGATCTCGTGGCCGTGCTTCCTGCACCTACGGACGAGCCTTGGGAGCTTGGGGACTAGACCTGATCTTGAGTTTTGACATTTCCTGTTTCTTTCTGTTGTGTGGCAGGCGCACTCCGGCATTCACTGCAGGACAGACTTAGCAAGGGGGCATCTGGTGGATCAGGGAGGGGCCGTGCTGATGAAATTTACCTCAAGCTGAGGACCAGCACAGGTTTGTCTGCGACTGCTAGTAGTATAATCATTTCGGCAAACATGTAGCTGTTATTTTCTCTGCTTCATTGAACACTGTTTTGAGTATATGCTCACACTTTTTGGTGATGGAGCGGTTGTACTTGCAGTCATGAAAAAAACGATGAAACAACAATTGGGCTGGGGTATTTATGTTTGTGGCACTGTATGTTGTGATGTGGAAACAAAGTAACAGGAGAATCGTTTGCGAGTAGTGCATTTGTCATCTCTTTTCGATGTTTTGATGCCCTACCATTGGTGTTCTAAACCTGCTTTGTTAGTTTGCCTTTTATTTCATTGTGCTGCTATATAAAATTTCTCACAGTACTTTCTTTTGTCATCTTCAGCTCCTGCATTAAAGCTGATTGATTTACCTGGGATAGACCAGCGAGCTGTTGATGATTCCATGGTAGGTATTCTAATTATTTTTGAACTACTTTTCCTGTACATTTATGCTCAGAGATCAGGTAGAATGCTAATTAACTGGTTGCACTGTAATCAGCAATAAACTTTGACCAGAACATTTAAATCGTGAAGCTTAAACATTTTATCTTGGGACCATTAGAACATAGCTTTGAAAGGGCAGGCCTGGCGCTGTGGTAGGGTATCTCCACTTGTGACCTGGAATTCCTGGTTTGAACAGGCCTCTTTGCAGAGTTATGCAAGGGTAAGGCTGTCTAGAAAATTAGAAATTACTTCATCTGATCCCACCTTCTCGGAGCTTTCAGCACTGGGTAGTGAGTGTGCCATTTTTACCATTAGAACATAGCTTTCATTTTTCTCTAGCTTATTTCATTTTGATAGATTTTGAACTATTGCTGCTCATCTACTTTAGGGAGATCACTTCTATTTTAAAGTTTTTTTAAGTTTCTTACATTTTTAGCACACTGCTGATTGTTTCTTGTTTTTAGATCAATGAGTATGCCGGGCACAATGATGCAATACTGCTTGTTGTGATACCTGCAATGCAAGCTGCTGATGTCGCATCTTCTCGAGCTTTGAGGCTGGCCAAGGATATTGATTCAGATGGTCTGTGTCTTATATCTGAAAAATATCCTCAATAATTCCATTATCCTCGGTAAATGATGTAATTCCATTAACTGTAACTGCAGGGACCAGAACCGTTGGGGTTATAAGCAAAGTTGATCAAGCAACTGGAGATACAAAAACTATAGCTTGCGTTCAGGCTCTACTGTCGAATAAGGGCCCAAAAAACCTTCCTGACATTGAGTGGGTTGCTTTAATAGGACAATCCGTTGCGATTGCTTCAGCGCAATCGGTTGGGTCTGAAAATTCGCTAGAAACAGCTTGGCGAGCTGAAGCTGAAAGCCTGAAAAACATCTTAGCAGGAGCTCCTCAGAATAAGCTAGGTAGAGTTGCTTTGGTTGACACCATTGCTAAGCAGATACGTAAAAGAATGAAAGTGCGTCTTCCTAACCTATTGAGTGGGTAAGAATTATGTCTTGTTCATTAACCATGTGTATCTACTATCTGGTAATTAGATGGACATGCTATATAGTGGTACATGGGTTCCCTCTCTTACTACAATGATATTGATCCTCTTGTATGGATGGTATGGTGCTAAAACTAAACTTGCTTGCTTGTTGTGCTGCAATTTTCAGCCTTCAGGGAAAATCTCAAATGGTGCAAGATGAACTGGCAAGGCTGGGAGAATCTATGGTACAAAGTCCTGAAGGAACCCGGGCAGTTGCTTTGGAGCTGTGCCGAGAATTTGAGGATAAGTTTCTTGCTCACATAACATCTGGTGAGGTCAGTAATGAATTTACACTTCAGATTTGATTATACCTTCCTAAATGAATAGTTGATAATGAGGCAAGCATACTATTTTCCATGTAAAAGGGATCTGGTTGGAAAATTGTTGCAAGTTTTGAAGGCAAGTTTCCAGACAGAATTAAACAGTTACCATTGGACAGGCATTTTGATCTCAGCAATGTCAAAAGGGTAAGATCAGTTTCAATCTTTACAATGAGCTCTGGTGGACAGTTAGCTACCAAATTAAACAGATTTCTCTTGATACACTAGATTGTACTGGAAGCTGATGGTTATCAACCATATTTGATATCTCCGGAGAAAGGATTGAGATCGTTAATAAAAATAGTACTGGAAATGGCAAAGGAACCATCACGACTATGTGTTGAAGAGGTACGTCCCAATCATTAAAAAAACAAACCATCACAACTATGTGGTACCTTCTTGAACATTTATTTTTGTTCTCCCCTACACTGCCAGAAGACAAGCAAAAAAAAAAAAAATGTTGCATTTTGACAAACTGTTGCAATCTGAACTCACCCAAATGTTTATTGTGCTCTAGGTCACTACTGTGACCAACTGTTCAGGCCCAATGATGAAAAACACCTTGTAAATTAAATTTAATTCTCCTTGGAAGCATTTGATTGATTATCGATATGTATTTATTTTTGTTTATCTGTTCTTGCCTACCTGGTTTGGGTTTCTAAAATTGAAATTGATTTCCATGTACCACGACTAATAACTAAGCTGTTAGTACTTAATTGCTACTGACACATATTATGACCCATTAGGCAGAGCTCCTAGAGCTGCTCCCAAGCTGCAGAGAACCGAATCATGTGAAATGTCTCTCCGAAATAAGCATAAATAGTGCTGGGAGCTAAAGGACTAGCTTCTCTTGATTCACTTCTAACATAGACTCAGTTTTTTCTAACAGCTAATTATAAGCATAAATAGTTCTACCAAACAGATAATTATCCTAGATAATTATAAACATAAATAGTTCTACCAAACAGGCTATTCTTTCCACCAAGAGGAGGTTGTATGTATATAGTTAGGTTTTGGCCCGCCGACTGTTGCCCATGTCGTATTTATATGTTATTGGCATATTTTGCGTTTGTTATCTTCAGTCATGTCATATTTACCCTCTCCGTTTCAAATTATAGTTCACTTTAGTTTTGTTCTAAGTCAAACTTCTCTAACTTTGACTAGGTTTATAGAAAATGCACCAACATCTGTAGTTCTGTACATAAAAATAGTTCCATTAAACCTACCATGAAATATACTTTGAGAATGCATTTATTTCATATTGTAGACGGTAATGAATTTAGGACAAAGCAATAATGTACTATAATTTGGAATGGAGGGAGTATATGGTTGTGAATTCTTTGTGTACACATAGTGAAGCAACACTATATATGGTTCTAATATCCAGCCTGCCTGATTCCTCAGAAAACTAATTTTTGTTACATTAGGTTCATCGTGTATTGCTAGACATAGTGAATGCTTCTGCAAATGCTACGCCAGGACTTGGAAGGTATCCTCCATTCAAACGTGAGGTATCACCTCTGTTTTACATGTATTTTCCCTCTTTGCTTGTCTGTAGGGTGTGTTTTGGCCTTTTTTTGGATGCAAACTCTCTTTTGTTCTTTGGTCAAGGTTGTTGCAATAGCATCAAATGCATTGGAGAGCTTCAAAAATGATGCCAAAAAGATGGTTGTCGCACTTGTTGATATGGAACGTGCCTTTGTCCCCCCTCAACATTTCATCCGCTTAGTGCAAAGAAGGTCAGTCATTTGGGAGTTGTAATTTGTTTCTAGTTTTTAATTATCATTTCATTCACATTGTTCTGTGCTCGTAACTTGACAAAAGAAAGTATTACTAGGCTCATCCAGATGCATAGCTAGAATTGCATTCCTTTTGGGATGGAGATAGTATGTTCTTTCATTTATCACCTTGTTTACCACTGAGTGACATTGTTCGACCATTGACCATAATTACAATGGCTTTAGGCTGAGCCAGTACAAATCATATCTGCAGTTTTACTTTTTAAACAGCTACCGTCTTAGCAATAGGATTGTAACTCTCCTTTCTCTTGGCTGGAGCTGCCACGATTTATCATGAAGCATACATATTCTACAGGGGCTATTCTATATGTTAAAATGCACTGAATTGCAGATCTGTTGTAAACTAAACTGCCCATTGTTCAGCTACAGCAACGCCTAGTTTCATGATGTCATTATTAAAAACTGACCCATGGCCTTCTTTTTGTCTGATATTGGCAGAATGGAAAGGCAGCGGCGTGAGGATGAGTTAAGAAATCGATCTTCTAAGAAAACACAAGAGGCTGAGCAGCCAACATCAAAGAAGGTATAATTTTGCATCTTTGCTGGGATGCACACTTGTTTTATTGTAAATACTATCTTTGGAAACTATAGGATCTTTGGATTTCTCTAACTCCAACAGTATACCTAAAATCGGATACCCATATCCACACTTACATGGCTATCTTATCTCCCTATCTATATTTTTATCCTATCCAACAGAGCGCCAAACAAAAAACGTATAGGTAATGATGACAAAGTGTAAGAATGGGTCATGGGTGTCCTGGAGGCTAGATATCCAAAACAGGTATCGTGATGGGTATCCTGCTGGAGCAAAAAGTGGCTGCCTATACCCTGGAATTATAGTGTATAAAACATATTTACTTTGTTGACTTACAGAGTATACTGGCTCTGGTGGCTGACATAAACTGTGTATTATAGGCCCCCAGTCCCCAAACAGACGCCGAGCAAGGTGGTGGGAGCTTAAAATCAGTGAAAGACAAATCTGGCCAGCAAGATAAAGACACAAAAGAGGGATCAAATTTGCAGGTCGCTGGTTCTGCTGGTGAAATTACTGCAGGTATAATATTCCTTAAATTTTTATGTGCTTAAGTTAGGTCACGGAAATATATTCTCAAATGTTATGCTTGTGCAAACCAACATTCTGCTAGCTGTAACATTTTGATTGATGTAGCAAATATAGCTCTAAGCACATTTTCTGTTCTTCTGCAGGTTACCTCCTAAAGAAAAGTGCAAAAACTAATGGGTGGAGCAGAAGGTGGTTTGTTCTTAATGAGAAGAGTGGAAAGGTTAATCAGTTCTTGAACTCTTGATTTGTTTGATACTTATGAGTATGCCCTTTACTTTCCAATTTTTTTACTTGACTCTTGTTGATTATTATACTTATTAATGGCATTTTTTTTAATCTTTTGGGATGGTGGTATTCATATCTGTTTTTTTCTATGCCAGCTTGGGTACACAAAGAAGCAAGAGGAGAGACATTTTCGTGGTGTCATCACTCTTGAGGTGTGCATAACCTTAGCCTTCAAATTTTTTGTTATTTGTTTTATGTGATGCTGAAACTATATATGATTACATAATTTTTCATTACTGCTTCAACTGTTTTTTCCTCCTATCTGGACCCTAGTAGAAAGGTATGCTGCTTTGGCAAAACATGACTTGATGTAACAAATAGGATTGTAAGATTGAATACTTTGGCAACTTGCTTATGCTGTAAGATGTATTCATTTGCAGGAGTGCAACCTTGAGGAGCTAGAGGAGGAAGAACCTCCTAAAAGTTTAAAGGATTCAAAAAAGGCAAATGGACCAGAAAAAACCCCAAGTCTTCTGTTTAAGATAACTAACAGGGTTGCGTACAAAACAGTCTTAAAAGGTTGATATCCTTGATTGCTACCGTGTGATATTTACCTAAATTTTATTTTAATATAATTTTTGTTTACATTTTGCAGCACACAGTGCTGTTGTGTTAAAGGCTGAGAGCATGGCTGACAAGGTTGAGTGGGTAAATAAGATCAAAGCGGTTATTCAGAGTAAAGGGGGTTCTTTCAAGGGTCCAAATACTGAGGGTGGTTCAATGAGACAAAGCCATTCAGATGGCTCCTTAGTAAGTTCTGGATTTTACATGATTGAATAGCATTTATAACTACTTTCTGGTTACCTTTATTCCACTAAGTCTAGATTTATTAGATGTCATCATGTAATTTCAGACTCCCTTGTCAATATGTTTCGGGAGCGTCAATATAAATATTATGCCCTTGACAGTACACAAACTAATATCTCATCATACACTTTTTGAAGGATACTATGGCACGGAGACCTGCTGATCCTGAAGAAGAACTTAGATGGATGTCTCAAGAAGTTCGTGGTTATGTTGAGGCTGTTTTAAATAGTCTAGCAGCAAATGTTCCAAAGGTTCATATTCTATCATCAGTTAGTTTATATGACTTTGTATCTGTCTAATTTTTGTTTTTTTTTTGTGTGTGCTTATTAGGCTATTGTGCTTTGCCAAGTGGAGAAAGCAAAGGAAGACATGCTTAACCAGCTATACAGCTCGATAAGGTTGATGTTCTGTACATTAATACTCTCTTCGGTCACAAATACTTGACATTCTGGACAAGATGCAGTCAGACTTTTGGAACTTCCACTGTCATTAACTAACAAGTTATTTAGTTTACAAGGATCCATGTGTAAATTTTTGTTGAAAATAAATATTGGATTTTAAAAATATATATTTCAATATTGATCATATTGTACATCGCATATCAAAACAAAAAATATCAAGCATTTTTTGGATATCAGCACCTAGCAGGTTTATGCAAAATATCTTCATAATCTCATATTTCATTTGCAATAAGAAATATGTGGCAGTATGCCATTCAAGGAAATAATGCTGACATACAGCTGAACACTATCCTCTCTGTCAGAAAAAAAAACTAGTTGTTCTTGTTTTGCCCTGATTTTATCTGGACAACATAGTTTGAAATTAAGGATGTAAAACTGATTGAGATGTATCATTTCTCATTTAATAGCATTTCTAAATTTTAGTCAGGGTTGCCATATATTTACAACCTGAATAGCTATGATATTTTCAATCATTTCTCTACCAGTGGGCAAAGCAATGCGAAGATTGAGGAGCTTCTTCAAGAGGACCATAATGCTAAGCGCAGAAGGGAGAAGTACCAAAAACAATCATCTCTCCTGTCAAAACTTACTCGTCAACTCAGTATCCATGACAACAGGGCATCTGTTTCCTCTTATTCTAATGATACCTCTGAAGCTGGTAAGCTGCTATATTTTCCTGATCTGTATAAAAACAGCAAGTGCAATAACCTAATCCTCCCCTATGCTATATTGTAATAACTATTAGCCAGTACGGTTCAGTGCCTAATAATATAAATAAATAATTACTGTATAGTGAGTGGTAACTTTGATGCTAGGTGATGGTATCGCCAAGTTTGGTGATTTAGAAGGCTTTTGCTCATCTGGATAGGTCCTTTAGATGTTCTTGTCTACGATGGCCCCATTTAGTATTTGATATTTTTAGCATGCCACCCACATGTAAGATATGATTAAGTAGCAATTTAGATTTCGGTCTCTCTGCCTAATGTGAAATATTTCGTAATGTGTCCAAAATTATTATTTGCAGAGAGCCCTCGAACACCAAGTCGTTCAGGTGAGGACTGGAGGTCTGCCTTCGATTCTGCATCAAACGGGCCTGTTTCTACAAGCTCAAACAGCGAATCAAGGTCAAGAAGTGCTGATGGTCGCAGTCGGCGCTATGAGAATGGGGATGTGAGCTCAGGCGCCAACTCTGGCAGCCGGCGCACCCCGAACAGGTTGCCACCAGCTCCACCAAGATATTAATTGTGTTCATTGGTATTCATGACCATCATGTATTCTTGCCTGGCACACGCCCTGTATGTCATATCGGTTGTTGGAGGAAGATTCGAGATCAGCTATGAGAGGTTGCAACGTAGTGGAGTCGGGGGGTGATTGCATGAACATTTTGTTCGCAGATCGCTGGGACTCATGAGTTGTTTATAGAAATATATAGGTAACCTATGGTCTCTATTGTTAATGATCTTTGCATATTTATGTTGCTGCCCCTGCCTTTGGGCTTTTGTGGATCTGAGGCGATTGTTTATCAAGCTACGGCTTGATGTGATGATTCCCGCCGTTTACATCATAATTCTCGTTCAGATATCATATGCTGGCTTGACGCCACGTGCACTTTCTTATCGAGCTTCACTGTGTGCCATTTAGTTTACCAACAAGGCAGGAGCTACAATAATATTTTTGATACATTGAATCTAGATGACATTTCACAAGTTGAGATGCATTTTTGGAGTTTATGAATATAGTGGCACGCCGTGGAATTTATGGATGTCTCTTTTATTTAGCTTTTCTGGTTTCATTGTTGGAAGCGGCAGCAGAGCCTACAAGCTCGGTTCGACAATGTTCAGGCTTGCTGCTTGCATGTCGTTGGACCTTGGCGAACAAGTGGGCCGGGCTGACAAGTAAACAAACGAAAAGAGTAACGATAAAAGTCTATATAATCCCCTAAAATATATATGGCGGAACATATCACCCCTAAGCTACGAAACTGGATGTTTTGCACCATAAAATATCAAAACTGGTCAAATAACCCAAAACCTGAGTGGTTTTGATGATGTGGCATGCTGATGTGTTCAAATCACCCTATTATTTCAGTTAGTGCATTCTACCCCTTGATAAATTTGTATTTTTCATTTCTCTATGTTCAAATTGAGTTTTAAAGTTTAAATTTTGTAAGGTCATGGAAGACATTATAACTCACGCTAAAAAATATTTATGGTGATTTTATCATAATTTTTATTAGCTAGACATTTAATAATAAATTAACTTTGCTAACATAGAATTGTAAAGAAAAATAATCACAAAAAATCACTACTTATTTTTCTAATACAAGTTATGACCCCATGTATCACTTTGCAAAATTTAAACTTCAAATTCAAATCATAGACGAAGAAACAAAAAAATATAAATTTATCAAGGGGTAGAATGTACCAACTGAAATAATTGGAGGAGTGATTTGAACACATCAGCATGCCACGTCATCAAAACCACCCACCAAAACCACTCAGGGGGTTATTTGATAGGTTTTTTATATTTTAGGGTGCAAAACATTCGGTTTCGTAGTTCAGGGGGTGATGTGTTCCGCCATATATACTTTAGGGAGTTATATAGACTTTTTCCTTACGACATTCATCTGTGTTGGGATAATAATTTGGATTGACAGTTGTGCAACTCATCGCGTTTATTTTAAGCATTATGCAACATGGCGCAGTTTCTGTCTTGATTTGCAGTCATTCTGCAACTTGTCAGCTTTGTTTGGATAAATTCAATCCATATGTACCGGAGGGAGTTTAGAAGAAATTTAGTTCAAACGCATGGATTGGAGGGGTTTTACTTGTATCCAAACAAGCCCTACAGTTCCTTTGTGTAGCTGGTGCAAATTTGCTGCCACTGCTGTTGGATCTTTTCTCGCTGAAACTTGGTAGTTGGTAGGATGAACGTCTTCGGAGATTATAATGAAGACCGAAGTCTGTGAATACATAGAAATGTGGAGGTCTCAGACTTGGTAGGTGAAGTGGCACTCCTTCCGTTCGTCGACCATACCACAAAGTGGCTCTCTATACGGAGTTTCTGCTTTGCCATCGATCGCTCGAGCGATCCTTTCCCCACGCGCAGAAGGAGGGGTGGGCTCAGGTGATGGCGTCGGCGCTACCCACCGCTCGGAGCGGACTACCAGGTGAGGTTTTTGTTTCTTTTTTTTCTATTTTCTGTTTTTTCTTATCTCTTCACTGTTTTTTCTTTTTTTCCGTTTCTCTCTTCTTTGACCGTACTCTTTTTTTCTTTTTCCTTTTTTTTCTTTTATTTTTTCTTCATAATATAATTTTAATTAATTATGACAAAACAGCTATAGTGTAATAAATTTATGATGTAAGTTTATGATCTTTATTTTACAGTGAAATAAATTATGTCAGCATAACTTTATCGCGAATATTTTATGCAACCATAACTTACCACGATAACTTTATGTAAGCATAATTTTATCACAAATATTCTATGCAATCATAACTTATCACGATAATTTTATGTAAGCATAATTTTATCATAAATATTTATGTAACCATAACTTATCGCGATAACTTCATGTAAACATAAATTTATCACGAATATTTATGTAAGCATAACTTTATCGCGAATATTTTATGCAACCATAATTTATTACGATAATTTTATGTAAGCATAATTTTATCATGAATATTTTTATGCAATCATAACTTATCAAAATAAAAAAATAAAAAATAAAAATCTTACCTGGGCCCACGTGGGGGCCGTGGGGGAGTCGCTCGCTGGCCACAAATCCAGGGGATATTTAATTATTTGCCATCGTTACGAACGGCACCTCTTCAATTACCATCCTTAAAATGGCAATTACATATTTGCCATTCCTGCATAGAAATTGCTAACTATTTGTCATTTTCGCTGATCTGGCAGGCCATGAAGGCAGTCCACGGTGGCAAAGACACGGGAAAAGATATGGATGCCTCTCCTCCCTTTAGCCATTGACAGGTGGGGCCCGATCCCAGTTTCATCTTCAACCTCTTGTTGGCATCTTCCCCGTGAGCGCGTTGCGGCTGAGGTTGAGCTCCCAGAGGCGCGCGAGGCCCGCGAGCGCGGCAGTCGGGAGGGGCCCTACGAGGCCGCGCCTCGGGAGCCGCAGTGCCGCGACGTGGCCGTCAGCAGCGCAGGTGACGCCGTCCTAGGCGCAACACGCGGCGGGTTGGGAGGAGTAGGGCCAATCGGCGCGGAGGGCCATGAGGTTGGCGGCGAAGGCCCGCAGCGCGCGGAGGTCGTCCATGTGGCACGGCAGCGGCGACTCTGGCAGCGCCTGCGCGGCGGCAAGGTGCAGCAGGAGGAGGAAGAGTGGGAGCAGGAGTGCGCATTTGGCGGCCATGGATTTGGAGTTGCAGGCCGGGTGGACCTACTTCGTGCTCCCCACCGCGTGCTTCTCTTACCGCCAGGCGCTCACCGCCGCGACGTTCGCCAAGCTCTCGCCATCCCCCACCGGTAAGAGTAGGAGGATGAGGATGCGGTCGCCAGTGGCTAGCTAAGCTGGCAAAGGCTTCTTCTAGATAGCTCAGTTGATGCATGGATGGAAATGGAGGATTAATTGACGACGGATGGAGGCAGAGGGAGCAGGAAGGGAAGCCGACAAGGAGGAGGAGCTCGCCAATCCTAGGACATAGGGTCGCCCTGTCGGGAGGAGGAAGAAGAACCTGCGCACCTGGGTCCACCTGTCGGTGGGAGAAGGGGAGAGAGGAAGAGATAAAGGCAGGGGCATCTATGTCTTTTCCCATGTCTTTGCCACCATGGTCCGCCTCCGTGACCTGCCAGATCAGCGAAAATGGCAAATAGTTAGCAATTTCTATGCGAGAATGGCAAATATGTAATTGCCATTTTAAGGATGGCAATCGGAGAGGTGACGTTCGTAACGATGGCAATAATTAAATATCCCCGAATCCAGCGAGCGCTAGTCAATTAGCAGCGCCCCTCTCTGTAATCTCCAGGGTGACAAATAAACTTTTGTCGATATATCAAGTGGAATGAGCTGATTTGTTTGAAGAACAGTGGGGCAGCAATTTGTCATCTCCTCATCATTTGCATTTCAAGGCTCACGAGACACGCTGAAACTATGCTCGAATACGCCGAGGGAGAAAACAAATGCTTACGCGGCACTTTGATCGGCTGTCGGTGTGTGGCTTTTCACGAATCGCGTGGCATATATATATATAAGTATTCTTTGAGATGCGGAAGGACATGGAAATAATCTCCATTTAAGTAGAGGACAAAGGAAGCAAGTGTCGAAATATAAAATGAAGGGAGATGCTCTCCATAATAAGCTATGGTAAGAGTGGCCACTGTCGGTACACCCAACACGCCGCCCGTTCGCCTGCGAACTTTGCAACTGACAGAGCTCTCCTTTGCATCTCGTTGGTGTGAAAAGGCAGAACACACTTCGTCAGGTCTCCATACAACTAGAGTTCTTGCTGTGCTGAAAATTGTTTGGTGCGCTTTACCAGATTATGTGATCATTGCGTGCATGAGCAGCAATGATTTGAGAGGCAAATAAAGCTGCGACGATCACATAATCAACCACACAATGGAACAAGTTCAAGTAATAACTAGCTATAAGGATATTATTCCTTTTTTTGTTTCCTCTTATATTTACGGAGAGGGGATTTACATTTGCTTTGCCAAATCCCTCCTAAGAATAGAATATCTTTTTTTTCTTGTATACAAATAATAATTTCCCGTGAAGAGCGCCTTCACTTCACTTCACTTGACCTCATCTAGTGGCAAACGTAGTGGAAAAAAGAATGAACAAAAGAATAGGGGCAAGCAAAATTGTACAAGCGCCTCCCCCCCCTCCCCTGTTGTATGAGCTATCTATCTACACTTTGCTGCTCCGCGTTGGCCGGCGGCGCCGCCGCCTCGTCCCGCGCCATCCTGTTGAGCATGGCGAACATGCCGACCATGGGCGCGGTGTTGTAGGTGCACGCCTCCGTCTGCATGTAGTTCTCCCGGTGGTCCCTGAACCTGTCCCGGCGGTCGGGCCCGCCGACGATGGCGCCGACGACGACGTTGGGGTTGGCGCCCCTGCGCACGAACCAGTCGTCGAATCCCTGCGCGCAGCCGATGAACTCCTTGCTGCGCTTGTAGGGCACGATGGAGGCGGCGCGGTGGTGCACCCGCGCCGGGAACCGCCCGCCGTACCCCACCAGGTAGCTCATCCCGCGCGGGTTGCTGCCCAGCACGTAGTCCACCTGCGACCGCGCCAGCGCGAACACCTCGCCGGCGCCGGCCGCGCACGACGCCGCCACGCCGGCGCCGGAGTCGGAGAGGTAGCCGGAGTAGGCGGAGAGCAGGAAGGCGGCGCTGGTGACGTACTGCATGTTGTTCCACTGGCGCACGTAGAGCATCCCGCCGGGGCTCCGCTCCACGTTGGCGTCGGCGGCGCCGCCGGCGTTCCTGCCCAGGCACGCGCACACGTAGTGCTCCGCCTTGGCCCTGTACCGCTCCAGCGTCTCCCGGTGGCGCGGCGCGTGCTCCCCGCGGAGCAGCAGCCTGGCGGCGAGGATCTGGACGCCGGCGTACTTGACGTCCCAGCTGAACTCGGTGATGGCCCAGCCGGTGCCGCCGAAGCCGTGGGCGTTGTCGACGGCGTAGTCGAGGAAGCGCGCGCGGCCGGTGGCGCGGTGGAGCCAGAGCGCCGCCCACAGGAGCTCGTCGTGGTACCCGCTGACGGAGGCGTAGTAGCTCTTCACCTCCGCGATGCTGCTGTCGTACTTGCCGCGGTACTGGTCCGCGAACTCGAACAGCTGCATAAAATTAAAGTACAACGATCGATTCGTACTACGACGTTAGAACGCATGCATGCATGATACTAATACATAATTAATTAATTAATTAATGAGCTGAGTAGGTGATCTACTAGGCGGTACTGATCGATCGATCGATCACACTGTTCACACGAGTACACATACGCACTGATCGATCTAACTAACCGACCCAACTAACATATATTCCCCCCTGTCCTAGCTGCTTGCCATGATCGATGGATCGATCGGTATTCGATAATGGTACATCCATTATCATATATCACCAGTTCATGATCGTCGCTGCATCGTTGTAGTATGATGTGACGACATGCGTTGCTGCTGGCGGCTAGCTTTATGGATCGGAGCAGCTGGGGCGTCATCATCGATCGGGTCCGATCGACCCATCACAACGTGACCGAGAATGTGGTGGTTACGCTGTGAGCTGCTTAACACTAGTACTACAATACACGCAGTTTCTCCTCACCTAACACGTAGTAACATGCTAGTACGACGTGAGCGAGCGATTTTATTCCTCTCGACTCACCCCTGGGGGCCCACATGTCGGTGCCCGTGGACCGACACAAGAGGGGGTTTTCACACACGCAGGGTTCAAAGTTCAAACCCCGTTTGACCCGACGGCGTGACGACAGGTCGAAGCTGATGGCACGTGCGCCGGTCCGCCGCCGGTGCAACACCAACACGGCACGTACGTACGTGTGAACCAGCAGGCAGGAGCCAGAGGAGGAAAAAAATCGTGCGGCTCCGACCTGCCAGCACGACGCCAGATTCCACACGCCAAAAGCGAAGCCAAGAAAAGCTCTACTGCGCGTCCGTCGCTAACTAATCTACGACGTCCCATGATTAGCAGCATCCAGCAGGTAGCGGCGGTAATTAATTAATTAATTACTGTCAAGAGTCGTCGTCATCATGAACGTCCGGGCAAGGAGAAAGGTATACCGTACCTGGAGGGCGTGGGTGAGGAGGAGGCTGGCGTAGTGCGGGTTGTGCTCCCGGAACACCATGGAGGCGGCGGCCATGGCGGCGGCGGTCTCGCCGGCGACGTCGGAGCCCGGGCGGTCGCGGTCCACCTTGTACGCCTGCCGCGACGTCGTCATGTCCTCCGGCCGCTGCCAGCAGTAGTGGTCCGTGTCGCCGTCGCCCACCTGGCATCATAGATAGTATCATACGTAAGTATCATACATTGGTACAGTCTGACAGAGCCGCCGATCGAAGAAACCCTCCGTTCAGTTCATCATCAGAAAAAAATATATACTAGACACGGTTGATAGCTGGCTATCTAATCCCATGTGGATCGGACGCGCAATCATGGACATGGAGCGTGTGCGATTGGTTTGCGCGTCTCGAACCGCAGCTTGTCCGCTAGCAGCAGCCGCCACCTAACAAATGTTCCCTTTCTTTTTTGTTCCTAGCTTTGAATTTGATTTTTCTTTTTCATTTGCTTTGCCAGCCAAGATCATCGAGCGTGGGTCTCTGGGATCGATGCACCATGCATGTTGGTCGCCCTGACTAGCTCTGACGTCTGACGGACCCCGGTGCTGCATCTTGATTATTGTTTATTAATTATTATGCTGTGTATGTAGTACTAACCATGTTTGTTTACATATAATAACTATACTAGTACTATAATTAACAGGTTATTAGTTAGTGAGGTAGCTTTTATTTCACTGTCAGCGAAAATTAAAATGGTGGCACCAGTTACCTCGGCCCAGAGCTCGTGCGGCTTGGTGTGCGCCTTGATGAAGTAGTCGGTGCCCCACTTGACGGCCTGGAGCGCGTGGCCGAGCTCGCCGGCGCCGGCCACGTCGGCGCCGTACTCGAGCAGGCTCCAGCAGAGCATGGTGACGGTGAAGGCCATGGGCAGGCCGAACTTGACGTGGTCGCCGGCGTCGTAGTACCCGCCCACCAGGTCCACGCCTTGCTCCAGCCCGTCGGTGAGGCCCGAGTGGTCCCGCCACGCCACCCGCTGCCCGTGCGGCAGCCGCCCCGACCGCTGCGCCTCGAAGTAGAGCAGGCTCTTGCGCAGCGCGTCCGCGTAGTCGTGCGCCGGCGACGGCGATGGAGACGGCGACGGGGAAGGTGATGGTGACGGAGGCTCGGCGGCCGCGGCGGCGGACGACGCCAGCAGCAGCAGCAGCGACGCCAAGATCAGAGCCTTGACGTCGGCCCCGAGCCGCCGCCGCGCCGGCCGCGGGAGCCGACGACACAGGGCCGCCGCCGCCGCTGCGCTCGTGATCCTCATCGCCACCCGCGCGCGCGCCGCCTTGGAATTCGGAAATGGTGGTGGTGGTGCTGCTGCTGATGATCACTGGCGAGAGCCTCCTTCAGTTCGCACGCAACGCACTGCCGCCGTCTCGGCCGGCGGTGAGGTCAGCCACCGAATGGATCCCGGCGGGCGCGCGGCGGCTGGATCGTACTAGGTAGCAGGATGGAGGGACGATGGCCGAGGGTTGGTGGCTGCAGTGCAGGTGCAGGTGGTGGCGGCAGCAGAAGGTAGTAAGCTAAGGCACCCGCCGGTTGTTCGGCGGTGGGGGAATCGATCGAGCGGCGGCAGGACTGGGGGAGAGTGGTGGTGGAGTGCGGTGGGCTGTCCAGTCCGCGGGGGGCGTTGGTGCCCTTATATGTAGTAGAGCGTGAAGCTCGCAGTATCAGTACGTGGGTGGATGCCCCCCCCCCCCCCCCCCCCCCCCCCCCCCCCCGTGGGGATACAAAAAATGCAATCGTCGAAACAAGTCGCAGGCAGGCAGTGAGCGTGGAGGATCGGAGGGTGGGTGAAGAAGGAAGCTGGGAGGAAATAGGAACCGAGGCGAGCTGAGGAGAGTGGGTTGGGAAATAATGGAATAGGGGGCCTGATTGATTGACCGAATTAATAATGTACTACAGGCATAAACGTAGATACTACTGCTGGTCTGCTGCTGTTCCCGGGAAAAGGATCGTCAAACGGCTTCGAGTTGGAGTGGGGGGGGTGGGGTAGCGTGGGGGGACGAATTGAACGACAGCCGGCAGGCCCACGTACGGAATGTTTGAGGATATTTGCTGCACTTCATCACAAAACTGTAGTTAGTTTCTTCAACATATCATAAGCCCTATGCCCATGGCTGCAGCTGGGGATTGGTGGATGGTGCGTTTGGTAGGTGGCGGTGTAGCCTCGTGTCGTCGTAGCACACGTCCGCCGCCCAGGCCAGGGGTTCTCCGGCGGCCGATCCACGAGAGGCTACGACGATGGTTGCTCTCGATCCGAAGCTGCTGCTTCTCGCTGGCTGCTGCTCCTCCTGTCCTGCTGCATGCTCTACCCGCTGCCTGTGCCGCCAAAGACGTACAGTACGCGCGTACTACTGGCCGGGGCATGATGATGGGTTTGGATAACTCTCGCCCACATTTACGCGGCCGGGTTCAATTCGTTCGACGATCGGCCACCGAACACACGCTTTCAGCGGCGGCGGCAGCATCCGTTTTCTAATTCTGTTATTCCATATTCGGCCATGATTAATTACCTAAGCAGCTGCGTATATAAATGATGAGATGCTGTCGTCTTTCGTCGGTTCATTCCGCTCGTTGTGTGAAGATTGCTTACATGCAAGCTAACACGTACTACTACGCGGAAGAAGAGAATTGTGAAGGCCTGTTTGGATTGTTTTCCTTATATATATCCGCACCATGATTGTGCTTTTTGTCCGCGCTTGGGTGATAGTGCACGCTAATTTTACTAATTTCATTAGTTGTTCGTATATATCCCGCTGCGGATATATAGGGGTGTTTGAAGACACAAGCGGGGCTAAACTTCCCCATTAGTCCAACAGTGCATCAACCCGTGCGAAAGCAGGGGTTAGAGTTTTCATTGTACATAGATAACTTAAAAGCAACAATTAATAATTTAGAAACATATATATAGGTTTATTTTTGTTATTTATTTTTTTTCATATGTATATGTTTGTAGTTTAGAATTCAGATTTTATTTTACTTATCTTCAGTAATATTTGAGATATTTGGGGTGATTATTTTAATCCATCTTTTATAATGCCATGGTAGATAATTTATATGCAAATCTATAATTTATCTTTTATAATTGTATAATGGGTAATTTATGTGCAAATTTAGGGTTTAATTTATATTTCATAATGACATAGTGGATAAATTATATGCAAATTTAGGAGGCTATTTTAATTCATATTTCATAATCGCATGGTGGGTAATCTATATGCAAATTTATGGGATTATTTTAATTTATCTTTTATAATGGTATGATAAGTATCTTTTTGGAAAATATAATAATGCTACTATTATTAGAGCTACATAATGGAGGCCAGATGTTTCTAAATTTTGTGAGAATTTTTAGGATTTTTTCTAGCGTGTTTGGTGAGAATTAATGTAGAGATTTTAAAAGGAGTCTCAAATTAGTAACAGTAAGATGGATAGAACGAGTATGTTGGATACATTAGTCATACCTTGTTTGAATATACATGTGTTAAATTTTAGTGGCTAAAGTTTGGTTTGATGTATTCAAAGGCGCCGTAATTGGATGTTTTCAATTATTTTAAAAACTAAGCCTGACGGTTATTCCGGTTTAGAAATTAATTAATTTGCACTACTAGGAGCTTACAATTTTGTGCAGCAAATCATGTGAACTGTAGGTGCCTAACAAACATAATACTCTTTTTTGTGTTTCGTTTGCCACCTAATATAAAGGTTAAAAAAATCACGTGTATTCATTTTTAGATGCGTTTGACCGTTGTCACAATACGGCTTGCATATTAATTGCTTTATCCGTCTTTACAAACAAAATTTGAATGTCTATTAGAATGTTTATATCCAGCTAGTTTGTTTTTGAACTAAAAGATGTCAAAAAAAAAAAAAAAAAAATCGAAGGCGGCATTTATTTAGCAGTGTCACATACACTACCAAAACTATTGGTAGACTATGTTATCCCGATCCCTGAACTGCTAAAATACTTTTTGGCTACACAAAATGGTTTGGGTGTCAACCATGTCTAAAACGGGTATCAACCTAACCCGTTAGCTGAAATGGCATGCCGACCGGATGATGACGTGGACCCTACCCCATATGTCGGCCCAATCCATCGCTCCTCCCTTTCTTTCTTTGATCACACCCCCACTATGACCTCATTGCCTTTGCCTACCACCTCGCTATTACCCCTTTCTTCCCAATCCTCAACATTGCTGCCTCGTCATTTTGCCCTACACTCGCCACCGACGTCACCACCTTTTTCTCTGACACCGCTGCTGCCGTTTGCCTCCTCTCCTCGACTTTGCCATCGAAGCTGAAGACCACCAGAGGGCCACTAGATAAATGAGTGGCTCGAACCTGAGGTTGAGGAGGTTAAAGTTCAAGGTTGTTGGGGGTCAACGGTGATGTGAAGGTCTAGACCGCTAGACGTCATGTGTGGAGTAAGATTCAACTCCGAGAAAGAGGCTGTTGGAGCTCAATGCAGAAAGGGCCCCACTACGTGCTTGGCACGGGGTTATGGAAGCAACTTGAGGTGAGGTGGCATGGAGCTCTCTGAGGGTTGTTAGGGCAGAAGCGAAGTGGTAGCTAGGGTGGCGAGGTCACTGGCGGAAGGGGATCTTAGAGGGAGAGGCTGTGGTGTGGTGGCGCCTAGGAGAGAGAGAGGAGGAGGAATGAGAGGGGAGGTAATAAGAGAGAGTGATTGAGCGGAGGACACATGTGGGCCCCACATGGCAGGTCCATGTCATTGCCGGCCAAGTTAGCATGGCATGTTAGCTAATAGGGTTGAGTTGTCGCGGCTATTTGGCTATGGTTAGCGCCCGCTCCAAGTCCATATAGCGAAAAATGCATTTCAGGATTTGGAGTTTTGGAATGACAAGTATAGTGACCGTCAGGAAATTAAACTCGTGCTGTGCTGTTTATTATCGTGAAGGGATGGACGGCTGCGTGAGGCAACCAAGGAGAGATTAGGCCCAAGAAGAAGAACTGAAAACGTGTTTCACACTCTGATTGTTTCCCAAAACTATATCTTCATGATGACGGTGCAGTATTTGTCTGTGCTTGGGCGATTAATTAGTTCACGTTGATTACTAATTATGGCCGTTAATCCGGACCTATCAGAGATACATACGTTCCCCCTGCCTTCTAAATAAAAACGACTCTGGCGTACGACGACGAGCTTGGACCTTGGACCTTGAACCTTGAACCAAAAATTGTAATAAGAAGAAGAGGTCAAAAACGAGGAGGGAGGAGAAGACGATAAGCAGCTCCCTCAGGCTGGAACTAACTAATACTGCAAGTTACGCTCAGTTTCCAAGCACACGCACAAAAAGAAAACAAAATAAGTAAAGTCAATGGAATGGAACAAACGACCCTCTACCAACCCAACCTATCGATCGGGGCGATGACGATCCACGTAGATCTCACATTCACAGCACGTCAGAATCGACGTACGTCTGACATGCCATTTCTCCTGTGCGCGGGGGAAAGAAAAATCTCAGAAACCTTCAATTTTGCGGCTCCTCCGTCCGCAGGATCGGAGCAGGGATGATCGGTCGGAGACGGCCGACGGCGCAACCGCAACCCCCAGCCGTGCCCCGTGGCGGTGGCGCCGATGGTGCCTGCCAGCGTCGTCGTCTGGTCTCCCTCTCGCCGCCGGCAGGAACAGTGTAGCACCAGCCACCAGGTGTGCGCTCTCGATCGCAGTCAATTAAACCGGGTCGCTCTCGGGTTCGTTAGGGCGCTCGTGACACGCGACCGGAGGCGTCGCATCATCTGATATTGCTGGTCGAACGAGGGTTTGGTGAGATGAAAGTGAGGTCGTCTACAGCGACCCCTTCCAGTCCGGCCAGCGGCCGAGTGATCTTGTGTCGGCTGCTCCCGGTCCACAAGTTGCGGTGCATGGTGTCTTCGTTAACCACATCAAGTTGATATAATAGTAGCATCCTTTATACATTTACGACGCAGTTGACTTTTTTTCTATCCTGTATCTTATTTAAAAAAAATTCAAACATACGAAAATATGAATCATACCCAAACTTCACTTAGTGAGAAATCAAACGACAACAAAATAAACTATAAATTTTTAATTATTTTTGAATAAGATGAGCAATCAAAGTTTTGAAAAAAATCGCATCATACATTTTTAAATGGAGGGAGCAGTATATTTTTTGGCCGCCAGATATGTTGAAGCCGTCGCGATTGAGAGGAAGGAGTTTTTTTTGTTGGTCTACCCATGATCGACGCAAATTAACAAATAAATTATTTTTTAAAAATGTAGGTGGCGGCGCAGCAGCGGCAGGCGACGGCGCGGCGCGTAGGCGGCCGGCGGCGGCGGAGCGGTGACGCGGCAGGCGGTGGTGCTCGGTGTCTGTGCGTGTTGCGTGCGTGCGTGTGTGGTTGGGGGAGGGAGGGTTGGGGGCGGGCTAGATAGGGTAGGCACTATTTTCGGCAGCATACAGGTAGCCGTCGTGTAGCCGCCGAAAATAGTGGCATTATTTTCGGCGGCTCCTCTGGCGGCCGAAAATAACGACACTATTTTTGGCGGCCCCACAAAATTGCCGAAAATAGTGGTATTATTTTCGGCAGCTTCCTGTAGCCGCCAAAAATAATTTGGGCTGCCGAAAATCTTCGAGATTCTTGTAGTAGCCTAGAAAGTACTAAGGCTATCCCTAATAGGGTGGATAAAAGGATTGCCTATACACTGTAGCGCTACTGTCGACAGAGAGTGAGATAGTTGGAATATTGAATGAACAGTGGATAGGCTAAGACTTTTAGGCATTGGGTTGGGATGATCTAAGGATACAAGTGTTTTTTTTTTTTTTTTTTTTTTTTTTTTTTTTTTTTTTGTGAAGGGATGGCGCCCATCTGCTCCCTTGTGGCTGTGGATCATAATAGCATTAGTCCCCGGTTGCCACTTAAATTACTTGATGACGCGGTTTTGCTTTTGCACATGCATGCGCCCCACTTATAATGTAATCGCACGTCCATGATCCACCCCAAGGGTCATATTTAACCCCTCGCACCCAGCCACCCACGTTATACGTAGGAATGGCGCTCATCAATAATCAGCAGCCATTTTTGTTTGGTTGCGTGCGGCCGGCCTAGGACCAGAGGGAGGGAGGAGGATGCGCAGTGGTTTTAATTAATCACAGACGACGATTGTTCCTTCCGATCCTCTCGATCCACATTCCTTCATTCCTTTGTCGATCGATATGATGGCTTATGAGCACCAGTGTTAACTGTTAAATACTGTATTAGTACTATATAGTTGTTCATCTCTATAGGGTATAGCAGCGGCATAAAGCCCCTGCCAACTAAGCGCTTCGTTGGCCGATCGAGGCAGCTGATAGATGTGAAACGAGATGCTGCTTTCGGGTCGATGAACAGACAAGTACCAAACCGCGTCGTCTCTTGGAAAGCCGCTTCAGAAGCGGCTAAAGGAGTGGTTTGCTCTGCTTGCTCGTCGCCTTGTTCTTTTCGTTTTTATTTCTTCTCCCTCTCATGTCTCAAAAGAGGAATGCTACATGTATATACAGTACATGCTGCTAGTATTGTACTTTAATTATTTACCTCATCCTGGTCTGCATGCCAGGCCTGTTATGAATAGTATATATCTATCGATCTATCTCTCGGCGAGCGAGCATGATGGTCCTGCATTCCCTGCAGCCTTTAGATATTCTAGGCGAGTAGTAAGTAGGATTAGTGCATATAATTGTCAATGGGAATTGGAGTGATGTTCGTGTGCTAGTGTGGTGCATGTGGATCGTGTTTGTCTTGTTATGTGTGTTGCCATGCTCCAAGAGTCAAAAGGGTGTAGATCGACTGGGACTGGGAGTACAGTAGAGTAGTACTTGCATTGAGAGTATTGAGACTCGAGAGGCAGGTTAGGCAGGTCGCCAGGAAGGAAGGACCGGACCGGGACTCACTCACTGCATGCAGGTTGACGGTTGACACTGCCAGGGATCGCCATGGAAATTCTCGTTGCCTTCCGTGGTCAATTCACACCGGTGCAGGGTGTGGTATGTAGTAGGAGCCGGCCACGCTTCCGTTCTGTCCTTGCGCAGAGCAGTGTGGCCGTGAGAACTGAGAACTGAGAAGGCGAAGACGAAGGGGCCGGGTGCTAGCTGCTTTTGTGGAATAATAACGTGACGCACAAGCCTGCATCAGCAGATGGATGGACCATGTCCGTTTTGGACGGTGTGCTGAAACGTACGGTCAAGTTTTTTTTCCATGCATTTTAAATCTTACCTATTGTGAGAAAAGGATTGTCGAGAATACATACATAAAAAAAATGGACCACCAGGCAGACCGATAGCATGCACACATCATGAGTATAGTACACGGATGGTCCTCAAACTAAACAAGATATATCACTTACGTCTCTGAACTTAGAAAATTAGAAATTCGAATCTCTAAAGTTGGCTACTGCGTCGTTTGGGTCCAAAAATCTCTTTGACCGTAGGTTGATCATGGTTTTTTAGTCAGACAACAATCGTGCGGAAGCTCCTAGAATCAGATGAGATATTCATGTACAGTCACAGACGACACCTAAGGCATGATGTTAGTTAATGAGGTTCAGCTGAAACCTGCATCCATGGAGAATGACATAGCTACTCCTCCCCATTATTGATAGCTATGCTGAGTACACCACGGCAACACCTTATCCCCATGCTATGCCATATAATCATCTTGCGGTTACATAGCGTCGACATCATGTTTATGCCCCCTAGAAAATAGAGTTTGACTACGACTCTATCCGGACCCTTATTACAACTTAAATCTTAATGTAACCAAAATCGTATACATATTTGACATAAACTCTAATAGTGTCATGTCATGTCCACATATCTAGAGTTTTGACCAGTGAGGCTCACATACCATGTCAATATATCTTCTACTTTCCTCATATATGAGTATATGACATGTGGGGTCAATCATATATAAGATAATTATTTTCTTAATCTTTTCTTCACTGCTCTCCTCTCTCCCATTGTCATCCCACTCCACTATCGCTGAGCCCCGCCGGTCATCCTTTGTCGTTGGCCCTTCTCTGTTATTGCCCGCCTCACCTCCACTCTGTTTGCACTCCCCTTTCCGCTGCATTTTTGCCTATACACGCCTATGCTAGCCTAGCCTCGCTGCCGCGCTCCTTCTACCATTGCATGCATGCGCCGCTTCGCTGCCCACAACCCCACACCCTGCTTTGACGCTACTGGATGCGCTCGCTGCCACTGCTCATGCTGTCTAGCAGTTGCCGGAGGCGGCGGAGGGCGTGACAAAGTGATGGAGAGAGGGCTGGAAGAGAGTGGTCAACAAAAAAAATAATTATTTTATTTACAAAAGGGACTCACATGTAATATATGAGGAAAAGAGAAGATACATGGACATGAAATGCAGGTCGCACCGGTAAAAACCATGGTCAACGCACGGTCAAATCGGTTTTGGAATCCAGATGACACGCTGACCAACTTTAGAAAACCAAATTTTCGATTTTTCAAGTTCAGAATCTAAGTGAAACAATTTATTAAAATTGTGGACTCGCTTGTGTAATTCACTCCGCACGTCAATGAGCTCAAACAGACGCTCCAGCAGCAGTGAGCTGTACCGCACTGCACTTGTGCCGGTGTGTCCAAAGGAGACGCGGCGCCACTCGGCATCGGCATCGGCAGCAGCGAATGGGATTATAGGAGTAGTAGTGTATATTTTGTTTGAGCGAATATGCAGGATCAGATTAATCAGATGGTTCGTCTCGGAGCGCACAGATATTCTCCGCGTCCCCACGCCCATGCCCACGCTTGTCAACCAGTGACGGTGCCCGTGGCAGCCCCGACGCGACGCTAGCTGGCCCGCCGGTCACCGTCTCCGGCCGCCGTGCGTGGCCAGGTGACCCACGTAGCATGAGCGTGTGTGAGAGGAGCCTGCCCCATTCGTCAACGGCCTAGGCAGGCTAGCCGATGGATCGATGACGCGGTTTGTTGCTGGAGTCCGTGGAGACGGCCGGCCTCGGGGTTGGGGAATTTGGGCGCTAGCTAGCTAAGGGTTTAGAGGCTAAAAAACTAAAGGCTCCCTGTTCCCTCGTCGTCGGTCAGTATTTCAAGTGCCCCTCTCTCAGTGCAGAACAACGCTGTGACAGTGCAGCATTTAATTTTAGAGGATGGATATAGAAGAACTTTTAGTTTTAGCCTGAGGCTGAGTCTAATGGGACTCCCTATCCTCCATTTGCTATCACCATTTTAACTACTCCTCTCTCTGTCTACGGTGCAACATTTATGTCAAATAATATTTTTTCAGTGGGAGTCTCATTCTCATTAAATGATATGCCACATCAGCAAATATAGTGACATAGCGGTGCATTTATGAGGAGAAAAGTGAAATGAGTTTCATGGAGATAAAACTCGGCGCACACTGTTTCCAAGGCTATGAAACACATTGAAACCGCCATTGAGAGCAAAATAGTTTCATTTCATCCCATTAGCCCAATCATATGCTTTGCAATTAATTGCATGGCTAGTTTATGAAACCGTGAGATGAAATTGTGCACTGAGAGACTCTGTTTCATTCGTCAACCACAGATTTAGTTTCGATGATGTGGCATGTTGAAAAACGTAAAATGAAATTGGCCTAACACTCAGCCTGAGGAGCTCCTCTGATCCGACGTCAGGGCCTCGTCATCTCCGTCTCCATGGCTCCATATTGGTGGCTGGGCCCACCACCATCCCCGCGCTGGCCGGGATGGCTGGCGTACGCGCGCACGACGTGCTCTGCTTCCACGGCGGTATGGCGCCACCGCATGCATGCATGCACGCGCGCTCTGCTCCCCAGGTCGCCGGCGGCCGGCCGGGATCGGATCGTACGCCGCACCCCTGTTTCTCTGGAGCATCACCCATCCATCAATTCTATCATCTTTCAGTATCTGACTATCTCCAATCCCCAGCCGTACGCATGCATGCCCATCATTTTGGCCGTCAGAGAGAGAGGGAGAAGTCGGCGTAATCAATGTAGTAAACGTTGGCCGGCAAACGGGCCGGGTCGTATGCTACCTAGAGTGACCTAATCCGGCCTCGCCCCAGCGAATCAAAATACATACTAGCAATACTGCAACAATTGGGTACCTGTAATAATCATATATGTATGCATGCCAAATGAAGTTCGGCCAACTTTGACGATGACGGAGATCGACCCAATTAAAAATTACTACAGTACTATGCAATTGCCTTCTAGTTTACGCCCCAAATTAAATTCCATGACTATAATCTTCCCATGCATGCATGATTCAGAAGAGTGATGAGGTCTCTTTCTATCTAGAGTCTCTTCGTTTTACATTGCACAAGTGCTAGCAAAGCAAGATGCTGTTACTGTCACACGATGTGATCATATCGTTATCATATCGTAGCGCAAGTCTGAACGGACAAGTAGACGACCGGCGCATCACGCATCATGCATGATGACTATACTCAGGGGCGGAGGGCCCGGTATGGCGAGGTATGGCGCTCGCCATACCTCGGCCCAGCCCACCACCATGTACTCCCAGTTTTTCGGCCCATGAACTGTCCCAAATCATCCACTTACAGCTTCTCCGCCGGCCGCCCTCCCCCTCGCATCTCCCTCGCGACGCCGCCGGCCCTCCTGCGCCCGGCGCCCGCCCAGCCTCCGCCCTTCTCCTCGCTTCTCCCCTGCTGACCCGTGGCGCCGCCGGCCCTCCCGCGCCCGGTCGTCGCCCTCCTGGCCTCCCCTCGATGCGTCGCATCAGCCGCGGCGCCGCCGGCCCACCTGGCTGTCGTCCTCCTGGCCTCCCCCTCGATGCGTCGCAGGCGCCGCCGGCCCACCTAGCTGTCGCCCTCCACGGCTCCATCGGTCTGCCTCTCCGCTCTCGGCCCTCCGGCAACGGCGAGGTAACTGAGGGCCCTTCGCTCCCGTCGTCGTCCGTCCCTGTGAGCTGTGGCCGCGGATCCACGCGGCCGCGCCTCCGTCCAGTGCTCACCTGGGCAGCCGGCAGCTGGCAGGGTAGGGCGGCTCATCCGCGGCCGGCGCCCCCTTGGCCTCGACGCCTTGGTCCCTCACTCACTCTGCCTCTCCCAATCCGTGCAGGTTTAGTGGAGTCAAAACCAAGCTCAAGCAAAAAGGGGAAAGGAAAGCACAGGGAAGAGGTGAGACTGTGAGAATGATTTAGTTTAATGTGAACATGACTGGAAATGTGACTAATTTATGGGTTCCAATTGATCATATCATTTTTTATCCTGGTCTTCGGATTTCAATTGATCAATTTGGTCCTATACTAGAGATGATGACAAATTCGGTTATAAGGTCTTTACAAAATTCGGCTTTATGCAATGGAAGAATGCCTACTTAGTACTCCCTAAACATGTTGGTGGCCTTAATAGTGCAAATAGGTTTAAATTTTTCAGCGCCCACCGCCACACCTAAATTTTCCGGCGTCCTCCGCCACTGACTATACTTGGGGTAGCTTGCATCGTTCTCGCAGGCAGCTGCATGCACAGCAGCACTGCTGCTGGTCGTCGTGCCTCAATCAAGGTTAATTGAACTTTGGCTTTGGCCGGTTTCGCTTTGTCTCTGGCTAGCTTGCATTATATTGATGTTAGACTATGTGCAGTGGGTTGGATAAATGGATTGCCTATACACTGTAGTGACACTGTTCACAGAGAGAGATAGTTGGAATAGTAAATACACAATGCATTTACACATCCTGCTGCACATAGTCTTAGCAAAAGGCTGTATACGCTTTGGTATGCCCATGCATGCATCAATCAAGTCTTTTTTTTTTCCATAAAGCCTTGCCAGACAAGGTCGTCTTTCCATACACAGCTCTTCCACAAGTACCTGCTGGTTATGCTTTGCGCAAAACTAATTAAAGAAGCCGATCAAGCAATTGTAGTGCACACTTAATTTCAGTCAAGGAGAGAAATAAACTGTGATGCCCTGGCATCTCAAGGGCTATAACACGCTGTTAGAGACAAGTTAATAAGGAATTAGGACATGATCATGCTTAGAGAGCAATGAGAAATATGAGGAGAAGTCACTAAGTCAAAAATTTTCTATACAAGACCAAGACCACACATTTCGTGGTTGGATAGGTCAGCCTACACTTAGAATATTTTCCTAGGTCTGAATTTCAGCCCTTCCGACTTACATCTGAAATTACTTTTGATTTCACCATATGACTTCAAATTCTCCCTTTCTATGAAATGAAATTAAACTGGTCACCTTTCAAATGCACCTACTGTGGAAGTGTTTGGACTTCGTTTGATACTCCAAAAGTTGGAAACAAGAAAGTCGCTACGCAAAGTGAAGTTTCTGTTTTAATAAACCTTGGAACATAAGTGTGTCTATAATTCAAAATCTGTTGAGATTCAGGCCAACTTTATATTATCAAACTTGGAGATGAAGTGCTGGGGAACAACTTTGGTGATTAGAGTTTGATCACATATTGAGGTTTAAATGGAGTTTAGGGTCATTTTCTGCCAACCTAGAAAACCAGTTCAACTCTGACCTGTTTAGTAATCTCAATGTTTCTATGACCTACATCCATTTCCATGCAAAGGTCAAATTGAAGAAGTTGTAGGTTATGAAATTCTATGAAACTTCTTCAAAAGTCACCTTGGGTGAAAAGGCCAGTAAATAGGAGTTTTAGTATTTCTAAACAATAAAGGTCCCCTGTCCAAGGTGAAGGCCGATTCACAAATTTGAATTTAAATCATTTTTACACTTAGATTTTGGGTTTGTTCCTTTTGACAAAGTTGTAGATCTGGAAGAGGGGAACAATTCTTTCAATTAGAGATTTTCCAAATTCGGCCTCCAAATTGGTCAAAACAGCAGTTTACAGTGGTAGGGAAAACACATTTTTCTTTTCTTTTTCCCGCGGTCACTGACAGGTGGGCCCTCGGATCCGCGCCGACGCGCACGGCGCAAACCCGCGCGCGCCGCGTGGCTCGCCGGCGTACAGGAAGTACGGCAAGCCCGTAGCGGCCGCGCCGGGCGCATCAAAACGGGGCGCAAGTGCTCCCCACCCGAAACCCTAGCGCCTCGTTCCATTTCCATCCCGTTCCCACCCGCGCGCCGCGTTTGAACCCGAGCCGCCATGGACGCCGGCGAGCTCGGACTCGAGCTCGCGCCGTCGCCGTCCGACCCCCGCTCGCCCCGAGACCACCACCGCCGCACTCCCCACTCCGTCGCGCACCCAACGCCCTAGACCTCGTCGCTTTCCCCCTTCCCGTCGAGTAGATCGGGCTGCCGCTCGGTGTCCGCGACGCCGAGTTCACGGCGGGTTCACCGCCGGTTCATCACCGTAGCAACCACTCTCCACCGCCTCCCGGTGTTCCGGACCACCACCGCCAACTCCGTCTCGGCCCCACGCGCCCAACGCGCTAGGTATTGCCACCGCCTTCACCTTCTCCATCCTCCCCCACGAGCGACGCCGAGCGCCGCCCCGGCTCGCCCGCGCCTCTCCGTGGAGCACCACCCTAGGGCCATTCCCGCACCTCCACTCCGCCGCCGCCGGGTTCCCCTCGTCCTCGCGCTGCTCACGGGCCCGGCCGTGGCTCCCCTCCTCCGCTACGGCCTCCAAGCCGAGCCGGCGCCGCCGCGCACCGTCGCGCCGCGGCCCTCCGGTTCACCGGCCTCGCACCGCCTGCACACCTCTCCCCGCACGACTAGACCTAGGGGAGACGAAACCCCGTGGTCGGGAACACCTTCGGCCGCCGCCTCGGCTCCAAGCGCCGCCTCACCGCCGCCGGCGCAGTCGCACCGCTTCCCCCGTCACGCGTCGTCGTTCCCCGGCCGAAGGAAGAAGAAGGAAGGGTAGTTTTACCCAAAACCCCCTGTGTTTTTGCATTTTTACGCGCTCTATTTTAAACACTATGCACTGAGTCTGTGGAATCTTCCCTGCTACCCCCTAGAAACTACGGTTAATTACGTTTAGGTCCCTAATCTGAGTGATTTTCGATTTGAATGCTTTTAAATTAGCGGTGAACTTTGGAAAAGCATATAAAATCACAGAAAATTCCAAAATGGACAAACTCAATTGCGTTAGACTCCTCTTGAATAGATCTACATGATAGGTATGATGTGAAGGTGTGAAATGTCTGTTTTGCCCTTGGTTTGTTGCATGCATGATTAATTAGGATAAAAGTCAAAAGTGCACTAAATGAACTCCAAATGGCATGAAACTTGGACAGTAGCTTTCTTGTGGCATTGTAGCACTATGTGAATTTTTGTAGCCCTAGCACTTACTGTTTAATTACCCTTTTACCCTTATACATGTGTTAGGTGCATTATTTAACTTGGAAAGTGGAGACTACGTAGAATATGTTCAAATCGACTCTCTATCATTTTTCATATACTTTAGGCAGTATAAGTATCTCACTGGTAAAATATGAGCCCCTGCATGTTAAGTTTTAATGGCGATTTGAGAATAATAAAATGCTACATGTTAAAAGAGATAATTAGGAAAAGTGGTCATAAACGGCTAGGGAAATTCTCTGGAGAATATGGTAACTTAATGCTAGTGCATGGATTCTAGAAAGTAGATTCGAGAGGGCTATTTACACTATTCATATGTACATCTTAAATTTACCTAGGATTAATATATGGAAAATAGATGTCCTGTCAAACTTGGGTGGTGTTTTGCTTACATATGCAATGATAACAAACAATCTAAATTGATATCTTGCTCATGCATTAGTCCGAGTGTTGTATTGCATGTCTCTAATTATATGGTTTATGTTAGCTTTATGTCCACAAGGGTGATCTTGTTTAAATGGTTGTCAATCACTTTTCTGCCTAACCATGCAATGACTATTCATACGTGTGTTTCGTATTCATGCATCTCATTCCTTGCATCATCCCGCATGTCAATCATATAGTGACGCTCATTACAGATACGTGATCAAGAAACGAGTGTGTGGAACTACTTCAACCAACGGTGATCCAAAAGACCAACTAAGACCCATTCACGACCTGGAGGGCCCATCAGTCGTGCTTGGAAGGAGGAGTTGTCCAAGAGATCAAGGGGTTGCTTGGGGCAGAGCTTCACAACCCGTCAAACTAACAGTACCTTAGTTTGTTGGTTTATTAGAGTGAATCAAGGTAGGCAGGACCATGTAAATCCCAGCAAACAAATTATTTTGAGTTACGCATATGCACTAGGGTTGATTGAAGCCAATTGCATTAGACTTGCCGGCCGCCTTAGCCCTAGCACCTATACTTAGGGTTTGTAGGACGAGTGCCTAGAATGGTTAGGCGCGAGTAGACCCGAGTGATCACTGTCACTCGTCTCGTAGGGTTTACTTTCAAATGGTGAATTCTCATTACTATGAATTTATTATTGCTATGTTATGCTTTCAATTGAGACCGGGCGGAGATATGAGATTACTATGTCTAAAAATGATGTGGATGGTATGGTGGACTCCGCCCGAGTCGCATAAGGCCCGTTCGCTGTTCGCCTGCTGATCGGCATAACATTGCTAGAATGCTTATCCGGGAAATGGGACCGGTGAAACCTTACTTGTACCATCCGAAGAACAGAAACACGTTTCTACCCACTGGTTGAGAGGAAGGTGGCCCAGGGGAGCTTGGTGCTCATGACGGGGAGACCAAGATGTCGGCACGCTCGTCATGGGGCACAACCCGGGAGTCAGGCGGGAGTGAATCGAACTTAGGATGGGACAAGTGGAGGAGGGGGACTATATGTGGGAAAGCCGTCGTGTTAGTAAGCATATGGGCCCCTGGCATTTTCTAGTTATTTCTGGGAATATAAAAATCGATTCGAATCGCTGATGCTCACCAGGTGTGAGAATGCCAATATCGCACACGGGCAACGTAGAACTGTTTGAGGCATGATGTTGTATAGAATTGATGATTTGATACTACACAATGGTTATACATACTTTACTTCATGTAAATTATTCACTTTATATTACCAATGGTATTCAGGATAAGGACTGGCGGCTGTCAAATCCCGCTATAGCATGACACTAAAACATAGTGGATAATCATGATTAGAGGATAGCGACTGTCAAATCCCGCTATCCTACGGCAACATTTTACGGTTAAAATCAATGGTTAAGGATCTACTTGCTAGTAAGCTGAGCTTTGCGTCAGCCGTAAACCCCATCCATTAAGTCCTACTGAGTAATTAGTACTCAGGGTTTGCCCCCACTTTTGGCTCGCAGGTACTGGCGGCATTTGGATAGCTGCTTGGAGAAGGGTAGCACCGGTGGGCTCGGTGCTTCTCGCCTCGTTTGTCTGTATGAAGACTACTTAAGTATTTGGTTTCTGCTGCGAGATGTTTTGAAAACGCTTCCGCATTATATATATTTTGGACATGTATTTGACTATATACATTTTTGGTTTGTAAACTAAGTCTACCTATTCTATATTTCAACTGCCTGTGATGATGTAACCGTTGTGGCTCCATCGAGAGTCGGATGTGTATGATGTCGGTTCCTCTGGGAAATGGTGTTATCGAGAGCCGAAGGCCTCTCGACGGACGCGGTCTAAGTACATTGCAAGCTAATGGTGATAGGTGTACTTAGCCCGTATTAAATCGGCGGTTCCGCCGCATAAACCAAATTAGTTAGGTATGTAGCTAGGGTTTTAATTTCTTGAGAGAAAAGTTAGGTAGGTTTTGGGGGAATAAGGTTACGTCAGGGCATGCACAGAGGGATATGTACGTACACAAGTCACGCTTAATTAGACGAATGTGTGCTAAAATCCTGCGCTTTGTACGGTTAAGTAGAGGTAATTAGTATTTTACGTAGCAGAGAAACTATATATACTTACATATTTAACGAGTTAGGAATAATTTGCCATTTTGCCGTAATATATATACAGTACACTTTTGTCTCCTCTTTCTAGATTTCGCCTGAAAAGCATGCATGCCCGCTCACGAGGAAACGGGGGAGAGGTCGTACGTCGAGTGGGAAGTCACTGTTGGTCATGCGACTCCACATAGGGGAAATCAAAAGAAATTTCTAAAGATCTATCGGCCGTTACGCTGCCCATTTCAGCTACATGAAATTCAGAACAGTCGGTGCAACGACTCCCGTTGCACATACTCCTTTTGTCTTCCTTTTATTATTTATTTACAAAGGCATGCACCAGGTCCAATGGCGTCCAACAATAGTGTTGTTAGTGATATATACATCACATCTAATCATTATAAGCCAGCGCCGCATGATAAATATAATGTTTGTTAGCAACCACATATATACAGAAACAGACATATATATATATATATATATATATAGGAGTACTATAGAGAATAGTGAAGGTCTGTACTATAGTAACACAAAGTGATGCCTAATTTCACAAAACTGGCGCAAGTGTTAGAGAAAATTGTTCCACCTGCAGGATTTATACCTTTTGGGTTAAATTCTTGTTTTCCTAAGGATCCTAACATCTGGTACTCCATTGTGAGCAAGTGACCCAGTGGGAACTGGTTTGGAAGGGATTTCTCAAATCATAGTATGAACAACACTTTATTTATTTTTCATTTTCCTCTTCATTTCCCACTACAAAAAGCATTATGGATCTTTAAAGGGGTATCTAGGGCCAGCTTTAGGCTTTAGCCTGTCTTGAAAAAATGCCAATAAAAGGTGCTGCAGACTTGCACTGGCCTCAACTATCAAAGGATCAACTATCAGGAGAATCACCCTTTTCTGGTTGTTTATATGCGGCTGATTGGTTCCTCCATCTGGACAAGGGGAAGATGATGCTCTGCTTTGCTCCAGTGGACCAAATCTTCTAACCAGTAAGCTGATACACTATATATTCGCCTATTGATTGGTATGGTCCACTAATGCTAATATTGTTAATCAGTAGACGTTTTACCCTTGGAATAAAGAGAGTACAATTCAAGGACCTTTGTACTTTGTAGCCCCCAATATTTTCATTGAGTTTTGACTCTTGAGTGTCTACTGCCTAGCACCGGACACATCTTGCATGCACCTGGAAATGATATACCACACAGCTCTTGGGGGCAACATGACTCCGTTTGTCTTTGGTGGACTGACCTAGCGGATGCGATGTCTAGGAAAAAAAGGGTGTGAGGAGCCTAATCATTTTAGTGGTTTGGGAGATTTGGCGAGAGAGGAATGCAAGAATTTTTTACCATAGAGAGGCCTCTGTCCAGCAGACGATTCTTGATGTGATCAAAAGAGTGGCAGCACTCTGGTCAGCAGCGGATGCCAAACACCTTGCAAGCCTCATCCGTCGAGTAGTCCTCTTGCGCGTTTTTTCCTCCTTTCGCTTCTTGTTTTCTTGTATTTGTTTTCGTTTTTTTCCTGTTTGCTGTCCTTGCAGTCTTGTACAGTGCTTTGCGCTCTCTTTTTTTTTAATATAGCAGACAGTTCTTTTGCCGGTTCGTTTTTTTTAAAATACCGCACCAGTTTTGTGTAAAACTAACATAGTTAAGGTCTAGTGTACTGTGTACGTCCTTTGTAAAAAAAGGCTAAGTCCATCCATTACTATCATATTTTTATATAACAAATGTCCTATTTATAGAAGAAAAACGTAGTACGATTCTAAGTGACACTATCAAGGAAGTGGTGCAAATTGGCAAGATAAAGGTTCCACATTGAGGATCTAAGGTGTCGTCACAAATCAATAATCTGAAAAAATATCTCAAATTTACAATTATAATTTGCTACAATTTTCAGTACTTGCAGATGGAGGAAAACCCCATGGCTTTTGAAAGCGAGTAGGTATTCAGGTTTTCAAAGGTTGTGCAACTTTGGTTCATATTGAAAGTACGAGCATATTTAAGTTACAAGATCATGTATGTGAAATAGAAACACTAAACTGAAGCTCGAGAGGATAACCGGGCAGACAAATAAATAAATTGAAGTGGAACCTCTAGCGTGATTTACAATGAGTAGTTCCCATATTCTTCCCTTTGTGTTTAGCTATATGAGTTTTTTTTTTTTGGTTTGACCTTATTAGCACGCCACTCCTATGCAAAGCATGTGCGAGTATAAAACATACAAGCTAGCAATTTATATATAAATTTGAGACACACAATTAGTCAAAATTATCATTGTTTGACATATCCCATTTAGTTATATAATCATATGTTCATACTTCAATAGAGTATCTATATACATGATTTTTAATCTTATCTATCTATAACAGACACTAGCTAGTTAACATTTACTCATATTTTATTATGTTATAGTGATAATTTATATGTGAATTTAGGGGGCTGCTTTGAATTATCCTTCACAATGGCACAAGGTACTTTATAGGGGGGCACTGTGGTGAGTAAATTATATGTAAATTTAGGGGTTACTTTAATAGTTAGATATGATTTATCTTTCACAATTGCATGATGAATAATTTATATGCAAATTTAGAGGATTATTTTTATTTCATGTTTGTAATGGATGATGGGTAATTTATATGCAAATATAGGGGTTACTTTAATTCTTCTTTTATAATGCTATGGTGGGTAGTTTATATATAAATTTAAGTGGTTATTTTAATTCATCTTCATAATGGCATGATTGGTAATTTATATGCAAAATTAAGGATTTACTTTAATGGATCTTTCATTATAGCATGATATATGGCCATATGTGCTGTTTTTAGAAAATACAATAGATCCAATTGCTAGTATTATTAGAAGTACCAGATATATGGCCATATGTTTCTTATTTTCTTTTTTTGAAAATTTCATATATTTTTTTCTTTTTTCTAGTATGCCTTGACATTAGCATTTTTAAACCTCCAATTAGTATCTAATAATAAGATTATTAGTAAACAACAAGAAGATATCAGGTTTCAACATGATATATATGTTTCGGTATGAAATGCACTTGATTGCTTGCATTGGCCATGTAGAGGTGACGCCCCTTGAAAAGTGGGTTCCAAACAACACCGGAGAGTGACTGTCCTCCTCAGGAGGTGGATACAAAAGAAAGGGTAGGGGTGGTGGAAAAGAAGTCGGGAAAGCTACGCGCCATCTAACTAGAAAAACATCATGCATGCTTTTAAAAGAGATGGATTGTATAACGTCATAACGGCATGATTAGGATGTTGTGAAGGGACCGGAGTCATCAGTGGCTAAATCTTGTTCATTAAGCTAACGGGGAAGAGGGGAGCATTGTTATAATATCTGAACGCGTCGACGCCGAACTGTATAAATCAGGAATAGACATTATTTGTTTGCTAATCAGGTGGGAGCAATCACTGAAATTAATGGAGGCATGCATCATTCCTCTGCTGGCATGTCGCTACAGATGTTGATAGTACTGACATAAATATATTACGGCAAAGGCGGCATAACATACACGTAGAGCTGCTGAGAATATTTAAGCAAAATATATGGAGTGTGCACGAATCAAACACTAAAGCATGCTCTTATTATTTATTTATTCTAAAAAAATATTTCTAAGGCAAATATAGAGTTTTCATGGTTCTTAATTTAATCCTTGTCTGATAATCACAATTTCAATCTAGGATACAGAACCAACAACCCTATGGAGATTAATTAATTTGTAACTAGAATATAATCAGCAGGATCTTGTTCAATCTTTTCTGTTTGACTTGTCCATGCCAGTCCAAGAAGCGAGGTGGATGACATTAATTGCTCAGTCCTCTGTCAATGCAAGAAGCTGACTAGAGAATATAAGCATATATCAGTTTTCCTATTCTTCCTAGTTTTCTTATACTTGCTGTGTCTACTCATCTACTGCATGCCCAGTAGCCCTGAACACATCAAAGTACGGAAACAGAATTTGTAATGCTGCTGTCGCGTGAGCAGCAAGGTATGTGATCGATTTTGAGTTGCCACCATCGCACCGCGTCATCACCAAACATTCGACGAACGTGGAGGGTCAGTGAAGAACCCATGCGCCTATTCAGTAATGGATACTGGATACGATGGAGTAGCAATCTAATCTAATGTGGAGTTGGCTCGCGATTTGGTTCCATTAAAAAAAAATGAGCCCCCGGGAACAGGCGTCCTTCGGAATTTCATTAAGAGAATTAAATCTTAACGGGTTTGGAAAAACCGAAATTCTTATCTATCTTCCGGTAGAACAAAATTCCATCCATATTTTAATGTTTGAGATTCGTGCAGACAACTGTAACCATTGGATCCACATCTAAACCCTATTCTTTCTCCCATCTCCTCTCTCCTCCCTCCCGTGGCCACGCCGCCACCGCCGCCCCCGCCTCCGTCGACCTCTCCGGACCGCCGCCAGCCTGCCCCGCAGCGCGCCACGCAGCCTCCGCACGCTGCCAGGGCTGGGGCTGCCGCGCGCGAGCCTTTTTCTTGGGTGCACAACTACTCTCCCCTCCACTGATCCATTATTTCAACATTCGACCTACACTTATTCAACATTCCATCTACACTGATTCAACATTCCACTTTCATTGATTCAACATTCTAGTATAAATTGTTAAATTAGCATATATAAAATGTTAAAATCGGTCAAATGGGATGTTGAATTAAGTATTTGCAAATGTTGAATATTTAGAGTTAAAGAGAGAAAACTGCTATTAGGCCTTCTGAGTTTTTTATTTGGCTTGTTTAACGTCCTTCCGGTAGGTAAATAGGAACCGGAAAAAACCCTTCGAACCCTAGCTTTGCTAGGGAGAGAAATTTTTATTTTAATTTGTCTCAATAAAGGATCGAACTCGCGACTTCGAGATGCTAAAGAAATTTGTCTTTCATTGGACTACAAGCGCTTTGACATGGTTCCATTTTAAGAAGCTCTGTCTCTGTATATTTGCCATATATTTGCGCTAGCTATAGCTGCTTTGATTATATAGTATGTATATATGTATTGCTGAATGCTGATTATCGCTTGCCGATTCTGTCCGAATCTAGCTAATCATCTATTCAGTCACGCATGGCTGCCGTATGCCTTGTGCAGTTGCGCTTGTCTGGCCTAATAGCGCGGGAGTTGATGATCAAACAAGACCAAGGAATAATATAATCTGGTAGCTTAATTTTTTTTTGACACGGAAAAACTCATTTCTACTACTTTCATAACAGAAATACAAAGAGTCGGAAAGACAGGACAAGAAACAAGCAGATAACAGATTGCCAAATTCTCTCCACCTACACCCTACAACCCTGGGCCATTGCTACATTCATTACAGACCAGATCATCATTCAGAAGATCTATCTCATCCTCTTTCACCAACACTGTTAGGAATCAACTGGCCAAAACAAGTATGATCACAAATACGAGAGACACTAATTGATGCGGAAACACGGGAGAATGTCGTAGACTGCCAAAGGATAATCTTCACTGTATATTATAACTGGAGGCTACAAAATGCATGGGATTCACAAGAGTGTTCACTCAACCCACACGGATTACAAAAAGAATGATAAATGCAGAAACAATTACTCTGCTATGTGTTACACTCCACCGATGGCATTCATCGGTTTATATAAAGAAGCCATCATGCATGTATCCTAAAATACGAATGGTTGGAGAAACTCTGTGCATGCAACCAGTGAGTGCGCAGGTATGCATGCAACCAAGAAACAATTCGCCTTTTTCTATTAGCAAATATAGAACAACCAAACATAGGTACTCTTGGGAATTCAGCTCACAAATCAACAAACTCCACCTTGAGATGAATTTCCTCTTCATAATAAATCTTGAATCATTAATGAAACTTCCATGATAACCATAGTCATGAAACAAATAATCATGGCTAAACTGTAACACCAATTATGCTTGAGCAAAGCTCAAACTTATTAGCAGGAACTGGTTTTGTCATCATATCTGCTGGATTGTCATGAGTACTAATCTTGCGTACTTTGATATCACCTTGGGCAATAACACCTCGAATATAGTGATATCTAACATCAATATGCTTTGTTCTCTCATGGAACATTTGATCCTTTGTAAGGCATATAGCACTCTGACTATCACAAAATATAGTAGTACAAGTTGTATCTCCGCAAAGCTCATTATACAAACCTCTCAACCAAACAGCTTCTTTGCATGCTTCAGAAATAGCCATATACTCAGCTTCAGTAGTTGATAAAGCAACAGTAGCTTGCAAACTTGCTTTCCAACTAACAGCACATCCACCAATGGTGAATACATATCCTGTGAGTGATCTTCTTTTATCTAAGTCACCAGCATAATCTGAGTCCACATAACCAACAAGTCCACTTTTAGAATTTCCAAATTGTAGACATGCATTTGCAGTACCACGCAGATATCTAAATATCCATTGGACAGCTTTCCAATGCTCTTTGCCTGGATTGGCCATGTATCTACTAACAACACTCAATGCATGAGATAAGTCAGGGCGTGAACAGACCATGGCATACATTAGAGAACCAACTGCGCTTGAATATGGTACTTTAGACATGTACTCCACATCTTTATCTGATTGTGGACACATTGTTGAAGATAATCTAAAATGTGCAGCTAAAGGTGTACTCACTGGTTTAGCTTCATGCATATTGAAGCGATGAAGAACCCTTTTAATATACCCTTTTTGACTAAGGTATAATTTTCCATCATGCCCGTCTCTAATGATTTCCATGCCTAAAATCTTCTTTGCTGCACCCAAGTCCTTCATCTCAAACTCAGAGTTCAATTGTGCTTTTAGTTTTGCTATTTCATTTTTGTCTTTTGCAGCAATCAACATATCATCAACATACAAAAGTAAATAAATGGTTGAGCCTTTAACAGTTTTTAAATAAACACAACTGTCATAATCAGATCTCTTAAAACCTTGTGAGATCATGAATGAGTCAAATCTTTTGTACCATTGTCTTGGAGATTGTTTTAAGCCATAAAGAGATTTCTTTAACCTACAAACTAGGTCCTCTTTTCCAGGAACAACAAAACCTTCCGGTTGATCCATATAAATGTCTTCCTCCAATTCCCCATGTAAGAATGCAGTTTTGACATCCAACTGCTCAAGCTCATAGTCATGCATGGCAACAATACTAAACAAAGTTCGAATTGAACTGTGCTTCACAACTGGGGAGAAAACATCATTATAATCAATTCCTGGAATTTGGCTATAACCTTTGGCAACTAGTCTTGCCTTATATCTCACTTCTTCACTTAGAGAAATGCCTTCCTTCCTTTTGAAAATCCACTTGCAACGGATAGGTTTCTTTTCTGTTGGTAATTTTACCAACTCCCAAGTGCCATTCTTTTCAAGTGACTCCATTTCATCATGCATGGCAGTCACCCAATCATTAGTATTAATAGAACTAATAGCCTCAGAATAGGTAGAAGGTTCTGCATTACCTTCAATCTCTTCTGCAACACTCAAAGCATAAGCTATATTGCATTCTTCAATTAATCGTCTGACTGGCTTCGGTTGCCTTCTGGTCCTATCAACTGCAATCGAACGTTGTTGTAGTGGTGGTGATGACCGTGAAACAATGGGAGCATCCTCTACTGTAGAGGAATCCTCAGAAATAGGTTCATCTGGAACATTGTCAATTTCTTTTCTTGGTGCATCAACAAAATGCTCCACCAGCACACTTGATTTCTCATGACTCCCAATAGGAGTATCAGTAAGAGTATCATGTAACATTTGAGGTTCATTGAAGACCACATTTCTACTAATCACAACCTTTCTAGTTTCTGGATTCCATAATTTATATCCCTTAACTCCAGATTTGTATCCTAGAAAGATACACTTAATAGCTCTTGGCTCTAATTTTCCATTATCAACATGAGCATATGCAGTACAACCAAAAACTCTTAATTCCGAATAGTTTGCTGGAGAACCAGACCAAACTTCAATTGGAGTTTTCTTATTAATAGGAATGGAGGGTGATCTATTAATAAGATAACATGCAGTGGAAGCAGCTTCTGCCCAAAAACGTCTATGCAACCCTGCATTAGACAACATGCATCGCGCCTTCGAGATGATTGTTCTATTCATTCGTTCAGCTACACCATTTTGTTGTGGTGTGTAGGGAACAGTATAATGTCTAATAATACCTTCTGACTTACAATAAGAATTGAACTCATCCGAACAAAATTCCATCCCATTATCAGTGCGAAGCTTCTTTACCTTCTTCTCAGTTTGCCTTTCGACCATTACCTTCCACTCTTTAAATGCAGAAAATGCTTCTGATTTATGTTTCAAGAAATAAGGCCAAACTTTTCTAGAATAGTCATCAATGATGGTCAACATATAACGAGCACCACCTAGCGATGTCTTACGAGATGGCCCCCATAAATCAGAATGCACATACTCAAGTATACCTTTAGTGGTATGTCTTGAAGTATTGAATTTCACCCTCTTGTGTTTGCCAAACACACAATGCTCACAAAATTCTAGCTTAGTGATGTTACATCCATCAAGAAGCCCTCTCTTACTTAACTCTTGCAAACCAAGTTCACTCATATGCCCGAGACGCATATGCCAAAGCTTTGTAGCATCAGAATCAGGTAATGACTTATAAACTATAGTAGCATTACCTGTAATCGTAGTACCTCGCAAGAGGTACAGATTTGCAGATTTCATGTCACCTTTCATGACAACAAGAGAACCTCTTGATACCTTCAAAACTCCACCTTCAGCGGAGTATTTGTACCCTTTTAGATCTAGAGTACTCAATGATATGAGATTTCTCGTCATAGTTGGAATGTGCCTCACATTAGTCAAGGTCCTGATAATGCCATCGGACATCTTAATTTGAATGGATCCAATTCCCGTAATCTTACAGGGTGTATTATCACCCATTAACACAGAACTACCTTCTTGCACTGACTCATAAGTGCTAAACCATTTTCTATGGATGCATATATGGAAAGTGCATGCTGAATCAAGAATCCATTCATCATCAATCTTTGCACATCCAACAAAAGCAACAAGGACATCACCTTGAGTGCCACCTTCAGCGACAACAGAAGCATTACCTTCATCTTCAATTTTACCTTTACCTTTAGACATAGCCATTCGCTTTTCCTTGTTTTGCAACTTATAGCACTCGGATATATGATGATTGTCTTTCTTGCAATAATTGCAGAATTTGTTGCCCTTGCCTCTAGACTTTGAACGGCTCCTATTGCCATTCAAACTTTTACCTCTTGATCCACTATAGGGTCCCTTCTCCTTTTGTCTACCACGTACAAATAAACCTTCTGCATGTGAACTTGAACTTTCAACAGACACCATTTGTTTCATCTTTTCCTTAGCATGCAAGGCTTCATAAACTTCATTAAGTGTGAGAGTATCACGACTATATAATATAGTATCTCTGAAGTTAGAATATGAACTTGGTAGGGAACACAAAAGTATAAGACCTAAATCCTCTCCATCATATTTTACCTCCATCGATTCAAGATCAGCAACGATCTCTTTAAATTCAGAAAGATGATCCATCACCTTTCCTCCATCTTGCAACTTGTGCAAAAACAACTTTTGCTTAAGGTGCATCTTGCTGGTGAGATCCTTTGTCATACAAAGCTGCTCCAACTTTAACCATAGTGCAGCAGCAGTTGTCTCCTTTAGCACCTCCTGCAAAATACTGTTTGACAAATGGAGGTGAATTTGAGACAAAGCCTTACGGTCTTTACGCTTTTCGTCGTCAGACCAAGTATCAACATTCTTCCCGCCAAAACGCTCTAGTGCATCATCCAAATCGGTATGCGCCAGAACTGCTCGCATCTTTACTTGCCATAGAGAAAATCGTGTCTCTCGATCCAGTAGCGGAAGATCATACTTCAAGGACGCCATGTTGAATATGCTTGATTGAATAGGCAACAAACTTGGCTCTGATACCACTTGTTAGGAATCAACTGGCCAAAACAAGTATGATCACAAATACGAGAGACACTAATTGATGCGGAAACACGGGAGAATGTCGTAGACTGCCAAAGGATAATCTTCACTATATATTATAACTGGAGGCTACAAAATGCATGGGATTCACAAGAGTGTTCACTCAACCCACACGGATTACAAAAAGAATGATAAATGCAGAAACAATTACTCTGCTATGTGTTACACTCCACCGATGGCATTCATCGGTTTATATAAAGAAGCCATCATGCATGTATCCTAAAATACGAATGGTTGGAGAAACTCTGTGCATGCAACCAGTGAGTGCGCAGGTATGCATGCAACCAAGAAACAATTCGCCTTTTTCTATTAGCAAATATAGAACAACCAAACATAGGTACTCTTGGGAATTCAGCTCACAGATCAACAAACACGCTCAATCTTTCAGTCCGTCTTGATGATAAGTCAGCCTTCGAGGTTCCCAATCGCGATGGTGCAGGGACAAGGACGCAGCGCCTCTGCGGTTCTTCATCTCGACGACGCGTTGACGTCGCCGCCTGTACGTGCCAGGGACCTGCATACCTTCTTGAATCAGGTCCTGGAGTTCAGAATTCAGATTTTTCTTAAACCTGCCCAATTCATGATTAGTCCACAAGCATGACATATTATTTCAACAGGAGAACGAATTATTTTGTGTCCAATGAATCTCTCATTTTTTTCCTTCTATAATTAGTAGGATTACCAGGGTTGACAGGAGTTTACCCTTTCCCCCTTTTATTTTTCTAGGTCCAAGATCTTCTTGTAGGTAGCTTAATTATTTAAAGTCGTTGTTCTGAGGAACTGAATAATCAGGCAAGTGCGGGAAGCTTCTTAATCTTCTTTTCTTCTTCCTTACTGGGAATTCAGTTTGTTTTCAGCCGAGTGGAGTATATTCGATCCCTGCGTTTCCAACGTGCCCTGTGACCAATAATCTTACACGCCACCACCGCCAAACGTCGTCATTGTAAGTTGAGTCGTGAAGAATTTTGGCGGTATCGTCATCACGTGCACATTTTTGTTATCTCTAGCAACTGCACCATCCTTTTCCACCATACTGTTACTAATCCATGCCTTTCTCAGCCTATGTACTTACATCATTACATGGCCTGTTTCATTAATTATTTATCTATTAAAAATATGCATGTATATGTGTTCATATGCATAGACCGTTAAAGATAGCCTTAAGGATGACGATGGGCCTTTACTTTGGCAAGAGACGCGACCGCAACGTGAATAATGAGCCTCCCTAACAACTAGTATTACTGTGCTAGCAAGCGAAATAGGCACATTCTGAGATACCGAATGTTTGTGTTGGCATCATTATTTGGCTTGAAATACGAAATTCAGGTCACCGGACCATTCTGTATGGTGCACCGGAATAGTCACTGGAGCATCGAAACCGAAACTAGCTAGTGAGAACTAGAAATAACCTAGCTAACCATGGCTTGAATGTATAGACAAAGGAGGGGGATTTCTGGCTTTTTTTTTTTAGGGGATTAGGGGAAGGGGGATTGCTGGCTCGGCCTGGTGGGTTCTGTATTGGGTCGTGGCCATGGCCTAAGCCGGGTCGGGATAGGGTGTGGGCCGCCAAGTGGAGCTGGTAGATTTAGCCCAAAAGGGTTTTAGGTATTTATGAGATTTTACAAATATTTTTCTATACAAAAAAATTCTCAGAAGTTGTTTGTTTTCAGAATAAAAAAATGTATGTTGCGATGATTAATTATAGTTTTGGCAATAGCCTCTATATTGCTAGGATCGTAACCATGTTAACTTATAGGGGTTGTCTCGCAATCTTAATTTGCTGGCAATATTAACTTGTATTACAACAAATAAATAAATAAATAAATAAATAAATAAATAAATAAAATTGGCATAAACTTTAGAGCACGTTGCTATGTGCTACAGTTGGCAATAACAATTTTGAATAATTGCAACCTGAGTATATTGCCACAATCATGATAATGACCTTATTGTAACGTATTTTTGCCATGGAAAAAAGCTCACTTTCTAGCTAGCTCTTGTGCCCAAATTTCTATGCGAGTGACCGGATGGTGCCCAATGCCAATCTGTACGTCACTGACCGGACCAGGGACGACAGAATGGGGGCTGAGGGGGGCAATCTCCCCCTAATGAGTGTGATTTTCTTAATGAAATCTTTAATGATCATGGTAATCTTGGTGATTTTTCTAAGAAAAGAAGTAGCTCGTCACCCCTATGCCTGAGCGATGCTTCAGGCCTGGACCGGACAACGAGTTGTAAACGCACCTGACTTGTTGATGACATGTTGTCTAATGCTTCTCACTGGCGTGGCAGCGATTGTTGCACTGATGCAGGTGTAGTTCCCCGTGCTGATCAAGGATGCATCCATAGCATGGTTGTCATTGCGACGGTTTTTCGTATAATTAAGCTTGTGCATGGCGAAGTGCAACGATTGTTTGCATATGTTTATATAACTTACACACTATGTGGCATGATCGAGTTTGTACTGACATGCAAACGACGAATTGATTTGAACATGGTGATGCATGGTTGAGTGTATCCTTTGTACAATGTATTGATGTAATACTTGTACGTGCAAGAACGAAACTTGAAGCACGCACTAACCATCTCACATTTATGGCTACATCATCAAATTGCCCAAGCACTCTCGAACAATCATCGATGATCTCTCTACACAAAAAGTCTCCAAGAGAGAGAGACAGACATAGAATAAAATTTGAGCGAGGGCATAGCTTAAGAATAACTAAAATTAAAAAAAAATTAAACATAGTGAATTACTATTATTTACCTTAGGGGGCATGGACCCCTACTCACCTTAACTCAGGTCCGCCCCTGCTCCAACATGAACCCGTTCTATACTGGTAGAGGTACACGCGTGGCACGCATGTGTGAAGAAAAAAAAAATCTGACCTCCAAATATGATCCTGACATTCTTTTTACCAAGCTAGCTAGTGTATTTACGATCTTCTAATCAATGTTTCGATTAAAACCATGCAAAATAAAAAAGAAGAAAGTGGGCCATGATCCGCATATCAATATTATTGAGATATGAGGTGTCCCCTAAGAACACAAAAGATACATAAGTATAATGACTTTGACGATGTACAAATACCATGGGTAAAACTATAAAAAAAAATGCAACGTGGTTCACGTAAAATCCGAAATACAAAATTAGTAGCATATATAGCTATAGATGGGTAAAGACAATTATGAGTTAATAAATACTAGTGGTGACCATCCCAAACATAGAGTGTAATACACTTCATGCTTAATTAGAAGGAGTTGACAAATTCATCCTATAATACACTTCACATGTCTATTCACCTTTGGTAAGGTGTTGTACATGGAACAATTGTTTTCTAGATAAATAAATTGCACAACATATTAATCAAACCAAGGTACCACCTCATTACAACCCGCAACATAACGATAGTAATGAATCAGAGCAGCCTTCTTGAATAATTCCGCTGTGCCATTTTGCTTTGTGAAGTTGCACATTGTAGCATCATCAATTTTCATCTGTATCTTAAAGTGTGAACACGTAGCTTCACCACTGGGCATTATGGAAGTTGCTACCTAGTGCTGGGAGTTTGGGTCGTGCTGTTCGGGCTATGAAGCGCCCCACGTCCATAATGGGACTAAAATGTGCCTTATTATCATTCTCAGGGGTATGATAACCACATTCTTACATCAGATTAATATAGATTTGTCCTAATGGGACACACCAAATGGGGCGTAGCCCGAACCAACAACAGCAGCGGAATTTAAATGTAGACCGCTTTCCTCACAACACCAGTTGGGGATAGGCCGTAACCCTCACACCTACAAGGTCACTAGGGGATTGTATTCGTCTTCTCTGAAAAACAACAATAAAGAAGGGTGAATACAAAAACGTACTCTGTAAGGCCACCTTCCTCCATGAGGAATTGGGTTAACACTATTTCTACATGCAAGATATATCTAGAGCTTAGGGTAAATTTTGCACGAAAGCATTTTCATATGCAGGGTCCTTTAGATCACCGTTTTATTTCAGAAAACAACTTTTCCAAAAAGGGTGCCACTGGACTTGTCGGTCCAATATGGCTTATAGCACGCAGGCCACAAAGTTTTCTCCACCGCTACGGGGCCACGCCCTGCGGCATTCAAAACACACATGTTTTTCACCCAGCCAAACCCACACAGTTTTATAAAACACTAGTGGTAGAAACCAATCCGTTACCCGTCCATACCAGTGGACAACGGACTATCCGGCTAGGTTTATACTCTGGCCAGAGGTGCACACTTTACCCACAAGTTCGGATACGTGACAGGAGCAACCATATCATGTGATTCCTCTCAAGGCTCTACCCCCGCAAGTATTCCCCGACCTCAACCAAAGGAGAAACATGGGATCCCTGTCGCGTCAGTGCAAGCAGACACATGATGTCGCTTTAGTGCCAACAGACACACGACTTCCACCATTCCGAGTCCCCCGGTGCTGCCCGGCCTACGGGTATCGGCTAGTTGTTCCTTGCCGGTTCCGGCCTATTGTTGCCGCATACAACATCGAGTGGATGCACGATAAAAGAGTTAGGCAAGATGAGACTCCAACCCGGTCCTTCAGGGCAAAAACTCCATAATGCTCATACAAGCCATTTGTTCGATCCTCTCCACGAGGCCGGACCCCAGATAAACCGTGAGACGGTACCCGGGCATTCCACCCTTTAACACATGGCATAGCCGATCGAGACCGACCACCGGGGACTTTCCCCATGTTTTCGCAAATGCACACACCAACCCACCAACAACCCAAGTTCCAAACAGGTTTAATGTATATAATATAGAGTGAGCGATCTCTCCTAAGCGTGCTAAGTCTAAGATTGGCTCGGGTGGCTATCCTACTATGTTCGACCTTAGCTGGCAAAACATGCAGGTTTTATCGTTTAACCAGGCAATAGGTTGTGTATAGAAAACTGGGTAATTCATGCATCAAGTGGAGATTCCAGTGGACTTGCCATTCACTTTGTTGGGGTTTAAACGGGACATCGATGGCTGGGGACGAGGGTACATCATCCCCCGGATACGTAGGCACACCATCGCCTGTCGGACGCGTTCTAACTCCCACGGACGGGCGCGATGGTGTGCCATCCATCTAGCATGCTCGTATGTATCTGCAACAAGCGTTGGTTGCTTTCTTCGAGCATCACGAACATCCTCGCCAGGGGCGTACCAACCAAAATCTCCGGTATAACATACGTGCAACAACAGAGAACAAAGCAAACAAGGCATATTATGAGCTCAACAAGAGTTTGGTTTATGATGAGAGAAGGATCTGGTTGTCTGGTAGATCATACCAACGGTTCTAACTCCTATGAGCTAAGTTGCTCCACAGTTTGGTGCTGCGCCGCAAGCCTCTAAGCCGACGGACGATTGCACCGCTGGACTTGATAAGGGTCGAGGAAGGTGTGCCACGGCTGCATGCACGGATGGCCATAGCAAGGGCAATGGCGCCGGGACTTGCAGGTCACATGGCGGCGAGAAGGGCTTCTGAAAACACAACGATGAAGAATGAGACAAATTATTACGGGCATAGTGGAAACGAGGCAGAGATAGGATATGTGGTCCGATTCCGGGTCAAGAGCTTAAACCATTCCGCCCATCGCGATTATGGTGCCTGACGACTAACCACTAGCGCGGCCGAAGGAAAGTTCCTAGCTCTACATACCCATCACACTAATGGGACCCAATAACCACCCACTGTTGTTGACGGGGGAACGACTAAAAGCCCCCACGACGTGAAGCGGCCCACGGCCCATCGCAAAGCCCGAAAGATAGCTCTCACTAAAAGGCCCAGGAAGGACCTAGCGGAGCACGGGCCAAACACAAACGCGAGACAGCCCGCTCGAGCTTCGGCCTGTACGGTCGGGCGGGACGGAGGCTACCGAGCGTCGCCAGGGACGGTCGGGCCAGGCCTGGCGGCCGAGCTAAGCCAACGAAGATCGTACGGGACGAAGCACCCGAGCCCCTCCTTAAGGAGAGCAGGTTCGGCCGCGGGCTCGACTGATGGGACCCCACGGCGCGACAGGGCGGATGCACGCCTTTGACCGGGCGCACGCCTGTACTCGCGGCGCAGAAAAACTAGGAGAGGTTTTCCCAGAGGCGCGATAGGACGACACTTAAATTAACCCCGTAACTCACCTCAGGAATGATGCGTGAGGGGATGTCAGACCGCAGGGAGTGACGGAACGGGACGCCCCTTTCTGTACCGCACAGTTGACTACGACAGAGGGAGGCCCTGCACCGAGTACCGCCAGCACCAGGACGGCGTTGCTACAGGAGCCGGCACGGCGTCGCTACAGGAGCCAGCACGGCGCTGCTATAGGGCTAGGGACGCGACCCTACAGCGCGTGCGGAAGGCGTGCCAAGGAAGCTCAGGAGGAGCCACGCGTGCAGGGGCCGCACGTACAGGAGGCGTGCCAGGACGGCCCAGGAGGAGACTTTTTGTAATAGGGTCCCACATGTTAGTTTATCTTTTTTCTCTTTTTGCTTCTCCTCTTTCCACCGGCTCCTTGCTTCCTCAGGCGCTGTAAGCTCCCCCTTGCATCTATAAAAGGAGGGACGCGCTCGCCAAGGGGGACAAGGCAACAAGCTTCACACATTCGCACCGTGTAACACCAAACTCCAAGCCCCAGAGCAATACAAGCAAGAACACCACCTCACTGGACGTAGGGAGTTCGATCCCTAACCAGTATAAATCCCTCGAGTCCCTCGGCTCACCATTCGGAGCGAGTCCGTGCTGAATCCCCACCGAACTATAAAACTACTGTTTGTGTCACCCCGGTTCCCGGAACCACGACAGTTGGTGCGCCAGGTAGGGGGTTTTCTCAGTGCACCAAACGACCTTACCGCTCCAATGGCTCCGTCACGCACCCCCCACCGGCGGCGAGGCTTTGGAGCCTGGGAGCCACATCACCTTCGGCTCCTTCGACTTCGTCGCCACCACCTCGGGCGAGTTGCGCCTCGCCGGCTCCACCCCCACTATCGACGCCCTCGCTCAGGGCATGGGCAGCCTACTACTCACGGAACCTCCCCGTGACGTCATGATGGCGGAAGCGGAGCCCCTTGCGCCCGCTTGCCCCGACATCGGGTTGCTCGTCGACTGCGCCAGCGCGCTCCTAAACTCATCCTCCACCAGCGAGGAACGTGATCAAGTGCTCTACGTCCTCGCGAATGTGGTGACCCAACTACACGGGAATCCACCGCTGCCATCCATGGCAGAGCTCCAAGGCGACGCCCCACGCGAGCCAGCGGGCGCCCCGGCAACCGCCGAAGCTAAGGCGGAACGACGCCGCCTCAAGAGGGCGCCGCCATGTCCAGGCGACACCATAATAGGCTCGCCGCAACCCCTCAGGGGGAAGCGCATAACCTTCCGAAACTTGTGGCTATGGCGGGACATCTCCCAACCTCAGTCCATGACCTGCTGGAAGACGTCTCCAGCAGCGGGTCGACCTCCGACCCAGGCGCAGAAACTCCCGTAACCCTCGGGAGAGCATGCCTTGTGGCAGCTCCACCGGCAAACACCGGGGACGGAGTAACGCCCAACCAAGAGCTGGAGTATCAACGTGAACGGCTCGCGCGCGCAGCAGCGTGAGAAGAAGAGCTCCGCCAGAAGAAGAAGGAGATCGGCGACCTGGAGCGAAGGCTCGATGAACTCCATCAAGAAGTAGGCCGTCGCCAGCACAAAGGCGATGGGCCCCGCGGCCACGAAGTCTACAACCAGCTCCTTCAGGGGAGCGATGGGACGCCCTACTTCCCTCGCCCTGACCAGAACATCGCGGCCGCCGCCATGATGCTCCAGGCCATCCCTGAGCTCACCGAGCCCGCGGCTCGGGTAACGCTCCAAAATCTCCGCAACCTTGTGCAAAGGGCGGCAGTACAACAGGCCGAGTTGGCCTCCCAGACGTTGAACGAGACGACCGATCGCACATCGCGGGAAACATCCGGGAGGACATACCCGGCCACAAGACCGAAGGCGCCCATAAAAGGACGCCTAGGCAATACGCGCGACGCCCGGCATACCCTCGACGCCCACCGAAGGGACAAAGGCAATGCCGATCAATCGCGCACCTCCGATGAAAGACACGAACGGGGGCGAAACGCGTCTGGGCCAGGCCCACGGGCGTTTGGGCACGCGATTCGCGAGGCACAGTTCCCAGAACGAGTCCGCGCACCTACGAACCTCGCCAAGTACGACGGGACGACGAACCCGGCCGTCTGGCTCGAGGACTACCGTCTCGCCTGCAGGCTGGCAGGAATCAAGGACGATTCCTTGATAATACAGTACCTCCCCATCCACCTCGGAGATGCGCCTCGGGCTTGGCTCGAGCACCTCCCTGAGGACACCATCCACGATTGGGAAGGCCTCAAAAAGGTCTTCGTAGGCAACTTCCAGGGGACGTACAAATGTCCTGGGAGTTTGTGGGACCTCAAGGGCTGCATGCAAAAGCCCGGAGAAAGTCTCCGAGACTACATCCGGAGATTCTCCCAGAAGAGTAACGAGCTGCCCGACGTCACCGACGCCGACGTTGCGAGCCTATGGCACCTCCAATGAAACACTAGTCCACGAGCTCGGCCGCGGGCGGCCAAGGACCACCGCGGACCTCCTCGACATTGCGACCAAGTTCGCCGACGGCGAGGACGCTGTAGGGGCCATCTTCCAAAAGGGAAGGCCCTCCCGCGAGGACGGCGAAGGCACTAGCGGCGCCAAGAAAGACCGGCGAGACTGTCGCGACAAGCGCCGCCGGGACGACCACCCCCGCCATGGGAAGAACGAGGTCGCCGCCGCCGAGCGACCGCCCAAACAGCCTTCGAAAGGTAACAACGAGCATTTCCAAAAGCTCATGGACGGACCGTGCCCAAACCACGGGTTCCCGGTATGCCACAAGCTCAAGGAATGCGAGCTCCTCAAATGATTCGTTGGGGGACCGTCACAAAAGAAAGCAAGGATGGAAGAGGCTGCCCAAATGGCAGAGGCCAAGGACGGCACGACAGACGCCTTCCCCGCGCCGTCCGGATGCCTCATGATCTTCGGCGGTCCGGAGTCCTATGGCAACAAGCGGCGCCTCAAGTTAGCAAACCGCGAGGTGAACGCCGCGGATCCCGCCGTCCCGACCTACCTCCGATGGTCGGAGGCTCCGATCACCTTTGACCGGAGCGACCACCTGGACACAGTGGCGAAGCTAGAGAGAAAGAGAGGGGGGTGCAGGGTATAAAGAGGTGATAAAAATAATTACCTCATGAAGAGCATTTGGATGAGGAAAGGAACATAAATATAGACAAAATACATCATTTGACTAGAGTATTTTACATATTCTTTGATTCAACGACCTGAAAAGGTGAACAAATAACTTATGACTTAGTTTTTATTTTTTTATAAAGAAGAATAATTAAAAAATGACATGTTACCTTCAATCGTCATTATCAAATCTGCGTTCTTTCATTGTCATGAAGCGCTGAACCACAACCTCATTGGTGACTTTCATAATCACCTCTTTCTCCACATAGCAAATAAGGCTATTGCTCATGTATTCATCGCCGATGCGATTGCGCAAATGTGTTTTCACAATCTTCATGGCTGAGAAACACCTTTCAACTGTAGCAGTAGCAACAGGCAACACTAGTACAAGCTTCAAAAGGCGATAAACCATCGGGTAACGATCAAGCTTTTCAGTCTTGACCATTTTCTGAGAAAGCTCAGCAAGTGTTTGTAGATTAGAAAACCTGTCATCATCTCTCACGTCACTTATGTAGAGGCCAAGCTCATGCCTAAGGTCCCTCAAGCCCCCAGAATCAAAATCTTGCGGATAAAGCTCTGCTAGGCTCATCAAATTTTCCAAATTGAAATCATGAAATGAGTTTCTTGGACTAAAAGCAGCTGAGCAAACAAGTAGTTGAGAGCTTGTCTCATTGAAGCGACTGAGAAGCTCTTGAAGTAGCCAATCAATAACTTCATTATAACAATCTACCTGATAGTAGTGTTTGTTTGTAATTCCAGTTTTCTTTCTCCTCTTTTGTGGGTCAATATATTCTTCTTCCATTTCCAGCTTAGAAATATCATTCTTGTCACAAAATTCATAGGCCTCATCTAATAGATTTTTCCATTTTTCTCTTCTAAGCTCATCTAATTGTAATCTAGTTGCTCTCACACATTTAATAGCATTCACTATGTCTTGATCCTTTCGTTGAAGTGCTAATGACAAGATGTTTGTGATCCCTAATATAGTCAACATGAGATGCAAGTAGAAGACAAAGTCAAAAGACTGGAAGTACCTTAGAAGATTTGATGCTTGATCTCTAATTTTCCAATCTTTTTTATCTTTTTCCACAATTTCTAGCACCTGGACTATTGTAGAAAACATGTCAGCCAAACTTTTGAGAGATTTGTAATGGGAACCCCAACGAGTATCTCCAGGTCTTTGAAGACTTTGCTCTTGATTCAACCCCGTGCCAGTTTGAAGTTGACCACACCCCAATGCTTTACTCATTTCTTTAATATTAATATCTCTAACCAAGTCCCTTCTCTTGGATGATCCACCCACTACATTCAATAACATGGAAACCATAGTAAAGAATTCACTGACCCCCTTATGCTTTCTCACAATAGCCACAAGGACTAGCTGGAGTTGGTGAGCAAAACAATGAACATAATAAGCTGAACTATTCTCTCTCAAGATCAATGATTTCAAGCCATTGAACTCACCTCTCATATTGCTAGCACCATCATATCCTTGGTCTCTAACTTGCTTTAAGCTTAACTTAAGATCAGCAAACAGTGCATCAATAGCAGACTTGAGGTAGGCAGAAGTTGTTTCCCTCACATGAACAAGGCCAACAAATCTCTCTTTCACAATTCCACATTTATCTACATATCTCAAGACAACAGCCATTTGTTCTTTCCAAGAAACATCTCTGGACTCATCAACTAGCAAGCAAAAAATATCATGCCCAATTTCTTCAAGAATAGCATGCAACACCTCCTTTGCAAAACATTCCACAATATCCTTTTGTATTTCAGGAGCAACTAAAAGGCTGTTTTCTGAATTGCTCTTACATGTTGCCTTTCTCAAGGTTGGATTTTACTTCTCTCCAAATTTACGAAATTCCCTAAAGTTCCCTTTGTAAATTCCCTAAAGTTCCCTTTGTTTAAGGACTCTTTTGACTCATCGTGTCCCCAGAAAGGCAATCCTTGCTTTGCTAATATTCTAGCAACATCAATAGACCCATTCAGCCTAGTGAAATAGTCCCTTTTACTGGATCCACTCACACTATAGAAAGCAACATCAATGTGCTGATTTGTTTGTGTAAGCCACCGACCTCACCTACATGCTTTCTTAGCCTATCTTTTCTGTGGTAACCATTCCATCCATTTTTAACAAATGCTTCATATCCGTCATCCTTCTTTTCTCTAAACAAGAAACAGCAAAAGCAATATACTCTATCTTTTGACTCACTGTACTCAAGCCAACTTCCAAACTCATCGAACCATTCTGGAACAAACTTTCTCGAGCTTCCTGCAATCTGTGTCACCGGAAAACTAAGTGTACGAGGTTGGCAAGGCCCATTCTGCAGGTACTTTCTTCTCACCTTCTCTCTAAGATTAGGATGGTAATCATCAATTTGTTTCCTTAATCCTGGATCATATTTGATCTCCTCTTCCCAGTTGATATCATCCAAACATAAATTATGAGCATTGGTGCTAGCCGGCTCTGGTGCTTTTCTTTTGAAAAATCGTTCCATCGATTAACCTGCCAATAGTTTTATCGATCAAGAACATGTAATCAGTAATTATATACTAGTTCCATCATCTGTTTATTTTCTATCTTAAACCAACTAGGATTAAAAAATTAAGAATCTGAAGGGACTGCGTACCTGGAGCCTGGAGGGCTGCTGGGCTGGAGACCTGCGGGCTGCGGACTGCCGAATGCCGCGAGCGCCGACTGCTGAGTTGTACCTCAAGATGGTGGTGGACACTGGCTCAGATCAATTAAATATCTCCTCATTCGGTCATTCCTAAAAATTGAAACACATGGCACATCATTAGACATTAATTAAAAATTAGTTAATCAATCATCCGTGCATTGGATACTAATCTAGTCAGTAATCACCTCAGAACCTTAGATAATTAGCATATTTAATTATTTCTTTGGACTCTGGTCTCTGGACCACTAGAGCACACCAGGAGGCAAATAAAAATTCACAAAAAGACAAAAGTAATCTGACAAAGCAAAAGGCAAGAAGCATACCGGCTGTCTCCTTCGATTGTCTCCAGACGGACAGCAAATGGACCACGCCTTGCCCAGTACCTCTATTGCCTTTCTTGGGCTCTTGGTGCCTGCAGCCAGCGGGGGGAGATGGAGCGCCGGCAGGCTGAATCGGAGGCAGATGCGCAGATGTGACATGTGAGCCTAGGGGCCGGGTCAGATGGGTGGAGCCACGGAGCAGAGGCAGGAGGCAGCTAGGGGCAGAGATCGGAGTGGCGGCGGCATGCGCATGCCCTACCGCAGACTGCAAACCCTTGTTGGCTGATGGCTCCTTCCCACGACAATCTGCGCTCATGAGTACTGAGTAGTGACGTCGCCCAGGCTTGGGGCCTGGTGACTCAGTTTGAGAAGGCCGGGACTCCAAGTGTTAGTGGGCCTTGGCTCCGCCGCTGGCTGAGGGGGGTGCAGCATATTGGGCCGAGGGGGTGCATATAGGGCCAAAATTTAGGGGTAATAACTTTTTTTTCGTTTTGAGGGGGGTGAAGCTGCACCCACGGGCCATAACTGGGCTTCGCCCCTGCCTGGACAAGATCCCACATCCGGGAACATACCCGCTGGTCGTGGGGCCCATCGTCGGGTCTAAGCGCCTCACCAGGGTGCTCATGGACAGCGGCAGCGGCCTCAACATCATGTACATCGAGACCTTCGATGCGCTGGGAATCCCTAGGACGGACCTGCGCCCGAGCAGTGCTCCCTTCCACGGTATCATCCCAGGGCAACAGGCCTACCTGCTCGGGCAGATCAAGTTGCCCGTCACCTTCGGCGACCCCTCGAACTTCCGCACCGAACGGTTGCAATTCGAGGTAGTCGACTTCGCCGGCTCCTACCACGCGATTCTGGGGCGACCTTGCTACGCCAAGTTCATGGCCGTCCCCAATTACACCTACCTCAAACTGAAGATGCCTGGACCGCACGGGGTCATCACGGTGGGCACTTCCTTCAAGACGGCCTACCAATGCGAGCGGGCCAATTGCGAGCTCGCGGCATCGCTCGTGGCATCCAAGGAACTGGCCGACCTCAAAAAAGGCATCCCTTGGGGCCCCAAAGAAGCGCCCAAGGACGGTCACCAATGGAATAGTCAAGCCCGCGGAGAGCAACTTCAAGGCCACAGAGGACACGAAGGAAAGAAATCTGGACCCCTCTGACCAGATCAAGAAGATTCAGATTGGGGCATCGCTTTCCAAGGAATAGGAAAGCGCGCTCGTCGACTTCCTCCATGCCAACCGGGACGTCTTCGCATGGAAGCCATCTAATATGCCGGGTATCCCCCAGGAGGTCGCCGAGCACTCCTTGAATATCCGATCGTCCGCAAGGCCGGTCGCCCAACGCCTTCGCCGCTTCGACGAGGAAAAGCGTAGAGCAATAGGGGAGGAGATCGCCAAGCTTTTAGCTGCAGGAGTGCACCATCCAGAGTGGATCGCCAACCCTGTACTTGTTAAGAAGAAGAATGGAAAATGGAGGATGTGTGTCGACTACACGAGCCTAAACAAGGCGTGTCCAAAAGACCCTTTCCCTCTTCCACGCATCGACCAAGTGGTTGATTCCACCGCGGGATGCGAGCTACTCTCCTTCTTAGATGCGTACTCCGGCTATCATCAGATCACGATGAAAGAAAGCGACCAGCTCGCTACATCTTTCATCACCCCTTTCGGTTCCTTTTGCTACGTATCCATGCCCTTCGGCTTAAAAAACGCGGGAGCCACGTACCAACGGTGTATGCTCTTCTGTTTTGTCGATCAAGTAGGGCGCAACATCGAACTATACGTGGATGACATAGTCGTCAAAACCAAAAGATCCGGCGACCTCATAGCCGACCTAAAAGAGACTTTCGCAAACTTGCGCAGGTTCAACATCAAACTCAATCTTGAGAAGTGCGTCTTTGGAGTTCCAAAGGGGAAGCTCTTGGGATTTATGGTCTCCGAACGGGGAATCGAAGCAAACAAAGAGAAGGTCGATGCCATCAAGAAGATGGGCCCCATCAAAAACTTGAAAGGGGTCCAGCGACTGGTTGGTTGCCTGGCCGCTCTAAGTCGTTTCGTGTCCAGACTCGGCAAGCGGAGCATGCCTCTTTACAAGCTCCTCAAGAAGGGGGATTGCTTCTCTTGGACCCCAGAGGCACAGGAAGCGCTGGATAGGATCAAGGTGTTTCTAACAACGCCCTCGGTACTAGTAGCTCCCCAGCTGGGCGAAAGTTTGCTTCTATACGTCGCGGCCACTGAGCAGGTGGTCAACGCGGCCCTCGTTGTAGAACGAGCAGAGGAAGGCCGTGTGCTCAAAGTGCAAAGACCGGTGTATTTCGTCAGCGAAGTACTGTCTGAGTCTAAGGCTCGGTATCCGCAGATACAGAAACCCTTCTACGCCGTGCTCATCGCCAAACGGAAGCTCATACACTACTTCGACCGGCACCCTTTGACGGTCGTTTCCACCGCTCCTCTAGGGGAGATTGTTCATAACCGCGACGCCATGGGTCGCATAGCCAAATGGTCGCTTGAACTCAACGGGCTCGACATAACATACGTGCCAAGGACCGCCATCAAGTCACAGGTGCTGGCCGACTTTGTCGCCGAATGGACGGAGGCACAGGCCCCTCCGCCCTTTGAGGATCCGGAGTACTGGACCATGTACTTCGATGGGTCATACCTCAAAACGAGTAGCAGAGCCGGGATCATTCTCGCCTCCCCATATGGGCACCGCCTGCGCTACTCGATACGCCTCCACTTTCTGTCCACAAACAATGTGGCGGAATACGAAGCACTCGTCAACGGGCTCCGAATAGCCGCAGAGTTAGGAGCGAAATGCCTCCTCATGCGAGGTGATTCGAAACTAGTGGTCGACCAGGTCATGAAGGCAGTAGAGCCTCGAGACCCAAGGATGTGCGCCTACTATAAAGAGGTGCGCAAGCTCGAAGAAAAATTCAAAGGCTTCGAGCTCGAGCACAATTATAGACGCTTCAACGAGGAAGCGGACCGGCTCTCGACCATCGCCTCCGGACGAGAACTCGTCCCAGAGGGAGTTTTCTCCTCCAACCTCTACGAACCATCGGTCAAGGTCGAGCACCCAGAAGAGGGGGCACCTGCCATCGGCCCAGAGCCGGGCACCGACCCAGAGGAACACGCCCGGGGGCTGGTCGCCTCAACCAGCGACCCTGACTGGCGCTCCCCCGTCATCACGAAACTCAGCACCGGCAACCTCCTAGGAGATACGACCGAGGCAAGGCGCCTAGCTCGCAAGGCGAAGTCCTTCGTCCTTATCAATGGCGAGCTTTACAAGAAAAGCGCCTCTAGGATAAAGCAAAGATGCATCCCGATCGATGAAGGAAGAAAACTCCTCAACGATATCCATAGTGGAACGTGCGGCCATCACGCCGCCCCTAGGTCCTTGGTCGGCAAAGCCTTTAGACAAGGCTTTTACTGGCCGACCGCTATGACGGACGCTGAGCAGGTCGTACGAACCTGTGAAGACTGCCAATTCTTTGCCAGGCAAACGCACTTGCCGGCACAGGCCCTCCAGACCATTCCCATAACATGGCCCTTCGCAATATGGGGCTTGGACATGGTCGGTCCTCTCAGGAGGATGCCCGGGGGCTTCACCCATTTGCTCGTCGCCATCGACAAGTTCACCAAGTGGATCGAAGCAAAACCCATTGCAGCACTCAGAGCCGCAGACACGGCTTCTTTCTTCCGCGACATCGTCTACCGGTTCGGAGTACCGAACTCTATCATAACTGATAACGGCGTGCAATTCACCGGGAGAAGTTTCCTCGAGTTTTGCGACGAGTTCCACATTAGGGTTGATTGGGCCACGGTGGCGCATCGACGGACTAATGGCCAGGTCGAGCGCACCAATGGCATGATCCTACAAGGCCTCAAACCTCGAATCTTTGACAGGCTTAAAAAATTCGAATCCCGATGGGCTGCCGAGCTACCAGCGGTCCTCTGGAGTCTACGAACAACAACATCTAGAGCAACTGGTTGCATGCCATTTTTTCTCGCGTACGGCGCCGAAGCGGTGCTCCCCTCCGAGCTAAAATACGGATCCCCAAGGATCCAAACCTACGGCGACGAGCAGAACACAACCAACGCTCAACTCGCCAACGACCTCCTTGACGAGGCTCGGGATGCGATTGTCGTTACATCAGCTAAATACCAGCAGGACCTACACCGCTACCATGACCGTCAGGTCCGCGGCAGATCCTTCAATGTAGGGGATCTAGTGCTGTGAAGAGTCGTAACCACTAAAGATAAGCACAAACTTTCTCTGCCATGGGAAGGTCCATACATCATTGCCCAAGTCTTACGGCCAGGATTGTATAAGCTCAAAGATTCTAATGGTAACGTCCTCGCCAACGCATGGAACATCGAGAAGCTAAGAAAGTTTTATCCCTGAGGGCGCCCTCACTCCTCCCACGTCAAAATTAGCTAAACTGACCTAACGGTCGCTTCACCTAACTCGGGGGCTAAAGGGAGAATATACCGAAGCAAACCACAAAAAAGCTGTTTTATATTACAAAACTGGCCACCACGGCCAAAAGTCCGGTTCGAACACTACAAAAACACGTCACACCCAGACGAACCTACTGCGCCGGGGGCCTCCGCAAGAGAGAGGCGGGATCAACACGGCTGGATATCAGCACGGCGTGAGGACGGGCCTCCTCCTCGAGGCGCTCTATGACCTCGTCGCTCAGGCCGCCGGTGAACCCCTCCACTATCAGCCCCAGCACAAGGCGAAACTCGTCGAAATGAGAGATCGCCTGCGCGAGCGTCAGATTGCTCCCATAGTAGGAGGACTCCCGCACGACATGATCAACATGATCCGGGAGCCTAGCCAGACGCTCCGGGAGTGAGAGGAGCGACGGCGGCGACAGATGGGCACACGCCGAGGCAGCGGCATCCCGAAGGAGCTGATGCTCCGTCCGCAGACCTAAAAAACCAGACGTCACGACAAAAGCTCTGGCACAAAAATGAGACCCAAGGCCAACCAAAAACTCACCATCCAAAGCACCAAGCTCCTCGGTCACGCAGTTAAGGGAGTCCGTCGTTACGCGAAGAGACGTCTCCGCGTCGGCGGCACGCCGCGTCACGACGTCGAGCTCCGCACGGAGCTTCTCCAGCTCTCGACGAAGGTCCCCCGCCTCCGAACAAAGCAGCGACGACTCAGCATTCGCGCTGTCCAAGCGCACGGACAGAGCGCTCGACCGTCGTACCTCCGCGGCCGCCAGCGCAGAACCATGCTTGGCCGCACACGACATGAGGACCTAAAACCAAGGGTCAACAGGAGATCGAAAACAGAACGCAAGGATCACCAAGAGAAGTCCCCATCAAAAGAAGAAGGAAGGGTCCACACCGCCCCGTGAGGAAGGACGTGCTCTTTGACGGCCCCTCGAATACGGTCAGCCGCACCCACGAATGAGGACAGGAGCCTGTCAACCTCGGACATGACCTCCATGGAAGCCTCCTCCACGACCTTCCACTCCTCGGCCTGCTGCCCGGAAGAAAAATCAGAAACCCCCCTCCCCGCTCGAGGCGGGACAGCGAGGGGGGGACAAACAGCTGGATGGCCCCAGAAGGAGGAGGCCCCCGGGGGGGGAGCAGCAGACCAACCGGTGCGGCCTCTCCTGACGGTTGCGCCTCAGCAGCGTCACCAGGAGCCCCCGGAGGGACCGGTGGCGCTCGAGTCCCTGCGGTAGACACGGGCACCGCGGACGAAGCTTGCAGGCAAACGACCCGCGCGGCCTCCGACAGCAACTTACGCGGGATGTGGAGCCTAAAATAAGAGCAAATCAACAAAACAGGGCCATGAGCGAGAACAAAAATTCCCGAATCACTAACCGGGAAGATCGCGGCGCGAAAAAAGGGCGCCACGACACGGGCAGAGCAAGAACACACTCAGCGCCCCTCTGCCGCGAAGCGACGCTCTCTGACGACGACTGCGCACCGCCAGCCGGAGAAATCGCGGGCGCAGGCGGATCAGAGCCCGCGCCGGGAGACGATGGGGCCCCCATAGCATCTGGACCCGGAGATAGATGAAGGATGTTGCCCGCCGGCAGGGCCACAGTGTCAGCCGCGCCCACGGGAGAAGCCGACGTAGGGTTCCCTCCTGACTGGGCCGTAACGACGGCCGCGCCCACAGGCGGAGACACAGTAAGCGCCGCGGCAGTAAGCGACGGAGCCGGCGCGGATGCCGCAATAGGCGGGAACGCCGCGGACGCCACGACGACAGAGCGCGGAGATGACGTGACCGCCACCGCGACCTCAGAGCCGCGTGGCTCCACCTCCCAAACATCAGCCCGAGGGGGCGATGGCGACAGCGACGGCGACGGCGACGGCGACGGCGATGGCACCAGGTGGACCTCCGGAGGGTCCATGATCACGAGAGCCTCAGGAAGAGCCTCAGAATGAGAGCTCTCCCCGGCTAGTGGGACCGCCTCAGACGTCGCGTCAGAGGACCACTCCTCGTCGGAGAAGTCGGTAGGAGGAGTCGGCGAGTCGCCACGTTCCCGTGCCCGCCAAGCACGCTCCGCCTTCTTCCGATCACACACGAGTTGACGACGCTTCGTACGCTCCTCCTCCTCACGCGCACTTGCCTCCCTCTTGCGCTTTCGGTCCGCCCTCATGGCAGCGTCCTCCGAGAGGGGGGCGGGGGACGGCCTCATGCCACCGAGGCCCTAAAACAATGCAAGGCGCGGCGTAGGTAAAACTAATGAATCTACCACCAGGCATCCAAGAAAAAACCTTACCAGTTCGCTCCTAATCGAATAATTGAGAGCATGAGGACCGCCAGAAAGACTCGCCGACGAAGCCCCCTCGGTGATGGCGGTCAGGAGAGCCCGAACCTCCTCCGAAGTGAGCTCCTCGCTCAAACACCGGTCCGAGTTGGGCCTCCCAACATACTCCCACATGGGGAGCGCCGGAGCCGCAGCGGCTGGACCCTCCTACGGAGAAAGGTCGCAACCAACTTGGCGCCGGTCAAATCGTGGCGGCGGAGGGCGCTGATATTTTCCAGGATAAAATCCACCTGGTTGGCCTGCTTCTTGTCCCGTCCCCACTCCCATTGCTTCCGCTTCGAGGGGGCGACGCCGGTGAAGACAGGGGCCCTACCGACGTAGTCGAGCGGCGGCACGGCCCCGTCCGCCAGAGGAGGATCGCTAGCGTTCCGGACATAGAACCACTCCCCCGCGTACCCATGAGAGGACGAGGGGAGCGGGATCTGGAAATAGTCCTGCCGACAGCCGTTGCGCAACTGGATCATCACGCCTCCGACAAGGGACTGACTGCCCTACCCCGGCGATAGTTGGGGCCAGAACAGGTAGCACCACAGCTGAAAGTGTGGCGCGATTCCGAGGAAGGCCTCACACAGCGTGATGAAGCACGCCATGTGGAGGATGGCATTGGGATTCAGGTGCTGAATCTCCAACCCATAGAAGAAAAGGAGACCCCACACGAACAGATGCAGGGGAAGACCGAATCCGCGCTCGTAGAAAGGCGCGAGGACAACCACCTCATCCCCCTGAGGATTCGGCGCGCCGCCGATGTCTTCCAGTCTCCACCCGGACTCCGGCTGGCGAGGAAGGAAGCCCTTCTTCTCCAAGATGGACATACGGGTCCGCAGGGTTGTGCACCTAGGGAAGGAGGCGGGAGCCATCAGAACAGCTGGAGAAGAGCGGGCGGCACAAGCTAGGTGAGTGGAGGACGCGAGGCGTGCGAGACGGCAGCGGCCGAAGGAGGAAGAAGCAAAAACTGGTAAACGCAAAACTACTCTCCTCTGTCATTTCTACTTATACAGGAAAGAAACAAGGCAGGTGAGGGGACGCGGGACAGAATCGGTGGGCCCCACCACGACGCACATCGCCCAAGTTTTCCGTCAGAAGGGCAGGCGCACGCGAAGAATCCGCATGAACATCCCTCGGGCGGCGCGCCGGGGCGGTGGACGTGATGAAGCACGTCCCCTCGAACGGAACGCTTATTAAAGAGCCAAAGGGGAAGAGTCGCCGACTCAAGAAACCGCCCCAAGGACTTAAAACAAGAAACCACCGAACAGAGCGAGGGACGGTCGACGGGCGAACTCCCAGCGAGTTGCAAGCCAAGTGGGTGGCACATGACCCATTCGCCCCGACCGTGTCCAAGGCCACACCTCGAACTCCCTTGCGGTAACCTAGCGGACAGGGTGGCCACGTGGCCCTCCTTTGGACGGACACCCGAACAAAGGGCCGAAACAAGGTCGAGTAAGGAAAGGCTTACATGAGATGCCCCCAGAGGGTCGAGACCCCCAGCGGGATCACTCGCCACGACCGTTCACAAACCGGAAATAACTGTCGGATCTCACTTGGAAATGACCCGCCATTAGCTCGATGGCCTTCATATCAGCACCGGCTCGGTCGACGGTGAAAGGCCCGACCCTCAAAAAGGGCATGAAAACCTTTCCGAGGGGAAAAAGGTGCGCAAAGGGTTTTGACCGCGATAAAACTATAAGGATCGAAATAAAAACTTCAGAAAGACTTACTTAAAAATAGCCCCCGGGGCGATCCATGAATCGATCGTCCGGGGGCTCGGGGGCTACATCCTACGGATGCGCTTGCGTGACCCCACATAGAAGCCTCCGACTAGCTCAACAACATGAAGCAGCCCACAGCCCGTCGCAAGGCCCAAAAGATGGCTATCACTAAAAGGCCCAGTAAAGGACCCAGCGGAACACGGGCCAAACACGAACGCGAGGCGTCCCACCTGAGCTTCGGCCTGTACGGTCGGGTGGGACGGAGGCAACCGAGCGTCGCCCGGGACGGTCAGGCCAAGCCTGGCGGCAGAGCCAAGCCAACGAAGATCGTGCGGGACGAAGCGCCCGAGCCTCGCCCGGGACGGTTCCAAACGTCCTACGGACGCACTTACGCGACCCCACATAAAAACCTCCGACTAGCTCACGAGCTAGCCGAAGGCTCGGGGGCTACTGACGGGGGGACGACTAAAAGCCCCCACGACGTGAAGCGGCCCACGGCCTGTCGCAAAGCCCGAAAGGTGGCTCTCACTAAAAGGCCCAGGAAGGACCTAGCAGAGCACGGGCCAAACACAAACGTGAGACAGCCCGCCCGAGCTTCGGCCTGTTCGGTCGGGCGGGACGAAGGCTACCGAGCGTCGCTCGGGACGGTCGGGCAAGGCCTGGCGGCCGAGCTAAGCCAACGAAGATCGTACGGCACGAAGCGCCGAAGCCCCTCCTTATGGAGAGCAAGTTCGGCCGCGGGCCCGACTGATGGGACCCCACGGCACGACAGGGTGGGTGCACGCCTCTGACCGGTCGCACGCCTGTACTCGCGGCGCAGAAAAACTAGGAGGGGTTTTCCTAGGGGCGCGACAGGACGACACTTAAATTAACCGCGTATCTCACCTCAGGAATGATGCGTGAGGGGATGTCAGACCGCAGGGAGTGAGGGAACGGGACGCCCCCTTTTGTACCGCACAGTTGACTACGAGAGAGGGAGGCCCTGCACCGAGTACCGCCAGCATCAGGACGGCGTTGCTACAGGAGCCGGCACGGCGTCGCTACAGGAGCCGGCACGGCGCTGCTACAGGGCTAGGGACGCGACCCTACCGCGCGTGCGGAAGGCGTGCCGAGGAAGCTCAGGAGAAGCCACGCGTGCAGGGGCCGCACGTACAGGAGGCGTGCCAAGACGGCCCAGGAGGAGACTTTTTGTAATAGGTTCCTACATGTTAGTTTATCTTTTTTCTCTTTTTGCTTCTCCTCTTTCCACCGCTCCTTGCTTCCTCAGGCGCTGTAAGCTCCCCGTTGCATCTATAAAAGGAGGGACGCGCTCGCCAAGGAGGACAAGGCAACAAGCTTCACACATTCGCACCATGTAACACCAAACTCCAAGCCCCAGAGCAATACAAGCAAGAACACTTCACTGGACGTAGAGAGTTCGATCCCGAACCAGTATAAATCCCTCGAGTCCCTCGGCTCACCATTCGGAGCAAGTCCGTGCTGAATCCCCACCGAACTATAAAACAACCGTTTGTGTCACCCCGGTTCCCGAAACCACGACAGCTGTGATCAGGAGCAAGGCAGGTTAGCCCTATCAGACATAGTACGTACGGTTTGTTTAATGGGTTGAGTGTAACCCCACTAAACGAACCCATGTGAAAGCGGTGAAAGGTAGTGGAAAGTGCACAGATGTGTAGAGCTTGATTTATGGAGAATTTAGGCACAAGAATCGTCTAAATCGGAGTCCAAACGGTCGAGATATGAAATTTTTTAGAAAAAATCATAAATGGAAAAGGAAAAAGAAAAATGCACCGCGGACCAAAAATCGGCGCGCGTGGCCTTACCGTTCGGCTCGGCCCGTTCACCCCCTCTGCGCCCGTGGGCCTTAGCGGGCTGGCCCACATGGCGGGAGGCGGGGCGAACGGCGTGAGCCGATGGCGAGGCGGTGGGCCCCACACGTCAACCACACTGGGGAGGAAAACGGCGCAAGGACAGCGTCACGGTTCGGTTTGGCTCAATTCCAATCAGCAAGTATGTTCCGTCAATCATGCGCAAGCGGACCAAGTATGATGTCTCAACTCCGTGTACCAAAGTACAATTAAGATCTCTGAAGTCCAAGGTGTGAGGCTTCAAGCTCAGTATTCTGGTGCATAAAAAATACAATTCATACAGGCTCCATCACACTGCTATATTGCAACTGGAGCAACACCAGCACCAACAGGTGTTGCTACTCCTAAATCAAGTGAGAAATTGAAGCTTCATCAGTCTCAAGGATTCAATATGAGGGCAAGAAGCATAGACTGTAATAGATTAAGGGTGGATCTGAAACTTTACGTTGATTGAATTTTTGACTACTGACGGAGAAAAAAAGATTCCACCCTGTGAGTGCACATTTATCCACCCTCGGCAACTCGGCAACAACCTATATCTCAACTGACTCAAGTAGTCAAGTTGCATGCAATGCAAATCGAGAGGCAAGGCTTCCGGCGGCTCGGCCAGCCAATGCCTGAGGTGGCTGATCTCTCGCGGCAATGGCTTGGTCATACTCATACAATATCAGCGAGACTAAGAGAGCCGCCGCACCTGAAGACCAATCAGTTCAGGCACCGCGCGGGAATTAAAGGTAGTAAGTCTCCGATGCAAGTCATGCAACTATATATATAACGAAACGAAAACATCACCGTCTTCAGTTTGGTTCTTGTGAAAAAGGTAGGTCCGACGTGAGTACGTAACCAGCCAACAGTCGAGAATGAGGACAAATTAAATGTAATTATAGGTGCTAAACTGTCTAGGGCTATATATAGCTGTTGGTATGGGCGACATCTATCTTCTCGGTGTATCTATCTGTCCCCTACACTTTTACATTGCGTTGGGCATACTAATCACGCATCTCATCTTACTGTCCTGCTATTACTAATTGAAGATTCTAAAAGTTATACCAATTTCAAAAAAAACTAGAAAAAAAATTAAATTCTAGAAATTCTCACAGTAATCAAAAACATCCGACCATCAATTGTCAGATTGGAATATTAATAGCCATTAAATCTGTTTTCTAAGTAATTACCCACATCTGCCATTATGAAAGGTTCAACTCTCAACGAAAGCAGATATACTCTTTTTTTCATTATATATATTTTCTAAGTAATTACCCACCTCTGCCATTACGAAAGATTTGAGTTCAATTCTCAACGAAAGCAAATATCATTTTCTCTTTTTTTAGATTTTTTCTATTTTCAAATTTACCTTCAATTTTTGTTTTTTTTCCTCTAAAGATGCTAGAAACCTTTCCATGAAACATATATTTTATAGACTCTTTTTGAAATTTCCACATCAACCCTCACAAGATGCGCTAGAAAAAAAAATAAAATCATAAAAATTCTCACAATAATTAAAAAAAACTCTATCATCAATTGACAGGTTGAAATCTTAATAGTCTTTAGATCTGTTTTCTAATTAAGTAATCATCCACCTTTGCCATTATCAAAATAATATTAAATAACCTCTAAAACTACATATTAATTACCCACTCTGCCAATATAAAAAAAATATGATATAACACCCTAAATTTATATCTAATTGATCACATTTGCTATTTTGATAGGGTAATACCAAGTATCCCCTTTAATTTATATTTGAATTGTTCCTCACATTAGTTATTATGACTGTTAATATGATGAAAGTAACCCGTCAAAATTATATTAAAATCACCTATTTTTGCAATAGATCAAAGATTATCTAAATCAATTAAGCATACATATAAAGTAGCAAGATATACTATTATAAAAACCTAAGTATAAAAATAGATCTATATATGTTGTACGGTTATGCACTTCGCACGGGTTGATTGACTAGTTAATATCAAAAGTAATTCATTGAAAAAATTCTTAGAAATTCTAAAAAAAAAGTAAAAACATCAAGTCGTCCATTTTATTAGACTGTAATGATAATAGCCATTGAATCTATTTTATTTTTGTTTTAAAAAAATTACCCACCACCGCATTGCAAAATGTGGTTTAAAATAGCCCTTTTAAATTTACATATAAATTGTACACATGCTATTATGAATGACAATTTAAAGTAACTTTACTTGTACTCACCATGCCACTATGAAAGTCAATATAAAGCAATCCCTAGATTTGCATAGAAATTATTCACCATATCATTATAGAAAACAACTAAAAAATAATACCCTAAATTATACTTCCTCCATTCGATAATGTTTGACGTTTTCGACCAGCCATTGGAACTTGAACTAGGCTAACATATGTTGTCGAAACGTCATTTTGAATAAAAACTGAGTATCAATTATCCACCATGCCATTATAAGAAACAATTTAAGATAATCCTTTAAATTCAAATATATACCGATCATGCTATTACAAAACTGGTTTAAAGGAAACCCGTACCGATAAATTATCATTGCACAATATGCATTTGAAAGTTCAAAGTTGACTTAAAAATGTTTCTATGTATATTCTTTTAATGTATAAACAACGATGTAAAGAGAATATAGACATACGTTTTAAGTTGAGAAGCTAAAGAAAACAATCAAAAGAGAAGATGACCAAGCGATCTTCATAAAAGAAAAGTCCACATCTACATATACCATCTTAAGTTTTTGTGTTTTTGCATGGTGGCACGGGACGTGCATCCAATGGCATAAACATTGATCTGCGTATGCTCTAGCGTTGCCACGTGTTGTCGTGTCACGTGTGTACTTTACCGTTTTTTTCACATCCAAATGCAAAGACTGGCGTCGCTGCACGAGCGGCTGGTGCCCGATTTTCGCGCGCGCCACAGCTAATCCGAGGAAGCCGGCCGTCAACACGGAGGTAGTGCATCATGTCGGCTGGAAAAAAAAAAAAACGAAAATCACAGAAGGTGAAGTCTTTCAGCAATCACTTCACTGGTGTGCATCTTGCTGTAGTCACCAGTGCAGGACACTCGTATCTATCACTCATTCACTCACTCACTGCCATTAGAGAAGAAGGGGAAGAAGTCCATTGATTCGGTTCGCCAGGCGGCCGGCAAGAGTGCATTGCCCTGCAGGCCAAAGCACTCCTCGGCAGCAGCCGCCGGCGAAAGCTACCGCACGATGGGTTCCATTCCACCACCACCACCACCCCGTCGACCGGGTCTCAGAGACAACAACGAAGCTGATCGCAGCCGCGCCTCGTCAAAGTCTCCGATTGGAAAGAAAAAAAACCCTGTTCCACACAGGAACTCGATTGCGATTACCAATTTTAATCGCAGGGTCGCCGACGGGGCTCCACCGAGCAGTCTCTCGTACACGAACTGGACGCCCTCCACGAAGATAGTCTTTTGAGCTGGCAGTTGGCACTCGGATCGACGGGGCATGTTGGCCGTCGTTTTCCAGAGATTTGGCACATACGGGGGGAATTGTCCGAAAGCCTCCATTAGTCCATTGACTGACCGGCCACTACACTACCTCTCTGCTTATTATAGAGAGCCGCAGCTGCCCCTCCGTGAACGATTCTTCTTCCTGTAGCAATCATTCCCTCCCCACTCCCACGAGTGCACAGGCAGAGGAAGGCAGGCAGGCAGGCAAAGTGCCAAACCCCACCAGCCACCATACATACCCAGCCGACGAGCACGCTCGATTCCTCATCGCTTTGCCCACCAAACGCGCAGCGGCAGCGGCTCCTCCTCGCGCATCCCGTCCCGTCCCGTGGGTTCGGTTCAGCGTCGGCCTCTGCCTCCCCGAGCAAGCTCCTGCATCTTGGCCAGGTAGTAACTGATTCCATTTCTTTATTTCTCCCTCTCTCGTTCTTGGATATCTGGGCTCTGTGGCAGTGTGGCGCCATTGGGTTTCGACAAGTTCTTTTTTCCCCGCCAAATTTGGCTGTGGGATCCCCGAAATGTCAGTTATTTGCCCCCCGTAATCCTTGTTGTCTCACCTGGGGTGCCATATAGGGGGGTTTGACGGTTAATTTGTTCCGAATCTTACTGTTTTTATACAATAATATCTGCTTAGTAATTTATTTAGTATGGGTAGTTGGGTACATGCTAGTATCTACTCATGCTTATTTCCTCTAGAGTCTGGATGAAGTGATCGCTGTGGAGTATTAGTTGCCGCTCTTTTCTCTTCTTGCTCTGATATGATTTTCCTTTTCCCTTCTACCCTCTCCAAATTTATATGCCTCCTAGTAGCTTTGCTGATAGCTTACTACTAATTACTACTGTGATGAAAGAAATGGTATTCTGGTAATTAGTGATCTTGGAAGTAGTTATGGTTGCAGAATTAATTAGTATCCTCTCCCCTAGTGATTTTTGTCCACTTTGTAGATTTTGCTGTTTGTATGTGTTAGATTTATTTCTCAAGTGTCAGATTTTTCATATCCACCTTGCCTTAGTTTGTTGCTGACTTGCTGTACATCTTGTCGATACTCACTACCAAATCCTTCTCTCTCATAGGGACTAAGTTGGATTCCTTCTCCGTTCTTATTGCAGGTCCAGCTTGTAGCTCTCTGTCTCTGCCTTGTTCAGTAAACAAAGACTGCAAGAATGATATCCTAGCCACCCTCCAATTCCTAAACTCTTTCATGCCCAAAAACCCCAAAGAGAAATGTCCAATGTCCTATTATGATCCATCTGTTCCTGGAGACATCTTTTAGCAAAACTACTGTAAAAAAGATCCTCCCTCCCTTCCTTCTCGGACACACAAACAATACAATGGCGCACCTGACTTTGCTAGTTATCCTCAGATGCCTCACGCTGCTATGCATCTTGTCACTTGCCGTGGAGGCTGATAACAACACCATCGGCTCTGGCCAGATACGCTTAGCTTGTGGAGCATCAAGCCAAACAGCCACCGACAATGATGGTCGGACATGGGACACTGACAAAGGTTCCAAGTTTGCTCCATCTCTAAATGGAATTGAAGCCAGTGCTTCATACCAAGACTCTGAACTACCCTCCACTACGCCTTACATGGCTGCTCGCATCTTCACTTCTAATTACACCTATTCCTTTCCTGTCAGTCCTGGCCGCATGTTCGTCCGCCTCTACTTCTATAATGCCACTTTTGGAAACTATGCTCCTGCCAATGGCTCCTTTGGTGTCACAGCCGCCAATTTGACACTTCTATATAACTTCAATGCCTCCCAAACTGCTCTGGCAATAAATCGTCCCTTCTTTGTTCTCGAATACTCTGTAAACGTTACTGCAGCCACGCTAGACCTCACTTTCTTTCCATCCACACACCAGAAAGGATCTTATGCATTCATCAACGGGATCGAAATCGTGCCCACACCTGATCTCTTCACAATCCCAACACCAACAATAGCCAACGGTGGAAACCCAAATCCATTCCTTATTGAAGCTGCATGGGGGTTCCAAACAATGTACCGGCTTAATGTTGGGGGCAACACCATCTCTCCACAAGGTGACATTGACTTTTACCGTTCGTGGTATGATGACAGCCCCCACATATATGCTTCTGGTTACGGGGTGACCTTTGAGAAAGACAAAAATCTTACCATCAGTTACACGCCCAGTGTACCAAATTACACTGCACCTCTTGCTGTCTATGCATCTGCACGGTCAATGGGGCCAAATGCACAGATCAACCTGAACTACAACCTGACATGGATACTACCAGTTGATGCTGGGTTCAACTACCTCCTAAGGTTCCATTTCTGCGAAATCCAGTATCCGATAACCAAGGTAAATCAGAGGACATTCTTCATCTACATCAACAATCAGACAGCACAACAGGAAATGGATGTCATCGCATGGAGCGGAGGGATAGGCAAAACAACATACACAGATTACGTTATCATCACAACTGGTTCCGGTCAGATGGACTTGTGGGTTGCCCTTCATCCGGATCTTTCGACGAGACCAGAGTACTTTGATGCAATACTGAATGGTCTTGAGGTCTTCAAGCTACAGAATTTGCAAAATAACAGTCTTAATGGGCTCAACCCTCCCCTGCCACCTGTTGAACCTAATGTGAAGCCACGTGGAAGCCACTCAAAGGGTGTTGTCCTAGCAGCTATTGGTGGAATTGTTGGTGGCTTTGCTGTGCTACTGATTGCCTTTTTCGGTGTGTGCATCTTCTGCAGGAGAAAGAAGAAAGTAGCAAAGGAATTTGAGAAATCTGATGACGGTAACTGGACTCCTCTCACTGATTACAGCAAATCACGATCAAACACCTCAGGAAAGACAACAACCACAGGGAGCCGCACATCGACGACATTGCCATCTAATCTTTGTCGCCATTTTGCATTTGGTGAAATCCAAGTTGCCACCAACAATTTTGATCAAAAGTCGCTCCTTGGCAAAGGTGGGTTTGGGAATGTGTACCTTGGACAGATAGATAGTGGCACAAAGGTGGCAATCAAACGTGGCAACCCAACATCCGAGCAGGGTATTCATGAGTTCCAGACTGAGATTGAAATGTTGTCGAAGCTCCGTCACCGCCACCTTGTGTCATTGATTGGGTATTCCGAGGATATGAATGAGATGATTCTGGTGTATGACTACATGGCCAATGGGACTCTTAGGGAGCACTTGTACAACACCAAGAAGCCACCACTCTCATGGAAGAGGCGGCTCGAGATCTGCATCGGTGCAGCTCGTGGCCTGCATTACCTTCATACAGGTGCAAAGCATACCATCATACACCGAGACGTCAAGACGACCAACATTTTGTTGGATGACAAGTTGATTGCTAAGGTTTCTGACTTTGGGCTTTCAAAGACTGGTCCAAACGTTGATAACACCCATGTGAGCACAGTTGTGAAGGGAAGCTTTGGATACCTTGACCCAGAGTACTTCCGACGGCAGCAGCTCACTGAGAAATCTGACGTCTACTCGTTTGGAGTTGTTCTTTTTGAGGTCTTATGTGCACGGCCTGCCCTGAGCCCCTCTCTTCCAAAGGAGCAAGTTAGCCTTGCTGATTGGGCAGTGAACTGCCAGAAGAAAGGGATTCTTGGACAAATCATCGACCCACATCTCCAAGGGAAAATTGCTCCGCAGTGCTTCATGAAATTCGCGGAGACTGCAGAGAAGTGTGTGGCCGATCACAGCATTGACAGACCATCAATGGCTGATGTCCTCTGGAACCTTGAATTTGCACTCGAGCTACAGAAGAGCGCAGAGGACAATAGCAGCCTCACTGAGGGAACATCATCGAACGCATCGCCACTTATGGTTCGCAGGCTTCAGTCGGATGAACCATCAACAGACACAACCACTACCACATCAACCACCACCAGCATGACAGAACAGAGCCTCGCAAGTGTGGAGTCGGACGGGCTGACCCCAAGCAGTGTCTTCTCACAGCTCATGAATCCAGGTGGCAGATGAAAGCCTACTGTAGAACTGCACTTATAGTGTTCAGCTCGTATTAATATCTCTTCCGACTTGCTATATGTTTCCAGTTCCTTGGTGTAGTATATATAGCTAACTAGTATAGTTATTCGATATATTGTTTGTCTCATATTAGTATATCTTGTGCCAAAACTGCTATATATTTTCCCCCCACCAAAATCATTGTAATTGTGTAGACATTGCCATGTCTTCAATTAGCATTCCCAAGGAGATATTCTCAAACTTATATTGTTCAGAGTTTCTCTTCGTTTGGAAACTGGCTTTTTTTACTGTACTGGATTTGGCCTATTTTTTCTGTCAGGACCAAACTGTCGCATGAGTCACTGCAAAGTCCTCCAATACTGCATGCCTGTCTGTCTGCAGCGAAAGCTTGTTGAAAATTGCCTGACGAAATATACAAATCCAGTCTTGTTGAAGTGGATAATGTATCTTCTGAGGTGGATAGCAGGTTGTCATCTGATCAACATGTTTGGTTTAGTCCCACATCAGTAATTAACTGACTAAGTCTTCTGATCTGAGTTTGGCCTAGGGCTTTATATGTCGGAGACTCAGATGAATATGGGCATGGTGAGTTGCGACTCTTGGGTGCCGAGTGAGCCGAGTTGAAATTCCGCTGCGCCACTCTAACAAGTGGTATCAGAACCCATATAAACTTGAAAAATATCTCGGAAGGTTGCCGGTGATGGGAGTTTGGAATTCTTTGGAGAAAAGATGTCGACTTCTGTGACTTTTGTCAACGGCCTACGATAACGTCATCGGTGTTGTGTGAGTGAGGTTTAGTCCTACATCGGTAATCGATGGTGGGAGAGCATAGCATACAAGGCGGAGATAGCCTATGTCAGGGGCTTTGGTGAATATGGATCTGGTCTCCTTGTTCCCCAACTCTTATTTGCCGCACGTAAGACTAACCTTGTATTCCACGCAGGGCATGCCTCCTTCCCTAGTTTCAACTCTGCATCCTTTACCGCCTCCGCCACCATCCTCCACTGCCACTTACCGCTAATCAGACAGAGATCAACACTTTTGTTGCCTCCACCATCCAATTGGTCTCCACCACCAGGGTGGGAGGCACATCTATCGCATCATCACCCCGCTCGCCACTTGCCAACATTGTTTTTTCGAAAACGTGAGAAAATAGAGAAACCAACCTGTATTATCACGCCAGTGACTTCTATTGCCACCTTTTGAAACCTGGAGACGGGAGACCACAGATAACCCTAAAATCCACCCTCACCTCGAAACCTAAACTCACCATAGTTTAGGAATAAGGATCCTATGCCATCTTTGGATTGGTTGAGAAATTCAGGCAATGAAAGCCGATGAAACACTGTTCTTTACCTTCCTTCTTTTATTAGGATGGCTCGTGGTGCAATCTACTAGTGAAAATAGTGTCATCTACTGATGCATTCAAAGGTGACAAAGCTGGTGTTGTGGTTCTGATGGATGATTGCCTCTTCTTTCTTGTTGATTTATTATCAATGATCTCCCAATGAACCTAAAAACAAGAGGGTAGGGGCGTTTGGTTGTACTACCAGTGTTTAAAAGGCGTCGCCTAGACGTCCAGGCAGTGCCCGCTCCCCATGGCTCGCCTGTATACTACTCAATTTTTTGTTTGTTTCTTATAATAAAATGAGTTGATCCATCATCACCACATTTCTTAATAGCTCATACTCCCTCTATCCTAATTAATAACTCGTTTAACTTTTTGACACTAAGTTTAACTTGTTCGTCTTATTCATAATTATTATTTATTTTCATTGCAATTTAGTTTAGCATACAATATACTTTAATTATGAATTGAATTTTTCAGGTAGGTTGGTCAGATTTAGTCCCATAAAAGTTAATTGACCAATAAATTAGGATGAAGAGAGTAATTAATATGGTCATCCCATAAAAAATCATAGAATCGCCATGTGATGTACCATCTCATCTATGAATAGTTTGATACTTTGATTCCGCAAATCAAACACGTCTGTAGTTCTATTGCACGACTATAGGGGAGCGTTTTTTTCCCCATTCAAAGTTTGATGAGGAATTTTTTTTTGATTTGATTTACGGCAACAACGAGTAATCTGTGAAGTCTCCATGTGAATTGTTTTAAGGGCCCATCACATCGAATGTTTCGACGCTAATTAAAAGTATTAAATATAGTCTAATTATAAAACTAATTATATAGATTAGGACTAACGGCGAAAGAAATTTATTAAGCTTAATTAGTGTATGATTATCAAATGTGATCCTCAGAGCGGCAAGTGAAATTTTTTACTGTGCCTGTTATAGCCGCTCGCTCGCCGTTGCCGCCGCGCCGGGACGTGCAGAGACCTCACCCCGTCGCCCGTCCACAGCCGGTCGAATCGACTAGCTTCCTCTCGCCGGTGCCTCGTCCCCGCGCCGCCGCCATTCACCATGGCATCGACCCGGCGGCTCGTGTCGCCCGCCGTCCACAAGCTCCGATCCCACCGCCGCCTCTCCTCCGGCTCCTCTCCGACCCCTAACACCCCCACCGCCGCCTCCCTCCTCGCCAGCCTCCTCGAGGGGCACACCCCCTCCGCTGACACGCTCTCCGTCCTCCGGGCGTCGCCCGGCCTCGCCTCGGAGCTATACGCTCTCATCGCCGAGCCATCCCACGCCTTCACGCCCGCCTCCCTCGGTCTCCTCCACTCCCTCGCGGCCCGCCACCTGATCCCGCCTCCCTCTGCGCCGCTCCTCTCGAAGCTCCTCGCGCGCTTCTCCTCCCCAGCCGACGCCGCGAGCTTCCTCCGCGACTCCCTCGCCGCGGGCGCGCCGGCGCCGGACATTTCCGCCTTCAACTCCCTCCTCGGCGCGCTAGGCCGCGCCGGCAACCTACGCGGCATGACCGAGCTGTTCACTTCCATGCGGGACGCTTCTGTCCAGCCCAGCGTCGTCACCTACGGGATACTTCTCAACGGGCTCTGCAAGGCAGGCCGCGTCGGGGACGCTCTCAAGGTGCTCGACGGAATGTCCCGCCCAGGATCGGACATCCACCCGGATATTGTCATTTTGAACACCGTAGTGGATGGGCTGTGCAAGACCGGGAGGCTGCAGGAAGCCATTGTGTTCGTGAATGAGCAGATGAGGCACGTGCATAGGTGTGAGCCCAACACAGCTACATATAACTGCTTGGCCAACGCGCTTTGCCGGGTGGGGGATGTTCGCATGGCTTGCGAAATGGTGGGGAGAATGGAGAAGGAGGGTGTGGCTCCAAATGTTGTCACAATGAATACAATTGTTAATGGCTTATGCCGAGTTGGGAGGGTTGGAGCTGCACTGGAGTTCTTTCGCGAGAAGAAGGCAGCTTGGCCAGAGTCCAGGGGCAATGCTGTGACCTATTCCACTTTAGCTGCTGCTTTCCTCCACTGCAATAATGTGGGCATGGCCATGGAGTTGTTCCATGAGATGGTGGATCAAGGGCATCCACCAGATGCAGTCATGTACTTCACCATGATTTCCGGATTGACACAAGCAGGGCGGTTGGAGGATGCTTGCACTTTCGCGACATCGATGAAGAAGGCAGGCTTTAAGCTGGACGCAAAAGCATACAACATCTTGATTGGTGGATACTGCCGGAAGAAAAGGTTGCATGAGGCCTATGAATTGCTTGCAGAGATGAAAGGATCTGGTCTTCGGCCAGACGTGTACACCTACAATACGTTGTTGTCTTGTTTGTGCAAAGCAGGGGATTTCTCAGCTGTGGATGAATTGTTGGGGAAGATGATTGATGATGGCTGTCGTCCCTCTGTGGTCACTTTCAGTACACTTGTACATGGATATTGCAAAGCTGGTAAAACTGATGAAGCATTAAGAATTTTCAGGTCCATGGATGAGTCCGAGATTCAGGCCAACACAGTAACGTACAATACTCTCATTGACTTTCTCTGCAAGAACAGAGATGTTGATTTAGCTATCAATCTGTTTGATGAGATGAGGGAAAACAATGTGCCTGCAAACGTAACAACCTACAATGCGTTGCTGAAGGGCCTTCAAGATAAGAACATGGCAGAAAAGGCTTTTGAGCTTATGAACCAGATGAAAGAAGAGAGGTGCACTCCTGATTATGTGACTCTGGATGTTCTCATGGAATGGCTGCCTGAAATTGGTGAAACACAGAGATTAAAAAGTTTCATGCAGCAATGGAATCAAAAGATTAACCATGTGACTGAAAACACCGGGGCCTTAGGTGGCACCATAAGATCTATCTTGTATGCTATCATGGTCGGGCGCACACCGCCGGGCCCGTGACGTGCGCCGCGACGCGGAATGCGCAGAGCGCGCAGAACGTGCAGTGGGCGCGCGCGAGGACGCGCTGCCGCGATCACCGCAGATGGAAAATAGAGATAGATTTCTATTATTAGTTCCTAAATTAAAGGAGCAGATTGCTCTGGTTAGTTGAGGCCGATGGCCATATATCCATGTAACAGACAATTGGTGAGGTTAAGAAAGATATTATCCGTCTACCGCCCTATCTCTCTCTGCCTTCAACCAAGCCTGCGGCTAAGGGTCTAACATTGCCGGAGAAGACGGATCGAGGCTACGAACTACGTAGCCGAGGTCCAGCTACACGAGGGTTTAACGCCCTTGACAACCTGCTATCACGTTCCAGGCGTTCCTCGTCTTCTTTCGCGCCACCTCCGCAACCACCACCACCGCCTCTGCATCCTCGCCCAGCCCACCTCCATCACCACCATCAGCCGCTGCCTCGGTCACTTCAGCCATGTCGGAGCCGACCGCTGCTGACCTTGCCAAGATGATCGCGTCCCTGACCACGACCGTGACGAACCTGCAGACGACCGTGGCCGTGCTGCAGAAGGAGAAGTCCGCCTCTTCGTCGAGCTTCGGCGGGGGCAACGACGGTCAGCACCACAACGATCGGCCCCCGCGGTTCCAGAAGATGGATTTCCCCAGCTAGAACGGCAAGTCTGATCCATTGATCTTCATCAACCGCTGTGAATCGTATTTTCACCATCAACGGATCATGGAGGAAGAGAAGGTCTGGATGGCCTCCTATAATCTGGAGGACGGGGCGCAGCTGTGGTACATCCAGGTCCAAACGGACGAAGGTACCCCGTCGTGGCGCCGTTTCACAGAGCTGCTCAATCTGCGCTACGGTCCTCCTCTTCGATCTGCCCCCCTCTTCGAATTGGCCAATTGTTGCCGCACCGGCACAGTCGAGGAGTATCAAGACCGCTTCTAGGCGCTTCTCCCCCGCGCTGGCCGCCTCGGCGAGGCGCAACGGGTCCAGCTGTTCACCGGCGGGCTTCTTCCCCCGCTCAGCCACAACGTGCGGGTCCACAACCCACAATCCCTGGTGGCGGCCATGAGCCTGGCACGCCAACTGGAGCTTCGGGAGCAGTACGCGCCGGCGCCGGCCAAGGCTGCTCCCCGTGGCCTTCTGCCGGCCCCCCCGCCGCGCCTTGCCCTCCCTGGGCCCCCAGCAGACAAGGTGGCTACACCCACAGTCACGGTGGACGGGCAGCCGGTGAAGCGACCATCGCGCCCGGAGCAGGAGGAACGCCACCGGCAGGGCCTGTGCTTCAACTGCAACGAGAAATATACGCGTGGGCACAACCACGTCTGCAGGCGGATCTTCTACATCGACGGTTTCGAGCTCGCCGCCGACGCCGCAGCCGCCGACGGAGGCCCCGGTCTTTTCCTTGCATGTGGTCGCTGGGGTGGCCGTCAGCAACACGATCCAACTCCAGGTGCTCCTGGGCACTGCTACCTTCGTCGCGCTCGTTGACACGGGGTCGACCCACAGCTTCATCGGGGAGGCGGCCGCACGGTGCACGGACTTGTCCCTCGAGCCGCGCCCGCGGCTCACGGCGAAAGTGGCCAACGGCGAGCGCGTCTCTTGCCCAGGCATCCTCCGCCAGGCCCCAGTCATCATCGACGGCATGGAGTTCCGCGTCGATCTCTACGTGATGCCCCTTGCCGGGTACCACGTGGTTCTCGGCACGCACTGGATGGCCACCCTGGGGCCCATCGTCTGGGATCTCGCAGCCGGGACCATGGCGTTCCAGCAGGAGGGCCGCGACATCAGCTAGCGCGGCGTGGCACCACCGTCTCCGCCAGGAGTCCATGTCGCCATGTCCACCGACTCCCTCCTCGACGGGATGCTGGGCTCCTTCGCCGACGTCTTTGCCGAGCCGACCGGTCTCCCCCCGGCGCGCGGCCGTGACCACCGCATCATCCTCAAGCCCGATGCACCTCCGGTGGCTGTGAGGCCGTACAGGTACCTTGCGACGCACAAGGACGAACTTGAGCGACAATGCGCCGTCATGATCGAGCTGGGCATCGTCTGCCGCAGCGACTCCGCGTTCTCCTTCCCGGTTATCCTCGTCAAGAAGCTGGATGGGTCGTGGCGGTTCTGCGTCGACTACCGCGCGCTGAACGCGCTCACGGTCAAGGACGTGTTTCCGATCCTGGTCGTGATGAGCTACTTGATGAACTCCATGGCAGCAGGTTCTTCACCAAGCTCGACTTGCGCTCCGGGTACCATCAGGTGCGCATGAGGCCAGAGGACATCCACAAGACGGCGTTCCGTACCCACGACGGCCTGTACGAGTTCTTGGTCATGCCGTTCGGCCTGTGCAACTCCCCGGCAACTTTCTAGGCGCTAATGAACAATGTACTCCGCCCCTTCCTTCGTCGCTTTGTGCTCATTTTCTTTGACGATATATTGATATACAGCAAGTCTTGGGCGGATCATCTTCGTCACCTCCACGCGGTCCTCACCGAGCTTCGCTAGCACATCCTCTTCGTCAAGCGCTCCAAGTGCGCATTCGGGGTCTCCTCCGTCGCCTACCTCGGCCACATTATCTCGGCGGCAGGCGTCGCCATGGACCCAGGAAAGGTGCAGGCCATTCACGACTGGCCGGTACCTCGCTCGGCGCAGGCGGTGCGCGGGTTCCTTGGTTTGGCGGGCTACTACCACAAGTTCATCCACAACTACGGCTTCATCGCGGCTCCGCTGCCATTCTTCTTAAGAAGGATGGCTTCTCCTGGGGTGAGGAGGCAACCGCGGCCTTTGCCGCACTCAAGGCCGCGGTCACCACGGCTCCTGTCCTCGCCGTGCCGGACTTCACCAAGCCCTTCATCGTTGGGTGCGACGCCTCATCCCATGGGTTTGGGGCGGTGCTCATTCAAGACGGGCACCCGATTGGCTTCTTCAGCCGCCCAGTGGCACCCCGCCACCACGCCCTCGCTGCGTACGAGAGGGAGCTCATTGGCTTGGTCCAGGCTGTCCGCCACTAGAGGCCATACCTTTGGGGTCGCCGCTTCCTCGTCAAGACGGACCATTATAGCTTGAAGTATCTCCTAGACCAGCGCTTGGCCACCATCCTGCAACACCATTGGGTGGGGAAGCTGCTGGGCTTCGACTTCTCCGTCGAATACAAGCCAGGTGCGTCGAACGCCGTGGCCGACGCGCTGTCCAGGCGCGACACAGAGGGGGAGCTCCTCGTACTCTGTGCACCGCGCTTCGACTTCATCGACCGTCTCCTCCAAGCTCAGCTCTCCGACCCGGCCCTCTTCGCCCTTTGTGGGGACATCGACACCGGCGCACGCTGTGGCAGAACTGCCCAAGTTAACCTAAAGTTAGTATAAACATACTAACTTATGTTAACTCTGGTAGTTCCTTAGAATTTTAAATTGTGATAAGCCTTCCCATCTGGATCGAGGTTATGGGGCGACCCTCGAAGGAGTCCATAGATTACAATATGATACAAGATTGTATGTCTTTATTCCAAAAGGAACTCAAAGTTATTACAAACCATGTTTTCAAATAATTATACATAAAAGGAGTAGAACTTTTTGAAACTAGAAAAAGGCTGTTCTAATCTTAGTATTTGACAAGAGTGTTCTGCAAAAGAACCTTGCATCGTGCCCAATGATGCAAGATTTACTGAGGGGCGGACGAAGGAGGATCAAGCTCGAAGAGGAGATATTCAGCACCTGAAGAAAAATATAAGAGAAAAAGCCTGAGTACTAATTACTCTGCAAGACTTACCCGACCACTGGGTCTAAATCCGACTTCTAACCTGTAGTTGACTAGGTTAGGTCAACTCACACTGCAGCAGGCCTAAAAGTGAATCCTTAGCTTTTAGGGTGTCAACTTCTTTTAATTGTTTCCTATGGACTAAGTTGTACCTAATCTAAAGCAAACAGGAGCAAACACTTTGCAAAAACATTCATTATCGAAAGCATTATTCTTCTTTACTACAATGTTGGTGATGTTTCAGCTCTTACACCTGGTAAGCCCAGCGATTCGAATCGATTTTATCTCTCGAGAGGAATACTCAGTAAATAGTCATATGCGTGTACACCGATACCGCATATGGCAATCCTTGCATAACTTGGCACGTAGTTTGAACCGTTCTCACCGAGCCCGGGTATACGATTCGACGACACCCGCAGTTGGTCTCACCACAGTTCAAATCTAGGTTCAAGGTATGAAAGGCTTATCGGAGCCCGTTAAGAAGGACAAGTGAAAGAGGCACGTTCGAAAGCCGAAAACATGGCCAAGACATCGGATGGCCTTATATGACATAGGCAGGGTCAGGATCCCAACATGTTCATTCCAATAAGGTTTCCAAAGTATTAATACTAAAAACATAACTGATTCTGCCACATGTCTCCAGTTCATATCTCAAGAAAACTTTATTGTCCAGATTCATTTCTTTTAAAAGAGAGCATACTTTAAAGGATTAAATGCTGGATTCAGGAGTTAAATATGCACTAGGTTTCAATCAAATCCTAACTCTAATGCACAAAGAGACCCATTGATTAAGACTCAAAACAAAAGGAGATGCACCGGGGCTTGCCTGGATTGACAGAGTTAGGATCGAAAACCAATTCAAAAGATTCCTCCTCGGGGACAAGAGACGATTCCAAAATTCCGACTTCAGGGGCTTCTGGACTAACAATATTAGAAGATTCTCCGGCAGGGGGTGAAGGGGTTACCGTACCTAGATAAATGAATGTCATGCATAAGTTTTAAGGACGAGGATGATCAACCTGTTGTAAAAACAAGGATAAAACTTCCTAAAAAGAAAAAGGTGGGGTATTAGAAATATTTTTCAAGCCTTTAAATAAATTTCTGAGATTTCAAAATAATTTTTCAAAGTTTCTAATAATTTTTCAAACATTAAAAGTGTTGGAAAAGAATAAATAAATATATTAAATATTTTTAAAGATTTGAAAATGAATTCTTAAATTTTAAACTAAAAGAAATAACCTATATAAAAATAGTTAATTAAAAGGTTAAAACAAATAAGGAAATAGAAAAGAAAAATAATTTCAGAATAAAGATTAAGTTCAAAAGGTCGTAAATAGTTTACTGTGCAAGTTCTATTTCCATCCTTAAACTTATTCCTAAAGTCTAAATCTATCCTTTGAAAAATGGCCCAGCCCAGCCATCAGGCTAGGCCGGCCCACTCCTCCTCTTCCTTGTCTTTCGGCCCAGCCAGGGCCTCTGCCCGACCAGTGCCCTGGGCGCGCGCGACGCGCGCACGGGTGGCGTGCACGGCGTGCATGCCCACGGCAGCGCCGGCGGCCAATCCGCACGGCAGAGGCTGAGGCCCTCACCGGCGGCGACCAAGCCGTGCGGCGGCGGCCCTTCTCCTCCTCTCCTCTCCTTCCCTTTCCCCTCTCTTCTTTCTGTGTTCGCGGCATCCGTGGCGGGTGCGGCGCGCACGCGCAGCGCGCGCGGCGGCGAGCGGCGTTCCCGGCGGCTTGAGGACCAGCCGGTGGCGGAGGATACCCGCGTCGGGTGCGCGTGGGGCTGCCGCACCAGAAGCACAAGAAGAGGAGCCCGATTAGGGCTTGTGCGCGTGGGGAGGAGGGGCGTGGTGGCGGCCATTGCCACCGGCGCGAAGGAGGGGCCGAGCTCGATTGAGCTCGTGCCGGCCTCAATCCTCGACGAGGATAGGTCTAGGAGGAAGAGGCGAGCGAGGCGGAGAGGTCCCTATCCTCGGTTGGCTAGGGCAGGCGGTGTAGGAGGCTGTCGACGGCGAGGTGCGCAGTGGAGGCGAGGTGAGCGGTGCGGGAGCAAGGTGGAGGTGATGGGGTAGAGAGAGGGGGTGGCTTGGGTTGAGGTGGAGAAGGAAGTGCTCGGCGGGGCTTTTATAGGCCCGAGAGGCGGCGGAAAGGGGCGGCGGGATGAGTTCGGCGGGCGGCGGCGGAGGTCGATCCGTTCGCCCACGGAAGGAAGAAGACGAGGGACGGGTGGCGGTTTCGGTGGGCTGGGGACAGGCGGCGCGGCTAGGCGGCGCCAGCGCCGGCCCATGGCTTCGGCCGAGGGCGGCTTGCGCGGCGCGTGGCGGTGAAAGCAGTGGCAGGGCAGAGCGAGGCGAAGCCTCGCTTCTCTTCTCCCGTGGCGGGATGAGGAAGAAGGTGGGGTGGGCCCCGCCTGTCAGTCCAGTGCTGCGGGCCGAGCGGGGAAAAACGGGGAGCTGGGCCGCCGTGGCTTTGGGCCCGGTTTCCCCCGGTTCCCCTTTTCTTTTTTTTTGAAAGTAAATTTTTTACTTTTAACCCCATGTACAAGCAAAATTACATAAAGGTCCAATTACAAAAGTGGAAGAGTGCAATTTATACTATAATCTTGCACTTTTGTCCTTGGTAAAATAATATTCACAAGGGAGTTTGAAATAAACAAAGTTCAAAAGAATTTGAACAAAATTTCCAAAAATTGAAAAGAGATTATGCATATGATGACATATTTAATGCACTTAATTGGGGTTTAAGATACGGAGAATCACAACCCTCCCCCCCTAAGAAAATATCGTCCCGAGATTTAAGAGGGCTAGATAGAAGTAGACTTTTTTAAAATAATTTGAATATTTGAAGGGCTTACTGATGGTGCTTTATTTAATCTTTCTCCAAAATTCAGGATATTTAGATAGCAAGAAATGCTTGGATTCCCATGTAGCTTCATCCGGAGTATGGTTCTTCCATTGAATCTTGTAGAACTTGATGGCTCGTCGTCGGGTTGCTCTTTCTTTAGTATCCTATACTTTATTTGGACATTCCTTATAAACCAGATCAGGTTCTAGTTGAAGTTTAACTGGATTTATCTCTTCTGTAGGCACTCGTAGGCATTTCTTAAGTTGTGAAACATGAAAAACATTATGAACTGCTGAGAGATGAGGAGGTAACTCCAAACGATAGGCTACTGGGCCACACTTCTCAATAATCGGAAAGGGACCAATATATCAAGGGGCCAATTTGCCAGTAACGCCGAAACGATGAACATCCTTCATAGGAGAAACCTTAAGATACACTGAATTCCCAATTTCAAATGTTAAGGGTCTTCTTCTTTTATTGGCATAACTCTGTTGTCGGGTTTGTGCAGTTTTCAATTTTGCTTGAATAAAGCGAACTTGCTCTTCAGCAGTAGTCACCAATTCTGGACCAAAGATAACTCGTTCACCAGGTTCAGACCAATTTTAAAGGAGTTCGACAACGTCGACCATAAAGGGCTTCAAAAGGGGCCATTTCCAAACTTTTCTGATAACTGTTGTTATAAGTGTACTCAGCTAAAGGCAGACAAGCTTCCCAGTTATCACCATAAATTAGAGCATATGCACGAAGCATATCTTCTAACACTTAGTTGACTTGTTCTACTTGCCCACTGGTCTGAGGATGATAAGCAGAACTGTGGATAAGAGTGGTACCAAGGGCCGTATGAAGTTGTTCCCAAAAGCGGGCAATAAACTGAGGTCCGCGATCAGAAACAATAGTTTTAGGCACTCCATGCAATGCAACTATCCTTTCCAAGTATAACTCTGCATATTTCTGTATGCGATAATTGGCTCTAACTGGAATAAAATAAGCTGTCTTGGTTAATCCGTCAATAATCACCCAAATGGAATCATTTCCTTTAGGAGTCCTTGGTAGCCCTACAATGAAATCCATATGTATATCTTCCCATTTCCAACTTGTAATAGGAAGTGATTGTAATAACCCTGCCGGTTTCAAATGCTCTGCTTTAACTTTTTGACATATGTCACATTCTGATACGAATTGTCTAATTTCCCTTTTCATCCGAGTCCACCAGAATCGCTGTTTGAGATCCTGGTACATCTTAGTACTTCCCGGGTGTATGGTAAACCGAGAAGTATGAGCTTTTTCCATAATCTTCTTTCGGAGCTCATGATCCTTAGGTACTACTAGTCGGCCCTTAAACCATAACACATTATTTTCATCCAAATGGAAAGGTAACTTCTCACCCTCCACCAATCTTCTATGAAGGTGTGCCACTCCTTTATCAGAATGTTGAGCTTGTATAACTTGAACTCTGATAGATACATCTAATTGCAGATTCATTAAGGTGCCTTCCTGTATTATTTGTAAGTTCAACTTTTCCATTTCCTTGCATAAAGACTCTTCAGAGGGCTTTAAAGTGATACAATTACAATGAGACTTCCGGCTCAATGCATCAGCAACCACATTTGCTTTTCCCGGATGGTTATGGATTTCTAGATCATAATCCTTGATCAATTCCAACCATCTTCTTTGCCGCATGTTCAATTCACTTTGTGTGAAGATGTATTTCAAACTCTTGTGATCAGAGTAAATATGACATATATTGTCCAGCAAATAGTGACGCCAAATCTTTAAGGCATGTACCGCTGCTGCCAATTCCAAGTCATGAGTAGGATAATATTCCTCATGCTTCTTCAATTGGCGGGAGGCATAAGCTATCACTCTTTCTTCTTGCATTAGTACACAACCTATTCCAATACCTGAAGCATCACAATAAATGTCAAAATGTTTTGTGATATCGGGTTGAATTAGTATTGGTGCAGTGGTAAGAAGTTTCTTCAGAGTTTGAAATGCCTGGTCACATCTGGAACCCCAAGTAAATTTTGCATTTTTCTGAAGTAACTTGGTCATAGGTTTAGAAATTCTGGAAAAGTCCTCGATGAATCTTCGATAGTATCCAGCTAAACCCAAGAAACTTCTGACTTCTGTTACTGTTTTAGGAACTTTCCAATCCAGAACCTCTTGTACTTTTCCTGGATCTACTTCTATACCATCAGGAGAAAGAACATGACCTAAGAAGGAAATCTTGTTTAACCAAAATGCACATTTGCTAAACTTAGCATATAGCTTATGTTCCCGTAATCGGGATAACACTATACGCAAATGTTCAGCATACTCAGTTTCTGTTTTTGAATAGACCAGTATATCATCTATGAAGGCCACCACAAATTTATCCAGTTTAGGCATGAATATGGAATTCATCAAATACATGAAGAAGGCCAGAGCATAAGTTAACCCAAATGACATCACCAAAAATTCATAGAGACCATATCGAGTGGTGAATGCAGTTTTGGGTATATCTTCTTTCCTGATTTTTATCTGATGATAACTAGATCGAAGATCAAGTTTGGAGAAAACTTTTGCATCCCGTAACTGATCAAACAGAATATCAATCCTGGGTAGGGGGTACTTGTTTTTGATGGTTACTGCATTTAATGGCCGATAATCAACACACATTCTTAATGATTTCTCCTTTTTCTTTTCCACAAAAGTTACAGGACAACCCCAAGGAAAGGAACTGGGACGAATAAGCCCTTTATCCAATAAGTCTCCAATTTGTTTCTTCATTTCAACCATTTCTCGAGGGGCAATTCTGTATGGTTTCCGATATATTGGAGCTGTACCAGGTACTAACTCTATGGCAAATTCAACTTCTCTATCTGGTGGAAGTCCCGGAAGATCATTTGGAAACACATCCGGGAATTCACATACCATTGGGATTGACTCTAGCTTGGATTCTTCTAGAGCATAGGTCATAAGAGTATCCTTTTCAATGCGAGGAAGAAACACTTGAATTGAAACACCATCCTTACTAGTCAACTGAATAGTGCGAGCCTCTAAATCCATGATCACTTTATGTTCCTTTAACTAATTCGTTCCTAGGATAAGTGGAATCTTTCCCCCAGGTAGAATCAAAGGTTGGGTGAGGAAGGATTTTCCACCTATATCTAAATGCAACCCTGGGACTATATGATCAGTTAAGACTTTAGTTCCAGGAGCAGTAATGAGATACCCAGTCTTGATTTGTGTCAAAGGAAAACCTCGACTAATGGCATACTCATTGCTGATGAAAGTATGCGATGCACCAGAGTCGAATAAAACAACAGCAGGCTGGTTGTTGATGGGAAACATACCAGTCATAATATTTTCACCTTCTGGAAGTTCTTCCATCTGAACAAGATTGACCTTGCTCACTTTAGGAGCAGGCCCTTTCTTCTTGATTGTAAAAGATGGATTCCCTCCGGGTGTCGGAGTAGATGGACGGAAACCCATATTTTGCCGTGGATGTGGACAGTCCTTGGCAAAATGAGTGTTCTGCCCACAATTGAAGCATCCATTAGAAGGTCTTGGAGCCCGAGGATTCTGAGCATTTGGAGCTGGCAGACGGTACATTTACTGCTGGGACTCATGATCCACCGTCGAGGGTTTTGGTTCGACTGAGAAATCGAACGTATTGCCCACGACGGGCGAGAAGCTTGTGGATTGAACCGGGACGGTTGTTGATATTATGCCCGGTGACGCAAAGAACTTTCAGCAGCTCTTTTGCGTTTCTTATCTTCATTATAAACCCTTAACCTTTCCTCCAAAAGAATAGCATCATTAACCATTTGATGAAAGTTAGGGTAGCTCATATTCATTTTTGCCCTCATTTTAGAGGACAAGCCTCGAGAGAAATGGAGCTTCTTAGAATCATCCGAGGCTACTTGCGCCGGAGCATATTGAGCTAGATCATTAAAAATATTGACATACTCCATCACGGTCTTGTCACCTTGTTGAAGACTCAGGAATTGTTGGAGTTTCATTTCTACCAATCCTTCTGGAACATGCTGCTTTTCAAAAGCTTCCTTAAACTCAGTCCAAGTCAGTTGTAGACCTTGTTCAAGAGAAGCCTGATAAGTTACCCATCAGGATCCTGCTGGGCCTTGAAGCTTGCGGGCAGCATATAAAACCTTCTGCCGATCCGTGATATTTGGCAGTAATTCAAACATCCCTTCAATAGTTCTCACCCAATGCTTGGCATCCAATGGGTCCGGTGCTGTTTGGAATACTAGAGGGTGAAGTGCTTCAAAGTCTAGGTAAGTCACTTCCGCATTTCGATCATGATGCGGACGGTCTTGATTTTGTTGTTGACGAAGTAGATTTTGAGGAAGTAACTCAATCAACCTGTCCTGGCGCTGAATTACCTCCGCCATAGAAGGAGGGGGTGGAGGAGGTAGGGGTAGCCCGGAATTCTCAGGATCTCCAGCCATCTGGAGATAGGAAAGAATCAAAGAACTTTAACAAAACAAAATTCTTCACAAGAAACTTCTTCTTATTCCAAACATAAAGGTTGACTACAACTGTACACCAGCTAGCCCTTCAAATTTACATGAAAACATTTACAAAAGTTTTAAAAAGAAGATTTCAAAGAAATTTAAAGAAAACTCTACAAATGGCACAAAGACCATTAAGAGACTAAGCCAAACTCTGGTCCACTGAATACTCTCCTACAGACCCCTCAGATTCAAAATTTTGATCAAGAAAAGGCTCAGGAGGTGGTCCTATGGATCCGGAATAAACCCCAGAGGATCCTTGAGTAGCCCCTGACCCTTCAAGGACCAGCTCTTCAGGGTCCTCTTCAGACATCTCATCTTGGAGTTGGTCAATCTGAAGCTGCATGGCAGCTACCTATTCGGTGAGATCATCTATATGGAAATGATGTTGTTCGATAAGAAGAGTTTGGTTTCCTATGGTGGCATTGGCAGCATGAAGCTGACCTTGGAGAGTGTGAATGCGAGTACCCAAATCAATTATTTCAGAATTGTCGTGACAATGTTGTTGTTGAAGGTGCTGGTTTTGCCTAGAAACCTCTAAGATATTATCACGGGTGTCTAGATAGGACTCATGGTGTTAGGACTCATGGTGTTGCTCATAAAGAGAAGTAAGATTGGTAGCAAAGTGAACTTCTTCCCGCATTTGGCGCTTACGAAGGCTTCGTGCGGTGCGATCAAGTCTATGAATTCTGTGTTTCCATCTAGGCTGGGTACGGTCAGAAGGAGGGAAATACATAACATTAGACCCTTCTAGATCATCGGAATGCAAGGTGCAAAGTCTTGCCAAAGCTCTGCATGCTGCATCCGATATCGCCTCCTTTTCAGTTGCTCCACCACCTTCTATCTCAAAAAGGTTCTCCTCCGGTATATTAGGGTGTCGAGGCATAAGAATTTGTACTCGGAAATGGGTATCAAAGAGAAGATCAACGGTACTAATGATATATCTACGACAAGTAAGATATCCTAACTCCTTGAGTCGATGGTGAAGACTCATGGCGAAGGGGCAATCTTCAGGACACTCAGTATACCAGTCACCTCTGGCATCCCGCTGAGGGACAAAAGAGTGTAGCATCTGAACCAAAGTAACAAATTTAGTGGAAAAATACTTGAATTTAATAAACTGACACAATTTGCTGATAAGCAAAAAGGCAGTAGATCTAATGCAAGGATGATGCATGAAGTACTTTAAATAAACTCTTATTAGTCTTTTCTAACGATCTCTAAAGAGGTTGATATTAGTCCAATTTCTTAATTCAAATAAGGAAAGTCAAAGATGGGCATATAGATATGGGAACATAGCTTTAAATTAAGGTAATCCTTCCCAACAAGGTCGGCTCTGATACCAGCTATGGCAGAACTGTCCAAGTTAACCTAAAGTTAGTATAAACATACTAACTTATATTAACTCTGGTAGTTCCTCAGAATTTTAAATTCTGATAAGCCTTCCCATTTGGATCGAGCTTATGGGGCGACCCTCGAAGGAGTCCACAGATTACAATATGATACAAGATTGTACATCTTTATTCCAAAGGGAACTTAAAGTTATTACGAACCCTGTTTTCAAATAATTATACATAAAAGGAGTAGAACTTTTTGAAACTAGAAAAAGGTTGTTCTACTTTTAGTATTTGACAAGAGTGTTCTACAAAAGAACCTTGCATCACGCCCAATAATGATGCAAGATTTACTGAGGAGCGGACGAAGCAGGATCAAGCTCGAAGAGGAGATATTCAGCACCTGAAGAAAAATATAAGAGAAGAAGCCTGAGTACTGATTACTCTGCAAGACTTGCTCGACCACTGGGTCTAAACCCGACTTCTAATCTGTAGTTGACTAGGTTAGGTCAACTCACACTGCAGCAGGCCTAAAAGTGTATCCTTAGCTTTTTAGGGTGTCAACTTCTTTTAATTGTTTCCTATGGACTAAGTTGTACCTAATCTAAAGCAAACAGGAGCAAACACTTTGCAAAAACATTCATTATCGAAAGCATTAGTCTTCTTTACTACAATGTTGGTGATGTTTCAGCTCTTACACCTGGTAAGCCCAGCAATTCGAATCGATTTTATCTCTCGAGTGGAATACTCAGTCACCAGTCATATGCGTGTACACCGACACCGCATATGGCAATCCTTGCATAACTTGGCACGTAGTTTGAACCGTTCTCACCGAGCCCGGGTATACGATTCGACGACACCCGCAGTTGGTCTCACCACAGTTCAAATCTAGGTTCAAGGTATGAAAGGCTTATCGGAGCCCGTTAAGAACGACAAGTGAAAGAGGCACGTTCGAAAGCCAAAAACATGGCCAAGACATCGGACGGCCTTATATGACATAGGCAGGGTCAGGATTCCAACATGTTCATTCCAATAAGGTTTCCAAAGTATTAATACTAAAAACATAACTGATTCTGCCATATGTCTCCAGTTCATATCTCAAGAAAACTTTATTGTCCAGATTCATTTCTTTTAAAAGAGAGCATACTCTAAATTAAGCTTGGCTAAGCAATTCTAATCTATTACGTATAGGATTAAATGCTGGATTCAGGAGTTAAATATGCACTAGGTTTCAATCAAATCCTAACTCTAATGCACAAAGAGACCCATTGATTAAGACTCAAAACAAAAGGAGATGCACCGGGGCTTGCCTGGATTGACAGAGTTAGGATCGAAAACCAATTCAAAAGATTCCTCCTCGGGGACAAGAGACGATTCCAAAATTCCGACTTCAGGGGCTTCTGGCCTAACAATATGAGAAGATTCTCCGGCAGGGGGTGAAGGGGTTACCGTACCTAGATAAATGAATGTCATGCATGAGTTTTAAGAATGAGGATGATGAACCTGTTGTAAAAACAAGGATAAAACTTCCTAAAAAGAAAAAGGTGGGGCATTAAAAATATTTTTCAAGCCTTTAAATAAATTTTCTGAGATTTTAAAATAATTTTTCAAAGTTTCTAATAATTTTTCAAACATTAAAAGAGTTGGAAAAGAATAAATAAATATATTAAATATTTTTAAAGAGTTGAAAATGAATTCTTAAATTTTAAACTAAAAGAAATAACCTATATAAAAATAGTTAATTAAAAGGTTAAAACAAATAAGGAAATAGAAAAGAAAAATAATTTCAGAATAAAGATTAAGCCCAAAAGGTCCTAAATAGTTTAGTGTGCAAGTTCTATTTTCATTCTTAAACTTATTCGTAAAGTCTAAACCTATCCTTTGAAAAATGGCCCTGCCCAGCCAACAGGCCAGGCTGGCCCACTCCTCCTCTCCCTTCTCTTTTGGCCCAAGAGGCCCGGCCAGCGCCTTGGGCGTGCCCGACGCGCGCACGCGCACGCCCACGGCGGCACCGGCGGCCAATCCGCATGGCAGAGGCCGAGGCCCTCGCCGGCGGCGACCAAGCCGTGCGGCGGCGGCCCTTCTCCTCCTCTCCTCTCCTTCCCTTTCCCCTCTCTTCTCTCTGTGTTCGCAGCGTCCGTGGCAGGTGCTTCGCGCACGCGCAGCGCGCGCGGCGGCGAGCGGCGTTCCCGGCAGCTTGAGGACAAGCCGGCGGCGGAGGATACCCGCGTCGGGTGCGCGTGGGGCTGCCGCACCGGAAGCACAAGAAGAGGAGCCCGATTAGGGCTGTGCGCGTGGGGAAGAGGGGCACGGTGGCGGCCATTGCCGCCAGCGCGAAGGAGGGGCCGAGCTCGATTGAGCTCGTGCCGGCCTCAATCTTCGACGAGGATAGGTCTAGGAGGAAGAGGCGAGCGAGGCGGAGAGGTCCCTACCCTCGGTTGGCTAGGGGAGGCGGTGTAGGAGGCTGTCGACGGCGAGGTGCGCGGTGGCGGTGAGGTGAGCGGTACGGGAGCAAGGTGGAGGTGATGGGGCAGAGAGAGGGGGTGGCTTGGGTTGAGGTGGAGGAGGAAGTGCTCAGCGGGGCTTTTATAGGCCCGAGAGCCGGCGGGATGAGCTCGGCGGGCGGCGGCGGAGGTCGATCCGTTCGCCCACGGAAGGAAGAAGACGAGGGACGGGTGGCGGTTCCGGTGGGCTGGGGACAGGCGGCGCCAGCGCCGGCCCGTGGCTTCGGCCGAGGGCGGCTTGCGCGGCACGTGGCGGTGAAAGCAGCGGCGGGGCAGAGCGAGGCGAAGCCTCGCTTCTCCTCTCCCGCGGCGGGATGAGGAAGAAGGCGGGGTGGGCCCCGCCTGTCAGCCCAGTGCTGCGGGCCGAGCGGGGAAAAACGGGGAGCTGGGCCACCGTGGCTTTGGGCTCGGTTTCCCCCGGTTCCCCTTTTCTTTTTTTTTTGAATGTAAATTTTCTACTTTTAACCTCATGTACAAGCAAAATTACATAAAGGTCCAATTACAAAAGTGGAAGAGTGTAATTTATACTATAATCTTGCACTTTTGTCCTTGGTAAAATAATTTTCACAAGGGAGTTTGAAATAAACAAAGTTCAAAAGAATTTGAACAAAATTTCCAAAAATTGAAAAGAGATTATGCGTATGATGACATGTTTAATGCACTTAATCGGGGTTTAAGATATGGAGTATCACACACGCCAGGCGCCTTGGTCGGTCGTGGACGGCATGGTCCAGTTCGCAGGACGCTCTACATCCCGCCGACCTCTCCCTTGGTCCAGGAGATCATGGTCGGACGGCCACGAAGGGGTTCAGCGCACGCTGCACCGTCTGCGGCGCGACTTCCATTTTCTTAACATGAAGCAGCTCGTGCAAGACGTGGTGCGCACGTGTGTCATCTGTCAGCGATACAAGTCTGAGCACTTGCATCCGGCTGGTATCCTACTCCCTTTCCCGGTGCCTCAAGGCGTTTGGACTGATATCGCCCTCGACTTCGTGGAAACGCATCCCCGCGTCCGTGGCAAGTCTGTTATACTAACTGCGGTGGACAGGTTCAGCAAGTATTGTCATTTCATACCGTTGGCGCACCCGTACTCCGCCGAGTCTGTCGCTCAAGCCTTCTTCACCGACATCGTTCGACTACACGGCGTACCTCAGTCCATGGTGTCGGACAGGGACCCGATCTTCACGTCGACGTTCTGGCGCGAGCTCATGCGCCTGATGGGCACCAAGCTGCAAATGTCGACGGCGTTCCACCCCCAGTCGGATGGGCAGTCAGAGGCAGCCAACCGCGTCGTCATCATGTACTTGTGGTGCCTCACTGGGACAGGCCACGCCAGTGGCTACGCTGGCTTCCCTGGGCGGAGTTCCTGTTCAACACCGCCTACCAGACGTCGCTGCAGGACACACCTTTCCACGTCGTCTACGGGCATGACCCGCCGTCCATCCGGTCGTATGAGCCGGGGCAGTTCCTGGCGGACGTCCACTACCGGCTGGAGCAAGCTCAAGCGACGCAGAAGCGGCATTACGACAAGGTGCACCGCCACATGGCGTACCAGGTGGGAGACTGGGCACTCCTTCGCCTTCGACAGTGCGCGGCGTCTTCGCTGCCCCAGGCTGTCACTGGCAAGCTCAAGCCGTGCTTCTTTGGGCCGTACCGCTTCAAGCTCATCAATGAGGTCGTCGTCCGCCTTGCCTTGCCGCCCCACCCCCGCATCCACGACGTGTTCCATGTGGGGCTGCTCAAGAAGTTCCAGGGGACACCTCCGGTTGACCGTCTGCCGCCCTTGCATCATGGCGCGGTTGCTCCGGAGCCCGAATGCGTTGTGCGTTTCCGCTTGGCCCGCGGGGTGCACCAGGTTCTTGTGCAGTGGAAGGACGAGTCGGCCGCTTCGGCGACCTGGGAGGACGTCGAGCCGTTTCGCGCCACGTACCCGGATTTCCAGCTCGAGGACGAGCTGGTCCTGGACGGGGGCGGGGGGAGGGGGGGGGAGATGTCATGGTCGGGCGCACGTACTCCAGGCGCCGCCGGGCCTTGACGTGTGCCGCGACGCGGAACGCGCGGAGCGCACAGAATGTGCGGTGGGCGCGCGCGAGGATGCGCTGGCTGCGATCACCGCAGATGGAAAATAGAGATAGCTTTCTATTATTAGTTCCTAAATTAAAGGAGCAGATTGCTCTGGTTAGTTGAGGCCGATGGACATATATCCATGTAACAGACAATTGTTGAGGTTAAGAAAGATATTGTCCGTCTACCTCCCTATCTCTCTCTGCCTTCAACCAAGCCTGCGGCTAAGGGTCTAACCTTGCCGGAGAAGACGGATCGAGGCTACGAACTACGTAGCCAAGGTCCAGCTACCCGAGGGTTTAACACCCTTGACATATGCCAATTTTGATTAACTTATTTAGTACATTATACATCTTGTTATTTTGTAGCTTTGGTGTTTGTGATGTTGATCAAAATGGTGTACAGTACATGATGCTCTGTCAAGCAATATTGGGCAGCATGGGAGCTTGAGCTATCAATCCTGGATCACTAGAAGGTTTTCCTAGCACTGAGAGATATCATTTTTGTGCAGATAATTGTTTGAACCCAAGCTACTATCTGATATGGACTTCACATCTAAGCACTCATATTTGCTCTGAATATCTTATTAGTTGTGGCTTGCCCCAAAGGTTCAGGGTAACAGGCTTAGCAAGTGGTTGTAGCTCGTAAGAGTTAGGGCTGCGATCTTGTGTAGTCACAGTGAAACAGAGTGACTGACCACTCTTTGCTGCATTTATTCTCTGATTATTTGGGTCAGACGGGTTTATGGTTCCACCCACCAAAACAAGGCATATTGGATCTTTCTACTCTATCGCCTGTAAAGCACCTTAAATTCTTGCTTGTTACATTTCCCACCAGAAGGTTCAGGCTTTATGTTTGCATTGGGATACATCTTTACTTTTTAGTATATGATGCTAGAAAATTGCTGTTCCCTTGTAGAAATTGAAGTTTCCTGCTAAATACTGCCCTTTTGTTCTTTTCATGGTGAATGATTCTTCTACTGTTGCACTAAAAAAAATAGCTATTTCTTATTTAGTCTGGTGATTCTTCTGTGTAGATAATTTGCCAATCTAGTGAGGGGGCTAAATTTCTCCATGGACATCATTCAAAGTGATCTTCGAAACAATTCAGGGAAGTATATCTACTGTAGCAAGGGAACTTCTCTTTCTTGAATACGAAGATCTGAAGGTGCATTTTGACAATCTATATTGTCTACTGTTGACTTACATTGAGTTGTGCAGTCAGTTTGCTTGTGTCTTTACTGACACAGTTTATTTCTCTAATTAACAGGATAACAAGATCACTGTTGAAGAAACAGTGAAGGCAATGATGATGATTGTTGGAGAGAAATTGCTTGTAGATATCCTAACAAGACTCAACTGCCATTGTAGGTCCCTTTGGCAGTAGAAGTCATCACTTCATCAGCATACTAAGAAATAGTTGGGCTACAACTTTCACATTATAACGTATTTTGAGTACCACTATGATTAATAATGATAAAAAACCAAGAGCAAATTGTCTTTCTATTTTTTTAAAATAGCGTAAGAGAAAGCAGTTTGTATAGGCGTTACTTATAGATGCAAGTGAGGATGGGGTAAATGAGTTAAAAGAAGATAAACATCCATGCATTTGAGAGCATTACTTGTAAGACGATGGAGAAAATTCTATGCATTGTAATTACACAACAGATGGCTAGGTTAGTGTTATACTCTCCATTGTAATTTTCCATAAATGGAATTACTGAATGAACAATGGCATAAATAGTTTATGTATGTTTCGAATGCTCACAAGCCACGGAAGAAGCAAGTTAAGTTTACTTTGCCAGACAGATTTGACCTAGCCCTATTTAATTGGATGGTTAACCAGTGGTGGTAAATTACCGGTGTCCATATATGCCTAGCTGATTCTGATGGCTGTTGTAGGGTTGGTGATGATAACTTCTCTATTCATATACATGTAGATAAATCTCTAACTTGCTGAATGTTCAACTATGGAGTTTCAGCCTTGCTAGTTAATGTGGCTGCACCATATGTCCTCATGGCTCGTGCAGCTATATCCAGCTACTCCATGACATAAACTTGAACCAAAAAACTCGAAAACACTAAAAGTGAAAACACCGAAACTGCACTTTTTAAGCTATTATTCTTGTCTCAAACTTTTCTGAAAGTGTGTGCTGGAATTCGGTCATAAACTCATAAAGATATTCAGCTAGTGACTGCCGATGTTTTGTAATGCGCCCAAAGTACACTTACTTGCCAATCAGTGCTTTCAGGACACCCTTAAGCAACAAGATGTTATCTGAGCCGGATGAGGAGTACCAGATTCCATTCTACTACACCCCCACCGTGGTTAAATCCAGGGAGCACAGAAGAGTGGCGTTCACATCACAGGTTGTCTGAGCTCAAGTCGTCTCAACAGGACTCGTTAGTGCTCGATTACGGCGGGGGCATCAAGCACATCCCTCCAATGTGGCTGTCCATTCCCCGGAGACCAAAAATGAAGTCTCCTGCATGTACGATTCCAAGACTGATTAAGATATATGCTCCATCTAATTAGGTTCCAAAAGCTTATCTTCTTAGTTCCCTAAGCTGTTTGCGGATTTGAAAAACAGATGCTGAATGACTCCTCTCGATCTTAGCCATTTGCACAAGCCAAGACTATGGACGTACGTATATTAATTTTGGACCAGAGGAAGTGCGTAGTCGTCACTTACTCTCCTCACGATGCATGACAGTCAAGTCCAATGACAAAGCCTTCTTGAGTGTGTCATCATACAATGTGCCTTGAGCGTGTCACGCACTCCAGCCTCCAGTAGAATTGAAAGAACCCACACAACTCCTCTCGTCCCTTCCAACACAGACGACGACACTCGGTATGTAACCTCTTTAGCCTGACATGGATCCACTGACGCGTGGACTGTGGAGCCCGTGTCTCTGCAGTTTGGTGTGGTGCAGTACAACCGCAGAGGATCGCCTAATTAATCCATGATTAACGAATGCTTACTGTAGCATCACATTTGCTAATCATAGATTAATTAGGCTTAATAAATTCGTCTCGCCGTTTAGTCCTGTATAATTAGTTTTATAATTAGATTATATTTTATATTTCAAACTAGCGTCCAAACATCCGATGTGATGGAGCTAAAATTTAGCCCCTCAAACGGGGCCTAAATCTCTGCAAATTCCGCAGTGTTGGCTCGCCTCTTGGTACACACCAAAATTCGCAGTCACCGCCACACAGCCACAGACCTTTTTTTATTTTCTTTCTTGTGCAACAATGGTTCCATCCATAATTTTGATTCGATCTATCGTGATCACAAATGCGCACCACTGCACCATCATAAGTTGGCTGCTGCCCAGTGGCCACTATCGCAGGCTGCCGCATATGCATCTCCGACGAAATCTAATCGATCTCTACTGCACTGCACCCATGCAGCGGTCACGGTGCGGCATTGATTCCGGCCGGTTTGGACGATGCGGCGGCGGCGGCGGCGGCGGCGGCGGCTTGTGGCTTGTGAGGCGTAGTGCCGGGCTCGGTGCGTCGTCGCGACTCGCCACTCATGTTGTGGGGGCGTGTGGCCGACGGCGGCGCAGTCGACGTTGATTGCATTGACGCATGGGATGATTCGGCAGGCATCAATCCCTGTTTATCCCATGCTGCATGGTGGCCGTCGATTTGGTCTAGTGGTCTCCGATTCTACCGGCGCGGCAAGGATGCTCTGCGGACCACCCGAATCTGCCCGGACGAATACGTACGTATGTACGACACAATACGTACTACAACATCAACACGGGCAATACTGATGAGAGGTGAGATCCGAGAGGGCGGTTCCTGTCCTGTCATGCTGTTCACGGTCACGGTGGCCGCCTGGTGTGTGTTTCCTTTTCTGAAGAGGGGTGGGGAAGGTATTGGGTCGTGATCTAAATATTGCTTCACAATTCAAATGAAACTATGAAGATTTTTAGTTTAAAAATAAATAGAAGCGGTCTATTCGTTTTGGTTCCGATCCTTCAAATCTCTAGCTAAAATTTTAATACCCTTTACCACCCCTAGGCGCGTGTCTCCTTGCCGGTCGACATCTGGCGATGCATGTGCGTCCGGTGGCCGTGCCGCTCCGCTCCCCCTCGATCCTACGACGATCGATGGGATACCGGACGGGCGACGTGGGGTATTTGGCGCTGTGCCACTGTACGTTCACAGGGGTCAGGGGCCTACACGTAAAAACACTTGTGCTGCTGCCGACGTCTATAGTTGCAAAACGAAATACTCCTACGTTTGCCGCTTCGCTTTAGGATCTGAAACGGGCGGCCAGCCGGCCACGGTTCTATATTTGCGCAGTTGCACTGGGCACTGGCTGGGTGTGTGCCTGTTTGCACTACCCATCACCACTAAACCAGATATGATGCCGCCAAATTTGATTTGGCTTTCACTGGCACCAGCAAATAATCAACCTGCCGAAAGGAAAGCAGAGCAAAGCATGCCACGTGCTCGCACGGAAGTCCAAAAGGATCGACGCGAGGTGAGGGGAAGGAAGAAGAGATAAACTAAATATATGGCCGGAGCAAGACGTAAGCAACGCTCCAAATTTCAAAAGCTGTTCAAACAATATACATTACACGTATTTTCTTTCTATCAAGTATATGATGAAAAGCTGCCCATGGTATGGCTCCAGTCCAGCTTAGGACGAAGAGTCGACGGGCAACCTTGTTAACCGAGGAATATTCCAGTCAGCTGGCTCCTGGGATTAACCGCGGGTCGTGGCAAAGGAGCATATCTAATGACCGACTGGCCGTCGTCTCGGTCCATCCAATGCGCGCGGTCACACCACCGGTGTCCGGTGGCATGGCAGCTGTCAAAGTCGAGCAGTCGACATAGGAAATGGATCCTGTGTGCAGCTGGGTCACTGAGAGCGAGTGAGTTTAATAAGGTCCACCCTGCATACACAAGTCACTTGGCTTCTTGAGGACAGCCGTAAACGGCACGGATATGATGCTAATACTATTTTGAAAGAGTGAAATGGTACGTCGTGTACTTAAATTTATTGTGTGATACCATTAATGTTTATGATTTTTCAAAGTGATCATCTGGGTCTTTTAACTTTTCAAAGTGATCATCTAAGTCCCATCAACTTTTTATTTTTCATTCACTTGAAGTCAAATTCGCGGACATAGATTTACACTGGAATGACCCACTTGAAAAGTTGAAAAACTCAGATGATCACTTTGGAAGATCATAGATCTAAATACTACCACGGAATAAGAATAAAAATCTGGCTTGCAATTCACTCTTTTGAAATTCTAGCTTGACTTAAGACAAACCTAAAATTTCATTTTTTTGTTGATAGAGGGAATACGATGCTGTCCAATGGAAATAGTCTTAGCAAATGTGAATTCAACCCTATTTACACTACTATAAAAGTTTGTTGTAGGAGTGCTCTCCATTTCACAACAACCGCTCCTATTGTGTCCAAGGCGGACCCCACGAGGTGCACCGCTCCTGCTATAAGCTCAACAGGAGTGGTGCACCGCACCAACTGCTCCTACTACTAGCAAGAGGTGCCGTCCACCGCTCTCAGCAGGAGCGGTTCATGCCGTGCACCGCTCCTGCTGACTGCATGTTAGCAAGAGTGGTGCACGGAACCGATAAAATTTATTAAATCCAACCAGTCCCAATAAAATTTATTAATCTTTTAGTAACATATTTTTCAGACTTCCGTTAAAAAAACTCCCTAACATGTAATAGAGTTGACCCGACGGCACCAACCACGTTCAGTCCAAGGTTCACCGCAGTTGGTCCTTGGTTGAGAGAAAATGAACCATCAGTGCACGTCGCTAATTTATTCTGGCGCTGTGGTCCGTAGCATGATCATCTGGGGGCTGTTTGGTTGCCTCGCCTACGTGCTAGCCAGGCCACCCGAGGACGAAGCCCGCTGTTTGGCAACCCAGGCTATCCATATAGCCAGGCCAGATTGGTCAAATTGGCCTCGCAGGGTGGCCCTGTGGGAATGGCCAAATTGGCCGTTTGTTGCTGGCTCGGCTCCCGCAAGCGCTCACCTGGCTCCCACCGCCATCTGACCCCCGCCGCCTCGACGTCCGCCGTTTGGCCCGGCTCCCGCTGCCGCTCGGCTCTCGCCGCCGCCCGACTCCCGCCGCCTCGACGTCCACTGTTTGGCCCGGCTCCCGCCGCTGCTAGGCTCCCGCTCCCATTTGCTCTGCCTTCCTCGCTCTCCCTGCTTTCCCTTTGCTTCCCCGCTCGTGCAGATTGGACACCGCCCACCATTGCCGTGCCCAAGCTCGAGCTCGTGCGCTGGCCATCCCCATCCATCTCTCTCGACTCCAACACACGCATCGGTGACCCTCAAGCTCACAGCCGGATGTGGGAACGAATGGGCGCGACAGCACGTGGCTGCAAGGACGATGACATCGGCGCTCGGCTGGATGTGGAGAGGGGCGGGCCGCGTCCGCGCTCGGGTGGAGGCGCGAAGGGGCCGGCCGCGGCGCAGCCACATCTTCGACGGTGAAGGGGCTGGCGGCGTCGAGTGCCCTGTGGAGAGAGAGAGGGCGGAGGGGATGGAGGAACGCGAGAGATCTAAACAAGAGCTAGGTCTGAACGAGCTACGCAGGGAATGCGTCCAAACACAATTTACTGAAGTACAATAGCCCAGAGTGGCCTGGTCCCAAATAGGCTGGCCAGGGAAGACGGAAGGTCAGGCTACAGCTGAACGAGCAACCAAACAGACCCTCACATCCCTCGAATCTCTGTGCGTGTGCCCTGTGGCACACCCGACGCCAACACTGCTGCAAAGGCAAAAAGGAGCACCCAAGTACAAGCAGGAGAAAAAGGAGGAACACGAGGAAGCGAAGGAATCAATCCCAGGCGCGCGCGGAATCACGTTTCCCTCCACCACGGCACCACCCGCCCACCCCGTCCCTCCGCGGCCCGTACGCGGGTCCCTATCGTCGTCCTGTTCCACCCGTTCAACCCTCCAAAACGTTCAACGGTCAACGTTCAAACCCCACGACCCAGCCAGCTCCCAGCCGGGCACAAAAACAATTCCACCCGCCATCCGCCACACGGCGCACAAGTCTCCGCTTCTCCGCCGCGCCACCGCCCGCATACGTAAACGTAGACCCTGCCCACCCCGCAACCTATATATGCGCTCTCCTCCCCATTCCTCTCTCTCATCAGTCATCACAAACCCTCTCTCTCTCTCTTCCCTCTCGAGTCGACAGTCAGCTCCACTTGACGACCTCCACCGCTTCGTCGTTCAACGTTTCCGGCAGCAACCTACAACTAACACAAGGCAGCATCGAACGTTTCCGCTTCCGCCAGCACTCCACCACAATGGTCCTGCCGATGAATCGCGCGACGAGGGCGGCGTCCAGGCTGGTGCCGGAGATCCCTCTCAGCCTTCTGCGGCGGAGCAGCAAGCCGCAGCAGCAGGCCGAGTCGGCGGCCGTGCCGGCGCACTTCGTGTGCCCCATCTCCCTCGACCTGATGCGGGACCCGGTGACGGCGCCCACGGGCATCACCTACGACCGGGACAGCGTCGAGGCCTGGCTGGCCCGCGGCAACGCGCGCTGCCCCGTCACCGGCCGCCCGCTGCGCCTCGCCGACCTCGTCCCCAACCACGCCACGCGACGCATGATCCAGGACTGGTGCGTCGCCACCCGCACGCCCCGGGTGCCCACGCCCCGCGTGCCGCTCGCCGACGCCGACGCCGCCGACGTCGTGGCGGAGGTCTCCCACGCCGCCGCGCGCGGGGACGCGAAAGCCTGCGCGGCAGCAGCGGCCGTGGCGCGCGCGCTCGGCAGGGAGAGCGACCGCGACCGCCGATGCCTCGCCGCCGCCGGCGCCGCGAGCGCTCTCGCGGCCGCCTTCGCGCGCCTCGCCGGCTCCAACAGCGCCGCCGCACAGGGCGAGGTCCTGGCCGCGCTCGCCGGCTTCTTCCCGCTCGACGCCGACGCGCGCCGCTGCATTGCCTCCGAGCCCGCCCTGGCGTCGCTCGTCGCGGCCATGCGCCGCGGGGACGGCGGCGTCACAGCGCGGGCCGGCGCCGCGGTGGTGCTGCGCGAGCTGGCGTCCTCGGCCGACGCCGCCACGCTCGAGGCCGTCGCGCGGGCGCCCGGGATGTGCGACGCGCTCGTCGGCCTCGTCCGGGACCCCGTCTCCGCGCCGGCCACCAAGGCGGCGCTCGTCACGGCCTACTACCTCGCGTCCGCCTCCAGCTCCGACAGCGCGGCCGCGCGCCTGCTGGCCGAGCGCGGGGCCGTGCCGGCGCTCCTGGAGCTGCTCGTGGACGCCGACAAGGGCACCAGCGAGAAGGCGCTCGCGGCGCTCGACGCCGTGCTGTGCGCGGACGCCGGGCTCGCCGCCGCGCGCGCGCACGCGCTTGCCGTGCCCGTGCTGGTCAAGAAGATGTTCCGGGTGTCCGACATGGCCACGGACTTCGCCGTCTCCGCGCTCTGGCGCCTGTGCCGCGGCCCCGGCGGCGACGCGTGGCGCGCCGAGGCGCTGCGCGTCGGCGCCTTCCAGAAGCTGCTGCTGCTGCTCCAGGTCGGGTGCGGCGGCGTCACCAAGGAGCGCGCCAGCGACCTGCTCAAGATGCTCAACGGCTCTAGGGCCAGCGCCGAGTGCATCGAGACTGTCGACTTCAAGGGGCTCAAGAGGCCATTTTGATTGACTTTACGATCAGCCTAGCTAGCTTGATTTAGATCGAGTTTCCTTTCATTGTTTCTGTGAAGATTGATCCGACACTTAGATCAGATGTGTGGATAAAAAGATACATACAGCAGGATAACCAGTAGATTTAGGAAAAAAAATTTGGACACTGTAATTGCACATTATTCATATACAAAGTGAAGAGAAGAACATAGAAGAATCGAACATAACATTTTGTGCCAATTTTATTTGCTGCCTTCGAGATGAAGTTATTTCGTCATTTCTTGAACACTTTAGCCTTATTTGGAATGAGGAAAGTTAAGCTAGTCAGGTGAGAGCAGAAGGATATGACTCGATCAGAAGCCAGCTACCCAGCTATCATAATCATCCAAAATCTCATGCCGCGTCTGTTGCTGCTAGCTGCTGTCTAGTCGTTCAGACAGTTCATACTCCCAATAATCCATGTGATGGCGAGAGCCATGCTTCAGATTCGTGCTGCAAAACAAGACACCAAACACGTCTTGGGTTTCGTAAAAAAAAAAAAAAAATCACTTCTTGGGTTTGATAGCTAGCCTCACCTGTTCAGTTTCTTCACCATAAACAAAATGAAAGAATCGACTCAACTACTACCTCGTTCTTGCACGATCCCGGTGACCCGGTTGGTCCCGGCGGCAAATGCATCCATGTGCTCTTATTCCATTCGCCCAGCATGCGTGCTTTGCTCCCACACGGCTCAAAACGGGGCATCCTTTACGGCGTTCATCGGCTTTGTGGCTGTAAAGCTCGACCTTTATTTTTGTCTAACTCATCGATCTTTAGTTCCTTCAACAATAGCTGCTGCATTTTTTTGAAAAACGGACGGCTGAGAAGCACGGGCAGGGAACACCTGGATCATGAACAGATCTGAAATGATCACGCAGCAGAGAAATTGGGGCAGGACAGGACAGGAAACTGAAGGCGGGCAGCAGCCAGCAGCCTCGGTGGTTTACACCAAGAATAGATGAGACGAAGAAGAAAAGGCCAAGGAGCAGCAGCGTCTAGTCTTCGCCGACGACGAGCCGTGACGGCACCGATCATGGTCCACCGCTCGAGTCGACGAGTCGTCGCCGTCGCATCCGTCGCTCAGACGACGGCAAACATTAACGTTCAACCTCTGCTCATCCGTATTCCGAGCTAGCAACAGCTCATCGCCGAATTCCGTTCCGTCCAAATTCCAGCTCTGAACTTGAGTAAACAATGACAGCTACAGAAGTGCTGTAGGACTACGGAGGAGGAGGATGAGGGCGGAGACTTGGTCTATTACGACACCGACGGCATACATGATATGATACCAGCAGCATCGGTAGAGGGTAGTAGACCACTAGCAGAGCACCACACTACTATTCTCGCAAACCAAATGGACCGGCAACGAACGCTGACCTCTCGCGATCCGATGACGAGTGACCCCCCGCACTTGTTTTATAATACTGGTGGCCGTTGCCGTCGTTGCTGCTGCGTGGCTCACCAATTTGTGGCGAATCTTGTCAGGGCGGCGGTGTTTGGAATGGGAGAATTTATTTGTGGTAGTATCCATCGCATCAAACTTTAGAGCTTTTCAAGTGACATGGAATGCTCTAAATAAATGTTTTTTAGCAAAAGTTTGTTTTGTTGCTACCCAGAATAATCCATTTTTCTCCCTTTTGACATATACCCTATAATATATCAGAGACTCCATGTAGGCCATGTTTGGATTAGTTAAAAACTAGTCCATCAACCTGTACTCTCGCATGGTTAGATGATATAGATTTAATCTTTAGTAAGCTTAGAAATGATTATTTTAATTTATCTTTTGTGAATGCATTGTGGGTATTTTATATACAAATTTAGGAATTATTTAAATATATCTTCTAGGATGGTATATTAGATAATTTATATGCAGACTTAGGACTTATTTTAATTCATCTTTTAAAATAGCATATGTATAATTTATATGTAAATTTAAGGGGTTATTTAATTTATATTTTATAATAGCATGGCGGGTATTTTTTATGCAAATTTAGAAGGTTATTTTAATTCGTATTTCATAATGGCATGGTGGGTAATTTTTATATAAATTTATGGGTTACTCCGTATTTTATTTTACCTTTCATTATGGTATAGTTGGTATTTCTTTAGAAAATATAATTGGTTAGTATTATTAGAGTTACACGATGGACGGACAGATCTCTGATTTTCGTGAGAATTTCTAGAATTCATTTGTTTTTCTAATGTGTCTGGTGAGGATTAATGTAAAGATTCCAAAAAACCCTTTAATTAGTAATAGCAAGATTAGTAAGGTTTGATGTACCACTGCATATACAAATTTTCTATCATAGATAGAGTAGCTGCCAGCGAAGAGCTAGGTAAACAATATATTGCTAAAATTTTCACCGTGCAAAGGTGTGAATATGCTCGTGGCATAATAAAAGCACAGCAGCAGTAGAAGAAAAATAAATCTACATGATGTTTAGTTACCACGCTATATATTTTGCACTATCGTCCATTTGATACGAGCGAGAAGAAAGGGTCATAGGCTTAAGAAGCATTGGAAAGTATGGCGGCGTCTGCACGTAGTTTGTAGCAGCTATTTTCTACGCTAGCCCTGCACAGCAGTTACGGTTCCCACCGAGCATGGTAAGCAAGTCATTCTCAATCATGAGACAGTTATGAAGACCGGCATCTCTGTGTCTGGATTTCATAATGGCAAAGTGGATAATAATATATAGTTTTTGGTGTTACTATTTAATATTGTTTTTATAATTAATCTGCTAATTGATGATAGGATGTCTCTGGTTATTGTGAAAATTTCTATAATTTTATTCTTTCTAATGCATCTTGTGAGGATTAATAAGGAGGCTCTAATAAAAATTTCTAATTATTAATAGTAAGATTATGTACAATATATCTGTTTTATAGAAAGGTTTCTTACATCTTTATCAGAAAAAGTTACGTGATTATTTAGTAGGGTGAATTTTTAAATGTGAAAAAAATCGACAAAAAATAGGATAAATTTGAAAATAGAAAAAGCTTAAAAAAGAAGAAATTTACTTTCAGTGAGAATTAAACTCAAAACCTTTCATGATGGCATAGGTGGGAAAAATCTTTTAAAAAAAAGAAGAAATTTGTTTTCGTTGAGAATTAAATTCAATATATTCATAACGACAAAGATGGGTAATTACTTTGAAAATGGATCTAATGGCTATTAATATTTCAATATGTCAATTGATGGTCGGATGTTTCTGATTATTGTGAAAATTTATAGGATTTTTTTCTTTTTTGTTAGCGCGTCTCGTGAGGATCAATGTGGAGGCTCCAAAAGAAACCTCCAATTAGTAATATTAAAATTTGCGGCTAAATATGCTATGCATTAGTGCATCCAACCAATTAATTGGTACTAATAGAGTGTATACTTATTAGCTGTTTTTTTTTTGAAAATAAATGATGATTGTATTTTTTTTGAATAAGATGAGCGAGTCAAAACCTGGTAGTAGCTATAAATAAAACCATTGAAAGTGCTTAATTATATGTGTAAATAAAAAACAACTGTTCTTCATGTGGAATCTGAGTTCGAAATGGGACATTCGCCATTGTTTTCTCTTTCCGATGAAAAATGGGTTATTATTTCTTGATGCTTTGCTCCGGGTGTAAAACAATTGAAAAAATATAGGCTGATATCGTCAAAGACTGGGCTAGTTGGTCGTTCATATTTGTTTCTTGCTATTGGTTGGTTATGAATGCCTAGACTGGCGAGAGGCATGCCTGTTTGAATAAGGTTTCGCGAGTGCTGACTGCTGACTGGTTCAGCCATCTCCATCACTTGTTTATGGAACGCGGCCGGTAGCAGACATATATCACACCTGTCCTGTTGTGCACGTCCGTCTCGTATAGCTACTGAATCAGTAGCAAGTAACGGAACTCATTTGTCCGTTAGAGCAAGGCCAATAAATTTAACCTGTTTAATTGTTGGCAGCACAGAAGGCTATGCTATATATAGCAAATCTAATAGTGTATTCATACGACAATTGACCGTTGGTTTATACTACATAATTAATGTCTGACCACCTCGCTCTCTTTAGAACCTGTGTCTCAACTATATATAGTCGCCATGTTTCGGTTCAATGGCGTCGACCCTCTATCCCGGTTCGTCGTCCCGGGTCATGGGTCGGGGTCGACGCGGGTCGACGACCAAATCTCTATGGTTCGACGACCCATTGCAAATATGTCTGGGACGAGATGCAGATGGAGAAGCTTATGACTTTGGCTTAAGGATGCGAAAGGGAGGCACACTGTGGCTTCTAGAGATGCGGCCGCCGATGCGGCCACAACACTTGCTAGACGCCTGGAGCTCGATGCAGATGTGCCTATCGAGGAAGACACGGGCGCGCCAGTCACTGGCGGGCAGCTGCCGGGCATTTCCTCGCTGGCCGGAGGGGGAGGGGTGAGGCGCGCCGTCGTCTACTCGTATCGCCTGGCCGCACGCCGCAGAGAGAGGGAGGAGGAAAGGGAAAGGTGGGAGGGGGGAGGCGGCGGAAGAGAGTGCGGCGGCTGCAGGCTCTGCTCGCGTGGGGGACTGGGGGAGTAGACGAGGGTTAGGGTATAGAGTGGGTTGGTGGGCTTTTTCGATGCTGGGCTAAGTGTGAAAGGATGGCCCAATATGTTTTCTTTTGTATCTTTTGTATATAACACTATATTTATCTTTGGGACCCGACCTTCGACCCAAACCTTCGTACCAAGGTCATCGATCCACATTTTATTGGGTCTCTTATCAATTCTTGGATCCTCGTCCCAAAGGGGTATAGCCATCTCTTACCATGTTTTTTTCAAATAGCGATCCTCGACCCGTGACCCCATACCTCAACCGCATCGATCTGATACCTTTGTGATCTGGTACCTTTGTTACTATGGTCTCAGCTGCCTACAAGTTTACAGCCCGTTTTACTTCTCCCTCCTCTTTTCTTTTTTCCACACCATCATAAATCTGATGTAGCAAAGTATAAAACATGCTTAGGTAAGTTTATTATACTTACTCTTGCTGTTTGAAATTTAGCTTTTAAACTTCCTTTGGTCTCTCCCCCTCGCCAATAGGACTAGAGTTTTATTTAAATCCGACCAAAATTACATAAAGGTTCTTGAGAAACAAAGAATTATGAAGATAACATCCTCTTTATCATAGTGTATCTCAGTAACAATCTGCCGTTCTTCATTTTGTTCTGGAATGCAGCCGATGGACATAGCAAATTGTCAAAACCAGAGTTGAAACCTTGTATGAACTTTGACGATGAATCTTCACCCTCGAAAAGCCTGGGCAAGTGGCCATTGCCTCAACTCCACTATATAGACACAACAGAACTTTAATGAACGACATCAATTGTGTCCTCGTTGGAAGAGGTAACGACATCAAATTGGTGCTATCTTACCATGTGGATTCACAGCATACTAATGAGGTCTGTGTCTAATGTGATGACGTCTTCGACTGGGAAGAACAACCCATACAAGGCAATGATGAATTTTTCGAACACTACCACAAACATATTGAGAAAAAGCCACCATCCCATGCACTCTCTTTGGGAATTGGTACTATGTTATCACTAGAGACAACAGGATAACAAGATAACTATCTTATCACTGTCTGCAACATGTTTATTGCAAATAGAATTTCGAAACCTATTTGTGAAATATGTTGGGATTAAAGGGCAATAATACTACACCAATTAATCCCTTGGTGAACAATGAGGACATCCAACAGAGATACGCAGTGGAATGAAAATAATCACATGTACATGAAAGATCAATTTACGTGGAAAAGCTCCTCAAGGTGAGGAGTACAAACCACGGGACCAACCGGTCCACTCCAAGCCTCCACTATAATCAACAATGGTTACAAGGAGTCTTTACTAGATCCTCTAGAGGATTACAACAGCAGCAACACATCCACTTTGATGCATCTAGGCATCAACAACCACAACCTTCTAACAAAGAGATGAGACAAATAGAGAATTTCAGATTTTGTCCCCCTAGGCAATCAGTTCATTTCTTCCAAACTACAGCTCCCCTGTGCATGAAATTTGGTGGTCAAGTAGATCCACGAGTCCCCTAACTGCTGTTAAAGTTTCAGCACAATCTGACACTATTTGACCCCCTCAAACACATCATCTACCAAAAGTACTATGTGCTGAAACTGCAGCTGACTGAACTGAAGAAACCCCTCTCAAATCTGATGCTAAACACAACCAAACCTCAAACCAACTGGATAGATCAAAGTGCTACAAGTATATAACAAGCTCACCAAGTTTGGCGCCAATCCAGCCACGTTTGAGCCTCCAATCACAAGCTTGATGTTGATTGCTTCAAAGTCACCAAATCTGGACAGATTTGCTTCTCCTTCATCTTTCTCACGTTGTGCTGCTCACTCCCTGTTCCTCAAAGGAAGCTAAGGTTTTTGTTCTTATATACTTCACAAGAAGTAATCTCAACTGTTCATTCCAACCGAAATCAACGGTGCTCAAGCAATGGACTTATAGGTTGGTTTTGCTGGGCTCAGATACATCTCCATACGGAGGGATAGCCCAACAAAATCCTGTTAATGTTGGCCCTTTTTGTTTAGCAGTGAAAATTTATTGTAACAAGATAGATTCCGTAAGCAACACATCATAACAATTTTAATTTGGTGCCAAGTTGATTTTTGGATGCCTTATTATAATTTTGATCGATTCATGGTTAGAACAAGAGAAAAGTTTATTTTTAACCATTGCGGTTGTATGATTTTCAACCTTGAATTGTGAAACCGGATACCCAGGGCTCCTAAACCAACCAATCCGGGTGAATATCACCTTACCATGTTGAAAGCGGTTTCGGATGATCATTTTCTATTTTTTAAAATGATAAAACTTTATTTAATCTCTAAAAAATCATAATTAAGTCAGTTTAAATCTGAAAATATGAAATTTACATAAATTTTCTCTACAAATATAATCTATCTATTAGTGCTCTATTTGGAGATTTTAAAAATTATGTGTTCCTGTTTTAATATTATATTTAGAGCAATAAAATAATAGGTGTAGGAATAAATAAGTTATAAATATCTTCAAATAGATATTAAAAATGTTCATATTTGTCTAATATAAATAAATTCATTATGATTTTTTGGATATTAAACAATGGTTTATTATTTTTAAAATAGAAAACTACCCTTCAATACCGCATTCACTAAAGACAAGGGGTTGTTTTGTTTGGTCTGGTTAGTTCAGAGGCCTTGGCTACCCGGTTTCATAATTTGGGGTCGAAAATCAGAAGTTAAACCATCTAATTTAATTTGTTGCTCATTATTGGACGCTCCCTCCATCCCAATTTATAGTTTGTTTAACTTTTTTGGCATCCGATCAAACCGGCTCGTCTTATTCAATATAAAATCCTCTTGATGTAGGGGAAAACCCCTCCAGGTTTGTAAAAAAAAAAAAGATTCAGCCCGAGCATGGCGGACTAAATTTCTAGAAGCTATTTTTCAGCATTTCTAGTAATACATGGACTAAAAGGTCCGACTCTAAAGCTTTAGACAAACCTTTGGACTATTTGTGCACTAACGACTATATTTGGATTTGAATCAACCACCAAAGGACTGGAAGGTTCGATGACGTGATTACACTAAGCATGATACTAATAGTATAGTAAACAAGTAGTTGCCGAGGTGGATGAAAAGTTGAGCTATTCGGAAGGTCTGACCTAAGGAAATTGCACTAGTCAGACCATATGGTGTACACGGGGAATATCTGCCTTTCTTTCTAATGTCTTCCACGAGTGGTGGGCTATATATATGGGTTCACAACCACTACTTCATTACTCTTGACACTCTAGCAACTTCATACATTTTATTGACAAATTTGGAGAATTATTAGCTCATCATTGACAAAGTCGAAGCAAGAAAAAGAAAGAGAAGAAACATCGGACCACAAGCAAGACTGAAGTGACGATGAGAATAATAATAAAAATAAAAAGAGCAAGAAATTCTCAAGGAAGGGTGATGCTTATATTGGTGAATGAGTAGAGATGAAGACCCTTCAAGCAACTCATCACCCTCTTCTTCATGAGATAGTGACAATGATGGTGTTGTTGGCCTTGCTATTGCTTCATCGTCGTCTCCATCACCACCTTCACCATGCTTTTTATCAAGCTCACATCGTAGACTTATGGCTAAGGATGATGGTGAAAACAATTGACGATATTAACAATGATGACGCTCGAAGAAAAGTAGTAGGTTTAGTTTTTAAATGGCTGAAAGAAGGACTGCTAAAAATTTGGTGCTAATGCTATTATTAACAAATTTTCTAGAGCTGATTAAAAGCATCATCTGCTGCTGGAAATATATTTACAAAGGTTGACTATACTATGAGCCATCTCTTGAAAAACATTTTTAGGGCCAGCTGAGACTATGAACTCCCCGCAGAATCTATTGCCAGGGGTTGCTCAACATCTGATCTTGTAAATGCTTATTTCTAGACTATACAGCAGATATAGTTAAATAGCCTGCTTTGAAAATGCCCCTCCTAATAACCCCCACGAGAAATTGTGTGTACTTATAGTAATTGATATGCCAAAAAGATGGAGCCGCCTCTAAAAATAAAAAGATGTGTATCTAAAAATCAATTCATACTAGTGACCTCATCTCCTGGTCTGACCAAGATTTGTGCTAAAATTATACGGTATGTCACATGAATTTCTCAACAACTTATATAATTTTCGTTCGTAAGCCATGCAAAAGCACTATAAAATGTTATTACTTGTATTACTTTCATCCTAATTAAGCCAATACATGCGTGCTTGAGGGAAAATGAAAGAACAACCGATTGAACCTATATACCGAGAGGAAACAAAAGAAACACTTGATACATATAATGTCGTACTATTAAATATAACTATCCCTCTGCTTTGGTGCTGCTACAGCGGCATCGTCTTGTCCACGCAGCACACAACATGCACGTTTTCCATCTCGTGTCGACGGGTGAGAGACCATCCATGCACCTCGTTTCATGGCCTGGTTTGTGGTGGGCAGCCATTGTTTGGGCTCCACGTCTGACATGAAGCCCCAGCCGGCTTCATCTCTAGAGGTGGCAGCTTGTGCCACCACCGCCTCCAGACCGACGGCAGCGCGATGCCCAAGCCGTCGTCTGCCAGCAGAGGCCTCGCGGCGGCGGCCGGACGACATGTCCGGGAGCCTGACAGGATCACGAACAGCAGGAGCAATGGGACGACAACCTTTGATCCCGACCCCGTCATGCCGCCGTTCAATCGCCGCTCTGCGTTTCTCTGTGTGTGTGTAAGTGTTTTGGTGGCACAGTATTGTGAGATATATCACACTCGAGATCAGCAGCTAGATCTAAGCTATATCTAGCTACCAACTATGGCCTGGTCTGTGGTATACTGCGATCGATATGCTAGCTACCTCTGGCAACAACTATATATATAGGTTATATATGAATGAAGCTACTTGAAAGCTAAGCTCGCTCATAGTGGACTGATAAACCCTAACAATAGACTTGAGAAATTTCCATGCATGTAAACATAGTACATCAGATTTCTTCTTACGTGTGCGACCAAAGTCACGCGTTGCAAGTTGCATGCCGTCGACCCATATTCGATGATCTGATTGTCCACGCGGTTTTCATGTTCTACTAGTAATTAAGGGTGGCATTGAAATCAATGGTCGTCCATAGCTGATGAGAGAAGTCTCGCGCAGAGCGGTACACAGTACTAGCTAGTTGCAGATATAAATCAACTATATATACTGTACACTATATATATACTGGTAAAAGTCTTGCGTATGTATGTCGAGTCAAGGTCTACACACATATTGTACACTTGGTCAGCTGGCATGCAGGGCATGAGGTAGGTATATCTTGCCGCGAAAAATGCTGCATGGAGAAAAACGCAAAAAAAAAAAAAAAAGTACGGTGCAGCACTTTGCGCATGCTGATCTACCCGTAAGTCGTAAGGCCGTAACACTTTGAAGAAATACTCTGTTTGCATATCAATATTGATCGAATTCGAAGAGGAAGTAACTATATAATGATGATAATAATAATAATACCTCTAAATCCTTTTTTTTCTCGTTGACTTGTTGACTTGCTAGGTTTAGCGCACATATATGGTCGATGACTTGTTGGTCAGCTTGCCGGGTCTAGATCATATCCATGCATACCACAAGTGCAAAGTAACTATTAGCTTAGTCTTAGGCCGTATGGCCTCTACATTACGTTGGCTTCGTGGACTTTGGACTATCGACCCCCAAACTAAATTCCATGTTTGAATTCCTTGACTTGGACTTATTGTCACAAACTTAACATGTACAGTCAAGTACAGAACTGACTCATCAAATTATGTGAAACTAGAAAGTGACCCACGCTAATTTATTTACACAGATAGATCGCTGTCATATATTTGACGTATTGTTCAATTAGGTACTGGGTTAACTCCACTATAGATTAATCACTGTTTGGAAGCCGGTTTATTGGCATAGGTAATAAGGAAAAATGGTCTTATTTGTTGGGGTTGCTGCCCTTCTTTGGGCAATATGATGCACACGGAATGAACTTGTTTTTGAGAAAAAAACAGTATTGTTCCTTTATGCAGGCTACTTTTAAGGGAGCTTACTAGCTATGGCTTGGGGGAGAGCTACAGCATGAGGATACAAGGAAGAAAATCCGCCATTTGTCAAGAAGAGTATTGGAAGTCATTGCTTTGGAAACTTTTGCCAAGAATGGATGCAGGAATAACATTACAATTTTGTCTTGATAATTTAGCTACATGTGACTGCAGAAGCTGAAAACATTCCATCATCTACAAATCTTATATTTTAATATTGACATTTCTTCCATTAGATATTTCTCTCTATACTCATATCTGGAAACTTGGAATATTGACCATTTTCTATGTATTTGAGAAGTTTACATTTATTCATGACAATTATTAGTTTAGTTCAGAGCAAGTATCGTTTGTAGTGTCTGCAGCTAACATGTTAAAATTTGAGCAACAATTTTGTAGGGAAATTTGGATGCTACTTTTTTTTCTCAAAAAGGAAAAGTTAGATTTTGATGTTGTCAATCATGCCACTTAATGGCATTTCAAAGAACGCAAAATCTATTTTTGATAAACAAGTGTGGCATGAGTACAATTTCCCATTATGTATGAAAGTTTAAATTTACAATTAGCTTTTCTTGTCCCAAACAATATTTATACATTATCCATGATGTTTTAAATTCCTACTTATTGCATTTATCTCATGTTATATATTTTCTTTCTTGGTATAACTGATTCAGTTAAATCTAGCTAGCTAGGAATTTACACCGAAATACTATTTTAGAAAGGAAAGCTAAATATAAAAGTTGTACATGCTTTTCCCCTCGCATTATTGCATCGTAATTTGTTTCTAGCCAGTTATTGTATCAATATTAAGTGAGGAAAATCAGTTCTACATTTTATATGAATGTTGTTGGGATTAATATTGGATCATGGCACTTGGCCTTGAAATATCTACATATAGAGGTGCATGTGGAACCCCCACCTTTTTTGAACCCTATTGTATATGGGACTCCATTAGAATTCTTGCGATGTTAATAATGAAGGAATACAGTAATAATATTTTTTTGGTAATTAACCCAATGTAGGTTCTGTAAATATCTTTGCTACCATTATGACTCATATATATTACAGTTTCTAGTTTAATTTTGAACACTAATATGAAAAACCAAGGGACTTAGAATAAATCCTTTTATTTGGGATCCTATTTTTACCATGCAGATAATAAAAAACACATTTCAAAATGATTTTTATAGGCAGCACCGTCAAAATGATTTTGAAAGGATTTTTAGACATGTCATCTCTTTGAAAGGCCTACCTCTTAAAATCATCTTTATAGGTGTCTCTACTAACAATCAATATTTTTAAATTGATTTAGTTTTTTATCTATTTAAACATAATGGTTCCTATATTTTATAATTAGTTTATGCTAAATATTTTCCACACGATTATATCCATTGTATTTTGCATTCTTCTTCTTCTTCTTCTTCTTCTTCTTCTTGTTATTGTTCTTGTAAGAGGAGGAGCTATGCCATAGTTCTCACAACAATCTTTATTCTTTTTCTATTAGTTGGTGATACAATTTGGACATGTATACAAAAATTATGACTCTTGGTAGAGGATGTAATATTTCATATGTGCATACATTATGTTCTTTTCCGCCATTGATAAGAGACAAATATGACTCTTCTTGTGATATGTTTTGGTAGGCATAAAATTAGTCTTTGGAAAAAAATTAGCTGAAAGTCTGAGAGACTAAATATAGACCCGTAACTATTGTCCAATGAACCATATCTACTTGATAACATGAAAATTTTAAATAGAACAGAACGCTATCTACTCTCCGGATATGCCTTTGACTCATTATACTATGAAAGATACCTCATTGCCTCATATAAAGCCTCAAAATTGTCTGATCTTTTTTTACAGCCAATTAGCATTTTAAGTTCAACATGGCACAATATATCCTCTAAAATCAAATTCATGATCATCATCATTGCCACCACCACCACCACCTCCACCAACATACATCGTACATTTTTAGTGTAACCTTCAATTTCTACTTCATCATTATAATCACCACTTGATAGCAACAATTTTGTGATTTAATTATTATATTTAGCACAAATGCATATTTTATTAAAAATAAGTAAAATATTAATATGAATAACAGAAAGGTTACAACATATTAGTATATCACATAGTACAATATCCAAAATTGCAAAGCAATATCACATATTTAATCATGCCCTATAATGACAAATTCAAAAGTTACCTCACAAATTAGATATGTATAATGAGTAATAATATAAATATTTTCCACACTTAAGTACTACATTTTTTAATATTCAAAAAATATTGCATAGTAGTATTACATAGCGGACATATTCATAATTTAATGCAAAAAGTAAAATTATAATATGAAAATAGTGTACTACCAATGAAAAAAAAGGAAACATTAAATAATGAAATATCACTACTTGTCAAAATACTACAAGTTCACAAATTATTTCACACAACATATACAATGATATAACATATTCACAGGATAATTCACGTATGCATTTCTATGTCTCCATTCATGATAACCTCCTAAAGACAAGAAAATATGAAATTGAAGCTATAAAATCACATGCAAAACCATAGGAGTCTAGTCAAAACGAACAAGATTGGCTAAAAATTTGAGTTACAATCCATTATTAAATTACACATGATACCCTCTTTAGGTGATACAAATCACTAATTCAATCACTAAAGCAATTAATGATGCCCTTTTTAGGTGTCACAAATCACTAATTCAATCACTAAATTAGTTAAGTTACATATTAAATTTAAAAATAACATGGGAACTACATATCTTACTTGATAGAGCCAACTTCTTTAGGTAAATATGAAAACCAATTCCGATGAGAGATTTGACACCATATCAATTTCTTATGTCTTTTAAAATTTTACACCACATCGATCACAATGACATATAGAGTCATCTATGTCATTAATATATGTAGGTCATATGTCAAAATATTTCTAATTTGAGTCTGAAAATAATGGAATAACCCGTCTTAGACTACTAGAGGTCCTCTATTAGAACAAACATGGTTTGAATGGACAGTCTCTTGAAATAATCATCCTATCTCTAAACATACACAATGTTAGTGGTGGCCGTCTTGGTAGATGACCGCCTCTAGAAATACATACCATGAGGCAGGCTTTTAACATGGGTTTTTTTAGATGAGCATGTAGGGGTGATAAGGACCTATGAATGTTACCTACAAAATTCACTGATTAATGGGTTTGAAAAGGTTTGGGTTGAATTTCTATATGTTAATGAGCTAAAAATAGCTAAGGGCTTACATGGATTAAGAATATGGCATGACTAACACTTAGATGTCTGTACAGATGAGAAATATTGGACGCTCACGTGGAGATAGGCAATTAGTCAACAACCCCACCAAACCACCACGCGCTCCTCCTCTTCCGTCACATAGAGCCCGACACACTTTGCGGGCTACTCCTCCTTCTAGAGAAACACCGAGCACTACTTCCAAGCTCGCTCAAGTGCCACCATGAACATGAACCTGGCCTCCGGACCATGTTGCCTAGAAACATAAGAACAAGGGAGAGAGGGAGCGCCACTGTGAGCATATACATGGCCTCTAAGACCATGATTATAGAAATATAACAAAGAAGAGAGTGGGGGAGATAGATTGATCTAGCAAGTTCATCAGCTACAAGATCGATTCTCTTTTGAAACATTCCCAAATCACACTATACAATATGGGAGAATTTTAATCCAAATATTTTAATTAAGTCACATGTTACAACATCGATAAAACATTTTTGATCAAAATCACATGTTAGAACACTAATTATTTCTAAATATTCCAGATCAACTCTTGCAACATAAGAAACAATAATATAATCTCAACACCCCAAAATCATTGATGCAACATCAATTTTTTCAACATTCTAAACTAATTTTTAAACATAAAAAAGCTAGACCCAACATTCCAAATCCTGCGATACAACATTGAATTTTTCAATACTCTAAATCAATTTATGCAACATAGAGAAACATTGTTTACAACATCTTATATTACTAGACATAATTTTCAATCATTCCATGGGTGAGAGGCATCTAACTCATTGAAACACTGAGAAAGAAGAAATGAGGTAGATCTTGCGGTCACAGTAACGCTCACGGTCACAGCCCTTTCCCTAGACTCCATGGTCTACATCTTTCATGACTACGACAGCATGGAGGTCCCCCACGCTGGATGGTCTGGGCCCTACCTATCGCCTAACTCTCCTCTCCCGTGCCTGGTCTGCCGAGCCGCAACAGCAATGCCATTGGCATGCTGAACCTGCCTGGTGCCTGGCTATCTCTCCGCTATTCTCACAACCGGCGTGGATCTCCCATGGAGCGAAGGTATTGTGGGTGAGAAGGGAGGGAGAGGATGAGAAAGCATGATGTAGGGACGAAAGGTTGATCCGAGGAAGCTACAGTTGATTGGGATTTGGGAGCGTGTTGAAGGGAACAAACTAATGGATGTGTTTGCGGTGGAGAGAAAGTCAGGAGGCATATGCTCCCTGATGGATAATAACGTAAAAGGGAAGGTGTTTAGGCTGATTCCAGACCATCCCATCGTCTAAATTCAAACTCCACTCTGTGTGTGTCTGCGCGTTGGGATAGTGCAGATTCCGTACTTTACTCCGTTCTTTGCTCCTTTACCCATATACAGCCTCAACATTGACAGACATAGGGCGAAGATAGGTTGAGGAACTAACTTTTTTCACGTTCGTGCAGCGTCCGACAACATCGCATATGCTCGGACGTTCAGTCAAGAGTTATATTTTCGTTATCAAAAGGCATTTGGATAATGAAATATTACCACCCGTACCCGCTAATTAGGGCTACCTAAAAATATAGTGCATCCTCCAAATCGTTTATGGTACTCTCTCCATATTTAAATACAAGTCACGGTTGATTTTTTTTAAATTTTGATCCTTCGTCTTATTCGAAAATTTTGTTTAAACACATAAAAAAATTAGTCATACTCAAACTTTATAGAATGATAAAACAAATTGCAATAAAATAAATGATAAATTGTAAATTTTTTTGAATGAGACGAGTGATTGAAGTTTTGAAAAAAAAGTCAACCACGACTTATATTTAAATACGGAGGGAGTACATGATAAGTGTGTTTGTGTTAATATTATATTGAACAAAGAAGCACAAGTATTGGATGGAGCAGTAACCAAAAATTACATTACTCAGTTCTTTTATTCATGGTGACACCTGAGTGATACACCAATCAATAGAAAAAAACTAAAATCCAGACAACCATCATATATGGTACTAGATTACAAACTGAACAACCCTTCTTGGATGAGAATTCTAACACTGCCGCCAGGACCGGATATACAGTTAAACATTATATAATCAAAGAATCAAACTATAAATGATTCATGACTCAAAGATGGCTATATAATCGAATTTAGAAACCTAATTATATGCATATATATGAATCCCAGAGCAGGCCGCATAATCTCTGTTGTAGGCGCTAGCCCGACGGCGGGGGTGGCACCCAACGTTGGGGCTATTCGTCTGACAGGACGGCCCTGCTCCCAGCTGCTGCAGATATAGCTGTCGGAGAAGCCCGAGGATGTGCTCGCCATAGTCGCTAGCTTCTCCGGCGACCCAGCCATCGCCGGACATCAACGGCCGTGCCAAGCTTGATGCGACCAGGAGCGCCATGATCATCACCGCCGTCCAGATCACCGCCACAACAAAATTCGACCTCATCATGCCCACAGATTCTCACTAATTAACTTGCTCTTGCTGGTCTCACAGGCTGCAGCGGTCCTGAGTGACTCACAAGATGAAGTGATGAGTCTATCTCTGGGAAAGTTCCTGCTAGAACTGTGCTACTGGCCGAGCTCTGGCAGGGGTGAGGGGTGTGAATTACAACTCAGTAGCTTTCGCGTCCTAATAAAGGATCTCGGATCGGTAGAGCTTCCTTGAATGCGGCATGCATGCTCGTTACGTGTGCGACTGGGCATGCATGCATCCAACGCAGGGAATTTGACTAACGAGGTGGAATTCTCCGCGCAGCACCTACCCGGATGTGTTGCTCCCAGCAGCTTGATTTCCTGGAGATTTTTGAGCTAGCTAATCTAGCATTACCGTACCTCCACATTCTTGCAAACAGAATGGCGTTGCTAATTTAGGGCTTGCTTAGTTTTTGGACCAATGATGGTCAAGACAAAATTTGACATAAGTTTCTTGCTGTTTGGATACGTTCTAGACCAATATTTTGCCATATAAATAACAAATGGATTGGCAATGACCACTATATATGGCCACCAAACCAAACAGCCATTCCAGATGGTCACTTGCTTTTCTTCATATATGGAATTTCTTTCCTCGGATCAGTACGTAGAATTGTAGATCTGTGAAGTGAAAATAATACTAATATGGAGACACGAAGAACACTTGCATCTGCATTAGTCACACTAGTGATTCAGATTCAGATGAAAATAATGGTTTCTACTTTGCTAGAGCTTTACTTTGCTTTTAGATTCAGATTTCTACTCTAGATTAATGGTTGCCTAATTTCTGAAGAATTGTAGTTGAAGTCTACTCCATAATTTTTGAGCCGTCTTTGCTCTTACTGTAATTGTTTCCTTTATCTCCATGTACATTGCAGGGTCATACTGATTCTCCTTCAACAGTGGTTTCTCTGCAAAAAATGGTCCAAACACTCTCCTGCCTTTGCATCATGAGAACAAAGGAAGAAATGAAGAATAATGATTGTGATTTTAATAAACCTTGTGGAGGATAATTTTTTGTTCATGAAATATAGTTTCCTTATTGAGTTATTGATGAAATAGAACTTATAGGTTCAGTGGCATGAGTTATAACATAATCTATTTCAAGACGAGTCTTTCTTGTATTGCACTTGCATTTCCTACCTTGCTTTTATTTTGCTTAATAACTAGGCCTGTTTCCTTTACCGTGCTATAACTCACTGAAGGTGTTGTTCTGTCAGTTACTTTCTTAAATGCTAAGAAGACTATCATCGGCAAGCTTGCAAATTTTATTTGTGAAATCAAAATTTATTTAAATATTAGTTTTCTTCCCATAAAAATAAAACCCTATTGTGTACCCTCTGTCTGTCCTACCTTGTACTATATATCTTTTTTTTTTCAATATGGGCCCCATTTGGTTGGGGTCAGATTCTTGAAATCTAGATACTAAAATCTAATAGAAAACCGGCCAAACAGTCAAGATTTTTGTCTTGGATTTCGTGCTAACTTCGAAATCCCACAATCCGGCTAGAACCTGATAATAGGAGACAGTGGCGGGGCTGTTTGAAGAAAATACAAAATTGCTCCTAGATTCTTTAGCCTGTCCAGCCACCAGCGCCTAACCCGTGAGACAAAGAGGGGTACACGAAGGAATATATTGAAATTATCTCTAGCTTCCAGACATGCCGGATAGTCAAGACTATTATCTGGTTTGTACCTCAGTATCCAGATTTGTAAAATCCACTGGCTGTCAAACGAGGCCACAGACTTCTATTACAAAAGTTATTCTTTAACCTCTTCTAGTCACTTCCTTTGCTTCTAAGTTGGTTATGCTACCAATCTACTGACATTGACAACCACATTAAATATATGTTAGAATTGGTTAATTTGTTCACTTCTCCGAATGATATAGGACACTTATGTTATATATAGGACCACATGCCCTGACAATTGTTCCATGTACATTTGCCAAAAGTTTAACATAACATATGCCTATATTTAGGTGTGGCAAGAGATAAATCACATGTGTTAATACCCTAGCAGCCCATGAATAATTTTTGTTCCGCTTGTACTAAACTCATAATGCCATTATATATTTTATCTATTTTTATCCCTTCGAACTAAACTAAAATGAACCATTAATATTCAGTTACACTATTGTTGATCCATTAGTTGATAGAGATACATGCAAATTTAGTGATATGAAACTTTGGCATCTAGATCTCATAAGAGTTAAGAGCCATCAAGTGGATCCGATACAGTGCTAGGGTCAAGTTGACAATAGACATTTGAAGTGGCCCTAATTAAAGGGGCACAATTGCGCCTTAACTTCAAACAAACATCCACTAAAAGAACAAAAGAATGTAGCAATAATGTAATATTCTCTGTCATGTGAGACGAGACTTTAGGCCACGTTCACCAACTCCGCCTATCTGCCCCACCCATCCACTGTGCTGCACTATTCACACACTGTGCGCAAAGAGGAGTTTGAAATATGGGTGGTGAGATGAGCGGGTTGTAAGAAAAATGGGCTCTAAACATTGTGCTTAGTTCTCTAATGTGATTTTGGTGGTTGAAGTGACAACATGTGCCATGGGACTAATATTTGTGTACAAGTATTTTTTTTTTGTTTAAGTCCTAGGATGCAAGTAGAGAACTTGGGGAGCAAACACCTCAAAGAATGTCTAAAAGATAACAAGAGAAGATCAAGACTCCATCCCGACGAAAACTTATGCCCAGACTCGGCGGTCCCGCTGACCGGTCAGGGGGCTGATTTTTTGGGCCACTGGAAGGTCAAAAGAGCCCCATCAGATAGACCCGAAAGAAGAAGGCCCAAGATGAAGACTTGAAGACCCGATGCATTTACATGCACCGGACGGTCCGGTGGTCGTCTACCACAGGACATTCTGGGCAGAGAAGAAGGAGCGTACGCGTCCTAGAGCTTACACGCACCAGACGGTTCAGTACACAAGCACTGGACGGTCCGGTGGTACCACCAATGTTCTGGACTGAGGGCACATCAACTTGAAGACTAAAGTTCCAACACGCACCAGACGGTCCCGTAGCACCAGACAGTCCGATGGTTCCAACGGTCGTCAAACGGTCGAGTCAAATGGCTAGCCAACTACACCCACCGGATGGTCCGATAGTGTACCATCGGACGGTTCAGTAGTCAAGCAGAAAATTGTAGATTACTTCCAACGGCTAGTTTTGAGGCTTGGGCTATAAATAACCCCTTGCTCGGCCTCCACATTGTGGTTGAAGACTTCTGAGCTAACACAAGTGTACATGCACCATCTTGATCCATCGAAAGAGCCTCATACACACATTTGAGAGCCCAACCACCACTAAGAGCTAAAGAGACACATGCATCCCGGTATAGCTAGAGCTTCCTTAGCATCTTTGCTTAGGTCTATTTGTCTTCTATGTGCCTGTGTGCATGTCATTGTTGTACAAGTGAAGCTGTAAGTCTTGCGAGACCCTCCGGTGTATGGAGTGACCACGTTGGCCAAAAGCTTCCCATAGTGGAGACGGCGGGGTGGCTCTGCGAGAAGGCCTGCGAAAGACCCTAACAGCCCTGACAATACTCTACCCTTGTGTGGGCAAGGCCGTAGTAGTAGATTATGCAAGAGAAGGGCTTGTGTGGTGTGTACCGAGGATATCCGGAGACTAGACCGGGGTTGCTTGATCTCTGCGGAGGTCACTTTGCCATCCTCCACTCTTGCGTGGGTGAGGCCGTATTCTTTTGAGGACTATGTGAGAGCAAAGCCGTGAGGGGGCGCCAAACAAGGAGTAGGGGTAGAGACATGTTAGTCTCCTTGAACCTCAAAAAAAAAAAAAAAATCGCCGGGTCTCCATCGTGTGCCATTGTCGTCATCATCATCGGAAGTTTGCATTCTCTCTACCTATCTCTTTAGCTTCTCATTTACATTCTTGCAATTGTGTGCTTACTTTCCTAGACTAGCTCGATAGGTTAGTTTCTAGGTGGAGCTAGGTTGCAAGACTTGGCCACGGTAGAGTTAATAACACTTAGCAAAACCTTAGTGGAAATAGTCAAGTTTATTTTGCATAGGTTTTCTTAACCTTCACGTATGGGTTAGTGAGGATAGCCTTACGGCATGGATCGATGACAATGCCCATACTGAGAAATAGAAGAATGGGATGGGTTCTTGTTGAGGAGTAGTGGCAGAGGCGCTGGCCCTAGGTTACCCTCTCCAGGCCTTGTCCAACGAATAGAAATAATCAGTGGAGATGAACTGGAGGGGGGCAAGGGCAGATAAATTCATTTGGGGGTACACTAACATATCGAAATTTGGATCAGAAACACACCTATTTCTAGAAACACACAGTGTATAGATTCTTGCTGAAATACAAAGTATTTTAATTTTTTTCACTCAAAAGATGGAAAAAATGAAAAAAATCGATATTTAGAGAGGCAGCCAACTTCAACAACAGTATATTCGCCTACAAAAATGATCAATTTTTTCATGCCCTCGGTCAGATTCATTCATTCTGGATGTTTCTATGAGTTGATTTTGGCTGCCTCTAAAACCCTTTTTTGTACTAGTGGAGCAGAATCCACCAGACAAGGAAGTTCTAGGGCACCACATAGAGAATAATTAGTAATATTTTGTCTCAATTTAAAAATAAATGTCAAAATCTATGTTAAAATATTCAGGATACTGTTTTTTACTTGCAGAACAAGCAATGCTTTGATGGACATAGAGTGAGGGCACAATTATGGACTATAGTTAATTGCCGTAGCACACGACAATCGCGTCAACAGGGAATTAACATTACCATAATCGGATTATGTTGTTGCTAATTCAGTTAAGGAGGTTTGAATTCATGGCATACAATTATCAGGCAATACTTCAGAAGAATAATAACAAGCTTTTACGTTATGCAAAATCATTTCTTTTCTCCTCTAAAAAAATCGTTTCATTTTTTGGATAGCGCATGCATGCCAAAGCTAGGCAGTAAGATGGAAGTACTCCTATTGAAGTATGGAGCAATATGTGACAAGAAAGAGTACTACATAAACTGGTCATGCATATATAGAGAGCCAAGACTCAGTTAATAACGACTAATGTCAGTAATAGTCGTTTATTGTTACAAACCTAGTCATAGGAAGAGTGGACATCGAAATCGAAGATCATTAATAAACAAACTCCGATCATACATGAAATTGGTGTGTGTATTAGCAAAGGGGGACAAGAAAAGGGGCACAATAATATGGTCGGCCATTAATTCGTACATGGACCACCGCCGTAAGACATGCCTGTTGATTTTAGGCTTTTCTTTGACTCCAAATTCAACCGGTCGCACGTACACAGGTTTGTTGCATTCGCTTTTTGGTGTCTTGGAATTCGGCCGCCTTCTTTCCCGTTGGTCTTCTATTTGTAACTGGCATGTTTAATTTGGAGACCAACACTACTTGAACATGCCATATACTCCTATGTTTTCTGACGTTGCGCGGTTGGACCATTCTTTTGGACTCCACGAATACAAATGTTGACTCGCTCTGTTTTAGTTAATCATCGGTTGGAGGCGTATGCTAGGTTGACTATGGTGAATGTTTTTTCCTATTTCCAAAATTTTATTTCGAGTTCTACTATTACTGTTTGGAGATTTATTTTAGAGTCCCAATGTTAACCCTTTAGGAGATGTGTTAGAAAACAAAGTAAAATCCAAAAACATTATAAAAATAATGTAAAGTAACATTTAATCTTCACAACTAAATCAATATTGTTAATCTTCACTCTCCCTCCCCTATCACTTTAATATGATCCTCATATACATAATTTCATTGTATCTTTATCTGCTACGTATTCTAGTTAAAATTGTTCCTTTGATTTCGTTTATACATATATTATTATTCACAGAAATGAATTATTTTAAAACATATATAGGTGTACTTTGTATCTATACAATTTTTATAATAAAAACTATTGGTAATTTAGATTTAGGTTTGATGCAACTTTATTTTACAAAAAGCTGTAAAAATTATTGAGTTATAGACTAACTAATTCAATACAAAATATAGGTAATTTGGATTTAAAAATTATCTTTAATATTGACATACATGGATACTTGAAATTTCATTTGGAGATAACCTTGAATCATACTTAATGATAGCATTGTGCTTAATTCATATACAAATTTAGAATCTATTTTAAATTATATTTTGTAATGTCAATGGATAATTTTGTAATGTCAATGGATAATTTAAATGTAATCCTAGAGGTTAACTCATCTTTTATCATGTTTGGATGAAGAGTAATTTAAATCTAAACATCATGCATGATTTTTAATAATATTTTATATTGGTTTGATGAGTAATTTCAATGAAAACTTAGAGGGTAATTTAAATCAGTTTTATAATGACGTGGTGATTAATAGCATAGAAAATTAGAACAGATCCAGTAGTTATTATTGTTAAAAGGTTACCGAATAGATGGATAGATGTTTTAATTTTGTTGAGAATTTTATAATTTTATTTTTTCTAGATTCTCCAAACTATCGATCATATACTTAATTAATTACCAGAAAGGATCACTTGTATTTTATTTGTATCTAAATTACCCATTTTTCTATTATGAATCCATATCTAAAACAATCCCTTGTCTCCATATCTAATTTAGCCATCTATGTTATTACAATATATATACAATAAAAATAAAATTAACCCGTCAAATTATATGTAGATTACTTAATTCTACCATTAGCAAACATAAACAAAAACATATACTTTTTTTATGAAAAACCAAATATCCAAAAATAGGCTTATTCATATTTCTGATTACTAACTTCTACTACTATCAAATTTATCTAAGAACATGTCACACAGATATCTTCTAATAAGACTCTAACCCCACCAGGTGCTCAAATACTTTATATATACCTATATGTCTATAACGGTATCAAACTATCCAAAATTATGCAACTTATATGAAACAATGGAACAAAATTTCCCCTTTGAATGTAACAGTGGACACGGATTGACTCCCTCATAGGATCGATGTCTGAGAATGGTTAGATACTAAACATTTGGTTTCGCTACAATGATATTGAAAACAACAACTAGAAAAAAAGGTAAAGGAATAACAACTCACTTTCATCCGGAAATTACTATTCACGGTTTATTGTAGTGTCTATTAAAAAGTGTTGGTACGTGCTTCAAACATACTGGTCAAAAGACACAATGGTTTACTCTTAAAAAATTGAAGAAAACGATAACAAAGATAAAAAATAAGCAAATTATTATATTCATGTGTCACTCTTTATTTTGTTATACAAAACTGAACAAGAATGAATATGAAGCCATACTGAGTACAAAGTGCCAAACCAAAACGTAAAACATGACCCAAAGTGAATAGAAAGAACAGCTATAGAGAATATCAGCACCACTTCGTCCATTCCTCTAATTAACATTACCCTCTCCTCTATGAAAAGCAACCTAACGGTCACACGCACGATGTCCTGCTCAAAGTTTCTGCCTTTCTGGGAATTTTTCTGTAAGCCGAACCGAATCTTTGATAGATCATGGATGCCGTGGGCATCCACCATTTGAGCTGTTAGTGCCGCACGACGGCCTCGCCCCCAGCTGCTGCAGGTACATTTGCTGGAGGAAGTGCATGACACCGTCGCCGGGGACGACCGTCGTCTCCCCGGGCGGTGTCCACACATCGCCACCGAAGGGCCTTGCCGCACCCGCACCCAAGATGGCCAAGAGCGCCATGATGAGTAGGATTATCGCCGGCACCGCGCCAATGATCACTCTCGCCATCACCATATGTGAGCCGCTAATTAATCAACACGGCAACCACCTGTTGATCTCGATCGATCGGTCAGCAAAAACTCAAGTAGTATGTTCTTGCCTCGACCGATGTGCTCTAATGCTCTTATTGTTGTGGTCTGTTAAACTCGTTGAGATGGCAGTTGCATGGACCTTCCATGCGTATATAAACAGCAAGGGATCGTGCGGTAAGTTTCTAGAACTGATGTTGCAAGCTGTTACGTGTGTCATGACGAGAGACGGAAAATGTTCTAGGTTCCTACATGGTTGCACCTGCGAGGATGTTGCAGTAATTCTGAGGAATGTTGTTCAAAGAGCACTAGCTTCACATGCCTCCATACTGCTAATAACTGCACCCAGTTTGGTTCATATGTTCTGTGTTGCATTGTGGTGGGCGTCCACACGTTTTTAAGTGGTGCTGCTGCGCCTTGTTGATCATGGATGATGATCTTGCAGAATGCGTCAGGGAACGTGGGATAACAGGATTTGTTGAAGGGGTTCGAGAATTCTAAATGAGACAAGACACGAATCCAAGAAGTGCGCTGCCTTTATCCTTTCACTTGGATGCGACGGATTGTTGGGTTCCAAACTTATGCAATGCGGTTGGGATATGAGATTTGGTCATTATTGGCGTTTATGCTACCTACGTGCCCATGCTGAAGTTGCTTGGTCCAATCGTGGTTTGGCGTGAACGCAGTGAATATTATTAATATTATTTATTGAAAATAAGCACTATCACGAAGTACACAAAAGTAACTTGACTTCATGATTTGTGATGAGTAATTGATGAGATGGTTTAAGGGTTGTGCTATGTTAGCTAGCTTTTCCATATGTGTTTGATATTGCTAATGGCTATGGTGTGCGTGTTGTGTTGTGTGTATATGTTAACACCAAAATTTAACAAATTATTATTTATTGCTAAATTAGTAATTCTGGATATATAAATATATCAACAGGGCAGGGGCCATGTTTGTAGCTGATAAATCATTTGGTAATTACTTTTTTAGATTTAATCTTCACCATGCTATGAAATGGAGCTAACCCCAATAAAATTTTCAACTGGCTTCACCTCTGTAGTTCAATATTTAAGCAAGAGTCTAGAAGCAATATCATCGGTTGATCCATAAAAGCATCATGAGAAAGAGTCTGTATAGAGTTATATAAAGTAGTCCATCAATCTCTGCTCCTGCACGGGGCTAGAGTCTTCGAAAGTAGTAGAAGTTTGTAGATAAGTATAGTATTTACAATTTATCAAAATTACTTATCTTGTGTATACACACTCCCTCTGCATGCATGTCAATTTGCTATTTTGTTAGCATAATACTCACGACAGTACTTTGGATTCTGTGTTGGTTGTGATTAATTTATTAGTACAAATTTCACAGTACTTGAAAAAACAAAAACCGTCCATCAGAGCAAATCTAATAATTTAGAAACAGGCAGTACTACGGTACCGGTATTAGATGGTACCAAATCGGATGGTCTGGTGCTAAAAATGTGGTGGGACTAGTACCCATATTTTTTAATTTTTAATTACACAAAAGACAAAAAGGCTATTAAAAATAAAAAAGTGGTACCGCCTAGTACTGTTGGGTACCTTTCAAACCACCATAAAAATTTCTCATTATATTTCGTCCATGTATATATGTCATTTTGAAAGATGGTTTTAAACTAACCTATAAATTTACATTTAAACTACAAACATGTGTTACTATGATTTACATTTAAACTACAAACATGTGTTACTACGAAAGACAATTATATTTAGTCATCCAAACTTAAATCTAAATAACCTACATTTCCATAATAGTTCTTCTAGATAACTATGTACACTATCCATTTCCTCCCTGGTTAAAATAAATAAAAATTTCCCTAAGTCTAATGGTAAAAATTAAGTATTAAATACAAAGTAAGCATATACATATATATTTTTTTGAATTACCTACATTAATAATAGTATATAAACTATTAGCTTAAAGCAAAATATGTTATGTGTCACCACACGGACCTAATAAATATGCATGTATAGTCTATAGATATGAGAGATTTTATAGTGGTTGGAATGGTACCCATCGGCACCACTACTTTTTTTTTATTTTTAAAGCCCTTTATGCCTTTTTGAAATTAAAAAATAAAAAATATGGGTACTGGTCCCACTATTTTTGGTACCTGACCCTCCTATTTGGTACCGTCTAGTACCGGTATCATGGTACCGCTTATTTCTAAACCATTAGATCTTCTCTAATGGACAACTCCTATTTTTTTCCAACCTTGGCTAGAAAAAAATAAATAAAAGGGAGTGGTACCGCGGATATCTTTCTAACCATTGTAAAATCTCCTAAATTTTAACCTTTTTTATTAGCAGCTTTATTTGATAATTTAGAAATGTGTATTTCATATTTATCCATTTTTAAATAGTAGAAGTCGCTATAAGTGGAATACACGTATAAATATTGCTTGTGAATGTAGTATCCTAAAGCACCATGTTCAGTCACTGTATGCTTAATTACATCGATTTGCTGCTTTTGTGCATGAATCATCAAATCAATCTTATTTGCAATTCTAATTATAAGAGAGTATATCATCAAATCAACCTTGAGTTGATTCAACAATGTCAATTAAATTGTGGTATTTGTTCCCATCTAAAACCAATATTTGTGGATGGCCGGATGTCTCTAATTTTTATGAGAATTTAATTATTTTTTCTAGTGCGCATCGAAAGTAGTGCTTCTTTATGGAACATTTTCAATTAATAACAGTAAGATCGTAGTATCTTAGTATTACTACTAAATACATAAAGCTATAAATACGATACACATGGCTCGGTTTCATTAACGGAATATAATTTATTTTCTTATAGAGATTTACTTGGAGTCAGTCGATTGATTTTTTAGTACCTGCATCAGTCGACGCCCTCCGCGGGCGCCTCCTCCACCGCTGTCATCTTCATCCGGGAAAGAAGAGCTCATCGGCACCGCCGTCTTCCTTTGGGTTCGGGGTTGCAGGTTCACCGGCAGGGCCTTCTGCACCTTCGGCCTTAGAGGGGAGGGTCAAGAGTGGGCGGCTGGCCCGATGGTTTTGGCGAGCGGCCGCGACGAGGGCGCCATGGTCGGGCAGGGGAGGACGACGGTTGGAGAGAGTAGGTGGCGGGGCCAAGGGGCCCCTAGGTTAGTGGTGGCTAGTGGTCGGGCCGGCGGTGGCGGTGGCGGTGGTGCAGAGCTAGGCGGTGGCCGCAGCGGCTGCAGCCCATCGGGCGAGGGCGCAGGCGGGCGGCGGCAGCGGGAGTCACGTTGGGAGGAAGATCAAATGGACTATATTGTTGGCCGATGGGAACACAAAAATATGAATCTAGACACACCTTTCTTATAAACAAAGTTAGTACGTACATTCCCAAACAAATACAACACGGCGAAAAAATCGCACAGCCATATACCGTGCAAGACTAGACCAAAATAAAACGACACGTATAGCTAGCGTAATGACTTTTGTGGGTACTCCTATATATACGTACAGTGGCACGGCACCGCGCTCCGCATGCTGCGCATGCTCTATCTACGCTCGTGACGGATCGTCACCATCTTACGTGCACCTTGTTGCCTCGTCCTTCACGGCTTTGTCGACGGTGGTGGACAGTTTGGGTTGTGGGGGTCCCACGTACCACACGAGGCTCCGGCCTGCTTCATCTCCAGCGGCGGCAGGTCGTGCCACAGCCGCCGCCAAGGCCAGACCGACGGCAGCTCGATGACCGAGCCGGCGACTACGCTGGCATGCGCCGCCGGCGCCTCCTCACCCAGCCGGACGTCGTCGCCTGCCGCCGGCGGCGGTGGCGCCGGCCTAGCGGCGGCGCCGCCCGGAAGACGGGTCCAAGAGTCCGACAGGACGACCACGAGCAGCAGGAGAAACGGGACGACAAGCTTTGATGATCTCGCCATGAGGGCGCCGCGTGCTTATTTTGTGGCAAGTACAATTAACGTACGTTGTTGCACTGATCTCTCTCTGTAACTGCAGAATAATTAACTTGCTGGCTAGCTAGTTAGCAATTTATTTGTGTGGTAATTAACTCTGTCTGGAAGTAGTGTGTATATATAGAGAGAGCCAGAGAGGCCAGATCACACACTTGAAGATATGAAGGATGCAAGTCTGGATGGCTTGATAAGTCGTTTTTCTTCAGCACGCATGCATGCATAGTGGACTGATGAAGGTACGTTGCCAAGCTTTGGGAAATTTCCATGCTTAAACGTCGTATACCAGAGTTCTCCGTCGTCGTCTTTGCGTTACGTGTGCGAGGACCTTTAATTAATTTCGACCGCATCAATCACAGGCAGGAGTTGCACGTCGCGACGACTATTGTATGTATCAAAGATTCAAAGCTCGACCCGACCGGCCGATGGATATCGATCGTCGTCTACGCGGTTTTCAAGTCACGTTCTACGCTTGCACGATATATATGGACGGATTAGACCACCAAAGCTGGCAAGTCCAGTCGTTCACGTGTACTGCTAGCTTGCAGGTGCAAAATCAATGCAACTACAGTTAGATCTTCTCTGGCGGATGGATAAACAGACCGTATACAGTACAAAAAGCATTGCAATGTGTACCTGTAAATAAGAGTGGAAGGTGATTGGAATATTGATAGACGAGATGGATACACGTGTCGCTGGAGGCAGCTTCTAGTGTGGCACAAAGTCTTTCCGGACGGTCTATACATCATGTCAGTAGTCACGGTCTACGTTGCACATTTTGGCGGACGGCAGTCAGGTCTTTAGGTAGCAAGCAGTTGCTTATGGCCTTAATTGGACACCAGAAAGTCGAAGAAAAAAATATTTTTTTATAATAAAAACGAAATGAATTGAAGACGAAGGAATATGTACTAGCTAGCACTATACTAGCAGAGCCTATATATCACTGCCGGTTCATTAAAAACCAGTGTACCATCACTGCTGGTTGGTAATACTAATTTAACAATATAATGCCACTGTGGTTTAGCAAGTACAGTGACGACGAAAGACTTGTTGAATAGCTAGTCTCGTAGAAGCAGTAACCTTCTGGTCTTTAATTTAAAATATTGATGTGACCTGCTGACTGAGTTGCTGACTTGCCGGTTAGGTACCCGGACCTACATATATCGATCAGAAGTACAACCAAATTGTAGACCGTGTGGCCCTACATTCCGTTGGCTTTGTAGACTTGGACTGGAACCCGTGCATGCATGGGTCGTTCCAGGAGTTATTGGCCAGTCCAAATTGCTAGTTAGCTCAAAAATCGGAATGTTATACACAGCCCCTAGAGTACGTCCAATAAATGACTCAGATAGATGCATTCACATGCTGAGTCAACAATATAAACTTTTATTACGCTATCATCTTTTATTTCTTGGCGTAAAAATGTTAACTTGGGATTGGTGGCAACCCATACAGCAAACGGTATCGAACCTAACTTTTGGATTTCTGAAGTAGGAGTGATACACTTTGTTTTTTCTTTTTCCCCAAGTTTTATATCTCCACGCATCACTGCATGCATGGTCCATATGCTGTGAGCGAGAAAGAAAGAAAGAACGATACCAACCTTTGGATCTTCAAATTTTTACAAATTTCTTATGATCGAACTTTATGTAAGCCACTCTTTTCTCACAATCTCTTGCCGAAACAAATACTCCATTTAAACATGAGGTCGAGGTGCGAAGCTGTATTTACTAAGACTTATAGTAGCGAGACTGTGACGCTGTCATACATTCATAAAATCCTAAGTGCTATGGTTGCTGTACTTCTCGGTTACCTTAATTTTTTTTTGACACTATCGGTTATCTTAATTTATCCCTTGGGATACAGTCTAGCTAAACCTCTTAGGACTTACTACTAAAGAAGAGACAGAGCCATTCCAGCTTCTACCTTTTATTTGTCCTTGTGCACCTCGTAGACACACCATGCATGTCCTCAAGCCCCCAGACCTTTTGCGTCCACCTCACAAAGTGAAAGATTAATTATGAAAACGCTACTCTGTCCACCATGATGTCTTTCTCTTAATTACATGACCCGGCCGGATGGCACAAAAAGCATGGCTACTGAACAGCTGATCGTATGCAAACTTTCAAAGCTGAATTATTCTTATTCTTCTAATGAACTAATTAATGATGACAACGAACAGATGAGCACCAGTGAACTAATTAATAACTGATCAACAACTGTACTGTCAGGTATAGTCCCTTACAATTAAGTAACCACCCCATTCGTGGGGTGGGGGGACATTATTCAACATGCTTGGATATATACACAGGCAAATATAATGAAAGAATGAATATAAAGGTACAAAGAATCAAGAGCTTACAACACATATGGGCTATGGCTTCCTGAAAGAGAATTACCACCCTCACCGGCCTGCTAGATTTATAGCTTAGGGATTGTTATGTACTATAGGTAAGCAAACTTAAAATACTAATACGGCGCACGTGCACGGCACACGCTGCGCAACATATCACTCTAGCGGTCTAGCCCGACGACGGTGGTGGGCAGCCACCGTTGGCGCTGTTGGTCTGACACGACGGCGCCGCTCCCAGCTGCTGCAGGTACAGCCGCCGGAGCAGCTGGAGGATGCCGTTGCCGGAGACGACGCGGGGGGCCTCTCCCGCATCCAAGTCCAAGCCGCCGTCGTCGTCGGCTCCAAGCGGCCGTGCCGAGCTCGAACTGACCAGGAACGCCAAGACGATCGCCGTCAAGACCACCGCCACAACAATAAACTTCGACTTCGTCATCAGCACGCACTGTGATCCGCCACCCACTACAACAACTTGTGGAGTTGTGTGGTTAGGCTTTGAAAGTGATCGATCGATCGATCGATCGAGTCTTCTACTGATAGCTTGCTTGTGCTAAGAAATGTGCTGCTGCTGCTGCCTGCTGCTGCAAAGCTCTGGCAGTGTGTGTGAGTTGCAGCTCATCGATGAGCTTTAGCTCGTATATATAGGCCGCAGATCGGCACCGTGCACTTCCTTGAATGCGGCATGAAGGAGGTAGGATACGCATGGATAGATGCTCGCGTTACGTGTGCGACTGGCATGCATAGTGCAATCCGGAGAATTTGACTCATGGTAGTAGAATTCTCCGTGCAGCACCTACGTGGATGCTGCTCTCCCAGCCCCTGCTTCATTTCCTGGAACTTTGAGCTTTTGCTAATCGACCATTAACTTCACATGCTTCTTCCAAATCAAATTGATTAGTGTAAGCTCGATCGTTACTAATTACTATTAGTATTAGTCAACTAGTCAAGTAGTGCGTCTTAGTAGTTTGTTAGATGCCTTGCGATGCAACGATCAATCAATATATATAATGAGAAATTTGTACCGAGATAATTCGGTCGCTCATCCGGGCAGACGAGTCAAGGCTCAAGAGTACGGAAGGCTATGTGAACTGGTAATAAAATTCGATTCGTACTAAAATTATAGTGTTTTTAGTTTGGATATATTTATTTATTTTATGATTGCAATCTTTATATATGTCTAGGTTTATCAATACTTATAGTATGCATGTGAACTTCAACGGATAGAAAGAGAGCTAAAAAAGAAACTACGAGGCAGAGAGAGAGAGTTAGAGACCTAGAGTGTCAATGGAGCTGGTCTCGTTCAACGGACAATAATGCTCCATTTATAAATACTCATCACCGATGGCTTTTTATGATATTCAGTAAAAAATTTGTCAGAATGTATATTATGGAAGTAGCTTTCAACATAAATCTGCAAAGGATTTTTATGTTTCCAAAACAAACATTTTTAAAAATTATTGTCGAGGCAAAAGTCTAAAAAGGGTTTCCCCTAAACAACTATTAAAAGTTTGACTAGATTTTGGTCCAAAGCGCATTAATCATTTGTGACCTAAGGGGGGTGCCAATATGTTTGACTTAATTAGAGCGCATAGCTAGTAGAGTACTACCTCTGATTCATCTTTAAAATATTTGACGCTATCGATTTTTTAACACATCTTTTGGCATAGTAAAGGTTTTGGTCCAAGCATTAATCATTGTTGTAATATATACCTTGTTTCATCATTAAAAGTATTTTTAAGCATTTGACTTAGATTTGTTTTGTACATTTTTACTAAAATTTTATATAAAACATATAGTAAGAGTCATGTCAAAATATCAACGGTGTCAAATATTTCAAAAATAGAGTTTCTCTATTGTTCGGTTTGGAACCATGTGGTGGTGTGCATGAAGATCACAACCAAGAACCAGATGATTAGGTGCTGGCTAAGAAACTACTAACATCCGCAGTGGTGGACGTCCATGTCAAAGAATGTAACATATATACGTAAGAGTACGTAGTACAACATGATCGGCAATTCAGCATGCTGCACTGTGCATGATACTGCACGTTGATTTTAAATTATTAGGTTGCCTTTGACTTCAAATTCAGCTGCACGCACGTACACAGCTTATAGCTTACGGTGACGTACTAGGCGGTGACTCGGTGAGGGAGGAAACTGCCGGCGGTGCCACTGTGTGGCGACGCAGTGCGCGCACAGTGGTGCCCTGCCCAACCAGGAGGCGTTGCGGGCGGGCGGGTGGCGCGCAGCTGGTGGCGGTGATAGGTGCACGTATGGATGCAAATGGGTCGGATCGGAGTTTTTTATATATCCTGATCCTATTTCTTTTATCCGATTTGGAGCAAGGCGGATGTTACTTGGTTACAGATATGGATACGGATTTTTTAGGATATCGAAAATGGTGCGAAATCGGATCGGTGTCGGAGCAGAAACGGATTTAAAAATATCGGATAATGCATGTTACATATAGCATTTTTTACGATGATCAGCAGGTTATAAACTAAAGTATAATTGTTCACGTAATAGTTTAAATATCAGTAACAAAAAAATAATAGTGACGGTATTTTTGGCACGAATCAATCATCGTTGACTCTTATGTACTTGTTAAGAAACTCCACATCGGATACTCTATATCCGTCTGATTTTGGAAATACCATATCCTACTCCTCATCCACATGCAAATTGGATTCAGATTATCCGTATCCGTATGGATATAAAAACTCCTTCTCCGTATCCGCATAATTAGGATTCGGATCAGATCGCACATCACTTGCACCCCTAGGTGCATAGAGCTAAGGCTAAGCGGGGCCAGTGGGGAGAGCGGCATGCGGGCTAGGGTGAGATGGGCTGGGGAGGTGGGTCACAAGCGGCTGGGTCGAAAGCAGAGGGGGAGACATTTTTTTCTTTTCTCTCTGATTTTTTCTTTTGAATTTTTGGAGGAGTTTTCAGTAAGGTTTTGAAAGAGGGAATTGGTGGGTGCTCAAGGAATAACTAGGGAATTCGCATGGAGAATATTTTGGAGAATTTTATGAGGTGCTGAGGAAGTATCAAATAGTTTGCGAGAGCGAACGTCTGGAAAATTTGTAGGAACTCTCGTTGAGATTATATTAGCACACTCAAGGAAACCAAATTTTGAAATTTGATTTTGAATTAAATAAACTAGTCCATCAATCCGTGCTCTCGCACGGGTTAGGGTTTTAGGGATATAAATTTAATCCGTAATAATATTTGAGCTAATTGTTTTAATTAATCTTTTGTAACGTCATTGTGGGTAATGTATATGCAAATTTAAAAATTATTTTAATTTATATTTTATGATGGTATATTAGGTAATTTATATGCAGAATTAAGGTTTATTTTAGTTTATCTTTTATAATGGCATGTTGAGTAATTTATATACAAATTTAAGGGGTTATTTTAATTCATATTTCATAATGGCATGCAAATTTAAGGGGTTATTTAATTCATTTTTCATAATGGCAAGATGAACAATTTTTATACAAATTTAGGAGATTATTTTACTTCATCTTTCATAATGTCATGGTGGGTAATTGTTTAGAAACTATAATAGATCTAGTGACTATTATTATTAGAGCTACATGATAGATGACATAATGTTTCTGATTTTTATGAGAATTTTTAGAATCTATCTTTTTGAAAAAAGTAGATCTATTACTAGGGCTACATCATGAATGATGGCATGTGGCTCTTAAGAATTCAATATGCAATCGATAATACGATGTTTCTGATTATTGTGAGAATGGTTATGATTTTATTTTTCATGTAGCACACCTTATGAGGATTAATAAGGAGGCTCCAATTAGTAATAGCAAGATTAGACAGATGTTTCTGATTATTGTGAGAATTTCTATGCTCTTATTTTTTATTTAGCGCATCTTATGAGGATTAATAGGAGGCTCCAAAAGCAGTCATCTTATGAAAAATGAGCAAGATTATAGCAACATGAGGCACAAAATATTTGTTTTGTAGAAAGATTTCTGGCACCTTTATGAAAAATGTTATGGGATCATTTAGTAGTATTGTAAATTTGTAAATGAGAAAAAAATGACAAAAAAATAAGAGTAAATTTGAATGGAAAAAAAAGGCAGCCCGGTGCATGAGCTCTCGCTTGCGCGCGGTCCGTAGTGGGATCGGATGCACTTGGGGTCTATTATACGTAGCTTTTCCCTGCATTTCTGTAAAAGGCTGTTTCCATGACTTGAACCCGTGACCGTGACCTCCTGGTCATAAGACAGCAGCTTTACCATTACGCCAAGGCTCCCCTTTTGTAAATTTGAAAATGGCAAAAATTTGCCAGAAGAAAGAAGAAATTTGCTTTCCATCTTTACCATTATCAAAATAATATTAAATAAACCCTAAAACTACATATTAATTACCCACTCTGCCAATATAAAAGAAAATATGAAATAACACCCTAAATTTAGATCAATTGCTCACATTTGCTATTTTGATAAGATAATACCAAATATCTCTTTTAATTTATATTTAAATTGTTCACCTTAGTTATTATGACCGATAATATGATGGGGGTAACCTCTCAAAATTATATTAAAAACACATATTTTTGCAATCGATCAAAGATTATCTAAATCAATGAAGTATACATAAAGTAGCAAGATATGCTATTATAAAAACCTAAGTATAAAAATAGATCTATATTTGTCGTACGGTTATGCAGAATACATTTAAGACTCTAACCGTGCGCACGGGTTGATTGGCTTGTACTACCTATACTGTCTAATATTAAAGCAAATAAGGGTAGTTTTTGGTCCGTCCTGAGGGTCCACGGGTCAGTCGCCTGGCCTAAAATCGTCCACCGCCCCTGCAGCTCTCCGATGCCAAGTTGAACTCCAATCGCATCTTGATAGCTTATGTGAATTTATGATTCTGTCCAATCTGAACTCCAAATCCCACTGTGGCCTTCGTGTTCAAATAGAAACCACACGGTTTGATCTGCAGAGCACATCAAGAATCGGCAACGAAATCGGCAGCGCAAGATGGCAATTTGGCCGAAGACGTGTCAATTACAGAGTACTGACCAAAACCAACCAGAAATCCTAAGAAAATCTCGGTACAGACTCTTCGTGACGGCCAACAGGCTAACCGAAATAAAAGCAATATATGATAATTCAATGTCTCGATACATGGCAGATACATGGACAGACGACTAGAGAGAAATCAAGAAAAGGGAAATCAGGACCAAGAAAAATCTTTGAATCTATTGCCTGAAGCCACGGAACGCTGAGAAATCAATGGATTGATGCTAGGAAATCTGGAAAAAGGAGAGGAAAATTAGCAAACGAAAGGATGTGTATGAATCGTTCACACGCTGACCTACCAGACTCAAAAGCTACAGATACACCGTCGCTTGCTTTCCAACGCTTCTGGGCGTGCTTGACCCTGAGCTAAGCTCACTCTGCGCAAGAGCCTCGCTGACCTTGTGCTTGAGCCTTAGCAGAGCAGGGGCTGGGGTGAGCAAACGACGGCAGATGGGAGCAGCGATGCCGCCGAGCCGCACGGCCGCACCGGTCCAGATGCTGAGATGCATGGGCTGGGGAAGGGTTTCAGAGAAAGCCAGTTTTGTTCCGATTGCTGGCCAGATTGACGCCTAGGCGATGCAAGGTTGATGTTGGGCCTTCTGGACGCCGAATCTGCACTTTGGGCTGAAACGAAGTTGTCTCATCAACTCTTATGTTACACCGTACACACAAATGTTGAGTAGAAATTTTAGGAAGTATTTGATACAAGCCATTTAAACATTTTGTTTTAAAAAAGTTTGAATATCTATTGGTAAGCACTATGACAGAATAGGTTTCAAAAATTTGCTCCTTATTTTGAATCTTTTATTCTGATTTTAATTGAAATATTTTTCTTGATTCTTAATTGTGTTTGCTTTCATTTGTGCAGAATATATTTTTAGTTCTGATGAGAGTTTCTTCTTTAAAATACATGTCTTTCTTTCCATGTAAACAAATCGATTTCCAATCTACATGAATAAATCAATTTGTTACCCTGTACATGCTTCTTCGGTGCACAAAATATTGTTAAGACCGGCGATCTGAACCCCTCTCTACTGCCTAGACATTAATTGTACTATTGCCTCTGTTCAGATTTATATGATAACCGTTGAACCAAATTTGAGCTGTACAATGACATATATAAAAAAAAGTGTTCTATCTGCGTACGGGTAGCCAAACATAATTGTGAGTTATATATCCACGTGTTAGGACTGAGAGGTATAGAATATATTGATGGATAAAGAAATATTATTGTATTTAATCACCCGTTGCAACGCACGGGCAAATGATAAAAAACTAAGAGTAAATTTGAATGGAAAAAAGGACAGCCCAGTGCATGAGCTCCCGCTTGCGCACGGTCCGGAGAGGGATCGGATGCACTTGGGGTCTATTATACGCAGCTTTTCCCTGCATTTCTGTAAAAGGCTGTTTCCACAATTTGAACCCATGACCGTGACCTCCTGGTCACAAGGCAGCAGCTTTACCACTACGCCAAGGCTCCCCTTTTATAAATTTAAAAATGGCAAAAATCTGCCAAAAAAAGAAGAAATTTGCTTTCGTTGAGAGTTGAACTCAAAACCTTTCATAATTGCAGTGGTGTGTAATTATTTAGAAAATAAATTGAAAATGGAAAAATCTACCAAAAAAGAATAAATTTATTCGTTGAGAGTTGAACCCAAAATCTTTCGTAATGGCAGAGGTAGGTAATTACTTAGAAAACAAATCTAATGGCTATTAATATTTCAATATGTCAATTGATGGTCGGATGTTTCTGATTTTTGTGGAAATTTCTAGGATTTATCTTTTTTTCTAGCGCGCTTTGCAATTTGTGCTTTTTTTGTAACCTCTAATTAATAATAGTAAGATAAGAAGCTTAGAAGTTTTCAGGGTATGATTTTTGAGGTGTTACAAAACAAATATAATGCTGAAAGTTAAAGACACATTCTCGAGAACTCTAACATCGCACAAGTGATTTAGTGTATATCTTGATGTGAGCGCTTCTTTAGACGGCTTATCGTAATACTATTGGTTCCAATTAATGTTAGCAGCGTGGTTTGCATACTGACCTCTTGTACTTGGTGCTTGCATTTTTAAGGCTTCTAAGTCCTACAAGATCCTCGGAAGTGTGGAATAGCTGCCACCTTATCTGTGAGACAGAGGTCCTCGGCGCTTTGGCCGGAACCCACCCAGTGGAAGTGGTACAGAAAGTTTTTGGGAGAGGTCACCGAGAACTCACAAGTTTTTGGGGGAGGTCGAGAGTGAGGTTTGGGGTAGGGTTTTGCTTACTGCAATACTGCTCGCCACTCCCACTCCCAATACTGCTCGCCACAGTTGGGCTGCAATTTTTTTCTCTTAATTTTTGGTCACTTGCACGTAGTTGATTTTTTTTTTCATAAATTGGATCATTCGCAATATTCAAAAATATTATGTAAAGATATAAAAATACATCAACTTGCAACAAAATAAATAATGAGTAAAATACATTATTAGTCCACTAACTTTTGTGGTTGTGTTTATGTTCATCAACTTTCAAAGTATGATATTTTAATGCCCATTAACTTTTTAAACAATTCATTTTTGATTGTGCCGGACTGTCGGTTAAGTTCATCAACTTTCAAAGTATATTTAAATGCCCATTAACTTTTTAAACGATTCATCACAGATCCATACTCCTTCGTTTTATATTTTATTTTTCATTTAGCTCCCTGAATTCTTTTTATCATCTCGCTTCTTCCTCTCCTTCCTCGCCGCTTGTTGGCCCCATGTCTAACGCCTCCAAGCCTTCGTGGAGGTCTCGGTGGGCCTAACCTTTGTGTGCTGCCTATATTCCAACAACATCATGCTCTTTTGTTGGCTGCCGTCGCCCGCGCCATATTGGGACCACCTCCGTCGTGTCTACACCAGCCCTCCTCCGACGCCGCAATTGTATCTGAAGTTGTTGTCGGCTTCTCCTGTGCGTTGCTGGACACCAATGCCTACGGGCAGCTTGAGCGTGTGACCGCCCTCAAAGCGCAGGGCCACGACAAGCACCTCGACGCTGGTGCGGTCGGAGAGGTCATAGCACGTGTCGAAGAGTGACACCCTGGGTGTGCGGGGCAGGGACGACGTGCTGCGGACGAAGGCATCGCGGAGGGCAGCATACAAAACAAATTGCTAGGATTTATCTTTTTTTCTAACGTGCTTTGCAATTTGTGTATTTTTTGTAACCTCTAATTAATAATAGTAAGATAAGAAGCTTTACAGAAATTTTCAGGGTATAATTTTTGGAGTGTTACAAAACAAATATAATGCTGAATGTTAAAGACACATTCTCGAGAACTCTAACATCGCACAAGTGATTTAGTGTATATCTTGAGATAGCTTAGTGCCTGTGAGCGCTTGTTTAGACTGCTTATCGTAATACTATTGGTTCCAATTAATGTTAGCAGCGAGGTTTGCATACTGACCTCTTGTACTTGGTGCTTGCATTTTTAAGGCTTCTAAGTCCTACAAGACCCGGGGAAGTGTGGAATGGCCGCCACCTTATCTGTGAGACAGAGGTCCTCGGCGCTTTGGCCGGAACCCACCCAGTGGAAGTGGTACAGAAAGTTTTTGGGAGAGGTCACCGAGAACTCACTTACAAGTGTGTGTTGGGGTGGGGGGGGGGCTAGAGTATTCATGGAGTTACCCATCAATGAGCATGGCCCTTGCGTGGGCAACCTTGCTCGTGATTGTTGCACAGACTAACGAAGAGTAATGCCCTTGCGAGGGGCGTGCTCCAACATGGATACGTAGGAAGTCTTGCGCTTTCTCGTTAATTATATTATTAAAAATCAATTAATTGCAATTATCCTGGGATTTTATATTTCTACCATTCTTTTTACATTATTCCTAACTTATATCTTGATAGGCTCGGGTTTTAGGATTGGAAATGGGGTTGCAAGTCTTTTGTGGTTGAAATAGTAAGATTTTGCAAAACCTTTGTTTCAATTATATTTTGTATTGTTTTTGTTAAGTTTATATTTTTGTATAGTTTTTGTTAAGTTGTATCTGTAAGCCCTAGATTTTTTTAAACTCCTAAATCCTAATTCAATTCCTCTCCTAAGGCGTCACGGTGTACATTCAAGCCACGAATTTTCCTCTCCGATAGCTTGATTCGAGTTCAATTCAAACCAAATTAGCGCCTAGTGGTAAAAATCAATATCAATACTATAAAGCACCAGTTTAGCCAAAACTAATTCCTACCTAAATACTAACTACCCACCTTAACCTACACCATTAGATTTAGATCAGATAAGACATCAAATGGCTCAAAGTAGATGTCCCCACGAAATTAATGTGGGCCCATCTCGAGTTATAAGGGCCCATGTGTTATAAGATAGTCTCTGCATAAAGTTACAGCCTTAATCACCATTAGATCTAATCAGATTGATATCCAAGGGTCAAAATTGTTCAGGGCTCAACACGCGTCATAGCAGAACGCAATTCCTGCAAAGATTATTAAAGATTACTCTGGGTTTTTTTCACTGCGTACGTCCGTACGCGTTTGTACCCACAGGTTCATGCTCGCCGCCAGCCTGCTGATCGTAGATGCAAATAACTCTCCTACAGCGCATACCCACACCATCAGAGATAAAATATGAAAATAATACTCAAGCCCAATAATCTGTATGGTTGGAATCCATCATGGCCCATATAAAAGTCAGGAGCAATAAAATCGTATGATATGTACAAGGGTGTAATCCCAAATCGCTATTGGAACTTTGTACAAAGCTGTTCTTAATCATCACTTGTGCTCGATCAAACGTAATGCGAAACAAATAAGCGGGAATATTCAGTACAACGAAAGGCTGAATCAAGAAAGAGAAGACGGAAAGAAAAAAAGGATTCAGTGACACCGTTGTCGCTGGCCTCAAGAACCGAGATCCATGGCGAGAGGAACGCCCTGCAGCATGCCTGATCCATGGCCGAGAGGGAGGTAAAATCAGAGCCCTGCAGCCCAACAAATCCGAGAAGTCTGCATGAGACCAATCCACGGAAAGAGAGAAAAAGTTCATAGTGTCCAGATCTGAACGAGAAAGAAAGCAAGATTCCTTGCAAGAGAGGAAAATCCAAACAAAGAAAAAGCACGCACTCTTGTCACCGGGAGCCCAGGATTCGAGCAGGAGCAGGAGGGAGACCGGCGAATGGCTGCTGTGTGCCGCGCCGCAAGCAAGACGATGAACGGGGGGTGGTCGAGAGTGAGGTTTTGGGGTATTAGGGTTTTGCTTACTGCAATACTGCTCGCCACTCCCACTCCCAATACTGCTCGCCACAGTTGGGCTGCAATTTTTTTCTCTTAATTTTTGGTCACTTGCACGTGGTTGATTTTTTTTTCATAAATTGGATCATTCGCAATATTCAAAAATATTATGTAAAGATATAAAAATACGGGTATGTTTGGTTCCTTTACCAAACCTTGCCCAGCCTTGCCTGACGAGGCTGAACAGTTAAAACCAGTGTTTGGATCTTTTTTCTGACCACCTCGATGTCTGTGCGGGCAAACTTTGCCTCTCTTTTGGCGGAGAGCCGAATTAGCTTGCCGGGCTGGGCAAACTCCTCGTGGCCCGTGCCAGCCAAGCCAGACAATCCGGCGAGAGAACCAAACACGCCCTACATCAACTTGCAACAAAATAAATAATGAGTAAAATACATTATTAGTCCACTAACTTTTCTGGATGTGTTTATGTTCATCAACTTTCAAAGTATGATATTTTAATGCCCATTAACTTTTTAAACAATTCATTTTTGATTGTGCCGGACTGTCGGTTAGGTTCATCAACTTTCAAAGTATATTTAAATGCCCATTAACTTTTTAAACGATTCATCACAGATCCATACCCCTTCGTTTTATATTTTATTTTTCATTTAGCTCCCTGAATTCTTTTTATCATCTCGCTGTGTGCTCTTCTTCCTCTCCTTCCTCGCCGCTTGTTGGCCCCATGTCTAACGCCTCCAAGCCTTCGTGGAGGTCTCGGTGGGCCTAACCTTTGTGTGCTGCCTATATTCCAACAACATCATGCTCTTTTGTTGGCTGCCGTCGCCCGCGCCATATTGGGACCACCTCCGTCGTGTCTACACCAGCCCTCCTCCGACGCCGCAATTGTATCTGAAGTTGTTGTCGGCTTCTCCTGTGCATTGCTGGACACCAATGCCTACGGGCAGCTTGAGCGTGTGACCGCCCTCAAAGCGCAGGGCCACGACAGGCACCTTGACGCTGGTGCGGTCGGAGAGGTCATAGCACGTGTCGAAGAGTGACACCCTGGGTGTGCAGGGCATGGACGACGTGCTGCGGATGAAGGCATCGCGGAGGGCAGCATACGCAGCATCCTGCATCCACGTGACGGCGTGGTACAAGAGTTGACGATGACACCTCCGGTGCTTGAGGCGGTGTCCATGGCGAAGGTGGAGGTCAGGTCATCGGAGAGCGGCTCCCCGCCGACAGAGATCCTCGACATCGTGATGTAGTAGGTGTTGGTGCACGGGCTGCGGAGGAGTGGCGCCGTCGGTGAAGAACCAAAGCGTGGAGGCACTGAGGGAGTCACGGTTGATGAGCACGATAGCAGAAGGCAGGCATGGAGATCTGGGACGGGAAGTAGAACGGCCCGCCGCCGAACATGAGCAAGCCCACGGCAGGGTTGCCTACCCCCATGCGCGAGAAGTACTCGTTGCTGATTGTCTCTTGCCAAACACCACAGGCCCTAGATCTCGGCGCCAACTCTGCAAACACCGTTGATGCGTTGCTCGAGCAGAGCCGCAGCCTAATAATTTATGAAAATGAAAGTTGTGGGAAAAATCAACTATAATGTTCATTTAAAATCAGAGTAAAATAAATCTTTATCCAATGTGTCACGTGCGTCGTGCGGGACATACATATATTTTTACTAGTTTAATGAGAAAAGTTTGTCACAGCCGAGGAAGATGACTGAAAAGGCCTTTTTAATTTGGTGAGTAGGTTTTGGGTTTTGGCCCGGTTCAAACACCAGAGGGCACCAGAGGGGTTGCACGATCCTCAAAAAAAAAAAAAAAATACAGAGGGGTTGCACTCGCCGCTGCGGATTATGATCAGCGTAGACCTGTTCGATTCAACATCCGGTCGCATTTTCCATCATTTGTCTTAGGATTTAGTTACCCAATCAACATGTCTGTCGACTTCATCGAGATCTTTTACCTTAGTCGTCTCTCAGAGGTGGTAGGGTATAGTGCGTGTGAGTGGATTCATAAGTATTAGCATACTGTGTGTATTTGAGTATCTAGGTCTATACTACCTGTGTTTACAAAACAAAAAAACAATATACACGCACCGCACACACTCAGGGTTCAGAAAGAGTTAGTATACTTTTCAACAGCAATAGATGATTGCACTTCCAAAATGTATGCTCCTATGAACTCTTAGGATTGGTGCAAATAAAAACCCAGATGACATATAAATGTAGTAAACTCTTTTACCAAAAGCAGATGTGTATCTCTGTTACAAAACTGAACCAAAGGACGAATATAAGCCAACCAAACCAACACAAAACTCCACCAAAATTAAAGTGAAAGAAGATACATATGTGTGTGTAATATCAACGCTATAATCATTGTGGCCGCTCATCTAATTGAAATTACCATCTCCTCCAATGAAAGCAACAACCACACAGTGTCAAGCACAAACACTGTCTTGCAAGTTCTCCTCCATTGTTCTGTAAGCCCAGCTGAATCTTTTGTAGAAAGGTAATCATGGGCTCATGGCTGCCTTGGGCAGCCACCATTAGCGCTGTTGGTGCCGCAAGATGGCCCTGCCCTCAGCTGCTGCAGGTACATTTGCCGGAGCAATTGCACAACACCGTCACTAGGGACGGTCCTGGCCGGCACCCACAATACATCGACCCCCAACGGCCGTGCCATTCCTGAGACGGCCAAGAAAGCCATGAACACCAACACTATCACCGACACTGCGGCAATCCCTCTCGCCATTGCCATATGTACTACTGCAAATTTATTCCCAAAAAACCTGTCAATCTCGATCGATCAACACAATTCAAGTAGTTCTTCTAGCTTGCTTGATCGATGTGCTCTGCTTTCTTGTATATATGTTGTGTCGGACTTGGACAGATGAGTTTATGAGAGTTGCATGGACCGTCCATGCTATATAAAGGGGGGGGGGGGGGGGGGGCGCAGACGCCGTACGGAAAGGGGGTTTTGTAATCAAGCACTAACTTCACATGCTTGGGCTAACCCATTTGATCAGCTCATTATTTAATTCAAATCAACCACTTTGTTGCGGAATTGACTGAGTACTCCCTCCAACCAACAAGCTATATTTTGATTAGGAAGGCAAATCAAACTACGCAAATTTGACCAATTTAATCAGACTATACTTATTTTTACAAATTTATATAAATAGATTGTCATGTTGTATCTAACTAATTTTATTATGAAATACACTATATATCAATGTAGGGGGAGGGATAACTTGTGGTTTTCTTTTTCAGTAGAATGCAACTATCAACAATTTCCAGTGAAAGTATGATGGTATAATTACTTAGAATGGTACATAAACTTTTGTCTAGATAACTAGATACAAAGTGTGTGTCATAAACTCTCATCTCTCTTCATGAATACATTGTCATGTCAAACGTGTTGGTGTAATAGCATTTAATGAGAATGGGGCTATCTATATCTCTCTTCATGAATACATTGTCATGTCAAACATGTTGGTGTAATAGCATTTAATGAGAATGGGGCTATCTATATCTCTCTTCATGAATACATTGTCATGTCAAACATGGTGTAATAGCATTTAATGAGAACGGGGCTCAAAATAACACCCCTGGAAATGGCCGTTAAGGTGCATGATTGATTAACAACTTTAATTAGAGCCTTGGGGCACCTAGGTTATTTTTAGACTTCTAATACATGTGAAAAATTATAGAAGTGCACTTAAACCGATTGCTCCAACATTGCGCTTATCCCTTCTATCAGTGGACTTTGTCCTTCATTTGTAAATAGGACCAATTGTTATGATAAATATTCATAGTTGCATACATATTGTCAAAAAAAGGAAAATACAATACTTCATGTTTCGTAGCATAACACGCAAGCTCTGCTAGTCAAAATGAAAATAAGAGTACCTTCATTATCCAATATCTTCGCTTCCAATATTGGTCATGCATGCATCATGTAGAGCTAGCAAGCCAAGCAAATTAATTAAGCACTAATAATTGTTGGTTACTAACTAATCATAGACGTCAAATCAAAGAGCATAATAAAAAAAAACACCGTGGCCAATAAAAAGGGGACAAGAAAGAGGAATATCGCTCCGTTCTTTTCCTTGTCCGGCTGCGGCTTCGTCCGGCTTCCGCGCAGTCAGCAGGCCAGGCGTCCGTCAACCTGATGACGGCAGCCGCACCGAGCCGGAGTGCAGGCGGGGATCGAACGGTCTTGTATGTACTAAAGAAGTGATAGTACAATATGATGGTCGGCCATTAATTCAGCACCTACAGCGCATACTTGCTGATGATTTTTGGTCATCTTTGACTTCGAATTCAAATGGACGCACGTACACAGCTTTGGTCGTCGAAGAGACCCTGACATATGAATCGCCTATATATCGGCGTGGGTCGATGCATTCCTTGTTATTAGGTTTATTTGAATCCGGCCAGCTTGTTGTTTCGTAACCCGACAAGCTTTTATTAAATTGGCGATCAACAACTTTAACCCTCTTGTTAGTTTAGATGTCATGCATGCATATATGTGACGTTATGGGTTGGACCTTTCTTTTGGACTTCGTGGTATACAAATCTTGACCCGTCGCTTTGTAAACCCTAGAGCGAGGCCTTTCCCTCCAAATTTCCACTTTATCAGTTTTTATATTATTAGTATTGATGTACGTGCAACATGCACGTATTTTGAGATAATTAAGCAGATAATAGAAAGAAAAAAAAATAAAATTAAAAGAAAGAAATTCTGATTGATTAGCGTCGTTCTTTTCTCATTAAAACCAAGGGAAGAAAAGTAACATGTGCGTATGGGTATAAAATGAGGTGAGAAATAAAGAGAGAAAGTGGATGAAACATTTTGCATCTATGGGTTTTGGGCCTTTCCACTCCTTTCCAACTTTTTTCAAACTGCGCAGTGGGGTTAGCACGAAATGTATACCTATATCTTTATAGGTAAAAAATTTTTTAGAAAACTCGCTTTTTTACAGTGTGGAAAAGAGCCTCGATCAGCTAATTGCCAACAGATGTGTATGCTGAACCCAATATAGCCCGGAAAATCTTAGCTTTGCCAAGGCCTACTTATAGAATCATTTTAGGGTCGTTGAACAATCAAGCGCTACCTCAAGTTTTAAATATACGTCACTGTTATTTTTTAATATGATGTTTAACTATTATCTTCTTGAGTGCTATTTATTTTGCTCTGACTTTTTATCATTAACTCCAATTGTAACCTAACCTACCTAGTATATTTTTATATATTTACATAAAAATATTTGGATATTAAAAATGATGATGGTTATGCTAATTATATATATATAATCCAACGATGCCATATCTTACTGTTACTAATTAGAGGTTACACAACAAGCATGCATTGCGAAGCGTGCTAGAAAAAAAGATAAATCATAGAAATTCTCAAAAATCAGAAACATCCAACCACCCATTGACATATTGAAATATTAATAGCCATTAGATTTGTTTTCTAAGTAATTACCCACCTCTGCCATTACGAAAGGTTTTGGATTCAACTCTTAACAAAAACAAATTTATTCTTTTTTGCAGATTTTTTATTTTCAATTTATTTTCTAAGTAATTATCAACCACTGCAATTTTGAAAGGTTTTGAGTTCAACTCTCAACGAAAGCAAATTTTTTCTTTTTTTTGGCAGATTTTTGCCATTTTCAAATTTACAAAAGGGGAGCATTGACGTAGTGGTAAAGCTGCTGCCTTGTGACCAGGGTCACGGTCACAGGTTTAAGTTGTGGAAACAGCCTTTTACAGAAATGCAGGGCAAAGCTGCGTATAATAGACCCCAAGTGCGTCCGATTCCTCTCCGGACTGTGCGCAAGCGGGAGCTCATGCACCGGGCTGCCCTTTTTTCCATTCAAATTTACTCTTAGTTTTGTATCATTTTTTTTCTCATTTACAAATTTACACTACTACTAAATGATCCCATAACTTTTTTCATAAAGATGCTAGAAACCTTCCTACAAAATGAATATTTTGTGCCTAATCTTGCTATTATTAATTGGAAACGGCTTTTGGAGCCTCCTATTAATCCTCATAAGATGCGCTAAATAAAAAATAAGAGCATAGAAATTCTCACAATAATTAGAAATATCTGCCTAATCTTGCTGTTACTAATTGGAATCTCCTTATTAATCCTCATAAGGTGTGCTACATGAAAAATAAAATCATAAGCATTCTCACAATAATCAGAAGCGTCGTATTATCGATTGCATATTGAATTCTTAATAGCCATGTGCCATCATCCATCGTGTAACTTTAATAATAGATCTACTTTCTTAAAAAAAGATAAATCCAAAAGATTCTCATAAAAATCAGAAACATTCTGTCATCCATGTAGCTCTAATAATAATAGTCATTAGATCTATTATAGTTTCTAAAAAATTACCTACTATGACATTATAAAAGATGAAGTAAAATAATTTCCTAAATTTGTATAAAAATTGTTCATCATGCCATTATGAAATATGAATTAAATAACCCCTTAAATTTGCATAAAATTACTCACCATGCCATTATGAAATACGAATTAAAATAACCCCTTAAATTTGCATATAAATTACTCAATATGCCATTATAAAAGATGAATTAAAATAAGTCCTAATCCTGCATATAAATTACCTAATATGCTATCATAAAATATAAATTAAAATAATTTCTAAATTTGCATATACATTACCCACAATGACATTACAAAAAATTGTAACACCCTAAATTTTGCCACAAATAAAATCTTTGGAACCAATTTAATCTGTTCATATTGTTTGATCATACATGACACCTATTTGATTTTTGGAGATTTCAAATTAATTAATTAAAAAGAATCATAGGAATCACATGTTTGAGCATTCATGCCCTTGCATATTTTTATTGGGTGATTTGCAGTGTTCAAAGTTTGAATTCAAAATCATTTGCATCTCTCCAAAATTTCTCAAATTTCAAACAAACCAGGAAAATTTCTTTTCCCTCCTTTCCTTCTCCTTCTCCCTTTTGGCCCGAGCCGGCCCAACCCAGTCCCGGCCCAGCCTTTCTCCTCCTCCTCCCCTTCAGCTCGGCCCGGCTCGCCCCGCGCGGCCCAGCGCCCCTCGGCCCAGTCCGCGCCGACCGGCCTGCGCGCCAGGCCGCCCTCCCCCGCGCGCTCTCTCTCTCTCTCCCTGACACCCGACCCCGCCTGTCATCGCCCTCCTCTCTCCCTTTCCTTTCTCGGTCCAACGCCGGCGAGACGAGCTCGAGCCGCGCCTGCGCCGAAGCTTCGGTCCCGCCCCCGCACCCGACCTCGCCCGACGGTTCCCGCGCCGCCTCCGCCTTCCTTTCCCGCGCCCGCACTTTCCTTTCCCGGTCCTCGCCCGCGCCGTGCGCAGTACGGACACGGACAGAGTCCGAAGCCCGGACCTTCCTTGCCCCGTGCCGCCTTCCCTTTTCCCCCTCCGCAAGCCTCGGCGTCCGGGTTATATAAGCGCCGCCCTCGACGTCCGTAGCCCCATTAAGTCCCACCCCGAGGCCCTAGCCATCGAACGCCCGAGCTCTAGACCGCCCAAGTTGCCCACCGCGCCGCCGCCGGTCCCCGCAGAGAGCCGCGGACGCCGCCTCACGACGCCGACCGCCGTTGCCGCCACACCGTGGTCCACACCTACACCCGCGCCTTCGCATCGAGGTATGGAAGCTAACTAACCCGATCCCGTCCTCAATCGCGCCCTACCTCGGCGGGAATTGCTCGCCGGAGCTCCTCCACCACCCCGCTCCGTCGCCCGCCGCCTCCGGTCGCTGCGCCGCCTCCCGAACCCCTCCGGCCGCTTCGCACCGCCGCCCGCTTGCCCGTGCGCCCGGTCCCTCTAGCTCTAGGCCCCGGAACCGCGGAGTTCGCGTTTCTCCGGCGAGTCTCCGCCGCGCCGAAGGTCGCCGCCGGTCGCCCCGTCGCCGGTCTTCTTTCCCCACCGCCCCGATCCTTTCCCTGCCGTACGATCGAGATCCAACGGCCACCGTGAGACGCGATCCCGGTCAATACCGGTCAGCGCCGCACTCTTGCTAAAGAGTCCCTGGGGTTTTTGGAAATTAACCCGCGGTCCAGATTTATTAGATCTAGGTCCCTGGCTTTACGGTTTAGACCCTGAACTTTTGGAAAATCAACCCGCGGTCCTGGTCAAGCCGGTCAGCGCGGAGGTTTTGCGAGAAAGACCCTGTACTTCTTCTAAATTAACCCGCAGTCCTATTTATTTACGGATAGGTCCAGGTTTTCACAGTTTAGCCCCTGGAATTTCAAATTCTCTTTATTTTAAGCCCTTAATCTTATTTTATGCATATCTTTTGCGTTTTAACTCCGATTTGAACGATTCTTGAACCTACGGAATCGTAATAAAGTGTAGATTAATTCTAAAACCTTTTTAACCTCTGTTTATGATGTTTGGTGTACTGTTTTAGTCAGTTTATGCTCATTGCTTGTATGTATGCAACGTGTAGCCGACGTTCCGTCCGAGTTTGTCGATAATCCATCTTGGGAAGTTCCTGAGCAAGCTTTTGCTGAGGAAGGCAAGTATTCTTTGACCTATGTCCTATTTACTTTAATCACATGATCTAGAGCCTAAATTTTGCATGCTCCTACTAAGGATGACTAGCCTCATATACCTTTGCATGTTTTATAACCTGGGAGGGCTGTGATGTTGTAAGTTAATTGCTTCCGCTCAACTCACTTTATTTATGTTGTTAATGATGGTCAAGTAATGATGAACCTGATGATAAAAGTTTGGTTTTAACATCATGGAGGCTTGAGCATGTTTTGTTGGTTTTGCTCAAGTGCTTCGCCCTAAGGATCGGTTCGCCGAGCGACCACCCAGGAAAACAGTACAACCACAAGACTCACATGGGCACTGGGCTTGACTGATTAATTAGATGAACTAGAGTTTTGGCTTACTTTCCTGAAACATGGCGTATGAGGGGTCTGGGGGATATGGGACTTTGCCCTTTGCCAATGTGGTGCAGTTTTATCTGTCACCCTTTGGAACGGAACTCTCATATCTTTAGTTAACTGGAGTAACCTGTAACGAGTGGGCCATAACTCTAGGAATTCTTTGTAAAGGTCTCGTAATGAAACCCTGCCGATTCATCTAAGGTATGAATAAATGGGGCTTTGCAAACCTCGGGCACAATGGGAATCATGACTTGTGGGTAAAGTTGTACAACCTCTCGAGAGTGTTTAAAACTGATATATCAGCCGTGCTCACGGTTAAGAGCGGCCTGGACCCTCACAGATTAGAGTTTCAGCTTCAAGGTGAATGACTCATGGTGATCATGGTAATGATGATGGATATGGTTATGGTTCATGCTTATCTTTTTAATATGTTTTATTGTCTTTATAATAAAGAGATGGGTTACCGCTAATCATTGCTAGTAATTAAAACTTGACTAACTAAAAGCAATTGCTTTGCCTAACCACTATAAAGCCAGTCCACTTTTATCCTAAACGGAATACTTGCTGAGTGCGTTATGTACTCATTCTTGCTTGTTTTATACCCGTTGCATCCATTGCAACCGCTGCTCAGATCCAGAAGGAAGTTGTGGTGATCCTAACCAGGAGTTCCAGGACTACGACGAGTTCTAGGCTGGTGTGCCATCCGTCAGTTGCCTGTGGATCACGGTCGTCTTCCGCTGTCGTTTAGTTAACTCGTTTTCGTTCAGATACTCGGTTTCGTTAAAGACATTTATGGTCTGTAATAATGGTTATTACTCTTAAGTAAAGTACTGGTTGTGCTATTTACTTTTGTTTATGCTGTGTATGTGGTTAAACTGATCCTGGCACATACATGGTTAGCACTTGGTTTTGTTTCTAAAATCGGGTGTGACAAAAGTGGTATCAGAGCCGTGCTGACCGTAGGACGCAAGCCTAGAGTAGAACTGGTCGTGATTAAGGATTTTGCTTACCTTTTCTTGCTTTCTCCATTCAAATACTTGCCATATATGCTATTTTGACATCCATACTTGTCTATTTCAATTAAGATCTTCTATATCTACTTACCTATCCCATAATAGAACTGTTTCTCATGTTTGCTTACGATGTGGGCCTGCAGATGTCGACTTTCAAGCGCACCGCCCGCATGCGTGTTGGTGGACGAGGTTATGGCGGACCCAACAGGATCAGATTGCCTACCCCAACCCCACCTTCTCCACCGCCACAAGAGTGGGTAGACCTGACTGAGTCCGAGGAGGAAGATCCAGAAGAACTTGTCCCTGAGCTGTCCGAAGATGAACCAGAAGAGGAGCCGCAGGAAGAACCCCCAGAGGTGCAGCCACCAGTACCCTCTTCGGCGTCGCCGCAGGAGCAACCCCAGGAGGAGCCAGAAGATCCAGCTGTTGACCCTGAAGACCCAGAACAAGATCCAGATGCTGGAGACGCACCCCCATCGGACGATGATGAGGACGACGATGAAGCTGGACCCGTGGTCACCACTACCCACCGCTGGTTCGACTACCCGCTGCCTGTTCCTCGGATGCTGAGGGAAACGCTGGAGATGCTCCACTACGATCAGTTCTGGATCACCTATGTGGGGACTCGCTACCGCCATCCCGTCCTACCTGATGATTGGAACATGACAGTGGAGATCAGCATCCCGGATGAGTTCGGATCCCGCCGGAACATCCACGTCAGACACGCACCTACTCGCCGCAACAGCCATGAAGCCGCCATCAGTGATGCTGCCAGGGAGGCCTTGACGACGCTGTGCCATGCACACCGTGAAGATATGGCCATCACTTCACGCCGGTACTACCCCTGCCGTTCGGTCGAAAGACTTGATGCCTGGATCGCCAACCCGGAGGCAGAACAGAACCCACGTCTGGAGTCCACTATTGAGTACCTTGCTACCCTCAACACCGACTACAATGCCGCCTTGGACGAGTTGGACATGGTGAGGTACGAGAACCGGAAGCTTCGAGCATGGGTTGCACATGGCGTTGAGCCCGCGGAAGAAGAACCGGTAGAAGACCCTGCTGATGCTCCGCGTAGGAAGAAGGCCCGCTACAATGATCCAGAAGCTAGGACCTATATACGGCATCATGAGGACTAGGATGCTACCCCTTTTGTAACAGGTTCTATTAGTATCGATTAGTTAGTTCGGTTAGGCTTAGAACGATTAAAAGTGTGCTCGTTTGCTTATGATTGTGTTTTATGGATGATTTGGTTCTTTGTAATGAGTGCTTAAGTTGTGGGGTGATGTCCACAACTTAGTCTTTTGGTTGGATGCTTAATAAGTTTAATAAAAATAGTTAGTTTGGGAAAGCCTTGCTCTATCCATATATATGTTTAGATCTTTGTCTCATCTATCTTGGTTACTAACGTTGAATAAGAGGTATGGTCGGGAGTATGTGCTAACGGTATGTTTGGTCCATCAGATGAGTACAGGACGTGGACGTGGTCGTGGTCGTGGAGGTAGAGGAGGTCGCGGAGAAGGACTTCCAAATCCACCGCCACCGATGACTATGGAACAACTGATCATGAACCAGACCCAAGTGATACAAGCTCTTGGTCAAGCAGTGGCAGCCATGCACCAGGCACAGCAGCAACCACCCCCGCCACCACCGCCTCAACCGCGAGACAGACGCGCAGAATTTATGAAGGGACACCCACCTGTGTTCACTCACTCTGTCGATCCTATGGATGCAGAAGACTGGCTCCGCGCAATAGAACGGGAGCTGGACGTCGCTCAGTGCACCGACCAGGAGAAAGTCCTCTACGGCCCTCACCAGTTACGGGGTGCCGCTCAACAATGGTGGGAATCGTACCGCTTGGCTCATAACAACCCCAACACCATTACCTGGCAAGAGTTCACCGAGAGGTTCAGAGCGCATCATGTTCCAGCTGGTGTGATGTCACTGAAGAAAGAAGAGTTCCTGGCACTCACCCAGGGCACCATGACCGTCAGTGAGTATCGAGACAAGTTCCTACAGCTGTCCCGCTACTGTCCAGAGGAGGTTAACACCGACCCCAAGAAGCAGTACCGTTTCCTCAAAGGCTTGGTCGATCCACTCAGGTACCAGCTTATGAACCATACCTTTCCTAACTGCCAGCATCTGATAGACCGAGCTATCGTGACGGAGAATACTCGTCGCGAGATGGAGGAAAAGAAGCGCAAACAGAAGGCACAACAATCTAGCAGCAACACCCGCCCGCGGTTTTCTGGGTCCCAGAACTTTCAGAACCGTCCTACACAGAACTCCGGACAGCAGCAGCCCCAGTTCCAGCGCTACAACAGCAATGGCAACTATCAGCGCCCGAACTATCAGTCTCAGCAGAACAATACCCAAATGCAGCGCTCAAACAATCAAGCTCCCCGCCAACCGACTCCTACCAGTACCCCAGTGAAGACAGGCACGCCAGTACCAACGGGAAGTGCAAATTGCTTCAAATGCGGAGGAACAGGTCACTGGTCTAAGCAATGCCCATATAGAGGTACGCCGCAGCAGACACCGCAATCGAGATCGAAGGCGGGCACCCCCAACCAAGCTTCCAGCCACGCCAAGATCAACCACGTCACCGCGGAGGCTGCCCAGGAAGGTCCAAACGCTGTCGTAGGTACGTTCCTGGTCAACTCCCAACCCGCCTTAGTACTATTCGATACTGGTGCTACGCATTCTTTCGTTACTGCTCAGCATGTAGAGAAGTATAATTTGCCTATGATAAAGATGGTAAAGTCAATGCTAGTTAGTTCACCTGGGGGAAACTTGCGATCCGAGTTCGCTTGCGATGATGCATCCATTAAAATAAGGGGGGTAGATTTTCCAGCATCATTGATAGTTATGAAAGCACAAGGAGTAGATGTTATCCTGGGTATGAATTGGCTGCAAAGATACAACGGGGTAATCTCATGTGCCGAGAGGAAAGTGACTTTGACTACGCCAGCCGGGGAGAACATGGAAGTTCTGATAGACCCACCTCAAGCAGGAATTAATGCTATTGATGCCACAGCCTTGGAGAACATCAGAGTAGTGTCAGAATTTCCGGATGTCTTCCCAGATTCGTTGCCAGGTATGCCACCTGAACGTGACATTGAATTTTCTATTGAATTAGTACCTGGAACTGCACCTATCTATAAGAAAGCATATAGAATATCTGGTGTCGAATTACTTGAAGTTAAGAAACAAATAGATGAACTATTGGAGAAAGGGTTTATTCGCAAGAGCACCTCCCCTTGGGCCTCACCAGTTTTGCTTACTGAAAAGAAAGATGGAACCTTGCGAATGTGTGTCGATTACAGAGGTCTTAATGCCGTTACAGTAAAGAATAAATATCCACTGCCCCGGATTGAAGATTTATTTGATCAGCTCAAAGGTGCCTGTGTTTTCTCCAAAATTGATTTGCGATCTGGATATCATCAACTAAGAATTAGACCTTCAGATATACCAAAGACAGCGTTTATTAGTCGTTATGGATTATATGAATATACAGTTATGTCGTTTGGTTTGACAAATGCCCCAGCCTTCTTTATGTATATGATGAATAGTGTGTTTATGGAATATCTTGACAAGTTTGTTGTGATATTTATCGATGACATTCTAATCTATTCCAAAACTGAAGAGGAACACGAGGAACATCTAAGATTAGTGTTGCAGAAGCTTAGAGAGCATAAACTTTATGCGAAGTTCAGCAAGTGTGATTTCTGGATTGAGGAGGTTAAGTTTCTAGGTCATGTCATATCCAATGGAGGGATTGCCGTTGATCAGAGTAAGGTATCTGAAGTGCAGAATTGGAAGATCCCAGAGGATGTGAAAGGCATCAGGAGTTTTCTCGGATTAGCCGGTTACTATCGACGTTTCATTGAAGGGTTTTCCAAGATTGCTAAACCAATGACAGCTTTGTTAGAGAAGAATATTAAATTTCAGTGGACGTCAGCTTGTCAGAAAGCCTTCGAGGAGTTGAAAAAGAGGTTAACCACAGCGCCAGTGCTAACTTTTCCAGATATGCATAAGCCTTTTTCAGTATACTGTGATGCTTCACGACTAGGTTTGGGATGTGTTCTTATGCAAGAAGGCAAGGTTATTGCCTATGCCTCTAGACAACTGAGGGATCATGAGAAGAATTACCCAACTCATGATTTGGAATTAGCCGCAGTGGTGCATGCATTAAAAGTATGGAGGCATTATTTATTCGGGCAAAAGTGTGACATCTATACTGATCACAAAAGCTTAAAGTATATCTTTACCCAGACTGAGTTAAATATGAGGCAAAGACGATGGTTAGAATTAATCAAGGATTATGATCTGGAGATACATTATCATCCTGGCAAAGCAAATGTAGTAGCAGATGCTTTGAGCCGAAAGAGTCAGATCAGTTTGTTGTGGGCAAAAGAGTTGCCGGATGAGCTAGCCATAGAATTCGACCGACTAAGTTTGGGTTTTCTTAATAATACGGAAGGCACAGTCTCCATGGAGTTTGAACCTACGTTGGAACAAGAAATCAGGAAGGGACAACTTAATGATGAGAAGATCAAGGAAATAAAAGAGTTAATCAAGTTAGATAAGGCACCGGGATTCCAAGTGAATGCCGACGGCACAGTATGGCATGGGGATAGGATTTGCGTTCCGAACATAAAGTCTATACGAGATTTAATTCTGAAGGAAGCGCATGAGACAGCTTATTCCATCCATCCCGGAAGTGAAAAGATGTACCAAGATCTGAAGCAGAAATTTTGGTGGTACGGTATGAAACGTGAAGTAGCAGAATACGTAGCTTTGTGTGACGTTTGCCAGAGGGTGAAAGCTGAGCATCAAAAGCCCGCTGGATTGTTACAACCACTCAAGATCCCAGAGTGGAAGTGGGAGGAAATTGGTATGGATTTTATCGTCGGCCTACCGCGTACACAAAGTGGTTTTGATTCTATATGGGTAGTAGTGGACAGATTAACCAAAGTTGCTCACTTTATACCTGTCAAGACCACTTATTCGGGAGCCAAGTTAGCTGAATTGTATATGTCCAGAATTGTGTGTTTGCATGGAGTACCAAAGAAGATTGTGTCAGATCGTGGAACTCAGTTTACATCTCATTTTTGGAAGCGTTTGCATGAGTCAATGGGCACTAAGTTAAATTTCAGTTCAGCATATCATCCACAGACCGATGGGCAGACAGAAAGAACCAACCAGATATTAGAGGATATGTTGAGAGCTTGCGCAATACAATATGGTACTAGTTGGGACAAAAGTTTGCCGTATGCCGAATTTTCTTATAACAATAGTTATCAGGCTAGTATCAAGATGTCACCTTTTCAGGCTTTGTATGGTAGAAGGTGCAGAACTCCATTGCATTGGGATCAACCAGGAGAGAAGCAGTTGTTTGGTCCTGGAATCATAGAAGACGCCGAACGACAAGTACGAATGATTCGGGAGAATTTGAGGATTGCTCAAACTAGACAGAAGAGTTATGCGGATAACCGTCGAAGGGATTTGGAATTCGCAGTAGGAGACTATGTGTACTTGAAAGTATCACCTATTCGTGGTCTACGCCGATTCAAAGTGAAGGGAAAATTAGCACCACGATATATTGGGCCTTTTAAAATAATTGACCGTAAGGGAGAAGTTGCATATCAACTGGAATTACCTGACAGATTATCGGGAGTACACGATGTGTTCCATGTATCTCAATTGAAGAAGTGTCTGCGGGTACCTGAAGAGCAATTGCAGGAGGATGAACTTAATGTGCAGGATGATTTGACCTATACAGAATATCCAGTGCAGATTTTGGAGACGGCAGAGAGAACTACCAGAAACAGGATCATAAAGATGTGCAAAGTTAAGTGGAGCCACCATACGGCAGAGGAGGCCACATGGGAAAGAGAGGATGACCTCAGAGCAGATTACCCGGAACTCTTTGCTAGCCAATCCTAAAATCTCGGGACGAGATTTCTTTAAGGGGGGTAGGTTTGTAACACCCTAAATTTTGCCACAAATAAAATCTTTGGAACCAATTTAATCTGTTCATATTGTTTGATCATACATGACACCTATTTGATTTTTGGAGATTTCAAATTAATTAATTAAAAAGAATCATAGGAATCACATGTTTGAGCATTCATGCCCTTGCATATTTTTATTGGGTGATTTGCAGTGTTCAAAGTTTGAATTCAAAATCATTTGCATCTCTCCAAAATTTCTCAAATTTCAAACAAACCAGGAAAATTTTCTTTCCCTCCTTTCCTTCTCCTTCTCCCTTTTGGCCCGAGCCGGCCCAACCCAGTCCCGGCCCAGCCTTTCTCCTCCTCCTCCCCTTCAGCTCGGCCCGGCTCGCCCCGCGCGGCCCAGCGCCCCTCGGCCCAGTCCGCGCCGACCGGCCTGCGCGCCAGGCCGCCCTCCCCCGCGCGCTCTCTCTCTCTCTCCCTGACACCCGACCCCGCCTGTCATCGCCCTCCTCTCTCCCTTTCCTTTCTCGGTCCAACGCCGGCGAGACGAGCTCGAGCCGCGCCTGCGCCGAAGCTTCGGTCCCGCCCCCGCACCCGACCTCGCCCGACGGTTCCCGCGCCGCCTCCGCCTTCCTTTCCCGCGCCCGCACTTTCCTTTCCCGGTCCTCGCCCGCGCCGTGCGCAGTACGGACACGGACAGAGTCCGAAGCCCGGACCTTCCTTGCCCCGTGCCGCCTTCCCTTTTCCCCCTCCGCAAGCCTCGGCGTCCGGGTTATATAAGCGCCGCCCTCGACGTCCGTAGCCCCATTAAGTCCCACCCCGAGGCCCTAGCCATCGAACGCCCGAGCTCTAGACCGCCCAAGTTGCCCACCGCGCCGCCGCCGGTCCCCGCAGAGAGCCGCGGACGCCGCCTCACGACGCCGACCGCCGTTGCCGCCACACCGTGGTCCACACCTACACCCGCGCCTTCGCATCGAGGTATGGAAGCTAACTAACCCGATCCCGTCCTCAATCGCGCCCTACCTCGGCGGGAATTGCTCGCCGGAGCTCCTCCACCACCCCGCTCCGTCGCCCGCCGCCTCCGGTCGCTGCGCCGCCTCCCGAACCCCTCCGGCCGCTTCGCACCGCCGCCCGCTTGCCCGTGCGCCCGGTCCCTCTAGCTCTAGGCCCCGGAACCGCGGAGTTCGCGTTTCTCCGGCGAGTCTCCGCCGCGCCGAAGGTCGCCGCCGGTCGCCCCGTCGCCGGTCTTCTTTCCCCACCGCCCCGATCCTTTCCCTGCCGTCCGATCGAGATCCAACGGCCACCGTGAGACGCGATCCCGGTCAATACCGGTCAGCGCCGCACTCTTGCTAAAGAGTCCCTGGGGTTTTTGGAAATTAACCCGCGGTCCAGATTTATTAGATCTAGGTCCCTGGCTTTACGGTTTAGACCCTGAACTTTTGGAAAATCAACCCGCGGTCCTGGTCAAGCCGGTCAGCGCGGAGGTTTTGCGAGAAAGACCCTGTACTTCTTCTAAATTAACCCGCAGTCCTATTTATTTACGGATAGGTCCAGGTTTTCACAGTTTAGCCCCTGGAATTTCAAATTCTCTTTATTTTAAGCCCTTAATCTTATTTTATGCATATCTTTTGCGTTTTAACTCCGATTTGAACGATTCTTGAACCTACGGAATCGTAATAAAGTGTAGATTAATTCTAAAACCTTTTTAACCTCTGTTTATGATGTTTGGTGTACTGTTTTAGTCAGTTTATGCTCATTGCTTGTATGTATGCAACGTGTAGCCGACGTTCCGTCCGAGTTTGTCGATAATCCATCTTGGGAAGTTCCTGAGCAAGCTTTTGCTGAGGAAGGCAAGTATTCTTTGACCTATGTCCTATTTACTTTAATCACATGATCTAGAGCCTAAATTTTGCATGCTCCTACTAAGGATGACTAGCCTCATATACCTTTGCATGTTTTATAACCTGGGAGGGCTGTGATGTTGTAAGTTAATTGCTTCCGCTCAACTCACTTTATTTATGTTGTTAATGATGGTCAAGTAATGATGAACCTGATGATAAAAGTTTGGTTTTAACATCATGGAGGCTTGAGCATGTTTTGTTGGTTTTGCTCAAGTGCTTCGCCCTAAGGATCGGTTCGCCGAGCGACCACCCAGGAAAACAGTACAACCACAAGACTCACATGGGCACTGGGCTTGACTGATTAATTAGATGAACTAGAGTTTTGGCTTACTTTCCTGAAACATGGCGTATGAGGGGTCTGGGGGATATGGGACTTTGCCCTTTGCCAATGTGGTGCAGTTTTATCTGTCACCCTTTGGAACGGAACTCTCATATCTTTAGTTAACTGGAGTAACCTGTAACGAGTGGGCCATAACTCTAGGAATTCTTTGTAAAGGTCTCGTAATGAAACCCTGCCGATTCATCTAAGGTATGAATAAATGGGGCTTTGCAAACCTCGGGCACAATGGGAATCATGACTTGTGGGTAAAGTTGTACAACCTCTCGAGAGTGTTTAAAACTGATATATCAGCCGTGCTCACGGTTAAGAGCGGCCTGGACCCTCACAGATTAGAGTTTCAGCTTCAAGGTGAATGACTCATGGTGATCATGGTAATGATGATGGATATGGTTATGGTTCATGCTTATCTTTTTAATATGTTTTATTGTCTTTATAATAAAGAGATGGGTTACCGCTAATCATTGCTAGTAATTAAAACTTGACTAACTAAAAGCAATTGCTTTGCCTAACCACTATAAAGCCAGTCCACTTTTATCCTAAACGGAATACTTGCTGAGTGCGTTATGTACTCATTCTTGCTTGTTTTATACCCGTTGCATCCATTGCAACCGCTGCTCAGATCCAGAAGGAAGTTGTGGTGATCCTAACCAGGAGTTCCAGGACTACGACGAGTTCTAGGCTGGTGTGCCATCCGTCAGTTGCCTGTGGATCACGGTCGTCTTCCGCTGTCGTTTAGTTAACTCGTTTTCGTTCAGATACTCGGTTTCGTTAAAGACATTTATGGTCTGTAATAATGGTTATTACTCTTAAGTAAAGTACTGGTTGTGCTATTTACTTTTGTTTATGCTGTGTATGTGGTTAAACTGATCCTGGCACATACATGGTTAGCACTTGGTTTTGTTTCTAAAATCGGGTGTGACAAAAATAAATGAAACAATTAGCTCTAATATTATTACGAATTAAATCTATATCCCCTGAAACTCTAACACGTGCGAGAGCACGGGTTGATGGACTAGTATTTAAAAATGGAAATAGTACTTGAACCAAGGTCAGCAGGACATGAATAGCCCCTCTCCTTGATTATTTAAAAGTTTGTGTACATTATTAGCATTTCTTTCTCATACACACAGATATCTATGAATTTTTAATTAGGATCGAAAATTATTCTAGCAAACATTACACCTAACATGACTTAACTAGTGCTTACATTTCTACATATATACTCTCATTATATTTCAAGTATTAATTTCAAAAGATAGTACACTATCCAAAATAATCAAATTGATTTTTAGAAATACAATACAAACGCATAATCTCATGTATCTTTAATAGGAAGATCTCGAGATTACATTCAAAAAGCTATCACAAACATATATCATCTATCGTTGATGAACGACGACTAGCCAAAAAACTGAGTAACCATACGAGGATAGATACTCGGACTCTAGGTGGGAAAGTTTTTACCAGAACAAACATAATTAACTAAGCATAACTTGATTGGACAGCCAATAAAACCTGAATAATGAAAAGATAAAACAGAATCGAAACCCTCATACATTTTTCTGAAGAATTAGGAGAGGTATATCCTCTGCTGGGATTTATTAAAAGAAAAATTTTACAAAGTTATCAAGCCAGGTAGCAATGGTAGGGAAATATTTACATCTTGCCCTATGGATAACGATGACAAATTCTTTCCTGAATGTAAAAGAACATGAAACTAAAGAAGAATTATGTCCCTTCAGTAATGAGATCGTTTCTAGACATCCAAAAATGCTCCAGCACATGAGGATAATGATTTCCATGAAGCAAGGTACACCTTGCTAGCATATCACCCTAAAACGTGGTCCACAGAACACGTTGGTACTAAATATTTTCTTAGTTAATATAGTAATAATAATCACCGGCATTCACGTATTTAAACACCTTAGATACTCTATTTATTCCAAATTGTAAGGGGTTTTGTATCTTATTTTGTCTGTATATGTTTCAATAGATGTTGATGAATCTAAACACATATATACACCACATACATAGAATTGTATGAAAATATTCAAAAACCTAAAACACCTTAAAACTTGGAACAGAGATAGTAATCCTATTCATTTTAATTCATGATGTATATGCACTATCAGCACTTTCTTGGGTCCTTCCGTGTAAAACCATGTGTAGGAGGAGCAAAGCGCATATACATGTACGTCCTCGAAGCACTGGTTGAACACGCATTGTTTGTACTCTTTTTTTTTTTTTTTTGACAAATTTTGTTTGTACTCCTGAAAATGGAAGAATAACAATAGGAATATATAGAACATTATAAATCATTTTAATTTATTCAAGGGTACATGGGCCATTCTTTATTACAGGACGAACACAGAATGAATATAAATGCAAATTCTGCACAACTAATCAAATCAACAAAAGAACATGACCCAATAAGGTGAAAAGGTAGAACAATAAAGCTTGGAAATTAAAAAATATCAGCACCACACGCGCGGCCACTCGTATGGCTAGCTCAATAGTTACATTACATTACCCTCTTGCCTCCATGAAAGCAATAGTCACGTACGCATGATGCCATGCCCAACGATTGTTTATGCTCTCCTCCATTTTTATATATGTCAGCCGTAATCTTTCATAGATCATGGCCTCCGTGGGCATCCACCATTTGCGCTGTTGGTGCCGCACGAGGGGCCTGCTCCAAGTTTCTGCAGGTAGATTTGCCGGAGGAACTGGGCCACCACACCGTCGCCGGAGGCGACAGACTCCCCCGCTGCAGGCATCCACGCTTCGTCACCACCTAGCCGCCTTGCCGCCCCTGAGACGGCCAAGAACGCCATGATCACCACCAGGAATATCACCGGGGTGGCAGCACAGATCTTTCTTGACATCGCCATACGTTTATGCCACCAACAAACCTTCTGCTCTAACCCGGCACGTACGCTGTATCTCTTGCTGCTTTGATGTATGTGTGTTGAGGTTTTGGTTGGGTTTGATGAGGATGTGCATGGCTATCCATGAGTATATATAGGTATAGGTGGGACTGATGGGCTTCTACGGTTAGTTAATTATTCTCTTAATTAAATCAGTGATGTTGCATATGATATATTACGTGAGTCATGACGTAGCAACTAGCAGTCTCTAGTACGAGTATGCACCTGCGAGGATGTTTCAGGGATTCACACAGGAATGTTCTTCCAGGCACTAGCTTCACATGCTAATGGCTTAATGCCAATGCATGCTAACCAAACCCAGTTTTAATTTGTTAGTACCTTAATAAATCTGGCGTGCAGGACCATATTAGCAGCAGTGAACAAATCATTGTGGTGTGCCCATCCACCTTTCCTAGTGGTCCGTCCTTTTTCCATCAAATGTCTTGCAGTATACGGCGAAGTTCAAAGGCAGGACAAGATTGTATTCGTAGGTGCATGTACAGCAACACATTGTCTTTGCTCGAGATTTTTCAGGGTGACGATCGAACGAGCTTCAGTTTTGGATCCAAATGCAGCATGCTTCTTCTACAATTCGTTTGATCTAGACGGGGTTGGGTTCCAAAGTTTTGCAATAATGCGGTTGGATTGTTGGAATGATGATTTGGTCGTCGTTGTTGGTGATGAATTTGGTTGCCTCGGCACAACTGACTCGTGCAAAATTATTACCGGTAGGTTCGTTCTATTATTAAAATAAATTACACAACCAATACACGTATGTGCCCCAGAGAATACAATCATAATCATTTATCTATGTCCATATACTCATTTTAAGATAGTCGAAAAAAACCATATGAAGAAATAGATAAAAGTGTGGTTTTTTAATAGCATAATCCCTCCGTCCTAGAAAGAGCGTCGCCCTTGATTTTAGTTTACTACCTTCAATCCTTCGTTTTATTTAAATTTTTTTATAAATATCATTATTTTTGTATGATTACGTTTGTAACCTTAAATACTTTTATATAATTTATATTTTAATTTTTAAAGTAAAATTTTGAATAAAACGAGTGCCGGAACGTGTACGGAAATTAAAGCGGATGGCACTCTTTCTAGGACGGAGGGAATATACGATAATACCTTCGTACCACTACATATGAATATAAATAAGTATATCCGCACGCTGTGTACATTCGCACATACTCAACATTTATATTGGTTCCCATGAATCTTCACTAATATAATTATTCGAGAACCTAAAAAAAAACTAACGATGAAATGCATGTGTAATAGTGAAACTTAATCAGGTTGGGTCAACGTGAGGTCCCTGGTAGTTTAAGATGGCCCGCACCCGAATCCGGGTCAGGCCGGGTATTTTTTTTTTTTTAGTAGACGTGTCGGCTCTGTTTTTTTAGTTTTGGGTCTAGTTTTGAGAAAACATGACCCACTAGTTATTGCAGATAAAAAAAAATCATGGTCCACACCCACCTGTTGCGTTACTCGGGTCAAGACTCACAGGTTTAATCAACCCCACAGGTTTAATCATTTCAAAACTTGAAAGCTTAATCTTGAGACTAGTGGAAGCTAAACATGAATTATCATAAAATTTAGAATAAACTTCATAACTCACTGTACTTACTTGAGCTTCCATGGCGTACTTCAGAACTTGAAAGCTTAATCTTGAGACTAGGGGAAGCTAAACATGAATTATCATAAAATTTAGAATAAACTTCATAACTCACTGTACTTGCTTAAGCTTCCATGGCGCAGTGTATATTATCGAAGCTTTTCCATTGATAGAGCATGAGATTTTAGTTAAAGATTCCTCATTTGGCACGTAGATTATAACCTTCTCTGTATGACACTGGCTTGACTCCAATCACTTTCTTCACTTGAGAGACAAAGTCATTGTCTAGCTTCTCTTCCTGGAATAATTTCTACAGCATCTCCCCTATATTTTGACTCTCGAACTTTTCCTTAGCGGATTTTTCGGTGTAAGTAACTCCTATTCTTCCTCTGAGTCTTGTGGTTGGAGTGGTCCTGCACGCTTGAGTGTCTCTCCAAAATCAATGGGCATCTAGCTCATCCTTTATATTTTTGCAAGATCTCTCTGTTCTACACTCTTGATATCTTCTTGAGGTGCAAATCTTTAAAACTCCTCATCATCGAATGCAAATGAGATTGGGTTATTTCTGGTAGGTGTAGGCGCATGCTTATGAGACGGGATGGGGTATTTCTTGAGGTGCAAATATTTGAAACTCCTCATCATCAAATGCAAATGAGACGGGATTGGGTTCCTCCACATGGCGCCTACACTCTGGGCTTCAGATTTGGCAGGTGTAGGCTCCATGTACTCCTCCATTGGCTCCTCTACTTCTCTTTAATCAGCTCTCTTTCATACTTGAAGGGCAAACAGATATTTAATAAAATCTCTATAGCTTCACTGGATGACTTACTCATTAGTGATCCTCCTTCACATAGGTTCACATATCTAAAGGCTTCTAATGTTAATACAAAATAGAATATCTATAGAGCCATTTCAGATGTCACTCCGAGTAGTGGTCCTCTTGCAATAGCAAGTCATTGAGTCTCTCCCAATCTTCGTCTATATCTTCGTTCTCTTTTTGCTAGAAATTTCACACATGCTTCCTCAACTAATGAACTTGAAGTAGAGAGATGAACTTTTGCACTAGTAGTCCACAATCTCCTTGAGCTTCAACTGAGGCAGCTTGGTACCACCTTTTGACTTTATCAACAAGAGTAAATGGAAAGAGGTTTTACTTTACCCACTCGCCTGGGACTCCTTCTCGATGAAACATGTGGCAGACTTGGTTGAATTTCTCCAAGTGTTTGAATGGATTTTCGTCGTCTTGTCCTCTGGATTTTCGTTGTCTTGTCCTCTAAACAGATTTTCGGCAGCAATTCGAATGATTCCTGCTTGAGCTCGTATGATTCCGCCTCCGGCTTTGCGTTGGATTCTTATAACATCATATCTTCAGTTTTTGGAGTAGAAAACTCTCTTAGCGTTAAGTTCTGTAAATCTTCTCACATTGTTGCCATTCTTGACACAAAACACAAAGAAAGACACAAAACAAAAATATGATTAGAGAACGGACTGAAGAATGAACACAAGAATACGATTAGAACACCAGAACAAGATTAGAGAACTCTAGATAATTAGAGACTAAGATTAGACCACAAAGACTAAACACAGACCAGAGAATTAGAACGAAGATTAGAAAACTATTAGCACACAATTAGAACTGGATTAGCACACAGTTAGAAAACACACACTAACCATTAAAACTAGTAGTAAAAGGATAATACAATATTTATAATAGCTTAAACGATAGTTATTCACTGGCAACAACACCAGAAAAGCTTGTTGACGGCACTTAAGCACCTCACACCTTATACTGCAAGTGCACGATATCGTTATAGCTTTTCCCCAAGATAATATCAAGGGTTTTGTCAATCCAAGTATAACAATACTTAAACTACTATTAATCTAGGATTAATCAATTACTCGCTAGCTCCAATAGATCTAGATAAACGAAAGGATGATAAATAACTATCTAATCACAAACTAAGTATATGTTTAATCTATAGCATAAACTGGTCTTAACCAAAATAAAAGTACGAACTACTCCACAAGATTAATATGAAGCTAATACGTCGAAGGCATCCACAAGAGACATGAGACAAACTTTTTATATACTAAGAACCAACTTGAGCTATAATCTAGTGTGAAACAAAGGATGAACATGATCATAAATGTCATAGACTTGCTCGAACCTTTCTCCCGCCCATGTATAACGTAGAATGAGTTAATCAACGAACTAGCAAGCATAAATCATCTTTAAGCATGATAGATTCAACCAACCAATGAAGATAAAAAGATCTACTAAAAGACATGTAGAATTCTATCTTGGCCAAGAACATATATAGAATTCTATCTTGGCCAAGAACATATAGAGATGAAGCACTGCAAAGACATGGATCATACATCATTTATAAATACAAAGCTCATAGTCATAAGACAACTTTATTGATCGAACTCAAGGCTTTATCAGAGTAAACATAAGAAGAATAGAGAGTTACTCGAGATACATCATTAACGAAGCAAAGTCGTCTAATTCGATGAGACTAAAAAACATATCAAAAGATGAAAACATATCAAAAGATGAACTCGAGAAATCAAAAGATGAGCCACCGGGAATACCTAGGGTCGACTGAACCCTAAGGTTCTTGCCTTTTCTTGCTTCCTCCTTTCGCCGAGATCAACTTCTCGGCGAGTCTTGCGAAGATGGACCCTAACCCTAAATTTGGACCTCTGTTTGCTTTGAATTGGCGCCGCTTTCCCCTTGGGAGGCTCGGTTTATATACCCCTGAGAGGTTCCCTATACATGGAAAGTCTAAGGTCAGTTCTTGGCTTGATCTTATCATCATTTGATCTCTTTCCATGTACAATCAACCCCCTAAGGGGCCTTGATCACTTGGGCCTTCATGAACCTTCTCTTGGGCTTCTCCTTATTTTTCTGTAATATTCAACAAAGCATAGAAACAACAAGCATACTTGTATATAGGGTTAATTATTAGTAAAATACGACTTCAACATATGATTTATCCTAGAAAACACATGAAATCATGTCAATATAGAGCATAAATATCGTTGTTATCTTGTGCCAATAGTATCTAACCCATATAGAACCTAGCCGCTCCCACATATACGAGTTTAAAACCAGAGAACTAGCTAACCCATAAAACTGCATCTACAGTCAATGAGGTTAATTTGGTTTGCCGGATTGAACGATTTAGGACCAAGCTGTGAATGGGGCCAATAGAAATTGACATAGCCCATAGCCCCATTTCTCAAAGGAATTCGCTCCTAGTATTGCATTTTCATGTTTGACTTCAAAATTGCACCCTACTTATAAATGCTTTGAATGCTATATCTAGTTTGGGTTTTTCTACTCCGACGAGGTTGATGCGGCTTATCAGCTTTGAATGCTTCTCCAAAAGTATTCCATGGCATCCCAATTCAGGGAACATCAGATCATCCTTATCTAGCTTTCTAAACACCATAAATGTTCATCACTTCCCTTGTACAAAAATCTGAAGAAACAAGTTCACTAGACCGGAGAGGAAAATGAGGTGTGGTGAGCCGGTGCACTAAGAAACAAAGTGTATCGGGATTTGGGAGTGACAGGATCCACGGGTTCTACTATCCAATTCCTTTGGCGGAAACTAGAAGCCGGTTGACTGGTGCGTCCTGCCCATCAGTGACCCAAGATGAATAAAAAGTAAATAGAATTTGGAGCCCTATGTTTGACCAAAAGAGAGGTGAAAGTTGTGAGGACCATGAGCCAATGTCCTAAGAGTGGGGTTCAATTAGGATTCTAAAAACTAAGGCCTTCTGAAACCAACTTATCGAAACATGTGCAAGTAAACAAGATATATACACTAAGGTTTTGCTAAGTGTTGCTAACTATATCGTAGCCAAATCTTGCAACCTAGTTCCACATAGAAACTAACCTATAAAGCTAGTATGGGAATGTAAATGCATAATTGCAAAAAAGTAAATGCGGAAGCTAAAGAGATGGGTAGAGTGAATGCAAACTCCCGTTGATGATAGCGATGAAGATTACCGAGGTATCGGGATGTCGTGCAAGCCTCCCACTACTCCTCATTTGGCGCCCCTTGTAAGGCTTTGCTCTTGTATAGTCTGCGCAAAGACTAAGGCCTCAATCCTCGCAAGGAATCAGGTTGGCAAAGTAACCTTCGCAAAGGTCAAGCCACAGCTTGATCGAGTAACTCCGGATTATCCCCAGTACACCCACGCAAGCCCTTGCTCTCACTATGGCCTCGCCCTCGCAAGGGTAGAGGATGGCAAAGTCGTTGTCTTTAGCGGGCCTTCTCACGGACACTCTCCATCGTCTCCACTAGGTGAGCTTTGGGCAAAATGATGAGGGCCTCCCTCCCTTTCACAATTAAGGTAACAGCCAATCTACAACTCGGAGGGTTTCCCAATACTTACAAGCCCCCTTACATGTCTTTGTGCGTGCAAGCATGGATTCTCTAAGAGTTACGGAAAACTCACTACAACATTTGATCACAACCAAGAACTATGCACTGACAAGGCCTAAACACAAGCTCGCAAGCTTTGGCTATGCCTAAATATGATCTCTATGCTCTTGTGATGGATTGGGTTTTCAAATTAGCATCTCTAGAATGAAGTTTGGAGAGACAAACCTTGTTGTGGAGGTCGGGCAAGGGAGTATAAATATCCCAATCCTCAAAACTAGTCGCTGGTTGTGAGCTGCTATATGAAGACTGCACCACCGGACCGTCCAGTGTGCACACACTAGACTGTCCGGTGCGCACAACCCAACTAGCCCTTGAATCTTCATTTGACCATTGTGAGCACCGAAGCGTCCAATACGTGTTAACACCCATGGTCTTCAAGTTGATGTAACCTCGGTCCAAAACGTCTGGTGTCTTAATTTCTTGGACGTGGTCACGCCTTATTCCTTTTGCCTAGAACGTCCGGTGGTCGTCCGATGCGTGTAAATCACACCAGGTTTAGAATCTTCAACTTGAGCCTTCTTCTACTCACCAGACCATCTGGTGTGCACCACTGGACCGTCCGGTGTGTGCAAAACTTTTGGCCTACTAACCGGCCAGCGGGACCACCGTGTCATGCATCACGCTTCTGATTGTGCACAAATTTTGCACGCTGACCCCTGCCTCAATTTAATTTCACAAATGACCCCCTCCCGAAAGAAATTGCAAATCTGACCCCTTTTGCGGCGCCACGGTCAGTGGCGCCGCAGACCCTGACCCCCTCCAGCGTGGCCAGGCGTGGGGCCCGGCTGCGGCGCCATTGGCGCCTCAATGCCCAGGCCCATATGGGCTGAGCCCAATGGCCCCGTAGCGGCCAGGCCCGGGCAGCGTTTGCGGGGCCACAGTGGGTGGTGCCGCAAGGCTTGCGGTGCCAAGAGCCGTGGCGCCGCGAGGCTGCACTGCGGCGCCACGCTCTATGGCACCGCGAGGGGTTCAATCGCCTTCCTCTCTCGATTTTTTTCATCTTTCCTATTCCATAAATTTTTTCCATCTTTCAGTTTTTACCTCGTCTTTCTCTCTCAATTTTTTCCATCTTTCTTCTTCCATAAATTTTTTCCATCTTTTCTCATCCATAGTAACCAAATGAGACATAGTTTTTCATATTTTTCCATCTTTCTCTCAAATTTTCCATCTTTTCTCTTTCATAATTTTTCGTATTCTTGTTTTTTATGTAAGACTAATTAGGATTCATAGAAAATCAACCACAATTTCATTATATATCTACACAAATGATAGATTCAAAATTCGTGTAGCATTCGGATACAGATAGCAAATAAGGCGAGAAAAACTTCAAGAATCCACAAAGTTTTTGCAATCGAGCAAAACACGATGTCAAATCATATGAATAACATTCAGGTTCACAATCATCCACATGATTACAAATCAAAAGTCACGTCAATGCAGGTTCACAATCCTACGACCCTCTAGGTGTCTAACGGCCACGCGGACGACTTTGTCTAGCTGGGCGAGTGTTGATGCGGTTGCCGCTATCCACGTCCGAAGGGTCACGAGCACGCCTACGCCGCCTAGTAGCCGAAGGTCGACTCGACGGACCCTGTCAATTGTAGATGTTAGTTTAGTAGAGCAATCTTGACAATTAGTAGGGTACGAACAATAGCGAAAAACTTACCGCCTCGGCGTCGTGCTGTGTCTGCGTGAAGGGTGGTGCATCGTGCAGCTAGCTACCAAAGAGGACGTCCAGACCACGGTCCCCATCGTCGTCGTCCTCATCGTCGTCGTCGTCCTCCGAGGACCTAGACCTCCGCGACGACCAACCACGGCTGGAAGAAGGGTCCAGGAACGCCGCGTGGCTAGGGAGGGAGCGCAGCTGCGCTGGAGCAGCCAATCTTCCTGCTCAACCTGCGGCAATGCCTGCTAACTGTCTGGACGAAGGACTTTAGTACTCCGCTAGGTCGTGGGCTGGCTCAAGCAAGGACTGAACCAGCTTCATTGGTCAGCCAGGCCAACTGCTGCCCCTGTAATTAAGATTTCGTGAGGAGAGAAGAAAATATTGCACGTAGCGAAACGTAATAGGAGAAAAAAGTATGGTCTTACCACGTAGTCCTGTATGGACGCTCTCTCAGGCTGTACTCCTCGGCGAGTCCTGGTGTTGTGCTCGTCGATCTCGTCCGAGTCGACCTCGCTTATCAGCCGGTGGTCCGCGGTAGGCCGTAGCTTAACCCATGTATGTGCCTGCAACCAGCGTAGGTACTTCACGAAGTAGGCTTTGTCGTGGGCCTCACCTGCCTCGACCGGCACTCTCTGCCTCGTGTCCCACCTGCCGATGTGGGCAACGTGGGTGATGCGCCAATCGGTCTCGCTGTAGCGGCACTGCCTCCTCTTCCTGCACCAATCAACAACAAACGGTGTAAGTACAGGCACATGCACAAATCACTTGTACACTATGATTAGAAACCATACCTGTGGAGCGATAGGTCCGTAGGGACCGTGTGTGGAGGAACAACCTGCCTCCGTCCAAACTGGCGTAGCACACGTGTAGGGATGTGGTACTCCACCATGACGAAGAAGATGAGTGGCACGACAGCCCTCCAAAGGTCCTCGTCCCTCCCGGACAATGGGCTTAACTCCGCCTCTTCTATCTCCTCCCAGTAGTACGGAGTCCACTCAACCTAACAAATAAATTACAACATCAGGGCCACAGGTATTGCACGGGAGGCAGTTTCAGCCAATGAGTTTGAAATTGAGCTCAAGTACCTGGCGGTGGGTGACGCAGTCGAGCTCATTTGTGTAGCGCTTGTACCTCCCATCAATCCGACCGGTAACAACCTCCATATCCCTCTAGAACCAAAGCACGATGGGTCTGCTGTCCTCAAACGCCCACTCCTGCCATTTCAACAAATGCCATATGTTAAGAACCAAAAGAATCAATTTGCAACTTTAACCTGCAATGCAAAACTAGTGGGCAAATTTAGCCAAATGCTTGCTATACCTCACGTTCTCGCCTCACCGGTGTACCGATTGGCAGGTGCTCCCAGCTCCACACCTGAAGCAAGTAGAGGCACCCATGATGCTCGAAAAGTTCTCTGTGCGCTGACAGCCCTCGCACAGCTGTCGGTACATGTGGCCCAATGTACAAGGAGCCCAGCTGTAGGTGGCAATGGCGGCCCATGGCTGCTGCAAAACTGGGAGTAGCGCCGAGTCCACCGTGTCCCCTGACGAGTCTAGAAGTAGGAAACACGCCAACAGGTACCAAAGCCAGGCTCTGGCGTGCCGCTCCACCTCCATCGGCTCAGCATCGGGCTGGCACACCGCAAAGTGTTGTCGGAGCCACCCCGTGGTGACCCCGGACGTCCTCCTGCAGTGTACCGTACAATTAACGTTTACTGCCATGGTAGATGAATACAAGTACAATTGAACACAGTTTTATATTACTTACATGGCACGGTCCCCTGCGACGCGCTCCGGAGGTGCTATACCGAACAAAGCCTGAACTTGACCAGGACACGCTTTGGGGTCCAACCGGTGTATCACAGGCGAACCGTTCATGGGGAGACCTAAGATCATCGCCATGTCTTCCAGGGTGGTGGTCATCTCCCTGCAAGGCAGGTGGAAAGTGTGGGGTCTCCGGTCTCCAACAGTCGACCAAGGCTGTCAACAGCGCAGGGTCCAACGGTGGGAGACCAGAGTTAACCACCCTAGCAAGGTCCAACATGCCGGCCTCCTAGATGTATGGGACGTACCGCTCATCCCAACTGAGGTGGTGCGTGTGAGTACGGCCCCGCAGAGGCGGCAGCTCCTGAAAAATATATGTAACGTTAGCCATATGTACACATCTATTTACGGAAGTACGGCGTATAAAGTATGTGTAGTTTTACCTCGCCAGCCGCGATACGTGGTGCGCGGTGCTTAACCTCAACGGCCGGGTCTAGAAGGAGGTAACGGGGTCCGCCATCCTGCAAAAATATTAAACAAAATGTTAGAAATGAATTTAAAATTTTAATTGCTAGTCAGAATGATGTATAATATATCAAATTTGGCTAAAGTATCACATCATTTTCTTTGAACAGGCTTCACCTACCCATAATATGTCACCTTATGATATTCAGCTAACGGAAATTGATCACATCAAGTATGCTTTATCTACAATCTTGCCTTATATCTCTTACCACTGATATATTTATCAAAATCTTAGTCCATTTATTAAACCTACATTTGCCAGCTTCCTGGAGGATGATATCAACGTATTGCGCAAGTGAGATTTGGAAGGAATCAATGATTCTGATAATGATGATCCACATATCCTTATGACCGGAAAGAAAAGAAAGGAATAATCTAGCAATGGAACATGAAAAGTAAAAAATACAATGAAAACCCTTACCTACCATGCTTTGGGTGTTTGCCTTACAGTCACCGATGCAAATTTGCACTGTTGTTAATTTCTGTGCACATACTAATACAGTAGAGTCAAGAGCAAAAGTAGAATTCGCCAAACTTAAGGCTCACTACCCTTATCTAATTACTTAAATTACTTCACGATTACAGTCCTAATAGCTTAAAGCCATGGACACCATAGTATGTAATGGTAACAAAGGAGTAATACATATAATGTACCCATGTGTTTCAAAGAAAAGAACCTGAAGCCATGCATCCATTATATTAACAAGGACTAAACTACCTTGATACTTCCACCAGTTCAAGTGACATCAGGTCACATATCGGTGCATACCATCTATTGTGTTAATGATGAAGCAGGGTCCCCCAGGCTGGTGCGTGGCGAAGCCGTGACTGGCTTTCTAGTAGATATCGAATCCTATGCTCTAAAATTCTACAAAATAAACCCTATACATTTAAATCTTCCAAAATAAACAACTAAACACATTGTAACAACAATGCCTGTTATTCAATAATTTCATACCCAAAGAGGTTGAGGAGGAGGCTGCGGTGCTGATGGCGGAGCCGGCCGCCGCTGCCGCAGCACCGTCGGCGGCGCAGTGGGGACACGCATGCGGCCGGTGCAGGTGGGGAGGAAGAGGAGGAGGGCGGCGCGGGTGGGGAGGAAGAGAAGGAGGGCGGCGCGGGTGTGGAGGAGGCGGCGCGGTGAGGGAGGATGCGACGGAGGGGGGATGGCACGGCGCGGTGGGGAGGCGGCGTGTGGGTCATGGCCCAGTTCGCGGCCCATATGGGCTTGGGCATTGCGGGGCCAGTGCTTGTGGCGCCGCAGCCGGGCCCCACGCCTAGCCACGCTGAAGGGGGTCAGGGTCTGCGGCGCCACGACCTATGGCACCGCAAAAGGGGTCAGATTTGCAATTTCTTTCGGGAAGAAGTCATTTGTGAAATTAAATTAAGGCAAGGGTTAAAGTGCAAAATTTGTGCCCGATTGTTGATGCCTTGGGTCTTCTCTGGTGTCCTTGTACGCCAAGTCCATCTCTTGCACCCTGGAATGTAAACAAAAATACTTCCATACACATTAGTCCGAAATGGTACATGTTGTCACTTTGACCACCAAAATCATATTAGGGAATTAAGCACAAAGGTTAACGCCCATTATGTTTACAAGAGGCTATTGTTTTTTGCACATTTTTGGACTAGGAATTGACCACCAAGCTAGACAAAATTCAAAATAAAAGAAGAGTTATACATTTAGTTCTATATAGATGTGTTATAAACATCTATACCATGTTCTATTCAAAAAAAAAAAGTGGATTAAATTTAAATTTAACATGCTGACCTGTGATTTGACCAAGTTTGACCTGAAGCTCAAAAAATCTAAAAGTCTATTTTATGTCGTTTGGCATTCAAAGTGAAACAAATCACTGCTGTTTAGTCTTTAATTACATAAAGCTTTAATATATTGCATACAAGAATTCAAAAAAAGTTGATTTCTCTAGACTGCCAAGATTTGGATTACATACGTGTTTGTATTTTACAAAGGTCATAACTCATTCAAAAACCTTATGCATGTTAGTGGTCCAAATAGCATAGTTGTTTCTTATGAAATTGTATATAAGTTTGGTATATAGAGTTTTCTTCTTAACATCTTAAATTTTGAGATACAAGCCCCCAGTAAAATTAAGATTCAGTCAAATCAGCAGTTAAATTCATTTGGCGTTCCTCTTTGTTTCCATCTTTTGAATAACCAAATAAAGTTCAATTTGTGCAATGTCTGTGCATTTGAAAGACGATAACTTTAATTCCATTTCATAGCGAAATGTTTTGAAGTTGCATAGTGACAACAAAAGTAATTGCAGAATTAAATTTCAGGAAAAGCGTAAAACCTAGTCCTTGAAAAATTCTAAGTATTGGCTGAGTACCTGTTTAACTGATTTAACCAGTGTTTGGGTCAAAAATTATACAATTTTTACAGTGGTTGGAAAAATAGGAGCAGTCCATCAGAGAAGATCTAATAATTTATAAATAGGTGGTACCACGGTACCGGTATCAAAAATAATGGTACCGACACCCATAATTTTTATTTTTTTTAATTTTAAAAATGGCATAAAGGCTTTTATAAAAATTTAAAAAGCAGCGGTACCGTCTGGTACCGGCTGTGGGTACCTTTCCAACCACCATAAAATTTCTCCAAAGTTTAATTTAGTAAATGAGAGATGTAGGATATGCTTAGTTTTAGGGTTGCAATCGGGCGGCTAGAAGGTCTAGCGGCAGTCATTTTTACGCGGACATTGTGGACGTCCACTAAAACATCACTTGCCACTAGGCCTTCTAGCCGGCCTGCTTGCATCTCTACTTGGTTTTGTGATTAAATTTTATTAGGCGTTAATTTTGATCAAGAACGCTTTTGTGATTTGTCTCAAAAAAGAGTTTGACCATATTTAACTTGGACTATTGAGGCTCCTAGCATGAGATTTTGTGGATGGTCAAAATCGCAAAGTTGAAGCATACATCATGAAATCAAACTTTTGTATTCGAGGTTTTGTATGAAAGCTTTTGGATTTGCAATACATGGTCCCAGCTCGAGGTTCCCTAGGTTCTCTATAAGCACACAAGCATACCTCAAATGATCATTAGCATGTACGTAAGTCCATGTTAATTAATGTCCTTGAAATGCCGGGGGCATCACATCTACCAACATACTGTTGCACTTATTGTGTCCTCTCCTTGCAAAGTGCTCATTTAAACTCTCTTGCCTCTTAGCTTCTTCTCTAGTTGCTTTAGGATCATAGGTTGTGTCCATCTATCCATGGGACCTACTCCCTCTGTCTTGGCTCGTCTTGTTCAAAACATTTCACAATTATCATTTATTTTTATTGTGGTTTAGTTTAGCTTATAATATAATATTAACTATTTCTTTCTTTATTTTCGCAATATTTTAAATAAGACAAATCGGTTTGACCGGATGCCGAAAAAGTCAAACAACCTATAAATTGAGATGGAGAGAGTAGCTTATTACTTGGACAACCATCTGATGAGCTTCCAACCTTAGACGATTCAGTCTGTGACCCTTCCCTAGTTCCGATAATCTGCACATCCCCTCTCAAATATTCCTCTGCCATCACCTTATCACTCTTCTTCATTTTTGGTCTATCATGATCTTATTTGCACTTTTGTTTAATTTTAGGGTTACTTTAGTGCCAACTGCCAAAGGGAGAAGAAATCCCTTCCCACCTTGGGGGTTTGTTTGGATGCAAGAGTATGCGCCGGATTGTATGAACGAGCATCGGCCACCATCCTTTTTACAGTATCTATCGGGTTAGCGCCCCATCTAAAACAAGCCGGGTGAGCACAAAGTTTTTTTGTCGAATACGCATAAAAGCTACACATCTTTGTATTAAAAAGAAGAGTAAAATTGATTGCAAGGCACAGACCATCTGAGCAGCCTATCTACGTGAACGGGATTACTCTCACGCACTAGACACTAGAGCACAAAATTAGTGTTGCCAATTGAAACACTGACACCACCTCGGGGAAAGGAGCACTGAAACCAGAAGCTAAGAGTGAAATTTCATCAAACCAGTTCACAAGAAGAAGTCCAAGGAAAACAGACCTTGGTACACGTACATCTTCACACACAGCTAGCTGGAGAACTTGTGCAAATAGCACATGTTATTCATTCAGAAAAAAAACCAAGCGTATACATACATTTATTCTAGTATTTATGTATTGAAACATACTTAGTATATATGTACATGTTGCCTACTATACAAATTGGCACCCGGCCCACTGTGTCTGTAACGTATTACGTGGGCAAAAAGTTACCACGAAGGGAAACGCAATCAATGAACGAATAATCAACCATGAATCATCAGCTACTAAAAAACCAGTCGGTCTGACGTACGGTGTCTCTGGCGTCTGGACGTTGGTCCTCCATGCAGACGACGGAGACGAGCTTTCTTTCAATTCGTACGCCGTCGATCGGCCACGCACGATCCTAACAAGCTACGGCGGCGGGCAGCCGTTGTTGGGGCTGTTGGTCTGGCACGACGGCCCCGGCCCGCTGAGCTGCTGCAGGTACAGCCGCCGGAGCGTCTCGACGATGAAGACGCCGCCGCCGCTCGGCAGCGGCCCATCTCCGCTGACCTCCCATCCGCCGCCGCCCAAGGGCCTCGCCTCCGCGCCCAGCACGGCCAGGCACAGCAGCGCCGCCACCACCACCATCACGTTCACCGCCGGCACGACGACAGCAAGCCCCCTCCTGCTCCTCCCGACCACCGCCATGGCAAGCTACCTTTCTTGATTAATTGCAACGATGCTCGTTTATGGCCTTGGATCTCCCGGCCGGGTGGTATATATCGTCGGTCAGGACTCAGGAGTTGCGCCGTGCAAGCAAGCGAGCAAGGTAGCGAGAGAACGGGTGGCGCGGCGCGCGTATATATAGTGCGGCCATGCAGGGCGAGCGGAGAAAGAGAGCGGCTAGCTGCGATCTTGGGAGGGAGGAAAAGGAAGTTGCATGGCGGTTCCGTGCGGCGACCTGGTTTTCTCGTCCGCCATCGCGTTCATGAGAAAAAGTCGCCGTGCGCCACGGACGCAACGGGCGGCGCCGATCGATGACCATACTGCGGCCAACCGCGCGCGCCCAGCATATTGCACCGGCGGAAACGCCAGGACACGCATCGTGTGCCGCCGCCGGTGCGATCGATCAGGTAGCAGCAGCAGTAGGATCCATTGGTGGTCAGTGGGCGCCACGGCGGCGACGGTGACGAGGAAATGAGAGGTTGCCGGCGAGCGAGGAGGTCAAACGTCGGAGCCTACCGTGTTGACCCATGCGTGCGTGAGTACAGGTGGTGGTGACATGGCAGTGACGACTGATAGCAGGCGGCCGGGTGGTGGTTTAATAGGTCAAGCGGAGGACAGCTGATTAATTGGACCAACGAAGACACTGCCGCCGTGAGGGAGTCCTGACAGCAAGGCGCGGCCACCGCCATTTCATCCTCGACAGATCAATCGAGAGGAGTCGTTGTGCTAATTCTCTGTTCATTCTCTTGGAGTGAGATTTTTTTTTTTTTTTTGTTTAGAGGAGAGATAGGAGAGGAGAGGGAATTGGAGAGAAGTGGTTAGAGTTTGACCAGGTAGTAGCTGCTAGCAGTGGCCGTGTGAGACAAGGCAAGCTTTCCTCTTTAATATCCTGGCCGTTTCGAGGGGTCTACTAGTTTGACTTGAGACGAGAACAATATGTCCCCTCCCCTCCCATGTAACGGACCGGATTATGTTCTTCGGTCAGCGGATCATATCGATCAGTTTTCGTCGTCACGTACGGATCATGTGCACGCACTCTCCCGTCCGATCCTCTGGTCCTTTTCTTCTTTGTTCACACGTACGTACGGTCAGAACAGAGACTTGGAATTCCTTGCCTCTCGCATTCCATTCCATGGCGTCCAAGCAAGAAATCAAGCACGACACGCTCGTCGATCGTTCGTCCTTGATTCAGTCAGAGTAGTTTTCACCTCCTACGTCGTCGGATTGATCACGTTTGATTATATATCCACGTAGTACGTCAAATTCCAATGTCGCCATTCACGCACATTTCCAAGAAATGGCTCTAGCAGCTATAGTGCAAGTTGGCCGCGCGCACGCAGTTTGTCACCTGCAGCGTCGCCTTTTTCGTTATTAGCACTTACTAATACGTTTCTTGTGATGCATATGTTCCGTCGTCAATGGCTGGCTTCCGGCTTGTCTCGTCAGATAAACTTACGTTGTTAATTTGTTCTCGCCACGCCGCAATTCGCAAGCAACGTTCGTTCTCAGAGTTTGAGGACAGCACGGTACGGTATCCAGCAGACAGGCATGCATGCATGTAGATTTCCATGGCGCACGAGATTTGACTAACTAATGACTGTCTACAGGTAATTAACAAGGTTAATTCAGCATGGTAGTCAGCGGGAACCTACGATACCATCACACAAATCAAACATATATATATCGAGCGGAGATGATCGTGACTTGCACAACTCGATCTCCGTGCTGTACGTGCCCGTGACGTGTAATGACGACGACGATGATGTGCCTGCTGCCTGCCTTGAATTTCGTCGTCGCGTGCTGCACGGTGGTTTGGCTTTTGGCCCGCCGACGACGGAGACGTGGATCTGCTGTTGGTCGCAGCTTGGCAGGCAGCTAAAATTCACACGAGCAAGACTGTTCCGGCTTCCGGGAAAATACCCGATAGCAATGGCCACCATTCGGGACCAGGGCACAATGTAGCCGTGTGGCTCCACCCGTCACTGTTCCGATTGACCGGCGAGAGCTCATGCCGGGCAGCCGCAGGCCAGGCCAGTAGGCCACGGTCCAACGAATGGCACCTTTTGTCACCTCCCTGCACGACAGGTCACATAGAAAAATGCTCACTCTATTCACAAATATATAACGTCATTGATTTTTTTCTAAAACTTTGGTTACTCATTTTATTAATTAAAGAAATAATAAGTTATCGTTTATTTTAATATTATTTAATAAATTATTTGAGTAATATGAATGATTAAAGTTTTGAACAACCGTAACACACATTTGTGAATTAACAGAGGTAGTAAAACACATGCAAATCCAGATGTCCGAGACGGTTAAATCTACTCTAATTCCCCTTTAGTTTCTCAAATAGAAAAGTAGAAAGCTACCACAACTGGAGTTGTAAATTTGCTTTGTATACATCTTTGTTTCCACGAAAGTTTTTAGTTCAAATTTGTGCCGTATATAATATTTTTTTGTGTAATTCATTTCGTGCATAATTTTTTTTTTTAGCATAAGGGACCGGATTTTGTTTATAGTGTGTGTATTTTTTGTATAAAAATGCAGTCCTGTATAGAATTTTTCTTTATTTACTGAGATTGAGAAAACGGGGAATGGGGGCAGTGCGCTGCCGACCAGGGACATGACCAAGACCGCACTGGTTTTTGTGCCTTTTCTTTTTCTAGCTCTTCCGACATGCATGGTGTCTCGTCGCCCGGTAAACACACAGACCTTCACTTGCACAGGTCAGCACAGTAGTTGTGCCTCAGTTTCCTCTCTGGAGCTGCAGTAGCAGGAATCGTCACAGCACCCGCGAGTTGGTAATTGGAGCAACATCCCATGCCATGCGCATTGTTTTCCCCATGCCGGTGCCCGTCATCTGACCAGGAATCGTCTCTGTACTGCCAGCTAGCCAGCAACGGCATGCATGTTAGGCAACACAAACCTACGAACAATTCAAAGGATCGGAGAGATCCAAAGTCCGTGGCTTGCAAGGCTCTCTGTCCTGCTCCTGCCCATGGCTCGACGCGCCATGAGCTCATTTCATCAGAATTATCAATTATACCACACTGGACTACTGAAGCACACCGTTCCCAGAAAATGCCAAGGAAGACCGTACATATCAGGGAATTCAGGCTTCAGCACAGCTGCACAGTTTTATACTTTGACTGGACTTGTTCTCAGGGGCTGTTTGGATCCGAAGGCTAAAATTTAGCCCACATCACATCGAATGTTTCGGTACTAATTAGAAATATTAAATATAGTTTAATTATAAAACTAATTACAACAAATGAGGACTAAACGTCGAGACGAATTTATATTAAGCCTGATCTCGATGTTTAGTCCTCATCTATGTAAATAGTTCTATAATTGGACTATATTTAATATTTGTAACTAACGTTCAAACATCCGATGTGACACGAGCTAAAGTTTAGATAATGGATCCAAACAGGGGGCAAGGGTGCCTTGATTGTCAACAACTTAATTTGCACCTCCCTGCACGACAGGCATTCTGAAAAGTAAGCACAACTTCGCCACTGTCTTCAATCTAGCTAAATCGAGAAGTTGAATACGCCCATCATCACATTTGACACGATGGTTCAAGATGTTCATGAGCAGAGCTATACAGGCGAAGAGGTGGATATATAATTTTCGGAAGAAGTCCATTTTTGACCCCTCAACTCTTCCGTTTGTCCAATTTTAGCCCTCAACTTTCATTTTGGCCAAACCGGATACCCCAATTTACGAAACCAGTTAAACTTGACACCTCAGACGGTTTTGACCGGTTTTTTCGGACATGGACACTGGTTTTTGCCACCTAAGCGCTGATGTGGACATAGACCCACCTGTCATGCACTCCTTCCACCTCTTCCCTCTCTTTTTCTCTATCCACTCCCTTCCCTCCGCCGGTCCGTCCTGCTGCCGAGGCCCTCACCGCCGAGGCACTCACCACTGGTCCATCGCCGCTCCCTCCACTCGTGTCCTCCGTCTCCTCTTCCTCCGAGCCCCTCCGCTGGGACGCCTCCTTCTCCGTCGCGGAGCCCCTCCAGCTGGCACCTTCTTCTCCAACCGCGTCCACAGCGCGGTCTCCTCCGCCCGGTGTCGAGGCGGTCGGCGGCGGCCGCTTCGCGCGTGCGCAGCCGTGCCTCACCTGCGTGCATGAGCCCGCGGCGGCAGCTTGCCTTGCCTACGTGCTCATGCCGCCCGTCGGGTCGTGCGACACCTGTCGGCAGTGCGCGCCGCCCACCGGCAGCCATCCTTGAGGCCGAGGTAGAACTGTAGCAGCCGAGCACGAGGTCGACGGCCTCCTTCCCCCCTCTGCCTCTCTCTTCCGGGGTTGGGGAGGTGCGCGCCGTCCGTGGGCTCTGTCTGCCTCGCTGTGGCACTGCCTGCACGCGCCATCCACGCCAGCACGTGCGCAGCTGCCACACCCTAGCGCCCGGAGCACGGTCGCGGACGCAGCCGTCGTGTGGCGGGGCACAGGCCCTGGCGCCACCCCCGTCCGCTTCTCGCCCACCCCGCTGCTGCCTGCTGGTCGTGCTCCTCACCTGGCGGCGGGACGACGAGCTCTGGCTTCTACCTCTGCCTTGAGGCATGCTACTGGTGAGTGGCGCGTACTGCTGGCGGATGAGAGGGAGGCTACGGCGGGCGGGGGAAGCAATGGAGCGGCGGCCCAGAGCGTGGCGGTGAGGAGGGAGATGGCGGCAGGCAGGACGGTGGAGAGGTAGGAGGCGGTGCGGCTGGGAGAGAGAAAGGAAGAAGAGGCCTGCTGACGTGGAGGCCGGCAGCGCTTTAGGTGGCAAAAACCAGTGTCCACGTCAGCAAAAAAACCGCTCAAAACCGTCTCAATTGTCAAGTTTAACTGGTTTCGTGAGTTGGGGTGTTCCGTTTGGCCAAAATAAAAGTTGGGGGCTAAAATTGGACAAACAGAAGAGTTGAGAGGTCAAAATGGACTTCTTCCGTAATTTTTTGCCACTCTTATGGATGGCGACTCTCCATTTATCACTCTTACGGTCATCCTTACATATTTGTCATTGGATAGAGAAAGTTTTCTAATTATTTGCCATTTTTGTTGATGTGTCACGCCACTGTGGCCATTTCGGCTAATTTGGTACGCTACCTAGACCTCTCTCTGCATATGTCATCGCCAGGCAGGTCTAGGTGGCATGCCACATCAGCCGAAATATCCACGGTGGCGTGACACGTCAGCAAAAATAGCAAATAATTAGGAAACTTTTTCTCTAATGGCAAATATGTAAAGACGACCGTAACAGTGACAAATGGAGAGTCGCCATCCATAAAAGTGACAAAAAATTAAGTATCCCGCGAAAAGGTCTTTGAAACTGAGAGCGATGCACGTACCAAACGTTTTGTCTTTGTTGATCAAAATATCACCTAGGTTTTAAGGGGCATGAGGATGACACCATAGGAGGAATGAGCATGACACGGTATTCCTGCCATGCCAACTTGGTTTCCGCTGACTTTGATGCTTATGCGGTAGTGCAGCTCATGACTTCCCGGCAGTACGAGAAAAATTTGGCAGGAGCAAGTCAACATGTATGGTTGTCATCAACTGACAAAATGTGTCGCACCGACAGCCTTTCTATGGGTTCAATCTACGTTCAATCTCTGCTCCAGTTTGAATTGTTACTTGTTTGGCTGGAATTTTCCTTTTGCTGATCTTGCAGAAAATGAGCGTCTCATGTCACTCGTGGAATTTATAATGTTTTTAACATAAATTGCATATTTTAACCACATACCTATATATACTACTGCGTGAAGGTGTGAGGTGTCACTCTTAGGTGAGATTTGTTGTCAGAAATGCAATCACTAACAACGATGCTATTAAGTTTGTGTGTAATTAAGATGTCCACATGAAAATTTGCTTGTGGTACTGCACATTCCAAAATGTGTATTGCTTGTACCTGAAGTATATGCTTGGACAAAAAGCATAGTAATTGGAAAGTCATGCTTGAAGATTGAATAATAATATGGATCTCGACTCTTGCTTGCCTACTTCAGTTTCATAGTTGCACGGCACATACTCTTTCAAATTTCTTAAAGTAGACCTAACACCAATACAGGCATGAATGCAAAGACGATGCACCACTGTACAAGTTTAATCCTTGTTTACAGAGATATTTGTCCATGTATCTTAAAACTATGAGGCAGATGATGAATTCATGTTTACTGATTTACCTTTCTATTGTGGGGCATATGCGCAACACGACTTTAGGACTGGAATTGTGGAGCAATCAGTACCTTAATTGTCCTATTCTCTCCAATATATTCACAAGTTCGCTGCTCAAGCCGACCACATAAATTGGACAAGGACAATAATACTGAAAGATGGTTAATAGAAGGGAGATCGGTGTTTATACTCCTAGCTACTAGCAATTCTAGTTGTGTTTTTACCCTTGTTTTAAAAACTTTTTTATTTTACCTGTGTGTTTTCAAAATGAAAACTCCGTTTATCCCTATTTCTAACCCTGTTAGATGCAGATGAACCAAACCATTTGAAACAAATAGAAAAACCTTTCAAAATAGGGGGAATAGACTCTTCCACCCACAACCCACTGGAGTCCCGTTGGTGAAAACCTGGGCCCTACATGGCTTGGGTGCACCGCAGCATGGGAAGATCCGACGGTGGTGGCACAGTTGCCTGGACGTGACCGGCTGGCGGCGGCGCAGACAAGGGTATTACCACAATCCATTAAAAAATTTTGGGGTCAAATCATATGGACATGATGGTCTTTTGGTACCGGAATTGATACTATTAAGAAAAGTTAGCTAAACAGAGGTATACTCTATCTTCGATTTTAAAACATTGGGATAAATTCACAAAGTTAAAAAAAGTGAGGGCAAAATCACTATTAGATTCTAAAGTGAGGGTATAAACGCCAAAACCCCTTAATAGAACCAAATGGACAATTACAAAACCAACTGGAAACAGGAGATCCACCTTCAGCGGTACTCATGCAATCCTGCAATGGTTAGGCTCTTTTTTTTATCTTTCATTTCAATAGAGGAGATTGACAGTGATACTTTGGCTGATATTCCCAATCAGTCATGGAGTACAAAGCAATCGGTTTAGCATATGCAGAAGATACTAGAAGCAATCTCCATGATGTTATTTTAGACACAGATAAGGATCAAAATATTGAAGCTGGTACCTTTTCAAGCTAAGAATCCTCAAATCCACATTTCAAAATTGTTGAATATAAGACAAACACTTTTTTCCCAGATAATGTGAGGTAATCCAGAAGCGACGTTGGGATTGGAGCTTGTGGACGGCGGGCGGGCGGCGGCGTGACCCACTGGGTTGATGTCTTGATGACATGGTAGATGGCAGTGGCGTAGGAAGGAGGCACTGTCGCACTTGGAGAGAGAACTCGTTGATTCAATCGACCGTGCACGGGCTCCAGGGGAGCACTGTGCTTGGTAGCGGCGACCGGCGGCGGCGAGCGAGTCGGGGCTATATATGAAATTTGCAATATGGGCTGGCCCATGTGTGTGCGGGCCAAGGGACGATGGGGTATTGTTTACCAGTCAACTCCATTGTGTATGAGCATCCAAAGCGCTGGTAATAAAGTATGTGTTTATTTCTAGAAATTAATCCATTCCACATGAGGTGATGCATCATGGGTGATTCCATGAATTTTAGTGGGATGACCACATTCCTCATCTTAGTACTAGTCATGAACCAGTGAGGAGTGAGGAATGAGGTGGTGATACATCAACTCATTTTTACATGTAAAAGTTAAAGGGGTTTTGTGGGCTGCTCAGGCGGCAAAGATGGGGTACAGATGGTGTGTGGGTGATGGTTTGGACCATCTAGCTTGCAATACAATTTTGGCCCTTGTACGTTATTGTTAATGAAAAAGGGATCTCTATAGCTGATGCTTGGGATGAAGTGAATTTAAAATTCACTTTTAGGAGGGATGTTTCTCTCCGGATATGTTGACCATGTGGTACGAGTTGGTAGCGGTAGCAGAATTTATAAGATGGACAAATGAGAGTGATACTATTATTTGGGACCTTTGCTCCAACGGTGTTTATTCTGTACAATCCATGTACACGGTAGTTACCTTTAGGGGTGTTAGACAAGTTCACAGCCCGGTGGTTTGGAATGTGTATGTTCCGTTCTTGTCTTTTTGTGGCTGGTGTGCAATAACAAAGTGCTGACACGTGACAGTTTGGCTAAAAAAACGAAGGTTGAGGACTTATCTTGTCTCTTTTGTTCAGAGGCAGAGTCCATCACACATTTGCTGTTTAACTGTTGTGTGGCTAAGTATGTTTGGAAATGCTGTCCCACATTTTACAGGAGGGGATTGGTTTAGACTTTGAATCTGTGGCTAAACGGTGGATATGTAATAAAAACATTTTGGTAAAAATGTTTGTTCAGCTACAATAATGTGGAGTTTATATATGAAAAATTCGCAATTTGATGTGTTTTTAGGGGAAGAAGTGGTCAAATGTGGAGGAGGTGGTGCTAGCTGCGGCAAGAATGATGATGAAGTGGAGACTGTTGTACAAGGACAAAGAGGCGAGGGTGGTGGAGATCCTTGCGAGAGCGCTGGAGAGAAGTGCAAGAAGTCCTGGGAGAATTTGCTGGCTCGAATAGGGGGAGGAAGGGGCACGAATCAAAGCGGGGTAGGAACAATTTGCAACTTACAAGCTGCGGTCACATGGATATTTGAGAGCTCCAGGGGTCACTTAGTGGTCGAAGAATTTGTCTCTGAGTTTTGAGTAGGTTGATGTGGAGTGCCTTTTGTTGGTAGGATGCTTTTGGGCTGTGGCGGACGCGCCTTGAATACGTGACTGACTAAACCTTTGAAACATTTGCTTTATGAAAAGCAGGGGAAACCTTCTTTCTAAAAAATATAATATTTTTTTTGAAGTTAAAAATAATTTTTGTGAAGCATTAGCATTTTAATTCATTCAGTGAATATTTTTTTCTTGTGAAGAGAGACTATTGTATTCTGAATCTAGATTTTGTTCTATAGCGATAGAATATTCTTCTCTTAAAGAAGGAATACTTTTCGAGCAATGCTAGAATATTTTTCTAATATATGCCGAACATCACTCTAGCATATGAATATCTTACATTAAAATAAATCCCACCGTCCTAAATGATAACTTCTACATGTGAATCGTCGTTCTATCACCCTAGCAAAAAGAACACATGATTCGTCACTCTTTCGCACCGGCCCAATAGAAGAATCAGCACAGGAATCGCAATGGATAGACGGGAGCGCTTCAGTGACGGATTTCATGTACTGCCAACCAATTTAGATGCATATACTTAACTCTTGCGTGGACCAGGCTTGTGTTAATCTCAAATAATCGGCCCAAACACTCAAAAGTTCTCTCTCAAGTATGTCTTTTCGCATACTTCGATCAAAAGTTTCTAATGGAATTCCTAAGATGTGTGTGCCTCACCTCCAGTATATTATGGAGAATATTGTTTTTCATTTGTTCTAATAACCATAGTATCCCCTTAGGTTAACATCACTAGTCGATCCATCTCATCTTCTATTCTAAACATCCACTCAGTCTACAATGCGTCTACAATGTTTACAGATTCCTTTGCACGCTCTGGTGAGAAGCCTTGGCGGAAAACTTTGTGGCGGTAGACTGATTCTTCATGCCGTCGTCTCCAAGTAAAATATGAGAATGCCTCCGAGCATGCATAAGCACAAGTGAATGAAAATGATAAAGTGCTAGAGCCTCGTCGGCCCTTAGCAAAGCTGCAAAAGTATCTGGCCTTGTCGTGCGGATGCCATAATGAAGTCCTAAAAGTGTTCCTCATGGTCAACACTTTAGTAAAAATACTCGATTAAACTCTTGAATGGCATGTATTGCCCCACAAACCGTGGGATTTAGAATTATTTGATTGAGGCCGTTCATGGCCCATGGATTTCAAGGCCCATATTAAGAAAAACAGTGCATTAAAATAGTCCATGGACTTTGAGGATTTAGATTTGATACAGGGATCAATGATGCACTTCAAGGGTGAACGCCATTGACCAGCATGGGCCATGTGTTGGGCCGCAGCAATATTAAGCCACGCATGGGCCTAATTGCTTCGATAACACTAGGCACATATAAATTTGAAATATGGCTGATTGGATAGGTAGACAGGTGAGAATAGCCTATACTACAAAGTTGTTTCAGTTATAAAAAAAAAAAAGAATTCTTCCAATAGTTCAAGAGCAGAATATTCTAGATTCATGAAAAAATGCTGCAATTTTTTAAAATACATTTCAGGTTTAGATGAAAATTGTCATAGGTTTAGCACTAATTTTTTAAGATTGAGGAGAAATTATTCTAGATTCAAAAGATAAATGTTTTACGTTTAGATTTTAAATATTTTGTTTTGATAAAAACATAGTTCATGAGATGTTAGAAATATAACTAAAATAGGAGTTGCCATGCAAAGAGAATGACATGGAAGAGGTAGGAGGGAAAAAGTAGGAAGAGAAAAAGAGGGGCAACATGAAAGAGAGAATCCACAAAGAAACAAATGTCCTAGAAAAGAAAATATAAAGAGAGAAATAACCCAACGCAAAACAAAATTAAAAGGTAAACCCCATTCATGTTCTAAATTGTTTGACTTTTTTCAATAACTTTGATCACACATATTACTAAAAATACTTATGAAAATACAAAAAGAATTGAATCATACCTAATGTACATTATATGGTGAACTAAATGATAGTGAAAATAAGTCATAATTTTTAATTATTTTTTAATAAGACAAGTGGATAAAGTTGACGTCTAGGGAACCAGGGGAGTAAGCATAAAAAACATAATTCAAAACGTGTGGGACAAAAAAAGTGAAGAAAACAACACATCACAAACACTAGTAGTGGACTCACGTTCAAGGACTAGATGAGCAAGCCCTGAAATGAGCCAAGAAGGAAAAAAACTTATACCAGAACTCTTCAATGATGACATATTATGATGGGCACTGAAGGTAATATTATAGCTAATTTAACCCTTCCTTGTATGGATTCTATTTTTGATCAGCTGCTCACATAGAGACCACCAAAGAAGATGGCCATGACTACAAAACCATCACAGTTAGTGCCAATGGAAGATGAAGCACCAACAACATTTGTGCCTTTTCCACCAAGGTGAGCAAATACATGTGTGTATTCATTTCCATACGATCTTAATTGATTCTAAGTTTAGTTTTTCTGCATGGAACCAAAGCATTGAACCTACAAATAATAAGAAAGTAAAAATGTGTAACTTTAACACATTCTGATTTTTATATTAAGATTATTGGTTTGCATTCCAAGTAGCTTCCTTATCTCTGATCATAGCCAAAGTCTAGATACTACATGCAACATGAAGGGAAACTTGGCAACTCAGATTATGGACCATCAAAAAGAATGCCTTTTCTTGTTTGGAATTGCTTGGACGATAGATTTTGTATACTGTGTCTTTTTTCCATCCTAATGACACTAGAGACATGCATGTGCAAAGAAAGAAGTGGCTCAAACTAACATGAGTCAATTTCTATAGAGTATATTGGGCCCGCAAAGGAGATACTTGCCCATAAAAAACACGTTGCTGCCAAAGGGCTTGTAGCCTAGTGGCTGCAGCAGCTCGAGCGGCATCTGATGTCCTGGGTTCGACTCTTGATAGGAGCAAATTATTCCGGGATTTAACAGCTTTGTTCATTAAGTGGTAGGCGGCGTTCCCGTCGATAGCGAGGCGCCCTTGGTGACTTCGTCAATCTCAATATCTGTCGGCCCAGTCTTTCCGAGGTGCTCATAGGGGTAGGGTGTGCGTGCGTACGGTCATAGGGGTGAGTGTGCGTGCGTGTGTCAGCGTCTGCGTTTGTACTGTGTTTTTCAAAAAAAAAAAACATGTTGCTAAAAGGAAGAATAAAAAGCCTACAAAAATGATCGATATGCTGCCATTTGATAGCCCTGCAATGGGCATAAGAAGCAAAAGAGTAGACCCTGCTAGCCTGGCAATGAGCAACACAAGGAGCAAAAGAAGGCTCGCACAATAAACAAAAGAAGGAAGCTTGTCATTTGTTCTGTCCTTATGTACTTGCATAGTGCTTGTGGTCCTAGATGTATGTGACCATTTCTCTCATTTTTTGTATGAACTTGGATGCATGTGAACTGGAACTTATATGCATGTAACCAATAGTGTATCCTATATGCCATGTATTTGTGGAGATCTTGTACTTGTTTTGTTTAACTATCTCAATGATACGATGCTGAAAATTAATCACAAAAATAACAAAAGTCATGCTGATCTTTTAAGAAAAAATCATGCCAAAATTAATAGAACTTGCATAAGGGTGACACATCATTTTAGCAAACGTTGTGTCCAAATTTGGCTTCGACATTTGATAAGGGTACAACGATCTTTTGACACATTAGTTAACACTATTATATGGTAGAATAGGCAGAAGTCTCATATAGGGAATGAAAAATAGGGGGAACTGATCATAGGACATGCAAAACGATGTCGAGCTGCCAAAGGACGCACAACAATGTCACATTTCTGAGGCATATTGCCGCCTTGTGACAATTTAATGGAAGACAACGCTGCCATTATAATATTTAATTTCTAGGTGTGAAGGGGAGGGCGGTAAAATGCCCATTTTGCCCTCGACCCCACATGTGATGTACTTCTTGCTACCTCCTCATCTCTTTCTCCTACGTGTCACCATAATTCCCCTCCCACCACATCGCCACCCAGCTCCCTCACCGTGGGCGGCGCTTCTCCCTCACGTTATCTACCGTGACGCCAGCCATTTTTCCCATACGCCCTCCCTCAAGTCTCATCTCACTGCTAGGGACACCATCTGTCATGCTTCACATCCCAAAGGCCCTCATGGTCTTGGCCGTCAAGTTCCTCATAAGCCGCCATGTTGCAACTCACTGCGTGAGGTCCTCGGAGCTCGATCTCGAGCAGAGAAAGCTTCAGCACTCGCCTTTGTCCTCTTTCTTGTCTCCAATCTCTGGTCATTGCTCGCAAGAGTTTGCTTGGCCGCAAGATCTCTCTCGCTCTCCCTGAGAATCTAGAGGCACGTGGCTGCATGTACGTAGGGCCGGCAACGACCAGCTACAGGTCACAATGATGGAGAAGAGGTGGCAATGGTGCACCGAGTGGGGATTCCAGGGCAAGACAATGGGAGGCTGTGGCGTGGACGGCGAGCAAATGTTAGGCGGCAGTGGGGGTACGGGTGGCAAGCAAGGGTGACCACGGCATGGGCGGCGAGCAAGCGCTAGGTGATGGTGGCAGCGCTATGTGCGGCATGCAACGGCTCATTGAAAAATTATGCAGGCATAGGAAGAAGAATTGAAGTGTGGGGCAAGGGGCAAAAAGGACATTTCCTAGCCTTTGTCTCTCCTCCTCGGATAGAAATCAATATTTTAATCACAACAACGTCTTTTAGCAAATTAACACAATGCAGGAGTGTGTGCCGACAACCAGTCGATCGCATGGTGTGCGGTAGCCAATCAACATCGTTTTACATGTCTAGCAGTCAATTTCGCTTAAAAATTAGGTGGGTGTCAAATAAGAAAGATTTCAGTTTAATTTGAGGCTAAGGAATAAACGAACAATTTTTCCCGTTGTCAAACAAGATTTGTTTCTCTATGTTTAATTTATTGCAGCCAGTTAGCCTCGAGGATCAACGGCGTCCAATATATTGCGGGCTTGGTCCCACCATCGAATTTGAATTTCGAACTGTTTGTGTGAAACCGATACGATGGTTAATTTAGTAGTGAACAGTATAGGTATCAGATTTGATGGCAGTGCATTACACTGGCTCTCTAATAAGGGCATGTAAGGCACAAAATAAATAAATAAATAAAAACCTTCTGAACGTAGAGAGCAGCTAAGATAGCTGGTTATGATTTGTCGCCATGGCCTGTGAGAATGAGCTTATGCATGGATGAATACCATATACATCTACAACTAAGTCCACTCTTGAATTTTTGGTATGCATTGACTTCATGCCAAGAAATTAGTAGACACATATATACCTAGGCAAAAGAAAATTTGAAATGGAGATGCATATATTAGACGTTCATTACTGTTGCTAGTCGATGGGTAGTAATTTTTAGGCCGTAATCATTGCCAGCAAAACTAGACAAACGCAGAATTTATATTCATATATGGGCGCTTATTTGCTAATCAGGAGGCTGGTATGAAAGGGTTTATCACGCAGCTATAGTAGGACGTGGCGTGCGGCGATTCGCCGGCCCTGCCATGGCGTCCGTTAATTTGAAACGGCCGCGTGCCACATGTTTCCCGCGCTTTCCTTTCCTAATTCTGCTTAGGCAGTGAGAAAACGGCCCAACCAAATAACCCGCAGGCAGCTCGCTCTCGTTGCAGAGACGCGTCGTCTCTCTCGCCTCCGGCGGCCTACAAATACCCAGCCTCCTGAGGCTGAGAGCTTCCCTTCCATCTCCATCTCCATCTCCATCCACTCTCCGATCGATCCATTGCATAGATCGAGCTCGCCGGCTTTGCTTCCTTGCTTAGCTTGCTGCACTAATCCCATCAATGGCTGTCACCGTCCGCGACATGCTTTACTCGTACCGCCACGCCCGCGACGCCTACGAGCGCTTCATCGACATCGGCAGCCACCCGGTGCAGGCGCGCAACGCCGTGGCCTTGCTCCTGTGGCTGGACCAGGAGCAGCACCAAGTGATCCGCCACCTGCCGAGCCTGAACCCCGCCGCCGTCAGCCACCTGGCCGTGGAGGCCAACTCCGTCCTCGACCGCCTGCGCGAGCAGAACCCCGCGCTCCCGCCGATCCCGCTCATCTCCGCGCTCTACCAAGGCAGCGGCATGGACGACCCCGCCTTCTTCGCCTTCAACCAGGACCTCATCGTCCGCGGCGTTGCCGACATCCTCGACGGCGTCGGCGCTCTCATCTTCAGCGACCGCCTCTACCTGCTGATGCGCCGCTTCCAGACTGGCCTCGTCGGCCACTTCCCCGAGCTCGACTCGCCCTATGCCAGCCTCCCGGTCACCGTGCCCGAGGACTGCCGCTCCATGTTCATCACCTTCTCCAAGGGCCAGCCCGTCGAGCGTGACGAGATCTTCAACTATTTCAGGCAGTAAGTTCTGCAACACATTGATGCATCACAAGGGAGGAGACAAGGAGGGCGGGAGAGGGCCTAGGCCCCCTAATGTTGAAAATTTAGCATTTTTTAAAAAATTCAAACAAATTTATAATTTTAACACCATTAGTCTCCTCTAACAAAGAAAAATTGATGTTTTTGGCTCCGCCTGCATGCATGATTATTCCTACGCAGTTACTAAGCTTTGTGAAAGATACATTTCCATGCATGTTGAATCCTGAATGAGAATATATAATGCGTGGCATGCATGCAGGAAGTGGGGCGACTGCATCGTCCGCGTCCTGATGGAGAAGACCAACGCGGGTGGGCAGCCCTTGTATGGCCGCATCATCTTCAAGAGTGAAGCATTCGTGAACCTGGTGCTCAATGGCGAGCAGCGTGTCACCATCGTCATACGGGGGCGTGAGGTCTGGCTGCGCAAGTACATCCCCCGCCCACACAACATGTGACGGCCTCGTCATTAACTTCAGCCAATCATTTATCGAGACTAATAATGGGGTCCAGTTTACTTACAATTTCAACTGTTAGCTCAGTTTTTAGCTTGCCAGCGTCATTCAAAAATGAAGAGAGAGTATACCATTTTCAAGTAGTAGCGCGAGTAGCTAGTGCTTTTATTTTCACCTAATTAAACTCATGTACCATGCGCTGGTTGTATGTTTTGTAAGCTCCGTTCGAACAATGCAAAAATCAATATATGTCTCATTTAATACTTAGATCAATATATATAAGAGTGTAATAATGTCAACATGGAATTAATAGTATTATTAAACAACTGCTTCAAGAATGAAAAATCACTGTTTTCAATACTTCTTTTAAGAACGAAGCTTTGACATCATAGGAAAGATCTCTACAAAAATATCACAAAGTGTATAGGAAAATGTGGTAAAAAATAATAATTAAACTCACAGAATGGCCTCCATTGTGGACACATGGTTTGCTTGGAATTTCAAGCATTCGACCCCTAACCGAGCAACCTCCACTTGTGCTCGCAGGAACAATCTCTTCACGATGGATCCATTGATTATCAACCATGTGCACGTGCATGGTTCACAAGGAATTCGTATGTGACCTAAGTGTTTGTTTTTTACAGCCTACTCCTACAGTTCGAATTGGAATCACAAAAGAATTCAACAACTCAAATTGAATTTGGAACATAAAACTCTAAAACCCAAGTCGAACAATCCTAAAAATCTAGAACTGTGCTATATAGGTATATCATGACTACCTACAACAAGGAGATGTTTGATTTGTGCCTTGGGCAGCCTCTACTGGCTAGCTTTTTTTTTTTTTTTGAGTGCCTCTTATCTGGGTACAGCTGTAGTATCTGTTCAAGCCTCTACTGGCTAGTTAGGCATCGCATCCTAGCCCTATGCGTCTAAAATCAAATGCTTGGGGCGCTTTGCCTGGACACACAACTGCCTAGAGGGCAGTAACCAAACAACTTCTATGTATGGAACTGATAGAACATTGTCTAAGCAACATCAATCATAGTGGCTCCTTCTATAAGAGGTAAAAAAATGCAATAGCAAGTTATACAAATACTAGTATGTAAAGATTTTGATGGCACAATGGTTTGTTTCTAGTGGCACATATGCAAGAAGAGCAATAGTAGGTGGACATTCTAGAATGTTGAATTGGCAGCATCTCGAGTTTCCTGAGGATGTCATTTAATATGAGACTGTCTACCCATCACCCGGGTGATGGATAGCTTCCCATCACCCGAAATCCGACGGTTCACGTTCGTCCACGTCGCCGATCGGACGGCTCTCGCTCGCCCTCCCCCTAACCCTACCCCCTTCACCCCGCTGCCGCCACCACGACCCCCGCACTCGTCTTCTCCCCCGCGCCGCCGCTGCCCCGACCCCTGCGCGCCTCCACCTCGCCGCCGTCACCCCCGCCTTCCACCGCCGGCCTCGCACGCCTCCACCTCCACCTCGTCGCCGTCGCCCCCGCCTTCCACCGACGGCCCCGCGCGCCTCCCCTGACCCCGCGCGCCTCACCTCATCGCCGTCGCCCCCGTGCTCCTCGCCCCCGCCGATTACAGTGTAAATCCATACAAATACAGTGTAAATCCGTTCGATTACAGTGTAAATCCATCGATTACAGTGTAAATCCATCCCATTTACAGTGTAAATACATGGAGTTACAGTGTAATCCCCCCGGTTACAGTGGGGGAGACAGCGTGGCGGCGACGAGGCTTCCCCCGGGTAGGGCGACGGCGACAGCGGTGGCGGCTCCCCCCGGGCAGGGCGCGGCGGCGCTGGCGGCTCCCCTGGGCAGGAGCGACGGCGACAGCGGCTCCCGGGCGGGCGCGCGGCGGCGGGGAGGCGGGTGAGGGAATCCATCCAAACAACCGGTTGATTTCTAGCTTTTCTCAATCTCGACTAGCTACGTTTACTTCCGGGAATTATTAGACATCGAGTGTGCAATTGTGAGAGAAGCAAGTGTACAGTGCCTAACACACGCCAGCGCTGGCCCATTCCCGCACCCGCCGCTAGCTAACCTACTGGTTTTGGCGTCCCCGCATCCATCGCCACTCGCTACTAATCTTCATGGCCCCGAGCTCCCCCGTGGTCCTTTGCTAGCCTCACCGTCATCATCCCCGCCACCTTCATCGGACCAACGACCTCTCCCGACGACCACCACTGCCCCAATTGGAACCTAGAGGCATCATCTTCCTCGTTGGGGGCAGATGACAGTGACAGTAGATCGTGGTGGGTTTGCATATGTGATTAGAAGGATTCTAGTCGCATATGTGACATATAGCATTGGTATTTACTTCTTAGCCATCTTTTTACGCCTTTTGTTTAGAATTTTTTGGGCTCAATTGATAGTGTCGGAGTTGCTCACATGTATCCTTAGCCCCCTTGGTTTGTTTGTCATTTCGGCCCATGGGCCTCACAACGTATCTGATAACCATGTGATGTAACCTCTATTTGTTTGGTTTGCCATTTTGGATCATGGGTCTCACACGCACCAATGCACCATGTCCATTATTGTGCACGGTGCCAGAGTGGTGGGGCTGCGGCAGGTCAGTGTACAACGGCCTGTACGCTTATAAACATCGAAAAGTTCTGTTATAGCCAAGTCTTCGGATAGAAGGTTATTCCACCACAAGTAACCCCTCGGCCGTTCTTATCTGCTCCGCAAACCAGTTCAACACTTAGCGTAGAAAATCTTCGTTCACATTGCATTCTTCATTTCGCATCTTATTTGCTTTACATCGCCAATATGTACAGTATCCTTCATTTCGACTCTTTTCCTTTTCTTTCTTTACTTGCACATATATACAAGGATACAGCCATACAAGTACACAACGGGCATGCAAAGATGACGAAAAAAAAGATACTGAATGCTACGCAGGGAGCCAGGGATGCTCCCCAAGCCCCCCAATTAACCTCTACTCGCTATCTTTCTGATCGTCGTCCTCGCCTCCGACCAGGTGGAGCTTCTGGCCGTCACTGACCAAGTCGACGTCGAGCACCCTCGCCCCGTCCTCGCAGAGCAGCCGCATCCGCGAGGCCGGCCCCGGCACGCCGAGCTTCCCCTGCGCCGACGCGACCAGGCCCTCGACGGTGTGCGGGACCCACAGCACCACCCCCTCCTTCCTCCGCCACCGATCCTCCTCCTCGCCGCCGGTGCCCGCCGCCCGCCACGGGTGGTACGGGAACACCGAGCACCGCCGCGGGTGCATCTTGTCCCTCAGCACCTCCTCGCCGCGCTCCGGGAACTTGGACAGCTCCTCCACCCGCGCCTGCTCCAGCAGCGCACCTAGCGTCTGCCCGCCGCACTTGCGCGCTTCGTCCAGAGGGGTGGTGCCCCATCTGCACGCCATACATGGTGACATCAAGCTTAGCAGCAGGCTATGGCAAATGTAAGGCGTCAAGATTGGGCGACGTAACGTACCTGTCCGTGGCGAACACGCTGGCGCCGGCCTCGACGAGCATCTTGGCGATGAGGTAGAGGCCCTCGGCGGCGGCGATGTGGAGCGGGGTGCGGTGGTCGTAGTCCCTGCAGTTGGGGTCGGCGCCGTAGGCCAGGGCGCGCCGGATGAAGTCCGAGTCCCCCTTGGCCACCGCCGTGCACAGGTGGCTGCCGGCGTTCTTGAGGCTCAGCTTGGCACCCTTGGCGAACAGCAGAGCCGCCACCCGCTCGTGCCCCTGCTTCACCGCCTCCAGCAACGGCGTGTTCCCAAATTGATCTGGTGGGAGAAAAAAAAAAATGTTAACATGATCAGATCAACACACGGAGAAACTGAAGGTGCTATTGGAATGAATGAATGGATCGAGCGTGTGGAGGTGGGGGTGTACCAGTGAGGTTGATGTCGACACCTTCGCTGATGAGGAACTGCACGACGTCCTCGTACCCTCTGGAGGCCGCGAGATGCTGCGAGGAAGAAGAGAAGACGCACATCACATCACAAGCTCTAGAAGATGAAGATCTCAGCTGACTGCCAATTAGGTAGGCAGCATTTCAGTGCCCGTACCAGAGGAGAACGGCCGTCGTAGTCGATGTTCTTGGGATCGGCCCCGGCGCGGATGAGGCTTTTCAGCTGATGCAGGTCGCCGTAGAAGGCGGCGCTGTTGACCCGCAGGGTGAGCTCCGCCTCCTGCTTCCCGATGTGGAACGTGATGTCCGACTCCAGCTGCTTGATCCGCCCGCCGTACTCACTCTGCAACCCCCACCCAGGCACACGTCATCAGCACACCATCATTCATCTGGCAGTTCAGGAAGAGCAGTTTGTTCAGCGGCGCTGTGGCGGCCTACCTCGGAGAGGTTGCTGAGAATTCTCCTGCCATCCACGAAGTAGATCTCCAGGATGTTGGTGAAGGACTGCTTGTCGAGCCGCAGGAGGCGGCAGAGCTCGCAGACGCGCACCGTGTAGGGCTGCGGGATGTTGCAGAGGATGGAGATCTCGCCGAAGGAGCTCTCTGGCTCCAGCATCAGCAGAGTCTCTTCCTGCCCGTCTTCCCCGATCCCAACGCCTTCCTGCACAGAGCATGAACATGTATCAGACATTCAGACACAGGTATCAACTGTCTCGAGCACTGGATTTTTCACAAAAACTGCAACGAATTTTCCATTCGTGGGATTCAACACACCAGTGCGCCGTGGCAGACAAAGTATAACTGGTCGACTGCACTTCCTTGCTCCAAAATGACTTCTCCTGGCAGGAAGAACTCCTCCTGCAGCCTGATCACCTATAGAGCACAAGAACGTGTTGGATAAATCTTGGGAACAATATCCAAATAATTAAGACGGTACTACATATTTGATCAACATAAACAATTGGACACTCACAATCTGTTGAATGAACTCTGCTGAACATCCCTTGAACAGTGGAATGCTTTCAATATATGGTTTATACAGTGTTTGAGAAATCTGCAAATGTAATACAATGTATAATCAGTTGCAGCTCGCAAGAAGACGGTTGATGTCCTATGCGGTATAGATAGAAGGAAAGTCTTCCGAAGCACGGAGCGCAGTATTCAGAACTATTCCACAGAAGGATGGAAACATGAGAAAGCTGTGGCCCATCACCTTTGCACGGATAGAAATTGGGATATCCTGAAGGACGGAAGCTTCAGTGTAGCTGCTCTCATACTGCAACCTCAAGTGCCCTTTGATCTGTTCCCTTATTTCCTTTCCAAGTCTATTTCTGTTCATATATCTGATCACTTCTTTCATCTTATCTCTAAACCGCTCGGTTCTCGAGCCTTTCACTATGAGCGCAGTCATGTTACCGATCAGGTAAGCTCCCAAGATCATATCAAATGAAACATATATCATTATGAATATCATTTCCCTGATATTGACAGCGTGAATGTCACCGTAACCTGAAGAGGAGAAAAAAGAGCATTTCAGCTATTTTAAATGAACAGATTTGCTAAGGTTTTCAGAAACAACGGAAAATGGAGCAGAGAAATTAAGTCATATGTTTGAAATTAGGAGAGCAAAACTTACCAACAGTTGCCATGGTGACAATGGCAAAGTATAACGATGTTATATAGCGCTTGGCGAGATCGATCTCCCTGAAATGTGCATAGCTGTAGTCCCCTAGCTGCAAACTCCCTATCCATGTATACCCTTCCATTGACTCAGGAAGAGTTGTAGCCAAGTAATAGAAGATACAAGCTGCTGTATGTGTACAGTAGAGTTCCACAACTATGAGCTTTACTATCCTTGTGAAAAGGTAGTTGATACGTATGTCCTTTTCCAAATGCCAAAAGAACTCTGTAACCTTCATTACCCGTGTCAAGCGAATCCAAAGCAGGTATCTTACTTCTTCTTTGCTTCCACAAACCTGTTAGGGAATTCATCATGACAGAAATAGTCATAACAGGAAAGCCAAAAATTGATCGCAGCATAAACATTGATCGGCAATTAACAAGCTCAAAGATTTCTTTAGCAGAAAAGTAACCTTGTAGATGTAATCCCATGGGAAACAGCCAAGAAGATCAAAAATGAAGCTTGATTTGCAATAACGGAGGGCAATAGAGGTGGGATCGTATACAATTCGATATGTGTCTGGGTCACGGTATGCCACGAAAAATTTCGCAACAATGTCGATAAGGAATGTAATCTGTCCAGCAATGTCTAGGAAGAAAAGATTTTTTGGAAGCCCTCTGAAGAAGCCAAATTCCAAGGGTGTGAAGAAGGAACTGTAGACAGCCCAAACCAGTATGAACTTGGTCCATAACCGATACCACCTGCGAAAACAGAAAAAAAAAAAATCAAAAGCAGTTCACAAGCTCACTAAACTATAGCATCCTTATGAGCATATTCATATCTAAACAGTAACAAATTTTTATTCTAGTATTTCTGTATTTGACTAGATCTACATGGATAAGAGATAACATTTACAAGAGGGCTTCAGTGCTCTCCATGAAGCTGAAAGTAAAAATAAAAAAATTCTAAACCCACCGTTACTGACTGTATACTGCTTTAACGCATTAGGTAAAACAGGCTCTAAGTTGATAAAATATATTTTATAGAAAGCAAAAAGAAAACGAAATGTTCAACTTTAGTATAACATAGCCATATGATTGTGTTGCTTAGGAAGGTATGTGTTGAGAGACAGCTCTATAACCACACACGACGCTTGCTAGTTAGGTCAAAGAAGTAGGTAGACCAAATTGGTTCCAGGTGATTTCATACACACATCCCATTCTCATGAGCACATGCACATGTCTGACTGTCAGAGGTGATCGATGTGGCCGTGAGTGGGATCCGCTTGTTGTGCATCCATCTAATGATCCTGCTGGAATAAACTAGCTCGAAAAGGACCACTTGAAATGACAGAAATTTAGGAGAGGCTACGGATGTTGCAGAGCACCTCATCTTCTGTCGCAATCACTAGGAAAGGTTGAAACAAAAAGCCAAAGGTTCACTACGCAAATTATATGAACCTCACGCCTTAGCAGTTCAGTAGAAAAATTACATGTTGATCTTCATGAAGTTTATCAAAACCATTTAACATGCAGTACAGTTGTGCCATTATTCTGATACATTTCTGCTTATTAGTGATAAGTGATATAAGAAATTAAGGATCTATTCAAGTAATCATGTAGTCTGCTGCAAATAAAATTTAGGGACATTAAACAAACCCACAAACGAGATTGGCCCCTCTTATAACTTGTCATGCAGGCAGCTAGTCAAGCTGCAAAATATGCATACTATCACTAACAGGATTTGATTATGCGCAACGCAAGCACCGCCAATCGAAACAAAGACAGTCCACGTCAAGCAAGCAGAATAGCTGTCAAGGTGATCGCCAGACAGCTTACAGATCGCCAAGCCTAAGCATACCCTTAAAAATTGCTTAAGACAGCAATCCCAGATGCTTAAGCTGAGTCCAATGGGACTCTCTATCCCTACTCACTAAACACTATTCCAACTACCCTTCTCTGTGTGTACAGTGCAACATTTATGTCAAACAGTGCAAAACAGTGTTTAGCGAACCCATATAGTAAGTCCCATTGGACTCAGCCTTAACCGCAGGATAAATAGGGCCTCCCCGGTAACAATCCAAAACAGCTTCAGTCATCTTGACATCCTGATGAATTCTTTAGCCTCATTAGACCCACCCGTCCAAATCAGGCAAATAACCAAATCAAAATCGAAGTGCTGAACATTTTCACTGGCCGTACACCTGGTTGGCGTTCAAGGGGAAGAAACTATAGTTTTGTTTTACAGAGATATAAGCTATAACTTAGTTGTCCTATTGCGATAAGCACACGAGTTGAGCGTTGTATATCGTGTGTATCGGTTGATTTTTTGTGTGGTAACAACTAACCACACATGGAAGATTGACGTGGATAGCTCCAATATTATTTTGTACCTCAGTGTTCAGCTCGTTTACGCCATGATAAATAAAAAAATGCCAGATTGGGAGGTTTACTTAGTTTTGACGCCATGAAGAGAAGCGTGATGATAGGTGGCAAAAGCAACCACTGAAAATTTTCAGTATTCGTGCAGGGTGAATAAACCAGAAGCTACATACAACTTCCTCTTTAATTGGATTTTAGTTTCCAAACCGAAGTGAATTTTATTTAAGATTCACTTTGGTGCTATATTTATTAATTTGTTTTTGCATAGTTTCTCTATCTATTGGCGAGCATTGTTTTTTGTTCTGTGTGCTCATTCTGGTAGCGAAATCAAGCGGCCACAGCCGACTTTCTAACCCTCAAGCCGTCATGGTAGCATTAACCAAATCTATCATGTGGAATCTAGCAAGCACTTTTTTTTGTGCTATGTGGAATCTAGCAAGCATATTTGCTGCTTTGCCTCAATCGATTTGGCAAACAAAAGCACAATACCCCGTCTTTAGTGTCTCTGTCACTAAACTCTGCTCACAGAGACGAAAAGGGAGAAAAAAAAAAAGGAATTTCGTTCGAAAACAGCTACCGCCAACTTGATTGAATTAAGCTAGGCTCATGTTTGTGTGGCCGTCAAAGCCTGTCCCGTGACCGCGTGGCTGTCCAAGCTAGTAGCTTTATTGCGCAGCTGGCGAGCCCATCGACCCGCGAGAAATCGGCGGCGGCCAGGTGATGCTGATGCACACCCTGTTCACCGTCAGCTGCATCCCGTCGCGTAGTAGTAATCCGCAAGACGAACGTACGCGTCAAACCGATCGATCAAACCAAAAACTTGGAAAATAAAAATTCCCGGAGATTCGCCGCCGAGGAAATTCGTGGCTGGTAATATCCAACAGAAAGATAATATAGTATCCATAAAAATAGGATTTTTCTGGTCCTGGTCGGTCAATTCCAGGGATCCGTGGGAGCCATCCGATCCGTTCGGAGGCGGCCAACCGATCAAGCGCGCCATGCAGCTTCCAGAACAAGCAACAGGTAGCGCGCGAGCGGAAGCGGGACGAGATTGCGGGGATAGGAGGAGGAGGGGAGCGGCGATTGCGTACTTGTTGTCGGGGTGGATGACGAGGTCGTGGAAGAAGCCCTCGGCGGCGCCTTCCCCGGCGAGGGGGCGGCGCCGGCGGCGGCGCGGGCGGAAGCGGCCGAGGCGGAGGTCGGAGCCGAAGAGCGCGAGGCGGCTGCCGCAGGAGGAGGCGATGTGGTCGCGCACCACGTCGACCTCGTACTCATCGGAGGAGCCCTCCTCCTCCTCCTCCACCGGCTCCGCGTCGCCCTCCGCCACCCTCCACTTGGACGACGACTTGGACCCCAGCCCCCTCCCCATCGTCGCTGCAGCTCACCAGCGGCGCGAAAGGACGGCAAGAATCCGGCAGGCGCGCCGGTGGTGGCGGTGGTGGTGGGGCCACGGTCGGTCGGCTGCCAGAGCGTGCGGCGTGCGTTTGAACTGGGAGGGAGACGAGGAGCTGGGGCGGCTATTTATAGGTCGGCCGAGAGCGGAACAGAGGCCGCTGAGCTCACCCAAGGCAGGGTGGGGGGTGAAGCGGCCGTGAAAGGGTTTAGACCGCGAGGACGAAGGGAGGGAGACGTGCGCATGTGCCGCCTCGTCTTTGATGGCGGTCGGCCGTGGGATGGGAGCGACGGCGGGGCAGGGGCAAAGGGACTCGGCGGGCCGGGGAGAGTGGGATTGGTGTGGTTTTTATTTCCTTTTTATTTGCCTTTTCTTTTTGCGCTGCTTCAATTTAGCTTCGGCTACGATGGGATTTTTTTTAAAAGAAATTTGCATCCAAATAGAGGATAATATGACTTTTAAGGAAACACAGTGTTATATGCTTATTATCTTATTAATAGCTATATATACTGGTAGGGATGTACACTACATATGTCACATAGAGAGCACAATTTTATTAGTTACTAGACCGTCTCCAACGGTTTGTCTATATCGATTGCCTAAACACTCTTCCAACTATCTCTCCATCTTCCTCTCTGTCCAAGTAGTGCTACAATGTATAGGCAGTCCCTTTAGACACTCTGTTGGAGACAACCTTAGACTATCCTTAAGTAACTGCCTTTTCCAATTCCCACTTTAAAACTCCACTCTGTTTATAATATCATAACAGTGTTTTGCACTCTATTTGGATGGACATGTGCGTTTGAAATTTTTCCCACTCAAAATGAAATCCTAGTTGCATGCTGCCACACATGATTCGATCCCTTAGCAAACTAATGGCACATAGTACCAACTCTCTGGTAAGCTGCAGTGATGACCACATATGCCATTTAAAGATAACACTTGGCCCCATTTGGATGTTTAGTAGTCTTCTACACCTCGATATATATTTTCTTGTGCACAAGAATACCCTTGGAATGTAAAATACCACAAGAATACACATGTACGTAAAATACCCGCAAGCCTTCTCCTCTCCGCCCCGCGCCTCCTTGACGGACGCCGCTCCTCCACCACCGGCACCTCCTTCATGACCACCACGACCACCTCATCTTCTCCGCATGGCTCACCGATTCCGCGCCGTGCCCTTGGATACCGCCTGGCTCACCGATGCCGCGCCGCGCCCTTGGATGCCGTCGCCGGCGATGCGGCCCAGATCCATGGCGCCGACTCGTCGTGGAGCAGGGCCTCCTTCATGGCCTCCCCAAGCGCTGGCCACGGCACCGCCCCGCCTCCTCCTCTGCTGACGAGATTTGTCCAGGACTCAGCAAGATCCGGCAGACACACCTTCCTCCGCCCACCTCCACCGTGGCAGCAGCGGTATCCGATGGCCCTGCGTCCTCTTCCCCGGCTCAAACCGCCAGCCCCCCATCCTCTCTACCAGCCGTTGCCTCCTCTTCCATTCTGCTCGTCGCCTCCTTCATGATCCAATCGCCGCCACCGCCAGCCTTGCAGCGCCATCCTGCAGTCCGACGGGGATTAGGCAAGGGGACTCCCCGACCTTTGTCGTATTCTTTTCCAGGCAAGAGAAATGATTATTTTTTTCCAACCAGCTTAGGCTAATCCGATAGTAAAACTAATGGGATCACTGTGCATCCAAACAGAGAATTCGAACTTGGCTCGGAAATATTATCAGGCCTATAATTTACAGGGGTATTGGACCAAATACTGGTCTTCCAAATAGGGCCTAATCTATTTTTAAAATACTAGTATAAGTTGCATTTGCATCTTGATGAAGCACTCGATGAAACCAATAATATTATGGGAGAGGAGTTTCCCTTATAGACAGCTTATACAATGTACTTGCCAAGTCTGAGGTCGTATATGTAGCGTAGATATACATTATATAAGGAGAGGAGTTTGAAATGTGGTAATGGGATAGATACTCTGGTGATATCAAGTCTAAAGTACTAGTAGGCCTTGATAATTCAATGATATTTGATGATTTCATTGAGATGCGCATATAATGGGGTCGAAGTTTTGTATATTAAACATATATCTTCCGCTAGAGATGTTGTTCTCTTCTCTAAGAAATGGCTCCCCTCTCATTTTGTTCTTTGCCATGTAGGCCGAAATGCTTTGCATGGAAATTTTGTGGATAGCAATGTTAATTACCATTGTACAATGCCATTATCAAGATGTTTCATTGTTTTCACAATAACTATCCCAAAGAATTTAATTAGTCTCTTTCCTTCAATCATCCTATAGCGACTTACATACCCTAATTGCATTTCGTGGCCAGTCTTCTTCCCTCCAGGTGAAGCAACCATAGTCTTTGCCACAAGTACACAGCAATGCACGTCCATTGACGCCCCCATCAATATGGCCTTGCCCTTGGTAGGCTGCCTCTCTTGTCATCATTTTTTCCTTTGTGGTAATACAAGGCTCCATTTGGCAGAGCTCTGGCTCCTCATAAAATAGGCTTTTATAGTGAAATGATTTTTTTTAGTAGAGCTGAAGCGGGGAGGCATGAGAAGCGAGTGAAGCCATTTTTTCCTTCGCTCCAGTATAAATTTATTTCTAACTTGTCAAGAGAGGGGATTTAGGAGTTGGATGGAGTTACACATGCAATTTATGTAATTAGAAAGTGTGGTAGAGGCAGGTGAATAGGAGACTCTTTAAAAGTTTGACCCATGCCTCCTTTCTAGCGATTATACAAAATTACGTAGCATTGCAACTGCTACTAATTAACCCAAGGACAAAGGTCACAGAAGTGCTTGCACAGAGCCACAGGCACCCGCACGGACGAGAAAAAAAAGCAAAAAATTATTAAATGAATTTTAAAATTAATGGAAATTTAACTGAAATGGTCAATAATTCACAATGAATTTAATTGTTTCTATAATCATCTCTCGAGAGGAGGTTGAAAAACTCAAAAAACTTAAAACCCAACCAAATTTCGTCAGAACTTCATGAAATTTTAGGGTTACAATGTTTAACCCATCTAGAATATAATTCTTAAAGATCTACTTAAAAGATTCATATATCAATTTGATCCGATTGCATAAGTTGAAGCAGAGGTTTTGTGTTGATTTGAGACAATCGAAATCAAATCTTGCTATGGTTCTGAGCCTTAGATAGATGAGAAATGTTATATGGTATCGTAATGAGCTCTCAAATCTGAAATGTTCTACCACATCATAATGAGATCTCAAATCTTAAGAAACAAGGGGATTGATCCTTGGATCAAGAAATCATGAGAAAAACTGTTGGAAAACCAGTAAAAAAAGCTCAAATAGAAGAGAAAAGAGAAAAACTTTGAAACAAACAAACTTGAGCAAAACTTTAGGCTACAGAATATATATGGAAACTTGATTTAGAAAATTGCAATGGTCATCTCCTATACACAACTACAGACACCTCCCATCTTCCATCCACTTAGGTGAGAAGAAATCAAGGACTAGAGGCACTCAGTCTATCAATCATAATCTCCCCTCTGCGAAAGACTAAAAATGTCCCCACACTAGTAATTACCTCTAGAAGGCTGGTAGGGGCAGCACTAAAAAGATACACGAGATGCGATCAGATGTACTTGATGAAATGAAAAGTTTAATTTGAATCAGTTCAATATAAGCATCAAGATAATGCAATGTACACACCGATCCAGACGTCCATTTGCTATTTTTCTCAAAACGACGAAAACACTATCTAGACGCTCCATGCTCAACACATACTATGGTTTCAGAATACCATAGTTTGCAAATGTCTTATGAACACTATAGTTTTGTCTAACCCCGTTGAAACCATAGTATTTTTTGGAACTATTGATTGTTTGGAGGCAACATTATCACAAACCATGGTATTTGAACAGTAATGAACTAGCCAAAAGAATAGAGTTTGGGTTGGAGCTGGAGTGGAGATTCAATACTCCAAAATATCATTTATATTTAGCAAATCGTGGTTTATAAAAATGAGTTTCCTACTAAGCAAACAAACACTTCATGTCCAATAATAATTCCGTATTATTCTCATTTACTATAATATTGCATTGAAACCATAAAATTATTTGCTGCCATATATAGACTTGGTAGGGCCTAACTATTAGCTAACCATAAAACTAAACATATATATATATACCATATCTGAAACCTAAATTTCTTTATAATTCGGTCCGTTAAGGAACTCATTCCGAAGGAAAGGAACAGACTACCTGTGTTTGGAATGTAGGAAGCCTGCATACCGTTCCAAAGGAAAGTAAGTGCTACACAAGCAAAACATGGGAATGAAAAAATCTACTCCGATCCAATGGAAAGGGAAGGAGATAAACGGTACGGATATTATCCGTCCGTATTCGAGTCCGGATCCGTTTAGAAGGGTTGAGATCCGACCGTATCCGAGTCCAGACATTCAGCATCCGATCCGTATTCGATTTATATCCGTATCCGAATAATGAAAATTGGATATATATGATGTCGATGTCCATCTAAGTCTTATCCGACACCAACTATTAATATCCGTATCCGATCCGAATTCGAAGGAAAAATATGAAAATAAATATGGTATCGGTAGTATCCGTCCGTATCCGATCCAATTACACCACTAGGAAGGAGCTATCAATAGCTGCCCAGCTCTCTTTCACTCCACTCTAGATTCTAGTTTAGAGCTCAATTATGGTTTTTATACTATTTTTTTTATCGTAATAATGTGACATTGGAACACTATAGAAATGAGGAGAATTTTCGGCGGCCAAAAACCGCCGAAAATAAGGGTTTTCCGGCCGAAAATGGCTATTTTCGGCGGCAAAAAGCTTATTTTCGGCGGTTTTGCTCCGCCGAATGCTTAATGCCAAAAATAAGCCTAAATAAGCCTTATTTTTTACGGCTTCGGTGGCCGCCGAAAATTAGTCCGGGAGACTAATTTTCGGCCGTTCTAGGATGCCGCCGAAAATTAAATGCACTATTTTCGGCGACACCGTACAGCCGCCGAAAATAAGCATCGTCGGCAGAAAAAAAAAAGAGAAAGTAAAGCCGTTGTTGTTGGCTAGTGATTTTGAACCATCGGCATGTGGTTTCTAAATCCGAGCCATATTCCAAGTTCAAGCGACAACATTACAACAAAATCAATGTTCATATGCAAATGGAATCACATGTTCTAGATCCGAATTAAAAAGGAACCATTCATATACAAACATTGCAACAACATCAAAGTTCAAAATCCGCATATACATATGGAAAATCAGTTGTGCACCGGTGACGCGACGTGAGGCGAGCCGTGTCGGAAGACGAAGCGGGCGGCGTGGCCCCGCATCTAGGGCGGCGGCAGCAGCCCCGCCGACGAGAAGGCGGTAGAGGCGTTTGGCCTGAGCTGTGAGGCGGCGGAGGAGGAGGAGCACGGGCAGAGCGGCGGCGCGGCCCGGAGTCCAAGGCGGAGGCACGGCCCAGCGTCCAGGGCGGCGTCCCTGCTGGCGCAGAGTGGCGGCGGCTGGCGTGTGTGCATGTGGTGTGGCTAGATGTGGGAGTGGGCAGATAGGGTTTTTGATGGGCCTTTACTTTCGGCGGGGTTAATGGGCCAATGAAAATAACTAGTGTATTTTCGGCGAGTTGTATGGAACTATTTTCGGCGGCTTGACTCGGTCGCCGAAAATTAATTTTATTTTCGGCGGTTTTATTTGGCCGCAGAAAATTATCTTTTATTTTCGGCGGTTTGATTTGGCCGCCGAAAATAAATGTGTAATTTTCTGCGGCTTGCTTTGGCCGCCAAAAATTGTACAAACCGCCGAAAGTTTTCACGTTTCTTGTAGCAGAAGTACGTACTTACCAGAATTTTCCATTCATTAGGAGATGTGAAAATTTAAATGTTTTCCTGCAATCCAAACGGTCTAAGGTTTTCATTCATACGTTTTGGAATCCTATACTCCAATCCCTTTCGTTCCTACGGTTTTTTTCATTTCTTTGTTTTGCGTTTCTTTATTCTAAACAAGACCTTGTAATAAAAGAGCAATAAATAAAATAAAAAACAACTAGTAGTACGCACAGTGCAGCCCTACATGGCTAATCGGTGCAGCTGCATCGTTTCCGCGCCGAAAGTTTGTGCTGCCTGAGCAGCAGCATGCATGGCCTGCCACTGATGGTACAGTACGTACAGAACCTATATATGTGACCGATGGAACACGAGGGTTTCGCTGTGCGCATCCTTTCACTTTTTGACATGCATGTGGTTCGACGAGCGAATCATGTGACCACGATCTCTCTTTTCAGACAACAGGTTGAATAGGCTGATCCTGCCGGCCGGCCGGAATGTGTAGCGCCGATCTGATCTTGTTCGATGTGTCGGGGATCCACTCATCCACGTCGGAGCTCTACCACGGCCGCGCCTGTCCCGGAACATTAACGTATACAACATCTATTTTTTTAATTTAAAAATAAACTAATCAACGATTAATGTTTAAGAACAGAGGCAGTTATACTACGTATTTAAATTCCGTATTTAGTATAACGAGCATGGGTACTTAAATTTGGATTTTTAGAATTCTAATCTTGTTAGATTATTGTTCATCTTAATTAGGTCGACATTTCTTAGGTTAGTACTACTGTTCAAGTGTTCATGCAGCATGCATGGTGCGCCACCATGTTCTCTCATCTCTCTCCATTATTGGCTCTTCATTCTTCTCGGACCTTCCCTCCTCGATAACCCTGCTGTTCAGAATTAAGCGTCCCCTGTTCAGATCAGCCATTCAGCTAGGGAACGTCCAAACACCCTGTAGGAGAAGCATCACCTCTCGTCTTGTCGTCGGAGCTCCACACGATGGCTTGTTAGGCCTGTCTCAATGGTTCTTCTCATCCATTTTCTCAAAACACTATTTCAACTATTTTTTTTTCTATCTACGGTACAGCATTTATGTCAAACAGTGTTTTGAGAAACTATTTGAGGCTCCCCGTTGAGAACAGCCTTAGCGTCTGGTGCCACAGTTACACTCCTCGTTCTTTCCTACGTGTGAGCCCACAGACAAAAGGAAGAGATGAGACTTGTCATGGGTTAACAATTTCGCCGCGGACTAAAATCCCGGTGAGGGGCAGAAACGGAATTTCGTCCAAAATTCCGTTGTTTTCAAAATTTTTGAACAAAAAGTCAATTCGAATTAAAAAAACGAAATTTCGTTTTTCCCTGTCATAATTTCAGAAATTCCGACCGAAAAACCGAAGAAAATGCCAAAAAATGTGGTCCCTTCGGCATCGTCATCTGCCCGTCCACGTCGGCGGAGGGCAGCCGCGCTGCCATGGTGGCCACGACATCCAGCTCGCCGCAGCACAGCCTCCAGCTCCCGCCACGGGATCTCCGCGGGGCTCGACGCCTGCAGCAGCAGCACGGACCACGGCATGGACAACCGTGCGGAGGAGGACGACGATGACGCGAACAAAGGCGCCTCACCGCGCGACCGCGACCGGTTTGTCCCGCTCCTTCCCATTGGGATCCGGTGCGCACCGAGCGGAATCCCGGCCCCGGCGGCCAAATCTTGCAGGGGCGCGACGCGGTGAGCCAGAAACAAGGCCGAATCTTGCAGGAGGATAATTCCCGTAGCCTAGGGAAAACGAAAAAATACCAAAATTTCTCCGAAATTTCGTCGAAATATTAAACCCGGGTCAGCCTAGACAATGAACGAAGATTATGTGTTTTTATTTGGCCACTCACGGAACTACTACTGCCGCTAGAACCAATGCTTTAAAACTGACCGTAATAACTTATTACTTCCGATTTGTTAGAAAATTATCTTCAAAAACAATTTGTTGGAAAAAAACATCATTATTTGTTTTTAAATTTATCAGAAGTGTAGTGATACTACATTATTGCTTCCGGATTGTTTAATAAACTAGTCAATATGCACATGCGGTACGCACATATCCATTAAAAAATCATATAGTAAGAATAAAAATAATATTATATTATAATATTAATTTATATATAGGTAAAAATATTATTTGTAAATGAACTGTCGTATGGGACTGCAACAAAATTTATTTATTTTTCATCTTGGTACATGAGAAATATCATTTGAAATTTATTTATCTGACTCAAGAGAAGGATTTAAATATTCTCGTATAAAAATGCTTACAATAATCTTTTAATATGTACTCTACTTAGTTGTTTACTTCAACTAACACCATCCATATATAGAGTATATATCTATATGCATGGTCCTCATCAGCTAAATAAAAAGTCATTCCATATATCTGCCTATATATACTCTTTATTTAGGAGGAGCAGATGAGATGAGAATGTATATGGTGCTAATAAGTAGTCCCTTCTTTAGGGATTTTGAAAAAAAAAACTCACTTAACAAGTAGCCCTGATGACCAGTGTCCACGGGCCCAGCTGGCCCAACCGCAGGCGGGGCCCAAGTCAGCTCACCCGCCGTAGGATCTTGGCCGTCGACTATATATAAACGGTCTAGAATTGATCTCACCGAGATATATTAACCTCAAACCCTAGGTCTCTTCACTCTTCCCCACTGCATCTCCAGTCTCTCCCCGCTCCCTCCACCACACACTACGGCGGCTGCCGCTCCTTCTTCCCCAGCCAGGGCACCGTGCGGCCGTTCCTTCTTCCCGCCGGCGCGCAACCCTCCCGCCACCCACTGCGGCGGCCACCGCTCCCTTCTCCCCCTGCCAGCGCACCGCATGGCCGCTCCTCCTCTCCGCCGGTGCGTAGCTTCGCCCGCCACACCGGACGCCTCGCCGAGTTGCCGTCTCGCACGGCCAGCGCGGCCGTGTCCACGGCGGATGCATTCGCCGTCCCCTCCTCGCCCGCTCCGCCAGGCCCGGATCCGCAGCGGGAGGACACCGCCGTGTCCACCTCCCTCGCTCGCGTCTGCTCCTCCCCCGGCTCCGCCAGGCCCGGATCCGCTCCGGCGCCTCCTCCTCCTCCTTTTCTCAATCGCGCCGGCCGAGGCTGGGCCATCTACTTCCGCCCCGACGCCGCCTCTCCTCTACGCCTAGCCCTCCCCTCATTTTCTTGAACCTGGTTCCGGATCTTGTTTGGTTTTCATACGATGCATATTTGTACCTGGTTTTTCACAGTGAACATAACGATTGGGGATTAAAGTTGTGTTTTATTTGTTGATACTGCCTCGTGGAGTTTGAGCTGCGAGAGAAGCCTAGATGGGCTGTGATTTTTGTGATTAGGCTGGAATCGGTTGGGCCATCATGGATTTTCGTCCGAGAGAAGGGGAAAACAAGAGATTGGATATGAACATCGACCAAGATTTGGATCAGATCTAGGTATGGGTAGAATTTTGGGTGAAAAAAACCAAGAGTTTAAGGGCCTCGTGACTCAGATTGTTTCTGCCGTAAGAGTGAACGGGGCCCACTATGATTACCTTTGATCACCTGTAGATGTTTAATTCGGATTAGATCAAAGGGTGGAGACTAAGATGGGTACAAAGCTGTGAAAGTAAAAATTGTTTTTTATTAACTAAAATTTTTATAGGGTAGATAGATAGATTGGCAATGGTATAATACCGCTTCTAGCTTAAACCACCAAATATAATGCAACTACCAGCATTACGGTCCTCGGACACAAAATTTTACTCAGCTCCGGTTAAATCCACATCAAGTCTGCTCCCTCGTCCCAGCGAGGTTGCTATGTTACTAGGCCGCGCCATTCTGGTTTCCAAAGTGTTGCAGTAAAAAATGGTATAGTTTAATGAATGGAACAAAACACGAAATCCTCAATGTTGGACGTATTACAATGAAACGAAACTCTGAACCCTCAATGCTAATTTAAATGCTATGTCGTATCATCATCTTACTATTACTAATTAGAATTTTTTTTTAAAACCTCCATGTTAATCCGCACCAGGCGCGCTAAGAAAAATTAGGTAAATCTTAGAAATTCTGAAAAAAAAATAGAAACATCGTGCCGTCCATCATATACCTCTAACAATACTAGCCCTATTAAATTTTTTAAAAAAATATCACTCACCATGCCATTATGTAAAATGAGATAAAATAACTCCCTAAATTTATATAAAAATTACCCACCATGCCACTAAAAATAAAATAAAATAACCCCCTAAATTTATATAATAATTACCCACTATGCCATTATGAAATACATTTTAAAATAACCCCCTAAATTTGTATAAAAATTACTCACCGTGCTATCATAAAATATGAATTAAATAACCCCTAATTTGCATATATATTATACACCATACCATTATAAAAGATGAATTAAAATAAGCTCTAAATCTGCATATAAATTGCCCAATATTCCATCATAAAAAATAAAATAATTTTTAAATTTGCATATAAATTATCCACAATGTCATTAAAAAAATGAATTAAAATAATCACTTCTAAATATTTCTTAAGATTAAATATATATGTTCTAAAACTTTAACACATGTGACAACACGAGTTGGTGGACTAGTATTTACTAACGTGGCATATAGAATCATTCCCACGTAGCTAAACGGTAAAAAACCGAGCTGCTCTACCGAAGGAGCGGAATACATCTAGTCTACCAAATGTGTGGGCCTCCAAATTATGTGCATTGGCTTATTAGCAAAGAGCAAACATGACCACCGTTGTGCCTTGTTATTTGTTAACCTCATGGCATTTTCATCCGTCCCAACTAAGTTACCCGCGGCCAGATTAACAAGGATACTATTGAATATCGTGACTAACGCCTTGACGCAACGAGGCCTTTCAAGCTTCCTCGACCACGAGTACCAATCCCGGCGGCCCGCGATAGCTGCGACACCAGTCTACGACGGCCCCGACACGATCATATCGGCGCGCATGTACATCTAATGAGCTATGGACTATCCTGTACGTTTGGATGTTTTTAGCTGGTTGTGGCTGCAGCTGTGCAGCGTAAGAGTAAGGCTAATAGAAAAACCAACTGAAGGCTCTATATTTTTGCCACATCATCAAGAGCCAACAATAAAACCAATACATATTGCAAGTTTATTTTTAGATGACTATAGGTTGGTTAAATTAAAGCTGATAATATTTAATGTTTGGAGAGGGGAATCATTTGGATTGGTTGGAAAAAGAAAGAGCCAGTCTTAACTCCTGTAGCAGACTGCAAGCAGACTTTTTCTCCTCGTAGAGTGCATTGGGGTTGGGCTCCTCACAAAGCATCCACTTTTTTGTCTCGTGTTTCCACCTTGCCACATGAGATTTTGGTGATATGGAATTGCTTGGAGCCCACCTAGTCAGCCTTATTATACTTGCTCTAAACATTTCAGCTGCTGTTTTGGAGTTTATGAAATTTTAAAAAGAAAATGGCTGGATTGAACTGCTGGGCAGCAACCAAACCACCGCGTTGTGAGACAGCGGCTGCCACAACCCGCCGTCCGAATTATTGTTGATATTTTTTGGTGATCGGCATCTAGTGATAAGACTGAGCAAGTGAAAGTATACTTTAACTATACTGTACATAAAAATTTTCATATATCTAGAACCTCATGTGAATTTCTTTCATGAGCTCTATATTTGTAGAGATGGCCATGTTCCCCGCCGCTCCCAACCTGCTGACTCTCCAACCCTTCAAGAATCACTTCGTAGGCAGATATTTTGCCAAACATTTTCATCAGATAGATTCACTTTTATTAGAAAAAATCATGTTGAATCACCCTATTAGAGAATAAAAAAGTGAAGTAGAGTAGAGTAGTTGGGAGCTCTATCAAAAGGCCCTAAAACATCCACTCCAATTGGTGGTATCTTCAACGGAAAAATACTTCTTTACGAGAGGAAAGGGAGTGCTATATATATTCGCCTTGATATCCATGGACATACAAAAGCCGTTGAAGCGAATACCCGTGCTTGCATAGTATCTTTTATGGGCACTGTGATGCGTGCCCAAAATTAAATCAGGGGGTCGTCGTGTCCCATCGTAGTAATTGTAGACACCTAGGAGTATGCTAGGGGCGGCAGGCACCAATGCAATATGTATACTCTGTCCGTTTGAGCTTAGCAAGTACATTTTGTCATGTATTTTATTTTTTTCCATATAAACCTATGATTATTTTTGTATTAAGATACTTCTTCCATTCGAAACTATAGTTCGCTTGATTTTGTTTTGACACCAACTTTGACCACCCATTGTATTGGAAAAAATTTTGCAATAATTATTGACCTTTGATGCGATTTTGTTTATCACATAATATAATTTAAGCATGACTTTGAACTTTTTCTTATTTTTAAAATTTTTGAATAACATGAGTAGTCAAAGTAAATTAGTGCCAAAAAATGAACGGCTGTAATTAGGAAAGGAGTAAGTATATCATTTATATGATGGAAAATCATAATCTCTGTGTTTTTCATTGAAACTCTAATGATATCAAATATGAATATCTCAAATATTATGATTAAGCAAGAAATTATTGTCAAACGTTTGCCCAAACATTTTTGTTTTGCTACGGGTATGTTTGGATCGATGTCTTATGTGCACAGATAGAATGTGTTCAGAGTATCTTGCCATTTAATTTTCTTCAAATCAAGGCTCTTGTTAAATCACCTAAAAGTTAGCTAAATATTACTCCAATCCATATTTAAATATAAATCACATGTTAGTTCATTTTTAACTAAAACGTGATATACATTCAAAACCGGAATGAGTATTTAGAATTCGTTGTGTTTAACCAACTAATCGATGCTAATAGGTTGCACACCTTTAATCTGATTTATTAGTTGATCTATTTTTGAACTCAAGTAACTAATTTTTAGTAGCTATGTTAAATATATCCAAAGACCTTAAACTACTTAAAAGATATAGAATTTTTTTATTGGTACGATGACCTAAGGGTTTGTTTGGTTGGCCCAACGATGATCTTGCTCCCGTAAATTGTTGTATATAACGATGAGCCAATAAGACTGACTCCAACCATTTTCCTATCCTCCATTCTCTCTATTTCAAACTCCAGTCTATAAAAATGCCATATTTTTTAAAATGAAGGAACCGTTAATTTAGCCTAAAAGGTCCCCAAAGCCAAATGTAGCTTATCCTCTCTTGATAGTTTATTTTGGCTTTGTTGGAACCAGAACGGTTTTGCAGCACATTGGATGGATCGGAGCAGGGGATCTTGGATGCAGAGCTCCGGCGCACAAGATTAATTCCCGGAGCAATCTAGCTACCCAGTTGATGGAGTAGGTCCGGAATCTTTCTTCTTCCAGCGGCTGGCTTAAGGACCCCCACAGGACCACATCGGCCACCAAACATGCATATAACATGCATCGCACGCATGTTTGCATTTCCGATCCTGCACAGAGTTTGTCCATTTCCATGTGCTAGTAGTAGCTAGTACGCTTGTAGGAAAAAGCCTATATAACCCCTCCTAAAATATATAGAATGAAACACATCACCTTTTAGACTATGAAACCAGATGTTTTGCACATTAAAGTATCAAAAACCGATCAAATAACCCCCTAAGTGGTTTTGGTGGGCAGCTTTGACGACGTGGCATGCTGAGGTGTTCAAATCACCCCTTTAACTATTTCGATTGGTACATTCGACCATTTGCTAAATTTGTATTTTTCATTTCTCCATGTCCAAATTGAGTTTTAGAGTTTAAATTTTGTAAGGTTATGGAAGACATTATGATTATGCTACAAATATTTATGGTGATTTTATCATACTTTTTTTTACTAGTTAGACATTTAATAATAAATTAACTTTGCTAATATACATTTGTAAAGAAAAAATAATCACAAAAAGTTACCATTTATTTTTCTAATACAAGTTATGACCCAACTATCGCCTTGCAAAATTTAAACTTCAAATCCAAATCGTAGATGAAGAAACAGAAATATAAATTTATCAAAGGATAGAATGTACCAAATAGAATAGTTGGAGAGGTGATTTGAACACTTCAGCATGCTACGTCATCAAAACCACCCACCAAACCACTCAGGGGGTTATTTGTCCGGGTTTTGATACTTTAGGGTGCAGACCATTCAGTTTCGTAGTTGAGAGGATAATGTGTTCCACCGTATATACTTCGGGGGCTACGTAGACTTCCTACGCTTGTACGTGCATGTAGCTATAGTAAGTACATGCTCCAAATTTAGTAATTACAAGGTCTTCATTATTCACATCCTCAGACATTCAATTCCCCAATTATTGGACTTTGTTGTTTGTCCCGCTCGCCGAATCCTTCCATGAAAAACAATCTTGCGTGAGTTCCATGAACGACTAGCAACGCCTGTACGTACTATACTACGTGCATGTAGGTAGCTGTCCGTCAAGATGGACGGAATAATTGTTGGATGCTAGCTCAACGACCAATAATCAGCCAGCCAAGCTTACGTGCGTCTGCAGGGAGCTGCTCCCCCTGCTCCGCGGTGACGGCGGGACGTACGCCAAGTAAGGTCGCACTCCATCGACGTTGCTCTGGCATGTGGGCCGCATGGCATGCTGACCTCCGCACCCACATTCCCTGCCGTTGGTGCTACGCAAGAAGGGTTCACAATTTCGTTTTACTATACCAAAAATTTCGGTTTGACAAAAAATTGATTTGCATATTTTTTTTTTTGTTTGGAACCGAAAAAACCGCTTTCCGGACCAAAATTCGTTTCCCGGTTAGTAGCGGAAACGGAATTCCGATCCGAAAAACCGGACTTTCCACCGATCAGAAAGCAAATCCCTACACACAAGTGTCCTAAGAAAATTTCAGGGAGAGCTTTTTCCTTCTTCTTCGTCGTAGAATTACTAGTAGCCTATAACTAATGTTTCGTACATGCGTTCGTATGGATACAAGATTAGTTGCTTATGAGCTTATCTCACATCAACATACACGATTCAATGTGAATTGATCATTATCATCTCTTTTACAGAGATCCAACTGACTCATTCGGCGAGAAAAAACGACGATGTATATATATACGCGCTTAGATCGAATAAACATCACAGCCAACACGCTAGATTTTTTTTCCTTTAAAACTATTGAGATGATAGTCGAGATGCTACCTTGTGTCCCATTTGTTGATAACCACATGACCGGATGAACGAGAGCTTTACGCGTGTCTTGTTTATACTCCCTCGTATAAATATACCTCATATTTAAATATAAATCACAATTGATTTTTTTTAAATTTTAATTGTTCATTTATTCAAAAATATTGTGTAACAAATCATGCTCAAACTCTTTACAATGATAAAAAATTACAGCAAAATAAATTATAAATTGTTTGAACAAGACAAACGATTGAAATTAAAGAAAAAGAAAAGTCAACCTTAAATACAAACACAATACATTACTACTGTGATATCAATTAAAACAGAGCTTATTAGATCGCGGCGAGGTTTCAAGCCGTCTCTTGTCCACGTAGCTAGTGCTTATCCTGTGTATGCGTGCAGGTCGGTTCATTCGCCGATAACGTGTTTAGACCGAACAATATTGACACTCGTTCCTGCTCTCTGTTATTCCAGGCTTGCAGCTACTTGCTAGCTATCGATCGACTGCAGCACCGGCAGCAGTACTCTCTCCATATTTTTTTTGTTTGATGTTCTACCAACCAAACTGATAGTGCAAGTACTTCTATATGCACGTAGTGAATCCATAACATCGAAAAAAAAAACTTATCAGGTAGCAATCAAGGAAAGAAGAAAAGGAACGAAAAATTAAAAAAATCTGCTTGATTGATGTCTTTCTTTTTCTAATTTCAAAATAAAAAACTAACAGATGATTATTGTACAAACGAGATGAAAAAAATAAAAAAAAGGATATTTTTCTTCTATCAATTTTAGGCTTTTTCTAACTTTTTTTCAATCTTTTTCAACATGTTCAGTAAGACCAATGTGAAGAGTACAGATATTTTCGTGGGGTGAAGAATGGTTGCGAAAACTCCTCGCTGATAGCCTGATAGTGTAGAAAGAAAAGTGATGTCCGAAACGTCATCCATTTCCGATTGGAGGTAGTAGTCTCTAACATATATCTGGTGACAGAATATGTCCAGGCTGGTTTTATTTATTTAGCCATTTTCAGACCGCGCGTTTGATCTGTCAGGGCGGTGCTACTCGACGAATCGAGTTCTGTTGTGACCTGATCAGACGCTTCTTCTAGTACTCTATGTGTTTTCGGTGACAAGTACGTACTACACACAAGGCCAGGCGGAGAGAGGTTGCGACTGGTGAAGGCATGGCTCCTACCTGATGGGGGTCGATCGAGTTGCTGCTATCCTCCAGTCGTTGTCAAGCGGCATCGGTGATCCAGGACGACGTGTAGCATCGATCTCTGTTTACGTCCCATGTTCGTTCTGACTATAATACACTCCGATACGATCCCCTTGGCCCTTGTGCTATGTCCAGCGGCCTCAGGGTCAGGGGCTAGCAGGTCCTCATGTTCTGAGATGCTTCGACCCCAGGGGCCTTTGTGGCCGAATCATAATTGCCAATGATGTACTGTGTGCTGAGCAAAGTTAACATACTAAGAGCATGTTTGGAACTGTAGTATTTTTATAGTTTTTAGGTAATACTATGGGATTGTTTTTTAACAAAAAAAACTGTGGAGGAGGTCCCCCACATAAAATGGGTTTTTATTAAAATGCAAGAGAGTCAATGAGACTTACAGACAAAAATTACAGCTACCACACACAAAAAAAAAAGCCTGCAGCCTACCTCAAGAAAAGAGGGCAGGGATTACAAAGCTCGGAGGGATTACAAAGTTTGCAACCATAAAAAAACACTAGGTCTAATTTCTTCCTTGACCCTGACACATTGAGGCCTGACTTCTTTTGAACCTTAAGATCCAAAGGGTGACAGGAGTATCTTGGCCATCAAAGATTTGCCTGTTCCTGAGCTTCCACAGTTTCCACATGTCAATAATATAAATTTTCATGTAAAACGGCAAGGATGACGTTTGAAGTGCTTGTAGAAGGTATTGAAAAATACTATGGCTTTTAGATCAGAAAGTGTTTGGTAGTTCACTGAACAACTCTGTTTTAAAAACAATGGTTTTAAGAATACTATGATATTTTTGGAGTATTGAAAATTTTGATTTAGACCAAAGTTTTTATCTCAACACACAAATTACAGTGACACTAAGTACAGAACATGGTATCACTACTGGAGAAATAGCTTTCCGTCCCAACAATTAGTCCCAAAGCAAGTTGGAACCGACCGATTGAAAATGTCCTACCTCTAAGAGACCTTTTAGTACGGGTTGATGTTACCAACCAGTACTAAAAGATACCCTTTAGTACCGGTTAGTAACACCAACTGGTACTAAAGCCTCACCACCTGATAATAAACCCTTCCAGGCACTTACAATAAAAGAAAAATATCTTCTATGTAGTTTGATGTGACAGTGAGTTGCAGTAGTTGGACGGATCTTGTGTGATGCTGGTGGTCTTGAGTTTCCAACCGTTACTGATAGCCCTTTCTCTAGTAGTGTATACTTTGGTTTTACTAAAATCACAGTATCGTTATGACCTTCGCATAACATGGTATCCAATGGTGAACTCCAATATGTAATTCGGATTTGATTTACCTTCAGTTTAGAGTATTCTTTGCATCACCTTCATCAACCTTCTTTCATATATCTTCATCAACCTTCTTTCATATCGTTTTTTTATTGCTAACAGATAGTACTAGTTGTTTAACTACCGTGTTGTCTTGATCGATGTAGTAGAATCGTTGCAAAGTGAGTTCATATTATTTGTACATAGGAGAAGTCATTATGCCACCTTTTTGGCTAAACTTTAACCCACATTGAGCTCAACCGTGGTACAGCTTGTATAATCCTTGGACAATGAATCGAGAAAAGTCTCACTTGAGGAGTTGAGGTCATTGGCCAATTATTCCAGTTACTTTCAAATAAATTATAGTCATTCAATTTTATGAAACAAATGACAAACCCCTATCACACCACCCATTACACGTTATTTGTGTTCATTGCACATTATTTATCCGTGAACCGTCCATGTTCTCCACCAATGCCATGTACCACTTAGGCAAACAAAAAATAATGTTACAAATCACCTATGTCATGACATTACATTTACGTATGGGATAATGCAAAATGTTAAGTCTAATAGAGTGACATGTGGAAGTTGTATGATATAGGAGATATTTCCCATGCTTATCCCGTTTTCTAAATTAAAAATATGTAAATAAATGTTTAGTCTATTAATTATCATATCCGTCTAGATCCAATTAAATAGACGGAGTACCATAGTAATTCCTGTCGACCTATATACAGATTCGCTTTCACATCAGCCAAATTCTATTTCCCTTGGAGGTTGATCACGAGTGGCAAGTGTGAACTGATGTCTCAAAAAGACATACAACGCAGCTTATCAATCGACATCGACCAATGTATCGATAATGTGGTGGCTAAAATTGACAGGGCATGCACGGTTGAGTTAGTGCTGACCAGACAGAATACAGCCCATTTTGGACTCTATCCACTGCAATTTATTTTACTTTTGGACGAAATTAAAAGGAAAAGAAACAATGGATTATATATATATATATATATATATATATATATATATATATATATATATATATATATATATATATATATATATCCATGGAGATCAAAAGGGAATAATTTCAGCGCGCAGATCACTCGTCTTTATAGAATCCAACCATATCTACTTGGAAATTATAAAATGAATTGCCTTTAGTCTCTTTTTGTTTTGCTCTGCTCATTCTAGGATAACTAGTGCTGCTTATGGCACTACGACTTCATCTGTAGCCGTAGCTTTTATCAGGAATTATTGCTGCTTTGCGTCAGTATCAGGCAATTTAAATTAACGAGAGATTTGGATTATAGCGCATATAATGGCATAAAAAGCTCGTCCCTTTCTGTGCACTGTCACTCAGTTCTCCGTGTTTATTATGCTAGTACTCCATACATGATATGATACATGTACGTCACCCTTTCAAAAAAAATACATGTACGTCCTGGGCACTTGTATAGATGCCCGGGAATGAAATTACACATCGCGCATACGTTTTGCTAGGGCCAATTTGGTTCCTAATGTTTCAAGAAAAGTTTATGCAGGGCATGAGTTCAGTCTTCAAAGGATAGTCAAATTGCGCAAGTTAATGGGTATATATGACGGGTCAATTTGCAGTGTTGACAGGCCATTTTGATGCCAGCTTTAGTTTTCTGAAGGAAAAAAAAAACTCACCCTGAAATGTCTGCATGCTTTCTGAGAAGGTTCAGAAACTATGTCTCACTTTAAGCTGGCCACTTACATTGCAAGCAATGGAGCAATTGGCCACTCTATGCAAGTATGCTGCAACCTGCAACTGACGATGTCTGTTCAAATAACTTAGACTTGTTACTGAATCATTACTGGATTGACCAAAGCAGCAAGCATCGAACACAAATTGACAAAAGTGCATGCATAGGTAGCTCCACGGATGCTGAAAACTAGTGGATGGCCAGATCACGTTGTACTGCTTTTCCTTCAGAACACCTAGAAGGAGCTATCTAAATTTGTTTTAAATAGGTAGGCACACAAATTTGAAGTGGAAAGAAATTCGGCCATGGACGGCGGAGGTGTGCGCGGGCCGCCGACTGCACACGTCTCCCACTAGCAAATAAAAGCTTCCTTGACGTAGGTTTTTCGACGTTTTTTCTTTGTTTTAGCATTACCAAAAATATATAAAAATAAGAAAGAAGCAGAGAAGCATGGCTAAAAGAAAAAAAAAGCTGAAGCAGTAGTACAACATGAGAGCTGGAATTCCATTAGCCTCCCAGTGCAGCACACCGGCATATATATGTCTCGTCCTATTGTTCATACCCTGAATGCAAAATTCGGCACTATATATATATTCAGAGTTTCAGACAAGCTTGGGCGACGGTGTGACATATGCACATCTATCATGCATGTTTGGTGTTGGAGATGGGAGTTTATAAAAGGTTGATGAAGGCACTATTCAGGCTCATGTTCCTGAGCACTGTCCAATTGTCTTTGTGTAAGATGAGGCATATTTTCTGAAATGTTTGGTTGAGCTTTTAGGTGCCAGTTTATTGGAGAAGTGTGCGCGTGTGTCAGTGTGTGTGTGTGTGTTTTTCTGGTCGACGACATACCTAAACAAACATATTGGTGTGCCCTGGTAGGTAATTAGGCCAGCATAACAACTTCAACCACGAGCAGTAGTGGCGCCACGTCGTCAAAATAAAGAGTACTAGCTCCATGCCCCCATTAACGTACACCACACGCGCTGATGATTGTTAGTGATGACACACGCATGTTAGTATAGCTTATTATTCATGTGTCATCTTTATCTGTAGCACATGGTACTTGTTGATTGATCGAGGGCTTCGTTGGTTTTGGGGAATGATTAAAAGATGCAAAATAAGAGACCAGTATATGGACGCACAATTAAATACCATTTGCACATTATATATACTACTATTTCATATTTAAATATAAGTTGGCGGTTGACCTTTTCAAAATTGTTCCTATTAAAAATTTGTGTAAATATATATAAGAAAACAAGTCGTGTACAAACTCTCTATAATGATAAAACAAATCACAACAAAATAAATAATAATATATATTTTTTAATAAGATGAATGATCAAAGTAAAAAAATCAAACATGACATATATTTAAATCCACAAGGAGTAACATGCTAATTATAAGGCTAGACCGATATCATATATTTTAATGAAATTCTATTTTTAGACATGTACTCGTATGTCTAATTTTGGACATAATAAAACCATAAAATCATTCCATCAACTGGTTGGTTTGATGATGTGGCCTCACCTCTCTTTCTCTCTCTCCCTCACACTCTCCACCTTTTCTTCCTCTCTTCTCCTCTCACATGTCAACCAGTACCGATGTTTCAAAATTACTCCTCCATCCCAAATTATAAAGGGTTCTATATCTCTACTGAATTCAATATTCATTACTCTATGTCTACATGTCTAGATTTATAAACATCCGTATGAATGTGGACGGATAAAAAAAGTGGTAGAACCTTTACAATTTGGGACAGAGGGAACAGTATATAATGCCAATGACAGTATTATGTGGATATAAAAAGTTGTTGTAGCATATATTTTGAGCAGCTATATAATTAATGCAGTAGATTGCGCAAATGCAAACGCTAGGAGATGTGTGCATGTGTACGAGCAGCGGAGTGTGAAATAAAAAATGATGCTAGGATACCACTGAAAATAGTCTAAAACAGGTAGTTTTCAGGTATAGTTAGGCCGTCATCGCTGGTTTATATATACTGAAACGCTGGGCTGTCACGCACGAAGGGAGGAAGAGTACGTGGACAATGGATACACAGCTGCATTCGCACGCTTGCCGATCGATCATGGTTGATGCACAGTATGGGATGGAACTACGGAAGTGGCCAGGCCAGGCAAGCAGCAGTGGATAAAAAGCAGTCACGGAAAAGTTTGCGATACGTAAGGCAAGTCCATGATCTAGTTGGGTAAAGCGAATGCAGGTATGCAACTGACGGCCTCTCTGGTACACGAGGGACGCGCCGGCTCTGCGCGCTTTAATTTGCATCGCTCTGCATGGGGCATGACGTGCAAGAATCCAGTTGATGGACTAGTTATATTAACAACTAGATACCCCGCGTTGCGGCGTGATTTTATGGTATTGAAATGGATATGATTTATAAAATAAGATGCAATAAATAAAATACTAAAATATTAAAAAAATGTGTATATAATTTTAATTACATGCATTAGTACTGTTAGCCACAGAAAATCGATGAAACAAATAATGGATAGTGCATAGTGGTTAGTGGACCCTGCGATTACGTGGATAGGCTGCATATCAAAGAGAAATACATAGCGCGCAATTTTAAGCTGTGATTACAAAAATCATCTCGTCTGCCCCACGTCAAAGTATAGGTCTGTGGAACGTCCCTTTCGTACTGTGGCGCTATGTAAGGGTGAGGCGGGGGTTCGGAGATTTTCTTAACGGGTGTGAGATCTTCTTCTTAAACAATGCCGTGGGGGTGGTCTTATCCCTGCCGGTCGAGTTTTTTTTTTTCTTATAGTATGTATAGATACATCATCACAGTACATTTATAAAATCTACGGTTGAGTTTTCTGGTGTACGCATAGTGCAAAAATGGGGACCTCGTTTTGGCGTTTGGAGATCCACTACCAAGTGAGAGGGGAACCGGATCAGAGAAAGTTCTTATTACTGGAGTCTCAACAGTTATGCGTCCAATGCAAGGATCCACCTGATAACTTATCAATTTATCCTAGTGACTTTTCAAAATGCCCGAGAGACGGTGGCCGCAAAATATGTTATTGGGGTTGGCCAATGCTGCCACGGAAAACCAGTTACGTCTAAAGAAAACCATAAGAAATTTGCATCGTGTGCCCACTACTTTATTAGCCGAGTAGCATTGTCCACAAGCACCTACAAGTGTAAATAAAATGTGGCAGACAAAATCGTTGTGTGTGTTTGGTATTTGGTAAAAGCATGAAGAAGTGGAGATGACTACATTTGGTCACTCCGTAGTCACACTGCTGGAGAATGCGGTTTTGTATTTGGTAAAAGCATGAAGAAGTGGAGATGATCATTTGGTCACTCCGTGCGTAGAATTAATACTAGGTTGCATTCCCTGCGTCGTATGATCTTACTTCACCACTACAACACCTAGTCACTTGTGGAGATTGAGACAACATGTGCTTTGTGGGCTATTCCCAATCGCAAATCTAATGTCTTTCTGGCCAATTTGAACCTTGTTCTATTTTCATATTCATGCCCATTACATCGTTTGGCCGATCCCATTTTAAGTAGGATTGGGCAAAAGGAACCGGAACCGAAGAATTGAACCAAAAGAACCGTTCTTAAATTCATTTCCAATTCCGGATAACCGAAAGAACCGAGGTATTTTCGGTTCTAGACTCCAAAGAACCGAATAAACTGAACTAACTGCACTTTTCTAAGGCCCAAGGAATGAATGTGGCCTGGCCCAATACGCAGTAATATACACCCCTCAAACCCTAAGGCCCAACTGCTTCTCCCTCTGTCCCGTCCCCCGCCGCAACAAGCCCCCACACCCGTAGCAGCCAGCAGGTGACGCCGAGCATCCGCCGGCCGCTCCCCCTCTCTATGGCGGCAGTGCCGCGGTGGCGCCCACCTGCTCCCCCTCCCCCATAGCGGCGGCGCCAGCTCCCTCTCCCCTCCCCCACTGCGGTGACGCACGGCCGCTCCCCTCCCCATGGCGGCAGCGGCGCCCGCCTGCTCCCCCTCCTCCGTAGCTGCGGCGCTCGCCTGCTCTTCCTCCTCCGTAGCCGCGTTGGCCGCTCCCCCTCCCCATGGCGGCGGCGCTCGGCCGGCCAGTGGTGCGCAACCGCTTGCCCTCCCCGTGGCGGTGGCACTAACCGAGAACCGAAGTGCTCGGTTCCTATTTTTATGAGAAGTATTTCGATTTTCATTTTTAGATATCCGAAATTTGTAAATAATCGAGGAACCGAACCGAATGCCCACCTCTAATTTTATGCTTAATTTTTGTGGGGCAAGACATTTGACATTGCAGTCATGATTGCGTGCACTGTCCCTGTGTTTTGGGACGGTCGAAATTAGTCAGCACGATTGGAGTGGGCTTCGCTGAAGCTGAAATGAAATTGGATCGCATGATTGGACTGGGCCGACACTAAAGTGAAATTAGGCCACCATTTTGGAAAGACCTGGCACATTCATGTAATGTTCAGTGGATTTAAATAGCGCTGGTTAGCTGTTTTTTTCTACATCTTTGTATTCACTATATGAAAATGATAATATTTATCATATTTAAAAAATTATAAATTATTATTCATTTTGTTATTCAAGATTCTTGATAATGACTTGTTTTTTCCTATTTGGCTATTTGCATACTACATTCGCCCTATGAAGAGTGTCAATCTAGTGTTTGCAAAAAAAAAAAAAAACCAAATTAGGCTGTTATTTATTCCTTGGATCCACCTGATAGCTTATCAATTTCGCCCTAAATTGCAAAATTCCTTGTAGTGGAGCTAATAAAGTGTTTCTCATTTATTCCCGATATAGAAAAAACCTATTCATCTAGTTTATCTAATATTTAGTGAATGGCATTTAGCCAAAGAATCACTCCTACCATAGAACTATCTTCTACATACATAATCATAACAAGAAAGAAATCTAGAAACTAGCCGTCGGTACGTGGGATTCGTCCTATATAGAAACCAACTAACTACCTTGTAAGGAAAATGAGCGCTGAACACACCGGACAATATAGGCTGAGAAAGAAGAGTCGAAATCCCGGCGCTGAACACACCGTCGGACAGTCCGATGGTGCCACCGGACGATATAGACCAAGGACAATACACTGCAACGATCCAGCTTCAATACTCACCGCATCGTCCGGTGGTGCAGCACCGGACCGTCCGGTGGCTCTAACGGTCACATTTCAACGTCCAATGGTCGACACAGCCGCAAGCAAATTACACGCATGGGACCTTCCGGTGGTGACGCAGAAACAGGAAAAGATGCTCCCAACGGCTAGTTTTGAGGCTTGGCTTATATATACCCCCTTGGCTGGCCTCCACATTGTGGTTGAAGTATCGTGAGCTAACACAAGTGTTGAGACACCATCTTGATCAATCCAAAGAGTCTCATACACATATTTGAGAGCCCAACCACCATATGATCGAGCATAACTAGACATATCCCGGCAAGTTAGAGTTTAGTTGCATCTTTGCTTAGGTATTCTTGTCTATCTCCGTGTCTGCTGTAAGTCTTGCGATACCCTCCAGAGTATAAAGTGACCGCTACCATCCTGTGAGAGGGAGGAAGGCCCTCGGCGGTTTGGCCAAAAGCTTCCCATAGTGAAGATGGCGGGGAAGCTCCGCGAGAAGGACTCGAAAGACCCCAACAGCCCCTGACAATCCTCTACCCTTGCGTGGGCGAGGCCATAGTCCAAGACTACGCGAGAGAAGGGTTTGTGTGAGTGTGTACCGAGGATATCCGGAGACCCGACCGAGATTGATTGACTTCCGCAGATGTCACTTTGCTATCCTCTACCCTTGCATGGGCGATGCCGCACTCTTTTGAGGATTGCGCGAGAGCAAAGCCTACGGGGGCACCTAACGAGGAGTAGGGGGTGAGATAGCACATTGGCCTCCCCGAATCTTGGGAAAAAATCTGCTTGTCTTCACCATGTGCCTTCGCCGACGTCGTCATCGGAAATTTGCATTCTCTACTTATCCTTTAGCTTCCGCATTTACATCCTTACAATTGTGTGTTTACATTCATAGACTAGCTTGATAGATTAGTTTCTAGGTGGAACGAAGTTGCAAGACTTGACCACTGTAGAAATAGCAACACTTAGCAAAACCTTAGTGCACATATCTAGATATACATTGCATAGGTTTTACTTAGTAGTTGTAGTTTTTAGTGAGCATTAGTTTTTAAAAATCCTAATTTACCTCCTCTTAGACGTTGGTCCAACCTTCGTACCTAAGCAACACAAAACGGGTATGCAAAGAAACGATACGTTGTTTACATGCCTGCAAGTTCTCAAAATTTTATTTGTTTCCTATTCCTATGTTCTACACTTCAACCATTCTATAAGACATGACGAGTTATAGAAAATCTAGGAATGGCTCTCACTAGCTAGTACAAATAAGAGATGAAACAAAATAGGAAAATAGATAGAATCCTAAAATTCTTTAAAAAGAAAAAACAGTCCTAATCGTCAACATAATTTGTATTGTGCTAATTAGTTAGCAAAAATTGTCAACGGAATTTGCATTGTCTTGATCATCTTATTAACGGCTAGCATTGCCCATAATCGCAATAAGTGGCAAGCAAAACTATTCTGATAAATGTATAGCATTTGATTTTTTTCGTACAAATTCAATATTTTTATTTAAAAATTCATCAAACATGTAAAAATACAAACCATTTTAAAAAGTACCTTTACTGATAAAATAAATCACAAGAAACTAAATGTTAACTTATGAAATATTTTTAATAATATAAATGATTAAAGTTGTAAAAAAAGTTAATCATGTTATATATTGGTGAACAGAGATAGTATCTGGTAATCATATCAAGTAGGACCGAAAACTTAAATGTAATTAGTAAAAATACACGTGTGTCCCAAATGTGACAATAAAAATGATATCATGTAATTATTTTTTTATAATATATAGATATTGAATTTGGCGTGTTGTTTTTATTTATTTGATATTTTAATATATGAAACATTATATTTTATGTTTCTGCCAGTTATAAAAAATATTTTTAACTATAATATTAGTTTTTTAATCTAAAAGACACGTGTTGTAAAATATGTTCTTATGTTTCTATAAACGGAGTAAGTTTGAGACTTTTAGTTCTATACGATTGGTTTTTAAAAAAATAGAAATCCATAAAAAATAATCTTCTATACCTAAATAGGTACACCCCACTATACTATTTTTCGGTATATGCATGAAGCCATTTCATTTCAAGACCCCCACTAAGATGAACGCCATGTTACTATCCACACATCATCCACGAGTCACCTATTTATATTTTCCATTGATTTTCTGCGGTTTTATACATGACATGCTTTTCTATGCCATACTCATATTGTATCACTTAAATTCCTGTAGCAATGCGCAGAAAATTTATCTTGCACGAGGAAATTTAAGAGTCCGAAAAAATATTCTATATGGTTATACGTAATTGTGTGTTTCATGGACTAAACGCCGCTCATGCGTAATTTAGTTAAAAAATCTTTATGGCAAAATTTTTTACAAAACTAGCTTTTTTATATAGAGTTGATTTATGATTGAGTGATCAATAAGAGAGAATATGCATCTTTCGGTATTCCGCAAATCTATGGATTTTGGTGGGCACCAGTTTTGAAGAAAAAAGGACCCGGTAAATGAACCTTATGTAACGAAATTTGAAAAATCCAGTATCACAAAAGCGCATAGGTCGAGCTCAACAGCCCATACTCACATCAACTGAAGACTGGCGCATTATAAGAGAGCTTCAAATTCCACGCGAAATAAGGCCCATCTATCTACCCATGGGCCATGGCCCGTAGTCTGTCTCCCTACAGATCCTAGAGGGCCGCGCCGACAGCCTCGAGGCTCTAGCCGACTCGTTCCAGGGTTTTAGGCAGCGGCGGCCGGAGATGGGGGAGCGGGCGAAGGAATGGCTCCTCGCCGCCGGCGCCGGCGCGGCCGTCGGCGCGCTCTCCGCCGCCGCTGTCATGAATCTTCTCTTCTCGAGGTAAACGGCCTAGCTTCCCCGTCCCCCACGCGAAGCTGGACTTGGGTGACACGGTGTGTTCTGCTGACGCTTGCTTCGTTTCGATGTCGCAGATCCAAGCGGAGAGAGGGGTACGTGCAGAACCTACTTGAATCAAATGGCATGACGGCTGGTACGCGCGCGCGTTTGCCTCTTGTTGGTAGCTTAGCAGTAGGGATAGTCTGTGCAAGTTGCTAGATACTTTGATCTTGGAAAACGATAGCAATTTCGGATTAGCTTGTGTATTTATTATTGAAATTAGTACTTCCTGGCAATGTTGATTGCGTATTCCAAGTTTTTTGTTATCTTACATTGTTGCTTTCAATCAGGCAATGCTTGCTCCAGCAGGCATCTGGGCACTGGCGGTAGCTCGGACCTTCTCTCTGATGAAGTGGTCTCTGAACAGCTTACAAGGTCTGTAATTGTTTTTTTCTTGATTCCCACTACAAAGAACACATATGGCACGTTTTTCTAATGTCTGGAGTAGGCATGTTTGGATCCATAGAAATGAATCTGTTTCCATTTCATATTCTATGGTGGAACTGAATCTGCTAGAAAGTGATTCAATTCCCTTTTTCTTGTTTGCCTATTTAAGGAATTAATTTCCAGGAATTAAAATCAAAAGATTGTTTGCATACTTCATGAATGGATTGGGTACGGTAGAACAGGATAGATCCACAGGAAGTCAAATCCAAGCATAGATGAAACTCTTGGCAGGTAGAAAGCAATAGCACAACAAATCCATCGAATCCAAGCATAGATGAAACTCTTGACAGGTAGAAAGCAATAGCACAACAAATCCATCGATCGAAGCACGGGAAGGAACAAGGGAGTAAGGGACTATCCAAGCCCAACTAAAAGACTATTACTTAATGTGCCAAGAGGAAATTTTAACAGAAAAAAAATGGCTATGAAAAGCTGTAACCATCAATTAACAGTACTCTCATCCACTCAACCGAGTATCTGCGAAGATGACCGCTGGCTCGCTGGTGCAGTCCGCAGATGCCTGGACGTGCTGCTAGGCCAATGCAAGCCATGTCGCTTGTGCTGAGGCAGGCCGCACCACCCATGGTTGTGTCGTGTTTAGCCGCGCTTAGACCATCGGAGCTTTCGATGTTAGGAAACCTCGGAATTCCAAGTAGAAGTCACCAAGCGATGGATGTGCGGAGGCTGCTTGGAGCACCAGGCGAGGGGAAGCAGGGATGGTTGTTTTATGATGAGCGTACCCGGATCTGGTGGGAAGTGGAGGGAAACGATGGGAGAGGACGATGCTAGGCAACCCTAGTCGCCATGGCGTGGGGGCGACAGCAGAGCAAGTTGAAGGCTCGACCGCTCGTCGCTCGAGGCGGTGCTCCGGGAGACGGGGTTAGAATCACTTTCCATTTCTCAGCTCATGGATTTGTCATAGCCTGCCTTTTTTTTTCTCAAACACGCAGGAGAGCTGCACATCTTTATATACAAGAGAAAAAATGGGGTAAAGAGCCCCGTACAAGAAACCCACTTCAATCTCCATCTTGGGAGGAAGAAGGGTTGGGAACACAAAACGGTTCAGTGCCTAGAACAAGACCGACCTCTAGAAGAGAGAGGGTTATAACTCCCTCCACGACCAAAACCAACAACCCCACTCACTAGAGCCTGGAGCTTAGAAGCTCCTGCCTAACACAACAATCTGACTACTTCTCTACTGAAGTTCTAGGCAGCTGAAAGGGAAGAAGAGGCACCATAAAAAACACAACCGTTCCTCTGGTTCCAAAGAGTGCGCCCAAAATCACGAAAGAATTAAAACCTTTACTTCATGCCGTCCCCACTCGCAGGCTTGCTTTCCTCCACCATTCCGCGAAACTTGTCTCGTTGTGTCTTAGGTATTATCCCACTCAACCCAAGTGGAACCAACAGATGGTGCCAAAGTTGCCTTGCAAAAACGCGGGCCATGAGGATGTGCTGTACCGTTTCCTCCTCTTGGTCACAGAGAACGCACAGGTTAGGGTGAGGAAGACCTCTCAAAGCTGGATGATCTGCTGTCCAACACTTGTTCTGGATAGCCAACCAATGAAAAAATTTGCATTTGGATGGAGCCTGTGGAATCTTAGTTTCCAATTCCAACGGCAAACCAAACAGACCAGGCTTAGAAAACGATTCCAATTCAACCCAATTCCATATATCCAAATGGTCCATAAGTGAATTTTCTCACTGCTCAGGCTGTTTGCTGTTTCATCTTGTGTTTGTGATTATGAGAATCTGTTGCTTTTTTTATTGCAGGAATATACAATTTTTTGGCATGGACTCTCAGAAGAAAGTGACTGAATCCTGCGTTGTGGTTATTGGTCTGGGAGGCGTTGGCAGTCATGCAGCTTCAATGCTCCTGAGATCTGGTGTTGGCAGGTTGCTCCTTGTGGATTTTGATCAGGTGTGGATTTGTGTGTTCCAAAGGTGGACACATGGCATAGTGTTATGAAAACTTGAATGTAATCGGTTTTTTGTTCATTCTCTAGGTAATTGAAAAATGATTTGATTGAACATAATCCATGGTTTAACAACCTAAAATCTTATTTGGTTATGAAGGATATAACCAGGTCTGAAACTTGTTTTTTTCCTAAGATTCATATTAGATAAAATGCACCATGAGTCCATTAACTTTTTACACTATGTCGGTTAGGTCCATCAACTTTCCGTACAGAACAACTGCAAACCATTTGACCTGAGGTAGCATATTATTAACTTATCCGTACAGAACAACTGCAAACCTGTTTTCTTAAAAAGAATGAAATCAGTTCTCTCTAAACTAATTTATGATTAATCCACATGGTCCAAACAACCACTTAAGCAGTTGCACTCTTTCAGTTCTATTTTTTGTTTTAGCAAGTTGTCGAAACATTAAAAGTTCATTTTATCACACTTGTGGAACGCATGGTTGCATACTGGCCAGAGTTTAAAATCTCTATCCTGGGACGCATGGTTGCATGCTGGCCAGAGTTTAAAATCTCTATCCTGGAACGCATGGTTGCATACTGGCCAGAGTTTAAAATCTCTATCCATATCAGATATTCAGATCTAGAATGATGGGACCATTTGGTTGGTGGCTCTGCGTATCAATTAAAACTTGGGCAGTATGTAACCATGCAAAGCAAACTTAGTAGCTTTTATAACAGTATCAAAAGGGTGGGTGCATGTTACATTTTTGTAAGTAACATTTTGCATTCATAATAGGTGGGCATTAACAAGGCACTCATGATATGTTGAAAGGTATCACTATCGTCACTAAATCGACATGCTGTGGCAACCAGAGATGATGTCGGAACTCCAAAAGCATTATGCCTCAAGAAGCATTTTTCGATGATATACCCAGAATGCCAAATAGATGCAAGAGTGCAATTGTATGATCCATCTTCTGAGGCAGAAATTCTTTCTGGAAAGCCTGACTTTGTTCTTGATTGCATAGACAACATCGATACAAAGGTAACAAATACTAGTATTAAAATTCATTTTTCCATAGGTGCAAACTCATTTTTTATTTACACACACACTCCTTTTCGTGTATTGTAACAAACTCTTTCCTCTTCTCAATGAAAAACGTGCACTGCATGTTCTCAAGGGAAAAAATCATTGGTGCTTCCATGCATATTGCATATCGTACTTTATACAGTATTCAGGCATGGCTGTGTTTGTTTAAATGTTCTGTTTCGCTTTACTTGAGACTATTTCCTATGTAAACTTCAATTGTTTAACAAACTTGTTCCTATGAAAACTTTAATTTCCCTTATCACCATGTATTCTGATGATCAAGCAACACAAAGCTGCATAGATAGCTGAAACCTGTTTTATAAGACCAAATGATTTCATTAAACATGACTTATGAACATCATTGTAAGCTAGTCAACATTTCTCTTTGTTATTTGTAACCAATGGAATATCCCTGTCCCTTAGGTGGCACTCCTTGCGGCTTGTGTACGCAAAGGTTTAAAGGTACTTTCTGCAATGGGGGCTGGAGCTCGAGCTGACCCCACCAGAATTCGTGTTGCAGATTTGAGAGAATCAAGCAATGATCCCCTCTCTCGATCGGTTAGTTTGATTACTTTAAAAAACATTAAGACCATTTGTAAGCTGCTCAATCATTAAAGTAACTGACATGTTAAGATGTGCTGCAAAATGGTGTGTTGCAATTGCTATTTTTAGGTGAGGTACCGGCTCAAGAAGGAACATGGTATCGAGGGTGGAATACCAGTAGTTTTTTCACTGGAGAAGCCAAAGGCAAAGCTCCTTCCCTTTCAAGCTTCAAAAGAAGAGGAAACTCCTGCAGATTACCAGGTCAGCTCCCTTTGGACTTGCATTACCACCCTCCTGCTAAGCCTGAAGTTTGATCTATTTAAAAAAAACGTTTTTTCTTTGTGATTTTGTGAATGAAAGTTTCATTTACAAGGAGTTAATTAAATTCCTCTAAACCACCCAGTTACTTATATATTGAGAGTGCATGATGTATCTGTACATGACCCTTACAATATGCTATGCATTATTCCACACTCCACAGATTGTACCAGGGTTTAGGGTTCGCATTATACCAGTGCTGGGAACCATCCCTGCTATATTTGGTCAAGTTATGGCGTCCTATGTGGTTACTCAGCTTGCTGGATTGGATTTTCAAACGGAACCAGTTGTTAACCTGGATTTGGATCATTACCGTATACTTCATCAACGTCTTATTGAACATGAGGAGCAGGCATATGGGACAGCTGAGCAAGTTCTGGTACTATATTTCTTGCAATGTAATGTTATTTCCTGAAAATAAGATCTTTTCTTTGAGCATTATTAAGTGAGGTGTTATTTATATATGTTAAATGCCACTAGTACATGTGAAAATGAATTCTTCACATCCACATGGTGTGACACCTTTTTGTAAATTTGTAACATTGTCTTTTACAATTTAAAGGTAGATGCTGAAGATGTAATGTACATTGTCAAAGAATTGTGGCGTGGTCGAAGTGCTAGAGACCAAAGCCAGGACACTGGCCGGAAAATGTGGAGATCTGTCAATGAACTAATGCTTGTTCGGTATGCTTCCTTCTATAATTGATAGTGTGGCTTGAGGTGCATCATGCTTTTAGTGGCACTACATTAGTTCTCAACATATCGACTTTCTAGAGCACAAACAAAATCCTAATTGCATTATTTCTAGCCGTGGGGCAACTTTCATGCTTTTATCTTGCGTAATATAATTGTAACCTGGCTTGCTGGTGGGCCATGTTAGCTTGACTCTGCAGCAGCTTCTCATTGTTAATGTGTTAAATTTCATTGAAATAATAGTTTTAGCAATAATTCTGCAATTCTTTCTGTGCTTTATTTTGTTATTAGGTGGGACAAATCAAAGCCTGCTGGGGTTTCAAACTTAATACTTCTCAAGTTTAGCGAGGTAACAAGTCATTTGTACTCATGGCACATTAAGTTTGAATTCCAGTATGGCATATGTTGCAGAGAAAAAGGACTAGAGGTATTTCCTGTTCCATGGTTCACCTTCTCTTTCTTGTGCAGGCTGACACACATGAATCCACCACACTCGATCGAATAGAAGAAGAAGAACCTGAGTTCTACTCCATGGTTTCACGTGTTCTGAAACGAGCTGAAATTGAGTATGCTCTTTGAGCAGTGGGGTTGGTGATCTTATTGGATTTCCACAACTGCTATTCAGTGATAGCCTTGGAACAATGGATCAGTATTCACTTTGGTGGGATCCATATTTGAGAATACCTGATTAGTATGCTGAAAATGATGTGCGAGTCTGTTCTGCAGCAATTGAACCATCGGCATCTGTTATCACGGCATTGTGTTGTGCCACTTGTTGTGACTGTATCGATATTTCTGCGTGAATCTTGTAGCTGGGCAAACCTGGTACTTTTCGCTAATTTGATGAGCAGAGGCAGTTATGATGCAATTGAGTGTGTTTATATGTGCAGCACAAACATAGCCGTTAATTATAAGCTCACCGTCACTGATGACATGCAAGGAAATTGTTGCATGGTCCAGCCGAGACCGGGGGCAAAGGGGTCTTGCGATGGAGACGCAGACCGGGTCCTCTCTGCCGGGTTGGCCAGGGCGACTGAAAGCGCGGCGTGCGGCTGCTACATCTTCAGCGCTGTCCACGGCTTTTGCAAGACCGGGTCAAGGTTTGTAGTACATTCATGTGCCATTCTGTGTCGTGTGTAACACTGTTGGTTTACAAACGAAATGTTGGGACCAGTACTAGGCTGACGTGACTCTTGACCTGAGTTGTGTTCCATGGCTTGGTAGTGGTGTTGTGGTGGCAATGTGGTGTAATCTGAAACCGATCTTTGGTGTGAAGTAGTAGTGGTGGCTCAACGTAAGGGTGCGCACGTTCCCGTTTGCCAAGTCCCTTTCACACTTAAACAGCGCACCCTTTTTCATGAGTCAGAAACGCGCATTGCAGTAGCAAACCTTTTTTTTTTTTTTTTTTTTTTTTGCTTCAAGGGTTAAATTCCAGCTTTTAAATTTTGAATTTGAAATATGATTGTGTACAGATTTCAGCAATATATACAAAAGAACCAACATGTCCGTAACATTTTCAAAACCTTTTCAAAATTGATTCGAAAGTTGAAGCGTTCTGAGGTCGAAGTATCCTACTACATTTTGACCTCTAGCTCTAAGATTTGGATCTAACTCATATAAGAGACATCTTCTGTATGTATAGTTGTATACTCCTTTCCAAATATAGGTCATTTTTAGGATACTATCCGGGCAAACTTATGTAACTTGGCCCATTTGATGATACTCCTTCCGTCTAAGAAATTGTCCAAAAGGACATGTATATAGACACACTTGTCTGCGCTTTCTGATAAGAATTACAGAGGGAGTATATAAGATTCATCATGAAAAGTGGTCTCATAATATGAACTTTTAATATATGAAGTGGTCGATTTTAATTTACAAATGTTACAAGTCTAAGTATCATGTTGGAGATTTATTTCTATCCTAAACTACTTATGTTTTTTTTAAGAAACACGTTACAAATACAGACGCACACCCTATCCTTACGAGCACTTCTGAAAGATTGGGCCGGTACGGGCGCCTCGCTGTCGAGGGAAACATCGTCTACTACACACGCACACTCATCACAATGACCATACGCACGCACACCCTACCCTTATTAGTACCTTCGAAAGACTGGCCGGCATGGGCGCCTCGCTGTCGATGGAAACATCGCCTACCACTCAATGAACAAAGCTATTAAATCCCGGAATAATTCACTCACAGCAGGAGTCGAACCCAAGACTTCAGGTGCCGCTCGAGCTGCCGCAACCACTAGACTACGAGCTTTTTGGCCTAACCTTTACGTTTGGCATCGGAGAAGTATGTGAACACGTTTTGATCACGAGATCGGTCCCGCCAAACGTGTCAAATTTCGTATCCATAGAGTTTGGGCAATAGATTCATGGGTCATAACAATGCTAGGACAATGGTGGTGCCGGCGATGGCGAGCTGGTAGCCTTCGAGAGCTCCGTGTGTGCTAGAGGAATTCTCCACTGAGGAATAGCTCCCCATCTCCGTCTCCGTGACGGTTTTCCCTGTAGGAATCCCCGCGAACGTTTGTGGGAAACTTTTATCCCCGTTTAAATTGTAATTAATATATATATTCTTTGTTAATAGTGTAAAACATTGTCAATTGTACGTATTGTTAGAGATAAAAAAGATCATTATATGTACATCAAAATAAACACATTTGTACAATAAATAATCACTTGGCAAAGTAATTATTTATTTTTATTATTAACTATTGTACGAAAACTTCATCACATGAAGTTTAACGAGCCTCCGCAGAGAGCGGGGATGGGAGGAGGGGGAATGTTTCCCCGTTTCCGTTTACCCGTCGGAGGGAGATTTTTCTCCGTTTACATCCCTACGGAGACAGAAACTCTTCCATCCTAGCTCCGCACGATGGAGTCATGGAGACCGGTTAAGACTCACATAGTGTGATCTGGGTGGTTTCATTGGTCCTCGGTGCATGGGCTGACACCATCTCTTACATGGGCCCTCTTCAAATTGAGAATATGCTTGTTTTCAAAAGCCGCCGTACATGGTACATGACCTATGCATGCTTAAATATATATTAAAAACAGTATATCAACATCGGATGCCTGAACACATACCGTGAAGCACACATGTCGACAAAGCGCTAGTTTTTTTAAAATAGTTACTACAATATTATCCACGCTGTAAAAGAGAATTTTCTAAAAATCGTTTTTACCTAGAAAAACATAGTTATACCCTTCACGATGGCCCCACTGCGCAGTTTGAAAAAAGGTTAGAAAAGCCTAAAACCCATAGTTGCAAAATGTTTCATCCACCTTCTCTTTTTATTTCTCACCTCGTTTTATACTCATACCCACGTGTTACTTTCTTTCTCTTAGTTTTAATGAGAAAGGAATGACGTCAATCAATCAGGTCTCTTTTCTTTAATTCTATTTTCTTGTTCTCTTTTCTATTGTCTCCTTCGTCATCTCACAACACATGCGTCGTGTTGCACGTACATCAATACTAGTTGTGAATAACTAGCCAGTAGGGTGGGTGCATTAATTGTTTTGTAATATGACCTGTTGTTAAATAAATCGTTTCAAGTTCCAAATAGAAGAAGCCCTTCGTCAATATGTTTGTGATAAACCTCACGTTAATATGTGGTTGAGGTCGACTAATCTCATGCAAATTTTGATGTACTTGTTTCATATGCTGCTGGTGGATAAGGCGGACATATGATTTATGTTAAAAACTATCATGCTAGAAATTTCATTTGAGTTTACCACATTATTTTTCAACGTTGATGTACACTAGTAGTACAAAAAAGTTTTGACATGGATTTCTGGGTGACCATCCATCGTTTGTTTCCAAAATTGGAGTCCACGGCACATCTAGAGACCTGCGAAAATGTAGGTACCTAGAAAGAAAAAAAACAAGTAGATGTAGTAATAACATCCGCAAGCAGTGGCGGATCTAGAAAACAATCTTAGGAAGGGCTCCCTTTCCTCATCTTCTACCTCTAGCCTTACCTTGTAAACTTATATACCTACATATTTGTAGGGGAGGCAAGGTTTAGGAGAAACTTTATTGTTTGGAATAAGTCCACGACCACCTCTCCTACCGACGCCCTCCGTCTCCCCTTCGCCCACTCCTCCGTGCGGGTGGCCGCTGCCCCATCCACCTCTTCTGCGCCGGTGGCTGTGGCTCATTGACGCGTCGGTGCGGGAGCAATGCGGCTCGGTGGTGCAACGGGAGTGACAGCTTAGGTGGCTGCCCTCCCTCCTCCTACCCTTCTTTGGCTCCTCTCCACCCTCTCTGCTCTGCTCTGGGGAGCCATTGGAGACATGGTGGCATGCAGTGCACGTCGGCGAGGGCGCGTGGCTTGACGGCCCGGGAGGTGCAAGAGCAGTGCAGCTCGACTATGTGGAGGTGGAAGGGGCGGTCACACGACAAAGGAGGCGGAGGGGGATAAGGCTAGACAGAGGAGACAGAGGGGGCTGAGGCGGAGGGAGCCGACCGTCGAAGGGGGCAAAGGAGGAGGGAGCTGGTCGGCAGAGGAGGAGAAAGAGGAGGAGGGCAGCTGGCGGAGGGAAGGAGAAGGGTGGCGGTTGGCGCGCCAATTAGTAGATTGAAATAGTAGTCTAATTCCACTTCTTTTTTCACTGCATCCACTAAATTTCAATCAAGTCAAAATCAAAAAAATCGAAGACAATTATTCATTGAAAGAATCCATGGAGGGGGAGAAAAATAATACGAGAAGGGAGAGATAGAGAGAGGAAAGAGATGGCCATGTCATTGCTTACGTGGAGAAATAAAAGCAATACCACTACCACATCACACAAAACCACTACCACGTCGTCATAATACAACTCAAAACGGGTCCGGGTACTAAGTTTGATTGATTTCATGAGTTTAGGTGTCAGATTTGGTCTAAAATGTACTTGGGGTTAAAGTTGGACAAATGTGATAGTTGAGGGGTCCAAAATAGACTTATTCCTTATTGTTTTGACAGAGGTAGGAGAAACTCTAGCCCTGACTGACCCGGTACCCTGTCCATAGGTTTATACACTGAAAATAAATTTTTAGACCAAAAGCCCCCTGGCCCAGCTTATATTGAAAGTCATAAACATGGTATACTCTGGGGACATCAGCTGAGGAACTTAAAATGCAATTAAGAGAGACAACCAACTACCTAACAACCATCCTAGCGTCTCACCATCTTACTAATAGAACCAACAGAAAACCGAACGAAGCATCGACAGTTCACATAAACCCAGGGAGTGCAGCAAAAAAAAGCATAAAAAAAAACACACAACTAGCTTGTTGTTCCAGCTCTAGCTCCCTTTGCATCTTCCTTCACTCTGTTTCTCCTACCAACAATTGATACCCTCCACCAAGCTGGTGACATCCGTCTGCAGATCTTCTGGGGACCCTTGAAGTTTCATCCACTTGCATTTTTTTGAGTTTTCACCTTTTCTGCCTTGGCTTGAACAGGAGTAACCTCTTGCTGCTTTGTCCTTTTATTCATCACCACCAAAGGGGTCTTTGGCTTCTGCTTCATTTTGTCCCTCCCCCCACTCTGGCTTTCCACTTCCCTTATATCTCCCTCTTGTTCATCCTTCCTCTCCTATTCTTCAACAGACACTTGATGAAAACATTGATGTATCCTCCTCAACTAACATCATTTCTTCACAAATTTGTTCACCTACCCCACCTTGCACCTCTACCACATTAGGCTCCATAGTCTTCACCCTTTTCTCATTCCTTGATTTTTTTTGCATTGTCTCTCGCCTCCTGTCCCAAGTGTACAGCTCCATATTTCTCTTTTTCTACTCCCTCAACAGCATCCCTCTGTTGGCCTTGAGCTCTCTTCTCCCCTTGGGCACTTGATTCTGTGTGATTACCCCCTCTAGACCCCATTCCATATATTTTTTGCACTTGATCTTCCACAGGGTTGTTGTCATCTAATCATCTTCCTCATCCTCATCCTCATCCTCATCCTCATCCTCTCTATATTGTTCTCTAAATTTCCCACCATCATTTGTTCCGGCCTCCACTTTCTGTTTGTCTGTCTCCACCAACAATGACAGCTTGAAACCTTGCCATTGAGAATTTGAGATACACTTTAGTTACACCCCCTATCTCATTTTGGATCTTTACAAGCCACTTTAAGTCTAATAGAGTCCATCCCAGTTAGGAAATTCTTGTCCATCTCCACAAAATCACCAACCAAGAAAGATAATTCCTCTATTACACCTTCCTTCCTAGCCCATTTAGGTACACCCCGCAATTGCACCCATGTTTGTGTTAGCTCACCAAAGCTCCCAATCTCCAAGTATGATCTTTCCACCTAAACTCTCATATCATATGTCTTGCACTGGAACTCTAGGAATTTTGTAAGCATTTCAAAATCTTTGAGTGAAGGCGCCACAAACAGGAATTCTTTGGTTGCTACCTTCCTAACTTGCCAATCCCAGGTTGAGCTAACCAAATATCTCAGCTCTAATACTAACCTTTCCACGGTCCCTACACCAGAAGCAATGTGCATGACTGCTGTAATGGGACTACCCTTTCCGCTCTCCTCATTCTCCATAGGTACTTGCATGCTATAGAAAAGTTGGCCAGGCATGCCGATCGCACACAACTTCAGACCCCTGTTCTTCTTCAATTTTGGACAGTTGTTGGATAGGTGGCGTGAGTCCTGATAGTTGTAGCACTTCGGTGGGTTTGTACATTGGGCCCTTTGATGCCCAGGCAGCCCACTATTGTAGCACAGAGGCTCCCTTGTTTCAGGACCATAAGTCCCCTTCCACTCTTGGTTCCACCCCTTCCTAGCTGATTTCTTTGCATCACCCTCAGCTCTCCCACCCTGGAACTGCCTCTGCTGGCCCCTCATCAACTTGTTCCTCAGATCTTCTTCATCTGAAGGTCTGTCTCTCCCTTCTATCCTTTTCTTCACAGGTCTGCGCTCAGCAGCATACTCTCTGTGGCCTCCATCCTGGTACCGTTCCTCTCGGTTATCAAACTGCCCCCCGTACTTAGAGCCTCCCCACCAGAATGGCTTGAGTTCTGAAATTGTCCTTGATCTGCCCTCCTATCACCATCCCTATGTCCTCTCAAGATCCCTTCTCTACCCTCACCACTTCTGGGTATCGTAACCTCCTCTCCCCCTACCACCTCCCCACCTATCCATCTGCTCAGATCCCTACCTATCCATTTTGCCGTCCCTCAGAATCTCTAGATCGCACTCCTCGTCACCGTGTATCCCACCTATGCCGCCTCTAGGGTTTTACCCTTAGGCACCCAGAACCAGCCGTGCACGGGTTTGGTGAAGGAATGGCTGAACAGAGAGGTTAAATCCTCTCTAAATCGATGAGCCCCAGTCTTTTTGTATGAATACATGGGCTTTTTGTCGGGCTTGGTCGACTTTTGGGCTTTCATTTGGGCCTTTTCCCACTTTTTCCTTAGGTTCGGAACAACCTCTTCCATCATCGACCTCTCGCCTCCTCTACTCCGACCGCCCCCTCGAGACCTCGATCCCCATCTCCTCCCGAGGAATTCTTCCTACAGCTTCATCCAGAGCGGCCATCGCCTGTTTTAAATCCCCCTATTCCGATCCACCACCCTTTGGTGTGGTAAACAGAGAGGATTTATCTCTTATGCTAATTGTTTTCGTCTCTGCACCTCCTCCCACGACCTCCACTTTGGCTGTTTTTTGCTTGATCTAGAGGCGTATGGAGATCTCCCCTGATTGTGTGACTCTGCATTGTCAAACCGCCTCTGCGCACTCTCCCTCTCATAATCCATCAGTTTACCCCTGCTGTATGGGAAAGCCAAAGTCAACATCCTCGCAGCCATGGATTCACACTGAGACCTTCGTTTACTACTAGGAATTTCCTCGCACTCTTCTAGCCGGGCACGATTCAAAACGGGAAAACACCTCGAGACAGCACCCCCAACCCTCGCGCGCAGCTCAGCCTTGATGCGAGACGAACCTCGAGTTATCACGGCGTGCAAGGATGTCGCCGGTGATCCCCTCGCCGGGGAGGCGCCTCTTGTGGGGTCGACTCTCCGGAGATCGCTCGCTGAGGATCGCGCGCCAGGAATAGCCTTCCCTTATTTCTTGGTAACACATATGCCTAGAACTCAGCAACCAGTTTGGCTTTCCATTCCTTTTGCTTGCTATACACATATCCACTGAAAATAAATTAATATTTGCCATGCTGTAGGCTGAAAGTGTCAACTATCTCACAGGATTAGATTGCTTTGATTATTTGTTAGACTATGTATATGTGACACATGATACGTAATTAAAATACAAAGGAAGAATTGACTTCAGATTCAAGTCAAAACAATTCGCAAAAAGATTCAAGTCAAATAAGTTCCTCTGAAAAATCCAGTCAGGCAAAAAAAAATGTCAACCAATTGTAATGGACTAAGGTCAACCAATTGTAATGCACTGCAGAATGGTAAAGGCCTAGTCCTAGTAACTCACCAGGCCGCCATTTTGGTCATGGTCAATATATCTATATTTACGGTTTGCAAAAAGAAAAGGGTTTTATCTCTCCTGTTACAAGCCGACATTATTGAGAAATATATTTTTTTAAAATCATCTAGTAGTGTAGAAGACTTTGTGACGTGGCATATTTATATTCCTGCAATCCTGCTAAAAAGTGATCACGTAGAAGATATATCATTGGCAGTATTCTACTACGTCACCCAGAGCACATTTGACTTGTAAAAATATTATAAATTTTCACAAGAGAACTGGCTCGTTTTCTCGCATCTCTGGCTCTCTGCTGGCCTTCGGTCCTGGGATGTGGGCTCCTAGCCATTTTCAGCCAAGCTTCGTGAAAAGCGACGTACGTGCATGCATGTATGGCTGTGTGCCTGGACACCTAGACTGTTTGAATTTTGAGTAGGTAGGTAACATGCTGGGGAAGCTTCAAGAACGGACGACGACGACGACGATGAATCATGGATGGCTGCTCTGGCCAAGGCCAATAGGAATCAGACACGGTGATGACTTGAAAATTTATTGTTCGTGGAAATTTGAGTTGTCTCAGCTGCGACAGTTAGCTTGAGCATCAGGGACTAAAAAATAATCACTCCATCCTAAATTGCACTCCCTCCGCTCCAAATTATAAAGGGTTTAGGACTCTACTAGACTTCATTCGTTCTTTGTGTTCAATATATGTTTAGATACATCAACATCCATATGAATATAAACAAATAAAAACAGAGTTTGGAGAGAATAAATGGTTGTAGATCTTTAAAAGATTCATTTATTACTTTATGTATACGTGTTTAGATATAAATATGGACAAATAAAAAGATTGCTAAAACTTCTTATAGTTTAGGATTGAGGGAATACTTTCAACTTTTTTTTCGCGAGGTGGAGTATTTGTCAACCTACTGTAAAGGTTTGGTCGACCGGAGAAATACTATCTATACGTGCATAATTTTTACGGGCGTATTTTTTTCGTCCTTCGTAGCGCATGTGTCTAATAATAATCTAATCTAGTATCCCGGTATATCAATGGATGCATATTTGGTCGGTTGCGCTATTTTGCTGTGGTACGGTGAACTGCCGGGACCACGTGAAATAGACACAGGAGCTAGCCTAATAAAGGCTGCATTGCGCAGAACGCATAAACGTTCCATTCTTGCTTGACACGGCAATCCTCCCTGCACTGGATGGGCCAAGCTACTCGAGCGAAACACATATATAATCAATCAATCATGCGTTGCCTGGACGACTATGAGGAACTGTCCACGAGCACAGCCTACCAAACAGCTCCAAATCTACCCTATAACACCTTGAGTCCTTGAGGTGGTGTAATATGAGCTCATTATATTACCCAAATAAGATGTGCTCTTTTGACACAGCACCATGAGCCTCGCTCTGCCAGAAGCTTCTGATGCTACAGCACTCTAGTCTGCAGGGAACAAGTGACATGGCTAAAGCATCCCTAAAGCCAAATAAAAATTCAAGTCATAATCCTAAAGCAGAATGGTTTTGATGATTATTTTATTTTTACGATGTCGCTAACGTTGCAGGCTTTTGATACTACGAAAGGGTTTGAAATATGTGTCTGCAACATTCCAATAATATTAGCTGAAGCTCTACAACCATGCATGTCCTCAACAATAAATTACGAGATGGTTCTTCTTAGATACAAGACATTCCGATGTGCATATATAGCAGCACACAAGGATATGTGGGGAGTTGCAGCCTTTGGCGGCGCTCTTTAAGAAGGGTAAATTTTAGCTTTGATCATTACCTTATACCAGGGAAAAATTTCTCGGCCGAGAAAAAAACGAAAATCCCGATATTTACGTTTCTCGGTTGGGACCGGTTTTTATAGTTTTAGTCAAATTTTTCATTCGTTTTAAATTTGACTCCCTAAAATAGCTCTGGTTGACTAAGATTGCAAAAGGAGCGGTGAATCCCTTTCATTTAGCTATAAAATTATTTTTTTTCCTCTTCTATCTTGCTCTTTTATTTAACCACCGTCGTCACATTACACACACCACACATATAGCATTATCATCATTCTTTTAATTGTTGTATTTCTCAACATATTTTTTTATGTCAAATTGTTTGGAAATAACCTATATTACTTATTGATGAATTTGAGCAAATTCTCTTTTGAATTTTGTCCGAGATTTTTTTTTGAAAAACCAAAATTTTGCGAGAAATCCGAGAAACGCATTTCTCGGGGACCTCTGGAATTTTTTCAATACTAGTGGTTACGGGAAACTATTATCAACATGTATTTGTGTGCGCATGTGTTATCTTTGCCATTCATTTTTCTGCCCACACGAATTTCGGTGCACGGTTCGTTCACCTATGCCATGATTCTTCACACCTACCTCTTGTTGTTACGAATCTTAACGCAACTTCAATGGATGAGATAGTGATTGTGTCCACACATATACGTGCGCAAAATACATGTGTATTTGTTACTAATATTGTTGATTCTCAAAGTGCATGACAAAGAGATGCGCTGGTCAGTGCAGTCGTCCACGTCCGTGTCGGCGCATTCTAACGAGACGAAACCAGTGGTTGAAGCTCTCCGGCTACATTCTAAGACATTGCCATGCCTTTGGCGGTTCCCATCAAGACGGGGTAAAACTTGCTCCCCAAAAAATAATGAGCCAAAAGGGATGCCATTCAAGAACAAGCCAGAGGAAAAACAAAGTCACGGTCAACCTAGGCTAACCCCTCTTTAACTTTCAGTTCCCACTGCCATCTATCGCCCCACCCGTCTCTGCTTATTTTCCCTAGCTCAATCTCTATATAAACCAACCCCCGAAAGTGTCATTTTTCACCACGCATTCGCAGCTACGTCTCAAGTTCATGCTCAAACAATAATGGTGCAAGTAGAGTAGAATTATTATTGCATCTCCCTGTTTTGAAAGAAAGGCATATATGGCTAGGAGCAGAGAGGTGACCGGCAGCAGGAGGGAGATGGCCGGAGGCGATGGCGCAGTGGTGGCGGCGGTGGAGAAGGCGGCGAGGTGCCTCGGCAGCGGGGTCGACATGACGGGCGACCTGAGGCTGAAGCACTGCAAGAAGGGCTCCGGGGGCTGTTTGGTCCAGAGGAGCGGCAAGGCCATGGCGACGGAGAAGATCGTCTTGCCGGGCTTTGGCGTCGCCGCCGATGTGACCGCCGACGTCAAGTGCGGCAGGGGAGACCGGATCCGGTTCAAGTCCGACGTGCTCGAGTTTAACAAGGTTTGTTGTTGGTAGCTAGTACCACCACTTTCAATTGAATTATTTCTTCATTTAGAATATCTGAAAACTGAAGCAAACTAACGCTTCTGCGAAGTGAGAAATATTTTGGTGCCAAATGAGCCAATAACTTCAACTGAAATTGCGTATTTATGAACTACGCTATTAATCTATTATGCTATTAAAAGTTTAAAACATATGTTAAGTGTCCAAAACGACTTCTCATTGTTTTTTTCCTTTTTGCTGGCAAATTCCTTCCGTGCTGAAGGAAAAAATTGTCAGAGAAAACAGCAAGTCAAAAACGTAGTTTCTAATCAAAGTAATAAGAGCAGCCTGACGGATTGCATGCTCGTGTCGTCTTGACCAAGCAAGCCGATCAGCAAGAACAAATCAATACTATTTCTTTTCAAAACAAGAATGGAGAAAGTTATTTTTTTTCCAACTGCCGAACATAATTAATGCGAGTGATCTTGACCTGAAGATGTCGGAGGTGTTCAACCACCGGAATTCGGTGGCGGGGAATTCGAAGATCCCGTCAGGGCTCTTCAACTCGTGTTTCGACCTGGAGAGCGGCTCGTGGGCGGAGGACGCGGCGGCCACCAAGTGCCTGGCCTTCGACGGCTACTTCATCTCCCTCCTCGACCTCCGCCTCGACTGCCGGCCGCTCGCCCTCGCCGACCACGTCGTCCGCGACGTGCCGGCAGCATGGGACCCGTCAGCCATTGCAAGGTACAGTCGTAACAGTTTTACTTTTCCTTCGGACATTGGCACGACGATCTAAGATCTATGCGTAGATTTGAAATTACCAACTACTGTACCATGTAGTATAAAATAGAGGTCAAAGTTCTGAATTTTAACTGATGCGTTGTGATGACGTCAGCTTATGACAAGAGGCAATACATATAGTAAGCAGAACACGGTAGATCAGATGCATGCAAGAAAGTTGAGGTGATCAAGTGCAATGTTTAACCTGATGTCCTTGTGATAATGGTTTGTCTTTTCCGAGGGTGCAAAATCGTCCACCACACGTTTGCCATATGGTGTGAAAATCCGTATGCATGGACCGCATGGTGGAAAAAGGACCAGGCCAGAATCAGCACGCAGCAGATAGGCTGCAAATTGGGGAAAGCATATATAGAAAGCTATTTTTTTTTTTTTGAACGAACGGTACGAAACTGTACCCATTTTTATTGAAAAAAGAAGAGAGTCAGACAGGAGGTTAGGAAGGCCCCACACTAGAGTTACAAACTAATTACAAAGATGGCATGAGCGCATAAAGGTGCTTTGCACCTGCAAGGCTCTACAGCCTTGCCTCCGCCTTGATAGCTGCTAATAGGTCTGGCACAGATGCTAGCTAACCAAGAGTAGAAGGGAGCGCGTCTCTTTCTTCGGGATTGCAGAAGAGTCCACCATGAACCACCAATGTTTGACGGACTCAGTGTCCGGCCATGAAGTTGGAGCCAGTGGGGCGATGGAGAGCCAAGACGCTATGATCTCCCAAATTCTCCTCGAATAGCGGCAACCCACGATTCGGTGATGAGCTGTCTCCGGATGTTGCCTACAGAGCGGACAAGTGGGGTTGTGCGGCCATCCACGGGCCGCAAGCCTGTCTGAGGTCCAGACCCGGTTACGGATGATGAGACAGGCGAAAGCTTTATACTTAGAAGGACCCCAAGGCTTCCAAATAAGGGACTTGAGGTTGAGGCTCGTATGACCCGTAAACTGGATCCGGTAAGCTACTTGTAGCGAGACTTAGACTTGTTCCAACCTTCCAGGTCTTTAATAGATATATCTGCACAACAGCTTGAATCAACTGAGACGTGTCACATCAATGTGCATGCAGGACTCAGAGAAATGAAAAGCAAACAAGAAAGTATATCTCAATCAAACTTTTAAGGAAAAAATGCTTTCATTCTTCTACACAGGGTTAAGTAAATCAACTCTTACACCTATATAAAAAAACACTCTTACATCACTTAGTATATAGTAGACACTGAGCAGTAAGTAGTTCTCTGAACATATCACGGTTGACTAGCACTGACTAAACAAAAACAACATAAAAGCAGATGGTTTACACACAATTCATTCATTTGAAAACTGACTCCACTTTTTTTCTGAAAATTGTGAGCAGTTTCATCGAGAATTACGGGACTCACATCGTCGTAGGGCTGAGCTTAGGTGGCCAGGATGTGGTGTATGTGAAGCAGGACAAGACATCTCCACTGTCACCGTCTGAGATCAAGGAGCACTTGGACAGGCTAGGCGACCAACTCTTCACTGGGACATGCCCTCTGCCACCATCACACTGCAAGTCGAGAGACAGCAAGTTCAAGGTTAATAAATCATATTGCATTGTTTCCATGACAAACTTGAATTATGGGCTTAAAATCCATATTCCTCCAGAATACTAAATCTTGAGCATGAGCTGAAAATCCCATTACTCTCATGGCAATAGGTCCCTAAGGCTTTCAATGTGTTTGATGCTCAAGTAACACAGCCAAGGATTGAAGGAATGGCTACTCCAGTGTCCTGCAAAGAGGTATTGTAGTCCAAGATTTTGATAAGATGTGGATTCTAGACATTCATTCAGGCAAGTCCATGTGATTGTTAACTTATCCATGTGATTGTTAACTTTTAACTGAACCGATGCAGGGTGTGACAGTGATTTACTCTAAGAGGGGAGGCGACACATGGGCGAGCAACCACTCAGAGTGGCTACTGACGGTGCCGACAAAACCGGATGCAATCAACTTCAAGCTTGTGCCTATCACATCCCTTCTCAAAGGAGTGACTGGCGTGGGCTTCCTTTCGCATGCCATAAACCTTTATCTCAGATGTAAGAGCTTTCCCCCACACATTCAGCTAAATTAAACCTGCATGTACTGTATGAATTGTGTAGATTTGCGGCGATTCAGCGCAAGCATTCATAAAGTGTTAAGCTATATGTCAAGTGAAACATAAGTCATCATGAACCCTGTCTTGTCAGTCGTGTTACTTTCGTGATCTAGTTAAAGTTTCCCGGTTAATGATCATGGCATTGTTCTTCACTTTTTTGACAGACAAACCTCCAACAGAAGAGCTGAGGTACTTCCTGGACTTCCAGCACCACAGACTGTGGGCCCCAGTACTCAGTGAGTTACCACTTGGACCGTGCTCAAACCGACAAGGCGCTAGCCCTGCCTTGCACTTCAGCCTTATAGGTTCAAAGCTATATGTCAGCTCAAGCCAGGCAAGTTATCCTAGCCTAATCACTTTGAACAATCTAAAATCTGACAGCACTAAGTCTAACCTTAACGACAATATGGTGAAAACGAAATGCAGGTGGTTGTTCCAAAACTACCAGTCATCGGTATGAGATTGCATCTGGAGGGCAAGAAAAACAACCGGTTAGCAATATTTACCTTCAAATTCCAGCTATATTTATCCCTGAACATGATAAACCGATGTACACATAGTCACATACTGAACAACTAACCGAGAGCTTGATCCTATTATCCATCAGGTTAGGCATCCACCTGCAACACCTGTCGAACACCCCAACGTTCATCAACTGTCGATCAGACAAAGCGCCGATATGGCGCGGATCGGAGATGATCTCCGACGACCGGTACTACGAGCCGGTCCAGTGGAGAATGTGTGCCCATGTCTGCACGGTGCCAGTGAAGTACGATCCTCGTTGGCAGCACGGCACAGACCGGCGGCGGTCCGCCTACATCGTCTCCGGTGCGCAGCTGCACGTCAAGGCTCATGACTCCACCAACATCCTGCACCTCAGCCTCTTGTACACCGAGGTGCTGGGACACACCGTGGTGCAGTCCAAATGGGCGCACAACACGGCGAGGCTGTCGGGGAAAGGGAGTTTCCTGTCGAAGTCGTTCACGGCGTCCTCGGGCGGCGCCGGCGAGAAGGAGCAGCCGCCGGCGAGGATTCACATCGACTCCGGCGTGTTCGCCGGAGGGCCACCGGTGCCTGTCGGGACCCAGAGGCTGCTCAAGTTTGTGGAGACGTCTCAGGTGACCATGGGGCCGCAGGACAGTCCTGGATACTGGCTGGTCACCGGCGCCAAGCTCTATGTGGAGAAGGGGAAGATCTCGCTGCACGTCAAGTTCTCTTTGCTTGCTCCTGTTTCTTGACAAGGCGTGCTGCAAGAACTGTACAGTATTCTGCAGTGCTTGCAGCTATGAGAAAACCACTCCTGAATGAAACCTGACTCCCTGGCCCAAATTTACCTCTCCAAACACACACGAGGAACCAGACTCTCGGAAAGGCCAAAATTAAGGGACTCTTCGTGCAGTAACAGTAAAATGAGCGATTGTATTAAGTCATAGGTAGTCTCACTCGATGGCCTTTGGCTTTCCTGACAATTTTCATGACTTGAAAGACATATATGCAAGCATCTAACATGCTTTGTAATTTGTAAACTACGGGCAAAGCCCTCACTAGGGAGTGCAACTTCCTAGACTCATCCGCCTCTACGCCTAGGCCTCGCCGGTCCGCCTTGGTGCCCTTTTGCAGAGAATGTGTCCTCACCCATGCAAACTTCTTCTGATATACTGAAATTAAACACTTTGTCGCTAATATGAGAGCAAAGACTAAATATGGTACCGCGATTAATATTTGTTTATTAGCTTCGACATAACCCTTCCTCGCTAGCAAAATATATGGTCATCACAAGTAGCAAATAGACTCTTAGAGAGGTGTGAATGTATGATCCTCTAAGACAGCTCACTGGTAACTGATGTGTATGAGCAAACAGTTAATGCATGTGCATGCCATAAGATGGCCACTGCACTTCCAGCGGTCTTTCGCACGGACTGGTGAGCTCCGTCCAAGTGGCTAACTTGGTATGCCCCAGCTATAGCACCGGTTAATCAGATGATCATTCTCAGTGGAAATTTCATTCTCATTAAATAATGTGCCATGTCATGATTTCGATGATGTGGCAGTGAGTTAATGAAGGGAGAGATGAAATGAGTTTCATCTGGATGAAACCCGGAGCACATGATTACTTAGTCAAGTTATTTTTGTATGTTACCTATGAAACTGCACCAATAAAACTATGCATTTACAATGAAAAGTTTTACCTATGATTTTATTTTTCCTTATTTATGTGGCATCTTGGAAACATAAAAATGAAATCTTCCATTGAGAATGACCTAATGCAATTAAAGGTAATAGTCATTAATAGGCAGACATGCCGAGATAATTGAAGAAAAATATCTTCATTTCTTTATTGGGGAGGGTGTGACAAACATTGCAAGGTATATAATCAAATAGAACATGGTGTTCATCTTTTCTTCGCTTGTAGTCTTCCCAGAGCCACCTGGTTATCTTCATTCCATGATTGGGGTGAGCGTGACAAATGCAAGGTATGTGATCAAATAGAAGATGGTGTTAATGTTTTCTTTGCTTGGTCTCGACCCCCAAAAATGTAGTTAAATGCAGAAATAATGCTGGTGGTGCACACTAGAATCGTAGCAATGTGACAATCATTCTATTCAACATTCCATATTTTTTAATTATTTTGATGCAGAAAATACTATAATTTGACCGGTGTGATGAAATTATTTGGCTAAGGGATTACTAAAGATTCGACAAATAATATGCCAATACAAAAAAATCATCAAAGGGCAACAGTTTGCTGGAAATATGCAAATCTCCGGTAATAAGCAGCGCCTACCACCTCTCAACAGCAGCCTTGAGGAGATCACTCATGGGAAATGGGCAGCTTGACACGATACTCTTGTAACCCTCACTTGCCATTACAGCCTCAAGATTTGCAGGAGAGTCGACAATGAAATCGATGCATCTGTTCTTCAGACGGTAGCAGCTGTGCTGCTCCGAGAGAGCCAAATTTGTGGCGACCGTGCCCGCGTCAATGCCAACAATGCAAAGCTTATCTTCACACATCTGCTTTAGCTTGTCCAATCCAAACCTATCGGCAGCTGAAAGAAGATGCTGCACTATGGCTATTGACTCTTCACGCCTCATGACGCCGGTATGTTGTTGAGCGAGGTCAGGCCAGGTGTCGGTGTAGATGAAGTGGAGCATGGCCTTGAAGGCTGCAGGTTCCATGTCCTTGATTTCGACAACACCTGAGCTGCTCTCTTTCATGGGGCCAAAGAATTCGGCCATGAAGACGGGAGATCTTGCGGCGAGTATGATCTTGTGCGCCATGAAAGATTCACCTGAAACAACAAGTCTGATGTCTGCCCCCTTATGGCTTTCCAAAAGATCACTGAGCTGCCCGGGCAAGTCAGTGGATGGCAATAATCCAGCACTCAGATGAACATTATTAGCTGCTGGTTTGCGCAGGATTCTCCGAACGCTGATGGCGCATTGCACAGTCAAGGAATCATTATATAGCAGACCCATTTTCATAACCTGCTCATGTGTTACAACCAAAATTGGTGGTCCTAGTTCATCTTGCTTCATGTATCTGTAAGTGGCACGCTGATCTCCAAATGGTGGGAAAACTCCATGCACATCTACCAACTGACATCGAAGAGTCGCCTTCACCACATCCTCACGTGCTTTGCTACGTAACACAAGCCGAAACGCTGCCCACTCTTTGTCCAAATCAAGATGAAATGGATAACAGCGGACTTCCCAATCATACCCGGCCACCTCATATGTCCCATAGGAGATGTGCTGTGATCTAAACAATGGCATAGATCTAATGTTCTTCCTGCTTGCTGAATAATTGCTCATGTTCACTAGATAAATTTTGTGTTCTGTCTCAGTGAGGCCTTTCGAAAACTGCATGGTGTTGCTTGGGTGAGGAGTGTTTGCACTGTACGAATCCCAACAGCAAACAGCTGGAGGTGCCTATTCAGATGATGTCAACTCCAAGATAACGTAGCGCTACCTGAAAAGAAAAAAGGTAACATCTGTTTTTAGAAAGAAAATGCATGAGGTAGAAAAACATCCAATTCCAACATGATGGATATATTGACGGTCGAAATTGTGAAATAACGATAGTCAACACCTCTAAGTTTAGACCTTTGCTTGTCCTCAAGCAAAATTAACATAGGCTAAGAATAGAATGTCACTGCAGCAGAGATATGCATCCTTGTTGGCTCATCTCTGCCACGAAAAAAAAGTGGAGCCGGCATGGATAATCACTACTGGCAGCAATGAACGGGCAAGGACACAGGTCGTTTCCCATGTTTGTAATTTTGAATTGCACCTTGTTTCACAAATTCATACTGTAACTTTTTGGGATGGAGACAAACTGTATACAAAAACTATAGCGTTCAAATGAGATCCAAAATTTCTGGTTGACTTTTTTAAAAAAAAATTGAAGTAGTTTAGATGCCTGATTAATTGAGGAAACTTTTAGATACGAAGTGTGAAAAAAGAATAAAACAGCCAGCATTGCTATTAGCAATCAGTGTTAAGCAGGAACAGGATATCATGGAAACTCCATTATAAGACATGACATTGCGAGTTCGATTCCCACGAAAAGTATGTGTAAAATCGTGTGACTTATGTGAAAAGGACACAGCCTAAGCCCTAAGGGGCACCTCGGGATGTTATTGTTTAGAGGCCAGAGACGTTGTTGATGTCTACCAAGTATATTTCTTGTTGATGTCTACCAAGTATATTTATAGAAAAGCGTTAGAAAAAATGTTTTCTTAACATATGTTTTAATATTATTTCGCCTCAAAAAACATGGGCTTAAAATATCTTTACCTCCACAACAATATTAAACATCGACCGACTGCGCATTTAAGAAGGAAAATTAAACCGCCGACATAACGACTGCTCAGTCGGCAGTGTGGGAAACCTTGTTCAGATTTTACCATCTGATGCTTAAGTCATACGGACGATTTCGCCACTGTGGCATTGGCATTATTACGCATTCACACTGAACCAAATGCAGGGGCAGGGCCTGAAGATTTCCGGCGCTTGATCATAGCACAAGAGCGGTTAATCAACAGCGGTTATGATCCAGCGGCAGGCGTCCGTTGTGGAGCCCTACTACTTGATAAAAATGCCCCTACTGTCTTCTCAACACAATCCAAAGAATCAGAGCGAGTTGGGGAAGATGGGCAAGGTGTACCTTCGGCGGCGAACGATCGCGAACGGCCTCCGCTGCACGGCCGCGCTCCGGAAGACTGGAATTAGAAAAAGATGCGGGATGCCAGGGTGCTGGGGCGGCGCTGGCGGCTGCTGCATGCGCCTCTGCCTAGATAGATATATAGGAGTAGCAGGGAAGCAGCGCACGGACTAACTAATCCCCGAGGACTTCGTGCAGGACTCAGAAAGAGCGGATCTAAGTTGCTCTTTGACTCTATCTTGCTTTTTTTATTTTAAAATTTTTTCTCTACCTTTGTTTTAGAAACTTTTTGTCGTGCACGTGACATAGAAGCATGAAAATTCGAGGGCCACTGCTGACAGATTATCACATATAGAAAAACTGCCATTTTTTTTTTCTAACCATCACATCGAAATCCAATGTTTTAAATCCATCTTTGCATGATAGAAAAGGAGGGATAAAATTGGGTACCTGATTTTTTTTTTGGATCATTTTATCGCTCTGCCTTGACATTTTGTTTCAGCGTCAGAGCTTTTTTTTAACCCTAGACTAGACCATTGCAAATCTGACAGGATTTTGCAAAAACATAACAGAATTGTTATAAAAAAAATTGTCGGTCATCTAACACATATTTTACTTGTTAATAAAGTAACCCAAACAGTTTCGGAAAGCCTCATCCTTTGAGCGAATGAGAACCATGCACCTAATGCAATAATTTGCTAAAAACCATGTATGAAAACTTAGCGTTATTTGTATTTCAATTACTATCCTTCCTAGTAATTACAATAAAATACTTTAAGGGGTGATAAATGCGATCCATATAACTCTAATAAGTTGAATAATAACAGATAGATTACATTTGTAGGAAACTTGGTACCTATTTCATATTTTTTTTAAATAATTAGTTGTGATTTTTAGGTATTAAATTATTTTGTATTATTTAAAAATAAAAAACCACTGTTGAAACCATCTAATAGACTAAATATATCTAACTTTAATAGTTTGATGGCCGATGATACGTTGTTTTAAGATCAAATGCATGGTTAAATCCAGACTCGAATGATAATTATATGGTAAAAAAATAGACTGCTTTCTCTTTTTTCATTATAAAAGAGTGAGTATTTATAACACCATTTTTCACCAAAAGAAAATATATATACCTCTTACATTGGCCCAACTGCACATGCTGAAAATGGTAAAAAAAGATAGAAAGAAAATATTTCTACCATTTAATATTTTATTTTCTCACATTGTTTTGTACCCATATGGCCATACTCAAGGAGTACTTTCCTTGTCTTGAAATTAATGAAAAAATAAAATCTCTCTCTTTTTCCCAACTGAATACTCTTTCCTTTCCCTCGCGCTTTCCGCTCTGTACGTGCAAACCCACTAAGTATGCAGTCCAAGATGTGGTTCATGATGTACATGCGACACGTATGTCTATGTCAACAAACTACAACCCCTTTATCAAAAAAAAAAAAAAAAACAAACTACAACCTCAGTCAATAGTTTGGTAGAATAGAAACGCCATCAGTTTCACATACCTACGATTTTCTACATAATCCCACCTGTAAACCATAAAGATCTACATGAGCCCATGTATAACTCCTTGTATAGCTGACATGCAGAATTGCAGATCCACACAAAAATGGTACAACTACATAAGTGATGAGTCTGAGGCAGTTTGTAGTTTTGGAGAAACAATCCGAAGTAGTGGCTCTTCAACAGTTTGGCGCAATATCCAAAAGCAATACTAAAAGAAAAAAGAATGCAGTTCTTGTGAAGAACCATCTCAATGCTAACCCGATCCAGAAGCATGACAAAAATTAAGGATACACATCACGCTTAGGCCTAGTTTAGCAACTCTAAGATTGAGTAGGATTGAAGTGAACTGAGATAAATTTTGATTTACCCTCCAATTGCCTCCAAACCGATCGTTGCCAAACTAGGTCTCAATTGGTAGTTGCTACTTGATAGCTTGATGCACATACGCAGATCGACAATGTGTCACAGCATAATGGACATAACTCAGACAAGCCGGGAGGCATGGAAAAATTCTAACCCAAACAGACACAGGGCAATAGAGCAGCGCCAACAAACATGTGAGAGGATACATATTCACAACCTGGGCAACAGGGGTCCCACGTAACCAAGCCCTCCAGCTACATTACAGATTGAAGACATGCAAAGATCATCCAACCTATACATGCATCAGGTGCACTGCCTGGTCTAAAGGAAACACGAGGGCGCGCCACAAGGTTACACTTTGGCTCAGCCGCTCAGGTCACACTCCCACAATGGTGGTATCAAGATCCGAGCCTACTCTTACCCTGATCTAGGTATTGTAGGGTCATCTCATCTCTGCTATGATTTTAGCCACAAAATTAATAGGATAGGAATGGAACAAATACAGGGTGGAATAGAAAGGATCTATCCAAGAATGCTGCCTGCTGTTAGTGCTGCTGTCACTGGAAGTTGCGCATCGACCCACTTCGCGACGTGTTTCTGCTGGCACAGAACAGAATTGAATGTGATTGAGAGAAAATTTTGGTACAAAATCAAGCTCATTCCATGGAAAAAGTGCTGATTTTGTGCCAGCTTGCATATGTCTATATAGCACATATCAATGCTTTCAAAAGAATGCCCTGTATTAAAATTTAAAACAAAGCATTTTACGAGCCTAAGATATAGTTGCATATGGTACTTCTATTTATAACAATTAATGGGAGAGGATCACATGTATCACAATTGTTGCACATGGCATGATAAGCATGTATAACTAAAAACAAAGGGGCTGCTTGGTTCAATGGCAACATTTTGGCAGGACAAAGTGGGGCAAAAATCGTTGCCAATTTTTTGTAGGCTGGATGTGCGAAATTGGCAACTTTTGGTAGCAAACCAAACAATAGCTAAAAAAAGTTTGCCAAAAGTTTGGTCTTCCAAAATTTTGGTACTAACCAAGAAGGCCTTAAGAGAGTATCTACCTAGTAGCTACCTATGATCATCGAATACCCCAAGTGTTGAGCATTTCAATAAGGTCAAAAATTTGCATTCCCAAAAAATGTACCTTCCAGGAAGCAGCTGTGAACTTCCAGGGCCTTTCGCACCAAGCCGCTTGGATCTGATTTCTTGTTCTTTATTGGCACGCATAGCTGCGACTTCTTTTTCCATGGCTGCAACCTCTCGTCTCACCTTTTTAGCCTCCACTTCCATTGCTTTGGTTAAGGTATCAACTTTCTTTGCTAACATCTGCAGGACAACAGTAGAGAAGCAAACTTCATAAAATTAATGTATAGCCTTATCCACTAAAGACACAAATAAGAAAAGAAATGGCTGCATACCTCAATAGCATCATCTTTGTCTTTTAGACTTTGATCCTTTTCATGGCATGACTTTCTCAAAGAAATTACCTCTTTTTGCAGCATATCATACAGGAAACCAGAGACTGTCTCAGCTGAGTTATTATTTCTGGTTTCATTATTTTTCTCATCCACATTGCCGTCTGTACTCTCATTAGTTCTCTCATCCACATTGCCCTTCCAACTATCATTGCTTTCTTTATCTCTAACAGCATCTGTCGATCTGTTGAGCAAATGAGCTCCATTCCCATGGACCTTCCCCCTATCTAGTGACCTAGTTCCACCATCAAATGACTTTGAAGTGCCTTTAGCATGCTTTAGAACCAAGTTGCTGCTTGTTGAAAGAGATGATCTTGAATGAAAGGATGGAGATCGCCTTGACAATAAACCATTTGGAGACAATTTAGACATATTATCAGCTCCACCAAGTGATAACCGACGGGAAGGGCCATTGATAAAGCTCTTTCCTTCGGTAGGTGGACGACTAGAGCCACTTGGTGGCCCCCTTAATCCATCTTCTAATACTTTCAGACGTAATTGATATTTTTCCTGAGTAAATGACGGTGCAGAAGTTCAGCTCATCTGAACTAACTCATTTCACAAAGATTAGATTATATAATGGTACAAAAGCTGTATCAAGTTCCATCTGTATGTCATGCTAGAAAACTATTAAGCAAGCAATCAGCAGAACACAACTGGTCTGAACTGTAACAAAAAGATTATGTACCTTTAGCTGAGCTTCAGATCGTGCTGTACGTTCAGCAACAGCAAGCTTATCACGAAGCTGTTGCATTTCACCCTGTAGAAACAAGAAATGATCAGAGGATGGTACATATCATATGATACTCGAGAAAAGAACCATGTCCAACAGGTGGAACATTTAACGTTATCAAGGAACAAGCATATCTATCTATGTAACCTATATAAGCACAACCCACTAAGGGTTATTAACTCTATTTCTCTCAATATGCAAGCTATCCACGTCATCTTTGAGCTCACTATTAGAAACCACGTCACCATCCACTAGAACGCTCTATTGATGTCTTCCGCTGATCTTTTGTGGCTAATAACATCCATACATACAACTATTAGTTCTTGAAAGTGCTTCCCTATAAAATTTCCATAAGTACACAAAGGATCAATCATTTAAAAGCTGATCTCTCTCAACTAAGATGAATATGTTATCTAAGTATAATGTTTTAGAAAAATGTTATCATGAAATCACAATTTATTTCTACCTTCAAAGTTCACTTTAAAAATTAGTTTACAAATTTCCGCAGCAATGCCCAGGTATCACCTAGCCTTTGTATATTTGCATGACAACAAAGTACATTGGTAAAGAGAAGGCACAGTTTTAACCATCACACCTGCAAGAACCTACGCTCTTCAAGCCACTGTTTAACAGGCATCACTTTGTCGTTAGAATCTTTCCACTCATTGGCAACAACAGAAGCAACCCTATTTGCTGTAACTTTTGCACGTGCAAGTTCTCGGTCAAGTGTTTTCTTTTCTTCCTGATAAAATCATAAACATAAATAAGCATGAATCAAGTGTGCAGGTGAACGAGGTGGAAATTTTGATAAGGGTTTGATGACAAAAGAAGTGCCAGTTTAGGGATGGTTTATTACATTCATTTCTTGAAATCTACGCTGGTAATCTCGAACAACATTAGCAGTTGCACCACCTTGAAGAACAGCCTCTTCCAGTTCTCTCACAGTTTGGCTAAACTTTTCAACTTCAGCAATCTTTTGGCGATGCAGCTTGTCTAGGATCTTATTTTCTTCCTGCGATGCAAAAAATCAATCAATTAAGCACTAAACTATATCAATTGGAATGTCCAAGTTATTCTCTTTTCATGACAGGAAATAAACTGCATGTGCCCGCTTACATGGCAGATCTCAATTTGCTTGATCAACTCTTGGTTCTTGTTCTGCAAATCGTCAACCATAGCAGCTTTTGCCAGAGCGATTTGCACAGTCCTCTCTGCTTCTAGCAGCGCTGCCTCCTTTTGTTTTGTTAGACGATCCAAAGCTCTGTTGTCATCCTGGAGCTTTGCAATCTGAAAACATGGTTAACTTGTCATATACTTTTGTCCGTAGCAAACACATGACAAATGGAAAAACATAGTTAGATGGCCTTGAGTAACAGAAGAGGCCACATATTTATTAACTGTAATGGAAACATACAAAGACATCAGAAAGAACACAAATATAGAACAAATGATTATAAAAGATTCAGTATTACCTCCTGCCGAGCAAGCTTTAGCTCAGCTTCAAGTGGTGCAAGAATGGCTTCAATTGGTGGCATGTCATCATCTTTTTGGGCTGCATGTACTCTACGCAAAGTTGCTTCTGCCGCAAACTGGGCAGCCAATGCAGCCTTTTTCTCATCATTTATCTTTTTAACTTCAAGATTCTGCAAGTGTTTTTAGGCAGGGTTTGCTAAGCATAATCAAGAGAGGAACAAGAAAAGGTAAGCAAAGCTGTTGAATAGATACTTTGCTTTCTAGGAGAGATTCTGTGAGCTTGAGTTTCTCATCCATCTTCTCCAGCTCATCTGTAAGCTGCCATCAAATACAATTGCATTAGAAATAAATGGGAGTTATTTTAACCCAAGTTTTTTTTACCAACAAAAGAATGCATATAGCCAGTAATTCAGCAATGTATTTCTTTCATGAAATAGTGAAGGATTTAGATCACATATGAGCTGGACTGGACCAATTCATCCATCATTTGTTTCTTGAATGTCCTATTCTTTCCACAACCCCAAGTGCAGAGGGCCAGAGGCACAGGATCAGAATATTGCATGATGATATGAACTTGACTACTGTTTTGGCAATCATGTAAGTTCTTAGCAAGCAAATTTTATTTAAAACATCATTCCACTAAACAAAATCCAATCACAACTCAGTGATTCCCACAAAAGCAACCTTGTACAAAAAGATCATAAACCAAACTATTAATAATTATGATTCATGCGCACACCTGCTAAAAGTACAATTAACTTTCATTGGCATGAAAGCAGCATATAGCATTATGCTAATGAGAAATTACTTATAATTGAAATCATCTGCGTTGCACCAAGAGAGGTAACCAAATTCTGGTGTTAAAGATAATTTTAATGTTTCAGTTGAAGCTCAAGGACCAAGTTATGAAGAACCATTGCATTAGTTAATTAATTAATAACAGCGGGCAACGGAATATAAAAAAAATGCAAATACAGCCTACAAGCACCTGGATTTTAAACCTTGCATTGGTAATACTGTGATTAGACTCACTAAAAACATAAACCTAAGGAAACCAAGCTACAAGAAATATATTTGGTGACCTAAGAATGTCCTGGAAATATGATGATGCAGCACAATGTATAGATGTATACATGCCCAGGTGTTCTCTTTGTAGACTAGAAAAAGATGTATGGGTACAGGAGACCATGGAAATTTGAGGCTGGAGATACCATAGTAGAGTCTTAAAGACATCTTAGAAGGTAATGGTTATGAACTGTAACAGCTGTATAAAAGAAAACAAGCACCCTTAGGAATTAGGAAAAGATTTAGGCACCAGATCTCTGTACCATGGCACCATGACAACAACCTCTGTTGGGTTCTATGCCTTCTCCTTAATAGAATTGAATAGGGTTGACCAGATTTGGGAAGCATTTGTTTTGCTACTAAAGTTTCAAGATCTCCTTACGAGGTGAAACCTTAGTTTATTTTCTTGCCAACATTTGACCAATCCATAGGTTTATTGATGACTAACTTCTGGTAGTTCTAAATTTTGGCAAGGTTTGGCGGGCTTTTTTAACTTGAAACCTTAGTCCATCACCATAATGCATGGCTCGAAGCCCATAAGGTCCCAAAAGAGTACCAAGGCCACATGATGGAAAGCCAATGCTGCACACAACAAATTAGCTTCAAAATGTGGGGAATGAATAGAACATAGTTAACTTTCTCTTGTCTGGGAACAAATTGAAATTATTAATTTTCTGTAGCAAATTTACTTATGGGCAGCCTTGAGAGCATGAGGTCTTGGTGGAACAAGTTTTCTGAAGCAAATAATAAAAGAAGAGAAAAAAGACAGAGGATATCAATATCAATGCCAGCAGTCAGTTGCATAAGTAATCTCAAAAGTCAAAGCTATCACACTGAGCAAAACAATTCACTGTTGCTAAATGACTAGACACATCCAAATCTTTGGACTCAAACAACACTACCACAGTTGTTGTTTTTTGGAATCTGGTCTCAAACTACAGCTGCTACTTTCAGGAATCTAGTCAAAGTAACTCATATGCCCCCACCACAGTTGGCTATTTTCTGCAATCAACATCACTCCGAGATGCAATCCAAATGGAATGGACATTCCTAAAATAGAAACAGACGATTCTTCCTCTTTCTCTCTTCAAACTCCTTTTTTGGTCCTTTTATTCTCTCTCAAAGAATAGAAGATTATATAATCCATCGACGTGGTAGCGCGATAGAATGTACTACTAGAAAGCAATTGGGGATTACCTCCTCGACGGCCTTCTCCCGCGCCCTCTCCGACAGCCGCAGCGCGCGTATCTCCGCCTGCGCCTCGCCGAGCTCCCTCTCCTTGTCTGACACCAGCAGAAAAAACGCACGTAAATCAAGCCTCCCTCAACACAAAACCCTAAAAACTGCTGTACTAAGAAAAAAATGAAGCACGAAATGAACAGATAGATGACTAAACTGACCTCTGAGCTCGTTCTCGAGGCGGGTGAGCTCGACCCTGACGGGATCCGAGCCGTGCATCAGCGCGATGAACTCGTCGGCGTCGAGGCTGGCCCGCACGGGCCCCCTCCGGCGCGCGGGGGCCCTGAGAGCCGCCGCATTCCCGTCCTCGCCGCCGTCGGCCATCCCAGATCTGAGCCCCCCGCGCCGCGCCCCAGCTCCCCACAACCTGCCTCGCGCCCGCCGGCCTCGGCGACACCGGCGCGGCCTCTGGAGCCGAGGTCCGCCCGCCCCCCGGCCCCGCTGGATCGGGGAAACCCTAGCTCCCCCTGCTCCGGAACCCCCCTGCCCGCGTCATTGTGCTCGCGGCTGTGTTCGAGTGCGGGTTGCTCTGGCAGTAGCTGCAGCGGAGGTTGCGGTTGTCTTGTGCGCTGTTAAGAGGCGGGTTTAAAAAAAAATCGGGTGGGGAAGGGGGAAACCGGGGAAGCGACGGGACGGGAGGAGCTTTTTGGATTTACCATCCAGCCGTTCAAACTTTAAACTTTTCTCCGTCTATAAAAAAAAAAGTAGGAACTGAAGGACCGATGAGGATAGCGAGTGGTCGATGTTTGATAAACTAGCGCAGACGTACGTGCGACGAGCATATTTAGAACCGTGTTTCAACATGTATACGTGAATCTGGATTACTGTCGGCCGGGCAATAACAAGGGAAGAGGTAAGGAAGGAAAGATAAAAAAAAATTATAAGGAAAAGACTCGTCGGATCGACGTTCTTCTTTTTTCATTTATTTCAAGACAAGAAAAGTATTACGTAGATATAATATAAAACAAGGTGAGAAAATAAAAAAATAAACGGTGGAAATATCTCCTATCAATTTTAGATCCTTTCCACACCTTTTTGATCATTTTCAATTTTTACTGTGGGACCAACGTGAAAGATACAGGTATAATACCCCAGAAAATTGACCCTAAGAAATTACCCTCTAATCTCTACCTTAATTCAAAATGAATTTCGAAAACTTGTTGTTTAAGTGCAAGTGTACCTTTTTGAGCTCAACAAAAATCGTCTCAAGTTCCTCAATTATTCCTCAAAATTATTTCCCACTCTTCCCTCTCAAAATTCATCCAAATTCCAATCCCAAATCAAATTCAGAAAATGGAAAAACTCCTCCCTCTCCTCACTGGGCCGAAGCCCAACCTTCCCCCCTCTCTCGGCCCACCTCCCCGTGGCCCAACTCCCTCTCCCCCTTTCCCACGTGGGCCTCGCCACCCCCCCGGCCCACTTCGCCCTCTCCTTCTCCGGGCCCAAGACGACGGCCCAGCTGGCCATCGTCTTCCTCCCCCCTGTCCCTTCCCTGCTCGCGCGCCGCGCACACGCGCCGTGCGTCGCGCGCCAAGCCACCGCGCCCCGACGCCGTACCGGACCCCGGACCGCGCCGCGCCTCGCGTCGCCACGCGCCTCCGCGCCGACGCCTCTTGCCCGGGCCATCCCGTGACGCGCCGCGCCGCGCCCACTCGCACTCCACACGCGACCCACGCGCCGTGCCGCTCCCCGCCAGCCGCTCGTTGCTCCGGTGCTCCCCGTACCCGGCCCCCTACCGCCCGCACGTGCCTAGCTGCTTACCGCCCCGCGCCGCGCCATAAAAACGCCGAGCTCTCTTTCCCTCTTCCCCCGCTGGCGCCGCCCGCGCCGCTCGCCTCGACGAGCCGGCGCCGACGCTGCCTCCTCCATCCCGAGCTCTCCCTCCCCGCGCTGCTCTTTCCCTCTCGCCTCGGCCGGCCTCGGTTCACCTTGGCTCGGAGCCGCCCGACGCGAGCATCCTTTCCCCCTGCTCCACTCGCGCCGCCCGCGCCGCTTGCCCCAGCGACAAGCCGCGCCGACGCCGCTGTCTGCCTCGCCGTGCTCTGCTCGTGCCCGAGAGCAAGCCGCCGCCGCCTCGTGATGAAATTCTCCATCCACAAGCCACCTCAGTCCAATTCCTCGGGCATACACCACCACACCATTGCCATCTACCTCCGCCCGGCCTCAATTTCTCCTCCCGTTGCTCCAGTCGCGCTCCCCGCGAGCACCCGCGGCCGCGGCCATGGCCGCCCGTGGGCACCCTTGCTCCGCGCACTTCCCCGCACCCGGAACCGCTCGGACGGACTCGCGCCAGCCTCCCCGTCGCGCCGGTGTCCTCGGCTTCGCGAACGGAGGTCGGGAGCTTCCCTCCCGACGAGCTCCGGCGAGCGCGCTGTTCTGCCGGAGCAGACGAGCGCCGGCCGAGCCGAGCCTCTGCTCCTGCCTGTTCGCTCGCCTCTCCCCTTGGCCGTATGGGCCAGCCCAAGCCGCCTGGGTGCACATGGGCCAAGAGGCCAAGAAAAGAAAGAAAAGAGCCCGTTGGGCCAAAACTCCTCCCGAGCCCAAGTTCGGTTTTCAGCTTGGGTCAGGCTCACTGTTCGCCACCAAAAAGTCTGTTGCTACCCCTCGAACTGTCCAGGAAGTTCACATCTACCCCCTGCCACAAAATGCTCCGTATCTTTTCCATTCTATCTCCGATTTATGTGATTCTCGTACCTAAATACTCTGCAAATCGAGCTCTATCTATCTATATACTTTTCATAATATTCCCACACACACTCCGCCGACCACGACACTTGAAGATCCACGGTCTACGTCGTTTTTGGGTCGATCCGCGACGACGGGACTAGGGCACCTGTGGCAAGCCACTTGTGCACTAGTTCCGCCCTCGCCGATCGGTTCACTGAAGACCCGGTTTGATTGAACCGAACCGGACGGTTGCCAAACTCTACCCTTGTCCCCGTACTGCGGACGACAGGAGGAGATGGTTAGCACCGCCCGAGTTCGTCGTTCTCTCCCTCACCGCGATGTAAGCCCATCGCGCTGCGGGAGTAGACTGAGCCCAACCGGAAGGAAGAGTTGGACCGCACGCGCCGGGGTTTGGCCCGTGTCGTCTCTCTCTTCTTCCAAATTAATCTTTATTGCCGACATGCTGCCCTCATGCTGCCGGAAAATCCGTTTCGTGAGCTCGGCATGGATGGCACTAAAGATCAAACTCTTGATATCTAAAAGGGATGCCAAACGCGCCAGTTATCCGTTTGACTCTCGTTCTGATCACATGGAAAACCATAAGGATATCTTTAGCTCCATAAAGCCCATATCTTGATGAGCTCAGAGCGTACCTTGATTTGGTGTGTTTTGCTTGTCTGTACGTGTAGGCTTTCTCGGAGAGCCGTTCGGTTCTATCTCTGAAATGGCTAACTCAGAGACCGGAACAGGAGTTTAATGGTGCAACGACCGTCGTACCGGCTACCTCGACGAAATGAATGCAAGTCCACTGGAATCCTCACTTGATGCATAAATTACCCATGTTTTTATATACACATCCTATTGCCTTGTAAAACAAGAAAACTTGCATGTTTTGCTGGCTAAGGTAAAACATAGTAGGATATAGCCTCCCGAGCCACTTTAGATGTAGTGCGCTTAGGTGGATCGCTCACTCAATTATATACATTAATCTTGATGAAAATGATGGGAATATGATGGTGGGTATGGGCGGTTGTTTTTCAGTAAAACATAGGGTAAGACCCTGGCAGACGACTTCGGTTGTTGAAGCCATTTACGGGGTGGAAACCTGGTCCTTGTTGTGAGGACTGGGCTGGTGTTGCTCATGCGTGAGCATTGTGGGAGTTCCACCCTGAAGGACCGAGTTGACGTTTCATCTTGCCTAACTCATCTAGCGCAACCACTCGAGGTTGTATGCGGCAACCCTCGGTTAGAACCCGCTTTGGACGAACCAGGCGTAAGCCGGTGTGCTGGGATGCATGAGAGATTGGGTGGATGGGCGCGGTTGCATGGCTGCGGTCAGGGGTCAACAGTCGCGTGGCTGCGGGTCTGAGCGACAGGTGGGCCCGTACTCTCTCATGGCTGAAGTCTGGGGAGCGCCTTGCGGGGGAAAAACCGGCGAGCGGAAAGGGGCTCACTGATCATGAGTGCCTGGACCAAACTTGTGGGTAAAGTGTGCACCTCTGGCCAGAGTATAACTAAATCTATCATGATAGTCCGCTGTCCACTGGTATGGACAAACGAGTTACGGCTTGGTTTCTGAACTAGCTTCTTATAAAAATATGGTTTCGGGTTGGGATCAAAATGATGGTTTTGAGGCAGCTGCGGTTGCCGAGGAGGTGTGTGTGTGGAAAATGTGATGGCATGCGTGCCACGAGCCGCGATGGACCGGCAAGTCCAGTGGCAACCTCTTTTGGGATAAAGATGTTTTCTCAATTAAAACTGAGAACTAAGGAACCCTGCATATCAAATGTTTCACTGCGAATTTACCTTCAGCTCCAGATATATCTTGCATATAGTGATATCTTATATCCCCTCTTCCTATGGAAGAAGGTGGACTTGCGGAGTACGTTTGTACTCACCCTTGCTTTGTTGTTGGTTTACAGAGCAAAGAAGATCGTGGACGTGTGAGGGTTACGGCCTGCTTCCCAACTGTGTGTTGTGGGAAAGAATGGGTCGCGCTTTAAAGTTTTCCGCTGCAGTGTTTTTCGGGCTGCGCCCCGTTTGGTCTGTCCCGTTAGGGCGGATCTGTATACCTCTGATGTACAAATGTGATTACCATAACTCCTGGGAATGGTAATAATACACATTTTAGTCCTGCTTAAGGGCTGGGGCGCTTCAACAGGTTTCCGTTGGTGTGAAAAACATTATTGCGAAAACTCGCTACGGTGTAAATAGATAGATTTGACGACCCATTGTTCGTTGGTTCACTGTTCTTCTATGCACATTCGGATGGCCAGGTACTGAGCGGTCTAGGCAAAATCAGAGGGCCGGTTTATCGACACCAATGTAATGTACAGTACATTTTCATAAGGTGTCCAAATGGTAATTACACTTACTATAGGGTAACCTTCGTTTAGACGATCAAAATGCATATATAGATCATTTAATTTGAAGGCTGGAAGAAAAAGTTGCGATGATCAGAAGATTCCAAAGGATAGATCTAGTCTATAAACTGGGTAGTCTCGGTTTGAGTAGATATAGTTCAAGATTACATTGATGTTGAGCATGTTTCGTGGCGAAAGACCATGGCCGATTGAGGTTTATCTAGTCTATCAAAGTACATAATATACTCTTTTCAAAAAAAAATACATAATATACCACTTCCTTTTTGTATTTGTCACTTTTAAATTCAAAAATAAAAGTGAATGTCGTTGTCTCTTAGACTATGTGCACTCCTATCCCTTCAAATTTCTCCTCTAAAAAAATATTTTAGTCCAGTCAGCAAGATTTTTTACTCCAAATCAATTTCTCCTGCACTCATATTCCTCTATATATTTCCACCACATCCAACTACTAAATATTTTATTCTTCCCCACAAACCACCATATCAAAATTATATAATATCTTCCACCACTGACATACGGCCACCGCAATCTCTTCTCCCTTCTTCCCCACTCCTCAGTTCCTCCTGGGCGTTCCCCGCCGCCACCACGGGCGTTGTCGCCGCGCACTACCCGCCCGCCTCCCCCGCCGCCACGCACCGTCGGCCTGCCTCCCCAGCTCTGCTATGGGCCCGGTCGCTCGCTCGCCGCCTCCACCGACGGCCGCGCCTCTGCTCTGTGCGTCTCTCCACCGACGACTACACCCCCTCTGCTCCTCTCTCCTCCGGCGGTCCTCTCTCCTCCTCGGCGGGCGCAGTCACCACCCTCTCCTCTTCCCGCCTCCCGCGGACAGATCTACCTGCTTTTCCGCGACGACGTCGTGCCGGTGGTGCTCCTCGGGCAGCGGCGGCCCCGCAACGGCGGCGTAGCGGCTGTGGTCCCTATCCTCCTCTTGGGCCGACGGCCGACGCCTTGTGGGCGTGCGCGGCAGCGACAACGGCGCGTCCAACGGGGCCGGCGCACCGCGTGTGGCGACGATGGCTGCGCCTGCACATCCTCGTCTCTCCTCTTCCGTCCGCACGCACGAGAGGAGGAGGCAGTTGCCTGGGCCCATGGTGCACAGTGCATGCCGGAGCTTGCCATTTCCTCCGGATGTGGCGCAAAAGTTGGATTACGGAGTTTTGGAGGGGAGGGTGGAGGAGCTAGCTGCATCATTTTTTCCGGTAAAATCTTACGCTATAGGTTTGGAGGGAAGCGTGGATGAGTGGAGTGCAGATGGTCTTATAGACTGATGTGCAAGGGCATGCTAGTTCAATATAGACCTGGGCATTTCTCAGGTCGGGTTGGGTTCACGTCGGGCAGAAAAAAACCTGGTGTTTTTTGTGACGGCCCGAACCCGACCAAACCCGGCGGTCGGGTCAAGAAATCGAGCCCACACCCGACCCAACAAACGGTCGGGTCGGGTCGGGCCTGTGTAAATTGTCGGCTTCTTTAGGTTTTTTCGGGTTTCGGGTCAAAATTCTTGGCCCCGACCCGACCTGTCAGGCGGACCGAGTTGAAAATCTTGGCCCGAGCTCGCCCGTCAAACTCTTAGGATCGGGTCGGATTGGGCCAGGCTATTTTCAGGCAGGTCGGGTCGGGTTAGGACTTTTGAGGTGTGTGGTAGTATACTTAATGAAAAATGGAGTAAGATTGAAAGAAGTTTTTAGGGGGTCGGCAAACATATTAAGTAAATATCGTGTTTGTAAACAGCTCTATCCATCAAGTTTTGATTCGGTTTCAATCCGACAAGGTTGGCAATTCACCGATTGTGTAAAGTTGAGTGCTGATGAGAATAGATATGGGAGTATATTATCTCATACATAGCTCAATTAGGATAAGGTAGTTTTACCGATGAATTTAGGTGTGCCTCCTTCTCTATCATCGCCAGGAGCTACGTTTTCGTGATATAGGTCGATACGGTTAAGCTCTATATTTTTCTAAGAACAATCAGAGCAAAAGTTTCATGCTTATTTTTATAGTAGGGGATAATGAATTGAAATTATCACACTTAATTAGCATCGGTTAGGCAGGGTTGTGATGAATCTATTGTTGATTATCTCAAGAGATTTAGAAAAATGACATGCTTTGCCTTGACTATTTATGAGAAGGATTTGATTTATTCATTTAGGCACTCATATTAGAAAATTTTTAGAGAACCACGATTTTGTTTCTATTAGCTAGGGATGAAAACAGGGCGGCTAATAAAAAGTATGATATCTGATTTTGAATATTTAATATGCAATCTATAGTCGTATATACAGATTTAAAACTGAATATCTAATATGCATGTGATGGATATTAATTTTCGGTTGGTTTAATTTGATTCGGACCTTGGCATTCAAGCTTTGATTGCCATGTTCATAAAATCTCCAGAGGGATAAGTTGTTAGTCCTCACAAAATCTATGAGATTTTTAGGACGCTGCCCTAAAACCCTAGAGAGACGGCCCCTTGAGTCCCGCCCACTAATCAACTAGGAGACCAGCAGCGTTGTGTGGTCCTTTTGAGCCTTGCTATATGTGATGTCTTAGGTCTTCTATATGATATTTATGTTATTCTTCTTATGTTTTTTTTTACTCTAGAGGTTGCTTTCTAGTCTATCGCTTGTATCCCTAAAACTAAAAAGTATTGTGGCAACAATGCAGTCACATTGCTTATGTTGTTACTTCAAGTCTTCAACCGCCAAAATCTCAACAAGCACAAGGCTTCGGGTCCATAAACTTAACAAGTAGATAATTTTATAAGATGATGTTTAGATTGGAAAATTTCTATTGCATCCCCCACCTTTAAAACCTAATTTTGAACATCTTAAACTTTGGAAAACCATATAACCATCTCCCTGGGTGGGTTTTCTCGGTGATATTTATGACATGGCAAGCCAGTGTGACACATAGGTTTTCCCATTCCTTTCGTTTTTTTTATTTCCATTCTCCCTCCTCCTCTCCTGTGCAGTGTCGTTGCCGCACATATCATCGCCCCCAGGGAACCCCCCCCTCCTTTGTCCAATTGCACCATATATCCCCTTCCTGACCAACAAGCATAGCTCGCTTTTGTCCCTATCATCATTATAGCATTGCTCCCATCGCTCCACCCAAGGCCATATGCTATTGATGCCGGTCAAGAGGCATATGCTTTTGGAGCTTGCTACCATTCCCAACGTCCCTACTCACAAGTCATGATGCTCGTGCTCATGGAGGAAGCTCCCATGTTTGCCTTGAAGCTTGCAAGGCCATCGCCACATAGCACGACTACCTCCTCCTTGTCAACACACGTGCGTTGCTCGTAGAATACGTCCACCATCTTTAGGCATTGCCTCTGCTTTGTTCCCTTCCGCTTGAGCAACCCGATGGGCAACCTGATAGAGGTGCCTATCAACCATACCACATGTCCTTGTTGTTGTGGGTGTTGTGTCTATCCAAGTATCGACCCTCGTCACTAGGGTAGAGCAACGGTTGTTGTCAAACCATGCATGGAGTTGGCATGATGGCCTGATGTGAGAGGAGGTTGAAGAAGAAGAGAAAAAGGAAGACGAGAGAGAGAGTGTGTGTAAAATAGACATGTGTCGTTGGTGGGGCTTGATGCCACATGTCTAAAGTATTCTCCATTATAACTTTTCTTTTTTGTGATTGACCTATGTTTTATTATTTTGCATTTTCTTTAAAAATTTATGTTTTATATAATAATATGGGTATTATCATTCAGAACTTAGAATGTTCTTGTGACGAGGATGGGATATTTAATTCATAAAAATAGAATATTCTTTATTTTCTTGTAACAGTAGCATATTTTTCTTGTGAATATAGAATATAATATAATTATTTTTCACTAGAATATTCTTCGTAAGAATAGAATATTATATTCTCTAAGATAAAAAATTTGTTATTTTTCTTTTTTAATGCGAGGTATTTTTTAAGGTATAATATTATGTTTTTAATGTGAAAATATTTGTTTATGCGAAGATAGAATATTTTCTATATTAAATTAGAATATTTAATATTGAAGTTAGGATATTTTTTCTAGGGCACGTAGAATATCAGCATTACATACTTTAAATATTGTTTATAAATATAAAATACTATTTTCTATAAGAAAATAAATCAAGCTAATTCTAAAATAGACAATAGCCCAATAAAAGATTCGGCCCAATAATAGAAGAAAATTGGAATGAGAGGTGGGTGGGTGCAAACCAGGTTCCTGCATTTGACCGCATTCTGCTAGCATACTTTGCGACCCAGCCGGGATGCAACACTTAACATCCTCGTGCATGTTAGGCTATCTGCACTCACGCAGCTCTAAATTCCAACTCTAAAAGGAATATACCATCCTGATCATCACGTTTTTGAAATGCAGTTGTCAAACTCACACGCTCGTATCAACTCTATACCCCAACTGCCCCATTTTTTATCAATATATATCAACACACCCACCGCGGGCCCCACCACCCATCTCCTTTCCTCTTCCTCCTCCCTCGCGCAGCTGCTGCCGTCTCCATCCTCCCGCTCGCCATGGCCGGCCGCGGCCCCGCCTGCTCTCCACGCCGCCGCCATGGCCGGCCGCGGCACCGCCTCCTCTGGCCAGATCCGCCTCCATGGAGCTTCGCCGCGCCATCTCCAAGTCGTCCGCCGCCATGGAGCTCCGCCGCGGCTTCTCCTCCCCGCCATGGCCGCCGGCCTCTCCACTCCGCCACGCCCACCACGCGCCAGCCCAACCTGTCAGCTACCTCATCGGATCCACAGCGCCGCGCAGCCTCCCGTCGCCTGCTCTCCGGGCCCGCTCCTCCGATCGCGCAGCCTCTCCTCACAACGGCCGGCATCGCCTCTCCTGCCGAAGGTTCTTGTCCGGGCTATGGCGCCAACCTGTCGAGCGCTGCCACCATGGAGGAGAGAGAGGGGTGATGGAGTAGAACGCTACTAGCTCCAGATTTGGGGTTCGTCCGTGCGTGGGGAAAGGTGCAGTTCGTTTTACAGTTGCCCGCTGCAGCTCTTTTCAACTGTAAAACCAACTGCAGCGAGGGTAGAGTCACCCACTGCGAATAGCCTTATGCTGACAAACTGCACAGACGCCCTGTTGATAATCCACCGAGCGACCCACGGTTTATCGGGTGCAGAAACAACGGGCTCGAGCGACGCCGCTCGTTTCTATGGGCGTCTGCGTCTCCGATCCCTCGTCTCGTCGCTTCTTCTACTAGTCGGTGGTAGTGCCAGCGCGGTGTCGAGCTAGCCGTGATGCTTCCAAGGCACAGGCACGGTGTGTAAATAATCCAAGTGGCGTAAATATTTGTGTGCTCTCGTCTGGTTCCTTCTTGTACGTACGGTGACAAATTCTGCCTCGCGACGACACTGTGTGCCGCGTAAATATTTATATATGTTTTTCCCCTCAGCGATCGACCTTAACAAGGTATGCGTATGGCCGTAGGAGTTAGGATGGCATTCTCCACTAGCTCTAAAAAGAAAAGAAAAAAAATGAGAGAGTGGTGCGTGGTCTCCTTAAGATCACTTGCTCCTATAACGTCATTGCCGTCGTCACATATGATTATTTTCAATTAATCTGTTTATGTCGCGTATATGGTACTTAATTAAGCTGTGGTCTGTGGACATATATTATATTGATTTATTAACTGAGAATTTCAAGAGTGATGCCCGCCAGAATGTTGGAACGTACGGAGTCAGGCGTGCGTGTCTGCGTGACAACCATACACACGAACCATGCACGCGCCCCCTGGTTAAAATTCTCATGGTTTCTGACCTCCAAGAAACTAAATTTTCGGTACGTACATATCCAGGTCTTTGTAAGCATTGATAATAGCTTGCAAATTAATTAAGCGTGTTGGCCAATGAATGGACGCCACAGGGCACATGCACACACATGACATGACACAGCGAATGAGACTGTCACGGCTCGATCGATCATTAGCACGATCCGATGCGCTGATCCTGTCATCACGCGTCGTCAGACTCAGACCGGATACATCGCAGATTCGCAGCGGTTGGTTGCAGCGGCGCAAGTTTTAGTCGCCGGACTTATCGAGCCGGTCTGCCAGATTTACGAACCACTCCACTGGCAGCTCGCAATGCAAGGCGCAACGCCAAGATCACGCGCGGGCCCACACTGTCAGCCTGTCCCCCATCTACTGCCGGTGCAGCTGCCCCGACGATCCTTTTATACGCAGCGCAGTGCGTGGAGGCAGCAACGCACCCACGAGGCCACGACCACGAGCCCCCCTTCCATCTCGATCCATCCATCCGCCATGGAGGACCGAGAACCGGCCAAGAAGCTAACGGCGAACCCGCCCGCCGCAGCGGCGGCCGCACCTCCCCAGGCACCGGCGAAGAAGAAGCCGACGACGCTCCTCGACGCTTACGAGGTGGAGTGCATCCGGCGGGAGCTGGAGAGGTTGGTCCTCAAGCACACCCAGCAGCAGACAACCGTCGCCACCAGCAGCAGCGACCTGCTGCAGGGATCCCGTGGCGTCGGCGCGCCGCCTCCACCACCACCACGACCATCAGACGCCGCCAACGCTCACCGCCGCCGTCGCGGCAGCACCGCGAGGAAGCAGCAGGCGACCGCGAGCGCCACGAGAGTCACCCCGTCGCCGCCGCCGGGGTCAGGGCCTGGCGCGGCCAACAAGAAGGGCGGCCGCCGCGGCGGCCGCGGGGTGCAGCAGCTGCTGGGCCGGCACGCCGTTGCGATGTGCAGCGGCGCTGCCGCCGCTCACACGGTACCCGGCGCCGGCGGCCGAGGGCGGCGCGCTGCTGCGGCGTCGGCGATGATATGCAGCGGCACTGCCGGGGGCGTGGTGGCCGGCGCCGGTGCGCCGGGCAGGAGACGGCCGCGGCCGCGCGGCGGGGGCTACCGGGAGGTGGACGTGGTGTAGCATGTCGATCGCCAGTAGTTCACTACCTACCATAGTACGGTACTGTATTATTGATCCGATCGATACACTGCTACTGGATTAATTAACAGTCACCTAATCTTAATCTATGAGTGTTTTTCGTCGTGGTCGCAAAGATATATCTACTACTAGTACTAGGAACCTTTTTGTCAGTGTGGACGGCACCATTAGTAAGCAGTGTGAATAAATAAAAATTTTGGATGAAATAACCGGAGTTGCCGCGAGCGTCCAGAAGCCCGTGACGTTTTCTTGGTTCTATCTTTCCTCACCAGCAATCGCTTCCCCAGTTCCCCCTTCCACCTCACCACCGTCCCCCAAATTTCAAATTCGCGCACGCTCCTCCGCTCCCCCCTCCCATTCACCTCCTCGCCGAAACCATAGCCGTCGTCGCCGCCGCCGCCGCCGCCGCCGCCGCACCGCATAGCCGCGAGGATATGGAGCTGTCCGACTCTGACTCCGAGGACGCCGAGTCCCGGCCTCCCGGGCCTCCGACTACGGCACGCCTCCCCCAGCCTCCGCCTCCTCCAAGGCGGCTGGCGGAACAGGGGCGGGGGCCACGCGCCCACGCCCGCCTCCATCGACGCCATCGACCGCCACCTCCGCCACCTCGACCTCAAGTAAAATGATCCCATCTCCCCGAACCCTAGCCCTAGGCCCGCCCCCAGCGCCAACCCGGCGGCTCTCAACGCCGTTAAGCTCTACCTCCACGTCGGCGGCCCCTCCCCCTCCGCGAGGTGGGTCGTCTCCGTCCGCCTCGCCGCCGCCTCCTTCATCCGCACCAGCGGCGGCGACGACGACGACGACAGCCCGTGGTGCCTCCTCGTGGGGTCAAAGATCAGAGCCAGGGTTGGGCCCGAGCTGCAGTTCAAGACCTTCACCGCGTAGCGCCGGGTGGACTTCACCGCCGCAGCGTGTGGGCTCTCAAGTTCCTGCACGCGGATAGCTTTGCCGACTTCTGCGCCAAGTACCACAGCTATCTTTCGAGAACAGCTATGGCGTTGCTGCCACGGACAAGGGCCGCGCCAAGGTCTTCAGGAAGGACTTCGCGGCATAGGCGCGGCCCCCGAGGACGGCGACAGGAGGACGCCACCGACGGCTTCTCTCCGGGCCCCAAGGGCACCCCGATGCCGCCGCGGACACCATTCCTGAAGCCGCTCATGGAGGATCTGAGGGAGTTTGAGGAGCTAGTAGAGGAAGGCAGCGGCATACAGAGCCTTGCACTTGGTGCATTGGATAACAGTTTTCTAGTTGGTAACTCTGCCATACAAGTAGTAGGAATTTCCAGCATGGGATACATGGCAAGGGTATGTCTGTGAAGTTTTTTTGGAGGGAGCACAAACTTCGCCACACCCAAGAAGGCGCTTCTGATGCGGGTTGAGACAAACATGCTTCTGATGAGCTCAGCTATTCGCCAAGGAGGTGCATCAGTTGGATATTGAAACTGGGAAGGTGGTCTCAGAATGGAAATTTGAGAAAAATGGAGCTGATATTAACATGAGGGGTATCACAAATGATAGCAAGGGTACCCAGCTGGATCCTTCAGAACCCACCTTCTTGGGACAGGATGACAACCGGCTGTGCCGGTGGGACATGAGAGATAGAAGGGGCATTGTGCAGAATTTGGCTAGTGCAACTGAATCACCAATATTGCAATGGACACAGGACTTTCAGTGCTTTGCTTCTACTGGTGATGGTTCGATTATTGTTGGATCATTAGATAGCAAGATTTGCTTGTATTCCAAAAGCTCAATGAGGATAGCGAAGACAACATTTCCAGGGCTGGGTTCGCCAATTACACTTGAGATTCAAACTTGATTAACAATCTCATGTGCATATTTTTCCTCTTTTCATTTTGATAGCATGAATGGGGTGATCGCTGAAGCTTGCTTTTGCTATTTTGGCTATAGCGCTTTTTTTTTTTTTTTTTTGATAAAATGGCTATAGCGTTTGAGCCCAACCGATCGGATGGCTGCTGATGTAGCTTTGCAATGTCTTTGTTATTTGTGCGGCTGCTGCGCGAGCACTGTAGGTGGCTGTGGCGCATGAGCAGCAGCCAGCTAGTTGATCCGATCCGCCCCAATACGTTTCTTTTTTTTTAATCCTCAATGCTTAGTACAAGTTGTAGTATCCCCAATACATTTCTTAGTATTATAAGAAAACATGCTGTTAAATCATAAAATACTTTTAAATTATATGTATTCTAAATGTAGTGTTCTATTTTGTGTTCGACCTCAAAAATCCTAGGTACGGCTTTGATTTTAAAGTTGGCAATCAAGAACTTTGTACCGCCATCCGTAGCGAGCTAGCGATGGCCCGCGATTGTGTGACATGCTTCTCAAACTTGTCGTATGTGTTTTGGCCCGCAATCAAGAATTCTGTAGCACGAGAACTGCGTGCGGCAGCGGCGGAGCTGAAGCTCAAAACGGGCGGCCGGTAGCGTTCCAAGAAGCGCGGATTGACTGCCGCGAAGTGCGAAGTGCCTCAAAACGTAGTCACGATCGCTCTCGATCAGCAGTAGTTGACGGAGCGGCTAGGCCTCGCCTCGCCTTGGGGAAGTTGGGATGCCGTAGAGCGACAGGATACGGCTATCGTGACGCTGATATGGGTTGGAATTCACAAGGCCAAGCCCAGGTGCTCCAGTGTCAAACAAAAAAAAAAAAAAAAGGGTCCAGGTGCTCCCAAGTCGTAGGAAAGCCGGGAGCGTCAGGATCAGCACCAGTTCACACACTGACACACAAATCGTCTGATCGGATGACCAGCTCCACAACTTCTATCGGAGATCCAGAACTATATAAGCCTGTTTTCAATGGAAAGCATCGAATGTTCCTCAAAACACTGTTTGATATAAATGTTGCATCGTAAACAGAAAAAAGAGTAGTTAAAATAGTGTTTTGACGAAGTGGATGAGGAGAACCATTGGTACAGCGTAACGCAATGGCAGGCTGATTTGAGCATGCACAGGGTTGCTCTACGTTTATACTGACAGGAAAAAAAACTGTCGCACAAGAATAAAATCAACTTCAGGCTGAGAAAAGAGGTGCATTAATACGACAAACAAATACTACATCTGAGAGCTTGGCAGCCGTAGATTCTCAAAACACATTTCATTAGCAAAACAGCATACCATAAGATCCAGTAACAGTGATATCCCCTTCAGACTTTGGTTCGGTTGGCCTCGAAATCCCTCTCAATCCCCTCCCATCCTCTCTAACCAAAAACTCAGGCCTCAGGAGTTATTCAATTCATCCCCTCATCCCTCCACCAAACAAGCTCTCAATTGAGTCAATAATGTCCCACCCCAAAAGCTTCTGTCAGCTATTCAGCTAATTCCAAGCAATATCCGGCTCATGCCTAAACATGACAAAAAGCAAAGCATGCGCATCATTTCTATGCTTCTCTCACACATCACCAGACCCTACCCACGAACAAACACACAAATAAAAGCGAAGTGATTAACACAAGGTAACCATTTAAACCTAAAACTGAGGCAATAAACCATATATCATAGCATTTCTTCTAAAAACCGAGGAAAGCAATCATACGGCATATCGTTTCTTCTTAATTCGACAAAAGCTCTGCAAAATTAGCAGCAGCTTCGCACAGATTTCATTTGCCCGCCTAACAAAATCAGCAGTTCTGACTTAACATTCACCAGGCAGTTACAGACTACTTTGAAAATTTGATAGAACATAAAGGCTCGGTAGCATATGGACGACTAAATTTCCCAATGCCACCTCACTCACAAGCTTCTTCCCAGTTGTCCACCTCAATGTCCGGCTGCAGCTTGGTCACTGTCGGCCCAGCATTCCCAGTGTTGGGTGCAGCATCGGCACGAGCAGGCCTCCGCTCGTCGCCTGTACCAGAGCTTGTGGCTGCATCCGATTCTAGAACATTCCATCGGTTTGCAGTCCCCATGACTTGAGCAGAAGTGTTGGTGCCTCTCCATCCTGGCCCTGGAGCATGGCCAGCCACACCAGTCCAGTCTCCAGTGGGCATCTCAGGTTCAGCAGGCTTCTTCCATGCATTGCTCCTAGCAGCGAGCCCTCCATCTTTCTGCCCTCCAGTCCAAACGTTGCCTGAAGATGCCTGGACACTGCTTGGCATAAACATCGCAGCACCCTGGTAAGCAGACCCATAATCCAACCGCCTCAGCGCTGTTGCTGCTCTAGCTGGATCATTGAAGACAGCTACAGCATTCTTGTCATTCAGCCAGACCAATTCACATTCCCCACCAAACCTTAGGACTAGAGCGTTGACATCAGCATCCCGCGGCAGGTCCAGCATGGCAACAACCAGCCTTGGATCCATGTCAACAAGTGGATCAAAGTAAGGATGAGGAGCTGTAACAGGCACACCTGCCTTTGACCCCAGGATGCGAGCAGGCGGTTTCGACTTGGGCGTGACATGGATGGTAATAAAACGCTTAGGCTCCCAACCAGCCGAATGAACAGAAAGCTTCCACCGGTCTGCTATGAGCCTGATAGCATCTCTCTTGTCCTTCAACATGGGACAAAAGACATGCAACTTCAGATTGCTTGAGGAATTGCCTCTCACCTTGCCAAGTACAAGGAACTTGCACCTCTCTTCTATGGCAAGCACCCACTTTGGGTCACGCCGGAACAAGTCAGAGATCAAATCCGATGAACCGGAACTCTCACCAAAATGCAGTGCATCCAAATTGGGTGGTGTGATGTCAAATGCTTCGGCAAGGAGCTTCTTCCTGTCCATCTTTGCACACTCGTCATCACAAGAAAGCTTCCTTTGCCCAAGAGGCACCCTCCTCCCATTTGATTCCACTGGCTGGAGAGGCATTGGCAGCTTCTGTATGATGGATACTTCAAAGACATTATCACCAGTGGAGGATCCCCCCGCACCGCAGGGAACAGTTGCGGTGATACGCCCACAAGAACAGGTAATGGTCACATTGAATTCACATCTCAAATCTGGGCATTGGGACGATGGGTGGCATGGGGCAGTGCATGTATGCTTACATTCTCTCCTCGCAGCACCACATACCTGTCCGCAAGAAGCTTTGCCACCAGAGCTTGAACTAGCATCTCCATTTGCAGGTGGCTGATCACAAGGAGGAGGATGGCAAGGTCTGTTGCAAGCATGGACTCCACATTGGCGATTCTTCCCACACGGTTGGTTGCACCTGATATCCTTCGATCCACAAGGGATGTTCCTCAGCATCACATGTCCCCCAATGCACTCTCTCATTACCGGCACAACACAAGGTGGACAATCCCCAAAATGGCATGAATGTGAGGCTGGATGGCCACAAGGCTGCGGAACTGAACACTGATGTGGGCAGGATGGAGTTGGTGTCCCACAAGGCAGCGGTGGTGGGATAGAGGTTCTGCCACAGGCACAAGTGAGATCAGTGAATATAGTCTCCATGCAGGGTGGGCAATGACCGCTGTGGCAGAGTAGCTGGCACGCATGCTGCCCGCATCGGAGCTTCTTGCCACATGATATCTGGCAGAGATGGGGATCCCAGCCACCACCTTCAAGCTGTGCAAACTGCCTAGACAGCGGGCAACAGCACTCACTGCACCGGTGCCTCCCACAGTTTTTCTTGCGCCCACAAGGCTTGTTGCAGCGGAACTCTTCCACTGAGACCTTGTAGCACTCCACCATCTGACCTGATGAGCCACAGCGGCACTTCTGCTCAACACGGACCAAGCAAGGAGGGCACTCTCCCTCGTGGCAATTGACCTTGCACCTATGCACTCCACATGGCAATTTCTTATCGCAGACCTTGTCACAGGTGGGAATTGCGTCCAAGCAGCTTGCCCTCCTCTCCTGCAGCCTTGTCTTGCCGCAATGGCATGTAGTGACCTTCCCTGGCATGAGCTCGCACTCCCCACAAGGCCCTGGGTGGCACATATCCTTGCAGGCATGATTACCACAGGTGAGCGTGCGGCCACACACTTCGCTGCAAGAAAACACCCCATTCTCCTCAGACAGCTTCCCCTTCACCACCATGTCTCCACACAACAGCGCCTCGTTCTTCTTCCCACAGAAGCACCGCGCAGAGATGACAACAGCACAATCCCCGCACGGCCCGGTGTGGCAGACCTTCTCGCAGCGATGCCTTTTACAGGGCAGCATCCGCTCACAAGTGCGGCCGCAGGTCACGGGCGTGCTCCGGTCCGCGCAGCGCCTCACGATGATCTGCTTCCCGCAGGGGCAGGGCCGGTCCGGAGCAAAGGCTTTGCAGGGAGGGCACGGGCCCGGGTGGCATTGCAGGACGCAGACGTGCGGGCACCTTGTGGCCTCAGCGTCTTCCCCCATGGCGCCATGCGGTTCCTCCTTCTCGAGCGGCTTGGAGCAGGGCTCGCCGCAGGAGTGGGGCGTGAGGTAGTGGTCGTTGGGGGGATCTCGCCGGCGGCCGCAGAAGCAGGTGTAGGCGAGGTCACGCGCGGGGGTGGTGTGCACGGACTGGCACCCCGGGCAGCGCCAGGAGGAGGGGTCCGCGGCCGGCGACGCGTCGGCGGCGGAAGCCGGGGAGCGCACCCACTTGCGGATGCAGGGGAGGTGGAAGATGGAGAAGCAGCTGCCGCAGGACCAGATGGGCGCGGACCGCCGCACCATGTCGTAGCAGATCATGCACTCCACCGCGCCGCGGGCGAGCTTGTCCTGGATCTCCTGCACGAGCTGCGGCACGGCCCCATCGCCCCGAGTCGCCGCAGGCGCCGCGGGGGTCGAAGCCGGCACCGGCGCGCGCGCTGGCGCACGAGCGGGCGCCGCGGGAGCTGTTTGCCTCTCCGGCTGCGGCTGGCCGCGGCGACGGTGGCCCGCCGCGCTGTCGTTCTGGTCCTGAGGCGAGGCGGGGCGGCGGTTGTGGCTGCTCCCGTTGTTGCCGTGATTGAAGCGGCGCGGGCGGCGGTTGGATGAGCGGGCCTCCGAGGCCGGGCCCGGGGTAGGGAGGGGCAGGATTGGGGCGGCGGCGTCGGGGCCGGGCGCCGCGGCGGCGGCGGCGGAGCGAGGACGCCACACGGGGCGGGAGGCGGCAGCCACGGGTCCACCCCCGCGGCGGCGATCGGTGGAGGACTGCATGCGGCGGCGGGGCGGGAGGGGTAAACCTAGGGTTGCGTTGCCTTCCGTTGGGTCGGGGTGGAGGTGGTGGAGTACGAGCGAGTGGTGGTGCAGGGGTGGAGAAGCGGCGGGGCGGGAGGGGGGAGGGCGGCGCGGCGGCGGAGGGTAGTGGTGGGGAGGGGATGGCGAGGGGTATTTGATTGGGGGAAGAGCCTTGGAGAGGACGGCGAACCGGCGATGGGGAAGGAGGAGAGGAGGAAGGGAGTAGGCAGGCGGGTGCCGGCTTGGGTCGGTTCGGGGATGGTTCGAGATGGGGTGCGGTCGGGTCGGTTCGGTTTTTGCGGCTGTGACGTCACCACGTGTGTATACAGTATCTACTACCTGGCGCTGCTGTGGTGCATCGTCAAATAAAACGGCGGCAACATAAAAAAAGAGGTGGATATATAAATACAAATCTAGTAAAATCATGTGGCCTCTTTACAAATAGAGTCTACATGTTGGTACAAAAGTATAGAGAAGAAAAAGAGTAAAACTTTAACTCTTTTGAATATGGCTGAGGCCGGAACTCTCTTCAATTACTACAAATGGTCTCGCCATATAAATCATGAATTCAAAACCTTGATCACGCGCGTGTGAAACTAAAAATAGAGTAAATAGTGTCATAGGTTCCTACCATGAAAAGGATATAAGATAAATATGTAATGTATCTAAAAGACCTCAAAGGTATGTAGGCAAAGGAAAACACACAACTAACATGGCTTGAAATAACCAAAGTCCAAATAATTCTTCTAATTAATTCACTACATCCAAATTAAATAGGTGTTTGTTCCCACTTATTCGATGGCGGCAGAGAATCATATAATCCCGCCAAACGTTTTGTGATATATTCGCTTCTTCCCATCTCGTCGTTAGCGAGAATCAAGAATGGAACTACGAATCAAGAATTGATAAGAATGATGCAATATGAAAAGTCGGCGATGGCGTGCCCATAGGACACGGAAACAAACAAATATGTCCTACATTTTGTCGTATGTACATGTTTCGTATATGAATGGAGGGAGGAGAGGTAGGGTACGTTTGGGATGGAGGGATTAGTATCAACATGTGTAACAAGCAGAACCCTTTACATTTGATGGAGGGAGTAATCGCTAGATCACCTCTTGATGATAAAAAGAGGGCCTTGACAAAGCAGGGGAAACATCATGTGTAGAACACAAGTTATAAATCTTGAGAAATTTGTCAACTACCGATGATGAGAACATGATACTACTAGATTATTAGTGCATCTTTTCTGACATGAGTAAAATCAAGTTTTATTTTGGCCGAAAGCTTCTTTCCTAAATTTCTAGTGTCGCACTTGTATTTCATAACTTCGTATTGATAAGAAAATTCTGAAGAGAGAAACCCATAAATGTGGACATATGTACTAGCAGTACGGAGCATATAAATTTCGTCGGTTGATTTTCCTGAGAGATGTTATTTTTTTATTAACAAAAGGTTACTGGTTTATTTTGTCCCTCTCGTGTGATGTCGACAGTGCACGCTGAGCGGATAGTCAAAGCGTGATGGGAGGAAACTTGGGCGCCACGGACACAGAATCAAGAAGATAGGCCGGCTCTGAACCTTTTAATTATTCTGGTCCTGGCAAGCAACTGCAGACGTGCAAGGAACATGGTAGGCAGCTGAGCTGGTACACGTACGGCACCCATGTTTACCAATAAAAATATGGGAAACATAACGAAAGAAATACTGAAGATAGAAATAAAAAGATCAGCAGAATCGCATAATTAATTAGACGTTGCAGTTAGAATAACCTGCTTAGAAGTTTTGTTAATAGTGGAACTGTTGAAGAAATTCCTTAAAAATAAATTCGTATAGCAGCACTGAGTTCCGGTTCATTTCCAGCATAAAGAGAACGGTTAGTTCAGGTTTAATACTACAGTATTCATTTCTATTTTTCATGACGTGTCTGACTATTTAACTAAACCGGGGCCATAGCTTCCTTGGGGACCTTATTATCATTTCGTTATACGAATTTCCATCCATCAGCCCAACCAATCTGACGGGCCCGGAAAGCTGTACTTGCAGACAGGGAACTGCTTTTCTGATGATCCAAAACAAAAGGGAAAGGGCCTGGGCCACAACCAAACGTTAGCCAATTTTACTGATCTAGTCTTCTGACTCTGTGGATCAGCCTTTTACAGATCGGACAGGCCTTGTTTTCCTCTTCTACAATCCTGAAACGGAAATCAGAAACAGGCATTTCTTCATCTTTATTCCAGGGCAGTTTAACAAATTTTATTATCTTGGCAAACTGACTTACTCCCTCCGTTCACAAAAGAATGAAATTCTGAGTTTGTCCTAAGTCAAACTATTGCAAGTTTGACCAAATTTATATAGAAATGTAATAACATTTATGATATCAATTATGTATGATATGAAAATACATTTCAACACGAATCTAATGATACTAATTTGGTAGCATAACTCTTAATATATTTTGATATAAATTTAGTCAAAGTTACGAAAGTTTGACTTAGGACAAAACCAGGATTTCATTCTTTTGTGGACGGAGGAAGTAACATTTAGCCTTTTTTTTCTCTAGGTTGACTTTCCTAGAGTGATATAATTAGAACTTGAGTAACTTTGATTTGACATTTCTATCATTGTTGCGAGATTCAAGATGATGTACTTTATACCTAAAAAGTCAATGAAAATTGCGAAAGAAATCTAAGCTGGCTCTGAAAGGATCCCGTTAACTACAGCTGAGAAACATACCTCGTCGCACATGTAAAACAGGTAAAGCAATGGCCACAGGGTGTGAAGAAGCAACTGCATGGCGCATCATAGCAGATCTTGCACATCTTGTCGCTGTTGGAATCGTCGGCCTGGCCCATACTGGACTCAGGCTGCTCTTCGGTTGCGCCGTAGCTGAAGAACTCCTCTTTTCTTGGCAGGATCGGTTCAGTTTCACGGCCTGTTGCATCTTGATGCCGAATTGGTTCCTGCCCTGTGTCACCATTTCCTGCTGGTTGCTTCAGCAAGCAGTAGAACACCCCCAGTAAAACCACTACAATCGAAAAGCAATGGCAGTGGAATTTGTAAATGAAAATTACAAGGATATGAACAATGGATAAGCAAACCAGAAGTAGTTATGAAACAGCTAGCAACACCTGTTATCACAAAGTATGGGAACCATTGGGAAGCAAAGGACACAACAGCAACCAGGACATTCATAGAGACCTAAAAAAATTAATAATGTGTGATAAGCTTTGGGCCAGGATTTTTTTCCTTTCATTCTTTTTAAAAGATAGGGAAACAGGAAGAGATAAGTACCTTCTCTCTCTCTCTCAAATAAAAGGAAGAAGTGATATGTACCTTTGACTGCTACCAGTTGATGGTAGTGGTACCTGTAATCAAGCGAGAAACCTCAGAAACTGACAGGGAAGTGCTCTGGATAATAATATCATGTTTGAGATCATAAGGTAGTGGAGACAGAGGCAATAGTGTTCGTGGTGCGTAACTAATTGGTCATAAGGAGTACAAGATGTTTTCGCTTGTTTGAAGCTCGTTGTGAGTAGGGACTGTAGGTGACAGGCGAAGAACTGCTAAAACCTACAGCTGGTTCTGAAAGCCTAGAACAGGTGGACCAGTGGTTGTGGTAACTGCTAACCAATGGCTGAAAGGCTAACTACCATTCTTTCTGGTCAAATAGTTGCTACAGAGGATTTTGAACTATGCACTAGAGCAAAGCACCAGATATAAAGTATTGTCCCAGAGTCAATCTATTCTAACTACTTGTCTTAAAGTTGCCTGAGATACGAGAACCACAGCAATAGGCGATTCATACTGAACCAATTGCTAGTGGAAATATAATCGCGAGCACGGGAATTAGAATATATGAATGACAACCTTAGAATCTGGTTCTGGTAGATTTGCACTCATACAGGAAATACGGCACTTGCATTCCTCATCAGGTCTGCGCTTTTATTGGCGTGCAGTGTTGAATGGTGGACGGATCAGAATTTCTAGTTTGTTGCTTCTCATTATACTATAGCATAACAATGTCATAGTTCATTTCTGTAAGCGTTCTCACTAAGGTTGTTAACGATTTTAACTTGTCTTAGCACAATAATACAAGACCCTCAATACAAGAATACAGATCACGCCTTGAATGGAATTTTGCTAGGGATGATATATATATATATATATGTTGCTGTACTTTTGAAGGTTACGTTCTACTACATTTTAGTGCAATAATTCCCCACATGGCCACGTGGCCCGTGTTGCCTCAACCCCAACACCCCCTATCAGTTTATAATGCACACCCCCTTATGTTATTCTTTTGCGAGTACAATGTTATAAATAATAGAGGTTGAATAATTTGAATGTATTGGGCGTCAAGGATTATTTTTAGAGGTGCTAAATTTCTCAAGAACATTGAAGAGAATATGACAAGGAAACAATATATTTACATTGGCTCCAATATTGTCTACCTCAATGAAAGCTTGCTAAAGATTTATTACTATGGGTCTGCATGGGAGTGAAACTTGGTCATTTTGAACTGCACGTTTGAAGCATGCAAGTTGAGATTCATGCAAGCTCACCTAATTAGCATCCTGGCCGGTTTATTATATTATTTTCTTTATTTATCTATATAGTTGCTGGTTCGGTCAGACTAATTAGGTAGAGTAGGAGTCGGACTAGCCAGACATATGGGCTGTTCGGCGAGGCTGGGCCTGTGAGCCTATATAGCCTGGGTAGCATTTTTTTTGTAAGGCAGGTTTTGTTTATCGTGGATTTTATCCCCTGGTGAGCCGTCGATCCCTCAAACCTTAGGTGGTGATTCCATAGGTTCTTTGTGCTGACGATTATCATCCTGGATCTTTGCACTACTGCTTGAACGTACTTTGGATTTCTTCGGATTTCCTCATCTTCTGATCGTGGTTCGTCGCCGTGGGTGGAAAAATTTATCTACATCTTCTAATCATGGTACGTCATCACCGCGGGTGGAATAACTCATTAGGGTTTGGATTGCATCGTGTACTGTTAGCCGATCCCTTATGGATTTCTTCGGATTTCCTCGTTTTCTGACCGTGATTCGTCGCCATGGGTGGAAAAATTTATCTACATCTTCTGATCATGGTACGTCATCACCGCGGGTGGAAGAACTCATTAGGGTTTGGATTGCATCGTCTACTGATAGCCGATCCCTTCTGCCAGATATCTATATCTGCTACCGTTACTATTCGTGGCCGTGAGAATTATCTGTTCGAGTTATCACTGTTTGTAGCGACACTTTAGTTGGATTAATGTCCGCGTATTGAGAAGGAGCCGTAGCTCGGTTGGCAGAGCTGCCGGTGGGCAGCCTGTCCGCCAGCGTTCGATTCTTAGGATCGGCGCTGGTGTTTCTCACCAGGGCTTCGCCTCAGAATGAGGCAATCAAAAAAAAAAAAAAGTCCGCGTATCTGTTCTGACGTGAGACAGTAGTCATCCAATTAATTTAATACTTTGCATACGCTTGACAGTGGTAGAAATACAGCTTGCCCTGTTGAGGTAGGTTACGACAATAAAACATCTGCTTATTTCAGATTGCTTTGGTGATCGGTCAAAAATATTGCTATACTCTGCAACACATCTAGAGTATTTGTGATACTTGCTCGTTAAATATTAATTGAGCCGTGTCAGTAATATTCAATATTAATTGAGCCGTGTCAGTAATATTCTGGTGTTGGGCTGATTTATTTTCTCGGTTTTTTTTGGAGAAAAATACCGTGAACAGTTTAGTTGTTTATTCAAGTATCGTGAAAGATTGGGAACAATTTTTGGACAGTATAGGCTTGTTCTTATCATTTGGTATCAGTTTGCTGGATTTTTCACGGTACTTTGAAAATTTTTATTGCTGCTGAATTGATACGCTGAATGATTATACTTTTGACGTGAAGAAACAAAATCGTTCTTCCTGAAATTATGATATTATTGGAGACGACGACTCTATCGATAAGTATGGTCTTACTAGAAAAAGTAAGCTTGTGACAAGGCTGCGTACAAAATCTTCTCCTTCAGAGTATTACGAATGGAAGGGTCCAATATTGGATTTTGTTTAGGGTGGTGCTTTACCATCTAGCGAGTTGGTTAATTTAGCAAAGCAGACTTTCTCTTACGTGTTTTGCAGTGGTGGATAAAATTTCGGAAACATGTTACTCATGCTACATCATGGAAAGATATGAGAGATGCATTAAGACACAAGTATGATCCATCTATTGAGAAGCGTGTACACAAGTCGACGAAAGTTCGTGCTGGCTATGCCCTCGGACAAAGTAGAGATTCATCTATGGCAAAATATTTTTCTTCACAGAAGTGTGAGAAGAAATCCGTTGTTGCTGGTGCTGCAAAATTTTCTCCTTGCACGGGAGATAAGAAGTATTCTACTACTAGCATAGATGTACGTGAAACATGCACGTGTTGTGAGATAATTAAGCAGACAATAGGAAGGAAAAAAAGGAAAATAGAATTAAAAGGAAAGAATCCTGATTGATTAGCGTCATTCATTTTTTATTAAAACCAAGAGAAGGAAAGTAACATGTGGGTATAGGTATAAAATGAGGTGAGAAATAAAGAGAGAAAGTGGATGAAACATTTTACATCTATGGGTTTTGGGCTTTTGCACCTCTTTCTAACCTTTTCCAAATTGCGTAGTGGGATCAACGTGAGAAGTATACCAATGCTTTTGTATGTAAAAAAGATTTTTAGAAAACTCGCCCTTTTATTATTCTACTACTACTATTGTATCGCAGAAACCTATTAGCCAAAGTGCTAAAAGTTCTCCTAAAAAGCCATTCTTGGTTCTAGCGGATAGAAGTATTTCTAAGAATAAGAGTGATACATTGTCAGCCTTTGATAGATCCATAATTTCTATTGATCAATGCCTTGCAAAACTTTTAGTCTTGAGATTTGGACGGTCAATACTAATAATTTTTCTGCTTCTCAAGAGTCCATTCAAGAAACTTCTAATGTTGTTGATGATGCATCGAATGGCTTATCTATGATGGCACAAGAAGTACAGTCGGATGGTTCAGTTGTTACTGTTCAAGGGCAGCGCTCTAGCATTTTTCAGTCAAAATGCAAAATTAAAGACAAGCTGTGCAAACTCATTATTGATGGTGGTAGTTTTACTAATACCATTAGTTCAGATCTTGTGCATTCTTTATCCTTGTCTACTCAGAGGCTTCTGATGCCGCGCTACTAAAAATTACACATAAGGCACGGGTTAAATTTTCTATTGGCAATTATATTGATACCGTTGATTGTGATGTTGCGCCCATGAGTGCTTGTCACTTATTGTTGGGTAGACCATGGTAGTTTGATTTGGACGCTACACATGTTGGTCGTTCCAATAGTTATTCTTTTGTGCATAAGAGCGTTCCTCACATGCTTAAACCAATGTTAGAGAGTTGCCGAGGTGTTTGCTACTGTTAAAAAGAAGAGTATACAAGCTACTGAGTTTCCACCAAAGCCGTGGACGCCTTTGTTTAAAGAGGGAGAGAATAATGTGACTCTAACTGATCAAATGAGTGCTCCTGAACTGGAAGAGAATGATGGAATCATCCCTATTCAGTCTAGTTCTATCTCTAATTTTCTAAAACAAGATATGACATCTGGAGAAGGGATAGATTCTAAAGTAAATGATGGTGAGTTTGTCGTAGAACCTAAAGAATTGTCTAGGGAGATATCAAATGTGGGAACTGTTCCATCTCGTGGAGGCAAGGATATTGCGGCCATCAAATCTCTAGTTATTGCTTCAGAGAAATCATGCAATGGCCCTAATATTTTAGCTTGTATGCCTTCAAAAGAGCATGTGGTTCAGTTCTGTTCTTTCGTTGTTGACAAGGGTGAGAAAGTACTGATCCGCTCTATGCATTACAAGTCTCCGCTAAAGAGTGTTGATTATCAAGAAAATGAAGTGACCGAATTTATATCTCAGCCGAGGACAGCTTTGTTTCAAGAAGGGAAGAATGATGAGACAATGACTCATCAAAAAATCGCGTAATCCAGTCTTGTAGTACCGCTTGTCGGTGGAAGCTACATTAGCCGCTCCCAACCCTAGTCGCCGTCTCAAGGCCGCCGCCGCCGCCATCACCCCCTGAGAAATCCCCTCTCCCATCCCCCACCGCTTCAATCCAGCGCTCCAATCCCACTCAAACCGATCTCAATCTGGATGCACCGTTTTCCACAGTTGACGAAAGATCCTGACGGGTCTCCGACAGAAAAGGCAGGTGTCAACCAGAGCAAAAGCGGCGATTCTCCCGTCACATCGACAGAAAGGTAAATCGGCCAAGGTACAACACGCGTCCTCCTGATTCCTCATGCAATCGGTTTCGTCTCTTCTAGTCCTGCGGGTAGTCATGTATATATACGGTAGTCAAACCCTGGATCGAGCCTTTCTCGCCCTTTCCGCCACCACTCCTGCCATGGAACCCACCAACGATCCGCCACCGAGAGCAGTCATCGTTCCTCCAGATCCAGCCTCTCACCCGTTGGATCTAGATCTTCCCTCCATCATCGGATCAATGCAGAACCTCAATCTCCAACCAATCACCCCCGTGATCCACTTCCAAGAGGAAGAGGCCCCGAGAGAGCAAGAAGACACGGAGTATGGGATACTGATGAAGCTGGTGGACCCCAGAAGGACCTTTGACGACATCCCTTTCCACACGGTCAAGAATGACATGATGAGAGGATGGGGACCGCACTTCTACAAGGTACAAAAGGTTCAGAATAATATGCTTTTAGCTCAGTTCAGGGATTTGGAAGGGCTCCAATCGGTTTGGGCTAGGCAGCCATGGAATGTTAGAAAGGACACTCTGCTCTTTGAAAAGGCAGACCCCAGTAAGGCTCCTGATCAGTTCACTTTCAAGATTCTGTAATATCGCAGCTGGCTGCTTATTTACTGAGTGCAAAGCTTCAATTATTTCAGATAGTAATAATCTAGAAAATCCTTCGTTGATACAATTTGGAGCTTTTCCTATTGACAAGAAATATATCAAACAGCATGATAAAAAATTCACTACTTCGTCAAGGATTATTTTTAGAGGTGCTAAATTTCTCAAGAACATTGAAGAGAATATGACAAGGAAACAATATATTTATATTGGCTCCAATGTTGTCTACCTCAATGGATGAAAGCTTGGTAAAGATTTATTACTATGGGTCTGCATGGGAGCGAAACTTGGTCATTTTGAACTGCACGTTTGAAGCATGCAAGTTGAGATTCATGCAAGCTCACGTAATTAGCATCCTGGCCGGTTTATTATATTATTTTCTTTATTTACCTACAGTTGCTGGTTCGGTCAGACTAATTAGGTAGAGTAGGAGTCGGACTAGCCAGACATATGGGCTGTTCGGCGAGGCTGGGATTGCCAGCGTATATAGCCTGGGTGGCGTTTCTTTGTAAGGCAGGTTTTGTTTATTGTGGATTTTATCCCCCGGCGAGCCGTCGCTCCCTCAAACCCTCCTCAAACCCTAGGTGGTGATTCTCTAGGTTCTTCGTGGTGAAGATTATCGTTGCGGATCTCCGCGTAGATTTGTGTTGGTGTTCGATCAAGCTGCTGCTTGGGCGTACTCTGGATTTCTTCGGATTTCCTAATCTTCTGATAGTGGTTCATCGCCGCGGGTGGAAGAATTTATCTACATCTTCTGATCGTGGTACGTCATCACCGCGGGTGGAAGAACTGTCAAGGGTGTCGGTGCTCAAGGTAGCCGGACCTCGACTACGAAGCTCGTAGCTGCGGTCCATGGTGGCCGGCAGGGTTATGCCCCCACGCCGTCCTTCTTCGTCGGTAGGGATGAGCACCCTAGCCGCCGGCTTGAGAGAGGGAGACGGGAGATTAGATGGAAATAATCTTGCTTAACCCCAAAACCACGTCTGGTACAGGGACTATATGGCTCTTGGCCAACCAAACCTTCCTAAACTCTAGGACTCAAAATAGCAACTAACAATCCAATCATATCTTTCTAAATCTAGCCACTAATTCCCTCCTGGGACATGCGCCCGGCTCGTTCCGCGGCCCTGCGCACGTCGCGAGCCCGGCGTCGTCGCGTATAGACGTGTCCCCACATGACATCTCTCCCCTCCTCGAGAGGCAGCTCGTCCTCGAGCTGGAACTGTGGGAACTTGCTGCGGATAGTGTCGACGTCTTCCCAGGTCGCCAAAGCCGGTGAGGCGCCCTTCCAGTGTATGAGTACTTGCTGCACGCCGCGCGCCAGGCGCGCCTTGACAGCTCGAGCCGGCTCTGGAACGACCGCGCCATGGCGGACTGCCGGCAGGGGTGGTGGCGTATGGGGAGGATCGCCATGGAACTTCTTCAAGAGGCCGACGTGGAAGACATCGTGCAGCCGGACTTGAGGCGGCAAAGCTAGGCGAACAGCGACGTTGTTGATGAGCTCAACGACGCGGTACGGGCCGTAGAACCTGGGCTTGAGCTTGCCGGATGTCGCCTGGGGAAGAGACGCAGCCGGGCGCTGGCGGAGACGGAGGAGAACCCAGTCGCCCACCTGGAAGTGGACCGAGCGATGGGCCCTATCATAGTGGCGCTTCTGCATGGCCTGGGCTTGCTCCAAACGTAGGCGAATGTCCTCCAGGAACTCCGCGCGCTCCTCCATGGTCTTGGCCACCGCAGCGATGCGCGTCTCGCCCGGTTCATAGGACCGAATGGACGGAGGGTCATGCCCATAGACGACGCGGAACGGCGTCTCGCGCAGTGAGGACTGGAATGAGGTGTTGAAGACGTACTCCGCCCAGGGCAGCCATCGCAGCCAGTCGCGGGGCCGGTCACCTGTCAAACATCTCAAGTACATAATGATGATCCTGTTAGCGGACTCAGACTGCCCATCTGACTGGGGGTGGAAGGCCGTCGACATCTGGAGCTTGGTGCCGCTCAAGCGCATAAGCTCTCGCCAAAAATTGGAGGTGAACACGGTGTCGCGGTCGGATACAATGGACTGTGGAATGCCATGCAACCTGACAATTTCAGCAAAGAACGCCTGCGCCACACTCTCCGCCGAGTACGGGTGCGTGAGGGGGATGAAGTGGTAATACTTGCTGAAACGGTCGACCACGGTGAGGATGACGGACTTGCCCCGGACGTGTGGCAGCGCCTCCACGAAGTCGAGGGCGATGTCGGTCCACACGCCTTGTGGCACGGGCAGCGGTAGCAGCAAGCCGGCCGGGAGGAGATGTTCGGACTTGTGACGCTGGCAGACGGCGCACGCCCGGACCAGGTCCTGTACCGCGCGCTTCATGTTGGGGAAGTGGAAATCACGGCGGAGACGGTGCAGCGTGCGCTGGACACCCTCATGCCCCTCCGCGTGGACGGCCAGTAGAGCCTCCTGCAGCAGCGGCGATGACGGTGGAATGTACAGCCGCCCGCCGTACTGAACCAGGCCATCTGCCAGCGCCCATGGTAGCGATCTGGTGCCCGCCCGGATCTCGTCGTGTAGGGAGACGAGGGCCGGATCGGTGGCTTGTGCTTGGCGAAGCCGCTCGATGAAGTCGAAGCGCGGGGCCGAGAGTACCATCACCGCGCCATCATCTGGAGTGTCCCGGCGCGAGAGAGCATCTGCCACGGCATTAGAATGCCCCGGCTTGTACTCCACGGAGAAGTCGAAGCCTAGCAGTTTGCCGACCGAGTGATGTTGGGGGATGGTCGACAGCCGCTGGTCGAGGAGATACTTGAGGCTGAAGTGATCGGTCTTGACGACGAAGCGGCGCCCCCATAAGTACGGCCGCCAATGTCGAATGGCGTGCACGAGGCCGATCAGTTCGCGCTCGTAGGCGGCGAGAGCACGGTGCCGGGCGCCACCGGCCGGCTGAAGAACGCGACCGGGTGGCTGTCCTGGACCAGCACTGCCCCGAAGCCGTGAGAGGACGCGTCGCACTCGACCACGAACAACTTGGTGAAGTCCGGCATGGCGAGCACCGGGGCCGAGGTCACCGCATCCTTGAGGGCGGTAAACGCAGCCGTGGCCGCCTCGGACCAGGAGAACCCATCCTTCCGAAGAAGGGCAGTGAGCGGTGCGGCGATGGTTCCGTAGTGGTGCACAAACTTCCTGTAGTATCCGGCGAGGCCGAGGAAGCTACGCACCGCGCGCGCCGACCGTGGCTGCGGCCACGCCCGCACAGCCTCGACCTTGGTCGGATCCATGGCGACACCCGCGGCCGAGACAACGTGGCCGAGGTACGCGACGGACGACGCCGCAAACGCGCATTTGGAGCGCTTGAGGAAGAGCTGGTGCCGTTGCAGCTCGCTGAAGACGGCGCGGATGTGGCGCAAGTGGTCTGCCCATGTGCGACTATAAATCAAAATGTCGTCAAAAAACACAAGCACAAAGTGGCGTAGGAACGGCCGGAGAACATCATTCATTAATGCCTGGAACGTGGCCGGGGCGTTGCACAGCCCAAAGGCCATGACCAGGAACTCGTAGAGGCCGTCGTGGGTTCTGAACGCCGTCTTGTGGACATCACTTGGCCGCATGCGAACCTGGTGATAGCCAGAGCGCAGGTCTAGCTTGGTGAAGAAGCAAGCCCTATGGAGCTCGTCCAGGAGCTCATCGACGACGGGGATGGGGAAGGCGTCTTTCACCGTCAGCGCGTTGAGCGCCCTGTAGTCGACACAGAACCGCCACGACCCGTCCGGTTTCTTGACAAGGAGGACCGGGGACGAGAACGCGGAGTCGCTGCGCCTGACGATGCCTTGCTCGATCATGGCGGCACACTGCCGCTCCAGTTCGTCCTTGTGAGCGGCCGGGTACCTGTACGGCCGGACCGCCACTGGTAGCGCGCCCGGCTTGAGGGTGATGGCGTGGTCGCGTGCGCGCTGCGGGGGCAGGCCGGTCGGCTCGGCGAAGATGCCCCCAAAGCCCGCCAGCAGTTCGTCGAGGAGGGCCCTTGGGGACGCGGTAGCAGCCAGGAGGGGAGGCGCGCGCGCTGTGACGTCTGCCCAGCACACCGCCCGGCCCTGGCGAGTAAACGCCATAGTGCGCTTGGTGAAGTCCCAAACGATCGGGCCCAAGGTCACCATCCATTGGGTGCCGAGGACCAGATCGTAGCCGGCGAGGGGCATGATGTAGAGGTCGACGCAGAACTCTTCGCCGGCGATATTAATGGGGGCATGGCGGAGCACGCCGGGACAGGAGATCCGCTCGCCGTTGGCCACGGTGGCCGTGAGACGCGGGCCGGCGTGAGACTGGAGGCCGGTGCGGCGCGCCGCCGTCTCCGCGATGAAGTTGTGGGTGGACCCTGTGTCAAGGAGGGCCGTGAAGGTCGCCGCGCCCACCGTCACGAGCACCTGCATCGTGTCACAAATCGGCATACCAGCGACCGCCCGGAGGGAGAACACCGGCGCGTCCCGCTCGGCCTCGCCGTCTGCGGGTGCGTCATCGCCGAGCTCGATGCCATCAATGTAGAAGAGCCGACGGCAAACGCGGTTGTGGCCCCTGGCGTAGGGCTCGTTGCAGTTGTAGCAAAGGCCGAGGCGCCGCCGTTCCGCCTGCTCCTCAGGCGAGAGGCGTTTCGCGTGGTTGGCCACGCCCCGGGCCTAGGCGGCCGGCAGCGCCGGTGGCGGCGCTGGGAGCGCCGGAAGGGCTGGTGCAGGCAAGGCGAGCGGGGTCGGACCCGCGGCCGGCGCAGGGTGCGGTGCCGGCGCCGGCAGCAGCGCCCGAGGGGCGGCCTTGACCGGTGCATGCTGCAGCCTATCAAGCTCCATCAACTCCACCTGGCGGGCCAAGCTCATAGCCGCCGCGAGCGTCTCCGGGTTGTGGATGCGGACGGCATTGCTGAGCGGTGGCAGGAGTCCGCCCGTGAAGAGCTGGACGCGCTGCGCCTCACTCAAGCGGCCCGCTCGAGGCAGGAGGGCTTGGAAGCGATTGGCATACTCCTCCACGGTTCCTGTACGCCGGCATTCGGTGAGCTCGAACAGCGGAGTGGAGCGGAGAGGGGGTCCAAACCGCAAATTCAGGAGCTCCTTGAAGCGTGTCCACGACGGTGTGTTCTCGTCCTCTTGGAGTTGGTTGTACCAGAGTTGCGCGACATCCTCCAGATGGTACGAGGCCATCCACACGCGCTCCTCTGCCATGGTGCGTTGCTGGCGAAAGTAGGAGTCGCACTTGTTGATGAAGAGCATCGGATCAGACTTGCCGTCGTAGCGTGGAAAATCCAGTTTCTGAAACCGTGGGGGACGATCCAGATCGCGAGGACGATCGCCGGAGCTGCTGTCCGAAGAAGAGGAGGGCCTCCCCTTCAGAGCCGCCACGTCGGCCTTCATGGATGTCATATCCGTGGTGAGAGACTGCAACATCTCCATCACATCCGCGATGGTGGGCTCGCTCATGGCTGCTGAATGTGGGGATGAGGGCGCGCTGGGTTGGTGGGCGGCGGCTGTGGAGGATTGGGTGGAGCGGGTGGGTGAGGAACGACGTGACCGTGATACCAGGTTGTCAAGGGCGTCGGTGCTCAAGGTAGCCGGACCTCGACTACGAAGCTCGTAGCTGCGGTCCGTGGTGGCCGGCAGGGTTATGCCCCCACGCCGTCCTTCTTCGTCGGTAGGGATGAGCACCCTAGCCGCCGGCTTGAGAGAGGGAGACGGGAGATTAGATGGAAATAATCTTGCTTAACCCCAAAACCACGTCTGGTACAGGGACTATATGGCTCTTGGCCAACCAAACCTTCCTAAACTCTAGGACTCAAAATAGCAACTAACAATCCAATCATATCTTTCTAAATCTAGCCACTAATTCCCTCCTGGGACATGCGCCCGGCTCGTTCCGCGGCCCTGCGCACGTCGCGAGCCCGGCGTCGTCGCGTATAGACGTGTCCCCACATGACAAGAACTCATTAGGGGCGGATGGAAGAACTCATTAGGGTTTGGATTGCATCGTCTATTGTATTGTAAGCCGATCCCTTCTGCCAGTTAGCTTTATCTGCTGTTACTATTCGTGGCCGTGAGAATTATCTGTTCGAGTTATCAGGCGACACTTTAGTTGGATTAATCTCCACGTATCTGTTCTGATGTGAGATAGCAGTCATCCAATTAATTTAATCCTTTGCATATGTGATATAGCTATCGCTTGGACAGTGGTAGAAATACAGCTTGCCCTGTTGAGGTTACGACAATAAAACATCTGCTTATTTCAGATTGCTTTGGTGATCGGTCAAAAATATTGCTATACTCTGCAACACATCTAGAGTATTTGTGATACTTGCTCATTAAATATTAATTGAGCCGTGTCAGTAATATTCTTGTGTTGGGCCGATTTATTTTCTCAGTTTTTTTTGGAGAAAAATAACGTGAGCGGTTCAGTTGTTTATTCAAGTATGTGAAAGATTGGGAACAATTTTTGGACAGCATAGGCTTGTTCTTATCACACCACCGCCTACGAGCTGATGGTTGCAACTACGTCCCTCACTTTGGAAGAAACAAGAATATCGTTGTAGCTTGTGGCAAGGAAAATGGTTTTTTGTGCCATATTTTCATATATTTATTTTGGTGATTGATTGATAAACAATACTTGGATTGATTAACTTATGCCAGTGTTAGTCTAAACGTTAAACGGTAAACAGTCAGTCACCTACCATTTAGCCATTATTCGGTGTTAAACGGCCGTTTAAACGGTGTAAATGGCCAATTAAACGGAAACGGAATGGAAGAAAGGCGTTCATGGATCTTTTTCCTAACCTATATAGAATCGTTAGGAAGAAACATGTCACCGTGGCAAGTGTCTTGAATAGTGTTCCTCTTAACATTTCTTTCAGAAGAAATTTGGTAGGGGATAATTTAGTTTCTTGGTATGAACTAGTTTCAAAAGTAGCTAATATTTCTCTACCTCCAGGTAATGATAAGTTTAGGTGGGATCTGAACAAAGGGGGAGCTTATTCGGTGCAATCTTTGTACAATGTCTTGATACAAGATAGATCTTTACCAAGGAATTCTAAGCTATGGAAAGTAAAAATCCCTCTTAAGATAAAAATTTTCTTATGGTACCTAAGAAATGGGGTAATGCTCACAAAAGATAATCTGGTCAAAAGAAAATGGAAAGGTGACACTAAGTGTGTCTTCTGTATTTCAACGGAAACAATCCAACATCTTTTTTTTTATTGTCATGTGGCAAGATCTATTTGGAATACCATTTTCATTGCTTTTGGCATTGACCAACCGAATAATATTTCTAATTTATTTAGATCTTGGCTCAATGTTTATAGCAAGGAACTTAAATTTCATATCCTACTCGGTGCTTCAGCTATTTGTTGGGTTATTTGATTATGGAGGAATGATATGGTTTTCAATAGAAAATCTTTTAACTCATTTGCACAGGTAATCTACAGGACGACTTATTGGATCCGCTGCTGGTCTGCTCTGTGTAGTAAAGAGGAAGAGAGGGGAAAACTGAAGGTGGGATGTCGACACCTGGAGAGCGTGGTTTTGAAGTTTTTCTTCAATTTTGGATGGCAAAGAGGTTACAGAATTGAAGTTTAATGTTGGTGGATGTTCAGTTTGCTCTAGTCCTATGAGTATTTATTGGTGGAGAGAAAATCTCATTTGCTATCGTCATGCAGTGTGGCATGTATGTTTCGTTGTTTTGATTTTAGACATGTGTTATTTTTGTTTTATAGCCTAAGTGCTATGTAAATGGATATTTGAACCAAATACACTAGTCTGTGAGCGTTGAGACTGGATATTTTTTTCCATCGTTTAAAAAAACGAATGCAGCAAGGTTAGTTCACGATCACCCGGAGGCGAGGCCGGAGGTGGCAGGCGTAGTCGTCGGTAGTTCGTACGTGCCGACTGCCGACGGGCGCCAGATGCGGAATTGCGTGGAGAAGCGGAGGAACGATTGATTTTGTACCCCGCCCTAGTAGCCCCTAGGCCCTAACACCAGGAGATCTGGTTCGGTTCGGCACGGGCGGCACCGGAGAGTATTTAAGATCGGGTTTTGATAGGATATTAGGATGTGATGGTCCTGTTTCTCTTTCTCAAAAGAGATTTTGGAATTTGTGAGTCGTATGCCTTCCGTAAAACATGTATAAGGCGTGGGAATTTGGGAGTCGTATGCCTTCCGTGCCGCTTGCTCCATCTGGATGATCCCGTCCGGCCACCGCACGTACGGCCAGCTCTCCGGTGCCGTCGCCGTACCGTCAGTTCGTCACGCGCGCCCTCGCCGTCATCGCTGCTGAGCAGGTGCACCAGGAACGATGCCTCCCCGATGTGCCGCGCGGGCTCCCACCGCACCGTCACGCGCTCGCCCTTGCCGTCGTCGCTGCAGGCCGCCGGGCACGTCCGCGACCGCCGCGCGCAGGCGCATCGACGACGCCCGCCGCGTCGTCACAGGCACGAACTACGCCGGCATCCGCGGCCGCCGCCTGCGCAGTGCCACTGACGAGTGACGACGACGTCGCCGGGCCGTAGCCCCGCACTGTAGGCGCCGCCGCCATCGCGCGCCGCACCACCAATCGGACCGCGTCGCGAGCTCCTGGCAATCTGTATTAGTACTCATAGTTTTAAACAGCGGTTTATGAGGTTTAGCGGTGCACTTCAGAAAAATGCATTTAGCGGGCTATATCAGGATATAGCCGGCTATAGTGGGCTAAATAAGGCTACATCGCATAATTTTTTCTCGCTAAAACAGCTATAGCGGGCTATAGCTGAGGCTATAGCCAGCTATTTAAAACTATAATTAGTAGTAGCAGCAGCACGAACCGAGGCGAGTCACCGGCGACGAACGGGTGGTGTGCGTAGAAATAGGTTGAGAAGGGAGAGGCTTCGGATCGGGGGAGGTGACATGGAAGAGGATTCCGAGGCGCATATTGGGGCAACACCGGAGACGGAGGCGATGTTCAGCTCCACGGCCAGCCGCGCGTTGGCCGCGTGGAGGCGAGCTGCCCGCGCCGCCGTGCGCACGCCGCGCCGACTCGCGGTTCGACGCCTGCTGCTCATCATGCACGGCGTCCTGCAGCTCCGGCTCGCCCGCTCCCATGCTCGCCCTGGCGCCAAGAACCATTGCCGCTGCTGCCCGACGAGCGGGAAGGCTCGTGGGTGTGGGCGAACGAGCCCACTGCCGGCAGTGGTGACAGACTGGCTGGGGACGGCAGTATATAGATGTCCAAACGTGCCGCTCGGCACGGTCACGGTCAGGCACGGCACAAACCGTTCGGTACGTGTAAAAAATTGGTCCGTTGATTGACCAGCGGGACCGCCATATCGTGCATCACGCTTTCTAACCTTTTTTTTTCGAAAGCATGGCAAGAGTATTGCCGTGGCTAAATTTTATTAGATAAGAAAGAGAAAAACACTGACAAAAGAACAAAGACAAGCTCAATGCAGCAAAAAAATGCCAACCAAAAAACTCATGCTAACAAGAAGAAAAAACACTGAGACACCACTAGCTTGATGGAGTCAGTTTTCTCAAGTGTTCTTTAAGTTCTCTTTTTAAGTTGTTTGTATTCTAAGTCCATCTCTTATATACAGATAAAAAAATTCGACCAGCACGCGTGGCGTTTTCTTTGGATCAAGTGTTATAAGTTATAATCATAACTGCCAACCTGCATGGGATAACAATGGAATAACAGTCTCCCTGTCAAAGGACCGAGCGTTTCAGATTTTCCTTTTGTTTGGGGTGGGGGATGCGATGCTGACATCACACTACCAGAAAATAGGAAACAAACCCGGGCATCAACTTTGCATATTTTTAGAACTTATAGCATCTGCACATTATGTATCTGCATTCTCATTTATGAAACATATGGCGCACCATCATAACCGGAAATGTCACATTGTTTAGTCTTTTTTGGGTAAATGGAAACGATAAAGCATGACCCTCAGCTTGATTCTTGTACTGCTCCAAGGATCATCGTAAGAAGCTTGTTATCCATCACTCTGCTTACCCTGTCCTGTATGCCACACGGATCAATGGAAGTTAGCAACTGCACTGATAAAGGGCAACACAACATCTTAGTATTACACATTAACAAAAAAATGGAATTAGTTGCGTTTCTAACAGCCAAAGTAAACTTACATACAAAAATCATGAAATTTATCTATCAACATCTTACACCACCAGACTAAATATGATAAAAAAATGCCATGTGCTTCTTAAAATGGTTGTGAGTACAATAGTAGGTCATATAATATCCATCTCTGTTAAACAATAGTTTCCCTTGGATTATTAAGGTTTTCATTTCAAAATGTAAGAGGAAATACTAGAACAGAATTTGACCACCAATTTCCCTTATTTCATACATAAGGATTCCAACCAACAAAGCCATTGTCATTGCCTGGGTTTGCATTTTTGGAAAATAAAATAAAATTTCAACCCTCATCAAAAAGAACAAAATTTCAGAATTTCTGTGTCAAAGTAAAATTCAAACAAATTTAAAGTACAATAAATATTGACACTGGATAGTGCTTAAGCAGCTCAGGAACCAATAGCTGATGAATGGAGGTGTAGTGCAAGATGAGGGTGAGGTTGTGAGGTGCCCATATGTCACCCCTGGCTGGGTTTGAGAGAATAGATTTGAGAAATTGATTGAATTGTGGCCATTTTAGGGTTAAAAAGCGATTTGAATGGGTTGAGTAGCAGGGGGAGGCCTTTTTGTCTAGTTTGGCGTGGTTTCCTAAAATTTTAGACCCATGTAGATTTTTATGGCTCCCCATAGGAAACCAAGAAATTTCAGAAATTTTAAACCAAAATTATGAGCCCATATAGGAAACATAAGAAAGTTTGGAGCTCAAATGGCTCACTTTTTGTGCTAAAAATCTCAATGACTCATAGGAAACAAATGGTACACTATATGTGTCACAATCTAAATATTGTTAGATTAGTCGTTGATCAAACATAAGAAAGTTTGGAGTTCAAAATGCATATGAGCATCAGTTTTTAAAAATGGAGAAGTACAAAACTAATACATACCCGATGTTTGTATAGCTTGGCCTTGAGAATTATTGCCCACTAGACCTATAGATTCAGTCTCACCTCAGGATCAAGCAAGCCACGCAGCCTTTGATGATCGCGTGTTATCTCATCACTGATTGTAGATCTTCCTATAGTAATAGCATCCAGTTGGTTCTGGATACGATCCAGGGCCGGATTAACCCGAAAATATACAAAAGCACTGATCGCCGTGAAGCAAGCTACCGTAGGTGCAGCTTTTATGGCCCCTGCCGTTACCCCTGAAAATGACAAATGTGCTAGTGATAAGTCAAACCAAGGTACAAGTATGAATTGTTTCTTTGTAGATGTCGAAGTCAAAGCAAGAAGCTGTACTCGTTCCGCAACCAATCAGGGACTTTATTAGTATGAGCTTGAAAACCCTGAAGAAACAGGAAAGAAGAAACAACAACACCAATGCAAGTAATTAACGTCAAGGTTTGTAGGATCACATGGGTAGCATAGAGCAGGCATCATACGGATGAGCAATTTCATTGAATCAGAATTCAAATGTTTGACACCACCATTGAGATAGAATCATTCATCGCCAATTTAATTAGGTTTTTAACATAGATTTTTCACTTGACGGGTTGAGCCATGTTGTATATAAATAATAATAACACAATCCAATCTATGCTTAAATCGAAAAATTATGATCAATAACGTGTAAAGCTAAGTTCAGTTTTAGTTGACATGAAAAGACGCCACCAAATTTGCAATCTTAACCGATTATATATAAAGAAAAAAAAACGTCTGGCATGATAAATTAAGAAAAACATGGAACATGTTTTAGGGTTTTTTATCATAACATGTTTGAGACTTCTAGGTATTAAAGTGAGCAGCTAACTAAGTGCTTGTTTGGATCCACTACACATTCTCATTATCTAGCTAATAGACATTAGCTAAAATTATTAGCTAGATAAACTTTAGCTGGATGGATAATAACGGGAGTGTTTGGATCCACGTACGATGGATTGGCTAAAAAGTCAAAGAAAAAAAAAAGAAAAGTCTATAATACCCTTGTTTGGGAGACGAGTGGGTCTGCCTCCGTAAAATAGGATGGGGTACAACGGACATCTCGGCTGAATAATTTTCAGTATATGATATTATATGATATATATTATCCAAGTTTTGGTGAATTATGAGACAATGAGAATTTGGATATAGATAAACTTTATCTTTCCTGTTATCTAGGTATGTTTGGATCCTTATAGTTAAGTTTTAGCAGATTATGTTTATCTGACTGGATCCAAACAAACATTAAGGATCCTTGTACAGAAGAAGGCCGAGTGGCGAACTAAGCCTTGTTGGGAATCAAATAAACCCGCGGCCTGTGCATGCTGCGCGCGTGTGCTGATCGTGTGGCGACCAGGGATTACCTTTCCGAATTTTTTGCAAATCCCGGACAGCTCCGGAAACGGAAAACCGGTTGGTTTTCCGCCATTTTCCGCAAAAACCGACCGGAAAAACATTTCAAATTCAAAAACGGAATTCCGAAGAATTCCGGTCGGAATTCCAGGAAAAACCGACGGAATTCCGTGGATTTTGACCGGAAAATGAAAAGAACGATGAGAAAAAGCTGGAAAATTTATGTGCGTATGTAAAAATTAGAAATTTTGGCAGAGTTTCCTCTGTTTACGTGTACATTGACAGTTTATAGTACATAGAATATATGAAACTGCACCAAACAATTAGAAACACAACATTTAACACATAATTCATGTCCAAAGTGCACACCTACATAGTCCAAAGTCTATTAAAATTATTACAATTAGTCCAAACTCCAAATGCAAAAGTCCATAGTCTAATTATTACAACACAGTAAATGGGCTTGTCGATCCAAAAAAGTCGAAAGCGCACATGAAGCCTACAAGAGAATGCATCCATAGACCGTAGTCAATCCAAAATCCAAACTAGTCGTAAGGCATAGTATCTGCATTTAAAACTTTGTATCAAATGGATGGAATACGTAGAGAAAGCGAAACATACACATAAATAATAATGATACGATGAGTACCTCCATTCTTCACTCCTCTTCGTATCTCTCTCCCGGTGGTCTCTCATACGGATACGAGCCATACGTCTGACCAAACGGTTGGAATAGAAATTGCACATACTGAGGTTGGTGTGGTTGCAATGGCAACTGCACATACGTAGGCTCCTGAGTTGGAGGGAGTGGATAACCATGTGGTAGCATGCCGCTATATTCCATATAAAGCAATGATGCAATTTGCCACGGAACAACCGGGTTCACAGTCCCTGGTGGTGGCCACAGAAACCCTCCTTTGGGTGGAGAACTACCGTAGGGGTTCACGTTCCCCTGTGGCGGCCACTGAACACTGGAGGCAGAGCTGGAGCTATCTTCATCACATGCAAGGCGAGCCTGTCGATCACGTCGACGTGCGGACCTTGTCTGTCGTTGTGATGAGGGTGCTACATGATCTGTATCTTGTGTGGCATAGGTGAAATCGTCCTCACCAGTGAATGGGCTGACACCACCTTGATGCGAACCTGAACCACCCCCGCCGCCGCCGGCATTACCACCACCATCACCGTCACCATCACCATCACTGCTACTGGAACCACCATCATCATCACCGTCACTGTGACCATCGCCATTACCCTCACCCCCACTAGGTTCAGGAGTGGTGTCCTGACTACCAATGTCCTCCTCATCGTCAGGCCTCTTTTTCTTGCCTTTTCTCTGTTCCGGAGCAAGCTTAGTCTTCCTTTTGCCTAGACGTGTGTCCTCAACAGTTTTTTCGGCCCATGCCTCTAGATCTTCCTCATCACCCTGAGCACGGCCTATGTCAGTGAACATCTTGCTCGGCAATGGAGTGTCACTAAAATCTAAGTCTTCATCAAAAGCTGGGTCTCCATTAGACCTTACTTGCTGTATCCAATCTTCAATTGCTGAATTGTACAAAGAAAGATCCATGAAACTGCTAACTGGATCATAATCATAGGGATCTGCAACTTTGGTAGCACGATCCAGACACAGCCGGAGGTTGTAGTTGACAAAGACCAACTTATCCAATTTTCTGTGGCTTAATCTGTTCCGCAGTTTGGTGTGGATGTATGCAAAAGTGCTCCAATTCCTTTCACATCCACTAGATGATGCACACTGTGACAACAAGCGTCGTGCTACCCTTTGCAACGTTGGCGTATCTCCCCCAAATGTAGCCCACTAGACTGTGGTGGTGTATTACGGTCAATTGCCATTCGCTTAGCAATATCAGTTGAGAACTCACCAAGTTTCCTCCTGAATGTTTCAAATTCCTGTAGCGTATATGCCGTAGAATCAACATCCAACATTTTATCGACCCCCTTGCACACTAACGACATGACTGACTGTGATACTCCAATAGTGTAGTGCATGTAAGGGTTAACAGCACATGCAGTCCCCGTAAAGGTGCCAGTCATGACAGTGATCATCCTTGCATCTACCACTTTCATGATCCTTTCAAAGCGGGGGCGGTCGCTCACGAACTTACTTGCATATGTGTTCCTCATGTTTTGATACTCCAGTGTCACCTCACCCAAATTAGGATTTTTGTCTAAGTCAGCAAATCTCAGAAACATGTAAAGAGGCTCAACGTCATTGATCACCCACTCCAAGTTGTTCCACCAGTCAAGAGAGCACATGGAGTTAAAAGCGTACCTCCCCATTTCAGTTTTGAAAAAGCGGGTGTTTCTGAACTCAGGTGAGATTAACCATGCCATGAACTGGTCCTTCTTCTTAAACATACTTTCAAGGAACATGTAGTTCGTCCCAAATCTTGTTGCATTCCACTTAACCAACTCTCCACCAATAGCTTGCCTCATCATGCTATGGAGACTGTTCAAGTTGTAGAGCTAACTGCAAATTTTCTGCGCGCTTTGAATGCAAGCTTCATGCTCCGGCCACTTTCCTATATCCTTCAGCATGAGGTTGATGGTGTGGGCAAGGCAAAGCTGCCATGCCATGTGAGGGAACTGGTCGGTGAGAATCTCGCACGCTTTCTTGTAGTTCGAGCCATTGTCGGTCACAATCTGAACCACATTGTGATAACCCACTTTCATCACCACTGCTTTGATCTCCTGCACAACAATGCCGTGGTGACATTAGTATGACAGTAATGGTCATTAAGGGATTAGAATGAAGGCAATGCTGCAGGATTTACCTTCAATAAGTATTGGTGGTCTTGTATTTTGTCTGTTGCGTCGACAGACTTCATGAAATACATAGTGCCACCGCTGTACACCAAAAAATTGATGACCAAATTCCGCATAGGGCCTGTCCACGAGTCACACATGAGGGTCCCACCACATTCATCCCAGTCTTTCTTCCACTTCTCTATCTCGTTCTCAATCTCCTTTACATTCTGATCCAAATACTTCCCATCAATCTCCCTGCCTGTTGGTATTTTGATGCCAACACCTGCAATCACAGAAGAGGAAGCATTGAGAAGACAATCACGGAAACGAAAACATTCAACTCAAAATAGACGTAGTTACCTTGTTTCTGGGTTTCCATGATGGCAGCCTTAAAGTATGGGTCATCAACTTTTCGGCCTGAAATACCTACAACATGGCATGCCTTCACCCATGCCCTCCCGAGAAGCTCCCTCGATATCTTTCCCTTCACAGTCCATGGCCCAGTATCTATCCGTTGCTGTCGTGGAGCTGAGCTCAAACCAAGGTGGTAGTCCGTAACCCTCTCAGGGATATGTGACTGACTCTGAGTGAACATCGAAGGCAGCGGTCCACCACTGCCTGCTACACCACTCCCTCAAACACCGCTGCCTCGAACACCACTGCCTCCTGCACGACTGCCAGAACCAGATCCACCACCCCTGTCATAATGTGGCCCTGCGCGCTGCATGAAATCATACTCCTCCCGTGACTGCCGTAAGGTAGCCTGCAACTCTGCATCCTCATTGTATTGGCCTTGGCCCACCTCCTCCTCTGGGTCAAGGTCAATCTGCGGCGCCCTTGCCGCTGCGTCCCTCAGAAGCTTTTCTCGGGCCCTTGCTGATGCTCTGGCTTTGTTCCTGTCCAACTGCTCGATGAAGAAAGTCTTTACCTCAGGTGGAACCGAAGAGCAGTCCTTCACATCATGACCCCGTTGTGCCAGATGCTCCTTAAACTGGGTTGCCCCTCCCCCACTCTTCGTTTCCCTGCAATACTTGCATATGAATCCACCCTTGTACTTCTGGCCATGCTCCCACACTAGGTCCACCATTTTCCTACAATCACGGAAGATAGTGTCAAGCAAGTCAATAAGAATGGACCAATGGAGATAATATGGGGGTTACATACTAATGTATATACAATTATCGGTAGGTTTTCTAGATCATAAATCGACAATAATAAACATTTAAATCACTCATATTTTGTTTCATTAATCAACAAACATTTAAATCTGTAACATTCAACTAACAAATCGAGTGTTTACTCATAGGGCTTAGTTCACCTAACATCCACTTGATAAAAATTCACCTACGGCATAGATCAACTTGAATAAGCATCGACATTCATCTAATCCATAGCATTCAACATCACTAACCCTAGGTTTCCTACTGCTCATGTCACAAATCAATACCAACAACCATCTATACCATAGATCGACAACAACATACAACTAAATCGATGAATGCACTCACCTCCTTCCCTTTCCGCGCAGCAGAGAGCGGATTTCCGCTCAGTCGCCTCGGTTTTCCGCTCGGGAGCGGCGGAAATCCGCTCGGGATGAGCGGGAGCGACGACCGGAGTTGGGGAACGGGAAACCGACGCTTTCCGATCGGGATTCCGTTTCCTGCGGGCGGAATCCCGCCTCCCCGCGGCGGAATGTGGCGGCGGTGGTGGCGGTTTGTCGAGGGAGCGCAGAGGAAGGGTGCAGGGGAGAGGGAAGCGGCGGTGTGGGCTCTGCCAGGCGCGTCGGTGGAGTGGCCCAAGTGGATAAGGCTCCCTCAACATAACGGGTTTTAGGATCTTAACGGGTCCGAACCCAATTCTTCAATTTAACCAATCAAATCAACTTGGATTTGAACGATTTCAAGTGCTAATAGCTCAGAAAAACATCAGTTTTTTGTCATATTTTTTTCGGATTTTTTAGAAACTTTTTACAAATTTTTTTAAATTTTTGAATTTGAAAACGGAATCGGCCGGAAAATTCCGGAATTCCACTTTCCGTAGTCGTCCGGAAACGGAAAATTTTCCGGAAAACCGACGATTTTCCGTCGGAAAGGTAATCCCTGGTGGCGACCCGAGTCGTGGGGCATGCATGTGTTTGAGTGGGTCTGCAGCTTGCCGCGTACGCAGCGTATAGTAGAGTCAGTTACATGCAGTAGCTAGGGGCAGCTGCGATCTGTTCTGGAGCTAGCGTTTGAGTGCGTGTGCGCGCGCCTGGGAATTTCAACAGGCCTGACTGTAATGTAAGCTAGATCATCGGTGGGAGGCAGGTGCAGAAGGGAAGGGAAATCATATATCAGAGAGCAGCATTAGGCTGAGTTCAATGGGATTTTTTATATAGGTTCTCTAAACACTATTCAATATAAATGTAACTGTACACAGAAAGAGGGATAGTTAAAATAGTGTTTAGAGAGTGGAGATATGGATTCCCATTGGACTTAGGGGGTGTTTGGATACCCCGGTCTAAATTTTAGTCCCGTCACATCGGATGTTTGGACGCTAGGTAGAAGTATTAAATATAGTATAATTATAAGACTAATTACACAAATGAGGACTAAACGGCGAGACAAATTTATTAAGCCTAATTAATCTATGATTAGCAAATGTGATGCTACAGTGAACATTCGTTAATCATGGATTAATTAGGCTTAATAAATTCGTCTCGTCATTTAGTCCTCGTTTATGTAATTAGTTTTCTAATTAAATCATATTTAATATTTATAAATAGTATTCGAATATTCAATGTGACACGGACTAAAGTTTAGCCACTGAATCCAAACACCCCCTTAGCCTTACCTGGGTGGAGTAGCTGGAGAGGCGATAGCTAGCATGGTCTGGTACTCTGGTGGCCCTGGGTGACGGCAGCAGCGGATTGTATACGAGTCTGGAGAGTCTATTTTCTCCGGTACTCCCAAGTTACGACAACGGTCGACTGCTGTGCAAAGCTGCTGTCCCGTGCAAGCAGAGTTTCGGACTGTAGGATCTGAATCACACGGATGCTGAAGGTTATATTATGCATATTAGCGCGCACACAGGTCATCAATTCTCCATGTCCGACTGCAACAAGAATTTGAATCAAACAGGGCTTCAAACTTGCTCCAATATAGGCTGCAGTACTCATAACCAAGCTTCATCCGCAAATAAATCAACGTGATCATGGGGTTTCACTACAGTAATCGCGAAAACTCTCGGCGGTCCGTGCTTTGCTGCGAAAATTCGAGGATACCATGCATATGTCACGTAAAAGTACTGCATGTATAAAATTGTAAAAAATCGATAAAAAATATAAATATATGTATTAGTGGATTGTGACATGGCATGAAATTTATTGGGTTCTCGTGATGATATGGTTTCATGCATGTTAAGAGAAATAGATAGTTTGGGGCTCCAATTTAGAGATATAAGACAAGATTTTCAGCGGCTGTCTATAGTGGTAGAAAATAGGTTTACTTTCGTGGCCAGGACCGGCCGCTGAAAATAGAAAGCTTATTTTTGGCCGCTTATTACCACGTACGCCAAAAATAAATGAGTTATTTTCGGCGACTAAGCCTGGCCGCCGAAAGTTAAGGGGTACACGGCGCATACGCGCACACACACAACACAGACACACGCACTTCCTGCTGCCCCCGCTCCCTTTCTCTGCGCGCTGCAGCCGCCCCGCGCCACCTCCCTACGCCGCCCCTCCCCAGCCAGCACCTCGCATACACACATGCTTCCCCGGTCCGCCGCCCCAATCCACCGCAGACGCGGCGCCCGCGTGCCGCCCCTCCCCGCTCGGCGCCCGCGCCCCACTCTGAGCGGCCGGAGCCTCGCTCCCTCAGCCTGGCGCCTCGGACGGCTTCGCTCCCCCGCCGCCGAGCGTGCCACGTCTCCTCGGCCGGCGCCCCGGTCCCTCGGCCCTCCTCAGTCGACACCATCGAGCCCTTTCGAGGCCGGCGGCCACGGGCCACCGCGAGGCCAGCGCTCGCCCCACAGCCGTGGCCCTGCCTCGGCTTGTCCTCGCCCAAGTAGCTTGGGTCATTTTTACCCCTAGAGACAACCCAGCTCTAGCCGTAGAAAATAAAGTTTGTTATTTTCGGCAGCCGTCCTAGGCCGCTGAAAGTTGGCGCTGACTATTTTCGGCGGTCCAGCATAGTTCGGATTTTTACGCGGTTGAGTCAGGTTGCCGAAAGTTGGTCTGGCCCAGTAATTTTCGCCGGCTCAGCCGGCTGCCGAAAGTAAGCCTACATTCGGCAAAAATCCTTCGGCGGCTTATACCGCAAAAAATAAACGTTCTACCATATTTTCGGTGGTAAAACCCTTATTTTCGGCGTTTTTTGGCCGTTGAAAATTAGCTCAATTCATGTAGTATTTGTACAGATTCAGCTCATTTTTTCCAAGCTTCTAGGATTTCCTTGTGTTGCGCAGAGTGCACAGTGCAGACATCATCCACCCTGCACGGCCTCTCTCGACTACCTCCATCAATGCCGGCTTTTGGAGGCCCGGCGCAAGGGGCGATGGAGCTTTCAGAGCCATGGCCACCAACACCACCATGGGTGGCGCGGGTCGGAAACTTGGCGTGCAAGTCAGCCCTAGAGGTCGATAGAACAGATAAAACCCCTCCAGAGGGTAGCAGATCTGGATAAGACCCTTTTAAAATGATTTTCATTCATAGAAAACAATTTAATTTTAAAGAAAGATGGATTTTTTGGGACATTTTAGAAAAAACCGGTCTTCAACGGGTCGCCTATCCACCTTTGCATATCATTATTGTAAACACTTCTCACTCTGTCTACCGTAACATTACAGTATTATTTTATACTAAACAACCCACACACGCAACCCTCTCACTCTATCTACGGTAGGGTTACAATATTATTTTATACTAAATAGCTCGTAGACACGGCCCGTTGGAATTGGTCTTAACGATTGTAGCGGGGATGCCAGGGGCCATTTAACTTTTTGCCACTATTATGGATGTCGACTCTTCGTTTGACACTGTTCCAAACGCGTTTACATATTTGTCACTTTTAAGTGAGGGGTACCTAAAAAAAAATACCCTTTTATGATGTGGCACGCTATCGTGGCCGTTTTCTTGACGTGGCACGCCACCGGAGTTTGCCACCGTGTCACCGACATAATGCCACTCTCATCTCTAATATATTCTCTCTATGACATGTGGGACCTACCTGTCATGGCGTTCGAACCCGAGCACGCCGCCGCCGGAGCCCCTCGCGCTGCAGCTCGCGTCCTCGCTCGCGTCGCTTACCACCCCCGCCGAACTCCACGCCATGGCGGGGTCCTGCTACGCAAGGTCCTCTCCCCGGCCTCCGATATCGCTGCCAACAACGCCGCGCCCCAAGGGCCGCTCTGGCCGCAGCTCCGCGGGCTAGTCCGCGCACCTCCTCTCCGCGCTCCAGTCCGAGCTCGCCGCAATGCTGCTGTCCAAAAACACCTAGCCCGAGCTACTGCCGTTCCTCTTCCGCGCAGCCTCGGGCGCCATGAGCCAGAGCATCAGCCCCATGGCTCGGCCACACACCGTGTGGGGAGACGGCGGCACCGGCGACCGCGCGAGGCAAGCTGCGGCGAGGGGAGCGGCTGCGGGTACGGGCAGGCGGCGCGGCGGTGTGGGGCAAGGCAGGGAGCGCGGGACCGGTGGCGCGCGGCGAGCCGGCGAGGCATGGCGCGCAAGGCCGGTGAATGGTGACGGCCACACAGGCACATGGGGAGGGAAGAGGAGGCGGGGCAGATGCTACAGAGAAAGAAGAAAGAGGAATGACAGGTGGGTCCCGCATGTTATAGAGAGAACATATTAGAGATGAGAGAGGCATTGCGTTGGTGACACGGTGGCAAACTCCGGTGGCGTGCCACGTCAAGAAAACGGCCACTATGGCGTGCCACATCATAAAAAGGTATTTTTTTAGGTACTACTTACTTAGAAGTGGCAAATATGTAAACGCGTTTACAACGGTGTCAAACGGAGTCGCCGTCCATAATAGCGGCAAAAATTGCCCTGAAGCCAAGCCCGCTTCGGCCAGTATTTTTTTTTCAAGGACTCTGGCCAGTACTTAGGCTCTGTTTGGATACCCCTCGCTAAAATTTAGCTCACCACTTTTAGCTACTTGGACATCCAAACAAGACAGCTAAAAGTGCATAGATAAATTTTATCTACCATTATCTCATTAGCTGGAGAAAGAGAGCTAAAACCAGCTAAAAGTGGTCCCAGTGCTATCTCTCTCCTCACTTTCCACGGTTTGCCCTCCCCATCGCGTACTCTCTCTGCCCCCACCTCGTCCCCTTCCCATCTGTGCCCCCTTCACATCCGCCTCGCCGGAGCCCCACCACCCGCCTCGCCGGAGCCCCGTCGCCAGCTTCCCGGAGAACCACCTCGCTAGAGCGGGGAGGCAAGGAGCCGCCGCGGTCGAATCCGGCGCCGGCGGCGCGCGCGGAGGAGGAAGAGGTAGTCGGGGATGCGCGGCGGGTGGCGGCAGTTGGTGGCGGTGCTGTTGTCGGCGGAGGCGGTAGAGAAGCGCCTCCAAGCTCAGCGGCGGCCACGGATCCGGCCACCGACGTCGTCGCCGCGGCCTCCAAGCTCCGAGCGGGGTCGTCCTTGCTCCTCGTCGATTGGACATGGCTGCCATCGATTGGAGGTGGCCGACCTTCGATTGGAGCGGCCGCACGGGGAGGAGGAGGAGCATCGCCGCAGCGGCGGCGTGCGGGAGGAGCAGCATGGCCACGGCGGCGAGGCGCGTCGCACCGACAGGCGGGCGCACATGGCGAGGTGAGGACGGACGCGCCTCCGGCGGCGGCGGCGGCGTGTGGCGGGGGCAGGTGAGGGTGCGTTGAAGAGGAAGAAAGGCTAGTTAAATCCATTAATCAGGATCATAAATGTTTTTTAATACACATGTGCTAAACTTTAGCGAAAAATCCAAACAAACCTATGGACCAAATTTTAACCCCCAGCTAAAAAGAGCTGAACTTCTAAAATTTAGCTAGATGCATCCAAACTGAGCCTTATACTGAAACACTGCGCATCTAGATTTTTTTCAAAAAACACAGTATAAACACAAACGCTCGCACACCTGCGCACTCACTAACGCTAACACACGCATCCACACTCACCCTGTGCGCACAGCTCAGAGCTTGCTCTGGACGGTGATAGTCCTGGGCTTGGGCCGGGCAGGGGCGGGCTGCTTGGGCACCACGACGGTGAGCACCCCGTGCTCCACGCCGGCCCTGATCCCGTCCACCCGCACGTCCTCCGGCAGCGCCACGGCCCGCGCGAACTCTGGCTTCCCGCGCTCCGCCACGTGCCACACGGCCCCCTCCTCGTCCTCCTTCTCCTTCGCCGCCGGCGGGGTGCCCCTGATGGTGAGCACGTTGCCATCCTCGACCTGGACCTTGACATCGTCCTTGCCGAGGCCCGGCACGTTGACGCGGAGCACGTGGGAGGCCGGCGTCTCCACCCAGTCCATGGCCGCCGGCGCCGCGGAGGACCACTCCACCGCGGGGAAGGGCCGCGCGTGGAATAGGCGGCGTAACGGGCTCCCGAAGAAGAAGTCCACCATCGGAGCTGGAGGCTAGCTTAGAACTAGCTTGGAGTCAAGTTGGATCGATGGAGTGGGAATCGAAGAACAGTTTTGATTTCCAGGCACTTCTTTGGCAAGCTGATTGTACTTGGGGGAGACGGGGAAAGGGTGGATGAGCGGTTAATAAATAGGGAGACATCGATGTCGGAGGATGGTTCCAGAACCAGATAGAGACTGCATTGGCGAAATGATGTAGAGGCGTGATTTGAGAAGCCTCTGGAACATGCATCGTGGATATTAAAAAAATGGTAGGACCGAGCAAAATCACACACAACTATTTTCTATCGCAATCTCTAACTCAATGCCTTGATCACTTCTCGATCCTGTGCTAATCAGGCAGTACAGTTAAAAATAGTTTCTACAGTTGGACACTATGAAAAACTGCAACAAAATAAGCAGAACCAATCAAGCCCAATGTATCTAACACCACATTAAATGATGTTTGGATATTGTGATAAAATGAATGGGATATGAGAAAGAGTCGGCCAAAATTTTCGCCATGTTATATATATAAATAGTGAGATATAACATATTCCTTATTTTGTTTTATTCTATTTATATCATATATATGTATCCAAACATCACGGCCATTTAGTTCGGCTAGATTTTGAGAATCTAGCATAAATTCCAAAATCTAAAGAATCACTGACAATAGGAGATATATACTAGAAACATGGCACATTATCCAATATTAAAATCCAATAATCCGGACGCTGTGAGAAAATCTGAATTACAAAATCCATTGTGTACCAGGCAAAAGGTCAAACCTGTTCAGCTCTTATCAAAAAAAAAAAAAACCTGTTCAGCTGCCATTTGTTTGGCTACGGCTGGCTTTTTTTCTTCACGCTGCTGCAATAACTTTCAACAGTATCGGTGGTAGAACTCCTACAGGATCGGTTTTACGAAGTGTTCCTACTCGTAGGTTCCTGTAGTGAAACCCGCTGTAGGAACGGTTCATGAACCGCTCCTGCAGTATCCTCGGCAGAAGCGAACCGTATTTTGGGCCGTTCCCGTTGATAAACTTACAGGAGCGGCTGAAGCCATCCACCGCTTCTGTTGTGGATTTAAAAAAATAAAAAAAAAGCACCAAACAGCCTACCGTGCGTGCTTGTCCGCCGCCGCCGCTAGCCACGTGCTTCTCCGTCCGCTGGTGCTGCGCCGCCGCCTCCTCCGTCTGTCGCTAGCCACGCACTACTCTGTTCGCCGCCAGCCCCGCGCTCCTCCTCCCTACGCCGCCGCTTGCTCCCATCCATCGCCAGCCTCGCGCTCCTCCCCGTACCGCCTTCGCCCCCGCCGGTCACCGCGCAGCTATGGGGGAGGAGGGGAAGGAGAGGAAAGACTGTACGTCAACGATGGGGGAAGGGGCGAACTTGGCGGGGGTGGCGGCGCATTGACGAGGCGGAGCTGCACCGGAGGAGGTGGCGGCGCGGCTCAGAGGGGTGCCGGCGGCGGCACGTCGACGAGGAGGGGTGGCGCCAGAGGAGGGGGCGGCGCGGCTCGGCGTGGCTCGGTGGGGCGCCGGCGGCGGCGCGTCGACGAGACGGGGCGGCGTCGGAGGAGGCGGCGGCGCATCGACGAAGCGGAGCCCCGACGGAGGAGAGACGGCGGCGCGGCTCAGTGGGGCGCCGGCGGCGGCACATCGACGAGGCGGGGCGGCGTCGGAGGAGGCGGCGGCGCGGCTCGGCGTGGCGCTGGCGGCGGCGCGCCGACAAGGTGGGCCGACGGAGGAGAGGCGGCGGTGCGGCTCGGTGGGGCGCCGGTGGCGGCGCGCCTTTGGAGGCAAGGGAGAGAGAGTTGGAACGAGAGAGAGGAGATGTGGAGGAGATGAGTTGATAGCGAATATTTTGAGCTGGTACTGCGCGAATATTTTGCTTCTACACAGTAGGAGCGGTCAATTAGATCCACCGTTCCTGCTATTTTATTTACAGGAACGGTTGGTGTTGTGCACCGTTTCTGTAAATAAAATAGTAAGAGCGGTTGTTGACATACACCGTTCCTGCTATAAAGCAACTAGCAGGAACGGTGCACTACACCAACCGTTCTTTCTAACTGCCCACACCATGAACGGTGTGTGGCACCAACCGCTCCTACTATTTGTAGGAACGGTTGGTGCATTGCACCGCTCCTGCTGAGCTTACAGCAGGAGCGGTGCACCTCGTGGAACCCGCTTTGAGTATAACAAGAACGGCTCGTAATTGGAGCCGCTCCTATTGTTATTTGGGTGGCGTTCCTGTTGCAAGTTATTGCAGCAGTGTCTGTTGCTACAGTAACATTGTGAGAGAAGTTGTGGCCAGCTGTTACCGTTGTTGCATCCAACCACTGTACTGTAGCGTTAGCTGGCCAAACATGTAGCCATAAGACCATAAAGCTATCTCCAATTGAATGGATAAAAGGACTATCTATACACTATAGCGCTAATGTAGACAGAGAGTGGATTAGTTAGAATAGTGGATGAACAGTGGATAGGCAAAGCTTTTAGGCATTGGGTTGCGGATGGTCTAAAAATGAATGTCTATCTATTGTTCCAACTACTCTACTCTCTGTCGTCTACAGTAGTGGTACAGTGTATGGACAACCACGTCTAAGACCATCCCAACCCATTACCTAAAAGTTTTCTCTATCCACTATTCTTCTACTTTTGTAGGGTTACGAGTAGGCTACCATAGCATTAAAACGATTTTCTACTACCGCGCAAATACAGAAACTTATACAAACAAAGGATCATAAATCGTTATCACTAGACGCACAGCGCAGCGGAAGACAAGTCGAAACAGCCGAGTGCCGAGTCGATGCGGTGAGGAAGAGCCTATGCCAACTCGCTCAGCCGATCTCGATCAAGAAATCACTCGGCCGCCCTCAATACCAGTCGGTTGAATAGCGTAGCGGTCACAACAATGCCTCTACAGTATCCACATGTGCGGAAAGGAGACGTCGAGTTCTGACGTGCTAGCACCACGAACTTGGTAGAGGATCTTGAGAAATTGGACCAGGGCACAACTAGGGTTTTCCAAAAACCTCGATGGCTCACGTCCACAATTGGTATCCTGAGCTGTGCCCTCTCATGCATATATATAGTCTCCACTAATGGGCCTTGACCACGTAAAACCCCATCAGGATTCTAATTGCTTTCGGATCAAGTATCTGAATCCCTATAGAGGTCCAACTGCGCATACCATATGCGAGCTTTCGAGTCAAACCCGCAAGGTCGAGTCCCGATCGGACTCAGCATCAGCTTTTGCTAGACTCGATACGACTCGGTGTCGGACCTGAAAATTGCCACGCCGGGCACATTTCCATCAATTCCAACTATCTTTCTCTATGTCTACGTAGCGCTACAATGTATAGGGTGTATAGACAGTGCATATAGGCATTCCATTGGGAATAGCCTAATAGCAGCCAGCCGAAACAAACCAACTGAACGCAGTGTGTGAGACTGTTCGTTTGGCTGTTTATTGCTGCACCGCGGCTACAACTGTTATATTTATAGCATGTAGCATGAGTTAAATGTGTTTTGTAGGATAAAGTAGTAGAATTTACAGCAGCAGCCACAGCCCTCTGCCTTTGGTTGTTCTGAACACACTTATTGGTTGAAACAAACCAACTGAACGCAGTGTGTGAGACTGTTCGTTTGGCTGTTTATTGCTGCACCGCGGCTGCAGCTGTTATATTTATAGCATGTAGCATGAGTTAAATGCGTTTTGCAGGATAAAGTAGTAGGATTTACAGCAGCAGCCACAGCCCTCTGCCTTTGGTTGTTCTGAACACACTTATTGGTTGTTCTGAACACACTTATTGGGTGCTTGTAGTAGCTTTTGCCTTAGCAAAATACCAAAAAGGCCATTACTTTTCCCATTCCTAATTCTGTTTTGTGGCTGTGAGGATAATCTGGTTATATTGCAAGTTGTTGCAACCGGCTCTATCCAAATGCCGCAAAAAGGGGAAAAATGCAACATTAGCAAAACAATCGCGCCGGGCTCATCTCCATCGATTCCAACTATATTTCTCTCTGTCTACGTAGCGCTGCAATATATAGACAGTGCATACAGGCATTCCATTGAAAATAGCCTAATAGCAGCCAACCGAAACAAGCTAACTGAACGCAGTGTGTGAGACTGTTCGTTTGGCTGTTTATTGCTGCACCGCGGTTGCAGCTGTTGTATTCATAGCATGTAGCATGAGTTAAATGCATTTTGTAGGATAAAGTAGTAGGATTTACAGCCGCAGCTACTGCATTTTGTAGGATAAAGTAGTAGGATTTACAGCCGCAGCTACAGCCAGCTTTTGGCTGTTCTGAACACACTTATTGGGTGCTTGTACTGGCTTTTGCCTTAGCAAAATACCAAAAAGGCCATTACTTTTCCCATTCCTTGCCAATTCTGTTTTACGGCTGTGAGGATAATCTGGTTATGTTGCAAGCTTTTGCAACCGGCTCTATCCAAACGCGGCAAAAAGGGAAAAATGCAACATTAGCAAAACAATTAAACATTAGCAACATTAGAAAAACAAACCAAACAAAAAGCTTATACCTATTGCTAATTGGGTACTCGTTTGGATAGAAAAGTATTAATTTTAAAAATTCTTATGAGCATCAGGAATATTTGGCTATTCGTCTAATCACCTTTAACAATAATAGCTACAAGAACAGGGTCTATTTTATTTTCTAAGTTACCAACTTTGTCGTTATAAAGTTTTTTAAAGTAACCCACAAATATATATTAAAATTATATGCATGAAAGATGATTTAAAATAACCTCCTCAATTTGTATTTAAATTACCCATCTATGTCATTTTGAAAGACATTTAATGTAAATCATCTAACACATCATCTATATGTAACACTTTAAGTTTGCACACAATTTACTCACCTATTCGTTATTAAAAAAAATAGACAACAATTTCTCTCAATTCTGTACCTAAACTACCAATACCTGCTATTACAAAATTCTAGATAAGAACAAAATACAGCTATATTGGTTTTTGAATTACCCGCGCTATGATTTGTGTCGCATGACACCACGCAGACCAAGTAACACGCATGTATGAGTGGTCAACATGTATTTATATAGATCGATCATTGTGAATAATAATCTTTTACAAATCATATATCAATATAATTGCAAATTTATATTAAATTATATTAATTTTTAATTAAAATAATTGTGTATGTTCTAACTTTACACTACAAAATCTATCATTTTGATTGGAACATTATAATACATATTTATTAATAAACAGTTTATTTTAAAAAAGTATTAAACACATTATTTGCTAAAAATATATATTAATAAGTGTTGACGACACTTAAGTACGTCAAAACTTATACTGCAAGTGACAATATTAGTTGTAGCCTTTCCTAAGATGAGTATTAAGGGTTTGTCAATCCGTGAAAAATTACATTTAATCTACTATTAATCAAAGATTAACCAGCTACTAACTGACTCTAATAGATATACAAAGATAAAGGTGAATGTCTAAACTAAGGTAACAATGACTAGATTAGAGCAAGATATGAGGCAAACTTCATATGAACTTAGAATCTCCCTGAGCATGGATCTAACGTGAAACATAAGATAAAAATGATCATAGAGTCATAAACTTACTCGAACCTTTCTCCCGTCCATATGTCACATAGAACGAGTTAATCGACGAACTAGCAAGCCTAAACCATATCTAAACATGATAGGATTTAATCAACCAATCAAGATAAAAAGATCATCTAAAAGACATGTGGATATCTTATGGCGCCTAGCACATGTAAACGATGAAGTATTGCAAAAGCATGGATGATCATGTATAAACAAAAAACTAATAGTACAAATGCAAATTCATTGGTCGAACTCTGGTTTTATCATAGTTACACACGAAGAACATGGATTTTACTCGAAGAACATCATGAACTTGAAGAGCGAAGTTGTTTTATTCATCGACTTGAAGCACCTCCTCAAAGATGAACAAGAGACTCCCAGGAATAGCTTGGGTCAGCCGACCCTAGGGGGTGGGCTCGGTCGACCTGAGGCCTTGCTACCTCCTCTCACTTCGCTAAGATACATCATGTACAAGCTATTTTTGGAGAGTTCTAAGAGATCTACAACTTTGGTATCAAACTTTTCTCATTTGGCGTCGTTAAGGTCTTCAAATTGGCTCCACAAAGTGCTGTTGTCCTGAATTCCGAGAGTATCTCGAAATTTAGTTGGAACTTGGATTGATCTTTTGATAAACCTTTCTTATCTTCAATTTTCTCATACTCAAGCAATCTTTACCTTCCAAAACCTTCTCAACTAGGTGATTACCCCGCGCGTTGCTACGGGATTTTGTATGCAATTTAGATGAGATTGGATGAATGATCTCAAAGTGTATATAGCAAATTATCTTTAGATACTAAGATATGCAGTTTGGGAAATAGCAATGAACAATTTTGTTTATAACAAAAGTTAAATGTTGCATAAGTAATTTGCTGAAAACCCAAAGAAAAAATGGATGATCACATGACAACGACACAAAGAAGAGTGAACTATATAAAATGAAGTAAACAACAAAACATAGAGAAGAAGACTGTGATGAATGGCCATGCAACGGTGTAAGGATCAGATGGGGATTTCATCCTTCCAGCTAACTTCAATCATGTCAGTTTCTATAAGTGGCGGAAAATAGCAGGGTCTAAGATGGGCAAAATTGTAAAGTGAACGGTTGGACTGATCAGTGGATGAATAAATAAATAAATAAATAGATCGTATTAGTAAATCTACATAGGGATATGAATATTTACATATTTTCTAGAGTCTTGTTTGGAACTGTTTCTTCCTCACAGAAACCGCATAGAGACTCTTGGCCGGCTTCGAACTGCATCACCTCACACGTTGCCGCCTTGCCAGGGGCCACTTGATCTGAGGCTCGGCCTTTGCCGATAGAGCGGAATGGCAGGAGAGGTCGAGAGGAAGCTAACTCGATCCCATGAAGGAGTGGCGGGCTCTGCGCGCAGCTGCTGATGCGCGTAGGACGTGGACATGCATCATGCCGATGCATGCGCGCATGAACAGGCAACTGTGCGCAAAGCCTCTCGCTGGTCGCAGCACACCATCTTCGCCCCAGGCGCGACACTGTTGGCTCCTGTCTTGCAACTCGTCCCGATGTCGTGAGGGTATGGCGCATCGATTAAATCCTTAAAATGCTTCTTATATACTTGCTGTTAATGGATGGATTAGTGAGCTAGCAGAGGCTTGGTGGGGATCGGATTCAAGGAATGATAAATGACGCAGGGAGATAGGCAGACGTACAGGGGTGAGTGGAAGTTTCTTGGAGAATTATTATAATTAACGTAGGAGGCGTATAGTGGGTTGTACTTATGATTAGTGGGTCATGGTATTTAATTAGTGATGCGTTGTCCTCCGTTGCCTCGCTGCTGCGTTGTCCTCCGTTTGCCGTTTCGGCCGCTGCCGGTACCAACCAGTGGAGACGGCAATTGGCTGGCTGCTGCGACGGCTCAGCACCCGGGCTACTGCGACCTGGCAGCGGCGGCTACGACTGCTGGGTCGACGGGAGGAGCAGGTAGGTGGATCATGCAGCCAGGCGGATCTGCTCCTGGGTTCGGCGCTGTGCGCTGCTGGGTCCACGGGAGGAGCTGACAGGCGGATGGAGCAGCCAGGCCGATGTTGCGGCTTGCGGCGCTCAAGGGCGGCGGCGGCTGCAGCAATTGTGGAGGGAATGCGAACAGAATGGGGAACGGCTGGGCTTTGGGCCGTCCGAGAAAGCAAACAAAATTAATACGCTAGCGACTCCTGGCTTGGCCTCGATTACGTGGACACGCTGCATATTGAGAAAATTAAATAATAAGTTCCATTTTTATAGGATATATATATATAGATTAATGGGCTTGGTCCTTCTTTTGGCTTCTATTGTTCTTTTTGACTTCTTGATCCTCGTATAGGTATGCCTCCATATATGTTGCATTTTGTCCTTTTTTCTTGTGATTTTCAAAAAGTATAGAAACCAAAAGCATACTCTAAAACGGAGTTAATTGTTAGCAAAATGTGAATCCAACATATGATTTATCTCTCAAAACACGTGGAAACACCTCCAAAATAGAGCATAAATATCGTCATTATCTTGCGCCAGCAATAAATATTGTGGTGTAGACTAAAATGATGGGTTTTTTTTGTTATTGTACTAAGTGTGCAATCTAGGACATAAGGATTTGTTATTTTTATAAAAATACAAATAGATGGTTCTAAATGTGCAATAAGCATTGCAGTAAAATAATATCTAGATTCAAAATAATATCAAAATTCTAAAAAGAAAAGATCTAGATTCATATGTCTTGACACTTGCAATAAAAAAGTCCTCATATATTTAAGCTAAGATGTTAATTATGTATATATTAAAAATAGATGGTCGACGGAAGAAAAACTATATGAATATAGATGGTAAAAGTGTAAACCTATATTGTAAGAGAGATTTTACCAGTCGGTGCCACTGTTTTTTTAATTTTCAAAAGCTTTTACATCCTTTATAGAGATTAAAAAAAATAAAAATATGGGTACCGGTCCCATCATTTTTGGTACCGGACCCTCCTATTTGGCACCGTCTGTTACCGGTACCATGGTACCGTCTATTTTTAAACCGTTAGATCTCCGCTAATGGATGGCTTCGATTTTTTCCAACCACCGTAAAATTTGTAATATTTAATTGGTTTTACTATGATATGCTGGCACCATAAGTTGGCTTATAGAAGTTGTGGGAGAAAGAAACATGATATTCCTTAATGGGTTAATGTCTATCCTCATAGGTTTCTAGGACTCGTCAACCGGTTTGTATGTAGGTCTGTGAAAATAGATAATTTTCAAAGTCGGTTCGGTACCCATTTCTAAATATGCAAACTTTAGGATCGGATGATTAAGATACCCTGCTGTACAAAATGATTCTGAAAAAAAAAACCACGCCACTAGGAGCCCGCTTTGATCTAAAATAATACAAGAAAAATAAATAATTTAATGCGACCATCAGCCTAAATATGTATTCAGTTTGACGAAGTAGCAATTCATTTCAATATTAATTTCATGGTTGCTGCTAAAGAAGTTCATATGACTAGATAAGACACATTGTATGGCTAACCCTCACGGAAAAAAAATCCATTTTAGGACAAAAAAAGATGCAATTTGAAAGAAACATTGATAGATTCAAGATAAATGTTCTGGGCTATAATAAAATTGTTCGGGAATTCGGAGGTATGTTTAAAGAAACAAAAATATTCCAGATTTGAAGAAATATTCAATTTTCAGTATAAAAAGTGTTACAGACGAGGAGAATATTTTTTCTAGGTTCAGAAAAAAAAAACCAATCACCAATGTGGAAGCAGGGTGGCCGGAGACTTGCAGGCTCCGACTATTGGGATCAAGGACGTAGGATGGGGAGAATGACTGGACTAGCTAGAATCTAGACAGACGATCTGACTTCTCAGAACAGGGATATTATTCCAGGAAAAATAGTACACCACTCTCACAAATTCAGAGTTAACGGCTTCGCGTACCTGGGCCTTTTGATTATCCGCTGACATTCAGACAACTGCGACTGCTAATCCTCGTTGAGTTTTTCGGTGGTTGCTTTTCTGCAACCACGTATCCTTAGCCTTCATTGACTCAGCCCGTGGCTTATAACCCTTCCTCACAGCTCCGAGACTTCTCATCAGTTCACTGCACTGCACCTCGTCTAATCTCTCGAGCTCCAGCCATGGCAAGTTTGGCAACCAAGCAACAAAGCTCGACCACCCCATCGTTCTTCAACTTCCTAAAGCAAGGCCTGTTCCTCCCTACCCACAACCCTAGGCTCTTCGCGGCGGTCTTCTCGATCATCGTCACCTCCAGCTCTCTGCTCCTCCTCGGCAACTTCCTCGCCGTCCAGCATCTCACAGATGAGATTCGCCTCGACATCAAGGCACTCAACAGCACCAATCCCCGTAGCCAAGAATACCTTCACCTCCTCCAAGACATCCAGGGCGACACCAGGCGTATCTTGCTCACGGGCGCGGCCTGTCTCCTGCTTGCCGTCGTCATCGGCTCAGCCATCCAGGTCCTCGTCCTCTTCGCCGCCGTCGCGACATACTCCGGTGAGCTCCGCACCTTTGGGTCGCTCCTTGGCAAAGTCAGGAGGCAGCTGAAAGGCCCCCTGCTGACGCTCGCCTTCGTCTACGCACTGGAAACCGCCTACGTGGCACTTCTTGCGGCCATGGCTGGGCTTTGCTACCACGTCATGCTCAAGCAACACATCGTGTTGTTATTTGTCGTATCACTTCTGCTCGTCGTCTCCATCCTCTTCTTCGTATACTTCTCCATCCTCTGCTCCATGGCCGTCGTCGTGGCAGTGGCCGAGCCCGGCTGCCATGGCGCAGGCGCCGTTGCCCGGGCGCGGCGGCTGATGAAGGGGAAGCTCAGACGTGCCATACTTCTCGTTTGTGTAACGTTCTTGCTCAGCGCCTCTATCTTCCCCGTCTATAGCCACGCCAAAAGGAGCGTCCTTAGCAACATGGTGTCAGGGTGGCTCCTAGGGTTTGTGTACACCGTCCTGATGGCCGCCGTGCGGTTGTTTGCCGACTGCGCAATGACCGTGTTTTACTACGAGTGCAAGGGGAGCACTGAGGCATCAGCGACGACGGAGTACGCCATGGTGTCCACAAAAGAGCAAATTGATGATTGATTATTTCCTGCTCTACCATGTTGTAGACCACTTGAGGCCATCAATATACAGTAATACAGCACGGCGTAATAATAAATGCATGAGATAGGAAACAAAAACGATTTCAATCGATGTATTGTAATATGGACCAAGAGAGAAATAGACGTTTGTTATGTACTTATGTCATTCATTTGTTCACCACCTCGGATTACAAAATCTATCCGAACAAGATGATTGGAATGGAACAGGTCATGTCTCATTTCTAGCTCACTGAATGTTTTATATTGATGAGAAAAACATTCCATTATCACAAAGAGAAATAAATAATCAGTGAATATAGATGATGCATGGAAATATTAGAGAAACAAGAGAAGTGGGAAATGAAATAGAAATAACAAGAGAAGAATAAGGATGGATGAAAAATAAAATGAAATGAAATAAGGGAATAAGTGAAGATTGAAGAACGAATGGATAACAAAAGAATAGGAACGAGGAATAAAAGGAAGGAGAAAGAAGAGAAATGCTCCGGTACCCCCTTTTTCCAACTTGCACGAATCTTAAAGCAAATCTGGGTAATTGAATAAATTAATTTCGTCTGGGTTAATTAGGGCCCAACCCTATCCAACCCTAAGCCCAGACTAGCCCAGGTCCTAATGGAGTGACACATTCATTATCGTTCCGTCGACTCGAGGCAGCCCATCGGTCTTTCTCTTCTTCCCGGTCGAGCACCCGGACGGCGCTAGCCGCTAGGTCAGGGCAGAGAGGGAGAGCACCAGGCGGTTGGAGCGGTGGAGGGCTGCCGCGACGCAGGAGGGTTGCACGTCTCTCTCACCCCGCTGCCGCTCGCCCCCGCGCCGATCTGGCCCGCGCCGGCCCCCTCACCTCCCCGCGCTCCCCTCCGGAAGTCGCTCTCCTCCGTCGCGCCGCCGCCACGCAGGAGGGCAGCCGTCCCCGTCCTCCGCAGCGGCGTCACGGCGACGCTGGCCGATCAATTGGGGTCGGCCGTGTTCTTCTGCAGCGGGCTTCGCACTAGCGGGGTCTCCCTCGAGATCAGCGTCTCTTTTGTCGACACGGCTACCATCGGAGTGAGATCAACCCACTTTCTCCGTTCGCAGTCCAGAATGTGTTTGATTATTGTGGCAAAAAGATTTGGACTTTGGAGATTGCTAATTTCTGGTGAAACTGAATGTGTTTGATTATTGTGGCAAAAAGATTTGGGCTCTGGAGATTGTGAATTTTTGGTGAAATTGGATTTGTTGTTCATCTGGTGGTAGAATTGGCCAGTTGGCAAATTAGGTGAAGCTAAAATTGCTTAGACATTCGGGTTAGGCAGACCTCCTGACGGGCAATGCATTGTAAGATTCATGTTACGCTATCAAATTTCTGTCAACGATTAGGCCCTATTGTTGCGCTGGCATTTTTTCTCCTGGAAATGAGCTAGAGAAGGCTATTATTGTGATGGTATTCTCCTGGAAATTGCAAGTGGGCATGTTTTCTAGACTTTTGCTTGGTGTAGTGCCTCCCACATGGGAGCGGTTATTGTCAATTAGAAGTTGAGCCAGTTAACTACATCATATGATTATTGAAGCAGATTTTAATTTTTATCACCTTACATATGAAAAATGGCTGATAGCCTGATAGGTATCATGGCTATCTTGTTACTAGCAGTTGATAATCGTTCAGATATCACAATGAAGCATGTGCCACTGTGGGCTGGCATGCTGCTCGTCCTTTGGTTGTACTACTGGAAGTAAGACTTAAGTCAGGCCAAATTTTGCTATGTCCCTGTCAAATTAGTTTGGCGAGCTATATTAATTATGAACTTTTTGTTGTTTCCGTGGTGGTATGTTTTCAAACAAAATTTTCCAAACATATTATCAACCTTTATGTTTAATTGTCCAGGAAGAAATAGAAGTTGAGGGAAAGTTGTTGCGTGCTGGAAAATCAGTTCGATTTCAGGAATAAGACAGGTAAATGCATGCACAGGGCCGTCATACCAAGTATCATGCTGTGTCAAGCAAATTGTGAGGCTCCTGCTGCTAACAAGCTATCAAAATGATTGCGCCCAAACTCTCCATTACGGTGCCATTATTAATTTGGCAGCAATCATACAATGCTTGTATTCTGTAGTAATAGGCAGAAATCATACAACGCTTATGCTTTGTATTCCGTATCTATCTGAAATTGAAGCATCAGTGGTGTTTCCGCGATGCATATTGATGTAGCCAATTCGCTGCCACTTGACAGCTATGATCTTGGTAATATATTTGGGCAATGCCACATCTTATCATATTGCGTGTTGTTGCTTTGGTGTAGTCTGTCGTCGTCTTGAGAGATTCTCACTGTAAAAAGAATTGATCTTTGCCGCTTCATTCTTTTATTGACTTAAAAACCACTTTGGCCTGAGGTAGTTAGTGAAAGAATTGATCTTTGTTTCTTCATTCTGTTCGGAGAATGCTTGGCAATTGCAAGATATGATCATCGCATTTAGTTGGCAGATAATATGTCATTCATCTGCCATTGGTGCTGCCGTAGTTGAAGACCCGGTGGCAGTGCATGCATTGAGCCCGCTCAACTCTCCCGTCGATGAAGGTGGGTATGAAGTCCTCCCACACCTTTGAGTGAAGCCTTTTAGTCGGCCTTGTTCTGGAGACCAGTGGGCTGGGGATGCTGCCAGTGCTCTCTTCTCGTTCACCTATAAAATTGTTGGCACTGTCCACCTCCACCACATCTTCTATGCCTAGGTGGGTACCAAGCCACTAAGAGGTGCAATTTGTGAATATGGATAAACATGACGATATTCCATTTTGGACATTGCATTTAGCAAGCTTTTTATTCGAGAAGTTAACTGAACAAAGCCATTTTATACATAAATAACTTGACATAATTGCAGAGCATAGGACTAAATTTGTGATACAACATGGCAGCTAAGCTTTGTTCCTAAAGCAGCAGCAGCAGTAGAAGTTAAAACTACACCAGTAACAACTGATGTACCGTGCACATAAATCATGAGCGCAAGCTATCACTATCAGATTACACAGGTCTCAGTTGCATAGCCTGAAAGAAATTTGATTACATCACAATCTTGATCCGTAACATTCACCATCTTCTCGTCCTCTTCACCGACGATGTGGTTAGGGGATCCATCACAATCTTGACCCATACCTACACAACGACAAAGCAAAACCATCCAGCCGTCAAACATCCGATTTCCGAAATGATGATCGAACATCAAAACAAAAATCTACCACAGCGAATGATTGAGCAAGTAGCAGTGCATTTTGTTTTCTGCTGCTTGAATTTGACAAGAACAGAACTGTCTTTCGACTGGATCAGAACTTCCATTATCTAATCTACTGCCAGTAATCAAGCACATTCTGGATTGTGAACGGAGAGAGTAAATGTTGGTCTCACCCCGATGGTAGCCGCGTCGACAAAACAGACGCTCAACTTGACGAAGAACACGCTAGTGCGGAGCCCGCTGCAGAAGAACTCGCCCGATCCGAACTGATCGGGGCCTGCATCGCCGTGACGCCGCTGCGGAGGAAGGGGGCAGCTGGCCTGCTGCGTGGCGGCGGCGCGACAGAGGAGCGTGACTTGCTGAGGGGTGCGCGGGGAGGCGAGGGCGACGGCGTGGCACAGATCGGCGTGGGGTGAGCGGCACCGGGGCGAGTGCGTCGACGGCTAACGCCACGATGCCCTGTGACGCGGCTCCCCTCCTTGCCTCCCTCTCTCCTCGATCTGCAGCCAGCTCGCCGGAGACCTCCCTCTCCCTCTCCGCCTGATACGCCTGTTGACCGATCCGATGCAGAAGGGCGGCGACCCATCGTGGCGGCGTCGCGATGGAGGAGCGCACAGACCGGAGGGGCGCGCGGGGAGGCAAGGGGGCCGGCGTGGGGGCGAGCAGCCGTGGTATGGACGGGGGGAAGCGGAGGACGGCGGCGGCGTCCCTCCTCGTCTCGTCCCACTCGCCTCCTAGGAGGAAGGGGGCGGCTGCCCTGTTGCTGCGCGAGGATGTGAGGGGCCGGCGCGGACCAGATCGGCGGCGGCGGGGCGAGTGAGCCGTGCGGCCCTCCTGCGTTGCCTCCCTCTCTCCTCGATCCAGCGCCCGCCCGCCGGGGACCTCCCTCTCCCTCTCCAGTTGATGCGCCAGAAGGGTGGCGAGTGGGACGCGCGCGGCGTGAGGCCGAGAGCGCAGGCGGCGGTTGACGGGAATGGGGGCCGATGCGCGAGACGACGACGAGAGGGCGACGGCACGGGAGGGATTAGGCGGACAGGATGAATAACCGAGGGATGACTCCGTTAGGACGGGCTGGGCTGGGCTTCGGGTTGGATAGAGTCGGGCCCTAATAAACCCAGCGAAATTAATTAATTTAATTACTCAGATTTGCATTAAGATTAGTGCAAGTTGAAAAAGGGATGTACCGGAGCATTTCTCGAGAAAGAATCAGAGAGAATAAGGAGAACCAAATGAAATAAAAGATTAAATGGAGAAAAGAAAAAGCTAGCTTCACATACTCACAGCCAAAAAAGAGGTAGAGGACAAAAAAAAAAAAAAAATCAAGTGTGGACTCTGGAAGCACGAAGCAGGGTAGTTGGAGACTTAAACGCGCCTCCACCAATTCGGAGGGGAAGACTTCAGGGAAAAAGTTTAAAGAGTCCAAGTTACAAAACTAGATACTGAACGCACTAAATTTTTGAAAACTGAATAAATAACCATTTAAAACGACATTGAAAGGTAGTTTCACACATATGGCAGGCCACATAGGACATAGAACTATGGAAGGCACCATGTCATCTGGACCCATTTGTCAATAACTACTGGATGAATTATATATCCGCGCATTGCTCTACCCCGTGCATATGTTTTGTAATAGTATTGTATGCATGCAACCATAGAAAATCGATAAAAATTATAAATAGATGTTTTTAATAGATGTTGATGTGGTATGCCACTAAGTACATATCTTTTTTTGAAGCAGCTTCATGCATAATAATCCCACAGCGGGGTGCACCTCTTTAGAGCTAGGAAGAGTCATGCATGTACCTCTTTATCTATCTCCTGTCTCTTACGTTCAAAATCTATCTCCTGTCTCTTTCTCCTATCTGTTCACCTGTCTTCCCTTCTCTCTGTTTCTGTATTGCTGCCATCGACGAGCGGCGAGCACCAGAGCGCGCATGTGCACGGCCGCTGGCTACGAGAGGGCGATGACGTGGATGGAGGATGAGCCGCGGGGCACCAACGTGAAGGCCTGGAAGGCATATGGGGGTGACGGGATGGGAGCAGTCAACTAGTAAACACGATCGAACCCTAGATTTCATAGGAAATTCAAGCCTTTTCCTCTCTAGAGTTTCCATGAAGTGATTTTAATCTCCACAAAAATCAACGCGAAAACATTGAGATTGGTCGGGGAATGTCGCAGCGGCCACGTGGGAGGAAGTTATAGTATGGAGTCTAGTCTAGCCATTCTTCTATGTGAGGAAAGTTCTTTTTTTTTTTTCTTTCATGATGGAGAACTAGTGCAAACTCATGGACAAAAAACTGCTTTATACGCTTATACCGAAACGTCTCCTTGGTGTAAAAGTTGAATCATTTATGGTTGTTAAAGTAACTCCAATAATCAAACCAATGATTTCCCTGAAGAAACACTTTGAAAATTGGGTTTGGAGTGACTCAACAACTTGGGAGGGATGGATATAAATACCATCATGAATAAGCAGACCTATGGAATTCCAACAGATTTCAAGAAGGGGCAGTGTAAGAAAAGAATGCTCAACAGTTCCAAGTGCATCTACTTTCTCCTTAAGATATCCTGGGTACTCAGTCTATATCATTCAGCAGTAAAGAGGAAAATATTTTATGCATCAATCGGCAGGAACTTTTCCAAAGCCAATTGTAAGACAGCATTGCCCTGATATAAGACCAAGATCATGTTTATCAGTCAAGTTGTAGTTGACAATATGGTCTAAAAATACTCCGTGGCAGGTTGATCACCACCATCTCCCATAACACTTTTTATTGCAACGACCATAATTACACTTACTTGTTTAATTGGATTGTTAATGACGTTAAAGTGCTGCACCACGGTCCAGCCACTAATGAGCTTTCATGTCCTACGTAACATACCCACACTTATTAGCAATGATGTTAACAACACTAAGCAGAGCACTAAGACAGGTTCATCCATTTTCGTACAAACTCCTCATGATGGCAGCCATTGTCATTCTCACAAAAAAGCTAAACATGATTGAGCTCCTCAACCGCCATACCAAATTACCAATCACTATATCATATGCCAGTCCCAAGGAGGCAATGATACAAAGTTCTAGTAGCCAATTACCTTCAAACAGACTAGCAATAATACAAATATATATATAATAGATCTAGCATCATGTATTCGAAAAAAAAATCCACATCACCAGTTCACCACTCACTGTAACTGCAAGATATCGATGACACCAATAACGCAACACTGTCAACTTGGACATGAATCATGCTGGATTGTGGGTTCCATACATAAATACAGTGTATATAAGTATATATATATAAAGAGCAGAGGCCACAGAACTTGTTGTTATTTTGAACTAGTAATATATCTTGCTTAGACCTTAGTGGCTAGCTAAACTGGTTGGTGGCTGCTGGAATCTTCACTTAACATTTCTGCACAGCGAACGCCTTTCAGCTTGCGTCGTTTCTGCATGGCTTCCCTTTGTTTTGGCCGATAATGACAGGACAAAAGAGACCCCAAAAGATAAAAAGAGGAAGATGGACTAGAGAGATTTTTGAGCAAAAGCCACCGACCGATCAAATCTGAACCAAGTGGTGACCATACTGCTGCATGCTCTTAGCTTTTGCCTGCATATGGTTCAGTTAAAAGAATGCAGTATATGAGTTCAGGTAAAAGTGGTACAAATGATTAATGAATGCCGTGGATGGGAGCAATAGATGTGTAAAATAAGAATCGACAGCTTCTAGCTTAGCAATGGATGTGTGAAGTAGAAATTGACAGATTCAAGATTATATTTTGTGAATCTTACCGCCGACACCTCCGGCCCTGCGGACGAAGGAGAGGAAGACGATAACAATGGCAACCGCTGCGACCAGGCCGATTATGATGGCAAGGGTTTTCCCAGATTCATCTGATGAACATTGACACGGAGTTAAAAGCTGCAAACTATTACAAGAGTCAAACTAGTCTACTAAAATATATGTGTGATGCCGTGCATTTGATTGTGCTCCTATCTTGCTGTAGCTTTGTGCAAAGCAGGGTGGTAAAGGGTCTAAAGCTACTCCAAAGGCAGAAAAGGCTTTGCAGTACACTACTACTGAGACACAGTGGGATACCAGAGAGATATCCTTTGCGGTGCTTCAGATTCCAATGATACAAATCTGGATCATTTTGATACCACTTTGTGATACACTGCTGGCCTCAGACTCAGAGCAAGGTTAACAACACATTCATGGAAAGTGAATCCACTACAAAGCGTAGCTGAAAGTGCAGAGCGATGAAAGTGAAAGGCAAAAAAAGGGGGTTCTTTTGGGCTCCGCCTTTGGTTGTTGATACCTTTGTTATATGGGTACCTTTATTGCTGGTATATACATCTACCTCAGTATATACTGTAGCAGTACATTTGGACCACAAGTTAGTGTTGAACTGTCCTGCGTCATCACTTACCAATTTATCAGTATACATTAATGCAGTAACCTTGCTAGCTAAGCACATCTTTTCTATTAAACTCAATGCTTCAGTAGTATCTGTTTGTATGGTTTGAGCTAAGTACGATAAGTGGCCTGGTAGATGAGAACGTTCTACTGGGTGCCCCAATAATTGGCACCCTGGTAGTAGAGTGAAATGTGGGGGGCAAGGGCTACATCTCTTCAGAAATTATTTCTACTTCACATGCTACACTGAAACCCCTAGTTTCAGCAAAATTTGCTGGCAGGTAGGGTGGCAGCAAGCAACATAAGTCAAGTTTTCGGACCATTCAGCTGATGCATCGTCACTTCCTACTCATATCTAGCCTACTGCAGTAGCAGTACTGCTTACCCCAAAAAAGGCGGTCTATATCTGTAATTGATTTTAGTTGCTTGTGATGGGTTAAGTCTCGTTTCATGCTCTCTAGTATTGTTTTTTTTTTTTTTGGCGAGAAATGCTCTCTAGTATTCTATTCCTTGATGCAAAACCTGAACATGGTTTGGGAGCTCATGCTATATAATTGAAAATAGTGTTCTCCTCTTGTCGAAAAAAAATCTCTATTAAACAATTTCATGAAGAAAATAAACCTGAAGAGCAAACCATGGCACTGCCCCAAACAATCATCTATCCAAGTCTAGAAAGCCTAAACGACGAAAATAAAGAATGAGCTGAGCCATGCAATACAATCCGTGCGCCCATCATGAGGTGACGTAAAAGGGCTATTTTGAGTACGTACAGCACCATGCCCAGCGTAAACAAAGGGGGTCGTAGGCGTATTGTAGCGCTAGTGGGGTAGCACCTGATGGTCCAGTTGTGGTGTGCAAGATCCAACAACAAATTTTGCAGGACCAGCTGGGGCGCACGCGCCAACGTGGTATCGTTCTACACAAGTTTTTACGTGCCGATCGATGTTGTGATCATAATGGTGTGCGCGCCGAACGAGATAACGGTGTGAAAACCGGAAGGATCCACTGCACGCACACACGACGCTCAATCATCAAAAACGCGAGAAAAGAAGACTTCATCGATCGGCTGACGGATCAAAGCAACCGAAGCTGTACGTGTATGCTCACTCACTACCTGAACTGATGAATTATTCATGGTACGTGAAGAAATGTAGCTGATGATGGTAGCAGGGACTAGGGAGCAGCAGCAGCTTACCGTGTTGGCCGTAGGTGTTTGGCACGAACCCGCCGTATGCGTATCCATTGCCTGCTCCACCCACACCACCGACGCCATTGCTGCTGCCGGCACCACCGGCGCCACCACCTCCGACCGGTACACCTGCTGGTACCCCATTGCCGGCGCCGGTGCCGGTGCCGGCGGCGGCATTGGACCAGAAGCGCGCGTAGCACTTGCCGAGGTACACCTCCCCGGCGGAGGAGTAGCCGCAGCCGGCCTTGAGCTGCGAGGCCGCGGCCGAGACGCAGTCGGTGCACGCCTTGGCGCTGAGGTCGCCGACGCACTGCGACATGGCCTGCACGTACCCGGCCGCGCCGGCGCGGAAGGAGCCGTCGCCGGCGGGGGCCGAGGCGGCCACGAGCGCGCCGAGCGCCGCGTCGCGCATGGCCACGACGCCCGTGTCGCCGCCGGCGGCGCTCTCGCCGCCGCACTTCTTGAACAGCACCGTCGTGTCGGGCTTCCCCAGGAACGAGTCGTTGCCGTAGCGCAGGAAGCAGGCGCGCAGCTGCACCGCGGCGCCCGCCGCCGCGTTGCAGAGCGACGAGAGCTTGGACGCCGCCGACTTGACGCACGCGCCGCACACCGCGGCGGGGAGGTCGGAACGGCACTGGTACACGCCGGCCAGGCCCGTGGCGGACGACGACGGCGAGGTGTAGTTGGCGTAGGCGGTGTAGCCCGCGCTGTTGAGCAGGGACGAGAGCGCCGTGTCCACGTCCGCCGCGTACTGCGACCCGGGGTCGTAGCGCGCCTGCGAGCACCCGGCGTACACGAACGCCGTGTAGTCGTCGCCGCCGCGCGCCGGCATCGTGCACGCGCACAGAGCGATCAGCGCGAGCACGGGGAGCGCTGCTGCTGCAGGAAGCTTCGCCATGCTTGGTTAGTTGCTTGCTCTTGCTTGCCTCACTGTAAGCCGAAGAGAGGCTCGGAGGAGGGGAGCAAGCTAGATCGAGGCAGCGGCCGGAGTGTCTCTGTGAGGTTAGGTGTGTGTGTGTGGACGATGGGCTTATAAGGGTTTATAAATGGGTGCTTTTACCTGGATGAACACAACTCAGTGGTGGCGCCAGGCCACCATGATGTGAATTTCTTTTGCGTCCTCTGGAAAAAAAGTGTGGTGGTATTGCCAGTGCCAGACTGCCAGGCCAGATTATTTTTGCTGTTCTTTATTTTGAGAATTTTTTGTTGCTTAATCGTCTTGTAAAGCTCAGAGTAGGACAGCCCAGCCCGAATTGAAGCACGCCCCGCCATGTTGCAGCCCAGGAGCTAGCAGGCCGATTTGTTTTTGTTGGTGCTCCTTTATTTTTTTTTTCGTATGGGGTAAGCTAAGGCCTTTTTTTCCTATAAAAATACTAAGGCGTTTTTTTATTTTGCATACAGCTCGGTTCTCGGTCTAGTGCGGAGAAGCCAGTCCAAGAACTGCCTCAAGCTTTGGCTCTTTGCCAACTCTCACTAAATCGACCTTCCTCAGTTCCTTGGATACATCAGAATCTCTCCAAAGTCCAAGCTATGTTAACATCTGGCTTCATTTTGAAATATACATCCAACTAAAAATGATAGAAATACCCCTGGTCAACCACCCTGCACCCCTATCGCCCAACCAAAAGACGACAATGGCCTCGTCGCCTGCTATAGGGCAACAGAGAAATGGATGCAAAATAGCACAAGTGGAGTTTTATGACAAATTATGGTTAAAATTGATCAAAAGGCCCATGTAATTACAAACCCATACACCTTTTGTAGCCAAAAGCAATGTGGGCTTGGCCCATTTTAGGCCTAATTTAGGTTTGCCAACACAAAAATTTGAGGCCCCGTTTAATCTTGCCGTAGCCTATTTTAGACCCATTTTTAGTGAGACGCTGCTTACAAATGGTTTAGGTTTCGGTTAAAATAATTATTGACCTACCTCACTGTAACTATTAGCAGTTTGATGTCATTTTAGAGAGATATCGGCGTTACATTAATCGATTAATATATTAATTAACAATAGCAGTTCACACAAAAAAATACATTTTTTTCCGTGGACAGCACATCATATTAGCACACGACAACACATTTGCTGAGTATGAGCAGGAAAACAGCAGCTTTTTTTTTTTTTTTTTGAGAAAAGGAAAACAGCACTGAGTACATGAAAGACGCCATTTGCGTTCCATTAATCCCTTGTAGCTTGCAGGGAACAGCACTAGCTGATATACCCCCCTTTCAGCCCATGCTTGGTCATGGGAAAAAACAATGATGGGTGTAAGTCAAATAATTGTAGATACAGATTCATCATCAATATTACTCATTTCATAGGAAAATGTGTCCGAGAGCAAGCTTGACTAAACTGCATGTGGGAACGTAGTTTCTAGTTCGAAATATTCAAAAAATAGAAGCATAAATAGCTTTAGGCAACTTACATAGAATTATCTGCTATTGAGAAATAACAAACAAGATATTATAGTAAAATAACATTTGTCTAGGAATGCAAGTGGCCCTACCTACTTGCTGATATTGTGACAAATCATCTTTTCCGCTAACATTACGCCAAACTATTTTTCTACAGAACGAGAAAAAAATGACTTAATATCTGCGAGTAGGCCCGCTTGCATCCCCACATGTATCCAGTGCTAGTTATATTTAGAGAATATTGGAAACACATATGAAAAGGTACTTATACATTATAAAAAGCATGTCAATAGTACATGCTAAAATAAATACTTCTACGAAGCACTATTTTATTGCCAAAAGAATTTGCACTATATACTAAATTGAATTGTGTAGGGTTTGAATTCAAATTTGTTAGTGTTCACACTAGTTTGAAGCTTTATGACAGATAATCTTGATTTTGTCACAATATGTCAGTGGGCTAGTTTATGATGTTTGAAGTCATCGTTAGTGACGGCTATATTGTTTTCATCACTGCTTTAGGTCTAGTTCTCCAAAATGTCATAAATGGAGGAATTTAGTGACGTTTATCTCTTCTCTCACAAAGATTCGTCATAGAAGGGTACATCTTTTGTAGTGCAAGTTCAAGGACCGCTCGCGTATTTCACTCTTCAAAAAAAATATAATCCCTATGGACCCCTTTGGTAGAGCTCCCAACATTATGTAGTAGGGTGATTCTATGTGATTCTCTGGTAGAAGTAAGTTTATCTTATGAAAAACGTTTGGCATGCAAATTGTCTGTGAAGTGATTCTTGAGGGGTCGGAGAGTGGGGAGCAGGTTGGGAGCGGCAAGGAGCAGGTTTTTTTGGCTCCCACTCCTTAGTACAAAATAGAGATCAGATTCTTCACTTTGCTCCCTCCGTGGAGCACGTCGGTTTTTTGCTACTTGGCTACGTGAGAGTGATTCTTACTCGGAGCGGAGTTGTGGGAGCTCTGGCAATCACCCCCTCATAACTCTCAATTTCAATCTGCTCCACAAACACATGACTTTTTCCATGTTGTTTTTGATGTACCTGAAGGAACCGACGCCTAAAAGGGAGGGTAAAGTAGGATTTTTAAAAACCAAGACTCTCTAAAAACTATAACTACTAAACAAAACCTATGCAAGATAAAACTAGCTATGTATACTAAAGTTTTGCTAAGCGTTGCTAACTCTATTGTGGCTAAGTTTTGCAACCTAGTTCCACTTAGAAACTAACATATCACGCTAGTCTAGGAATGTAAGCACATAATTGTAAGAATGTAAATGCGCAAACTAAAAGGATGGGTAGAGTGAGTGCAAACTCTCGGTGATGATGTTGACAATGGCACACGATAAAGACACATATATTTTCTTTCACGAGGTTCGGGTAGACTCTCGTCTCTACTCCCTACTCCCTCAGTTGGTGCCCTCCATAAGTCTTTGCTCTTGTGAAGTCCGCATAAGGACTCCGGCCTCAATCCGCGCAAGGAAGGAGGTTGGCAAAGTAACCCACACAATGCTTGGCTCTCGCGATCTCACGTAGGGCTACGGCCTCGCCCTCATAAGGGTAGAGGATGGCTCGGTTGATTATGTGAGATGGTCAAGCAACCCGGTCGGGTAACTCCGAATATCCCTGGAACACATCCACACACGCCCTTCGCTCGCGTAGTCCGTGCAAGGACTATGGCCTTGCCCTTGCAAAGGTAGAGGATCATCGAGGTTTTTGGGGGTCTTCCACGGGCCTTCTCACGAATGCTCTATGTTGTCTCGACTAGGTGAGATTTTGGCCAAAACGTCGAGAGCCTCCCTCCCTCTCACAAGTATTTTGGCGGCTACTCCACACTCTGAAGGGTCTCGCAAGACTATATGCCGCACACTTACAAAAACAGCGTGCATGCATGCATGCATGGGTAAAGACAATACGGTCTAAGCACAGTCTGACTGTTCAGTGCGTGCACCCAGCTAGCCATTGAGTCGGCCGTTGGACTGGAAATTCAACAGTTGAAACCACCGAACCATCCGATGTGTGTTAAAGCCAAGGTCTTCAAGTTGATATAGCCTCAGTGTAGAACATCCGGTGTGTGTAAGTGTCGGAACGTGGCCACTCCTTCTCCATTGTCTAGAATGTCATGTGGTAGACCACCACACCGTCCAGTGGTAGACTACCGGATCATCCGGTGTGTGTAAATCTCATCGGGTCTTGAATCTTTAACTTTGGGCTTCTTCTTCTCGCCGGACTGTCTAGTGGGCACCACCGGACCATCCGGTGCTTGCAAAAATCTAGCCTCGTGGGACCGCCGTGTCGTGCACATGATTCTGACTTTTGGGAAGTATTGTATCTTCTCTTGTGATCTTTTAGGCCTTCTTTGAGGAGTTTGTTCCCTAAGTTCTTTTACTTACACCCTGTGACTTAAACAAAAATAATCTTACTATTACTAATTGGAGGTCGTAAAAGTAGCACTATTTTTAAAGCGCGCTAAAAAAAAGTAGAGGCAAGAGATCGATGGTTCAAATCTCCGCGCCAGCAACATCTAGCGTATTAATTAAAAAAAGCCAATCACCAATAAATGTAGAGTCAAGAGATCGAGGGTTCAAATCTCCACGCCGGCAACATTTAGCGTATTAATTAAAAAAATAAAGCTTGGAGACCACGGTTCAAATCTCCATGCCGGCAACATTCGGCGTATTAATTAAAAATATTACTATTATTAATTAGAAGGCTAAAAGATTCGGATCCATCGGAGAGCGATATCTAAATTAATAGATTCATTGAAGAGCAAAATCTCAATAATTAATTAAAAAAACATGTAGCTCATATGGCCTCACGTGAAACGCACAGCCGTATAGTATCTTCCCACAAACATTAAAAGGGCTAGATACGTTATTTTTCTAATGTCACGGAAATATAAGCATAGATCGTATAAGGTATTTTGCCATGTTACAGTGGTAGAAAACAATTTATACTATTTTACATAACAAAATAGAGAAATATATACTTCATCAATTACCTTTGAGGAGGTCAAAAGTCATCATATCTATCTATTTTTGATAAATTAAATTCATGATCTATAGTTATTTCAGAACACTAGCAATTGTCTAAAGAAAAAAATAGATAAGATATGTATAAGTTTTGAATTTCCAACTTCCATCACTACTAAATTTATCTATAAATTGATAACACAAATGTCACGTATAACTATAAATCTTACGAGAGCATATTTAGACACTAATGTCTCATGTGACTCTGAATCTTACGAGAATATAAGTTTATAGATAATTTTACTGTTACTGATTCAAAGCTCTGAAAGATGTGTTAATTACGAGGCGTTCTAGAAAAATAGATAAATTTCAGAAATTCTCACACAAAAAAATTAAAAATATCCGGCCATCAATTTAGCGGCATCTACAATGCAATAGTATCAATTGTATGGATAACCTAAAATAACTTCCATAACAATTGAAAACATCTAACCATTAATTAAATAGATTAAAATATTAATAGTGATTAGATAGGATCCTTTCTTAAATAATTACACACATGCACAATTATAAAAATGATCTAAGTCTTAATTAAATTTCTTATGCTATGGTAAAAATCATATAAAATAACCTCCTAAAGTTATATCTAAATTAACCATATTTAATTGTTATGATAAAATATCTAAAATAACTATTTAATTTTATATTAAAATTATCCATGTTTTGATATACACATAATAATATGTGTGTGCCTTGAGACTAGCCCGTGCGACGCACGGGTTGATGGACTAGTTGCACACAAATTAGTTCTAATGGTACGTGTTGTCACCTCAACCACCAAAATCACATGAGAAAACTAATCACAAGGCTTAGGGCCCATTTTCCTTGCAGTATCTCATCATAATTTGTTCCATTAATAAGCATTGGTTGTTTTCCTACATGACCATTGACGACCATGGATGCTCACACCTGAGCTATGTTGGTAAATGTTTAGGGTGCGCTAAAGGGGGTACAATACTCTTGATCCAAGTATTGTCCTAATGACTATCTCCAATATTTATGTCAACATACTAAACCATTGGTTCTATTGTTATCAAATCATTCACTGTTCACGCTTTCACATGTCATATTTGTTATTTTAACCCTTCACTTGTACCCTGATTTTCTCTTTATTTCTTTATTGAAAGTGATTAGTTATTTACTTATTTTGCATCTCGCAATAGACCTCTTGCCATGAAATTAGTGACTATTCATGCTATTGTGTTAGGAAACATGTGTTTGGTTCAGAAGCTAATTGACAAATGGTGTATGATTTTGGTAATTTTAAGAAATTTAAAGGACTAGATATGTTGACAAACATATAGACAACCTACCAATGCAATGTCTAAAACTTTTTTTTTTTTTTGAGAAAAATGCAATGTCTAAAACTGCAGCAACTACAATTACAGCATTGCAGAATTTAGATGGTTTCTCCTAACTTTTACTGCATTGACCTATTACCAAATATATATATGAATTGCATGAGGAAAATGATGTTGAAAAATTAAGATTCAGCTCTAGAAATCTCAGATTTGGACCCATTCAAAGGCAAAGGGAAACATGATGCACGTAGTTTTCCAATCTGAACTTTGGTCATTTTATTCCAAATTGTAGAAGACCTAACTCTTTTCGTAGCCAATTATACCAGAAAATGGTAAATTACAGGTGGACTTCATCCTGTAATCTGGACTTTGTGTACTATATAGATGACAACATTAGAGCATGTGACTATACAGAGCATGCGTCATTGGAGCTAGATGTAGTTCATAAATTTAGCCTTGCAGCTTACAGTTAAATAATTCGAAGATATTGTTGATGGTTATGGAATTTTCTGGCTACCTCATAAAGATGTAATATATGGATGCATTTAATGGAATACATGCCCATGCACAAGATAAACCCTGCAGGTTCGGGGGGCTATCATCAGTCCAACCAATCACGCTCACCACGTGGCCAAGAAATTATCAATTGTTTTATTCCAAGTTGCTAGAACAACGAGAGTCCAAAGTACAAACTGCATGCATAAATAAGGCACAAGAGGAGTGGAGAACGAAGGGTAAACATTTAAAATTGTGGTGCACTGAGGATACCACAAGCCCATTATTATACATCACATATATCATGCGGTGGCATCATACATCACGTTATCATACGGAGTACGTTTCTCAGGCTTCGCTGTGAAGAGTGGCAGTTTGTGCTGCTAACTTTGGGAAGACGGTGCCGTCGTAGATGCCCCTCAGAGTATCCCTGTGGAGATACCCTTGGCTGTCTTTGCCAAGCATGTATATCACCTGAAATGACACCTCCTCAACAGGCCTGCATGCATGCCCATGTATGTATTAACTACTTAGGGTTACATATATAAGACCATCACTATAATACTTTGACTAAAAATATTCATTACAAATATATTATCCTAAATCGAAAGAGTTATTAACTATTATAAGAAAGTATTTTTAATAGAAAACTAGTGTTGCTTGCGTTGCCAATCTACATCATCAAAGTGTTTAGAATTAATGGCATATATATCGCTAGTTAAAATTTAAAAGTTTCATCCATATGACAAATTGAAATCGGCTTATATTTGTTACTAGGGAAGTAGTCCAACGACACATACATTTGACGAAGATATATATGTTTCTTTTATATATAATCATCACTTAGACAATTTAAATGCTTATGTTTACGAACTCGAACGCATCAAGGAAACACAGTGTGGATCTTTCTAAATTTATCATAGTTTGAGATAATTCTCCGGCTTCTATGATGTTTCTAAGCTAAGTTTATATATGAGCACCTCTAATCTGATCAAATTATATATAATGCATATGATTGAAAGTACACCTACTACATGTACCTTCGTCACAAAATAACTAGATTTCTAGAAATCATAAAAAATGTTAGCATAAATAGCATCTCCTCGATCTCCTACCACGCCAAGGCATCCGGTTTTCTAAACATATTGTGTCTAGCATGTTGCATATGAAACTACACTAAATGGAACTATGCATTCTTAGTGGTTGTTTCAATCATGATTTCAATTTTCTCTGACTTGTGGCACATTGGAAACATAAATATGAAATTTTTCACTGACAATGGCCTAAGAACAAAAGGGGTTTTAGCCTTTGTATCTATATTCGTATAGTACAATCTTTACAGTGGTTGGAAAAAATAAAAGCCGTCCATCAGATAAGATCTAACGGTTTAAAAATAGGCGTATCACGGTACCGATACCAGACGGTATCAAATAGGAAGGTCCAGTACTAAAAATGGTGTGACCGGTACATATATTTTTTTAATCTCTATAAAGGGCATAAAGGGTTTTAAAATTTTTAAAAATAGTGGTACCGCCTAGTACCGTTGGGTATCATTACAACCACCGTAAAATCTCTCTTTGTATGGATGTTAATGAATCTAGACACATACACAACCCAAACCACTTACATTCAACATTGCATAAATACATCTAAAGATGTTCATTTCCCGTCAAGATTGCTAGGTCGACCCACACTACTATTTTGAAAAAATTAAAATCACAAACACATATTAAAATTAAGTACCATGTCCAAGGTTGAAGAAGATCCCTGTTTGCTGTTAGCATCTCCTCGATCTCCCACCACGCCAAGGCATCCGGCTTTATGTGTGAGTGCTCTTTGAATATCTTGTCGAAATTCTCAGGGACGAACCTAAAAAGAAAGTTGGAATCATAGATTTACGTGCAGGAGCAGATGTATGTGAACCTACTGTTTATTCATATGATAGAAACAATATGTACTGCATATTATTATAAAAAAAATTGTACTGCATATAGTTATCAAACAATGTAATGGAATCATACATTTCATTATTTCCGATAGTTAGCCCTTCGAAGTGAGAGCATGGTGGACCTATACAATTTTTAAGGTGGTTGAGAAAAAAATAGGATCTAACCGTTTAGAAATGGTCGGTACCGGTACTAGACAGTACCAAATAGGAATGTTTCATACCAAAAATAATGAAACCAGTATCTGTGTTTTTTATTTTTTTTAATTGTACAAAGGACATAAAAATTTTAATAATTAAAAAATAGTGGTACCAATACCGATGGATGTCTTTGCAACCACTGTAAAATATTTTACTATAGCGATCCGAAGAGAGTTAATGTACGTACATTCCTGTCTCGTCGAAGGCACCTGTGTCACTTGCATGGATTGCTCTTTGGATGTGTGACACGTGGATATCTGTGCTCGGTTGTTTACCAGGCTGTCGAAACAAGTAGGTCGAAAAATGTGAACACAAAAGAATTTAAAATAATACACCCGCTTTCCAGTATATGCCGTCGGTTAATTTACTTTAACTAAAATGCGACAGATATACTTTGTAATATGTACAATATGAACTTTGTACAGTTACTAATATACATTATTATCAGTAGGCATTTATTATAGGCTGATGTTACCAGGGCATACATACAGACATGTAAAATACTATTTGCGTACTGTAGATATAGCGGAGTTTAAAATATAGACGATATGATAGACGAGCCGGTAACACCAGCCTTAGCTCTTTTTTTTTTTTTTAACGAGAGAGAGTGTGACAGAGTGAGTTAAGTACCGGTGTTGTCAGAGGACCGAAAACAGCATGGGTTGCTGTTGCGGTAGTAGTTGCGAAAACAGGTTCTAATCCGATCGCAATAAATGCTGGTAATAAAACATTATAAGTTAGAAAATTAATAATAGCATACTTATTATGTTCTAGGACTGGTATATTACTTATCCAAGATATAAACCACATCAAGAACTGAAAAAAATATGTATTATTATATCACGCACACTGGATACTTTCCGTGACAGTGATAATGCCATCTTTGTTCATGTCAAAGAACTGTACGTGATGCTGTAGATCCGTCATGTTATCACCGGCACGATATTTTGCTAGCGCTGCCACGCTCAGTTTCCGCCCTTGACATTGCAAATAAACACAAAGTATATATGAAATCAGAGCAGCTCTACACATGCAAACATCGAGTGTGTCACGCAGAAAAAAAACCAACTTAATTTGCATGCAGCATGCTTATTACCAGGATGATGCATATAGCCATGTACACGGTTGCAACAAACGATCCATGCAAATAGCACCCAGGTCATGGGCACCGCCGCCGGCCACCGTCCTCGGCCTGCCATCATCCCCGCCGGTGAGCTTCTATGCCTCTACGGAGATATGTGTCAATTGTCTTCTAAGTGGCACGGGTGGCATTGGCATCCATGGCCCTGATTAAATAGCCACGAATGCATGCAGGGTCTAGGTTTTTTTAAAACACAGTACAAACGTAGATGTTCACGTACGCATGCAAGACTGAGCCGGCAGATTTTGAGATTGACGAAGTCACCACGGGCGCCTCGCTGTCGACGGAAACGTCGCCTACCACTTAATGAACAAAACCGTTAAATCTCAAAATAATTCAATCCCAACGAAAATCGAACCCAGAACCTCAGATCCCGCTTGAGCTGCTACAACCACTGGACTAAGGCTGCATGTTGTAGGGACCGATCACAGACATTGGCTCAAACAGTGTCATTACCGGATAACATTTTTTTCCGAAGAAAAGTCCCCCTATAATTGATGCTGTCGCCTGATGACTGATGAGGTCGACGATGGCCTCTCGTTTGGACGGGTCATACACTGTGGCCGCTGCAGAACACGATAGCAGACGTGGACTTGGCACGGCGGCGTGTTGCACGTTGGCCAGATTAATTGCCCACGCATGCCATGCAACTGGCAGCGAGCGCGGCATGGTCGGCCAGAGCGCTCCTTAGCTGCCCCCAACGGTAATCCTTGAAAGGGTTTCTAAAAAAACAGTGTTTTATACTGTTTGACATAAATGCAGTATCGTAGACAAAAAAAAATAGTTGGAATAGCGATAGAGAAAGGGATTTGAGAAGTGTTCTTGGAGATAGTCTTAGGCCATTTTATTAATGGGATTTCCATTGAAAATTTTAATTCTTTAGCTACCAAAAATTCCACGTCATATCTTACTGTTACTACGGAATTGAAGACATTTTTTACGATCTCCACGTTAATCCTCATCAGACGCATTATAAAAAAATAAATCATAAAAATTCTCATAAAAATAAAAAATATCTAACCATGTAACTCTAATAATAATATATATTAGATCTATTATATTTTCTGAAAACATTAGCCATCATGACATTATTAAATATAAATTAAAATAGCCTCCTAAATTTGTATATAAATTACCCATCACACACTATTATAAAAGATGAATTAAAATAACTCCTAAATTTGCATATAATTACCCACCATGCCATTATAATTGATAAATTAAAATAATTACTAAATTTGTATATAAATTAAACACCATGCTATTATGAAAATAAAATAAATAACACATAAATTTGCATTAAATTACTCATCATGGTATTATCAAAGAAAATAATCACCTAATATTACTAAAGATGAAATAAAATACTCCCTCTATCCAAAATATGCCTTTAAAGCAAAAACTTTGACCATCAATTACTTAAAAGTATATTATCAATAAATAAAAAATTGCCTAAAATTACTATATATTAAATGGTTTTAATATGAATCCAAGCATATAACATACATACACTAAAAATTTATGGATTTAGCTCAACTATTGCTCAAAGATTAAAAAGGTTGAATTTTCCAAAAAAAAAATCTATGACTTATGATTTTGGGATGGAGGGAGTAACACCTAAACTAAACTCTAAGTTAGAAATGTATGCAGTTATAAAATAAAACAATTAATAAAATAGACCTATATATATTTCTAAATTATCGACTGTGGCTATTGTTAAAGTTATCTATCAACTTTTAATATACATACCTTCTAAATCTAACCCATACAAGAGCACAGTATGATGGACTAGTTTTGTCTAATCCTATATATCTATATAGATGGAGGCCACTAAAGTCATATCGCAGCATGCAATCTATCCACATCATCATCCATTAAGAAGCCATGTCATCATCCACTAGGACACTCTATTAATGTCCTTCGCCGATCTTCTATGGCTAATATCATCCATGTATGCAACCATATGTCCTTTCGATCACTTCGCCATAAATTCTCACAACATAAATACATAGATGATCAATCATTTAAAATCCAATATCTCTCAACTAAGATGAATAAGTTATAATTATAATGTGTTTAAAAAACAGTACATGCAAAAATAATGTGTCGCAGATGATCAATCATTTAAAAGTCAATCTCTCTCAACTAAGATGAATAAGTTATCAAGTATAATGTGTTTAAAAACGGTTTATTAAAAAATAACGTGTTTAAAAAATGTTGTCATACCAATTGACCAATCATTTAAAAGTCAATCTCTTTAAACTAAGAATGATTAAGTTTTGTATGATGTGTCCTATCGGAGACTCCAACAACCAAACTTCTGATTTCTTCTTACAAGTTGGTTGATCATTTCTGATTAAGGTGAATCCTACTTCCCACATATTATTTATTTTTCTATTAGCCTAAGTTTTCTACTAATAAGAATTTTTAAATACATGTTCAAGTCATTCTCCTCTTCGGTTTACTATACAACTATATATCTTTTTTTTTCACACACGTATATACACTGATGAACCCATCCATTGTAATTCATTTAGTAGTAAGTTAAAGTTACTCCCTACATCTCACATTCATTCATGTATTAATGTCGCTATACTTTCTAAATGTAAAACTTCGAATTCTATAAAGGCACTTGCTTTTTTTACCCAAATAATTATTAATATCCCCTATGCAGGAAAGTAGGAGATAAAATGACATGTAAGGGCATGCACAATGCAGTGCTTACCATCGGTGCTTAGGGGAGAAAACCGGGTTTTTTTGTAAACCTAGATGCAGCCGGTGCTTAGGGAAGAGCCCCGCTGCTAACTCTGGCATCGATGCTTAGCATCCGTTTGTGTTCCTCGGAGCCTCCCCAGATGCCATGCAACGGCCATATTTAGGCTAGCTAAGCACCATGTTCATTGTAGAAAAGAAAAGCTTAAGCGGATGCTTGTTTTTCTTCATTGAGCATCTTTGTAGGCACCATTGCATTGTACATGCCCTAAATAGAGTTCTCTTTGTAGCTGTTTGATTCAGATATTGATAGAAAGCACACCCAAAGGTAATAAGTTGTCATCATTAGAGATGCGTTGGTCATGCCATAATAAAATATCCACTCCACAAATTCTTTTAGTAGTTTTAATTGCATATGTTTATTAGAATTGTTGTTAGAGGCGAGTAGTGATAGCCATATGTAAGTTCCATTGTTCTATTTTTTCTGCCAAATAAACATTTAAATCAATATTATTTATTTTTTAAAAAAAATTGCTGAAATCGTTCCGCAGCAACGCGCGGGAAAATCACACAGTTAACTCTTTAAGTTCCGCAGCAACGCGCGGGAAAATCACCTAGTTAACTATGCAAACAGAGTCATCTCTCGTAAAACCTACTCTTCATGATTAACTTATCGTGTCCTATCTCCTTGCATCCAACCATGGGGAAAGAGAGAAGGCAGGGGAGTACTCATGCCCTCGTGATATGAAGGGTCATAATATTGCTAAACTAGACGATACCTAACGCGTTGTTGCTGAAATTTTATAACATTAAATATATATAATATGATTCATAGATTAAGAAATAGTAGATAAAACACTAACATCACGAAAAAAAATATTCTCGCGTGTTGTTGCAGAAATTTGAATGATACCCTCATATACACCACAGAAAATCATTGCACGCATAAAGCCAAAGACAATCAATGGAATGTTAAAATGGAGGTCTTAGTGGACGGTGACGTGGACGATGATGTGGCTTCACGCATGTTGAGACAAATAGACGGTGGGGTTCTCCTATTTAGATAAAGAAGATAACATCACCAATCTCCAGATCCCCGCCACATCGTGTGGAACATCCTTAGTTATTTAAACAACCAACTCCAAAGTTTAGCTCAGTTAGATAGTGAGCTTGAGCAAGACCTAGCTTGCTAAAGCTGGATCAAGTTTCAGCCTAACATTCTACAACTTCCGCCACTGCCCGCCCTCATGGACTCGTCGTTGCCAGCCCACCCACCCTACATACCTCTCCTGCGTAAGACGTTGCCCGCCCTCAGGGGAGCACCGCTTGTCCCCTTCCACCCGCTGATCGCACCGCCCCGACATTGTAGGGCCACCGCCCCTGCCTAGGGGCTACCACTGCCTGTCAACTTGCATCCAACCACAGGAAAAGAGAAGATAGGAGAGGCCCTCATGCCCTCCTGATGTGCATGGTCCAATGCAGGGTACCACTAGAGGCATTTCAAGGCCTATGTCCCCTGTATTTTGAGAGAGGACGTACACATTGCTGACAACCTAAGGTTGGACTTTACCTATGCCTCCCCCCACTTGTGTAGGCGACACATCACACATGTAGCCCTCCTCTAGATCTCACACCGTCGCATTGGGCCGAGCCTCACAATTCTTGTTCTGCCCTCGTCCTGTCCAACCCCCACTCAATTTCTCTCCCTTCTCTCAGTGCATGTTCACGCTGCATAGGGCAAACAATTCCAATGTGTGTGTGTGCATTATGAAATGTAAATTGGATGACCAATCGTATACTATTACTAAATATAATGCAGTAGACACTAAGGTAAGTTCTATAAATTCTCTAAAACGATGGCCATCCACATGGTAAACTCTAATAATACTAGCGATTAGATTATTTTGTTTTATAAAAACACACAATATGTTGTTAGGAAATATGATTTAATGTAACCCTAAATTTACATATAAGTTACTCATTGTGCCACTACAAAAGATGATATAGTTGTGGGGGATAGTCCTATAGGGTACCCCGGTAATGGAGAAGCTGGTGTCTGATGGACGGTCAAGAGGAATCGAGTTTTAATCCGACTAGGATACGCCTGGCCGAGTGGTGTACTGGGCGGTTGTTAGGGTCGGGGAATCCTAGTAGGAATAGGACTCGAACCGACTCGAAACCGGTCAGCTTGTAAAGTCTCAGGACTATATAACTGGCCAGCAGGGGTTCCCATGGATCATCAAATTGATAACCATCATGCAGGACGTAGGGTATTACGCAGTTTAGCGGCTCGAACCTGTCTAAATCGTGTGTTCTCTGTGTTCTGTACACCTGTCAATGACCGCCCCGTAAAATAAACCCACCCGGTAACACACCCCAGTCGGACTACTGGTGCATAATACTGACAACAGTAACCCCTACATTTGTATTTAAACTATCAATCTTATCATCAAGCAAAATTTAACAAAGATAGCGATTAAATATATTATCTCTACCCCTTTAAAAGTATGGAGTGAGTTCACTCCTCCTTTCGTCCGCCTGCTCCCCATCGCCTCCCACACCCGACCCCGCCGGACCGACCCCGACTTCGTCGCCTCGCTCCAGCTGGAGACAGCACGCGCGGGCCTCCTCCACCCCACGCGGTCCGGCCGCCTGGCCCTCGCTTCGTCGCCGCCACCTCCTGCACACCCAGATCGACCGACGCCCATCCTCCACGGCAGATCCGCTGGCGCCGATGCCGAGGGCCTCCTCCTTCTCCGCATCCTCAACGGGCAGCCCGCGCGCCCTATCTCCACCCGTCATAGCCGCCGCCGGGGCCGCCTACTCAGTTAGCTCCCGCTGAGCACTTCCCCATCCTCTGATGGTGGAGGATCGCCACTGCCGCCTTCTGCACGCCCAAATCTGCCGCATGCCGCACCGTCCCACCACTCGTTCATTCCCCCGTCGTGGGAAGGAAGAGGCGATGGGAGGGCGGGCTGCGGCTTGGGCGGTGCGGATCCGCTGCCACGGCGGCGTAGAGGACGGGCGGAGGCGGATCCGGCTGGAGCTCGACGCCAGCTGTCGCGGGAAGGAGGAGGTGACACGGACAACGGGCGGAGGCGGATCCGGGGGAGAGGATGAGGGGGAGTAGGCGGAGGAGAGGCTAGGTTGGAGGGGGGAGGAGGAGGAGGTGGCAAGCGGCGCCCCGCGGAGGCGGCCAGGCAGAACAAGGAGGCAATGGTAGAGGAGGCGATGGTGCGGGACGAGGATGAGGAAGTGGGCGCCTCCGCTCTTGTTCGCTCGACAGAGAGCGGCTACCCGATGGGAGAAAGTGAAGGGTTAGGGTTGGAGATGGTGGGCTTTGGGGCGAGCGGGCTAAAAGCCTGCTAGACTGTTTTGGGCTAATTTCATGAACTGAGCTAATTTTTCTAAGGTTTTCATGTGATTATTTAGTTTTTACAATGTATGACATCCGCTTTTCTTCTAAGCTTTTGAATTTAGTTAGTATTACTTGCTGACGTTATGAGCATCTGAGCTCATATAAATTTTGCTTTTCATACCAATTAATTTGACTATTTTTTTAATTTTGCTTTTGTAGTGGACTGAATTTAGTATTTTGCTTTTCATACCAATTAATTTGACTATTTTTTAAATTTTGCTTTTGTAGTGGACTGAATTTAGTATTGTCTTGGGTAAATCCAGTTGGCAGTTATGTTAAGAAAGAGGGGGGTACTAATGCTAAAAGTTGTTAGTTGCTAAGAAAGAGGGGGCATGGCTCTTACATTAGGAGGCATGACTAAAGAATAAGTTGGTCGTAATAAAAGAGTAGACATAATATTTTAGATCGCAGGAAGATAAGGATGAAATAGATAATTTTTTTGTCTGTAGCAGCGCACGGGTATTTTGCTAGTGATTTCTAAAAACTTACCCACTTCGTCATTATATTAATTTAAATTAAACAACTAAATTTTATATAGATTACCACTGCACCATATGAAAAAGGGTTAAACTAACCACTAAATTTATATTTAAATTATCCAACTTGCTATTATGAAAGATAATTTTATGTAATCCCTTAAATTCAAATCTAAATTTGGCATTATATATTAGCTAATATATGTAGCTTTAAATAAGCATAGCCGCTTTTTATTCATTTAAATTAAAATAAAATATCCACCCAAATCTACATACAAATTACTAGTATGTCTACTACTATAAAAACAATACAAAGTACGATTTTATCATTTATGTCTATTATAACATCACTAGGTAATGTGTAGAAGCACACGATGATATACCGGCCATAAGCTAATACTGGACAATATACAATTTGACCCGATTACATTATCATAAGTTTCTATACTACATTTTCCATACGTATTATGTTGTATGTGATGCTAAACTCCATCAAATATCACTTCGTACCAATGACCTCTGTTTCTCCAACTTGTAAAATAGACTACCATCATATACACCTCTTGCACTGTCCTTGTGAAGAAATCCTTGATTATCACTTGCAAGCTTGTATGTTAGGCCCCATTCTATTTCAGGAGAAGACCTGTATTTAAAGGGGATATTGTATTTTAACTTTATTTAGTAAATCTATATCATTCCTTTTTTATCATAATGGTTAGAACTCGATACAATTTTCTGGAAAATCATATTGTATTGTACCTCACTAATAACAAAAATCAATGTAGAATACAAAGTTACCATGATTGAGGATCTAGTGGATCTCGATTTGCTAGAATCATCTCCTCAATCTCTGCAGATGTTAGCGCATCTGGTCTGACCTTTGCATATTTTGTGAATATCTCTTCGAACTTTTCAGGAACAAACCTATAACTTGGCATGTTCAGTATACCAGGTATATTCAAATACAATTTTTACGGTGGTTGAAAAAAATAGGAGCCGTTCATGAAGCGAGATCTAACGGTTTATAAATAGGCGGTGCCACGGTATCGGTACTAGATGGTACAAAATTGATGGATCCGGTACGTAAAATAGTGGGTCCGGTATGTAAAATAGTGGGCCCGGTACATAAAATATTGGGTCCGGTACATAAAATAGGGGGTTCGGTATCAATAATTCTTTTATTTCGACTATAAACAAATAAAAAGGAATATGTACCGTCTAGTACCGCCTGATACCAGTGGATACCGTTCCAACCACTGTAAAAGGTCTCATATTCAAATTTAGCAATATATATAAGTTGCTGTCATCTATACCCATGAGGCATGTTTGCACCACATAATAGTGTATGGCATTTGCAAATATAATAATGTCATGTGATGTAATGATGCATTATATTCTGTCATTTGTGTATGTATATAATCTTCATCTTAATTAGTTACCTTCCTTTAGCGTCATATGCACCTGTATCACTTCCATGCATTGCTCTATGGATATTCTCTATGTATACTGATAAGTGAGGCAATGGTGCATCAACCTGCATGAATATAAAGAAGCAGAGAGGAGTCAGTTTCTTATGGTTACGTGTGAATGAGCATACCAACCTCATTTGTGCGCGTGGGGTGTGGACAATTGCAGAAATAATAATATGTTGTATATAGAAAATTGTAGAAATGCGTGTGTGTGTGTGTGTGTGACCATATGATATGCCAATAGTAGGTACTGCCAAATCCATGTGATGATATGCCTGCGATGGAAGTTACAAAAACGGGCGTGCTTTAATTTCTTTTGGACAGGAGAGAGGAAAAACACCACAGTTCGCAGAGCCTGGTGGCTTCGGAAGATGTATGCATTCCCAAGTTGAGCTGCAAGGATGGCAGGGCCAACCCAAGGTATAGCAAATTTTGGGCTATAAATAACATAAGAGGGCTGCTTTGACCGTTTCCTAAGGAAAAAGTACATTCCTCCGCCCCCAATTATCGTGGTAAATATAAATTCCCTCCTCGAGCACAACAAAAAAAAATATTTTCATGCTTAACCATTCAAAGTGGGTTTTTTTCCAACTAAATCGATTTTGATTGTGGTTATGTCCACTATGGCACCACATAAGCCTACCCAACTAGGCCACATCAGTCTCAGGTGGTAAATCAAACTATGTTGATACTTTGGGGGTAAAACTTATCCAAATATTTTTAAAATTTTTCTGTTATATACTCCCTCAGTCCCAAAACTCTAGTCGTCTGCGCGTTTAAAATTTGTCCCAGAACTCGTAGTCGTTTGCGCGTTGCTCTCACCCTCTTTCCTCAGTGAGACCCGCCACCATCATCTCAATCTGCCAACCACACCACTTTCCCCATCCTCCCTCTCACAACCCCACTCTTCCCGCATGGCACCTACTCCACATTTCTCTTTCTCCACTCATGGCTCTGAGGTCAGCGACGGCGGCAGCGAGGCGAGGCCAACGGCGGCGGAAGGGCGAGGCCGGCGGCGAGGGCGTGGGCGGGTCTGCGGCCTCCCTCGGCTCCTCGCCAGCCGCCGTCTGCCTCATCCGCCGCGTCGACCTCCTGGTTCCAACCACGCAGGTTCCAGCCGGAGTCCGAGGAGGGCGATGAGGCGCACGTCAGGAGCGGGTTTGCCACCGGCCGGAGCTCGGACTCGGGCTCCACCTCTAGGCACGGTGGCGGGGAGCACGGAGCATCTGCGGGCGGCGGCACCAGCTTCCGCGTCGACGGCGGGCATGGCGTCGACGCGGGCCGTGGCGGCTCCTTCCGCGGCATCAGCAGAAGCAGCTTCTGCGTCAGCGGCGGCGGCGGCAGCGGGAGCTTCCGCATTGGCGGCTCCTTCCGTGGCATCAGCATCAGCAGCTTACGTGTCGGTGGCGGCGGCAGTAGCAGCAGCTTTCGCGTCATCGTCGGCGGCGGCGGCGGCGGCTTCCATGTCGGCGACGGTGACGGCGGCAGCAGCAGCTTCCGCGTCCACGGCGGCAGCAGCTTCCGCGTCGACCGCGTTGGCAGCGGCGTCGATGGCAAAGCAAGTGGGAATCTCAGCTGCGTATTTTCAAATGCCGAAAGCTTGCCATAAATGAGGGTATGCAGGTCATTTGGCATCCTTGCTATTTTGACGGCTCCCTCCTAGACCAACAAGAGTGTTGGGACGGAGAGAGTATATGACATCAGTTTGGTCAAAAAATTACTGCTTATAAGTATTTGAAAAAGAAGGGGAGTGTATGTTTAGAAAAAAATCATAAGCAGTTAATTTTAATTTATAAAAACATGAAACTAGTACCGTTTTTTCTAAACATGAAGTCTATCTTTTAATGCTCAATTGAGTTTTTGGTCTTATTTGTGGCGTTGCTTATGTTTTATTGCACTTGTTATTTATTTAAATAGTCATTTTGTGGTTTCATTTATATTGATTGTATAATGCTTGGGTCCTTGTGTGACATATTGCTACTTAATTGTCGAAACAATGTATAATAAAGCGTTATTGTCATCTTCCAGATTTTATATGTACTTGCACTCCGATGAATCCTCTACTCTGATCTCTAGGACTAATATAGAACAAAAAAAAAAAAAACAAATATCTAAATAAATATTATGCATAACAACGAGCAATAAGAAAAGTAAACTGTAAAAGGAGCAAATAAAATTTGAATTGCTCTAAATAGAGAACCACCTGATAGATATTATTTCTAGCTCCGTATTACTCTAAAATCTAAACTAAAACTAATTATTATGGTTTTGAAAAAATATTTGGATTACTATCGACATATCTCAATTACCACACCTTGATGCGGTGCCATGCTGAACAGGTTAACGTGCACCATTATAGGTCAAAACCAGCCGAGGTGAGAAAAACATGATACTTGAATAGTTAGAGAAGAAATATTTCTGATATTGTGGTTTGAGGAGGAAATTCGGACTGCCGCCATTTTTGAAAGAAGTGATACCAACTTCTTGGGCCACGGTCCTAACCAACTTATTGGTATACGCTTTTGCAATTTTATATTTGTTTGGCGACAAGCATACGCTTTTGCAGTTTTCTCAAACAGATATGATTTCTGTAATTTTTCATTAAAATACTATTCCTATTGTTTACACAAAAGCTTATGTGCGCGTGATGTGCGTGTGACAGTGTGAGAGAGAGAGAGCAGGGGGCATTACAGGGCTTGTTATAGGACCAACACCAGCACTAATGGATTCGGCTGAATCTCTGGCAAATGCCGCGTCACATCCAATTGCAACGTATCCTGCAGAATGTGAGCTCTCTACATATGACAGGGAATTTTATATGATAATTAAATTGCTAAAAAGAAAATGGAATTTCTTATTTTGTACTCTTAAACGCGCTTATCAACAGTTGTGATAGAAAATTCTCCATGACAAGAAGCTGACACAGATACTAGCAGAATGTATATCTTTTTTTTGAACATATACTAGCAGAATGTATATCATATACGCCAAATAAATTCAGATGAGTGCCTTGAATTGGAAACAAGACAGTTTAAAATTCTTGTCATACAAATTAGTAGAGTGTACACACATATATACACACTGACATTTAGGAATGCATGTGGAAAAAGATCAGAGGAGGAAAATGGTTAATTATGGGATTCTCGATTCTATATATGACAGAAATTAGATTATTTTTGGTCCATTTTAATTACAACTGGGACAAACAGAAGGAAAAGCAAATCATCACATATATAGCCTAGATGTTACGCTAGAAAAAACATATGGTAATTGTTTTTATTTATAATACTTAAGATTTAAGAACTAAATTGAGCTATCTTTTGTGTTCAAAATTTGACTAGCACAAGCATTTTCAGAATTTTATGCATAACCATAAGCAGATACTCCCTTCGTATTTAAATATAAGTCGTGGTTGACGTTTTTACAAAACTTCGATCCTTCGTCTTATTCAAAAAATTTGTGTAAACACATAAGAAAACTAGTAGTCACGCTCAAACTCTCTATAATCATAAACAAATCAAAACAAAATAAACATAAAATTGTAATTTTTTTTAATAAGACAAGCCATTGAAGTTTTGGAAAAAAATCAACTGCGGCTTATATTTCAATATGGAGGGAGTACTACTTTAATTAACCAGTCACCTTCAAACAGCTCTGAGGCTGTAATAATGCCATCCTTATTCCGGTCAAAAAATTCAACATGCTTTTCGAGAGCAGTCATATTAGCAAAATCAATGCTTGCCTCCACATGCCGACCTTACATAAAAGAATAATATTAGCAAGTTAGAAAAAAAAAACAGTTTACACCCTCAAAATAGCATACCCTATACTACGAAAATAGATAACAAAACCCACCAGTCGTTCAAACTGAATGAAATTAGACCTTTAGATGGTTTCAAATGTCATTTTTTGTATTTAAATATAAATCTTGTTTAAATCTCCAAAAGATCATAATTATTTTATTTTAAGTCAGTCAAATATTAAATATAGGATAATATTTTTATAAAAGATATGATATATCTATTAATGATATATTTATGGCTTGTTTGTATAATGGGACAAGAGGTCTGGGATAGCCGGATAGGGATATCCCTATATTCTGCCCCTCTCGCATTCTCCTTTATCCCATTATTCAAACACCGCCTTATAGAATTCATAGGACTTATTTGTTCCTACATTTATTGTTTTATTACTCTAAATAAAACACTAGAAACTGGAATAAGTGCTTTCCAAATAACAATAGAGAATTAGTAGATAGATTGTATTTTTATAAATAATGATACATGTCTCGTATTTTTATAATTTAATATGAATTTATATTTTAGAGACTACAGAAGATTTTATTATTTCAAAAAAAATACATAACCGTCTATGAAACTAGCTAAATGTCCAATTTCATCTGGTTTCAACAATCGGAGAGTGCTTATTGTCCTATTTTGTAGCATGGGGTTTAAAACCAGACTACTATGCTATTTTCAAGGTGTAAATTGTACTTTTTTGGCAAAAAAATGTGCAGCAACAGCAATCGCATTGCTATAGCTGATTTTAGATAATGTTTTCCTTTTCTCTAGCTGCAAGGGTTATCTAGGACATGAGTATGGTTCTTGTCCACTAATTCTTCTGCAACAAACTGAATAAGGAAATGAAAGATCGATATATAACTCCACATGTATCAAGAACTTACAGGTAAAGACCCAAAAAAACAGAAGAGCAGTCACTGGCGGCGAATGTAAAGACACTGCACCCGGTGCTCGTCGCCGATCCCCCATCACCGCCGAGTAGCCGAGTATTCCTTCTGCGGACGCGTGTGATTGTGAAACGGCTGCACCTCACAGCAGGGTAACCTCCACGGCTCTGCTTAAGTAGCTCTGGGGAGAACCAGCAATGGAGCAGAGGTCGTCTTGGAAGTAGGTACTGGTCCTTGGCTTATTTATGACTGATGCAGATTATTTTCGAATTTGGAATTGTTCTAAAAACTAGAAAGGGACGGGTGTAGATGGGGAACAAGTTAAAGCCGCTTGTTTGCCTGTCCAATATGTGGTGTTCCTCGTTGTTGCTTGGCAGAAACTACAACCATACAGTCAGGAAGAAACAAGAAAGTATGCACACTGGTGTACGTGTATACTAGCCACGAACTTCGAACGACAGGATAACAGAAAACTGCTGAAATGGATTGAGTTACTTACTTGACTAGGTACATGCATGTCCAGGTACATCCATTTGTGTCTCCTCTGTAATTACTAGCTGACGTATGAGCTCCTAATTGTTAGCTACCTTTGATTAGCTCTAGCCTACGTGCAATTAGCTCTAGCGTGCTTTGTTTGCGGACAATATGTTTATCCTTATTTTGGCATATGTTTATCCTTATTTGATTCTAGGCCAATATTTTGCCCAATAACTCATTTCTCATTCATTTTGGATCGATCATGGCCAATTCAAAGTGATGAGAATTGAGTTATCATTGCTAAGTTTGGATTGGTCATCATTGACACCAAACCAGTCAGTCCAAAAAACACGAAGAAGCCAAAAAAAAAAGCATTAGAAGGGAATCCGGGCTCATCAAGGAGACAAAGTGGACTGTGACACTAAGCTCTCCTTTGGCATGGTTTTTTATTGCTCCGGCTTCTTATAATTTTAGGTGAAGCTATTTAAAAAACGGCTTCACAAGAGAAACCATTTTTACACTAGAGAAAAGAAACCATTAAAAACATGGTTTTTCTGGCTTTTTTGGCTCATGAGTTGAAGCCATTTCTAAAAAACCTACCAAATGGGGCCTAATTTATGCTGTCCAATGACTCAATTAATAACATAATAAAACATTTACACTTCCGGGGCTCAAAACAAGGACCTAGAGCTTCTCCGAAAGATCACTTGTGCTCGAACCAAGGACTACAGCGTCACACATGTGATCCCTCCTTATGTCATTTGCTTTTCATGAGGTGGTGCAACTACTTGACTACATGACTATGTGTAGTGAGGTGGGTGAAAAAACCGTATGTAAGACTAAGACTGGTGTCACTAGATCGTATATCCCACCATTTATATTTCAAACTCCATTGTCTACCGTGTCCAAACAGTATTTTGTATGTCTATTTGCACGCTCTGGTGGCCTAAGGTACTTGCATTTGCATACTGAACGAAGACTCCGACGTCTTTGCAGTTGGGAGATTGTCTAACATGGATGTAAGGAGTGGTCTTTGCTGTTTTGGACGACCAAGCATACCGAGTGCGACGTTGGGGAACTGTGAAGATGTGAGAAGTGTCCTGTCCTGGTAGAGGCTAGCTAACTGTTGTAAGTGTGGCGCTACCGGTGCCCAGACCTCCGATGGATCCAATTCCATCGGACGGTCCGTGAACAAATGTACATCTACAACTCCGAATAATAGCATGCGAAACATGAAAATCAATATCTGTACTATGCACGTTTGGCCTGAAAAAAATCACCGCGCCCCATCCCATCTAGGGAAAAATCCCACCACAACATCTGGTCATGTTTCACGCAACATTGAAACCAAACGGCAAGATCCGTGCAACATTAGGAATACATGTTTGCAACATCTACAAATAATATACGCAACATTCGAATTCAACTAACGCAACATCAATAGTTGAATAAAATTTAACTGATTTGAATAAAATTTTCGGACCATAGATCAGTTCGATCTATCGCATTGCAACATTAGAAATAGATATTCCCAACATTGAAAAATAGTGTATGCAACATTAAAATTCAACTTCTACAACATCGACAAAGTATAAATTAAATAAATTTTTTGGGTCCGCGGATATAGTGAAACCGTCGGACGAAACACTTAGAAAATACAATTGCAACATGTTAACTGAACTGCTACAAAGCAAAAAAAAAAAAAAACTACCGCAACAATGGAAGCCGAATTAACCGATTTCAATAAAAATTTTAGATCCGCAGATCTGAATCGGAATGGTGGGATTAAATCCGCTTTTTCTCTCTTTCCCCGGACGAGTGGAGAGCGTTTCCGTTGTAAGACCGAGTCCAGCAGTCCGGGTAAATGACCGGGTATAGTACAGAATAATACTGTAGCGATATTGTTCAACAAAGAGAGGGGTAATTAGAATAGTAGATATATGGGCATACCGTGGCCGCTGGACTCAGCCTAAGTAGGGGTGGAATTAGCGTGGAATTACACCTATGGCCACCAGGCCATGGCCTAGGGCGTGGGCCAAAAAATGGAACAATAGCTCGGACGGCCCAACGAACAAAGGAACAAAGCCCCCCAAACCGGCCCACCCCGCTCCTGTCCGCCTCCCAGCGCCTCCCGTCCCAGCTGCACCCCGCTGCCACGCCGGCCGCTCCCTGCCCGCAGCCACGGCGGCGCCATGGCAGCCGCCCCGGGCCACCCGGATCCCTACTCGTCGTCGGTCGCTGGCAGCGTCCACACCCCTGCCAGTCGCCAGCCGCCGGTCGCCCGACACCGCCACGCCGCCTAGCACCCGGCTCCCTGCCCGGTGCCACACGCCGGCCGCCCCGTGCCCCCCGTCCCCTTGCTCGTCGCCGGTCGCCCGCCGCGGCCACACCGGCTCCCTGCCCGTCGCCGGTCGCCCAACACGGCCATGCCGCTCGGGCCCCCGCTCCCTGCCCGGCGCCCGGCTCCACCATGCCGCCCGTCCCTCGGCTCCCTGCTCGCCTGTTCCTTCCTCGGCAGGACAAAAATGAGCTCATCCGCCTCAAATGGTGAGTCCATGAGTATGCTGCTCTGCATCGTGCATCCTTTTCCTTGCTCTACTTTTCTTGTTGCTGTGGCATGCCCTCCTTTGCTTCCTGCTTTTTGGCACCCCTGCTTGCTGCTCTGCTCCCTACTTGACTGCTGTGTTCACGTGGCATTGTTCCCTGCCTGAATGCTCTGCTCCCTACTTGAGTCATGATATTGTTAGGCCGGAGGAAATGGGTTGTGTATAACACTGTAGTGATAGTGTAGACAGAGAGATAGTTAGAACAGTAGAAGAACAGTGTTTTAGGCAATGCTTTTAGGCTGGGATGGTCTCGTGCTTGCTTTTTTTAATAATGAAAACTTAGTTTTTGGCTTCAACTCTCAATGAGAGAATCAGACCAAGATTATTACAAACCGTTTTAGAGAGAGTTAACGACGGTGTATCGACGAGCAACTCGACTAGCCTCGATTAGTCGGTCTAGTCAACAGCTAATCGACTACTGGCGCTTTTTTTTTTTTTGATAAACAGTACCTGCATTATACCATTAGGTAAACTAGTACAAGACCCAGAGTATACAGGCAGCTACTAGAAGAGTACAGAGGGGACAACTGTCCACACCATTTTGCACAAAAGACCCTGACAAACAAGAAAATTACAGCAAGGTCTTGAAGATCTTTTGCGCTTGCAGAGCACACCGCTCGTCCGCCGTCGCCTTCCTCTGCCATGAACGTAGCCGACGTCGGAGCCGGACGATGGAAACACCGACACCAAAGAGAACTCCATTGCTCGAAAGCGTTGAAAAGAGCCGCAGTAGAAAAGATCCGAGAAGGCATATCGGCCGGGGACACACCCCAAGCTCCCTTGGCCATGGATCCGCAGCCTCCGCCAACGAACAGCAAGAAAAGAGCCACGGTCCACCCACCCTACAACCACCAATCGAGCAGCCGTCCCTCTGCCTCCTGTCGGCGGCCGCATCACCATACCTGGATGAAGCGGCACACCGGGTTCTCCTACATAGTCGGCCGTCACCAGAGGAACCTCCGATGACTCAAAGACAAGTCGGCCGACGCCGGCGACGAAACCGACACCCCGAAGAACTAACCTCTCCAGTTTGCCGCTGTCGCAGGCGCCTTGAAGACGGCCACCAGCAGCAGGAGCTTGAGAGGGATGGATCGACCTCAGCCCGCGCTGCGTAGAAGCCGTCGAAGTGGGAACCCCTGGACCTCGACGTGCCGCCGGCGAGAAGCAAAAGATCCCGCATGACGCCGCCGCCATGGGGAAGACCTAACTACACCTAAAGACCATTATTTAGGCTAGTATCTACACCCACCAGACGATTCCCCCGGCTCTCCTTCCACTCCGGCAGCGAGGTGGCCGCCGGAGGGGAGGATAACCGGTGGAAATCGCCCGTGGAAACCGATTTGCCCTCTTGGTCGCCTCGGAGTACTGTAGCCGCAGGAGGGCAGTACACGCTGGTACAAAGTTCCGCGTTGTTGGCCTTTACTTTGCTCCGTTGTGTTGTTTTTAACTACTGGCACTTATGCGACTTAGGCTATCCCCAATGGGATTGCCTAAAGTGGTTGCCTATACACTGTTTGACACTGTAGCGCTACTATAGACAGAGAGAATAGTTAGAATAGCGAGGGAATAGGGATAGGCAATGCATATAGGCAACCCCATTGGGGTTGGTCTTAGGTTCGACGACTTGAAAACATTGTTTACCACTATTTAAGATAAAAAGCTATTAATGCACTAGATACTATATCGTCGTGTACTTTTGAACTATGTTTCTTCAGCATGCTTTGTCGCAACCTTAGTAACCGGGAAACAGGGAACTATGCCAATGTTCGTTCAGTTCCAGAAACATTGGAACAATATCGTCCCCACATTGTTAAAATTCCTTGTTTAGTGGTGTATCATGTTCTTGTTCCTTGACCTGGTCGATCTGGGAATATGGTTACTAAGGTCACAACTCGGTCCGGATCTTTAATAAATCCTTGTTCCGCCATTGATAGCAACGTAGAGGAGCGGAGATAGAGAGGGGTGGGTGGAGGCGCTGCCCCTCCTATGTTAAAAAAAATTGCACTGATTTTAATAAAATCCAAATAAATTTTAAAAGTTTAACATTAATGACCCCTCGTAACAATTAAAATTTAACTCCCTGGCTCCGCCTTACGTAGCAATTGCCATTTATAATAACCATACAAAAACTTTAAATAAATGAGATAAATGATAAAACATGAGAAGTTATCAAGGCTCACAACAATAATGGATTATCTCACTTAAACAAAATCCACAAACACATGCAATATCTTTAGATGAACCGACAAACATACAGAATTAATTGAACTATGGCATCAATTTACCAATCCACGCGCACTCCTTAATTTACAAATTCGTCCACACAAGTCTATGATGTTCTTGTCTATTTCTTCTTAGAAGACTCTTTCTTGGACTTCCTCTCTTGCTCCAACCTTTCAAACAGGCTGCCATCGTAGACAGCCCTGACAGTGTCTTTGTGGAGAAACCCGTCCTTATCTTTGCATAGGGAGTACAGCACCTTCCACTCTGTGAAGCCACCCAGCCTGCGGTAATTTTGCCCGGAAAAACTTTGAGATCAAAGGGAGCAAGTATTCGCAATACAAGTTTGTAGAGAACTTACCATCCTTTTAAGTCCTTAGGTTCCCTGTTTTTCTGGAGCATCTCCTGTAGCTCTTTGCCTGTGAGGGCATCAGGCCTGGTGTGGGCATGCTTCTTGAAGATCTCCTCAAACTTTTCTGGAACAAATCTGCAAGATGATAGGCACGCTATAATTAGATATGTTCCATTTCAGGCCATTGAGTTATTTTTGTGCTAGTATTTGCTTATCAGAGACCTGTTCTTTGCAAAAATAAGGCGGTTTCTGACAATGAAAACAAAGGCATCCACTTCCATACTGTGTGTTAGTATCCTTTCCTTTAACCAGCATTAGATAGTGCTGGTTTCCAGTACGTAGTTGGAAACTTGGTCATCATTATTCACTGATAGATTATTCTATAAAACTGAAAAAAAGGTTTTGATGAACTATAGTATGGTTGATGAGTGTACATTTAGAGAATGGAAATTTTATAGAAAACTCAATATATGTATGAATAAATGAGTACCAAGTAACTTCACGAAGTAGATCAACAATTGATAGATTATATTTTTTATTTGATTTAGAAAGATTTAATTATGATTTTTTAGAGAGTAAACATGATTTTATTTTTTTCAAGAAATAGAAGACCTCCTTGAAACATGCTAAAGATCCAAATGGATCATGTTTCAATAGCTGGAGGGTATTGATTGTCCGGTTTTGTAGCATTATATTGGACTGTAGAATGGACTGTCATGCTAATTGGAGGGTGTAAATAAGACTTTTCCCTTTTTCTAAACTCATGATCATATACAACCTATATGGAGGTGCTAATGAGGTCCTCGTAACGTTTCTTTGCTACTTCATCGCTACTTCATATATTGTGTATATTCATTGCTACTTCATATAGTTCATCCCACACGCTTAGAAGTCAGAACTGACTCATCCCCATATGCTAACACGCCACCCTATCCTATCCTCATTGAACCAAGTATTCTTTTCACCTCGTTTGGGCGTTTGGCTCATGATTCACTTAACTAATGCAGCATCCGTGTTGCCAATGTTATTATGTATTGTGCCATATGCTTTGCATTTCGCATATTTTTGTATAAAGCCATATATAGTAGTTGATGAGCGTGTTGCTTTTAACATTGGAAATTAAAGGACGCACATGCACAGCCCTTCTTTCCCGCTGTCCGTTTCCTTTAACCTAACTATATACATTTGCTAGTGAGAAGTGATACTGCATCCATCTATATCACACCATCAGAAAGAGTGGCACTATTGTTTACTCTTCCTTACCCATTCGCATGTCTCTAGATCGACGACATTAATTTATGGTTAGCTGGCTAAGTGATCTGTGTGTGCTACTTCATCTTGATTGTTGATTGATTATATTACGGGTAAGTAAAGTACAAGGAGAACTCGACTAATGAGATCTGGACCCTTTAGCTGGTGCCACATGACTTACTACCTGAACTTTCATAATTGATGGCGACATCTGACAGAAGATAATTAGTATTAGAGGGATACCTCCCGTTGGAGTCGTACACGCCTGAATCGCTTCCATGCTTGCCTTTGTGGATGTTCTTCACGTAGATGGGGAGCTTGAAAGCCACGGTCTTCTCGTTCTCCTGAAGCAAAACCAGAAACATATATATATGGAACGTGTGAGTCAGCATGAGAGAGATCAAACACAGCTATCCGAATCTTACGCGGTTTGAGTATAATTGAGTTGCATTCAAAAGATAAGTAAAAGGTGGTAGCTTTATTAACTTTGTTGAGCCTTGAGTGTTCACAAGGGAATATAATGCAGGACTGCAAGTGTGTGTATGCTACAAGACGTGGACCGTAGCTTTGTATATATTCCTGCCTTTATTTTTGTTTACTTTTCTGTTTTCTGAAGAGAAAGAAAGGCGCGCGGCATCTTTCTAGGTGTAATCAGTGCTGGCATGTGTGTATCTTGACATTAGGGATTTCCTTTTCTCAACCAGTACATATCTGACGATATTATACTTGATATATGGCACTGTTTAGGACTCTCGTTAATTAAGCCATTACTCTGCTGTGTTTTTGTAATTAATTTGAGGATACGTTACGTTATTTCAGGCACCGTAAGTGCAGCCAAAACTCTCTTGAAAATAAATCTCACCACCCGCCTGGTGAATATGCATTTACATAAAGGTTTTTGTGATATTAAATTTTGTAAGTTGTTAATGTCGTAGAGGTACGTTAGATGTACTAGTGACCACGAGAATTTGTATCAGAAGATTAAAGCCTATCATCATTTTCCCAAAGCCTGAAGAATGAAGGTGCCATGTGCCAAGACAGGAGAAGAATTAAAGGAAGCAACCTTTAATTCAGACTTCTAAGTTCCATAGATAGACAGTTGTTTGCTAATTCCATACTGTATTCCATTAAAAAATGACTAACATTGTACTGCAAATGGCAGCACGAAACCCCAAACCACCGAGCCGAACATGCATGCTCTCAAGAACATTCAGAGATTTGAACTAGCACCAAGAATGCAAAAAGGCAATTCAAACTCTGGTACAGAGAGCGAGATGAGCGAAGAGGTACCGGAATGGTCTTGGGGCCAAGTCCGCCGTTGACGAAGACGGCGGCGGCGGCCGATAGCGCGACGCCGCAGCCGATGGCACGGAACCCTGCATGCAGCAGAGTGATCATCATTTTGTCGTCAGGTCAGGCCCGTTCCTGACGCACAAACGGCTGCTACGATCCAAGAGACCTCTCAGACCTACTAGCTACTCCTAACTGTGGGCGCTGGCATTACTTGGACGGTGACGTGCATACGTATGCAGAGAAATCAGAACAAAACTCCAAAGGAAACCGCTGAACGTGCGCTGATGGTGTGCGTGGCGTGGTGTTCGTCGTACACATACACTAGTTGTAGCGAAACTGGTGTGGTAGACTGCGTGTGTACTGTACCTTGGTATGTCTCGGCGGGGTAGATGATGCCGTCCTTGTTCCGGTCGAAGAAGGCGACGTGCCGCTGCAGCGGCGTGAGCTCGCCGTTGTACACGTCCGCCATGGACGCCGCCGCCGGCTCGGCCGTGTTGTTCTTGCTGCTCCCTGGTGGTTGTTGGACCAGCACAGAGAGGAGCACCGCGGTTACAAGGGCGAAACTTGCGCCGCGGAGAACATGGTGGCGAGCCGCCATTGATGTGATGCTACTCCGCGGCTTCGGATTATTCGAATGGTGTGGGGAACTAATAAGTAACCGCTTGACGGCTTACCGGTGGTGTCTGCAGCCTTGCCGGCCATGTGGACGCTGCGGGGGATCGATCGAGATGGACGACGCCGATGACGAAGGCCGAGGGAGTTGTGGAGAGGCAGAGAGGAGTAGGGGACCGAGGAAGTTGGAAGCCTTGGAGGCAGAGGAAGGAATGTGGCTGACAGGGAGAAGGCGGTGGTGGTGGCAGAAGCGCACAAGGGAAAGGAATCCAACAGTTGCTGTTATGGATGGACGCTTTAATCTACCTGTGGGTGCGTTGCTTGAGTGCGCTATTTGTACTTGTACGCTGCTCCAGCACAGCAGTGTCCACCTCCAAAGCCTGGACACGTAGTTTGTAAACAAAAAAATTAAGGTGCTTTTAACAATTGTATTTTTACAGAAATTTGAGCTACGTGGAATCTATGGCCACCAACCTCAGCCGAGCTCTGACCTGGTGCATACTTTCACAGAAGAGGAGGCACTCGCCGCGGTGCGTGCCATGAACAGCAACAGCGCGCCGGGCCCGGATGGATTCGGTCCCTCCTTCTATAAGGCTGCATGGCCAACGATCAAGGGAAGGTCATGGAAATGCTACTGTTTCCGCAGGGGTGACATCCAGGTGCTGTTTGGTTCAGTTAATGGAGTGGTAACGGTAATGGAGGTGATTGCCGGTGCTATCTGTTACGATTGAATCATTGCCGTCATTTGTTTGGTTGGGAGCAGCAACGCCTGGAAGTGGGAGTGGGACCGGATAACGCCCGCAAGGAGCAGCATCGAGTTTCTACTAGTCGGGGTCTGATCCCGCCGTGATCCATTGCGGACTGACTCCTCCAAACAAAAAACAACGCAATCCATTTGCTCCGTAAAGTGATTATGGGTAAAAAGGGCCGAACCAAACAACACCCCAGCTCGAGCGGATCAACCGCTCTTTCATGGTACTGCTACCAAAAAAGCCAGGCGCCACAAGGTTGAAAATTTTAGGCCAATTTGCCTCCAGAACTGCAGTGTGAAGATCGCCTCCAAGATCCTGACCACCCGTCTCCAGCAGGTGATCCCGAACCTTATCGACTTGGACCAGACAGGATTCCTAAAAGGCAAGTCAATTTCAGAGAATTTCGTCTATGCTCTTAAACTCGTCCAGCAGTGCCACAAGAGGAAGATCCCGGCCATCATACTGAAATTGGACTTTGCCAAGGCGTTTGATACGGTTCTATGGGGCAGCTTGGTTAAGATCATGCATGTCCGAGGCTTCAACAACACTTGGACGAGCTGGGTGATGCAGCTGCTCTCCTCCTCCCTGACGGCTGTTCTGATCAACGGGTGCCCGGGCACCTGGTTCGGCTGCAAGCGAGGACTACGTCAAGGTGACCCAATGTCCCCATACCTGTTTCTCCTTGTGGCAGACGTTCTGCAGGCGCTCATCAGACATGACGGCGGGGTTAGGCACCCGATCAACCATCAGTTGGGCTGCTCAATGTTGCAATACGCGGATGACACCTTAATTGTCATGCGCGGGGCCGAAGAGGATGCCTGCCGGCTAAAGTTGCTGCTTGACCAGTTCAGTGGTGCAACCGGTTTAACCATCAACTACTCCAAGAGCGTTGCCGTACCCATGCACATGAGCGAGGAAGCGGCACTACGGTGCGTCGAGGCGCTTTCCTGCAAGATGGAGGGGTTCCCACAGACCTACCTCGGACTGCCCCTGTCCAGCGCCAAACTACAGCTCAACTCCCTGGCGCCATACATCGCAAAGGCGGATAGATATCTGGCAGGATGGCAAGCAACGCTTCTGAACCCCATGGGGCGCCTCGTGCTCATCAATTCAGTGCTAGACAGCCAACTTATCTACCTGATGAGTGCAGTTCGGCTCGATACAGGCTTCATCAAACAGATTGACCGCACGTGGCGTGCTTTCCTCTGGTCGGGGGAGAAGGATACCCATGGGTCACGATGCCTTGTGGCATGGAAGGACGTCTGCGGGCTCAAAACGGACGGTGGGCTTGGCGTCAAAAACTTAGCCACCCTGAACATTTGTCTTTTCCTGAAACTACTGCACAGACTGTACACTGCGAGCAGCTCCTCCTGGACTACATGGGTGAAGGAGAATGTCTGCTTGGCAACACTAACTGGGGACCTGCATGGTGATCACTGGGGGGTACTCCGAGGTTTGCTGCCCATGTACCGTGCAATCACAAAGTGCGAGGTCCGGGACGGGCGCTCGACATCCTTCTGGTTCGATGCATGGGATGGACCCGATGACTTAGCTATGAGGTTCCCGGCACCGCTCAGCCACTTCAACAAGCCTGACACAAGTGTCCGTGCTATGCTGGACCGTCGGTTAACGTCTATGCTTAAGCCGCGGCTATCTGGACAGGCCCGAGCTGAGCTTGTTGAGGTACAATCAATCCTGGAGACGGTCAGGGTCATAGAGGAGCAGGATGTGTGCAATTGCTTTGGCGGAGGGGCAGACGACAAGCTCCACGCTAGCTTGCTGTATCGGATGATGGAAGCAAGGCAGTCACCATCTGAGATGTCGTCATTCGTCTGGAGCAGCAAGGCGCCACCGCGTGTCCAATTTTTCGGCTGGTTGGTCTCTAGAGGCAGAGCTCAATGCCGCAGCAATCTGGTGAAGAAGGGGATCGTCTCCACGGCCACATGTGAAGTCTGCGGTGGGGAAGATGAGGACACAACACACCCAATGTACTGAAATCAGAGATCTACGAGATAAATTGTGAGGCTTTGAACAATTCTAACATTCTGGACCATTTCCGGGGTAACATAGCAGAATTTCCTTACAAATATCTCGGGTTGCCTCTTCGGATTGGTCGCACTTCAAGGGCTGATGAACAAATCTTGATTGACAAAATTGGTTCCAAGCTTTCGGGATGGAAAGGCAAGCTGTTGACAAGAGCAGGCAGACTTCAGTTAATCCAAGCCGTTCTATCAGCAATTCCGACCTATTATATGACAAACTTCACGCTTTCTTCATGGGCTGTTAAAAGAATTGATCATCTACGCAGAAATTTTCTTTGGAAAGGATCTGAGGATGCTAAAGGAGGTCACTGCCTGGTTAATTGGAAGAGAGTGTGTCGCTCAAAATTCCTAGGTGGACTAGGGGTCAAGAATCTGTACAGCTTCAATAGAGCTCTCCGGCTTAGATGGTTGTGGCTGCAATAGAGGCAACCGAACAAACCTTGGGCTGGCTTCCAGTTAAATCACAGCAGCGTGGAAAAAGACTTATTCAGGGCTTGTACTATGGTAGTAGTGGGCAATGGTCGGCAAGCATGTTTCTGGTCAGATAAGTGGCTAAATAATCAAGCACCACCAGACATGGCTCCACTCTGCTACAAATTAGCTAGAAGGAAAAATTTAAAGGTGGACCAAGCACCAACTAATTAACAGATGGATGAAAGGTCTAACTAGGATGACAACGACGGCTGAAATCAACCGGTTCTACCATCTTTGGCTAGCACTTCAGGAGGTTTAGCTTGGTGAAAGTGATGACACCATCTTTTGGCGCTTCACAGCAGATGGCCAATACTCAGCATCCTCGGCGTATAAAATCCAACAATGTGGATCGTTTCCGGACAGCAATTGGTCTAAGGTTTGGAAGGCTAAGGTGGAACTGAAGTGTAAATTCTTTATGTGGCTTTTACTGCAATTGAAGATCCTAACTGCAGACAAGATCATCCGCCGAGGAGGTCAAGCTGACCCGGTCTGTAGCTTATGCCGTTCAGCAATAGAGGAGCCGTTCCACACTATTGTGGACTGCCCTTTTTCCAAGGAACTTTGGTTCAAAGTGGCTCAGAGATTTGGGGTACCTAATTTACTACCAAATGATCAACACATCAATGACATCTCAAGATGGTGGTCAGCAGTAACCAAGCAGGAAAGAATCCATGGCCAATCCACAAATGAGAAGGACATGGTTCAGATAGTAATATATACCGCTTGGAACATCTGGAAAGAGCGGTGTAGGAGAGTTTTTGACAACAAAACGGTGACTGTCAATGACCTGCAATCTCTAATAGCACATGATGTACTTAGTTTTCGTCAGTGTTAGCCTAAACGGTAAACGGTAAACAGTCGGTCACCCGCTGTTTAGCCATTATTCGGTACTAAACGGCCTTTTAAACGGGTTTAAACGGTGTAAGTGGCCAATTAAACGGAAACAGTGAGCCACTGTTTAGCGTTTAAACGGTGTTTAAACGGGCTAAACGGCCGTTTAGGCGAACAGTGGTTTTCGTTTGGTGCATCAGAGGCCTATTTCAGTAGACTAGTTGGGTTTTTAGTGTCTGTACAGGCCTGGGCTGTTTTTTCAGCTTAGGGCTCTTTTCTTTTCTTGTCTATTGTATTTACTCGTGACATTGCACCTACTTTAATGCAAAGGCAGAACACCTGCCGTTTCATGTTAAAAAAAAAAAGGACACAACACACATCCTCCTGAGATGTGAGTTCGCTGCCTGTTTCTGGAGGAAAATCGGCGTTCAGAACCTTGATGATGTCTCTGCCTCAAGCCTACACAAACTGCGGCGCCCGGAGTGGGTGCCCCAGGAGGAATTCAGCACCTCTGTGCTCCTGTGCTGCTGGCAGCTCTGGAAGAGAAGAAACAGATGGGTATTCAGGAACGAAAAACTCAAGCTCGGCGATGTGCTGAGGAACTGCAGAGCCGAGGCGATGCTGTGGAAGCTTCGTCTGAAAAAGAACGCAGATGCTATAGCGGATGCGTGGTGCCAGACATTCTCTGAGTAATCCACCGTAGTAGTCTGTCAATCATGTAGGTGGGGGCTGACCACAGCTTTGTAACGATCTGAGCCAGTTCGGGCTATAAAAAGCAATGAAAACGTAGGTGGGGGAGCCTTTCCCCTTCCGATACAGTCAAAAAAACTGTATTTTTATTTAAAAAAATCGAAATAAAATAATGTAGCTATATGACGTGTGTATGCTCATGCCTCTGGCTTTAAGGCCCCCTTTGGAAGACGGAAAAGTTTCTAGAATCATACTTTTTTTATGTGTTTTTAAACTGCTTTTTGTTTTTTGAAAATTCTATGCTCCTTAGGATATAACTATGAACACATATTCGTGGATCGGTACATATATTTCTCTCCATTTCCATTATTACCCATCGGTCTTCTTGGTTATTGCTTCCCAGCCTTCTGCCTCCTTGGCTGCCACCGATCCCTAGCGGAGACTTTGATATTTTTTTTTAGAAAATATATCATTAGTTTGACCACTAAAAACTTCTATAAATGTAAATTCAATGTAACCATAATTTTAGCATTAACTTTTTACACTGTTAGACTAATTATTAGTCAAATATTATGTGAGCATGTTATATTTAGGATGGAGGATGATTCATAACTAAAGTTTCTCATAATACAAGAAATATATAAAAAGTTTATATATGTTTAATATTTTTGAAGTAACTATAATATTAGATTATGAACAGATTAAATAGAGAAAGCAAAGATAAACAATTTTGATCAGGTAGAGCCAAATTTATAAATTCAGTAATGTGTCGATGCACTAGTTTAAATATAAAAAAGACGTTGAAACGTGACTAGCAATAACATGTTAAGAAGGAGGCTCTTGTTCCATAAATAAAAGATGAATTGACAGGCATGGAGTCCATCCAACTAGGTTTTTACACATTCTTCGACAGTCCTCTCCACACCACACATGATCAGCAATTCCATAATGCTCTTGTCATTTCTTCTTAGTAGACTCTTCCGTACGCTTCCTCTCCTGTTCCAACCTTTCAAATAGGCTACCATCGTAGACTGCCCTGACTGTGTCCTTGTGAAGAAACCCCTCCTTGTCTTTGCACAGGGAGTAGAGCACCTGCCACTCCGTGAAACCACCCAGCCTGCAGTTTTTTTTTTCACAAAAAGATAGTGAGCTTAAACACCGAGAATAATGTCCTACGTGCATAATGCATTTCATATAATCTTCCAGCTCTTGGAGAGTATTATTTACCATCCTGCGAAGTCTTTAGGCTCCCTGTTTGCTTTGAGCAGCTCCTGCAGTTCTTTGCCTGTTAAGGCATCAGGCCTCGTGTGGGCATGCTTCTTGAAGATCTCCTCAAAATTTTCAGGAACGAACCTGGAGGTTGATAGACACGGTGATGATGGCAAATTATATTAGCAATTCTATTATTGCGGAAGGGGCTGTTGAACTAGTTTTTTTAATCATGTAAATGTACTTGTTTTTTTACAGAGAGGATAAGGCAAGACAAAAAAAAAATCTGATAGTTACAGTAACCAAAGCCATCCACTCCTCATTAGCGTCTTTCCAAGCTAATTAATCAAAGTTAGATAGTCCCACTAGTCGGTAGTAGTAAACAAGGTGATCGTTCTCTAAGGCCATCTCCAACAATACTCACCATCCCACTTTCTCAAATCCCCCTCCACTGTGTGCGTCATGTCAACTACGGTGCCAAACAGTGCCAAACATTGTCGCTACGGTGTTTTGAAGAATCCATTTGAGGCATGCCATTGCAGATAGCCTAATACCTGAATTGCTATACAACTAATGCAAGTCCATCTAGGTTTGTGCTAAGTAAAATCTTTTTTCACTTTGACTAATAATATCTATAAAATATATTATATTTATAAATAAAAATCGAAAAATTATAAAAGTATTTTTCATAATTAACATGCATGGAGATGCCAATCTATATAAAATAAAATTCATTAGGTACTTGATGGTCAAAGATAAATAGGTTTATTGATGCAATATATACAACCCCAAATAGACATATATTTATGGTAGAAAGAAGTAGATATGTATGTGCTGTTGCAGCCTATAGTTGAAAGCATTATTGGTGTAATCCTTACCAGAACTCGCCTCGCACTAACAGATTAGAACTAAGTAATCCCATATCTTTCGACGATCTATAAGCAGACTGGCACATGTGGAACGAATCCCCATCGTAATGGCAATAGTTTTTTGCTTCGTTTGAAAATGTGCTCAGTTAACTACTAATGCAGCAACCTCATCATGTGTCAGTATGTTATATTTACATGCTTTTCGCGCGCGTTGTAATGTTTGGACTGAAGATTTCGCCTGTTGCTCTATACATAAAGGGCAAAACGAAGCAGCACTTTATTCCCAGCTGTTTCCTTTAATCTATCCTTTGTTCATGGCAAGTATATATCATGCATCCATCTCGTGTCACATATATAGAAGTGGCACTGCACTATTAATTGTTTATTAGTCCTGTATAGTAACTAATCCACACGCCTCTTACTCCTAATAATCTATAGTTGGCTAGTAATTTATTAGCGTTACCAGGTTGTCTCCATTGAATAAAGCACAATGAGAAGTGAGATTAGTTATAACGTTCTTTGACCAAAAGCTGAAACCTTTGTTGCGCTGCATGCTGGCACGTGTGGTGTCTGATGAACTCTGAATATTATTTTGAAATGGAGATGGTGATCTGAAGTGAACCGGAGAGGTACCTTCCGTTGGCATCGTACACGCCCGAATCGCTCCCGTGCTTGCCCTTTTGGATGTTGTTGACGTAAATGGGGAGCTTGAAAGCTGGAGCCTTCTCGTTCTCCTGAAATTAATTTAGAGTTTGGGTTTCAGAATCTGGATGCGCTGTAATAGTATATACTTTTACTTTCTAGTGTGTTATCTGAAAAAGGAATCTGGACGCTGAGGTAAATAAACTAGCAGCTAGTAGATTCCTTCACGGCAAGTTTAGTGCACACAGTATATATTTAGCGAATTATAATAACTCAAAAAAGGCCAAAGCAGTGGAGTGGAGGCTGAGATTGATTACGGGTATGGTCTTGGGTCCAAGGAGTCCGTTGATGAAGAGGGCGCTGAAGGCGGAGAGCGGGACGCCGGCCCCGATGGCGCGGAAGCCTCGGTACGTCTCGGCGGGGTAGATGACGCCGTCCTTGTCCCGGTCGAAGAAGGCGACGTGCCTCTGCAGCGGCGTGAGCTCGCCGCTGTACACGTCCGCCGCCGCGGAGGACGTGGCGGCGGCGGCCTCGACCGCCTTGTTGGCGGTGTCTGCAGGGCTGGCGGCCATGGAAGAAGTGGTGAGCTCGGCGGCGGAGACGACGGCTGTGACTGAGGGAGATGGAGCTAGATGCTGGAGCTTGGGGGGGGAGGAAGATTGGAAGAATGTCGCGGTCGCAGAGATAGAGAGCTTAGATGGTTGACTGGATGGAGGTGGTGAGGTGGTCCGAAGAATGAAGCAGCTGTACTGTGCGTGCGTGCGGACGGCTGGTGGATGGTGGTGGTGGTGGAGCTAAGCTATAGCCTGTGATGTGTCTGTCTGTGCGCGTTGCTTTGGCGGCCTTTGGGACGACGGGTATTTGTAGCCGCGTTGCGTCGCGCGCCGCGCCGCGCTAAAGCAACCAACCGATCGAAACGCGCGTGATGCTCCTCCGTTTGCGTAAACCAATTTTTGCACGCGACGCAGGAGGTGCTGCTGCTGCTGCAGGTGCAGTGCAGGGCATGCATGTCCTAGTATTATATGTAGCGGAGCGGCGGAGCATTTGTGGCCTCGCTCGTCGTCGTCGCTCGGCGCGCCGTAGCGAGCGCGTGCTGCCCCGGCCCCCAGGTTTCGCCGGCCGGCTCGCAGCGCGAGCCTCTGGTTGCCGCGTACGTACGTGAACGCGCCGAACGCGGACGCCGAGCACGCGCGCGCTGAAGCCTCACCGACCGGCCGCTGGCCGTGGCGTGACGGGAGGCCGACGCCGTGCGCCGGCCACAGCTGGTGCGGTGGTGCCTTTGTTGTGCATATATGGTGAGGAGCAGGGAGAGCGGGGCGCGATCACATCGCACCACGCCTCGCCACCCCGACGGGAAATAAAGCGACGTACACGCGCGCGTGCAATCCACCACCAGGCGCTCGGAGCGCTGCGGCAGGCAGGAGCGTCGTGTGGCTGTGGCTGTGGCCGACGCGACGCGACGCGGCCATGGTGGTGCGGTGCCGTCCGTTCCGTTGCGGCGTGCGCGTCAGTCGTCGTCGGTCCCTCCCATCCCAATGAATCAATCCATGATAACAGGACCCCTGACCACCCTGTGGACCGGGCGTTGTGTTGTCGGAGGGACACTGCTCTTCTTCTCGTTGTCGCTCGTCTCGTCTCGTCTCGACAACGTCCTGTGTGTGTGGCGTCTTCTTCGCCGGTGTGGCACGATTGCACGAACGATGCCCAGCCGGCCACGGCCAGCGCCGGACACGTACCTTCTGCGCTGCGTTCCGGTCGGTCGAGGGCCAATCGGCAGGCACTCGCTACCTGGGTGCAGTCTTTTTCATCTTCTTCAATTAGCACGGGCGGCTGGAAAGGAGCCGGTTAACCTCCCCGATTGCCGCTGCTGCTGTACCTCTCGTCCGCGCCACATACTCACATCACGCGTTCAATTGTTCACCATCGTCTTGGACGATCCAAGTTGGATATATCAGGATATCTGTGATCGGGTTTGGCCCATTGGAAAAGGAAGCAGTTAGTAGCCTCTCCCCGGTTCTTCCTGGCACGTGGACGTGTCAGCGTCATCTTTATTTCCGTGCAATCTACAGGCAGATACAGTATCATCATGTCCGTTAAAGGAGAGCTCCTAATTCTCTCCCTTTTTTTTTTTTTGTCTGCATAAGAGGCTTTCCTTCACGCCAAACCAAGTTCTGGAGTAGTCCAAACGACTTTTATTAGAGCGTGCACATTTCATAACAAAAAAGCATTTGAGCGTGCAAGTTTCGCAAGCCCCCCAAAAAAAATCCCCCTGATTACACTGCACCCTAAATTTGCTTGTGGCATTTGAGTCTTTAGAAGTTGCTTGCGGCATTTGGGTAAGATTTTTTTTTTAAAAAAAATTACTCCAAAAATGCAAACCGATGAGGCCTTGCGCGGCACGCAGGCGGCCCACCCACCATACCCGGCTTCTGCCCTCCACGGCCGCTTCCGTTCCCTCCCAGCACGGGTGGGCGTTCGGTTCCTCGATTATTTCAGAACTTCGGTTATCAGAAACCGAAATAGCTTGCACAAAGAAATAGAACCGACCATTTCGGTTCTCGGTTCTTTCGGTTCGGTTCCGGTTCTAACCGAACCGGAAGGAACAACACGCAGCAGAAGGGGAGCAAGCGCGAGGAGCCGGGGAGCAGACGCACCAGGGAGCGGGCGCTGGGAGTGGGGGCGCCATCACGCCGCCGCGCGGAAGGGGGCGCCACGCCGCAAGAGAGGAGAGCGTCGCCGCGCCGCCGCAGGGGAGGAGAGCGCCGCCACGGTGGAGGGGTGCTGTGCCGCGCGCCACATCGCTGGGGAAGGGACACCACGGGAATGGGGATGGAGGCACCGTCGCCCACCGCACTGGAGTCGGGGTCGGCTGGGTCGTGTTTTTTTTTTTTTGGGAGCGGCCGAGCAGGAGGGTAAAGGGCAGGGGTAGGGATGGCAACGGGTACGTACCTGTCGGGTACTACAGTTCCATACCCATACCCGTGAGCAAAAAATTTACCCGCTACAATACCCTCGCGGGTATGAAATTTTACCCATACCCGTACCCGTATGGGTAAAAAAACCCGTCGGGTAACCCATACCCGATTAAATATCCACTATACACATATTTAAATAGCACAAATATGATTAATAATGGCATAATAAAAAATATAGAACCCTAAATATGAGTAAACAAATTGAAGACAATAATAAATGATATTGAAACAACCAAGTTAACTATATTTTTTTGGCCTAATATACACTTATATGTGCTTAATTATATAGACTAAATGTATGGTTGAGGCGGGTATAAATTACCCATGGGTACGCGGGTATGGGTAGTATGCACCCGTACCCGCACCCGCGTACCCGACGGGTATAAGATTGTGCCCATTAACATACCCGCGGGTGGAGAAATCATTCCATACCCGCCTTTATATCGGGTAAAACCCGTCGGGTACTCGGGTCTCGGGTACCCATTGCCATCTCTAGGCAGGGGGTTGCTGGTTGGGAACTTGGGTTTGGCTAGGGTACATGGGGTACAGTATTGGGCCAGGCTTATTTTCTACATGGACTTTTAACAGTTCGTTTTTTTCGGTTATTTTGAGGTTGGAACTGAAATTCTCTTGGTTAGGAGGAGAGCGCCGCCGTGGTGGAGGGGTGCTGCGCCACGCGCCGCGCCGCTGGGGAGGGGACGCCATAGGAATGGGGATGGAGGCGCCGTCGCCCACCGCACTGGAATCGGGGTCGGCTGGGTCGTGTTTTTTTTGGGGAGCGGCCGAGCGGGAGGGTAAAGGGCAGGGGATTGCCGGTTGGGAACTTGGGTTGGGCTAGGGTACATGGGGTACAGTATTGGGCCAGGCCTATTTTCTACATGGACTTTTAACAGTTTGGTTTTTTCGGTTTTTCGGTTATTTTGAGGTTGGGAAATTCTATTGGTTCTTTCGGTTATTTCAAAGTTAGAACCGAACTTACTATCGGTTACTTCGGTTCCGGTTCTTTCGGTTTCAGTTTTGATTTTTTCGGTTCGGTGCTTCGGCTTCGGTTATTTTTGCCCAGGCCTACCTCCCACGCTCGGCTTCCCCTTAGTCCCAGGAGCGAGATCCACCCATGCCTAGTCACCGCCCTCTCTCTCTCCTCACCTAAGCAATGTCCAGGCGGCCAATATTCCTCCCCATCGCCTGCTACACCAGCAAAATCATCAAGGCTCAACCTCAATAATGGGAACGTGGAACAACGCCATGTTCCTCATCCCGAGAGCATTTGTTCCGTTCCGGGAACGCATGAACAAACTCGTTCCCATAGTTTTAAAATACTTTTTAGTAGCGTACCACGTTCCCGTTTCTCGACCTCGTCAAACTGGAAACTTGGTTACTAAGACTGGGCTCACCAGAGCGCCCATCCAATCCCGCCCATCTACTATTCCAACTACCTTTCTCTCCATCTATGGTACCGTACAGTGTAGGCACCTTTTTTTTAGGCCTCTAGTGAGCCCAGCCTAAGGGCTCAACCTAATGCCTCGCCCTTCTTTGGCTTTTCAATTGGTCGCCGAATTGGCAGGACCGGCTCTAGTTTAACATTCCTAAGCTTCAAATTGCTCCAGTTCATGGACAGTGGCACCACAAGTTTTAACGTGGAAAATGACGTGACAAACCACTGTAGAATGCTCCGATGAGTTGCTACGTGGCTGACCTTGCGGCACCATTGCATGTGGCGCCGTCACGTTTTACTGCAGCGCCACGCGAAGTGGGGCTGCAAAAAGGGTCACGCCGTGCAAATGGTTTCGACGAAGGGTTATTTTGCAATTTCATTAGTTGGGGGGTCAAAATGCAAAAAAAAGTGCACCAAAACACACCAATCCAAACCGCTCACCAGTTCCAAACCTTTTCACCCAACAGAATTAAAACCATCTACGAAAAAGAGAGGAGATTGCTGGGGGCGCCGACGACCATTTCCATGCGGAAGCACAGTGGCACACGGGGCCGCGTGGTCGGCCGCTGGGCGAAGCACGCGGCTCGAGCGCCAGGCGGCCGCTGCGGGGCGCTGGGTGGGGTGACGGCCATGGCGCGTTGGGCAGGGTGGTGGCCGCGGTGTCGGGCACACGGAGCGCCGACACCAGGTGCGGCGCGCGGATGCAGGCGCACGCGGGGGGCGGTGTAGGGAGACGGTCGGGTTGATGGGCCGGCGAAGCGGGTGTGCCGATGGAGTCCGGACTTTCGTCCGGGGCGACGGCGGAACCAGGGAGGCGGGGAGCACGGCGTGGTGGGAGGAGGGGGCAGCGTCGGGCCTTGGGTAGCCTACTAGATGGAAGACTGGGCGACAGTGGCGGATGGGTGAAAACCAAAAACCGAACTATTTATCTCTTGTACTGGACTGAACCAGCCCTAATGGGCTTCACAATCTATTTCCTACCAAACCAAATCAGTCTGTAGACAAAACCAGACCACAAACACCGGTTTGGCTCAAACCACTGTTGGGGTTGTGTCTATGGATCTAGTGCCCAAAATCCCAACCACTAGCGTTCTTGGTGTAGATGGAGTATTCATGAGTGGATCTCGTGATCCATGGAGAGGGAGACAGAGGGAGTGAGTACGTGTACCTTCGGGATCGGGGAAGGCTCGACCGGTGCCAGAGGGGCAACGGGGTTTGCATGGTGGCGGTGAGGCAGCAGGAGGCACCGGCGGCGCGAGTACGGTGGCGGCGGCGTTTCCCTTCACTCCCGCGCCTAGGGGATCGGCCCTCACTGTCCGTACACGAGGGGAGGCCGACGAACGTTGGTTCTCGTGCCCCTCGGTACTCTGTATATATATTGGCGCGGTGTGAAAGGGGGCCACAACCCAGGGGTTTTGGGCCTCCGATCAAGGCCTTAGTCACAATACCCAGGCCCGGTCAGGACGTCTCCTTTCCGGACCCGAGATCAATCTAACATTCTCCCCCTTGATCTCGGTCTCATCAATCTCAAAATCACTCATGCCTCGTCCTTCGACAGATTAACATACCGAGACCAATGTGTCCATGGTAGCCAGTTACGTGCCACCTAACCCATTGACTACGGCACATCTTTCTATCTTAGAACTAAGCTCTTTTCATATCTTCTTGAGATGGTCGTTCGATTAGCCCAAAATCCAGAATTATCATAGGTTTTCCAATAACCCCAAATGCCGGCTGCGTGTTCTCTGAACATGCTGGGTGGAATACCTTAGTGAGCGGATTCGCGAGCATCCTCTCAACTATCATGTGCTCATTTTTCATTATCTATTCTGGATTTTCTTTTCACAACATAAATCTCAATGTCAATGTGCCAGCGGTCACACTTGACTTCTTGTTGTGATAGTATAATACCCTGTCGACTCATTGTCGCAGTATGTCTTAAGTGGTATTTATATAATGTCAACCACTTTTAATCCGGGTACAATTTCGTTTAGCCACATTGTCTGCCCCGTTGCCTCATGATAAGCTACAAGGTTCAGCGTACATTGTCGACGATGCAACAACTGACCATTTATAGCTCTTTTCTATATAGTAGCTCCTCATACTAGAGTAAGCACATATCCAGACATGGACTTCATAGTGTGTCTACACTGTGTCCAATTTGTATCATTACAGCCCAAGGATCCATAGGGCATCTGTCTTTCTATAAATCATCATGAGGTCTTTGTCCCTTATGACAATCACAAGGTTTTCAGTTATTCAGTCAAATATCCCGGTCATAAATGTCGTCAAGGCGAGTGCATATTTGAGCACAAATTTTGCCTCCGATCGTTGAAGCATATGGAATTAATTCCATCTAATCAATCTCATTTTCTTGTGTCACTTTCATGTCATCTATGTCATATTCTTGTGACACTTTCATCTGATCTGTCGCCCTTGACCTTTTGGAGCAGACACTGCATTATAGCTTCCATACTATGTCTATTCATGATATTTTTCTAGTATGATCTTGTTTTCTGTCTCTGTGGATTTAAATCCTCAGGACACAGGGTGCCTATCCCATATCATTCAAATCATGATTTGAGGACAAGATAATTTCTTTGTCTTTAGCAGTAAATGCTTATCGTTGCTAGTCGGCAGAACGTCATCTGCATACAACATTAGGAAGTAGTACCTCCAATTTCTTTTAATCCTTGCATAAATGCAATGCAATTGTCCTCATCTTTCAACGTCAAACTTTCTAATAGTCTTATCCAAACTTTAGGTAATAACACCTAGAAGCTTGTTTCAAACCCATAAAATTGGATTTTCCTTTGGGTGGCAACCCATATTTTTTTTCTCTTACGTGACAAAACCGTTGGGTTGAGTCACATAAATATATTCTTTCAGATCTCCATTAAGGAGTATTGTCTTGACATCCGTTTGATCTAAATTCTGAATCAAAATAAGCAACTAGTGCCATAATGATTCTAAAAGAGTCTATAGGTGAAAACGGCAAGAAATGTTTCACCATAGTCAACTTCTTGTTTCTAAGTAAAGCCAATGTCATAAGTCTTTCTTTGTTTCTGTATTTCTTTTGGAGTCTCTCTCAATTTTGCAGACCAAAAGAAAACGGCCTACTGTCTTGACTCCTTTAGAAATTTCTTCTAAGTCTTATACTCAATTCAAAATCATATAGCTAATTTCATATTCTATGGCGTCAAGCCATATACCTTTTTCATACCAAGAAAAGATCTCCCTCTAAGGTATATCTTTACTTAGATATGTCTCATAGTCGTTATGGATCATTGATCTCAAAATTTCTTATAAACATGTCTTATTCTATTTTTGTTTGGCTGCTCTGGTGGTGGATTGTCAGCTATAGTCACACCCATAGTAGGAGTCAGAGGCTCAAACACTGTGTGAGTCAAAGCATTCTTGTTCATTCATTGTCATGCTTAACGAATCCACATCCACAGCAGGTGTCGCAACAACAGTCGTTTGAAATGGAGGTGCAACCTTAGCAGGTATGAAGAAATAGGATTCTTCTACCATCGGAATTGGGATGTACATATTCCTCAAGATTCATTTCTCATAATATCATGCTCCCCCAGATCTTGTCATTGTCTAGGAACAATAAACGTCTCATTTCTATTTAGTTCGTATGTCTATCTTGACAGTGAGAATTAAAACACTTCAATCATTCAGGTTAACCAATGTAATGGCACCTTATTGTCTTCTCATATCATCTCCCTTGAGCAGGGTCAATAGCCAATAGAATGGCAACTCACTGTCACTGTCTTTTCACCTTATCTCTCTTGGGCAGGGTAAATAGTCTTAGTCTCAGATGGACAGCCCCAAACTACAAGTAGTTTATCGTGGGCTTTTTCTTTATCTTAGTCGGTGTGTTAAGTACTAATGTACTTAGAATCTGATTAGGTCTATGAATGGTGGCTTTGAATACCCTCCATCCACATGTTTGCCTGGTGTCATATACCAGGCATCTTGGTCATTGACTTATATATAGGAACCTTATAGAAGGGTCCTCGAGCTTATCAATCGGGAATGTAGTACTCCCCCACAATCAGATATCACAACCTTAGTCTTTGAGACGTGCTCTCGTTAAAAAACTCTTCTATGCAATCAATGCATCAGTCTATGTCTATAAGGTCTGTCTATGCATTCAATGCATCATTCTAAGTCTATCACGTCTGGTGGATCGGGAGTTTATGGTTTTAATCAACCAAACTTTCATATTCTCCCCCTCGAAAAGTGGCCTAAGCAATAGGCACAATTTCGACGAAAGTTTCTCCACCATATCATTTCTTATTTCTTGCTTATAGCAACGGATATGTCTTTCTCTTGTCAACTTTGCACCAGAAAGGCAAAGAAGGTATGTCTCATCACATGGTGAGACACAATCTTTCAAATTCATTTATCTCATTCACAAAACATCGCGCAGGGAAAGCAAATTTATCATGTCTCGTCAGAAAGCGAGACTCTCATTCTCATTATTATTACATTGAATAATGAACTCATGATTCCCAATATTGCAATGAATGCATTCATTTTCTATCATAGTATCTGAAATCATGTTTCTCCACAGAGAAAGAAGCATATACAATATATCTTATATACAAAGCCATCATCTGATTGTCATCAATTTCTAGAAGAAATTATCTATGGCTTTGACATGACATTCTTTTGCATAAGCAAAAATTCAATTCTTGTTGCTACTTTTAGCGGCATCTTTTCACATAATCCTTTCTTCTTGCAGCACATACAAGTGCATGCATGAATTGGAAAATATATCATCTTTCTCTCATTGTCTATTTTGGAGCTGTTGTTCTATGGTGCTAAGTCAAGCTCACTTAGAGCAAACACCATATCTTCTTTCTCATGCCAACTGGAGTTGTCACCCAGTTTAGCAATTCTATGATCCCCAACTCTCTGAGGGTCATAATGTCAATCGAGCCTTCATCAAATAAAAAATATAAGATCAGGATAGACTCAAATAATGTTGTCTCTGAAAAAACAAGTGTCATGTCTTGCATGAATTAAACTCAACGTTGGTCAAGATTAAAACACGCTCAGAAGTCATTCTTTCTAAGAAGAAATATCTAGCATAAGTCAAACTTAACGTTGGTCAAGTTTAAAACACGCTATCAAAATATCTTTTCAATCTCTAGAGACAAGTATCTTTTTCAATTTTCTGAGTCAAATATCTATGGCATGAATTAAATTCAACGTTGGTCAAAAATAAAACATGCTATCAAAACAATTCTCAAGTCAAATCAATATTCTAAATTCATCGTTGGATGAAATTAGAGATCAAATAAATCATAATCAAGGCTCATATAATAAACATGGTTAATCATCAAAACATGACTCATTTATCAAACTCATGGCTCATCATCAAAATTAACGTTGGTCAAAATTAACGACAATGCCATAAATCAAATGTCATCAAGCATTTCTCTATTAATTATCCACGTTGGTTTCAAATTATACAGAGAAAACGACATAATCAAAATCATCATCGCAGCGGAAACATAATCTGAATTTCGGTGTCATATTCTCAACTCCAAGAATAAATCGGATAATCACTGCATAAGGCATGTATAGACAAGTATACCTATGCAAATATTCTGAAAAAATAGGAGAAAAAAAAAATCTTCTGTGCACTGTTCTTGGACCGAAAGTGGCCCAAACGCCCTCTCTGGTCGCACACCCGCGTCCCAGGCCTCAACCTGGGCTTGGGCCGGGAAAATTCTAACCCGCCTGGGCCGAATCTGGTCCATGGTGGCCGCGTCATTTCTCTGCCGTTGATCTCAAGATGGACGGCGAGGAACGATCGAAACGGAGTATAAAAGGCGGAATTTTCGGCAGGGGTTGGAAACCCTAGCTTCATTTTCTTTTCTCCCCAGCCGCCACAGCTCTCTCTTCTCTCTTCTGTTCCCTTCCCCCACCGACGGCACTCCGACGGCAAGAGAGGGAGAGGTCGAGCTGCGCCGGCGGTAGTGGTGGCGGCGGCGCGGCCCTTCAACGGCGAAGGCGCGAGCGCGTGGCGCGGCCGTCATCACCGGCGCGCGGCCCTGCCAGCGCCCGCCGCCCCTCTTCTCTTCTTCCCCAAGCCGCGCCCGTCTTCGTCTGCTCCGGCCTCCCACAGCGCGGCCGGTGGCCGGCGCCGCCTCGTGTCCCCTCGCCGGCGCGCGCGCTCCCACGTGGGTGAGCGCGGCACCGTCGAGCGGTCACGGGGGCACGCCTCTTGGCCCTGCGCGTGCGCACATGAACGTGGCCGACAGCGGGACGGTCACCTTCTGCACTCAAACGCCAGCGACGGTCAGGTGACTCTCTCCCGGGGATTCTTGGGCAGGCAGGTGGGGATTCTTGGGTTAGGGTTTGAATCCTCCCCTTAATCGTGTCGTTTCTCTTGAACCCGAGCCTAAAGGGCTCTAGATCGAGTCGATTTCGTGTCGAATCTTGCGATTCTCGTCCACATTCTTCTTGATCCAAAGATCAAAAAACCCCGCTAGGGTTAGGGTTCGTTTCTTTCTTTCTCGATCTTGAATCAGAGCCTAAAGGCTCGTGACCCTACTGGATCTTGAAGATCATCTTCAATTTTCTTCTTTAACGTCTTGACCGAGGGTCAAAAATCCCGCTAGGGTTAGGGTTGGGCACACTGAGCTCTGGTACCAAATGTTGGGGTTGTGTCTATGGATCTAGTGCCCAAAATCCCAACCACTAGCGTTCTTGGTGTAGATGGAGTGTTCATGAGTGGATCTCGTGATCCATGGAGAGGGAGACAGAGGGAGTGAGTACGTGTACCTTCGGGATCGGGGAAGGCTCGACCGGTGCCAGAGGGGCAACGGGGTTTGCATGGTGGCGGTGAGGCAGCAGGAGGCACCGGCGGCGCGAGTACGGTGGCGGCGGCGTTTCCCTTCACTCCCGCGCCTAGGGGATCGGCCCTCACTGTCCGTACACGAGGGGAGGCCGACGAACGTTGGTTCTCGTGCCCCTCGGTACTCTGTATATATATTGGCGCGGTGTGAAAGGGGGCCACAACCCAGGGGTTTTGGGCCTCCGATCAAGGCCTTAGTCACAATACCCAGGCCCGGTCAGGACGTCTCCTTTCCGGACCCGAGATCAATCTAACAACCACTACCGGGTTTATGAATCACAGGCGATCGTCTAGGCAGGTGGTCACCTCCCGGCGTTCTGCCTTATTGGCTGTTGTGAAAGTTCACCTCTCCTCGTTCACTAATCACTACCCCGTGCCCCAGTTTGTGGAGGAGGCGTTCTCCGTGCATGCGTACACAAATCAAGGCGAAACGTTTTGGTCACCGGTCCAAGGCAAATAGGCAATCATCTAATCTTAGCATGCATTCCCAACTGTCAAAGTGTCCATAGAGCACCGCCGGTTCAGCTTTTTTATGAATTTTGTGAAAGCAACTTGAAAAAAAAATACACGGAGCTAATTTTATAGTAGGTGGTTATCTAGGACCAATCAGCGCTGTTTTTTTTTTCTTAAACAAAAAAGTCTCGTGACTCGTCACTGCAAAACTAATATTAAGTGGTTACGAAGGACCTTCTCCTGGTGTCCTGATGCGTCAACATACAGCCTGGAGTAAAGCAGCTGCCCATTACAGCACAACCAGTAACCAAAGAACCGATGCACTCTTACACCATAAGCTCCGTCGGTAGAAACTTTACTTGCGGACCACTGTCTTACTAATCAATTGCTTCGTTGCTCTGTGGAGTTTTACCGACGGATTAACTTGTACCGGCCTTCAGGGACACAATGAGGCATTCAGACACATTCAAAAGACATCGATGCATCTTCTGTTTGCATGGAAAGTGGGTCAATATCAACCAAACATGATGTGTGCATTTACTACTTATATAAAACGATTTCCCTCGGTGCCCTCTTTATTTCTGGAGGTGGCCAAAAGTGTCCACCTCTGAACATTTATTTTAAACATGGGCAAAGGCAAAAATCATTTTCAGAGTTTGCAGAATAAATCTATATAACCTATATAATCACAATCCACTAAAAGTCATTAATTACATTTCTCTCTACACGCAGCATGTCCACATCATCTCCAAATGTCACTCTTTATTGGCCTGCCTCCTCTCCCATGTATCCTTTGCTTTGGACAATGCGAAGCAATTATTCACCTCATGCAAACTCACGCACCACATGCACACTCGCGTAGGCAATCAAATGACCATTCTTAATTGCCCCATTAGATAATCAAGATCCCGTTCAGATGCACACTTACGCCAACCCACAATATGCCACCATTATTAGGCATCAAATGACCATTCATAATTGCCCCATTAGATAATCAAGAGCCCATTCTTAAATTGCTCCATTACCCTTCAAATTTCTCAGGGCATGCACACTCTGTCCATTGGTGTTCCTTTCATTCGGACTATAAAAATTTCCCTCACCAATCTCCATCTCTCATCACCACACACACAAAAAAAAGGAGAGCATTCGAGGAAACAAAGAAAAGTGAATATATGTCTCCGTACAGATACCCCAGCAGCCTTGCAGACCTCCTGCTTTCTTTGGCCAAGAACGCCAACTCCTTGCTATTCTTCCATGGCCAGCTATTAGTTGGTTTTCTAAGATTTTGATGGTCTTACATTTTCTCACTGATTTCTTAGGTTCAGGTATAAGATCTAGACAGAGGATGACGCACCAACCATGAATCATGCATGTATCTGATGCATCTGGTACAACGTGTTTTTTTTGTTTCCACAAAGCTTTAGTTGATATATTCCTGATGATCCACCCATCTGTGTTATTTCTTTTCAGAACTTGGTTCATGACATTTTTTTTGTTTCCACAAAGCTTTAGTTGATATATTCCTGATGATCCACCCATCTGTGTTATTTTTTTTCAGAACTTGGTTCATGACATTGATTATATATTTGATTTGTTTCTGATTCTTATCTCTAAATCACTGAAGAATGCACGTTAGGTCTTCATTGTATTGTGCTAAATGGTTGCTTGTTCATCTCAACCTCAAGATCATTTTATAATTTGTACATGTTTCCATAAACTTTAGATCTTATGCTACCAATTACCATCTTAAATCAATCCACAATCCCCGCAACAACGTGCGGGGAATTCACCTAGTTATCAATTTACATACGAAACCGGATAGAGAAACTTTATATCATAATTGTAGATCTCGATGAGATTTAAAGTTTGTAATAAGTGGAGCAGTTGACAACCTTTTCATTTGAGATAATTTTAGGACTAATATTTAACAATCAAAATTTAAAATTTTGTAATAATCTCAGATGAAAACATGCTCTATATCAAAGCTTTTGATCCCGACAATACATACAACTTTGTAATTGGTGACTTTTTCGTTTATAAGATGATTTAGAGTGGAAAATATGCAATACAAGGTTTAAAAATATGAATTTAAAACAATACACTGTTGCAGAAGTTGCACGTAAGATAGTAGGGCGGCTGCATGCAAGAGGCTCGAGGTAATGGGCTTGAATCCACAAATAGCATGGAAAAAACATGCGACTTTTGACTTGCGACAAGCCGATGTTTATAAATGTCTGTTAAAATATGAAGCACTTTTTTGCGATCTTTTAGCGGCTGAAAGCTCAAAAAGATGAAAAATTCGTTTTTTACAAATTCATTTAAAAATACCGTCATCTCAAGAAAAATGGATTCAATTGTACTTTGTACAAATTTTTAGTTAGAAGCGGACTGCCTCTACAAACAGATTTTAGCCACCTGAACATGTAAGCATCGTAGTACATCTCATTGTCCAAAACTTATGCCCTTCCCCAACCCGGTTGAGACTGAGAAATGTATGTCTGAAGTGTCTGCAACTAACATCAGGGCAAAGGTAACATGCAATGGCTAATGAGCTTATGAACTTCTGCAATAGAACTCAAACACTCTGCATGTGCTAAATCACCGTTTCTGCTGCTGCTGCTGCTGCTGCTGCTGAAAGATCGAAACATTGTCATTCGCACAACCCACAATAATATGCATGTGAAAGTTAATTCCAACAAAGCTGAGAAACCTCAAAATTAGTAGCAAAGAATAATTCCATGTGCAGTTAGTTACAAGTTCCAACTAAGTTGAGGGACAAGTGTAATGAGCAGAAACATGTGGTGAACTAGAAGATAGAAATCTTATTAAACAAGCTCAGATTAGCAAGTCAAAAAAGTATTGACTGCATAAGGAAAACCCATCCATATAATGCTTGAAATCTAAGCTCTATGATCCCACAAATTTGGATAGCAAGAATGCAATATGATGCAAATCACCTAGTATCCACCAGCAGACAGCAAATTACACCAAAACAAAGAAGCATGAAGTGTTCAATTAGAGCAAGCTGGTAGGTTAAGGTCTTCAAAAGGACAAAATTCATAAACTTCCTGTGCTTTGCTGGGTTTCCCCATGAACACAGCTAAGGCAACATCCCGCAAGGCCTGTCCCATTCCAAGGCAGCAAAAAATTACCATGGAAATTCCAGGCGCTGGATGTTAATTCATAGTGACATGGTATTCACTACTCCTGTAAGTATCACTGGACATTATCTATTGGAAAAGAAAGGATTAGAAAGAAGGATGGCACAAGACCATTGTGATTTTCCTTGGTTAGGTGTGTTGACTCTGAAGAGAGGAACCACAGATTTTTGCAACAATGGACCAATTTTTTATTTACTTGTGGAAAAATGTATAAAGTAACAATTTCAAATAGCACGCACAACATATGGAATATGAGCTATAGTAATATCTTTTTCTAACTCCCTAGATGAATTTCTTATTGCAATGCAAGCAAGTCAAATCTCTTCAGTGCACCAAGATCCTGAATCCTATGCAAATGCAGGTAAATTTTCTTAAGATATGCATAAGTAGATCCATGTCAGAATTTGGAAATTAACAATTCAACGATTGTTTCAATAGATAAGGTATGCAGCCTAATAAGGGAAGAAACTTTAAAGGCAAAACAACAAGCCTTGATGGCTCATGGCCATAAGTCAACTCATATGGAGTTCTGGACAGCACAAGATCCCAATTCCAATCTAAGGTGACACGACTCGCAAGTTCCCAATGATGTTTGTGTCCATATCAAGGGTTTGGACAATAAGGCAGCGGCATGCCTATAGGCCAGTCAGTCCACTAATAATATTGATGATCCCATCATGGAAACAAATCAATCATCAATTTGCCACATCCGCCATAAATCAAGTTGAAGAATGTGCAATATGAACTTTATGAGGTAGAAATTTTCCCTTACATTATTAGCCATCACATATGTTAACAGATGTGTTCAAGTATTTACAATTTGAAGTGATCAGATAGAGCTCTGCTGGCAAGGTCTCGTCTAAAGAAGGCCCCCAGAAACTCAGGCATGGTAAAATTCCTGTACTTTGGTGGGCTATCTGAAGAAACCAGCTCTGGCAGTGGCCCATACAAATCTGAGTCCCCTCTCTTCCCAGGATTGAAAAATATTGCGATTGAGACTCTCGCTTCTTTCCGTGTATTCATAATCACACGATGGTCAACACTCTTGTACTTATCATTTGACATGATCTGATGAAAGGATAAGATCAAAAGAAAGGTTGATAAGATGATGATGGTTTATAATTGTACAAAGCTGCTCTGCAGAGCTTCTTAAAAATCATATTTATCACACTTAATGGTAACATGTGCAATTTGAAGAGTAGGCACAGCATGACCACATATATTTGTGGTCAAATCAAAGACTAATGTCTAAAGTTCCACTGTATACTCCCTTCGAGAAGCCAAACATGTTCAGAGTATTCTTTTAGAAACTACCAGGGATTTCTGTACATGAACTTCGTCAGGAATCAAAAGATACCAAGTATTCAAAGTGAAAGTAGTACTGGAGTTAGACAATATGGAGCAATATGTTCCAATAACCCTATGTAACAGATATTTTACTTTCATGATTCAGCCAACACATATGCTTAACCAGATATGGTGGACTTTTCCCACTTAAAGCCTTAAAGCAGTACACAAAATGACATGTAGCGTGTTTAGACTTTAGAACATTGGGGTTTCTAAGTGATGCGAAGTAGTGAATCTAAAGTGAAGTATGTTGAAGGCACAAAGAGTTCCATAATGGTACATCCAAACTGAATTGGCTGAAAATGGAATTCAGATACTTCAGATATATAGCTTGTAAACTTGATTCCGGTCATAGGGGGTTGCAATTAAATCATAATCAGGTTTCTACTTTCAAACAATATTTAGTAGCAATACACAATCTGATTGTACCTGCAAGAGGTCCCCAACGTTGATTACAAGCGCACTGGGCACGGGCTTCACGTCTACCCAGTGGCTCCCCCCATCATCATCAATTTGCTTCACCTGCAGGCCACCCACACCATCCTGCGCGAGCACGGTGAGCACGCCAGGGTCTGTGTGCGAGACCACACCCATGGTGCGCTCGGGCTCAGGGCACACCGGATAGTAGTGGCAGACCATGGCCTTACCCTCAAGGCAGGAAGCCTCCTCCAGCCTCGTGGGCGCGAGCCCGAGGCCCTCAGAGAGGAGCCCCAGCACAACGCGCCCCACGGCGGTGGCGTGCGCATCCCACTCGACGACCTCGTCGCGGCAGACGGCCGGGATGCGCGCCAGGTCGGGCCGCGCGGGCCCGAACGCGATCTGGACGGTGTCGCGCCAGCTCGCGGCGGGGGCCCGGAACAGGTCGAAGTTGGAGAAGTATGAGACCCCGCCATCCATGGCGCGGCCGTAGTGCGCGGCGCGCTCGGTGGCCGGGAGCTCGTTGAAGGCGCGCACGGCGGCGAGCGCCCGCGTGGGGTAGTCCTCGGGGACGCCGAGGGCCTGGTGGTGGTGGTTGACGAGGTGGAAGAAGCCCCAGCTGCGGGCGGCCTCGGCCGCGGCCGCGGCGGCGAGGGGCGCGGGGAGGGAGAGGTCAACGACGGGGATGGAGACGCCCGGGGGCGCGAGGGGCGCGGAGGCGTAGGGGTCCGGGTGGACGAAGAGCGCCGGGACAGAGGAGACGCCGGACTCGACGAGGCCGCGGACGCCGGTGCGGGCCTCGTCGAAGGCCTTGAGCAGCACGGCGCGATCAGACTGGGGCGCGGAGAAGGGAGACGCCATGGCTGCCGTTGCTAAGTTTTAGTTTGGTTACTCTTCGGAGTCGTTTGGCTTGGGATTAAGATTGAGATTGGGATAGGATAGGATAGGGAAAATAGGTGGATAGGATTTTTCTATCTTTATATATACCAGCAAAAGTACTCGTGTATTGCTACAGATACAGTCTAGCTATTTATAAGTGGTGAGCGTGCCTTGCATTGAACGGTGTATATATCTATATGTTTTTCTAATATATTGGTTCCATGATTCTTTTTTCAATTTTGATATACAAAGACAACTGTAGTTTGATCGTATCTTATTTAATGAATGTCATAATGGACGGATACACATGGCATAGGATGACACACCTATTAATTAGCAAAAGAAAATATCCTTCTCTCTTGTGATGCCATGTTGACGATTCTTGTTTTGACGATTGTCATCTACTCTTATTGAGTTTGGGATGGTGTTAGTTGGGTTACAAACCAAGCAGCATGTAGTCCAATGTAAGGCAAGTCTCTTTGGTCTCTCTAGGTTCTACATTTGATCCCCTATTTTGATGAAATTTCTAATGGTAATAAAAATTTTCAATCCCCTCACAAACCTTAGAGTGATGTCGGTTATGTTAATAAATTCTAGATGAACGGACCAACATCATGTAAGATATGAGACTGATTCTATAAGTCATTGGTGTTTAACTTGTGGACAAAAACATAAAGGTGCATCACATATAATAACTACTGCTTCCGTCTCAAATTATAAGGGTTCTGACTCTCTTTTTATTTATCCATATTTATACGGATGTTGATAAATTTATATACATATTGAATACACATAAATAGATGAATTAATGGATCTAGTTAAGTTCTAGAGCCCTTACAATTTTTGGCATGGAGAAAGCAATCCTTTTATGTAACGGGAAACGTACGTATTAGGCAGTCCCGATCCCGTTGCCTTTGTTACATAAGTTGCCTGCATTGCAGCTTTGAGTAGACCAGTCTTTAGAGATCGACTAGGACCATACCCGTGCGTTGCCACGGAAAAAAAAAAACATACTACTGTCACAGCCTGTCAAAGGCACGATTTAGTTCGGACACATTCTGTCTATTCATCGCTGCCTTTGTCAAGCATTCTAAAAAAAACAAACACATGTTGTATGCAATATGCATGAATGGTGTCTGACAGTGACTAATCATTCTTTTGCAATTTATCTTTAGAGTAGACTAAAGGACACATCTGAGTAGCAATAACATCAGCGAATGGGAAAAGAATGAAAGATTAGTGTGTACCAAATGCACTGAAACTCCTCAACAAATATATCTTTTAACATCATCGTTCATGCCTTTTAGGGAAGAGCATATAGATTTAGCTCTTGCTGGACCAAAACATCCTTCATCCACTGCATGCAAAATGTAAGGTTTCAGACACATCATTTTAGTGGGGATCAATTATTCAATAATAGGTAGAATCATGTTGGAAAGAAACTGCACTATAAATTGTTCCCCGGATCAGATGCATCAACCGTGGAGCCGTCAACAAAATTATTTCTTTTTGTGAATTTAGAATGTTCAGAAAGATCAGAAGCGGCTATGCGCAGTGAAAATCTTACCTTAACAGAATTTGTTTGCGAGGGTAATGTAATTACCACTTGTCACTGGTGATAGGGCATACAAAATGCTAAACCTGTAGACAAATCCTACTCATTAGTGGCCATACATCTTTCACCGGCTGCTAGAGGTTAATCTATTATGGCACATTACCAACCATATTTTCAATTATATATTTGCTAATCAGACGTGAAGTATTTAGAGTGTCAAACAATATAAAGAAAGCTATCATAAATTGTCAAAGAACCTAGAAAATTCAGCAGTAGACTATAGTAACTAACAATGGGAGTGACAGATATAAATGAATGTTTATGGGTTCCCCTTCAATCAATGTAAGGATCTATCAGAATTGTTTTCAACCCATGCAACCTTATATATCTCACATTTCACACCCATAACGGATGTTCTAAGAAAAAACAGTAACGAAGGAATTGAACTTATGTCAGTCAACTAATGGTAGATCTATTTGCAATACAAATGCCTCATTACCTAATTCTAGTTAATACAACCACTTGACAATGATGGTTAGTTAGGACTTAAGACACAAAACCAGATAATTTCACATTATTATGTTAATATGGCATATCAAATTCAGCTTAGCTAGCGAGTGAGGTGAAGATTTGACAGATCAATAATCCCATTATTTATTTAATTAAAGAATTGAAGTGTGGTAAAACAAATATCGATACCCAATCAGTTACAAGTATGTGTGGTCAGATTCGAAGTAACAATGCAAGAAAATTTATTGGCAGATCCTATGTATGCCAGGGGCGGGCCCACGGTGTATCATGGGTATTCCCTTGAATACCCATCATTTTTGCACAAACCACATAAATATGCTATATACATGTGTTTAGCAATGGTAATTTCTCTTTATCCTTTGAGGGTTTGAATAAACGATGTAATTTTGATTACCCAACGTGCAGTTCCTAGGCCCGCCTCATATGTATGCGGCATAACATCGTAAATCTAATAAAATGAATTTAGATCAGCGGAGTCAAAATCAATCTTGAATTTTGTTATGTTTGAAGCAATCAGCTTACACACAATTGCCTGTTGCCAAGGCAGTCCTTCGATTGATTGTAGTGATGACGGGCGAGGCTGCCTTCCGAATAATCCTTTGCCTCTCACTTTCATACAATTCACGTTATTCACAGTTAGTCGTGAGTTATTATGGCACAGAAAATTAGCATGACAAAAAATTATTTGTCACAACAAAATGAACAAATAAGTCAACAAAATGAACAAATAAGTTGATTGAATAGCAACGTCCGTCACACAGCTGATATTACTGATTTCAATCACAAACACCAGAGGGATTCCAACCCAATTAGATCACTAAACCTTAGTGGCACACAATCCACCGGTATGACAGGCAGTGAGCTGCCGGCCGGGACATGCATCCAATTAATTAAAATTGGCATAGAAGCAAGAAGAGTTAGGAAAAAAATGTACCTGGCCTTGCCCTGGAGTCCTAGAACGCAGCATGGAGACAGCGTCGCTAGAACAGACAGAACGGGCGGTGGCGCGGATGGTGAGACAGATCGGGCGTTGGCGCGCCCATCGGCGGCGGCGTGATGGCTGCGCGCGTCGGCAGCGGCAAGGGTGAGTCGGGGGCACGGCGGCTCGGGCGAGTCGTTGCGCGGAGGCGGCTGCGGAGCACGGAGGCCGTGGCTGCGCGGGGCGAGTCGGGGCACAGGGCCGCGGCTGCGTGCGTCGGTGGCGGTGCAGTTGAGTTGGGTGCGCCGGCGGCGCGGGCGGGTCGGAGCACAAGTGCGGTGGCGGCGCTTCTAGGCGGGGCTAGAAGCTGGTGAACGCAGCGGGCTGGGGTCTGGATGTCTGGTACAGCATCGCGGGCGGGGGCGCAAGAAGGGCTAGGATGGCGCCGGAATGGCGGGCGAGGTGTGTGGAGGATCCCGATAATGGCGGACAGCATCCGGCAGCGCGATTTCCATGCGTGGGCGGGGCGAAATGGAGGGCGCGCGGGGAGCGAGGGCATGGTCCGTTTATGTGCCCCACACTGTGTACTTAATAAGCAGTAGAGATTAGCTTCTTTTTTTTCTTTTTCTTCTTTTTCTCTATGAGACTTTTGCATGGACGGACGCTGCCTCTTCTTTGTTCTTTGTTTTGGGGCTAGTAGCGGCTGCAGCTTCTTGATCTCGTGGCACGAGCGTCGCAGTTGTTGCTGCTTCACGAAGCCCGCAAGCCCGGCGACGGCTAATAGCTATGTGCCATGGCCGCAAAGCCAGACGACGTGCGCGGCCGGCTGCTCGCGGTGCTCCTTATTAAGCGCCCTGTAACATGTTCTTGTTGAATTCTATCGTTTTTCATCTTGACAGTGTCCGTGTAGGCCAAGTAGAGTCCTAGGCCGCCACGGCACGATAGGCCCACAGTTTAGAGAAACAAATCTACATGGATCGTAGGCGGACTAAAATTTGGGTGAACGAAAATTGTGGCCAACCCTGCTAGGCCTCTTCTTTGATCCCCAATGGCCCAGCCATCCCAGCCTTCACGCCACCGCTCCGACCCGAACCTCGCGGCCGCCGTTTGGGGCGCCGGTTTCTTCCTCACGCGCCTCTCGGACATGAAGAGTTCAGACTTTCCCCTGCACCTATGCTTGCCGCGCGAGGGGTGGGGCAAGGCCAACCTCGCCGGAGAGGGGTGGTGGAGCCATCTAAGGGGAACGGAGATGGCGATTACGGGAGCTGGGAGAGGATGGCAGCGAGGAGAGCTGGGAGGGGACCACGTTGAGGGGAGGAGTGAGCACCGTGGGTCGGCACAGCTTGGCTACACGGAGGCAGGGAGGAGCGGTCACCGGGGCTGACGACGCGGGGCGAAGGGCACCGCGAGGCTGCACGACGGCGGGGAACTGCAAGCGTGCCGGCGTTTGGTAGCGCGGCGCCTACCAAGCAACGTCGAAGACTGCATTTCGGGGGATGGAGAGAGTGGGAGAGGATAAATACAGGGGCATTTTAGTCCTAAATAGCATATATCAAAGAGTTGTGAAATTGTAATGGCACCTATACAATATCTAATGGCACCTATACAATATCTCAAATAGTAATGGTATATTTTAAAACTATGGTATTTATAATAGCGTATATCTAATTAACCCTATAACTACTCTCCCTAATTTTATTTATTAGTATTTATGTGATTTTATACTTTGCGATTTTGTGTTGTTTTTATCAACAAAATCCGAGTTTTCCTATAATGCATTCAACGGTGTGAATGCACATCATAATCATAAAATGTTCCAATTTTTCTATGACAGATTGGACGGCGTGAGTTCACACCATAATCAAAAAAATATTCTATCCGATCAAAAATATAGAGCGTTCATGTATTTTTAAATACAAGATTTAAATTTTTAAATAATAATTTATTTAGAAATCATATATATAGTTAGTGTAAATAAATTTATATTTGGCGATGATGTATTTTGAAAACAAATAAATGGCAAACAAATTTTTTGTATATTGTATAAACTTTAATGTATCTCGAAACATGACTTAGTCTATTTTATCTAGTGGCCTTAAAATGTTTCGCGTCCCGTTTCATTTCCAAGATGATGCTAGTGTCTAATTTGATGTCTGCGATGACTTCTCACCATCGATACCCCCACACACCCCTAGATGTCTTTTGACATTCCACCTACTGAGAGAAAGACGGCCGAAACTGTGGATAGTGTTAGGCACTGAAGCCCAACAAAAAACTTAGCAGAGCATACCTTGGCGTGGCAGTTTTGGTGTAGGTAAGGCAACGCCATTGCCATGTGCCCACACCCACAGCTACGGGTGTTTGATCCTCCACCTAAACTTGCTTCCGTCACATCGAATGTTCGGATGCTAGTTAGAGGTATTAGATATAGTCTAATTATAAAACTAATTACACAGATGAAGACTAAACGGCGAGACGAATTTATTAAGCCTAATTAATCTATAATTAGCAATTGTGATGCTACAGTAACTATTCGTTAAACTTAGATTGATTAGGTTTAATAAATTCGTCTCGTCATTTAGTCTCCGTCTGTATAATTAGTTTTTTAATTAAACTATATTTAATGCTTCTAATTAGCGTTCGGATATCCGATGTGAGACCGGTGTCACCAGCGAGTATATTTGTACTGTCTACAGTGCGTAGTCATTGTTTTTTCACTCTGTGTACAATGCGCAAACAGTGTTTTCTACGCTCATTTTCACCCTCTGGTGACACTAGCGTGACACGAGCTAAAGTTTAGCCCCCGGATCCAATCGGGTTAGGCACCAAACCCGTCAATCTGTTATTGCAGTTTGTTGTCGTTTTTAGGTTGTCGACAGTCCTGTTCATTTATAGTCAGCAAATTCCTTTACTCCGTATCTTCTCCCAAACTTCTATATCCAACTACCTAAATTTTTTTCATCCATCTCCAACTATCATCTCTTTATACGTAAACACTAAATTAATACTTAAATATTATAAGCATTCACACTAAGTTAATACCCAAATATCATAAGCATTCAAAGAAATAGTTCATGCTCTTGCGTTCTTGGATCATTGAATCGACCGATGCTTACAACTGGTGCTCTTCTCCGATTTGTGCTTTCCCTCTCCATTCTTTGATTGATTTGACGTTAGCATCATCCGTTCTTTGTTTGATCCCAAACTCAAACCTTCTCCTTTCTTGACTGTGCCACCATACACCCTATTTTTTCTCCATTCTTGGCTGATATGGGCTCGATCAACGCTCAATCCTTAGGAAATCGCGAATCAGATCATTTTGTTATAAACATGGCTGTCCACAGTTTCGTTGGCCGTTTCAATTGTATGCGTGTGTATGTATGTGACCAATCTGTTGTATTTTATTATGTGTTGGGCCGGTATGGATCTGACCCGGTAAAAGAGCCGCAATGCATATATGATAAACGATTTTGTACAATCTAAGATGGGTAGAAAAATTGTTTGGTGAAAAAAACGCATGATATAAGCAGAAACGCGTAGAGTAATCGCCTTTCCCCGCTTTTTAGAAAAGGAAAGTTTTATTCCGGCCTTTACAAGAGGTTTGCACTTAACCATTCTTAACAAGAAGGAAAAAAACACACAAAATTGCCTAAAAAGAACAAACTCTTAAAATCTAACACAGGCTAAGCACAGATTCTCTTAAATGAGGGTCATCCGTGCTTCGCGAAGATCTCCATAGACATTATTTCTAGCGCCCGACACGCCCACTTCATGAAAGTCTTTTGTTCGCTTTCTGCAACAAACTCCAAAAACGAGCCCAATAGATAGCCTTGAAGACGATCTGCAGATAAGAGTGAAATGTCATGCTTGGCTGACCTATGATTGTAGAGATGCATCGCAATATTGTGTGGGCCCAAATTTGTGTGGGCCTAAGATATTATTTCCAACCATTGGATTATACTATGGAAGAGGATCTGAATGTGGGTATTTCTTTGGGTAAATTATGTCTTGGTGCAAAATGTTTATTTTAAACTCGCATTTTATAGGGTAAATTTGTCGTCTATAATACAAACCAAAATGATTGAAAATATTTGTCATCCGTAGCTCAAAGTGAAACGGATGATCTCGTGATTTGACATTTTTCCTCCATCGCCCACCTCCGCCGGCCCCTCACCACCGTCTGCTTCTCTCGGTCTACAGCCTGGAGTAAAGCAGCTGCGCACCGCACCGCAACCAGTAACCACTAACCACAGAACTGATGGACTCTCACCGTAATTCCGCCGATGAAAACTTTAGGTGGTGTTTGGTTCGGGACCCAACGCGGCAACGGGAGTGGAACGGCTTCCGGGTGCCACCGGTTCCCCTGCAAGGAAAAGCGCTTTGTTTGGTTCACTACTGTAACGTGTCCCACTCCTTTAATCATGTTTAGTTGGGGACAGCTGTAACGGGAGTTTTCTGGGAACGCATAGAAAACTGTGGGCTGTACCAACCGAATGCAGAGACAAACACTCCGACACTTCTTCTGGATCATTAAAGTAACCAAGGATAATTCAAAAATCATATCGCTCGAAGATCAATCACGAAATAAAATAAAAAATTAATTACGAAGCACACAACTCCCATAAAAATGGAAAATAACTCAAGTACACAGCTCCCATAAAAATGGAAAATAACTGAATAACAAATCTTAGACATCCAAAGCTCTTACAAATTTCTAGCGAATGAACAATGTAACCATAAGAAAATAACAGTATAGTGGTCAATCTCACACATTGGCCTATCAAGTTCCCAGGTAACAGTAGAGTGGTTCAGAAAATAGGAAGAAACAACATAACCCATCTTCGAGCTACCATTGCTTCTCAAATGAACATTGCCTTCTTAGATTCTCAAGTGAAAAGCCAACATCAAGCACGAGTCACTTCTTGTGGGCATTATCTAATGAAGGGGGCAAAATCAAACATTAGTACAAGCCATATTTGTACATGTAACAAATGTAGGTATCGCTATGTAAGAGTTTTGCATAATGAAGGGTAAATAGATTTCTGCACACACAGACACACTATGCTGAAGATAACTAGTCGTAAACTTAGGAAAAAATTAATGTTTCTAACCTACTGTTATTACTAGAACTCTTTATTGTTTGAGACTCATAAGATATGATTTGAGAAAACATCACTTCAGGATGTCTATAGCTAAAAAAAACTTGGCAGGGTAAAGGTTATGACATCATCTTGCTCGCTAAGTAGTTGAACAAGCACTACACAGATTCAGGAATCCAAAGAGACTCATAAGAATTGTAGAACTTACTTGATCATCTGTAGTATGAACTCCCTCATTAGAGATTCTAGAAGTGCAAAGAGCATGGTCATCTGGTTTGGGACCTTGACAAACACAACTGCTGTCTTTAGAAGTTCACTCCCTGAAAATCTAAGCCTGGTCAACTCATCTATGGACTTATTTTGTAAGGCTTGCATTGGATCCTCATGTGTTGCTTCCTCTTCGACCTTTGCTTGACGCTCCATAGCTTCAGCCATTTTCCCAAAACTAGCAGAAGCAATCTTAAGATCACCACGAATGTCACTAGCCATATCCAGAAATGGGTCACTAGACTTGCTAACTTCATTCCCTTTGGTTCTCTTCCTTCTCTTAGAGCTAGATGAAGTTGAGTCCACTGAGTTCCTGTCTGAAGCCCACCATGGTGGTGTTTCTCTGGACATACTGTCACGTTCCACTTCCACTTCCTGGACATCATTTGCTTCTAATGTAATTTCTTTCTCCATGTTGGTAACAGCATCAACAAGGCCTTCTGCCCCTTCCCCTGTAGCAATATCCTTCCCATATATAGCAGCTAGAGTAACAAAGTGGGGGAATGCAATGCCATATAGACCTTTTGCATTAGGATGGTTCTACACAAATAAACATGGAACAATATGTCAAGTGTCTTTTCACTAAAGAGTAAGTATATGGCAGCAAAAGGATGAACTAAACAATGAGCTAGCATGTAATAATCAATCTATCTTTAGAATATGAACTTAGAAAAGTTTTAGAATTTTACCACGCAATGGTTGTCATAAGCTTACTTCTCACACTGTATCATCTTCCTACTCTCATCCCAAGAAAATCCACTTAAACATAACATAACCTCAATGGCTCCATACTTTGTCCTAAAGTGTCTGACCCTAGATTCAATGTGTGGCATTGCAGTAAGGTTAGAACTTGGTTGTTTTTGTGCAAGCACAGATTCAAGCACAGAAAGGTAACCATTCTTGAAATTGCCTTCACTTTTCCGCTTTGGATCTAGTGATAGGTCATAGAGTGCCTTGATCAACTCCACATCTTCAAAGTAAGTCCACACTCTTTTACCTTTCCCTCTTCCATGTGTTGAACCTGAAGATGTGCTCATGGCTTGATTCATCCTGTAAGAAGAGTTTTTGTTAGTTACTTTGCAATGCATCCTTACTCTTTACGAACTTAGAAAGTCACAAACACATATAGATATACATAAAAAATGCACATGCACAAACCTTGGTTAGATCTAGAAGCTCTATGCCTATTATACATCTCTTGTGCAAGATTATTGCGAAAACCAGTCCACTCATTAGATGTTGATATAGCTGTGATGAATTCCGGTTCACTGATTTCTCCTTCCAACTGTTCAAGTGATGCTTCCATCAATTGTTCATCACATGCAAATGGGTCTTGAGACATCTTTTGCAAAATCAGATTATGCAATAGGGCGCACGCCGTGATAATTCGACATTGAGTCTTCATCGGAAAATAAGATGCCGACCTCAAAATTGTCCAACGACCTTTAAGCCTTCCAAAAGCCCTTTCTATAATATTTCTAGCTCTAGCGTGGCACAAGTTGAAGTACTCTTCTGCACTACGGGCTAGATTTTGTGTGGTGAAACCTCCCAAATGGTACCTTTGACCTCGGAATGGCGCTAAAAACCCATTTGCATTAGTGTAGCCAGCGTCAACAAGATAATAGCAGCCATTAGGGACACGTAAACCATCTGTCCTTCAAAGAGCATCTCTAAGCACGCGGCCATCATGGGCAGAACCCTCCCAGCCAGGTAATACATATATAAACTGCATGTCAGGTGCACAGACTCCTAACACATTTGTCACTATATCTCCCTTTCTTGACCTATCCCTCCCCTTCAACCTAGTTGGGACAGTAACTTTCACATGCGTACCATCCAATGCACCCAAACAATTCTTGAAATGCTTCCACCTAAAGTCTGTGCTATCCTCTGGTCTTGGCTCAGGTTTCTTAAGCAGCAGTTGGTGAAGTTTCAGAACAGCTAGGAGACATTTGTTGAACTGACGGCTAATAGTCTCACCACTTTGAAAAAAATAGCCCCCTATTGTTCTATTCTTGAGATGATGAGACAAGGTATACAGAAACGCTGCTACAATCTCTTCTAGAGGCATGTTCCTAGTACCCTTCAAACCAGCCACATCTCTGAGCATCTCACAGAAAACATCAAAGGTTCTTCTATCCATGCGAAGCTCACTTATACAACCAACATCACTCTCACGAATAAGCTAGTATAGACGTTCACTTCTAAGCTCTCTGACTCGTATCCTCCTCTCTATTTTCCAACACTTCCGGTTATATGAGAGCAGTAATAGTATCAAGACATAATGGTACATAAAAATGAATGCAAATGACATAATGCTCTTCCGTTTTTGGGCAGTCAATGGAAGACGTGCCATAGTATTGTACAAAAAAAGCATGGGGGAAAATTAGAAAGTGCACTACTTCACTATCATTTCTTATGTTTCATCAACCCTAAGGTAATCTCAGGTATCAAAAATCAGGCACTGACTAGGTGATTAATCGCGACTAGGCATTGTTGGCCCAAATTGATCACTCTAATCACAAATAGAGTAGAAGTAGAACAAATTAACACAAAGTTCAAGAGTGGGTCACTTAATTGGTTTGGAGATTGAATATAATATTTGTGTCTCTGTCTACTTGAAATTGGCAAGGCGAAAAATAACCAAGAGCTTGCAACATGTCAAATGAGCAAATCAGCCAAAAATTGAATATGTGACTAGTGATAGCAGCTAGCAGGTCAACATGATATAGCAGTTTAGGCAATCATAACTCATAACAGGAAGCTAAGCATGGTTGCAACTTGTTGTACCCAAAAAAGCTAGAATAAAATATTCTTATTTATGTTGCTGTACCCAAAAAAAAAAGGTTGTGCTGGAATTAGCCTCTGTATGAAGGAAACTTAAACAATTTCAGATGTCATATGTAGAATTGATTATCTCCAACTCCATTAATGTATCCAAGAGGAATACTTCATGGGCATGCCAAGCATCAATAAGGATACACAAATCATTCAGTTAGTGCATCAACTATCCAGGACGGCTGTAAATCTATATATGCATCAAGATCCTAAACATTGCAAGGTTGTTGATATACTGATACATCAATCATGCATCCACGTCAACTCTAAACATTGCAAGAATATTACAAGATCACCTACAAGAATACTGCAAGGGCGGCAACGGCGGCAGATCGGGTGGCAACGGCGGCAGATTGGGCGGCAACGGGTCACCTACGAGATATATTGCAAGGGAAAGTTAGGGTTTGGGAAAAAGATTGTAGAGGGAGGGGGAGAGGAAGAGGGAGAGAAGAGAGGATGCACCAGGAGGAGGAGGAGGCGGCCGGCAGCATCACCTACAAGAAGCAAGTGGAGGTAAGGGTTTGGGAAAAAGATTGGGAGAGGGAGAGGGAGAGGCGGAGGGAGAGGGAAAGGGAGAGGGAGAGGAAGAGGAGAGAGGACCGCACCAGGAGGAGGAGGAGGCGGCGGCGGATCGTGCGGCGGCAGCCTGCGCAGGTCCTTGCAGTGATGGCGACGAGTCGCGCGGAGGCGAAGGGAGCTGCGGCAGTTCCGGGTTCTCTCGCGCCGACGAGAGGACGCACCAGGGCGAGGAGGCAGCGGCGGCGGCTCCGGGCTTCGTTCGTCGCCTGCTCCGGGCTCCGTTCGGCGGAGGAGAGTCGCGCGGCTCCGGGATCCGACTGCGGCGTAGATCGAGCAGTAATGAGATGGTACGGGGCGGAGTCGACTCCCACTGCGACGCATTACGGGCCCTCTGAACCAAACAAAGCCAGCGGAGTTGGGTCGCGCTGTGAACGGTTTCGGGCCCAAAAACATCGAACCAAACAGCTCCATTAGTGTCGGGTCGATCCAGGGACGGTGCTAATGTGCATAGTCAAATGTGGTCAACACACACCCGATACTTGTGTATTAAAGATGGAAAACTCATAGATATGATATTATATTTTGATATTGTATTTGTCATATATATATTGTTATTCATCAATATATTTTAAGATTGGAACTCAGAGACGTAATGTTTTATGAACTTGTTATATTTTATACGTACATTGCATCTCATGTTCAGTATATATATTGCAACGTTGTTTGTAGAATCTTTGTTACTTTTGATATTATGAACACTATGTATCTTCTGATCTGAAGGTACGTGCTGGAAGATGAGCCAGTTTCAACATTCACACTCCAATATTTTGGCATCCAAGTTGGCGAGCAGTCGAGGCCGCTTGCAGCTATACCTACTGATAGAACTACCACTCGTGATCAGAAGGACGTGATGTCTGTTTCTAGGTGCATCTGCGACACTTGTGGAGCTCACCGTACTTTTCAATTCAAGTTCACCTTTGATGATGCTTCAGATGTTATCTACTGTCTGTCCCCTACTGTTGATGAGATGGATTTCTTGTGTGGAAAAATTTTTAAGGTTGAAGAAGAAGACATGATACCTTTTGAGTTTGTTTTCTGCAAAGTGGCCAGTGTCATTCAACACGGTTATGGTCGTGACACGTTTGCTCAGATTCCTTGCAGGAGCTTGCCCCGCATTATTCCCCGCATTCAGTAGTCGTGATCGATGAAGTTTGGTCCTAGTTTATGTTAGATGTGTACTGGGACAATGTAATGAACTTTTTTCAGTGATTTAATTTAATTTATATCGTGTGTGCGTGACACTATTTACTAATGTTGTTATGCGTATTTGGATAATGTTGTTATGTGTTGACGTGGATCCTATCTAACGATGCTTTCAAACAAATTTCATATTATGTAAGTCCATCCAAGTTGTGTTGTTTCAATATTTGTGGTGAAGTTCTTCTGTTTCCTAATGTTATTCTGTACGATCAATGTGTTTTGTTTTTGTTGCGCCTTATAATTTTGCTCCAGTTTTTAACGGTTTCTTCATTCTTGATGTCTGGTGTTGAATTTTCTTAAAATTGTCCATGAAGATTTTCTTAAAATTGCTTTACCTTTCAAAGTGGAGGTTGACACAGTACACGCATCCTGTTAAACAATGAAGAGGCTCCATACATGCTTAGCGGTCATAATGAAGGGATTATTAAATGAAGTTGTATTAGTAGTGTTCAAGTGCGCAACATATATTAATGTAATGGCGAGATTTTATTTTGTATTTTAATATAAGACGGCAAACAGACCTAAGTATTATTTAATCCTAAGTAATAGTATCTTAGAATATTTATGTAAATTATAATAAGGCAAACTGCCGAGGACGGGAGTTATCAAAATCAATCGTATTTAGCATCGAGTGGTAACAAAATGGGCCGAAAAACTTGGCGCGAAAAAAACAATACTATCGGTGACATTCTATACCCGATATTAATGGATACTTTTGCGATATTTTTTTTCGATGTCCTGTGCACATCTGTGCACATCTTTAGTACCAGGGATTTGTATCCCCCGATACTAAAGACGTTTTAGCATCGGGGTTTCACAAGGACCGGCGCTAAGTCCTATACGTAAATAAATTCTGTCATCGTTTCAGCCCGTAGCAGAGCAGTCTCCGCCACCGGAACTGCTCCACCATCGCTCCTCATCGCTGTCGCAGTCTCGAAGTCGCTGTTCGCCCCCTACGCCGCCACTGCCGCCGCCTCTCCCTGCTACCATCATCGACACCCGCGGCCGATGACTTCACGGCCCTGGATATTGCGGCTCTTCCCCGACCCCGGTCCGGATCCGTCACCATGACCCCGCCACACCGCCCCCTGTCCTCTTTGTCGTCGGTGAGTATTATCTCCTTCTTTAGTGACTTGTAGTATGTTTATATTTTGGAGCCAATCAAATAGAGATTTACAATTATACTTTACATTCTGTCTATTTCTATGGTTCTATGAAACATGCATCAATGATTGGAGAAAAACGACCAATTAAAAACATTTGTTGGTTCACATATTAGCTAAGATTCTGCATGATGAGCAAGAGGACGACTTTATGGAATCAATGATTAGAGAGGGGATGGAAGAGATCGGTGCGCAGCAACACGAGGAGACTGATTCTTACCTAAACATTGAAAATGCCGAGGCTGATTCCGATGGGGAGGATAATGTCCATCCATCCAATGAAAAAACATTGGACAGTACCCAGGTATAGATATTATACATAGTTCTTATAGCCAGCCACCTCCCCATCAACGATATGAATTTTTGAGTAACACTATCCTTTATTCTTGATAGCCCATCCCACCAAAAATAATAAGAAGTCTCGAGGCTCCACAAAGAAGGAAAACTTTGAGGAAAGATACACAATCACACATGGAAGACGATGGACAACCTCTAGAGCCCGTTAAAACCGCCACCAAATTTGTGAACTACTGTGGCATTATAGTCAGTGAGAACATCCCTATAAGCATCCCGGCTTGAAAAAAAGCAAACAAAAAGCAAGCTCAATCTGAAGAGGGTGTTAAATCTGAAGGTGATCATGAAAAATCTGTGGTCCCTCAATCGGTTCCCAAAGCTCAAAAAAAATTACTATGGAGAGAATTGTCAAATAAGTTCACGTTACCTGAAGAAACTCAAGAGATGGTGAAGCAATGGGCAATAAAGAATATGGCAATTCTGCTCCAAACCTTTAAGACAAATCTGTGGGCCAACTATGTGAATCATGCCCAGGCACCAGACTTTGGAAAATACCCAAAGTGTCACACCCTAAATTTTTCAATTTGGAATGTGACACTTTTGGCTTGAATTAATACAGTGAATTTCTTGAATATTTAAAATTTTGTCAAGCAGTTATATATTTACGTAGATATTTAGTGTAGAAAATAATTATTTTGTAAAGAGAACAAATATAATCTATGTTATAATAATAAATGTGTTGCATTCAAACTGGTTCACATGATGTTTTTGAGTGATAAAGATTTTCTAGATGAATTTAAACTACGAGTAACTTTTTCTGGGAACTTTCTAGATTTTTCTAAAAGCTTTTTCCGTTTTCCGTAGAGCACAATCCATTTATTGGAAGCTCTTAAGAACCTTTCCATGAGCTCTAAATATTTTATTTGGGTTCATTAGGTCCAAAACTATTTTTGGGATGTTTTCTAGAATTTTTGAGACCGTCGGGATATTTTTTCGGACTCAAAGTATTGATTCTAGACTTATTTAGAATTATTTTAATTCTGAAAATAAATAATTCCGAATTTACTTGGGCTTTCTTCATTTAAATATGCTAGAATTTTAATAAACCCCGAAGGCCCATTTATGGGTTCTCTAATGGGCTTTAAGCTCACTAAGCCCATTAGTGAAGTTGGGAGATGTAAATCAATTAGTACCACATTGCTAGTTGACGCGCATCTAACGGCTCTTCTCCCTATATAATAAACCCAATCCCTCCTCTAAACGGCATATAAAAATATACATACAACTCTATGCAGGTTCGGAAGTTTAGGAGCCCTAAGATAGTCTGTACTAGCTTTTCTCTAACTCTGATGAGTATCTTTATTGCCGGTAAATTCTCTCTCCCCCTATTCCTTCTTTCTTTTCCCTTTTGGCCTAAGAGCGAGCAGCAGCATGGCCTGCTCTCTCTCTCGCTTTTGCCTTTGGCCCAGCGCATCAGCAGCAGCATCCTAGCAGCCAAGCGCAGCGGCATAGAAGCAGCTCTCTCTTGCAGTGCACCGGCTAAGCTAGCAGCAGCAGCTACACAGCAGCAGATGCCCAGCACCAGCAGCCCACCAGCAGTCACGCCGTCCCAGCTTTCTCACTCCCTCACTGCCAACTAGGGCCCACTTGTCATCTCCCTTCTCCTTCTCCTTCTCCTTCCCTTTCCCTGGTCTGTACGCACGGATAGGAGTCCGTAGGACTCGACAAGTCCAGGTCAAGCCGGACTCTGCCGCGCCATCTTTTCCCTTGCCCCTCCGCAAGTCTTGGGCGCTGCCCCTATAAAAGAGACGACCTCGACGCCCCAGACCTTGGTCTCTATGCCCTAGCTGCCATGCTTCTCACGTCTTCCATGTATCCGCCGCCGTCCTTTCGTCCGCATGCGCTGCATGACCCCAGGTCGCTTAATCCCATGACCCATGCTGCCGGTGCCGCTCGTCGCTGCGCTGGGATGGCCTCCCCAATGAACCGGAGTCAAGCCAAGCCGACGTTCGTGCCCTAGAACCCCAAAACCTGAAGCTCTTGTCGCCGCCTCTGCGCCCAAGCTCGCCGCGAGTTCACAGAGTTCCCGCGCCGGAATCCGCAGCCGCAAGCCACCACCGCGGACGAGATCAATACCACCAGTTTCGCCGCAAGTTCGCGCAGGGCCACCGCTGTCGTCACCGTACGCCGTCGCTGCCCCTCCGTTGAGCACGTCTACACCTGTAGCCTTCGCTTCAAGGCCAGCCGAAGCTGAGGTTTCCTTTTCTACGTGTGATCTGCCAGGACGCAAAGGATGAGGCCCTTTGCGAGCAGCAGCATCTAACCTGGCCATCAGAAGACTCACGTACAGAGTGGCTATATCAAGGGAGAGAGACCGTCGAGAGAGAAGACGGTAATCATCCACGTGATATTTGTCTCTTCTTATTTTATCATATAATTTCCAAAGAGAGATTAGGTTCTTGTGTTAGCCCTTGGCCTACGGTTGTACAAATCTAATCTTGAACTTCAGTTTTGTTGCATGTACTCAAGCAATGCAAACTTCTCTGCTGGACCTTGAAAACTATAGATAATCATGTTCAGATCCTTAATTAGTTCTTTAATCTATGGTATATCTTCTACGTTTTAGATCTGTTTTTACCCGTTCTTGTCAGGTTAGATTTGTAACGATGAGACCTAGGTTTTAGTATTCATGTTTATCCTATTTATGTGTTTAAATATACATATTAATTGGATTAATGCTATTCTCATTATTTTTGTAAATAAAATCAATTTAGGGTTTAATCCTTGTTTTCTTGAACACATGTTAATTTGACCAATTCTTATTCCAATAGGTATAGATTAAAAGATAATTAGGTTTAAACCTCAGTTTTTATTAAATGCATATTAACTTGACTAATAATTATGCTTTTGCTTTCTAATTAAAATATATAGGTTTACACTTCGGCTTTTCGTAATTAATTATATTAATTTCAGTAATGTCACCTATAACGTGTTTTTAATTATAACTTGTTTAGTTCAAACACGATATGTGCAAAACCCCAAATATGTGACCTCATATAATTATCTTTCTTAAATTAATTATTTAAATGATGTAATCTTCATAACTAAAATATGGTTAGTTTCAATTTCGGTTTTCAATTCAAATATAATTTGGATCAATTATATTTGGTTATTTTCTGAAATATCCATTGATATGTATTTTATTAATTAAAATAAATATAGCTTATAGTCTTTTCTTTGCGATACACGATGCATATATTCCATTAGTTGTATCTTCAGAGCCGTAGCTCCGTTTTCAACGTTTCTTGCGCTCTCATGGCCGTAGTGACGAGACATATCTTTGAGCACGTGTTTTATAAATCTTTTCTTTTAATTGGTGTATTGTTTCTTATGCATGTATGTTTGTCTGCTTTGTATGTTGCGTGTGTTTTCACGTATAGAACGAGTATCATACGCGAGAATGAACGCAGAGCTTTTCAAGATCTATAGCTGAAGAATTCCTTAAGCAGCCATATATACTTGGGAATAAAGGCAAGTAATCTTTGACCTATGTCCTATTTACTTTAATCACATGATCTAGAGTCTAATTTGAATACTCAACCTAAGGATGACTAGCCACTTATTTTTCTGTCAATATTTCATCTTATGGGAGGGCTGTGATGTGTAGATAAATGCTAGCGCTCTACAAACATTACTAATGTTACTAAAATCTTGTTTAAATTGCTGGTATAATGTTGATGGAAGTATGGTTTTGGCAACATGGTGATTTGAGCATGTTTTGTGGGTTTGCTCGATGGCCTCATCCTAAGGATCGGTTCGCCGAGCGAACACCCAGGAAAACAGTACAACCACAGGACTCACATGGGCACTGGGCTTGACTGATTAATTAGATGAACTAGAGTTTTGGCTTACTTTCTTGAAACATGGCGTATGAGGGGTCTGGGGGATATGGGACTTTGCCCTTTGCCAATATGGTGCAGTTTGTTATTAGTCACCCTTTGGAACGGAACTCTCATATCTTTAGTTGACTGGAGTAACCTGTAACGAGTGGGCCATAACTCTATGAATTCTTTGTAAAGGTCTCATAATAAAATCCTGCCGATTCATCTAAGGTAATGAATATATGGGGTCTGATCCACCTTTAGGCGTATGGTAATCATGACTTGTCGGTAAAGTTGTCCAACCTCTCGAGAGTGTTAAAAACTGATATATCAGCCGTGCTCACGGTTAAGAGCGGGCCTGGATCCTCACAGATTAGAGTTTTCAAAGAAAATGACTTGTGGCATTGATGGTAAAAGATGGGATGATAATGAGGTGAAAATGGTATGATGTTGGTTTATTTTTTAATTACTTTATTGTATTTATGTTATTCCAGTTATGGGATGTGTTATGCTAATTCATTGTTAGTAAATAAAAGTTGATCAACTAAAAGCAACCGCTATGCTTGTCCACTATAAAGCCAATTCACTTTATCCTAAACGAAATACTTGCTGAGTACGACATGTACTTACCCTTGCTACCCAAAACAATATAGCTCTGCTCTATCCAAATTGATGATGCTTTTAAGATGAAGTGGATCCAGAAGTCTACCAGGTGTTTAGACGTACGTGCCCCTAGTCAACCTTTCTGTGAAGATGGAGTTCCGCTACGAGATAGAAGTTCCGCTATACTCTGATATATTGACCTTTGTGTCAAATGTAAGTTTTATACGCTTATACAATGCACTGTCCATTGATATTCACTAATGAAATCGGCTGTATGTGTGGAAAATAGATTCTAGGCACACATATGATGTCATCGGGTTTTATTTATAAAACCGGGTGGGTGTGACACAAAGTTAAGAGGGGATTGGGAATTGTTTATACAGGACAAGGAATCGGAGGCGGCCAAGGCACGTTTTGAACAAAATTCAGAAATTTCAAGAAAAAGACGGTACAATCATAAAATGGGTACCAGTGGTTATAGAAAATCTATTCCAAAATAGGAGAAGATGGAAACAGAGCTCGAACAACAAGGGGTCAACCTACCTATAGCCAATTGGCCCCGACGCTCCAAATGTTGGTATTACGGATACGGGGGAAGTTTGTCGAGTGATGGAACCCTGATCTTTAATGACAAAATAAAGCGGGCAGCAAAAAGCATTGTCGAGGCCATAGATAAGTCCTCCGAGGGAGAATTCGTCCCTGAAAGAGAAAAGGACGAGCTGACATGGGCCCTAAAGAATAGAGAGCACCCTGGTAGAACAAGAGGGCTCGGCAATGTGTCATGGAAGGTTGGGTTTCCAGAGAACAGAGGATCATAAAGAAAGCAGAGAACCTTGAGCGAGGCAGATGCGAAGATCCGCAGCTTAGAGGGAAAATTAGATGTCATCATAGAGAATATGGCATTTCTTCGCCAAATATTGGCAGAAAATTGTATTAGCCCTGCACCACAAACAGGGTCTAGCGCCGACACGGTTGCTTCCTACAAAAAGAGTAGCGTCGCCTCCACAGGAGGCTCAACAAATGGCGAAGGAGGCTCAACGATCGGTGCAGAATCAACAACCAGCGCAGGAGGCTCAATGACAGTGCAGGATCCAAGACCACCGGAGGATGAAAAACGTTACCCAACCGATGACCTCAAGCACCATTGCTCATGTGAGCTACATATACCCATGCGGAACCTATCCACTGCCGTAGCGCATGGTATGACTTTACCGGTGGTACCAAGACAAAAGTTCCACTACTCTGATATTCCACCTGGGTACCCTACTGTCATAGTGGAGCAAGTTGTATCTGGTTACGAGGACCTGGAGCTCGAACAGAAAGGAGGTGACGATGAAAGGACACTAAAAGAGGTTGTCCACGGAAGGATTCTATGGTTGAAGGCCTACATTAATTTAGTGCCAGAAAACCGCGATGGGGACAACCACTGCTCAATCAACAGCAACAGCCGGGGGTGGATCACCAAGACCAAGCCCTCCCCCACCCAAGAGCCACGCCAACGACCCTCCTTCAAGCCCGAGCCCTCCCCCAACTAAAAACTCCAAATCAAGTAAACCGACATGCTCTGAAACCACAATTACCGCGGATGAAACAGCTGAGATGCACCGCAAAGTGGATGCGCCAAAGCCGCCTCCAAAGCAGTAGGAAATAGATCCAAAGGCCAAGAAACACTTTATTCAGAGTTGCATGGAGCCTCTGAAGGAGTCTATGATGTCTGACTATGAGCGTCAGTTGTCTAAGGCGGTGGCAAAGAAAAGACAAATGCCACAGCTCAGAGAGCAGCAACAACGTGAGTATACGATGCCATCAGAAGACAGTGTAGACAAAGAAGCATTTTGGAAGGAAGCAGGCGTTTCAAAGGAGTTCCTCAATTTAGTAAATTTATCAGAATCTAATGTAGACCAAGCATCATTTTTGAAAGAAGCAGGCATTACAGCTGAGGAGTACCATAAGAAAGGAAAATTACTCAGAAAGAATAAAAACTTTGTGCCGCAACAGAAATATGAATTGCTAGTAAAAACCCAACGTGAGTTAAAAGCCCTACCGACTAAAATCTGTCGATTCCATCAGTGGTACATGAAGGCCTCATCCGAAGGTACTGTTTCTTTTCCTGCCTGTGTCAAAGGCGACTACTACTGCCACAATGATCACAGGATTTTATTGGACTTCAAGGATATATATATGATGTTTACCAGCAAGACGCTTTGAACATAATGCTAATGAGCGTGTGGACTGTGTAAGTTTTTTTATAACTCGATAGACTCTCGTTGATCTGTATATCGATCCTTACTATATATTATCGGTGTCGTCTCGTTGATGTATGCAGAATGCAGATGCAAAAGTGCCGGAATAATAAGATTTGGTATTTGGGTTTCATCGACCCTGAGCTAGTGAACAAAGACAATATAGATCGAGATTTTGATGATACTTATATTCAATTGGCTGGGATGATCAGTGAGCAACTTTCTAAATCTTACTTTCTTTTACCTTATCGCTTTAAATGAGTGCTTACTGTCACATACCACTTTCTTTTACAGTGTTGCACTTAATAATTTAATGTTGCTGCTTGTATATATATGCAGTTTCCATTAGATACTAATTGTACTCAAAGTCAAGGAGGGCAAAATCACTATAATGGACTCGTTGAGAAAGCTACCAAAAGACTACGCAGAAATCATAACAATGTTTCACACGTAATTTAGGCCATTCCACTTTACCTCAGTCACCATTAATTTTTTCTACCATCTGATCAACCATTACATACACAGAGTATGGCAAGAGTGCTTCATTGTGGCGCAACCCCCGACCTCGAAACTACGACGAAAGCTACAAGTTGATGAAAACTTTCGGGTACGTTGCACTTGCACGACATCGTTTTTCTATTTTATGCATGTGGATTATCTCTAATATCTTTCTTCTCCTAGTGTTATAAACAACTACAGGGCACCAACCACTGTGGTTATTATGTCTGCGAGTTCATGGAAACTTTTGTAGGCTCACCATCAATTGTTCGAGACATCAAAGTACGTTAACAAGTACACATTCAGTAAATCCTTTTTATTCACTAATGTTTTAGTATATTCATATACATTTTTAAAACTACAGGTACTGAATTTGAGAGATAAGGTCCTCCCGTCTGACAGAATCCGTACAGTCCAAGAACAATTGATTGGATTTATTTTTGACTCCATTTTAAGCAAAACAGGAGAGTTTTACTGTCCACCAGATGAATATCATTTGGAATTCTAACCATTGTCCAGAAACAATAACATTTTTGTATCATGTTACAGTTTCTTATGTAATAAGTGCAGTGCTACTATTATGCAATAAAGCTATTATTATCGTGTGCATCTGCTATTATTATGCAATAATGCTATTATTATGCAATATATACTGCCAGTATAACAGCATATATAAATAATTAATCAAAACGTGATTGCCATCACTTTAGTACCGGGCAAGGATACAACACGGTACTAAAGAGTACCAGTGGACACGTGGGGCGCCATCACTTTAATAGCGGTTACAATAACACCGGTACTAAAAGAGTATAAGAGGACACGTGGAGGCATAATTTTAGTACCGAGAGAGAAATAATTCCAATACTAAAAGTGTCAGAGCACGCACGTGGCCGCCATATATTTAGTACCGGTGGGTGATACAACCCGGTGCAAAAAGGAGGGCGGGCTCACGTGCGATGCTAGAACTTTAATACCGGGTGGTTACTAGAACCGGTGCTACGTAAGGGTCCACCGAGCGTCGAAGCTGGCCTAGACTGGGCAAGCCTTAGTACCGGTTCTTGCCTTCGTTGCGCAACAACCGATACTGATGCTCTAGGTCTTTAGCGTCGCTTGGGTAATGTAAGATTACAAACCGACGCTAAAGGCAACTTTCCCAATAGTGTTATGGCCCATAAGTCAACTCCTATGGAGTTCTGGACAGCACGTGATCCCAAATCCCAATCTAAGGTGACACGACTCGCGAGTTCCCAATGATGTTTGTGTCCATATCAAGGGTTTGGACAATTAGGCAGCGGCATGCCTATACGGCCAGTCAGTCCACCATTAATAATATTGATGATCTCGTCATGGAAACAAATCTATCATCAATTTGACACATTCGCCATAAATCAAATTGAAGAAAGTGCAATATGAACTTTATGATGTAGAAATTTTCTCTTACATTATTAGCCATCACACATCTCTACCCCTTAAAAGTTTCTATGGTTCCCTCTTTCACCATCGACCGTGGTCCGTCCCCAACTCCCCATGCCCAGCAACCGCCCCCTCCGTCCCGCACCGCCTCTCCAACTCCAACTCGCCCCATCCCGCACCGCCTCTCCCGCGCCGTCCCCTGGCTCAGCCGCGCGCTGCCATTGCGGGCTCATCTCACCGCCGGCGCCCTCACCCCGTGCGTCGGAGAGGTGGCACGCTGTCAGAGAGGTGAGTGAGGCGGCGGCGGTAGGGCGGGCGAGCGTGCCGTAGGAGAGGAGAGGACGACCGGACCCACCTAGCGTCGCCCACGGACGGACAAGGAGAGAGGATGACGAGGAGAGAGAGGAGGCAGGCAGCGCCGTCGCTGCGGACCCGGCCACCGATGCCGTCGGCGCGGCCTCCAAGCTCGGCGGCGGGGCGGATCCACGCCGGAGGGACTAGAGCCAAGGTCGGCGACGCGCGCACCGGCCGCGCTGAGAGGAAGGAGGCATCGCGCCGGCCGCGGCGCAGAAGGAGGCGGCGATGCGGGAGGAGGAGGCGGCAGCGGCGATGCGGGAGCAGCCGTCGATTTGTGGCTATCGTCTTCCGTCAATTCGTGCCGCCGTCGGCCTCGATCCTCGCCACCGCCGTCGATCTACGCCATCATCATCGATCCGCGCCGCTGCTGGAGTTCGATCTGCGCCGACGACGGGGGGAGCCGCTGCGGGGGTCGGCCGCGGATGGAACTGCAGCGGGCTATGGGGGCTGGATGGCGCCATGGCGGAGCGCCAGGCTGCAGCCTGCAGCTGGCGGCGGAGGGGGTTTTTTTTTTTTTTTTGATAGCGCGGCGGAGGGGGTCTGAGAGGGCATGGATCGTGGAGTGGTGGCCGGTTAGGGTAGCCACTTGGGCTGTATGAATGTAGGTATTGGGCTGCCTGTGTTTGCCACTTTGCCTCCTCGTACTCAGCTCGTTTGAACTCCCGAGCTGGCTCGTTAATAAGAAACCGAGCTGACATTCTGGCTCAGCTCGTGAAAAAAATGTAACGAGCCGAGCCGAGCCGAGCTGACCACAAATTGAGCGAGCTGACGAGCCACGAGCATTTCGTCAAGCCCGGGGAGGAGGCAGCGGCAGCGGCGATGCGGGAGTAAGCGGCGGCAATGAAGAAGGCAAGCAGCCAGATGGGCCTAATAGACCAAAAGGGGGAGACGGGTTAAAAAAAGGGCATAATATCATTTTTAGTAAAAAAAATAGAGTAATATGGGTATGGATAGCTTTAGCTTATACAAGCTCGGTAGTGTACGCTCTCATACTGCTATTATTTTTTTCTAAGAATATACGTTAGAATAATTATTATTTTTTCAAATATAAGTTGTCCGTAGCAAAGCACGGGCCAATTGCCAGTGTTAACAAAAGTGTTCAAGTATTTACAATTTGAAGTGATCAGCTAGAGCTCTGCTAGCAAGGTCTCGTCTAAAGAAGGCCCCCAGAAACTCAGGCATGGTATCTGAAGAAACCAGCTCTGGCAGTGGCCCATAAAAATCCGAGTCCCCTCTCTTCCCAGGATTGAAAAATATTGCGATTGAGACTCTCGCTTCTTTCCGTGTAGTCATAATCACACGATGGTCAACACTCTTGTACTTACCATTTGACATGATCTGATGAAAGGATAAGATCAAAAGAAAGGTAGATAAGATGATGATGGTCTATAATTGTATAAAGTTGCTCTGCGGAGCTTCTTAAAAGTCATATTTATCACACTTAATGGTAGAATGTGCAATGTGAAGAGTAGGCACAGCATGACCACATATATTTGTGGTCAGATCAAAGACTAATGTCTAAAGTTCCACTGTATACTCCCTTCGTGAAGCCAAACATGTTCAGAGTATTCTTTTAGAAGCTACTCCTATCAGGCATTGCTATACATGAACCTTTGTCAGAAATCAAAAGATATCAAGTATTCAAAGTGAAAGTAGTACTGGAGTTAAATAATATGGAGCAATATGTTCCAATAATCCTGCCTGTAACCAGTTGCAGATCCAGAAACTCGAAAATTTCATTTTTAGGGGAGTCCAATAGTACTAAATTTTTAAATTTTATTTGAATTTCAAAATTTTTAGTGTAAAATTTTGGATCATAGGGGATGCTCCCCCCCCCCCCCCCTCCCTCCGCCCATGCCTGTAACAGATATTTTACTTTCATGATTCGGCCAAGACATATGCTTAGCCAGATATGGAATTGCCCCACTTTTAAAGGCTCAAAGCAGTACATAAAGTGACATGTAACGTGTTTCTAAGTGATGCAAGGTAGTGAATCTAAAGTGAAGTATGCTGAAGGCATAAAGATTTCCTCAATGGTACAGTACATATATAAACCGAATTGGCATAAAATGGAATTCAGATATATAGCTTGATAGCTTGATTCCGATCACGGGGGTTGAAATTAAATCAGGATTCTACTTTCGAACAATATATATGTAGTAACACCCAATCTGATTGTACCTGCAAGAGGTCCCCAACGTTGATTACAAGAGCACCGGGCACGGGCTTCACATCTACCCAGTGGCTCTCCCCATCATCATCGATTTGCTTCACTTGCAGGCCACCCACACCATCCTGCGCGAGGACGGTGAGCACGCGAGGGTCTGTGTGCGGGACGACACCCATGGTGCGCTCGGGCTCAGGGCACACAGGATAGTAGTGGCAGACCATGGCCTTACCCTCGAGGCAGGAAGCCTCCTCCAGCCTCGTGGGCGCGAGCCCGAGGCCCTCGGAGAGGAGCCCCAGCACGACGCGCCCCACGGCGGTCGCGTGCGCATCCCACTCGACGACCTCGTCGCGGCAGACGGCCGGGATGCGCGCCAGGTCGGGCCGCTCGGGCCCGAACGCGATCTGGACGGTGTCGCGCCAGCTCGCGGCGGGGGCCCGGAACAGGTCGAAGTTGGAGAAGTATGAGACCCCGCCATCCATGGCGCGGCCGTAGTGCGCGGCGCGCTCGGTGGCCGGGAGCTCGTTGAAGGCGCGCACAGCGGCTAGCGCCCGCGCGGGGTAGTCCTCGGGGACGCCGAGGGTCTGGTGGTGGTTGACGAGGAGGAAGAATCCCCAGCTGCGGGCGGCCTCGACCGCGGCGGCGGCGGCTAGGGGCGCGGGGAGGGAGAGGTCGACGACGGGGATGGAGACGCCCGGGGGCGCGAGGGGCGCAGAGGCGTAGGGGTCCGGGTGGACGAAGAGTGCAGGGACGGAGGAGACGCCGGACTCGACGAGGCCGCGGACGCCAGTGCGGGCCTCGTCGAAGGCCTTGAGAAGCGCGGCACGGTCAGACTGGGGCGCCGGAGCCGGAGAAGGGGACGACATGGCTGCCCTTGCTTAGTTTAGTACTCCGTACTCGGTTACTCGGATACCCGAAATGAAGTGGTTTGAGGTGGACTGTGTTTAAACCATAAGGCCTTTTTATTACAGATTTATCCCACGTCAGGTGACTGATTTGGTTGAAATCCGTCGGTCATCGGAGAAGAAAAAGGGAAAAAAAGGGGATGGAGCTCACTGCAGCTTGCCGTCGCCGGAGAAGAAGCTGTCGCTGCCGCACTGTTGCCGGTGTTCGGTGTTAGGGTTAGGTATTCGATGTTTGGGGTTTGGGGTCCTTCTTCTCCATCTCCGGCCTTAGAGGGAGGGCTGGGGAGGTAGGCCGGCCCGGCGGTGGTGGCGGGGTGGCCGGCGGCGAGGGCGCCACCGGACGGGCAGGGTTGAAGGGCGGTTGGGCCAGGGTGGGGCAGTGGAGCTCCACGGAAGATGGTGATGGCGGTTGGCAAGGGCGACGGTATGGCGGCGGCCAGAGGTATGGTGGGGGCGGGGCGGCGGCGGCGGGAGTGGGTCGGGGGAGAGAGGCTGTGGGAGGAAAAAGGGTAAAATAGAGTGGAATGTTTGGACCGTTGGATGAAGATCCAATGACTAATATTGGTGACTATTGGGAACACAAAAAATCAGTCATCTGACATGGAGACACATCATTTTGATTGACAATTTTTGACCCAAATTGAGGAGTGAAGGAATAAAATGTGTGAGAAACATATATGGTTTCCGGTGATAAATGACATTTTTAATCATGTTACCGATGAGTTCATAATATAAATCACACGTTGATTATAAATATGATATTAGTTAACCAAAGCAGACTCCTCAACTTCGATTTTCATCATCAAAGGCTTTAGATTGGATCATTAGTAAGAACATCAAGATTGTTAGTTTTAAGTGTTGTAAAAGAAGATGGATACTTAAGAATTCTTTGATAGTTTGTAGATATTCCTACTATCAGGAGGGATTGAGGTGAATAGCTTGGAAGATTTTGCTCAATGTTATACTCAGATTCGATTTTATTTTGGACCTAAAGCTAATATAGATAAAAAGTGCTAAAATACACTAACAAACACTTATATGAACTCTCTAAAAAACTGTTTCGATTTGACTTAAAATAACGCAAAACTGAAGTTTTTATACGCATCGGACGGTCCGTTGTGTTCAGTCATTTTTGCCCAAATCCGTATGTATTCTGTGCGTTTTTATACGCAGTGATCAGTACCACCGAACCGACCGGTGTTTTCACCGGATGTTTTGAGCCGAGGGAGTGGTCTAGGTGTACAAGTGTGTTGTTGTACGTACCGGACCATTCGGCGTTACCATCGGATGTTCTGGCATGAGGGTGCGCACACCTGTTTTTTAATCCAGTTTGAACGCACCGGACCGTCCAGTGTGCACTAAAATTGCAAATATTGTTATGTGAGTTGTTTCAAATCTTGTACGCACTTGACCATCCGGTATGCACTAAAATTGCATAGAGAGCCATAACGGCTAGTTTCTTTGGCTCTCTCCTATTTAAAAGCTCTCTCAACCAAGATGAACGAGCATGCTATCAAGTATAATATATTTGCAAAAAAAATATGTCTTAATTACATAAATGTTTCCGACTTTAAATTGCACTTGAAAGATAGTTTAAGAATTATGTATCAATGCGCGAGGTATCACCTAGTTCCCCTTATTTCCCCTCTCCTCCTCCATGCTTTTCTTCCCTTGAATGCCCCTTCTTCTTCACATCCAAAACATTTTGGGGGCAACCATGGTGGCCTCTCCTGTGCCATATGGCAACCCCTATATTCCCAATCCATTTCCCTATTTCCAAACCACAAAAATAGAGGGCTATCGATGAGTGGAGGTGGATTTACTACTATGTTCTTAAATTTGAATCCTCAGACACAACACAGAGGACACTGCCCCCTGCGGCCCCTGCTAGCTATGGTGTGGAGGGAGCCCCCATCAATATCGGCATGAGTAGGATCCCCAATGCGCCTTGTCATCGCCCATCGTCATTGTCATTCATCATTGCCACCGATTGCCATCGAATTCATCTGCTGCCCCCAAATTTCCCCAATGTGAGGACAACTCCCTTCATTCTCACTGTGAGTCATACGTGTCACGGTATAGTTTTTCCCATGGTGTGTTGCTTTCCTCGCAGCCAGCTACACTGCTTCCCACAGAGGTCATGTTTCCTGCCGATCATATGATCCTATCATTAAAACCCTTTAACCACAATTTGTGTTTCATCATTGAACATGCCCCTACAAAGAATGGATCGGCCATCAATAATCGACATCATAGTTATGGATGTTTGTTGACGCGGCTTATGTACGAATATTTTGTATCATTTTACATAGTTTTTCATTGATTTTAAGCGTCAACTATGTCTTTTACTAACATTTATTATCGATTATTGTGGATTTTGCAACATTGTCTTGGAAATATGATGTATGTGATTTTTACAGGTTTTATGTCTATTTTTCACAAAATTCACAAAGATCTACGTCGAGTAAGAAAGGACCTCTAAAAACGACATTCATTGAAGATAATGATCAAGTAAGGCTTGGTTGATTTACCCCTCTGTCAAACATGGTTTTCTAATTAGAAGCTTCAAAAAGGTGTGAAGAGTTATTGGGAATTGAAAACAATTATTATCGAAATTTATCAAAGACCAGAAGATTTCGTCAAACTCGGCCCATGAAGAAGATTCCAGAAGCTCAAAAGTCTGTGAAGACCCCACACGAACATTACTTAATCATCAAGGAACTACCCCGCAAAAGATGGAAAGAATTGGACGCCAGGAGAGTCCGGGTCGGCCGACCCCGACCTCCCTTGGTCGGCCGACCCCACCCCCTACGACGTCGGTTCGGGATTCCTTTTCTACCACGTCATCTCAGGGTATAAATAGCGAGCCTAGGCCTCGGGGCAAACCATCCAATTCATTATCAAGGCGAGAAAACAGCGACAAAAGAGACCACAACTAGAGGAGAGTAGAGGGTCAAGAATCTAGTCTAGGATTGAGGTGATTAGAAGCCTTGCACGGCGTTCTAATTATCTAGCTCTAGAGGTTCAATTGTATCAACGAGGGAAGATATGATCACGGATGTAATCTTGATATAGTTTATTAATAAAGTATTGTTCTTGTCTAATTATCATGTTCTTGTTCTAATTATGCTTGTTCTAGTTCTAATTAGTTTTAGATCTATGCTTGTTGATTAGATCATGTCTTTGAAGGTTATGTTTATCTGGCGATCTTGATCTCCGATCTAGTTTACTAATCATATGGTTGTGTTTCTAGTTCTTGTGATCATGGTGATTAGAAGTTCTAGTTACTTTAATTATGTTATTAGACTATGTAAAGTAATTAGAAGCGCGTTCTCTAATTATGTATGCCTGTTGAGAGTTTCTCGTCGATTACCTGGTTACTAGTGACGGTAGAGTTTGGGGAAAGGTTAAACTCGATCTAGGAGGTTAGATTGGTTGATCTAAATTTAATCATGCTATGATAGATATGTTTGAACATGCTTGTTTACCTTGAGCTGCTAGATATCTTACTACTCTATTCTTGAAGTGGCAATCTTATATCGTATATACTTTGGATCTAATTAGACCTTGATTAGAGAACTAGTTAATACCCTTTAATTAGTGCTCTAGTTATATTCTAATTGTTTATCTTATGTTTATATAGTATAGTTTCTATTAGATTAGGCTAAGGACTAGTTTAGATTAAGGATTGGTTTAGATGTAGATTAGGCTATTTTTTTACTTTTAGTTTAGCTTAAACTCTTGTTAATTAGAGTATACTAGTTCGTTTCTTGGATTGACAAAACCTACGATACTCATCTTAGGAAAAAGCTACATACGATACTGTCGCTTGCAATATAAGGTTTGCCATGCCAACAATATCGTTCTGCTCATTTTCTCTATTGTTTTCACAACTATGCGGACCCAATATGCATTCGTGTTCTCTTGGTGATTCAACAACCCAAATGCCAAACCCTTCAACCAAAGTGCACTCCATACCCTTTGCACACAATTATGCTAAGTTTCAAAGTCATTGAAGCCACAAAGGCATCGTTTTGATGATGATCGTTCTCGATGTCACTGTTGTCTAGATTGTTGCACCGTTGCTTGTTGGCACATGTGTTCCCTAGTGGTTTCATAGTGCAATGGTCGATCCTTTCGACTGAGATGCGCCTCATATCCTTGAGCACCCTGTGTAATGTTTTGGTCATAGGTGCAGCAATGCAAAGACATATGGCCATCACCGTGCTCGTTGTTCCTGTTGTTAGGACAACCACATTGTTGCTAGTTGGCAGCTGTGTTTCTATCGATCCTCTTTTTCAATCATCAAACTATCCACAACATCATGTACCACGTAGTTGCACATGTCCCTATAATTTTAGTTGGCAATTGGATCGGCATAGGCCAGGCACCGGCGGAGAGCAATGAGAAATGGCATAAGGACGAGGATGATTTCTTTTATTGATGTAATTGCTTTTACTAGTCTCTAATTCTTGTTCGTCAGTGCATGAACTTGTGACATTTCATGGAGTGAGGTGTTTCATGTAGTGGATGTGCAAAAGCTTGGAGCCATGAACACGACACGGTGGAACTTAATAGTGCAAAAGCTTTTGTAGTAGGCCAGCACGAAGACGGTGAATGCCATAACAGGCCAAACATGTTCTTGTTGTTGGGCCGGATACTTGCAAACTGGATCCCACATTGTACTACATGTTGTCTTTGATGTTGGAGTTGCCTTTGAGCGCACGCTGTGACATCGATTTTGCCAGCGACATGTTGGTATAAATGACGAAGCGAAAAAGAAAAGAGAAACAAAATAATATGTGGACCAGGTCAGCACCACATTGGAAAATGTTGGTTTAGTTTCTATCCCAAGAAGAAAAACAACCTGTTTCAAGGGGGCTGATTGGATTGAGGCTTTGAGTGGCCAAGTCGAACTTTGGCCATGGTCAAATCTAGTTTAACCATAAATTAAAATTTAGCCAAACAACAATCTACTCATTTATATAGTTTAGGTATAGACAAATAAACCATATAGATGAAAATTATGTTGTACAATATAATTTTAATTTAAAATCAAACACGATCAAAATGTGGCTAAAGTTTGACCTGGTCACTCAAAGCTTCAATCCAATCACCCCCAAGGGTACTAGGCCCTGCGGTATCAGGTTTTCGAGTTTAGGCAGTGTTTGATCGAGCGGTTTTTTTGCAGTGAAACGAACGAGCTACAGCCATAGTTGAAGGAGGCTAATTGGACATTTTCCTTTTCTGGGGGCAAAGATGCACGAGCCCAACTCTTTCCGTAAGTTCGGCCTGCCGTCAATTCGCTTGTAAAGCCCATACAGAAGGCTTACGCTATAAGCCGAATACCACACGGAACGTGAGAGAGCTGCACTGCAGGGGTCTAGTGAGAAGCTGGAAATGGCGGAGGCGACGAGCTCGAGCTCGGGCGCCTAGCTCATGCGTTGTTCCTGTCACCGCCACCGCGCTCGCCGGCGACTCACACGCCGCAGCCGCCGCCGCAGCCGGAAGCCACCAGCTCTCCCGCGCGGCGGCTCCGGCCCTCTCCGTTTCTCTCGCTAGGGTTTTCCCCGATCCCCAATCGCTGTAAGTCACCGCGGCTTGCCTGAGTGTTTCCCCTTTAGGTCCAGCTCACCTGAGGTGTTGGTTTAATGGTTTGGTTTCCCTGTACGCGGATTTGGGAATCCTGGTCGCGATCAGTGTTGCTCTGTTTCTCAGGTAGGGTTTGTCCTTCGTAGTCTAATTTCGGGTGTGAAATATGTAGAGTTTTTTTTTCGGGGGAGATCTAGTTGGTTCATCCAGCTGCTAAGTAGCTCTGAGTGCACCACGGGGCGACATGGTGTAGTGCATCGATGTTTAGGTGTTGTTTGGATCTTGAACTGAAGCAAATCAAGAATTAGTTAAAGTGGTTTTAAAGACTAGCCATCTACAACTATTATTGCATAAGTTAGGACACAGCTTCTATGCGAAAAAGCTGTTCTGAAAGCCCAGGAAATAGGTGTCGGTGTAGGTTTATGTAAATACTATCTACTTATACCTGTTTACATGCGGATAGTTTTATCCAGACAATATTTGAGCTAAATGCTGCCTTCTCCCATTGCATGCACCGAGTGTTATAGTTTGTGATGAGGTCCCATATCATGTGCCTTAGACCAGAAATATCAATCTAAACTTTATCTGCGCATATTGCACTATCTATGCTGTTTTCTCCGCAAAATCTCTAGCTAAAGTGGACCATGTGTGTTATCTGCTATGAATTTCCAGTATCAAGTGTGCACAACCTGGGTCAATATTTTCTTTGAAGTTTTAGCATGGGTTGCCATGAGACTAGGCAGCTATATTTGTTTCCACTAACTAAAATCTGCTAATGGTGTATTAATATATTGCATGTACTAAAAGTAGTCCTGAAACATGCCACTGTATCTGTACCTCTACACTATTATTTCATCCTTGAAGGCTGTTGCATTTTTTAGTTCAATATGAATCTCATTCTGCCCTGGAAATTTGTTCTATTGTTGCATATTTGAATGACCTAGCTGTGATGACAGGTTAGTTCACAATGGCTTCATCGCAGCATGTTGAGGTGGAGGCTGCGAAACTTCTTCATAAACTTATTCAGGAGTCGAAGGATGAGCCTGCTAAACTAGCAACAAAACTTTATGTGGTATGCAGCTCAACCAATAATGCAGAAGGGCATGTGAGTCTATACAACTGTACCAACCTGCTTCTTCTTGTTTGATGTTCCAGATATGTCAACATATGAAACTAAGTGGAAAGGAGCAGTCATTGCCATATCAAGTCATATCGAGGTGAATATTTACTTTAATTCTTCACTATACTTAGAAATAAGAAATGACTCAAATATTGTTTATAATTCTTCAATTTTTTCTGTACAGAGTTCTTTAAATGGTCTGGAAATGAACTTTTTTTTTTCTCTTTAACTTCTTGTAGCCATATTGTTCTCAACTAGAATTGCAAAAGAATGGGGTGGTGGATGCACCCTAAAAAAAGAGAGAAAAAAACTCTTAATTGCTAAAGCTACCTATCAGACGGACAGAATGGTGAAGAACTTAACTGAGGGAACCTTGATCATATTTTACTGAGTCAAGTTTCTTTCGGTTTATAGAACCAACTTTCCCAGTAATTTAGATTTAGGAGAGGAAAAGAGTAAGCAGAAGAGACAGGTCCAGGTCCACTTGTACAGATTGGGTAAGATGGTGAAGAAATTTGGATGTAGGCGAGGTTTCTTGCCTTCTTGGCGATCAGTTATCTGTATTGTTCATTGCAACTATTGTGTTTTCTTATTTTGGGTTTAGAGAATTTCATGATCTGTAGAGGAAGCGTCTCTTGGAGGTTTTCCTTCGTTTGGGGTAAGAAATTTTAACTGTTTACGGGAGAAAGTCTTGGAGGTTCTTGCTCAGTAACATTGTAACACTATGGAATTGGGTACCATCTCTATCTGATATGTTATATCTGTATATGTGTATCTTAATTGGTCTCAGGTGATTTGCCATGCCCCTACAATTCTCCAATCTTTAGTAACTAGTAACTAGTGATCTTGGTCACCTTTTATGTGAATGTTTTTGATGCCCCAGTGAAAGGGTCCTACATACTCCGCAGGTTATATAGAAGTTTAACCAGTTTGGGATGCAGCTTTTGCCTTCTCCTAATTCAAAATGTTTTAATATTGTCTGTATGCAGGGCTATGGAGACAGTTGTAAACCAACATGGAATTGATATGGATGCATTGCGATCATCACGAATTCCATTTTCTGGTGGTCCGCAGGCAGGAGATCCTAGTGGTGCCATGCCAAAGGACAAGGAGGTCATTGGTAACCAGTCTCCCATGGTTGGAAGTGATGCATCCCAAAGTAGTGGGCAAGCTGGATTGTGGCAGTTTCCATCAGGTAAGCAGCTTCAAAAGAAAAAAAAAAAGTCTTTACAGTTTTCGTGATATTAGTCTTACTTCCTATGCATCTTTCTTTGTTTTCAGGTTCAACAGATATGACAAGGCATGGAGCATCTATTTCGGGCAGGATACTCACAGGGCCAAACAGGGGTGATTTCTCAACAGCTGAAATTCATCAAGGCTCCATGTCACAAAAGAGCGGTAGGTCCTCTGGCATCGAAAGCCCGGCAAGTTTGCAGATGGAGGACACCAGATCTATGAATTCACATGATTCTTTGAAATCTGATGAGAAAACAAGTAAGAAAACCTCTTCTAAGAGAAAAAGGATGGATTCAAAAGGAGCTGGGGATCTGCATTCTGAAGATAACTCAAAGTCGGATGCTATCTCCACTGGACAAAACACAAGAAAGGGAAAGCAAGTTGGTAAAGCTGGTAGACAAGGTCAACCTTCCATGGGAATCGAGCATGAGCAACCGCATTCACTGCAAGGTGGTACTGCTCAGGTTCCACCTTTACATGGTGGTGCTCCTTTTCTCAGGGCTCACCCAGAAGGTCAATTGACTAATTCTGGGAGGACTATTGACAAGTCTAAACCATCAAATCCATTCACAATGGCTCAAATTCCAAATTTTCCTGAAGGACTGGCTTCTAGTAGTGTACCTATGGAGTTGCAGAAAAGTATACAGGGCGGAGCAAATTTATTTAGTTCTGGTTTTGGGTGGAATCAAAACCCACAAGTTCCTCTTATGAAAAATTCTCAAGGGTCTATTCCTAATCTGGTGAGGTCTGGAGTTAATGTTGAAGGTACTCACACTTAAACAAGTTCTAATGGTCGAATTAGAAATACTTGAGTTATAGTACTTGCCTTGTTCATAACGAGCTTTCTTATATTGCAGGGAAAGTTAATGTAGGGGCTCAGGGAGCCTTTAACTCTACCTCTGCACCACAAATGGAATTCCCCGCAATTCCTCCATACAGTTCATCTTCCTTTGGAGGTAGCTCACAGTTTCTTGACAAAGGCAAGGAGTTGGCTTCTGGCAGTGTTGGCACTGAAATTCATTCTGCGGCTAAAGTTCCATCACAGCCTGGGATTCCTCATGTAAGGCCTTTTTGTTAATATTTAGAGATCCTATGTGCATAAATTTGCATATTATTTTGGATATCGTGTCCTTCTCCTTTTAAATATTATGCCGTACACTAAAAATAAGGATGGTTGGGTATTCATTCTCATAAAGTTGTTATTGAGATTGTACGAAAATGTATTTGATGCATGTCTCGTGAATCTCTATGAGGATGCATTAATTAGTTTCCCTCGAAGGTTGATCATCTGGCTGGTGCAACCTGCATCCACTAACCATCTGGAGAAGCTTTTTGGTTGCTCATTAATTCAATAGTTAATGCAACCTTCAAGAGTTCTTATCTGATACAAGTGTAATGCAACTTTTCAGGGTAGTCCCATGCAAGAAAGGCAAGGTATAATCAGAGCGCCACAAAGAGCCGAGTCATCTTTCCAAGAAGGCAGACAAGCTTCACTTCCGAATAGAAGTACTGGCCCAAGTCCAATGTCTCACACCTCTTCCAACACACCATTTAAAGAACAGCAGTTGAAGCAGCTCAGAGCACAGTGCTTAGTATTTCTTGCATTTAGGTCTGCTAGTCTTTACATATACCTTTTTCTTGTAATTTCACTGAGTATATTTACTTGATACCATGGCATCCAAACTTGATCTTGTAGCACTCATGTAGGCTACTTTTTCCTGTAGAAATAATCTGCAGCCCAGGAAGGTGCATCTGGAAATTGCCTTGGGCAGAGGGCTTCCTGCAGAAAGTAAGAACCAAGAAAAGAGCACATATGTGATCTATTTGATACTTCTATTTTGTCAGATCAGTGATGAGTTTATACTTGAAAACCAGGTGACAGTGCAGGTCAGAGGGGCAGTGAGAGCAGAATGGCTGATGCTTTCGGAAAGGAAAATGGAAGCAGTCGGGAAAACTCTGGTGTGTTTAGGCAAAGTGACATTTCTAGACTTCCATCCACATCTGCAGGAAGTATTGCAGAGGTTGATTCCTTTTCAAAGGACCCAGAAAATGCCACAAAGAAGATCAAGGTTACTGAACAGGAGAAACCATCGATGGAAGTAGAAAATCTCCACCAAGCTTCTGTTATGCAGGGAAGTAGTTCTGAAATACGTTCCCAGGAAACTGCATCTCCCATTCTGTCTGGACCTCAGCAGCCATACTTTCAGGGAGATACAAGAAGAATCGTTCCTGATATTCAAAGGGCTGATGCTGAAAATTTGAATCGGAATTTGAGTTGGGGTGGCCAGGGAACTATTGCTTTGGCTGGTAATAGACAACATCTGAATCAGGAAACTAAAGAATCACTTGCAGCTTCAAAGTCACATCATACACCTGTTGATTGTAGTAACTCCAATATACCAGGAATAGATCAGACTCCAGAGACAGCTGGAGCTGGTAATGATGTTGAAAATTGTAGCCACGTAGCAGACATTGTGCCTGAGCAGGCTGCTGATGAAGGAGATGAGGACCTCTCGGAGCATGATGGTTTACTGTCATCTCCTCCGAAGCACACAATGACGGAAAAATGGATCTTGGATTACCAGAAGAGAATGTTCAATGAGAAACAAACAAGGACATTGGAGCAGCATAAATTACACAGCAGAATGTCAGCATCATATGAGAAACTAAAGGTCTCTCCTTACTTTCTCCCTTGGAAAACCCAAAATGAGAAGAACATCATTTAGGACTGTTTACGTATATTTATGAATTTCTGTTCCGTAAATTCTGTTAATGAGAAGAACATCATTTAGAACTGTTTATATACATTATGAATTTCTGTTTCATAAATGCCGTTAATGAGAAGAACATCATTTAGGACTATTTATATTTTTATGAATTTCTGTTTCATAACTTCTGTTATTTTAACACATTGATGATTTTCATTCTAGCAGCTACTTTTTTTTTTTTGGTTTTCAGAACATCTGGTTTATGTAAGCTATTCTGTGAGCGCATGTGCATGTGTTCCTTTTTATTACACTACTAGATTTACATCTTGTCCTCTGGGCAGGTTATAAGCCTTGGTCACAAAAGTTATTTTTTCTACATCTTCAGGAAAGCGTTAATTCATCCGAAGATCTTTCTGCAAAGACAAAGAGTGTCATTGAATTGAAAAAGCTCCAACTTCTGCCACTTCAACGTCGAGTGCGCAGGTTTGTTGTCATTGGGGACCCCGATCAATGCTATTCTTTTCTAGATCTGACTGTATATTTGTTTTAAGTATGCCATCTCTGTTTTATTTTCTTGGTTCTATGATGCAGTGAATTTCTGTTGGACTTTTTCAAGCCTAATACAACTGACTTGGAGCGCATAAAAGCAGTGAAGAAACATCGGCATGGACGGCGTGTGAAACAGCTTGAGAAAATTGAACAGAAAATGAAGGAAGAAAGACAAAAGAGAATTCGTGAGAGACAGAAAGAGTTCTTTGCTGATATAGAGGCTCACAGGTTGGATAACAATCTCTATTGCGTTCATCTTTTTGTTGTACCAATTGAGTCATCTCTACCTGATGTCTTTTGCAGAGAGAAACTTGAGGACAGCTTCAAGGTTAAGAGAGAACGCTTGAAGGGTTTCAATCGATATGTAAAAGAATTTCACAAGAGGAAGGAACGAATTCATCGGGAGAAACTGGATAGGATCCAACGAGAGAAAATCAATCTGCTTAAGAATAATGATGTTGAGGGATATCTTAGGATGGTCCAGGTGAGTCTTGATTACTTTATTTTGATTTACCTGTATTTTCCAGCTTACCCTTCATTTTAGTCTTCTTGGATCGAATCACTTCTGATAAAATTTACCATATTGTAGGATGCAAAATCTGATCGTGTTAAGCAACTATTGCGAGAAACTGAGAAGTATCTACAGAAACTTGGGAACAAATTGCAGAATGCGAAGTCCACAGATGGCCGTGCATCTTATATTTCTGATAAAAGTGACGCTGGAAACGACATTGAAGATGAGAGCTACCAGCCACAGGTTATTTGCCTGTCTGTCATCCGTATTTCAGACTCATTCATGTTTGAGATGTACTTAACTGTTGATTTCCTCTTGCAGCATTATCTGGAAAGTAATGAGAAGTACTATCAACTGGCCCACAGGTACTAACAAAGTACATCTCCTTTTCCATTGGAAACGTTACATTTGCTTGATTTTGGAATCTCCCATTATCGTCTAATGTTTATAATTTGCTCATTAGCTTCCCAATTCTATTCTAATTCTGACATGTCTGCTTACATATTTCTAGTGTAAAGGAGACTGTAAATGATCAGCCATCTTATCTTCAGGGTGGCAAATTGCGAGAGTAAGCTGCGTTATTCATTCTGCTATCCATCTTGTTCCCTTGAATTTTTATGTTTGATTGTATCAAGTCTTTAGTTTCTGATATTTATTTGATCATTTATAATTCTTTGTTGGTTTGCTACTTGCTTCCTGTTCAACAGGTACCAGATGAACGGTTTGCGTTGGCTGGTTTCATTGTACAATAATAATTTGAATGGGATTTTAGCAGATGAGATGGGTCTTGGTAAAACAGTACAAGTAAGACTAGTGTAGTGTGTTCATTACTTATTTTCATCTGTCATATAATTGTTTAAGAAAATACCAGACTCCTTATTTGCCTTGGTACTTTGGCAGGTAATCTCTTTGTTATGCTACCTTATGGAAACAAAAAATGACCGGGGACCTTTTCTCGTGGTTGTACCATCATCCGTTCTTCCTGGATGGGAATCAGAGCTGAGCTTCTGGGCACCTAGTATAAATAAAATTGCTTATGCTGGTCCTCCAGAAGAAAGGCGCAGAATGTTCAAGTAAATATTAATTTTTCAATTCATGTTGCACTGGCCCGTGTGAAGATTTTATTCACTTTAGCTATTTTTTCTCAGGGAGATGATTGTTCATCAGAAGTTCAATGTTCTTTTGACAACATATGAGTACTTGATGAACAAGCATGATAGACCAAAACTAAGCAAAATACAATGGCACTACATTATAATTGATGAAGGGCATCGTATTAAGAACGCGTCTTGTAAGCTCAACGCTGATTTAAAGCTTTATCGGAGCTCTCATCGGCTATTATTGACAGGAACTCCTCTTCAGGTTCTGAAGTTTGCATTTGTACTGTTGTACAATAGTTCAATTCTGTGCCAACTATTTCCTGATCTAAAATGGCTCCCCCCCTTTATATTAGTTATATATTACTGAAATACCATATATTACCACTCTCTCTCTATATATAGTAATTTTATTTGCTTGGGACTGAAAGGCTTGGTTGTTCTTGTTTCTGTGAAGAACAATCTCGAGGAACTTTGGGCTCTTCTGAACTTCCTGTTACCCAATATATTTAATTCATCAGAGGACTTTTCTCAATGGTTTAACAAACCATTTGAAAGTAATGGTGATAATTCACCCGATGAGGTACGGCTTTCAATTTTATTTATTTCCTCAACAATGGGCTGTTTTGTCCTCTGGAATTATGTTTGACTGCATTGTTTTTTCTGCTTAAAGGCCTTACTTTCAGAGGAAGAAAACTTGCTGATCATAAATCGTCTTCATCAGGTTCTTCGGCCATTTGTACTCCGAAGACTTAAGCATAAGGTCTTTGAATTCACAATCTCAATGCCCGTTTCGGGGAATAGTTGAATAAGTGTGTATTTACTTTCCAGTAATCCATCATGCATTCTCCGTTAGCTTGGTTGGACTACATTATCCATGATTGGTAGTTCGAAGTTGTCTTTTTTTTAGCTAATCCACAGTGCATTATCCTTTAGCTTGGTTGGTCTACATTCTCCATGATTGATAGGTCAACATTGTCTATTTTTGGCATTTTCTCCATGTGCCTTTGTGAACCCATCTACTTCCATTTAAACCAAACACAGAACTGATTTGAAGTATTTTCCATTTTTGCATATATTATTGCATGAGCAGCTATATTTTTAAAACTTTGACCGCTAACATACATTAGTACATGAGTTATACTTCCTTTCACAATGGTTTATCTCTGTTATATCAACATTACATTATACACTCTGATTTTCGCACTAATTTTAGCTTTCTCCATGTAACTTCATGAATCCATCTTCTTTCATTTAAGCTAAACAACAGGAATTTGATTTGAATTATTTTCCATTTTGGCATATTGTTGTGCTTGCAGCAGGTTTTTACAATTTTGACTCGTGAAAATCACATGGATTATGTTTTGTTTCACTATATTTTAATCTCTAAACAACAGGAATTCTGATTTGAATTATTTTCCATTTTGGCATATTGTTGCACTTGCAGCAGGTTTTTACAATTTTGACTCGTGAAAATCACATGGATTATGTTTTGTTTCACTATATTTTAATCTGTGTTACTGACATTACATTTGAAGTCACGCTTTATCTACGATGGGATGTACCTTGAGCATAAACATCAGTACAACAACACCAACAAAGCCTTTTATTCCCAAGCAAGTTGGGGTAGGCCAGAGTTGAAACCAAAATGAGCCGTCACCGAGGGGAGAAAGAGAGAGAAGAGGAAGGGAGAAAAGGCGTAAAAAGATACTAATATGTGGCATAAAGCCTAATCAAGGCTCAGGCACATGGATAGCTGCTTTCTAAGCACTTCTATCCAAGGCTAGCGCTAGCTGCTTTCCAAGCACTTCTATCCAAGGCTAGCGCTCATTATATTCCAACCTTTCAAGTCCCTTTTTGTTGCTTCCTCCCATGTCAAGTCTGGCCGCCCCCTACTCTTCACATTATTGTCGTGTCTTATGACGCTGCTATGCACGGATGCCTTTGGAGATCTCTGCTCAGTGGGTGTTGTTCAAGCTTTTCTTCAATTGGAGCTACCCTTAGCCAATCACGTATCTTGTCATTTCGAAACCTGTCCATTCTTGTATGACCACAAATCCACCGCAACATACACATCTCTGCGACACTTAATTGTCGACTGTGCCGCCTTTTATTAGGCCAACATTCTATGCCATACAACATCACATGTCTAATGGCTGTCCTATTGAACTTTCCTTTTAGCTTTTGTGGTACCCATTTGTCATAGAGAATGCTACACACTTGACATCATGTCATCCATCTCGCTAATCCTATGTCTATCATCTTCGTCAATATCCCCATCTGGCCATCAGTCTTAGACCATGCTCACCAAAGAGCCCAAAAGGAATGCCCAAAACACTGTTTTGCACTGTAGACAAAGAGAGTTTGAAATAGAGAAATTTACTTCCTTGGCCCAAAAAATTTCGCTCTTTCTTCCTTGGCCTAAAACAAATTTTAGTTCTTAACATGGCTTGAAAATTTTGCCTGGTTCCTTCCTTGACATTTCCATCCATTCCGTTAGCTTTTCCATCCAAGGCTGGACGGAAAAGACGATTTTGCCCCTGGTCCCACCTGTTAGCCTACCTCTTTCCTTTCTTTCCTCTCCCGCTCTCCAGAGCGTGCGCCGCCGCCGCCGCCACCGCTTGCAGTGCTGCTCCCGCCCCGCTCGGCGACGCCGCTCGCATTCAGCACCACCTCCGGCGACGCCGCGTGCTCTGCTATCGGCCGCGGCTCTGCTTGCCGTGCGCTCGCTCGCCGGCCGCGGCTCCTGCCCGCCCGCTGGGCGCGCCTCCGCGGGCCGCTCGACGTCAGCTGGTTGCGGCCCCACCGGCCGCGGCTTTGCTTGCCGCGCGCTCGCCCACCGGCCGCGTGAGGACGGCGAGGGAGCGGAGACGGCGCGGCGCGGCAACTCGTCGGCGCGGGCGGCGCGATGGAGGAGGGACAGAGAGGCCGGCAGCGCGGCGGCGGGCGGCGTGGTGGCGGGCGGGAGAGCCAGAGAGAGGAAAGAAAAAGAGGAAAGAAAGAGGAAAGAGGTGGGCTGACAGGTGGGACCAGGGGCAAAATCGTCTTTTCCGTACAGCCTTGGATGGAAAAGCTAACGGAATGGATGGAAATATCAAGGAAGGAACCGGGCATAATTTTCAGGCCATGTAAGGAACTAAAATTTTTTTTGGGCCAAGGAACCGCCAAAATTTGTTGGGCCAAGGAAGTAAATTTCTCTTTGAAATATGGGCGCTTGGATGGGCTCTCTGGTGAGGATAGCCTTAGCGTCAATTCCAAGTATCGAAAGGTATCCTTCTTAGGCACTACCTCACCTTCCAAACTCATGTCTCCCACCGCATGTCAAGTACTACCTCTTTCCATGAGATTGTGACGCTTTTTAGTTCAAAAATCAAAATTGAACTAAAAAATGTCATATATCTATGACCAGAGGGAGTAGTACCAAAGTCAGATATCATTTATTCGTTTCTAGTCGTGCTAAGTGTAAAACCTTTCGACTCTAGAGTCTGCTGCCAAAACTCTGGTTTCCTGTTTACTACCGCTTGGGTTTCGTCCATCAGTACAACATCGTCAGATAAAGCCTACACCATGGGATATCTCCTTGGATAACCTCACCCATCACCAAGCCGAAGTGATAAGGGCAAAGCTGACCCTTGAGTGTAAACATCAGTAAAAAACTTAACCATTGATATTCAACAAAATGGAAGTACTCCATCCGTTTCTTTTTATGGCATTTACTAGAATATGAGAAAGGTTAATTTTTATAGAGTTTGGCTAACAGTTAATCAAATTATATGCTTGCTTAGTGTATGAGAGTTATATCAATATATTCATATCTCACTAATCTCTTAATATGGCGTTGATTTTGTAACAATTTATTAGTATATATTGTAAAACAAATTAATGGTCGAAGTAAACTTGTTAATACTTCAACCTAAGGTGCCTTGCAAAAAAGAAATGGATGGGGTATTGCATTGTTGCAGATCTCTTAGTTAGCACCTAGCAATTTGCTCATTGACTTGGGAATTGGGATTCTTATAATTTTTCTTTCTTTCTTTCTTATCTGTTTTTATCCAGACAATTTACCCAATATTTAAGATGAGTTTTACTACATTCAGGTTGAAAATGAGCTGCCAGAGAAGATTGAAAGACTTGTAAGATGTGAGGCATCTGCTTATCAGAAACTTCTCATGACAAGGGTGGAAGAAAATCTGGGCGGGATTGGAGCGGTTAAGGTGTGTACAGTCTGATTGTTCTTAGTTTATTCTTATGTTAACTGGTGTGTTTCATTTCATAAGAATTTCAAGGATTTGGTCTTTAAGATACCAGTTTATTATATTTAGGTTCGCTCTGTGCACAATTCTGTCATGGAATTGAGGAACATATGCAACCATCCGTACCTGAGCCAGCTTCATGTTGAAGAGGTAGAATGCACATCTTCCATTCTGCCTTGCTACTGTTGTTTTTGCATCCTTATGTATGTCCTCAACAGTTTGGGTTCCCTTTGTAGATTGAGGGCTATCTACCTAAACATTACCTGCCATCTATTGTGAGGCTCTGTGGAAAGCTTGAGATGTTGGACAGACTGCTACCCAAACTCAAAGCTACTGACCACAGGGTGAGTGAATATTTATTGTTTTGTTTGCAAGTTGCATTTTAATGTTTTTTTCTTCTTCTTTTGCTACTTTTGTTCTGTTTCTGGTGATTAGTTCTGGATCACTAACAACAACTACAATCCTCTAGGTCCTACTTTTTTCTACAATGACAAGGTTGCTTGATGTAATGGAGGATTACCTGGTTTGGAAAAAGTATAAATACCTTCGATTGGATGGGCACACTTCTGGCCATGAAAGAGGAGCTCTTATCGATAAATTTAATGATCCTAATTCTCAAGCATTCATTTTTCTTCTTAGGTATGTTACAATTGTATCGCAAGTTTTTATCAAAAAGGGACCTTATTGAACTCACAGAACATTCTTGGGCTACTGCTTTGATTGATATTTCAACTTTTTTCTCGAACAAATTAATATTTAAACTTATTTACCTATTTGACCAACAAAAACTCAATTCTAACGATTCACTACCCTATTTTGATAGTATACGGGCTGGAGGTGTTGGTGTCAATCTCCAAGCTGCTGACACAGTTATCATATTTGATACTGATTGGAATCCTCAGGTAGCTAAATATCTAGTTAATGTTATGGGAATATATTCTTTTCTAAGAGAACGCTACATGGTTCTCATATCTAATTCATTATTGTCCAGGTTGATCTGCAAGCACAGGCTAGGGCCCACAGGATTGGTCAGAAGAAGGAGGTTCTTGTTTTACGTTTAGAGACGGTAAAGATTTCTTTTTGGTGTTACATATAAATTGAATGGGTGTACACAGTGGCCAGGGCAACGATAGGGTGCGGCGAGGGGTAGGGGTGGGTGCAAGGGAATTTTTAGGCTGCCTTTCTGTCGCTCTATTTTTGCAAAAAGGAGGCTGATTTGATCCATGACCTCTAGAATACAAGTTGAAAGATAATAGTACTACCACCTAGGTCCACCATCAGCAAACTGGAACTAAAGTGGGTAAATAATACCTGTTGGCGAAAAGAGGGAAAGAATCATGCCACAGGTTAAGTTGTGTTACTAGACATTACTGTAGGAAGGAAGGATTGCGTATAATGATTGGATTATATTGCATGGAGCCCTTGGGGCTGTATATATAAAAGTATTAAGACTTGGGGGGCAAGGCACCTCCCCAGATATATATGGCAGTCCTAGATAGATAAGACTCCTAAATACACACGACATCTAATACTGCCAATTGTACTCTAACATCCCCCTGTAGTCGTAGTTGGAGCATCGCAAACGGTCAGACTTGAGAACAAGCCGAAGAGCTGACATCCCCCGCAGTCATAACTGTGTCGCGGTTCAGAGGCAATGACTGGAGAAGAAACCCAAAAAGGAGCTCATGGAGATGATAGCCCTTTGTGCTGAAGTCGAGGTAGCCAAGTACGAGGACGCGGATCCGTTGTCGAGGTGCCGTGCGTAGGGTAGCTGTGGCCGATGGAGTTGTTGTCTTGTCGAGGTTACCTAAGAAGAAAATCTGCACAAGTTGCGGGCGCAAGCGCTTCATGCGCCAAGGGGCGCCGAGGTGATGGTGCTGCAGAAACAGAGACGCCATAGACAAAGACGGTGACGCAGTCGATGAGGGAGAAGCCGATGCTGATGACGATGCTGTCGAACCGCCATGGACGAGGCATGCTCCAAGTTTGCCAGGCCTGGAAACGTGTCGTGGACGAAGGCATGAGCCGGTGTTGCCAGTAGGTAGAGGGTCCCAACCATGCATCCGCGTCTGAAGGGACCAGCAGAGAAGGCTTCAACGACTAACAACAAAGAAGAAGATGCCGATGCAGCCTGCGGTTGTCGGAGTGGATGAAGGAGGCGAGGATGAGACGACGATGCTGGCGATGAGGTTGTGCTAGACGAAGGCGAAGAGGTAATCATGGTGTAGTTGCGGTGGCGAGAGAGCCACGACACATAGGAAGGAGGTCCTCGACGGCACCACTGAAGCGCGACGACGGTGCTTCATGCCAGCGAAGAACTTGAACAGCTGGAGAAGACCATGCACGAGAGACGCGCACCGATGGAGTCGACAACATGTAGATGTAACGGCGAGGACGATGACAGGCGCCGACGCAGCGGCAGCGCGATACACATGACGTCTAATACCGCCAATTGTACTAACAATTACTACGTTGAGACTTGAGACTTTAGGAAACCGGTACGTTTTCGGCCTGTGTTCATCACTCCTTTGAACTGTTGTAGAGTCTGCTATGGCATATGTGTTATCCTGAGAGCATACTATTTTGTCTTAAATAAATGAATTACTTAAATTTTTTTTTTATGAGGGTATCTACAGTGCAAGGTGCTTAGGCACGAATGCTTAAAGAGAGAGAATCATCCTTAAGCACTTGTATAAGAGTTGATCTCTTCAATGCACGTCGATGTTAGTGCACCTTAAGCACCGGGTGCAAACCTAAGCATCTTAGATCGACCTTATAAGCACCTAATGCATATGACATAGCAGTTCTTACCTAAGCACCACATCTAAGCACCTCCATTGACCATTGTGCATGCCCTGAAAACTTTTACTGCATATATAATAGCCATATTACTTCCCAGTGTTTATCTAATAGCCTTGTTATTATCTATTAATAAGGATTGGCAAAAAAGTTTATGAGACATTTACTGCACATGCACTCTTCATGCACCTGCTCAGTCGCTAGATGCATGTAATAGCAGATTATCTCAGTCTGTGCATTTGGTATCTGACTTTCCCGGCATGTGAGCTCACCTTAGCATTGACAAAATTTTAATGTATGTATTGGAGGGTTGTATTCAGGTTTCAGATCAAGAGAAAACTGACATCGTTTTATCCAGTGTTCACCTAAATGCTAAACAGTTGGTCACATACCATCCAATGTTTTTTCAGGCTAGGACGGGCCATTGAATGGGCTAAATGGCCGATCACATGGACACTGCTAGTGACCTTGTAGCACTTAAATGTTGTTTAAATGGACTAAACGTCTGTTTACGTGAACAATGCTTTTATCCGCATTTATATGAGGCTGTTCAAATTATACTTGAGTTCTCCAGTGTCAATCTTATAACATTGTTCATATTTCAAAATTTATTATGTGTAGTTAATTAATATGTTTTTATCAAATATGTTCATATCAAACACTAGTTAGTAATTTCCATTGATCATTTTGAATTTCTTGAGTTCACTTTTTGATTATGAGGATTAAACTGATTAAGTAACATATATATTTGAATTTAGAAATGAGTGCCTATAACTTGTAACTTGTAAGGGAAATTGGTTCGTTCCCATGGGATTCAATGTGTCCTTTAGCGAAAACAAAATGATGTTGTAATGTTAATTCCTATGTATGTAGTACTGAGTTGACTGAACCTGCGAAATTTCAACTTCAAAATCACCTTTTATAAAGATTTAAAACACACACACACACGTGTGCTACTGTTACTACATGATAAACAATGCTGGAATGACTGCTTGTCTATTTGACTTCTTGACATCTAGGAAGAATTTGAAATTATTTGCAGGTTTACTTAATTCTGTATGTACTACATGCATGATGTTTCACAACATATTTGTAACTTCGGGACACACTCAATTCACTAATGCCTTGTTCAGTTAGAGGGGGATTGAAGGGGATTAAATCCCTCCCTATTTAAAATTGGGAGGGATTTAATCTCCTTCAACCCCCTCCAACCGAACAAGGCCTAATGGGGACGCAGGAGGCTTTGAATATGGAATTCACACTCATCCAAGAAAACAAAAAATGAACACATTTAACTTGTCAAAGTACAGGAAACCCTGGTTATTAATAACTACCTAGTCAGTGTCCATGGAAGGCACATCACGTTTCAATATTCTTCTATCCCAATGAATACAAAAGTTCTTTGATACTTTTTATACACAAAATTTCATGAGTCAATTCTTCTTTATCATTTATTATTCTGTGCCATAACCTAAATTCTCTCTCTGTGAGCTAGATTTCTCAAAAAATTCTGCTTCCTTTAACCAAAATTAATACCTTCTTCTCAGTGAGCTGAAAAATCTTCACTTCTCTCTGTTTTACTGAATGTAAGGTCCGAACGGTTGAAGAGCAAGTCAGAGCTTCAGCTGAACACAAATTAGGTGTTGCTAATCAGAGTATAACTGCTGGTTTTTTTGACAATAACACAAGGTAAATTCTTCTATTGGGTCAACTAATTTAGCACCCCACATTGCTGACAGGCCCTATCCTCTCCCTCTTTAATTTATGCGTTGCAGTGCTGAAGATCGAAGGGAGTATCTTGAATCTCTCCTTCGTGAGTGTAAGAAGGAAGAAGCAGCTCCAGTGTTAGATGATGATGCTCTGAATGATATTCTTGCTCGGAGGTAAGATCTGATTTTTGAGAGACTTGAGTGTTTCTATTTACATAACACAACTTTACTTTCCTTACTGCAGCGAAGCTGAGATTGATATATTCGAATCTATGGACAAGCAAAGGAGAGAAGAAGAAGTGGTATGATGAAATTCTACAAGTTTCTTTAAGCTAAAGCATCTTCATATTTGCCGCCTTTTTAGTTTTTGCTGTGTCCTGGCAGGCGGCTTGGCAAAAGGTGGTTCAAGATGGTTCGACTAGTGGGCTAGACCCTGCAGTATTGCCCTCTCGTCTTGTAACTGATGACGATTTAAAGCCCTTCTGCCATGCTATGAAGCTTTACGAGTCATCAAATGTGAAAAGTATAAAGGTCAACGTGAGGAAGAAGGGTGAACTTGGGGGTCTTGATACACAACATTATGGAAGGGGTAAACGGGCTCGAGAGGTATGTTGCACATTTTCCTTAGTGTATCTCAACTGTGCTGTCGTAAATTTCTTTGCTAATTCATGAGTGCAATTATAGGTTCGCTCTTATGAGGACCAGTGGACCGAAGAAGAATTTGAAAAACTTTGTCAAGTTGATTCTCCGGATTCACCACCTGGTGGCATATCAAAGGATTTGGATATTACTAAAGAAATTAAGCCTGTAATTATTGCGGAGAGTTCAAAAGAACCTGAACATACTAGGATGGAGGCGTCCCCAACTGTTGGGGACTCCCCACCAGCCAAACGGCGGAGAGGTAGACCTAAAAGGTCAGATATTTTCTTATCTTCTACTGCAGCACCAACTGACGATGTCAAACCAGAGACAGGAACCACACGAAATGGCAGTTCTGTCACACCAGCAAGTGCCATCCATTCTGATGCACCTGCTACTCCCATCCATTCTGTTGCTTCAGATGTTATTTTACATTCTATTTCACCAGCTGATATCAACAAACAAGAGATCGGTACTGAAGCTAATCCTTCCAGTTCTGCCACTGTTTTGGAAGGATCTGTGGTAAAGGAAATTGGTACACAATCACAGAGTGTTCATAGTGTAGCAGCTCCTGCAGCACCTCATCAACCAGCTAGAGGCAGGAAAGCTCAAGCAGGAGAAACACCTCGCAGACGAGGCCGAAAACCAAAATCTCTAACCTCATCTGGTTTAGATGATGTTAGTCTTTACCCAACTGTTTCAGCTGGTAGCGGTGCCACAGATACTAGCTGTGTTTCTTCATATCCTCAAGTGAATATTCCCTCATCACAAGGGAGTGCTGTGGGAATTGCAGAAATTCAGAAGGATTTGGTCACAGTTAAACTGGATACATTGTTGCCAGACAGCAGTAAGGATGCTTCCCCTCTTGTCCATGAAGGAGATAAAGGTGCAACTGTTACAACACCTGTGGCAAAAGATATATGTGCTGGAACTGTGACAGTGTCACCTAGCATTAGCACACTGGCACCAGATACTCTTAACAAAAATGTTGGACTGGTTCAAGTGGAATCCGCACCTACTATGCCTGTGGTTGCAGAAGGATTATTGAAAACATCACATGTTGTGGTGGCGGATAAGCCTGTTGAGAAGCAAGCTGCTTCACGTCGCCGCAGAAAGAAAACGTCTAGTAGTGAGGATACTGGAGTCAGCACTAGACAAAGATCAGCGATGAAACAATCTTATTACAGCACGTCTGTTACCATTGACGAAGTTGCTTCTGGCATGTCCCCAAGTGAGAAATCAGGAATGATGAAAGAAAGAGACGGCAGGTCACTTCATGATACTTCTAATGAATTACCAAATATTAACTCACCGCTGTATGAGAAGTCTGTTTATGATTCTCAACCAAGCACACCCATAGCTGTCCCCATCAATGAAGCTACACTTCCTAGTGGTTTTAATGATACCGGTGCTACTCATTCTGAAATAACTCCTGCAACATCTGCCAAAACTGATGTCAATGATAAACCGGCTGATGTACCTGTTTCTGGTGCTCCCCAAATTCAAGAACAACTCAAAACAGGGAAGGACCATTTGTTAGTGTGTTCTGGAGTTTCCACTAGTCATTTAGAAACAGTTACTGCAAATCCTGCTAGTGATCATAAACCAGCAAGTGCTCAGTTTGAATCATCTGCTTCCTTGCTTCAGAATTCAGGTAAGGATGTTAATGTACTGCCTTCTGAGGTTGATAGTCCTACACCAAATAAGGCACCAGGTAGGAGGAGGAAAGGGTCAGCTCGGGAACCACGCACCAGGAGTAATTCTGCAACAGCTGCAAGTCAACGCCGTTCCCGACTTACTGCATTGAAGCAGGCAGATGACATAGACACATCAGCTATGCCAACCACAACAGTGTGCGTTTCATCAGTCAAGCAACAGGGAGCTGTCTCTTTAAGAGCTGAGGTTACCACTCCTGTTTGTGAAGCACAGGAAAATCCTGGGAGTCATGTGTCTTCTGACATTCCAATTCTGGTGGGGAGTCATGTATCTGGCATAGCAAGTACTGAAGAAACAACTGCCAAAATGATAACTCAGACTCCTGCAGTGGCTAAATCAGAAGAAAGGAAGCCTCCAGGAGGTGATTACATTCTATTGTATATTACACACTGACCGCAGAAGAGTAGCACAATCTTTGCTGTTATTTTCCATGGAAGTAGTAACAGTGGCTGACATTACTTCTGCATTTCTTCATTTTTTTTCCTTTTCCTAGGCATGGAGCTCATCAGTTCAGTGCCACAAACAAATATGGTTTCATCTTTGGAACCAGCACCTGCAAATGATGAACACATGCAAGGTAATCTTACTCACACACATGTTCCCAAACACAAGCAATACTTTGTTCACCAGACGATTACACTATTTGCTATTATTCTTTTCTGTTTAATAGTAGTAATGGTGATAATGGTCGATGTTTCTTATGCATGTTTTTGCTGCTTTTGTTCTCAGGCACTGAAGTTAATAGTTTAGAACAGATTCAAAAAGTTTCTGCTGCAGAACCAGCACCTGCGACTGAACACGTGCAAGGTACACACACACTTGCACATGCTCCAAGTTGTTGGCCTAGATTAAGAGTGGAATACTATTTGCTGTTAACTTTTCAATGGTCATTAGTAGCAATTGCTGACATTGTGCTTATGTTTACTCTTCCTCTTTTCAGGCATAGAAGTCGATAGTTCAGAACAACCAACAAAGGTAGTGGTCTCGGCTTTGGAATCAACACCTTCCAGTGATGAACACATGGCGCATGAAGTGCATCTCAAGACTGCTGATGATAATGTGGTTACTGGTAGTGCGGCAGAAGATATATTGCTAGGTAAAGTTGGTAGCGTTTCTCCGCACCAGTCAGATGCAGCATCTGATAAAATTACAGGGCAGTCTGATGCATTGCTACTTGATAGCAAAGCCTCTCATGATGCCTCAGATAAATACACTCCCGTCTCCACCCAAGATGATGAGGCCTTGCACAGTGAAGGCACTGCTGTTGATATCACTGGTTCTAAGCAAGATGATGTTAACATTGATAGCATGCAAACTGATGATGCATCTATGGTTTCTTCTGGTCCTTTATCAGCTACTGAATCAGATAGGCCTCAAGATCAAGAGGAGATTTTGGGGACTGGGAACGAGCAGGTGGAAATGGAAAAAACATTGGAAAACAGTTCTGGTGATAATCAAACTGATAATCAGGGCAATGAAGTTTCTGATGATACAGCATTAGCAAGAAATTCTCCTATAGAATACTCGAAGGAGCATTGTTCTGCTCAAGAAGATGGTGTTGCATTCAGACGTAAAGACAATATGGTTTCTTCTGGTCCTTTGCCAGCTACTGAGTCAGATAGGCCTCAGGATCAAGAGGAGATTTTGGAGAGTGGGAGCGAGCAGGTGGAAATGCAAAAAACATTGGAAAACAGTTCTGGTGATACTCAAACTCATAGTCAGGATAATGAAGCTTCTCATGATAAAGCATTAGCAAGAAATTCTCCAATAGAATACTCGAAGGAGCATTGTTCTGCTCAAGAAGATGGTGTTGCATTCAGAAGTAAAGACAATATTGTTGAAGTCCAATCTGCCATGAATACTGATGGACCAGATGAAGCTCTGAATGCTTTGTCCATCCAATCTGAGACAGAGGCCAGAACAACAAATGTTAGTATATCTGCTGATGCTGATAGTGTTCAAAGTAAAGGAAATACTGTTGAAGTTCATGCTGCCATGAATACTGATGGCCCTGAGGAAGCTCAAGATGCTTTGTCCACCCAATCTGATAAAGAGGCCAGCATGGTAGAATGTACTTTGTCTACCGATGATAATCCCACTGTTTGCAAAGCACAAAGTGATCTCGAGGGTCATGTATCTTGTGAAGAAATTTTGGTTAGTACTGGTGGTGATAACCTGACCCATGGCACTGCAAATAATGATTCTAATAATAGAAACGAGGACAAAATTGTTAATCCTGTTGCTGCTACACAAGAACCCATGGATGATAGGACTGTTACTGTTTCAGACAATTCTGATTTGAATAAGCAAAGCTGCACCTTGCATTTGGGAAGTGATTCTCCTGCAAATACCCTGGCAACAGTTGAGTTTAATAAAGTAATTGGTGATGCTGAAATTGGTTCTGCTGGCAGGTTAGAATCTTCTGATGTTGGAACTGAGACAGTGGGCATCCAGGAGTCCATTGCTGATTTTGAGGGTACAGAACAAACTGGGGATTTAGATGATAAAACTGGAAGCCCGCAGCATGATGATGTTCTTGGTACATCACGTCCCATGATAGGTCCTGTGTGTGAAAAAGCACCTACTGAAGATCTTACTGAAGATGGCCAACCAGAAGCACCTAGTTCACTTGTTGCTGCAGAACCAACTCGAGAAACTACTGTTGCAAACAAAGATGAGATCATGGACGCAGTGGTGTTTATGGATGCCTGCAAGACAGAAGCTAATGGTGATTCTACTGTTTCTGAAGGAGCAGAACAAACTGTAGAAATGGTTCAGTCTGCTGAAGAGCATTCTGCTTTATCTGAACATGTTGAGACACAGACAAAGTCAACTGCAGTTTGTAGTCCTACGCTAAATGAATCTCCTCAAACTTTTATGTTGGAAGATGATTGCTCTGCACTAAAGCATGGTGGTCCTACTGCCTCATCTGAGCTTCTTGTTGCAGCACCCAATCCAATTGGTGAAACTTCTGTTATTCCAGTGGAACCAGATACGACAAAATCAGATGGGTACCGCATTGCGGAGGTTGGCAGTGCTTCATCTGAAACTGTTATGGAATTGGAGCCAAATAAAGAAACTACTGTTACTATGCAAGAGGATATTGCAGAAACTAATGATACTATTGCTACTTGCCAAGCACGCAATGAATCTGAGTCTCATGCATTGGGTGAAGTGTCGATGGAAATGCAGTCATCAGAGGTCAAGGAAGCACCTTCTACTGTTCAGTCAGGTGCAGTAAATTTAAGCTCACAGACTGCTGCATTTGCCAATGAAACAGAACAAACCAAGATGGCTTCAACTTCAGACCTAGTACCTGCAAATGATGAACACATGCAAGGTACTTTATATCATGCGCAAACCTAGACAAGCACATGCCACCATTCTTGATTAGGAGAGCAGTATGCCCTTCTATTGTTTTCAGTGGTCATAGCAGCAATTGCTGACATTTCTGTGTGTTTTTTATCCTTTCATTTTAAGGCACTGAAGTTAGTTCAGAGCAACAAACAAAGATTGTTTCACCTGCTGAATCAACACCTGCTAATGATGAACAAATGCAAGTTCCTCACACTGACCTACTTGTGCCCACACATGCCCACACTATAATTCTTGGCTCAGACGAGAAGAGTATGTACTTGCTGTTATTTTTCAAAGGTCAACAGTACAGTGGCTGGCATTTCTTTTCATTTTGTCTTCTTTTTTTTCAGGCATTATGGTTCATAGTTCAGAACGACAATTTAAAATTGATTCAGTCACAGAAATTGAATCAGTGGGTGTCAAGGAGGCTTCCATTACTAATCATGAGGAAACAGGTGATCAGAGTGGCATAAGTACAAATGCTCCTCTATTATATGAATCTGGAGAAAAGGTAACACCTGGGACCAACTTGCATGGTAAGCACTCGCCTCTCTACAATATATATGAAACTTGGCATTTTCTTTGGTGATACTCGGTATAGCTATTCATGTGCATCTGGCATTTCAGGTACTAGTGCTGAGGCTCATGATTCGGAGGAAACAAAGATGGATTCAGAAGTAGAGCCGGCCTCTACACCAGGTTTCTGCACTACTTAAATTTCTGGGGAACTTGCTATTCACTTAGGACTTTATCTAATTTCTGTACAGATGATATAGGACGCTGCATTCATGCAACTGGCGATGGTGCTACATTTTCATCAAGTGGGGAACAGGACATGTTGCATGATAACATCTGTAGTGGTGCTGATGTGGACCCACCAACTTATCAAGTAAAAACAGATTCCGAGGGTGACAAGGATCATCCTACTGTGATTAACGTAGAGAGCATCCAAGGCCCTTCTGATGCCTTGGACAAGGACCATTCTACTGATGCTCCTGCAACTACACTGATGATGGTTGAATCTGATAGAGAAACCTGTGATGTAGAAACTGGTTGTGCTGGCAAGTTAGAATCTTCTGATGGGGGTGATATTGGAACAGATAGTGTCCAGGAGGCTGCTACTGATCACAATGAAATACGAGGGATAGGTAAGAATAAAGTTTTCATTGTTTAATGTTGATATTGTGTATCTGGGGTCAGGCACTCACTTGCGTATGTTTTTTTCAGGTATTGGAGCTCATGGTTCGGAGCAAATGAAGACGACTTCAGTTACACAAGCAGCATCTGGTATGGCTTTAGTAGGGTATTCTTCTTCAGATGACTCAATGGCGGATGATTCTGTTCAAGTAGCTTCTGGCGGTGATTGTGTCCATAGTAAAGGAGCTGGTGATCATGGCCAAGAAATTACATCAACTGAAACCACCTCTACTCTTCCAGAGAACATGGATTGGCAGAGCTGCCCCATGCAATCTGGTACTGATTCTCCTGCAACTGCTGCAGTGATGGTTGAAACCAATAAGGATACCAGTGATGCTGGAATCGCCTGTGTTGGCAAGATAGAATCTTCTGGTGGTGTTGAAGAAACTTCCATTGTTGAACAGCATGGAACAAAAGAAGCAAGTGATCTGAACGAGGAAAATTGCAGTCCACAACGTGGTTATGGCTCTGGCACATCATCTTCGATGTTAGTTATTGAGTCTGGAAAGGGGCTTACTGTGGTTGGCCATTCAGAAGTGCCCGCTTCAGTTGACCTTGCTGCAAAATTAATTAAAGAAGCTACCATTCCAAATCAAGAGGAAATTGTTGTCAACGAAAAAGCTACTGACGCAGCTACAGAATCAGATGTGCCCACTTCAGTGGAATTTGTTGGTGTGGAATCAACTCAAGCTTTGTCAAACCGAGAAGAAATTATAGCTGCTGTCTGCTCTAAGCATGAAAGCAGCAGTGGATCCAGTGGTGATATTGCTGCTGCTACAGCAGAGCTGACTGAAGAAGTGGTTAAATCTGCTGAAGAGCACCCAGTTCTATGTCAACCTGTTGATTCAGATGCAAAGTCAGCTGAGATCTCTGGTCCTATGCAAGAGGAATCCTTTCACAAAGCAAACTTGGTAAATGATAGCTCAGAACCTAAAGATGGTAGCCGTGCTACCTTTCCGGAGCATGTTGCAGAACCCAAGCCAGTTGATGAACCTTCTGCTGCACAAGTGGAACTGTCTATGAGTACAGGGGATGAATGTGCATCAGAGGATCGGAATCAGAACATTGCTTCATCTGAAACTGTTATGGAATTGGAGCCTGCTCAAGAAACTGTTGTTCCTATGCAGGAGGATGGTGAAAAAGCTACTACTACTGCTACGGCTTGCGAACTATGCGAAGATGTTGAGGGTCATGCACCTAATGATGTGTCGATTGCAGTAGAATCAGAAATCGCTGTTCCTTGTCAAAGGGATGGCGTAGAAGTTAACAGTACCGCTGCTATCAGCGAAGTATGCAAAGATACTGAGTCTTATGCATCTGGTGAAGTGCCAATGCTAATAGAGTCATCATCACCCAAGTTGGAACTGCCACACGAACAGGCTTTGAGCATCAACCCTTCAGGAAATAATGATGAAAATGCAAAGATGGAAAAGGCTGCTGCTCCTCAGGGACTGCTAGATGAACCTGCTTATGATGGTGAAACCGTAAAACTTGGTGAAGCTGACAATGAACTGCAACTGCCATCTTCATCTGGTGAGGGGGCCATGGTAGACATATGCAGTGAGCCAACCAGCCAGAAGGCAAAGGAGGATTCAAACAGTGATCCTTCAGGGAATGATGAAAATGTGAAGATGCAAAAGGCCGGTGCGGCTCCTGCCCAGGGACCCCTAAATACCAAACTTGCTCATGCTATTCAAGCTGACGCTGAACTGCAACTGCTATCTTCATCTGCTCAGGGTCTGCTTAACAGAGACCCTGCTCCTCATGATGAAAATGCAAAGCTTGGTGAAGCCAACACTGAACAGCAATTGCCACCATCTGGCGAGGACATGTTACTGCCTAGCCAAGAGGTAAATGAAGCTCAAGAAACTGGCCCATCAGGATATGTTGAAAACGCAGAGATGGAAGAGTCTACTGAACAGCAATTACCACCATCTGGCGAGGACATGTTACTGGCCAACCAAGAGGTAGATGAAGCTCAAGAAACTGGCCCATCAGGAAATGGTGAAAATGCAGAGATGGAGGAGTCTATTGAACAGCAATTGCCACCATCTGGCGAGAACATGTTACTGCCCAGCCAAGAGGTAAATGAAGCTCCGGAAACTGGCTCATCAAGAAATGTTGAAAACGCAGAGATGGGAGAGACTACTGCTGCTCACGGTCAGAGACTGCTAAACACCGAATGTGCACCTGCTGGGGAAAGTTCAAAGCTTGTTGGAGCTGATATGGAACTGCAGTTGCCACCATCCGGTGAGGTCATGATAGATACATCTTGTGAGCCACCCAGCTGCCAAGATGTAAAGGAGGCCCCGACCAGTGACACCTCGGGAATCGAGGAAGATTCAAGGACAGAAAAATCTACTGATTCTGTGCAGGGACTGCTAAACGCCGAACCCGCTCCTAATGAAAATACACGACCAGGTGATGATAAGCAAGCGATACCCATGTCTGCTGAGGTCACGGTAGAAGAATCATCTGGCGAGCCTCCTAGCCAGGAGAGTAAGGAAGATCCAACCCCTGACCTGTCAGGGGATGATGAAAAAGCAAAGTCGGCGAGGGCTGCTGTCGTCGCTGAACTTTTTGGAGATGCTACAGAAGGTGGTTCAGATCAGCCATTGTCGTCTCCAAGAGAACAAGGCGAGGAAGCAGAGATCGAAGGCGTAGAGTAAAATGTGCAAATATTGTATTAGGAATTACTAGAACATGTGTAACTAAGAACTGTTATTAGTGCTATAGTTGTAACTGGTGGAATCTGTTAGTAAGAATCAATGGTAGTTCACGTGGTGCCAAGATGAGCACGTCAGTAAAGACCTCATGTGTCTGTCGCTAGAGTCATTATATTGGGCATTTGTGGATATGTTGTAGAGACAGTTGATTCGTCTAATCTTGCATCGAAGTTAGCTTTGATGCGGGGTTATACCGTCTGTTGTTCTTTTCACTATGACCGAAGTGCTCCGGCCGTAGTCAGTAGTCAATGAAGGAAGGACGTTGCCCACCTGCTCACCCTGTGTCTTCCTGTGACTCCCTGTAGTTCGGATCTCAAAAGTTGTCACGGGTGGCAAGGAGTTTTTTACCCAAGCACATGGGTATCAATCTAGTCTTAAAATCGAATGCCATACATTTATTAATTCTTTTAAGGCTGTGTGTATCTCTGTATGTTCTCGAAAATTTTAAAACCAAGAAAGGGGCGGGGCTTCTTGGCCCTGGGTGCGGCTCCGCCTGCTCCCCGCCGCCGGCCGCCGCACACCAGGGAGCGGCTCCGGTTGGGAACGGCGACGCCCGGCTTCCTTGACGAGCGGCTCTGCGTGGGCCCGTCGGCAGGCCGCCACCGCAGCTGCGTTGGCCACCGCCGCCGCCGGCCGACGCGTGGGCCACCGAGCCACCTGCCCCGGCCTCCTCTCCTGTTGGCGACAGTGCTGTCGTCCTCGCGCCCTGTGCCGGCACAGCAGGGTGATTGGTCGGCGTGGATAAGGCCGCCTCCCTCCTACTTCGTGCCCTCTCTCGATCTAGGCCTTGAGCTTGCGCATTTGCTTCTCCAGTGGCTTCCTCTCGTGTTTCGTCGCCGGCGGCTAGGGTTTCGCCACCACCCTGCCCTGTCGCGCGGGCCGGTGGCCCTGGTGGTGCTCCTCGGCTCGCCGTGGGGGTCAATCAGGGCGCGGACATAATGCGGCAGTGGCTCCGCTCCTCTTCCTGTACGAGACGTCGGTCGCCGCCCCGACACGGCTTGGCGGTGGTGCAGCTCAGTCGCTCAGCAACGAGCCGATCCGTCCTATAGAGCGTTCGTTTCTTCCCAGTCGCCCGGCGGGCGCAGGTACCGTCTTCTCCCCCTCTTCCCCCTTCTTCGCTCCTCAGCGACACTGCATCAGGTCCTTGGGGGTCGCCTCATCGGGGAGGAGCTCGCTGGTCTACGGACATGCATGGGCCCGTGGCTCGATCTGCCAGATGTGCGCCAGTCTAGGGTCCTGACGGCCACTCTAGGGACCCTCGTCACGTGTGCTGCCAGCGTCATGGGGGATTGGTCCCGCGGCGGCGGTGCAGCAGCCAGCATCGGAGGGGATTGGACTTGTGGGTCTTGAGATAGTGGTGCGGATAGAGCTTCTTGCGGATGTCTATGTCTGCTGTTCTTTTGTTGTTTGATGGAAGAGGCAGCTGTGCGGTGTGCTTCAGATTTGCCTGCTGCTGTCGATTAAACTACTATTCTACTTTGCATGATTCGGTGAGGTGGAATGGGATTCCATGGTCCTAACCTACGCTTGCTGCTGCTGGTGTGGTGAGGCATAAAGATGTAGGATGTTTGGTTGCCTTTGCATCATCCGCCCTTGGTAAAATTCACAACTCCAGTTTTGGTCTGTGCTCCTTATGGCTGGAATTCTATGATCAGTTCGTTGTGCTGCTGTTGGCCCCACTGGTAGCTTCATGTTTTGCCACTGCTCCTTGTCCCCACACGATCCTTCATCTCGCTCCTCTCCCAATCTCAGATCTATGCTCTCTCCTTTCCTGCACAATTTGCTCCTTGCTCACCTTCGCTGGACATAGATCGATGGAGATGAGGAGCAATATCCTCAAAAGCATTCACCATTTCTAGCATCATTACTTAACTTCCTTGTTTTGTTTATCTTTTGGGCAGAGAGTTCGGTGGTTGTCCAAATATGTGCATCTTGCGAGGAAAAGAGGTGTAGGCTGCCATTTGAGACCTTGCTATGCTCCTGCCAAGGTAAAATATTGGATGGCCCTTACTTTCTGACATGTGGTGGTTGGGATTTGCTCACTTCTCATCCCTCTCCTTACATTTTTTAGATAATGAGTGAGATCCCTCTCCTTACTATGATGATATTTGTTTATATTCCTAGGGAGTACATAAATTATTTCTTGCTTTTAGAAAAGAAAAATATATGCATATGTATGTAAGTTTGTTGATCTTTCAATTCCTACGTATAAGAAGGCCTCTATGGAATTTTAAACAGAATGTCCTGAGATGCTCTTCTGTGTTTAAGCAATTTATCTTGTGTTTTCTTATTTGTAGGCAGGATTTGGATGCCGGTGTGTGTCAATGGTCATATTACTTTCATCTTTATACCGTATTTTTAGCTTTAGTGAAAGGGCTACACGTCTAAAACTTAAGTTTCCAAGTTCTAATTCCTAAAGGTCCATCTTATATGATAGTTCCCATCTCTTTTCACCATCAACAGTTGCCATCATGCATGTATTTCTAATTTCGCTATCCATTCACGGTGTCTACCGTGAGCTTTAGTAATGTCTCGGTGAGTTTCCTGCTTCCCGATTGTGATGTTACATGATGCTTATCATAGATGCTTGTTCTCTGCTGTTTCAGAGGTGGAGGACACACATTTCGATTTCCCTATGCAGGAGAAGCAAGCTGTAGCCACATTATACGATTGAAGGTAAATATATTCAAGAGTTAGAAGAAATTGATTGATATGAATTCCCGGTAGACATATAACTTAGTCTTTCCATATAAACTGCTATCCATATGGCATTGCTTCTCTATATGGTTATACAAATGTTTTAGCATGAATATCATTCTGGTTTGGCAATAAAGATACTTATTTTTGTAGTTTTAGTCCCTATGAATGCTCAAGCAGTAAAACTACAACTACAGTTTACTTATATTTCTAGAAAGTCTACACCCGTACACTACCAACGTGAGCGCCATTCATAGAAAGTATTCCTTCACCATGTTTCAATGTGCACACCAAAATCACCATGAGCTATGATAAATAGTGACTAATTAGTCCATTGTTACCACCTATTTATTTAGGACTGGTTTGTATTGCTGTTTAGGCATGGGATAGGGTTCTAAGCTGTGGCGGAATCGCCCTGCTTAATCCAGACTAAGCACATCTGCCACCTCTGGCTCGCAGTGCACTTAGGCCAGACTAAACCCGATAGTCCGTCGAGAGTCATTCGGCTCTCGATAACACCATTTTCCGAGAAACCGACATCAAACACATCCGACTCTCGAAGGAGCCACAACAATTACATCATCACAGGCAGTTGAAATAGAGAATAATAGACTTAATTTACAAACCAAATGTATGGAATCAAATACATGTTCAAGTATAGCGGAAATGAATTCAGAGTATATATAGCGGAAGCGTTTTCAAAACATCTCGCAGCGGAAACAACTCAAATATTCTTCATGAAGAGATGAACAAGGCGAGCAGTGAAACGATCCCAATTCTGCGGTGCCGGAATCGGAGCCTTTTACAACATGCGATAGTCCCAGAACACATAAAAGCTATCACATGTAGTGTCACAGCATAGTATCAGCTCCAAACTCCACGAATTTAATTTATTACATGCCGTATCTCGGCGACACTTCGGCTCGCAGGCCGGTAATTAAGCAAACAGAACAAACATCACGATCAGAGTAGCAGCGACGTTGTAGACCCCTCCACAGGCATCCTTGAGCGTAGCTCCAGCCTCAGTCCTCGTACCAGTCGTCCCGGGTGACGATGTTGTCCGGCTCGTCGTCACCTGAGTCTGCACGATAAGCGTGCAGTCACTAGCCGAACACCCCCAGCAAGCCTAACTAGTAATCAAGTGGAGACTGGTTTCCTAGCAAAGCATAAAGAGAAAAGAGAGCTGTATATCCAATTGAATTCTCCGGGTAGTCGGTTCCACGACCGAATCCCGCTCTCGTCGCTTATCCCAACACTTACATCGCCTTACCACCAAAACACCTCTTCCATGCACCCCCTCATTTGTCAACTATATCTGCGGCATGGGAAGCTCCCACCCGCCCATCCTCAACGGCCTCAGCCGGAATCCAAACACTCGAGGGAGAAGAGAAGAAATCCCATGCTAGATGAGGTGAGTATTCGCCCTTGGTTCGTCCTTTGACCGGGGACGGCGGCTATACATATAGATTATACACTCTCGAGAGGATTTTGTATATCTGTACCCACACGAGACGGGAAGAGGGCAGTGGCCAACCACCCTGGGCCCACCACACCGACGGATGAACTTCCCTTCTGGCACTTTCCCTGCTTTCCTGAGCTAGAAACTGTGCGGATATATCATCCACCGCACTCTCAGAACTGTGAGCTCGAGTAATCCCGGGGCCTCCGTGGGTCGAGTCTATCGGGAACGTGTGGCTGCATCACAAACCCACCATCGCCCCCTAACACTATCGCCTTACGCCTGCAGGTATATACCCTTCGGGGAAGTTCATGAATCAGGCCTGAGGTCGCATGGTATGCACGAGTCATAGTCCAAGATGCTATCACCCCTACTCGGTCCTTAATTGGAGAGAGCTAGCCTTCCATGGGTCGGTTGCCCACCCTCTGCGGTGGGCCGCACACCACCACACACCTCACTCCTCTCAAGGCAGAGTTTTAGTCTCTCCCATTAATCCGGTGCCGACTCCCGCCACCCATCTCACACACCATCTCGCGCTCATAAACCACCCACTTCACGCACGCCAAGAGTAATCACATCCCACCACAATATCACCCAACTCACATCATGTTCATTTTATTAAGTCGGGTATTAGTTGTTCAAAACAATGGCATAAATAAAATAATTATCCATGTGGGTTGGCTTAGTGCGGAGCAAAATCATTTTCACCTATGCAGTACTACCATTTGCGCGTGTCTATGGGTAGGGAAGCGGGGTGTTCGCTGACCTTGTTCGTCGGTGTTCTCCTCAGGCAGGTACTCTGGATCCTCCGGGTCGTCCTCCTAGTGCTCCGGCTCTGAATTTTGAATTAAACTACGAGTGAGTTTCTATCAGAAAGAATCAAATAGCAATTAAAATGCAACACCAATCAACGAGACTTAGTCCCAAATGATAGAGAATGATTTTAGATGAGAGTAGGAGTTGCTTTCACAATTTTCGGAGTTGGAATGGATTTATTATGATTTATTGAAGTTTAAATCGGGTTTAAATAATCGAAAAGGTGAAACTGGGTGGGCTTGGCTAAGGAATTGGGATTCGGCCCGCTCAGCTCCAACTCCCTGGTCCTGCCCGCATTTCCGAGATGGGCCTCTCCCCTCTTTCCTTCCCCACTTGGCCCGGCTCGGCCAGCCTGCTAGCCCGGTCGGGCCCTTCTCCTCCGGCCTGTTACTCCTCTTCCAGCCTGGCCGCTAGCGGGCCAGCTTTCCCTTTCCCTTCGGTCGGTTCGCTCGGTCTGGGGATTGGGAAACCTGAGCTGGGCTCTTCTCTCCTTCCCGCCTGTGGCCCAGCCCGTTCACTGGCCGGATCGGTCTGCCTGGACGAGCACCGGGCGCGGCCCGCCGCTGCAGTGTGTCCCGGTTCTTTCCTCGGCCCACTGTTCCAGCTTCCCCCCTGGTTCCCACCCCGCGCCACCTGTTCGTCAGAAAGTCCCCAAGGCTCCCCTCACCGGCGACGCTCGCCGCCAGTGGCTGCTACACACGGACGCGCATCTTCTCTACCCTGCATCACCACGGTTCAAAGGCCGGCTTCTCACGGCTCGATTGCGCAGTAGCGGCGAGGTTCAGGCCCGCATACGGTCGCGCCCGCATGGCGGTGTCCTTCCCAGGCATCAAGTCGGCTCGGCGGCGCAGTCACGGAGTACCTCCAGCCGCAGCGGCTTGGTCATGGTGTCAGGTAGGCTGGGTCTAGGCCGAGATGGTCAGTTTTCGCAGGATGGGAACTTCGCGCCCATGGCGACTTCGGGCGGCTTTCACGGACCTGAGTCCGGTCGCTCGGGTTTGGCACGGCACCACGCGAACACGGGATTGACCCGGCCGCGTCGGTGAGCGGACGTCTCGCGGAAAGAGCATGAGCGGACAGCATGGCAAACCCGCGCGCGGTGGTGAGTGGTGCCGGCCACGACGGCTACATCCCAAGCTCTCGACATGGCGCGCACGGCGTGCACGACACGCGCGGCGCATGGGCTCGGATGGCTCGGAAGGATGCGGCTCAAGACCGGCTTCCGGGGCGGGGGGGGAGGAGGGGGCAATTCAAGCGCAACGGCGCTCCTAGGTTAGTCTCTACGACGACCACCCGCGGCTTTGAGTCACGGCGCGACGGCCGGCTCCAGGACGCCGCGGGGGCAGCACACGGACAGAGAGTGCTCGGAGAGCACGGGTCCGTGGCGGGGATTGGACTAGGGGAACGAAATCTTTCTCACCGTGCTTTTCTTGCCGACGTGAAGGTGTCCCGGCGAGGTAGAGGTGCCTGGGTACGGCGGAAGGTGTGGCTCCGGGTGCGACGGCTCCGTCGGACGGCCTTGGTTCCGGGACTGCGGTGTCCTGGCGCAGACGAGGTGCTGCTCCTCTCCGGGCTCGCGGCCTCCTTTCCCCTCGGCTGGTACTGCTCCGGCGGCGCGTCCCCCTCTGCTTCTCCGGCTCGGCGCCTTCCTCCTCGTCCCTCCCTCGCCGAATCCCTCAGTTGGCGGCGATAGGGGAAAGGGGAAAGAATCCCCAAAACGGCGGCTAGGGTTCTAGGCCGCCCACTCCCGGCTTTGTAGCGGTCTAGGGTTGCGATTGGGCCGGTGTGGAGGCGGATTCGCCTGGTGAAGGCGGAATCGCCCGGCGGCGCCATCTCTCTGCGCTCCCCTTCGTCTTCCTCTCTCTTGGCGCCCGACATGGTCACGCAAGGTGCGTGATCCGGGACCCGCACGGCCGAGGCAGTTGGGCGCGTCCCTATCCTTTCCCTCGCCTCGACTTGGCGCGCAAGAAGGTGGTAGGCTCGGCGAGGTGTGGTTGCGTGCAGCGCCGTTCCGGCTCGGGTCCGCCTCGCTTGGTTCGGTGGAGAAGAAGGAAGGGAAGGCTGACTAGTGGGCCCTGTTTGTCAGCGGTCCGACCGGCGCGGGCCTTTCTGGCTGGGTGGAGACCGCGTCGTCGCGCGTTGGGCCGGCGCGGCGTCGGCCCAGGTGGCGGGGTATGGGTGGAGAGGGTTGGCCGGCTGATGGGCTTGGCCCGGGTGGGGGTGATGGCCGGTTGGGCCGTTCTGGCCATTGAGGCCCTCTCCCTTTTAATCCATTTAGTGTTTATTCTATTTAGATTTAATTGAGATTGGATTTGGTTTGAATTGATTATACAACCAAAGAAGCAATAAAATCCAAAAGATGATGCATGGTTTGCACGAGATATAACATGTAGAAATGTTAAATTTACTAGCAACATAAAGGTGAACACTTAATTTAATTTAATTGGCAGATTTTAGTGAATTTAAAGGCAATGCACATCCAATAAGTAAGAAGAAATTTTTGGGTTGTGATTTTTAGGTTACAAAAAGTGGGGTTGTTACAAGTAGCACCGAGCCCACCGGTACTACCACCTCCAACATAGTTGTCCAGATGTCGCCGGTACCTGTAATCCAAAAGTGGGGGCAAACCCTGAGTACTAATTACTCAGTAGGACTTAATGGACGGGGCTTACGGCTGACGCAAAGCATGCTTACTAATCATATGGATTCTTAGCTGTTGATTCTTAAACCAAGTCATGTTGACATAAGATAGCAGGATTTGACAGCTGATATCCATTAATCATGAAGATCATTTATATCATAGAGTAAATACTTGCAGGAAAGTAAAACATGAACACATGTCCTGTCCCAAGATTCACAGCGCCTCCATCCAACCCCTTGTGAGTAGTCGTCTCAAGTGGGATACCACGGTACGTCGGGTCAGCCCTCCCTCGACCTCAAAGCATCTCCCAAGTCCATCGACCTCCTAGCAGTGGATGGACAACACCATAAATAGTGGGACGGGTCATACACATCCAATCATATTGTATAAAAAGGCGTGACTTAATAAACAGCATGTTACAGTTATTACTACATTGCCCGACAGTGATATTTGGCACTCTCACACCTGGTAAGCATCAGCGATTCGAATCGATTTTTAATTCCCGGAAATAACTAAAAATGCCAAGGGATATATGCTTACTAGCCATCGCGTTCCTCACATATACCCCTCATCTCCACCTGTCCCGTCCCAAGATTCACAGCGCCCCCACCTAACCCTTGGGAGTAGCCGTCTCAGGAGCGATACCACAATACGTCGGGTCAGCCCTCCCTCGACTTCCAAGCACCTCCCAAGTCCATCGGTCCCCTATCAGTGGATGGGCAGCACCATGAATAGTAGGACGGGGCCGGTAAGACTTTCACCAGTCCCACGACCCGGATAAGCACTTTAGCAATGTTGAGCCAATCAGCAGGCGAACAGACGAACGGGCCTTAAACGACTCGGGCGGAGTCCACCACACATATTCCAATTCTCATCGTACATTTTCATATCTCCGTCCGGTCTCCATTTAAAACATAACATAATCAAAGTAAGATTCATAATAGTGAGATTTCTTGAAACTTTTGAAAAATCACCTACGCGACGAGTGACTCCATTCACTCGTGTCTACTCGTACCTAGCAACTCTAGGCAACTCGTCTTACGAACTCTAACATATAGGTGCTAGGGCTAGGGCGGCCAAGGAGTCTAATGCAATTGGTTCCAAACAACTCCTAATGCAGATGCGTAAGCATTCATCAAGTATATTTGCTGGGTAAAGCATGGTCCTGCCTAACTTTGATTTGCTTTAAGAGAACCAACAAACTATGCTAGTGTTAGTTTGCCGGGTTGTGAGGCTTTGCCCCAGGCAACCCCTTGATCCCTTGGACAACTCCTCCGTCCAAACACGACTGATGGGCCCTTCAGGTCGTGAGTGGGCCTTAGTTGGTCTTTTGGATCACCGTTGGTTGAAGTAGTTACACGCGTTCGTTTCTTGATCACGTATCTGTAATGAGCGCCACTATATGATTGACATATGGGATGGTGCAAGGAATGAGATGCATGAATACGAAGCACACATATGAATAACCATTTCATGAACAGGCAAAAGGTGATTGATAAGCTATTTAATTTGAGAGTATTCTTATGGACACAAAGCAAAAACATAATCATTCAATCACACATAAACAAGTTATTGATCATACTCATATTGATAACATGTTAATGCTACGACTTGATAACAACATGCAAAAGCAATTTGGATTATTAAGATAGGCATGCATGGAGTATGGTGATGTTCAATGCCTCTCAATCAAGTGTGGCATAGGCATCATGAGATAGCATGCAGCTAGAAATCAATCCACATGCATAATGATATCAATAGCAAACAACACCTACTCTTATAATTACATAACACATGCCTATTCTATGAATAAAAACCATTACTTGTTTTCATGTAGTTAGACAACTACAATTGAGCTCAGATTTTTATGACATGTAGGTTTATACTGGCATTATGCTACTGTCAACATTTCGGCCCCAAAGGAGTTATAAATTAATTATGAAAATTGTAGCAAGTTATCATCCCTATAGCTTCTCAGATTTTTCATAAATTATAGGAATGGTTTCCGAAGGTAAAATTTTACCAGTGAACTATACTTAGCATGGACTGCATGTACAAAAATTTACAAGCTAAAATTCCCAAGTTTGACACGCATCTATTTTTCATATATTAATCCTATGTGAATCTAAGATGTACATATGAACAGTGTGAATAGCCTTCTAGAATATACTTTCTTGACTCTATGCATCAACATTAAGCTACCAAATTTTTCAGAGAATTTTCCTAGCAAGTTATGACCACTTTTTTTTCCATTTATCATTTCCAACATGTAGCATTTTGTCATTTTCAAATCACCATTAAAACTTAACATGCAGGGGCTCATATTTTACCAGTGAGATACTTACACTACCCAAAGTTTATGAAAAATGCTAGAGAGTCATTTTGAGCACATTCCATGTAGCCTTCACTTTCTAAGTTACGTAATTGCACATAACACATGTATAGTTGTAAAAGGGTAATTAAACAGCAAGTACTAGGGCTACAAAAATTCATATAGCGCTACAATGTCTCAAGAAAGCTACTGCCCAAGTTTCATAGCATTTGGAGTTCATTTTGTCCACTTTTGACTTTTATCCTAATTAAACATGCATGCTACAACCTAAGGGTAAAACAGACATTTCACACTTCCACATCATACCAATCATGTAGATCTACTCAAGAGGAGTCTAACGCAACTGAGTTTGTCCATTTTGGATTTTTCTGTGATTTGTTATGATTTTTCAAAACTCACAGCCGATTTAAACACATTTTAATAGAAAAACATTGGATTAGGGGCTAGATCGTGAATAACCATAGCTTCCAGGGGCCTGTACACAAGATTTGAGTGACTCAGTAAATAGTAAATAAATTAGAGCGCGTAAAAACAGAATAAGGCAGGGGGTTTCGGGTAAAATGGCCACCTCTTCTTCTACCTTCGGCCGGGGAGATGACGGCGCGCGTTCTCGGCGTGCCGTGCGGCGCGTGGAGGCCCGGGCTTGAGGCCGACGGGGTCGGGGAAGGTGTTCCCGGACTCGGGCTACCTTTCCCCCTAGATCTCGTGGTCAGAGGTGTAGAGGACAGAGAGACGGCGGCGGTGAACCAAAGTCGCGGGAGCTCGGCGTGGCGCGGCGGCGGCGGCGAAATCCGGCAGCCTAGGCGAAGGGGAGGCCATGGCAGGGCCCTTGAGCAGCGCGTGGGCGAGGGGAATCTAGCGGTGGCGGAGTAGAGGCGCGGGGATGGTCGGAAGGGGGCTCTCCATGGTGAGGTAGACGGTGCGGTGGCGCGTCTCGTCGGCCGTGCGTGGAGGAGGCAAGGGAAAGACGGAACGACGGCCGCGTCTGGTGCGTCGGGTGTGCGAGGCCGAGGCGAAGCCGGCGGTGATGGTCTGGAGCACAGGGAGGCGGTGGAAGGTGGTGTGCAAGGGTGGTGAACTGGGCACGAGCTCGGCGTCGTGGACGTCGAACGACGGCTCAATCCACTCGGAGGAGAGGGGAATGGCGTCGACGTTAAGCATCACGGGTGCGCGAGGTCGTGGCGGAGGTGGTGGTGGTGGTGTGGAGGTGCGGGATACGGCTGTGGAGCGGCGGCGAGCTTGAGCTCCAAGCTCGGGCGGCCATGGCGAGTGCGCTCTGCGTGTGCGGACCGGACGCACAGCAGAGGCAGAGAGGTGGCGAGGGTCTGAGAGCGAGGGAGAATGATGTCGCGTTCCCGTCTAGGTGAAGAAGAGGGTCGGTCGGCGGAGGCCAGGGCGCCGTCGCAGGCACCGCGCGCCACTGTCGGTGCGTCGTGGCCGCGTGGCCGCCATGGGCTGGGCAACGGCCGTTCCCGCGGATCGCGGGGCCCACTGTCAGTGAGACGGAGGGGGAAGAAAAGTGGAGAAAAGGAAAAACCCCCTTTGACTGGTTTTCTACCCTGCTGAAAATCGTCTATTTGACCACTTTTGAAGCTGAATTTGAAAAAGTGCCAATTGAATGAAATGTTCTACTCTTTGATTTCTACATCTTTGTCAAAAGGCAAATTGCCAGATTTTAAGTGGAAATATGATTTATACATGAATTTATATAGCAGCCTTCAGTTAGGTCAGGGGACCTTTATTACTAGGGAAATTCAAAACTAATATTTTTAGGCTTTATCTCCCAAGGTGTCTTTTGACAAGTTTGTTTAGAATTTCATAACCTACAACTTCTTCAATTTGATCTTTGAATGAAAATGGCTGTAGGTCATAGAAATATTGAAATTACTAAATAGATCAGACTTGGACTGGCTTTCTGTGTTGGTACAAAATGACCCTAAACTCCTTTTAAAAATCAATGTATGATCAAACTCTAGTTACCAAAGTTGTCCTCCAGTACTTTATCTACAAGTTTGGTTATATGACTTTGGTCTGAAACCCAACAGATTTTGAATTATAGACACAATTACGTTCCAAGGTTTATTAAAACAGAAATTTCACTTTGTGTAGAGACTTTTTTTTTCCAACTTTTGGAGTATCAAATGAAGTCCAATCACTTCCACAATAGTTGCATTTAAAAGGTGATAAGTTCAATTTCATTTCATAGAAAGGGAGAATTTGAAGTTGTATAGTGAATTCAAAAGTAATTTCAGATTCAACTTGGGGAAAAGCTGAAAATCCAGACTTGGAAAAATATTCTAAGTGTAGGCTGACCTAGTTGTTTCCATGAGGCATTTAAGTTAACTTTGCATTAAATAGGTGACAGTTTTGAGCCAGGCTCAGTGAAGCAAAAGTGAAGTTCACGGTGTGTATGACAACTTTAATAATGAGGCTAAGCTCAGTTGCTTAGTGAACTTAAAAGTTTTATTAAGGTCCAAATTTGTTCACAATCACATTTGCTACCTTCGGAAGAAACGGTACTTGGATTTGGTTTGATCTTTTAAACCTCTTGTCTTCAGATTTTTGAACATGGTCGAATAGAAAGGTCTAGGGTTACTTTCTTATCCGAGGTTTTGCACGTGGTGTTGAGCGCAAAAGCATGTGAGTGTTGACTTATCCAACCGCGCAATGTCCAATTGACAATTGCTCGCCCGATTCGTAACGAACGAACGATCCGACAGCGCCGTCTTTTTTCCCGAGCTACCGCTTGCCCCCGCGCGCATGGAATGGCCCACGCGAGATGGCGACCCATCCGCTGCCTGCATGGCTGCATGGCTGCAATAGCGCGTGATGATTGGGCGCACAGCATGGTTTTGTCTTTTTTCCTGCTACTTGTTTCACGTGGTTGGCCCCTTCCCGTACGTTACGAGGGGTATTTTTTTTGTTTTTTCCTGTTTAACTCTCCAGCTGTTTAGTTCATATTTTTATTTTTTTCATTCATTTATATTATATATTATTTAGAAATACAATAATTTTATTCACAAAAAATTATGCCGACATAATTCTATTCACATGCTGACATAATTTTATTCACACAAAATTATGCTGGTATAATTTTATTTACATGCTAACATAATTTTATTCACGAAAAGTTATGCTGGTATAATTTTATTCACATGCTGACATAATTTTATTCACGGAAAATTATGCAGTTATAATTTTATTCACATGCTGACATAATTTTATTTCACGGAAAATTATGCTGACATAATTTTATTCACATGCTGACATAATTTTAATTCATGCAAAAATAATTTTATTCACATGCTGACATAATTTTAATTCACGGAAAATTATGCTGACATAATTTTATTCGCAGAAAATTATGCTGACATAATTTTATTCACGTGCCGATATAATTTTATTCACGGAAAATTATGCTGACATAATTTTATTCACATGCTGAAATAATTTTATTCACGAAAAATTATGCTGACATAATTTTATGACATAATTGTATTCACGGAAAATTATGTTGACATAATTTTATTCATGGAAAATTATGCTGATATAATTGTATTTACGGAAAATTATGCTGACATAATTTTATTCATGGAAAATTATGCTGACATAATTTTATGATATAATTGTATTTACGGAAAATTATGCTGACATAATTTTTATTCACGAAAAATTATGCTGACATAATTTTTATTCACCGGAAGTTATGCTGACATAATTTTTATTCAGGGAAGTTATGTTGACATAATTTATATTCAGGAAAATTATGATAACACAATTTATTTACAGAAAATTATGATAATATAATTTATTTACAGAAAATTATGATAATATAATTTTATTATACCAAAAGTTATTATCATCAGTTTTATCACACTCCGTAACTGCACTTCAATCAAAACAGAACAGATGCTGCATTGGTCAGAGGAGGTAAGCTAGTCCTCTCAACTGAGAGGGGGGGGTTCGATTCCCTTCGCCGCTAGTTTTACAAATTTTTTCAGCGTGGTCCTGGCGCGCTGCGGTTGGCGCGGGGTGAGAGACACGTGGCGCGTGGAGACCGTCGCTCGCGCGATTCCGGTTGGGCGAGCGCTCGCCAAATAGTGACGGCCGGCTGTTCCGCCAACGCTCGCTATCGCCAAATAGTGACGGCCGGCTGTTCCGCCAACGCTCGCTAGGGAGGAATCCAGCAAGCGATCGGACAGCCCGCGAGCTCCACGTGTGTCCGTCCGCTGGTCCCCACACAGGCGCATGCCCCTGCCCCCGCGAGCCCACGTGCGCGTTCCCTCTCCAGCTGCGTTTTTATTTATTTATTTATTTTGTCAAGCGATACGTGGCTGTTTGCCCCCTTCCAATTAGGGCGCATAAATGTAAGTATGTGTCGTTCTTTTTTTTCTATTTTATATATTTGTAAGATATTTATAGTTGCAAGAATATTATTTGATAAATTATATGAAACTTATAATCATAAACTTTTATATAATTTTTAGATATACGTGAATTGGAAGTTACGAGCATAACTTTTATTCCACATGTATCTAAAATTATTTTAAAAAATTATATTGCATAATTTATTTATTTATTCGTAATAAGTTATGCTTTCATAAAGTATATGATAAGTTACTTAAAATTATCTTGATAAAGTTATGCTTACATAAAGTTGCCGTGATAAGTTATGGTTGCATAAAATATTCGTGATAAAGTTATGCTTACATAAAGTTATTGTGATAAGCTATGGTTGGATAAAAATATTCGCGAAAAAGTTATGCTTAAATAAATTTATCGTGATAAGTTATGGCTGCATAAAATATTCGTGATAAAGTTATGCTTACGTAAAGTTATCGTGATAAGTTATGGTTGCATAAAATTAAAATATTTGTGATAAAGTTATGCTTACGTAAAGTTGCCGTGATAAGTTATGGATGCATAAAATATTCGTGATAAAGTTATGTTTACATAAAGTTATCGTGATAAGCTATAGTTGCATAAAATATTCGCGATAAAGTTATATTTACGTAAAGTTATCGTGATAAGCATTTGGTTGCATAAAATATTCGTGATAAAGTTATGCTTGCATAAAGTTATCGTGATAAGTTATGATTGCATAAAATATTTGTGATAAAGTTATGCTTCCGTAAAGTTATCGTGATAAGTTATGATTGCATAAAAATATTCGCGATAAAGTTATGCTTACGTAAAGTTATCGTGATAAGTTATTGTTGCGTAAAATATTTGTAATAAAGTTATGCTTACATAAAGTTATCGTGGTAAGTTATGATTGCATAAAATATTTGTGATAAAGTTATGTTTATATAAAGTTATCGTGATAAATTATGGTTGCGTAAAGTTATCCTAATAAATTATGTTCCATAAAGCTATCGAAAAAAAAGAAAAAACAAAAGGAGAAACATGTTAAAAAAAACATAAACAAACAAAAAAAAGAAAAAAATTTCCTTCCGTGTGGGAGCTGCTCGATCGCTCCGAGTGGGGCAGTGGCGGCCAGCGCCCACACGCGGACGCGCCCATCACCTAGGCCCCACCTCCTTGCGCGCGGGAGCAAATCGCTCGCTCGGAGCGAGCGGAGCGAGCGCTCACCAATCGGAAATGTGTGGTCTTGCATCTTGTATAGAAAATTTAATCTCTAAACATGATTAAGTCTTAATCCATCATTAGCTTTCATCTAACCGTGTGTTAAGGTCTAACCGTGTGTTAAGGTTTTTGAGATGCCAGGGGCATCACATAAACTGCTGATTTATTCTACAAGCTTTAGTCTTCTAGATTGCCTACAATTCTATATTGTTTCTAGACTATACAGGGAATGACGGTTTTATATGCAAAAAAAATATTGATGGATTCATTGGCAGCATTGAAAGAAGCATGATGTTACTCTTCCAAGCTTAGATTATGGCAAGCAGAGAGTAATCGATGCTTCTAGGTAATTTAAATTTTCATACAGCATCAGATCTCTTGAGGTTGATTCTCTGTCAATATTGAGATCAATTAGCCTTGTTTTATAATATAGTGCAATGTAGATGTACACGTACTACCTGTCAGGATTGGAGATGGTCCTGTTATAGAATATGAGAAGCTAGGGTGGAAGCTTGAGGAGAATGATCAAATTTGAAATATTGGAGTTGCCTCGGTGGCTGCGGGTGGTGACCTTTAAAACGATATGGCTGATTACACCGATGAAATGGCAATAAATGGTTATTGTGTGAGATTGCCATTCATAGCACTGGCTGTGCCTTCAAGGTATCTGATTTCCTTCTGGATCCAAATATATTTTGTATCTCTAAGAGTTCCTTCTGTCCAGTGCTAAAAATTCTGTATTTGAGTTAGAGGTTCTTATTACAAAAAAAGAAAGATCGTATAATGTAATAAAGAAGGGAAAAATTGAGATAAATGCTATGTTGAGACATCAATTGGTTACATTTCTTAAATTTCAGAGAGAAATGAGTAAATCCTATTGTTTATATTATGCAGGCCTACTGTTGTTCAGCATGCTCCCATTGCAGCAGTGGCGAATCCAACCAACATGTAGTTACTCCTTTACAATCTTCAAATCTGCACACAAAGCTAACTCTGAGAGAGCACCAGTAGAATCTTATTAAAAAGAATTGACTCTAAATATCCCCAACAGAGCAGCAACTCTTGATCCTGCAGATCTAGGAGGGCCTTCAAGGCTTCAACCAAGCATCATTCAAAGGTAAACTCTGTAACCACTGTCACTGTAACGTCCAACCAAGCTCATTCAAAGGTGATTTATATTGAGGCTAAGAAATTGAGACCCTATATAATTATAAGATAAACATACCACTGTTGTTTACATAACTCATTAGAGGGTACTTCTCATTTTTCTTTCAATATTCAGCTCCAATCATGTATACTAAAAGATACATAACATGCTTGTGATCAGTGTATCATTTAGGATTATGTTTCCTGAGTTTTTGCTTCTTGGCGTTATCTCTTTACAGTTTCAAAATTACAATGTACTGTGGACCAGAAAATAACTACTCAGTTTACTGTTGTCCTAATCTGGTCCACATCGATGAAATATTTCTATTTCACGTTATGCTAATGTCCCCATCTTTATTTTCTCCTACATGTGGTAGAAAGGAGATGTTAGCGAGGGTGGTTACAGAGTATACAGATTTTTTAATCGTAGTCAATACTAGATCTGTCCTTCAATCCATGGACACTTTGGACTTTCTTCAAAACCATTGTCAGCCATCAACAATTCATTGTGAGCTTAAACCAAGCAATATTCTTCTTGCAGAAGACAGGAATTCCCGAGTTGTTTTAATTTCAAAAATCCATCCTGAATACACAAGTGAAATTCTTGTCAAATTCAGCTAGCTTCGCTGAAATAAGAAGCTGCATTGGTTGTCTCACTCCAGGTATGTTTCTCCTCATATGCATTGCTTTATTCAATCTTGATTTCTAGAGGTCTAGCCTATCGGGTAAACCATGTACGTTTGTGTACATGACACACCTATCAAGTAATGGAAATGTAAATAGCTATGCAACTGCTCTAGCATCTCAACTCTTGGCGATGTCTACAGCTTCGCCGTATTATTGCTTGACGGGTTTATGGGAAATCCTTACACAGGACATGTTCAAAGATTTCTAGACCTGCATCAAGTTGCTCTGCCTTACTGAACCATCAACCATGGAGGTAGCCTAGTCGATCCAGCAAATTCGGCTGCATGAAGAAGCCCAGAGTACAGACGCTCCCAACACAAACCTGGCGAGCAGAACTGACGGGCGTTTGGTTTCTGTGTGATTGGACTTAGCATCTGATGCTCAAAGAGCAGCCAAGAGAGTGAATGCTAATTAAGATGGTCCTATGCATATGCGTGCAGCCAGATATGCATACCTCAATGTTGTCACTGCCATGCCTGCTTGCCAGATGGGATTTGGAAAAACCCATCTAAACACCAAGCAGCGTGCTGTGATTCTATGAAACATCCATATAAATGAGTATATCAAATAGCTTAGCCTACTCTATTTTTCTGGGGTGTTTGTCTATATCTCGACCTCATTTGGTCAGGCATATGAAATGTATCAATAAAATAAGATTGACATGCACATTCTGAGTAGCTAACCTTCATAACATCGATGTTGTTCATGATCTTCACTATGAGGCTTTTCCAAATTTTTAAAATGTCATAGTACTGCTGTTTTCACTTGCTATTGCCAAGCTTTGGCCTACCTGTCCCTTCATGCAGAACATCGTCCTGTTATGTGTATGTACCAACTTAACTACTTTAGTTCATTCTGTGTTGCTACGTCTATGTACTGAGTGTTTTGTGTCAACGCCTTATCGCTGTAATGTAAATGATATATGATGTTTGCCTGTGTTGCCAAATCGTGAACTGGATTTTTTTTTTTTTTTTACATTTTGCAATTGATGTATATTTAGGTAGTATTTTATATGGCTATCTCTGCAGAGATATCAATGTGATTCTCACCTCATGATCGAGTATATGAGGGCACTGACTAGGTTTCTAACATTATAAATAAGTATGTATAGAAAAAGAAATTTCAAAGAATAAAAAGATTTTCGTTGGGCTTGCGCCCCTGCGCGCGCAGCCATACACTAGTTTGCTAAAGAATGGCTGGGTGCATTGCAGGTCATTCTCCCCCAATCGTGCAGTGTGCAGTTCTACCTTTAAATGTATGTTTTAGACTGGACTCGTCTACAAGTTTGTTTCTTTAAAGTGCACAATAATAACTAAACAAGTCTTACCAGTTCAAATGGTCCTACGCACTGTTGAATTTTGGGTCCTGCCTATTTTCTTATTTGAATCGTCTCAGTCGGCGTGCCTACTTATCTCACCTAAAATCCAGTAGTACTGTACTTGTCTGAATGATTGGTTGCGTCGCAGGGCGTGCATGCTCCACCATCTGAATGCAGCTGTAATTTCCTTTTTGAAAGGTACGCCTGACGTTGAAGTATTTCAACAACGTGTATTTGAATTGTCTTTTTTTTTTTTACGATGTGCGTACTGATAGTCATCTAGAATCTTGACTGCGAATCCCAACTAATACTGCATGTAAGTAAATCGCGTCGCATATATACAGATATAGTAGGAAGCGAGCCTACCTCTCAATGCACCTAACCATCCAAGTTTTGAGTTCCTTCCGATTCGAATTTGGATGTCTATCTTTTCTAATGGAAAACCGTCAAGTTCCTTCTAAATTGGTCACATTTCTTTTATATACAGATACAACAGAATGTTACCTATGGTTTACCTCCTTGCCCTCTTTCTCTCAAGATTCCCAAATTATCTCTTCTCTTCCCATATTAGTTAGAAATAAATAGTTATTGTATTAAAATTCCAATTTAAAAGACCCAAACAGCCTCTAAGATAAAAAAATTAGCATTTAGTCTTAATCCTTAGTTTGGTTTGTGGAGGGTGAAGGTTGGACCGACGCCTAAGAGGGGGTGAATTAGGATTTCTAAAAACTAAGACTCACTAAAAACTATAACTGCTAAGCAAAATCTATGCAACAAAAACTAATTATGCGCACTATGTTTTTGTTAAGTGTTGCTACTACTACCGTAGTCAAGTTTTGCAATCTAGTTTCACATAGAAACTAACCTATCAAGCTACTCTAGGAATGTAAGTACACAATTGCAAAAATATAAATGCGGAAGCTAAAGAGATGGGATAGAGAATGCGAACTTCCGATGACGATGATAGTAGCAGACGGTGAAGACACGGAGATTTTTTTCCGAGGTTTGGGGAGACTCACAGTGTCTACCCCTACTCCTCGTTGGTGCTCCACTAAGGGATCTGCTCTCGCGTAGTCCTCAAATGAATATGGCCTCGCCCTTTGCAAGGGTGGAGGATGGCAAAGTGACTTCAAGCAACCACGGTCGGGTCTTCGGATATCCTCGGTACACACCCACCCAAGTCTATCTCTCACGTAGTCCTCCACGGGCTACGGCCTCGCCCACGCAAGGGTAGAGGATGGATACGGCCGTTGGGATCTTCCGAGTCCTTCTCGTAGAGCTACCCGTCGTCTCCACTAAAGGAAGCTTTTAGCCAAACCGCTGAGAGCCTTCCTCCCTCACACAAGATGGTGGCGGCTACTCCACACTCCGGAGGGTCTCGCAAGATTTACAGCCGCACTTGATACACTAAGGTCATGCACGCAGGCACGGAGAATACACAAGGTGGCCTATGCAAGAATGCACTAAACACTAGCTATGCCGGATGTGTCTAGTTTTGCTCTTGTGGTAGTTGGGTTCTCAAATGGTGTTGCTACACTTCAAATGGGAAAGGAGAATGTGTATAACACTTTTACTAGCTCAGGATACTCCAACCACAAAGTGGAGGCCGACCAAGGGGGTATATATAGGCCTCAGCTCCAAAACTAGCCGTTAGAGGCATCTCTCCACTTTTCCGCGTACCCACCGAATAGTCCGGTGGTGTAATTTGCTGCATCTGACAATTCGACCGTTGGGCTCGGAGTCGACCGTTGGAGCCACCGAACAGTCTGACGGTGAGCCACCGGATTGTCCGATGGGCGTTGACGCTGGGTCTTCGACTTGAATAGCGCTCAGTTTATATCGTCCGACGGTTCCACCGGACTGTCCGACGGTAAGCCGTCGGACCGTCCGACGGTGCTTTTAGCTCTGGGACTTGGTCGCTCATTCTTCTCAGCCTCTATCGTCCGGTGGAGTGCCACTGGACTGTCCGACGGTGTGCATGAATTTGCACCGGGTCTTTAGCCTTTGACTCTGGGCTTCTTCTTCTCGCCGGTACACTCGATGGAGCCCCTCCTGACTTCTTGATACTCCAAAAAAAGCGGGACCGCCGAGTCAGGACCCTCGCTTGCAATTTGATAGCGGCTTGTGTCTTTTAGATCCTCCTTTGAGGTGTTTGTACCCCAAGTCCACCTTTCGTACCCTGGAAAAAAAACACTTGTACACAAATATTAGTCCCATGGCACGTGTTGTCAATTTAACCACCAAAACCACATATGGAAACTAAGCACAAAGCTTAGGGCCCATTTTTCTTACAGAGGAAATTAACAGAACCAATTTAGTTGGAAGTTGATTTTTAAGTCATGATGAATATATGAGATGTATTAATCTTTTAAACAATCACAATTCCAACCTCTTCCTTTGGAAAGTAAACTGTGACAGTTACTCATCTAAACTCCCATTCTTCCTCCGACCTAAACCTCCATTTCTACTCAACAACAAACGAGACATTTCTAAACTTGTGCACTGAAACTCTTATTCCTTCGAACCAATTTCTTTCAACTAAACGAGCTGATCATTAAAAAGTGTTATATAGACAAAACCTTCAACACAGAAGCAACAAAAACCGCTATAGTTGCGCATCCATCCAGGCATAACCACAAATTGGAGCACATGAGGCGGCAACAGGGCACGGATCCGGGCACGCCGGCATAATTAAGGATGTGTTTGATTGCACCCAGATAGTGAGAATCAGCTTCTCAAAACACGTAATATATCCAAAAGGGACCTCATAAAATGCTTTGGATTTTGTGTATAGTAAAGAATCCCACTATTCGGTAGCTTATTGATGATGATGATGATGATGATGATAATATGCACACTATCCAATGCTAGTATCTGAGAGCAACCAAACGTGTTTGTTGTAGAAAGTTTCATATTTGTGTTTTTAATGTGCCACATAAGTTGAAATCATGATTGAAATAACCACCGAGAATACACAGTTTCATTTGGTATGGTTTCACATGCAACATACAAGGCACAGCATACCTAGATAACTGTGTTAGACAGACATTTCATCTCTTTCTTTATTAATACCTTGACACATCATCAAAACTGCTGATATGACATCTCGTTTAATAAAAATAAATCTCACACCAAGAATGATCTAATGCCAATAAGCAACCATCACAACAAGGGCATTTAATGATTGGATCACTGAGTTGAAATTTTGGATGGCAATCTGCAAGCATCATATCATATCAGAGTCGGGCTTTGGCCGTCAAGCGTCTCAAGGAACTGCCTTGCAAAGATACAAGGAAATTAAAGATAGAATGCAAAAATCTGGCAACGCCTTTGCAACGATTGCTCGAATCTTGTAGGACAGTAGGAGCTAGGGAGATCGACGCGTTTGACATCAGGCTAGCTAGGCACTTATAGATTCCTTCCTATAAGAACTGATTTGACGACGTACTACCAGTCCACCACCGCACCACGCATGCATCTCGATCGATGGGTAGTGCGGTTGGCTTTGGATCGCAGTCGTCGAAGCTGAGCTGGGTGGGGGCTTGGATTTGGATCATCTTCATTATTGGTCCGAGGAAATAACCGATCCATGCATCGATTCCTAAAATTGTTAGGTCACGGCGGACCAGGGAAAAATTTCTCGGCCGAGAAAAAACGAGAAATCCGATTTTCACGTTTCTTGGTCGGGACTGGTTTTTTATATTATCGGTTAAAATTTTCGTCCGTTTTAAATTTGATTGTCAAAAAATGTCTCTAGTAGACTAAGATTGCAAAATGGACCGCTAATATCTGACATTTAGCCATAAAATCACTTTTTTTACTTCTATCTTGCTCTTTTATGAAACCACCGCAACACATGGATACACAGGACACACGTATATCATTGCCGTGATTCATTTTTGTTGTGTTTCTCGATCTATTTTTCGATTTTAAATTGTTCAAAAGTTATCTATATGACTAATTGAAGAAATTAAGTAAATTTTGTTCTAAATTTTGTCCGAATTTTTTTTGAGAAAACCGAAATTTTTCGAGAAATCCGATAATTACATTTCTCGGTTACCTCCGGCTTTTTTTCAATACCGGTAAAGGAAACCCTGCGGCGGACCGCCATCATGTCTGTAAGTGTAGCAGCCTAGCGGGCCTTTTCCTTGTGCACGCGCGGCGGCGCGGTTGGTGAATGGTGACCGCCCTTTTGCGTTCGTGCGTGCGGCGGTGGCCCCCCGTCTCCGGCACGGCAGGGCAGCCGGCCGGCGGTGAAAGTCAGCGTCTGCATCTGCATGCCCACCCCCACCCGTGCGCGTCACCGACCTGCAGGAGAATACAGCGGAGACGGCGACGACGAGGCCGACACGTAAATAGCTGTGGCATTTGTTATACGCCGTCCGTCCATGCAAAGTCATCGCAGTTCACGTGAAGAGCCTCTGGCGTTCCACCGGCCGGACGGCAGCACCGATCCGTGCGTGGTCGGCGGCCGGCCGCTGCCCCATCAGAAACCTCACGATCCGTGGTCGGCGGATCCATTAATCCAACAACTGTCCAGGCTACTCCAGACCACAGCCGGACTATCCATGCTGCGTCAAGTGATCGTGATTTGAGGACGGAGTGACGGCGGCCGGGTCGGTGCCGGACTGCATGCCCTGCCGGTGGTGGAAGTCAGCGCCTGTCTGCCTCATCTTTTCAAGTACCGGTAGCATAGGAGTATCATGGAGGTCAGAGGAAGGAAGGCTCTAGATTCTTCTGACCGGCCGGCCGATCGAGTCAACGGCGAATAACTGGACGGACGGCTACAACCAGAAGCGCGGTCGGTTCTCGGTTGCCACACTACTGTTTCACTTGTTGATGCCATCAAAGATCTTTTTATCTTTCGCATTAGAGTATGCTCCATAAAATAAAACAGTGAATTGACTTATCTTCAGGGAATCAGCCGACATCTAGTCTTTCTAGAATATCATTCCGGAAACAATCAGTAGAAAAAAAAAGGGGGTGATTGGCTCTCTGTGCTGATTTGAACTATCTCCAAATCCAGTCTGGGGGGGGGGGGGGGGGGGGGGGTGCAGATACCAAATCAATCATGACAGCAATACACAGCCCATAAGACAGCCATATGCACCGAAAAGTTGGGTGTTGTGCATCCTCCAATTCAATGTAGTAGTGCAAGTAATAATGCACACACAAAACAATCTAGTCAAGACCAGCTAGCTCTTAGATAAACTAATCATAGAGTGGTGGAGTGATCTATCTATCTATCTATCGCGCCGGAAGAAGGTAGGTGAGGGCACAAAGAAACAAGAACAGTGTATAGATATGTGCAATCATGCTTGCAACGGCAATAACTGCTGGATCTTAGAACTAGTCGCGGCGCATGGAGGAGGGAGACAAGCATAGCTGGATGCTTTGTCCGGCTGACAAAACTGCATCTAGTTAGTTAGAAGGATTCATCATGTGCCATTGCTATATACAGTCTGGTTGGTGAGGAGGCAGCTAATCAATGGCCATCACCATCGGTAGTGTGGCTGGATTGCCGCTCCGGGACACACAAGGATGTGCCCATGTCCGAGAATTAATGCATGGCCCACGCGTGCTTCGACTCCAAGGGCTACTCGTATAAATACTCTAATATGAAATATGTTCTGTTTTCACTTATCATTCGTTTATAGTAATATATCTAACTAAAGTTCCACTTTATAGACTATGGGTGTGTTCGATTGGCTTGCTGCTACCTTTCTCACAACAAAAAGCCACAGCCAGCTGCAGCCAGCCATCCGAACAAACCCTATGTGAATATCCAAAAGGTTCAATATTTGTGTCTAAACGGGTTAATTGGAAAGGACATATGATTTATTTGAAAAAAAGCTTGTTCTAAGACAAATTTAAGCGGACAAAATAGACTCCACTAGTTAATTTACTATAAGAAATGCAGTGCAGGTAGGGAATACCAGGGATTCCGGCGCTGTGCACGCACGTAGCTTTCGCCCATCTGAACCTAGCTAAATCCTGAAACCCACAGATTTCTCCTCCGCGACTTTGGTGTTTGCTGTCCTCACGCTCTTGTTGGCGTGTGGATATATGTTAAATATTTTGCAACGTAGGACACTCTTTATTTGTGCGTGCCGATCCGTACACGGCTCTACAACCCCGTTTTCTTCTCTGCTACCGAGTACAACATTCAGTAATAACACCAACACATATCCCGGACCAACGACGGCCCCACAGTGGTGGTGGGGGGTACAGCTACAGCCCAGCCACGAGTGGCTGCTCCTACTCCTCCCATCTGCCCCCATGCATCTAGAATAGTAGCAGTAGAATTGTAGACCAGAGAGCAGAGATGGTGCCGTCGTCGTCTCGTCAGACCCATCTAGGATACTAGTTGCACGGTTGGTGACAGAGCCCCTGCTACGCCTGCGCTACAGTATCCTATCCTCGAATAATCCGTGGTCGGCGCCGCTGGGTTGGACGAGGCCGAGAGGGGCGCCCCCGCGGCCGCCCGTGCCATTGCCATCCATCTATCCGTGATCCAATCCATTTCTCGTCCCATGCTGGTTGGCTGATGCGGCTGTGGCTGCCATGCGCGCACCACGTCAGGCAATTCTACTCTCTACACTGCACAAGGACAAAGAAAATTAAAGAGAGCCCCCCCCCCCCCCCCCCCCCTGATCTGACGGGTGAAACGTTGGCAATTTTTTGTGTGGCAGGTAAAGAGTAGAGGCGACTGGCGTGTGCCCGGCCCGCACGGCACGGCGGCGGGTCGGTGGCGACTGCTCTGCTCGGAAGAAACTCGTCTCAGAGTCGGCGCCGCCAAGCGCCTGCCGACCTGGCGAAAACTGCGGCACCGGCCGCACGCCGCACGCGCGCCGGCGCGACCGAGAAGAAGCAGGGGATTTTAGTGGATTTATCATCGTCACCCCCGTGACCCGCACGGCCTCCATCGGCAGGCACGGCAGAGCACCGTGCGCAGCGCGGCGACGGCGAGCACGCAGGCACAGACAACCGGGGCCATTTTTCGTTAGCGCCGTGAGCCGGCACGATGAACAAACATCTATCGCCTCGCGCCCGTTTCGCGACCGAGAAGACAGGAGAGCGTGTCCTGCCTGTTTAGAAACTGGGTGCATATGGAGTTGGTGCAAAGCAGGCACGATGATGACGACAATAAGACATGTTCCTCTATCTATCTATCTTATCTATATGCTAAACTAGGACGCTGCCTGGTCGTCCGGTGGCAGCCCATCGATCCATCCACATGGAACACAAGACAGCACTAGTAGAATTCATCACGGAAAAAAAAGATGGACTTGGCGGCCATCCGATCCTTCCCGTGTCGTAAACTAGCGCCGGCCATGGGACTGCGGGGCGAGGAGGCCCGTCCCGTCCGACGACGGCCGAGTGGAGAAAAAAGAGCGCGTGGGGCTGGGGCACAAGCCGACGCGAGCGCCGTCCCGGCGACCGGAAAAAACGACGAGCGCGCGAGGCGAGGCCGCCGCGCAGAAGGGATTAGTTAAAAGAGAAGCAGCTGCGAAGGCCCAGATGCTCTCGCCTTCGCATACGCGCTTTGTCCCCTGCCCTGCGCTCCCCCGACTCCCATGACTGCTGCTTGCGTGGGCGCGGCGCACTGGGCCACGCCGCGGCCTTGGAATTGGATACAGAGGCATGGGTTTATGAGCCGAGCGTGCCAAGCAGATTGCTCATACTTTCGTGGGGACGATAAGCGGAGGTGCAACTATTTCTGTTTATTTATTTATTTATTTATTTTTCACTCTAATTAAGACGAATTGATGTATTTAGGATTTACGCATAAAAGAGCACGGTCGACACTAATAGTCGAATATAAAGTTTCTATCACCATTGGGTAACAAATATTTATGCACTACAAGTGGATAGTACCAAACACTTTACTCCCACGCAATTCATCATTTAATTTCGTCGTCTTCACCGAAAGTAACAGATTTGCAAGTTAGTAGTAAGTACCCTTGCAAGGAGACGACATATAACTACTCTCCGAAACCAGGCTGTGAAGACAATTAGCACAACCTTATGGGTTCTAGTCTGTATACCCAAGCAGCCAAGCTAATGGGGCTACAATTAAGATAGTTGCGCCAATCATTTTTCAACTAGAATTGTACGAGCCATGCATCCATACATCTAGAAACACGACCAGAGAGTCCTGCGCACAAATCTGGAAAAAAAATACTCAAAACAAGAGGGAAAAAACGAGTGTACGTTGCATCAAAGACTCTAGACTACAGAGACTACTAGAAGCTCAGCCTCTTTAGTTAGTAGGAGTATGACAAAAACAAACAAGCACAATACGCCACAAAATTAACCGTGGAAGCAAAAGGGTGGAAATGCACACGCACTGTGCAGCGTTTGTTTTAAGAACGCTACGTGAAAAAGTCAAGTGTTCTAGGTACCGGTTCTTCAACTCATCGAGAAAAAGGGAAAGGTCGTCGCCTGCTGAATCTGGATCGAGTGATGAAGAGCAATCAGAAAGCTCAACGGCTGAACGTAGTATCGTCCAACCGGCTGCCCAAGCAAGCATCGCCAGACCATCATCATCGGACCGATCGAGTGATGATTGAGGAAGGAAAGGAGGAGGAGGAGTCCATGCACCGTGTCCACATGGCATGGGGGCGGCACGGCAGAGCGTTGCTCGTGCCGCGTGCCCACCCTTGTCGCGTGGCGCCCGTGCCCACTCGCCTCCCCCCCACTCGGCGACGACAGCGACGCCGCCGACGACAGCCACCTGCTGCAACCGCGGCTCGGGTCCTATTAATAGGCGGCAACGCCTTCCATCTGCACCAAATCCTCCAGCTCCTCTCATCTCCTCTCCTCCTCCTGGCATCATCATCAGCAGGCAGCCAACAAGATCCGCCAAAGATAGCAAATTGATTCATCGATCCCTATTCCCTATTATTAAGAGAAAGAAAGAAAGAAAGAAAGAGAATCGATCAATCCACCCTCCTCTTTCTGTCTTCTCCTCTCCAATCGAATCGAGACTCGAGTTGAGGCTTGAGAGACAAAGGACCCATCTTTTGCTGAGACAGACAAGGAATCCACCAATCCATGGCTGCGGCGGCGGTGATGGTGGCGAGGCAAGGGCGGGAGCTGCAGCGGTACAGCGACAGCACGGGCGGGCGCGTGGTGGTGGGGTGCGTGCCCTACCGCGTGCGGGGCAGCGACGGCGCGGTGGAGGTGCTGGTGATCAGCTCGCAGAAGAAGGGCCCGGCGGGGGGCGTGCTGATCCCCAAGGGCGGGTGGGAGGTGGACGAGTCCATGGAGCAGGCGGCGCGGCGCGAGGCGGCGGAGGAGGCCGGCGTGCTGGGCGAGACGGGCCCCGCGCTGGGCCGCTGGTGCTACCGCAGCCGCAGCTACGACGCCACCTACGAGGGCTTCGTCCTCCCGCTCCGCGTCACCGCCGAGCTCGACCGCTGGCCCGAGATGGCCGCGCGCCGCCGGGAGTGGGTCTCCGCCGCCGACGCCATCGCGCGCTGCCCACACCTCTGGATGCGCGAGGCACTCCAGCGGTTCGCCGACACCGTCGTCCAGGCGCAGGCGTAGGTCGCTCGCTGGATGCTTTTGCTCCCTCGCGCGGTTTTTTCGGCCGCCGCCACCGCCGCCGGCCGTGGCGCGGCAGCGCGAGGAGGACGCGCGGCCTGTACATTGTCAGCTGCTGCCTGTGGTAGTATAGTAGGGGGGAATTTTTTTTGTTCAGCAACGACATGTAATTAAAAGAGGAATCTGTCGCGGTTAACACGATCCAAATTGTCATGATTTGAACGACCCCATGAGGAAACATAACAGACGGCAGTATATACATATATAGAGAAAAAAAGAGAAAGGATTCACTAATCTGGCATTGCCACACTGGCTGTTGTTTCAACAAAGACTGAGTTTTTTGTTCTCTTCCCGTTAGATTTGATGATTCGGAAGGCAGTTCTGAATCATTTGCATCCAAACAGATTGTGAACGGACGGTCCGGTCGCACTGCGCAGAGTGCAAGAGCACAGCAGCAGCGGCTTGTGATTTGTGAAGCGGCGAACGCATCGACGTGTCCGCAGTGGAGGCGCACATATGCTCTGATCCTAGCGAGATATATCGGTAGTACGTAGTACTACGTTCCTATCTCCAGTGAACGCATTAACTGGCAGCTGGGAAATCAAAAAGCGGGGGAATTCCGAGGCATCAAAACTGACATATTCCGTGGAAAAGAGGCGAATTTTGGGGACAGCTTTGTGCTCCGTCCAACAAACTCAGCCGCTCAGCAGGCGCCGCAAAGGCCTTTCCAAACGGGACAGAGGGGATGACGAGGCGGATGGGGATCATCGGCATGGAAGCTGGGAAAAAGGCGATGCGGCGTCTCTCGTTTCTTTCCTTTTGTTTCCGCGGAATGCGGCGCGGGGCCGAAACCGAAACAGCGTCACGCGCCACCTCCTGTCCTGTGGGCGCGGCGCGGGACGGCGACGGCGACGCGCCGTGTCATCTACTACTAGTACTAGCTAGCTAGCCGCGGACACGGGCGGATCCAGTGATGAGTAATCCAAGGCGCCATCGCGCTCACGGCTCGGCAAGTTGCGCGGGGGTGGGACGGGACGATGCGTGCCCATCGGGAACGCGAAATCGTCGCTATGGAAACGGTGAAATCCTTGGACGATTGCGCTAGGAAAACAACAGAACAGAGGCAGGAATCATTGGCCCCGGGCCCCGGCCTGGTCGGCACGCCTGGCGTGCAGCTGCTGGTGCTGGGTCGAATCCGAATGGGCATCGCCTCGCCGTGGACGGATCGGCATCGGCATCGGGGGCGAGCCGTGTGGTGTCCACGTGTGTGTGGGGATGTGTGGGCGTGACGTGCGCGACTCGTCAGGGTCGTCCGTGTGTGTCCGTCGTGCTCTATACTTTGGCTTGCTGGTTTTGTGCTGGCTGGTTGGCTGGCTCCGTGTATTGTAGTACCTGCCACTAGTATTTTCTCTTTTTTTCTTTAAATTCACCCTGGCCGCCTCCGGTTTTCTGGCCGTCACCATCGCTTGTCACGTCACCAAGATAGACTCGTCTCGTCTACTGGCAATCGGATGCATCAAGCTTACGTCACCAACACTAGGCTGTGGATATGACACACGATGCAAAATACTATTTGCATACTGAAGATAAAATTAATAGAACTTGATGTATAGACGGCGGAACAGGCGAGCTGATGACATCTTCGTTAAGACGTGGCCTGCATAGAATGGAGCCATGGCCACCCATGCAGGGGGCTCTGCCTGTTCTGCACGATGATCGATCATGGTGACACTTTGCGCCGCAACACGAACCAGGCACACATTATTATGCTGGTGCCTCATGCTACCACGAGCCTTTGATTCTCTATCCAACCGTGCAAGTCTGTCGATTTGTGCACTTTCTCTATATGCTCGTAGATATGGTAACATTAAATCTATTATATAATTCGTATTTTATAACAATAAGTTTCTATGTGTCTTTTTCCATCCATATTCATATTTTTACCCTTTGTGTCACAGATATGTTCATATATAATGCATATCTATTTATTTTTTCTATCGAAATCCAACATATATTTACTTTAAATTATCCTTTTATATATTATTAGTGGCACTGTTCGCTAAACACACCTAGGTGTGCGTTTAGGACTCGAAGGTGCACATAAATGCCAAGCAAAGGCTCCAAGTCTAGTCTAGAGGATATGTATGTGCAATTAATTGTGACTAGACGAATCAGACAATGATGAGTCGAGATTAATTCCTAACCGCGTGGGGTCGCCGTCTAACTATGTTTAGCGTATAGGATAACGCTTTAACCTTGCAATGACGTGTGTGGCAATCAACTTGTGCACTTTTCTCCCATTCCCCGTGTGTCGATTTGCTAACAAGGAAACCAATTCCTTATTTTATGTATTGCTTTTTTTTATAAGGTGTTTTATATATTGGTTGATAAAATATTGAGTTGCTACTACATGTCTTTTACCATTTATATTCATATTCATATTTTTACTCTTCATATCACGCTTCCATTCATACATGCATGTCTACTTGATCTTGACAGTGATACACAACATATTGTTAGTTGCGGTGTTCATCTAAACACACCTAGGGGTGCTAAACGATATGGATATGCGAGTAATTGTCACTAGACAAATTAGAGAATTATTAGTCAAGATTCATCGTTGATTGTGGTTGTGTCTGGAATGTTTTATGTAATTAAATTCAATGAAGCTACGTTATTGAATGAATTGTTTGAATTCGTAAACTACAGCATTTTAGTGCAAGTATCTTTGAAGGTAGCCATATTTATAAAAAAAAAATTGTGTTGGTGTGGAATTTAGGCTACCTACACTTACTTCTTGAAAGGAATATTCCACCCAGTCAGCAAGATTCTCTGACTTATCCCACAACTCCCGCGATCATATTTGCCCTTTATCTCTACCCTTTTTTCTTTCCCTACCCTCCCTCTTCCCTGATTCATCCTTCCCTCCGGTCGCCGCCCCCCTCCATGGCCGCCGCCATCCACCTTGAAGCCCGGAAGCCTGCCGCGCCCTTCACATCTTCTCCATCCCCCTCGATTCGCCGTGACGTCGAGCTTGGAGTCCGCAGCGGCCAAATCCACCCAGCCATCGAGCTTGGAGGCCGCGGCCTGCCGTCTCCCTGTGCCGGCCATGGTTACTTCTACCGGATCTATAGCGGGATCCACTGCATTGGGGGGATGGAGGTTCGTCACATCCCCACGTTCTTCACCGCGCCAACTCGAGCGCCTAATCGCCAGCTACAGCGTCTCCCCGCGTCGACGTCTTCCGTCCACCGACCGCCTCCTCCTTCCCGAGGCTGTTGGCCACGCTGGATGAGAGAGAAAGGACAGGGGACGCCCATATATGCGCTGGAAATAGGGTGGGATGGAGCCTACCTGGCGGTAGGGAGAGGTATGAAGTTCGCCGTTGAAGCAGTAGGGTAACCCTATTTGCTATTGAATCCCGTGTAAGGTTGGTGAGTGCGGACAACCTTAGCATCTTTATATTGGCACCCAAACATGTTAGCCTCCATGTGCGAATTGAGCGTAGCCCAACTAATCATGTTTCTTGTAGTGGAACATGTTATCTGGGTTCAAGTCCTCCACTTAGCACCATGGGCGGAAGGGGGGCTAGAGGGGCCAAGCACCCCCTATGATCCAAAATTGTACACTAAGAAATTTGAAATTCAAATAAAATTTAAAAATTTAGTACTATTGGACCCCCTCCGCCACTGCTTAGCACACGTGTTCATATTTATTGGATTTATTCCATGATTTAACGGATCTGCTCTTTTAGTGGTAGACAATGTTCCTATCAACAACGAGACTTCCGTGGTGACTTCGCCAGTCTCATGTTGCCGGTCCAGCCCAGTCGTCTATGGAGGTACTCAAAAGAGTAGTGTGTAAGTGCGTGCATTCATAGGGGGTGTTTGGCAGCCCGGTCAGCCACGGAGCCTAGCCACCGTAGGCCGAGGCCCGTGCTTGGGCGCCCCAGCCCGGCTCCTAGCGAGGCCCCGTGCGGCCATCTCGGGCTCAGGAGGGTGGCTACGGGGAGATCACCAAATCGGTGTTTCTCCCATGGCCCGGCCTCCCTCGACCCCGCTGCGCTCTGGTTGGCCTCCCGCGCTGCTTCCTTCCCCATCATCGCCACTCCCCTCCCCATCATCGCCGCCCCTCTCCTTCCTCTCTCCCGTCGCCACGCCCTCCTCCGCTCGCCGTCACGCCTCACCGCCGTCCGCCGCTGCGACCACTTTCGTCCGTCGCGCCGTCTCCACCTCCCCCTCGGCTCGCCGTCGCGCCGCCTCCACCTCCCCCTCCGCTTGCCGCCTCGCCTCCCAGCCGCCCTCCGCTGCCGAGCTCCGCCTCCGCCGCGAGGACGGGAGCAGGCGACGGCGGCCCTGAGGACGGGGAGCCGGCGTGGGGTCGGCGGCTGCGAAGACGGGAGCTCCCCCTCCCGCCGGCGCGCCGGCCACTGCTGATCCCCATCGTCGGCGCCTATCTGCCAGCGCGCGTCTGCAGCTGTCCCCCGCCTCCTCTCCCACACTCTGCATGCCCCAAATGCTGCCGCACCGAGCATCGCTAAGATGCCGACGGTCATGCGGAGAGGGAGCAGTGCAGCGGCCATGCGGCGACGGCGACGAGAAGCGCAGGTGGCGGTGTCGGGAGGGTGGAATGAGGTCGCCGCCTCTCCTTCCTCCGCGCGGCCGCAGTCGAGGTCGCCGCCTTCTCCTTCCTCTGCGCCGAAGTCGAGGTCGCCGGCGAGCAGGCGCGGCGACGGCGAGCAAGTGAGGCGGCGGTAGCGAGGACGAGGAGTGGTGGCCTCGACGTATTTTGTGGCAACCAAACGTGAACTAATTTTATGCATTTCTATAGTCCTGTACAACCAAATACGAGCTAACCTTTACAAAGCTAGATACAACCGGACCATATCTAGCCTGTCCTACGGAGGCTAGCCAGGCCACATTTGGCCAATAGCCAAACAGACCCATAAGGGCCAGGTCCGTATGTGAGCATATGTATTGTACTGTGTTTGGGAAAAAAGTTAGCCTCCATGTAAAACTGTTGCTGCAGTAATACAGACCGTATATGTGACAGTTTATCGGAAAGAAAGAAAAAACACCGTCGACCCGTTCTTTTTTACATATGCCATCGACCCGTTGGTTGATGGTGACGGTCGACGGATGGCCATCCACCACACTTCACCGCCGTAGCCAGCCGTTTACCGGTCAGCCCTCGCGAAATTGACCGGTCTATGTGCTGTGCCTTTGCTAGCTTTTGATCATTGCCAGCTTCGTTGTTCTACAGACTGCGGGAGTGTTGGGATCCAGTGGTAAACTTTAGCCCGTGTCACGTCGGTTATTCGGACACTATTTATAAGTATTAAATATGATTTAATTAGAAAACTAATTACATAGACGAGTACTAATTACATAGGCGAGGACTAAACGAAGAGACGAATTTATTAAGCCTAAGTAATCTATAATTAACGAATGTTTACTGTAGCATCACATTTGCTAATCATAGATTAATTAGACTTAATAAATTCGTCTCGCCGTTTAGTCCACATCTGTGTAATTAGTTTTATAATTATACTATATTTAATACTTCTAACTAGCGTCCAAACATCCGATGTGACGGGACTAAAATTTAGCCTGGGGTGTTTGGATCCAAGGACTAAATTTTAGCGCGTGTCACGTCGGATATCCGGACACTGATTAGAAATATTAAATATGATTTAATTAAAAAACTAATTACATAGATGAAGACTAAACGATGAGATGAATTTATTAAGCCTCGGCGTTTAGTCGTCGTCCGTGTAATTAGTTTTATAGTTAGACTATATTTAATATTTCTAACTGGCGTCCAAACATCCGATACGATGGGGGTTAAAATTTAGTCTGAGGAACCAAACATAGCCAGCTACTGGCTTGGCTTCTGAGGTGGACTCAAAGCTGTAACCACCCGTGTGTTCCGGTCAGAGCGTCAGACCCTGACCCGACGAGCGCCGCTGCTCAACGACTCCCATCATCGTTGTGCAAGCGTGTGAGAACTCAGCACGCGCTGGAGCTGGAATTCCATTTCCAGCAGCAGTGCACCTGGCCAGTCAGCATTCTGAGTAGAGGCTGAGCCGTCTGCTGCTGGTCTACGCGGATTCGTTCGGATTATTGCAGGATCAGATCCAGACTCGTGTGAGTTGGGTGCACCGTGTGTCGTACTGGATCTAGATGTGAATGATGAATTGATGATGCTGACAAACACAAGGCAGATCGAGCTGTGCAGACAAGTGTCAGGTTGGCAGATGAGTTGCGAATGACAGTGGATAAACGAGCACGTTTCGTCAGAAAACGTCAGACTTAGAGTGAGACACGGAGAGTTGTCGCGACATCTTTGATTTGATCCTCTACTTCAAAGAGAACGTTCTTCTACATTATCCAAAAAAAAAAATAGAGAACGTTCTGCATCAACGATGATTGACCACCCGTAGTAAATTGTGCACACAGTTCGTCCATTTTATGATAAACAAAGGAGAGTCCGTATTCCAGCTGAACTTTTTTCAGGTCTTAATTTTCAGAGGCATGTTTCCGACTTCTCTACGCTCATGCTGCGTGGTCTCGCGGATTCAGGATTTTATTTGACTGCTCTAGTCATAACGAATTGACGAGACATTTCCAATTACTACCATACTTTGAAAAGGCGCGCTGACGCCTGATCATAGTGTGATTTCTGTAAATGGAAGGAAGATAATGTGTGTGCATCTAGTCTGTTTTTTAGCGTGCATATCCTACTGCTTGGAATGTTTCCGCAAGACACTTCTATTGTCCTGCTTTCAAGTCTCAATCCCACTCAATTGCCAAACAGGTTAACACTAGGAACATCCCAGCACATACCCGAGGTGGATTCTGAGAAAAATTATTGAGAGTTCCTTTTTACATTGACGTACTTCTAAATGTATGTATCAAGTCACCCTCCAACTCTCATCGAATTATGATGCAAAATATCAGATGACCTTTGGGCCGTAGGTCGATGACTAACCGGGACCTTTCTGGCCCAACCCAGTTCCAATTTAGCGACCATCATCCTCTCATGCAAAATGTCTGTGGGCTGGTTTTGGTACCCAAATCCTTCAAAAGCTCAAACATGCATGAACCAATACCTAAAATGCAAATCTAAATATTGTCTTAAAAGATAGTGTTAAAATAAGTTGTCATGTTCATCGAGAGAGTCTGTAAATTATGATGATGGTAAAAAACTTGAATTATTTGATTTTATGAGCGTCTAATAGTCTATATTAACTTATATATCAAATATTACCGAGGAGAAAGAGCTATACCATTATTTATTATGATCATCTAACATTAAGGAAGATTGGTGTTCATACCCCTACTAACAACTCCAACTGTGTTTTTACCCTCGTTTTTACAACTTTGTGATTTGACCCCCATGTTTTCAGAATGAAGACTCCGTTTACCCTTATTTCTAACCCTATTAGATATAGCTAGACTAAATTATTTAAAACAAATAGAAAAAACTTTCGAAATAGGGGGAATAGGCTAGAATGCCCCTTATCCTTTCACCCACAACCCAATGGAGAAAACCTGTTAGTAGCGTGGCCTGGGGAGACTAGGTGGCGGCGACATAGTTGCATGGGCGCGATCCGCCGACGATGGCGCGAATAGGAATATTATCATAATCCAAAAAAAAAAATAGAGGCAAAATCGTATTGGCATGATAGTCTTTTGGCACCGGAATTGATATTTGTTAAGAAAAATTAACTGAACAGGGGTAAAAGCTATCTTTGTTTGAAAATCTATGGATAAATTCACAAAAGCTACAAAAGTGAGGGCAAAATCACTGCTTCCTCTGTCCCAGAAAACAAGTCATTCTGGGTTTGTCCTAAGTCAAACTTTCTAAAGTTTGATCAAATTTATACGAAAAAATGTAAATATTTATAGTTCCAAATGAGTATTGTTAGATTTCTTGTCACATATATTTTCATTAGGTATCAAACTGATTCTGTAAATGACGATATATTTCTTTATAAATTTGGTCAAACTTTACGAAGTTTGACTTAGGACAAACCTAGAACGACTTGTTTTCTGGGACGGAAGGAGTATTAGACTCCAAAGTAAGGGTATGAACGCCAGAGCTCCTAACATTAAATCATATTTGTTTGAAAGCTAACCCTCGTAGGTCCTAAATACGCCCCTTGTGGCTATGTAGCTCATGCTTCAAAAGTTGAAGTAGTAGTCCCAAGGATGTTGTATATGGGCATGTTTGGCTATTTTTTTAAGGCCATAGACCAAATTAAATCTCACAAGAACAATTCTAGAGTTTTTTCTAAGAAAAATGCGTAATATTGTGTATTAGCATTATAAAAAATGTCGAGAATGGAAAAAAGGACCGCTACTTATAGCTTCAATGATGTCACCTACTCTCACACATCTTTTGATGTGACTCAACGAGGGTTATCAAGATGTGGGAGGTCCTTGATCCATACCCTATTTTAGAGGGCCTATCTGACTGTGTGCTTACGCCTGTTGTAATATTACTGTTGTACTCATGCCATGTACTCTATACCACATCGTACAACTCATCACGGTAACTGAAACGATGAACTTACGAAAAGGACAAGGATAACAGCTCACATTTCTATAACTATTTGCATCAACAAATAACACTTGTTTGGTGAAGTGGTGATGCATCTTGAATACTCTCCCTTTGTTTGAAAGCTATACCCTCATAGGTCCTAGTGTATCCCTTGTGGCTGCGTAGAAAAGGTTCAAAAGTTGAAGTTGTAGCCCCAAGGGATGGGCATGTTTGGGTATTTTGGAGACCATAGACCAAATCTGATCTCACAAGAACATGATTTGTTCTAGAAGTTTTTTTGTACAAAAAATGTGTACGGGTGTTATAAAAAGCTTTGAGAATGGAAAAATAGGGTTACTACTTATAGCTTCACTGGTGTCACCTACTCTCCCACATCTTCTGATGTGACTCAACACTGAGAGGGTTATTGAAAGGAGGGAGGTCCTTGATCCATAGCCTTTTTTAGAGGGCCTCTCTGTCTGTATGCTTATGCCTAGTTGTAATCTTGCTTATGGCTGTACTCATCCCGTCTGCTCTGCACTACATCCTTTAGTGCAACTCATCACTGTAACTGAAACGAACGAACTTATGAAGGCGACAAGGATCACAATCCACATTTCTATAGCTATTTGCAACAACAAGTAACACTTGTTTGGAGAGGTGTTGATGCATCTTTGAATACTCTCCCTTTGTTTGTCAGCTATATACTTAAGCTTTATTATGAGTTTTTATCTAAGAAAAAAATGTACAACTATGTACTAACATTGTAAAAATCTCCAAGAAAGGAAAAAATGGGTTGTTATTATAGCTTCAATGATGTCACCTACTCTCCTGATTTAACACTAAGAGGGTCATCAAGAGACGGGAGGTCCTTGATCCATGGCTTTTTTTAGAGGAACTCTCTAACTCTGTGGTTACACCTAGTTGTAATGTTGCTTGTGGTTGTACTCATGCCATCTACTCTGTAACGCTCCCTTAGTGCAACTCATCACTGTAACTGAAATGAACGAACTTACAAAACCGACAAGGATCACAGCTCACATTCCCATAGCCATTTGCACGAACAAGTAGCACTTGTTTGATGAAGGGGTGATGCATTTTTTAATACTCTCCTTTTGTTGGACAGCTATATCTACATGGGTCCTAGCTGTGTCACTTGTGGCTATGTAGCAGATGCTTCCAAAGCTAAAGCAGTAGTCCCAAACAATGAAGCATATATGGTAACTTCGGCTATATTTTTTTAGTCCATAGACCAAACTCGATCCCACAAGAACAAGCTTTATTCCGGGGTTTTTCTAACAAAAAATGGAGAGTGAACAGATTTTCCTATTAGTATAACTCACGATTTTACTTTAGAAAAGAAGCTGTGTACTACTGTGCACAAGCATTGAGAAAACCTTTGGGATATAAAAAGGGTTGCTACTTATAGCTTCAAAGTTATTACCTACTCTCCCACATTTTTTTGTGTGGTTCAACATCATAACTGAAACGAACGAATTGATGAAAGCGACAAGGATCACAGCTCACGTCCATGTAGCTAGTTGTGCCAGCATGTCTGTTGTAACTTTGTGGCTACTATTTCAAAGGATGAAACAGTAGCCCCAATACTTGTGTATATAAGTAGGGCATGCTTGCCTCTTCTTCTAGCACATATAGGCCATATTCGATCCCACAAGAACCGTAGAAGAGAAATGGAGAGAGGGAAGAAGCAAGTGGAAGATCTGATGACCAAGGAGGAGGTAGAGACGAGGAAGCGCAAGGCCCGACGTGAATATGAGACCATTGCTAGACAGGTTTGTGTCATTGTCTATGCCCCTATCATGCTTAGTTCAATCCAAATGTGCATTCTTGTGTTATCTTACCTTAAACCTGGGTATCTATTTCTCATCCCCAAAAAATCAAGCATCTACGATGCTCGTTTTCTTTTCTTAGTTGCTTCCACTTGTGAGGATCCGATGCATCTCCATGGGGATCCGATGCATCTCCATGTAACATGCATGCTCGATACTGTCTTTGAAATGGATTAGAAAGGGAAAGGGATGGTCGGGGTGGGGATCTTGGAGGATGGGATTGCCCATCCATCAGGCTCATATTCGACATTGTCTATTAGATCTACTATTATTTATCCCTTGTGGTAAATTCTAGGTTATGGCTACCATGACAGTTTTTAGTTGTATTTTTTGGCCAAGAATCATTCTCGCTGTGAAGTGAAAAGGTTTACTGATATATATGACTAGTCACCATATATTTGCACTTTCGAATACATGTGACGGTAGCCCAGGTGGTGCATCTCTCCGCCATGAGATCACTTAGCAGTGTTTAAGTCCCATAGGACACTTACACTGTTTCTCACCCGAGGATTTATTTATCAAATAATAAGTTCCCCTGGTTGTGTTGTGCCCACGTTTGGTTTAGGGTACACACATATGAGCGTTTAGTGGTATTACTTGTTTTTCATACGTATATATCAAAGAACTAGGGCCTCTCAATCTCTCTATATATGGTGTGTTAAGGACGCGCACACGTGTGTTTGTGTGGTGTATGTGAGAGTCCATGGCTGTCTTGCTGTATCCTCTCAGGAAATTTAAAACATTCATGGCAGTGGTGGATAACTGGGATTTGATTTCTAGCAGCAGTGACACAGCTTGGAGGGTCCAGTGATGTGCTGTGTTTGTTTCTAGCAATGTAGTCTGGTCACTACTACTAGTCTAGTAAGCAGCCAAAATTATTGCATGTAAGTGCAACTACCGGGAAACGGTCTTTGGCGTCGATCCGTAACCCCCATATAGCACCGAAAACCATACCGACACTACCGAATCGACACTAAAGACCCAGAGCATCAGCATCGGTTGTTGTGGAACGAAGGCAAGAACCGGTACTAAGGGTTGCCTAGGGCAGCTACGACGCTCGGTGGGCCCTCATGTAGCACCGATTGTGGTAATCACCCGGTACTAAAGTCCTAGCACCGCACGTGAGCCCGCCCTCCTTCTTGCACCGGGTTGTATCAACCACCGTACTAAATATATGGCGTCCACGTGCGTGCTCCGACATTTTTAGTGTTGGTTACAATTCTCACACGGTACTAAAATGATGCTTCCACGTGTTTTCTTACACACTTTTAGTACCGGTATTATTGTAATCGCTATTAAAGTGATGGCACCCACGTATCCGCTGGCACTCTTTTTAGTAGCGTGTTGTATCCTTGCCCGGTACTAAAATGATGACAATCACATTTTGTTAATTATTTATATATGCTATTATACTGGCAGTATATATTGCATAATAATAACATTATTGTATAATAATAGCATATGCACAAGATAATAATAGTACTATTGCATAATATATAGTAGCACTGCACTTATTACATAATAAGTTGTATATGTACATGATACAAATATATTTTTAGAACAAGCTTTTCAATAAGAAAGACAAGCATTCACCGTTTACATCATCTTTTTAATCATCAGGCAGTAAATAAACCTCTCCCTTACTAGGACTAAGACAGTAACAGAAAGCCAGACTAGAGTCTTAACACAAACAAAGAACTCGATCAGCAAATTCCAGATTTATCCAAACGTGAAAAAACCCCTTCTTCCTTCATAAATCGTAGAACCTATTTAATTGAAACAACCTCTAATGTTGAATTCCTGATATAAATAATCGTACAAACTTTTTTAATTGTGAGAATCTCTATTGTTTAATTTCCCACAATAATCATCAACGCAGTAGAGCAAAGAATTGGTGGAAAGGCAAATGGGCACGTGACCTTCCATTGTAAGCCCTGGCACTAGTTTAGTACCGGGTCTAATAAAGAGACGTTGATATTGTTAACTATATTAGTATTGGGTTGGTGTACTGCCCGGTGCAAATAATGAAATAATATTAGCTCCGGGTGATGTAACGACCTCCTTCTAATGCAAAAACATAAACACCGTCTCTTTGGGCGGCCCGGTACTAAAGTGCTCCCAGGGCTTCCGACAATGGCACCCCGGGATTCCCCCAGCATGGCACCCGGTGCTGATGCTAGCTTTAGTACTGGGTGCAGATTTGGCTGATTACTTTGTAAAATGGCAACTCCCAAAAGTTTGTTAGTGTACATTGCACTGTGCTCATGCTCCTTTTGTGCTGCAGTTCTTGCCTCTTATGACAAAGGTCGATGAGTTGTTGGAGCAGCACCAAGCACCCCAAGGACAGGACCTGGAAGGTACAATGGTACGTGTTTACCCACCTTTATTCTGTTGTTTGTTTCACTGTTACGCCTTGTGTGCTTCATGCAATTCCACAAGTTGCAGCCCACATATGTCTATGTTATGATACTAACTAAACGTTCCAAAGAACCCATATATCGTGCACTAGCTGATCGATAATAACTAAATAATGTGCAGATTGCTTCTTGCATGGGGTACGGCACCTCAGCCCGACAAGCTGGCTCTGAACGCTTCGCAGACGCTATGCGGAGGTGCCTGCAGCAGCTCGAAAGGGTCAAAGACGAAGACAGTGGTACCAGCACCAGCGGAAGCAGCCTCCTAGTTGCTGCTGATCAGAAACGCCAGGTGCCTGTGACCTTCGCCGATCCGAAGCCGGCCGGAGGTGCCCTCTCCCGACCAGAAGCGTGGGGTTCCTCATGGCGCCGATCCCAAACCTGAGCCTTCATCCCCATGAGAAATTATGTTTGTGACCGGGATTTGCAACCGTCGAACATAATAAGGAATAAGCTTGCTTGGTAGCGTCCGTCTTCAGGCACCGTCAAACTCTGTCAGCTTCGCATGGAGTTGAAATCGGTGATGTTTGCTTTTCTCTTCGAATAAAAGGTGAAGTGTTGCCGCCGCTAGAGACTTCATATAGGAAAATGCCATCGGCAGAATTTATATTCGCAAATATGTGGAGTACTCTATCATGTTTTGCTTTGACTTTCATCTTGTTAACACTCAAATTTGGCCCGTGGATGGAATTTTTGTAAGTAACGGATAATCCATGCTGGGTTTGTATTGTGTTTCTGTTTGGTTGGGCCGTTTTGGCCTGTGATCGGTTCCCACCGTAAGTGAATTAAGTTGTTTCGCGTTTGGTTGGGCCCGTCTGTAATCGGTCACAACGGGATCAGACCCCGGCTAGTACAAACCCGATAGCGCTCGAATCCTGGTGTTACCGATTCCCCTCCGCCGCCGCCGCCGCCGCCGCTCCCTCGCAACTCCCTCGCAAGCTCCATGTCTCCACCGCCGCTTGGTCCGCACCCTCGCAACTACCTTGCAAGCTCCATGTCTCCGCCGCCGCTTGGTCCACATCCTCGCAACTCCCTTGCAAGCTCCATGTCTCTGCCGCCGCTTGGTCCGCATCAGCGACGTCTCTGCTCCCGGCGAACCGGACTTGTGCCGCATCTCGCCGTCCTTACCCCTCCCTTAACCCAACCAAACAAATTACGTTAAGGATCCCCATGGTAACAGATAGCACCGCGATTGATTTCGTTGCCGTTGCCACCCCGCTGGCTGAACCAAACAGCACCTAGAGTGCTGTGGATCGTCCAAATGAGTAGAAGGATAAGGTCATAGGATCCGGGGATAAACAAGTAGGCCTTCGAAATGCATATGGTGATGTTGAATGCAAATTTCAATATGCTTCCAAAATTCAAATGGTCTTCTAATAATGGTTTAATTAAACTCCCTTTGCAGTATAGTTTTTTTTTTGTTGCAAGAAGTTCAAAGTCTTAAAGCTGTTTTGGCAAAAACTCATTTCTCTTCGGAATTGAGGGATTGGAGAGAATTGAGGAGAAAAATAAACTAGTTTTTCTCTCAATCCACTCTATACCCCTGTAATTCTAGTGGGAAATGGTCGATCCAATGGCACGTGCGAGAGTTGGCTGCGAGCCTGCGGCCTGCGGGGTTCTTCCGACTCGCTCATTGTACGCTTGGAGATGGTGTTCTTTTGAGTTTGTTTCTTAGGTACCGCTCTCCTCTTCCTGGAGCTGCCACCGGCGCCACCATGCCCAGCAAGGATGAGCTGCTTCGCTTCACATATCGTGGGATTCATGGCTAAACCTGTTAGTGGTTTGGGCTAAATCTGGTTTTAACGGTTTGGTTTTGCTCTTGGCCCAATCTGGTTTGGTCGCAAATGAGCCAACAAAGTGAGTGGGATGGTTTGGTTCGGAGGAAATGCAGAATAGTCCTAGGCGGTTTTGGTCCACCAAGTCCTCCGGTTCTTTCTTCCGCCATCCTGTCTCGACCTACGTGCCCGGCGCCGCCCGCGCCACAAGTCCGGTCGCTCCGCCCCGTCTCCACATCTCGCCTGGGTCGCCTGCGCCGCCGCTCCACCCCGGCTCCATCTCCGAAGTCTGGCCTAGGTCACCCGGGCGCTCCGGCTTCGGCGACGGGCCGGGTCACGCCGCTCCTGCCTCACCGTCGGCTCCCCGGGCCCGGTCACCGCCGGCGGACGAACCAGCCGCGCTGGCGCCGCGGCGTCGCGACGAGGAGGGCTCGCTGGGGCTGGACTCGTCCCCGGAGTTGGACGCGAAGCTGGCGCACGCCGTCGCCGCAGCGCTGGAGCTCAGCCGGCGGCGCAGCGCGGCCGTGAAACCCTCGGCAGCGGCGGCCCCGCGGGAGGGGCGCGGCGGTGCCGCGGCTGCAACCGGTTCTAAACCGTGGAATTGGTGACGGTTGGTGCGGTTTTGCTTCATTTTATTTGTGGCTTGGCTTGGTTTAGTCTAAGAGAGGTTACGGTGTGGTTGGTTTGGATTAAAATATTTCTGCTACAGTACACTAGCTTGGTGCGGATTTGGTCCAGATCTGAGACCATTACCAGGTTTATTCGTGGCGCAACGGCGCAAGTTGTGTGGAGAGTAGACCGGAGAGGATCATAGAACGACCGCGGGTGGCAGTTTGGAACTATGGAGTGGGCTCGATCTGCTAAAGGCCCACCAACGGTTCACCTTTGGTGCTCTGGCCAAACCGTTTCTGTAGACTACTGTCTCAGTACACGGAAATTGCTATATTGTAGACTAAGAAATTGTGCAAAAGAAAAAAAAATACAGAATTTCTAAGGCAGATTTCTCATCCTCTCATCTTCCACCCTTTTATCTCATTTGTATTTTCATTGGAAATGGAGGAGATAGCCAAATACTGGTGTGGCTTAGTGAAAAAAAATAGAAGGAAGGAAAGTGGAAGAGGCAGAAAATAAATAAATAAAAAATCTTCTGGAAGAAGAGTAGTCACTCCCGCAAAATTAAGGAGCTAAAAATAAAAAAACAAAATTTTAATTTAGTGTCAAAATAGAAAATTAGAAGGAAATCCGCCACCCCCTCTCCTCCTTTCTTCTTTCTCTAGCTTTCCCCCACCCTTAACTATAGATGGCTAAACGGGCGGCCCGGCACGGACCCGACATGGCACGGCGGGCCTTGGCCTCGGCCCAGGCATGGCAGTAGGGTTAGGTCGGGCCGGCACAGTCATGATTCGGACCGTGCCGTGCCGTGCCTAGGCACTGTGGGCTGTGCCGCGCTTCGGGCCGGCCCATTAGGCACGGCCCATTTGGCCATCTATACCCTCAACCGCCTCTCGCCTAGCCATTACCTTGCTGCTCCACCATCACAATCTGCTAATGAGACTTCTTGTTTCCTGCCATCAACCATTTACAACGGTCATCCGCCACCACTGTTAGGGTTCATCATTGCCCGAGCCCTCCGGGGTGGGGTGGATCCGGTGTCGGGGCGATGCGGAGCACCAGGTAAGTGGACGGTGGCCTGTGGTGATGGATCCGGCGTAGGATGCGCGGTGGACTGGAGCGCAACTGAGGAGAAGGGAGAAGAAAATAAGAAGGTGAGCCCGTGTCGGTGCTAGATGGATGGCGGTGGTAATTAGAAGCAGATGAATAAAAAAAGGAAAAAAAGTGATTTTTCATTCCTTAAACCATCTCTGTGTATTGTATATCCACCCTTACCTATCACTGTTGCAATCACCTCTCTCTCTCTGTCTACAGTAGTCTACAATGTTATTTTGTACTATATGCAGTCCATTTGAGCAACCCACTAAAAACAGATTTACGCATTTTATATTTTTCCAATAAAAAATACAATAGGTGGACATGAAGAAAATATAAGTATTGGATCCAAAAGGATCGTAAATTCCAGACCCTAAAGTTTTTTCCGAAGTGGACTACATTTTACTATTTGGAAGACTGGTCAACCCATTTATTTTACACCCGGTTTGGGCCAAAACTACTGAAAAAAATCACCTGTCCAGGCCAGGAAAAAGAACCGACATAAGTCGGGTCACTCCCTCCGCTCGCAAGATCAGGCAGCGTTGTCCTCTTCCTCCCTCCCGCGGTCCCGCCTCTCCCTCACCGCCGTCGCCGCCCGCCCGCCTGGCAACTGGCACCGCCCCTCCGCGCCCAACCCTGACCGTCCGCTGCAGCCGCCCGACCCAGCGCCGCAGGAGAAGGCCGCCGCGGTAGCGAAGGCGGAGCGGCCAGCACCGCCGCCGGCCGAGAAGCCGCCCGGAGCTGCTGCATGTGAGCGAGATTTTTTGATTCCTTCTCCGGAGAAGGAGACCCGGTGACCCATGGCGGCCACCGCCGGAGGGAGAGGCGCTCCCACTCGTCGTACGGGAGCGCGAGGCACCGCCCGCCTCTCCCTCCCTCGGCGACGACCGCCCCCCCCCCCCCCCTCGCCAACGACGCCCGTCCTCCGCCTGGCAGCCCCTCCCTCACCGGCGAGGCCCGTCCTCCGCAGTCCCGTCCCGCCCCTCCCCCACCGGCGATGCCCATCAGTTGCCTCCTGCCTCTCCATGGCGTGGGGAATTCCACGGAGAGGACAAACCATTCTTCCAAGCGGTCATTTATAAGAATAACAATTTTTCATTGGTTTTCTTGTGCACAACAAATTACAATGAAAAACAATTATATGTGTATAAAATTACAAAGCTGGCAAACATGCCCTAAATCTGATAAAGTAATGGGAACGTGACGAAATAATCTTTTATGGTAGAATATTTTTTAGAAGAAACATGGAGTAACGGTATTATGCGTTCCGTGTTGGGCGCATGCTTTGACTGGTGATAGTACGGTCCATGGTGCGACTACAAGGTCTGCAAGACTGCAACTAGAAAACGAAAAAGAAAATGAAAAGAAAAGTGGACTACTGGTGGTACAACCAAACAACGCGTACGTCGGACGGTCGGAGACTCAAGCCCGGGAGTCGGAGCGGTGAGAGACTGAGAGCGAGAGCTTGCGGCGACGCGATGGCGGTGCACTCGTCAGGAATCGGCGAACTCGAGGGCCCGATCCCTGAGCAGGTGCTCGTCGTCCACCGGAGTCTGGAAGCTGCCCAGGAAGCCGTGAACAGGTGGGTTTTAAGGCGGGGCGCATCCGACGCCGGGGCTGGGGTCTCCGAGTCCCCTGACCCTGAGCTCGCAGTGGCGGTCAGGGAGCTCGTCTCCCTCAGCTCAGACGACGGTTCCAACGGCCAGCGCGCCAAGATTGCCTTGCAGGTAATTAACCCCGTTACGCTCTGGCAATATTCATGGCAGTTTTATATATTTTTATTTTATAGAAAAACTTCATGTTATGCTTTGGAGGGAGCAAAATAAAGATCCCATCTAGGGTTCTAGATTCTAGAACATGTTGGACTTGGATGCAAATTTAGGAGGAAATTGGCCGCTATTAGCTCTACAACTCCTTTTCCATGGAATCTAGCACTGTCGGAAAATTATGTATAGGGAAACTAAAAAAATAGAGATAAAGCACCACTGAATTGTCCCTCAATCCACAAGGGAGATGGTTTTATCTAATTATCCCTAAGTATGACAGAATGGGTACTGAATTGTCCAATGAACTATTGAAATGCAATAGCACATAAGAAAGGAGAGTAACATCATGTATTCATGTTTCTACAGAACAACAACACAATGTTTAAAGTCCTAGATTATTTCACTACTTCGCACTGCTGGTTTAATCTGCATTGAAATTATACTTACAAGAAGCAAATTTGTGAAACATTATCTATTTATTTGACCCAATTGGCGTTTAATCCGTGAGAAGACTTTGGAAGAGCAGAGTGGGCTGGGTGGTCCGTTGGGGGAGATGCAGTCTGAGCCCAAGTGTTTGGTCAAGTGATGTGCTTGCTTTTTTTTTTTTTTTTGAACAGATAGTTTAGTTTATGGAATTTAGTACGTTTCTGTAGCTTGGTGTGGTTTTGGACTCCACTGTTGACGTTTGTTGATTCGCCTGTGGCTGGTAATCGCTGGCTCAGTAGTAGGTATTTGGTTCTCTGGGGGTGCTCTGCTGATGGCTTTGTCCACCCCGAATGCTGCGAACTGTTTTTCTGCCCCTTATGGCTTGCCTAAGACTGGGGAATAGAATGCCCTAATCAACATCACTGATTACTTGGCGAATTTTTCTGCCCCTTTAGGGTTTTTTTGCATTTTCAGTGGTTTATTTAGTGAAAATTCGCCAGGCACCTTCCTGGGTCACATTTGTGAAACCAATCATAAACCCTCAATTGAAGCCTGTACTTGGTTGAAACTTGAAATTTAATGTTTACTTTTAGTAGCAGTTCTGTTCATTGATCATTAAGATTATTCTTACCAGTGACCTTGTCAACTCGAATATAAGTGAGAATTTCTTGTTTCTGGTGCCTTCTGGCTTACAAGTTTTATTCACTCTAGAAATTTGTCTTTGCTCATCTGGATTTTATCAAAACCACCATATTTTAATAAATATGAGTATTGTTTTATAAAATACTAGAATGATCCCCCCTGAGTTGCTGCAGACATCTCCGGGGATTGCAAAAGCTATTCAAGAGCATGAGAGCTCTCATCTAGTGGTAGACTATCATCAGTCGCAAAAGCTAGTGGATGATGTGGCTCACTTACATGGACATCTTGTATGAAGGGATAGACTGTCAATGGATGCTAATGGGGCTTGCTCTTATTAGAGTAACAAATATACTTCCTCTGATCCAAAATATAGTAATTTTATACCCATTTTGTGACACGTTTTTAGTTTTGTCCATCTATATATAAATAGTTGGTTCACGTTACTAGATGTTTTAGACCAGAGGATGTATTAATACCACACCTTACTTGAATATAACCAGGCTGGAGCCCTCTCTGTTTGGTGATGTCCATGGACAGCAATGGATTTTTGCTTTTTTTCATTGCAAGTTGTCTTTTTGTGTGAAGATGATTCATGATGTAGTAGTGGTGACAACAATGGATAATCCTCTACTGAATATAACTATGCTGTGGAAGATTCCACGACGCTATTCAATAAATTCTGCTCATGTGTTGCTTATGCAGAAAGCATCAAACTAACAACTACTATTAATTTTCTTGCAGGAACTAATGGTGCACCTTGAAGATGAGTTCCGCCAAATTCTCATTTCCGGGACATATTTTCTCCCCCCTGACAGTCTTCAAGCATCACGACATAATAGCATTTCCCTCCCTGCTCAATCCTTCTCCTTCTCATCATATCTCAACTTCGAGGATCTCAGCATATCATCATTCACGACAACTACTGATGACAGCCAAACATCATGTAGCGGGTTTACTAGAGATTCTGTGTCCGCAGAACGGGTCCACCTGTATCTCATTGATCCTGAAGCTTCAATCCTGCTGAAGGAGATTGCTGAACTTATTATCCTTGCTGACCATGCCCCAAATCTTTGCCGTGTCTATAGTGAAATCCGCCACAGCACACTAATGCAGTGTCTTTATCTGCTCGGTGTTCAAAGTGAACATGCGGCAGCTATTTCTGAAGGTGGATTCAACATGCAGCTATATAGCCGCAAAGTGAAACTGTGGATTCAAGGACTCAAAATGTTTGTTGGCACAGTCCTTCCTGAGGAGCGTCGTGCTTGTTCTCAGATTTTTGGGTGCAACAACATGGTTGAGCAGGATTGTTTCACCAGAGCTACCACACGTTGTACTCAAGAATTGCTTGCAGTTGGAAGTGCAGTCGCCAAAGCAAATGTCCAGCACTATGAAAAATTACCCTTACTCCTACAAATGCACGAGGAACTTGCAAAGGTTCAACTAAGCCTACAAGACATGTTTTCTGGTGATACTAGGGACCTGATCAGTCAGGAGGCCAGCATCCTTCTTGGCAAGTTTGTGGAAGCAGCACGTGATGTATTGCCCGATGTCTTGAGTTTACTGTTCAATCACAGCCTTGATAAATGTCCTGCACTTGTTGATGGCAATATCCTTGCATTCACACAGTTTGTGATGGGCTTTATCAAAGTGCTTGCTAAATATAGGACCTCACTCAATCTTATTGTACACCTTGAAGAGGAGGTTATAGAGAGTACCCCTATGGCACCCTGGGAACGTTATGTGCTGCGGCTGCTTTCCCATTTGCAGTTGAAGATTGAGGGCGAATCTAAAGTTTACAAGGATGAACGCTTGCGTTATATATTCTTGATGAATAATGCAATGTATGTGCTTGAACACCTGCGCTCTTTGGTTCTCAGGATGTCCTTTGGGTACGATCAGACCCATGAAAAGCTTGTCCTGCTAGTGGAGGAGTACGCAACAGCTTATTTTCGAGCTACATGGTTTACAGCCGTGTTTCATTTGAGAGAACTGACATATCCTCTAGACCAACGGATGCAAAGCAGCATCGTGAAAGAAAGACTTAAGAACTTCAACTCGGCATTCGAGGAGATAAGCAGGGTTCAAACGACATGGAAAGTTACTAACCCTCAGCTTAGACAGCACTTGCGGATAATTATATTACATCAGGTTGTTCCAGCATATCGCGCGTTTCTCGGAAGGTACGGTACTCGATGGCCCCCTAATCCAGGTAAATACTATCCAGGTAAATACGTAAAGTACAGTCCTGAAGAGATAGAGAATCTTGTCCTGGATCTGTTTGAAGGTTAAGGGGAATGTGCTGTGACGGTGACGGAGTATCTTACACATATTTGTTGGTCCAGTCGGGGTTAATGATATACTGTAGAGATAATTTCTTTTAAAGGATTTCCGTTAGTCTCCCATCTATCAGGTGTTAACTCTCTGGTGAAAAGTCGTTTTTGCCCTTACTTATCCGTGGCAACTGAGCGCCGATTCCCCCGACATGGCCGCCAACATCCCTGTTCCTCCCCTGCCTAGGTCGCTCCATCACCATCTTCCATGGCCGGCGAAGAGTATGGAAGGGGCGTGCCTGTGGGTGCTCATGACCAGCGAGCTGGCGGACGCCGAGCTCCTGCTGCCCTGCTGGTGCTGGGCTCCATTGCCACAGCGATGGACGTGTTGCGTGGTACATTGTCGTGGAGTGTTAGCGAGCTGATTGGTCTTCTAGCTTAGCGATGCTTGGTCTTCTAGCTTCTCTACAGTTTCGCTTCAGTTATGCGTACTCTGTAATCTATACATGTAACAGTCCAACTATCAATGAATCAAGTCGTGTACTCGTGTTCATAAAGTCTCCATGGTATCAATCGTGTTTCATTCCTTACATCTCTTCCGCTTCCGCTTCCCTCTGCCTCCCCGTGTTCGGTGTTCATGGCCGACGACGACGCATCTGTTCCGGCCGCCGCCGCTGCACACGCTGAAGAAGCGCACCTCGCCGCCGAGCAGGCACAATTGTACTGTTAACCTTTTCTGCGGCGGTACTCCGCGGCGTCACGGTTGATGGCGTCGTAATATTTACCACGTATGAACTGTCTAGGGTGGTCTACAGTGGTCTTCTATGTCATATTCACGGTCAAAAGCTTGCGGCGCCCCTGTTCGTGCTGCGGCGCCACTGTTCGTGCTGCGGCGCCATGCAGTGTGGCACCGCAGGCTCTTTCTTTTTTAAAAATCGTATTTTTTCATATGACGTTCGATTGAGATGATCTTTATATGCAAATTGTAGCTCTCGACGAGATCTACAACTTTTTAGTTTTGAGTTTTTTTATTTGAAGTTGTTTAGAAGCTCTAAAAATTCATTATAAATCGATCTGTATTGTATACAATTTCTGTTTAGAAAAATTATATTTTTTTACATGTGGCGCGAGATGAAAATGATCTTTACATGAACATTCTAGCACCCAACGAGATCTACGATTTTGTAGTTTTGAGTTTTTACATTTGAAGTCATCTATCTGATCGAAAAATTTGTTATAAATCTAACCGTAATGTGTTAGTTTTTGGTTTTTTTTTAAAAAAATATTTTTACATGTGACGTCCAATGAAAATGTTTCTATATGAAAATTGTAAATTCTAACTAGATCTATAACTTTGAAGTTTTAAGTTTTTTTTATTTGGAGTTATTTAGATGCTATTAAAATTATTTTAGTTATAATATAAACGACGCGCGACAGATTTAAATATTAGTTTAAGCTATGTCGGAATAATGGACGGTGAATGTCCATTTTTATCATAATAATATTTCATTTTAAAAAAGTATGATTATATGAAATAATAAATCTAAACACTAATATCCAACAGTAGATGTTCGGTAATAATGATAAAAACAGAGCGATATTTGAAATCGCACAAAAAAAAGAATTTGATGTCATTTGAATACGTAGACATTATCGTATACCAATAATATACATTATGCTCTTCTCATTACATTTGATGGCACATCTAACCATATAAAAAGATAAAAAATATTGTTGTAAAACATAATTTTAATAACCGGATGAAGTAATGTTGTTAATATCTAATGGTTCAATGTGCTTTATTTTGTTGTTCCGTGGCTAAAAGAATAAAAAAAGCTAAAAAGAATCACGTTTTGAGAACAAATGAGAAGAATCAAGTTAATACATCGAAATTGAAAGCGAAGCCTTTTGCAGATATTAGTTATGGTGTTTTCGGGATAAACATTTTTGTTCAGTATATGTATCAATTGATTTCAAATTATTATTTTACGATGAATAGTTAGAAAAATATTTAATTAATTTCAAATGAAAAAATTCAAATCTACGGAGTTGTGGATCTAGTTGGGAACTACAACGTTTACGTAAAAACTTCTCATCCACTGTAACATGTAAAAATATTTTTTAGAAAAAATAAAAACACACAAATTACGGTTAGATTTATGGGACAACTAAAGAAAGACCGTCCGTGCTATTGACCTTTTGCACGCACATCCAAAAAAAGAAAGTAGCACTTCTGCTATTTGTGGCCCGCTGTTTGTACAGCCTAATTAGCTTTTCATTTTAAGCAAGCTTCTTGCAATGCAATATTATTTTCTGAACGACGATGCTGCATCATACAACTTCTACAAACAATAACAAATGTATACATCCGCATAGCTTATTTTTGCTTTTTGCACACTTTACAACTCCTACAAACAATAACAAACGCGCAGATTACGGTTAGATTTATAACGAATTTTTTGATCGTCGAGATAACTTCAAATGAAAAAAACCCAAAACTATAAAATTGTAGATCTCGTTGAGTGCTACAATGTTCATGTAAAGATCATTTTCATCCAGCATTACATGCAAAAAAAAATATAATTTTTTTAAAATAGAGATCGCGTACAATACAGATTGATTTATAATAAAATTTTAGGGATTCTAAATGACCTCAAATGAAAAAACTCAAAACTACAAAGTTGTAAATCTCGTCGAAAGATACAATTTTTATATAAAGATCATCTCAATCCGATGTTGTATGAAAAAGATACGATTTTACAAAAGGTAAAGCCTGCAGCGTCATACTGCATGGCGCCGCCATGAACAATGGTGCCGCAAGCTTTTAACAACGAAAATGATGTGGCAGACCACTGTAGAACACTTCGGACGGTTCCTACATGGCAAATATTGCGGCGCCATCAACCTTGGCGCCGCAGAGTGTGGCGCGCCGCAGTAAGGGTCAAAAGTGCAAATGGTTTCTGAAGGAGTCATTTGTGAAAATAAATTAGACCAGAGATCAAAAAGCAAAATTTGTGCGCAGGCTGTTGCTGTGCATCGCGCCGTGCGTCAAGCCGCGGCCGCCGAGCCTCCTGCCACGCGTCAACCTGCAGCCGCTGAGGCTGCTGCTGCGCAGCGCCGGCTCGAGGAGGAGGTCACTCGACATGAACTCGCCCTGGTCGACGCGCGCCGCCGCCTCCAGGCTGTTGATGACGCCGCTCGCGATGCCGATGGTTCCGTGCAAGATTAGGACGGCCACGGCGACGTTCCCCGTACCAACGCTGATGCTGTCGCCGCACTGTTGTCGCCTCGGGTGCGCCCTCAGGCGGCACAATGGGTGGCGGCAACCGTCGTCGCCTTCAGGGGGATGGTGTTGAGGCACACGTGGAGCGGTGGAGGCACGGCTGCGCCGGACCCAGAGGAGGATGACCACGCGGCGCACGGCGGCGGGGTTGCGGCCAGACCCACAGGAGGGCGACCGCGTGGCGCACGGCGGCGGTGCTGCGGCCGGACCTGTAGGAGGAGGACTGCACGGCGCACGGCACCTGGCCGGCCTGATTCGAGGAGGCACGTTTCTGGAGTCCAAGCTGCTGGGGCGTCTAGAGAGCGGCGCCTAGCAGGTCAGCAGGCTGGCGCGGCACGGGGACCAGGCTGGGCCCCTAGGCCGGCGGCGCACCTTGCTGCGTGGCGCGGCATGTGCTGGGGTAGGCCCGGGCATCGGCAGCCAGAGTTAACGGCAGATGGATGGAAACTAATGGAAGTCCCTTAGGGCCTGTTCGGCATGGCTCCGCTCCACCTTTTTCAGTTCTGCTCCAATTTTCTCCAGTCAAACAGGTACAACTCTAGGAACTCCAACTCCAGAAAAAACTTGGAGTTTTGGCCTAACTCCAAAAAATTCTTGGAGCAGGAGCTCCCAAAATGCTTTTTTGGAGGCTAGACATGGAGTTGCGCAAAAATTACCCACCACTGCCATCCTCCCTCCTCCCTCCATACTGGTTCGAGAAAAAATTCGTGATTTCTTTCTTTCACCGACCGGCGGCGACGACGGGGCACCACACAACCATATCGGGAGCAGCTTGCCGAAGAGTCCTTTGCTTTCCTCAGGGTCTCCATTTAGAACCCTGCGCAAATCAAGAACGAGATCGATCTATGGGTTATGGCACAGAAGTTGGCACACATGAGAAGTTGCATAGGTTCATCGGTTCACGGATGCTCACCGTTCCGTGTTGTCGACGTTCTTGCGCCGCCGAAAGACCCTGATGGAGATGTGCCCGTGCGGCAATTTCCTCGACCAACTTCGAGTCGTGTCGGCTCTGCCAAGAGCCGATGCTGAGTCCGATCAGGACTCAACCTTACGGGTTTGACTCGGACGTTCGCGTATGGGGCGCGGCTTCGGCAGACCCAATTGGGGCATACGTGAGCTGCCGCAGAAAAGGTTTCTGTGGAACCCTAGCCATGCCCTAGTCCAATCTCTCAAGATCCGCCGCCAAGTTCGTGGTGCTAGCACGCCAGCACTCGGCGTCACCTTTCCGCACGTGTGGATACCGTAGAGGCGTTGCTGTGACTGCTACGCTCATCAACCGACTCATCTCGTAGGTGACCGAGTGGTTCTTGACCGAGATCGGCTGGGCGACTCGGCATCGGCACTTCTCTCCATCGACTCGGCGCGCTTGACTCGGCACTCGGCTGCGTTAACTCGGCACCCGACTGCTTCGACTTGTCTTCCACTGCACTGCGCGTCTAGTGGTAATGACCTATGATCTCTTGCTTGTACGAGTTCTTGTGTTGTACACGGTAGAAGAAAATCGTTTTCTTGCTATGGTAGCCTACCCCGTAAACTTACATTGGTATGAGAACCAATCATACGTAGCTTTATGATCTAGATCGATGTAATAGATTGGATCTATTACCGTGGTAGATTGGATCTACTATGGCTCTATGATAACAGATTGGATCTGTTATAGGCTCTACATGTCAATTCATAGGATGGATTGATGATAACGGATTGGATCTGTTATTGGCCATCAGCACTGGCTCATTGGATGAGTCGGTATGATGTACATGGATGAAACTTTGACTCGGCTTGATTGGATCGACCCGATAAGTTTTCATAGATTGGATCTGTGGTCTATGGTTTTTGTTATCACACACCTGTTCTTTCTTGCATTAGATGTGTTAGAATAGATTTCCTTGAGAGAAAAAATCAAGAATGCTTGATGCCCTTCCAACCGCTACACCTATAAGGATTTTGATCGTTGTTTAGTGGATCTGCCAAAACAAGGTGCCATCAGCTGTCTTAATCAAATAGGATGGATGTTGGACATCCGCGCGTACGGGGTTGGTTTGCTCGATGAGGCTATCAAATCGGATTTGGGCCTTGGACATGGTGTTGGATGTTACGACATGGGATGTCGCCCAACAAGCAAGAGTCACATAGGATGTGATTGATAATGGTTGTCTACCGGTTTCGCTAAGTTTCTAGCAGTGATGCCAAAGCTCACTAGGACTTAGATAAACGCGGGTTTTGTCCACTATGTGTCGTGTAAGGAAATACGATTGCAAACATATAGTGCGTGCATCTTTTATTAAAATTGTTTTAATGAAAGATCTACATAAAACATTGTGCTGAATCTTTGCATATTTACTTCTTGTTGTAGTAGATAATGGCTGCTAATCCCGCTCCAAGTTTTAGTTTTACAAACTTTACAAACTGGTATTGAAACTTGATAATTGTTCTCAAACAAGAGAGAAAGGAATATGTTCTGGAGCAGCCCTATCCTGAGGATCTTGCGAATGGTGCTACCGCTGCTGAACGCAGGGCTCATGAGAAGCACTGCAACGACTCACTCGATGTCAGCTGTCTCATGCTTGCCGCTATGTCCCCTGAGCTTCAGAAGCAATATGAGGACTCGGATGCCTTCAATATGATTGAAGGGCTCTGTGGCATGTTTGAGAGGCAAGCAAGGGTCGAGAGGTATAATACCTCAAAGGCTTTGTTTGGCAGCAAGCTAGCCGAGGGGAGTCCGGTCAGCCCTCATGTGATCAAGATGATTCGTCACATTGAGGCACTCGACAGACTTGGTATTGATCTTGAGCCAGAGCTTGCGACGGATGTGATCTTCCAATCTCTGCCTCCTAGTTTCGAGCCGTTCATTATGAATTATCATATGAACAGTTTGGATAAGACTCTGACCGAGTTGCATAGGATGCTTAAAACTGCCGAGAAAAGCATCAAGAAAACTGCAAGTCATGTGATGATGATCCAAAGGGATAGTAAGAAGAGGAAGCACAAGAGCAAAGGCAAGGTTGAGGATAGGATCCAAAAGCCTAAGTCGGATGCCAAGCCTAAGGCTGGTCCCTCTCCCTCGGACAAGTGTTTCCACTGTGGTGATAGTGGACATTGGTCGAGGAACTGCCCAAAGTACTTGGAAGAGAAGAAGAAGAAGAAGGGAAGTGAGACTTCCGCTTCAGGTATTAATGTTATCGAAATTAATCTTGCAACTTCTTCTAGTGGATCATGGGTATTTGATACCGGATCAATGATTCACATATGCAAGTCGTTGCAAGGGCTAAATCAGACTAGAAGTTTTACGAGAGGCGAGCTGGATGTGCGCGTTGGCAATGGAGCAAAAGTTGTTGTGTTGGCAGTCGGCACATATCGCTTGTCGCTTCTTTTAGGATTAATGTTGGAGTTGAATAATTATTATTTTATTCCAGCATTGAGCAGAAACATTATCTTCTCTTCATGCTTGTAGGAGGATGGTGGTTATGAGATAATAATAAAGAACAAGTGTTGTTTTGTTTATTTGAATAACATGCTCTATGCGTGTTGTCCATTAGTGAATGGATTGTACGTTCTTAATCTTGAGGATGCACCGATTCTTAACATTAATGCTAAACGACTCAAACCGAGTGATTTGAATCCTGCCTATATCTGGCATTGCCGCCTTGGCCACACTAACAAGAAACGTCTAGAGAAGCTCCATAAAGATGGACTACTCGACTCATTTGATTATGAATCATTTGAGACATGTGAACCTTATTTACTTGGCAAGATGACAAAGGCACCCTTCACTGGTCAAGGTGAGAGGGCGTCCGAGTTATTGGCCCTTGTACATACTGATGTATGCAGTCCAATGAACTCTGTAGCCAGAGGCGGTTTTCAGTATTTCATTACTTTTACTCATACTGATGTATGCAGTCCAATGAACTCTGTAGCCAGAGGCGGTTTTCAGTATTTCATTACTTTTACTGATGACTTTAGTAGGTATGGCTATATCTACTTAATGCGACATAAGTCCAAGTCATTTGAAAGGTTCAAACATATCAGAATGAAGTGCAGAATCACTCGGGCAAGACGATAAAATTCCTGCGATCTGATCGTGGTGGAGAATATCTAAGCCATGAGTTTAATGATCATCTGAGTAGTTGTGGAATCGTTCCACAGCTGACTCCACCCGGGACGCCACAGTGGAATGGGGTATCCGAGAGGAGGAACCGAACCTTGTTGGACTGGTTAGGTCGATGATGAGTCATACCAATTTTCCGTTGTATTTTTGGGGTTATGCTTTAGAAGCTGCTGCGTTTACTCTGAACCACATTCCATCGAAGTCTGTAGAGAAGACACCATATGAGATATGGACTGGGAAGAGTCCCAAATTGTCTTTCCTTAAGATTTGGGGTTGTGAAGCTTATGTCAAGCGTTTGACGTCTGACAAGCTTCATTCTAAATCGGACAAATGCTACTTTGTGGGCTATCCTAAGAAAACCAAAGGATATTATTTTTAACCGGGAGGATGCAAAAGTATTTGTTGTCCGGAATGGTGTCTTTTTGGAGAAAGAGTTTCGCTTGAAAGATGAAACCAGTCGGAACTAGGTGCAACTCGAAGAGGTTCGAGAAACACTGAAGAATGGTTCTGATCCGACTGATTTCCAACAGGATGAGTCAAATGTTGAGTACTCTGTTGAAACACCATTAACCCCGCGTAGGTCACAAAGGGCACATCGTGCGCCCGACCGCTACATGTTCCTCACCATGGGTCAGCACGATGTATTGTTGTTGGACAATGATGAGCTTAAGACTTACAAAGAAGCTGTGATGGGACCCGACTCTAAGAAATGGCTGGAGGCCATGAGATCCGAGTTGAAATCCATGGCGGACAACCAAGTTTGGAACTTGGTCGAGCCACTTGATCAGGTGCGACCTATCGAGTGCAAGTGGGTTTTCAAGAAAAAAATAGACGCTGATGGAAATGTTCACATCTATAAGGCACGGCTTGTGGCAAAAGGGTTTCGTCAAATTCAAGGTGTTGATTATGATGAAACATTTTCGCCCGTAGCCACGCTAAAGTCTATCCGGATCCTCCTAGCGATTGCCGCATATCATGATTATGAGGTGTGGCAAATGGATGTCAAAACGGCTTTCCTTAATGGAAACCTAAGTGAGGATGTGTATATGACACAACCTGAAGGTTTTGTCGATCCATAGAATGCTGGGAAGGTATGCACGCTTTTGAAGTCCATTTATGGACTCAAGCAAGCATCTCAGAGTTGGAATCTACGTTTTGATAAAGTGGTCAAAGGGTTTGGTTTCATCAAGAATGTAGAAGAGCCTTGTGTATACAAGAAGGTCAGTGGGAGCGCACTAGTCTTTCTGGTCTTATTTGTAGATGACATATTGTTGATCGGAAATGACATTCCTATGTTGGAAGCTATGAAGGACTCGTTGAGAAAGAGTTTCTCGATGTAGTACTTGGTGACATATTGTTGATCGGAAATGACATTCCTATGTTGGAAGCTGTGAAGGACTCGTTGAGAAAGAGTTTCTCGATGAAGGACTTGGGAGAAGCAGTTTACATTTTGGGCATAAAGATCTATAGAGATAGGTCTAAACGCTTAATTGGTTTAAGCCAAAGTACGTATATTGACAAAGTGTTGAAACGGTTCAACATGCATGATTCCAAGAAAGGTTTCTTGCCTATGTCACCTGGCACGATTTTGAGCAAGACTCAGTGTCCTTCGACTACTGATGAGCAAAAGAGGATGAGTGAGATCCCGTATGCCTCCGCAATTGGATCCATTATATATGCCATGATATGTACTCGCCCAGATGTCTCCTTTGCTCTAAGTGTTACGATCAGATACCAATCATGTCCAGGTGAAGATCACTGGATTGCTGTAAAGAATATCCTTAAGTACTTGAGAAGGACTAAGGATGTGTTCCTAGTGTTTGGAGGTGAGAAAGAGCTCGTAGTAAAGGGTTACACCGATGCTGGTTTCTAAACAGACAAAGACGACAGTAGATCGCAAGCTGAATTTGTATTCTGCCTCAATGGTGGAGCGGTTAGTTGAAAGAGTTCCAAGAAAGATACCGTGGCTGATTCTGCAACAGAAGCCGAGTATATTGCAGCTTCGAAAGCTGCAAAGGAGGCAGTTTGGATCAGAACATTTGTTTCTGAGTTAGGTGTTGTTCCAAGTGCTTCGAGTCCGTCGGACCTTTACTGTGATAATATCAGTGCCATTGCTCAAGCTAAGGAATCTAGATCACACCAAAAATCCAAACATATACTCCGGCGATATCACCTGATCAGAGAGATTATTGATAGAGGTGATGTAAAGATATGTAAAGTGCACACGGATCTAAATGTAGCTGATTCGTTAACGAAGCCTCTCCCATAATCCAAGTTTAAGGCACACACGAAAGCAATGGGTATTGGATACCTGAGTTGACTCTAGTGTACGTGGGATGAGAATTTGTTATGTTTTATTTCGAATAAATGTTATTCATTGTTGTTCCTTAAACATGTTGCTGTAAACAATGGATCAACGAGTGCGTCACTCGTTCATGAGACTCTTGTTTAAATGCAATGCTCTAAATGGTCTCTAGCCTATAATCTTTATTTAGGACGATAATGATTCAAGGGCTAGCACATGGATTGATTGATGATCATGTTTCGTGGATCATGGGTATTGAATACCGAATCAATGATGTGGACAGATGTTAGTGAATATTGTGTCGGATCTGACTCACTCTGAGACGTTGCAGAGATTGTTATGCTTAAATGTGCCATCAAGCGCTCTTGAGTGATATACCCGCTAAATCCTTTGACCTGAGATCACCATTGATTCTCACTGTGCGTAGTGGTGTACTTAGGGGTTACCAAACGCTACACCATAACTGGGTAGTTATAAAAGTAACTTTCGGGTACATTACGAAACATGGGTGGGATGTGAGTGGATCAAGATGGAATTTGCCCCTCTCACGTAACGAGAGAGATTGCCTCTGGGCCCCTCGAGGTGGCTGGATTAGAAAATGCATGACCGTGCTATGTGATTAATGGTTAATCACATTCGAACTAATAGTTAGTCCAGTAATCCACCATTGACGAGTGAAATTAGTCTGACTATTAAACAAGGGTGGCACAAATCTTGCCTTGGGTCGGACTGGCGTCGCGTGGCAAAAGGATATAGGACGAGTTATATATAAAGGTTTGGTTGATATGATCATTGTGCTTTCGGGGGTCAACATGTGCTGCTAGACGCCGTTGTTGATCGGTTGGCTTGAGAAAAGGTTTTTCGCCATGGTCGACTGCATGAGAATCTACAGGGTCACACACTTAAGGGATTGGTGGCACTAGGATATTGCCCCTTAGGCAAGTGGGAGATTGATGGAAATGTGCCCGTGCGGCAATTTTCTAGACCAACTTCGAGTCGTGTCGGCTCTGCCAAGAGCCGATGCTGAGTTCGATCCGGACTCAACCTTGCGGGTTTGACTTGGACGTTTGCGTATGGTATGCGTAGTTGGACCTTTATGTGGACTCGGATACTTGATCCGCGAAAGAATTCTAATGGGCCTTTACATGGCTAAAGCCCATTAGTGGAGACTATATATATGCATCAGGGGGCACGGCTTCGGCAGACCCATTTGGGGCATACGTGAGCTGCCGCAGAAAAGGTTTCTACGGAACCCTAGCCGTGCCCTAGTCCAATCTCTCAAGATTCGCCGCCAAGTTCGTGGTGCTAGCACGCCAGCACTCGGCATCACCTTCCCGTACGTGTGGATACCGTAGAGGCGTTGCTGCGACTGCTACGCTCATCAACCGACTCATCTCGAAGGTGACCGAGTGGTTCCTGATCGACATCGGCTGGGCAACTCGGCATCGGCTCTTCTCTGCATCGACTCGGCGCGCTTGACTCGGCACTCAGCTGCGTTAACTCGGCACCCGATTGCTTCGACTTGTCTTTCGCTGCACTGCGCGTCTAGTGGTAATGACCTATGATCTTTTGCTTGTACGAGTTCCTGTATTGTACACGGTAGAAGAAAATCGTTTTCTTGCTATGGTAGCCTATCCCGTAAACCTACAGACCCTCGAGACCCATGCGCCCACGGTCACAGCGAATGAGCGGTCGTCGACAGGCTGCTCGGTACGGTACGTCCATGCGCCAAGCAAGAACACGGCAAGGCACAACACCATCATAGCCCAGCACGCACCGAACCCAACGGTCCAGCCGGCGTTGTCCTCGACGTAGCTCAGCACCGCCGTGGACAGCGCGTAGCCCCAAGAAATGGAGAAGTGGAACGAGTTGAAGCTGGTAGAGCGCGGCGTAGACGAAGGTGAGGTGCGCAGTATGAGGCGTTGACGCCGCCGAGCTCGCGAACTGAGGCTGTCTGGCAACTTGCAACTCCTATTTGCGTAGGGAACAACCCATCACACTAGTCAATTCGGCCTACCAAGAAGGGTAGAGTGGGTAAAGCACAAAAAAAATCATGTATTAGACAACCTAAAGCGGAGCTTCAAACCAAACACTCCCTCCACCCACTCCAAATCTGAGGTAGAGCTGCTCCATGTTAGAGTTGTGAGAGTAGAGTGAAAAAAAGTGAAGCGGAGCCATGCCAAACAGGCCCTTAAAAGGCATCAAAATTTTTAGTGAAGGCCGAGAAGGGAAGATTTCAGTTTTAAGGGCTAAGAAAGGAACCACGTTTTCAGATAGGGCCAAATAAGGAAGGGAACGTATCCGGTGCAACCGAGGAAACGGTGCAACCACCGTGCAACCCTACTAGAAAAAGTTTCAAAAAATTCCGAACAAAATTATGAATGTACATTTCAGCCTACCCCATCTATATATAAAATTTTATGATCAAATTCATCCTACTATGTCAGTTATAAAAAAGATAAATTTTCTGACAAGAAATAAAGTTCAAATACACCCTAAATTTGTCTTTTTTGTAACTGCTAGAGCAGGACGAATTTGATCATAAAATTTTATATATAGATGGGGTAGGTTGAAATGTACATTCATGATTTGTTTCATAATTTTTTGAAACTTTTTCTAGTAGGGTTGCACGGTGGTTGCACCGTTCCCTCGGTTGCACCGGATATGTTCCCAATAAGGAATTCCCTCAATGATACATGTATAAACACATGTAAGCCTTTTAGCCTACTCATCTTGGAGCTTTCTGATCAATGGTAATCGGTACACATGCAAAAACAAAAATGAATGTTGTGGCTAACATCTGTTCTCAAAACTTCAGTATCAGAAGATGCATATACTTGTGTTGCGTATACGGTATACCTCTCTTTTGTTATACTCCTGCCATGTTAAGTATTGGCGCTATAGACTGAAGACAGTCTAAACTGCCTATGTTAAAACTTCAGTATGACAGTATCAGAAAGACACATATAGTTGAAGAGGGAACAACCTCTGGTTTTATAGACAGAGGAGAGAAATCGGACCTCAAGCGAAGTCGAGGGGGTCTTAAGGAATTTGTGGAAGGTAGATGGGATTTCCGTCCACCAGTCTGGACCCGAGGCCCGTTCTTGGCTCAGCAGCGGCCCATAAAGCAAACCCCTCCGCCAGCCCACTACGACCACCGCGTCGTTCCCTGGGTCCCACGTGCTGTGTGGACTTCGGCGGCATCCATCGAAGCTGATCCGCTCCCATATTTTGCCGTTTCCCTCCCCACAATTCAAATCCTCCCCCCTTCCAATCCCAACGACGGAGCCCGGAGCCCACCACCGGCCATCTCCTCACCGCGCCCGCACCGCACCCATGGCGCCCGCCGCAGCCGGCGCCGGCGCCGGGGACTCCGCTCGCCTCGCGCGCGAGGTGGCGCGGGTGCTGGACGAGTGCTGCGCCTCCCTCGCCGTGCACCCGCGGAAGCTGCGGGAGCTCGCGGCGCTTCGGTCCTCCTCGGGAGGCGCCGGCGCCGGCGCCGGCGACCGCTTCCTCTCCGCCTTCTGCACCGCCGTCACGCCGCTCTTCGACTTCTCCCGCCGATCCGCCGGATCCGACCGCGCCACCCGCTTCGTCGCCGCCTTCGCGTCCGCGTCCGCCTCTTCGGCCGACGGCGGTGACGACGGGTTCCTCGAGGGGTTCCTTCGCTTCCTCATCAAAGCGTCCGAGGCCGCGCACCGCCCCGCCCGGTCCCGCGCATGCCAAATTGTCTCCGAGGTTAGCCTAGGAAAAATACTCGAAACTTTGTCATCAGTTACGTTTTGTCTTCCCTTTTGCTGCCTCGTGATGGGATCATTTTTTTTTGTGTGAAAATTAGTTTCCCTCAGTATACGCTATAATGATGTTTATTTAGATGTTAAAGTACGCTTGACGTTACCTTGAACTGTTTTCCTATTTAATTAAGCTTAGGTTCAGCTTTCTTGTGCAAATATGCTCAGCAATAGTCTGGATGTGGCACTTGTAAGTTGTAAAAAATCCTTTGATTTCTTCAGAATGCATATCGAAAGGGGAAAATTCTAATTACCAAGAATCTTATAACTTAGTTTCAAGGAAAGAATATTATACCTTGACTGGCCCTTCATTTATGTATTGTTGAACCCTTCATACTTCATATTTGTAATTCTGCTTGCAGATTATAATGCGGTTGCCAGATGATGCTGAGGTGAGTGATGAGATTTGGGATAAAGTGATTGATGGCATGAAGGTCCGGGATCAGGATAAAATCCCTGCAATTCGCTCTTTTGCCGTGCGCGCATTGTCCCGTTTTGCGGGTGATGGGGAGGATGGAGGCATTCTTAATCTCTTTCTCCAGACCCTAGCCAATGAACAAAATGCTGTACGCAACATCATTCTTAATGACTTTCCAGTTATTAATATTGGATATGTTCTGGTTGTTGTATCTAATGGTGGCCTTGTTCCATTTTCGAAGGAGGTCCGGAAGACAATTGTTTTGGCTCTTCCACCGTCAAATGCTACATTGGAGAGTGTTATTGAATCAACACTTGACGTTAGTGAATCGGTTAGGAGAGCAGCATATTCTGTGCTTTCAACTAAATTTCCCCTGCAGAGTCTTAGGTAAGTTGCCATATGCATTGGAAGTACAGCAGACCAATCCAGGTGTATGCAATGCATGATTTTTACTGTGTCAGTGAATTGATTGTTCTTTTGATGCTTTCAGCATCAAGCAAAGGACTACTCTCCTTCACAGGGGCCTCTCTGATAGGTCACCTTCAGTATACAATGAGTGTCTGAAGATGTTGAAGGACGAGTGGCTTGTCAAATATTGTGGAGGAGATGTAGTTGCCCTTCTCAGGTTTCTTGACGTTGAGACATACGAATCAGCTGGAGAATCTGCCATGGCAGTGCTTCTGAAGGATGGTGCTTTGCAAGTGCAAGATGGTCATGGTATTAGGCAGTACTTAACTGCAACTGGTGAGAATGAAGGTAAATCTAAACAAAACCACAAACCCTTTAACATTTCTCCCTAAAGTTTCTTCCTCCCAGTCTATCTCATGCTTTCCAACTGATCTTCCTGCAGATTTTGTTGATCTATTTATGTTCATTGTGAAATATGAATGACAAAGCAATTAACTCCAATGAAATGAATAAACTGCAAAGATAAATCCATGCAATCGCTATGTTTTCTCAAATTGCTTCGTTCAGAAAAACTAGAATAATCAAGCTGTCTCTGGCTATTCCTCCCTTTTCTGCTGGTTGATATCAGCATTTTTATAATATTTTTTGGCAGAACAAGTAGCTAATATTCAACTCATGGATGCTGAGGCTGCTCTTTACTGGAAAATCATGTGCAAGCATTTGCAAGCTGAAGCTCAGGTGACCACCAAAATATTTTAGCTTGTTATGCAGCATTTTGTGCTATTTTTGTAAGCATCAGATGACTAGGATAGTATTTTTTTTGCCAACTGTTCAATATAGATAAACACAAAGTATAACTTTCTTTTGCTGAAATGAACTTCAATTTTGTTCTAATTTTGCATCCAAAAGCATTGGTAGCAAAGGCTAGGTATAGGAAGCTTGACTTTGCAAAGAAGTTCTTTAATATGTCGTGGTGAGTGACAGGGTTACTCAACATATTGTAATAGTTCATAACTAATGCTACTTCATAACAGCAGCATCTGATTAGGTGCAAAAGCTGCCGGTGATGACTTGATTAATTTCTTTATCAAATGAATGACCTCTGAGATTTTATTGTTAGGCCTCCACTATTTATGAGGACACAAATTTTCAATGAATGATTAAACAAGATGGTGAATTAAAAAATTAATATTTCCCCTTAAATGTTCTTCCTCCCAGTCTATTTTGGTATCTCCTACTTTCACCTGATGACATCCCTCCCTTCCTTCCCGCCCATGCTGACCATGCCTTGCTTATGCCTATCCACCTTATGGTTGGATTCTTGGATGGAACCTTTACCAAGCATGGGAAGACATCTTTCTGCTAACTTCTCATAGGATATATCGAAACTAGGACTTTTCTCTGTTTCTACTGGCTGTATTGGCTTGTTCGTGGATTTCAATACCATTTTAAAGTGAAAATAAACATCAATACTTTATTTATTCAGTATTTTTTTTCCTGCAGGTCAAAGGTTCAGAGGCTGCAACAACTACAGGTGCAGAAGCAACAATATATGCTTCTGAGGCTTCTGATAAAAATGACCTTCTAGACAATATCCTTCCTAGCACAATTACTGATTATGTTAAATTGGTAAAAGCACACCTTTCTGCTGGTAAGCAAGAGTAATAGTAGGCTGTTTTTTCACTAGAAAAGATAGAAGCTGAGCATTATATCAATGTACAGACTAATTCCATTGCTTGCTTGATCATTTCAGGACCAAATTATCACTTCACATCAAGGCAACTATTGTTGCTTGGTGAAATGTTGGACTTTTCTGATATTATGAACCGAAAAATTGCGAGTACCTTCCTACATGAGCTTCTGGTCAGGCCTCTTGAACATGAAGTTGATGATGATGGGAACCAGATTGCGATAGGAGACGGTGTGAGTCTTGGAGGAGACAAAGAGTGGGCAAAAGCAGTGGCAGAGTTGGCCAAAAAGGTGCATTCTTCTGTTGGCGAATTTGAAATGGTGGTTTCCGCTGTTGTTGAAGAGCTTGCTAGACCTTGCCGGGAGAGAACAGCTGATTTCATGCAGTGGATGCATTGCCTCGCTGTGACAGGTCTTCTTCTTTTGAATACTTCTTCCCTACGGAATCTGCAGGCCACAAGAATTAAGCCTTCAGAACTGCTTGACTCTTTGTTGCTTCCCGCAGTAAGTCCAATTGTTCCACAGTCCTCCATGTGTATACTGTATGGTACTTTATATGCTTATATTGTTCAGCTCCTACCTCCTATGTACACTGCATTTGCTCGTAAGGTTACCTAGAGCTGAATGTATGAAGTTTGTGTCCTTGGATCTTATCTCATGCAGGCTAAGCAAAATCATGTTGATGTACAAAGGGCTGCTTTAAGATGCCTTTGTCTTCTCGGATTGTTGGAGAATAGACCTAATGCAGAGTTGGTGAAGCAGTTGCGCTTATCTTTCATCAATGGACCTGACCTGGTTAGTGCCATGGCTTGCAAGGCCTTGATTGATCTTGTAACTTGGCATGGACCACAAGAAATAGATCGAGCCATTGGAATTGAGTTGTCAGATCCTAGATATGAAAAGTCTCAGTTCACTCAAGTTAACCTCTCTGATATGAATGATGATGATCTAAACATTGGAGTTCTTGATATTCTATTTTCTGGATTCCATAAAGATGATTGGGAAATCAGTCTAGAGGGTGATAATCATGATAATGTTCCAACAATACTTGGTGAAGGTTTTGCAAAAATTCTTCTTCTTAGTGAGCATTTTGCAAGTATACCTGTTGATTTGCATATTGTTATCCTTGCTCAGCTCATTAGATTGTATTTCTCGGAGGAAATTAAAGAGCTTGAAAGGTCAATTGCTCATCTGTCCTCAATTTTTTCCAGGCATTTTGTTACCTCTTGTTCTCACATGCATTTTTTTTTTTCAGATTGAAACAATGTCTGTCTGTCTTCTTTCAGCACTATCCTGCATTTTCTGAAAAAAACAAGGCAAGCTGATAAAGTTTACCATACACCAGACTGAATTATTTTAGGCAACTTAATCCCAGATTAAATTTACTGACGGAACCTTTCATTTCAGAGTTGTATTTCGAATGCATTTTTACCAGTCATGAAAGCCATGTGGCCTGGTATATATGGTAATGCTGGGGGCAGTGCACATGCTATTTCAAAGAAGCGGAAACTTGCGGTCCAAGCTTCTCGGTTTATGGTGCAAATGGTGCAAACTCAATTATTTTCTACAGAAAGTACAGACCAAGCTTCTAAGAGTCCTGAAAGTTCTTCAGCTTCAGCAGCTATGTCAAATAATTTTGACATCAGTGAGGAAGGGCTTGCTATCCGTATAGCTGTGGAGGTATTGTTGAATAATCTAGAAATAATGCAGGTTTCTTGAAAAAAACTAGAAAAATATATTATTTACCATTGCAGCACACTAAGCTAAAGCAAACATCCTCACATCTTTTTGTTCAAATTTATATTATAGAAGTTCTAGGAAAAATTTGACATAAAATGCTATGAATGTTCTAGGTTGCCAGTTGCCCAGATAAGAAGACCGCAGCTGGGAAAGCATATGCTTTGGCATTGTGCAAGGTTGCTGTGCTTCTAAGGTTCCGTCGATCAGAAGATAAGTCCATCAAGTGCATGAGGGGCCTGGTTAATTCTTTGGCTGCTTCAGCGGCTTCCGATAAGGAGCTTGTGAAGGAGCTAGCTCAAATGGCAGCACGGCTTAGATCACTAGATGCCTGCCCAGATGAAGAATTGTCACAAGATGAAGCAGATGCAATATTCAGTACGTCTAATGAATAATAATTTAGCCTATATCATGCCAATGTGTCTGCATTTTTCACAAGCTTTCATTTCTAATGGTTCACGTCACACCTTTGTTTTTTGTTTTTTTTTGTTCCTCAGAGAAATTAGGATTAGATGGTGGCTTCAAGTTGGACAACAATCAAGCAGTGCCTCCGACACCAGCACCACGTTCAGTCCGGCCGCCAGCTCCCTCCAGGAGAAGAACGAAACGGGCACCATCCTCTAGCGATGAAAGTGAGGCAGATGACGAAGAAGTTAACGTGACTGCAGCATCGGTGAGCAGTGTTCCAGCCACTCCCTGTATGGCAGCGGCACGTTCTCAAAGAGCAAGCAAAACCGCCGCATTGAGCAAAATGTCTGCGAAGCCTGCTACCCTGCATTCTGGTGATGAGTCGGATGACCAGTCCGAAGTGACGAGTGATGAGCATTCCTCCGATGAGGAATCGTCATAGGTGGCTGTTTGTCTAGTAGAGTCGTGGATTGAAGTTTATTTAGACGTTCTTGACCGGAAGAACGAGTAATTGTAACTATTTTAAATTACGGCTGCATTATGTGTCTTGTGTCGTGCTACTAATTGATATATGGTTCTGCAGGCGTCATTTACGTTTGAGCTACAAGAAAACGACCAAACAAAAATGACATTACGAGTCAGTAAATTACATGTCTTCGCAGAATACATACACGACTTGCATTTATACACTCCAGTCGTTGACAATGTAATCACTTGTCACGCCAAGGAATAAATCACCCTTGACTTGTCAACAACAAACCGAGGATGGTGCGTGGGCTCTCAAGGTCCTCCCACATGTATGAAAGCCCATGCTGGAAGGTTTGTCACGATCCCCACCCAGCAGATACGCAACCAGGATCACGGAATCGATGAACGAGGATCAGCAGAAGAAATATTCAGAAGCAGAACGGAGAAGGATTTGAGAAGAAGAAACAAGACGATAGAAATGTGTTTCTCTTATTGCCTGACGGGCCCGCCTCCTCCCGGTGGCTTATATAATACCACCCCCGCATTGTTCAATACAAGACACAGGCCCAACGGCCCACACGAACAACTGCCCAATGGGCCTTTTCTCACTATGAACACTTACTGACCCTCCAGGGTCCTAACACTACCCCCTCCACGAAAATCCACTTGACCCCAAGCGGCTGAATAAGGAAACGACGAATAACATCCTCTTCTTGCTCCCAGGTAGTCATCGAAGAAGGTAAAGCCGACCACTGAATCAACAGCTCTGAAGTTGGTGAAGAGCCATGTGTGATCACTCGACGCCCAATGACAGCCACCGGTTGGAGCTGAATTGTGGGATCGCCCGGTAAAGAAGATAGATCAGGTTCAATCTGGATAGAGGGTGGAACATGCTTCTTCAACTGGGATACATGGACCACCGGATGGATTTTACAATCTGGAGGAAGATCAAGCTTGTATGCTACACTTCCAATTCTTTGTAGCACTTTGAAAGGACCAAAGAATCTGAAAGATAATTTCTGATTGGTGCGATTAGCCACTGATGTCTGAATGTATGGCTGTAGCTTCAAATATACCAAATCATCCACCTGAAACTCGCGTTCGGATCGATTCTTATCAGCCTGATGTTTCATCCTCTGCTGAGCTCGCATCAATTGCTGCTGAATCAACCGAGTGAGGAGATTCCTTTCAGTTAACCAAGCCTCCAAATCTGGTACCGCACCTTCAGTCAAATTACTGATTCCAAAATGTCTTGGTGGATGCCCATACAAGACTTCAAATGGAGAGCGGCCTAAAGAAGATTGGTACGATGTATTATACCAGAACTCAGCCAAGGAGAGCCACTTACTCCATTGATGAGGACAGGAATGCACAGCACATCTCAGAAATGCTTCCAGGCATTGGTTTAAGCGTTCAGTTTGACCGTCGGTTTGAGGATGATAAGATGAACTCATCAAGAGCTGTGTATCAGTCAACCTGAAGAGTTCTTGCCACACATTACTAGTGAAGATACGATCTCTATCAGAAATAATACTTTGTGGAAGGCCATGCAATTTATAAACATGTTGCATGTAAAGCTTTGCAACCTGAAGAGCAGTGAATGGATGTGCTAGAGGAATAAAATGAGCATATTTGGTGAATTTATCAACCACCACCAGAATTGCATTGAATCTGTTAGAGGATGGTAAACCTTCAATGAAATCCATACTTACAACTGTCCAGGCTTGAGAAGGAACAGGCAGTGGTTGCAATAACCCAGGATATTTCACATGTTCAGACTTGGCCTGTTGGCAAATTGCACATTCAGACACATAGGTTTTAACAGTGGCTTTAAGCTTGGGCCATGCAAACAGATTTTTGATTCGGCGATAAGTAGCTTGAAACCCGGAATGACCCCCAATGCCACTGGCATGGAGAGCCTGAATGACATGACGTTGGGCCAAAGAATTATTACCAATCCACACCCTTCCTTTATAGCGTAAGACACCTTGATCCAAAGTATATCCTTTCTCATTTGATGGAGAAAGAGCTAACTCAGTGAGTAACTGCTTGGAGAGATCATCTTCTTCATATCCTTGTATCAGATTTTCAATCCAGGTTGGTGTACAAGAAGAAATGGCACATATGGCCTCTGTCACAGGACACCTGGATAAAGCATCAGCTGCAGCATTAGAAATGCCCTGCTTATAGGAGATCTTGAATTGCAAATCCATCAATTTTAGTAAGGCTTTCTGCTGAATCTTTGTTGCCACTCTATGCTCTGTCAAATACAGAAGACTCCTATGGTCTGTTCTAATAATGAATTTTTGATGCTGCAGATAAGGTCTCCACTTTTCAACTGCCAACAAAATAGCCAAACACTCTTTCTCATATGTAGACAGACCCAAGTTTTTGGGTGACAAGGCTTTGCTCAAATAAGCCACTGGATGATTGTCTTGCATCAAAACAGCTCCCAATCCTGTGTCACATGCATCAGTTTCCAACACAAATGATTTAGAAAAATCTGGAATAGCCAAAACAGGAGCTTCAATCAGTGCTGTTTTCAGTAACTGAAATGCTTCCTCGGTAACAGGTGTCCAAACAAAAGGAACCCCTTTCTTCAACAATAGAGTTAAAGGTCTACTGATCAGACCATAGTGTCGTATGAATTTTCTATAATAACCAGTCAAACCCAGAAATCCTCTTAATTGTTTCAAATTAACTGGTGTAGGCCAATGCTTCACAGCTAATATCTTGGATGGTTCTGTAGATACCCCAACAGATGAAATGCAATGACCCAAATAATCAATTGTCTGTTTAGCAAAAGAGCACTTGGACAATTTCACATAGAACTGAGATTTCTGGAGAATATAAAACACTTGTGTCAACAAAGTAACATGTTCCTCCATAGTGTTACTGTAAACCAAAATATCATCCATGAAAACCAACACTCCTTTCCTCAACAATGGCTCAAAAATTTGATTCATAGCTGACTGAAATGTGGAAGGTGCATTTGTGAGGCCAAACGGCATTACCAAAAACTCATATAGACCACTATGAGTTTTGAAGGCTGTTTTATGTTCTTCACCAGGGGCCAAACAAATTTGATGGTACCCTGACCTCAAATCCAGTTTAGTAAACCACTGAGCTCCTGCCAGTTCATCAATGAGCTCATCGACCACAGGAATAGGATGTTTATTCTTGACAGTAATCATGTTCAAGTGCCTATAATCCACACAAAAGCGCCAAGTTCCATCTTTCTTCTTGACCAATAGCACTGGTGAGGCATATGGGCTAGTGCTAGGCCTAATAATACCATTCTTAAGCATTTCAGTCAATTGCTTTTCAATTTCTGACTTCTGAGTAGGAGTATACCTGTATGGTCTCACATTCACAGGTTGAGCTCCTGGAAGCAAAGGAATGTGGTGGTCATATGGCCTATTAGGAGGAACAGATGTTGGGACCTGGAAAACTTCAGGAAATTGATCTAGCACATTTTGAATTTCCACTGGAATACTTGCATCATCATGTTCTGGCTCTAAATCAATAGAAGATACCCCTTGATATGAGGCCGAGGCAGGTACTGCTTTGACCTGAATGCAATGACTAATAGCTTTTCTTCGTAACAGACCCTTGAGCTTCCCAGCACTGATAGCTCTGCATTGAGTTAACTGAGGTCGAACTCCCCTTAGAGTGACCCTCTGAGTATTATACGTGAATCTCATGATCTTCTTGCCCCAATGAACCCACATGGGACTGCATGCTTCAAGCCAATCCTCACCCAGAATCATGTCATAGCACTGTAAGGGCAGAATGCCTGCATTGACTACAAAAGTATGGCCCTGAGTAGTCCATTTTAACTGAGGAATGCGTCGGGAGCAAGCCATTAAACTTCCATCTGCTGCAGTAAACTGAGCTTCCTCACAAGGCAACTGTGCATAGGGCAACCGAGCAGCAAGCTCTTTACTGACAAATGTCCCTACACTTCCTGAATCAACCAGAATTAACACTGATTCTTTACCAATGTATCCTTGCAAACGCATGGTTTTGCGTTTGGACAACCCAGCATCGTGAACAGACATAACTGCTGCCACCTCAGTTTCCTCCTCGAGTTCATCAGCACCATTCATCTCATCCAGATCCACTGCATCCAGCAGTTCTTCCACCACATGAATTGGCACCTGATTGGGGCATTTATGATTCTGACCCCACTTTTCCCCGCACTTGAAACACAGTCCATTCTTCCTTCGATAAGTCTTCAGAGCTTGCAGCTTATCTTCAGACTCAGGCCTGTCAGACTTGGTTTTGACCACCACATTTTTGTCAGGCCCTGAACTCTTCAATCTATCCACAGGAGCCATAGAACGAATTGGTAGTTTTGACGACCTCCTAACACTCTCCAATGCCTCCTCCTGTAACAGTGCTAACGCCAGAGCAGACTGCACCTCTTTAGGCCTGTGTAACGAAATTGGTACACGAATTTCTTCCTTCAATCCTCCTAGGAATCTCGTCACAAAGTATGTATCATCGTAAGATGAATTATACAACAAAATGCCATGAGCCAATCGCTCAAACTGCTCCTGGTATTCTGAAACTGAACCCTGCTGAGATAGATTTTCCAACTGTCGCAACTGATTCTGATACTGATCCTTGTCGAACTTCTCAAACACCGCAGAGCAAAACTGAGTCCAATCCAGTACACGGCCTCGACGCTCAAAAGTCTGCAACCACGTGGCCGCTGCCCCAATGAAGTTGAGAGCTGCAAAGCGCGTCTTCAGAGCATCCGCCACCGAGTAAACCTCAAAATACATGTTACATCGGTCACGCCACAATCGTGGATTATCACCATCAAACTTAAGAAATTCAAGCTTAAGAAACGGGGCATGATGTTGCCCACTCCAAGGAGAGTCCGTGAAAGACAACTGATGCTCAGGGAACGTACCCGTGACCGGGTGTGGCGGATGGGAGCCGAGAATCCCCCCGCCATCAACCCGGTGGTTTGTGTGCAGACGGTGCCCATGGGCCCACTCCGACGCCGTCGCAGATGGGCGCGACGAGTCCGGTGGAGCCAGATTGAGGTCAAAGGGATTGACCCATTGCGGCGGAGGACGAGGTTGATTCAGCGGTGGTGGTGGTGGTGGTGGTGGTGGTCGTGCCTCCAGTTGCCCAATCCGCTCCGCCGCCGACGCGGTCTGCTGCAACAGCGTACCCAGCGAGCTCTCCGCCGAGGACTTCCACGCGTCAATAGAGTTCACCTTGTCCAGAAGTTGCGTCAAGATGTCCTGGACGCCGGTGAGCTGCTGGGTCATCGCCTCGACATTCGCCGCCATCTGGACTTGGAATTGCGGTGGCCGGCGAGCGGGCGCCAGCACGACAACGTTGACGACGAACTATCCCGTCGAGGTGCACAGATTCCACCAGAAAAAATTTCTGGCGAAATTGAAGGCTCTTGATACCAATTGTCACGATCCCCACCCAGCAGATACGCAACCAGGATCACGGAATCGATGAACGAGGATCAGCAGAAGAAATATTCAGAAGCAGAACGGAGAAGGATTGGAGAAGAAGAAACAAGACGATAGAAATGTGTTTCTCTTATTGCCTGACGGGCCCGCCTCCTCCCGGTGGCTTATATAATACCACCCCCGCATTGTTCAATACAAGACACAGGCCCAACGGCCCACACGAACAACTGCCCAATGGGCCTTTTCTCACTATGAACACTTACTGACCCTCCAGGGTCCTAACAAGGTTGACATGAACGACCGGGAGTCATCCATTGCTATCGATCTATGATTTCAGTTTTGGCTGATGTGCGGTTGTGAGCAATAAGCTCTCGGGCTGTTGTTGCCAAAACTTCTATCATATCTTTAATTTCAAACTATACTCTGTCTACAATACATTATAGTGTTTTGCATCTCTATAAACACCTCTGACCTCGTGGTATTACCCAGTCGCACATCATCATCATGCTCCTATACTGCACGCTTGGTTAGGCTCTTGGTGGAATCGTAGTAGAGTTTCTTGTCTCAGATTCAAGTTTCCAGCTCGTTAGGGTGCTTGACGCTTACCGAGTCATTCGTGGTGGTAGGGCGTGCTATGTTTTGCAAAAGCAAAATGATATTGGATTTGTAAGAGAGTACAATGTTTTGCTAAACCTTTATAAAATTTGAGGAAATTCCACTCTAGTACTATACCGCGGACTTTCGCATGGTTTCGGTAAACACTCATCTGGTCATCCTAATTAACATGATCTACACAGCAAGGCTGCAAGGAAAGGAGCAGGACATAATTAGCACATTGAAGATTACTCTCTACATAGTACTCCGTGTACATTTTGTTCCTCACCTCCGTTGACAACGCAAAGGAGTCAGAGCTGCAGCATCAAGGGATTACGCAATCTATAATGTATTACTCTCTCCAGCCCAATTTAGAGCCCATTTGATTTTTTTTTTACATCAAATTTGACCGGCTCATCTTATTCAAAATATTTACAAAAATATAAAAAAAATCAATTCGTAATTAAAATATATTATATGCAAACTAAATGACAATAAAAATAAATGGTAATTGTGGTTTTTTTTAATAAGACGAGTTGGTCAAATATAGTGTCAAAAAAGGCAAATGACCCACAATATAAATTGCAACAGAGGGAGTAAATGTTTTTTTCGAAATGATAATTGTATTAAATGCTACAATACAGCGACCATTTTCTTTTCAGACGTCAAAAGCATAGCACATCGTATGATATATCCAGTCAAAAACAACTTATTAATTAGGTTGATTACATGCAGCAACACGTTCAAACTTTGAATCCCAATCTCTTCGAACATTTTCGGAAAGGTATGGCTAAAATTCTGCTCAAAAGTAGTTTCCAATTGTGTTTCGTACCAATCAATGATCAAACTACTTTCTTTGCGCCCGTGTCAATATAATCCACGAGATTGTAAGCCACAAGATCAATAAGGATGAAGAGTACGAGTCTACGAGATGGTAAATTAAAGAGGCTCGTAACCATAGCTGCTTTGTAAGACCATGGTCACCAGAGCGTGCATTTATACCGTATACAGTGCGTAATCATTACTTTTCCACTCTGTGTATAGTGTGCAAACAGTGTTTTCCACACTCATTTTCACTCACTGGTGACTATGGTCTAAATGATTAATGGATACCATAATGAGGATGACACATCTGGAAGGTCAGATAAAAGAGCTGGAACAGACTAGCAGGAAATGCAGGATACACCGAAGCATCCCGCCATCCACTTCGTTAAAAGCAGCAGTATATGGCCCTAGTAGGGCCCATGCCCATCACCAAAGCCCAGAGAGTAGCCGCCATTCACCTGAACGCACCAGCTACATAAGGCAGGTTGGCGACTTTCAGACTGACGAAAGTTGAAGTGGATTGACAGAGACTGAAAAGGACTTTGATCTGGATTGACAGAGACTGAAAAGGATTTTGATCTGTTGTAAATTTAAAGCCACCCGAATCCCTCTAATCCAGTTGTCAAACTAGACCTAAAGTAAATTGATCAAACCAGCATCATAAGTAGGGAAACCAAATATTTCGGCATTGTCCAGTTGCCAGAAGAGCCATCATGTAAACGATTTTCTACTTCTTAACAAGGTGTTTCCGCAGAAATCTGTCTGCGTGGGATGGGTACTTCTCCTCGATGTATGCCTTGAGACATTTGCGGTATGAGAAATCCTCCAAATCACCATTTGTTCTAACAATAAAGAGGCATCTTGACTGCTTGAACTCGGGGTGCCTGTCAACCTTTCCAAAAACGTATCCAAGTTCACACAGGAGAACATGCAGTTGGCATGAATGCAATATGCAACAGAGGGACTGCTCGTTTGCCGAAGCGCGGCGCGGCGCGGATAAAATACTGTGCGCATATTATTTAATTAACCTGGGTCACTGTTAAAATCCGCGCCGAGACGCAACTCGTCTCTGGACCGAGCGCTCCCAGAGTATCACATGTCCTACACAAAATCCAAAGTTGCTTCACCGTAACTTCTTCATATCCATGATGCGAGAATGATCCGTTGCACTTATCCCAAATCCTTCGGGAAAACTAGTAATTTTAGTGAGTGCTTCCCTATTCGTCTCTTCCTCTCTCAATCATATGCAAAGTAAAAGCACTTTAACATCGTGGAATTTCATCGCTTTGGACTTCACATACAAGATCGTTGGGGAAAAACATAAGTGAAACACCTGGACCCCAAACCCAATTCTATGGAAGACTAACAACACATTATATGCATTTTGCATCTACTACAAAGAATCAGAAATACAGATTGGCAGAGTTAGGAGGGTGCATGTTCAGCAGCTGGTACTGGTACTCGGGCAGCAGTGAAGGCAACTGATTTTTTTCTCAGTCATGGTAACTTTTTTTTCTAAGAAAAGCCATATAAAAGTAACCGATATATATCTGTGATTAGTGACACTAAATAGCTTACCAAACCCTCATTTATGGCCATAAGTGTGTTTGCTCTTATTGATTGTGAATGACTTAGCAAGAGAGGAACACAATTCGATTATGTGGATGGGAATATTTTGTTAAAGCTAGGGTAAGGTACAATGAAAGGAAACAACGCGAGAAATACTAGAAAGACATTTAGGAACAGTGGGAGTACCATAACCATAGAATATTTATAATGACAGCTTGCAGCTTAATAATTCTGTGGTTAAAATGCACAAAAGATGGTTAAGTTAGCTCATTGAAGGTTGCTTCTATCCGACTTAGTTCAGACTTCTGATTGCCATCATTGCATTGTGGCACCTCGATTAAGTATAGATGCACTCATGGTTTCAAAGGCCCTAGGCGTCAGGGAACACCATCGGTATGAAGGAAAACGATGGGCAGCCAATTAGAAAGGCCATACAGCCACTTTCTCCCTCGTCCCCACCAAATCAGGCACTGTTGGCCGATATGCAACGATGCCTGGCCATCTGCATCTGCGGCTGACCAAGAAGGGGGGGTCCACAGCAGAGAGTGATCTGAGGGAGCAGCGCAGGGAGGAGCAATGGTGAGAGGGAGAGGAGGGGGGGAGTGCTGACTGCGCGAGCATAGGCGAGAGCAGCGCGATGCAGATGCTGGGCCTGATTGGATACCTGCATTTGGGTGAGCCAGGTTGCTTGGATGCAAGGAGAGCTTTGTTTGGTTGGTCCTGCTTGCATCTAGGCATTAGTGGGCTGGTGTTTGGTTGTCTCTTGCATGGTGCTCATTGGCATGGTGGGATGCAGAATCCAGAGACAGGCCAGGCCCGCGGGAAACGAGTTCCATTCTCGTTTCTCCAGAGCCTGGCTCGCACAGGCCTGTCTTGCGCATGCAGGCTGAGTCAGGAAGACAACCAATCGCGCCCTTTAGTGCTGCATCTGTGCAAGGGAGAAGTAGAGAGCCTGACGGCACAAGCATTTGCATTGGCCTAGGTATGTACCGGCAGGCATTCCTGGGCTGCTTGGTGGGCTGGGCCATCCACTTCTCTTTTCATTTACTCTTCCCTGCTGCTATTTTGCTATTTCTTACAATTGTAAGGCATCACCTTGCCTCCCCTTACGACCGCCTAGGCATCAGGGCGTGGGTGGGTCGCCATGCTTCGCCTTAACACCTTTAAAACACCGGACACATTCTTTTCTGAGGCCAGCCCAGCATAAGAACACTGTACACTGCAAACTTTCAGCAGCTGGTATACTATAGCTTCTATGAGCCTGAAAAGGCGAAGATATCTCAAGGTAATAATCACCATCTATAGTGCAACAAATAAGGTAGAGCATATTAGATATATTCTTTCAAGTTGAAGTAGGAAGGTCAAGGCTAATGATTCTCATGCTAGGCTCAGCGGAGATCCTCCATATGAACTAAAAATAGTGCAAATAACCAAATAGTTAGCTTCTGTAATAGTTCTGACAGCAAACTGAAGCAAGTAACTCCTGCACATTCATTCCAGTAGCTTAGGTTAATTGTCTGTTCTTTCAGTTCAGTGCCTCTTCTTTCAGTTTCGTCAGTCTAGGGAGTAGACAGAGTCAGCTGGTCAACCCCTACAAGTTAGGAAACCCTGAAAAGCTGCATCTTGCAGTGCAAATCCTCTCTGTTATTGTGTTCTTGAGTGCTGAGTGATTTGAGAAAGCTTACCCAAACAAGAGTAAAACTTATTTAATCATGAAGGTTTGGGGCATAAAGGAAAAAAGTCTGGAAATAACAGACAAGGAAAAACATGTTTTGAGGTAACATCCATTTTGGTAAAATGTTAGGTAATCACACTCACCATTATAGCATCAAGCCCACAACCAATCTTGTCTTCTGCACGAGGATGATGGGAAAGAAGCTTTTCTACTATAACCTTTTCGTCATCTGGGCTCAGAAATCCACCATTTCCATACCTGTTACAACATAACACAGAGCGTCAGGAACTATTGATGCAAGGCATGAGATGGTACATCCTCACAGATTGGAAGTATTACAGCATACTAAGAATTTAGGGCAGCTCAACATTGGGGTGTTATGCAGAGTGTTGTTAATCAAGAGCATATAGCAAACAAGCATCCACCTTGAACACATGAAAGAAACTAAAGCCATTAAAGGTAGGCAACTATGCATAGCTCGTATTGATGCTTATCAGTGTTAAAGGTAATATGTCTCTTTGTACGAGTCCCAGTAGGATAAGGGCCTCTCTTTGTATGAGTCCCTGTACGGATGCTCCAATGGATGAGCGTGTTCAGCAGCCATTCTGGTTAGTGATTCAGCCTCCGATCCCCTCCAGTTGACGGGCCAATTCCGGATGCTCTCCTGGGTTGTGAAACTAATCATGACTGGACTTTTTTTAGATGTTAAAATGTAAACATTGTGCAATCTATCGAGTTAATGATGGATGATACTGATCTGCATCCTCAGGCAAGAATCATGGAAGGATCCACAGTCAAGGTTTATTCTAGATATTGTCTTCGAAAGCGCTCTCCATCACATGGGGATGTTGTAGCCAGTAGCCAGCTCGTTGGTCCCATCCCCACGCTCTAATCAAGAATCAGAGGCTACATAAACAGCACAGGTTTCATCCAAAAGATTTCTAAGCCAGTGTCTACAATCCGCTCCATGCTAACGGCAGGCCAACCATCCAGAAACAAAAGAAAGAATCACTCCCGTCAAACTATATCACGCACCACCACATACGTGTGGCTAAACTCCACCCAGAACCATTGAGGCATGCAGCATCAGTGGTATGGCATCCATTGGGTTTCTCAGATGATCAAGAAAGAATCACAAATGATCTAAATGGATGTGTTGGAAAATCTTGGGTGTGACGTTCAAGCTTTTGAGAATAGCATCGTGTGCAGATGCAGAGGACGGCTCTACCATGCAGGCAGCATGAGCTGATTGTATGTCTTCATGTCCAGGTCAAGGATGAACTGGTGCCAAAAAAAGGTGCACATTACTTGCCTATCCCATGGGCCTAGTTAGGCATAAGATGGCACCCCAGGGAGAAGCAGTCACCCCATTCCCTCTGCCACAGATCAGCAAGTTATCTTATAATCTTACCTTCTCTTCCCATTAACATATGAGTATGGCGTTTTTTAGTTCAAAATAATGACCGGAGGGAGTAATCAGGAAGAGTCTTTGAATAGGAAGTTCATCTATTTCGGTTACAATTACAAAAGTGCTATTCGAAGACCCCTGAATATAAACATAACAAGAATTCATGGTTAATTGAGAAAGGGATAGAAAAGTTTACTGTCTTACGATACCACTGCCTTTCCCTAGGTGCGCAGATGCTGTCAGTTACCATGGCTCAGGCCCTACAACCACGGCACCATGGCTTCCACAAAACTTGCTTAATGAAGAATAATGCAAAGGTTCAACAGACAGGAAGAACCAATAATTACAAGGCCATATTCATTAACATTTCTGGTATTCTCCGACTTGTAGTATTCTCCGATTTGAGTTCAATAAAATAAGTTATTTTTGCTTGGGCCTTGTTGCTTTTAGTTACAGCCAGGAGTAGACTCATCTTTTAAACTAACTTGCTTCTGCAGCGACCTCTTCCCCCACAACAATAGTTTAGATGACCCCTATTCCCTAGCAAGCATTACGAATAGGGGTCCGTGCTATACTCACTGGTGTTCTAGGTCTGACGAGATGCAAAGCTTGCCCAATCGTATCGCTACCATAACAAGAGACACAACACTCATAACAGCCAGCCAGAGAGTCTGCAACCGAATCTGACCTGCGAGAGTGGAGGATGTCCCTGACGAGCTTGACGACGGGCTCGATGTCGCGGCGGATCGCCGCCTCGGCCTCCTTCCACTGCTCGGCTTCCCCATCACCGGATGGGTCGACAGGGTCGTCGGTGGCGGGGAGGCCGCAGAGCAGACGGCTGCGGTAGGAGAACACCGGAACAGCAGCGGCGGCGGGAGCGGCGGCCGGGAGCGGCCCGTGGAGGAGGCGCGTGGCGACTCTGGCCAGGGCGGCGGCCAAGGCCATGGCGATTGCTTCGGCAGTTCGGTGCGGCTGGAAACGACGAAACAATCAGGGTTCTGCTGTTCAAGCCGTCTGCCTGTGTGTGGGTTTAACCGACTTGGAATTGGAAAGTGAAGCTGGGCCAAACATGGAAGTGGGCCTGGACTTTTTAGAAGCCCTCATGCAGGAAATCACAACTCTAAAGCTCTCCCTAATTCAAAATTCATTTCGAAATAATTTTCCCGGTGTGGCAAGTTGAGCTCAATAAAACCCTCGATTAAAGACTTCCAAATATTCCATTATCCAAATTTTCTTACCAAAAACCGGACGCCGCAGCCCTGACGCAGGCATTCGATATATGCCTTGGTACCAATTTACTCAAACATATAGGTTGAAGTCATCTTGGTTTTGTTTCGAGTTATTATTTAATCCGTAATAAAATTATATCAAATGGGAGTGTCTCCTAGTTGGAGTGATATTTTACCATCATCCGATATCCATCAAATGGCTTCCTAGGATGACCGACGAAATTCGATCCATGAGTCACATTTTACACGACCACATAAGTGACTAATGAAATTCAATCCATCATTCATATATCAAAATTACATGACACAATACAAAAAATTACAGTATGACAACCGATAGTAATGTATGTGTGCGCGCGTGTAGTAATTTAACAAAACAGGCATTAAAAACATATGGATTAACAATCCACCGGTCATATTTTACTGCATACATTGATTGACAATTCCATCATTCACATTTTACTGCCTTCATCAGTGCATCAGTCTACCTAAGTCAGCATCGTGCAGACTCAATCGGACGGTTAGAGAATGTGGTTGATGGATAAACAAATATCAAACGAATGAAGGAGTAAATCTAATATCAAATTGTTTGGAAAGGATAAGTATAACCTTAAAAACATGTTGCTAGGGGAATACGGAGTAAACTATATGGTCAACGGAAGGTTTGACGCAAAATGGAGGGATCGGATTCGTTTCGCGCTATCCACATAGCATCCTCTTGGCAACTGCGTCCTAGTGTTAACGAGTAATGTCGGTGCCCATGAAAAAGGTGAGGCCAGCCAGACATGTCAATGTCACGGCGCCGATCGATCTCTGTACGCGGATGTGACGCGAGGATGATGGTGTTTATCAAAGCCAGAGCGAGAGATCGAATTGGTGTCTTCTAAGCGAGATAATATCTCCAGGACCTAGATTCTTCCCCCAAAGTGTGCGGCTGCGTACTGAAAATCTGCGTGCAATTCACGTCCTAAGCAACAAAGAAAACCCTTCCAGCTGAAGTAATTGAACAGAACAGGGGACAGAAGCCGTCCAATTAAGGACCGAGGGTTGCTGTGAAACGACGCCGTGTGTAAAGGCTTTTCATTTCCCGGCTGGTGCTGGGATCATCCCCAGTCCAAATGTCTAAAAGCCTTGTTTATCTTCTATTTGTCTGCTATTCTAACTATCTTCGCTTTTTGTTTACAGCAGCGTTACAATGTATAGACAGTCTTTTACCCATTAGACCGAGTCCAGCAGATGAGATAAAAGAACGGATATAGTACAAAACGACGCTGTAGACAATTAGAATAGTAAATAGATAGGGATATACCGCTGCTGGCATCGGCCTTATATTGGAGAAAGTCTCACGTCATGCTCTGCTCACGCGTCGTCTATAAATAGCTCTTCGCCACCTCGCTCTCTCTCCTCCACACCCACGGCCCAGGGAGATCGAGAGACGGAGTTGATCGGGCTCGGATCGCCGGAGATCACTCCATCGCTCGCTCGCAAGGTCGCAAATTTGCGCAAAAACATGCAGCCGGGGACCACCACCACGACGGAGATCTGGCAGTGGCGGTGCGCCACCTGCCGAGCTGATTGGAAGATGCTGCGCCAGGTGACCACCTGCTGCCCCTGCCCGCACGGCCACGCCTGCCGATGCTGTCAGGGTACCCCGCCACCTGCAAGAAACCTCCCTCCTCCTCCTCACCACCACCACCACCATCGCCAAGAGGAGGGTGCCAGCCACATATTACCATTTCGTTTTTTTTCAAATCCCGAACTTATCCGGAATCGGAATTCCGGACGGAATTTCGCCAGATTCCGTGTTTTCCGAATAGGGGTGTGTTCAGATGGTTGAAAAAAACACTGTTCCGAACTGAAAAGCACTGTAGAACAACTGTAGCATTTTTCGTTTATTTGTGGTAAATATTGTCCTACTATGGCCTAACTAGGCTCAAAAGATTCGTCTCGCAAAGTACATCTAAACTGTGCAATTATTTTTTTATTTTATCTACATTTAGTATTCCATGCATGTGCCGGCATTTTGATGTGATGGGGAATCTTCTTTTTGCATAGTGAATTTTGGAAGAAAATTGGGGTAGTAAACACACCCCAGAAGCAGTTTTCAAATTCAAAACTGGAAAATCAAAAATTTCGGTCGGAATTCCGAAAATTCCATCGGAAAACCGTAGATTTTGACCTGAAAATGAAGAAAACGATGGGAAAAAGCTACGAAATTTATGTGCATATGTAAAAATTAAAAAATTTAGCAGAGTTTTTCCTGATTATGTGTGCATTGACAGTTCATAGTACATAGAATATATGAAACTCCACCAAACAATTAGAAACACAACATTTAACACATAACTCATGTCCAAAGTGCACTCATACATACTCCAAAATCCATTAAAATTATTACAATTAGTCCAAAGTCCAATTATTATAACATAATGAATGGGCTTGTCGATCTAAATAAATCCAAAGCGCACATAAAGCTAGAGAATGCAGAATCCCGCCTCTCCGCGGCGAAACGTGGCGGCGGCGGCGGATCGTCGAGGGAGCACAGGGGAAGGGCGCAGGGGAGAGGAAAGCGTCGGGTGAAAGGCTCTGGTGCGATTCGGCTGCGTCGGTGGAGTGGATAAGGCTCTCTCAACATAACGGGTTTTAGGGTCTTAACGGGTCCGAACCCAATCCGTCAATTTAACCAACCAAATCAACTTGGATTTGAACGATTTCAAGTGCTAATGGCTCAGAAAAATATCTAGTTTTTTATCATATTTTTTTCTGATTTTTAGCAATTTTTTATAAATTTTTTCAAATTTTTAAATTTGAAAACGGAATCCGTCGGAAAATTTCTGTTTTCCACTTTCCGTAGTCGTCCGGAAACGGAAAAATTGAAAAATTTTCGGAAAACCGGCGGTTTTCCGTCGGAAATGTTTTCCCTGGTGCCAGCCGGGCTTTGGCGGCAGCCGAGGAACCCAGCGCTGGGCGTCACGTCGCCGCCGCTCTGAACCCTGCTCCTCCGGTCGCCGCCGCCGGACAGGTCTGCTGGGTTCCGGAGCCCTACCTGATGGTGCAGCAGCTCAGGGAGTTCGAGTCGCTGAACGACGAGGTGGTGGCGCTCAGGGTGCAGCTCCAGGAGTACACGGAGGAGATCGACAGGAGCAGCAAGAGAGACAACAGCGCCGGGGTGGACAGCTGGTTCCACGCGCTCCCGCCCAACGTCAGGGACGTCCTCGTCCTGGCCAGGGACACCATCGAGTCTTTCGTTGCCATCTCCACTGCTGCTGCAGCGAATCATTAAGCAGATACTACAGTAGTTATACGGATGATATGGGTTACCATCACCATGCATGTCTGCTCTCACGTCTACTCAGGTCTAGTTACCAATAGTACCAACCATGCATGTCTGCTCTGTACTTGTGTGCATTTGTGAGCTTTTTTTTTCCTTCTTGCCTGTCGCTGGTAGTACTATGCATTTTTCGCATGTATTCTGTAGTCTGGTATGAAAACAATTGGGGGTTGTCTAGTGGTCAACTGTTTGTTTTGGATACAACTGACTGACAACATATAACAAGAAATTTCCAGCATCTTGATTCTAAGTGAAGCCAGGAATCAATGGGATTTGCCTTCAGCTTTGCGGCATTTGTAACACCTCCAACACGAAGTCCTCGCTAAGCATTTTGGCTGGGGGACTTGAGCCCATTGACAATTCAGAGCTCAAGCAAAATTTATCAGACTGAATATGGCAATAACAATTATCGATACTAAATGTTGTATATATAAAACAATAAAAGCAAAACCCCACAACGGTTGAAAAACATGATTCGTCAATCAGTAACCAGCTAATTATACGCTAACTCCGAACTAGAAATTGCAGCTGAAATATAATCTTCCAGCTGAGCCAACGAGAGCATGACAGTAGTGCACACATCCATGGAATATCAATCGTCGATAGGAAACAAGTTTATCTTCAACCTAGTTCCAACTTCGGAATGACTGGATGCAGCATCTAGTCGATGTTCATCGCACCGGTATGGTAGTTGTCAAGCTCCTTGTCCAACTGTTCGGCTGATTTCTCCACATTGCCCTTGCGCACATAGGCTCGTCCACGGCCCTGACCAAAGCTGTTACGGCCACGGCCACGTCCGCGGCCGCGCACTTGTCCGCCCCCTCTTTGAGCAAAACCACCACGCACTTGTCCTCCCCCTCTTTGAGCAAAACCACCACGCTTCCACCTGAACATGGCCCGAGATTATAAAAAGGTAATGCAGTTAGTGTCAAATGGAAAAGCACGCACTGTAGACAACATTTTGCATTGCACTATGAATATATCTTCAGAATTTTGTCTTTCATTGGATATATAAAAGAAACGATCCTCGACAACCTCAAACGAAAACAGTATTTAGTATTAGTTTTAGTTGCCAAAATGGAAATGAAGTACTTTAGACATATAACATTCAAATGATGTAGTTCAGGTTAAATTGGATGGAGTTGGTTGCTGGTTACTCTCATGCGCCATGTCGCCAACTGGTAATACCACAAGCAGAATACTCCATTTGTTGTACATGACACAAAGGTGCACAAATATGATACCCGCTACCACACTGGGGAAAAAGATCAAATCTGCTACACCCACACATGGTTTTCAAATATTTAAACAAATAACAGCTTGGACACCACCATCAGTTGACTATTTTCAAATGGCTATTTCGGTGACAATTTTATTGATCATAGGAGGAACATGGCACTATTTGTAATTCTGGCGAGCCAAGAAAATATGGCATGATAACCTACCCGGGAAGCGAATTAGATGGGCCAGATGCACCTCGACCAAATCCACTTCCTCGAGGCCTGAAAAGAAACATGTGTCAGAAATAAAAAAGGAAGAATGTTGGAATTGCTATCACATAACTCATGAATCCAACAGCAAAAGCCTCTTTTAAGCCACATGCTACACCAAAGAAGAGCCATACATCATTACAACTTCTCTTTGTCCTCTTCCGCTTGCACCAGGAACAACACTAATTCGAGGTGCTGCAGCAGCAGCAGATAGACCCAAATCTGCTCCTATCACTTCAATCTTCATTGCCTTGCCATCAAGGCGAACGTTATTATATCGTTTCAGTGCTGCAAGAGCTTCACTTCTCCTAGTGAATATCACCTCAGCAGAACCCTGTTCAAGAATACCCATGAACAAAAAAAGTGAGTAAATTGAGTACATATAGCATGTTTCTGTTTTTGTTAAGTAAATGCAACGCCATTCTACTATAATTATCATTTGATTATTACTATCTTTCAATCTCAATAAGTCATTTAGTTTTTTTCCTACGCTGAATCTTTTTACATTTTAGTTTTGACCATCAATAGATCATATAAATTAACATGCTAACAGATTTATCATGAAAGGGACTCACAATATATAACGCTTTCTATTTGAAATGATGCATATTCATAAATATCGCAAGTCAATGTGCTGTAGACTGTGCCAGTGTCTTAAAGGACTTATATTTGGGTCAGGAGTAAGTTTTACAGAAACACATGAATGCTTTGAAAACTTTGGGCATGGAGAGGTTGACTGGTCAATTAGATATATGCTTTAAAAAATATTGAACTAAATAAAAAATTGAGAACTATTCTATCCAATAACTAACAAATTCCAGATGCATGTTTAGAAAACAATGGCGCTACCATTAATTTTCTAGTTTTCTCTGATGCACACGACCACATGAGTTGTTTTACTTTTTCCATAGGTGGAGGCAGAGGAATGCATGTGCTCATTACTAATGCAAGGAAACAGAAGACCACAATAAATGAAATAAAAAAGCAGCTGAAATTTAAAAATAATAATAATACACTTGCAAGAATTCAGGAGAAATAAAGGGGAAAGTACTATTTTGAATGACTAGTATGTGCACCAGACTAAATTTAAGTAGGATATAAATTCCATTTCCATCCTATCAAACTTCATTACAATCAGTGAAAGGAATATGAAAACCCTAAAATATGCAACTAATGTCCCAGTATGTATCACAGCAGAAGGGGAACGGACTTGCGTTTGCAACATAACATGATAGCATGAGTATACAAAACTGCATATAGACAAAATCTCTGTTTAAACACGCAGAGCTAGGCGATCCTGCACAGCTTCGCCTAGCACATAGGTGTTTTCCCTATTTTCTTCACTTTTGTTTGTTAATATACAACATTTTACTTACTGTCTCCATTTTCCTATCCCAATTTGCCAAAAAGTAAAGCTCCAAAGGTCCTTCTAGGCACTAGACAGAGCCTAGCTGCCTGTCTAGTGCCTAGCATTTTTTTTGAAACATAGGTAAAAATCATAAAACCATAGATTCAAAGGGGCAACTTCAAAACCTACAAATTTAAGAAATTGTATCACAAAAGTACAAAACTACATGTATGGAGTGTAAGTTATTGCAAAAGTTCAAGTTCCACCCAGACAATCTGTATATTTCTTAAATATGTTAAATCTGTAGTTTCGTGACAAACTTCTTAATTATGTAGTTTTTTCCAATTTTACTCGCATTGTAATTTAATTACTAAAAACTCATTTGTGTTACAGAAATAATCAAGCAAGGTTTAGTGAGACTCACAGTTGGGTGTCTATTACTGTCGTAGTGAACAGCACAGTGCTTCAAATGACCCATTTCTGAAAAAAGCTCCTGAGGCAATATTGTTGATAGACCAAGATCAGCTTCAGAAATGCTGAACATGAATTGGACTGTCAGATATCGTAGTGCAAAGATGAGGATCCAGCTACCTGTATATCTTCCCTTGTCACTCCATAGTGCAAATTTGAAATGTACAGCTTTGTACTAGATTCTGTCCCAGAAAGCCCAGCTGCCACCATGCTATCCTCAAACAGATCATGTCTCCACACAAAATCCTTTGCTTTATTGAATGACTGATATTCCATACCATGCATGTCCATATTGTTATGAGAAAGTATTAGCATAAAAATCACAAAACTCATCAATCCACAGTACTTGATGAGATAACTAGCATCAGGAAAATCATAAAACCCTATACCATTACATAGAATGGTGCTATTTCTGTATAAATCGAAGGCCTCATCCACAGATTAATATATGACCTATCAGCATGCTGACAACAAAGAGATAATGTTTCGGTTTGAACTTTGGAGCGTTAGCCAGCATAAACCAACATGTCTCGCCACCCAATATACTCGGCAGAAATGAGCCAGTTCTTTGGTAATTCCAATTGGATCCCCTTTGAAGGCCGCAATAAGAAGGTAGCAGATATGGTCTGAGTAGAACCATTGGGCTGTCCCCTTTTTAGTAAGTACAGCCACTTTACAAGGGGCCTGCTATAATTTGGACTCTTGAAGGTATACAGAAAGAACAGTGATAGTTTTGTTGCTTGCCTTGGCAATAGCAAATGATGAGGATCGGGTATTAACACCAAGTGGCCTTCGCGGAGGCACCCTAAGTCCCCTTCCACGGGAGGCGGTACCACGCCCAGGCCATGAACCACGAGCTAATCTTTGGCTGTCACCTCTGCCTCGAACCCCTCCTTGTCCCCTGCCTCTTCCCCTTCCCCTCCCATTTCTACTCTTAATCAAATCATCCAGTGGAACATCCAAAGATGTTGCCATTCAAGACAACCAAGGGCACAAAGTTAAGAACAAAACCCTGCACAGGGGAAACAATTTCAGTATCTTGATTGTTCAGTTGAACACAGACAGACAAAAAATCACAGCCTTAAGGTTACTTTTCACTTCTTTGGTACGATTAAGAGATTATTCATATAATATAAAAAATGTGTAGCTATGCATTTTGTAGTGCAAAGAAACTCTCCAACCTTGGACTTTATATGGTTAGGAATTAGGATACATGGCATTTTTAGTTGCCGGCTTGCCGCCTCATTATTCCACACTTATAGCAATGTATCTTATAAGCTTGTATCCACGATAAACAATTAATGAGTCAAAATCATAAGATTCCAAGCTAAGTTTATGAAACCAATAAGAGACTCAGTACAGAGTATCAGGCACCCCAAATTTTCGAAAGCATATAGAAAGTAAAATTGGAAAAAAAAATAAACAAAACATCAGGCTTATTACAATAATCTTTCCAACCTCTATAGAACCTATGTTCTGTTCTTTTATTTGAACACATGAACAAATTGAAAAAACTTCGAACAAATAATTTGCACTATGCAAAAGCACCTGCACTCATATAGGACCAAATATATCCCCACGATATAGGTTAAACTCAAATAATACAAAGTAAGGGAGCTAATCACCCTTTTGGTATGTGGTGTGTATTGTAATTATTAGGCACTTGGGGGGTATATCTTAAGATCTCGTTTCTTCTGTTAGTGAAACAATATGGAGCTCCCATGTGTGTTCAATAAAAAAAAAAGTAGACAACCACAGTTGCCAGGACATGATGAAAGGAGATGGCTACTAGGTAGCAATGCCAGGGACCTTTATCACCTAAACTTTGCCACATCAATATGGAACCAACCCTAAAAATTACCATGATAAGAGGCTTGCCGCTTGCCTGAGAAACTAACCAAAGTACCAAACCTATTTGGCATTAGCAGGTACGCTTCTGCCAGAGCTAAGCCATGAACCGTGAGAGCCTGCGCTCCTCAAGGCGTACTGTGTGCTAGCAAGGCATGGCAACAATCTGTTGCCCTGCTTTATTCATTAATGATAATGTTTAGGCTACTTTATAGCCAATCCAAAAACCAATCAATCTGGCTAACAAATAATAGCTGAGATAATAAAAAACTAGATACGGATAACAAGCAGCTAACAAATGTCGCTAAGGTCAGCCGCCACAGTGGAGCTCATGTCGGCGTTGGTAGGAGATGCCAATCATAACAGGAACACACACCAATCTGGCAACTAATTACAGCTAAGTGCTCCTTCAATTAGGTTCCAAACAAAAACAAATAGCAGAATTAACTGCCACCTCAGTTTGAGCGATTCATCAACAATGCATCTTTACAGTCTCCGGTCTGAACACTAACGCGGGGAGATTTATGGTTCTACTAGGACCTACAACATCAACGGTTGCGCCATGCAGAAATCAATCAAGGTATGTGGAAAGTGAAAAAAACAAAAGAGATCCACGCACCTGGGGATGGCAGGACTCCGGGGATCTGGACAGCTGCGGAGACAGTGACCACAGAGGCAATGAGGTCGACGAGAGGACGAGGATTCGGGCTCGCGAGGGATTCAGGGATTCCAGCAGAAAGTGCAATTTCAGTGGTGGGATGGCTCACGCAGAGGGCGGGGTGGTCCGTTCCGCCGCCTGCCGGCGGCAGCGAGACGAGATCGCTACAGCTACAGCCCTAATCGGTTGAGGGCTTGCGCGGCTCGCGGCGCGGGAGAAACGAGGTGTGGCTTGTGGCTGCCTCGGATCGGCGATCTCTGGAGTTGTTCTCTGGGAGCGCGCCGAGATGGGCTTTGGCCGGCGGCGGCGACGACCGTCGAGGCGCCGACTCGGCGAGTCGTCTCTAGGAGAGGAGAGAGACGAGGACGGCTGGTCGAGGGTCCAGGGCTCGGGGACAAGGGTATTGGGTTCTTTTTCGCTGCGTGGTTTTCCTCGCGGAGTGGGTCCACAAATAATTTCCCATGGGAGGCTACGTAGAGCCTTTTGTAGAGTTTTTTTTTTAGTTAGGCTGTCCACACTCGAGGAACGTCCCACACCCCTGCAGCGGAGGACGCCACCCGGAGCACTACCGTTCCGCGCGCCCTGTCAGGCGCCATATGCAGCGTTGTACGACATAGCTCGCCATCTTCTCTCCCATCTCATCCGCACCAACGACCACTCGTTCGCGCCGCCGAGAGGACGGGGAGGGCAGAGGCTCGGAGGCGTGGAGAAGAGCGGTGGCCGACGGCGTTGAGGAGAGGGAAAGGACGAGGCGGCACGGATCCCTCCATGGACGCCGGCGTCGCGGCCAAGCTCGTGGGAGGAGGCGCAATGGAGGGCGGCTAGACGGGGAGGAGACACGACAGAGGGCGGGAAGACGGGGAGGAGGAGGCGCGACGGAGGACGAGAAGAAGCGGCAGCGGCGGCTGCCCGCGCGGATCTGGTACGGTGTGGCGCAGTGGCCGGCAAGAAGAAAAGTTGGAGGCCGGTGGCGCAAATCCGGCGGCGGCGTGGAGGCTGTTGGCGTGGAGGCAGAGGCGCAGCGCCGCAGGGAGGAGCAGAGGAGGCGCTACAGGGCGCTGGTGAAGCTCCGCCGGTGGGTGGAGGAGAGCGGCGCGGGCGAGTCGGAGGAGAGGGCGGCGGAGATCGGGAGGACACATGCGCGTTGGAGACGAAGGGAAAAGCAGCGCGCGGTTGGACAGGGATGGGAGGATAAGGAAAGAGAGTGAAGGAGCATGGGTAGAAATAATAAAAAAACATGTTAGTTGGTATAGAGTGGGAAGTATAGAGTCATATGATGAGCGCAGATGTTTGTTGACTGTATTTAAAAATCGTGATGACTGGACGAAATATTCTCTTTTAGAGTGGAGGTATAGAGTACCACGAGTGTGGACAGCTTAAAATAAACGGGATGTTTTTTTAGCTTTTTCTAACCACTTTTTCTCTACACAATCCATTTGTACTAAAAAGCAGAAACTAGACCAAACCAGATTATTTTGATAGCGCTATTCGCTTATTTGTATAGCGGTGAAAAAAAAACGCGACCAGCAGAAGCAGTATCAAACGGGGCCATAAAACCGACTATATGGGAGTTGCAGCATAGAAGTGGAGATGGAAGAAAAACGACACGATTAGCTGGTTGTAACACAAGTTTTAAGAAAATTTGTAAAAGAGTGCGAGGGTAAAGATGGACCAAATATTGATGGTTTAGTCACAGTATGTATATCCAACTTATATTATACTATATTAGTAAGGTAATGGATCGTCGACAAATGTTATTAATATGTTCACCAAACAAATTAGACCAAGGGAGTGGCCAAAGCGTTCTAGTGTTGTACCGTTCAGTGTATACACTACGTTTTGGCCCAGGGGTTTACCATAGCCAGACTTTAACCATTTTTTATCTTCATTTGTTTTTGCTTGATCCTTTCTAAGAGCTACTTGGTTCTCAAGCAGCGGTCAGAACAGATGCTTTAGTTCAGATCCACCATTCTTCTACCTACTTGCATCAAACTATTTCTATGTTTTGGTACATTTGGAAAACTAAGAATGATAAAAGGTTTAACAACAAGCACCAGACTGCACAGCAAATCTACATGCATGTAAAAGTAGTCTTCAAACTCATTCCATGATTTTTAGCCTCCACAATCAGTTAACTACTGATCATACACATCAATAGACTGCTTTACCCAATGAGACAGTACAAGTAACTCATGAACATTGTATTGCCTTGGTGGGCGTCTCATTTATGCAGCCGCAGGTACACACAGTTACAGCGCCAGCAGGACTCAGACTGTTTTTAAAAAAAGAATACATAGAAGTATTTTTAGATTGAAACTCTAAGCACAACCGGGTCAGGTAACTACTCCAATCCAGGTTGAAGCACAAGTCATCCTTTTGGCTATGATGGTGAACAGGGCGTTGCAGATAAACTCAGCCACGATCTACTCCGACAACCAAAACCTCATCTGAAGAAGGATCCAGTTCTCAGTGCTCTGAATTGGGAGCTTAGGCCTATGATGGTTTCGCTTGCCCCCCAATGACAATTTCCCTAGACGCTACTTTAAAATAGTCAGATTACATAATATGGTAGCACACAACCAGACTAAAAGGGCTAGACAATCAATGGCTACCAAACTTCATTTAGGTGCTCAAATTCTATGCATGGGAGATGCCCAGCTCTTGAACTTCTCCAATCTCCAACATTGCATGATTGGGGACAATTTATAATTCAGGTTGTATCTTGCTGCTAAATCAATAAAACTGACCTTCCTTGTTAAAGAAAAAACCATTTTTTGCTCATATGATCGTACGATGAGTCTAACGACCAGTTGATGCGAAGGTTTTTTTTTTCAAATAGTTGTACGCAGTAGATTGATTGATGGTGCAACAATCGGACCACCCGGTGTTCGTGTAAATTTACGCAGAGACTCCCTAACGATTCTATTGTGGTAAAGCCTCCCATACCCTCATTTGCTATCTTTGGCGCGACCAAAAATACTCACACATTCAAAGGTCATTTGAACACCAAATCTTTGACCTTTGGGTCAAGTGATTTAAGGAAAAGTTGACCCCTTGCGCAAAGTTGATCAAGTGAAGATCAAAACTTGCTATTTTTGGTGATCACGATCATCTAAACAGCTTGCAAGTCGTTCCTATTGGTAAGTTTTTGGGAGATTGTGGAATAAGCGAGAGAAAAGCCCCTGCGCAGACGTTGTGCGTGGTTCAGAGTCCACCACCTCCGGAGAGAAGGACATCCACGGAGAGAGTAATTGATCTTTGCGCAGACTAAAGAGGACCCTAGTTCTTTGCGCGTGTGCTCCATTGAGGATTTTGCTCCTTGCCTTTATGCAATTTACATTTTCTATATTTGCATTCTTATTGTTGCATAGTTGGCAATATGTTGCAAATCTTTTGTCGATTAGCTCTCTTGGATCACACAATTTTAGACATTAGGGTGAATTAAGATTTCTCGATGGGATTTAATTTAAGTTTCAATATTAAAAGTCATTTTCACCTCCCTTAGAAAGTGTTGGTTTCGCTCGTTAATGCTGCCACAACAGAAGCTTATGGAGCACCGACCACATGCTAGTTCCATCATACGGTGGGGAGGCAAAACTGACACTTTTGTGGCAGCGTTAACTCTACTACCACCGAGTACTCTTAAACAGTTAAATGGTTCTTATCATTTCTGTAAAATAAAATAATAATGAAAGTGTTCCCTGCCCACCCATCCACACGGAATTTGATCCACTGCCATAGTGGTGGTTGCCTTTGGGTGACTGCCATGTGGGCCCTGCGCTCCATGGGCCCATGTGTCAGCCACCCAACGGCAGCGGGCAGTACGGCAGCCGATTCGTTTCCATCTACCAACACGGATCCTTAGTTTTTCCCTCTGCAGTTGGGTCACTGACGGGTCGCCCTAGCCCCACGCGTCAGTGACCACAAGTACTGCAGAGGATCTCGTCGCTCGACATCGGGCGCACGCGATGGAAAGGGACAAAGGGTGTTGGGGACTAGGCGCGGCATCAAGTGTTGGGTCGCTGCCACGCGGGTCCTTGTGGCTGCCAAACCATAGCCTGTAGGGACGGACGCGAGGGATCTGCTTCCAAAATCCAAATGGCACCGTTTGTATTCCAAAAAAAAAAAATCTCCGGGGGAGGAAAGAAAGTCTGAAAGATCAGGATGAAGAATAGCGGAAGCCGCCATGGCAGTGGATCCAAGTGTCGCGGCGCGCCGGAGTGAGGAAGCAGCGGAGGCCTTCTTCCATGCTGCACCGCCACTCCGCGACCGTGACTTCATCGCTGACAGCCTCGCCATTCCGCTGGTAAATGATCCCCCAATTCCCCCACCCATCTCTGTCCAGGCCTCCAACACCGGTAGGTGGCTGAGAAGGAATCAATTTTTCTTTTTGACTGCGCTGATCACGTGCTGTAGGGAGCGGCGGGGTGGCGTGTGTCATCTCCGGCGGCACCACGGTGCCCCTGGAGCAACGTTGCGTGCGCTACATCGACAACTTTAGCTCCGGCCAGCGCGGGGCCGCCTCTACCGAGTATGCGTAAAATCACGCGCTCGTCTTCTACTACTCTTCTTCTGCTTCTTACTGTTTTGCTTGCTGATGCTGTAGAGGTGTCCCTTCATCCCTTGTTTAAATGCAGGTATTTTCTCAAGGCCGGCTACGTTGTCATTTTTATTCATCGCCGGTGAGTCCTCGTCCTCCAAACCAGAGATTTTTTACTTGTAATGGTTGGGGTGGAGCTGAACTAGCTACATGCTCAAAATGTTAACGGAGCTTGGCTTAGCTTGCGAAGCCCTCAATGTAACAGGATCTGCTCGGCGTAGTTAGCTGCAAGCTGTTTTATTTCAGTTCTGAATGACAAAACAAGCCAGAAGTTATGACTGATACCGATCCCTTTGCAGTGGAAGCAAGCAACCTTACCGTAGATTTCTTCCAGAGGATTCATTTCTCGATCTTTTTGAGCTTGGTGAAGACTCACAGATCCAAGGTTTGGGGACTGTAACCCTGAATTATGTATGTCAAGTGCAAACTAACCCAAATATGTCTTGATTTGGCATTCTGGCTGCTTCTTACCTACTATGTTTTATGTTGCTTGCCATCGTATAGTTTATCTCCTTTCCTTGAATGTGCAACCTTCTCAAACCTTATTCTTCTATGTTTAAATTAGTATATGTATTCTACTTTTGAAGCATTCGTTTATCTCTTTGTTTTGCATCTTAGTTCCGCAATTTCATTCCTCGGTGGTCAAGGTAGCAATTAGCACATAGTGCCAGTGTCACACATCAATTGCTACTGTTTAGGAAGATACTCCCCCCGTTCCAATTTATAAGTCGTTTGACTTTTTAGCATCAAGTTTGACTTATTCGTCTTATTCAAAAAATTCACCTTATCGATCATTATTCATACCTGGACACTATCTGGGCTCTGTCAGCATTTTGCGTGTCTTTCAAGGTTAGTTCTATATATCCCCTCTTTTTTTTTCGCTAACTCTTCAGTAGTACGTGCTGCCTCCTGCCTTCATATATGTCCAAATCCACCTTATCGATCATTATTCATACCTGGACACTAGCTCGAGACAGATCCAAACATTCTTCTAGAGAAGGCAGAGATGGCTTTGAAGAAGTATGGTATGAACGTTGTGTGGTTGCAAACGAGCTTGCGAACTACAAAGATGTAGCGGTGATGGTCACAAGAAGTGGGAGGACGACTGTGAGCAGGAGCAGCAAGGAGGAAGACCTGGAAGAGCAGCTAACCGATATCCTGATGAAGATGCACTCAGAGCACATTGCGCAATACAATTTGTAGCTGTCTCCCTTTTGGGAGGTTGTTTGCTTGTGGTGCGCCGGGTTGTTGTCCATTCCAACCGGCCAGTATTTTCTTTTTTCTTGTTCAGTTGTTAGTGTTGTGTGATGCGTGTTGATGTCCCAATCCAACCACGCGTTGTCGTTGGTTGTTTCGTCCGGTCTGGACCTCTTCTTTTTAATATAATCGGCAAGCTTTGTCTGGTTCATTTCAAAAAAAAAAAATATATAGGACCGTCAACAAGTGCACTGGAGCTGAGATGGTTGCATAAGACATATGTGATGTCAAATATAGGCTTTTCGGCTACTTTTGTTCTCCTAGTAAGTTGTAACAGGGTTCGCCTGGTTCATCATCAGATGACAAATGGGCTGCGGCAGACGATTACCAAAAGTTATGAATCACACCAATACCTGTAAGTTTTCGAACGTAACCTAGCTAAAGCTGAGGATCTTGTGATGCCACTATTCATGTGGCACAGCCTGGCTATGAAGCTAGTGAGCCTTTTAACGAACTTTGCTCAAATTGGTTTTTTCTTTTATAAAGTGTCATCTTATCTTTAGTTTAGAAGCAATTTAAGCGACCATAGTCTTTGCTCCCTTTGGAACTTAGGATTTTCATAAAAGTCTCACATAAAACATTTTAATTTTACTAGAAAAAAGCAGGATTCATAAAGAAAATTCTTGCAATCCAAAGGGGTTGTCTCTAGCCTTTAATGAGCGAGCTTTATTGAGTGTCGGCCCGAAAGAATGCCATATCGGAAGATCAGTAGCTTCACCAAGACATCCTATACGTAGATAGGATAATTACTAGTAATTGCTATATGGTGGGTGATGTGCTCCGTTTAGTTGGAGCTTGAGACTCCGTTCCATTCAGCGAAGCTATTTGCGCCGCTCGAAACGGAGCTTGAGGGGTCTGTATAGAAATTACATATAGATTTTAGGGTGTCTCTCCTTGTCGGTGACTGATTTTTGGGTTTCTATCGGTCATCAATATTGGCTATTGGATCTACACCCAACGTTTGAAATATTTTTATAATCCTTCTCCCCTTGTCTTCTTCTTCCCCGCGCGACGCCTCGCACCCTCAGCCCCTTCCTCTTGCCTTCGCCCTCGTCCCCGGTCGGGCTCTCCTAGCTCCGGCCCCACCCACCCGGCTTCGATGGCGCATCATCACCTCCGTCACCGCCCTCCTTCATGGCCCAAGCTAATCTGGCTGTCCTCCTACCCCGTTACCGCCGGATCTAGCCCTGCGCGCCCGCCGCCAGCTAACCTGGCTTCGCCGAAGCTGGCACCGTGACGCCCCCGCCGTCTACCCTTCCCAACCGCCGTTCTCCCCGCCCAATTGGGGCGGCGTCCTTGCCGGCGTTCTCAGCCACCATCTACCCCTCATAGAAATTACATGTTGGAAACCCAAACCGTTAGACCGGCCGGCTGCCCCCGGCCCTCTCTCTAAGGCCGTAGGTGGATAAGAAGGATCCCGCCAACGACCCCAATCCTAAACCCTTATGGCGGGAAAAAAGAAACTTATGGCGGCGGTAGCGCAGCTCTCCTTGCAAGGCAACGACAACGCGACAACGAGGCGCGGTGAGTCCCCTTTTTCTTTTTTTTTTCCCAGCGAGCCCTCTTCTTCTCCTTGTTCCCCGGCGTCCTCTTATCGCTGACCGCTGACGAAACAAAACAAGCCGTCAATCGACCAACAAAGCGTAAATCTCTATATTTTATAGAAAACAGTTTAATTTTATAAAAAACGTAGAAACGGAAAAAAAAAATCAATTGTTCCGTCCTCTCTCGTAGCAGTCGGCCGTGGACGCGCAGACCGGCGAGCATGGAAGCGACAGGTTCCGGTTTCCAACATGCAGCCCGTAGTGACGCGCTCGTGCCGTCTTGCGGAAAGGCGCCAGTCGCGCGTGGAAGCCTCTGGCCTTGGCTTCGAAGGAACCCCGCGCGGCCCTACTACCCACCCTCTCCCTCCCTCCACATGACATGACGTGAGCCTCTCCTGACTTTGCCCGTACTTGGCTTGATGCTTTCGCTCTCTTCGGGCTTCCGACCATTCCTCGAAAGCTCCACGCCACCGAACGAACGTCCGAGGAACATTTGCCATTGCCAGTGTATCCGCATCCTCTCCTTGAATTGATCGAACGGCGACAGAGCATCGGCAGGCAGCAGAATGCTGAATGCATGAGCAGCCCGGCCGCATCAGCTCCGGCCGTCAAATGTGCCGTACTGATCTGAAATGCGACAAGGACGGCGGCAGGCAGCAATGGAGGTGGATGCGGGTGATACCAAGAACCTAGGGTTGTTGGGAAACCATGGATGGCCCTGTTTAGATCCAAATTTTTCTCCCAAATTTTACTATGAAAAAAAAGATTTTCCATCACATCAAAATGCCGGTACATGCATGGAATACTAAATGTAGATAAAATAAAAAATTAATTGCACAGTTTAGATGTACTTTACGAGACGAATCTTTTGAGCCTAGTTAGACTATAATAAGACAATATTTACCACAAACAAACGAAAAGTGCTACAGTGTATTTTTCAGCGCTACAGTGCATTTCAGTCCCAATTTCAGCGGATCTAAACACAGCCGATGTCCACATTTTGCACGCGTGGCACTGTACTGGTACATGTCAGTCAACAATCCCCTGCAGGCTGCAACCTGCTCGCAAATTTTTTTTTTCAAGATTGCTGCAGCGACAATTCAACCGTTGATCTTGGCTTGTTGTCTGTTACCCAACTAAACCCTCTCCCCTTTCTTCTTGTCACGGCGTGCCTGTGCGCGAGAATCCACCGATCAATAATGCCACACTGAGATTCTTTGTAGAAAGAAGAAGAAATGCCACACTGGCGGCGAAGCATCGATCCAACAAACCAGAGAGTTGGCCTACTGTGTCTGACCGAGATGAATAACAGGTTCATGCTATTCTCATCAATTTGCATAAGTTTACCTGATCAGATACGTACAATGTTCAGTTGTCATCCAAGAAACGCTGTAAGACTATGGGAGTAATAAAAGAACTGACGGGGCTGAAGCCAGGTCAAACAGCCCACAGGCTGCCTCCTAAGACTGATGTCACCTGTGCATGCAAAAGGGCGTGCAACGGTCAAATATGGTACGGATTATATACTGTTGCTCACTTCAACGGTACAATGCACCATCCTTTCCCCATGCTGGTGACATTGGTCTAACATGCGCTTTACAGGGAACCCACTCAACTGGGTGTAGGCCCATTTGTTTAAGACCAAAAAAAAAAATATCGTTGTATATGGTCAGGCTGGAGATCCGGTCAGGTTGTTAAGGCTATTTTCAATGGGGTTGTCTAAAATATTGTCTATACACTGTAACGCTACGGTAGACAGAGAGATGATAATTGGAATAGTGGAGTAATAGTAAATAGGCAAGTTGATGCGGTTGCCTAAAAGGGCTTGCCTATCCACTATTTCTCTACTATTCTAACTACATTTCTCTCTGTCTACAGCAGCGCTACAGTGTCAAACAGTGTAGTGTATAGACAGTCCTTTAAGCAACCCTATTGGAGATAGCCTTAGACTGAGTCCGAGAGTTCCCATCCTCTATCACTATTCTAACTTATCTCTCTCATACCGTAACATAACTCCTATTTTGCTCCCACCGTTGGACTCAGCCTTAAAAGAACAAAGTAGGATTTGAATAATCTTGACTTCCGTTATACCTGTGTTCCGGAAACAAATTGGCCTCCTATCTCTATAAAATCCCTTTGTCAGGATGCACCCTCGGGCCAAAATAAGCCGAAAGGGCGACAATTTTGTACTACCTGTTAGTGTACGCTAAATTCAATATCGTGAATTTTTCAAAAAAAAAAATCAATCTCTTGAATAGGTATTTGAGCATTATCTAAAAATATTCTCTCCTCCTTGTCCTATTATTCTCCAACGTCATCCTCTGTACTTCACCATTCTATATATAATAGTAAAATGTTTATACTACTCGTACGTTACAATTTAATTAGCAATTAATTGATGAAATAAATTCAATTAATGATTACATTTGTATGTCTCTTTAGAACATAGGGTTGTCTCGTACAAGAATTTTACAGGATCCAAAAAGCAAATTCCAGTGTTCCAAATAGATACCCTTAAAAATAAGATACCCAGTGTAATCTTAACAACTCCCTGCTTGCTTTGCAGCCAGAAGCCGTGCATTACGACCACCTACAGCTAGTACTACTAGAATGCAACGTCCGTGTGCTCGTAGAAGAAAAACTCTTGGATGCCTTCGTTGACCGAAAACAGATGCATATGCACCGATGCACACGAACGTCCAGATCTCACCGTCCCACGGCTTCCGGCGGCACGACTGCCGTGGCGACCGGTCCGAAAGCGCCGCGCAAAGGAAAGCCGCCAGAAACCCCCAAGTGGGCCGCGGCACAGCGTAGAGCCGCGGCGGCGCACGCGGACGCGGCAGGGGCAGGCACAGCATGGACAGCAAAAGCCACCACCACTCCAGCTCGCCGGCCTCGTGGGTGGGGGTTTCTTCCGGAAGAAACAAGGCCGGGAAACAAATTTATTTCTAAAAAAAATTAGTACTTCCAAATCCACCAGCCCGGAGGCCGGAGCAGGAGAGGCAGCCGAGGAGGCGAGGCGACCCGGCCGACCGCCACCGCGCCAGTCAGAGACCCCGAGGCAGGCAGGCCGGCCATGTCGGTGAGCTGCGGGCTGGAGTGGGTGGTGTGCCTGGGCTGCACGCGCTGGGCGTGGAAGCGCCTCACCTACATCGGCGCCTACGACAGCGAGGCGTGGCCGCCGGCGTCCCCCGACGAGTTCGAGCCCGTCCCGCGCCTCTGCCGCGCCGTGCTCGCCAACTACGACCCGGACCTCTCCAACCCCAAGTTCGCGCCGCCGGTGCACGGATACTTCGACATCGACCCCGCCGGCGTCGTCAAGCGGGCCACCTACGAGGACGTCGGCAACGCCTGCCCGCCCTACCTCGTCTACGTCGACGAGGCGCACAAGGAGATCATACTCGCCGTGCGAGGGCTCAACCTCGTCCGCAACGCCGACTACAAGGTAAGGTAGTAGTACTATAGTAGTATGGCTAGAGGTGCCTGCCTGTTCGTCGTGTCCGCGGACTGAGCGACGATTGGGTGTTGAGATTTGATCGTTCGACGGGCCACGGGCGGTCTCACCGTCTTCGCGCCTCACGATTCTCCTTCTCCGCAGCTGCTCATGGACAACAAGCTCGGGATGCAGATGTTCGACGGCGGCTACGTGCACCACGGCCTGCTCAACGCCGCCAAGTTCATCCTGGAGCGGGAGACGGCCACGCTGCGGGACCTGCTGCGCCGCTACGGCCCCGAGTACAAGCTCATCCTCACCGGCCACTCGCTCGGCTCCGGCATCGTCGCGCTCATGACCGTGCTCCTCGTCAACAACCGAAAGGAGTTCGACAACATACCCAGGAGCCGGATCAAGTGCTACGCGCTCGCGCCCGCCAGGTGTATGTCGCTCAACCTCGCCGTCAAGTACGCCGACGTCATCAACTCCGTCGTGCTCCAGGTACCCCACATGTTGATTCGGCGCCCCTTCATGAACAATTGCCCTGTTGGGATGGTTTTTCGGGGAGGGATGGGGCAAGGGGGGATCAACTTGGTTTGGTCAAATGTTCTTTGCTTGTTGTCTGATTTGGAATGTCTGTGAAAGGCAAACTAGTTTGATTGTACAGAACGGTAGGAATCATTTAATTTGGCCACAGGTGTTCCCTGAAGAAAGGTTGTACAGAATCCATATCTTGTCTGCTGATCATCAAATGCAGTGTTTAATTTGAGGAGCAGCAAAGCATGTACCAGTAAATTGCACGACACTTTCTCATTTCCTGGAGTACACAATAAATTTGTTTTGAGGCAGCAAGTTCATCCAATAGGGTGCATGGTTTGTATTTCTGAAGAAACTTTGATAGCACGCTTGGCCATATTGTGTACTGTGTACTAGTATTTGTGTTTTGTGTGCTGCACTCGCTAATGTTGGTTGTTGCTCGGTTGCTGTCTTATTCTGAATATAAGTGAGCACTTTATAAACTCAAGAAATCCTATGTTGTCAGTTTAATTTTTGACGTTATCCTCTGGTACTAATTACATTTCAGTTTCATCTTAAGTCTTTAACTTACTTTATGGTCTCTTCCAGGATGACTTTTTGCCAAGAACACCAACACCGCTAGAGTACATTTTTGGGTCTATCTTCTGGTAACCTGATCACATTCACTTTCTCCAGATGCTTATGTAGCTCTGCTTTTGTCCAGTAAAAAACAACTACATGTATGATCGAGTTTTTCACCAGGCCTTTGTGCTTTCGACAGCTTGCCTTGCTTGCTATTCCTCATTTGCTTGAGAGATACACTTAAACAAGACAAGAAAAAATATAAAGATCCAAGAAGATTGTATGCTCCTGGGAGAATGTATCATATCGTTGAGAGGAAATTTTGCAGGTAACGGATCATACAATTGCGAATAATAGTTTGCCTTGCTTGCTAATTTGCTCTTTTCTATGTTTATATCAAAATATGAACAACATCCTACTCTTCTAGTATAAGGAAGTTGAAGCCTGTTTGCTGTCCTTTTTCATGATTTAAAGAAAGGCTTTGTAGTCTTTGTATTTCTCTACCAGAATGCAACAAAGCTTAGTCTGCTTATGCATCAGATAATGGATGCTCCAATCACTCATTCGAACAGAAGAAGCATACTTTGTTTTCCCTCCACTTATGTTTCTTCTGGCCAATGACAAAATAAAGTCAATGGCCAAGTCTGAGAGTAAATAAGTGAGAAACCTTGTACAGATAGGTAATTTCAAAATTGATTAGTTACAGCTGGCAACCTGTCTCATCACATAAACTAGAGGTAGAGACTATTAGATAATATAATTCTTTTGGTTTATTATAATGGGATATGAATATATGATCATGTCAGTACCCAGGCTTGATGTATGTTTTACAGCACAACCTGTATAAGACATGTATGAACAGAACAATCGATAATAATAAGAAATGTTAGATTTTTTTAGAACATTTGCATCGCTGTACACAAAATGTCATGTAACAAAAAGTGTGTTCCTTTTTTTTAGGAAAACAGGAGGGGCCAATCCCCTACTGGTTGTTTATGTTTCACATTTATAAGGATACAATGCTGCTCTTTTGTAGGTGTGGAAGATTCCCGCCTGAGGTCAGAACTGCAATTCCAGTGGAAGGGCGATTTGAGCATGTTGTGTTATCATGCAGCACCACTTCTGATCATGCCATTGCTTGGATTGAGCGGGAATCACAAAAGGCTTTAGAGGTACAAACACATTATTACTACATGTTGCTGATTTATTTTGTAATTTTCATGAACCTTTTCTTTCTTTCTTTCTGCAATCTGTAGTATCTTATTGGTGACACATTTACTCCTACCCGATGCTAAATTTAGGCCATATTAAATTTATGTTGATATATCATTGTATTTTACATGGAGTTGTAAGAAAAAAAAAAAAACGAAGGGAAGGCCCTTATAAATATCCAATATAAGAACAAAATACTAGCATTACAAGATTAAAAGAACAAAATACTGCCTCCAGTCATGTTTATATCTTGTAATACTAGTATTATGCTACATCCAGTCATGTTTATATGACGTTTCAGACAGAAAAATAGAACTGCAAGCAAGTTAAATATGTTGTCTGAATTTCATATAAAAGTGACTGGAGGGAGCATCTCCTGACTCCTAAATTGTGGAGGTTCAACTAGAAATTATGGAACTATATATGTTTGCATGACTGCACACATATATGATTTTGCCCTATAACCTCTGCCAAAACTTTATTTTCCACGCAGATATGAATAGAGTCCTATTATAAAATATAGCTATATAATCATATTGATCCAACAGGACCAGAGTTTCATCTTCACTCCTTGTAAAATTGGAACCAAGAAATTTCATTGTGAAACCTTGCTCATGTAATGTGATTTCCCACTGCATTCAAGAGGCCATGTGATCTTTTGTTGATCAAGCGAACGATGCATAACTTTATTGATTTTGAATAGATTCATGGGGTTTTATGTATCTAGGTTTTGATCATAACTTGAAGTCGGTCATGCTTGATTGAATTTTTTCGCTTTGCGGATTATCCTTTGTACTTCTGTTATTTCTATTTTCTGCACTTTCCCCCCTGAGGACTGCTATAAAATTAGGAAGTACACTTTGTGCAATCTGATCTCTTTGTAGAACATCGTATTTGGAAGATTTCTAGCTTTTACTAATACTGAATTTACTTGGAAGAGAAATGGAGGATTGATTGTGAACAAAATGTTTAGTAGTTAACATTTTTGTAGCAGCAAAAGCTGTAGAGCTCCTATATGCTGAAACTTGTAGTTTGTTGCAGCGCTGATTTGCTAACTTCGGCAGTGAATAATTTTTGCAGCTAATGAGGGAAAGCGAGAAAGCAATGACTCCACCTCCGCAGCAAGAGATGAAGAGATTGCAGAGTTTTGAGGAGGAACACAAGAGTGCCCTCCAGAGAGCAAAGACCCTGGATGTTCCTCATGCTGCGGACCTGTCTGAAGAGGAGATTCAGGAGGATGGTAGCACTGCACCACCCTCGGATGCTCATAGCGAGACAAGCACAGAGCCAAAATCCACAGGACGTACAAGTTGGGATGAGCTGATGGAGAAGCTTTTCACCAGGGATGAAGATGGGAAACTTGTTGTGAACAAGGACTTCATCGCAAAGGAAATTGTTGTTGAGTAACTATGGTTGCGGATAGACCGAGACTACTCTGCACTTGGTAGTTCATTCTTTTAGGCAGTTGTATAAAGGAGTGAGTTGTGGTTACGATATATCTCTACATTTTTGCTAGTGTATTGAAAGTATCTTTCTGAGATCCAGTCATTTTTCCGTACAGAGAAGATGGGTAGTGCAAGGGGTTTCAAGCTCGCATTTGTGTAGAGGCTTCATCTATGTGTGTTCTTGGACCTTTGAAGTCTTGTAAATCTGTCAATACTAATTTTATGAGGCATCAATACAAGTTTGTACAATGTTCCCGGCGACAGTATGAAAATTCAGAATTTATTTGAACAAAGTAAAAGTTACAAAATCTGAGTCTACTCTATCCACACCCGGAAGGCCGGCCCGGAATAGTCCTTCTACCATAGCTTCTACTACTTTTCTATTTCACTTCTATTTTCCGTCTATCTCCTCTCTCTGTGTGTGTGAATGTGATCGGATGCGCTTTCTTTTTTGCAGTGCTATGAGCCTGTGGCGTGTACGGTGTGTCCCCTCTCGAGGAGCAGGGTTCATCGCCTCCTGGCTCGTCAAGAAGCTCCGGGTCGCTTCCGCGCATGCAGATTGAGATTGGTGAATTGGTTGACGAAGTTTGCATGCGGTGACCGGTGATCGACTAACTGACGACTGGTGCGGCGCGACGCGATCGCAGGCGACGAGGAGAAGGTGGGGCTGCTGCGGCGGCTCGTCCCCGGCGCGGCGGAGTCGGGGCGGCTGGTGCTGTTTGAGGCCGACCTCAACGACGCCGGCCGCCACGTTCGCGCCGGCCATCGCGGGGTGCCGGTTCGTCTTCCTCGTCGCCACGCCGTTCCAGCACGACGCCACGAGAACCAAGGTGAGTGAGAGTGAGGTCGCCTCGCCGGACCCAAACGAAGAATCACTCAATGTTTCTCTTCTCTTCTGTCTTGGAGTCACGCCACGACGCGCAGTACAAAGAGCACGGCGGACGACGCGCCCCGGTTCGGGGCGCTCAGGATGCTACAGCGGCTGATGGGGTCGGTGCCGCTGGCGCACGTGGACGACGTCTGCGACGCGCTCTCGTCTTCTGCATGGAGCAGCCGTCCGTGGCCGGCCGCTTCCTAGCTGTGCGCCGCCGCACGTACCCGACGGTCTACGACATCGTTGGCCACTTCGCCGGCAAGTACCCGCACCTCGACCTCCTCACGGAGTGAGTCGTCTTTGCCACGAACGGCCATGGATCGAATTTCTTTTTGGTTCTTGAAATGCTGTTAATCTGGCAAGATGGGTAACATATTTGGACTGGATTGAATTGATGTCAGGACGGAGGTGCTGCCGAGCGTGCAAGCGCACAGCGACAAGCTAGGAGAGCTGGGGTTCAGATACAAGTACGGGACGGAGGAGATACTGGACGGCAGCATCGACTGCGCCGTGAGATTTGGATGCCTCGATGCATCCAAGCTTAGCGTCCAAGAATGACAACAAATCAAGCAATGGCATTCGTCGGTGACCATGCTGAGCATATCATGCACGTTCTGCATCTTACTTGTTCTCTTCTGTATAATAGGAGTCAGCAGGGGCATATGTTATAAAAAAAAGAGTTTCACATCTATCTATCTATATATACATTATAAAGTGTGAGTTTTAGAATTCTTTTTACATACGATGCCCGTCAGAAAGGGCATAAAATCGATAGAAAGAAAATGTTTTCATCCCCTAGTCTTTAATTTTTTTCACCTTATTTTGTACCATATCCACTGGTTAATTACTTTCCCTATCTTGGATTTAACGAGAATGGAAGGATGCCAATCAAGCTTATCTCCTTCTTTTAATCCATTCTTTTTTTCTTCTCCTTTTTATTGCACAGTTAATCATATAATGACACGTGCGTGTTGCACGTACATCTATGCTAGTAAGAAAAATAGAAAGAAAACTAGTTACATCAATGTGTGCCTAGCCATTCTAACTTAAGAAAGAAAAACACACTCCTTTTTGATCTATGGAAGGCGATATCGTAACTGAGACAAGCTTTACAAGTTTACAGGAATCAACTAATTGGTTGCCTGAAGACGATATTATCTTGCAATGTCTGAATGTTCTGGTAAACTCACACTAATTGTCATGAAGAATGTAAAAGATGGCTGCATCTTAAATTACCCAAGCACCTGAAAATGAAAGGGCTCCAAAGTATTAGGGAGTTCTAGTTCCTGGCAAAAAACACATGCACATCCACACTCACCTAAAGCAATCAACAAAAAAAAAAAAAAAAAGAATGGTGACTGCATCTTAAATAACCCAAGCACCTGAAAATGAAACGGCTCCAAATTATTAAGGAGCTCTAGTTTCCTGGCAAAAGCACATCCACAGCCACCTAAAGGAACCAACAAAAAAAGGAATGTCCAGTTAAAAAAAAAGTTTCAAAAGAAATCAGGGAAACCCCTTGAAAGGAAAAAAAAAAAGGGTGTGTGTGCCCAAATGTCCAGTTCAAATAGAAATATTGAAAACAAAAAAATGAATGTTCAGTTCAGGAAAAAAACCTCTTGAAAGGAAAACAGGAACAAACGTATTATGGCCCATGCAGGTCTCGAACCTGCGACCTTCGCGTTATTAGCACGACGCTCTAACCAACTGAGCTAATAGGCCATTTTGTTTTTGTGTCTCGGTTTTCTTTTCTTGTCCGCTATAACGATAATTTGTTTCAAATATATTCTTCAGGTATGGCTGTGCAGTAAAGTATCAATATCAGTAGCAGTGCCGCTATAGATTAATGGAATAGATATGTGCTTTCACATTTTTATTGCCTAAATTTTAGTCCAACCGTTTATTTTGGGTGACACGAAGTAAATTCCACTTTGTGCTGATCCTGATTCAAAGAAAAACTTGACTAGCCCAGGAAAGACCGCCCGGGCACCTTTGTGTTAATAATTCGGGCCACGCACTAGCGAGATCTAGTAAGAAATTTTTTTTGGGAGGAGGATGCAAAACATATTCTGGCTATACATATTAAGCCAGGAAAAGATGATTTCTTGGCCTGGCATTTTGATCCAAAAGGGGTTTTCTCGGTGAAATCGGCATATCATGTGCTTGAAGATGACAAAGAAAGGTTGCAGATGCAACAAAGGGGAGAGTCGAGCTCTGGCGGAAGTGTTGGGGAAGACCTGGTGTGCAAGAGAATATGGAAGCTTAGTATTCAGCCAAAAACAAAACATTTCTTGTGGGGACTGTCGAAGAACAGCCTGCCTTGGCGATGCAACATACAGAGGAGAGGTATGCAGATAGATACAAGATGCCCTGTGTGTGGGAGGCTGGACGAGGATGGTGGTCATTGCTTCCTAAAATGTAAATATGTGAAGCATTGCTGGGCAGCTCTAGGACTTGAACACGTCAGGTCGTGCCTCTTGGAGGCGAATTCAGCCAATCAGATGGTGAAAATGATCCTGGACTTGGATACAGAGACAAAGCTAGGCTCCATCGCCTGTCTCTGGGCATGTTGGGAGACAAGAAACAAAGTCAATGCAGGTGAACAGCGGAGGAGTGCAGAGGATACAGCTCGAAGAGCAACTTTGTTGAAGGTGGATGCTTCACTGATAGAGAAAGTTCCAAAGCAAGGCAATGAGGTGAAGAGGAGGCAACACTGGAAACGTCCACCGGCAGAACAACTAAAAATTAACTGTGATGGAGCCTTTATAGAATCAGAGAAAACCGGAGGATGGGGCTTTATTATCAGGGATCTGAGGGCCATGGGATTTTAGCTGGAGCTGGACGCATTCAAGGCGTGTCTGATGTACTCTGTGCGGAGAGCCATGCTTGCCTGGCTGCCATGGATGCAGCAATGGAATATGGTATTTCCAGGGTGTGGCTGGAGACAGACTCTATAGAGCTGGTGAAGGGGCTGAAATCTGAAATTTTCAACCAAGCACCGTGTAGCACCATTCTTGGAGAAATCAAGGAGCTTGTGCGCCTGCACTTCGATTCTGTAGTTTTTAATTATGCTCCTAGATCTTGTAATGCGTGTGCGCATGAGTTAGCAAAGCTGGGCCTTGGTAGGGACCCGGATCACTCATCTGTTTGGAGTGATCCCCTCCCAACTTTTGTATCTGAACTAGTGTTTGGTGATCTTCGTGATCCAGTTGGTGAATAAAGTTTCAGTGCTTTGAGAGTCAAAAATTTGACAAGAGGTCAAGCACTAGCAATTGGCAAAAGCATGTAACCTTTCAACCAGCAAGAACACTTAGTTTGCCTCTCGCCGATGCCGCTATGCAGTCGTGCACAGATCAGATTCCGATTTCACAGGGCATTATATTACCATGACCTCCTCTTATTAGGTTCTTCAGAAGCGAAATTGAGGCCTTTGATACTCCAGTGTTTTAATAATTGCATTGTTCATGGGTTCATGGTTATAGCTCTTATAAGTTATAATTGCTTCCAGCTCAATGTTTGTACTAGGAAAGTCAGTAGTACATATATTCTCCTTTTTATGTCAGTAAATATGATGTTGGCCCGTGTTTGAGGAAAAAATAGAGAAAATTTCTTATTTAACAATGAGAAAGTTACACATTCCTTTCTTGGCCTCCTAAACTAAAATCTTCCCTATTTGACACCAAGAAAATTTTTCATGCCCTATTTGACACCCCGTTGTTAAAGCTCACATTAAGTAAGAAAATTGGTGTGTATTGCTGAATTTGTTTGTCCTCCTTTGATTTTGGAAGCAAAGTAATTGTTCCAAAATTCAAATTTCAAAGAGGCAAGTCACCCTTATGAAACTCTTGGAACATCGCCAGTAGGTCTTTTTTTATGAGTCCCCAAAATTATTAAAAACTCAGCTGGGAAACCATCTGGTCCCGGAGCTTTATTGCGTCTCATTTGGAAATCACATCCCTGACCTCTTTTTCTATGAATTACATAGTTAAAATTTCATTCTTCCGCAAGGATATTTGAGGGATATCCTCTGTAAAGGACTCCTCCATGGAGAAATTATTTCCTACAGATGGGCCAAACAAAATTTGTAGTAGCTAGTTATAAATCGCTTTAGTTTCTCTTCACCTCTTATAGTCTCTCCATCCTGTTCTAATTGGAAGATTCTAGTCTTCCTGTTCTTTCCATTTGCTATTCCTATCTCCCTGCAAAAGATTGTTTGATTTGGACCTTTGATACCAATAAATCCCTTCACTAAGGAGAGAGACCAATCTATCCTTTAAGAGGTGTTTGTCCTCGATTTCTTGTTGACTTCGCAACATTGATTCAGCCTTTTTGTCCAAATCTTCTGTTTTCTTAATGAGTTCCTTTCTTTTCTCTTTTATTGGCTCCTCTTACATTCCTAACCCATCCCCTCAAGAATTGTCTTTATCTTATTATCTTATTTTGCCATACTTCCATTGCATTTGAACCTTTGTCTCTCTCATTCCAAATCTCAGCAACTATATTATGGAAGCCTTTTCGCAATAACCATCCTAGTTCGACTAATGTGATGAGTCTTAGCTCCTAAGTTTAGGTGTGATATGAGATTTCACGACTCAGTGCCACGACTGTGGCCAGTGGGTACTTAAGCTCCCATTCAGTGCTCATTAGAACTCTATCCAATCTTTCAAATGTGGGTATTTTTAGAGAGTTATCCCAAGTGAATTGACACCTAAAACACTTGGAAGTTCCCTTAAATTTAAACTATCTATGACATCATTAAATAAAAAAGGCTACTTCCCATTAAACCTGTTGTTATTTTTTTTTCACTAGAATTTCTTATAATATTGAAGTTACCACCCATAAGTAGAGGTAATGATTCCTTACTGCAAGTACACACTAACTCAGATAGAAAAGCCTATTTGAATTCTGGTTGTGCTGCCCCATAAACAGCTACCAAAACCCATTGAAACTCATCATCTTTATTTCTTAAGCGAAACTTGACAAAGAAATCACCCTCCTCAATACTCCCTATGTCAAGGTTATCTAGATTAATACCTAGCAAAATTCCTCCGGACCTACCATGAGGTTCAGTCCTATGCCATAAAATGTTTTTGACTCCACACAAACCACTTAAGATTTGCGAAGTAAATCTTTTTTGCCTGTCTCTAACAAAGCAATAAAATCTAAATGTTGCTCTTTAGTTGTATCAGAGAGAAAACGTTTTTTTGCCAAGTCACTTAGACCTCTGCTATTCCAAAAAAATCCTTTCATCTGATACTTGTTTTATATTTCTTGACTACCCTGACCTTGCATCTGTTCTGCTTAGAGAACACATTACAATGTCTATTCCTTTTATTTTTCTTGTAGGCGGCCTTGAAATCACAATTTAGTTGACATTCCGCCCCATTAAACACCTCCTCGGTTATATCACCATAAAGTTGACTTAAATCATTTGAAGATAGAAAGCCATCATGAGATTCATTGTCACTATCGTTAGGAGAAATGTGTTCCTTTACAGGATCCAAATCCACTGTGCAGTATGATCTTGACTTATCTAATTTATATAAAAGACTAACAGCCTTAGCAAGCTCAAAATCAGTATTAGACTCACTGAAATAAATCCCCAACTGTTTAATGTTTAAAATAGAATCCGCTACAGGCTTGAGAAAAAGACAAGGAGTAACATTGCTCCCTTCATCGAAGTCTAGATTCTTTTTCGCTGTCCTCCATTCAGCCCGAGCCAAAACGTGTTCGTCTGTCAAGGCACCAAGTCTTGGGGAAACCAGAGAAGGAGAGCATGAGCTCTCTGGAATGGCAGCCACAGCAGCTACATGATTAACCCTGTGGGTCATTTCCATCATGTTGCCCCCTTCCTGGACCTGGACCAGTTGAATAGAACTGGTTGGATTAGTCTGGGTGAGAATCAGTCAAGGTCACAGCCACAGGAACCACATGTTGAACCTTCTCAGCCATGTTCATATCATCAATTTCCACTAACAATTCCTGAGACACCACCAGCCCCTTCTTAGATTCAGTAATATTCACTTCAAGCTTCTCTTGTTTCTTATTCCGAACTTCAGCTCTGTCCATACCCGTGTACTCATTTTCCACTTTGTCATTGTTGATTTCTACAACAATGGCCTGTTCTGCATCAAATTCCAGCTGGACTAACTTGGAATCAGAGGTTTTGGCATGAGCAAGAGATTTCTCAGCAACTCCTCTAAGGCCTATACTGCCCAATCTTAAATGTGATAACTGAAATAAATTCTGTCTATGGATAGACATTCATGCTAAATTGGAATTCATAACCTTATGTTGCTCGACCTGCAATTCTAGAAATCAACGATGCAACCAGATGCTATATACAGATTAGTTAAACTAGTCAATCAACCCGTGCGACGCACGGGTTAAAATCTTAAATGTATTATGTGTTACAGTACAACATATATAGATCTATTTTTATACTTAGTTTTTTATAATAGCAAATCTTGCTACTTTATATGTATACTTAATTGATTTAGATAATTTTTGATCGATTGCAAAAGTAGGTGATTTTAATATAATTTTGAAGGGTTATTTTCATTATACTATCAGTCATAATAACTAAGGTGAACAATTTAAATATAAATTAAAGGGGATATTTGGTATTATCCATCAAAATAGCAAATATGAACAATTATGTATAAAATTAGGGTGTTATTTCATATTTTCTTTTATATTGGCAGAGTGGGTAATTAATATGTAGTTTTAGGGGTAATATTATTTTGATAATGACAAAAGTGAATGATTACTTAGAAAATAGATCTAATGGCTATTAAGATTTCAACCTGTCTATTTTTTTCTGGCGCATCTTGTGAGGATTGACGTAAAAATTTCAAAAGGAGTCTACAAAATATTTGTTTCATGGATAGGTTTCCAATGAAAAAAAAAGACAAAAACTGAAGGTAGATTTGAAAATGGAAAAATCTAAAAAAAGAAGAAGATATTTGTTTTCGTTGAGAGTTGAACTCAAGACCTTTCGTAATGGCAGAGATGGGTAATTACTTAAAAAATAGATTTAATTAAAAAAAGAAGAGGATATTTACTTTCGTTAAGAGTTGAACTCAAAACCTTTCATAATGGCAGAGTTGGATAATTACTTAGAAAATAGATCTAATGGCTATTAATATTCCAATCTGTCAATTGATGGTGGGATGTTTCTGATTATTGTGAGAATTTCTAAGATTTATCTTTTTTTTTTTCCAGCGTGCTTTAAAATTACCGCTTCTTTTAGAATCTTCAATTAGTAATAGTAAGATAAGATAAACTAGTTGAGGCTGCAAGCTAAAATTCTAGTGGTGGGGTGAGCTGATCTTTAAGGGGCTTAGAAATTCTAGAATTTGTTTATTCTATTTAACCATGGCTTGTTTGGTGATCAAAGTTAGCACTTGGTTTACTATTTTCACATGTTATTGTGCCTTTGTCTATAATCTATACACACACACACTCTTTGCAGTGTATTATCTAAAAAAAATTCTAGCTTGTTTTATTATGCCAAGACTCTTTGCGCCCTTTCTGTTCAAATTTGGCCCTATGAATCAAAAAATTGTAGTATTAGATTCCGGTCGAAACCAGATTCCTTTTTTGAATTTGAATCTCTTTTCCGGTCATAAAATTAGAACTTCGTTAGATTTTCGGTCTATTTTTCGTTTCCGGTCTCAACGAAAAATCACTTTTCGATAGAACGGTAGTCATACTGTCATAGGCATGCTCCTTGCGTCACTACAAAGCAAATCCGTCTAAAACTCTCTTCCTGCCCGCCCACCGCCACCGGAGAAAGAACAATAGTTGTCGACTTGTCGTGCAATCCACTCCGCGCCTCCGCCGCAGCCTGGTCTTGTACGTATTGCAGGCATGCAATTCCGTCTGCGGCTGGCTCTGTTCTACGTTCTGATGATCTTCCAGCTATATATAGACCGACCACATATCAATCCAATTATTGTTGCGAGTCAAAGCTTACCACCTCGTCCGCATATTCTTCAGCGGCATCATCCAACGTAACCTTCTGGCCGTCACATCTGACCGACTCGGGACTCCTATATCGATGGCAGCCACCGGCCACCTGTCAACTCGTTCTCCATGTTTTTTATTGCAGCTCATTGGACGGCTCGACCCGTCTACCCAAAATTTCCCACTTCGTACGGATGGAGTCGTGGATCACGGCCGTGTTGTCGCTCCACCTTGTAATGTTCTTTCAATTTAACTGCAATAAATTAAATGTAACGATGAACTCTAGAAAGCAGAAAAACTGGACCTAACCTATATGTCAAATGTAGTTACAGTCCGTGAACATCAACCGGGAGTTGGAAACCTTTCCCACACCTAAATTTTTGACTATTGGATCTCGAATGTATGGCCAAGATTATACTCACACTGTAATTACAGCGTGTACATACACTGTAATTACAGTTTAACTCCACCCCTACCCCCGCTCGCCCCAGATACACACCACTGGTGGTTCCTCCGCCCCGCCTCCGACGCGCCCTTGCTCCGCGCGGCGCGCACACCCTTGCCGCAGCCGGGATCCGCGCGCCGCCACCGTCCCCGCCGCCGGCGGCCTCCGCGCGCCGCTGCCCTCGTCCTCGCCGCCGCCGGGCTCCGTGCGTCGCCCACGCTGTCGCTGCAGCCCGCCACGCCGGCCTCCGCGCGCCGCCCACGCCGTCGCCGCAGCCAGCCACGCCACCCCGCGCGCCGCCACCCCCGCCTTCCACCACCCGGTTGTGGTGCAGCTTTTCTCTAGCTATATGATTGAGAGAAAATAATGTCTTTGGTTAGTACAACTCTAGATTCCAGCTTCAACGTGGAGAAGTTTCTATGCTGAATTAAGTTGGGTTAAAAAAATATTTCAGCTAAGTTTGGAACAGTATGGTAAATGGTTTATTTAAGAGTAAAATATACAGGCGGTTCTCGAACTTGGCAACGTGTGTCACTTAGGTCCCCGATCTTAAAATACTAGGATTTCGGGTCCCTAAACTTGGCTAGTGTGTCATCTAGGTCTCAAAACTGCTTTTTAAAACCACTTTTCGTTCCCCGATGCTTATGTGGCACGCTGATATACCATCTAGGTCTTTAAACTTGGCTAGAGATGTCATCTGAGTCCCTAAATATGGCAGGAGTGCCATTTAGGTTCCAAAACATTTCATTTTTACATGGCCAAAATAATCTTTTTGGTCGGAAAACACTGAAATCATTGCGAAATATTTCTATAATTTTTTTATTTGAGGACAAAAAATCAAAATTCAAGACTGAATAGCCTTTTCGCATCGGACTAGAAACGAAGAAACACTGAAACCAGCGATATTTCGTTCAAAAAGTTTAACCATGCCGGTCGGTACACCTCTCGCCTCCATTCTTTGCCGTCATCGGGAGTAAAGCTGATAGTGGGAGGAGTGTTGGCCATCCTCGGGCTGGTATTCTTATGTTGTTGTCCCTCTCGCCGCCATCCTTCACTACTAGCACTCCTGCCGACGACGGCGACAGAAATATAGATGGAGAGCGATTTGAGACTTAGATGATACTTTCAGCTAAGTTTAGGGACTCAGATGACACCCCTAGCCAAGTTTAAGGACCTAGATGGTATGTCAGCGTGCCACGTCAGCATTGGACAACGAAAAGCGGTTTTGGGACCTAGATGACACGCTAGCCAAGTTTAGGGACCCAGAATCCTGGTTTTCTAAGTTCGGAGAACTAAGTGACACACGTTGCCAAGTTCGAGAACCGTCCATATATTTTACTCTTTATTTAAACTAGTCCATAAACCCGTTATTTTAATTCATCTCTCGTAATGGCGTCGTGGGTGGTTTACGTTCAAATTTATAAATTATTTTAATTTATCTTTCGTGATAGTATATTGGGTAATTTATATGCAAATTTAGGGTTGATTTCAATTCATATTTTATAATGGCACGGTGCGTAATTTTATGCAAATTTAGAGAGTTATTTTAATTCATATTTTGTAATTGTATGGTGGGTAATTTTTATATAAATTTAGAGGTTTATTTTATTTCATCTTTCATAATGTCATGGTCGGTATTTTTTTAGAAATTGTAATAGATCTAATGGCAACTATTATTAAAGCTACATGATGGGCGGCCGAATGTTTCAAATTTTTGTGATAATTTTAGCATTTGTCTTTTTTTTTCCAGCGTGCCGGTGAGGATTAACGTGTTGGAGTTTAGGAGATATATATTTAATTTTTAGTAATATTCATCGTTCGTAACTGAATTGCGGTAATATATATGCAAATTTAGAAATTATTTTTATTTATCTTTCATGATGGTATATTGGGTAATTTATACGCAGGTTTAAAGCTTATTTTAATTCTTCTTTTATAATGGCATGGAGAGTAATTTATATGCAAACTTAGATAGTTATTTAATTCATATTTTACAATGGCATGGTAATTTTTATACAAATTTAAGGAGTTATTAAATTCATATTTTATAATGGCATGATGGCAATTTTTATACAAATTTAGGGGATTATTTTATTTAAATTTATGATGTCGTGGTAGGTAATTTTTAAGAAACTATTATTAGAGTTGCACGATGGATGACAGAATGTTTTTGATTTTTGTGAGAATTTTTAGAATTTATCATTTTTCTAGAAAACAGATCTATTATTAGAGCTACACGATGGATGATAGTACGTTAATTACATAGAAAATAGATCTAATGGCTATTAAGATTTCAATCTGCAATCGATGATGGGATGTTTCTGATTATTGTGAGAATTTCTATGATTTTATCTTTTATTTAGCGCATTTTGTGAGGATTAATAAGGCGGTTTTAAAAAAAGTTTTCAATTAGTAACAGCAAGATTAGGCATAAAATATCTGTTTCATAGAAATAAAAAAAGAGTCTTCAATTAGTAATAGCAAGATTAGGCACAAAATATCTGTTTCATAGAAAGATTTCTATCATCTTTATGTAAAAAAAGTAATAGGATCATTTAGTAGTGTAAATTTGTAAACGAAAAATTTGACAAAAACTGAGAGTAAATTTGAAAATAGGAAAAATTTGTTAAAAAAATAAAATTTGCTTTCGTTGAGAGTTAAACTCAAAACCTTTTATAATGAGATAGACATGGGTAATTACTTGGAAAATAAATGAAAATAAAAAAAAATCTGCCAAAAAAATGAAATTTGCTTTCGTTGAAAATTGAACTCAAAACATTTTATAATGACAGAGGTGGATAATTACTTAGAAAATAAATTGAAAATAGAAAAAATCTGCCAAAAAAAAAAAAGAAATTTGCTTTTGTTGAGAGTTGAACTCAAAACCTTTCACAATGGCAGAGGTGGGTAATTACTTAGAAAATAAATATAATGGCTATTAATATTCCAATCTGCCAATTGATGGTTGGATGTTTCTGATTTTTGTAAGAATTTCTAGAATTTATCTTTTTTTTGGTACGTTTTGTGAGGATTAAACGTCTAATTAGTAATAGTAAGATGTTTCATATATGAACAAATACACACCAATTCTGGTCGGAATTGAGTTTTGCCAAAAAGCACGTTCAATTCATGGAATAGTTTGGTTCAACCTTGTTTTAGATCCATTCAGACTAGTCGTCCGATTGCAACAGGTAGCCTTTTTCGTTTTCTTTTTGTTAACCGTCTTATACTATATATATAGTACAGGGATTGGTACTGTGTTGTTCCCTTTGCACTGTACGCTGAATCCTTAACCGCTGGAAGCTATTCTTATAAAAAAAAACCGCTGGAAGCTATGAAGATGGAGAGTGACTTCCATATGGTGAAAGGAGAAGGAGAAAACAGCTACATCAACAACTCCAGGCATCAAGTTTGTACCTAATACTCTCTGAGCAGGCATGAACAAAGTAATACTACCGTTTCCTTTCAATTTGTACTTACTTTATTTGTTGTTGTATGTATACTAGCAAAAAACTTTGTTTGAGACTAAACCGGTGCTTGAGAAGGCCGTGGCAGAAGTATGCTCTGCAGTGCTCCCTCGAAATCTGCTGCTGGTTGGTGACTTAGGCTGTGGCTCGGGTAAAAACACACTCATCTTCCTCTCCGAGGTCATCGATGCCACAAGAGGCCTTCCTGTGGAGCTGCAGTTCTTCCTGAATGATCTACCCAGCAATGACTTCAACCATATCTTTCAGTCATGTGATGAACACCTCAAGAACTCAGCTGCTGCTGTTCATAAGGGAGAGAGGCCGACTCCCATTTATATTGCTGGGGTACCAGGGTCCTACTATACGAGGCTTTTCCCTTTCCAAAGTGTCCATCTCTTTCACTCTTCGTTTAGCGTCCACTGGCACTCTCAGGTACGAAAATATGGCAATATGCTACTTCATGACCAGTAATTATTCAGTATTGTATTCCCCTGTTTCCAGCTGGTTATCCAACCCCAGGCATGGATATTCGGTTGTTCTTCTGTACTACAAATTTTTGATCCATATGGCCAAATTTAACCGTCGACGGGGCTATACATATCTAAATGGACGTGCTTGCCGAACGCTATGGCATGGCATGGTTTTGGCCCGGCACGAGTACGGCACGAACGGCTAGTTAGTGGGCCCAGACCGCTATTCATGTCGTGCTTAGGCTGTTGGTGCAGCATGACGGGCTGGCCTAGGCATGGCACATTTCTTACTTTTTATTATTTAGTATATATCTTCATATATTAGAAGAATTTATAATGGTCTAAATACAAACAAAACTTATTCAACTTGGTCAGAAAGGTTGAGTTCGAACCCTAGGTAAGCTTTTTTTTTTTGCAAGTTTATGTTTTTGCTTATTTTGGCCTGGCCTGACATGAGGGGCAGGCCCGTGCTAGGCTGGCATGCCTAGAGTCCGCTAATGAGTCGGCCCATCATGACAGGCCTTCGGTCCAAGCACGGTCCGCCTATTTGAATATGTATAGTTATTTTGTCGTGTTCAAATCTATTGGGAAGAAACTCTATGTTTTTTGTTAATTTCTTAAACTATCAGAAGGCTAAAAGTACTACTACAGTTGCTACAGAGTTGTTATTGAAGGTTGGTCCGACGTCTAAGGGAGGGTGAATTAGCATTTCTAAAACTAAGGCTCGTAAAAGCTACAACTTACTAAGCAAAACCTATGCAATGTAAATCTACGTATGTGCACTAAGGTTTTGCTAAGTGTTGCTAATTCTACTGTGGCCAATTCTTGTAACCTAGTTTCATCTAGAAACTAACCTATCAAGGTAGTCTAGAAATGTAAGCACACAATTGCAAGAAAGTAAATGCAGAAGCTAAAATATGAGTAGAGAATGCAAACTCCCGATGACGATATCGGTGATGGCACACGATGGAGACACGGAGATTTTTCTTGAGGTTAGGGGAGACTCGCGGTCTCTACCCTGTACACCTCGTTGGTGCTCCTCAAAGGGCTTTGCTCTTGTGTAGTCCTCAAAGGAATACGGCTTCCCACGCAAGGGTAGAGAATGGCAAAGTGACTTCCGCAGAAGTCAAGCAACCCCAGTTGGGTCTCCGGATATCCTCGGTACACACCCACCTGAGCCTTTCTCACGCGTAGTCCTCCATGAACTATGGCCTCTCCCTCTCAAGGGTAGAGGATGGACAGACCGTTGGGGTCTTCTGAGTCCTTCTCACGGAGCCACCCCGCCGTCTCCACTAGAAAAGCTTAGGACAACTAGCCTAGGGCATTCCTCCCTCTCACAATTAAGGTGACGACCACTCCACACTCCAGAGGGTCTCGCAAGACTTACAAGTCCCACACTTACAAAGGATAGATGTGCACGCAGGCACGGAGATAGACACAAGGCCTAAGCAAAGATGCAACTAAGCTCTAACTTGCTGGGATATGTCTAGTTATGATCTAGTGGTGGTTGAGCTCTCAAATGTGTGTATGAGGCTCTTAGGATGGATCAAAAGGGTGCCTCAACACTTGCATTAGCTCAGGAGTCTCCAACCACAATGTGGAGGCCGGGAAAGGGGTGCGTGCATTTGACTAGCCGTCGAGTCGACCGTTGGACTTGAAATTCGACTGTTGGAACCACCGGACCGTTCGGTGCGTGTTGGAGCTTCGGTCTTCATGTTGGTCCAGCTTTGGTCTGGACCATCCAGTGGTAGACCACCAGACCGTCCGGTGCGTTATAGCACTTGGACACGATCGCCCTTCTTCCACTGTCTATATCGTTCGGTGGTATGACCATCGGACCGTCCGGTGCATGAACTCGCACCAGGTCTTGAATCTTCAATCTTGGCCTTCTTCTTCTCTCCGACCTTCGTAGACCATCCAGTGGTAGACCACCAGTCCGTCCGGTGCGTTATAGCACTTGGACACGATCGCCCTTCTTCCACTGTCTATATCGTTCGGTGGTATGACCATCGGACCGTCCGGTGCATGAACTCGCACCAGGTCTTGAATCTTCAATCTTGGCCTTCTTCTTCTCTCCGACCTTCGTAGACCATCCAGTGGTAGACCACCAGTCCGTCCGGTGCGTTATAGCACTTGGACATGATCGCCCTTCTTCCACTGTCTATATCGTTTGGTGGTATGACCATCGGACCGTCCGGTGCATGAACTGGCACCAGGTCTTGAATCTTCAATCTTGGCCTTCTTCTTCTCTCCGACCTTCGTACGGGGTTTCTGCGGATCTTCTAATGGGCCAAAAAATCGGCCTGCTAATTGGTCAGCGGGACCGCGGAGTTAGGACATTAGCTTGCAATTTGATAGCGGTTTGGGGTCTTCTCTTGTGTCTTTTAGATCCTCCCTTGAGGTATTTGTACCCCAAGTCCACCTCTTGCACCCTGGGACTTAAACAGAAATACTTGCACACTAATATTAGTCTCATGACACGTGTTGTCATTTCAACCACCAAAATCACACTAGGGAACTAAACACAAGGCTTAGGGTCCATTTTTCTTACAGTTACGTTAAAGATATAGTTACACTAATGCAGACATATCAGCTTAGTACACCATTCTAATACAACATACAGAATAAGATATTCTTCATACAGATCTTCAATTTTAATTTTTTTTTCCTGATTCCTGATTTAAGGACCGGTGATGTCCTTCTATTCTAATCTATTCTAATATTTTAATACTTACGTTTTCTATGTGTTTAGCAACCCGTGCAATTTTATACATTTTATATATTTTCTTTGTAATATTAAGGATGCTAAGATTTTCCTTGTCGTCCTATATTTTTTCTTCTTGGACCAATAACATGTCTTTACTTACTTAAATTCAAAAAATATTCTGCGTAATTATCTTGTGTGCTTGCACAACTAATCTTTCATACAATCTTCTATGTTGTCTAACTTTTGTCTATTCTCATAAGTTAAATAGGTAGTTGTGTTAGCATCCTCCTTCAGTACCTGAATTTTCTGCTCCTCTCTTCACCTTCTCCACCATCTCCAGCAACCGGTTAGAGTTGGGTGTCGCAGGCTCTAGCGAGCTTATATTTATTGCAAAGCTTACTAGCTTAGAGAAAATAGTGCATGCAGTTATGGGCGCCGTGTTGGGTGCAAGGCGGTGGGTACGCCGCTTGTTGGGTGGTAGAGGACAGACGGTGGGTCAAAGTAAAGACAGGGGGTGTCAAAGTGACACCAGATTAGTTTAGTGTTGAGAGCACCTTAAACACCCCATTGTAGATGGGCATAGTTTTCTCTCTTATTTCATTTTTTCAATAAGACACATATGTTACTTGTTTCATTTTTAACCCTAAAACTTTTTTGTCCCTGTTATCAATATACTATTTTTTATGCCATGTTAACTTATATTGGTAGTAAGTATGGGTCCTAGTTAGTTATCTTTATCATAGACATAGACTGTCTCATCTGTCTACTTCGCAATTAGTTTTTTTTAGAATTGAGGTAACTTATGTTTCTTACTTAACTTGATTGTTAGCACATAGTTCCCTCATATTTATTAGATTAGCTATATGCAAAATAACCATAATCACCTACGTAACCAAATTGGCATGCCTTTTTGAATTTATTAGTTGTGATACATTCTTAATTAAATCAAGGAGCGTTTTCTTTAGAACTTCTTGTTTATAAATCATTCCTTTTGCGTTTGTAGCAGATTGAGAATCACGTTTTAAGATTGTTGATGTCACTGTGCAGTTTCCTTATGGGTTAGATGACAACAAAGGCAATATTTACATTGCAAGGACAACACCACCATACGTGGTGAAACTATACCAAGAGCAGTTTCAAAAAGACTTGATGCTATTCCTTGAACTACGGTATGAAGAACTAGCTTTTGGTGGGCAGATGGTGCTGACCTTTCTTGGGAGGAAGAACGAGGATGTATATAGTGGTAGTATGAACTATCTTTATGAACTACTCGCACAATCTCTTCAAACTCTCGTCAAGAAGGTAAATGAGTACACTGGAAAAACAATATTTCACTTTCACATACAAACTTCTATGCTGCATGAGGGATAGCAAGTTGATCACGGATTACAAAATCTAGTTTAAGGATGCATACAACAAACAATAGCTTTTATCTTTGAAATCTGATCAAATGCACTAATTATACATGTGTACATAGTAGGTCGATCAAATGCACTAATTATACATGTGTACATAGTAGATCATGTTTATGCATAGCAAGCCATAATGTACTATTTGTTTAATGATTGCTTGGGCTTTTAAGGAGACTAGGCGGGGTTGCCCCCTACTAGGATGCTTAGATTTTGGGGTTTAAAAGCTAACTATGTAACCAATAAGTTGAATTTTGTATGTTTGTAATAGGAACTCGTGAGCCAGGAGAAACTTGAGTCATTCAATTTACCAATTTATGGTGCATCGATTGGTGAAGTGAAGGAAATTGTCAATCAGAGTGGGCTTTTTGACATCAATCACATCAAATTATTTGAGTCGAACTGGGATCCTTACAATGACTCAGAAAACAATAACGTGCAAGATAACATCCAAAGTGGAGTGAACATTGCAAAGAGCATAAGGGCAGTCATGGAGACTTTATTTGTGAGCCATTTTGGTGAATCCATGATTGATGCACTCTTCAAAGAATTTGCAAATAAGGTAGCGGACTATATTGAGAGGGCAGATAATCCCAATTACTCAATCATCATACTATCTCTTCAAAGGAAGTCAGAGGCATGCATAGTGTTAGTCTAGCCATGCGAATAAGTGTCCTTAGCGTATGGATTTTCTTTGTGATCTTATTTTACTGATGTGTGTATCTAGTTAAGCAAAGACCAATGTGTTTTAAGTTTTTGATCAACTCAATATGTCGTCCTTGAAAATAATAAAGCTCACTTATATTGAAAAAATGCATCACTCACTTATTTCATCGGCATGCCAACAAATACAATTTAGATTAAATTCACTAGAAAATATTTAGGTTCTTGGGATTTTGGTCTTCAAAAAATTGTGTCATGATTGCCACGGTCACTGGCTACACTGCCCAAGTACAATGCAATGTAACATTTCTAATGTTGCTCTCACTTTGTTATATGTGCTTGCTGCTCCATATTCTTTAGTTTCAGGCGCGAAATACTGCACAATTCGGAGCATTGTTGCAATGATGTTGTGTCATATCGTTGCAACGCGGTATTTTCTTAGAGCAACTTTTCCATAGGGGCTTTTATTCCTTGAAGTATTAGATTTTTCTTATCACGTTCTTTGTTGTTGTTTGATGTAGATACTCGAATTTGGAATATGGTTTTTTAAATTTTGTTTTTTTTTTGTGAAATTTAGAGTTGGAATAAGAACCAATTTGGCTAATCCTAATTTGCATCATCTAGCAACTAAGTGATGTCGAAATTCCAAATCATGTTGCTAAACCTAAATCCATCATGACTCATGAACGTGCAGTTAAAGAGACATAAAACACAATAATTGTACATATAATAGAAATGGTTATCTCAATCCATGATCCACTGCTAGGTCAATTCAGATGTCTCGAAACTCCTCATCGATTGAAAGTTATGAGAGACTGAGAGTTACTCCATCAAAGGAAACAATCCATTTTTTATACAAATAACTAGCCAGATTATCACCGTGTATATATAGTACCACATTGTCACATCCCTGAGTGGGTAGGAAGGAATAGGTGGAGAAGAATCGGAGATTCAGAGAAGAGAACAGATAAGAACAATAAGGCGAGGAATGATTTGTTGTTATTTCTCATATCATGTCTGTTCTCCGGCGACAGCTACAACTGTGCTTTATACTTCAAGACTAACTGACTTCTCAGCCCACTGGGCCAATTTTCATTCCACCAGTCCAATGGGCTACGCCAGCAATATGCACAACTAATCTATACTACTTGTGTCTTGACACTCTCCCTGGCTTGAAAACCAGGTTGTCCCCAAACTGGTGTTCGGGGGTAGCGCCTCTCGAGGTCACTGACTTCTTTCCATATTGCCAATTGGACCAAGAACTGAGTACGAGTGGAATTCCCTTGTTGGACCAATCTTTGATCCAAAATGACCTCTGGATGTAACAGCTTCAAAGGATCAGTACAGATAGATGATAAGTCTGTATTCACTTGAATATGAGGAGCCAAATGTTGCTTTAATTGAGACACATGCACCACTGGATGCATCTTCACTTCTAGAGGTAAGTCCAGCTTGTAAACAACATCACCAACACGCTGCAAAATCTTGGAACGGCCATGAAAGTGGAAGGCCAGTTTGTGATTGCTTCAAAAAGCCACAGAGAATTGCACATGAGGTTGCAAGGTGAAAATTCCCTTTATGATTGATGTTTATCTGCCTAATTCTTCATCCTTTATTGGGCACGCACTAAATGCTGCTGAATCAGACGACTTAGTAGTTTTCTTTCTCGCAGCCACTGCTCCAAATCTGGTACTGTACAGTCTTGTAAGTTAGTATTCTGGATGCCTTGGTGCATGACCATACAATACCTCAAATGGTGACTTGCCCTAGGCTGAGTGAAATGTTGTATTATTCCAGTATTCAGCTAATGGTAACCATTTATTCCACTGTCTTGGGTAGGAATGCACTGAGCACCTCAAGAATATCTCAAGACATTGATTCAACCGTTCCGTTTGATCATCAATTTGAGGATGGTAGGAATAACTCATTATCAGTTTTGTATCAGGTAACTTGAACAGTTCTTGCCATACAGTGATAGTAAAAATTCTATCTCTATCAAAAATAATGCAGGTAGGTAACCTATGGAGTTTGTAGACTGAATTCAGATATAACTGAGCCACTTGGAATGCTGTGAATGGGTATGACAAGGGAATGAAATGGCCATATTTAGTAAATTTGTCAATCACCACTAACATAGTATCAAATTTGTCAGAGGGGGGTAGTCCCTCAATGAAGTCCATGCTGACTACTGTCCATGGCTGGTTAGGGATATCATGGGGATTCAACAGTCCAAGTAGGTTAACATGCTCTACCTTAGCTTGTTGTCACACCTCACATGTCTACACAAATGATTGCATAGTTTGCTTCAGTTTGGGCCATGAAAACAATTGCTTAACTTTGTGATATGTGGCCTGGATACCTGAGTGACCTCCCACTCCACTGTTATGTAATGCTTCTAAGACATGTTGTTGGGTCAATGTGTTATTGCCTAACCATCTCTTCCCTTGTGTCTTAAGATGCCAGCATCCAAGGAATACACATGCTCATTGGATCCAGTGAGGCTTAGCTCAGTTAACAATCTTTGACTATCAGGATCCTCGGCATAGCCCTATTGTACACTCTCCATCCATGACGGCATACATGCCGATATAGCACATACACTTGTATCTCTCGGGTAGTGAGATAATACATCAGCTGCAGCGTTAGTGACTCCTGTCTTATATTGAATTGTATAGTTCAAGTCTATGAGCTTAACCAATGCCTTATGTTATGACCTAGAAGTAATTTTTTGGTCTGTTAGATAGAGCAAACTTCTGTTATCAATGCGAATAATGAATGGACTGTGCTGCAGGTAAGATCTCCTCTTGTCTACTGCCAACAATATTGTCATGCACTCTTTCTCATATGCTGAAAGTGCTTGATTCCTACTACTCAAGGGCTTGCTTAATATGCAATGAGGTGGCCTGCTTGCATTAATACTGCTCCAATTCCCAATTCCCAAATCACTAGCATATGTTTCCAAAATAAATTGCTTTATGAAATCTGGTGAAGCTAGTATAGGAGCCTGGACTAGTGCTTGCTTCAGTAATTGAAAGGCTTTATTCATCTCAGGTGTCCACAAGAACTGCACGCCCTTCTTCAACAATGATGTTAAGGGTCTACTGATCATCCCATAATGTTGCATGAACTTCCTTTAAGTTTTTGGGTTCAGGTCATTGCAGTACAACCTCCACCTTAGAGGGTTCAGTACAGACTCCTTTACCTAAGATCAAATGCCCAAGGTATTCAGTTGACTTCTGTGCAAAAGAGCATTTAGACCTTTTGATAAGAAACTGGTGGTGATCCAGCAATTGAAATAACTACTTCAGGAGTACTACATGTTCTTCCAATGTTGTGAAGTATATGAGTATATCATCCATGAATACTTATACTCATTTCCTCAATAACTCAGCAAAGATTTTGTTCAACAGCCCTTGAAAAGTTGTTGGAGCATTTGTGAAGCCAAATGGCATAACCAAGAATTCAAAAAGACCATTGTGTGTAGCAAACGTTGTTTTATGCTCTTCCCCTTGTGGTATACAGATTTGATGATAGCTTGATCTGAAATCCAATTTTGTAAACCAAGAGGCTCCTGTCAGCTCATCTAACACTCATTGACTACTGGCATATGATACTTGTGCTTGATAGTGACTGCATTTAGATGTCGGTAGTCAACACAAAACTTCCAGGATCCATCCTTTTTCTTTACCAGCAAGACACGGGAAGCAAAAGCACTAGTACTTGGTTTGATAACTCCATTATTCAGCATCTCCTTCAATTGCTTTTCAATTTTAGTCTTTTGAGCAGGAGTATATCGGTAAGGTTGAACTCTCACAGGTTGAGCTCCTAGAACCAGTGGAATTTTGTGGTTAGCTGCCCCGGTGGGTGGCAAGGAAGTAGGCTGAGCAAACAGGTGATTGAATTACTACACTAATTCTTTGATAGGAGATGCTAATGTTGTTGTCTCGTGCTATAGATTGAACACATTCTCCTCACGCAGAGGCATACTCGTGTTATTCGATAACACCATGGCCAACTCTACATACTGTAAGACCACTCTATGTTTCAATAACCCATGTAGTTTACCAACAGATATTTCTAGACACTTGTGCAAGTCATCTTTCACTCCCTGCAATGTAATTCATTTGCCCTTATGTGTGAATTTCATCTTTTTCAGTCTCCAATCCACCCACATTGGGCTAAATTCCTCCAACCAATCCTCTCCTAAGATTATGTCATAACATTTGAGTGCTAACACTCTAGCCTCAGAACTAAAAGATTGTCCTTGCACTTGCCACTTTAACTCATGTATGAGCTAGTCAGATATGAGAATGCCGCCAAACCAGTCACTGAGCAAGGTTCAGCTGATAAGTGCAATATGCTCACTTGTCGATCACTAACAAATGTCCCTACACTGCCTGAATCAACTAAAATAAGCACCTTATGCTTGTCAATTCTGCCTAGCAGTTTCATGGTTTTTCTTTTCAACTAAGTATGTGGTTACTACTTGAATAGCTTCTTCACTAAAAGTTTCTGAATCTGAAGTGTCTACTTCTACCGAAATTGGCTCTAGGGCATTAAACAATTTCTCCAACACATGCAAGGGAATCTAAGGTGGACACCTATGGCCCAGCCCCCACTTCTCTCCACACCTAAAACACAACCCATTTGTTCTTCTTGCACTGTTGGTTTGATCTTTGCAATATCATCAGATTTAGTAACTATCATTCCTGACTTGTCAGAACTGCCTTTGAACCCTAACTTGGTGCTCTCTTTGAACTCCACCCTAGGCTGATATCTCTTCCTGCCATTCTCAATTTCTTCTTGTAATAAGGCCAGTGTACTTGCTGCTTGTACATCTCTGGGAGGTGTAATGCAATTGGAGGTTTGATGTCTTCGTGCAGACCGCCTAGAAATCATGTGACAAAATACACATCATCGTAGTTGTTGTTGTACAACAGAATTCCATGAGATAATTTCTCGAATTTCTGCATATAGTCCGACACCGTGCCAACTTGCTTCAGAGAGTCCAGTTGCTTCAATTGGAGTTGATACTAATCTTTGTTGAATCTCTCGAACACCGCTTCACAGAAAACTGAAAGATTCTACCCTCCTCTCAACAGTCTAAAGCCAAGTAGATGCAGGACCAGTGAAATTCAGTGTAGCAAATCGTGTCTTCATGCCTTCACCAATTGCATACACCTAGAAGAACATCTCGCAACGGTCACGCCAAAGACGGGGGTTATCACCATTGAATTTTGGGATTCCAATTTAGGTAAGGGAATTGACCGAAACCCCTGGTCAGCAGGTTGAAATCGGTGCCAGATGGGCGTGAATACATACCCGTGACCGGGTGTGACGGGGAGGATCCAAGGATTCCCCGCCAACATCTCGGTGGAGCTGGTTGTTGTGGTGCCCGTAGGGCCATCCACTAGGTGGCGCAGATGGGTGTGTTGCCCCTGGTGGTGGTAGGTTAAGGTCGAAAGCCTCGCTCCCATATGCCTGCAGCTAATGTGGATGCGGCGGTGGAGCGCTCGCAGCTGGCCGATGTGACGTCTGCGGTTCTGTGGCGGCGGTGGTGGTGGTGGAGGCAGTGGTGGCCTCGCCTCCGGTCTCGATCCGTGGTAACCTCCGCTTGCTTCAGGAGCGTGCCGAGAGATGCCTCTGCTGAAGAGCACCATGTGTTGATGCCGGTGACCTTGTCGAGCAATTGCTAGAGCACCTGCTAGACGCCGGCGTATTGTTTGGAGAGGGTCTCGAGGTTTGCCGCCTGGAACTTGGTAGGCTTCTTTGCCGGGGCTAGGATGATGAATCATGAACTTGGGGAAAATTTTCTTCCGAAATCTGGAGGCTTTTGATACCAACTTGTCGCATCCCTAAGTGCGTAGGAAGGAATAGGCGGAGAAGAATCGGAGATTCAGAGAGGAGAACGGAGACTAGCAAGGCGAGGAATGATTTGTTGTTATTTCTCATATCATGTCTGTTCTCTGGCGACGGTTACAACTGTGCTTTATACTTTAGCACTAACCGACTTCTCAGCCCACTGGGCCAATTCATGTTACACCAATCCATTGGGCTACGGCAGTAGTATGCACACACTACTCTATACTACTACCTGTATCCTGACATACATTTCTTCTCACAAACAGCCGGAGACTAAATTTCTATAGAAGAGTCCACACAGCAAACAAACAGGACAAACACGTACGTTAGTTTATCTAGAACGGTGAACGGCTCAATCATTTTTTAGCACATGTTGCTATGCAGAGTTTCAAGGATTCCCCTACTAGAATAAATAAAAGAAATGAGCTGGAGGAGGATCCCCTAGCAAAATTTTCATTCCCCCATAGACGCACAGCAATCAAGGACGGCGGTGACTTGATATATGAACTGGTTGAAGTGAAAGTAAACCCGTGATTAGTTGAGAAACGGATGTTTAGTTCACCAAACAGTGCAGCAGTACATTTGTTTCAAAGAAAAAGTACAAGTGCACCATGCGCACACGGAGACAAAAGACTAGTTTCATGACCAGCCATGCTACGAATTAGGGATGAAATTGGGACAGATACGTTCCAAAGTGTTCAAAAACTAAATGTGTTGTCCGATATCTGAACCTGAACAGCTAATATCCGATCCATATCCGTATCTGTAGAGTCAAAATTGGATATTAGTATGGCGACAGGATGTATATCAATATCCAGAACATTTTGACACTATCCGAATTCGCCCCGAGAAAAAAAAATTATTTGTATTCGAATCTGTGTATATCCGTCTGTATATCCGATCCGGTTTCACCCTGCTACGAATCGATCGAGAGAGCAGGTTGCCATTATAGCTCGATCTACTGGAGTTCAACTTAATTAGCCCTACGTTTTCTTCAAAAAACAGTTGGTGATTCAATTATTATTCCTTGTCATGTTGTCTCTTCCTTTGTGAACTTGACAGCTTTGGATCCAATCACCTGGCCTGATTGATTGACTGGAAATACGAATATTTGTTCCTCGGCTTCAAAGTGCAGTTGTCCCACATAATATAGTGATCTACATGCATGTCTCTTTCCCAGCGATGTGAATTGTGACGCTGTTTGGCGTGCACTGCATGCTCTGCTTGACGCTTGTCAGCTATATAAAATTCAGTAAAATTCCTTAATTAATTTCTTCTTCTTCTTCTTCTTCTTCTTCTTCTTCTTCTTCTTCTTCTTCTTCTGCTGTTGATGAATGAAAGAAAGAAAAAGAAAGACTTCAAAGTGAGTTAAGTGACTACAGACACTACACATCACTGCACCTAAGTCACTAATAAGTGGGATCTGTAAATTCCGGTGAAAAAATAAGAATCTTTTTTCATCTCCATCCAAATCAACCTTCATAGCATTTTTTTAGTTCACGTGTCTAATAAGGAATGTCATTAAGAGAAAGAGAAACTTACGCCCTATGATCCTATCCTATGCCGTAGACTTGCGAGAATCATGAATAAACTTTTACAACATTATTATCCATGCATCCACATCATTCGGTTTCTGGAGGAGAGCGTTTAGCGCAAATTAAGGATCAAATGATTTGATCCTTCTGCCCTCGTTGGCTTGCACAGTGCACGCACACATCGCCTCCGTCTCGCCCGGAGCACGCTCGCCATTCTCTCTCTCCGCCTCTCCATCTCACGGCACATGAACACGACAGAGGCATGGCATCTCGCACGCCTTCTGGAGAGGAAGATGTCGATCTAGTTGCGCGTGGACGCAGCACCCTGCGCCCACGGTGGTTGTGACTTGTGAGGCTCAGACCATCTCCATCGGATGAATTATATGGACTGTTTACATTATAAAATGATATTATAGTGCTATTATAGATAAAATGAAAAGCAATTAGAATGGTGATAGGCAAGGATGAATAGATATCCCGCTGAAGACAGCCAGCGTAGCTGTGATCGGAAGAGCTACAATTATGGCTGCACAGCCAAAATACTTGCAGCTGCAGTCCTCCGTCTCTCGGAATCTTTTGTACATGCAGCCACAGCAGTGATACAGCCGTGGAGGAGACATGGGTAGGTCCTCTTTGCGCCCATCTCCTCTCTTCTCATCAGTCAACTTGAAACAACATTGTAGTATATCCTTTTAACAAATCCAAAACAACATGGGCGTCAAATAATTACAACCAGAGGGATTACACATACATCGAAGGGCTCATCACAAGGCACGTTTTACTATTCATCACCTTCAAAGAAATGCCAATTGTACAAATTAATTCTCATGGAAGGGAGTTTCACACAAGGCACAGCAGGCGTCATTTTATCTTGTAGGCATCTTTAGAGTAAACAGCAAGGGCGCCCTCTCTCTTTTTTAATTTACAGGGTCGAGGACTTGAGGAGTGTGCAAGAACGTTTTGTTTTACTTTTACCCTGTAGTAGGTTCCAGATGAATAGTGTGCTCGTCGATCGGTGCTCAGTGCTCACTGTCACTCTCTGGAGGCACTAAAATTAACCCGGTGGTTACAGCATCAGTGAGTCACAGAGATTCGGTCGAATCATGTATGGTCAGGTCCGTTTGTCCGCATGCAGGGAGTCTGACCTAACGGGTGCACGTGAATCGGACGCGTTGCTTTGCTTGCGGCGGCCGGATGCTTTGGCACGGCACAAACCTTGACCCTGTCCTGATTCTCTGACGACCTCAGCGTGCGTGCCATTCTGCAGTGGCATTGAGGGTGCGTTCGTTTCTCAGGAACTGTCCGTGAAAAATCCCGTAAATAGGCGTCCCCAACTTTCCACGCCGTCCAAATATCGAATTGTTGTATCCCACTCTGACCACACTCGCCTAGCACTACTGCTGAATTGATGAAAAGGGGAAATGATCATTACTTAAGGCTAAAATAGGTCAAATTAGGCAAACAAAAACCACGTTTACATGCATTAACACTGCTTTAAGTTTTTAATTTAGAATAAGATTTATTGCTTGAATGCTTGTCTGTATCTTACCTTTACTAATTAGATGTTAAAAAAACATGAATTATGATGCACGCAAGCATGAATTACGATGCACGCTAGGCATCTAGGCCACTATCAGGTGGCCTATAATAATAATAGCCATTGAATATATTATATTATTTAAAAAATTATCTACCATGTCATTATGATAGATTATTTAAATAGCCCCCTAAATCTACACTATATAAAAGAGTGAGTTTTCTAAAAATCTTTTTAACCTAGAAAGACATAGGTATACCCCTCACGCTGGCCCCACTGCGCAGTTTGAAAAAAAAGCCCAAAACCTATAGATGCAAAATGTTTCATCCACTTTCTCTTTTTATTTCTCACCTCATTTTATACTATACCCGCATGTTACTTTCCTTTTCTTTGTTTTAATGAGAAAGGAATGACGTCACTCAATTAAGTCTCCTTCTTTTAATTCTATTTCTTTTTTCTCTTTTCTATTGTCTCCTTCGTCATCTCACAACGCGTGCATGCTGCACGTATATCTATGCTAGTTTCTATATAAATTGCCCACCGTGGCATTATGAAATATCATTAAAGTAACTCCAAAGTTTTCATATAAATTGCTCACCATACCATTACAAAACATTAATTAAACTAACTCAAAATTTAAATATAAATTACCCACCATACGATCATAAAGAGATGAATAAAGTACTATTACTAATTAGAGGTTACAAAACAAACACAAATTACGATGCACGCACGAATTACGATGCACGCTAGAAAAAAATAAATCCTAGAAAATCCCAATAAAATCAGAAACATCTAGCCGTCTATCAGGTGGCCTCTGATAATAATTGCCATTGGATCTATTATATTGTCTAAAAAAATACCCACCATGCTATTATGAAAGATTATTTAAATAACTTTCTAATTTCCATATAAATTACCCACCATGCCATTACGAAATATCAATAAAGTAACCGTTAAATTTTCATACAAATTACTCACCATACCATTATGAAAGATGAATTAAAATAACCCAAAATTTTGAATATAAATTACCCCATACTATCATAAAAGACGAATTAAAGTACTATTAGTGATTAGAGGTTACAAAAGAAGCACAAATTACGATGCATACACGCGCGAATTACGATGCACGCTAGAAAAAAAATAAATCCTAGAGAATCCCAAAAAATCAGAAACATCTAGACGTCTATCAGATGGCCTCTAATAACAATAGCCGTTGGACCAATTATATTTTCTGGAAAAATACCCATCATGTTGTTATGAAAGATTATTTAAATAACCTCCTAAATTCCATATAAATTACCCATAATTCCATTATGAAATATCATTAAAATAACCGTTAAATTTTCACATAAATTATTCACATACCAATATGAAAGATGAATTAAAGTAACCCCTAAATTTGAATATAGATTACCCATCATACCATTATAAAATATGAATGAAAGTATATAAAAATAAATCAAAGATACAATAAATTAACTATTGTGTTATTGTGAAATATAATTTGAAGCAAACTTCTAAATTTGTCATATAAATTAACACTATAACATTATAAAATATAGATGTTAATTGGTAAGAGATATATAAATTTCTAATATTAATGGTTCATGCTAGCCCCTGCCTTCCACGGGGTTGATGTACTACTAGTTACTAATTCAGAGCCATATCTTCTCACCTAATGAAGTACAATTTTGCCTATTACAGAACACATTATTATGTAAGCATGACACATTATTCCTTAATGTTATATATTGTTATAATTCATGCTCAAATTATTGCCTTTGTTATAATCAATAAACTGATTAACTGTAAATAAAAAATGCTGGATACGATGGTAGAAAACATTGCCTTGCCCAAGACGGCAGCATGGCTGGATGGGCTGGGCACACTCTCACGGGAAGGGAGGAAGTTGTGCCCTCACCTCACAAAAATTTCTCTCTTTCTTTGAAATACAGTATGGATGTAGTAGATATTTATACACACATGCATCCGGAGGAGAAAAGGTTGCTTCTGTATCACCGATTTGCCGTGTTCTAAACGAGGCGAGGAATTTGCATGTCTCAACTCTCAAGCCGAGAAAGTTCAACGACTTGAACATATCACGACGTACAGTCCTTAAACTGATGCACACCCTAGCCGTGTAGCTGGTCTGTTGGGTCACAGGAGTTTGTACGAGTTCACCGGATGCCGATGATGAGAATGTTAGAATAGATAGTAGCATATCGAGTCCTACTAGATATAGAAGTCCTAAATATAGAAGTTCTAAAGATAGAATAGAATCAATTACGATCTGTATCTTATTAGGACTCTAATTTCTGTACCGTGAAGCCTCTATATAATGAAGCAAGGGCGGCTGCCGTTGTTAAGGTAGGCACGCATATTCATCCATACGATTTACATGGTAAAGAGCCAACTCCTCTACACATCCAATCTCGCCGAGCACCTCCTCCAGCGACGAACTGCTATTCGTCATGGGTTCCACCATCGTGCCATCAACTTCATCAACCACCGCCATCCCCTCCATCCTCGCTGTCCCGATCAGCGAGAAACTCACGAAATCCAATTACCCCCTATGGAGTGCTCAGGTAATGCCTCCCCTTCGAGCAGCACAGCTTGAAGATCTCGTCACCGGCGCTGAAAAGCCGCCGGAGAAGACTATTGATGTCGCCGTCGACGGTAAAACCGTCAAACAACCAAACCCGGCGTACACCAACTGGGTTATCCGGGACCAAGCTGTCCTCGGGTATCTCCTTGCGTCTCTAACCAGAGAGACCATGCTACATGTCGCTCGGTGTCCGACTTCGGCGGAAGTCTGGAGTCTCCTCCGCGACCTCTACGCTTCGCAATCGCGGGCACGATCTGTGAACACGCGAATTGCACTGGCTACAACAAAAAAGAATCACCTGTCGGTGTCTGACTACTACGCCAAGATGTGCACCTATGCCGATGAGCTTGCGGCGTCTGGTGCACCGCTTCGTGACGATGAACTCGTCGCATATATTCTCGCCGGCCTCAATGAAGACTTCAATCCAGTATTCACTGCAGTGGTTGCCCGGGTGGATCCCATCAAACCAAGTGAGCTTTATAGCCAACTTCTTAGTTTTGAGCATCACACTAATCTTCAGGAAAATTCATCTACTGGCGGCTCATCCTCGGCCATGTCTGCTTCCCGCGGTCGTGGTCCTGGTGCTGGCCGTGCCCCTGCTGGTTATGCTCGCGGTCGTGGTCGTGGCCGGGCTCGCGGTCGTGGCCGCGGTGGTTCATCTAACCGGGGCGGTGGCTCTGGTAACTCATCCAGACCAGAGTGTCAGATTTGTGGTAACCTTGGGCATCGTGCCAAGACTTGCTGGTACCGGTACGATGAAGATGATGCCCCTGAACAGCGCACTGCGGCTGCAGCAACCACCGGCGCCAAAACTTGGTACACCGACTCTGGTGCTACCGATCACATAACTGGCGATCTCGATAGACTCACCATGCATGAGCCTTACACCGGCAACGATCAGGTTCATGTAGCAAACGGGTCAGGTATGGACATTAATCGCATTGGTAAAACTATTATTCCTACATCCGATCGTGATCTTGTTCTTAATCATGTCCTTCATGTCCCATCCACACACAAAAATCTGATTTCCGTTCATCGCTTTACTCTTGATAATGACACCTTTATTGAGTTTCACCCCTACTTCTTTTTGATTAAGGATCGAAAAACGAAGAAGGTGCTGCTGCACGGACCATGTAAGGGTGGCCTCTACCCACTACCGCCCTCCACATCCAAGTTTCGGGGCCGATATATCTTTATTCTATTTTTGCAAGGGCTCGGTAACAATATTTCTTCTTGTTTATGTCGATGACATTATAGTAGCAGGGTCTTCTCAGTCTGCTGTTGATGCTCTACTTCACGCTCTCAAAGCTGACTTTGCACTGAAAGATATGGGTTCTCTGCACTATTTCTTGGGCATCGAGGTCAATTATGGTTCTGCTGGTATAACTCTTACACAGACAAAGTACACTAATGATCTCTTGCATCGTGCGGCTATGGTTTCATGTAAACCAGTTCCGACGCCATTATCTGCCAGCGGGAAACTCTCGGCACATGAAGGTCAGCTCTTGTCACCTGAAGATGCTACCAAATACAGGAGTCTTGTTGGCGCTTTACAATACCTCACGCTTACCCGTCCAGATATTGCATTCTCAGTCAACAAGGTTTGTCAATACCTTCATTCACCAACAACTGATCATTGGACTGCAGTCAAGCGTATCCTTCGATTTCTTAAGCACACCGTAGGCGTTGGCCTTCACATTCGGCGGTCTCCTTCTACCATGGTCAGTGCCTTCTCCGACGCCGATTGGGCGGGGTGTACTGAGGACCGGAAATCTACAGGTGGTTTTGCAGTTTTTCTTGGTCCTAACTTGATCTCGTGGTGTGCTAAGAAACAGAAAACAGTCTCTCGCTCCAGTACCGAGGCTGAATACAAAGCAATGGCAGACGCTACTGCTGAGATCATGTGGGTGCAATCAGTCTTAGCCGAATTGAATATTTCATCTCCAAAAAGTGCAAGGCTTTGGTGTGACAATATGGGAGCCAAGTACCTAGCATCGAACCCTATCTTTCACGGGCGGATGAAACATGTTGAAATAGATTATCACTTTGTTCGAGATCGAGTTGTTAAGAAGCTGCTTGATGTCAGATTTATATCTACGGAAGATCAATTAGCTGATGGTTTCACTAAGGCGCTACCTCAAAGAAGATTCTTAGAATTTCAACACAATCTCAACTTAATCAAGTTGTGATTGAGGGGGGATGTTAGAATAGATAGTAGCATATCGAGTCCTACTAGATATAGAAGTCCTAAATATAGAAGTTCTAAAGATAGAATAGAATCAATTACGATCTGTATCTTATTAGGACTCTAATTCCTGTACCGTGAAGCCTCTATATAATGAAGCAAGGGCGGCTGCCGTTGTTAAGGTAGGCACGCATATTCATCCATACGATTTACAGAGAAAACAAAGGCAAAGGCAGCCAGCCCATGGGTCCTCTTCCTCTCGGCTCCACCACCACATCTCGCCGTCGCGCCGGCTGCGCTGCGGCACCACAACCAACTGCCCGCCAGCCAACTGCCTATAAACTCTTTAACTTGGGCTCCGGCCTCCGCCAGTGGTGTCCACCACCACGAGGTCCACGACACCTCGCCTTCCCCGCACCCGGCCACCACGGCTCTGCCGGAGCGCAGCGGCGCGGGCGGTGCCGGCCGGCCGGCAATAATAATATAATACTACAATGGACCTCGACGCCGACATGGTCCCCACCTCCCCCTCCGCCGACTCATCGCCGTCCTCCTCCGACCTCGACACCGAGGTAATTAATTATCGGGCGCCCAAGCAGGTCCTGCTCGGGTCTCCTCGGCTGCCTGGCCGGTGCCGCCGGTCGCGTTCCTCTCGTGTTTGTTTCTTGAATCTAGCAGCTGGTTGGAATGGTGTGGATAATGTTTGTCTTCCTCGGTTTGGAGCGTGTGCAGTCGACGGGGTCCTTCTTCCCGGACCGGAGCACGACGCTGGGGACGCTGATGGGCGTGTCGGCGTTCGGCGAGCGGCGCGCGGCGAGGGCTGCGACGGCGGCTGGCGAGGAGCCAGCGGAAGGAGCGCAGCGCGCGCCGCAGGAGGAGGATGAGGACGGGAGGCGCGGCGGCGGCGTGTGGCGGCGGAGGAGGCGCCGGCGCCGGCGCCGGCGCGGGCGCAGCCTGGGCGGGAGCTGGTGGCGGCTGTGCCGGGACCACGGCGACGGCTGGGCGCCGACGTCGCTGGGCGAGTTCCTGGACATGGAGCGGCAGCTGGCGGGCGCGGACTTACTGTGCGACGGCGGCACGGGCGCGTCAGGGCGTGAGATGGCCACGGCGACTGGCACGGCCACGGCGCTGTTCGAGGAGGACGGGAGGGTGCGGCCCCCGCAGCCGGCGGGCGCCGCGGCGGCGGCGGAAGAGAGGGGCCGGTGGCGGCTCCTGAGGACGTCCGAGGGGTCGTCGTCAGCGTCGTCGTCGCTGGCCAGGCTGCCGGTGCTGCTCACCGGCATCTGCAGCGGCGGATCAGGGTAACAGAACAATCAACAACAAATGGTGCTTGCAAATTGCAATTACTCGGCTGCTTTGGATGGGATAATGGACGATCGATGCTATTCATGTGGCACTAGCCCTTTGTGCCCCCCTTTTTTTTTTCTTTTTCTTTTCCATCTTGGCATTCATTAATCATTGCACTCTGGGTCCTAATAGCCATGATGCCCCCCATTCGATGATGTTCCTTTCTGCGTACTCCCTCCCGGCCGCTCTCTTCTTCTGATCTCCTACACGCACATAGGGTGTGTTTAGATCTTGAAAACTGGTACGGTTCTGAACACTGTAACACTTTTCGTTTGTTTGTGGTAAATATTGTCTTATTATGGTCTAACTAGGCTTAAAAGATTCGTCTCGCAAAGTACATCTAAACTGTGCAATTATTTTTTTATTTCATCTACATTTAGTACTCTATGTATGTGCCGGCATTTTAATGTGATGGGGAATCTTCTTTTTGCATAGTAAAATTTGGGAAAAAATTTTTGATCTAAACGGGCCCATAAAAGAATGAGATTAAAAACCCTGTTGCCCTACATGTTCTTGCAATGATCAGTTCACAGCACTCCTACTACTATAATTTGCCCAGCACCTGCAGCTCCGTTCGACGGCAACCATTCCCTGCTTCGCTCTCGCACGCAATCTGGGATCAGACAAAGCTGCGTTGTTCCTTGCCGGTGGTCACCGCAAGCATCCATACTTCCCAGGCCCTAGGCCGTGGAGGATGGCGCCAGAGTTCACCTTTCCGTTTTATTTAGCAAAAATTTCGGTTTAACTAAAAAATTTGACTTTCACGTATTAGGGTTACGAACCATTCGGACCGAAATCCACTTTCCGGTACCGATCGGAAACGGAATTCCGATCCGAAAAACCGGGATTTCCGACCGGAATTGCGAACTCTGGATGGCGCTCCATTCCATGGCATTGCCGAGCCCAGCCATTGTAGCTGAGCTCACATGATAGTGATTACACGTACGTAGGAGTACCCGGAAGAAATGAGAGAATCGGGAGCAGCAGCTGCCCGTGCCGCCGGTGGGCGGTGGTTGCAGTGCAGGGCCAGGCTCCCGTCCCGCCAAAACTGGCATCCTCCGATTCGAACGAGCAGTGGGGCGATGTGCCGAGTGGCACGGCACCCGCGCCTTCCTCTTTCTTTCAATCGGTGCTCCTCATGCCGGCGTCCTTTGCATTGCATGCCTGCCACCATGCAAAATGATGACCCCCTCTCACCTGCGGATGCCCCGCTTGTTTCAACCAAAACAAAAGCTTTGGATTCCGGCACAGCTAAGGACGCCCCCGGCCCTCTCCCTCCCAAAAGCCAAAAAAACAAACACAGTACAGTATGGCCCTGCACATGAACATGTCTGGCGGACAAATGGTACTGATTAAAGGAGAGGTGAACAACAAAACGGGCTCAGGATTTCGCCAAAAGCATTGGCAGACCGATCTCAGGTCACAGGAATGAAGCATGCTTATAACAGTTTATAAGCATGGACACACGGTACTTGTTAAGACTGGACTCACCAGTTGGCCTAAAAGAAACGCCTAAAACACTATACGACACTGTAGACAGAGAAGGAGGCAGTTGGAATAGTGGATGGACGGGATTGGATAGGCGTAAACACAACGCGCTACTAGGAGGACCAATCCTTGCTCCTGCCATTTTTTACAGGAGCGGATCGGCACACACTACTCACTACAGTACTACTACTGCTACTGGTACATGACAGCGGAGGAGCAGAACGAATCAGCAGGCCAGTAGCAAGGCCGGCCCATCCACCTCGACTCGAGAGTTCAGTCGTCTCAAAGGCCGTCGCGCTGCTGGGCCGGGTCGGGGTGCTGGGAGAAGTAGGCGAGCAGGCCGAGCAGCGGCGCGTTGATGTAGGTGGTGGGCTCGGACTGCTGGAACACGGCGCGCGCGTCGGGGAAGGCGTCGGTGGTGTTGCTGGGCCCGCCGACGACGGCGCCCACGAGCAGGTTCGGGTTGGGCGCCGGGCTGGCGTAGTAGGCGGCGCCGGCCTTGCAGCCGATGCGGGCCGGGTGGGCCGCCACCGACGGCAGCGAGCTGGCCCGGTGGTGGATCCGCAGCGGGTAGCGCGGCCCGTAGCCCACCATGTAGGACATGCGCAGCGGGTTGTCGCCCAGGATGTAGTCCACCTGCCGCTGCGCCACGCGGCGGAGCTGCGCCGGAGACGCCGACGCCGACGAGGAGCCGCCGCCGCCGCCGCCGCCGCAGGAGACGCGGGCGCCGGCGTGGCTGAGGTAGCTGGAGTAGGCGAGGAGGAGGAAGGAGAGCGACGTCACGTGCTGCATGTTGCTGTTGCCCACCTTGAAGAGGAGGCCGCCGGGGGAGTACTGGATCTGGGGGTGCCCGCCGGAGGAGATGCCCGGCAGCAGGCTGCAGATGAAGTTGTCGGCGTTCTCGCGGAACGACTGGAAGAACTCGTCCTTGCCCATCAGCACCTCCTGCAACACATCATACGTACATCGTCATGGATTAATAACTAGTAACTAATAATGGTGCATCCATTGAGCACTTCTCAAACTCTAAATCATAAATGACAAAATGTTAGTATACCATTATGCATGCATGGCTATATATAATACTGTAATGATGGATTTAGTGTTGGAATTAGCACGCATATAGTAGCAGTAGAATATTGCATTGCAGGGAACACGATCGAGGCCCCGTGAGCTGCAAAAGTGCCGGGGCTCAGCGGCCGCGCTGCGTTCACTGTACTGTACACCGACGTGCAAGCACGCAGACCCCTTAATTTGGAGCGAGCAAGAGACGAGCCCCGGTGCTCATCACCGGTGCAACAGACATGCTCGGCTGCCTTGAGACCCGCTAATATTCCATCACTGCGAGAGCCGAGAGTGGGGGGAAAAGCCTGGAGGCGGTGCTGCCGATGAATGATGCGTTGATTACTCTATCCGGATATAGAATCTTGGTCTCACGGCTCAGATGCACTAAATTAATCCGCGGTACGACCGAAATGATGCTGCGGCCTGCTCGCTAATCACTCCATAATTACTGCCCTGACTGACTGCTGACAGAAAAAATTATTACTGGATGCTGGTCCTGGCATGTGCCATCGTGTAGCAATGGCATGCCGATCAGGAGCATAATTAGGTGTATAAACATCGTGGAGTAGTTGATAGGCTGTGTTTAGATCCAAAAAGTGGAGGCGAAAAGCAAGCGAAATCTGTTAAAATTTGGTCAAAAACATCACATCCGACACTGTAGCGCACTGTAGCACTTTTCGTTTGTTTGTGGTAAATATTGTCCTACCATGGCCTAACTAGACTCAAAAGATTCGTCTCGCAAAATACATCTAAACTGTACAATTATTTTTTGATTTCATCTACGTTTAGTACTCCATACATATACCGGTATTTTTGATATGATGGAGAATCTTCTTTTTGCATAGTAGAATTTAGAAAAAAGTTTGGATCTAAACACAGCCATAGTCCCACAGGCTGGACTGGAAGTGGGGCATTGATGCGTGGGTCTGCAGGCAGCTGAACCAAGGGCGCGCACACACACACACAGACAATTAACGGGACCGGGCCGTGCCGATGCTGATCGGTCCTGCAGATCTAGGCATTGCCCGGGGAGCAACGTCATGTGCTCTGCAGCTGCACAATGCGGCCATATCAAACATGCCAATGCCGCCATCTACTTAATCTTCATCACATTTATTATTAGCGGTAGGCACAACAAGCCCAAAGATGGGTGTAGTAGACACGAGGGCGGGGGAAGGGATATATCGGCAGGCATATCGCCAAGGGCGCCCAAGCCAAGCCAAAGGAGGGAGACGACACGTCACTAGGCGGTGACGCTCTTGTTCAGCCGGCCGGTCCCAAAGGTGTGTGGGCAAAAGGCGGCGCGGTTTCTGCCGTGCCATCGATTGGGGTGTGTGTGCAACGCGCGTGAAAAGCGTCGTTGCCCCCATGCGCCTCCCTGGCCCTGCCTTCGTTCGTGTAGGTGCATGTGCGCGCCGCGCTGAACGACGCTGCCCGGCTCCAGAGGTCACAGGCGAGGCGAGGCAGATGTGGCGCTGCTGCTGCTCACGCAGACCTAGGAGTACTACGGGAGCAGCAGTGCAGCACGGAGCTGGACACGAACGACGGCTGTTTAGATCCAAACTTTTCTCCAAATTCTACTATGCAAAAGAAAATTTTCCATCACATCAAAAATGCCGGCATATGCATGGAGTACTAAACGTAGATGAAATCAAAAAATAATTGTACAGTTTAGATGTACTTTGCGAGACGAATCTTTTGAGCATAGTTAAACCATGGTAGAACAATATTTACCACAAACAAACGAAAAATGCTACAGTGCACTACAGTGTCGGATGTGATATTTTTGGCCAAATTTTAGCAGATTTCGCCTCCACTTTTTGATCTAAACACAGCCGACAGCCATCAGACAGACATCCCTACCGTGGACGGTGGACCCTACCATTGCGCAAATCCTAGGCTCTGCTCCCAGCCCTCCACGAGTCAAAACTACTGTGCAGTGTCAAGCAGCATAGCATCGTGAAAACATGCAACGGCGCTCCGTCTGGTCAGTGGTCATTAATATAATATACTAATAATGTTTTCGTGCCTCATTTTTAACTAAAAAACGGTATTGATGGCGGGCGGCTAGGCTTTGGATGAAAAAAAAAAAAAAAAAAAAAAGAAACCTAACCTTGGAGATGAGGACGTTGATGCCGGCGTGCTTGTTGTCCCATCCGAACTCGTTGATGGCGTCGCTGGCGCCGAGCGCCACCTCGTTGCGCTTGATGTAGTCGCGGTACTCCCGGCGGTGCGACGCCCGGTGCAGCCACGCCGCGCCCCACAGCAGCTCGTCCTGGTACCCGGAGTAGTCGCAGTAGCAGGGGCACACCGCCGACCGCAGGCTGCCGCTGTACGCGCCGCGGTGCCTGTCCGCGAACGCGAACACCTCGGCGGCGCGGTCCAGCAGGCGGGTCGCGTAGCCCGGGTCGGCGTCGCGGAACACGATGGAGCCGGCGGCGAGCGCGGCGGCGGTCTCGGCGGCGACGTCGGACCCCGGGTGCGCGGCGTCCACCTTGTACACGGTGCGCGGGGTGTCCATGTCCTCGGGCCGCTCCCAGCACGCGTGGTCCCGCGCCGCGTCGCCCACCTGCACGTACACCGTGCCCGGCGCGGATGTGGCCTTGAGAAGGTAGTCCGTGGCCCAGCGCACGGCGGCGCGGGCGTCGGCGGCTTCACGCGGGCCGAATGTGTGGCCGAAGTCGATGAGCCCCCACGACATGAGTGTTGTCGTGAAGGCCATGGGAAATCCGAACTTGACGTTGTCGCCCGCGTCGTAGTACCCGCCGGTCAGGTCCACGCCGGCGTCCGCGCCGTCGTGGAGGGCTGAGTCCTGCCGCCAACGGACGCGCTGGGTTGCGGGGAGACGGCCCGACCGCTGGCCCTCGAAGAAGAGGATGCTCTTGCGGAGGGCGTCGCCGTAGTCGTGCGCCGCCAGCGACGCCGGCGACGAGCACAGGAGGACCAGCACCACCGCCATTGTTGCCTTCGCCACCCGCCGCGCCATGGCCCTGGGGGACGACGGGAAGGCTGGTGGCGGTTTAGTTGGTTGGTTGGTGCTGTGCGGCTGTGCGGCGGGAAGGAGGCCGGCCGGGGCGAGGACGAATTAATAGGGGGCGGCCGGCCGGCCGGCCGCGCGGCGGGGTCCGTGGCCATGTGAGGCTGCGCAGAGGGGGAATGGGCGCGCAGGGAAAGTGACATGGGCCTGCTGCCTCTGCCTCGCCGGGGGAGCTCTGCTCGGCCAACTGGAAGCCTACACGTCCGCCGGTCCGCGCCGCGCGCGGAGCGTTGCGGCGCGCGCTCCGAGGCATCGGTGCATGCGGCGCCGCGGTGCAGTCCCGTGGACCGGGTCCTTGTGAACAGTTAACACTGCTGCTGTAACGGCTTTAACTTGAGGTTTAGTGCAGCGGTTTGTATTATGGTTATGGCTTATGGCTTGCTATGGATATCAAATTTGTAAAAAAAAAAATCTGCTGAATTTTTACTTCCTTCGGTTTTTTTTTATTTACTAGCAAAAATACCCGTGCGTTGCAATGGGAGAATATTCCGAATATAAATCACTATATTATATTTATACTTGGCTAAACATGACAAATGAATCTGAACTCGTGTTCGACACGATGTATATGCAAAAATGTTAATGTCACAATTTACCGTTTTATTGCTTTACCCATGACCACAATATTCCATCTAATTATTGCCGAGTAGCCTTGCCTTGTGCTTGGCACCAGCAGCCCCCAATCAAATACAGTGAATGAAAACCATCATGAAATAGTTTTTGCTGGAATTTCTTTACCAACTGTGATTGGTCTATCCTAATGCTCGCTTCTTACATTACATCCTACATCTTCTCAAGTTCTTTTCTGTCGACTCAGTTTAATGTAAAGTTGGTAGATGCGAGTAAAAAAGGAACTCATGTAAGTATGTGACCAGTTGTGGCAATGCTAGACGTGCAGCGCCTCATAAAACAATCACTAATAGTTGTGTTTTCAATTAATGAGAATAAATTAGACATTCTACAGTCCCTAAATCAATAAGGCCAATAAGTTCTATAGGCCATCCGGTGATTAGTTAGATAAAACAGCAATAGAAAAAAGAAATTAAAACATAAAAGGGAGTACTTTTTTTAGTAGGCCCGCCCGTCCCAAGGCCCAGAAAGCTCGCAACTATCCCTTTTTTCCCACGCATACTCCCCTCTCGGTAACCTCGCTCTCGTCTCCCCGCCGCCCCCCGTCGAAGGGAACTCGTCGCTTCCAACGGATCTGCCCGGCGCGGCCTCCTCCCCGTGCTCGGGAGCCAGCTTCTCTCATCCACACACCGCCCCGGCAACCAGGCCCCGCACCAGGACGCTCTCGTCTCCACGCCGCCCCCGTCGAAGCTCGTTGCCTCCAACGGATCTGTCCGGCGCGGCCTTCTCCCCGCGCCTGGAGCCAGCTTCTCTCATCCACACCGCCAACAAGCACCGGCCCCATCCGTCGACCTCAATCCCCTCCACCGGCAGCCGCCCTCTCCTACTCTTCTCTCTCTGTCTGCCTTCCCCCCTCTCTCCGCCTGCCTTCCCCCACCACGCACCTCCCACCTCCTCGTCTGGCACCCTCTCCCAACGCCGGCCCGGATCCGACCGCGTCGACGGCATGCCGGTGGTGGCGGTCCTCGTCCTCTCTTCCTTGTCCGTCCGTGGGCGCGAGAGGGACCGGAAATTTCGTGCCGCGCATCTTCCGACAGAAGTCAAGTCTGCAACACCAGGTGATGTTCTTGTCCGTGTCTAGCTCGAAGTTGTTCATTTCATCGTTTGCCTCTCTTGTTGCTTTGGCTCACTCTTGCAGTTCTTTGCTTGTCACACAATGTCTCCGATGGTTCGCTGACAATTATGAACATGTATTAACAAAGTTTGTAAGGCGAGGTGGGATTATTGTTTGCCTCTTGTTCTTGGCGGACAGTCAAGAAACATTTTTATCAAATCACTTTTACCATTTTATGGTCCATCGGGTTCAAAGCGAACGCAGGAGAGGAAAGAGTCGGAGAGCTCGTACTGCTAGTCGGATGGTGGGCGGACGCAATAGGAGTCCAGACGTACACGGACACAGACGCGGAGCTAGAGACGTAACTCACACTCGGATTGACGAATAAAGAAAGAGGACGCCGAGGGTGTGGGCGACTGACACGTGCGGTCCACGTGTAAGGACGGACTAAAAATTTTTATGGACCGTGAAACCTTATTCGCTTTAATATTATGTAGAGATATATACGACGCTAAACTTATATTGCTATGGATATCAAAAGAGAGGTAGGCCCTGTTTAGATCCAAATTTTTCTCCCAAATTTCACCATGCAAAAAGAAGATTCTCCATCACATCAAAATGTCGGCACATGCATGGAGTACTAAATGTAGATGAAATAAAAAATTAATTGCACAGTTTAGATGTACTTTGCGAGACGAATCTTTTGAGCCTAGTTAGGCCATAGTAGGACAATATTTACCACAAACAAACGAAAAGTGCTACAATGTATTTTTCAGCGCTACAGTGCATTTCAGTCTCAATTTCAGCGGATCTAAACACAGCCGTAGTATAGTTTACTAGACTTGCAGTAAAGGCACCATTGTCATAATTGTTACCGTACGGTTTCAACGAAGTCAAACAAGTTAGGTGCGATCCAAATGCCGACTCCAGAAATACTATTAGAAGTATCACAATCAGACTATTCTCATCATAAATACCGTTTATATTTTAAACTCTTATCTTCTCTGTCTATTTGTCTAGCCGGACGGCTTGCACACTGGTGAGGAAAGTGTCAGCGTGGCAGTTTATTTAGTCCCGAATCCCGATGGAGTCCATGGTCTATGGACCGCGGCGCGGGGTGGTTTGGACATGGGTCAAAGCGGGACTGGACTGGACTGACCGGACAGGAGGTCTGAGGCGCGACGTGACGGGACGAGAGAGCCAGGTGAGGGCCCGGCCCGGCCCGCCGGCGGGATCATCACGTGACGACGTGGGCTCGCCGGGGACGCGCGAGATACCGATACGTGCGGGGCCAGGGCGTGGGGCGGGCATGTGCACGGGCACGGCGATACGAGGCAGCAGGCGTGGGGAGGGCCGTGCGGCCGCGGCGGCGCCCATCCCTCTCGCCGCCGTTTATCCTGCGTGCTGCGGCGCCGATCGCTCTGTGTCCGCTAGTTAAAAGCACGGCAGCCTGTGGCCGGCTACAGTCTCCGATGACAAAGGCAGGAGGGACCGTGCAGCGTAAAAGCTGTGCGGTCGCTGGTGCCTGGTGGTCTGCAGTGGAAAAAATTCATTATCCGCCATAAAAAAACTGTGTGCTTTATGTACCGTTGAAAACTTTTAGAGCCTTATCTTACATTTAAAATTTTATGTTTTATCTATCATTCACGGTATCTGCCGTTAAGTGGAGTGGAAATGATGATTTTACCCCTATGTTAAATATACATAGTAATAGACTTTTTCTAATAAAAATAAAATAGGTTTCAACTTTATTTTTTATTAGAAACCTATTTCAAATATTAATTAGTAAAGATCATATTTAGTTAAATTTAAAATTAGTACGTGAAAATATTACTAACGTATAGATTACGTCATCACGAGTCTAACGCAACTTGAATGGTAAAAATAGAGCTAAAACGGTGGAGATACAGACGTTTAAAGATCCAAGGTATATTCAACAAAGGGGTACGTTAAAAAAAATCGTTATTTTCACGCCGCTTAAGGGCAGCTACCGTTATAATGGATAGAGAATGATAGATAAGACATAAAATTTTAAATGGATGGCAGATAAAGCTATCAAAAAATTTCAGTAGCCTAAAAAGACACGAAATTTTCTTTGCACGGTGGATAAAGATTTTTCTACGTGCATTGATTTGGCTGAGTCGCTCCTTTCTGGTGACCGGTGGTCCGGTATACTTTGATGATCTGTGGTACAGTGCTGCTGCGGTACAACGACACAATTTGCGGCTGCTATCCGATCGATCTGTGCCCATAACCGACCATGTTCCTGGTAGAAGACGAGGAAGCATATCTGCCCGTACTACTAATTTTTTTAATCATAGTAGATGGGAGTACGCAAGAAATTTTCGTCTTTTTAAGAACGGACGGAGCATTAAAGATTAGCATGGTAATATTGAATGCATGCATTTGTATATGTATCCATATCTATTAAAATCTATATACATATATAAATTTAAACTAAAATTCATTATAATTTGGAACGGAGTATCCATAGGGTAGTGTATGTAAAAGAGTGACCTTATGTCTTCTTGGTCCGGCGGAGCATCACTGTGGCTGCGCAGTAAAGGCGAGATCAGGGATCAGAGTGGTTTTTTTATTATTTATGCATTTGTATATGTATCTATATCTATTAAAATCTATATGAATATAAAAATTAAAACTAAAATTCATTATAATTTGGAACGGAGTATCCATAGGGTTGTGTGTGTAAAAGAGTGACCGTATGTCTTCTCGGTTCGGCGGAGGATCACTGTGGCTAGCTGGCTGCGCAGCAAAGGTGAGATCAGGGATCGGAGTGTTTTTTTTTTTTAATTATTTTTTGATTAGGGGTGTTTGGTTTCGCAGCAGAACAAATCAAGGATGGCTTTGGCCCCAAATTTGGCAGCACGCACCACTCCAGTTTGTTTGTTCTGTGAAGTGAACGGGAGACGCACCAAGGCAATGATGCTGAATTGCTGGTAATCAGTAGCATAATACACAGAAAATGTTACACCTGCCGTAGATTTGCATTATGTCATCAGAAGTTGCATGTAGAGACACAAAACACTGTTTGCGTGCCACAATAGGGTTTGAATTATACGTGATAGTGGATCGATGATGGCCGTGGAGTTAGACCCCTCTACGGTATGAAGTCTGACCATCCAGGCCACGCGCGTGTTTGATTTTTATGTGGAAGCTTGCCGAGCTAACATTTTGGCTATCTCTGAGCTACTGTTCGGTTTTCCGGTGCTCTTTCTAGTCCACCATAAGAGTGAATTTTTAAAAATTCTATACACCTTATGATGGTCTCACTGTACAGTTTTGAGAAAGTTGAAAATAGATGAAATAGTACAAAAACCGTAGATGGAAAATGTTTATACCATTTCATCTTTTTTTCTTACCTTGTTTTATGCCCATACCTATCTGTTATTCTCTTTATCTTTAGATTTATAGCGAGAAAAAGACACCAATCAAATAAGCTTTGATCTCACAACACATGTCACAAGTACCTATAGTTAATAGCAAAACTCAAGAATCCTTCACTGGCTATTCTGTTTCAAGTTGCCACCGTCTCAATTCCCTTCAAGACCTCAATAGTCATTTGTAACTAAAGCATCTCTAATAAAACAACCCTTGGTTGGCCCAAGCCCCTAGAATACGGGTACGTGCACGTATATGACAGTCAAACACCTTAACCACGAGCTCGCAGGAAGACAACAAAGTGATGCTTGACACGAGACAATAGTAAAAAGATAAAAATTGAAGCCCAAAGGTGCATCTGCAGATGACAAGTCACGTTACCGTGATCCTATTCCTACAATCCTGCTACGGTGGATATCTGACCTGGCCACAGATGAGTGCAGCAAAAGAACAGTTTTTACTGGTTTTAAAGTCCCCAAAGAGTGCGCCCCATTGTCAGGCTAACTGCCATACCAGCTCAGGTTTCAGTATCGCCAGCAAAATGTCATAATAAGGCCCAAGACGCAGTATACAAGACATCATCAAGCAAAGTATCTAAACAGATTCAGATTCCTCCACTGGAAAACAAACATCGATAAACACTGCAGATGCGATGAAAGAGGTCAAGGATTGAGGCGTTCCAAGATCATGAATCATGATACTGCATTAAGTATGTACTCAGTTTTGTACTGGAAAAACTCCAAGATCGCTCAAAATTCCTTCAGAATAACGTTGCAGGGGGCAGCAAGAGTCAACGAAACGTCCAGCAAGAGTCAATGAAATGTCAATCCACCACTCCAGTTGTAAATGTTCTGAAACACATCAGGACCAGACTGGGCATCACTGCCTCCTGCCCCGACCTTTCTTCGATTGCTGTTGTTCTGCCTGTTCCTTCCCTGAAACTTCACTGATATCAGCTGCATGATCCAAAGAACAGGAACCCAAATTAGTGAAACAATAAAATTCGCCGCTTGATCTTCAACTATTATAAACCCTGGAGAAAACAAAGCATAATAGATAATACCATCAGGCCCACGAGTCATGAGAGCAAAAAAGATGTTGTTAAGCTTCTCCATCTTCTTTGCGTCCTGAGCTTGATCTGTCTTGAACTTTAAGCACTGCAGCAAGCCAGCAATACACTTCGGTAAGCAAAGCAGTGGTGCTTAATCTCAATCAAACTTCCATAGTACTATATGTATTGCACCAGAACATCACACTACCTACAAATTGATAGATAGTCAAGCAAGTAGCATCAAGTTAAACAACAGATTTGTGTTTTGATACTTTATACACTCAATCAGCATATACTAAATGAGGTGTACTCCGGTAACCAATACACAGGAAACAACACAGACATGGGTTTTGATATAACAGATTTTCTAACAAAACATTAAGAAATACCTATGTAGCACTGTTGAAAACACAAATCAGCATAAAAAAGAAGCTGAATGAAGCAATGATAACAATGTTAACTGAAGCTTGGCATGACTAAGATCATCTCAATGCACAAGCACAACAGCACTGGCGGCCAGTTAAAATTAGCACAGGCATAAACAGAAAGGAAATATGTGTTTTAGCTGCAAAATTTACTGAAGAATGCGCAGGGGGAGAGAGAGCAGCAAAACACAAGGATGACATTTATGGGGAAAAAAGTTCCATAGATTAATTTACAAAAAGCAAATTATACTAGATAAAATTTCGAAGTACTAAATTCATTGCATTTGCTGCTAAAATAAAAGACTTGATCAAATGCAGTGAGTATTAACTGCCACATAACAGAGTATTTTTTGGTTTGCTATATTTTAAATTGTTTCAAGGCCTGCCGAGATGCTAAAACTGGCATTCGACTCTATGTCAACATTGTAAAAAACCTATGGTCATCATGGTCGCTAGTAGAACAGCAGTATGAATATATGACGTTAGATCATAGTGAGCAATGCACTGTGTTCAAATAAATTCGTGATCCTGATAGCATGTAATGAATCTCCAATAAATAGTATTAGCATGCAAAAGTAAACAATGTACAGTCTCAATAGAAATTCTTTAAATCTACAATATTCATGTGAAACAATGGCTGCTGCAGAATGTCCAGTGATGACATTGCAATGTCCAGTGAAAAGTTAACCATCCATAGCAACAAAACTCTTTATTTAGACATAAGAAATCACTAATAATAGCACACAGGTAATAATATGCTCCAGTTTGGATGAATTATAGGCAATTGGGTATTGCTCAAATGTTTTTAGTCAAAGTAATTACTCATGCCCAAGAAGAATGCAATATTATAGATCCCATGACCAAGAGAAACCAAGCAAGAAAGTATTGGTAAGAAAATTTGCAAATGGATATTGTGATTTGATCTCCTCAATTTAGTTCTGATGTTGCTCCAAACATGCAGCAGAATACTTAGCTGAAACTTCACTTCATACCACCATAAAGACATAAGAACCAATTTGCAATGCGAGTGATACTAACAATGCAACATTCATGCAAACAGAAATGCAAGAAAGGAGAGGAAAAATAGAGAAAAAAAAGGCATAAAGTGCATTGCTGGAGAGAAATAGTTATAAACAGAACTAATGAATTCAGCACAATTGCCACATTCGTAACATTACAATTTACAAACAAAGTACAGAAGATGTAGTACATCAAAATCTTAACCCATTGCCACGTATATAAGGGTTCCACAGGTGAAAGTGAAAAATAGTCTAAAATTTTCAATGTATTAGAATAATTTTACTTCTAGCTGGAATTCTTGCAGTGGCAACTTTCTGACCACAAAAATCAACACAATAGCAGAGCAAGATAACAAGACCCAGAGTTCAATTCAATATTGTCTCCTCAGTCAGAGATCATAAAGGACAAGCATATGAACATATGATTAACAATTATATATGAAAAATCTGTTGAGAAACAAATGTTAATAATTGACACCTTCAAAGTTATTATCTGGCAGCTAAATCAAAATAAAAAAAATGAACTGTTACATGTGCAATTGTCCACTTTGATTTTTTGGCCAGATCAAGCAAACAGAAGGTCGATAGTAATGCACACAACAAAGGCATGCATTGGACAAACGAAAAATGGAACTAAAGGAGAAGTTTTCTAGATTAAAGGTAATAAGTCTACAAGTAAATGATGATCCCGTGGATAAAGTCCGAAATCTTCTTACAAATTCATCACAGAGCAAAGAAATTAGTTATTTTGTTTTCTTAAATCTGAGACAAACATATATGTCAATGCTGGTTTTTAATGGAAAACATCACTAAAATAAATATTCATAAATACCACATCTTGACAGCCATAATGCCTATATATCGTTTTTCAGGACATTCTAAACTCAGTATTTTTTTTGTTCAATCATCAACTAAAAGGTACACCTAATAGTTGAAACGTTTATACTAGAATGCTTATCCAATTAATGATCTAATCTGAAAGCGAGCCTTCCTTATATAATCTCACAATGCAATTATATATAGTAGACCTATCTTAGAAGTTAGAAATGCTATGTTCAGGCATGAATTTCAGCTATGAAACCTATACACCTACATAGTTCCAATACTTAATTCAACATTTAGCATAATTTGCTTATTGATACCTCAAATTGTTGGAAACAATCAGTTGTGCAACCATAAGGCATATGGTTACAAGTGATTGGAGTGAAAATATGGAAGATGGAGGTTCCAGAGAGGCAACTGTTATGGAAATTACATTACTACATAAAAGAGTTGAAAACTCTTTCTAGATGTACACTTCAGAAGCAAAATATACCACGTGAAGTTTAGTCAGATGACAGACCCTAATTCTAGCAAAATATAACTTATGAAGCTATGATAAGAATCCAACAGCAGCACAGTAACAAATAATTTCCCAATAGAATAAGCACTTCCTCAAAGTTTTGATAGACAAAACAGTTTATCCAGCATCCAACACATCAGTGCATACATGCTGTTCATAATTAACTAACCAGTAAGAAACAGAGTAATCCATAATTCTTCAAGTTGAAAGGGAAAAAACGCACGTCGTTGTGCAAAAATTCAATAATGACACATAATTACTCAGATTTTTGAACATGAAAGTCACTTTGGACACAAATTTAGAGCCTACTTTTTTTCCTATCATTAACCAGGTGCCACCGGTAGCCCGATACATTTTCGGAATGTTGAATTCCAGGGCAGCTGCTGCATATATCTAGGCATCCAGCCATCACGTTTAAAAAACGACACACCAGACGACCCCATGGAACCCATAAAATTGATCCAGTGGGGGCAGCGTTTGTCACGGCGGACAATCTAACACGATTGCCCCCAATTATAAGCTGTAACAAGTGCGTGATCGATCGGCAATTGACCCACATCATCTACCCGTCATCCATGCCCCGGTGTAACAACACAGACGCAAATCTGAGTCAACACAGTTTGGGAATGGTAGTACTAGTACCTCTTTGTCGTCGGTGACCTTGAGCACGAGCTTCCCCTCGCAGTGCCGGTACTTCACCACGTAGCGGGTCTGCAGGGGCGCGGCGCGCGCAAACAGGTTAGGTTAGATCAGACACACCGAACGGAACTGGAGGGGAGACTCGTCGGAGGAGATGGGGGGAATCGAGGTCACGGCGGCGTACGGCGTTGGGGTCGGCGCGGAAGAGCTGCACGGACCGCTCCACGAACTCGTCCCACGAATCCACGTACACCATCGCTGCGGCGGTGAAAGCGGCGGCGCCCGGCGGAGCTGGGGTGGCGTGGTCGGATCTGGGTGGGGCTCCTGCGGGGGACAAAGCCACACAAAGGACGCCGCGGTTTAAATAGGGTTTGCTCTCCTGCTCTGCTCGGCGGCTCGGGCGCTCGGCCGGGGTGCTGGACTTGGACTTCCGTGACAAAGATGACTAGTTTGTTGATGGTGATGTCTTCCATGCCTTTGGTTAGGAGAGTAGGCTGCATCTTAAATACTCTCTCCGTCTTAATTTAGTACATACTATTTTTAATTATACTTTAATTTTTACATATTTTTACAATTTTTTTGGAAAAGACGAATTGGTCAATTTAGTGTAAAAAAATCAAACGACCTATAAATTAGAACGGAGAGAGTATTCCGTAGGATTAGAAACAGGTAACCTCGTTCTAACAAAAAGATGAAATACTGTTATCTCACTTGGGGTATAAAGGATGACAGTTGGTCTAATATGGGATGGAGGCATTTCAATCGTAGAATCTGGAATCGAGTTATTTCATCTCTAAAACCCTTTTGGAACAAAGGATTGTTAAAACACATGAATAGAAAAAAAAAACCTAGAAATTGAGGTGTTATATTACATTAAGGGACCGTTCGTTTCATTGAGTATCATCCGATACGATACGATACCGAGAAAGAAATGCTAGCGTGGATATTGTATCGTATCGGATCAGGAGAACGAAAATCTGTTGCAATTGGGTTCAAATTGTTCTCTCTCAACAGATTAATAGCAATGCTGATCAGTAGGATACCTGATGATGAAATAATTCAGAGCTAAGGTTGATGAAAGTGATTCCCTGCCACAATATCGCATCATGAGTTTAAGCATTGGAGCTCATATTTGCTTTTAGACCGTATCCCTGAATCATTTGATCAGAACTATATCTTAACTACTGTAGGATTTCCAGAAGTCCATGTGGAAGGCTAGTTGGCAAAGTTCAGTTTATTGTTCACCCTGTAAACAGATATGCAGATTACTCAACTCCATACACGCGCTCACATCTCAGTTATCCAAGTTAAGCATAAACAAAATTTGATAGCTGAAATGTTGATCAGAGTTGGGACCTGAAGGTCAGGTCCAATCAGTAAGGCACGGTTGCAGTAACTGTTCTATGCCTGGGGTCTGTCAGGATGGAACAAACGTTAACAAAGCCGACTTGTTTCAATGTCTCCTCCAAATCCAGCATGTAGTACTCGTCAAGAAATGGCTCGGTGCTCTTCATCAGAGTGAACAGAACTGGGGACAGCTCCTGCAATTGCATAAATGTGTCGCCGATCAATTCGAGCCATTCCTATGTGGCTAAACCGTAAAGCATGGTTAGAATATTGTGCTAAGCATACCTGAAGCACTTTGGATTTCGGCTGTAAAGGATTGCAAGAAATTGAGCAACGTTAGTCGATTTTTTGAAAGCACTGCATGTTGGATATTGCATACTACAGTGAGTAAAGTGAAAGGAAAGAAATTCTTACAGAATTGTCAGTTAAGGCAATGGTTCCTCCTGGGCGGAGGACCCGGAATGATTCCTTCACCAATCCGGTTATTGCTCGTGCTGGGCACTCGTGGCACTACATGTTTTTCAGAAGGTCATTACTGCATTGGTGGTGAATTATGTTCCATGCACTTGGTTATTAGTGCATTCTAAACTAAATAATGCTGAAACTATAACGAAATGATTTTATGGTAACTGTTGTTACAGGTTTTTGTACATATAAGATTTTAAATTTAATAAAAAATTTACCACATAAGCAAGGGAGACAAGGTCGAACGAAGCAGAGGGCAAACCGGTGGCTTCACCATTCGCATGAACCCAACGAATAGGATTTTGTCGTGACAATTTCTCTTCCTTTTGTGCCGCCACTGCGAGGAAGTAGGGTGATAGATCGAGTCCCTTCATCATTCACACAGGTCTCTAAGTTAGCATGGTAGCGTATAACTAAGGTACCATCCGTACATAGAAAGGCAGACTACTGGAATATATACAAGATGCTTAACCATTGACCTTTAGAATATATCAGGATTTCTGATCTTATTAAAAGACATTGACTAATGGAGCTTACACAGATTTGAGCACTTACAACAACTTGAGCGGAAGCGAACTTCTCAGCCAGGTATCTGGTGCTTACTCCAACTGAGCAGCCAATGTCCAGAATGTCATTTATCTGTCCGTTCCCTGAGTACTTGAGATGATGCTCCTCAATCGCACTCAGCCAACTCCCGCGAACGATTTGGTTTGCCTCTTCAATCGATGTAGCCTCTGGTATGGCCCTCTTTGCTATTGACATCGTCGCAGGTTCAGCCTCTGCTGCAGCCTAGCTCATTCAAGATCGGATGGTCAACCAGAGCGAACACAAAATGTCATATCTGTAAATGGCTAAACAGACCGCACGGCACTGAAAAGACGAATTACCAGCCATGATAGGTTCCCTTCGTCGTATGCATGAAACGGGCTGAGATAGTCTGCTCAAGAAGACGCAACAAGGCGTTATAATCACTCCAAAACGTTTATCTTTGGGTGGGATTCATTGTGAAATTAATCAATCAACTGAAAGAGAGAAAAAGGTCCCAGTCCTAAGCTACAAGAAGTGAGTGAGCTCACAGTCGGGGTACACGAGGTTTGGGTCTCGGATCCTCTCGAACATCTCGTACACGTCCGACTCCAGCACCTTCTTCGTCATCTCCCTCCACGGGATGTTGGACTTCTCCGCCGTCCTACGATTACACACATCATCGATCCAACATTCTTACACATCCATTAATCACCCCGGCCCCCATAGGTCCCCAAGAACAGGGGTAACAATAATGTATGGGAACAAATACCTGATGATGACCTCGCGAGAGGCGAGCTTCATGAGCGCGTAGAGCGGTTTGAACGCGATGAGAGAGCCGACGAGCCGCGACAGAGGGGTCTCGCCGGACCACGCCGGGCGCTCCAGTGCCCCCTCTTGCAGCACCGCCGCGACGACGTTTGCATTGCGCCGGCGGCGGTACTTACTGGGACGTGAGAGGCTGCTGGCGGTGGCGCCGGCGCGCGGGAGGATGGCTGCCATGGTCGCGCGGTCGTCGTCGCTACCTCTTCCTCTTCCTCAGTAGCTGAGGCTGAGCGCCCCTCAGTCGATTCGGTCCAGTCCACTGGGCGCCCGCAGGCCGCCCGGCCCCGACCCCGGCCACCACTCGTTCCTCAATCGGCGGGGCCTACGTGCTCTCCGCATCCACGCTCACCACCACACGTTTGATTTGGCTGAGACTGAGACCCTCCATGTATCATGCTGAATATCCTATTTGTATTTTTCGTCATTTTGATTTGGGAGTGGTTTAGTTGATTTATAAATAGTGTGTGCAGATGGTAGGACGTCCTGCTCCTGCCTGCCAGAAAATGAGAAATTCATGAGGATTCATCATTTTATCATTGAAGTAACAAATTCTATATAAACTTGGTTAAACTTATGACAAAATGTAGAATTTCCTTTTTTTTTGTGTGAATAGAGAAAACACAAAGTATCCAGATATGTAAATGCTATCTGCACATATTGCTAAATGAAAATATTTACCTGATGGTGCACATTTATCTTAAGGGTTCACAAGCTAGATGCGCTAAATAAGATACTCAAAGGGCTGTACTAATTAATTGCTTGTATTTCTTGAAAAATTTCTTTTGCGCTAACTGGTGTGACTATTAGAGGTGGCTAGATTTTACGGTCCCAATTTATAGATCGTTTGACTCTTTTAAGATTTTTTAGATAATGAAATTAAATTTCGGCTTCAGACATCATTCAAAGATGATGCATCAGACCAAATTATTACAAAATATTGGCACATAATTTAGAAGTATGTGGCCAAGACACTTGGACAAAAGAAAAAAGAAGACTCTATAATTTCAACATGCTCAACCAGCATACGTCTTGAAATGACTGGTTTTGGTATTTCTAAACAAAACATCTCCTAACTAGTAATCTTCATCAAACACCAGAAAGAAGAAGAGCATGAGCCGATTCCACCTCTGCTGAAGAATTCCTTTCACAGCTTGAGTCGATTTCACTCCGGCAACCAAAACCAAACCACCGTAAAAGACCTTACATAGCCACAACGGGGTGTAAGGATCTGACGACACTGAAGATTGCTAAATATGTTGAGAGTCGAGAGACGAACAACCACTGGACGATATCTCAGCAATAGGGATATTCGCACATAAAAGTCTTCCGCCATGACACCTTCAAGAAGGATACGACGCAGTCCGCCGCTGCCGTTTGTCCAAAAGGACGAAGTTTTCACCTTGAGAACAAAGTGTGGCGGAACCGCCGATTTAATCCGGGCTAAATACACCTGCCACCATTAGCTCTCAGTGTACTTAGGCCGTACTAAACCCGGTCGTCCGTCGAGAAGCCTTCGGCCCTCGATTCGTACCAAAACCCAGAAGAACCGACATCACACACATTCGACCCTCGATGGAGCCACAACAGTTACATCATCACAGACATTTGAATAGATAGTAGTAAGACTTTAAGTTACAAACCAGGTCCTGAATAAAATAGGTTCAACATAGGTCCATAATAAAATAGAGTTCGAGATAGTGTCTCGCAGCGGAAATTAAAGATCATAGTTCACGATAAACAAAAGAATTGCAGTAGGAGAGTGACATCATGCCCACTGATGTCACCCCATTGCCAGATCATGACTCGGCTCACTCCTGATGGTAACAAGCTCCTCCACCCACACAGGCACAAAAGAGGAACTCCATACCTGAAAATCAAAAGTTGGGGGCGAACCCTGAGTACTAATTACTCAGAGGACTTAATGGCATTGGCTTACGGCTGACGCAAAGCTTGTTTACTATCATTTAGGTCCTTAGCCATTGATTTTTAGCAAAGATTGATTATACATAAGGTAGCAGGATTTGACAGCCGCTACCCCTTATGATAGAAAGAGATACTCATTTAGAGGATAACAATTGACATAAACTTGAAACATCCAAATATCAATTAAGTAATCAATCATGTAATATTCGAAAACATGAATCATAATCATATGGTATTAAAGTTATTACTACGTTGCCCGTCAGTGATATTTGGCATTCTCACACCTGGTGAGCATCAGCGATTCGAATCGATTTTTAATTCCCAGGAATAACTAAAAGTGCCAGGGGCCCATATGCTTACTCACACGACGGCTTTCCCACATATAGTCCCCCTCCTCCACCTGTCCCATCCCAAGTTCGATTCACTCCCACCTGACTCCCGGGTTGTGCCCCCATGACGAGCTTGCCGACATCTCGGACTCCCCGCCATAAGTACCAAGCTCCCCCGGCCACCTTCCTCTCAACCAGTGGGTAGGAACGTGTTTCTGTTCTCCGGATGGCACAAGTAAGGTTTCACCGATCCCATATACCGGATAAGCACATCTAGCAATGTTATACCAATCAGCAGGCGAACAGCGGACGGGCCTTAAACGACTCGGGCGGAGCCATCACACCGCAACAACACACACTGCGAAAAGTAAGGCTTAATCTCCGCCCGGTCTCCACTTAATTATCATCAACATCACAGACTATCATGGCAAAACTGCCAGTGTTCCATTTCTTTTTCAAAGTCACCCTACGCGACGAGTGACCATTCACTCGTGTCTACTCGAGCCTAGCATTTCTAGGCAACTCGTCCTACGTACCTAATATAGGTGCTAGGGCCAGGACGGCCAGTGGTTCTAATGCAATAAGGTTCCAAACAATACCTAATGCATATGCGTAATCATAAGTCATAATTTTGCTAGGAGAATGTAGGGCCTGCCTACCTTCCTCGCTAGGGTCAGTGTCGTCGGGAGCGGAGTCGGCGGCCTGCTGGAGATCCTCTTGCTGCGGGTACGGCTCTGGGTCCTCGGGCTCCTCGATCAGTGGCTGTTCCTGCGTCTGCTCCTCGATCCCACGATCTATATGCATGCCATCATATGCAAAATGAGTGCGATGAATGCAGTGCAGGACAGAGCGCAGTAAACATATAACCCGCAGTGGAAAAAAGGGCAAGTAAGTAAACATTTCTATTTTACGATCTATCTCCCGAGGGGGAGAAAAATCAAACTCTCCTATGAAATCATACAGCCCGTCATCTAAACTTAACCAAGGACCCACCACGTAACCCATGTATCTATGTCATGACCATGCATTTACATGATGTGGCCTTATTGACCCAATTTACCATTTCTTCCATTTACAATTTGGTCGTTTTTCCATTTACTCGAGCCTCTGAGTTTAAATAGATCTACGGCTCCAATTGACTTAAAATTTTTACAGCATGCACATGTCATGTACAAGAAGCTACTGACAAAATTTCAGCCCAATTGGAGTAAAAATGAATTTATTAAAAACCTAACAAGTTAACAGTCCTTTTCTTTCTCGGATTTCTCATTAATTATAGAAAGGGAATCTGACCATGGAATTTGACCAGTGCTTATGATAGACTATAAACCACTTACACAAAAATTTACAAGTGAGATACTTTCCATTTGGCAGGGTGTCTATTTGTCATTATTAATTAGAGAGGAAATGGACATGCATGACAAAACAGTATATAAGGCTTGCACCCATATACTTTCTGGGCTTTAGACACTATGTACAAGCCACCATATTTCTTGTGAAATTTTCTTAGCATCCTAAGGCCATCTTTTCCATTTATCAAGTCTAGCAAGCGATATTTTGCCATTTTCAAATCACCATGCAAAACCCACATGCATGGCCTCATTTTGAACCAGTGAGCTAAACCTGCTATTACTAATCTAAGAATAGTATCAAGGGTTCACATTAGCCACCTTTTATTTAGCACTTACTTCTCATTACCATAAATACACATTTTTATCATGGAAAAGGAAAAACAGTGTGTACATGAGCAGTGCTAGGGCTACAACAATTCATACACTGTCTAAATACTCTAGACAGGCCACTATCCAAGTTTCACCTCATTTGAAGTTCATTTACCCCACTTTTGGTATTTATTTTGCTTTAACATGCATGCAACAAAACCGAGGGTAAAAATGTCTTTTCACATGACCACATCATACCTAGCCTGTAGATCTGCTCAAGAGGAGTTCATAGGTACTGAGTTTGTCCATTTTGGATTTTTCTTTGAATTTATATGATTTTTCAAAGTTCAAACCGAGAAAAAAGTAAATAGAAAAATAAAAAACCAGATCCGAGGACCTCTACGTAATTAACCATAGTTTCCAGGGGCTAGCGCGTAAGATCCGCAAGACTCAGCCCCCGTGCGGGAGGACCGGGTTGCAATTTTGGAAAAGTCCGGGGGCTAGATCTAAAAAGATCCGGCCCCCGTCTTCTTCCTCGCGCCGGCCGCGGCCGCGCGGCGCGGCGCGCGCGCCGGAGCCGCGACGAGGGGCGCGGGGGATGCGCGCGAGGACGGTGCTCACCCTGGGCTAGATCTCGTCGATGGCGGAGGCGGGGTTGAGGCGGAAACGGCGGTGAATGGCGGCGGCGTCGGCGTGAACCCGCGCGTCGCGGACGGCGAGCTCGGCGTCGATCTCGTCGGAGAGGGGGAGAACGACGACGAGGGCTAGCGGGGGAGGGGCGGCGTGGAGCGGCGGTTGCGGTGGTGCGGTCGGTTGGGCTCGGGGAGGCCGTGAGGCGGCGGCGCGAGCTCGGCCCCGAGCTCGCGGCCGGTAATGGCGGCGCGGCGAAAACGGCGCGGGGCGGGGTGGAAACGGAACGGAGAGAGCGGGAAAGGGCTAGGGTTTGGGAAAGGGGTGCACGCGGCCCGTTTTGACGCGCGCGGCCGGCCGACCGGCGGCTCGCCGTACTCCCTGTACGCCGGCGAGCCACGCGGCGCGGCGCGGTTCGCGCCGTACGCGTCGCGCGGATCGCGGGCCCCACCCGTCAGTGACAGTAGGTTTTGGAAAAATTTAAATGTGTTTTTCTTCCTTCGGTAATTCACTGTTTTGGCGTATTTAGAGGCCGAATTTGGAAAAAGCCCAATTTGAAGAAATGTTCTACTCTTTGAACCCTACAAGTTTGTCAATAGGCTCAACTCCAGAATCCAAGTGTAAATATGGTTTAAATTCAAATTTTGAAATCAGCCCTAGGTAAGGACAGGGTACCTTTATTGTTTGGAAAAAGGAAAAACCCTATTTCCAAGCCTTTTCACCCAAAGTTCATTTTGGTTAACTTGCTTAGAATTTCAATACCTACAACTTATTCAATGGAAGTGTTGTATGAAAGTGGATGTAGGTTTGTGCAAACTTATGGTTTTTAAACGAGGCTGATTTGAGTTGGTTTTCTGCATTGACAAAGAAAGACTCTAAACCCTATGTAGCCTTCATTATCTGGCCAAACCCCAATTATGAAAGTTGTTCAAAACTTCATTATCTATAAGTTTGGTAATATGAGTTTCCCCTAGATCCCAATAGATTTAGATTTATGAGCAAGAACATAGCAGAACACATGCATAAAATTCAGATTTCAAGCATTCCATCTCATCCAAACAAGTCATAGCCTAATTACATGCAATCACATGATGCTAAATGATTCTTAGTGCATGATTAAGATATGATAATGCACTCGAGATGTTGGAGCATCACACAAAGCAGGAGCACAGAGGTTGTGACGACGCCTCCATGGAGGGAACGGCGCCTAGAGGCGACGCCGTTGTCGTGCCGAACAAAATTCAGCGTGGTTTTCACCAATGATCTGAGCCCTGCAAAAATAGCCATGTGCTCCGACCTTTGCTAGGAAAAATTCATCACCAGCAAAACGTCAGGACCGTCATTGCACCGCCGGAGCTCAAGCCCCACCCCGCCACTCTAGGACGCCGCCAGCCGCCGTCGCATACGGTAGCGGGCCCTAACCTACCACGAGGAGGTGCGCCTGCAGCCTCCACCAGTCTGGGCAGCCTGAACACGGTGACGCGAACCGCCCGGCGCGGAGGCTGCTGCGCAACCGGATCTGGTGACCGGCGGCCGGGAAGGGCCTCCGGCGGTGGCGGTGAGGGGCCGAGGAGACCGCCCGAGGCAGAGCCCGGAGACTGCAGCGGGCACGCCAACCCCCGACGAGCAGGAGTAAGTCGTAGATCCGGCCATGGGGAATGCGGATCCGGCAAGTGCCAGCCAGGAGGACCCCACCGAAGACGGCGGCGGCGGCGAACGACGGACTCAGGCAGCTGGCAGTGGGGGGAGGAAGGAAGGGAGGGAGAAGGGACGAGACGCGGGCACGCCGGCCTCCGGCAGCGCCGCTGGCCGCCGCCACCACCAACCAACCAACGGCGGCGGCGGCGGCCGGAGGGCAAGCACGGGGCGGCGACGAGGGGTGGCGGCGGACTCGCCCCCCGAGTCACCCAAGGAAAGCGACACGGGGGTCACTCCACTTTGACTCTTTTAACATTAAGTTTGACTAAATTATCTTATTATAAATTCATAATTACTATTTATTTTTATAGTGATTTAGTTTAAAATATAATATATTTTAACTATAAATTTGATTTTCTATATTTTCGTAATTACTATGTAAAAAAATCAAACGACGGGACAGAGGGGGTATTCCACATTAATTTTGAGAATCATTTTACCACCCATCTTGTCCATCAAATGCATGCAGGCATATATATGCTAGCAGCTGCATGAGAGATATTGTACACATTAGTTCTTTGAGAGTGAATATCAATCGTAAAAGGTCAGAAAATGACCCCATGATATGGACATTGCTGTTAGTGGATCCAAGCAGGTTCCTCAGCCTTTCCAGGCACTAATTCTTTGTGAGTTGATGTGGGCCTCTATGGGTTTCGAATTCTCAAGGATTCCTCATTTTGCCATTAAAGTAACCAATTTCTAGTCTGCTGAGAAAGATCTGACCAATATAGTTTGATTCAAATAATTGTATCTTTAGTTTAGTTGAAGAAACACTGTATGGACAGATCTTAATTGCACATGGGTGCATATAGCACAAGGTGAAAGTGCAAACATATTTTTATCCTTGTTGAATATGCTTACATTTCAATAAATAAATTTTCATGTGTCTTTTCTGCATTTATTTACGCACTAAATTGGCATAGATTCCTACTATTATTTCAGGCAACCAAGTATTCAGTTCAACCTTTGGGCCCTGAAGAAACTATTGTGGCTGAAGATGCATGATGAGATCTTACAAGCAGCTACGAAAATCTATAGAGAACATGTTGGACTGGCTGAACCGATACTTCTTCGAACTCTCAGCATGTACAGGTAGTGTTGTCAAGCTGTGGCCATGTAATCAGAAATTCCAGGTGCAATGTTAAATGTTTGACCATAAAAAGAAGTATTTAATGATCATGTTTTACAAGAAATAGTACGCTGCTCAGTGATAATCCTATTCCTGAAGGCTTGAAATATTGTACGGCATATATATCTTAGCTATCACTTTTTGTTGATAGCGCGTGCTTACCTTACTTGAGCAGTTGAGCTCGGAACCTTAGACCATCAGCTCCGTTTCAGGAGCCCAGAACGAAAATAAAAGTTGAGACCCTCAATATAAATGTTAAAATAAAGCTGAGTTTTTATTATTTAGATAATAAAAATATATGCCAGCTTCGGACACTATCAAAAGATGATGCATGAGGTCAAATTATTACAAAGTTCGCACATATTCTAAACAAATCTTAGCTGAAGCTGACTTTATAATACTATTTTTTCCATCCGGTGAAAACTTATGTATTTCTCACATTGGTGCTACTGCTGCACAGATTGGAAAAGGTTGAAAGAGCCTGAAAGAGTTTGTTTGTGTTTCAATATCCTCTAGCAACCAGTTGTATCTAAATATAATGAGAATATGAGATCCTCTAGCTGTTGCCTCACCTGTCATTACTCATTGGCTTCCTCCCTTCACACAGATCCACGCCTCAAAGGCTCAAACATAATCAACATGCCGATCTAACGCGTGAAAAATCATATGTACTGCTGGCCGCTGAAACATGTGGTTGATGTCTAGCTTTTTCGGTTTCTTTGTCTTAGAATTAATGAAAAAAATAACGTTAATCAAGACAATTAATTTCTTTTTTTTTTTGACTTTTCCTCCTTTGATTGCCGGCCAGTTGCTCCTTCCTTTTGCAGCCAGTATTCCTAACAATTTCTCCTTCTACACTCATCACGTGCTGCCGGAATGTGATCGGACGCACACGCGCACGGCAATTCCACAACCACCTCAGCTACCGCTCCTGCGGCTTTGTTCATAGGCCAATTCCTCGTGTGCCCCCTCTGCTTAAACTTGCAATCCTTTTCTCACACGGTTAACTGCTGCGATTCAGTCACTACACCCAAACGTGAACACAAAAATTTTCTCTCTGGCTACCAGAAACGCCCAAACTTGCAGATAACGCCCATGACTTGTGGTGTCACTGCTCAATTCATCCTAGTATAAAAGCAAGGCAGCGTACGCAGCATCGGCCATCACCATCCAGGCAATTCACCAAAGACAACAACACATATTATTCACCACGAATTAGCCAAGTGCAATTCACATTCCACATCAATGGCTGCTCTGCTCGCCTTGGTCGCCATGGCCATCCTCGCGCTTGCATCGGTTGCCGGTGCAGCCTCCACGCCGGCGGCTGCAGCGACGACGAACAAGACTCCTCCGGTGATCTACATTTTCGGGGACTCGATGTCAGACGTCGGGAACAACAACTACCTCCTCCTCTCCCTCGCCAAGTGCAACTACCCCTGGTACGGCATCGACTACGAGAACGGCTGGCCCACCGGGAGGTTCACCAATGGCAGGACCATCGGGGACATCATGGGTAAGCTAAGCGTCCTTTTCATGAGAAATCGTACTGGTTTCGTCTGCCCGGACCCCAGATGGCAATGTCTGATGCAAATTTGGAACGCGTTCAGCTGCCAAGTTTGGCGCCCCGCCCCCGGTGCCGTTCCTCTCCCTGTACATGACCGACGATGAGGTCCTCGGCGGCGTCAACTTCGCGTCCGGCGGAGCCGGGCTCCTCAACGAGACTGGCATTTACTTTGTAAGATATACAGTGTAGATACGATGCTGTTCTGCTTCTTTGATTATGGCTGAAAATTCTTGCTGCCGTAGCCCCGCAACATAACTACGGCCCTGCATTATTATTGCAAACTTGCAGGTTCAGTACCTGTCATTCGACAACCAGATATCGTCCTTCGAGCAGATCAGGGACGCCATGATCGCCAAGATCGGCAAGAAGGCTACCGAGAAGACCATCAATGGCGCCATCTTCCAAATCGGGCTCGGTAAGAACATAGTAGGATTTATTTCTTCTTCAGCTCGATCACTTGATGTTGATGCACGAAAGGCATCAACATGACACCGCGCTCTGCTGTGCAGGGAGCAACGACTACGTCAACAACTTCCTGCGGCCGTTCATGGCGGACGGCATCGTGTACACCCACGACGAGTTCATCGGCCTCCTCATGGACACCATGGACAGGCAGCTCACGGTAAGCTCGACCAGCCTACACTGTCCTCACTCATGGTCGTGTATGTACCAAGATCGCATCGCATCACACACATCTGAACGAATGAATTGGCGCATTTTGCCGTCGCAGAGGCTGTACAATCTCGGCGCGCGCCACATCTGGTTTAGTGGGCTGGCGCCGCTGGGCTGCATCCCGTCGCAGCGCGTCACGTCCGACGACGGCGGGTGCCTGGACGACGTGAACGCGTACGCCATCCAGTTCAACATGGCGGCCAAGAAGCTGCTGGCGGGGCTGAACGCCAAGCTGCCCGGCGCGCGCATGTCCCTCTCCGACTGCTACTCCATCGTCATGGAGCTCATCGACCACCCCCAGAAATACGGTAATTAACCAGCAGCAGCACGCTCGCCACGCACACTCCATGCTTGAGCTGAGCTCAGCATCAGCAGCAGTAACCGTCCGCGGAATGATGCAGGGTTCAAGACGTCGCACACGTCGTGCTGCGACGTGGACACGTCGGTGGGGGGCCTGTGCCTGCCGACCGCGCAGCTCTGCGCCGACCGCAAGGACTTCGTGTTCTGGGACGCCTACCACACCTCCGACGCCGCCAACCAGATCATCGCCGACCGCCTCTTCGCGGAGATGGTGGGCTCCGGCGCCGTGGTGCCCGGCAATGGCACGTCCCCGCCCCGCGTCGTCGGCGCGCCCACGACCACCACCCACGCCGACGCCGTCGCCGCGCCACCGCGCAAGCCGTGATCTGATCGCCCGTGCGCGCAACGAAACTGAAACGCCTTTTTTGTATGACAGTGACGACGACTCGTATACCGTTAATCCGCGCTATTTAAAAAAAAGATAGGAGTACCGTACTACCGTGCATGTAATGGGTGCAGTGAGGCATCCGAGTTGGATGGAAAATACAGAGAAGAGATGGAGGTGAAGTCGCAGGATTGCCACTGTAGAACATTTTGTGGATGTCCCCCCCATGTTTTTCAAATCTAAATCTCCAAGACTCCGAGTTTTGTACGATATGACTTGATGGTGCAGCCAATTTCATCTCGCCAAAAGCTTATCTCAACTCAAACAATGACATTACATACTACGCGTACGGCGTGCCACGTCCTCAACATGCCATCGTTGCTACTCTCGCTGTACCGGAAGAAGAATCCAGAGTCTTGCACATCTCCGTGAGGCCCTTAATCCCCTTGCAACCGAACCGAACAAGCTCTGACGGGGAACATTTGTATTAACCCGATCGGACTCGACTGCTCAGCCAACAATTTGCCACAAGGCGTAGAACTAAAAAGCATCGGATATCCAGACTTCCAGATGCGCCTCCTCGCGCAAGCAAGAAAGCTGCCCGTCGTGCTCACGCTTCGCAGCACGTACGTAGAACTCGCCGCCCGTGCGTCATGGATGATAAGGATTTTGGCCTTGGGGATGTGCTGATGGCAGGTTGCCTCGCGCTCCACGTCTCGGTGATAACGATCATCTTGATTTTGCGCTGTTCGGGTTCTCAGGGACAGGGCGGTCCACCGGCGCAAGGGCTCGCGCGGGCAAGGGCAGTTGCAGTCGCCGGCCACAAGGTGCAGTAGCCCAGCGAACATCATCTTATAGATAGACTAGCCGGCTAGGAAGACCAAGTCCAGCGTCTATATAATCGTCCATAGCACGAAATAATGTTATAGACGTACTGTAACAGAATGAGGTTTAAATATATAGACCATGTGATATATGATCTATATGAATCAGCATAACTTTCTGTATCACGCCACTCTTTATAGAACAGCCATATCAAACGGAGACAGCTAGTGCCATACAACTCACGATGTGTTTGTGTTATGACCCAAGACCAGTAGTTGATGCACAGCACTACAGTATGATGCACAGTGCGTAGAAAAATGAGCCTAGACATTGTAAATCTGTTTTGTGTCTCCAATAACCAGCCACGTAGCTAGAAAAACATGACGCGCCACAGAAAAAATGAAGAGAGAAGGTAAGTAGCGCCGGGTAAATGGACAATCTATTTCACATAACCCAAGATAATAATGAAACAGGATGAATTAAATTTCCATGATAGAATATTATAAAATGGACAATCTATTTCACATAACCCAAGATAATAATGAAACACATATACTAGTAATTAACTTTCCATGATAGAATATTTTTTCTCAGTTTCATATCAGTTAGCTACGTAGGTAGTACCATTACGAGTGCTCCTACCGCTATGGTATACTATATCACCGAAGTTTATTGTGGCATACATTTAATTTTTGCGATACAGTAAACAAAGAAAAATCTTATTAGCTCCTTGTTTCAAAAGTTTTGATATTCCAGGCATCCAATAGGGTCATATTAACCCCCTTATCCCAGGCTCTCATTAGCGTGTTTCTAGAATTTTTAGGCAAAATCAATTATCATAAGAAACATGACCTAGATTAACCCCAGTTAATTAAAGAAACTAATCAATCAAATGTTGATAAACCAAAGCTTGGAAAGAAAAAGGGCACGAAATAAATGTGTATTCATGTTGGGTGCGAAAGAAACTTGTCAAACAAATGCACATGCACCTTGGTGTAGGAAAAAAAGCAATTAAATATGTACTCCCTCCAGTATCAAATAATAGACGTTTTGGACAGTGACACGGTCACCAAGGCCTGGTTGGATGCCTACATTTGGGTGAGCCAGGCTCATGGGATGTGGGATACGCTGTTTGGTTACATCTGCATACATCTGGTTATCCGCGGTGCGGTGTTTGGTTGCCTGTTTTCTTGAAGTGGCTTGCACTGTGGGATGCAGAATAGAGCATCGAGCCTGGCTCACGGGAAATGAGTTCCATTCTCATTTCTCCAAAGCCTGGCTTCGACGGCCCTGTTTAGGCGGCCTGGCTCTCCTACCCAACCAACCAATCGCACCCCAAGACAATACTTTGACCATCAATTAATAGTACTACGTATATTCAAAATATACCAAATTGGTAATTTTTTAAAACTAATGTTGAAGACGAATCCAACCATACCAATTTCGAAATGTGAATTGAAATGTCTAAAAAGATATTTATGGTCAAACTATAACATGCTGACTGCACGCAAACTAAAACGTCTATTATTCTGAAACTGGAGGGAGTATGGAACTAAATCTAGCTAGTTTGAGAGGTCCCAAGTGGAAAGTGCCTTGCTGTATAAGGATGAGTAGTTTTTGAGATGATTTAGAGGTTTTTTTCATGTTATCTTGCATTTACATGTGTGGTTAGTTGTGCATGGCTAACCGGAGGGTTGAGTAGTGTAGCATTGTGATGATTGATGAGTCATGGTGTATATCACTATTGGTGTGGTTGTGTCTTTTGGTTTATGTGCAGGTAATGATGCAACGTGGTGCTTGGCAGCGACCAATTTAGGACAAATGGGAGATGAAGTTTTTGCTGACCATGTGATGGCATGAGAAAAAGTTGGAGGCTTGTTCCTATGCCCCATGCTGCTGCGTTTGGAGTTTTGGACAAAGCAAAAGGTTTGGGCGACCATGCGTTGTATAAAGTGCGTACGAGGCGAGATGCTTGAGCCAAATAAAATTATGCAAGGGCGCATGAGATCAAGTGGTTTATGGAGGAGGTCCTTTGGGATACTCAACGGATGACCGGGCTTCAAGGTTCACCTTTCTGGACCGAAATTCCGGAATTCCGGGCTAGAATTTCGTTTCCGGACCACACCGGAAAGCAAATTTTGGTCCGGAAACCAGTATTTTTCAGTTCTAAGTTCAAAAATATGAAAGCCAAATTTTTTGGTTAAACCGAAATTTTGCTACAGTGAAAACGAAAAGGTGAACCTTGCCGGGCTTATATCGTTTCAAAGGTTAGGCTTGTCCTGCGCCCTTGACCGGGTTAAGTCAGAGGTTGTGTCACAACATATGCTTGTTTGTGTATGTTAGGGCATGTATTATATTGGTGTTTTTTTTAATTGCTACTCCCTCCAGATCCGAAATTCATGTCATTTTGGACAATGATAGAGTCAAACATTTTAAACTTTGGCTATAAATGACTTTTAAATTATTTGGTTTTAAAACTTTAATGGCATATCATTTGATTTGTCTTGAAAAGTACTTTCACAAAAGCATAAATTTGGTAAGATATTTATTTATATTGTAATAGAAAACATTGGTCAAATCTTTGTTTTGAAGACCGTGTCATTGTCCAAAACGACATGAATTTCGGACCTGGAATGAGCAGCGAAGATGCACTAGCTTTATTTGTGTCACGTAAGTTTTGTTTTTTATTCGGGTGAGAGATAGTCATAGTACCGATGACAGTATCGGGGCGTGATTAGGAGACAAGAGGGGTCAAAAGATTTGTGGCTCGTCAGAACATATGTGCTGGGTACTAGTAGAGCGTGCGTGCGCTTCATGTGCCACAGCAACAGATGTTGCATCACCGCTTCGTGCCGATGACACGCCCTGTTGCCTTCTTTTTTATTTATTCCGAAAACAAGCCGCGGTTGTTTTAACTGCACAGATGGCACAACCCTATCCGCCCTCTCCAATTCGTTGAGCCATGCATGCACTCCAGGTCTGCCGTCGCTCGCGCAGGGCCCGTCCGGCATCCTTTTCGTGCGCTTGACCTTGACCCCGAGGGCGGCGCCTTTGCGCTGGGTGCATGAGACCCACGCCCCTGTGGTGGCGGTGGCGCCCATGTACGCGTGTGCTACGTGCATGCCACCGCCACTCGCCATCGGTGCCCATCGGGACGGGCTAATGGATCGCAGTTCTGGCGTGCGTGGCGTTTAGCCCGGGCGCCGAGATTCTCAGGAGGATCCCTGCCAGCCTCTACGGATAGCTACTGGATCGAGCTCACCCCCGCGTGCTTTCTGTTTCTGCTTTTGTGCGTGAGTGATGCACGCGGATTTAAGTGGGTGGATGGAGCCAGCCAGACGTCCGGCCGGTGACGGTGCGGAGAGCGATCGATCGTATGGAAGAAGAATCTGCCGCCTGTGGTTCACCGGTGTCAACTGGATGTCTGTCTGTCTGCCTGTCTCTCTGTGGTGTGCTTAGTTCCGCGTCGTTGACGGTGCCTTAAATAAGCAAAAGCTGCCGGTTCACAAGTCATAGGAGAAGCTAATCCACCGCGCCGATCGTCTGGGAACGCCCACGGCATGCCAGCGCGTCGTTCTCGGCGGCCCCACCTCGCCACCTGCATCCATCCTGTCTGTCCTCCGGAACATTCCAATTGCAGACCACCTAAGCCGCGGACGCCGACGCATCACGCCCCCGCACGAACGCGGAAAAGCGCCCCCTGCCGCGTCGCTGTCCCGTTATCTATCCCCGGCCCCCAACATGGGCGCAGCAGAGCAGCCCAATCGCCCCGGCTCGCCGCGACATATGTACGCGGCCGCCACGCACCGCGACTCCCCCGCCCGCCGGTGGAGTGGAGTGATCAGCTAGCTAGCGCGCCGGCGCGAAACGGCACCGGGCGGGCTCGCGTCGCGTCGCACCACGACCACGGCGACGGCAGGCGCGCGCGGCCTCTGCTTTTCGGGGGGGAATCGGCCCGCCCGGGATCGCGCGAGATCTTGGCCGGCGTTCGTGGGGGCTAGCTGGCTGCAACGGACGATCGATGCATCATCGGCCGCTGGCGTGCGCCGGACGTGATCCCCGACGTGTCACGCCCAGCCGCGGCGCGGGCGAGCGAGGCAGCAGAGAGCGCCAGGACAGCGTCGTCGGCGCGCGTCGTCGGCTACGTGCGCATGCCCCGCGCGTCGTGCACGGATATTTCCTGGTGCCGGTGGAATCTACGTCAAACCGTACGTACGTCTGCAACGCGACGCGACTCTCTGGAGTCGTGGATCAGATGCATGCACGGTGATGTTCCCTAGAGGGCTCTCGTTGTCGTTGACATCCTCATTCTGTGCCACGGAGAGGCTGCCAAGACTGGCACGGCCGTGCGTTCTGACCTTGATGTCAGTGCTCCTGCGTTTGACTCTCGGAACTGATCCCGCGTCTTCGGCGCCAGCCAGTACGCACCGCAGCAGAACATGCATATACGGCCTTTGGTGCAGCCAGACTGCCGAAAAAAAATACTACTGCTCCTTCTAGCTAGGCAATAGACCAATAGCATATTTATTTTTGGTATCTCTATATTTTTCCCAACAGCTGGGTCCTGTGGACATGCCATTCTCGGCATATATATACATACATGAATCAATAAATAACAACATAGTATGTCTGCTGCCACCATTCATATTCTTGCTTCCTCCGATTTCTAAAAAGTACTTACGTCCTGGACGAGGTCATGTGTTGGACGATAAATTTCATACTCCCTCCATTTTTTCCCTTTACGTTTTGTACTTCATTTTTTAAGTTGTTTGACGTCAAATAAGAAAACTCAGGTAGCTGTTTTTAAAATTTTCTTTCAATTAATAGAGTAAGTGAGTTGATGCTCGATATCATCGGTTATATGGTTGTATTAAAAAAAAGAGAGGCATGAGGGAAATTAAAATATCTTATTCTTGCAAATGGTGTCCTGTAAAATCGAAGTTAGCTCACAAGATGGTTTCTAAGTGAAGGGCTTACACATGAGAAACAATAATATGAAATTTTAACATGTTTGTCACAAGCTTCAGATCTTAGCTTCACACTTAAGTTGCACTTTTCTAGCTGAGATTAAAGTGGTTTTGAAACTAATTTTTAATCTAAACTAGTAAAAATGGCTCATCCAAATGACCCGCAGCTCCAGCTCAATAAATTTTTAGAGCTAATGATGACCAACTCTAGAAACTTTCTAGAGCTAGAGTTGTTCCAAAACAGTCCCTTAAAAATATAAATTAAAAAGATCAAAAAAATTTGAATCTCAAAATTTGATTGTTCCTGGGGTGTAATTATGGACGGGTGGGGGCAAGTGTTTCGTGCATTAGATTCCCTTACCCCTGTTTATAGAATTTCCACGACTGAATATATGTACTCTCTTCATTTGAAATGTTTATTTCATTTTGTCATAACAAATTTTTCAATAAGTAATTTCTTATGTATATATATCTATGATTTATGTAATAAAAGTGACATTATTATTAGAGTAACATTAAAGAAATATTTGTTTTTTGTACGATTTTATATCATATAAATGGTATACTAAGAAGGTAATTTTAATAGATTTTTTGTTTAGCAAAATAAAATATGACTATAATCTCAAATGGAACGAGTAATCTATATGCTTCAGCACAAGACAATATCAGATAAAACCAAGTCTAAAACAAAAGAATATGTCAAATATAAATTGAAATAATGAAGTACTCGATCCGTTTTTTTTATTTGGCACTTCCTATAATTTGAATAAACTAGCTGGCGATAAATTTTCTAAAACGAAGATAATACTACCTCTATAAAATGGTATAACCCAAACTATGCCTTAAGCTTGAATCATCCTCATACGCAGCTAGAATTGCATTTTTTTAGGACGAAGCTAGTAAACGTGAGGATATAATAATTTCACAACCGTCCACTACTCTACTGCGAACTGTCCTGCTTTTAAGCCTATGAACTTTAATTCACGAAGAGTGACCTATTTGCCTAGTACTATACGCCAAAAGATCCTTCGGAAAGACAGGGCTGGCAACAATCAAGGAAATGGCGATCAATGAAGTCAAACTTCCGTTTCTCGTCCTTTGGAGATCGTATGCTAAGAAAAAAAGTTTAAAAAGTGATAGGAAATAATTCATGAGGAAGAGACAAGCTAGCAGATGCCTAGTAGTCTTAGAAAACATTTTGTTCGCATTGTTGTTCACTCGAAATAAAAATATTATTAACTCCTGTTGTTTGTTTAAACGGTCATTTGGTCTATTTGGTAAATTATAACGAATCATGTCAGTTTTACTTTTTGCTTTGTTTAACTTTAACATGTTGTTTAGGCTATTTAAATAACCATTTAGCTGGCGTTTAACGTTTAGGAGAACACAACTCACTCCTACAGTTGGAGCTTGGAGGCATTTTTGGCGCACGAATCGTAGAGCAGAGTGTGAGTGCGCGAGATATTATTACAGATTCCATAAAAATTGCATTCTCTTTCTCTTTACTGCAAGCTTACAACAGAGTCTTGTTTACGCAAGGGATGTGAGATCTTCAAAATCTAGTTGACTACAGAGCGCCAGGCTGACACGCAGCATCAAGAAATAGAAGGAAAAGGCTGTGCTGTTACTAGTGGAGCCAGGTCAATGGTGAATCCACCGTCGAGCGAGGAATCGTAAATGGCAGTGGCAAACAGCCAGTTTTACCCAGCAAAGCGAGGACAAGGACGAGGACGAGGATGACGGGCATGGCGGCTTCAGAGACGAGCTCACACGTACGACGCGCCTCGCCCCCGCTCCCCGCCACGTGGGGCGCCTCCCCCCCTGCCGTCCCCTCCCCTCCCTCGCGCCCTCTATAAATTCCCGCCTGGCACCGCGCCGAGCTTACCTGGAAGGAACAACAGATCGGGACAGGCAGGCCGCAGGAGCACCTGAGATTAACTCTTCTTGTGCAGCGGCGGCCGCCGGCGTTCTTGGGGAGCAGGGACAGGGAGAGTACGTGTGAGCGGGGGAGAGATGGGGAGGCAGCCGTGCTGCGACAAGGTGGGCGTGAAGAAGGGCCCCTGGACGGCGGAGGAGGACCAGAAGCTCGTCGGCTTCCTCCTCACCCACGGCCACTGCTGCTGGCGCGTCGTCCCCAAGCTCGCCGGTGAGAGACGCCGGCCTCTGCTCTACACCGTCGTCGTCCTCTACACGGTTCGGTTTCGATGGGCTCACCGTGTTGTGCTGCTGCACTGCCGCAGGGCTGCTGAGGTGCGGGAAGAGCTGCCGGCTGCGGTGGACCAACTACCTGAGGCCCGACCTCAAGCGGGGCCTGCTCTCCGACGACGAGGAGCGCCTCGTCATCGACCTGCACGCGCAGCTCGGCAACAGGTTTTCTCACGGACGCCGAAATTCCCCATCATCATCATCACCAGACGGCTTGCTTGCTTGCTTCGGAACCTGAGTGGCTGAGTCCTCTGTTTTTTTGCGCCGCGGCCTCGCCTCGCCTCGCCGCATGACGCTCGCAGGTGGTCCAAGATCGCGGCGCGGCTGCCCGGGAGGACGGACAACGAGATCAAGAACCACTGGAACACGCACATCCGTAAGAAGCTCCTCCGCATGGGGATCGACCCCGTCACCCACCTGCCGCTGCAGCAGTTGCAGTTGCAGGACACCCCCGCGTCTCCCCCCGAGCAGATGCAGCAGCAGCAGGAAGAGCAGCCGCAGCAGCAGGCGCTGGACGGCGGCGAGCTCATGCAGGAGGAAGGCGGAGGCACGCCGATGATCCAGCCGCACGAGATCACGCCGCCAACGGCGGCGAGCAAGTGCGGCTCCGCCTCCTCGGGGTCCGCGTCGGTGGTCTCGCCGTCGTCGTGCTCGTCCTCGGCCTCGGCCTCGGCCTCGGCGGCGTCCGGCGTGGAGGCGACCGAGTGGCCGGAGCCCATGTACCTGTTCGGCATGGACGGCATCATGGACGCCGGCTGGGGCGGCCTCTTCCCCGGCACCGGCACCGGCACCGGCGGCTTCGGCGCCATCGATCCGTTCGACGACCAGTGCCCCGGCGGCGGCTTCGACCAAGACGGCGACTGGATGTGACGCGCGTGCGTGGTCACTGCTAGCAAATGCACATAGATGTCGCCGCTTCTAGCTCCTTAATCCGATCTCGGTCGCCTAGCAGCATAGCGCCATAGGCTCATAGCCTAGCCGGAGTGTGCGTGCGTGGCCATGGCCGCCGATCCTTGCCCCGGCCGGTCGGTCGTTCAGCTTTGATGATCCGATTCTGGTAACCAAGAATTGACAAATTCAGGTGCGGAAACTTTGCCCGGGTAGCTGTGCGGTTGACGTGGGTCGTGACGCGTCTGATTCAGCTTTCTTGTTCGGTCTCCGGTGGATGGATGGCTGGACGCCATTGCCATGCCAGTCTCCAGAGCGCTGCTGTGACTGCGCGTGACGACGGTGTGTGGCGTGAGCCGGTCCTGTCATCTTCCGAGCTCTCGTGCATGCGGCGGTGCTCCAGGCTCTCTCTCCGCCCCACCCCGCGCGCGCAGGTGGGGGTGAGATGGCGCCGGTTGTCGCGACGCGCGGCGTACGTGGCGAGCGGCACCGCGCGTCGCCGCTTCTTTGACCGCTAGTCGGCTACGTACTACTGTACTAGTACCATGGATGCATGCCAAGATAGTGCCCCCACTTGCAGTTAATCCGTGTGAACCTCGTTTTTTACGTGTTCCCGGCCGGGGGAGTGTTACGGTCTCTGGTCAAACCAACATAGGCGTCGATTCGTCGACATACAGTTAGTTGCACATGCCTGCAGGCAGCCTTTGGTGAACCGACGCTTGTGCAGTTCTCAGCTTGTTCCTTCGATTCACCTCTGACCATTCCCAATCATTGTTTAAAAAGACTCGTCTATCCACTATTTCTCCACTATTCTAGCTGCATACTCAATGATCGGGGATAGCCTCAGGTACTACACATGCTGAGTGTATTCCAACACACGTCAGATTAACCAGCGTTCAGTGTCTTCGCTCGTCTAGTTTTGTTTGGCACCTGAGTCCACTTGCACCGATGTGTACAAAGTCTTCTATTTTAGTCTATCCCAGTCAAGGTTTACTAACTCGTGAGCGTCGATTGAGATCCTTTGCAGGTAGGAAAGCACTGACACGTGGGTCTTATGTGCACTCGGCCCACATGTCAGTGAGGATGTCGTCAGAGTACAACTGACGTTGAGCTACTTCCATAACATGCGAGTCCAATAGGCTAAGGAATTGTAAGGCAAAGTTTACACCCTGCGCAACACAGAGACCGTGGAAGTAATTGGTTTGCAAGACAAACTTCTGTATATGATTGCGTCACATGTCGCTTAAGGATTTCGTTGCACATCGATCTTCTACTGTTACTTTTTTTTTTTTGCCCAAGATTGTTTAGTGGCCGATTAATTAGTATTTGTTGTCTTCCGTGTCATTCCATCGAAAGATTTGCCAGCCTCAGGCTATTGTCACTGGGATGTGTGCGAGAGAGTGCAAAACAAAGGTAGATGCATTGCACATAGACTTTGAAATAAAAAGTGGAATAGACATCCCAGTGATGTTAGCCTTAGAGTGTGCTCCTTTCTCTTTATCTATCAAGAAACTATCAAGTATTAATTTTTTTGAGGATTATCCACTCTATTAAAACGGTCACACTATAAGATTTACAAACGCCAATTGGTGGACAGTCTTATGCAAAGATCTTTTCACCAAGCCATCCGCATCACCATTAGCCATTCTTCCTTCGTGCACAAATTCTGCAAACTCGAACGTCGCCAAATACTTTAACCAGTATTGATCGTGCGGCAGAGACAGGGCCCGGCCTGGCTGGGCTCATGCCCAGGCTCTAGCCCACTAGCATGTGGAGAACCGGCCCTCTCAAACAGAGCCAACAAGTACAGATGCCCAAACGGGCGGCCCGGCACGGTCTGCTACCGTGCCGTGCCAAGTGGCACTACGGGCCTTGGCCGCAGCCCAAGCACGGCACGGCGGCCTGCTAACCATGCCGGGCCGGCCCACGAGCACGGCGGGCCTAACAGACCACTTGGTGTGGGAGTCAATAAATTGTTGAAAATGGTCAAAAAAAAAAAAGTGTAGTATGAGGGTTCAAACCCCATACCTCATGAATGAAGCGCCCAGCCAAACTCTTCTAACCAATCAAGCACCTTCAGGTTTGTGACTATTGCATGATAATGTCTCTATCTATATATAGACATATCTATACATATAAAAAATAAAAAAAACATAATCGTGCTGTGCCGGACCGGCACTGCGTACCGCGACCTCGGCCCAGGCACGGCACGCCCGGGCCGTGCCGACCCACGGCACTACTAACCGTGCCGAGCCCGTGCCGGCCCGTTGGACACGGCCCATCTGGCCATCTATACCAACAGGCCTCCAAGCCTGAGCACCGAGTGGATCAGGGACATCCTAGGCTGGGCATTTGGGTTGGCTCCGCCACTCATGAACGATAGATCCTAGCGGTGATAAATCCGCACCATCATTTCATCGTATGTTTCGTGCGTCTCGTAGTCTTTTTTTTCATACGAATATACGATCGATCCAAAACAACGTAACTCGAGGGATACAATACAATATAACCCAGCATCAACCATGCAGATGGTGGTCTTGGAGGGATATCTGCCTCGATCTATCCGTCGACGTGCACCGCCGCGTAGCCCTCTAGTTTCTTGGGGTGCCGAACATTCTCCGGCGTGTAGCAGGAAACGACGTACTCGCCGTACTCGAAGGGCCTGTAGACGGCGGGGTGGTCGGCGTCCACCGTCTGGTCGATCGCGCGGACGATGACGTCGTCGTTCGGCGAGGAGAAGAGGATGGAAGAGTACCGGGTCTTGTCGCCCGTCATCACCACGCGGTGCAGCGGGTTGAACACCTGCCCGTTCGTCAGCACCTGCATAGCATCATATAGCCGCGCGACGATTATTGTTGTTGTTGTACGTACGTGTTCAAGAATCACGGAGCGAGATAGTATCAGGTAGCCGTGCAGGTAGTACACGCGCGCACCTTGAACGTGTCGCCGGCGAAGATGAGGAAGGATCCCGGGGCCAGCGCCGGGCGAGCCCAGCCGCCGTCGCCGCGGCCGCACTCCACCTCGACGCCGTCGATGTCGTTCTGCGTGAGCACGGCGAGGAAGCTCGTGTCCCGGTGCGCGGGGAGGCCGACCCTGCCCTCCGCCGTGCCGGGCGCCGCGTACTCCGTCAGCCGGAGCTTGAACGACGTCTCCCTGGCGTTCCCTTCGATGTACTCGGCGGTTGCGCCGACGCTCTCCAGCACCATCCGCCGCACCACGCCCTCCAGCACCGCCACTTTCTCCGCGTATGCGTGCATCGACTTGCTGCAATGCAATGCAATGCAACAGCGTTTTCCATTCATCAGTTGCTTCCCTCAACGATCACGAGCTAGATCGAAGCTTTCTTTGTGGACTCGATCGACTACTCGAGGTAGGCAGCTAGCTAGAGTGTTCTGCTGCTCACCAGAAGGAAGCGTTGCCGGTGTCGGGCCACATGAGGTCGGCGAAGGCGCGGACGGCGTCGGGGGAGAGCGGGTCCATGATGGCCAAGCTCTCGTAGGGCAGGCCGGGGATGGAGCCGACGTAGCCGCGGTACGGCTTCTCGCTGGTGTTGCGCGCCTTGGTGCTGGCGGGCAGCGAGAGCAGCGACTCCAGCGCGCCGCCCGGGCCGAGCACGGCGGCGCTGAGCTCCGGGGCGATGAGGCCGTCCATGACGGCCTCGAAGCAGCCGTGCTCGCAGAGCGCGTCCATGACCGCCGCGCGCACGGTGGACCACCGGCCGCCGCGGGCACCGCCGGCGGCGGCGGCAGGGTCGATGCCTGCGAAGTCGATCCGGGGAATGCTGCCGTGCATGTTGGCCTCGCCCATTGTCGATCTCTGTAAGCAGGTTGGCTTTATTTGCGATCGATTGGTTGGTGATGCTGCTTCCTTGTGTATTGTCTCATTTATAGGAGTGGATTTTTAACTCCTCTGAGTTCTTTAACCGCGAGTGCTTTATTAATTCTCATCGTTCCTATCCTTAAACGAGGCTTTTTGGCTGTTCTTGTGTGATCATCATAGGGAGATTCGGTTGTCTGACGGAGCTTTAGCTCGCAAATGTGCTTCTTTGTATTTCTTGGTTTGTCACGACCCTAGTACTCATGTATGTGTGCCAGTGTGTGAAGAATTGTTCGTTTGACAGCTGTAGACTGAGCTTTGCCTGCTTAAAAGGAACAAGTACTTTAGTATAAAGAAACAAGTACTTATAAAGAAACAGAAATGTACAATATCCTTGTGGGGAAGTTAGTACAACTACAACCCAACGACTAGCAACGACATATTATTACTGGCAGCTCATGTTAGGACCTGTCACCAGTGATACGGCACAAAGTCCTCAGTTAATTACTAGCCATTACCTATATAGTATTATCTGCTTTTCATCGGATAGCAAGAGATTCCATTACTGGAGGAGCTTCCGCTTGCCAATGTGCTCCCTCTGTTCTTTCTGTTTGCGATATGCTTGGCTCAAACGGTGGTACACTCTGTTCATGCCGGAGTGACGTCGTGCCATGAACAAGTCTAAATTACGAGTGTCTCTTGTGAAACAGACACACTTCGATTCTGCCGTTGGAGTGTTGGACACTAGGGTTCTGCCGTTGGACACTACACCTCGTACGTGCCGGAGTGACCGTGAAGTAGATACTTTGGGTTGTTCCGCCGCTGGACACACACATACACTTGGGTTCCGCCGCTAGAAATGATATTACGACACAGCTGCAGTACTTTTTTATCTGACCGGCCTCCACTTCGGTCCAATGGTTCACTGCTTGTCTGCTTACCACATATATTCGTTTCGCTGTCGCTGTCAGCGAAAACATCTTATATCAAAGAAATAATACCATAAAATTCTGAAATAGAAGTCCAATTCTTAAACCTAGGTGAACGGATTCCGCCACAAACAAAATTAACCAGCTAAGCAAAGCTCAGTTCACTGACATATGTCCATTAACTACATGATTCTCTGTTAGTTTAATAAGAAGCACATCTTGGTGAACAAAGAAATTATACAGTCACTTTTGCTTACTTCCACCTAAGAGATGTGTGAAACAGAAACGATATGTTAAGGGGCCCTATTTTAAGTGTTCGAAGGCTACAAAATTACTAACATCATTCGTTCCGTATTTATTCATTTTATGGTCACTACAAAAGAGTAGCAAAAGACTAATATTGCACTCGCGCCCTAGCTAATTGGATGCATGCCATGCAAGTCTAATATAAATATACCTTCATTTTTAAATCTTTGACATCATTAACCTTGCAAACAATATTTTTTTAGTCCTATTTAAAAATTTAGTATAACGTATAAAAATATAAAATAGATTGTAACCAATCTACCGTTAGTGATAAAACAGTCGCACTAAAATAAATAATACTATATAGTTTTTTTAATAAAACGAATAGTCAAGCATTATAACTAAAGTCTTAAATATTTAAAATTTTAAAGACAGATGGATTAGTAATTATTGTGCAGATAATCCGAAGAGCACTGCGGCCTCCAGGGGCATGTCGCAACGTGCACGTACCGGGTAAAGATTGGCATGCGGCCTCTATTATTGAAGTCCGACAAAGGACAAAGAAAGAAAGAACAGTTCTTTAGCATCTAACCGGAGGAATAATTTTTCTCACAGCTTACGCTATATCACCAGGGGTATGCGCCGCCAATATCTTCGGTTGCCGCATCTGCGTCTTCGGCTTCAACGACGATACCGCTTTAATTTGGCATCAACTTTTTTAAGCATATGTAGGAGTATAAACAATTAGCCCACATCCCAATACTCATGCATGATGCATGTCTCTTAAGGTCCTACGCTCATTAATGGGGTGTTTGATTGAGGAATGAACTAGGAGAGGATATGTTCATTTTGCAGGAATGGGCGAGATGACTCCATTTCTCATCCCTATATTTATGAATCTGTGAGGAATAAGGTGACACGGATGAACTCATTTTGTTCCACAAACCAAACAAAGCGAGAAGTGAGAAAGTGATAAATTAATTCACTCCTCAAACAAAACACCGAGGCATTGAACCTCCTTAGGTAACACGGCACACGTTTTCTTCGGTGGTGTTTATCTAGAAGCTGTGCTAAGATGGAGTCATTATATCACAATGTTAACAGTGCTTGGTTGGAAAGTTTAAGGATGGACTCATCTCTCTATAACACTAAAAAAATGGAGAAAATTCATGGGTTTCACTAAATTCGTGAGCCAAGACAATGCCTGCGAATTTATTTTGAATAAATTCGTGGGCTACGGCAAAAACCCATGAATTTATATAAACCCTTAAAGGCTTGTTCGGTTAGGAGAAAATCCAAGTGGATTGAAGAGAATTTAATTCCTTGCTAGTCAAATTTGAATAGTAAGAGATTAAATCTCCTTCAATCCCCTCCAAAACCAGGCAAACCGAACAAGGCTTAAGCCATGTTTACAAACCCACAAATTTAATAGCAAGTCCATGGATTTATTTAAATTCGTAGGCCAACAGCAGAAGTCCTCGGATTTATTATCCCGCTGGAAATTTCAAAATTCTAGTTAAATTTTTAGGTTAAAGGACGCTCGCAAATTTAAGCCCACCCATTATTAACCCTAGCCCTTCATCTCTTTCCCGCAGTCCTGTGTAGCCGCGCCCCGCCCCGAAGCTTCCACAGCTCCGCTGATGCGACCGCCTCCGGTGCCGTCGCCCGCAGCCCCGAGAGCCCTATGCTGTCGTCACCCGTGGCCCTCTGGCCCCCGGCGTGTGCCGCTACCGTCCTCCACACTCCGACGCGCACCACCACTCAGGGCAGCCACCTTACCCTGCCACCCTCGGTGCTTACTGTCGCTGTGCTGCTTCGTGGCCATCGTCCGCGGTCTCCTTATCTCAATGCTCGCCACCCATCTTACCCCCGGTCCCGAAGCTTGTCATTGTTTACGCCCCTCTGTGGCCTCGTCGTCCCCGATGCGTGCCATAGACAACCACCTCGCCGCTGGCAACCTCGCCCCTGATGCGCACTGCCGTGGCCACCTCGCCCACCACCGATGTCCACTGGACCCTGGCGACCTCGTCCCCGACATGCGTCGTCGCGGCCACCTCGCCCTTGCTGCCAGCCACCTTGTGCTGCCGCCCCCATGGACCCTCTGCCGCCATCACCCACTCAGCCCTCATGCGCCCTGCTAGGTAGCGATTCCTTTTTGAAATTAGTGCAGGTTAAATTCGTGGGTTGTTGTGGCCCATGAATTTAACATGGTTAATTTCGTGAGGATGTAGCTTGAATTTGTAGGTATGGGACTAAAAACGTGGGGGGGTTTTCTCATGATTTTACTGCCGTTGTTGTAGTGTAAGGAATATTTCTTAATATTCTGAATGAACTTATTATAGAATAAAAAGCAGAATACACCCATTGCACTTGAAATGTCAAGATGACAGTAGACCTTCTGAATGAGAATATTAAAATGTGAGATTGTTAAAAAATAAAAATGTTGACTCAACACGCATGCAAGATAATGTCTAATCAACAAGAAAATATTGGATAAACATTTTTTTATAACAATGGCCAAATCATCAAAGTATCCTCATAAGAAAAGCTAAACCACTAAAAATGTCCACTCAACATTTTATGTAGATTATTATATTAACTAATTCCATAAGTAAAAGATATCGAGTCAGAAAAAATAAGATATGAGAAAGAGAACACCTAAAAAGAAACAGACATGGGAGAAATAGTACATGAAGGAAAAAGGTGGGATGGAATTAGCCAAAATTAAGAATTGATCCCTAGAAACAGACAACACTTGACGAGGCATCTTTTCATCCAAATGTTACAACTCTATAAATACCCATCCCAATATGAGGCTCAATCTACACATCGATCAGTTACATTGCGCCACTTTGTTTATTACGTTAACATCATCCATAACCGTAGTGCCAAGCCATGGAGCTAGTCCATTGGTGCTTGTACATGCTGCTAGTCGTCGTCCTCCCTGCTCTAGTACTCATCGAGCGGTATAGTCCGCGGACTCCTCGAGGTTCTGCGCCGGCGACACGGTTACCGCCTGGACCGTGGCGGCTCCCGGTAATTGGCAGCCTCCACCACCTACTGACCATGAAGGATCCACGGCTCGTGCACCGTGCCTTGGGCGTCCTTGCACGCCGCTGGCACGCCCCCGTCATGTACATCCGGCTAGGGGAGCTGCACGCCGTCGTGGTCTCGTCGGCCGACGCCGCACGTGAAGTTATCAAGGTGCACGACGCCAACTTCGCCACCAGGACCATGACCGCGACCTTCAAAGCCACCATTGGAGACAAGGTGGGGCTCGTCCTCTCGCCCCACGGCCCCATGTGGCGGAGGCTCCGCAGGATCTGCACGACCGAGCTCCTTAGCGCGAGGCGTGTCCGATCCTTCCGCTCCATCCGCGAGGACGAGGCTGCGCACCTCGCCCGCGCCATCGCCATCGCCATCGCCGTCGACGACGCACCCGGCGAGCACCGCCGGTTGATCAACGTCACCGAGCTGGTGTCCCGGTTCGTGTCCGACACGGTGCTGCGCGCCATCATGGGCGAGCGGTTCAGGTGGCGGGACGAGTTCATGGCGACGCTGGCCAAGGCGATGACAAAGGGCGCCGAGTTCAGCGCCCAGGACCTGTTCCCTTCGTCGAGGCTCCTGCGCGCCATTAACGTCACGGTGAGGGAGTTCAAGGCGCTGAACACCAAGATGTTCGAGCTGGTGGATCGTGCCATTGACCAGCGCCGTGAGAGGAAGGCTGGGGTGGCCGCCGAAGACGGCGCCACCACAGATGCAGGCAACTTGCTCGAGGTGCTTCTGAGGTTGCAGGAGCAAGATGACGATGTCGACTGCCCTCTAACTATGCCAACCATGAAAGCTGTCATCCTGGTAAGTAGCACATCAGCATCGGCATTATCACTCTCTGAATTAACAGTATACTCGTACCTAGCCATTATCAATTTGTGACCTTTTGGAAACATCTCTGCAGGATATGTTTGGGACCGGAAGCAGTACAACATCGACAACGATCCAATGGGCCATGTTAGAACTCATGAAGAATCCGAAGGTGATGCGGAAAGTGCAAGCAGAGATACGCCAAGTCCTGGGATGCAAGTCACGGATAACAGAGGATGACTTGATCAACCTCAAGTATCTGAAGCTTGTGATCAAAGAAACGTTAAGGTTGCATCCAGCAACATGCGTGCTCTTCCCAAAAGCGAGCCAGGAGTCTTGTAAGATCCTTGGGTACGATGTGCCCAAAGGCATGCTCATGGTCATGAACGTCTGGGCGATCAACAGGGATCCAAAATACTGGGAAGATGCCGAAGTTTTCAAGCCAGAGCGTTTTGAAGGGAACACAGTTGATTTCAGAGGCACGGACTTCCAGTTCTTACCCTTCGGTGGAGGAAGAAGGATGTGCCCCGGCATAATGCTTGCGCATGCCAACATTGAGTTGGCACTCGCAACACTACTATATCACTTCGACTGGCAGCTCCCGCCTGGGGTAACACATGATACGGTAGACATGGCTGAGAAATTTGGTGTGGATGTTCGCCCAAAGAGGGATGTTTACCTTTGTCCAGTCCTAGTTCGGCCACCGGAAGTAGAAACCTAGCTTGACCCGTGCAAGTTGTAGCATCACGGCACTAAAGTTGAGCTCACCAGTTCGTCTATATTTTAAACTCTATTATATCAACATTGTGTACATAGTGTTTTACATATTCATATGCATTCTCTGATTATCCAATCTTCTCTACAACTTATTAAGAAGGTAACTCATCTTCACGTGTTCCATCGTTCCGCCCGTTCCACCCTTCGTCGTTCCGTGCCTCACTCCCTCCACCCCGCGTCTAGGCTCCCGCACACCGCGCGTCCCACGTTCAGCACGGCTGCGGCCGCCAGCCCGTACCTACACCCGCAGCCGTCGCGATGCCCATGGCCCATGGGGCCAGCCCGGCACAACATCGCTAGGTGGCTGCTGCATGCGCTTGTGTCCCGACTTGCCGACTGACGAGACCGGCCAGCCCAATGAGGCACTGGCGGCCGTCGCCCCCATGCCCCTCTCCCGCATACGCCCGTCAACCAACCGCGGCACCCGGCGCCTTCGACCTGCCGCCTGACGAGGCCGCAGCAGCCGTCGCCCCTGCGCCGGTCGTCGTTTCTCCTTGCTCGCACAGGAAATCACATTGCCATATCAGAAGAATGGGGGCGCCCCTGCAGGCTGCCTTCGTCCTTGCTGCACGTCGGCCGTTCATAGGTATTGGTTGAGGCAGCAAGAGTTCGATTTTGATCAAAGGCTGCATCTCTGTTTGGATCATGGAATAATGGAAGCCTGGTTCTTCAATTGGATGAATTTTTGTGGTGTTTGGATCTGAATTCGTTAGAACACAGTTCATATCCACCGATACTTGTGAACGGATGCAGATTAACTCAAAATGCTCTGACCTGAATGCTTAAGAGAGTATAAGCCTGAAACCTCTAAGCTGTAGTGATGATATGCATTTCGAATCAGAAAATTTCGTCACAATAAATGTGCTCTGCATCAAATACAAGAAAAGATCATCATTTACAAGGTAAGTGGGAGCTCATTTCATATATTTCTCAAACGACCTCATTTGGTATATAGCTCACAGAAAGAAAAGAATAGATAAACTAGAAGTTAGAACAACAGTTACCTCCATTCTAAGTTCTCTGGCGCCATTTTCTATTTTAGGCAGACCCATGCTATTATCTTTTAACAATTTAACTGTTATCGCTAGGAACGGCACTCTAACAGCAGTGCTTCTTGCAGCTTTGTAGTATTGGTCGTCAGGCCGTGTTATCTATCAGGGCACAAACCGTATTATCTACCAGTGTACAAACTGTCCTCTAACATGAAGCTTCTCTTCTTGGTCCATGTTTGGTATATCCAATCCAAATAGAAACATGATATTTAAACAACCATGTATCTGAATGTTTATGTGTCTGCTTAAAAATTATTTTTCCAGAGATCTCACTAAGTATATGTGTCACATTTTGATTCATTTTTAAACTAACAAATTCACCACAAAAGCTTGTTTCACCTTCATAAAGCCATGATACTTATCGTGCAGCAGGAGGATAGTTTAACATAGCCTACGTTCTCAGATGAGCTATCGTCAACACTCCCTCCATCTATGTGTATTGTGATACTGCATGAGGCCATGCTCTGCATCTAGAAAACAGAGAGAGCGTGGGCCGACTCAACTGATTGTCCCCTGCTACTGAGTCCAATCCAAACCTGTACAGCAATTTTCCTAATCTCTTCCATTTGTACAACTGTTGGCATCGTCACTCAGCCTCCTAATCCAATACAAACATATATATACGTCTACACCCATCTTCCTGTCTTTTATTTTGTACTAGGTTTTTCTGGTATAAATACCTGAAATCTCTGGTATCATGGTAGTCATGAATTTCCATCTTTTCTTTTTAGTTCCCTACTCATGGAACATTGTTGTTTTATTTTAACTTTACCAATATGCAATTTAAATTTACAGTAGTCAAATATTTGACAACATTCCTTTGGAAATGCAATCTTGCTGTGAGTATATTTGTCTGGTCAGGAAATTTAAGCTTAACGATCATCTGCTTGTAAGCTGTAACCCTTTGCATGACATGAAGATGCAGTACGTACTTTAGCTAGATGTCAGTTCCCTTTCGTCTGAGCACATCACTGAATAAACTTCATATGAATCTGCTTTACTTTGTGCTTCACGGATGGGCTGGGGAGGCGCACTCGCTCTGCGCCTGAGGGCAGCAGACCCTACTCGCAATGTAATAACAGCCCACATCCTCCGCTCCACTCCATTTTCTCCATCTATCACCGTTGCTAATCACATGCTCGCAGGTGATCGAAGGAGACCACACTGACAGGGTGCCGGTGTCTGCCGGTATTCCAAGGTGTCAGTCACAAATACGAGGGTAGAGTCTCCATCAGACCACCAGGTAGAATCCTCGAACTAACTGTGAGAGAATTGCTCTGGTTGGTCCATGTCCTCTAGACATGGGTGAGTGCAGGGAGAAGCTGGTGTGCCATTTTCATTTGTGTTTGCATAATTTTTTTTGCATTTTTCATCGAAAACATGCATTTTCATTGTTTTTGCATAATTGTGTCACAAGCTTAATTCGTATCGTTTCACTTTGTTACCTTGTGTCGATATAAAACATGTGCAATATCCCTATTGTCACCACCGTTTTTCTTAGAATCTTGAGGATGATCCACATCACATTCTATCTGGTGAATATTTTTGTTACCCGTAGTAACGCACGAGCATAGATCTAGTTAAACTATATATTTCATACAGAATTGCTATATATGTAGAAATTGTTCTTATGTACTCTCTCCATTTGTTTTTGTTTCATGCCAACTAACTCATTTTTACCTTAACAAGCATCAAACAAAAGTGAACAGAGGTAGCACTTGTGTGACGCTTTACAATTTATTTTAAAAAAATTATAGACACAAGATTAGTTAAATGCTCATTAGCCATCTTAACTAGGTTCAGGAGGTACCAGTCCCATTATTTGTGGCCAATACGTTAGACGAGCGATTATGTGTACACACAAGGTACTAGTCCCATTATTTGTGCCCATTAGTGTACATATCCAAGACAATCCATCGTGTTCGTGTTATAAAAGTAATCGATTATCATATTAAGAAGATTCCTTGATACTCTGGAGTTATATTATCTGAGAAGTTATATAGTAATGCTTGGGACTGCCCTTTATATATCACACACAAAAACGATTTGTCTTGGCCCCTTCTACTGCAAAAGGCGGCCTCAAAACTGCTCCCGCTTGTGTAGTGAGCAGAGGAGCCACCTCAAGTCCTCAACATCCGTATATGTGGAAACTCATTTCCAAAGGTAGCAAGTGTTATTGGGCCGTCCATGGGATTATCATAATTTTGGTTGTTGGTTTGAGCAATTGCCTTATAGAAGCAATAATTTAAGCTGACCATATCTAGATATAGTTAAACATTTTTTTAACAGACATCACAACCACCATTCCTAGAAACAGTTCCTTAAGATGATCATCCTAGCAAATAGTGTGATCCAACGGATGATCTAGCAAAACAACTTGGTCCAATCCTGAAGACGTTCTGTTTATGTTACTAAAGTACATCAAATTAGATTCAACAAGCTTATCTCATATCAGTTTTTTAAAATAGATTTATTGTTTCTTTTACAACTGTGTGCAACCTTGATACAAAACAGTATGTAAAAACCTGATAAACATATGCTCCAACAAAAACATTCTATAAACACTCATTTTTCAGCAGTTAGATCAAATCCAATAGATCCTCTGTATAATCGTCTATAACAGAGTGGAATTTAAATATATACGATGGGATGTACGATTAGCTAGATTCAGCTTTATACAACATAGTAACCAGTTGATGACATACAAAGTAGGATGTTTGTTATGAGTGAAATTGAGGGCGTAAAGCTATAATAATTCAATTCAAGCATACGAGTACATGACTCAATAAAAGAAAGTCGCAGCGCAGCATCAGATCAGACTGGCCCACTTGCGGGGAACGCCACGTGGGATCTCTGTCACCCAAGTCCAACCGGTACACTCTTCCGTGCGTTGCAGGATTACGGCTGTGTTTAGATGCAAAAAGTGAAGACGAAAAGCAGGCGAAATCTGCCAAAATTTGATCAAAAACATCACATCCGACACTGTAGCGCAATGTAGTATTTTTCGTTTGTTTGTGGTAAATATTGTCCTACCATGGTCTAACTAGGCTCAAAAGATTCGTCTTGCAAAGTACATCTAAACTGTACAATTATTTTTTAATTTCATCTACGTTTAGTACTACATGCATGTGCCAACATTTTTGATGTGACAGAGAATCTTCTTTTTGCATAGTAAAATTTGGAAAAAAATTTGAATCTAAACACAGCCTACGCTTTATTATACTATTCCATTCCGTGTAGCGTCTTGTCATCTTCTACAGCCGCTCGGAAGTGGTCCACCTGCCAGTGGTACGGAGACCCCGAGAAAAAAGGGTTCCCGTGCCGCAGCAGCTCTCCACTCCAGTAGTGGCGTCCAGCGTCCTCGTGCCGCAGCGGCCCCCTTCGATCGCTTCGCTGTCGCTGTCGCTGTCGCTCCACTCTGCTCTGCTTCGGGTCGTCGCCGGCGGGAGCAGAGCACCGAGCAGCCACCCACCCACCCGCGCGGCGCGATGTCCGTGGCGTTCGTCGGGGCGGGCGGGCTCAGCCTCAAGCTCGCCGCCTCCTTCCTGCGCTCCGGCGCCCGCGTCCGCTGCTTCGTCCCCGAGGTCAGTCTCTGCCCTCCCCCGTCGCCACCAGACCTTCCGCGCTTCCCCGCTCCCCTCGTCCCGCCCGCGCTGGGATTTCTCCGGGATGACCACGCGTGGTTAACTAGTGAGCCGTACTGCGCAGGCAGACCGGCCGCGGCCGGCATCGGCGGCGCTCGAGCAGGTGGACTTGGACGGCCTCCTCCGGTGCGCGAGCCCGGCGGAAGCCGCGCGAGGTGAGCCCGCACTCTTGATGAGCTCCTCCACTGTACTGGCTGCGTGATGTGATAGTGGCTGTTCGGATTATTGTTGGGGCGGCGAGGTGATCGGGCCATTGGGGAGGGGCTAAGCTGATCAGCATCTATCGTTGACCGCAGATGCCGCGCTGGTCATCGTGCTGACCGACGCTGATGTGGTTGACGACTTGTTCTTCGGAGCAGAAGGTATAGCGAAAGGTACGTACGTGCTTGTTCCCTTCTCTGTTCACTGCTGCTTGCCCAGCCTATATGTTACCTGCAAGCTAGTACGACTGCGTATAACTTGTACGGTTTGCTTGAGCATTTTTAGGATTGTGCGCGGGTTCTGTTGTGCTGATACAGTCGACACTGCTGCCTAGCCAGTTGGAGAAGCTGGGGCAGAAGCTTGCAGGTAAAATGCTTTGCATGCCAAGACACTTGTGTATTACTGTGCCAAAAGCTCTAGGTGCCCCTTTATGTAGTTACCTGACGCAATTTGCATACCTTACAGATGAGAAGAAGGATGTCTTCCTTATGGATGGATACATTTTCAGTGGTTTATCCGATGAACTAAAGCAACAGATTGTTGTGAGCAGTGCACCATAATGAGAATCTCAATACCATGCATCTTCATTTTCCCTTTCTCACTATTTACTTTGCATATGCAGGTCATTGCATCTGGGAGGCAGGATGTAACAGAAAGAGCTAGGCAGTTTTTCCATGGTATAAGCCCAATGGCTGTGTAAATTTGTTTGCTAATATTTCCATCTTCCTTTATATATTATGATGTGCTCAAGCTGTAAAAAATGTTGAAATTTAATCTGCCTGGTAACATTTTCAGGTCTGGACAAAACCGTTTACTTTGCTGAAGGTGAATTTTGCACAAGCAGGTTGCTCACCCTTCTTGACAATATTAAAGGCCTTTCCTGTTCCAAGAAATCATTGAAGAAGGACAAACAGTCCAATACTACCCTTTAGCCATGCTACGGAACATCAACCATAAAAATGATATTCATATCACACCAGTTAGTGCAACTATTATACATCAGTCTCAAATATATGTATGTGCGTTTTGTGTCTGCAGCACAATTAGGGTAGTGAATGATTTGCTGGAGGGCATTCATTTTGTTGCATCTATTGAAGCAATGTATCTTGGTGTTCGAGCTGGGATTCATCCGTCAATCATCTATGACATAATATCAAATGCTGCTGGGAGCTCGAGGTTATGTGAATTTTCTTGTTCTTTATGTTCTATCTGAATAAATAGTATTTTACATCATTTTTGTAAAATTATGCTACACTGTTTCCAGGATATTTGTTGAGTTAGTTCCAAAACTTATGAGTGAGGATCCTTTGCTTATTGACTTTCTAAACTCAGCAAAGAAAAATGCAGTAAGTTACTATTCCTTTTTCTGATGGGAGTTGTAAGGGGTTCCATGCTTACTTTCACATTCCTGGTCGTCTTAATTATTTATATTTTCCATTCTGATATTGGTGACATAAAATAATTATACCTACTGTATGGATCAATTCGTCTGGTTCTGAATCTCTAATAGTTTCACTTTTACAAAATACAGAGCCGCGTGATGGATATGGCAAAATCAGTAACTTTTCCACTGCCACTTCTGGGTGCTGCCTATCAACAGTTGATACATGGTATGATTAGAGCTTCTTTACATGTCAGCCCATGTATTGGCCAGAGTGAGGGCATCATATGGCTAACACTGACCTGATGTCATTAGTGTTTGGAATCTAAGGCTTGCGATAGTCCATCCATGTTTACTATCCATATTTGATATTTCTTTCATAACATATCCAAACAAAACCATATCCTCTGCATGCTGGCTTATGCTTTCTTGGTTCATGCACTCTTCTCTCTACTTATTTGCAGGTTCTTCAGCAGTAATTGGAGGTGGATCTGCCTCACCACTGAAGGTGTGGAATAGCTGTTTGCATTTAAACGGCTTACAACTGCTCTTTTATTTTTTCAAATCTGTCTTAGTATATTGAACTTCACATTTCAGGTTTGGGAAGCAGCATTTGGAGTAAATATCGTAGATGCTGCCAGTCAACAAATCTATGATGCAAGCAAGTTAGCTGACCAGCTTGTTATGGAATCTAAAGCAGCTAAGCGGATTGGCTTCATTGGTCTTGGAGCCATGGGCTTTGGAATGGCATCTCATTTGCTTAAATCTGGGTTCTATGTTGTTGCTTATGATGTGAGAACTCTTCTGACTTTCTTATCGTTTCCAAACTCCGCAATTAGCCCTTTGTATTACTTCCGGTGGGTGGGGTGGGGTGGGGGGCTCTCGCTTTCCAGCTGCACATGTTCCTTTAACATTTTTTCGCATCACAGAAAGCTTACCAACCTATTGATGATTGCTCGATCTAATCACTTGATTATAAGCTCTTGCCTGTTACCCCTGTTATACGTAACAACGAATGCATTAGATTTAATCCCAAAGAAATAGAAGGACACCACTATCCTGAGCTTTACTCAGTTCTGTTGTAGAAACGTTATATAAATTTGTGACACTAGTCCATCAACCCGTGCTCTCGCACGGGTTAGGTGATATAGATTTAATATTTAGTAACCCTAGAAACGATTATTTTAATTTATCTTTTGTGAATGTATTGTGGGTATTTTATATGCAAATTTAGGAATTATTTAAATATATCTTTTATGATGGTATATTGGATAATTTATATGCAGACTTAGGATTTATTTTAACTCATCTTTTAAAATGGCATATGTGTAATTTATATGTAAATTTAATGGGTTATTTAATTTGTATTTTATAATAGCATGGTGGGTAGTTTTTATGCAAATTTAGGAGGTTATTTTAATTCGTCTTTCATAATGGCATGGTGGGTAATTTTTATACAAATTTATGGGTTACTCCGTATTTTATTTAACCTTTCGTTATGGTATAGTTGGTATTTTTTAGAAAATATAATTGGCTACTATTATTAGAGTTACACGATGGACGGCTAGATCTTTCTGATATTCGTGAGAATTTCTAGAATTTTTTTTCCTAACGTGTCTGGTGAGGATTAACGTGAAGACTCCAAAAGGAACCTCCAATTAGTAATAGTAAGATTAGTAAGGTTTGATGTAGCACGGCATATAGGGGTATTACAAATTTTCTACTATAGATGGAGTAGCTGCCGGCGGAGAGCTAGGTAGACAATATATTGCTATGATTTTCACCGTGCAAAGGTGTGAATATGCCCGTGGCATAATAAAAGCATAGCAGCAGCAGTAGAAGCAACAATACATCTACATGATGTTTAATTGCCACGCTGCATATTTTGCACTATCGTCCACTTGATATGAGTGAGAGAGAAAGGGTCATAGGCTTAAGAAGCCTTAGGAAGTATGGCGGCATCAACATGTAGTCTGCAGCAGCTATTTTCTACGCTCGGTTTGCATAGCAGCGATAGTTTCCAACAAGTATGGTAAGCACGTCATTCTCGATCATGAGGCTTCGGCATCTTCGTGTCTGGATTTCATAATGGCAAAGTGGATAATTAATATATAGTTTTTGGTTACTAATTAATATTATTTTTATAATTAATCTGCTAATTGATGATAGGATGTCTCTGGTTATTGTGAGAATTTCTATGATTTTATCTTTTTTAATGCATCTTGTAAGGATTAATAAGGAGGCTCTAATAAGGGTTTCTAATTAGTACAGTAAGATTAGGTACAATATATCTGTTTCATAGAAAGGTTTCTAGCATCTTTATCAAAAAAAAAAAGTTACGTGATTTTTTAGTAGGGTAAATTTGTAAATGTAAAAAAAATTGACAAAAAATTAGGATAAATTTGAAAATATAAAAATCTTAAAAAAAGAAGAAATTTGCTTTCGGTGAGAATTGAACTCAAAACCTTTCGTAATGGCAGAGGTGGAAAAAAAATCTTTAAAAAAAGATGAAATTTGCTTTCGGTGAGAATTGAACTCAATACCTTTCATAATGGGAGGTGAGTAATTACTTTGAAAATGGATCTAATGGCTATTGATATTCCAATATGCCAATTGATAGTCGGATGTTTCTGATTATTGTGAGAATTTCTAGGATTTTTTTTTCTTAGCGCGTCTCGTGAGGATCAATGTAGGAGCCTCCAATTAGTAATATTAAGATAGGACCTTCTTTTGGTGTGTGCATGGCTTCAATACTTTCTCTTTGTGCCTCGTTTAGGTCTATGAGCCAACAATGGCCAGGTTTGCTGATTTAGGTGGATCAACAAAAGGTTCTCCTGAGGAAGTAGCAAAAGGTGACTTACACATGCATTCTACATTCTGCACCCAATGAAGTTCTCAGGAGCATTCTTGATCTCTGTAAAAATGTAATCCTGCATCATTCTATGTTTGAGGATAGATCATCTATATCTAATTATTTCATTTAACCATATAATTTTATTTCTTGGTGTGTATTTATGTACAAGATAAGATCACTAGTGTAATTGAGTCTTATTAGTTATACTATACTGCTCCTTTCCTTTATTTTTCTCAAACACGCAGGAGGGCTGCGTGTCATTGTATAAGATAGAAAGCACTGGTCCAATTAGAAGCCATGACTCTCTCTAGGGCGTTAGTCTTAAAGATATAGGCGCGCTTAGAAAGGAAACAAACAGCCTAAGAAACCTAGCAAACCCTAGGAGCCCCCCAAGGCCTGCAACCCTGGGTTTCCAGTGCTAGAATGATTGGATTGATTATTCCCAACCCTAGAAGGGATGGTCATATAGTCTAGAGTACATGGGCCTCATATATGGGCCGGATACATGGGCTACATACACATACTCCAACACCCCACCCCCACCCTCCCACCCCCCCGCAGTCTGAACATCCGGCGCAGTGGAGTTTAAGACTGGACAAGTCTGAACTTCCGGCGCAGCGGAGTTTAAAACTGAACAAGAAAGAAAGCAGACACACAGGCTAATACCCCCCCACAGACTCAACTCTAGCCACTAGTGATGTTGAGGCTGGAACGGAACTCAGAGAAAGTCGCAGAGGGTAGACCCTTGGTGAAGATGTCGGCAAACTGAGAGGTGGTCGGGACGTGTAGAACTCGAACATCGCCGATGGCGACCCGGTCGCGGACGAAGTGCAGGTCGATCTCTACGTGCTTGGTCCTCTGGTGCTGAACTGGGTTGGTGGAGAGGTACACCGCGCTGACATTGTCGCAGTAGATGAGCGTGCTCTTGGCGAGGGGGCTGTGAAGCTCGGCTAGGAGCTGCCGGAGCTAAGAAGCCTCTGCCACGCCGTTGGCAACGGCTCGGTACTCGGCCTCGGCACTGGAGCGAGAGACGACCGGCTGACGCTTGGACGACCAGGAGACAAGGTTGCTGCCCAAGAAGACAGCGTAGCCGGACGTGGACCGGCGAGTGTCCGGACACCCGGCCCAGTCAGCGTCGATGTAGACGACAAGCTCGGTGGAGGAAGACCGGTGGAGAAGAAGGCCGTAGTCAACAGTGCCCCGAAGGTAGCGGAGGAGATGCTTTAGGGCAGTGAGGTGAGACTCCCGAGGATCATGCATATGAAGACAGACCTGCTGAACTGCATATGTGATATCCGGTCTGGTGAAGGTGAGATACTGCAGAGCACCAGCAAGACTACGGTAGGCAGTAGGATAACTGGAGGGCCTGCATTCTCGGAGAGCTTGGCTTGAGTGTCAACGGGGGTGGAACAGGGGTTGCAGTCAATCATCCCCACTCGCTCCAGGAAATCAAGAGTGTACTGCCGCTGGTGGAGGAGAAGGCCAGAAAGACGGGGCTCAACTGTGACACCTAAGAAGTGGTGGAGCACACCAAGGTCCTTCATAGCGAACTCCTGCTGTAGGGAGGTGATGATCCGCTGAAGCAAGTGCTGACTGGAGGCTGTGAGAACAATGTCATCAACATAGAGCAGCAGATATGCAGTCTCATCTCCATGCCGGTAGACAAACAGAAACGTGTCTGACTTGGCCTCAGTGAACCCCAAGGTGACCAAGAACGTGGCAAACCGAGAATACCAAGCCCTAGGAGCCTGCTTCAAGCCATAGAGAGACTTGTTAAGGCGGCAGACCATCTCCGGGCGAGCGGGATCCACAAAACCCGCCGGCTGACTGCTGTAGACTGTCTCAGTCAATGTGCCATGAAGAAAAGCATTCTTCACGTCCAGCTGATGCACAGGCCACGAGCGAGAGAGTGCCAACGAGAGGACTATGCGCACTGTAGCAGGCTTCACCACTGGACTGAAAGTCTCATCATAGTCGACGCCAGGGCGTTGAGTGAAGCCCCGGAGAGCCCAACGAGCCTTGTAGCGATCCAAAGAGCCATCAGCCCGCCGCTTGTGCGTCCAGATCCACTTGCCAGTGACCACATTGCCACCAGGCGGGCACGGCACCAGATCCCACGTCTGTTTCGCAAGAAGAGCCGCGTACTCCTCTTCCATCGCACGGCGCCAGTGAGGGTCCGCCAGAGCGTCGCGGACGGAGGAGGGTACAGGAGAGATTCCCGGCTCCGCGGCGGCAGCAGAGAGGGCCGCGGGCCGAAGAACCCTAGCCGCCCGCCATGTCACCATGGGATGTTGGTGACGAGGATCCCGCTGGAGGACAGGTGGATGGTACACCGTCGACTCGACACGGGAGGCGAGATGAGGGTGGCGAGGTAGCGCCGGCAGCCCCACAGGCAGTGACGAAGACGAGGCCGGCACAGGAGACACCGGAGGTGGCGGGGCTGGGGCCGGGGCCGGGAGAGCACCGGGCGGCGCTGGTAGACACGCACGGGCTGCGCATAGCGCAGGGGAGCCGCCGGGGCCGCATGTGGCACGGCGGGGGACGGCGGGGCCTCCTGGGACGCACTGGGCGCCGCAGAGGAGGACGGGGCCGCGCATGGCGCAGCGGGAGGCACCGACGCAGCAGGGGACTCCGGGGCCACGCGTGGCGCGGCGGGGGGCGACGGGGCTGTGCAAGGTGCAGTGGGAGACGTCGGCGCAGCAGGGAACTCCGGGGCCGTGCGTGGCGCAGCAGGGACCACCGGAAACGGGGCCGGCGCATCAGGGAAGCACGCCGGCGGAGGACCTGCAGAACGCTCAGACAAGGGTGGCTGAACCACCGGGTCAGTCGGAAACAGGGACTCCAACTCGAGGTCGGAGGCGGGGGTGGAGGTGGTGGAGAAAGGGAAATCCGACTCGTCAAACACGACGTGCCGGGAGATAAGGACTTGTCGAGAAGTGAGGTCAAAGCAACGGTGCCCCTTGTGGTCAGGTGAGTAACCGAGAAACACACCGAGTCGAGCGGGGCGCCAGCTTGTGAGGAGCAGTGGTGGAGGTGTTAGGGTAACACGCACACCCGAAGACACGGAGGTGATCGTAGCGAGGAGGGGTACCGAAGAGGGCGTGGTGAGAAGTGGGAGCCGGAGAGGCAGTGAAGGGGAGACGGTTGAGCAAGTAGGTGGCGGTGTGGAGACTCCCCGCCCAGAAGCGAGCAGGAAGAGAAGCTTGGAACAGAAGGGTGCACATGACATCGTTAGTGGTGCGAATCATGCGCTCAGCCTTGCCATTCTGAGCGGAGGTGTAGGGACAGGACATGCGCAGCTGGACACTACGAGAGAGGAAGAAAGAGCGGGAGGCGTTGTTATCAAACTCATGCCCGTTGTCACACTGGACAGCTTTAATGGTGAGGCCGAACTGAGTGGACACCCAGGCGAAGAAGTGGGAGATCGTGGAGAACGCCTCAGACTTGGAGCGCAAAGGAAAGGTCCAAGAATAGTGGGAGAAGTCATCCAACACCACCAGGTAGTACTTGTAGCCAGAAATGCTAGGTACAGGGGACGTCCACAAGTCACAGTGAATGAGATCAAAGACATGAGACGCATGGGAAGAAGAAGTAGGAAAAGGTAGACGAACGTGGTGCCCCAACTGGCGCGCGTGACAGAGATGCTCATCAGTAGTCTGAGGGCAAGTGATGGCTGCGCCATGACTAAGCTGAGCCAAGGCGTCGCGGCCGGGGTGACCAAGACGGCGGTGCCAAGTGGTTGTGGCGAAGGCAGCTGAGGAAGAGTGCGACGGAGAAGTGGAAGAAGGTGCAGCGGAAGGAGGAAACCGAAGGGTGTAAAGGGGCCCCAAGCTGTCACAACGGAGAAGTGGACGTCGGGATGCCGAATCCCTCACGGTAAGACCAGAGGAGTCAAACTCGACAGAACAGGAGTTGTCGGTTGTGAATTGACGAATGGAAAGGAGATTATGAACCATGTGAGGAGCAACAAGAACATTGGGAAGGTGGAAAGGACCATGGGTGGCCGCAGTACCCACGGAAGTGATAGGAAGACAAGAGCCATTGCCGACCATGATGGAAGAAGGGCAAGAAGGATGGAGAGATCGAATGGAGGAAAGGATACTTGTGTCTGGCGTGGTGTGGTACGAGGCACCTGAGTCGGCGATCCAGTTGGTACTGACAGGGGGCAGAGGAGGACGGTGCTGCACGGGGAGAGCCCAGGCCGGTGGCTGGGACAAAGGAGGTGCAGCATAAGCGAGCATGGCCGCCGGCTGTCGCTGAGGTCCTCCCGGGACTTGGAATGGCCACATCTAGGTTCACCCGGACCATGGGTCGTGGAAGGATGGCCCGGGTGCACCCGCAGCGAGGACGGCGGCGGGAGGTGACGTTGGCGTGCCCCCGCGACCGACATGACGACGCCCCCCTCGGTGAGGGCATGCACCACCAGTCCCGCCGAGGCACCCTCCATCACCGCTCGGCCCGGTGGGAGGAGCGCCGAGCTACGGGGCGGCAGGAGGGGTGGTGGTGTCCTGGAGAGAGCCGGGTGAGGGCCGGAGCGAAGGACGACAGAGGTGTGGCGCACTCACGCGCGAGGGCCGCAGCCACGGCGCGCTCACACGCCCTAGCCACCACGGCTCGGACGCGCTCCGGAGCCTCCGCGGCAGCAGTCCCGGCGGCAAGGGGAGCTACGGCGAGGGCATCGGCGAGGCGAGTTCCCGTGCCTATGGGGCTGGAGGTAGGGCCGGCGGCAGCAACGGCCGGGAAGTTGGAGGCGGCGACGTCCGCGGCGCCCGCGGCGGCGGTGGCACCAACTACAGGGGGGAACGGGGCGGCAGCACCCGCGGTGGTGACGCCCGTGGCGGCTGCAGCGGCAGCCAGGAAGGAGGAGGGGCCAGCCACGGCAGCAGCGGCCCAAGGTGCGCCGGCGGCTGCGGCGGGGCCAGCCACCTGCGCGGCGAGGGCAGGCGGCGGAGGGACGCCGACGCTACTGCAGGAAGGCGAATAGGGAGGAGGCAGGAGTGTAGCAGGAAGCGCAGAGAGATGAGAGTAAGGAGGAGCGTCCAGGAAGAAGGAATTGGCGCCATGGACAGGGGGCAAGACGCCCATTGGAGAAACAGGAGAAGGATTGCTGCTGCTGCTGTTGGCGCGGGGAATTAAGGAGCAGAGCTCTACTGGCCTGCTGCTGCTGCCTGCTATTGCGGCTCGTGGACAGAGGGGCTAACCTAGCTCCAATCAGCAGGGAGCAGAGGAAGGAAGGGAGCCGGTAAGGGAGCCGCAGGGCCGGCGTGGTGACGCGTACGGCCACGGGATAGGGAGGCGGGCGGCGGCCGGGGGAGCGGGCAGGGGCGCGGCCACAGGGTAGGGAGGCGGGCGGCGCAGCGGCCTGGGGCGCGGCTGCGCTCGGGAGGGGCGCGCGGCAGGGGGCGCGGCTGGCGGCGGCACGCGGCGCGCGGGGGCGCGGCGGCAGGGCGCGCGGCAGGGGCGTGCAGCAGCAGGAGCGCGCACGCGCGCGGGGCGGCGGCCGGCGGCGGCAGCCTGGAGGTAGAGAGAGGAAGGGGAAGAGGAAACCCTAACCTAGGCTAGTGATACCATGCTAGAATGATTGGATTGGTTATTCCCAACCCTAGAAGGGATGGTAGTCTAGAGTAAATGGGCCTCATATATGGGCCGGATACATGGGCTACATACACATACTCCAACACCCAGCAGCGATCCAAAGCCTTCCTTGGTCGAGGATTTCTTGGACAACCGTGGATGTTGCGATGTTAACAGATGCTCCATGCCACTAGGATGACTGGGAAGTTGAAATCTTTCCACAACTGTTCCTTTCCGTTTCACTTGAAGAGTGGTCGAACGCCCATGCTTTGCACAAAATTTTAGCAAATTAGTTATTGCCCTTCAGTTCCAAAATATAAGTCACTTTAGCTTTGTCCTAAGTCAAACTTGGCCTGAGTTTTTAGAAAAAACATATTAATATCTATAGTACCAAATAAATGCATTTCAAGACATTTCATGATGGCTTTAATATAGCTGTTTGGATATTGTAGATGTTGGTGCAGTTTTATATAAACTTTGTTAGAATTAGAAAAGTTTGAATTAGGACACAGCTGAAGTGAACTATAATTTGGAATGGAGGAAGTACTTGTTACTTGTTAGTAGTACCATTGATGATGTACTAATCACACGAACTGATTGCAGATGTGGAGATACTTATTATCATGGTTGCAAATGAGTTTCAAGCCGATAGTGTACTTTATGGAAATGCTGGTGCTGTACCAGGTAATCTGTATAAGTTTGTCCCTCCTGTGACTTTGCCAAGTAAATGCATCTTCTAAGTTGGTTTACTGTTTGGTTATCTTTAATTGTAATGCTGTGAATCTCCTTTTCAGTGCTATCAACTGGAACATCTGTCATCTTATCTTCTACCGTTTCTCCTGGATTTATGATCCGCCTCAACAGAAGATTGGAAGGTAACAGCTCTTGGCAAGTTTTATTTCCCAAAATAAGTTTCTAGAGTTTTTTTAATTCTTTACAGGTTTTTTTTATTATCTTGTTAGTTCTGTATTCTAGGAGCACCAATCTTTTATTAGATTGTTGCTGATCATTCGTTAATGAAAAAATTAGACAACTTTCAGAGAAGAATTACAATAATTTGGTATAGCTTCCATTGAAACAAACTATTATACTCATGGAAGCTACACCTTTTAGAAGTATTGATAATGTTGCTAACTGTTTGGGTTATTCAAAAGTTTATTATGCTGTGTACTACTTTCTGTTTACCATCGTTCACGATATTTCCATACAGCTGAATGCCGAGAGATAAAGTTGGTTGATGCTCCAGTATCTGGTGGTGTCAAAAGGGCAGCAGATGGGACACTAACTGTATGATTAATACTACATCAATTCAATATGGGCACGATGTTATAAGCCTAATTGAAATTATTCTGTGCATTATTTAAACAGATAATGGCTTCAGGGACAGATGAAGCTTTGCATTGCACTGGTTCTGTTCTATCAGGTAAACAAAGAAGAGTACCTGAAAACCATCATATTAGTTTTTAGGCAAACATTCAAAGATTGTCCAGTTGCTTATTATTCTTACATAACAGTACTAAGTGAGAAGTTGTATATCATCAAAGGAGGATGTGGAGCTGCAAGGTGATATACACATCTTATAGTTATGTGCTTTGATTCTTCTTGACTTGCAATTTTTTGTCAGCACTGAGTAGTTGTACATGATATACATTTAAAATAATGTATTCATTTGCGTAAATGTGCAACAAATTTCTCATTGTTTCCAGTTCTGTTAAGATGGTCAACCAACTTCTTGCTGGGGTTCATATAGCCTCAGCAGCTGAAGCCATGGCATTTGCTGCTCGACTGAATCTGAGAACAAGAAGAGTTTTTGAAATTTTGCAGCATGCAAGAGGTTACTCATGGTATAGTTCTTTGAATTATGCCCTTCCTCACTTTAATAGTCACTTTTCAATCCTTCGATGTCTAAACTTAGATTTCTTTTTATTATTGTTTCATAGCTGACAAGGAAAAAAAAAATGGAACATGCAATTCAACTAGTTTTGCTAACTAGCAACTCCTGATTCCTTTAGATTCCATACTTCAATGATCTTCTGCAACTCTGTATCCAATGCTTGTATGCTTTATTAGCTATGAGGTTACTTACACAATCAATGTCCATCATGCAGGATGTTTGGAAATCGTGTGCCACACATGCTCGATAATGATTATACACCTTATTCTGCAGTGGATATATTTGTCAAGGACCTCGTATGAATACCTTACCTACAATTTAGTGATTTTTTATCTACCATAATATATTATAATGCTTGCAACTCGTCTTTTCCAGGGTATAGTATCTTGTGAAAGTTCCAACTCGAGAATCCCCGTACATGTCTCTAGTATTGCCCATCAGCTGTTTATTTCAGGTTGTTTTTCTGTTAGAAAGCAAACAACTCTCTTGTTGCTCTGTTTTTTTCCCAAATGGCGATCAATTCGATTCTGTATCATTGCATTTACATGAGAAATATTCTGAGTGATGATATTGCAGGGCATTTAGAAAATTAACCATCAAGCAATGACTTCTTTAAACTTTAATAAAGAATTCATAAATTGGGTGCTACTATTTAAATTTGGTGATGCATTTATAACAGGGTCTGCTTCTGGGTGGGGTCGATATGACGATGCTGCCGTTGTAAAGGTGAATATGATCTTTACGAAGTTGGAATATGATCGTACTCAAATATTAAAGCCCTATTTGATTACCATTTAGTGTTTGAAATTTAGATCAGTCTGACAAGAGGTTGTGATTGTAGGTCTATGAGACATTAACTGGTGTAAAAGTAGAAGGGAAGCCTCCCATGATCAGTAAAGAGGATGTCCTTAACTCTCTTCCTGCTGAATGGCCAGAAGATCCAATTGATGATCTTGTCTCTATTGCATCTCGTAGTAACAAAAAGATTCTTGTAGTTTTAGATGATGATCCAACTGGGACTCAAACAGTTCATGATATAGAAGTTTTAACTGAATGGTAAACTTAGAATTTAATATTTTTTAATCCACATACATCTTCCAGTAGCAAAATTTAATATATGAGCTCCATTCATGTTCTTTAAATACATTGTTTCTTAATCTGACATGGGGTTTTAAATGCAGGACTGTTGAAGCCCTTGTCGAACAGTTTCTCAAGCTACCAACTTGCTTTTTTATTTTGACTAACTCTCGTTCAATGACTTGTGATAAGGTAAGCGAATGAAGTTCTAAGCAGTTGTCATATTTTGAGCCGCTTTAAATATCTATTTAACTGTTTTCGTTTGTAGGCCATGCTGCTAGTACAAACTATCTGCAGAAATCTCGAAGCTGCGGCAAAGAATGTCCCTGGTGTTAGTTATACAGTGGTATTGAGAGGTGATTCAACTTTACGTGGTCACTTCCCAGAGGTTAATACCTAAAGTCGCACATGTTTCAATTTTTCTTCGACCTTTCATTTTCCATGGACTTAAAAAAAAACTTTCCATGGTCTTATTGTTTTCTGCTTTCAGGAAGCTGACGCCGCTGTCTCAGTATTAGGCGAGATGGATGCTTGGATAATCTGTCCATTTTTTCTTCAAGGTGGGCGATACACTATTAATGACATCCATTATGTTGCAGAATCTGACAGGTAATTTATTCGAGCTGTTAAAAAAATGATATCACAAAAGATTGATGGTCCCAATATTATCTACAGGTTAATTCCTGCTGGTGAAACTGAGTTTGCCAAGGATGCAGCTTTTGGCTATAAATCTTCCAATCTTAGACAGGTGCTTTTATAGAGGTATTGTATTGGTAAATTGAAGAACAAGACCTAAGAAATGTGCTTTGTACTTAAATGTGCAGTGGGTTGAAGAGAAGACTAAAGGACGGGTTTCAGAAAATCAAGTTTCAACAATCTCCATAACTCTATTGCGTACACAAGGACCAAATGCAGTCTGTCAGCATCTCTGTAGCTTGGAGAAGGTATTTCATAAAATGATATTTCATGTGAAATTTTAATTTATTATTGACTTAAAAAATTTAGGAAAGTTCAAATTTAATGAGCCTTCTGTATTGTGCATTATGAATGCACCTGTCATGGTTACCACACAAAAAAGAATAAAGTGGCTATTGACTATTATTCTTTTCCCTAAAAACTTCCATATTGCATCACCTACAACCACAATATTACCATAATCCCAATTTTCTTTTTTCTACCTTCTGTTATGGGTTCACCTTGAACTTTTCTAACAAGGAGATTGTGTGTTTGTAGGGTTCTGTATGCATTGTCAATGCTGCTAGTGACAAGGACATAGCCGTCTTTGCTTCTGGAATGATCCAGGTCTGTTATGTCACTCCATTTTAGATTTTTTTTAATAATATTATCAAATTCCTATAAATTAACATACACCATCTGTTCTTCTTTTTATACGATGCTGGTTAGTTCAAAATTGAACTAATTTACATCATATATAAAAAACAGAGAGAGTATGATAATGCTTCTATGTATTATTCTTTCTTAGTGCTCTATTTTCTTCTGCTATTTTTGTTTTCTTATCACATTGATTTGACAGGCTGAATTGAAAGGAAAGCGGTTTCTGTGCCGCACAGCTGCAAGTTTTGTGAGTGCGAGAATTGGAATCAAGCCAAAGCCACCTATCTGTCCAAATGACCTTGGCTTAAAAAGAGCTTTAACTGGAGGCCTCATAGTTGTTGGTTCCTATGTGCCAAAAACTACAAAGCAGGTCAGATTTCTAACTATATAAACTTCTCTCTATTTTTATTTTTTCAGATTGTATTTTCTCATGTATATTGTGGTTATTAGGTTGATGAGTTGCGATCACAGTGCGGGCAATCCCTTCGAGTGATAGAAGTAAGCATAGGTTTTACTTTTGTGTAATTGTGTTCATGGCTAAACATGAAATTGATAAGATCCAAGTTATTATTTACATTTTATGTTTTGAATTTAGACTATTAACTTGAGATCATCTCTATCCAATGTGCTTTATTGCCTCTTGGCTCTTTGTTAGGTATCTGTTGAGATGGTTTCAATGAAATCAACAGAGGACAGGGACCAAGAAATCAGCCGAGTCATTGAAGTAGGAAATGCTTGTATACAATCAAGAAAAGACACTCTAATTGTCACCAGCCGCCAGCTCATTACTGGAAAAAGTTAGCATATTTCTGTTACCCTACATTCAATTGTTATGTTTCTTGATTAGCATAGAAGTGAAGAAATTGAGGCAATCTTGATATAATATCTATAGCCTCTGAATCCCTAAATTATTTGATCTACGTCCCACATGTCAAGTGAGCAAATTGTGCAGTGTAGTCAGTTATAGCATGTTACATCATAACGAAGAGTATGCATGGACTGTTTTTATCAATTACAAAATTGAATAAATCCAAGCTGCATTATTATAATATTGATATCATTCTTTCTTAGAATTTTGTTGGCACATCAAGGGAATATAGTTTTAGCCAATTCTAAACATGAATTCAAACACTATGGAAAGGCCAACCAAAATTTATCATGGATAAGGTGAAAATTTTGATTATGTCCAAGTCAACAACACACATATACCACAGTCAGTGACTACTAGAGCCATGGAGTTCCGTATATTTTGGTTATGTTTGTTAGGGATATATATGCCCTTACATGTAATTGTTCTATAGTATAGGGCTTCTCTTCATATTGTACTACATTATCTATGTTATACACCAGCCCTATTGGGCATACTGTGATACACATACCTTCCCAACATGGTATTAGAACCATGTCTCTCTTGATCCTTAAATGTTGATTATGTCCAAGTCAACAACACACATACCACAGTCAGTGACTACTAGAACCATGGAGTTCGTTACATTTTTGCTATGTTTGTTAGGGATATATGCCCTTACATGCAGTTTTTCTATAGTATAGGGCTTCTCTGCATATTGTACTATCTTATCTATATTGTACACCAGCCCCATTGGGCATACTGTGATACACATACCTTTCCAACATGGTATCAGAACCATGGCTCTTGATCCTTTCCCAACTACATTAGTCGTCGTCAACAAGTAGGTCCTAGTCTCTGGCGAGCTCTCCTCCTGCTTGCCTTGCTTCCTCCTCCACGTGCAGTGTGCTCTCTCCTACAAGATGTTGCGATGGTGCTGGCAGCAAGCGCAACAGGTCCTTGTGCGGTAGAGGCAAGTGGGAGAGGGCAAGAGGTGGACCAACGACGCCGTGCTCCACAGGGACTGGGACAAGTGGAACCCTCATTGGGATGAGCAGTTCCCTCGCAGGGGCATGACGCGTAGACTCTTCTATATTCTTCTCATCAAGCAAGGAACACCTATTCAATCTTCTTGTGTAGGGCCCATGCTCAGAACAGTGTTGCTAAACGCAAGCACCGTCATCTGATTGTGACAACATGCACCCTCCTAATTACATTGCATGTTCTGTTATAAATAGCACTTGTATTCATTATGAGGCACTAAGGCCGATATATATACACCAGTACATAAAGGGAAATATACACATAACCCCCTACAATACAGAGAAAATACAAGTATAATACAAGTATATCTAACACTCCCCCTCAAGCTCAAGGTGGATCAAACACACTGAGTTTGGAGAGATAAAAACTATGCTGAGCTCTGGTCTGTGCCTTCGTCAAGAAATCAGCCAACTGTAACTCCGAAGGCACGTAGCGAAGAGTAACAATACCATCCTAAACCTGTGCACGCGTGTAATATGCATCAACACCAATATGCTTAGTAAACTCATGCTTTATCGGATCACGAGCAATACTAATAGCACCAGTACTGTCAGTCAAAAGAGGAGTCGGTATAGACACAGAAACACCAAAAATCTGCAAGCAACCACCGTAACCAAGTCACCTCTGCCGTCACAAGAGCCACAGCATGCAACTCAGCCTCTGTACTCGAATGAGAAACTGCTGTCTGCTTCTTAGTCTTCCAAGCAATAAGAGAACCACTAAGAAAAACACAATAAGCAGAAAGAGATCGACGATCAGAGGAATCACTAGCCCAAGTAGCATCACAGTAAGCCTGAAGCTGTAAAGAGCTAGAGCGTGGAAAGAACAAATGACGCGACATAGTCCCACGAAGATAACGTAAGACACGAAGGTGACTATAGTGAAGCTAAGTGAGAGCAGAAACAAACTGACTCAGAATATGCACAGAATAGAAAATGTCAGGACGAGTAACACCAAGATAGACAAGACTACCTACGATGTGACGATAACGAGTAGGATCATCAAGAGGTTCACCATCAGTGGCAGAGAGCTGAAGATTTAGCTCCATGGAAGTCTCCTCAGTCTTGTGATCAGTAATAGAAGCATGATCAAGAAGACCCTGAATGTTTTTTTTTTTTTTGACGCGTGCCCTGTAACTCAGCCGGTCAACAAAACAGAGTCGGACTCGAGGCCAGAAACAGAGCACCCGGCGGCGGGTGACACAGAGGCCGGCAGGAAGCCGGAGACGACGAAGAGCCGGCGGGAGGCCGACGGCAGGCGACCGACGGGAGGCCGGCGGCGGGCGACCGACGGAAGGCCGGGGCGGGCGGCGAGCTCGCGGAGCTGCGCCGGCGTCCAGCGGCGGAGAGCTCGCGACCGGCGACGGGCGTGGCGGAGCCGGCGAACGGCGGCGGGTGGAGGAGATCCCGCGGCCGGCGGCGGGCGTGGCGGAGCCGGCAGCCGACGGCGGGCGGAGCGGGACGGACGGCGCGACGAGCGCCGCGAGCAGGCCGCGACAAGACGATTGGACGGCCAGCGGCGGACGAGGAGGCCCACGACAACGCGAATCAACAGCCGGCGGCGCGGATCGAATCAAATCCGCGACCGACGGAGCGACAACCGGCGGCGGAGGTCGAGCGGACGAAAACGACACAGGAGTGAAGAAGCAACGTGAGAACGAACATGTGTTGGGCGACGAGTGCTCCAAATCGACGGCGGTCTTCAATCACGAAGAAGATTGGCGACGAAAATTATGGATCGAATAGAGAGAGGAGTAAAACCTAACCCTAATTTTTGGCTCTGTATACCATGTTATGAATAACACTTGTATTCATTACGAGGCACTAAGGCCGATATATATACACCAGTACATGAAGGGAAATATACACATAACCCCCTTATCTAATCAATCTTCAGCCATGCACACAGTTCTATGGGATATTACTCCTTATGAGCGTTTTTACTCTCGGGCTCCTCCATGTCATCATCTCTGGATTTTCAATTGTACTTGTTATGTTCTCTTGCAGCCTACTGAACACACAAGACTGACTGCTCAGTCAGTTGAGTGTCTTTTTAGGTTATGATAGAGCACAAGGGTTATCGTTGCTATTACCCCTTGACTCAGAGGATTCCTGTCTCATGATGTTACCTTTAATCCTTTGTAATCGGTCTCGACCTTCTATCATGCTAGCTCCCTATGCTCCGTCATCTCTATCAAAGTTATCCTATGCACAACCTCCTCTTTTACCCAAGCCTCTCTTCACTCCTGAGGCTCCTTCAGTTTCCAATTCCTCTCTGGTTGTGTTTAACTCTTTTGTGGCACCTCATTATCACCTTCACGATCATACCTGCAAGACTTATCAACCTTCGGATCACCTTGGTTTTCCTCGACCTAAAAAGCTGCCTTGACCTTCGGTTGCTCTACATTCTCCCACTCCTGAGGAGAGCTCTCTTTGTTGTAGAACCTAGTTCGTATAATGAGGCTACATTTTCTCCCCAATAGCATCTTGCTATGGTTGAGGAGCTAGCTGCCTTTCAGTGAACTCACACTTGGGATCTTGTTCCATTGCCTCCTCATGCTCTATGTATCACTTGCAAGTGGGTCTTCAAAATCAAGACCCAATCTGATGGTACCATTGAGTGTTACAAGGCTTGTCTTGTTGCTTGAGGTTTCCGGCAGGAGTATAGCCGTGACTATGAGGAGACCTTTGTTCCTGTTGCTCACATGACCACTACTCGCACGCTCATTGTTGTTTCCTCTGTTCATTGGTGGTCCATCTTATTGACTTGATGTCAAGGATGCTTTCTTAATGGAGATTTACATGAGCGTGTGCTCTCTATGGTATCAAAAAGGAACCCCATGCATGGTTTGAGCATTTTACTTCGTTCCATAGGTTTCTCTATCAGCGCTCATGATCCCGCTATCTTCATTCACAGATCATCATGGGGCAGGACACTTCTTCTTTTATAAGTTGATGGCATGCTTATTACTAGTGATGATCCTCAGCACATCTCTTTTGTTAAGAAGAGTCTTAATGAGCAGTTATGATGTTTGACCTCGGCCCACTCTGATATTTTCTTGGGCTTGAGGTCACCTCTACACTTGATGGCTACTACCTCTCCTAGAAGAAGTATATTCAAGATCTTTTGGACCGTTCTGGTTTCACCGATTATCACACTGTTAAGGTCACTTCTACTCCTCATGGCTACTACCTCTCTATGAAGCTCGATCTTTAGCTTCGTGCTTCTCATGGTGAGCCTCTTGAGGACCCCACTTGCTACCACCATCTTGTTTGGAGTCTTGTATATTGGCCTCATGCTTCTTGACATCTCCTATGTGGTTCATATTCTTTGTCGGTTTGTGTGTTCCCCTACTAAAGTTCACTATGTCTATCTTCTCCATGTTCTTGGTTACTTGCAAGGCACCATTCCTCGTCGTTTATTGTTTCCTTGATCTAGCTCTTTGCAGTTTTAGGTGTATTTTGATGCGACCTAGGCCGGTGATCCTTATGATCGTTGGTGTCTTTCTGCCTATTGTGTTTTCCTAGGTTCCTCTCTCAGAGCCTAGAAGACTAAAAAGCAGACTGCAGTATCTAGGTCGAGTGTTGAGGCTGAGTTGAGAACCATGTCATCAGTGACAGCTGAGATCACTTGGTTACAGTGGCTTTTGGCTGATTTTGGAGTCCCTATCTCATGCCCCCACGGCCCCACTCCGCTTCTTTCGGAGAGCACTAGAGCGATCAGCATTGCCCGTGATCAAGTGAAGCATGAGCTAACAAAGAACATTGGTGTTGATGCTTCATACACACGCTCTCAAGTGCAAGAGCATGTTGTTCCTCTCTGCTATGTGCCTATGGATTTGCAGCTTGTGGATTTCTTTACTAAACCGCAAACCAAGGCACACAATATGTTGTCTTTCCAAACTGTGTGTATTGGCTACTGAGAGTTTTGTTTTTTTTTTTTTTTTTGTGTGCGGGTGGGGGTGAGGGGTTGGGAGGTTGGGATATGTCTGTACATGCAATTGTTCTCTAGTATAGGGGCCTCTTTGCATACTGTGCTACCTTGTCTATATTGTATACCAGCTCTATTGGACATATTGTAATGCACACACATTTCCAACAATTAATGTTTCGGAGTTATGTATTTAGTAACAAGCCCAAAGCAAGTGAATCATTTACAAGAGTTGTTCAAAAAAAAATTTACAAGAGCATCTCTATTCTGCATTATAACATTATTAATGTCAGAAGATTAACCAAATGAACTGTATGTGAAAGGAAATTCACGTTTCTACACACTATAAAAGAGTGAGTTTTTATAATACCATTTTTCACCCAATGAAAATCGATGTACCCCTCACATTGGCCGACAGGTTAGAAATGATTGGAAAGAGTCTAAAACTGATAGAAGGAAAATGTTTCCACCATTTGGTCTTTTATTTTCTCACCTCGGTTTGTACCCATACCCACCGGGTACTTTCCTTGTCTTATAATTAATGAAAAAGGAAGGACATCAATCAAGCGGGCCTTCTTCATTTTAATTCTATCTTTCTTTTCTCTTTCCTTTCTCCATTGATTGCCCAGCCGGTCATCTCGTACCACATGCACGTTGCACGTACATCTATGCTAGTGGAATATAAAAGGCTGAGTTTTTCAAAATATGACATATAACTACTGATGCTTTCTCCTTGAGCTGGTAAGCAGTAAAAGCACGCTGTTTGGAAACTGATATCATTCTAAAGCAGTAGACTTTGTAAGAGCTAAAAAGAGTTCACCTATTGTGCAGCTCCTGAAGAAAGCTTAGAAATCAATTATAAAGTCAGTTCGGCACTAGTGGAGATTGTGAGAAGGATTGATAGTAAACCTCATTACATCATTGCAAAGGTAACAGTCAAACAGCTTTAAGATTGGCCATTCAGGGAATGGTTGCTGTTAAATCAAAGTGTTGGTTCTGTTTGAATTTAACTATTAGGTATTTTATTAAATTTTGAGATAGAATTACACCTACATGTTTCCATCAGAGCAGAAACAATGTATCCAAGTGCTGCTGTGCTAGTTGGGAAACAAAATATCAACCCCAAACGTTATGAATGAAATTGTGTCTGGAATTAATTTTGGTAATGCCATTCACACAGGGAGGAATTACTTCATCTGATATTGCTACAAAAGCTTTGGAAGCTCGGCGTGCCAAAGTAATGGGACAAGCATTAGCTGGTGTACCATTGTGGCAGCTTGGTCCTGAGAGCAGATTTCCTGGTGTCCCGTACATTGTTTTTCCTGGTGATAAACATTCAGTTCATATTCCATACTGACACAAACATAATTTAACCATTTGGCTCATGGTAGTATCTTGCCCCTAACAGGTAATGTTGGTGATAGCAGTGCTCTTGCTGAAGTGGTGAGAAATTGGGCCTCCTCATCTAGAAGTTCTACAAAAGAACTTCTTCTTGTAAGATTCACTCCATTTCAACATCTTATCAAGGATAATTTCTGGATCATTGACCAGATTTAGATTCACCTTTGAGTATATTCTTGTTGTAAAGAACGCTGAGAAGGGAGGTTATGCCGTTGGTGCTTTCAATGTTTATAACCTTGAGGGAATTGAAGCTGTCGTTGCAGCAGCAGAGGCTGAAAAGAGTCCTGCTATCTTGCAGGTTAGGAACTTCCATATGCTGATTTTTTTTCTGTACACATTAGGTCAACATGCCCTTTCTTCCTTTCCTGCAATATTCATATGGGGGCTAGAGGGAGTTCATAATTCTTAAATAGTGAGATGAACAAAAGCAGTCCCACATAACTCTTGATTCTGAGCATTGTTACCGAATACGAAAAATTAGTCAATTGCATGTATTTTTAGTGCTGAAAGCTCCCACACAAGGTCCTTTGCTAGAAGCTGCTTCAAACCCAGGACCTCCAGGCCACGAGTGGAGACATTATGGTTCCATGTATATTCTTAAACAAAATTTTGATTATTGTGTCTGCCGTTTAGATTCATCCCAGTGCTCTGAAGCAAGGTGGAGTCCCATTGGTAGCATGCTGCGTTGCTGCTGCAGAACAATCCAGTGTAAGGGAAACTCGAGAATCTACAATTTCAAATAGTATTTGCAAACATTCAACTATCTGTACTCCCAAATAAACCGCATGTTTGAAAATGTTTGTATAAATTGGATGCTTCTCTAGAGGTAAACATCCTGTGATTTTTGTTTGAACTGAACATTCTGTGATTCTCTTATGACAGGTGCCTATCACTGTTCATTATGATCATGGTACTTCCAAATCAGACTTGCTTCAAGCTCTTGAGATGGTATTTGAAGATTCATCATATACCTTACCGAAATGACATGCAAATTCGTTTCCTAACCATGACACTTAATCTTGATTTTTCTCATGGTCAACTGCTGGACCCTTGAATTTCCAGGGATTTGATTCAGTCATGGTGGATGGTTCCCATCTAACATTAGGGGAGAACATCTTATTCACAAAGTGCATATCTTCCTTGGCTCATGCAAAAGGTTTACTTGTGGAAGCTGAATTGGGAAGACTCTCGGGGTCTGAAGATGGCCTGACAGTTGACGAATATGAAGCAAGATTTACTGATGTTGCTCAGGTGCAATTCTTCTTCTATGAAAATGTGAACTGGATGGCTTTCTAGCATTATACTTGGTGCCTATTTCTAAAATGTTTGTGGTGTATGTTTCCAGGCCGAGGGATTTATTGATGACACAGGTATTGATGCCCTAGCAGTTTGCATTGGAAATGTTCATGGAAAATATCCACCTAGCGGACCAGCCCTCAGAATGGACTTGCTAAGGGTCAGAAAAGTTCAATTACACTTGCACTCATGAAAATTTCTGTAGATACAAATTCATTATCTAAAAAAGGATAGAAATTTGCATTGTTCTAATGCCTGCTTTTAATTGAGTAATCCTTACTGAGCCAGCATGTTTTTTAATTGACTAATGACAGGACCTTCGTGCATTAACCTTGAAGAAAGGAGTTAGCTTGGTTCTCCATGGAGCATCGGGTTTACCTCATGTGCTCGTAAAGGTTTATTACATCTTCCGGTTTTTTATTTATTAGTGATACGGCTATGTGAGTAGATGTTTTTAGATGGAACTAGTACATCAACCTGTGCAGAGAGACTAATTAAAATTGTTGTTCTTCACTAAAAGAGTTTTTTTGGACAATCTAACGATAGCTATTATAATATAATTGTTAGAATATAATTGTAACAGCCCATATTGGGCCTGCGGCCCATTGGCCTTGTATATTGTAACCCTAGCCTTTCAGGCTATATAATGAAGGTCACCCCCCCTAATTAGGGTGTGCGGTGTTTCTCTACATGGTATCAATCGCATAACGATCCTTTCCTTCCGCTCCTTCTCTTTCCCGATCCGACGCGCGTCGCCCAACCGCCCCGACGCCGTCCTCGGCCGCGACAGCCGCCGCCTCCCGGCCGCGCCCGTCGTCGCCAACCCGGCCGCGCCCGTGCCGCCACCCGGCCGCGCCTCGCGCCGCCTGACGTCGTCCTCGGCCGCGCTCCGCGCCGCCCGACGCCGCCTCCTCCGGCCGCGCCCGCGCCGCCACCCGGCCGCGCCTCGCGCCGCCTGACGTCGTCCTCGGCCGCGCTCCGCGCCGCCCGACGCCGCCTCCTCCGGCCGCGCCCGACACCGCCTCCCGGCCGCGCCTGACGCCGTCCACCATGTCGTCCGCCTCGGCCACGTCCGGAGTCATGGCGTCCGGGACTTCGGCCTCTGCCACGTCCAGCGCCCTGGGGTCTGGGGTCTCCCCGCCCCTCTTCGTCGCCTACGCCTCCGTCAACGTGAAGCAGCACGTCCCCGTCGACCTCTCCCTCGAGCGTCCCAACTACTTCAAGTGGACGGCGTTCTTCACCGCCCTCTGTGCCAAGTACGGGCTGCTCGGCCACATCGACGGCACGGTGGCTGCTCGTCCGACTGACCCTTCCTGGTCTCAGCCCGACGCGTGCGTTCGCAGCTGGATGTATGGCTCCGTTGACGATGCCGTCCTCGACCTCGCCATGGAGCCCAATCAGGACGCCCGCGCCTTGTACGTCTCCATCGAGGCCCTGTTCCAGGCAAACAAGGAGTCTCGCGCCGTCGTCCTCGAGCAGGAGTTCCACAGCCTGTCCCAGGGCGACCTCTCCGTCGACGCCTACGCCCAACAGATGAAGCGTACCGCTGATGCGCTCCGGGATGTCGGCCACACCGTTTCCCCCGCGCAGCTCGTCCTCAACCTTCTGCGTGGGCTCAATCCCCGCTTCGCCAACACCGCCGACATCATCACCAACTCGTCGCCGCTCCCTGACTTCAAGTCCGCCACCAACATGCTCCGTGTCAAGGAACTACGCCTCGGCACCGAGCACAAGGAGGCTTCGGCTTCCGCCCTCGTTGCCTCCACCGCCCCCTGCACGTCGCCATCCTGCCGGTCCACCTCCTCCTCTTCCAACAGCGGAGGCGGCGGCAAGAGCAAGAACAAGGGCAAAGGTGGCCGTGGCGGCACCGGCGGCAACAGCAGTGGCAGCGGCGGCGGCACTGGTGCCAGCGCCGGTGGCAACAGCGGCGGTCGCCGACCCCAGCAGCAAGGCAGCGGCCGGCAAGCCCCTGCACCGGCCGGTCCTTGGGTCTGCTATCCCTGGGCCGGCCAGTGGGCTCCCCCCGGCGGGTGGCCGCCTCAGCAGCAGCAGTGGGCGCTTCCTCCTCCACCACCGCAGCAGGCCCACACCGCGTTCGCTCCGCCACAGTACTCCGTCGCGGGTGCTCCTCCAGGCGGCTGGAACCAGGCTGGGCTGATCGCTGCGCTGAACCAGCTCGCGGTCCAGGACTCATCTCCTTGGGTAATGGACAGCGGCGCGACATCCCACATGTCCTCAAACGACGGTATACTTCTTTCCCGTCTTCCGTCCCCACCATCCTCCATTACGGTTGGTAACGGGCAATCTATCCCTATTTTCGGTCGTGGCACATCTCTTTTACACATAGCTGATCGTCCCTTTCATCTCAATAATGTTCTTGTCGCTCCCCAGCTCACTCGTAACTTATTATCTGTTCGACAGCTTACTCGCGACAATAACTGTTCCATTGAATTTGACGCTTCTGGTTTTTCTGTTAAGGATCTTCAGACCAAGACGGTTCTCCTTCGGTGCAATAGCCACGGGGACCTCTACACCATCCCACATCGCATGCCTCCTCGCTGCCATGTCGCCGTCGTCTCCCCGGAGCTGTGGCACTCCCGCCTTGGTCATCCTGCACCAGCCGTCATCCCTACTTTAAATAAACTTTCAGCTATACAGTGTAATAAAGCAGCTCCTCGCGTTTGTCATGCGTGCCAGCTAGGCAAGCACGCTAGGCTGCCCTTTGCTAGTTCATCATCTAGTACTACAGCACCTTTTGAACTCGTTCATTGTGATGTCTGGACCTCTCCAGTTTCGAGTATTTCTGGCTATAAATATTATCTTGTGATAGTTGATGATTTTACTCATTATTGTTGGACTTTTCCACTGCGTCATAAATCTGATGTCCATGAGCATATCGTTCAGTTTACTGCTTACGCTCACACACAATTCAGCCTTCCTGTACGCTGTTTTCAGGCAGACAACGGCACGGAGTTCCTCAATACTGCCACCGCTTCCTTTCTGGCTAGCCGCGGCACTCTTCTTCGTACCTCGTGCCCCTACACATCAGCCCAAAATGGCAAGGCTGAGCGGATGCTTCGTACCCTGAACAATGCTGTTCGGACACTTCTGATCCATGCCGCCATGCCTCCATCCTATTGGGTGGAAGCCCTTTCTACCGCCGTGTTTCTTATTAACCGGCGGCCTTCATCGTCCATACATAACGGTATTCCCTATCATCTCCTTTACCACAAGATGCCAGATTACTCCCTTCTTCGAGTCTTTGGTTGCCTGTGCTACCCGAACATCAGTGCCACGACCCCCCACAAATTGTCTCCTCGCTCAGCAGCGTGCGTGTTCCTTGGTTACCCTCCTTCCCAGAAGGGCTACCGGTGTCTTGATCTTTCCACACGCAAGATCATCATCTCTCGCCACGTTGTTTTTGATGAGACTCACTTTCCGTTTGCGGCTTCCAAGCCCCGACCGGACTCTTTTGATTTCTTACTGCAGGACATACTTCCCGCGCCTGCCCCGTCTACATCAGACGCTCGGCACACGCGGGCCCCGGTCGTGCCGGCTTCTTCCTCAGAGGACGCCGGCGACCCGGTTGGGCTTGACCCGGCCATCCTGTGGCATGGCGCTGCCTACCGGCTGCCTTCCGAGCCCCGGCAGGCCGCGCCAGCACCGTCCGACGCGCCTGCACCAGTAGGCGCCGCTACTACTGGCGCTCGCTTCCGACCCGGCGTTTACTACAGCCGTCGTCCGCGGCCACCCACGCTGCCGCCGCCGGATGCTCCACCGGCGTCGGCGCCTCCGGCGCCTTCCCCGGCTCCAGCACCGCCGGTACCCGCGCCCCAGCCGCCGGTGCCGTCTGTGCGAGCGACTCGCTCCCAGACAGGCTCCCTTCCACCGCCTATCGACCGGCTTGGCATGGCGCCGCCTACACAGCGGCGCGGCCTCGTGGCGGTAGCCACCAGCCAGGTGTCGCCGCTGCCAGGCGACTCTCGTGCCGCCCTAGCCGATGCAAATTGGCGCGCGGCAATGACCGAAGAATTCAAGGCGTTGGTTGACAATGGCACCTGGCGTCTCGTTCCTCGCCCGCCTCGTGCCAACGTCATCACCGGCAAGTGGGTCTTCAAGCACAAGTATCATGCTGATGGCTCCCTGGCCCGCCATAAGGCCAGGTGGGTCGTTCGTGGCTTCTCCCAGCGGTACGGCATCGACTACGACGAGACGTTCAGCCCGGTTGTGAAACCGGCCACCATACGGGCTGTTCTCAGCATTGCTGCTTCTCGCTCCTGGCCGATCCATCAGCTGGATGTGAAGAACGCTTTCCTTCACGGGCACCTGCATGAGACAGTCTACTGCCAGCAGCCACCTGGCTTCGTCGACCCCGCCGCTCCCGACCACGTCTGCCTCCTGCAAAAGTCCCTGTATGGACTCAAGCAGGCACCGCGGGCGTGGTACCAGCGTTTCTCCAGCTTCGTCCAGCAGGCTGGCTTCACTGCGTCGACCTCCGACACATCTCTCTTTGTTTACAAAGAGGGTGCCGACATCGCCTACATGCTGCTCTACGTCGACGACATTATTCTGACAGCCTCGTCGACCAGGCTGCTTCGGCACTTCACCGAGCTCCTTCACTCCGAGTTCGCCATGACAGATCTTGGGGATCTCCATCACTTCCTCGGGATCTCTGTCACGCGTTCCTCTGACGGGCTCTTCCTCTCGCAGCGTCAGTACGCTGTGGATCTGCTCCAGCGTGCCGGCATGGCCGAGTGTCATCCTACGGCGACTCCTGTTGACACTCGGGCCAAGCTGTCCGCCACAGCCGGCGCCCCGGTGGCTGATGCCACTGCATATCGCAGCCTCGCCGGAGCTCTACAGTACCTCACGCTGACTCGTCCGGACCTCGCCTATGCCGTTCAGCAAGTGTGTCTCTTCATGCACGACCCGCGGGAGCCTCATCTTGCGATGCTCAAGCGCGTCCTGCGGTATGTCAAGGGCACGCTCTCCACCGGCCTTCACATCGGCACCGGCAGCATCACCAGCTTGACTGCCTACTCTGATGCTGATTGGGCGGGCTGTCCTGATTCTCGGCGCTCCACTTCAGGGTACTGCGTCTTCCTCGGCGACAACTTGGTCTCGTGGTCCTCCAAACGACAAACTACGGTTTCTCGTTCGAGTGCGGAGGCTGAGTACCGTGCTGTTGCGCACGCTGTGGCAGAGACCTGTTGGCTTCGTCAGTTGCTCCAGGAGCTTCATGCACCAATCTCTTCGGCGACGATCGTCTACTGCGACAACGTCAGTGCTGTCTATATGACTGCCAACCCAGTTCATCATCGTCGCACGAAACACATCGAGATAGATATTCACTTCGTCCGTGAGAAGGTTGCTTTGGGACAGGTCCGGGTGCTCCACGTCCCATCATCTCATCAGTTCGCGGACATTATGACCAAAGGGTTACCTGTACAGTTATTTACTGATTTTAGGACCAGTCTTTGTGTTCGTGACACTCCCGCTTAGACTGAGGGAGGGTGTTAGAATATAATTGTAACAGCCCATATTGGGCCTGCGGCCCATTGGCCTTGTATATTGTAACCCTAGCCTTTCAGGCTATATAATGAAGGTCACCCCCCCAATTAGGGTGTGCGGTGTTTCTCTACAATAATATTTGAGTGATTTAATTTGAATTTAGAGGATTACTTTAAATTATCAGGCATATGTTGATGTGGTGATGCATCAATAATAAGCAAAAACTGAACACTGTACCGCCACCGGCTGCATCTTTGCAGGAGCGTTGCGCTAACCATTCATATGCAGGAATATCACAATTTTTCATTAGCCTGCTTCTACGCTGTAGCATTGTTGTGCAAAGGTCGGAGCATAGGAAGTGTTGGAGTATGTGTTTGTAGCCCATGTATCCGGCCCATGTACGAGGCCCATATACTCTAGATCATATTACCACCCTCCTAGGGTTTGGAAATAATCAATCCATTCTATTCTAACATGGTATCACAGCTCTAGGCTTTTCTTCTCTTCTCTCTCCCTTCCCCTCCCCCAGCCGCCGCCGCCGCGCCATGGCTGGCAGCAGGCCGCCGCCGCCCTCCACCTCCCCCTCCTCCCTCCCCTCTCCTACTCCACTGTCCTCACCCGCCCCATCACCCCTGCCTCTTCCCAGGCGCTGCCCGCCTCCTCCCACCCACCGGCCCCCGCCTCCAGCGGCGCCGCAGCCACAGCTGCGTCCAGCGGGAGCCGGCCAGGGTGGAGCGGACCGGCTCCCCCGCGAGCGTCCGCTCCCCTGGCCGGCTTCAACCCCTGGGCCGGGCCTGGGTGGGCCGGACTGGGCCCTGGCGCGGGCTGGGGCTCGCTCGGCCCGGTGTACACCGCCGAGGCCTCCTCGTCTCCTGTCTTTGCCGCCATCGGGGACCCGCCGCCAGCCACCAATCCGCCGCCGACCGATGTCGTGGACCAGTCGTCGCCCCGGCCGCCCGTTCCGCCTCGAACGGTCCCCCTGCCGGTCACCAGTGGCTCCGCTGGGGAGGTGGTGCTGCCTGGGGGCTACACCTTCCACGAGCCGTCTTCCGGTGCTGCCCTGGCCGCCGCCCTCCTCACTGCCAAGAATGAGGCCGTGGCGGCTCAAGAGCAGCTGCTCTAGCCTGGGAGCGTGAGCGCATCGCGGCTGATGCCCTCGCTTGCCACGTCGCCGAGGCGGAGCGCTACTTCTTCGTCTCCCCCGACCTGCAGCTACACCTGGACCCTGCTGAAGGTGGAGCCAACTCTTCTCACCAGGCTCCGTCCACCACGACGTGCACCCGGCCGGATCCGGCCGATCCGGTGGTCGCCCAGCTCCACCTTCAGGTTGCGGGTGTCCAGAACATCCAGGCCTTGGTTCCCGTCGTCCTCGACCCCGCGTCGTCCTCCTATGGGCGCTGGCGGGACCTAGTCCTCCTCACCCTCCGCCGCTACACCCTCGACGACCACGTCCTCCTCGACACGCCAGTCCAGTCGTGGCTCGGGACCCTGCGTGGCAGCGACTCGACAGCGTCGCCCTGTCCTGGATCTTTGGGACCCTCTCCCTAGATCTTCAGGACATCGTCCGAGCTCCCGTAGGCACCGCCCGCCAGGCCTGGCTGGCTCTTGAGGGCCCGTTCCTTGGCAACGCCGAGACCCGCGCTCTCCAGCTCGATGCGTCCTTCCGCAACTTGGCGCAGGGGGATCTTTCCGTTGGCGAGTACTGCCGACGGATGAAGGGCATGGCCGATGCTCTTGGTGACCTCGGCTGGCCGGTGGAGGACCGGACCTTGGTTCTCAACGTCCTGCGGGGCCTCAACGACAGCTACGGCCACCTGCGGATGTAAGGAAAATGGGCTCTAAGCCTTGTGCTTAGTTCCCATATGTGGTTTTGGTGATTGAATTGACAACACGTGCCATGGGACTAATATTTGTGTACAAATATTTTGTCTAAAGTCCCAGGGTGCAAAAGGTGGACTTGGGTACAAACACCTCAAAGGAGGATTTAAAAGACACAAAAAAGACCCAAATCGCCATCAAGTTGCAAGCGAAGGTCCCGATTTTTTGGCTCAAGAATAGAAGAAAATGCATGCACCGGACAGTCCGATGTCTACAAGGAGCCGAGCCAAAAGCTGAAGAACCGGTGCAAAATTCCATGCACCGGACAGTCCGGTGGCTCACCACCGGACGATATAGGCTGAGAAGGAAGGGGCGAAGTCCGGCGCAAAACCTACCGCCGGACAGTCCGGTGGCTCCAACGGTCATATTGTCAGAGAACGGTCGACTCGAAGAGGAGGAAAATTACACGCACCGAACAGTCTGGTGGTGATACGTAGAAAAGTGGAAAATGCCTCTAATCGCTAGTTTTGGAGGTAAGGCCTCTATGTACCCCATTGGCCGACCTTCACTGTGTGGTTGGACATCCTGAGCTAGTACAAGTGCTGATACACATTCTCTATGCCCATTTGAAGTGTAGCAACACTATTTGAGAGCCCAACCACCACAAGAGCAAAACTAGACACATCCGGTATAGCTAGTGCTTAGTGCACCCTTGCTTAGGCCACCTTGTCTATTCTCCGTGCCTGCGTGCACGACCTTGGTGTATCAAGTGCGGCTGTAAGTCTTGCGAGACCCTCCAGAGTGTGGAGTGGCCGCCACCATCTTGTGAGAGGGAGGAAGGCCCTCGGCGGTTTGGCCAAAAGCTTCCCTTAGTGGGGACGGCGGGGTAGCTCCGCGAGAAGGACTCGGAAGATCCCCAACGGCCGTATGGACGAGGCCGTAGCCCGTGGAGGACTACGCGAGAGATAGGCTCGGGTGGGTGTATACCGAGGATATCCGGAGACCAAACCGTGGTTGCTTAACTTCCGCGGAAGTCACTTTGCCATCATCCACCCTTGCAAAGGGCGAGGCCGTATTCCTTTGAGTACTACGCGAGAGCAAAGCCCTTAATGGAGCACCAACGAGGAGTAGGGACTGCGAGTCTTCCCGAACCTCGGGAAAAAATCTCCGTGTCTTCACCGTGTGCTACCATCATATCATCGGGAATTTGCATTCTCTATCCCATCTCTTTAACTTCCGCATTTACATTTTTGTAATTGTGTGATTACATTCCTAGACTAGTTTGATAGGTTAGTTTCTAGATGGAACTAGGTTACAAGACTTAGTCACGGTAGTAGTAGCAACACTTAGCAAAACCATAATGTACATAGTTAGATTTACTTGCATAGGTTTTTCTTTGTAGTTGTAGTTTTAATGAGTCTTAGTTTTTAGAAATCCTAATTCACCCGCTCCCCTCTTAGGCGTCGGTGCTACCTTCAGCGGACCTGGCTCGTGAGGCAGCGGCCCTTTCCCTCTTTCTTTCAGGTCCAGGACGATCTCGTTCTTGAGGAGATCACCAAGGGCCACTGGACGGGACCTCCTCCACAGCCCTCGTCGCCGCTCCTCCGAGCTCCTCCGACCCGCCTGTCGCTCCTCCGGCTTCCTCTCTCCTCGGCGCTCCTCCTCCCGGGCCAAGCGGGGGTGGAGGGGGCCGCGGTGGACGCCGTCGTCGTTGTGGGCGCGGTGGCGCGGGTCGTGGGAGTACACCGACGTCACCTTCCCCTGTTGCTGCTGGTGCGCTCTGGCCGTCCTTCAGCAACCCATGGTCAGGGCGCATCTCGATGTGGCCGTACCAGGCACCAGGGGGGTCCTCACCCTCAGCACCAGGCGGCCATGTTCGCTGCCGCCGCTCCTCCTCAGTCTGCGTCGACTTGGACTCCGCGTGCACTGCCTCGCCCTCCTACACCCACCTGGCCTGCGGGATGAGACCAGGCTGCACTGGCTCAGTCTTTTAGCACCATGGGGTTGACACCTCCAGTCACTACCGACTGGATCGCTGACTCGGGCACCTCCTTCCACACTACGCCTGATGCTGGTATTTTTTTTTCTGTCCGACCTCCCCATCCTTCTTGCCCCTCTTCTATCATGGTCGGCAATGGTTCTTGTCTTCCTATCACCTATGTGGCCAATGCGGGTGCTCTTGGTTCTTTTCGCCTTCCCAATGTTTTTGTTGCTCCCAATATGGTTCATAATCTTCAATCTTTTCGCCAATTCACTGCTGACAATTCCTGTTCTGTCGAATTTGACTCTTCTGGTCTTAGTGCGAAGGACTCGGCTTCCCGGCGTCCTCTACTCCGATGTGACAGCTCGGAGCCCCTTTATACCATTCGGCTTCCTACTTTTGCTGCACCGACTTCGACTTCTCCTTCACCCTCTTCGTTAGCTGCATTCACCACCGCTACTCCTTCGTCCACTACCTGGCACCGCGGCCTTGGTCACCCTAGCCGTGACGTTTTGGCTCAGCTCAGTCATAGTGCAGATGTTCCTTGTACTAGGGCTCCTGATGAGCATTTTTGTCATGCATGTCAGTTGGGTCGTTATGTTCGACTCCCCTTTTCTACTTCTTCTCATGCGGATCACATTTTTGATCTTGTACACTGTGATCTGTGGATTTCTCCTGTACTTAGCATATCTGGCTATAAGTACTATCTGGTGGTGTTTGGATGATTTTTCTCACTATTCTTAGACTTTTCCTTTGCGCTCTAAGTCTGAGGCGTTTTCCACGATCTCACACTTCTTTGCCTAGGTGTCCACTCAGTTTGGTCTCACCATTAAGGCCGTTTAGTGTGACAATTGGCGTGAGTTTGATAACAACGCCTCCCGCTCCTTCTTCCTCACTCGGGGTGTCCAGCTGCGCATGTCTTGTCCGTATACCTTCTCCCAGAACGGCAAGGCTGAGCGGATGATTCGTACCACCAACGATGTCATGCGCACTCTTCTGTTCCAGGCCTCACTTCCAGCTTGCTTCTGGGCAGAGAGTCTTCACACTGCCACCTACTTGCTCAACCGCTTACCCTCCACTGCTTCCCCAGCTCCCACTCCACACCACGCTCTTTTCGGTACCCCTTCCTCGCTACGATCACCTCCGTGTCTTCGGGTGTGCGTGTTGTCCTAACACCTCCGCCACTGCTCCTCACAAGCTGGCGCCCCGTTCGACTCGGTGTGTGTTTCTTGGTTACTCCCCTGACCACAAGGGGTACCGCTGCTTCGACCTCACTTCTCGTCGTATCCTGATCTCCCGACACGTTGTTTTTGACGAGTCGGATTTCCCTTTCTCCACCACCTCCACCCCAGCCTCCGACCACAAGTTGGAGACCTTGTTTCCAACTGACCTGGTGGTTTAGCCACCATGTCTGCGTGTCCTGCAGGTTCCCCGCGGGCATCCTCTGCTGTGCCACGCGCGGCCCCGGAGTTTCCCGCTGCGCCACACGCGGCACCGCCGCCCCCTGCTGTGCCACACCTGGCACTGACCCCTCCCGCTGCGCCACGCGCGGCCCCGATGGCGCCACCTCCGGCGCCTCCCGCGCGCTACGCCCAGCCTGTGCGCATCTACCAGTGCCGCCCCCGCCGCCAGCACCGCCGTCTCCGGCACCTCCTGCGCGCTACGCGCAGCCTGTGCACCTCTACCAGCGCCGTCCGGCACCACCGTCGACACCAACACCACCGGCGGTGCCTCCTCTGCCCGAGCCGGCACTGCCGTCGATACCGACACCTACGGCGGCGCCACCTTCACCGAAGGCGCCTGCCCGTGCCCAAACCCGCTCTCGGGCGGCCTTGCCGGTGTACCACGCATGTCCTGCACCGGGATCCGAGTCACGTTCACCACATGGTGACGCGGCGGGCGGCTGGTGTTCTTCGGCCCAAGGTCCTCTCGGCTGCTGCTGTTGAGCCACGAGTCTCTCCTGTACCCTCTTCCGTCCGTGACGCTCTGGCGGATCCTCACTGGCGTCGCGTGATGGAAGAGGAGTACGCGGCACTTCTTGCCAACCATACGTGGGACCTGGTGCCGCGTCCGTCTGGTTGCAATGTGGTCACTGGCAAGTGGATCTGGACGCATAAGAGACGAGCTGATGGTACACTGGATCGCTACAAGGCTCGCTCGGTTCTTTAGGGCTTTACTCAGCGCCCCGGCGTGGACTATGATGAGACCTTCAGCCCAGTGGTGAAACCTGCCACAGTGCGCACACTCCTCTCGCTGGCTCTCTCGCTCGTGGCCATAGTGCGTTTCTTCACGGCACCCTGACTGAGATGGTCTACTGCAATCAGCCGGCGGGGTTTGTGGATCCCGCTCGCCCAGAGATGGTCTGCTGGCTCAACAGGTCTCTCTACGGCTTGAAGCAGGCTTCTCGGGCTTGGTACTCTCGGTTTGCCACGTTCCTGGTCACTTTGGGGTTCACTGAGGCCAAGTCAGACACGTCTCTGTTTGTCTACCGTCATGGAGATGAGACTGCATATCTGTTGCTCTACGTTGATGACATTGTTCTCACAGCCTCCAATCAGCACTTGCTTCAGCGGATCATCACATCCCTGCAGCAGGAGTTTGCTATGAAAGACCTTGGTGTGCTCCACCACTTCTTAGGTGTCACCGTTGAGCCCCATCCTTCTGGCCTTCTCCTCCACCAGCAGCAGTACACTCTTGATATCCTGGAGCGAGCGGGGATGACTGACTGCAACCCCTGTTCCACCCTTGTCGACACTCAGGCCAAGCTGTCTGAGGATGTGGGCACCCCAGTTGCTGATCCTACTGTCTACCGGAGTGTTGCTGGTGTCCTGCAGTATCTCACCTTCACCAGGCCGGACATCACATATGCAGTTCAGCAGGTCTGTCTCCATATGCATGATCCTCGGGAGCCCCACCTCACTTCTCTAAAGCGTCTCCTCTGTTACCTTCGGGGTACTGTTGACTACGGCCTTCTTCTCCACCAGTCTTCCTCCGTTGAGCTCATCATCTACACCGACGTTGACTGGGCCGGATGTCCGGACACTCGCTGGTCCACGTCCGGCTACACTGTCTTCTTGGGCGGCAACCTTGTCTCCTGGTCGTCTAAGCGGCAGCCGGCTGTCTCTCGCTCCAGTGCTGAGACCGAGTACCGGGCGGTCGCCAACGGCGTGGCAGAGGCTTCCTGGCTCCGGCAGCTCCTAGCTGAGCTTCATAGCCCGCTCGCCAAGAGCACTCTCGTCTACTGCGACAACGTCAGCGCGGTGTACCTCTCCACCAACCCGGTTCAGCACCAGCGGACCAAGCACGTGGAGATCGACTTGCACTACGTCCGCGTCCGGATCGCCATAGGCGATGTTCGAGTTCTGCACGTCCCGACCACCTCCCAGTTTGCCGATATCTTCACCAAGGGTCTACCCTCTGTGACTTTCTCCGAGTTCCGGTCTAGCCTCAACATCACTAGTGGCTAAAGTTGAGTCTGCGTGGGGATTCGCCTGTGTGTGCTTTCTTTCTTGTCCAGTCTTAAACTCCGTTGCGCCGAAAATTCAAACTGCGGGGGGTGTTGGAGTATGTGTTTGTAGCCCATGTATCTGGCTCATGTACTCTAGACCATATTACCACCCTCCTAAAGTTTGGAAATAATCAATCCATTCTATTCTAACAGGAAGATCAATGTCCATGTCAGTGACCACGTACCTCCTGTGCTACCATGTAGAAAGGCAACAACCCGATATGATATATGCAGACATGAATTTTCTTTTAGGAAGATTACATAGACATTCTCTTCTCTATAGTCTTATTCTCCTTTGATTTTTATACTTTTAAACCTCTCCATTTGAAAATATGTCTATATTTTGTTCACATTGTAGGTTAAATCACAAGATTACATGAAAATTTTTGAAAGTAAACTTTGAACTTTTAAATGTATATCGTACAATAAAGATAATTTGTTTTTAGGGTTTTCTTCAAGTCATCCTTCGTGAAAGTCATGCAAGGACTTTGAGTGAATTAGGATTCTAAAAACTAAGTCATGCAATATGTTCAACGGGTATTGGAACCTAGAGTTACTTGTCCAAAACATGTTTATGGCATTTACAATAGAAATAACTGCATTATCTAAGCAGTGCAATTATTTTCCTGTTGCAAACCTGCAAACAGGTCATGAGGCACATATTTTAAACTCTAATACAGCGTTGAGGTTAATAGATTTTTTGTTGCTCCTGGGTGAAATGTACACTCCCGATTTGTTACAGAATATAGTGCTTGGATGAGCTCATATTTACTAGAAGTATTGCTATGATTGAAATTTGTTGTACAAGTGCAGACGATCATGTGTTGATTTCCGAGCAGGAATGCATAGACTTGGGCGTGAGAAAATTCAACGTGAACACCGAGGTCCGGAACAGCTACCTGGAGTCCCTTAAAAAGCCGGAAACGGACCTGATTCAAGTCATGGTGTCTGCTAAAAATGCAATGAAAGCTGTGGTAGCAGAGAAGCTGCGCCTCTTTGGATCTGCTGGGAAAGCCTGAGCTCTAAAGGGAAAAACGTCCAGGCAACACGTAGCCTTGGGGGCATGGCTTTTTCTTCGGATTCGTGATAATGATGATAATGTTAATCCACAGTTCCTTACAACACATTGCAGTATATATGATTCAAAGAACTCATTAAAAATTTGAGACCTTGGCTGATGTGTTCGTTGTAGTTTGCAATGTTGCGCAGCTAAGGATTTTGGTAATAATGTATGTTACCCCGCTGTGTAAAATGCTCCATCGTTAATAAATGTTGCTGTGTTCATTGCTGTCCGTCAAATTTTGTCTTTCTTTTTGAAGATTTTGGGCAGTGTCGGCCCGCCCGTGCTAAATTTATATATGTGGCTGCCATATTATTATTCGCCTCCTAATAAGGATGTTAACATGGCAATCCCGATTCCTGAATGACGGATGTGATAACACTTTTTTTTTCTTTTTTAATACTTCAGGATTTATGTAGCAAACCTAATACAGATTCCAGTGAGATAAAAATAGCTCTAAACAAGGTGGATGTTTGTTAGATACATGATGCTACGTAAGCTTATAAATTCTGTCACGAAAAAAGGGGGAACGCTTTTCATACATGAACGATCTCAAATAGAAATTTCTTTATTTCTCAGTCATGAACGGTACAGTACATTTCACAATGGATTTATCAATGTTTACTGGTGTTGGAACCGTTCTTAGTCGGAAACGGAAATAGCTGCTTCAGAGCTCAAAAGCAACAATCCACAAAAGCTCAAATCGTATAACTTTGTAAGGAACTCGTGAGTTCATGTATTTTCATTTCCTTTGCATTTCATGTTACAATGTGGGGTATGTACATTGGTCGACTCCCTAACCTCTGCCTGGATTGGAGATTGGACAGCAATCGCCACAATCCTCTCCAGAGTTCATCCTGCCTGTTGTGAACAAAAAAATAACATACAAGAGGCGCAGATGGATCGATTTTCTAACAGAAACTTTCGCAAAGGAGAAAAGAAAAAGAGAAACCAAAGTGTCTTCCCTGTTGCGGATGAATGGCCTGGATGCATCTGAGGCGTCACGGTGACCATTGGTCCGGAAGGGTCAAGAAGTACTTCGACATGGCCTTCCTGAACCTCTTCTTGTACTGATCAGGAGATATGATGGTCGGCGGAACATCCTTGGAGCCACCAAGGAATCCTGTTGCCTTGACCAAAGTCTCCAGTTGTTTGTCCCACGTGTATTGCCGAAGATAGTCTATGATCCCCATCACAAGCTCTTTCCTTTCTTCATCAATGCCAACCAGAAGAGAATAGTCCATCACACCCACCAACTGAAGAATAGGAGAATGCATGGCAACATGAGTTAGACAACGTTTGTTGATTAGTTTACACAAATATGGGAGCACCATCCTTTATGAGCTGAACCAAGCGACATCTATAGGTTGGCTAGTAGTCAATAAGATATAATATGCTGGTTGACAGCTAGAAGAACTAGTCAATCTCAATTTCCCATTTGTTTTCAGCTTCTACAGAAGTGTAGGTGGTTGTACATATATATTCATATGAGAGACACACAGATGGAGAGAGAGAGAAATGTAATATGAAGTAGGTAAGGGCGTAAGGCCCACATTCGATTGCACGGGTGTGGTGCGGGACGCAGGTAGCCCAAGGCTGGGCCACACCGCTGCAACAAACAGTCTCTAAGCTATTGCTTCATAAAAACATTCTGTTCACCTTCTCCTCTCTCCCTCTCACCCCTCCCAGATTCCAATCCATCATGATAGACAAGTTGAAGTGCTAGATAATGGCTAATGCCATATCCAAGTAGAGACTAACCAGTAAGTATTTAGTATTGATACAATTTTGTAGTACCACCTCTTTCTTTCCACACCTCTCTGCAATGCCATGGAAGAACTTAACAGAGCTATGCCTCTTCTGGGTATGTGTAGTGTATGTAGGGGTGGTAGTGGGTCATGATCCAAATGTTTCTTCACAATCCAAATAAGCCCTTGATGATTCTTAGTTCAAAAATGAATAGAAATGTGATCCAAACGTTTTGGGCCCAATCCTTAAAATGACTAGGCAAAATTTGAGGGGCCATTACCACCCCTAAGTGTATGCACATGTGTGTTTTTTATTTGTGTATGTAATGTACACGGAAGAACTGAACAGAGATCCATGTTTCTCGACAACAAAAAAAAAGGAAAGATTGGGTTGGGCTGGAAGTTGGAACAACAAAGGAAAAGGGCTTTTGCAAGTTTTCACAACTGAATTTTAGGTATGCGGCAATAGCTGCCCTTTTCTATCTTTGTAGTGGCAACAGAACCAAGAGGCTCCTCAAGTGGGAAACCTACTATTGACCATTCAGTATTTCCCTCATCAAATGGCTGCTTATGAATTCTAGCAATCTTGGACATTGTAGGAGGAAGGTAAGTGGGGTTTCCTTGTTACGGCGTCGCTGCGGGGGCAAGGGTAACGCTGGAGGAGCTGTACTGCGGCTGCGGAGAGCGCGATCGTTGGCCGGCGGCCTCCGATCAATGGTGGCAGCAAGGGGGAGACTAGACAGCAGGGTAGAGCGAGGGAATAGGAGATAGTAGATTGATTGCTTAACCAACTCAGTACTCGATACACGGCTAATATAGCCTGACTCGACCAACCATCTCCCCCACCAATAGGAGATGCAACTGACTAACAACTCTTATCTAATTCTGCTACTAATAAGCTAAACAAATGACGACTCTAGCCACTAATCTGGTCGGCCTTCTTGGTCACGCGGCGGCTGTAGGACTTGCCCCACAACATTCCTAATGCGCGCTTGAGTATACAAAATTGAGATGCAACATTGGAGAGAACATATTAGGTCATAGTGCACTAAAAGATGGAAGTTTTTGCTAGGGCCATTGGATCTTGTCCGTTCAGGATACCCTCCAACCACTTCAATGTCAGATAACGAGAGGGAGAGGAAAGGATAGCTGAAATATATTCCCTCTTGATAGGATTCACATGCAAGGAATGACACTGCAGATTAATAGTCGGAACAGGGAACCCAGCAATCATGCACACATGGCCAGGGTCGAGCTCAAATTGCATACTGAAAATTGATGTACCAGGCAATGACTATGCAGGGTTTGACACTGGCACTCTCCTCATGTTACGTAACATAAAAAATGTACTTCATAGTACTTGTTCCTAAAGAAGTGGAAATGGGTGCATGGCTCATCAATTTGCTGATAGTGACACCTCAAGTACAGAAGGCGCGGTGGGGGCACAATTTAAAATCGCTATCTAACCATAGTTGGTGGTCCAGAGTTCCAGACAGAAATACTCGGATAAGAGTACGGTATGTAAAACCTTCATACAAATAATGATTCCAAAACCGTGAAAGTGAGTCTACTTACTGCCAGAAAAGAAGTATCATTCCAGACAGCTCGTTCTAGCCTTCTTTTTGATTTGCTTCCAAGAAAAATTGGCTTTGTGTGAAGTGTCTCTAGCAGATTCAGATCCAAGAGAACCTTGTTGTTCCCAGATGTATCAGGGTTGTAGCGGGAACGCAAGGAGCCTTTTAGGTCATATATTCTTGATACCTTCCTCTTGAAAAATAGATTTTCCATGACCATTACATCCATCTTCAGCTCCTTTCCATCTCTCAAATTCTTGGCAACAATCTAGTGCAAAAAATGCGCAGTTAAATTAATGATGAAATCTCACAGGACTCAATAAACACAGGAAAATAACAAAGCAGTAGTAACACGAACCTGGTAAAGACCAAGGACTTTAGTGAGGCAAGTTGGGCTTCCAGAAGACACAGATTCTGTCAAGTATTTGAAGTACTCAACAGCATAATCCTCAAATGAATCTAATTCTGTCCGGGTCACTTGCTTTATGACAAATCTGTCATCTAGTGTTTTGGCAAAATAAGCATTACTCTTGCCACCTTGAGCACTCCATCTCTTGCAGCGACTTAAAGAGCGGATGTAATCTAGCTCATCCGGACAGCACTTTCTTCTGATTGCATCAAACTGCTTTGCAAAATAACATGTCACTGAAAATTTTGCTTTATCCACAGAATATGAATCTTCATCCTCAAAACAAACAGTCAAATGGTTATCCTTGGAATCATTTCCAGTTACTGATTGAGGCTGATCAGAACCATAATTCAATATACTAGATTCATTAGTCAGATCCAGCGGAGGCAACAAGAAGTTGTGATATTCTGGAACAGTCATGGCATGGGCTATCATGCTAGATGGTTCATCATCATAAATTGGAACAACAACATCAAAATCATTTTGAGACAGCAGCAACCGACCATCACTATTCACCATACCAGAAAGTGACAGCTTGCTCATGAATGTTGGAGACAGGCCCCTACCAGTTCTCTCAATAGCCTTTGGGGGTCTTTGAGAATAAGATCTTCTTATGCTAGCATTTGGATCATCAACAGGTGATAACCTACTTCTGGAACTGACAGCAGAATCAAATGATTTGATTCTAACTGGTGCTATAACTTTCTGGTATGCAGGATCATCCTTCAGAGCAGTAGGTATGACTGGAACTGCCTCCATGCTACATTGTGACTGATCGTCAACAAACTCACCAGAGCCACTCCATGCTATGTCAATCCGGTCAGAAAGATTGGAGACAGAAGATTGAGACTTCTGCAAAGTCTTTCTAGCTTTTAGTTGATCATCCAACACTCCCTCACTCTGTATTTCGAAATCACCAGGGGCAAAGCTGATACCAGCTGAGCTAGAATGTGACGCACTGGTGTTATTTGGTTCCCTTATGATGGATGGTTCCACTGAATCTGTGGCCACTTCAAACATACTTGGTCGACTCTGTTCTACAGAATTCTCGATATTCACATGTTTACTAGATATCACATCCTTCGGTTCTTCTAATAAGTTTTCAGTAAGCTTCTCAGAACATTGTGCATCATTTGGCACAGTACGACAGTTCTCTTTCGTCAGGGAGTGCATCATGTACAATCTGCGATCCCATACATGAATATCAAGTACAAGCTCTCTCCTCAGGCGATTGAGCTCTAGAACATCTACAGATAGTTCAGATGTCTGCAAGTTATCTATGCTGGAAAACCCTGATAAAACCTGAAAAGGTACAAATCACCCATTATACAAATCGATAGTTCAAATTAACTAACAAAATTTAAATCTAGAATGTAGAGAACCTATTGTACAGTTCAACACTAAATTATAAGAAAAGAGAACCATTTCAACATACGTTGTACTTCTTCCACTCAACTTTAACCAACTCCTTAAGATCAGCAACATGTTTATGCAAGCCTGACTTCATGCTAATATTCTGAACTTTAACTATCTTTTCTAAGCAGTCAAGCTTAGCAACGATTTCTCTATATAGGTGCTCCTTCCTAGCAGCTACCTGCAAGTCAAGTCAGAAAAAATTAGATATGGTAATACATCTCCGCAAATGATGTCAAAGGAGGCTTTTAGCACCAATCTAAATAAGCGTAGATGGGATTAACATCAACATACATCAGCAGCCTCTTTGATGACCCAATCTTGAGCTGTTGGATAAGCAAAGTCCAGTACTGAGGAAGGCAAGTTGACTGAGAGAATGTCTACTGGCGAATAACGGAAGACAGCAACCCTGCTTCCGAGACTGTTGATTGAGAATAATAACAGTTACATTGGTCATTAGCTAAGAAACTGAAGAGCACACAAAAACATTCACATACCCATAAAAACGAAGACAGTCCCTCTGGAGGGAATGACCACAGGAGGCAATTCGATTGGCCGTTGTGCGATTTGAAAAGCTAAGTTCCAGAAACTTCCCAAATGATAATCCACGTGCAGCATCTGACATGACTACCCTTTGCGTGGCAGGAGGAATTCCATCTTTTGGTTTGCACCTGAGACACCTGTGCCACATCCATATCTTCCCATCGAGCTCCCCAGGTAGCTTAACAGATTCAAGAGTTTTGACACTGATTGTGAGACTGCCATGTTGATGAGTGTAACATCTCACATGAGACTCTGCAGGCTCCTTGCAAGATTCACAGCATGAAGTCTGAAAAAATAGGTTGGGTGAATTAATTAGGTATTGTAAATATCTAATGGTAAATTTAAAAAATTATGGATGAATCTAATAGTAAATTACAAAAATATGGATGACAATGGAACTACCTGAACAAATAAATCTTCGCGAAAATACTTTCCAAGTGGTTTATCAAAAGTACCATAGAACTTGATGCGAAAGAGCTGAGATTCTTTGCATACAATTCCTCTCCGAGGGCATGCAATTGACAAAGAAACCAAAATGCTCTGTGGATTGTCAGATGTTGGGAGATACTCGTTGTGATTCCCATTATGCTCACATATTACTACACGATCTTCATCAGATATATGATTCCAAACACTATCCAAGTCACTTTCAACCTTCATTCCACCAACCGCCTCACCTCTGTGACCATTATAGGAAAAATATAAATCTGTGGGCGTCCTTTTTCTCACACTGGCAAGTGAAGCTTTAGATGTATGAACACCTATGCGTACAGGTGGTGTGCAGCTGTCATACATTGACGTTTTTGTGGAATTAGGGTACATATTAAAGGTTCCACCAGTAAATTCTTCCTGACTTAAGTCAGCTCTGGAACCAAATTGTACATGTTCCTCATGAGTTAAGTCAGACCTTGAATGAGATTGATTTGCAGAACCATCAAGGCAAGGCATGATGAACCCGTTTCCAGAAGTTCTCTCATCAAAAGTTTGAAATTCATTCAAATTCTGCTGAAAATAACTTAAGGAAAAATTCTGCTTCTCAAGTTGAAGGTCTGAAGGGATTTTTGGAAGTGTTGCGCCCTCATCAGCAAGATATGAGGTCTCAAGTGACAGGTGGTATGCCGCAAATAATGCAAACTGCACAGCAAGCTTGACCTTCTTTAATTCTTCATAGGATTTGCCCCTTAGAAGAACCTAGGAAAGACATGCCACTTTTATCAGATATATATAGTGCAAGGTATAAATAAAGGTATCACGTTTACTATATGTGAAATGATCACAATATAAAGAAAGACAACAAAAATTAAGTTCCAGGATTCAGAGAACATTGAAAAAAAATAACTATCTACCAAAGGCCATTGCAATGTACAGATCATTGCTGAAGGTGTAAATGCATGACATTTCTATCAGATACGACATAGTCACAATATAAAGAAAGAAATCCAAAAAAAATGAATTCCAAATATAGTAAAGAATTAAGAAGGCATAGAAACAAAGAATTTGCCATCCACCAAAGATCCATTGCAATGCACATGACATCACCAAGGTGTAAAATAATGGTAAAATAGAGGAGTGACATAAAAGTTTAAACTATTTAGGCCACTAAATTGATAGTAGTATTGAGTATATAAGTTGTTTTTAAATTAATTAGATAATTTCGACCATTACCGTGCACCCCAAGCGTCTTGGACAACCATCAAAAAACATTAGTGTCTTGACCGTTTTTCTGTTTGAGATCTTTGGTGATGAACATTCTGTGATTCTCTCAATCCAGAATGTTTGGCATTGTCCTACTCCTGTCGAAGTGATATTTTCAACAGATGACGCAATTTGAGCACCAGTGCAGCGCGATATTCTTTCCAGAAGTGATCTCTTGACATTCAACACTAAAGATATATCTTTTGCAAGAAGCTCTTGGGCATAAAGTGGCACACTTTTCTCCACTAGCAGGACATGAGGGCGTTGTGCCTCTATTTTTTCAACAGCTTTCTTAAGATATTCCTTTTCCTGTACACATCACATTTCAAATCAATATTAAGAACATATCCAGAGATATCAGGATGAACGTGTTATAATTGGAAAATGATGATATGACCTGTTCAAGTATGCTGTTTATTGACGCTAGTTTGTTCGTAACTTTCTGGTGTTCCAGTGCTCCACCCAAAAGAAGCAACCTAGGGTTCTCATGTTTCGACACCATACGTTTATGTTTTACATTCTTAGAACAGACAACACCTTTAATGAAAACACTGCATACAGATGAACAATCATTTAATGCCAAAATATAGTGCCACAGATTTCATGTTATTCTTCAGTGCAAGTTATAGTTAAAGGGCATACCTATCATTTGGATTTCCTGATGCTACACATTTAACTTTGACATAGTCTGTGGGATCCATGCTACCACCTCTGCTCGTGTCTGGCCTGACAAAGGTAGCTGCTTGCCAAGCTAATGAGGCTACTATGTCTGGCCAGCCATCCATGGGATCAATTCCATGTCCTTGGAGCAATTGGGACACGAGAGCCCTAAAATGCCCATGTAAAGCACTCCTCAAGAACTCTTTATGAGCTATATTATGTTTTCCTTTGATCCCTAATGAATCGTCGTCATCGTCGTCATCGCCATAATCATGGTTAAGATAACCAAAGACCTTGCCGTCACACACATCATTGTCATCATCCTCATCATATTGAGAAATACTATTTTCATCCTGAGGTGGTGGAGGATACCAAATGTGCCCACTCTCAAAATCAATCGGTTGCGCATCATCTTTATTTTGCTCCTCATCATGCGGGTGTGAATTCATACAGCAAGAATCTTCGACATCATCTGTTCCCCGGCAAGAATTCCAAGGATAGCTAGGAGAATGGCCACCCCTCCTGGAGGGGGGACTTGTTTCTCCTACTCCCAACTTTTTGATAGGACTATCGAATGGGCTCGAAGTCTCCAACCGGAAGGTATACATCCTACTAATACTTGTGCTCAGCGAATCTGTATCAGAAGTGTCTTGAGAAAACTCACTATGCGGGGAGAAATACCGGTCCGAATCATCACCATCATCGTATACATCGCCCCTGCATCCAATAATTTCATTTGGTGAAAAGACTATCAAAAAAATTATCCCCTCCAAGGCACACACAAGAAAGTCGATTGCTCACCTCGGTGCTGAGCACCGGAGAGGACCTGGTGAAGACATGTGCCGCCACGCAGCCAGCCTCTGCACAGGCGGCGGCGTCCAAACGCGCTCTGGTGGAGACACCGGAGGCCCTTTCTCGCCGGCCTCACGCTTCTCCACGGCACCCCCTCGGCCTCCGTTAATAGGCCGAACGCTGAGGCCGCCGCAGTCCGTCATCGCAAGCTCACTAACCCAAGAATCGAACTTCTGCGCGACGGGCACTCCCATAAAAGCCCCAGAACCGCTAAAAAAGGCTAATGGAAAGCCAAAGTCGGCAGTTCTTGATTTCCCTCTAGACTCTACACCAGGGCACCCTCAAATCACGGGATACAGTCACACGAAACAGGAAACTTACAATTCGTTAGAGGGGAACTAAAAGGGACCCCGGGAGGCGCCAAATCCTAGCATTTCTTGGCTCCTGTGCAGCCGAGAAATTCCGTCGAGCACTTGGCGCGCGGGAAGGTAGCATGGCTCAGACCTCTCCAATCAAGCAGCAGCAGGACGAGAGTGGAGACGGCGCAGTAAGAGGAGGGCGAGTAGGGCTTGTGGTGGGGGGAGAAGGAGGGGGAGGAGGGGGCGGTGCCCATGAAGGAGGAGGAAGCTTTTGCTGGTGCGGAAATGGAGGTAGATATAGAGTAGGGGAAAGGGTGAGCGGGTAGGAGAAGGTGAAAAAAAAAAAGAATTGTCGGGTGGGTGCTGCAGATTTTCTTTATCGTTTTCTCCTCCCTTTTAAATTGCTTCCTTTTCTATTTCCCCCCACTTTTCTTACCTTTTTACTTGTTTTATTAGTCAAAACCAATCGGCAGTCGACTAGTGTTTGTTATGGGAAAAATCTAGGGAAGTTGCCTGCTTGTTTTTTTATCTTCTTTTCCCTCGTCCTTCCTTATTTAAACTCTCTTTATCCGATTGATTGATTTTTTTATACCAAATTTTGACCAGGTGTTATTCAAAAAGATTTATAAAAATATAGAAAAAATAAAATCATAGTTAAAGGATATTATATACTAAACTAAATCAAAATAAATAATAATAACGAAAGTTTTTGAATAAGATGAGAAAGTCAAACCTGGTGTCAAAAAAATCTAATAACCCGGACGGGAGATAGTATATACATTGGGATTGTGGATATTGGTTATCTTTTTTTTTTGAGAAACACAATACAAACGCAAGTGTTCACACAAGCACGCACACTCACCCCTATGACTGTACGCATGTACACCCTACCTCTATGAGCACCTCCGAAAGACTAGGCCGGTACATCTTCTTTGAAACTTGAATCAAAATGATCATGGAATGTATCCATACATCAAATGTGCTACCATTACATTGTGATATTTTTTACTAAAAAAGAATTACTTAGATAAAAAGAGTTATGTGTCATGGAATTATATTTTTCATGTGTTATCCGGTTACATCGAGTTTATGTTGTCAATTATCATATGATCTTATGACGCTAATGGTCAAAGCTAAAAATGATTAATTTAAAAACAAAACTCTAGTGAGCTTATATCTAGAATTAACCACCGGAGCTTGTACGCTTCTTTCCTATTACTATTACTATCGGTATGATCTTTGGCGTGCAGCATGAAAATAGTATAAATCTAGTTTCATCAATCATATTCTTCTTGTACCATTAAGGGAGTCTAGATTGTAACTATGGGTCATGCACCATGTTTTGTCTTCTGATCAATGTTTTAAATCGTGATCTACAAGATTTAGCGGCAGCCTTCTGAAAACGCTATTAGCACTCTGTAGCTTGCTATTTCTCATTGTAGGGTCTTATTTGTACTACAACAATTATAGCAGCAGGTCTTCAAAAACTGTTATAGAGCCACTATAGCCTGCTATTTAAAGAAATGCTTCTTATAGAGCAAGCTTCTAAGATTGGATCGGCTTTTCTCTCGATTAGCTTGTTTAGCAACCGTTGTAGTTTGGCCTTGTGTGCTGTAGTGAAAAGTTCTGGTGGTTTAATCTAACGTTAGGACTTGTCTTTAGGACGAGATGATCACTTTATTCATGTGGCCTTAGTGTGATGCACAAGCACAAGATGTTCAGGTTATGCTATTCTAATTTGTCCTTCTGAGGAAGTGTAGCTTTGCTATTGATAACATGGTTTCATATCTGTTCTTTTATTCACATTTTTTTCAATCATCGTCTTTTCAACAGTCGATCGGGTTTGATGCTCAAAATTTCGAATCGACCTAGCTAATCAGGCAGCTTGCTCTCTAACTTGGTTTGCTTTATGTCTGCAGAGTGATCTATCGAGCATCCAGCCTCCTTGGTTAGTTGGTAAGCCAGGTTTCATGCCTTCTCCATAGATCTCACGTGGGACATGACATGAAGTGTTGGACCCACATCATAGAAGAGGCGACTGTGTAACACATGATCTTCCGTCTCTGCAGTATCATATCTATTCTTTTATTCACATTTTTTTTTCAATCATCGTCTTTTCAACAGTCGACCTGGTTTGATGCTCAAAATTTCGGATCGACTTAATCAGGCATCTTGCTCTCTAACTTGGTTTGCTTCATGTCTACAGAGCATCTATCGAGCATCCAGTCTCCTTGGTTAGTTGGTAAGCCAGGCCGCATGCCTTCTTCGCAGATTTCACGTGGGACATGACATGAAGTGTTGGACCCACATCTTAGGAGAGGCGACTGTGTAACAAATGATCTTCCGTCTCTGCAACGTTGTTGTGGGTACCCAGCGGTCAATTTCTTGTGCCAGCAACAATGCAATTGGATTTTTTATTTGGATGTTCCAATATTGTATTTTTTAAATATATTTAAAATTGATTTGCATGTGTTTATATCATCATTTGTCTTTATTCACCTCTTTATATCCATCTCTTGCCTAGTTATCATTTTTAGACATACTTGGCTAATTGTTGTCTTTAAAAAAAAAGTTATATGATACTTAGGCCTAAATAGAGAGACATTTTTATATAGTCATGTTTTTAAGGGATTGTTTAGGTGTGACACGTATCATGGTCGTCAAGTGCCTGACCCATCGCCATCCACGATGAGCGATGACATCCCTACTATCCTATGATCCTCCTCCTCCTCCACTATTACCGCAACTCTCTCTTTAACTTTGTCTCTTTCTCCTCTTTTTTCTCCGACGCCCCGCATTACCACCACCACCACCACCACCACCTTTGGCTCTAGTGGCATTCACCGCTGCCCACAGTCGTACCCACGCTAACTTCATGGAATCGTCTGGATGCTCAACGCCCCTGCCACCTCTACCGTCCATAACAACCCTCCACTGCTTGGCTTCGACAGTGCTCCATAGCCTTTGCTACCCCTATACTAATCATGTAAACATCTAACCCTAGGCTCTTGGAAACCTCTAATCCTAACCACCTTTTTATGGGTATAATCGGATCGAATATAGACGAATATTGTTCATACCATATTTGCTTTTATACTTTCACTTCCGATTCGGATAGAATACAGATATTGTCAAATGTGTTGGATAAAATTTGAATGATTATCGACACACACATATATATATATATATATATATATATATATATATATATATCCAACTTTAGGTAGTTGGGTACAGATACTAATCAAATATTAAATATACAAAATCAGACGCAGATCGAATCTCAACCTTTCTAAACAGATCCGGACATGGATATGGACGGAATTTACACCGGCAGCACAAAGGACACCAGCAACAACCCATGAGGAGACGAATCACGCACTCTCATAGTCTCATGCTAACATTTTTGCAAATTAAACATGCCAGCGACAGAGTACATGACCTTGCTATTTTGCATTAGCATGGATTTTCCACCAATGCGTTCACATCCATTCTAGGAAAAGTGGTACCGTACTTGCATAAAAAATGAGCCGTGCTCAATCCTTTTTAAACTTATATGATTGCGATATATATGCTTTGGAAGAAAAGATGAATCCTCACCAACAAAGAGTTGTGGAAGATGAAAACCCGTTTTAAATTTACCAAAGTACCAAGGAAACATCCAAATCAGTCATATGTGTGCCCTCAGTTTTACTCTACCAATGTGCGTGTAACATTCAGTTCAGATTGAAATTTATATAAAATGAGCAGTATATATAACGGAAAAAAAATATACTTTGAACCATTTGCAAAATTGCAACAAAGACCAGTACTTTTTTCACATGAACTCTTCACCCTCTACAAAAAGGGTCATCTCTTTATTTTTCAAATCACACACCAGCTTGAGACGAAACATGTCGAAGTAGAGCATGGACGCAACGCGCCCTGCTCATCCATTTCCAGACACAGCAACATCAGCGAAAAGGTGTTTAAGAATATGGGAACTCTTAAAACGTCGATTTAATAATACACATGACACACGATCGATATTTATAATCATCAGAAAGCGACACGCTTGATTGACGTCAGATCATCATAGCAGCAGCAGAGGTCTTATTGGTTTCAGCACACCTGCCGAGGTCTTTCAATCTATTGTGTACGTCCTTTCAGCACGATGGAAAGCAAATTTCTTGTAAAAACAAGCTACAAATTTCAAAGAACACAGGTGCTGGGTTATGACGTTGAGAGGAGAGGATTAGAGAACACGATGATAACAGACTACTATATAAATTGGAGGACGTATCTAGCATGGTTCATGAATTAGACTGGCCTTACCAGCCCACTTATCCTATTGCTATATTTTAAATTTACTTATGTCTAAAATTTGTACATTGTTTTGCATATCTATAAGACTATAAACATGTTTTGGTTAATGCATCCTTACATAGACAATGTGTAGTGTGAGCATATTTTTTTATTTCCTTTGCTGTGACATCAATTTGTCGGTGGTGAAAAGATAGTTATAGAAACTGTAGATATAATACCGATTCATCAGAGAACAAAATTTCAAGCAAGCAATAACTTAATCTCACCTTTGTGAGGCTGACAAGTGAGCCCAACTACCGGACAAATAGATTTCTGGTAGATGAAAGGCACGACGTGGAAAGAGGTCCAGGCTCTAGGGTCATCTGCATTCAGTGGTTGGGACCCATATGTTTGTCGACACATGGCAGTGTTTTTAGGTCAGATGTTTGTGAGTCATTGGGTGATGTGACCATGGACAGAAACCAGGCGGCTGCAAAGGTGACTGGGGATAAAGACCGCACATAAACATGGAGAGGATTTGTCCATTCCGTGTCACATTTATCATTCTCTTGATGAGAGATGTTACAGTACTTGCTCCCGTCTAAAAAAATATGGACCGTAGATATAGATTTTGATTAATTTAACTAGTCCATCAACTCATGCTCTTGCACAGATTAGAGTTTTAGGGGATATAGATTTAATTCGTAATAATATGGGTAATGTATATGCAAATTTAGAAATTATTTTAATTTATATTTTATGATGGCATATTAGATAATTTATATGCAGAATTAGGGTTTATTTTAATTCATCTTTTATAATGGCATGTTGAGTAATATATATACAAATTTAAGGGGTTATTTTAATTCGTATTTCATAATGTCATGGTGGGTAATCTTATGCAAATTTAAGGGGTTATTTAATTCATATTTCATAATGGCATGATGAACATTTTTTATACAAATTTAGGGGATTATTTTACTTCATCTTTCATAATGTCATGGTGTGTAACTTTTTAGAAACTATAATAGATCTAATGACTATTATTATTAGAACTGCACGATGGATGACAGAATGTTTCTGATTTTTATAAAATTTTTTAGGATTTATCTTTTTTTTAAAAACAGATCTATTATTAGAGCTGCATGATGGATGATGGTACGTGGCTATTAAGAATTCAATATGCAATCGATAATATGATGTTTCTGATTATTGTGAGAATGCTTATGATTTTATTTTTCATGTAGCACACCTTACGAGGATTAATAAGGAGGCTCCAATTAGTAATAGCAAGATTAGACAGATGTTTCTGATTATTGTGAAAATTTCTATGCTCTTATTTTTTTATTTAGCGCATCTTACGAGGATTAATAGGAGGCTCCAAAAGCAGTCTCCAATTAATAATAGCAAGATTAGGCACAAAATGTTTGTTTTGTGGAAAGGTTTTTAGCATCTTTATGAAAAATGTTATGGGATCATTTAGTAGTAGTGTAAATTTGTAAATGAGAAAAAAAATGATAAAAAACTAAGAGTAAATTTGAATGGAAAAAAGGGCAGCCCGATGCATGAGCTCCCGCTTGTGCACGGTCCGGAGAGGGATCGGACGCACTTGGGGTCTATTATACGCAGCCTTTTCCTGCATTTTTATAAAAAGCTGTTTCCACGACTTGAACCCGTGGCCGTGATCTCCTGGTCACAAGGCAGCAGGTGGGTAATTATTTAGAAGACAAATCTAATGGCTATTAATATTCCAATATGTCAATTGATGGTCGGATGTTTCTGATTTTTGTAGAAATTTCTAGGATTTATTTTTTTTAGCACGCTTCGCAATTCGTTTTTTTTAACCTCTAATTAGTAATAGTAAGATTACGAAAAGAGTACTTTAGTAAATGCTTTTGGTCTTTTTCGATCATCGTACCCATGCAAGAGTCCAACCCATCGGTCCTCGTTCTCATCCTCGTAACATCCGTCGATCGCCGTCCGACATTCGAGGACGCAGGGGAAATGGCCGCCGCCGGCCGCTTCCATAGGGGCAACCTGCCTCCGCTGGCCGCCGGGTCTCCCCTACCTCCGCCGGCCCTCGCTTCATCCGCGTCCACTTGCAGGGACCGGCCGTACGCAAGTGCAGGTGGCCGTCGCCACTGCTCATAGGGATGCCACTGCTCGTTTGTTGCTAGCCCGGTCTCCAATCAAAGAATCCACGTGATAGGTACCTCCTTGAGATAGTCAAGCAGGGTGGTTCATAGGCGGATCAAACCGAGAGGAAGCAGGGATGCAGTGTCTGGTCCGGTGCATGGCAGAGCTAGGCACTGGAGCGGCGACCTACTGGTGGTGGCTGACGGCGGGCGGTGAGGAGCGGCACAGGTGAGAGAGGGTGCCGGAGGAGGCAGCCGACGAGTGTCGGCGCCAGAGAGCGAGGGCACAGAGGAGGCGGCCGGCGGGTGGACGGTGAAGAGCGGCGCAGGTGAGAGAAGGCGTCGGAGGAGGTGGCTGGTGGCCCTAGATAGCGAGGGCATGGAGGGGGCATCCGGCGTGCGGACAGTGAGGAGCAGTGTGCGGGAGGAGGCGGCCGACGGCTGGTGAGGGACGGCGCAGTTGACAAATGCGAGCTGACTTGCTCGCGGGTCAAGTGAAATGGGAACACCGGTCCATTTAGATGCCAATGTAATAATACCAATATACCCTTTTATAATTATTTTATGGCTATGAAATTAAATTCCTGGTCTACTATTTTTAAGTTCCCGACCCACAACTTAGTTTTTCCTAATTGGTTCCTCCTCTAATTTAACCGTCAGATTAGAACCAACGAAAGACTACGGATGATTCCAAGCACTGTAAAAAGCTCTCTGTGAGATACAAGAAAGAAAGGTGTGTTTGGTTGGATGGACATCCCATGTTTAATTTCACATCTTGGGATCTAACAAAAGCGGAACCACCCCACGAAGAGGAATATTTTCTCAAGATTCGGGATGGCTCCGTTCCAAAAAAAAATTGTCGGACGCACTCATTCTATTCGCACGCCGTTCGTCTTCCGTCAAGCGAGGTGGACGCGACGCAAGCGAAGCTGTCGCCAGGAGTAAACACGACCGGATGAGTCCGCCGTCGTGGGAAGGAGGCGCAGCCGGGTGGGGCCGCCGTTAGGGGAGGACTAGGCGCGGTCGAGCGGGGCCACTGCCGGGCAAGGAGGAGGCGCGCTCGGATGCGTCCATCGTCGGGGAAAGGAGGCACAGCCCAGCAGGTCTGCCGCCGGGGAGGAGGAGGCAAGGTCTAGCGCGTTCGCCACTGGGGGAGGTGGTAGAACCGAGCGCGTCCGTCATCGGGGGAGAAGGAGGCAGGGCCCGGTGCGGCCACCGCCGGGGGGAGGAGGTACGGCCGGTCGTGGCCTTCGCCGAGGGGAGGAGGCACGGCCGCCGCCGAGAGAGGAAGCGCGGACACCGCTAGGAAAGGAGGAGGCTTTGCCCAGCGCGGAGATGCGGTTATGCGGGGATGCAAGCAAAGCGAGGGGAGCAGGAAGAAGATGCACTTGACTCACTGACAAATGAGGCCCACAAAACGGTGGCTAACAAAAGTTGTTATTCCCGTCCCTTCCATCACTCCAACTAAACACACAGAATGGAGCTATTCCATCTCTACAACCAAATACAAGATGGAGCCATTCTGTCCTTAGAATCAGTGATTGAACCATTCTATTCTACCTCGCTCTCCAACCAAACTAACCCGAAGAAAAAAACAGTGAACCTGCGTTTCTGCAGTTTTTATAGTGGTAGGCACGCAGCAACCTGCGTTTTTATAACCCCATAAAAAGCATGTTAACGTCCACCGGAAAAAAAAAAACTAGTGGCAGTAACATCTGCACTTCTGCAGTTTGAACCAATCTTTTAAACTTCGAACAGCGTAAGTTTATATATGCGTTGGATCCTTCCTATTAAGATTTGACTAATAGAATACTTAATTTCTCATGCATCCTATTTCGCACGCAATTGTCCATAATAATAAATTATACCGCGTATTAGTCGGTTTTTGATTGCACATGATTTATTCAATTATATTCATTAAAGTCGTTTTGATCTGCATATTGAGGCCATCTTAATTTGTGAGAGGAACAGGTTGAAAGAAATTATATGATAGTATATTATTTGAAGCTTACATTTGCTTTATTTGACACTCTCCAACTCAGATCTCCCCATCACCTCTGGGGCAACGACTGGGGTGCAATCGCTGGACCTGTGCAAGCATGAAAACAACTCATATTGATCCACCGATTTCCATCCAACGGAGGCTGCATATTTTGTAGAAAAGCCCTCCCACGCCGGCAGATCAGGCATTCAGGCTCATGATCACTTTGTGGAAAACCACCTGCGCCATATTATTCTGGGCAAAGATTTCCCCACGGACACGGAGCGCTTGTTCTTGCTGTGTCGTCACCGCCATTTCTCACCAAGCAAAGTGCGTTCTCACCAGTCGATCGATCAACTCTCTAGCCAGACCACAAGCGTGGAGGACGAGTGCATCTGCTGGGCAACAGACAACGGTGGTCATCATTGCGCAGGGCTTATCTGTTAATCAAACATGCTTCTTATCTGCATAGTTAGTAGTACATGGATACCGTTCTTACAACTCGAGGCAGAAAGAGCACCACGTGATAGATAAATGAAATGAATTGTGAAATATAAACAAGACTTAATTAACTGAACTTAATTGAACATATAAGAGAAGAAATAAATCATAAATTCTCACAAATTAGAGAGCATTCTCACAAACTGAATTTTATTTAAGACACAACTGGGAAGAACAAAGTCAATTTGGCACTCAACTGGGAAGACACAAATGGGTGTTTATTGAAACCACCTTAGAAACACCAAATTTGTTATAGGTAGTTAGGTATTGTTTACAAATAAAGATGACATCCATATCTTCATTTGGGCTCATCGAAATCAGAGCATGGCGTGAGGATTGGCCTCATCCAAGAATCGAATTTTTATCCACAGTGGGCGGCGTCTATGGTTCCATAGAGAGCGGCTGCCATGGCTCCACAGCGGACGACGTCCATGGCTCCACGGCGGGTGGCGGCCTTGGATCCACCGCGTCCGGCGACCTTGGATCCATCGCGGCCAACTACCTAGTTGCGGTTGCAATCACAGGCGGCTGCAATGCAACTCAAGACATGGCTGTCGGGTGGATCCAAGTAGATATAAACAACACTTCAAAGGGGGGTTTTAGTATATTTCACATGGACATGTGGGGCGAGTGGGAGGGGTTTATTGAAAAATAACGAGACGCCATTGGATGTTCATCGCACAGCTTGCAGCGGCTGTTTGCACGTTTGCACCACTACCCTATTTGCACCGCAGTTAGTCCCCACATCTAGAGTTTGTATACTAAAATAAGTAATGTTCAAACTTCTTTTTTTGTCTAGAATACAAGAACGCAGCTTAAATATATTCATAATCTTCATATATATCTACTGTTTACTAGAGTTAAGGGTGCAACCGGGTCAGTTTGACACCATATTTATTTTTATATTTCCTTCAAACACTACTAGAAATGGATAGCCGTGGAATACGATACAGAAGCAAATTGTCTCTGCTGCTACGAATATGAACGTGGGGGCAAATCTCTACTTCGAATATATGGATTTTAGATGTTGAGTAAAAACAATGACACACACATATTTATATCACACTTATATTCTTTTGCTCGCTTCACAAGCACAAAATCTAAGTAGATTATGATTAAAGAAGCAAATTAATAATATGTGATATATTATTTGAAAGCCTGATAGCTAATGCCTCTAGAGCACTCTATTTGATATTTTAACTTCTTACTCAGCAATAGAAGCACTATTCACAATATATTTTAGGTATATTATATTTTAATAAAAGTTAGGATGTTTGGACATAAATAATTCAATGGGGGTGATAAAGGAGGCTATAGAACTAGGTCCTTGTAGGTGGTTTGACCCTGTCATATTCGATTGGAATACAAAAGAGAGATGTATATTTTTGACTATCGAACTATTGTCTTTGATCATTGACTCGCTGTACCTAAATCATACATATTTGACAATTATCAAAGCTAGACAAATTTGACCGTTTTCATTGTTTTGGAGTGCTTTCCTATACATGTTTTTTTTAAATGTTTTCATCTCTAAAAAATACATATCTATTTTAAATCATAACAATATGAAATGTAAATAAATAGAGGAAGCTACCATGAGCAATACAATACTAGAAAAAAATAAACTTCAAATAACTTCAAAAAGAACACCACTAGGTAGATTATATTTATGGAAAAATTAGTACTAGATTTGTATTTACAAAAAAAATTGTACTAGATTTGTATTCTTTTTATTTAAATGAAAGTAACTTTAAAAGATTGAAGCATGATTGATTACTTTTAGAAAACACCACTATCAGAATCTAATACCCGACTTAGCTATCTAAATTATTTGACCATATATATGATACTACTCTACGTATATCAGAATCCAATACATGAATACTCAGTATTCAAGAAAATGCTTAGAAAACCAAAAGAGATATGGAACTATATGTTCCATTTACAAAAGTATTTTGGGATGAATCGGCTTAGCCGCAGCTTTGTCAAATACTCCTATAACTTTTGGCCCTCCAGCTCGCATTATGTACAATTGCATGAGCTGATGTGCTGTTATCTGTATATGAACCTATACTATTTTTTCCCAGCTCAGCATGCTCTAAACTACAAAACGTGTTTGTCTCCAGCCCACAACTTCAACAGCACACACTGATGTCCATAGAAAAAGGGAGCAAGCAAAATCTACGGATTGGCCCATTAATTTTCAATGCTAAGGACAGTTATATCAAAATAAAATGGATTTGTGTTGAAGAAATGGCACAATTTAATTTAATACTTCTCTCTTGAGTCTAGAGGAGAGGTCGCACTTTCCTTTATCCTAAAAACAGTATTTTGACCAAAAACAGTATTACAAATAATAGGCGAAGGAAAGTAGGAAACCAAATCATCCCAGTGAGCTCAACATAATTAATGGAGAACCTATGTGCCTTTACATACTGTTGTCGGTATATATATAGCTATTAGGAAACTCGTAGACAATTGCTGTAAACTTGTATTGCAGAGAATTGGCAAAAGAGTAGTATAAATCTGGCTATTTTTTTAGTTAATCTATGTGCTAGCCTTTGAATCATTATTGTTCCAAATAAATATTATAGGCTAGGGACCATTTATAACACGGTAATTAAACAAGAGTCTCATGAATGAGTCATGAGACAGGGAAGAATTATAAAGCAAAGAAACCGGCTTTATTCCCTAGTTTTGAACCCACCAACAAGCAAAACAATGTCGTAAATTAACCGATAGCACTGCTGCATAGTAGAAGCCAGCTAGATAAGGGTTGTTTAAATTTGTCCAAACCCATCACTATCCCAGCGGGTTATGCATGTTTTGTCAATGATTTTCTAATAGTTGTTGTGGACAAAGCCCTAATACCTTCAGCAATTTTCGTACTTGCAGATCAGTCCAGTCAACGAAAAGTTCTCAAAACTCAGGGCTCCTTTGGTTCAAAGGAATTTTATGGGAAAAATATAGAAAATTTGGTTTCTATAAGAATTTTCACTGTAGCAGCATTTGGTTTGTAGGATTGAGCCATAGGATATTTGTAGGAAAGAATCCTATTGAGCTGATTTTGAAGGAAAAACTTAGGAAAACAAACATCCACTTAGGAAAACTTAGGCACATGATACGATACCACGGAGAGAGAAAGACCAAACTAGCCCACATCGTTGGATTTATGGATGATCAGGCTGTGACTATAAGTTTCCTAAGGTACTGTTCCCTGCGAGTTTTCTGTACCCATCCAAACAACAACTATTATAACTTTTCTATATTTTTTAATCCTCTGTTTTCCATATGCATTCATATCCTATTCCTGTATTTTTCATATTCCCAAGCTAGCCCACATCGTTGGATTTATGGATGATCAGGCTGTGACTATAAGTTTCCTAAGGTACTGTTCCCTACGAGTTTTCTGTACCCATCCAAACAACAACTATTACAAATTTCCTACATTTTTTTAATTCTCTGTTTTTCATATGCATTCATATCCTATTTCTGTGTTTTTCATATTCCTGTATTTTTTTCAATCCTGCGTTCCAAAGGAGTACGGGTCTATGTTTTTATCAGGGTTTTAAAATCAAGCTAGCGGCGTGTTCTCTGTTCTCTTGAGTCTATAGCCCAGACGATCGAGGGTACAGGTAGGCCACTTTTAGGCCTCCTTTGGAAGATTAGAATTTTATAGAAAAATTTTCTTTGAACTCCTTTGGAACAAAGGGTTGAGCTGCTCTAAATCCTATAAAATTCCTATGGAATGAGTTGTTTCACAGGGATTTTGGAGAAATTCTACCAAGAGGTTGAACCTCATGAAAAACTTTCTTTGTATCACTCTCTCTCATGGAAATCCTGTGTTTTTTCTAGAGATGCTTGAGAGGAACTGCGAGTTCCGTATGGCAAAAAAAAAAAAAAAAACGCCAGCCGTAGATGTAGGTTTTGAGTAATATAATTAGGCTAAGGGTAGTGTAGTAAATGTTCTTTTTTGATGACCACGGATCCAACCTACCAGAGTATCGAGGCCTCTCTATCTTCGCCGGCCACGGACGCAAAGCGAAGGGGCAGGCCGCCGGCCACGGACGCTGTGCTAGCGTAGAGGCAGGCCGCCACCGGTGACCGCTGGGTGCTGTTTGGTTGGGTGTTTTTTAGACCGTAATCAGATTGCAGAACATTCTTACCTCGCTCAGATTTGTTCTTCTACATGCAGCGATCTCCTACGAGCACACAAGTAGTCAACGGTGCCTCGATTCGACATGCCTGTAGGTTCTTCGACGCCCAAGATCGTGGCTCTCCGATCCACGTCGCGATGGATGTCGCAAAGGTTGTCGCGGCTCGATTTGGTGGCAACTGAACTAGATTTGACAACGATGAGCTCGACCAACCGTCCATACTATGGACACAGGCGGCCGCCGCCACTTCTCGCAGGGCCGCCGGTAGACCACGCCGGCCTGTCAACCTGCTCGTTCCTCGACGGCGCGGCCTCCAATCAACGAGTCCACGACGTCCGACGAGTGGCGGCCTGGGAGAGCGAGGGTACGGAGGAGGCGTCCAGCGGGTGGACAGTGAGGAGTAGTGCGGGGAAGAGAGGGCGCCGGAGGAGGCGGCGGGCGGCGGTGAGGGACGCCAGTAGTGAGAAACGGTGCAGCCGCGCGGTGAGCTGGCAACAGGCGTGTGAAGTGAAACGGTGAACAAACAGAACCAGAGTTGAGAAAAGAACTAAACCGAAAACAAACCAGCGTATTGAGATGCTAATGTAAAAGTACATATATACCCTTTTACAATTATTTTACGGTCATAAACTTGAAGTTCTTGGCCTACCTTTTTTAATGGTTCATAACTTAAGTTCCTCATAACAGGTTCCTCCTTCAATTTAATCATCAGATTCAGACTAACGAAGGGTTACGAATAATTCCAAGTGCCGTAAAATCTCTTGTTTTTTCTATGCTCCATCCAAACACTTATCTTTTCACTTTCCTGTGTTGTTTCAATCCATAGGATTCAACATTTCAGCACACTCTATTCCTACGTTTTTCCTATTCATGTATTTCTATAATCCTGTGTTCCAAATGAGTCCTAGAGTTTAGATAGAGGCTTCTGTCCCTGAACTGAAGTAGTTAAAACAAATATGACCTGATCCCACAAGATGACGTAGCAAATTCAAAGTTAAAACCGCCTCCATCCAAATTCAAAGGACGCCTATAGCCAATCAGGGGACGGAGGGGATCAACATGAGGCAAATACCCACCCATAGGCAGTAGAGTATCGGATGATGTCGAAGATTTCGCCATGCGAATTGACGGGGGAAGTTGCTGCAGCCGCAAGCAGTCATCTGTCTTCGAGGTGCGTGTCGCTGGATGATTTGCTGATCCTGACTTCATGCAGGAGGGCATAGTAGATTAGTAGATCATGACATGGTTATATATTCTTGTGCAATATTTCGTTTTTTCGTCACAGTCTCATCATCTCAAGTGGAAACGGAAGTAGGGAGTGACTACACACAGCATGCGTAAAGACGCAAACGATTAAATCTGCTGCGTGTCATTATGACCATAGAGATCCTATGGTTTCATATTTGTGTTTTTAAGCTGTCACATAATGTGGAGGAGAATGATCATAGTTAAAATAACCATTGGGAATGCATGGTTCCATTCGATACAGTTTTATATAGGCAATATGCAATATACAATTACCTCAGTTTCAGAAAGCCTAAACGCACTGAACCTCTCTGACAACGCATGGATAAATGAGTCTTCTCTTGGGGACCAGCATACAATTACCTGGTTGGGCAAAGGCAGATACACCCAAGTTTTGGTTAGATTTGGAAATCTTCATGTCAACCCAAACACAAGTTCTTCTTCTGGCTCCTCCTTCATGATAGAGTAAGCACCAGGGAGTTATTACAGAGAAAGACAATCTTTCTGCCCACATATAATTGCGAACTGTGCACAGATAACTCTTTGGAGACACTTAGACATCTTTTCTTCAGCTGTGAGTTTGCTGCATCTTGCTAGTCACTGCTAGGCCTTGCAGCCCCGGCCAATGATGATACAGAATCAATAATCGAGCTTTTCAGAAATAACATTCGCTTGCCATTTGCAATGGAAATTATAATCCTCATGAGCTCGAGTATCTGGTCAGTTAGAAATAACCTCATTTTCAACGGAATACCCGCCTCAATTTAAGGTTGCAAAGTGGTCTTCTGCAAGGAATTCTCCTTGTTGCCCCCACAGGGCAAAAGCTAGCCTCCTCCCCCTCCATCAAAAAGTGGTTTGAAAATGTAGCCTGCAATCTTTAACCTATTTTTTGTTGTTCTTGCTTTTCCTCTACTTTAGGGGAAAACCTCCTCCAGCTACTTTAAAAAAAAAATGCAAGACACAACATGTGTTAGGTAACAATGTAGACATTTCATCTATCTCGATCTTCATTAACTCATTATCACATCATTAGAGTTATTGCTAGCATGACGTCTTATTTATTGAGAATTAACTCCCATTGAAAATGTTCAAAGGATGCAGATGCGTTGATGAGGGAGTGAGATGCATTGTAGAGATGACATGTGAACCCTACTTTATAAAGGGAGAAAAGACTTTTTGTATACCCTTATTTTCCATCGGACTTAAGAATCGATAATGCGTGCAACGTGAATAATTGGAATGATAATGTAATCAGGTTTGAGGGTTCGGGGGGATGGGGACGAGTTCCCGCGCTGCCGGCCATACGTACGCCGATGCACTAGCTCACAAACGATCGAGTCACCGCACGGCTCGCCTGCCCTCTCGTCCGATCAAGCAACAATGATAAAAATGGGCGCTGCGCAAGGATTTTCGATCAGGCGTGTGTGTGTCAGCAATAATAAAAGGGCAACCATTATGTGGTATTCCTTGTTTATCTTATCCGCGTCGCATTATGTTATCATCATGCGTGTCAGCAATAATAATGTTAGCGTAGTTATTCCCACCTGAATTATACTTGTCCCCCCTCTCTCCCATTGCCAACGTCAGACCGCGGGCCCCACGTGCTGATTGGACGGCGCAGGATTTCCACGACTGCTACCTACTTGTCGCTGATGATTCAACTGATTAAAATTAAAGCGATGGTGAGACTGGTTTTTGGGTTCCTCTCAATCCATGTGTTCTGGTCGCTGGGCCTGATGGTGATGTTTAAGTTGACGCTCCTCTTGGTATAGTATATATCATCCTTAAGTGTCCAGGTGAGTAGTCTTTTTCTCACGAGCGCGCGCGTTCCTTTTCTTTTCCTAACTTGGGAGTTGTCCGTACTTTTTTAAAAAAGAAAAAACAATATATATTTGGTGTGAACTAATTAAAACTAAGTATCATACGCCAGTAATTGAAAGTATGCCATGACGACATTCTGATTTTGAAAAACCGATCGAAAGAGCAGTACGTAATAATCAATATTAGTCCCGGCCGCCGGTTGAAAGGTATAGTCCTAACTCATTTGATTTCGAGTTGATATCTAGCAGGTTGATCTAGACAAGAATGCCAGCTTAAGTAGAGATTATTACCAGTACGTACTACGCCTAGTACATCGTTTACTTTGGCGCGCGCGTACATAGCTTGACCTACAGTTAAGCTACAGCAGTATATATATACCGATCGAGGACGGCGGCAACCCGCAAGGCCGCAAGTGACCGCACTGCATGCGCTATACGCACCTGCTACACACCGAGGTCAGCAGCAACTGCAAATCACCCACCGACACATACGCAGCTCCGATCATATCCGAAATTCACTAGTGCCACCAACACATCATGATGGGATCTTCTCATCCCGGCCCTCAAGTCATAATCATCGCATCAGCATGCTCATATACGGGAGTAGTGTACGTATATATGAAACCTGTAGTAGCTAGAAAAGCAAAAGCCTACTCATATGATGTATGCTCATTCATGTGAGTAGAAAACTGGTCGAGTAGTCGTATATGGTCATGCATGCATCTTCATGCGTTTTTCTCCATGGTGGTGTGGTACCAAATTACGCACTGAACCAACTGTTTCTAACTGCTTGCTGCCTCAAGAAATTTGCAATAAGGTCAACTGCGAATCGGACCGCGACATCGTGCGCATATACCTATAAGAAAAGTACACATCATTGCCTGCGATACGGTTTGAAACTAACCGCATTGGAAGCAAGCAAGCAAGCAGCATGGCTATTATCATCGCTTCTCAAAAGTCCATCTTCAACGCGAGACAACATGGAAGCTAGCACTGCTGCTCTCTCATTCAAAATTCCAGACAATATATTCTTGCTGCCGATGGTAATGTGACCTACACAGGCTGGCTCTAAGAGAGAGCTCCTGTCCAGCTACCATCGTGCAGTTAGTTCTCTAAGACTGATCAGGTCATCAAATATAGACATGCAAAATATTATTAATATGTGATAAATAAAGTTGAGTTTAAACCTAGACAGTGCATAAAGTGAACTTTAAAATATAGACGGGTAGGGTGGACAGACGGTGAGCTCAGCTCATTCTAATTTTCATTTCCTTCTCCCACTAGAAACATGCATGTTTGATCGACAAGATTTTTCTTTTGCAGTCGTCACATCAACATTATTTCCCGTGATGGATCGTGGATTTATTCACGGATATATAAGCAGCAAGCAGGCTGATCGCGTGCGGTGCCATTGCCATTGCGCACGGCACTGTGGTGGTCTACGGGGGGTTAGGCAGCGGGTCGGCTCCAGCAGCCGCCTTCGTCCAAGCATGCATAAGGCCAAGTCGATCGGTCCCTGTCCCGGTTCGCCTTTCGGCGGCGCCCAGGGCCCGCGGCACGCTCGGCACCAGGTCATCACATCAGAGACGTGCACGCCCGCCCGCCCGTCCGCCAGCTCTGCCCTGTCTCCTGATGCGCGATCGAGCGCGACGCCGCAGCGCCCACCGAGCTGCCGCTTCGGATACTAGCTTTCCGCTCGTCTCACACTTGATTCCTTGTCAGCCTGTCACTCTAGCTGTATACTCTTTTGTTTTCTTTTCTGTAAGGAACTTGTGCGTGCTCTAGCATTACTATATTTTGGGTGAGAGTCTGTCTCTATGTCGGTTGTAAGGGCTTCTTGGCACACGGATTTTGGAGCTATAGGGTTTGGGGTGGTTGGCTTGGATAAAATCCCCTCACTCACTTAGCAATTTCTCCTGCCCCACCACTTGTTTGCCATTTGCCATCACCAGACATGCGTCGTTTGACTCCATGCACCACCTCTCTCCCGGCTCTAGCGGTGTCCCCGCCACCTCTATCGCTACCTTGCCATCCTAACGCTCACCACCTGCGCTGCCGGACCGGTAACCTCTTGGGAAACCCTTTCTAAAGCTAGGTTGCAATAAGTGATCACTAAACTGTTAACTCGAACCCTAATCTCACTAGATCTAGGATACAAGGACCATGTGACACTAATGGGACCGGTCAAAAGAATATGGGTGCCAGATGTAGCCGAAACAATAAAGTGATGTTTACCTTTTCTCTTTGGGTTTTTGTACCCTATGAAGGTTAGACCGACAGCTAGGAGGGTGAATTAGGATTTCTAAAATTAAGACTCTCTAAAAACTACAAATACTAAGCAAAACCTATGCAATGTAAATCTACCTATGTGCACTAAGGTTTTGCTAAGTGTTACTAATTCTACCGTGGCCAAGACTTGCAACCTAGTTCCACCTAGAAATAACCTATCAAGCTAGTCTAGGAAAGTAAGTACACAATTGCAAGAATATAAACGTGAAAGCTAAAGGATAGGTAGAGAATGCAAACTTTCGTTAATGATATCGGCGATGGCACACGATGGAGACAGAGATTTTTTTCTCGAGGTTCGGGAAGGCCAACGTGCCGTCTCACCCCCTACTCCTCGTTAGGTGCCCCTGTAGGCTTTGCTCTCGCGCAATCCTCAAAGGAGTGTGGCCTCGCCCACGCAAGGGAGGAGGATGGCAAAGTGACTTTCGCGCAAGTAAAGCAACCCCAGTTAGATCTCCGGATATCCTCGGTACACACCCACACAAGACCTTCTCTCGCGTAGTCTTGGACTATGGTCTCGCCCACGCAAGGGTAGAGGATTGTCGGGATTGTTGGGGTCTTCCGAGTTCTTCTCGCGGAGCTACCCCGCCGTCTCCACTATGGGAAGCTTTTGGCCAAACCGCCGAGGGCCTTTCTCCCTCTCACAAGATGGTGGCGGCCACTGCACACTCCGGAGGGTCTCGCAAGACTTACAGCCGCACTTGATACACCAAGGTCATGCATGCAGGCATGGGGATAGACAACAAGGCCTAAGCAAAGATGCAACTAAGCTCTAGCTTGCCGGGATATGTCTAGTTATACTCTTGTGGTGGTTGGGCACTTAAATGTGTGTATGAGGCTCTATGTATGGATCAAGATGGTGCCTCAACACTTGTGTTAGCTCAGGATACTCCAACCACACTTGTGTTAGCCGTTGGGAGCTTCTTCCCACTATTCTGCGTACCCACCGGACAGTCCGGTGGTACACACCATCGGACTTTCCGGTGCGTGTAACTTATCCCCTCTTTGAGTCGACCATTGCTCTGACAATATGACCGTTGGAGCCACCGGACTGTCTGGTGCTGCACCATCGGACAATCCGGTGCATTGTAGCGCCGGGTCTTCAACTTGAAGTGTTGTCAGTCTATATTGTCCGGTGGTGGTGAGCCACCGGATTGCCCGGCGGTGAGTTCAGCACCTGGACTTTAATTCTTTCTTCATAGCCTATATCGTCCGGTGGAGGTATACCGGTCTGTCCGGTGCATGGATTTGCACCGGGTTCTTCAGCCTCTGTCTTGGCTCCTTGTGTGCACCGGACTATCTAGTGCTGCACCACTAGACTATCTGGTGCATGCATTTGCCTCTTTTGTTGAGCCAAAAAATCGGCCCGCTGACTGGCCAGCGGGACCGTGGAGTCAGGACATTCGCTTGCAACTTGATGGCGGCTTGGGTTTTCTCTTGTGTCTTTTAGGTCCTCCTTTGAGGTGCTTATTCCCCAAGTCCACCATTTGCATTCTGAGACTTAGACAAAAATATTGGTACACAAATATTAGTCCCATGACACGTATTGTCACTTCAACCACCAAAATCATATATGGGGACTAAGCACAAGGCTTAGGTCCTATTTTCCTTACGCTCTATCCTGTTTTTATGGAAGAAGTCCACTTTTGACCCCTCACTCTTGTGTTTGTCCAACTTTAGCCCTCAAATTTCATTTTGGCTAAACCGGACACCTCAACTCACAAAACCAGTTAAATTTGACCCCCGAGACGGTTTTGACCGGTTTTTTGGCTGACATGGACACTGGTTTTGCCACCTAAGCGTTGATATGGACCGGGGCCCACCTGTCATACACTCCATCCACCTTTTCCCTATCTTTTTCTCTCTCCACTCCTTTCCTTCCCTGCTGCCACCAAGGGCCCGAGGCCCTCACTGCCAAGGCACCCACCGCTAGTCCGTCGCCGCCCTCCTTCACTGGTCCGTCCTCCGCCTCCTCTCACCGACTCCTCCGCCGAGACCCCCGTTGGGACGCCTCCTCCTCCGTCGCAGAGCTCCTTCTGCTGTCGTCTCCCTCCCTCTCTAACTCCATCCGTGCGGCGACGGCGGCTCGCCCGCATGCTTGCCCCGCCCGCGTGCCCACGACGACTGCTTGCCCGTGCGCTTGTGCCTCACTCGCGGCGGCGGCTTGCCTCGCCCGCACGCCCATGCCCGCGGCAGCAACTCGCCCGCACGCCGGTGCCTCACCCGGGCTCCTGCGCCCACAGCGGCACCTCGCCCGCACGCACCGACGGCGGCAACTCACCCACCGTCTATGCCTCACCCGCGCTAATGATTTGCCTCACCTGTAGAGGCGGCTCCTGCTGCCGGAGGCGATAGATCAAAGAGAGGGCGGATGAGAGAGAGGTGACGGCAGGCGGGAGAGGCAATAGAGGTGGTGGCCCGGAGCGTGGCGGTGAGGAGGGAGATGTCGGCGGGCAGGACGGTGGCGAGGTGTTCCTCATCCTCGCCGCCCCCACCCGTCGCAGGTCGCCTACTGCGCCCATCCGCCGCTTGGCGTGTAATAGTGCCGCCTCTCCCACCGTGTACCAATGTGCAATGCACCGATCGACCTTGCTGCGCGGCGAGCCAGGCTCGGGAGTGGGAGCGACAACGGAAGATGGAGCGGCGGTAGCGCATGGCTGTCGGCGGCAGTGGGAGCGAGAGCGGAAAGGGAGGCAAGGCCGTCGGCGGAGCAAGGAGGATGGGCCACCGGTGAAGCGGAGTGGAGCGACGGCAGGGTCGATGATGGAGCGACGGCGGCTCATGCGGTGGAGGGAGCGGTGACGGCCCGACGACGGGTGCCCAAGTAGAGGGGACTCAACGTTAGGGCAGAAGAAGGGGATGCGAGAGAGAGAAGAGAGGGAAGAGATGGCGTGGAGGCCCGCAGCGTCATAGGTGGCAAAACTACTGTCCACGTCAGCCAAAAAACGGGTCAAAACCATCTCGGGGGTCAAGTTTAACCGGTTTTATGAGTTGAGGTGCCGATTTGGCCAAAATGAAAGTTAGGGGCTAAAACTGGACATACGCAAGAGTTGAGGGGTCAAAAATGGACTTCTTCCTTTTTTTTATTAGAACGTATTGAACATGTTTTTCATTAAGTAGACGAATAGTTTACCCTAACAACGAACAAAAAGAGTCACAAAGATGAAAGCCCAAGAAAAGGAGACAAGGACACAACACCACTACACAGCTAAAAAGACACACCTACCTCCACAACCAGCACAAACTACCAGAAGACAACAACAATCCGACACTAGCGCTGAGAGGACAAACTCAAAGAGGCAAATATGTCTCCAATAACACGGAGCCTTCAAGAAGAATGAAATTAAGTGATGCCAATGACACCGCAAATATTTGTCTGCTCAAGGCGATCGCGACTGTCAAAGGACACAGGGATGTGCAATGACCAAGAAGGAATTGGGTTTTCACCCTTGGAGCCCAAAGGGTGGGCAAAAAGGACATCACCTTGAAGAGGGTGAACTACGCAGTGTGTAGCCGCTATCTATCCAGTATAGCCAAGTAGAGCTTTCGCTAAACACCGACACCCACCCAATATTCACGCATAACCCAAGAAAGTAGCTCAAACGCTCACTTCGAAGCAAGGAGCTACATCACGACAAGACACACAGAGAGGAAACCGCAAGACACACAGAGAGGAAATGACAAGACACACAGAGAGCTAATGGCAAGCGACAAAGTCGGGTGGAAGGGTGGCACTACCACTCCGACAAACTCCACGGAGAATGCACAAAGACCTAAGCAAATTTCTCTCCAAGCAGGTACTACAAAGACGTTAAGGAGCAAAGCATTTCCCCAAGCTAGCCCAACATCAACACAACCACAGGGAGGAATCACCCTAAAATAGAAGCTTAGCGACTGAAACCTAATACCAAAAGTTGACCAACGATAGGAGCAACACATCCCTCAAGAAACTCCAGCAATGACTATAAGGCATGGTGCGAAGCATCGCCCACACCAGTACAACAATCATACATGGAGAGGGACAAAGGGCTTGGACACATGGTATCGGTGACCAAAGGACCAATAAGAGAGGGGAACACAATGTTTGACATACCCTTGCAAGCGACCAGTGGCTAATGATGACCAAATGCACCGATGCAGTTCCAAATAGGAACATGCAGAGAGGACCCGACCAAAGGCTTCTAAGACAGCGATGACTGAATTAACGGTGACCGGAGAAGCGAAGGCTCAAGGGCACAAGGAGCCCACTAAAAAGATGAAGTGCACACAAGACAAAGTAGAAATGAGCACAACACAAACAGTAGGCACTAAGGCAAGGAGAACAGTTGCTAAGAAGGGAACCAAACCCACTAACCTGAGTGACTCAGCAAGACAATATAACCAAGCATGACCAAAATCGAAGTGACCCAGCACTAAGGTGGATGATTTCTATCACTAGCAAGGTGTCACTAGTAGGGCTGTCGGGATCGAAAGAGCAATGACGATGACTACTATAGGAAATGTGAACATTTTCGTCGGCCAAAATTGTTTTCGTCGGTCTGATGGACAACTGTCGAAAACTATATAGTTTTCGTTGGCTGGAGCTGGCCGACGAAAACATAATATTTTTCATCGTTTTTTTCGACGGCTAGCGGTTTTTTCCTTGTTTTCATGGGTTCCTAACCGACAAAAAATGTTGTGTTTCCTGTAGTGGACACCACGATCGAGAGAAGGGTGCCACACATGTCACAGCGGCGACAACCAGTGAGGCCAAAGACTAGGACTGGCAGAGACGACTTGGGCAACCTAGGGAGGACTGCACAAAACAGCTGGCCATAGTACCAAATGGCACCTCACCAGATCTAGGGGAGATGGTGGGGCCACCACCGGGAACAACCGCTATTCCACAAGTTGTGCGGAGGCACGTCCATACCAACCATCAGCCGTAGAAGAGGCCGGCCATGGCGCTAGTACAAACCTCTAGGTTTTTCACTTCCAGACCTTTTGGTAAAGTGCCTGGTGATTGCCCGATCCTGATCATTTCGGATTGTCCGGTTGGTTCAATACTTGGTTTTCTTCAACTTGATTGTTCATGATTAATCAATCAATATTTTTGGAGGGACATCGGATGGTCTAGTTAATATGACTGACTAGAACCCTGACCTTCAAATTGAACCTCTTCCATTGACAGTCTGGTCAATCTAACTTGTCCACCTTTGGACTCTCGGGTTTATGCATATGTAGTGACAAAATATTGCACGAGGGTTAATGCATATGTCGTGACGAAATATTGCATCCGAGACTATATATTTTCGCTACAGATGTCATTAACGTCTTAACGATGCCACACTATTGGGGTAGGTCACATGCTAGATTCGTATCGAACGAATACATATAGGACATGTCTTGCACATGACATACAATACTATCCACGGAAAGAGTTGGCTACATGTAATCCTAGATTGTTCAAAGCCTGACTCATAAGCTGGTTTATCGGCTGGATATAAACAGAGGGGATAGACATCTCTAGTGTCCATGGAAACCCTAGGCTACAAACACTTCTAAACCTAAATTCCGTTATAATTGCTAAGATAATACAAGACATAATTGGGCATTAGGGGTATATATTATACCGGACGGGGGCTTGAACCAATATAAGACTATCTACACTCCTATTCCTTCAAATTTCTCTTCCAAAAGGAATATTTCAGCCCAGTCAGCAAGATTCTTTCCTCCAAATCAACTTCTCCTGCACTCCTGTTACTCTCAATGTTATCCTAAACGCTAAACGGTAAACAGTCGGTCACGCTCTGTTTACCGTTTACACGGTTTAAACGGCATTTGAACGGAATTAAACGGGCTAAATGGATTTGTATATTACCATCAAAATATACATGTTTTTATAGATAAAAATCCAAATATTTTAATAAGTATATGTAGAAAGACAAAATATAACTAATCTTGGACGTAGTCCTGACACATTCATATGACAAACAAGACAATAGTGCTTAGTTTCTTACATTACTAGCTCACAAACATTAGCATGCGAAATGTGTCAATGACACTACCAGATCACAATTCACAGTCACAATACTACATCAATTCTCCACATCACTAGTTCACTACATACAGACATACTACAGTTCTCACATCACAACATTAGCCATTCAGTCCTCAACCACAGCCCACAATTAATAAAAGTAGCACTTCTAGTTTCCCAGAGAGTCAGACAGTTCTCATATCACTACATCACTTTACAAAAGAATTGGTTATAGGCTCATGGTCATGGCTTATAACTTATAAGGTCACAACCTTATCACAAGTTAACAACAAATGGACAAAAGGACCTAATACTAATTAATTCATGAGCAAAAGCATTAGGCATGCCGCGTGCAAAGGCAACTAGTTTCCAACCATGAATGGCTAGTCATCATTCTCCCCCTCATCATCCCCAACAATTGGTTGGTCAGACTCAAAGTCTATGTCATCCTCATTGACTGGTTCTTCGTCTTTCTCAGACTCAAAATCATCTTCACTGACATCTCTCATTTGGGCCAGCCTTGCACTCCTACGAAGCTTTCCACATTCCTCAACTCCACATGCATCTTCAATTAATTTCCATATCAGCCTAGAAACAAGCTCACCATCCTCTTCATCTCCACCTTCAACAAGCCACCCTTGAGCTAAACTTGCTTCAGTTCCTAGAAGTGGGTCCACTTTGTTATTATTCTTGGCCTTCTCTTTTCTCCCCTTCATCTTGTTATTGTATTGAACAAAAACAAGTTGGTTGAGACGTTCACATGTCAGTCTGTTCCTTTTTTTGTATGAATCTACAAATGCAAATTTAAATTTTGTTTACAAATCTGGTGTGTTTGTTGTAAAAGATTACTTATTTAGAGAAGAACAGAGAGTTAGGAGGCTTACCTCTTCAAAACAGCTCCAGTTTCTTTCACAGCCAGAAGAGCTTGAAGTTAAAGATAGAATCCTTATGGCCATTCTTTGCAAAGTTGGAGCCTGTGTTCCATAATTGGACCACCATTTTGCTGCAGTTTTGAAGTGCAAAACATGTATATTAGCTGCAATTAAGGGTGTATTCAGGATGTGCTACATCAATTCAGCAATTAACTGCAGGGCTACAAGCTAATATATGAAGTACTTGGGTTGAAATTATAATCTTTGCAGCCAGCTGTTGCCACAGGTTTTCCAAAATGTCCTTGTTTATCTTTGAACTTGTGCAGGTCTTCATTTAGCACTTTACTCTGCTTGTCATAATCACCATGGTAAAAAGTTTCTACAGCATTAATAAATCCATCCATGACTTGCTCATTTGCGAAGATTGAATCATCATTGTAGCTGTAATAAGGATTCAAAAAATATGCAGCCAAGTGCAATGGACTATCCAATCTATCTTTCATCTTGTCATCTATGATCTCTATGACCTCATTGTAGAGATTGAGATTTTCTACCTTGTCAATGTTCCGAAAGCCCACCATGATATCTTTCTTTGCCTTCAAAATGTCTCCATATAGAAAGGCTATGGATGGTTTGATATCACTATCAACCATGCGAAGTACCTTGACTAAAGGCTCAAACACCCTCAAACAAAGAGCCACACCACTCCAAAAGGCAGGTCTTGTCATTGTAGCTGTGGCAAGAACACCTTTGTTATTCTTCTTGATGTGGTTCAAACCTAAGAACTTGTCCCATTCATCACATTGAGACATTGCCCTTAGTTGTTCCTTCTTCTCATGCAAGCTCTGCAAAGTAAGGAAGGAGGAGGCAAATCTAGTAACACTAGGTCTTACAATGTCTCTCTTCTTCGTATACTTCCTCATCAAAGCCAAGGTTCTATGGTGTGCATAGATAAAGATGGTTAGAGACTTTGCTTGATCAATGCAGCCCTTAAATTTCTTGATCTTTCCCATTCCTTCAAGCATCAGATTGAGGGTATGAGTCGCACATGAGCTCCAAAATATATTTGGCCTTTTCACAAACAATAAGTCCTTTGCTGCCATGTTATTTGAAGCGTTGTCTGTGACTACCTGCACAACATTTACAGCACCCACTCGCTCAATACAGCCATCCACATATTCAAATATAAGTTGACCAGTGTGGGACTCTTCTGAGACTTCCTTTGACTCAAGAAAGCTTGATCCAGCACTACAATGCAAACAAAAGTTCATGAGGCTTCTTCTCTTCTGATTAGTCCATGCATCTGTCATGATGGAGCAACCATTCTTAGCCCAATCCTCTTCATGCACCTTCAACATTTTCTTTGTATCCTCCACCTCCTCAAACAATAATTTCTCCCTCAACTGATGCTGGTTTGGTTTCTTTCCACCAGGGCCAAAGCGGCCAGCAGCTTCAATCACTTGATCAAACTCTATATTATTGATGGCGTTGAAAGCTAAACTTGAAATAAAATCAAAACTATTATAGATTAGATCATTGCTCAATGAAAACTAGAAACATAGAATCCAATTCAAAGTTTGAATGCAAAGTGGACAGGAGCAATGGGCAAGATTATTACCATGCATATACGCCCATCTCGCAATGTAGCGCTGCAAGGTATGCAGTCTCTCTTTCCATATAGCTTCAGTTATCACTTGCTGTCGGATCACTTTGGTGTTGCTCAATGAGGCTTGATCAAGTGGCATTATGAACTTATCCATAGGCCCTCCTTTCCCAACAGCCTTGCCTGTAGCTCCATCAAGCTCTTCTACATCAATGGTCTAATATTTTATTCATCCATTTACAACTACCATCTTTCTTTTCCATAAACTATAATATTATCGTAGTCTCACTTACAAGTGGGCCCCGCCTCTAGAACCTTTCCCCTTCCCCTTCTCTGCTGCTCCGCCGCTCCAGCGCCGTGCCAACGCCGAGCCCGTGCCTCCGGCCTCCGCCTCCTCCGCGGCATCTCCGCCGCCACGCCTCCTTCTCCACCTCCCCTGCCATGTCCGCTGTCGTGCCGCGTCCTCCGCGTCCCCGCTCCACCGTCATTGGCGCCCCACTTGCCCTCCACCGCCGCCGAGTCCGCAGCGCAGGGCGCCGCCACTCAACCCGACCCGACCGCAAGGCGCCGCCGCCTCGACCCGACCGCGGCGGCCTGGACCTACCCGCGGTGGCCGCCGACGCCTCTGCCATGGGCACCGCCGCTTGGATCTCGCCTCCTCGCCTACGTCTCTGTGCCGGCCACCTCCCTCTCTCCTCGTCAGTGGCGGCACGTGAGGCGGCGGCGCTGCCGGCAATGAGGTCGCCGCCGGTCGCCTACCTCCCCGCCACGGTCCCTCGACCTCCTCCTCTCTCTCCTCTTCCATCCGCGCACGCGACAAACGGCCGGTTGACCGGGCCCACGTCACTATAGTGCGTAGCGGAAAGCTTCTATTCCGCTGGATCTGGAGGAACGCGGCCGCTCCGGTGCTTTGGCGGAGACCGTGGCGGAACCGGCTGCACCTATTTTTCCTCCAAATCCTTACGCTACGCTGCATGCCGGAATGGATGGAGGGACGGGTGCAGATGGTCTAAAACTCTACGTGCTCTTTGTTCACCCCGAAGACCAAGTAATATCTTGGCCGACACATATAGGTATGAAAGATTTCATTTTTTTTTATGCCAGTTTCTTATACTGCTGTAATATAAATAGGTATTCAAATACCCACGTAAAACTTGTACTAGTGGAAAACCAGCAATCGGTATGCAAGGAACACGTTGTGCTTCATTACCTACTCTAAGGTTGTTGCTAGTAAGTGGTGGCCTCGTAATCCTCCAATCCTGTACTGAGGGCACCACTATGATGATGGATGATGAACTACTATTGTGGGCCAGATCTCGTGTGGGTACCATCGCTCTATATTTAGTCCCGATCGATGGAGTCTCGCTATCTTTATTGTCGCCCATACATTATCAATTTTTGTTCAAAACAGTATGGGTAAATAGAGAAACTAAATATCTTGTACTCCATCCATTCTAAATTATAAATTTATTTTCAGTTTTAGGCTAAGTCAAACATAAAAGGCATCATTATTTATTATAAAAATAAATTAGTTCGATTTAATTCACCATTAAATTATATGCTTTGATAATATATTTATTTGGCAGACATTGTAAATGTTAATATTTAAAAATCTATCAAAGTTAAAATGTTTAACTTAGGACAAAATTAAGCTTTTTCTCAAACATCTCTAACTGACTTAGATTCGATTTGTTTTTCTAAGTCAAGCATCTAACTTTGACAAAGGTAATAGAATAAAGTCTAACATAGATTTTATTTTCCTCATAATGGAAGTGAGCATTTATTCTATGACCGGGCAAAAAGTCCCCCATCGGCCGGATTGCAATGTTTTTCAGCCGAGTTTTAGTGTTTTTCAACCGAAAATATTGTTTGGTCACGTAAATATGAAATTTTTACATACCATTTCATTGTATTGTGTATATATGTCATTCGAAAAGGCATAATACACACATGTATACATAATAATTTGAACACTAATTATAAATTCAAATGTCATAATTCTGAATATACAAAATACACATAGGTCCACATGAAATAGGAGTGCAAACTCTTAACAAACCTATATCTAGTGATTGATTTAATATAAATGTATAGCTATATATATCAACGGTTATAAATTTAATTCACTATGTTCATGTTATTTTGATTTAGTAAGAGATGTCTACATTAAAGAGTTGATGCTATGTTTATTTATTATTTAATTAAACGAATTCACATTGTGCCGTTTTGATTATTTGAACACAACTTGTGTGAAATATGTATATATGAACATTTGCATGGATTTGATTTATGCTTTCATGAGAGCTTTTATAGTGGTTGGAAAGGTACCCACCGGTACCCAACGGTACCACTATTTTTTTATTTTTTTAAACGCTTTTATGGCCTTTGTTGAATTTAAAAATAAAAAATATGGACACCGGTCCCACCACCCTACTATTTGGTACCGTCTAGTACCGGTACCGTGGTAACGTCTATTTTTGAACCGTTAGATTTCCTTTGATGGATGGCTCCTATTTTTTCCAACTATCATAAAATTTGTAAATGTGACATAGATATGTTTTTTATGCAATTTGTATGAATATTTTGTGTAGGAATAGTTAATATGCATTGTCAAATGAGACATGCACAAAATACAAACAAAATTCTATCACAACTTTCATATGTCTGCAACATTTTCTAGTGGTAAACAGCATCCATTCGGAAAACAACATATTCTAACTGGAAAACACCTGATTGTGCCCCGAAAGTACTGGATTTTTTTTTTTTTTTTAATTTGAAACTCCTTCCCAATCAAAAAATTCAAATTTTGGCGGATTCTGTTTCCGGTGCATTGTAAAAAGTTCTTTCCACTAGAGTTGTAACCCCTACATTGATTTTATGAGATCTCTAAAAATATATAGGGAAACAAGAGACTGTTGAAGATTAGAGCTGTGTCATCTCCTGTATCACTATATTCTTTTAGAGTAAACAGGCCGTTCGTTAGAAAGGGAAGGCGAGACAAAATCTGGCAATACATTGAACCAGACTGATTCAGATAACTGAATAATTATCTTAGCAAGTGCATGAGCTACCTCATTACTAGACCTGCTTACATGGATAAAAGAGCAGATAGCATTGGATGCATATGCCGTCATCTCAATATCATGGGTGATGATCCCTGTATGGGATCGATCCAAAACTTGCGACTAGAGTTTTTTATCAAAGAAAGACAGCCTAATGCAATTGTGACCCGATTAAAATGAAGCTCCAATGCAAAGAGGATTACCCGTCTGAATGCAATAGCCACGTGAGGATGCAATTCAGTTTCTCCATTTCACATTGCATTTCTGGTTTCCCAAATATGCTAAAATGCTATACCTAGAATAGAGGCCTCGGCGATGCAAAATGCTTGTTCAGTCTCCTAAAACCACATCTTCTTTTCAGCTCCCTCCAAATGTCATTAACATATGGACAAGACAAAAAAGTATGCTCCAAAGTTCCATTTCTCCCACAATTACAGCAGAGATCATAAGCCGGGATGTTTCCTATCCTCAATTGTTGACCTGTAGGGAGGCAATCATGTGCAAACCTTCCAGAAGAGAATTTTCATTTTAGTAGGAGCCTTGATATTCCACAAGCTTCCAATCTTTCGCAGCACATGCTTGGTCTGAAGTTTCTCCTCTGCCCTTGGCACTTGCTTTCAGGTGCACATACTCACTTCTGGCCCAAATCTATGCCGACTTTACTAGTACACGCCTGTCTTTGTGAAAGGCCAGGAAACACAATCACCAATCCGGTGTTATGGCTCAAGGGAGATATCTTCTGCTCTGCATCGGCCTGCTAGTTCCTCATTCCATACCCTAGAGGATGCATCACTCACCCTGAGATCATCGGGGATGTGGACAGTAGGGAGGATTAATCGGGTACTAAAAAGTGCATCAGGAATCCACTTATTATCAAGCGAGAGGGATAGGGTAATCAATTAGAAGATGCTCCTGTGCACCTGTCCCTGTTCCGCTGCACTCGAGCTTTCGTCGCCGCGGCGCGCGACTCATTGATCTATCCATTATCCTATCTGATCAACGGGCAAGTGGTCAAGTTGGTTCTTGTCAAAAAAAAAAAAAAAGGTCAAGTTGGTGCAGCGGCGTGGGCGTGGGCACGCCTAACCTCCGACGCCGCCGGCCGGTTCCCCGTCGGTCCTACATGTAAAGCGAGCCGTCGCACGTCACCGTCCAGGCGGCACCGCCCAACCGGATGCCAGCCGCCTCGGGTCTCTGCAGAGACTGTACACGAGTTGAGTTCCACGAACCAAAGATTCCATCACATCGATCGGAGGATGGCGCTGGCTGCCCCCAGATGATCGATCTGGACTGGATCACGGGCACTCATTGACGGAGCGCCGCCGCCTCGTGCGAGCTAGAGAATGGAATGGATTGTTTCAGTACATGGATGTCCAGGTCGTCCAGCTCCATTATCCTCGCGAGACCAAGCGTGGAAAACCGGCGTCGCGTGTGTTCACTTTTTTTCCTTCCCATAGACCTAGAGGCAGGCGGTAGAGATTAGAAAAAGCGCATATGCGTGTTTGATCTGATCAGTGGAGCGGACAGTGGTGTCGCCAATCGCCATGGATATGGACGTGACGTCGGACGGTAGAAATGCTGAGCAGATTTGCGGTTCCGCCGTGGCTTTCGTCGGTTGAGGGTCCGCGCGCGACCGGCCCACCCCACGGGTAACAGGGACGCTCGGCAGCTCGGCGTGGCCTACCTGGCCTTGAGCAGCCTGAAATAATCGGAGTCCACATGGAATGGAAGATGTTTTCGTCTCTCCACTCTTTATATAGGCCTCCACTCTTTAAATAGTATGTTGATTGACCCCGTTTGCTTTACGGTATCAGCCTAAGAGGCCCAATAAGCTGCTTTCTATAGAATGGTTCTTTTTACTTTACAATCAACCCAAGTACAGTTCTCACAAGTACATTACTACATCATTTGAGCAATAATTCTATTACAAAATGTCTAGACTCAGTTTCAAAATATCAAAGCAATTTACATGAACCATATATTACTTTCTGTTTCCATTTTGGGTTGCCTCATGTCAATATCACTTTCTAGAATCTAGAGACTAGAACATGTTTATATCTCATAAAACCTCACCTTGATTATTCTGTCGTTACCTCACCAAAAACCATTTAGGACGCCTACATACTCTTCTGAGATCAATCGAAAGTACACCATGGACCATTTTCATGAACACTAGATTACTAAAAAAAATTCAGAAATCCAACATGTAAGTATGAATGTCATGTGAATTATCTAGTTATTTAATCCAAAAAAATATAACCAATTAAAAGTTAATAATACGAATACTAATAACTATAGCAAGGGGCATTCCATAACGCACCATTGTACATCTCATAATTATAATGGGAACACTCTAATTATTAAAAAATAATATTACAAAGTAATTCAAAAGTAACAGTAGAAATAATTCAAAAAGAATATGCCCAATAGGCCTTAAAGACAATAAAAAAATACATGGAATTTATGGTAGGGAAGATGAAAGAGAAGGGACAATTAAAAAACAAAATAATGAAAAGAAAAAGATGTTGCATACATGGAGTATGTAAGGAAAAGGGTCAAAAGAAAGAATCTCAGCCCAATGAAGAAAAATGGGAAAAGTAGATGTTTAGCCATCACACACAAGGCCCCAAGTAGTAGAAGAGCAATAGTTGGGCCATAAACATTGCCACCTAGGCCAGCCTGTAAACTAAGCTGACTTGGGCCACGGTCTGGGATATATATCCTATGATGGCGGAGACGGGAGACCGAGCTCCCGCGCCTGCCCCAAAAAAACAAAAGAAACTGCCTGTCCACTCTCGACCAGCTTGCTGATCATTGTTACGGGGCTCCAGCTTCTGAAGGAATAAGTTCCTGAATTTTGTACTGCTTGGGAGAATACATACCGATTTTGTCTCACAAAATCCTCATCAGCGCATTCATTGGTTATGCAGCGGTTCACAATTCACACTTTCAGTTCACTGTTAGCAAGCTAGCATCTGTATGCTGGCCAGATTGGTTCCAGGCCAAGGTTGGCCTGGCCAAATTTTGATCAAATTTGATCAGTTTGAATTCTAAAAAATATTTAGTCAAATAGCAAATTTTTTGTTTATATGTCTTATTTGGCATTTAAATAATACTTATGAATAAGGAAATTGCTATTAACCAAATATTTTTTAAAATTCAAACATAGTCAAATTTAGCTAAAATTTGGTCTGACCAATTTTGACCTTGAACCAATCAGACCCTTATGACTAGCTGTCTCACAAGCAACGCTGCTGGCCTATGCAGAACTGCTTACTTGTAAGGCTATCCCCAATGGGCTGCCTAAAACGATTGGTTATACACTGTAGCGCTACTGTAGACAGAGAGAGATAGTTAGAATAGTAGAAAAACAGTGGATAGACAACTTTTAGACAAGCCCTTGGGATGGTCTAAGACTAGTGCTACCTGAGAAACACCGTCACATGATCTTTTAATTCTACCAAAAAGGAAAAGTTCACGAGGCAATTGAACCACCAAATCACGCAATTCCTTATTCACCTGTGACGTAATAGTTACAGAAACAGAATCACGATCGAGACGATGACACGCGAAGAAAAAGTTGGTTTCACACGTATAAAAAACTTTCATGTCCATAAAAGTATGTCCATATACAAGTACATCCTCTAAAACTATGTGCAGTAAATTGGATAAATTGATTGTCTATACACTGCAGCGACACTGTTCACAGAAAAAAAAGTAGTTGAAATAGTAGATACACAATGCATTTACACATCCTGCTGCACATAGTCTAATCTTCTTCAGCTACCTACAGCTACAGACGACGAGCAAGAGAGCCTTGCAGATGCAGATTGCAGCACATACATACGTACATACAGACACCACGCACACGGACACAGCACGAGGAGATCAGAAGAGGATAAGACTTGAGTCCCTGTCGTCGGTGGCGAGACAGGAAGCCGCCGCCGCCGCCGCCGCCGCCTGCCGGTGACCGGCAGCAAGTGCTCATCTCCACCCCGCAAGCGACGAAAACGACCGAGCGTGTCTCGTACCGGACCCTGCAGACCAGTCTCCATCTTCTTCTGGTTCTCTGGCCGTCACCAGCAACCATGCTTTCCATGTTGCAACTGCAAGCAACCGCGGCTCTCCTTCCATCACCATCCGCCCGGGAGGGAAAAGTCACGCGATTATCTCATCTGGCAGCGCCACGAACCGCGTCCGCTTCTGCAACACCCACAACAAGGATAAAAATTCATGAAGAACCGTCGTCAGCGAAAGGGACCAACAATCCGCTTGGCAATCTGCACACGCATTAGTTCTCCTCAAAAAAAAAAAAAATCTGCACAAGCATTAAGGGATAATGATGCGCCTAAGTGTATGCTGCGAATGCAGGCGAAGTAAAAACGCATGGCATAGTTAAGGTACCAATAATTCGGGTTTCCAAATGACGGGGGACGAAGGGGCGTGTCCAATCGAGACCGAAAAGAGGGTGAGCAAATGCAGAAAAGGATCGGTGATAACGATAAGGTTAATTGCGGTGAGATCATGATGAGACAGTGTCATGCAACAGCCCCGAGGTCTGACCGTGTTGTTTGCAAGAAGCTACCTAGCTAGTTTAATTGCATTAGTTCTTGTCAATCTGACTTTCTCGCTGCCAAGAACAAATAGGATCGCGGCGACTGTATGTGTAGGCTTCAGAGGTGACGGCGACTGAAAAGATCGGCCGGCCGGAGAATGAACTGATGGGCGTGGAATGAGCAACTTGGAATATTGTGATCCGTGAAACGATCCTCGGCTCAGCTTTTCAATTCAGTTGGCGGTCACTCTGCCTGCCTGCGTGTTCCGTGAAGGCACCACAGATGAGTTGAAAGAACTGGTTTTCTTTTTTTACGGGTGATGAAATGGGAAATTATGGCCATTTTTCGGCTGCCCGACTCCCATTGGTTTTTATATTTTATTACTATACTTTTCGTGGTGATGAAATAGGGTGAGCATCCCACGCAACTTGATGAATTTACAACACGCTGATGAACTAACTAGGAGTCTCACCATTTCAATGTGCAAAAATGTATGCATGCTTGGTGGCTGTAGAAAAATGTTTTGACATACGACAGCACTAGCAGCACCCCAAGCAAGAGTTTCAGCTGGGAGGGTACTTGTTTTCTGAAATATCTGCTGACAACATAAAAAACCTAAATATATGTGTGAGTTTTTTTTTTTTTAACTTCAGCAGCAGGACCAAATCAACCCTCGATATTCCGCTGTTAATCAATCAATTAAATCCTGCGAATACGACCCAGAAACGAGAGAAACCAGGGCCCTGTTTACTGCCCCAATTTCCTCTCAAAATTCACTATGCAAAAGAGAAGATTCCCCGTCACATCAAAACGCCGGCACATGCATGGAATACTAAATGTAGATGAAATAAAAAAATAATTACACAGTTTAGATGTACTTTGCGAGACGAATCTTTTGAGCCTAGTTAGGCCATAGTAGGACAATATTTACCACAAACAAACGAAAAGTGCTACAGTGGTTCTACAGTGCTTTTCAGTTCGGAACAGTGTTTTTTTCAACCATGGCTGTGTTTAGATCCAAAAAGTGGAGGCGAAAAGCAGGCGAAATCTGTCAAAATTTGGCAAAAAACATCACATCCGACACTGTAGCACATTTCGTTTGTTTGTGGTAAATATTGTCCTACCATGGCCTAACTAGGCTCAAAAGATTTATCTCGTAAAGTACATCTAAACTGTACAATTTTTTTTTGATTTCATCTACGTTTAGTACTCCATGCATGTGCCGGCATTTTTGATGTGATGGAAAATATTCTTTTTCATAGTAGAATTTAGGAGAAAGTTTGGACGTAAAGATAGCCCATCTAAACACACCCCAGAACAGAGAACTCAACTACCGGTACGTGTACTCGAGTACGAGAGTGACAATCAACTGTATTTCGCTGCGAGAGCCGGCAGCCGACCGGTCAAAACCTTGACAAATTCTCGCGGTCTGTTGTACTACCTGTACCCGTGCCCAGCCGCCCACACAACCAACAATGCGGCGCCGGATCTGACGGCAAATGAATCCGGCGTGCCAGGAACGGCATCAAAGCTCTGTCTGTGTGAGCCATTTGCTCGAGTGCGCGGTGGCGCCGCCTCTCGCCTTTTTTCCCCTTCACGCGACGATCCCCCTCCACAGCACTGAGCATCACCCATGGTGGCCGGCCTCAGCTCACCTTTTTTTTTCCGTGAGGTTTCCTCAAGAAGCTTTTTTTTTTTTTTTTGATAAGGCTCAAGAAGCTTTTTGAGTGAGGTGACCACCTCCCCTCGTCCTCGTCCTGGTGGGATACGCTGTGATCCACGCCGCTCGCCGCACAGCTTGTATTGCCCAGAACACAAACGTAAAGGTTGTTGAGAAAGGTAACCCCCATCAGCAATGGCCCCCTTTTCTGAATTCTACTAGCAATTACCTAAAGTTATCTGCTACTATCATTGCAAGAAGCCGAGTTTGAGTTTGTCTGGTCGGTCCAGATAAGGATTAGCCAGCTAACCTGATTGTTAAATTGCTAAAACAATCTGAGCTAAACACGGGCGTTTGGATTTGAGCATATATATAAATTATAAATGGAGGGGGTGCAAACTTGTGTTTGGGTTTCTTGTGAGAAACTGATGGCCATTTCTTGTGTCAGCATGATCTGGAGCCTCTGTCACCCAGATCAGGGACATGGAATGGGGCCCCTCAGTAATTAGGTTTAGTCTAGCGTGTTGAACACACTCCTGGCAACATTAAGCTCCAGATCAAAGTGCCCGAGAGGACACGTAAGGGATCCGAGTGGTTTCAGACATGTTATTATGCACTGGTCCCAAATCTCACTCGCTCTCACTTTCACCACCTCAGTTTATACGGTTTATACGTTGTATATCTACAGTGTATAACTCGCTCTCTACTGTGCAGGGCTCTGTTTTGCGTGTATTCGTGATCCAGGCTCCAATACTAACTATCCAAATTAGTTGCTTTTGAGTTTCCTAAATTTAAACGTATCCTTTTGTCACTACCTTCATTTTGAATCCGTAAGAATTTTCAAATAGTAGGAAGATTACGAAAATACTTTTACGTCGAAATTGCACTTGAAGAGATTGGTGGACAACGTTATATGACGTACCGAAATTCAGTTAGCTTTAGTTTTGTGCAGACTAATCCAAACATTTGCAAAGGTCGTCAACATATATTTTTTAAATACTTTGGTGTTTGGTCCAAGTTTGACTTCAAAAAATTAAACGTGAATTGTAATTTGGAATGGAGGCAGTAGAACTTTAACACACGTGCCTCACACAGGGGTAAAGGACTCTACTTGCCGAAAATCAATGGATTTAACTCTACTTTTATGCTGACTAATCCAGACATTTGCAAAGGTGTTGTTAGTGTGACAATTACTGGATTTTTAGTGCAAGGTCGTTCAAACAAGCGACAGGGACGACGAAGGGCGAGAAAGAAGGGAACATGTGAAAGCTCGGAATTGTACGTTCTGCATATAATAAATAAACAATCTGCAAGAGACGGATGCGGCGCGCGCATTACCTCTTTCCGGTTGCCCTTGACGTCCGGCGACGCGTACTCCGGCGTGCGGGCCACCGCGGGCCACCTTTCGGGGGTCCTTGGCGCCGCCGCCTTAGCGCCGCCCGCCGGCATCATGAACCCCGTGCCCCAGTCGGGCGTGGCGGCGAACCTGGTGGGGCTCCGCTCGGGCGTCTGCGCGAAGGCGCCCCAGTCGGGCGTGGGCACGAACATGGGGCTCCGCTCGGGCGTCCGCAGTATGCCCCTCTCGGGCGTGGCGGCGCCGCTGCCGGCGGCGGCGGAGGACGCGCAGAGCTGCATGATCCTGGCGGCGGCCTCGGCGCCGTCGCGGCTCTCGGCCATGAGCTTCTCGACCTGCGCCTTGGGCAGGCGCATCCGGAGCCGGACGGGCCCGCCCTCGGAGGCCGTGGAGAGCGGCGAGGCCGGCGCCGTGGCGGCGGACGCCGGGAGCGAGAGGTCGGAGGTGGAGCGGCGGGTGAGCATGAGCGACTCGAGCCGCTCCCGCGCGCCGACGTGGAGCGCGCCGGACCACGCCCGGCGCGGCGGGGCGGCGGGGCGGGGCAGCGCCACCAGGAAGTAGAGCCGCCCGGGGCGGAGCTGCGCGTCGTGCGCCAGCGGCCGGGCGCGCACGCCCAGCAGCTTCACCTCCTCGGACTCGAGCAGCTGGAACCCCGGGTGGTCGCGCAGCACCGTGCCCGCGAACGCCGGCGGCTTCACGCGGAACGCCGTGCCGTCCAGCTGCATCACCTTGGCGCCCTTGCGCCGCCCGCCGATGCTGTTGCCCATTGCCGCCTGCCCTTCGCTTTGGGCGTGGGTGGGTGGGTGGCACGGCCGGGCTGTGTTGCTCTTGGCTTTGGCCTCCTCTGCTTTGCTCTCCTTCTCCTCGCAGGCGGCAGGCAGGCAGGCAGCTCGCCTTGGATTGGAGCTGGAGCTTGGAGGTGCGCGCTTGGTTGAGTTTGGCTGCTCGCTTTGTTGTATCTATGTGTTGTAGCGGCGTAGGGCGTGAAGGAATTTAAAAGGAGGGTAGGGAGGTGGGGGGCTTGGGGGTCAAAGGTGACGGTGGGTATTCGGCTCAAGGACAAGGAAATATGTATTTTGTCAGTAAATCATTTTGTAAGGTAGTTCATTATTTGCGAGACGATGAAGAGATTATTCGTTAGGCCACAACTCATAGCTAGATCACATCACGTGTGACTAACTAATTTCTCGTGTCGATATGTGTGTGAATGTGCCATGGCGTCTTTATGCCGTGATTTCCAGGCTTAAAAGGATAATGCGGCGGAGCCAGAAATGGATTAAAGTGTGGGATAATTTTAAAGGAGTAATTAATTGGAAAAAAGTTTATATAACTCCCTGAAGTACGTGTGGTGGGATACATTACCCACCTAAACTACGAAATCGGATGTTTTGCACCCTAAAGTATCAAAAACCGGTCAAATAACCCCCTAAGTGGTTTTGGCAGGTGGTTTTGATGACGTGGCATATGTTAATATGTCCAAATCACCCCTCCAACTGTTTCGGTTGGTACACTTTACCCCTTGATAAATTTGTATTCTTTATTTCTCCATGTGCAAATTAAGTTTTAAAGTTTAAATTTTGTAATGGCATGGAAGATATTATAACATATGCTAGGAATATTTGTGTTGATTTTATTATACTTTTTTATTAGTTAGACATTTAATAATAAATTAACTTTGCTAATATAAAATTGTAAAGAAATATAACCACAAAAAATCACTATTTTTCTAATATAATTTATGACCCCCACTATTACCTTATAAATTTTAAACTTCAAAGTCAATTTTTAGACGAAGAAACAAAATATATAAATTTATCAAGGGGTGGATTGGACCAAATGAAATAGTTGGAGGGGTGATTTGAGCACATCAGCATACCACATCATCAAAACCACCCACCAAAACCAATCAGGGGGTTATTTGACCGGTTTTTGATATTTTAGGGTGCAAAACATCTGGTTTCGTAGGTCAGGGAGTGATGTATCCCACTACACATACTTCAAGGGGTTATATAAATTTTTTCCTAATTAATTGGTACTTTGGTAGTATACGAGACATTTTTTGACACAAGGGACACAATGGATATGAAACTTATGTTGCTATGTTACTTTTTGTTTGTTGAGAAAAAATACATAGAATAACTTAACCTGATGGACTACTTTTCATTTGTTGAACCAAAAAATTCAATGCGCATCCTGGAGTTATTGGGCCGCAACCGAGGCTGCAGCCCCCGCTCCACTCCTGATAACGTGGCTAGTGATGAAGCTAGATCAAATAGAAGAGGGTGTGCATAGGCCTACCAAGGGTTCGAGTCGACCTATATGTGGATGTGAACCGATCTTTGATCTAGCCCATGGATCAAAGCAGGCCAACCCCAAAACAAAGTGGGGCGAGAGGGTCATGTCCTTATCTAGGGTTTGCAATTTCGGTTTGAAATTTCTGAAAATTTGGCTTTTTCAGTGCGGTCCGAAATAAATTATTTTTGAAATTTTAAGAATTTTTAGGGATATTATACAAAACAATTAATAGAAATATTAAAATAATTTAAAATTGAAATTTTGGAAATTTCGGAGGGGGCGAAAATTTTCAACATTTGGATTTGTAAACTCCGACCCTATCGACCCTAGGGCCAAATCGACCCTAGGCTTGGCCCTTGTGAGCTCCTCTGTGCCGTCCACCACACCTCGCTTGGCTCTGTCCCCCTGATTCTGCCTCCTTGCTTCTCCGGCATGTCAAGCCTCTATAGCTATGTGCTTTTCTGTCAGACAAGACCTAATGCTTCGTGTTTCTGCGGTGGGCAGCCAACAAATCTCTCCTCTCTGTCATTGGAATCGCCTCAGGTTATCTCCGACTTGCCCAATACATCGAGCTTGATGGCCGAAGTATTATACATAGAATGGAAGAAAAGAGAGGTAGAAGTAGAAGAATGAGGAAATCAACACCTTTGTGTCTTTGTTGATGATTTGCCACTATTACCAGGCCAGAGGTTCACACATGATGACCAGGAGTGAGAGGTAAAATGAATTTAGCCTTTGTTTGCTTCTCTAATGTAGTGTCACAGGCTCACAGCGAAAACGTATGGAGCACCACACATGCTCATTGATTGGAAAAGCTTGACGATGTTTATTTGCTTTTGGACACTGTGCCACAAACGCTACACCTTACATGCCCTTATACCCTTATGAGATTATTCGAAAGGCATCTTTTCATCTACATGTAATTTTTTCATGTTGCCAAATTTAAATCTAATTTTTTTATCAGACCTTTGATATATATAAACATCAATAATATGTGATCAGAGGGTCTAGTATTTATAGCTAGTTAACAAAATTATACCAAGTACTTGGTTCTTAACTTTTTTGTTTGATAAACATAGTACAGACACAGACACTCACAAACACACATGTACACTCGCCCTTGTGAACATGCGTACGCACACAAAAATTGACAGTGACAACTAGATGATTTAATGTGAGTGGTGGATAACTGTTTGGAGAAAGAGATAGTTCTGCATTAAGCAGCGGGCATGGCAGCAATGTGACAAAGGCGCAATTGGATGGTGGTGGTGAGTGGTGAAAACAGAAGGATCAACTAAGCATGCGAGAGCTGTGTAGACTGGTCAGTCAAGTAAAATTAACCATGCGCAAGCTAGATACAATAAATTATCATGGAGTCTCTTTTTCTTGCGAATATAAATTTATCATGGAGTCTGCTAGGAAAGCATGAGGTAAGACATGGGGTAAAAGCAAGCCTTTCGACCACATTCGTCTAGTATAAATTTTAGGCCATTTGACTTTTTGACACCGAGTTTAACCAACTCGTCACCAGCTCGTCTTATTAAAAAAATTGCGAAAATATAGAAGTCGTATAGTTAAAGTACATTAATATATGATACATATGATAAACTAAATCATAATAAAAATAAATGATGTTTATAATTTTTTGAATAAGACAAGTAACTCAAAAAATCAAACGAATTATAAATTAGTCCAGAGGGAGTAAGCGCTAAGTTGTGCTATTTTTTACTCTATAAGATTATAAGCTAGCTGGATGAACACCGTGCACACAAAATTTGATAATACAAAAGCAGTGAAAGCTTTTGTTGTTGAGAGCGTGCGTGCCTGAGCCTGCCATTATAAGCAAAGGAAAAGTATTGAATTCTCCACAATTCGATTGGCTTGAATCTTTTTTCTGGTTCCGATTTCCGCCCCCTACAATAATATAGCTTAGTACTCTTATAAAAAATTTCCGCCCTCTACAATAACATAGCTTAGTACTCTTATAAAAAAAAAGCTTAGTACTCTATCCGTTCGTGAATATACAACGCAGTTGATTTTTTTCTACAATTTTAATTGTTCGTCTTATTTTTTAAAAAAATATTCAAACATTACAAGTCATACTCAAAATAATTTTAATGATAAAACAAATGCTAAGAAGATAAATGATAGAATTTTTAAATAGGTACGTTTGCCAGTAGATGTAAGTACACATGTAATTAAGTGTTTTTTTTTTTGCGAGGAATCAAATTTGAAACTACGAGGAGGCGCCGCCGGGGGCTCATCCCCTCCACATGAGTGGACCAAACATTCGTCCACCCACCCGCTTCTCATTTTAAGTTTTTTTATTGGATCTAATTTCTGGTTTGACCCATATCTAACTTAAATTCGGCCCAAATTATATTTCATAAAAATAATATTTTGTATTTATAAAAAAATATTTTTAGTATGCAATACTGATATTCTACGTGAACCAAAAAAAATATTCTAATTTCTATATTGAAATATTCAAACTTTATATGAAAATATTCTATTTTTACAGAAAAATATTTTCAGATTCACAAAAAATAATATTATATTTAAAAATATAAGAAATATTCTAACTTTGAGAATGAAATATAATACCTTCACAGGATGATTATTCTAGTAAAAATATAATTAAATAATATTCTACCTTCATAATAAAAGAAATATTTCTACTTCATAGTAAAATAAAAAATATTCTATCTTCATGAATTAAATATTCCACGATCGTAATTCTGTCTTTGGAATAATAATATTCTTCGTATTGAAAAAAGTTATAAAAGTTAACAAATAAAAATAATTTTTTTAAAAAAAGGATAAAAGAAAGAAAAAATACAAATTAACATGGAAAAGGAAAAAAAAATACAGTGGAGAAATAATATATGGACCAAATTAGGTCCAATAACCATCTAAAATAGAAGAGAGATAATGGTGGGTGAACGGTGGATCCGGTCCCGCTGATTTTCGGGCGCCGCCGCCCTTTCTGCCTCGGCGCTCGACGCCACAAGGTGCGCAGCGTCGTCCTCATGTCCTGTCTCGCGGAGAGAAGAGCTAGCTGCTCTTGCATTCCATTATATTTCTCCGCCTGTCACGCCGAGGACGGACGGACGGACGGACGAGCACGTGTCCAGCGGCAAGGTCAATCACGCCGGGACGGCCGGGCCCTGTCACCTCACGGTGCCCTCCCCGCCCCGGGGCTGATCTGCCGGCGGCGATCGATGCGGCATCGCGACGCTGTCGTCGTACGTCAAGGGAAGGCGGCGGTGGCGTCGACCGACTCGCTCGCCGGGCGCTGCCGTGTGGCGCGCACGGACGCGACTCGGCCGTGGTGGTCTCGTGGCCTCGTGATTTGGCTCTCTGTGAGCGTGCCGTGCGTGCGCGGTGGCAGCTCGTCGTGCCCGCCGGTAACGTACGACGCGTCGGCGCTGAAGAAAACGCAGGGAGCGCACGTGCTCATCGTAGAATCGGGGGGCCTGTCCTGCCTGCGTTCGTACGCAAGTACTACGTCGTTGAACCGCAATCATCGGTGTACCGCGCGCCCGCGTGGCGGTCGTTTTCTTTCGATACACTTCAGTTTTTGATGTTGCATAGTAACGGAGTACTGTACAAGAGGAAGTCACACCCACACCCACACCCACACACCTATTAGTTAGACCAGTTGGATTCACCTGCATGCACTCCGCTAGCTGCTCTACTCGCCGCTGCTAGTCTAGCTAGTTGTGAAAGGGAATCTTCATCTTCGGCAGTCGTCGCGGCACCAAACCGGCGCCGCAATCGTCACACCCTTCCCACTCTACCAGACACGGGGTGCCTTTTTTTCCCAGGATCCCAACCGTCCCCCATACACTATTACTACTAGCTCAGCTGCATGTGCATGATACTCTATCTGTTGCATCGTCAAGGCACGCCGCCCGGGGAACTAGAGCAGGAGCAAGATCGAGCAACCAACACATGGCCCCTGGCCAGTGACGCAGCAGTGCTTCTTCTTCTTCTTCCGCCGGCGCTCGTTGGCCCTATCCGATCCGTCCTCAATGCAAAATGTTGCAATCCGTTTTGCCTGGGAATCTGCAGCCGTTCACAGTGCATGCTCCAAATAACCAGATATCTTTGATGCCGCTGCACGTACAACTAACGCACGGTTGGTGGAGGCCGGCACCGAAGTCGCCGTCGCACGGCAGGGCACGGACGCGCCCGTCGTGCGTACAACGTGGCGCCGAGCGAGGTTGTTTGTTGCATGGATCGGCGCCGCGCCGCTGTCCGAGGGCCGGCCGGGCTGCATTGATTTCGCCGGCGGCACAGGGGTTCCCGGCCGCTGTGCCGGCGAGACGCCCCACTACGTACCACGTCGCGCGGCCGGTGGCTCTACTTCTGCCCGGCAAGGTTGACACAAACACCTGAACCTGGCCGGAGAGCCGGACGGACGGTTCCGGCGCTGGCGCGGTTGTTGGGGGTCAAACTGCGCCAGTCACGCGACGTATTACGCTCCGGTTCCGATGACCAGTCATTGCCATTGCCAGTGTGATTGTGCGAATAAGGCGATCGAGTCAAACACAGAGGGCCCTCCCACGAACGCGTGCCAAGACCTCAGCGTGACGTCTCAGCGTAACCAAATGGCAAATTCTCGCGGACGTCGCCCGAACAGTCTCACACGCCCTCTCGCCGCCGATCGATCGCTGGCACGCCCGTCAGCGAGCACGCGACGCGACACCTGGCTCGCCGTCGGCCTCGATCGGCCAGTGTGTTGATCGAGCTGTGCCGGCGACGGCGACACGGTGGGGGGTTCCAACAGCGCCGCGACGTACGGGACGCCGGAGCGCGACCGCGCACCAACCCCGCGTCGTCGTGATGGGCGGAGCGAATGGCTCCACGGATTCAGCAGGCAGCGCGCAGACGCCGGCGCCGCGTCTGTGCCTGGAGCTTGATCAACTCCGACTGCCGCCGCCGCCGCCGCCGCCTGGACTCCTGGGATATCTGGTCAGGCTTCGACACGGGAATTCCCGCAACGCAACAAATGTTTGTAGAGTGTACGCGACGAGACTAACTGGCACGTGCGTCGAGCGCGGCAGATAAACGTGCGCGCGTGCGTGCGGGGCTCGCGCACCGGCCGATCGATCCCGTATGCGCGTGCGTACGTACGTTGTATTCTCAGTCAAATACACGCAACACGTACGAATGGAAAATCTGTTTGTACTGAAAATCAAATTTAAGTAATAAACTGGACAGTGATAATAATTTTGCTAGGACCCGCGCCTTGGTTTCCTACCTAGTCTTGGGTTTCAATTATATTGTAGCCTTGCGCTTTCACATAGCAAACGGTCACGTGCAAATCTGACCAATTTTCCTTTTCATGAGAACATTTTTCATGATAAGTGCTGTACTAGTACAAAATTTGGATTTTCATCAGCTACAGTTGCAGCAACCCTCCTCCACGTTTTCTCCGGCTGCACCAAATCTTCCATCACGTTTTCAGATTGAGAACAACGTCGCAAAAAGAAAAGGTAGGAGTTCCACACACTAAAATAAATTATTGCGTGTATGTGTATAATATAGAACAATGGCGCATTTGTTTGTACACGCTTCTCGTGTAATCTCACTGAACCATACATCAGTGACGTCAAACAAAAACAGAAATGAAAAAGATCGAGCTGAACGAATTATTCGAGGAATCTCGTGTACCTTACACATGTTGGCAGGTCCCATCGTGCTAATTTGCTTATGACCCGCGCTAGATTCCTTGCATTGTAGTTGTAGGCTTGTAGTCACACTTAAACCTGTCTTGTGCCAAGTTCACATTGCAGTGATGATTACATTATTATTGCCTTTCCTTTCATGGGAAAGTTCATGACAAGTGCAGTTTTGAAATGTCGGAGCATAATCAACTCCTGCCACTTCGGCTGCAGAAATCTTCCGCTGTATTGGCAGTTAAGAATCGTGGCCACTTCCTCGCTCCGTCCAAAATATCCTATGCGCCCAATCCAAACAACGGATGTATAGGCCGTGATTATACATTTTTTTTTTACCCAAAACAAACCTAACTTGAAAAAATCAACCCCAAAAGGAATCATCTTAAATAACGCGCGGGTCCGTCCTTGATCCAACCCTTGAAACCGTGCACATTTCAGCGAATAGACATGGCATTTGCCACGTTTACTTATACACTAGAAGTTAGAACGGTGAAGTCAAACTTACAAATTGTAACAAAGGAGGAGAAGAACAAGTTGAATGAATTATTTGTCTAATATATACGTAGCATAATTAGAGTTCATCATTCTATGTTTCTAGAACCCTCATCATTAGTTTATTTTAGCAAAGAAGTCTTGTCGTTGTTGACATAGCAATTGCAATTAGTAATGTTTATATTCTAACTGTCTTTTCTATCGTAGAAAAAAACCATGAGAGAATATATTCAAACACACTCCACGTGCATCGATTTGGGGACCGTAATCAACTCCGCGCGCAGGCAGGAATCTTCAGTTCCATTTACATCATGTTATAATCTCATGGAAAAAACCATTTTTTTATATTAGAATGGTAAACGAAAAAAACGTGTGTGTTTTGCATATTTTTGTATCCTTTTTATTCTCAGTCAAATTGACAGATTAAAAAAGAATTGTCGTCGCGTTTCTCGGTTCCATATATGTATCCTGCTGGGACCTCCGTAAGTATTCTCTTGGCAAGACTGCAACCAACGGATATTGGTTTCCAAGAATTCTTTTAGGCACGTTTCTGAGTGTCAGAGCATTCATTTTCAGCAAATAAACATGCCACTTTTGTGTGCTTGCTTGTGTAATCTAAAACAAACATAATGGAGTCAAATTTACAAAAAGAAGAGCCGAAGAATTGTTCAGGTCCAAGAGCTTGTGAAGTTTCATCACGCTAATTAACTTGTAAGACCATCTTTTTGCGAAAAAAAACTTGTAAGACCATCTTACTTAAAGAATAATGTTTTTGTATTATTATATTTTGGGACACATATTGCATGACCAACAACTATGATTGAGCTGACTTAGCATGTGTCTCAGTAACTCCTCAAGCAATTTGCAATTTTTTGTTTGCCTCTACTCTTCTTACTGTTTCAACTGGTCCAGTTTCTCCTTGATAAGATTTGTCTTATTACTCTCCACAAACAGGCCAAGTTTTTAATCTTTATTGGATGACATAGACCACAATAACATATGTAAAACCATACATTATAGATTTTCCATCATTTTTGGTAGGTTAGGATATCTAATAATAAATGAACCTTAAAATATAAAATGTATAAAAAATAATTATGAAAACTTTATAATATATATTTTTACCATATGTTATGATGTCCGCTATCAGCATAGAAAATTTGAACTTCAAATTGTACCGCTAGAAAACTAAAACTAAAAATCTAATTAAGGAGTAGGTTGAACTAATTGAAATAGGGGAGTAAATTGATCTTTTCTAATTTTTTAAGGGGACATCGGTGTACTTCGTTGTCTATAGGATGCTCGTTTCATGTCACTAGGACAGTATGGAAATTAATAAGAATTTTCTTTTAACAGTATCATACTAATATATAACTTTTACAACGTTTGAGACTAATATGAGCCATCTATTGTTAAAAAAATCTAATGCCTAAAAGATACAAAAGTACCAAGCGGAAAGTATAAAACTAGAAGAATCAGTACCCTAAAAGTGGTGGGACAAGTACTAATCAATTTTTAGTAAAACTTACCATCAGGACTTTCCAAAATTTATTGTAACAAACCTCTTAGGGCTTGTCGGTTTGCCTAGTTTTGGAGGGGATTGGAGGAGATTTAATCCCTTTCTATTCAAATTTGACTGCCAAGGGATTAAATCTCCTCCAATTCCCTAGGAATTTCCCCTAATCGAACACACCCTTAATGCATCGACAGTAGCTGTCACAGTAAAAGAGCTCACAAACAAAACATATATTGTGGTAGTGGTACAGTGGCCTACATACAAATCCCCAAAGTGTTATTTTTTTAGCAATACTACATCTGTGGATACATAATTAACTTGACCTGAAAGAATACTAGTCATATCCTCTTTATTAACTAGATGATACCTAGCGTGTTGCTGCTGAACTTTCATAGCATTAAATAGAATATGATATATAGACAGCATGAAAGAAAATATATCACTACTACAATAATTCGTAACAGGAATAGCTCTAGACACCCCTATAAGAACGGTTTTGGTAAATATTCCCGCTCGTGGGTTCCTGTAGTGGAATATGCAGTAGGAACGGACCTGAACCGCTCCTGCAGTGGTCACAGCAGGATCGGGCCACGATTGCACCGCTCCTGCAGTGGTCACGGCAGGATCGGGCCACGATTGCACCGCTCCTGCAGTGGTCACGGCAGGATCGGGCCACGATTGCACCGCTCCTGCAGTGGTCACGGCAGGAGCGGGCCATGATTGCACCGCTCCTGCAGTGGTCACGGCAGGAGCGGGCCATGATTGCACCGCTCCTGCAGTGGTCACGGCAGGAGCGGACCCCGATTGCACCGCTCTTTCAGTAATCACAGCAGGAATGGTCCGTGATTGCACCGCTCCTGTTGTGACCACTGCAGGAGTGGCTCTTGTTTCAGCCGCTCCTACTGATGATACTAGCAGGAGCGGCTATAATATGAGTCGCTCCTGCATATTTTTTTGAAAGCTCCTATTTCTTTTCCGCCCTATACTTTGAAAGCTCTATTTCATTCCCGCCATATTTGAAAAAAAGCCCCCTATTCTTTCTCGCTATATTTCTCGAATATTAATGCTTTCTCACTATATACAAATCCATATATATACATTAATTATCAAGGCACGTTTACATACGCATTCAAGTTTGTGAATCTTGTCGTGCATTCTATCAAGTTACAAAAGAAACAGCATAGGTTGTATACACATACATCGTGCGCAACAACTTAATTACACATGGTGATACTCCCACTCGATCAATGGAAGATATTTTTCATCTTTTGCTAAAAAATCATCGTGATCGAAGAATTCCCCTCGCCGATTGAATATTTTATGCATCGTGAAACGGCATAGGTCGCCAACTTGTTCATGAGATCTAACTCGTTGAGAGACCGATCTTTCAAAGGGATAGGGGCCTGAACAAAAAAAAAGATGATATGAGTGTTTGTGCCAAGGTGTTCTTCGTTATATGCACACATGCAATACATACAATGAAAGGAGATAATGAGATATGTGTTTTTAAGCACTTACATCTTCAGGATTTGTTCTGTACCTTCCATTGACTTTAAAGAACTCAAATACATAGTATCCACATTATCCACTGCCCCTTGGTTGTTTGTGGCACTATTTTTTTCACAACAGTTTAATTAGTTTGAGACTTATAATACAATATTTGAACTTACGTCGGAAATTAGGCTCCGTAGAGTATACCGGTAAGTAGGCTCTGTAGACGATGTTGCCCTGACGCTTAGGATGAAATGTCAGTTCATACTTTTTCTTCGCCATTTTGAAAGCTCTATTATATAGAAACTCATATTAGTAAGACGAAATGACACAAAGATATATATATATATATATATGAGAATTTAATATGGTAGGTATATATTTTACACTCATAGTATATTCATAATGATCTTATATCTCTTGGGATCGACATTCAATAAGTCCAAAACCAATACTTTGCTTTCTTTAGACATGATGTATAGACAGATCCAGTGTCCGCTGCAAATAGCAAAGTACATGAAGTTATATAGATGATCGTGTGTGTTTAATTTTCACTTAGTATCAATGCAAAGGTATTTGACATACTCAAAGTTGTATGGAGCAAATATTTGGTTTTGTTTTTCTTCATAGAAGAATGTCAGGGCAGTGACAATATATGCGGCAACGGTCCTCTGCGTTTGTTTGTGTAACTTTTGCTGGATTGCCTCCTTCTCACTTTTTGTTTACCCTGCCGCAAGTTTGTCGCTATCGTCCTTTAGCTTTAGTGGCCAGTCGTGGCTATCCTGATTAATTAATGAAGGGTCTAAGAATCCGACTCTTTTATCACCCATGCTTTTAGCCATTTGCCACTGCATCCTGAAAGATATATTATACAGCGAATGGATGTTAAATACGAGAGTATATTACATTAATTATGCACACTTAATGGGATTGGCAGGGAGACGTACATGCACCAAAGGGTCATCGCAGTGATGTCCAACTATCCTAGGCGGAACATGTTATGAAACTCCAAAAAATCGACGATTGTACTTTTGTTTAGTGTGTTGAAACATCGACTGGGAATGGAGGCCATTACTAATGAAACTTCAAGTCTACTTGCCCTCAAGTACCAATTGTGAAATCTTTTTATCTCTCCTGGCATGTGTTCACTATTAGGGCATGTACAGTGCATCACTGCTTACAGGGATGCTTAAAGACAGAGAAATGCTAAGCACCACCTAAAAAGCTAATTGCTACAATGCAAAGGAGGTGCTTATATATGTCCAACTACCTCATTAGCACCCATTAAGCACCAATGCTTAAGTAAGCACCTCATACACCTTCTAAGCACCTGGTGCTAGAAAATAAACCGGTTTTTATTGCTAATCACCTTCTATAAACATCCCATTGTACATGCTCTTAAGAGCCCAATCCGGCAGAAAGGGTTTGTCACATTCTGTCATTCGTACTTCATGGGGCAAATCGGCAATTTTGTCTAGTCCAATGAAGGATTTGTAGTCTTTTAGATCGGGAACCGAAACTGATGTTGTCACCTCCTTATCCTTTCCTGCCTGTTTTTTCTTCAACCACTTGTCCACCTCCGGTATCGCATCTTTTTCATATGTACGTACCAATGTTGGCACCGCTGGAGGGGTAGCATCTTTAGCTGTTGCTGCCTCCTCGGCCTTTGGAGGTGTTTCCGGCTTCTCAACGGCATCAGGAGGTGTAGCCGGCTTCTCAGCGGCATCGGGAGGTGTACCCGGCTTCTCAACAACATGATCCAGACAAACTGAATCTGCATGTTCGATTGCTAGTTGTTCGGATTTCTGTAGTTGTTCTCGTGGCGTCAGGTTGAGAATGTATTTCTTATTCCACAAGATAAATTGTTTCACAGACTGGTCGAGGAAGTGGATCCCCTCTGGCGTGGGGATGTCTATCATTTCTTCTGCGTGTTTATCTTCAACGCTAAGGACCTTGACCCTTGCATATTCCGGCGGGATTGGAGTGCCATGGAAAAGACCGCTGCCAGGAATCGCTATTGCCTTTGCTACCTCCTCTGTCCTTACATGTATTCTAAGTGGGATGTGCAGCTCACAAGGAATCGGAGACTTGATGCTGTCAACTGGAAAACTTGGGGGTAGTTGGATCTCAGGACTACCAGCGGTGTTGCCCGGTGTAGAAAGTTTACCCTCAGCCATCAAGAAACTTCTGAACTCTTCCATAAACACATCCTTTGCAGTTTCTCTCATCTCTTGCTTGAAGCGATCATGTTTTTATATTTGTACCTGTCCGCGGTGAACCCCTCCTTCCAGTTCATCTTGGACGAGAGCCCTCGCACTCTGCCTTCGTGTTCTTTTGTGGCTAATCCTTGGGTCAAGACATCTTACTCTCGATCACTGACAAATTTGCCCTCTTTCTCTTGCTCTGCCTAAAACTTGATTCTTTCCACCACCTCTTTGGTCTGAGATTTAGCAAAATCTCTTTCTCCCCAAGGCATCTTGACCTCTCTGCCCTTGACCCATTGGAACGTCCGTTCATTTAACCCTTCGTACGGTTCAGATAAACCCTTTAGCTATCAAATCTTCTATTTTTTTCTGCCATTTCTCAGCTTTGCCAGCGTACCCAGCAGGCCCAAGATGTGGCTTGTGCACGTCTCTCTTTGCAAGCGCTGAATTCACTTTGCTAAGCTTTTGGGCTTGCCCAGTTGTCCTTTACCTCTTGAACTCATCCCACTGGGCTTGGGTGATCTTACCGTACTCCTCAAATAGAGTAAGGTCGTTCTTCAAATACTTGTTAGTGAGGTCTGTTTTCCATTTACGATAAGAATACCCCATCTGCTTAAGAGCGTATGCCTTTGCCTTCTTCTCGGTACCATCTAGGAACTGGAACCATTTCTTAGCTCTACCCATAAGAAATCCTTCTTTGATTTTGGTACCTCCCGCAATCAGTCCACGTTATCTCCATCCATGTCCTCATTACCACCCTACGGCGTTGCGGAACTTTGCTCTCACCTCAATAGGTTTCAGTGGTTCTCCAGCAACGCCAACCTCCCTCATAGTGTAAATTGTTTCTACTAATTTGTTCTTGGCTCACTTTCCTATACGTTTTCTCTTGCTTGTTCCGGTTTTCTGAGGGTCAGCTTCGGCCATTTGTTGTTCGGGCCGAGTGTCAGCTTCGACCATTTGTTATTCCTGCTTCGTACGAGAGTGTTAACGAAACGATGAATTTATATCCTTACGACTAAACGATCGCGTTTGGGCTCACACCTCGAGGAAGGGCACGTAGTTAGGATCCTTCGCGATTTCTCGATCGCGTTTGGTGGCAAGTACGTCCGCGGCATGTGGGTCTTCCAACTCGATATTGTCATCTGCCGAGTCAGAATTGAGTGCGTTTTTATCGAGAAGAATTTATTCGAGAAATGCATTGTCCTCTGGGACTCGCGACGGTGACCTAACTATTTTTTTCTAGAAGACGAAGTAATCTAACAATGAGTATATCCATGACAAATAAAGATGAGTATATACATGAAAAATGAATATACATGAAAAATGAGTATACATGACACATGAATATACATAAAAGATGAAAATATATGAAAAATGAGTATACATGACACATTAATATACATAAAAGGTGAAAATACAAGAAAAATAAGTATACATGAAAATTGAGTATAAATGAAAAATGAGTATACATGAAAATACATGAAAATCAAATATACATGAAAATTGAGTATACATGAAAAATGAGCATACATGAAAATCGAATATACATGAAAAAAATATACATAAAAAAGAAATATACATAAAAATAACTAGTCACTATTGTCAAAAAAAATAACTAAAACTACTAACTAAAATAAACTATCTACTTACTGACTAAAACTACTAACTAAAATAAACTATCTACTCACTAACTGCACTATTGGCAAAAAAAAAATACTAACTCATTACACTAAACTAATTACACTAAAATATACTAACTAATATACTAAATACTAACTAACTAACTAACTAACTAAAATAACTAGTACTAACTAAAAAACTAACTACTGATTAAACTAACTAAAATAAACAACTAAAATATACTAACTAACTAACTAAAAAATAACTAGTACTAACTATAAAACTAACTACTAACTAAAATATACTAACTAAACTACTACTAATAACTACTACTAACACAGAGGTGGAGGAGGCGGACCGGCGGTGGAGGAGGCGACCAGCGGTGGACAACGAGGCGGGGCGGCGGTGAGGAGGCCGGCGCCGAGCTGCTCATCGCGGGGCGGTGAGGAGGCCGGCGGCGGGGCGGCGGTGAGGAGGCGTGCCGGTGTCGCGGCGGCGGGGGCGAGGAGGCCGGCGCCGAGCTCGTCGCGGCGGCGGTGCGTGAGGAGGCGTGCCGATGTCGCGGCGGCGGGGCGAGGAGGCCGGCGCCGAGCTCGTCACGGCGGCGGTGCGTGAGGAGGAGAGCGGCGGCGGCGGCGGCGGATTTTGGCAGCCTGACGGCGCGAAGAGAAAACTGAAACGCCGGGGGACTTAAAAAAATTTCGCCTCCCACGCATACCACTTATACGTGAAAACAACAGCAGGAGCGGTGGATCTCGTCCATCGCTCCTCCTGTTATTTGTAGGAGCGGTGGACGGGATCCAGCGTTCCTCCTGTAAAAACAGCAGGAGCGGTGGACGGGATCCAGCGCTCCTGCTGTAAAAACAGCAGGAGCGGTGGAAGAGTCTACCGCTCCTGCTGTTTTAAAGAAGGAGCGGGGACGGGTGAGGGAGCGGTGGAGAGGGTGGGAGCGGTGCCCTAGTGGGCCGCCTCGGCCCACTGGGCCTCCACCGCTCTGTTTTTTTTAGTTTTTTCTTTTCGATCCTTCTTTTCATTTATTTGTAAATTAAATCTTTTATTTATTAATTGAAATACATGCATGTTTAAGTTTCTAAATTGATTCATTTATTTTATTAGTTGAAATACATGCATGTTTAAGTTTCTAAATTGATTCTTTTATTTTATTAGTTGAAATACATGCATGTTTAAGTTTCAAAATTTATTCTTTTATTTTATTAATTGAAATACATGCATGTTTAAGTTTGTAAATTAAATTTTTTATTTTATTAATTGGAATGCATGCATGTTTTAAGTTACTAAATTAATTGAAATGGTATGTACAAATACACTCATTAATTTATACGCATATACAAAGGTATAAAATGACATTCATTAATTAGCGGCCATGACATATACAATCGAACATTAAGCGTTTACAATTCATGTAATCAAATTCTAGCACAATGAAGTCAATCTTATAGAAATATCTACTATAAATTTAAATTAAACAAATTATTCGCAATAATAAATTTACAAAGCATATCTGCCATAAGCAACCTACGAAGCTCTGTCATTCGAACTTGTTACTCCTTAGTCTTCTTTGACAAGCTTGAGACATTATTATTATTAATTTTCCATGTAAACTTTAGTTAAGTTTTGTGCATTAGAGTGGCTAATGTTAGGAAATAATGTCACCAACAACAACACACGAAGCCAAAGAGACTGTTTGCCCTAAAAGGCTAAAACCCATTCCATGTATATCGTTCTTCTTTCCAAGATAGGGGTGGATGAGGATCCACACGAAGCGGTGACGACGCCCGCCAAAGCCTCTACCCACACAACCTTGACCTTCCCACTGAGACTCTGGCATTCTAAGAGCTGGCATACTAGTACAAATTTCGGATTTTTATCAAGTACAGTTGCAGCAACTCTCCACGTGTTCTCCGGTTGCACCAAATCTTCCATCACGTTTTTAGATTGAGAACAACGTCGCAAAAAAAAGGCAGGAGTTCCACACTAAAATAAATTGTTGTGTGCGTATATGTATAATAGAATAATGGCGCATTTGCTCACTGAACCATACATCAGTGACGTCAAACACAAACATAAATGAAAAAGAACGAGCCGAACAAATTATTCGAGGAATCTCGTGTTCCTTACACATTGGCAGGTTCCATCGTGCTAATAATTTGCTTATGACCCCCGCTAGATTCCTTGTAGCCACACTTAAACCTGTTGTATGCCATGTTCACATCGCAGTGATGATTGCATTCTTATTGCCTTTCCTTTCATGGGAAAAGCTCATCACAAGTGCAGTTTTGAAGGTCGGAGCTTACTCCGGCTGCAGGAATCTTCTGCTATGTTGGCAGTTAGACCTAAGTCAAGTGGATCGTTACCCATCACTATTCTAATCACATTTCTCTCGCTGTATAGTAGCCGTATAGTAGGCAGCCTGTATATATGATCCGCTGGAGATGGTTTTAGAATGACAAAGTTGATCATGGGCCCACCCCAATCCAATCCGAGTAACAGAGCAACGCACTGAATGGGCGCGGACTATAATTATATATTTTTTTCTTTGCTCGAAACCAACCCAAACTTAAAGAAACCTGACTTGAAAATATCAATAACCCGATCGAACTCGATGTTTGAACATTAAAATTACACACACTTTTATACCAGAGTGCACATTTCGGTGGATACACATATAGCATTTGCGCCATTTACTTGTCTAGAAAAGTGGCACAAAGGAGAGCGAAGAACAAGTCTAGACTATATACGTAGCGTAATTAGAGTTTCATCATTCAAAGTTGTTCACATTAGTCTTTTAGAAAAGAAAGCCTTGTGGTTGTTCACATATAGCAATGGCAATTAGTAATATTTTAACTGTCTTTTCTATCGTGGGAAAAAAATACTCATGAGAATATATTCAAACACACTCCATGTGCATCGATTTGGGGGACCATAATCAACTCCGTGCGCCCGCAGGAATCTTCAGTTCCATTTACACATGTTATGATCTCATGGAAAAACCATTTCTATATTATTTACTAGAATGGTAAATTAAACAAACGTGTGCGTTTTGCATATTTTTTGTATTTCTCAGACAAATTGACAGATTAAGAATCGTCGTGGCTTTTCTCGGTTCTAACATATATCCTGCTAGGACCTCCATAAGTCTTCTCTTGCCAAGACTGCAACCACCGGATATTGGTTTTCAAGAATTCTTTTAGGCACGTTTCTGATTATCAGATCAGACATTTTCAGCAACTAACCATGTCACTTTTGCGTACTTTCTTTGTGTAATCTAAGACAAACATATATAATTTAGTCAACTTTACAAAACGAAGAGCCGAAGAATTGTTCAGGTCCAAGAACAACTAGTGATTTTTCATCACGCTAATTAACTTGTAAGACCATCTTACTTAAAAGAATAATGTCTTCGTATTATTATATTTTGGGACATGTATTGCATGATCAACAAATATCATTAAGCTGACTTGTGAGTTGTGAACTCAGATAGTTTGGAAAATTTGTCTTCGAGATGTTTTTTGGGTGTTTTTTCCAAAGAAAAAAGAATCCCAAGTTAACACTTGGGCCGGCTAATTAGCGAGCGGTCGCCTGGTACGAGCCGGGCGACCGATCAGACAACGCTGGCCGCATGTTCGGTTTCCTGGTGGTTTAATTTAATTTTCTCTTTTCGTATCTGACTCGTCTCCTGCAAGTTAGTAGCTCAATTTTTCTTCGATACACGCAGAGCGTCTCTTCCAACCATAGATTATCTCCCCACTCACTGCACGTGGTTTTCAACACAGTTTCGTTCTTTTTTTGCATGGCGATTTTCACTTTTTACTGTGCTAAAATATTTCGGGACAATAGAGAAAAAATGATTAAGAATTGGTGGAGAATCAAACCAAAGTAATTTTCTTTAATTAAAAATGCTCATTTGAATAGGCATTATGTGCGTTCCTACTTCCTAGATAGGAAAAAATGTGCACATAACATTAATATATAAGGCATATAAAGCGGAATTTTAACCATTATTTTCTTTAAGATATTTCATCAGTAAATAAAAAATTTATTATTATCTTGAAGTATTTTTTAAAATGTAATAACTTTAGGACATTAAGTTTTGATCATAACTTTGTTTCTAGTACATATGTAGACACATAATTTTATTCAGCATAAAATTTTGACATAATTTTATACAACAGAAATTATGATATAATTTTATACGGAAAAAATATGACATAATTTATTAGTAGAAAATAACATAAATTTAATCATGACTTAAAACAACTTTTTAATACTTATATGAAAAGTTGTGATAATCACTTTTTGATATAATTTTAGATAACTTTCATTCTGCATATATCTACAATTATATTGAAAAATTACGATCATAACATCTTGATATAATTTTAGATATATGGGGAACGAAAGTTATGATGAGAACTTCTTTACATAATTTTAGATATATGCGAAACTATAGTTATGATTATATTTTTTTTATAAATTTTAGATATACGTGGAATGAAAGTTATGATCCTAACTTTTTATATAACTTTTTTAAATAATTTTAGAAATATAAGGAATGAAATGTATAATCATAATTTTTTTATATAAATTTTAGATACACATGGAACGAATAACTTTCATTCCTGAAAGTTATGATCATAATTTTTTGATATAATTTTAGTTATACGTAAAATAAAAGTTATAATAATAAAATTTTGATATAATTATATATATATGTGGAATAAAAGTTATGGTCATAAATTTTTGACATAATTTTAGATATATAAGTTATACAAATAAAATGTACGATGTTATAGTTACGATCATAACTTCTTAATATAATTTTAGATATACGTGAAATGAAAGTTATCAACATAACTTCTTCATAAATTTGTCCTAACTTATGATCATAAATTATGTAGAATAAGTTATAAACATAACATATAGCATATGAAAAAGAGAATACATAGATAAATATGAAAAGAAGAGAGAAAATGGAAAAAAGGAAAAAAAAGAGAAGAGATAACGTAAAAACAAAGAGTAAAGAACAAATGAAAAAAAAAAGAAAAAAAATCACCTAGGTGGTCGCTCCGAGCGGGGCGGTGGCCAGCGCCCACGCCGTCACCTAGACCCACCTTCCTTTGCGTGTGGGAGTGGATCGCTCGCTCGGAGCAAGCAGAGTGAGCGATAGCTATCAAGGAAGTCCGAGTTAACCCCCGCTTCTCTCAATACTCCTCTGTCCCTAAATTGCAAGAGATTCTAAGCTTATATTAGATTCATTAATTTTTCCATATTTGTGTGTTTAATATATGTCTAAATTCATCGACGTAGATAAGAAATATGGACAAATAAAATAAGGTTTAGAACCCCTTACAATTTGGGACGGAGGGAGTATAAGTTTTGCATGTCTCGCAATAACCCCTTAAGTAATTTATTGTTTGCCTCTACTCCTCTTACTATTTCAACCATCATAACATATGTAAAATGGTACATTATAGATTTTCCATCATTTTTGGTAGGTTAGGATATCTAATAATAAATGAACCCTAAAATATAAAATGTATAAAAATAATGATGGAAAATTTATAATATATTTTTACCATATGTTATGATGTCCGCGCTATCATCCTATAAAAATATGAACTTGAAATTGTACCACTAGAATCTAAAAATTCAAATCTAGCAAAGGAGCAGGTCTTTTCTAATTTTTTAAGGGGACATCTGTATACTTTTGTTGTCTATAGGATGGTTGTCTTGTATGTACGACCGTAGGACACTATGGAAGTTCATAAAATATTTCTTTTAACAGTATACTACAAACTCATATATAAATTTACAACATTGAGATTAATATGAGCTGTCTATTGCTAAAAAATTCCAAGGCTAGAAGATAAAAAAAGTACTGAGCGAAAAGTACAAAACTACTGGAATAAGTACTCCAAAAGTGGTGGGACAGGTTCTAAATATTATTATTATTTTTTTACTTTTGCAAAGGGCAATTTCTAAATCAAAGGTCAAGAGGTAAAAAAATAAATCAAAGGTCAAGAAAAAATCCAACAAAATACTTTGAAAGTATTGCCAATAAGTATAGTAAAAGAGCACACAAACAAAACGTATTGTGGTAGTGGGCTAGTGGCCTACATACAATTCCTAACATAATTAACTTGGTCGGCAAGAACACTAGTCATATCTTTTGTACATTAATATAAGAGCAAATGTACGTTATAGAAACGAGTTTTTTAATACCATTTTTCACCTAGCGAAACTCTCTCTACCCGTCATATTGGTTCCACCGCACATATTGGTAAGGAGTAAAAAGGTTGAAAATGATCTAAAATTGATAGAATAAAAATGTTTTTATCTTTTTGTTTTTTATTTCTCACCTCATTTTGTACCCATGCACATCAGATGTTTTTCTTTTCTTATCAGCAGGTGTCCTTTCTTTTAATTCATTATGTTCCCTTCCTTTCCCTGGTCATCTAACTCCTTTCCCTTTTACCCCTTCTACTTTTCACACAATCCACGTAGACCAATCAAGTATGTAAATTGAGATGTGGTTTACATCTGCACTAGTGTCATAAACATGTGCATTTTCATACTCTTTCAAATAGTCAAAGTCTAGCATACTGAGGTCAATCTTACAGAAAGAAAATTGAGCAAATTATTCATCGTAACGATAAATTTTTAAAAACATATCTACTATAAACAACTTACGATGTTCTGTCGTTCAAACTTGCTAGGCCTAACTCCCCCGTCCCAAATTATAAAAAGATTCTAGCCCTTTTTTAATCTATCCACATTCATATGGATGTTGATTAATCTAGACAAACCTAGAATCCTTACAAGGTTGGAGGGGAACTTTTCTTTAACATGCTTGAGACCTTATTATTAATCTTTCATGTGATCTTTAGTCAGGTTTTGTGCATTAGAGCGGCAAACGTGAGCAAATAATGTATTTTTTTCCCCATATTGTTAACAAGCTAACTCAAGCATGATGCAGTCAAATTTCCACAGAGACCGTTCGATGAATGGTTGAGAATAAGAACCCGAACTGACAATTCCGAACTGCACGTATCTATTTGTGTGCAGACAATTTGTACTATTTGGAAGAGCTCCAAAACCCACGATCTCCAGCTCCACTCTAAATTCTCTATCCAAACAGGTCATCTCCACAAACTGTAGCAATAGGGAAAAAAACAAATTGAGAGGGCAATAACTCTTTGCGGAGCTTCTCAAGATATGTGAAAACTCCTTTCAAAATGTCCTCATGGAGTTTCGAAGGGTAGTTACACATCACTGGCACACTTGTACGGGTTGGCACTGAACACAAATTAATTAGAACACCACCTCTTTCGTCTCACCACCAAGCATATTGGTTCATCCCTTGTCATCGACACCGCACCGACATCTCTCATTCGTCGATCCGAGGCACGCCTTGGAACCAATGGAGTGTTCAGACACTTTATAGAACAATTTGTAAGGTTGTGTTTGGGCATATACGAAAAAAATTAGGCAAAATTAGTTACTGGACATTCAAAATGACGTCAAGCTATGGGTGAACATCCCTCGCGATTGAGAGCATGCTGGTGCACATGCCCACATCTTCGATGCTCATTATCGGACAGTTCGGTGAGTGCTCACTGCACCGTCCGAGGAGAGTTTTTTGTAGTCAACCATTAGTCAGTTTGAAGGATATTCACCGGACTGTGCATTGTTAATCGATTTGAATCTTCAACTTGGTGCACTTCTTTCCGGTGTATCACCGGCCGACAAATAATCGTATAGGTTTCATACTCTTTCATGTGCAATCAATGTTTTACAACGTTGCGAATCTTACACAAAGGAACTCAGTGAATTATCGAAATGAAAAACAAAAACAATAAAATAAATTGGAGCGAGTTATTTCAGGGTGGAACTACTATAGACAACTGGATGAATTCCCTACGCGTTGCTGCGGGAATTTGAGGTACACCCTGCGTGTAAACCAAAAAAAAAAAAAAATTTGCATGCATAAGGTTACAGAAAATCATTGGAAGATACAAGAAGGTGACTTAGTGGATAGTGATGTGGGGACTTAGTGGATGATGATGTGGCATAGCTGCGTGTTGAGAAAAATAGACAGTGGGTGCCTCCTATTTAGATATAAAAGATTGAACGCAGAACGACGCGCAAAGTTCCATACTTCGTTCCAACTAGAAAGACCTCCTTAATTACTTTTCCCTGGCAAAAAGCTAAAGACCTCTTATTATCACTGGTCACTCGGCATGTTGACGTAGCAATGACGACTTAGTACACAGTTGCCGCTTCTTTGACATGTTAGGTAATTTCTTTCAAAGTAGAAGTAGGGGCATGTCTAGTCTAGGAGTAGCACACAAAGCACGGGAAGGGGGGCAAAAAGAACGGAATCTGTGGAGCAAATTTTGGCCTACTTGGGTTGAGGACAGTACAATACTCTTGCATAATCATGGCTATACGATTAACTAACGTCTGTGGGGCTTAAGCCTTAGAAAGTTTAGGTTACAATAAACGAGGGGATTTGGCCTAACCAGAGGGTCCCCTTGTGGCAACGGCAAGTGTGCTGTGTGTACTGGCCTGGGATCCTTGCGGCGCAGCCACAAGCACATGTGTTCGGCGCCTTCAGCCTACGGTTCTAGGTCGTTGGTTCTCCTCCTAATGAGGCAGTTTTCCTTGAAAGGAGCGACCGAGGTGAGGTAGCATGGCTGCAAGGACAAGTCAAACGCTGCCTCTCTGATTCAGAACTGGTCACCGGTCAATTTCTTGAGATCTTTCCTTTTAAAACTAAATTTTCCTGAGCAAGAGGTTAGTGGCAGTGGGACGATCGAGCTTGATGGACGGGGTTAGGAGAAAGTACGGTGGGTGTAATGAAACCGGCCTTTAATTTCAATGCCCCTTGCCTCTGTCTGACCACAATGCTTCTGATGGGGGAAAAATAAAGCCAAACAGTGCTCGGCATGTCGAGGAATTCCTGTGACTCGGCGGTTTGTCAGTTAGCGCGTACTATAAGAAGCTGAAGCTTCAGAGTGTTGCTTTCGTTAGACCACGCCTAGCATTAGGCATCAATCTTTTCGGGGTTTGTACGTTTGCCGCTGTGTTCTACGCAGCACGGACAAACGCTTGTCTGTGATGTTACTAGTTTATTTATAGGATTATTATAACTGCTGCAAGTCACTGTCAGGAACGGGGACGAGATGGATCGGTCCTAGAGGTTTCTTTTGTTTTGGAGAAACAAGGACGTTAAATAGCTTCCTTGTGCATTATGCTAGGGCTATCGCACATCTGCAGAAGTACAGATATCAACTTCCTTTTAATTTCAACCATGCATATTGTTCAGGTTACATACCCACAGTTGGGTGTTCTTCAACTGACTACTGCTGTGGACTCTGAAAACCTGAATATTGTGCTACCTTACCTGCTGTTCAGAGTCATATATATGCAATTGTGGGTTCTAGTTCTAGAAGTGGGGCAATAAATCAGCAACAATACCCCATCATTAACTGACGACCAGCAACAGTTGAGTCCTACTGGAAATCAACAGGCCGTGCAGTGCCAGGCTCAGCGGCAGAAGAGCTTCACCAACCGGGAGTTTAAATGGCTTAAACGGGCCTGTCAGTCTCCTGTCTCCCAGCCCTCACGCCACTCTCTCCATAAATTCCCAACTATGACTGCGGGTTGCCGCGACGAGGGACCGCCGGTGCATTCTACTCCTACCCGCCGCCTACCCTGTCTGCAGTCTGCAGCCTGCACAACGGGACATGGAAGATCTGCCGCCTTCTTTTGTTCCCTCTCGAGCTTCAACAATATCAAAATGGCCTTCCAGGCATTTTTCTTCGGCTTCTTTTGTCCGGCGCAGCGGCAGGGTCCGTGTGGTGCCATGCCACTGCACTTGCACTTGCACACACTTGTGTAGAAAATACAGGGAGGCCGGTACACGTCCTCTGACCTTTTCCTGATCACCCTCCACACAATGATACGACTGGCTACAGGACATGGATGCCAAATAAAATTTATGAACGCTCGCTGCTGCAATTTTCCTCTCGTCAGCTTGCGCCAACAAGTTCAACGAGGAAAGGAGGGGACAGAGACGGCCAAGAACTGACACGAACTACTTGCTGCAACTGAAGCAGCAAGTGCCTCGTGCTTGTTTTCTGTGTCTAGTCTTCAGTTACCGATGTCTGCCAGCAACCGTAGGACCGGACGGACGGTCGCCGGAGATCGAAGAGCGATTCAGCTCAACGAGCACGATGGGCGACGACGGTCGCAAGGACGCTGCAAGGCATGGCATGGCATCAGGGTCACGTCATTACTGGATCAGAACTCAGAAGTACTGGGTGTGCGAATAACTATAAAGCTAACAGAAATGCTTCTGGCGCTGGGCCACGAATGATGACGATGAGGACCTATGATTGAGAGGGTTGGAAAGGCGAGGGTGATCGGCTGATGGGCCACCAATCCGCGCGCCGAGATTTTCTGATTGCAAAGGAAGAGCCGGAAGCGATTGGGAAGTTGCAGGAGAGATGGAAGGATAGGTGGTTGATTGGTGATCGAGAGCGCGTCTGGGCCACAGGAATATAGGATCAGAAAGTGCTCCAAATCATCAGAGTGTTCTTGGCTGAAGTTTTGTGGTTAATTAGTCTTGGTGTGGCTGTGGTCGCAGGCTTCCAGTTTTTTCGCACGCTTCGTGCTGGACGCACTAGCAGCTAGGGTCCTTTGTTATTCTCCCCTTTTACTTGCGTGGGAAAAACTAACGCAGCTTCTCTGCACTTGCAACAATTCTACTCTCTTGGGCAATGATCTGACCACACCAGCCAACTCGATCGGCAGCGACTCGTTCACATGGGGGAAGAATTTGCTTGGGGGGAATATATAATTTTCAGCAGAACTCAAATGCAAGTAGTATCAAATTGTCGTAATTCAGGACTAAATTCAGATTGTAGTTACATCGAAGTTGAAAACATGGGCTCCTTATCACCGTGCATTTTTCGAACAGTTCTAGTAATTTGGATCTACTCCAGGCAATAGATGTCTTCATCACGTATATATGCATCGACAGCAATCCAGATGCAACCGTTTTGGTGTCTTGCGATCGAGCACATCGGTCTCATCACCAATGGAGAAATGGCGGACGGCATGCATCGTCGCCGTTTTTCTTCCCCGAACGCTGTGCAGTTTGACCCATATGGTCGATATCATGAAACGCTGACACTGCAAGTTCCATTCGATCTCCCTCGCTAGCTGTATACTCTAGCTAGCTCCGTTAGCTCGTCTCATGGTTTCGTCAGCTAAGGAGTCATACGTACGTACAATTGTGGTAAGACGTAAGAGATGTGTGAACACATGAGCTAAGCAGTCAAGATGTTGGAAAAGATTTCGTCAATGAATAACAAACACGCATGAATCGATCCGACTCATATGATTCCAATAGATCGTCACGCAACATCATTGCCATCCATATAAAATACTAGTCCCTCCATTTGGCATATGGTAGTTATATTCAGGTATGGTATTATTCAGCAGGCGCCGGCGCACTCATTTTCAGAAGATTTGCAGAATCCTCTATTTGTACAGGTAAAGAGTAGCAATTAGCACAAAGGCAGCAGTCTAATCCTGGCTTTTTGCGACCACCCGATCGTATTGTTTAATGGAGTCCAAACGAGTATAGTGGGGTCAAAACATTAGGTAAAGAGGGGCAGTAGTGTGACTAGAAGATTAAAAGTGCATGCAGTACAAAGTCGCCAATTCTTCAAAAAAGGTAGCAGGGCACGCTGGTAAAGGGCCTTGACGCTTTCAAAAAGCGCCGGAATTGAATTGGACTTATATATCGTCAGGTAAATAATCAAGGGTAAGTGAGTTGCTTGTGGAAGCCATTGCTTCTGATCGAGCAGTCACAGTTGGTGCTATCCATGGACATGGACTACTGCTGTAAGACCAAAAGGCACTGAAAGAAAACAGGGAAATTGTATTGGATGAGCACCAGCCGCAACACGTTTTGTTTTGGTCTTCACTCAGTTATGCACTATCTACTTAGCTAGTAGTGGAGGTAAGATACACAACTGATATACATGGAATAACTCAAAGGACTTTGTTTTCACGTGCTGTGGTTTACATTGAAAGCCTGGCAGATTTTTTTCCCCTTTTATTCTCATGTCTGAATATCTGATTGTTAGGCTGTCCGTACTCATTAGCTGTATACTGGATGCAGTCGCGTTTCGAGTTATAGGGTAAAACCCTATTGTAGCGGGCGACTGTATAACCCACCCTACGTTAAGGGAAGGCTTCTCTCACCTCACATGTGGGCTATCAAACGTGACGAACTATCGGAACTCAGATCGTTGTGATGACCAAAGGAATGGTAATTAAACTAGGTGGCTATGCTTGTCATTTCGATTGCACATCAGCAAGTGGTAATTCGAGGAGTTGCTAGTTGGGATCGAGTTGGACCGGGCCAAACTCCTCTGTTCAGTACTTCAGTTGCTGGGTCCGCCACCGTTTACTCGATCTCCAAGAAAAGCATCAACTCTGAGCTAAACTAGCTAATACTACAAGCCTAGTAGATCTATTCCGGCCATCACTCACCGCCGGCGCCGGAGTTGAACCGCATTTTGGTCGCCTCTTGACTGTTCCAAACACCAAACATCCAGCATAGTGGTGTGCCTTGGCCCATCACGACAATGACCAGCCCACAAGCAACAACATAGGCCGTGGCCCATCAGCGCAAACAGCACACCACGAAAGAAAACCTGCCACCAAAAGGCCGTGGCCCATGAGTCCCACGCACATTGTGCGCTTGTGGCATAGGGTTTGACAGAAAATCTTATGCTCTTTTTTTTTCTTCCATGCTTTTTGATTAAATACTAAATAATGAGTTTTGTTATTAAAAATTCTAAGTTATGTCTTCACTACATCAAGCTAGAAAAATACATTATTAAATACGAAAAACTAGAAGAGAAAAAAAGAGTAGATACAATGTTTCACTCAAAGATAGAAACAAGATATGAATATGTTTACTTTCAAATAATCACAAAGTCCTTTCTATAACCAGGCATTTAATGTTAATATTGCCACTATCATATTAGTGATGGATAAATTTATTATTGTCTATTTATGTTACTATGTTATTATATAATACTCACTCAGTCCCAAATTGTATGGAGGTTTTAGGACTTTATGTATCTAGATTCACCCCAACATTCGTATGACTGACTATAACACATTACAATTTGGGATAGAGAGAGTACATGATAGACCCTTACTCTATACGTCCAAAGAAAGACACTCCAGTTTTGTCATAAATCAAACTTTCTAAAGTTCGACCAAGTTGGTATAAAAAGTATTCATAATATATTGATTTAGTGCCATGAATGTTGATACTTTTTTTTATAAACTCAACTTTAAAAAGTTTGATATAGGACTAGATGTCTTTTTTAGGATGGAAGAAGTAATATTTATTTTTATACACTATAAAAGAGCGAGTTTTAGGAAATTTTTTTATTTACGATGGTCTCAATGTACCCCTAACGTTGGCTCCACTGCGCAGGATGGAAAGGGTGTAAAATTGATAGAAGGAAAATATTAACACACTTTAATCTTTTATTTTCTTACCCCATACACACCTAGTACTTTCCTTATATTAGAATTCATAAGAAAGGATGGCATGAATCAATCAAGTCTTCTAATTTTTAATTTTTTTTCTATCCCTCCTTATTATCTGATCGACAGGTCATCCCGTATCACGTGTGTATTGCACGTGCATCTACGCTAGTTAAATTTAAAGCTCCAGGTATTCAGACCGGGTCTTTTAATTATATCTGTGAGATGCGACTACTCTTTGGTTGTCTGTATCCATCTTTCTCTCACTACCAAAGAAATGGGCATATTGGACAGGAAACCCCTTCGGTATTGGATTCATGGCCGGTATATTTAAACCAAGACTAAAACCGTGAGACATAAATACCGGTGGCAGCAACAGGTACCAAACCACACAAAATGCGTAACAAAAGTAAAGAAAAAGAGTTGAACAGTACTCTATTAAACAATTTATCAACTCTATAAAAGAGTGTTATATGTAAGAGATTCTCAGTAAAGTTTTGTAGCTATGTATGGTTACACAAAACTACATAAGCAGCGTTTATTCAGACTCTTACGTTTTCTCTTATTTTTTAAGACTCTCTTTTCCTTTTGCACAAATGAGTCTCAAACTTACTCTATCTCCACATAGTTGGTCCACAGAATGCACGGCTACGCATGACTCACATTTCCTCTTATTACTTTTTATATACTTTCTTTTTCTTTTTTTTTGAAAACCAATCATATAGAACTAGAAGTGTCAAACTTCAACACATGTCTTTTATATAACAAAAATGATATTATAGTTAAAAATATTTATTATACAAGATCGAAACATACAACATAGTTTATAAAACATGTCTTGTTTTCAGTTAAAACATTAAATAAAAAAATAACACATCAAAATTAAAACTTATATAATCATGTATTTTTAGTAGTAAAATACAAAAAAAAAAAGGCTATCTAAGAGACGAAGAAACGCATAGCAGCCACAAGAGGAGCTTTTACCGATCAAAAGATACAAACACACAAAAGGTGACCCTGACGGTTAGGTGGGAGTACAGCATTCCAAATTTATTTTGTTGTGACGATGACCGGTGGACGATGGGCCGTTGGCACGTGTGCCAACATGATAAAGAAGGCCCATGACTGTTACGAAATAACAGGCACGACTGTACTTCTCTACTGTTCAAGGCCCATTTCAGCTCAAATTCCAACTGCAGTACCGCACCGCACCCCAGCAACAGCCTACAGCTACAGGGACGCGTCTCAGAGAGAGAAAGATACCCATGGCCACGTCGAGAGTTGGCGAGCCGGCCCTGAATTTCCGCCGGAGCGCCATACTCTGCCGGCGCGTCATGAACAGTTCCTGCGAGCTTACCTTGCCGTGCCGGCGGGCGGCGGGGGATGGGCAAAAACAACTGATGAACTGAAGCGCCCCATGCTGCAGTACAAGTCAACCTCTCTGATCTGCAGGCGCCAACGTCCCAACGCTCGCCGGCCGCCGTCCCGCCCGACCGCCGACCACTTCGAACCAAAACAGTGCAATGGTGCATGCACTCTAGCCGGCAGGGCAGGTCAGGTCCGCGAGACATGGGTTGGTAATTTCGTCACTGAACCTGAAACGAACGGCTGCCGATGTCAATCGTCCTTGCGTAGATCGAGCAGGCGTCGTAAGGCTGTCTCCAACCGGAAGCCTCGAATGGTTCTTCAAAACACTGTTTTATTTTTGTTTGACAAAAACATAAATGCTGCACTGTAGACAGGGAAAAGAGTAATTAGAATAGTGTTTTGAGAGAGTGGACAAGGACCATTGAGGACAGACTAATACAGTTACTAGTCGTCACTTGAAGCTGTGCACTGCAGGTTGTAAAAAAAAACGACTAAAATGATAGTGCTGGCAGCATTACCGCTCACAAAAGTGTATATATCATGCGAACTATAATCATACCGACCAGTAAATCAAGTACATCAGGAACCGTATTGACGGTCTCGACTTAAGATGCCTCCAAAGAGAATGTTTTGGTCATCGGCACTGCCCAGATTAGATTAGGGTCACCAAGAAGTGGAAATGGGTATAGAAAACATTGTTTGCGCACTGTACACAGAGTGAAAAAGTAACGATTGCAGTAGAATGCACTACTTTTGCATTGGCTGGTGACCACGGTCTTACATCTGTAGCTGCCCATGCCACTCTAGAGGTCATTGGCCTCTAAAGTCGCCACCATCTAGAGGCCGTGGGTACTATGAGGCCGGAAGATGTTCCCAATTTTCATCAGGCCATATTGCACAGATGCTACCGCTTTTTGTTTGGTCCCGGCATTGTAATTTACCTCTGTTTGGACATATATATTTAAGTTGGTGGAATTGAATTGAGTTCAATACCAAATTAGATTGGTAATGGAAAATGGTTATCTGTTGTTTGGATATAAAGGAATTACTAGTTGAAATCCAATTCTACACAATCTGAAGGTGCCAGGCTCTGAAATGAGAGAGACAACTTCTAATTAGTCCAATACCAATGAATTAGGTTCTGATTCCAACTATGAGTTTCATAGACAACCAAACATCAAAATTCAAGAAACCAAATTTCAACCCAAATTCTAGACTCTAATATCTACACCCAAACGGGTGTAAGGCGTGTTTACTTTCATAATAATGCTACTTAAGCGCTATGCTAATGTACCATCGCAAAACCGTGGTCGGTTGTTTCGGTCATGGTCACATGGTCCGAAGAAAATATTCTAACAAAAAAAATTATTACATAATATTCCATCTTAGCAAGAAAGATATAATACAATAAGAAGTATTCTACCTTCACGGAATATTCCACCTAGGTAATGAGGATATTATATGTTCAGAATGATAATATTCATAGTATTGGAAAAAATATAAATAAAATAATATTTTAAGTAAACAAATAAAAATAAAAAAAAACTACTAAAAAGTACAAGTCAACTATGCAACAAGAAAAAAGGAAAAAATTACGGTGGGCAAACAAGCTAGTTGTGTGCCAACAACATAATCTAAACAACTTGCAACATAATCCAAAAAGACAAGGTTTTTCAAAGGAAATTTGCAGGATTAAACAAATGAAGCGCCCCATGCTATGCTGCAGTACCTGCACGTCCCAACGCTCGCCGGCCACCGTCCCGCCCGACAACTCCGCACCAAAACACGGCGGCGTCGCCATGCACTCTATAGCCGGCGCAGGCAGGGCAAGTCGCTCGACATGCATGGGTTGGTCCTCTAATAGTTTCCTCACTTGAACCTGAACGAGCGGCTGACGATACAATGTCAGTGAGTAACAACAAAAGAGCCTCTGCGCCAAAGGCTCCTCTCAAAACAACTTGCAAGATTGCCGATCGTGATCGACTCATGGTCATGGTCGCCGTACGTAAGCTTGGATGACAACGACCGAAAGCATCTGATGAGAGAGGATAGATCCGGCGGTGACAGAGACGCGGCGATTACCATTGACTACTCCGTATTTGTGATTAGTGCTCCACGGTTAGTTCCACCAACGTATTCAGGTGCCACCGTTGACAGTGGCCACCACAGCCCACAGTGGTGGACGGCTACAGTGGGCTACCTATAGGAGTACACCGGCACCTGCATCCGCACCCGCACCCGCACCCGCACCCGCACCGCTCACTGATTATTGGAGCTCGATCAGTACTAAAAGTCCAACTAGTGGGGTCTGGTCTGGATTAGTCGCAACATGTAAGTCGTCCAACTATATATAGCATCAATAATGTAACACTGCGAGAGGACGAGAATTACCAAATTAAGATAACTGATGGATGTATATATATAATAATTTCCATCTGGCGAGCGATCTAGTGCTTTTTCCCGATCCATCCGGCCGGCAGTAGCATCAATGTGGCGTTAGCTTCAATCACCCTCCCAGCATTGTTGCAAGCCATCAATCAGTAATTGCTCCGTAGCAGTAGTAATTACTTGCGTACCGTACCTGCAGTGGGGTGAGCCGTTATTGGCACATCTCTGTACGTACGGTTGCTCCAAGCCTCCAACCGATACCATTGGTGTGTGAGCGAATGGGCTCATCGGACACTCGACCAATCCAGCGTATCGATCCAGACACCTCAGTTGATGGAGATAATGCACGGCCGGGCTCCAACCAAATATTGTGGCAGCATGCATGATATAGATAGACCACATAGAGGTCCCGCGATTAGTATATGTTAAATAAATCTGGTGGCAGCTACTACTGATCACTATAATAATACTAGTAGTAGTACTTGTCAAGTGCAATTAAACGATGGAACGAGAACGTCCATGCACTGCACGGTCGTCTGCTGCCGTCGTCGTCCTTCGATCGCCTTGCGGGCACCGAGACACAAGCAATCAATATCAACAGCTAAACACGCCATTTTTGCATCAGGACTGCAAGCTTGAAGAAGCAGTCACCTAGCTGCTAGCCTACTACTGATCGATGTTGGGTCCATGCCATGCGTGAGTTGCCGAGCAAGTCTATGCATGTGTCATGTGTGGGGGCGATGGACCTGAATGATGCCAAGCTTTGATCCACGCTCCATATCAGATCCAGATGCAATTCTCGCGGATCGGAGTAGACTGTGAAGCTGGAGCGGTAGTTCAGCGACTACACGAGTCCAAGTGGGACCAAAGCGTCTCCAACATCGAGCTCCGCACCACCGACGAGAATGTCTCCGCGGCTCCGCGCTTCAGAAAGGCGCGCGGCTGGCATGCCCAGTTCGAGGACTGATGGTGCCCTGAGCTTGAAGAGAGCGCAGCAGGGGGGTGACGTTACCAGGCATGAAGAAATCCGCAAGTTAAACAAGCAGTGGGATCGTGTTTGTTCTTGATTGACTGTAACCTTTAGAACCATGAGATTATTCTCCTCCGCCCTTCATGAGCACTGGATCGGAGTACTGTTGGTGCCCAACCTACCAGAATGAAATGCCAATTGACAAGAACATCAGGCACACCACGATGAACAGAATCACCGAGAGGATGGGTTTGGGATTGTCACCACCCTAGCTAATACATCCCCTGGTCTCAAGGGTTTGTTTGAGTCGTTGCCATGCATGGATCCTTGTTTGATACGCATGTCGCTCGACCTCGTTCTGCTGAATGTAACAATTTTGCCACAGTAAAGTTACCTTCCCGCAGTCTGAATGTTTGATGTGTGGGATAAATTCACGTCTCTTGATATATATAGTTGTGAACTATATATTTTTACATATATTTGTTTCATCCTTTCATTTCGGTTAAGGTGTCAAGCTTGCAGATTAGTGGCTCATCAATTCTTGGCTTGAGTTATGTAGCATGTTACATGAACATTCTGGCAGGGATCAATACAATATCAAATGCTTATTAGACAAAAAATCCATATTAGGCATATTAGCTCGGTTTAAGATTATGTTGGTTGTTTTGCAAAGCTTATCGATCAACTAGCTACATATAAAAGCATTACCAATTTGTTGACAGAGAACACCAAGTCAAGTAGGCAAAATTTGCAAAATACTAGAAAATAAAAAAATAATGTTAGTTGAATCCCATATTTTCAAAAACTGAAAACTCTAAAAAATTTTAAAATTTTATTAGATTATTCACAGCCAAATAAAACCTGATGAATTTATTCAACTTCCACGTTAATGCTAAGTTGCTTAATTATTGTTTGATAATTAAAAGTGAATGAAGCGCTTGCTTGTGTGATGTGATTGTGTGCTAGCTTAAATATGAATCTAGCTCATGTAAATGTCCAATTAATTTCTCAAAATATATTCCTCTCGAAACTAAATATCGGTAAGCCATTCACAAGTTTTACGGTGGTCGGAAAAGATATGAGTCGTTCATCGAGTGATATCAAACGGTTTAAAAATAGGCAGTACCACGGTACCAGAGTATCGGACGGTAACAAATAGGTAGATCCGGTGCCCAGAATAATTTAACTAAAAAAATTAAAATGTGTGGTACCACCTGGGTACCTTCCCAACATCTGTAAAATATCTCCAACCAATTACATAAATTCTCTCACACATCATTCCCAAGCTCCAGATATCACAATTGGAGTTCTAGCTCAGAATTCTTAAATCAAAGATCCATTTTGAGCACGATGCAAATATTCTCAACTCCAATCACTGACACACAATATAAGTATCTTTTACTTTTATTTATAAGACATGAGTTATCAATATTAGCACATTTATTTAACTTTGAGTCAAGTTCTATTTAGCATTGACTTTATTCTGATGGTAGAATATCTAGTTTAGACTAATTTTAACCTCGCTCTAGATAAGTAACCTCAGAGAGCCTAGGGGAATCTTTAGAGTTCCTCGGCTTTATTTGCATGTAGCTCCATGGATAGTCATGGTAGGCGATAGGTGGTGATAGCCATGTCAATCCTATGTATTCCACCATGTTTAGGTTTCAATATAAGATGTTGGATTAAGAGTTCTGTAGTATGCTTCCTATCCCTGATTGTGACCATGAGTTCCATGAAACCCTATGTGTTACGTGGTTATCATGCTCATTTTATCTTAGCTCCAATTTTGTTCAGTTGATATAGTAATTGATGAAAAATTCAACTTGCTCTCATTGGTACACTTTAGTTCATTTGTACTTCCTCAAGAATGAAAAGAATATCAGACTCTTGAACTCTCTCAGGTGAAATGTGACAATGACGTTATGTGTGTTTATATAAATGATGAAAACAATATAAAGCAAAAGAAATGATAATATGTCATAACAAATGTTTGCAATAATTAAGTCAATTCTCAAATTCAACCCTTGAGCCTCTCTTCTATATAAATATTTCCATGTTGTCATAGTCCTACATAGAAACAACACTAGAAATATATCAATATGTTATTGTGATGCGAAAACTAGCATACATAGAAAGAACAAGGCAATGGCGAACCATATATATCTGTTTCGTTAGATTTTAGCCAATGGATATTTTGTGAAAAAGTGCAAAACATGATCAAGCGGCTTCATAACCTACAAAATTTAAGCTATATACTTTTGGTCTCCTAGAAAGATCAATACTTCACATTAGATTTCATGGTTGTTGTTAACAACCCTAGAAATGAACTTGAGTTAGGGACTCCAAACTTAAAATTGAATATAGTATTCAAATCCACTATTTTTGTATAGATTGTCTAACATTGTGGATATTTTATACAAAACATTTACACAGAAGTATAACGATGCTGCATTCAACATAGCATATATAAACAAAAATGTAAGAATGAGGATTTCAGCACGTATGATGGGTTTGGTACGATATCAACCTAGAGATGTTCACAGGTTCTAACACTGATTGTCCCAAGGAAATCTAAGAAAATTTCAACCAAATCACAAGAGTGAAAATATATTTCAAAATGACTCTAAAAATTGAAAAAACACAATATATGGTAACGGAAAAGTAATTAACACTACCGGAGAACATGCCTACCGGTTGGTAATCCTCTATAGTATCATATTCCATTCTAGTGCTACAGATTTGGCACTAAATCCCTAGAGCATAAGTATAATAGTATTGAGTGATGGGTACAAAGGTAGCAACTTGTACTAAGGGTTGCCAAGCTTGGCCAGTCAGGAGCTCCGTCGTGCCCACCTTTTGCACCGGAACTAAAGTGATGGCACTACACGTGTGGTGGAACCATCCTACTTAATCCAGGCTAAGCACACCTTCCATCTCTGGCTTGCAGTGCACTTAGGCTGAACTAAACCCGGTAGTCCGTCGAGAGTCCTTCGACTCTCGATAACACCAAATCCAGAGGAACCGACATCACACACATCCGGCTGTCGATGGAGCCACAACAGTTACATCATCACAAGTAGTTGAAATAGAGATTAAATAGACTTAGTTTATAAACCAAATATATGTAGTCAAATACATGTTCACAATACAGCGGAAGTGATTTCAAAAGTATCTCGCAGCGGAAATAAAGTACTTAAGTAGTCTTCATGCAGAGATGAACACAAGGTGAGTAGCACCCAGCCCACTGGTTCTACCCTCCTCCAAATAGCTGACCAGATGTCGTCAGTACCTACTCTCCAAAAGTGGGGGCAAACCCTGAATACTAATTACTCAGTAGGACTTAATGGAATGGCTTACGGCTGACGCAAAGCTTGCTTACTAAGAAGTGGATCCTTAGCCATTGATTGTTAAACAGGGATGAGTTAACCATAAAGTAACAAGTTCCATCATTTGTATGTATCAACATAATCATAATAACTTCAGGAATGTAAACATATAATACAAGTACGTGGTGTTTGAAAACATGAGTAATAAGCATAATGTATTCAAGTAGTTACTACGTTGCCCGTCAGTGATATTGGCATTCTCACACCTGGTGAGCATCAGTGATTCGAATCGATTTTTAATTCCCGAAATTGCAAAAGGGTGTTTGACTGCTAGAACCTTCGTTAGGATTTCACGATTTTGATCAATTTAGAGGTCGAATTTGGAGAAACCCTAATTAGAAGAATGGTTGTACTGTTCATGATCTACAACTTTGTTAGAAGTATTGATACCATGTTATGTGTAAGAATGTGGTTTAAATTTGAATTTAACTTGCTAACCCCGGTTTGACCAACTGAAATCATCAGCTTAGAAATTCTAAAAGTCTATTTTAGGGTCACTTTCGTACAATGAGTTTTATACCAAGGTTGTTTAGGATTTCATGAGCTACAACTTTCTCATAGAAGGTTTTGCATGACAATGGCTGTAGGTAAATGAAAAATTGAAAACTAAGCAGGTCAGATTTGGACAGAATTTATATGTTGATATAAAAGACCCAAAACACCATTCAAACCTTAATATATGGCAAAGCACTAATTATCAAAGTTGTTAAAAAATGAAATTGCCTACAAATGTGTAATATAAAGTTTATCTTAAATCTTAACAGATTTGGAACTACGAGCACAATCATGTTCGGCAACGTATCAGGTGTAAACCAAGCACTTGGTGCAAACCCGTGCAAACCTACTAAAATAAGTTTTAAAAAATTCTAGAAAAAATCATGAATGTACTTCTCATCTTACCTCATCTGTATATAAAATTTCATGGTCAAATTCATCTTACTCTAGAAGTTACAAAAAAGACAAATTTCTGACAAACAATAACAATCAAATGCACCCTAGATTTGTCTTTTTTGTAACTTCTAGAGTAAGATGAATTTGACCATGAAATTTTATATATAGATGAGATAAGATGAGAAGTACATTCATGATTTTTTTCTAGAATTTTTTAAAATTTATTTTAGTAGGTTTGCACGGGTTTGCATCAAGTGCTTGGTTTACACCTGATATGTTGCCATCATGTTCAGGGGTTTGGTAAAACAGCAGGTTTACTTTATGTAGAGCCTTTCTTGTTTTCTACTTTTGGAGTATCAAATGAAGTCCAATCACTTCGAGATCAGATGCATTTGAAAGGTAATGCGTTGAATTTCATTTCATAGAAAGGAAGATTTTTAAGTTGTACAGTGAAATTGAAAGTAATTTCAGAATGACACTTAGGGACAAACTGAAAATGTAGACTTAGGAAATATTCTTAGGCTAGCTTGAGCTGATTTTGAGAGATGTTAGGGCTAAATTTAAAAATGGTTAATCGACAGTTTTGAGCTACATTCAGTGTAATAAAAGTGTAGTTCATATCATGTACAACAACTTTGATAACGGAGTTGAGCTCAGGTGCTTTATGAATCCGAAAGTTTTATTAGGGCTCAAATTTAGTTAATATCACAGTTGGCACCCTTCAAAGAATTTCTAGCTTGATTTGGTTTCGACTTTTAAACCTGATAACATATGATTTTAAAGATGGTCATAATATCAAAGTCGAAGGTAACATCCCGAACTAAGACTTTTGTATTTGGGGTTTTGCATAAAAGCTTGGGGGTGATGACTTAAACAACCAAATCACGTAGAGTCTTGTAGTCTCCTAGAAAAATTTTGACTTAGTGACTTTTCCCTCTGGTCCTCGTTACTCTCTAAGTATAATTAAGGCTCAGTTCATTATTAGTTTGTCTCTAACTGTGTGTTAAGGCTTGTGGAGATGCCGGGGCATCACAACACGTGCGCGCATCCTTTTATTACCTGTTATATAATCTGTAATCACCTGGAATGAAAGTAATGCCATCCTATGTACGCGTGCGCACCCTTTTGGTATGTATAAATATTTAAATGTATGCATATATGTAAAATGTATTATACATATATACTGATCGTATTAGTGCCAGTGCTAACGTGTCTACATAGTATGGGTTTGTTAGACCAGATGGTGCCAATGTCCTCGACAAATCATTGGCATGGGAATGTTAGACCTCTTTAGTGCTGGTGCTTTTACCACCTGTACTAGAGTGTTTCGAGGGTTCTCCTCGTTGCTAGCATCACCACTTGGTTTGTTTTGAGGGTTCCCCTCGTTGCTAGCATCAACACTGGGTACTTTGTTGGCTGATTTGTATGCCAAAATGTAACTCATCTAGAGCCTTGTTCTCCATTAGTGCAGAGCACGAATCAACACAAAGATTACTTGAATTAGATCAAGAATTCAGTTACAAATCCATAGCTAGCCAATTTCCTCCATCCTCCTGCTAAACATTGAAAACGTAAAGAGTGTGCCGACTCTCTTTACTTTTTATTCCCTTTGCAATGAATTTCTCAGCAAACCAAGATACCAATGACTTGAAGTTGAAAGACTTGGAATTTTAGCCCTTTCTACCATAGTTGTATGGACATATCCCATACTACTCCTAAACTTACAACTAAAATGATATTAATGGCCATTTTTATACACACATCAAATATGCATGCCCTCAACTTCTTGACTTTGCTTCATTTTGATATAAGCTCCAACATCTCACCACGTGTCCCTCTTGCTCAATACCACTGTTTTTGAGGTTTAAACTAAGAAGTCCTTTCAGCCTACAATTTCAAAGCTGAAACAATTGAACCACTCAAGGTTGTGTAGAGTATGCATGACATCCGTGATGTCGATCAAAACGTCAAATCGTCGTATGCCTTCCTTGATTTTAACACCTGATCCTTGTCTCAACCTGAAGTGTCAAATAACTCATGCTCCTGCCTTGACGTTAACACATTCGTTTACATGTTCACCTATTCATCACCATCTCCCTATACACTTTGCTTTTGTTTTGCTTGTTGTGAATAATCCATCCCTCTCATAGTTTTATTATTGGACCATTGTTCAGAAGCCTCCTTGTTTTTATTTTAGCGTTATTCATCTATCCTCGTGAACTCCTTTTTTGACCTTCACCCTTGCTACCAATCGCTTTGCCACATTCATTAGTCATCACCTACAAAATTAGAACCAAAAACATGTTTCTCCACACATTCTCCATAACTCTCCCATCGAGCTAATCTCAAGCAGCATAAGCTCAAACTTGAAACAAAGAGCTTCATAATTTATTGCCAATCACTTGCCATCTAAAGATAAGGGAAAATCTTAACCATGTGTTTGAAGAATGTGAATGTGTAATACCCCGAAAATTAGCCCCGGAATTTTTCTTCTAACCTCCCCCTAATTCAAAATCAATTTTCAAAATCTTGTTTGTTTTGAGTGTGTTATGGGCTCAACAAAAATCTTCAAATATTCCGGAACATTTCCCTCCAAATATCTATCGAAACCTTTACCAAAATCCTCCACAAAATCCTTTCCAAAATCTCTTCCAATTTCCAAATACCAAAATCAGAAAAAGGGAAAAAACCCATCTTGGGCCCTATTCCACCCGCAGCCCACTCCCCACTCTCTCTCTCGCCCTCCCCTTGCGGCCTGGCCTAAACCCCGGCCCGGTCTCCCCCCTCCTCCCACTGCCGGCCGGGCCCCACTTGTCAGCCTTACCCCCTCCCTCATCTCCTTCCTCCGGCACGCGCCGTGCACACCGTGCGTGCACGCTGGCCCCGCCGCGCGCCGTTGTGGTCCCCGCTACCATGGCCCGCCGTCGGCCCCGCCTTGCCAGCGCTCCGGCCCCGCCGCCGTTTGCCCCGACCCCACGCCCCTGATTGCGCCGCAAGCGCACCGCCTGCTGCTGCACGTGCACGACGCTACCGGCGCCATGCGCGACGCTGCGCCAAAACCCCCGCCGGCCCCAGCTCCACAACGCTTCCCCGCCGCGCCACCACTTGGACACCGCGCCGCTCTGCCACCTGGGTAGCGCACTGCGCCGCCCCGTCACCGCCGCACACCACTCCGGCTATAAAAGCCACCCGCCCCCGCCCGTCGCCCTCGCCCCTCCCTTCACTGTGGCGGAACCGCCCAGCTTAATCCGGGTTAAGCACATCTGCCTCCTTTGGCTCGCAGTGCACTTAGGCCGAACTAAACCCGGTAGTCCATCGAGCTACCCCGGAGGGCACTCGATGTAACCATCGCCCGAGGATGCCGACTTCACACACATCTAGCCCTCGATGGAGCCACAACAGTTACACCATCACAAACAGTTTAATATTAAAAATAAGATAAAGTTCTTACAAACCAAATATATGTGATCAAATACATGTTCAAAATAAAGCGGAAGCGATTTTGAAAACATCTCGCAGCGGAAATAAGATACTTAGTAGTAGTTTTCATGCAGACGAATAAGGCGAGCAGCATCGAGCCCACCGGTCCATTATCCCGAATAAGCACCCTAGCAATGTTATGCCGATCCCAAGCGAACAATGACCGGCCTTATGCCACTCGGGCGGAGTCCACCACACATTACTCCAGATCTCATCATTCAAATCCATATCTCTGCCCGGTCTCCAGTTAAATCATAACATGACAATAACAAATAATATAGTAAATAGAGTCTTTTCTTGAAAAGTAAACCCTACGGGACGAGTGACCTTTATTCACTCGTGTCTACTCGTACCCAACCATTATATGCACTCGTTCTACGAACTCTAGATATAGGTGCTAGGGCCAGGGCCTCCAGGAATTCTAATGCAATTGGTTTCAATCAACTCCTGATGCATATGCGTAATCAACAGTTATTTTATTTGCTGGGAGTAGTATGGTCCTGCCTACCTTTGAGTATTCTTATGAAAACCAACAAACTAATCTAAGTTAGTTTGCCGGGTTGTGAGGCTTTGCCCCAGGCAACCCCTTCAAACAGGTACGGATGAAATCAGTGACCCTTCGTCTTCAGGTTGGGGAAGAACCAACTCCTGGTGCAATCCATTGTACGGCTTCTCGGTCCATAGTGGCTCTTGTGTTGACCTTTCTTTCGCGGAATCTATATGCATGGTACAATATGCAAGTGAGTGCAAGAGAGTGCAAATACATGCATATGGTACAGGCTATATGCATGACATTGTGCAACCATGAGTGCAACGAATGCAATTGTATGCTTGAGGTGTAATTGAATCACAATGCATGTTAAGTAGCCAGTGACGAGATGACTCAAGCATACTTAGTCCATTTACACCCCATACTAGGAAACTTAACAACTTTGCTAAGAAATCATACAACCCATCACTAAGAAATTATACAAACCATCACTAAAATCTGGTATAACCTATCATGCCTAACAAGGACCAAAATTTTCTAGCAAGAACGTGTCATAGTAGTTTAACACATTGCATATGCTTATACTCAGGGTAAATTTATCCTCATTTGTGAATTAATTTATGCACCTGAGTTGTGGCAGTAAAACATAACTAAATAAGACCAAACTTTTATGACTTACAGATCTTACATACCCGAGGCTACTGTCAAAATTTTAGCTCAACTGGAGTTATAATTATTTTATTAAAATTATAATAAGTTTCCAGTCCTACACATTGTCAGAATTTTCATAAATTATAGGAATGGTTTCTGAAGGTGAAATTTTACCAGTGAGCTAGACATAGCATGGACTGCATGTACAAAAATTTACAAGTTAAAACTCCCAAGTTTGACAGGACATCTAATTTCCATATATTAATCTTGTGCGAATTAAAATGTACATATGAACAGTGTAAATAGCCTTCTCGAATATACTTTCTAGACTCTATGCATCAACATCAAACTACCAAATTTTCCAGAGAATTTTCCTAGCAAGCTATGACCATTTTTCTATTTATCATTTCCAACATGTAGCGTTTTATCATTTTCAAATCACCATTAAAACTTAACTTGCAGGCGCTCATATTTTACCAGTGATATTCACAAGCTATATAGGACATAAGAAAAATACTAGTGAGTCATATTTATCATGCTTTGCATAGGCCTCATTTTCAAGTTATTAAATAATGCATGAAATACATGTAAAATGATAAAACAGTGAATGAACAGTAATACCTAGGGTCACCAAGATTCTTACATTATCCAAATGTCCTAAGAAAGCTACTAACTAAGTTTCATGGGATTTGGAGTTCATTTAACCCCCATTTGCGATTTATCTTGTTTTATCATGCATGCAACAAAACAGGAGCAAAATGGTCATTTTACACTTCCACATGATAAACATTCAATAGATCTATTTAAGAGGAGTCTAATGCAACTGAGTTTGTCTTTTTAGGATTTTTCTTTGATTTGTTATGATTTTCCGAAGTTCACAGCTGAAATAGTTGAAATAAATGGAAAAACATAGATCGAGGACTCATACACAATTAACCATATACGCTAGGGGCTAGATCATAAGGTTCGGAGCACTGAGCCTACAGCGCCCGGACTAAATCGCAATTTCCCACCGTCTCCAGGGGTCTGCAAGGAATGTTGTGTAGACTCAGTGAATAGTGTTTGAAATAGATCTTGTGGAAACGCAAAAAGGCAGGGGGTTTTGGGGAATTTTACCCCGTTTCTTCTACCTCCGGACAGAGGCGCGGCCGGCGCATGCGCCGGCGGCGTGGGGGCCCGTCTTGGAGCCAAGTGGGGCTAGGGACACGTTCCCCATCGGGGCTTCCATTCCCTCAAGATATCGTCGCGCGGGGTGGACAGTAGAGGCGGGGCGGCGGCGTTGAACCGGAGCGGTGGTGGCGCGCACGGGCGCGGCGGCGGCGACTTGATCTGGCGACCGGAGCAGAGGAAGGGGCTGTGGACGGGCTTCTCGGCTGCACGAGGATGAGGGGAATCCGAAGGAGGAGGAGCGGAGGCGTGGGAGTGGCCCGAAAGGGGTCCTCCACGGCGACGCCGAGCCCGGCATGGTGGCCATGGCAGCGATGTGGTTAGGAAGGGAGGAGGAGGCGCGAGAGGGGCCGAGGAGCGGCGAGGATAGTGGAGGAGGGCTGCGCGGGCGTGGTGACGAGGTAGGTGTGGAGGGAGAGGGATGGAGGCGGCCAGCGCGTGAGCTCGCTGTGAGCTTGGCCGTGGCGGGCGGCCACGGCGTGCATGCGTCGCGGAGGAGAGGAAGGTAGGGGAAGGCGTTAGGGTTTTGGGGATTCGGTAGAGGAAGGTGTCGCAAACGCGGTGCGCGAGGTGGACGGAGCTGTGGTGGCTCGAGGCGGTCGGCGCATGAGCTCGCCGCGAGCCATCCATGGCAGTTCATGGCGGCCGCGTCTGCTGATGTGGGCGCTCGAGCATGAAGGAGTAGGGAGAGGACGAGGGTGAGCAGGGAGTGGTGGATGCAGCCCGAAGGGCGTCCAGGTTAAGAGAAGAGAGTAGGGCAGGGGCGCGTCCCCGGCGTCGGTGTCGGCCGGCCACGCGCGGGCAGCGTCCGCCGCGTGGGCGCGAGGGAGAGAGGGTAAGGGGAGGTGGCCGCGGCGTGGACCGAGTCCGGTGGACCGGAGAGACTGACAGGTGGGTCCGATCGAGGGGAAAACAAGAAATGGTCCATGGACTGAGTTCGGGAGGGAGTGTACAGGTGGGACCCACAGCCGTATGTCGACATCCTCTGCCGGCGGGAATCCGACAGGTGGGGCCCGCATGTCAGCCAACCAGATAAAAAGGGAAAAATTCTGAATTTGAAAAAGGGTGTTTGACTGCCAGGACCTTTGCTAGAATTTTGCTATTTTGAAGAACTTAGATTCCGAATTTGAATAAACCTTAATTAGAAGGATTGTCGTACTCTTCAGGATCTACAACTTTGTCAAAAGGCTTGGCACCATGTTCTGTGTAGACATGTGGCTTAAATTTGAATTTAACTTGCTGACCCTGGTTTGACCAACTGAAACCCTCAGCTTAGAAATTCTAAAAGTGCATTTTGTGACCACTTTCATACAAAGAGTTTTATATCAATCTTGTTCAGAATTTTATGAGCTACATCTTTCTCAATATAACCATTTCAAGATTATGGCCGTTAGACTAAGGAATTTTGAATTTACTTCATATGTCAGGTTTAGCCAGATTTTCTGTGTTGACAGAAAAGGACCCAAAATACTATGCAAACCTTAATGCATGTCAAAGACCCAATCATCAAAGTTGTTCATTATGAAATTTTCTACAAGTTTGGTATACAAAGTTTTGTCCATATCACGGTATGTTTTAAACTACAAGCACACAAATATTCAAAGGTTGGGTAAAACAGCCAGTTTACTATATGTAGAGTCTTTCTTGTTTCTAACTTTTGAAGTATCAAACGAAGTCCAAACACTTCCAGGTCTGATGCATTTGAAAGATGATCAATTTAATTTCGTTTTGTAGAAAGGAAGATTTTGATGTGCTATAGTGAAATCAAAAGTAATTTCAAAGTGAAGTTTAGGGAAAAGCTGGAAACTAATTCTTGGAAAAATTATTCTAAGTGTAGGTTGACTTGGTTTGGATTTTTAAACCTTTTAACTTCTGATTTCAAAAATGGTCAACATAGTAAAGTTGAAGGCAACACCTTGAACTAAGAGTTTTGTATTTCATGTTTTGCATGAAAGTGTGTATATTTCGAGCTACTCAACCAACCAAGGTGAGATTTCGTCTTCTTGGATACAAAATTTTGACTTAGTGATTTCTTCACCTAAGCCTTAATCCTCTCCTAGCATGATTAAGTCTTAATTCATCACTAGTGTTCATCTTAGTCATGTGTTAAGGCTTCTGAGATGCTGGGGGCATCACATTCACCCCCCACCGCACTGCCGTGCACCCGCCTCGACCGACCCCCCCGAGCCGCACGGGAGTCGTTAGTCGCGGGCACCGGTGTCCATTTGCCCCCCCTCCCCGCGCATTTCTCCGGTGCGCCACCACCGCCGCGAGCACATCGCCCAAATTCACCATCCATCGGCCTCCACACCTCGATTGCCCGCTCCCTGAGCTTCGCCACACTTCTCTCCACTGTCCCCGGCACTCGCCGTCCCTTTCCCCGCACCACAAAGCCGCCGCCGCGACGTGCGCCTCCTCGCCGCCGTGCGCACCCGCGCCGTCATACCGTGGAGACCCCACCTCCGGCCTCCACCTTGCGCTCCCAACCCCGTCACTCGGTGCGCCGCCCCGTCTCGGTGCCCCCGCCGGTGACCTCGTCGCCGGAACCGCCGCCGGCGGTTCTCATCGTCGGCGAGCCGGGCTCGACCGCCACCGTCCGGTTCACCCCGAACCAGACCGGCGCCATCCACCTCCCCCTGACGCCGTCGCTCCCCCGTATCGCTGACGCGTGGGTCCTACACCCACGGCGTCAGGCGCGCCGTCGCCGCCCCTTCCCGCCGCGTGGGCCGGCCCACGAGGGTGTGCGCGCCGCGCATGGGCCGAAAGGCCGAACCCCCGCCCCTCCCGGCCCAGTTTTGTTTTCCTCATGGGCCAAATCCGGTGAAAAGTCATTTTCTACCCCCTGAACTTTCCAGAAAAGTCTAAAACTACCCCCTAGCCACTGTATACCCCATATCTTCTCCGTTTGAACTCCGATTTGGGTGATTCTTGCGCCTAAATTCATCTAAAATCAAGATATATCAATCTATACACTCCACATAGTCATTCCCCCTGGCCGGAAAATGCCGCCATGCCACCATGACGCGTCCTACGCCCAGTCAGTGCTTCACACTGGTCCCACACGAGTTTGTGTGCCTGGTGTGATGCTGTTGACCTCCCACTCTCTAGCAACCCAAAAGATCTTTGCCTTGATCTTTCCAGTTCCATTTTAGACGATAATGATACCGAAAATCATCTGAATATTGATTGTAATTCACAACAACCTTCCCTACCCCAATCATCATCATGCGACTGCCTCCCCCTCGGCATCGCCGTCCTCGCATCATCGTCCCACCACCCCTACCATGGCGTCTCCGTAACTGTCGTTACCGAGCCCGCCAGCTCGCCCGAAAGCTCGCTACACCCCAACCACTTGCAATGATACCGCTAGTAAGGACATCGGAGAATCCTGGTCTTCTCCATCCAAAATCCAACCCACCAAATACTCGTTGAGCTCATATTGTACCTCATGTGCTGTGTGCTTTCTTGTTTGTGCACGTAGGAGAGTCTGTTTGTCCCGGTTCCAGAAACATCCGACCCGGCAACCATACAACTCGCGATGCCCGAACATCAACCGCTTCATGTTCAAGTTGAAAGGCAAGCCCACTGGAATTCCCACTTGATGCATAAAATTCCTATGTTTTACAACCACAACCCTTGGCCTGATAATCAAATAAGAACTTGCATGTTTTGCTTGCTAAGGTAAACCCCACAAATATACAGCCACCTAAGCCTATTTTAGATATTGTGCGCATAGGTGGGATTGCTCACTTAATTATATCTATCATAATCTTGATGTTAAGTTGGGATTATAGTTGTGGAACTTGATGGGCTTTGGGTTTGGGGATGGGTGTGTGTGTTTTCGAAATAAAATAGGGAAGAACCCTGGCAACCGACTTTGTCGGAATACGGCTACGCACCGAACTAGCCATCTAAGGGCAGGGTATGAACGATAACTTAGCAAACCGCGGTTACCTAGGTCCCGGTCTTCGTGGAGATGACCGGGTAGGTGGATGCTCGCGGTGTCGAGCGATGTAAGGTGTTGATGGTTCTACCTGAGCTCTATAAGGACCGCGTTGATTTTCATCTTGCCTAACTCTTTAGTACAACCACTCGCTCTGTATGAGGCATTGGCTGGGCCCGAGCTGCAGTGGATAGCCTAGTAGCTTCTGTGTTGGCGCACAAGGGGCAAGGGAAAGGATTGTGGGCCGAGGGGGTGTCGAGGGACACCAGGGTGCGGCTCGGTGGCCCAAACCTCTAAAGAACTGCTAGGTGATGAAACAAAGGCAACGGTTTGGTTTGGAATTCGGACGCTTATTTAGCGGTAAGTGTCGCTGAGTCCAACTTGTGGAAATTAGTACAACCTTTGATCAGAGTAAAACCTATTTGAATAGTCCGAGTCCACTGGTATGGATGAGTTACGGCATGGTTCTTCAATTAGCACTTTTCATAGACTAAAAATTGTGGGATTTGGTTTGGTTTTGGGTTGGGAAAAAAGTGGTTTTTGGGTGGATCCTAAGCTACGGGGATAGAATCCTGTGGAAAGTGTGATGGCTGGAAGGTCATTGGCCATGTGGACCGGCAAGTCCAATGGCGCCCTTTTTTGAGAAAAACCCCGTTTTCTGAATGACTAAAACTTGTTAGACTAGCTTAAAACCCTGCATGCAAAATGTTTTCATGCAAAACTTTCCTGAGCTCCAGATATGACTTGCATGTAGATATAGCTATACCCCTACTCTTTATGGAGGAAGGTGGGCTTGTTGAGTATGTATGTACTCACCCTTGCTTTGTTGTTGGTTTACAGAGATGGAGAAACCATCGTGTACCTACTAGATTGAGGGCTACGACCTACTTCCCGACTGTGACGTGTGGAAGCTTGGGCCTACGCTTTGTATTCCGCTGCTTAGATTCAGTGCCAGCAGACACACGGCTTCCACCATTCCCAGTCTCTTGGTGCTCCTAGCCTACGGGTATCGGCTGGTTATTCCTTGCGGGTTTCGGCCAAGTGTTGCCGCATACAACATCGAGTGGTCGCACTATAAAGAGTTAGGCAATATGAGACTTCCAACTCAGTCCTTTAGGGCAGAAACTTCCTCATACACCGTCCAATCCTCTCCACGAGGCTGGACCCCAAGTAAGCCGTGATAACGGTACCCAAGCATTCCACCCTTTAACACATGGCATAGTCGACCGAAGTCGGCGGCCGGGGTCTTTCCCCACGTTTTCGAAAACGCACACCCAACCAGTTCCAACCCAAGTTCCAACAAGATTATTGCATATAGTATGAAGTGAGCGATCCCTCCTACGCGCGCTAAGTCTAAGATTGGTTCGGTGGCTATCCTACCATGTTTGACCTTAGCTAGCAAAAACAATGCAAGTTTTATATTTATCAGGGCAAGGGTGGTTTTAGCAAAACTAGGAAGTTTATGCATCAAAGGATTTTAGTGGACTTGCCGTCGTCGACGTTCTCGTTACAGCGGAGGTCAAAGTTTGGTTCCTCAGGCTCCTGGTCCGGCGCGGTCACGTCAGGTTCGTGGGTTTCCTCCGGGACGGTGTCTACGCGTACACAAACAAACAAAACACACATAAAAAGACAATAAAATATGCTCAAAAGGTTATGCAAAAGGTATGGTTAGATAGAGGATAATTTTAGAAGAATTTTGGTGGAAGAATCGCCGGATTCTGAGTTTGTAAGGCTGAGATATGAATTTCCTAAGAAAAGAAATCCATAAATCGAAATGGAAAAGGAAAAAAAGGCTTCGCGGGCCAAAACCTCACGCGCGGCCCACTCCCTCTTTCGGCCTGGCTTGGCCTGCTCGCCCTGCCGTCGCGCCGTGGGCCTTCTGGGCCGGCCCACTGGCCGTGACGGCGCAGCGACGGTGGGGTGTGGACCCCACGCGTCAGCCTCACAGAGAGGGAGACGGCGGAAAGGGTCGACGTCACGGTGGTTCGGTTTGGTTCGGCCGAACCAGTCGGCGCGGGCACGCACGACTCGCCGGCGGTTCTCCGCCGGCAAGCCGGTTCCGGCGACGAGGGTAGGCCGGTGAGGTGAAGGGTCCATGGCGGTCATGATGGTGGTATTGTGGATGTGAGTGGTGTCGTGGGTAGCTCTGTCCGCGCGCGACCCGTACGCCAGCGAAGGGCGTCGCGGCGCGGTGGTGCTCTGCGCTTGCTCCGGCGCGGCTCTGGCCGTGGTAGTGAGGGAGGAGGTGCGTGCAGGGGCAGAGAGGCTCGTGCCTACCTCGATTTGGAGGGGCTCAACTGGACGGGGTGAATTTTGGGGTGTCGGCGAGAGAGTGCGAAGGCGTCTTCTCGGTGGGTGTCCCACCGTGAGGGCGCCGGCGAGAGGAAGTGGGGAGTGTGTGTTCGGGGTGTGCATGCGGGTGATGTGGCGCGAAGACGGCCGAGAGGTTGCCCCCTTTTATAGGCCGCAGCGAGGGGTGTGGCCGGCGCGTCGCGGCTGGCCGGGTGCACGGCGCGGGGCGCGGACGCGCGACGTCAAGGCGTCGAGGACGGGGTGGCGGGGCAGCTGTAGCTGGCACAGTGGCGATGACATCGGTGCCGGAGGGGAGTAATTGCGGCGGCGACTTGGGTGGCTTGCCCGCCGCGCGCGTCGGGCGAAGACGGCGCTCGCCACGGCGTTGCGGCGTAGCGGGATCGAGGCGGCCGTGAGAGAGGGCGCGGGATTCCCGGCGGCGCGTCGTGGTGGCGTCAAAGCGCGACGATGGCCTGGGCGGCACGGCGTCGCCCGTCCGACTGGCGAGTGAGGAAGGGGGCGAGCGAGGAGGAGGAAGACGGCGTTGCGTGTGGGCCTCGGTTGGCAGAGGGAGAGGGGAGGGGTGCCACTGCTTGGGCCGGCCGGCTACTGGGCCGAGCGAGGGAGAAGGAAGGGGCGCTGCGGGGCTTCGGCCCAGGGAAGAGGCAGGCCGGCCTGGGCCGCGCGAAAAGAAGAGGGGAGGAGAGGTTGGGCCGAAGGCGGCCCAAGTCGAGTAGGATGGTTTCTGCTTTCTTTTTCCTGGTACTGTCTCTAGGATTTTGAATTGGAATTTGGAAGGACACATGGAAGGGGTAAAACTGGAAAAAGGACTTAGGGTGGAACGGTGGATAGGATGATGCAAAATTTTGAAATCGTTTTGAACACCGCGAGATTTAGCTGGTGATTTTTGATTAGTGATTTTTGGGGCGTTACAAACCTACCCCACTTAAAGTGAATCTCGTCCTTGAGATTCGGTTCGACTTTGAAGAGGTCAGTGTACTCTTTCCTTAGAGGATCTTCCCTTTCCCACGTTTCTTCTTCTTCGCCGTGACGGCTCCAGAGAACTCTGCAAATCCGGACAGTAGAATTCCAAGTTTTTCTGCTCACAGTGTCCAGTATTTTAACGGGCACTTCTTGATATTTCAAATCTGGTTGCAATTCCACTGTTTCTTGCGCTATATGTTGTTCTGGCATTCTCAAGCATTTTCTGAGTTGCGACACATGGAACACATCATGGATATCTGACATTGATTCTGGCAACTGCAGCTTGTAGGCCACTTTTCCAACTTGTCGCACTATCGGGTAGGGACCGATATAACGGAGCGCGAGCTTCCCTTTGACCTGGAACCTATGAGTGCCCCTAATTGGTGACACCTTGAGGTACACTGAATCTCCAACCTGGAAACTGAGTTCTCGTCTTCTGTTATCTGCATAACTCTTTTGGCGAGACTGGGCCTCCTTGAGCCTTGCTCGGATTTCTGCAACCTTTTCTTCTGCTTCCTTGATGAGTGCGGGACCAAGTACTGTACGCTCCCCAGGCTCCGACCACATCAGAGGAGTCCTGCATTTCCTTCCATATAGGGCCTCAAATGGGGCCATGCCGAGACTGGTCTGGTGTCCATTGTGGTAAGAGAATTCAGCGTAGGGTAAGCTGGACTCCCAATCTTTGCCGTACGTGAGCACACATGCTCGTAACATATCTTCCATGATCTGATTTATCCTCTCGGTCTGGCCATCTGTCTGCGGATGATAGGCCGAACTGAAATCCAGGTTGGTGCCCATAGCTTCATGTAGACTCTTCCAAAATCGGGAGGTGAACTGGGTGCCCCTATCTGACACAATCCTGCTCAGTATCCCATGTAACTTGACTATGTTTTCAATATATATTTTGGCCAATCTATCTCGATTATAGTTGGTCTGAACCGGCAGGAAGTGGGCGGTCTTGGTGAGATGGTCCACGATGACCCATATCGAGTCGTTTCCCTTTGAGGTCTTGGGTAGGCCTGTCACAAAATCCATTCCTACCTCGTCCCACTTCCAAACTGGAATGGGTAGGGGTTGTAGCAGTCCTGCTGGTTTCTGGTGTTCGGCCTTGACTCGCCGACAGGTGTCACATTGTGCCACATGCTTGGCTACGTCTGCCTTCATTCCTTTCCACCAGTACCCTTGCTTTAGGTCCAGGTACATCTTAGTGGATCCCGGGTGTATGGAGTAGGCTGAATTGTGGGCCTCTTCTAGTATAGTTTCCCGGGTTTTTCCGGTCTTTGGAACACAGAGTCTTCCTTTAAATCTGAGGATTCCCTCTGCATCTATTTTGAGCTCCGTAGTGGGTTCCTTCTGAATCTGCTGTATGGCCTTCTGATTTTCTTCATCTTTCTTTTGGTCCTGCTTGATCTGATCTGTCAGCACGGGTTGGACCAGCAGGGTCTCTTCTTGAAACTCATGTACGATATGCACGTTGATCTGGGCCAGTTCTTCTCGAAGATGCTTGTTGTTAGGGATAAGCTCCTTTTTATACACCTTTCTGCTTAGGGCATCGGCTACTACGTTAGCCTTGCCTAGGTGATAATGGATTTTTAGGTCATAATCTTTGATGAGCTCCAACCATCTACGCTACCTCATATTCAGGTCTGCCTGAGTGGATATGTATTTGAGGCTCTTGTGGCCAGTGAATATCTGACATTTATTGCCCATTAGGTAGTGCCTCCATATTTTTAGTGCGTGTACCACTGCTGCTAACTCCAGGTCATGGGTGGGGTAATTTTGTTCATGGTCCTTTAACTTCGGGGAGGCGTATGCTATCACCTTGCCATCCTGCATGAGCACACAGCCTAGACCTTGTCGGGACGCGTTACAATATATGACAAAGTCCCTAAATATATCTGGCTGTACCAATACTGGGGCTATGGTTAGCCTGGCCTTCAATTCTTGAAAGCTCTTCTCACAAGCTGTTGTCCATTCAAACCTTGCTCCCTTCTTCTGCAGTGCGAACAGGGGTCCAGCAATTTTAGCGAACCCTTCTATGAATCGGCGGTAATATCCCGCCAATCCTAGGAAACTCCTAACTTCTGTGACATTGGTGGGTTGCTGCCATTCAGACACTGCTCTTACTTTCTCAGGGTCCACTGCCACTCCCTTAGCCGTGACTATGTGTCCCAAAAATGCCACTTTTTCCAACCAAAATTCACACTTGCCGTACTTGGCATATAGTTGGTGGCTCCTTAATTTTTCCAATACTACTCGAAGGTGTTGTTCATGTTCCACTGCATCTTTAGAATAAATAAGTATGTCGTCTATGAAGACAATGACGTACTTATCTAGTCCGTCCATGAATACCTTGTTCATGAGATTCATGAAATAGGCGGGGGCATTGGTCAATCCAAACGGCATCACAGTAAACTCATACTGGCCATAACGGGTGACAAAGGCGGTCTTCTGTATGTCTTCTTCTCTGATTTTGAGCTGGTGATAACCTGACCTTAAGTATATTTTAGAGAAGTACTTGGCACCTCTGAGCTAGTCAAAAAGGTCATCGATCCGGGGAAGGGGATACTTATTCTTGATGGTAACCTCATTCAGGGACCGGTAATCTATGCACATCCTCATGCTACCGTCCTTCTTGGTTACAAACAACACCGGGGCTCCCCATGGTGATGAGCTGGGTCTGATGAAACCTTTCTGCTGTAATTCTCGAAGTTGTTCTTTTAGCTCTGCTAGTTCTGTCGGGGCCATCCGGTATGGTCTCTTGGCGATGGGTGCGGTTTCAGGGAATAGGTCAATAATGAACTCAACATCTCTGTCTGGTGGCATTCCAGGCAATTCTTCCGGGAAGACATCTGGATATTCACAGACTACTGGTATTTCTTCCAAAGCCTTGGCCTCCATAATGAAATTCAGGGGGTCTCGGGTAGCTCCCTTTGCATGACAGGACACTTGGGTACCATCTGGGCTGGTGAGGTGTACTGTATTGTCTGAGCATCTAATGATGCCCCCATGTTGGCTTAACCAATCCATCCCTAGGATAACATCTATTCCCTGGGATTCAAGTATCACCAGATTTGCCATAAACGCTACCCCACTTAGAATAATTAAAACCCCATCACATCCCACATAGCATGTGATGTCTGCCCCCGGTGTACGGGTTAGGAGTGGGTTCTTTAGGGGTGCGGCAAAGATTTTATTCTTTTTCGCAAAAGATGCTGATATGAAGGAATGGGATGCACCAGAATCAAATAAGACTGTAGCTGGAACTGAGTTTACTAGGAACTCACCAAGTACCACGCCTGGTGCCTGCTGTGCATCCTGCGCGTCGATGTGGTTGACACGTGCCTTGTTGGCCGACTGCTGAGGCTGCCTGACTGACTGCGAACTGGCGACTGGACGGTTCCCAGTGGTGGCGGGCTGCTTGGCCCATCGACTGAGTTGGAGAAAGTGGATGCAGTAGGTTTACCACGGAGAGGGCAGCTATTCATGAAGTGGCTGGGGTCACTACACGTGTAGCATGCCCGGCCATTGTCACGAGCGGTGGTCTGCTGTGTCTGGGCATTGCTTTGTGCCGGGCCAAAGCGTGTCGGGGTTGTCATAGTGTTCCGAGGTGGACCACCATACGGGCCCCGAGACGACTGTCCGCCAAAACTCCTCTGTCGGAACTGGCGGTCCTGCCATTGATTCTTGATCTCCATGAACTTCCGTTTGAGGTGGCTCTTTTCTTCCTTCTTGCCCTCCTCCAATTTGATAACACGGTTGAGCAGCATCGAGAAGTTGTTATAGTCACAGGTGTAGGTTAGGGTCTTGATTTCGGGGGTCAGTCCCCGGATGAAGTTCTCACACTTCTTGTCATCCGAGTTGACCTCAGATGGGGCATAGCGGGATAGTTCAGTGAGCTTTTGGATATACTCTTGCATGGACATGTTCCCCTGAGTCAGGTTTCTGAATTCCTCTGCTTTCTTGTCTCTGACAGCTTTTGGGACATGATGCTGGCAGAAAGCTTCCTCAAATTCTTTCCAAGTGACTACGCCTTTCTTAGCCGCGTGGAAGGCTTCCCACCAAGATAATGCTGACCTGGTCAGTTGATGAGTGGCCAGGGCAACCTTGGTGGCTCCATCACAGTTGACGATTTCTAGCTTCCACTCTGTGGTGCGGATCCAGTCTTCGGCCTCGAGGGGATCGTGGGATCCCGCGAATGAGGGTGGCTTCAACCGCATGAATTCTCCCATCTTGCTAGCTGGTCCTCCCTGTTGTGGCCTAGCGCCTTCCAGGCAGCGAACCAGTGTCTGGGCCAACTCTTGGTAGGGGTTCAGCGGGGGTGGTGGGGGAAGCGGTGTCGGGGCTCTGGGGGGCGAGGGTGCTCCTGAGTGGCCTTCGGTGCCGTGGCTGCTCTCGCCCTGTCCCTCAGGGGGCACCGGTAGGTTGTTGCTGGAGTTGTGGGAAGCCATCTGTAAGAGATGAGATGGTCTTTTAGGGAGAACTCTTATATTATGTGCTCTTTGTTTATTATCGATCAAGCATGAAAACACACATTTTATTCCGACAAACGTTCTAGCGGATACAACAGGCTTACAAGCCGTACATCATGGCGACCCTACTCTAAGGTAGCTAACAGCTCATCCAAGGTACTCGAAGTCCCTGGAAACTCGCTCGAGAAGAGCTCCTCGTCAGTGACTGGTGGGAAGCTGCTCCAGTCGATCCTCTTCACTTGCTCGATGGTCTGGCACCCACAACACTTCTTGTTCTTCTTTTGTTCTTCCTCTTCTTTTCGGGCCCTTTTGGCGGCGCGTTCCTGCTTCTGAGCATACTTGGCATGAGTGCTTCTCACTGACTCCCATGCGGCACGCTCACGATCCTCGAGGGCTGCAAGCTTGCATTTTAGAGAAGCGTTTTCCCCCTTCAGCGAGGCAATCTCCCTTGCCATCTTCTTGATTGTGGCTGCATGGGATAGCTTATGGCGGGTGGTTACAAACAGGTTGTTGTCTACTTTCTGGAAATGAGTGTCTAGGAGGTGGATATAGCTGGCTAAGGCGGTGAGGGTGGGGTGGTTCTTGAAGGTTTTTCCTTTTGTCAGCATGTCTAAGCGGCGCTGCCACACGGGGGTGCTGCGATTTTCTGTGGGAAAGAAGCGGAAAGCGGTGTGCTCTATCTCTTTCTCATAGATATGGCATAAGCGGCGAAGGGCGTTGCGGGCTGCAGTTTGTTTGGTGAGGTTTGGGTCATGGCCCAAGGTGGTGGTGCAAAAGCCTGAATGGTGTATGCTGGGTCCGATGTAGGTAGTTATCAGGCACCCAAGAGTGTCGGGCTCGTGATACACCACTGTCTTGTAGTAGGGTTCCTTGACAATGCCGAGAATGCGGGTGCAATCCTGCAACAGCTCAACAAAGTCACCCATCTCCTAGTCGAACATGAACCGCCCGGTCGACATCTGGAAGGGGAAAGAAACAGAGTAAATAGAGGGTTGAGTATAAGAACAATTTTGTAATATAGTTTTGGACTCGAAACGCTCCTACAGTCTTAGGGTCACGTCCTATAGCCAACCTACGGCTCTGATACCACCTGAAGTGCCCCCACTTCCATGGGAACTTAAATGTGATACAAATGCTAGTCCCAGGAGGCTAGCATCACATTTATTCAAGTAGTACAGAGTCGGACTTAGCGATTACAAATCAGATTACATAAATAGAGATAAAACGAGATACAGCGGAAGCGTCTTTATTGCCCAAAGCCACAGGCTAGTTGGGGATAGGACCTTGACCTAACTGAAGAGAGCTTCAATCAGGGTTTCTTCGTCGGCTGAAAAACATAGATTTAGCAAGGGTGAGTACACAACCGTACTCCGCAAGCCCACCTTCCTCCATCGGAAGGGGTAAAGGCCTATCTCTATATGCAAGGTTTATCTGGAGCTTAGGTCCTTTTGCGGAAAACATTAGCAGATGCAAGGTTAAGTAGTCCACTGTTTATTTTATTTAAGAAAACACTTTTTCCAAAAGGGGGTGCCACTGGACTTGCTGGTCCAACGTGGCTTATGGCTCGCAGGCCGACATTTTTCTCCAATGCTCCCGGGCCAAGCCCGTAGCTTCCAAAACACCATTTTCACCAACCAAATCCCAATTTTATAAATCACTACTGGGAGAAACCAAGCCGTAACTCGTCCATACCAGTGGACATCGGACTATCCGGATAGGTTTATACTCTGGCCAGAGGTGCACACTTTACCCACAAGTTTGGTCTGGACGCTCATTGCCATGAGGCCCTTCCCACTCAAGGCTCTACCCCTGCAAGTATTTTCTTGACCTCAACCAAAAGAAACGTGGGACCCTGTCGCATCATTGCCAGCAGACACGCGACGCCTCTTCAGTGCCAGCAGACACACGGCTTCCACCATTCCCAGTCTCTTGGTGCTCCCAGCCTACGGGTATCGGCTGGTTATTCCTTGCGGGTTCCGGCCAAGTGTTGCCGCATACAACATCGAGTGGTTGCACTATAAAGAGTCAGGCAAGATGAGACTTCCAACTCGGTCCTTCAGGGCAGAAACTTCCTCATACACCGTCCAATCCTCTCCACGAGGCTGGACCCCAAGTAAGCCGTGATAACGGTACCCAGGCATTCCACCCTTTAACACATGGCATAGTCGACCGAAGTCGGCGGCCGGGGTCTTTCCCCACGTTTTCGAAAACGCACACCCAACCAGTTCCAACCCAAGTTCCAACAAGATTATTGCATATAGTATGAAGTGAGCGATCCCTCCTACGCGCGCTAAGTCTAAGATTGGTTCGGTGGCTATCCTACCATGTTTGACCTTAGCTAGCAAAAACAATGCAAGTTTTATATTTATCAGGGCAAGGGTGGTTTTAGCAAAACTAGGAAGTTTATGCATCAAAGGATTTCAGTGGACTTGCCGTCGTCGACGTTCTCGTTACAGCGGAGGTCAAAATTTGGTTCCTCAGGCTCCTGGTCCGGCGCGGTCACGTCAGGTTCGTGTGTTTCCTCCGGGACGGTGTCTACGCGTACACAAACAAACAAAACACACATAAAAAGACAATAAAATATGCTCAAAAGGTTATGCAAAAGGTATGGTTAGATAGAGGATAATTTTAGAAGAATTTTGGTGGAAGAATCGCCGGATTCTGAGTCTGCAAGGCTGAGATATGAATTTCCTAAGAAAAGAAATCCATAAATCGAAATGGAAAAGGAAAAAAAGGCTTCGCGGGCCAAAACCTCACGCGCGGCCCACTCCCTCTTTCGGCCTGGCTTGGCCTGCTCGCCCTGCCGTCGCGCCGTGGGCCTTCTGGGCCGGCCCACTGGCCGTGACGGCGCGGCGACGGCGCAGCGACGGTGGGGCGTGGACCCCACGCGTCAGCCTCACAGAGAGGGAGACGACGGAAAGGGTCGACATCACGGTGGTTCGGTTTGGTTCGGCCGAACCGGTCGGCGTGGGCACGCGCGGCTCGCCGGCGGTTCTCCGCCGGCGACCCGGTTCCGGCGACGAGGGTAGGCCGGTGAGGTGAAGGGGTCCATGGCGGTCATGACGGTGGTATTGTGGATGTGAGTGGTGTCGTGGGTAGCTCTGTCCACGCGCGACCCGAATGTCGGCGAGGGGCGTCGCGGCGCGGCGGTGCTCTGCGCTTGCTCCGGCGCGGCTCTGGCCGTGGTAGTGAGGGAGGAGGTGCGTGCAGGGGCAGAGAGGCTCGTGCCTACCTCGATTTGGAGGGGCTCAACTGGAGGGGGTGAATTTTGGGGTGTTGGCGAGAGAGTGCGACGGCGTCTTCTCGGTGGGTGTCCCACCGTGAGGGCGCCGGCGAGAGGAAGTGGGGAGTGTGTGTTCGGGGTGTGCGTGCGGGTGATGTGGCGCGAAGATGGCCGGGAGGTTGCCCCCTTTTATAGGCCGCGGCGAGGGGTGTGGCCGGCGCGTCGCGGCTGGCCGGGTGCACGGCGTGGGGCGCGGATGCACGATGTCAAGGCGTCGAGGATGGGGTGGCGGGGCAGCTGTCGCTGGCACAGTGGCAATGACATCGGTGCCGGAGGGGAGTAATTGCGGCGGCAACTTGGGTGGCTTGCCCGCCGCGTGCGTCGGGCAAAGACGGCGCTCTCCACGGCGTCGCGGCGTAGCGGGACCGAGGCGGCGGTGAGAGAGAGCGCGGGATTCCCGGCGGCGCGTCGGGGGTGGCGTCAAAGCGCGGCGACGGCCTGGGCGGCACGGCGTCGGGCGTGGGTGGCACGGGGTCGCCCGTCCGACCGGCGAGTGAGGAAGGGGGCGAGTGAGGGAGGAGGAAGACGGCGTTGCGTGTGGGCCTCGGTTGGCAGAGGGAGAGGGGAGGGGTGCCACTGCTTGGGCCGGCCGGCTACTGGGCCGAGCAAGGGAGGAGGAGGGGCGCTGCGGGGCTTCGGCCCAGGGAAGATGCAGGCCGGCCTGGGCCGCGCGAAAAGAAGAGGGGAGGAGAGGTTGGGCCGAAGGCGGCCCAAGTCGAGTAGGATGGTTTCTGCTTTCTTTTTCCTGGTACTGTCTCTAGGACTTTGAATTGGAATTGGAAGGACACATGGAAGGGGCAAAACTGGAAAAAGGACTTAGGGTGGAACGGTGGATAGGATGATGCAAAATTTTGAAATCGTTTTGAACACCGCGAGATTTAGCTGGTGATTTTTGATTAGTGATTTTTGAGGCGTTACACTAAACAACCCCAAAAACACTGAACTCGACACAATGCGACATAACAGATCAGCCTAATCCCTAGACCATGCTGCCATCTAGGAGACTTTCTATCCTCTGATCTTGGCAAACACTTTCTAGATAGAAGAGCTTTTGTACTCCAAAATACTTGCATTCCTTTCACACCACAACTCCCAAACTACTATGATGACCAAGCTCCACAACCCTTTCCTGTTATCAATTGGTGCCTTATAGGGACATCCACCTGTGGAGTATAGAATCATGTTGACCCTAAGTAGAAGGCACCAAATGTTGAACTGCATCCCAATGTGCCAGCTCAAACCAGATTCTCTTTGAGAACTGGCATTAATTGAAAAGGTGCAGCCCATATTCTTATATCACCGGGCATAACACGCAAATTGGGCTATGGGGCCAACCCTTCCTAGCCAAGCAGTCTCCGTTCCACACCCTATCCTAGATCGCTGGCTAAGTGAACATTTTGCGTGTGTGGGGGTGCTTTTCAAAAGATCCAATCAAAGTTGGGCTATGGGGCCAACCCTTCCTAGCCAATGAAAGTGCGTTTGACATGCAAATCTTGTCGAATATTGATTGTCAGAGTTGAACTTCCACACTATGCCATCTGGGAGGCCGAATCGTAGGTTTACCTAATTGACTTTTGACCAAAGCCTACAGAACTCCACACGGTAGATGACAGAGGAGAATGAATGTTGAATGTTTAGGTCACGGATCCAAGCCATTGCTCAAGGATCAATGTAAAGTTTTGTTCTTATTTTAGAGATGTGAAAAGACATGTAGGACTAAGTCTCTCAGCCTTAATCATCAAAGCTAAGCACTATCCCAAAATGGATGCACACTTCCCATCTCTTGCTGTCACAGCTCTCCATATAGCAAACAACAGCCTATCTATTTCTGAACATGGCACATCTCCATCGAGCCCTATGTAAGTACCACTCTAGATATCCGACCCAAGAGGGGAGGGGTGAAATGGGTTACTAAATCGCTCTTCTAAAACGTAGGGCTTTCTAGTGCATAAAATAAACATGCCACATCCTACACATGCTAGTTAAGTCTAAGGTTTATCTATGCACTCTCTAACTTACCCAAAAGACTAGCAACCTAGATCCAAATCTAATCAATCTAACTAGGAAAGCGATGTCCACAGTCTTGTCAGCAAAGACAAATCCGATCCAGGAACCAAGACTCTTCCCGATCACTATCTTGCATTAGCCATCAAGGCTCCCAACAAGTAAAGGGTAAGTGACACCAAGCGAAGTCTCAAACACTACCACTATCTCTCTCGATCACAAGGAACAAGACCTTCACTATGGAGTTTGAAGCCCTCCACTAGGTATCGCTGATGCTCCACACTAAGAAGGAGGGTTTAGCAATGTGTACTATGTGGCTGACCACAACCAAGGCTTCCCAAAAGCTCATGCAGGAGCTGCGCTTAAGAAGAGCTCGCAAGCTCACTCTCTCAAAGCTCTAATCTTGCTTGAATTAATCACTAAGCACTTTTATGGTGATTGGAATGGATGATATGCTTGGAATACTCCGCTACAGTAGCTGTGGTCTTCAATATCTCCAACAGACTTCAAATGACCGAGTGGGGTGGCTTATATAGCCCCAAACATGAAGTAGTCTTTAGCCAAAAGGTTGCTAGAAACTGTATAGACCATGTGATATGGTCCATACTTTTTGGCATACATCAGACCATTTGGTCCATTGTCCTCGCTCACTCGCCATTGAACTAGCCATTGCACTTCAAAGATCCAAAGTATAGAATGGTCCGTGAGACTGTACCTTTCGGTCCATGTATCTCCCCCGCTACTGTGGATTCCACACCTTTAGCCAAAATGGTCCAACCTTCCTTTTGGTCCTTGTATTCTTAGTCGCTCAACTATATTGCTAGAATGGTCTGCTCAATTCATTTTTGAAGGGTCGACCTCTTGGTCCTAATACTTTCGTCCACTTCTTCAGCCCTAGAACCCCCACTAGGGCACCCCTTTGACCCTTGCCTTTGGACCTAAGGACATGAGAGTGTGTATCTAGAAAACTTTATTAGTACAAGTGTTGTTTGTCAATCAATGACTAAACTATGGAAATGTGGGATAAGAGGCTATATATGTTCCTTACACCATGTCCGACCTTGATGTGTCCAAGCTTGGAAAAGCCATCTCAAGCATAATGCCCTAGAAAAAGATACTAGGTTAAGAATGCCCAATCCTCCGTAGACATGCAGTCTTACCGAGAGAAACCAATTGACTTTACATTTCCCATTGGTGAGCCTATCCATGCTCACTGTTCGCCTAAACAGTCGTTTAGCCCGTTTAAACACCGTTTAAACGCTAAATAGTGGCTGACCGTTTCCGTTTAATTGGTCATTTTCACCGTTTAAACGGCTGTTTAGCACCGAATAATGGCTAAACAGTAGGTGACCGACTGTTTACCGTTTACCGTTTAGGCTAACACTGTCCATGCTAGACCAAAGGAATTGTTGAACGAGTCTATGAACTCCAAGACCTCGGCTGGTGTTTAATTTAAAAGTTGCAAGGAGGTAGACCGTCAATGGTGAGGTTTCTACAATTCCAGCTATTGAGCTTGGTTAAAATCTTCTTCACTAGGAATCGGTAATCCACCCTAGTGAGTCTTGCATTGGTCAAAGGTAGGCCTAAGTATTTAATCGGAAATGTCGCTCATCTAGCTGGGATGCCCTTGAGGACACTTCAGAGGTCGATTTCATTGCAATAGATCGGAATCACCATGGCTTTGTTGGAATTTGTGGTGAGACGCAAGGCTTGTTGAAACAAATCAAGAAGGTGCCTAAGGGTCACAATGTCCTCATTTTTTGGCACGGCGTAGATTGCTACATCATTAGCACAACGAAATACGAAGACTCGAAGAATACCTACAATTTTGCTCAGAGTATCCTTCTATGTAGCAACCTCCATGAGCCTATGCAGAGGGTCTATTGCAACGACGAAGAGCAAAGGGGAGAGAGGGTCACACTGCCGTAGACCTTGTCCATGCCTAAGAGGTGGGTTTGGAAGCCCATTGAGCCCTTTGTTTGAATAAATGCAATCCGTGTGGAATTAAGAGGTTTGGCATAGAAATTAGTTCAAATTCCTTCTAAATCTATATGGTTTGGAAGGGTTTAGCTTTGTATCAAACAAACTCCGACGAAAACCTGCGCGACGGAGCCGTTAACCAATCCTGCCAGCGCACAGGAAAGAGGAAACAAACAGCAGAGCAAGTTCATTCCAGCGAACTACTACTATAGCACCATGTATAGTATAATTCGTACTACATAGCATGAACCTTCAAAAAACGAAACAAGGTAATAATATTGTGTGAGTACTTGTACCTCCGAATGGTATTGTGCTGTATATACTCCGTATATGGTTTTGCCGTGGAGCGGAATAATGATGAGAGGCTATCAGTGCGGGGCAAGCAAGGTCTTTAATTAGCGGCATCATTTCATCAGATTTATCGGTGAGCCATGCCCATGCAGCAGGCCGCTAGCCTGGTCGATTAAAGGATCCCGTGGCCCACGCCAACGTGCGCCCGTCCGTCGATAATTCCCTTGCTAGACTTGATCCCACACCGGCTTTAAATCCTCCCGTTCCCTCCCGCTCCCAAGATCACATCACAGATCACACACACACACACACACCACGACCCGACACGACACGAGTAGAGAGCTCGTCCTCGTCACTCTCACACCCAGCACTGACTCCATCCAACATTCATCAGTAGCCTCACTCGAGTGCTCCTCGAGCATGATGAGCTCGTCGTCCGCGGCTCATCAGCTGAGGCAGCTGAAGCCGCTGTACCAGCACGTGGTGAACAACTTTGTGGCCGTGCTCGCCGCGCCGCTCGCCGTCGCGGCCGCCGTCAATGCGGCGCGCGTCGGGCCGGACGAGCTGCTCCGGTGGGCGCAGGCGCTCCGGGCGGCGCACGTTTTCCTGGCGCTGTTCGTGCCCGCGGCCGCGGCGACGCTGTACCTGATGCTCCGCCCCCGGTCGGTGTACATGGTGGACTACGCGTGCTTCCGCACGCGGCCCAACTGCCGCGTGCCCTTCGCGACGTTCCTGGAGCACGCGAAGCTGGTGACCTTCGTGGAGGGCGCGTCCATCGACGAGCGCAGCGTCCGGTTCATGACGCGCCTCCTGGAGCGGTCGGGGCTCGGCGAGGAGACGTGCCTCCCCCCCGCCCACCACTACATCCCCCCCTACCGGAACATGGAGGCGTCGCGCGCGGAGGTGGAGCTGGTGATCTTCTCGGCCATCGACGACCTGCTGGCCAAGACGGGGGTGAGCCCGGGCGCCATCGACATCCTGGTGGTGAACTGCAGCCTGTTCGCGCCCGTGCCGTCGTTCACGGACATGATCATCCGGCGGTACGGGATGCGGCCCGACATCCGGAACGTGCACCTCTCCGGGATGGGTTGCAGCGCGGGGCTCATCTCCGTGGGTCTGGCGCGCAACTTCCTGCAGGTGGCGCCCCGCGGCGCGCACGCGCTGGTGGTGTCGACGGAGACCATCACCCCCAACTACTACGTGGGGAAGGAGCGCGCGATGCTGCTGCCCAACTGCCTGTTCCGCATGGGCGGCGCGGCGGTGCTGCTGTCCACGTCCCGCGCGCGCGCCCGGTTCCGGCTGTCCCGCGTGGTGCGCACGCTGACGGGCGCCCAGGACGGCGCGTACCGGTGCGTGTTCCAGGAGGAGGACGGCGAGGGCCACCGCGGCATCAACCTGTCCAAGGACCTGATGGCCATCGCGGGGGACGCGCTCAAGGCCAACATCACGGCCATCGGTCCCCTGGTGCTGCCGGCGTCGGAGCAGCTGCTCTTCGCGCTGTCCTTCATGGCGCGCCGCGTGCTGCACCGCCGCGTGAAGCCCTACCTCCCGGACTTCCGCACCGCGTTCGAGCACTTCTGCATCCACGCCGGCGGCCGCGCCGTCATCGACGAGCTGCAGCGCAGCCTGGGGCTCTCGGACGAGGACGTCGAGGCGTCGCGGATGGCGCTGCACCGGTTCGGCAACACCTCGTCCAGCTCCGTCTGGTACGAGCTCGCCTACATCGAGGCCAAGGGCAGGATGAGGAAGGGCGACCGCGTGTGGATGATCGGCTTCGGGTCAGGGTTCAAGTGCAACAGCGCGGCGTGGGAGTGCATCCAGCCCGCGCGCACCGCCGAGGGGCCCTGGGCCGAGAGCATCTGCCGCTACCCCGTCGACATCCCGGAGGTGCTCAAGCACTAGCTATAGCTGGGCGAGCTGACTAGTTTCCATGGCATTGGCATTGCAACCACCACCACCACCACCCCCTTCCTGCTCCCCCCCACCTCTCGTATTTTGCATGTACACCACCTTAGTTAGTAATCAACAACGACAGACCGCGCGCTGTCAGCTGTCCACGTCGTCGTCGTCTTCCTCCCGGCCGCTCTTCGGGTCACCGTCGATCGTCACCGACCCCGTCACTCTCACAACACATGCATTGCATGCCAGGGCAGGGCCAATTGGCCATGCCTTGTCCCCGTACGTAGATCCAATCCAACGCATGCATGACGATTGACGAGGAAGGAAGGAAGGAAGGTGACACAGTATGCTGTGGACTGTGGTGCTGGGCTGGCGGGCCGGCCGCGCGTTGAATGCCGAGACTGACGCGTCCATGTGTGCGGTGCGCTCCAGCCCGGACAGGTGGTTGTGCGCGGGTACACCGGGTTTAATCCGCGCCATTTACACACGTATAGTAAGTCCCCCGTGCCGTGGTCGGTCCGCTACATTTGTGACGGTTCTTTTTTTTTTTTGCTTTTGCTCACTTGTTCTCCCTCTGCCTTCCTCAATTGTTTCGACCACTAATAATTCATGTGTACCACGGATGAAAAGAAGAAACACGGCAATTTATTAAGTGTTGTGTAACGCGACTTGGATGGTGATGCCAATGGATTACATATTATCATACTAGCATTTTTGGTTCGCTGTACATAGATGTAGCTCCCCGAAAAAGTTCATGATGTGAAGCCGCCAGTAATTATCGTAGTAGTCCCTAGTCCCTGAAAAGAACCGAACTGCCACGGCCATGCATGGATGGATCGGGATCGGATGGGCATGGCATCGCATCGCATCGGTTTTCAATTCCTGCCGTGCCGGGCGTGTGCTGTGTCGCTGCTGCTCCGGCGAGTCCGGCGTCCATTTACTATGGGTGTGTTTAGATACCTGAAAACTGGTACTGTTCTGAACTGAAAAGTATTGTAGTACTTTTCGTTTGTTTGTGGTAAATATTGTCCTATCATGGTCTAACTAGGCTCAAAAGATTCGTCTCGCAGAGTACATCTAAACTGTGCAATTATTTTTTTATTTCATCTATATTTAGTACTCCATGTATGTGTCGGCATTTTGGTGTGATGGAAAATTTTCTTTTTGCATAGTAGAATTTGGAAAAAGTTTTTTGGATCTAAAACGGGTCTATATACGTGTAGTGCCCTGCCGCTGCCAGCGTACCTCTGCCACGTGACGCCCAGGCAAGGCGGCCGCCAGTCGCGCCACCTCCAAGTCGCATGCGCGCGCGCACACGCGTCGTTGGCCGTCCACCCCGGCACCCCGTTACTAAATGTGAGGCGGCATGGGGAGGCGCAGAGGTTTAGGCCGGGCGGCGACGGGCGCCATGAATGCCGCCCCCCACCCCAGCGCGGAAATGGAATCTCGCCCGCCCGGCCCCGGCCCCCCGCCACACCACTGCACTGCTCGTCGGCGCTGTGGCACCGGCAACGTGCTACTATGCTATTATTGAGCACGCCGGCCGGTCGCCCCCGCCGCGGGGGTGGCCGGCGTCGCATGGCATGGGCGCATGGCATGGCACCTAGAAGGAACGAACGGACGACGCGCTTGGATCTGATCGCGACCGACCGGGCATGCACAGCATGTGCGGCGGGCCGGCGGTGGTGGTTGCGAGCCAGCCGGACGGAGGACGACGGCCCGGCCGGCGGAGGATCTGAGGAGTCGTCGGCCGGCAGCATGCATGTCGTGGCGCGCCGTCCTGTTGCGACCTTAATTCCAGTTTACTCTCGGCTGTCCCCCAGCCAGCATTCGCGGCCGCTGCCGCCTTCAATTCTCCTCCCTCCGTCTCCCTAGCTTTTTCTCAGAGTCCCCCACTGGTAATTCCTAATCCTGTCAGGCTATATATATCGAGCCAGAGGGAGAAGTTTCCGGCCGTACAGACCCAACAGTAACAGTGACCACGCTACTACGATCCCCTGTTCCATGGAGCGTGGTGGCAAACAAGGAGAGACAGCGTACCTTAAAGACCATCCCCACTATTTCAATTATCTTTCTGTTTACGGTGACGCTACAGTGTCAAACAGTGTTATATACAATCCATTTACTTTTTTATTGGAGATAGCCTAACCTACCCTAGCATACTGTACTGCACATCCAGCGGCATTGAAGCCGTGTTCTAGAAGGGACGTATACGACACGTGTGGGACCTTGGCCGAGAGACGACGATCTCGCTTTGTTCAGTCCCCATCTCTCTCGAATTAGCCACAAACGAACACGACGTGTAAACTAGATTTAGAAGAAGAAGAAGAAGAGTCCAAGGACTGGAGTACTGCTGATGACAGTGGCAACAGGCAGCCAGCGAGAGTAACATGGATCAGGCCGGGACAGTGTTGTTCCACTGTGTGCCAGTGGGTGGGCACGAGGACCGGACCCGCGTCCACGCCTGCATGCAGCCACAGTGCGCGCGGCGCAGCCAGACACAGCTACAGAGCTACAGGCTGCAGAGCAGCAGGAAGACACAGGGGCACAGGGCATTGTTTTGACCACCGAAACAACAAGTACTACCCGCGCGCGAAAACGCGCTGGTGAAGTGGTACGGCGGAAGTAATGAGTACGTGGGTACGGCGCGGTGTGGATCAGTGAGATGGGCAGTCGCGACAACGTGGAGCGCACAGCTAGCCCCACGACGCATGCAGTTATTAACGCCCCCGCGGCGCGACGTAGCTACCAACGGCACAACGACATGCAGCGCCGGGCGCCGCTGCAGCGCGCGCGGAACGGACGCGGCGGCCGGCCGGCTGGCTGGCCTTGTCGTCCTCGTCCCGGCCCCGGCCCCCGGGACCTGCGATGCTGCATGCCCTCTCTGCCGTGCAGTGCAGTGCAGGCATTCGCGCTGGCCGGCCGATCGATATTCTTGATTGCTGCCCGTGGGAGGACGACATTCGCGCTTGTCCGACGCCGCGCTTGGCCGGACGGCGGCTCTCGGTTGCATCCTCCCGCGGCCGCGCGTGCCGTGCGGTTATTGCTCAGGATCGGATGGATCGATCGCGCGTCCAGCTAGCTAGCAGTCTAGCACTGCAGCCGCATGGATGCAATTCAATGGAACATGGCCGTGAACATTTGCAAGCCAAGGAACAGATCCACGCGTATTAAGTGGTCGACGTAACGCCTTAACTGAAAGTCCATGTTGTCCGTCTTTGGCCATTTCTAGGCCATAGTACGGTACTCGCTCCAACATCAAAACAAGATCACATTAGAATGTAATTAGAAAACATTTTAAAATTATTATATTTTGATAAAATATCTATACATTAAAAATGATGTTTTGACGTGTAGAAAAAAAATATTCTAACGTCACTGGTGTAATATTCTACTTTCAAAAGAAGAATATTCTATTTTCTTAGAAAAATGTTTTGAAATTCAAAATAAAATATTCCATCTTCTAAATAAATAATCCACGATTTTGAATAAAAATTCTATCTTCATAAGAAAAATAGTCTAGTTCAACAAATAAAACTGTAAAACTATCTATTTCACGAATAAAACCTTGGCTTCTAACTATTCTGTATAAAAATAAAATCTATAATACTAAAAATATAAATAAAACGTACACTAAAATATTAAAATGGAAAGAAAAAATAGTAAAATAAAAGGCACACAATCATAGGCAAAATGAAGAAACACACTGGGAAGAAACATATGCACAGATGACCACACAACAACATGAAAGAAGAATAAAGTTAAACATTTACACATGCAAATGGATGAGACAAGGACAATAAATGGACCAACTAAGAATGAAAGAAAGAACCTCGATACAGTCGATAGCGGGCAACATACTCATGGATAAAGGAGAGTATGTACATACATTGTGCTCATGAGCATGGTAAAAGAAAAAAAAACACATAGGGAAGAAACATATGTACACATGAGTGGGCAACAAAAGAAATTCATGAGGACAGAGAAACAAGAATGACAACATGAGGTGACATTATCACATAAAAATATGTGGAAGAAAATAGAGAGCACTGAGCAACAAAGAAATATAACTCGAGGTTATAAAACAGCTTGCAGTACTTCACGGAGAAGTAAATGAAAATGGCCAACCGTACGAAAATGCTCGCCGGCTGCGAAGAAAAATAGTGGCTGCGCAGAATACAAAAGAAAAAGAATTTGATCCACTAAAAATAAAACACATCCAATAACACGCTAGTAAATAGAAAAATAGTTGGGTAATAACACGCTAGAAAATAGAAAAATAGTTGGGTGGATGGTGATTTGGATCCACCGGTTGTTCAATGTTCACGCTGTTAGAAAGCAAATGTGGAAATAAAATCGATTTATGGATTAAGAAATAGCTTCACAAATGAAAAAGAAAAGAAAGGAGAAAGAAACGACACCAAACAAAAGTAGTGAAACGGCAAAAAGTACACACACACAAAAAGAAAACGTTGAGCCTGCACGTCATGCCCAACAGAAAAGAGGAAAAGCGAGAAAAAAAATGCTGTGGAAACAAGTCTCTATGTTGATTGAGCGATTGAGCTAAATTGGGCCCAATAACAATGTAAAATAATTTTTTTGAGACTTAGTAACAATGCAAAATAAATGAGAGGAGGGGTGGGTGGACAGTGAGTTTTGGTCCACTAGGTGGACGGGAAGCCCACCGCCGTCACCTTTCAGCCTCCAACTGGCCGACGCGGTCTAAACCAGGTCGCCTCCCTTCCCGGCCCGCTCCCTCCTCCCCCGTGGGCCACTGCTTCCACGCCTTCCACCGGCCCGCCAGCTCTCTCTGCTGCTGCTGGGACCCACGCGCCAGCTCTACCTTCTCCTTCCGCCACCAAGGCCCGCCGGTCAGGGCCATCCCCCTCCTCTCGTCGCCCGCACGACGAACTCGTGGGCGACATCGGCCCCGCCCTCACCGCTGGAGTCCGCCCCACCGGCCCTTGCTTCCGTGCGCAACTCCGGCATGCTGCGCGTCACCCTGCCCCGGTTCCTCTGCATCGCGACGTCGGCCTCCGTCGCCCCCTCCCCACCCCTCGCTGCCTATAAAAGGAGGCCGCGAGCACTTCTCCCATTTGCACCTCGAGCCGCCGACACGTTAGTTGGGCCATCCCCGACTCCGTCACCTTCCACAGTCACCGACAGGTGGGCCCACTCCCATACTCCGACGCCGTCATCTCCCTCCACCACCGTCAAGCGGCTCCCACTGCCACAGCGTCAGGGCGCGCCGTCTCCCCCTCCTGGGACAAATTCAAGAAATTTGGCAACAAAAGTCTAATTCTGCCGCTTCAGCTTTCGAAAAAGTATAGATCTAACCCCTCTCGACTAAAAGATCTGTATTTTCTCCATTCCAACTCCAATTTCGATGATTCATGTGCATAAATATTTCTAAAATCAAATCCTATCCACTCACGCCAAAGCCCATAATTTCTGCCACTATCGTGTTCGCCACCCACTAGTGTCCCGTTTAACCTAATTAGTGGGAATCACCAGCCCATAGAAACCGAAATATTCATCTTCTTTCACAATGTCCAAAATCCATAAATATTTCCATCTTCTAGAAATAGAACCTCCTCCGAATATTCGATTCTACAGAAATACCAATTCTGAATATTATAGGAATATTCTTTCTATTTTTTTATTCAATTTTACAACCACCAGTGATAAAAAATTCATATCTCCTCCATCCGACCTCCAATTCTGGTGATTCTTCATCCTAAATTCCCCTAAATTTAAGATCTATCCATCTAAATACTTCCAAATCCCGTTGAGCTTATTTTATGCCTCAATTTGTGCGTTTTTGTGTTGTGTGCGCATTGGTTATTCCTGGAGTGTCCGATCGGCACCGTATTCAAGGAGCTGCAACTTGGTGCATGGAGCAAAGTTCCTGGCAGGCCTTTCACGGATTGTGTTTGCCAACAAACTAAAGCAACAACAAGTTTACTTGATCCTCACTTGATGCATAAATTACCTAATTTTATAAACACAATCCTGAGCTTATTATTTTAAAATATTGCATATAGTTTTTGGTAGGATAGCCACTCTGAGCTAAACTAGAATTAGTATGCTTAGGGATGATTCAACTACCAAAACATTTGGGATTTTAAAATGTAATGGAAAAACTGTTACAACAACAACATGACTTCGGTCAGCTATTTTGCTACCCTTAGAGTAGGGTGGTGGACACTGGGTATTGTTAGCACAGTTTTCTCAAAAAGCTTGGTTGGCGGCTTTCCGATGAAAAGCCAGGGATGTGATTGCTCAGTATGCGCAGGTGATGGCCCAACCTATTCCGTGTAAAGGATCGAGTTGTTGTTTCAGCTTGCCTAGCCTTTTTACAATGCAACCACTCGATGTTGCGTGAAGCAACACTTAGTCAGAATTCGCAAGGGGTATCCAAACAGTTACCGGATAAACTGGGAGCAGTGAGGAGCCAAGTGTGAGGTATGAGTCGTGGGAATGTCGAATGACAGATGTGGTGGCCTTGGTCCCCTCATGGTAACGGTTTGGGGAAGACTTTTGTTAGAAATTCTTCGAGCTGAAATTGGACACAAATGAGGATGAGCGTCGTTGAGTCCAAACTTGTGGGTAAAGTCTGCACCTCTTGTGTGATGCCCCTGTCATCTCAAAAGCCTTAACACACAGTTAGACATAAACTAATAAGGAATTAGGACTTGGTCATGCTTGGGAAGTAATGAGAACTAGATGGAGGAATCACTAAAGTCAAAATTTTCTATCCAACATACAAACCCACACAATATTTCATTTGGTTAAGTCAGTTCCCAAAAATCGATTCTGAAATTACTTTTGGATTCACTATACAACTTCACATTCTCCCTTTCTATGAAATGAAATTGAACTTATCACCTTTCAAATGCACCTATTGTGGGAATGATTGGCCCTCATTTGACACTTCAAAAGTTGGAAACAAGAAAGTCTCTACACAAAGTAAAATTCCTGTTTTAACAAATCTTGGAACACACTTGCATCCATAGTTCAAAATCTGATGGGATTCAGACCAAACTCGTATTATCAAACTTATAGGACATCTGCTGAGGAACAACTTTGGTAATTAGAGCTTAGCCACCTATTGAGGCTTATGTGGTGTTTAGGGCCATTTTCTACCAACACAGAAAACCAGTTCAAATCAGCCCTATTTAGAAATCTCCAATTTCCTCTAGCCTGCAGCCACTTTCATGTAAAACTCCAATTGGAAAAGTTGTAGGATTTCAAATTCTAAACAACTCACTCAAAAGGCATTTTGGGAGAAAAGGCTTAGAAATAGGAGTTTTCATTTTTTCAAGCAATAAAAGTACCCTGCCCACAAACTAGGGCTGCTAGTAAAATTAGAATTTAAATCATATTTACACTTGGAATCTGGGGTAGTCCATTTTGACAAAGTTGGAGAGTTCAAAGGGTAGGATATTTCATTCAATTGGGGTTTTTCCAAATTCGGCCTCTAAATTCGTCAAAATGGCGATTTTCAGCGTGAGAGGAAACACATTTTTATTTTGCTCTTTTCTCTCTTTCCCGCAGAAGCTGACGGGTGGGCCATTCGGTCCGAGGGAGCGTCCGGCGCCTGCACGGCCGAAGCCACGCGGCCGCCGGTCTCCGACACCGCCGTCCGGCGCCCTGCCCGTCGCCTGCCCGCGCCCCTTCTTCACCGGGGCGGAATCTCGCCCCCTCCGCTCGCCCTCGCTCCCTCCAACCGCTCCCTGCCCCTCCTCCCCGAGCGCAGAGCGCCGCCGGGCCGCCATTGGAGCTGCGGGCTCGAGTTCACCTGCGCCGGTCGCTTCGGGCCGCCTCCCTCTCTCCCGACGCGTGCCCCGGCGTCGCCGCACCTCCCTCCACTCGCCCGCGCCCTCTTCCCTCGCTCCCAGGTCTCTCTCTGCCTCCATCAGCACAGAGCGCCGCGCGCCGCCCGCCAGAGCCGCGCTCGCGGCGAGCTCACACACCGGCCGCCGCAAGCTGTCTCCGCCCCGTCCGACGCGCTTCCTGCGCTCGCCTCACCCTCCTCCGTCGCCCCGGCTACTCCTCAGCCCTCGCCGTCGCCTCCTCCACCTCTCCCCACGGGCGCCCACCCGCCACCGCCATAGCCGCCGTCGGCTCGCCGTGGAGAGCCCTCTCTGGGCCAATCCCGCGCCTCCAGACCGCCGCCCCTAAGCCCGCCCGGCCCGCGCGCAGCTCGAGCACCCCTCGGCTCGGTGAATCACCGCCTCCACCATCGGAATCGGATCCGCGCCGCCCCGCGCCGCCGAGCCGTGGCCGCCTCCGGTTCACCCCGATTCGCGCGCGTTCCCCGTCGGTCCGGGCCTCCTCGCGCGACTAGGTCTTGGGAAAGGCGAAGCCCCTCAACCGGGCCATCTTCCGCCGCTGCTTCGGCTCCAAGGCGCCGCCTCCTCGCGCGTCGCCGCGCGCGGGAACGCCGCCGCGCCGTTCGGCTCGCCCCTGTCCGGAGGAAGAAGAAAGGAGGGGGTTTTTCCCCAAAACCCCCTCGATGTTGTTCTAATTGCACGCTCTATGCGCTGTGTCGTACAGATCTTGCAAGCTAGCCCCTGAGGTATGTAGTTATTTACGTTTAAGTCCCTGATCTAAATGAATTTCATTTAAATGCATTTTTCTAAACCTAAGAACTCTGAAAAATCATAGTAAATCAAATAAAAATCCTAAAAATGCAAACTCGGTGGCTATGGACTCCTTGTGAATAGATCTATGGAATAGATATGATGTGGATCCATGAATTGACTGTTTTAACCTTGCTTGCTTCCGTGCATGCTAAAACAAAATAAAAGCCAAAAGTAGGTCAAATGAACTCCAAATGCGATGGAATTTGGACAGTAAGTTTATTCATGTAGGCACTATGTGATTTTTGGTAGCCCTAGCATTGGTTGGTTGCTTACTATTTTATTTTGTGCATGTATTTTATGGATGAAAAAGGGATGCTACCTAAAATGGACTTAAAATGGCTCTCTGGTATTTTCCTATACTTTGGATAGCATAATCAGCCCACTGGTGAAATATGAGTTTGTGCATATCATCATATCTGATACTATGAAGTGTGGGCTTGCCTTGTGTCCACAATAACACTCGTGTTAAGAAGCTTATCAATCACTTTTCTGGCTATCCATAAAATAATTGTCCGCATGACTACTTGATACTTAGGCATAGCAACCATTGCATCAGGCATACCATTCATGTAGCGACGCTTAATGCAGATACGTCATCAAGAAGCAAGTGCGTGGAACTACTTCAATCAACGGTGATCCAAAAGACCAACTAAGACCCATTCACGACCTGGAGGGCCCATCAGTCGTGCTTGGAAGGAGGAGTTGTCCAAGGGATCAAGGGGTTGCCTGGGGCAAAGCCTCACAACCCGGCAAACTAATAGTAGCTTAGTTTGTTGGTTTATGAAAGTGAATCAAGGTAGGCAGGCCCTACATTCTCCTAGCAAATTATGATTTGTGATTACGCATATGCATTAGGTATTGTTTGGAACCTTATTGCATTAGAACCACTGGCCGTCCTGGCCCTAGCACCTATATTAGGTATGTAGGACGAGTCGCCTAGAAATGCTAGGCTCGAGTAGACACGAGTGAATGGTCACTCGTCGCGTAGGGTGACTTTGAAAAAGAAATGGAACACTGGCAGTTTTGCCATGATAGTATATGATGTTGATGATAAATTGGAGACCGGGCGGAGATTAAGCTATATTCTTGCGGTGTGCGTTGTTGCGGTGTAATGGCTCCGCCCGAGTCGCATAAGGCCCGTTCGCTGTTCGCCTGCTGGTTGGCATACCATTGCTAAAATGCTTATCCGGTTAATGGGGCCGGTGAAACCTTACTTGTGCCATCCGGAGAACAGAAACACGTTCCTACCCACTGGTTGAGAGGAAGGTGGCCCGGGGGAGCTTGGTACTCATGGCGGGGAGTCCGAGATGTCGGCAGGCTCGTCATGGGGGCACAACCCGGGAGTCAGGTGGGAGTGAATCGAACTTGGGATGGGACAGGTGGAGGAGGGGGACTATATGTGGGAAAGCCGTCGTGTGAGTAAGCATATGGGCCCCTGGCATTTTTAGTTATTCCCGGGAATTAAAAATCTATTCGAATCGCTGATGCTCACCAGGTGTGAGAATGCCAAATATCACTGACGGGCAACGTAGTAATAACTTTAATACCATATGATTATGATTCATGTTTTCGAATATTACATGATTGGTTACTTAATTGATTTTTGGATGCTTCAAGTTTATGTCAATTATCATACTCTAAATGGTTATCTCTTTCTATCATAAGGGGTAGCGGCTGTCAAATCCCGCTACCTTATGTATAATCAACCTTTGATAAAAATCAATGGCTAAGGACCTAGATGATAGTAAGCAAGCTTTGCGTCAGCCGTAAGCCAATGCCATTAAGTCCTCTGAGTAATTAGTACTCAGGGTTTGCCCCCAACATTTGGTTTTCAGGTATGGAGTTCCTCTTTTGTGCCTGCGTGGGTGGAGGAGCTTGTTACCACCAGGAGTGAGCCGAGTCATGATCTGGCAATGGGGTGACATCAGTGGGCATGATATCACTCTCCTACTGCAAGTCTTTTGTTTATCATGAACTGTGATCTTTAATTTCCGCTGCGAGACACTATTTCGAACTCTATTTTATTATGGACCTATGTTGAACCTATTTTATTCAGAACCTGGTTTGTAACTTAAAGTCTTATTACTATCTATTCAAATGCCTGTGATGATGTAACTGTTGTGGCTCCATCGTGAGTCGGATGTGTGTGATGTCGGTTCATCTGGGATTTGGTGCAAATCGAGAGCCGAGGGCTTCTCGACGGACGACCGGGTTTAGTACGGTCTAAGTACACTGTAAGCTAATGGTGACAGGTGTACTTAGCCCGTATTAAATCGGCGGTTCTGCCACATCTTGCTAGAGTTTGAATCTATATGAAAGTCCATGTCCACTGATATGGATAAGTTATGGCTTGGTTCAACAACTAGTGATTTGTTTTCATAATGAGAAAACAGTTTTGATTTGAAAGGTCTAGCAATGGATGTAGTAAGCCACAATGGACGATGATATCAACGGCATGTTTTTGGAAAAGGAAAATGGTGTGGAACCGGCTGGTTGAGCCGTAGGCATCTAGGCAGTTATCTCCAATGGCTTTATGACATGATTTCCCTTCGGTGAAGGAAAAAGTTTTTTTGATAAAATGGTTTATAAAATAACCCTGCATCAAAAGCTCATTTTCTGCAAAATATCCAAAAGCTCTCAAATACCTTGCATATAGATTATAGCAAACCCCAGTGAGAGTGACTGTTGAGTACGTATGTACTCACCCTTGCTTTGTTGCTGTTTCAATATCGTGTAAGGGCTATGCCTACCTCCCAGCTTTGCTCGTGGCATTTGGGCCATTGTAATGTCTCCACATCATATATTGGACTTCCATTTTCGTTTTTTCTTTTTGGCCACTGTGATGCTTACAGGTGGGGCCCACTTGACTGCGCTGAAGGTTGGACCGACGCCTAAGAGGGGGAGGGGTGAATTAGGATTTCTAAAAACTAAGGCTCACAAAAAACTACAACTACTAAGCTAAACCTACGCAATGTAAATCGAGCTATGTGCACTAAGGTTTTGCTAAGTGTGTTACTACTTATATCGTGGCCAAGTCTTGCAACCTAGTTCCACCTAGAAACTAACCTATCAAGCTAGTCTAGGAATGTAAGCACACAACCAAGGTTTGGAGAGGCCAATGTGTCATCTCACCCCCTACTCTTCGTTAGGTGCTCCCGTAGGCTTTGCTCTCGTCCAATCCTCAAAGGAGTGCAGCCTTGCCCACGCAAGGGTGGAGGATGGCAAAGTGACTTCCGCGGAAGTAAGCAACCCCGGTCGGGTCCTTGGATATCCTCGGTACACACCCATACAAGCCCTTCTCTTGCGTAATCTTGGACTACGGCATCGCCCACGCAAGGTAGAGGATTCTCAGGGTTGTTGGGGTCTTCCAAGTCCTTCTCGCGGAGCTCCCCCGCCGTCTTCACTATGGGAAGCTTTTGACCAACGTGCCAAGGGCCTTCCTCCCTCTCACAAGATGGTGGCAGCCACTCCACACTCCAGAAGGTGTCGCAAGACTTATACCGCACTTGATACACCAAAGACGTGCACACAGGCACGTGGATAGACAACAAGGCCTAAGCAAAGATGTAACGTATGAGGATCTATAGATACATCACATGGGTGCCTCAACACTAGTGTTAGCTCAGGATACTCCAACCACAATATGGAGGCCGGCCATGGGGGTATATATAGGCCAAGCCTCAAAACTAGTCGTTGGGAGCAACTTGATCAGCTCTGCTATGACCATCGGACCGTCCTATGGTTGGACCATCGGACTGTTCGATACGTGCACACAACTAGCCATTGGAGTCGACCTTTGGACCTTCAACTGACCGTTGAGACCATTGGATCGTCCGATGGGGCACCATCGGACCGTCCGATGCGTGTAATACCCGCGGTCTTGAGTTTATTGATCATTCTGTCCAACTCGTTCGATGGACGATCAGACCGTCCGATGATGGGACCATCAAATCGTCCGATGCGTTGAAGCACCGGGACTTGGTCTTCTTCTTCCCTTCTACCAGATGGTCCGATGCTCCATCGGACTGTCCGATGCGTGTAATTCGCACCGGGTCTTGAATCTTCAACTTCGAGCTTTTTATTCTCTCCGGACCTCTTGATGGGGCTTCGCCGAATCAGGGCACTCGCTTGCAACTTGATGGCGGCTTGGGATTTCTCTTGTGTCTTTTAAGTCCTCCTTTGAGGTGTTTATTCCCCAAGTCCACCTTTTGCAATATGAAACTTAACCAAAAACACTTGTACACAAATATTTGTCCCATGGTACGTGTTGTCACTTCAACCACCAAAATTATATTAGGGACCAAAGCACAAGGCTTAGGTCCCATTTTCCTTACAATCTCTCCTTTTTTGGTGATTGATGACAAAACGACCAAGCAAGCAACAAAAGATATCAATTGAAGAATAATACCATGCTACTTGCTAGGATGCATGGAAAAGCAAGATCAAAGGATGCTAATTGAAATATGCAATGATACCAATTGACATTTTATTCTCCCAAAGATTAGAACAATTTGTTCATGTCTTGCCCTTGCCGTGATCTTGTCCTCTCTTACTGTCAATGGATGTAAGGCTCCCCTTTACTCTAATGCCACTTCACTCTTTTTCTTGGACCATTTCCTTGATCTTGATCTTCATTTTTCCCCAAGTCCACTTTTTGCATCCAGGGACTTAATCAAAAAGACTTGTACACAAATATTAGTCCCATGGCACGTGTTGTCACTTCAACCACCAAAAGCACATTAGAGAACTAAGCACAAGGCTTAGAGCCCATTTTCCTTACATGCGCACAGAAGGCGTTGGCCACACAGCCGCCGGTGTATGGAGCCACGGCGTGGTGCCTCGAACACCCAGCATGACCAGCCCCCTCGGGCTTTAAGGTGAGGATCACCTTTCCCTAGCCATTTCTTTCTCTCTCACCATCCTCCCCTAAGTCTCTCTTTATCCCTCTCCGTTTCTCCATTGCCGTCGCCATTGGCGAGCTCAGAACCGAGCTTGAGCTGCCATCTCCAGCCATCTCCGCGCTCTCAAATCAGTGTGTCGGCCTTCCCTGTCCTCCCCTCTAGTGAATCCCCTAACTCGCGACCACTATCTCCCCTGCACCACTGCACACCGTGCCGCCGAACATCTTCACGTCTCCATTGCCGTCGCCGAGCTTCTTCCGCTGCTTGCTGTCATCGCAGGTAGTGGGGGTAAGGACCCTTGGCCATCCCTCCCTCTTCCCAGCCACCTTCGGCGAGCCACCGTGCCCTACAGGGCCGGGACAGCACGCGCCGCCACTATCCTCACCTCCCTGTCTGGAGGTTGAAGAAGGAGATAGCATGTTGGCCCCTGCGGTTTTCTGTTTTCTATTATGTATGTCATGTACACTAATAGGATTCTAGAAATTCTTACGATGTAGCCCCTAGATATATGAGAAATCGCTTATAAGACCCTGGCTGTTATAGATCTAGGATTTAAATGCATTTCTCGGTTTGAAACTTTGGGAATTCATAACTGAATGTTGGACCGACACCTAAGAGGGGGGTGAATTAGGATTTCTAAAACTAAGGCTCACTAAAACTACAACTACTAAGCAAAACCTATGCAATATAAAATGCTATATGCACTAAGGTTTTGCTAAGTGTTGTTAGTTCTACCGTGGACAAGTCTTGCAACCTAGTTCCACCTAGAAACTAACCTATCAACCTAGTCTAGGAAAGTAAGCATACAATTGCAAGAATGTAAATGCAGAAGCTAAAGAGATAGAAGAAAGAGTTTGCAAACTCCCGGCGACGATATCGGTGATGGCACACGATGATGACACGGAGATTTTTCCCGAGATTCGGGGAGATTCGCGATCTCTACCCCCTAATCCTTGTTGGTGCTCCTCAAAGGGCCTTGCTCTCGTGTAGTCCTCAAAGGAATACGACCTCACCCTTTGCAATGGTGGAGGATGGCAAAGTGACTTCCGCGGAAGCCAAGCAACCACGGTTGGGTCTCCGGATATCCATGGTACACACCCACCTGAGCCTTTCTCACGCGTAGTCCTTTACGGACTACGACCTCGCCCCATGCAAGGGTTGGAGGATGGACAAGGCCGTTGGGGCCTTCTAAGTCCTTCTCACAGAGCCACCCCGTCGTCTTCACTATGGGAAGCTTTGGCCAACTAGCTGAGGGCCTTCCTCCCTCTCACAAGTAAGGTGGCAGCCACTCCACACTCCAGAGGATCTTGTGGACTTATAAGCCCTACACTTACAAAGGATAAACATGCATGCAGGCACATGGATAGACAACAAGGCCTAAGCAAAGATGCAACTAAGCTCTAGCTTGTCGCGATATGTCTAGTTTTGCTGTATTGGTGGTTGGGCTCTCAAATGTGTATATGAGGCTCTTTGGATGGATCAAATGGGTGCCTCAACACTAGTGTTAGCTCAGGATACTCCTATTTCTGCGTCACCACCGGACCGAGACCACCGGACCGTCCGATGCTGCACCACTGAACCGTCCGGTGCGTGATGGCGCTTGGGTCGTCAAGTTGATGCATCCTCTGTCCAGAATGTTTGGTGGACCACCGGACCGAGCACCAGACCGTCTGGTGCGTGTAAGCGCCGAGACGCGGTCGTTTCTTCTCCCAGTTTCTATATCATCCCGTGTAAGGACCGGATCGTCCGGTGCCTGACCACCGGACCGTCCGGTGCGTGTATTCGTACCAGGTCTTGAGTCTTCAGATTCGGGGCTCCTTGTACTCGCCGGACCGTTCGGTGGGACCGCTGAGTCAAGACACTCGCTTGCAACTTGATGACGGCTTGGGTCTTCTCTTGTGTTTTTTAGGTCCTCCTTTGAGGTGCATGTACCCCAAATCTGCGCTCTTGCACCATGAGTCTTAAACAAAAACACTTGCACGTTAATATTACTCCCATGACACGTGTTGTCACTTCAACCACCAACATCGCATATGGGAATTAAGCACAAGGCTTAGGGCTCATTTTCCTTACAATAACAAATTAAATAAAAATGCTAAGAATACAAACTCAATTGCATTGTGCTCCTATTTACTAGATCTACAGAATGAGTATGATGTGGATGTGTAAAAAGAGTATTTTGCCCCTGGTTTCTTGCATGCATGTTGAGAGTAAATAAATGGTGAAAGTGGACTAAATCAACTCCAAGAATGTTGAAACTTAGATAGTAGCTTTAGTGTCATGTTTGGGCTCTGCAGTAATTTTGGTAGCCATAGCACATACTGCCAAATGACAGATCTGCCCCTTGGGCATGATTTTTGTGATAAAAATTGAGAATGAAAATACTTGCCACATAAAAAATGTACCAAATATTACATTGAAAGTTTTACATGCTCTTTAATGTATATGTAGCTTACTGTAAATACTTGAACCCCTGCATGCAAAGTTTTGTTGCTGTTTTGAAATAGACATTTTGCTGCATGTTAAAGTAAATAATAGGAAAATATGGTTTGAATGTGCAAAATAAATTCCATGAAAAATCTGGGAGCATGTTGGTTGTGTTTAGGTTCCAAAACATATTTTTGAGAAATTTATAGTTGCTAGTTTCTATGTGATTTGAAAATGATAAGTGCGATGCTGATTTAATCGATAAAATAGAAAAGTGCTATTTAATTTGTTTCAGAGTTTCTACCAAATTCCATGTAGTTATGTTACTGCATAAATATGTTTGTGTGATGTTTTCATACATTTTGGTGACTGTTACATGAGGGTTCCACAAATGATTACTTTTTTTTTGACCAAAAACGCTGTGGGGGAGATCCCCACAGTAAAAAGGTTTTTATTAGGAATAAAAGTTTACTTAAGTAGGGTTAAAAGTAAAAGAAAGGAAAAGGTGAAGTTTATAGGCTCAAATGAAATTGTGATTTCTCATGTGTATGCCGAGTGTTTTTACTTGTTGTCACATTGTGCATTAGTTATAAGTTGGATAATTAAACAACTAGGGCTAAATGATACTGTCAATAGTCCTAAGTGTAATTATTTAAACCTAGTAGTTCGTTACATATCTAAATATTAAACTTGATCAATTCTTTGTTTGTATGTGACATGATAGGAGGAGTTGTAATGTCTTGATGCTTGTAAATAGATTTGATGCTTGTCCATATACTCCTTCCATGCATTGCCTTGTGCATAGTTGATTATAGAACTGCAAACTTGCTATGTCCATACGAGCAACTATTAATTTAAACCGTTAAAACCACTATGTCATCCCTGAGTTAGACACTATCAATCGCCTTTCTGTCTATCCATGAAATGATTGTTCATATGTATGCTAGATGTTCATGCATCTCATTCACTGCATCATGCATGTCATTCATACAGTGGCGCTTATTGCAGATACGTGATTAAGAAGCAAGTGCGTGGAGCAACTTCGTGCAATGGTGTCCAAAAGACCAACTAAGATCCACTCATGACCTGGAGAGCCCATCAATCGTGTTTGGAAGGAGGAGTTGTCCAAGTGACCAAGGGGTTACCTGGGGCAAAGCCTCACACTCGACAAACTAACTCTAGATTAGTTTGTTTAAGTTTTTAACAACAAAGGTAGGCTCTTAGGCATCTACACCTATTTAGGGAGTCCCACCACCGTATATTTGTATGTGCATTTACGTTCAGGAGTTGAATGAAACCCCACCTGCATAAATCCATGATATCCTATGTAGTATCGATAGGACGAAGTCTATGTTTAGCCATGCTTAGACGGTAGAAGTCGACTGAAGATATTCACTCGCAAGATGGGCTCAAAAAAATTTTACAAAAAATTAATTCGAAAGCAATATGATATGATATGATGTGATGGAAAAATTGAGACCGGGCGGAGATATGGGTATATTATGTTGAAAAATAATGTGGATGATTTGGTGGACTCTGCCCAAGTTGTTTAAGACCCCATCCGCTGTTGGCCTACTAATCGGCATAACATTGCTAGGGTGCTTACCTAGGACATGGGATGGGTGAAAGTCTTACTTTTGCCATCTGAAGAACAGAGACTTGTTCTTACCACGGGGCCAGGGGGCGCTTGACTCATGGGAGGGCTGACCCGGTACGACGTGGTATCGCTCCATGGGGGCTAAACCTGGGGAATGGCGGGTTGGAATCGAACATGGGAGGGGACAAGTGGAGATGGAGGATATATGTGGAACGCGATGGCCAGTAAGCATATACCTCTGGCATGATAGTTATTCCTAGGAATTAAAATCGATTCGAATCGCGGATGCTCACTAGGTGTGAGAATGCCAATATCACTAACGGGCAACGTAGTAACAACTTAAATATGTTATTTATTTATTCATGATTTTCAATATTACATGATTGTACTTGTATGTTTACATTCTTGCAAGTTACCTCATGTTAATATATGTGTTGAGAATATTGAGATATATGAATTATGGATAATGATGATAACTATGATGAATAAAATGAGGCTTATGTTTTAATAATGAATGAAACTTGAAAGTTAGGACTCACTCTTAGGAAGCTTATGCGGGTTAGAGTCAAGTCTACAAAAATCCTTGCATCCATTCTAATGTGTCGGGCTGAAACCGCCCATGGGTAAGTCCTACGAGTACCCCATGTACTCATTGTTAGTTGTTGATATTTTTCTAGGTACATGTTAGTTTATGATCAAGGATGACAACGGTGGGCTCGATGTCATGCCTTGATGTTTTACTTCCGTTGCACATTTGCATCTATATAATGATATGTATTCTGCTGCGAGTTATTTTGAAGCTCTATTTCAATATCATTGTACATCATTTTGAGTAAAGGTTTTGTAATAAATCAAGCTATGTTTGTATGAAACGATGAGTTGTTGTAATTGTTGTGGCTCTTTCGAGGACTTAATGTGTATGATGTCGGCATCCCTAGGTGATGGTTACATTGAGTACCCTTTTTGGGTAGCTCGACGCACGACTGGGTTTAGTTCGGTCTAAGTGCAATGTGAGCCATGTGGTGGCAGTTGTGCTTAGCTCATATTAAATCAGCGGTTCCGCCACATGCTCAGGCTGAGTTCATCAGAGATCTTATATGGAAGCGCGAAACATTATACGTGCACTGTAAACAGAGAAGAGTTTGAAATATAGAGTGAGGTCAACCTCATGTAGTTCAAACAAAGACGTTGAAATAGCTAGTGACATGATGTGGATGATAGAGAAAATAAACAAATGAAAACTTCAATTTCTCTAATCATGGTAGATTCACAAGGAAGTTGAAATAGCTAGTAACGTGGATGATATAGAGAAAATAAACAAATGAAAGCTTCAATCGCTTTTATCAGTAACGCAGAGGAAGACGAGACTACACAGACTATAGGTTTAGACTGACTTCAATGGTTCTCTCTATATTTATCCCTAAAAGAGAATATTCCTTCTCCCCGGTACCAAATCCATCCTCTCTCCGCTCTCCCACACCCCGATGTCTCCTCTCTCTACCTCTGCTCTCTCTCCCTCACACCAGCCACTCACTCATTCTCCCACTCTCGGTGGTCGTCGCCTCCTACACCGGTGCCGCTGCTGCTCCGCCTCTCTTCCACACGGTCCCTGGGCCACTCCTCTCCAACACATGGTCCCTAGGCCATGCCCGCTTCCACTGCGACACGAAACGACCGACGGTTGGCACCGACACCCCACCAGGCCCACGCATGTGCAGGGTTGGAGGTGGTCGTAAGGGATTGAAATTTTGGATTGTAATTTCTGAATTTTCTGAAATTTCGGTAGGTGCCAAAAAAAATTTTCCCTAAAATTTCAAGATTTTCTATTAATATCATGGCAAAAAATATTTAAAAATAGTTAAATATATTAAATTCGGTTTGAAATTTCAGAAAATTCGGATTGTTTGGGGATTTTTTTTTAATTACAAAATTGTAAACCCCTACGCCTCCTATGGATGGGGCTTCTCTCTCCTCCCACACATTAGAGGACGGTTTAGGGTGAAGCGTTTAATGGGTTGGGGGATGTAATCATCCCCAATGTTAGGGCAGGGGGAGGTTTGTAGCTAGGGGCACCGTTGATACCAGCTTTACGGGTAACAATGGAGCTCTCTCTCATCCATGAACGTTAACATAAATTAATATAGAGGTTTTATTTCCATAGCCACTGGAGCTGCCCTCCAACAATTTGACGACTTCACCCACTGATATGGCAAAAAGAGAGAATAAAAAATAAAATAAAAGTATGGAGTATGCGTTGAATGGTGCCCAAGGTCAGTGACCGTAAATTTATGGAGAATTGTGCGAGAGTCGCTAGCGTCTTTCTTCTCTCTATTCTCGTTAGTCTACCTCACGTAGATTCTGACAAAGCTAATAACCAATTCATCCATTAGGTGGAGAAAAAAGATAAAACAATGGAGCCACGAAAAGCATCACATAGTACAAAATAAAACAACAACACAACAACAACAATAACAAGCCTTTTAATCTCAAACAAATTGGGGTAGGCTAAAGTTGAAACCCAAACCAAACCGCTAGAAACGAGAAAAGTTTTTTTTTTGAAAGGTCACTTTCAACAAGAAAACAAGGGTTTTAAAAGATTTTTTTTAGAAGCACATAGAAGAGCCTAGTCAAGGCTCGGGTACGTGGATAGCTGCTTTCCAAGCAGCTCTATCCAAGGCTAACTCTCTCACTATATTCCAAGGTCTCTCTTAACTGCCTTCTCCTATGTCAAATTTGGCCAGCCCCTGCCTCTCTTCACATCATTGTTTCGCCTTATGATGCTGCTATGCACTGGTGCCTTTAGAGGTCTTCGTTGCACGTGCCCAAACCATCTTAGTCGGTGTTGCACAAGCTTTTCTTCAATTGGAGCTACCCCAAGACGATCAAAATAAAAAAATAGAGAAAAAAATTGGACTAATATTAAAACATTTCCACAGATTTAGGTAAAGGGTGGACATATCACTACATCTATCATATGCCCATCTTGCAGATGATTGCGACTAAAATGCTCCAAGCAACAGACAACCGAATGTGCCAATGTGCCATATGACCATTGGTAAAAAAATGTACTGTGCTTTAAGTATGCGCCTCTTCGACTCTTCATTGGCTATGGTTCAGAAAATACTCACTTGTGATTAGCCTCTATTTTCTGTTAAACCAAACATATTTGAAAACTGAGTAACTGGAATATGTTAGAAATGAGTGGAACTGAAAGGATTACATAGAAATGAAAAAATGAAGTTGAAGAGATTGCATAGTGTCGGAGCTTAGTTCCTGTAGCCCACCACAGGGTTGGTCCTGCGGAGGATTTGAGATCGGTGGGGGTGGCAAGCAGATCGATAATGGTGTACAGCACGCAGGAACACGACCATTAGACAGGTTTGGGCCGCTAGGGCCGCTATATCGCGTAATACCCTATGTCCTGTATGGGGGTTTGTAGATTGTATCGCTGAGTATGCGAGGGTTGAGAGAGTTTTCCCGTGGTCTCCAGCTCCCCTTATATAGGTCGAGGATCTAGGGTTACAATGCGTATCCCTAAAGGATTACTTGCCGATAGGTTTTTCGGGATTACTTTCCGTAATTGCAGGAGAAGATCCCAATATATCCTATCCGAAGTTATCCGGGTGGTTTACTTGGGCTCCACGCCTATTGCTGCCTTGGACCCGAAGTTAGATCACCTGGCCCGCCCACCAGGATAAGGTACAATCCTCCCCCTGATGCTAGGAAATGCTCTTCATCGAAGATGCAATCAGCGTACCGAGCCTTAAACAGATCCCCCATTGTAGACTCTAAATATTTGATTATGGACAGAGTTTCATAACCAAAATATATCCCCAACTTCCGGTGGGGCCCTATAGATGTACTCTGGGGTGGTGATATCGGCACGTATACAGCACAACCGAATTTTCACAGATGGGAAACCACTGGTTGTTGACCACGCACGCGCTAACGGGTGGGGATCGGAGAAGCAGAGTGATAAGCATATGGTCTATATTGGATTAAGGCAGCAGCGTGTAGCACTGCGTGTCCCCAATAGCTGGTTGGGAGTCTGCTATCCTGTAGAAGTGGCTAGGCAATGAATTTTATTCTTTTAATTAAAGACTCCGCAAGTCCATTCTGTGTGTGCATGGGGTACAGAATTCTCTACATCAATGCCCATTGCGAGACAATAGTCGTTAAAGGCCTTTGAGGTATTTCTGGCGTTATCCATTCTGACTGCCTTGATGCGGTTCTCCGGAAAACTCGCGTGCAATCGGGTAATCTGGGCAATGAATTTTGCAAAAGCGTGGTTCCACGTTGACGGCAGGCACATGTGGCTCCACCTAGTAGAAGCATCTATAAGAAGCATGAAATATCTGAAGGGCCTCGACAGGGGGTAAATTGGACCACAGATGTCGCCTTGAAGTCTCTCCATGAAATCAGGGAACTCAGCCTTTATCTTCAGGGGCCTTTATCATAAATATCTGAAGATGGCTTGGTTATTAATTTTCCTTTACCACAAGAGACGCATAGAAAATCTCTAGGAATTTGTTTAGTATTCATGCCATGGCCATATTTATGAGGTTCCACATCATCCTTAATCTAGGGTGTCCTAGTCTTTCATGCCAAATTCTAAAAGACTCAGGATTTTTAAATATAGTGGACATCGCAACGAATTCTAGAGGTGGCTTAATATTACTGTAATACAACCTAGAGGAGGTGCCTTGCACTTTCTCTTCCACTTTAGATTCACATCCATCCGATGAAGTGATATGGAGGTATTCAGCACCACCTTCACATGCAGTTGTAACGTGATAGCCGCTACGACGGATATCTTTGAATGTGAGGAGAGTACGAGTAGCTCCCGGATACAGGAATGCTTCGTCGATGTAGATCCTAGTATCATTAGGGAGAACAACGATGGCTCGATCGGAGCCTACGATGCGACCATTGCTGCCGGCAATTGTCGTTAAATTTTTAGTCCTTTTCTGAAATGTTTGAAAATATTTCGTCTCTCTAAGTATTGAATTTGTGGTGGCGCTATCGATTAGACATGGCTCATCATCAGGCTCCATCGTGGGAAGTAATAGGCTTGTTCTAAATAAATATTGCATCGATTTAATTCTTCGTACATGATGAAAGAAATAATAGAACAAGAATATAACCAAGCAATAAAAATATTAAGCAAGCAAATGGGTTTTGCTCAACAGGAGCACCATTACATAGCGACCGAGCATTGTTCTTCTGGAATCAAAACAAACTAGCTAAGAAAATAAATATAATATGCGGCTGATGGCTAATGACTGCTGGATTTAATCGATGAGATCCTCATCATCAAGATCGTACACATCATCGCCTAACTGGGCGTGCATGCTGTTGGTGGCATCAGTAGGGTCATCAACATCCATGCAAAAACAGTGGCAAAAAAAAAATGAAACACTTCTTAACTTACTGCGTGACGTGGAGCTTTCAATTAAAATGGTTAGTGACCAAACAGATTTCATAGTTAAGTTCTTCTTATTCTTCCAAACAAAACTAGACCACATTTGCTATATAAATTATAAAAAAATATTATGACATAAAGTTACTTGATAAGTTATGCTTCTATAAAGTTATTTTGATAAAATTGTAATAAAAATGTTATAACATAATATAAGTTATGTACGATAAGCTGTTTTTATAAAGTTATCACGATATATGTTTATATAAGGTTATCGTGATAAATTATGCTTGCATAAGTTATTCTTCCATAAAGTTACCGTCGTAAGTTACGCTTCCATAAAATTATCCTGATAAGTTATGTTTCCATAAAATATCCTGATAAATTATGTTTTCATAAAATATCATGGTAAGTTTTGCTTTCATAAAGTTATTGTGATAAGTTATGCTTCCATAAAATTATTGTCATAAGTTATGTTTCCGTGACATTATCGTGATAAGCTATGTTTCCATAAAGTTATCCTGATAAGTTATGATTATATAAAGTTATCGTAATAAATTACGGTTGCGTAAAATTATCCTGAGAAATTATGTTTTCGTAAAATTATCATAAAAAAGAAAAAACAAAAAGAGCAAACAATTATGCTTCCATAAAATTATCCTGATAAGTTATTTTTTTATAAAATATCAGAATAATTTATGCTTACGTAAAGTTATCGTGATAAGTTACGGTTACGTAAAATTATTCTGATAAGTTATGTTTCCATAAAATTATTATAAAAAAACAAAAAGATAAAAAAATGCTTCTATAAAATTATAAATTATAAAAAACATTATCGTCATAAGTTATTCTTTATGGGAACATAACTTTTTATCAGCCGAAAGGTTTACACGTGACACCAAAAAAGTCCAAAAGCTGCTGTGATGCGTCATATCTGGTAGGTCCCACTTATCTCCATAGCTCCTGTGCAACCGCTGCCCGCATTTGCGCTACTGGACCCACGACGTGAGGCACAGAGCGGCGTTGTTTTTGAAAAATATACCCATTTTTAGTAATATGGGCCATGGGAACCGCGCGGCGTAAAGAGGGAAAGAAAGCGTGCAGTGGAATCGTTCGCAACGGACATTGCGGCATATTCAGTAGAGCCCACGAACCCTGAACAGGGTTTCTCAACACATTCCACGTGGAGGCTGGCTGGTTCATTCCGCGGCTCCGCTCTTTGACCCGCTGCACGCCCGGTGTACGGTGATCTTTTTCCTTTTGTTTCGTTCCTTGGATATTTGATATCGGTCTCTTGGCTTGGGTACAGCTGGGCCTTCGTGTTGCGAAGGAGGCCTTTTGCTCTTTCCGGCATGCAGCAAAACCATGGACAGGCCCACCTTCCTCCGCTAAAACTGGTCCACAAACTAAACATCCTCTTCCATGCATTGCAGATCTCCTTCATATGTTTGTTCATCCTAAAAATGTAAATTGGGCCTCCATACAACGCTGCAAACACAATTATTTGTGCACTAAAACAGATACACGCATTGATCAACCGTCACAAATTCACAATTAGACACAAAGCCTAGCATTTTACGGGGGCGGAAAGCGGCACGGCGGCCAACACCTCCACTAAGGGATTTTCTTTCCGACAGAATTTCGCCGGTATATCGGAAAATTTTCCGTTTCCGCTTGCCTACGGGAAAAGAAATTCCAGGAAATTCTGAAATTTTTCGTTCCGAATTTGAAAAATTCAAAAAAGTTTGTAAAAAATTAGTAAAAAATATGATAAAAAACTAGATGTTTTTGTGAGAATTTAGGGCTACAAGTTGTTCAACTCCAAATTGACTTGGTTGGTTAAAATTGTTGATTGGGTCGCATGTGGGTTTAGACCCTTTAACCCGTTAAGGGTACAAACCCAACCCAACCTTATCTCTTTACCCATCTCCCCAATCCCCATCCACCTGACGCACAGAGACGCTCCACTCAGTCCCCTCCTCGCAGCCTCCTGCTCTCCGCTCCCCTGCTTCCCTCGCCGCCCGCCGGAGGCCTCTTTCCGCCGCCGCGCCCCGGAAATCTGCTCGGGAAGGGTGGAAAACCACACGGGAAGGGAGGGATTCCGGTGCAGAGCGGCCGCGACGGAATCGCCTCGCCGAGCCGTGGCTTTTGGTGTTTCCCGAGCGGAAAACCGAAGATTTCCGTCGGGAAACCGTGTCCAGAAGGCAGGGGTGAGTTTTCTCTTCGATTTCAATGTTTCTTGTTGTCGATCTATGATGTATGATGGTTGTTAGTGTTGATTAGTTACATGAGCTGGACTATGCCTTTGCCTCTGTCGTAAGTTTGGATTGTAATAATTGTAATGGACTTTGGACTATGTAGGGCTAATTTTAATGGACTTTGGACTATGTATTGCATTATAGTTGTGGACTTTGGATATGGCCTATGAGTTTAATGTTGTATTTCTCATTGTTTGGTGTAGTTATGTATATGTTATGCAGTATAAACTGTCAATATACATATAATTAGGGGAAACTTTGCCAAAATATCCAATTTGTTTCATATGTACATAAATTTTCCAGCTTTTTCCCATCTTTTTCTTTGTTTTCCGGTCAAAAACCACGAAATTCCGATGGAAAACACCGGAATTCCGACGGAAAACACCGGAATTTCGTTTTTGAATTTAAACGCAGCTTCCATTCGGGAAACACGGAATCCGGCGGAAAACCGTCCGAAATTTCGATTCCGGACGACCTTGGGATTTGTGTTTAAAACGGAAAGGTAATCCCTGCCTCCACTGCCACCTCCACACCGCACGGGGAAGTCCAAGGCCGCGATGTGGTCGCAAATGGCGCGCCGGAGGAGGGAGAGGAGAGCAGCGCGGCGGCCAGCACACTGGACGGGGAGGGGCACGCCAGCCTTGGGGTGGAGGGAGGCGCCGCCGGCGGTGACTGGCCAGGGACCCAGCGAGCAGAGGCCCGGCCTCCTCGCTGCCCATGGGTAATAAAAATGAAATAGAAAAGGAAAAATAAAAGTAAAATGGGCCAAACAGAAAATCCCAATCACATACATAAATTTTGAAGTAATCAAAGCCATGCAAAGGTGAATGAAAAAATAATAAAAAAATCATCGGGTAGATAAAAAGAAAACACCAATTCATATGTCGCGTATGCAACCAGCTTCAATCTCCTCAGGAGTTTCGTTTTCTTTCTGGTTTTCATTTTTGGCCCAACTTTTCTAACCCAAGTTCCTTTACCGGCCCATTAATCAGGTTGCCGTTCCTTCAACAGGCGTGGACCGATTTTTTTAGCTCGCGTGGGACGTCCTGTGGGCAGCATCCCGATTTTATATAGAAAGATTAGTGATGGAATAAAATAAGCAGATACCCTCTAGTCCCACTAACTTTTCCATACGCAAATGAAACACAATAGACACCTTTTTTTTATGTTGAATAGACATATGTCTCTTGGTTCAACTCTAGAATTTTATTTTATCTAGATAAATTTTAAACCTTAGAATTTCATTGTTGTTGTGGAGAAAGAATTAATTATAGATTGTTCTACCGGTGCAATGGATTATTCCACAAGGACAATAGATCGAGGGATTTAATCCTCGTTGATTTGTTCTTTATAGAAAAAATCACTTGTTGTTTATTAACTTTTTTTGTTATCCTTTTCAATGCATGTAAACGTACATACTCTTGGTATAGTATGATTTTTCTCCTAGCATGCATGTCAAGTTTTTTTTATTGCACCTGTTTAGTAGTATATTTCTGGATAGTTTAATCTGCCTTACCCAAGTGACATGCGTGTGATGGCCAAAGGTTCGGTTCTGATTTTAGTTGAGAATCTCATACGGCGTGCGCGTTGCAACGCTCGCCCGAGGCAGGCGTGGACTACGACAATACAAAACAGAACCGAGTGCCACCAGCGCACATGCGCTAGAAAAGTATTGGGGATTTTAGTTGTTGGGATTTTCATTCTTAGCCCACAGATGGCATCCTACTGCGGTCCAGAAATGGGCATGTTCAGATCTTTATTGTTTTCTCTCTCCTACTTTTCTCGTTGTTACTTCCCCCTTTATTTCTCTTCTCTGTGCTCATTTTTATTCCTTTTCCAATTTCCATGTTTGTATGCTATCTTTTTTTAAGTTTATTATTTTACATGTAGCATTGTTTATTATTCACGTACAATGCCCATTATATGCGTAGAACAATTTATCTATATATAGAACAATTTATTATATATATAGAACAATTTGTCTTGCTGTATAATAGTTCATTTTTGTGCGCAACATAATTCTTTTTGCAGGGCCTTTTGCCGTTGTGGCACAATATTTATTAGGAGAGAAGAAGTTGTATCTTAAGTAAAATACATTTTATTGTACCTTAGGTCATGGCACAAAATCATATGTTATAGATGAACTCTCGTAAACACTACATTACACTAATTAATTATTTTGACCGTGGAAGGTGTTTCCTCCTACAAGTATCATATGTGGTATTTTGGATATTTAAGTATGATATTTTGTATAGTACTCGAAACTACCTATACTTTCTATTTCTCGAGAAGATGGATAGGAAATCCACCGCGTCGTGGCCTCTGGATTTCCGATCGATAGATTTCAAGACAACATAGTTTGTGTTCGTTAGTAGCGCAGTCTAGGACTATATAGCATATATGTACCCTATTACATCTCCGGGTCTCCAGCACGAGACCCTTATCAATTAAGGTCCAGCTTATTGACTGTCTAGGACTAGGGGATGCATCTTTGGAAGCCCCTTATCGCTTTGGGTCCAATTAGTTGGCTATCTAAGACTAGGGTTGCTTCTTTGGAAGCCTCTTATCACTCGGTTGGCCTGGTTTTGAAGGAGATTGGATGGGATTTAATCCCTTTCTATTCAAATTTTACTAGCAAGGAATTAAATCCCCTCCAATCTTCTTGGATTTTCCACTAACCAAACCGTTGACAACGGAATTTGGCCGCCCCTGTTAATGGGCCAAAATCAGCAAGCTGTCCAAGGAAGCGACGGTGGATGGTAAAGCAGATCATTGGGCCTTGTATTGTAGAATAAAGATTAGTTAAAAGAGTCCAGTTTAAGTCGGTTAGGGTTTGTAGCTTAATTATAGAAGGGCAGGCTTGCCGCCCTAGTCTCCGGCTATAAATATGTACCCTTATTATCGAAATAAAGTTGACAACATACGTTCATCAAGCAGCGGTTGTCTCTACATCCCCTCAGCGCATCGCCACCTCTAGCGACTAGCGTTTCACGTAATCGTCATGCTGCCTTAACGATTTATTTCATTATAGGCATTACGACGTTAGTCGCCTAGCAAATCGTGTACTGAAGTGTTTTTGATGGCACGGTTTGCTAGTTACCATGATGAATCTCGCGATAAGCTTAGCTTAGCGCGAGATCCATTAGTTATCCCGATGAATCTCATGTCAAGCCTAACTTGGCATGAGATCCATCATGTGTATGAGCCGATATGCTTGCACGGTAGCTTATGCACAACTTACTGCTATGCTAATATCTTCTGTGATGCATGCTATCACGCTGCTGGTTTGTTATTAGTTTAGCATATCGCAAGGCTTGAGGCATAGATTAGATCTGTTCTTATAACTTTATCTACAGATCATGTGTTATTAGGCAGATCCGATGTATACCCTGTTATGCTTTTATCGTCTTATCAAAGATGCATCTGCTTTTATAGTTTTCCTATATGATCTTTGATGTAATAGTAGATTTAAGGCATATTTGACGTTCATCTGGATGTTTTAGCCGACTGGAACAGATCTAGTCGTGTTTCTTCTTCCCTTCATTTGAGCACTTCATATATTATATCTGGATATGTTATTGGTAAGACAGCAGGACTTTGCCGACGCAGAAGATCCAACCCAGGATGAGCCGATCCAAGCGATCCGGCTAGTATTTAACGTTTAATCTATTTTATCAGCTTTACAGGGAAAACAGGAACCAATCAACGCTATCACCGCCACCACAACCTCCTTGGCTAGGTTATAAGTCAGGTGGCACGCCCGACTAACACCGAGCCAAAGACAATCGGCTGATCCGTTCAGCTGATCGTGGATCGCAGCAAGGAGGAGCGATCCCTACGATCCACACACACACCTCCCGGCCCTATTGTGTGAAGCTCTCCAGTGTGCTACCTATCGGTTTTCTGGTGCAACACATTTTTGGCACGCCCGGTGGGACAACAGATCTCAACACGGGCAAGGCCGCCAAAGGACGCAGCACCGGCGGCGATGAGAGCGGCAAGGAATACGTCCCCATCGACAAACCCGATGACCTTTCTGAAATTCACCAAAGGCACTGTGCTGAGATCATAGACGAGCTCAAGGCTAAAGTCCTCGCCATGTATGGGAAGTCTCGCCATGGTGGCATCATGTTACGTGGGCTTCCCTCGTCGCTTCTCGACGGAGTCGACCTCATGACCCCCTCGCAGCGGCGCACTGAAGCGCTTCGCGAGGAGATACACAGGATTACCGCACACGCTTTGATCAGACAGTCCGAGGCGATCATAAACCGCATGGATAATATCGTGGTCAAGACGGTCAGAGCAGCGTTGGCCGGTGAGCCCCTTCACATCACCGGCCCCGAGTTGAACGGCCACGTTGGAGAAGCCATGTTCTACTCCAGGCTGCTCATTCCAATCCACATCGCGGTACAGGGGGATAATATCGTAGAGTTTGTCGTGCATCCTCCGCGTGACAAGCTCCCTCTAGAGACCAAGGTCTACTCCACTCCGCCCTTGGTCATACCTGACGGTTTCATATGCCAGATGAGGTACCGTCAGCTGGAAGAGGGAGAAGCGCCTCCTCCCCCGTACCCTAACCTAGTCCTCGTCAACCCACCACGAGGGTCAAAGCAAAGTCCGCCAGAAGCCAGCCCTACGCACGGAGCGGTTCCACACGGAGCAGCAAAGACGGCGGATCAGGAGGTGATTGATTGGCAAAACGCCTACGGGACCGGGCCGATCCATAGCGATCAGGCCATATACACGGCAGGAGCAGGCCTAGACATGTCTCGGAAAGACCTTTCTGAGATTTTGAAGAGCCAGTACGGCATTACACCTCTGCGGGGTGCCATCACCTACGCGAAGCCATATCCGGAGGTGTATGATCATCTTGAGGCGCCCCCCAAGTTCAAGATCCCTGACTTCACCAAGTTCAGTGGCAATGACGGGGCTAGTACCGTGGAGCACGTCAGCCGCTACCTCGCACAACTGGGGATTGCATCAAGGGCCGAACATATGAAAATTCGGCTGTTTTCTTTGTCATTAACCGGGCCAGCTTTCGGTTGGTACACTACATTGGCCCCTGGATCCATTACTACTTGGAAGCAATTGGAGGAGAGTTTCCACGCGCAGTTCTTTTCTGGGTCTGATGAAGCTACGTTCACGGATCTGAATAGCATCTACCAGCTCCCAGGGGAACCAGTTCACAAGTACATCCAACGGTTCCGCGAGTTAAGGAACCGATGCTATTCTCTCCATCTCGATGAGAGGATCCTGGCCCAGATAGCATACAACTGGCTGAACAAGGCCGTCAAGGCAATATACGGGCCGACCGATTTTGATTCCATCAGCCATTTAGTGTCAAAAGTCTCTGCTTATGAGCGGAGCCATCCAAAGGTTTTGCAGGAAAGGCAAAGACGGAGTATCGGCTGTATTCAGACCGAGGAAACGACGCCTTGGACGATGCCGATGCCTACCTTGTTTAGTGGGCAAGGACCAACAAGCCTCTGTAGTGCCAGTGGGTGAAGCAGCCTGAACCCATCCTAGGTTATAACTTTGACGTCTCAAAGACCGAAGCCATCTTTAACATGCTCGTCAAGGAAAAGCTGTTGGTGCCACTCCCTGGGCATCAAACCCCTACGGCCGAGGAGATGCGTGGCCGCAAGTACTGCAAGTGGCATAACAAGCTAGACGGGCACAATACGGGTGACTGCAGGGTTCTGCGGTCTGAAATCCGGAAGGCCATCGAGCAAGGAAGACTAGTTTTTGCTCGCGCTCTGATGAAGATAGACATGGCGCCTTTCCCAGTCAATGCCGTTCACGCTACGAGTCCGTTGCCTGACGAGTGCTACTCGGAATTCGTATCCGAGTCGATGTGCCGAGCGCGCTTGTGCAGGGCTATTTCTACCGGCAGCATCCTGCACCGGGGCAATCAAGATTAGTATTCCCATTTCCTCTGAGGTTCTACCGCATCGATTAACATGTTTCACGCATCCAAGGACGAGAAGGGAAAGGCCCAAGTGGATCCTCTTGATGACATCCCTCTAGAATTTAGGGCTGAAGAGTATACTTCGGTCAGAACGGTTCAGAGGAATCGGCAATGCCGCCCCAACTCGGGGGTGTTGATTGGCTTGTACGCACGCCATCATCAACGAAACGAGGAGCAGCGTCGAGCTGAAGAGGAGGAAGCCTACCACCGCGAACATCGCCGTCATCTTGAAGAACGGCGTCACCAAGACCGATGGCGAGAGGAACGCCGCCGCGAGGAACAGCGGCGGTACAAAGAGCGCCGTGATGCCATGAACCGCGAGGAGCACTGGCATTGCCCCTACTTTCACTTCTGCTGGACGCAAGGTATGGAGAGACTCCCCACCCTTGATGACTGTCCAGAATGTTCCGACCGCAGGGGTCACCGTGGCAAAGCATCCGTGTTCGAACGCCTGGAGCGCGCGCCATCGCCATGACGGTATCGCACGGCCTCGCTACGCCATCGCCAGGACCCTACTCCTCTGCCACGACGTCCTCCGTCTCCACCAGCAAAACGGCGGTCTGCGTCTTCACCGCCGGCGTGCTCACCATCTCCAGCAAAGCAGGACGACCCAGAGGATGTTCGACGTCGCCTAGAGTGCCACCTGGCGAGGTGGTGCCCTGAGGGTTTGACAAAGACGCAAAAGCGCAGGGTTCAGCGCTTATGCAGCTTAGAACAAGCCGAAGAGGAATATCTTCGGCAGCTCAAGAAGATTGGGGGCATCATGCAGATTCCAAGCTTACGCCCCGAACGTAATCTCATTTGGAAACGGAAGCCCCAACCCGATGTTGCTGAGACATCGACAAAGCCGGCATCAGCTGAGCCGGCTAAACAAGACACACGAGAAGGTTCGTCGCGCATGGTCAGTGATGACTCATCCAGCGACGACGACGATATTGAAGACGAAGTCAACGAGGTGATCAAGAAGGCCGCAGCAGGAATGAACATGGTCTTCTATTTATCTGAAGATTTTCGTCCTCCCAGCAGCGAACAGATGGCCGAGTCATTGGCGCAACTCAGCCTCGGCCCCGCTGCTGCGATTTTCGAAAAGCCGATCGACAAGAAGTATCGGTACCTTAAGCCTCTCTACGTGAAGGGATTCATCAACGGCAAACCAGTTGGCGGGATGCTCGTCGACGTGGGCGCGACAGTTAACATCATGCCGTACTCTTTGTGCCGCAAATTTGGAAGGTCAGTTGAAGATCTTGTGAAGACCAACGTCACCCTCAATGACTTCAAGGGGACTTCGTCCCAAGTCAAAGGGATCCTTAATGTTGAGCTGACTGTTGGCCACAAGACGCTGAATACTTCCTTTTTCATGGTTGATGATCATGGTCCTTACTCGGCTCTTCTTGGCCGAGACTGAATTCATGCCAACTGCTGCGTGCCTTCCTCAATGCACCAATGTTTGATCCAGTGGGACGGCGACAACATTGAGCTGGTGCCCGTGGACGATTCTCGTAGCGTTGCACAATCATCCACGTCAGACGAAGCAGAGTGTCTGTCGGACAGGCAGGAGTTGAACTAGAGTTTCATAGAAGAGGCAAAAAACGTGATTACGCCGGTTCTGGCAATCGGCATTCACTTGTAGACAGTAGGCCGTTTCAGCCGGCATCGGCCGATCTTCGTCGGCTAGTAGATGCTAGTGGCGTATCTACGGACGCACGGGCCGTAGTGGCCGATCTGCGCGATCGGCCCCAAAAAATTTGTAATCATATTTGTTGTAACAATTCTGAATTGACCAATCTGGGCGATTGGTCGCAAAACATCAATTTGATTTATACTTCTTCTAACAAAGATGTTTTGTCATGCGGTGATCAACGGCCCGATGATGAGGAACAGCCTAAAATCGCGCCTCCCCATCCGTCTCCGGCATCATCAAGCTCTACTCAGGAATTTGCCGAGGAGGGTAAACTCGGTTTTGGTTTCACTCCTTCTGATGAGCTTGAAGCGGTTGACATTGGTCCAGGCGATCGTCCTAGGCTAACATGGGTAAGTAAGAAGCTTGACCCAGAATTTAAGACTAAATTGGTAGAACTGCTTAGGGAGTTTCCTGATTGTTTTGCCTGGGAGTACCATGAGATGCCTGGTCTTGATCGGTCTATCGTCGAACATCGGTTACCAACAAAGCCTGGGTTTCGTCCGTTTGCACAACACCCCAGAAAGATCGATGCAAAGATTGTAGATACGGTCAAGGAGGAGATAGAGAAGATGATTCGTGTAGGGTTTATTTGTCCTTGCCAATATGCCACCTGGATATCGAGCATTGTTCCTGTGTGGAAGAAAAACGGGAAGCTTAGGATCTGTATTGATTTCAGAGATTTGAATAGAACAACCCCATAGGATGAGTATCCCATGCCTATCGCCGAATCACTTGTTGATGCTGCAGCCGGTCATAAAATGATGAGCTTCCTTGATGGTAATGCTGCGTATAACCAGATATTCATGGCCGAAGAGGACGTCTACAAGACAGCTTTTCATTGCCCTCAAGGGTTATTCGAGTTCGTGGTTATGACTTTGGCTTGCGTAATGCTGGCGCTACTTATCAACGAGCCATGAATTATATTTTCCATGACTTGATTGGCCGGCTTGTGGAGGTTTACATCGATGATGGGGTAGTGAAATCGGTTTTGCAAGAAAATCATTTAGCCGATCTTCGCCAAGTTCTTGAACGCACTCGAAAGCACAGGATGAGGTTGAATCTAGATAAATGCGCGTTTGGTGTCATAGCTAGCCAATTTCTTGGTTTTATGATCCATGTAAGAGGGATTGAAATTGGCTCAAAGAGTAAGGACACCATCGAGACGATGGTGCCGCCAAAAACCAAGAACGAGCTTCAGAAACTGATTGTCAAAATCAATTATATCAGAAGGTTTATTCCTAATTTGTCTGCCAAGCTTGAAGCATTAAATGCCGTTGATCAGGATGCAAAAGAGCGAAGAATTCATATGGGGGCCTGATCAACTGGCGTTTGATAATTTGAAGAAGTACCTAACAATGCCACCAATGATGGCTCCATCTCGTCTTGATGTCCTGCTTATTGTTTATCTCTCAACTGGCGAGACAACCATCGGCTCTGTGCTGATTCAAGAAGTCGATGGGAAGGAGCGGGTTGTCTACTACCTGAGCTGACGTTTGCTTGACACGGAAACAGGTATTCCGAGATGGAGCATTTATGCTTATGTTTATACTTTACATGCACCAAATTACGACATTACTTGCTTAATGCTGAAACTTGGGTAGTATGTAAAGCCGACGTTATTAAGCATATGCTGTCAGCCCTTATTCTTAAAGGGAGGCTCGGCAAATGGATGTTTGCTCTCTCGGAGTTTGATATCAGATACAAACTAGCCAGGGCTGTGAAAGGCCAAACATTAGCCGATCTTATTACCGAACGATCGGCTCCACAATAAAATTTCGTCGGCATATCATCTTGGGCTCTGTTCTTTGACAGTTCTGCGTCTAACGCCGGCTGCGGTGTTGGGCTTCTTATTATCTCCCCTCGGGGGGCAATATATGAGTTTGCTTTTCGTCTCAGCGAACGGCGCACTAACAACCAGACAGAATATGAAGCTTTGTGCAAGGGCCTTGAGTTGTTGCTAGAAGCGGGAGCCGAAGCAGCGGAAGCTTTCGGCGATTCAGGGTTGCCATCAATCAGTCGACGGAGGATTTTAATTATGCCAGTGATTTATTATATCTTTATCTCCCGCGTTGTCAAGAATTGATGGTGAAGTTCAGATTTGTTCGGCTAACATGGATACCAAGGGAGAACAACCTTGAAGCCAACAAGCTAGCACAAATAGCTTCTGGATATGCGGAACAAGACGATAGCGTTTGTGTTGACGTCATGCCGATCGATACAAACGACTGGAGAGCTGATCTCCTCAATTACTTGAGGGATCCAGCTCGAAGGGCAGATAAGAAGACAAGACATCATGCTTTGAAACACGTGCTTATCGGTGATGAATTATACTTTAGGACTATGCAAGGGCTATTGTTAAAGTGCTTAGGGCCAACAGAAGCACTTAAGGTTATGCACGATGTCCATGAAGGGGTATGCGGTACCCACCAATCGTCACATAAAATAAAATGGCTGATTAGGAGGTCATATTATTGGCCAACCATGTTGGAGGATTGCTTCAAATACTATAAAGGTTGCCAAGAGTGTCGGAGGTTCGGAGCCGTCCAGATGGCGCCGGCTAGGCCGTTGAATCCTATTGTCAAGCCATGGCCATTCAGAGGCTGGGGCATGGATATGATTGGGCAAGTTAATCCTCCGACCAGCAAAGGACATAAGTGGATCCTGGTTGCCACTGATTACTTTACCAAATGGGTAGAGGCCGTGCCGATGAAGAACGTCACGGCCAAAGATGTGGTGAACTTTGTCAAGGAACATATCATTTACCAGTTTGGCATCCCACAAACTATCACCACGGATCAAGGGACTGTCTTTTTAGCTGAAGAATTCAAAAATTTTGCCAAAGAGATGGGTATCACGCTGCTGCAGTCGTCCTCCTACTACGCTCAGGCCAACGGACAGGCCGAGGCGTCGAATAAGAGTCTCATCAAGCTGATCAAAAGAAAGATAGATGAATATCCTAAACAGTGGCATGATCGGCTTGTAGAGGCTTTATGGGTGTACAGGATGTCGTGTCACGGGGCGACTAAATGCACTCCATATCAGTTGTTATATGGTCAGGAGGCTGTTATGCCATGGGAGGTTAACATCGGCTCTCGTAGAGTTCAGTTTCAGAATGATCTGTCAGCCGATGATTACGCGTCTCTCATAAACATCAACACAGATGATTTAACAGAGCTTCGGTTATGAGCTTTTGAGAAAATTAGAGACAATAAAGCCAGGGTAGCGGAAGCCTACAACAAGAAAGTGAAGCAAAAGAATTTCAAAATAGGTGATCTCGTCTGGGAGTTAGTCTTGCCAGTTGGAATGAAAGACCCAGCATTTGGAAAGTGGTCACCTAACTGGCACCTACCCCAGAGAATTCTAACAGAATGGAGACGTTAGAAGGGGTCCAATTTTCCAAAAACGTCAATGGTAAATACTTGAAAAAAAAATTATCCTAGTCTGTGGATTTGATCTTGACTTATGTGAGAGCCGGTGTAGTAACACCTGGGCTTGGATAGCCAATGCATTAGCATTGCCTCTAGAGAAAAATTTGACCGATGTGTCGCCATCCGGTCTTAACAGGAGCCGATGTATTAAAGCATCGCCTTTAGAAAAAATAAATAAGCAAATTATGAGTGGTAGGGCCAACGTGTGCCATTGGCCTTAGATATTAGCCGATGCTGGGCATCGCCTTTAGTACAAAATACAGAAAACCATAATGTTCTTAACTGAGCTACACGCTCGGGAGGCACAACTGATAGTGTCCAAGTGCTTAAGTAAACCAGGTAGAGGAAGATGCTGGTAATCTCAAGGTATTGGCAGATTGCAGTCAAACCCTTTGTTCTGAGCGCATCGACAGAATTGATGATTTAGCGATCTGGTTCGTCAGAGCCGATTATCAGTCCCTTGTTGAGCTCACGGATATACGTGGTGCTGGCTTTGAGCGATGTTGACAGTTTCTGCTTATTATCAACAAGCGTCTTCATGCTTGCATCGTTGGCCAGGATGGCGGCGTCAACCCGAGATAGTTCTTCCTCAAGGCGCTTGATTTCTGCAGTTATCTTCATCTTCTTTGCGTCGAGCGCTTGTCTAGACGTTTTCAGTCTCGTCTCTTCGCTGTCATCGTCCAGGTCTGCCTTGAACTAGTTTGCTGCTGCACATGCCTAGGTGATCTCTTCTTTCAGGGCCGGCTGGTTGTTGCAGGAAGCTATTCATGACGCAGCTGCCAACACATCCTCGCGGAGAAATCTAAGGTGAGCTATGGGCCGGAGCGCCTACTTTAGGCTTGAAGGCAGCATATCGACAATTGGCTCAAGAGCATTCTGTCACACGCAACATCCAATTTCTCAATTGGAGCTTCCAGTTGCTTGGCTATTCCCTCGAGGTTTGAGGTTACATCGGCGGTAGGAGACGTGGGAAGACTCTCAGTCACCAAAGATTCACCGATGGTTGAAGGATCAAAGTTTAGCAAGGATGCAGCGTCGACGGTCTGGCAACAGCATGGTTAGTTCACGAGCTATAGACGAAGAAGACATGCAGTTAGAGACACACCTGTGGAGGGCTGACTTTCGTACTGTGAGCTTCGTTTGTCCGTCCGGATGTATCCTTAGGAGAAGAACTGGGAGGTTTAGGAGAGTTCTCTTCTTCAAATCTTTCTTGCTCCTAGCTGTGAGAGCTGTGATCCTGCATATAGAAAATGGTCAGTACGACTCTCATTACTAAAGCCAAGGCAAAGTGGAGCTTACTGGTGATTCAGAGGGAGAAGGTTGAGCCGAGACAGTGGGTTTGGGCTTGATGGCGGCTTTCTTAAACCTCGGTTGGCGAAATCCTTTGCCCTCTCTCTTACGCTTCGTCCAGGGAGATGAAAAGATGACCTTGTCAAGGGAAGGCATGTTGGCCTGGTACATAGGTAGTGGTGCCTGTTGCAAGTATTTGAATGGCTGGCCTGCATCGTCAGTAGGGACATGTCCTGCTTGCATCTGTAAGCAAGAGATTCGGTCGTATAATAAAGCAACAATGCACAAAGAAGGCCGAATGTCACACCCCAAATTTTCTAATTTGGAATGTGACACTTTTGGCTTGAATTAATACAGTGAATTTCTTGAATATTTAAAATTTTGTGAAGCAGTTATATATTTACATAGATGTTTAGTGTAGGAAATACTTATTTTGTAAAGAGAACAAATATAATCTATGTTATAATAATATATGTGTTGCATTCATGCTGGTTCACATGATGTTTTTGAGTGATAAAGATTTTCTAAATGAGTTTAAACTACAAGTAACCTTTTCTAGGAACTTTCTAGATTTGTCTAGAAGCTTTTCCTGTTTTCCGTAGAGCACAATCCATTTATTGGAAGCTCTTAAGAACCTTTCCATGAGCTCCAAATATTTTATTTGGGTTCATTAGGTCCAAAACTATTTCTGGGATTTTTCCTAAAATTTTTGAGACCGTCGGCATATTTTTCGGACTTCAAGTATTGATTCTAGACTTATCTATAATTATTTTAATTCCGAAAATAAATAATTCCGAATTTACTTGGGCTTTCTCCATTTAAATATGCCGGAATTTTAATAAACCCCGAAAGCCCATTTATGGGTTCTCTAATGGGGTTTAAGCTCATTAAGCCCATTAGTGAAGTTGGGAGGTGTAAATCAATTAGTACCACCTTGCTAGTTGACGCGTATTTACCGGCTCTTCTCCCTATATAATAAACCCAACCCCTCCTCTAAACGGCACATAAAAATATAGACTACTTTATGGAGGTCCAGAAGTTTGGGAGCCCTACTATAGCTTTTCTCCAACTCCGACGAGTATCTTCATTGCCGGTAAACTTTTTATACCTTTCTTCTTTCTTTATATTTTTCTCATCTGTGTTGTGCCGCCGTCTCGAACCAGGGCAGCTCACCATCGTCCTGTTCCTGTCCTACTAGGCACCACAGGACTCCATGCACGACGTACATGTGCTGCGCTGGCCGGCCATCCACCGTAAGTCTCACGTCTCCAACATCGCGTTACCCTGCCCTGCCCCGTCGACTCCATCCCTAGCCTGTCCACCACTTGCTGTCGTGCGCGTGGTCTCCTGAAGCCCCAACGCCCTGCTGCTGCCTGCTGTTCTGGCCTGCCCAGTGCCTTGCTCGATCCTCCATCCAGGCCATGTACTCGAGCTCCTTCCAGCACATATGAACGTTCAAGCTAGCCGGCGAGGAAGACTCCTGCGACTTGGACTCCAGAGAAGCTAGCTACCAGATGAGTTCCCGTACGTGCAAGCTGTAGGATCGGATCAACACAAGATCAAAGCCCCTGCTGCATGCAACGTCAGCAGGTCAGAACCAGACACGGAGATGCATCTGGTGAAGAAGAGGGGTCGCGAAACCAGATGGTAATCATCCGTATATATATCCTACGAGTTATGACAACCTTGCATCTCAACACAGCAAATCCTTTTGATTCCTTTAGTCTGATCTAATTCATACCTTTCAGCGGATCGAATCCCAAACTTTGGCCAATTCATGAGTACTGTTCTTTGAACCCCATGAATCTTGATCTGCTTCAGCTCCTAAGGTATACTGTTAATCATGTCCATGCGCATCGATCCTTAATCTTCTGTATCCAATTCGTTTTAACTCTATTTTATGCCATTCATGCTGCATTAGTCCCGTAAGGATGATACCTATACTTTAGTTTTCATGTTTATCTTACTTATGTGTTTATGTTTTTAAATATAAATATTAATTGGGTTAATGCTATTCTCATTATTCTTGTATAAATAAAATCAATTTAGGGTTTAACCTCTAGCCTTTTGTTATTAAACATTAAAGTGAATAATATCAACTTTAATGTGCTTTGTTTAATAACTTGTTTAGTATAAACCCGACACATGTCACGCTCCGATTTGATGCTTACATGCTATCTTTTGTAACTAAATATTTAACCGGTTTAATCTATATGAAATATCTTGAATAAAATGTGACTAGCTTTAAATACGGTTTTTAATCCAAATCTAATCTGAATTAATTCCAACAGAGATGTTTCTCCGAAATATCTTGCATATGTTATTTATTAATTAAAATAAACCCAACATATAGGTCTTTATGTGTTTAATAAGAAAATCTTCCGTTAGTTGTATCTTTCCAACGGTAGCTCCGTTTTCAGCGTTTCTTGCGCTCTCCTAACTGTAGCAACGAGCCCTCTCTTTTAACATGTTTTATAAAGCTTTTCTTTTGATTGGTGTATTGTTTCTTATGCATGTATGATTGTCTGTCTTGTATGTCGTTTGTGTTGTCACGTATAGAACGGGTATGGTACGTGAGAGTGAAGATCAAGCTTTTCAAGACCTATAAGTGGAGATTATTTGAGCAGCTATATAGTTGGGAATAAGGCAAGTATTCTTTGACCTATGTCCTATTTACATTAATTACACAATCTAGAGCCCAATTTGATTGCTCCTATTAAGGATGACTAGCCTCATATGTCTTTATATGCCTATGAAACTTGAAATGGGCTGTGATGTGTAGATTAATGCTATCGCTCAACATCTTTATATTCACGTTGCTAATCTTGTTTAATTAATGATGAACTTGATGATAAAAGTTTGGTTTTAGCAACATGGAGACTTGGGCATGTTTTGTTGGTTTTGCTCATGTGCTTCACCATAAGGATCGGTTCGCCGAGCGACCACCCAGGAAAACAGTACAACCACAAGACTCATATGGGCACTGGGCTTGACTGATTAATTAGATGAACTAGAGTTTTGGCTTACTTTCCTGAAACATGGCGTATGAGGGGTCTGGGGGATATGGGACTTTGCCCTTTGCCATCGTGGTTAATCACCCTTTGGAACGGAACTCTCATATCTTTAGTTAACTGGAGTAACCTGTAATGAGTGGGCCATAACTCTAGGAATTCTTTGTAAAGGTCTCGTAATGAAACCCTGCCGATTCATCAAAGGATAGTGAATATATGGGGTTTGGCCACCTCTTGGCATATGGGAATCATGACTTGTGGGTAAAGATGTACAACCTCTCGAGAGTGTTTAAAACTGATATATCAGCCGTGCTCACGGTTAAGAGCGGCCTGGACCCTCACAGATTAGAGTTTTCAAAGAAAATGGCTCATGATGATAATGGTGATGACAGTGATGATGACAGTGGTGATGATTATAATGGTGGCAGTTACGACAATGGTTGATACTCAATTATTTTATTTACTTATAATATTTCAGTTATGGGATGGGTTATGCTAATCATTGCTAGTAATAAAACTTGACCAACTAAAAGCAACCGCTATGCCTGTCCACTATAAAGCTAGTCCACTTTTATCCTAAACGGAATACTTGCTGAGTGCGCCATGTACTCACCCTTGCTATCCCAAACCTATAGTTCTTCTTTATACAAGTTGATGATGATATGAAGACGGAGTGGATCCAGAAGTTTACAATGTGTTTAGGCGTATGTGCCCCCAGTCAACCTTCCTGTGAAGATGGAGTTCCGCTACGAGATAGAAGTTCCGCTATACTATGATATATTGACTTTTGTGTCAAATGTATGTTTTATACGCTTATATAATGCACTGTCTATTGATATTCACTTATGAAGTCGGCTGTATGTGTGGAAAATAGATCCTGGACACACATACGGTGTCATCTGGTTTTGTTTCTGAAACCGGGTATGACAGCGAATCAAATGGGGGATTACCTCTTCCGGTGTGGTTTCATGCTCTGGATCGATGGCTAGAAGAGCCGATGCCATAGCATTGTGAAAAAGATGGGGCCTCCAGAAGTTCCACCAGCGGTTGAAGCCATTGGCTGTATACACTAATTCCATTATGTCGGGTATATTCAGCTCCAAGTCACAAAAGATGGAGTACGCTTTGGTAGCTACCAAGGAGTCGGTTATATCGGCTCGGCTTTAGATTTTCTCATGGATGATTAGACGGGGAGAGGTCTGGTTCAGGCCGAGTTGACGAGCAGCTAAAACAGGTTGGTATGCTTCATATCCTGGTTTATTAATTCTATTACTAGTGCTCATGTGTTGACGCGGCTTAAGTACTAAATTTATGTTATAATTTCATATGTTTTTATGCCGTTTCATAAATTAATTATATGATTTATTATTATTTTGCTAACAATTAACCCCGTTTTCGAGAATGCTCTTTGTTTTTGTGCATTATTGATTTTTGCAGGAAAATAGGTATAATTGATATAAATTTGAGGATTTCTCGAAGAAAGGATTTATGCTAAAAGTCCAAAAGAAGACCCAAGCCCATTATGGAGAATGTTCCGGAGGATAAAGGATGAATAATATGAAGATAAGGAAGGTTTATTACAAATCCAATCAAACTTCCAATTAAAACTCGAGATATTCTCGGATTCCAGGACAGCAGCACCTTGTGGGCCCAATTCGGTGACCTTAACGATGTCAAATGAAGAAAGTTTGAATACCAAAGTTGTAGATCTCTTCGAGCTCTACAATTTAGAGTCTAAGTTTGCATTTATTGGACTTCGGAAGACAGAGTTATGGTCAAAATACTAAAGGCTGCAGAATATGGAAATCCTATTTCTGGAAGGACTAGGACAATGGCTTCATATCCAAGCAAGGGAAGATGGAGGACGACCGGGACTCTTCTAGAGGCTTGTATACACATGGAAATAGGTGTTTAAGTCCTACTAGGACTTTTAGAACCGACCTATTAGATTCCTTGTATAGGGGACTCTCCGGAGTATAAATATATGGCCTCCCAAGGGGAGAGGCATCATTGTTCGATACAAATCCATTGTACACCGAGAGTTTAGGGCAGAGTTCGGGGGCCAAAAGCGTTCAACTCGGCGAGAGGGACATCTCGGCGAAAGGAGCAAGCAAGAGGAGGCAGGAGGCCTGGGGGTCGGCCGACCCCTAGGGGGTCTGGTCGGCCGACCCAGGTCCTCCCGAGGGCTGCTCGAGCTCATCTTCCGCCGACTTCTTCGTCTAGTTCAACTCGACGACTTTGGGTCACGGATTTCGATGTATCTTGAGTAAATCCCTCGAACTTCTTATATACTTTGATAAAACCTTGATGATTGATCAATAAAGTTTGTCTTTTAGATTTAGCTTCTTGTTTATGCATGTTTATGATCCATGTCTTTGCAATGCTTCATGTCTACATGTGTTATTGTGGCCACAATCTAGATGTCTCACATGTCTTTTAGTAGATCTATTTTACCTGATCAGTAGATTGAATCTGCTCATGCTTAGAGATGGTTAGGGTTTACTAGTTCGTCGATTACCTGGTTACCAGTGACAGTGGAGCCCGGGGAAAGGTTCGAGTAGATCTTTGACATTCATATTCATGTTTATTCTATGCTTGTTGATTAGATCTTTATCAAGGTGGTTCTTAGTTCTTAAGTTGTTTGTCTCATATCTCTTGTGGATCCTTTTGCCTGTTTAAATCCTATCTATCCCGAGTTTAGTTTAATCGTTGGTTATTCCTTTTATGCAATAGATTAGAGCTTGATTAGAGTATATTTAGAGTATAATTAGAACCGTTATTAGATTGCAATTAGATAGCCTTTATCTTTCATTTAAGCTTATTTAGATCTATTAGAATTAGATAGTAATTTAGTTAATATTAGGTTGATAGTAGCTTAAACGTAATTATCCTTGGATTGACAAACCCAAGATACTCATCCTGGGGAAAAGCTACCGCGATACTGTGCGCTTGCAGTATAAGGATTTGGCGTGCTTAAGTGCCGTCAACAAGCTTTTCTGGCGCCGTTGCCGGGGATAATTATCGTTTACGTTATTATTAATCTTTTATTAGCTTTGTTACTACTAGTTTTAATAGTTTGTGTGATTAATTAGTTTTGCTTATTTTGCTTTTTAATTAGTGTGCTATTTTATTTATTTATTTTGCTATTATCGAAATTAGGAGTAGTTTTTAAATTTTGAAATTTTAAATTTAGTTTTAAATTTAGTTATTTTGTTTGGATTTAATTTGGTCTAAGTACAGCAAATTTTTGCTGTCATAGATCTTTTGTTTTGTATTTTTGTCTATATTTCAGGTATGACTATGATGAGTGAGGGTCTGACACTCGCGGAGTACTTAACTCCAAGAGTGGAAGATTTGAAGTTTCAAAAGTCAAATCTGATGCCGGAGTCAGGATCCTACGAGTTGAAGTCAGGAATCATCCGAATTGCTGCCGAACATCAGTTCAGTGGTGAAGATGATGAGAACCCGTACAAGCACCTGGAGAGGCTCAAGCAAGTGTGTCGCACATTCCATCAAGACGGAGTTCCAGAAGAGTGGGTCTTGTGGAACCTCTTTCCATTTACAGTGGAAGACAGAGCCAGAAAGTGGTACCATGTTGCATCAATAGAAGCTGAAGGTGATTGGAAGATTCTCGAAGTGAAGTTCACTACAAGATTCTTTTCTCCACTGAGAGTGCACAAATTGAGAAAAGCAATCATGAACTTCGAGCAACGAGAAAATGAAGACATTGATGAAGCTTGGGACAGACTGGAAGAAATGAGGACACAAGGACCACCAATTGGATTCACTCCAGAGATGATGATGTCCATTTTCTACTATAGTCTTACCACTAGAGACTTTGAGCGACTGAACACTTGTGCTGGAGGATCACTGCTGACTCGGAAGTGGAGTGAAGCTATGAAGATTTTGTCAGATGTCTGCTTAACCTCAAAAGCTGAAAGAGACAGGAAGGAGAGTGTTATGCAGGAACCAGTGGTTGTGGCGCCTACATATGCTATCTACAAGGAGCAACAACCTGTCAAAAGAACTACAGTGTCTTATGCAGCTGAGGAAGAGGAGTACGAGAGTTTTGCACCACAAGTGAAGACTGAGTGTTCAAATTACAGAAGCCTTGCTAGTGCAAAACCACTGACAGAATTCGACAAGACAAGCTGGATGCCAGTGGATTTTGGAGATACACTGAAGTGTGCAGGACCACTCCCACCAGAAGACTTAGAGGAAGAGGAAGAATTGTTTCCACCAGAAATTCCACTAAGGAGGAGCTCTGATGATCTAAGTACAAGGGAAGTGCTGCAGAAATTATTCCAAGAAGAAGAGCTGGACAGTGACTTTGTCTCTGAAGTGAAGCGGGTGATTGGTGTCAAGCCGGAGTCATCACTTACTGAGGAGATTATCGTCTACCTGGAGCCAGAAGAATCTTCAACTGGTATTTCTTGCTCCATCAACAAAGAAGACTTCAACAATATTCACTGCTCTATGGAAGCCCAGGTAAGTACTATGAGCTATGAAGTTTATTCTAAATTGAGTGATAAACCACACTTAGTTTCTACTAATATTAAAATTAAACTTTCTAATAATGAAGTAATTAGACCTGTAGGCTTAATTAAAAATGTTGAAGTTAACTTTGCTAATAACATTATACCAACTGATTTTTATATAATTAATGTCTACGATAATGATATTAACATAATTTTTGGTAGACCTTTTCTTAAGTTGGTTAATGCTGTAGTTAATAATGATAAAGGAAAGGTCAATATTAATATTGATGGATTAAAATATGACTTTGATTTCCTACCGGCATCTAAAGTGCCTATTAATCTCACTCCCGATATAGAGGAGATAGAGAGTATTAACTATATTAACGCTTTTAGAGAGCCGTTAAAATTAGTATTAGAAGGAGGAGAAAAAGGATTCTTCTCTGAGGAAACAACCATTGCCACTAATCAACTTGAACTTAATCAAGAAGAGACCCAAGACATTCCTGTAGAGCCACTAGGTGACCCTAACCCACAGGAGGCGCCCGACGTGGAGCTCAAACCACTACCCGAAGGACTTAAGTATGAATTTTTAGGAGAAGATAAAACTTATCCTGTAATTGTTAGTGATCAGCTGAGTCCAGAAGAAGTGGAAAGATTGCTAGGAGTGTTAAGGAAACATAAGAAGGCAATTGGTTATTCTCTAGCAGATCTTAAAGGAATTAGCCCAGCATTTTGTACTCATAGGATTCCGATGGAAGAAGGCCACAAGCCAGTGGTAGACAATCAAAGGAGACTGAGTAACGAAATGAGATCCGTAGTGAAGAAGGAAGTAATCAAGCTGCTAAACGCCGGAATTATCTACCCAGTACCAACTAGTGAGTGGGTTAGCCCTGTTCATTGTGTGCCTAAAAAGGGAGGTTTAACCGTAGTTAAAAATGAGAAAAATGAATTAATTCCACAACGAACTGTCACTGGTTGGAGAATGTGTATAGATTACCGGAAGCTTAATAAAGCCACTAAAAAAGATCACTTCCCTTTACCCTTTATAGATGAGATGCTAGAGAGACTTGCTAAGAATACCCATTTTTGCTATTTAGATGGTTATTCTGGATTCTTTCAAATCCCTATCCATCCAGACGATCAACACAAGACAACTTTCACTTGTCCTTATGGAACCTTTGCCTATAGGAGAATGCCCTTTGGTTTATGCAATGCACCTGCTTCATTTCAACGGTGTATGATGGCCATTTTCTCAGACTTCATTGAAGATATCATGGAGGTTTTCATGGACGATTTCTCAGTTCACGGCACTAGTTTTGACCACTGTCTACGGAATCTAGAAAAAGTTCTGAAGAGATGTGGAGAAGTAGACTTAGTGTTGAATTGGGAGAAGTGTCATTTTATGGTGAGAAAAGGACTTGTGTTGGGACACGTCATTTCTGAGAAAGGAATTGAAGTAGATAAAGCCAAGATAGAGACTGTAGAAAGGTTGCCACCACCTACAGATATTAGATCTCTCAGAAGCTTTCTCGGACATGCTGGCTTTTATAGGAGATTTATTAAGGATTTTTCTAAAATAGCTAAGCCACTGAATTACCTACTCCAGAAGGATGTTCCTTTTGAGTTCACTGATGAGTGTGAGGTAGCCTTTAGGAAAATTAAGGAATTACTAGTTAGAGCGCCTATCATTCAACCACCTGACTGGAATTTACCTTTTGAGATCATGTGTGATGCCAGTGACTATGCAGTAGGAGCTGTGCTGGGGCAGAGAAAAGACGGAAAAGTACATGCCATTTATTATACCAGCAAAACTCTTAACGAGGCCCAAGTTAATTATGCAACTACTGAAAAGGAGTTGTTAGCAGTAGTTTTTGCCTTTGAAAAGTTTAGATCTTATATTGTTAATTCAAAGGTTATAGTCTACACTGACCATGCTGCTATTAAATACCTCCTCACTAAAAAGGATGCTAAACCTCGTTTAATTAGATGGATTCTAATGCTACAAGAATTCGATGTAGAAATCAGAGACAAGAAGGGAGTTGAGAATGTAGTGGCAGATCACTTGTCTAGAATGAGCCATAGTAAAGGAGGTCCACCAATTGAAGATGCGTTAAGAGACGATACCCTTTATGCGGTTATAGATAAGGATTCTTGGATGCTAGACGTAATTAGAGCCATTAGAGGAGAGCCACTGACTCATCTCAACTATAATTCAAAAAGGAAAGTCCTTGCCGAAGCCAAGAAATTTTATTGGAATTCACCCTACCTATATAGATTTGGATCTGATGGAGTCCTTAGAAGATGCGTACCTGCAGATGAGAGAAGTGAGATTTTGAGAAAGTGCCACGCTGCAGAATATGGGGGGCATCATGGACATTTCAGAACCCAGGCTAAGATATGGGCGAGTGGATTCTATTGGCCAGGAATGCATGAAGATGCAAGGAAATTTGTCGCTTCTTGTCCTGAGTGTCAGAGAACTGGAAATATAACAGCTAGAAATTCAATGCCTTTGACATACAATCTACAAATTGATTTATTTGATGTTTGGGGAATGGATTTTATGGGACCATTTGAAAATTCACATGGATATGAGTATATTTTAGTGACTGTGGATTACGTCTCAAAGTGGGTGGAAGCTTTGCCATGTAAGAAGGCGTCTACGCAAGAGTCCATAGAGATGATTAAGAATAATATCTTTCCAAGATATGGAGTACCTAGAGTTATTATCTCTGATGGAGGATCGCATTTTATTGGAAAAGACTTTACTGATTATTTGGCAAAGATGGGAATTGAACATAGAGTTTCTACAGCCTATCACCCACAGACCAATGGCCAAGCCGAGACATCAAATAAACAATTAAAAGAAATTCTTAAAAAGACGGTGATTAAAGGAGGCAAAAATTGGTCAAAAAAGCTTAATGATGCTCTTTGGGCTTATAGGACTGCTTTTAAAGCACCTATTGGAATGACACCCTATCAGTTAGTTTATGGAAAAACTTGTCATTTACCAGTAGAATTGGAGCATAAAGCTTATTGGGCAATTAAGGAATTAAATTTAGATCTAGATGCCGCCTTAGTCAAAAGAAGGATTCAATTAAGTACCCTTGATGAAGCACGGTTACAAGCTTATCATAATGCTACCATTTATAAGGAAAGGGTTAAGAGATGGTTTGACAAGAAACTTCTTAAGAAGGAGTTTAAGCCAGGTGATAAGGTTCTTCTCTATAATTCAAGGTTTAAATTATTTGGAAAAGGAAAATTACAAAGTAAATGGGATGGACCTTATATTGTTCATGACGTATCACCTGCCGGAGCAGTTACCATTATGGATTTTGAAGGGAACAAATATATGGTAAATGGACAAAGATTGAAGGTCTACATTGAAGAGGACAAGATTGAAATCAATTATATTGATACATACAACTTCAAAGAGGTTAGAGTTGACTACCATATATATGACCCTTAGATTTCCATAGGTAACCTATCCTTTGTAAATAATTTAGTTACGTAATTTAAATATTTTTCAAATTTTTCTGTACATAAATATTTTTATTTAATAAATAAACTTACCGACCAAACCTGGGGCCCAGAAGCCAGAGGAGGGGCCCAGGTCGGCCGACCAGAGAGGTCAGGCTCGGCCGACCTGGGTGGTTTTCAAGTCGGTTTTGTTTCAAGTTTTGGTATGCGTAGTTACACGGAGTTCTGAGTCAGTTTAGATTGAATTTAGGGTCGAACTCCAGAGATGACTAGGACACTTAGCATTAGCTAAGTGTGGGGATGTGTCTTCCCCGTTAGATTAATAAAGCGTTTGAAATAATAACGCCCTTTTATTATTATTATCATTATTATTATTATTATTGTCTTTTATATTTTATTACTTACTAAGGTGTGAGTTGACAGGATGGCGTTATTATTATTAATAAAGTATTATTATTATTATTAATTTTGTCTCGTTTTATTTAAGTTTATTCTATGCATTTACTTTGATAATTAATTTTGCTTAAGTTGTCATGATTTGAGTAATGTGGGAATTACTAAAATAATTAATAATGCATAACCCATGTTTTGTTGGAAGATTGTGTTTTATAGCTTTGCCAAAGTTTTCAATTAAGAAAAAGATTAGAGGACTTATAAAAAAAAATCTTTTTATTAAATTTATCTTTATTTGATCAAGTTTTACATCCCTTAAATCAAGAGAGAGTTTTTAATACCTATTAGAGCTTAGTTTATGAAAGCCAGTTTATAAGCAAGTTATTTCATGTGAGTTTGATTAAGTTTGATTTCTTTAGTAATTTTGATCACTTTAAATAATTTTTGGTCATCGATTTTTCATCTTTGCTAGCCTTACTATATTCCAATTGCTTAGAAATAATAAGCAATATCTTTATCCTATAAACCTTTTTATCATCTCATTTTGTTTACCTTTACCTATTTAAGTGAGGTTTTTGCTCATTAATTAAAATTAAATTAAAAAGGGGACTTTTGAGATGAAAAAGGAGTAGAGGTTATAGTAAAAAAAAAATAATAGACCAAGTGGTCAAATTAAAAAAAAAAAGAAAAAAAAAAAGAAAAAAAAGAGGGAGAAAATAATGGCCAAGTGGCCGAAATAAATAAAAGAAAGAAAGGAAAAGAGAGGTAGAATTAGGAAAAAGGAGAAAGGGGGAGAAATTTATATATACATTTAAATTAGTCTCTTTGAAAGCCTTGAGTTATTGTTATAAAATTAATGAGCAAAGACTTTCGCTTTTTCCAACCATGTGCAAAAGTTCTGGAATTTATTCCAATTTTCATTATATACATGCACATGTCCACTATCTATATCTTCTTTTTCTTTGTATATATATATATATTATTTTCTTTATTCTCGATGACCAAAATTGTTTAAAGTTGATTGATTGAGCTTTAGAAAGATAACTTATTTGAACAATAAAATGTTTAACTTTGCTAAGCCTTTACCAAGCTCCATATATTTTCCTGTGAGGAAGAGAGAGTAAATCTTTTATAGGATAGCCATTTATAATGAGTGCCTTGTTGAGAGCTTGATTTAAAGGGATTAGTGATTTCTTGATCATTTGAAGAGATTTTGTTTTTTCTAAAATTATATTGAAAAACCTCTTTTTATATTCTGAAAGGAGACTTTGGCATAGTTATGATTCATTTGATTTCGTTAAATCTTGTGGGGATCTATGTGCATGAAAGTTAAATAAATATTCCCATGTTATGATTTGAGTGATTTCTAAAGTAAAGTTATTTTAAGAAGTATTTGTTTAGAATTAACATAAATTTAGTTGAGAGTTTATTTTAAGATTTATCGATCTTATGCTCGAGGACTAGCATGATCTAAGTGTGGGGATATTGTTGACGCGGCTTAAGTACTAAATTTATGTTATAATTTCATATGTTTTTATGCCGTTTCATAAATTAATTATATGATTTATTATTATTTTGCTAACAATTAACCCCGTTTTCGAGAATGCTCTTTGTTTTTGTGCATTATTGATTTTTGCAGGAAAATAGGTATAATTGATATAAATTTGAGGATTTCTCGAAGAAAGGATTTATGCTAAAAGTCCAAAAGAAGACCCAAGCCCATTATGGAGAATGTTCCGGAGGATAAAGGATGAATAATATGAAGATAAGGAAGGTTTATTACAAATCCAATCAAACTTCCAATTAAAACTCGAGATATTCTCGGATTCCAGGACAGCAGCACCTTGTGGGCCCAATTCGGTGACCTTAACGATGTCAAATGAAGAAAGTTTGAATACCAAAGTTGTAGATCTCTTCGAGCTCTACAATTTAGAGTCTGAGTTTGCATTTATTGGACTTCGGAAGACAGAGTTATGGTCAAAATACTAAAGGCTGCAGAATATGGAAATCCTATTTCTGGAAGGACTAGGACAATGGCTTCATATCCAAGCAAGGGAAGATGGAGGACGACCGGGACTCTTCTAGAGGCTTGTATACACATGGAAATAGGTGTTTAAGTCCTACTAGGACTTTTAGAACCGACCTATTAGATTCCTTGTATAGGGGACTCTCCGGAGTATAAATATATGGCCTCCCAAGGGGAGAGGCATCATTGTTCGACACAAATCCATTGTACACCGAGAGTTTAGGGCAGAGTTCGGGGGCCAAAAGCGTTCAACTCGGCGAGAGGGACATCTCGGCGAAAGGAGCAAGCAAGAGGAGGCAGGAGGCCTGGGGGTCGGCCGACCCCTAGGGGGTCTGGTCGGCCGACCCAGGTCCTCCCGAGGGCTGCTCGAGCTCATCTTCCGCCGACTTCTTCGTCTAGTTCAACTCGACGACTTTGGGTCACGGATTTCGATGTATCTTGAGTAAATCCCTCGAACTTCTTATATACTTTGATAAAACCTTGATGATTGATCAATAAAGTTTGTCTTTTAGATTTAGCTTCTTGTTTATGCATGTTTATGATCCATGTCTTTGCAATGCTTCATGTCTACATGTGTTATTGTGGCCACAATCTAGATGTCTCACATGTCTTTTAGTAGATCTATTTTACCTGATCAGTAGATTGAATCTGCTCATGCTTAGAGATGGTTAGGGTTTACTAGTTCGTCGATTACCTGGTTACCAGTGACAGTGGAGCCCGGGGAAAGGTTCGAGTAGATCTTTGACATTCATATTCATGTTTATTCTATGCTTGTTGATTAGATCTTTATCAAGGTGGTTCTTAGTTCTTAAGTTGTTTGTCTCATATCTCTTGTGGATCCTTTTGCCTGTTTAAATCCTATCTATCCCGAGTTTAGTTTAATCGTTGGTTATTCCTTTTATGCAATAGATTAGAGCTTGATTAGAGTATATTTAGAGTATAATTAGAACCGTTATTAGATTGCAATTAGATAGCCTTTATCTTTCATTTAAGCTTATTTAGATCTATTAGAATTAGATAGTAATTTAGTTAATATTAGGTTGATAGTAGCTTAAACGTAATTATCCTTGGATTGACAAACCCAAGATACTCATCCTGGGGAAAAGCTACCGCGATACTGTGCGCTTGCAGTATAAGGATTTGGCGTGCTTAAGTGCCGTCAACATCATGCTGACTGGGAGAAGACAAGGAGTGGCCACAATGCCAAAAATAGCACGGGTTTCTTCATCAGTACTAAAGATTTCTAGTCTAAAAAAGGATGGATTCTCAAATTGCTCGGATTCGGCGTATGCATTATATACAGAGGTGGTTTGGGAGCTGTAGAAGCATTTGTACCATTTGGCTGTTTCAGCCGCATCAGTTTGAGTTATAGGTAATTGATGCAAGGCTTGGCCAAATGAGGTACAACGGATGGATCTGCCTGACAGATCTGGGAAAGATTGAGACTCGAGCGATGGAAAGTCTGGGATTTCATTGCGGAAGTACAGTTGACTCCAGAGCTGAACGAACCACCAGGGGCTGCCTATCTTGATACGTTGTCCAGCAAGAATGCGCTGGGTATTCAAAGACAGATGGCGGTACAGTACGCCTAGGAAAAGCTTTCCTAGGGCGATGGTCCGGCCTTGAGCCAGGGCAGTGGCCAGGTTGAGATAATTCTTGGTCGGAGCCAAAGAAGGACCATTGAAGAGGAAATGGTCAAGCCAGATGTTCAGGAAGGCGATGCGTTCTTTTTCTGAAACTGAGCCAGAGTGTTTGTTGTGTTGAGCCATGTATTGGCTCCAGTTTCGAGTAATGCTCTTCTCCACTATTTTCTTATGAGGGCATTCAGCTAGATGAAAAGGAGAAGGATAGGTGGACTGCACATCTAGCCCTAAGATCATGACAACGTCCATGAGTGTGGGTGTCATGGGGCTAGAGCCAAACAAGAAACAGTTCAGGCTATCTGACCAGAAGTAACCGATGGATCTAAGCAGGTTATCATCCTTCTCCATGGGAGAAAGAGATAGAGTGAGAGCATCGGCTATGTGAACGGTCTGCCAGGTTGAACTGTATGCACGCTCAACGTGCTTGTACCAATCAACCCACTTGAAGGCAGGACCGACGCCTAAGTGGGGGGGGAGGGAGGGTGAATTAGGATTTCTAAAAACAAGGCTCACTAAAAACTACCACTACTAAGCAAAACCTATGCAAGTAAATCTAGCTATGTGCACTAAGGTTTCGCTAAGTGTTGCTACTTCTACCGTGGCCAAGTCTTGCAACCTAGTTCCACCTAGAAACTAACTTATCAAGCTAGTCTAGGAATGTAAGCACACAATTGCAAGAAAGTAAATGTGGAAGCTAAAGAGATGGGATAGAGAATGCAAACTCCCGATGACGATGATGGTAGCACACGGTGAAGACACGGAGATTTTTTCTGAGGTTTGGGGAGACTCACGGTCTCTACCCCCTACGTCCTCGTTGGCGCTTCACTAAGGGCTTTGCTCTCGAGTAGTCCTCAAAGGAATACGGCCTCGCCCTTTGCAAAGGTGGAGGTTGGCAAAGTCACTTCCGCGGAAGTCAAGAAGCCCCGGTTGGGTCTCCGGATATCCTCGGTACACACCCACCGAACCTATCTCTCACGTGGTCCTCCCGTACCATGGCCTCACCCACGCAAGGGTAGAGGATGGATAGGTCACTGGGGTCTTCCAAGTCCTTGTCGCGGAGCTACCCCGCTGTCTCCACTATGGGAAGCTTCGGCCAACTAGCCGAGGGCCTTCCTCCCTCTCAGAAGATGGTGGCGGCCACTCCACACTCCGGAGGATCTTGCAAGACTTACAGCCACACTTGATACAAGGTCGTGCACGCAGGCACGGATACTAGACAAATAGGCCTAAGCCAAGATGCTAACAAGCTCTCGCTATGCCGGGATGTGTCTATTTGCTCATATGGTGGTAGGGCTCACAAATGTGGTTGCTACACTTCAAATGGGCATGGAAATGTGTCTCAACACTTGTGCTAGGCTCAGGATGCTCCAACCACACTGGGGAGGCCGGCCAAGGAGGTATATATAAGCCTCACCTCCAAAACTAGCCGTTAGAGGCATTTTCCATTTTTCTGCGTACCCACCGGACTGTCCGGTGCGTGTAATTTGCCCCTTCTTTGAGTCGACCATTGCTATGACAATGTGACCGTTGGAGCCACCGGACTGTCCGGTGGCACCACTGGACTGTCCGACGGTGAGCCACCGGACTGTCCGGTGCGTTGTAGCGCCGGGTCATCAACTTGGATTGTCCTCGGTCTATAACGTCCGGTGGCACCACCAGACTATCTGGTGGTGAGCCACCGGACTGTCCGGCGGTAGGTTTTGCGTCGGACTTCGCCCCTTTTCTTCTCAGCTTATATTGTCCGGTGGCACCATCGGACTGTCCGGTGGTGAGCCACTGGACTGTCCAGCGGTGGATCCAGTGCCGGACTCCGCCTCTTCCTTCTCAGCCTATAACGTCCGGTGGTGAGCCACCGGACTGTCCGGTGCATGAATTTGCACCGGGTCTTCAGCCTTCGACTTTTGGGCTTCTCCTTCTCGCCGGTACACTCGATGGGGCTTCTCCGGACCTCTTGGTGCCCTAAAAAATCGGCCCGCTGACCGGTCAGTGGGACCGCCGAATCAGGACCTTAGCTTTGCACCTTGATAGCGGCTTGGGCCTTCTTTTGTGCCTTTTAAGTCCTCATTTGAGGTGTTTATACCCCAAGTCCACCTTTTGCACCCTGGGACTTCAATAAAAACACTTGCACACTAATATTAGTCCCATGGCACGTGTTGTCAATTCAACCACCAAAACCACTTATGGAAACTAAGCACAAGGCTTAGGGCCTATTTTCCTTACTCCACCCATCCATGGGGAATGGCCAGGCACGGAGCTGGTCTGTCCATAGATCTAGGACTGGATCGACATGGACAAAAGGCAAACGTTTGGTCTCTGTTCTAACAAGGTCATACGGGGGTTCATTGGATTTGGGACCTAGACTGAAACAATTGGAATTGGCCGAGATTGGGATCAGTATCTCATCGGCCTGGATGATTAAAAAGCAAGCTTAAGCTAAAGATAATAGCTTATGAGGGTGGTAATTGCAGAGATAGCCAAGGTCTTTACGTTCAATCCAAATACGCGCTCGCAAAGAATTTGTTCTTCTATTGTGCTGCTGGACGCCGCCATTTTTGCGAATCGCTCGGAGCAAAGGAGTGGTGGAAAATTGTTCGTCAGTGGCAAGAGGAAAAAAGACTTGCTTTGGTTTTGGTACATATGCCTTTATAAGGTGTTAACTTGCGCGGGATTTGGAAATTTCGGTCGGAGGAAGTGTGCCATCTGGCTAATCGGCTGGTCGTATTATATTTGACTAAGTCAATAAGACAGAGCCGATTCGAAAAAATCGGCTAAGTGAGCAGATCGGCTTGTCATGTTGTTATTTAGAGCCGATTGTGGGACTTTTTGAGTCAGCGCGATGCTGCTGAGCCGATTTTATATTGCTGGAACATAAAGGGGAATCGGCAAAAGGAAAAGGAGAAGAAACAGAGGTTTGGGAAGGGAAATTTCATTAATTTACATAGCAAAATATATTTACATCCCTAAGCCAACACCACGGCTATTAACCTCCAAAAGTTAGGGACTTTGTTCTAGAAAGCCGATACAACGGCTAACAATAAAACCTAACTAATCCTATCACTACTAAGATAGGATGCTCTAAGCATCGCTATCATCGGCCGACTCCTCGTCGCCGGTGCCCTCGTCTCCAGAGGAGCTGAGGTCAGATGGGCCCTCCTCGTACTGTGCGAGAAGGTCCGCGTCTTCGTCTGGCTCCTCCGGCGCGGCATCGTCATCCGATTCCGATGGCTCAATGTCGTCATCTTCATCGTCGTCGTCTTCGTCGTCGTTGTCCTCTTCGTCGTCATCATCGGCGGACAGCGCCTCCATCCGCCTCCTCTTGGCAGGGTGCTCCGGTGTTGGCGAGTGCTGCGGCGGAGGAGGGTTCCATGGAGGAGACGCTATCGCATCCTCCGGGTCCTCGGCGTAGCCGAGGTTCATCCATGTCACGGACGAAGGGACTTGGATGTCTGGGCCGAAGAACTTCAACCAGGCCATGGTGGCCTGATCCGATGACTCCTTTTCGCCGTCCGCCGGTGCAGCCGGAGGGGCCTTATCGGCTCCTGCCTCTGGCAAAGGGGCTGAGTCCGGCAGTGCAGGAGGGCAAGGCGGCGGCGGGGCTGGCACATTGGCGGCTGTAGGAACCGCCGGGCCCGTGACGGAGGCGACGGAGGGCGAGGCTGGTGGGGTAGGTGAGAGCCAATGGACCGGCCTCATTGCTCTCCTAGTGTGATGAGTGATTGTCAACAAGCTCAAGCCCTCCGATGGACTGGAGGCCCTCCGATGGATAGAAGGTAGAGGATGACGAAGACCTCGATGGACTGAGGCAAAAGCCCTCCAATGGACCAGAGGCAATGCTCGGTGTCGGTCGGCCATGGGAGCTCGGTACACGGAGGGGCGGTTCGGCAACGGTGGTGTAAGCCCTCCGATGGACCGCGAGGCGACTCCGATGGACTGGAGAAGCCGAGTGCCACCGTGGTGCTCCAATCCGAGTGCATGGCGCGAAGGCGTGCGAGGAAGGCTTTGGCGGCTTCGGCTCAAAACCGCCACCCAAGTTCAAGTGACTTGGTGGGTTGGGTTCCGACTCGCCAAGATAGAAGATTGGGCCAAGACCTGGCCTAGGAAGCCCGTAGAATAAAGTTTCCCGGTTACTGACTTCAAAACCGGGGGAAGCTTCCGGACTACTAGCTACGTGGCGCACATCCAAGCGAGGCGTAGAGAAGAAGAAGATCAAGCCGTCATCGTAGTCGTCCAATTGTATCTTTTCTGTTTAGCCCCCTCCGGCCATTTTTAGAGTAGGGGTCTTAATGTAATTGTGTCGTTTAGGGCCTAGGGTATAAATAGACTTGAGAGCTCTCTTGGAGCTTATCTTGGCAGCCACAATACCCTAGTTTCCCTAACCCTAGCAGCCAAGGTCCAAAGAGAGAAAAGAGAGGAGATTAGCTTGGAGATAAGTGCCTAGTTTAGTGAAATCTTGTCATTAGTGGGAGGATGATGGGAGGTAGGCTCTAGGGGGTCTTGTAAGATGTGATTTCGTGATTTAATCCAAGATTACTCCTTGAGAAATCCATGTCTTGAACAGCTCAATTTCGTCCTCCTTTCCCCTTCCCCGTTCTTGTTCGTTTTTTGTTCCAATCCTTGGATTTTGGTGTGTTTTCTTTTGTCCAAGGTTGGGATCTTTATTTTGCTGATATTTTACCTTGCTATGATGTGGTGAATCTCACTAGCCAAGTGCTAGAATCATTGGACCACGAGCAAGGGCCGTTCTTCCCATTTCTCGTTTTTTTGGAGTCAACTCACCTACCTCACGAGATCTGCAATTCCCATGAATCCCTTGCTCTTTTGGAGCTGATCTTTTGGATTTGCTAGGGGAGGTTCTTGGGATTATCGATGCAAATTTTCATGAAGTTTCGTTGAGATTTGACCCCGTTTCAATCGATTTTTCGAAAGGATGTCGGGCTGTTTTTGAGTGCAGTTTTTCTACTGAGTTAAATAGGACGGTCTGTAGAGACCGGATAGTCCGGTCAGTAGTGTTTCTTTCTGCTGAGTTAAATAGGACGGTTTGGAGTAAAATAGGATGGTCTATAGTTTTTCTGGGCTGTTTTCAACCTCTTCTTAACTTAGTACGGTCTAGGCCTTTTGGGGGGGTTCGGATAGTACGGTCTGTACAATCTTAGGCTGTTTTCTTGTGTTAGTTCCTCCTCGCCCTTCTTGGTCTTTTCTCCTTGGTTTCTTTTGTCTTTAGAGTGTTGTTGTTTGCCTCAAACTTGTTTTGTGTCAACCACTGCATGCCCATACTCTTCACTCACTGTTCTTACGTGAGGCACGCTTCGGTGTGTTTGAGTGGCTAGTGTGCGACACTTGCAAGCTTTGTGGATTGTCTTGTTTTATTTATGCCATGTCATTTTCACTTGTCTTGTTGCGTGCTTTAGTGCTTCCGTTTTTCACTCGATACGTATCTGTTCAGTGGATGGTATCAGGTGTGCGTGTGTTTTCGTGAGAGCGCACTTTTGGGAGTTTGAGTTTGAGTTTTTCAAGTGCTCCTATTCACCCCCCTCCCCTCTAGTCGCACGTCTCGGTCCTACAGTAGGCGCTCGTGGCCCCATCACAGAGGGGGAGGAAGGTGGCGATGGTGGGTTGTTGCTGCCGATGGAAGACATGGCTAGAAGGGGGTATTCTCGGCTCTTTTTTGGCTTAAGGAAGAAGAAGAGCAGATGCCGATTGGGGGAATAGGGGAGCCCTGCCTTTTATTAAGCGTGAGGCGATGGAAGGCGAAGGGACGCTGTACGGGAAACCGCAGGGTCGCGCGGGTCATCATGGAGGTTGCCATGAAAGACAGTGTTGCAGTGCCGGATGATGTGCATGGCCAGGTTTCACACTCGTCTGGTTTTGAAATAAAAAAATATTTATTTGCCAAAACCAGGGGGGCATGTGTTGACAACGGAATTTTGCCGCCCTTGTTAATGGGCCAAAATCGGCTTTGGGCTAAAGAGAAGCTGTCCAAGGAAGTGACGGTGGATGGTAAAGCAGGTCATTGGGCCTTGTATCGTAGAATAAAGATTACTTAAAAGAGTCCAGTTTAAGTCGGTTAGGGTTTGTAGCTTAATTATAGAAGGGCAGGCTTGCCGCCCTAGTCTCCGGACTATAAATATGTACCCTTATTATCGAAATAAAGTTGATGACATGCCCTTGGCGCATCGCCACCTCTAGCGACTAGAGTTTCAGGTAATCGTCATGCTGCCTTAACGATTTATTTCGTTATAGGCATTACGACGTTAGTCGCCTGGCAAATCATGTACTGAAGCGTTTTTGATGGCACGGTCTCCTAGTTACCATGATGAATCTTGTGATAAGCTTAGCTTAGCGTGAGATCCATTAGTTATCCCGACGAATCTCACGGCATGCCTAGCTTGCCATGAGATCCATCATGTGTATGAGCCGATATGCTTGCACGTCAGCTTATGCATAACTTGCTGTTATACTAATATCTTCTGTGATGCATGCTATCACGCTACTGGTTTGTTATTAGACTAGCATATCGCAAGGCTTGAGGCGTAGATTAGATCTGTTCTTATAGCTTTATTTACAGATCATGTGTTATTAGGAAGATCCGATGTATACCCTGTTATGCTTTTATCGTCTTATCAAAGATGCATCTAGTTTTATAGCTTTCCTATATGATCTTTGATGTAATAGTAGATTTAAGGCATGTTTGACGTTCATCTGGATGTTTTAGCTGACTGGAACAGATCTAGTCATGTTTCTGTAGGATTACGGGGTAGGCTACCATAGTATGAAAACGATTTTCTTCTACCGCGTACAACACAGGAACTCGTACAAGCAAGAGATCATAGGTCGTTACCACTGGACGCACAGTGCAGCGGAAGACAAGTCGGAGCAGCCGGGTGCCGAGTGAACGCAGCCGGGTGCCGAGTCAAGCGCGTCGAGTCGTTGCAGAGAAGAGCTGATGCCGAGTCACCCAGCCGATCTCGATCAGGAACCACTCGGTCACCTTCGAGATGAGTCGGTTGATGAGCGTAGCAGTCGCAGCAACGTCTCTACGGTAAGGTGACGCCGAGTGCTGGCATGCTAGCACCACGAACTTGGAGGCGGATCTTAAAAGATTGGACTAGGTCACGGCTAGGGTTCAGCAAAAACCTTTTCTGCGGCGGCTCACATATGCACCGATTAGGTATACCGAAGTCGCGCCCCCTGATGCATATATATAGTCTCCACTAATGGGCTTTAGCCACGTAAAGGCCCATTAGGATTCTATTGCTTGCGGATCAAGTATCTGAGTCCACATAGAGGTCCAACTGCAAGTACCATACACAAACGTCTGAGTCAAACCCGCAAGGTTGAGTTCGGACCGGACTCAGCATCAGCTCTTTGGCAGAGCCGATACGACTCGGAGTTGGTCTAGAAAATTGCCGCGCCGGGCACATCTCCATCAATCTCCCACTTGCCCAATGGGCAATATTCTAGTGTCACCAATCCCTTAAGTGTGTGACCCTGTAGGTTCTCATGCAGTCAGCCATGGCGAAAAAACCCTTTTATAATTACCCAGTTACGGTGTAGCGTTTGGTAACCCGTAAGTACACCATTACACACAGTGAGAATCAATGGTGATCTCAGGTCAAAGGATTTAGCGGGTATATCACTCGAGAACGCTTGATGGCACATTTAAGCATAACAATCCCAGCAATGTCTCGGAGTGAGTCAGATCCGACACCATGTTCTCTAACATCTGTCCACATCATTGATTTGATATCCAATATCCATGATTCGTAAGACATGATCATCAATCAATCTATGTGCTAGCCCTTGAATCATTATCGTCCCAATAAAGATTATAGGCTAGGGACCATTTAGAACACGGCATTTAAACAAGAGTCTCACGAACGAGTCACGCACTCGTTGATCCATTGTTTACAGCAACATGTTCAAGGAACAATAATGAATAACATTTATTCAAAATAAAACATAACAAATTCTCATCCCACGTAAACTAGAGTCAACACAGGTATCCAATACCCATTGCTTTTGTGTGTACCTCAAACTTGGATTGCGGGAGAGGCTTCATTAACGGATCAGCTACATTTAGATCCGTGTGCACTTTACATATTTTCACATCACCTCTATCGATTATCTCTCTAATCAGGTGATATCTTCACATAAGATCCGTGTGCATTCTGTGGATCGACAAAACCTTCAGGCTGTGTCATATACACATCCTCACTTAGGTTTCCATTAAGGAAAGCCGTTTTGACATCCATTTGCTACACCTCATAATCATGATATGCGGCAATCGCTAGGAGGATCTGGATAGACTTTAGTATGGCTACGGACGAAAATGTTTTATCATAATCAACACCTTGAATTTGACGAAACCCTTTTGCCACAAGCCGTGCCTTATAGATGTGAACATTTCCATCAGCGTCTATCTTTTTCTTGAAAACCCACTTGCACTCAATAGGTCGCACCTGATCAAGTGGCTCGACCAAGTTCCAAACTTGGTTGTCAGCCATGGATTTCAATTCGGATCTCATGGCTTCCAGCCATTTCTCAGAGTCGGGTCCCATCACAGCTTCTTTGTAAGTCTTAGGCTCATCGTTGTCCAACAACAATACATCATGCCGACCCATGGTGAGGAACATGTAGCGGTCAGGTGCACGATGTGCCCTTTGTGACCTACGTGGGGCTAATGGTGTTTCAACAGAGTGCTCAACACTTGACTCATCCTGTTGGAAATTAGTCGGATTAGAACAATTCTCCAGTGTTTCTCGAACCTCTTCGAGTTGCACCTGGTTCCGAATGGTTTCATCTTTCAAGAGAAACTCTTTCTCCAGAAAGACACCATTCCGGGCAACAAACACTTTTGCTTTCTCCCGGTTACAGAAATAATATCCTTTGGTTTCCCTAGGATAGCCCACAAAATAGCATTTGTCCGACTTAGGATGAAGCTTGTTAGACGTCAGACGTTTGACATAAGCTTCACAACCCCAAATCTTAAAGAAAGACAATTTGGGACTCTTCCCAGTCCATATCTCATATGGTGTCTTCTCCACAGACTTCGATGGAACGCGGTTCAGTGTAAACGCAACAGCTTCTAAAGCATAACCCCAAAAAGACAACGGAAGATTAGTTTGACTCATCATTGACCTAACCATGTCCAACAAGGTTCAGTTCCTCCTTTCGGACACACCATTCCACTGTGGCGTTCCGGGTGGAGTCAGCTGTGGAACAATTCTACAACTCTTCAGATGGTCATTGAACTCTTGGCTCAGATATTCTCCACCACGATTCGATCGTAGGAATTTTATCATCTTGCCCGAGTGATTCTGTACTTCATTCTGATACTGTTTGAATCTTTCAAATAACTCGGACTTATGTCGCATTAAGTAGATATAGCCATACCTACTAAAGTCATCAGTAAAAGTAATGAAATACTGAAAACCGCCTCTGGCTACAGAGCTCATTGGACCGCATTCATCAGTATGTACAAGGGCCAATAACTCGGACGCCCTCTCACCTTGACCAGTGAAGGGTGCCTTTGTCATCTTGCCAAGTAAACAAGATTCACATGTCTCAAATGATTCATAATCAAATGAGTCGAGCAGTCTATCTTTATGGAGCTTCTCTACACGCTTCTTGTTAATATGGCCAAGGCGACAATGCCAGATATAGGCAAGATTCAAATCACTCGGTTTGAGTCGTTTAGCATTAATGTTAAGAATCGGCTCATCCTCAAGATCAAGAACGTACAATCCATTCACTAATGGACAACGCGCATAGAGCATGTTATTCAAATAAACAGAACAACACTTGTTCTTTATTATTATCTCATAACCACCATCCTCCTCCAAAAACGAAGAGGAGATAGTGTTTCTGCTCAATGCAGGAATAAAATAACAGTTATTTAATTCCAAAACTAATCCTGGAGGAAGCTACAAGCGATATGTGCCGACTGCCAACACAGCAACCTTTGCTCCATTGCCAACGCGCACATCCAGCTCGCCTCTCGCAAAACTTATAGTCTGATTTAGCCCCTGCAATGATTTGCAGATGTGAATCATTGATCCGGTATCAAATACCCATGATCCACTAGAAGAAGTTGCAAGATTAATTTTTATAACATTAATACCTGAAGTGGAAGTCTCACTTCCCTTCTTGTTCTTCTTCTCTTTCAGATACTTCTGGCAATTCCTCGACCAATGCCTACTGTCACCATAGTGGAAACACTTGTCCGAGGGAGAGGGACCAACCTTAGGCTTAGCATCAGTTCTCGGCTTTTGGATCCTATCCTCAGCCATACCCTTGCCTTTGCCCCTGCGCTTCCTCTTCTTGCTATCCTTTTGGACCATCATCACATGATGTGAGGTTTTCTTGATGCTATCCTCGGCAGTTTTCAGCATCCCATGCAACTCAGTTAGGGTCTTATCCAAGCCATTCATGTGATAGTTCATGATGAACGGCTCGAAGCTTGGAGGCAGAGATTGGAGGATCACATCCGTCGCAAGCTCTGGATCAAGTTCAAAACCAAGTTTGTCGAGGGCCTCAATGTGACCAATCATCTTGATCACATGAGGGCTGACTAGACTCCCCTCAGTTAGCTTGCTACCGAACAAGGCCTTTGAGGTGTTGTACCTCTCGACCCTTGCCTGATTCTCAAACATGCCACGGAGCCCTTCAATCATATTGAAGGCCTCCGAGTCCTCATATTGCTTCTGAAGCTCATGGGACATAGTAGCAAGCATGAGACAACTAACATCAAGCAAGTCATTGCAGTGCTTCTCATAAGCCCTGCAGTCAGCAGCACTAGCACCAATCCCAGGTTCATCAGGATAGGGCTGCTCAAGAACATATTCCTTTTTCTCTTGCTTGAGAACAATTCTCAAGTTTCGATACCAGTTAGTAAAGTTGGTTCCAGACAACTTCTCTTTATCAAGAATAGATCGCAAATTAAAGCCAGAACTCTGAGCGGTATTACCGGCCATGATCAACTACAACAGGAAGTAAATATGCAAAGATTTAGCACAATGTTTTATGTCGATCTTTTATTAAACAATTTACCAAAAGATACTCCCACTATACGTTTTCAATCGTATTCCCATTCACGACACATAGTGGACGAGATCCGTGTTTATCTAAGTCCTAGTGAGCTTTGGCATCACTGCTAGAAACTTAGCGAAACCGGTAGACAACCATTGTCAATCACATCCTATGTGACTCTCGTTTGTTGGGCGACATCCAATGTCGAAACATCCAACGTCATGCCCAAGGCCCAAATCCGATTTGATAGCCTCGTTAAGCAAACCAATCCCGTACGCGCGGATGTCCGACATCCACCCTATTTGATTAAGATAATTGACGGCACCCTGCTTTGGCAGACCCACCGAACAATGATCGAAATCTTTATAGGTGTAGCGATTGGAAAGGCATCAAAACATCTTGAATTTTTCTAAGGGAATCTATTCTAACACATCTAATACAAAAAGAATAGGCATGTGATAACAAAAAATATGGACCATAGATCTAATTATGTAAACTCATCGGGTTGATCCAATCAAGCCGAATGCAAGTTTCATCCATGTACTTCACATCCGTTCATTCAATGAACGAACGCGAATAGCCTGTAACAGATCCAATCTGTTACCACCAATCCATCCAATGAATCGATGTATAGAGCCTATAACATATCCAATCTGTTATTATAGAGACGCAGCAGATCCAATCTACTATGGTAATAGATCCAATCTATTACATCGATCTAGATCAAAAAGCTACGTACGATCGGCTCTGATACCATTGTAGGATTACGGGGTAGGCTACCATAGCATGGAAACGATTTTCTTCTACCGCGTACAACACAGGAACTCGTACAAGCAAGAGATCATAGGTCGTTACCATGGATGCGCAGTGCCGCGGAAGACAAGTCAGAGCAGCCGGATGCCGAGTGAACGTAGCCGGGTGCCGAGTCAAGCGCGTTGAGTCGATGCAGAGAAGAGCCGATGCCGAGTCGCCCAGCCGATCTCGATCAGGAATCACTTGGTCACCTTTGAGATGAGTCGGTTGATGAGCGTAGCAGTCGTAGCAACACCTATATGGTATCCACACGTGCGGGAAGGTGACGCCGAGTGCTGGCGTGCTAGCACCACGAACTTGGCGGCGGATCTTGAGAGATTGGACTAGGGAACAGCTAGGGTTCTGCAGAAACCTTTTCTGCGGCGGCTCACGTATGCACCGATTAGGTATACCGAAGCCGCACCCCCTGATGCATATATATAGTCTCCACTAATGGGCTTTAGCCACGTAAAGGCCCATTAGGATTCTATTGCTTGCGGATCAAGTATCCGAGTCCTCATATGAGAGCCAATGGACCGGCCTCATTGCTCTCCTGGTGTGATGAGTGATTGTTAACGAGCTCAAGCCCTCCGATGGACTGGAGGTAGATGATGAAGACCTCGATGGACTGAGGCAAAAGCCCTCCAATGGACCGGAGGCAATGCTTGGCGTCGGTCGGCCATGGGAGCTCGGCACACGGAGGGGCGGATCGGCAACGGTAGTGTAAGCCCTCCGATGGATCTCGAGGCAACTCCGATGGATTGGAGAAGCCGGGTGCCACCGTGGTGCTCCAACATGAGTGCATGGCGCGAAGGCGTGCGAGGAAGGCTTTGGCGGTTTCGGCTCAAAACTGCCACCCAAGCTACCTAAGCCTTGGTGAGTTGGGCCACGACTCGCCAAGATAGAGATGATGGGCCAAGTCCGGCCCAGACGGAGACTTCCTAAACTTTCCCGGTTTCTGACTTCAAAACCGGGGGTGCAAAGGCGGATTGGACTACTGGCCACGTAGAGGACATCCGAAGATTGCGTGGAAGCTAAGAAGATGAAGTATTCATCGGGGTCGTCCGTCCCCGATATTTCGGGTTCTTTTATGTTTTAGCCCCTCCGGGCGTTTCTAGTGTTAAGGGTCTATGTGTAAAAATGCCAAAACTGAACCGGTGTATAAATAGCCTTAGGATAAGTCTTGGCAGCTAGGTTATCATTTCCTTAGGGTAATTTTCGTCCTCAAGCTTTGAGCTCCAAGTTTTGGAGGGTTAGGGTGAGATCTAGCCTCCAAATCAAGAGGGAAGGTTAGGGTGGTTGCTTGGGATGAAATCCTTCATTGTAATCTGATCTAAGACCTCTTTTGAGGCTCATAATCGAAGTGGTTTCGTGCAGCAACTTTGTGTGCTTCTCCTCCCTTTGTTCTCTTTGGTTTTTGGCTTCAATCCTTGGCCTTTCTGGGTGTTTGCTTTGGTCAAGGTTGAATCCTTTGTTTTCCTTGTGTTTTGGACTTGCAAGGACGTGGAGATTATGTCTTAGAACATCTCAATCCTGAAGGATTGCCACGAGCAAGTGGTTCTTAAGCTTTTCCCTTTCTTGCCCAAATATTCACCTCTTCACGAGATCTGAAATTCCTGCTAATCCCGTGATCTTTTTCCATAGATCTTTTGGGAATTGTATTGGAATGGGGCTAGGATAGCCTGTGCAAATTTTTGTTAAGTTTGAAGAAGGTTTGGTCAAGTTTCGGATTGCTTTTGTGTAAGATTTTCTGCTGTCCAGTTTTTCTGCTGGTTCTGTCTGTCTTCAAGTCTTGTTTGGTTTAGGGGTCAAACCTTTGGATTTTGGGCTGAAATTTTGTGGAGCTCTTTATCAGTGAATCATAAAGCTTCCATAAAAATTTCAGATCATTTGGAGGTGTTTTGACCTGGTTTTGGTATTTTTCTCTTGGGGATGTTCTGTCAGCTTCCAAGAGTTGGTTCCTTTTGCGCTCTTTTTCTTAGCCGTTTGAGCGTGCTCTTCCGCTTGGTGCTTGGTACGTATCTGTTCAGTGGCTCAGCATGAGGCGAATGCCAAGGCTGTTAACTTTTTCTTCTCCGGGCTTGGTCCCATGGATTATGAGAGAGTGAGTCACCTTAAAACTGCACGTGATATATGGTCACTACTTAGTGCACACCATGAGGGTACAGCGATAATTAAGGCAAGGCTTGTGGAGACTTACTGGCGCGAATATGAGAATTTCATCCAGAAGCCGGGAGAGTCAGTAGACGACTTGTTTGGTCGCTTTCAGTCGATCATCAACAAGATGCGCGTCAACTCTGCCCCCGCTGCCCTCCCATATACCGATCATCAGCAGGCTGTCAAGTTGTTGTATGCTATGGACAGAAAAATATGGGAGATCAAGGTGAACTCAATCATTGAGTCGGCAGGGTATGATACGATTGGAGTAGAGGCGCTCTATAGTAAGCTCAAGGCCACCGAGGTAGATTATAAGACGAGGGATTCCCTCGCTTGTATAGGTTCTAAGAGTTTGGCCTTGGCTACCCCCTCCAGTGAGTCTGTCACTAACCCCATGATACACAACTTTTCGTTTTCTGCTTTGATGTCTGTTACAGAGGAGCAGCTAGCGACACTTGGGGAAGATGAGTTGTGTCTGGTGTCTAGCCGCTTTCAGCGCGCCTATGACAACCGGATGAGCAAGAAGAGGGGAGAGCGGCCCAATTGCTTCGAGTGCGGAGAGGTCGGGCACTTCATCGCCGAGTGCCCCAACAAGAATGACTACTATAAGAAGGGCAAGAGCTACTCCCGCGACTCCGACAAGTACCACTCCGGCAAGCCCAGCTTTGACAAGCACCGCTCCAGCAAGCACGGCTTTGGCAAGCATCCCTTCGGCAAGAACTTCCAGAAGGCTTTCAAGAGCTACCAGAAGGACAACCAGAAGTGGGACAAGGCCTTCTTCACCGAGATTGGGTTCTGCAGTAGCGGATCTTTTTCCTCTTCGTCCTCGTCGAGCTCAAGCGATGAGGAGATCACGTACAGGAAGGACAAGAGCAACGATCAAGGAGGTCCAGCTGGCTTGTGCTTCGTCTCCACCAAGTCCAGGCGCAGGAACAAGGAGAAGAGGAGCTTGGTTTGCTCCATGGCGCTTGAGGACAAGGAGGACAAGGATGATGGCAGCAACTCTTCTTCCGATGATGAGGTAACTCCTGAGCAAGCCGAAATCCTTGAGATGCTAGAGCAGAACAGCCGAGAGCTTAAGGCCCAGGATAAGATGCTAGAGAAGGCAGCCAAGAAGCTGCAGAAGTTGAAAGCCCAACTTGCTGAGGCTTTAGAGGAGAACGAGAGGTTGAGGAGTGTGAGCCCCCAACCCAATGAGATTGAGTGCCCTACCTGCGAGTCTTTCATGACGGAGCTTGGTGACCAGAGAGATAGGTATGCCAAGTGGGTAGAGGAGATAGATGGGCTTAGAGCTAAGCTAGGCAAACTCCAGTCCAAGCTGGATGAGCCTACTTTGAGTGGAGAGCTTGAGTGTGAGTCTTGCCCCTATTTAGCTAGAGAGCTAGCTGTGCTGAAGGATAAGTTTGAGGGGCAGCTCATGGAGTTTGAGGAGCTTAGGGCTAGACCTACGCTTTTGGGTGCATGTATGGTCTGTCCTACCTTGAGAGGTGAGTTAGAGCAGTTGAGAGCTGACCTTGAGGTGCTTTCAGCACATACTGACACTTGTGAGAATTGCCTAACCCTTAGGATGCAGCTGGTGGATAGGGATGCCACCATTAGGAAGTTGGAGAAAGTTGCTGTGGTTTCCTCCCTAGACTGTGACACTTGTGCTGCCCAGACTGTGGTTCTGGAGGATTTGAGGGAAGAGGTGTTGTCATTGCAGAGTGACAACAACAGGTTGAGAGAGGTGCTCAGTTGCGTATATGCGAGGCAGCCCCAACTAGAGATGATCATAGAGAGCACCAAGAGAGCTGAGGGTGACACGAGTGGTTTTGGGTTTGGAGAGTGCAGCACCTCAGGTGAGAAGAGTGCCCCAGTTAAGATCAAGATTGCACCTACCCAACCAGGTGAGACTGTTGATGGGGTTTACCATGAGCCACCCAAGACTGCCCCAAAGAAGCAGTACTGGACACCCAAGCCTTCCAAGACTAAGCTGGACAAGATTGTTGAGGAAGAGCTTAATCCCAAGGGCAAGAAGCCAGTCCAGCAGCCTGAGCCACCCAAGGCCACACCACCTAAGCCTAAGTCCCAGCCTAACCCAGTTTCTAGGAGACCTGTCTACCACTGTGAGTTCTGCCAGCGGAATGGCCACCTAGAGGAGTTTTGCTTCAGGAGGAAGCGGGTTGAGAGGCAGGAGAAAGCTTGGGGGAACCAGGATCAGTTCTACCAGGGTGGTAGGCAAGATCCTCCCCATTGCGGTGAGATAAGAGACCGTTTTGTTGGTGGTGAGAGAGGAGGCGGCTTTCAGGCTCGTGCTCCTGGTGGTGAGAGGTGCTTTACCGGCCGAGCTCCTAGTCGTTTTTAGCGCGGCTACGGACCTCGTGACCGATGGTTTGTGAGAGAGCTTGAGAGGCCACGCTTTGAGGGTCGTGGTTACTCTAGACGTGGTGATTTCTTTGATTGTGCTTAACCCACTTTTGAGTAGATGGCTCGGCACTGGTACAACAGTTTTGGTACTAACCCCAGTGCCGGACCGTTTGCTCACCGTCGCTTTACTTGACTTTGCAGGATCGAGGCATGGAGGACGTGTGGATCATGGACTCCGGTTGCTCTAGGCACATGACAGGGCACTGCAAGTGGTTCTCCAGCCTCAACCCCGTGAGCACCAAGGAGTACATCACATTCGGGGACAATGATCATGGTAAAGTGATGGGTGCTGGTTCTGTTTCGCTCTCTGCTGAGCTTTCCCGGAGAGAAGTTGCTTTTGTCCGAAATCTGGGGTTCAATTTGGCTTCTGTTTCGCAACTTCTCGATGAAGGATTTGAGGTTCGTTTTAAGAAAGGTGCGTGCTGCGTTCTTGATGACGAGGAGACCCTTGTTTGCTCTTTGCTGCCTTTCGGTCAGGTTTTTAGGGTCGACCTCACATCTGTTTCTGGCCCTGCTCGCTGTTTGGTTGCTAGTCCTTCTGCTGATATTTGGAAGTGGCATAGAAGGCTTGGCCACTTGAGTTTTGATCTGCTAGTCAGGTTGAGTTCAATGGGCCTAATCAGAGGATTGCCCAAGTTGAGAGCTGAGAAGGACTTAGTATGCCACCCCTGTCGTCATGGCAAGATGGTTGCCGCTTCTCACACTCCAGTGTCTCAGGTTATGACCTCCTATCCGGGTGAGCTACTCCATATGGATACAGTAGGTCCCGCTCGGGTAGCGTTGGTCAGTGGGAAGTGGTGGTGCTTGTCGTTGTGGATGACTTTTCGCGGTTCTCGTAGGTATTTTTCATGGAGTTTAAGTATGAGGCGTTTGGTTTTGTTCAGAATCTGGTACTGAGGTTGAGAAACGAGAGTCATAAGGCCATGAGGGCTATCCGCAGTGACAATGGCGGAGAATTCAAAAACTCTCGTTTCGAAAACTTCTGTCGTGACCTAGGTCTTGAGCACCAGTTTTCTTCTCCATATACCCCACCGCAGAACGGTGTTGTGGAACGCAAGAACCGCACACTTGTTGAGATGGCACGGACGATGCTCGATGAGCACAGGACTCCAAGACGCTTTTGGGCTGAGGCAGTGAATACGGCCTGTTACATTGCGAACCGGATCTTCCTGCGAGCTTTCCTTGGCAAGACCTCGTATGAACTTCGGTTTGGTAGGCAGCCCAGCGTCAAGCATTTGCGAGCGTTTGGCTGCAGGTGCTTTGTTTGGATGGGATTTTTCTGGGGTATGCTTCTAGTTCTAGGGCTTTTCGTGTGTCGATTTTGGAGGCCAAGCAAATTGTTGAGACTTGTGAGGTCTCTTTTGATGAAACTAAGCCCTACACAACCCCTGCCTTTGAGCTTTCAGATGATGATGAAGAAGACACCCCCATCTTTGAGGATGAGGAAGGTGCGGTTGATGTTGGTGATGCAGGAGCCACTGCACCGGCTACAGCTCCTGCCCCCTCTGCTACGAGCTCTGATGATGAAGGAGGACCCTTGCCCATGGCTTCCTCCTCACTTTCCCAACAGCAAGCTCAAGCAGAGGCTGGCCCCGCTGAGGACGCAAGGGAGGTGACTTCCGAGATTGTTCCATCTCGGCAGGTCCAGCGGCATCACCCTCCTCACAGGATGATTGGAGACATTCACCAGCGAGGACGTGGAGATTATGTCTTAGAACATCTCAATCCTGAAAGATTGCCACGAGCAAGTGGTTCTTAAGTTTTCCCCTTTCTTGCCTAAATATTCACCTCTTCACGAGACTTGAAATTTCTGCTAATCCCGTGATCTATTTCCATAGACCTTTTGGGAATAGTTTTGGAATGGGGCTAGGATAGCCTGTGCCAATTTTTGTGAAGTTTAGAGAAGTTTTGGTCAAGTTACGGATTGCTTTTGTGTAAGATTTTCTGCTGTCCAGTTTTTCTGCTGGTTCTATCCGTCTTCAAGTCTTGTTTGGTTTATGGGTCAAACCTTTGAATTTTAGGCCAAAATTTTGTGGAGCTCTTTATCAGTGAATCATAAATCTTCCGTAAAAATTTCAGATCATTTGGATGTGTTTTGACTTGGTTTTGGTATTTTTCTCTTGAGGGTGTTCTGTCAGTTTTTGACCATCGGACGGTCAACCATCGGACGGTCCGATGATTGTAGAATTTTTATTTCTTGTCCAATTGAGTTGAAAATTTGTGAAGTTGTTCCTTGGCCCCTTTTTAATCTTTAGTAAAAATTTCATAATTTTTGGAGCTGGTTTGATAGGGTTTTTGATCAACTCTTTTCAGGGTGTTCGTCTGTGACCATCAGACGGTCCGATGCTCTAACCATCAGACGGTCCGATGGTCTAAACTTCATCCTTTTGGTTTGAATTTTTCAGGAGTGGTTCTTAGTTGTCTTGTGAGGGTGTGGTAATTTTGGGGGAATTTTTGGAACTTCTCCTAAGGGGTTTTGAGATTTTTCTTTACAGCACTGTCTGTCTGAAATCTGCAGTTTTCAGGAGTTGGTTCCTTTTGCGCTCTTTTTCTTAGCCGTTTGAGCGTGTTCTTCCGCTTGGTGCTTGGTACGTATCTGTTCAATGGATGGTACTAAGCACATGTTGTGAGCCAGATACGTATCCTCTCAGTGGACGGTTTCTAGTTTCGTTGTGGGTGTTATTTCCATTTTGCACTGCGGTGGGGATTTGAGTTTGAGTTTTCAAGTGCTCCTATTCACCCCCCTCTAGTCGTACGTCTCGGTCCTACAACATAGAGGTCCAACTACACGTACCATACGCGAATGTCCGAGTCAAACCCGCAAGGTTGAGTCCGGACCGGACTTAGCATCAGCTCTTTTGTAGAGCCGATACGACTCGGAGTTGGTCTAAGAAATTGCCGCGCCGGGCACATCTCCATCCGTTTCTTCTTCCCTTCATTTGAGCACTTCATATATTATATCTGGATATGCTATTGGTAAGACAGCAGGACCTTGTCGACGTAGAAGATCCGACCCAAGATGAGCCGATCCAAACGATCCGACTAGTATTTAACGTTTAATCTGTTTTATCTGCTTTACAGGGGAAACGGGAACTAACCAACGCTATCACCACCACCACAACCTCCCTGGCTAGGTTATAAGCCAAGTGGCACGCCCGACTAACACCGAGCCAAAGACGATCGGCTGATCCGTTCAGTTGATCGTGGGTCGCAGCAAAGAGAAGCGATCCCTACGATCCACATACACCTCCCGACCCTATTGTGCGAAGCTCTCTAGAGTGCTACCTGTCGGTTTCCTGGTGCAACACAAACAATACCTTAGGGAGCATGCAGTTGCATGTTTGGTTTGAGTGTATCAGTTAGCCTGGCTCGAAGGAGATAGATGGTGATCGGTTGCATACATGAAATATGTTGTATGAGACAGTTCATGAAATATGGCACCAAATATTTTATTTTGTGTGACTACGTTATTATAATGGTCTTTATTTTATCTTGTATACGTTTTAATATTATTCAAAATAAAATGTATCAAATACCATTTCCTATCACTATTACAAAAGTCTACCGTAGGAGCGTCCCCCAATTCATATTAGGAGCGGTTCCAATAACGAGTCGCTCCTATTGTTCTCAAAGCAACTCCCACGATGTGCATCTCTCCTGCTCTAACCTCAGCAGGAGCGGTGCAACGAACCAACCGCTCCTACGAATAGCAGGAACAGTTGGTGCCATAAACCGCTCCTAATAATGTGAGCAATTAGTAGGAGAGATTTGTTACATACCATAAACTGCCCTTTAGCAGGAACAGTGCATCAAACGAACCCCTCCTGCTAGATTATGTACAGGAGCGGTTCACTCTATCAGCTGTCTTTAGAAAATACCGTTCCTGCTCTTTGGCACCCGAAATTTTTCGCTCGAGAACCTCGCACGAAAATGAAAACATCGATCCCTCTCCCTCTTTTATTTACTCCCACCGTTGGCCTTATCTTCTCCACTCCGGCACTCTCCCTTGCTCGTCGCCGCTGCTCAAGCCTTCTCCACTCCCCATCGTCACCGCCGCTCAAGCTCAAGCTCAAGCTCGATGCCGACACCATGCCGCCAGCCCCGACCCCGACCCTAACCCCGCCTCGGCGCCGCCTCACCACCGGCGCCAAGCTGAGCCGCGCCGCCACCTCCCCCAGCTCGGCCCCGCCTCGACGTGCCGCCACCCCCTTTGAGCTCGCCCCTCTCTTCCCATCATCGACGCACCGCCTCCATGATTAGATCTGCCCCGCCCTCCGTGGGATCTTCCTGGCCTCGAGCGCGTGCGGCGGCGGTATCGGGCGCGAGTGGCAGCGGCATCGAGTGCGGTGGCGGCGGCATCGAGCGCTCGGTGTGGTCACTAGGTGCAGCTGCCGGGCGTGCGCGGTGCAGCGGCGGCCGGCTCCAGCGGCGCGGTGGGGGTGGCAGCCGCAGGGCCGTCGGGGCAGCGGTGGCGGGCCGGTGCTGGTGGCCCCCGGCGGCAGTGTGTGGACATTTTTTTATTTTTCAAATCAACAAGCAGGAGCGGTGGACGTTTTGAATAGCTCCTGCTAAAGAATTAGCAGAATGAGTTCAAAACGTGTGCTGCTCGTGATAGTCCATTTACAGGAGTGATCCGCAAACTGATCCTATAGTGGTTTCACTGTAAGAGTCCACGAGTAGCCATGCTTTCCAAAACCGTTCCTATATAAAGGCCCCTTTCACCGCTCCTGCAGTTAGCCGAACAAACTGACAGGTACGTGCACATCATGAGCCTAGCCGGTCTCATCCGGACAATCAATCACCTCCTTGACATATGGCCTTTATAACGGTTCGTTCTATACTTATAGCTTTCTTTTTCATCTATAATCCCTCCATCCAAGAAAATAACAAGTAATTCTCGTTTTGTTTGAAGTCAATTTTTTAAAACTTATTTGACCATGCATAGTTGTGAAGAAAAGTGTCAATATTGATGATGTCAAATTGATGTATTATAAAAACCAAATGTCAAGACGACTCTAACGATACTTAATTGGTGTCATAATAAATATTTATATTCTTATATAAACTTAGCGAAACTTAAAAAATCTACTTACGACAAGTTTTCACGGACGGCATGAGGGCATGCTTAGAACAAAGGATTTCAAAACTGAGGAATAGAAATGTAAGAATTCAAAATTATAGGATTCCAAAACACAGGAATGCATACTTTGAGTTGTTTGATTGCAGGAAACTAAGCAAGGAGATTGTGAGAGGAAGAAGGAGCAAAGATTATTTCCTTGGAATTGAAGTGGATGTTTTATTTTCTCTGTTTTGCACATCAATGAATTTATTTTCCACATGAATGGATCTCACCTTTCCTTCGTTCGAAACAGCTCCGCTCGATTCGTTTCTTTTGAAAAATATTCCTTTAAAATTCCTTTGCAAATATTTGGGTCCAAACGTGGCAACATGTATTTTGCTCTCTTTTTTTAATCGGACATGGTAACAAAGAATTTTTCATCTTTGTGCCGATCACCTGTCACCGTATTTGATTTTTTTTTTCTCGCGTCGCCGCCCCCCTGCAGTGTGCTTATGCTCATCTAGTCGATCAGCTCCGGCGACGTAGCACGGTGGGCCTCGCAATCGCATGCGCGCGTGCGTTGAGTTGGACCGCGGCTCCGGCAAGGCGGCGGTAAGCCGGCTAGGCGACGGGACGTATCGGGAGTACGGGACACGGGAGGCGCCTGCGGTGTTCCTCTCCTTGAAGACGGACGTGGACAGTCCGCGGGGTTGACAGTGCTACATAAATTCAGTTGGGCGTTTGGCGTTGGAGTGGAGTGGAGGCGATGCATGTTGAACACGAGATGACACCAAAACCTCACCAAGGACGATGATGGACAGCCAATGCCCGTGCCAGTTGTACAACGGCAAGGAACGTTACCGAACGGCGCGGCCGGTGATGTGTTGTCCAGTGTCTCCATCAATCGCTGGACGACTGAACTTATTTTTATTTATCACAGTCGTCGCTGAACTGATTGTAGTGGCATAAACGATGGTTAATTAGGCGACGGAGCCCCTGCTAATAAAGAGTGATCGTGTTCTTTGTGAGGTGTCAGCCGTGAGGCTCGTCAGTTTTGTCGTCTCGCCCCTTTCGAAGTTTTCAAGTTTCAGCTAACAGCGCCGTGCTGTCAGATGCAAGTTTCTCGGAGCCCAACAGCTAGGCTAGGATCTAAATAAATTTGGGTTCGGGGACTCCAACGGGACAACGGAAGGAACGTTCACGTGGATAGTGGATTGAGATGGAAGCAGCACATCTCAACCGCGGTAGTGCACCGACGACGGCCGGCCGGACTATTAATTGAGGCTATTCCAAACTGCCAACCTCTGCTTGCTACATAGTTTTAAATTATCTTTCATTACGGTATAGTTAGACTGCACTCTTAGTACTTATTATATATTTTGACATAAATTGTCATTTCAGTCTCCACCATGATGCTCAAATTTTGTTTCTTTAACAAAGGATTATGTATACTAGTATTTATCCAAAAAGAGAATGCATATAATTAAACAATACAAAAAATTATAATAATGTTTTCAATCAAAAGATAGAAAAATGTAAAAGAACTCACATAATTATCTTTTGTACTATTAAAACGGCACTAGTTTGCGATCCTTAAACGAACAATTGATGATCACCGAAGTATATAATTATATAAATTTGTTAATTTACGTACTTATGTGTACTTGGTCTATATAGCACACGTCACTTGTTTACTTTGAGTTGGCTATAAAATATTGGTACTGATACAAGTGGATAATTTTCAAACATTTATAGGCTTATTTTGTATTTCTATTTTTATATAACATCTATTGGTAATTTAGATATAGATTTGGGTGGAAATATTTGGCTATTTTAATAATGAAATAGGAGGGTAATAACTTACCCACAGAGTTAATGGGTTACCTAGATTAACAACTATACTGGAACATTTGTGTAATTTAAATTCAACATTAGAAGATTATATTTATTATCTCTCATAATGACTAACTTAGATGTAAATTGAGGAGTTACTTTAAGTCATGTCCACGGTCCACTCGTCCTAATTTATAGGTAGTTTGACATTTTTGACACCAAGTTTGAATAGTCGTCTTATTCTAAACAATTACAAAAAAATGGTAGTCATGGTTAAATTATATTATATGCTAAACTAAGTCACAATTAATGAAAATAAATGTTAATGACGATTTTTTTGAATAAGAGGAATATGTCAAAATTGATATAAAAAATAAGAGGAATAAATGTTAAAATTATCTTTTCTAATAACATAGGTGGGTAATATAAATGCAAAATTTGAAGGTTAGGTCGTGTTTGTTTTGATACCAAATGTTGCCATGCCAAAATTTTAGCAAGTCAAATTGGCCTGCCAAAATTTTGAAATGAGAACATTTGGCATCAAATCAAGCATGCTCTCAGTATATATTATCTTCCATAGAATGAGTAACTTCTTAAGAAATGGGATAAATTTAGTGGCTAATTACAAGAGCATACTATACTAGATAGATGGCTGGATGTTTACGGCTTTTCATGACAATGTTCAATATTTATATTTTTAATACTTTTTTGTGAGAATTAATATGAATTAGCTGCAACTAATAATACTCCCCTCGGTTCATGGTAACTAGAAGATAACACATGCATTGCAGCAGGAATTTTATAGTATTGAATACCAATATGATTATTTATAGATTGAGATGTAGTAACTAAAATAATAAGAATATTAGAGAAATATGTGTGTATATTTTTTCCTTCTTCTAAGCACATGAATGAGTAATGTTAGCCATAGAAAACTGCCTCGGTGGAAGCCATTGAGTGTCATCATGATTGGTGAGCTTTATAATGACGTGGATAACTACATATTGAGAGAAATAAAATTGTTAATTGTTAGTAGGCTTCACTTATATTCCTTGTTAACTATTAGATTGTTAGATATAACGCTTTATCATTTGTTTTTTTAAAAAACTTAGCACACATACTAAAAAAATATAAACTATAGTTAAAAATTCTTTTGATAATAAATCGAATAATAAAAAATAACGATATTTACATGATTTTTAAATAAATTAAATATACAAATATTGAATTAAAAAATCATTGGTAAGTTATATTTGAGATAAGTAAAACTACTTCCTACAGCTTTCGAGTAAGAAGGAAACCGTCAACCAACGCTTCATGTGGCAACATCATCGGCCGCGTGACGTGCGCGGATCGACATCGATCTTTCAGGATTACTGTAGCGTCCGGCGTCTCCCAAGAATTTGTCCTGCGATAGTGGCGCGTCAAACAGAGAATTTATCATGGCGAAAGTGGCATGGCTAAAATCGCTGCTAGCCCTGCTGCAGCCCGGGCCCGGCCATCTTCCCGCACCGGTCCACTGCACATATGGAGACGCGCACGCGGATTGAGTCGACTCACCGGGTCATGTCAATGAAGCGAAAACGACTAGCATTATTTCGACAAAGGCTGTGTTTAGAGCACCAAATTTTTCCCCAAAATCCACTATGCAAAAAGAAGATTCCTCATCACATCAAAATATCGGCACATGCATAGAGTATTAAATGTAGATGAAATAAAAAAATAATTGCACAGTTTAGATGTACTTTGCGAGACGAATCTTTTGAGCCTAGTTAGGCCATGGTAGGACAATGTTTACCACAAACAAACGAAAAATGCTACAGTGTATTTCGATTCCCTACAGTGCCAAAGTTGGCGTGCTGAACACAGCCAAACACTATAGATATACGATAGATGGAGGTATGCACAGTCTGGACTAGTTTGGGAGCCTGAATTTCCAAGGAATTGGAGGGACTTGAGAAGAATTACGAGGAAAATGAATTTTTCTTAAGCGATATGTTACGGTGCTTGTTCGGAACCGAAGGTTCCTCCCGTCTAATATAACGTGGACCGTTGATACAGTAAATTTGGAATTTATTTTCAGCAGGGTAGTTTAGTAATGTTCTAACAAAGCAATCAGCGTCCCTCTCATTCCTCCGCACCAAGTTGAACTCAACGCAGCCACCGGCCGCCTCCGTAGGGGCAGGGCTGCTGCTTCTCCAACTGTTGCCTAAAAGTTCTCCCTGTTCTTGCACAGCTGCCTCAGCACGCTTCCTGGCACTACCCTTCCTTTGTCGTCGGCTACTGCACAGCGCTCACGCAGAGCTGCAGCAACATGAGCGTGTGCTCCTCCTCGTGTCTTATGGTGTCCATGTCTCGTTAGTATGTGTATGGCACCCTTGGCCGCGGTCTGTAGTTGCAGCAGAGCTCGCTGGCCATCTAGGCGGAGAACTAGAGAAGGCAGCCAGTCATGCCGGTGACATCATTGGAAAGGCCGTAAACGCGGTCAGGATGCGCGCGCCGACGACAACCACGACATCGATGACCACGATGAATGTCGCCGAGGCCCTCGATCCAGACTAAGCCTCCTCCCGCCTCTTCTTGGCAGGGCGCTCCGGTGATGGAGAGCGCCGCGGCGGAGGAGGGTTCCACGGAGGAGACGCTATCACGTCCTCCGGGTCCTCGGCGCAGCCGAGGTTCACCCACGTCCCGGACGGTGGGTCCGGGATGTCCGGGCCGAAAAACTTCAACCAGGCCATGGTAGCCTGGTCCGGCGACTCCTTCTCGCCGTCCGCCGGTGCAGCCGGAGGGACCTTATCGTCTCTTGCCGCTGGCAAAGGAGCCGAGTCCGGCAGCGCAGCAGGGCAAGGTTGCGGCTGGGCCGGCACATTGACGGCTGTAGGAGCCGCCGGGCCCGCGATGGAGGCGACGGAGGGCGAGGCTGATGGAGTGGGCGCTCGTGGCCCCATCACAGAGGGGGAGGAAGGTGGCGATGGTGGGTTGTTGCTGCCGAAGGAAGACATGGCTAGAAGGGGTTTTTTTTGGCTTTTTTTTACTTAAGAAAGAAGAAGAGCGGATGCCGGTTGAGAAGAACAGGGGAGTCTTGCCTTTTATTAAGCGAGAAGCGATGGAAGGCGAAGGGATGCTGTATGGGAAACCGCAGAGTTGCGCGGGTCATCATGGCGGTTGCCATGGAAGAACGTGTGGCAGTGCATGTTGACGGGACGTGCATGACCAGGTTTCACACTTATCTGGTTTTGAAATAAATAAATCTTTATTTGCCAAAACCAGGGGGCATGTGTTGACAGCAGAATTTGGTTGTCCCTGTTAATGGGCCAAAATCGGCTTTGGGCTAAAGAGAAGCTGTCCAAGAAAACGATGGCATATGGTAAAGCAGGCCATTGGGCCTTCTATCGTAGATTAAAGATTAGTTAAAAGAGTCCAGTTTAGGTCGGTTAGGGTTTGTAGCTTAGTTATAGAAGGGCAGGCTTGCCGCCCGAGTCTCCTGACTATAAATATGTACCCTTGTTATCAAAATAAAGTTGACGACATATGTTCACCAAGCAGCGGTTGTCTCCACATCCCCTTGGCGCATCGCACCTCTATCGACTAGAGTTTCAGGTAGTCGTCATGCTGCCTTAACGATTTATTTCGTTATAGGCATTACGACGTTAGTCGTCTAGCAAACCATATACTGAAGCGTTTTTTATGGCACGATTTGCTAGTTACCATGATGAATCTCGCGGTAAGTTTAGCTTAGCGCGAGATCCATTATTTATCCCGATGAATCTCATGCAAGCCTAGCTTGGCATGAGATCCATTATGTGCATGAGCCGATATGTTTACACGTCGGCTCACGTATAACTTGCTGTTATGTTAATATCTTCTGTGTTGCATGCTATCATGCTGCTGGTTCGTTATTAAATTAGCATATTGCAAGACTCGAAGTATAGATTAGATCTGTTCTTATAGTTTTATCTACATATCACTTATTATTAGGAAGATCCGATGCATACCTTGCCATGCCTTTTATCGTTTTATCAAAGACGCGTTTACTTTTATAGCTTTCTTGTATGATCTTCGGTGCAATAGTAGATTTAAGGCATGTTTGACGTTCATCTGGATGTTTTAGCCGACTGGAACAGATCTAGTCGTGTTTTTTCTTCCTTTATTTGAGCACTTCATATATTATATTTGGATATGCTACTGGTAAGACAGCAGGACCTTGCCGACGCAGAAGATCCGACCTAGGATGAGCCGATCCGAGCGATCTGGCTAGTATTTAACGTTTAGTCTGTTTTGTCTGCTTTACAGGGAAACGGGAGCAACCAACGCCATCACCACAACCACAACCTCCCTATCTAGGTCATAAGCCAGGTGGCACGCCCGACTAACACCGAGCCAAGACGATCGGCTGATCCGTTCAGCTGATCATGGGTCGCAGTAAGGAGGAGCGATCCCTACGGTCCATATACACCTCCTGGTCCTATTGTGTGAAGCTCTCCAGGGTGCTATCTGTAGGTTTTCTGGTGCAACACCACCTAAGCCGAAGTCTTAGCCTAACCCAGTTCCTAGCAGGCATGTCTACCACTGTGAGTTCTGCCAGCGGAATGGTCACCTAAAGGAGTTTTGCTTCAGGAGAAAGCGGGCTGAGAGGCAGGAGAGAGCTTGGGGGAACCAGGATCAGTTCTACCAGGGTGGTAGGCAAGATCCTCTCCACCGCGGTGAGATGAGAGACCGGTTTGCTGGTGGTGAGAGAGGAGGTGGCTTTCAAGCCTCCTGGTATTGAGAGACACTTTGTCGGTCGAGCTCCTAGTCGTTTTCAGCGCGGCTACGTACCTCGTGACCGAGGGTTTGTGAGAGAGCTTGAGAGGCCACGCTTTGAGGGTCGTGGTTACCCTGATCGTCGTGGTGATTTCTTTGACTGTGCTTACCCTACCTTTGAGGAGATGGCTCAGCATTGGTTCAGCAGTTTCACTAACCCCAGTGTTGGACCATCTGCCCCTCCATACTATCGCTGATCTTGCAGTTTTGAGTTCTGGAGAACATGTGATATGTGAGACTTGATGGCTCTCCAGGCTCTAAGGTTGCTCACGTGGGCTTGTATCATTTGTACATTTGAGAGTTTTTTGTTCCTTGCTCTCCTGTGTATTTTATTTAGCTTGTGCCATTTGGTTTGTGTTTCTTTTGGTACTTAACTTTCTTGCTTGTATGCTTAGTGGACTAGCCACATATCATGCTAGCTTTCCTGATGCTAGTTGTATGCCTCCCTTGCTAGTCTAGTCTTCCTTGTATGCTTGCATGTGATCTTTGTGAATCTCGTGCCATGCTTTCTCAGTTTTGACATGTTATTCACTTGTGATTAGTTTGACTATTCTTAGCTTGTTCTTCTCTTTAGTAGATTTTGCATGCTAGGTTTGTTTTTGTTTTGGTGGGTTAGCACATGACTTGCTAGCTTGTGTGATCCTTTCTTATACCATATCATACTAGTTTGCTTGTGTTGGTGGACTAGTCACCTTTATCTGTTAGCCTATGATAGCTCATGAACATCATGCCATGTGACATTTCAAGTGACTTTTAGCTGAGAGCCTTTCAAATGGCATTGTTCTTGGCATGCTATTCATGTAATATCACTTTTGTGTTGCTTGCTCTAGCATAACTTCATGTAGTCTGGCTACCTTGTATCATGACTTGGTGAAACGTCCCCAATTTCTTGGAAACTCAAATGTGATACAAATGCTAGTCCCAGGGTCTAGCAACACATTTATTTCAAGTAGTACAGAGTCCAGACTTAACGATTACAAACCATTACATAAATATTGCATGAAAATAAGATACAGCGAAAACTAATTCTTCGGGCCCAATGCCATAGGCTAGTTGAGAAGCAGGACCGCGACCTAGCCGAAGAGCAGCTCGAACAGCTCGTCAGAGCTATCTGGAAAACATCAACAAAGCAAGGGTGAGTACTTTTGTACTCCGCAAGCCCACCTTCCTCCTATAGAGTTTTGGGAGGTTACCTATAGCTATATGCGAGGCTATATCTGGAGCTCAAGTATTTTACGAGAAATAATGCAAGTTTCATATTAGTTGTCAAATTTTACTTTATGAAAACAGGGTGTTGTTCAAAAGGAGGCAGCCACTGGACTTGTCGGCCCAAACGGACTAGCACATCCCAAATTACCAACCAGCCTCCACCGTTGTACCCAAAACCACAACCACACTTTCCAATCCATACCCGTCCAGTTTTATTTTATAAAAACTTGCTATTTGAAATACCAAGCCGTAACCCATCCATACCAGTGGACGCGGACTATTCGAATAGGTTTTACTACTGGCCAGAGTTGTACTAATTCCCACAAGTTGGACTCAGCGGCTCCTTACCGTCGTAAGCGCCCGAATTCCAAACCGAGCCGTTGCCTTTGTTTCATCACCTAGCAGTACTTTAGAGGTTCGGGCCACCGAGCCGCACCCTGGTGTCCCTCGACACCCCCTCGGCACACAACCCATTCCCTTGCCCCTTGTGCGCCAACACAGAAGCTACTAGGCTATCCACTCCGGCTCGAGCCCAGCCAATGCCTCATACAGAGTGAGTGGTTGTACTAAAAGAGTTAGGCAAGATGTAGATCAACTCGGTCCTTCAGAGCTCAGGCAGAACCATTCCCACTTTCCATTGCTCGACACCGTGAGCATCCACCTACCCGGTCATCTCCATGAATCCCGGGACCTGGGTAACCGTGGGTTGCTAAGTTACCGTTTATACCCTGCCCTTAGATGGCTAGTTCGGTGCGTAGCCGTATTCCGACAAAGTCGGTTGCCGGGGTTCTTCCCCATTTTATTTCGAAAACACACCCACCCAAATATTCCTCATTTCCAACCCAACCAAGTTCTTTAACCATAATCCCAATCCCATTCTCAAGGTTAAGATATATATAGTTGAATGAGCGATCCCACCTATGCGTACTACTTCTAGTTAGGTCTGGGAAGCTACCCTAGTAGGGTTTACCTTAGCAAGCAAAAACAATGCATGTTTTATTTGGTTGAATTGGCCGAAAGGTTTATTTTGTATAACTAGGAATTTTATGCATCAAGTGAGGATTCTAGTGGACTTGCCGTCGTCTAAGTCCTCGTCGCAGTGGAGATCGGTACTAGGTCCGTCGGGTTCCTGGTCGGCGATGGTTGCCTCCGGCTCCTGGGGTTCTTCTAGAACGGCGTCTAGCGCACACAAACAAAAACATGCAGTAAATACACCCATGCACCAAACTTTTTGAGAAGGGTTGGATTAGATAAAGGGTGTTTTTAGAAGAATTTAGGAAGAAGAATTGCCCCAATCGGAGTTGGAATTGACAAGATATGTGGGTTTTCGTGTAGGGAGGGTAGAATAAACTTTTTGAAAATGGAAGAATGCTCCTCGAGCCGAAACGGTGCAGCCTAGCCCATGTGGGGCTTGGCCATCCAGGCCCACGGGCGCGCGAGTGCCTCTGGGCTGGCCCAGGAGGCGCGGCTGGGGCGTGACGGCACAGGGCGATGGCGTCACGGTCGGGCCCGCGCGTCAGTGAGTGTGGGGGAGTGACGGCGTTAACGGAGGGCGACGGCGTCGGCTCGGCTTGGTTTGGCCGAACCAGCCAAGTGAGGGAGGCGGCAGCTCGCCGGCGGTTCTCCGCCGGTGAGACTGTTCCGGGGGTGAGACCGGTGCCGTGAGGTGGAGGTCATCGAGGCGAACCTCATGACGCCTCACCTAGGGCGAGGGGGAAGTCACAACTGCCCTGGCGACGAGCGCCGGAGGGGAGTGCGGTGGCGGTGGGCGGCGCGGCACCACGCCGGGGTTGTCCCCAAGGCGGATTCGGGCCAAGGTTAGGTGGGAACGGTGCGGGGTGGTATGACGAAGGTGTTGCTCACCTGAATTTGAACGACGGCGGTGCGCAGAGGGGGAATTTGGGCTCGGCGGTGGTGAGTGTGCTTGCACTTGGGCGAGGGGCCACGCCGGAGTTTCCTCCAGTGAGGCTTAGGCCGGTGAGGCTGTCGTGGGGTGGTTCAGTGTGGGGGCGTACTCGGGCTTGCGGGGCGAGAGGGGTTTTATAGCGGCGGGGCGAGGTGGTGCCGGTGGCTTGCCGTCGGTGTAGCGCTTTGTCCGGTGCGTGGCGCGAATGAGCGGTGGGGTTTGGCCTCTGGTGCGTAGAGAGGGGGGTCGTAGCGGCCAGGCGACGGGACTCGACGAGGCGGGGGTACCGAGGTGGCCACGTGCGCCGATGTCGCGACGCGCACCGACGTCATTGCGAGCGCGCTGGCAGTGGCTGCAGCGGCGCGGTGGTGCAGCGGCGAGACGGGCAGGGAGGGGTCACGTCGGGGTTGGCTCGGCGCTCATTAATGCGGTGGTTGGGCGGCGAGGAGGACGGCAAGCCCCGCTAGCATTGCCCGTCGGACCGAGGAGGGAGATGAGTCTGACGGGCGGGGCCCGCGTGTCAACCTGAGTGAGGGAGGGAGGGGTGTGGCGGGCTGCTCGGGCAGGAAGAGGAGGCAGGTCGGCTTGGCCCAAGCGGGAGGGGAGGCGGATCGGCCCAGGCCGGGGTGGGGGAGGGAAGGCCGGGGGGAGGGGGGGTTGGGCTGAGAAGGGGAAGGCCGGCCCATCCCCTTATTTTTCCCTTTTTCTTTTTGAGTACCCTGTTTTGGATTTTTGGATGGGGTTTTTGGAGGGGCTTTTTGTAGGATTTAGGGAGAATTAAGATTTAAAAGGATTTGTTTTACGCAGTTTATATTAGGCCGATTTTTAGGGCGTTACACTTGGTTACCTTCATCTTGGGTAGTGTAGATTTGTGCCTATTTGTTTTGCTTAAGCTAGTTTTTCCTTGTGTCTATGAGTTCTGTATATATATTTGCTCACTGTGTTTTGCAGGAACCATGCTTTATGCTTAATCACGCAAGTGGTACTTTCCACAAGTGGCCTCTATATACATGTTTGTCTGCTCTAACCTCCTAACTTGGGCCATGGACTATCATAGTTCATTGGTTTCTTTTGTTTCTCTTGTTTTTAGCTTTTGTACAGCTAGTAGGCTCATTGTGAGAGGGAGCTTCATCTCTGTTTTATCACCTTGGAGGAAGACATTTGTACTACTACTTCCACTACTACACGTGTTCCACCTCTATAAGGATTGCTTCTTGCACATACAGAGATGGACCCGCTGAGGACGCAGGGGAGGTGACCTTAGGGTGTGCATGCACCCCGAAAGGTCCAGCGGGATAGCCTCAAACTTTTGAGCTTGTCAGGTATATGATGTGTTTCTTGTCTTCCTTTGGGAAGACTTTGGTCTTGGCTTCTTTGATGGCTTTTCTGCATGTTTGGATCATAGAATGCATGGCATTCATGTATCATATGCATTTTCACTTACACTAGCAATAGAGTTCTTTTGGAATGATGAGTTAGTATTTGCTTGTGCTAGATTGTACAGATGCTTGCTTGATCATGGTTGGCTATACTCTCTTGAGTCTGTTGAATACTAATTGTGAGATAAGTCTTTTGCTTTCCTGCAAATCAAAAACATGATCACCACTTGATTTGGCTAACTAGCATGTGTGGGAGTGTTGAATGCTATGCTATCTTTTCATACCTGGATATGCTAGTTGTATGCGTTTACTAAGTTAATGCCTAAGCTTTTATGACACCTTGCTTAAAGAGAAATCTGAATTACAATGTTTAAAAGTGGTGTTTCTTGTGCTGAAATGAAAAGATCCAGCTGAATTTGCTTGTCACACTGACTTAGTTTGAGACTGCTTGCCTTTGCACTTTGGCAAGAACTTGCACTAGGCTGTGTATGACCAAAACATTGTCTTAAGCTTCTGATGGTTCTTTGAACCTAGGCTTGGCATTGGTTGGTAAGAAGTGGCAAAAGACAAGTAAATAACCCCTGACACAATATGAAACTTGCTAATGAAATACAAGTGATTAAATCTGAAATATGCAAGTCTCTAAAATGCTTATGGCTTGTTGTGTATGTTCTGGTTGAGAGTAGCACTCCTTGTATGCATTGCTAGCATCTTGCTATTCATGCCTATCTTGCTAGGTGCTATTCATGTTGGTGATGCTTTCTTTTAAACTACCCTGAAAAACATGCTACCTCTTGATATGTGTAAGATTTATTTGAGCTTGTTGCATGCTTCCTGGCCCTCACTTGCTATTATGCTAGAACTTGTGAATACTAGCTTTCCATCCCTTCTGAGCTTTTTCTGATACACTCTCTGCATCTCATGGCATATTTTGAGGGGGAGTTGTCTAGTTTAGAGGGAGTCATGTGAACCCTTGATGTGTCCATTGTCAAAAAGGGGGAGAAATGCTGGACATAGGGGAAGGACTCGAGAGAGATTTAGTTGAGGGGGAGCTTTGCATTCATCTTTGTATTTGTGAGGATGCATTTCAGGGGAAGTTTGAGCTTTTAAGCACACTCTTGCATCGGTGCGTTGAGCCTTTTGCCTCTGTTTTGAGGAGCAGATGCTTTGTTTTCTTTTGTTGTCTCATTGTGCCCTGTTTCTTTGCTTGTATTTGATTCTTGGGCATTTTGAGCAACTTTCTTCTTTCTTTCTTTTTCGGTTTTATGCTTTTTTCTTGTCTTTGTTCTATTTCAGGATATAGGTTGAAGGTGTTGACAATGCACTCATCAAGGGGGATATTGAGAGCCAATGGACCGGCCTCATTACTCTCCTGGTGTGATGAGTGATTGTCAACGAGCTCATGCCCTCCGATGGACTGGAGGTAGATGATGAAGACCTCGATGGACTGAGGCAAAAGCCCTGACCAGAGGCAATGCTCGGCGTCGGTCGGCCATGGAAGCTCGGTACACGGAGGGGCGGTTCTGCAATGGTGGTGTAAGCCCTCCGATGGACCGCGAGGCGACTCCGATGGACTTGACAAGCCGGGTGCCACAGTGGTGCTCCAACCCGAGGTCATGGCGCGAAGACGTGCGAGAGAGTCTTTGGCGGCTTTGGCTTAAAACCGCCACCCAAGTTCAAATGACTTGGTGGGTTGGGCTCCGACTCGCCAAGATAGAAGATTGGGCCAAGACCCGGCCCAAGAAGGCCTTGAAATAAAGTTTTCCGGTTTCTGACTTCAAAACCGGGGGAAGCTTCCGGACTACTGGCTACGTGGCGTACATCCAAGCGAGGCGTGGAGAAGAAGAAGATCAAAGCGTCATCGTAGTCGTCCGATTGTATCATTTTTATTTCAGCCCCTTCCTAGTAGGGGTCCTAGTGTTAAATGGTGTCGTTAGGCCTGGGCTATATAGACCTAAGTGGCTGGTCATTTAGGTGACTCTTCTAACATTAGAAAACCCTAGGCTTAGTTTCCATGCAGCCAAGTGCTTAGAGAAAAAACGGGTGCTAATCTAGGATTTGTAGTCCCCTAGGCTAGTACTTTGCATCAAGAGGGAGGATGAAGGACGGTAGGCTGTAGGAACCTTGTAAGAACTGATTTTCCACTTCAATTAAAGCAATATTCATCCTTAATTTGAGCTCATGTGTGCAGCCCTCTCCCTTCCCCTTTCTAGTTTGGATTTTGGGTGATTCTCAAAGGCTTTTGGTGCTTTGCTTTGCCTACAAGTTTTTCCCATTTCTTTTGGTGTTTTGGACTTGCAAGGACGTGGAGATTATGACCTAGTTCATCTCAAACCTGAAGGTTTGCCACGAGCAAGTCGTTCTTGAGTTTTCCCTTTTTCTTGCCCAAAGCTTGCCTCTTCACGAGATCCACAATTACCGCTAAACCCTTGGTCCTTTTTCATGGATCTTTTGGGAATAGCTTTGGATTAGTGCTAGGATAGCCTGTTTCAAATTTTGTGAAGATCGGAAAAGGTTTGGTCAAGTTTAGGGTTTGCAAACTCAAGAACCGAGGCAGTTTTCTTAGTTCACCGCATAGTCCGGCTCCAATCACCAGATAGTCCGGTGGACTTAACGTCCTCCAAATGGGCTGATTTTTTAGTATGTTGTTCCCCATGTTTTTGTGAGCTTGTGGTTAAAATTGCATGATTTTTGGAGTTCGTTTGACCTGGTTTTCACATTTTTCTTTGCAATCTGTTCTGTCTGAAATTGCCCTGTCGGACTATCCGATTGAGGGTGGTGGACAATCTGTTGGTGCTAGGATTTTTGCCTCCAAATATGGTTTAAGTTGTTCCTAAGGTCTGTGGCTTGCTCCTAGTGCTTTGTGGGGTGTCTAGGATCGTTTCTAAGGTCTTTAGCACCTCATTTGCTAAGAGGTCTTGGCGATCGCTAGGTGGTTCTTTTTTTATTGTTTGGAGGTAGTTGGTTTGGGTATCTTTGTTTCGACCTCGCTTTTAGTGTTTCTCGTTGCTGCCCATACTCTTAACTTGTTGTGAACCAGTGAGGCTCATTTCGGTGCGTTGAGTGGCGGGCAAGACGCTAGAGCGTGAGTCGTTGTTTCGCTTGACTTGCGATCTCGTGATCGTTGAGTCTTTTGCTTCCGCTCGCTTGGTGTGTTCCCTTTCAGTGGGTGACACCAAATGCTTGCTATACACGTTTCCTTTCAGTGAACGGTGTCTAGCGTTTGTTGTGTGAAGTGTGTCAGTTTGCACCAGTGGGTTGTGAGTTTGAGTTTTTAAGTGCTCCTATTCACCCTCCCTCTAGTCGCACGTCTCGATCCTACAGCTCTAAGCGGTGAAGCTTAGTGATCCAATGAGCAACAAGACTCTGATACCACTTGTTAGGATCGGATGCCAAAGAGGGGGTGAACTGGGCTAATTTCAAACTCTAATCGCAAATCTTTAACCTAACAATACTACAAATTAGCCTACTTTACCCTCTACACGAAACTAAACTACTCAACAAGAAAATGAAGGCCTACACATGCTAGTGGAAAATAAACAACAACAGAAGCTACTACTAGCAACACCAATGACCATATGAACAAAGGAGATACCAGCCAAGAAGAAGACTAAGCATGGTCACTACAAGATGCAAAGCACGAAAATAGCAAGAAACATAGTAGCATCAAGTAGAGAGAAAAGGAGAAGGGACAACCATATTTTTTTCCGTACTATCGGAGGTTTGGCACCCTCCCCTAGTCCACGTTGCGGCACACCCTAGAGTGTTTTACCGCCTCCTATGCTTGTGGGCGCTCACTAAGAGTCTTAGCTCGCCATCCCGGCAAGGTGGAGCTCAAGCCTTATACACCATGTTCTTCAGGCTTCCACAATCTCCTTGGCAAGCTCCGAGAATGCACCCTGGCCACCAAGTCTGCCTAGGTGCTGCCAAACACGAAGAGTAAGAAGTCTCCGGTCTTCACTTGATCTTCCTCCTCACCAAGAGGGATGCACACAAACCCTTGACCTTGATCTTGCTCTCAAAGTATGAGTATGTGAGTGGTTGATGCAAAGAGTTGAAGAACAATGGCTCTCTGAGTGTATGAAGTTGCTGGAGTGTCAAAGAGCACCAATTGAACCGAAGGAACCCATATATATAGCCCACCCCCCCACCTGATAGAGCCATTGCAAAAGAGTGGGCTGACGCAGTGAAGACCGGATGGTCTGGTCTGGCCACTTTCTGAAGCCCAGACTATACGGTCCTTGTACTTTACCAACAGTCACTGAACTACTTGCGTCACTGTACTATGTACGCTCCATAGAGACCGGACTATATGGTCTGTATAGTTTCCCTTGCTTCAAAATCCATCCCCAGAGTTATTCGGTCCGAGTGTTTCACCCCTGCAGGTTTATTGGTCTGCTCCTTGGACGGTTTACTCGAACCGTACTATCTTGCCTTCAAATCCAAGGGTTTGACCCCTGCGAGTTAAATGGTACGGTCTATGGATGGTTTTTATGAATCGTACTATACTGTCAGTGCATTTCCTTCTTCTCTTACCAAAGTCCATCTTGGAGTTATGTAGTACGTGGAATGGTATGTACACACTAGACCGGACCTTCTTGTTGAATGGATTTGCAAGAGCATTAAACCGTAGAGAAAAAATTCCTTGAAGTTAAATGGTACGCTCCACTGAAAATTTCCAAACCGGACCATAAGGTCCATGCATTTTCTGCTGATTCTGATTTTCTTCAACCACTTTGATGCTTCCTTGAGTTTCCTTGGACCATTTAACTTTGTACCTTGCACCTTTCATGTTTTAGAGCTTTTGGCTTGTGTGTGGATCCAAGAGCTTGGCAATTGACTCGATCAAGTTACTAACCATTGACACTCTTAATAGTGCGGACACTACAAAACTAGAAAGCCCTAACTAGGCAGATCCTCCAATACCTTTGATCCTTGATTCTAGAAGAGTCCTTAGCCTTCAAGATACAGATGAAAACCACGTTCGCTTCCATGAGATAGAGTACTAAAATTGGGGGGCCATTAACCATTAACCAATGAGCAACCATTATGAATTCATTATTAAACCTGCACTCATTAGCCCATTAGACAACAAATAACCTTGTCAATCAATCACCGAAACTCACATTAGGGCCTAGATGCTTACAGTGGGGAGTGACCCTCTATTTATAGGAGGTTGTAAGTCAGTGAAATGGCTAAGTTTGCAGGCCGGGCGGCCCACCCTCCAGGCAGGGCGGCCAGTCACTTGTGGCATTTCGGCCCTTCGATGCACTGACGTTGCTTTCGACGGCTTGATCTTCAATCTTTGAGGCAAAGGTAGTTGTTTCGGTTAGACCACGTGCCGAAAGGCTTAAGTCCTTGGCTGGGCGGCCTGAGACTTAGTCTCTAGCTACCACCCGGTTGTTCCTCATTAGTTGAAGGGTGTCTCAAGGATCCATCCATCACACGTGCCTTTGGTCCTTTGATCGACGGTTGATTTGTGTCCAAGATGTGCTTCTTTGCATGCATCTTTTGTAGGAAGGTCGGGTGACCAAGTGGGAGGCCGGGTGGCCAAAGTAATAGGCTGGGCAGCCTGAGTACCAGGCCGGGCGGCCAGCCCTTCCAACACTTAGTCACTTGTTGGTCCATATGTTGGCCTTCCGACCATTATCTTCACTTGGGCTTGATCCCCTAGGTGTATATGGGTCCTTGGTGAGTTACTCGGTTGATTTCAATGAAGGTTGAGGCATTTGGAGGGAGTGCTTGGCCAGCCAGCCTCCCCTTCGACCGCCTGACCCAAGTGGTGGCCGCCTGACCACTGTCCTCGCAATCGGAGTTATTAAACTTGCAATGGCAGTAATTTTCACATCCGGACTCCAAATTGAGTGAATCAAAACTCCATTTCGATTATTTCGATGAGATCTTTGCAATGGTTTAGTTCTTAAGAGCATTTGATATACATCATAATGATGTTATTTGCAATCCATTCTCATACCCTTTTGTGCCCACTCTGTCCTTGCTCCTTATGATGCTATTTTGCATGGAATTTGAGTATCTCCCTATAAAACATCGAAAACCACCAAAACTCATGAAATTCGTTAGTTCAAGATAAATAATGCACAAAACTTTGTTTATACCCCATTTATTCATTGAGGATTTGGCAATCGAAAGCAAGAAATAACGACCGCCAACATTGCCATGCTTCACGTGTGGTGAACTTGGGCACTTTTCCAAGGACTGTCCAGAGCACGCAGACCATAGAGGGAAAAGAGGCAGCAATGCACAATTGTCCAAAACTGTCAACGTTGTGACCGCTGGCAATACTAGAGATGCAGGGTATGGTAATTTACCTACTGTCTTTTTAGTTTTTCAGTCTTTCGATTGGTGGATTGATGTGTGTGCTGATGTTCATGTGTGTGGTGACATTACTATGTTCTCTTCTTATTAGGCCACAAGAGCTTGCTCCATGTTGATGGGGGAATGGGTCTGCTGCTTTTGTTCTTTGCACTGGTACGGTGGATCTGAAGTTTACTTTGGGAAAGATCATGGAGCTGAAGAACGTGCAACATGTCCACTCCATGAACAAGAATCTCGTTAGTGGCTCCCTTCTATGCAGAGATGGGTCTAAGGTAGTGTTAGAGTCCAATAAAGTTGTCGTGTCGAGACATGGTTTATTTATTGGCAAAAGCTATGATTGAGGAGGCTTGTTCCGCTTATCTCTTTCAGATTTTAGCAATAAGTGTGCGAATCATATTTTGCAGTGATGTTAATGATGATGCGAGTATTTAGCACGCTTGTTTATGCCACATTAATTTTGGTCTTATGAAACAACTTTTCAGCATGTGTTTAATTCTGAATTTCACTTTTGCCAAAGGTTCTAGGGGTCATAGTTGTGTGCAATCAAAGCAACTTCGAAAGCCTCACAAGGCCGCTGAGGAGAGGAACTTGGCACCTCTAGAACTCATACATTCTGATCTATGCGATGAATGGTGTATTGACAAAGGGTGGAAAGAGGTATATTTTATGACGTTGATCGATGATGCGACTATATTTTGCTATGTTTATTTGTTGAAATCGAAGGACAAGATGTTAGACTACTTTAAAATCTATAAAGCTGAAGTTCAAATTCAACTAGAGAGAAAGATTAAATATCTTAGGTCTGATCGTGGTGGTGAGTATTTTCCCAAAGTCTTTGATTATTTATGTGCGAAACACGGTATTATTCATGAGAGGATGCCTCCCTATTCTCCCGAGTCTAACAGGATTGCTGAGAGTAAAAACTGTACGTTGACTGACTTGGTTAACTCCGTGTTAGACACCACTGGTTTATCTAAGGCATGGTGGGGGAGGCTGTTTTGACTTCTTGTCGTGTCCTGAATAGAATTCCTAATAGAAAGAAAGACAAAACTCTTACGAGGAATGGATCGGGAGGAAACCATCACTATCTTACCTACGTACTTGGGGATGCTTGGCGAAAGTTAATGTGCCTATTAACAAGAAGCACAAGCTAGGACCTAAGACGGTGGATTGTGTCTTTGTGGGATATGCTCAGAGGAACTTTGCTTATAGATTTTTAGTAGTGAAATCTAATGTGTCTGATATGTATATTGATACTATTATGGAGTCTCATGATACTATATTTTTTTGAGAATATATTTCCAATGAAAGATATGCATAGCACTTCTAAGTTTTCTTCTGTCAACTTAAGGCACCAACTAAGGTTTCTAAACCACCACATGACATAATCCTAGAGGAGGATGACAATGAATCTCCGAGAAAGAGCAAGAGACAAAGGGTTGAAAAATCCTTTGGTAATGATTTCATTGTGTACCTTGTGTATGATACTCCTACGTCTATAACTGAGGCGTATGCATCTCCAGATGCAAATAATTGGAAAGAAGCTGTTCAGAGTGAGCTAGACTCTATTCTCTCCAATGGGACTTGGGAGTTAACCGAACGACCCTATGGTTGCAAACCAATGGACTATAAGTGGGTGTTCAAGAAAAAGCTTAGGCCTGATGGTACTATTGAGAAGTACAAGACTAGGCTTGTGGCCAAGGGTTATACACAAAAAGAGGGCGAAGATTTCTTTGATACTTATTCACTTGTTGCTAAAATGACTACTATTCGTGTAATACTTTCCTTGGCTGCCTCATATGGTCTTATCATTCATCAAATGGATGTAAAGACAACTTTCCTTAACGGAGAGTTGGATGAGAAAATTTATATGGAACAACTTGATGGATTTGTAGTAAGGGGTCAAGAAGGCAAAGTGTGTAAGTTATTGAAATCTTTGTACGGCCTAAAACAAGCACCTAAGCAATGGCATGAGAAGTTTGACACCACCTTAACATTAGTGGGTTTTGCTATTAATGAAGCGGATAGATGTGTGTACTATCGCTGTGGTGGGGGCAAAGGAGTTGTATTGTGCCTGTATGCCTATGACATGTTGATTTTTGGCACAAACATTAATGTGATCAATGAAGTCAAGTCTTTCTTATCAACAAAATTTGATATGAAAGATCTAGGAGAAGCCGATGTGATTCTAAACATCAAGCTTATAAAGGATGAGAGTGGGATTACTCTTTCTCAAAGCCACTATGTGGAGAAGGTCTTGAGTTGGTTCGGCTATATAGATAGGAAGCCTTCTCCCACTCCTTATTATCCCAATGTGACATTGAGAAAGAACGAGAGAATTGGTGTCAACCAATTAAAATACTCTCATATTATCAGTTCGCTCTTGTATCTCGCTAACACTACAAGACCCAACATCTCATTTACTTTGAGCAAGTTGAGTAGGTTCATGTACAACCCGGGTTCAGATCATTTGCATGCACTTGAGAGGGTTATGTGCTATTTGAAGGGAATAATGAGTTATGGGATTCACTATTCAAGTCACCCTACTGTGCTTGAGGGATATAGTGATTCGAACTGGATATCTGATATTGATGGGCTTTATGCCACCAATGAATATGTGTTCAAATTTGGTGGTGGTGCCATGTCATGGAGGTCTTGCACATAGACCATTTTGATGAGATCAACCATAGATGCAGAGCTAAATGCTTTAGATACAGCTACTGTGGAAGCAGATTGGCTACGTGAGCTCATGATGGACTTGCCGGTGGTTGAGAAAATCAAACAGCGATTGCTAAAGTGAACAGTGATAAGGATAATGCAAAGCCATCAAGACATCTTAGAAGATGAGTTAAGTTTGTCAGGACGATGAGAAACTCTGAAGTAATAAGTGTGTCTTATATTGAAATAGACAAAAACTTGGCAGATCCCTTTACAAAGGGACTATCACGTGTGATAGAGATTGCATCGAGGGAGATGGGTTTGAGACCCGTATGAGTTGCCATAGTGGTAACCCAGCGTTTGTGATATGAGATCCCGTGAATTAGGTCCTGGGTAATACAGGCTGAAAGGATCTTGATGTCGCCTAGAGGGGGGTGAATAGGCTAATCTAAAAATTCACCACTTAAAACAGTTCTGTCAGCTCACAACGGATAGTCTGGTGGACACTACCAGACAGTCCGGTAGTACCGCTCCGTCACCGGATAATCCGGTGTCACACAGAGAGCTAGCTTAAATATGTAAATATGCACTAGGATACTTATTGAGCTATGGAGTGAAGTCACAAGGGTTTCTCTGGTGATGCTGAGCTGCTGTGCACTGCAAACCTGCACTCACAACAAGAGCTTGCACAAACAAGTAATAGTAGCGGAAGCAAATATAAATGCAATAATGAAAAACACTCAAGCACAAAGCTTGAGGCAAGCTCCCAGCAGGGGCACAGCACACAAGATATACTTCCCGAGGTTCGGCACACCCGCAAGTGTCCGTACATCCTCGTTGAGGCGCCCACCAAGAGCTTGAGTCTTTTTCAACTCACGGCCTCTCCCTCCTCAACCACCAAGGCTGAGAAGGTGCTCACTGCAATGCTCCGAAGAGTGGGGTAATCACCTACAAGAAATGTGCTACTCTCAAGAGAGTGACCTTCGAAACGCTCTAGCCATCTAGGAGGAAACCTCCAAGAGTAACAAAATCGTTTGCCAAAATGCTTGCCAACTGTGCTTAGAAGGTAGGTGCTCACAATGAAGCTCACTCAATCTCACTTGATCTCTCCCAACTCAATGATACCACGCTTGGGCTCAATCTCACAAAGAGAGTGGTTGGGAGTGATTCTTAGGCCTCTGAAAGTATATGGACGTTGGAGGGAAGAAGCAACCCCAACAAGTGAGGAGGAAGGGGTATAAATACCCAACTACCCAGAACTAGCCGTTGCCTCTGTGTCAGAGCCCCACCAGACAGTCCGGTGGCCACTACCGGGCAGTACGGTAGGGGACGACTAGCCGTTGAGGTTCAAACTCCCTCTACCGGACAGTCTGGTAGACTCCACCGGACTGTCCGGTGGGGGGGTTTCCCAAACCAGAGGCTAAGGCACGAAGCCTTGGGTCACTAGGTAAGAAGTGTAGGTGTTTGTCTCCAATAGGGATACACCTAGCTGAGAGTTAAGCACAAGAAAAGATTCAGAGAGCTCTCACACTCAATGCCAAAGTCATCGCTGAAGATGAAGTGGCCCGACACTCTCTGAACTAGCTAGAGCACATGTTGACTAGTGACATTCCAAGCTCAGCTTCCCTCTTGATAGTACGTCATACCTATACTCAAGATTAAATAGAAATGTAGTTTAAATCCACTTGAGTCTTGTTTTGATGAACAATGCCGTCTTGAATAATTCCAATCGAGAGATAGCCAAGCTAAGCTCTTTCTTCTGAGAGCAATCCTCTTCTGAGCTGAAATAGTTGGACTTCAATAGTGGAAACCTCTTCAATAGGTAGATAAAGCACATTTGCTCATTGTCCATTCAATATACTTGTTCTTAATAATTCTTGGCTTGAATATGCAATAGAGAGTTTATAGGATCAGCCATTTGTTAATTATGAGTATTTCAATCCATATCGTGACATCCAAATACATGAGGTGAAACCATTGTCACTTTTCAAATATTGAACCCGATTATAATATATGGCCTCTAAGTGCGTTAATAATAGAACACCAAAGATAACCAGCACTTGAGCAATGTATTCGCTTAAATATATATCCAATTAAGATCCATTCAAGTGACCATGATGACGATGTACAATGATACCCATGTGTCTCAACATATGAGAACAATCATGCTTGATCATGAGATGTATTCATTATAATTCATTCAACTGCGCTTGATTACAATTAATCAACTTCTGAAAACCTGTCAAGTCATCTCACAAAGAGATTAGACCTTTAATCGCGTTGTCACTCAATCCACCAAAACCATTAAGGAGCTTTGCTGCACTTACACAAGCTATTGGTGAACTGAGGAGAGTAACTAATGACCTTCTCTATGTGAAGATGCAACACTCTCAAAAGCAACATGGCACGATGACTTTATGTCTTAATGTGTTTATGTTGGCTTTTAATTAAGTGAATATGTTGTCCTACAGTGCATCTTTGAAATAACACACATATATGAGATCGACTGTAAAACGTCGCAGTCTATGACACTTGGGTGATCTCAAGTTAGCTCATGAAGAGACCAGGGAGTACAACACATATGCTCCACCTGTAGAGAGGGCTACGGGTAGCCACGTACTAGTTATGACTTTAAGTGAAACTTGTTTGCACAAAAATTGCAATTCAAGGCGTAGTCCATTATTCAAGTTGTGAATGAGTGTAGCTTTAAGTTCTAGGTAGAAGTTCAACTTCACAGTCTCTGCTAAAACACTAGTATATAAACAGTAGTGAGTATTGGCAAATCTCTAAGTGGGCATTTGAGATCTTGTGGGAGATTGTTAAATATATGGGCTTGGGCCCATCTATTGATTCCTAGAAAATCTCAAAGGCCCATAATGTGAGCAAGAAGAGTGTAGAACATTTAGTCCCACCTTGTTAGTTGAGAGGCAAGTTCACCTACTTAAATATGGAGATTCTCCCCTCCCTCTAAGTCATGGTACAGAGGGAGAAGGAAGATTCCACACACGCGCGCTTGCTCACCTTGCCTCGCCTCACTGAGCCGGGGCAATGGGCACGGGCACGGGCACATGGCACCTACGTGAATGGTTTTTCAAAATCCGGTTCCTGACCTTGCAAAGCACGACTTCCTTTTGCTATTTTTAATTTTGGTGACTTGGACGTCAAGTTTCAGAGTCCTAACTTGACCTCAAAGTTTTAGAATTCTTATCCGATCGAGATCGTGATCGCGACACGAGATTGGGTTGTAGGTCTCTATATAAACAACCTTCCGGCGTCATCAAAAGACACACCGAAAAAAACCTAGGGTTTTGCCACCGCTCGCTGCTGTGCCGCCTTCGTAGTTCTCTCCATCCCAAGCGCTGACGTGCATCTGCAGTCGGGAGAGCAGGTCTCCGAAACACTTTGCCTTTCGAGCTCCTGCACCTGGAGAAGGCGAATAAGGTTTTTGGGAAGCGCGCTGTGCGACTGCTTGTCGTCTTCACCACGGTTCGTCCATCTACTTCCGCTGCCACTGCTGGCAACTCCTTCACGGGCTTCCCCATCGCACTGTGAGTACTCGCGACATCCACAACACGGTCATCGTCGACATCTTTAGTACGGAATCGGCTCTAGCTGCAGACAGATATAATCAGATCGATCTAATCTATCTGTTAATTATGATCTACGAGATCATTACTGTGTTCATTCTATCTAGTATGTTAGATGAGTACATGCTAGTTTGTGCCATGTTTTGCATGATTTATTTTCAGAAATTAATATAGATCTTTTCTAATTTCGCAACATGAGCTACTTTAGTACAGGATATGCAATGCTTAGCACATGTTGCTTATTTTTCGGATTGATAATAACCAGAATCACAAGTGTTAAGTGTGCGTCTCCTCTTTATGTCCGTCTACGTGCTTTCATAAGCAGAGAATGGAAGCAATTTTAAGGACTTCTATCAAGTCGATGTAATATTTTTTAAATTAATAGAAAATTTTGTTTCAAAGAAAGGTTGAATTTGTCAGCCATTGGACCACTGAGAAATAATTTTTCTTTGTGGTACATCCACAAATAAATTTTTTACTTTTATTGAAATTTTTTGTACAAGTTTCATATTTTCCTAATTTAAAAGAAATCAACTAGGAATTTCTAGATATTAAATATGATTTTATTCTTTTTAAAAATTAAAACCATATTTGAACCTCGGTAAAGCCATGTTCGGTTGGCTTGATTTTAGAGGGGATTGAAAAGGATTTAATCCCTTCCTATTCAAATTAAACCTTTGAATTTTCTCCTAACCGAATGAGGCCTGAGTGTTTAATATGTCCGGTTTGTTATAGTCGGAGATACTCGATGTATCTGGTTTCATAATTCAAAATTGAACATCAACGACTTGAACATTTTAAGATCGTAAAATGAATCTTTTATTTTTTTAATATGATTGGGTTCGACTCATGGTGGGAGCGAATTATTTCAGGATTTAACGGCTTTATTCTTTCAGTGGTAGGTGACGTCCCCATCAATAGCGAGGCGTCTGTGGTGAATTCGTGAATCTCGAGATTGCCGACTCTTTATACGGTGCTTCGGAGAAGCTCATAGGATAGGGTGTGCGTGTGTGCGTTCATAGAGGTGAATGTACATGCGTGTTTGTGAGTGTCTGCGTTGTATCGTGTATTCCAAAAAAGAAAACAACACGATATGGGAAATAGGCTTATAGCTATAATCTTCTCCTCTGTGTCGGATCGGAGGACGACTTTGTCACCTGGCCGCGTCAGGTGCCGTTGGGGACCCATATATGAAAGTTCTATATTCGAAGGCCAGGGGAAAGTCCATAGACATTATTTATGACTGAAAGGGGTGCTCTAATACTGAAGTTATATATAATATTTATCACTGAAAGTGGTTGGCTTAGATCCAGCAAAAGAGTCTAGCTAAGCCTTAATTAAAAGGTTGATAGGGAGACTTCATCCAAGTTGCAAACCACCTCAACCTCACACAAGGAAAATGAAAGGTTGACACTTGACAGTACTGTACTTTTATAGAGTAGAATTTAAATATAGACGATAAGATACACTTTACTTTGCTAGGCTCAGTCTGTTATTACACGGACAGCAGAGTAACTGCTGAGAGCTATACTGTACGGCAATGGTTTTTCTACATTTCAGAGTAGTACACTCCTGTGTTCAGAGGCTTTGCCACGCTCACACACACGCATGATTGGTTGATCCTATATATAGAGAGATCGAGCTACCATGATGCATTGCATGTACAGATCTGTAAACGAACAGAACAGAGACAGACATGCAGTTGTACAAATCGATCTGAATTATTCCTCGGTCCGTCCGAGACGATGGTTCTAGGCTTCTAGTTAGTGTTTCAGCACGTCCGGGATGTCCACCGGGTACCTGTGGATGGACGTAGCCCATGGCCCCTGGGCGTTCGCCGCGGGCTCGATGCACTCCCACGCCGCGCTGTTGCACTTGAACCCAGACCCGAAGCCAATCATCCAGACCCGGTCGCCCCTGCGCATGCGGCCCTTGGCCTCGATGTAGGCCAGCTCGTACCAGAGCGAGCTGCTGGACGTGTTCCCGAAGCGGTGCAGCGCCATCCTGGACGCCTCCACCTGCTCGTCCGACAGGTTGAGGCTGCGCTGCAGCTCGTCGATGACGGCGCGGCCGCCGGCGTGGATGCAGAAGTGGTCGAAGGCGGTGCGGAAGTCCGGGATGTAGGGCCTGAACTTGCCGCCGCCGAACACCTTGCGCGCGATGAAGGAGAGCGCGAAGAGGAGCTGCTCCGAGGCCGGGAGCACCAGGGGCCCCATGGCGGTGATGTTGGCCTTGAGCGCGTTCCCGGCGATGGTCATGAGGTCCTTGTTGAGGTTGATCCCGACGTTGCCCCTGTCGTCCTCCTCCTGGAACACGCAGGTGTAGGCGCTGTCCTGCGCGCCCGTGAGCGTGCGCACGACGTGCCTGAGCCGGAACCGCACGCCCCCGGCCGGCGAGTTGGACAGCAGCGCGGCGGCGCCGCCGATGCGGAAGAGGCAGTTGGGCAGGAGCATGGCGCGCTCGCTGCCGATGTAGTAGTTGGGCGTGATGGTCTCCGTGGACACCACCAGCGCGCGCGTGCCCCGGGGCGCCACCTGCAGGAGGTTCCGGGCGAGCCCCACGGAGATGAGCCCCGCGCTGCACCCCATCCCGGAGAGGTGCACGGCGCGGACGTCCGGGCGCATCCCGTACCGGTTCACGATCATGTCGACGAAGGACGGCGTGGGGCAGAAGAGGCTGCAGTTGACGACGAGGATGTCGACGGCGGCGGGGCTGACGCGCGTCTTGGCGAACAGGTCGTCGAGCGCCGAGAAGACGACGAGCTCCACCTCGCCGCGCGCCGCCTCCAGGGTGCAGTACTTGTAGGGGGGGATGTAGTGGTGCGCGGGCGGCAGGCACGTCTCCTCCCCGAGCCCCGACCGCTCCAGCAGCTTGGTCATGAACCGGATGCTGCGCTCGTTGAGCACCGGCACCTGCTTCGCGTGCTCCAGGAAGGCGGAGAAGGGCACGCGGCAGTTGGGCGCCGTGCGGAAGCAGGCGTAGTCCACCAGGTACACCGCGCGGGGGCGCAGCAGGAAGTACACCGTGGCCGCCGCCGCCGGGAGGAACGCGCCCAGGAACAGGTGCACGGGCCGCGCCTCGCGGAGCCGGCCGGCCAGCTGCTCGGGCCCCGACCGCGCCGCGGCCACCAGCGCGGCGGCCGCGAGTGGCACCGTCACGACGGCGAGGAAGTTGTCCACGACGCGGCGGCACACGGCCTTTAGGCCCTTGGCGAGCAGAGGTGGTGGCGAGCTCATGATGGACGTGTGTCGTGGGGTGCACCGCACGGCACTTGCACACAAGCAAGCGCTCAAGAGTAGTAGCGAGTGGTATGTGTGGGTTCGGCGGGCAGGCGGGACGGTTTTAAAGCCGCGGCGGCGGCGCAGGCGCTGTGCAGAGGGCTGCCCTCTTTAGGCTGTTTCCAATAGCAACACTGATCCACTTTCTCAAAACATTATTCCAACTATTTCTCTCTCTGTCTACAATACAGCATTTATGTCAAATAATACCAAACATTGTTTTGAGACACCCCTTTAGAACACCCAATTAAGGACATGCTTGCTTCAGCTACACGAAGGCAGACAGGGCGGGCCAGTCGGGGATGTAGAGTGAACTAGTTGCTATACAGTAGTCCTATAGATAGCCGCTGGCTATTATTAGAAACTAGGGTTTTCAATTAACTGATGGTGGTTCGCCGCCAAGTTGGACGAGAACGTCTCTCTCTTAGTACTTACTAGTACTATTTTATTGCAGTTTTCTTTTTCTGTTTTTGCAGTACCGGCCGGTGCAGGGGGAGGCCGTGGGAGCCGGTTCAGGCAAAGCATGGTGATGGACTGATGGTGCACAGGGCGGCAGCTTGCACGGCACAGCTACAGGTCCTCACACCGTGAGGCCACTATTCTCGTCCAGTGCCGGATCACGGCATTATTGTGTGCCATTGCACTGGTGCTGTCCTACGAGGTTCCTTTTCACGACAGAAGAGTACAAATGGAGCCATATGGAACGTACGCGCCGGTCAGGGAAGCGGGAGCTCCGTCAGTAGCTCACATGCATGGCCGCCGCGGGCTTTTCCTGACGGTGTGTGCACGGGAGAGGAGGGCACCGGCGGCAACCGCGACGTGGGGTCAATAAGCCGTCGGCCTGTAATTGCGAGCCCGTACCGGGAGGCGGAGCTGTGCCGTCGTTGTTTTTCATTGCTACAATAAACCTCCGCTGCGGATCGAGGAATGAAGGCGCCAAAGCAGAGTTGTTGGTGACTCTGAATTGGGTGGCTACCTACCTACGTCGATTTCAATTATTTGGATCGTCAATGGCATCACCCATTTCTGGAAATAAACTGGATTTTCTTGAACTGTTAGCTTTGCACACAAGTACTCGGAGGACGATACGCACATGCGTGGGAGGAAGCAAACAACAAAGGGGGAAGGAAAATAAATAAATGATTATCGACTAAGGCTATTGATAGCAGGAAGTACAAATTGAGGTGCAAAACACTGTACAGACAATGTTGACATAGTGCCATAGTGGAGTTTAAAATCTAGATGTTGGGATAGACGGTCCGGACCCGTTTGTTGCTTTGCTGTGAATCGATTATCTGGAACACAGGCTCTTGTAAGAATCCGCTCTCTGTAGAATCTAAGCGGGTAAAATCAAAGCGTTTGGCAACATGATTATGCTCATGTCGGCGACCGGCTTAGAGGCGGAGATAGACCGTCGGTGAGGCAGATCCGGCATCCCATCGACGTCCATGAGGCGGCGGCAGGCCGACAGCCGCTTGGAGGTGGAGGTAGGCCGGTGACGGCTTCGAGGCGGAGGCAGGCCGGTGACGGCTTGGAGGTCGGCGGCGCGAAGCCTTTGACGTGGAGGACGAGCAGCCCAGCGCCATAGAGGAAGCAGACCAACGACGTAAAGGAGGCGGAGGAGCCTCAGCAGCGCGGAGGCGGTGCAGCGGTCCGGTGGTGCGGGGACGGAGGTGTCCGGCGGGGACGGAGGCGTCCGGTGGCTTGGGGGCGGAGGCAGGGCCAGTTGCTCGCGAGAGGAAAGAATCCGTCTCGTTGGGCGAGAGGTCGGGGAAAGGCTGCGATGGGTAAAATCCAGTTTTCTACTAGAAGGAGGATTCTAGATGTTAAAAGTAGATTGAAAGATTGACAGTAAAAACTGAGAATGAATCCCAATGTATTTATTCCATTGATGTTCATACATATATATATATATATATATATATATATATATATATATATATATATATATATATATATATATATATATATATATATATATATACAAGATGAACAGACGGCATTGCGTCCGTTCGGATTGGAAGTTACATGGGGGGAGAGAGAAATTGTGTCTATTGCTAACTATCGCGTCCGTACGATGAACCTTCGTGTCCGTACACCGTGAACCGTCGTCCGTACGCCGGAGAGGTGTCCGATGGCTCAACCGTCGTGTCCTTCCATGTAGAGACACCTTTAGGATGAGATCACTCGAAATATTTCACAAAACCCCCCGATCGAATCCATCTTATTATATCATCTTTGGAAACACAATTAATTAATTATTAATTTCTATGTCTCATATCATCCTCGAAAAACCCAGTGAGAAAAATAGATGATACAACGTATACTTATGTTGATATTGTCTCATTAAAAACTTTATATGAGATAAAAACCTCAGCAGTAGAGTAAACCTCATACAAAGAAAAGAGTACAATATGATGTTAACAAGATTATATCTTAGTGAGGTTTACTTCCCCTAATTCCTATAAATCTCTGAAACGTCTCATACGTATTCCTTTAACGCATTTGGAAAATGAAGAATAAGGTAAAGACTTAGTGAATAAATCTGCTAGATTATCACATGATTTGGTTTGCAGGATGTTTATCTCCCCGTTCTTTTGTAATTCATGAGGATAAAACAATTTTGGAGCAATATGCTTAGTGATGTTGCTTTTAATATAACTTATTTCCATCTGAACAACACAAGCAACATATATACCATAGGAGTTTTAGCTGGATATCATTTATCAATGTTAAATTTCTCTAAAACTTTCTGGTTATAAGCTGATTGGTATACAAAAATTCATGAAAGTAAATGCTCTAGTTGTAAACCTAAGCAAAACTTGGTTTGAGCCAAGTCCTTCGTCTCAAATTCCGTCTTCAAATGATGACGTGCTTCATTGATATCAGTTTCATTTCCGATGATGTTAAGATCATCAACGTACACTGAAATGATACAAAAACCAGATGAGGTTTTCTTAATAAAAACACACGGGTAATCATCATTTTTAGTGTATTCCTTAAATGCTAGGAATTCACTTAATCGATTATACCACATCCGCCCTGATTGCTTTAAGCCATATAATGACTTTTGCAACCTTACACAATACATGTTGCGATTTGCCATAGGATTCGTTACATTGATCCCATCTGGAACCTTCATATAAATTTTGGAATCCAGTGACCCATATAAGTATGCGGTCACTACGTCCATCAACCGCGAGGATAGACGATTTTGTACTGCCAGTGATATTAAATATCGAAAGGTTATGCCACTTATTACTGGAGAGTAAGTTTCATTATAAGTTTCATTATAATCCACATTGGGTTTTTGCGTAAAGCCTTGTGCTACCAACCTTGCTTTATATCTCACCACTTCATTGCTTTCATTTCACTTTCGAACGAAAACCACTTGTATCCTACAGAGAAGATGCCATGAGGTGTAAGCATAACTTCCAAGAATACTTCGCGTCTATAAAGCGAAGCAATTTTTGTTTCAATTGCTTCTTTCCAGTTGTCCCAATCCGAGCGTTTTGTACACTCTGCCATTGATCTAGGATCAGGATCATTTATGGAATCAGCAATTACTTCAGAAAAGTAAGTGTCAACTATGGTAGCCTTTCGATCATAACTTATTCCAGTCTCAATATAGTTTGTAGCAAATTCGTACACCCTTAAGGATTCATCAAGATTTCCTTTATCCATGATCCTCGAGTTTTCCGATAACCCTAGTTTGACCATGTGCACATTCGAAGAGGGTTGTGGGTCAAGCCCACCTGAGGGCTTATCAATCTTTGATTGATTTGCATTCACTGTCTTTTTCTGCTTTGAAGCAGATTGATCATGTTGAGATGCCTTCTTTCTTTCCCTTTTACCAGTGACGGGAGTAGGAGTGGTTTTATTTGGTACCTCCACTCTCTCAGGTGCATTTCTAGCAGGAATAAAAAACTTCATTACGCCCTTGTAATTAGTGAACGCATCAAGTTCTTTGCAATATTTTGCAAACCTATTATTTTTTGAGCTTCTAGTTCAGTCTCTGTAGTACGTGAATCGGAGGAGAAGATACTCTTCGCATCCCAATTAATTTCTCGGCATTTTCTTTTCTGGTACTCAGAATCTCCCCCTAATGCGGAAAAATGTTCCTCATTAAAAATATAGTCATCGAACCTAGTAGTAAATAGATCCCTGTCAATGGTTCTAAATACTTAATGATAGACAGTGTTTGATACCCCACATAGATCCCTAATTTTCTGTAGGGGCATAGTGCTACGCTGAGGTGGTGAAATTGGAATGTATACAGCACATCAAAATTTATGCAAGTGGAAAATTCTTAGTGGATCACCTCATACTAATTGCATAGGGGATGAGTCGTGGTATGCAGTTGGTCGTAGTTAAATAAGATCAGCAGCGTGTAATACTGCATGACCCCAACTCGATGTAGGCAAAGAGCAGTTAATTAATAAAGGTCGTGCAACGAGCTTGATTCTTTTAATTAAATATTCTGCTAAACCATTTTGAGTATGGACATATGGGACAGAATATTGTACTTGAATTCCTAAAGCCATGCAATAATCATTAAAAGCATGGGAGGAAAATTCAGCAGTGTTGTCCATTCGAATTGATTTAATTCGATGTTCAGGATAATGTACTTTTAGCTTAATAATTTGAGACATAATTTTAGCAAAAGCATGGTTTTGAGTAGACAATAAGCATACATGTGACCATTTAGTAGATGCGTCAATCAAAACCATAAAATACCTGAATGGTCCAGAAACTAGTTTAATTGGACCACATATGTCACCTTGAATTCTTTTAAGAAATTGTAATGGTTCGGCTCAAATTTTAAGAGGTGATGGTCTTAAAATTAATTTCCTAGTAGCACATGCAGTACAAACAAAATCTGAATTTTGGGAAAATTTTGCAGTAGTCAAATCATGACCAATAGAACTGGTGATAATTTTTCTCATCATCCCGATACCAGAATGCCCAAGTCTGTCGTATCAAGTTTGGAATGCATTGACATTTTGAAAAATTACCTATATGCAACATAATTATTGGGTTTAATGTATGTATATTACAATCCAGATTCGAGAGATAAAATTCTTTCACAAATATATTTGCCATTTCTAGTAAGCTTGGTAAATAGATGATATCCTTTATTATTTTTTTCATATGTTTTCACGTGAAAACCATTCTTACGAACATCTCTATAACTCAATAAGGTACAGGTTGAATCAGGATACAATAAAGCGTTCTCAATTACAATTTGAGTACTCATAGGAAGAGTGATTATGGTCTTTCTAGAACCAACAATTGCAGCATCTCTTCCTGCAATAGTTAAAACATTCCTTCTCTTTTTCTTAAGAGTTTGAAAATATTTTATTTCTGTGAGTACAGTATTTGTGGTACAACTGTCCACGAGGTATAATTCCTCAGATGGATTGGTATCATTAAACATCTATAGTAAAAATTGAGGTTTAATAAATAACTTTATTCATCACATATAGATTCACATACATATAATAAATCATGTGTTTATAACACAATATTACATCACCGATGAACTCTTATTTATTTACAAATGAATCATTGTCTTACAGTAAGTATTTAACTCAAATTATTACAACATATATAATGTCTGATATCAAATATCTCTGTGAAGATCTAAATTAAATCTCCATATATGTCACCCGAATTGTACTGGATGAGTATATCATCTGTTGCAAGTGTAAGGTCTTTGTTGTTTGGCCATTCAATGAGAACCTTCGTATCTGGGTTTAGAATTGCCATCCATTGTAGAAGCTACTCCTGATAACGTTCCAATATATACTTCTAATAGTTCGTAGGATAAAATAATGTCCAATATCCATAGGGATTTTAAGATGCTTATAGCAGGAGTTCAAGCACTTCGGAAGAGAAGACGAAACAAGTTGATGCCATGGCTGTATTGGTTTGTATGTAAAGCAGCGGTCCTCATTCTTCTCTTCTGCATGAGTAGCAATGATCACAGTATGCACACAATCATGGACGGCAAGACTAGGAACGATGTTGTTGATGCCTGTATCAAGGAACGCAGAGGTACGTTTGACTCCAGCCACGACGGGTCCTGCCACAAGCCCACAACGACGCTGCTCACTAGCAGCACCCGCTTCCCGATTCACTCTCTCGTCACGGCAGTGGCGCCCGCCAAGGCGGCGGCTCAGCCCAACTCCGCGCTTGGCGGAGGCAGTGACGACGGCTGCGCCCACCTTCACTGCAGAAGGAGGCCTCGCGACCATCTGCAACATCAACGCGGCGGCTGGCCCCTCGTCTGCTCTCGTTCTCAACCGGCCGCTCGCCATCCTGGATTCCGCCTCTCCAATGGCATGAGTCCGGGCCTCAGTGTAGTGGAATCGTCCTCCAACCTTTCCAACGGCTACGCCTTATGCTTGGCCCCCGGATCACACGCCGGCCTTCCCAACCGCGGCGGCTAATGGTGTGGAGGCTAATAGACGGCAGCGACGCCCAGGGGGAGTGAAAGGGGGACGAGGCGTGAGGGCCACGGATCCGGCCCATGGCTCTCTTATGCGACCGGCGGCTGGCCTCAATCGGCAACGAGCAGCGGCAGCGGCGGCGGTGTGGCTGAGATTGAGAGGCAGTGGCGGAGTCAGGATTTCGGTACAGGGAGGCCAATCAATTGACTAACCAGCAACAATGTAGCATGATATACAGTGGCGCACATGGCGAATTTTCATGCCTAGGGCCACTATCCAAACACTTAAATGATCTATATCGCACACATACTGATAATTTGCAGAAGTTAAGGACGAAATGGATCATATCTTTATTCCATGCCTAATCGAACTTGAGAAAAAAAATACATGATTTGTAATTTGCTACAGAACAAGCAGAAGTTCGAAATGAAGTCGCTGTTGTGCTGCCTGCTTGACTGCTGGCTTCCTGCCTGCCGAAGTGCAGGACCGTTTTTTGGGCCGGCGATGGTGCGATGGGTCAATATTATATTGCCTAATTGAGATGAGATGTCTAATTAATCAATAGAATTAATAATGTTTAATGTTGTGTAGTGTGTTTGTCTGATGGTTGGAGGGGCCTGGCCCCTGCGCGCCCCCCTTCCCTCCGCCACTGTGGAGACGGATGGCGGATAGGGTTTCCACCAGCCCACTCGCCTCTTATCCACGTGGGCGCGGCCAAGGGCCACCTCACCAGACTCCCACCGTTGGCCGTCCCGTCGCCCGATGGCGTTTGGGCTGCATTACTGGCCTAGCTCCCGCCTCCTCTTCTGCCGCACTACAAGCCCGCCCCCCTCTCTTGTGCTGCACGATTGGGCCGTCTACACAAACCAGGCCCACGCCGGTCTTCTGTTGAAGTCCGACCCCCTGCTGAAGTCCGCACCCTCTCTTGCTAAAGTAACACTTAATTGTCAATAAGGGAAATTTTGCGAGAAAAGATTTTTTCACTAGACATGGCTCTTTTAGGTATAGCCATATCAAATCGTTTTGCTACAGTGCAATTGTGTTTCAGTCTATAACTTTAACAATATAACGACCTTATTAATTTTTGCAATTCCTTTAGAAATTGCATTTTAACAGAAAAATCCTCTCAATTAAGTACTCCTTAATCGACTTAGGATTGAATGCGGAATTTTCAATAATGTTTTGTATCATTTCGGGATTAAAACACAAGGTGATAAAGTGATACGTATTGGCTGTGTTTTATTCTTGTGAATAATTCTACCCGAAGACCACGTCTATTGCAACGAATTATTCGTCTGTCACTGAAAGGTTCACATCATATTTATCCAAAATTGATGATTACCTACGTAGTGTTTCCCGTGGAATGAATATTTTAGATCTATGGTTTACACCTTTGTGGTGATAACCATTATTCATGGTTAATTTTCGTTATGCAAAGGGTAGTGGAGACTTAGACATTGGCTATGGTATGTTCTGAACATATCAGCCCAGAGACCATGTCTATAGCAGCAATTTAATTGCATACTGCTGAGAGATCTACTCTATGTTTCACGCATAGAGATTATCTACAAAGTGTATACCATTATTCATAACGATTGATTTGTGAAGTCAACATTTTAATATTTGATGTAAGGCTTCTAATGATCCAAAATACATCGATAAGATATGAAACCTTGATGAATTTTGTATTTAAGATTATTACAACATTGCCATTGAATAAATGCTTTTTATATCATGCTAGGGATAATAGATATGAAGTTCTATGAACTCGCCCTATAAGCATCTTAAAATCCCTATGGATATTGGACATTAACATAAGTTTTATCCTATGAACTATTGGAAATATATATTGGAACTCCATCAAGAGTATCTTCCACAGTGGATCAAATAAATTAGTATCTTTGCTATTGCTAAAAAAACCATAAGATACCATAGAAATATTCGATAAAAATATTTCATGGAGTAAAATTATGCATTTTGAGCTTATTATTTAGATTGACGAAGAAAAATCAATGCACAAAAAGTGAAATAATGGTAATTCTGAAACAAGATATGACAACTAATTGTCATGATTATGGTTTGGGTTTAGCATTTTGCTTAACCATGCCATACTCATAAAGTTCCAATTTGATCTGTACCAAAAAGTTTAAAGATGACATATACTAAAGATTGATTGCTGTTTATCACTAGGTTTTATGGATCATGTGACAACATTTTTCTTCTAAAATAAGAGAACTTCAGAAGAATGGACAAAACGCTCATCGAATATATTTCAGATGACTCAGTTTTAAGATATCTAGTAATATCAATGTCTGTTCATATAAAAATGCACAATAAAAATGTTGTAATATTTAAAAGTTATCAAGGCATATTTGTTGTATATCTCATACTTATGTATTTGAGACTCAACAATATGTCATAAATTATTTTATATTTGATGAAAGTTTTGCTAAACTTTTACCTTATATATAGATGTGTATGGCACCATTCAATGGTAAATAAATGCCACAAACTCTATAATTTGGGCTATACAAAACTTCAAAATTTCTTCTAAATGGAAGATGACCAGTTTTAGTAATCACTGCAAGTGATAAGATAGTTGGTTTCGTCGTACCACTATCATGCCCCCTATGGAATAATGAGCGTTATTCATACCTTACCGAATTGTAGAGACATCCGTACATAATTTCGACTTGTTCATCCCTATAGGGTGTTGTGAAATTATTGGCAATGCTATTAATTATATTTTTTCCCAATTGCATGTGTACGATAAACGACACATGGAAAATTATTTTAAGATCCTCTTACCTTAAAATGTGATCTAAATATCTAAGATTCCCAACACATTTCAAGAGAAGATATGTATAGTCCAATACAAACAATGTATGGACAGTTTAGGTATTTTCATGATTAAAAATGCATCTTTAGATGATCATATTCGGATTTAGTGTTAACGCAAAACCATGAAGACATGAATACGATGACTCAAGTGTGAAGTCATTATCCTAAACTTTATTGAATTTATAGTTTGCGCCTTCCATGACGATTGTATGGCCCCTAGAATTTATGTTAAGATAATTAGAATCTTTGAATTAAGATCACAACATAACTAATAGATTGCCCTCCATTCCCAACAAGTGTGTTTGGGAGTCTGGTAGTGCTATACGCTCCTGACTTGTTTGACTAAACTGCAAATTCTCTTTTGAAATAACGTAATCTCACTGTATTCCCTAACTTGGGTAGACAACCTGATCTCACCACCTTAACGTACATTTATGGGCCCTCTCAGAAATAAGGATCTTCTGATACTAAAATCTCCGTCAATCACATGGTATTTGAATCTTTCTGGCAAGGATCCATATACGGCCCGTACGTTGTAAATGAGGAACATTTTCCGGCATTAGGGGGAGATTTAGAGTACCAAAAGAGAGAATGTTGATAAATTGATTGGGATGCGAAGAGTATCTCCTTAGATCCACGTACTACAAATATTGAACTACAAATTTAGAAAATTATGATTTGCAAAACATTGCAAATTAATCTGCCATATGCATTTAATTATTACAAGGACGTAATGAAGTCTTTTATTTCAGCTAGAAATATGTCTGAAAGAGTGGAGGTACCAAACGAAACCATTCTTACTCCCAATGCTAAGAGGGGGAGTCTGCTTTAAAGCAGAGAAAGACAGTGAATGCACATCAATCTAAAATTGATGAGCCCCTAGGTGGACTTGATCCACGAACTCTCTTCGAATACGCGCATGGTCGAACGTGAGATATCGGAAAACCCTAATTATGGCGATTGGGAATCCACTATAGATTAAAGGCATGTATACAAATATGAGATTTACTTCTCACATTAATTTGAGAATCATATATTTTAAGCTACATATGTCGACATAAAATGCTCTGATTGAATTGAGTACAATATTCCATCCAGAGAATAAGACCATGGCAGGGTGTCCCCAACACTCGTTCTGGATTTTTGGAATGTGTAACACACTAAATTTTGCCACAAATAAAATCTTTGGAACCAATTTAATTTGTTCATATTGTTTGATCATACATGACACCTATTTGATTTTATGTGATTTCAAAATAATTAATTAAAAAGAATCATAGGAATCACATGTTTGAACCCTCATGTCCTTGCATATTTTTATTGGGTGATTTGCAGTGTTAAAAATTTGAATTTAAACTCTTTTGCATCTCTCCAAAATTTCTCAAATTTCAAACAACTCAGAAAAATTTCTTTTCCTTCTCTTCCTCTCTCTGGGCCCAAACCGCCGCCGGCCCAGCTCTTTCCCCTCCTTCTTTTCTCTTCAGCTCGGCCCGGCTCGCCCCCGCGCGGCCCACTCCCCGCGGCCCAGCTCCCCTTCCCCTTCTCCTTTTTCCCCGGCCCAAGCTCACCGCCAGCCCAGCAGCGCGCCCCGCCGGCCCAGCAGCAGCAGGCCGCGCCTTCCCTCCTCCTCTCTCTGACGGGCGGGTCCCGCCAGTCATCCCCTCCCTTCCTTCTTTCTCCTCCGACGCGCGCCGAGGCCGGAGTCCTGGACGGACTCGCCGTCCGGACAAGCCGAGACCTGCCTGCCTCGCGCCTACGCCCTGGCCTCGCCCGAGGATCCCGCGCCGCCCTCCGCCCTTTCCTTGCCGCGACCCCGCCTTCCTTCTCCCTGCCTGCGTCGCGCGGACACAAGTCCGAGGCGGACTCCAAGTCCGGCCGAGCTCGGACTTTCCTTCCCTCGCGCCGCCTTCCTTTTCCTCTCCGCAAGCCGCGCCGTCCGGGCTATAAAAGCTGCCACCCCTAAGCCCTAGACCACCACAAGCCCGAAGCCCTAGTCGCCTTTGCGCTCAAGCTTGCCGCACGGCGTCGTGAAGTTCGCCGCCGGAATTCACGTCTGCACGCCACCGCTGCTGACAAGGTCAGGCTCACCAGCTTTGCCGCAAGGTAGGGCACGTACCTGTTCCGTCCCCGTTCGCAGGATTGTACTCACCGCGCCGTCCGGGTTCACGCAGGGGCACCACCGGACGCCGCCCACACGTCGCCGTACGCCATCGCTGCTCCTCCAACAGAACCATCTGCGTCCGGAGCTTCTCCGTGAGGTGAGGAGTCTTCCAAGCCCATCCTCGTCCTCAATCGTGGCCCGCTTCACCGGGAATTGCTCGCCGGTGTTCGTCCGCCGCACTGCTTCGTCGGTAGCCGCCCCAGGTCCCTGCGCTGCCCCCGCGACCGCTCCGCCCGCTTCGCACGGCCGCCTGCTCGCTCACACCCCTCGCCCTGCTAGCTCTAGCCCACCGGAGCCTCGGGATTGCACGTCGCCGACGATCCTCCGCCGCGCCCGATGGTCGTCGCCGGTGGAACCCGTCGCCATCGCCCCTTTCTTTTCCCCGATCTTTTCCCTGCCGTCCGATCGAGATCCAACGGTTGTAAGCGCACCGCGATCCGGTCAATACCGGTCAGCGCCGTAGTTTTGCTAAAGAGCCCCTACGTTTTTTGAAAATCAACCCGCAGTCCAAGTTTTCACGGTTAAGTCCCTGGCTTTACGGTTTAGACCCTGAGCTTTTGGATAATTAACCCGCAGTCCAAATATTTCTTTTAAACCCCTGGTTTTCGCAGTTTAGTCCCTGGAATTTCAAATTCTCTTTATTTTAAGCCTTTAAACTTGTTTTATTCATATCTTTTGCGTTTTAACTCCGATTTGAACGATTCTTGAACCTACGGAATCGTAATAAAGTGTAGATCAATTCTAAAACCGGGTGTGACAGAATGTTACGATGCAACAGATATAGCTTTGTTCACCAAAAGGTATAGGATTATATGATGATACCCCATAACTTTTCCGCCCAAAATTGTCCTTCGAAAATTAGTGAGATATGAACAATGCTAGTAGCATAGGCTTTAACCCAGAATCCCAAATAATTCTCCGTGGCATGGGCTTCTTTACCGAAAAGCTCCCCACGTCTTTTCTAGTAAGACAAGTAATTTCCGATAATTATTTGGCAGTACAACATCATCTATACATGCAGTTGATAGATGTAGTGACGACAAATGTATCATGGGTCACTTGGTATTAAACCTTCATACACAAATATGTAACGTATAAAGTGTAGTGCAAACAAAGTCATTGTTTTGGCTCAAAAGCATTTAAGTCGAGAAAGGTACAGTCGACTTAGTGAACTCTTTATTGAGAAGGGTGCACAAAAGATTACTGCAACATATGTGGATGTTTATCTAGAAATCCTTAATTAGACTTTATGCTCCCATAATGATTAGTCAATGAAATTGATATCATTAGCGATGAACACTGTTAAACAACACATAGTAATTTAAAGACGGAGTATACAATATTGAGGCATATTGATTTATAATCAAATATTATTTGAACAACTGTGTTCAAAAAGTTGTCTAAATCTAGAAGATATTGATATAACTCAATATAGATAAGTCATAACCATCTAAAGTCCTTTGGTGGTCAGATCTCAAATTAAATTTAGAGAAATACCCTTTTGGACATTAATGGGAAGATGGAGAAGAGATATAGGAATTCATGTTCCTTATATCTATGCCTTTTTCTACGCTTACATATCTTGCAAGTAGTACCTGGCCAGGCATTGCATTTGCAATGAATCTACTTGCAAAGGTATTAAGGGATATTTTTCGATACTCGAAGGCATATATAAGATATATTAGTATCTTTAACTGAAGAAATTGAGATTCGACTTTCACTGGATAGATCTTGGCGTCTTTTATAAAAGAAACCCAGATTTTGGTATTTATTTGATCCTTCAAATGCCATATCATAGACAATTGTTACATACTTATAACATGAAAGTGTCTTATATTGTGGATGTCTTCAATAAAGATATCTATGGCTATTTTCACCAATCATTCTGATAAACAATCAAGTTGATTATATGAAGCCCCAACAATAGCTTTGACTTCGCAGAATGATAAACAACATATTTTGTAATGTGTATTGGTTTGATTAAACCATCAATCTTATGTTGTAGAAGTGTAAACAAGTTATACTTGGTGCAACTTTGCTATGCATTTTACTCAGGATTGTTTTCCCCAGTTAATGGATTGAAAAACATGTTACAAACTAAGTTGTGTGATGTCTTATAAAGATATTCATAAAGTTTTTTACCATTCTCCATATTTTATAAATATGTTGAAGGAGTAGGTATTAGACAACTTAAGTTTTGTAAGAATCAGGGGGAGTCTCTCTTGAATTCGTAAACTTGTTTAGACACCATATATTTTACTCTTTTCTTTACATGAGTTTTTCATCTTCGAAGGTTTTCTTAAATAAAGTTTTCGATAAGGCAATATCAATATAAGATATAATAAGTCATATCATCTATTTTTTCCTACAGGGGTTTTTAGAGGATGATATTAGGCATGTTAGGTTCATGGAACAAACAATATATCACGATGTATCCCAGATTTTTCCCTCTAGGTTTTCAAGGTGTTTCTATGAGAAATCGATGATTCTTCTCTTCCTATAGGAACTTTAGGAGAATTATAAATATGTCATACCATCTATCTTTCCCACCGGGTTTTTAGAGGATGATATTGGACATATAAAATTTATTGACAAATAATATATATTGTCATGTATTCCTTATTTTTCCTAATGGGTTTTAAAGGAATATTCATAGTGTATCGATAAATTTTCTGTTCTTGTTGGAACTTAGAAGAATTATCAATATGTCATATCGTCTATTTTTTCCACGGGATTTTTAGAAGACGATATTAGACATACCATATTTATGGATAAAATATTCAAAGATGATCTCAGAAGATGGATTCGATCAAGGGGGAGTGTTGAGAACCAAAATACAAGGATGATCTCATCCATGTGAAGAAGCACCTGTTCGTGAAGGGATACAACCATTTCACCAGAAGACATCTCTACGCAAGAAGACACGATGAACGGATGCTAGTGATAGGACACCTTTTCATTCTCTCTCTCCCTCCTGTAACTCCCAAAAGGGTGAAGGGACACGTCCGTTCACATGAACGGACACGTCCATTCCCCGTATATATATGTGTGTGATCATCAATCAATACAACATGGAGATTCATTCTTTCATCAATCACTCTACTTTCTACTTTTACTTTAACACTCGGTCAATCCTGAGTAGAATAAGAAAGCGACAGAGAAGAACTCGGCGGCAGAGGAAGAAAAGGTGAGTTCACGATGCTGATATTCACTGTTCGTCGAGTTGTTCCGGCCATCTTTCGCACCATCCTTCGCGAGTTCAACCACACCATCGACGATGGTGTCCTGGACAACGCGAGGCTCCACGCTGCCATCTATGCCTCCATCTCGCGCTAGAACGGCCCAGGGATTTGGCTTCCCCGAGGCCGTGGCTTCTTGCGCCGTGGCCCTCTGCGTCGAGGACCACCTCACCGTCATCCTGCTCGTCGTGGTCTTCCTCGCCGTCTCGTGCCCATGGCGTCGGTCGTCATCAACGCCCAGCCGACGATGCCGCCGGCCCCAGCCCCGGCGCCAACACCGGTGGAAGCACTGGCACCGGCACTAGGATAAGGCGCGGCGTCGGCGTTCCCTCTGGGGTACTGCCCCTTCCACGGCTTCAGACCTTGCTCCCTGCGTGACGTCGGCCTCCTCGACATAGCCATCGAGGCGGGCGCCATCCCTCTCTAGCGAGGAGATGTTGGCCACCCGCGCCGCCTCCAACCTGCCGGCTTCGACTGAGGAAACCGCTCCTTCACGCTGGAGGCCCCCGACCCCGGCACCACCGAGCCTCGGCCCGCCTTCAACTCGGGCAGCACGTAGCGACGCTGTCCCCTTCTACAACGACGAGGTTGTCGTGGCTCCACCTCCAGAGGCGCTCCCTTCTCTGACCTCGATGCTCCCTACCCCATGCCGACACGCCGGAGTGTCGCCCGGGACTTCGCCTCCGTGACGCGGAATCCTCCACCAACGACGGCGGCCTCGAGCTTCCCAACGGCGTCGGCGACCGTGGCCTCCCGAACGGCTACGCCAGAGGTGCCGGTGGCCTCGGCATCAGCTCGCCGGTGAGGACGACATCGTCCTCCTCATCCACTGAGGAGGACTACATCGTCCTCTAAACAACGATGGACGTGGGGAAAAGGGGCAGCAGGACATGGAGGCGGTGGATCTGGTCTTGGTGGGACGGGATCTGGCCGGTGACGGCGGCGGAGCAGTAACGGCGGCGTCGAGGTAAGTGGGGAGTGCGGCGGCTGGGCAGAATGTTTAGGGTTGCGGGCTAGTATTGTACCAGGCCTGCCCGGACTGCTCCATGGGCTAGCTAGGCAGCCCAAACCGCCCCCGCCCCTTTCCTCATTGCAGGGTCGCCCTGGGCCGAATTCTAGGCCAGGCTCAGTCCCTCAAAAAGTCTGAAGAAGCCCCTTCAACTATCACAAAGGCTATCAGATGCCCGCCCCCCCACCACCCATTTATGTGTTATTAATATTAGTAATGAATAATTTCTGTAGCATTGAACTTTGTATTATTCTGCTGCAGAACATCAGTAACCTATTTAGACACTGATGTAATATTTGACTTGATAATATATATTTTATTTAGACACTGTGCATTTTATGTACGTGTTTTATTTACATACTTGCTATTTTTATTCTTGCAATTTTATACCTGCAAGCAATTGAATATTTTATATACCCATGCAATTATCAAACTTAGTTATCGTAGAGTTATTTATGGCTTTAAAACTCACATAATTAAGTTAAGGGTAGATAATGCACATAGAACATACAATTTATATTAATAAAAGTATGTCATTTCACACATAACTTACATTATTTAAAGAATAAACATAAGGTGATGGAGTCTAGAGCATTGGTTGCGCTTATTCAAAATCTTTGAATATTCCTTCCCAGAGAACATGCTTTTTAAACAGTAATTTAATTGCCCATCACTTCTTATTAAACAGCAATTTAACAGCAATTTATATTAAATTGCTGCTTAAAAACCATGGTCTCTGGGCAGAAATATTCAAAGAATTTGAATAAGCGCAGCCAATGCTCTAGACTCCATCACGTGTTTATTCTTTGAATAATGTAAGCTAGATGTGAAATAACATACGTTTATTAATATAAATTGTATGTTCTATGTGCATTATCTACCCTTAATTTAATTATGTGAGTATTAAAGGCATAAATAACTCTAAGATAACTAAGTTTTATAATTGCAAAGGTATATAAAATATTCAATTGCAAGTATAAAATTGCAAGAATAAAAATAGCAAGCATGCAAATAAAACATATACATAAAATGCACACAGGGATATATAAAACACTATATACATCACATATATTATCAAGTCAAATATTACATAAGTGTCTAAATAGGCTACTGATGTTCTACAGCAGACTAATACAAAGTTCAATGCTAGAGAAATTATTCATTACTAATATTAATAACACATAAATGGGTCAGGGGGTTTCTAATAGCCTTTGCGATAGTTGAACGGGCTTCTTCAGACTTTTTAAGGGACTGAGTCTGGCCTGGAATTTGGCCCAGGGCGTCCCAGCGATCAGGAAGCGGGAGGGGGTGGTTTGGGCTGCCTGGGCAGCCCATGGAGCAGTCCGAGCGGGCCTGGTATAAAACCAGCCCGCACCAGTGGTTATGGTTCCGAACCCTTACCATTCTGCCCAGACACCGCACTCCCCGCTTACCTCGATGCCGCCACGGTTGCTCCACCGCCTCCGCCTTGCTCCGTCGTCGCCGCCGCCTAGATCCAATCCCACCGAGACCAGATCCGCCGCCTCCATGCCCTGCTCCCCCTTTTCCCTACGTCCATCGTCGTTTAGAGGACGATGTAGTCCTCCTTAGTGGATGAGGACGACAACACCAATGAGTCGATGCCAAGGCCGCCGGTGCCTCCGGCGTAGCCGTTCGGGAGGCCGCGGTCGCAGACGCAGTTGGGAAGCTCGCGGCCGCCGCCGTTGGTGGAGGATTCCACGTCACGGAGGCGAAGTTCCGGGCGACGCGCCGCCGCTACTCCGGCGTGGGGTAGGGAGCACCGAGGTCGGAGAAGGGAGCGCCTCTGGAGGTGGAGCCACGATGACCTCGTCGTTGTAGAAGGGGATGGCGCCGCTACGTGCCGCCTGAGTTGGAGGCGGGCCGAGGGTCGGTAGTGCCGGGGTCGGGGGCCTCCAGCATGAAGGAGCTATTTTCTCAATCGAAACCGGCAGGTTGGAGGCGGCGCGAGTGGCCAACATCTCCTCGTTAGAGAGATGGATGGCGCCCGTCTCGATGGCTACGTCGAGGAGGCTGATGTCATGCATGGAGCAAGGTCCGAAGCCGTGGAAGGGGAAGTACCCCGGAGGGAACGCCGACTCCGCGCCTTGTCCTGGTGCCGGTGCTTGCACCGGTGCTGGGGCCGGGGCTGGGGCCGGCGGCATCGTCGGCTGGGCGTTGATGATGACCGGTGCCACGGGCATGAGACAGCGAGGAAGACCACGGCGAGTAGGACGACGGCGAGGTGGTCCTCGACGCAGAGGGCCACGGCGCAGGAAGCCACAGCCTCGGAGAAGCCAAATCCTCATGCTATTCAACCACGAGATGGAGGCGTAGATGGCAGTGCAAAGCCTCGCGTGGTCCAGGACACCATCGTCGATGGTGTGGTTGAACTCGCGAAGGACGGCGCGGAAGATGGCCGGAACAACTCGACGGACAGTGAGTATCGGCATCGTGAACTCACCTTTTCTTCCTCTGTCGCCGAGTTCTTCTCTGTCACTTTCTTCTTCTACTACTCAGGGTTGAGCGAGTGCATGATAACGTGTTAAAAGTAGATCGAAAGATTGAGAATGAATCCTGGTGTATTTATTCCATTGATTTTCATATATATATAAACGGACGACAATGCGTCGAAGTTACACGGGGGAGAGAGAGAAACTATGTCTATTGCTAACTATCGCGTCCCTACGATGAACCTTCGTGTCCGTATACCGTGAACCGCCGTCCGTACGTCGGAGAGGTGTCCGATGGCTCAACCGTCGTGTACTTCCATGTAGACACCTTTAGGATGAGATCACTCGAAATATTTCACAACACTAGAGTAATCGGGTTCACGAGAGAAGCAAGCCGTTTGGGTGCGCTTTTGGCGGTGGGTCACGTAGAATCCGCTTATAAGCGGAACCAAACAGGCATGATATCAGTTTAAAAGCCACCTCAACTATTTCATAGTCATCATAAAAGCATCATGGGCAAAGAACCGCCCTGCTGTGCTGCGAGCCTGCTGTGAACATCTAGACCTTCACGGTAAAGTTTGGATGATCAGGCTATCCAGCGGCGGATGGCGTCCAAAAAATAAGGTATACCGATTGAATTCACATTATCAAAAAAACAGAATTTGGGAGCAATCGGAGAAGGTTCGGAGAAAGGGGCGCGAATCTCGGCGGCGAGGGGCACGGCGCTCGGCGCGCGAAGCGAGGCGGTGAAGGGGCGCTCGGCGTGTGGAGCGAAGCAGCAAGGGCGCGGACGAGAAGGGCGGCGACCGGGAGAGTGACGAGAAAGGCGACTTTCCTCCGGTGAGACTCACGGTGATTCACTGACGGTGAACTCCGCCAATCCTCCTCCGAGCGAGCGAGCGAGCCTCTCTTCAGGGAGGCGCACACGTTGCGAGGTGTGCGTGTAGCGCTGCTTCGGGAGGTACTATCTAGACTTTCTGATGGTGTTGTGTGGGTTTGGCGTGTTTGACTGGAGGTTTTTGAAGCGAGGTGATTTCATTGTGGTTGTGGTTGGATTTGGTGTATCTGCGGATTGATCGGGGCGATTTGGGGTTTGTGCTTTGGGGTTAATCGGTGGTTTCTCTCATGGCGGCTAGGAGATTGACTATGCCGTTTCCAGTTGGTAAAGGCAAATCCATTGATCCTGGTAGCTTGAGAGGTGGAGATCGGGTGAAATCACCATATGCTTCAGGGAGGGATAAAAAAACAGCCGAAGTGGATGCCATGGGAGGAAGCCTAGAGAAGAAGGAAATTGGCGGAGGAAATTAAAAATTCGCTATTCACAACAATTGATGAGTGTGACAGGATAGAGGAGGGGCTAGAACAGGCGATTCATGATTTGGATGAAGCGGTTGGGAGGATTCCTAGGTCCCCGATGGGAGATGGGATTGGAGGTTAGTTATGGCGATTGCCGTTGCCAGCGCAGGAGGAAGGAGAAGGGGGTTTTTCGGACCTGGAAAAGAAATGCCAGAATAGCCCAAATGGGAAGGCCCAAATGGCCCAGCAGACCGTACACCCCAATCAGAGAAAATGGGGGTCGTCGATTGAAGACCTGTTTGACCACTCCTTCTCCAAAGTTACCAGTGGCTGGTTCTGGGTTCCCAAGGGGAAAACCCTAGAGGCGGCGAGCTTAGGGAGTGCAGTGACAAGGAACGAGATCTAGAGATACCAAAAGCAAGCGAAGGTGATCCGTCCCACATCTCCAAGGTTAGTTGATAGCCGCTCCTTTGTAGAAGTCGCAAAGACAGATAGGATGGATCGATGGGAAGGGGGCAAGGGTAGAGATGGGTATGAATCTCAAAAGGGGAACGGTGGTCGAGGAGGAAATTGGAGAAATTCCTGGGAAAATGATAAGAGAGGGGAACAGGGGCAAATCCATAGCCCTAATCGTTTTGGTGGGAGAGGTGGGGAATTTTCAAGAGGCGCGCATGCCAGACAGGAGGACAACTACTATGGGAAAGAGGGTGAGTACATGGGAGAGGGCTGCAGAGTATGGAAATGACAGGAGATCCACAAAAAGAAGGATAGATGGGAGGGACAGGGATTTTGGTGAGGAAGATTTAAGAAACAAGTTGATGAGGGATAATCAAAAACAATTTCCCCTGGGTGGTAACTCTGGTGAAGGGAAGAGGATGGCTAGAGAGGGGTGGAATTATGACTGGAAAGGGGCCTATGATGCTGAGACAGGGGAACCGTTGTGCTACAAATATGGCTTGCCAGGACATCAAAGAGCACAGTGCACTAACCCTCCCAAATGCTACAATTGCCAAGACTCTAGTCATCTATCCAGCAATTGTCCTAAGTTGACAAAGAATAGAGGGCTAAAACTTTGTGCTATGGGGATGCCTGGTCAGTTGTTTTATTGTATGCAGGTGCCAGTAGAGGAGGAGGAAAGTAAAGAGATGAACCAATTACAGCAGTTATGCATATTGTCTCGGGAGTTGGTACTGTGGAGAAAGTTACTACTGAGTGAGATACCTGATTAGCTCAACCTAGGACTGGCAGGTAAGAAGAATATCTGCAAAAGAATTTTTGTTTGTGGTACCCTCAAACAATGACTTGGAAATGCTTACAAAGTTCCTAGAATTCCAATGCAAAATCCATGACATGAGAGTTTGGGTGGAGAAATCACACCTGGGTTTGGGCAGCTTTGGGGAGCTCACATCAACTTGGGTACAATTGCAGGGGGTTCCTCATTGGGCTAGAGGAACTAGCTTTCCTGGTAGGTGAATTTGTGGAATTGGATAAAAACTCTTTGGCTGGTATTGGGAGCTATAAGGCTGAAGGTTGCATGTAAAAATCCAAGTGAGATAGGGGGGATAACATAAGTCTTTTTCAATGGTAAAGGATTTAAACTGTCTTGGTTGCAGGAAAAAGATAAGCAAGATGGTGGTTTTGGTTCACATGGTGGTGGGAGATATAAGGATCAAGACAGTGAGGAGGCACTACAGGAAAAAGGCCTTCTAGATACGTTTTGATAGCAACGATAGCTAAAGCGTCACTATACAAAAGGCGTAAACATGCTTTTTGACACGTTTTTTAGAATGTCTCAAATTGACACGATGTTAGACACGATTAGAGTGTCGAAAGACATGAAGTAACACTTGTTGTCATGTTATTTAAATCATCTCAACATGACACGTAGATAGCTACGCTATTAACCATCAGTAGCATCTAGACACGACATCAAACGTGTCAAACAAACGTGCATATGCATGTAAATATGTTTTTTTATACAACTTAAAATTATCTTAAAATAACACGAATTAAGACACATCTTGAACCGTCAATAGCATAGAGACACAAAAAAACGTATCAGACAAGCGTGTCTATAGGCACATAAAGACGTTATTTGACACGGTATTGAGAAGTTAAAATTTACTAATGATAAATATAAAAAGAGTGCATTACTTAACTATTCACATGCGATACAGTGGTCTAGAGGTGAGGAGGCATTATGTAAGGTATGAGGTCATGAGTTCAATTCTTAGCGATTGTATTGCACGAAAATCATATCTTATAATATATATTTTTTATTATTTTTAAACACATATTAAAGCGTTTTTACAAAATGTAACAATGTCAATAGACACGTTGTATAAATGTATTTATAAAAGTATATCAAAATGCATAGATATGCATATAACGTTTCTATGAAACATCTCAACTATAGATACGCTATAGTAATCTGTCTCTACAATTTTTGTTACAGTGCTTGCGAAGACGCTCCTAGCACGCTTTAAGAAACGTGTCAACATTGATGTAGATACGAAATAAAACATGTCTATTACATAAATAAAGCGTACCTACAGGGTAGGTTTTCTTGCAGTGAGGATGAAGAGGAGGATTTGGATGACTATAACCCAGTGGAGGATCAAGTGTAGAAGCTGCATGGTATGGGAACGGGTGGAGAATCTCAGTCCAGTGCTCAGGGGGAGAAAAGAGGACAAGAGAAGTATAGAAATTATGGAGGAAGTTCATGAGGGGAGAAGGAGATGTTTAGTACAAAAGAAGGTGATCAATAGGGGGGAGTAAAAAACAAAATAGCAGGACTGGTGAGCAAGGAAACTGAGCGGATAGGTGAGGATCATCAAACATATCTGGGCAGATGTGTGAAGAGATGATTCTAGTGGAGATGATTCTCCTGTGTTTTTGTCACAAATGTCTGTTGAAGAACAGGAAAAAGTTGAGGATGTTAGTGAGGAGATAAGAAATGCAGAAATTCAGAGTGAGGAGTTGCCAAACAGGCAGAAACCTAAAACTCCTGTGATGATGAAGAGGAGGGAGACAAGGCAAAAGGGTGTGACTCCCATTCCGGTTAGAGCAGAGAAAATGAAGAATCTACACAACCAAGGTATATCTTCTAATTGTTTTGCTATTTTACAACAAGTAGATAATAAATCTTTAATTGAATTTGCTACTGCTTGTTACATTAACTTGGAGGAGAACGTGAGAGAACAAAATAGGAACATTGATATGATTAAAGCTAGGGAGAGAGTGCAGTTGACACAGGATGAAGCAGCTAAGAAAATGGGGGAATCTACAAAAGGATCCCAAAATGAAGGCGTGGATGATATGAAAGAGGAGGAGGATCAAGTTCCAGAACATGAAAGAATCATCAAAGAGCTTAATGAGGAGGATGTGGAGATGGAAAGGACTCAAGAGGGGGGTTAAACACAGTTTAAAATGAGTATAAATGTTATGTTTTGGAATGTAAGAGGGCTGATAGGAAAGGCAGGAGAGCTCAGATAGCAGAATTGATTCACAAGTATGAGTTGGACTGTATATGTCTGCAAGAGACTATGCTGGAAAATGTGAGTGACAAAGTTCTAAGATGGGGAGAGGCAGTAATCTTGATTGGTTTGAAGTCAATGCTGAAGGACATTCTGGTGGGTTGATAGTTGGAGTGAATGCAGAGAAGCTAAAGGCGGTCAATGTGATTCAGCGAAGAAGATTTCAGTGTCTAAAGCTTAGAGATGTGGATACAAATTTGGAATGGAGCTTAATGAATGTATATGGACCTGTTAAAGAGTGTGAAAAGTTAAATTTTCTAGAGGAGATTAAAGGTGTGATTGAGGGGGCAGGACCTGGATTGATAGTTGGAGGTGACTTCAACCTTATTAGATCCGAAATGGATAAATCTAATGAGAATATAAATAAGAAGAGTGTCGCCAGTTTTAACCAATTTGTAGCTGATACTGAGTTAAGAGAGATGTGTAGGAATGGAAATATGTACACCTGGTCCAATAATCAGACGACACCTGTGAGGGTGGTCCTAGATAGGGTGTTTATTGATAAACAATGGGAAAATATGTTTCCATTGGCTGTTTTGCAAGCTCTGCTTAGAATAGGTTCAGATCACAACCCTCTGTTAGTAAGGACAGGAGAAAATGAACATGTGAAGAACAGAATCTTTAGATTTGAACCAGCTTGGATTTTGATGGATGGTTTTAAAGATGAAGTGGTTAGTAGATGGGTGGTGAGCGAAGGGGGATACATCTTAGACTATTGGAACCAATTGATTGGGAAACTTAGAAGATTTATGAAAGGATGGAGTGCAAATAAAGGTAGTGAGTTGAGAAAGAAGAAACACACACTTATTGCAGCTATTAAACAATTGGATGATCGATTGGATAGGGGAGATGTGGGGGTAGGAACCTGGCAGGAAAGATATGCTATGGAGGGAGGCTGAAGATCTATGAGATGGAGGAACTAACTTGGCAGAGAAGGGGCGGGGAAAACTGGTTGCTAAAAGGAGATGCAAACTCTGGCTACTTCCATAGGATAGCGAGTGGGAGGAAAAGAAAATGTTTAATTAAGATGCTAGTAGATGATGATGGCATGGTTATAGAAGACTCGGAAAAAATAAGGGAACATGTGGATAACTTTTATAAAAATCTCTTTGGCAGTGAGGCAGATCCAAGGATTAGTATGAGGAGAGGGTTGTGGGACCAAGGGAGAAGTTTGAAGAGTGAGCAAAAAAATGAGCCTGGTGAACCCCTTCACAATGGAGGAGTTAGAGACAACAGTGAATGATATGAAGACTAATACAACGCCAAGGCCTGATGGTTTAGCGGTTATTTTCTTTAAAGAATTTTGGCCTCAGATAAAGGATATTTTTCTGGAGATGCTTGGTAAATTGTATAGTGGAGAGTTAGATTTGGCTAGATTGAATTATGGAGTAATTACTCTAATTCCAAAAATCAAGGGGCAACACAAATCAAACAGTTTAGACCAATCTGCTTGTTGAATGTTAGCTACAAAATTATAACAAAGGTCCTGACCATGAGGGTAACAAAGGTGATTGACAGTATTATAAGTGAGACACAGACAGCTTTTATACCTGGGAGACACATCTTGGATGGGGTAGTAACAGTGCATGAAGTGGTGCATCAGCTAAGGAAAAAGAAGAAGAAAGGGATTATCCTGAAATTGGACTTTGAAAAGGCTTATGATAAGGTTAATTGGAATTTCTTGAGGGATGTTCTGAGGCAAAAGAATTTTGATGAAAAATGGATAGAGTGGGTTATGTGTGCAGTTAGTGGAGGGAGAGTGGCTACTAACATTAATGGGAAATTGGTGGCTTTTTCAGGAGCTATAAAGGGCTTAGGCAAGGGGATTCCCTATCACCAATTCTGTTTAATCTGGTTGCTGATGCTTTGGCAGAGATTCTGAGGAAAGCTAGGAATGGGGGCTATATATCAGGGCTGGTCCCTGAGCAAGTGGAGGGGGGATTAACACACCTTCAATATGCAGATGATACTGTTTTATTTCTAGAAGACTCGGTAGATGAGATTAGAAATATAAAGTTCATCCTGTTTTGCTATGAAGAAATGTCTGGTATGAAAATAAACTACAAGAAGAGTGAGATTTTTACAGTAGGTTTGGGAGAGGAGGATAGAGAGAGAGTAGCAAGGATGTTGCATTGTAAGGCTATCTCCAACAGACAACGCAAAAGGACATGTAAATGCAAAAATGCCTCTCCAACGACCCTGTAGCACAACGCATCCATCTCCAACAGGTAATGCATCCAGAAGAAGCATAATGCATTGCAGGAGAGAGAACGTGCAAATTTGAACATCCTCTCTCCTCCAATGCAACACTGTACATGTGAGGGAGGGGGTGTAAAATATTAGTTGTTTATTGGATTGGTATTGATTCAGTGTAGAATGCATTTGCATATGCATGGTCTATTGGAGAACCAAAATTTTGCATACCACATGCATACACTGTTCACTATGCAAATAGGCAAATGCCTCTCAGAAAATGCCTCTCCTTGTTGGAGATAGCCTAAGCTGGGGGAGTTCCCTATGAAGTACCTGGGTGTACCTATTGAGGATAAAAGACTGACAAAAGCAGAAATGAATGGACCAGTGGAGAAAGTGAGAAAGAGGTTGGAAACCTGGAAATGTCCACATCTTTCCTATGGCAGTGTTAATTAATTCCTGTCTAACTAGTATACCAATGTACATGATGGGATGTTACCATCTGTATGAAGGGGCCCAGCAGGAACTGATTCTATTAGGAGGAAGATTTTTCTGGCAGGGTGTGGGCAACAAAAAGAAATATCATATGGTTAAGTGGGAACACTTAGCTAGGCCGAAGAAATTTGGAGGTTTGGGCTTTTTGGATACCAGAGTTATGAACAAAGTGCTGTTAATAAAATGGCTGGTCAGACTGGACAGTGGGGAAAACAATATATGTTTGAATCTTTTGAGGAAAAAATATATGGGAGGGAAGAGTGTGGCTCAACAAGAGGTGAAATGTGGGGCTTCTCAATTTTGGCAGGGAATTATGGGGGTGAGAGACTAGTATGAGAGGGGGCTAGGGTGGAAATGTGAGAATGGTAGGCAGGTGAGACTGTGGGATGATGCGTGGTTAACTGAATATCCATTGAGGTTGTGTTATCCTAAAATTTACAGCATTTGTGAAAATAAGAAGACTCGGTTGCAGAAGCCTATGACAGAGGCTGGGAATTTGACTTCAGGAGGGGTTTGTCAGAGAATGATCAGTTAGAATGAAGGGAGCTGATTGATTTATTGCTCAAAGTGAGGATGGCAGATAATAGAGATAAGTTTACCTGGAAGCTTGAAAAATCAGGAAAATTCTCCACAAAATCCGTTTACAATTATATGGTGAGTGGGGGAGTGGAGGATAAGCAGATTCACGAAATCTGGAAAGCACACTTACCTCTAAAGATTAAAATTTTTGTCTGGATGGCGGTGAAGAATAAGATTCAATCTGCAGATCAGTTAGTGGCATGGAAATGGAAAGATTCACCTTTTTGCAAGCTGTGCGGAGAGAGGGGATCTGGGGAACATATTCTTTTCGAATGTCCCATCGCAGTAGTGATTTGGTGCTGGGTTAGAGATGCCTTGAACTGGGAGGCTATCCCAACAACGTTTCATAATTTGAAACTCTCGATAGAAACGAATAATAGGATGCATTCGTCAGGACATGTTTTAGTCGCTAGTGTTTGGTGGGTGCTATGGAAATCTAGGAATAATTGGGTCTTCAATAATATTCTTGTTTCGAATCCAAAAACTTTAGCTCATCAGGTAATTGGTTTTATGAAGCAGTGGACCAAGCTACAGGTTTCACTGGAGAAGCTGAGAGAGGATATCAAGAGGCTGATGGAAGATCTGGTGGGCTGGTAAAGGAGGTGATGTGACGATAAAGTCATGCTGATAAAATGAGCTCGAAACTTCTCTAATGAAATAGGCAAAAGCTACTGCTGGTGGTAGTCGCTTTGTATCAAGCTGTTCTTTTGCTTAGTTTCTTGTGGATGTTTTGGAACCTAGCTTATTGTCTTTCTGTCTTGGAGAGAGGAGTAGTCTGTTTAGTTAGGTGGAGCCGTGGAGGTAGTTTGGAAAAAGTGTCTGGTAGAAATGATGTTGGTTGACATGGTACTCGGATGTAAGCTGGTAACCCCAGCATAAACCGTTTGTTGCTTTCAATAGAAGCTGGGCCAATGGGTCTTTGGTCTAAAAAAAACAGGGTTTGTGCTTCCAGATATCCGGCTAAACTAGATCTTCGCAGCAACAGAGTGAAATGCATCCCAGGACCCTAAACTTATCCCGTCTTCCCATCTAGGTCCATCAACTTTGAAAACGCACATCCAGGTCCACAAACTATTCCGAGTGGTCACCCGCCAGCAAGGCTATTTCCTGCTTACGTGGCATCCACCGTGCGCCAACGTGGTCACAAGTCGCCGCTCACCCGCGGCCTCGCGCCCACAGCCTCGCGGTCGACATCGTGGGCGCGGCCGGCGATGGGTCACCGCCGCCCATCCGGACGGCCGCGTCCACTATTGGCGCGCCCAGACGGAGCCCCGTCGCAACCAACCTGGCCTCCACGTGGCCTGCACGCTCGTCTGCCGCTACGGGGATAGAGGCAGGCTTGGTCAGGCTGCTCCGCCGAGACTGCGACCTGCTAGCCTCGCGCGCCACATGCGTCCGCCATTCCTCAAACTGGAAGGAGACAAAACTAAGCAAGAGAGAACGGGAACGGGAACGAGCACCACTATGAGCCTGTGACGGGCCGCAGAAGATCGAAGCACGCCGAACTCAAGCTGCGGCCTCTATATCCACATCTAAGCATGCTGAGAGAGATGGTGGGAAGGGGAATTCATCCCATTGGTTCTTGGCGTGGGAGGAGTTGCAGGATATGGCCAGCCATGGGTGGCCATTGGCGCTGTCCAAGAACTTGTGGGGAGCTCAGTACAGGCAGTGAAAGGGGGAAACGAGGCTGGGCGGAGGTAGAGGGAGGTGGGGAGAAGCTCATTGTCAACCCAATCGAACCAGAGTGGCCTAACGTTGAAGAACGCGGAGGCACGCCTCTCCCGTGAAAGAACGTTCTTAGAACAGAAAAATGGAGAGAAATTGGAGGCGTGTGGGGGATGAGCGGCGAAGTGCAGTTGCACGGTGGTTTGCTATGTCGATGGAAAGCATCCTGGATGCTCCACCTCGACTGATAGTGGTCTGATGAGGGGAAAATCAAGGCTCAACCGCGTGCTCTCGGGGGAGGGCAGCGCGATGAAGGATGGCTTGGCCATGCTGCTACCCCCCGTGCGGCGCGCGAGGCGTGGTCATTCCTAGCGTCGAAGCCTCGGAGGCGGCGACGCGGCGCGTGCTGGATCCGGCCTGTTTGCGCTCGTTCTAGCAGTTGAAGGGCTTCCTCCACCACCACGCCGCTCCCGCGCACCTGACGGCTCATTGTCACGCGCGGCCGCCACGCCGTCGACGTCGTGGGCGCAGCCGGTGATGGGTCGCCGCTGCCCTTCCGGATGGCCGTGTCCGCTACCTGAGCGCCCACGCGGAGCCTCATCGCGCCTGCTCCGTCCCGCCGCGGCCGGCACGCCCGCTCCATGTGGTGGAACCGCCCTGCTTAGTCCAGACTAAGCCCACCTGCCACCTCTGGCTCGCAGTGCACTTAGACCAGACTAAACCCAGTAGTCCGTTGAGAGTACTTCGGCTCTCGATAACACTATTTCCAAAGGAACCGACATCAAACACATCCGACTCTCGAAGGAACCACAACAGTTACAATCATTACAAGCAGTTGAAACAGAGAGTAATAGACTTTAATTTACAGACCAAATATATGTAATCGAATACATTTCATAATATAGCGGAAGCAATTTCAGAGTATATATAGCGGAAGCGTTTTCAAAACATCTCGCAGCGGAAACAAACTCAAATGGTCTTCATAAAGAGATGAACAAGGTGTGTAGCACCAAGCCCACCGATACTACCACCTTCAACACAGCTATCCAGATGTCGCCAGTATTTGTAATCCAAAAGTGAGGACAAACCCTGAGTACTAACTACTCAGTAAGACTTAATGGACGGGACTTACGGCTGACGCAAACCATAGCTTATTAGTCAGGTGGATCCTTAGCCATTGATTTTATACAAGGTCATGTTGACATAAGATAGCAGGATTTGACAGCTGCTAACCATTAACCATAAAGGTCATTGATATCATAAATTAAATACTTGCATGAAAGTAAAACATTAGAACTCATCAGTAAAAATCAGTAACTTGCATAATAGTATATCATACACATCCAAGATATACCCCTAATCTACACATGTCCCGTCCCAAGATTCACAGCGCCCCCACCTAACCCTTGGGAGTAGCCGTCTCAGGAGCGATACCACGGTATGTCGGGTCAGCCCTCCCTCGACCTCAAAGCACCTCCCAAGTGGGACGGATCATACACATCAAGCATGTTGTATTGAAAAGCGTGATTAGATAAACAACAGTTATTACTACGTTGCCCGTGTGCGATATCTGGCACCCTCACACCTGGTGAGCATCAGCGATTCGAATCGATTTTTAATTCCCGGGAATAACTAAAAATGCCAAGAGATATATGCTTACTAGCTATCGCGTTCCTCATATAAAGCCATCGCCTCCACCTGTCCCATCCCAAGATTCACAGCGCCCCCACTTAACCCTTGGGAGTAGCCGTCTCAGGAGCGATACCACGGTACGTCAGGTCAGCCCTCCCTCGACCTCAAAGCACCTTCCAAATCCATCGGCCCCCTATTAGTGGATGGGCAGCACCATGAATGGTGGAACGGGACCGGTAAGACTTTAACCGGTCCCATGTCCCGGATAAGCACTCCGAGCAATGTTGTGCCGATCAGCAAGCGAACAGCGAACGGGCCTTACGCGACCAGGGCGGAGCTAGAAAACAACAACGCACACCACGAAAGTAAACTTACGCTCCGCCTGGTCTCGATTTAACATCAACATAAATAATCATAAATTGCATCATAGTAAGATTTCTGAGATTTTGAAATATCACCTACGCGACGAGTGACAGTGCTCACTCGTGTCTACTCGTACCTAGCATTTCTAGGCATACTCGTCCTACGAACTCTATTCATAGGATCTAAGGCCAGGGCGGCCAAGGATTCTAATGCAGTTGGTTTCAATCGACTCCTAATGCATATGCGTAATCAGTAATCATTATTATATTAGCTGGGTATTATGATCCTGCCTACCTTTGAGTATTCTTATGAAAGCCAACAAACTAATTTAAGTTAGTTTGCCGGGTTGTGAGGCTTTGCCCCAGGCAACCTCTTGAAGCAGGGACGGATTTAATCAGCGACCCTTTGTCTTCTTGCTCCAGATATAGCCTGTCGTCCGGTTTCTTGATCACTGGTTTCTCCTGCGTTGATAGCTCTTTGCACGCGGGATCTATATGCATGATAAAATGCAACATGAGTGCAAAAGAATGCATTGACATGCATATGGTGTAGGTGAAAGGTAATTCATGGTGAGTAGCAATGTGACAAAAGATGTAAATGTTCCCATTCTAATTTATACCACGAGAAAGGAAACCCTGCAAACTTTTTATTAAGAAATCATACAATCCATCACTAAAAAATCCTACAAACCATCACTAAAAAATCTTACAAACCATCACGCAAGCCTAGTATAATCTATCATACTTAACTAATCAGAAACTTTCAACAAAATACATGGTATAGTAGTCTAACACGTATATATGCATTCAATTAGGGTAATTTATTCTCATTTGTGAATTAATCTAAGCAACTAAGTTACAACAGTAAACACAGAGCCAAATGAAACCAAACTTTTATGGCATACAGATCCTGCATATCCAAGACTACTACCAAAATTTCAGTCCAATTGGAGTTATAATTATTTTATTAAAAATACAACAAGTTCTCAACCCTACACATTGTCAAAATTTTTATAAATTATAGGAATGATTTCTAGAAGTGAAACTCTACCAGTGAGCTATAGTTGGCATGGACTGCATGTACAAAAATTTGCAAGTTAAAACTCCCAAGTTTGATAGGATATCTATTTTCCATATATTAATCCTGTATGAATTTGAGATGTATATATGAACAGTGTAATTAGCCTTCTCGAATATACTTTCTGGACTCTATGCACCAACATTAAGCTACCAAATTTTCTAGAGAATTTTTCTAGCAAGTATGACTACTTTTTCTAATTATCCTTTCCAACACGTAGCATTTTGTCATTTTCAAATCACCATTCAAACTTTACATGCACAACTTCATATTTCATTCATATTTCACCAGTGGGTTACTTATACTACCCAAAGTATATGAAAAATGACAGAGAGACATTTTCAGCATATTCTATGTAGCCTCCAATTTCTAAGTTACATAAATGCACATAACACATGTATAATTGTAAAAGGGTAATTAAACAGCAAGTGCTAGGGCTACAAAAATTCACATAGTGCTATAATGCCACAAGAAAGCTACTGTCCAAGCTTCATGGCCTTTGGAGTTCATTTAATCCACTTTTGACATTTATCTTGTTTCCACATGCATGCAACAAAACTGAGGGCAAAATGGTACTTCCACAGATCCACATCATACCTAGCCTGTAGATCTACTCAAGAGAAACACAATGCAACAAAGTTTATCTTTTTAGGATTTTTCTTTGATTTATTATGAATTTTTAAAGTTCACAGCCAATTTAAATGCATTTAAATGAGAAACATTCGATCTGAGGAGTAAAACATAAATAACCATAGTTCTGAGAGGCTAGCGTGTAAGTTCTGCAGGACACAACGAATAGCGCGCAGGACGGAAAAGAAAAATGGAGAAGGGCAGGGGCTAGATCGGAAAAACGCGGCGGCCTTCTTCTTGCTCTGGACGGGGATGAACGGCGCGCGGCGGGAGGAGCAAAGGCGAGCTGCGCCGGCGGCGGTGGGGTCGGACTTGGAGCCGTCGTGCCCTGGGAAGGCGTTCCCGTACACGGGCTTCGAGATCCACCGGGTCTTGGCCGGCGGGGAGGACGGGAGGCGCGGATCGAGGACGGTGAACCGGTGGCGCACCGGCTCGTCGTGGCGCGGCGGTGCGGCTCGGGCTCGACAAGGGAGAGGTCGAACGGCGGCGACGTCCCGCGCTTCGGGTGCATGGGGTCGAGGCGGAGGCAGCCGTGGAGGTCTTGAGGCGGGGGAAACGCCGGAGGGTGGTGTGCGTCGGTGATGAACCGGTGGTGAACTCGCCGTGAACTCGGTGTCGCGGACGTCGAGCGGCGGCTCGATCTACCCAACGGGGAGGAGGAAGGCGACGAGGCTTACAGCCCCGGGTGCGCGAGGTCGTGAAGAAGGCAGTGGTGAAGCTCTAGGGGCGCGGGGAGGACGGAGGGCGGCGTCGGAGCTCGAGCTCCGAGCTCGGGTCGCCCATGGCGGACGCGGACTCAACGCGAGGCCGGGGGAGGAAGAGAGCAAGCGAGGGCGAGTGAATGAGGTCGGGGAGGCGTCTAGGTGAAGCGGACGCGGCGCGGGGTGTCGATCTGCCGCTGGGACGCCGTGGGCGTACACCGGCGGCCGCGTGGCGCGCGCCGGCTCAGCCATGGCCGTCCGCGCGGACTGCGGGCCCACCTGCCAGTGACCGAAGGAACAATGGAAAATGCAAAAAAAATGGGAAATGTGTTTTCTCACCTTCTGAATTTTGCTTATTTGATCTATTTATAGACCGAATTTGACAAAACCCCAATTAGGTGAAATGTTCCACTCTTTGAGTTATACAACTTTGTCAAAAGGTCTCATATAAAAATCGGTTTGCAAATATGATTTATATTTGAATCTCTCCTGCAGCTCCCAATTTGGACGGTGGACCTCTAATGCTTGAAAACTTCAAAAGTCCTATTTCCAAGTGTTTTCACCCAAAGTGCCTTTTGGCAAAGTTGCTTAGAATTTCTTGAGCAACAACTCATCCAAATAGAGTCTTGCATGAAAGTGGCTGTAGGTTAGAGAAAATTTGAAATCTCCAAACAGATCTGGTTTGAACTGGTTTTCTGTGCAGGTAGAAAATGACCCTAACCCCCATTTAAACCTCAGTATGTGATCAAGCTCTAATTACCAAAGTTGTTCGCCACTCAATTGTCCACAGTTTTGGTTAGGGGTACAAGTGGTGTGGATAATTATCCGATCCGATCCGATCCGAATCCTAATTATGCGGATATGGAGAAGGAGTTTTTAATATCCATGCGGATATGGATAATCCGAATCCGATTTACACGTGGATGCGGAGCAGGATATGGTATCACCAAAATCCGACGGATATGGAGTATCCGATATTTAAATGCGGATTATCCAATGTTTATAATAGGATAATCCGATTAGTTTGACAAGTACTTAAGAGTCAACGATGATTGATTCGTGCCAAAAATACCGTCACTATTATTTTTTTGTTACTGATATTTAAACTATGATGTGAACAGTTATACTTTAGTTTATAACTTGTTGATCATTGTAAAAAAAAAGCTATATGTAACATGTATTATCCGATATTTTTAAATCCGCTTCCGCTCCGACACCGATCCGATTCCGCACCATTTTTTATATCAAAAAAATCCGTAACCGAGGCAATATCCGCTCCGCTCCGAATCCGACAAAAGAAATAGGATTAAGATATGGAAAAAGCATTATCCGCTCTGCTCCGATCCGTTTGCATCCCTAGTTTTGGTATAATAAGTTTTACCCAAATCACTACAGATTTTGAAATATCAGTACAATCATGTTCAGAAATTGGATCCAACAGCAGGGTTATTTTATGTAGAGTCTTTCTTGTTTTCAACTTCTGCAGTATCAAATGAAGTCCAAACATTCTACACTAGGTGCATTTGAAAGGTGACGAGTTCAATTTCACTTTTTAGAAAGGAAGATTTTGAAGTTGTACAGTGAAATCAAAACTAATTTCAGATTCAAGTTTGGGGAAGGGCTGAAATTCAAACTTGGGAAAAATATTCTAAGTGTAGGCTGACCTGGTTGTTTCCATGAGATATTTGGGTGCAATTACGAGTGAGTAGATGGTAGTTTTGATCCATGCTCAGTGTAACAGAAGCGTAGTACATGTTCTGCACCACAAGTTTGATATAAAGTTTAAGCAAAAGTGCTTAATAAATTTGAAAGTTTTATTAGGGGCTCAAATTTTGTTCACGATCACAATTGGCTCCTTCCAAAGAATTTCTAAATTGACTTGGTCTCGACTTTTAAACACCATAGCATATTATTTTAAGATGGTCATAATATTAAAGTTGATGGCAACATCCCGAACTAAGATTTTTGTATTTGGGGTTTTGCATAAAATCTTGTGGATGGTGACTTAAACGACCAAACCATCTAAAGTCTTATTTTTTTTCTATAAAATATTGACTTAATGACTTTTCTATCAAGTTTCTCATCATCACTCTGAACATCATCAAGTCCTAATTCATTATTAGTTTGTCTCTAATGTTATGTTAAGGCTTTTGAGATGCTAGCGGCATCACACTCCACCCACCTGGCTCACCCTCACACACGGCCGTGGGCGCGAGGCCACGGGCGAACAACGACTTGTGGCTACATTGGCGCACGGTGGATGCCACGTAAGCAGAAAATAGCCTCGTTGGCGGGTTTTGGATGTCTCGAAATAGTTGGTGGATCTGAATGTACGTTTTCAAAGTTGATCAGGGGCGGAGCACCTGTTATGGCGCGGTATGGCGCGAGCCATACCTTACATCGAATAAAACTTACATATAAGGTTTAGCATTAAACAATATTTGATGTCTTTCTTTGGCGCAGTGGCTACTGCTCTAGCCTTTGATTCAAGTGGTCCTATTATGTCATATTTTGTTCGTTAACTACAGTTTAGATTTTTTTTTTTTTACCATCTTCTGCTCTTATTACTATCATTCTCTGTTATTTTATTTTACTATCTTCTTGGCCTATTATACTGCTAGGACCAATCCTCTCTCTTTAACATTCCTAGCTAGCATGCCTACCAATTAGGTCAAAAATCATTCGCCGTATTTTATTTTTCATCCGTCCTCCGCCACCGAAGTTGATGGAAAGGTGGGATAAGATCTGGGGTGCATTTCACTTGCAGCAAAACACAGTCACGGTACAGTTAAAAAAAAACAGTCACACGATACGCCCTACGCGCTTACCTCTGCCTTGTGCCTCTCTCTTTCCCCTTCTGCTGCTCGACTCCATTGCAGTTGCGGTGGTGGCCGTTGAGTGCTGGTCGCCGCCTCGCCGGGGCAGCCGGGAAGACAGCGCAGGGGATCTCGCAGACGTGGAAAGGGGGCTCCAGCCACGGCCGACGGCAGCGGTCGGGCGACCGGCAAGCAGAGCAGAGGATCTCACACTCGTAGACGCGGAGAGGGGCGCCAGCCACGCCGGCCGGCGGTGGTCAGCCCGCCAGCGGCCGGGGCGCCGGGCGACCGCCAATCGATGGAGACCGGAGGGAGAGCAGGAGAGGAAGGGCCGGAGGGGCGACCAGGCTAGGCGGCGGGCAGCAGGCCGTCGGGGACGGACCGGGGCAAGGCGGCCGGCGGCGGCAGGCGCTGGCGAGCGAGAGCCGGGGATTGCGGTGCCGCAGCCGCACAAGTTCCCTCCACGATTCTCATTCTCAACCGGTGCGAGAATGCTTGGCTTATTAGCTGGCCAGGACATGGGCCGCTTGCTGTTGGATGGGCCAGTACATAGGGGCATAATAGTTTTGTTAGGCCGAGATATAGCCAGCGCCATAATGGGCTCTACGCCTTGAGGCTATCCACGCTCGAAATTCCTATACATCTTCCGGAAAATAGATAGTCCACCTATCTTCCACTGTTTGAGATTCGTATACACAACTGCAACCATTGGAACCACACCCCTATCTCCCCTCTTCCACCTCTCCTTCCTCCCGTGGCCATGCCGCCTCCACCCGCTCGGCGGCCGCCCGCGTCGTGCGCCTTTCTCGCTCACGCCGCGCGCCTCTCGCGCTCGCGCCGCCGCCACCGTCCAGCGCGCCGCACGCCTTTCTCGCTCACGCCGCGCGCCTCTCTTGCTCGCGCCGCCGCCGGGTGCCTTCGCGCGCCGCCGCGCAGAGCTCCGCCGGGATCCACCGCCGCGCGCCACCACCGGACTCCAGCAAGCCTTCTCACGTTCAACAATTTTAATATTCCAACTACACAGATTCAACATTCCACCTACACATGATTCAACATTTTTCTATAGTTCATTCAACATTCACCTACACTGATTTATTCATTTTATGTATAAATTGTTGAACCGGTATTTGTAAAATATTGGAATAAAAAAATGAAACGTTGAATTAAGTATTTGCAATTGTTAAAGTGACCGAGGTTGAAGAAAGAGGAAAAAAACTATTGGAGCGAGTGAACTTTTTATTTGGCTAGTTTAACCATCTTCCGCTGGATATATAGGAAGCCCCCACACTTACCTGTGAAGGTAGGAAGGATATGACGTACCTAGGGTTTTCCCTAGGGTTTGGCGACTTCGACGGAGCTACACCGGCGAAGGATTTCTGACCTGATCTGGCCCTGCGACCCATCCTGCTACCTCTCGTTCGGGCTGACAAAGGGGCTGACTAGATCAGCTACCCTGCCTTGACAAGAGAACGCTGGATTGCGTGTGGGGTGCAGATCACTGCTGGTACGAGGATAGGATGGCGGCAGATTCGTCAAGTGGACAGGCAAGGAAAGGAGATTGGGACGTGAATAATGAATTGCTGTAGAAGCTTCGGTTAAATGAGGCCAAACGTGATGAGGTATTCTTAGCCAAGGAGGATACAGGGGAGGCTTGCTGGAGGTCAAGTGGTTGGCAACGGCAAAGCTGTTGACAGAGAAGCAGTTCAGCGAGCAATCGCTGATTTCGACGATGCGCGCGGCATGGAGTACGGCACGGGAGATCTCTTTCCGTCCGATTGAAAAGAACCTGTTTATTGTGCAAGCTTTCTATCTAGGAGATTGGAAGCGGATCATGGAGGAAGGCCCATGGATTTTTCGAGGATGTGCTTTGATGTTGGAGGAGTTTGATGGATCAACGACCAGACCTAGTGTGGTACCCAGTAAGGTTCAGGCTTGGGTGAAAATCCACAAGACCCTTGTATCGAACCGAGGCGATTTTGAAGCAGTTAGAACCTGTTTGGCCGGGCTCCTCCGGGCTTCGGCTCCAGCTCCTCGTTCTACACTAACAGAGCCAGGCGAAGCTCCTCCCCACCGGCTCTTGGTGAATGAAACAGCTCTGTGAGAGCGCAAATCACGGGTGGGGAGGAGCCGAAAGCTTCGGGCAGGGGCTGTTGGCTGCGGGCAGGCGCTGTCGGCCCTGGGCAGGCGCGGTTGGGGAGGAGTCGGAGCCCTTGGCTCCCATGCCAAACGGGGCTTATATAGCAGCCAAGGTGGGGAATGTGGTTGGAGTGGAGATGGTGGCGGTGTCAACAAGTAATGGGGACTTCCATAGGGCCAGGGTTAATCTAGCAGAAGAACGACCACTGGTGCGTTTTGTCACGTTAGCCCCAGAGGGTTGCAATAGTATGCTGCTCCAAGTGAAGTATGAGAAGCTACCATGCTTTTGTGCGTTTTGTGGTGTGATGGGGCATGTGCATCTGGAATGTGGCTCGGAAGAGAACATGCTGAAGAAGAATTATAGTATGGTGACTGGATGGTTGCGGCAGGGGAAACATCGCGACCAAGTACCCGTGTGCGAAATGTTAATCCAGAGCGTGAAGGTTCCTCACAGGCATGGGCATAGTGGACAAGGGGGCCGAGCGGCTGGCCGGATGGCAGGAGGTCGTACAAGATGGGGAGGAGGTCGAGGTAGCGTTTGGAAGGAGAAGGACGTTCTAGCAAATGATAGTTCTAACTATCGCAAAAGGATGTCGGAGGATGCATGAATTAACGAGGAGGCTGGTGATGACGAGCTGCATGATACAACTTGTAGTCCTCAAAAATCAGCTTGTAATAATATAACTTCATGCATCATACTTTGATGAAAAATCATGCTCCTAATTAAATTCCCATGCCACGTGAATGGAAGAACTAGGAACCAGGGTGCCAAGAACCAGCAGATCGATCCGATCCTACTCACTTCTCTCTCACCTGACCTGATCACGCTCTGGCCGCAAAGGATCCGTAATATGTTCTGATCAACGAGGTCGACGACGCTCGGAGGAATGGCGGCGGCGTCAAGCACAAGCGGCGGCCGCAGAAGCACGCGAATCCTCGCGTGATCAGTTTGGGCGATATCGGTGGGGGACCTGCCATGCACTTGCGCAGTTATTCTAGGGGTTATTGGCTTTTTTTAATTTACAGATGAGATAGGAGAGTGGGGGTTTATGTGTAAATATCTGAGACACCATTGGATGGCTATCGTGTGCATCAAAGAAGCCGCTTGTACGCTTGCGCAGCAGTCGGACCCCTCAGTGACAACGTTACTTGGAAAGGAGCACTGGTGCTGGTGAGGTTTGCGGCTGCCAAGCAGTGGAATGAGGACATGGTACAGATCTGTTTTAGCCCTGCTGTTGCAGATTCCATTTTGAATATCCCCTTGAACCATAATTGGGTTGGTGACCGCATATCATGGACACTCACCAAGACGGGCATATAAGTTAGCATATCTATCTATATCTATACCCTTTAAATCTGTAGTGTTCCAACCCCATCTGTTTCCGCCGTCCCCGCGGTCCGTCGTACCGATCTTCACCCCCATCCCCTCGTCTCCCCGCACACCGACCTTCGCACCCGCCTGTATCCGGTGCTGCCTTCCGAGTGGATCCACTCCGCCTCACCTGCACTCTGTCGCCTCCCCCTTCCTGCGGGTCCTCGCCACACCCGCCGCCACCGCGAGGAAGAAGGAGAAGATGGAGGTGTGCCGCCGTAGAGGACTCGGCAAAGCTCCTGATGTGGGGCGGAGAGGATGACGACGTACGCCAGATCTCGCTGGTGCTCTTTGCGGCGGCGACAAAAGGCGAGCTCGAGGAAGGAGATGGTAAGGAAAGGAAGCGCGCCGCGGAGACAGAGGGGCTATGGAGGAGGCAGCTGGCGGTGGATTGGGCAAGCAGGTCTGTGTCACGTTGCCGCCGCTACGCCTACAGCCTACCAAGCCGCCGCAAGCATGGGCAGTCGTCAGTCCGCGTGGATCTAGAGCGGCAGAGGTGATGGGCGCCGGCGGCGATGCCGAGCTGCTATTCTCCCTTCCTCTCCCTCCATGAACCACCTCGTCCACCCCTTGTCGCCGTTAGCCAGATGAGGTTGCGGTGGCGGCATCTTCCCCTCCTCCCCAATCCCATTCATGTCAGGCCGCTCGCGAATGTGAAAGTGGATGCTCCAGCAGTGGCATGGTCGCTCGCAAAGGAGGTAGATGCTGCTGCAACGGCACAGCTCAGCCCCATGCTCCCTTCTCTCTCACCGTGTCCTCACGTGTCCCCCTGATTCACGCCCTCATATGCAGAGATCCATGGAGGTTGAGGTCGCCGGCACCGACGTCACCCGCACTGATCAATGTAGGATTCATCATCAACTTGATTTGGTATAAGAAGACAATTGACCATTGACGCTGTTAATCTGATTGTTTTGTTATTTTACTTGGCCGAGAAGTTGGCCTGGCCATTCAGCCTGCTTTTATCACTAGAAGAAAATTACCCATCAAAGCATCAGGTAATATTTCTTTGGTTCCTTGGGCGCTTTTTGTGATCTGGAACATTTTAGTGTCTGCAAAATGGGTATTTAGGAACATCTCAGTGTATTGTTAATGCAGTGCTAGACAGCAAGATAGGGTGTCAGTAGTTCTATTCGAGTTTCTGCAAACTCTTGTCCATTTTGTACGGTCCATATTGCGGTACAAAAAGTTAGGAGCAAGAAGTTACTAATAAGCTGTTTTCCATGTAACATTCACTTATTTACTAGATTGTTTACTATATATTGAGCTTGCCTTAAACCGGACTGGAGGATATCTAATTCCAATATTGTTTACTATTGAGCATGTCTTGAACCGAATTCAATAATAGCCAAATCCAAGAAATTTGGCTACCAAAACAAGGCCCAATTTAGATTTCTGAACATGTAAACAATCAATGAGTTTTATGGTTTATTTTGTGTAAGCACATTCACACTGTCTTTCTTCTGTTTTTGGATTTTATCAACAGTTCGCACAACAACAATTAGCGAGCGTGGTATGGATTGTGGGAAGCTGACACTGTCTCATTCTCTGCCTGGCACGCGAAGTTTCAAATTTTATTGAAACTTTATCTAAGACAGTAGATTCTGAAAAGTCGGTATTCAACCTTCAAATGATATAGGATGCGAAATTAGTTTTTGCTGATATTAGGAGAACTAATAGATTTTTCTTATAGAAGCTGCAATTGGTTGTCCAAATCCATTGTTTCTTGTTTACTTGAACTCATGATCATAGTACCACAGTCTAGGAAATTCAACTGAAATGAGGCTTCTGTTTTTACAGTTCGAGTGTCATTGATCAATGTGCTGCTCACTTTTTGCAAACATTTTAATAGGGATTACAATTCCACATTTAGAATTGCACTGCATACATTTTCTTATCTTTTGTTTTTCTCTCCAATGCATGCAACTTGATTGATGCAATGCCGGACCATGCCTGTGATCTAAACCATCCTCTGTAGCCTTGCTATCGTCTGGGAAAGATGTCTTTCAGCCAGGGATTAAGTCTTTCATCAGTACTTGTCCCAGCTCTATTGTCTTTCATACAAATTAACTGCAAATATGAATGGTATCTCTTTGGTTTGGCTGAAGGAAACAAACGCCGTCGTTGGACTGTGCTCTCTGTGTCTCAGATTATGAGGGGTTCAAGCTTGAAGGTGTTTGGACTTTGGAAATTGGACACTTAACCATTCATTGGTTCAGTAATAGCCAGAATGTGGTATTCATGGTAACCAAAGTTGCAAAAATCAAATTTGTGAGTTATATGGTACCTTTGAATGCTGGATTTAAAACCGTAAGTCATGTATGCAATCTCCAAACGCATTTGTTGTTTAATATTGTAGTTTTTGTTGTTGCTTTTCTCGGAACAATGATGCCGAATCTTTCTGAGTTGAACTATATCCTTGCACAAGTGCCTTTTGATTTGTGTAGAAGCTTAAAACTCAGACATCATGGCTTGTCATCAACTTTTCTCTTTGTTACCATGAGATGGGAGTTAAAGAACAAGAAGGAATTGTTTATAAATAACAAAAACTGTTCACTACATATTGTTCTTACTTTTCCAGAATGTCAATTTAATACTATTGTCTTTGTACTTAATGATTTTACTTCTCGGATGAACGAATTTGAAAACGTTTCTCTTCCTGTAGCAACGCACGGGTACATAGCTAGTGTTATGGCTAAAGGTGAAGATGTACACCTTAAGGCGAGTACCAAAAAGGCAAGGGGAAACCTTCTGATCAAGCGTGTACAGCAAAATACTGGAAGTGCTTGTGGAGTATCAAAGCCCCACCTAGATGAAAATCATTCTAGGGAGATTCGTACTTGATTGTATCCCTACAGGTCGGCAACTTAAAATAAGAAAGATCAAAGAATATGGCCTTTGTTGTCATTGTGGAAGAGATGAAACTATTGAACATACTTTCATACTTTGTCAATATGTTGCTGAAATCTGGAGGGAATTGAAAAAAAAAATGTGGTTTCAGTAAACTGAGTAAAGCTTTTATATCACCTCGACAATTTGCAAACTTGGCTGGCTGTACTGAGAGGGAAGCCACTATCCTAGTGATAACCTTTTGGCATATTTGGAAGACGAGGAACGTAATGCGTAATGGTGAATCTGAATTGTGTCCACACTGTGTAGTACAAAGGGTTCTTGCGTATGTGGATATGGTGCTGCTGCATATGTATGAGTCTGTGTTCCAATAGGTGTGCATCCTTTAAGCCAAGGCACTAGTATCCACCGCCGAAAGGATGAGTAATGATAAATATGGATGGAGCAGGTTTCCAGAAAACAATAGAATGGGTTTTGGTGTTGTAATCAGAGACCATGAAGGAAATTTCCTGGGTGTGTGCAGGCTGAACATTTATAAGATTACAAACCCAGCATTACCAGAGGTAATTGCTTTCATGCGAGCAATCATTTTTTCTTTGGGGCTCCGATATAATCAGATCATCATTGCATCTGATTGCCTATCTTTGATTCAAAAGCTCAAATCTGAGGCCTTGGATCGCTCTCACACAGATATCATCGTCAAGGACATCAAGATGTCAACTTGTGCTTCTGATGTTGTTTGCTCTTTTATTTATGTCAGTAGATGTTGTAATAAGGTAGCTCATGTTCTTGCGAGGTCGGTTGTTCAGTCGTCTGAATCTGTGTGGTTCTATGTAGTGCCAGGCCTTCTCTTTGTAATGAACTGTTCTAACTTACGAGAAGCTACCGTATTTTTCAAAAAAAAAAAAAAAAAAAAAAAAGAACAGCCGTAGAGGCATCTTGGGAGACCGTGGCAATCAATAATGAGGCTAGCGGGCCAGTGACGAACGAAGCAGCAAGCGAAACACCTGCTCTGACCGATTGTCTGCGGCATTCAAGAGATCTAACTGCAAGGTAGTCACACCCCTTGCTCCTGGATTCTAGCAGACGAGCGCCGTGAGCTCTGCGTGGCCAAGACTGGTGCCAGGGTAGGGGATACTCATGCTCTTCAGAATGGTTATCTGCAGAAGCATCTTCTTCGAATTGAGCTTCATCATGTGCCTCATCAATATGTTCCTCTCTTGGGCTCTACATGAAACATTCAAATAATATATACCGGAATTATATATCTAAATATTTTGGTGGAATTTATACTGGTAGCACATAAGCAAATGAAACACGGCCTAAGGTTCTAAGTAGCCTTTCCTGTACTATAGAGGCAAGTCCAGAAAATGAATAAATGTTTACAGGAAGCACACCTGTGAATGGGGTCTTGAATTTGAACCTTTCTATGATGCAAATTTACATTTTGCCTTTCTTTCTCGTTCCATCCTTTCCTCTTGGATTTCTGCTTGCATATCCCGTATACATTGTTCTAAGGCTGCTTTTTACGAGGCAAAATTTCCATATGAAGTCTTGGTGTGTAGCACTTCAATCCTAGGGTACCAACATCTTGAGGAGTTCGACCTAGACCCAAAACACTAACCCGTCCTTTAGTTCTTTTTCTGCACAAGCTACAGCAAAGGCATCACCTTGTTGAATTCATCTTTCCTGCAACGGGCTTCAACAATTGCTTAAGTTTGTTCTAAAAAACGTTATTTTGAAGGAAACACTTACAATTATTGATTCTTCGAGGTGGACACCCTAGTTTCTTTTCCTAAAGTGTTCTAATTCAGTTGTGAAAATGCAAAACAAAAATGCAATAAAGTGCAGTACAAGTGATAGTTCATATCTCCTATAATGAAATCAACACCCAAAGCTCTGCGGGTAGGATATCCATGTCATCCGGTAACCCGTTAACCGTCTGATCAGCTGAACTCACGATCTCGTCCGTTCGTTGTGAAATAGTTTGGGTCTATCGCCCTTTAAGTCACAAACCCGTAATCCCGCGAACCATCGTGAACCCTCCCCTCGCCTCTCGCGCTCCACCTTCCTCCTGCCATGCGCCCGTTACCCGTGGCTCCGCGTAACCGGGCCAAGCCGTCGCCCATGCCCGGCCTCGGCCTTCACCGCCATCCCTCACCGGCCACCTCGGCTCTGAGCGCCACCCCTCTCCCGACCATGCCGGACGCCAATCGCGACCTTCTTCGCTCGCTGCCCTACCGCCACCGCCGTCGGGCACGCTTGCAGCTCAACCACGGCAGCTCCCCTCCCTCAGCCCGCGAGGAGGTCACTCGTCTCCACTTTGCTCTCCAGCAACGCCCGAGCCGCCGGCGACGGCGCACGGAGGCTCCACCTCTCTGCCGCTACCGGCGCTGGGTCGGGGGCAAGTCGGCCGCGCCGTCACCAAGGAGCCCCGTTCGGCGCACTCCTCAGCGTCCGGACCTGCTCGCTGTGGGGCATGGCGGATGAGGATGCGGCAGCGGCGTCCCCCGACCCTGTGGCCCTAGCCCGGTGGGCGCAGGCCTTCTACCTCATCCGGTTCGACCTACCGACCTGGAGTGTGGGCAGCTGGTTGAGGCTTGCTTCCCTCCCAACACGCTGACGGCGCTCGGCGGCTGCCTCGACCGCCTCGTCGCCTTCTTCCCCACCGCTCCTCCGTCCACGACTCGCTCTTCTCCTTGCGCGCCTAGACCTGTCCTCCCTGCGATGCGTCTTCTCTACGGCTTCGTCTTTAATCGCGCTAGGATGAGCGCCTCCCCCGCGGCGGCGAGCAGAACTCAGCTGTCATCCTCCCCTACGCCCCCTACTCCTCGCTCTTCCGCCTGCTGCTGCAGATCCTCGGCCCGCTCTGCTTGTCCTTCTACTCTTCTTCTCCCCCACGGCACCACACAAGGCAGTGCCCATGGCGGCCTCCCCCATGACGGCCTCTCTCCTCTGCTCTCCACATCCAGCGATTAGGCAAATAGGCGGTGAGAGGTTGGATGAGTTAGAGATAGGGGCGGGCCTAGTATAGATTCATGGGTATTCAGTTGAATACCCAAGATTTCTAAGAAAAAAAATTAAATATATATAGTGCATATAATACATATGTGAATAATAGTATAAGAAAACATAGAAAATATTGTATTTAGCCCACAATAGCTGTCTTCCTGGGCCTTTATCACCAATCTCCATCCCCATGCCCCACCCCACCAGCCCACCTCCTAGCAGCACGCCAGGAGCAGTCAAAAAAAAAAAAAAAAAAAGAAAGTAGCACGCCAGGATCAGCATAGCAGCACGCCAGGACCGTAGCTGCACGCCCAGACCTGTTTTCATGCCTAATGCTAGGCGGCAGTGGACAGCTAAAGAGAAGAATTTGAATGATTCTTTGGTTATTTTCATTAGATGGGAATTTTTCTTGCAAGTTAGGGATAGGGAATAATCGTCAGTCATTTTCAGAAAATTAAGGATCGGAAAGTAATTCTATAATCTGTAAGTATTCTTGTCATTTTGTTCTCTTTTGCTCTGCCTCTAATCATTTCATATGTTGCCACATTGCTACGATGAACAATTAGTGCCTCTATATGTTCAATAATCATGAATTTTATCAATTGTGTGAATATATTGAATGCTGCTCTATTATGTGATATATTTGAGTACCACCAATATATATTATGCAATTAGCATTGCGGGATATTTATATATACCAAATAGTAGGTTTTAGATAATAGAAAAAAATAACCTATTCAAATTTCGAATACCCAAGTTGAAAATTCTAGGGCCGCCACTGGTTAGAGATGGACAATATAATCCCTTCCCCACCGGTTTTGGACATCTTTATGGTCCATATCGTCCAGGTGGAACAGAGGACACATGTTACATGCTTGATATCAAGACTGGAGATTTCTCAAATCTGTCGGATGAGATTCAGTTCTGTCTACCCACATTGGTAAGCATTTATCACAGCGTGTGGTTTACTTTGTGTTTTGCATACCTCCATTTACCTTGCTGCTGCAGTAATTCTTTTTCCGTTTCCACCGTAGTTTGGATTGTTGGTGCATCTTCATCTTATTTGACAGTTAACTGTTAGGTTGTTCGTATCAACATATATAGTGCTGTCATAGCAAGGTAAAACCAATGTAGTTCCTGCTATGCTTCTTGATATCCAAGGGAATTGATGAGAATTCAGTTTGCTGGCCGTTCAGGTTTATCCACAGGTATACTGCTGCTTGTGCCTAAGTTATTGCTCTTACGGCTCACTGATGATGTTTGTATATGTTTAAAATATAATGATTACTGTGACAAGAGAGCACCATTTCTGGGGAACATATTAGTGTTACGCACCTTTAGTTTGGAACAAGGAAACACCCTTGAGCAATTGATCTAAACTATTTTCGCATCGGCCACCTTTCATGTTACATTTTGTCACCGAAAATGCGGATGTAAAAGTTCACACAGCACTTGCAATGGGATTTCTGATGTTCTAAGGGCGTGATTGGTAGCCTGCAGTTGGATCGTCCTGGCTGGTGGGAAGCAACGCACGGCTGTTTGGTTGTCCACACTTGCATTTGGCCAGCCAACATTGTTTGTTGAGAAAATTCTCTACAAGCCATCCAATCTTACCGGATTTCTCCACAACCCACTGAAAAACTCATTTGGCTGTACAAGTCACCGAATCAGTTTTTCGCTTCTCTGTGTGCCACTGCCGTGAACAGTAACAGTAACGGCTGTTAAGTTTGGTGTGGAAAGACAACATTGCCCTTCTTTGGCCAAATGTTTATTTCTTGAGATCTCTTATTTCTTTCTATGCCACTATGGGCAGCAAGGAAATGCACTAAAATGGGTCTGTTCCACATGCGAGTACATATTAAATAGAGTACAATCTGCATAAGTTGTTTCTCAAGCTTTAATGCAAGACGTGAAGATACAGTATAATCTCATACACTCATAGTCCAAATGCAAGTGATATTCATAGTACACGATCATAGGAAGTAGCCAGTGACATTCATAGGTCACACAACCTTACATAGGGCAGTCGTACATATTAAATAGAGTAGCACAGGTTTAAGTCTTACATAGGGCAGTCGTACATATTACATAGGGCATCCATTGCAGAAAATGTCTTGGACATTACCAAAATAACACAGATTTAAGTTTTTAGGCAAAAGATCGCCTGGACAACATGAAGTGTTGCCTGGCATAATCACAAGATCAAATCTGAAGCTTTCTCTTGCTCCTAGTACTCATTGCTGGGCTGTCAGGTGTTGGCTGGCCGTGTCCCTTGCTCCTCGTGCAGTTTGCAGGACTATCTTGAGGAACATGTACTGTCTTCTTTTTCTCTGTCTTGTTCTTGATGTTCTTGTTCTTGTTCTTCTTCTCTTTGGCCTTGCTCTGTTTAATCTCCTTTGATTGTACTTCAGGAGGAGGGAGGACAATAGCAAGTGGAGCAGCAACAACTTGGTTCGAACCAGATCCTGACATCCTGGAGAATGGATTCATACATGAGCTTTGGTGCAGCTAGCTAACCGTGCAGCGGCAACAGGTTTAGGGTGTAGTTCGTCTCACCTTATCCCAGTAGAGATGGTTGCTGCTGGATTTTTCTTCCTTTTCTTGGCAGGAACAATAGCAATCTCACTGTTTGTCTCAGGTGGGAACACCATCTTGACTGTGGCAAGTCCAGATGCAGTAGAGGCATCTACTCCGCTTGCCTCAGTAGTAGGTTCCTTGGGCTTCCTCTTCCTTGGCTTTGGTTTACCTCTGCATGGTTAAATGTGTGAGTAGAATATGACTGTACAAATGAAAGTAAAACCAGAAGAAGGAAATTGTAGAGAACCTGGCAGCAAGCATTTCAGCAATATCATTTGGATCACCCTCTTTGCATGTGTACCAGTGATGCCCTAGCTGCTTGCAAATTGGACATCTGTGTCTGCCTTTTCTACCACTTGTACCCTCACTAGAGCCCTTGAATCTCTTTGTCTGCCTTCTACCAGCTGTAGACTTGAGCAATGGAGGATGCATGAAAAAACCATGAGTAGACTCAGGCCATTGAGTCTTGTCTGGCAAGGCAGGAATTATACCCTCATAAGCTTTTCTAAACTTTTCAACTGAGAAGTACATATCCACATAGTCCTCTAACTTTTCATTTCTAATTGAAGTGATCATAGCTATTGCATGCAGACAAGGCTTGCCAGATATCTGCCACTCCCTACAGGTGCAAGTCCTCTCCTTTAGGTTGACTGCATACCTGTAACCAGAGCCACCTCTCCATGAAACCTCCCCTATGTCATTAGAGCTTCCAATTACATCCATGTTTAGATTCCTACTCCTCTCTGCAAGATTCTTAACAATGTGTTCTAAGATCTTCCCTTGCATTTTCTCTCCTAGTTTCCTTCTTTGGTGAAACTTGGCCATTAGTTTTTGCCTTAGTGTATCCAACAAAGAGTCCAAATGCATGCCCTTGTGTCCCTTCACCCAATTGTTACAACTCTCTGCAAGATTGTTTGTCACATAGTCCACTTTGCTCAAAGTTGAGAATTGGCTCCTAGTCCAAATCTTGTTGTGGTTGTCTCTCAAATACTTCACAGCTGCTGGTTTGGCCTCAGCCATAGCTTTCCAATGCTTCTCAAAGTAATATGGATTCCATGCATATGCTGCTGGCCACAAGTTGTCATCAAATACCTTTCCACGATAACTCTTTTTGAAATTATTCACTAAATGAACCATGCATTCTCTATGTTCTGCACTAGGGAACACAGCTGTAACACTCTCCATAATTGACTTCCCGGCATCAGTGCATATAGCTAAGCCTGGTGGTGTGCCTATTGCATCTCTCAGCCTCTCCAAAAACCAGGACCAGTTATCTATGGTTTCTAAATCAAACACACCAAAAGCTACTGGAAATAGCCATTTATGTCCATCAACTGCACATGCTACTGCTAGCTGGCCCCTAAATTTTCCAGTTAAAAAAGTGCTATCTATTGCCAAGTATGGCCTGCATCCATTCAAGAAGCCATCTACACAAGCCTTAAGGGCAAAGAAGACCCTCTTAAATCTGTTCTTCTCATTTATTATTTCATGATCTATCACCACAAAACTATCAGGGCTAGCCTCCTCTACAGCTGCTTTGAATCTGTACAGGTTATTGAAGCTTTCATACCAATCACCATGCAGCTGCTTTAGTGCTAGCTCCTTACCATAATACACCCTTTTGTATGAAATTGTCACCTTATGCTCATCTTTAATCCTCCTCTGGAGTTCTTTTGGTCCTATCTCATCATCATCCATTAACCAATCCTTCACTTTCTCTACCACCCAAAATTTGGTTGCCTGCTTGAATTTTCCTCTCCTCCTTCTACTTGCACACCCATGAATATGGGGATTCACCTTCACCTGCATATAAAAACGCAGGCAACTAATAAATGTCTCATTAATTATATGGGATTGCGCAAAAAATAATCTAGTTGTTTACCTGAATTGATACATCGTCTTGCATCATTGAAGCATGGATCCTCCACTTGCAACCTTCAGTCTTGGCTGCACAATGTGCTCTGAATCTCCCTGGTTCACTCGTTTCAATGTCATATTCAAACTCATGTTTGACTGAGTGCTGCGCAAGAGCTAGCCTAAAAACATTCATATTGGCATAAATTGACCCCACAGTCATTGGTGGATCATTGGCATTGTGCACTTGTACAGGTTCATAAGGTGGAACTGGATCCTGATGCTCCTCATCATCAGAGAAATCATTCTCAGAATCTTCTTCATATGAATCAGAGCTAGGGATATATTCCTCCTCACGATCCTTTCCAAGCTTTGCTTTGTCAGATATGTCAACATCATCATCACTATAAATCCCCTCATCATCCACTCCAACATGTTCATATTCAGGATGTGGATTCATAAGGTAAGTGTCAGCTGGCTCATCTTGGCTGGGTTCAGTAGGCTGGCTAGATGTTTGAGCTAGGGTGATGGCAGAGGGAACACAATCAGCAGTAACTGTCTCAGATGCAGCATTCAAGGTAGATTTAGGTGCCTCACCAACTGCTAGTTTGGATGAGGAGCTCCAATCAGGTACAGGAACATCAGGCTTGCTCACATCAAAATACCCTATGGATAAGCGGATGGTTTTAGTGGCATCATGTTTTGCAAACATCGCAACTAGGTCCTGGTCAGTACAAACTTGCACATGGGAGTTGGATTCGTCACAAAAGTAGTACAACTTCACTACTTCAGTTGGGATACAAGGATTGGTGTGCAGTATATCATCAACAAAGTCTTTGAAATTCGTAGTATCCGAGTCTACAACTGTGCTGCAACTGTACCAGCTGCAATCTGCTCTACTGTTGTTACCAAAGATACGCATTTCCATATAGAAACTTGTTTTTGGGTCCATCCTACAGATGAACAAGGCATCAAGAACTAGATAGTGGCATCCAAAACTATGAAGTCTACACACAATCGTTCGGTACACGCAAAAGCTCAACCATAACATAGTGAGATTTGAGCATCTTACCCTTCTGGAAGCCATTCTGGATGAGACGACATTGGCCCCGTCGCCGTAGTGGGCGACACCACCCCCTTCCCCGCACTCCTATCGTCCATAGGCTGCGAAACCTCTACCCCATCCTTCTCGTCGCTGCGGGATGCGAGGAAGAGGAAAGGGGATCGAGGGCCGCACCCACGCGGGTCGAGGAAGCAGCCGAGCCTCGCGTGGGGTCGGGTCGCCGACGGGCCGCAGGCGGAGGAGCTAGGCCGAGCCGCGCGCAGGGTCGGGTCGCCGGCGGAGTAGCAGGCCGAGCCGCGCGCGGGGTCGGGTCGCCGGCGGAGGAGCAGGCCGAGCCGCGCGCGGGGTCGGGTCGCCGACGGAGGAGCAGGGCCGAGCCGCTCGCGGGGTCCGGTCGCCGGCGGGGTGCACGCGCCGGTAGGGGACGTCGATGGCAGGGACGCGGCCGGCGGCGGTCGTGGGCTCGCCCCCTCGATCTAGGGTTTCAGCCTTTCTGCGAGGAAGGGGAGGGAATGGGGATCCAGGGAAAGGACGATAGCGGCCGGGGAACTTCACCGCTTGGACAAGGGTAAGATGGACATAATTGAAAATATTGTACCGGTTGATGACTTCAGAACCTGACGGAAGCTAGCGGAAGTAACGGCAGTGGCAAATAGAGAACCGAAAAACTAACCCAGTCACTTGTATAGCCAGAGGAGTTTTTCGGTGGGTTGTGGAGAAATTCGGTAAGATTGGATGGTCTGTAGAGAATTTTCTCTTGTTTGTTTGGTTCCCTATACGTCTACGGTCACTTGCACTGTGGGGTGCAGAATCAGTGCTTGAGCCAGGCCCGTGAGAAACGATAATCAATTTCGTTTCTCCGGAGCCAGGTTCTGGCAGGCCTGGTTCGCGCGCCCAGGGTCACCTGCGAAGCGAACCAATCACGCCCTAACTGCATTCATCTGCATGACTGAATTCACATCCAGGTTTGGGGCTTCTTTTGTGCCATTCTGCCGGTGTGGAGCTAGCGATGAGTGATGACATTGGCCCACTTGCTCCCCATCCATGGCTCCACCGCCTCGTGGTTCGTCCCTTGCAAATCGATCCATTGCCGGCGGAATAGCACCGCTGCTGATGCTTTGCCTCCTCCCCTGGTCTCTTCTTTTGTTTGAACCCATCTATGGAATCGTACAGAACATGTCTTGTCTTCACATAGAGAAACAGTCAATCCAATTCTCTCAAAGATCGATTGTTCAACTGAATATATGAAATCTCCTATCTGTTGCATAATGCATGCATATCATCTGTTAAGTATAATGGCTAGGTCAGCATATGCTAAGTTATTTTGGCCATTTATGCCTATCGACCTGCATCTGCATTGCTTAGTTTCTTATTATAGTTATGAACTTGTAATGAGACTTTTTTATGCAAACTGTACCTGCAACAAAAATTATATACATTTCATTTTCTTTACTACTACATTGCCTCTCTGTGCTTAGATCATCCCTACTCAATTTAATGCCGAATAAACTGTTATCAAATCAAATGAACTAACCAGCTAACAAAACCCCCTCTCATATCGAATAAATTGGATATTCAGTATGCTTTCCACAATTTCAAATGAATGTGATCCTTTGGTGCGGTGGTGATTCTATTAAGTCTATAACTGAGTATGGTCTGAATTTTACACAAGGTACTGTCTTTAGAATTTTAGTCTTACGGTCTATTTTGTTCCCAGAACAGATCCTTAAGAATTAAGATATGATGTGTGATTCTGTGAAGTCTAAGGGCGTGATTGGTTCGCTTCGCAGGTGGCCCTAGGCGCGCGAACCAGGCCTGCCAGAACCTGGCTCCGGAGAAACGAAATTGATTCTCGTTTCTCACGGGCCTGGCTCAAGCACTGATTCTGCACCCCGCAGTGCAAGTGACCGCAGACATATAGGGAACCAAACAAATAATGTTGGCTGGCCAGATGCAAGTGTGGACAACCAAACAGCCGTGCGTTGCTTCCCACCAGCCAGGACGATCCAACTGCAGGCTACCAATCACACCCTAAAGGTTTCAAGCCATCATCTAAGAAAATTTAAATGGCAAGAACTCTTAAATTAATCAGTGTGGTGGCATTCTTCTAAGTACTAACACAGACTTATTGGCAAGAACTGTGTGTGGTTGATTTTCTTTGACGATTTCTTCTCTACTTGGTATAGCAATACTTGCTCCGATCCTGTGGCTCCAAGAAGGAAGATGGATAAGACCTAACGCTACGAGATCGAATGATGTGATTGAGATTAGTTGGCAGAGAGGCAATGCACGGAGGCGCGATTCGGCGATCTAGGCAAAGATTAATTTCAGGTTGGAGATTGCCCTAAGTTTGGCTTGTATTATTGCACACGAACTGTTTCTTATATTACCCAACCTGTTAAGAGAATGTCTAATATTCATTCACAGGCTCAATTATCTGTCAAGTTGATGTCGTCAATGGCTGCATTCGGTGCATGCAACCCGCTGAATCGCAGTTGATGGCTGCTCTTGATTCTCTGCATCTAACGTGTTTCATAAAACAGATATACAGATAGATGCAATATGTTGGTGTCTGTATGTACAGCGATGGGTGATTGCGAGGCTTATAATGTAGTGACCACTGTGTCTATGTCCTGCATTCTAAAAAAACGCAAAGAATCTCTACAATAAATAGTTTGGTGCAAACAAAACAACGAGTTAACAAGATGGGCGCGGCAACGTCGCGCCGTTGTTTCTAGTTCATAACATTTTATGACCGGAACAAGCAAAGCTTTTATGCCATATGTATGATCTAGTTCCAGCTTTGAACGATTGACCTTGGCAGTTGCTAGTCGTTGCTGCTCGTACACATTTATAGGGGCATATTAATGTTTTTTCTTTTATTTGCCATATTTTCTCCTGAAAGGACACCATAGCATGAGAACTTGGCATGTGACAAACCATTTTGCTATGATACATGACAACATTTGTCCAATGGACTCTCCGTTGAGAAAATTTGGGTTGGGAGGAGGTAAAGGATTTGCTTCTGTGGCCAGCATTCCCATGCTACTCATTTTATTTTCTCTGCTCATTTGTGCTTGCTGTGTCAAAAGCGTGAGCAGTAAATTTTTTAGTGTTAACAATAGTCTATATTTATTAGTTGTTTTGGCCATCCGTGGAACCAAGAAATACATTCGTTCATCTGATTAAAAAAGGCATAGGCAAAGCAACAGCAAAGAAATCAAACGGACCTCACCTGGACCTTGCTATAGATTTGGGGATAGGTGACAGGTCGATTGAATAACTTTGGGTGACGATGGGAGGCCGTGGGCGATGGCAGGGCCCTGATGCAGTCCTTGGTGTCGGCGTGGCGTAGTCCCCGGAGGAGGGGGTGCAGTCGCGGCGGAAGTGAATTCCGGCGCGGCGGCACAGTCTTGGGACGGCAGCGCACTCGCTGGTCGCAGCGCCGGCTGGGATCTGGCTCGCTTCCTGGGCAGGTGCGCGGCAGCCAGTGGGGGCGCACATGGTGGCGCCGTGGCGGACGGTGAGAAAGGGATCGGATTTTTTGGGGGAGACCGAGCCGCGCAGCCGCGTGCGTAGCGTAGGGGCATGACACGGGATATATGCATTCGAATACACGTAATTTTTTTTTCTCAGATTTGGATACGAACAATGTCAAAATACTTCGGATATTGATATACATTCCGTCACCATACTAATACCCAATTTTAAAATCCAAATATAGATACGGATCGAATACTAACGGTCTGAATTCGGATATCGGGCGATAATCTAGGTGTACCCGAACCATTGTCCACCCATCCCTAATTCTATTTTTCCAGAAGTACTATTGGGCCGAAATCTCTGTGGACCAATTTCTTCTCTTCTTTATCATCTGCGCGCGCAGCGAGCTGTCTTGGTAGCCATTTCTTTTCTCTCGTTCTCGAAGCGTGCATCCGTGGAGGTATTTTTAATTTATTTCTCCAATGTCTTTATTCTGACACTGTTTTTTTCTTCACAAACTTTGCGTGGGTGATAATTTCTTTTTCTTCGTGCATACGTCCGACATTGACGTTCTCTAATTTTTTCTCCATTATTTTTCTCCGTAAGCATGTTGCCCAGCATCGATGTTCTTTCTCTCCTTTTATATCATAAGTATATTGCCGCTATTGATGTTCTCTATTTTTCTCTGTTAGTATGCTACTAGACTAGGGATAAATGTGTGATGTATATTTTATGTCCGTCATTCAACCGATGATGTTTGGTAGCATGGTATTTTTACAGTTTCTATGCAAAACCAAGTTTCTGCTAATACTATGGTTTTTCAGGCCTTTAAGGTGTTTGATTGACATCTATAAAACACTGTTTTAGAAACCATTGTAAGTGCAGCAATGCTTTTTAGTGGTTTTGGTGGATTGAGTGACAACGCGATTAAAGGTCTAATCTCTTTGTGAGATGACTTGACAGGTTTTCACAGGTTATTTTATAAGCAAGGAACCACTACAGGAAAAATGTATTTTTTCGTGGGCCGAAATAATTTCGTGGGTCGGTCCAACGAAATTAAGAGTGTTAAATTCGTCGGCATCACGAACCGATGAAAATAGTTGTAAATTCGTCGGTCCATCTGGCGGCCCACAAAAGTAGATGATGTTTTCGTCGGTCCGGGCTTGGTCCACGAAAACTTGAGGCAACCTTAACTGCGCCCGACTTGCCCTTTACCCTCTCCAGTACACTCGACCGACGCACACAGCACACATGCACGCACACTCCACCGCCGCCGCCGCGCCCTCGCCACCTTCCTGGCTCGGCGCCGTTCCACTGCCGCTATGCCGCCTCCTCGGCTCAGCGCCGGTCCACAGCCACTGCGCCGTCTCCCCGGCCCCGGTCCGCCGCCGCCGCGCCGCCTCCCCCGCCGGCCTCGGTCGATGCCGGCAGGATCCGCGCCGCGCCAAGGCCCAACGCCGCCTCCCCGGCTCGGGCACCGGCCCCGTGCCGCCTCCCCCACCCCGGTCCGGATCCAGCGCCGCGCCGAGGCCCCGCGTCGCCTGCTCCCCTCGGCGTCCCGTACCACCGGCCGAGCCCCCGCGCCGCCCGTGGCCCCCAGTCTTCTACGCCTCCGTCTCGGGCGGTGGATCTAGGTGCGCCTCCCTAGATCCCCCTCTCCTCCCCTTCCTCTTCCCCTACTCATTCTCTTCCTCTTTTTGCTAGGGTTTGAGCGCAAGATCCAGTCGAGGTCATCGTCTGCTGCCTGGCCATCGTGGCCCTGAGCTCCTTCCTCGCAGGCCATGACTCCGAGCTCCTCCCTCACCGCGCCATGACTCCGAGCTCCTCCCTCACCGCCTCCTCCCTCATCGCGCCGTGACTACAACTTCAAGGTAAGGTCCCTGATTCTCGCCTCCTCCCTGTGCTCTATCCCTCATTCACTGCAGTAGTGAATCATCTGGTAAACGCAGGCAAGAATCTCCAGTAGTGAAGGTGAATCACTCTACGTTGATGCTCTATGCATTTTGTTTAGGCAACCAAAGTGACTTTATGTCCTAAAGGAATAGTGCTTTATTGAATGATGCTACTGCTGTGTTGCAGTCTCACTGGCGTTGCCGCGCAGGCGTTGATAGACCAGTTCGTTGTGCACTGGTATACACTAAATCATAGTTATACCTATTCAGATGATATAGCACATGACTATGACTAAATGATAAGGAAAAGAGTCCATCTCTTGGGGTAAGGAAATATAAAGGTTTTATAATTTGTCCTGGAGATAAAAAAACTTGTACTAGTCTAGCGGGACACTTTTTATGTACATAAAAAGATTCCCACTATGGGTAAGGCACTATTAAGCATTGTTGATCAAAAGGTCGCCACTGTTGTTCCATATGGCAATGGTTTGGTACTCGAGGGAACTTTTAGTGTATAGCAAAAGAGTTCCATCTATCTTCTTGATCATAAAATTGGACTGCCAAAACAAATGAAAATCAATAACAAATATGTTGTTGAAGCATGTATAATAAAAACGACAAAGTTGATTTATTACCTTGATTTTTTGTTTTTCCCTTGTGAACACATCCTGGTTGCTGTCATCATTGTTATATATGATTCTTTAAGTAAACGTAAAGATTGTTAGTAGTTGAATTGAAGTGAGAAGTTATTCTACGTATGTAGAAAAGAACATAAAGATAAAACTCATTGGTTTGTTAATTAGAATCAATAACTACTTAGTGTGTTGCAATGCAACAAAGATTCTTTTTATTCATTACAGCCTAACTTTACTATTTTAGAAAGTGTATAATATATTAGGAATTAGAATACTTACGAAGTGTATGTATTATAAGGACAACGTGATATTCATACCTCGTCTAGGTTCTTCTGATTTGTGTTCGTTGATTTATTTTCACCTGCAATAGAATATAATAATATTTATAAAGCAAAAATAGAGCATAATGATATTATTCCGAGGTGTAAGTACAGGTAAAGAACAGAGAGTGGTTGTAAAGAAAATTAGTTTTTTTGTTGGAGGTTCATTTTTTTAGAATGTCATATCACAAGTTTGTAACTATAATAATCAGCTAAGCAATGTAGCTGAAGATCAGAAAAGGGGGGTCTGAATGTTGGCAGTTGGTAGGATTTTATTTAGTGTGTTATACCTTGAACTAAAGCCAAAGATACATTACAAGTTTGTAACTATAAGATTCTAAGCAATGCAGTTGCAGATTCAGGTAACAGGGTCTGAATGTTGGCAGCTAGTACAGTTGTTTAGATAACAGGGTCTCAATGTTGGCAACTGGTACAGTTTTTTAGTGACCGGACAAGCTATGCGCGAGTATTGGGATGGTGACCTAGGCATTCTACTGAACACATGGTATGCATGCATCAGCTGAACAATGGATCTTTGAGAGACTTAGATTGACGAGGCCAGGGCAAGAGGCATAGCACCGCTGCTCGGTCCTTGCTAGCCAGCGTATGGATTGGCGCTTAAAGTAGTAGTATCACTGTAGTAGTAATAAGAGAGCGGCAACAATTTCCATTGGAGAATCAAGCAGCGACGAGGTACGAGAGGGAGATACGCACGCATTGAGACAACCCTCGGCCCTGGAACACCAACCATTATTGGCTTATTGCTATACCACTATTTTGTATGAAGCTATTTTAATGATTGTAGGGGGGCTTTGTTTATCTCTTACTGATTGTTTCATGACCTATCTATTACAGTTGGTAGCAGAAACTAAATGAAGAAATGGACCTAAAACCAATAGAAGGAAAAAGGTAAAATCCACTCTCTTCTTTCATGCAAGTTTCGTAAAACTTAATGTATCAATCTGTGTGTTTCTACTCTGTGTGACTCTCAATATACTCTCACTTGGTCTAATTTCAGGAGTATGAACATATATGACTGACAAGAATGATAAGTGAGCATATTTTTCAAGAAACTTTAGCTTGTTTCACCCTGTGTATTTTGCCTTTGGAGAAGTACTGAACATTAGGTTAAAACAGAGTTTAAGCTGCAAAATAGCTACCCTTGTTAATGATTCGTATAGGTGCACTACCTGTAGTCCTAGCCTGCAGCTAGCAGGGCCTTTGTGTTGCTGTGGCACCAAATATCTATTGCTATGGAGCAGGAACTACTGCTGATACAGAGGCTGAGGCTGTAACCAATAGAAGGAAAAAGGTGTTTCTACTGCTTTAGAATATTGCTCCTTCTATTAGACATTAGGATATAGCTACTCACCCTGCCAGTATTTGATATTTTCCGTTTTTATGAACTGCGAAATTTGATACAGCTTACTCATCATATTACTGCTTATATAATCTTTTTATAATCTTTGATACAGCCATTTGATGATTACTTGTTGACAAGCAAAAGGGTCGATCACTTCAGTTTTTGGTTTATTTGCTTCTCACTATTGTAATCGCGTACAAGAGGATAGATTCTAATTGCTACGATCCTATTCACTGCTTCTATCCTGGGTTTTTGGAGTGTTAACTGTTTGGTGGATTGTGACTGTATGTTGTATGAGTGTTATCTGTTTGGTGGATTGTGACTGTACTATGTTGTATAATTATTCTAAATTATTTTTTGATTTTTCTGTGCTTTATGGAATTTTTCTAAGTATGTTATTATTTTTTAATGAAAAATGTTGTAATTTCGTGGGCCAACCATCTCCAGGCGGCCCACGTGGCCGGCGAAATTATCTGCCCCGACACCTGTAATTTCGTCGGCCGGGATAAATTCGTGGACAAGCCTACGAAATTAAGTTAAATTCGTGGGGCCCACGAAATTAAATATGTAATTTCATCCGAAATTCTTTCGGGTAATAATTTCGTCGGCAGACCGACGAAAAAGATGTATTTTTGTAGGTTTTGGGCTATTTTCGTGGGCCAGGCCCACGAAAAAAAATACTATTTTTCTATAGTGAACATGTAAATGAATTATAATGGATATATCTCATGATAAAGCATAATTGCTCTCACATGTTGAGAAATATGGTTATCACTGTACATTATTGTCATGGTCTTATGAATGGATCTTAATTGGATATATTTAGTAAATGCAAATGCTCAAGTGCAGGTTATCTTTGATCTGTCACATATTGATGCACTTTGAAGCAAGTGATCAATAGGGTTTCATATAGCGAAAGGTGACAAGGACTATTTCACATATTTGGATGTCACCGCATTGTATAGGGATCGTTTTAAATGACAAATGGCTGATATCATGAACACTCCATTGCTTATCCAAGCCAACCTTAAGTGAAGATCAAATATATTGTATGGTTAATGAGAAAATATGCTCCATCTACCTATTAGAGAGGTATTCATCAATGAAGTCCAACTTATTCAGCTCAAAAAGGATTGCTCTCATGATGAAGTTCAGCTTGGCTCTCTCTCTACTAAGATTATTGAAGACGGCATTATTCTTCAAGTCAAGACTCAACTGGATTTCAACTGGATTTTTATTTTATCTTGAGTATAGGCATGCCGTACTATCAAGAAGGAAGCTAAGCTTGGAAGCCACTAGTCAATGTGTGCTCTAGCTAGTTCAGAGAGTGTCGGACCATATCATCTTCAGTGATGATTTTGGCATTGAGTGTGAGAGCTCTCTGTCCTTAGTCTTGTGCTTAACTCTTAGCTAGGTGTATCTCTTATGGAGACATAACACCTAGCCTTCTTGTCTAGTGACCAAGGCATTTTATGCCTCAGCCTCTTGGCTCAGCAGCAGTATCACCGGACTATCCGGTGAGTGCCACCGGATTGTCCGGTGGAGCCGGTTTGAACTGCAACGGCTATCTAGCCTCCATCGGACTATCCGGTGAAGGCCCACCGGACAATCCGGTGGTGGCCTAACACAGTGCAACGGCTAATTTTGTAGGCATGCGTATTTATACCCTCTCACCACCTCTGTGTGAGGTGGCTGCTTCCCTCCAACGTCTATACACATTCAGAGGCCTGAGAAACACTCCCCAACCACTCTCTTTGTGAGATTGAGCCTAAGTGTGAGATCTTTGAGTTGGGAGAAGAAATTGTGAGATTGTGTGAGCTTGATAGAACAACCTAGCTTTTGAGCACAAGTTGGCAAAGCTTCTGGCAAATGCTTTTGTTACTCTTGGAGGATTCCTCCTAGACGGCTAAAGCGTCCCGAAGGTCACCCGCTCCCCGGGTGGCACAATTCTTGTAGGTGATTACCCCGCTATTCGGAACAAGTGCTAGTGAGCATCCTTCACAGCCTTGGTGGTCGTGAAGGCGAGGCCGTGAGTTGAAAAAGACTCGAGCTCTTGGAGGGCGCCTCAACGGGGAAGTAGGGACATTTGCGGGTGAGCCCGAACCTCGGGAAGTAAATCTTGTGTCCTGTGTGCTGTGCCCCTGCTGAGAGCTTGCAACAAGCTTTGTGCTTGATTGCGTTTTCTTTAGTGCATTTACATTTGCTTCCGCTACTTTTACTTGTGTGTGCAAGCTCTTGTTGTGGGTGCAGGTGTGCATTGCTGAAAAGCTCAACACCACCAGAGGAACCTTTGTGACTACACTTCATAGCTCAATAAGTATTCTTGTGCACATCTACATACCTGAGCTATTCCTCTGTGTGACACCGGACTATCCGGTGTGGCCTACCGAACTATCCGGAGGCTACTGGACTATCCGGTAGAAGCCACCGGATTATCCGGTGAGAGCTGACTGGATTGTTTTAAGTGGTGAAAATTTCAGATTAGCCTATTCACCCCCCTCTAGGCGACATCAAGGTCCTTTCAACCATGTTTAGCCAAAACCATGGTATTTTCTCAATTTTGAAAACCGAAGTATCGACATGAGTTTTCTCCCATGCGCGCGCTCCTGCATACTTTTCCCCGCGCTCCCGCGTCCCTTCCCCGCCTAGCGCACAACACGGCCCGGCCTACCCCTAGTGAGCACCTCGGCCGGACTCGCATCCACCTCGGCATGGAGGACCAGGAGGAACAAGAAAAGCAGCGGGTGCAGCAATCACTGCATGCACCGGACTGTCCGGTACCACCCACCTGACTATCCGGTAGAGGCAGTGAGGCTGAACCAGCTGATGAAGAGCAGCGATGGAGACCAAGTGATGAATCTTGTTCATCTGTGTGCAGCTCCATCATCTCACCGTCACATCAGTGCCTCATGGCCATGGATGATGAAGAAAGTGAGGATGAGATGAGTGAAAGCGATGAAGAAGAAAGTGAGTATGAGATCGATGAAGAAGATCTAAAATTTGGCAAGCTGATCAAACAAGATCAACAAAGGGTGTTGAAGCTTGTCAAAGTCATAACAACTCAAAAAAGACCCTTGAGAAGCAAGAAGACCTTCTAATCAAGAAAATAGAGGATCTCAAGGAAACTCAATAAGAGAAGGAAGAACTTGAACTCAAGATCACAAATCTGAATCTCAAGTCTAAAAATCTAACCAAGAAAGTTGACAAGATGGCAAAGGTCACCTCCCACATTGAGAAACTTGAGAAGAAGAATAAAGAAAGGAAAGATTGGATCTAGAAGTTCCAAAGCAAGCATCTAAGCCTTAAAGAAGAAAAGGATGGGCTGCTCAATGAAAAAGCATAGCTCATCGACAAACTAAACATGCTTGAAATAGCATATGAGGTATTTGTGACGATGGTAAAATCCTATGAGCCTTCTGTGATCAATAATTCTTGCTCTTCAATTGAACCTATACTTGCCTGTGCTAACCCTTGCTGTTCAAAAGAGGGCAACCCTTGTGTTGAGCATGTTATTGTAGAACCTTGTGATGACATCATTGCATGTGAGAATGAAGAGCTCAAACAAGAGGTTGAGAGGCTAAGAAAGGAGTTGATTATGCTTAAAGGGAAGAGTTGCGTGCAACCTACTCAGATAACCGTGATGACATGGTGAACAAGCTTGAGGAGGGTTCAAACCGTGCACAACTCATCCAATCAACTAAAAAGCAATCTCAAAGTAAGATAAGCACTAGTGCAAAAGAACAAGCCAAATCAAAGAAGCAGAAGAGCAAAGCAAAGAGAAGGTGTTACTGGTGCAAAGTAAAAGGCCATAATGTTCAAGCCTGTCCAGTTCTCAAGTCCAAGCTTGTGAGCAGTACTGGCTCACCGGACTGTCCGGCACAGCCTACCGGACTATCCAGTGACACCGGACTATCTGGCAGCATGGTGTCGGACTATTCGGTGAAGCCAGTGGCAGCTCAAGTGAGAGCCAATGGACTGGCCTCATTGCTCTCCTGGTGTGATGAGTGATTGTCAACGAGCTCAAGCCCTCCGATGGACTAGAGGCCATCCGATGGACTGGAGGTAGATGATGAAGACCTCGATGGACTGAGGCAAAAGCCCTCCAATGCACCGGAGGCAAGTCTCGGCGTCGGTCGGCCATGGGAGCTCGGTACACGGAGGGGCGGTTCGGCAACGGCGGTGTAAGCCCTCCGATGGACTGCGAGGCGACTCCGATGGACTGGAGAAGCTAGGTGCCACCGTGGTGCTCCAACCCGAGTGCATGGCGCGAAGACGTTCGAGGGAGGCTTTGGCGGCTTCGGCTCAAAACCGTCACCCAAGCTACGAAGACTTGGCGAGTGGACCGAAACTCGTCAAGATAGAAGATGGGCCCAAGACTTGGCCCAAGAAGCCCGCAAAATAAAGTTTCCTGGTTTCTGACTTCAAAACCGGAGGAAGCTTCCGGACTACTGGCTACGTGGCGCATATCCAAGCGAGGCGTGGAGAAGAAGAAGATCAAGTCGTCATCGTAGTCGTCCGGTTGTATCTTTTCGGTTTGGCCCCTTCCGGGCATTTTTAGACTAGGGGTCTTAGTGTAATTGTGTCGTTTAGGGCCTAGGGTATAAATAGACTTGAGAGGCTCCCTTGGAGCTTATCTTGGCAGCCACAAACCCTAGTTTTCCTAACCCTAGCAGCCAAGGTCCAAAGAGAGAAAAGAGAGGAGATTAGCTAGGAGATGGGTGCCAAGTTTAGTCTAATCTTGTCATTAGTGGGAGGATGAAGGGAGGTAGGCTCTAGGGAACTTTTGTAATCTGATTTCATGAATTAATCCAAGGTTCCTTGTTGAGAAATTCCATGTCCTAGAGCAGCAATTTCATCCCTCCCTTTTTGCCCCCTTTCTAGTCTCGTTTTTCGTCCTGTTTCTTGGATTTTGGCTCGTTTTGTGTTGTCCAAGGATGAGACCTTTCTTTTGCTGATATTTTGCCGTGCTATGATGTGGTGAATCTCGCTAGCCAAGTGCTAGAATCATTGAACCACGAGCAAGGGCCGTTCTTGTCCAATTTCAGTTTTTCGGTGTCAACTCACCTACCTCACGAGATTTGCAATTCCCGTGCATCCCTTGATCTTTTGGAGCTGATCTTTTGGGATTTGCTAGGAAAGGTCCTTAGGATTGTCCATGCAAATGTTCGTGAAGTTTCATTGAGATTTGACCCTGTTTCGATCGATTTTTCGATGGGGGTGTCGGGCTATTTTTCTGCGCAGTTTATCGGAGAACTGACCGGACAAATCAATTGTCCTTAGGTTTGTCCGAAGTAGGGACTTTGGACTGTCCGGTCTATAGACCTCGGATTGTCCGGTCTGAAGGGTTTTTGGGCTGTTTTTGTGTCCTTCTTTGTGTTTGTCCGGTCAGGTCTTTTGGTAGAGAGAGGATTGTCCGGTTTAGTCTTTTTAGGGCTGTTTTCGTGTGTTCTTTGCTCCGCTTGCTTTGGGGTTTGTTTTTCTTGGTTTCTTTGGTCTTTGGAGTGTTGGTGTTTGCTTCAAACTTGTTTTGTATCAACCACTGCATGCCCATAATCTTCACTCACTGATCTTAAGTGAGGTATGCTTTGGTGTATTGAGTGGCTAGTGTGCGACACTTGCAAGCTTTGTAGCTTGTCTTGTTTTCTTTGTGCCTTGTCGTTCTCGCTTGTGCTTTAGTGTTTTTTCGTTTTGGGTTTCTCAATGTGTCCTATGGTTGGTAGCTTGTCCATGCTATGCAACTCTGCACATTAGAGAGGTGTAGTTTTAGGTGTTGTGTGTGTTCGTCTAGGTATAGTGTGTTTGTTCGTTTAGGTGTAGTTTGGTTGCTCGTCTTACGTCCGTTTCTTTGGGCGTTAATTCAAGTGCTTCCGCTTTCCACCCGATACGTATCTGTTCAGTGGACGGTATCGGGTGTGCGTGTGTTTTCGTGAGAGCGCACTTTGGGGGAATTGAGTTTGAGTTTTTCAAGTGCTCCTATTCACCCCCCTCTAGTCGCACGTCTCGGTCCTACAAGTGGTATCAGAGCCGGTTAGGTTTCCTATACCTTAACCGGTGACGAAACCGTAGCAACGATGACTTACTTCGGGAAAATTCCCGTCCTTGTCTCCGATGGCTATCCCTACTGGAAAGGTAGGATGGAGGCGTTCCTTGTTAGCCAGAGTCAGGACATATGGGATGCTACTCAGAGTACGACTTTTGTGGTGCTTCCAGTCGCTGAGCGTACTACGCAGGATATCGTGGCTCAGCATGAGGCGAATGCCAAGGCTGTTAACTTTCTCTTCTCCGGGCTTGGTCCCATGGATTATGAGAGAGTGAGTCACCTTAAGACTGCGCGTGAGATATGGTCACTGCTTAGTGCACACCATGAGGGTACTGCGACGATTAAGGCTAGGCTTGTGGAGACTTACCGGCGCGAATATGAGAATTTCGTCCAGAAGCCGGGAGAGTCAGTAGACGACTTGTTTGGTCGCTTTCTGTCGATCATCAACAAGTTACGTGTCTACTCTGCCCCCGCTGCCCTCCCATATACCGATCATCAGCAGGCTATCATGTTGCTGTATTCTTTGGACAGAAAAATATGGGAGATCAAGGTGAACTCAATCATTGAGTCGGCAGGGTATGATACGATTGGAGTAGAGGCACTCTATAGTAAGCTCAAGGCCACCGAGGTAGATTACAAGATGATGGATTCCCTCGCTTGTACAGGTTCTAAGAGTCTGGCCTTGGCTACCTCCTCTAGTGAGTCTGTCACTAACCCCATGTTACACAACTTCTCGTTTTCTGCTTTGATGTCTGTTATAGAGGAGCAGCTAGCGACGCTTGGGGATGATGAGTTGTGGCTGGTGTCTAGTCGCTTTCAGCGCGCCTATGACAACCGGATGAGCAAGAAGAGGGGAGATCGGCCCAAGTGCTTCGAGTGCGGAGAGGTCGGCCACTTCATCGCCGGGTGCCCTAACAAGAACGACTACTACAAGAAGGGCAAAAGCTACTCCCGCAACTCCGACAAGTACCACTCCGGCAAGGCAGGCTTTGACAAGCACCGCTCCAGCAAGCACGGCTCCGGCAAGCGCCCCTTCGGCAAGAAGAACTTTCGGAAGGCTTTCAAGAGCTACCAGAAGGACAATCGGAAGCGGGACAAGGCCTTCTTCGCCGAGATCGGGTTCTACAGCAGCGGATCTTCTTCCTCTTCGTCCTTGTCAAGCTCAAGCAATGAGGAGATCACGTACAAGAAGGACAAGAGGAACGATCAAGGCGGTCCAGCTGGCTTGTGCTTCGTCTCCACCAAGTCCAGGAGCAAGAACAAGGACAAGAGGAACTCGGTTTGCTCCATGGCGCTTGAGGACATGGAGAACAAGGATGACGGCAGCAACTCTTCTTCCGATGATGAGGTAACTCCTGAGCAAGCCGAAATCCTTGAGATGCTAGAGCAGAACAGCCGGGAACTTAAGGCCCAGGATAAGATGCTGGAGAAGGCAGCTAAGAAGCTGCAGAAGTTGAAAGCCCAACTTGCTGAGGCTTTAGAGGAGAACGAGAGGTTGAGGAGTGTGAGACCCCAATCCAGTGAGATTGAGTGCCCTACCTGTGAGTCTTTCATGACGGAGCTTGGTGACCAGAGAGATAGGTATGCCAAGCGGGTAGAGGAGATAGATGAGTTTAGAGCTGAGCTAGGCAAACTCCAGTCCAAGCTGGATGAGCCTACTTTGAGTGGAGAGCTTGAGTGTGAGTCTTGCCCCTGTCTAGCTAGAGAGCTAGCTGTTCTGAAGGAGAAGTTTGAGGGGCAGCTCATGGAGCTTGAGGAGCTTAGGGCTAGACCTACGCTTTTGGGTGCGTGTATGGTCTGTCCTACCTTGAGAAGCGAGTTAGAGCAGTTGAGAGCTGACTTTGAGGTGCTTTCAGCACCTACTGACACTTGTGAGAACTGCCTAACCCTTAGGATGCAGCTGATGGATAGGGATGCCACCATTAGGAAGTTGGAGAAAGCTATTGTGGTTCCCTCCCTAGACGATGACACTTGTGCTATCCAGACTGTAGTTCTGGAGGATCTAAGGGAGGAGGTATTGTCTTTGCAGAATGACAACAACAGGTTGAGAGAGGTGCTCAGTTGGGTATATGCGAGGCAACCCCAACTAGAGATGATCATAGAGAGCACCAAGAGAGCTGAGGGTGACTTGAGTGGGTTTGGGTTTGGTGAGTGCAGTACTTCAGGTGAGAAGAGTGCCCCAATTAAGGTCAAGACTGCACCTACCCAGCCAGGAGAGACTGTTGATGGGGTTTACCATGAGCCACCCAAGGCTGCCCCAAAGAAGCAGAACTGGACAACCAAGCCTTCTAAGGCTAAGCTGGACAAGATTGTTGAGGAAGAGCTTAAGCCCAAGGGCAAGAAGCCAGTCCAGCAGCCTATGCCACTCAAGGCCACACTAGCTAAGCCCAAGTCCCAGCCTAACCCAGTTCCTAGGAGGCCTGTCTACCACTGTGAGTTTTGCCAGCAGAATGGCCACCTGGAGGAGTTTTGCTTCAGGAGGAAGCGGGTTGAGAGGCAGGAGAGAGCTTGGGGGAACTAGGATCAATTTTACCAGGGTGGTAGGCAAGATCCTCCCCACCGCGGTGAGATGAGAGACCGCTTTGCCGGTGGTGAGAGAGGAGGCGGCTTTCAGGCTCGTGCTCTTGGTGGTGAGAGACGCTTTACCGGCCGAGCTCCTAGTCGTTTTCAGCGCGGCTATGGACCTCGTGACCGAGGCTTTGAGAGAGCTTTCGAGGGTTCACGCTTTGGAGGTTGTGGTTACCCTGATCGTCGTGATGATTTCTTTGATTGTGCTTATCCCACTTTTGAGCAGATGGCTCGGTACTGGTACAGCAGTTTTGGGACTAACCCTAGTGCCGGACCGTTTGTTCATCGTCGCTTTACTTGACTTTGCAGGATCGAGGCATGGAGGACGTGTGGATCATGGACTCCGGTTGCTCTAGGCACATGACAGGGCACCGCAAGTGGTTCTCCAGCCTCAACCCCGTAAGTACCAAGGAGTACATCACATTCGGGGACAATGGTCAAGGTAAAGTGATGGGTGTTGGTTCTGTTTCGCTCTCTGCTAAGCTTTCCCTGAGAGAAGTTGCCTTTTTCCGGAATTTGGGGTTCAATTTGGTTTCTGTTTCGCAACTTCTCGATGAAGGATTTGAGGTTCGTTTTAATAAGGGTGGGTGATGCGTTCTTGATGCTGAGGAGACCTTGTTTGCTCTTTGCTGCCTTTTGGTCAGGTTTTTAGGGTCGACCTCATATCTGTTTCTGGCCCTGCTCGCTGTTTGGTTGCTAGTCATTCTGCTGATATTTGGAAGTGGCATAGGAGGCTTGGTCACTTGAGCTTTGATCTGCTAGTCAGATTGAGTTCAATGGGCCTAATCCGAGGATTGCCCAAGTTGAGAGCTAAGAAGGACTTAGTATGCCACCCCTGTCGTCATGGCAAGATGGTTGCCGCTTCTCACATTCCTGTGTCTCAGGTTATGACCTCCTATCCAGGTGAGCTACTCCATATGGATACAGTAGGTCCCGCTCGGGTAGCGTCGGTCAGTGGGAAGTGGTACGTGCTTGTCGTTGTGGATGATTTTTCGCGGTTCTCGTGGGTATTCGGGATCTGGTACTGAGGTTGAGAAACGAGTCATAAGGCCATAAGGGCTATCCGCAGTGACAATGGCGGAGAATTCAGAAACTCTCGGTTTGAAAACTTCTGTCGTGACCTAGGTCTTGAACACCAGTTTTCTTCTCCATATACCCCTCCGCAGAACGGTGTTGTGGAACGCAAGAACCGCACACTTATTGAGATGGCACAGGCAGTGAATACGGCCTGTTATATTGCGAACCGGATTTTCTTGCGAGCTTTCCTTGGGAAGACCTCGTATGAACTTCGGTTTGGTAGGCAGCCCACCGTCAAGCATTTGCGAGCGTTTGGCTGCAGGTGCTTTGTGCTGAAGAAGGTGGGGCATTTGGACAAGTTTGAGTCTCGTTGTTTGGATGGGATTTTTCTAGGGTATGCTTCTAGTTCTAGGGCTTTTCTTGTGTGGATTTTAGAGGCCAAGCAAGTTGTTGAGACTTGTGAGGTTTCTTTTGATGAAACTATGCCCTCCGAGATTGTACCATCTCGGCAGGTCCAGCGGGATCATCCTCTACACAGGATGATTGGAGACATTCACCAGCGTGTCACACGCTCTTCGGTTAACTCTCTAGCCTTTTTCTCCCACTCTGCATATGTTGCTTCTTTTGAGCCCCGGGATGTGTCACATGCATTATCTAATCCTAACTGGGTGAACGCCATGCATGAGGAGTTGGAGAATTTTGAGAGAAACCATGTCTGGGATTTAGTTGAACCTCCACCAAACTGTCGCCTTATAGGTACCAAATGGGTTTTCAAGAACAAACAGGGTGAGGATGGGATGGTTGTGAGGAACGAAGCGAGATTGGTAGCCCAGGGTTTCTGTCAGAAGGAGGGGATAGATTATGAGGAGACCTTTGCCCCTGTAGCTCGTCTGGAAGCCATTACGATTTTGCTTGCCTTCGCGGCGTCTAAAGGCTTCAAATTGCAGCAAATGGATGTCAAGTCTGCTTTCCTAAACGGGTTCATAGAGGAGGAGGTATATGTGAGACAACCTCCTGATTTTGAGAGTGCCAAGTTTTCAGACCGGGTGTATAAGTTGAGAAAAGCCCTTTATGGTCTGAAGCAAACTCCTAGAGCTTGGTATGTTAGGTTGAAGAGTTTCCTGCTAAAGTGTGGGTTTGTGATGGGTTCAGTAGACAAGACCTTGTTTTTGTTGAGTCATGGTGGTGACACCCTGATAGTTCAGATATATGTTGATGACATAATCTTTGGTGGTTCATCTAACGCTTTGGTGTCTAGTTTTGCTGAACAGATGAGCAGGGAATTTGAGATGAGTCCTATGGGTGAGCTCCAGTTTTTCCTCGGGCTGCAGATCAAGCAAGGCTCCGAAGGAACCTTCGTCCATCAAGCCAAGTATACGAGAGACATACTCAAGAAGTTTGAGATGGGTGACTCCAAGCCCATGACAACTCCCATGAGTACAAACATGGCGCTTGATGCTGATGAAGATGGGGAGGCGGTGGACCAGAAGGAATTTTGAGGGATGATCGGCTCACTTCTGTACCTGACGACGACCAGGCCGGATATTCAGTTCGCAGTCTGCCTCTGTGCGCGCTACCAGGCTTTTCCTAGGACTTCTCACCGTCAAGCGGTGAAGCACATTTTCAGGTATCTGAAATTCACTCCTGTGCTTGGTCTTTGGTATTCCTTGGGTTCTTCTCTTTTTCTTAGAGGGTTCTCAGATGCTGACCATGCTGGCAGCCGGATTGACCGCAAGTCAACCTCCGGCACATGCCAACTCTTAGGAACCTCTCTTGTCTCTTGGTCCTCCCGCAAGCAAACTAGTGTATCATTGTCTACCACAGAAGCAGAGTACATAGCTGCTGCTAGCTGGTGCTCGCAGCTTTTATGGATGAAAGCCACCCTTAGTGATTTCGGCCTTAGGTTTGGAAAAATCCCTCTTCTAGTGGACTCTACTTCTGCTATTTCTGTAGCTAAAAACCCCGTCTTGCACTCCAGAACCAAACACATAGACGTGAGGTTTCACTTTCTGAGAGATCACTATGAGAAGGGCGACATAGACTTAGTGCATGTAGATTCTGAAAACCAGTTGGCCGATATCTTTACCAAGCCTCTAGAGTTTGGCGCTTTTGTGCGCTTGAGAGGTGAGCTTGGAGTGTGCTATCCCTTTTAGTCAGGGATAATGTGCTATTACTTTTAGTAAGGGGTAGCTTCTGTAGTTTAGTTTCTACTTTTATCTGGTTTTATTGCATATTGTATCATATCATGCATCGCATTGTATCATTTGCATTTTCACTTCACTATTAACTAGAGCTCTTTTGGAATGATGAGTTAATACTTGCTTGTGCTAGATTGTACAGATGCATGCTTGATCATGGTTGGCTAAGCTCTCTTGAGTCTGTTGAATACTAATTGTGAGCTAAGTCATATTATTCTTTGCAAATCAAAAACCATGATCACCACTTGATTTGGCTACCTAGCATGTGTAGGAATGTTGAATGCTATGCTATCTTTTCGTACCTGGATATGCTAGATGTATGCCTTTGCTATGATTATGCCTAAACTTTTATGACATCTTGCTTAAATTGAAATCTGAATCAAAATGCTTACGAGTGGTGTCTTATGTACTGAATTGAGAAAGATCCAGGTGGGTTTACTTGTCTCACTGATCTAGTTCGAGACAGCTTGCCTTTGCACTTTGGCATGAACTTGGACTAGACTGTGTATGACCAAAACCTTGTCTTAAGCTTCTGATGGTTATATAACCTAGGCTTGGCATTGGTTGGTAAGAAGTGGCAAAAGACAAGTAAATAACCCCTGGCACAAAAAGAACTTGCTTATGAATACAAATGTCTAAATCTGAAATTTGCAAGTCTCTAAAATGCTTATGGCTAGTTGTATATGCTTTAGTTGAGAGTAGCACACCTTGTATTCACTGCTAGCATCTTGTTGTTCCTGCCTATCTTGCTAGGTGCTATTCATGTTGGTGATGCCTTCTTTTCATTAACCCTGAAAAACAAGTTTACTCTTGATATGTGTGAGATAGATTCATTTGAGCTTGTTGTATGCTTCCTAGCCCTCACTTGCTCTGTATGCTAGAACTTGTGATTACTAGCCTTACATCCCTTCCGAGCTCTTTCAGTTACACTCCTTACATTTCATAGCATATTTTGAGGGAGAGTTGTCTAGTTTAGGGGGAGTTGAGTTCAAGGAACCCTTGATGTGTCCATTGTCAACAAGGGGAAGAAATTTGGGGAGAGATTAGTGTACTTCTTCAAGCAGAAGAAATTTAAAAATATGGACAAAGGGGAGAACTCAGAAGAGATTTAGTTGAGGGAGAGCTTTGCATTCATATTGCATTTGTGAGGATGCATTTCAGGGGGAGTTTGAGCTTTTAGCATGCTCTTTGCATCGGTGCGTTGAGCCTTTTGCCTCTGTCTTGAGGAACCGATGCTTTGCTTCTTTTTGCTTCAAGTTGCCTTGTGTTTTGCCTTTGTTGGATTTTGGGCAGCTTGAGCATTTCTTTTATTTTCTTTCTTTCTTTTTCGGTTTTACGCTTTTCTCTTGTCTTTGTTCTATTTCAGGTTACAGGTTGAAGGTGTTGACAATGCACTCATCAAGGGGGAGATCGAGAGCCAATGGACCGGCCTCATTGCTCTCCTGGTGTGATGAGTGATTGTCAACGAGCTCAAACCCTCCGATGGACTGGAGGCCCTCCGATGGACTAGAGGTAGATGATGAAGACCTCGATGGACTGAGGCAAAAGCCCTCCAATGGACCGGAGGCAAGTCTCGCCGTCGGTTAGCCATGGGAGCTCGGTACACGGAGGGGCGGTTCGGCAACAGCGGTGTAAGCCCTCCGATGGACTGCGAGGCGACTCCGATGGACTGAAGAAGCCAGGTGCCACCGTGGTGCTCCAACCCGAGTGCATGGCGCGAAGACGTTTGAGGGAGGCTTTGGCGGCTTCGGCTCAAAACCGTCACCCAAGCTACGAAGACTTGGCGGGTGGACCGAAACTCGTCAAGATAGAAGATGGGCCCAAGACTCGGCCCAAGAAGCCCGCAAAATAAAGTTTTCCGGTTTCTGACTTCAAAACCGGGGGAAGCTTCCGGACTACTGGCTACGTGGCGCACATCCAAGCGAGGTGTGGAGAAGAAGAAGATCAAGTCGTCATCGTAGTCGTCCGATTGTATCTTTTCGGTTTGGCCCCCTCCGGGCATTTTTAGACTAGGGGTCTTTGTGTAATTGTGTCGTTTAGGGCCTAGGGTATAAATAGACTTGAGAGGCTCCCTTGGAGCTTATCTTGGTAGCCACAAACCCTAGTTTTCCTAACCCTAGCAGCCAAGGTCCAAAGAGACAAAAGAGAGGAGATTAGATAGGAGATGAGTGCCAAGTTTAGTCTAATCTTGTCATTAGTTGGAGGATGAAGGGAGGTAGGCTCTAGGGAACTTTTGTAATCTGATTTCATGAATTAATCCAAGGTTCCTTGTTGAGAAATTCTATGTCCTAGAGCGGCAATTTCGTCCCTCCCTTTTTGCCCCCTTTCTAGTCTCGTTTTTGGTCCCGTTTCTTGGATTTTGGCTCCTTTTGTGTTGTCCAAGGATGAGACCTTTCTTTTGCTGATATTTTGCCTTGCTATGATGTGGTGAATCTCACTAGCCAAGTGCTAAAATCATTGAACCACGAGCAAGGGCCGTTCTTGTACAATTTCAGTTTTTCGGTGTCAACTCACCTACCTCACGAGATTTGCAATTCCCGTGCATCCCTTGATCTTTTGGAGCTGATCTTTTGGGATTTGCTAGGAAAGGTCCTTAGGATTGTCCATGCAAATTTTCGTAAAATTTCGTTGAGATTTGACCCCGTTTCGATCGATTTTTCGATGGGGTGTCGGGCTGTTTTTCTGCGCAGTTTTTCGGAGAACTGACCGGACAAATCAATTGTCCTTAGGTTTGTCCGAAGTAGGGACTTCGGACTGTCCGGTCTATAGACCTCGGACAGTCCGGTCTGAAGGGTTTTTGGGCTGTTTCTGTGTCCTTCTTTGTGTTTGTCCGGTCACGTCTTTTGGTGGAGAGAGGACTGTCCGGTTTAGTCTTTTTAGGGCTGTTTTCGCGTGTTCTTTGCTCCGCTTGCTTTGGGGTTTGTTTTTCTTGGTTTCTTTGGTCTTTGGAGTGTTGGTGTTTGCTTCAAACTTGTTTTGTGTCAACCACTGCATGCCCATACTCTTCACTCACTGATCTTAAGTGAGGTACGCTTCGGTGTATTGAGTGGCTAGTGTGCGACACTTGCAAACTTTGTAGCTTGCCTTGTTTTCTTTGTGCCTTGTCGTTCTAACTTGTTTTGTTGCGTGCTTTAGTGTTTTTCCGTTTAGGGTTTCTCAATGTGTCCTGGGGTTGGTAGCTTGTCCATGCTATGCAACTCTGCACATTAGAGAGGTGTAGTTTTAGGTGTTGTGTGTGTTCGTCTAGGTGTAGTGTGTTTGTTCGTTTAGGTGTAGTTTGGTTGCTCGTCTTACGTCCGTTTCTTTGGGCGTTAATTCAAGTGCTTCCGTTTTCCACCCGATACGTATCTATTCAGTGGACGGTATCGGGTGTGCGTGTGTTTTCTTGAGAGCGCACTTTGGGGGGATTGAGTTTGAGTTTTTCAAGTGCTCCTATTCACCCCCCCTCTATACGCACGTCTCGGTCCTACATCAAGCATCTACTTCCAAGGCAAGAGCACATGCCCAGTCACACAACAAGGTTGAAAATGAGAAAGCCCACTTAAACAAAGCAGTAAATGAAACAAAGGGCTTCAGACAAAGAATTTGTTACAATTGTCGGCAAAAAGGACATCTTGGTAAGGATTGTCCACATGGTAACTTCACTCATCCCAACCTTGTCAATAAAAGGGTTAAAATGACTAGTGTGCCCAAACGCAGCAGTGGTGAGTCAAAAGTGATTAGTTCACTTAAGGTTTCCACTAAAGCTATTTGGGTACCCAAGATCTCTGTGACTAACACTTGTGCACCCAACCAAGTTTGGGTACGAAAATTTGCTTGAAGATCCACAGGTACTTGCAGGGTGCATTGAGGATCTTGGCAATCTTGTGAAGCTCAATTTCTTTCACTAATAGAGCCTCAAGTAAAAATACTTCCATCACAAGCTAAGATTGAAATTATTGAAAAATTATCAACCTCAATGACATCCTCAGTAATGTGTGCTGAATCAGAACCTTAGTGGCATAGGCATGTCAAATCTCAGTGATTAAATGTGCCTAAGCTAGCTAAGTTCAAATTCCACTCCTATCCTATACTTGTGTTTTCTGTGGTACCTTGATAGCTTCTTTGTGGAGCGTCTGCTATAATTGTGCAGGAACACATGATAAATTCCAAAGGAAAGTTGCTGAGGAATCTAATCTACAACAGCTAGCATTCCAGTCACCGGACTATCCGGTGGCCATCACCGGATTATCCGGTGAAAGGAAGTTGTGCAGCATCTGGCTCTGCCCTTAGCATATGTTTTCTATGATGAAATGAATCCATAAAGTCTCTGTGACTGTTGAATCAAGACTTCAACCAAAAACATACTGTAATACAATGAGTTTGATAAATCAAGGCCAAGGTATGGTTTTATGTAAATGCATTGTAAGTGCTTTAGACCTTGTAGTTCTCTATGTGGTTGTTGGTGGATTCCTGAGTCTCAATTTCAAATGTGGATATTTGGTTGATACCTCTAAAACTTGAAAGCTTTTGAGTTAGTCTTGAGAGCTTGGTGCTTAAAATGTGATAAGGGGTATGAGCCAAATATGCCAACATCAATTATAAGACTTGCAATCACTCCAACACTCTTTGTGGGCTGTTCCCTAAGGTTGAGCTAGTGATGTATCATGTCTTGTCATGAGTTTGTCTCATAAGGCTCTATTGAAATTAGATGTTTGCTTGATACTCTTGTTCAAGAGTGCCTTTCATGCCTCTAGAAAAGGAGTATGAGTCAAACATTCTAATTATTTCAAACAAAACATGACACCTCACTAGTATAGCAAAAAAAAAAAGGGACTTTGGAAAACATTCGTTGTTTAGATCTTAGTGATCAATCTCTCTCTATGTGTGGTTATAGTTCTCAGTGCTTGTTTGGGCCTAACCACATATTTTGAGACTTCCTAAGGTAATATTCAAAATATCTCTGTGATTACAAAAGAATTTAATCCTTTACTCATCTACTTCAACTAAGTCATCTTTTGACCAAAGAACTTAGCCAAATATCTCTGTATCAAGACTCTACCTCTTCCCTGAGTGTTGTGCTACTTGAATGAGTCAAGTGGATCAAAGGAAACTGGCACAATACTCAGATCTTCAGTTTTCCTAGAGAATCAGTTTGCACAGGACTGTCCGGCGCCTCCTACTGGACTATCCGGTGATACCGGACTGTCCGGCAGGGGCTACCGAACTATTCGGTAAATGCGGTTTTAACCCTGCAGTGACTCCAAGGGGTATCCACTGTGTGTTTTACCTCTTCATTCTTTCTACCGTGCCTCCACCGCCGTTCTGTCCTGTGTGGCGACCCGAGGGCAACTCGAAGGGGAACTTCTTCTTCCTCCGTGGGATTGAAGAGTTCTTGGTGGGGATTGGCCGCTGCATCACCGGAACATCCGCTTCCACCGGCCTTTCCATCAGTTTTGCCCTAGGGCTCCCTCTCAAAGGTACTTTGTGCACTTTTGTCCCGATCTCCTGGCTCGGTGCAATGCTCGTCGATTCCTTTGGTAGAAATACTCCTGCTATGTCTACCTATCTTGTGCTAAGAGATCAAATCATTCCCATGGATAGTTTGGGAGATCATCATGACATAGTTCACTGGGCGCTACCGGACTATCCGGCAGCCGCCACCGGACTTTCCGGCCCCCGGATTATCCGGTGACACCCAGTGAGCTCGGGTCAGAGGGTCTTTTGGCTCTAGATGCGTTTGTCGAGCCCCCAGATTTATTTCATATGCTCCTATATGTCTTTGTGACATATTCCTGCCTGCACATCATGACTATCGCTCCAGTTATCAAATTTGTCACTCAAAATTCATCTTTTTGCTATCCTGAGCCTAATCCTTGGTTTAAAATCCAAATCTTTGTTCCTCAGGGCAGAAAAATGGCTGGAGAAGAAAATCTCAAGCAGTTTGTCAGGCAGAGGAGAAAGAAGCCAGCAAAGAGGACACGTCCACCATCTGGCAGTGATACATCCTCTCCCTTGGAGGACATTGGTTCTGGTGGTTCTCAAGGGAGTAGAGCTTTTAGATCCACACATGGTCCTCGACAAGCTACTTCTCGCGGTGATATGAGGATTGAGGATGAAGTAAGGCCAGCAGAATCATCCTCAGATGATGATGACGGTGTGGACGATGCTACCTTTGTGGTACAGCCTAGACCTCATGGCAAAGGTCCAGCTCCTCACAATGATAATGAGGATGATGAGTTTGAAGAGGAAGAGGAAGAAGAAAATGCTCCTCCCCGCAGGAAATCTCCTCCCACAACACAGCTTGCAAGGAAAATGGCAAGACCCGTTGGACCTCCAAACAAAAGGGTGACAAACTACAAATCAAAAGGCAAGTACATTGAGATTCGAGAACAGAGAAAGATAGATTTCAGGAATGTTCCTAGGAATGCCTATGATTGGAGGTTCCACACCAAATTTCAGAAGGACTTCTATGAGTCAGTGATCTTTCCCAAAGAGACTCCCATCACTGATGATCAATGGGTTGATTGGCAATACATGGAAGATAAGAAAGATCCCATCTTTGATCAAGTAATTGATGCATGCAAACAACACAAGATCCAAAAGATTATGGGCTATAGGCATGATTGGACCAAGGAGATCATAGCTCAATTCTATGCAACAATTTACTTCAATGACACTGATGGAGACTGCAAGAAGTGGGAGATGGTATGGATGACAGAAGGTAACACCTACTCCATCACCTATCCAGAGTTTGGCCACTATATTGGAAAGCATGAACCAGATTTCAATAGGCAAAAGATTCATCTTGAAAATTGCTTGCCTGATAGTGAGATGAAGTTCATGTACCCTCCTCAGAATGAAGGGTATTGTGGGAGTTCCAAGGGTCTCTACACCTACTATGCCTATCTCAATAGGTTTTTCAGGAAGACTCTTGCTCCTCGAGTAGGTGATGCCTCAAATATTTGCCACTATGCTAAGAATCTGTTGGTTAGGATGAGAGATGGTGGCAGACCGTTCTGGTTGACACACTTCATATGGGAGGAAATCAAAGCCATCTCTCTTAACCCATATAGGAGTTGTGCATATGCTCCTATCATCATGTTGTTTATTGAGAAAGTCAGTAGAGACACTTTTGTGTATGATGAGGAGCATAGGCCCTTGAGAATTCAGAAGGCCACTCTCCCATTGTGCCTACAGCTACAGATGTACCTTCTAGTTCCAGAGTGCAGCCTCAGAGTCAGCAGGCCCAAGGGCCACCGGAGCAGCCAAGGCATTCACCTCAGAGGAGGAGAGACAGTGGTCAGTACACCGGCGAGAGGAGGAGGAGCTCATCTCCTGTGATTTAGGCTTTCAGAGCCATCATGGGTGCTCTCAAGTGCTTCCAGACCAAGCAGTACAAAGAAAGTAAAGAACGGAAGCAGCTAGCTCGAGAGACGCGTGAAAACTCAAACAGGTTGAAGGGCATTCAGAGGCATCTTGGGATGCAGCCACCACTTTCACCTGACAGACCAGTGGAGGATGAGGGAGATAGTGAGCCTAAGGAGTTTGAGGATCCCTTTGCAGACTATAGTACAGCTCAGGGACAGACCAGTGGTGCCTCTGTGCCAGCACAGTTCAGCCAGCAGCCTCAGCAGTTCTTCCAGCAGCAGGGACCCCCACCTCCAGCTCCTAACACCTTGGGAGGCACAGCAGAGTCAGCTGCACAGGCATTGTTTGGCATGAGTGCGGCTTTCACAGCCGGATACCCAGGATACTCCTCCATGGCCACTTCGAGCATGTCAGGGTGTAACATCCTAAAAATCGGCCTAATATAAGATGCGATAAAACACATCCGTTAAAACTTAACTCACCCCAAATCCTACAAAAACCCCCCTCCAACCCCCCCCCCCAAATATTAAAACCAGAAAACAAAAAGAAAAAGGGAAAAGAAGGTTTCGGGCCAAATCCCTCCGCCCCAAAGCCCAACCCCGGCCTTTTCCCCCTCGGCCCATTTCCTCCCTCCCTACCCGCCTGGGCCGAACAAGCCCGGCGCGCCGGCCTGCCTCCTCCCCACCCGCCTGGGCCGAGCAGGCTCAGCGCGCCGGCCCGCCGCGCCTCCTCCTCCCTCACCGAGGCCGACGCGCGGGCCCCGCTCGTCCGGCTCTCCTCCCTCCTCGGTCCGATGGGCAAGGCCTGCGCGACCGCACCGGCAGCTGGGCAGTGCCGCCGTGCCGGCCCCTACCCGGCGCCTCCGTCCTCGCTGGTGTGCAGGCGCTACGGCCGCGAACCGTAGCCGCTCCCCCTGCCCGGCCCCGGCACACTCTGGCCACGGCCACCGCCCCGACGCGACACGCGCCACCCGCTCAAGCTGGCCCCGGCCTAACGGCAACCTCCCGCAGCGACCCCTCATTGGGCAAGCGCGCTATGCGGACGGACGCACGGCCGCGTCATCGGAGCGCACTTCGGCCCCTACACCACTGCCGCCGGCCTTTAAGCCACTGCGCGCCAGGCACAGTGACCACCCGGGCGGCGGCACCTCGTAAGCCACCGCGCCCCGCCGCCTATAAGTACCCCCGCTTCCCCCCCTCCCCCGCAAACGAGCACCATCGCCCTCCCAGCACGCCACACACCACCCCACTCCGGCTTAAGGCCGCCCGGAGGGAAGCTCTGGCGCAGCAACTCGCCGCACGCGGCCACTCACCGCCGCCGCCAAGCTAGATTCCCCCTCCACTTACCGCCTCCCTCCGAATTGAGGTAAGCACCACCTTCCCCGTATCACCGTGCACCTCTACCACCAAGCCTCGGCCCGAGTCCGCCCCGAGAGTGACCCCGGCGTGGTGCTATGCCGCCCAACGTCACCGTGCACCGCCGACGCTCGTTGCCAGGGCGAACTCGCACTCCCCTCCCCACGGGGACAGCACCTTGAGATTCGCCTCGATGGTCTCCATCTCCCGGCACCACTCTTGCCGACGGAACCGCCTCACCGGCGGGGAACCGCCGGCGAGCCGCCGTCCCTCTCCCCATGGCCGGTTCAACTAGGCCAAACCGAACCGCCGCCGTTCACTCCCCTAAACACCGTCACCCCCTCCAACTCGCCGACGCGCGGGCCCGGCGTTGACGCCGTTGCCCCGCGCCGTCTTCCCCCCGCCCCCCCGCCGCGCCACTGGGCCGGCCCAGTGGCCGCGCGCGGTCGGGCCAGGGTGGCCGAGTGCTAGACGGGCCGCGCTGCGATGGTTTCGGCCCGAGAAACTTTTTCCTTTTTCCAGAAAGTTTATTTCTACCCCCCTACACAAAAACCCACATAACTTGTTTATTCCAACTCCGTTTGGGGCAATTCTTCTTCCTAAATTCTTCAAGAACCACCCTCTACCTAATCCAACCCCTCGTCAATTGTTTGGTATTTGATTAATTGTGTTTATTGTATGTTTTTGTCTGTGTGTGCTAGACACCGTCCCGGTGGAAACCCAGGAGCTGGAGATGACCGTCGCAGAACCGGAACCCGACGAACCTAGTGTCAACCTCCACTGCGACGAGGACTTAGACAACGGCAAGTCCACTGAAATCCTCACTTGATGCATAAAATTCCTAGTTTACAAAATACTCACTTGGGCAGTTCAACTAAACAAACCCTGCATGTTTCCGGCTTGCTAAGGTAAACCCTACTAGGTTAGCCACCCGAACCTAACTAGAAGTAGCGCGCATAGGTGGGATCGCTCACTCAATTGTACCTATCATAAACTTGAGAATTGAATTGGGTTCATATTCAGAGGACCAGGGATTTTGGGGAAAAGGTCGGTGGGGTAAGTTTTTGAAATAAAATGGGGAAGAACCCGGCAACCGACCTCGTCGGAATCCGGCTACGCGCCGAACTAGCCAGTCAAGTGCAGGGTATGAACGGTGACTTAGAAACCCGCGGTTACCCTAAGTCCCGAGAGTCGTGTAGATGACCGGGTAGGTGGATGCTTGCGGAGTCGAGCAGTGGAAGGCTAGAATGGTTCTACCTGCGCTCTGTAAGAACCGCGTTGATTTTCATTTTACCTAACACTCTCTCTTAGTACAACCACTCGCTCTGTATGAGGCACTAACTAGGCCAAAGCCGGAGTGGATAGCCTAGTAGCTTCTGTGCTGGCGCACAAGGGGCAAGGGAAGGGGTGGTGTGCCGAAGGGGTGTCGGGGGACACCAAGGTGCGGCTCGGAGGCCCGAATCCCTAAAGTACTGCTAGGCGATGAAACAAAGGCAACGGTTTAGTTTGGAATTTGGGCACTCACGACGGTGAGGGGCAGCTGAGTCCAACTTGTGGGTATTAGTACAACTCTGGCCAACACTAAAATCTATTCGAATAGTCCGTGTCCACTGGTATGGATGGGTTACGGCATGGTTCTTCAATTAGCGTGTTTTCACAAAATAAATCTGTTAGGGGCATGGGTTGGAAAGTGACGAGTAAGTTGGGATACAACAAGAGGTATGGTTAATATGGGTTAGAGGATGGGCCGCTGGGACCGGCAAGTCCAGTGGCTACACCCCCTCTTCTTTGTTAAACCCCCTGTTTTCTAATTAACTAAAATTTGACAACTAAAATGAACCTCGCATTCTTTTATCGCAAAACACTTGAGCTCCAGATATAGCCCTTCATATAGATACAGTCAACCTCCCAAAATTCTACAGGAGGAAGGTGGGCTTGCGGAGTACGTATGTACTCACCCTTGCTATGTTGATGTTTTTCCAGATAGCTCCGACGAACTATTCGAGCTGCTCTTCGGCTAGGTTACGGTCCTGCCTCCCAACTAGCCTATGGCATTGGGCCCGAAGAATTAGCTTCCGCTGTATCTTATTTTTTCATGCAATATTTATGTAATGGTTTGTAATCGTTAAGTCTGGACTCTGTACTACTTGAAATAAATGTGTTGCTAGACCCTGGGACTAGCATTTGTATCACATTTAAGTTTCCAAGAAATTGGGGACGCTTCATAGGGCCACTTCCCTACACTCTACCTCAGTTAGTTCAGTCCATTAGCAGAGCCAGTTTCAGTGGAGTTCCCTTTCAAAGTGGTGGACATAGCTCTTCCAATGGTGTTTACCACCCGACTTCTACCTGGCCAGACTGGAGTTAGCTTCAGATGGTAGTCAGTTCCAGTCCGGGCCTCAGGGTGGCAGCTCCAGTGCAGGATGGGACCAGGGCACTCAGTGATGCTCTGAGGTACCTTTTTCTCTTCCTATCTATGTCTTTTTTTTTGTGCTTAATGACAAAGGGGGAGAAATTGTACATTAAAGCTTAGTGCTTATTTGGTTTCAGGGAGAGAGGAGAAAGGAAGATGGAGCTCGTCTTGGAGCAGCAGTGGAGCAGCAGAGCTTAGTGCAAATCCAAAAGACCGCTTGCAACATGTTTTATCTATCTAATTCCTTTCAGCTGTATCTTGTGTTGGTTCGTGTGTTGAACCATGTATCGAACTCCTAGTGTCATGTGTTGGACACTTGTCGTGTAATAAATTTGAAAACTTCCTGTGTGAACTAGATGTTAAGATAAGGATAATTCAGTGCTAGAAGCTTAGTGGTTATCTTTGTGACTTGTTGTGGCTTTGTGTTTGAGCTTTGTGGGTGCTGACTACATCTACCGGACTATCCGGTAGAGCCTGCCGGACTGTCCGGCTCACCGAACTATCCGGTGACGGCTACCGGACTATCCGGTAGAGTAGTAGTGGCAGCACCACCAAGCTCTCAGTTGGTCTACTTGGTGTTTACCTGTGTTTCCTTTGTGGTTATTGGAATGCTGAGATATAGGGGGAGCTCTCCTTGAACAAGTATGTGATGTTGGGCATTTGAGGCTCAAATTCGAGTTTTTGTAACTCAAAGCATATATTGAGGGGGAGCATACCAAATATCTCAGGATTCATGTACTTAATTTATTTAACTCTTGTAAGCTTTAATCGGGTTTGTCATCAATCACCAAAAAGGAAGTGATTGTAAGTGCAACAATGCTCCTTAGTGGTTTTAGTGCATTGAGTGACAACGCGATTAAAGGTCTAATCTCTTTGTGAGATGCCTTGACAGGTTTTCACAGGTTATTTTGTAAGCAAGGAACTTGTAAATGAATTATAATGGATATATCTCATGATTAAGCATGATTGCTCTCACATGTTGAGAAATATGGTTATCACTGTACATTATTGTCATGGTCATGTGAATGGATCTTAATTGGATATAATTAGTAAATGCAAATGCTCAAGTGCAGGTTATCTTTGCTCTGTCACATATTGATGCACTTTGAAGCAAGTGATCAATTGGGTTTCATATAGCGAAAGGTGACAAGGACTATTTCACATATTTGGATGTCACCACATTGTATAGGGATCATTCTAAATGACAAATGGCTGATCTCATGAACACTCCATTGCTTATCCAAGCCAACCTTAAGTGAAGATCAAATACATTGTATGGTTAATGAGAAGATATGCTCCATCTACCTATTAGAGAGGTATTCATCAATGAAGTCCAACTTATCCAGCTCAAAAAGGATTGCTCTCACGATGAAGCTCAGCTTGGCTCTCTCTCTACTAAAATTATCAAGAGAGAAGCTAAGCTTGGAAGTCACTAGTCAACGTGTGCTCTAGCTAGTTCAGAAAGTGTCGGGCCATATCATCTTCAGTGATGATTTTGGCACTGAGTGTGAGAGCTCTCTGTCCTTAGTCTTGTGCTTAACTCTCAGCTAGGTGTATCTTTTATGGAGACATAACACCTACCCTTATTGTCTAGTGACCAAGGCATTTTATGCCACAGCTTCTTGGCTCAGCAGCAGTATCACCGGACTATTCGGTGGGTGCCACCGGATTGTCCGGTGGAGCCGGTTTGAACTGCAACGGCTATCTGGCCTCCACCGGACTATCCGGTGGTGGCTTGACACAGTGCAACAGCTAGTTTTGTGGGCATTGGTATTTATACCCTCTCACCACCTCTGTGTGAGGTGGCTGCTTCCCTCCAATGTCTATACAGATTCAGAGGCCTGAGAAACACTCCCCAACCACTCTCTTTGTGAGATTGAGCCTAAGTGTCAGATCTTTGAGTTGGGAGAAGAAATTGTGAGATTGTGTGAGCTTGATAGAATAACCTAGCTTCTGAGCACAAGTTGGTAAAGTTTCCGGCAAACGCTTTTGTTACTCTTGGAGGATTCGTCCTAGACGGCTACAGCATCCCAAAGGTCACCCGCTCCCCGGGTGGCACAATTCTTGTAGGTGATTACCCCGCTCTTCGGAGCAAGTGCTAGTGAGCATCCTTCACAGCCTTGGTGGTCGTGAAGGCGAGACCGTGAGTTGAAAAATACTCGAGTTCTTGGTGGGCGCCTCAACGGGGACGTAGGGACACTTGCGGGTGTGCCCGAACCTCGGGAAGTAAATCTTGTGTCCTGTGTGCTGTGCCCCTGCTGAGAGCTTGCAACAAGCTTTGTGCTTGATTGCATTTTCTTTAGTGCATTTACATTTGCTTCCGCTACTTTTACTTGTGTGTGCAAGCTCTTGTTGTGAGTGTAGGTGTGCATTGCTGAAAAGCTCAACACCACCAGAGGAACCTTCGTGACTACACTTCATAGCTCAATAAGTATTCTTGTGCACATCTACATACCTGAGCTATTCCTCTGTGTGACACCGGACTATCCAGTGTGGCCTACCGGACTATCCGGTAGAAGCCACCGGATTATCCGGTGAGAGCTGACTAGATTGTTTTAAGTGGTGAAAATTTCAGATTAGCCTATTCACCCCCCTCTAGGTGACATCAAGGTCCTTTCAACTATGGTTTAGCCAAAACCATGGTATTTTCTCAATTTTGAAAACCGAAGTCTAGACATGAGTTTTCTCCCGTGCACGCGCTCCTGCATCCTTTTCCCCACGCTCCCGCGTCCCTTCCCGGCCCAGCGCACAACACGGCCCGGCCAACCCCTAGCAAGCACCTCGGCCGGACTCGCATCCACCAGCCCCATCTCCCGCCGCAGCTCCGCCTCCGCGGCCGGCTCCCACCGCCCGTCCTCGCAGAGCCAGCCCCTCCCGCCTCAGCCCTTCAGCGGCGGCCGGCTCTCGCCGCCCCTCCTCTCGGCGCTAGCCCAATCCTCTTGCCTCCTGCGGCCGCGCATCTCGCCGCTGGCGCCTCCACCTCCCGCAGCCACGCGTGCCGCCGCCAGAGCCTCCTCCACCCACGGCCGTGTGTACGTCCTGTCGGTGGCGCCTCCTTCTCCCGCGGTCGCGTGTCCCGCCGCTGGCGCCTCCTCCTCCCGCGGTCGCGCGTCTCGCCCCATGGACACGGCGAGGTCCTCCCCCGCGGACGCGGATCGTGAGGATCTCCCCGTCGACGGAGACGCCGTTGACGGCCACGGAGTAGAACGGAGCAGCCGCAGCGGGAGTGGGAGAGGGCACTGCGGGAGTGGGTGATGGCGGCGTGGCCGTTGTAGTGGGTAGAGGGAGAGGGCGGTGGCGGTGGGAGTGGGAGTGGGAGAGGGCGGTGTGGGCGCTGCAACAGGGAGAGGATTGAGGAAGGGAGGGGAGAATACAGAGTTTTTCGGGTGACGAATACTTGGCGACAAACAGAGGTTGTGGTTTTGGGGAAAACTGCAAAATTACTGTGGTATTGCAAAACCATGGTATTTAGGTCATGTACAGCTCAAAAGTCAAAACGATAGTATCAAAAACCATGGTTTTTAAAAACTTTGCGACCAAACAGGCTCGGAGATTTAACGCATTTCAACACTATTCATCCGAATGCAATATGTGAAAAATATTATTTGTATTCGTACCCACTGCGTCTATTTAGGTTTCATCCCTGTGCTAAACATTGCTTTTCCTTTTCATGGTTCTCCGTTATTTTGTTGCCCAATATTGTAGTTCTCTAATTTTTCACTAGTATCTTTTCTTTTGTATTTTCTAATGCTGTAAATATTATTTTTATAAACCAAGAACATTTACGTAGAAAGCTAGAATAATATTCTTACAATGGTAGAATATTTCATTTGTTAAGGTAGAATATTTTCATTTTGAAACAGAATATTATTACTCAATCTAAAATATTTTTGCCAAAAGGTAGAATATTCTATTTATGAAACTAGAACATTTTACTAGTGAAGTTAGAATGTTATTTTGGTATACGTAGAATATCATTCTTGTGAGCTTAGAATATTTTTATAAATCAGGAATATAGTTTTTTATATGTATAATACATTAATGAGAATAGAATAGTTTACTATAAAGTTATGTTTTTATAAGAAACATTGTTTTTTCTGAACATATTAATATTTTTTAAAACATCGAATATTTATAATAAATGTAAAAGAGTGATTTTTTAACGTTATTTTTACGCAACAAAACATATACCCACTTTTTAAATCTATATTTTTCTCACATTGTTTTGTATATATACCCACCGAATATTTTTCTTGTCTCAAATTAGTGAAAAAGGAAAGACGTGAATCAACTAATTCTTTTTTCTCTTTCCTTTCTTTGGCCCTCTCCTTCTTGCCCTCAACATTTTCTGCTCTTCACATGAACCATGTAGGCCCTTCAAATATGCATCTGAGATGATTCACAGTGGTCATAATAAATGATCATAGTGGGATGTGGTACCTAATTCGTGACATGTAGAATCGTATACGCTCCTATCAAATTTGGACATAGGTTATGATTTATGAAAAATACGGATGGTATACAGGAAGGAAACATTGATTGATACCACACCTTTTTTTTCTCAATTTTTTTTTGAGATGTTTTTTCTCAGTTTTCATTTCATCCGATTTGGGTGAACCAAATAGTGGCTTGAGTGTACAGGAGCATTCACGTCTACTGTCCACGGCTCACCGAATATTATATTTTGAATCTAGAAGATTTTTCATTGAACTCAGAATATTATTCATTTTGCAAGTGAAAATAGAATATTATTCTAATATAGTAGAATATCGTTGTTCTGAAATTCTCCAATGCCTTTTTCTCCTTTTCCTTTTAAATCTTGCGATTCAGCCTTTTATCCTAGCGCCATGAGTTTTCCGTGCACATACTTTTTTTTTTCTTCGCTTCTTCCCTACTGTAAATGTGTGTGTGTTTGTGTGTGCATGAAGTTGTTTTCACTTATTTTTCCATAGTGTGTGCATGCATTATCTTAGTTTTTTATTTACATTTTGTTTTATTTTCTATAAATATTATTTATTGTTTTCCTACATATTTTTCTTTGTTTATTCTTTTTATTCAATTTTATGATAGCGGGAGAACATTTTGCGTAAGAAAAACTTATACCAACTAGTTTACTATAATTATTTCAACTCATTTATGTTTACCATTGACATTAATACATGAGAAGCATGCAACTTAAGTAAAAATAATAGCTTGATATGAGAATATTGGTCTCAATCATGCAGCTACATCTATTTGTATTAACATAATTCAATTTTTTTTCGTCGTACTGAAAAGTAATGTAGTGTGCAGTAATTCAGTATAAGAAAATCACATTGAAAGTTGCTTCTTTTTGTTAATTTGTTTGTTTAAAATTTGATTCATCATGAAAACATTATTTAATTTAAGAACAAAAATTACTTAGAAATATTTGTTTGCTGCGATGTAAAACATTTCCAGTCTGTATATATGATGATAGTAACTAAGGTGTTAACTGAAAGTAATTGAAATGGTTTTCAAATTGGCGACAACGGCCTCGATCGTTCCAGCTTCTTTTACCTGTGCTGCGGCTACCACTGCCAGTGCCAGTTCAACAATAGTAGTTATATGTACAATGGAAAAAGCGAAAGTAGCAGCTGCAGCCCACTAAAATGAGCAGAATATTGTATCTAAATATTGAAAATTATTTTTGTGAACATATAGAATATTTTGGCAGCGAAGATAGAATATTTTGATAGTGAAGATAAAATAGTATTACCGCTGGCATAGAATATTATTAGTGGAATACTATTACCGCTGAAGTAGAATATTATTAGTGGAACAACATTTGCGATTAGAACATTTAATTATTCTAGAACATTACGACTAAAATAATTTTTGATAACGTATATATTTGAATAGAAAAGGTAGCTACGGAAAACCTCATGAAATGTACCACGAAACGCATAACCGACACATTGTTACAGAAGAAAAATAGTTACTCATTAGCCATTGCGTATGTACTACCTCAGTCCTAATTTATTCATCGTTTGAATTTTTTGACACCAAATTTAACAATTCAAAAAATTTACGAAAATTTGAAAAAGTTCAGATCATAGTTAAAGTATATTATATATAAATTAAATCACAATAAAAATAAATAATTATTATAATTTTTTAAATAAGAGAAGTTAGTTAAATTTGGTGTAAAAAATCAAATGACATACAAATTGAGATACATAGATGGCAGTAGTAGAATAAATTTTCAATATTAAGAAAGGATCGCTAGAACTAGGCCAGCTATCGTGTAGGTTGTTGTCTCCACTGTCATCGTCCATTTTATTTTATCCGTATATAAAAATGCAAGGACCGAAGGAGGCTCGTCTCTTATTTGCACCAATGCACCGGACAAAATTATTTGGGTGTGTTCGGTTAGGGAAAATCCAAAGAGATTGGAGGGGATTTAATCATTTCTTATTCAAATTTGACTATCAAGGGATTAAATTTTCTCCAATCCTCTCCAAAACTAGACAAACCGAACAAGCCCTTACGGTGAATCCTTATGGATGGAAATTGTGGACGGGAACAGCCTCGTTCAATTTAGTTTTTGAACTCTTTAGAATAGACGGATAGTCAGGAAATATCCATCCCAGTTTCATCCCCATAGATGCACGTGGATGGATATTGCGGAGAGCGGCGGCTAGGATTTTGAGAATACTAGCATAGATGTTCGTGCAACATGCACGCGTTGTAAGATAATCAAGCAGACAATAAAAAGGAAAAAAATGAAAATAAAATTAAAAGGAAAGAGTCCTGATTGATTAGCGTCGTTCCTTTCTTGTTAAAACCAATAGAAGCAAAGTAACAGGTGGGTATGAGTATAAAATGAGGTGAGAAATAAAAAGAAAAAGTGGATGAAATGTTTTCAATCTATGGATTTTGGACCTTTCTACCTCTTTTCAACCTTTTCCAAACTGCGCAGTAGGATCAGCGTGAGAGGTATATCTATGCCTTTATAGATAAAAAAAGATTTTTAGAAAACTGTTTTTTTTACAGTGTAGAAGAAGGTGCAATGGTTTCATGGGTGGGCTCCGAAATATTTTTCCCACGAATGGGCTTTCGCTACGGGATGGCCTAATCTATATCCTGACTGATGGTCAGCTGTCTTAGGTACACAAAAGCAAATGCACGTCGGGATCGCTCTGGAGGGCGATGGCACGACCTCCGCACCTTCGGCCCATGCGTGCGCAACCCCGCGCCTCCGGACTACGCAGTTGGGTCTTTATGGGCCTTCAAGCGCAGTTTCCTCATACCTCTAACTTGCGGTCCGTTTTATAACGATTTGCTGAGTTTTATATCATCTAACGTATATAACTCGATAATAGTACCTAGTATATACACAACTTGCTATTGTCTTAGAAAACTTCATATTTTTTAATATATTTTTGCTGCAAACTCCTCGTAACTATAAAACTCAAATTTTTTTTCGTTACATCAATCCAAAATGTGCGTTAAGTGACAAATTTGAGAAATTTTCTACAACACAAACTTGCTACAGATTCCATAAATTTGCTATAAAATTATATGAACTTGCTACAAACTTAATCTAGAAATCAACCCTTGCAGAATCTAGAAATCAACCCTTACAGTTTTTTACAGTTTTGCTACAAATATCTCATAACTTGCTAAAAGAATCATGAATATTTTTGTTACAGCAACCCAAAATGTGTATTATGTGACAATATGCACAATATGCGTGACAATTTCAGTAGCTATCTTGTAATAATAACTTATTGCTAGAGTACTACTTCGGTATATAACTTTCAACCAGTTTTGTTATATAATATAAGTGTCAAGTTTAATGGTTATCTCGTAATAACAACTTGCTAATAATATTGCATATAATTTGCTACCAAATTTATATATAACATGTATCTAATATTATTTGTAAGCAAAACATATACAAAATGGATCTCATTACGTAGACCTCGTCAAAAGGAATGTCATGATGTAAACGGATTTGAAAATGGATATTGTATGCGAAAGTAATGGACGACGAAAGAGAATACACACATATTTCCATGCTTATGTCATTGTTGATGTCATCTGAAAGCAACCCTTGCATGTGGGGTGAAAGCGATCTTTGTCTGAGTGGTACGGTCGTGACCATACCACCTCTCACTTTTTTTATTTGTATGTGTGCATGGTAGCTTTTGATTAGTTGGGAAATGGTCGTACGGTATTTCGGTATTTCTACGGCGCGACAACCCTTCTCTTGCATTCCACTGGTTTAAATAGATGCATGGTGTCGCGCAATCGCTTAAAGCGTGATGGGGTCACGGGATATCCTTGTCCCTTAAGTACCTATTGTCGATCGATCATGCAACGATAATGTAAATATATATACCAATAAATTATCTATCAGAAAATCTAATTATATCGACTAATGACCTGTGGATAACTTTTAGCGACCGATCGTATGCCGATAAATATTGAGTTATAGCAACTGTTGTCCGACGCTATCGTAGCATGTATTGAATAGTTATTCAGCAGGCTGGATGTTGAATATGTATGTATGCAGCCGCGGTTGATTTTTTTCCATAACTTTGATTGTTCAATTTATTTAAAAGTTTTGTGTAAACATATAACAAAATAAGTCATGCTAAAAAACTCTACAATGACAAAACAAATCACAACAAAATAGATAATAATTTGCATTTTTTTGAATAAGACGAGTGATCAAAGTTGTTTGAAAAAAATCAACCACGATATATATTTAAAACCGGAGGGAGTATATCGTAGTGGATGTTCTTAACTATAAATGAACAATGTCTCCAGTGTTGTATATGAAAACATTGTTAATGGAAGCAATAACTTCGTGGGCCTACTATACAGGTGCAAACACAATGAGACATTAGAGTTGCACCACATACAAATTTTTCTTCCACACAATTACACAAACATTAACATTACAAGCATCGGTGTGTCAATTCACACAACTCATTTAGAACACGTTTGGACTTATATTATTACATATATGGCAATGGACGGCTCACTTGGTGGTCTGCTCCACTAGTTGTTTTCTTTCTTTGAGCATGCTTGGATTGGATACCGAAGGATGCACTTGGCCCATGGTCCATCAGCACTGTTTGGTGGTTGGATACACTCCCATAGAGCGATGTTGCACTTATACCCAGAGCCAAAGGCAACCATCAACACTCGATCAAACCTGTGCATCCTACCTTTTGCCTCGATGTATGCTAACTCATACCACAAAGAGCTACTTGATGTGTTCCCAAAACGATGCAGCGTCATTCGTGATGGCTCCACAAGTAGGTCTGACAGACCGAGGTTATCTTGAACTATGTCAATCACTTTAGGCCCACCGGGGTGAATGCAGAAGTGTTCAGTGGCCTTGGAAAAGTTTGGGAAGTATGTTTTTATTTTGTCTTTGAGCACTTTGTGTGCGATGTTGGTGAACAAAAATAGCAGCTTCTCTGAGGTCGGGAGGATATGCGGTCCAATGGCACGAAAACTTGCCTTCAATGCATCACCAGACACAGAAATAATGTCCTTGGATAGGTTAACTCCTAAGTTCCCCTCCTCATCTTCCTCTAGGATAACACACCGGTAAGCACTATCATTAGTACTCATTCTTCGAACAAGGTGTTTGAGATGATACCTTGCCTCAACCCTAGAATTTGATAGCAATACAGCAGCCCCACCCATGCGGAATAGCATGGAGGCCAAATGCATCGCTCGTTTCCTCCCTTTGTATCTGAGGCCTGATATGATCTCTATAGACACCACCAAAGCATATGTGCCACATGGTGATATCTGTAACAGTTTCTTTACTAGTCCCACAGAAATGAGGCTCGCACTGCAACCCATACCAGTGAGGTTCAGGCTATGTATGTCATCGCGGAGCTTGTATTTACTAACGATCATGTCGCAAAAGGACGGTGATGGGGAGAATGCGCTGCAATTGACGACCAATATGCCAATTGCAGTAGGGTTGATGCATGTCTTACTGAACAGATCATCAATGACCGAGAAGAGGACCAACTCTGCCTCATCACGTGCTTCACTAAGACCACTGCTAGGAGGCACATATAACATGGAAGGGGGCAAGCAGGTCTCCTCGCCAAGGCCTGAGTGATCAATCACTCGTGTCATGAAGTCGATGCTGCGGTCGTCAAGTAGCGGCATGTGGTGCATGTGCTCCTTGAAGGTGGCCAGGGAAAACCGGGAGCTGGGAACTGGCTTAAGGCAAGCATATTCTACTAGGTATGCGTCCTTGCGGTTGACAAGGTAATTGGTAACTGAGGCTGCTAGGACGATCCCAGCAAAGGACAAGAGGATGGCTCGCAGGACATGGATATGGGCAATATGCTTAACGAAAGCAAACTGTGCAGGCCTGAGAAGGAAAGCAGTCATGAGCGAAACCAGAATGAATATACCACCATTCCTCATGACGACCAGCTGGCAGATACACCTGAGGTGCCTGAAATTAGGTGATCTGCTGCTCATGTTTGATGTCTCAAAAACTTGTTATCTGTGTTGATTCTGGTGCTATCTTTATCTATATGCACTGCATGGTGACGGACGCCGAGAGTTTATATAGACAGTCACACCTATAAATTTTCGATAATAGTACGTTACCTAATTACTTATAGTGCCATAAATGAAAAAAAAATGACACGTACCTTCTCAACAAATTCCGAAGATGAAAGAGACAATCTGAATAATCGAATCATGTTTTCAGTTGGCACGCGATAATTGTGGCCCCTCTGGATTTCCTTGACAACAGTGGAGCTCATATTGCAAAATGGAATTCTTAAGGCACTCCCAAAGGCTAGCTGGGCAGAACATGGAAGGGACACGTTAAGTTACAGGTTAGCTTAGGGATCCTTCGAAGCGGGTGGAAAGGTAGAGGGAACCCTACCTTGCCGTGCGTTCCCTGCCGGTCCCTCTCCTCAGCTCGTCCTTCCCCCCTCCGTCAGCTTTGGTTCCCATCGTAACATTCAGCCACCGTTACATGCTAGCTCCTTATGCACTACAGCAAACTCGGGTATATTTTCATCGGACATGGCTATAAACAAATACCTGAAAGGAAAACCGCTTGCACAAGTTGAGAATAAATTAGGAGATTTCCATATTTGGAGGAGCCTCATGAAAGTTAAAGACCTCTTTCTAAACTTAGGGAGGTTCAAACTTGTTAGCGGGAACCAATTAAGGTTTTGGGAGGACAAATGGATAGGGAACCATGATTTTAAACATGTTTACTCAAATCTATTTAACATTGTTCGCAAAAAAAACATGCAACAGTGGCTGAGGTTTTCAAGTCATCTCCGCTAAATATCTCTTTTAGAAGGGCTTTAGTGGAAAATAAGTTACATGAATAGCACAACCTGGTTGCTAAATTTACTCTCTGTTAATCTAGAGGAGGGTAACGATACCTTCGTGTGGGGTTTACATAAATCGGGTTCCTTTTCTGTTGGGTCAATGTATAATTCTATCATTAACAATGGTATTGTAGTATCACAGGAAATTTAGCATTTGAGGATTCCTTTAAAGATTAAGATATTCTTCTGGTTTCTAAAGAGGGAAGTTCTTTTAACAAAGGATAACTTGGCTAAATGAAATTGGAATGGTAGAACAAATTGTGAGTTTTGCAACCAGCCCGAATCAATCCAACATTTGTTTTTTAACGCCATTTTGCCAAATTTCTATGGCATGTTGCCTGTACTACAATGGGTCTGATGCTTCTTTGTAATATCATAAATTTATTTGTTAGTTGGTCAAAGCAGGATGGTCTAAACAAAGTGGGTATGCTTCTGGCTAGAACAGCAGCTCTATGCTGAGCTTTATGGCTCACCGGAAATGATATTTTGTTTAACAAGTGCAAGCCGAAATATGTTTTGCAGGCTCTATTCAGGGGGACCCACTGGCTTCGTCTTTGGGCTCAGTTGCAGTGTACTGATGATAAGAAAGAAGTTATGGAAGCATGCAAGATTCAAGCTATTTTTCTCGTTTGGATGACTTTTTGTATTTCGGATTGGATTTTGATTTTGTTTTTAATTAGCATGAGTTGTAATAATTTGGCCTGAAGCCTCAACCATGAGCGCAGAAGCCGGACTTGTTCCTTTATCTAAAAAAAAAAAAAGGCTATAGACGATATGCCAACATTGAATACTATTTTCATTAGCCATGTGCGATGATTATAAGCAATACCCGACGTTGATTTTCGTCGGCTGCGTTACTAGACGAAAATATAGTTTTTATCAACCGCGATAAAAAAACGTTAAGACCTATTTGGAAAATAGAAATTTCACAAAGAATCACAAATAAATTTCACATTAAAGAATTTAATGTCATAGAAAAAAACGAAGAAACATAGAATTTTTCCTCCATTCTAAATAAAGGCTAATTAGCGTCGGCAAAACATAGCTGACGAAGATTTCTACGTGCTGAGTGTAATACCGTTGCCCGTGGTCCGAGCTGACAAAGACTAGAGTACTAATTAACGTCAGCCCTGGTTATTAGGGTCGACAAAAACAATTAATAATAATTACTATCGACCCACTACAGGAGCAACGCGCTTTTCGTGGGATGAAAATTGACAAAATTTATCAAAAACCGACGAATATACTTTATTTTCGTCAGCACGCTGAGGAAAACACCCGACGAAAATAGTACCTTAATTTTCGTTGACCCAGACGAATATACTATATTTTCATCGGTTTGCATCAGGTCGACGAAAGAACCTGATGTTGAGCACAAAAAATGGTAGGATCAGCTTGGCTGCTATGCACCGGACAGTCCGGTAGCACCAGACTCTCCGATGGGTGATGCCGGACAGTTCAGTAATTGCAAGTTCAAATAGAATCCGCGGATTGTGCATGATCATGTGTTATCGCCAAAATCAGTCAATTGGTATTTGGGCCGGATCGGCTAAATACCAATCGGTGGGTAGATTGGATCGGCTGATGGGCTAAGGGAGATCATCCGAGGAAGAGGTGAGCTTAAGGCCGATGGGCCGTGTATCTTATTTACTTCGAGTCGAGTTGGGAATAGCCCACTTAAAATAGAGTTTTAGTTATAAAAAGAGTCAGACTTACGTTCAAGCCTACAGACTATAAATATATACCCATATTCTATGTAATAAACAGACGACGTATGTTCCCTAGCAGCGGATTGTCTCTATATTCTCTCGGCGCATTGCCACCTCTGAGCAATAAGGGTTTTCAAAGTAATCCTCATGCTGCTCTAATGTTTATTCGATTCATTTGGGCATTAGGACGTGAGCCATATGGTGAACTGTGTACTAAAACGTTGTTGATGGCACGGTTTGCTAGTTATCCCGATGAATCTCGTGTCGAGCCTAGCAAAGCACTAGATCTATTAGTTGTCTCGATGAATCTCGTATCAAGCCTTGCTTAGCACAAGATCTATCTTTCACCTTACATGTTTATTTTATGAAACTAGAACATTTTACTAGTGAAGTTAGAATGTTATTTTGGTATACGTAGAATATCATTCTTGTGAGCTTAGAATATTTTTATAAATCAGGAATATAGTTTTTTATATGTATAATACATTAATGAGAATAGAATAGTTTACTATAAAGTTATGTTTTTATAAGAAACATTGTTTTTTCTGAACATATTAATATTTTTTAAAACATCGAATATTTATAATAAATGTAAAAGAGTGATTTTTTAACGTTATTTTTACGCAACAAAACATATACCCACTTTTTAAATCTATATTTTTCTCACATTGTTTTGTATATATACCCACCGAATATTTTTCTTGTCTCAAATTAGTGAAAAAGGAAAGACGTGAATCAACTAATTCTTTTTTCTCTTTCCTTTCTTTGGCCCTCTCCTTCTTGCCCTCAACATTTTCTGCTCTTCACATGAACCATGTAGGCCCTTCAAATATGCATCTGAGATGATTCACAGTGGTCATAATAAATGATCATAGTGGGATGTGGTACCTAATTCGTGACATGTAGAATCGTATACGCTCCTATCAAATTTGGACATAGGTTATGATTTATGAAAAATACGGATGGTATACAGGAAGGAAACATTGATTGATACCACACCTTTTTTTTCTCAATTTTTTTTTGAGATGTTTTTTCTCAGTTTTCATTTCATCCGATTTGGGTGAACCAAATAGTGGCTTGAGTGTACAGGAGCATTCACGTCTACTGTCCACGGCTCACCGAATATTATATTTTGAATCTAGAAGATTTTTCATTGAACTCAGAATATTATTCATTTTGCAAGTGAAAATAGAATATTATTCTAATATAGTAGAATATCGTTGTTCTGAAATTCTCCAATGCCTTTTTCTCCTTTTCCTTTTAAATCTTGCGATTCAGCCTTTTATCCTAGCGCCATGAGTTTTCCGTGCACATACTTTTTTTTTTCTTCGCTTCTTCCCTACTGTAAATGTGTGTGTGTTTGTGTGTGCATGAAGTTGTTTTCACTTATTTTTCCATAGTGTGTGCATGCATTATCTTAGTTTTTTATTTACATTTTGTTTTATTTTCTATAAATATTATTTATTGTTTTCCTACATATTTTTCTTTGTTTATTCTTTTTATTCAATTTTATGATAGCGGGAGAACATTTTGCGTAAGAAAAACTTATACCAACTAGTTTACTATAATTATTTCAACTCATTTATGTTTACCATTGACATTAATACATGAGAAGCATGCAACTTAAGTAAAAATAATAGCTTGATATGAGAATATTGGTCTCAATCATGCAGCTACATCTATTTGTATTAACATAATTCAATTTTTTTCGTCGTACTGAAAAGTAATGTAGTGTGCAGTAATTCAGTATAAGAAAATCACATTGAAAGTTGCTTCTTTTTGTTAATTTGTTTGTTTAAAATTTGATTCATCATGAAAACATTATTTAATTTAAGAACAAAAATTACTTAGAAATATTTGTTTGCTGCGATGTAAAACATTTCCAGTCTGTATATATGATGATAGTAACTAAGGTGTTAACTGAAAGTAATTGAAATGGTTTTCAAATTGGCGACAACGGCCTCGATCGTTCCAGCTTCTTTTACCTGTGCTGCGGCTACCACTGCCAGTGCCAGTTCAACAATAGTAGTTATATGTACAATGGAAAAAGCGAAAGTAGCAGCTGCAGCCCACTAAAATGAGCAGAATATTGTATCTAAATATTGAAAATTATTTTTGTGAACATATAGAATATTTTGGCAGCGAAGATAGAATATTTTGATAGTGAAGATAAAATAGTATTACCGCTGGCATAGAATATTATTAGTGGAATAATATTACCGCTGAAGTAGAATATTATTAGTGGAACAACATTTGCGATTAGAACATTTAATTATTCTAGAACATTACGACTAAAATAATTTTTGATAACGTATATATTTGAATAGAAAAGGTAGCTACGGAAAACCTCATGAAATGTACCACGAAACGCATAACCGACACATTGTTACAGAAGAAAAATAGTTACTCATTAGCCATTGCGTATGTACTACCTCAGTCCTAATTTATTCATCGTTTGAATTTTTTGACACCAAATTTAACAATTCAAAAAATTTACGAAAATTTGAAAAAGTTCAGATCATAGTTAAAGTATATTATATATAAATTAAATCACAATAAAAATAAATAATTATTATAATTTTTTAAATAAGAGAAGTTAGTTAAATTTGGTGTAAAAAATCAAATGACATACAAATTGAGATACATAGATGGCAGTAGTAGAATAAATTTTCAATATTAAGAAAGGATCGCTAGAACTAGGCCAGCTATCGTGTAGGTTGTTGTCTCCACTGTCATCGTCCATTTTATTTTATCCGTATATAAAAATGCAAGGACCGAAGGAGGCTCGTCTCTTATTTGCACCAATGCACCGGACAAAATTATTTGGGTGTGTTCGGTTAGGGAAAATCCAAAGAGATTGGAGGGGATTTAATCATTTCTTATTCAAATTTGACTATCAAGGGATTAAATTTTCTCCAATCCTCTCCAAAACTAGACAAACCGAACAAGCCCTTACGGTGAATCCTTATGGATGGAAATTGTGGACGGGAACAGCCTCGTTCAATTTAGTTTTTGAACTCTTTAGAATAGACGGATAGTCAGGAAATATCCATCCCAGTTTCATCCCCATAGATGCACGTGGATGGATATTGCGGAGAGCGGCGGCTAGGATTTTGAGAATACTAGCATAGATGTTCGTGCAACATGCACGCGTTGTAAGATAATCAAGCAGACAATAAAAAGGAAAAAAATGAAAATAAAATTAAAAGGAAAGAGTCCTGATTGATTAGCGTCGTTCCTTTCTTGTTAAAACCAATAGAAGCAAAGTAACAGGTGGGTATGAGTATAAAATGAGGTGAGAAATAAAAAGAAAAAGTGGATGAAATGTTTTCAATCTATGGATTTTGGACCTTTCTACCTCTTTTCAACCTTTTCCAAACTGCGCAGTAGGATCAGCGTGAGAGGTATATCTATGCCTTTATAGATAAAAAAAGATTTTTAGAAAACTGTTTTTTTTACAGTGTAGAAGAAGGTGCAATGGTTTCATGGGTGGGCTCCGAAATATTTTTCCCACGAATGGGCTTTCGCTACGGGATGGCCTAATCTATATCCTGACTGATGGTCAGCTGTCTTAGGTACACAAAAGCAAATGCACGTCGGGATCGCTCTGGAGGGCGATGGCACGACCTCCGCACCTTCGGCCCATGCGTGCGCAACCCCGCGCCTCCGGACTACGCAGTTGGGTCTTTATGGGCCTTCAAGCGCAGTTTCCTCATACCTCTAACTTGCGGTCCGTTTTATAACGATTTGCTGAGTTTTATATCATCTAACGTATATAACTCGATAATAGTACCTAGTATATACACAACTTGCTATTGTCTTAGAAAACTTCATATTTTTTAATATATTTTTGCTGCAAACTCCTCGTAACTATAAAACTCAAATTTTTTTTCGTTACATCAATCCAAAATGTGCGTTAAGTGACAAATTTGAGAAATTTTCTACAACACAAACTTGCTACAGATTCCATAAATTTGCTATAAAATTATATGAACTTGCTACAAACTTAATCTAGAAATCAACCCTTGCAGAATCTAGAAATCAACCCTTACAGTTTTTTACAGTTTTGCTACAAATATCTCATAACTTGCTAAAAGAATCATGAATATTTTTGTTACAGCAACCCAAAATGTGTATTATGTGACAATATGCACAATATGCGTGACAATTTCAGTAGCTATCTTGTAATAATAACTTATTGCTAGAGTACTACTTCGGTATATAACTTTCAACCAGTTTTGTTATATAATATAAGTGTCAAGTTTAATGGTTATCTCGTAATAACAACTTGCTAATAATATTGCATATAATTTGCTACCAAATTTATATATAACATGTATCTAATATTATTTGTAAGCAAAACATATACAAAATGGATCTCATTACGTAGACCTCGTCAAAAGGAATGTCATGATGTAAACGGATTTGAAAATGGATATTGTATGCGAAAGTAATGGACGACGAAAGAGAATACACACATATTTCCATGCTTATGTCATTGTTGATGTCATCTGAAAGCAACCCTTGCATGTGGGGTGAAAGCGATCTTTGTCTGAGTGGTACGGTCGTGACCATACCACCTCTCACTTTTTTTATTTGTATGTGTGCATGGTAGCTTTTGATTAGTTGGGAAATGGTCGTACGGTATTTCGGTATTTCTACGGCGCGACAACCCTTCTCTTGCATTCCACTGGTTTAAATAGATGCATGGTGTCGCGCAATCGCTTAAAGCGTGATGGGGTCACGGGATATCCTTGTCCCTTAAGTACCTATTGTCGATCGATCATGCAACGATAATGTAAATATATATACCAATAAATTATCTATCAGAAAATCTAATTATATCGACTAATGACCTGTGGATAACTTTTAGCGACCGATCGTATGCCGATAAATATTGAGTTATAGCAACTGTTGTCCGACGCTATCGTAGCATGTATTGAATAGTTATTCAGCAGGCTGGATGTTGAATATGTATGTATGCAGCCGCGGTTGATTTTTTTCCATAACTTTGATTGTTCAATTTATTTAAAAGTTTTGTGTAAACATATAACAAAATAAGTCATGCTAAAAAACTCTACAATGACAAAACAAATCACAACAAAATAGATAATAATTTGCATTTTTTTGAATAAGACGAGTGATCAAAGTTGTTTGAAAAAAATCAACCACGATATATATTTAAAACCGGAGGGAGTATATCGTAGTGGATGTTCTTAACTATAAATGAACAATGTCTCCAGTGTTGTATATGAAAACATTGTTAATGGAAGCAATAACTTCGTGGGCCTACTATACAGGTGCAAACACAATGAGACATTAGAGTTGCACCACATACAAATTTTTCTTCCACACAATTACACAAACATTAACATTACAAGCATCGGTGTGTCAATTCACACAACTCATTTAGAACACGTTTGGACTTATATTATTACATATATGGCAATGGACGGCTCACTTGGTGGTCTGCTCCACTAGTTGTTTTCTTTCTTTGAGCATGCTTGGATTGGATACCGAAGGATGCACTTGGCCCATGGTCCATCAGCACTGTTTGGTGGTTGGATACACTCCCATAGAGCGATGTTGCACTTATACCCAGAGCCAAAGGCAACCATCAACACTCGATCAAACCTGTGCATCCTACCTTTTGCCTCGATGTATGCTAACTCATACCACAAAGAGCTACTTGATGTGTTCCCAAAACGATGCAGCGTCATTCGTGATGGCTCCACAAGTAGGTCTGACAGACCGAGGTTATCTTGAACTATGTCAATCACTTTAGGCCCACCGGGGTGAATGCAGAAGTGTTCAGTGGCCTTGGAAAAGTTTGGGAAGTATGTTTTTATTTTGTCTTTGAGCACTTTGTGTGCGATGTTGGTGAACAAAAATAGCAGCTTCTCTGAGGTCGGGAGGATATGCGGTCCAATGGCACGAAAACTTGCCTTCAATGCATCACCAGACACAGAAATAATGTCCTTGGATAGGTTAACTCCTAAGTTCCCCTCCTCATCTTCCTCTAGGATAACACACCGGTAAGCACTATCATTAGTACTCATTCTTCGAACAAGGTGTTTGAGATGATACCTTGCCTCAACCCTAGAATTTGATAGCAATACAGCAGCCCCACCCATGCGGAATAGCATGGAGGCCAAATGCATCGCTCGTTTCCTCCCTTTGTATCTGAGGCCTGATATGATCTCTATAGACACCACCAAAGCATATGTGCCACATGGTGATATCTGTAACAGTTTCTTTACTAGTCCCACAGAAATGAGGCTCGCACTGCAACCCATACCAGTGAGGTTCAGGCTATGTATGTCATCGCGGAGCTTGTATTTACTAACGATCATGTCGCAAAAGGACGGTGATGGGGAGAATGCGCTGCAATTGACGACCAATATGCCAATTGCAGTAGGGTTGATGCATGTCTTACTGAACAGATCATCAATGACCGAGAAGAGGACCAACTCTGCCTCATCACGTGCTTCACTAAGACCACTGCTAGGAGGCACATATAACATGGAAGGGGGCAAGCAGGTCTCCTCGCCAAGGCCTGAGTGATCAATCACTCGTGTCATGAAGTCGATGCTGCGGTCGTCAAGTAGCGGCATGTGGTGCATGTGCTCCTTGAAGGTGGCCAGGGAAAACCGGGAGCTGGGAACTGGCTTAAGGCAAGCATATTCTACTAGGTATGCGTCCTTGCGGTTGACAAGGTAATTGGTAACTGAGGCTGCTAGGACGATCCCAGCAAAGGACAAGAGGATGGCTCGCAGGACATGGATATGGGCAATATGCTTAACGAAAGCAAACTGTGCAGGCCTGAGAAGGAAAGCAGTCATGAGCGAAACCAGAATGAATATACCACCATTCCTCATGACGACCAGCTGGCAGATACACCTGAGGTGCCTGAAATTAGGTGATCTGCTGCTCATGTTTGATGTCTCAAAAACTTGTTATCTGTGTTGATTCTGGTGCTATCTTTATCTATATGCACTGCATGGTGACGGACGCCGAGAGTTTATATAGACAGTCACACCTATAAATTTTCGATAATAGTACGTTACCTAATTACTTATAGTGCCATAAACGAAAAAAAAATGACACGTACCTTCTCAACAAATTCCGAAGATGAAAGAGACAATCTGAATAATCGAATCATGTTTTCAGTTGGCACGCGATAATTGTGGCCCCTCTGGATTTCCTTGACAACAGTGGAGCTCATATTGCAAAATGGAATTCTTAAGGCACTCCCAAAGGCTAGCTGGGCAGAACATGGAAGGGACACGTTAAGTTACAGGTTAGCTTAGGGATCCTTCGAAGCGGGTGGAAAGGTAGAGGGAACCCTACCTTGCCGTGCGTTCCCTGCCGGTCCCTCTCCTCAGCTCGTCCTTCCCCCCTCCGTCAGCTTTGGTTCCCATCGTAACATTCAGCCACCGTTACATGCTAGCTCCTTATGCACTACAGCAAACTCGGGTATATTTTCATCGGACATGGCTATAAACAAATACCTGAAAGGAAAACCGCTTGCACAAGTTGAGAATAAATTAGGAGATTTCCATATTTGGAGGAGCCTCATGAAAGTTAAAGACCTCTTTCTAAACTTAGGGAGGTTCAAACTTGTTAGCGGGAACCAATTAAGGTTTTGGGAGGACAAATGGATAGGGAACCATGATTTTAAACATGTTTACTCAAATCTATTTAACATTGTTCGCAAAAAAAACATGCAACAGTGGCTGAGGTTTTCAAGTCATCTCCGCTAAATATCTCTTTTAGAAGGGCTTTAGTGGAAAATAAGTTACATGAATAGCACAACCTGGTTGCTAAATTTACTCTCTGTTAATCTAGAGGAGGGTAACGATACCTTCGTGTGGGGTTTACATAAATCGGGTTCCTTTTCTGTTGGGTCAATGTATAATTCTATCATTAACAATGGTATTGTAGTATCACAGGAAATTTAGCATTTGAGGATTCCTTTAAAGATTAAGATATTCTTCTGGTTTCTAAAGAGGGAAGTTCTTTTAACAAAGGATAACTTGGCTAAATGAAATTGGAATGGTAGAACAAATTGTGAGTTTTGCAACCAGCCCGAATCAATCCAACATTTGTTTTTTAACGCCATTTTGCCAAATTTCTATGGCATGTTGCCTGTACTACAATGGGTCTGATGCTTCTTTGTAATATCATAAATTTATTTGTTAGTTGGTCAAAGCAGGATGGTCTAAACAAAGTGGGTATGCTTCTGGCTAGAACAGCAGCTCTATGCTGAGCTTTATGGCTCACCGGAAATGATATTTTGTTTAACAAGTGCAAGCCGAAATATGTTTTGCAGGCTCTATTCAGGGGGACCCACTGGCTTCGTCTTTGGGCTCAGTTGCAGTGTGATGATGATAAGAAAGAAGTTATGGAAGCATGCAAGATTCAAGCTATTTTTCTCGTTTGGATGACTTTTTGTATTTCGGATTGGATTTTGATTTTGTTTTTAATTAGCATGAGTTGTAATAATTTGGCCTGAAGCCTCAACCATGAGCGCAGAAGCCGGACTTGTTCCTTTATCTAAAAAAAAAAAAGGCTATAGACGATATGCCAACATTGAATACTATTTTCATTAGCCATGTGCGATGATTATAAGCAATACCCGACGTTGATTTTCGTCGGCTGCGTTACTAGACGAAAATATAGTTTTTATCAACCGCGATAAAAAAACGTTAAGACCTATTTGGAAAATAGAAATTTCACAAAGAATCACAAATAAATTTCACATTAAAGAATTTAATGTCATAGAAAAAAACGAAGAAACATAGAATTTTTCCTCCATTCTAAATAAAGGCTAATTAGCGTCGGCAAAACATAGCTGACGAAGATTTCTACGTGCTGAGTGTAATACCGTTGCCCGTGGTCCGAGCTGACAAAGACTAGAGTACTAATTAACGTCAGCCCTGGTTATTAGGGTCGACAAAAACAATTAATAATAATTACTATCGACCCACTACAGGAGCAACGCGCTTTTCGTGGGATGAAAATTGACAAAATTTATCAAAAACCGACGAATATACTTTATTTTCGTCAGCACGCTGAGGAAAACACCCGACGAAAATAGTACCTTAATTTTCGTTGACCCAGACGAATATACTATATTTTCATCGGTTTGCATCAGGTCGACGAAAGAACCTGATGTTGAGCACAAAAAATGGTAGGATCAGCTTGGCTGCTATGCACCGGACAGTCCGGTAGCACCAGACTCTCCGATGGGTGATGCCGGACAGTTCAGTAATTGCAAGTTCAAATAGAATCCGCGGATTGTGCATGATCATGTGTTATCGCCAAAATCAGTCAATTGGTATTTGGGCCGGATCGGCTAAATACCAATCGGTGGGTAGATTGGATCGGCTGATGGGCTAAGGGAGATCATCCGAGGAAGAGGTGAGCTTAAGGCCGATGGGCCGTGTATCTTATTTACTTCGAGTCGAGTTGGGAATAGCCCACTTAAAATAGAGTTTTAGTTATAAAAAGAGTCAGACTTACGTTCAAGCCTACAGACTATAAATATATACCCATATTCTATGTAATAAACAGACGACGTATGTTCCCTAGCAGCGGATTGTCTCTATATTCTCTCGGCGCATTGCCACCTCTGAGCAATAAGGGTTTTCAAAGTAATCCTCATGCTGCTCTAATGTTTATTCGATTCATTTGGGCATTAGGACGTGAGCCATATGGTGAACTGTGTACTAAAACGTTGTTGATGGCACGGTTTGCTAGTTATCCCGATGAATCTCGTGTCGAGCCTAGCAAAGCACTAGATCTATTAGTTGTCTCGATGAATCTCGTATCAAGCCTTGCTTAGCACAAGATCTATCTTTCACCTTACATGTTTATTGATCTGTTTATATATCTATGCTTCATATAGTAGATCGATCTTCGTGTAGCTCATTTTATGTTACTTAATCGCTTGTTACAATCCACGATGTGTCACTGCAGCGCGTGCACACGTCCTGCTGATAGATCAGCATATCTCGAGCACCCTATCTATACATGTCTTAATATGTATATGTCTAGTTAGATGGACTTCTTTGGAGGTCCTGGTTAAAAGCCAATTTGATTATACAGATTTGTTATATCATGCTTTAGATAGGTTTGTATCTATATTTTTACAAGATGCATTTTTTCTTATTTCTACGCTTTATATATTTATACATCTCATGGACCATCCGATGTTGCCACATCAGCCGACTAGAGTACACGAACCCTCATGTTGCCGATCCAAGCGATCAGGCAAGAATTTAACATTTAAATCTGTTGTGTACGCTTTTTAGGTAGAATTAGAGCCAACAAACGCATCCCTCCAACCTTCCTGGCTAGAAGGTCAAGCCAGGTGGCATGCTTGCACCACCACCACCCTTGATTGGCTCCACCTAGAGCTAATCAGAGCCGCACAACTGGGAGACAAGTGCAGCAGCAGCGCGATCCCCGCTCCCATGTGCCATGTCTCTGGACCATGCCGCCCGCTGGTTTCCAGGGCAACATCAGGTTGGATTATGACTTGTAAAAGTGGTAAAACCATCCCTCCGTATAAATATAAAGGGTTACGACCAATTGAGGCACCACAATCGAACCAAATACATCTATTTTATCGTTTTTACCTTTTATCTCTTTGCCTTACTTTTCCAATCTATCTTGTTGTTCTCCTTGTGTCTCGACTGTGATTTGGAAGCGGTCTAGGTGGCTTGCCGATCCTATAGCAACGCTAGCCATCATGAGGGTCCCTCTCGGGAGGTTGGCGCTAGGTTCACCCGAGCTCCCTGAGCTCACCAGACTGTCCGACGACCATCGCCGGACTGTCCGGCGTCTACCAACGACCCCAAGGCGACTTAGGGTTTCTCGTGGTGTTTGGCGTGAAACTGTATCAACACATTTTTTGACGACTTCGCTGGGGAAAGAATATGTAGATCCAAAACAATCGGCTTCAATGGCCGGTCCCGTCGATCCATCCGAAGTTAACGCCGACAACATCATCTTGCCTAAATATGAGGAAATCTGTGAGGATACTTGGCGACAACATCAACAAGCTGAGAAGGATTTAAGCGTGGGAGGCAACGCGAGAGCTTAAGTGGCTCCTCTCTTGTTATGAGAAAGACCGACGAGGAGAGGTGACTCAACGCAAAGAAGAAGCTTAAGGGGCTCCTCTCTTGCAACACCTGATGCGACATCTAGTATGGTTGTTTCTTCAAATCTGGATGCTAGGATTGCTAGTATGAATAATAGGTTTGGGGCTATAGCTAGTAATATCTTTGATGTCGTTGATAAACGTATAGGTGCCAGACTTAAACAACCTTTCGGCAATGATTTGCATGCGTCTATTTCTAATGCTACTGCCCAACAAGGTGCTACTACTAGCATGATTCCTGATTTGTCTAATGTGCATGTACCTAAAATTCCTCTTTATGCTACGCCAATCCATCATATACAAAGCCGAACTGCCATTGGAAATTCGGCTAGTGGAGGGATTCCGGCAACTCATTCTAATACTTCAATGACATATCCTATTGCTGCACTTAGTATACCTAGTAGTACTTTGGGTTTTAGTTCGGTACCACAAACTTCATATACTTTGTCGAACTGTTGTAAGGAATGTGCCGGGGTATCCGACCCAAGAGGGGGAGGGGATGAATTGGGTCACTAATCGCTCTTCTAAAGCTTTATAGTACATAGAATAAACTTATCGCGTCCTACACATACTAGTTAAGTTTACGGTTTATCTATGCTCCCCCTAACTACCCAAAAGACTTGTAACCTAGAGCCAAACCTAATCAATCTAACTAGGAAGCTAAAGGCACACAAGCAAGAACACGTGGAAACATAAATGCGGTAAGTAAAGAGGTAAGGGTAAGGGGATGCAAACTCCCGAGAAGACACGAGGATTTAACGTGGTTCACCACTAAGAGCTACGTCCAAAGGCTTGCCACCGAAGGCAAATTCCAAGCCAGGCACCAAGACTCTTCTGGTCGCCGTCTTGCGCTCGCCACCAAGTAGCTCCCGGCAAGCAAAGACTAAGTGCCACCAAGCCACCGAAGCTTGGCCACTGCCACCGTCTCTCCCGGTCACAAGGCACCGGATTGCACTACGGAGTGTGAAGGGTCTCCTCGTCCCCGCATAAGGTGTCGCTGCCGCTCCACACCGATGAAGGAGGGTCTAGCAATGAGTACAATGTGGCTTGACCGCAGCCAAGGCTTCTCCCTAGCTCACGCAGGAGCTACTCTCAAGAAGAGCTCGCAAGCTCACCCTCTCTAAACTCTAACCTAGATTGGATCATGCACTAAGCTCACATATGGTGGTTGGAGTGATGGATATGCTTGGAATACACTTATACACTTGCTCTCTACTTTAGTGGCTCCAACACACTTGAAATGCCGGAGTGGGATAGCTTATATAGCCCCCAAACATGAACTAGCCGTTGCTCCAACGGGCTGCCGACGCACTGTAGACCATACTATCCGGTCTGCCCTTTTTCCATAGACCGGACCATCCGGTCCGTGTATTTTTTTCAACTAGCAGTTGCAGTAGCCGTTGAACTAGTTGTTAAATAATCCAAAGGTTAGTACGGTTTAGAGAGACCGTACCATCTGGTCCATTGTGCACTGCAAGTCTTTTAAAGTCTCCAGCCTTGCGTTTCTTAGGACGGTCCATGGACAGTCTCGTGAGACCGTACTATGTAATCTCTAGTTAAAAGGTTTAGTACCCGCAGGTTACTTGGTACGCTCCATGGATGGTCTTATAGACCGTATCATACAGTCAATGTAACTTAGTCTCCTCAGCTCTGCTTCCTTGGTTAATTGGTATGGTCGATTGAATCCTTTTGAGACCGTACCATCCGGTCTTCACAAGACTTCAACTCCTCTGCTTCCTCAGGTTACTTGGTACGGAGGATAGGACGGTCTCGCGAATTGTACCTTTCGGTCTCGCGGAACCCCCGTTGGGGCGGCCCTTAGGGCCTTTCCTTTGACCGGATTTTCTTCTTCTTCGTTCCTTGGACCTAAACACCTAAGAATGTGCATCTAGACAAGTTTATTAGTCCAAGTGTTGGATGTCAATCAATCACCAAAACACAACCATGAAAATATGACACATGTGGCCATTTTCCTTACAACTGTACAACACCTTTATCTCATATCAACATGCTGCCAGCTACCAACAGAGTTGCTTTTTCTACGAGACTAACATCCCCTTAAATATAAGTGGACCTTTGAAATTTATATTGTAAAGCCCATAAACTCCAACAAGCAGTTCGTGTTTTGGCGCTCAGCCATGGCGGTGGAGCTTGTCGGAGAAGACAAGCGGGCCTGAAACTTCCTTGCATACATGTCAAGACAAGTGTTTGTTTTGTTCAAGTCTATAACTTGATTGCATGCATAGGCGGCAGGATGGGACTCAACGCCGCAACGGAGACGAGATGGGATGAATGGATGATGAACCATGAACAGCTGCGGCTGCTTCAAAATCTTCTTGTCCATTGGATTATCCGTGCCCATTGGGGATTATCCACATGTTTCGAGACCGATAAATTGAGGATTGATAATCTGTGGGGTGCAGGTGCAGGGTAATACATTATCTGTTCAACGGTGTCGCTAATCACTGACCACCCTACCAAACAGATCCATAGTGTCTTGTTAGAGAGCGAGGTAGAATGAAATGGTTTCATTCTATATTTCAAGACTTGAATGGTTCTATCCCGGATTTCAGAGATGGAATGGTTCCGTTTCAGATTTCAAACTTTGTTCCACTATCAGTCTCACATTACAAATGAAACATAGGCGTTTCAGAATTTTTTGGAACATGTTCGTCTCAAATCTGAAGAGATATTATGTTTTCTGAAACCGGTTCATTCATCTGTTTTTCAACAAAACACTAGAATTGGCCAAACATTATAATTGGTGGAAAGGTATGGCTCCATTTAACCCTAACGAACCAAACACTATTTCCCATTTAAAATTCAGCAACTACGGAGTGTATTCTGTCCCTAGTTGTGCATACTCAACCAAAAAATAGTACTACCTCCTTAGGTGGCCGAGGCCCACCTAGATCTCGTGGCTGTGCTATTAGTAGAATTATTTGAAATCCGAAAACAAGATAGCATACACAATGGCCCGACAATAGCTAATACTGATCATCAACTTATCTATCTCCAACGATTGTTTAATGCATGCACGTGAATTGGAACAAGAAAAATAACTGTGGACGCTATGGAACGGCAGTGAATAATGGCGTCACTACGTACCAACAGAAACGGTACTGACAAGCCCTAATATGGTTGGCAAGTAAGTGACAACAAATTAAATTAGTATCCATGTCCAATTTCATAAATAGTCGATCGCATCGATCTGTTCCTGCCATTCAGTTCTCCCCTCTACCATTCTCACCTCCACTACACAATACACACACTCGCCAGTATGAATCCATCACCGATTCACAAGTGCCTCAAAATCGTCTACACGAAGACTCCAGACAATTTCCTCCTGGCACTCACCATTGCTGCTATCCTAGTGATGGCAAGATTCAAGTCTGATGTGTTCACAGATCCAGTAGTTCAAGCCTTCGGCCATCCACGCATCTTGACAACTGGGTTGTTCTTAGTTGCTATCTCAGTGATCGTACACATGTTGCAGCGCCCACGCAAGGTGTACCTCATTGACTATGCTTGCTTCCGCCCCACACATCACAACCGTGCTCCCTACGCCACGTTTGTTGAGCATGTCCGCCAAATCAGTTTCTTCAGTGAGAGCAGTGCCCGTTTCTTGACATGCCTCCTTAAAGCGATCAGGCCTTGGTGACGAGACAAGCTTGCCTTCAGTATGCAGCTACATTAACGTTTACAAGTACTGCACGCTGGAGGCTGGTCGCGAGGAGGCTCAGCTTGTCGTCTTCTCAGCCATCGATGATCTTCTGGCGAAGACGAACATCGCTCCTGTCACCATTGACGTTCTTGTTCTAAATTGCAGTGGATTTAGCCCAACACCATCTTTCCCTGATATGATCGTGAACAAGTACAAAATGCTTAGCGACATCCACAGCGTCCATCTGTCTGGAATGGGCTGCAGCGCAGGGTTGATCTCCATAGAGCTTGCCAAGAACCTCCTCCAGGCCATGCCCCATGGTGCACGGGCATTAGTGGTCTCGATAGAAACCCTCTCTCCCAACTACTATCTAGGAAACCAGAGATCTATGCTGCTTCCTTTACTGCCTGTTCCGCATGGGCGGAGCTGCAGTGCTCCTGTCTACGTCCCCAACAAAGGCCCGATTTAGACTGAAATGCCTCGTACGGACACTCACTGGAGCTAGTGACAACTCATACAAATGCATCCATCAAGAAGAGGATGAGAAGGGGCACACAGGGATCAACCTCTCCAAGGACCTCATGGTCGTGGCTGGTGCCACCCTCAAAGCCAATATCACCACCATTGCACCACTCATCCTTCCAGCCTCCGAGAAACTGCGCTTTGTGTTGTCCTTCATATCAAGAAAGCTTCTCAGGATGAAGACCAAGTTATATGTGCCAAACTTTCTCGCAGCAGTCAAGCACATTTGCATCCACGCAGGTGGACGCGCAGTGATTGACGAGATCCAACGCAGCCTAGGCCTCTCTGATGAGCAAGTCGAGCCATCCAGGATGACACTCCATAGATTTGGTAACATATCCAGCAACTCCTTGTGGTATGAAATGGCATACATCGAGGCCAAGCTCCGCATGCACAGGGGCGATCGGCTATGGATGATTGGATTTGGGTCTGGCTTCAAGTGCAACAGTGCAGTATGGGAGTGCATCAATCCTGCCCACATTGAAGATGGGCCTTGGGCAAGTTGCATCCATCGTTATCCAGTCCATATTCCTTAAGATTCATAAACTACGATACATGTAACAAGATGCTTAAAGGTCACCAGTAATAAATAATGGTACGGTAATGCTTGGGTCCGTCCGTTTGATGGGAAGAAAAAAAATCGGACGTACCTTCTCAATGTTGCGGTAGTTTTTCTGGTTTGTTGCAGTATTTATGTTAAGACGTTTCAACTGTATCTTATAAATGTTTGTTAGATTTTTTTACTGGATCCACGGACCTAAATTTTTTATTCAATCTAGTTAATTCATAATTGTTGATGTTGTAAAAGTGTAATTTTAATGTTGCATAAGTTGTTTGTTGAAGTTGCGACAATTATTTTCTCATGTTTCACGCACCGCCTGACGCGTCGCGTCCGGATCGTTTTCCCTAAATATCGATGTTGCAAAAGTATAATTTTTAATGTTTCATTAGCATTTCGTAGATGTTGCGGCAGTTCTTTTTGCATGTCACCCAACGTCCGATGGGAACGTCTTCCATCGGACGTCTGGGCGCTAGCGTTCCCGATAATGGTATTACGTCTTTATAAATCTTTGTGTATGTGTGAACTCGCGAAGTATCACAGACATAACTTCACTGCATTAGTAAGCCTAAACTTTTTGTAAACTAGGTGTTGAGTATCAAATTGGGCAGCCAAGGATGTCGCCTCCACCGGACTGTCCGGTATGCCGGGTCCGATAAATAGGACCGGATAGTCCGGTACTGTGCGTGAACTAATTGGGTCTTAACTTATATAAGGGTCTAGACCTCCCTCTCTATAAATACCAGTAAAAATACACGTGCACCCGCCCGTGACTAAAAACAAAATGTTCAGAATATCATTGATTGTAAAATTCATTTATGAAGAATAAAGAAATAGTGTGAAAAGGAGTATGCTTGAACGGTAGAAATTATAATAAAGATTTTGGTGCCTGGCTTTTTAGTGGTTTATGCACACACCACCTTGTATATAACAAATTGATTAATAAATATAAATATCATTTTTTGGTAAATTAAGTTCAGAGTTTGTAGTGTCTATATGAGGGGCACGCTCATGTCTATCGAAAAATCTTTAGAGCAAATAATAAATATATTTTTATTGAGAAAATTTATATAATATACCAAGCACCTTGTATAGACAGCTGCAACAACAATTTAAAGTGGACTAATTTAGCAAACTAATGCTTAAACTTAACACTTAGACTTACAACTTAATAAATTTATGAACCACTATAATTTTAATGTCACTTAAAGTTGAAGCTTAAACAATTAAAATATCATCTACTACGCGCGGGGAGCGTCAACTGACGGAAAGGTAAAAAATCAGCCGGTGACGACGAAGTGAAATTTTTTTGCACTCGTCTGACTTGCTGGCAAAAGAAAATAAAAAAGACCTTACTGGCAAAAGAATTTTCTTTTTTAAAAAAGACAACCTTATCTGCCCATGAAGCCAATCCATCTAGCGCCGCCGCCTCCTTTGCCGGCCGCTAGGGGGGGGGGGGGGGGGGGCGTGCCACGAGCACTGGTCATCTCGAGCCCGGCGGCGGCTCTGACTCCCCCTGCTGCTGGAGCACCGCCGCCTCCGCTCTCGGCCGCTAGATCTAGCTCATTAGCCGACCTCCTCCTGTTGCGGGGGATTGCTTTTATTGATACTTTTTTTAGAGCAATAAATCAAAATACATAAAGGACATTATTTTATTAAACGTGCTTACCTTTGGTCGGACGGGTGATGCTGTTGCTCAGTCGGACGGGGTACTGCCGATACTAGTGGGACAGGTGATGCTGCTGGACGGGTACTGCTGCTTGGTCGGACCAGTACTGCTGCTTGGTCAGACAAGTACTGCTGCTTGGTCGGACAGGTACTGCTGCTGCACATTGAAGGAGACAGAGACAAGAGATGGGGACGCCTTACCCTGAGAGATGCGGGTGCGAGGAGGCATGCTCATAACGGCATACCATCCCCCTAAGCTTCAATGAAGCTAGGGGTGCTGGTAGTAGTAGTTGTAGAAGTTCTGAGCATTGAGGAATCTGGCTCCAACTTGCTCGTTCAGCTTCTGGAGCATTTCAATGTTGGTTTGGAGCCGTTGATCCATTGCTTCCGTGCATTGGTGGATGTCGCCCACCTGCTGGTATAGCCTCTGATCATATTAGCCCAAGTTCATCCCCCCATTGCGGAGTTGATATCGGCCATGTAATCTGGGTGGTACCGAGCTAAAGTAGAAGGACCTAGGTCCCGGCTGAACGCACGTGACGCGCTATCGCCTCCGTAGTATTGTGTACTATGGGAAGGCTGGTAGGAACTCTGGCCACCGGTACTAGAGAAATACCAGGATGGCTCAGATGGCGTGGAAGCATGGATGGGTTGAAAACGCCAGTCGTAGTCCCACGTCAATGAGGCTCTAAACATGTATGTGCCCAAATGTTCATCATCTACATCATCATGAGAGAACACCTCCCCTTAGGAGCCATTAGTCTCATCAAACTCTACATCACACGTTTCTTCAATCATTCCAGTGGTTTGATTGAATACACGGTATGCCTTCGAGTTTGATGCATAACCCATAAAGAAACCAACAACGCAACGTTTTTCGAATTTACCGAGCCTTTTCTTTTTGTATATGAAGCACTTGCAACCGAAGATCCGGAAGTAGGAGATGTTGGGTTTCCTCTCAATGAGGAGCTCATATGGTGTCTTGCCAAGTAGCCGATGGAGATAAACTCGGTTTGAAGCATGACACGCTGTGTTGATTGCTTCCGCCCAAAAATATTCCGACGTGCCATAGTCATTCAACATGGCTCTTGCAAGAGTGATCAACGTCTTGTTCTTCCTCTCAACAACTCCATTTTGTTGAGGTGTGTAGGTGGCGGAGAATTCATGTTTGATTCCATCTTCATCACACCACTCATCCACCTTGTAATTCTTGAATTCGGAGCCGTTGTCACTTGGACCTTCACGATGTTGAGTCCGAACTCACGTTGAGCCCGCTTGGCGAAGATCTTGAACTTGTCTGGAGTTTCACTCTTATCACCTAGAAACAAGGTCCAAGTATACTGTGTAAAATCATCAACAATGACTAGGCAATAGAGATCACCACCAATGCTCTCATAAGTAGTAGGACCGAATAGATTCATGTGAAGAAGTTGGAGCGGCTTGGAGGTTGAGACACAAGTCTTCATTGGATGGTGACTTGAAACTTGCTTGCCGGCTTGACATGCGCTACGAAGCTTGTCCTTCTCAAATGTGACGTCCTTCACGCCGGTCACCATTCCTTTCTTAACAACCTTCTTGAATTGGCTCATTCCAATGTGTGCAATGCGCCGGTGCCAAAGCCAACCCAAGAAAGACTTGGAGAAGAGGCATGTTGTTGTTGAAGTCTTCATCTCACTAAAATCAACAAGGTAGAGGTGGCCGTGCCAGAACCCTTGAAACACCATAGACTTATCCTTTTCACTTTTCATTACAACACAATTCTTATCAAATTCACACGTTAGACCAAGATCGCACAACTGTGCGATTGAGAGAAGATTAAAACTCAAGGACTTCACAAAAAGGACGTTAGAGATAGATAGATCATTTGAGATAGTAATTTTACCCAACCCAATGACTTTGCCCTTTGAATTATCACCAAAGGTGACTTGCTCTTTGTCTCCGGGGTATTCTAGTGAGGTGAACATACCATCATTGCCGGTCATATGTTGTGTGCAACCACTATTAAGTACCCAATGCTTTCCACCGGCTTTTTAGTTCACCTACACATAGAGAAGTCATTTTTGAGTTTTGGGCACCCACGCAAGCTTTGGTCCTTGCACGTGAGTGACTAGAACTTTTGGGACCCAAAGTTGCTTGGAGAGCTTTCCCTTCTTGCTCTTTATGTCCTTGCCAATGAACTTGCCATTAACCTTGCTCAACAAGTAGATGTTATTATCATACATAGATTTTAAGTTGGAAGGCAATTTAGGAGGAGGGGGGTTAGGGATGGGACACTCCTTAGTGTGGTGACCGGTAATCATGCAATAGTTGCAATAGGAGCCCACTCCCTTGATGTAGCTATCATTGACCTCCGGTGAAGAAGTGTCATCCACCTTTGGCGGCTCGGGGTAGGATCCAAGCCCTCTTCCATCATACATGTGGAGATTGTGGAACAATATTTCTTGGTGAAGACATTGTTTTCTATTGAGCTTAGCAAGCCCACTTTTCAATCCTTCAATTTGAGCCTCCAATTCTTTTACCCTTTCTCCTTCACACTTAGGCTAGTCATTAGTAGCAAGGGGACCGGGAGCAAGGTCCTCACAAGAGGTAGAGGCATTAACTTTGACCACATGGGAAGTGGTAGAGTGTTCAAGACTTGAGTCAATGATCTCATAGGCAATTTCAAGCTCTTGATACTTGTGAGTCAACTCTCTATGCTCTTGCGCAAGCCTCTTGTACTTCTCCTCATTTATCTTGCCAATGTCATGATTTTTGGAGTGGACCTTGACAAGGTCTTCATGTTTGGCAAGCAATGAGTTATGAGAAGCTTCAAGATCAATGTGCAACTTCTTTAGAGTCGAGTTGCCCTCCTCAATTTGCTTAACATATGCTTTGGTCTTAACTTGCTCTTTAAGCAAGGCATTATGTTTTTCAAGCAAATCATAGTGGGTCTCCTCTAGTTTAGGAAGAGTGTTCTCAAGATGCTTTACATTGCCTTTTTCCCTCTTGATCACAGAAACATACTCATCGATCAAAAAAGCAAGTTCATCGGGAGAAAGCTCATCATCACTATCATCTACTTCTATTTTCCATACCTTGGAGCTCTTGGCCATGAGACACATGGGTGGCGGAGGAAGTGTTGGCCCCTTGGTGGAGATAGCAAGCCCGGCAAAGTCATCATCATCATCACTTGAGCCTTCACTTGTTTCTTCATCGATCACCCATGCATTTGTTTCAGACATGAAGCTTCTTTGGGGGACCTTTCTTCTTCTTTGGAAAGAGCTTTGCCTTGGAATCATTCTTTTTCTTGTAGAAGGTCTTGCGCTTGGGCTTCTCTTCCTCTTCATCATCGGACTTATCTTTCTTGATCTTGCCCTTGCGCTTGTCCGGCTTGGGGCACTCATAAGAGATGTGGCCATTTTCACCATAATTGTAGCATTTCTTCTTGTCATGTCTCCTTGGCCGGAATGACTTCCTCTTGGAGTCAAAGTTAAACCCCTTCTTGTTGATCTTTGCATGAAGGCGGTTGAACTTCTTTATCATTAGAGCGAGTTCGGCATCATCCTCATCACCACTTGAGTCATCATCTTGCTCTTCTTCGTTTGAGGAGCTTGGAGGTAGAGATATCACCTTCTTGGGAGTGTGGACTTTCTTGGTCTTGGCCTTGAGTGCCACTGTCTTGCTTAGGGAAGACTCTTCCGTAATGCCAAGAACCCCCATCTTATGAGCTCGAATTTGGCTCACCACCTCACTCACTTCAAGTGTGTCAAGATTTTCATTTTGAAGCATGGTGTTGATGATGTTGTACTTGGGCTTGAAGAGGATGCGGAGGATCTTCCGGTTGATGGTGGCCTTGTCAAGTTTACAAACATCAAGAGCATTAATGTCCTCAACGATGACATTCAAGCGTCAATACATGGAATTGCAATTTTCATAAGAATGCATCTTGAAGTCATTATATTTAGCCTTAAGCACATGATAATTTTACTCTCTAACCTTAGTGGTGCCCTCATGAATTTCAACAAGTTTGGCCCAAATATCACAAGCATTAAGTTTGCTCGAGACCCTAGCAAACACTTCTTGACTAATGCTCTCAAAGATAGCATTTCGGGCCCTAGCATTCCACTTGATTTGGTCATTGGTGTGAGGCGCAATGAAACCATGCTCGGTAGCTTCCCATACTTCGGGAGCAATAGACTCAAGGTATGCTCGCATGCGAGCTTTCCAATAGCTAAAGTTGTTGCCCTCAAAGTAGGGGACCGAGCCACCCATCTTCGACATCTTGCTCTAAGCGGTGAAGCTTAGTGATCCAATGAGCAGCGAGGCTCTAATACCACTTGTAAGGATCGGATGCCCAACAGGGGGGTTAATTGGGCTAATTTCAAACTCTAATCGAAAGTTCTTAACCTAGCGACACTACAAATTGGCCCACTTCACCCTCTACACGTAGCTAAACTACTCAACAACGAAGGGAAAGCCTACACAAGCTAGTTGAAAAGAAAACGACAATGAACTCTACCAGTAGCAACACCAATGACCATAAGAACAAGGGAGATACTAGCCAAGAAAAAGACTAAGCATGGTGACTACAAGATGCAATCCATGAAAATACTCAAAGAGGCAAGAGCATCAAGTAGAGGAACAAGGGGAAGAGACAACCGGATTTTTTCCCGTGGTGTCGGAGGTTTGGCACCCTCCCCTAGTCCACGTTGCAGCACACCCTAGAGTGTATTGCTGCCTCCCATGCTTGTGGGCGCTCACTAAGAGTTTTCGTTCGCCATCTCGGCAAAGTGGAGCTCAAGCCTTGTACACCTTTGTTCTTCGGGCTTCCACAATCTCATTGGCAAGCTCCGAGAACGCACCCCGGTCACCAAGTCCGCCTAGGTGCTGCCAATCACCAAGAGTAATAAGTCGCCGGTCTTCACTTGATCTTGATCCTCACCAAGATGGATGCACACAAGCCTAGACCTTGATCTTGCTCTCAAAGTGAATTTGTGAGTGGTTGATGCAAAGAGTTGAAGCACAATGGCTCTCTCAGTGTAAGTAGTACTGGAGTGTCAAAAAGCATCAAATGAACCGAAGGAACCCATATATATAACCCCCAAGGAGATAGAGCCGTTGAGAAAAGAGGGCTGCAGACGTAGTGAAGACTGGATGGTTTGCTCTAGCCGAAAAGTGAAGACCAGACCATACAGTCCATATACTTTACCAACGGTCACTAAAACATTTGGAGGCTAACCCAGGCATCCATCACTCTCCTCCCAAAGAAAAAAGATGCACTGTACTATAGTCTGGTCTATAGGTCCATTGTAGATCAGATTCTTCCAAGTCCAATGCCACTGAGTTTCTTGGTACGGTCTAGGTATGGTTTCACAGACCGTCCTATCTTTGCTCTGGTCCGAGGGTTTGGCACCCATGGGTTTTATAGTACGCTCCATGTGCGGTCTTCTAGATAGTCCTATCTTTTGTTCCATCCGAAGGTTTGCACCCCTCGGATTTTTTGGTATGGTCTGTGTACGGTTTACTCAAACCGTACTATCCGGTCCATATGTTTCTGCTTTCTTTTGTCAAAAGCCATCTTGGAGTTATTTAGTACGTGGAATGGTACGTAACCATTGGACCGGACCATCCTGTTGAGCTGATTTGCATGGAGTTCAAACCGTGCATGAAAACCTCTTGCAATAACATGGTACGCTCTGCCGATTTTCTTCAGACCGGACCATTCGGTGCATGCATTTCCTGCTGATTTTGATTTTCTTCAAGTGCTTTGATGTTTCCTTGAGTTCCTTTGGACCATATACCTTTGTAGCTTGCATCTTTGATGTATTTGTGACTTTAGGCTTGTGTGTGCATCATTAACTTGGTGGCTGACTCGATCAAGCTACTAGCCATTGACCCCCTTAATAGTGCGGACACTAACAAGCTAGAAAACCCTATCTAAGTAAGGATTCTTCATCTCCTTTGATCCTTGACTCTAAGAGTCCTTAGCCTTCGAGATACGGATGAAAACCACGTCCGCTTTCTTGAAATGAACCATTAGAGTTAGGAGCCCTATACAATATCCAATGAGCAACCATTTTTAATTTTATTACTAAACCTGCACTCATGAGCTCATCATATAACAAATAATCTTGTCAATCAATCACCGAAACTCACCATAGGGCATAGATGCTTACACAGCCAAAACTAATGGGTGGTCTAGGAATCAAAAGCATTGGCACAGTCAATAAGTACCACCCTCATTCCTCCTTTTGGAAAGCACCCTCCGCTGATACCAGGTCAGTCTTCTGGTCCTCCATTCAATATGTTCGGCATTACTTAGAAGAAAACTGCACATATCAAATCCTTGAAGGTGCTGTTAACATTTGGACCGAACCTTGGTGTCCCATTTGGGACAACATTCACTCTCACCCCATCATGCCAACAACAGTTAATCCTCTGCCCAATGTAGTTAAAGATTTATGGAACAACAATCGTAAATCTTGGAATACCCCTTTGATTTCTCAGATTTTTGATAACCAAGCAGTTCAAACCATCATCAACACTAAGGTAGTTTAGCAACCTGGAAAAGACCTTCTAATTTGGAAACCTGCAAGAAAAGGAGACTGTACCACTAAAGAAGCTTTCAAACTCTTAAATACTGCCTCCCCTACTGTAACTAACATGCAGGGCCCAAGAGCTATTTCTACTCAATCCATAGCCCTTTTACAACGAGCTTGGAAGGACAAAACTCTCCAACCGAAACTCAAAACTTTTCTTTGGAGGCTTCTAAGGTATGCTCTTGCTACTGCTGACAGGGTCTCAAATTTCTCTCAGCACAAGGATGATAAATGCAAATATTGCAATCAAATTGAAGATGATCGGCACTTGTTTTTCACTTGTACTCTTCCTAGAGCTACCTGGTTCTCTGCTTCTCCCTCCATCAGAACAGACAATTTAATCAGACTCCACCCCAATATACAAGATTCTATCTGTTACATTATTAGCTATAGTGACTCAAGCATGCATCTACATCAAACCATTTCCTTACTTTGGTACATCAAACCATTTCCTTACTTTGGCATACACATGAATGTAAAAGCTGATTTGAACTCCCATGCTAATATTTTTAATATTAACAGTTATTGCAGTGACAATACTTCACAGCTTGCCGATCAAAGCAGGGACCACACCCCGGTCTCTGAGAATCATTGGGTATGCACGGTCGATGCTTCTGTGCCACCGTTCCAGGGCTTGGCATGTTTCTGAAAGGAGCACTCCAAGGTGTGGATTTCAGGTTACAGATCGAAGCACACCATGCTCAGACAACCAGTTCAACACAGACAGAAGCACAGGCAATACTATTGGCGATTTTGGTGAACGCAGCTCTCCAGGCACAACACTGCACAATTTATTCAGATAATCAAGAATTAATTTCAGTTTTGAATTCCACAAGACCAGTCCTAAATGCTCCAGAATGGCAGCTCAGACCTCTTCTTGGAGAAATTGTTTCACAAGACAACTTCTCGCGGTGCTGTTTCATGAAAATACAAAGACAACAAAACTCAACAGCTCGTAATCTAGCGAAGAAAGCAAGACAAACAGTTCCCTCTTTGCCCTCTTTCAGCTGTAAAAATCCTGCGCATGGGAATTACCCACTGTTAGATGCTCTTAAGTCCCTTTCGGAGATTTCTATCCCTACAGCTTGTAATATGTTACTGACATATTAAAGCTGGCGTTTATTATCAAAAAAAAAACGTGCTAGTCACTTCTAACAAAGAACTAGAATCAGTAGAAACTCTACCAAACGGGCCTAATACACTCCCATCCCAACCACAGACGGACAGCCTCTTCTGCTCCTTCTCGCAGACTCGCAATTCTCTATTTTACCTGTACGGAGCAGTTGAAGAGACTCAGATGGCCATGGGCCCTGGCCTGCTGCGGGTGCAGATGCGAGGTGGTGGTGGGGACGGCGACACCAAAGGCATACGTGGAGGGTGAGCCCAGTGTGGGAGCTTGCGGCGGAGCTATGAATGGTGCTGAAGAGACCGTTCCAAAAACTCAATATATTCAAGAGGTTCAAGACGATGATTATGCGCAAAACAGTGATTCACCAATTATGCCTCCATAATCAAAATTTTTAATGGTTAGACCATTTAATTACACTGCCTAAGCACCATTTTCTTCAGCCCGAACATATAAAAGCTGACGAAAATTGACATAAACAATCTCAGAGCGTATAGTGGTTTTCATACTGAGTGTAAGGAAAATGGTAACTAAGCCATGTGTTTAGTTTCCTAATGTGATTTTGGTGGTTGAAGTGACAACACGTGCCATGAGACTAATATTTGTACAAATGTTTTTGTGGTTAAGTCTTAGGGTGCAAAAGGTGAATTTGGGGTACAAATAACTCAAAGGAGGACATAAAAGACACAAGAAAAGATCCAAGCCGCCATAAAATTGCAAGCCGGTGCCCTGACTTGACGGTTCTATAGAAGGTCCAGAGAAGCCCCGTCGAGAGCTCAGCCGAGAAGAAGAAGCCCGAAGTTGAGATTCAAGACCCGCTGCGAATTACAAGCATCGGACGGTCCGATGGTCCCACCATGGGATGGTCCGATGGTGCATCGGACCATCTGGGCAGCGAGGAAGGAGAAGACCAAGTCCAGGCGCTTCAAGCATCGAACGGTCCGATGGTCGGACGGTCCGATGGTCCATCAGACGAGTTGGACAGGACCGTCAACAAACTCAAGACCGCGGACATTACACGCATTGGATGGTCTGATGGTATCACCATCGGACCGTCTGATGGTCTCAACGGTCGGCTGAAGCTCCAACGGTCGACTCCAACAACTAGTTGGGTGTACGCATCGGACGGTCCGATGGTCCCACCATCGGATGGTCCGATGGTCACGACAATGCAGATCAAATTGCTCCCAACGGCTAGTTTTGAGGCTTGGGCTATAAATACCCCGATGGCCGGCCTCCACATTATGGTTGGAGACTCCTGAGCTAACACAAGTGTTAAGGCACCCTTTTGACCCATCCAAAGAGCCTCATACACGCATTTGAGAGCCCATCCACCACCAGAGCTAAACTAGACATATCCTGACAAGCTAGAGCTTAGTTGCATATTTACTTAGGCCTTGTTATCTATCCCCGTACCTGCGTGCACGACCTTTGTGTATCAAGTACAACTGTAAGTCTTGCGAGACCCTTCGGAGTGTGGAGTGGTCTCCACCATCTTGTGAGAGGCAGGAAGGCCCTCGGCGGTTTGGCCGAAAGCTTCCCATAGTGGAGACGGCGGGGTAGCTCCGCGAGAAGGACTTAGAAGACCCCAACGGCCGTATCCATTCTCTACCCTTGCGTGGGCGAGGCCGTAGTCCATGGAGGACTATGCGAGAGATAGGCTCGGGTGGGTGTGTACTGAGGATATCTAGAGACCCGACCGGGTTGCTGGACTTCTGCGGAAGTCGCTTTGCCATCCTCCACCCTTGCTAAGGGTGAGGCCGTATTCCTTTGAGGACTACGCGTGAGCAAAGCCCTTTGACGAGCACCAACAAGGACTAGGGGTAGAGACCGCAAGTCTCCCCGAACCTCAGAAAAGAAAATCTTCGTGTCTCCCTCGTGTGCCATCACTGACATCGTCGCCGAAAGTTTGCATATCTCTACCCATCCCTTTAGCTTCAGCATTTACATTCTTGCAATTGTGTGCTTACATTTCTAGACTAGCTTGATAGACTAGCTTGATAGAGGTTAGTTTCTAGGTGGAACTAGTTAGTAAGACTTGGATACGGTAGTAATAGCAACACTTAGTAAAACCGTAGTGCACATAGCTAGTTTATCTTGCATAGATTTTGCTTAGTAGTTGTAGTTTTTAGCGAGCCTTAGTTTTTAGAAATCCTAATTCATCGTATGTTAGGTGTCCGTCCAACCTTCACTCAGGTGTTACGGAGGTTTTTCGATTTTAAGTCAAAACACCGAGGTGATATATTCTTGAAAGACACTTCCGACCACTGCACAATGAGATGTCACAGCCTAAAAAGTATTAAAGTGACTTGACACACTAATATATATCATCAATCAATCTAAGACTATACCGCCACCCGTATCCGTAGATAAAAATAATTCTTAGCCACCAATGCTAAGTCAACGCGATATTGGCTGCTCCAAAATAGTCCACAAGTGGAGACAATAATAATCTTGAAAATATCTTACAAACGAGAGCCCTGTTTTTTATCAAATAAAAAAAATTTCTGCAAAACCATAGCGATCAACACGTAGCCGCCGCCCTGGCAGAATTAAATGCTTTTCTTCTTCTTTTTTATACCCACGGCCAAGTCCCAAACATATGTGACACACTATGAGGCCTAGAAAAACGAGAGGCAATCTGAATGATGACCACACAGCACGAGAAAAACAACAATCATAAAATAAATGTTTAATTATTTCATCTTAGTGACAAAGCACGTGCAAAATTACAATCATAAAATAAATGTTTAATTGTTTCGTATTTTTGACAAAAACAATATTTTTATACACCCCTACCAATTTCGCTTGGCTAAGTTATCTATCGTCAAAACTACTCCTTGTCGCAAACACACAAGTACCATAGGAATAAAATGAAGGGATTTCACCAAGAATTAACAATATGGGTGAAGATTCTATCTAAACTCATTCTGATTTTGGATCAATACAATGCTAGCAATGTATGGAACCATTTGATTTCAAACTATTACTGGCTCTGTCCTAGAGAAAAAGTCATTCTGAGTTTATCCTAAGTCAAATTTTGTATAAGTCAAATTTTGTAAAATTTGACCAAATTTATAGAGAAAAGTATCGATATATTTACAACACCAAAGTGGTACCACATGAAAATATATGTGACAAGCAATGTAACAATACTCATTTGGTACTATAAATATTTATATTTTTTCATATAAATTTGGTCAAACTTTCGAAAGTTTGACTTAGGTCAAAACTAGCATGACTTTTTCTGAGAAAGAGGGAATAGTTGGTTATCAATTAGATCCTTTCGCCATGAAAAATTAAGTGGTGAGGTACTAATGACCTATGTTGTACTACAGACAAGGATATTGCTCTCTCTGAGTAGCACGGCTCAACCATTTATCTTCCCAAAAGCGAATTTATGACCCATCTCTAACTATGAAATGCCAAACGAAGGAATTCGTTTTTAACGTTCATTAGGCTTGCCAAAGAATGTGAATCTTCATTCTTCCATAGAACTTGATATTTGGGTGTAGCGTTCAAATATTTGCATCACAATATTTGTTGCCAGGTACCATCTGTTGTAAGAAGTTTGAAAAGCCACTTTCTAAGCAGAGCCGTATTTTTAATCCCCCTTATCCTTGGGTAGACACAAAATACCCCATTTGGCTAGGCGATACTTGAGTTCTACCATCACTTTGCCAAAAGAACCTTGAGCAAAAGTAATCCAGTTTCATACGTACTCCTTTAGGAATCGCAAAGAAAGATATCATGTGCATAGGCATGCTAATCATGACCGAGTTTATCAAAGTAAGACGTCCACCTTAAAATCTTTTCTCAAAGCATTTCTCAACCCATTTCCAATCCATATTTGACAACTTTTTAGAATATATTGGGATGCCCAAATACCTTAACGGAAAAAAAACCTTGGTTAGTTTTTGTGTATTGATCAACCTCTTGTTGTGCCTCACCAAAGTAAAAAATTTCACACTTTAGAAGTTAATGTTAAGGCTAGATAATTGCTCAAAAGCACAAAGCAATAGCTTGATATTACAAGCTTTATCCTAGTCATGATCCATAATAAGCATTAATGTATCATCTGTGTATTGCAAGATAGATTGTCCATCATCAATTAGATGTAGAACTACCTCCACAATCTGATGAGACCATGGTTCCTCAAATTATTCATGTTGGAAATTTTTGTGGCATCTCAAAAATGGCAGCTGATATATATTTTGAAGGCCCACCTAAAGATGAAGCCTCTAGCTCAAGTTGGAAGCCCATTTCATCTCCGAGTCGGCTATCTCGGTCTCCAAAACCAGTGTGCATCAAAATAGTCGCCCAAGTCATATGCTCCATTTTCGGCGATCCACATATGCCTGGAAAGATAAGAATATAATCTTCCAATGACACTAATTTCAGGCCTTTTGGACTTCAGATTTGATGGGAAATATTATCACAAGTTGACGGATAGAATCTGTCTAGGGTGCTGTGGCACCAATTTGGGCCATTGGTCCATGTGTCATGTGAGAGTCCATCTCGGACGCATCTAGGGTTGCTAGGACATCCCTTAGCTGATATATTCAGTAGTCGTCACTAGATTAAAAGATTAGACTGGATATTATTTTATGGTGTGTTTTTGTGGAGGGTTTTCTCCGAAGAAGAGCGAGAGGGTGTCTCCTCTCATCTACCTTGCCGATCCATTTGGATTGTGGAGATCGTACGATCAAGCTGCTACTTGGATGTGCATCGAAATTCTATCGAGTTCCCTGTCTTATGATCGTGGTACATCGCCACGGGTGGAAGAACATATCTAAGGTTTGGATTGCATCTCCTATAAGCCGAACGCTGTCTAATGCTGTTACTTGTGTTCGATCCCCTGCAAACTTTGATCTATTATATCTGATCTGATCCACTCCATTATCTTGTTAGCGATTGATTCTTAAAGGAATTATTTTATCATCCTCCTTAATATGTGTGGTGCGTCCCATTCTTCACGTTATTGCTACTTTTGTTTGGAAATTGTGGCGGTGTACTACTGCACATTTGTCAAGTGGGGCTGAATTAATATTATTTTAATTGAGTTGGTGTTAGCCTCACATTATTCTCAAGCTACTCTCAGAATTAGTCTTTTGTATTTTAAAGGACTGTTAGCTATTGCTATTTATTATCGTGGATCTTAAATTGTCTAACTAGTCTGATATTATTATACCGAGCTGGCTGCTCTATGTGAATTGTTGCTTCTTATTGAGCAGAATTTATTGACTTCTAAAAAATTCACAGTTTGCACCGTAAAAATTGGGAAAAAATATTTGGACATCGTAGGAGTGTCCTTATCACAATCTACCCATTTGCTTTGGCTCTATTTGTCAATATTGTCAATTACAACGTTAAATAATAAAGGGGGAGTGAGTCTCCTTGTCGAAGACCTTTCTTTAATTGAAAATAGGACCTAACATTATCATCAACATTAATCGTAATGATTTCCCTAGATACAAAAGATTCAATCTATGATATTCACTTGGATGAGAAGCGTTTCATATATTCTTACATTTTGTATTAAAAAGACACTTAACCTTATCATAGGTTTTGTCAAAATCTATTGAGAATCACTCCAATGAGAATTTTGCGGTTGTTTGAGTTGAACTAAGTATATTGTCTGCAACTGAGTTGATTTTTGAGTGGTCACTTTTTTGGAAAATTTTTGAAGCTGACTGTTGTTGTTAGCATCATCTTCAATCAGACAGTGAGAGGGAGACAGTAGTACTGAGACAGTTCATCCCCTCCCCTATCCCTAGGGCTGCTTATACAGTGTGGGGAGGTGGTTGTTTTGTGTGTTCCATTAGTCGTTCTAAATATTACAAGTAGGTCTCTGGTTCTTACAAGTGAGCCCTTGCTAGGCCTATTTTCCCCTAACACTGACATTCATCAAACAAAACATTATGTACTATTGTATTCGATTAGCTTCTTGAGTCTTAAGTATTAGTGAAATTACACCATAGTTTACACTAAAAAGCTGAAGGGTTCCTGTATGAAAATCTGGAAACATTGACATCAAGTAATGTTTAATGACATCCCAAAACCTTTGATAAAACTTGGCTGGAAAACCATATGGACCGGTGCTTTATTATGCTCCATATGAAACACCACATCCCTAACCTCTTTTTCCGTGAAGGGGATATAAGAGCTACCCAAGGAATATCGTCCTTTCTCGATCCATCAAGAGTGAAGGAATTTTCTTCATGCAACCAAAGAGCTCTTTGTAATATGTTAATATAAGATTTCAAAATTTCCTGCCATTATCATAATCTAGAGACAACAGTTTTTTTTTTCTGTATGGAGGTGAATGAAAAAAGTGTTGCTGTGGGAGAAGTGGCGGCCGGACCAATGTACAGTGTCGTGTGTCGGTGATGCAAGGGCACATGGAGTTGGCCAGGCGGGCAGCGTAGTTGAGGTTGTGTCCTTGGGCGTAGCACTTGGGGTAGCGCCGTAGTGGTGGCTGGGGCTGTGGCAGTACTTTGTGGCATCAGCGCGGCTATCTAGGGCATTGGCGTGGTGGTAGGCGACGAAGGCGAGATACTGAGTGTCGACACATGAGAGAGGGAGTGGAAGACCTAGTCAGAAGGAAAAATTCAATGGCTACAGTTAAAATATCTAATCAACATTGGTCTAACTAAACCCTAGCACCATGACAATCAACATAGGTCTTTGTAAAAGTGACTGGGGAGTGTTTGAATACCCATATCAAAAGAAGTAAGAAAACGGATAACTAGCTTTTGAAACGACTACTGATAATGATAGATAGGCCTTGCATTCGTAGCTTACAATCTGGTATCTAGCTTGTTGGGGCTGGGATGAAAACTTATAACTGGCATATTCACTTACGCCCTGCAATCTTATTTCGTACTGGTATTCTTATCCGCTGACTTGTATTCTTCTTATTAAGACTGCTGATACGACAGCTCCATACCAGGGACACGCCTAACGAATACTGATAAGTGAGTTTCAATCTTATATCCGGTAAGCGAGTAGCAAGCTTGAACTCTTCCTGCCATCCATCCTACTGCTGGAAACGCGAGTTCCCTTTTGCTCTAGAGTGAGCCATGTCCAAAGCTGATCCTGCAAGACCTTGTCCTATTCAGGACGCCCTGTGTGAGGGACCTCTGTTCCAGAAGGGCGCTCATCTAAACCTTAAACAAGATACTGGGTCTACCAAAGGTCAAGGGGGTTAGTTTTTCTTGGGGGGGGGGGGTGTATTCAAATACCCATGTTTAGAGTGTAGCCACTATACCACCCCCAATGGGTTGCCTAAAAGTGTTGCCTATTCACTATTCCTCCACTATTCTAACTACCTATCTCTATCTACAGTAGCATTACAGTGTATAAGCAGTTCTTTTAGTCAGGTAAAAGAAAGCCCATTGGGGATAGCCTAAAATTTTATCCATTTGTAGTCAAACATGGTAGGACTAAAGTTAGCGATTGATGGGAGGAGCTAAAGTTTACCCAACATACTCATACTATCCATTGGAACATTAGCTCATCAAGATGGGCTAGTGTGGAGACTAAAGTTTAGTCCCGTGTATTGAAACATCCCCCCCCCCCTAAAACTAACCTAGTTAATGTTAACCACCCGTAAAACTGATGAAAATTATATTATTACTGTACGTTGGCCCGACTCAAATGTGCACGGAAATTAATTTAATTAGAGCTAGCGTCGGCCAGTTTTTGGAAAATTAGACCTTGTTTGTTTTTCACTTAAAAATCTGTGATCCAGCGAAGAAACAGGGACAATTCCGCCAAATGGCTTGCGGTGCGGCTGATTCTTGCCATCGCGGCCTCGGCACGACCTTGGGATTTGTATTAAGAATCCAGAATCCCATATCGCAAGTAGAATCGTGATTTTCTCCATGGGCGCTCATCCCAATTGCGTGCGCGTGCGTCATGGAAACAAACAGGGAGTTTTTTTTTTTTTTGCGAATAAAACAAACAGGGAGTTTGATGGGCAGAATCTCCATGTTTCATATAGTGTTGTAAATATTAGGATTTTTTTTTACAGTGCTTGGACGGAACCAGAATTTCCTCTAGGCTGCTTTATTGTGAGCCGTCGATCTCAACAACAACTAGAACAAAGAAGTATATCGGCCTTTCCCCATCTGCCAAGCCATTCCCGTCCACAGCAATCGGTCGTGTGCGCAGAGGTAGCGGCCGCCTAGATAGCCGCCTCCTGCTGCATGCAGAGTCTCGCCACCACCGTGAACCGGCGAGCTAAAGTATGGTCGGTAGTCGCATTCTTGCCACAACTAGAGGGACTATATGACCAGCAGCCTTATGGAGTTAACTAATTTCAGAACTTTTGCCCATTGGGCGAACCCACGTTGAGTCCAGTGAGGGCCTAGGCCCTCTCTCAATGTTGATGTTCAGTGCTAATTTATAAATTTTTACCATGTAAACTTGCTTATTTTTATGGTTATGCAGTGAATACCCTCACTCATATTTGATTCTGGGTCCGCCCATTGATGGACGTTCTCATCATGATTACACTTCATGCAGAAGCCTATTTTCCATTGTTGTTTGTGCTAACTGTTAAGCCAGTGTTCTCTGAAGAGGGCATGCGACATTGATCACAAGAATGACAGGGGCATGGACATCCCTACAATGCTAGAACGAGTGGCGGAAATCGGGGACGGGATGCAGCAGGCCAGCAGCAGCACGGCGAAAGGATGAGGCAACGGGTGCCGCTGCCGGAGTCGTGTGTACGATCGACGCACCGGTCTTACGATTGTAGAAAGGGTGGCGACAGGTGATGGGAGGTGATAGGTTGCTCGGGCTTCACAATGATGGCGGAACCTTTAAATTGGTTCTTGGTTTAAACAAAACTAGCAAATTGTCCGTGCGTTGCATATAAAAATAGCCTCGCAAATAAATTATATATCATATTGTTTTGAATTTTTTTGCATGTGATCGAAATTTAGGTGGTTTCAATTTGATAACAAATATTATTTTTGCTTTTTCACAATATATAGAACATTGAAAACGGAGTCTATATACGACATGGGTATCTGTTTTTTACGCAGGCTGCTCCTGCCGTCTGAATCGGGTTTCTGAATAAATTGTAGGTCATATTGTGTTGATGATTTTCGTTAATTGCAAGTGAATTTTATAGTGGTGTCAATTAGGTTGGAAAGATTGTATTTTAGCTTTCCATTGATATACAGAACTTGAAAAACGGAGTCCGTATGCGATTTGGGCATCGTTTTCGCGTGGGCGGTTCCTATACTCTGGGCTCGCGAATAAGTTTCACATCATATTGTTTCAAAGATTTATGTTGACTAAGACCGAATTTGAAAGTGGTTTCAGTTTGGTTGGAAAGGTTATTATTTTAATTTTTCATCAATATACAGAATATTGAAAACGGAGTCCGTAAACGACTTGGGCGTTCGTTTTCACGTGTGCTTCTTCTAAGGTCTGAATCTGGTTCATACTATAGCTGTGATTTGGATTATCAGATAGAGGATGGAGAGAGGCTGACCAGCGGATCCACATGTCATGACGGATCGGGAAACCGAGGAAACAGGAAACCTTATTTGCTTTAATATTAGGTATAGATAAGTTTTCGGTACACAACTTTGGTTTCTTTCAATCTGTTTTTTTTTTTAATTCTAGCCATTAGATCAGGACTAATGGATGGCTACTTGTTACCTCCAAGCACCGTAAAATTCCTCATTAGCTATCTTGTACTAAAAATAGTTGAACGATTTGAACCTGCCTTTGCCTCAACTATGTTGCAAGAGGTGTTTAGACAGCAATCTGAGCTAGCTAGTTCGCTAGAAGTTGGGTGGTATACAGATGGCCACAGAAAATAATTAATGCCCATTATTGATTTGTCCCTGTATCATATGATCTGCATGCTGCATATGATCTACATGTGCGAGTTCGTATCACTATTTTTCATGTTGCGGCCAACAACAAAAACCAAACACCACTTCCATATTGTACCTTTAGGCCAATCCCATTAATTAGGGGAGTAGACTAATTTGTAGGTTCGAATGCCATTACATCTATAGCGCTAAACAATCATTCATATATATATGGTCGGTATAAACGAAATCCAGATTTTCCATTAGTTATCGAAAGTCCCAGCCAGGGGACCAGACCAGCCAGGGGTGCGGTCCGCGAGCGTGCATGGTGAGGGGCGCTGGCTAGGTCGGGGTCCGTTTAGCGTAAAACCGTAGCAAAAGTAGTGTAAAACTGTATATAAATGAGCGTAAACTTCGGCTGCTGTTGTATCGGAAGGAACCGACTTTGACACATTCTGCCCAACTGACGCATGCATGCATACAGTCCATTCCATCACACTAGTTTTTGTACGATAATTTTTTATTCAAACATCCAATTCACAAATGGTTTTCACCATTAGAATGCCAACATTTTTATGCACGTTTCGACATCCATTGTGACTATATTATTTAAAAAAATTTTAAAGTCATAAATTTACGTTTTTGGTGTCGTTCATTTATTCATACATGCATTTAAAAAGGCCCCGTTTTATCATAAAATGTAAACAAAGGCAGCGTAAAATTGTATACAAGTAAGCGTAAATTTCGCTTGTGTTGCAGCAGAATGAACAGATTCTGACATGTTCTGCCCAACTGACGTCCCAACTGACGCACACATGCATGCATGTAGTTCAATCAATTACATTAGTTTTTTTACGATAATTTTTTATTGAAACATCCAATTCACAAACGACTTTCAGCACCAGAATGTTGACATTTTTGTGCACGTTTTGACATCCACTGTGACTATTTTTTTTAAATTGTTTAAATTCGTAAATTTACGCTTTCATGTTGAAAGTTGTATAACTCAAATGAGTAGTTTCTGAACATAAAAACACAAAGGGTGACATGGCATCTTCGCCCGTGGAATGAAGTAGGATGATGAACAGAGTGCACGAAGCGTAAAACACAGTGGAATGTATTGTAGATTTCGGAATAAAGGCATAAATCAAAATGATTTCGTTGGTTTATAAATCACGGTCAGGCTATTCCCTCGCGATAGTTTGATGGGATCTTTTTATTGCTTAAAATGTTTCTGTTTTTTGCTTAAGATTCTTATGTTAGTGTATAAAAGTGATCCGGTTGCGCTCATGGATCCTGGACTTCTGTTTATTGTGTAATAGGCTTCTGTTTATTGTGTAAAAGGCTTCTGTTTATTGCGTAACAAGCTTGTGATTAGTGCATAAAAAGCTGCTCATCACTGCATAAAATCTTCTGCTTACTGTATAATTGTGCAGCAACTGGTTTAATATAAGAAAATCACGTAAACCTTGTAGCAGGATAACAACAAAACATTTAACATGGCTGTGAAAGCGTAGAATAACCACAGAACTTGACATAACCACGTAACATTTAACATAGATGGTTGAGCATGGTATAGAATGTGTAGTTCAACATAGGATCATAGTTATTTGTTTCAATGGATAGGTCGCTGTGACAATAATAGGAATGTAAGATGTAACAAAAGGCCGTCACAGTGCCTCCCGAAGTCGCAGTTGGAGCAGAGGAAGGCGGCGGCGGAAGAGGCGCGGCAGAAGACGGCCCCGGTGGCGCGGCAGTCGGTGCAGAGCGGGGCACGCGCGTGGCAGGAGCAGACCCCGTTGGCGCCGTGCACGAGGTGGTCGCACGGCAGGCAGAGCCTGGCGGAGTCCACGCGGCAGTACACCGCCGCGGCCGCGCCGCCGCAGTAGTCGCAGCTCTGCGCCGCGGCCTGTTATGAATTCCAGTATAGGTTTTTACACCTCCAAAATAGTGATATCATCCTATATCAAGAACGTTTCAAACAGAATAGTGATATCATCCTATAGGTCAAAGCATCGACAGCCTAAATCAACAACGTTTCAAACAGAACAGTGATATCATCCTACAGTCTGCAAGAACATAATACAAGATAACTGGTTAGTGCATCGTTGACACAAAATTGATGCGAGTAAACATTTTGGATGATAAGTTTTTTCCTATATGCAAATAAGAACAGGCCATTGCTGGCTTCTTCAAAGACAATAGTACTTCCTTTTGAGTATTTCAAAGTGCCTTGCTTCCAAGAATTGTGTTGGCCAAGATGAAGATCTGCAGACATCATTTGGAGAGGGTAGCAGCCACTGTAACGCTGGCACCGCTGTTGACCAGCCAAGACGTGACCAACCACCGATGTTGACACGGGGGAGCTTTGGTCGCCGTCAACTCTAGAACAGATGTGGACGTTGGGGTGGGGCTGGGATTTACCTGGTGGTGAGGTACTCGATTAAGGCGGAGAGGTGCACATGACCTCCCACTGCACGCCCTGGCGTGTTCCTGCCGAGATCTGCTCGGGGAGGGGATGGAGCCACCGTATCTCATCACCAGGGAGAGAGCTCACCGGCGCAGGGGGCAGCGGAGGCCTGGCGGGGCGGCGTGGAGCGGCCGGAGCCAGCGGGGGAGGGGCGGCCGGCTGCGCGGGGGGCTCGCCCGCAGCGGCCGGTATGGCGGCAGCGGAGGCCGGGCGGGTGGCAGAGCGGTGCGAGCCCGCGGCGGCCGGTAGGAGGTCGCGGCTCGATCCGAGCGCTGCGGAGGGGAGGCGCCACCGCCGCACGTGTCCTACAAACAGCGCTCGATCCGATCCCCGTCGAGAACAAGAAAACGACGGATGCAGAGGGGCGGTAGGGGCGGGTGGAGGATGGCTGCGGCGAGGGATTCGTCGTTTCTCCGACTCGGTGGCGAGGAGGAAAGTGGATCTAGGGTGGAATCGTGGGAGTGGGACGCGGTGGGCAGCAGGTCGAGCGGATTGGGCCTGGGCTGAGGTGGTGCTGTTCAACCAGGCCGAAGCAGTGCGGTTGCACCAGGCCGAGGTGGTGGGGCTCAGCTTTGGACCGGGGCTTCCTCTGTTTATTGGAAGTACAGAGCTCCTAATATACATACTATATATATACACACACATAGTGCAATTTTGCTGTTTCAAAAGTCATGTTTGAGAACAGTGAGGGCATTGTGCAGGTTTGGAATTGTTTTCCTTTTCGAATTGGGAAGCTTTATTTAACAATTTCTGTCGTAACATCAGAAGAAGATACAGGACCTTGAGACACACTCCTGAACTCTGCATAATCAGTATAAATAGAGCCTCAGAAATCAACATAAGAAAAGTGAACCAATACACTAATGGCAAACAGCACAAATATCCTGTTTGGAACGTAAGAAGTTTACATAAAATAGTTCAATTTTATATGAAAAATGCTGGAATAGGGACATTTTTCTGTGTTCTAAACATGCCTAAAGATTAGACTGCTATCCATCTGTCCATATAAAGAAGTCCATGGCCAACTGCACTATGTATCGAGATGCTGATGCAACCAAAGTGAGAGCTAATCGGGGAATGAGCCGTAGCTCAGCCGGTTAGCTGCTTCGGTTGTGAAGCCACCGGTTGTGTGTTCGAGCGCTGCTCGACGCATATTTCCCACCAGGGACTGTAAATTCTTTAATAAATTCTGCAGCCTCTCACGCGTGGTGCTACAAAGGGACTGCGACGCTCCCGTCGCCTACGGAGCCGTGGATGGTTTCGGTGATCTCACCAAGGACGCGATCTGCTTATCTGAGTGTACTTGTAGGTTTGGTTGTGTACTAGTAGTGTGTGAGGTGTGCGTGTGGCGTGTGGTGTGTGTCTGTACATGAACAGATTACAGCTGTACCCAGATGAGAGACTTAAAAAAAAAAAGTGAGAGCTAATCGGAAATTGAGTAGATAACCTACAAAGGTGAAGAAGCATGTTTCTTTTTCAAAGATCGAATCATTTAGAAAAAAGTCTGTATAGCCATAACGTTTAGAGGGTAGTCTAACGTCACCCCTCCAACTTTAAAACCAAAATTCTTAACACCCTGAAATATGCAAAACCGAGCAAATAACCCCTTGTTGGGTGGTTTCAGCAGGTGGTTTTGATGATGTGGCATATTTAGGGCCAACATGTGTCACCTCAGAAGAAAAATGTGGTGTGCCTGCACCACATGTCATGCTCCCTGTGTTTCTGCTCTATCTCCATGTGGGCCACGCGTTTCCTAAAGTGGCTCTGACATGTGAGTCCTAGATGTGCGGCAAGGCATCGTCAAAACCAACCACCAAAATCACCCAAAGCGTTATTTGTACGGTTTTATATAATTTAGGGTGTTAAAATAAACCTTGTTTTAAGGTGGAGGGGTGGAGTAGCTAGACGACCATTTAAAGTTGAAGGGTTGTGTAAATTTTTTCAATCATTTATGCAGAACCATATTGAGCAGCAAGTAATTGCCACTCCTAATAAGACTAGCGGTTTTAGATCTTATTAAGACCTCATAGTGAACTGCTAAACATATGCACTACGGAAAAGTCCTAGAAGGAGAAAGCAACCAGAAGCCAGTTTCATAAGAATAGCTCACAGTAGAAGCATCTACAAAAATAGGTATCTAATTATCTTATCATTGTGCTAGGGTGCTGCCACACAATTGCACAATACGGATCATGGGAGGATCGATGGATCCAAGCCAAGGAAGGCGCAAATTGTCTGGGTTGAGGCAAAGTCAATCCACTCAGAAATTAAACAACGTCTAGTGAAGCTAAAGTCAGAATGCAAAAACCGCACGTATAAGCGACCGCCGTACTTATGTGCATGTTTCAAAAGCCAAGTTAAATTAATATAAAAAGTTTAACAAAAAATATGAATAGCTTTATCAAGAGAAAGGCGGAAAGAGGAAGCAGAGGAGATGAGTGGGTGGGTGGGAAGGCTCCATAGCCGTGGCCGACGGCGACATGAACCCAGTTTACAAAAAGTTCAAGTTTACTAATTAACGCAACAAAGTTATGTTTGTGATACTTTGCGAATTCGTACATACCCAAAGATCTACAAAGACTTAATACCATTATTTATTACTGGTGACCTTTAAGCATGCATCTCGTTACATAGTTTATGAATCTTAAGGAATATGGACCGGATAACGATGGATGCAACTTGCCCAACGCCCATCTTCAATGTGGGCAGGATTGATGCACTCCCATACTGCAATGTTACACTTGAAGCCAGACCCAAATCCAATCATCCATAGCCGATCTCCCTTGTGGATGCGGAGCTTGGCCTCGGCACCACAAGGAGCTGCCGGATATGTTACCGAATCTATGGAGTGTCATCTTGGATGGCTCGACGTGCTCGTCAGAGAGGCCTAGGCCGCGTTGGATCTCGTCAATCACTGCGTGCCCACCTGCGTGGATGCAAATGTGCTCGACTGCTGCGAGAAAGTTTGGCACATATAACTTGGTTTTCATCCTAAAAAGATTTCTTGATATAAAGGACAACACAAAGCGCAGTTTCTCGGTGGCTGGAAGGATGAGTGGCGCAATGGTGGTGATATTGGCTTTGAGGGCGGCACCAGCAACGACCATGAGGTCCATGGAGAGGTTGACCTCTGTGTGCCCCTTGTCATCCTCTTCTTTGTTAGAGTGGCACAGGGATATCCGGCCCGGCTTGCTCGGCGCCCACGAGCCGCGGTCCACCAAGCCCATATACCGGAGTCCCCAATACATAAAGCCCAGTCCTAACTCAGCCTAAAAGACCAGTCCGTTAGGTGAGGGCTGCCCCCGCCTTATATGTCGTGCTCCCCCACCATCAATTACCGATGACCGATGTGGGACTAAACCTAACAATCTCCCCCGTCACAACATCGATCCCACGCTTCCGTCACACTCCACACATGTGACCTCCGAAACGTCTCCCAGACCGCTGACACGAGTCCACATCTCCTGTCACACCGCACATGTGACCTACCGGAGACCTCCGCATACCCCCGTCACCAATGACACACCGAGATTGTCCAGGTTTACAACCATGGGTTCTGATACCACTTGTTATAGTGGCACAGCGGCATCTGGCCCGGCTCGCTTGGCGCCCACCAGGCCCATATCCAGAGTCCCCGACACATAAAGCTCACAAGCCTAACGCAACCCAAAAGACTAGTCCGTTAGGTGAGGGCTGCCCTCGCCTTATATGCTGTCTCTCCCACCATTAATTACCGATGTGGGACTAAACCTAACACTCTTGATGGATGCACTGGTATGAGTTGTCACTAGCTCTAGTGTGTGTCCGTACAAAGCATTTCAGTCTAAATCGGGCCTTTGTTGCAGACATCGACAGGAGCATGCCAGCGCCGCCCATGCGGAATAGGCAGTAAGGTAGCAGCATAGCTCTCTCGTTTCCTAGATAGGAGTTGGGTGAGAGGGTTTCTGTAGACACCACTAATGCTCGTGCACTATGGGGCATGGCCCGCAAGAGGTTATTGGCAAGCTCTATGGAGATCAACCCTGCGCTGCAGCCCATTCCAGACAGATGGACACTGCGGATGTCGCTATGCATCTTGTACTTGTTCATGATCATATCAGGGAAAGATGGTGTTGGGCTAAATCCACTGCAGTTTACAACAAGAATATCAATGGTGACAGGAGCGATGTTCGTCTTGGCAAGAAGATCATCGATGGCTGAGAAGACGACAAGCTGAGCCTACTCGCGACCAGCCTCTAGCGTGCAGTACTTGTAAGCGTTAATGTAGCTGCATACTAAAGGCACGCTTGTCTCCTCACCAAGGCCTGATCACTCGAGCAGGCGTGTCAAGAAACAGACACTGCCCTCACTAAAGAAACTAATTTGCCGGACATGCTCAACAAACATGGCGTATGGAACCCGGTTGTAATATGTGGGGCAGAAGCAAGCATAGTCGATGAGGTACACCTTGCATGGGCGCTGCAACATGTATACGATCACTGAGATAGCAACAAAGAGCAACCCAGTTGTCAAGATGCGTGGATGGCTGAAGGATTGAACTACTGGATGTGTGAACACATCAGGCTTGAGTTTTGCCATCACTAGTAAAGATGCAATGCTGAGTGCCAGGAGGAACTTGTCTGCAGTCTTCGTATAGACGATTTTGAGGCACTTGTGAATCGGTGATGGATTCATACTGGAGACTAGAGAGTGTATGTGTATTGTGTAGTGGAGGTGAGTGACGGTGCTTTGTACCCTCAACCCACCATGCGGTGTACCACGCGATGGATTTAGAGATCAAGGGGGTAGGCGAGTGGATTGCGATGGTGTACAGAACGATAAGCACAGTGATGTAGACAGGTTCGGGCCGCTGATCGCGTAATATCCTACGTCCTGTATGAGGTGTATGTGGATCGTATTAAGCGCTAGAGTGTCAAGAATGTGAGAGAGCTTTCCTAGAGCCCCTAGCTCCCTTTATATAGGCCAGGGAGCTAGGGTTACAAGTCAGCTACATTGCACTTAACCGGTTACAGCTCCGCAATCAGGGGGATAGATATCCTCGGAGGATCAGTTCCTATCCTATCAGCCGATCTGTCTTGCCCTTCAAGTCTTCTCGCAGCCTGTCCCGTGAGGGAATCGCTTGGCCCACCTACCAGGACGTAGGTAAACCGGCCCATCAGGTACTTGGGGCCCATGACGCCCACAAGCCCCCGAGTTTCATGAATATTTGGAACAAATCATCTTGAAGGTCTTTCGGTCGTCATGCCTTCAGTAAGAGCCATTGATGATATGGGGTTCATCGTTAGATGAACTCCATATGGAGTAGCCCCCAAACTTCATGTCGGCTTGCATGGCAATCGGCTTGAAGGTTTAATCTGCTTCAACTATCATGTTGCCAAAAGAAAATTTTTCAGGATCAACTTCCCTCTTTGCCCCTTCCCAGCCCCCAAGCTCCAAGAGGTATGAAATGCGCCGTTGGAGCTTGCTCAAAAAGGGCAAAGGACCGTGGCATGTATCTTCATGTTTGACTTCTTGTGTTTGCCATTTTGTGGCCGACGGGAGGTCACGTAAACTGCACCCAATTGCTGACTCGGGTTGAGGCGTCAGCCCCCAAACGCCGTGATTGCATTGGAGAATAACTACTTGCCCTCTGACCGAATATTGGCTCCTGGGCACATGCATCCCTCGTTGCGCCGCCTTAGCAGTTGTGCCAATGGTAGAATATGAAACGCCTCGAGTCTTTCTTTTTCCAAACTGCCACGATGCGTAGATTGCTGACGCGTGTATCCTGAAGGCGAAGGGTCACCCCCTCGATATATAACCGTACCGAGGGTTTTTTGATGGTGCACTTCCATTGCCTTCTCATCTCGCCTCTTCAATCCCAATCTGTTCTCCTCTCGCGCTCATCGAGCTTGTCGATGGCAGGCGGTAGCGGCAAGGGCAAGGGCAAGAAGCCTGCCAGCCCCTCGGTGCTGCGTTGCCATGAGGATTGGGATGAGGATGACGACTTCTTCAACGGCGAGTTCGACGGCGACGGCTCTCCATCGGACGCCGACAGCAGCAACAAGGAGCGGGGTCTCCCCGTCCCGCGTCACTGCCCCTGGGACGAGGAGTATGACGAGGAACCAAACTCCAACGACTCCCTGGGTACTCCTGGAAGGAGAGGGCTAAGCTCCGTGGCCTTCGTCGTGCGGGTAACGCCGCCTCCGATGAGGAGGAAGAGGAGGAGGACGACGACGATGATGCCCCTGCTCGTCTGTTGAAGCGCCACCGCGTCCGTGCGTAGGTGGTAGTAGTAGTATGTAGATGTAGGTGCCATCTTCCATATATGTATCTTCGGCAGTACTTTTATAATGAACTGTCCTATATATAAGTAATTTGAACTTGTTCGTGCTATTTCTTGATGGCCTTTGATATTGCTGTCTTGGTCTGGTGACTGCCTTGTTTGCGTTCACGAATGTTGTGATGTTTGCGATTACTCCTTAGATGCTTGCATAAACGGTCCCCCAAGTGGTTCTTGAGCGTTCTTTGCTTTGAACCCTCGGTCTTGTGCTTGTCGACTTTTTGTGCCGAGTGTTTGCGTTAGCTTTATTTCTCTATGTTACGCTCTACTTGTGGCGTCGACTGTGTGCTTGCGCTGTGCTAGAACCAAGTGGTTCTTGGCCGAGTGCCCATGATACACTGCTAGTTTCATGTGGTGCCAGAATTCCTCCGTTAATTTAGACGTCACGGCTGGCAGTTGCTTCTTTTGGGCCTCTGACGCCGTTGGCGCGAGGTTATTTACCAAACTCTGCCCTGTTTCTTCTATTGTGCCTTATTTCCCCATTTTGCTAGGGTTTCCACTGCCATCGCGCTGCCCCCCTGTTCGCCGCCCCGCCGTAGCCCCCTTGCTGCTCACCCATTGGATGAGCAAACGCTACAAGGTTGCCGCCTGCCATCCTTATACCATGGCTCCGAAGAAAGCACAGTCTTCTATTACTAGGAATTTCAAGGACACTAGTGGTGTGGTAGGTCGTCCTGATGGACAGCCGCCAAATCCGGCTTGTGCCTGGGTGCCGACCGCCATCAAGGAATCAGATCTAGAGAGCCTTTTCGACTTCGGATTGCTACCGCCCAAGGGATCGCGTTTGTGGGAGGCAGATGCTGATTGTAAGTACCCTGGGAAGAATGCTTTCAACACTCCTGTGTTTACTTGGTATTTCTGGCGTGGTTTGACAATTCCGATTTGCTCCTTCCTACGCGGATTGTTGCATTACTATAACATCGAGCTTCCGCAGCTCCATCCAAATTCCGTGACCCAGCTCGTTGTTTTTGTTCACTTATGCGAGGCGTATTTTGGTATTGCGCCACACTTCAATCTGTGGCATTACCTTTTTTGCTGCAAGCGTCATCTGAGGAACAGTCGGTATACCTATCTTGGAGGAGTCACCTTGCAGCTGCGTGACAGCAAGAAGCAGGAGTATTTTGCGTTGCTGCTGTCAACTTCAGTCAAGGACTGGAAGGATAAGTGGTTCATGCTGGAGAATTGTTCGCTCTTCATTCCAGACAGGGCCAGATTCTTCCCCAATCCTACTGATCGGTGGCTTGATCTAGTTTCGGAGGCAGATATGGGTCAAGTTCGAGCTTTGCTGAAGAATATTGAGGCGCTGAAGGATGGTGGTCTGACTGCAATGGCCATTGCTATTGACTTCGTTCATCACAAGATTCAGCCGTTGAAAGATCGGTTGCATCCGACCTTCCTGTATTTTGGGTTAGATGACCCAACTCGTGAAGATGATAAGCCGGTCAACGAGGAAGAAGTCTTGTTTCATGTGTCTCAGTTTTTCACCGAAGAAGCTAGCAATATAGGTGCTCCCAGGTCTCTTTCAGTTTACGATGCTCCACTTGAGGTGAGGGTGTCTTTCTTCCTCTGCTTTTGCTGTGCTTGTTTTATGTGTTGCCGTGTATTGAGCGATTAAACTCTTCCACCATGCAGAAGCATGTTGTGAAGTACTTGTCGTACCCTCCTTTGCCAAAGGGACTTCTTTTGAAATCCAAGGTGATGGCCAATCCTGAGATTGCTGAGAGTATCGTCTCCCGATTGGATGCTGAGAGCTGTCCAGCTGATTTTTATATCAACATTGGCGGGGAGGATACCAGCATGAGCGAGAGTGCTGAGCGCCCGGTGAACAGTGAGGGAGCTGCTGGTGCCGCCGAGACCTCACCACGACGGACATGCTAGACTGTTCGGAAGATAGCCGCGAAGAAGATTGAAGTCTCGCGCTCTGAAGTGGTTGTGAATCCTTTGGAGGATGATCTGCCCTCCGATAGTGAGACTCTTGCCGATAGGCAGCGCAAGCGTAAGCTGTCGGCAGTTATCTCGCAGGGGGAATCTGCCACCAAGTCTTCCGGCGTGGTGAGCCCTTCGCCTCGCCCCTTTTTGCCTTGTGTATTGATAGTGCTATTCTTTATGTTAGTGATGTAGCTAATGAAGCCACCAAGAGTGGCGCCGAGATTGCCACCGCGTCGGAGGGTGGTGTAGCTGCCGATGACCGCAGTCATGCTGATGCTGGTGATCAATCGGTCCTAGCCCCCAAGTTTCCGGAGAGGTGTGCTTCCAAGCCTAGCGAAGCCGATGTTCTTCCCCATAGTGCTACCGATCGGGTGGCGCCGAATATTGCAAGTGATGTCAACTAAATGACCGCCTTTTACTTTACGGTTCCACCTGTGCATGCACCGAGTGGTTTTTCTTTTTGGCCCACATGATGTTAGGGCGGCTGCTTCGCCTTCGCTTGTTGACATTGCCTCAACTTCTGGGGGTGATCTGCTGCCTTTGGAGGGTGTGCCTCATGCTCAAAGAATGCGGGAGGTGGTTGGAGTCCTAGGTTGGGTTTAGTCAGATGGGCCCTGTAGTCGACGCAGCCCCCAAGATTGCACTTGAGCTCCTGGTGGCTCTTTGACGAAGCTTTTGAACTTGTTGTTGCTGTTCTTTCTTCTTATCTGTGACCTGTTGCAGGAGCCTATGCAAAAGATACTCCGTGTGTATGAGGAGAACGCGCGCTTGATGGAGGAGCTGACTGTTGCACGTGCTTCCGACCAAGAAGAGAATGCCAGGCTCAAGATGAAACTTGCTTCTGCTCAGGCGTCGGCTTCTGGTGAGCCGTAACTGCTGATCCATTGTTCGTGTTGAACTGTCCCTTGACTTTTGATGTCTTTTGATAGGGAAAGCGGAGCTGGAGAAGCGTGTCGACGTTTTGGTTCAGGAAAAAGATGATGCTGAAGCTGAATCTTCTCGGCTGAAGGGCGAGCTTGCTAATCTGAGAAGGTCGTATGAGGTAATCTCCCGAGACCTTGAAATGTCTTATAAGCTACTTGCCAGTTCATGATCTTTATTTCGAGGATGTTCAGGCCAAAGCTCTTGAGGAGAAAGCCAATCATGAGAAAGATGTGGGTGTCCTTACTAACCAGCAAGACATGGCTCTGGAAGAATTGTCAATGCAGTAGACGTTGCGTAAAGATGTGGACCAGCTGGGTGAGCGTTTGGCCAAGAGTTTGGCGAGCTCGAGACCAAGAATAAGCAGTTGGAATTGCGTATGGTGGAGTTGCTTAATGCTGTCGCCCTGGAGGAGGTCTTGTGACCGGTTTCGACGAGAGCGGAAACTGCCCTCGCGGATGCTGAGATCTTCTTCAAGGGCGCGGTGAAGGATGCTGTCACCGACTCCACCGCCATCATCAAGACTCATTATCCTGACGTGGACTTTGCCATGGTATCTAATGGCCCGAAGCGTGGGACTACGACTGGCGTTTTTAACAGCTATGTAGGCATACAACTTAGCCTCTTGTGTAAATGAGACAAGGTACACGCCTCAAGTGGATGACAATGAAGAAAGAGAGCTAGAACAAGGTGGAGTTGATGAAGTGCCGGACAATCAAGATCAAGGAGTGCCACAAGCATCAAATGATGAGTGATCGCCACCCATGGCACCAAGAAGGCCACTAGTGAGACATGGACGCATCTCCAAGGATCATCCCATCAACCAAGTGATTGGGAGTCCTTCAAGGGGAGTAAGAACTCGATCTCGTAACCTTGTCTCATTTTGTGAACATTACTCGTTTGTTTCTTGTGTGGAGCCATCTTGTGTAGAGGAAGCTCTTGAGGACCCCAATTGGATCATAGCCATGCAAGAGGAGTTGAACAAATTCGCACGCAGTGAAGTGTGGGTGCTAGAAGAGCGTCCAAAGGGCAAGAACATCATTGGCACCGAGTGGGTCTTCCACAACAAACAAGATGAACATGGTGTGGTGGTGCGCAACAAAGCAAGGCTTGTGGCAAAGGGATTTGCACAAGTTGAAGGTTTGAACTTTGATGAAACATTTGCCCTGATTGTATGACTTGAAGCCATCCATCCTTCTTGCTTACTCTTCACATCATAAGATAAAACTTTATCAAATGGATGTGAAGAGCGCCTTTCTCAATGGTTACATTAATGAACTTGTTTATGTTGACCAACCGCCTGGATTTGAAGATCCGAGGAAGCCTAATCATGTCTATAGGTTGAACAAGGCCTTGTATGGACTTAAACAAGCTCCAAGGGCATGGTACGAAAGGCTAAGGGACTTCCTCATCATGCAAGGATTCAAGATCGGCAAAGTCGACATGACATTGTTCACCAAAGACATCAACGGGGATCTTTTCATTTGTCAAATCTATGTTGATGATATTATCTTTGGTTGCACTAACGAGAAACTAAGCCATGAGTTTGGTGATATGATGTCTAGGGAGTTCGAGATGTCCATGATCGGCGAGCTAAATTTCTTCCTTGGATTTCAAATCAAGCAAGTGAAGGGAGAAATATTCATCCATCAAGAAAAATATTGTAGAGATCTCCTCAAGAAGTTCAAGATGGGTGATTGCAAGCCGATTAGCACTCCAATGTCTACAAATGAACATCTCGACGCCGACGTGGACGGGAAGCCCGTTGATAAATCCACCTACCGCTCCATGATCAGTTCGCTACTCTATCTCACCGCATCTAGGCCGGATATAATGTTTAGTGTGTGCTTGTGCGCTCGCTTCCAAGCGGCTCCTAAGGAATCCCACCTTATGGCCGTGAAGAGGATACTTCGGTATCTTAAGCACACTCCAAGTATAGGCCTATGGTACCCCAAGGGCGCTAAGTTAAAACTCTTGGGATACTAGGATTCGGACTTCGCCGGATACCGTGTCGATCGCAAGAGTACCTCCGCGGGTGCCATTTGCTTGGGCGATCCCGAGTCTCGTGGTCGAGTAAGAAACAAACCTATGTGTATTTGTCCACTGCGGAGGTGGAATATATAGCAGATGGTGTATGTTGTGCCCAAATTCTATATATGAAGCAATCCCTTTTGGACTTTGGTGTTGTTTGTGGCTCTGTGCCTCTCCTTTGTGACAATGAGAGTGCTGCTAAAATAGCTAAAAATCCTGTCCAACACTCTCGCACTAAGCACATTGATATTCGCTATCACTTCTTGAGTGATCATGAGGCCAAAGGTGATATCACCATAACCGGAGTGAGATCCGAGGAGCAATTGGCAGATATCTTCACTAAACCCTTAGGAGAGGAGACCTTTTGTAGGTTGTGAAGTGAGATTAACGTGTTGGATTGGTCCAACTTCATGTAAGTTGCCATGCCATATAATCTTGCATTGCATGCATTTTGCCATGAGTAAGTGCTTGTCTAACTCCTTCAAGATAGGGGTGAGCGGGGTCTAGCTTGAGCCGGTGGTACTTGGTTTTGCTCAAGGCTTGTAGTTGGGCTCACCCTGAGGAAGCTTGCGGGAGGTTCAAACTTGACAAGTTAGATTCAAATTCTTGCAATGCATTTTTCTTGTCATGTAAATGTGCACGCATATTTAAATTCTTGTATTGCATGTTAGCTTGTTTGGCATTGTATGCGGTAGTGTCACAAAGGAGCCACTAAATGAGAAAGAAATATTGCCCCTTATGCAATTCTTTCAACTCATAAGAGTGGGCAAAGTAATGTTTTATGAGTGCTTAATGCTTATTGAGTCATGTTCCCGAAGGACTAGAGCATCCATATCTATTGAGCTCTTCGGAAAAGACTCATACATTTCCTTTGGTTCTTTTCGAATCCTCATTTGCCTCTTTACAAAAACAAAACTATATGCACAAGTTTGGTGCTAACTATTTTGAGGGGTGAGGGTTTTGTTCTTGCTAGCCCAACACATGTGTTTATTTGATTTTTATATGTGGAAGGCCAAGTGGGAAAGCAATTCAGCGAAAAACCCAATTTCCACATAGACCGTACTATCCGCTCCTCAAAAGGTTGCAAGGACCGGACCATATGGTTCAGGATGAGGGAAACCAGATGCTCAAGTAAAATAGTACGGTCTAGGCAAAAAGCTAAGAGCAGACCATACGGTCCATGGAAGATGGAATCTTTAAAGGAAAATGGAAATCTTGAGTAAATTGGGACGGAGTATAGTACGGTCTAGAGGGACTGTCCTATGTTTTGTGGTGTTCGAAGGTTTGGGGGTGATCTCGGGTTAAATGGAACGGTCTAAGTACAGTCTGAAGGGACCGTCCTATCTTACCCCCAAAGGTACAGAAGCAAAGTACATTGCAGACCGAACAACAAGTTAAATAATACGGTCTGACCTAAAATTCCCAAGCGGACTATACAGTCTATCAAGGTTGAACTGTTCCAAGGACGGAAGTTAATTAGGATGGTTTCAGTACGGTCTTATGGAGCGGACCATCCGGTCGTCTAGGGTTTCTGACGTGTGGGGCCACTTCTTATGAACATAGCCAATCTTTTTTCTCCGTTTGCATCTCCGTACGCCGCCGCTCTCCTGCTCCCACACCCGAGCATCACCTGCGCCTCCACACCTCGTCGCCGCACCTCGCTGTCGCCGTCGCCGCCGCTCTTCGCCCACGCCGCGCCTCCACGCCGCACCGTCGCACCTTCGCCCGAGCCACCGCCGCTCCCGTGCGCGCCCTCGCCTCCTCTCCCGTCTGCGCCTCCGTTGCCGTCTCCAAGCACCGCCGATGACCCCCTTGTCTTGAGCTCCGTGGGTGAGCCTCTCGTTTTTCTCTTCTTCCTAGGGTTTAGTTCAAAAATCCCCAAATTTGTGTAACCCTAGGCCCTAATCCGAGAAATTGGCTTGAAATTCCTGAAATTGGAGATGAGTTTAATGAATTTGAGCATATGTTGGCACTAGATTCAAAGTTATATCATCAAATGTGCATGGTTTTAGGGGGAGTTATTGCTTTTGATAGCCCTAGTATGATGATTTGAGCATGGATTTGAGATTTTCATGTTGATTAAGTATGGACAAGGAAATTTGGCTCTAATTGTGAGATGGTCACGCAATTTTAGCTAAAATTTCTAAGATTTGACGATCAACATGACATGCTAGGCTATCACAATTCAATTTCTTTGCTTTAGGATCTTTCCTATGTCTAGCTATCTCATACACTTATCTATACTCTTCTTGTCTATCTTGTGTTTGAATTTGACAGATGGCTGGTGAAAAGAGGAAGGGAAAGGAGATAGCTCCACAGCAGACGAGGAAGAAGAAGAAGAAGAAGACTGCAGCAGAGAGAGAGGCAGCGATAGCACAGGCAGTGGCATATGCAGCTGAGAGAGTCAAGGCAGGGGGAGCAGGGGGTAGTTTGCAGATTGGAGGACCACACAGGTCAGCTCGTGACAGACGACCTGCAGCACCACAGACATCGACAGCTACACCCTAGAGCACCTCACGTCCTCGCACTCGAGGGGGTGCCACTCCACAGGGCAGAGGTGGTCACCCCAGAGCACCACAGGGTGCCACTCCCTCTGTCAGAGAGCTAGGCAGGGAGGTTGAGTCTGAGCAGAAGGGAGAGTTGCAGGACACACCTCACGTCGGGCCTCGCTGTGTCACAGGAGAGGCTGGAGTTCAGCTGATTGATCTGAGGGCCAAGACCACGAGGCAAATCAAGGCCATCAGATACGACTTGACAGCGTACGAGTTCTAACCCCAGCCCCGAGATCAGAGGATCGACAGGAGGTTTTGGTCACTTACACAGGCGAGCCTATACGAGAGCGCTTTGAGGGGATGACACAGGCTGATGCCACATGCAGCTCTTGACTTTGATAGAGTTCGAGCAGTCAGTGGCCAGGACTTCAGGCCACTTTTTACCTTGTACGAGGGGCTTGACGAGCTGGTCACTCGAGTTTTGGTGTACATCGAGGACTGGGTCAGGGTATTCTATGCCACTCTGTACATCGGGTACGAGCGATCTTTCATACAGTTCATGTTTGATGGTGTCCAGTACAGGCATATGCCCAACAGGATTGCAGAGCTGCTCGGGATTGAGCGACGTGGGATCTCAGTACACTCCTGTGTATATGGGACCACCACTCCACCCTACAGGGGACACCCAGGATAGTGCCCAGAGATTGAGCACGTGCGACACTTGTTTCGAGGCACCTTGTCAGCAGACACCCTGAGGACTCCAAACAGGCTGTGCCAAGAGTACTACCTTCTTCTGTAGTGTCTGAGGAGGACCTTGATCCCCAAGGCAGGATACAAGGAGGGGTTGACAGCACTTCAGCACGCGGTGCTCACCTGTGTGTCTCTCGAGCACGACTTCGACATCATTGATTTGATTCTTGCCGAGATGGAGGATGTGATTGTGGACGGCATGCCTACCAAGAGGCAGATGCCCTATGCCCACTGGATTTGCAGGATGTTGAGTCAGCTGGGAGAGCAGGATGCCCCCGACATGTGGCCTGTACCGTGACACACTCACCATGTTTCCGATGTACAGGCCAGCATTGAGGGATGACAGTCGCCGAGGAGGCAGAGCCGCTCGAGCAGTGTGAGAGCGATTCACTAAGGAGGAGAGGGCAGAGCAGCAAGCCGAGGACAAGGAGCTTGATAGGATTGAGAAGACTATGGAGACTTTCTTCCTCTCTACTACTAGCTCCAACTCAGACTATGAGGAGGAGGAGGAGGAGGAGGAGAGGTACTTTCCACCTGCCACGCACGACGCCGAGGCTGGGGGATCAGGAGAGCCACGAGCACCTTCACCACCTCCGGCCCCGCAAGTCACTCTGATTCAGGTTGCTCAGCCCGACGATCTCGCCACGATACTTTAGGCCTTGGTACAGCAGCAGGCAGAGATAGCCCAAGCACAACGAGCAGGCAGCATAGATTGTCACACTCCAGGAGGCTTAGCTTCAGTTTTAGCTAGAGTCCACTGATCGACAGACTGTTATACTTAAGGAGACCAGGACGTCGCACAAGGACCAGAGGAGAGAGTACCAAGAGGAGATAGTAGCCCTGAGAGCCAAGGTGCGTGGCCAGCCCAGTCTGCTAGGACCAATGCAGCCAGAGCCTACTCGGGTGATCCCAGCTCCAGGTCCACCTCAGCTCACTCCTCCTCCGGCAGCAGGTGTTACCACTCTAGGGACTTTTCCTCTTTCACCACTGCTCCAGACAGATCTGCAACCGGTGCTCTCACCACTACCCGCTTTGGCTCTCACTTTTGAGTCACCGGTCCAGACTACAGTTGTTACCACAGCTACTCCCACCTCCTCCGTCTAGACTGAGACAGGAGTACCCTCTAGGCGTGAGATCCTTCAGGAGTCAGTGCAGCCTGTTCTCGAGGAGCTCACACAGCCAGACCCAGCAGCTGCCGAGCCTAACATTGAGGACGTGCCTGAGACATCAGAGGCACCTGAGCCAGACACTCAACAGGCTTAGGCATAGCAGGCAGCTAAGACAGAGCAGAGTATGCAGCCTAAGAGTACAGAGGAGCAGCCTACCACAGGGACCACCGGCACAGCACCCGACCCGGTCGACGAGGCAGCAGCAGAGATGGAGAGCTCCGACGACGACGACCCCTCTCGTTTCCACACCGAGTCGTCACGACCTTCTTCTCCTCCGAGTGCTTAGTTCCCCTCTTTGGTCATTGATGACAAAGAGGGAGATAGGATGGGAGTGAGATGGTAGAGGAGGGGTAGGTCTATCTTTTGCTTTGTGGGCTTCTGGAGAGACATGCTATTAGACTTGGTTTGTATGATATTTGCATCTTTTGACTTTTGTGGATGGACATGACATTTGGTACTTGTGTATGCACTATTTTATCATGTCTATATCACTCTGGGTGAACCTTCGAGCTCCGTGTGTATAAATTCCTTGTCTAAGGTTATAGTCGTTGACGTTGTTCTTAATTTATTTACCATCTCTACTCTTGCCGTCTTTTACTTGTCATCAATCACCAAAAAAGGGGAGATTGTAAGCATCTAGGCCCTATGGTGAGTTTCGGTGATTGATTGACAAGATTATTTGTTATCTGATGAGCTCATGAGTGCAGGTTTAGTAACAAAATTAAAAATGGTTGCTCATTGGATATTGTGAAGGGCCCTTAACTCTAATGGTTCATTTCAAGGAAGTGGACGTGGTTTTCATCCGTATCTCGAAGGCTAAGGACTCTTCTAGAGTCAATGATCAAAAGAGATGAAGGATCCTTGCTTAGATAGGGTTTTCTAGCTTATTAGTGTCCGCACTATTAAGGGGGGTCAATGGCTAGTAGCTTGATCGAGTGAACCACCAAGTTAGTGATGCACACACAAGCCTAAAGTCACAAATACATCAAAGATGCAAGCTGCAAAGGTATATGGTCCAAAGAAACTCAAGGAAACATCAAAGCACTAGAAGAAAATCAAAATCAGCAGGAAATGCATGGACCGAATGGTCCGGTCTGAAGAAAATGGGCAGAGCGTACCATGTTATTGCAAGAGGTTTTCATGCACGGTTTGAACTCCATGCAAATCAGCTCAACAGGATGGTCCGGTCCAGTGGTTAAGTACCATTCCATGTACTAAATAACTCCAAGATGGCTTTTGACAAAAGAAAGCAGAAACATATGGACCGGATAGTACGGTTTGAGTAAACCGTACACAGACCGCACCAAATAACCCGAGGGGTGCAAACTTTCAGATAGAACAAAAGATAGGACGGTCTAAAAGACCGCACATGGAGCGTACTATAAAACCCGTGGGTGCCAAACCCTCGAACCAGAGCAAAGATAGAATAGTCTGTGAAACCATACCTAGACCGTACCAAGAAACTCAATGGCATTGGACTTGGAAGAATCTGATCTACAATGGACCGTATAGTCCGGTCCTTAAGAGCGGACTATACACCGGACTATAGTACAGTGACGCAATGTTTCAGTGACCGTTGGTAAAGTATATGGACCGTATGGTCCGGTCTTCACTTTTCGGCCAGAGGGGACCATCCGGTCTTCACTGCGTCTGCAGCCCTCTTTTCTCAACGGCTCTATCTCCTTGGGGGCTATATATATGGGTTCCTTCGGTTCATTTGATGCTCTTTGACACTCCAGCTACTACTTACACTCAAAGAGCCATTGTGCTTCAACTCTTTGCATCAACCACTCACAAATTCACTTTGAGAGCAAGATCAAGGTCTAGGCTTGTGTGCATCCATCTTGGTGAGGATCAAGATCAAGTGAAGACAAGCGGCTTATTACTCTTGGTGATTGGCAGCACCTAGGCGGACTTGGTGACCGGGGTGCGTTCTCGGAGCTTGCCAAGGAGATTGTGGAAGCCCGAAGAATAAAGGTGTACAAGGCTTGAGCTCCACCTTACCGGGACGGCGAACGGAAACTCTTAGTGAGCGCCCACAAGCATGGGAGGCAGCAATACACTCTAGGGTGTGCTGCAACGTGGACTAGGGAAGGGTGCCAAACCTCGGACACCACGGGAAAAAAATCCTATTGTCTCTTTCCCTTGTTCCTCTACTTGATGCTCTTGCCTCTTTGCGTATTTTCATGGATTGCATCTTGTAGTCACCATGCTTATTCTTCTTCTTGGCTAGTATCTCCCTTGTTTTTATGTTCATTGGTGTTGCTAATGGTAGAGTCCATTGTCGTTTTCTTTTCAACTAGCTTGTGTAGGCTTTCCCTTCGTTGTTGAGCAGTTTATGTGTAGAGGGTGAAGTGGGCTAATTTGTAGTGTCTCTAGGTTAAGGACTTTCGATTAGAGTTTGAAATTAGCCCAATTCACCCTCCCCCCTTGGCCATCCAATCCTTACAGGCTGACATATGTCTTCCCATGCTCTGAAGCATATAGCATTGTTTGCACCTTCAGATTGATTGCCTTTCCACCAGACGTTCCTGAGAATAGAGGTGATTAGTCATATAATAAATGGGAATGGGTGCAAGAACAGAGTTAATATACACTAGTCTTCCAGCATGACTCAAGCTATCAGCCTTTATACCAATGAGTTTGCTTCTGAATTTTTTTAGAATGAAGCTGTAAGCTGCAGTTCTATTTTTGTACGAGAGGAGAATAGGGTGACCTAGATGAATGGTGTCATTGTTCATTAGAGGTACTGGAAAAACTGTAGTAACCATAGCTTTTTTCTTGGGCTGTTACATGTTTACTGAAAGTGACGGAGGACTTGGACCAGTTTGGAATCTGCCCCGAGGTAGTACAGAATGAGTCGATGATTTGCCTGATTGTGTTGATTTCCTGCTGTGTGGTTTGACCACAAACAATAAGATCATCTGCAAACATAAGTGAGTGAATAGGGGGGCAATTGTCCCCTAGGGTTATGCCTTTAATTGCCTCATCATTCATTGCTTCCTTCAAGGTTAGAGATAATTCATTGATTGCAATAACAAAAAGTACGAAGAAAGCGGGCATCCCTGTGTGATTCCTCTTTGAGCCTTAAAATCATGAAAAGGTTAGCCATTTATAATTACAAAGAAAGAAGTTGTGGAAAGACATTGATAGACCAGCCTGCAAAAATGATTAAAGAAGCCTCTTCTATGCAGGGCTTTAAGAATGAAAGACCATTCCATTAGGTCGAAAGCCTTAGCAAGGTCCATTTTGAGCATAAAAGCATATTGATTCTAGTTTTTTAGAGAGGAGTGAGTTATTTCCTGAGCTAGAATAATGTTCGAGGTTATGTGTCTGCCAGGGATGAAGGCAGCTTGGATTCATGAATATGTGAGGGGAGGTGATTTTTAATTCTTTTAGCAATGGTAGAGGAAATTATTTTATAAATGACATTGCATAAACTAACGGGTCTGAAGTTTTGAGGGATATTTGCATTCGTACCTTTTGGGATAAGTGTTATGTAGGTTCTGTTGAGGACACGAGGGAGCTCCCCTGTGTAGCACGTTAGAAGTGACTAGCACATCAACCCCGTACAAAACACAGATTAGCATAAAAATTAATATTAAAAGTTTATATACATTTGAGACCACAATTAGTTAAAAATTTTATTATTAATATATCCATATATTCATAATTTAATAACACGTCCGTATATATACATAATTTTTATACTTTATTTATCTATGACATACTCTAATTATATTTTATAATGGTACAGTGGTAATCTATATGCAAATTTACGGGATACTTTTAAGTTGTCATTAAAAAACACAATAGGTAATTTATATGTAAATCAATGGTATTTTTATTCATTTTGATATACTTCAATTCATATTTCATAATAGCATGATGGTAATTTATATTCAACTTTTAGAATTAATTCGTCTTTTATAATGGCACATTGGATAATTTATGTGCAATTTTATGGGGTTATTTTAATAGTCTTTCATAATGTCATGATGGGTAATTTTTATGAAAATTTAGGTGTTATTTTAATGGTCTTTTATAATAGAACGGTGGGTAATTTATATGGAAATTTAGGGGGTTACTTTAATGGTCTTTCATAATGGCATGGTGGTAATTTTTTAAAAATATAATAGATCCAATGGCTAGCATTATTGGATACCTCTTGATAGATGGCCAGATGTTTCTGTGTTTTTAGGAATTTCTAAGTTATCTTTTCTTTAGCGCACTTTGCAAATCCGTACTTTTTTTAACCTCTGATTAGTAATAGTAGTAAGATTATTTGGGAGAAGTGATTTTGTGGTTGGAAGTGATTATCTAATTAAACCATAGGATAAACTATAATGGAAAGGAAAAGGTCTATATAACCCCTGAAGTACATATGGTGGAATACATCACTCTCTAAACTATGAAACCAGATGTTTTGCACCCTAAAGTATCAAAAATCGGACAAATAACCGCTGAGTGGTTTTGGTGGGTGGTTTTAATGACGTGGCATGCTTATGTGTTCAAATCACCCCTCCAACTATTTTAGTTCGTATATTCTACCCCTTGATAAATTTGTATTTTTTGTTTCTTCGTCTACAAATTGAATTTGAAGTTCAAATTTTGTATGATGATAATTGGGGTAATAACTTGTATTAGAAAAATAGATGGTGATTTTTTTTATTAATTTTTTTTACAATTTTGTATTGGCAAAGTTAATTTATTATTAAATGTCTAACTAATAAAATATTATGATAAAATCACCATAAATATCTCTAGCATAAGTTATATTGTCTTCCATAACCATACAAAATTTAAACTTCAAATTCAATTTGTAGACGAAGAAATGAAAAATAAAAATTTATCAAGGGATAGAATGTACCAACTAAAATAATTGGAGGAGTGATTTAAACACATCAACATGCTACGTCATCAAAACCACTCAACGGGTTATTAGATCGGTTTTTGATACTTCATGGTGCAAAACATTATGTTTCTTAATTCATGGGGTGATATATTCCACCCAATATACTTTAGGAGGTTATTTAGACTTTTTCCACAATGGAAAGGAGAAGCAGCTTTTTTTTACTCCCATCTTCCAGTTCGTTTTGAAGAATCATTTCACAGAATTCGCTTCGATCTGAGAGTGATTCTTAAAAAGAAGTTATTTGACAGAGCTCTGCAGATTCGAGCGGAGCTCTACCAAACGGAGCCTTATGATTCCATCCAATTAATGGCTTGTCTCAGGTTTCATGATACCATGGTCATCAGGGCATGCATCCGTACTGTCTACAGTACGCAAATAGTATTTTTCCACTCTGTGTACAATGCGCAAACAGTGTTTTCCACGCCTATATCCGTACTCTCTGAAGGGGATCTCTGTTTGGTCTTGGTAGTTTTGGTGCTACTCTTGTATTGTTGGCTACATACTGTCGAGGTGCAGCGGCAGTATCTTTTATTTATCAAGAGAATTACATTCTTTGTATACAAATTTTATGGTGGTTGAAAAAAAATAGGAGTCATCCAGTGGAGATCTAACGGTTTAAAAATAGACGGTACCACGATACCAGTACGAGACTGTATCAAATGGAAGGGTCTCGTACCAAAAATGGTGGAACCGGTACCCATATTTTTATTTTTTAATCTCTACAGAGGGCATAAAGGATTTTATAAAAAAATAAAAAAAATAGTGGTACCGCCTGGTACCAATGGGTACCATTCCAACCACTGTAAAATCCTTTTTCTTTTCTTTGTAAGATGGGACTGTTAAAAATAATAAGTTATACATGTACGAACTTAGCTGTTTTGGAAATTATTTATATGAAATAGACACTTTATTTGCTAACAGTAAGTAACCTTTCACAATGTACAGTTCAACTGAAAACAAATAAAATACAGGAACTTTGGAAAGAACTTTTGCATAGAGGTTTCTGTAAAATCTCTTTTCTTTTCTTTGTAAGATGGGACTGTTAAAAATAATAAGTTATACATGTACGAACGTAGCTGTTTTGGAAATTATTTATATGAAATAGACACCTTATTTGCTAACAGTAAGTAACCTTTCACAATGTACAGTACAACTGAAAACAAATAAAATACAGGAACTTTGGAAAGAACTTTTGCATAGAGGTTTCTTAAAATAAAACCTTAGCCAAAGCATTCACTTGGCTACTTTGGCAATTCCAACAGGGTATCGATGAATGCAGTCAGCCCATGGTCCATCAAGGTTGGTAGCAGCCTGGGTGCACTTCAAGACGACGCTGTTGCACTTGAATCCTGATCCAAATCCAATCATCCAAACCCGGTCACCCTTGCGCATCCGATTCTTGGCATCAATGTATCCAAGCTCATACCAGACCGAGCTGCTGGACGTGTTTCCAAAACGGTGTAGCGTCATACGCGACGGCTCAACGTCCTCGTCTGATAGACGGAGGCTACGCTGGACGGCATCGATCACCGCTCGCCCACCGGCATGGATGCAAATATGCTCGAAGGCCGTCCGGAAATCAGGTACATAGGGCTTTATCTTTCTGCTGTGCAGCACCTTGCTTGCCATCGCTGGGAGCAGAAACCGCAGTTGCTCGGAGAATGGCAGCACAAGCGACCCAATTGCCCTGATGTTGGCCTGCAGCGTATCGCCAGCGACGGCTACAAGATTTTTGGAAAGGTTCATCCCTGTCTCACCCATGTCATCCTCCTCTTGGAACACGCACTGATAAGATTCATCTTGGGCGGCAGTGATCGTGCGCACAGTGTGCATCAGCTTGAACCGGGACTTGGACGACCTAGACGTTGAGAACAGCGCTGCAGCACCACCCATCCGGAACAGGACGTTTGGGAGCAGCATTGAGCAGTTCCTCCCGGTGTAGAAGTGGAGCGAGACGATCTCCGTACACACCACCAGCAGGGGCGAAGCTCCATGGGCAGCAGTGGGTGCACATGCACCCCCTAGAGTTTGTCAAATTAGTGCAAAAACTCAAATTTTCACCATATAAGCACCCCCACATCACACATCTATGCACCCACAAAGCATTTGCACCCCCCTCATGTTGGCTCTAGCTTCGCCACTGACCACCAGTGCATGTGAGATCCGGGGGGCAAGCTGCAAGAGCTTGTTTGCAACTTCAACTGAGATCAGCCCTGCACTGCACCCCATCCCAGACATGTGGATGCTTTTGATGTCACCTCGCAGCCTGTACTTGTTTACAATCATGTCAGCCAAGGATGGCACTGGACTGAAAGCGGCACAGTTTGTGATGACCATGTCGATTGCATCAGGGCTGATGCAGGTCTTAGCAAACAAGTCATCGATCGATGAGAAAATGACCTGCTCGGCCTCGTTACGGGCACCGCCCAGAGTGAGACATGGTGGAATGTACTGGGCACCAGAGGGGAGGTAGGTCTGGTCACCAATGCCTGAGTGCTCAAACATGCGCGTCAGGAAACGGATGCTTTGGCTATCGAGGGATGGCATCAGGTGAATATGTTCGATAAAAGCGGCCTTGGAGACACGGCAATCGGATGTATGGCGGAAGCAAGCATAGTCCAGAAGGTATACATTGCGAGAGTGGTGCCGGTACATGAGGTATAGGGCGCCTAGTAACAAGCCAATTGAAAGGAAGGTGGGTAGAAATAGATGGGCCTGCTGCCCTGCATCTCCATGTGACCCTGTTAGAATCTCAGCAGGGCCAAGCTGTGTGGCTTTCAGAAGAGGATGGCTGCAAGAAGCACAGCAACAGCGACAACGAAATTGTTCATGATAAGTTGGAAGAGGTATTTGAGGCGCTTCGGATGATTGGGTGGTGATGAGTTCATGATGTTGAAGCGCCCATGAAATGCCAGGTTCTTTTTCTTGGCTCATGTTCGGAGAAAGACTGCAGGTGTGCAAGGTTTTAAAGGGGAATATCTATCATAGCATTAATTTATCCATGGCCATTGAAAAATATTGGGGACATTTGAGGCAGCCAAAAAACATGCCTGCCTATATCAAAGATTCGAGACATCTGAAATGTGTGCCATGTACTAATGTGTTTACTTTTTTTTCTAAAACGTGGAAATAAAATAGTAGACGATCTATGTATAGTACTGATTGGACACTGGTTCTGACCCGGTAAACTGCCAATAGCAATGTACTGGAGATCGTACTATAAAATTATTGGTCGTTAGCAAGATGGTAATTGGTAACTTAAATGCTGTTGGCCGGCGAGAGCTCAAAAAAGAAGATGGCAGGTGGCCATAAATAAAGATATTTAAACGCGGGGCTTCTTTAGATAAATAGTCCTCACTTTAGGAACATGCTTCATTTTCCTCGGCCATAAAGTCGATAAAAACAAGCATAAAGCCGCCGTCCATCGTTGAAAATTATCGCTAGCTGCGGCCAACAAAAATTGCTTTATTTTCAGCGGTGTTGATTCAGGCTGACGAAAATTAATTTAGTCAGACGAAAAACGTCGGGAATTCCTGTAGCGATTTTATGCTTTTGTTGTCCGATCATCGCTCCTGCGGTCCGATGCCCTTGTTGTAAATACTCATGCTATTTTTTTAGTAGGGGCTCTGGACTTCTGGTGCATTCAGGTGCCGGTGAAGCAAAGGGCGGAACGTAAGCCCGAACTCACTACCCCAATCCAACCGCTGTATCTCAAACCGTTCTATGTCTACAGTGCGTAGACATCCATTTGACCCTCTGAGCTTTTGGTCAATGTGCTAAAGGGTCTGTTTGGATCCACCCAGCAAAAGTTTAGCTGCCCACTTTTAGCTACTTTTAGTCCTCCAAACAGGACAGTTAAAAGTGTCTAACTAAACTTTAGCTCCCATTATCTCATTAGCTGGAGAAGATGATCTAAAACCAGCTAAAAGTGGTCTAGGGTGACCACTTTCCACCCATTACCCCTCCCCACCTGTACTCTCTCTCCTCATCCGCGCCCCAGGGGGTAATTAGTTAGGGGTATGGATGTCTTTTTGGTCTCCATTAGCTATATTTTGGCAGGGTATCTAAACAACCCCAAAGAGATAAACTTTAGCACTGCAATAAATGAACTAAACTTTAGCTGGGAGCTACACTTTAGCAAGAAGGTTCCAAACAGGGCCAAAGTACATTGCATAAGTGGAATCTTTAATTGACTCTTTTTTCATGATCCATGAAACTATTTATCTGATTCAAGTTTTCATGGTTATGCTGAATTGGGAAGTTCAAATTTCAGGTTAATCCTTTAGTTTCAATTCAAGTACCGGAGGATTTGTTGTGCAATTTTGGATTTATATTCAGATTCTTGCCGAATAATACAAGTGTTATCTGTTTTAGATGGAAACTACTGTGTCATCGATGATGAATTTAAATATATTTCTTTATTAATGTTTTTTACTCATTTTTGAGTTCTAAGATGCATGTAGTTACAGGCTGTTTTATACTCACACTTGTATTTATGTGATTTTTAGGTACCAAGTGATTGCAGCATACATAGGAATTGTGTGTAGTGTATTCCTCTTAAGCAAGCACACACATAAACACTATCTCATATTAATATCCTTAGAAACATTATTGTTTAGATATGGTTGATTTAAATGCATTTGTAGTTGAGACAGTGTTATCGATGGGTTGAACATCTGTTTGTAAGCTTGGGGTTAGGCTACGACGTGTATCATATTGTTTGCATCATGATTTGATGACTATTATATGACTTTGCCTGTTGTGGATGCTTGGTTTATTGGGTATAATTTGCTGAATTTTTTAATAATCTTCTATACCTAAATAGGAGAATCAAAGTACCTATTTCTCTCAATATGCCTGAAGCCACGTCATCGTAGAGGCCTACTAAGTTGAATGCCACGTCACCTTCCACTAAAATCTTTATTTAAACATTCTACGGTTTCATGCATGCAATGTCTTTTTATCACTGCTACAATAAGTTGCAACAGGAATGGCTCTAGACACCCCTACAAGAACGGTTTTGACTATAGTTCCCACTCGTGGGTTCCTGTAGTGGAACATACAGTAGGAGTGGGCTTAGAACCGCTCCTGCAGTGGTCACACTATGAGCGGGCCACGATTGCACTGCTTCTGCAGTAATCACAGCAGGAGCGGGCCGTGATTGCACCGCTCCTGCTGAAACTACTGCAGGAGCGGCTTTTGTTTCAGACGCTCCTGCTGATGATACTAGCAGGATCGGCTGTAATATGAGCCGCTCCTGTTAATATACTTAGCCGGAGCAGTGTTTGTTTTCCACCGCTCCTGCATATTTTTTGAAAGCTCCTGTTTCTTTTCCTCCCTATATTTTGAAAGCCATGTTTCTTTCCCACCATATTTGAAAAAAGCCCCCTGTTCTTTCCCACTATATTTCTTGAATATTAATGATTTCTCGCTATATACAAATCCGCATATATACATTAATTATCGAGGCACATTTACATACATATTCAAGTTTGTGAATCTTATCGTGCGTTCTACCAAGTTATAAAAGAAACCGCATAGGTCGTATACACATACATCGTACACAACAACTTAATTAGACATGGTGATACTCCCACTCGATCAATGGAAGATATTTTCATCTTTTGCTAAAATATCATCGTGATCGAAGAATTCCCCTCGCCGATTAAATACCTCGTGCATCGTGAAACGGTATAGGTCGCCAATGCTGTTCATGAGATCTAACTCGTTGAAAGGTCGATCTTTCAAAGGGATAGGGGAGCCTGAACAAAATAAAGATGATATGAGTGTTTGTGCCAAGGTGTTCTTCATTATATGCACACATGTAATACATACAATGAAAGGAGATAATGATATGTGTTTTTAAGCAATTACATGTTCAGGACTGGTTCTGTACCTCCCATTGACTTTAAGGAACTCAAATACATAGTATCCACAGTATCCGCTGCCCCTTAGTTGCTTGTGGCACTATTTTTTTCACAACAGTTTAATTAGTTTTAGACTTATAATACATTATTTGAACTTATGTCGGGAATTAGGCTCTGTACAGTATACCGGGAAGTAGGCTCTGTAGACGATGTTGTTCTGACGCTTTGGATGAAATGTCAGTCCATACTTTTCCTTCGCCATTTTGAAAGCTCTATTATATAGAAACTCATATTAGTAAGACGAAACGACGTGTGTGTGTATATATATATATATATATATATATATATATATATATATATATATATATATATATATATATATATATGTGTGTGTGTGTGTGTATGTATATATATGTATATATATATGACACGACTAAACAGCGCATATGCGCATCTTTTATTGTCTGTGCGTACATGCATACACTGACAGTGCACAACAGCACTTGATAAAAAATAGCAACGGTAGCAACCTTCACCACCCAAAAAATCGCAACGGTTCCTACTTGTAAAGAAACCATGCATGCATGCATGCAGCACTTGCAAAGTCGCAACAGCTGCAAAAAAATCGCAACGGTTGCGACATTCGCAATTTGAAGAGTCGCAACGGTTGCGACCATGCATGCAGCACTTGCAAAGGTCGCAACACATGGTTAAAGAGAAAATGTGTTGCACATAACACCAACAGTACCAACTAGCTCAGTGGTAAAGCAATAAGTCTCCAACCAATAGGTCTCAGTTTCGTGTCTTGTTGACAATTGGTTTTTATTTTATTTTTTGTCAGCACTTATAAAGTCGCAACAGCTACGAAAAGTTTCAACGGTTGCGACATTCACAATCCGAAAAATCGCAATGGTTGCGACCATGCATGCAACACTTGCAAAAGTCGCAACACATGGTTAAATAGAAGATGTGTTGCACATAATATCAATAGTACCAACTAGCTCAGTGGTAAAGCAACAAGTCTCCAACCAACAGGTCTTAGTTTTGAGTCTCGTTGGCAACTGGTTTTTATTTTATTTTTTGGTCGCAACGGTTGTGACATTCACAATCCGAAAAATCGCAACGGTTGCTACCATGCACGCAACACTTGCAAAAGTCATAACCATGGTTAAATAGAAAACATGTTGCACATAATATCAGTAGCAACTGAGTAGCTCAGTGGTAAAGCAACAAGTCTGTAACCAATAGGTCTCAGTTTGGAGTGTCATTGGCAACTGATTTTTTATTTTAATTTTTGCTCGCAACAGCTATTTTAAAACGACAACCGCAACAACAAAAAAGTAACAACACATAGCAGTAGCTACTAGAAAAGTCGTAACAACTACTAGAAAGGTAGCAACAGCAACAACAAAAAGTAGCAACACACAGCTGCATGTGCGCACCATGCATAGCCCGTACACACCTGCACACATTAGATTTCATATATATATTATATATATATAAGAACCCAATATGGTAGGTATATATCTTACACTCGTAGTATACTCATAATGGTCTTATATCTCTTGGGATTAACATCCAATGAGGCCAAAACCAATACTTTGTTTTTTTTAGGCATGATGTATAGACAGATTCAGTGTCCGCTACAAATAGCAAAGCGCATGAACTTATATAGATGATCGTGTGTGTTTAATTTTCACTTAGTATCAATGCAAAGGTTTTTGACATACTCAAAGTTGTATGGAGCAAGTATTTGGTCTTGGTTTTTTTCATAGAAGAACGTCAGGGCAATGACAATATATGCGGCAACGGTCCTCTGCGCTTGTTTGTGTAACTTTTGCCGGATTGCCTCCTTCTCACTTTTTGTTTGCCCTGCCGCAAATTTGTCGCTTTCGTCCTTTAGCTTTAGTGGCCAGTCGTGGCTACCCTGATTAATTAATAAAGGGTCCAAGAAACCGACTCTTTTATCACCCATGCTTTTAGCCATTTGCCACTGCATCCTGAAAGATATATTATACAGCGAATGGATGTTAAATACGAGAGTATATTACGTTAATTATGCACACTTAATGGGATTGGCAGGGAGATTACATGCACTAAAGGGTCATCGCAGTGATGTCCACCTGTCCTAGGCGGAACATGTTATGAAACTCTAAAAAGTCGACGACTGTAGTCTTAGTTAGTGTGTTGAAACATCGACTGGGAATGGAGGCCATTACTAATGAAACCCTAAGTCTACTTGCCCTCAGGTACCAATTGTAAAATCTTTTCATCTCCCTTTGCATGTATGCACTCTTAAGAGCCCAATCTGGCAGAAAGGGTTTGCCACGTTCGTACTTCATAGGGCAATCCGGCAAATCAGCAATTTCGTCCAGTCCAATGAAGCATTTGTAGTCTTTTAGGTCGCGAATCGGAACTACTTTAGTTGTCACCTCCTTATCCTTTCCTGCATGTTTTTTCTTCAACCACTTGTCCACCTCCGGTATCACATCTTTTTCATATGTACGTACCAATGTTGGCACTGTGCGTGTATCGCATTTCGGTGCTGCTGCTGGCTCCTTGGCTTCTGGAGGTGTAGCTGGCTTCTCAACGGCATCGGGAGGTGTAGCCGACTTCTCTATGGCATCGGGAGGTATAGCCGGCTTCTCAGCGGCATCGGGAGGTGTAGCCAGCTTCTTAACATCATGTTCCGGAGAAACTGGATCAGCATAATTCCGATCGTGCACTATGTGTTCTTATAGTTGTTCGATTGCTAGTTGTTCGGGTTCCTGTAGTTGTTCTTGTGGTGCCAGGTTGAGAATGTATTTCTTATTCCACAAGATGAACTGTTTCACAGACTGGCCGAGGAAGTGAATCCTCTCTGGCGTGCGGATGTCTATCAGTTCTTCTGCGCGTTTTTCTTCAACGCTAAGGACCTCGACCCTTGCATATTCCGGCAGGATTGGAGTGCCATGGAAAAGACCGCTGCCAGGAATCGCTATTGCCTTTGCTACCTTCTCTGTCCTTCCATGTATTTCAAGTGGGATGCGCAGCTCGCAAGGAGTCGGAGACTCGATGCTGTCAACTGGAAAACTTGGGGGTAGTGGGATGTTGCCCGGTGCAGAAAGTTTACCCTCTTGAACTTATCCCACTGGGCTTGGGTGATCTTACCGTACTCCTCAAATGGAGTAAGGTCGTTCTTTAAATACTCGTTAGTGAGGTCTGTTTTCCATTTACGATAAGAACACCCCATCTGCTTAAGGGCGTATGACTTTGCCTTCTCCTCGGTACCATGTGAGAACTGGAATCATTTCTTCAGCTCTGCCCATAAGAAATCCTTGCTTGATTTTGGTACCTCCCGCCAATCAGTCCACATTATCTCCATCCATGTCCTCGTTACCACCCCTACGGCGTTGCGGAACTTTGCTCTTACCTCAATAGGTTCCAGTGGTTCTCTAGCAACACCAATCTCCCTCACAGTGTAAATTGTTTCTACTAATTTGTTTTTGGCTCGCTTTCCTGCACGTTTCCTGTTGCTCGTTCCGGTTTCTTGACGGTCAGCTTCGGCCATTTGTTGATCGGGCCGAGTGTCAGTTTCGACCATTTGTTGTTTCTGGTTCGTACGAGAGCGTTAACGAAACAATGAATTTATATCCTTACAACTAAATGGCATAATTGTTTGGGCTCACACCTCGAGGGAGGGCACGTAGTTAGGATCCTTTTCGTGACTTCTCGATCGCGTTTGGCGGCAAGTACGTCCGCGGCATGTGGGTCTTCCAACTCGAGATTGTCATTTGCCGAGTCGGAATCGAGTGCGTTTTCATCGAAAAGAATTTCTTTGAGAAATGCATTGTCCTCTCGGAGTCGCGACGGTGACCTACCAATTTTTTTTTAGAAGACGAAGTAATCTAATAATAAAGATGAAAATACATGACACATTAATATACATAAAAATTGAATATCCATGACAAATAAAGATGAGTATATACATGACAAATGAATATACATGAAAAATGAGTATACATGACAACTGAATATACATGAAAAATGAGTATACATGACACATGAATATACATAAAAGGTAAAAATACATGAAAAATGAGTACACATGAAAATCAAATATACATAAAAATCGAATATACATGAAAAAAATATACATGAAAATAAAATATACATGAAAATAAAATGAATATACATGAAAATGAATATACTACTAACTAGTCACTATTGCCAAAAAAAAATTATTGTCAAAAAACTACTAACTAGTCACTGACTACACTATTGGCAAAAAAAAAACTAACTAAAACTATTAACTAGTCAATAATAACTAAACAAAATTAAATCAACTAACTAATAACTAAACTAACTAAAACTACTAACTAGTCACTATTGTCAAAGAAAAACTAACTAAAATAAACTAACTACTCACTAACTACACTATTGGCAAAAAAAACTAACTAATTACACTAAACTAATTAAGTAGTAATCAACTAAGCTAACTAAAATATACTAACTACTAACTAAAATAACTAGTAATAACTAATTAAGTAACAAACAACTAAACTAACTAAAATAAACTAACTAAACTAACTAAAATATACCAGAGGAGGAGGAGGCCGGCGGGGATGACGAGGCGGGGCGGCGGTGAGGAGGCCGGCGGAGTGGCGGCAGTTAGGAGGCCGGCGCCGAGCTCGTCGCGTGGCGGTGAGGAGGCCGGCGGCGGAGCGGCAGTGAGGAGGCGTGCGGAGTGTCACGGCGGTGGGGGGCGAAGAGGCTGGCGCCGAGCTCGTCGCGGCGAAGGTGCGTGAGGAGGAGAGCGGCGGCGAAGGAGAAGAGCAGCACGGCGGCAGATTTTGGCAGCCTGACGGCGCGAAGAGGAAAACTGAAACGCCGGGGACTTAGAATTTTTCGCCTCCCGCGCACGCCACCTATACGTGGACACAACAGCAGGAGCGTTGGATCTCGTCCATCGCTCCTACTGTTACTGTAAAACGGCAGGAGCGGTTGATGAGTTTACAGTAGGAGTGTTTTACAGGAGGAGCGGGGATGGGCGAGGGAGCGGTGGAGAGAGTGGGAGCGGTGCCCTAGTGGGCCGCCCCGGCCCACTGTGCGTCCACCGCTCTGTTTTTTTATTTTTTATTTTTAATCCTTTTTTCCATTTATTTATAAATTAAATCTTTTATTTTATTAATCGAAATACATGCATGTTTAAGTTTCTAAATTTGTTCTTTTATTTTATTAATTGAAAGAAATGCATATTTAAGTTTCTAAATTTATTCTTTTATTTTATTAATCGAAATACATGCATGTTTAAGTTTCTAAATTTATTCTTTTATTTTATTAATCAAAATACATGCATGTTTAAGTTTCTAAATTTATTCTTTTATTTTATTAATTGGAATGCGTGCATGTTTTAAGTTCCTAAATTAATTGAAATGATATGTACAAAGACACTCATTAATTTAAACGCATATACAAAGGCATAAAATGGCATTTATTAATTAGCGGCCATGAGATGTACAATCGAACATTAAGCGTTTACAATTCTTGGCTCTCCATCCGTGCGTACCCAAGGCTTCATTCCTTTTATCGTTGCTTCTACTTTCTTGATCTTGGTCGGTAGGTCTAAAAACCTCCATGTTATCAGTCATTGAAGTTCTCGACATCATCGACACCATCAACTTCGCTAATACTCCGTTTGCCGGTGACAACCATGTGTTTTTAATTCTTAAGATGTGGGTCGATGATATATAGAACTTGTCCAACGCGTTTGGCAGCACCCAAGGGTCATTTTTGTAACCAACCTTGGCAAGGTCAACTATTGTGAGTCCATAGTTGTCAACCTGTACACCTTGTGGTTGTTTCACCCATTGGCATCGAAAGACAGGAATTTGTATGTTCGATCCGTAGTCCAACTCCCATATGTCTTCTATGAAGCCAAAATATGTGACCTTGCTGCCCGTTCCGTCATCGATGGCGTCAATCCGGACTCCACTGTTTTTGCACACGCTTTTCTTATCCTTTGCAGCTGTATAGAATGTCTGGCCATTGATGTCATACGCCTGCCATGTCGCGACCCGTGAAGATGGGCCGGACGCCAACCTTTTCAACGTTACTTCCTCGGTAGTTGATCCTTCGGGTAAGTTCAGGTCCATGAGCCAGCTGGTGAAGCGGTGTTTGTGCTCGTTCATGATCCAGGAATCTGAGCGTTCGGGGTTTTCCGCGCGGATAATACCTATGTGCTGCTGGACGAAAGGAGTCATCATCTCTATCTGATGCAGGACACTGAAATGAACCTTTGCCACTTTTTCATATGCATTATCAATGAATATTTTCCTCCCCCTCGTGCCTTTCCCTGATAACCTTCCAGTATGACGAGAAGCAGGCAAACCGATACCTTTCTTATCAATCGAGTAATCATTACAGCACTCTATGACCTCCTCGGTGCAATAAGCCTCGATCATAGATCCCTCAGGGTATGCACAGTTGAGAACGTAATGGTTTAGGGTCGACATGAAACGCTCATATGCTCACATCTCATGTAAGTAAATTGGACCAAGTGCGCAGATCTGGTCAACCATATGCACAATGAGGTGCGGCATTATATCGAAAAATGAAGGAGGGAAGCACATCTCGAGCTGAGCCATAGTCTTCGTGCAAAATTCTTGCAGCGAATCCAATACATCTTTACGAATCTCCTTTTGTGAGATCTTGTTGAAGAAATAGACCATTCGAGTGACCACCATAAGCAAGAATACTGGATTGATAGCCCGGATAGCAACGGCAAGGAACACCGTCATCATCATATGGCAGTCATGAGCATTGTACCCACTTATGGACAAATCTTTCATGGAGACTAGACTCCTAATGTTAGACGATAACCCAGTGGGCACTTTTAGACCTTGTAGATACAGGCACAATTCTCTTTTCTCAGCTGATGTCAGGTTGAAGCTCGCGGCAGGGAGCATAAATTTTCCATTCCCTTGTTCCATAGGGTGGAGCTCACTTCTGATCTTCATATTTACCGGATCGCGACGTGACTTCAGGCCGTCCTTTGTCTACCCTTTCACATCCATCAATGTACAAATAGTGCTATCAAACACGTTCTTCTTTAGGTGCATACAATCGATGGCGTGTGGAACCTCCAAGTCCTTCCAATATGGCAAGTACTTAAAGAGATGGACTGCTTTTTGAAAGGCACACCTTCAATAAGGGGTTTAGTTCTCTTGATCTTCTTTCCATAGACAATGTTGATCTTTTTGACCATATCGAAAACATGTTTGCTATCGTGTCTTTTTCTTGGTACTGAACCTTTCTCATCCTTGCCATCAAAGTGGTTGTTAAACTGTTTTCTGCGGTATCGATGTCCTTCCACTAGGAAGCGGCGGTACTTCGTATACACAACCTTTTTGGATCCATCGAGATACTCAGACGTCGTTGCATCCAAGCAGGATAGACATCCTTTCTTCCCTTTAATCTATCCGGACAGCGAGAAGTTAGCAGGGTAATCGTTGATCGTAGTGAGTATCATTCCTCTGAGTGTAAAATCCTTCTTTGTTAATGAATCAGTCATTTTGACCCCATCGTTCCAAAGCTTTGCCATATCTTCCATCAAGGGCTCAAGGAAGACATCTATATCAATGCTTGGTTATTTAGGCCCTTGTATCAAACCGCATAACATTGTGTCCTTCCTCTTTTGACAAAGCTATGAAGGTAGATTGTATATGGTCAATATCACCAGCCATGTGCTATGTGTGCTGTTCCTTTCTCCAAAAGGATTCATTCCATCAGTACTAAGTGCAAACCTCACGTTTCTTGGATCCTTCACAAACTCTGGATACAATTCATCGAACCTTTGCCACTGAGTGGCGTCAGCTGGGTGTGAAAGCTTTTCGTCATCCTTTGTTCGCTCACAAAACCACCAACGCATCAACTTTGCAAAGGCAGAGTTTGCATGATGATGAAGCGATTGATTGGATTGAGGTACCACATGACTAGGGCGGGGATTCTTCTCTTCTTCTCGTCGATGCCTAGGCATATATCTTCTTCGGAAGGATCGGGTGCACCATTCTTCTTCCTCTTCTAGCCATTGGTAGAAGCTTCATCATCACCTTAGAATATGTCATTCCGCTTGTAACGGCCGGCGCCACAAGTTGGGCATTTATCTAGATTCTCATATTTGCCTCGATACAAGATGCAGTGGTTCGGACATGCATGTATTCTTTCAACTCCCATTGTCAAGGGGCTAACAACCTTCTTCGCGTGATGTGTGTTGGTAGGCACGAAGTTAGGTTTCGAAAGCAACCAAGATAAGTAGAGTCAGACCACCCGTACTTCACCTTTAGAATAAACAGCTCGAGTACAAAACATAGCAAAGTCCAATGAGGAGGACAACCCTTTGACTTCTCATACACATTCTTTCTTGCAGCGTCCTTTACTGCTTTCAAATTCTCTGCCCCATTTGGACTTGCATATAGGATATCGGCCTTGAAGTGTTTCAGCATTTCTTCAAGATTATCTGCATCTGAATCACCGTCAAGTCCCAAGTCTTCGATACTCTCTGAAGGTATGGAGCGATATGTTCCACCACCGTTGTCTTGGTCATCATCGCCATCACTATTCAACATATCAAGATCTGCATCGAAGAATGTGTCGTTATTATCATCAACATCTGCATCTAAAGGTCCTTCTTGCTCGCCATGATGGATCCAAACAGAGTAGTCTTTCACAAATCTGGCAACAATCAAATGCGATCTAATGTCGGTTGGATCTGTCTAAACCTTCATGTTTTTACAGTTTTTCAAGGACAACATATGCCTTTAACCTGCTTCGTTATCGCATTTTTCTTTGCAGCTTCAATAAATTTATCCACTTCATCACGGTAAGGACGCTCCATCCTTGGCCAGTTGTACATCCAAACACGTGCCATATAGAATATAAGAACCAGATAACAAGAATGGACAGAGTATAAATAATGAGGATCTGGTTGAAAGTATATTGTACATTATTATTTTTGACAGAAATTGATGTGGTATATTATCATAAATATTGAATATTCTACGACCTAAAATATATTTATGACGGAAATTAATGAGGTATTATTATGAATGAACATTTACATTATAAAATTAAATAATATACCATCCTTCACATTGGGTTTCACACTACATCTAGATCTAGATCTAGATCTAAAAGAGAAGAGATCTACTAATAAAGACCAATACAATACCTAGAGTAACCCCAATCGCTAATTCTAAGTTGAGAAAACCCTAAAATAGTGCATTACCACCTAGATTATGTGGTTCCTAAAGTATTAAATGCTCATTGATGATGAGAGGAGAGAGAATGACATTAAATCCTAGCTATTTAACACCTAATAATTTGAAGATACTCAAATTAGATGTATAGATTGAGGAGGCTTACCTTATGTAGCTTCTAACTTCGAAGAAATAGAAAACGAAAAGCTCCCCCTCCTATTTTTCAATTTTTGGCCGCCGTTAGCGTCCAACGATGGAGCTCCTCCACAGGCATACTGTAGCCCGAGGAAAAAGAAGGCTATATGGGTGGGAAAATAGCAGAAACGGTGGACCTTACCAACCGCTCCTGCTGTTGCTTTAGCAGGAGCGGGTGGCTGAAGGAAGCACAGGAGGAGCGGGTGGTAAGGTGGCCCGCTCCTGCTAAATGAGCTCTGCAGGAGCGGTGCACCTTACCAACCGCTCCTGCAAGGTGCACCGCTCCTGCTGTGCACCATGTGGGATCCACCTTGGGCACAGCAGGAACGGCCCTAAATTGGAGCCGTTCCTAATGTTATTTGGGTGGTGTTCCCGTAGCGGACTTTTGTAGTAGTGTATGGTATATTTACAAGTATCATTCAAATTTCTGCAGCAACACGTGGAGAATATTTTCTTTCACGATGTTAGTATTTTATTTGTTATTTCTCAAAATGTGAATCATATTCTATTTAATGTTATAAAATTCTAGCAGCAACGCGTTGTGTATCATCTAGTTTCTGAAAATAGTATGGAAAATGTGTTGTAAGGTACCCCCTCTAGTTTTGGGGATAGACAGGGTGTTACAGCCTTTTGCTTTCAATGTTGATTCCAGCTATTTTCAGCCCAGGCCCATGGCCGACTATGGTGCCTATTGGGCTAGAATCAGCCCCAAAACTGATGTGTGATTTCTTATTCTTTTCCAATGAGAATATTTGCTAAACTAATCTTTGTTTCAATAAAAATACATTTTGAGCCTTAAAAATCTATTAATTGGAGTTAATTTATTGACACAAGGAATTTAATAAAAAACAATTATAGTCACATTTATTTTGAGAAATTTATTTATCTTTTTCTTAAATTTTTTTAACCGATTTCCACGTTAATGTAATTTCTAGAATTAATTCATCCTATAATTTCCAATCTAAAATATTAGAATTTTTCACAAAATAACATTACGTGAAAAAAAACAAAAGCAAACATGGTGAGTGGGACTCACTACCTAGGTTTCCAAATTGCTAATGGGACCCACCTGACTTGTGACCATATTCTTTAGAAAGTCAAAAGAGGAATTGTGAATATTTGCGTAAATATTCACTTGCGAAGTGGAGAATGGTGATATTTCTATCTTTTTTTTTTTTGCTAATCCCTTTAATTGCCAATCTTATCTTAACAATGAAGTATGGAACTGAATCTATCGTATCATGAACAAGTCAGTTTCCATCTTTTTTGCGTAAAGTTACCCTAAGACAACTCGCCAACAAATAACAAGGGGTATTCCCCTTGATAGGAGAAAAATCCAATCAAGGGTTTTGGTGAGTGACCTCTCTTTTCTTAGGTGATGTGCGGTCTCAAACTTTTTGGACGGTGTGCGGGGAAAGCGGTGTCTTTGAAACCTTGCTATGCTAAAGAACCTACGTGGGTTGAGATGAATTAGGTTTTTAGGCACTTCGTTCTACAGACTTCGTCAAGAACACAATCTTCGATTCATTTTCAAAGCTCAAGCAATGCCCACTTGTAAGTTTCTCCGCTTGAGATCTATTTAGATACGTTCAAAACAGATTTAATCTTATATATGGACATGCTTTTGTTTGCCATTTGTGGTTTATCATGTTTATATAGATTCTATTATAGGGATTAATTACATAATTAAAATGCATAATTTCCTAACAGATAGTAGAGGTTTTGCTTCACACATTTTTTTTTTCAAATGTTAATTTTTCTGAAAAAAAATGTATTCATATTTTTCAATTGCAAGAAATTGTTGTCGATAGACACTTTTATGGTCAATAGTAGGAGCAGAATAAAAGTTTCATAATTCAACCACATATCATGATTTGTTAGCACATGTGTGACTATTACAGAACTATATCTATATGTGAAGGTATATGAAAGATTATACAAAACGCTGTCGTTATACGCTACCAGCTTACCATTGCACACCCTTCACCGACGACCATCGTACAGACATGTACTACATTATTTTTCGTCACAGGCCTCACACATCGACACGTGTCCCTCCATACAAGTTATCCCCTCGAAATATTGTTGCTGGAATATAGTAAATGCGAGACAAAGGCGGTGTACAAATTAAAAGGTGCCCTTTTTTGATAGGGTACAAAAGGTACCTTGACAAGGACATATGAATCAAGTGGATAAAACTAGCCCCACCATCACACAACAAGGATTTTGGTCTTTTCTGCTCAGCCTCACCACCATCATTAGCCCCTCCTTGTTTTAATTTTTTCTAAGGCTCTATTTTATTTTATTTTAGTTATATAAAAAGAGGGGAATACTCAGCAGAGTTCAATTGTAAAGGCTAATTACTTCTAACCCCATAAACATTGTGTGCATGTCCATTCCCTACTACAAAAGAGATTCGGGGCAAACCGGCTGCATCTAACTAAAGGTTTGTAAAAATGATTCATTTCCACATCCATATAGAAATTCATTTTCAAAGGAGGCCGCTCAAGCCAAACTCTAAAAATTAATTTCCGTAGATGCTAATAAAGCCTTATAAGTAATTTGTGTTTTGGCAAACAATTATACATTGTCAGTCGTCGCTAGTCAAGAGATTTTTCACATGTAACCCCTTTTACCATCTCACCTAAAAAGTAACTTTGTGACGACTACATAATAAGGGTTACTATTTTTTAAAAAAAAATATCTCTTCATACTTTGTATTATATATCTAGAGTTCAAAGTATTCTTAAATTAAGAAGTTATCGAGTATACAGTTATTGATCACCTTGAATTCTACAACTTTGATGTAGAGCATTCTACATCCGAAATTATTTGTAAGGTACAAAATTCTGTATTTCAAAAATCTGGGTCCCTAAATGATTTTAAGAAAAATTATTAATTGTAAAGTTCTAGATAGGAATATAGTGCACAGGTGGTCCCCATTTTTGGTACTAGCTGCTATCCCAATCCCCATACTTTCAAATCCACATTTAGGTCTATGAACTTGCTAATTTGTATAACTTGGGTCTAAATCTTCATTGTCCATGCCTCCATGGTAAACTATCCATTTGGTAGCGCTGACATGGACCTGACATAAGGCCCCTCAGCCTACTAGCACTTCACCACGTCGCTTTGCTGCCCCTAGCCCCAAATGTCTTCATTGTTCATCCCTACATAATACCAGGCCTCACTGCAGCTCCCTGCCCCTGCCTGATCTCACTGCAGTTCCATGCACTTTTTATCACTACCGCTCATTTTTTTCTCCTAATGTTTTTTCTTGCATCGCACCGCCACCTATTGGCGCGAGTTGATGCACTGTGGTTGAAGCTCATACGCTTTTCACTAGGCATGTGTCGGTGTTGCTCCCAAGTTGAGTAGGAGAACGTGGAGGACAAGGGCTAGGGTAGAGGGTAGTTGTGAGGTTGTGATGGGGCAATGGGGCATATTAAAAAGGAGGTGGCGAGGTTGGACACAGCCCTTGAAGCAAGGATTGTGGCAGAGCTGGGCCACAATGCCCCCAAGGGCGATGATGAGGTCGAGAGGTGATGCGGATCAGAGGTTCCCGTTCCGTCAGGTGGAGGATAAATCGATTGGACAGTGTGAGATACTCACAAACCGGCTCCTTGATCAACGCGACCAAGACCCCTGCAATCGCAGCACCATGTGTTCTCTGGTTATAAACCATGCGCAACCTGGTTGATCTCACCACAAAGGCTAATCCCTGTCAGTGAATCGAAAACATAAGCAAGAACGAGAAAGATTCAACGAAAATTGCGGATAAATGATTAAGTTTACGAGTGGGGTCTCACAAACCGTAAGACGGCAACTGTTCAATGACAGATTGTATCTAAGCAAAACCCATCTAATCTAATGACGGTTATAGAATATATACAATAGAGAGGTCTAGGGAGCGGCCAAGGGGGTGCCCGAGCAACCCTAGGGCGTACAAGGTCAACAAGCCTAAAAACCGGTCCAACAACATCTTGCCAGATTCTAGTCGTCATCTTGTTTTGACGATTCCCGTTGACTCCTAGCGTATTTTCATGTGGGATCAGTTGGGTTAGAAAGGTTATCTCCTTAGCTTTCAAACGATACATAGAACGTCCAAAACAGAGCCCGTATGTAGCATGTGCGTCCGTTTTACTAAGGCCTGGTCCTGCAGTTCGAACCGGTGACAAAAATAAATTAGGCTTTAACTCGGATTGGGTTCGTGACTCCTTGTCTTGGACCTTGGTCACATGCATATTGAGCATGTTCTCATCAAGAGGGGATTAGTGAAGGTCTGAGGCTGGAAAGAACATGAAAGGGTACCAGCTAGGTTGGGGTGGTGCATCCGGAAATGTATTATCAAGCTATCTAGTTCACTACACATGCGACAGCCTTTTCTATATCCCCCTAAAAAACACCAAGCCGGCCACGAAAATATCTTTCGTAATAATGATGCTCTTTTATATCTGACTAATGTTTGTGATGACTTCATCAATTTGGATCAGATGTGCTCATAGTGGTATGGTGTGTGATGCGTTCATTTATAGGGGTGAGGGTATATGCGTGTTTGTGGGCGTTTGTATATACCGTGTAATTCTGAAACAAGATGTTTATAAGGTTGAAATTGTTGACTGATCGACCTTGTATCAACATTCACATGAGATCAAATACTGTTTCATAGATCCAGTGGCAATAGACTGAGTACTGAAAATTTGAAGTTTACAATTCTATTTCAGTTTAAAAACTTTTATTGGACACGTACTACTGGTAAATTAAGGAAACAATTATCGCGTCCATATCATCGGTGATATGGACATCAGTCACATAGGACCAATGCAAGATCTGGACCTGCAATTGGCATGCTTTGGATCAGGAGTACCCCATCTTCTCTAATTTGGACCGCAGGGATGGGCATGACGTTGATGTCCTGGCTATAACCACTCACTTCCAAATCTCACTCTCTGTCCACTTTTGGAGGAAGAGCACCTGCCTAAATTTCTATAGAGAATATACTTTTTTTCTGGTCGCGAGTCCCTATTTGTGTTGACTATAAATATTAACAGAGAGAAGCTGAGAGAAAATGGTGGTCGCTGGTGACTAGTGAGGCAGATAGAGGACTCATTCATTCCATCCTCGTTTTTTTCCTTTCTTTTCTATTCTCTTATTCCCCATCCTCTTCTCTTCTTTCCAGGGGCGAAGCCAAGATGTACTTATAGGAGGTACAAATACACTGAATATAAATTAAATTAATATTATAGTAGCAAACTCATTAGATAATGCTTTAGGAAATCAAGAGCTTTGGGGGGGGGGGGAGGGGGGGCATTGCCCCTGTGCCCCTCCTTAGAATCGCCGCTGCTTCTTCCTCTCCGTGTATAGTCAAAAACTGTCGGGGACTAAGCAGGAGTGGCTCCATGGGCACTGGCTACATCCGCCCCGAATACTATAACCATGCTTGTTGTGAGTGGCGTGTCAATGTATTTTTCTTCTATTGTCTTAACGTGTCATATGTTGGAGTGACCCGTGTTAGAGGCCTTCTCTGTAAAGGTCTATAATACGAGTGGCTCCTATAAATAAATATGCCATTTTTAGAGGCGGTCCATAGCATGGACCGTCCTTAGAAAATGATTTTTAGTGGTGAACTGTATTATAGTCGCTTCTAAAAATAGTTCTTGTAATTGAAAAAATCATGTTTTTATAGAAACTTGGATGGAGACAAATTTTACCTCAAAATTGTAGTGCTCAACGAGATCTATAACTTTATAATTGATAAATTATTCATTTGATATCATTTAGAGTCCAAAAAATCAATATTAGTTTTCATATTTCGTCAAAAATATGAAATTTTCAAATAAGCTCATATTGATACATGACCTATAGCAAAGCTGTACTTCATGTACAATATAAAATTTAACAAAGTGTATAAAAAGTATCCATTATCTAGACACAAATGCTTGTGTAGCGTGGTGGAGGGGATGGGTCACGCGAGACAAGAGATTGCGATTGTGCATGTTTTGCTTGAAAAATCTTGCCTGTGTGAGTGAGCATTTTCCGTAGTGATTCTAGGAACCCGTGAGTAGAGGTGACTCGTGGAACCGCTTCTACCAACTCTCTTCCAACCGTTCTTCTAAATTGTTGTGTACTAGTGCGCATCAATGGAGCCATTGAATTGAATACCAACGTAATCATATACTAGTAAACCTAATATCGTTCTTGATTATCTTGACATCTTGCCCAACAGAACTCGGTGCATGCATAGCTAGCAATATGACCTTTTTGTTTGACCCTATAACGTATACAAACTTGCATCCGGACAATTAGTTTGGTTTTTTTTGTCAGTAAAAAAAAAAAGAGCAACACTTAGCGTATGTTATGCAAATTTGTTGACAACCAGTACTCCTACAAATCTGGAGAATGTCGGAACTGATTGCAACGGCTCACTCGAGGACACACAGGAAAAGGAAAGGAAGGTAAGAAAGACGACTAGACAGCTTGAGCGGAGGCAGCGGCGCTGCGTTAGCTGTATCCTTCGATGGGACGTATATGTGCTAGCTAATCCATTCGCCTGTTTTGCCGACGTGTGGATGTGACATGTTCATCCCCATCTTCCTAAGAAGTGAGCGAGAGAGCTTGCTTGGTGCATGCTGCGCTACGCTTCTGATCGATCGAGCAGTCGCAAACTCACAACTCACTAGGGTCTGGCAAGATCGGCTGCTTGGTAAATTGGTAGTAGCATGCAGGCGGTAGCTCTGTCCTGTGTTTGCTGATTCGGAAATATTCATGTTCCTTGAAGTAGGAAATTTTATTTTACATCTGGTTGATATTATTTCCGCTCTGGAATGTTTGTCACCAGCTTAACTCAACTTTCAACTAAAAGCGTAAAAAAAAAGAGAGGGAGTACTATCCTTATCCTGGGCCTTATCCTGGGCAGCAGCAGCACACGGCAGTTCAGGACGAAGGAACAGAACTCGCCGTTGTAGTAGTCAACAAAATCAGCTGGTCAAGGTCAATTGTACCGCTTAAACACGTCTCCTCACGAATTGGCACACTGTATACGCACTGGAAGTATGTATTAGTTGTTTATTTTTAGGGATTTTGGTGTTTATACTCTCGCTTTGAAGTCTAATAGTGATTTTGTTCTCACTTTTTTAACTTTGTGAATTTACTTCTACGCTTTCAAATCAAAGATAGGGTTTACTCCTGTTCTGTTAACGCTTCTTAACAATATCAATTCTGGTGCCAAAACACCATCATGCACATACGATTTTGCCCCTTTTTTTTTGTAATGTATTGTTATAATACCTCTATTCACCCAGCGTCGACTGGTCACGCCTAGGCAGTTGTGCCGTCACTGTCGAGTCCCCATGCCGCACTGTGCGCAGGCCATGTCGCATCCAGGTTTTCACTGGTATGACTCTAGTGAGTTGTGGGTGAAAGGATAAAGTGCATTCTTGACTATTCTCCTATTTCAAAATGTTTTTCTATTTGTTTTAATTGGTTTAGTCCAGTTGCATCTAAAAGGGTTAGAAATAGGGATATACGGAGTCTTTTTTTTTTAAAACATAGGGGTAAAATCATAAAGTTTTAAAAACGAGGGTAAAAACGATATTGGAGTTGCTAGTAGGGGTATAAACACCGATCTCCCTTATTTTTACTATAGTGCATATTGAAGAATGTGAATTATTACTGTTGTATTATATATCTGACCGACGACAACAACAAAAATATTGTTTTGACATTGATATTAGTATCCGTTCCAAAATTGTAACGGTTTTGGTCCTGATTTTTTACATTCATATTTATATAGATATTAATTAATGTAGACACATATATAAACTACGGAATATTGCATGAATATGTCTAAAGTCCCGAACATCTTATAATAGTTCTGTAATGTTTATTAGGTCATTCTGTTACTTCTGGACCTAGATACCGGAAGAAATGAGAAATGAAATTTGTGAGCGAAACAGCGTACACACCTAGCTTGCATTGGTAAAGTACCTCCACATGTTCAGCATTTATATATACTAAAATTCGCTATGCTAATTAAGAGGACCAAACAATCAAAAACAAAAGTGTGAAGTCTTAGGCAGAATAAAATAATTGCACATCTCGGTTCAAAAGTACATTAAAATATAGTTTTTCAACCTCTGTGGCTTTGACACCGACGGTACTGCCTTGGTATCTACGCGTCCCCTACTATGACAGCTGAGTGCATACTGTAGAAAGAAACAAGCATCGGACACAGGACATTTTTTGTATTATTTCCCTGCTAGTTTTTTTGCAATAATAATTTACATGGTGGCATTATCTTCACTGGATAAGACCTGTCTAATTCTGGCATATCAAGTCGGCGTTGCCGTGAGTCCGAGTGCTTTGTGAACCCATGCGGACCACGCTGCTACGTTCCAAGGGGTCATCAACCACTATGTTCCGCAGCATCAACATTTCGAAAACGATCCAAATCCCCAGCTGGGGACCCCGAGGCCTAATATTTCCTTCATGTTTTTCGGGTGTGCAAGATTTTGTAGGCTTACACTATTATTCAAGCACGGAGATCTTCCTTTATTTGGGGACCATATATAGCTTACGACGCGGTGCACAAGCTAGTTTTTTACTTCCCCTCGCTCTCTTAGGATATGCAATAATGCATAAAATGTAGGTACAACAACTCAAGATCCAATCATTTTCGTCAGCTAGCTGTACCCACTTTGAAACTTTATTTTGCTTATCAGACCCAAAATTCTCACAATATGCTGTATTATAGGCTATTTTAGCTAGAATACTTAGATGAAACTAATTATCATGACCTATTTGGAAGATATCATTTTACAAGAAACAAGTTCAATGCGGAAATTCTTCGTGAATCCAGATTGGGGCTCAGGCATTTTGAAATAAAAATGTCAATGCAAACTCCTCTCTCAGATTTAAACAACTTTTTGCAATAGCCAAAAGAATCATGAGGCTTTTGTAATGATGATGGTAGGAAACGAATGCATGCAGTAGTGAATGCGTAGCTCAATGTATCCCTAGAATGTTCATATAACCGATCGAGAAAATCCTCGAACCCCCGCCCCCCCACTCTTGAAATTCACTCCTATTGAAAATCGAACTCAGGACTTGCGGAGTGCCTCGGTGTTTTCCTAACCAACTCGGTTGTGACCCCTTGGCAGAGAACGTTCATATAATCATATATACCAGTATAAAGTTCGTGCATTGGGTCAGCATTTACATTGCATTCGTAGTTACAAAAAATAATAGGTGATCAACGTGCTGGGGAAATAAAAAATAGACGAAATTGAGAGGAGACTTTTCTTGCAGGGGCGCACGGTCCCACCGCCAGCGGGAACCCACAGCAACCGTGAAAGCGACGGGGGAAAGGGGTCTGGGCGTTGCGTAGCGGAAAGCCGTGGCCCACAGGAAATCCCGTCGGAGCCAATCGCAGGCGCCCCTGCCGGATGCTCCCCTGCCCTTCGACCAATCACGCCGCAGATAAGAGCTGCGGGTGTGCCCCACAAAAGTGCAAAGTACACACCGTGGGTCCCCAAAAAGCGCACGAGGTGGGCCCCCACCTTCTCCTCCCGCGCTACAAAACCGACCCCCGCGATATTTCCGGCTCAATTTTTTTTTCGTAAAATCTACAGTACAGTGCAAACTGCCCATGCATGTGACTGACTGAAAACCACCAGTCCAGTAGTACGTCCCATCCCTGAACAGCAAGATCGTTGCACGCCGGCGCCGCATAGAGAACAGAGATGATTGCCACGGGCAGCTCGGCGGCAAAGGCGGCGGCGGCGGTGGTCGGCGGCAAGGCGGCGCGGGCCTGCGACGGGTGCCTGCGCCGGCGGGCGAGGTGGTACTGCGCGGCGGACGACGCGTTCCTGTGCCAGGGATGCGACACGTCCGTGCACTCCGCGAACCCGCTCGCGCGCCGGCACGAGCGGGTGCGCCTGCGCCCCACGACGCCGCCCTCCTCCGGGGCCGGGGCCGGGGCCGGGGCCACGAGGCGCGACGAGGTGGTGCCGGCGTGGTTCAAGCGCAAGGCGCGCACCCCGCGGGGCGGCGGGCACGCCAAGAACAACGTCGGGCTGATGCTGTCGCGGCGGCTCGTCGTGCCGGAGGCGGCGGCCGGTGGGGACTCGCCCGAGGACCAGAGGAAAGGCGACGGCGAGGTGGAGGTCGAGGAGGAGCAGCTGCTCTACCGCGTGCCCGTCTTTGACCCCGCGCTCTCCGAGTTCTGCTCTCCGCCGCAGCCGCCGCTGCTCGAGGACACGTCGTGCTGCAACGAGGAGGGCGCCGTCGAGGACCCGGCGAAGCCGTATCCATCGACCCCGGCGCCGCAAGCCGTGCAGTTTTTCCCCGACGGCCATGCCAACTTCGGGCCAACCGACGCCGAGCTCAGGGAGTTCGCCGCGGACATGGAAGCCCTCCTCGGGCGCGGCCTCGACGACGGCAACGAGGAGGACTCGTCCTTCTACATGGAGACGCTGGGCCTCCTCGACCCGGTGGACGACGACGCCACGAGATCAGTCAAGGTGGAGATCGGCGGTGGCGGCGGGGGCAGTGCCTGCGAAGCCAGCGGCGGCCTCGACCTGGAGCCGGACGCGTCTGACGACGTGATGCTGGACATCGACTTCGACTACGGCTCGCCTCAGGAGACGCAGGACAAGAAGGCGGCGAGCAGCGACACGACGGCGGCCGACGCTCAGTTCTTGCAGACGAGCCTCTCGCTCACTCTCAACTACGAGGCCATCATCCAGAGCTGGGGGAGCTCGCCGTGGACCGGCGGCGGCGGGCGCCCGCACGTCAACCTCGACGACAGCAACTGGCCCCACGACTACACGGTACGACGTTCATAAACACTTGCATCGCATCTTGAATCGAGGCACAGAATTTACTAGGAGTGATTGCTAACTTGTATTCTGGTTGTGCATACATATTACAGGGCATGTGGGTGGTGGGAGGAGTGGTCGGCCACTGCGGCGAGGAGCTGGGCACGCCGAGGCTGGGGACGATGGACGACGGCGGCCGGGAGGCCCGAGTGTCGCGGTACCGGGAGAAGCGGCGGACGCGGCTCTTCGCCAAGAAGATCCGGTACGAGGTGCGCAAGCTCAACGCCGAGAAGCGGCCGCGGATGAAGGGCCGCTTCGTCAAGCGCGCCACCGCCGGAGGCAGCGTCGCCGTCGCCGGCCTCGCATAATTAATGCCGCCGGCATGCACGCACGCACGCACGCAGGATGCACTTGTACCGTGGTACGGTGCACGAGCCAACGTGGCTGCAGACCGGAGGGGCGTCCGGTCGCCGCCGGCCGGTGCGGCGCTCGCGCCGTCGTCGTCGTCATGAAACGATGGCAACAACAACAAACAACTCGTCGAAGCTGCTTTTTAGTTAATTCAACTCAAATCAAATTTTTGTGCCTGTTTTTCAGGATCATCAGTTCGCCACTGATTGTAAGCTGTGCCTTCGAGTGGCACTTCCTTGCTTGTGGTGATGGTCGAATAATAATACTAGTGCAGTATTGCAAGCTAATAAGTGAATTGTAATGCTTGGTTAGAGACTACTCGGAAGTACTTTTTGCCCTTGTTTCAGAGGGTTTGTCAGTTCTGGTCATATATGTGCACATGAAGAACATTGGTTCGATCTTGATGGGATTTAAATACTCCAAAGAATACCCAGGTCATACATGTACATCATCATCAGCCCCCTATTGGTTGGATTTGTCAGGTAGTGCGTATCATGATTTTCATTTGGAAAAGATATCAATTTCGGCGAGGTATATAGGACATTTTATTTTATTTTACTTTATAAATGACACACCTCACAAAAAAGGAGGTGAGTTGTAAAACATAGTATCATAGAATAATTCATAAAAAAAATGAGTGTACGTACTCCCTCCGTATTTAAATATAAGTCGCGGTTGACTTTTTTTCAAAACTTCAATCACTCGTCTTATTCAAAAAAATTTGTGTAAACATACAAAGAAACAAGTCATGCTTAAACTCTATACTATGATAAAGCAAATCACAACAAAATAAATGATAATTTATCAAATTTTTTGAATAAGACGAATGATCTAAGTTTTTTTAAAAAAAAAAATCGACCGCAACTTATATTTAAGTACGGAGGGAGTACAATAGTTCGTTATTTAAATCAACCGCGACTTGTTCCGTTAGCATTCCAATTCGAGATGCCTAGCTCATATTTAATCTAGCTAGTTAGTTTTATATAGTTATCCTACCTTTCATGATATATAAGGTGGGTTGGGACCCACTAGAAAATAAAGGATAAGATATACGCAAACACAAGATGTAGGATGTTATATCTTCTTAGGAGAACCCAAGAGTCTTTAAGCCCTTATGTTGTGCAATCATCTTGCTTATGATCTACTGCATCTCAAATCGTTATACAGATCCATTGCATGTGTAGCCCTAGTTCTAGCACATCGACAATAGGCACGCCAAGTAGGGGCAGAGCTAAGATCAAACCCTAGCTTTATCATGATTGTTGATGGAGATTTCATGCCCTTAACGCCTAAGCAGACCTTTCGCTTAGGCATGCTCAACATCGTTGCAATAAAATTGGCTAACTCATCCTCCTTAAACCTCAAAGTAGATAAACTCTAACAAGGACCTTATGAAGAGATGGGCCAACAACTTTGACTTTGATAGCAACCTCTTGGATTAGAATAAGATATAGCTCTAGACTTCATCACCCCCATGCCATCCTCATGTAGTGAGCACCACTAGGGGTACACCAATCTTGCTCTCCTGGAGTTCGGCGTTTTTTTGATCTGGCAAAGGTAGGAGCGGAGACACTTTGTTCCAACTTGGACTAGATTCATCCTAGGCAAACGTCCTTCTAGAAACCATTTGGATTAGTTGGAGAACGTGGCGGGAAATTACTCTCAATGGGTGCATCGAGGGTTTGACAACACGACACTGCACCATGGTGACCTAGTGGGCAAATGTGTGTCATGCTTTTTTATTCTAAAAGCACATGTACATCATCATTACAATGGTGGCCTTTTTTCATTCTAAAAGCCTAGATGAAAAGCCCATGGTATTCATGTGTGTCAGATTTTTTTTATTGCCATACAACTGTCGTGAATTAGATAAAACGGCAACATAGCAACTCCTGGTATTCATGTAGCAACTCATAAATTGTCACCCAAACATATATACTGGACTCCAAAACTGTTGGTGCATCTTGCTTGTTCTACCGTTCATCTATCAACGAATGTGTATGTCCAGACTGCCAAAAATATTAAGAGCCTTTTGGATTTATGGATAATTTCTACCTTGCCCCAAGTTAGACGTGCCGCAACATATTTAGTAGTTGTTTGATTCTTTGGCTAAGGTAAGACATGTCTCACCTCATTTATGGTAGTGTAGTTTATTTTTCTTACCTCAACTTGGTTAGATTTTACCACCTCAAGTTAGGCGTTGCCGGAGATAAAATGAGACACCTTAGACACAAATCCAAACGGTCCCTTATGGCACAACCCATAGGAGGGTGGGAAAGGGTGGGAATCAAAATCTCTGCTCCTTAAAAGTTTATACGGTTCCCACGTCCCGTGGTCCGTCATCCCGCCCACCAGCCCGCCTCTCCCGCGCCGCCTCCCACCCTGCCTCTTCCGCACCGCCTCCCACCCCGCGCCTGCCGCTGCAGCCGCCTCGCACGGTCGCGAGACCCCGCCCCCACGAGCCTCCCACCGACGCTCGCCCCGCGGTCCGTCGTCCCCCTCCCCCCGCCCGACCGTCCCCTCCGACCCCCGCGCGCTCCCGGTGGCCGTCCACGCGGGAGAGGACGCCAGAGCTACGCCGGGGTGCCGTCATCGGGGGTGAGGGGGCCTGCCTTGCCTGCGGAGATGGTAGCGCGGCAGTCCGGTGGTGGCGGGGCAGATCCGGCCGCTGCTCGCCCCGCGAGCTCCGATGTGGGGACTGACGACGCTGCAGACGCTCTCCTCGCGCGACTGCCGCGGGGCGCTGTCACCTCCGGCCCGCCACCGTCGTGCGCTGCCGCACCCCCTGGTATGTCCCATCGTCGTCTTCGCTGCCATGCGTCGCCGTCGCCTACGCTCCACCGCTCTGGACGCTCTCCTCACGCACATGACTGTCGTGCGGTGCCGTCGTGCCCTGCCGCGCGACGTGGTACGTCCCGTCACCCTCTCCACTGCCGCCGGACGAACCCCTCGCGTGCCACTGCCGCACAGCGCTGTCGCCCCCGCGACCTGCCGCCGCCGTCGCCCGTGCGTTGCGATTCTCTCTGCCTCTCAGCGAACCGATACTGATTCTATGGCTCTATGCTGCGACGTAGGACTCTGTCAAGATCTGTTGTCTTGAGTCAAAGCACGTCGTGTAGGCGAACAGATCATAATTCTTTAGGATGTGAAAATGTTGACTGCATTAGTGTTGCATTCTTTCTGAACAATGTAGTCTGTGTTAGTCGGTCTTGTTCGGAATTCGGATACCTACCATGTTAATTTGATCCACTGATCTACTAATCAAACATATTTTTTCCTGGTGCAGAATTGTTGGTAATGTGCATAAGTAGCAATGCATAACCTGAAATGATGCAGGTGTGTCTCTGCCCTATGCTGACCTGTTTGTTGCTGTTCTGAAATCGGCCGGGGCCATGTGCGTTTGCTCTGTTCTTGAACTCTTGATCTTGATTTCGCAATGTGATTTTGCACGAGCATAGAGTAATTGTTCTACCTCCCTGATTTTATGATTACACTGATTGTTCCTTTTGTCGGATTCATATGATTTGTTCTCACAATTCATGAAGTATAATAAACAGAAGATGGTGCGTGATTGCTATAACTCTGAAACAAAAATTAGTTGAGGCTCCTTTTGTCGGATTCATATGATTTGTTCTCACAATTCATGAAGTATAATCAACAGAAGATGGTGCGCGATTGCTATACCTCTGAAACAAAAATTAGTGGAGGCTCAGGGAGAATAATTCTCCATATTTCTGTAAAGTAAGCTTATACAGCTCATTAGAACTTGATAAGTGACAGTCTTATCTTTTCTCAGCGTTCATAGTGGAGACATGGCTCTAATACTAATACTGGGTACAGTTTTTTCAGAAAAAAAGCTCATGAGGTTAGATTCCCTTTGCGCACTACAGATTTATTGTTTTGAAAAAAACTGATAGATAACCTGTTTGTTTTGCGCACTGCAGCTTTCGGCACAAGGAATATTTTGAATCGGACATAAAAGATAAAATTTCAACTTTCTTCGTTCAACTCTGTGATCCCTTCAACTATAATTTTTCATCAATTTTTCAAATGTTTGTGACAAAAATTATTAGAAAGACTCTAGGTCATGTATGAGGAAGATTGGAGTTCTTTGTGCCGCTGTCCATGATGTGGTTCTGCCATCCAATCATGTTTTCTTTGTTCTAAAAACTCCTAACCATCAACAAGCTGTTTAGTTCAGTCAATGCAATTGTGGTCTCGTTAATTTCACACCGCTATACTTAAAAACACATGACTGAAACAGAGTCATCAGCTGCGCTTAACTGATAGCCAATCATATGTAGGATTTAGCCAATCATTACAGCTTGCTGCATTTAGATGCTCTATCAGGGTATTTGCTGCTTTTTTTTTTTTCAAAATCATTGTATAGTTCTTTCCAGTGCATCAATTTCATTTTTTGTCTCTCCAGTGCGTGCATTTGTTCAATGTAATCTCTTTTAAATGAGTACATCAGCCTGAGATCTTAACTCAGTTATTAGTTCTTGAGTCATTTTGTGATCTACAGTTGCCATACTACATGAGAGATTGGAGGGAACTGATTGGAAAATCAGGGGAAGCAACAAGATATGGTAGTGATGTAACGATGCTATGATGCACCTCCACTGTACTGGTGACTGCCGGAAGATGTAGTTTGATGATGGCTGATTGCAATTTGTGGTGCTTTTATTATTTCCCTTGATTGAACAGTGTAGTTAAGGCTGTAAGAAAGGAGGCTCCCAAGTTGTTTACGTATCAAGAATTGCATCGTGAACCATATGCTATCGGTTGACACATTTGTATACAGTTTGAGATTGTCAATATGAGCTCCAGAGGGGGTAGAAATAGTGATGCCTTGGTCCATTTTTTATCTATTTTACTGTACGATGTTCTTTTCTTGCATAGTACTGCAGTTCAAATTTATTCCTGAATACTAGAGTGGTTAGTGTTTTTTTCATTTTCTTTTCCTTTAAACAGTTGTTTGGGAGTGTCATTTTTCAGTGTTTGGCACAAAGTTTGTAGAGTGACTAAAATGAGCTCAAAATGTTAGTTATTCATATATTATGGATGCCTATTCGTACAGCAGGGATGTAAGTATCTCTAGGTGGCTACTGGATCATTTGTTTTTTTTTTTTTTTTTTTTTTGTAGGGAACGAGTGTGTTATTTGTAGGGAACGAGTGTATTAACCTAACGGCTATGATTCGTCGTTTTTTTGTCTTGTCTCATTCTTTTTCTCAATGTTTAAATATTTGATAATGCACTTCACATATTTAGGAAGATTTAGACAGTGAATTTCTAAACATTGTTCTCTAAGACAGTTTTATGTTTTAGATTTTGTCATAAACCTATCACTTTATTTGCATTTTGTTTTATACGAAAATAATATTTATCCCGTAGCAACGCACGGGCCAATTGCTAGTGTATCTATAAAACCTATACAAGTAAAGCCCACTATCTATTTTTCTCAACATGCAGTCTAGCCACATCATCTCAAAATCCCACTATCTTGCATGCCATATCACCATCCACTAAGACCTTAATTTATATCTTTCATCGATTTTTTGTAACTTCATGCATACTAAACTTTCATATAGCGTACTATGTGTAGTATTATTCTTCATCATTGTCAAACAAACTTCACAATTTTTTTATCATCATATCCAATCTACTAACATGTACACAACTCATATCCTGTGGAATGTCATCACATTTTTCGTACAACCATCTTCATAAACCTTTAGTTGATTCTCCAAAAAATTGCTACTCCGTTTCTTTCTTAATTAATCACCGAATGGTCATTTGAAACTATCTTCACGTTCCCACAACAACGTGCGGGGAATTCACCTAGTTGGAACATGTTTGCTAGCCAAAATACGAGCCGCATGGAAGATCCCATCGATTTACCAAAAAAATCGATTATCACTACAGAAGAGAAGTCTACGTTGGCGTTATTGATAAAATTCATGAAGAGCCCGAGAGCCAATTTGATGAAGTTAGAATGGAGTTGGTTCTTTGTACGTTAGTACTAAGTCATTCCAATGCAATTGCAACTTTTGAACTACTTTGTTGGATCGAAGGAAATATAAGACATTTAATATTGAATAAGTATTTCCCTTTTTTGGCAAAGCGTACCTAGGCTCAAATTCTAAGCCCACCATATATAGCCGTGTCGTAAAGGTCATCTGATCATCAATTACTAAGAAAATGGGGTTAGGTTTAGTTATATACTTACCATTGGCGACTGGACAAGGAATGATTTTTTGGCTACCCAAGGGATTTAACGAGGATTATTGAAAAAGTGCTTGAATGTTGTTTTAGTGATTGCATATGGGCTATGGACGTCATGTTCAACACCGCAATGAGCGAAGGAAGCCATGGCATCCTTCAATTTGTTACTATAGTCACCCTCTCCTAGACCGCTTGGATTGCTTGTAATTGTAGGCCGGTCGATCACATCCAGTGGCGGAGCCAGAATTGAGTAAAGCCCTAGACGAAACTATGCCAAAGTTGTGGCAAAATACACCAAAAAGTACACTACAAAATAATATAAAGATAGATAACAGAGGGAAACCCACATTGCGAAGCAATATCTTCATTCTTCTTCATTAATTTTCCAAGTCCAGGAGTAAGAATGAAAAACATATAGTAATATTTGAAATAAGTAGCAAAGATAATATAAATAAAATCTTAGAAAAAAGGATTTTGTAAGTACCACTGGAACGAGTGATTAATCTTGTGATTTCTCGTATCTTGATAGTGCCTTAATATTTTTTTTTATGTTCAAATGAAGGTAAATATGTCTCTCTCAGTATAGCGCATCATACGCTAATTTAGCCAATCATCAGCCATCTTATTCCGTAATTCAGTTTTGATGGTATTCCGTAACCCACGTGGATCCGTAGCTGCAGATGGTGGAGGCACATCACGGACCAAGGACCGAGGCAGCGAGTCAGACGGGGGCGGTTCAATTGCGGGATGGGGGCGAGGGCAAGCGGTCGACCACCATTACTAGGGCAGCTGGGGCGCGGTCGCGCAGGGCTTCATGCCTTGTGTTTCTGCGGTGGTTAGGCTATCCCCAACCATTGGGTAAAAAGTACTGCCTATACACTGAAACGCTACTGTAGACAGAGAGAGGCAGTTGGAATAGTGGAGGAATTAGACAATGGTTGGGATGGTCTTAGTGGGCCAAAATTTAGGAAAGGTTAAAAAATTTTTTGGGACATACTCTGGCTCCCGTGATTACATTCACTATGGTAATGTTGTTTCCACTTTGCTTGCTGCCCCGTCGTTCCTAAATCATCAGCGTTCTTCCACCGTATCCGGTTTGCCAACCAACTAGAGATACAAGCGGATATGTTTGGTGACAAACTATTTTTCTGCAAATATTTAATTATTTACACTATAAAATGGCAAGTTTTTTAAAAATCTTTTTTATCTAGAAAGGCATAGGTATACACCTCACGCTGGCCCCGCGCAGTTTGAAAAAGGTTGGAAAGAGGTGGAAAGGCCCAAAACCCATAGATGCAAAATGTTTCATCCACCTTCTCTTTTTATTTCTCACCTTATTTTATACCCATATTCACATGTTACTTTCCTTACGATGTCAATTTTTAATGAGAAAGAAACGACGCAATCAATCAGGTTTCCTTCCTTTAATTCTATTTCTTTTTTCTCTTACCTGTTGCCTCCTTCGTCATCTCACAATACGTGCGTATTGTACGTATATCTATGCTAGTGTCGCCAAACCTACGAGCTTGCATCTCTACAACCAATCCTCAGGCAGATGAAAGAAATCAGCCGCTGCACCTGGGCTTGTCGTCCCCTATGGGGGCGCATTGCAGGGATGGGCCGTGTGCTCGACTGCTCGCTGCTGACGCCCCCTGGCCCCTGCCTATCCGAAAAGCTCAAAAGGCAGGCTTCTGCTGCGCAGAATTTTTTTTATTTTTTTATTTTTGTAATTTCTTTTTTTCAGAAATAAATCACGGTTTTAAAAATTTGCAAATGTAGACTTATAACGCTATGCCAGAGAGCGTTTTTTTAAAAACGCTGGATGGGAGGGCGTTATATCGACGTGGCACCTGTGGGATGGTCGGTCTGTTGGCCCTGGCAACAAAATGCTATGCGAAAAAGCGTTTTTTTAAAAACGCTTTGTGGCGGGGCGTTTTTTAAATAAAACTCCTTGGCGGGGCATTATTTAAAAAACGCCGCCCATTGGAGGGGCGTTATTTAGCAAGGTGTTTTTAAGAGCATTTTTATTGTTTTTGGGGGATCGTTATTGACATTTTATTGAAAAGATGTGATTTGGAATCGATAGTTGGATTGAACATTTATTGAAAAGAAACTGTTTATTTTTTGACATAGAGAGCGTAGGTGAACGTTAAATTTGAAAATACAAAAATATAGCAACCACAAGTTTAGTAATTAGAAAAATTTAAGCCACATAGATGATATATGAAATCGAAACCCGGCGGCAGGTACATTGAACAACACAATGTGCAGAAATAGGTTACATTTGTGAGATGAAATGAAGACTCAACTACATACGTGAATGATAGAAAAAAAAAATGGACACAATTACGATGGCACGTCAACAGTGTGCCTTAGGTAATTTTAAAAGCCGGGAACCTAATAACACAAACGAGTCATTTAGGCGAACTGGTTGTAATAGTACTGCGATTGGTCTTCAGGATCGTAGTAGCCTGCACCGCCAGAGGGGCCTCCAGGATCGGGGTAGCCTGCACCTCCTGAGGGCGGGGAGTTGGGAGGCCAACTTGGCCGCGGGTGGTACGGGCACTTGCAGAACAGGTCAGGGCATCTTAGATCATCTTCGAGTCCAACCACCAGGGCGTTTTTTTTCAGCCTCGTCTTCCAGAGCTTTGACTTTGCACTCGAGCTCATTGATCTTGTTTTTGAGATGGCCGATGTAGTTGTCGACATGGTCATAGTTGGGGGGATCCACCCATTTCGTGAAGTGGCAGTTTCCCATGTCATGGGGTTCTGCAAGAAGAAATAATTTTAGACAAAGGCGGACATTTTGTTGTAACTAAACGAGGAGTGAGGGACATTAGCACTCACATAGCCAAAAAGGCACCTGTAGAACCGACGGCCACCATGGACGAACTCATCAAAGATCTGCACGACACAATACTCACCACATTTGCACTTAGGCCAGGGCTCAGTGCGATCGTCGTAAGGCCTAAGCTTGCGTCCTCTAACAAACGTGTGTCTATTCCCTCTAGTGGGAACTCGTCCAATGGATGGGCATACCAGTCTGGGCCTTGCGGACCTCCGAACAGGAAGTCGTGGCTACGACGGCGTCGACCCCTCCCTCCTCGCCCTCGCCCCTTTCTCCTGGCTCCGCCATTGCTCGGTGTCGGAGGTTATGTGTTGTGTTCTTGAGTTGAATGAGGCGCGGAAAGGGTATGTATTTTTAGGTGGTCTTGAGGCTGAGGCATTGAATGGTCATGTGGAACTGAAAAGCCTATAAAGTTGGCGTCGGGGAAGGCATTGAATGGTCCTATAAATGGTGTATCTATGTAGTCACATTGAACTGAAAAGGTAGCGTGCCATTGTGTCATCACGTCGAACTGAAAAGGCTATGAGCCTATACCTAGCTAAGCGTTCATGTCGATCTGAAAAGTCTACAAGGCATCACACAAAAGTGTCTTAGAGATGTCACAGAACAACATGCATGGTAAACGTCAGACAAAAGCAGTGATACGAGCTATCAACGACGCCTCTTGCCCCTACATGCGTGTGTCGAGACCCGTGACTAAAGGGGCCAGGTGGTCGAATCGTACGCCTGTCCTGTGGTAGGGTCTGCTCGGCTGCCGGCTCCTGTGACGGCTGAGTGGCGTGGATTGGCGCATCATGTAGCTGCGACGAACCCATTACATCGGGCACCGATCTGTTCATGAAAAACATGTGTGCCATCTCCTCTGCGTCTCCTCCAGGACTATGTGGAGCAACACCGGAACCTCGACTGCCTGAAGCGTCCGGGGTCCATGTAGAGTCAAGTCCTGCATGAAGTGGCACGGATTAGAATTAAAATGTAACATTCTGCAAAGGATTTGGTATGTAAAAGGCACCTACCCCAGTGACCGCTGTGCCCTCAAGGGCCCGCAGTGTCCTGGCAGTACAGTGGCCTACGAGACGAGGACCCAACATGGGTCCCGTACTGCGTACCTACAACACCAATCGTTGATAAAATGCGTCCAAGTTATGTGTATCGAATATAACGAGATTGATGCATACCTAGCCCCTGGTACGTGCAAGGCGGCAGCTGCACTGAACCTCGGCGGCGGTGGTGCAAAGGGTTGTTGTGGTGCAATGGGCCGCGGTGGTGGTAGGGCAACGTCGTCGTTACGGCAGGACAACGACCTCATCAATCGTGTACACAGGGCAGCTATCTTGTTGTACGCCGCGTTGTGGTCGTTCGTCGTCATGGCCGCAGTACGCTGGCGGTACAAGACAGCGTCAGCGTGAATCTGTCTAACAACGTCATCTGCATAACCAGAGTGCGAATTAGATGTCAAATATAAACTGATAGAGTTCTAATGCGTAAACGACAATTGAGTTAGATAACTTACAGCTAAGATGCCCCTGATCTCTCACTGAAGGGTACATATCTGTGATCGCCGAGGTGTGTCGTAGCAACTCGTTGTACGTAGGCAAGGCACAGACCCGTGTGCGCTCCAGGTACCAACGGAGGTACTGACCCCATGCCGCATCATCGTGTGGCCTGCCCTCCATGACGATGTTCTCCAAGGTGGTGGCCCACATTGCCACGAACTCCTGAAGTTGTGGTGCCCGAACTTGCCCAATGGTCTGCCCTTGCATAGTGAACCTGCAAGAGATATTGTTACTTCCATACTATGCTGATCTGGAATATATGAAAGGAACACGTGAAAAACCTAAGTATGGACTTACCGGTGCGCGTGCGTCGGCACCAGCCTTTGCGGCAACAAACTAAAACTCCCAAGTTTTGACAGGATATCTATTTCCCATATATAAAACTAGTGCAAATTAACATGTACATATAAACAGTGAGAATAGCCCTCTAGCATATATTTTCTGGACTCTACAGCACTCCCATATGCTACTAGAATTTTGCTAGAATTTATCTTGCACATTAGACCTTATTTTTCCATTTATCTAGTTCTCCAAGTCAAGATTTGTCATTTTTAAATCACCACCAAAACTTAACATGCAGGGCTCACATTTTACCAGTGAGGTTCATGAACTATGTAAAACCTAAGAAAAATACCAGTGAATCATATTCAACATATTTTGTATGGGCCTCATTTCCAAATTATCAAATAATGCACAAAGTACATGCAAAATGGTAAAACCGAGAATGAACAGTAATATATTGAGTTACCATAATTCCCACAGTGCCCAAATGCCCCAAGAAAGGTACTGACCAAGTTTCATCACCTTTGGATTCCAACTAGACCATGTTTTCTATTTTTCATTGAATTAACCTGCATGCACAATAACAGGGGCAAAACCGTACATGCACACCTCCACATCATACCTGCTGTGTAGATCTATTTACAAGGAGTACAACGCAACTGAGTTTACCTTTTTACGATTTTTATTTGATTTTATATGAATTTTTAAAGTTCCAGCCGAAATATAGCATAATATAATGGAAAAATATAGATCCGAGGACTGAAACATAATTACACCTAGACTCCAGGGGCTAGCGCGTAAGAATGCAGAGACTCAGTGAATAGCGCTCGGTTTAATATTGCAAAAACACAAAACCCGGGGGGTACATTCAAAAATCACCCCGTCTTCTTCCTCCCGCCGCGCGTCACGGGCGCGGGCTCGCCGGAGCCGCGACGCGGGGCCGGGGTGGTGCGCGTGAGCGCGGAGCACTACCTCGAGTCGGTGTCGTCGACGGCGGAGGTGAGGACGAGGCGGCGTCAGAGCGTGAACGGCGGTGACGGCGGCGCGGCGAGGACGTCGCGCCGAGGTCAATCTCCGCGGTCAAGGGCGGAGCGGCGAGGAGATCTAGGGTTTCGGGTGCGCGAGAGCGAGGCGAATGCAATGGTGGCAGTCTAGGGGCGTGGGGTGGACGGAGACGGCCGGCGCGAGCTCGAACCGAGCTTTGCCGGGAATGGCGGCTCGCGTCGGTCGCTTCTCGATCCGGCGAAGGGAGTGAGGGAGGCGACAAGGTCTAGTGGAGGAGGTGCGGGGTGGAGCGGAGAGTGTAATGGTGTAGTTCTCGTGGAACGGGGAGGCCGGACGGCGACGGCTTGAGCCCGAGCTCAAGCTCGGTTGCGTTAATGGCGGCTTGCTCGGCGCGGACGAAAACAAGGCAGAGAGGGCTCGGGAGAGGGTGAGAGCGAGTGGAGGTGAAAGAGGGGAGAGAGGCGCGTCGGCCTCGGGTTAAAGGCGCGGCCGAGGGGGTCGATCCGTGTCGCGGGCACGGTGACCGTACGCCGGCGTCCACGCGGCGTTCGCCGGTCCGGACAGGGTGGCGCGCCTGACGCGCGGGTCCCACCTGCCAGTGTCTCAGAGAAAGCCCACCTCCATTTGTGTTTTCTCCTTCTCGGTAAATCACGTTTTTAACCTATTTAGAATCCGATTTTGAAAAGTTCCAATTGGACGAAATGTTCAACTCTTCAAACTCTACAACTTTGTCAAAAGGTTCCATACCAAAATCGTTCATAAATATGAATTTCATTTGAATTTATATGGCAGCCCCAATGTGGACCGTGGGACCTTTATTGCTTGGGGAAATAGAAACTCCTACATACATACATTTTCTCCCCAGGTGTCTCTTGAAAAGTTTGCTTAGAATTTCAAAACCTACAACTTTTCTATTTTGAGCTTTGCATGAAAGTGGCTGTAGCTTAAAATAAATTTAGAATTTCAAATCAGCCCAAATTTGAACTGGTTTTCAGTACTGTCATCAAATGACCCTAATCACCTTGTAAACCTCATTATCTAACAAGACCCCAATTAGCAAAGTTGTTTATCTCATGTGTCTCTACAGTTTTGTCAATATGAACTTCACCCAGATCTCAATAGAATCAAAGATACGACTATAAACATAGCATCACACATGAAATGATAGGGTTTTTTCACTATGTAATATAAACCAAACTTATTTCCAATGCACCCACACATGTTATGCCATGATGCTCAAGATGAATGCTTCATGTAAGATGAGTGATTATACACTTAAAATGCCGGAGCATCACAGTGATTCAGCATTAGACACTTCATCAACCAATTATACAATGAACGAAATCACCTTTCACTTGTTCTATCAATCCCTTTTGTTACCGACGGAAACTCTGTGACATCTACCCCAAACTGATCATAACGTATCTTCCCTTGACTATAGAATATCTGAAAATATATTTTATCTGACATGTCTGACCAAATACAAAAAGCAAAACAATATTCAATACATATTCGAGCACTTTTGTGTTCAAAATTATGAAACTAATAACATTACCATCTCCAACGCTAAATACTCACTAAATTATTCAAAATGCACGTCTGTTAACAATATTATTCAACTATACCTAAAATTATCTAACCCTAATACTAATACAAATGGTATACCTAACACTAACACTAACAGTACTGCATCTATTATGAACAAATAATACTACTACTACCGATTAATACTAATACTATGTAAACTACTACTAAGATTAGTTCGAGAAAATATACCTCAACTCTAAGGAGAAAAACTTTCTTCTTTCTTTTTCCTCTCTCCCTCTACCGCGCCTCACCTCCCTGCTTCTCTCCCTCTCCGGTCGCCGCGCCCCACTGCTCCCTCTCCGGCCGCCGCGCCCCACCTCTCCCTCTCCCCGCGCCCTCACCTCCTCCTCCTCCTCTTCCCCTCCCTCTCCTCTACGCGGTGCGAGGAGGTTGCCGGCCTCTCCCTTCCCAGCGGCGGCGCGGCATCGAAACGAGCGAAGAGGAGGGAAAGAGAAAGAAGAAAAAAGGGTGTCCCTAGTCCCTATGTAGCCAAAAAACGCCTGTGGGCCGGGCGTTATTTAAATAACGCTGCGGGGCCCGGCGTTCTTTAAAAAACGCTTAGTGGGGGGGGCGTTTTTTGCTGGGTTCGCCCACCAACTGCCCTGCCTGCTCATCCTGCCACCATAACGCCGATTCGCCGGGCGTTATTTAAAAAAGCCCTTTCCCATGCGTTTTTTTAGGCGTTTTTTAAATAACGCTCTCTGGTACGGCGTTATAGGTCTGCATTTGCAATTTTTTAGATCCATGATTTATTTCTGCAAAAAACGAATTAAAAAAATATAAAAATAAAAAAAAATTCTGCTGCGCACGTCTACGGAAACACAAAAGCCACCAGCATTCTGCGGGGCCCACTTGCAGCGTCTCCAAGCTCGTCTGGGCCTCTCGCGGCTCGCGCAGCACGGTACATACCTCTAGTGGCAGTGTTCCATTCGGCGGCTGCGGTGATTATACGCTCCGCAAAACAGTACTCGAGATTCTTCTGGACATTGATGGACAAAATCAGACGGCGTGGAACTCAAAACTCTACTGTTGAGGCCGCGGCGCGGAGCGTATAATTGCCGCAGCCATGCAATGGAACGCTGCTGGTGACCCATTTTTACCGCCGTCCGTCGACAAAGGCAACAAAAGTTACCACCGTCATCGGTGCAGGGCAAACGTGAGACGTGCAGAGTGCACCCGTGCGGCTCCGGAGGCGGATTTTTGCTTGATTTTTACCTCTCGCCCGCCCTTTCTACAAAGGGATCGATGGATCGCCTTTTTATCCATTCTTTCTTGTTCTCCAAACCAAAAAAAAAAGGGCAAACCCAGGCAGGCCAGCGACCAATTCCCACCAGCCCGCACCCATCCGTTTTCCCCTCGCGAAGTATCTCCCTGGATCCCGTGCGCGGCACGTATTCTGTGCCACACCCTCTGCCGTCGCACAGCGCAACGGCCTCCCTTCAGCGCTCCGCTCGTTCTCCGCCACCTGGCCCCCTCGCTGAAACGCCCACACGCGGCGAGGGCGCAGCCGGATCCGCCCACCGCCTCGCCCCCACTTCACGCCGCCTCGCGATCCACCACGCGCTCCTCCAACTGGCGCCCGGGGTCCACCCACCGCGGCCCCACTGGGCAGCGAGCGCGTCTAGTTGCCCGTCCCGGGCGCCTCGCCCCGATATCTCTCCCCTCTACCCGGCGGCCACTGGATTCTTTTCGCCTATAAACTCCGCTTCGGCCCCCCGTGCGCTCTCGTCGTCTTCGCGAGGTCGAACCCCAAGGCGAGCCACAGCGAAACCCTTCTCTCGGAAGCAGAGTCGCCAGGGGAGCGTGAGAAGGCGGCGGAAAGAAGGTCGGGCGGGCGGGCGGGCGAGATGAAGTTCAACGTCAAGACCCTGAAGGGCACCAGCTTCGAGATCGAGGCGAGCCCCGGGGCGTCGGTACGGTCCCCATCCCCGCTCCATTTCACTCTGTTCCGAGCGGTTCCGTGCAATTCTCTGCCGTTTCTGTCGATCCAGTGGCGGCTCCGTGCGATTCCGCGGCGGTCTGGTGCGGGGGTTGCGCGCTCGGCAGGTGGGGGCGAGGGGAGGGCTTTGATCTGAATCTAGGGTTTTCGTCTTGGCGGCGTCCGGCCCGGCGCTCGATTGGGGGTTAACTTTGGCTGCCTTCTGGGGCTCCGAATTTCGAGTGCCTGTTTACCGTTGGAAGTAGTTTAGGTTTTGTTCGGGGTTGGATTTCGGGGGGTTGTGTTCGTGGTTGGGTTGTGATGCGTGTTCGTTGTAATCGTGCAGTAGATGGTAATGCCGTGCGGACGGGTGATTCAGCGTGTCGCGGTGCATGATTTCTGCTGCTTGGCTTCGTCTCCACTTGTGCTGCCTACTCACTCTGTTTTTGCAGGTTGCTGAGGTGAAGAGGATCATCGAGACCACTCAGGGTCCCAGTGTCTACCCCTCGGACCAGCAGATGCTCATATACCAAGGCAAAATTCTCAAGGATGAGACTACCCTGGAGAGCAATAATGTTGCTGAGAACAGCTTCGTTGTTATAATGCTGTCAAAGGTATTTGATGCTCTCTGGATTCTTCCCTCTGATGGTGAACTCAATAGTTCGATGCTTAAATGGAAATTGAGTTTGGTTTTGCTTGTAAATCATGCCACATTTAACTGTTCTAGCTTTGCTTCCATATCTTACTTCTTCCACTGTTGCTGCTCCTTGGATGGATTGCTAGTAAAATAGCGGTAGCTATATTTTGACCGCTGCCTTATGTTTCTCTTCAGTTATCTATGGTAGCGGGTTGTCCTTGTTTATGTCTGCTTGTGCTGAGTCTAGATGGTGCGGCCATTTGGCAGAATTGGCATTGTGACAGGTTTCTTTGATGGTTTCCATGTACATTATATGTTGTAAATGTTATTTGAGCCCCTGAATTCTGTATGTGCTGTTGATTTCTCTTACAGAGAGGGAATCTCACATTTGACTTTTGCAGAGTTGGATTTCCCCCTCTAGTAACTTGTCACCACTGAATGCTGATATGTTAAACCCTGTGGATACATTGTTGTTTTTTTTACTACATTACAAATAAATTACCTCTGGGTAATTGCATTAGCGATGAATATGATTGCTTTCAAGGCAATTGCAACAACATAAAATATCAAATGTTTCATATGGAGTGCTGTGGATTTTGTGCGAGCTACAACTATTTTGATAATAAAATTGAATCGTAGAACAATTATTTTGAAATGAGTATCGATTATTATATTATTGACAAACTCAACTCCCATGACCCATTGTTGAAAACACTTTCAATTTTACAATTTCAGTTGGAGCTAGTGCTGATTTATCATTTCAAGCTGCTATTTGCTTGTAATCTTTATGTTCTGTATTAATCTAACGTGATGCATAACATGAAATTTTGTAGCCTAAGGCATCATCAAGTGGAGCTTCTACCGCTACTGCAGCAAAAGCTCCTGCTACTCCAGTAAGTGTTAGCATATCGGATGTGGTTATCCTATATTTCATTGCATTAGTGTTGTCTCAGTGTTCCAATGAAAAATATTCATCAAACACGATGGCATTCAAATCATGTGAGGTCGTATCAGTAGTGTTCTTCTGTGTCATATCGCTGTTTATTGGTGTGGATACTTTGGGACGATGAGTTAAGAGTGGGTTTTTCAAACTAAGTTTATATGATTACATTTGTCGGGCGTAAATAAAGTCTAAAAAATGTTGGAGCATGAATATAAATTCTCTTGCTACTTGTGTCTGAGCATCAGCATATAACTTAATAATCCATTTAAGCTATTTCTATTTACATACTTGAGCATCATCTTGTATTTTGTTTTGGCATTATTACTATCGCTGTATCTTTCTGATATTTTGATCTCCAAATTTTGCAAATAGGCCCAACCTGCTGCTCCAGCAGTCCCTGCTGCTTCAGTTGCAAGAACACCACCTCCTCAAGCACCTGCCGCCACAGCTGAAACGTGAGCCATCTTTCCCCTCCATCTCTTGTCATGTCACTACATCTTCTCTTATGCCATTGTTACTTTTGTCCGCAGGGCACCTCCAAGTGCACAGCCTCTTGCTGCTCCAGCTGTTTCTGCAGCTGTTGCTCCAGCTGCTACAGTTGCTGCACCGTAAGCCCCCTTTCGCAATTCTTCATATTGAAAGCTATCCATGCATTTATTTTGGTTTTAGAAACGAACAGGCTTTCATTTCATACATACCACATATGTGATTCCACTTATGTTTGTAGAGTTATATTATTAGCCACATTGAGGATTATTTCCTATAGCTTCTACCTTATCGATAACCTCATGCACCTTGGGATGTTTTTTTTAAACATCTGTAATCATGTAAACTAACTTTTAAGCTGTGATGATGTACGGTTGTGATGGTACAATTTCAAATAGAATGCTAGGCCTTTTGGTGACAAGTATTTATTTACAAGGAACAGATCCAGTGAAGCATTGAAGTGTTGGAAAGTTGAAAACTATCAGAACTCAGGTCTATAAATTCTCAAAAAATTTGGAGAACTCATCCATCTATAGATGAGGTTATGATTTGGTGCCCAGTATGGATACCATTTGGGAGATACTATGATGATAAAATCCTGTGTTTAGATATACAAAAGGAGAAAATGTACTACCTCTTTTTTTTTTTTTTTGTTTATTTGACACTAGGACAAAAGAAATGTATATCAAGAGAACTGATGTAGGCTGTCGGAATGTCATATGTAAAGAATCTGAGGGAGTATTATTTTTTCCCTTATGTGGATATGTGCTTCGAATAATTTGGATTTTTGTATCCTGCATAATTTGGTCCTGCAATTTTGCATGGTGTGGTAGTATGAGTGTATGACCTAACTATGGGTACTATGGGTAGTGAGTTCTCAAGATTTCCAGATACTGTTAATTGTCCAGCCTTTCTGCTTATTTATATATTAGACGTTGGCATGCTGCAGATTATGGCTCATAGTTATTGGTCACTGCATTTTATTCTTGGTACTTAAGCCTAGTTATCTTTATTTCTTGCCGTACTCTCCTAATAATTTAGTAAATTATATAACCCTGCTGTTTCTTGTGGATGTTGTACAGTGGTGATGCTGATGTGTACAGTCAGGCAGCGTCAAACCTTGTCTCTGGCAACAACCTAGAGCAGACTATCCAACAAATTCTTGACATGGGTGGTGGTACTTGGGACCGTGATACTGTTGTCCGCGCTCTACGTGCTGCATTTAATAACCCTGAGAGAGCTATAGACTATCTGTATACTGTAAGTTTTGTGCTAACAATTTGTTTTGCCAATAATACATTGTGCTTTTGTGTCCTGCTTCATTTATTTTCTAAAAAAAATGTTGAAGTTTGCCTTTGCTTTTCTGGTTTGTTGTGATACCTTGTGAAGAGATTAATATGTCTTAAGGTAAAAAAAATAAACTTTGCACGGGACAGAAATGATGTTTTACTGAGAGGAAAATAGGCATTGGCACATTTAAGCTTTAGTTTTATTTTCTATTATTACTACTGGTCATTGCATACAAATTGGCGCTAAAGCTGCATCTGGCTTTCATGGTAGGGAATTCCTGAGAATGCAGAGGCCGCGCCTGTGGCTCGAGCACCTGCTTCTGGCCAACAAACAAACCCTCAGGTTCCACCACCTGCTCAGCCGGTGGTTGCACCACCAGCGCAGCCTTCCGCAGCCTCTGCAGGGCCTAATGCGAATCCTCTAAACCTTTTTCCTCAGGTATGTGCTGTGAAAATACATTGACATTTTTTATTAATTTGGCATGGACTTAACAATTGAACCTGTCTGGCTCAGCTCAACTAAATGTTTGGATACATTAGCTAATACTCCGAATTGTAAGGGGTTCTAAGTTTTGAATAGATTCACGCATGTGCTTTTTATTAGTTTGGCATGGACTTCAAAATTGAAACTGTCTGGTTCAGCTCAACTAGATGTTTGAACATTAGCTAATACTCATCCAAATTGTAAGGGGTTCTAAGTTTTGAATGGGTTCATGCATGTGTTTTTTATGTATCTAGATTCATCAACTTCAGTATGAACATGGACAGAGAAAATGAGGGCTAAAACCTACAGTTTGGGATGGATGGAGTACATGATTGGATAAGAGAATTGCCACCAATTAGCTGCTATTAGCTGGGTTTGTCTAGCTAAGAGTTAATTGTTAGCTGCTATTAGCTCTTCTATTATCTTGGTTGTTTGGATACATTGCAGCTAAGAATTAGTTGCATGTATCCAAAGAGCCCCTAATTCACTGTCCCTTCATGACTTGTGTTCATGTGGCATGACCACATCATGAGAAATGTCGCATGTATCCTAAGGCCCTAACTCACTGTCCCTCCATGACTTATGTTCATGTGGCATGGCCACATCATGAGAAATGTCAGCTAAGATGTTTTGGTTGAACAAGATACAACATGGATTACATCTATTATTTACCTATGTCTAGTCTTTCATGCTGACAAAGGCCTATGTTTTTGGTGCTGTGTCCATTTCCCTCTAATGATGCATAGGGGTATGCAAAATGCTACTTATACTTGCAAGTTTTGTTTATAATGTGAAGGCAATGTTCCCTTTATAATATGATTTCTTATACCTGTTCTGTCGTTGCATTTCTGAAAAAGGGTGTTCCAAGTGGTGGTAGCAGTCCTGGTGCGGGTGCGGGTGCTGGTGCAGGAGCTGGTGCCCTTGATGCCTTGCGACAGCTTCCACAGGTATTAGATGTTCAGCTTTTACGAATAAACCAGTCATTGATGTCTTCAATTCACTAACTGATATTTTTTTTCCTCTTCAGTTTCAAGCATTGCTTCAATTGGTCCAGGCTAATCCTCAAATCTTACAGGTGCTTTTGCAAGTTGGCTGTTTCTTTATTAGTTTTTGTTCCCTTTTCATGTTTTATATAATCATTTCATTTGGCATGTGGTTGATTATGCTCTTCTTCTATTGGCAGCCAATGCTTCAAGAGCTAGGCAAACAAAACCCACAAATTCTGCGGTTGATTCAGGAGAATCAAGCTGAGTTTCTTCGCTTGGTGAATGAAACTCCCGAGGGTGGTCCTGGGTAAGGAAAACTGCATAATTATCTCAATAAGTGGTGAGAAAGTACAGCGACATTTACAATATGCTTTGGTGAACCAGAAACATACTAGGTCAACTAGCAGGTGCGATGCCACAAACAGTGACAGTTACCCCAGAGGAGCGGGAAGCTATCCAGCGGGTACGTCTCTTTATAGTTAAAGTGAATTCTTTAGAAACATCCTTCTGTCTACTAGAATTATTGTGTTTGTTGATAAGTTTGCTCATGCTCATGTTTGTATGTATAAATGAAAGTACAGTTCCTTTATTGCAAGTTTGGAACGCAAATTTAATGAGCAGTGTAGAGATTGTAATTGTGAGGCAATCAATAACCATATGCTTTTTTGTATAAAGTTTTTGCAGTATTTTGGCAGTTACTCTGGAGGCACCAGAACCTATCCCTGAATTCCATGGCTATAAATAGAAACCAGCATACAAAATTTACTTTCATGTGGGAATGCCAAATTCTAGATGTAGCTGCTGCTATGCCAGAACACAACCTTTAAATTTATATGGGGTTTCATTATATAGTGTGGCTTTGGCTTTAATTTTTTGGGGTATGGATGGGTGCATGCAAATCTGTATAGTTGGATAGAATTGCTGACCTATCTAGTACTTGGGGGTACTTGCTATTTTCTGTGCATTGCATGGGCATTTTGCTACTGATGCCACTTCTGTCTCTGAACAATTGCATTGTGCAGCTCATGTGTAATGGGCACTTGGGCAGATGCATACTCTCTAAGTCCATATACACTTGCTATAATTTTCTATTTGCATTGTTATCTTGAGCAGCTTGAGGGAATGGGGTTCAATCGTGAGCTTGTGCTGGAGGTCTTCTTTGCGTGCAACAAGGATGAAGAGCTCGCTGCCAACTACCTCCTGGATCATGGCCACGAGTTTGATGATGTGCCACAGCAATAGATGGTAGATGGGTGATATGAGGCAGGAGAGCAAGCTCAGTGTCATTCTTGTTTCATCTGACTGCTGAGAGATACCTTTCGTCTCTGCAATGCTGCCATCTTTTATTTCGATATATGTGTTGGGGATGCTTTCTAAGTACATATTAATTCCATATTAAGTGTTACCCCGTGTATGATAGCGTGTAGTCTTTGAGATATGAAACTGTTATATTCTTTGCCTCATTCTGTTTCCGATGCAATTGGCGAGCTGCTGCATGCTATATGGTTATACGGGGTTTCTTGTAGCCTTTGCCGGTTAGTTTCAGCTTTGCTAGCAAAATTTCTGTGTTCCTTGAATTACTGCACTTGCCTGTGCCAGTTACCTCTCCTTTGGAGCCTCACTGGCTTTGAAGATGCTGCTTGCTGAATCCGTAAATGTCCAGTCTCTGGTACGTTGTTGATAGCTTTGCATTGCTTCCGCGATGCTGGCCTGCTGAGAGTCCTGAGACCGTAAATGTTAACTTAAACGTGGAATTGGATTGATTTGGATGTAGACAACTGTTTGTTTTGAGGCCGCACAATTTGCCGCATCCTGGATGCAGGCTTTCATTTTGTTTCTTTTGAACCGCACGTAGCTTGAGATTGAAGTTCCTTTCACTTCTAACATATACCTTACCTCTTCGTACATACTATTAAGTACTCTCTCCGTTCGTTTTTTAAGGGTGTGTTTGGTTGCTGTGCTTAGGTGCTAGCCCGGCTAGACCAGGCCTTGGTTGTGTTTGGCTAAATGGGCCACCCCGCTAGCCAGGCCCCGGCTGACCCAAGGGGCGCCCGTAGGTTGGCTCAGGTAGAATCGGGAAATTGGAGTTTCATTTGTGGTCCGGCCACTTCCGCACCCACGAGCCCCCGCGAGGCCAAGTCCGCGGCTTCAGCTGGCCACCCGTGCGCTAGGGTTTGCGCCCCCACTCTCATTTGCGTCGTCCTCCCTTTCCTCTCGCGTTGCTGTCCACTGCTCGCTCCCCTCTGCTCTCACCTCCTCCTGCTCACTAGCCGCCGGCGAGCCTTGCTCAGTCCTTGTTCTTCTCTTTCTCTCCCCTCTTATCCTTTGACCTCGGTGCTCTGAAGTAGCAATGCATGAGCTCTCACGTTGTTCTCTTTGGTCGATGCTGTTCTTATCAGATCCATATGTCTGCTATGATATTGGTAATTTTGCTGTGAGATTTGCTATGACATGATACGAGATCTAGGGTTTGACCATCTGAGTTGCGCTTTCCCCATCTGTTATTGCTAGATCTGCATGTTTGCTTGGTAGATCTACTGATTAATGTGACGATTTCATGATTTTTCTTCCGGATTAGCTCTGATTCATGGTCAAATGGTCGATGTTGTCGAAAATATCTGACCATTGCTAGTAGGATCCGTGATGCCATAGCTCTGTATGAATGTTTTTGCACGGTTAATGATTATACATGACCACTGGGTGGCGCAACCTGTGTTGCCGCAGTCGTGGTCATGTTCATCGTACCTAGGGTTTGCTCTCCTCTAATCCTCGGTGCTTCTCTGTTTTTGGACTTTCTGAGATGCGTTACCTTCTTCTGTTTTTGCTAGATCTGCATGTTTGCGTGGTAGATCTACTGATTAATTCAAGGATTACCTATTTTTTCTTCCTGATTAGCTCTGATTTATGGTTGAATGGTCAATGATGTAAAAAATATCTGAGCATTGCTACTAGGATCCGTGATGCCATAGCTATATATGAATGGTTCTTGCACGGTCAATGATTACACATTTGCACTGGGTGGCAGCAAACTCTTTTGCTGCAGCCGTGCTAATGTTCACTAATGCAATAACACATATGATTAGCAGTGGCTTGCCCATCGTACCTAGGGTTTCCTCTCCTCTAATCTCATCTTCTTTGTCTCAAACTAGCATGGATGACCAATCTCTTCGCCGACGTCTTGTGAGGAGAGGTGCAGCTCTTGTAGTTGTGCTAGCTGCTTGGATGCTGGTCAGATTTAGGATGCGTAACCAAGCTAGGCGTCGCATTTCCTATGGTCCTTTGGCACTGAGAGATGAAATCAGGCAGCACAACCTGATGTTCATTTACAACTTGATATTCTTCCAGCTTTGCGATCTATTTCGCACTAGAGGGTTGCTTAAGGATAGCATACACTCTTCTATTGAGGAGCAAGTGGCCATATTTCTACATGTTGTGGGTCACAACCAGCGCTTTAGAGTTATTGGGCTATCCTTCAGGAGGTCCACTGAAACTATCAGCCGTTTCTTCCGTAAAGTTTTATTTGCTGTTGGTGAACTAAGGAATGAAATGATCCTACAACCCTCCTCTGTCACACCAACCAAGATATTGCATAGTCCAAGATGGAACCCATTCTTTAAGGTGAGCCATTGTTATGGTGTACCTACCTACGGTTCTTCTCCCATCCCTCCTATTAAGCATGCTTTACTATCTTGTAGGACTGTGTAGGTGCAATTAATGGGACTCATGTGCTTGCTAGAGTTCCAGCTAGTGAGAAAGCTGCATTCTTAGGAAGGAAACACACCACAACCCAGAATGTAATGGCAGCAGTTGATTTTGATCTGAGGTTCACTTATGCTCTTGCTGGTTGGGAGGGATCTGCCCATGATGCATGCATCCTAGCTGATGCATTGGAGAGGGATGATGGACTTAGGGTCCCCCAAGGTAACTAGAGGCCTTATCCATTTCATCTGTTCTCATGACATTTGACTTCAAGCCTGTTGGCTGATACTGTATCCTCCTCTTAGGTAAGTACTTCCTGGCAGATGCTGGCTATGCTGCCAAGCCAGGGTTTCTCCCACTATACAGGTCTACAAGGTACCACTTAAGAGAGTTTGGTGCTAGGAGGCCTCAGAATGCTAAGGAGTTATTCAACCTCAGGCATTCAGCACTTAGGGTGACTGCGGAGAGGGCATTTGGTGCTTCGAAGAATAGGTTCAAGATACTTTACAACAAACCTTTCCATCCCTATCCAACTCAAATGAAGCTAGTACTAGCTTGTTGCATCTTGCATAACTGGATACTAAGGCATGGTGTAGATGATCATGTGCCATCCGAGGATTCTTGGGAAGGTAATCATGAAAATGATCATGGCACAGATGAGAACAATCCTAAAAATCTGGTCTGGGTTGCCATGAGGGACAACATGGCTAATCAGATGTGGGCTGCTAGGGCTGGGCATAATGCTCAGATCTAGGGATGGGCAAGCTGCTAGCTATCATGTTGATCTAGCTAAATGTATGAGACCATTTTATTGATTACACATTGCTGTACTATTAACAGCTGTAGCTGAGACTTAGTAGCAATGTTGTGACATGTGTAATGACTTTAAAGGCTGAGACCATTCATTTTAATCCAAGTCTGTTGGTTGTTATGTGCTATTTTCTTTTGGTAATTGCTTTCTGCTGCTTATCTTGCTGCTATTCTATGCACACAAAATACTTTAGGACATGGAGGTAGGGGACAATGAGGTGGTTGGGGAGGAGGCACAGGTGGACAACAATGGGGAAGATCTGTAGGCAAAAAAATCTCAGTGGGGCACTTTGGGATGAGGATAATTTCATGATGTCCCTTGACCAGAAAATGTACAATGGTCACACCAAGGTTAGGAATCATACATATTTTTTATTGCTGCTGTAGGATGCTGCCCTATCCATATGATTTGGATCTGACTTTACCACATTCTTCTAACTGTAGGCTCACCCTAAGGATGCTGAGTTTCTCAACACACCCATAGTTCACTACCAACCCATGGAAGCCATCTTTGGTGGTGGGGTAGCAACTGGTAGATATGCTATGGGGTCCAATGAGCCACTTGAGATTCCTGCTGATGCTGAGACCATTGATTTGGATGATGACACTCCAATCCAAGTTGATGAAGACACCAAACCTACTGAGACCAAGCCCAAGACTCAATGGCGGAACCAGGATTCACCCAAGCCCCGGGCCAAGTTTTGACGACAAAAGCATGCCCAAAAAAAAAATTCTAAAGGTACATGGAAAGATAGAAAACATACGAAAAACATCATTGCGAAGCGGCATCTTCTTTATCTTCATCAATTGTTGCAAGTCCAGGGGTAGAACCTACTGCAAGGATGAAAAAAAAACATATTTTAAATACTTGGAACGGCATTAACCATAGGGGTATCAACAGTAGGGGTATCAACATTCAATACTTGCACCTGTTTCTACCGATTGTTGAGGATTATGTTGACATTTTCTTGTGATTGTGCTAGAATAACAGGTGTTATCGCCGGAGCAAAAAAAGATCTCAATGTCAATGTCCTCTGTCTTTTCATTGTCTACCTCTAATCTGCATAAATCAAATAAAATTTGCTGTCAATGAAGAATAGGGATTCACCATTCAATTCACATTACACAACATAAGAAACATTTGCTGTTAGAGTGTTAGGGATTCATTGTCTACCTCCTTGGCTTATCCCAGTGAGGGGAAGGCAGTCAAGCAGAGCCGCAGCCTGCAGTCCGCAGAGGCAGCCAGGCAGGGAGGTAGGAAGCCACAGCCGCCTATCCGGGGGCCGGGGCGGAGCTCCGCCGCACCGGAGCCGGCGGGGCGCTGCGGAGAGCCGGAGAGGCGGAGGACGGAGGCGCCGGGCGCAGACGCCGGGGAGCCGCGGTCGCCGGTCGCAGAGGTCCAAATGCGGACAACAGGGAGCCGCGGAGGCGGAGGCGGAGGCGGCCGGCGCGGACGGCGGGGGGGGGGGGGGGCCTGCGCGGACGACAGCGGGCGGCGGCGCGGCGGCCAGGCGGGTGAGGGCGACGTGCGCGAGGCGGAGCGCAATGCGGGAAGGGGCGGCTAGGGGAGGGAGCCATGAGCCAGGCCAGGGACGACGGGGATTTGGGCTGGTGGAGGTTCATGGGCCAAAAACTTAGGTGGGTGTAAAATTTTTTCGGCCAGGCCCCGGGCCATGGCCCGGGTGGCCATGGGCCTGGTTCCACCCCTGCCAAGACTGAACCAACCAAGAGAGGCAACAGGAAGAGGGTCCTAGATGATGAGGTGACACTTATGTGTGGCCTCACAGATGCTATCAGGGGATTCTCTGCTGTTGTGAGTGATGCCATTCCTGGGCTATATCAAGCTGTGATGACTTGTCCAGATTTCACTAGGGAGGCCCTCATGGCAGCACTTGGCTATTTGTCAGAGATGAAATCCATTGGCCTAATGTTTGTGGAGATGAAACCTGAAGACAGGGAGCTTTGGCTTAGGACTTACCTGGGCAAGAACTACTACATGTGAACTGTAGTAGTGTAACCAGCATTCCACTTTTGTAGAGCTTCTGACCTAACTTAGGCTGTAGGTTTAGATGTCCTTTCACTCTGACCTACACCTGAAAAATCTGACCATACTTAGCAGTAGTGGACAGATATTGCTGGTTCTTAGAATCAGTTTTTTTGTAAGTAATTGCACCACTTTGAGATGCAGACTATTGGACAGTACTGAGATGTAAGGTTCATGCCAGGAATCGTCTTTCCTGTGCTGGTTGGAGCCTTGGATGGTGGGAGTTGATGAGTTGTGAGCTGGGACTCGATTTAATGAATTTGCTGGAAGAAAACTTGATGTTTCATTGATACTTGTTTCATTTGAGCAATGTTGTTGTTGATCTACTGATTTTTTTTGTCTTAGTCTGATTATTTCAGTGTTCCTGTTGGTAGTTCTGTTATTTAAGTCCGGCCAGTGATGATTGGCAATAACTGATGATGAGGAACACTCCTGTGTGTAATGGTCTTAGTTGATGCTGTTATTTCTGAGCTTTTTTTTTGTTGCTTCCGTAACTTCCTGGTTGTAATGCATCTCTCCACATGCTGTGTTGTGCCACATCAAAGCATCTGGTGAGTATCTATTGTGTTCTTGCTCCACCACTTGTGTTCCTATGTCAATGCTCTGATTCTTACATCGTTTTTTGGTACACACACAGGGTGCTCCTCTCAATGATGAATCTGTCATTTTTCTGAGGCCAACTCATAAACAATATAATTATTTCATGTGCTGTTTTAGGTCCATTGATGCTTTGGTATGTTGTTTTCCGTGGCCGCCGCAAACCTAGGGTTTACAAGGACCGGGGTCTGTGCAATGAACAAGTGTCCGGTTTCAAAAATTCATCCTTCAAAAGATATGAAACTGAGCAAGCTGCATTTGATGCCTTTCAACTATTCTTTGCAACTGACACTAAACAAGGATGGGACGAAATCAGTTCAAAGGTGAAGGGCGAAGACTTACCTAAGAATAGGGTTTGTGGGATCAAAGATTTCATTATTGTATTCCAGTTTATTGTAATAGTAATCCTCTTTTATTGTGCTATGTGAATAATACAGTGCTACTAACATGAACTACTTAATTTGAGCTGTGGTTGGACCGTATTTGCAAAATTCAATTATGAGTTATGTATGGTTACTACTTACAAAGTGATGTGACCAAAAATACAGTAAAAAGTTATCGTGTGATTGTATAGGATACAAAATTTTGATGTGACCATAACATATTCTTGAATGCTCCAAACCAGTGATGTGTTGTGGGACTTAGTCATTTTCAAAGGTGAGAGGCTGTGCCACCATGGTCCAAAAGAGCAACCAAACAGAGGCTAACTAGAGCCACCAAACGCAAACAGGCAACCAAACACAATTTGGTACTAGACAGGCTACGAAAAAAATTACAACCAAACACAACCTGTGGGAGACCAGTGCTCTCAGATGGCTAAGGTAAACTTAGGCTGGCTGGGGATGGGGGCTGGCTATGTTTCAACTTGCAACCAAACACACTCTAAGTCGCTCCCGACACGTTTGGAAAAAATAAGGTAACAAGGAAATGACGTTTTTCCCTTCTGCTAGCGTGCCCAGAATTCAACCCTCCGCGATAGCTGAACACTGGCCGTTGACCCAGCGCCGGCTAGATGCCGGCATCTCCCTGGGCTGGCGACGGGAGCGGCGCGGCGGACCGGATCTCAACCTGGACACTGGCCCATTCTCCTGGCGCCGTCTGGACGTCGACATCTCCACGGCGGACCAGCGACGAGAGTGGGTCAACGGACCGGCGGATCGACAACGGAAGCGGAGCGGTGGACCGGTGCCAAGAGCGGGTCGGCGGATCGGCGGCGGACCGGTGCCGGGAGTGGGTCGGCGGATCAGCGACGGACCGACGACGGCATCTAGGCGGTGAACTGGCAACGGGAGTGGGGCTGGCACCCATGGATGTCGGCGGCGCGAGAGTCGTGGAAGATGGTGGAGGTCGGATGGCCGCGGAACGAAGCGACGGCGGTAGCCATGGATGCAGTCTGCGATGGTCTTCGAAGGCCTTGTCAGTGTCCCCGCCGCGACATCGTCAGCGATCTCCTTCTGTCGAGGTTCGTCTGGCTCGTCTCTCAGCCATGGCTGCACAAGCCAACGCCGGATCATCATCATGCTCGTCTAAATCACCAACATTGGGTCGGCAATGGCATGTGGGATCTTCAACTTCATCCCCAAGGTACGGCAACTAACTCTGATTCATATTGGTCCGTAGGCTTGGCAATTTCAGTTTCCGAGTTTCAGTTTCAGTTTCAATTGCAGAGTTTCAGATGCTGTCGGAGTGTTGGTTAACCAATGTTTATCTTAAAGTTAGTAGCAAAGCGTCAGTAAATTGTTACCTCAGCTTCGATCCTAGTCTCACTGTACGCATACACCAAAGCTCCCCTGGGTATGCGTGGAGCTTGCTGGTATGTTCCAAAAAATTCAAAGAGAAATTCGTTTTCTTTTCTCAATTGTTTTTAACTGAAGATCTCAGCCGTGTGCATATAAAGAACACTGTAATTACCGGCTTATTAGAAATATCGACAGTGACTTTTGAAACAGGAGTAGTTCTGTCAGATTTGCTATCCATTATTCAGTTATGAAGAAACTATGTTGAGAGTACTTCAGTTGAAGTAGGTGTAGGATTTTGTATCCGAAATCACTTGTCAGGCTGAATTCGTGATACTCTTTTCACTTAGGGATGTTCTTACTCATGAAAGTAAAATGAAATGATGCTCTTTGTCAGTTGAAACTGGATTTGTAATGCAGTGAAAGTACAATGATGGATTGATCTGCTGACAGCATCTTGGGCTGATGCTAGGTAGCCCCTTTTATTTCTAGGATAAGATTGCACTTTTCTTAGGTGAACATTAGCAATTCCATTCTCTATCGAGCAGGGACCTACTCTGTTAGCTAAAGCATTGCATACATTAAGCATTTTGAATTTTAGACATCTACTAGTACTCTGTTCAGATGTTCAGACAATTACTAGTAATATGTTCTCCATTGGTTCAGTTTGCTTTAACATTCAGGGATTCGATCATTGTACTGTGTATGCAATTGTAATCCTGCAACTTGACCATACGACAATCATACAAAAACATCAGTATATGACATGCGATTGGCCCCATTTGATCTTGATTGTGCAACCTAAAATGCTCTGCAATTACAAAGTGTTCATTTGCTAACTTGAGAACCAAAGATTCTTATCAATTAATTATGCTCATAATTTAGTTGATTCTCTTGTAGGAGTTCGCAAGATGGACAAAAGAGCAAAAAGAGAAAATCCCCCCATATCTGCACGCCATTGTTTAGATCCCCATTGAGCAGAATGCAGCTACCCAGAGCACATATAAGGTCTCCTTTGGTGAGTCATAGGAGACATGATGGTTGTTGATTAGCCAACAGATTCGGTTCTATTCAATTCCTGTTGCTCATAATTCAGTCTGTTACAGTTGTGACAATATGTGCTCCAGCATGATGACTAAATATTTGTGTTAGCCTAAACAGTAAACGGTAAACAGTCGGTCACCTACTGTTTTGCTACTATTCAGTGCTAAACGGCCGTTTAAACGGGTTTAAACGGTGTAAATGGCCTATTAAACAGAAACGGTGAACCGCTGTTTAGCGTGGCCTAAACGACCGTTTAGGCGAATTGTGCTAAATATTAGCTTCAGCGAGTATTGCACAACTATACAGTAGGATGACAGTGATGGATTACATGTCGTAGGGGGAAACAAACAATACTCTGTGAGTACATAAGGCAACCAGTAATTGCACACAACACTAATTCTTGAGGTAAGCTGTAACAACCCAAAATAAATAAATAAATCAGTTGTAATTAGAAGGCGTTGACCAAATTTGAGCCAAAGTTGACTTTTTAATCCACTTGTCGTATGAACGATCTGAGACCATAGATGCGTAGATTTCGTTGAGACGAGTCAGCTTGACTACCCATATGCCATATTCAGACTTCATATGAATTTATACGGATCCGTGAAACTGGAGCCATTGGATTATAATTAGGGTTGGTCTTCTCACGTTAATAAGAAAAGAAAACACACCTCCTGTAGCCGCCCTCCAGCCCGTGCTTCGGCCGAGACCCATCAGCGCCGCCGCCCTTGTTCTCTCGGACGCCATCTCTGTGCTGCTGTACGCTGCGGCAATCCGCTCCCTGTTCCGCGCCGTCGGCTGCTGTTCCTGAGGCTGGCTGCCTTCCCGGAGCCTCGCCCGTCCTTGGTCTGCAGCTTGTGGCCGTTGCTGTTCTCGTGCCACCAGCAGAGCGGAAGGGGAACGACGACCAGAGGAGGTACGGATGACCTGTGCTTGCGGAACTACCCTGGGCACTAGTTCTTGAATCATTGCCTCGCCAAATTAAAATAGCAGCGGCGGGGGAATTTGAGCCTTGCTAATCTTAGGATCTTATATCAAAGTAGGCAATTTTTTTTTTGGCTGTGTTCTTTTGTACCTGGGAGCAATAATCTTAGGATCTGCTATACTAGCATGCTGAACGCATCAGGAGATTGATTTGTATGAAGCCCAAAAATAAATCTGGAACAATACTACAGCCTGAAAGCCTCGTGCATGTGTTCTCAGCGATATATAAAAAATAAATAAAGAGCATACACTTCTGGTTGAGATTTTTGGGCCACACGTCCAGGGTGCATATGATTTGTTTTTAGTTTCAGCAGAACAAGCTTTTCCTTGAATGAAACAGAGAATGCAGTTCCTTGCCAAGTTCCGGTTGACATACCAGAAATTAGACAGTCAGGGGAAATTAGAGTAAACATGTTAAGGCAATTGTGCTTGTAGATTTGGTGGTACATAGGACGATTGAGATATGCTTGTACTTGTGTTCTAGATAGTTATGTTTTGGACTATTTTTGAGTGTGAACCATTACTGTTTAGGTAGTGGTGGTGATCCGGAGAAGGGAACCTATTTTTCTACTCAACCCGTTGCGTCTCATCGTTAAGACAAGTGCACGACGAACTACCTGTTTTGTGACTGGCTTGCCAGCTTGTTGTTTCTCGTATTTTCTGGTTGAACTATTCATGGTTAGTATTCACGATATAAATGTTTCATGATTCAAATTTTAAGTTTTATTTAAATTCCATTCAAGTGCCGGTGGATCCGATTGTGCAATTTGGTTCTTCATTCAGGTTCCTGTGAGTAAATGCTGACCCCACTTGCTCGGTTTTACCGGTAAATGCTAAGGAGAATTTAGGTGCTGTCCGTTTTAGACGAAAACTACTATTTCATCGATGTTCTATTCAGATGGTTTTTCTTTGGTTCATGTCGTATATTTGTTTCCGGTTTTAAAGTGTATTTGCTGAGTATTCTTACTCACCCTTGTTATCATTTGGTTTTTAGGTACCAATTGATCGCGACATGCATGGGCACCGGGAGTAGATCACCTTGCTAAGCACACATAAATAATGAATTCTTTTTGTCACCTTGAATTAGTATAATTTAGAAGTGTGGTGCTTAACTCCAATTATTTTCTAACTATGTGTTATGATGGTCTATGGTTGGGTTGGTTAAATATTTTAAACTTGGGTTTGAGGGCGGTGATGTTTAGAATTTCAACTATATCTTGATTTCTATGTGTACTTGTTTCTGGATGGCTAATTTATAGGAGAAACTCTGCCGAATTTTTTTTTAATCTTCAAACTTGGCTTGCGAGGAGTTTTTGTGGTAGCACCTAGCTGTGTGGATGGCTGGGGCGTTACATAAGCGGAGCATTGATAGCGGTCGTTCTTGGGATGCCTCGCCTCAACAATTCAACATGCTCTTTGCGCTTGGCTTTACCCTTTAGAGATGGTGCAGATGAAGGTTTGCATGAAGTGTTGGATTGAGCCATTTATTCTGAAGATCTGCCTTCACGGCTTGACTGCAGTTAATGTCAGCGCCTTCTGTCCTGCAGATTATACTATCTTGGACTGCAATTCTGCTAGTTTGACCTGTTGCTTGATCGTGTACCTACAAGTGAATCACAATTCAATTTAGAGAAAATAAGATGTAACTGCAATTATGTAAGGTTCTTTTCCTCTGATCTATTTTCAGATTGTCCTTGCACATCTCATGGGTTTCAAATAATATGAGGACAGATAGTCAAAATTTAATCATAAGTTATCACAAAAAGATTGAGATTGGGCTGAAATCAACAAAACCATATAAAAAGGCGGCACCTATCCAAAATCAAAATGGAATGTCTTTCTCCATGTTTTAAAATTAGCAGACCTGCAATGGAGCAACCATGGCCATTCAGTTAGCAGTCATCCATGGAACATCTCATTAACAAACATGCAATGGAATACTGCAATTTTTTGGAGTATATATATACCCTTGCATGTGAAAAACGGCAATGGATCTTTCACTTGGACACTTGGTGGTTCAACTAATCAGAATACAAAGCATCGTGTTCTCGACTCTACTCAGAAAACATGCAAGTGGTTGAACTAATCAGAAAACATGCAGGAGTATGTTGGAATTAAATTAACAAATGGCCATTTTTTAATGCAAGCACATCACATCAGTCAACAATCCAAACATTATTTGGTGCAGCAATCAATCGAACCAATACCTTTCTAAGAATCGTGGATCAATCGATCGAAACAATAACCGGCTTCTGATCAGCAAAAGCACGTTCTTTGAAGCGAGCTCCAACTAGCAGCCCGCAGCTTCTGAATCTCATTCCTGGTGGCCTCGCTCGCTGCACAAACACCCAAATCAAATCAAGTCGAGTCAGCTCGAGGAAGGCGGAGATGGCAGCCGCGGATGACCGCCGCTAGGTAGAGGCCGCGGCCGCAACGCTCGTCGCCTGGCCCGTGGTATGGAGGAGGGGCGGTGGCTCGGCGGCGGGTCGTGGTGTGGGGGATGGGCGTCGGCGCGGCGTGGGGTAAGGGGCGGCAGCGGCTCGCAGCACGCGGGTGGGAGGAGGGTCGCGGTGGAGTACGGGGGCCGCAAGCTGGGGCAGAGATGGGTCAGCGCGAGGAAGGTGGGCATGGCAGCGGAGGCGGAGCGGTGGCGGCGAGCCCGGCATTCACAGTCGAGAGGAGAGGCAGAGAAGGAAGACCACCGAAGATTTGTGAAGTGACGTCAAACAAAAAAAAAAAAAAACAGTTTTAGTTTGTGATTTGGTTGCGTGTTTTGGCTAGTTCTGACTCAACTCCAATCGTTACTCTGCATGTTCTTATTGTGGCTGCATGCTATACCTTTCTAGCCTTGTTAAACTCATTTGTGTAGGTTCGCTTCCTTCATAGTCGTGGATGCACCTCCGAGAGTTATGCTCGGCGAGTGCGCGGCACCTGTGGATCCACATCTGCTGCGCCTTCTACAGATGTGCGTCTTGGCACTCCGTATGATGTTGGCGCTCACCTTGCGGCCATTGCAACTTTCTATGGATGTGCGTGCCGCTGCTAGTTGGAAACGCACGCGTGTAAAATTAAGATTTGGGCTTCACCTCGCTCCATAGTTGATGTCAGGTGCATTGCGTTAGTTGATGTCATGTTTTCATAGAGGTTTATGCTAGACATGAGCCCATTGCTGGTATAGATGTGTTGTGATGTAGAGTCGTAGACACAGATACACAGTAGTAGACAGTTATGGGCTTATGGTCAATTTACTTATGGGTATCTATATTGCATTTGTTATATTGGATCTAATCATATACTCGATCAGACTGAATAGTGCCCATGATTAGATGGCCTATTTACTTAATTATCTAGTTAAATTTGTTTATTATGCCGATCATACTCTAATTATCTTTCTAGTTACCTTACTAGTTACCATATTCCAAGTCCAAATATGAGAAGAATATGCCGCAGCAGAAACCCTCTATATATAATATATGCTAGCAGTTGCAGCAGCCGTAACCTCGTGCAATAGCACGAAAGATGATAAGTTCAAAGCTTGCACAAAATCCATCTTGCCATCAGAAACCGTTTGTGAATCACACCATGACCGATAGGGTGCAGAACAAGGCCGGTAGGCAAGCAGCATCAGGTGCCCCCGGAAGGCTTGTCTTGAGGGCAGATTGATCAGTATTGATCTAAACCTTTTTCTCTGTAACGGAGATAGAAAGATTGATCAACTCATGCAGATCGATCTTGATGGTCCCATGCACGCCTACAGTACCGTACAGCAGTTGATGTGGGAATAGCATGCAAGTCAAGTAGCCTCTTGTTTAGTTCAGAGAATGCACAAATCGATCTTGCCTTTAGAAACCTTTTCTGAGGCACATCATGGCCGGTGTGGTGCGAGGAGATGATCTGAACCTCTGAGCATGCTGATCGATCTTGATGATCCAATGCACATCGATCAGAATTGATCCGAACCTCTGCGCATTTCGAACAGATTTTGAAGATCCTATCAATCTTTGCGCGTTACTGTTAAATAGTCAAGGTTTCTACAGGGACTTCTCCACTGGGTTCTCATAAAACTCTGCCAAACGGGTTAAAAATAAATGGCTTCACCAATGAAACCCCTTAAAAATATGAGAACGATATACACTAGAAAGGAAAAGCCAAAAAAAATGGCTTCACGTTGTGGTGTCTCATCGTGTGGATCTAGGCCCTTAGCCTACCACTAGCGAGTTCATCGATAGAAAAACACAGTGTTCCTGTAGATCTAGGGGTGGAGAAAGAAAGAGAGAGGGGTTTCACCTTGGGTGTTGAGGAAGGGCTCGGCCGGTGCCGTGTGAGCAACGGAGTTGTCAAGATCGGCGCGGCGACGGTCCTCAACCTCTTTGTCGTGCGCCTCCTTGAGGCGGCGCTCCTCTGCCGCCTTGGCTTCCTCTTCTCTCCTCCTCTCCTGCTCCTGCACATCGTCGGCACTAGGGTTGCCGTTAGCGGGGTCAGCCATCGGGACGACGACGGCGGTGTGGCTCTTCCGGTCACTGCGTGCGCGTGTGGGAGATCGGATCCCTCTGTCGGGCTAGGGTTTAGCGGTGGCGGCTGTGGATGCGTTGGCTTCCGCGCCGGCCTCTGGGCCCCTCTTTATATAGCGCACTGTGACCGGGGGCCACAACCACGGGAAAAGGCCGCGCCCCCGATCAGGGCGCGTGACTCCCTCGGATTCGGTCTCATGACCGTTCCGAGATCAAATCCAACATTCTCCCCCTTTGATCTCGGTCTCATCAATATCATAGTCATTCATCGCTTCGTCCCTCGACAGATCAACATACCGAGACCAAAGCGTTCAAAAGCCAGCTACGTGCAATTGAACTCATTGACTACAGTATATCTTTCCATCTCAGGACTAAGCTTTCTGTGAGATGGTTGTTTCAACAGCCCTCAATCCAGAATCATAGGCCTTTCTGTAAACCCATGCCGGCTAAGTGTTTATTCAACACTTTGGGTGAAACGCCTTTAGTCAGCGGATCCGCAAGCATTTCTTTGGTTCCTAAATGCTCGACGTCAATAGCGTGATCCTGGATTCTTTCTTTCACAACATAAAATTTAATATCAATGTGTTTCGATGCACCACTTGACCTCTGGTTGTGAAAATGGTCTATTGCTGACGAATTGTCGCAATACATCTTGAGTGGTTTTTCAATACAATCCACCACTCTCAAACCGGGTATAAATTTCTTTAGCCACATGGCTTGTCCCGTTGCCTCAAAACAAGCAATAATCTCATCGTACATTGTCAACGATGCAACGATAGATTACTTGCAACTTTTCCATGATACGGCTCCTCCTGCCAGAGTGAACACGTATCCAGACGTGGACTTCCTAGTGTCAATACACCTTGCCCAGTCTGCATCTGCATAGCCTACTAACTGTAGGGCGTCTGTCTTTCTATATGTCAATATCAAGTCTTTTGTTCCTTGCAAGTATCGCAAGGCTTTCTTCGCAGCTATCCAGTGAGCTCTTCCTGTATTTGACTGGTATTTTCCAAGCATCCCGGTCGTGAATGCCAGGTCGGGGCGTGTGCACACTTGTGCATACATAATGCTTCCAATCGCTGAAGCATATGGAACCGATTTCATGTGTTCTTTCTCATATTCATTCTTGGGACATTGAAAATTCCCAAATTCATCCCCATTGGCAATTGGAACAGGCCCTGCTTTACAGGCTTGCATACCATATCTTTTCAAGACATTTTCAATATATGTCTTCTGAGACAATCCTGGTATGCATCTATTTCTGTCTCTGTGGATTTGAATCCCCAGGACATAGGACGCCTCCCCCAAATCCTTCATATCATAATTCGAGCATAGAAAACTCTTTGTCTCTAGCAGCAAATCCATATCACTGCTAGCTAGTAGGATATCATCCACGTACAGGACTAGGAAAATATACCTTCCGTTTCGGAACTTTGCATAAATGCAATTGTCCTCGTCATTCTCTTTGAAACCAAACTTTCGAATGGTCTCATCAAACTTCAAATACCATTGTCTTGAAGCTTGTTTCAATCCATAAATGGATTTCTTTAGGTGGCATCCCAGATTTTCTTTTCCTTCCACGACAAAACCTTTGGGTTGAGCCATGAAATCGTTTCATTAAGCACTCCATTCAAGAATGTTGTCTTTACATCCATCTGATGTAACTCTAAATCAAAATGAGCAACTAGTGCCATAACGATTCTGAAGGAATCTTTCGACGATACGGGTGAGAAGGTTTCGGTGTAATCGATTCCCTCTCTCTGAGTGAAGCCTTTCGCCACTAATCGGGCTTTGTATCTTTCAATGTTCCCTTTGGAGTCCCTTTTTGTCTTGTAGACCCATTTACAGCCTACTTTCTTTGCTCCTTTGGGAATTTCTTCTAAGTCCCAGACTTTATTCGTGTCCATAGATCTCATTTCATCTTTCATAGCGGCAAGCCACTTGGATGAGTCAGGACTTCTCATGGCCTCCTCATATGTAGTGGGATCTCCCTCTAGGGCTATATCCTCACTAACATACACCTCGTAATCGTCAGGAATCGCAGATTTCCTTACTCTTTGTGACCTTCTTACAGGCACATCTTGTTCCTCCACTTGAGGCTGCTCTGGTGGTGGACTGTCAGGCACAATTTCTTGTTCCGATCCTTCAGTCTCAGCCGCATCAGGAGCCAAAGGCTCAGGGGTTGCAGCAGGAGGCTCAGGGACTCGTACAATTTCTTGTTCATTTGCTGTCGTACCTGACGAACCAACATCCACACCAGGGGTTGCAACAACAGTTGGTTGAACTAGTAGTGCTGCCTCAGCAGGCATCGAGAAGTAAGGTTCTTCTACCATCGAAAATGGGACGTACATCCTCTTTTCCTGAAGGTTCACCTCTCGAGGTGCCATGCTCCCCCGGATCATATCATTTTCTAGAAACACTGCGTGTCTCGTCTCAACAAATTTCGTGTGTCTGTCTGGACAATAAAATCTAAAGCCTTTCGACTTTTCAGGATAGCCAATAAAATGGCAACTCACTGTCTTTTCGTCCAATTTTCCCTGTGAGGGGTTAAATATCTTTGCCTCAGCTGGACAGCCCCAAACATGCAAATAATTCAATGTGGGCTTTCTTCCAGTCCATAACTCGTATGGTGTCTTAGGAACAGACTTAATGGGAACCCGATTAAGTATATGAATGACGGTGGCGGTGTGGCTCTTCCGATCACTGGGTGCGCGTGTGGGAGATCGGATCCCTCTGTCGGGCTAGGGTTTAGCGGTGGCGGCTGTGGATGCGTTGGCTTCCGCGCCGGCCCCTGGGCCCCTCTTTATATAGCGCACTGTGACCGGGGGCCACAACCACGGGGAAAGGCCGCGCCCCCGATCAGGGCGCGTGACTCCCTCGAATTCGGTCTCATGACCGTTCCAAGATCAAATCCAACACACGTGGTTTCTTTTGTCTCTCCTATATATTCGGAACCTCTAAATTATTTTATTGGCATTGAGAAGCCGTTTTGCCAAACATTTTTCTAAAAGGGCTTCAGCTCCACCAAAAAAGCCGTTTCACTGAAAAAGCCTAAGCCGAAGCTATTTTTGGAGAAGCCGGAGCCCTGCCATACAAGGCCTTAGTTTTCTATGTCAGTTATGAGTCTGTAAACCTGTATATATGTAACAACCTCTGCTATGAATGAATCAAGCCGTATTATTCGTCTTCGTGGTATCGTTAGCGTTCAGTTCCTGAACCTTTCTGCTTGCCTCTCCCCATCGCCATGGTCATCGATGAGTCGGCTGCTGCTGCCACGGCTGAGGCTGAGCGCCGCGCAGCTGCTGCCGCAGCTGCCAAAGCCCGTCGCGTCCTCCAGGATAAAGTTGCTCACCATGAGCAGGCTCTGGCCGACGCTCATCATCGTCTCGCGGCGACTCTCCCGCCCACGGACGAAGACGAGGACGCCGGCTCCGTCGCCTCCGACAACTCTGCCGGCGATGCTGTCTCTGCTCCGAACAAATCTAGTGCATGTTTATGAAAACACGCAAGTTCCAAAAAAAAGAAGAAGTGCCGAACAAATCTCGGTTGATTTATGCAGCATCCAGAGAATGTTGATGGTGTAGAAACTCAAACTCCCTTCACTACCTTCACAGGATTGCTAACGGTAGTTTCTATTCCTGTATTTGAACTGCTATGGACTAATTTCAGTATTGTTGTGATCTATTCTCCTTTGTCTTTGCAGGGTCCTAGTGAAATTGATGATTTGTCTATTCAAGATCTTCTTTAGGCCACTAAATCTAGTAGCTGCTGTCACTGGAGAGGCTATTTTGTTCTTTTAAGAGGCTGAGCACTTGCTAAAAACTGTATGCTAATTGATGGTTTTTGGTGGATATTTAGCAACCCAGAAACTTATGTGTTTGTGTGCACAAGTATATCTATCGTACTGGTGGTTTAAGCTTCAAATAATTTTGTCTATTTAGAGGATTAATTATTCAAAATATTAGAGTGAAATATTTCTATACTGACAGCAGATGATGGGACGGTCATATCCCTGATTTTAGAGGTGTGCTCATCCCAACCTCTATTTTGCAGTTCTTGTTTGGTTGAAGGACAAGGTTCAAGGGATAAGAACATATGACGTGTGGGACCGCACTGTCAGCCTCTCCTCTACCTTCTTCCTTGTTCTCTCCTCCCGCACGGCCCCGTCACCCACGCCGGCCACGGCTCTCGCTGCTGGCATCGCCCCCGCGCCAGTCGCGCCTCCCGTCGGCATCTCCCGCAGCCAGCCCCGTCTGTCGCACCGGCTCCCGTGCCGGCATGCCTCCGGCGTGCCCTGGGTCCCGAGCTGCGGCCGGCGGGCATGCGGGCGGGCATGCGGGCGGACAGCCGGTGGGCAAGTGGATAGCGGCAGGCGGGCGAGAGAGCGAGGAGCGAGCCGACGGACGTCCCAGCTCCGCATCCTCCCATCGATGGTGCTCCGCTCTGCTTCCTCCCACCGGCGGCGAGCCTCCCGTGCGTCGGCTCCTCCATCCTGTGGCGAGCCGCCTGCGCGCGGGCTTCTCTCCGGCGGTACCCCCGCCCGCGTCCGCTTCCTCCAGCCGCGGGCAGCCTCGGCTCACCCCTCACGCCGTTGCGCTTCACCTCCTCCCATCGGCAGCGAGCTACCCACGCGCTGCCGAAGCCATCCGGCGGCTGGTCGCCTTGTCCCCGCGCCCGGCGATCTCTCTTTGGATGCTGCTTCGCCCGCTCGTCCCCACTAGGGATGGCAACGGGTACGTACCCGTCGGGTACTGCCGTTCCATACCCGTACCCGTGAGCAAAAAATTTACCCGCTACAATACCCATACCCGCTCGCGGGTATGAAATTTTACCCATACCCGTACCCGTGTGGGTAAAAAAACCCGTCGGGTAACCCATACCCGATTAAATATCCACTATGCACATATTTAAATAGCACAAATATGATTAATAATGGCATAATTAAAAATGTAGAACACTAAATATAAGTAAATAAATTGAAGACAATAATAAATGATATTGAAATAACCAAGTTAACTATATTTTTTTGCCTAATATACACTTATATGTGCTTAATTATATAGACTAAATGTATGGTTGAGGCGGGTATAAATTACCCATGTGTACGCGGGTATGGGTAGTATGCACCCGTACCCGCACCCGCGTACCCGACGGGTATAAGATTTTGCCCATTAACGTACCCGCGGGTGGAGAAATCATCCCATACCCGCCTTTATATCGGGTAAAACCCGTCGGGTACTCGGGTATCGGGTACCCATTGCCATCTCTAGTCCCCACCCGTCCCTCCGATTTGGAGGGGCGACGTCGTCCCAAAATCTGGGGAATGGGGACGTCCCTGTCCTACTTTATCTCCCAACCAAACAACTGAAAAATGGGACGTTCCCAACCCATTCTTCTCCATCCCCAAACCAAAAAGACCCTAAAATGCCCGAACATTCCTATATTGTTTTCTCCTCCTGACCTGGGCCCACTACTACAAAAGTCCGCTACGGTAACACCACCCAAATAACATTAGGAGTGGCTCTAATTTAAAACCGTTCCTGTTATGCCCAGGGTGGGCCCCACTTGATGCACCGCTCCTGCTGCAATCACTGCAGGAGCGGTGCGGTGCTCCCGCATGGTCATTCAGCATGAGCGGACCACCTTACCGACCGCTCCTGCTGTTGTCCGTTCAGCAGGAGCGGTTGACCTTTCCAACCGCTCCTGCTACTGCAACAGCGAGAGCGGTTGAAAAGGTCCACTGCTCCTGCTGCACCTACCGATCCTATCCAACGGTGAAGGAATGGCGCGCCCACGGTCCAAAATATTCGGACAGTCCAAAAAATTAAATCATGCAGCATGCACACTCCACAACCCATGCCCGACTTAAAATAATATGTGGCCTTCCATCAATCCTTCTAAACCACTCGTTCGTCTTCTTGCTCCTCTCCCCTTCTCTTTTCCGTTCATACCAGCACCAGGCCACTGCTAGGTGCTAGCACTCGCCCGCGCAGGGCCTAGCCATGGGGGAGCGGCAGCGAGGAGTGGCGAGGCACAACGGCGGCGCCCCACGGCCGCACTAGTGATGGCGGCTCGCGGCGGCCAGCCGGGCGCGGGCCCGTGGCGGCGGCCGAAGCCAGCCCACGGCGACGGCCTGGCGCAGCTAGCCTGTGGCGGCGACCGGATGACGCTGGCCGTGGGGGTTCGCGGCGGCCAGGAGCCAGTCCCTCGGCCCGGCTCGTCAAGCTCGCCGCGGAGACCGGCCTGGTACACATCGCCTCCGTTTTCTTGGGTTGATTTGATTAGAAACAGTGTGGGAATTGAATCTGGTGCGCGGCGCAGGTATGCTGGCCGGAGGCTCGAGGGGAGTTAAATCTTCCGCAGTTCCTAGCACTCTGCAGCACGACGCGGCCTCGCAGCGTCCATGGCGGATGCGGCGGCGAGCAGTGATGGCGGATGCGACGTCCGTGGTGGGCGGCGAGTTGGTGGCCGGTGGATGCGCTGTGTTGGCGCCCGGCAGCGGTAGCGTCGGCGCGCGGCGCGGCGCGACGTCTGCATGCGGCGCTGCAATGGCGGGTGGCAGCGCGTGGCTATGGCGGCAGACCGGAGCGGCTACGGTGGCGCAACAGCTGCGGGCTGGCGCAGCGACGGCGCGCGCGGCGGCGAGCGGCACAACGTGGATGGGAGCGGCGGCTGCGTGAGCGGTGGTTGTTGCTTTTTTTTATTTTTTTTAATCCACAGTAGGAACGGTGCATCGCTTGAGCCGTTCCTGCTGAAAAGTTTTAGCAAGAGCGGTGCATGTTTCTAACCGTTCCTGTAAGGTACTCAGCAACTTGAGCCGCTCCTGTTGAGGATACTACATGAACGATTCATGAACCGTTCCTATAACGGATTCCACTGCAGAAACCCACGAGTAGAAACATTTCTCAAAACCGCTTCTGTACGGGGTGTAGCACCGATCATGTTGCAAGTTATCGTAGTAGTGGCCTTAGCTAGGCCAAGGCTTTGCAGCTAGCTGAAAGCTGTGTAGAATGAGGAAGGCAGTTAGCAGCCATCAGATCAGAAACGTGTGGCATTGGAGAGGGGTAAAGTCAGGGCTCACTTTGCTCCGGTGAAGTCAGGCAACCTGCGCCCGGAGGGAGCAGGGTGGCTGGGTGCTTATGCCGCAGCGTGAATGAATATCGCACAGGATTCATGTCCCTCCGACCAAAACCCCAAACCAACCTAACGTTGGATGGAGACCGTCCCATCCATGGTTATTAAAAGGGTAAATTAGATATACGCCGCTGCAATTGTCAAGAGTTGAAAATCTACCATTACTATTTGCGAAATAGGACACAAGCCATTGCAACTTTCTAAGAATTTGAAATACGCCATTGTGTACATATTTGAACCGTTCAAGCCCACTTGCAGACGTATGTAGACAATCTCCAATTCCGTATGGACGGTAATGCCCCTGCCCCTGGTCATGAGACCGAACGCGCGCCTCCCTCCCTCCCCACCGCCGGCTTCTCGTCGACGCCTGCTCCGCGCCACCGACGCATGCTCCGCGCGCCTTGCCTCGGCATCATCGAGCCCCTCGTCGGAGGCTCAATGACCTGCGAGCCGAGGTTGAGATGCTCACCGCCCAGCTCCGCGCCAAGTCCGATCTCGCGGACGACCTGAAGCGCGGCCGTGGACCAGGCCGAGCGGCTGCGTGGTGCCCTGGCGGATTTGGACCGGCACGCGGCGAAGGCCGTGGCAAGGGGCGAGGAGGCCGCTGCCGCTGGGGAGCGGTGCGGGGAGCTGGTGGCCAAGCTGGCCGACAAGGAGCAGTCACTGAGGTGCTTCTTCTGTCTCCGCCGCTGCCGCCGAGCCGCACAACCGCACCTGACACCACACGACGATTCGCACAGATCGGACATCGGAGAGAGAGCGAGAGTGAGAGCGAAAGGGAGATGGCTGGGAGGCTAACCGCGGCAGGGTCCCGCATCCTAGGCGGCGGTGGCGCACGCGCCGTGGTCTCTGCCCTCCGGCACCGCGCCAGCATGGGCCTCCCCGTCGGCCGCCACACGGTCCCCGACGAGCCCGTAAGTCCCCCGCAGCCCGAATCCAAATCGAAATTCAGTCCTAGCTAGTGCTCTTTTCATCCCCGTGTGGTGAATTTCCGTCTTGAATCGATTCGATTCGGTTGCAGCTCCCCATGAATGACGAGCTTTTATGAGCACAAGCTAGGCCTGGATTTGTCCGATGAGGGGCTCGATGACACCGAGGCGAGGCGCGTGGAGCAAGAGGCAGGAGGCTCTTCGCCTCAGACTCCGTTGCCGGCGTCAGGGAAGGGTCGCAGGCCATAGATGGTGAGGGAGACGAACGAGTGAGGAGAGTGAGAGAGGAGAGGCGCGCGGCCCGTCTCATGACCAGCGGGGCCAGGGGCATAACCATCCATACAGGATTGGGGATCGTCTATATACACCTGCTAGTGGGCCCAAACGGTTCACATGTGTACACAATGGCGTATTTCAAATTCTTAGAAAGTTGCAGTGGCATGTGTACTATGTCACGAATTGTAATGCTAGATTTCCAACCCTCGACAATTGTAATGGCATATATCCAATTAACCATTATTAAAACGTCGTTTAAACGACGTTTAATCAACGTTTCTCTTCTCTGCCCCTATGTAAGTTCATACGGTTCCAAAGGATTGTGTGTCCGCCCCGACATGTTTCCGCTCCCCGCGTCCTACCCTACCTCCATCCCGCACCACCTCCCGTAGGTTGCCCCCCACCGCTACCGTGCCCGGATCGGCCCGACCCTCCCCCGTCCCACCGCCGCCGCAATTGCCCTCGCCGTCCTTTCGGAGGAGTGAGCCGCGGCGCCCACCTCTTGCCTGTCGCCGCTGCCCCTCCCCTCATCTCTCTCTCCATCGCCTCCATCCCCAGTGCCGCCCTGCCGCCACCTTCACACGGCGCCGCCCCGCCTCGTCATGGCGACACCTTACCCTCGGCGCGGTCTTACCTTGTCACCCCGACGCCTCACCCCCGGCGCGGCCCCACCTCTGCGCTGCGCTGTGCCGCCGGCGCCTCCCCGCCTCTGCGCTACGCTGTGCTGCCGGCGCCTCCCCTGGGCGGCCCTGTCTCGGTGCCGCTCCGTCTCACAGTTAAGGTGAACTCTGTCCCGCTCTCTTCCCTCTTACACACACAGTCTTTTTGTTAAAAAAAAGCGATCGTTCTGGTTTTTAATTTTTATAAATAACATTTTTAATTGTGTATGTGTAGATAGTTGGATGAGTGATCGTTCCGTTTTCCAGTTGGATGGGTGATCGTCCAAAAACTCGTCCTGCAACCAGCGTGAACTTGTTTTATACTTCTTGCAGGCTCACCTGCAGAGCCTGCAGGCGGCAGGCCCGCTACCCAATCGCCTGCAAGATCTGTTAGACTGTAGTGTCGTAGTGATTGACATCACAGGATTATATACCAGGCACCCGCGGGCCATGAAAAATTCCCAGGCGACTTGCAGCCCGCCCCACTTACATCCTACATCCCCAGGACATGGGCGCTGACAGCTCAAGCATGTCACGCACCACTGGAGAACGGGGGCTTCGGATGAGTTTCAGTTTATCGTAAAAAAGGGCAAATATCTGCACCCGATATTGATGTTGTCTTTAGCGATATAGATGTTGTCTTTAGTATCGGGTGAAAAGGTGCTAGCCCCTGACCAGTCATTAGTATTGTTTGGCAATACAAACCCATACTAAAAGGTATCCTTTATTATCAGATGAAAATATGCTGGTCCCTGCCGAGTCATTAGTACTAGTTGGCGATACAAACCCATACTAAAAGATATCATTTAATATTTGGTGAAAAGGTACACAGACATTAATGCTTGGGAAGGTTTTAGTGTCGGGTGCTATTACCAACCAATACTAAAAGGTACCCTTTTATTGGTTCTTAACACAAACCGGTGGTAAAGCCTTACCAACGATACTAAAACCTTTCAGATACTTACAATAAAAGAATAGCATCCCCTATGTAATTAGATATAACTGTGTGGTATAGTAGTTGGTTAGTTCGCGCATAATGCTATTGGTCTTGAGTTCGAGGTCCAACGAAAACATATTTTTCAGCTTTTTACGAACTTTCGGTACCGGGTTCTACCATGGTTTGTAAAACCGATATTAAACCTGATAGCATTAGTGTCGCTTTCATAGTACTTGTTGCACCAGGGAACTAACAAGTAGCACCCTGGAGAGCTTCACACAATAGAACGGGGAGATGTATGTAGACCGTAGGGATCGCTCCTCCTTGCTGCGGCTCACGATCGGCAGAGACAGCTAGCCGATCAATTGGCAGTGGTGGTTGGGCGTGCCACTTGGTTAACGACCTAACCAGGAAGGTTGTGGTTGCGGTGGTGATGGTGATGGTCAGCTTCTATTCCCCTGCAAAGATTACACAAACAAGGGAAACATTAGATACTAGCCTGATCGCTTGGATCGGCTCTTCCTGCGTCGGGTCTTCCACATCGGCTCTGATGTATTTGCCGATGGTGCATTGTATACAAATAAGCGATAAAGATAAAGCAAAACCAGTCTAGATCTAATCTAGACAAGCAGGCTTTAATTAAATACTTCCGTGCTTATACAGCCAAACATGTGATAAAGATCATGCTTAATAAGATAAAAAAAGCAAATCAAGCAAATCATTATAGCTATCGGCAAAAGATGAAAAGATTAAGAGACGATCTGTAAATATATCTTCTAAAGCCAGGTCAAGTTTGAGTATGAAACTTGCATTATGCTAATCTTACAAAACTCGTCACGTAGCAAAAGAGCATACATCGTAAAGATTATTAACATAACACACATAGTATGCTTGTAAACCGATCTATAACGTGAAGATGTACTTATAAGGGATCGGCAAACATACAAAGATAAAGATAAACCTCGTGGCAAACTTGGTTTATCACGGGATTCATCTAGATAAACGATGCATCTCATGCTGAGTTAGGTTCACCATGAGATTCATCGAGGTAACTACTGGATCTCGTGCCAAGCTGCACGAGATTTATCATGATAATTAGCAAACCGTGCCATAAAAAATGCTTCAGTACATGATTTGTCAGGCGACTAACGTCTAATGCCCGGATGAAAAAGATCATTAGGGCAGCATGACGATTCCCTGAAACTCTAGTCGCTAGAGGTGGTGATGCGCCGAGGGAATATGGAGACAACCGCTGCTTGATGAACGTGTGTCGTCGATCTTATTCAATAACAAAGGGTACATATTTATAGTCCAGAGACCTGGGCGGCAAGCCTGCCCTTACTTAATTAAACTACAAATCCTAACCGACTCGAATTGGACTCTTTTAACTAATCATTAATCTACGATACAATGCCCAATAGCCTGTTTTAACACGCGTTATCGTTTCCTTGGACAGTTTCTCCTCAGCCGAAAGCCGATTTTGGCTCATTAACAGAAACGGCCAAATTCTGATGTTAACAGTACTAGTAGCGAATTCAACACTAAAAGGGGGTTTCCAACCAATGTTGATGGCCTCTGTGTAGTAGTGACCGTGCAGGGACGAAGGTCACCCAAAATTCCAAATTAAGCTTCACAGCGGGGTACCGAGGTTTGGGATGGACTAGCGTTCCATGCACATGTTCACGACCGGACCAGATTACTACAAGGTTCGGATATTAGTTGCTTAGATTAAATGGATCGATCTGATGGACAGCTCTAGAGACAAAATAAGGCCTCCACTCTCCATGCTACCCCAAAGCACTGATAGCGACGCCACGCGTTGGTTCAATTATTAAAGAGATCATGACCAAAGTTTAAGCTTAGTCGACGACCTGAGCGACACTTGGGTCACACTCACACTCACAACAATGCTATATTCACACGCTCGACCAAGCCCCCCATAAAAAGCAGAAATAAAGGACCTGCCTTGCCCAAAAGAAAAAAAAAAAAAAGAACCACAGCAACCTTTTTTAATTAACCATGCATTACCCTCAGCAAGTCATCAGCTAGCATCTATCCCGTTTATTGAGCTGAATCATTGATGGAGGCTAAAGTAAAGGTTTTTGCATGCTATACCTAACTATCCCGGCGAGCGAGAACGCCGCCAAATTGTTGAGAACAATTCGATGGATCCACTGACGATCATCGATTGATCACTCATTCACTCTGCCCCTTTATGATCACTTGTCACCATCCATCTGCTTCATATCTCCTTTGGGCGCTGATTGCCGAACTCCTAACTGCCATATAACAATCGTCTCTCTAAACCACCAATGCAGCCACTGCACCTTTCTCCGTTTCACTGAATACTACTATTTCCACGTATATACCTGCTGCCTCACACAAGATGTGACCGAGAGTAACATGCATGCTCAAGGGGAAAGAGGATGGAGGAGATGTGCACGTTCTCCTCCATCGCTTTCCTCCAACACACACCGCTCTGTCCCTGCCTGCCTACCTCTACCTATTTGCATTTCACTACAGAAAAAGCATAAACTTTCATGGACCAACATTTTTTCGTGGAACGGCCCATGTAAAACTTATAGGAATTTTCGTAGGTCTCCTAACCGACGAAAAACAGGATATTCTTTCGTGGGTCAGGAAGGGAGCCCAAAAAAAAAAAAGGACTTTTTCGTTCGTCAGCCGCCGCGCTGGCCGACGAAAATATACCTTTTTTTTCGTGGGCTCCATGTTCCCCTCCCGGCCCCCTCGCCCGCTGCCGCCTCCCTCCCCCTCGCCCACCGCCGCACGCCGCTCGCCCTCCCCGCCTCCTCCCTCCCCCTCGCCCGCCGCCGCCACTCACCCGCCGCCGCCTCCCTTGCCGCCCACCGCCGGTGCCCCTGCCGCCCACCGTCGCCCGCCGCTCGCCCTCCCCGCCTCCTCCCTCCCCCTCGCCCGCCACCGCCTCCCCTGCCGGTGCCTCTGCCGCCCACACCGCCGGTGCCTGCCTGCCGCTCGTTGCGCGCCCTCCCCGTGCGCCCGCCGCACGCCCGCGGCGCCCGTGCCCCGCGGCCTGCCCTCCCCGCGCGGTGTCCCCACGCCGTCCAGGCGCTCTCCCGGCGCCTGAGCGAGCAGGCTGCCCCCTTGAAGCGCCGGCCCTGCCTCCCCTTGGCGCCGCCGGCCCCTCCGCTGTTGGCCGCATCCCCAGGGCGCCTCCGCGGTCCGGGTTCCCGCGGCCCCGACGCCAGTGCCGCCCGTGGGGCGCCGCCGGCCCCGACTGCCCCGGCCTGGGCGCCGCCGCTACCCAGAAGCCCGCGGCCCCGCCACCCCCAGCTGCCCGCCGCTGCACGCCACCCTCGCGCTTGAAAGGTATAAACTTGATGGCAATTTGACTTTGACATTGGACTATGCGATTGATTGGTATATGCATTCTCTACCGTGATTAGGTTTTTATATATTGGTTTTTTCGTCGGCCATGTTCATAACCGACGAATCGTGATTAATGTTAACGATGTGTGGTACTATTGTGATTATGTTATTATATTGATTTTTTCGTCGGCCATGTCCAAAACCGACGAATCGTGATTACAGTTAATGAAGTTAATGATGTGGTAGGATTGCTATTAGAGAGTTAAACATGTTGATGATTAGATTAGATTTTAAATTAATCCATCTTGGTGAATAATCATTTTATGTGATTCGTAAACTGTCTTCTTACAGTTTAACGATTTTATGAGATTCTAAATTGTTTTGTTACTGTTTATGGTGGCATATGATTACTGTTTATTTGTTTGTGCACTTAATTTATTTTAACCGTTATTTTCTAGAGTTTTAGAGTTTATTGCGCAAACCAGTAGTTAACCCTAGGCGTCACCCGTTCCGGAAGCACGTACATCGCATTTATGGTGGTGTTTGGACCTAATGAAGTTGCACAATCTATGGATGCATGGATTGTATAGTTTCATTCGATCCAAACATAGGATTACTTGTGATGTGCGTGGTTCCGGGATTGTCCACGTATTTGGACAGCCGGAGAATGGGGGTGGCCGCATGTGATTCGTGTACGTGTCCGATGATCCGAACGAGATTTCGACACCATAACCCAGTTGTTCTCCGTCGCACCAGGAACATGCGTGCGTTCGGAGAACAGCGGGGTTATGCTGCCGAAATTTCGTTCGGATCATCGGGCATGTCATGAGTCGCATGAGGCCACCTCCATTCTCGGGTGGGTTTAGGGCCTTTCCTAGTAGGGTTCTTTGTTATCACCTAAGCCACGTGTCGCTACTATATGATGAATTTTGGTCGGTGGTTTAGCCTCGAGAATGGGCGACAATCGAAAGGCTATGTATGAAAGATGGAGAAAGAATGAGGCACACTCTAGGGAATGGCAGGCAATCGCAGAGGATTTTCTCAAGCAAGCATTCAAGGTGGCAAGAGGTCCTATCATGCCATGTCTGTGCCTTGACTGTAATAACGGGTCGTACAAGACCAGACATGTGATGGAGGAACACCTATGTAAATTTGGGTTTATGCCTGATTATCTTGTATGGCATAAGCATGGAGAGCAAGCCCACCATTGCATCTTAGAGCTGGCTCAGCAAAACCGTGATGGCATGATGATGGATATGCGGAATGACCTTGCTATGGGGTTTGAGTTTGATCCAGAAGAGGACAATCAGCCACCGCCAGAGGTGCATGAATTCTATCGACTGTTCGATGCCGGTGGTGAGAAGCTGCATGATCATACCGAGAAGTCCGTGCTTGATACGGTGTCGAGGCTTATGGCGATAAAATCGGATCACAACATTTCGAACAGTTGCTTCAATGACATCACCAAACTGGTGTTTGAGGTTATCCTATCTGATCATAAGCTGCCGAAAAACTTATATTTCGCGAAGAAGATGATGGCAGGTCTTGGGATGAAATATGAAAAGATCGATGTCTGTCCTAGCATCTGCATGCTATTTTGGAGGGAGGATGATAAACTGAGAACATGTAGGCACTGTGGGAAGTCTAGGTACATTCAGGTGAAAAATGAGGCAGAGGAGAACGTGGACACAACGGTGCCGGCTAAGCAGTTGCGGTATATGCCCATCATCCCTCGTCTGAAGCGGCTATTTCTTTCTATGAAAATAGCTAAGAGTATGAGGTGGCACAAAGAACGCAGACGTGGCAGCCAGAGTGAGGATGTAATGGTGCATCCGGCAGATGGCGATGCATGGAAGGCACTGGACGAGTTCGATCCTGAGTTTGTGAGAGACCCAAGGAGTGTCCGTCTTGGGTTGGCGACAGATAGGTTCAGACCTTTCAGTACTTCTGCGAGCCCATACTCTTGCTGTCTAGTTTTCATCATGCCATACAATCTTCTACCTGAGATGGTGCTTAAAGATGAATTCATATTTCTTGCGCTCATCATTCCAGGACCTGAACATGCAGGGAAGAATCTCGATGTCTTCCTACGCCCGTTAATAGAAGAACTCAAAGAATTGTGGACAGGGGTGAAGGCTTATGATAGTTACGCTAAGAAAGAATTTAACATGCGTGCCGAATACTTCTGGTCAGTACATGATCTATTGGCCTATGGCAATTTTGCTGGATGGTCTGTGTCTACAGTGTCCCATATGTATGGATGACTCAGATGCATACAGGCTACAAAATGGTGGAAAATTCACTTTCTTTGACTGCACTCGAAGGGAGCTTCCTCCAAGGCACAAGTTCAGGCACTCGACTACTGCATTTCAAAAGGGTGTAAAAGTCACAAAGCTACCATCAAAACGTAAGACTGCAAAGGAGATAATGGCACGGCATAGACGTCTGAAGGTTGATCCGAGCACCAAAAGGTTTCACGGTTACGGTAACCTTCACAATTGGACTCACATTTCCTTAATTTGGGAGTTGCCTTATGCTGAGGCTTTGATGCTGCCGCACAATATCGATCTCATGCACCAAGAGCATAATGTCACGGAAAGCATCGTAAGCATGTGTTTTGATGTGACAGAGAAATCCAAAGACAATATCAAAGCAAGGAAAGACTTAGCATTGCTTTGTGATCGTCCCAATCTTGAGGTATGGTTAAATGGGAAAGGAAAGGAGTGTAGACCACGAGCCGAATATTGTCCTAAGCCCAAAGAAAGGAAACAGATATGCAAATGGTTGAAGACCCTGAAATTTCCAGATCGCTATGCAGCTAACCTAAAGCGGGCTGTAAATGTGAAGACCGGACTGAAGAGTCACGATTACCATATCTTTATGGAAAGGCTCCTACCTGTAATGTTTCGTGGTTATTTCAAAGACGACCTGTGGAGGTTGTTAGCCGAGCTCAGTTATTTCTACAGACACTTATGTGCTAAGACAGTCTCGAAGAGTTTGATGGTGAAGTTTGTGAGAGAAACTCCGGTGCTTGTATGCAAATTGGAAAAAGTGTTTCCTCCTGGTTTCATGAATGTGATGCAGCACCTGTTGATTCACTTGCCCTGGGAAGCATTGGTTGGTGGACCCGTTCAATGCAGGTGGATGTATCCTATAGAAAGGCAACTTAAAAAACTTAGGTCTACTGTACTCAACAAGGCTAGGGTTGAGGGTTGTATCGCTGAGGCGTTTGCTCTTAAAGAGATGTCACACTTCACCAAAAAGTATTTCAACAAAGTAGACGTTGAAAATCAAGCCAAGCGGAACCACAAAGCGACCTTCGGATTTTCCAGTTCCAGGGTACAACATGTGGACCTTCGACTGTACGCTATGTGGACGAATCAGAGCTGAACTTGTTTTTGTTGTATATGTTTAGCAGCATGAAAGAAATGAACAAATATTTCGAGTATATCATCTTCTGATTTCATTCTGTACTCTTTGATTTATATCTACTGTCATCTCTAAGTATCAAATAATCTCGTTCTCTCTGAATATCAATAACGCAGGTTGTTTGAAAAAGAGTATTGGACATCCAATGACCGACCCACCGCCAAGCAATTAGAGAACCTAATGCACAATGGGCTACGTGGTGGTCTTAATTTTGTGCAGTGGTTCCGCAAGCATGTAATTAGCATCTCATCATCTCTTCGATCATACGTGACCTTAACTTGCTTCTCTAATAATGATGCTTTCTTACGTAGTGTCTTACTGATGGAACCGTCTACAAAGACCTAACCCACCTGTCTCATGGTCTTGTGAGGGCAAGGAACTACAGTCGATACGATGTTTCTGGATTTCGTTTCAGAACAACAAAATTAGAGAAGGCTCGTCCATTTGCAGCCACTGTCAATAGCGGAGTTATGACACCGCTTATGATGCTAATGAGAATCTAGTTCACTACTACGGTGTCTTACAAAACATCGTTAAGTATGAATTTGATGGTCCCAAAGCACTAAGTCTGGTGTTCTTTGAATGTGATTGGTTTCATCCACATAATGGCACTCGACTTGACAACTTTGGCATGGTCGAGGTGAAGCATGGTTCCAAGCTTCAAGGCCAAGACAATGTCGTTCTTGCTTATCAAGCTGAGCAGGTTTACTACCTGCCATATCCTCATCCTAGCTTGCATGCATGGTTGGTGGCATTTAAAGTTAACCCCCAAGTCATGCCTCCTGGCGACGAAGGGTACAATGAAGACGATGACCATGATGTGTTCCAAGAAGGAACGTTCAAGAAAGAATGTTCTGATGATGATGATGACAACGATGGCTTTCAACAAGACGTTAGGATTCAAGCCGAAATGCTTCAAGGTGAAAGGTTTCATGTTAGTGATAGGGACGCTCTAGAGTTGTTACACGAGAAAGATAGGGACTTAATAGAGGAACCCACATGTCAGCAGAAATGGCCCATTACTAGAAAGTCAAAAAGAATTAAGGAGATGGCACGACTCAAAAAACAAGTGAGCATGCAATGAGTCAACGAAGCCAAATCAGATGCTGATGATTCTTGATAAGTATGTATTGTATGATGTGTTTTCTTGAATTTAAGACTTTCAAATTGTACCTGTTGTTTCTATCATGTGTTTTCTTGAATTTAAGACTTACAAATTATACATGTTGTTTCTATTATGTATTTTTATGAATTTAAGACTTACAAATTATACCTGTTGTTTCTATCATGTCTTATTCAAAATGTATACTAACCTACCTTTTGAATCAGATGCATATGTTCAGGCACAGGAAGAGTAAGGCTGCCTCTGCCTCCAGCGGCAGTCTTTTTCAGGGCACCTCCCAGAGCAGAGAAAGGCAACAGAAATTTATGAGTTTAATGGATGAGGCAGCTAGGGAGCAGGTGGTTGACACTCATGCGTCTAGGGAGGACACGGGAGGGGGTGGTGGCACCAACTTGGGAGGGGGTGGTGGCACCAACTTGGGAGGGGGTGGTGAGACCAACTTGGGAGGGGTTGGTGATGCGGGAGCTGGAGGTCAGACTGACGAGGAGGAAGACGTGGTTGTTGCTGATGCTAGTGAGACAGGTTCTTCATCAATAATTAGGTATCCTTGATATTACTGTTTTGCAAAGTTAAAGTTATTTTTATCTTTCAACTGACTTTAATCCGTTTGGCTATATGTAGGTTTTGAAAGTGTAATTCAGTTCGTACGAGGCCAGCTGATATTGAGAAGCTGCTGATCAGGCCACTTGGAGAGACATGAGTCTAATCAATTGACATATAAGCTGAGTAGGTTTATAATGTATACATCTATTGTTGGCCCCTTGTATATTTCAACAAATCCTCTTTGTAGGTCGTGGGACGACGTCAAATGGGAAGGTAATAAAGGCCCCACGCACCAAGATCAACGGTGTATTGGGGGCCCTCTGTCGTTACCACTACCCTGGCATGGTTGTAGTGAACGGTGAGCGTCAGGCGACTACTCGCTGGGCACACTGTGGCCTTAAGAGGGAGGTTTTGGAAGATGGTGTCGAGGGTAGGAGTCTATAGGGCATTGTCTGGGACGAGTTTTGGGTGAGTTGACGTACATTGTAATTTTCATTGGTACATGTGCATAATAATTCATCTGAGTTTGTTTTGTTTCATATGCAGACCCGGTACTACACGGATACGGACCAAGATGACCGTGAAGCTATGAAGGCGCTGAAGAGGCACTTTAGCAAATCTGCCGAGAAGGTCATTAATGATTCACTTTACAATGCAAGGATCACGGCTGTCTGCCACTACTATAAGTCGGTGAAAGGAGAGAAAATGAACAAGAAAAAAGGAGCCAATAGGATATACCTTAAGGAAGAAGAGTACCTCAAGACCGAGGTTGATTGGCTTGTGAAGGACATAGAAGCTTGGAGGTGGTTGGCCAAGCTGTGATCCTCACTTGAGTGGATTGAAAAGTCACAGCAGAAGCGAAGCAACAGAGGGCAGGATCCGGGGCACAAGTACGGAGCAAATGGACACTTTGGGCTTTAGCGACGCATGGTAAGCATGTAGCTCAATGGTTGCCACAACCATATATTCTTTGAGGTCATTTATGTAAAATGCTTGTCATATGTGTTTGCAGGAGGCTAAGAGTGGAACTAGCCAAGGCTTCATGAATGTATTCCTTCGAGGCCACCGAGGTCCTGATCCGAACAACACCGATGTTTTGTGCTCCCAGGCGGCCAAGGACAAACTGGTAAGCAATATTACTTGTTATACAAAGTTTGGTTTTGGCAATATTACTTGGTGTGCTCATTGTTGGTTTGTAGGAGGCTTATGGGCAAGAAATGGTGAAGCGACACGGCGAGGGTGTCCAGTGGATGCAGCAGCCTCTAGATGTAGATGCTTTGTATCACAGCGGTGAGGGTAGAAGACATGGCAGGTTTGCTCCCTTGGATTAGTTTCGTTGCTTGTTTGATGCGCCTTTGAGATCCTAGTAACATGTCATACGTGGAATCGTTGTTTGTAAGTACACCTTTGGCATAGGGGTTGTTGACTACAACCGTTCTGTCTCGTGTGGGATCATCGAGTACGTCTACAGCGACTTCTCGACAGTCCAGGGTTGAAGAAGCACAAGAGAAGGCTCGCGAAGCTCGAGAAGAGGCTCGCCAGGCGCGACAGGAGGCTCGCCAAACCCGCGAGGAGAGTCAACAAGCCATGGCGTACATGTCTACATTTATGCAGGTAAATACATTGCACTATTGCTGTTGTTTCTATTTGATACCGTTTTGTGAATTTAACATCACTTAATACATTACAGCAACTGTCGGCTTCTCTCGGTCCTAAGGTGAACTTGCCACCGTTCTGCCCTCCTGTTTTCACTTCACAGCAAGGCCAGCAGGTAAATATGCTTAGTCTATTCGTTACTTTTTTCGACAAGCCCAATTCGAATCAGATGTTAACTTGATCTCAACATTAGCCACCTCAGGCATGGATGCTACCCCAGGGCCCGCAGGGATCTGGAGGGTGACTGGCGTGGCCGGCAACACAAGCCTCACCTGCAGGGCTCGCAGATGCCACCACAGGGCTTCCCGCCACATATGGGGTGGATGCAACAGGGTCCTTATTGGGTACCAGGTCCGGGTCCCAACTATGGCCCTTGGATTCAGCCACTTCCGGCTACGCAGGTACGAGCACTACATCGAGCTAAGTAACTTAAGTAACGCTATTGGACTCTATATTTGGACATCTGGATAACGCTAAGTAACTTAAGTACCTTTTAACTCATGACTTGACCTTTTAACTTGAATTGATTCTTGTTCAATATGAAACATGTTATGTTTGCGATATACACTAGTGATTTAGCTCAACTTCAATTACCTTTTAACTTAGGACTTGAGCTTTTAACATGTTATGTCTTCACCTTTTAACATTGCACTTTAAAATTAAGACTTGTGATATACACTTTTAACTCATAACATTGCACTATTGATAAACTTGTGGCCACATCTGATTCGTTCATTTGCAGGTATCAGGCTCACATCCCGGCAATGTGACTCCTGATGCAGAGCTCGACCCCAACGAGTACTTGCGCAATTCAGTCGGAGGATCTGGAAGCGGCCACAACTCCAACAATCCACAATCGTAAGGGTGTCGAAACTGTTGAGAAGTGGACACATTTGCTTATGTTTGTTGGTCTGTTTGAAATATGTTGGATTGGACTATGTATGGACTATGTATGTTTGTGGTGTGGATTTGAGGAATTAAGATGGACTTGTGTGTGTGGTATTGTTGGAATGATGATGGCTTTTATAAATATGAGACGTATGAATGATGGTTGTGGTTTGATATATATTGTGAGAGTTTTCTGATGTGATATTTCTGTTGTATATATGTGTATGCTGTATATTGTGATTTCTGTTGAATGGAAATAGAAAAATAGCCCTGTTTGGGGGTTCCCATGCTTTTTCGTCGGCCAACAGGAAGCCCACGAAAAACCTGGCGGCTGGTGGTCTTTTTCGTCGGCCCACGTGGCCCATGAAAAAGCCTGGCGGCTGGTGATCTTTTTCGTCGGCATTGGGAGGGGCTGACGAAAAAGGATGTTTTTTGTCGGCCCAGCAGGAAGCCCATTGTGGGGGGGGCTGACGAAAAAATTCGCGTTTTTTCGTCAAGTTTTTTTTCGTTGGGTTTTTCATCGATCGGCCCACGAAAAAGAACCTTTTTCATGGGTTTCTGCTCTTTTGGCCCACGAAAAAAACCGTTCTCCTGTGGTGTTTGATGTGCAGTGCGTGCATGCCAAAGTGAACCAAGGATCAAAGCTGCAGGAATTCCTAGGGCTGTGTTAAGAGGGAGCAAAATACGGAATTTCTACACTGAGTGGAGTTTGAATTTGGTGAGTGGGATGATCCTCTTTAGTGAATGGGATGATCCTCTCCCTGCTAGACTCAGCCTCAGCCCCAGACATTACAGGCAAAGGGACGTACGTATAGGTCATGTAGCGATCAATGCATGTAGGAGTAGATCATTTCTTGGGCACACTGTTCAGTTCTCTCAGCAGCTAGCCTGCAGCTAGCTAGGTCACTATTGGGCACTTGGCAGTTGGCTCTCGATATCTCTAGGGGAAAGAGATGTCGTGTGACGCGGGCTGAGCAAGAAGACGACAGAGCATCGAAGCTGGTCTACAGGTACTGACACGTAGTCAGCAGCCGATCGAGACCACTGTCGCGATGGTGGTCGCCAGTCCAAGCACGCATCGGAGACCCAATCATGCTTGCAATCTGCAGCGAGTGGGGGTGCTGAGGTATCTCCAAGGGCACCTCTATCTCCCCATCCCCTATTACTGTTGCAACAATCTCTACTCAAAGCTAGTAACAGTACCGTAACAGTATAACATTTAATTTTAAAAGTCCAATATAAGAGCTCTCTTGGAGATAGCCTGAGATAATCAGTCCCGTCGTACCATAAGGCCTAGAGCTTGCCCCGTTTGGATTAAGAGCTAAATTTAATTTTACTCTCGTCAAATCGGATGTTTGGACGCTAGTTAAAAGTATCTAATTAAAAAACTAATTAAACAGATGAAGACTAAACGGCGAGACGAATTTATCAAACCTAATAAATCTATGATTAGCAAATGTGATGTTACAGTAACCATTCATTAATCATGGATTAATTAAGCTTAATAAATTCGCCGTTTAGTTCTCGTCAGTGTAATTAGTTTTTTAATTAACTATATTTAATACTTTTAACTAGCGTAACGCCCTAAAAATCGGCCTAATATAAACTGCGTGAACACATCCTTTTAAATCTTAATTCTTTCCAAATCCTACAAAAACCCCTCCAAAACACACCCCCTCCAAAAATATCAAAACCAGAAAACAAAAAGAAAAAGAGAAAATAAGGAAGGGCCAAAATCCTACTTCCCAAACCCAACCCCCCGGCCTTTTTTCCCCCCCGGCCCACTTCCCACCTCCCTACCTGCCTGGGCCAAGCAGGCCCGGCTCGCCGGCCTGCCTACTCCCCCGCTGGGACAGCCCGCCGCGCCCCCCTCCCTCACTCAGGCCGACACGCGGACCCCGCCCGTCAGACCCACCTCCCTCCTTAGTCTGACGGGCAATGCCCGCGCGACCGCGGCGGCAGCGGGGCTCGCCGTCCACCTCGCCCCCCTGGCCACCGCATTGATGAGCACCCGGCCAACCCCGACGTGACCCCTCCTTGCCCCGTCTCGCCGCTGCGCCACCCAGCTGCGGCCGCTACCCGCATGCACGCCGCGACACCGGCACGCGCCGCGGCGCCGGCGCACATGGCCTGCCCGGCGACGAGTCTCGTCGCTTGGCAGCTGCGAGCCCCCTCTCTGCGCGCCAGAGCCGAGCCCCACCGTTGTCCCCACAGCTCGATAGCACCGAGCTCCCGGCCAAGGCCGCTACACCGACGGCAAGCCACCGGTGCCACCTCGCCCCGCCGCTACAAAAAACCCCTCGCTCCGCAAGCCCGAGCACGCCACCACACTGAACCATCCCACGGCAGCCGCACCGGCCTGAGCCTCACCGGAGGAAACTCCGGCGTGGCCCCTCGCCCAAGTGTGAGCACACACACCATCGCGGAGCCCAAATTCCCCCTCTGCACACCGCCACCGTTCAAATTCAGGTGAGCAACACCTTCGCTACACCACCCCGCACCTTTCCCACCCAACCTTGGCCCGAATCCGCCCCGGGGACAACCCCAGCGTGGTGCCGTGCCGCCCATCGCCACTGCACGCCCCCCCCCGGCGCTCGTCGCCAGGGCAGTTGCACATCCCCCTCGCCCTGGGTGAGGCATCATGAGGTTCGCCTCGATGACCTCTACCTCACGGCACCGGCCTCGCCACCGGAACCGCCTCACCGGAGAGGAACCGCCGGCGAGCCGTCGCCTCCCCCCATAGCCGGTCCACCCGAACCAAACCGAACCGCCGCCGTTCACTTCCTCCAACGCTGTCACTCCCGCCCACTCACTGACACGCGGGCCCGGCCGCGACGCCGTCGCCCCGCGCCGTCACGCCCCCGCCGCGCCTCCTGGGCCGGCCCAGAGGCCGCGTGCCCGTGGGCCTGGGAGGCCAAGCTCTCTATGGGCCAGGCTGCGCCAGTTTCGGCCCGAGAAGCTTTTTTCCATTTTCCAGAAAAGTTTATTCCTACCCCCTACATGAAAACCCACATATCTTGTCCATTCCTACTCCGATTGCGGCGATTCTTCTTCCTAAATTCTTCTAAAAACACCCTCTATCTAATCCAATCTCTCTCAAAAGGTTTGGTGCATAAATGTTTGTATTTACTGTATGTTTTTGTTTGTGCGCGCTAGACGCTATTCCGGAAGAACCCCAGGAGCCGGAGGCAACCATCGGCGACCAGGAACCCGACGGACCTAGTACCGATCTCCACTGGGCGAAGACTTAGACGACGGCAAGTCCACTGGAATCCTCACTTGATGCATAAAATTCCTAGTTATGCAAAATAAACCTTCCGGACAGTTCAACCAAATAAAACATGCATTGTTTTTGCTTGCTAAGGTAAACCCCACTAGGGTAGCTCCTCAAACCTAACTAGAAGTAGTGCGCATAGGTGGGATCGCTCATTCAACTTTATATATCTTAAACTTGATAATGGGATTGGGATTCTGGTTAAAGAACCTGGCTGGGTTGGGAATGAGAAATATTTGGGTGGGTGTGTTTTCGAAATAAAATGGGGAAGAACCCCGGTAACCGACTTTGTCGAAATACGGCTACGCGCCGAACTAGCCATCTGAGGGCAGGGTATGAACGGTAACTTAGCAACCCGCGGTTACCCAGGTCCCGGGATTCGTGGAGATGACCGGGTAGGTGGATGCTCGCGGTGCCGAGCAATGGAAAGGGGGAATGCTTCTACCTGAGCTCTGAAGGACCAAGTTGATCTACATCTTGCCTAACTCTTTTAGTACAACCACTCGCTCTGTATGAGGCATTGGCTAGGCCCGAGCCAGAGTGGATAGCCTAGAAGCTTCTGTGTTGGCGCACAATGGGCAAGGGAATGGGTTGTGTGCCGAGGGGGTGTCGAGGGACACCAGGGTGCGGTTCGGTGGCCCGAACCTCTAAAGTACTGCTAGGTGATGAAACAAAGGCAACGGCTCGGTTTGAAATTCGGGCGCTTACGACGGTAAGTAGCCGCTGAGTCCAACTTGTGGGAATTAGTACAACTCTGGCCAGTAGTAAAATCTATTCGAATAGTCCGCGTCCACTGGTATGGATGGGTTACGGCTTGGTATTTCAAATAGCAAGTTTTCATAAATTAAAACCAGATGGGTATGGGTTGGAATGTGTGGTTGTGATTTTGGGAACAACGGCGGAGGTGGGTTATATTTGGGATGTGCTAGTCCGTTTGGGCCGACAAGTCCAGTGGCTACCTCCTTTTGAACAAAACCCTGTTTTCATAAAGCAAAATTTGACTACTAAAATGAATCTTGCATTATTTCTCGCAAAAACACTTGAGCTCCATATATAGCCTCGCATATAGCTATAGGTAACCTCCCAAAACTCTATATGAGGAAGGTGGGCTTGCGAAGTACGAAAGTACTCACCCTTGCTTTATTGATGTTTTTCCAGATAGCTCCGACGAGTTGTTTGAGCTGCTCTTCGGCTAGGTCACGGTCCTGCTTCCCAACTAGCCTATGGCATTGGGCCCAAAGAATTAGCTTCCGCTGTATCTTATTTGCATGCAATATTTATGTAATGGTTTGTAATCGTTAAGTCTGGACTCTGTACTACTTGAAATAAATGTGTCGCTAGACCTTGGGACTAGCATTTGTATCACATTTGGGTTTCCAAGAAATTGGGGACGTTTCAGGTGGTATCAGAGCCATAGGTTGGCCGTAGGACGTGACCATAAGTTTAGAATCCAAACTTGGCACATGAGTTTATATCACTTCTTACCCCTTATTCACACCTTTTTCTTCTCTTGATCCGGATAGCTCCATTCCAGACGCATGATGGACAAGTTAAGACGGGGTTCGTGAAGCTCCTTGGCGACTACACCAAGTTTTTGGGTATCCAGGGAGAGCCAAGCTATGAGACTGTGGAGCACCGCAATGAGGACACCATGGGTTGCACAGTGACAGTTCGCATAGGCACCAGTATACACCACCCGGGCTTCAGCTCCACCACCCTTGGCCATATCGCTACATCCACCTAGCAGATAGCCGCTCGCAACGCCCTCTGCTGCCTATGCGCCATCTACGAAAAAGAAATCTACCACTCCTGCCTCCGCTTCTTCCCACCAGATGACAAAACCTCCCCTAGATGGCAGCAACGCCTTCATAACCTAACCACAGCCCAGACGTACAAAAAGACTCCCATAGTCCGCCACTTGGCCGACTACCTGCTCACCCTAGACCACCACATCTCTAGGGTCAACTCCGAGCTTTTCTTTAGCCACCGCCAGATGCTGTCAGGTGCAGCCCAGGTTAAGAAGCTCAAAAGGGAGAATGTGGCACTAAGAAAGGAGCTTACAAGTCTCAAGAGGCGGCATGCAGCTCTTAAGGATCGTGAGCGTGCGGCTTGGGACACGGTACGCCGTGTGCGAGCAAAAGTGGCCAATCAGCATAAGGAGACACGCAAAACTGTAGGGAAGAAGACAGCAAACCAGGAAAATATGGACTGTCAGATTGATGCTGTTGCTGAGTGTGACTGGAGTAACTTCCCTCCCATTAGTGAGGCTTTCAACTGCCTCTTTCCAGAGCCAGACCTCTCCCTTCCGCTTGTGTTTTCACCGGAGGGTGATCGTACCAACCTCCTAGACGATCTGCTAGCTAGCTTAGATTAGGGGTCACACTAGTATAGAAGTCACCCTTGTGTAAAAGCTGTTCAAGCTTCCTATGTATCGTGTAGACGGTTGTTTGAATAAAATGTGTTTGTATGGAACCTTGTGTGCTAATAAACCAAGAGCATTGCACCACAACTCTATCCTAAAAATCTATCCCTCTCTCTTTCAGATGGCCTCCCACAACTCCTGCAATGGACTGCCCGCCCCACTAGAGGGACAAGGCGAAAATAACCATGCTAATGGGAACGGCTCCCCACCTCATGCACCTCTCCCATCTGCACCTCTGCCTCTGCCCCCACCGCCAAACCCTTATTTAGAATTAGTTCAAGCACTGGCGGCCCATGCTCAGAACATGGGAAACACCTCACCAAGGCCCCCGCACGACAGACCACTGAACAAAATGGGGGAATTTTTGAGGCTCAAACCCACATCCTTCTCCGGATCCCAAGACCCCATGGAAGCTGAAGACTGGATGAGGACCATTGAGAGGAAGTTGGAACTCCTCCACTGCGATGAGCAAACCAAAATTTATCTCGCCACTCACCAGCTCTCTGGTACTGCATTAGCGTGGTGGGAAATTATCAAGACCGCTCACAGGGACAGGATAACCTGGGAGGAATTCACTAGTGCCTTCCGGCAGCACCATATCCCGGAAGCAACCAAGGACCTTAAGGCTGACGAGTTCAGACACCTAACTCAAGGGAACTCCACAGTCGCCGAGTATATCCAGAAGTTCACGGAGCTATCCCGTTATGCCCCAGGAGAAGTAGACACCGACGAAAAGAAGAGGAAGGCCTTTATAAAGGGATTAACCCCGGAACTTGCAACCGTGACGTATACCTGTGGTGCCCATGACTTTGCTCCTTGATCAGTCACACCATTAGGCTTGAGAAGCTCAAGCAGGAAGAGAAGAATCATCCTAAGAGTAAGTTCATGGAATTCAAGTCTCAGCGCCAGGAGCACCGTCAAAAGAACTTTATGGGCTCAGTGTCCCAGGGCTCCTACGGTGCACCTCCTAAAAGCACCATCTCAGCTCCGTCTCACTTTGGCCCCGCTCAGAGCTACTCGCAGAATACCCCCCGTGGCAATGGCCACACCTGCTACAACTGTGGCGACCCGGGCCATTTCATCGCCAACTGCCCTCACCCCTACCGAGGCAAGCCAGCTGTGATGCTCCAGCATCTCAAGTACATTACCATGTCTTAATCATGCATTAGGCATCATCAAGCATCATGTGTTGCATATAGACAAGCTAGGTTTTGCATTGGATGAGATGGAATGCTTGAAATATGATTTTTATACATGTGCTATGAGATGTTCTTGTTCATAAATCCAAATCTATTGGGATCTAGGGGAAACTCATATTACCAAACTTGTAGATAATGAAGTTTTGAACAACTTTCATAATTGGGGTTTGGCCAGATAATGAAGGCTACATAGGGTTTGGAGTCTTTCTTTGTCAGTACAGAAAACCAACTCAAATCAGCCTTGTTTAAAAACCCTAAGTTTGCACAAACCTACAGCCACTTTCATGCAACACTCCCATTGAAGAAGTTGTAGGTTTTGAAATTCTAAGCAAGTTATACAAAAGGCACCTTGGGTGAAAAGGCTTGGAAATAGGGTTTTTCCTTTTTCCAAACAATAAAGGTACCCTGTCCCTAACTAGGGCTGTTTTCAAAATTTGAATTTAAACCACATTTTCACTCGGATTCTGGAGTTGAGCCTTTTGACAAACTTGTAGATTTCAAAGAGTAGAACATTTCTTCCAATTGGACTTTTTCCAATTTCGGCCTAGAAATGGGTTAAAATCGCGAAAAACAGAGGCCTAGAAAACACACTTCTTTTTTTCCCAGTTCTGAGTCGCTGACAGGTGGGGCCCGCGATCCGGGACGCGCCCGCGCCGCGAACCGGCGCGCGCCGCGTGGCTCGCCGGCGTACAGGGAGTACGGCGAGCCCCGCGGCGGCCGTCCGAGCGCGTCAAAAGGGAGCGGGGTCCCCCCCGTCCAAACCCTAAGCCAAACCCTCGCCTCCCGTTCCGTCTCCGCGCCGCCCCGTCCGTTTTCCCGCCCGCCGCCATTGAAGCCGGCCGAGCTCGGGGCCGAGCCGCGCCGCCGCCTCCCGGCCTCCCCGAGCCCAACCGACCGCACCACCGCAACCGCCGCTCCACGCCGCCCCTCCCCCGCTAGCCCTCGTCGTCGTTCTCCCCTTCCCCGAGGAGATCGAGCTCGGCTCGACGTCGCGTCGCGCCGGGAGCTTCAAGTCGACGCCGCCGTTCACGCTCGGTGCGCCGCCGTTCCCCGCCGCTCCACGCCTCCTCCGCCGACGACGATACCCCCAAGGTGAAGCCCTAGCTCCCGCGCACCTCCGCCGCCCCGCGTCGCGGCTCCGGCGAGCCCCAGCTCGCCGGCGCGCGCGCGCCGCGCCGCGCGGCCGCGGCCGGCGCGAGGAAGAAGACGGGGGCCGGATCTTTTTAGATCTAGCCCCCGGACTTTTCCGAATTTACACCCCGGTCCTCCCGCCTGTTTACTGAGTCTTGCAGATCTTGCAAGCTAGCCCCTGGAAACTATGGTTAATTACGCAGAGGTCCTCGGATCTGGGTTTTTCTTTTTCTATTTTCCCTTTTCTCGGTTTGAACTTTGAAAAATCATATAAATTCAAAGAAAAATCCAAAATGGACAAACTCAGAACCTATGAACTCCTTATAAATAGATCTATGCAATGGACATGATGTGGAGATGAGCATTGACCATTTTGCCCCTGTTTTTGTGTATGCATGTTAAATAGTCATAAAATGGAAAAGATGGCCTAAATGGTTTCCTAAATTTGTGAGGTCTTGGTGTTGGCTTACATGTGATGTCTTGGCACTGTTTGAAGGATTGTGGGCTGTAGTGTGAGTAGTTTCATCTTGTATTCACCATGTCATGCTCATTTTGTGTATTTATGCAAATAGGAAAAATGGTGTATATGCATTGTATGTTCAAAATGGCATGCCTACATTTTTCTTGTGCCACATATAGTATGGGAAGCTCACTGGTGAAGTTTGAGAGTGTGCATGTATGGTTTAGTCCTTGTCTTGAAAATGACAAAAGTTGCTAGCTAGGAGAAAGAAATAGGAAAAAGGGTTCTTAAATGGCATGTTTAATTAGTAAAATGAGTATTTCTTTATATGGATAAATGGTTGAAGGAGTTATCGTGTTGTATCATACAAGTGCATGTTCCAGAGGTGCTCATTACTAGTAACATTTATATGACTAATTGTTTTGATGCATGCTCTACGTGATGAATCCCATGTTGAGTTATGGTCTGTACGATTTCTTAGTGCCATACAATTTCATGCATTGCATTTCGTTGCACTCATGTGCACTCTCATGGCATACATATAGATCACGTGAACGAAGAGCAGACGCAGGAGCAGCCACTGGTCGAGGAGCCCGAGGACCCGGAGCCGTACCCGCAGCAGGAGGATCTCCAGCAGGCCGCCGACTCCGCTCCCGACGACACTAACCCTAGCGAGGAAGGTAGGCAGGCTCACATGATTCCCAGCAAAAATATGAATTTTGTTACGCATATGCATTAGGAGTTGATTGATACCTCACTGCATTAGATTCCTTGGCCGCCCTGGCCCTAGCACCAATAATAGGTCCGTAGGACGAGTTGCATAGAAATGATAGGGCCGAGTAGACACGAGTGAATGGTCACTCGTCACGTAGGTTGACCTTGAAAAGAAAATGATACACTGGAAACTGCCTTGATGGCTTCACTGTTGATGATTAAAAGGAGACCGGGCGGAGATTAAGCTTTACTTTTCGAGGTGTGTGTTGTTGCGGTGTAATGGCTCCGCCCGAGTCGTTTAAGGCCCGTTCGCTGTTCGCCTGCTGGTTGGCATACCATTGCTAAAGTGCTTACCCGGTTAATGGGGCCGGTGAAACCTTACTTGTGCCATCCGGAGAACAGAAACACGTTCCTACCCACTGGTTGAGAGGAAGGTGGCCCGGGGGAGCTTGGTGCTCATGACGGGGAGACCGAGATGTCGGCAGGCTCGCCATGGGGGCACAACCCGGGAGTCAGGTGGGAGTGAATCGAACTTGGGATGGGACAGGTGGAGGAGGGGGACTATATGTGGGAAAGCCGTCGTGTGAGTAAGCATATGGGCCCCTGGCATTTTTAGTTATTCCCGGGAATTAAAAATCGATTCGAATCGCTGATGCTCACCAGATGTGAGAATGCCAAATATCACTGACGGGCAACGTAGTAATAACCTTAATATTCTGCAATATGATTCATGGTTTGGATATCAAGTGGTTGATTATTATTTGAGACTCAGATATGTCATAATGATGATAGCTATGTACTTGCAAAGGATTATCTCTTTCTTTCACAAGGGTAGTGGCTGTTAAATCCCACTATCCGTAAATAAACTTTTGAGCTAAGAATCAAAGGCTAAGGATCCAATGATAGTAAGCAAGCTTTGCGTCAGCCGTAAGCCTTGCCATTAAGTCCTCTGAGTAATTAGTACTCAGGGTTTGCCCCCAACATTTGGATTTCAGATATGGAGTTCCTCTTATGCGCTTGTGTTGGCGGGGGAGCCTGTTATCATCAGGAGTGACAGGAGTCATGTCATGGCATGGGGGTGACATCAGTGGGCGTGATGTCACTCATCTACTGCATTTCTTTTGGTTTAAGCATGACCTATGGTCTTAGACTTCCGCTGTGAGACATTATTTCGAAATTCGGCCGATGTTGGCCCTATGTTGAACTTATTTTATTCAGAACCTGGTTTGTAACTTAAAGCCTTATTACTATCTATTCAAATGCCTGTGATGATGTAACTGTTGTGGCTCCATCGTGAGTCGGATGTGTGTGATGTCGGTTCATCTGGGATTTGGTGCAAATCGAGAGCCGAGGGCTTCTCGACGGACGACCGGGTTTAGTACGGTCCAAGTACACTGTAAACTAATGGTGACAGGTGTACTTAGCCCATATTAAATCGGCGGTTCCGCCACACCAGCTGCATCAACCCTCTCCAACTCAGTGAATGGGCCCAGACAGCCTACCGCTACTGGGAACCTCCCGGCAGTCAGCGCCCAGTCATCCAAGCAGCCCCAACAGTTCGGCACCAAGGCTCGCATCAACCATGTTGATGCAAAGGAGGCACAACAAGCCGCAGGAGTGGCACTCAGTGAGTTTTTGGTAAACTCCGTCATAGCAACTGTGCTATTTGATTCTGGTGCATCACACTCCTTCATATCAGCCTCATTCATGGACAAACACAAAATCCCCACCACACCCTTACAAAAGCCACTTCAAACCCGCACACCAGGGGCAGATATAACCTATCGGCTTGGTTGTAAGGGAGTCCAAATTATTCTAAGTGGGGTAGCCTTCACGGCAGACCTAATAGTTTTGACCTCCCAAGGGATAGACTTTATCCTAGGGATAGACTGGTTAAGCGGTCACGCGGGCGTCATATGCTGTGCCAATAAAACTATTAAACTGGTTGGCCCGAGTGGCGCTAAGTTAATTTGTAGTACCCAAAAGACCACCCGAGATCCTATGAACTTCCATATAGAGGCCAAGACCCTGGGAGACGTACCCGTAGTCAGGGAATATCCAGACGTTTTTCCGGAAGAACTGCCCGGCATGCCCCCGGACAGAGACATTGAGTTTGCCATAGACCTTTTTCTGGGAACAGCCCCAATAGCCAAGAGACCCTATCGAATGGCACCTGCAGAATTGGCAGAGTTAAAAGAGCAACTCAAGGATCTACAACAGAAAGGATTCATCAGGCCTAGTTTGTCACCTTGGGGAGCACCGGTACTGTTTGTAACTAAGAAAGATGGCAGCCTAAGGATGTGTGTGGACTACCGATCCCTGAATGCGGTTACTATCAAAAATAAGTACCCGCTTCCACGGATCGATGACCTATTTGATCAGCTAAAGGGGGCAAGATATTTCTCCAAGATAGATTTGAGGTCGGGATACCACCAACTCAAGATTAGGGAAAGCGACATATACAAGACAGCTTTTGTCACCCGTTGGGTTGACCAATGCCCCGGCATATTGTATGAACTTGATGAACAAGGTGTTCATGGACAGATTGGATAAGTACGTTGTCGTATTCATTGACGACATACTTATCTATTCCAAGGATAAAGAAGAGCACGAGCACCACCTACGGACAGTGCTAGAGAGATTAAGGGACCACAAGTTGTATGTAAAGTTTAGCAAATGTGAGTTTTGGCTGGAAAAGATTGCCTTCCTAGGGCATATCATCACTGCCGAAGGAGTTGCAGTAGATCCTGACAAAGTGCAAGCCGTTATAGAGTGGCAACAGCCCATCAATGTCAGCTAAATTCGAAGCTTCATTGGGTTGGCGGGATACTACTGCCGGTTCATAGAAGGGTTCGCCAAGATAGCCAGACCCATGTCCACACTATTTCAAAAGGATAAGAAGTTTGAATGGACCGAGGCCTGTGAAAGGAGTTTCCAGGAACTAAAGGAGAGATTGACCACCGCCCCAGTACTTGTGCTACCAGATATACATCGAGACTTCATCATTTATTGTGACGCATCTCGACAAGGCTTGGGGTGTGTGCTCATGCAAGATAACAAAGTTATTGCTTATGCCTCCCGGCAACTACGGACTCATGAGAGGAATTACCCCACTCATAACTTGGAGTTGGCCGCAGTCGTGCACGCCTTGAAGACATTATCTGATAGGCAACAAGTGTGAGTTATATTCAGACCACAAAAGCCTCAAGTACATTTTCACTCAGCCAGACTTGAACCTGAGACAGAGAAGGTGGTTGGAGCTAATCAAGGATTACGACTTGGATATATGTTACCATCCCGGTAAAGCCAACGTCGTAGCAGATGCCCTTAGCCGGAAGACGTACAGCAAGAGGTTGGTTCCAACCAATGAACAGCTAAGGCAAGAAATTGCAGAACTCAATATGCACATTGTGCAAGGACCAAAGGGGACGGTCCTGTCCGTACAACCCACCCTAGTTGAACAAGTCAAGAAAGATCAGGCAAGTGATGAAGAGACCCAGAAGATTATCAACCATATAAAGAAGGATGGAACCACAGCCTTCAGAATCAGCAAAGATGGCCTCGTGCGGTACAAAGATCGGTTGGTTGTGCCAAAGGAAGGGAAAGCCAGGAAAATCATTATGGGAGAAGCCCACGAATCAGCTTACTCCATCCACCCCGGTGCCAATAAGATGTATTAGGACTTAAGCCAGAAATTTTGGTGGAGAAGAATGAAGATAGACGTGGCCAACCACGTAGCACAGTGTGACGTGTGCCAGCAAGTTAAAGCAGACCATCAGAAGCCCGCTGGGTTACTACAACCACTACCTATCCCAACATGGAAGTGGGATGAGGTGGGCATGCATTTTGTAACCGGTCTACCCAAGACCAAGAGAGGAAATGACGCCATATGGGTCATAGTAGATAGACTCACTAAGATTGCCCATTTCATATCGGTCAGAACCACTCATGGTGGGGCCAGCTAGCCCAATTGTATATCGAGAATGTAGTAAGGCTACATGGGATACCCAGCAGGATTGTGTCAGATAGAGGCACCCAGTTTACCTCCAACTTTTGGAAGAGCCTACATGAAGCCCTAGGCACTAACCTAGACTTTAGCTCAGCCTATCATCCCCAGACCGATGGACAGACAGAAAGAGTAAACTAGGACATGGAAGACATGTTGAGAGCATGTGTGCTCACCTATGGAAAAGATTGGGAGTCTAGCTTACCCTATGTTGAGTTCTCATACAATAACGGGTACCAGGCCAGCCTGGGAATGGCACCATTTGAGGCACTTTACGGAAGGAAGTGTAGAACTCCATTGATTTGGGCAGAAGACCAAGAACAAGTCCCCACAGGACCAGCCCTTCTCAAGGAAGCAGAAGAAAAGATAGAAGAGATTAGAGAGAGACTCAAGATAGCCCAGACCAGACAGAAGAGCTACGCCGATAGAAGAAGGCGTGAGCTTAGTTTTGAGGAAGGAGATCTAGTATACTTAAAGGTATCCCCGATCCGGGGCACCAGAAGGTTTCAGGTAAAAGGGAAACTAGCACCCCGCTACATCGGACCCTACAAAATTGAGGAACGAATTGGGAAATTGGCCTACAGGTTACAGCTACCAGAATCAATGTCTGATATCCACAACATCTTTCATGTGTCCGAACTCAAGAAGTGTTTGAAGGAGCCAGCTAGACAAGTGGAACTAGATACCCTGGAACTACAGCCTGATTTAAAGTACAAGGAAGTACCCATTAAGATTTTGGATACTGGTGTCAAGAAAACCCGTAGATCGGCCATCAAGATCTATTGGGTACTATGGAGCCGCCATGGCGAAGAAGAGTCAACATGGAAAAGAGAGGACGCACTAAGAGAAGAGCACCCTCATTTATTTGAAGCTCGACAGAATCTCGAGGACGAGATTCCTTCTAAATGGGGTAGGTTTGTAACGCCCTAAAAATCGGCATAATATAAACTGCGTGAAACACATCCTTTTAAATCTTAATTCTTCCCAAATCCTACAAAAACCCCTCCAAAAACCCCCCTCCGAAAATATCAAAACCAGAAAACAAAAAGAAAAAGAGAAAAGGAGGAACGGGCCAAAATCCTACTTCCCAAACCCAACCCCCCCCCCCCCCGCCTCCCTCCCCCCGGCCTACTTCCCCCTTCCCCACCCGCCTGGGCCGAGCAGGCCCAGCTCGCCGGCCTGCCTTCTCCCCCGACCGGACAGCCCGCCACGCCCCCCTCCCTCACTCAGGCCGACACGCGGGCCCCGCCCGTCAGACCAACCTGCCTCCTCGGTCCGACAGGCAATGCCCGCGCGACCGCGCCGGCAGCGGGTCTCGCCGTCCACCTCGCCCCCTGGCCACCGCATTGATGAGCACCCGGCCAACCCTGATGTGACCCCTCCCTGCCCCGTCTCGTCGCTGCGCCACCCAGCTGCGGCCGCTGCCCGCATGCACGCCGCGACACCGGCACGCGCCACGGCGCCGGCGCACATGGCCTGCCCGGCGACGAGTCTCATCGCTTGGCAGCTGTGAGCCCCCTCTCTGCGCGCCAGAGCCGAGCCCCACCGTTGTCCCCACCGCTCGATAGCACCACACTCCCGGCCAAGGCCGCTACACCGACGGCAAGCCACCGGCGCCACCTCGCCCCGCCGCTATAAAAAACCCCTCACTCCGCAAGCCCGAGCACGCCACCACACTGAACCTTCCCACAGCAGCCGCATCGGCCTGAGCCTCACCGAAGGAAACTCCGGCGTGGCCCCTCGCCCAAGTGTGAGCACACTCACCATCGCCGAGCCCAAATTCCCCCTCTGCACACCACCGCCGTTCAAATTCAAGTGAGCAACACCTTCGCTACACCACCCCGCACCTTTGCCACCCAACCTTGGCCGAATCCACCCCGGGGACAACCCCGGCGTGGTGCCGCGCCGCCCATCGCCACCGCACGCACCCCCCCAGTGCTCGTCGCCAGGGCAGTTGCACATCTCCCTCGCCCTGGGTGAGGCGTCATGAGGTTCGCCTCGATGACCTCTACCTCACGGCACCGGTCTCGCCACCGGAACCGCCTCACCGGCGAGGAACCGCCAGCGAGCCGCCGCTTCCCCCATAGCCGGTCCACCTGAACCAAGCCAAACCGCCGCCGTTCACTTCCTCCAACGCCGTCACCCCCGCCCACTCACTAACGCGCGGGCCCGGCCGCGACGCCGCCGCCCCACACCGTCGCGCCCCCCGCCGCGCCTCCTGGGCCGGCCCAGAGGCCGCGTGCCCGTGGGCCTGGGAGGCCAAGCTCCCTATGGGCCAGGCTACGCCCGTTTCGGCCCGAGAAGCTTTTTTCCATTTTCCAGAAAAGTTTATTCCTACCCCCTACACGAAAACCCACATATCTTGTCCATTCCAACTTCGATTGGGGCGATTCTTCTTCCTAAATTCTTCTAAAAACACCCTCTATCTAATCCAATCTCTCTCAAAAGGTTTGGTGCATAAATGTTTGTATTTACTATATGTTTTTGTTTGTGCGCGCTAGACGCTATTCCGGAATAACCCCAGGAGCCGGAGGCAACCATCGGCGACCAGGTACCCGACGGACCTAGTACCGATCTCCATTGCGACGAAGACTTAGACGACGGCAAGTCCACTGGAATCCTCACTTGATGCATAAAATTCCTAGTTATGCAAAATAAACCTTCCGGCCAGTTCAACCAAATAAAACAGGCATTGTTTTTGCTTGCTAAGATAAACCCCACTAGGGTAGCTCCTCAAACCTAACTAGAAGTAGTGCGCATAGGTGGGATCGCTCATTCAACTTTATATATCTTAAACTTGATAATGGGATTGGGATTCTGGTTAAAGAACCTGGCTGGGTTGGGAATGAGAAATATTTGGGTGGGTGTGTTTTCGAAATAAAATGGGGAAGAACCCCGGCAACCGACTTTGTCGGAATACAGCTACGCGCCGAATTAGCCATCTGAGGGCAGGGTATGAACGATAACTTAGCCACCCGCGGTTACCCAGGTCCCGGGATTCATGGAGATGACCGGGTAGGTGGATGCCGAGCAATGGAAAGGGAGAATGGTTCTACCTGAGCTCTGAAGTATCGAATTGATCTACATCTTGCCTAACTCTTTTAGTACAACCAATCGCTCTGTATGAGGCATTGGCTAGGCCCGAGCCGGAGTGGATAGCCTAGTAGTTTCTGTGTTGGCGCACAAGGGGCAAGGGAATGGGTTGTGTGCCGAGGGGGTGTCGAGGGACACCAGGGTGCGGCTCGGTGGCCCGAACCTCCAAAGTACTGCTAGGTGATGAAAAAAAGGCAACGGCTCGATTTGGAATTCGGGCGCTTACAACGGTAAGTAACCGCTGAGTCCAACTTGTGGGAATTAGTACAACTCTGGCCAGTAGTAAAATCTATTCGAATAGTCCGCGTCCACTGGTATGGATGGGTTACGGCTTGGTATTTCAAATAGCAAGTTTTCATAAATTAAAACTGGATGGGTATGGGTCGAAATGTGTGGTTGTGATTTTGGGAACAACGGCGGAGGTGGGTTGATAATTTGGGATGTGCTAGTCCGTTTGGGCCGACAAGTCCAGTGGCAACCTCCTTTTGAACAAAACCCTGTTTTCATAAAGCAAAATTTGACAACTAAAATGAACCTTGCATTATTTCTGGCAAAAACACTTGACCTCCAGATATAGCCTCGCATAGGTAACCTCACAAAACCCTATAGGAGGAAGGTGGGTTTGCGGAGCACGAAAGTACTCACCCTTGCTTTGTTGATATTTTTTCAGATAGCTCCGACGAGTTGTTCGAGCTGCTCTTCGGCTAGGTCACGGTCCGCTTCCCAACTAGCCTATGGCATTTGGCCCGAAGAATTAGTTTCCGTTGTATCTTATTTTTATGCAATATTTATGTAATGGTTTATAATCGTTAAGTCTAGACTCTGTACTTGAAATAAATGTGTTGCTAGACCTTGGAACTAGCATTTATATCACATTTGGATTTCCAAAAAATTGGAGACGTTTCAACTAGCCTCTAAACATTCGATGTGACATGAACTAAAGTGTAACTTCCGGATCCAAACACCCTCGGACTGTTTGAAACGTGTAGATACACTACCTATAGTATATGTTAATACTGTAGCTATTATAGACAGAAATAAGATAGTTGGAACAGCGTCTGCATAATTCTTTTATTTTATCCATTGGAGCCGCTGTTAGCTAGAGAATGCTGATCCCAGTCATTACACTACTGCAGCTGCTGCTGGAGTGTCTGCATGAGACAGAGCTAGCTAGGGCAGGGTTAACCGGTTTAATTAAATAAATTTTACTTTTATATTTTTAAATTTAGAATTTGAATCTCCTCTTTTCCGATCCGAAATTCCTTTCCCGATCAATCCGGAATTCCAAACTTTTCCGAACGGAAATCCCTCGCGTCCATCGATGACTAATTTGTGGCGTGGGAGAAGCACGCGGCAGGATCGCTGCGGATTTCTGATGCGAGACTGACCGGCCGGTCTCTGTCTTGTCGCTGCGCGTGGTGGATGGCCGATTTGGTGTGGTGGTGCCGCCATATGCTTTGTCCCCGTGCACGCACGCAGCGTAGGTTTTCGCACAAATTTGCACTGGCAGGCCGATCGATGTGGCCGATCCGATCCACGTTGGCGCATTGCTACGTCCGGGAAATCAAAGCAGAGTGGGAAACTTATCGAACTGTGCATCAGGGCTAGCTTGCTAGCGGCTGTGAAAGCTACTGCATGGCATCTAGTAGCATGCGCGTGTGAACAATAGAGATTGCCGATCAACCACAGCACGTGATATGGTGGTCCAAGGTCCTTGTGTGTCTCTCTCGCTCGCAAGCCATGCATGCTTCTCCCAAGCAGCAGGTACGGTGCCACCACTTTGAAGACAGCCAGACAGGTGTGCCGTGTGCGTTTGCCTCGCGGAGGGATCATCACCGGCTCCCACAAGCAGAGAGCGGTGCCGACTTGCGGTTCGAGCCGACTGGCCGGTCAGCGGTCTATCTCGTTCCAACAGGGCGCAACTGGAATCCCGTACGTACGACAAGAGGCCACAAGAAGCGCGACAGGACAGCCCAAACCTCACCACAAGCGTTGATGGTGGCGTCCGTCAGTGCCTCAGTGGACATCATCATCAATCCTCGATCTAGGAGCATCTATATTCTTTGAGTCGACGTCGATCAACACAAGAGGAGGCAAGCTGCAAAAGGGCCGCGCGCGCGATTCCCCCGCTGGCCGGACTCCGCCGAAACGGCGGCCGGCTTTCTTTCTCGTGGAAAAACTAGTGGCTCTGTATCTGCGCATGCATCGATCCATGCATGGCTGCCGTGAAGCCAGCTGCAGATCTAGCTGTTTGCCCCCACCGGTACTAGTAGCTACTAGCCTACTAGCTAGGTTGATTTCGGGAAATCTAACCAAGATATACGCGCCGGTCACTGCATGAATCCACGACATTTTCGACGGCTAAAAACCACCGAAAATAAGCTCTAAATATACCGCCGAAAATATAATTATTTTCGGTGGGATATATCGGGCATATTTTCGGCGTTATTGCTCTGCCGAAAACCGATGAACAAAAATAAGTCTATTTTCGGTGGCGAACCGCCGAAAATTAGGTTTATTTTCAGCGGTTTGGGTGGTTGCCGAAAATTAGCCGAGGCCTACTAATTTTCAGCAGTTTCGCACGGCCACCGAAAATAATGTCTTAATTTTCGGCAACCAGAGGAAACCGCCGAAAATAACAATGGCCTATTTTTGGCAGTTTTTCTTTGGCCGCCGAAAATAGTTTGTGTCAAGTGGTCTAACCACGGAAAATTACCCTTTATAGGAGGCCAAAACAGACCCAAAATTCTTTTTTCCCAGATTTTGACATTGTATACAAATTTCAGATATATATATTCACAACGCATACACATTCTCAAATGCATTCACAAACGACATCCACATTCTCAATTGCATTCACAAACGATATCTCACAAGTACATACATAAATCAACTATGTCCATACGAGTCTCAAATTTAAAATCCACACTACAAATCAATACGTACACGTGTCAAGTCCATAACACAAGTCCATACCACAAGTCTTAGTCCATACGAACACCGATAAGTCCATACACATAATTCCATCTCTTACTCATGCAACTCACATGGCACCTGCCTCGTTGGAGTTATGGATGCTACCTCTAGAAGCGAAGAGGTTATTTACAAAATCGATGTGGTGTCCAGATAGCAGACAAAGAGAACAATGACAAAATTAACCAAGAATTTTAGATATGTGACAACATATAGACACAATTAGTATAGATTAATGGCACAAGTGATGAAACGAACCTCATCTCCAGGTTGTCTTAACCCTGATGGAGGAGTTTGGTAAGAATTGGACGTATGGAATCCCGATCCCCTATTACCCGTAAGTATAGCTTAATTAAAACATGTTTGGCAAATTTATCTACTTGAAGTTAGAATATACCAACGTTAAATGAATTGATCGAATTTATCTAAGATTGGTTTTGACTATATTCAGCAAACTAATGCAGACAAGAACATATTCAACTTTATTGATCAAAAATAAATATGTTATGATTTTTTGGCTAGGTTTGAGTTTGTTTACTACATTGACCACAATCAACTATAATAAACTAAGTTAAGCTACAGTTCTACAATGTTTGCTGAAATTGAAAAGGCTACAATCACTTATATTTAGCTCCAGTTGAGCAATTTCACCTGACCCGCCGGAAAAGGCATCTGAGCAAACATTCCTACTGTAGCGGTGCTGGTGGCGGTCTAACTTCTGGCATGATAGAGGTACACCCGGTGCCTGTAGAATCTAACACATTAGTAACATGTTTTTGATAATGATGAGAATGTTAATTGTTACCTTTCATACTTACTTGAATCACCGCCATTTGTTGTGCGTTCACATAGTCTTGATGAGTTTGCTGCTGGCTCTGGTACTCCTCTTGAGCTTTAATCCATGCATCACACTTCTCAATCTCCTGATGTAGCCTCTCTAGCTCCGTGTCAAACGTGGTGCGGTTTCTGGCGGCTGATTCAACTGCCCGAACTCTGTGAGGAAGACCCCATGTAATGTCGAACTTCTATCGAGTCGATCATGCTGTTGAACATGAAGTACCGTCAAAATTTAAACATAGTGTTGACATTGGGACTATGTTCTATTTAACACAACTAGACAGCACCGTCCACATTGATAGGGATGCAAACGGATCGGATCGGAGCGGATAATGCCTTTTCTATATCCTTATCCTATTTCTTTTGTCGGATTCGGAATGGAGCGGATATTACTCAGTTACGGATATGAATACGGATTTTTTAGGATATCGGAAATGGTGTGGAATCGGATCGGTGTCGGAGCAGAAGCGGATTTAAAATATCGGATAATACATGCTTACATGTAGTTTTTCTACAATGATCAATTAGTTATAAACTAAAATATAATTGTTTATGTCATAGTTTACATATCAGTAACAAAAAAAAATAATAGTGCCGGTATTTTTGGTACGAATCAATCATCGTTGACCCTTATGTACTTGTCAAACTAATTGGATTATCCTATTATAGACATCGGATAATCCGGGTTCAAATATCAGATACTCAATATCCGTCGGATTTTGGTGATACTGTATCTTATTCCGCATCCACATGTAAATCGGATTCGGATTATCCATATCCGCGTGGATACAAAAACTCCTCCTCCATATCCGCAAAATTAGGATTCGGATCGGATCGGATAATTATCCACACCACTTGCACCCCTACACATTGAGATCTTACCATCCATGTGACCTACCCCCACCACTAGCATACACAGCCTAACCGTCAATAGGTGCCTTCCTGTAGGATCGAGATTACCAGCTAGAGAGGGGTGAATAGACGGTTTTAACATCAAAGACACTAGGCAAATTTAATTAGAACCGCAAGAGAATTAAATCTTCTAGCCTATGTTGAGCTAAGTGAGTTTGCAACCTAGGGTGACAAGATAGCAATTCAATCTCTAGTAATGTAAATGCTCAAAGTAAATACAAGAAAGTAAAATGAGCAAAGAAATCACTATACAAGAGACCAATTTTTTTCCCATGGTATCGATGACTTGCCGGTCACCCCTAATCCACGTTGAGGTGGATTCAAAGCATCCAACCGCTCCTCTATCAAGACTACTTGATCTATGAGTCAGATTGGTCAATGACCTCTCAAACCTCGATTCCACTAGGGTTGCTTTTCACCACTCTAGTGAGGCAAGCACCAAACCTCTCACAATCACCACCGCGGCTCCTTCACAATCTTCTTTGAAGAGCTCGACGAGAAATCACCACCAAACCGTCTAGGAGGCTGTAACAAGACAAAGATGCTTGCTTGATGGACTCCTAGTGCCTCAATGCTCACACAAATGATCCCAAGCACTAGGATGCCCTCAATCTCACTAGAATGCAATCTCAAGCAATGTGAGTGAGAGAGGTGGAAGAAGGTTTAAAAATGCTCAACGAGTGTTCCAAATGGCCAAGAAAGTTAGTCAAGCGCCGGCCACCCTCTATATATAGCCCCTACCTTCTCAACTAGCCGTTATGTGCAAAACTCGCGAAAACAGAAAGTTCGCGGACACTCCGCAGTACACACATCGGACAGTATGCCTTTGAAATACAACGGCTAGTTCCGCATTTAATGTTCGTCAGAGCCACTCAAATTAGTACTGCGGACAGTCCGCCACACAAGGTCCAGACAGTCCGCAATTCACTTGGTTTTGAACTCAGAGACTCTGCTGCTCTGGGGGCACCGGGATAAATGACCCGTGGACAGTCGGCCCCAGGGCCTAAACATTCCGCTGTTCACAAGAAAAACACCCGATATAAAACTCTAGCTCCCTGACCCAAACTCCGGTTAGAACTGCAGATAGTCCGCCCTCCAAGGCCAGACAGTCCACCGTTGGGGCTCAAAAACAAGACAGGAAGCAGGACATTCTAGGTGAAATTTTCTTCTGTCCTGCGGACAGTCCGCCTCATAAGGCCGAACAGTCTGCCTGAGTTTTAGCTCATTCAAAACAGCTTTTGAATAGAATTTTAGGCCGAACAGTCCGCCTGAGTTTTAGCTCATTCAAAACAGCTTTTGAATAGAATTTTCTTTGTGCAAAAATGAAGCGTTGTTAGCCTTCATCCAAGTTCATCTATCATATGAGCAATGAGGCACTACAAGACCGTCAAGTAAACGACATTGACCCCTCTTCATAGTACGTCTATCTAGCTTATTAATCCAGTCAATTCTCTTCTCTAAACACCTTTTGACCGGTTAAAACAAAAGCCGATTATATACCTTTTGCCTTGAGCTATCCTTCACCGAGGAATAATTTTTGCTTTCAAAGCTCCAGGTGTATCTCTTTCTTTGTATAGGCCAACCTACATTCTCAATCTTCACAAAGAAATTGTTAGCCCACACATGGTGTCATTAATTACCAAAAAACCAACTAGGGACCTAGATGCTTACACTTCCTCAAATCAAATCCTTCACCAGGACGTCTGACCATCTCTTTCCCATATTCCTCCTGCAAGTAGAAACCAATTTTACAAGTTAGCTATGTAAAATATTGTGAGAACAAATTTAAAGCTGTGGCCAACTAACCAGTCGCTACGTGGCCAACGGAGTACACAATAGGTCACGTTGGGAAGGTTATGGTCCCCTATGTCTATAACATACATGTCTATGTCGCTTGGGTCCTCTCCAGTCTTGGTAGTCTATATGTAGATGTTAGAATCATATATTTTCGAATAGTTCATGGACGAAACATAAAAGCAGTTTTTTAACATGTGTTGAGCCTTTCGACGGTATCCGTCACCCCAAGCATATGTGATGCGTTCTTGGTCCCAGCATTTCTATGCTTCTTTGATCGCTCTTGAAATTCTTCAGATGCCCACAGCTCACAATGTGCTTTGTAAGGGCCTTCTTGATCTTCAAACAGTGGATGTGCGATATGTATGTGCACGAGTTAGTATATCATAATAACAATCTTAATATCTGAAGCAACAACATAATACCCCAAAAAAAGCCATTACCTATCCATACTCCTCAGTGGTCAAGTAAATCTCTGAACAATCACAAAAACGGCCCAATGTCTGCCCTTGAGCCTTAAACCAAGTGTTTGTTACCTAAAGCCGAATATTGAAGAATGTATCCTTGCATAACTTCATCCTAGCGTGGTCAAGAACTTTATTTGTATAATCCTGCTATGATAGATCCACACAGAAATACTTCTGCAACATCAAATAGTTAATACAAAAAACTAGCATAATTGGAATCAAACTGTCAATAGAAAGAATCAGCATAATAGGAATCAAACAGTTAGTAGAAAGAATTTTACCTAGAATTTGTTTTTCACAAGCCCCTAAATACTTCCATGTGTAACATGTGGAGCAAGTGTAAAATGCTTCCAGCTTGCCACGGGTATAGTCTCACCCGTCTTTTAGGTTGTGCACACAAATAAGATTACCCAACGCATCGTTAGGAGTCCTATGGTGACCTGTCCCATCTCAAGTCACGTCCTCCCATTGGCTACAAAACAAAATAACATTAAAGACATGTCATGTGTACAAACTATTGAAATAAACAACTCACAGTGACTGTACCTGTCACCAATTGGTCTAATTAGTCTCCTGTCTGCAGGGGCAGGAACTGGAGGAGGGTTGACGCAGTGGCTCCTCCTAGTCCTCCTTCTTTGAACCATCCCCACCCATCAGGTCCTCATCAGCTCCAGCATCCTCCTGTCTAGCTCCAGTCTCCTCCTCATCCTACTGCACAGCTCCAGCCTCCTCCTCCTCCTCACCCTGCAAAAGTAAACATGAGATAAGTTATTAAACATATATAAAAATTATACATATAAAACTCTATGCACATATGTACCTTAGTTCTTTGAAGGGCGATAGAAACTTTCTACAAGTTTGGGTCCACACACGTCAACAAAGCGTCACGCCTAGATGAGCTGGAAATTGAACTCCCCTGAAAGAGGCTTTTGTTTGGGATCATCTTTCCCGCGAACCCCTTTGCTACTTGCTTGAGCCTACGGCTCACCCTGTTAATGAAATAATAAGAGTTACTTCACGATTTACAAAAAGTACAGAAATAAATGATTAATAATGCACATAAAGTACAAAAATACATAAAGTACAGAAATGAATGATTTACTTATCAAAACTTATCAACGTCACGATTAAGTTGTCCCCTCCGTGCTAAACCCGACCACCGAACTTTTTTCTTAGGTGCTTCTCGTTTCTGTTTGTTTGGAACACTGATGTCCTCACAGTCTCCGACCAAGGAATCCAATTCTACACCAGGCTCTATAATAAAAGATGTTGACAATTCTTCTTCTTGATAAACTTCATCAACTTCGCCATCGAACTGACTAGCACAATAACTAGCATCACTAGGGGGTATATAAAAGTTCACAAAGATTCACTTTGTGAACTACCCATCAAGCATGGAGCTTTTTGTTCGGATACAACGAGTAGTAAACCTGGTCACATTGGTATGCAAGGACCTAGTTATCGTTGCCCCTGAGCTTTATACGTATTGCTGCCCAAAATGTTAAATCATATTCTAACAAATCCATAATTAAACCATATTGGCATGATCATATATTAAAGCATAGCATATGAAAATGATAAAACATAGTATGTGCTAACATATATATAACTAAGCATGTTGAACCATAACAAATCATAACTCAATATCAAAGTAAGCTTGACATTTGACCTAATCAATCAACACTTAATCAAACAAATTAATACTAATTGCATTTTTAATTATAACTTTCACCGGCTAGCCGCCGAAAATTAACTGCAACCACTGTAAAAAGTGATAGCTTTTCTTACTTCAAAAAGCGTGGGATGGGTCTGCCGGGTGCGCTCTGCGAGACCAGAGCGCACGCCTCGTGGCCGGGCAAGACAGGGGAGGGGAGCCCGCTAAGGAGGGGCGTCGGGCAACGTTGGCCCAGCGAGGGGAGCCACCCGGGAGGGGCGCCGGGCGAGGGTGGCGAGGCAGGCGGCGGTGGCGGCGGCGGAGCGGCAAGCGGTGGCGGCGCAGCGGCAGAAAGCAGGGCGCGCGCGTGGGGGCGGGGCGTGGCAGGTGGCGGCGTGGGGGCAGTGGGGCGGCAACGTGGCAGGTGGGCGAGGGCAGCGAGGCAGGCGGTGGCAGCAGCGGGGCACGATAGATGCTGCGTGTGCGTGTGCGTGTGTGCGTTGTGTGGTTGGGCCGCGAGGAAAGGGATTGGGTCGGCCGGGTAGGGTAACTGCAAGTTTGGGCGGAATAGACGGGCCACCGAAAATAGGGTCTTATTTTCGGTAGCCTCACCGAGCCGCCAAAAATAATATAGTTATTTTCGGTGGCCACCGTCAACCTCCGAAAATAGACTGTTATTTTCATCTGTTTTAAACCTATTATTTTCAGCGGCTTCCCTCAGCCGCCAAAAATAAGCCAATTATTTTTTATGTCTAAGAGTAGCCGCCAAAAATTATTAGAGTCGCTGAAAATGTTCGAGATTCTTGCAGTGAGTTTGGTAGATTTAATCACTGACAAACCGAGTTCCTCCCATACTGAATTTTCGATGAAATCCTGTCAAATTATAACGTGTTTGGAAAGGAGAAAATTTGACATGGAGCTGATCAATTGCACACAAAAACAAAACATAAAAGAACAGGAAAAAAATTCCGTGCTCGAGACGTACGTATTAGGGCATGTACAATGCAATGGTGCCTATGGAGATGCTTAATGAGAGAGAAACACCAAACATCTGCTTAAGCTTTTCTTTCATACAGTGGACACGGTGCTTAGCTAGTCTGGACATGGCCGTTGCATAGCACCTGGGGAGGCTCCGAAGACCACAGACGGATGCTAAGCACCGAGGCCAAAGTTAGCAGCGGGACTCTCCCCTAAGCACCGCCTGATCTGGGTTAAGAAAAAAAAACCGGTTTTCTTTCATAAGCAGCGATGGTAAGCACTGCGTTGTACGTGTCCTTAGTGCACACTACAGAAGTGGCTACCAGCAACGCTGCCTTTAAAAAGTTAGAAACGGCTGAGAAAGATACCCGCGTCTGCTATAATCAGGGTGGATCCGAGCTTGTCCACCGTTCCTAATACAGTATTATTAGGAACGGTTGAAAACATACACCGTCCCTACAAATAGCAGGAACGGACTATGTTACCAGCCGTTCCTGCTAAGAGGTTTAGCAGAAACGGCTGATAGCACCGACCGTTCCTGCTATGTGTGGAGCGGTTGTTGCTATGAGCCGTTCCTGCTAAGCTCCTTAGCAGGAACGCTGGGTAGCATGGACCGTTACTGCTATTTGTAGGAGCGGTGTATATTTTCAACCGTTCCTGCTAATTGACTTAGCAGAAACGGATCACACTTTGAGCCGTCCTTCCTAATTCCTCCCTAATAAATACACTCCTGCTATAATTTTTTTCTACGATAAATCGTAGAAAATGCAATTAAACTCATAAAATATTTTAGTTTCCACAGAAAATTGCAAATAAGGTACCTAGACGAATAAACATACTATACGAGGGTAACCTCGAGTCCACGTGTGAATCCGATGAAGCAAACTAGTGATCACGTTGAAACTTAGATGGTGAGAGTGACTTCACACATAACCCGCACAAGGAGTGGAAGACATATGAAAAAAACGCCGGCATCTTGTGGAGTTCCTTATCCAAACTTTTTTGAGGGTGCTAAGTGGATATATGTTGCCTCTCCCCCAAATATCGTGAATTTATTAGGCTATCCGTGTGTTATTAGTTTTTTTTTCACAGTAAATCACCAAAAATGCAATTAAATTCATAAAATATTCTAGTTTTCATAGAAAACTGTAAATAAGGTATCTAGACCAATAAACATGCTATACAAAGATACCTATAAAAGTAAATGTATGATATGTAAAAAAAATAAAAGTAAATGTAAAATGTGTGTTTGTGCAATGTGTTTTATTTGAAATGAAAATTATAAAAGAAACCTGCAGTAGGAACGCGGATAAGGTCCACCATTCCTACTAACCTGTGTAGGCGTTTCTACTAAACCTGTAGTATGAACGGTGGATACTAAACCTGTAGTAGGAACGGTGGATCTAACGGCGGATAAGATCCACCGTTCCTACTAAACCTGTAGTAGGAATTCCTACTAAAGTTTTCACCCATATAAGCACGGCGTGGGCGTAGGAAAAGCGAAAAGTTCTAAGTCCAGCCGAAATTTTCAGCCCGCGCCATTTCCGCTGCCGTCCTCGCCGACCGCTGCTGAGATTGAGTACCGCCACTGTTCTTCATTCTCAACAACAACTCCGGCGCACGCCTTCGTCCCTCCTCTCGATCCTCCCCGAGCATCGCCTCCGTAATCTCAGCTATCTCTCCTCACCTCCGCATCTCCCTTCCTCCCCACGCGCAGAGCAGCGAGGCACTCGACGGTGACGCGCAGGCCAAGCTCGGCGGCGGCGGTGGCAGCAGCGGTGGCCGGGTGCACAGGTCGCAGACGCGCAGCGCGGCAAGGCTGCGGGGCCGGGTTACGGCTGCGTGGACGCGTCAGCGAGCGCGAACACGGCGACGTGCTGCACGGCTTACGGCAAGACGGCGGTGGGCCTGTGCGGTGACTGCGAGCGGGCGGCACAGCGGCGACGGCGGCGGTGCCCTGCTCGCGGCTCGCGGGCGGCGGCAGCGGCCCTGCCTGCTTTTTTGTTTATTTTTTTTAATCCACAGCAAGAACGGATCATGTTTTAAACCGTTCCTATAGCAAGAACGGTGGATGATTCCAACCGTTTCTGCTATACTGATACCAGGAACGGCTTAAAACATAGACCGCTCTTGTTATGGTACAGTCCTACTAACACGAGATAGCAGAAACACTGCCGCAGAAACGTTTTTCTGTCGCTGTTTCTAAAGGGGATTTTTGCACCGTTACTATTGGCCACTTCTATAGCAGTGGTGGATACTGGAGAAGTGGAGATCCTCCTCTGATGCAATCAGGTAGATACCGCCCCGCGCGCCGTAATCACCTTCTTCCGTCCGCTAATGTGAAACCGGGCCGGACGGGAGGGAAAGAAAGGAAACGAACGTTTACAATGGACAACGCACGCATACAGACGCCAAGTACTTGTCACGCTGCCTCCGTCACCTTTTTGTCCCAACGTGCCCTAGTTTGCTAGTTTTCCATGTCCTCCCATCACCTTTTTGTGATTTTTGTCTTTCTCCACGGAATGAAATTAGCAGTTGGTGTACAATGATTTTGTTCTGCTACTAAGCTAGCTCCGCCTATTTGGATTAGAGTAAAATTTTCTGGTTTCTATCTTTTCCTTTAAAATTGAACTCTCTAAAATTACTGAGTGGTTTCTGAGAAATACGGGGCTAATTTTGGTTGCTAACTGCAAACTCAAACGGCAATTGCTGGGCCAGTAAACGATGCACTGTCAGCCTTTGTTTGGTCATAGACGGCCACCTTGAGGACTGATGAACACTTGAGGCAGCGATGGGGCGCTCGGACTCGGAAGAAGAAACGGCGATGAGCTGGCTGGCATCCAATTTACGCTGAATTAGGAGTGGTGTCATATCAGCACAGTACTGTGATATGTTATCTGATAACGCGGGATTTGGCAATGGAAGATCAGTTGAAACAAACGCAATCATAAATAAACGCAATCACCGCCCGGGTTACGTTACATTTACCCTAGCTAACCAACAAACACCACCAATAGAATTTCTAGACAAAAAAACACTCCATAAATAAATAATGCAGCAGTACACTAGTACAGTCGAGAGTATCATGGATCTAGCAAGGCCTGCTATAAGTAAGCTACTTATTATAAATAATAAGTGGAGTGGAGATGGCCAAAGCAGCTACGTACACCGGACGAAGTTAGTTGTGTGGCTGGGCAGAGCACTCAGCACTGCATCTGCATTGCCCACGAGCGCGTCGCCTCTCCACCGCAGCTCCCGTACGGGGATGAAGAACGAGGCGGCGCCCATGGCCATGGAGGCCATGGAGGAGGAGACGAGGAAGAAGAAGGGTGGCCTGAGGACAATGCCCTTCATCTTCGGTACGCGTGTTTGCTGCCACCCTAGCTCGATCGATCTCTACAAGCATCATAGCTCGCTCATCGACTGGCTTTAATTTGTTGTGCGCATGCCAGCCAACGAGGTGGCGGAGAAGCTCGCCGTGGTGGGCTTCTCCACCAACATGCTCACGTACCTCACCACGCAGCTGCACATGCCGCTGGCCAAGGCCGCCACCACGCTCACCAACTTCGGCGGCGCCTCCGCCGCCACGCCCCTCATCGGCGCCTTCCTCGCCGACGCCTGCGTCGGCCGCTTCTGGACCATCGCCGCCGCCTCCGTCATCTACCAACTCGTACGTAGCCGGTATCATCAGCTCCACCACACTCATTTTGGAAGTTGCTGAACCACTGTGTTGGTGGCAGGGCATGGCGCTGCTGACGGTGTCGGCGTCGCTGCCGCAGTTCCGGCCGCCGGCGTGCAAGCCCGGCGGCGCGGCGGCGTGCCAGGAGGCAGCTCCGTGGCAGCTGGGCGTGCTGTACGCGTCGCTGCTGCTCAACGCGCTGGGCGCCGGCGGGTACCGCCCCTGCATCGTGGCGTTCGGCGCCGACCAGTTCGACGAGTCGCGCGCGGCGGAGCGCGCCCGGAGCTGGGGCTTCTTCAACTGGTACTACTTCTGCAACGGCGCGTCCATGCTGCTGGCCGTCACCGCCGTGGTGTACGTGCAGGACAACGTGGGGTGGGGGTGGGGACTCGGCGTCCCCGCCGCCTGCATGGGCGTCTCCGTCGCCGCCTTCGTCGCCGGGTACCCCATGTACCGGCGGCTGGAGCCGGCGGGGAGCCCGTTCACGCGCCTCGCGCAGGTGGTCGTCGCCGCCGTCAAGAAGCGGCGGATGGCCGCGGAGGACGTCGGCGGCGCTTCTGCGGGGCTGTACGAGAACGACGAGCTCGACGCGTCCATCTCCATGTACGGCAAGCTCGTGCACACGGACCAGCTCAGGTACTACGCGCTCCCTCTCTGTTCTCTTCTTTTTCACTGCCGTCCGTTGCAGTATATTCGGACTACTGCTAGAGTGCTAGGAGACCGTTTTCAACGGAGTTTTCTGCTCGGTTGAAAGAGACCTAAGACCATCCCATTCATCCCATTAGGACGTTCATACCATTGACTATCTCTATTCCAACTATCTTCCTCTATACAGTAACAGTGTATAGACATCTAAACAGTGTATAGACATCTCTTTTGTACGTCCGCACTGGGATAGCCTAATCCCAGGGTCCTGCTAGCCGATGAACACAATAAGGAAATGACAAGAAAGGATCACGGCCGTGGGAGATCTCTAATCTGAATGCATTGAATTGGTGAACAAAGTGGCCGCGTCAGAGATCACGAGGGCATGTCAATTGGCGCCGAAAACGGGCACCGTGCCTGCCGGAGCAGTACTGTACATGGTACTATTCCATGTGGCCGCCTCGGGACAATCTCTCGTGGTGTCCTGTCTGATTCAACACTGATTTTTTTTCCTGGACCAACATGCGTGATTGCGTCTCGGTTAGTTGTCAGAGGATATGTCCTGTCCAAATTGGACATGGAGCTTTTCTATCCTTCCATTTTCCCCCTTCTCTTTCCAAGGAGGGAACTAGATCCCTGAATGGTTGATGATCACTATGCATCATGACGAAATTCATGGTCGTGGGTGTGAAGGAGCTTGCGAAGCACGAACTCACACGGTCGCATCACTAAGGGCGTGATTGGTTCCCTGGCAGACCTTGGGTCAGGCCCCGTAGATGCAGCCTTTCCAAGATTGGTTGTCTGGTCTCGCGTTGGGGCCAGGCCGCAGCCATGCAGCCGTACACCCATGGCCAGGCTGAGAGGAAACGCCGGGATCGAGCTTCACTGCCCAGCCAGGCTGAGCGGATGCAGGGTTAAAAGCCGCGCACGCAAATCAAAGCCTTTTTCCATTCTTTCTTTTGCCATATCTTTTGATTAACACATTTAATTACTGAACCGATTTCATATTTGTGTTCGTGACATTTTTATCTGTGAAATTAGACCATACTTGTTATGTAATTTTATAAAAAATATTATTTTTATTTTTTTTATTCTCATCCTATGCCTGTACAGATACAGACAACCAAACAAGATCTAAACCAGACTAGGCTACAACAATTCCGGCCATCCAAACATACCTAGTTGCATACAGATGGCCTGGCTCTTTTGGGCCTGCATATGAGGCGTGGCCTGGCTGGAGGCCATCCGAGCATCCAATCACACCCTAAAAGTTGAGGCTTTGGACATGAGAAACAACTTGTTCTATGATTATTTGACTTGTCGAAAAAAATGCCATCTTCTTTTAATGATTGGAGGTAGAACTTTGATCAGAGACATCTGATACTCCAACATAGGAGTTTAAGAAACAGATAGTGAGATAGACACCAGGGAGTGTTTTCAAGAAGTTAACCCTGATGTTCTATTTCCTCCAAATGATCCATATCATAGGAAAATTTTAGGAATTTTTTTTCGATATATCCAATCCTAGGGGAAATGTTCATAGGAAAATACTCCATCATTCACTGGTATAAACTGACCAGTGACCACTTTCCAATTTTCATGGTTTAAAGTCCGTTCTAGCAAAGCACTCCTGTTAAAAAGACAAAAAAAGAGATGTTGTGCATGTTGTAACAAAAGGAAGGAGAAGTCGAGTCATGTTTCCACCCATTTTGATATACTCTGTCTGTCATGGCAGCTTCTTTGACCGCGCGGCGGTCATCACCGACGGCGACCTTGTCACGCCGACGGACGGCGACTCCGGCAAGCCATCTCCGGCGCCCGTCCCGAACCCGTGGCGGCTGAGCACAGTGCACCGCGTGGAGGAGCTCAAGTCGGTGATCCGCATGGGCCCCATCTGGGCGGCGGGCATCCTGGTGATCACGGGTTCATCGACGCAGAACACCTTCTCCCTGCAGCAGGCGACCACCATGGACCGCCGCCTCGCTCCGGGCCTCTCCGCGTTCCAGATCCCAGCGGGGTCCATGACCGTCTTCGGGCTGCTGGCCATGCTCGCCACCCTCTTCGTCTACGACCGCGCGCTCGTCCCGCTGGCGCGCCGCGCCACGGGGCTGGCCCGCGGCATCTCCTTCCTCCACCGCATGGGCATCGGCTTCGCCATCAGCGTGCTGGCGTCGCTGGTGGCCGGCTTCGTGGAGCGCCACCGCAGGGACGCCGCCGCGGCGGCGGGGTCCACGGACGCCGGCACGTCGCCGCTGTCGGCATACTGGCTGGTGCCGCAGTACGCGCTGCACGGCGTCGCGGAGGCGTTCACCTCCGTGGGGCACCTCGAGTTCATGTACGACCAGGCGCCCGAGAGCATGCGCAGCACGGCGACGGCGCTCTTCTGGCTGTCCATCTCGCTGGGGAGCTACGCCAGCACGGCACTGGTGGACGCCGTGCACAGCTGGAGCGCGGGGCCCGGCGGCGCCAACTGGCTGCCGGACAACATCAACCACGGCAGGCTGGACTACTTCTACTGGGTGGTCACGCTGCTGCAGGTCATGAACCTGCTCTACTACGCCATTTGCGCAAAGCGGTTCACGTTCAAGCCCCTTCAGCTCCACAAGGAAGAGAGGGAAGAAGAAGGCGGCGAGGCACTGGTGGAGCTGCAAGAGAAGGTTTGAGCAGCATTTCAGTTATGTACTTATGTGTGTGCAGGTACATGTGCAAGGTAGAAAGGATGTACTGTACTAGAAGTGCTAGGCAAATTGTCTGAAACTCTAGGTTAATGCTATAATCTATTACATAGTATCATGTATGTGAGCATCTGTATGTATGTAGTCAGGTAGATCAGGGCGATGGATGGAGGTTGTTCAGGCAAGCAACCTCAGAAAGCTGTCAATTTGCAAATCGCATGACACATTTGTTGTTGCCTGTTGGCAGCCGGCAGGGACCGTCTGATAGTGAGACATGCCAAGCTCAAATTTCACTGGAACTAGAAAATCCTCAAAGCGGCTTATGCAACACATTCCTCGGTGCCCGAAACAATTCGATCTTGAATCATGGCATAGCTCCCAAACTCTTATATTATTCAGATTAGTACTCAAAATACTAGGAAACAAGCTCGCACACACAGCCTGACATGGTGACATGAATTGCTCAAGCAGAGCTTTTTCAGGTATATAGACAGACTACAGAGCACTAGGTGTCACCTCTGGTGCTCCTTGTTGTAGCACATAATAGGCCTCGCAAGAATGCGCGGCGAGAGACGGCCACACGGGCGGATCACACGGTGAACTTGATCTCGAACCCGGCGGACGGATCGACGGGCTCGGCCGGGGACGGGACGACGGCGGTGACGGTGGCGGCAGGGGGCCCGACGGGGAGGCGGCGGGTTATCATGTCTTCGATCTTGGCGGGGTCGCCGGAGAGGAGGGTCTCGACGCTGCCGTCGCGGCGGTTGCGGACCCAGCCGGCGAGGCCGAGCGACTCCGCCGTGGAGGCTGTCCAGTCGCGGAACCCCACCCCCGTCACCCGGCCCTTCACCACCACGCGGACCGCCTTCCGCGCGGGCTCCGGCTTCGGCTGAGGCGCGGGCGGAGACGCGGCGTCGGCAGGGGCGGAGGTGGCCATGGCGGGCGCCGGCGAGGAGCGGACTAGCGGTTCGGCAGTTGGGGGCGGCGACCAAGTGAATGTTCTCGAAGCCTCGAAGGAATTAAAGAGCGGGGTGTTTTGGGCCTGGTATCACTTGTAGCACGGCCCGGCCCGAACATTCCCATTTGTATGTAAAACTGAACGGTGCAGCTTTTGACAAAATCCTTCCCCTCAAAGAAAAAAAAGCTCTTGACAAAATTCTACCAGCAGTGCAAATCTTCAAAACAATTCAAACCTATTTCCCTCGTTCGATGATCCTCTGACATACCCCTACATTTGTACCCTCGAGATGACTTTCCGATGTTCCCTTGGCCCGTGCTGTCTTCCTCGTTTGTACATCCATCTAGCTTTAAAAAGTAAATCAGTAAATCTCGTTTAAATTTAATAAAGTTTTTCATATAAATTATTAAAATCACTACCAAATGAATGCCACCATGAAGTATAGCTAATGGTGGATAACTGGATACTAGATAAATTTCCCGCGTATTGCTATAGAAATTTGAGACACATATGCCATAGAAAAAACACCACAGGCAAGAAGCCACAGAAAAATCGATGGAAACTATAAATAGAGGTCTTAAAGGATGGTGACGTGGCATGAAACTTAGTAAACGTCTAAAAAATTATTGTTACGCCGACCACCAGGCCGTGAGGCTTTCCCCTGGGATGTTTTCTGTTTACATTCTCGTCTCTTAGAAAGAGCTGCTAAACGATCGGGTTGAAGTTGGAGTTACCAAAGTTTGTGGAGTCGGTTTCGATATCGGCAATGCTTCAAGAACTCAACAAGGAAGAATGAGTTGAATTTCAAATTTTAGCGCTCCTTGAATCCGGCCTATACGTAGTGTAAGCCGCCTGCACCTGCTAAAGCTAGGTATGAGGGTGAAAGTAAGCAAAGCCCATCTTTCTCTTTCTATCTTGCCGGCTTTGGTTTCAGTCTGAGGATGGGTGAGTCGTAAGGGGATTGGAATGGGAAACTTTGGGAGTCCTAACTCTTTCCTAGGTGTAAAAGTTACCTACCGAAGGAGCCAAAGTAACGAGCCAGCCTTGTTGAAACTCTATTTTTCCTTTCTCTGGAGCTCGGGACAAAAACCAAGGAACAAAAGACTACCCGCAAGAAAATGGGCGCCGGTGAAAATCATAATGCATGTTTAGAGAAATAGATTGTGAAGACTAGCTACTATTTAGATATATATAGAAGATAATAGAGTTAACACGATGTTGTAGTCAAAGTAAGAAAAGTTTAATTCAAAACAAAACCAGTGTACTATAATACAACAGAGGGAGTATTCACAAAAGAAAAATAATGCGGTTCACGTGGTATTGATCTGGCTACATAATTTGCATGAAGAGCTACGAGTGTTATTGAATAATTTTCAACATATACTGATCAATTTCACTAAAATTTTGAAGTGTGAAATGGAGCTTTAATTTTATTTAGACCATTTCTAGCAGAATGACTACCCACCTTGCCTATCACTGTTTCAAATCACCTCCCACTATCTACAGCAGGCTACAGTATCTTTTGTACTATGGACAACCTATTTATTCATCCTAGAGAGCCTTAGGATCCAGTTTTTGATATAGCCCACTTATTGATATAGCTAAAATAATACATCCAAATTAATCGATTGACATATTGAACCATCTCCAAAAAACTTCAGTAGCTTCCGATAAATTTTCAAAGTGTGAACACGATGTTTAATTTTAGGATCTAACTTTTTAATACCCACATATTAATATAGCCATAATAATCCGCATGAAGTAGTTGATCAACAGACCGAGAGCCGGTGCTACTCACAGCAGTGAAAAGCAGCATATAAACAATGGTACAACACGGTAGTGGTAGATGCAGCCACATCAGGAAACAACGCAAGCAAGTAGTGGTAGATGCAGCCACATCAGGAAAAATACGCAAGCAAGCGGGCCATCTCCAACAAATCACATCAGTTTTTGATAAAACTTGAAGCTGTGAACACAAGAATTTAATCCTGGAGTTCAGTTTTTGACGTGGGGCTCAAGTATTGGTATAGTTATAATAATCTTCACAAAATAGCTAATTAACATACTATACCACCTCTTACAAAATTTAACCCATTTCGATACAAAATTTTAAGCGTGAAATGCCTGTATACTAGTACATATAAATACCACAATTTGATTAAAAAACTTGTCAGTAGTATTAAGCATCCAGCACAACTATTTCTCGAACAAATTAGTGGCAGGCACACAATTATTACAGGCCGCACCATACCATAGTTGTCATCAGCGGCACCAAAAAGACAGTGGGTGTAAAAGTGTAATCACAAGGCATCCATGATCACAGTCAGATTATCCACAGGTGCAAAGTGCATCTAGTAACCTTGATTCTTATCCTGCCGCCAAATCTTATACTGCTGGTGGTACTTTAATTCAACACCGCATACTTAGCACTGAAAAATCTCTAAAAGAAGTGTTCTTCAGCAAAACGATTACCACAGGTACAGGCGATCGCTGACACTGTTCGTCAAGAACCACGGGGAAATCAGGCGGTGGGCTTGCGGTGGAACCCCTCGACGGGGTCGACGGGGTCGGCGGCGGAGGGCACCACGGCGGTGACGGCGGCGGAGGGCGGGCCCACGGGGATCCTCCGGGACACCATCTCGTCGACCTTGTCCGGGTCCCCGGAGAGCAGCGCCTCCACGGTGCCGTCCCGGCGGTTGCGCACCCAGCCGGCGAGGCCGAGCGAGCGCGCCGTCTCCACGGTCCAGTCGCGGAAGAAGACGCCCTGCACGCGGCCCTTCACCACCACGCGCACCGCCTTGGCGGGGGGAGACTGCTGCGTCGGAGGGTCGCTTGGGGCGCCCGCGGATGCCGCCATGGCGCGGCCGCGGCGGGATGTGGTGGCCGTGAAAGGGCGCAGGAAACGGGGGGCGGTGGCGGAGGTGGACGGGAACATTCTGGTTCTGGAGGAGGCGACGAGGAGAGATTCCCCACGATTGGGCCGATTGGCCGATTCTTGAGATTTTTATTACACCTCTCTGTAGTCTAGACTCTAGACGGTTGGGCTTGGCCTAAGGCTGAATCCAACGCTACCTCCATCCCCTTTCCTCCATCTTCTTTTTCATCACTGTTTCAACTATCCACACTCACAGTTACAGTACCAAACAGTACTGCATTAAATTTTGCAGTCGCTTTTTGCAGTCTCCACTAGATTCAGCCTAAACCCAGACAAATTTTGGCAGACTGTCATCTGTCCTAATAAAGCGCAAATTAAAATTAAATAATTTTTACTGCAAATTTTTCTACCCACCTTGTACACCTCGCACATATCCTGAACAAACAAAATACAAGACTCATACGCAAGCCTAATAGTTTCATTGATTTAGATCCACAATGGCCCAATAAATATATAATGATCTGAAGCAATAAACTGTACGCATCAAATCAAATCGTATAATACCATACTGCCATAAAAACTCTAGATGTGTCTGCTTAAAACTTGTTGTCATGAACATCAAATCAGATAGTTGGTAAAAGGAGAAATCAAGATCAATTAGAAAGAATCAGAATCAACTCTCCAGAGAGGCAACATTCAGATCCTAATCGAACGCAGAAACAAGGGAAAGAAAAAAAAAATCCTCAAAGGAAGAGACGAGACACCAAGAGGCAGGGGAGCTCCTCGCGGAGGAGGGTGTGGGCGCTGACAGCGGAGGGGGCCTGTCCGCTACTCTCAGCTGTTAGATCAGATCGACGGTGAATAACTGGTATTCTATTTTTACTCTCATATGGCTAATTTTACTATTTGAGCATTGTTTTCAGTATCTTAATTTCTTGCTAAATGGAATTATTTTAAACACGTGCGAGACAAATTGAATTCATGTCGTCGAATCTGTTAAAGGAAAAACGAGCTTGTTTAAAAAAAACAACTACAAAATTGCAAAGTGAAAGAATCACATAAATATATTTGACACCATGATAAAAATTGTTATATACGTGCGAGACACACGCTTCTATAAATAAAACATTTTATTAATCAATAACTTTCTTTGGTATCTAATTCTTGAAAAAAAAAAATAATAACAATAATTATTTGCTACGCGCGGTTTTAAAAGCATTAACTTTCTTTGTTATCTAAATCTTAAAAAGTTTAAAAATAATAGAAACTTATCTGTCACGTGCATTATTACTAGTTTGTAAAACTTTTAAGTTATTTTAAATTTTTAATCTTTTTATCCTGACTAAATAACGTAGAAAGTCGTTTACAGATTGAAACACATGTATTGTCACGTTGCGTAAGTAATATTTCAAAGAGTTTATCGTCGACAATAGGTAACCGTCCAAACTACAACAAATTAAACACCCTCATACTTTCACCCACTGTTCATCTATACTCATATTTCCACCTCATGATGCAAAGTACATTCGTTCAATTCGTTCAATCGTATACAGGTATACTATTAAATTACTTTGCATCATGCTTACTGGAATTACATGATGATTATTTTTTGTCCAATAGTGATTGCTGATACATGAAAAAAATTGGTACCTCTTAGTGGGAAACATAATGTATTTCTCTCTAAATGGCAGAAAATAGATTTACACATTTGAATTATAGTTAGATCAATATGGAATCACTGTTAGATCCATGTAAGTTATCTCTGAACAATGGAAACAAATTAAATTACGAAATTAGCATCAAAGGTATAAAATTTGAAACTCATTTACATATGCACTTTTCTTAAGCAGCTTTTAGCAAACTCGTTTCCAGGGGTGGCCAAGTTAACCAAGTGCCTCTAGAAATGATTTTCATAGCATGATAAACTTAAAATAAATCTAGAAAACAGCCGATTTAAGATGACCACCTATGTGGCAGAACCGGCCGAATTAACCTGAGCTTAGCACTTCATTTAGAGTGAAGCACCAATCTCAAGTTAATCCTGATAGCTTTTAAAATACTAGATTTTCTCTATAAAATGGAAAAACTATCCAGTTTTTTGGGGGAATTCCTAAAACATTGTACCCAAAGTCAAATGTATTATAAAACTTTTCACAACAAAAAACATGAGATGCAAGTAGCATGAATGTTGCTGGTGTGAATGCAGCCAACATTAATGCGTACTCCATTCATGTTACTTGCATCTCACATCACATTTTTTGTTGTAGAGAGTTTTTAAAACACATTTAGATTTGAGTACAAAGGTTTTGGAATTTTTTTTGTTTTTTTAGATTTTTCCCCATTCGGGAAGATTTTGGTATGATCCTCAACATCTCTTGTGCTTCTCGATGTCCTTGAGCTCCATTCACATTTGTGCCTTTTCTAGCTTCTTCTCAGCATTTTGCATATGAGAAAATAGCACATGCGAGGAAAGGGGTGTCCCTTTGTTAGGGCAAAGGTGAAGGATTTTAGGAGATTGAGAAAAATGGGATCTACTGGAGTTCTACCTTTTTTACTTGTCCTTTATCACCTTTTTAGGGACACATGATTGTCCTAGGAAATATGTTGGAGATGCTCTAATATGATCAATATAATCTGCATTGTTAGTCTTTGATTGGTTCAACGTTTTTTATTTCATTATTGATAGGCAAGGTTTAGTGCTTTGATTTTAATTATTTTGCATGCTCTTTTTCCTGTTTCATGCAGATTTATGATTAGCAATCGATGCAGTTTGTTTTAATCCTCCAACCAACACCCGGTATTATTGATGTGTGAAATTTCTGTTTTGCTATATAGTTCCTCACTTATCGCCTCCAACAGGAAAGTCATCAGCATCCAGTTAACGATCTTTGAAGTTTGTGCACCGTGACAAGAAGTGTCTGTCTTGCCAAACAACTTTTGGTTTATGTTGGAGTACAATTTTACGATTGTATGTTACCGAGTTTATTTTAGTTTCTTTATTTTTTCTGCCACTGCAATATGTACTCACAATTTGCAAAATCAGGAGATGAATTTAATAGGCCCGCAGTACGGTACATTAAAGCTACAATGTTACTGCACAACAAAACAAATATTCCTTCCTTTGTATACAGATACATAGCACACATGGGGCAGTAGCACTCAGGCAGTTGGTTCCCCCGTAGTACAGATACATTTTCCGAACAAGAAAGAACCATCCAAAACTCTCCAGGAGTTCTTATTCTGTTCCAGCGATCTTTTTCTTCAAGGTCTCAATGTCATTGGCCAACTCTTTCCTGCTTTCCTGTAGTATCAGACAAAAAAACCCATGTTGTGTATCAAGCCAAAATGTGCAGTAATTTTATTTGCACGCATGCTCTATCCATTCAACCACAGATTCTGTGTTTTCCAGTGCATTCAGTCGAGCAGAATTGCATAAATCTACACGCGCAGATGCTTAATTGCTTATTACTATTATTAGTTACCTTGAAGAGGAGGTAGCGGTAGACGAACCAGCCTGTGTATCCGAGCCCCACGAGCTCTAGGATCTTGGGAAGCTGGCCATCATCAAGTACAACAACGGATCGATGAGCACGGTTCAGAGCAGCAGGTACAACGACATGAAGCATTTCATCATCACGGAAGGAAACACTGCGTACGTACCAGAGGGACGGCGTTGATGGCGCCGACGACCACGGATGTCAGCCAGAGGGCGACGACGGCGCCGCCGCCGTACAAGAGGACGGTGGGCTTGTCCTCGACGGCGTCCCACTGCACGTCAAAGGCACGTCACATTGGGACACACACATGCGGTGTTCATGTCCGAGGTTGATGTGTGGATGGCCCATCACGTACCTTGGCTTTGAGGTCCTCGATGAGCTCGTCGCCGGAGGCCGAGGTGTCCTCGGAGGCGGCCTTCACACGCAGCAGGGACAGCCTCGGCGCATCTGCAACAACGTCGCCAAACCGTCAGGTGATGAACTGATGAATCATCTGCTGCTGTGAATGTGATGATGCTGAGCTACTAGTGATGTACCTTGCAGGCGAAGCTGGCAGACGCTGCGGCGGGGGAGGAGGGCGGAGCCGGAGCCGGAGCGCGGAGCGGCGGGGAGGCGTGCGCCGCCGAGGAGCGCCACGGAGTACGCCGTGGCCGCCATGCCGGTACGCGGGTGCACCAGCTGCTACTCTTATCTCTAGAGCGCTAGAGGAGCTGAAGCGCTTCTGGGCCTCTCCTTGTGATGTGCTGTGAGCTGCTACTGCTATGGACCAAAGTGGGGGAACGAACGGTTATTGTGCACGTACGTCGTCTCGCCGGTTCCCTGCTGTCGTCTCGCGCTGTGTGGTGAGTGCACGTGGCGGGATGCTTGGCTCTGATTGGCCACCTCCCTATCTTCAAAATCCATGGATGGCCTCTCATTCCCGGGACTGATTTCAGAACGGGAGGCCCAGCTGGAGCTCTGTTTCGTAGCTTCAGCAGAACTCGTGCATTGCAATTTGCAACGGACCAATTGTTCTCATGGTACCAAACCATGGCACAGTAGTCTTTTCTCATAAAAAAAAAAATTGTCAGTTAACTTCTGTCAGTACCAACCCATGGGAGGAATATGAATCACTGTTCATACTACCTACTGTAGCTATCAAGGTGCAAAGCCCAAAGCTTTACCAACCAAATATCAGAGCCTACCAATCAAATTGTCAGTTAACTTCTGTCATTAGAGCTGCATAAAATTATCATGTAAGCATACATTGGTCAACATTTTCTAGTTGACACATCTGGTATAAATACATCCACTAAATTGCTGACTTGTTTGGTTCTTTCCATGAACACTACTCCACTAGTTCGCAGATATTTAAGAACACCTCCGTTTCTTGGAAGTTTTGGCATTTGACCCAGCTGCCCCCATGCCTGATTCTGCTCTGTTTGGGACATTACGGAGTAGAATCACAGCACGTATGAATGGAGAACTTCCTTTTCATGCACCATGACAGGTACAGTTTACTTTCTGGTGCACCATGCTCACCGTTCTCCAACAATTTATCTTATGGAGTTAAATATCGGAGGTCCATTAACTTATTGAAGGTTCACAATCTTAGAAAGTGTCTTTTTTTCAGATATATAAACTTATAAAGTGTATCATATAAGTCGATACCCCACCATGTGTGCACGAAAAATTACATATAAAGCTACATATATGTCCAAAAATTACAAAATCAACTTTGTTAGCTGTCTTAATGACTAAGATCTACACAATGGAACTTACTTAACATGTTAATGACCATTTAAACGCTAAAAAAAATAAAGCTAAAAATTATTTAGGGCTTTGGCATTTATACCCTCACTTTGGAGTCTAACAGTAATTTTGCCCTTACTTTTTAACTTTGCGAATTTACCCCTATGTTTTCAGATCGAAGACAGAGTTTACCCCTATTCAGTTAACTCTTTTAACAATATCAATTCCAATGTCAAAAAATCATCATGCACATACAATTTTGCCCCTATTTTTTCATAATGGATTGTGATAATACCCCTATTCGCACCGCTGCCAGCGGGTCGCACCCAGGCAACCGTGCCGCCGCCGGCGGGTCTCCCCATGCCATGCCACACCCAAGCCACGCCGCGCTCGAGTTTTCTTCAGTGGTAGAGTGCCTTGTGGGTGAAAGGATACGGGACATTGGGTATTTTACATGTCAAGTCAGTTCTATTGTGTAGATCTCATCAAGACAAAAGCTTTCAAAAGTCATTTTGTATTTTTTTTGGACATATATATGGTTTGATATGTAATTTTTCGTGCATACATGGAGGAGTATGGACTTGTATGATACACTTTGCAAAATTTATGGACCTAAAAAGTCACTTTCTAAGTTTATGGACCTAAATGAAACCCTACAATAAGTTAATGGACCTCTGGTGTATTTAACTCTATCTTAAACCTTTCTGACCATCTGAATTACTCAGTCACTTCAAGGGGACCCACTATTCGAGGACAAATATATGTGCTGTGATGTACTCACTACTTGTTCAGACTTGTCATCATTCTCAGACTCATCTTCTTCCTCAGAATCATCTTCAACTGGTTCAGTGAAGACGAATTCAGCAACAATGGGCAAATGATCACTTCCAATTTCCTGGTAAAAACTTACAGCACAAATTAGCATATTTATCACATACACATTAAGCTCAAACCCTACGTTCGAGGGTCGCCTTACCGCCTTAACAACCATCCATAGAAAGATTCATTCAAATTACAACAAAGAAAAGCATATAAGGGATTACCCTGGTTGGAAGACCCCTCGTTCTCCTCAAAGCACCTATAGGTAACGTGTCCAAAACTCTGGAGCATTCAAGCCCACGAGTGTGCCTTGGACAAAGAATCTCAGTCACATTGTGTACATATATACAACGAGAAGTAGAAAAACATTTAGAAGCATACCACAGATAATCAACAGTGCCGAGAAACTTCTTGTGGTAGGAAGTCGCCAAGGGTTCACCTTGAAGATCCCTATTGTTTGAATTTCTCTAGAATAATTGGAAAATTAGTTTCATTTAAAGGCCTAATTCTAAAAGTCAAAAGTCGGTGTCCTCTCAATTGAAGTTACAAATTAGTACCTTAAGCATAGCATATGAACTCCTGAGCTTCAATGGATGTTCAGCGACCATGACATTTGAACACCCTGTCGCATTTCTCACTTCTTCATCACTCCACCGGTACTTAAGTAAACTATGAGAAATATGGGAACAAGCCATCAATAGAATAAAATAAGAAATGTACTAGGTTCTGATAGGAAAGAATGATGACCTGTAGAGCTCGTATAGATCAAATTCAGAGCTATCAAGTCCAGATAACTGCCTTCTATCATGCAAAGAAATGTTCAGCTGAGGACACAGAAAATGAAACACAATGCACAATGTCAGTTAAATTTTGTAATAACTGGGGACAATATAATTTCCAGAAAAATTCTAAGGAAACACTCTACCTTCATTGTCGTCAAGAACTCGTAGATAGCACTCTGTTCCCAAACAAACAAGGAAAACAAGATAACAGAAGAAACAAAAATGTCAACAACATATCACAAAGGCACCCACATTCATCATATTAAGAACTTAAGATGGCCTAATCGGACCACATTGTCTTGGGTCCATGGTCACATAACTAATTTATTAGCATATGACTATTGAATATTAGTGTATTAGCATTGCAGATGCATAACAAGAAACTTGCTGCACATAATTTTGTTCTATATTCAGACAATCATGTGTGAAGTAACAAAAGCATACATCAGGTGTGCTGTTGAAATCACCAGCAAGAACTATAGGAATTCCATTCCATTTTTCAGCAAGAGTATTTGCCTTCTCAAGTAGCATCCGAATCTGCAGGTAGGAGAACCAAAAATGAATAAAAATGAATTGGGTAGGGTGGTGAAATTGAAAAGGTAGCTTGTTTTAAGCAGAGTAAAAAATATACATTCTGTTCACAAATGATCATACCCACATGAATAGAGATATGTATAAGGAATACACAGGGTAAAAGTGAGGCCCAAGTTAACTGATATACCTGTCCCAGTTTTACATCACCTCGTTTTGGATTAAACAAAACATGAATATTCCCAAGAACTAATTTGTATGTTCCGTTAAGCTGAAAAGCAAACAGGTATAGAAATTAAGTCCAATATAGCAGCAGCAGAACACTGGTTATTTGGCTGTAAATTAACAAAGCGAGCTACAAAATAAGATTAGATCATAGTTTTGCAGGTTACCGTAATTAGTAAACAGTTTCTGTAATTTACAATAGACAGGTCTGTTTAATGACACAATCATTAGTCAAAAAAAAATTTTGGGGGGGTTGGGGGGTTGGGGGGGGGGGGTGTCACAGGAGTTGAAACACGCAATTAATCAATGATCTAACTGGTGGTAATTCAGGTACCTCAAAAACACATATTTGAGCAACATTATTTCGCAGATTGAATTCACTAAAATCAATACTATCTTCCTCTAGCAGATGCAACCTACATTTGGAAATAAAAAAAAGAGATGAAAATACCACATTATTAAAATCAGTGAATATAACAAAGGGTAAATGCATGATTTATACCGTTTTGACTTCCAAAACATGGCACATCCATCTCTAGTGTCTCCAGTTCGCCTCTGATGATCATGCAGTCGCCGCGTAAGAACAAACACAGCAATATTTGGAAAGCATTTGTGGAGACTGGAGAAGTGATGTACCTGAAATATACCTTCATACCCTCTGCTCTTCATTCCTGCAGCAATGTCCTGAAACCTATCCACCTCCTAATTTCCAAATAACAAAGTGTTATGGAGTACAGTACAAGAATGCCATCACCGGAATGAGGCTGAGTTCATACCTGAAGACACACTAGGTCAGGGTCCCAGTGCCTAATTTCACGGATAATAAGCCGCCTTCTTGAATCCCACCTCATTGCATCCCAAGGGACATCCCAGTAAAGGTCAGGATGGTTTCGCGCATTGTAATCAGCCAAGATATTATATGACATGATTGTGCAGGCATCTAGTAGAAAAACAAAGTATGAGCAATGAAACAACCGTGAAAGAACTTCGTCCATCTGACAAGAACGCTACATATCAGGGGTGAAAACCGATACATCCTCGTGGCAAAGGATTGACAAAGATCACAACTTTTTGGTGGTTCTACAAAATTGCACTGATTCGAGCAAAACGAAATTTACTAGCAATGTTTGGGTCAACAATGTCCCAGCCAATTCCTGAAAGCAGCACTAACAAGCAAGAAAGCAACATCGCCACCATACTCAGGCATATAGACAAACACTTGGTGAGCAACCGCAACTGGCAGCTATTTTGTCCCAAAATTAAACAACGTCAGATTAGAGAGCGCGACGAGTACCTCGGGAGGAGGAGGAGGTCACAGCGTCCTCCGAGCAAACCCAGCGCCTGGACGAGGGCAAGGCAGACTGGGGCGCGCGGAACTGCTGCCAGGCGCGACCAGGGGAACGCTCGTGGTTTTGCCAGCGACGACGGTGGTCGAGGGGCGCGGCGTTCTCGGCAGACGCGCGCCACGACGCCGTGCTTCCAGTAGCCGGAGGCGAACGGCCACGTTTACGCGGAGGGCGGGCGGCGGGCGCCGGCGGCGAGAGGCGCGCGCGGGGGGCGGTGGGTGCCATTGCGGCGCGGCGAGACATTGGCGGTTGGGGGTGGGGACGAAGCAAATCGACGGGCTTGCTATGGTTAGTAAATGAATTCCCGCGCGTTGCTCCGGAAATACGGCGGATACTCCATGCGTGAGTCATGAAAAAACATTGCATGCATAATACCACAAAAGATCGATGGAAGTTATTAGTAAATGACTTAGTGGATGATAACATGTCATGCTACTAAATGGTCTCGTTTGATGATGTAGCTTCATACATGTCTAGAGAAATTATGTAGTGGAGTGTACCTGTTTAGAGATAAGATACTCTATGCGTGTGCCATAAGAAAGCATTGTATGTATAAGACCATAAAAAATCGATAGAAGTTATTAGTAGATGATTTAGTGGACGATGACATGTCATGCCACTAAGTGGACTCGTCTGATGATGTGGCTTCGCGCATGTCTAGAAAAATTATATAGTGGGGTGTACCTATTTAGAGATAGAAAATTTGCCATCGCCAAGTGGTTTCGCAAAATTGCCATCGTTTTTATTGATTTTGCTAAATTGCCATCCACCCTACAATGTTGGCATCTTGGTTTTCCTGCCATCGGCCCATTTGTCTCTTTTTTTTACTTACAGCCGCGCGAAAAGCCAACTTTGCCCCTGGGAGGGTGACCGCACGCAGAAGAGCACACAGCTTCCCGACACCAGCGTCTCCCCGACAGATGGCCTCCCCCTGCCGACGACCTCCTCCCTCATCGTCATCGCGCTGCTCTTGCTGCAGTTCCTTCCCTCCGCCTCTGCCTACACCCGACGACGCCTCCTCCCGTCGCCTCCTCCCAGGCAGGACCCGCTAAGGAGCCGGCCGACGGGGAGAAGAGGCAGGGCCCGCCGCGGGAGCCGACCGGAGCGGGAGAGGAGGCGAAGCAGGGTGGGGAAGGCAGCAGCGGCCGCCGTAGTGGATCGGGGAGAGGAGGCAGAACCCGACGCGGGAGCCGACCGGAGCGGGGAGAGGAGGCAGGGCCCGCCGGAAGAGCCGGCCGGGGCGGGAGAGTAGGCGAGGCCCGGCGGGGGACACAGCAGCGGCTGCTGCGCCGGAGCGGGGTGAGGAGGCGCCGCCCGCCGCGTTTCCAAAGAGGAGAAGGACGCGCCGCGTTGCTAGGGATCCGGAGGAGGACACGGCGAGGGAGCCGAGGGGGTGGAGGAGGAGAAGCACGAGATGAAAGGCTAGGGGCAAATATGTCCTTTCACGTGTATGTAAATATGAAAAGGAAATGTAAATGGATTAAAATGGCTCGATGGCAGAAAAATTAAGGCGCCAACGTTGTGAATGGCAATTTTGCGAAACCAACGAAAACGGTGGCAATTTAGCGAAGCCACCGCTAAGAGGTGGCAAATAACCAATAATCTCGCCGTGCATCTTCCGAATCGACAACTACAGTAAGCTATAGAATTTACATCACCGACGAAGCGCGCGGGAGGGGTCTTTTCAGTAAAACAATATCGTAAATGAATCTTCAAAAGGTACAGGTCAAAAGGAGAATATCGCATGATCACGCACTTGAGCGCTTCAAAAAATTAAAATACAAACACCGTTGCCGACAAAATCCATGTAACTTAAAAAAAACACTTGGCTCTACCCTAAAAATAACAAATAAAAGAAGTGATTTACTCCGGGTCAGTCGACTAACAGTTTGCTTACCATAAGTCGACGCCCTCCTCGTTGCCAGGAAGAAGGGGAAGAAGGGGAGGAGCTCGCCGGCCTCGGGGAAAAAGGGACTCACCTCCACCGCGCCATCGTCGCCAGGGAAGAGCACCGCCGCCGCCATCAGCTTCCTCCTCACCGAGGTTAGGGTTAGGGTTCCGGTTTGGGCTCGGGGGGTGCAGGCCGTCGAAGGAGGTCTTCCACCTCCAGCCTTAGAGGGAGGGGCGGGGGTGGCCGGCCGGTCCAGCGGAGATGGCGGTCGGTGCGGTGGAGGAAGGCAGTTGGGAAGGGAAGGAGGCGGGGGCAACGGGCCACCTCAGTTAATTAGGAAGGGCGGTGGCTAGCTGACGGTGGCGGAGGTCGGGTGGCAGAGTAGCGAGGCGGTGGGAGCCACCGGCCACAGGCGGCGGCACGCGGGGCAGGAGGCCGCAGCGCCGGGGAGACGGCGGGCACAGCAGGAGAGGTGCCGGCGGGATTGGCGTCGCCGTTGCCACGTGGAGGGAAGCGACGTCGCCACAGGAAGAGAAGCAGGGTCAGGGGAAAGAGGCTGGTTCAGGGGGAGGAAGGGTAAAATAGAGGGGGAGGTTTAGACCGTTGATGAAGATCCAATTGCTAATACTGGTGACTGATGGAACACAAAAAATCAGTCACATGACAAGATAACACACCCATAAAAAAATTACATCACGTGTCGCAAGTTTGTCAAAAAGAACACTGTCAGAAGAACCACATCTGTTTACTTGCGGGTTTGATCTTTGCATGGAGTTTCGGTAACGCTATTCAGGACAAAAAAAAAATCTTGGACAGTTTCCGACACAGCCGTTCCAGAGTACGGAAATGGAAAACCTTGGTTGCACAAAAGAAAAAAATCTGAGCACATGTCACCAATTATGCAAACTGCGATCTACAAATCAGAGAAACAGCTAGAGAAATTGATCACAGTGACCAATATTTACAACGCTTTGGAATTAGTCAGTCACTCCATAAACAAACAGTGCACGCAGTGAAAACCCAAACATGATGCCAAGCATGGAGCAGAAGCATGTCTCCATTGCTTAAGGAACTAACAACATGATCTGAAGGAAACTGAAACAAGGAACGAACAAGCTTCGCTCTTCTGAGTATTGTTGTGTGACAAGAAGCTTAGACAGCTGTGGCTGAAGCAACGGGTGTCCCTAGGCTGTCACCAATAGCTGGATGAAGGCCATTATCTGAGCCTGGACCGGCGGAAGCAGGAGGTTCCCCTGCAGTATCTTGGTACGCAGCATCGTGAACACCCAAAGCAGCACGACCAGATGGATCAAGGTTGTTGGACCAGGATGCGTCCCATTCAACGGCTTTGGCAGTACTGCATGCCACACTAGGACCTCCAGGAACAGTCAACCTTGCTGCGGGCTGTAATAAAAGAGTTATGTAAGTGGGAAGTGGCATTGTTTCTGGTTGAATATTATCCCAAACCAAAACAGCATTTCTTTTCCATTGGCAAGACAGACCAATGTAGCATTTAAGAGCGGTGTAGCTTACAGACCTTGGGGAAGAATTTCTCGAATATCATTCTATAGTAATACCCTTCTTTTGTTGTGGGTGTGTTATCTGGGTAAACAAAGCTAGCATTCATCATCATGGAATCCGATACCTGAAATGCAAATAATAAGCGTCAACTATAAGTTCAACAAGGGCCAAGTTTATGAGAGGGTTCAGCAAAGAAATTCGAGAAACATACATGTTGATTTGCATGGTCCTTCAATCCATCAATCCAACTATACCCAACACCGTCGCTGAACTGTTCCTTTTGCCTGTAAAGAATGTGCTATTCACAGAAAATAAGACCTGCATAAGTTGCAGCATATAGGATTTCGAAAGTAACATTGCAAAAATAACATGAGCAACTTCTCCAACCTTAGGTAAATAGGGCCTCTCCTCATCATCAAATGCGTTACGGATAACCCATTTTTCAATCCGACCGAGGTCACGCTTTATCTAAAATTTACAAAGCAATAGTTACAAGAAAGTAACCATGCTGGTTAGAATCAAATAGATACAGTGCAGTGAATTAGATGCCTGGAATTGTTTAATGCGTAGCAACATACCATCTTCCATTCAGGATCAATGTCCATTGCTACATTGATGAAACTTTTGTCAAGGAATGGAACACGTGCCTCAACGCCCCAGGCAGAAGTCGCTTTGTTAGCTCTCAAGCAATCATATAAATGAAGTGCTTTTATCTAAAGAGCAGATAAAAGACATCTTGTAAGTACATCTGACTGCAATGTGCATGATTGAATGACTAAGCACCTGAACTGAAAGAGGCAACGTGCCTGCGCTACTCTGCTTCAGAAGTAAATTTTGTTGGCAAAAAAATTTGGAAAGTAACAACACCAGTAAAGAGTTTCCTTACCTTCCGGCATGTTTCCTCATGGAATTCCTTCTTGTTTGGTGCCTTGTGAAAATAAAGGTAACCACCAAATATTTCATCTGAACCTTCTCCAGAAAGAACCATCTTCACCCCCAAAGATTTGATTTTGCGTGACATTAAAAACATTGGGGTACTTGCTCTGATTGTTGTAACATCATATGTCTCAGTATGGTAGATGACTTCCTCCAGGGCATCAATGCCCTCCTGGTATTTTATTGAAAATAATAAATATAAATTTTAAAGAAAACATTTTCCCCTGCTGTGCAAATTAAAAACAAATTGAGAACCTGCACTGTGAAGTGGAACTCATGATGTACAGTGCCAAGGTAATCAGCAACTTCCCTAGCAGCTTTAAGATCAGGAGAACCCTAGTAAGAACATAGAAAGATGAATTTTGTCACATTATTCCTGAAAGAGGGCTGAACACAATGCTCTGCGGTGAGCCAGTGATGGTAAACAAGAAACTTACCTTCAAACCAATACAGAATGTATGCAATTTGTTTCCCCATTGTCTGGCAACTTTTGTTTCTTCTAAGTGCCGTGAAGCAACAGATGCAACCAGAGAAGAGTCAAGTCCACCAGATAAGAGCACACCAAATGGCACATCAGTCATCAACCTCTTAATAACAGACTGCGAAATTCGCAAATAGTGTAAGGTTATATAGTAAAATGGTATAGTAAGACAAGTGATTTAGAACCAACCAGCAGATTTTAAACAAGCAAAAATAAACATATTGTACCATCATTGTGACTACAGCACAGCACACTGGAATTTCCAAAGCACATACAAAATCAACTGATATACATGGATAAATGTTTGGGTATTATCTAAACAGAGGTATTAACACAGAATATAAGCATGAAATGACAAGACAAATTTTAAACTAGATTATCATGGACACAAACATGGTATACATAAATGATAAATCTATCAAATGCGTTATTGATATAATATATATGCATCACAGATGTGAAAACAAAACTAAGAGGAAAAAAAGGACGAATGCAAAAACTTCATATCAACTACACTTTATATATCAACACGTATACAATTAGAAAACTGTAACAGGAAAGTCACATGCCTTCTCAAACATCTCTCGGAGGAGTAGAGCATTGTAAGGGGTTGAGGGAATGCTCTCTGAAAACCATGGTGGGTTGTACCATCTCCTTAGGGCTCCTAGGGAAGATAAAATGGAACTGGTTAGAAGGCAAAACAAAAGAAAAGTTGCAACATAAATAGTAGCTTTTTCCTTCAGAAAAAAAAAACTGTATTCTGGTATTATAGGCTGGATGAGATAGCCTACTAGGAAAGTCAACCTGTTTTGCTGGAGTACAGATGCCCAGGGGGAAAGGTGATGAAGCGTTCACAATCATCACTCAAAGCCTTCATCTCTGAAGAAAACCAAATCGATCCTGAAAACATAACACACTATGAATTAATGTCAAGCAGCAGCTTATCTAAATCCAGATATGTCAAATTGAGTCACCACACTACCTGTTTTAAGATTGAATATAAAAGAAGAAATAGAAAATATATCAGAGGAAAACAACACTTCAAACAAATACATCACTTTAGCTTTGTCCTAAGTCAAACTTCTCTAACTTTGACCATGTTTATAGAGAAAACATCAACACCTAAACATAAAATTAGTTCCATTAAAGTTACAGAAGTTTGATTTATAACAAAGCTAAATGTGAACTATAGTTTGGAAAGTATGTAGTAGTACAAAGTACTTATTCCATTTTTGTTCTTGGGCAACTGAATTGAGCCTAACAGGGTCCTATATCAGGTTCAGGATTATCCTGCTGCCAGACTGGTAATGAAAACCAAAAGGTCCATAAGAACCATTATTAAAGTATGTGCGGATTCAAACTGTTGATTTGAATTTTTATTAAGAAACCATCTAGAAAGCTGCTTATATGGTGATGGACATGGACGAACCTATCTTGAGTGTCTAGTAAGTAGTTTTAGTAAATACCTCCCATCATAGCCAACATTCCTCTCCTACCTAAAGAATACAGTATGCCAATACAAGCAGTTTGACAACTTCCCTTGCATGCAGAAAGTAGCTCAAACCAGCAGGAACAACAAGAGCAGATAGTTCATCGTTGCCTACGAGCTTGCAAATACTTTTTTCAATTTTCCATTAAAAGAATCCATAACGGCAATCAACAATGGCCCCACCAGACATTAAAAAATAAGGGTTAAATGCATCGGTGGTCCATTAACTTCTGTGAGGGGTTTCATTAGGTCTACCAACTCAGAAAGTGGATTTATTAGTCCACAACTTTTTAAGTCGTGTCCTCCATGTGTACACCTACCGCTGGCATGGCGTGCTGACTGGGCTGTCTCTCCCTTCTATACCCTTCCACTTGTACACCAAGGTTGACGAGGCATGCCGACTGGTCGCTAGTAGTACACATGGAAGGCTATGGACCTAAATGGCACAACTTAAAAAGTTTATAAACTCAAAAATCCACTTTATGAAGTGATGGATCGAACTGAAACCCCCTGCATAAATTAATGGCCCATCGCTGCATTTAACTCAAAAGATAACATCATATCTTGAATACCAAGAGTAGTTTCTAGAAATTCGAGTCATTGAATTCCAGATGGTGAAATCAAGGATGTTTGTCAATCTGTTGGCTCTTTTCAATTTACTACAGAAATGGACAGATAATGATGTTTCTACATTTTAGTTTTACTAAGATATCAGCATTCAAAATTCAATTTGAATTTTAGTGTTCTTTGTGGCTTCGCTTTTCCTGTATCTTGAATACCAAGAGTAGTTTCTAGAAATTCTAGTCATTGAATTCCAGATGGTGAGATCAAGGATGTTTGTCAATCTGTTGGCTCTTTTCAATTTACTACAGAAATGGACAGATAATGATGTTTCTACATTTTAGTTTTACTAAGATATTAGCATTCAAAATTCAATTTGAATTTTAGTGTTCTTTGTGGCCTTGCTTTTCCTGGAGCTGGACCTTGAACATGCCAGGAAGTTCTTGGCAGTTAATGACTGATTCCACCATGAATAGCTTCAAGCACTTTTGACCACCACCCAAAAAAAACTATAGCTAAGAAAACAAGCCAATGGCAAATTCCAGACCATATGTTTCAGGTTGAAAAACAAAATTCACGCCCCTAATTTCTGCGGAAGGAAAAACATTGAATGAACTGGTTGCTTTTCATACCATCAAGACCCCATCCCATGTATAAGGGGCAGATGCCAATAGCATCGCGTGCCGCGATAAAGCTTTTATCACGAGTATCAAGAAGAACAAAGGCAAACATGCCATCCAACATATCCACAAATTCTTCTCCATATTCTTCGTACTGTGTAAAGGCAATATTAAAAGGTCACAATGACAGGATTAAATAGGTGTATGACCGAGATGGTGCTTAGAAAAAGATAACAAAATTGCTGGCAAAAGCTATGCAACTGTTAAAGGGTGTAAGAATTAGATATGTAACTTACAAGATGGGCTATAACTTCACAATCACTGCGAGTTTGGAATTGATGAGTTTTCAACTTACTTTTCAATTCTTCATGGTTATAGATCTCTCCATTTACCTGGAAATGACAATCAGAAGATAAGATTTGGTTCTGAAGTAAAAAAATAAAAAAATATATAAGCATGTTTTCTCTAGTTGACTTAGTCAAAGCATGAGCTCTAGTGGGTTAATATCATGCCACATTAAGCGGAAGTCAACTCCATAGGGGCAACTGCAAAAACCCATGATAGACTTTTGGAAACAAATGACAGTTGCCAAAGGCAAAACAATGAAACAAATCATTTCTTGATACAATGAAATGAACTCTTTAGTTAGCACAAAGAAATTACTGGATACAGTGAAAATGTATTCCCAATCCATATACAGACCGTTACAACTACTGATTTGTCCTCGTTGTACAATGGCTGGTCTCCAGATGTGGGATCAACTATAGCCAATCGCTGGTGTGCAAGGTAGCAATCCTGATGACAGTGTAAACCGCTCCAATCAGGTCCTCGGTGCCGTAACCTGTGAAATTATAGATCTCATTTCAGCGAGTGCACAGAAAACTTATAAGAAGCAACATGTATTTCTTAAGAACACTCTGCCACAGAAAGGCAAAAAGAAACTATACCCACTGCAGTAATGAGGCATCTAGTTCTCATTTCAGATTTCAGTAAGAGGATAATAATTTCTGTCCAACAATCCCTCTAATTGCTTTTACAAATGATTTTGATTTCTCAATTTGTCTGGCACTTCTAGGCATTTTTTTCTCTTGTTTTCATCTTCCGACTCCCTAAATGAGTTGTACAAGTCATTAGCAGAGAAATAACTTTGAGGCACCCAGTTTCAGTCCATCTAAAACTTTAACTAATGTATGCAAGTTTAAAAATCAGAAGGTGCATGTTTTGCGTTTGAAATCATAATCCCCATGAGAGGAACCTCACATATCGACCTACTATAGATCGCGCTATCCAAATTGTGAACCAAAACCTCCACGATTTCCACCACAAGCACTACAAGATAAAACCTGTAAGCGTGTCGCTGGATATGCAAGAGCACACAAGAGATGCATTTGTTGCAGATGAAACGTAGCCATACATACCCATTACTGTTCATCGATAAGTACATAATATTCATTTTGAAACGGACACATGAAGGACTGTAAGTCTGTAACCTCACAAAACGGCATCAACAAAGGCAGATACCGGTTTACACTTTGAAATCTGATCCTTCCAACTTCTCACGCGACATAGACACGGCCTCACACTACCCAGACGGCTAGACCCTTCTCGAAGAAACAGAAACCATCATTCACCAATCACTACAGAACATTCCCAAGTCCTAGGAGACAAATATTATTTTTGCAAAAGTTTATTGGCCACATGTCACTGACTCGTATAAACTTGCTACTTGCGCGAATTCATAACAAAAAACGGTCCATCTAAATTAAATCGACGATTGGACAGCTATAAACGATGAGATAAGCCCGAACGTACCCATTTCGCAAAAAGTAGCGCATATCCTAAAACCCGCCCAAATCCGCCACCTTCCCAAACCGCCACCATCACCGGCCCGCGTACAACGCGCTTCCAGGACATGCAGAACAAACAGAGAGAGGAGATGGCGAGGCGAGACCGCGTGTGGCGCGCCGTACCTGCGCGAGAGCTCGATGATGCGGGAGCGCTTGGCGAGGGAGACCTCGCCGACGCCGAGGACGGCGAGGATGCCGCACATGGTGGCCTGCTCCTGGAGCTGCTCCGGCTCGGGCTCTCCCCTGCTGCCGCCGCCGCTGCTCGCACCGCCACCACCACCCGCCCGCGTCGCTTCCGACCCCAAACGCGCCGCCTCGGGATGCGAAGAAGAGGTCCCTCGCGAGTCGCGTCACGGGCTCACGGGGCGGCGAAATGGGAGGTTTTGGCAGGGGAAGGGGATCTAATTAGGGCTTTGCAGGGTAATCACGGCATCTCGGCCGTCGGATCCGCGGGTTAGTTGGCGGCTTCAAAGTGGCGCCACCACCGCGAGGCGGCTCGGCTGGCGCGTTTGGCGCCCCCGCGCGTGGGGCTCCTGGGTCGGTGACGTGTGGGGTACGGGACTACGTGGGGCCCGCGTGTCATTGGGGTGAGGTGTGTGAGGCTGCGTGGGTGGGTTTGGAATGGGAGCTGGCGTGGTCAGAATCTTGGACCGCGCGCGCACGGAGATTCTGCCAGCCCACGTGATGAGTTGGATTCTCCGCCGGACGTGCGTGTGCCGCGCTGCGGGTGGGTTTTGAGCTGGCCGCCTCTGCTGTCACGACTTGGTTGCACGGTTCTGCAGCATGGTCATTCCGCAAGGCATTGGTGCCCGGCGCTGCCAATTGACGAGCGCTCGCTGGATTTGTGGCGAGCGAGCGACTCTCCACGGTTCTACGTGGGTCTAGATAAGATTTTTATTTTTTATTTTTAATTATGATAAATTATGGCTACACAAAAATATTAGTGATAAAATTATGTTTGCATAAAATTATCATGATAAGTTATGATTGCATAAATTATTCATGATAAAATTATATTTGCATAAAAGTTATCGTCACAAATTATAGTTGTATAAAATATTCGCGATAAAATTATGTTTACATAAAGTTATGGTTACATAAAATATTCGTGATAAATTTATGTTTGTATAAAGTTATCGCGATAAGTTATGGTTGTGTAAAATATTTATGATAAAATTATGCTTACATAAAATTATCGTGATAAGTTATGGTTGCATAAAATATTTATGATAAAATTATGCTTACATAAAGTTATGGTGGTAAGTTATGGTTGAATAAAAATATTTGTGATAAAATTATGTTTTTACGTAAAATTATTTAAACTAAAAAAATAATAAAAAAATAAAAGAAAAAAAAACTCACCTGGACCCTACCGAAGACCGGCGCGCGGGAGGGGATCGCTCGCTCGGAGCGAGCCGAGCGAACAATAGCCCATCGGACGTGGGCCTTGCTAAGCGAACGCTCATTGGAAACAAATCCAGCGAGCGATGCACTCCTGGTCCTGTCCCACCTGCCTGTCCTGCGCAGTGGAGGGCGCCCCTGCGCGCTGCCCCGTCCGGGCCCACCTGCTCGTCTAACTCTCTTTCCACGTGCGATACTACATGTCATGCTGCATGCTGCATGTTATTAGTAACGTTAACGGAATAGGATAATGATCATTATTTGTACTTTAATGATCATTATATGTCATTAGTCGTGTATTATACTGGCGTAATGTTATTCACGGAGAATTATGTTAACATAATTTTATTCAAGAAAAATTATGTTGATACAATTTTATTCACGGTAATTCTATTCACATGCTGTCATGATATTTATTCACGGAAAATTATGCAGACCTAATTTTATGACATAATTTCATTCACGGAAAAATATGCTGGCATAATTTTATTCACGGAAAATTATGCTGACATAATTTTATTTATGCTGACATAATGTTATTCACGGGAATTTATCTCGACATAATTTTATTCACACGTTTTCACAAAAAATTATGCTGACATAATTTTATTCACGGAAAATTCTGATGACATAATTTGTTCCACTGATCATAATAAACTTACATACACGGTAGCTGTTTTGTTAACATAATTTTCTACTAATTAATTAAAGTTATATTATGAAGGAAAATAAAAAAAGAAAAAGAAAAAAAATGCTGAAAAAGGAATGAAAAAAGAAAAAAAAAACCTCACCTGGGGGCGGCAGTGACCAGCCCACGCCTCAGCTGGAACCACCAAAAAGCGCGTGGGAGGGGCATCGCTCGCTCGGAGCCAAGCAAGCGAGCGATAGCCCCCAAGGAATTCCGATTGGCGCCCTGCGCGCAACCTTTTTCGTCGAGCAATTGGGAACAGGGTTAACCTTTCCGATTTTTAGACAAATCCCGGGGTCATCCGGTATCGGAATTCCGACCGAAATTCCGCCGAATTCCGGATTTTCCGAACGGATTGGGTTTTCAAATTTGAAAAACGGAATTCCGAAAATTCCGGACGGAATTCTGCTACTTTCCGGCGGAATTCCGGATTTTTCGGTGAAAAATGTTATTTTTTGACTAGAAAATGCTCCAAACATATGAAGAATTAAATAATTTGATATAATATTATTTGTATCTATTGTATATTGCAATGTACAATGCATATTAAATATATTACACACAAATTATTCATAATAAATGCATATTGACACATGAAATCACAAATAAAATGCATGAAAACTAAATTTATCACAATAACATAAGTACATAGTTACAATCCATATCATAATATAAGTTTACAATACATAAATTGCATAGTGCATATAAAAGTCCAAATTCAATCTAATAAACAATGTCTATGTATATCACATAGTACTTAATGAGTAACAAGTTATGATAAAAATGGAAGGATAAATAAAGGAGACCTCTCATTCCATTCAAAAGGTATATTCTTTCAACACATTGATAGTACGGATACTAAAAAGGTATAAATCCTACCTCATTAGACTACAAATAACCTTGTTTTTCAACTAAAATGCAATTTTAGCCTAGCAAATGATCTTAGATTTGAGTGTGTTCTAGTTCTATTTGCTTAGAAAAGCACCTAGTTTTTTATCATATTTTTCTCATTTTTTACAAATTTTTTTGAATTTTCCAAATTCAAAACGGAAAATACCGAAAAATTCCGGAATTTTCCGGAATTCCATTTCCCGGCTACTAGCGGAAACGGAATTTTTTCCGGTTTTCCGGCGGTATACCGACGGAGAGTTTTTCCCTGATTGGGAAAGGAAACGCTACAGGATGGTGTATTGGTGTGGAGCGAATAAAAATCCTGGAATTCTATGGCGTGAGAAGAATCAGTACTCGACCAAACCTAGTTGATCTAAGAATAGATGCGAATACGGAAAGAGTCATGGAGCTACAATGCAATTCATTCTTAGTCTAAAATGGAAAATAAGTTATTCGTCTAGTATCCTTTGTGTGCTCATAGCTTAAGATCCACGAATTTCTCGGACCAGTTTGACGATTAATTCTAAAAAAAATAATGGGCACGAATTAGCCTATAGTGCAGGTACATACACACCACCGTACACCACTCTCTTCACCAGCGTTTTGCTAGCTTGTTGACTAGACCAAAGCCTAGTGTTGCCCCTAGTGTTGCCTTTTTAGACCATGGTCACCAGAGCATGTATTTGTACCGTATACAGTGCGCTATCATTGTTTTTTCACCCATGTACAGTGCGCAAACAGCGTTTTTCACGTCAATTTTCACTCACCGGTAACCATAGTCTTAACCTAGTCCATGAGATCTAAGTCATTAGTCCAACGTGAACCAGCACCCAGTCCACGACGTGGACAGAGCCTTGGCGTAGCTCTCTAGGGTGAGCCAAGACAATAGGAATGTGACACATGGTAGGTCTGACTATGCCTAACCCCAGCCCATTGCCCTGCATGTCCAATCCTAGACGGCGGCGCGCACCGCCCCGCCCCTCACTGCCACTGCGTGGGGGCGCCGGCGTGCGCGCGCCACCCAGCTGTCCCGCCCTGCATGCCAAGACTCTAACCGAGCCCATATTCATTAATAGAAAATTTCTTATTTAACACTAAAAAAGTTATCCATTCTTTTTTTTCCTCAAAAGTTAAAACTTCCTTATTTGACACTCAAAATTATTTTTAACCCCAATTTAACACTCCGTGAAATTCCACCGTTAAAAATACCTTCCTTCTGTCATATCTTGCAAAGTTGGACGAAAATACCCATTGAAGAATGAGATCTCTTGAAGAAGCTCACCATGAGAAACATAGGCAGTGTAGACTGTAGACAGACCCGTGGAGACCAGGCCCGGCTGTTGCGCCGTCTGGTGCGCCGGCCATGCCGGCTGCCGCGCCGTCCTGCAAGCCTGCCAGGCCCGAGAGCCACGCCCTCCCTGCACACTTGCCGGACCCGGCGGCCGGGCCATCCCGCGCGCCTGGCATGCGGGCGGCACCCTTCAGCTGGGATCCAGGCCGGCGTCGTGGCCGCGTTTCCCTAGGCCCCCTTCCATGGCTGCACTCACCTCCATGGCCGTCGGCCTGCTCCGCAGCCTACGTCCCCTACCGCACTCGCCTCCACTACCGTCGGCCCGCTCCGCCTGATCGTGCCACCACCTACCGCCTCCGCGCCAGTGTCTCCCGACGGCGGGCCACCTCCGCATCCCGCCACCGCCTTTGACGCGGCCGCAGCACCGTCGTCCGCCTTTGGCACCTACGTTGTCGGCCGATCTGCACCTGCACCGGCGTCTGACCGTAGTCCTGTCCGAGCGCCGCTGCTAGAACCACTAGGAGCAAACTAGTCTTTTGCTATGCTACTTAACACTGTTAAGTGCTTTTTAACAACGGAGGGTCAAATTGGGGATCAAAAAATTATTGGGTGTAAAATAGGGAAGTTTTAACTTTTGACGGCCAAAAAAGGAACGAGTGACTTTCTCAGTGTCAAATAGCAATTTTCTCATTCATTAACTTGGCCAATTATGGTGCGATGGTGATAGATGTCAGCATCACCAAAATTGTGCTCCTAGAACGCACCGTGTGGCCTATTTCTCATATTGACGCATGTCAAAATATTTTTTTTGCCATAGTCCAGAAAATTATTAAACATGTCTTAAACTTAGAAATCCATAATAAATCCATTTTAACTTAGACAAAATATGAAATTGGTTTCATTATCTTCTCTAAAATCAAGCTCTAAAACTTAGGGCCAATAGAGTTGGATGATGTTTCTTGTTCTCATCTCTTATTTGGAGTTTGTACATTTGGATTATTCGAAATTGGAACCTGAGGAGGCTAACAATTCAGGGTACGTTTATGAAGCCAAGGAGGAGATTGTCAACAACGTTGTTTACACAAAACACTTGCTTTTCCAACCTATAAATACTCTCATATGGATAGAGCTAAGCCACAACAGGTTGTTGTGTATCTATTTTATGATGCTTTTTATACCCTAATTCATGAGACGCCGTGCCTTATTTTCTATACATATCCCTTGTCTGCCTTATTGCCAACCTTTGTAGTGTGTGAGCAGGTGATATGGGATGTGTGGATATTCTCTGCATGAGTTAAAGGTGGATGGGAAAACTGGGCACTTAAAGATGGAGATATGAGAGGGTTATTAGCAGGAGTGGGCACTTGTTGTCTCATCTTTGAGAATGAACACCTAGGGTGAGACTAGGCCTCTCCTTTGTTTGGAGCCTATGATAGGCAACTTGGTGGTTTGGATTGTGGAGGCATTTGGAGGACTAGCACCCCGCCACTAAGTGTAGTAACGACACCTGAGAGGATGCTTTCTTCTGCCATATAAGAACCGATGAAGGATAATGGTATCTTAGGAATCTCATGCCTGCACATAGTAGGACAAGAAAGGATACGGCTCAGAAGGTGGTCTAGCTCTAGTTGTGCCAAGCATGTAGGTGTAAGGTGATAGTGCGAGGGTCTCCAGGAGGACTAGTGGAAAGGCTTGCACGCCTTACCGAAAGCTCACTAAAAATCTCCATGTCTTCACCGAGTCACTGTCATCGATGAAACTATCCACCAGCACTACTACTTAAGCTTGTCCATTCACTAGACGTTCCAACATAACGAAAGAAAAGATAAGTAAATTTTAGTATCCATAAGCTGTAATTCATTTTTGAATTTTTAATAATTACATTTCATAACATCGTTAATCCATACAAGAGCATAGCTTCATGGACTATTATGCCAAAAAATAGTACCATTGCAATTTTGTAACTATTAACAAAATACATATAAGAACTTTAGTAATAAAGGTTGATTACACGATATAAAATGTGGTTACTTATTATGATTGCCTCGTGGTTATCCATAAATGGCTCAATAGCTTTCAGGATTTCAAAGGCAAGAAGCCAAGAATTCATCTTGATCACAATTGGGTGTGAAAAGTCATACCCCCTCCATTCCATTTTATAAGTGAATGTATTTCAAGAATAAAATGTTCAGTGATTCCAAAATTATTTCTTTTTCATGGTTACGGTTTCTCCTTTTATAAATAACATTGCAGTATAAGAGAAATTATAAGTCAAAAATTAGTTGGGAAGACCATGGGAGCGTCAATATTCCAAATTTTGGAACATGATATTCTACCTTCGCAAGAAAAAAAATATTTACCCGAGGAATGCAAAATATAGTTTTATGAAAAAAAATTCTATTTTCAAGAGTCAAATATTCTAATTTTGTAAATAGAATTTGCTCAACTCAAATAGTAAAATGATAAAAAAAAAGTGAAGAAAATGAGCTAGAAAGAAAAACAGAATGAAGAAAAAGGACTCACAAATTAAAGATGGAGAAGAGGAGAAAAAAATGAAAGTAAAATGTCCAAACAAACATAAGAACAAAGGGCAAGGAAAAAAATGAAAGAAAAGGGAAAAAAACAGTGGGCCAAACTTGGGCTATACCTAAGCTGCAATGGGATGAAATCATGAAATTAGCTAAACTAGGGCCGCATTTAGATCCTTGCAAATTGCGCGGGCGCTTTTAAAAGCCAACTTTTCATCCTAACAACCTCTAACTTGTAAGATTTAGAAGACTCGGTTTTTACAGCCCAACAAGCAATTTATCCCTTACTAGCATAGAGGTACGTGTTACATGCACGTGGTAAATCACCTTAAAAACATGCCCATGGTAAATCCAAAACGTCAAAAAAAAATGAATGAACTAACCAGTTGGGAATTATGGAAGGAGAAAAAGGAAAGAAATAATTAATTAATTAAAAGAAAGAAGACCTATTTGACTGATGTATTTCCTTTCTCATTAACTTCAACGCAAGAAAACTACACGATGTGTATGGGTATAAAATAAGGTGAGAAAATAAAGAACTAAAGAGCATAAACAATTTCCTTCTATCAATTTTAGGCCATTTTCAACTTTTTTCAATCCTTTCCAATCTGTGTCCAGTGACGCCAATGTGAGGGGTACAAATGTTTTTGACTTTTTGTTGGGTGAAAAATGGTATTACGAAAACTCACTTTTTTAGCATGTGTTTGGTTCGGAGACGTGGCGGGATAGGATAGTTCTATCCTTGATTTTTAGGATGGAATCATCTCATCTAGTGTTTGGTTAGTGAGGATGGATTCATACCTGTTTTTGTTTGGTTGTAGGGATTTAGAGGCATGGGATGGACGACGTCTTGAATCTGTTAGATATTGTTAACGTAGGATCCAATTGTCAGCCTCACTCTCATCTTCTTCCTCAACTAGGTTTGTGCCCGTGCGTTGCAACGGGAGCACAATTACGGTATCAACGGGTGATATTTGTAGGTGATGCTATGGTGAACAAGCTCAACCAGTAAAATCATCAGCTTTCCGGTGGTCCTTTTATTATAGCATCGTTTTAGATAAAGATATGTAGATGACTCATGCTCCACTTAAAAGTAGGAACCTACTCAAGAGAATTTTCTAATCATCTGATATCAATCAAAGCATGATGAAACAAAACTTTTCAGAAAGCAGTGCCGTGATCGTATTGAATCGATCACCCCTAATTAGTGAATATGTAGAATTGATCAGGCATAATTCTCTTTGAAAAAACTAAATGTGAAAATCAGGATAATTCTACATGACATAAAAAAAAATCCAAATATATCTTGGTATGGATAACTTCTGCTTGTTGATGGCGAAGTTAGAAATTGTGTCATGGTCTATGGCCAGTCCAATCTATTCAGGCAGGTCCAATTCTCAACATCGGGAGGATGCCAGCCCTCCTGTACCCAATCAAGATGCTCAGGTTGCTATCTTCATTGGCGTAGCACCAGTATGTATCGAGATATCCTTGTCTCGGTCCCGGTGATGATGAACCGGGCGCCACCACCCTTGCCTGAGCACCATCCTCACAAGAAGGTGTGACTCGAGATGCAACCCCTGAGGTCAATGGTCACAGAGAAACCTGCTCCTACCCATCTCATTTTTAGCTCTGAGAGCTCAGAGGCCTCGTCAAGATAATTTACAGAAGAGACAAGGATAATTTACAGAAGAGTCTATACTATACTATTGGGATGAAAAGAAGTATAAGGTGTCAAAGTAATGTCCCACATGCTCACTGATTGATTCATTAGGACCTGGTGCTATATTGCACACAAGGACCTATAATGCATTGGCAGATTAGTAACTTAGAACTGTTAAACTAAAAGACAAATCAACTTATCATGAAAAATCTGTAAAGAAAATTATGTTATGAAGATATTCTGATTTCTAGAGAATGACCTTGCACCGACAAGGGTCAAATGCATCGCTACAAACCTACAAGCCCTCATAATCCCGATCCCAGCATCATCTAGTATATGTTATTGGAACTACCAGCAATATGCTTCAAAAAGGAACCAAGGTTGAGGATTCTCAAATCTGACCATCGGTCATCTCCAGTTGATTCCTACCATCCCAAGATACAGATTTGCCATTTGCATTCTCTGGCTGGTGTTTTCCTTGGTTTCTTCGTAAATTCTGATCTATACTTCTTGACCATTTGGATCATTGTATAATTTTAGGAGAGAGCAGTGACAAGGCCATATCTAGCAAAACCAAAACCAAAAAGTAGAATACCATAGTCCAGGACCCACCACAGCCATAAGGATCACCACGAGGATGCGGCTTAAGTGCAAGCCTAGCCACTCAGCACCACGGACATTGCCGAAGCTTCTGAAAGCATCCAATCATTTGAATCTTGTCTTGACAATCTCATGGATCGGGTGCATCGTGACTGGGAATGTGAATGCCAGTGCAACGCACAGGCCAACCTGTCAATAGATTTCAAATTATTAAGGGAAGATAATGATTTCAACAATCTAATGTTATTTAAACCCATGTGAAAAAGAAAAAAAATCAGTCCTGTCGATTGGGTGCATTATGACTGAGAATGTGAATGCTACTTCAATGATCAAGCCCATAAGATCAGTTTCAAATTGCTATATATCGTTGTCTATGTACAGTGTTACAATAAAATGACTCATTCTATTTTTTATGGTAAATGATATCTCAAGTGCATAATTGCTGACTTATAAGATCAGATCTTATATCTCAACATATCAAATTATCAGGTTGCATCTTCCAATCACAAAAGGAAAAAAGGTCAAAATGAATGTTTCACAAAGAATTTCTTGCTGAGAACTGATTGCCTATTGCATTAAGCAAGTATAACAAGCAAATAAATGTGTGCTGCACTAACCTTAACTGCAGCTGGCAACCGATTGTTTGGAAGATTAAGTGTGATGATGTCTTTGGTGGCCTCACCATAGGCCAAGCACCCACAAACCCTAAAGCACACGTACACGGTTATAATAGCGGCAGCAGCATGGAACTTTCTCCGCTCCGGCGCTCCGCCATTGATGCTTCCAGTGCAAGGGTCATGCTGAATCCTTCAAAACAGAAGACTGCAACGGTGCAACCCTGAAAGTGCAACCCTGAAAGTGAATGGGACTGGTCCATTGCAGGATCAGTTTGGTTTTTCAGCTAATATTTCAGCCAATATCTAAGAACATCTGTTGATTTTTAGCATGGTGGAACCATAGTTTTGGTGGAAAATGTAACAAACCAGCACGAATACTCCTTTGCCGTCAGTTTCTTGGAATTTCAACGTAGGAAATTGGCGGCCTGCACAAAAGCACAAAGCACAATGCAGGAACAGAGTGGAAACATTCTTACGGCATAGTATTGTCTGACGAATACAACTATCCCTGACCACACAAGGACTACCACCACAGCCTTGTTACTGTACCACTCCGTAAAATAGAGTCTGAAATTTGTACTGATACAGCTACACTCATTCATGAATATTTTCCTATGATCAGAACCGGAGAACTGGCGGGGTAGCAACACGACTTCTGTCTCAACCTTGCAAATGTGCCGATTCTTTTTTACTTTTATGAGACGTTCGGATCTGTAGTGTAAGGGAAAACGCAAAATCACCGCAGACTGTAGCATAAATTTAGCGAAAATCAGAGTGAACGGGGAAGAGAGAGTGTTGGGAGGGGCGGGAGTACTGACGAGTAGGAGGCTAGGAGCATCCAGTAGAGCGCGCGCGGCGCCGGCGCCGGCCCACGAGCCAGCCTGCCTCGTGGAAGGTGCAGGGGAGGCCGGGCATGCCGGTGCCCACGATGGAGACCACTATGTTCCCCAGCGTTTGCGCCGACGTCGCAACCCGCCACGTGAGCTACCTCCCTCGTGTGCGGACAGCAGCGGCGCCGCCGAGCCGTCCCTGCCCTTGCCTGCCGCCATCCCCAGCACCGCTAGGCGCGGGAACACAGGGGACGGGTGTCCGGAGGTGAGCAGTGACAGTGAGCTTCACATAGCGAAATCGGATTTTAGATCCGTGCCCGCGGCATCGCGGGCGGGAATGGCGGCCAGGGCGAGCGTTGGGATGCCCGCGGAGGCGAGGATTGCGGCCGCCGCGTGCTGGGGCGGGAATGGCGGCCAGGGTGAGTCACAGAACGCGCTGTCGGCCACGGAGACGGGGATTACGGGCGCGCGATGGGGCGAGCGGGGTCGCGGGGGCGCGAGCCCGCGAGGCCGTGGTGGACGCCCCCTTGCACGCTTAATAGGCGGTAGAGATTCCCTAGCTCCCTCTGCCTCGCATCCGTCACCATCTCGCCACCTCTTTGCCCTCGCGCGTCCTCCACCAAGCTCACCACTGTCCCTCCCCGCACCGGCCCCCGCCGCCCCTCCCTACTCCCCGCACCGGCCGCCACGGCTCCTCCCCGCACCGGCTGCCGCCGCCCTTCCTCCCCACACCGGCTGCCGCCGCCCTTCCCCGCTCCCTCGCGGTCGCCACCGCCCCTCCCTACTCCCGCGCTGCCGCCCACGCCTCGCCGCGCCCGCGCGGCCGTGCCGGCCTCTCCCTGCTCCCGCGCGGCCGCCGCCGCCGCTCGCCATGCCATTCTGCTCCCCCACCCTTGCCTTGCTTCACCCACGCGGCCGTCGCACCCCGTCGCGTGCGAGTCGCCCACTCTCCGCCATGCCCCCTCGCACGAGGGTCGCCACCATTCTCCGCTCGCCGTCCGCGCCTCGCCTCCGCGCCTTCGTGCTTCCCTTCGCTCCACCGCGCTTCGCCTCCGCGGCTCCACCTCGCGACACGACGGGAGGAAGACAACACGCAACGGAGACGAAGAGGGATGTCCTTGTCCGGCCGTTTCGGAGGAATGGGGGGCGTCCTGCATCTGGAGGGAATATTCCCTCTAGGGGACCATCCCATCCTCCTTAGCCCCCAACCAAACACTAGGTAAAGAGGGACCGTTCCATCCCATCCCCAATCATCCCCTCAACCAAACACATGGTTATAGCATAGACTTATAGCTTTTGCAAATCGAATTTTATGATCCATGAAGATCCAAACATAGCCTAAGTATGGTGGAAGAATAAGTTGGATGTGGTCTCTCTTCTGCCTAGTTGGAAGGGAAAATATCTCAAGGCTGGTGCCACCAGACTGTGATATGAGTGTGCAAAACACTATTTGTGTAATATAGACAAAATGGAGTTTGAAATATAGGGATGCTTGGTTCCAATGGGATTTTGAGAATCTAGGTAATGCACATTATCCAAGAAAGTGTAGACAGAGGTGAATAATAGTAATTGTGTATCAAGACACAAAATTCAAGAGTAAAAATTAGATGGTGTTTGGTATTTATGAGATAATATTATCTAGATTATCAATATCTTGGAACTAAACATCCCATAAACGATGTGACAGATAAGCTAGTGACACCGGTTTATTTTGCTACCAAACCATGCTGAATCGGACCACATCAGTCTAATACGGAGTAATAATTTTATTTTGAAATAAAGCATACAACCTTTAAACCATCTCCTTTTTTTTTCCTTTGTGAGCCACAAATCTTGTTAACGGCCCAGAGTGCCCACACCAGTGAGGCAGTCACCCACAACACTGTCCACTGCTAGTCTGCTACTGAACCAGTCAGGGATCGTCTGATCGATCACCCGTCAGTTGCTCGCGAGCACGCCGGCCGCGCACGGCGCATGATGGCCGCGGGGACCCAACCGCGTCGTCACGCCTGCTGGCCTCTGCGCGCATCCATCCCCGGCCGCCGGCACGCCTCCCGTCCCCACGTCCTGCTCTGCTCCCGCCGCGCGCGAACGGCCCGCGGGACCTGGCGAGCATCGGCGCCCATGATGAGGGCTTCCCGCAGGCTCCGGCGCGCGCGCAGAAGTGGGCAGGGCAAAGCCTCCCAGCTTCTTGTTCGGCCTGCGTGGAGGTGGGGAGCTACACGAAGGTCCACGAGACGCACAGATACGCTCCTACTAGCGGAGTCGAAACGGATCAAGAAAGATGGTTTTTTTTTTTTTCCTACGAGCTCAGCAATCGGAATGTTACACTGCACTAGCTAATTAAGCCGATTAGCCGTTTGGCACTCCCCAACCAAAACAGCGTGTAGCCGTTGTTTACTACCAACATGGCAACATCACTCACTCTCCAAGGCTAGGTCCAAGCAATTCAAACTCAGCTCCTGGGCCTCGTGAGCCAGAGGGAGCTGAGCGCCCGGAGCCTGGAGAAGTAGTCGGCGACGACGAGCAGCGCGCGGGCGGCCTGGCGCGCGGTGAGGATGCGGTGCATCTGCTGCATCGTCTGCTGGCGGAGCAGGTCGGCCTGGCGGAGGAAGTTCTCGACGGTGGCGAGCTTGGCCATGGCGACGGCCATCTGGCCCATGTAGTTGGTGACGCTGTCGGCGGGCGAGCAGGTCGGCCCCGCCGCCGCCGCCCCCGCGAGCGTGTCCGCCAGCGCCTGCTGCAGCGCCTCCATCCCCTGCGACAGCGCCTCCTCCGCCTGCTGCGCCGACTGCCGCAGGCTGCAGATGCCCACCAGCTGCGGCTCCGTCAGCGGCTCCACGCGGCTCGCCACCACCTTGAGCAGCTCCGACGAGCGGAACCCGCCCAGCCACATGAAGAACCGCTCCGCCGGGCTCAGCCACATGCCCGACAGCACGTGGAACACGTCCGCGCGCGCCGCCGCGCCCTTGAGGCGGAACAGCTGCTCGTAGTGCGCCATCGCGCCGTCCACCAGCACGCGGAGGTCGTCGTCGCCGATCTGCGGCGCGCTCAGGGCCACGCGGAGGTCGTTCATGTGCCGCTGGTGCTCGTCCAGCCACCGCGCGTACTCGAGGTCGAACGCCAGCGCGCCTATTCATTTATTTTTAACAACACCAAGGATCAGGCATTATTATTGCTACTAGTTTGCTACTAGAACTTGAACGATGCCAAACCATATGAAATCGAGGAATTTCAATTTGTGAAAGGAAGAAGAACATTTGCCTGCTCCAGCGGAGCCTCCATGATCGCCGGCGCGCCCACTTGCAATGAACATCCCCTGTAATATTATCAGATACGAAAGCACCCCCATCTTCAGCTACGTACCCAGATTTTGAACATTGTTAACTGCAAAAGATTTTTTTTTTGAGGTAATACTGCAAAAGAAAAGAATTTCACCTGCTGCCTTGCCCTCTGGAGCTCCTGCTCAAGCTGCACCAGCTTGGACCGGCTGTCCTCCAGCTCCACAATGTATGCCTTCAGAAGAACAAAACCGCAAAATGCTCAAAGGAAGTGATTGATAATATGATATACACTTGATTTGATATCCACTAGTTGCTACTTGCAAATGGCAACAGAGATACTAACATGGCATATATAATATAAAGTAAAAACCATAAACAAAACTCTGCAGGTTCATGCAGGGATCACCTTCTTCCTCATCCGGCTTTTCCGGGCCGCCTCGCGGTTCTGCGCAAGCCTCCTCTGCACCTGCCATGACACAAACAGCACAAACCACAAACACTGGGGCTCGTCAATCACACATTTGCCGCCACCACCAAGGCAAATGTGTTCCCATGCACACCTTGGGATCCCTCGATTGGGATTCGTCCTTGGACACCTGCAGCGAATTCACATGTCCAGCGACAGCCATGGCTCCACCACCCTACGACGGCGACGATGCCAACATTATATAGCAACTGCATTTCAAGGCAGGCATAGGTGATAGGTGCGAACCAACCAAGAAAGAAGAGGAACACACACCATTTGCGCATGGTGCTTGCCGCCGGTGACGTCGTCGACGTCGGTGGAGGTGGTCTCGGTGAGCGGGCTGGTGGCGACGATGCCGGAGTCACCCCAGTTCTCGAACTGCGCCGCCGCCGCCGGCCAGGTCAGGGCGCCGAACCGGCCGTCTTCCGCCGTCGCCAGCCCCGGCGGCGCCATGCCGAACGGCACCGCTACACCTCCATGCTGCCGCACCAAGAGAAGAGAGAACCTCCATCAACAACACATTCAGAAATCAGAAGCCGTCGCCACGGGGACGGCAAGCCCTGAGAACTCAACTCAACTCACCGCGGCGGCGAGCGGCGGCACGAAGGTCGCGGCGGTGAGGCTGCTGGAGGACCTGGCGCTGGGGTCGGGGCCTTCACGTCCCGCAGTGCGCGCGCAGGAAAAGCAGCAGCCATGAGAACAGCTCGCGTGCATTGAAGCTGAAGGGAAGAACAGAAATGTAGATGCGAGCAAAGGAGTAGTTACTGCGCGGGAGGTCGGGGAGGAGGGTGGCGCCGTCGCCGGCGCGGCGGTAGCCCTGCTGCTGCTGCCGCTGCTCCGCCCTGCACCTGCAGCAACCGCCGCCGCACGACACGAGGCAGCTAGACGTTAGTGAGCGCGGTCCAAGAACCAAGAGAGAGAGAGACAAACGCTCGCTCGCTCGCGCCGCAACCGAACAAGAGGAGGGGGGAGCCGAGGCACTGTTGGTGCCGCGCGCGTGGCACCACGTGTGGCCTTTACGTACCCGAAGAGCGGCGAGGGGTGGTGATGCATCGGAGCGACGCGGGGGCTGGACGGGAGGCGACGACAGGGACAAACGCGGCGACAGGGACCAAGACGGCGACGAGGACGACGGCCGCGGCGTGCACCGTGGATGGACGCGAGCTAAGCTACCCGAGACGACGCCGTGGGGCTGGCTATAAGCAAGGGAGGGTGGACGCAGGGCAGGGGACGGACGATGGCGTGCCCGTGCATGGAGAACTCCTCCACATCCACCCACATTGAAGAAGGGATCAGAGCGAGCAGGAGGATGAGATCGAAGACAGGCGGGGAGGACGCGTCGTGAATCGGTGGCAGGCGGAGGCCGGCCGGTTCATCCGTCAATCCGCGCGTCCAATCCATCCATCATTCAGTCCATCAGAGATCAGGCGTCAATCAGTCCCCGGCGAGGCGACGGAGAGAGCAGGCAGGGCGTGGCAGCAGCGCGACAGAGAGCAGTCAGCCACAGCTGCTACTGACGCTTGTGGTTGCGTGTGTGCCGAGTCCCGGGGCTGGCAATGGCATGGCATGGCACGGCATGCGTCGCTCGAGGAGCCCCGGCCCAGCCAGAGAGCGCTGGTGGTGACTGTGACCGGGAAAGGCTGTGGGATTACTGTCTCGTGGCTTTAACTGTAATGGTGCGATTTGATGGTGGGCGCCAGTGGTAGGCCGGGCGCCGGTGGTAGCCATTGTTGTCCGCTCCTAGGTTGGGGAATTGGGGCTTCTTCCGCTTTGACTGGGAATCTGGAGAGCGGTTCGTGAGCAAAGACAAAAGCGGAGGTGGGGAACAGATGAGATATTGTACTCGCACCGCCAACACTGTTGCCAAAGGTGAGCTTCCGCACGTACTGTACAAGTTACCAGCATGGAGAGGTTGAAAAAAACAATCAGATGATCCGGTTCTACGAAGTTAGGCCATGTTCGGATCCACCCCAAAAGGGCAAATGGTCAAATGGCAAAATTTTGCCCCTGTCACATCAGAGGTTTGGACGGTAATTAGAAGTATTAAAATTTGTCTAATTAAAAAACTAATTACATAGATGAGGACTAAACGACGAGACGAATTGATTAAGCCTAATTAATTCATGATTAGTAAATGTACCGTAGTTTTTGCCCTTTTGCACTTTGGGGTGTTCGGATTCAAATGGCAAAAAAAAGGCAAAATTTTGCCCTTTTGCCATTTGCCATTTGCAATCCGAACATGCCCTTAGATGACTTCATTTTCGCAAGTCTAAGCAAATACTAGCTTATATTTAAATTTTATTTTAGCTACAATACATTAAACCTTTGCTCTAACAATTGGCATTCCGCTCAAAATAGCATAAGATGGTTTATATAGCCCTTAAAAACAAGCTAGCCATTAGGATCGAGGCTCGCAACTTTTTGTAATGATTAGATAGTCTGGTCCATATAAACATCAGCAATTGATTGCTCAGAGGGTGTTTGGATCCGGGACTAAACCTACCATTGGGGAAGAATACAAAGCAAATGAAAAAGAATAGATTTTTTATTCTTTACACTGGGTGCAAAACATAGCATCGGTGCTTAGTTTTTTTTTAGCTATCACCACCACCTACAATGTATGGCACCCCCTTAGACACAACATTGGAGCTGCCCTAATGGCATTGCTTTGTGGAGCTGAGGCAGAAGGGCACTGCTTTGTTTTGTGGAGTTGTGAGTGTGAGGCTCTGATTGCGGGTGTGAGAATCACGCAACAGCCTACACGGAAGACCGACTGGCATTTTTCCGCACCCGCAACAGATAACGAACGCAGGACGGAAGACCGACGGGCATTTTTCCCGCACCCGCAGCGGATAACGAACGCAGCCTGAGTGGCCTGTGGTGAGAGATGTGGTAGAGGTGGAAAAGCGAAAGCGTGAACTTGTTTTTACTAGGACTGATCCTGAAACTTGCTAGTGAGGATGGTCTTTTATTTCTAAAAGCGGATGGTCTTTATCTTCAATAGGGACGAGCAAAGGACTGACTGACATTGTAGTGCAGACAGAGAGATAGTTAGAATAGTAGATAAATAGGGGTAGACAATGTTTTGCTCTTTTTCATTGGGATGGTCTTAGCATGTCCACACCGCACTAGTCTAGAGGGTGTTTGGATCCCCCGAACTAAAATTTTGTCCCATCATATCGGATGTTTCGATGCTAGTTAGAAGTATTAAATATAATCTAGTTATAAAACTGATTACACAGATGAGTATTAAACGTCGAGAAGAAAATATTAAGCCTAATTAATCCATGACTAGCAAACGTGATGCTACAGTAACTGGTCGTTAATTATGCATTAATTATGCTTAATAAATTCGTCTCGTCGTTTACTCCTCGACCATGTAATTAGTTTTCTAATTAAATCATATTTAATACTTCTAGCTAGCATCGAAACATCCGATGTGACATGAACTAAATTTTAGTCACCAGATCCAAACACCCCCTTAAGAAAGGATCAATGTTGGTGAGGCGGAAGGGCAACATGCAAAGGGAGGTGGCGTAATGGCATTGCTTTGTGGAGCTGAGGCAGAAGGGCACTCCTTTGTTTTGTGGAGTTATGAGTGTGAGTGGCCTGTGGTGAGAGAGATGGGATAGAGCGATTGAGATCCTCTGCAGTTAAATGGTGTGCAGTTGAGTCACTGATATGTGGGCCCACACACAGTGGGCCCACACTACGGTGACCGAACTGCACAGCAGTTAACTGCAGAGGAACTGATTCCAGGGTAGAGGTGGGAAAGTGTGAACTTGTTTTACTAGGATTGATACTGAAACTGAAACCCGCTAACGTGGGTGGTCTTTAGGCCCTGTTTGTTTCCGCTTTCCTGAGAATCGATTCTGTGGAACACATGATTTTCTAAGAATCCACTTTGTGTAGAATCTAAGCGGGGAAAATCAAAGTGTTTGGCAATCTTGATTATGGTCACCTTGGAGGCCGATTTGGAGGCAGAGGAGGCCCGTCGGCGAGGCCGATTCGGTGTCCCAGCGATGTCAAGGAGGCGGAGGTAGTTCGACGACGTCTTGGAGATGGAGCTTGGCCGACTTGCGGGCGGAGGAGGCCCGGCGGGGAGGGGAGAGGGGGGCGTGTCTTGGTGGATCCAATGGCACAGGGCCCGGTGGCGGCTGAAGGAAGACGACAACGCGGAGGAGGACTGGCGGAGCGGAGGAGACGGGCCGGCGGGGGCAGACGACGCGGGTGGAGGCGGCTCAGCGGAGGCGGCCGGCGGGGTTGGAAGCGGCCCGCACCGGTGGAGGCGGCTGTGGGGTTGGAGGCGGAGCAGGAGGAAGGAAAAATCGAGCGGCGTTGGACGGGAGGCCGGTCTTCACTCGCAATTGGGGGAAAAGTGAGAATACACTGCGGCTTGGATTCGGAGGGAAGTTGGCTCACGCGAGAAGCAATCCGTTTGGGTGAGATTTTCACGATGATTGGTTCAGAATTTGATTATAAACGGAACCAAATAAGCCCTTAGGCTGTCCGCACCGCACTGGTCTCCTGTAAAAGTAAATGAAACCGTGCCCAACATGTGGCACATATAGCATAGCAGGTGGGCGACGAGTTGCTACAACGGACCCTGCATCCACCACACTATCCTACAGTAAACAACGGTCTCCTACGTCAATATACAACGATGCACGGGGTGTTTGGATCTCTCCGGCTAAAATTTAGACCCGTCACATTGGATGTTTCGACGCTAGTTTCAAGTATAAAATCTTACTATTGCTAATTGAAGGTTCTAAAAGTTGCACTAATTTCAAAGCGCGCTAGAAAAAAAGATAAATCCAAAAAATTCTCACAGTAATCAGAAACATCCGACCATCAATTGGCAGATTGGAATATTAATAGCCATTAGATCTGTTTTCTAAGTAATTATCCACCTCTTCCATTATGAAAGGTATTGAGTTCAACTCTCAATGAAAGCAAATATCCTCTTTTTTCATTATATATATTTTCTAAGTAATTACCTACCTCTGCCATTACGAAAGGTCTTGAGTTCAATTCTCAACGAAAACAAATATTTTTTCTTTTTTTAGATTTTTCCTATTTTTAAATTTACCTTCAGTTTTTTTCTTTTTTCCATTAAAGATGGTAGAAACATTTCCATGAAACAGATATTTTGTAGATTTTTTAAAATTTTCATGTCAATCCTCATAAGATGCGCTAGAAAAAAATAAAATTATAAAAATCCTCACAATAATAAAAAAAATACCCTATCATCAATTAACATGTTGGAATATTAATAGCTATTAGATCTGTTTTTTAATTAAGTAATCATCCACCTTTGTCATTATCAAAATAATATTAAATAACCCCTAAAACTACATATTAATTACCCACTCTGCCAATATAAAGGAAAATATCAAATAACACCCTAAATTTATATCTAATTGCTCACATTTGCTATTTTGATAGAATAATACCAAATATCCTCTTTAATTTATATTTGAATTGTTCACCTTAGTTATTATGACTGATTATATGATGAAAGTAATCCATCAAAATTATATTAAAATCACCTATTTTTACAATCGATAAAAGATTATCTAAATCGATTATGCATACATACAAAATAGCAAGATATGTTATTATAAAAATCTAAGTATAAAAATATATCTATATATGTTGTACGGTTACGCATAACACATTTAAAACTCTAACCCGTAGGATCGCACGGGTTAATTGACTAGTATAGTTTAATTATAAAACCAATTACCTAGATGAGGACTAAACGGCGAGATAAATTTATTAAATCTAATTAATCTATAATTAGCAAATGTGATGCTATAATAATAATTGTTAATTATACATTAACTAGGCTTAATAAATCTGTCTCGTCGTTTAGTCCTCAACTGTGTAATTAGTTTTCTAATTAAACTATATTCAATACTTCTAGCTAGCATCTAGCATCGAAACATTCGATGTGACGTGAGTTAAATTTTAATAGATCTAAACGTCTGCTCCGTTTTCCTTTCTCTTCCACATGACGACGACGTGCACGGCTGCACCTCGCTTCGGCGCTGCAGAGAGAAGGGGATAGGGCACAGCGGTAGAGAGAAATGGCGGCGATGCGGGTGGAGGAGCCGGTGGAGGCAGCTGGCGACCGTGGCCGGCGAGCACCATAGGGACCCTTCGTGCGGACCATGCTCGTCGAAGTCTTTTGCGCCCGCTCCACAAGAAGGCAGAATATCGCGGGAGGGCGCTGCTGCACGAGGTAAGCTCGGCGTCGATCTTCAATTACGCTCTTGGGTGTGTTTAGATAGTTGGAAAAAACACTGTTTCGAACTGAAAAGCACTGTAGAACCACTGTAGCACTTTTCGTTTGTTTGTGGTAAATATTGTCCTACTATGGCCTAACTAGGCTCAAAAGATTCGTTTCGCAAAGTACATCTAAACTGTGCAATTATTTTTTTATTTCATCTACATTTAGTATTCCATACATGTGCCGGCATTTTGATGTGACGGAAAATCTTCTTTTTACATAGTGAATTTTGGGAGAAAATTGGGTACTAAACAGCGCCCTTCTCCTTTCTCTTTTGCATGACGCGACGGCGTGATCAGAGTAGGAGAGAGAAGGCAAAGGCGGACTGGCCGGAGCGGCAGCAGCACGGCAGGGGAGGAGCGGCAGCAGCAGAATTGCAGACGCATGCGGCAGAGCAGCTGCAGCCGGCAGGTGGCCGTGGAGTGGAGGCCAGAGAAACAGGAGGGAGAACGAACCGAACGAGGCTGCCCTGCTGGTTTGGCTTCGCCTGGCCCCCGCTGTGGAGGGCCAGGCCGCTCAACTGATTGCTGAATGCTGCTGGCCTCTCTCTCGCCTCCCGTAGCGTAGCGGCAGGCCGCAGCGCAGTCGTGCACTCGATCGCCGCTCGCTGCGGCACGAATCCCTCGCGTACTCGACCGCCCGCGATGACCCAGAGCCAGCATGCAGATACGTCATCGATCGATGTCTGGGCGCTGCCCTCTGCGTACATGCGCGTGCATCTGCGTGCGTGCTCGGCCGGATTCGATGCTGTGGCCTGTGGGTGAGTTTATGGCGAGAGTATCGGAGTACTCCGACCTGCGCTCCTGCCCGTTTGGCCATTTGTACGTGTTGCCAGCAAAGTGCCAGGTGACGACGTCCATCCAGCCACAAGTCATCAATGAGGAACCAGATCGGCTGCCGTAGCGATTTTAACGGCAGCGGGACGTTCTTCGGCTCTGGTTCGTCCATCGGCCATCGAACGCCAACGGGATCAGCAACATAAATACACCATGGTGCGCTGCGTCTTCACCTATTGAAGGAAGCCAAGTCTCGCTAATTCGCCTGCCGCGTTTTCATCCGGTAATCAAAGGGTTGTTATCACGTTAAAAAGAAAAATAATATTCCAACAAAATCAGGGTATACAAGAGTTGTCAAAGGGTACGTAGCCTAGTAGTAGTTACAGCAGCTCCGAACGGCATCTGAGATCGTGCGTTCAACTCCCGCTAGGAACGAATTATTCTAAGATTTAACAAAGTATTACCCTCGACAGCGAGGCGCGCCTAGTCTTGTCATGCTTGTATCAGATAAGTTATTATTATTTTTAATTTTTTAAAAAGTTTTTTAGGTAACAAAGAAAGTTAATGATTTTTAAACCTCACGTTGCAAATAAGTTAATATTATTTTTAATTTGTTGTGAAAGATTTTTAGGCAACCATTGCCGGTATTCCCGTCGACAGCGAGGCATGCCCAGTCTTGTCTCGCTCGTATCAGATAAATTGTTATTATTATTGATTTTTTTAAAAAGTTTTTAGGTAACAAAGAAAGTTAATGATTTTTAAACCTCACGTAAAATAAGTTAATATTATTTTTAATTTGTTGTGAAAGATTTTTAGGCAACCATTGCCGGTCCGTCGCCGCCCCCTCCATCGGTCTGTCCTTCTTCTCCTCTCCCGGCTACTCCTCCTTTGTGGATCCCCTCCGCTGGGACGCCTCAACGGATTGCCCTCCCTAGGCATCGCAGGGGCTCGCCAGACGCGGTGGCCACTAGCTCAAGTAGCGCATCCCCGGCCCTGGAGAAGATGAAGACGCAGCCGCAGGAGTCCCCCACGGCGAATAGGACTAGACGAGCCGACGCTTGATGACCACCACGTGCTTGCAGCAAGCACTGGTCCCCGACGGCCGCCGCCGAGGGGGCTACGGGTCTACGGATTTGGCGAGCGGACTCGAGCACGCGGACGGCATTATCTTACATCCAGTGCGCGCCGACAATGGGAGAGGACGCGTCCCGCCTCCTCGCCACGGCACGAACTAGCACCGGGAGCACTCGCGCATGCGCCAGCGCCCGCGATAGCAGGTCGCGCGGTGGCTTGCCTCACCTGTGCGCCGGCACACACGATGATAGGTCGCCCGCGCGGTGCCTCACCCGTGCTCCCGCGCCCACAGCGGCAACTCGCCCGTGCGACAGTGCCTCACCCGCGCTCCCGCGCCCGCGGCAGTGGTTGCCTCACCTGCACGCCCGCGCCCGCGGTGGCAACTCACCAACGTGCCTGTCTTGCCTACGATGGCTTGGCTCGCCCGCAGAAGTGGCTGCTGCTGCTGGCGGTGGTAGGACAGAGAGAGGGCGGATGAGAGGGAGGAGGCGGCAGGCAGGAGAGGCAACGGAGGCGGCGGCCTGCAGGTGGCGGTGAGGAGGGAGGTGGCGGCACGCAGGACGATGGGGTGGTAGTTGGTGGCAAAGTTGGACAAACGGAGTAGTCGATGGATAAAAATGGATTTCTTCCTACTTAAAAAAATAGAGATGAATGTGATAACTATTTTTGTATTAACTCTTATATACCCTAATTTTGTTGGAATATTATTTTATAACGTGATAACAACCTTTTAATTACCGGATGAAGACGTGGCAGGCTAATTAGCGAGACGTACGTGGGTTCCTTCAACGGATGAAGATGCGGCCGCACCATGGTGTATTTATATTGATAGACCCGTTGCCATTCAGCGTCCGATGGACGCACCAGAGCGAAAAACGTCCCGCTGCCGTTAAAATCGCTACGGCAGCTGATCTTGTTCCCATCAATGATGAACTGGCTCTTCGTACAGTGCCTACCGATTATCCAGCGGTTAATCAGATTGTCTTTAATTTAAATGGAGCCAGATCGAATCTGTATGGAATCCATTCAAAAGGTCACTATTTATTATCTCAAACCTGGATTATGTTATTCGGATATTTATTAGATTTGACAATATATAACAAGTGCCAATTTATTGTATTGATTGTTTTAGTACAGCAAAATTATTGTACAAGTAAAGATTAAAGATGAGTACATAATACATGTGTAGAAAGATGGCTAATAAATATTTTCAATGATTAAATATAATAAATAACTAAATATTTCAATAAATATTAAAGTTAGTATATTAGTCATTATTTGTCATTTAGATAATTTTTATATAGTACAAATCATACACATCATTGGTAATGTTAAATTAATATAATTTGTCGTAGTTATAATCATAGAAACCACTTTACATGGCTTTATCATATAATTTATTCTTCATGGACATGGATGTTATCGGATATTTCAAACTTTTTACAAATATGAATCTGGACGCGAATAGAGTAAAACATGGAAAACCGAATTCAAATACATCTGTTTTAGTATCCATATTAACCAGATAGAGTACATCCATATTTACGTTTTACCGGATACAATACGGATAATTTAGATTTATTCTAACATCCATATCTATACCTACTCTAACTAGAACCATTACAGTGTCTCATGCCACACTAAAATGGAGCCTACGAAAATTATGGCCCCTTTTAATTTGATGTAGATAATAGAAATTTGTGGCACTTTAACCAATCCAAAATCTCATATAATCCCCTCAATCCTTGATATTGAAAGATATTGAATGGTGGTACTTTGCCCAATGCAATAATATATGGGTCTAAACATTAAAAACCTAGTGTGGTAGAATCTTGATTTCTAAAAGCTACGGGTTACCAAACACAACCTATATAACTATAATAACATATATGCTATTTCTTTTGTCAGGGTACACTTAGGGTTTCCTTTTATAATACGGAAATTGGTGTTTATGCCTTTGCTAGCAAGTCCAATAGCGATTTACCTTTCCTTTTAGAACTTTGTGATTTTACCCCTTTGATTTGGAAACGAAAGCTCCCTTTCCCTTGTTTCTCACTCTGTCAACTGCATCTTGAATAAACAAATTTAAATAATTAGAAAAAATTTTCATAACAATGGGAATAGACTAGTATACCCTTGGCCTTAGGCTGAACCCAACCATTCCTCTATTTCTCATCCCCTATCACTATTCCACCTATCCCTCACTCTGTCTACAGTGCACGCATTTACTGTCTGCAGAGCGTAGGAGATGGATTTGAAGGATCCTTTAGGTTTAGCCTTATCCTCTCACCTCCAACCCCCTCGAGCTAGTGATGGTGAGACGGCTGGCCGGTGGTTCTCTCTCGCTTCTCGTCTCCAACCCAAAAGTCTGTCGCGGTGAGCGGCAGGGCGGGCGAGCAGACGGGAAGGCGGTAGGGCGCCCGCGCAGGTCAGCGGTCGGGAAGGCGCGTGCGGGTCAGCGGCCGGAAGGGCACGCGCGCACTGGCCTAGGCGGGCCTCCGCGCGGCGAGCTAGCTAGCGCTCACAAGGGCGTGCACGGGCACTCCTAGCTCGGCAGACAGCGCCACCGCTTCACTGTTCGTCCCTTTCACTGCGCCACCAGCATTGGCAGCACGAGAGCATGTAGAGGGCATCTGGTTAGTGCAGCGACTTGCATTCAATTTGATACTTCAGGTTCAATCTGCTTTTTGGGAGTTCCGATCTGAAATTTCTTTGGTTCCAAGCCCAATTTGGTGTCTTAATAACTTGCTTTGATGTGTATTCGGTTCAGATCTTGGATGAATTGGGGTTTAAATCGGGTACAAAAGGAAGCGTTGTTGCCCGACGAGCGGCGGCGGCTGGTGCTCCGCGGCGTGCCTGCTCGTTCAAGGGGGCGGCGTGGCCCAGGGCTCGCTCGCGCGCCTGCGTGGTGGCGGCGGCGTGGTCTAGCGCCCCCCCTTTTGTGTTGTATATTCTTGGGCCCAATCTTTGCGGCTGCCTATATTTCTTTTGAAATTGGCCAATTCTGTAAAAAATAATATTTTTAAAAAATCTCTTATCTTGGAATACTGATGTAGCATTTTTAACAAAAAAAAAATCTACCCGTGAATATAATATTCTGACTTCACAAAAATAGTTGTACCTTCCCATGCAAATATAATATAAGAATATTATTCATAGTTTTGGGTAAAGGAATAATAAAAACAATAAATAAATAAATAAATAATACTAACACGCCATACACTCATACAGGTGAAAACCATCATGGTCACCAGTCACCACACGTGACTGGCTTCTCACGAAAGCATTGCCAGGAGGAAGTCTCAGAGAAACATTGGCCGTCGGAGGAAAAAGAGATGGCTGTAGAGAAAAACGGATCACCAGACATTAAATTTGGCCCAACTTCATCAAAATTACTAATACAACCCTTTATTGAATGAGAATTAAAGTTCCATTCATAATTGGCTATCTCCCACCTTCATTGCAAACTATATGCTTTAAATTTAGTTTCGCAGACCTATTTGGAGCCTAAGGGTGTGGTCCTCTTGAACCTCATCGATGCCACTATTTACAGGCATGGGTTTGCCACAAAGGAAAATGCTTATGTAAACACATTTTTAAACTAAGAGGCTTCATGTTGGCACGAGAAGGATATATTCTCCTGAAACATGCATAAACATGGACAATTCACAGTAAAATCCATGTATCAATTTTTATTGAACCCAGGCTTCTCTTTCTCTAATAAATTTATATGGAAACTGAAAATTCCTTTAAACATAAAGATTTTTCTTTGGCATTTTCAACGGGGAGTAATTTTAACAAAGGATAACCTAGCTAAAAGAAATTGGTCTGGAAATCAAAAGTGTTGTTTCTGTGATCAGAGTGAGACAATTAAACACCTCTTCTTTGATTGCGAGCATGCTAGGACTATTTAGAGATTAGTACAAATTGCTACTGGATCAACTCCATCAAGATCCATAAATCATTTGTTTGAAAATTGGTTTACAGGTTTAGGAAGTAGAGAACGAAAAGAGTTTTTTTATAGGAGTGGCAGCTCTATTATGGGAATTTTGGTGCACTTGTAACGATATTGTTTTTGAGAAAAAACGATATGCTTCCTTTATGCAAGTTATTTTTATGGGAGTTTATTGGCTACGGTTTTGGGCATTGTTGCAGTACGAAGATGCAAGAGAGACCACTCACTCAGCAAGCAAGGCAACAAAAGTTGTTGCTCTAGATATTTTTGCGAAGAACGGATTCAGTAGCAATAATAAACTTTGTTTATGGTCTTTTGCATTTGTTTCTTTTAAAGTTTCTTCTTATTTTGATTAGCAAATTAGCTAAATCAAACTCTTTGTAAGAACCCTTTGTGAGGATTGGGTGTGTGCGGCTAGAGAGACCGGAATTTTCTATTTTCTAAGAAAAAAATGTAGGCACGAGGCTAAGGACAAATATTCTACACCTGTCATTGCTAAGTTTCCTCATTATTAAGAAGACGCTTAGCCTTATTATTAAGAAGATGGACAACTTTTTCGAAAAAAAGAGGATGAACAATTTCTATACTAACAATTTAGATTAATTAATTTCTTTCCCCCAAAAGGACATTTAGGTAGTGATCAGGCCCGTTTGGAACGAAGTAGTTTCATTGAAATCGTGTAATAATTCTATATAAAACAGTTTATACCATGTTTGGAATATGGAAAAAAAATTCATATTTCTATTTTTTTCTATAAAACTGAACTGTTATATAAAAAATTTGTGCGTAATTTCTGTAACGGGCCCTTTCACGAAAAAAAAAACACCCCTGAGATACGTTCTACTGCTCAACTCTGATGTGATATTTTGCATATGCACTGCATATCCTTTGGAATCAAGAGGGCAGACTTTCAATAATGTCTAGGGAAAGGCATTAATGCATATGGGTATATTTAGGTATATGCATTTTTCTTTGGTATTGGGTGTGTTTAGATACCTGAAAACTGGCACTGTTTTGAACTAAAAAATACTGTAGCATTTTTCGTTTGTTTGTGATAAATATTGTCCTACCATGGCCTAACTAGGCTTAGAAGACTCGTCTCGCAAAGTACATCTAAACTGTGCAATTATTTTTTTATTTCATCTATATTTAGTACTACATGCATGTGCCGGTATTTTGATGTGATGGGGAATCTTATTTTTGCATAGGCTGTGTTTAGATCCAAACTTTCCCCCAAATTTTACTATACCAAAAGAAGATTCCCCATCACATCAAAAATACCGGCACATGCATGGAGTACTAAACGTAGATGAAATCAAAAAATAATTATACAGTTTAGATGTACTTTGCGAGACGAATCTTTTGAGCCTAGTTAGGCTATGGTAGGACAATATTTACCACAAACAAACGAAAAGTGCTACAGTGCGCTACAGTGTCGGATGTGATGTTTTTGGCCAAATTTTGACAGATTTCGCTTGATTTTCGTCTCCACTTTTTGAATCTAAACACAGCCATAGTAGAATTTAGGAGAAAATTTTTGGATCTAAACAGGGAAATTATATTTTTCTCTCTTACCTGTATGTTTTCAGGTTTAAGATGCGTACGCCTTGGAGTTATGCAAAATGGTGAGTGAGACTGCCATCAGGAGTTCAGGATCAGAATCAGCAGGTGTACTTGTGCTACCTGGGAATCCGAGCTACTGCTTGCTTGTCCATCGCAGCAGGACATGTCTGCAGTGATCAGCGCCTCGCGTTTCGAGAATATGCATTGATGATGCATCTGGCTGTCTGGGTCCCATATACATATATAGCTTGTAGCTGTACTGTACGCAAGGACAAATAGCCATTGTGTGTATTCCATTCTTTATTCTCTAATCTCTACCCACACCAATGACTTGGTTAGGGTCTTGGGGAGTGGACCTCCATGTTTAGGTATCCATCCACTTTCACTGGCAAAATGAAAGTAAGAATTCCACCTTTTTTTTACTCCCACATGAGCATTTGAGATTTTTCTCAGGAATTAATTGTGGTACGTTTGGGCGCCATGGCCACATATATTACAACAGGTTGTGCTAAAGCCTCGATAAAATCTGCCATTTTATATATTGTTGCATTTGAAATCTATTATCTTCAATGGTGTCCGATCCCTTTTCAAAATTTCCATTTCTATGTGTTTGCTTTGGTGCCAAAAGAAACTTGAGAGATCTTGCAGGTAATACCGTACACATACGAACTTGCTCTCCGGTTTTTGAAACACCGGCGCTCGATCGGCTGCAGCTTAATATTAACACTGTGATCAACTGCACAGGTTAAAGTCAACTTAATTGGATGCTTATAGGAAAAAGTCAACTTGGATGGAAGGACGGTATCTTGCACGGTGCTCGAAGGCTCGATACCCACTTGGGTTTTAACCAGCATTAGTATAAGCTTTGCTTGGGCGAGAGATCGAAGAGGGAGAAAACATCAGGTTTACTCATTGCATGCATCAATTAAGTTACATATATAGCCAACAAACTCGCACGACGACTCGCAGCCACACCCAAATCACGCAGTACGCACCAACTAATAATTAATTAATCCAACACGAGTACGTACGACGATCAGCGGCCACCACGTACATGAACGTCCTCAGGCGGCATGCATGCACACCCACTCAAGTCGTTCAACTAACCGTCGTCGTCGATGAGAGACGACGTTAAATGAATCAGTAGACGGTGACGGCGAGCTTCATGCCGGCGCCGCAGTGCCCCGGCGAGCCGCAGATGAAGTAGTGCGTGCCCCTGGGCAGCGTGACGGCGTCGTAGCCGCTGCGGTACACGGGCGCGCGCCCCTTGGGCGACACGATGCAGTTCTGTAGCCGCCCTTGCTCACCCACGCAACGTCATGGTACATGGTGTTGTACTTGAACACTGCATGCATATGCACAGCATATATAATTAAGCTAACTAAGAGCCAGGAGCAACTTTCTATATATGTATATGCACGTACCGAGCACGTCGCCGGCGTAGAAGGTCTTGCCGGCGAGCCAGCTTTTGTAGTCGACGTTGTGGGTCCAGCCGGCGGCGTCGCCGACGAGGTACGTTGTCCCGGCCTCCGCCCCCGTGGGGGCGGATGCCAGGACGAGCACCGCCAAGCACAGCGCCGCCGCCGCGCCGGCAGCGAGGGCTCCTCCTCCTCCTGCACTGCCTCTTCCCCGACCCGCCATTGCGATTTCGATCGATCTGCTCGGTCGTTCCTCTGATTTTGGTTGGCTAGTAGCTTTCGCTTAGGGTTCGTTGCTGGGTGCACCAACACGAGCTAGCTATGGCTAATGGCCTGGTCGCTTGAGGCCTTTATAATGCCCGGCGGCCCGTGTGGATCAGTGGAAGTGTGGAAGTGGATCACCAGTGGAACTGGACCTACCACACAGGTACGGCCAGAGGTGACTGTTCAATTCGTGTCGCACGTGATGCCACGCTGTGCGTCGCAACAAGCCAACAACCATTCATTGACTAATGGCTGGAGTAGCTTCTTCTTCCCTAATCGATAGGCCGGGCAACAGGGAAATTGCTTATCGACAGTCTCCGACGATTAAGGTATGGACTTGGGAATTTAATTGCGATTCTCCATTGTCTAATAGATAAGATAGAGAGCAGCCCACGTGATGTGATGGGTGGTCAGTAGAGTGCGCAATGTTTGGCGAGCTTCACGAAATGTTTGTAGGCGTATGGTAGGCGAGATCATCGTACGCCTGTTGGGCACCGACAGTTGCTGACTTCTGCAACTCCACAAGCCAGACTCGTCACTAGGTAGAGCCGCGTAGAGGCCTCCTACTGTAGAGAGAGCTCAAGTTGTTGAATGTTGACCATATACAACTAGCGCTCTCGATCGGGGCCTCGGGAGATGCGCGCCCATTTGAAACGGTCAACCTGCCCTGCCACTCAAGTAGGAGTATTTATATTGTGCAGAGCAGATCCACGATCCACGGCGCGGCAACAGCCCAGGATCAAACAAATGCAACACGCCACGTTTGTGCCACGTCGCGGATGGTCCACGCTCCATGGCAGATGGCGTACGTAGTGCTGACGTACGTCCGAGCGTCCAATATCGCCTACTAATACGTATTAACGTATATAAACGTACCATTTTATATCATGTGAAAAATCTCCTCCGGACGAAGATGAGTAATAAAAATAGAGATTAAGTCCATCTTCAGCGGCATATTTATCTCATTTTTCAAATTTCAAACTCCACTCTGTCAGTCTGTCTACGTCACTGGAATCCTCAAATTGAGGCAATCGTTGGAGCTGCAAGCAGCCCTTCACCCCTGCTCCATTAAAAATGGTTCTAAAGAGTGTTCTCACAATAGAGGATTACAGTACCAACACGTTCATCTAACCAAAGGTACAGTAACAACAGAGAATCTATATGTTGGGTCTCCCTTGGCATTATGTTTACATCTCTCAATTAGAACTCTATTGTATACGAAATTTAGTGGGCAAGTAGATCCGAGTCCTATAACCAATGCTAAAGTTTCATCAAAATCAAACACCGTGTTTGACCTCCCAAATCAATTATCTACCAATTCTACTATGTGCTGAATTCTGGTCGTTTCAACAAGTCCGAACTCAAATGTCATCCTCCGCTCAACTAATCCTCAAGCCAACTGACCGAATCAAAGTGCTCGGGTGTGATTGGTAAGCTGCATATACGATAGTTTGGCTCTATGGCTGCGAGTATGAACAGTTTGGATGGTTGTATCCTTGTATCTTGGCCCATGGGGTGCATGTTTTGTCAACGGTGCAAAAGTGGAGGGCATGGGTGGCTCTCGGGAAACAAAATTGGAGTCTGTTTCTGGCGAGCCTGGCTCGTGTGGCGCAAGTGTGCCTGCTCTAGCTGCACATCTATCTCATAGTTTGTGCAATACTCCAACCAAGAACCAACCAAACAAACAACGCACACTCCTTGTACGTATTGATTCATTGAACAAATCAGCAACATGCTACATGCTTTGGGCCTGTCCTAGCTCAATCTTGATAGTATATGCGAGCCAAGCTAACTCGAGGCAACAAACAAATCAACCCTAAGTGTAGCACCAAGTTTGGTGCGAATCCAACCTTGTTTGAGCCTCTGACCACAAGCTTAGCTTAAAGGTGACCAGTTTAGAGCTATTAAGAGGCTGTTTAGTTTCTAAAGATTGATAAAAGAGTAAAATAACTATCGGTCCCAAAAATTTTCAAAGTGCATATCCGAGTCCCTAAAATTGTAAACTTGTATCATCCAGGTCCCTAAACTCTTAAAATGCACATCCCAACCCCTTAACTTTGTTTAGGTCTCATCATGGTACAAATGGGTCTCAATTGGTCTAGCGGCAAGGTTACATTGCGCGAGGTGGGTAAGTGGTAGATGTGGCGGTAACCATGTTGTCAAGGGAGGGGCTAGGTACAACGACGGATATGTGCACTATAGGAATAGACTATTTTTTTCGTGGGCTAAAAACTCACGAAAATAGCCCAAAACCGACGAATTGACGAAATTAGGTTCGACGGAAATATGGAAGTAATTTCGTCAACCCCGACGAAAACGAGGTATTTTCATCGGCTTTGTACAGGCTGACGAAAATACATACCACGGTGGTCAGGTAATTTCGTCGGCCACATTGGTCGATGAATTTCTAGAGTGGTAGATGGAGAGGAGAAAGGGAGAGGAGATGAAGAAGAATGTACACACATGTCAAGTCCATGTGAGCACACCAGGTCAACATGTGGAGTTGGTCCAAATCATTTGGATCTCTGATGACACCAAGAACAAATTTAGGGACCCAAATAATATAACCATACAAGTTTAGGGACTGGGACACACATGTTTAGAATTTAGGGACCGGAGTTATATACAACTCTACAAGTTAGACATCTAGATATGCACTTTAGGAGTTTAGGGACCGAGATAACACCACCACTGCAAGTTTTAGGGATAGGTATGCATTTTACTCATAACAAAAATCAAGGTAACATTTATCACATAAGAAACTAAAGACTATCTCATTCTCACTTTTAGATTTTACGCCTCAAGAAACAATCTACTACCTGTCTATTCACAAATATACTACGCGGTTGACATCTTCTATAACCTCGTTTATTCGTTTTATTTAAAAAATCATAATTTTCATTTATTTTGTTATAATTTTTATCATTAAATATATAGTATGAATTGTGTTTTTATGTGTTTGAATATTTTTTGAACAAAATGAGTGATCGAAATTATGGAAAAAAGTCAACCGCATCATATGCTTTTAAACGGATTTAGTACTCTATTCACCGCTACGCATTTTTTCTTGAATAATGATTGCCAAAATCCCCCAGCAACCAAACATACCTGGCCTAAATCTAGTCAAATTTTCTTCCAATTCTCTCTTCCCAAATTGTGGTGTGCGCACGTTCTGCTCTCCTCCCAATGTTGGCTGATGCTCGAGCAAAACAGTGGCTAGGTTTTTCCGCCATGGATTATAGCTGGGATGAACGGCTTAATGGCCTGACTTGTCGGCCTTCGGTTCTTGTATTCTTGAAATTATTGGGCTTCAATTCGATGAAGAAACGAGAGAGAAGAAACCAAGCCGTTGCTTTTATGGCCCATGTCACCATGTTGGCCCAGTACTGAAAAGATTGCAGGCATCTGGATGGACTAGACATGACATGCCAAGGTGCGGTGCACGGCCCAACTACGAGTCCAGACCATGGCCCAACAGTGCTTGGCCCAATTGTGTGGCCCTGCTGGCGTTACGTCTGCTCTCACTGCGATTCGATTTACCCCTCCGCTGTCACAAACTCACTGCCGGAGCGGCGACGCTCGGGACTCTGGAGCGTGTGTGGAACTGAAACATCCCAGATCCCTATAAAAAAAAGAAACGTCCCAAATCTACTGCATAGCTGTTGGCCGCGCACGACGGGCGCCCACCCAAAAAACGCAGATAAACAAGAATACGTTCGGAGGAAAATGGTACTGCATCATACGCGACCGGCAATGCTAGCAAGGTTATCATCAGATTTGAGCGACAGGCCGCCCACTAATCACGGGGGATCTCCGACCGTCACTAGGCCAGTCAATCCGGGTTCTGATTTTAATTGACCCCTGCTAAATAGGGAGGGGGGGATTCAGGACTCACATGGAGGGCATGCCAATTCCACGCAGGCTACATAGGAATCCTCACTCTCCCAGACCAGCAGCATCCAGATCTGGCTGGTACCATTCCAGATCCAGCAATGGTGTAGTAAATATACCTAGGGGATGAAGAAGAAGAAGAAGAATTTGTAGCAGTACAATGCAGGCATGGATCTGGTGGATTAATGTCCTATCGTCCTAGGGGCACTTGGGCCCTCCTTCCTTGGTCTTCCAGTTGTTGTAGCAGGGGCAGGCGCCCTTGTTGCCGTAGAAGCCCGGCGGCACGCAGAGGCACTTGGCGCAGCACTTGTTGCAGAAGGTGAGGCAGGCCTTGGCGTACTGCGTCCGCGAGCACCGCGACGCGCACTTGGGCGAGCACTCCCACGGCTTCAAGTTGCCTCCTCCTGCTGCTCCTCCGCCGCCTCCTGCTCCTCCTCCTCCGTACCCGCCGCCGCCGCCGCCGCGGCCACCCAGCACCTGACCAGACAGATCAATGGAGGATGAGATGTACGTACACTACTATGATGGACCGTTCAGTTAGCCGGCGAGCAGAAAACAAGAATGCAAGATTGCTGTCCACGCAGATATAACGCAGAAAGCCGAGCTGTGAGTGAGGTTAGTTACCACGGGGAAGGCGACGGCGAGGAGCAGGCACGCGAGCACCAGCAGCGAGACGGCCTTGCTCGCCATGGCTCCTCCAATCCAACCCTGGCTCTTCCAACGCCGGGGTAGAATGAGATATTTGTGCTGTGGTGGGAGGGACTGGGAGACTGGGAGGGGCGCTGCGTTTATGTAGAGGGAGGTGGTGGCGGGGAGGTGAGAGCAGTTATGGAAGGCGGCAGGCCCGGCGTGTGCGGCGGCAGCGGGTGGGGTGCGCAGACAAAAGGCTGCCGACGCAGCCCGCCGCGACCATGCGCGCTCTCCGCTTTTTTACCCTGCGTGGGACGTGATCGATCGTTGCCTGGTCCAGCGCCCGTGCCGACCGTCTTCGCAGGCACAGCCAGCCAGAAACCGGTCCGCTTTTACTACGGATCTCCTTCCCTGTGATTAGCAGCGAGCCTGTCAGACGGCCGGTGCATGTGGTTAGTGGTACGATCAGCGCAGCAGGTGGTGTGGATTAGAGCCTGAGACGATGGACCGACGGGGTGAGTGGCGAGCTACTGCGTGCGAATGCGATCGGGTTTCGTTCCGGATGTGGCGGCAGCATTATCCTAATCGCCGTTTGTGGCTCCACTAGATTCCGGGGCACATGGCCGGGGAGGCGGGGACCTTTTTTTTTCCACCTAGTTCCAGAGAGCGGAAAAGAAAAAAAAATATATATATATATATGCTGCTAACAGCTACGGGAGGCAGGCACATGCTCCTGCTGCTACAAATTGGGTGTGTAATAATGCAATTACTAGTATTTTTATGATATGACCCGTTAGGCGAAAAATGCAGGTAGTAAGATGCTCGCAATATTTAAATTATATAGAAATTCATAACATAAGGAAGTTACATAACACATATCTGCGGTTCTACACAGAAATAACACATGAAATAAAAATACAAAGGACAAAAGACATGAGATTGGACCGACCTCATGCATGCTTATCTGTCTTCAAAATCATTACAGGGGCTGTCCTTTTCTAAAAAGACAAAAAAACATAAAAATTTCAAAGAAATAAATAGGATCCAATCCTTTGTTTCATTTTCTATAAGAATTGAATTCTCCAATTTTTTTACTTCTTCTCTGTTCCAAAGGAGACCTAGGATTTGGCGCAAGAGGAGTGGAGAAATTAGGCCGCTGTACCATACTTTGATGGCCTTGGCCTCGATATCACTAGTTCACTACTTCGACGCTGCCTGCTAATGGCTAGAATTTAGTACAAAACAAAGCTGCAGCTAAGGGCGTCCTCAACAAGACTGAGTCAGCTAGCTATTTATGTGTACATGTCAGCATTAGTCCTGCGTGGAGGGGAGAGAAGAAGGAAAATGAATCTAGCTAGCGATTGTTTCGTCTCTAGTCTCGCACGCAGCACGAGGCTGTAAACCGCCGAGCACCTCGCTAGCAGCCCACTCTTCTTCACGCATTTTCTTCTCACCCAGATCCAGTGTGCCTTTCTTGCCCAAATCAACACGCATGGATCCACAAAGTTGAGATGTTTTGTGCTGTCAACCTCCAAGGCTACAAAGATGATGCACAATATATCATCACATTTTTGTACACATCCAAATATAAAAAATGCCAAAAACTAGCTAAATAGACAGTACAATATAATGCTATCTTTTAGTATCAACTATATGGATGACATGAAAGCTTTCTAGCTAGCAATTAGCTAGGACCATTGCGGACGCCCTAAGCATGTTGCGCCATTATCTCAAGGTAGTCGGCGGCTAGCCCGGACCCTAGTTGCCCAAAGCAGAAGGTGGCGTCCAATTCTTTGTTTAATTTTCTATAGGAATTGAATTCTCCAATTTTTTTACTTCTTCTCTATTCCAAAGGAGACCTAGGATTTTTTTTTTTGAGAGGAAAGGAGACCTAGGATTTGGCGCAAGATGAGTGGAGAAATTAGGCCACTGTACCATACTTTGATGGCCTTGGCCTCGATATCACTAGTTCACTACTCCGACGCTGCCTGCTAATGGCTAGAATTTAGTACAAAACAAAGCTGCCCAGCTAAGCTAATTAAGCATGTTGCGCCATTATCTCACGGCAGTCGGCGGCTAGCTCGGACCCTAGTTGCCCAAAGCAGAAGATGGCGTCCATTTTTGCAAGCGCACGGCGCGGCGGGCCACACGCCTCTCGACCCGAGGGGCCGCCTCGCGCGGATGCCGGACTGCCGGTCGGGTTGAGGAGGGACGTCCATAGTACTGTACTGTGGGTATATTATCTGAGTCCGTCCCATTGAATGGACTCGGCCAGTGAATTGTATCTTTTTTTTCCCGGATATTAAGATATATTTCTCTCACACAGAACCAATAATTTAATATTCCTTTAGAATCCAAGGTTCTCAAAATATATAGGAACAGATAAAATATAGAATCCAAACACCCAAACAATGAAATTCTATGTGAATCTATAAACACAAAAAAGTAATAGAGCATGTGTCTATGAATAGAAGTGTTGAATTAGTATATTATTCACATCTGGATATATACTTCTGCTTTCAAAAAAAATATGATATATCTAATAGTATTATTCTTGTCCGTCAAGAATAACTACCTAAGTAAAAATCATTTATAAATTATGTCTTTAACTGATACTAACTAGTGACAAATAATATTAATTTCAATATTACTTATGATTTATATTGTTTAAACAATATATAGTAATATAAATTTTTCTATTACCAATACGGTACCCGTTGAAAGTATTTAAAAAGTATCTTTCATGCCTGATGACTACTTAAGTAATTGAATATAATTAGTGAAGTGAATTTAATATAGTTAATCATATTAATATGAAGTAATTGAGTAATGAATTTTCCATTTGAATTAATTGCATTATTGATAAATATTATTTGCCCATTTCCATTGTCGTCATCACAAAAAAAGAAGCCACTCCCCTTGCATATGTCTTATTAAGAACTTCATCAATAATGCCTACAGTATTAATTATGAGTGAAATCCATCCGCGGTCCTCAAATTTGGCACACTATGTCGATTGGATCCTCGAACTTCTGAAACCAGGAAAACGGGTCCTCCAACCTGGCATCACCATCCAAAACCATCTAAAACCGGATTTGCCCAAACCGGATGCGGATGTGTCGCGCCACGTGGGAGCCTGAGTGTGTACCTGTTGCCACGCTGTCGCCTGGGTGTGTGCCAACACGATTAGCAGGTGGCCTGGCTCTGTGCCTCATCGAACCGCCGCTGGAGCGCGGCAGCCCAGGCCCGGAGCCTGGCGCCCTGGGGCCGCGCTCCGCGGTGCTCACCCTCGCGCCCAATGCACGCCTCTGGGGCCGGAGCGCCGCCACTGCGCGTTGCCGGCCAGGGGAGCTCTGAGTCGGTGCTGGCGTTTCGGGCGACGAGCGTGCGATGACCGTTGCCGCCGGAGCAGGAGCACGCCGCAGCGGCAGTCCTCTAGTAAGAGCGGCTTTGAGGCGCCCGGGAACAGCCTCAACCTCGGCGCCGAAGGTACCGGCAGTGACTTCCGCATCTGCGTGCCGCCGTCTGAGGCCGCCAAGCGCGGTGCGCCCACGTCCAGGACGCCCATCCTCGTCGCGCAACTCATGGGCACCGATAGCCTGCCGGACGACGACGACGTCCTCGGCTTCTCTCCGGCACCGGGGAAGCAGCAGCAGCATCACAAGGGGGCTGATTGGATCGAGGCCTTGAGTGGCCAGGCCAAACTTTGGCCACAGTTTGACCGTGTTTGACTCTAAATTAAAATTACACTATACGACAAAATTTTCATCTATATGGTTTATTTGGCTATACCCAAACCATATAAACGAGTAGTTTGTTGTTTGGCTAAATTTTAATTTAAGGTCAAACATGGTTTGACCGTGGCTAAAGTTTGGCCTGGCCACTCAAGGTCTCGATCCAATCACGCCGGCCGCCGGCCAACAGCAATCGCTGTCCCTCCTGGACACACTGCGCGCGTCCATGTTGGCGTCGGTGCAGGCGTCCTGGGACAGGCCTAGGCTGTCGCTTTGGGACAACATGCTCGACTGGCGCGCAGTACATGTCCATGCCCAGCTCGCCTACCTCAACCTCCGCGGGCAAGAAGGAGAAGAAGGACGGGGGACAATGGAGGCGGGACGAGACGGGGAGGGTGACGACGGCCGGCCTGGCACGTCTGCCGTGGTTGTCGAGGAGGGGAGGAGAGAAGGAACGGCAGAGCTGGGCGCCGCGGCACGGTTTGGTCGCCGCCGTTCTTCGGAGTGCACAACCGGGCGACTGCGTGGCAACAGGTACACAGCCAGGCTTCAACGTGGCACGCCACGTCAGCATCTGGTTTGGACAAATCCGATTTTAGATGGTTTTAGATAGTGGTGTCAAGTTAGAAGACCCGTTTTTCTGTTTTCGGAAGCTCGGGGACCTAATCGACACAGCATGCCAAGTTCGAGGACTGCCGATGAATTTTACTCATTAATTATTGAAGAAACCATTCTTCCTATACTACTCTTTCAGAAACTAATAATGTGCCCCTGGCTCTAGCGACTTTCTTTATTTTTTAATTTTTAAGATGTGCTCGTTCATAGTATCTATAGAGTTATGTAGCAAATGCATGCTAGAGAGATGAGTGGTTGCTCGTGCATGTAAAGTCGGCATCCGCATGAAGTTCAAACTGCTAGATAATGGACAATGTTCCAACATTTGTAATGCATGAGTTCAAAATATTTATTAATATGGTACACTCTGCATCTCTATCGATAAACAAATAGAAAAACATTTTCAAAAATATATGTAGCTACGAGCTACAATTGTACATGTTACACTGTCGATGCTATGAAGCTTTGCAACACCTGACATGGGCATATGATGCCGGTCTACTCACTACATATGGCTAGAGAGTTGCTTCTTTATTTTCCACGCGCGGTGGCTCATTGTCGTCGCCAGCTAGTGCGGCCGATACGCCGCACGGCGGAGGGGCGGGTGGCACTCCTGCTTGCACTTGGCTTCCGTCGGCCAGCAGAATGTCGGCGTGTACTCGCTGGCGCAGCAAAAGTCGCAGCGACCGTTAGCACACGTCTTGTAGCAGAAGGGCTCCGGCAGGTGGCCACCGGAGGCTGCAACCGCCGCCGCCGCGGCCGCCGCACGCTCTCCGGCGGCGAGATCTACATCAGGTGTAGGCACTCGAGCACCTAGCACAGAATGGCATCGCGTCAGATTAGAACACATAATATTTCTGGCGGCCAGAGGAATCGATTCCTTCTTTTATATATATATATATATATGAAAATTCTTTTCTACATGCGCATGTAGCTACACTCGCGTACGCATCTCATGATTGAGGATGTATCTGCTGAAATGGAAGGTATGTACATGGAGTATGCAATGATACTAGACCATCCGATGTGGTATGTGCACGAGGTATGTAAATATACCTGAGGTATGTAGACATACCCCGTTATATCTACTAATATGAAGCTATTATCAAAATATAATAAAAACAATGGCTGTTTTATAATTTTTTCGAGTGGTGACATTTGAGGTATCTTAAAATAAGCATGTGAACATATTCAAACTGATAAATAGTATGTGAACATACCTTTATTGGTTTATTGAAGGTGAGTGTAGCTACATGCGCATGTAGATAAAACTCTTCATATATATATATATATATATATATATATATATATATATATATATATATATATATATATATATATATATATATATATATTTTTAAGGCATGGCTCGGATGGAAAAGGGGAAGAAGATTAAGAGAGGTTGAAGAAGAGAAAGGGGTGACGCTTATTACATTGCGAAGAGGTTGCGAGGCATCCGAGGAGGACGGCGATCAGGATCATCGCCGCCGCAGCATTTCCGGCGGCACGGCAGCCGGTGGCCTTCATTTTGGCTTTCTATCGTGGATTGTGGCTGACAGGATCACTGTAAGTGCGCGAGGGCTCCACAGGAGATAACCAGGTGTGTCGTATATATAGACCATCAGTTGTTGATTCACAGCTTTTTGTGGCACGGGGTATGGAATAAAATATTTGATTTGTCAGCCAAAATCTCCCATGCAAATTAATACTACGTACTATACCGTATAGAACTTTCTACGATCTGATCTTCCGTATATATGGATGGATGCAGCTCTTAAATAATGGAAATTATATTATGAGATCTTGCCTTCTGATCTGTGAATCTGTGATCTGATACTCTTTTAATATTTGACAGCAAACAAAATCAGTCGAAGTAAAGGAATTTCCTTTAGTGCCATCTCCTTCTTTAATACTGATACCAAAACTAAAGGAATGTTTTGCAGTACTATCTTTCTAAAGATATGTAAAAGAAGTTAAGAAGACAAAGGCCGCGCAAAGCAATCCTGCTGCTGGCTAATATAAGGCCCACCCACCATGACCATGAGCCTGACCCTTTTTACCATTCATAATATAGCCCATTTATCACTTCGAGACTATGGAGGCCCAGCACACGAGCAGCCGCGCCAAACCACTCGGCGCCCCCAATTTACAAAAAACCAGCTCGACAAATGACCTAGCCGCCTGAGTTAGCAAGCCACTGAGGCAGCACCTGGGCCCACCTCATGATCCTAGTGAAGGCCCATCGTCCATCATCCATCCGACGGCCGAAATTCATCTGATCGGGTCCACGCGTGACTCGGCGAGCGCGTACGCTTGACCGACCGGTCGGTGTCGCCTGGTCAACCCTGGTTCAAAAAAACAAAGAAAGAACCCCCCATATATTCTCTCTGCGCTCCAGCTCCGCCGCCGCCGCCGCCGGGTGCTCGCCGGAAACCTAGAGGACCCTGCGGCCGCCGCGATGACAGGGTGCGTCCTGCGTCCCCCCTCCCCGTCTCGACCATCCATCCGCGTCCCGCCGCATCTCCCCGCACGTGGTCTTTCTACGTCGGAAAAGGGGGAGCGCCTTGGGCTGCTGCGGCGGCGGCGAGGGATGGAGAGACCCGCTGGCATTTGTGTTTGGGGGGGACGATCTTGGTTATCACTAATCGCAAATCCTTTGCGCTATGGGGCGGTTTTTGAACGCGCGATTTCCGCTGGGTGCAGTTATTGTGCTACAGTTAAAAACAGAATGGTTTTGTTGGGGATCCTATGTGCGTTGAACTTCCGTCGGTTTCGGTCGAAAGGAGAGGCCTTTTCATGTTTGAGAGGTGTTAGGACCGCCGATCGTGTCAGACATTTTTGGTGTTGGGACTCGATTTTGGGGGCTGATTTTCTTTAGTGAATAAGTAGTGTTCTGCCCTTGAGTACAGAACTTCAGATGAAATGATGATTTTTTAATAGAAAAATGCAGCTGCGATTTGTCTTTCGGTTAAAGGCAGTTATAAGATAAATGTCGACACGTTTCTGTGTTTTGGTTTTAGCGATAAGGCGGGATACTGCAGGACAGCACGTATCCACTGTATGTAGTCTATTTATAGTTATTATTGAATGTCCACTTCTGTTTGTAAGAGTGCAGGTCTGCAGGACTGCAGGTATCACTCTAATGGAGAGATTATGGCTATTCTTAGTTGTTAATCTACCATTTTTGAATCCTTGTTTCAAAAGGAGATTATGGCTACTGGCTTAATTATTCTGGACTCTAGTTATTTAGTTCAAACTTAGTTACTTTACCGTTGATAACTCGGTTTTGGGCAACCCTGTAACCCCCTTTGCAAGATAGAATGCAGTCACTGTGATCTCATATTTTTATAAAGAAGCTTAGTTTTAAGTGTTGGTGCCTTTTTAATGGAACTAATTTGATGTTATAGATGTTGATGCCTTTTTTCTATAACCTTGGTCAAAAATAGAGAAGTTTGACTGAAATTCTGGCAGAGCAACCATGCTTCATTCATTTTCTTTCAATATTTTCTGCAGGACCACTTGGATAATTGACAGCCAAAGATTTGCCACGAAAATAAAAAATGCTTCTGGTTCTTCAGATCCCAGTAAACAGAAATGGATGAGCAACCCAAGCAAACAGTGCCCAAAGTGTAGCTATATCATTGACAACAGCGATGTAAGAGTTGTGCACTGCTATTATGCTGAAGTTGAACTGGGCTAGCTACAATTACAATATGTGGAGTACATATGTCCTTTACATTTCTCTGTAACCATGCCTAGTTGCTTTTTCTAAACAAGGAGTAAATTAAAATGATATGTTGGCAACTGACGAAGATCATTAATTTGCATATCTTAAGTGGTTGATCAACTTGTTTATAAAGCTGGAATACATATCAATTGTTATAATTTATGTTTGTCCCTTCAGTTGTTGTTCTTTTGATCCAGCTCCTGACCAGCTTAAATGTTTTGTGAACCTATTATTTCATAAATGCTTTGAATTTTGTATTCAGTATAGGGCTTTAGGTGGATATTTCATTAATTACAAATCAATGTTAATAAACAATGTCTGTAAGGTGCTGTTTTAAGTGTGATCATCTGATGATTCTGTTCTTGCTGCAGGTTGTTCACCACTGGCCTGGTCTTCCTAAAGGTGTAAAATTTGATCCAACTGACCAGGAATTGCTCTGGCACTTGCTAGCAAAACATGGAAAATCTGGTATAAAACCTCATCCATTCATTGATGAATTTATTCCAACGGTTGAGGAGGATGAAGGCATCTGCTACACTCATCCACAGAAACTTCCAGGTATTTGCATCTTCTTTCAGAAAGATTATTGGAATGTTCAGGATCGGGTTCTTAAGATGGGTAACAAAAGGCCACTTTTACTTTCTGCTAAGATCAAATATAAAATCTGCAATTTACAGCTGCTGTAAATTTTTTATCTTTGTTACTTTTTTGTCCTTTTGTGCTCTTTCTTTTGTTTAATCATGTCCTACAACCTCCATTTAATTTGGGGAAAGTGCAGGTGGGAAAATAGGCTTATTTTAAATTTACTTTGCATTTTAGCTTTACACCATGTCACTAAGCAACAAACAATAACAAGCACACCTGCTTGCATTGTCATTGGCCTTCTTTTTTTTTTGAAAAGTCATTGGCCTTCTTACAAACAGATATGTCACTTTCTAGTTGAAACATTTTTGGTTACGATTGTTCTGGGATCTTAAATTGAGACTATCCTTATTTCAGGTGTTAAGCAAAATGGAAGTATATCACACTTCTTTCACAGAACATTTAAAGCTTATAACACTGGGACTAGGAAGCGCCGAAAGATAAACACCGACGATCTTGCTGATGTCCGTTGGCATAAGACAGGAAAGACAAAGCCTGTATTAGTTGGTGGAAAGCACCTCGGCTGTAAGAAAATAATGGTGCTTTATATGAGCACAGTGAAGGGTGGGAAGGCTGAGAAGACCAATTGGGTCATGCACCAGTACCACCTAGGCACTGGGGAGGATGAGAAAGATGGTGAATATGTCGTCTCGAAATTATTTTATCAGCAGCAGAATAAACCTGGGGACAAGAATTATCAAGAGTTAACTATCGTGGATGGTGTAGAATCAATGGCCACTGAACCAGATCTCCCTGATCTCACTACATTGCCCTCTGATGATACAATCCAAAAAGTTGAGAAAGATGGTGAATATGTTGTCTCCAAATCATTTTATCAGCAGCAGAATAAACTTGGGGACAAGAATGCTCATGGGTTAACCATCGTGGATGGTGTAGAATCAATGGCCGCTGAACCAGATATCCCTGATTTCAGTGCATTGCCCCCTGAAGAACATGTTGATACAACCCAAGAAGTTGTCCCGAATCTGGAGCATAATCCTTACCAGGTAACTGAATGTTCCTGCTTTCATAATTTATATTTCTATCTGTGGCAGCACAAATTCATAAGTGATAAGGTGGGTTAAACAAGCAAATAGAACATATGCTAGTACTAACTAGTTTTTGATAATCATTCTTTTTACAAAGGCAATACAATTTTCTGTAATCTGCAGTTAAATGGAAACTGTGAAATAAACATTGAAGAAAATGCTGCTATGGAGCCTGTTATCCTCCCACCCTCTGAGAAACCAGAGGATGGAGATAATTCGCAATCACAAGATCCAAAGTTGTGGGAAGGTGATTCCCAGTTTGAACTGTTAAACTCTCAGCAGCTAGCAGAAGGTATTGCTCTATGTGACGAGTTCCTCCTGAGTCAGTCCCAGACCTCCTGTGGCGGCGGAGACGAACCCAGAGTGACCAAGCCTCGCCTGGCTGTTTATGCCCAACTGCCAACAGAGGACTTCAAGAAGGATTTGGAAGAGTGTCAGCTGTTGGAGGCCACAGATATCGCAAACGTCGAGGTTGACAGTACCACAGATATTGCCAACATCGAGGTTGACAGTACAGCTGAGTTTCGACTGAGCCAAATTGTATGGTTCCGATGCCATCAAGTACCCTCAGTTACATGTTTAATTATCCATCGTGTGCCACCCTATATTTGCTAAACTTGAGCTCTGCCTGCAGGATTTCTCACAGGATAGCTTCACGGCATGGGCTGGTGGCAAGATGATTGACGACTGACGCTGCTCCAACACTCTCGGCACCATTTTGTACATGAAGAAACAGCTGATCCTTTTTGTGCGAGACCACAGTGAAACCTACACCAACAGTGGTCTCTCTTTTGCATTGAGCTGCTCCAAGGCATCAACTGTAATATATGAAAGGCTGAAAGGACTCGTGCTGTACCGACTGTGGAGTACTGTTCGGTGCGAGATTGACCTTTCTTGCATGCATCAACATGTAAATTATTGTAGACATCCTCGATTTAGTTGGCAGACCAATTGCCCGTTTTTACGCAAAAAAAATGTTTGGAATGGTTGCTCTACTAACGTTTTGGATTTCAACCTCGCCTTTCCATATGGGGCCAGAGGAGTCAACGGAAGCATATATTGATATGCATAAAAAACTGTAAGCCTGTCTCTAGCGGGATGTCTATCTACCCTTCCTATTGTCTAGGTAGCTCTACAGTGTTGTTTTGTGCTATAGGCAACTCATTTAGGCATTCAACTGAAAACAGTACAAGGGATTGTTTAGTTTGGGAATTGGATGATCCATCATCTTCTCACTTCTTATTTTATTTGTTTGGTTTGTGGAATGGAATTACCAAATGAGTTGATCCAATCATCATTTATTCCTCACAAGGTAACAATTAGTATAGGAATGAGGATTGAGTCTTCCACCAAGTTTTATGGAATAAGTTGATGCCATTCTTTATGGTCTCACAAGTTTTCGCTTACAAACATCGACCGCCTGTCCTCGTCTGGGTATAGCAAGGCTGGGGAATTAATGCAGGAGTATAGGTATAGCAAGGCCAGGGAATTATTGCAGGAATAATAAGACGGGAGAAACAAATCTATCTTGCACATTTTGAAACTTTTGGTGAGTATTAATCTATCCTGAGCACAAACACAATCCTCACGGCCAGTCCTGACATTTTGGGGCCAGAACGAAAAATTTACGCGTATCATCCCCCTTCTCATATATAATATTATAAAACTTATCACTAAAGGAATTATTATTGGATGCAAAAATAGTTATGGTTATGATAGCACAAACACAATCCTCATGGCCAGTCCTGACATTTTGGGGGCCAGAACGAAAAATTTACGCGTACTATCATCCCCTTTCTCATATATAATTTTATAAAACTTATCACTAAAGGAAATTGGATGCAAAAATAGTTAAATTAAAATACTGGTTATGATATTTTTCCGTTGCCGTTGCCCATAGCAACGCACAAGCAAATAAATCTATCCAAGAAACTTCCTTGCACAATCGGACCCCACCCACCACCCAAGACCTGACATCACCCACGGTGGTATCATACAGCTAACACGCATCGACCACGCCTAAGACTAGGATCACCAGGGAGTAGAAATGGACATGAAAAACACTGTTTATATACTGTACACAAAGTGAAAAAACAATAATTGTGCACTGTACACACAGTACGGATGCACTTTCTGACTTTGGTCTAACGGGCAGCTGCGTCTGCATGCCACCTAGAATTCGAGGCCCAAGGACCCTCCAACTCAGCGGTGTGGTGCATCGGCTCTAGTCTAGAGGCATCAATTCGGCGGTGAGCTCATCTTTTTTTCTTTCTTCATTATTGATGAAATAACCACACGGTACCAAAAAAATCTCTCTAAATAGGTCACATGTAGTTAGCTAAATTGCAGTATTACCTATAGGACGTTTTGGTGAAAACGGTCCGAGACATAGTATTCGGTCCTGAAAAAACTAGCATATATTATCTTCAGTTTTTTATATTTGATGCCCAAGTAACATGCGGCAGGCCGTCAAATATATAAAATTAGAGGAGGCTGCTGCCAGTAGAATAACTTGTACGTACAATAAGCTAGAAGCAAGTATATAAAATTAGAAAAGGCTGCTGCTAGGACAATGACTTGTACGTACAATAAGCTAAAAGAAGTATAATAAGGCTGTTTCCAATGGGATGCCCTAAAGGAATGCTCTAAAACATTGTTTAACACTGTTTGATATAAATGCTGTACTGTAGACAGAGAGGTAAGTAGTTGAAATAGTGTTTTGAGAAAGTGGATGAGTGTTGCCATTAGAAACAGCCTAAGGTCTATTGAACGGGCTGTTAGGTGCTCCAGATCACCAAAACCTTAGGTGGATGAGTGAGAAAGGAAGAGAGAGAAGGAAACGGACGCTCCGTTTGCAGCTCGGCGCATCATGTGAAACCAGATAAAAAGGGCTCGCTTGCAGCTTGGTGCGGGTGCTACGGCAGCCGGCTTCCTCCCCACCAGATCCCGTGCGCCATGTCTCATGTCTCTGTGTCTTCGTGTACTACTCCCTCTGCACTTTGAAAAATGGATGTTTTGAACAAAATTTCGCATTTCAAAGAGCAAATAATTAGCAGGTTTTTTTTCTTGCAGTACCCCTATTAAAATGTGTGGTCCTGCATGGTGACATCAGGGCATCTCCAGTGAGCTCAAAAAACGAACCGTAGAGCTAGGAAATCGAGCTGAATACATTGCGAGCATCGAACTCTGTTGTCAGAAACCAAAAGCGAACCATCTATTGAGGTCGAACCGCATCCAATAAAATACTACTTTTACATGAGACTTGGAAGAGAGAAAGATCCCATCCTTGCTGCTGATGGTGAGAGAATAGTACATTTTCTAATATTAGATGTGGGGCCTAAATCGGTTTCTACAGTGCAGCAATCGAACTTAGGGAGACATCGAACCATCTTGCAGTCACGGTTCGCATCCACACTGGAGATGCTCTCAAATGATCTTGGCCTAGGTGGTTGCTGTAGCACTCTCTTAGTGTAGCGTCTCAAATTCGAATTCTTGTATGGTCTCATTTTGTTTCATTTTTGTATGGCGCTGCATTAACTCTAGTGTCTTGGGAACAAGCACTACCCATTGCATGCACTGATGTTGGGAGGGTGCACTGATGTTGGGAGAGGTATACTAGTCACAACAAGACTTTCAATGCTCCAACGTCCAATATTTGAAACAACTCTATACATGCCCCCAACGTCCAATATTCAAAGACCGAAGGAAGTAGTATACTCTTGTTGCTTTTTTTCCCTATTCAAGTTTCAATGACCACAAAGATGCTGACCACACCAAATCATATATGCATACAAGTATTTGACATTTACATGTTTTATAACTAGCCTAATAGTCAGTTCATTGTATGAGTTGGTTATATCATTTGCTCTTTGTGATATGCCAGTAGTATTGTCTTATTGCCCTTGTTCTAACTATGGTTGACTACAATAGTAAATGCTTGGGGCTCTATCCAGCATAGCGGAGAACCTGCTGATTGACGTGTCGAGATTGTAGCCGACCCGGACTCGACTTCCTTGCACCGAAATGGGAGAAGCAGGCCGGACAATCCAATCATGCTGGCTGTAGAGGAGATTTGGGTAAGGCCATCTTCAATGGGGTTTCTCAAATAAAATTTTCTAATACTATTTTGTACTGTTTAAATTGAATACTGAAACTGTAGACAAAGAAATGTAGTTGGAATGGTAATAGAAAATGGGGGATAGACCGAGAATACCATTGAAGATAGCGTAACGAAGTCAGCCTAGTAGGAGTACATTACTAGTATTCCACGCATGGTTTGAACTCCTCACAGGTCACGATCGCCGGCCAAGATAGGGTGTTTGTGGCAGCTTTGAATAAAATCACGTGGTGCAAACCTGTTGCCGTACGTGCAAACTTGGATGGGTCATTGAAAGTTATTTTTTCAATATAATTCTAACCCTCGTTGTATTTGCCAGTGCTGTAATAGTATTTGTTAGTATTACAGATGTTAATTTAGCGTATATAGTATTAATGTATTAATTCAACGTATATATAAAAGGTGATGGTAGCTGGAGAAAATATTGGATAGTTGAATATATACTCCAAGGTCATCAGCTTTGTGAGCTACAAAACTGCTCTACGTTCTTTAAAGATGGAGAGGACGATATCTCAAGATCTCAGGCTAAATCCAGCGGTATCTCTATATGGCACCTCGAAAATTAAATGCTACATTGTTACGGTACTGTTCTGCACTGTAGACACACAGAGAGGGAGGTAATTGAAATTATGATGGGGGATGGGAGGATAGAGGAGCCCTTGGGTTTAGCCTCATAGGTTAGGGTTTGTCTTGATGTGTTCCGTACGTGTGGCTAAATTATACATGTTGCAACGCATGGATATTTTTGGTAGCCATTGTTTATTATGGCAAGGATCGGGCGCCTGGTTGAAGATGAACTCGTGGTGGTGTGATTTGAAGATGTACTCTTTGTTGCAGAACAGAGGTAGTATTAATTTCTTTAACTATCCTATAAACCTAAGTATTTCCTCTGGCCGGTAATACTTGTCGTCCGGACAGCAGGAATTAAAGCTTGTCCTTAGCTTAAACAAACTGTCGGAACCTCAAGAATTTGAGGCTGGAGAATGGTGCTCATGGTACACGTCACAACTAGTCAAATTGCAATATATTGCAAGGATAACTCCATAAATTGGGGGCTCATGGTGTCCTAAGCGTAGTTCGATTCCTCTGGCAGAACATGCCCACGAGTCAAGTCTAATGTAAGTTTCTGACTATATGGAAGAGTAAGTGACATGCCGATCGATTAACAGTGAGTTATCTACGGTTACTTCGTCAATCTTGAAATGCCCTCTTCCTCGAGAAACATTCGCGGAAGCAAGGTATATGAATGTTTACATCCTGATGCGTGCACGTTATCAACTGTATTTTGAAAAATTAATAACGGCAGCACGCGCAGGGCGGCTTACTATCTGAACGTCAGCGCGGTCCATCGTTTGTTTGTGTTTAGACTGAATTGCAAGTTAAGTCTTCAACCTTATTCCGTGGTACCACTTAGGTCCATAATTTTTTAAAGTGATCATCTGTACCTTTAACTTTTCAAATAAGTCATTTCAGTGCAAATCTAGATCTGCGAATTAGACTTCAAATGAATAAAAAATAAAAAGTTGAATGAACTTACATGATCACTTTGAAAAGTTAAAGGATCCAGATGATCATTTTCGAAAATCATAGATCTAGATAGTACCGCGAAACAAGTTTAAAGACTTGACATGCAATTCACTTTTGTATTTAACTGACCCGTGAGTTTTTTTTTCACGAATTGCGCTTATTACCAAATCCCGTGATGTACCCCCACCATGCATAGGAAACAGGGATCGGAATCGGATCAGCATGAAATGTCGGCAAAGTTCCTAACGACCGGACAGAGACATATGTTGTCGCAAGCCTCCAGCACACATTATTCCACTCCACACGGCTACAACAATATAAGTATCAGAAAATTTTTTATTTGACATCGAGAAAGTTACTCGTTTCTTTATTGGTCTCCGAAACTGAAATCTTCGTTGGCACGAGAAAAGTTTTCATCCACTATTTGACACCTCGCTGCTATAATTTTTCATCCTCTATTTGACACCTCACTGTCAAATTGCATAGAAAAAGTCCGGTTTGCCCTTGGGCTGTCCTTGGTATGCAACGGTCTGTATAAAGAGTTGTGTATCAATGAGTCAACTATTTTTTGCATCAATAATTTCTGCACGATTCCTTCAATATATATTTTGTAAAACTAATTTCTGCATCAATTATTTTCGCAAATTAACATAAAAATTGTCGTTAAAATTTTGGCAACGACCTCTATATTTGTAACAAATTTGCATCTACAGATAACACAATAACAATATCTGTAGGTGAGTTCTAAGTCCACGCAGAAACAAACGGAAGTTGCCTGCGTGGTTGATCTGTAGGCACCGTACCGCATTGCTTGCGCGGGGATGGGCGCTGCGACTGTCCTCGCGCCGCGGGGGAGAGGCGCTGCCGCCGCCACCGCCGCTGCCTGGCTACTGTTGCGCGGTATCCGGCGTGAACCGATGCACGAGTGATGGTGCCGCTGTGGGAGAGCGAAGGAACGGGTCAGAAAGGTAGCGCCGATTGGGAACTGGCTGGTTGTTGTCTCAGGGTGACATTGATTGAGGGTATTTTTGTCCATGCACACAAAAAATGACGGATAGATAGTGTTTTTAATGGAAGAAGCAGACCGAGTGTCAAATAGGGGATGGAAAATTTTTTCAATGTTAAATAGGAAAGATTTCAGTTTCGAAAGAAGAAAAAGAACAAATAACTTTGTCAATGTCAATTCTGTCAAATAAAGAATTTTCTCTATAAATACACGTGCACGCCACCCACACCCGGAGCCTTCGAAATGCGGGAGCCAAGAACAGCAACACAGTAAGCACAAGCACAGGCAGCAGCACTGCAGCAGCCAATGGACGCGGCGAAGAAATGCGTGGCGATCGTGGGAGCCGGCCCGAGCGGGCTGGCGGCATGCAAGCACTTGCTCGCCAGGGGCTTCCGGCCCGTTGTCTTCGAGGCGGCCGCCGGCGTCGGCGGCGTGTGGCGGCGGACGCTGGCCACCACGAGGCTGCAGACGCCGGCGTCCGCGTACCGGTTCTCCGACTTCCCCTGGCCGCCGCCGGCGGCGTCGGAGGAGGACGCGGACTCGGACGCCGCGCTCTTCCCGCGCCACGACCAGGTGGTGGAGTACATGGTGGCGTACGCGCGCCAGTTCGGCGTCCTGGAGCGCGTCCGGTTCGGCTGCAAGGTGCTCGGCGCCAGCTACGTCGGCGCGACGGAGCGGGAGGTGGCCGCGTGGGAGCGGTGGTCCGGCAACGGCGAGGCCTTCGGCGACGGCACGGGCGAGTGGCACCTCACCGTCAGGCACGACGGCGACGGCGACCGGGAGCCGGGGCGTACTCAGGTAACGACTTCGTCAATGCATGCTCAATAATCATTGGTGCATCCATGATCCATTGCGTGGCGGTAGGGACCGGCAGCACGGTCAGGGACAATAATAATGCTGTCCGACGACTGTCGACTAATATGTTTGGTCTCGTTTGGACGTACCCACGAGCTAGTCAGCAGAGAAAGCTTTTTAGAGTATTATATCCACTACACGCGCACATGGATATGATTGATCCAAGAATCCCGTTCATGTCGACTTGGCCTCTTCTTTTTATTCGTCGGTCTCTTGCGTTTTGCATTATCCTTATTGGTCGTTTCCATGAGGTCATATCAAAGGTCACTACAAGTTTATGCTTTGTAAAGGCATTTTCATAACAAAATTGTCATATCAGGATGACTCTCTGGACAGTCCTGGTCAACTTTAGAGCTCAACTTGGAGTTCCCTTCTTCTTAAAAATAATAATGCGCATGTGTTGTGCAACATGGAACACACGCAACGGTCTGATATTTGGAGTGATTATATTCAGCCATGAATTGAAGCTTGCCTATCAAATTTCAAAAATCCCTTTGCAAGGGTCATCCATAGAACGCAGAATTCCAAAACCCCGGTTCTAAGGTATTGTTTGGTTGGTGGGATGGGGTAGAATGGAATCTGGAATGCCATCATTCCATTCTGTGTCCCTCTCCAACCAAACGTTGCGCCACTAGTCACTTAAAAAGTCGTTTTCCTTCGTCGATGAGCAGCTGTCTGTTTCTTATCAAAGTATTAAACCCCAAAAAAGGTATCAATCCCCAAAAATGAGTGCTCTGTCTTCGATAGACCTCATCATGAGCCACCCGATCAACCCCCTGCCTAAAAAACATATATGACCCACTCCAATCCAAGCAACGCAATTTGCGGCCACAGGCCATATAATTTGACTCGCAACAACCAATGGACCGAGCACTGGCCATAATTGTTAACCCAAAACCCGATCCAACCTGAAAACTCGACCTAACGCGATGCAGGGAGCGCACGGGCCAACGCGACCTGGCACTAGCCATGGGTCAGGTACGAGCCATCCTAAACAACACACGGCCCGAACCTAAGTTACCGTCCAATATCACGTTTCTCCATGGGATTTTCTTTGTCGTGTGGATGATTTATGTTTTTTATTTTTTGTTTGTTTTCTTTACAATATTTGTCTTATTTTTACTATTTCTTATTCTTTCCATAGTATAATACTATTGTTCCAAACTAGGATTATTCTTCTCATCAAGTAAAATATTTCATTTGTAAAGGTAAAAATATTTGTTTTTTTCTTGTGAAGCTTGAATATTTTCTTATTGATATAGAATATTATATTGTTATTATGATCATTGAATATTTATCATACCAAGTCAAAATATTGCATTAGTTAAGATATGATACTTTTAGTTTTATTTGTGAATGTAGAAGTATTATATTTCAAATTTTAGAAACTTTACTTATAAAGTTAGAACATTTTGATACCGAGGTTAGAATTATTTTATGCTCACATAGAACATTGGTATTACAAACTTAAAATATCTTTTTAATAATCTAGAATATTAGTTTTTACTAAAAATAAATTGAGCCAAATAAATCTTGAATATATTTTCTAAAAAAGATATTATTCATTTCAGTTTTGTACTAAGTCAAACTTAACTATTTGTTTTAGTTTGCTCTAAGTCAAACTTCACTAACTTTGATCAGTGCCTTTTTCAAGAAAAGTTTAAGTTACGCAAAAACTAACTTGAACAATAATTTGAAACCAAGTGCTACGATAGTTTCAACATGGTCAACATTTGGTTCAGAATTTATAGAAAGCTCAATTGGAAGCTTGGTTTAAAGTGCCCTAAAAGAGAAAGGTAAAGGCTTGTTCGGTTGTTCCCCTCTGCAATGAAAGTGGAGTAGTCGTAAGAAATTTCATTCCCCTCAATCCTGTTTCATCCCAAACAAGCACTGGGCTAGTTTGGCAACTCCATTTTTTTCAAGGGATTTTGAAAAATTGAGAAAAAAATAGTTCATTTTTTCTTAGAGAAATGAAAATCCCTTGAAAAAATGTGGTTGCCAAACTAGCCCTAAAAGGTAAAAATCCTTTCACCTCCAAAATCCTATCACAAAACATCACCCAATGGTAGCTAACGGTCCTATAGCCGATCTGTTTTCTTTACTGCGCTAACACGTCCTTCAGTTTGCTTATCCCCTGTTTCCACGCTCTCCAGATCCTCCAATCACCATCAACTGCCAATATATATATATAAGTGAAGCCCACTAGCCTTCATTAGCTATATTTCTCTCAACATGCAAACTGTCCACATTATCTAGGAGTCCACTAAGTTAAAGAGTCATGTCATCATCCGCTAGAAACCTATATTAATAACATCTATCGATTTTCTGTGGCTGATAACGTTTATGCATGCAACTATTAGTCTATGTGAGTATCATCCTACGAAATTCCTATATCAGAAACACTATGAATAATTAAAGAGTTGATCTTTTAACCAATGAAGATGTTATCAAAATGTTCCTTGTAATCATTTCAGTATTTCCTTCAAAATTCATTTTAGAAAAAATAGTTTATGAATTTCCGCAGTAACGCGCGGGGTACCACCTAGTATTATAGGAAATTATGGGTTTCTCAAGCTACAGTTTTTTGGCCCAGCTACAGTTATGTCAGCGAAAATCACCTTATCATTTCTAGTTTTCCATAGGCCCCAATACACCACCAAGTAGATTCTACAGCTATTCAAATGGTCTCCAGCTTTGTTCAAGAAAATGCTTTCAAAATTCAAAATCCTGCATCGAGGTTATATTATTCTTTGCCCAGTTTAAACAACTAACTAGTATCTCTCACCGAGGCCCAAAAGCACCACTGCAATTGATGGCAAGCTGGCAATTAATAATTAAAATAACGTGAATATGGAAGTTAAGATCGGAGGAAGTAATGCAATAATCCAAAAAAAAAATCTTTGTACAGGCTCTAATAATCTTTGGTACATACCCTGCTGCTGTTGCATAGACGTACAGGTTCGATTTCCTAATCCTGTGTGTCGGGAGGTACGGCGTCCCAAAGTTGCCCAGCTTTCCTGACGGGCGAGGCCCCGAGGTGTTCCGCGGGCGAGTTCTCCATTCCATGGAGTACTCAGCCATGGCGCACGCGGACGCCGCCGAGCTGGTGAGGGGCAAGCGCGTCGTCGTGGTCGGCGCCGGCAAGTCCGCCATGGACACCGTCGCGCAGTGCGCCGAGGCCAATGGTGAGACCGAACGGCCGAGATCCTGGTTGTTTTTGCCTCGTGTTTTCTGTCTTGCACACTGTCAGTTCATGCTGGGGAACGTGTTGACAGGTAGCAGGTACCCGTGCACAATGGCTTACAGAAGCGCCCATTGGATGGTGGATCCCAAAGTTGCTCGGCGTGTAAAATTCTTCACGTTCACCTCGTCCCGATGGACCGAGCTGATGGTTCACAAGCCCGGGGAGGGGTTCGTGCTGAGCCTTCTCGCCACGATACTGACGCCACTGGTAATAATACTCCTATAGTCCTATAAGACTTGCTCGATAGATCATGCACCATCTCCATCGATCTCATGAACTACTGCTGTGCCGCATGCAGAGACTGCTGATGTCCAAGGTGACGGAGGCCTACTACAAGAAGAGCATCCCGATCGAGAAGCACGGGATGGTGCCGGACTGCAGCTTCGCGCAGGGGAGCCTGGGCTGGCGGCTGGGCATTCTCCCGGAGCGGTTCTACGACATGGTGGACCAAGGCAGCGTGGAGCTCAGGAAGTGCACCTCCTTCGGCTTCTGCGCCGACGGCGTCGTGCTCGGCGGCGGCGACGGCGAGCGCGCCGTGGGCGCCGACGTGGTCATCCTCTCCACGGGCTTCCACATCGACCGCCCGCTGCGGGACGTGCTCGCCGCCTCCTCCTCCTCTCCCTGGTTCGGCGACATCGTCGCGCCCTCGGGCTCCGACGACGACGCGGTGCTCCCGCTGTACAGGCACTGCGTGCACCCGCGGATCCCGCAGATGGCCGTGGTCGGGTACGCCGAGAGCGGCGCCAGCATCTACCCGTACGAGATGATGGCGAAATGGGTGGCGCACCTTCTCGACGGCGCCGTGCGGCTGCCCGGCGTCCGCGACATGGAGCGCGGCGTGGCGGAGTGGGCGACCTGGGGCCGCTGGGCGAGGCGCACCTGCGGGGGCTTCTTCCTCAAGTCGTGCATCGCGTCCGTCACCACGTGGTACCACGACCAGCTGTGCCGGGACATGGGGCACCGTCCCAGGAGGAAGCCCGGCCTCCTCGCCGACTGGCTGGAGCCGTACGGCCCCGCGGACTACGCCGGCATCCAGTGAAACGCCCAGCCGGGGCAGTACGACGCATCAGCATTTCTCTATCTATGTATTTTTTATGAAAAGAAAGCTTTATTGATCTTAACTAAAATATCAAAATGATATAGATATTAACTTACTTTCCGGTCTCTACATAGCTAGGATGTACACAGCAAGGTTAAAAAAAAAACTGTACACAGCAAAAAAATAAAATAAAAACACAAACGACCGTACGCAGCGAGCTAGCACACATAACACAATCTTTAGTTCCTCCACTAACAAAGCAACACATGGACCAAGATGAAGGCTCACTAAAAACAACGTCTTCAGGAAGCAAACGACGTAGAAGAGCGCCGTCGTTGTCAAGATCCAAGTAGTGAAAGTCAGATCAAAGGTTTTCACCTTAGAGACTAAATTCCTCTTCCTCCAAGGTCATTGCCAAGCAAAACAAACTAAGGCCAGGCATAGTCACTATGTTGATATTTCGAAATCCTGTTCAAATACGTCTCCGATCCACGTCCAACAAAAATCTAAACATCTCGTGCCTCATGGCCTCAGGATACCCGCGAAACCCAAAAAATGACCTCTTTGTAGGTTCACAGATAACCCTCTTTGCATCCCTAATGTGTATCCACTTTTGTGCAAGGATTAGAAAATACAACACTATAGAGTGCAAAAGTGTGATGTTGTTGGGTTTCAACGATAAAAAAGGCACCTAGTTGGACATGAACATAAAAATGCTAGAGGAATTGAAGGCACTAATATAAACTTAAAGGCTACATTAAGGACAAGCAAGACAATCATAAAAGTAAAGAAAAAAACTAAAAAATCATGCTTGAATGTAAATGCAAGAAAGTAAGATGGACAAGAGAAAAATAGATTTTTTTTCCTATGGTGTTGAGAGGTTGACACCTCACCTTAATATTCCTTGGAGCACCAAACGGATAGCATATCTCCCCCACGAGCCACAGAAGTCCATGTATTCACTAAAAGTACATGTTCCGCATATCTAGAGTGGTGGGTCTCTAGCATACGCGTCCACAAAATCATCTGGAAGCTTACTAAGAACACATTGATCACCTACTCATGGTAGTTTCGCATGAACCTAAAAATGCTAGAGGAGTTGAAGGCAATACTTATTAAGTCAAAGGCTTCACTAAGACCAAGCAAGGCAATTGTAACAAAAAAATTAATGCTAAATGTAAATGCAAGAAAGTAAGATGGATAATAGAATAGCGCGGATCCTTTTCATGTGGTGTTGAGAACTTCTCCTTAATCCTTGTTGGAGCACTAACCTAATGGCATAGAGACCCATAAGCCACAGAGATCCATGTGCTCATTAAGTACATGTTCGCCATATCTAGAGTGGTGGGTCTCAAGCCGCATTAGGGCAACAACAAATCCTTTGAAAGCTCACCAAGAAGGCAAGAACCCATCGATCACAAAGACCACCTAACTATTACCAATCACCGAGGGTAGAAGGCTAGAACCTTCACTTTGAAGTCCCCTGCCCCAAGTGGAATGCACACTTGACTCTAGCACTAAGCAAGTCATTAATCTTCAATCTCGCAAAAGTGGTTGATTAATTTGAAGCTTAGTTGATTGCCAACAAGTAGGAGTGTGTGTGCATAACTCAGGGCATCGACAATGTTAGACAAGGCACTATGTGGTATCTTGGCACATACCCTTTGCCTAGAGCCTCATCTTATGAAAATTCAATAGAAAATATATTGTATGCTTGTCCTTATCGATGCCATATATATATAATCATTATTTAATACCCCCTTCGTATCAAATTGTAAGGGCTTCTAGACCTCAACTAGATTCATTCATTCTGTTTGAAGGTTGGACTGACGCCTAAGAGGGGAGTGAATTAGTATTTCTAAAACTAAGACTCTTTAAAAACTACAACTACTAAGCAAAACCTATGCAAGATAAAATTAGTTGTGTGCACTAAGGTTTTGCTAAGTGTTGCTAATTCTACCGTGGCCAAGTTTTGCAACCTAGTTCCACCTAAAAACTAACCTATCAAGCTACTCTAGGAATGTAAGCACACAATTGCAATAAAGTAAATGCGGAAGTTAAAAAGATAGGTAGAGATATGTAAACTCCCGCTAACGATGGCGACGATGGCACATGATGGAGACACGAAGATTTTTTCTGAGGTTTAGGGAGACTCGCAAGTATGTACCCCCTACTCCTCATTTGGTGCCCTTCGTAAGGCTAAGCTCTCGCGTAGTCCTCAAAGAAATACGGCCTCGCCCTCGCAAGGGTAGAGGATGGCAAAGTGACCTCCCCAAAGGTCAAGCAACCCGGTCGGGTAACTCCGGATATCCTCGGTACACACCCACCCTCTCATGCGTAGCCCTCTCAAGGATGGAAAAGGTCATTGGGGTCTTACGCGGGCCTTCTCACAGACGCTCTCCGCGCGTCTCCATGAGGTGAGCTTTTGGCAAAAACGTCTGAAGGTTGGACCGATGCCTAAGAGGGGATGAATTAGGATTTCTAAAACTAAGACTCTCTAAAAACTACAACTACTAAGCAAAACCTATACAAGATAAATCTAGCTAAGTGCACTACGGCCTTGCTAAGTGTTGCTAACTCTACCGTGGCCAAGTCTTGCAACCTAGTTCCACCTAGAAACTAACATATCAAGCTAGTCTAAGAAAGTAAGCACACAATTGCAAGAATGTAAATGCGGAAGATAAAGAGATAGGTAAAGCATGAAAACTCCCGATGACGATGAAGGTGACGGCACACGAAGGAGACACCAAGATTTTTTTTCCGGGGTTCGGGGAGTCCAACATGCCTCTACCCCCTACTCCTCGTTAGGCGCACCCCATAGGGTTTTGCTCTCATGTAGTTCTCAAAGGAATACAACCTCACCCGCGCAAGGATGAAGGATGGCAAAATGACTTCCACAAAAATCAAGCAACCCCGGTCGGGTCTCTAGATATCCTCGGTACACACCCACACGAGCCCTTCTCTCGCGTAGTCTGAGACTACGGCCTCGCCCACGCAAGGGTAGAGGATTGCCGGGGCCGTTGGAGTTTTCTGAGTCCTTCTCGCGGAGCTACCCCGCCGTCTCCACTAAGGGAAGCTTTGGCCAATGTGCCGAGGGCCTTCCTCCCTCTCACAAGTAAGGTGGTGGTCATTGCACACTTTAGAGGGTCTCGCAAGACTTACAAGCTGCACTCTTACAAAGATGACGTGTACACAGGCACGAGGGTAGACAACAAGGCCTAAGCAAAGATGCTAACAAGCTCTAGCTATGCCGGAATGTGTCTAGTTTTGCTCATATGGTGGTTGGGCTCTCAAATGTGTGTATGAGGCTCTTTGGTTGGATCAAATGGGTGCATCAACACTTGTGCTAGCTCAGGAGTCTCCAACCACATTGTGGAGGCTGGCCATGGGGATATATATAGCCCAATGTGATGCTCCAGCATCTCAAGTACATTACCATACCTTAATCATGCACTAAGCATCATCAAGCATCATGTGTTGCATATAGACAAGCTAGGTTTTGCATTGGTTGAGATGGAATGCTTGAAATCTGATTTTTTTATACATGTGCTATGATATGTTCTTGTTCATAAATCCAAATCTATTGGGATCTAGGGGAAACTCATATTACCAAACTTGTAGATAATGAAGTTTTGAACAACTTTCATAATTGGGGTTTGGCCAGATAATGATGGCTACATAGGGTTTGGAGTCTTTCTTTGTCAGTGCAAAAAACCAACTCAAATCAGCCTTGTTTAAAAACCCTAAGTTTGCACAAACCTACAGTCACTTTCATGCAACACTCCCATTTAATAAGTTGTAGGTATTGAAATTCTAAGCAAGTTACCCAAAAGGCACCTTGGGTGAAAAGGCATAGAAATAGGGTTTTTCCTTTTTTCAAACAATAAAGGTACCCTGTCCCTAACTAGGGCTGACTTCAAAATTTGAATTTTAACCATATTTACACTTGGATTTTGGGATTGTTCACTTTGACAAAGTTGTAGATCTCTCTGAGTAGAACATTTCTTCCAATTGGACTTTGTCCAAATTCAGCCTCCAAATTTGTCAAAACCGCAGTTTACAGTCGTAAGGAAAACACACTTCTATTTTTCTCCCCTCGGAGTCACTGACAGTGGGCCCGCCGATCCGGGACGCGCCCGCGCCGCGAACCGGCGCGCGCCGCGTGGCTCGCCGGCGTACAGGGAGTACGGCGAGCCACGGGCGGCGCTCCCGGGCGCGTCAAAAGGGAGCGGAGTCCCCCCGTCCAAACCCTAGCCGAACCACTCGCCTCCCGTTCCTTCTCCGCGCCGCCCCGTCCGTTTTCCCGCCCGCCGCCATTGAAGCCGGCCGAGCTCGGGGTCGAGCCGCGCCGCCGCCTCCCGGCCTCCCCGAGCCCAACCGACCGCACCACCGCAACCGCCGCTCCACGCCGCCCCTCCCCCGCTAGCCCTCGTCGTCGTTCTCCCCTTCCCCGAGGAGATCGAAGCCGCCTCGACGTCGCGCTCGCGCCACCGACGCCGTCGTGCACGTTCGGTGCGCCGCCGTTCCCCGCCGCTCCACGCCTCCTCCGCCGACGAGGATACCCCCACGGTGAGGCCCCAGCTCCCGCGCACCTCCGCCACCCCGCGTCGCGGCTCCGGCGAGCCCCAGCTCGCCAGCGCGCGCGCGCCGCGCCGCGCGGCCTCGGCCGACGCGAGGAAGAAGAAGGGGGGGCCGGAAAACTTTAGATCCGGCCCCTCGGTTTCTTTGATATTGCATCCCGGTCCTCGCGCGTTTCGGCTGAGTCTTGCAGATCTTGCAAGCTAGCCCCTGGAAGCTACGGTTAATTGCGTAGAGGTCCTTAGATCTGGGTTTTTCTTTTTCTATTTATCTTTTTCTCGGTTTGAACTTTGAAAAATCATATAAATTCAAAGAACAATCCAAAAAAGACAAACTCAGTCACTATGAACTCCTTATAAATAGATCTATGCAATGGACATGATGTGGAGATGAGCATTGACCATTTTGCCCCTGTCTTTGGGGATGCATGTTAAATACTCATAATATGGAAAAGATGGCCTAAATGGTTTCCTAAATTTGTGAGGTCTTGGCGTTGGCTTACATGAGATATATTGGCACTGTTTTAAGGGTGTGGGCTGTAGTGTGAGTAGTTTCACCTTGTATTCACCATGTCATGCTCATTTTGTGTATTTATGCGAATAGGAAAAATGGTGTATATGTAATGTGTGTTCAAAATGGTGTATATGCCACATATAGTATGGGAAGCTCACTGGTGAAATTTGAGAGTGTGCATGTAAGGTTTAGTCCTTGTTTTGAAAATGACAAAAGTTGCTAGCTAGGGAAAGAAAATAGAAAAAATGGTTCTTAAATGGCTAGCAAATTTTCGGGAAAAATATGGTACCTTGTTGGTGAGGTAGGGAACCCAAAAAGTATATATGTTCATACCAAGACCACTGTTTTGTATGAGATGGATTACTATGGCAAATAGAGGTGTGGAAAATAGATGTCCTACGAATAATTAGATTCTAGGCTTGGTAATTTTTGTACACACTCTAAATATTCATACTAGGCCACTGGTAAAATTTCAGGACCAGAAACCCTCCCAATAAAATAGGAAAATTCTGACAAGGTCTAGGGCTGCTAAATTGTTAGATTTTTAATAAATTCACTGTAACTCTTCTTGGGCTAAATTTTTGGCAGCAACTTCTTATGTATAAGATCTGCATACTGAAAAATTTTGAAGTCATTTAGAGCAGTGTAGCTATCCAAACTCAATGGCGTGTTTAATTAGTAAAATGAGTATTTATTTATATGGATAAGTGGTTGAAGGATTTATTGTGTTGTATCATACAAGTGCATGTTCCTGAGGTGCTCATTACTAGTTAACATTTATATGACTAGTTGTCTTGGTGCATGTTCTACGTGACGAATCCTCTATTGAGTGATGGTTTGTACGATTTTTTAGTGCCATACAATTTCATGCATTGCATTTCGTTGCACTCATGTGCACTCTCATGACATACATATAGATCACGTGAACGAAGAGCAGACGCAGGAGCTGCCGGTGATCGAGGAACCCGACGATCAGGAGCCCGAAGGACAGCCGCAGGAGGAGTACCCGCAGGCCACGTCTGACCTCACCACCGACGACACTGACCCTATCGAGGAAGGTAGGCAGGCCCTACATTCTCCTAGCAAATTATGATTTATGATTATGCATATGCATTAGGTATTGTTTGGAACCTTATTGCATTAGAACCACTGGCCGTCCTGGCCCTAGCACCTATATTAGGTACGTAGGACGAGTTGCCTAGAAATGCTAGGCTCGAGTAGACACGAGTGAATGGTCACTCGTCGCGTAGGGTGACTTTAAAAAAGAAATGGAACACTGGCAGTTTTGCCATGATAGTCTATGATGTTGATGATTAAGAGGAGACCGGGCGGAGATTAAGCTTTACTTTTCGAGGTGTGTGTTGTTGCGGTGTGATGGCTCCGCCCGAGTCGTTTAAGGCCCGTCCGCTGTTCGCCTGCTGGTTGGCATACCATTGCTAAAGTGCTTACCCGGTTAATGGGGCCGGTGAAACCTTACTTGTGCCATCCGGAGAACAGAAACACGTTCCTACCCACTGGTTGAGAGGAAGGTGGCCCGGGGGAGCTTGGTACTCATGACGGGGAGTCCGAGATGTCGGCAGGCTCGTCATGGGGGCACAACCCGGGAGTCAGGTGGGAGTGAATCGAACTTGGGATGGAACAGGTGGAGGAGGGGGACTATATGTGGGAAAGCCGTCGTGTGAGTAAGCATATGGGCCCTGGCATTTTTAGTTATTCCCGGGAATTAGAAATCGATTCGAATCGCTGATACTCACCAGGTGTGAGAATGCCAAATGCCGCACACGGGCAACGTAGTAATAACTTTAATACCATATGATTATGATTCGTGTTTTCGAATATTACATGATTGGTTACTTATTTGGTTTTTGGATGCTTCAAGTTTATGTCATTTATCATACTCTGAAAGGTTATCTCTTTCTATCATAAGGGGTAGCGGCTGTCAAATCCCGCTACCTTATGTATAATCAACCGTTGATAAAAATCAATGGCTAAGGACCTAGATGATAGTAAGCAAGCTTTGCGTCAGCCGTGAGCCAATGCCATTAAGTCCTCTGAGTAATTAGTACTCAGGGTTTGCCCCCAACTTTTGAGTTTCAGGTATGGAGTTCCTCTTTTGCGCCTGCGTGGGTGGAGGAGCTTGTTACCATCAGGAGTGAGCCGAGTCATGATCTGGCAATGGGATGACATCAGTGGGCACGATGTCACCCTCCTACTGCAAGTCTTTTATTTATCATGAACTGTGATCTTTAATTTCCGCTGCAAGACACTATTTCGAACTCTATTTTATTATGGACCTATGTTGAACCTATTTTATTTAGAACCTGGCTTGTAACTTAAAGTCTTATTACTATCTATTCAAATGCCTGTGATGATGTAACTGTTGTGGCTCCATCGTGAGTCGGGTGTGTGTGATGTCGGTTCATCTGGGATTTGGTGCAAATCGAGAGCCGAGGGCTTCTCGACGGACGACCGGGTTTAGTACGGTCTAAGTACGCTGTGAGCTAATGGTGACAGGTGTGCTTAGCCCGTATTAAATCGGCGGTTCCGCCACACCCAAGCCTCAAAACTAGCCGTTAGAAGCAACTTGATCTGCATTGTCGTGACCATCGGACCATCCGATGGTAGGACCATCGGACCATCCGATGCGTGCATCCAACTAGCCGTTGGAGTCGACCGTTGGAGGTTCAGCCGATCGTTGAGACCATCGGACCGTCTGATGCGTTGAAGCACTGGGACTTGGTCTTCTTCTTTTCTTCTGCTCAGATGGTCCGATGCACCATCGGACCATCCGATGGTGGGAATATCGGACCGTTCGATGCGTGTAATTCGTATCAGGTCTTGAATCTTCAACTTCGGGCTTCTTCTTCTCACTGGACCTCTTGATGGGGCTTCTCCGGACCTCTTGATGCTCTAAAAAATCGGCCCACTAATCGGTCAGCGAGACCGCCGAGTCAGGGCATAAGCTTTCAACGGGATGGCGGTTTAGATCTTCTCTTGTGTCTTTTAAGTCCTTTTTTGAGGTGTTTGTACCTCAGGTTCTTTACTTGCACCCAGAGACTTAAACTAAAACACTTATTCACAAATATTAGTCCCATGGCACGTGTTGTCACTTCAAGCATCAAATATCACATTGGGGAACTAAGCACAAGACTTAGGACCCATTTTCCTTACAACATTGAGGGCCTCCCTCCCTCTCACAAGTCACAAGTAAGATGCCGGTCACTCCACGCTCCGGAGGGTCTTGCAAGACTACAAGCCACATGCTTATAAAGGTGGCGTGCACGCAGGCACGCAAGAGACAATAAGTCCTAAGCGAAGATGCTTAAAAGCTCTGGCTATGCCGGGATGTGTATACTTAGCTTTAGTGATGGTTGGGCTCTAGAAATGTGTCTCAACACTACAATAAGCTCAGGAGTCCTCAACTGTATTGTGAAGGCCGTGCAAGGGGGTATTTATAACTCAAACCTCAAAACTAGCCGTTGAGTGTGAGCTGCACTACGCAGACTGCACCACCGGACCGTCCAGTGCGTATAACCCAACTATCCATTGGAGTCGAGTGTTGAAACTGCTGCTGACCGTTGTGAGCATCGGACCGTCCGTTGCGTGTTAAAGCCTGAGGTCTTGATCTGTTGAGTCTCTATCCAGAACGTCCGGTGACAGACCATCGGATCGTCCGTTGCGTTAAAGCATTGGGACGCGGACTTCTCCTCGTCGTCGGCCTAGAATGTCTGGTGGTATGACCGGACCATTTGGTGGTGCATCACTGGACCATCCGGTGCATGTTATTTCACTGAGTTTTGAATCTTTAATCTTAACCTTCTTCTACTCGCCGGACCTATACCGGACCGTCCGGTGTGTGCAAAAATCCGATCCACTGACCGGTCAGCGGACTGCCGTATCGTGCACACGCTTCTGATGAGATGGAGTCTTGGGTCTTCTCTTATGCTCTTTAAGTTCTCCTTTGAGGTGTTTGTTCTCCAAGTTCTCTACTGGTACCCTGAGACTTAAACAAAAGTATTTGCACAAAAATTAGTCCCAATGGTACGCGTTGTCGTTTCAACCACCAAAATCACATTAGAGAACTAAGCACAAGGCTTAGTGTCCATTTTTCTTACACACCGTTCAATATATGTTTAGATTCGTTAACATCCATATGAATATGTACAAATAAAAAAACTTAGAACTTCTTACAATTTGGAACAGAGGCATCTAATCATCATATTTTTTAGTGTAATACCTTTTTGACTATTTTTCTATATTAGAACTATTTTCGGTCTAATAAACAACCTATTATATGCGCCGTTTATACTGCTATCTTGTTGTATAACAATAATAATATAACAAAAAATAAAGTAGTTAACATTTGTCTTGTTGACAAGGGTTAACGGTTGTTTTTTTTTTTTTTTTTTGAAATGAGGGTTAACGGTTGTTGCCTGCACCGTATGTGTGCGGATATAAGCCAAAGACTAAAAATATTCCTGTGGGTCCCAACAGAGGGCCACACGCCGGGCCCACATTGTGGCGGCGGAACCGCGAACGGCCGGGACTCCGTTACGGTTACGTTTTGGGCTTTTGGCAATCAAAAGAATCGTTGGCCTGCACCTGCACGGTACCTCCTCTCCTCAGCACCACCGTCGCCGCCGCCCGGAGGTCCCCTGCCGCCGCCGCGCTGCCCGAAGTTCCCCGAAGCCTCGGCAGCTTCGCCTGCGGTCCACCTCCGCCTCCGGTCTGCTGCCGCCAGATCCGCCTCCTGCTGGGCTGCCGCCGCCATACCCGCCTTCGCCTCTGCCTCCTGCTGGTCCGCCTCCACCTCCGAGGTCGTCGTCCTCCTGCACCTCGGCGCCGCCCGCCGACCTCCCTCACCTCCGAAGTCACAGCCGGGGAGCAGAGGAGGTCGAGGGACGGAGGGAGCGAAGGAGGAGCGCCGGCCAGGGATGAGCTGGAGCGCCGGCCTGGGAGGAGGATTGGCAGCGACGCGGTGGAGGTGAGGGAACGGGTCTGGGTGGACGAAAAAAATCAGGATTGCCAAACACAGCTCAGATTCTCCAGTGAGCGGCTTGGGAAGTAATCTGAGCGGCTTGGGAAGTAATCTTGCTCTTCAGATAATCGAGACCCAGAAAAGCGAAACACCAAACAGGGCCGATCTCCCCATCCGGCGGAAGGACAACTCTCTCGTGGAGAAGAAGGGGTACTGCCGCCGCCGCCCTACTCCGCCAGATTACCAGATTAAGGTTTGCCCCTTCTCTTCCCCTTCCCCTTTGTTACCGTGTGAAATTGAGCATCCAAACCCTATCTTAATTCGGTGTTAGGATCCAATCTAATTGCAATAATCGTTATCCTTCAGCTTGTTGGTTTGTTATCAGTTCAACCAAACCACTATTGCCACCGCGCCTGTAGGAGACGATGGGGTTCTTGGACGGATTGCGTCTCGACACGCTACTAAAGCGCGTGTGCAAGTCGCTCTTGAAGAAGCGGCTTGGTGATCTCATCCTCGGCGATCTCGACCTCGACCAGTTCGACATCCAGCTTGGGCGCGGCACGCTGCAGCTCAACGACCTCGCCCTCAACGCCGAGTTCATCAACCGCAAGGTGTGTTTTTTTTGTCCGCACTGCAATTGCGGTATTATTCTCCTATTTGCATTGGGGGACATCGCTCTCTGCTTTCGGTTAGGCACATAGTGAGCTGAGGTTTTGTGATGGTTTGATCGCATACTGGCGCCGGCCTGTTGGTTAGTCGATCGAATTGCAGCACCAAGAACTTGAGAGGCGAGGAATCCTTTTGATTTCATTATTGGGAGGGTTTATTTATGTTTGATTATGAATTTTTATCATGATTGGCCACTCTGTTGTCAAGAACCGGGATTAGTATTCAGACAGACAGATAGGGTTCAGGCTATTCTGGTGTTAGAGCTAAAGATTTTGTTTTCTAGCTTCAATCCTTGTTCACTCTCTTTCTTCTTCTAACCTGATTAATTGTGGTACATACCATGCTCATCTGTTATGTGGATGCCAGAAAAAGACAAGAAGATTATTTGTTTGCTTCCTCTCTTAAAATGAATCATCAATTTACTCTTTTTTTGTTCTATTTCAGTTATCAGGATCCCCTTTTATGCTGAAAGAAGGATCCATAAAATCCCTGCTAGTTAGATTCGCTGCTAGTTGTGAGATTATTGTGGAAGAACTGGAGCTTGTGCTTGTTCCATCTGTTGCAAGTGAAATTGATGATGCACATATGGAATGCTCTGTGTCTGGTAGTACAAGTGACACACATACATCAGTCAAGACCCAAAGAAATGAAGCTGATAGCAACCAGTGTTCCACTTCCGTATCGCGAGACGTGGACGAAGGTGTAAAGAGGATTGCCAATGCTGTCAAATGGTTTCTGACAAGCTTTAATATCAAGTTAAAGTATGTCTATATTGTATTTGATCCTCAAACCAGTTTGGAAAGTAGGCCCCCAGAAACTAATCGATCTCTGGTTTTCCGAATTCAAATGGTGGAATTTGGAACCCAGCTTGGTTTGTTTAAACTGGACAACTTCTTGACATTCCATGAGGCGGTCCTTGAGTTTTTGAAGATGGATGATGTAGATGCATTACTTCAAAATGATCCAATTAGAGGGACGGCTGACATTTCATCACGCCATAGTACTACTGCGGTTTTGACAGGCCCCATTGGTGGATTCTCAGGGAAACTCAACTTGAGCATCCCATGGAATAAGGGGTGCTTGAACTTTGAGAAAATCGATGCAGATGTATCTGTTGATTCTTTAGAATTACGGTTACAAATCAGCAGTGTCCTGTGGATCATGAATGTATGGGATTCTCTCCAAAGAAAGCCAGTAGATGAACATATTGCAAATATCTCTATCAGCTCTTCCAGGTCTGCCTTGTGTCCACCTGCATCAAGCTATTTGAAACCAGGTTTAGATCCTGTGATGGGCACCAGTGAATACTTGGCACAGAACACATTTTCTCAAATCGGGCAAGATAAAATTCAGGGTTCTTTCCTTACAAGGGCACATGTGATAACAGACTGGATGGAGCCTGGTCATGAGGACCAAGGAGACCCTGATTCAGATTGTGATGAAAGGTTTGTTTCTGCACTACATCTCATTCCTTGAAAATTCTAATGAGAGCTCTAGCCGTGCACCCTAAAATTTCTTTTGCCGTATCATTGTCAATTTGCTGTTGCATGCCACAATTTTATTTGATTTCTACCTTTTGTGAGTAATTAGACCAGCTATAAGATTTTGAAAATAAATTCGTTCCTCTGTGCATGCTTTCCAGTTGTAAACAGTTTTTGCTTTCATTTCTTCTCACTTGTGGCAACTGCAGCACTGACTTACTGCACTATTCTTTCTGGAATTGTCATTCAAGTATCCTGTGAAGTCCTGTATTCACTTGCAGATTTTCAGTTGCATTGTTTGCTTGTTTTTATTTCCTCAAATACATTGGAGATCTGTATTTGCTTGAATATTTCTCTTCACCTTCGGTATGTACCCTGATGTTTTGGTGGTCAAATGTGTTAATGCTCTTCTTTGTCTTTGACATAAATTTCCCCTTGCTTTGACACTATAAGTAAATTCTTCCATAATAGTTTTTTTGCTGCTTGCTAAGTTTTTTTATTTATATATATCTTGAACTAAGCATGTTATTTGAAGAAAAGGGCTCGGACGGTTCTGATTATATTACTAATCCCTTGTTATCTTTGACAGCATCGATCAATTCTTTGAATGTTTTGAGGAATTGAGGAACTCCCAGTCTAGTTTGGGAAACAGTGGTATATGGGACTGGACGTGTTCAGTATTCAATGCCATAAGTTTTGCCTCCACTTTAGCATCTGGATCCGATCAAGTTCTTAAAGGTATTCATCTCAACTTAGGTGTATATGGCTTTAAGTTTACTATTGTTTATGCCATATCACCCACTCTGTTTGGATTTGATTATGAATGGATAATGTGGTTTCCTCATCCACCATTTTCTTTTAATTTTGAACCTATCCTGCGAAATTTGTTCTTTTTAGGGGGTGAAAATGTACTAAGAAAATATATGATACTGCCTTCAGTAAAAGAAGACATTCTGTGCATGGACAGGCTCCAAAACTCAGCCTTTGCCATTTATTTTCTTGATGTATATGTTCAAAGCCAAATAAATTGTTATCATGAAAGTGTTTGTCAAGATGAATCTGTACATGCTATAGTCTAAACTCTAAACATGCATAGAGATATTGTGGATCAAATTTTGAATTCATTATACTACATGAATCCCAAAAGGACAACCATTTTTGTGACTGGAATGAGTATCTGACTGTTAGCACCTGTGTACATCGACGAGGGGACTTGCTGTGTACATCGATGAGGGAAATTGGATGTGTTGTTAGAAAACGATTTGCCTTTTTCAAATTGGTGTTGTAACTGAAAATCGGTTTTAACTAACAGAATTTTGTAAACTGGTTGACTGAATGCACTGAAATCCCATCTTTTACATTGGATACAGCTCACAACTGAAGCAAACAAAAAAAAACACCTTCAAAAAACCATATTTATACCATGTTCCAATTCCACCTGTTTCTGATATTGACCACCTTCCTTTGTTATGAATAGCAACACAAGTGACTTCAGAATAACAGATTTTGTCATGGCCATTTGCTAGTACCATAGACATGAGTGCAACCATTGCATTTGTTTATATATTATTATAGACCAATTTCTTGTAATGTTTTACATATTGCCAGTTTGCCACTTAAATTATCAGATCATCCATGTATCTGATTGTACTTGTTTTACTTTTCCTTTCCTAACAGAACCAGTGGTTGAGAAGACCTTAAGAGCCTCCATTGCAGGGGTATCTGTTATTCTTTTGTTCAGTGATGACACAGATACTGACAATTCCAGTGTTCTTGTCAGTGCGCTGGATGATATAAGAAATTCTGAAATGTTTTCAAGCTGCCTTTCCTCTCAACATTTTGAGAAATCAGTTATATCTCCTGCTACATCCAGCTTAAATATGCATCATCTCAAAGCAAAGTGTGAGAATATCCATCTCGATCTACAGGTATTTATTTTTGGTCTCTGCTGGTACAGTAGCACTTCTTCTTAGTCCATGTGATTATATCGTCATCAAATAGTCCATGCAGCATTGTAATCATATTGTCATAAGCTTGGTGTTGAACATTTTCTTGTTGATGTCTGCAGACATATCCAAAAAATTTGAGGTTCAAGGCATCAATTGCACAAATGAAGCTTGATGAATACTACTGTGCTGGAAACAATTCAGATGAGCACTTCTTAAATAATAACTTGCGGCAAGGAGTTCAAGCTTCCCTCCCACCATTCCTTTTTGCTACTGGGGATCACTCTGTGGATTGTGGCAACCGTTCAAGTGAGCTAATTAAAGTTGAATTGCTAAGAACTTTTGGCGAATGCACATTCCATTATGATGACGGTACCATAGATCAAGATGGGAAATTAGTAAGCTCAACTTCTATATCAATGTGTTTGGCTCCTTTTGTTCTTTGGGTGCACTTCCATACAATATACATGTTATTGAGTTTTGTCAGTAAGGTTGAGTCTGATTTGTTACATGGAGAACATATAATTCCCACGCATGATGATGAAAGAGGAAGCAAATTGACTACTAGCACAGATATGTCCTCAAGTGGAAGTATAAAAGTTCAGATATCCCTGTCACCAGCAAGAATAATCCTATGCTTTCCATCTGAGTTTTCATCGGATTTAAGCCACCCATCTGTCCTGGATAAGTTCTTGGTGATCGAGCACACGTCATGTATGAACATGGTAGAAACCGCATTTCGTGCTCAAAATGAAATGCTTAATGAGGTTCATCTTTCCAATCCATGCACCTCTATCCATTTGGCTGTAGGGAACTTTGATATCTTTTTGGTTAAACCAGATAGAGTCTATTCTTCAAGTATGCAAGCTTTCTCCACAATGAAGATTTTATCTGTTACTGGAGCGAGCTATAATGACTCTGGCATCACACTAATCAGAAGAAAGTTTCCTGTAGCTGGTCCTGAGATGGTGAGCAAAGCATGGAGTTTGCCAAAGCTGCATGATCAGAAGATTACTAAAAAACAAAACAGCAAATGGGCTGGTATTTCCCCTTCTACAACACATGATCTTGAAGAGACAAGATCTAGTTTGCGCCAGGAGCTAATTAAGAGCACTGAGCTCTTATTTCACGTTCAACTTTCTCGTGTCTCAGTACAACTTAGTAAGAAGGATTGTGTGCTACTAAATAAGCTGCTAGATCATGTCCTTGATGGGTTGTCAAATAAAGAAACAAGCATTTCTGGAGATTTCAAGGATCAATCTGTTTTGATCAATAATATCTGCATTCAAACATCTGTGACTTTTGAATGCAACATCTTGGAAATTTGCACCGAATTGGATGACATAACAGAAGTTGGCCCTTTGTTACAGGCAGAACTAGAAGGATCCTGGAATTCTCTTAAGTTGAAAGTTTCAAAATTTTCTCTTTTCTCCTTTTCAAATGTTGGTGGACTCAGGAGTGCCAGTTTTCTTTGGGTGAATCATGGTGAGGGTGAACTTTGGGGATCTGTTACAAATAAGAATGAAAGCAAAGATTTTGTTATAGTGACTTGCAAGGACTCCGCCTGCAGGCGTGGTGATGGTGGAGGAACAAATGTGTTGTCTATGGGGGCTGCTGGTTGTTCTGTCACCCACATCAGGAACCCAAACCTACAAGAGAATTACACTTCTGTTGATGTTTATTCCGGTACAATTGTGGCACCCGGTGGTCGTATGGATTGGATCAGTGCGATATGCCTGCTTTTCAGTTCGGATTCAGATGAAACTGAGAAGTCCGATGATAATAACATGCTAATTAGTTCACAGTCTGGTGAACCTTATCTATCATCTTTCTTTCTTGAGTTGGCTGATGTTGCTGTTAGCTATGAACCTCACTTTAAAAATTCTTCTCCCAGTGCTGAAGCTGCAGACAAGAAGTTTTTCTCATGCCTTTTAGCTGCATCATCATTTAAACTTCATAATAAATCTGCATCAGCCTCTGCCGCTACTGATTTTAATATCCAGTTGCGTGATCTTGGGTTTCTTATTTCTGAATCATCTGGCTCAAAAAATGTCACTTGTGGTTACGGTGTAGATTACCTTCGCCAAGCAGGTTATGCTAAGGTTGCCCAAAACACATTTATTGAAGCTTCTCTAAGGATTTGTCCTTCCTTTTGGAAGCTTGAGATATCGGACTCCCAATTTGATATTGGTACCTGCCATGACACAACTTATGGTCTCATTGGTTTGGGATCCCAACTCCAGCAGTTATATGGTCCAGATATGCGGGATGCTTTAGATCATCTACAATCTAGGTGGAATAGTGTCCAGCAGGCAAATAAGCAAAATATGGCAGCTGACGCATCAGACAAATCTGAGAGCAGCTTGGACATTTCGGCAGATTCTCGAGATTACCAATCAGATGGACTGCTTGATGATATAATTGAGAATGCCTTTTACACAGAGGATGGCATGGACAATGATTTTTGGGAGAACAATTGCCATCGCTCATTTAGTAGCAGTGAAACAGATGATGGATTTGAGCTGGATACTGCCGCTTCACACGTATTGCTTGGATCTGCTCCGGAAACTTATGTTACCCAAATACCTCTAGAACAGAACACATGTCCTGATCAAATCATTGACTCATATTACATGCCCGAGTTTCATCAATCATCATCAACTTTGCGTAGTGAAGAGTATAAATCGACATCTGGTGGCGATGCTCATAGAACCCTGGAGAGTGAAGAAGCTGGATGGTATAACAACGTTCCCTTGACGATAGTTGAGAACCATGTTCTGAAAAAGAAAAACAAACAAGTAGAGCAAGCACTTCAACAAGAGTCTGTTGGCTGCTTGAATCTTGATGAATCTTGTAACCTGAAAGGAAAAGTTCATATTCATGGTATAGATGTCAAGTGGCGGATGTATGCTGGAGATGACTGGCCATTGCCTCAGAAAGACTCAACTAGCTTCACATGCACAGATGGAAGAGATAGGAGCTCTTCTTTGGAATTTACCTTGACAGGGCTCAGTATCCAGGTTGACATGTATCCTGATGGAGACGTTTCAATATCTAAGCTATTCATAGCTGCTCAGGACTTGACTCTTTGTGACCAAAGTATCCATGCTCCATGGAAACTGGTATGTTTATTCATATCCAAGATACTTGCAAACTTGCTTTAATCCCGTTGCTAATGGTTTTAAATTATTTTCATCCATTTAAAAGGTTCTTGGAGGTTACAACTCAAAGGATTACCCAAGAGAATCTTGCTCTAGTGCATTCAGGTTAGAACTGGAGTCTGTAAGGCCTGAACCACTGGCTCCTTTGGAAGACTACAGGTAAATGAAGTGTTACTTTTGAATATAAGATTGGATAAGTGATTAAGTCTGATGATGAAAAAGACCTTTTGTTGTTTCTGGTGAACCATACTGTGTTCTGCCATACTCAATGAATTCAATACTAACAACTGCAATGTAGATTATTTATGCCATACATACCTATATAGGAAAACAGTCATTGGTTTGGGTAGGTTGTAATTGAAGAATCTGTATAGTGGATGCAGATCAGTAATGGAATAAGACAAAATACACTTCACTAATTTATATTTTTATCAGTGGATAAACATAAATGGTATAGCTTAGCATTGGAGGGCCTAATCATGTCTCACTGGTCGTGGCTCATCAGCATCCAGGTGATGTGATGTTACCTGGTCTGCCATGGTGAGGGGTTAGAGCAAGAGGGAGGGAGGGCCTGGGCACTGCAGTGTGTAGGAGGCTTTTGGGGACTCTTTTCTTGCTTAATCTAAAAAAATGTGATAACTCTTAATTATGAGAGCTTATCATAGCAAGAATCTGAAAGAACCTTTCATAATTTTTATGCTTTTGATATGACAATTGATTCTCTTGCATTATCCTAACTTTTGCAGGTTCCATCTCGAGGTTTTGCCTCTACAGTTGCATCTTGATCAAGGGCAACTTAACTTCCTAATCCATTTCTTCCAGAACGATTCATATAACAATGACCCTCATCTGCATTGTGAAAATGAGATTGTTGATGTGAAGAGCACAAACTATGGAAGCAATATTGTTGTGGATGAGGCACTACTTCCTTTCTTTCAGGTACTTTTAAGATCATCGTCCCTTGTTTTTTATTTGCTAGTGGACAAGGGACTTGGTGGGTACTCCCTCCATCCCAAATTATAAGAGGTTCTAGCACTCTTTTTATCTATCTACATTCATATTGATATTGATGAATCTAGACACACATTGAAGACGCATACATGGAGTAACAAATGAATCTAGACAACATTCATATTGATATCCGTCCACATTCATATTGATATTGATGAATCTAGACACATATTGAACACACATACATGGAGTAACAAATGAATCTAGTAGAGGCCTAAAACCCCTTACAGTTTGGGACGGAGGGAGTATTAACTTAATAATTCATTGCACTCAATGTACTGAAGCCTGCATGTAACACTTACCAAGTTATTTTGTCCCAAAAGTAGTCTTTAAGTTAAACTTTTTGGCCCAAGCAAGTTGCTAAGTTTGCATATCAAACTTTGGGTGTCCAGTTACACCAATAATGGATTGAAAATCGTTTGCTTCATGAGATAAACATCAACCAGATTATCTCATGGTGAGCAGCAGACAAGTTGCTAATTTCGTGTAGCAAACTTTTGGTGCCCAGTTATAAAAATTGTTTGCTTCATGTGACAAACATCAACCACAGATTATTTCATGGTGAGCAGCAGGCAAGATGCTAATTTTGCACAGCAAACTTTGGGTCCCCATTTACACTAATAATAGATTAAAAATTGTTTGCTTAATGTGACAAACATCAACCACACATTATTTCGTGGTGAGCAGCAGGGCCTATTTTTCTTTATTAGTATATAATGTTGTGATCTGATTATTTTGTCCTTTCTTATGACAGAAATTTGATGTAGAGCCACTTGTTCTGCACATTAATTATATACCCCGTCAGTTTGATCCGGTTGCACTAGGCAAAGGCAATTACGCAGAACTTCTTAACATTCTTCCATGGAAGGTAATTTTTTGTGAAAGTACATTTAATAGCAACGAAGCCTTCTGGTGGATTATGTACAACAACCCTGACTTACATTTCTTGACAGGGAATTGATTTGAAGCTTAAGCATGTCTCTGCAATGGGCGTTTATGGATGGAACAGCATTGGTGATACAGTAGCTGCGGAATGGTTGGAAGATATTTCTAAAAATCAGGTCCTTATCCCCCCTTGTGCACCTGTACTTTCAGACGTCTGCTCTTGCATGCACAAATGTGGAGCATTTAAAAATTTGTTGCAGAAAAGTCTAAAAACAAATAGAGGTGCATTTTGCACTGCTCCATTTGGGCATATGCCTACACAATATACCTGGGCATATAAGAAAATGTTAGACTTCACTTGATTTATACTAATATGAAACTCCATCTGAACTAAAAAAATATTACTTTTTTAGGTCCACAAATTGCTCAAAGGCCTTCCTCCGATCAGATCACTAGTCGCTGTCGGTTCAGGGACTAAGAAGTTGGTCTCTTTGCCTATTAGAAGCTACAAGAAGGACCGGAAATTGCTTAAGGGAATGCAAAGAGGTAAGATAAGATAGATAGATATATATCAGCTGCTGTTTTTATTTAAAATTTGCTTATGCAATGGTGTTGTGAACTGTATGATGATGACACTCATCTTCAATTACCACTAAAAATATGACTTTGATTTTATATTTGGCAGGCGCAGTGGCTTTTATAAGAAGTGTTACCATTGAAGCAGTAGGTCTTGGTGTCCATTTGGCTGCGGGGGCTCATGATATGCTTGTGAAGACAGAACGTGCCCTTACAGCTATTCCACCACCTTTAGCCTCATGTGAAGCAAAACGAACGAAGCACAACAACATAAGAGCTAACCAACCTGAAAGTGCACAACAAGGAATGAAACAGGTAATGAATTACTCAGTATTGCATTACAGCTGCTGTCGTTTGGGATTGGTTTTATCCCTTTGCATTATTTGGAACTGTAATTTATGGTCCGGAACAAATTTTGAAACCCATTTGTCTCTGAACGATGAGCAGCCTTGAGGCCTTGGTGGCTAACAACTACTAGCTCCTTTCATGTAGTGCTTTAGTATTATTAACATAAAGTGTTTGCAGGCATATGAAAGCTTAACTGATGGCTTTGGAAGGACTGCCTCTGCTTTGATTGGCAATCCTTTTAAAGTTTATAACCGTGGGGCTGGTGCCGGATCAGCTCTGGCTACTGCAATCTGTGGAGCACCAGGTGCTGCAGTAGCTCCAGTCTCGGCATCTGCGCGTGCTTTACATTATGCACTTCTTGGACTGAGGAACAGGTCAAGTTTTGCCCATTCTCAACACACTCTTAGCTATTTTTATTTGTCTGTCTTGGGTCATCTATGTAATTTTATTTGCATGAAACGCGAGTACCAAGGAGCCTGCGTAAGTAATTGGAGATTTTTTTAACACTGAATAAGAAATTATCTTGTCCAGTTCTTATAAACTGCCACATCAATATTTGTTCTTCCAATTACTAGTTTATTTGTGAAGACTACCCTTGATGACAATAACAATATTTATATCTATTTGTCAAAAAATACGATATACTTGATACTCTATGTTTAGTGTCTGTTAAAGATTCAGCAGCAGAAGGTAACAAAGTCAGCAAATCAGACTGTTTAATCACTAAATCAACAAAGTGGACGAGTAGTTTTGATGGTTTTGTAGAAGCCCATGATATTGTATAATCTGGCTAAATTCATTACCTGAGAAACATTTTTGAAGGATCGATTGTGCCTTGACTTAGTGAAAGTAATGATGTCTTGTCCTGCTATTTATGTCCGCTAAATATTTTTTTTTTCCACATTTGCAGCCTTGATCCTGAGCACAAGAAAGAATCCATGTACAAATACCATGGACCTTCCCAAACATAGAATTTGTTGAGTAGATGAGGTGGGATCACCCACTGTTCCCTTTACTCTTCAGCATGTCTTGTTCTTTGGCACACCTTTCATATTCTCTCGCTGGACCAACTGGTTGAGGAACACCAATGCGGCTGTCTCCTCCAATGGCAAAGGGTAAATTTGTACAGTGTAAGCCAGAATCGCTGTTATAAATATTTGACATTTTTTAGAATCCGCATTATCAGGTGTGTCTTAACAACAGACGTTTTGATTCGTCTGCGCAGGTTTACAGATCGAGGACAGGTTATATGCGGTGTCAAAGCCATCCACCACGCCATGTATAAAATTACTAACACGTAGCAGTACACATGGTTGTAAACTTGTAATTACCACTAGTCTTTTCCACCTGTGCAGGCTGGTGGAAATTTTGGAACCCCTCGTGGGTAGTTTAGGGCCTTAGGGCCGCCTGGCGTGACTGGCTCCGATGTAGAGAATGTGCTTGCTCTGTGAGTTGTGCGGATGTAAATACCTCTTGCATCGTTCGTGAGTGTGCCTGTTAGCTTGCCAAATCACTGAGCAACTTCTCACGTTTGGCAAATGTAAATATTACCATTAATGTACATAATGTGAGTTGTTGCTTTGACTAAAGCAAAATGGGGGTGCCAGTATCTGGGTGAATATGGTATGTACAATAATATTGGCCGTGGACAATATCACTTGAGAACGCAGTGCGACGTGAATGAAATGAAAGGTAGAATGCAGAGTCTGCTGGATTTACTTTTTGCATGCAGATGTGTGATCCGGACCATGGTGGATGCCTCATGCTTGGATGGGCACCCATGAAAGTTGATATATGACTAGGTTGGTAACAAAGCACTATCTGAAGGAATCAAAATGCCATGCGACGACGGTTCAGTTGAAGCCTTTGAATTCTCCGTCTAACCCCTCCCAGGCTCCGATCCCACCAGCACGATCCACCAACATGCTCGGCGCCTAGGATAACCTTGATAAGCATAAGCATTAGCTCTTCCTGAAAAGGAGGTGATCCAGTTGTACCTTCCAGTACGGCTACCTTGTTACGATTTCGCTCCACGCAAGCCTAGCCTTAGGCATCCTCCTCCTTAAGGTTAAGGGTAACGACTTCAAACCTGGCCAACTCCTATAGTGTGACGGGCGGTGTGTACAAGGCCTGGAAATGGATTCACCGCCGTATGGCTGATCGGCGATTACTAGCGACTCCTGCTTCATGCAGGCGAGTTGCAGCCTGCAATCCGAACAAAGATGGGTTTTTGGAGTTAGCTCACCCTCATAAGATCGCAACCCTTTGTCCTGCCCATTGTAGCACGTGTGTCGCCCAGGGCATAAGGGCATGATGACTTGGCCTCGTCCTATCCTTCCTCCAGCTTAACACCGGCGGTCTGTTCAGGGTTCCAAACTCGTAGTGGCAACTAAACACGAGGTTGCGCTCATTGTGAGACTTAACCCAACACCTTACGGCCTGATGACAGCCATGCACCACCTGTGTCCGCTTTCCTGAGGGCACCCCTCTCTTTCAAGAGGATTCGCGGTATGTCAAGCCCTGGTAAGGTTCTTCGCTTTGCATCGAATTAAACCACATGCTCAGCACTTGTGCGGGCCCCCATCAATTCCTTTGAGTTTCATTCTTGCGAACGTACTCCCTGGGTGGGATACTTAATGCCTTAGCTATAGCACTGCATGGGTCAAGTCGCACAACACCTAGTATCCATCATTTACGGCTAGGACTACTGGGGTCTCTAATCTCATTTGCTCCCCTAGCTTTCATCACTCAGTGTCAGTGTCGGCCCAACAGAGTGCTTTCGCAGTTGGTGTTCTTTTCAATCTCAATGCATTTTACTGCTCCACCGGAAATTCCCTCAGCCCCTACCGTACTCCAGCTTGGTAGTTTCCACCGCCTGTCCAGGGTTATTCCCCTCCCAAGGGCAGGTTCTTACGCGTTACTCACCCATTCGCCACTAGAAACACCACTTCCCGTTCGACTTCCATGTGTTAAGCATGCCGCCAACGTTCATCCTAAGCCAGGATCGAACTCTCCATGAGATTTATAGTTGCATTACTTATAGCTTCTTTATTCGTAGACAAAGCGGATTCGGAATTGTCTTTTCTTCCAAGGATAACTTGTATCCATGTGCTTCAGATTATTAGCCTAGAGTTCGCCACCAGCAGTATAGCCAACCCTACCCTATCATGTCAATTCCACAAGCCTCTTATCCATTCCCGTTCGATTGTGGTAGGGGAGGTGGTGGGGGAGTAAGTAAAAATAGAAAAAAACTCACATTAGGTTTAGGGATAATCAGGCTCAAACTGATGACTTCCACCACATCATGACACTATACCGCTGAGTTATATCCCTTCCCTGGCCTATCGAAAAAGAGAATTAACGGATCCTAAGGCAAAGGGGTGAGAAACTCAAGGCCAGGCCACTCTCTTTCCTCACTATTATGGACGGTCAAATAATTGGAAAATTTGGATTCAATTGTCAACCGGTGCTATAAAAATATGATTGACTATGGATTTGAGCCATAGCACATGGTTCCATAAAATCTGTACGATTTTCCCGATCTAAATTGAGCGGGTTTCTATGAAGAAGATCTTGTTTAGCATGTTCTATTCGATACTGGAAGGAGAAGAACCCGATTCGGTATTCTTACAAAAAAGAAGGGAAGGAGATATGGGCCGCCCCTTCTTCTTGTGCCAAAGATCTTACCATTTCCGAAGGAATTGGGGCTACATTTCTTTTCAATTTCCATTCAAGACTTTCTATCTATTTCCACGCCCTTTTTTTGAGACCTCAAAACATGAAATGGACAAAGTCCTTCTCTTAGGAACACATACAAGAAAAAGGATAATAGTATCCCTCCCATTAACTACTTCATTTTCATTTATGAACTTCATAGTAATAAAAATCCATTTCCTACCATGACAGAATTTCAAACTCACAGTCCTCTTGCCTAATAGGCAAAGATTGACCTATGTAGAAAGACTGACTCATTTGGATCGATATGAGGACCCAACTTCGTTGCATTGCCAAAATCCATGTTCCATATTTGAAGCGGGTTGACCTCTGTGCTTACAGTTCATCACGGAAGAAAGAACTCACAGAGTCGGGATCGCTAACTAATAGAATAGTACTACTAACTGTGGACAATAGCGGCTTCTTATTGTCGAGGATATCCTTCAGGTACTTGGCATATGTGGGTACCTGCATCGCATCTAACAATGAAATGTTGACATATAATTTCTTGATTACCTCAACAAATTTGCCAAATTGGTCGTCGACAAAGGTCTTTTTTTGCCGCTGAGAAAAAGGGAGCATGGTGGTGTCGTAGAACTCGAGTGGAGCCAACTTCGGTGCTTCCTTCACCGGTTGTGGCTCACTAGCCACGTGTTCTTCCTCCATAGGGTCAGCTGGCTTTTCTTGTTCCTTCCTTGCATTTCTAGGATGTGGGGGCGTCTTGGGTAGACCTTCCACCCCTAGTGGTCACAACATTGATATGTTCCTTTGGGGGTTGCTCGGGCTGACCCGGAAACTTTCCTGAAGTGGGACTAGGCAAAAGTGGCATCTAGCTGAGCGATTTGAGTTTCTAGCATTTTATTAAAGCTCAACTGGTTCTTCATAGTACTATTGAGAGTTTCCATTTGAAGAGATAGGGTTTCAATAAATCTATCATTTGCATGGAATTTCTTACTTATGCTATCGTTCATAGTTTTTTGATCGAAAGGATTTTTATTAAACTGCTGAGAACTGCCAGAAGACATACCTTGACCAGAGAAAGGTAAGTGTGGTCATAAGTTCCAGCATGGTTGAGGACGAGGCTCGTTGTTGAAGTTGTTGTTGTTGATGAAGTTGATGTCCTCCGATCCATTTCTGGGGCAGCTATTCCCCGTGTGGCCAGTATTTCCGCAGTGCTCGCAAGTTATGCGAGAATCTAGTGCTTGGACCGGCACAGCTTCAGGATCTTCCTCTAGCTTCTTTAACAAAGGGTCCATCTTGACAGCAAGCATGTTGGAGCTGTCAATATAGTGGACTCCACGGGTTTTATTGTTCACTCTCTCCTCTTTCCATTCTTGGTTGCTTGCCATCTTCCCGATGAGAGTGCGGGCAACGTTGACACTCAAGGATAGGAAGGATCCTCCAGCAGCTGCATCGAGGTGTTCTTGCATGGACCGATGTAGCCTGTGGAAGAAGTTTTGGATGATCAGCCACAGTTTCATACCATGGTGGGGGCAAGCGGCGATATACTCTTCAAGTCTTATCCATGCCTCCGCCACCGACTCATCAACGAGCTGTTTGAAGCTCGAGATCCGGTTCCTCAGTGAGCTCATCTTCCCTAGGGAAGTACTTTGCGAGGAAGGCATTTGAGCAAGCCTCCCAAGTTGCCAAGTTGTTGCAGTTCAGATAGAACCACTGTTTTGCCTTACCCATTAGTGAAAATGTGAAGCCGAATAGCATCAGGGGTTGCACCTTTGATCGTGAAAGTGATGCAAATCTCCAAGAACGGTTGGAGATGGTTGTTGGCATCCTCTGATGCCAATCTGTAGAATGGGATAGCTTGGACCATGTGGATGACACCTAACTTGAGTTTGAAGTTGTCGCCCACTTGCACCTTAGGCCCAGTAGGGATGTTGTTGGTGGAGGGGACAGAGAACTCGCGTATGGTCTTCTCAGGCATAGCCATAGTTGGTGTCGGTTCAATTGTACTTGAGGATACAAACTCCAATGCTAATGGCACATACCTATGTCCGTGGATTGTCTTTTGACGGACTATCCTTTTGAGCAGTGACTCCGGATTATTGTGGAAATTTGCCGGTAGGTCGAAACCGGTCATACACCTCTCTGTCACCCAACAATAAAGTAGACAGAGGCAAATGAGCCCGCTAAGAAGTAGCGATATGTATGTTATCAAGTTATATAATACCTAGGTTTGAACAACAAAAACTAATATTACCAGTTGCTTCCCCAGCAATAGCACCAAAAAAAGCTTGTTGACGTCTTTTAGCGTAACAGATTTTACTCCGCAAGCGCACAGAGATTCGATGTAGCTTCTTCACTCAGAGTATTCCGAGAATCGTAAAATGCATAGGGAAGCAAGGGCGAATAGGTGGAATGATAAGTTGAACTTTAAACAGTACTTTATAACTCAGATAAATACCCTCTATTTTTACACCGGGGGGTAAGACAAACAAGATAGTGTATGGTGGGTAGAGTGAACAAGGACCAAAGCAGTCAGCAAACTAGGTATAGCTATCTGGGAGCACTACGAGTGAGATTAAGATATCCAAACTCTATTTCTTAACTACTGCATAGGAGTATTCACGATTGAACTAAGTTAACTGGACACGAACTACCTGCGTCGAGCGAAATTCTAGACTTCACCGAGGAGGCACGAGGGTAGATAGTTGGCCAACCGAACAACAACTGGCTAATGCCTACGGACTCACCAAACAACAGGGTGGACTACACAGGCTCCCTAATGCTGTCACCAAGAGGGGCTACCAACCAGGTCTGCATGGTAAGATGGCACGCTAAACTAGTAATCAAGTGGGAATTTGATCACTAAAGTTCTTCCTTGATTAGAGGGTGAGAACTAACTTAGCCTTAGATCAGAGCCTAAGGAAAGCTTATAGCATCGGCAAGTCTAGTAAGATTCAGATAACCCAAGAACAACACAAACCTAAGCCTTGGTCTAGTATCAAAGAAGGTAAAAACACTAGGCAAGTGTAAGAAATAAAGTAAAGTATAACCGAAGGATAGAGCAATAATGTATATTATAGTGAAGTAGAAAGAGTACAAAGATAGAAAAGATATGGGAGCTTTACCTAGACTCCATGCTACTCTGGAATCACTGAGGCAAAGACTCAGACTCAACTCTAACTCGTAGGACTATCCTATTGCTAGAGGACTAAGACAATGGTATGCTTCACTCAACTTCCACACTTCTCAAGTGAGCTACTGGGGGGGGGGGAATTTATAGCTACCAGTCAATATGGCGGTTACAAGGGTAGGGGGGAGGACGGGTGACTTGGGGGAGGTTAGATGTTGCCGTTTCTTAGCCTACTGATATAAATCCACAAGCGCACGGAAACACGTTGTACCTTTTCATCCAAGAGTATTCCAGGGTATCAAAATCCATGAGGAACTAGGAGTAACTCGACGTAGAACAGATAGAACCGAACAATAAAGCCATCAATTGTAAAGATAAATGACAGAGTAGAGCTGGTTCACTACTTTAAATAAAACAACTTAACTTTACTAAACAAACTAGTATTCTACTCAATGGGTTTACTTGGACACTGAGGCTATAGAACCACTTTCAGGCACCAGAGTGTTGATAACCCAGACGAGAAAGGTGGGCACTACAGAACTCAGCTATGCGTCGATGACTACTTATCCGAACGACGAGGTTGGACTACATAGGACACACACCCACTGTCACCAGGTGGGACTACCAACTAAAACTGCGTGGTATAAGACACCTTCCAAGGTAAACTCTAGTTCAGACACCATGTCTACACGGGCGAGTTTACTGCTGCACTGGTTCGAAGCCAGATAGCAAGCGCAACTGTATAACCAAACTAAACAGAGCACATTTGGCACCCGTAAACTATTGGGCAGAGCACTAAGTTTGTAAATAAAGTAAGTATGAAATATATAAAGAAGAGAACAAGAAACTTTACTCAATCCTGGAAAAGAATAACCTTCCTCTGAAATAAATAATTCGAGAAATAGAATACCGAAGATAACTCTAACTCCTTCACTCTCTCTTAAGACTTAGGTGGCTCTCTTTACAATGCCAAGGGTGGCCCTACTACAATACTCTATACCTAAATACACAACCACACTTCTATTCTAATCTCCCACACCTTACAAGTGACCTCCTAGGGGTATTTATAGCTTGGAGACCGAGGGGGGAGGGGGGGTACTTGTAGGTGAACTAAGTTAGTTGTGGGTGTAGGTCAGTGGTTGGACGGCCATGGCGGTGGCTGGGATGTATTCCTCAGGTCGGTTGACAATTGCGGCAGTTGAAACATGTGCAAAACGTGATCGGTACATGGTCGGGCGATCATGCAAGTGGTCGGGTGGCCACGTGTTTTCCTCTAGTTGGCTGCATGTTGTTCCCCTCAGATTGCTGACATCATCGATCCATTGTGTGATAGTCTTCCGACGCATGGATGCATTAGATAGATGATTCCACGATTGAGATTAAATTATCCTTTGTTTCTTTGCATGCAAGTCGAAGGATACGTCATTTGGCTAAAGTGACATGGTCGGGTGGCCATAGGGTATGGCCCGACGACCATGCTTCTTCAGTCAAATTGTGACTTTGGACCTTTGAAGGGTAGCCCATGGCAGGAGGTGGTCAGGCAACCACATGAGGTGGCCAGCCAACCATAGGAAATGGTCGGGCGGCCATGGTAGTGGACGGCCGACCATGCCCATTTGCATGGTTGCACTCCTTTGTGTCCACTTACTTGTTTTCCATTCTTTCCTTCATTGTTTTGATCATGAAAGGCTCCTGCATACAACTTTCATGCACAACTCGTGTAACTAGTTAATGATACATGGAAACATGGTAAATTATGCTCTCAAACATGAAATGTTGGTGGTCGAAATGGGTTTTTATCACCGCCAACATCAAGCGACCCCACCCCTTGGCCGATTGGCCAGGAGGGCCCTCAAATCCACCGCCATTCTTCATCCTATGGTCCATCTTCATTCCCCAAGGTGGTTACAAGTCGGTTGGTGCTTAAACTTTGTGCTTTTCCTCAGATCATTGGATCTTCCTTGTGTTTCTTCCTTAGCTGCATGATTAAAGTTCTGAGGATCACTGACTTCACCAATACAAGTGCTAGATCACTGAGATGATGACAAGCCTTCCGGTACTTAACACGTTGGCTTCTCGGTTTGCACCTTGGAATTGTGTTGACACGTCATTTATGCATATGCAAGTCAAAGATGGTGCCAAGTGGCTGCACCCAGGAACCGGGTGGCCTGCAAGTGGGGCGGGTGGCCTTGGTGGGGCGAGCGGCCTTGGTGGGATCGGCCGGCCAGGGAGATTAGCCGAGTGGCTAGCCTCTTCCCTGGTTTGGCTCAATTTTGAGTGTTTAAGTGCATTTGGCACCTGCATTCAAATATTTCAACACAACTCGTGGAAATATGTTAGTAGCAAGGGTTAGTCTATACTTTGATGTATTTTCCTTCATGTTCATGGATTGTTGGCGGTCGAAGGTATGCAATAACGACAATGAATATGCTACCGATTTGATTAAGACTTCCTTTCCACCTGCTGACAAATGCCTATTTGTCCATCTTGATAATCTTTTTCCCAGTACATTGGAAGCGCCCAGATTTCATTCTTCCTTAAGGAACTGGTAGGCCCAAACATTTGTCCTCAAAAGAGGCCTAACCAGTCCCTAGAATTGACATGATATTTTCCTGTACTACCTCAGAACAATGAGGTCCAAATAAAGTGAACATTTTTCTTTACTCACTTGCTGCACTGATGCCCTTTCAAAAATATTTATGGCATCTCGAATGATTACTGCCTATTTATCATTTGCCCGAAAGAAGAGTAGACTATCATCAGCAAAAAGAAGGTGTGATATGCCCGGTGCTGTTCTACAAATTTTAAATTCCTCAAGATCTTTAGTAGCAATGGCTTCTTTCATCACACAAGATAGACCCTCAGCCACAATCAACAGCAAGTAAGGAGAGAGTGGATCACCTTGGTGTAGGCCCCGGGTCGGAGTAAAAGCCTCCAACAAATTTCCACTAAAGTTAACTGCATACTTCACCGAAGATACACAAGCCATAACCCAATTGATCCACTGTTGTTGAAAACCCATCCTGACCATAGCCAGCTTTAGAAAGTCCCAATCTACACGGTCATAGGCTTTGGAGAGGTTGCATACTAATAAACCTGCAACTTATTAATCTATATGGACCCTATTTGAACATGACTACTATATATTGTGTTTGCCCTAATCATATCTCGATTGATTATTTCAGTTTTTTTACAACCAACTAATGTTTTGACAACATTTCATAATCTTAGATATTGACGAATGCAAGGATTACAGTATCCTTGCTATTGAATCTGCAATAACAGAATTGGCACGTATGATTGTGTTTGTCCGGAGGGAACCCCCCATGGAAATGCATCGATTATTGGAGACCGCATTGGAGATCCATCATTTCCCTTTTGAGCATGACTGGCAATTGGTAGGCATTTAATTTTATTGTATACTATTTCCTATGAGGATTTCCATGATTTACATTTTTATTTATAATCAAGATGTACTTGTGGTCTATAAATTTAAACTCTATACAATACTATTAATGCTTATGAGTTATATTTACTTGAGAAAAATTCCAATGACAAAACTACTAATGTTATATCCCTCTAGACAACCTGGAAGTTGCACATAGATAACTTTATCTTTTTTGTTATAGTGATTGGAAAGTTGCATGGGTACGTACTACTTGGCAAGTACCTATAGTACTTTTAGATACGTTCTCTTAAAATTAATTTAACTAAATAAAACATTATAAACAAAATATTGAACTGACCCATGTACTTTTGGAACTTACCCCACCTAATTGCTACTTCTTAGTTGGTACATTCCTATTTTTTTAACCATTAGATGCATTCAAATGGAGGGCGCTCACATTAATACCAATCATTATAAAAGTTGTAAACAACAAAGAACGGTTGTTGGGATTACAATAATATAATTTGTTGTGGTTTAGATATGGTAATCAGTTTATTTACAAGCATATATGTAATCTATTCAACATATAACACAGTTGTTTAGTTGAACACTTGACAGACTTAAAGCACATGTGTGTGTTTTGAGGGATTTCGGCTGGTGCTTTGGTTGCGGCAATTGGTTTTCTTGCCATAAAAGTGCTCCTCCACAAGAGGCTGATGAAAAGGAAAGCTCTTTTTCAGCACAACGGGGGACAGCTGCTGAAGCACATGCTCAAGGTAGAGGGCAACGCCTGCTTCACCATCAATAGTAGAGGAGACATCGTGATTGCGTCATGTAACTTTCACAAAACAAAGATCGTTGGCGAAGGGGCTCATGGGACGATCTACAAGGTGACCGTTGACGTCGGTGGCAGAGCCACCGCTGTGGCGGTGAAGCGATGCAAGGTGATCGACGAGAGCAAGAAGGAGGAGTTCGTGCAGGAGCTGGTCATAGTCTACCATCTCAGCCATCCCAACATCGTCAAGCTTGTCGGCTGCTGCTTGGAGTCCGAGGCATCCATGCTCATGTACGAGTTTGCCTAGAATGGCAACCTGAACCAGCTGCTTCATGGGAGGCCTCAGTGAGGGACTCAAGGGTACCGAGTCTGGTCTTCCGTCCTGGTTGTGATTAGAGCTTGTCAACACTGAAGACTTGCTGAAGGATGAGCCAGCACCTCCTAAGTGTGACTTGGAGGAAAAGCCCTCTTGAGTGGACTGAGAGGTGGCGCCAGAGTGGACTTGGCGTGACAAAAGCCCTGCCGAGTGGACTAGCAGGTGGCTTGGGTTGCGATCCAAGGTAGGCCTAGCCCATAAGTGCTACCTTGAGCTCAAGACGGTGTCGTGAGCCGTAAAATCACTCTACCGATGAAGCCCATAATCGTGTCCCGGTTCTAGCGTCAAAACCGGGGTCCAAGAGCGTTTACTAGTTCCACCGTCAAAACAAGGGGATGGTTGCCGGTATCCCAAAACCTGTGGTTATCCAAAGGATAAGCTACTGGACACGTGGTGACCATCCGGACGAGGCGAAGAAACCAAAGATGCCTTGGACTTCATCGTGTTCGTTCATCCGAGTTTCCCCGCGTCTTTTCTATCCTCTACGGGCCCTTTTAGTATAAGCATCTGTAATATAGGGGGTTAAGTGAAAAACTACTAGGGTAATGTGTCTGTAGTATAAATAAGGAGTTGGCTGCACTTAGCCATTGCTCTTGGCTTGTTTTACCTCTCTTAAACCTAGGTTTAGGAGTTGATCTCGAAATCCAAGCAAGAGCTTCAAGAGAAGTGAGATTAAAGAGCTATAGTCTCCATTGTAAGTGGGTAGGAAGTGGGTGGCTGCTTGGAGACGATTTTCCCATCTTGTAATCTGAGATTGAGACCTCTTTGGGCCATTAATAGACGGATTTCATGCAGCTTGTGGTGTGTTTTTCCTTGTCCCCTTCTTGATTGGCTTTTGATCTTGGATTCTTGGTCTTTTGGTGTGTTTGTGCTTGACCAAGACATAGATCTTTCTATTGCCGGTGTTTGGGACTGCTAAGACGTGGAGAGATTGTGGTTTTGCTACGCCAAATCTCAGATCCATGAGCTGCCCCTCTTCTTTCGTTCTTGCCTCTTGGACTTCACTTCAGGGACAAGTCAAATCCATGGGGGCAATCGTGGGCTTAGGCTTTGATCTAGTGGGAATAGCTCCTCCATGGCCTAGACAAGGTCCTTTTGAAGTTTTGTGAAGTTTGGAGTCCAATTGGTCTAGTATTGGTTTGGAACTTGAGAATTCACGGGCTGTTTTCTTCCCTAGGCTGCCCTATTTCATACCACTGGACCGTTCGGTGGTGAGGCACCGGACTGTTCGGTGCCTAGGGTTTTTGCTTGGGTGGAGAACTCGATGCTCGGCCTCACTAGGCTTTTGCAAGCACCGGACCGTCCGGTGGTGCTTGAGCAGAGGGTATAACCCTCCGCCCAGAACATCTGGTGGCCTGCCAAACCATCCGGTGCCTAGCCCCCGGACTATCCGGTGGGTAGCCATCGGACTGTCCGGTGCCTAGGAGTCAGACTGTCCGGTGGCTCTTGCCCGGGCTGTTCTTGTCTCGTCTTGCGTCATTTTCTCTCAGCGTTTGGGCAAGTGATGTGTTGTGCTTCCGCGTAGTTTTCCTTTGTGAGTCCTAGGGTTGGTAGCTTGCTCTTGCTATGCAACCTTGCTCGTTGGAGAATAGAGGGTTTTTGGGGTTGTTGGTTTTTAGGTGTCGACCTATTCACCCCCTCTAGGTCGCTCTTCCGGTCCTCACTCGGCGCTAACCTGGCTGAGGATTGCGGTGGAGTCCGCTGAAGCGCTCACACACCTGCACACGCATCCCATGCATCCAGTGCTCCAAGGTGATGTGAAGCCTTAGAATACCCTCCTTGCCGATGGCTGGATTGCCATGGTCTCCGACATTGGCTGCTCAACGATCAAGGACAACGTTTAGGTACTGCCGAAGGGCACCCTGGCTTATCTGGACCTAGAGTTTCTGCATAGCTTCTAGCTCATCGACAAGGGCGATGTTTACAGCTTCGGTGTTGTCCTCATTGAGCAACTTGTAAGAAAGCCACGGTCCACCTCCAAAGAAGAGAAGAACATCGCATGGATATTTCAGGAGTCTATGAGGCATGGCACCCTTCATGAGCTAATGGACAAGACATAGTACTCTAAGAAAGCAACATGGTGGCGATCAAGCAAATTACCGAGTTAGGGAGCCACTGCCTAGCTGTTCTGAGCACAATAAGGCCGTCCATGACCCGAAATTTAGCGCTAATATTTTTGAAATTTAAATAAAATTTAAAATTTTATATCTGTGGTCCCCCCAACAATGAAATTTTTGAATTTTTTGGCTCCGCCACTGGCAGCAACTCCGGCAACTTAAAGACCAAGTGGTGGAAGTGGAATGCCCACAGGAGGTTGTCAGCCCAACGGAGATGGAAATAACGACCGGTTATCCTATTGCTCAAACTCTAGAGTATTGAAGCCCCCGGCGGATGTTATGGCGCCACCTTGAGCACATAGTAGAGCACCAGCTAGATTATCAGCATTCAGCCTTCTTGCATTGCTTTCCGTTGTGATATCGTATTGCCTAATCGTAGTATCCATATGCCTATTAATTCTAGCTTTTGAGGTTGTGTGAATGTGATGCTTGCTGCTAGCTAGCCATCGAACGAAAATGATGGATATGTAAAACTAATAATCTATATATGTCTATTAATTCGAGCTTTTGAGATCATGTGATGGTTGCTCCTAGCTAGCCATCGAACGAAAACGACGGAGATGTAAAACTAATAATATGTGCTACGATGTATGCCCAAAGGATTGCTTTTTATGATAGTATTTGTTTCAACACATGAATACTTGATTGCATAAAATAAAAATGGCATGTGCAAATTATGGGAGCCGTGGTGAATGTAATGTCCATGCGGAATTTAAATCAACAAATGTGTCATTTGGTATGGATTAGTGTTTTAATTTCTAGAAATATCCATTTTACAACTTTGAATTTCACGTAAACCGTACCCGTGGTATAGTGTATACTGTAGCGGTGGCTGGGGTTCTCTTCCTTGGAACCATAAACTGCCTCTTTTTTAGAGGCCCTAAACTGCCTCCTTCCTCCTATTATATAGACACCACTAATGGCCAATCAATGCTGCCCATTAGGACTCTTTAACCCTCAAAGATCATATCACATTTGAGCACAATAATGGATCCAATCTGGTTCCAAAAGAATGGTGGAATTGATCGTTCTTTCGTGGCCTGGTCCTCTACACGCAGGCAAGGGCTTCGCGACGGCTAATGTTGGCCACCCTTGCACCAACCCAAGTCTACCCTGCTTCTCATTTGCACTGCCGCTACTGTCCTCTTGTCGCCTCCAGATTCCCTCCCCTCTGCACTGCGATCTGAATTGCCGCCAACAAGCCTCTGCAATGTACGACGAAGAGGATGGGGTCGAAGAGGTCCGCAGAGGCAGCCTCCGGGAGGAGGTCGTGGCGGAGGAGGGCGGTGAGCGCGAGCTAGACGAACAAGGCGGGGAAGGACTTAATGTTAGAACTCTGTGTTCGTGGATCTAAGGATCTAATGCTTGAAACCCACAACCACTAGTTTCTGTGTGTAGATTGAGTGTTCATGTGTGGATCTCTTGATCCACAGAGGGAAAAGAGGGAGAGAGAGACGAGTACCTTGGATTTTGGAGTACTTGTCCGGTGCTACTTGGGCAACGGGGTTTCCATGGTGGCGGCGAGGTAGGAGTAGGGACCGGTGGTGCGACTACGATGGTGGCGGCGCTTCCCTTCACTCCCGCACCGAGGGGATCGACCCTCACTGTGTACGTGAGGGGGAGGCCGACGAACGTTGGTTCTCGTGCCCCCTCGGGACTCTGTTTATATTGGCACGGTGTGAAAGGGGGCCACAACCCCAGGGGGTGAATGGGCCTTCGATCAAGGCCATAGGTCCAGATCCAGTCTGGTCAAGACGTCTCCTAACCGGGCCTGAAATCAATTCCAACATTCTCCCCCTTGATCTCGGTCTCACTTTTTTCTGTAACTTCTGTGCTCCGTCCCTTGATAGATCAATATATCGAGACCAATGCATTGCAGATAGCCAGTTACGTGTCGCTGAACTCATTGACTACAATACACCTTTCTATCTCAGAATGATGCTCTCCTTTTCTTTTGAGACGGTTGTTTAAATAGCCCTAAATCCAGAATCATAGATTTTCCTCTTAACCGCATGCCGGCTACGTGTTCTTTGAACATGTTGGGTCGAAGACCATTATGAGAGGATTCGCGAGCATCCTCCTCGTTATTATGTGCTCATTCTTGATTATCTGATTATGGATTTTCTCTTTGACAACATAAAACTTAATGCCAATCTACTTTGCAGCCATACTTGGCATGTTGTTGATCTAATGTCGCTGACTCATATCGTAGTACATCCTAAGTGGTTTTCTATAAAGTCAACCACTCTTTTTCCGTGCATAGAAATTATTTAGCCACATCATCTGCCCCGTTGCCTCGTGATAAGCTGCAAGGTTTAGTGTACATTGTTGACGATGTAACAACTGACCATACACAACTCTTTTCTACAATATGGCTCCTCCTACTATATCCAGACGTGGACTTCATGGCGTCTTTACATCATGTCCAATCTGTATCTGCACAGCCCAAGATCTATATGGCACCTTACTCTGTATAAATCATCATGAGGCTTCTTGTTTCTGTCATCCAAGGCTCTCACTGTTTTCATTTGATATCTATCAAACATCCCGGCTGTAAAAGCTAGGTTAGGGTGAATGTATACTTGAGCATACATTATGCCTCTGATCGTTGAAGCATGTGGAACTAATTCCATCTTATCTAACATGTACTGACACTTTCATCTGATCTATCTCATGTTATAATACTTTAATCTGATATATCACCCTTGACTGTTAGAGAAGACTCTGCATAATAGGCTTGCATACTATATCTTCTCATAGCATTTTCTATACAACTTTTCTAGGATAATCTTAGTATGCTCTTGCTTCTGAGTCTCTGTGGATTTGAATCCTCAAGGCATAAGACGCCTCTCTCGTATCTTTCATATCTTAATTTGAGGACAAGATATTTCTTTATCTCAAGTAACAAATTCACATTAATGCTAACTGGACTGTCATCTGTACATAGGGCCTGAGGAATATACCTCCTATTCTTAAACTTTGCATAAATGCAATTTGTCCTCCTCAGTTTCTTTAAGTCTAAAACATTTAGATGGTTTCATCAACAACTTTTGGTACTACAAGCCAGAAGCTTGTTTGAACCCATAAAAGAAATTCTTTAGAGGGCATCTCTTCTATTCTTTTCCTTCTATGACCAAAACCCCTTGGGTTGAGTCACATAAACATCTTTAAACCTTTTCTTTTAGCTCTCCATCAAGAAATGCTGTCTCAACATCTATCTCACATAAATCTAAGTCATAGTAAGCAACTAATGCCACAGTGATTCTGAGAGGAGCCTCTCAATGAAACAACGAGGAGGCTTCATCATAATCGATATTTTAATTCTGAGTAAAGCACGCTCTCACAGGCCTTGCTGTATTTGTTCTTTATTTCTTTTGGAGTCTTTCTTAGTCTTGCAGGCCTACTCACGGCCTACTGCTTCCTTTAGGGATTTCTTCCATGTCCTAGTATTTATTCACACTCTTAGACCTAAAATCATCTTTTATGGCAATTTGCCATTTCAATGAGTTGGGACTTCTTGTAACTTCCTCATACTTATAGGGATCTTCCTCCAAGATCATATCTATACTGAGATATGTCTAATTCGTTAGAGATTACTGATCTCTAACTTTTTATAACTGATCTCTATCTTTATGTAACTTTCTTATAAGCACATCTTTCTTTTCTTCTAGTTCTCTAGCCTTAGCAACAGTATGAGCCAGAGGCTCAAACACCATGTGAGTCAAAGTTTCTTATCCATTCGTTATTGACGAACTAGCATCCACGCAGGGGTCGCAACAACTGTCGTTTAAAACTAGAGTGCAACCTCATCAGGTATCGAGAAATAGGATCCTTCTTTTCTATCGGAATTGGTATATGCATCCTCTATTCCTCACAATTATCAAAATACCGTGCTCCCCTGATCTCAATATTTTTTTAGAAACACTACATGTTTCATTTCTGGATCTCTCAGGATAGCCAATGCAATGACACCTTGTAAAAGGGTTCCTGGAACTTATCATCATGGTGTATAGCGATAGTAGTACTCCCCCATGACCGGATTGACCTCTTTAATCTTTTCTAATGGATGTAGCAATAGCGAGAGCGATCATCCTCTCGAGCCACAATTCATGGTTCTCATGGTTCTTTTAATTGCAATCAATGCAACGTTCTGAGTCTGTGGAAACTGATAGATGGAGAATTTTCTTGTTCTAATAAACAAACTTTCTATTTCTCCCCCTTAAGATGTGGCCTAAGAGATAAAGCCACAATTTCGACGAAAGTTTCTCCTTTGTATCTTTTCTTTCTTATAGATACAAATATAGCTTTCTCTTTTTCAACCTTGTACTAGGAAGGCAAAGAGAGAGTGTCTCGTCAGATGGCGAGACTCACATTCTTCAAAATACTGTCATATATCTCATTCTCAACATTGCACAGGGAAAACAAATAAATCATGTCTCGTCAGAACGCGAGACACTTATTCTCATTATTACACTAAATAATGCACTGATAATTCACAAAATTGCAATGAATGTACTTATTCTTTTCTATTACATAATCTGAAATCAAATTTCTCCACGAGGAGAAACCGATAAAATATCTCTTACATCCAAAGCCATCTTTCAATTCTGGAAAGAAATTCTTTAACTTTGACATGATCTTCTTCTTACAAAAATCCCATTAAGATCTGGGCAGTTATTTTTATGGTGCCCCTTCTTATTGCACTATATGCACTACGGGAATTCAGGCCTTTTTCGGTGGCCCAAAACCGCCAAAAATAAACCGTGGAAAATTACTATTTTCAGCGGTTTAGGGCTTATTTTCGGCGGTTTCCTCAGAAAAGCGGTAGCCAAAAATAAACTTAGTTTCAGCGGCAAACCGCCGAAAATAAGATTACGGTGTTAGCGGCCGCCAAAAATAAGCGTGGGCATGCTAATTTTCGGCGGTTTCAGGCGGCGGCCGAAAATAATATTGGCGATTTTCAGCGGCCTAGGGTAGCCGCAAAAAATAATATAGGACTATTTTCGTCTGCTTCCCCACGGCCGCCGAAAATAGTTTTGGTCAATTTTCGGTGGCCTGGGTCCTGGCCGCTGAAAATTACACTTTCCAGGAGGCCAAAACAAGCCTAAAATTCCTTTTCTCCAGATTTGGACATTGTATACAAATTTCAAATATATTCACAACACATCCACATACAAGTCCATACGACATCTCAAAAGTGCATACATATATCAACCATATATAAGTCCATACAAGTCTCAAATGTGAAATCCACACCACAAGTCCATACCACAAGTCTCAAGTCCATACGAACAACGATAAGTCCATACACACAATTCCATCTCTCGCTCATTCAACTCACATGGCACCTGGCTCATTGGAGTTGTGGCCGCTACCTCCGGAGGCGAAGAGGTTGTTTACAAAATCACTGTGGTGTCCATATTGCTGACAAAGAGAACAAATAACAAAATTAGCCAAAAATTTTGGATACGTGACAACACATAAACACAATTTGTACAACTTAATGGCACAAGAGATGAAAGGAACCTCATCTCCATGTTGTTCTAACCCTAACGGAGGAGTTTGGTAAGAGTTGGATGCATGGAATCCCGATCCCTATTGCACTTAAATATAGCTTAATTAAAACATGTTTTGCGATTTTATCTACTTGAAGTTAGAATATACCAAAGTTAGAATATATGCAAGTATCTATGGGAATTGGAATACACTTATCTTCCTCTTGTTCTGTATCTTGGAGCTATTGATCTATTGTGTCAAGTCTAGCTCACTTAGAGCAAACACCATATCTTCTTTTTCATGCCAACTGGAGCATTTACTCCTGTTTAGCAGTTCTATGTTCTCCAACTGTCTGAGGATCATAGTGTCTGTTGAGCCTTCACAGAAAAACAAGATATATCTAAGATCATGATAGGCTCAGTAAATAGTCTCTTTGAAACAAGTATATTGCATGAACTAAACTTAACGTTGGTCAAGATTAATACCCGCTCAGAAATTATTCTATCTAAAGCAAGCATCCAGCATGAGTTAAACTTAACGTTGGTCAAGTTTAAAACACATCGGAAAAATCTTTTTTTCTATCTCCAAAGACAAATATGTCTTCAACTTTCTGAATCAAATATTTCTTGTATGGTTTCAATTCAACGTTGGTCAAAGATAAAACATGCTCGAATGCAATTCTCTACTCAAAACAATATTATAAATTCATCATTGGATGAAAAAAGATCTCAAAACTCAAACTTCATGGCTCATCATTGAAATTTTAACATTGGTTTAAAAATTAACGATAAAGCCAAAAATCTAATGTATCATGCATTTCTCTATCAATTATCCATGTTGGTTTCAAATTATCAAGAGAAAATGCACCATTAACTCCATCTTTGTAGCGGAAAATTTATCTAAGAAACTTCATATTCTTAGCTCAAAGAAATATCTAAATATTACTCAAATACATGTGTATATATTGAAAAACGCAGAAATAACAACAAGAATCCTGCGCACTTTTCCTCTTGGCCAAAACCAGCCCAAAACCGGCAGCCCACGCCTCAGCCCGCTCTAGTGGCCCACGGCCACACACCCTTGCGCGCACCAGTGACCCAACTTGGGCCTGGGCCGGGCAAGCACCCCCACCGGCCCGCTCACCCCCACCATGATCTCATCCATTGGATCCAATCCAACTGTGGGAGTCATATACCCATGGGTGCCCTATGACGACGGTTTGTAACCACTAGGCCAGGTGGGCCGAGTGGTCTGCTAGAGGCCCACGGTGCAATACGGCGTAGACTCCTAATTGTAATCCAACTAGGACTCTTTTACTCGTACCCCAAGCTCCTCGGCCTATATAAGGGGAGCTGGGAACCCTAGTTTGGCACCTAATCTTACTATCATCACCGAACCTAGGTCACAATGACCTAGGTTTCGCAACACAATCCACACACCACCATACAGGACGTAGGGTTCAGCGATTTGGCTACCCGAACCTGTCTAAATTGTTGTCTCCTGTGTTCTGTATACCATCACGATCTCCTTGCCAACCCTCTACCGATCTCAAAACCTCCACATGGATCATCCCGTGGTGGGCTGCTGGGAATAAACCCCCACACCGACGGTCTATGGTGGTCGCGCGTGGAGTATAAAGGCCCAAAATTTCCGCCCCGGTGAAAACCCTAGGCCATTTTTCTTTTCTCCCCTCGGCAGCAATCTTCTCTAGCGTTGGCGCGATTGGGCGGAAGAGCTCCGGCGGCAGCGCCACCACCGGCAATGCCGGCATGGCCCTTCTCCAACCAACTCTCTTCTTCCTACCCTCTCTGGCATAAAGCGACCGGCACTGGCGGCGCGGTTGAGCGCCAGTCGGGCGGCGCTAGCTCCGCCGGCCCCGACTTCTAGCCGGCGAGCATCCCGCATGGTGGCAGTCACTTCTCTTTCTCCTCCCCGGCCCCGCGCCTTTATCTCTTCTCTTCTCCCCCTCTTCCATAGTTCTGGCGAGCCAGAGTGTGAGGATGGGGTGCACGGCGGCGGCGGCGGCACCGCACAGCTTCTCGCCAGTGTGTGCGCCCACCCTAGGGGTAGCACGCCACCGTGGAGCGGCTCCACGACGGAGCCCTCTTGACCCATCGTGAGCGCACACAACTGATGGCGGTTCGGCCGCCTTCCGCCCTCATGCACCGTCATCGAGGATGACGACCAGGTGAGGGTCTCTCAACCCTCTGTGGGTTTTTTGGGCAGCGTGGGATAGGGATCTTGGGGATTAGGGTTAGTGTTCAGACCTTCCCCTTCCCTTTCTTCTTCAATCCAAGCGATTAGCTCGAGATCCACTTGGATCTTTCTCTTGTCTCTTCTTTGTTCTTGAGATCGAGGTTCTGTTCCTCGCTAGGGTTAGGATTGGGCACAACCCGAGGCTCTTGATACCATTGTTAGAACTCTGTGTTTGTGGATCTAAGGATCTAGTGCCCGAAACCCGCAACCACAAGTTTCTATGTGTAGAACTGTAGACCGAGTGTTCATGTGTGGATCTCTTGATCCGCAGAGGGAAAAGAGGGAGAGAGACGAGTACCTTAGATTTTGGAGTGCTAGACCGGTGCCGCTTGGACAATGGGGTTTCCATGGTGGTGGTGAGGTAGGATGTAACACCCTAAATTTGGCTACATGAAAATCTTTTCATAAAGTAATTTAATTCTTGCTTAGAGTTGGATTTATTTATACCTGACACCATAATGCTTTAATTATGTCCAATATTAACCTAGTAAAATAAATCATAGGAACCATTTGTTTAAGCATACATACCGCTGCATATTTTCTTGGTTGATTTGCATTGCTTTGTTTGAAATCCAAACTCATTTGAACTCTCCAACTATTCCTCAAACCCCAAGACCAATTCTGGAAAAGTTCATTTTTCCCCCCTCCCTTCCTTTTCCTCACTTTCGGCCCATCTCCTCTTTCCCACCTGGGCCATATCGCGGCCCAACCTGGCCGGCCCAGCAGGTTGCCGCCCCTCCCTCCTCCTCAGCCGCTGACATGTGGGGCCCGCCTGTCGGTGCCTCCCTTCCCAGCCGCATGCCCTCTCTCCCTCACTGACGAGCCGGGCCTGCCCATCAGTCGCCTTCTCCTTCCTCTCGCTGCCACTCCGCTTCGCTGGGACGAGCTAGAGCCGAAGCCGCGCCTGTGGTCCGTGTCGACGCCCCCGTGCCCGCAGAGTCCGCCTCACCTCCAAGGATCCCGCACCGCGCCTCCTTTTCCTTCACGCGCCCTTCCCTTTCCTTCCCGAGCTCGTGCGCGGACAGAGTCCGATGCGGACACGATGTCCGGACGGAGCCGGACTTTCCCCCGCTGCGCCTCGACCCCGGTCCACGCCTCGCGCCTGCGTTCCCGGCCTCGCCCGAGGATCACGCGCCTGCGCATCCGCCCTTTCTTGCCGCACTCCCTCTCCTTTCCTTTCCCTGCTCACGCACGCGCCGAGCAACGCGGACCCGAGTCCAACTCGAGCCGGACACGCCGCGCGCCACCTTCCCTTGACCCCTCCCGCAAGCCTTGGACTCTGCCCCTACATAAGCCGCCCGACCCCGACGTCCGCAGCCACCAAGCGCCCTAAGCCCTAGCCCTAGCCGCCGCCTCTCGTGAGCCCGAGTTCGTCGCCGCGCCGCCAGTTCACGGCGAGTTCACCATCGGGACTCGCTTCTACAAGCCCTAATCGCCGACGACTTCTAGCTCACGACCATCGCCTCGAGGTACAGCCTCTACATGCTTAAGCTAGGCCCTCCTTTCGTCTTGTGTCGTTGATTTGAGCTCACCGCGCCACCGCCCGTTCACGCAGGACGCCACCGTCGCCGCCGCACGTCGCCGTACGCCGTCGTCGCTCTTCCGTCGTCCACACCTATACCGCTAGCTCCGCCTTGAGGTGAGGATACTCCCTAGCTAGCTCTAGTCCCTAATCGCGCTCTACACCGAAGGGGATTTCTCGCCGGAGCTCCGCCTCCGCCCCGCTTCGCCGCCCGCCGCCTCCGGCCGATGCGCCGTCGCCTAGACCCCCCTACCCGCTTTGCCGTTGCTCCCGCTCGCCCCTGCGCCCGGTCTCGCTAGCCCTAGGCCCCGGAACTGCGGAATCCGCATGCTTCCGGCGAAGCTCCGTCGCGCACCGTGACCGCCGCCGGCCGAACCCGCCGCCGCCGCCCCCTCTCTTCCCTGGATCTAACCTAGACCGTCGGATCGAGATCCAACGGCCCAGAGCGCGCGCGATAGGGTCAAATACCGGGCAGCTCCACTGTTTTGCAAAAGAAACCCCGCGCTTTCTGGGAATTAACCCGCAGCCCAGATTTATTATGGTTTGGTCTAGATTTTTACGGTTAGATCCCTGTAGTTTCAAATCTTCTTTATTTTAAGCCTTATGCCTTATTTTATGCGTAACTTTTGCGTTTTAACTCCGATTTGAACGATTTTCGAACCTACGGAATCGTAATAATGTGTAGATTAATTTTAAAACCTTTCTAACCTCTGTTCATGATGTTTGGTGTACTGTTTTAGTCAATTTGTACTCATTGATGATAATGAGGTGATGATGGAATGATGGTGGTTTATTTTTGGATACTTTATTGTATTTATGTTATTCCAGTTACGGGATGGGTTATGCTAATTCATTGTTAGTAAATAAAAATTGACCAACTAAAAGCAACCGCTATTGCCTGTCCACTATAAAGCCAGTCCACTTTTATCCTAAACGGAATACTTGCTGAGTGCGCCATGTACTCACCCTTGCTATCCCAAACTTATAGTTTTTCTCTATACAAGTTGATGATGATATGAAGATGGAGTGGATCCAGAAGTTTACAATGTGTTTAGGCGTACGTGCCCCCAGTCAACCTTCCTGTGAAGATGGAGTTCCGCTACGAGATAGAAGCTCCGCTATACTCTGATATATTGACCTTTGTGTCAAATGTAAGTTTTATACGCTTATATAATGCACTGTCTATTGATATTCACTAATGAAGTCGGCTGTATATGTGGGAAATAGATCCTGGGCACACATATAGTGTCATCTGGTTTTGTTTATAAAACTGGGTGTGACATAGGAGCAGGACCGGCAGCGCGAGTATGACGGTGGCGGCGTTTCCCTTCACTCCCGCGCAGTGGGGATCGACCCTCACTGTGTCTGTGTACGTGAGGGGGAAGGCCGACGAACGTTGGTTTTCATGCCCGCTCGGGACTATTTATATTGGTGCAGTGTGAAAGGGAGCCACAACCCCAGGAAGTGAATGGGCCTTCGATCAAGGCCATGGGACCAGATTTGGTTTGGTCAAGACGTCTCCTAGCCAGGCCTAAAATCAATAACTGCCGACGCCGAGGGAGAGGCGGGTAGGGGCGAGGTGGCCGTGGCGGCAGTGGAGCATCGAGTTGGATTATTTGGACTAGCACCTGCCGCGCTAGGTCGCTCGCTATGAACCAAGGGCCGATGCCAGGCGAAGCCGCGCCTCTGGAGCACGCGACCCTTCCGCTCCGCCTGCTCTCCCCTCCGCTCGTCGACTCCGAGGTGCAGCTCGCTGAGCTCTCGTCGGACGAGGAGGCTGGTGTGGTGAAGGTGCTGGCCACCATCGACGAGATCGGGACTGAACTGGTATGGACCAAACTCTATCTCATCTCCTACCTCATGCTTTCCTCATCAATTATCTCTTGCTATCCTGTAATTTGTCTTTGATACTGCTGGCTTATCGTTGCCTCGTTGGCGTAAGTAGGATCGTTAGAGAATGCAAGCAGCAGCTGGGGCGAGTCATGTCCAGGGAGGTTCATCCACTCGATCGCCTGTTGCAGGGTTGCCTCTGCTAATAGGTGTGTGTGCGAATACCAGACCATCTTCTGCAGCAGCGCCTGGCTATGGAGGAGTTGCATTGCATCGTAGTCCTGCTTTATTTGGCAATTTGAACAATGATCTGTACGCACTCAAATATATGTACTACTAATTTGTATCGTTATCGTTGTTGAATATTACATACAGTTCCTTTCCTCTAACTGCTCTTTTGTATCATCAAAAAACCAAATTCATCAAATTTTGTATCGTTCGATAAACCATGTTCATCAAAATACTAGTTTCAAAACTGCTCATTTGCACATAGAACTCACCTCAATCATTCCTTGGGACTTAGTCACATTTCAAACAAACCATGGAGCGCACACAGGCAACCAAACAAGGTCTAACTCTAGCCATTGGGCAAGACCAGCAAACCAAACAAAACCTGCTGCGGGACGTGCTACCTGGCCAAGTGAACCAAACAAGAGTTCTAGCACTACAGCAGCCTATGCGAGTCTGGCCTGGCCATGGGCTGGAGGCGCCGCGTGGAAGAACTACCAAACAGACCCAAAGTAAACTTATGTACAGGCATGGAGCATCTAGATGGGCATGGGGCCGCTGCCAAAAAATTCCAAGGATTATAATCTTGAGAGGATGAAGGGTATTTACGTCTTTGATGATTTATTAATAGTGACTAGAAATACCGAGTAAAATACCTACTAGTAAATTGCTAAATGGCCAACCATATAACATTCATCATTGTTTGTGAACACAAAATAAAACATATTGTTTAGAAACAGCTTATCTTGCTTTAATGGCTACAACAATTAGACTATAAGAATCTAGATCACATATTGTAAATATGTATCTACAAAACGAGATTATAGAAAAGAATCTAGATTATTTCAGGAATTATAAGTGTATGTACGATAGATTGTCTTCGTAATATCAAAATGTTACGATAGAGAACAGCCCTGCTATTAAAACAATCAATCAATAAAACATGAATCTAGTCCGAGTGATATGTACATACTCGAACCACAAATGCAACGACAATATATAGATATAGATTTAGGCCCTGTTTGTTTCCGCTTTTCTGTGAATCGATTATCTGGAACACATGATTTCCTAAGAATACGCTTAGTGTAGAACCTGCTGTGGGTAAAATCAAAGCGTTTGGCAATCTCGATTATGGTCTAACCAAATTACATCTCATTTCGGAGCAGAAGGCGAGCAGAAGGCAATGGAATACATATTGTTGCATTGGTACAAAATGTTGTGGACATTAGTTAAACCAATGTCGTTAGGCAAAATCACATCTAGTTAATGATTACACCTTCACGCCACCATTCCCACGGCAATAGTATCACACAAAGCACCCATGTCACTATCATCTGCTACTGCATTACCATCTTGCACCATATCTTGGCCACCACTAATGCTAGCGTCATGGGTATCCGACTCAAAATATACATCACTCACAGCATTGTCCGTGATGAAATCATGAAGAGCCATGCAAGCAACTATTATTTTTTATTGTTTGCTCACTGGATAGGCAGGTGTAAGAGAATGAGCCACTTCATCTTTAGCACTCCAAATTCGAAGGGATGAATGTGCATGATTGAACACTTCTTTCAATCCTTGTGGTTGGTGACCATGCTGCCATTCAGAAATGTGATATCTTTGTCCCTTGATGGTGCAAGAAATCCTTTTCTATTAGGATATCCAGAGTCCACAAGATAATACTTTCCTACATTGTGAAAGTTTGGAGGTTCAATACAAAGCAATGGAATAAATGAAGAAATAATTTGTAATGTAAGCACATGTTCGTACCATTAGGAGGGTGAGGAATTGTTCCTTGTATGTGAGCAAAGTGTCCAACAACACACGAGTGTCATGCACTGATCCAGGCCATCCAGTGACCACAAATGTGAACCTCATATCAAATCACAAACTGCCATGACATTCTGTGAGGGATAGCCATGTCGACCAATATATTTAGGTTGTTCAGTTGCTGGTACAGTTACTGGTATGTTTGTGCTATCTATTGCACCAATGCAATCTCTAAAATGAGGCTAGAACCTTGCTTCCTGTAGTCTAGGGTGAATTGTACTGAACCAGGATCTTTAATTTGGGCCTAATAATGTCACCAGCCAACCTCATAACAGAATCTAGAACATCTGTAAACTCCCTACTAATAATTTCTAGTGAGTGACCAAACTTATTCTTGATCTGTCTAAAAGACTGAGGTGTACTACATGCCCACAAAAACATACCTAATGCTTCTTTGCAACACATCTTTCTACTTGATTTCAAACCATAGTGGTTTACCTAAACATGTTAAAGCACTCAACCGGGTTTTGAAGTGTCATTTCTGCCCACTGGATCCCAGTCATGACTTGTATAGGCCTAGGAATTGAGTGATTTTTCATGTCACTTCCTCCCATGCATTCCAAAGCAATAACAGCCACCATGAAGTCATCGCTAGAGTCACTAACAAACTCTTTGTCCCCTTGGCTCGGTAGAGGTACTCATCATAAAAAATAACCAGATTGCAACCTGTCAAATAAATGGAAGTAAATGGTCTCAAACATACAAATAAATTGTCTCAAACACACAAATAAATTTTCCCAAAGGTACAAATATATTGTCTCATGTAAATAGAAGTAAATGGTCTCAAACATACAAATAAATTGTCTCAAACGTACAGAATCAAATAAATGGTCTCAAACACACAATACAACTAGTCTCAAATTATTGAGTACGAAGCAAATACAACACTAAAGACTTTTCCTATGCTCACATGCCTTCGGAGCCAATTCAGTCACCCATTTGAGGTCTTCAAAGTTATAAACACTTCACGGTTGTCTTTCTTTTTCAGCAGTGGTGTGGTATAGTAGTGTTCATCACTCCCTTCCTCAGCCCCATCCTCAATAACTTGGTCCAACAAACTACTAATTTCATTTCTCACATGATCAACCACTTGTGAAGTGGCTGAATGTTTACTGCTCTGAGCCTTCATCTCATATGCCTCCACTAAACGTTTCATGCATTGATCTCTACATTTTTTCTTCTTCTTTCCCTTAGGAGAACAAGGTGCTGGCCTCTTCCCAGAAATGGGGGTGACACTTGCACCACGTGCCTTCTCACCATCACTCTTATCCTCATAGACCCTGTCTCTCTCTAGGTGAACATCACCACCTTCATCACCAACACCACTTGAAGGAACGAATGAACTCTCATTTGTAACAGCAATAGCATCAAACATGATCCTCATTTGTTCCTTGTTCTCAAGTGGTGATGATCTAAAAGTTATACAACTAGGCATTGCGTCATTTTGTTCTTCCCACCATTCATCACTAGCAACGATGCATCCTGTGGCTAGATCTCTCCCCAAATCAGTGGCTCTAGTGTTCAAAGTCTTCCACTGTGTGTTTCTCTTTTTCAAAACATCCCACATGTTCTTCATTTGGCCTTCATCATATGGCCCCTTGGTACGCTCAAAAAATTTCCTCACAAGATTTGCGTATTGTGGCGGAACCGTCCCGTTTAATCCAGGCTAAGCACATCTGTCACCTCTGGCTCGCAGTGCACTTAAGCTGGACTAAACCCTGTAGTCCGTCGAGCTACCCCAAAAGGGCACTTGATGTAACCATCATCCAAGGAGACCGACATCACACACATCCAGCCCTCGATGGAGCCACAATAGTTACATCATCGCAGGCAGTTGAAACAGAGGGTAAATAGACTTGGTTTACAATTCGAATATATGAAGTCAAATATAATGTTCAAAATATAGCGGAAGCGATTTCAAAAACATCTCGGAGCGGAAACAAACTACTTAGGTAGTAGTCTTCATGTATTGATGATCAAGACGAGCAGTACCGAGCCCACCAGTACTACCCTCCTCCAAGCAATTGTCCAGATGTCCTCCGTACATGCGCTCCAAAAGTGAGGGCAACCCTTGAGTACTAATTACTCAGTAGGACTTAATGGAGGGGTTTACGGCTGACGCGAAGCTTGCTTACTAATAAGTGGATCCTTAGCCATTGATTTTTAAACAAAAATGAGGTAACCCTAAAGTAGCAAGTTCCATCATTTTGCATGTATCAACACAATCATAATCACTTGCAGGAATGTAAACATATAATACAAGCACGTGGTATTCGAAAACATGAATAATAAGCATAATGTATTCAAATTGTTACTACGTTGCCCGTCAGTGATATTGGCACTCTCACACCTAGTGAGCATCAGCGATTCGAATCGATTTTTATATTCCCGAGAATAACTATCATGCCAGGGGTATATGCTTACTAGCCATCACGTTCCCACATATAGCCCCTATCTCCACTTGTCCCATCCCAAGTTCGATTCACTCCCTCCTGACCCTAGGGTTGTGGCCCCATGGTGAGCCTGCTGACATCTCGGTCTCCTCACCATGAGTACCAAGCTTCCCCGGGCCACCTTCCAATCAACCAGTGGGTAGGAACGTGTCTCTGTTTTTCGGATGGCACAAGTAAGATTTTCACCGGTCCATTATCTCGGATAAGCACTCTAGCAATGTTATGGCGATCAGCAAGCGAACAGTGGACGGAGTCTTAAACGACTCGGGCGGAGTCCACCAACCATTCATATACTCATCATCATCATTTATTTTTCTTGTATGCCCATATCTCCGCCCGGTCTCCATTTAATTATAAACACAAAGGTAACTTTCGTCCTGATGATACTTTTGAAATCTTTGCAAGATCACCTACGCGACGAGTGACTCCATTCACTCGTGTCTACTCATACCTAGCATTACTAGGCATACTCGTCCTACGTACTCTATTGTAGGTGCTAGGGCCAGGGCGGCCAAGGAGTCTAATGCAATTGGTTTCAAAACAACTCCTAATGCAGATGCGAAATTATCAACCATAAATTGTGTGCTAGAAAAAGCATGGTCCTGCCTACCTTTGATTCAATTTAATAAAACCAACAAACTAAACTACTGTTAGTCTGCCGGGTTGTGAGGCTTTGCCCCAGTCAACCCCTTGATCCCTTGGATAACTCCTCCTTCCAAACACGACTGATGGACCCTCCAGGTCGTGAATGGGTCTTAGTTGGTCTTTTGGACACCGATACTTGATGTAGTTCCACGCACTTGTTTCTGGATCGCGTATCTGCAATAGGCGTCACTATATGAATGGTATGCACGGTGCAGTGTACGGGATGCATGAGGATCAAGCATACGCATGAACAATCATTTCAGGGATTGACAACAGGGTGATTCATATTGCTAACGCCAAGAACCTTTGTAGACCTAGAGCAATCACATATCCAATCAATCATACAAATACAAGTCAAGTTGCTGATCATAAAAGAAACATGTTAATGATATGACTTGATAGAGACAAACGATGATTCTTTGGATTACTAAAGGAGCATGCATGAGGTGTGGTGGTATTTGTTTATCTCCAATAATTCAGACATATTACACGGTGTTCATGAGAGTAGCACAGGGTAGAACACTAATTCCAGGTCATTCTCATACTAACCGATATACACAAGAGCACTTTGGCGGACAGGGAACAACGTACACTCATACAATCAGATATGTACAGTGCAATGCATGGAGTTAACACTTGGTCAAGTATTAATTAAAATTGTCCTTCAACATACCATACGCAAGCAAAGCATCACACAACATATATTCACTCATGCGTGGAATGCTAGTGACATCACTCGTTTTACTAGTGACAATAGAACTGTTATGAACCTAGAGCAGGCATATTTCCACACAATCATATATTCATTTTCAAGTCATTCATAGGAAATATTTACTAGTCATATTATACATTTTGTTTATTTTATGGATTAAAACCCTATGATGACTTTAGGTGTTTTACGAGAGCAAGTAAATTAATTAATTACTCAAGTGTGGCACGGAGGATAGCAGACAGTATACAGCAAGACATAGACCCATATTCTTAATGATACCAATTACAATTAAACCCCTACGCGTATAATCGGTATGCATGCTCTTTTTATGAATAAAAATGCCCTTCTAAGTCCATGCAGTTAGACAGTCCCAAATGAGCCCAGATTTTTTTTATGACATGTATCATTGTAGTTCACTAGGCTACTGCCAATATTTCAGCCACATGGGAGTTATAAATTAATTATGAGAATTCCAGCAAGTTATCGGCCCTATAGCTTCTTGGATTTTTCAAAATTTATAGGACAAGTCTCTGGTCATGAAATTTACTCTGTGAGCATTATTTAGCACAAGTAACATGCACAAAAATTAGCGAGTGAAATATCCCTGGTTTGATAGGACATTTATTTTCTATATATTTTTCTTAGCTTAATATAGGTGCAAAATAAAACAGTGTTAACAAAATCTACAAAAATGATTTCTGGAACCAGCATCTAACTAGAACACTACTATATTTTTCATGGAATTTATTAGGTACCCTAGAACCACATTTTCCGATTTTCTTTCCTAGCTAATAGCATCTTGCCATTTTCAAAACAGTAAGCAAACCACACATGCACAGTCCCATTTTTCTCCAGTAAGCTATCTTCACTATGTAGAATATAGGAAAAATACTATGGAATCATGTTTAGCAAGTTTCATATAGCTTTTTAACTTAAAATGCTAAAAATGCATAAATCATACCCAAAATGGTAAAACTTCTACTAAACAGAAAGTGCTAGGGCTACTAAAATTCACATGCTGTCAAAATACCCTAGAGAAGCTACTATCCAAATTTCATGGCCTTTGGAGTCCATTTAGCCTACTTTTAACATTTATCTAGTTTTAACATGCATGCAATAAAACAGAGGGTAAAACAGTCCTTCTACACATCCACGTCATTACCATTCAATAGATCTATTTAAGAGAAGTCTAATGCAACTGAGTTTGACTTTTTAGGATTTTTTTTATTTGTTATGAATTTCCGAAGTTCACAGCCGATTTAAATGCATTTAAATAGAAAACATCATGTCTGGGGGCTAGAGCGTAAATAACCATAGCTTTCAGGGGCTAGCGTGCAAGAATCACCATACTCATACCACTGTGCATCGAATGACCTTGTGAAACTTCAAAAAGGCAGGGGCTAGATCACAAAACCGCGAGGTCTTCTTCTACCTTCGGACAAGGGGCGAGCAGCATGCGGCGGTCGGCAGTCGGCGTTCCCGCCCCCGCTTCGGCGCGTGGGAGCCCTGTCTTGATGCCGACAGGGTCTGGGGAGCTATTCCCATCGACGGGGAATGCCTTTCCCAAGATCTCGTTGCGAGGGGTAGTGAGGACAAGCGGAGCGGCGGCGGTGAACCGAAGGTGGCGACGGCGCGGCTCGGACTAGGGCAGGAAGGCGGCGAAGTGGTCAATTGGTTTACCCCAGAGGTGTGCGGAGAGGCGGCGCACTCGGCAGAGGTGGTCTGGAGGCGATAGGAGGCGTTGGTGGTGGCTCTCGACGGTGATGGCGCGGCGAATCGGGTCGCCGTGCAGTGGCATGCGTGGACTAGGCCGTTACAGCCAATGGTGGTGACCCAGACCTTGGGGGAGGTAGAGGACGGAGTAAGGCGATGGTGAGGCGCTCGTTGGCGGCGGCGGAGAGGTCTGGAGGAGGCCGGCGCACAAGCTTGCCGCGGCTCGTTAAGGGCGGCCGGTGGCTGCGGGCGCAAGGGCGAGCGGCAAGAGGGCGCAAAGAGAGAGAGGAGGCGAGGGTGAAGGGGGCTGGGTTCCCGTCCAGGTGAAAAGGAGGGCGCGGCCGGGCGGAGGCCGATCCGCGGCCAAGGCGTGCCGGCGGCCGCGTGGCACGTGCCGGCTCGGCGTGGGCGCGCCGGCCGGATTGCTGGGCCCACCTGCCAGCGAGACAGGGAGGAGAAAAAGGAAAATGGGAAAAATGTGTTTTTCCCCCCTCTAGTAATTAGCCTATTTGACCTATTTAGAGTCTGATTTAGTCAAACCCCCAATTAGATGAAAAGTTCTACTCTTTGAGTTCTACAACTTTGTCAAAAGACCAAATACAACATCTACGCGGAGATGTGATTTAAATTTCAAATTCACTAGCAGCCCCAAATTTGGGCAGGGGACCTTTATTGCTTAGAAAATTCAAAAGTCCTATTTCTAATCATTTTCACCCAGGGTGCTTCTTAACAAAGTTGCTTTGAATTTCAAGAGCTACAACTTACCTAATTTGATAATTTCATAAAAATGCCTGTAGCCTAGATATAATTTGCAATTTCCAAGCAGGTCTGGTTTGAATTGGTTTTCTGTGCTGGTAGAAAATGACCCTAAACCCCATTTATACTTCAATATATGGTCAAACCCCAATTAACAAAGTTTTTCTCCAGTAAATTATCTACAAGTTTGGTAATATAAATTTGGTCTGAATCCCAACATATTTTGAACTATAGATACAAATGTGTTCCAAAGTTTGGTAAAACAGAAATTTCACTTGGTGTAAGGTCCTTCTTGTTTTCAACTTTTGAAGTATCAATTGAAACCCAATCACTTCAAGGTCTGTTGCATTTGAAGGGTGATAAGTTTAATTTCACTTCATACAAAAGAAGATTTTGAAGTTGTATGGTGAAATCAAAAGTAATTTCAGATTCAAATTTGGGATGAGCTGGAAATTCAGATTTGAGAATTTTCCTATGTAAATTGACTTGGGCTGATATCCAAGAGAATGGTGGGTCAACTTAGAATAGGTGAATGGCAGTTTTGAGCTATGCTCAGTGTAACAAAAGTATAGCCCATGCCATGTACCATACCTTTGATAATGGAGGTGAGCTCAAGTGCCTAATGAATTTGAAAGTTCCATTAGGGCTCAAGTTTGGTCACGATCACTATTGGCACCTCTCAAAGAATTTCTGGGTTGACTTGGTCTTGACTTTTAAACCTTATAACATATGATTTTAAAGATGGTCATAATATCAAAGTTGGAGGTAACATCCCGAACTAAGACTTTCGTATTTGGTGTTTTGCATAAAAGCTTGTGGGTGGTGACTTAAACCACCAAACTACGTAGGGTTTTGTATTTCCCTAGAAAAATTTTGACTTAGTGACTCCTCCATCTAGTCTTCGTTACTCTCTAAGCGTAATTAAGTCTCCCTTCACTACTAGTTTGTCTCCAACTGTGTGTTAAGGCTTTTGAGATGCCGGGGGCATCACACGTATCCCATGCTGTTCAAGCATTGATGCGGCCTATTATGGGCAAGGACTTCTTCCACACATATTTCATTGAAAGCCTTAGTAGTAAAAGCATCCCATTTTGCTATAACTTTGACCCCCTTTTGACATCTAAAATTTTGTACATATATTTCAGTACCTACAGTTTACTAATTGCAGTGAGGACAGTGGCATTCAGTACTCACCGTTGCTGTACTAGATGGAGCGGGAGGAGGCAGCCGACTTGGGGGCGGCGGAGGCCCGGCAGGGAAGCGGCGGCAGCCCATGTTGGCAGATCCGGTGTCACGGGGCCCGGCGGCGGCGGGAGATGAGCAACGCAGAGTAGGGGACCCAGCGACGGCTCGCGACGGGCCGCGCGGAGCAGGGGACCCAGTGAGGCGGCTCGCAACGGGCTGCGCGGAGCAGGGGGGCCGGCGGCGGCTGGAGGCGGGCGTCAGTGGGAGGAGGACCGTTGAAAGGAATGTGCCGGGGTATCCGACCCAAGAGGGGGAGGGGGTGAATTGGCTCGCTAATCGCTCAACTAAAACTTAGGGCTATCTAGTGCGTAAAGATAAACCCTGTCCTCACAATCCTGAATGTGCATCTAGACAAGTTTATTAGTCTAAGTGTTGATTGTCAATCCATCACCAAAACACAACCATGGAAATATGGCACATGAGACCATTTTCCTTACAACCGTCGCCGCCTGGAGATCAACCAGCGGCGGGTAAAGGTGGCTTTGAGGCATAGAGGAAGAGCAGGAGGCGGCCCGGGCGATGGCTGAGGCGGCCATCAGTGTGAACGGAGAGGCGGACCGGCGGTGCAGGGGGAGGGAAGAATCACGCTGCGTTGGCCGAGAGGGGGGGGGGAGGTCGAAAGTCGGGGACAGCGAGAAATGTACTGCGATAAGATTCAGTGGGAAGGAGGCTTACGGTAGAAGCGACGCGTTTATGTGGGCTTCTCGCGGTGGTTGGCCCAAAATCCGCTTATAAGCGAATCCAAACAGGCCAGTTTCAGTAGCAAATGTGGGTTATTTAAATATATATAATTTTATTTATCTAATTTTTTATGATATCCAAAGTTAAAGAAATCTAGTTGTAGACGATTCTACAAATTCTGCCTGTTCACGAAACACTGACAGTATGCATCACCTTACTGATTGTAGGATACTCCTCTGTAGTACACATACATGTGGATTAGCAATTGGTAAAAGCGATATATTCAATATTATGAAACTTGAACATATCTGTGACAACTTGCAAACTTCTAAAGCTTGTTCACACCTTGTAGCAAAAAGGTTGTAGATGTAGTTGTACCAATACACATGGAGCCTCAACTATAGATATTGCCAATAGTATTTTAGCCATTAGCTTAAAGGCCTCTAAAAGCAGATAAATTTTTACTATGGGCAGTTCGGGTTCTTCCCGGGTCCACCATAGTAGATGTAAGTACCCAGTCAATATTGATACCATTTGACACATTGTAGCAGTTGGGCCTCTCGGTTACCAAATGCACAACATTTGGTGATTTCAGATTGTTAAAGGAATCTATTACTTGGATGTTCCTGATGTAGCTGGCCTTACCGAGACCTTCCTCAGGAAAGTGCCCACTGCCCATTTGTGTGGATGTTTCGCTAGTGTCAAGTTCAGAATACACCTCACCACCCCACATAATCAAGGAGGCATTATGTGCCAGGTGCGTGAAGATGGCCGATGGCCAATAGCCCAAAACTTCATGTCCGACTTGCAACCACCAATGCCATCGTTTGGCTCCTGCAAGTGTGCGTTTTTATAGAAAATTCAGCAGACAAGATTATATGATTCAGGAATATAGTTGCTAGTCCCTTTATTTCTAAACATCATGCATGTGCAAAACTCAATATACGTGTTGCATTTGCTGACAAAGGTAGTATGTTAGTGGAATACCCAAACAGGCAAGAACAACCATTGTAACCTTGACATATAGTTATTTCTATGATCCCCTCGTGGTCTATTCGAATGGAGGAATAACCTATCCAGCCTGTAATTTTGTATATAACGAGGGTGGAATCAACTAATTTCTTTCTCAATGTACCTCAATACATAATGAATGGTTTTATCAATTGAATCCTCGTGTTTTTTTTGTTATGCTCATAATGTGAGAGTTTCTTGTGTATTACCTTCCTAACTGAAATATTGATGTCATGTTGTGAGCTGCCGTAGATAGAGACTGGGGAAATGCTGCCACCAATAGCGATCTTATTGTTTGTCTGGATGAACCCTGAGCACCCAAGGTTGTAACATCCTGTTGCTTGATACGCATCACGCTACAATATAATAATCCAGAGTAATGGAAAATTAGTTCCTTCATGTTATTCCCTAGTTTTTATAAAAGAAGGCCAACATTATTATGAATAAAAAAGAAATGGAAGTTGATTCTTTCATACAGTCCAGTAGATGAAGAGTCTTGTATTGTTGTCCCCATACAGCTCTGGGAAACCTGCAATTTTGTAGAGAGCATCGAACAATTATCCAGAATTAAAAGGATTGCATAACTTAATGCACATTGGAGAATAATGAAAATCTCATTGCATTTCTGAACCAACCGTACACATGATTGACGGTTACCCCCTTACCGGTATATGGATTGCGCAATAATGCTAGTAATATGCAGTTTTTAATGACAAATTCCATAGAGAAATTCACCTACTTTATTGAGAGATGTTTCGGTGCTTGGGAGGAATGGCCAAAACAACATGGACCGTAGATATATGTTTTAATTAATTTAATTACAATAAGGGCAGTATAGTAAATGCTCTTAGTCATTTTGGATCACCGTAACCCATCCAGGAGCCAACCCTATCGACGACTCATCGAGTCCTCATCCTCGTCCTCGTAACATCCGTTGCCACCGGCCGCTTCCGTAGGGGCAGGCTGCCATGCCGCTTCCGTAGGGGCAGCTGTCACCGCGGGCCGCTTCCATAGGGGCAGGCTGCGACCGCCGGCCGCCGGGTCTCCCTTCGTCTGGTCACAGGGGCAGGCTGCCGCTGCGGCTGCCGGGTCTCCCTTGGTCCAGCCGTAGGGGCAGGCTGCCACCGCCGGCCGCCGGCCCTCGCTTCGTCCGCCTCGACTTGCAGGGAACAGCCTCCACCGACCGTCCGTACGCAAGCGCAGGTGGCTGCCACCACTGCTCATTTGTCGCGGGCGAGCAAGCGGTGAAGAGCAGGCACAGAGGATGCCAGCGGGCGGTGAGGGGCGGCGCGGGACTGAGAGGGTGCGGGCGCGTGGCGAGCCGGCGGCCGACGGACGGTGGAGGCATGACTACGTGTATGGGCATGACTGAGAGGATGAAGCGATGAAACGGGTGCAGGAGACGATGAGATGTGCCAGTACGAGTGTTGAGTTCCAGGCCCACATTTCTAGTTCTGGCTCACAACTTAAATCAGTGTAAAAGTACAATTATACCTTTTATTATTATTTTTTGTCATCAAATTTAAGTTTCTGTCCCACTACGTTTTGGTTCTGGTTCACAACTTAAGTTTTTTTCGATGAGTTCCTCCCTTATTTTAACTTTTAATCTAGTCCAATGAAAGGCTCTCATTAATCCCAAGCGCTATAAAATCTGTCTTATTATTGTCTCCATATCCTTTGTTTTCATCGATCCTTTAATTTGGTTTTGTTGTGTTTTTCTACTTGGGAGTTTTGTGGTTGAATTTTAGGCCATGACGTTGATGAAAACTTGCATTCCTTTTTGTCTTGTTAGGTTGGCTCAACCTAATTAATTCAAAATTGGGACAATTCCTGTGACTCAAATTGATTCAGAAATAGAGTAAAAAAATTGGTTTAGAAGTGAATGGTCTCTATGTTTATTGGAGAATAAAAAAACTACAACATCCTGACCCACTATGGAAGTTGTCTTCAATAGTATCTGTACAGAACATGTACATTTATAAAGATAACAGCGGTCTATACTCTACTCTTTTGTTTTTCTACATGCCCATAGCTCCGCATGCAAAACATTATTTCTACAAGTCAAGAAAGAAACTGCATGAATAGTGAACCTGGTCTAGCTTCTTATCCATGCTGATTAATTCCTTCGGCTGCAAGTCAGTTTGTAATAAGTTTACAAACGTGGGTTTAATTTTTCCCATCGATGTCTCACCTGCCAGCCTGCTTCAATGGAATTGAGGTCCTTGCTGCTATAGGATCCCGCTAGGATCCAGAACTGGGTCAGGCTGAAGCCAAGGGCCCTCTCAACTGTTGGTTGCCACAAATTGATGCTGCTATTGGTTCCATAGTACACATCTTGCTGTGCATATGCTACGGCATGCTGCTCAATAATGTGCAAATAAAGTTCAATGAACCATTTAACAATATTCTAATAGGAATATTATTGATTATATCAAGGCCAATCTAGAATGAAGTCCCGCACCTGGTAGCCACTCGTCAAATCGAGCTTATCAGAGTTGACAGAAATGAGGTTTCTGATGCTCATTGGCCCCTTTTTGCCTACCTTCTGACAGAGCTAGCCCTTAGGACATCCTTCTCCATGGTCCTTCGGATTGGTACGGTGCTCTCATGCCACTTGCCACGTTCTGACGCTACTGCAGAAATGGCTAGCAGGAACCCTGTCCTTAAAAGAAGAGAAACGGTTGGTAAAGATACCCGCGCCTGCTATACTTAAGGTGGGTCCGAGTTTATCCATCGTTTCTACTACATGATTATTAGAAACAGTTGAAAACATGCACCGCCCCTACAAATAGCAGGAACGGGCTATGCTACCGGCCGCTCCTGCTAAATGGATTAGCAGGAACGGCTGATAGCACCGACCGTTCCTGCTATGTGTGGAACGGTTGTTGCTATGAGCCGTTTCTGCTAAACCCTTTAGTAGGAACGTTTAGTAGCGTGGACCGTTCCTGTTATTTGTAGGGGCGGTGCATAGTTTCAACCGTTCCTGTTAATTGACTTAGCAGAAACGGATCACGCTTTGAGCCGTCCCTCCTAATTCCTCCCCAATAAATATACTCCTGCTATAATTTTTTTCTACGATAATTCATGGAAAATGCAATTAAACTCATAAAATATTCTAGTTTTCACGGAAAATTGCAAATAAGGTACCTAGACAAATAAACATACTATACGAGGGTAACCTCGAGTCCACGTGTGAATCCGATGAACCAAACTAGTGATCACGTTGAAACTTGGATGGTGAGAGTGGCTCCACATGTAACCCGCACAAGGAGTGGAAGACGTATGAAAGAAACGCCAGCATCCTGTGGAGTTTCTTCTCTAAACTTATTTGAGTATGCTACGTTTACATATGTTGCCCCTCCACCAAATATCGCGAATTTTTGACACTATCAGTGTATTATTAGTTTTTTTATGGTAAATCACCAAAAATGCAATTAAACTCATAAAATATTCTAGTCTTCACAAAAAATTGCAACTAAGGTACCTAAACCAATAAACATACTATACGAGGGTAACCTCGAGTCTACGTGTAAATCCGATGAAGCAAACTAGTGATCACGTTGAAAGTTGGATGGTGAGAGTGGCTCCACACATAACCCGCACAAGGAGTGGAAGACGTATGAAAGAAACGCTGATATCTTATGGAGTTTGTTGTCCAAACTTATTTAAGGATGCTATGTCTACATATGTTGCTCCTCCGCCAAATATCGTGAATTTTTGACACTATTTGTGTATTATTAGATTTTTCGGTGGTAAATCACGAAAAATGCAATTAAACTCATGAAATATTCTAGTTTTTACAGAAAATTACAAATAAGGTACCTAGACCAATAAACCTACCATACAAAGGTACCTATAAAAGTAAATATATGATATGTAAAAAAAGATAAAAGTAAATGTAAAATGTGTGCTTGTGCAATGTGTTTTATTAGAAATGAAAATTATAAAAAAAACCTACAGTAAAAACGGTGGATAAGGTCCACCGTTCCTACTAACCTGTAGTAGGAATGATGGATAAGGTGCACCGTTTCTACTAAACCTGTAGTAGGAACTGTGGATAAGGTCCACCGTTCCTTCTGACCATTAGTAGGAACGGTGGATACCGTTTCTACTAAACTTTTCGTCCATATAAGCAAGGGCGCGGGCGTAGGAAAGACGAAAAGTTTCAAGTCCAGCCGAAATTTTCAGCCCGCGCCATTTCCGCTGCCGTCCTCGCCGACCGCTGCTGAGACGGAGGTGAGTACCGCACACGCCTTCGTCCCTCCTCTCGATCCTCCATAATCTCAGTTATCTCTCCTCACCTCCGCATCTTCCTTCCTCCCCACGCACAGGGTAGCGAGGCGCTCGATGGTGGCGCGCAGGCCAAGCTCGGCGGCGGCGGTGGCAGCAGCGGTGGCCGGCAAGGCTGCGGGGCCGGGCGACGGCGGCGTGGACGCATCGGCGAGCGCGGATACGGCGGTGTGCTGCACGGCCTACGGCAAGACGGCGGTGACTGCGAGCGGATGGCGGCAGCGGCCCTGCCTGTTTTTTTTTTTTTTTTTGAAACCGTTCCTACTAACACGAGATAGCAGAAACACTGCCGTAGAAACGTTTTTCTGCCACCGTTCCAAAAGGGGTTCTTGCACCGTTTCTATTGACCACTTATGCAGTAGTGTGATGCCATGTTTGAAAGATTGGTTGGGTTCGAATGTTGGAATCATCGTGAATGCCTCCTGGGTAGTAAGAAAGCTGCATCTAAAAGGTGAGATGGTACCCGTTGAGATATATCATGATACATATTACTGCAAAGTGTAACGATGAACCTTGGTAGTATGATACTTGAGCAATGGATGATCGAAGGCAGGTTGTTTGAAGATGTGTACACAGTCTATAATATCTCCATCTGGGCTCTGAAGTAGAAAAAGAGAAGATTATGCACGAATTTGTATAGGAATAAAAACCACCAGGGTCATGTCAAAACTTTCAGTAGCAGAAATACGTTAAGTTTTTAAGATTATGCACGAATTTGTATAGGAATAAAAACCACCAGGGTCATGTCAAAACTTTCAGTAGCAGAAATACGTTAAGTTTTTATTATTTTTTCCTGTGATGGAGTATAAAGTCAAGTAATCCTATATATCTATGCAGATAGCGGTCACTAAAAGTATATCTCAACATAGAAGCTATCCACATCATCATCCACTAGGCATTCTATTAATGTCTTTCGCCGATTTTCTGTGGTTAATAACATCCATACATGCAACTATTTGTCCTTTCGATCACTTTGCCATAAAATTCCCGCAACATAAATACACAGATGAATAATCATTTAAAAGTCAATCTCTCTCAACGAAGATAAATAAATTATCAAATATAATGTGTTTAAAAAATAGTACGTTAAAAAATAATGTGTCGCAGATGATCAATCATTTAAAAATCAATCTCTCAACTAAGATGTATAATGTGTTTAAAAAATAGTACGTTTAAAAATAATATATCACAGATAATCAATCATTTAAAAGTAAATCTCTCTCAACTAAGATAATAAGTTATCAAGCACAATGTGTATAAAAAATAGTACATTACAAAAAATAATGTGCTTAAAAAATATTGTCATACCAGATGATCAATCATTTAAAAGTCAATCTTTTAAACTAAGATGAGTAAGGTATCAAGTATAATGTGTTAAAAAATATTGTCAAACAATATGCATTAGTATATTTCTATTTCCAAAATCCATATCATCTTTAAATCCACTGATTTAGAAATCATGCCACTTTAAAAATTACCGCAACCCCCCACGATGTGCCGATTAAGGTGAGTCCTACTTTCCACGTATTATTTTTTCAACTAGCCTAATTTTTCTATTAATAAGGATCGTCAAATGCATGTTCAAGTCACTCTCCTTTTCGGTTTACTGTATAACTATATTTTTTTCTCTCACACATATATACACATGTGAACCGATCATGTTTTAGTCATTGCAATTATTCAGTAGTAAGTTGAAGTTACGCCCTACATCTTACATTCATTCGTGTATTTATGTCGCTACACTTTCTAAATATAAGATTTCGAATTATATGAAGACACTTGCACTTTTTACCCAAATAATTATGTAATATTCCCCTATGCAGGACAACAAGAGATAAAAGGACAGGTAAATGGAGTCATCTATGCAGCTCTTTGATTTATGTAGATGAAGCGCACCCAAAGGTAATAAGTTGTCATCACTAAAGATGTGTTGCTCATGCCATAATGAAATATCCACTCTACAAATCTTTTTAATAGTTTTTGCATAGGTTTATCAGAATTATTGAGAGGCTGAGTACTGATAGACCCACGGCAGTTCCATTGTTCTATTTTCTCTACCAAATGAACATTTGAATCAATACTATTCTTTTTTAAAATAATATTAAAATCACTCTTTAGATTCCACAGCAACGCGCGAGGAAATCATCTGGTTGAAATAATAGAGGCGGAGACGTTCTAATTTCAACAAATGCAACACCGAGATGATCGAGAAGTATCCTTACAACGAACTACTTCCTCCATCCACGGTTGATCTACGTATTTGGTGGAGACATAATGACCAAGAGGAGCACATCTCTCTTCTTACTCCGTAATTCCGTATCTTCTTTACCAGTACCCGTGCGATGATTAATTGCATCGTTTAATGAGGAAGCAATTGCTCGTATATAGTTGCATGCAACGAATTTTCTATATCTAAATAGGAGGCACCCACTACCTATTTCTCTTAACATGCAACTATACCACATCACCATCCACTAAGTCCCCACTATTGGGTTGATCTCGCGAACGGCTCGGTTCGGAGACCGAGTCCGTCGCCCTATCCGCACCCTAATCGGGGGTGCAATAACCTTTTGGTTGCGGTCCCCTGCCACGCCAGCGCCACATAAAAGGGGACGAGGGGAGCCGGCTCGGGAACCAACGTTCCTCGGCAATACCCTCTCCTCACACACACACCCGATCCGTGTTTAGGCGACTGGAAGTGACGGGAAGGCCGCCGCCGCCACTGTAGTGCCTCCCCACCACCGACGCCGTCGTCCCCACGCCGCCGGTGCCCAAGGACGCTCCGCTCCCGCTCTCGCCGTGCCTACCCCAAGCAGGCACAGGTCATCGCTATGACTTCATCATCACAGGCCAACACCGAAGGTATAATCTAAGTTCTAAGTAGATCTAGTGGTTTAGGGTGAAGAGCAAGGTCCTAGAACTCTAACAATGGTTTCAGAGCCTCGGTTTAGGCTCTGACCCTAACCTTAGAAGTTCAAACCCTTCGGTTCTTGGCCTACCCGAGCAAATCACGTCCAAGTCTCGGGCAAGAAATGTTGTTTTCAGCAAGTAGAAGGAGAGGATTGAGTTGATTTGTTCAAATCCGAAGAGTTTTCCCCAATTTTTAAACCCTAGACTCGAATCGGCCACTGTTTTTCCCCAAATCAAAGCAAACCCTAACCCTAAGTTGAAAACCCCAAAGAAATGGAGATTCCCAGAGAGTTACCTTGGCTGCCGATGGTCGAGGGAAGGTTGCGGCGATGGCCACCGGCCTCGTGCGCGTATGCGCATGCGGGCGAAGCGCGCCACCGCGGGGCCGCTCGGCGGCCGCGCGCGCACCCTTGGGTGGGCGCGCACGCCGGCGAGGGGCCGCGCGGACGGCGCCGCCGCTCTGCGTCCCTCCCTCTCACCGGAGCTGGGGGAGGTGAAGGGCGCCGGCGGAAGCGGAAGGAGGAAGAGGGCTGCGGCCGACGAGGGGAGAAGAAAGTGAATTAGGGTTAAGGGGGATTCTGATTTTTTCGGTCTTTTATACGAGGCCGGGTGAGTTTCTGACCATCAGATCTTGATCGGCGGTGGAGTTTGGATCTGGGGAAGCCGGGCCACTTTCGGCCTAGGCAGGGGGGGCGTTTTCCCGGCACAGGAACACGCTACGGCCTGGGACGCGGGGGAGCATAGCAGGACCAGCCCGTGGGCCGTTTCGGGCCGGTTTCGGCCGAAGCACAGTAATTTTTTTTCTTTTCCTCAGTTTTTTAAGTATTAAGTAGTGTATAATTAGTTTTATTTGCTGCAAATTTAAGATTAAGTTCTGAGTCAATTATTGAGTACTGAGTTTTAAGTTTTAAGTACAATTTTCATGTTTCCGCTGCTAGTTTATTATTTTCTCTATTTGAATTGAAACCAATGTGGATATTTATTTAGAGAATAAAAGTTAAATGCTTCATGTATAAGAAATTTCTGTTATTAAGTATATAACCTGGAATTTTATCTTCTGACTAACGTTGATGATAATTTTGCCATGTTCATTAAGTTTTAAGTTTCTGTTCTATTCTATTTCTGCCCAACGGTGATTTAGAAGTAGAGCAATTATTGTTTTACATTAAGAGCATGTTTTAATTCAGTTTTCTAATTGAATTTATTTTCTTATGAAGCATCACCATCTAAGATTGCCAATGCTCTGAGTGTGATCAATGGGCTTCCCCCGTTGGATGGCTCGAATTATCCCTCTTGGAGGGAGAAGTTGATGATGGCTCTCACGATGGGTGACATTGATCACGCCATCGAGACCCCTCGCCCTACGCCGCCAGCGATGGCGGCGGAAGATATACCTGCTGTTACTGATAACCCAGCAAGGCAGATGTCATATGACCTTGGGAAAGCTAAGCGGGAGCGTTCTAACAAGAAGTGTCTCATGGTCATTAGGGGCACAATTATCCTTACTATTCGGGGTGCCATCCTTGAATGTGAGACTGCCACTGAGTACCTGCAGAAGATAAAGGATCAGTTCACTTGTTCTACTAAGACCTATGCAGGGGCTCTTATTAAGAAGTTTGCTAATGCTGAGTATGATGGCAGTGGGATAAGAGAGGACATCATGAAGATGTCACACATGACAGAACAGCTCAAAGCTTATGAGATGGAGCAAAAGGAAGACTTTGTTGTCCACCATATCCTGAACTCTTTGCCAAAAGAGTTTGATACTTTCATTGTGAACTACAATATAAGTGCTGAAAAGTGGACAATTGAAAAGTGCATTGCCATGTGTGTTCAAGAAGAAGAAAGGATTAAGGCTCAGAAGAATCACAGTCCTGATAGTGTACACTTTGTGAAAAATGAGAAGAAGAAAAATTTCTTCAATAAGCCAAACAAGCCTTTCTTCAAGAACCACAGCTCGTAGGGCAAAAGGTTCAACAATCTTCAGTAAGGCCAGGGCTCTGGTAAGGGCTCCAATCAGAATGCAGGTGAGAAGCCCCAGCGCAAGGGGGGCTTATCCCACTTGACCAGGTGGCGCTTGATCAGTGCAGGTGCTGTGGAAAGAAAGAGCACCACGCAAAGAATTGTATTGGCTTCCTAAAGTGGCTGAATAAATCAAGTAAGGATCAAGTTACATTCATAGATGAGTCTCTGTATTTAGATTTACCCACTAATACTTGGTGATTGATTCTGGTGCAACTGTTCACGTTGCTAATTCTTTGCAGAGATGCCATTCGAAGAGGACCCTGCGAAGAGGGGAAAGAAGCATTAGAGTCGGCAATGGACTCGAAGCTGAAATGCACGCCATCGGAGACCTTTCTTTAGAATTAGATGGCGGATTTTCCCTTATTTTGCATAAAGTTTTATTTGTGCCTTCCAGGAGAAGGAATTTGATTTCAGTATCATGTTTGGATTTTGAGAACATTCATTGTCATTTTGGGGATAGAAAGTGCATTATTAAGTACGATAATAAGAATGTTGGTCTTACTGTTTTACAAGACAAGCTTTATTTACTTTTGCATTGTGATTATGTGAATAATGTGAGTTCCTCTTCAGCTGTGAATGTTTGTAATGTAAGTTTTAAGCGAAAGCGAAGTGATAATGAATCGTCGTCGAAATTGTGGCACTATCGTTTAGGCCATATTTCGAGGGGGAGGATAGAACGATTAATTAAGGAAGATATTTTCCACCCATTAGACTTTTCAGATAATGAGTATTGTATTGATTGCATTAAAGCAAAGTATGTTAAACAAATTAAGAAAGATGCCAAGCGAAGCGTAGGAATTTTAGAAATAATTCATACAGACATTTGTGGTCCTTTTTCTGTGAAGTCGATAGATGGTTTTGATTCTTTCATTACATTTACTGATGATTTCTCTCGCTATGGCTATATTTATCCTATTAAAGAAAGATCTGAAACACTTGATAAATTTAAGTTATTGAAATCTGAAGTTGAAAATCAGCATGATTTAAGGTTAAAGTTGTAAGATCAGACCGTGGTGGTGAATACTACGGGAAGCATACCCCTTATGGCCAGGTTCCTGGACCTTTTGCAAGGTTCCTACAGGAAAATAGCATAGTCGCCCACACCGGGCGAACCTCAGCAAAATGGAGTGCCCTTAATGGACATGGTGAGAAGTATGATAAGTTACACCACTCTACCTACTGAGCTATGGTTGGAGGCCTTAAAAACCGCTGTCCATATTCTCAACAGAGTTCCTAGTAAGTCGGTGCCTAAAATACCGTATGAGTTGTGGACTGGGAGGAAGCCCTCACTGAATTATTTTCATGTGTGGGGCTGTCCAGCTGAGGCCAAAGTATTTAATCAAAATATTGAAAAATTAGATCCTAAGACTATCAGTTGCCATTTTATTGGTTACCCTGAAAGATCAAAAGGGTAGCGTTTCTAATGTCCAAACAGACATACTAAGTTTGTAGAAATCAGACATGCTGTGTTTTTGGAGGATGAGATAATCAGGGGGAGTATGGTACCTCGAGAAATAAGTCTTGATGAGAAACGGGTTTATGCCCCAACTCCTATGATTCAGGATCTTTTCTTCTCGATACCTACTGTCGTTGCAGCACCCGTTGTTGCAGCCCCTGCTGGTGGTTCTTCAAGTGCAGCTGTCAGTGAGCCTGAGGCCCCTGTTGTTACAGAGGCGCCACAAGTTTCTACTGTTGCAAATGAGGAGCCAGACCTGCAGGAGAGAGTAGTGCTAGTGAGCCTGCTCAAGAACCTCTTAGAAAATCACAACGAAACAGTAGACCAGCTATTTCTGCTGATTATGAAGTTTATGTAAGTGAGGATGCGGACACAGAAAGTGATCCCACCTCTTTTGAGGAAGTCATGAGAGGTCCCCATTCATCCAAGTGGCTTGCTGCCATGGAGGATGAAACGAGATCAATGAGTACTAATAAAGTTTGGGATCTCAAAGAAATTCCTAAAGAAACCAAAACAGTAGGCTGTAAATGGGTCTACAAAACTAAACGTGACTCCAAAGGGAATATTGAAAGATATAAGGCAAGACTTGTCGCAAAAAGCTTCACTCAAAGAGAAGGAATCGATTATACTGAAACCTTCTCGCCTATTTCGTCGAAGGACTCTTTCAGAATCATTATGGCACTTGTTGTTCACTATGATTTAGAGTTACATCAGATGGATGTTAAGACAGCATTCCTAAACGGAGATTTATATAAGAATGTGTTCATGGCTCAGCCCAAAGGTTTTGTCGTGAAAGGAAAAGAAAATTTGGGGTGTCGACTAAAGAAATCCATTTATGGATTAAAGCAAACGTCTAGACAGTGGTACTTTAAGTTTGATAAAACTATAAGATCATTTGATTTTAAAAAAAATATTGAGAACAATTGCATTTATACAAAGTTTAAGAATGAAAAATTTATTTTCCTGGTGCTTTATGTCGATGACATATTGTTGGCAAGCAGTGATATAAATCTATTGCTGGAGACTAAGAATTTTCTGTCCTCAAATTTTGATATGAAAGATCTCGGAGAAGCATCATATGTCCTTGGAATTGAAATCCACCGAGATAAAAAGAAAGGGGTATTAGGCCTATCACAGAAAGTATACATTGAGAATATTTTAAAGAGATATAGTATGCACAAGTGTAAGGCATCGCCTGTCCCAATAGTCTAGGGCGACGTGGTTGGAAATTTTCAGTGTCCTAAGAATAAGTATAAGATCGATCGAATAAAATCAGTCCCGTACGCATCAGCTGTCGGAAGTATCATGTATGCTCAAGTTTGTACACGCACTGACTTAGCATTTACAACCGGGATGCTTGGCAGAATCAGAAAAATCCAGGAGTGAAACACTAGATAGCAGTTAAGAAAACCTTGCGGTATTTGCAACGAACAAAGAGCCTCATGTTAACATATAGAAAGTCCAATGCCCTTGAGATAGTGGGCTATTCAGATGCCGATATGGCAGGATGTAGAGATACAAGAAAGTCCACGTCAGGCTATATATTTACCCTTATTGGAGGAGCCATTTCGTGGAAGAGCTCGAAACAGTCAATTGTTGCATCGTCAACAGAGTACGCTGAGATTATAGCATGTTATGAGGCAACTGGACAGGCACTATGATTAAAGAAATTTGTTTCCGGATTAAAAGTGGTTGACAGCATTGAAAAACCACTGAAGTTATGTTGTGACAATGAGCCCGCAATATCTTACTCCTATAACAACAAGTCAAGTAATGCTGCCAAATAAATTGCCATTAAATATTATGTTGTGAAGGAGAAAGTCCAGAATCAGACAATAATGCTTGAGCATATTAAGTCTGAGCAAATGCTCGCGGATCCGCTTACTAAAAGTCTTTCACCCAAAAAGTTCATTGAACATGTAGCCGGCATGGGTTTGAAGGAAGACCTATGATTCTGGACATAAAAGGGTCATTTATGCAACCATCTCCCCACAAGTTTTAAGTTGTTCTGATTCGAGATAGAAAGGTACGCTGTAGCCATTGAGTTCGAGAGTACGTAACTGACTGTTGTAACGCCTTGGTCTTGGTGTACTAATCTATTAAGAAGAGAAATTATAAGTATGAGAAGTTAAAGAATTAAGTTTAAAGAATAAGAATTTAAGTTTAGGATCAAGGGGGAGAATGTTGGGTTGATCTCGCGAACGGCTCGGTTCGGAGACTGAGTCCGTCGCCCTATCCGCGCTCTGATCGGGGGCGCAACAACCTTTTGGTTGCGGCCCCCTGTCACGCCAGCGCCACGTAAAAGGAGACGAGGGGAGTCAGCTCGGGAACCAACGTTCCTCGGCAATACCCTCTCCTCACACACACACGATCCGTGTTTAGGCGACTGGAAGTGACGGAAAGGCCGCCGCCGCCACTGCAATGCCTCCCCACCACCGACGCCGTCGTCCCCACGCCGCCGGTGCCCAAGGACGCTCCGCTCCCGCTCTTGCCGTGCCTACCCCAAGCAGGCACGGGTCATCGCTATGGCTTCATCATCGCAGGCCAACACCGAAGGTATAATCTAAGTTCTAAGTAGATAGATCTAGTGTGGTTTAGGGTGAAGAGCAAGGTCCTAGAACTCACACCCACATCACCATCCCAATATGTCATCTATTTATATTTTTCAACGATTTTCTGTGATATTATGTATGCAATTTTTTTTTAGCTTACACGCAGAGTGTGTCTCAAATTCCCGCATTACCGCGTGGGGGGAATTCATCTGGGAGATACAATGGCTCCAATAGCTGTTAAATGCATGGCGAATGCAGCGCTTCAATGGCTGCATGGGCAGAACACGAGGAGATGCTGCTTCTAAAGCCACTGCATATGCAAAGGAAATACGAAGATCATTCTTGGACTAATTTTTCCCTCCAAATACAAAGATCAATCTTGGACGGAGGAAGTACATAATTGTAAACATGATACTAAACTAACTATATATTTAGCACAACCTTGAACCACAAAAGCCAAATTTTAATTTCTGGGAAAAAAGATTCTACTTTTCCATGAAAGAAAGTATTGCAACAAAGCACCTTCCCTTTAAATTCAACGCATCAAAGGAGGGGCATCCGATCCATAAACACTCGAATATCTGTTTTTGGAGATGTCACAGTCACAGATGTACGGGTACGTCAATCGATCAGTACCTGAATGCTTGACATAGGAGGCTTGTTGAGCCGTTTGAGGATGCTGTGCACCTGCTGCCGCCGCTTCACGGTTGGCCTCCCGGCAGTCCCTGCCGCCGCCACACCCTCCAAGAATTGAAAATAGAAGGCCACGAGAACCGTGATGACTAAGCGTGCTCGTGTCACAGCCATTATTGCAGGCGAAATGAAAGGTGGCTAGAGTTGGCTGCTGTGCTAACTACTAAACTACCACATATATATATGCATGGAGACCCCTTGCCCGGCTTGCCTATTTTATTCGGATGCGGACGTGTCAAAGCACTATATGGAATGTAAAAAGTTATCCAAGTTAGCTAGCCTCTCTAAACTGTGAACTCGACAATTGTTTTGAAATCTTCATCACATTACAAGGAATGCGAGCGTCAATATCGTTGTGGGCGTGGATTCAGTTGTGATTTGAATTGTAACCAAGGCGAGGAGCGGAGCCGTCGATGAGGTGCATCGCCGGCAGTCGACCGGCGGCACTTTGTTTGATCTCATGGACTACGCCATTTTAATTTCATGCATGGTTATATATCCCTTCTTAACAAATGTCATTACGTTCGTTCTGGGGCCTTGAAGCGTTATTTTTGTACTTTCCTCAACAAACAGAGCTGTCGTTATGTCTGTCACCGACGTATTGAGGCGTTGAGATGCTTCCCCGAGACTTCCTCCCACCAACAAGACAACAGGGCGTACCTTGTTATATTTATGCCAGAGTGATAGTGACGTCCCGTCAATAGCGAGGTGTCTGTGATGACTTCGTGAATTTCGAGATAGCTGGTTTTTTACACGGTGTTTCGGAGGTGCTCATAGGGGTAGGGTGTGCGTGCGTGCGTTCATAGGGATGAGTGTACGTGCGTGTTTGTGAATGTCTGCGTTGTATTATGTATTCGAAAAAAAAAGGTCGATCTAGACAACGTCCAGGAATTTCCATGCATGTTTTGCCACCGATGCCAAAGGTTTATATCTTTGTTTTTCGGTTATAGGGGTCGTTATGATCGATATGTACTGGTGACAAATACAGATGCATAGTTATACATTCATATATACAGGTTAATTAATCACGTGACATCTAATAAAATAACAACAGTATCAATGCCGACGATGCCAGAAAGTAGAATACTAGCTAGGTAATGTTTGGTCTCCATGTTAATAATTATGTGATGGAAGTGGTTATCAAATCAATGTAATTGTTGAACATCTGATTCCTTCATTACGGAAGGCATCAAGAAAGTGCTCAAATTTATTTGCTGAAGACATATGGAGGCGTACCAGAGTACTACTTTACCGTACCTTTACCGTAAAGCCTAAGGTACAATTTGCAAATGAGTTGAATAATTCCGATATTTATTTTGCAAATACTATGAATTCTTGGGTTGATGTTGCTAGTCATAATAGTAGGCATATTATTGCATCGGCTGGTCATTATTCGGATAACGCTCCTCATTATGCACATTATAGTTCTGAAAATTATTATGCAAAGGCCTATGTCACATGATATGCATGCTTTGAGGTTTGATTCTACTAATAACATGCAACACGTAAATCCTTACGCATCGATGGAACAAGATCGAATACTGATGTATAATTATATCAAAGCCAAATTAACATGATGAGTTCGGCCGTTCAACACGAAGCATCACATGCTAGGTATTCTTAATTATAATATGCAATGCGATGTTTCACCAACTTATCCATCGGTAACACATACACAATGTGTAAACCCCTCGGGGAGCATGCCGGTGCACGAGAGAATTGGCCAGGCTAATACCAACGATCCAAAAAATAATTCTCAAGTGTCACGTGCTGCATAATATGGTTCCAATATTCATAATTTGGTTGCTTATCCTACTGTTAACTCCAACCGAATTAATGAAATTTCAGCACCATATGCAACTTCTGGTTCTCATGATTCGGCTTCCTATACTTCTCGTAATGTCAGCCGGGTTAATGAGAATTCAGCACCTTATGTCAATTATAATATTCATGATTCGGCTTCCCACGTTATTTCTATATATAGTCGAATCAATGAAAATTCAGCAAGTGCATATGCATCTTCGCTTGAGCTCTTGCACATTTTTGGTAATCCATGAACAGAATCTAGGTACGTAGACATGTGGATCCATACATCTCGATCGGAAAAGAATCAATAGAAGGAGAATTGGATGATATCTTTTTCAAAATAAATAAAAAGGAAAAGAAAGAGAAAACAGAAATCATGATCTCAGGGGCTTGCTTAAGAATAAAAAAGAGGAATCTTATGGAAATACCATGAAATAAGGTTTGATCCTATTCATGGGGATTCCGTAAATATCCTATTAATGAAATAAGCTTAGTGTCGCTGAGTTCAACTTGTGGGAATTAGTACAACATCTGATCAGAGTAAAATCTATTTGAATAGTCCGAGTTCACTGGTATGGATGAGTTACGGCTTAGTTCTTCAATTAGCACTTTTCGAAATGATGATATTGATAGGATTGAATTGGTTGTAAATGGTTTATTTTTTTGGAATACTGAGTCGAGAAGTGGAACTTAATAATAGCAAAGAGGACGTGCAGGTTGGGAAGCCTTGAGCCACGTGGACCAGCGAGTCCCGCGGCACCCTTTTTTTTTTACGGAGAATGCTATTTTTGAATAGGTAAAACTGGTTAGACTATCTCGAACTCAACATACAAAAGTATTTATGCAAAACACCATGCCTGGCTCGAGGTATATCCTACGTATAAATATAGGCATACCCCTTCTCCGTACGGATGAAGGTGGGCTACTGAGTACGTATGTATGAATGTGATTACCATGACCTAGGATGGTAATAAAGCACATTTTAGTCCCATAATGGAAATTGGGGCACTTTAGCGGGGGAGCGGAGGCAGGCGCGGAGAGAAAGAAGGGAGTAGACTGCCGCGTGGAGAGGTAGGCTGCACAGGCATGCGGGCGCCGGCCACTGCCACCATGGACGAACGCCGAGGCCACCGCCGCCGAGCAGGCTCGCGCCTCGCCTTGCCCCGACGTGGAGAGGAACAAGGATAGATGACTTAAGGGCAAAATCGTTTTATGTGAAAATTGTGAAGTTTGGTCCGGTCAAAGCGTCTATTGACTGTTAAAAAACCAACAGTAGTGGCTCATGTGGGAATGCAAAAATGAGTCAGTGGCAGGGAAGGTGAAATAAAAATTTTGATGGCAGCTATGGAATTAATAACTTTTTCAATGGCACACGAGGAATTAAATAACAATTAAGGTGAAACAGGGTCAGGAACAACGAATTTCTTTATGATAAATGGATCCATTTTGCAAGCTCGTTATTACAGGTAGTTCCTACAAAGAATCAGACTAATGACGTACACAATGCTTGAATTATCGATGTAAATGCTACACAGTGGATTCTCATCCTTCAGAGACTACGAGTGTAATAGGAGCATTCGTTGACAAAAGGATCACCCTAAGATGATCATCTCATAGCTATTGGAAACGAATCAAATCGGATGGTTCTATTTCTCAACCTTTCAGACTTGCTCCTACGGAACCATAGTCGAAAAGATTGAAAAAGTCAATCATTCACAACCACTGATGAAGGATTCCTCGAAAAATTAAGGATTAGTAGTTCATGTATTTCGTCTTATACATACACGAGGAAGGTAATGAAAAAAAAAAGAAAAAGAGTTCTTATTTCTTTTATCACTTAGGAGCGGTACGAGATGAAAGTCTCATGCATGGTTTTGCATGAGAGAAAGAAGCGAGGAATCCTATTTTCGACTCTGACTCCCCCACTCGAGTCGTTGCTTTTTCTTTCTGTTACTTCGAAAGTAGCTGCTTCAACTCTAGCCACACGAATTCTCAATATTCCTTTTTATTTCTCATCAAATGAATGGCATCTTCTTCTGGAAATCCTAACTATTCTTAGCATGATATTGGGAAATCTCCTTGCTATTACTCAAACAAGCAGGAAACGTATGCTTGCATATTAGTCCATAGGGCAAATCGGATATGTAATTATTGGAATAATTGTTGGAGACCCAAATGATGGATATGCAAGCATGATAACTTATATGTTGTTCTATATCTCCATGAATCTAGGAAATTTTGCTTGCATATTGCATTATTTGCTCTACGTATCGGAACTGATAACATTTGAGGTTATGCAGGATTATACACGAAAGATCTTTTTTTTGGGTCTCTCTTTAGCCCTATGTCTCTTGTCCCTAGGAGGCCTTCCTTCACTAGCAAGTTTCTTCGAAAAATACTATCTATTCTGGTGTGGACGGCAAGAAAGCCTATATTTCTTGGTTTCAATAGGACTCCTTACCAGCATTCTTTCTATCTACTATTATCTAAGTTATTAATTATTAATGATGGGACGAAACCAAAAAATAACCCCTTATGTGCGAAATTATGGAAGATCTCCTTTAAGATCAAACAATTCCATCGAATTGAGTATGACTGTATGTGTGATAGCATCTACTATACCTGGAATATCAATGAACCCCATTCTTGCAATTTCTCAGGATACCCTCTTTTAGCTGCTAGGTCTATTTCTTAGTTCAAGATCCATCTTACTAACTGGAATAAAAAAATTAGTAGATCTGTTCCGCCCAAAATGTGAATGGGTGCTAGGATTATAAACTTATAATCATGGAATCGACTCAATCATCAAATTATAAGTTCATTCCATAATGAACCAAACCGTGCACATTCTTATTATGAGAAAGGGTCATTCGAGCCTATGGAAATAGGATACTCCGTTTGCATAGAAATCCCTAGGTCCTTACATTCTATTTAGGATTAGGAATAGGTATGATCAGACCTGTTTTTGACATATCTATCCTATCTTTATTTGGGTACCATATGCACCTCTTTGGGACTTGTGTGTGTTTCTGTTTTCCTTTTTCTCTTTTTTTTCTTCTTTCTTTCATTTTTATTTTTCTTTCTAATATTTTTAATAGTATAAATACACTATTATAAAAATCCATGATGTTGTTGCGTGTATGGTAGCGGCACGTATGCATGTGAGTTTGATTTGTCTTTTCTCTCTTCTCTCTTATTTATTATTTCTCACATCTATATACATATAAAGATGATAGCTAGGTTTCACCATATGATGTAAGTTGTCCCATCTAATGTAATTCACTAGGATTTGAAATAGGGTACCGATACAAAATAGTGAACATGATCTGATATTATTTGTGCAGGTAGTAAACATATAGACAATATCTTCAAAAAAAAGACCATGCTTGACTATGTTTTAAATAATAGTTTTAGAAACATATATTATTGATTAGGAGTATTTCATACTATAAGAACAAATCATGTAGTGAGAACAGAAAATATTAATTGTTAGACAAAAAAATATATAGCACAAATAATTAGAAAAGTACATGGATGAAAAAAAGTAAGTTGGTATAGAAAAAAATATTATAGCGACCAAATCTAAATAGGTTTAGTCAAAAGAGATATATGTTTAAGATCTAACTGAAAATTGTTCCACTCCATATATGCGTTCTCGTCCACAATAAAACACATGAAGGAAAAAAAAAAGAAATAAATTTTCAAAAGGAACATGATGAAAAAAGGAAACTGGTAACACTGAAGCTATGACTTCCAATTAAGATTTATAGTAATAAAAATATCTTTTATTAAGCTATAATATTTCTTATGCGATATGTACACATGGAATAATTAACAGAAAATTATGAACAAACATTTGTAAATGGTGAACAATTTATACAAGCTTAGAAACAAAGATTTATATATCTGAAACAAATTATACTATTTCATAGGACAAATATTTGTACACTTGGAACAAATTAACGAACTCAACAAATAAAGATTATGTATCTTATTTTTGAAAAGGTTATGTAACTTTTCAAAAAAAAAGATTATGTATCTTGAACAAATTATAAACTGGTAGAATAAATATGTTGTATCAACTCGGACAAGTTGAAAAATGCACCGATAGAAAAAAAAGAGCTAAACAAAATATTGTACCGGTTGAACAAATCATGCACTTTTGGTGGATAGTGAAAACAAAAAATTTCTACATCTGAAAAAAAATCATACAAACTAGGCGGTGATTAGTAATTTCAATTGGAAATATATACCCGTTAGAGGGAAATACAATACATGTGGATTAAAAACACTAAAAAGAGAAAAAACATGTGATAACCGTGTTAACCGACCACGTCAAGAAAAAAGAATGAGGACAAAGAGAAACAGAAAGATAAGCCCCCCTAAAACCCACGGAAGAAAATGAAACAAACATAAGAAAGGAAACATGGGATGGGAAACAGGAAAAGTAATGAAATGGAAGAAAAAGGTATGGGCAACACACGGACTGCGAAGCGAATCGACCGACGTCCCTTGTTTCCATGCAGCACGAGCAACGAAAAGGAACAGTGGGCTAAGGCCTATGCACAATCGGCGGCCCAACAAAAATTACCAAGAAACTAAAACCTTCAGCAGCGATGAATCGGTTATTTGTCGCTGCGGCGACGAGTACCGTCTGCGTCATCTTTCCCCTTCCCGACGCCACCGCCTACTCCTCCCTAGCCAAATCCGCACCGCCGGCCTGCCCGTCCCCGGCGTCGCTTGCTTCCGCTGCCTATCCCTCGCGCCTCTTCCAGCGCTGCCTCCTTGTTACGCTTGCGCGGCTCAGCCCAGCTCCCTCTCCCTGTTGTTGCTCGGACGGCAACTGCTCGGTTCTACGGCACTTGCCTAGGTCTTGGGCGGGCTCTTCGCCGGCGACGAGCACCCACAAGGTATATCCACCCCCATCTGTTCACTTACTGCTATCCATAAGCTATCTGTATTCAGATCTGGCCTAATTACAAGTGTAGGACTAACTTGATCTTATTGCAAAAAAAAAAAAAAAAAAAAAAAACAATAAAATAAAATAAAATTGGGTGTATGTGTGTACACACATGCCCTTTACTGGGTCTGCCCCTGCGTGTGGGCTTGATCTTTTGATCTTGTGGTATGTATTGCACTATTGCAGCAAGTTGCTTGAATTAGTATATGTATTTACTAGTTGTGGCACATTTTCGTATGGTGTGCTCTACACAGCTTAGATATGATGCATTTCGCGCTGTGCTGATCGAAGTCTCTTCCGTTTTTTTAGCAATGATGGGAACAGAAGGCATTGCAGCCACAATCGTCGAGGACCCTGAACCTTCAATTCCACCTGGATTTGGACCTTTTGCTGTGTCTGCATCGTGGGGAACCCAAGGCAATGTCAAGCCTGCTGCTGCTGATGCTCATTCTAGTTCTGTGCTAGCATTACAGAGCGTTGACAACGACGTGGAAATCCTGGAATACCTATCTAGTTCAGTGAACTGTCAGAGTGACACAACTTGCAGTACTTCTGTGAGAGATACCTGTAGGAGATCGCTGCGCAACAGACCTCCAATAGATTATAGTCGCTTCGATCATGTTGAAGATGAAGATTCTGATACTGAAGCAGCAGAAAAGGTTGCACTCACTGTTTCACGTTCCTATTTCATCCTTATTTCTTCACTAGTTATAAGAATTTTATCATGATTTTAATACCTCGCACAATATTTCTGGACAGGGTGTAAGTTCAGTGAGGCATAGGCAACAATTCCCTAAAGGAGTACTTCGAGGGTGCCCAGATTGCGCCAACTGTCAAAAGGTCTGTGTAATTATGTGAAGTTGATGTATTACCTACACAAATATGTGTTGTGGCTTATGTCACGCCATGTCATCCAGGTTATTGCAAGATGGAATCCATCTGGTGCGCGCAGGCCTGTTCTTGATGAGGCTCCTGTTTTCTATCCGTCTGAGGAGGTTTGTGGCCACATTGTATTGTATCAGTAATTCCACTGCACTGATTTTGTTTTTGAATGCACTAATCTTATTATATCCTCTTGCGGATCAGGAGTTCCAGGATACCTTAAAATACATAGAGAGTATCCGCCCAATGGCAGAACCATATGGAATTTGCCGTATTGTTCCACCAGCTTCTTGGAAACCTCCATGCCTTCTTAAAGAGAAAAATATTTGGGAATGCTCAAAATTTTCTACCCGGGTGCAGAAGGTTGACAAGCTCCAAAACCGTAAATCATCCAAGAAGAGTAGAAGAGGTGGAATGATGAAGAAGCGTAGGAAGATTTCAGAGACCGAGGAGCTCATTCACAATCAAATTAGAATGCAGCAAAACCAAGAGAGATTTGGATTTGAACCAGGACCAGAGTTCACACTACAGATGTTTCAGAAGTATGCAGATGACTTCAGTGATCAGTATTTTATGAAAGACAAATGTAGAGATTCACCACCATCGGTGGAAGATATTGAAGGCGAGTATTGGCGCATTGTTGAAAGGCCGACAGAAGAGATAGAGGTATTGAAGAACTTAAAAAAGAGTGTCTATGCGCTTACAATTTAAGCTTTTGAAAAAAAATGCAATTCTATTAGTCCTGAATTTGAGATATCTTCTGGCCATGGTCCTGTTAAAGAATTTCTAGGTAGTTTGCAGTTCATCGCTGTTACTGCTGTAAATGATTCCTGACTAGCACTCATTACTAAATTATCATAGCACTTGAATTGAATATGATATCTTGGTAATGCATTATATTTGTACATATGAGGATACAGTCATGCTATCATCTAGCTTATCAGAAAATCTACTCTTACGTAGGTAATATATGGTGCCGATTTAGAGACTGGAACTTTTGGCAGCGGGTTTCCAAAGTTATCTCCTGAAATGAAATCTGATGTGGAAGACAAGTATGCACAATCTGGGTGGAATCTAAATAACCTGCCTAGACTACAAGGTTCAGTTCTTTCTTTTGAGGGTGGTGACATTTCTGGTGTTTTAGTGCCTTGGGTGTATGTCGGCATGTGCTTTTCATCATTCTGCTGGGTAAGATGCTTGTGAGAATATTCTCTTCAATTTGTGATTGTTTCTGTTAAATATCAAAGCTTTATTGTGACATCCTGAGATATTTGATTGATTTGAGTTGTGCCTGTTGACAGCATGTTGAAGACCATCATTTATACTCACTGAACTACATGCATTGGGGTGCTCCAAAGATGTGGTATGGAGTTCCAGGAAAGGACGCTGTGAATTTGGAGGCTGCAATGAGGAAACATCTACCTGAGTTGTTTGAGGAGCAACCTGATTTGCTTCACAACCTGGTAAGTTCTCTTTTGGTTGGTGATTGTCAGTTACGGCTTTAGGCATTAAAGCTCCACAGATAATGGTTGATTATGGACTATGCTGTAACGTAGTATACTGGGGCTATTTTGTGATTATGTTTTTTCATTTCTTAGGCATTTAAGACTCCTTCCCTCCCTCCTACATGCAGGATACAATCAGATATTTTTTTCTAAATGACAATGCCAATTCCTTCTGCAGGTTACCCAGTTTTCTCCATCATTGCTTAAATCTGAAGGAGTACCAGTGTACCGTTGTGTTCAGCACGAGGGAGAGTTTGTCCTGACATTCCCACGGGCATACCACGCTGGTTTTAATTGTGGGTTCAATTGTGCAGAAGCTGTTAATGTGGCACCCATTGATTGGTTGCCAATTGGACAAAATGCTGTTGAGCTTTATCGTGAACAAGCTCGAAAAATAACTATCTCCCATGATAAGCTGTTGCTTGGGGCTGCAAGAGAAGCAATAAGAGCTCAGTGGGACATCCTATTTCTCAAGAGGAATTCTGCTGATAATTTGAGGTGGAAAAGCATATGTGGACCTGATAGCACTATATGCAAGTCACTGAAGGTAAATGCCAACCACGATATATATAACACTACATAAGTAATGTTGGTCATTTCAAGTTAGTGATATCTAATATTTTTTATATTACTTTCCTTAGGCACGAATTGAGATGGAGTTGGCACAAAGAAAAAATATATGTCCTCCAACTCAATCTAGGAAAATGGATGCTGAATTTGATTCTACTGATAGGGAATGTGCAGTGTGCTACTATGATTTGCATCTTTCAGCTTCTTGCTGTTCATGTTCCCCTGACAAATATGCTTGTCTGGTACATGCAAAGCAGCTTTGCTCGTGTGACTGGGACAAAAGGTTTTTCCTATTTCGTTATGATGTCAATGAGCTAAATATCTTAGCCGATGCTTTGGGGGGAAAGCTGAGTGCCATTCACAGATGGGGTGTCTCTGATCTTGGATTAAGTTTGAGCTCATGTGTAAAAAGAGAAAAGGTCCAAGATTCGAAGACTGTTCGCAGATTAACTGATGGCCCAAGACGGTCCTACATGTCACAGGCATCAACAGTATCGTTGGTTCCTTCTTTTGTTTGCACTGAACAGAAAAATAATGAAAATAAGACGCTGGATGTAGATAGTCAGAAGACAAATAATGTATATCCTTCAGTAGAGCAGATAAAACCGGAAAATGTCTCACCTCCAAAGGAGCCATGTATGAAGTCCTGTCCAACAAACAATGTTACCAATCAACAAGAACATAATGGAGGAAGTGGAGGTCACAAAGGCTCAACACCAAACTTAACAGTTCCTTCTGGTCAATCATTTCCAGCAAATGCTGTGACAAGACCCGTAATTACTTCAGGTGAATCCATGAGAAGTGTGCATGGTCTGGCAGTATTTAAAGAGAGTAGAGAAACTACCTCTCGAACTGTAGACTGTACATCTTCACTTAGTGAGCATCACAACAGGATACCATCAATGATTGATAGTGGAGCCAATGTGAAGCCAGGTCTGGAAAGCTCAAATAGTTCTCATAGGTTGATGGCATCAGATTTCAATGCAACTCTATGTCATTCTTACAAGGATCAGGCACTCGCAACATTGGAAACTAATGCATCAGTGATGACTGATAAAGATAGCAGTCACACCCGTACTGCAAGTCAGCTGTTTGCCAATAATGCTTCAAGAACACAAAGTGCATCTCATGAAGCATTGTGTAGCGTCTCTGCTTCGAAACCACTCATGGATCCTTCAGTTGTAAAAAAGTCATATGGTGTTTTTGCTCCAGGCAGTGCCCATCTTGGGCATACAGCTTTTGGTAATCAGCAACTGAATGAGAGATGGCATCAAAGGCAATCTGATTCTGTATCCGGTGCAGAAGTTAGAGCTAGGGGACATATGACAGTACAGCCTGCTCTGGAGAACCACAGCAGGAATGGAGTTGCACAAAAGGGCCCACGCATAGCTAACGTTGTGCACCGATTTAAGTGCTCTGTTGAACCTATGGAAATTGGTGCTGTGCTATCTGGGAGGCTGTGGTCCTCAAGCCAAGCAATCTTCCCAAAAGGTTTGTTTTGGCAAATTGGCATACCTCTAGACATCTGTATTTTATGTGGTATTATTCGTGCTATTTCTATTGGAATGTTCAGGCTCAGATATGTGATTTCTATCTGCAGTTCCATATTTGCGATGTTCTTTTAGCATGCTTTCTCTTTGCAAATGCAGGGTTTAAGAGCAGAGTAAAGTACTTCAGTATTGTAGATCCAACACAAATGGCATACTACATATCTGAAATATTGGACGCTGGTCAGCAGGGACCTCTTTTTATGGTAAATTTTAGCTTTCTGTGCCTTTCATATGTATATATATTTTTTTCAGATACTCAGTAGAGTGTGTATCATTTGCATGAAGATAGAAGAAAGCCTGTCCCTTTATGATTCATCTAGGAAAGACCCTTGGAATATATGTATCTGTTCTTCAGAATCTTGATATTTTGTTGCATTTACAGGTGACCGTTGAAAACTGTCCTGGTGAAATTTTCATAAACATCTCTCCTACCAAGTGTTGGAACATGGTCCGTGAGAGGCTCAATATGGAAATAAGGAGGCAGCTCAATATGGGAAGAGCTAACCTTCCTGCATTACAGCCTCCAGGATCAATTGATGGTCTTGAAATGTTTGGATTGTTAACACCAGCAATAGTTCAGGTGCAGCATTGATACTTGTCATTCACTTGACATTCTTTGCAACACTGCTCCATGATGGCGGGGCTCTTTTATTATTCTAATTGACATCTCTTACGGCAGGCAATTGAGGCTCGAGACAGAGATCACATCTGTACAGAGTACTGGCTGTCAAGGCCCCATGCTATCATTGAGAATCGAGAGAGTCAGCATATGCCACCTCAGGATCCATTGCATATTGCACTGAGGGGGCTCTTCCAGCGGGCTAATTGTGATGAATTGCGAGCACTACGCAGTTTAATGATGACCAATAGAACTCTGGATGATAGTTCTAGGCAGCAGGCTTGCCAAATCCTCGATGAGGAGATCGCAAAGCAATGGCGCTGACCAGCGTAAATACAGGCTGTTGTACTAACCAATCATAGTTGGCATGAAATTTTTTAACGGGGTCAAGCAGTTTTAACTCTGAGGCTTGCTTCCTCCGTTGCCCATGTGCTCATTCTTTTCATTCTTGTGTCCATACACCATTCTGTAAGGTTTGCTACCTTATTGGGTGATATCGATGCCTTATTTACTACTACTGTGCTGCAAATTATGATCCTTATTACTTTTTTATCAGTTATTGCAAGTTGTGTGAACAAGCATGAGGCTACAGCTGGGTCACCCACAAGGAATTCACAAGTAAGAAGTACATGCATTTGTAATGGCATAATAGGGTTCTTTATTCCTGTTTCATTGTGGTTACTCAAGATTTTGTGAATTGTTAACGGCTAACTACTATATCACCAAATCACCAAATGCTGTATGATGTAAAATCCATAGATTCTGGATACTCTCCCGGGTCCTGAAACTTGTATTCTCCTCCTTTGGAAGAGCAACCATGATTATGATTTATGTATTCTCTTGGCATGCAGAGTCTAACTTGACTGAATCTGCTTCATTTTAACTCCATGAATGTGCTAATTTCCTTTTAATGAACAATACGCTAAATTCTTGTGAAGGCTGATATGTATCATTCGTTGTTCTACCCTGTGAGGATTAGCCAATGAACAGTGAATTTCCTTTTAATGTGGAACATTTTTATGTATGTGTAATTTATTGGCTATTTTTACCTGCAAATCAGGAGAGCAAATAGGCTTATACGGAGTAGTATCCAGTAGAATAGAGAGAGAGAGAGATGTATTCTCTCATATGTGTACTTTGCATTTTTCACAGAAGCCGTATCCTGTACCTGCATGCATGATACATTTGCAGATATGCATTGTCATGCACTGGCACATATAATGGTTACGGCTGCTTTTTTATTAATAAAGGCTTAAATGGTCATACTTGTTGAGGCACATATAATGGTTACGGCTGTTTTTTTATTAATAAAGGCTTAAATGGTCATACTTGTTGAGGCTAGTGTCACCAGAGAGTGAAAATGGGTGTGGAAAACACTGTTTGCGCACTGTACATAAAGTAGAAAAGTAATGATTGCGCACTGTATACAGTACAGATGCCTTTTCTGATGACACCAGCTAGAGTGCGATGCTACAATAGTTACTAGCCTTAGTTAGCACATAAATGTTGCATTGATCTGTGAATGGCCTGGAATATTTCCCTTTTCTTGCATCATTTGTTTTCTCGGAGGACGAACTGGCATTTCCACAATGGGTAATGTGTTACATTTATAAAGGATATGTAACCTGGTGTATATTCAATTCGAGCCTCTGCAATGGGCGATATATTTAACTATTTTAGTACTTTAATGTCTCCTTTCAAACGTGAGAATTTTTCCGGTTCCGTAGTTGTTTCTGTGATATCGAACTGTTTGTATGAAATCTGTGTGTAACTCTTATGAAATTTCTTGTGTTTCAAACGGGGCCTACGGTTGAGCTGGTCTGTATCTTCGCCCTTTTCCTATCATGTATGTGAATGGTTTGCGGAAAAAAAAATGATGCAAAACAGGGTGAAGATACGGATAAGAGTAAATTTCACTGGAGGTTTTGAAACATGTCTCGAGTTCTCATCTAGGTCCATGCACTCAGTAAGCATACCATTTGGGTGCCTAATTTTGCTAACTGTATCACATGGTCCAAAACCTCTCTAATCCTCTCTAACATGCCACCGTGGACAGCCATCGTGGCTCTGACGGGAGGGCCGCTGCTCCTCGCACGCTCGCACCTCATCTTCAGGCACCCAATCTTGGGCTATTGCTTGGGCGCCGCTGCCGTGCACCTCAGCACCAGCTGCAGCATCGCCACAATCTCCTTGAATCCTTGGATGACCTTGTCCTTCATAAGCTCTAGGTCGAACACCTCCGACGTCCACTCCACGCGCACCATCGAGGCAGCTCCACCACCACGCCGTCGTACGGGAGCTCGCTTGGGGCACCGCTCCGTCAGCAGCTCAAACAGCAGTGCAGCACCACGCCGAACGTGTACACGTCACCCGGCCCTGTGCGACGCCCAGGGACGCTGGCGGGGGCACCTCAGGTGCACGGTACCCTGCCGATTGCGCCGCCGCCGAGCAGCTGCGCCAGGCTGCAGTCCGCGAGCCGCGCCACGCCGAACGCCTGAACCTGTCCAGCACGATATTGGTGCTCTTCACGTTGCCGAAGCTGGTGTCCCGGAGGATGTTGGTGCGGCGTGCCGCTGCCACGCCGCCCGGAGTGGTGGATGTAGGCTAGGTCGCGCGCACCGGTTGCCGTGGGGGGGAGGGGGGGCCGGCGGGCCAAGCGGGGCCGCCAGCGGAGGTTGTTGTTCAGCGCTAGCCCAGCAAGCCACCAGTTGAGGAGGGTGGAGTGGATCAAAGGAATTTGCCGGGTATCCGACCCAAGAGGGGGTGAATTGAGTCGCTAATCGCTCAATTAAAACCTAGAGCTATCTAGTGCATAAGATAAATCTAATTCGCTCTACACATGCTAGTTAAGTCTAAGATTTATCTATGCGCTGTTTATCTTACCCAAAAAACATACAATCTAGAGCCAAACCTATTCAAACTAACTAGAAAGCTAAAGGCACACAAACAAAAACATGCGGAAACGTAAATGCGGTAAGTAAAGAGGTAAAGGCAAGGGGATGCAAACTCTCGGAGAGACGCGAAGATTTAACGTGGTTCACCACAAAGGGCTACGTCCACGGATTCGCCACCAAAGACAATATCCGAGCCAAACACCAAGACTCTCCCGATCACCGGCAAGTAAAGACTAAGTGCCACCAAGGCTTAGCCACCGCCACCGTCTCTCTCGGTCACAAGGCGTCGGATTCTTCGCTATGGAGTTTGTGGGGTCTTCTCATTCCCGCACAAGTTGTCGCTGCCGCTCCACACCAAGGAAGGAGGGTCTAGCAACGAGTACAAGTGGCTTGACCGCAGCCAAGGCTTCTCCAATTGCTCTCGCAGGAGCAACACATAAGAAGAGCTTGCAAACTCACTCTCTCTAAGCTCTAACTAGCTTGGATGATGCACTAACCTCTCATATGGTGGTTGGAGTGATGGATATGCTTGGAATACACCTCTACACTTGCTCTCAACTTCAGTGTCTCCAACTCACTTGAAATGGTCGGGTAGGATGGCTTATATAGCCCCCAAACACGAACTAGTCGTTGCTCCAACGGGCTGTTGACGCAGTGTAGACCGTACTATCCGCTCTAGGCATTTTTCAGAGACCGGACCATCCGGTCACTTTCCCAACGGACACTGAAATCCCACGTCACTGTATTTTAGTCCGAAGTTTAGTACGGTTTATAGAGACTGTACTATCCAGTCCATTGTGCACTATAAGTCCTTCAAAGTCTCCAGCCTTGAATTTCGTAGAACGGTCTATGGACGGTCTTGTGAGACCATATTATGTTACCTCTAGTCTAAAAGTTTGGTACCCTCGGGTTATTTGGTACGGTCTTTAAACGGTCTTCTAGACCGTACCTTCCGATCAGTGGATCTTCCAGCGGAACCCCCGTTGGAGTGGCTCTTCGGGCCTTTTCTTTGGCTCTTCTTCTTTATCCTTTAGACTTAAATACCTACGAATGTACATCTAAACAAATTCATTAGTCTAAGTATTGGTTATAAATCGATCCTCCAAACACAACCATGAAAAATGGATACAGCGGGGCTGCACTCGCTGCAGGAGGGTGCGGGCGGGGTTGTCATCCCAGCGCGCAGGCGAGGGGGCTACAACCATCGACGAATACTTCTTGGACACGCAGAAGGCCGCTAGGCACCGCGTCGAGGACGGAGGGCGCGGGAGGCCGCCGGGCACTGCGTCGTGGACACATGGCGCGGGAGGCTACCTGGCGCTGGATGTTGGGGACGGAGGGCGTGGGAAGACGCCGGTCGAGGATGGAGGCCCGACGCTTTACATCGCCATGGTACACACTTGAATTCTGTACATATTGTCATTGTCTAGAAATATCTATTGCGTGATGCATGATTTGAAATCATTGATGCTCAGGATGGGACGCAAAAGATTATGTTGCAGGGGATCGATGCATTGCGGGCGCCGCCCCATATCACCATAGCGAGGCCCCCCGTTCGTCATCATCACCGTCGTGGATACAGGGGCTCGCCTACGACACCTCGTCGCCGGCTGCCAAGGAGGCAGCTGCAGGGGGCTCCTCCATTCTGCGTCACTGCGCATGTGCGGGAGGAGAGGGAGCCCATGAAGGGGTGGCTGTCTGTCAGTGCCCGGGATTTCCTGACGTCCCGAAGGGAAGTTATGGAACGCCGTTTCCAAGACTTTCAGTCCGTTGTAGACCATGCTTTTCGAGATGGATGGATAAGATTGATTGTCAGGGCTCGTTTAGGAGAGCTCTGCTCCGTGTTGTTCAGCTCCACTCTAATTTTGTTATGCCAAACAAGTACAGCTCTGTAAATTTTAGCTTAAAAAAAAAGTGATGCTAAAAACCAACTGTATGTTATTTTTGGAGCTGAAAAAAAGTATTCCAGAAAACATGGTTCCAAACCATCTCATGAAATTGTAGAATAATTACCCACTCCACCTATTACACATGCCTCCCGTACCGGTTCGCAATAAAAAACACTCGATGCTTCTTCTTTCTTCGTGCGTCGCCGAACGCGGGCGGAGGGGAAATAAAAATCTAGCAATCAATTCTTCTTTCACTGTTAGTTTGTTCGCTCGTCGCGCCGGCCAGCCTGGGGCAGGGCGCTGCTCGCACGTCGCCGGCGTCCGTCGCCAGGCCGGGCTGCGCGCTTGAGGACGCCGTCGCCACCGCATCGAGGCTGCGTGCGGGCAGACGCCGTCGCCGCTGCATCGAGGCTGCGGGCGGCCGGCCGCCGCAACGGGGCAGCGCGAGAGCGGACACCGCCGCCGCCATGTCGGGCTGCGCGCAGGCTGACGCCGTGTTGGGGCTGCGCGTAGGACGCCGCCGTGCCAGGCTGCGGCGTTCCGCACGGGACACCGCTGTGCCGCATCGGGGCTGTGCGCGAGCGGACGCTGCCGCCGCGTCGTGGCTGCCCCACGCCGGCGTCTCGTCACCGGACAGGTGGCTCCCCACGCCGCGCGTCTCCTCACCGGCCGGGCGGATCCCCCCGCCGCGCACCTCATTGCCAGCCAGGCGGCTCGTCCCCACCGCGTGTCTCGTCGCCGGCCGGACCGCTCTCCCTGCCGCATGTCTTGTCGACCGGCAGATCCCCCCACCGCGCGTCTCGTCGTCGGCCGGGCGGCTCTCGCCTCTGCCGCGAAAAAAAAAAAACAAGGGTACGCTAGGCAAACAAGGAATAAAACGTCTATTTTAGAGGGAGATATGTCCGGTGCAATCAAGCTTACGGTGCAATCACCGTGCAATCTTACTAAGAAAAGTTTTAAAAAATTCTGAAAACAATCATGAATGTACATCGCAGCCTACCCCATCTATATATAAAAATTCATGGTCAAATTCATCCTACTCTAACAGTTACGAAAATAACAAATTTCTGACAAACGGTAATAGTGCAAATGCACCTTAAATTTGTCATGCTGAATTTAAGAGTTATTTAACTAATGTACGATGGCCGGTGGCTGGGTCTCTCAAGGCAGGTGGACAGCAATGGGAGACCTCCCATACTGAATTTAAGAGTTATTTAACTAATTGTCATCTTTACGGATGGCGAGCAATGGTTTGCCATCCTTATAATGGTAATAACATATTTGCCATTCCAATATAGAAATTGCTAATTATTTGCCATTTTAGCCTACGTGGCAAGCCATGGAAACCATACGCGGTGGCAAAGGCGGGGAAAAGACACAAATGCCCCTGCCTTATCTCTTCCTCTCTCCCTTTCTCCCACCGATGTGTAGGCCCAGGTGTGCAGGCTTCTTCTTCCTCGCGACAGGTTGGAGGGCGGTGGGCGTGGCCTCCTCTCCCACAGCCGGTACTCGGCGTCGGCCCCCGCGCATGGCCGCCTACTCGCCTTCCCCACCCGCGCTCACCTTTCCTGCCGCGCATGGCCGCCTGCTCGCCTTCCTCGCCCGCGTTCGCCTTCCCCGCCCGTGCTTGCCTTCCCTGCCGCGCATGGCCGTTCGCGTCATCCCCCCGTGCCGGTTGCCCGCGATCGCCTTCTCCGCCGCATCGCCGCCCGTGCGTGCCTTCCCCGCCGCGCTTCATGGCCGCCCGCGGGCGCCTTCCCCGCCGCGCGCCTGGAGAGGCTGGGGGCCTGGTGGCGGCGGGAGAGGCTGTGGGCGTGGCGGGCGGCGACGGGAGAGGAGCATGGAGAAGAGGTGCGGCGGCCGGCGGGGCGACGGGCGTGGCTGGCGGGGCACGGCAACGGATGGCGACATGCGTTGAGAGGTTGAAGACGAAGGGGACTGGTATCGGGTCCATCCATCAGTGGCTAAAGGAAGGACATTTGTGTTTTTTTTCCCTGTCTTTGGCACCGTGGATGGCTTCCGTGGCCTGGCACGTAGGCTAAAATGGTAAATAGTTAGCTATTTCTATATTGAAATGGTAAATATGTTATTACCATTCTAAGGATGGCAAACCATTTTATGGATGGCAATTAATTAGATATCTTTAAATTTAACTGTAGTTTACGCAGTAGTGATGGATAGGGAAAGAAAAATTTTAGTGGATGGTAGGTAGAAAAAACATGACAAAAAAAAAAGTTAAATGGATGGCAGATAGGAAAGACTGAAATTTTCAGTGTCATAAAAGACACGTTAATTTATTTGGAGATAAAGAATTTTCTTAAACCCTAGTCAAACCCTAGCGCTGTAGTCCGCTAGCAGCCGTAACAATCCCGGTGCGCCGCGTTCGGGTTCCGTCGCCGCCGCTGCTGCTGCCGTCGGCGCTCCCCCTCCCTCGGTTCGTTCTCCACTCTCCCAGCGCTTCACATAACCGCCCAAACAAATGCTCTCCGCCACCAGCGCCGGGCACCGCGCAGCGGTCACATCCCTGCGGCAACGGGACCCCCTTCCCCATCGCCAGCCACTCTGCGCTCCAATCGGCATGGCGGCGACGAGGCGGTGGATGGCGACGACGAGGCTCTCGGTCGCCAACGCCCTCTCTAGCCAGACCGTCGAGGCCACCCTCCCGGCGCCCCCCAAGCTCTCCTTTCCGATACTGGTACCGAACCTCTGCGTTGGCTGTGGTTTGAGGGTTATGTTATGTTTCGTTTAAGTATATGTCAGTCTCGTGTTGGGAATGGAGGGCGACGCAAATGGTAAAGATGGATGTCTGGATGATGATCCTGGGGAGTTCTTCATATAAGAAATTTGATTTGATTGTTCCCCTACTCGCAGCTGTTTATTGATCAGCATCTCTCATAGTTGATCTCAGTCTGGCCATTGGCAGTCAGTCTGTCAATTTTTGAAATAGATAAACAAAAATGAATGAAAAGGCTGGTCCTTGGGTGATATGGTACCAGACTACCAGAGTTATCCTGGTATTACCGAGTGGATGTTTGATATTTGGTCAGTGGATGTGAGTGTAGGCCATACAACCACATTTTCATCTTTCTCCTTAGTCTCCCTACTTACAATGCTGAATTCTGGTTAGCCCATGGAGAAACCCTTTTCTGATAACAAATAGGTGTACCTTGCTGACAACCTGCTTTATGGCCTTTAGGATATTGTGTTATCAAATTTTATATAAATTTTCCAAAGGAAAACGTTAGTTTTTCCAGAGATACCTGATTTTGCAGATAAACTTGAACATTAGCTATTTGTCAAATTACTTCTGCTGATCACAGTTTCAGTAAAGCACAGTTGAATTGCTAGTGCATTCCACATGGCTTGAAATATGTAAACGTGTTACTGTGTCATCACAATTATATTCCAATTACTATAGAATCATTTACTTCTGCAGGTCAATAGTTGCACTGGAAAAATGGGAAAGGCTGTTGTTGAAGCAGCTGTATCAGCTGGTCTTCAGTTAGTTCCTGTATCATTCAGTGCCATGGAGGTCCCTGATGGAAAACTTGAAATCTGTGATAGAGAAATTCATATTCATGACCCATCTGAAAGTGAAAAAGTTCTCCCTTCCATTGTTAAGGAATACCCAGACCTCATTGTTATTGATTACACTGTGCCTGGTGCTGTTAATGGTGAGTGTATTAATAATTGCAATGGAAATTTGTGGATATTCTCTTCTTCGTTAATGTGCCCTCAAGAATTTTTTTTGGTTGCATTAAACCTGATGTTTTTCCAAATCGCAAATAGGATCCTAGTCTCCAAGGCACTGACTAGGTGATTAATCGTGACTGTATACTAGATGCGATTAATTTTGGGCTAGTTGAACAGGTTGACAAATCAACCTAGGCCGCTAGGCGATATATTGCAGTATTATGCCTTATCAATTGGCTATCCATATTGGGTTGAGGGCGCAAAGATGGAGTAGGTGTTGAACAAATTTACACAAAGCAAGAGTGGATCACTTGTTGGTTTGAAAACATGTCATAGTTCTTTGTCTCAGTTTCTTGAAATTGGCAAGGAGAAAAGTAACCAAAAGTTGTTGAGTGTCCTAGGTCAAAATAACAGGGCTCTAGAATATATACAGTCCTCGGGTGGCCTGGCCTTGTGTGCTGCTTGGCTGAAAGAACAATGTGTTGGTCTGCCCAGCTAGTCAAACGACTGGATAAGTCCGATAGTCGTGACTAATCAATGACTAGATGGCTGATCACTCGACTAGGCGAATTAATTGAACCGAAGCACCTAATTGATGCCCAAGGAGCGATTTGTCGATTAATCATTGATAAATCGATATTAATTGAGTTATTTGAAAACACTGCCTGACATTTACTGCCCAATTCTGATATTGTGAATATCCACAAAAAGTGCAGTTTGAATTCCCATCATCCCAAAAATAGTATCATTCTAGTAATCCTAAGACAAACAAGCCCTTAAAAGAAAATGACCTAGGTGCCCCACATTATTGTAACCTTTCCTATGCTTTGATGTTTTGTTTGCTGTGCTGATTAATGCCAAAACTAGGAAACAACCACCGAATGAATGCTTTGTTCATTTAGATTAGATGGGCCTGACCTACCTTGTCCGAAAGCTAAAATGATACTCTTTGTTGCACAATTTTGAACCCTAGAATGACACTCTTTCGGTACAGGGTAGTATTAGTTAGGCAGTTTGTTAAATGATTTTGAAAATATTATAATGTGGCTATGCCTATATTCTATTGCCATTGTGTAATAGAGAACATGGTTATCGTATTAAGAAAGTTGCTTTACTTTAGTGATAATGGAAAGTTAGCACCTTGCTAGAAAACAAAATATTATGCTTCTTCATCTTACCGCAGCCTGCTTAAGTGTATATATTTATTTATTATGACTAGGAAAATTTTTGCTATATACTGTTTCTTTTTTTATGTATTATCATTCACCATCCTTGTTGATAATGATAGTTTATTTGATATGCAGCCAATGCTGAACTCTATTGCAAATTGGGTTTGCCATTTGTAATGGGCACTACTGGTGGAAATAGGCAACAGTTGCACAAAACTGTGCAAGATGCGAATATTTATGCTGTGATATCCCCACAGATGGGGAAGCAGGTCTAGTTATTATCATCATGTGGTCAACAATTATTATCATCATGTGATAAACAAATAAAGATATTTCAACTTATTCATTTCTTAGGTTGTTGCTTTTCTTGCTGCCATGGAAATCATGGCAGAGCAATTCCCTGGTGCATTTTCAGGATACAAACTGGAGGTATAGTTTGACATCTGCCTTGGAAAAATTAACATTTCCTGTTTCATTCTTTGTTGTCAATTATCAAAGACCTAAAATACCTATGGTACATAGCTTTGCAATTGTCCAAACGATGCAGAAAATTCAAGTGACTACTAAAAATCTGAAAGAACCTAATGGCAAATGCGTGGAAGAAGTACCAACAGGCAAAAGCCATTGCATTAAAATTGGAGCACGACAGTTTAGTGGAAGTTTAGAACAAGGAGGGGAAATGTTTGTAAATGAAAAATATTTGGTTCAATGTTGATATGCTAATGAGTTAAACCTATGTTAAGCCCGTGGTAAGTTGGTGACAAGTTTTTTTTGTTCTCCTTGCTTAATCTAATAGACTTAAACCCAGCTACAGAACCAGAATTGTTGTAGGCACCTCAGGTGCAAAGGCGCTAGATTTTGAAATGCTAAAATTTTTTAAAAATATCATACTTAATGGTCTTAGAAAAATATCATGAGTTTTGATGAGGTATTGTACTCCACACTAAATTTCAAGTTCAAATTCAATTTTGTTTGTGTGATACTCCATCCCAAACATTAAGGCATATATAATTTTGAAAAAGTCAACATTTTAAATCTTTGACTAACAATTGAGTGAAATCCATAAACTTTTTGTGTATGCAAGTTATATATGATTATAATTTAATGTGATTATAATTTTGTCTTTGTTGATAAAATATTTTTAAAGAAAGTGATGGTCAAAGTTTCATTTTAAAGACCGTATAAAAAATCTATGTGCCTTAGTTTTTGGGATAGAGGGAGTATAAAGTAAAAAATTTCACACACACGGCATTTTTTCCCTCTATTATTATTGTGCCTGATTTTTTTTCATTTTTATATCTCATAAACATGATTGATTTTGAATCTGAATTTTGCATGGATGTAGAGCATGAGCTTATTTGCAGCTTATGAATTTTTCATACTGCTGTAGAAGTTTTAAGTATGGTTTAGGGCATCTGTACCTGAGATGCAGGCAGAATGGGCTGTTGGCCAATAGGTGACAAGTGTACTGTACACACCAAATCTGTAGGATTTATTCTTTCCGTACATAGACTTGTGACCTCTTTCTCCTGCCCTCTCTCCCCTTGTGTTGTCCCCCTAGCTTTCCCAAGTTCAGATGCATCTCTCAAATGGAACATTATGATTTTTCTTTTCCTTTTTCCTGAACAGTAGAACAGTCATTTCATAGAGAAATTTGTTGAACCTTGTCAGAATGGGCAATCAAACAGGTCCTTATATCTTTAGTGGAGAAATATGCCTGTTTACCCTCACTTGCTCAGCTAGGGCTGATGACATGGGACTTTTCCAACCTCACCATGAGCTTCTTGTGAAGGCAGTTCATGGCCGTGATCCCACTGCCTCCTTTGGGCTTGGCTATACAAGCCCTGATCACTCCATGACAATGCTTCCTCAACATAACCAGCCATAGGAGAGCACCAGCAGCCATCACTTCCTTAACTAAAACCGACAACAGAAGAATGGCAGTACCAGCACCTCATACTAGCATCTGCAGCACCACACTGGCTACTGCCAGCTTCACAGACGGCCTTTGTCAGTTCCTGTGCCAACAGAAGTCCCCACGCAGGGGCAACACCTTCAACACCATCTCCTCATGACCGCCAATCTTCGAGATCACACGGGGCCAAACTGCTGAACTAGCACACATTATATCATTCTTGATTAAATGCCAACAAGCTTGGTAAAAGCATCATGTAAACCCGTCCGGGCCAGGGGCCTTGTCAGATGGCAGTTCTGAGATTGTTTTCCACACCTTTTCTTCAGTAATGGGAGCCTCTAAAGAAGAAAGATCATAAGAAGCCATATCAAGTTCGTCCAAATTGACTGACATCCCTTTCGAGGCTGGTTCCAATTAACCTAAGGAAAAAAAAATCATATTTCACCTTTTCTTTATCCTCAGGCTTGGAGAAAATTTGGTCTCCGTCAACTATCTGCCCAATGAAGTTCTTACTTCTGCAATGTCGTGCTGAACTGTGGAAGAGCGCAGTATTAGCATCTGCTTTGAGCCAAGTCAATGTGGGATCGGCTCCTAGCCATGCTTCTCTTCAGAGAGGACAAGGCTAAAGTGTGTCCTTTGAGCTGATTTTTGAACCAGACCTCAACATTTGATAAAATCCGGACATCTTGAGCTATTTCCAATTGTTGGAGAATTTCTCTTGTAAGAGCCAGCTGGGTTTTGATATGTCCTACGAGTACATTCTTTTGACTCCAGCTTTGCAAACTTCTGCTGGTTGCCCTTAACTTCATTGCCAGGGTATCAAAGGAACTTGAACTCTGCTGCACTGACCTCCACCACCTCTTGGAAGCCATCTTGCTTGGGCCAAAAGGCCTCAAAGTGAAATCTTCTTTTGTTCCCTCCCTGGGGTTGATGCCTATGATGCCCTCCGTCTCTCCATAGCTGCTGCTACCTCTCCCCTCTCCATGCACTCCATCTGCTATGGTGCCCCCTTCCACTCTCCCTTCCCCTCCTATGGATCCAGAACCCTATAGGACTCCAACAGGTCGTGCAAAATGTTCTTTATGGGTATTTTGCACAGCAGATTAGACTATCTAGTAGGTTGTGAAATGTGGATATTCAAAGGGGCCATAGATATGGATTTGGAAATGGGATTATAAAAAATGAGTATGCATGGTCTGCTGGATAGTTTACATGAAGTGGACGGAAGGTCATACCCTTTTAGCACAAAGGTTCACTAGGATAACACATATTGTAGTGTTTTTATTTTCTGATTGTCTGTATTACTAATTGTAGTTTTTTTCTTGAATAATCATGGCTGTCCGAAGCACAACATATTATCAGTTTTTTGGTTAATCTTTTTTCCCCAATTGGCACACCTCTGCAGGTTATGGAGTCCCATCAAGCAACAAAATTGGATATTTCTGGGACTGCCAAAGCTGTTATCTCTTGCTTTCAGAAGTTGGGTGTATCATTTGACATGAATGAGGTAATGCTTAAGGAATTTTACAATTATCATGTTTGAATTTTTTTTTGGCAACAATACAATACTTGTGATGTTTCTCTAAGGATAATTTTAATAGCCTTGGAGGTTTGTCATTTTCCATACCTATTTATAAAAAGCTGCAAGTATGTAATAACGAATGCTTGAACCTTTGTCTTTCTGTGCGTCTTGCCCCTGCGTCACCTTCTTCGGTGGACTAGTGCCGCTGCAGCAAACTCTATGCCTCCACCCTCACCACCTTGCTGCCGGAAGGTGCGCGGCCAGCAGGGATGGTGGTGGTGCGGCAATGTATACTCCTCCATCTCTGATGAGAAACATCACGTATAGATAGATATGGTTCATGAGCATTCAAATATCTTCCTTATAATGTGGTTCTAGCCTTTGTCTGAGTGAGCATCGTTGAATGCTGTTGATAGTTTTGGTCCTGAGTTTTTGAATACATCAATTCATAAGTAGACACTAGACAGTATTATGTGGGTTTATTTGTTCTTTCAGTGCCGCAGACCAAACTTAGCTTACAGTGAGGAAATGTATGCTGTTTTTGCTGGTTTTACTTTCTCACAATGGTCTACCTGTTGATGTTTTAGGTAAAACAAGTTAGGGATCCTGAGGAGCAGGTTACCTTGGTCGGTGTCCCAGAAGAACATCTTGCGGGTCATGCGTTCCACATGTATCATCTCACTTCACCTGATGGAACGTAAGTTTCTTACCTCTTTGCTAGGCAGCCGTATTATATTTTTAGGGCCCTGCATAGGGTCATGAACTGTTGAACAGAGCTAATTACCCTTGTATTGCAGTGTTTCGTTTGAGTTTCAGCACAATGTATGTGGTCGGTCAATATATGCAGAAGGAACTGTTGATGCTGCTATGTTTCTCTACTCAAAGGTGAGGATCTTCAGACGCCTTGTTGTCGTTTGATATTCCGATAGTCCTAGTTTTGGTTACTGGCAGGCTGAAGTTGACTTCCCATGCTATTGCAGATACGTTCCGGGGCGAGCAAGAAACTGTATGACATGATTGATGTCCTGAGAGAGGGCAGCATGAGATGAGATCTATGCTAGCATTAGAAGAGTGCTTATTTTGCCCTGGCCCCGATTTGCAAGTTCAATTCCACAGTTAATTAGGTCACTTTTTCGATGTATCCATACCGATTGACCAGTTTTTGATATAACGCACTTTCAGTTTTGGATTGGCAATTTCCTCGAGGGGGAAGATATCTGGGTGATTACGCCTATACATCTAGGTTTCCTGCCCCCTCCATGGTACCATAGATGGGCATGGCTTAAACCTGCTAATGCGTGGAGTTCCAAACCAAAACCAACCGAAACATAAGATAATTACCACAACTCAATCCAAACCAAACTGTTTTAGGTTTTACTCTACAATGAACCAACGAAATTGTCCCAATCTGATTTTCACACCGGTTTTAACTTGCAACCCATGAGCTTTTTTTCGCACTAGTGTCATATCCATTAAATAACTAAATTTATTACTGAGTCTTCAGCTGTGTTTGTTCTCTCGGCTTCCTGCAGCTGACGACCACTTTGGACTAGGATTCTTCCATCTGTCAGCGTAAATGGACTTGCAAGAAACTCCAAGAATGGATCCAAGACAATTATCTGCAGAGCGGATAACTAAACCAGTTGAACCAAACTGAAAACCGTTATAACTACTAATAAACCAAACCTATTCTATATCACACATTGTTTTCTACCGAATCAAGCACAGCCATATAAAAAACCAATCCACCAAAGTTGGTTCAAGATCAAACAATTAGCACGTTTACATGACTGTTTGCTTGTGATTCTAAGAGGTACTCCCAACCTACACACATCTTTCCACACAGCGCCCCACCTTGCTTAGAAAATCAAGAACCTCACTTCAGAACATGGGGCGGAACACGGGGTTGCCCTAGTTCTGACAATGTTGAAATTTTCACTATGAAACCTATGCATTCCAATCATCTTGAACTCTCACCCATCATTTCAACGCCAAACAATTCAGTTTTTACGTTTCATGCCTCAATCCATGGCCGACATTCAAATCAATCATTATTTTACAACCAGCAACTTAAAGTTCAAAGTTGCTTGATAATAATAAATTGTCTAAAATTTCTCACATAATATTACAATATATTTTGTACTTTAAAATGCTAGACCATACTGAAAGTGCATCTTGCCCTCTTTGTGAGTTTTGGTGATTGGATGACAAACAAAATTAAAGGGCTAATGTCTTTATTGAGTTTGAGTAGGTATTGACTATTTAAGCAAAGCTCATATAGTCTATCCATTGAAGAAATAGCTAGCATTTTGTTAAGGCAAAAGAGATAATGTGAGAAACATGACCCTGAGAGGTAATTATTTTGGTGATTAATGACAACTCTAATTGGTGTTACTAATGAGTTCATGACATGAAGGTTTCATTTACTATGATCGTGCTCATTGGTTGACCAAAGGATACCCCTCATCTAGCGAATTTTTGAAGGACGGCAATGGATTGGATCATCTAGCGAGAAGAATAAGGATTGTTAGCGGTGTCGCAAAGTCGAAAGGAGGACAGTTAGAGGTTGCTTTGCTAGTTTCTAGATAAGCCGTACTATCAAGGGGGGGGGGGGGTCAAGGCGAGTAGCTTGATAGACCTTAACTCAATACTCAATTTTGAGTGCATTTTGGTCCTAAAGCTCAAGCATTCTCGTGGAAACTCTGTGGTGATGTCGTGTTTGGCGAGGGTTTCAAGTGGAAATCAAACAATCATGACGGTGAATGTTGAGTCCACACTTTTGGGTCAAGTGTACATCTCTGATTAGAGTTTAAAATCTATTTGAATAGTCCAAGTCCACTGGTATGGATGGATTATGGCATGGTTCCAACAACTAGTGATTTTGTTTCCAAAATGGAAAACCGGTTTATTTTGAAAGGTCCAGTAGTGGATGCCGTGGGCCACGGCGAATGGTGAGTCCCGTGGCAGGTTTTAAAAAAAAAGTGGTATGGGTGGAATCGACTGATTGAGCCGTGTGCTATCTGGATTGTCAGGTCTAGTAGCATTTTTGGTTTAATAACTCAGCTTGCCTTCTGGGGAAAGAAAAAGTGATTTATAAAAATATTTAAAAATGGACCCCGGAGCAAAAGCTTGTTTGTTCCAAAATATCCAAAAGCTCCACTAAATACTATGCATGTAGAGAATAGCAAATCCACAAGTTCCTTGGTTAAGGTGGGACTTCCCAAGATCGTGTAAGGGCTACACCTACTTCCCAACTTTGCACGTGGCATTTGAGCCATTGTTATGTCTTCGCTGCGTATATTGGACTACGTGTTGGGATCCTCCTCTTTTGTAACATGTTATGTGTGGTGATTCAGCTTGTAGAGTTGATCACCTAGGTTTTTGGTTAGGCTCATTAGGGTCGATCTGTACTTATCTGATAAAAGGTTGTGGCTATCAAGCTCTGGAAATGGTAACACGCACATTTCAGTCCCCGTGAGGACATGGGTGTTTCAGTCACTGACCAATGCCGTTCACTTTGCTTTTCCCATTTTTAAAACAATTTTTCAAAACAATCCTTATTCCACAATTCTCATAAAGTAATTCATCATTTGAGTGTATAATTTTCCTAAGCGCAACTATGTCAACGATTGGTTCAGGGTGGTTGCATGTTTTTTCTTAGCAGCAAAATAATATTCATATTTTGTAAAGTAAATAGGGCATACAGTTGTGTTTATAAAACTAGGTAATTTATGCATCAAATGAGGATTCCATTGGACTTACCTCGTCGATGCTTTCGTTGCAACGGAGGTCAGCGATCGGCTCTTTGGGCTCCTGCTCGGCAACGGTCACTTGCATCAAGTGAGGAATATAGTGGACTTACCATCCTTGATGCTTTTGTTGCAACGGAGGTCGAGGGTCATCTCTTCAATGTCTTGCTCAGCAACAATCACTTCTGGCTTTGGATGTTCCCTAAGATAGTATCTACATGCACACAAAATAAAACACAAATAAAATAACAATCATTCATGCACTCATGCCTAAAATACTTTGAAAAGGGTAGAACTGAGAAGGGCTTGATTTTAGAAGAATTTAGGAAAAAGAATAGTTGACATTAGGGTTAAAATGGAGAAGTTATGAGTATTTTTGGCTAGTGGGTAATTGATAGACTTTTTGGAAAGTTGTATTGTGTTTCTAGGACTTTCTCGGTCTACGGCCTGTTAAACAATGTATTGACCTGGCTTGAACCACTCCAGGCAGCCTAGCCCGTAGTGTGGTGCAACTTGCCTAGGCATAAGTGAGGGACTTGAGTGGACTGAGTCTAGTCTTTCGTCCTGGCTGTGATGAGCACTTGTCAACCACGAAAGATCTACTAAAGAACTAGTAGGCATCTCCTAAGTGTGACCTAGAGGAAAAGCCCTCTCAAGTGTACTATGAGGCGACACCAGAGTGGACTTGGCGTGTCAAAACACTGTTGAGTACACTGACAGGTGGCCTACGGGGTACTTGGGTCTGTGCTTGGCTTCAGATGTACTAGGAGTTAAGGCGAAGGCTTGGTGACTTAAAACCACCATATTAAGCCCATTATTGTTTCTTGGTTCCAACGTTAAAATTGGGGCTTAAGATCGTGTCTCGGTTCCATTGTCAAAATCGGGGTCCAATAATGTTTCCTGGTTCGTGTGTCAAAACCAGGGGTTGAAGAAGTGATTTCCGGTATTACCATTAAAACCGGAGCTACCCTAAGGGAAGGACTACTAGACACATGTAGGACATTGGGAGATTACTTCAAGCCTAAGAAGATCAAAGACTTAATCATGTTTGTCTATCCGAGTTACATGACATCTTCATTTCATCCATTGAGGCATTTTTAGTGTGGAGTCTATAACTTAGGGGGTTGTTTGCAAAAATATCCATATAGTTTAGGGTTTATGTCTTGTAGTATAAATAAGAGGGATAGGTTGATTAGGGCTTCACTTCTCTCACATTGGGAAAACCTAGGGTTAGCCCCTAGCAAAGCACTTCATGAGAGAGTCCTTATATTTCATCTGAGTTCACCATTTAAAGGGTAGAAGAGGGTGGGAAGCTTGGGCTTGATCCAATGATTTCTTGCACGAATTTGAGACCCCTTTGGGCCAATCTATAATTATATCTTTGCAGCAAGCTTTGAGTGTCCCTTGTTTCGCCGCTTCTTCTCTACTTTGGTTTTTGGAGACGATTCTTGGTTTTTGGTTGTTTTGTTTTGCCAAGGGTTGTATCCTTTCTTTTGTTGCGTTCTTGGCTAGCTATGATATGGAGGATCTGAGCTTTTCATGCGCTAAATCCATTGGTTCCACGAGCAGTCCCCGGTGATCTTGTTCTTGACAATGTGCTTCACTTCTTGAGGAGTCAAATTTGTGAAGAATACATGGTCTTTTGGAGTGGATCTAGTGGGAATAGTTTATTAATGTCTTAGACGAGCTTCTCTCAAAGTTCCGTGAACATTGGATCTTGTTTGGTATAGTTTTAGACAAGTTTTGGGCAAATTCGTGGGCTGTTTTCTGACATCAACCATCTAGTGGTGAACGGCGGACAACCCAGAAGTGAAGCACATGCAGTCCGTTGTTCAAACTCAAGGGTAGAGTTTTTGAGGCCTGGCTACCTTCTGTTCACCGGCCCGTCCGGTGGTTCAATAGTGGACATTCCCTGGTGCAACGGCCAACATTCCGCCATGCACACCGAACCGTCCAATGCGTGTTATCGTTTGACCATCTAGTGCACAGTTTTTATGTGATATTTTGCTTGTTTCGCATCCCGTCTTTTGGGCGTTTGAGTGAGTGCTTCCTCTAAGCTTTCCTTGATGTGTCCTAGGGTCAGTAGCACCCCATTGCTATGTGATCTTGCACAGTGTGAGGAGAGAGGGTTTTGTGGATTGAAAGATTTAGGTGTCGACCTATTCACCCCCTTTAGGTTGCCTTCCTTAGTCCTCAGCGAGCGCGGCCCACCGGACCGGTGCAGTGCGAAGGGGCGGGAGAGGGGACATGGGGAATGGTGTGAGCAGCATGGATGTGGGATCCACTTGTCAGTGAGAGGGTGAGGAAAATGGTGCTAAGGTTGATGGCGGCTAAGTTCTAGGTGAGGCCAAACCGGCTGATGGGGATTCACCGGTGGTGAGCTGGTTTTGGCGACGAGACTTCACTGGCAAGGGAGGGAGTGGTGGGGCTAAGCCGGCTATGATAGTGTGGGTGTAGTGTGTAGAGCTAGCAGCGTGAGGTGGTAGTGATGGTGGCCAGGTGGTGGCGGTAGCTGGGCAGCGGCGGGTTTGTAGGTGAGTTAAGGGTTAGGGAGGGGGTCCTGCGTCTGGTGGAGCTCGCGGCACACGTGTGCGGGAGGGATGGGAGGAAGACGACGAGGGGAGAGCCATTGACAGGAGGGATGGGTGCAGTAAGAGGGAACATGTGCGGGAAGGGGAGAAGGGCGCTAACTAGAATTAAATTCCGAAGAAAATTTTTTAAAACCTGTAGTAGTAATTATTTAGTGTTTTTTATTGAGACGATTCCTTCATTGCCACCAGAAATTTAGCCCATTCCTTCAGTGCCACTAAATTTTTGGAGTTTCCTTCGCTGCCACCAAATTTTTTTTCTACTTCCTTAATTGCCACTCCCGTCAACTATCTGTCAAGTTTCTTTCACTGACAGCCTGGGCCCACAACTCCCTCTATCACCCTCCGTTATCCCCCCCCACGACCTCTTCTCCTGGGTGCGCGAGCGCGGCGGTGGCGGACGAGCGCGTGCTGGGGCGGGCGGAGGCGTGGGAGCCCGTGTGGGAGCGGCGGTGGGTGTGGCGCATTGCCGGGCAGAGCTGCGGCAGACGCGCGTGCGCGGCAGCAGGTGGAGGCGCGGGAGCGGCGTCGGGCGGAGACGCGGCGGACGGGCGTGCGCGGCGGTGGGCGGAGGCGCGGGAGCGGCGCCGGGCGTTGTCGTGGGCGCGGTGGCGGGCAGAGGTTCTTCCTGCAATCGAGACGATTATAAGTTACTGTCAGATAGTACTAACTACATTTGTTTGCCGATTGCTGAAAACAAGAACTAATCTTGAACAAAAGACGCACGAACTTGCCCAAAACAAGAAATATGAGTATTATTGACGAAAACCATTATGATGAAAAATAAAAATGTCACAGGATAGTAGTCATTGTATGACGAATTAGGAGATTTCGTCACTAAGCAAATGTAGGGAGTACATTTGTGACAGACATAAAAATTTCATCATAAAAGGTGTGACAATCTGTGACATTTTGAAATTTCTGAAAGTCTACCTTTGTGACGTTTCTATTCTATGCCAAATATAGAATCGTCACGTAATATAAGCCCTATAAACATGTTTTCTCAAGCATTGGAGCTTAGTGTTACCATTTAAAATCTTATTGAGTGCTATAATTATCATGTAAGTTGGGTAAGATGTCTAACCCTTAATTTATTTGCATTAGTACCATATAAGTATGTGATGAAGTGTAGGATAATAGCAATAATCAAGGTAGATGTGCTAGATAAGTTGGTCTTACATATGTGCAAAGTAATGCACATACGTTCACTACTCCCTCCATCTTGGAATATAAGGTCTACTTCATCGGTTCCTCCCTCTTGAAATATAAGGTCTTTAGAGTTAGTTTTAAGTACAAATGTTTACTACCAACAAAGTGGTTAATAATTAACTTTATCATTTAATTTAACAAGAATGTAATCTTGAAGTATACAATATAGTATTGAAGACTAATGCCGCTTATGTTATTCATAGTACTTGTATTTTGATTGAAATGCACATTTTTGCATTTTATTAACAACATATTTATGTTATCATTCTCTCTAGGGTTCACATTCCTTCAAAAAAATAATTTATTTATGTTTCTTTAGGGACTTATTTTGGTTCGAGGAACATCTCGTCTAGCTACGGCGTCCGGCACGCGAGACGGGGCGTCGGGGGTGGCGTGCGACGCCGGCTTCCGGGCTGTCGGGATTCAGGTTCACGCATCCTGCGGGATGCCCGAAAACACAAAGCAATCAATCAGCCAAATTAGGAAAGCACAATTAGGAAGGTGGGAAACGCAAGTGATCCTCTCGTTTCCTAAAACATGGGTCGGTATGGGTAGAATTTATGTGAGAAGAGAAGAGAGAAAATGGATGAAACATTTTGCATCTATGGGTTTTAGGCCTTTCCATCCTTTTCTAACCTTTTCCAAATTGCGTAGTGGGGCCAGCATGAGGGGTATAGGTTGACCATCTCAGGTAAAACAGATTTTCACAGAACTCGCTCTTTTATAGTGTAGAAAATATTGAATGACACAAGAAAATATTGTCATAGAATACATAAATATTGTCATAGAATGACACAAGAAAAGATTTTCCAAATATTGCTTTTTTCCAACCTTTTCCAAATTGGGTATACATGGGTCTGTGACGTTTTGGTCAACATTGAATGACACAATAAAATATTGTCATAGAATGCATGAATTTAGTTATTATAATGGAATCGTCATAAAATACAAGTAAGGACCATAAAGACATGGTCACCGAATACCTTTGATGACGCTAAGCAAAGCGTCATAGAACATGTACAATATTGTGACGCTTTTGCTAACAACGTCATCGTTATCATTCTGTGACGGGGATTCTGTGACGTTCTTTGTGACGCAGCAAAAATGTCACTGTTTCTCTTTTGTGACAAAATATGGTGCTTTTAATGACGATATACAACCATCACATATACTCAAATCTCTTGTAGTATTGATTACGCTCCTCCGATTGAAATCCTCGCGTTTTCCTCTCTTCTGCACCTTGGAGACCGACTGCGAGGTGGACTTTGCGCGGCCGCTCGATTATGTGGAGCCCCACCGCCGACCGTCGCCAGCAAAGCCAACGACGAGAAACAGCCAGCCCGGTTCACCAGTGCCGTGACGCGGATGAACTGCAAGATGGTGGAGCAGTAGCAGCCTGCCGCGCCGGTGCTCGTCGTGGGCGGACGTGGTGGCCGGCCGCGGCAGCCAATCCAGTTTACCGGCACTGCCGTGCAGGTGGACGGCGAGCCGGTGGAGGCGCCGCCGGAGACGACGCCGTCGCTTGCCGCGCACGCCCGTCCGCCGCATCTCCGCCCACCACCACAACGCGCCTCCGCCCGCCCTAGCGCACGCGTGTCCGCCAGCGCCGCGCCCGCGCACCCAGGAGAGGATGGCGTGGGGATAACGGAGAGGGAGTGTGGACCCAGGGTGTCATTGAGAGAAACTTATAGATAGTTGACGGAGTGGCAACTGAGGAAGCAGAAAATTTTTTCGGTGCCAATGAAAGAAACTCCAAAAATTTAGTGGCACTCAAGGAATGGGTTAAATTTCTGGTGGCAATGAGGGAATTGACTCTTTTTTATTGGATGGACTTTTTGGGTGTTACAAGGGAGTGGGCCCTGTCGGGCAAACTATTGTTAACGAGCCGAGCATAGCAAGTTTACTTCTCTGTCCAGGCATGACAAGCTCCTAGTGTACCCTACACTTGAGTGCTTGGTCCGCCACTAGATAGAGTGACCAAATGGTTTATGGAGTGGTCGGTGCACAGGTTCCTCACGGCCTATGAAGGAAAGTAAAAGTTAGAGCAATAACGTGAGGAATCATATAGATCTAGAGAGGCGAGACGAGAGGAGAGATAATAAGACCTAGAGACAAAATAAGTACATACATGGTTGGCCGACATCTCAACCGAAGCACCGTTCCCCTTGAGAATGACCACGATAGAGAAAGACAACGGTCTACAGAAGCGAGACAAGTGAGTACAGATGTCCAATGATGGCATGGCACGACATAGCATAGGACAATTGATGACGGCATAGATCATTGGCCAGAGATGGAGGAGGAGGAAGGCCTCAATCCAAATCTTGATTAGGAACAAAAAGGGGTGATCTAGATCTAGGGCATGAACAAAGAGGAGATCTGGATCAAGATTAGGAGAGGACTATGGTTTCATGGTCGGGGGAAATGACAAAGAAAGACTCTCCATAGGCAAGGCTGATAGGTCATGGTTGTTGTTAGACGAGTAGAGCAGCAGTAGAGGCTCTCCAACTTATGGGTGCAACTGCAGTTGCGGGGTCACAGTAAGATAGGAGAGAATGACTAGGGTTTTGGGTAGGGGGTGGAGGCGGAGCGAGGTTTTTTACCCTAGCGGGGCATGGGCAGAGGGTGGAGTGGGCCTTATCGGACAAACCATTATTAACAGGCCGTGCCACATACACCTGTCTGTGTTCTGGCAGCAATTCCTCCAATGGAGGAGGAGCGGACTTGGTTTTCGGCCATGTATCAGTATTGTGACGGGCCGAAATCTTCTTGGTTTGTGGATGAAGATCGACGAGAGTGGGTCCCACCGGGCATGCCAAAAGTGCGTTAGGTTTGGATACTGGCGGGCGGTGAGGTCCTGAGCGCAGTGCACATGGGAGCCGGAGATCGCGGTGCTGCTGCACTCGTCTCCTAGGTTTGTGGCTACGATCGACTCGTTGCTGCGGGGCCGATCACGTGTTTGTGTCGATGCGGTAATGCCACCTGGCCTGACCTGACCAGGAGGTTGGGGTGGATGTCACTGCTGGCTCCTGTTCTCTCTAAAAAACACACACAACATATGTAAACGTTAAATTCTTGTCGATCGAGCGGATTGGCAAACACGAGGGTTCGTGTACTCCAGTCGACCGATGTGCGGGCATCGGTATGTCAACGTGACAGGCATAAAGATAAGCGTAAATAAAGCCAAAGCGATCAGCCAAGGTGAAAAGAGTAACACATATCTAAAAGCATGATGTAACAGATCTGAACAGCCAAATCGACTTTTAACCAGGACCTCCAAAGATGTCCATCCAGCTAAACAGATACATATTACAACATGTATAGATATGGTGCGTCAAACTGCTCATCTATCAGCAGGTCACGTGCACACGCTGCAGCGGCATGTCGTGGATTGTAACAAATGATGAGGTAGCGTAGATTGAGCGACACGAGAGTCAATCCATAGCATGAAGCATATAGACTAGAGTAGATCGGCAAACGTGCAAAGTAAAGAGACAAATCCCGTGCCAAGCGAAGCTTGGCCTAAGCTTCATCGGGATAACTAATGGATCTCGTGTCGAGCTAGACCCGACACGAGATTCATCATGATAACTAGCAAATCGTCGTGCCATAAAAAAATGCTTCAGTACACGGTTCACCATATGGCTCACACCCTAATGCCCTAACGAAATAAATCATAAGAGCAGCATGACGATTACCTTGAAAACCCTAGTTTATAGGGGTGGCGATGTGCTGAAAGAGAGTTTGGAGACACATAGCTGCTTGGAGCGTAATGCCATCATTTTATTCCGTAGAACATAGCTACATATTTATAGTCAGAGACTTGGACAACAAGTCCGACTCTTTCTATAGTTCATAACTAAAACTTATATTTTTTAGCTAGACAATTCCTACTAGAACTCAAACTAATGTGTAAAGAAAGATACATGGCCCGTAGGCCCCTGGCGTCGCCTCTTCCTTAGACGACTTCTTCTGGCTCGTCAGCCGACTGGATCCTCCTCAGTCGGCTCTTCTAGCCGACTTAGCCGATCTGGCCCATTGGCTAAATTCTGGTGCTAATAGAGGGCAAGTCATACCTATGATTCGGAGTCAGCGCTTGACGGAGATGGCCTGGGAGCTAAAATTTATCCCAAGGATCTAAACGGGGCCTGCGTCTGCCAGATCTGGTCGAGGTAGACGTTGGCCCCATAGGAGATCGTGGACAGGGAGATGCCATGCTCCCGCCGCCTCACCCGGTCCACCGCCCCATCACGCCTAGACACACTGCTCGCCGCCGCGTCGAGACGATGGGGTTAGAACATCAGACGCGGTGGTGCGTGGGGGAACGAAAAGTGGCTCGGAGGGAGGGAGCACACCGTGAACTTCGGGTGTCGACCAGCGAGCGCGTGGGCCCGATGCTCGCCACATTCGGCAGAGCCTAGCTGCTTCAGACACTACGTCGCCGGCCACACCATGCCAGACACCGCTCACTCGGAGGAGCAAGAGCACTGGGGAGGGGCAGACAACGGCGTAATGGGGATGACTGCCAACCCACGGAGAGCGCGGGGCCACCGCTCGACGCATCCCTACGGCGGCGCGGCCTGGAGGCCAGATCAGCATAGCAGCCGAATCCATGCAGAGGCAATAAACCAGGAGCCAACGGTGGCAGGGTCGCCATCTGCCGCACCGGTAGCACGTGACGGTAGGTAGGGGTTGGAGCTACAGCGGGGTTGAATGGATAGGGTTTCGGTTGTGAATGGGGTGGGGGTGCGACGTGGGTGCGGTTCGGTGCTGAAGCGCCCCACATCTATAATGGGACTAAAATGTGCTTTATTATCATTCCCAGGGTATGATAGCCACATTCTTACATCAGAGTAGTACAGATCTGCCCTAACGGGACAGACCTAAATGGGGCGTAGCCCGAAACACAAAGCAGCGGAACTTAAACGTAGACCCAAGCTTCCCCACCACACCAGTTGGGGATAGGTCGTAACCCTTATTCATCCACGATTACGATAACTTCGTCTTCTTTGTAAACCAATAACAAAGCAAGGGTGAGTACAAAACGTACTCCGCAAGCCCACTTTCCTCCACAAGGAATTGGGGTAAACACTATTTCTACATGCAAGGATATCTGGAGCTCAGGGTAAATTTGGCCGAAAAACATTTTCATATGCAAGGCTCATTCGATCACAGTTTTATTTCTAGAAAACATATTTTTCAAAAAGGGTGCCACCGGACTTGTCGGTCCGCCGTGGCTTATGGCACACAGGCCATAGAGTTTTTCTCCACTGCTATAGGGCTACGCCCCGCAACATCCAAAAACACATAGTTTTTCACCCAGCCCAAACCCACACAGTTTTATAAAACATCTAGTGGTAGAAACCAAGCCGTAACTCGTCAACGCCGATGGACAACACACTATCTGGATAGGTTTTGCACTCTGGCCAGAGGTGCACACTTTACCCACAAGTTTGGTCCAGGACTGTCATTATCATGAGATCCTTTCCCGCTCAAGTCTCTACCCACGCAGACATGCCCCGACCTCAACCAAGGAGAGACATGGGCCTTGTCGCCATAGTGCCAGCAGACACGCAACGTCGCTTCAGTGCCAGTAGACACACGACTTCCACCATTCCCAGTCCCCCGGTGCTCCCTGCCTACGGGTATCGGCTGGTTGTTCCTTGCGAGTTTCGGCCTAGTGTTGCCGCATACAACATCGAGTGGTTGCACTATAAAGAGTTAGGCAAGATGACTCCAACTCTGTCCATAGAAGGGCAGAAACTCCATAGTGCTCATGCGAGCCACTTGTCCTCTCCATGAGGCCCTGGAACCCAGATAAACTGTAAGAGCGGTATCCGGGCTTCCACCCTTTAACACGTGGCATAGCCGATCGAGATCGACCGCCAGGGTCTTTTCCCTTGTTTTCACAAACGCACACACCAACCCATTCCCATCACCATATTTTCATCAACAAGATTAATATAGATAATTAAGTGAGCAATCCACCTATGCGCACTACATCTAAGAATGGCTTAGGTGGCTATCCTACCATGTTTCCTTAGCAAGCAAAACATGCAGGTTTTATTGTTAAACTGGCAATAGATTGTGTGTATAAAAATCTGGGTAGTTTATGCATCAAGTGGGGACATCGACAGCTGGGGATGAGGGTTCATCATCCCCCGGATACGTTGACGCACTATCGCCTGCCGAACACGTTCTAACTCCCACTGTCGGGCGCGATGGTGTGCCATCCATCTAGTGTGTTCGTATAGCATTTGCTGTAGGTGCCGGTTGCTTTCTTCGACCATCGTGAATATCCTCGCGAGGGGCGTACCAACCAGGATTTTCGGTATAACCTACGCGCAACAATAGAGAACAAAGCAAACAAGGCATATTATGAGCTCAACATGGGTCTGGTTCAGTGTTGCGCGGCGAGGCGCTGAGCCAAGGGCTGAACACACTGTTGGGCTTGATAATGGTTGAGGGAGGGGTACCATGGCAGCAGTTGCGGATGGCCGTAGCGAGGACGACTGCGCTGGGAGCGCGAAGGTTGCTTGGTGGCAAGAAGGGTTTCTGTAGGCACAATGATGAATGATGAAGAACGAGATGAATCATTACGGATATAGCAGAAACGCGGCAGAGATAGGATAAGCGGTCCATTTCCTGGTCAAGAGCTTAGACCATTCCATCCATCGTGATTATGGTGCCTGACGGCTAACCACTAGCGCGACCAAGGAAGGTTCCTGGCTCTATCTTCCCATCGTAACAATGGGGCCCAATAGTGCCCCGTTGTTGTGGTCGATAGGAGGGCAGGTTAGACCTTTCGGACACAGGGCGGACAGTTTGTTTAATGGGTTGGGTGCAGCCCCATTAAATGAACCTACGTGGAAGTGGTGAGAAGCTGTTAGATGTGCATGGATGTGTGGAGCTTGATTTATGGAGAATTTAGGCGCAAGAATTGCCTAAATCGGAGATCAAACGATCGAGGTATGAAATTCTTTCGAAAAGAAAATCATAAATCGAAAAAGGAAAAGAGAAAGTGAACCACAGGCCGAAAATCAGCGCGCGGCCCACTTCCTTTGTCGCCCGGCTTGGCCTGCGCTCGTCTCCCTGCCCATGGGCCTTCACAGGCTGGCCCACGGGATGGAACGGCGCGGCGACGGCACAGCCTGACGGCGGGGATGTGGGCCCCCGTCAGTCGCACTGGTGCGGGGATGGCGCCGTGGCTCAGTTCGGCTGAACTGGTCGCCGTCGGGGCGGCGTGGCTCGTCGCGGTTCTCTGCTGGCGGCCCGGTTTCGGCGATGAGAGTTGGTCGGGGAGGGGAAGGATGGGGTGGCGAAGCGGATAGCGGTGGTGTGGAGGTGGGAGGTGCAACGGGTGGCTCTGGCAGCGATGATGTCACACCCGGTTTCCAACGAACAAAACCGAGCAATTATATATACGCCAGGATCGAATCTCGCATATACATGACAAATTACAAAAGTACTACAGACACATGCCAATGATAAAAATGTACATAACATTAAATATATCACTATTACACTGTGACACAAGTGTTTAACTTAGAGTACAACATAGCAATGCAGAAGCGTAAAACAAAATATAACTAGGGTGCCACAGAGACATCGATTGGTGAACGAAGCGCCTAATACTCATCGTAGTCTTGCACAGTCTTCAACACTTCCATCAACTGAGCAGCTAAAAGAGCGAGTTTTTTAAAAATCCTTTTTACCTACAAAGGCATAGGTATACCCCTCACGCTGACCCCACTGCACAGTTTGGAAAAGGTTGAAAAGGGTTGAAAGGGGATGGAAAGGCCCAAAATCCAGAGATACAAAATGTTTCATCTACTTTCTTTCTTTATTTTTCACCTCATTTTATACCCATACCCACGTGTTACTTTTCTTCTCTTGGTTTTAATGAGAAAGGAATGACCCTAATCAATCAGTACTCCTTCCTTTTAAATCTATTTTCTTTTTTTCCTTCCTATTGTCTGCTTGATTATCTCACAACACGTGCATGTTGCACGTACATCCATGCTAGTAAATATAAAGAAATAAGTGTGAGCACAAGGTACCCAACAAATATAGCATAAACCATGAGACGCTAGGGTTAGCTGACAGACTGCATTAGCTTTTAATTAATTACTTTTATTAAGGCCTAATTACTATAAACTAGTAGCAATGCTATTAGCCCAAAAGATATTGTATAAGAATTAAATAACATTAAGTAGAGATCACCATCACCATAACCATACCAAAAACAAGGAACCTTAGCCAAAGATCCTACTAATCACTGGGAAGGGTCCTTCCTAGCCACTCGTAACCGTGAGCACGGCTGACATATCAATTGTACACTCTTGAGAGGTGGTGCATCTTCACCCACAAGTCGTGAGCTACGCTAGGAGTTCATCACACTACCGGAAATGAGATGACTAGTAAGCACACTACGAAATCTTTACAAAGATTGCGTTAGTAAAGTGTAACCGCTAAGGTTTCATGTTATGCAACGGTGAAGCAAGCCTCAAGGGGAGAAGCACATAACGTAAAGCACACTCAACCCAAACAGCACGAGGGCCACAGAAGCTCACCTCCCCTCTTGCCCCGTAGGTAAGTTATTACTCCCAAACCAAAACAACCTAATTAGTTAGCTAAGATTGTCCCATTCTAATCTTGTGGTAGCATTGTTGTCCCAGGTGGTCGCTCTGTGAACTGATCCTTAGGGAGAGAACTACAAAAGCACACAATCACATTGCTCAAGTTGCCTAAACCATGTTGCTAAAAACATACTTTTAACACAGACTTGAACCGCTTAATGGTCAAGCCCAAAAGTTAATTTCATAGAACCATTAATCAACATTAATTAACAAAAGGACATGTGTTCACGCAGCACCTAGCATAACTTAACCATATGCATTCCAAAAGGTAGATATATAAGGAAATAAAGTAGCTAGGTAAAACTTTACAGGTAGACAAAATTAAATACAGATGCAATGATTAAAAGTTATTGAGTGTTATTTATGTTATACTTGGCTTCCTCAAAATTTTTTTACTGCTGCTTAGAGGCTTCTGGAGGCTTTTCTTCAAATTCTCCGTATTGATCAATGTCTACGCACGATCGCAGAGCGCCACACAAGCATTCATATGATCACACATACAAGCAAACAAGACAAAAGATAAGAAACAGTATACCATTACATAAAAACAGAACGTAAAACATATTTAGAATTATTCTACACACTTCTACGATCGTGTGGGCGCAACAATCGTCTAAAACGGATTTAAAATGTGAAAGATACGAGCTTTTGAAGATGATAGAACCTAACTATAAATACTTTTCAAAAACTAGGGGTTAAAAAACTAAAGCAGGGGCCTGGTTTAAACGGGGAGGCACTACGGGTTAATTCTGATAAAACTGAGGGGTTCCATTGCAAATCTTCCACGACTGACCGTGGTTGACCGGTATTGACTGGCTTTGACCAGTCATCGGTGCGCTGGGATCGTCATATCTAGATCCTTCGGGTCGTGTTGAAGGGGAAAGGGGTGCCGGCGGTGACCAAGGGCCACGGCTGCGTCTCACCTGTGCACGGCGAGGCTTCGCTGGAGAGACACGTTCCAAGGGCTAGGAGGCGTCCCTCACGGTATGGGCTGGCCTAAGGGAGAGGGGAGGCACCGGTGGTGCTTACAGAGGGCTTGGGGGAGGCTGAGCGGCATCGGAGAGGGCTGGCATTGAGCCCTAGCGAGAAAGAGGGCCGGTGCTCCGCAGGAAGGTGTTGAGGAGATGGTTCCAGGCTTCCAAGACCAGCAGAGGGGCTGCGGAGTGCTCCTTCAATGACGGGAAGGGGATTAGGGGAAACGGAGAAGCATCACCGCGGCGGAAATGGGTAGCGGCGGCGATCTCACCATGCAGTGCTTCTGTGATGAAATTGGAAGGTGGCAAGAGCACTAGGGCTTGGGCACAGTGCGTGGGACGAAAAGGGGAGAGGCGACGGGGTTAGGGGAGCCTCTTATAGGGCGGCGGCAAGTCCGAATCCAGCTTGAGGAGCTCGGCGGCACGATTCACCCAAGGTCCGATTCGACCCAGACCCGGGACCGTGTCAACCCCACGTCAGGCGTGAGCTAAGGTAGAGGAGGCACTGCTAGGCAGGTCACCGGGGCCACGGGGCTAGAGAGTGGGGCCATGGCATAGAGAGAGGCGGCGCCGGCTCAGTCCACCGGCAGGGAGCGGGAGGTGGGAGAAGGGTCTGCTAGTGGGGTCGGCCGGTCAGTGGGTCGGGGTGGCGGGCCACCTGACAGAGAGAGGAAGAGAGAAGGGGGTGCGTGAGAGGGAGTTGGGCCGGCTCATTGGGGGCCTAGCGGCTAGAGACCGGGCTGAGGGGAGAGGGGAGGGACTGGCTGGGCCGGCTGGCTGACCTGGCCTGCTCGCCTCCTTTTTTTATAATTCTCTCCTTTTCTCCTCTTTCTTTTCTTTTAAAAACTAAACCAAAGCTATAATTCAAATAAATTTGAATTTATGACCTTAGAGCATACAACAAAATAAAATATGCATCGGCATGAATGCAACAATCAAAGTTGACATATGATTTATTTTAATTATTTATGCATTAAATAAATCATGAAAATGCAAGGCTAGGCACATAAATCCTAAAAAAATTAAATAAACCATATTAAATTTATTGTTAGCTGCTAGAAATTAAAATTAGGGTGTTACAGGTGACCCGCACGCCGACGAGGGAGAGGCGGCTGTGGCGCAGCAGCGCTCTGCAGTTCCAGGGCGGCTCCGGCCAAGGGAAGGTGGTGAAGCGGTGGAGGGCAGAGGGGCGGTGCTCGCGATAGGGTTAATTGAAGAATGGTGGTTCGGAGAGGGAGGGTTTTTAGCGTGGTGGCGGTGGATCTCACCGTAGTTCGAGGCAGAGGAGGAGCCTCCTCGGTGTGACAGCCCACCACGAGTACTCCGGCGAGGTGTCTGCGTGTGCGCGTGTGTGTGTGTGGTTGAGTGCGCGCGCGTGTGGTTGGGGGAAGGGTAGTGAGGCTCGCCGGGGGTCTTTATAGGCGTGGTGGCGGGTGGGAGAAAAAGGGGAGATGGTGGCGGCGTGAGTTGGCGGCGAGCTGAATCAGCAGCGCCGACGTGGCGGTGAGGTGGCGCCAAGGTGGAGTCAGAGAGGTATCAGGATGAGGCGGAGGCGGCACGGCATGGTGGGGCATGGTCGGCGCAAGCCGACGCGGTAGGACTGGGAGAGGAGGAGACGACGGCAAGCGGGGCCCGGGCGTCAGGGAGAGAGGGTGGCCTGACAGGCGGGGCCCGTCGGTCAGAGAGGGGGAGCGGAAGGAGAGGCTGGCGGGCCTGCTCGCTTTGGGCCGGGGAGGGTGAAAGGGGAGGCAGTGGCCCAAGGGAAGGGAGAGGTGGGCTGCAGCCCAGCTGAGGGGGAAGGGATTTCCTTTTTCCTGGTTTTGGATTTTTGGAATTTGAAGTTGAATAGTTGGAGAGAATTTTGAGAGGAGTTTAGGGGGGAACTTTCGCTGGATTTCTGAGAAATAACCGGAGGGAGCGAGATAGGATTTTTGGTAGGATTTGTTGAGCTCATAACTGCGCATTCAAACAAAGGAGGTTTTCAAAATCAAATTTTGAATTAGAGGGAGATTTTAGTAAAAATTCTCAGGGTCAAATTTTGAGGTGTTACAGGTGCGGCTGCAACCCGAATGCACCATTGGACCGGAGCTTCATATAGTTATTTAAAGCTTAGGGCTCCTAATATACCTGCTATCCTGCTAATCTGCGCGTTGGTTATTATTCAACGCGTTGCCGGCCGGAGCAGCACCCCAATCAAAACCTCCTGCCAAACCCCGCACTCGTAAAAACTTATCCCACAATAGTAAAATTGACCTGCAATTATAAAAAGTTATCCCACAACTGTAAATATTGATCCCGCAACCGTAATATCCTGGTACGAATCTCCTTACGTAGAAACTAAGATTGAAACGGTAAAAATTCGTCTCCACAACTGTAAAAATCTGTTGGATTCACTCCCTCAATCGTAAACTTGAGCTAGATAAATCAAAATGTGGCCGTCAACCATAAAGCCTTATCCACAATTGTAAAAATTGACCCCACAACAGTAATATTCTAGTGGAAAGCTGCACATACAGAAACTCGCCAAAACAGTAAAAAAACATTATCTCCGCAATCAGAAAAATCAACTGGATTCACTCTCTCAACGGTAAAATTTGAGATACATAAAGCAAAATGCGCCTACTTGTGCTCTTGAACCGTAAAAACCTAGGTGTGATGAATCTCACAACAATAAAACCTTACTGGATGTATAAAATGTCTTGTTTGTGTTCCGCAACTATAAAAATAATAGGTGTGACAGCTCCCGCAACCATAAAATCTCATGGATAATCGACCGCATCTGTAAAATACTTCATAAAACTAGATGGCATATCCTCAGAACCGTAAAAACACTAAGGATTGGTTCCATATTATACAAATGTAAAAATACAAGGAGAACCAATTCCGTAATCGTAAAATAACGGTTACTTTAAATTGAAAAATAGGGTACTTGATAAAAATCATCACTAGACTAATGCACTGTCTCTAGATTCGTAACTGTAAAAGTTTGTGCGTTGTAGCCATAAAATCAAGTGTTTATAATGTTGACTCAACCCCTATTCCTCCATAATAGGAAAAATCGTCTCACTACCATAAATGATGTTTCACTTAATAGTAAAATTAAGCCTTTTTCAAATTCATCTCAAGTTAGTAAATAATATAATCATGCTAGTCTAAAAAAAACTTGTTTTAGTAGAACTTCTCAAAAAGGTTTTCTTGTAGCATTCAATTGGACTTATTTAGAATACTATTTCTTCTAAATATAAAATACAAAGTTTGTTATTGTAATAAACCCACAACCGTAGGAACCTGTTTCGCAATTGTAAATTTTTTATTTTTTTTTGCACTTTAAAAGCTTAAAGCCAAGCTGCACACATATAAACTAAAATATGTTTCTATAACCGTAAGAACCTATTCCTACACTACAACAATCTTTACCGACTCTTGCAATACAGCCTGCTAGTTAGCGTGCAAGGTTAATTACCTATTCGTGACATTAGCTTCCGATAAAAAAATACAATAGCTATTTGCAATCGTAAAAAGAATTCATGTTCATTCCTACGACCATAATTCATTACATCTGACACCAACAACACGTATGCTTGCCCTAAGCAAACATAAATGACGTTACAAATGCAACTATAATTTGGTTAGTACTAAACATATACTTCTTCTGTTTTTTATATTGGTCGCTTTTTAGTTCAAAAATGATCTAACCGAGGAGTGAGTATTATATTGAACTGTAAATGATTGAGCAGGACAATTTGTGTATATCGCTTTGAACAGAGGAGTAGCATTATAACATGTTGTTATGAATAATTAGATTAAATTAAAAGAATTGTATCAGTACAAGTCACGATTGTAAAATAGCTACTGAGAGGAAATAATGTTCTCTTAACTGCAATGTGTAAGGCGATGTTCGTATGAACTAGTTAATGTTGAGGAGTAATGTTACTTTCTACTCAATATTAAAATATAGATTCAAAGAACTTTTGTAGCATAAATTAACTTAGTAAACTAGAACGTGTAAAAAATAATGTTTACCTAGTTTTATAATGCAACAATATTTTACTGGTCGTTATTCTTGAAAAAAAATGAAATTTGATTGTTTTAGTGGCGTAAGCTGTAGTAGTAAATAATTAGTGCGAGGAATAAAAAATGATGTATATACGATTAGATCGGAAGTGTAATATTGCACGTGTTGATTCATATGTCATGAACGATGCATCCTAGGTTTCTATTGTAACATCCTTTAATTCAATATGCAAACCTTAGTGCATGTCGACATGTTGATGTTGAAAAGTAACACTACATAGTACATGGATAATGTTTTAAATTAAAAGGAATGTTCATAGTATATTATTTGAAGTAGTAAATCGACTATAATGAAATGATAATGTTTTATGGGTACTAATTATCCTACGATTATAATTGTGTAAGTAAATTTCTATTATGCTCAACTAGTTTGGTTCATTTTGGTCTATTTTTAGGATACAAGTATATGGTCGCTCTTATTGTTTGAATTTATTTTGACAATAAAATCCTTGCAATGAGCCCATAACTATATGCTCTCATTCCATAACTATAAATTTTTATACATTAAAGCATAAAACTAGATAATTGTGAAAGAAATCATAAACAAGAGAATCTACTGTTTGGATGTGCTCACAACCGTAAATATCAAAATACCTGTTACGAACAAAGATTGAGGAGGTGCAGAAGAATAAAATTGGCTAGTGGCATTTATTTCCATGTAAAACAAACAATCAATACAGTAAATGGTGGAATAATTTTTTTTGATTGATTCTAGCATAGGATTGTAAAATATCATTTCCAAACAAGGGGTTTATAATTTAGATATTACAGTCGGTCTATTGCATTAGACGGATAATACATTTCCAACCTAAATATTTCATTAGTATTTTAACTATTGTTACAAAATGAGAAATCATTTTCTACTACAAAAGTATTTTGCTGTGGACTGTACTTTTCACAATGAAATTATGCATATGGATCGAACATATTTTTACCACTACATTTACTTCACTACGAATCATTTAGTAATCGGCATTAGTATTTAACTAGCATGCATATTTCATACCCTTATCCCACGGTTGTACGGTAATAGACAAAAAAGTTACTACTAGAAGATGTAGACAAACAATTTTGTATGCTAACTATGGTAACTTTACGATTGCATGAATAAATATAGCTGAATTGTATGGTTGTAGCAATTGTTATTTTACTGTTTCGCCATGAGATACTGCACATGGAGCTTTATTTTGAGATTTTACGTTTGTGGGGTTATTTTACAGTTTCGGGATTGTATTGTACATCGCAGAATAAATCTAGCTGACCTTTACGCTTATGGCAATGATTCTTTTACTGTTTCAGCCATGAGTTCCTGCAAGTGGAGCTTTGTTATAAGGTTTTATGGTTGCGGGAGGTGGTTTTACAGTTGCTGGGTTGGATTATACGATTGCGGGAGTTTGGCCGGAATTTTGGTCGGGGCTCCTCCGGCCGCCGATGTGTTGAATATTATTCAACGCCTAGAGAGTTGAATAATACGGCACAGAAAATTATATATTCCGTAGCAAAGTACGGGCATTCTGCTAGTACTAACTTATGTTTTAGTGTTTACTACCTTACAGTTGCCCAACTCAACTCTAAACTGTAATTTTACTTTAGTATAACCATGCTCAATGCCTTCTTACGGTTATAGGACTCAACTCAACACATTTTTTTACGATCGTGGGAACCAATATCTAAGAAAACACACACTTTTACGGTTGCGGCAACCTATTTTTACGGTTGCGGGTGTAGCATTTTATTGTTGAGGGATATGTCGGGTGGGTTTATGAGTCTTTTACGGTTGCGGTCGATTTTCCATTGAATTTTACGGTTGCAGGTGAAGTATTTTACTATTGCGGGTTTGGGACCTTTCTTTAGCTGGGGATGCAATGTTGTTTCCCAGTGATCCATTGCACGGGCATATTTCCTAGTTATTTATTAAACCACCATATAATATGCTTTCATAGCGTCCTTGTATTGTAGATGTTATTTTTTCTATAAGGCTATCTCTAATGGAATTCCCCGGAGGGGTATCAAAACACCGTAGCGATATTGTTTGGCACTGTAACTGACATGACGCATAGAGTGGAGTGAGGTTTGAGGAAGTGGGATGATGAGTGTTTTTGGAGATAGCCTAACTTAGTCAAAAGTCGAAAAAAACTAGAGGGCAAAATAAAATACAATTTGAAATTTAACGTGCTCGCGCCTAAAGTTCAAAAGGCGCAGGGAGACGCACATAGAACAAACATAGTACACTGCTACTCATCGACGGTAGTAGCAAGGTCCAATATAGAATGCCGCACAGTACATTACACGACTGACTTGGTCACGCTTGAAAACATACAAGGCCATCTAAAGCTTTAGCACCGCCGTCAAGCCTAGCTAATCTATAGGATATCACCGACCAAGAAACCTTCACTAGCATCTTAAAGGAAGCGCAAGTAATCTCGGCTTCATCTCGACCGTTTACCGCTGGGTTAAACTGAATGGTGTGTCGTCGTGGCTCATCAGAAGTAGTTTCACCATCACCATCATGATCATCAGTTCCAGCAACAAGAGCGGTCACCATAAGCATCTCGTTCAGAGAGACAGCGATGACGGATCGAGAGAGGTGGATGCTGATACCGTCGCCGTCATCACTAGCGGCACCGTCGTCGTCCACTTTGCCACTGCTATCGTAAAGCAGCACATCAAGCTGCTGGCAGCTGTTGGTCGTTTGGGCAGAGATCTTGCCGCCAAACTCTCCCTGCACAAGGTCGATTGCGATGGTAGCCTCGACTGCACGCTTGACAAGCGCAAACGTCATCTCCACCACACTGAGCTTAGAATCCAGGGAGTCCCTTTCGACCTCCATCTCCTTGCAGCATCTACTAAGGCCACCAATCATGAGAAACCCTTTGCTAAGCTCTTGATCGTCGTCGTCGCCACAGGCCTTGATTTTGAGATTGATCTCGACATAGATGGGACCTACTAGCACTAGTCCTCTTGTTGGGCCAGTCAGCGTCAGCTCGTCATCCTGGGAGCTGATGCGTTGGCAATGGTGTCGGTCACGGCTGAAGACAGAGACACACTTGTAGTCGATGTTGTCTCTGGCGATGACAGGGCCATACACATTCATTGGGAAGCTGACATCCGAAGACGCAATCCTGAGGGAGAGGATGTTTGCCGAGTAACACGGCGTAACCCAGCTGTTCCGGCCTCCGTCGTGTCGTCGTCTGTAGACGGTGAGGCCATCCTCATTGGTTGATGTCTCCATGGGAGCGTCGGTGAATCTCATTGCACCAAACGATGCTGCATGAGAGATATGATCATGAGATGACATGAAAGGAAAAGAGCTTGATGAGAGAGATGATTGATCAATCAATGGTGAGGAAAGAAAGATGACAGAAGTCAGGCAGAGGCACGCACATTGCTCATCGAGATCGAATGTGCTGAGGTCGGCGGCCATGTGGAATCGGGCGAAGTAGGTGCGCCCCGTCTTGGGGTCGTACTCGGTGATCCGATCCAGGACTGCCTTGTGGGCTTCGATCCTATCCTTCATGCGCTTCGCCGTCGCCTCCTTTTGCCTCCGTCTCTCCTCCGCTGCCGCGTGCTCAGCCACAGCCACGGCCTCGTCGAAGAAGAAAGGCTCAAGCTCTGCACAGTCGTCGTCATCCTCTTGGAAGCCGCCCCCGCCGCCGCACTGCTGCTGCGCCATGGCCACGCCCCAGCCGCCAAATCAATAATGAGTGAGATCGATCGACGAAAGAAAGGGCTAACCATATATATATATAGAACTCGCCGGTAGGCAGGCCGAGAGCGAGTCCGACTCGACCAAGAGTTCAAGACGTGCCTACGTGTCCGATTATCTATCTTGTGCGCTTGTCCGCTCGTGATCCGAATTTCTCGGCTAAAGTAAATGAGCATTGACCAAGTACAGATTTTTCTACCCGCCCGCGTAACACGCGCGCGGGGACTGCTTCTGGCGCGGCGACGAGCTCTGGCGGGGCGATGGCCTCCTGCGCGGCGATGAGGTCCATCATGGCGACGAGATCCGCAGCACTGACGGCCTCCGACGCGGCGACCCCCGACGGCGCAGCGACAAGCGCCGACGACGCATGACTTTTCCTGAAATGTCTCATCTGCTGAGTCAGTGAATGGTGGGCCCCGTGGTTGTTGGTAGGTATTGGGGACACAATCCCCGAAGCCCCAGCAAAGCTGCGTTTTGACTGATTTAAACATTTAACTAACAAAGCATGCGAAGTCTTTCTAGGATCTCAGGCGAAGGCCTGAAATTTCGAAGTGAAGGTTCGAAGCCCAGAGCGAAGGCTCAGGAGGCGAAGGCGAAGGTCCAAAACCTAGAGCGAAGGCTCAGAAGAGAAGGCGAAGGTTCGAGGCACAGGGCGAAGGTCCAAAGCCCAGAGCGAAGGTGAAGGTCCGAGGCACAGGGCGAAGGTCCGAAGCCCAAAGCGAAAGCTTGGAGTTGAAGGCGAAGGTCCAAGACCTAGAGCGAGGGCCCGGAGACGATGACAAGGATACAAAGCCCAGAGCGATGGCTTGGAGTCGAAGGCAAAGATCAGTGACGTGTAGCGGTTGAAAACTCTCTTTGTAACGACCGATTTGCCTCCGAATATTCCTCGAATGTGGCAGGTATGGAGGGCTAATCGGTCTTTGTATTCTCAGTTGGTTCACCTCCTCCTATAAAAAGGGGTCTCCTGTACCTGAAAAGACGGTTGAAATCCCGAGAGAATATTACTTTATTGAAAAAGAGCTTTGTTGCTTTTTTACTTTGCAGTTCGGCTTTTCTCAATTTCATTCCATATCCTTCGTACCGTGGAGATTCGGTTTTCCGAAGCCCAACAGTAGGGCTTTGAGAGGACAACCAGTGGGACCCAAAGTTAACAGCAGTTAACAGACCCAAAAATCCATCCATCCTATCCATCCTCGGCCCTTTTGCCAATCAAACAATTAGGGATGAAAACGGATGGGAAAAATCCCGTCCCGTCCCGTGCCATGCATATTTTTTTTTCCGTCCATTTTCATATTTGTGGAAAAAAACGGTAACGGGACAGAAACAGGATAGCAGTGAACGGGAACGGGAACGGGAACGGAAATGGTTAGGGGTGTTTCCCGCCCGTATTTGCGGTATCCCGTTTTTGATCGGAATATTCCCGTTTTCATCCCGATTGGCATTTTCCCAGGAAGGAAATGGAGTTGCTCTGTGTGGATGGTAGATTTTTTTCAAGGCTTTGTGTTGGCTATTGAAAACTTGAGATGCGTTGATTATGGATTCATTTTAAATCTAGACTTAGTAGTTGTGTAATGCTTATTGATTGTTATTTGTATGAGATGTGTGTCTATCTGATCATATTATGTATGGGATATTGACATATTGTATTGTATATTTGGATATCCCAGCTAAAATCTCGTTACCATCCCTTTTGACTGAATATCCATCCATATTTTATTTCCGTATAACCGTATATACCGCAACCGTTTCCGTTCCCGCCCATCCCGTTCCCGTCCCGTTACCGGTAAGAAAATATGGGAACGGAAACGGGAGAGGGTGTTTCCCGACCGTTCTCGTCCGTTTTCATCCCTACAAACAAGGACATAGGATCAACCCATCCTTAAAAAAAAGCTGGAGCCTCCCCATCCTACTTTGACTCCAAACCAAACGCACAGGGTAGTGTTCGGTTGAAGGGATGGGATAGGATGGATCGTTTTTTTTTTTTTGCTGTTTGGTTGAGGGACGAGAAGAGATGGGATCATCCCAGGACGAAATAATAGCCTCAGATTTGGGATGGCGCGGTCCCCCAAAATCAGAGGGACCACGGGGGACGAAGTGGGATCCGTCATCTGCTGTCTTCTCCACACATTGCCCAAGCTCGCCGACACGCTGGCCGGATTCCGCCGCCGCACCCATCGTGGTCAGCCCCGACCTCTGCCTCCGTGTCCGTCCTCGCTGGCCGTAGCCCCAACCTCTGCCTCCGTGCCCGTCCTCGCCGACCGCGGCGTCCGCGCCTGGCCCAGCCCCGACCTCGACCGCCACACCGCCATGGCCCCACCCAGCGACGACGAGGGAAGACGGAGCAGGGCCACCAATGCGCGAGGGGAGGTGGAGCCACGCTCGTCATCGCCCGCCCGCTCGGGGATTGTCGTGCTTCCCGGTCGACTGCTTGTGGAAGAGGGTGCCTACGCTTCATACATGATCGCTATGATGTAATCTTTTTATAGACCCCCGGGTCATTTTGTAATAAATTATACGCTTACTAAATGATATATATTCTGTTTTTACCAATGAAGTCACACATGTATGATTAAATAGATCCTGGCATACATGTGGTTTGCATTCGGTTGTATTTGAAAAACCGGTGTGACAAGGTGAATGAGAGTGGGCGGCCGACGTAGGGAGAGCCGAGCATGGGAAAAAGACGCCTGGGAAAGAGACACCAAAGAGGATGACAACCGGGACCAGTTGTCATAGGTCTTTAATTCCTTGAGCCATGCCTCCCAACCAAACAAATACCACCAAATATAGAATGAGATGGACTCGTCCCAAAATTTAGGGATGGGATTGTCCCATCGCCTCCTGCCTAGGGCCAATCCACCAAAAAAACGAGCTGGGTTGACAAAGAACAACAGGTCAAATAGCAATTATGGGACTTACTTTGATTTTAATTTTTCCAGTTTTATTTTCACCGATTTTATTACCACACCGTAGTACTACACTGTAGTACTTTAGGATTTGATTTTATTTCTTTCGATGTTTTTTACTGAATTTATTTCCACCCGTTTTATTTCCAGGCTATAGTCCCATGCGGTCTTTGATTTTATAATTTCTAGGCTGGAGTAATGCAACCCCTAGGTAAAATAATGAGCCAATGAAAATCACGAATCACTTGTTGTTTGGTGCGTTAAGAGTTAAAAGTTGTCAGGTTGACTGTAGTGTCTTTTCATCGAAACTTAATATTATAATTTGTATATCACTTTTGTGTAGACCATGCAAAAATTCTTTAAATACCGAAACAAAAAATACTTTAAATGTACCAAAACCAATTTACTAATTTGTGTACATACTAAATATAATGCTTGCTATTGCAACAAATGATAAGCGTTGCCTGATAACACAAATACTATGGATGATGCTCGCAACGCATCACAAATATTGCCAGGTGACACAAATTCTACGGATGACGCTTGCGACACATAAAAAACGTTGCCAAGTAATTCCCATGTTCCACAGATGACAATTGCAACACATTATAAATGTTGCTAGATGATTTTCTTGCAACACAAAAATACATCCACTGCTAGCATTCGTTGTTACCTAATTTCTTGCAACGCATACACCATTACGTTGCTCTATTTGCGTTGCTATGGGGTGTTTGTGCGACGATCCTATTCCGCGTGTGGGCGCTGGGATGTGCACGCGGCGCGCGCAGCGCACGAAAGGTGGGCCTACACGTGGTACAGATGCCGACGCGCACTCGTTTCTCCTTTCCCGTATCGGGCTCCTCTCAGCTCGCTAATCACGCCGGCCCAGCCCCCAGCTAGCTAATCGCGCCGCTTCTCGTATCAGAAATTTCCCGCGCGCCGCGCAACTTCTCCCATGTGCGCATAACTTTTCCCGCGCGATTTTACGCTTCTAGTTTCACGTATGCAATGGTTTTCATTTTTTTTCTTCTTCGGAAACATGGGTGGAGAGGGTAGAGTTTAGGGTGGGGCGATTGTACACGTACATATAGATGTAAAAGTAGCATATGTGTACTATATTAAAAAAGTTTCTTTGCACGTATGTTTGGTTTTTGAAAACTGCAATGGTTTCGAATTTCTTCTGTACCATACATGACTGTAGGCGATGAGGGTAGAAATTCATAGACTCGGTGATTGTACACATATATAATTTGGAGTCAATAACTTTTAAGCAAAAATTAAGGCAGCCCAAGTCTTTTTGTAAAAATACTTGAAGTATTTAAAAGAAATTTGATAGTAGTCAACAAAATTATTCGAATCATACTTCAGGAAACTTTGAATTTAGAGTCGATAACTTTTAAACAAAAATTAGGGCAGCTAAGTCTTTTTCAATAAAAATATTAACATTTAAGAACTTTATATTAGTCAACAAAACTATTTTGCATCATACTCTAGGAAACTTTGAATTTGGAGTCGATAACTTTTAAACAAAAATTGAGGCAGCTTAGACAATTGCATAAAAACACTTGGAGTATTTTAAAACGTTATATTAATCAGCAAAATTATTTGAATCATACTTCAAAAAACTTGAATTTAGAATCAATAACTTTTAAAAAAACTAAGGCAGCTTATACTATTCCATAAAAACACTTGGAATATTTTAAAACTTTATAGTCGTCAACAAAATTACTTGAATCATAATTCAGAAAACTTTGAATTTGGAGTCGATAACTTTTAAACAAAAATTAAGCCAGCTTATTCTATCAAAATAAAAACACTTGGAGTATTTTAAAAATTTTATAGTAGTCAACAAAATTATATGAATCATACTTCATGAAACTTTGAATCTTATTTTAAAAACTTTATAGTAGGCAACAAAACTATATGAATCATACTTTAGGAAACTTTGAATCTCTAGCCGAAAACTTTTAGATAAAAATTAAGACAGCTTAGTCTATTAAATAAAAATACTTGGAGTATTTGAAAAAACTTTATAGTAGTAAACAAAATTTTTTGAACCATACTTCCGGAAACTTTGATTTTTGGAGTCATAAATTTTAAGCAAAAATTAAGGCGCCTCAAGTCTTTTGTAAAAAATACTTGAAGTATTTAAAAAAACTTCATAGGAGACAACAAAATTACCCGAATCATACTTCAGGAAACTTTGAATTTGGAGTTGATAACTTTTAGACAAAAATTAGGGCAGCTAAGTCTATTTCATAAAAAAATTTAGTATTTAAAACTTTATAGTAGTCAACAAAATATTTTTGAATCATACTTTAGGAAACTTTGAATTTGGAGTCGATAACTTTTAAACAAAAGTTAAGGCAGCTTAGACTATTCCATAAAAACACTTAGAGTATTTTAAAACTTTATAGTAGTCAGCAAAATTATTTGAATCATACTTCAGAAAACTTTGAATCTAGAGTTGATAACTTTTAAACAAAAATTAAGGTAGCTTAGACTATTCCATAATAACACTTGGGGGATTTTAAAACTTTATAGCAGTCGACAATATTATTTGAATCATACCTTGGGAAACTTTGAATTTAGAGGCGATAACCTTAAACAAAAAATAAGCCAGCTAAGTCTATTAAAATAAAAACACTTGGAATATTTTAAAAGTTTACGGTAGCCAACAAAATTATTTGAATCATACTTAGAAAACTTTGAATTTGGAGCCAATAAGTTTTAAGAAAAAATTAAGGCATCTCAGTCTGTTTCGTAAAAAAACTTGAAAGGTTTAAAATATTTATAATAATTAACAAAATTATTCGAATCATACTTCATGAAATTTTGAATTTGTAGCTGATAACAATACAGTTCGATTGATGACGCTTAACACGGTACACCGGAGCATAAACTCTACAATAAGAAAAAAAAAAGCTAAAAATAAAAATGAGAAATTAAGAAGTAGATTAATAAGAATTGGCATTGCTTCGAATGGACGGATGGGACATGTCGTCACGTGGCAGGCAAGCGACGGCATGTATAGCGAAGGCAGGCAGCAAAGCAAATGCAGCGCGTGGGGGCGGGCCAGAAATCACGTGCTCACAGCCAGACGAGGCAAGGAGAGGCAGAGCGCACCGTCAGAATCCGCACGACAAGGCGGCAGCGCTCGCCTGCCGCCACGCATCCGCTCGCTGCTAGACGGTCGCGGCGCGCGCGCGTAAACCAAGGATTTGGCCATCCGAATTCCACGGATGGCCGATGAAGTGTCATCGCCTTTAGAAAAAAACCAACAGACAGATTCATGCCCTGGGTGCATAGATACAAATCTGTAGCTCACAGACAAGCACAGATACATATGCCGATAAAGAAAATTCCTTATCTACCATCCAAAAAAATCACTCTGTCTTATCTACCATCTGAAAAATTTTTGTTCCCTATCTGCCATCCACTTAAAACTTGTTTCCCTAACTACCATCGCCATCCACTTCCGTCACGTTTATTATAAAAAAAATGATGTTTGGGCCCATGGAAAATGTAGTTATTTTATGAAATGACAAAGGTGCCCCCCCTTACAGAAAGCCTCCTCCCATCCCCATCCGTTCCCATCGGCCCCCCACACGCGCGCAGAACCCAATCCCGCTCCCTCCAGACCCCGTCCTCTAAACCCTAGATCGAGATGACGTGAGAGGCAGGGTCCCCAGTGCGGTGGGCGGCGGCGGCGACGGCGCGGGGCTGCGGGCGACTGAGGCGGCGGCGGAGGGGCTGCGCGCGGCAGCGGCGGCGGCGGAGGCGTAGGGGCTGCGGGCAGCGGAGGCGGAGGGGCTGGGGCTGCGGGAGGCCGCGGCGGAGGGGCTGCGGGCGGCGGCAGCTGAGGGGCTGCGGGCGGCGGGCGACGGCGAGCTCCCTGGTGCGGGCGGGGTGCTGCAGGCACCAGCACGCCATGGCAGTCGACGACGGCCGGATGGTGTTGGGTTCGCTAGAAGCGGATGGCGGGGAAGCTGCAGGAGCAGCGAGGAGAGTAGGAGAGGTGGTGACGGCGAATGCTGTCGAGTTTGGAGATGACTCGGCGCTGATGGTTCATGCTAGTAAGCATGGTGGAGATGCAATGGACAACGATTGGCTGAAAGAAGGGTACTTTCTCAACTTGTTTGCTTTATTCCGTTTGGTTGCATATATTTGCATGAGGATTATACTATCAGTACATATGTTCATGGTCTATGTGCACTTTAATTAACAGGATGGATCCAAAATCAAGTTTTTTACTGAAAATTAGATTGTTTGGTGACCCTAAGAAAGTTAGGAAGGAAGGCCTGGTTATTAGCTATGAACATGTTGTGGACTCAGATTTGATCAACTTCAAGGATTTAGTTGAAGAACTTGTAGCCCTGTGCCGTCCTAGATACAGAGAAGAGGTCCATGTGCATTATTGTGATGAAAGTGCAAAAACATTTTCTGAAGTTAAGACTGACCAGGAATTGGTGTCAATGTTTAACCATCATGCTGAGACTAAGGTGGTGCAACTGATAATTGCATATTGGGATAGTTCGGTACCATATGAACCTAATTTTCAAGCCATTGATGCAGCTACCTGTGAGCCAACAACTAGCCAGCCACCTCTTAATTCCCAGCTGTCTGAATCAGTTGAAGACACCTATTTACTAAATCCAGAATCTGACAACGAGCATGTTGGTGTGGATGAGGAATACATTTATTTGCGGAAGAAACTTGCTGAAGACCACCCTGCTTGTCCTGATAATGATCAGGATAAGGACTATGTGCCTGAGTCTGAGTCTGAGGATGAGGATGGTGAGAACTATGAACATGAGGATGAGCCAGAGAGTGACACTTATGATAAGGAGGATCCACCAATGTCAGTGGGCAGCACATACCGTAGCATGGAAGAGTTTAAATTGGCACTTGCACAACATGCTGTCAAGAACGAATTTGAGTATATGATATCGCACAGTGAGCCTAGTAGGTTCAGGGCATATTGTAGAAGGAAAGAACAAGAAACATGCAACTGGAGGATACATGCTTCTACTTCAGACGACTTGTGTAGTATACAGGTGATAATTGGAGATTATTTCAGTAATTACTTGCTCTAGGATCCATTTATTTATGAATGCTAACTACTATATCATCTCATGTTTTAATGGCAGGTGAAGAAGAACCCTTGTGCTCATGCTTGCTATAGTACAAGAAGGAAGAAGACGGTCAGGAATGCAAGCAAACATTGGATTGCAGCCAAGGTGAAGGACTGGCTCGTCGAGAATCCCAATCTAGGAGCAAAGGATTTAAGGACCAAGCTTAAAGAACACTACAAGGTAAAGATCCACTACAAGAGGGTATATATGGGTATGGAGTTTGCACGAAAACAAATTTTTGGTGATTGGGATGTAAGTTTTAACAACCTGTATAGGTTTAAAGCTGAGATTGAGAAATCTAGTCCAGGTAGCCAAGTAATCATTGACCATCACACGATAGGTTCTAAGATCAGATTTAGAAGGATGTTCTTTGCTTTGAAACCATGTGTGGAGGGCTTCATTAATGGCTGCAGGCCATATCTAGCAATAGACAGCACCTTCTTGACTGGAAAGTTTAAGGGCCAATTGGCTACAGCTGTTGCTGTTGATGGTCATAATTGGATGTACCCTGTTGCTTTTGGGGTGTTTGACTCTGAAACAAATGAAAATTGGGTTTGGTTCATGCAAAAGCTTAGAGAGGCCATAGGATCACCTAGTGGTTTAGCCATATGCACAGATGCTGGAGTTGCTGTCATGACAGGGGTCAAAGATGTTTACCCCGAAGCAGAACATAGAGAATGCATGTTTCACTTGGTGAGCAACTTCAAGAAAAAGCATCGTGGCAAGGTTTTTACTGAACATCTATTGGCAGCGGCCTATTCATGGCACCCATATTTCTTTGAAAAACATTGGGATGCAATGGAGAAAGCAAAACCAAAGGCAACTCAATATCTAAGGGACTGCCACAAGAAATTATGGACTAGAAGTCAATTTCGAACTATGTGTAAGGTAGATTATGTGACCAACAATTTGGCCGAGTCCTTCAATAAATGGATTAAAGAGTTTAAGGCCATGAACTTAGATGACCTGATGGATAAGATTAGACAACTTCTTATGGTTAAGTGGAATCAGAGGAGGAAAGTAGCAAGAAATTTGGAGGGGGTGATTTTGCCCCACGTAATGAAAAACCTGAATGAAAAGGAGTAGGGATTTAAATATGGATGTAGAGGAATGTGGAGATGAAGTTGGTGAAGTTTCTGTATTGGGAGGCAGTGGCTACAGGCATGTGGTGAACTTGACTAACAAGACCTGTTCTTGTAGAGCATGGCAAGTTTCTGGCATCCCTTGCAAACATGCTATCGCCTTCATCACCTCACTTAGTGATAAATCTATGGAAAATTATGTGGATCACTACTACTCTATAGAGAAATTTAGAGCAGCATATGCTCAATTAATCCCTGCATTGCCCGACAAATCACAGTGGCCTAAATCTGAACATGGATTCTTCCTGTATCCACCACTATTAAAATCAGTGGCTGGTAGGAGGAAGACTGAAAGGTACAAAGGGTTTGCTGAGGGAAATGGAAACAAAGGGAGGCACCAATGCCCTATTTGTAAGAAGTTTGGGCACCACTGGTACAACTGCAGAGAGGGTAACCCTGAAGATATTGCAGCTATGCTGGCTGAGAGGTACAACATTTTCATTGCATTTCCTTAGCAGTTGTAAGTGTATGCTCTTCTTAACATTATTTTTGACTAATGAACATACAGAGGCCCACCAAAGAAAAAGAGGAAAACAACTGAGTCTAATAATGTCCCTGTACAAGAAGTCACATCACAGTCAATGATCTTTCCACTGCCGAGGTTAGGCTTGCACACGTCAATAATGTTACTATGCGAAATTGTGTTTGTTGAAATGGTTCTAATGTATTTAAATTTATTTTAACAACAGCGAGAACAATGAAATTGCAATTCAGCTCCAAGTTCTGAAAAAACAGCATGGTAAATACATCCTGAAATCAATATGCTCTAACTCTAATATAGTTTAAGGTTTGTTGTCCAGAAATTATGCCAACTTGCATTGCTTATGTGCAGGTCAAGGAGTGGTTCTAATCAACCTGAGGTCCTTTCCATTGAGTACCCTATAGCAGCTGATTCAAAAAAGTCTAAATGCAATAAAAGAGTGCCTACAAACAAGCCTACAGGGAAGAATCCAGGGGCTGCCAACAAGCCTAAAGGCAGGAAAAAAGATGGTGGGGAGAAGGGAAAGAATTTGACAACACTTGACAGCCCTGCAATGGGAACAAGAAGCAAAAAAATGGCACCTGCTAGCCCTGCCATGAGTAATAGGAGCAAAAGAAGGTTGAGTTTGTGAACCTGTGGCTGCAAATCTAAATGATGCTTTTGCTTGGTCTAGATAACCACTTGATGTACCTATTATCTTTAGACTTATGATGCACTTGTGTATGGGTGGTGATAAGAATCTATGTACTGGACTAAGTAACCTATGGGTGAACTTTGTGTACTGGTGAACTTATGGTTGAACTTTGTGTACTAGTGATGAAATGATCGATCTATGCAGTGGATATGTTATTAATATCTCTGTAAATTAGTAACTGAATTATTGTTAGTTGTTCTTGGGATCATGCTGCTGATTTTTTTGCCTGATCGCTGCAGCTTATTTTGACCGTTGCTGCAAAAAATGCAAAAAAAAAAATTATCACAGCAGCAAGTAAGAAAAAACAATCACAATTGATTTGGAGATCTCATCGATTTGTCCATGTTTGCATTGGAAATGAGTGGTAAGAAAGGAAACCCGTCCAATTTTATACAGAGTATACAACAAAGACTACAGACAGGGGTAAAATCGTCTTTCTGTGTGCCACTTAACAGCAAGCAATGAAGAAGTGGACGGCGATGGTAGATAGGGAAACAAGTTTTAACCGGATGGCAGATAGGGAACAAAAATTTTCCGAATGGTAGATAAAGCAGAGTAATTTCTTTCGATGGTACATAAGGAATTTTCTCATGCCGATATTGAACCACTCGCCCAAAAGACATTCCAGATTCACGCAGACCACCACAGGCCAAGACGGTCATGACGATAGTGTACGGTGGTACACTATGCCGTTGGCACAAGGTGTTGTGCTAGTAGGATAAGGCGAGCCCTCTAAGAATTCATTTTTATATAGATGGAAAGAATGGTAATATTTATAATCTAATTGAAACCACTCTAAAATACACTTGCAATAAACAAGAATAGTTAAAACAATATGACATAGAATTTATTTACGGGTCCGATTTAGACGGCACGAGGAGCTCACACGAAAATAGACACCTAGATCGCATATTTCGACGTTCTATATATTAACGAAAAGCAAAAATGATAACCTTTCTCACTCAATTGAAACCACTCTAAAATTCGCTTGCAGTAAACGAAAAACAATATGACGTGAAATTTATTCGCGAGTCCGATTCAGACTGCAGAAGGAGTACACGCGAAAACGGACGCCCAGGTCGCATACGTGCTTTGTTTTCGACGTTCTATATATCGATGGAAAGCTAAAATGATAACCTTTGTAACACAACTGAAACCACTCTAAATTCACTTGCAGTCAATAGTAAACATCAAAACAATATGACATGGAATTTATTCGCGAGTCCAATTCGGACGTCACGAGGAGCCCACGCGAAAATGGACGCCCAGATCGTATACGGACTTCATTTTCGACGTTCTATGTATCGATGGAAAGGAAAATGATAACCTTTCCAGATCAATTGAAACAACTCCGATATTCACTTGCAGTAAGCGGGAATTATCGAAACAATATGCCGTGGAATTAAGTCGCGAGTCAATTTTGGACTGCAGGAGGAAAGCAAAATTGGATGCCTAGGTTGCATACGTACTCCGTTTTCGATGTTGTATAAATCGATGGAAAACTAAAATGATAATTTTTCCAACCGAAGTGGAACCACTCTAAAATTCACTCGCAGTAAACTGAAATCATCAAAACAATATAATATAAAATTTATTCACGAGCCCGATTCGGACAATAGGAGCAGGCCACGTGAAAACGGACGCCCAGGTCGCATACGGACTCCGTTTTCGACGTTCTATATATCGATGAAACGTTAAAATCACAACATGTTTGTCCCATTTTATACCACTCTAGAATTCGCTTGCATTCAACATGAATCATCAAAACAATATGACCTAGATTTATTCGCAAGCTATATTCGGACCGTAGGAGCAATCAACGCGAAAACAGATGCCCAAGTCGTATATGAACTCTACTTTCTACGTTCTATATATTGCCGGAAACTAAAAAAATATTATTTCCAACCAAACTGACACCACCCTGAATTTCGCTCGCAGACAACGGTAAAATTTAAAACAATAGGGCATGAAATTTATTGGCGAGGCTTATTTTATAGATGGTTAAAGATTTTTTTCTTCCGTTGAAATACACTGGCATTTTACTAAGCAGAGGATAAAAGTGATGGTTCTGTATCCAAGAAAGTCACTGGCGATCAAGAGCTGAAGGGAAGTTTAGAAAGGAAGTCCAGCGTTGGCTCAGCTTCCGTACCCACACTGACACTGGTGAGGCACAATCCATTACTCCAACCTTTCTGTTGAATAATGTGGATTTGAGTTCTGAAGTCATGTTTTTCCCATGAAAAATATGAAGTCATGTTCAAATTTCAGCATTTTTGTGTTGCATGTGTGCTATATATTTGGTCCGTGCAGCAAACGGATCGGATCGGAGCGGATAATGGCTTTTTCATATCCTAATCCTATTTTTTTGTCGGATTCGGAGCGGAGCAGATATTACTCGGTTACGGATATGGATACGGATTTATTTGGAATATCGGAAATGGTGCGGAATCGGATCGGTATCGGAGCGGAAGCGGATTTAAAAATATCGGATAATACATGTCACAGATAGCTTTTTTTACAATGATCAACGAGTTATAAACTAAAGTATAATTGTTCACGTCATAGTTTAAATATCAGTAACAAAAGAATAATAGTAACAGTATTTTTGGCACGAATCAATCATCGTAGACTCTTATATACTTGTCAAACTAATCGGATTATCATATTATAAACATCGGATAATCCACCTTTAAATATCGGATACTCTATATCCGTCAGATTTTGGTGATACCATATCCTACTCCGCATCCACATGTAAATCGGATTCGGATTATCCATATCCGCATAGATATAAAAACTCTACCTCTATATCCGCACAATTAAAATTCGGATCGGATAGTTATCCACACCATTTGCATCCCTCCGTGCGCAGTCTAAGAGCATGACAGTGATTTCAGCTCGAGAAGAAGGTCGAGTGTGATTCTTTTGTGCAGAGTGCATTGAATTAAAGGATTTTTTTTTTTTTGCGACTTGTTACACTTTGCTCAAGTCAGGCTAATTGGACCAAAATGCTGTAGTATTTCTCTTTTTATCCCTTGGATGCAATCCCTTGGACAGCCTTATGGGCCTACCAGGCTAGTACCTTATCTTGTCGTTGCATCTCCTGTCCCCTAGCCAGGTCTCCCCAAATCTTCCAGATCGCGAAGCCCACTAGCCTACTCAGAAGTGAAAGGCGATGGCTTTGCAGTTGCAGGTGGCGAACGGCGGCGCCGGTGGAGCATGGCGGCGGGCGTGTGATGTAATCTCTCACTCATACGGCCCCCACGGCGAGCGAGCTGCGTTTCCCCGCGGAGAGGCAGCCTGCGGCTTTGAGTGCCCGCGCCACCCGAGTGGCGACGCTTGGAAGGGAGCACTAGCTCCAACTGGAGAGAGATGGTCGCGAGCTTCTGCCGCTGGTTGAGCACCCATCCCGCTGCGCTGTCGCACTTGGTACCTCCCGCACGGCGACCCCTGTCGTCCTGGTCGGCTCCGACGGTCCTTCAGCGGCTGCTAGCGGTGGCAAGCCTAGCCTCGCCGGAGCGGAGTCGATCACAGTTACTGGTGGTGAGGTCGGCTTGGTGAGTGCTCATTTCCAAGTTGCCTCCGCATGGCCCTCATCCCCTGGCCGCCTCGCCTGCCGCGTGGCCCATGGAATCGACGGTTTCGGCTCCTCCGCTTCTTCCTGGTCGCTCCGATCCACCCTGCTGGCCCTTTCGGCGCCGATACTGCTGCGGACACAGGTGCCGCCAATGCATGAGTCTGCTCTGAATCTGGTTTACTTCTCTTGCATTTGGTTTGATAAATCATTGCCACTGAAATGAACTTATTATTTCAATGGTGTCAATCAGGACTCGAACACTCAGAACAGTGATGTCAAAATCCCGATCTGGCTCCATGGTCTTGCCTACTCACATGGTGCTTTCTCAAATATAAGTTGCAATTTGTGTCTTCTAAACCCATTACTTCCTGCCCTTTTTCTTATGTTTTGAATGTATTTCCCTCTCAGAATGTATGAACCAGATCTCTTCCCTGGCTTAATCTACTGATGAATGAAGCAACGACTGCTCATTTCTTCGTTTCAGGCAAGATTGTTCTGATCAGAGCTAAGGTTAGCAGTCATTCCCCATGTGTTTCTGTCCTGATTTTGTTAGAGTAAATCTAAGCTATCATCATTACTGGTGACTGATGACACATACGCCGTCTTTGGAAAATATTTATCCTGTCGTCACAGAGTTCAGGAAAAAAAAATCTAGAAACGGTATCTCATGCCTTGTGTTATGACCGGTATTACATATCGTCGTCGCGAGAAGAAGAGTGGCTAGGCGAGGTGGGCGCTGAACGTGAGAACAGTAGGGTCACTAGATATTAGGAGGTGTTTACTAGATACTAGGGATGTTTGTTAAGATAGAGATTTGAGTCATCGAGTTGTACTCAGAGTCATGCACTGGTATAAGTACCTAAATAAGAGATCAGAGAAAGGTTACGCAGGGTAACAAGTTGTTACCTCCTGCACCCCCCAACACGACCAGCTCTCTCTCTTCTCGTTTACATCTGTTTGCCACGGCGCCGCCGTGCGTTCAAGCCCCGTCCATCAATCCACCATCCTTACTCCCTTCGCAGTCTAGCGCGTTCTACCAATTTGGTATCAGAGATGCCAGGCTCTGATGACAGCACGGGTTCCACTCCATCCGACGCCACGATCGACTCCCTCGCCAAGATGATGTCTGGGATGCAAGGCCAGATGAGCGACATCGTGAAGCAGCTGTCCTCGTTGTCGTCTCGCGTGACCGACGTCGAGAATCGGCCGGCGTCGCCCAGCGCCAACCCGCCAGGCTTCCCGTATGGCCTCCCAGGCTATGGCGGCATCCCTGCTGTGACGGACGGCTCCGGCCGCAGCATCCCACCACAAACATCCGCCGCGCCGCTGCCCACCACCGCCCCACCTGCCACCGCTGTTCCAATCCACCAGATCCAATTCCCGCACTCTCCGTCGCCCCTGCCGGCGTGCGTCGCACCGGCTACATCGTCGGTGTGATCGGAAATAGCAGAATAGGATATACTATGGCTGGCTGGAGCAAGAATGTGCATGAACAAGAATGTCATTTGGCTGAGCTGCTGCTACAAAATTTGTATATTTCCAAAGCAATGCCCATTGTGCACATACAAACTGTGTCGACAGTTTAGAGTTCAGCAATCTAATTGGGGACCCCCAGCTGTAGTTTGGGGATTTGTTTGAGTTACGACCAATTTGTTACAATGCCTATCTGTCTATAACTAGTCATGTGAAAATTGTCACAGTTCACTCAACACAGCTTAATTAAAAGATACGGTTGTTCTTTGTACTTTGCGATATAGTGTCGCTGCACTCAAGCGCTCACATCAACTATTTTTCGTGCAGGATTGCACCCAACCAGCTAAGCAAAGCGCCGAAGTTTCTGACATGGCAACATGGCTTAAACACCTCTGGGCCAGCGCGTGCAGCGTCACAATATGGATCCCACATATTGAAATGAGCTGAACTGAATGTATTGGGGAATTCATCTGCATCTAAGTCTATGGGCTCTTTCTTACTCTTGTGCATTAGTTCCAGGAGACGCCTCTCCAGGGCGGGGAACCTGACACACTCAGATGTGGACACATTGAATGTTACTAGAGCCTGCATTCCTTCGTACTGCTTCTCTGGGGTGTACTGAGCAAGTAGCACTCAGCAAAGGCTGCTTTCCAATATTGAGTTGGGTAAAGACTGGTTGGAGCCCTCCTTTGGTGTAAGACCCACCGAAAGGAAGTTTTCGGGTCCAGGTGGCTTCCTGTTCTGCTGTTATGCCTGCCAGTTCGGCAGCATCAGAGAATATGCGCCACAAATTGGCCTGGAGGAAACCCATAGAGTACGGATTCTTTAGGGAGAACAGGATCTTCAAGTCGCCCTTCATCCCCCATTCTTTTGGTGGGCGGACAACCAGAATCAGGTGGCATTGATTTCTTGACAGAATTGGCACGGCATTCTTGTAAGCGGGTGGGTGGTCTACAGTCAGAAAGCCGGGAGGATCTGGGGCAATCAAGCCATAACGCACAAATTGTGAAGTCTCTGAATTATTGGCTGCCGAGGAAAGCCTGATATTATATCTAAATTCGTGCAGCATTCTTCCCAAGTTTCTGCCCATTATTTCATCTTCCTCAGAAAGTTGAATTAACACGTGCGGAGCCTGCATGAACAGAACAATGTGTATAATATCGATCAGATTTTTTAAATAAGAATATTGTTGAGATTGAACTTGCATTGAGCCACTACACTGGAAGAACTCCAAAAAAAACAGGAACCCCAAGAACTCGACTGCAAAACACTTGCAACAGGAGCCCCAGAGGAGATCTGTGAATGTGGAGGAGTTGGCCTCTTTCTCCAACTTTTTGAGCGATCTAAGACAAGTTTCTTTGGGACATGGGAGTAGAACAGGATGAAGTTTTCTGGGTGATAGATAAGTCACAATCCTTCATGACCCGTTCCTCGTATAGGTTCTTAACTAATGGGGGAGTGAGCAGAAAGGTAGATGAGTATATCTGGGGATGCAAATCGCTGATGAATATTAAAATTTTCTTATGGCAATCTTACTGTTACTAATCGAAGGTTCTAAAAGAAGCACTAATTTCAAAACACGATAGAAAAAAAGATAAACCCTAGAAATTCTCACAATAATCAGAAACATCTAACCATCAATTGGTATATTGGAATATTAATAGCCATTAGATCTATTTTCTATGTAATTACCCACCTCTGCTATTATGAAAGGTCTTGAGTTCAACTCTCAACGAAAGCAAATATCCTCTTCTTTTTTTATTAAATCTATTTTTAAGTAATTACCCACATCTGCCATTACTAAAAAGTCTTGAGTTCAACTTTCAACGAAAACAATTATCTTCTTCTCTTTTTAGATTTTTTCCATTTTCAAATCTACCTTCAGTTTTTGTTTTTTTTTCATTAAAGATGCTAAAACCTATCCATGAAACAAATATTTTGTACACTCTTTTTAAAATTTTCAAGTCAATCCTCACGATATGCACTAGAAAAAAACTAGATGGGTTGGAATCTTAACAGCCATTAGATATATTTTTTAAGTAATCACTCACCTTTGTCATTATCAAAATAATATTACCCCTAAAACTACATATTAATTACCCACTCTGCCAATATAAAAGAAAAATATGAAATAACACCGTAAATTTATACATAATTGTTCACATTTGCTATTTTGATAGATAATACCAAATATCCCCTTTAATTTATATTTAAATTGTTCACCGTAGTTATTATGACTGATAGTATAATGAAAATAACTCCTCAAAATTATATTTAAATCACCTACTTTTGCAATCGATTAAAAATTATCTAAATCAATTAAACATACATATAAAGTAGCAAGATTTGCTATTATAAAAAACTAAGTATAAAAATAGATCTATATATATTGTACTGTAACACATAATACATTTAAGACTCTAGCCTGTGCGTCGCACGGGTTGATTGGCTAGTTGGTCAGAACTCAAAAGTAAACTACAGGCAGCGGTGGTGCTTAAGGCTAAAGGGTGGAAAGGGGATCCACGGTGCTCGTTGTGTGTTAGGATAGAAACGGTTGATGATATCTTCTTTCAGTGTGTGCTGGCAAGGTTTGCCTGGGATTGTTTGATGGAAATTTTTTGTTTGGAAAGGGTACCTTGCTCGTCGGTTGAGCTGTTTGGTTCTCGTTCCTAATGCGCCTCTATGGATGGATGTGTTTATTCTTGCAGGTCTGGCTTGGGCGATCTGATGTAACCGTGTAACCGCAACAAGATGGCCATTGAAAAAAAGACTTCCAAAACAATCAACTGAAAGATGCTGCTTAGAAGGAAGGATCAGCCTAGGATGGAAGATGCTCTAGAGAGGATGAGTACGTGGATTAGCAAGATGTGGTGGTGTCGGACATAGTTCAAATCTAGTGTGTCTGTTTGTTGGCTGTGTACGTTGTACCATTGGTTGTTTGTGGTTGGCCTAGTGAGTTAAAGTGTCCGTTTTGTTTGAACTGGTGTCCCCAGTGTATCGATCAGTGCTCTGTATTCAACCTGTTATAGCAGAGTATTTCTTAAAGAAAAGAAAAAAACACCCGCAGCAGCTACATCTAGCAACTCAATCAGCAGCCTATCGCTCTGGTAAAAGTGAAAAACGAAAGCAGTCCAGTGAGGCACAATAATGGTTTCGTTGCCCTGTCTTCGTCTTCTTCCTCGGGGTCGGAGGGACCTCTCGCGTTTCTCATATCGCAGCCATGGCCGCGCCTGCGATTCAGGCTTCGCACTACCAACTACGAGCGGCTCCGATAAAAGAAAATTACGAGCGGCTCAATGAGGAAACGGGGCCCTAACCCTCCGCCGCTGCCAAGAACTCCAACAAAGAGCATCGAAAACTGTGACTCCAAGAACTCGATTATCCTAAGAAGTCGATTCCAAGAACAGGAGCAGGAGGCGAAGAATACCTTCAGAAACAACTGATTCGCTTCCTCATCCGTCGCCGCCGCCTCCCCTCCCCCTCTACTCGATCCGGAACTCTAACTCCAAGAACCCCCCGCAAGAACTCTGAGTTTTCCCAACAAGTGGATTCCAAGAACTGGAAAAGGAGGTGGGGAATACCTCCAGAAACAAAGGATTCTGTTCCTCCTCCGCAGCCTCCGCCTCCGCCGCCCCCCCCCCCCCTCCCCATCCCCCTCCACTGGACCCTGAGGTGACGCCGATGATGATCGGAGCTCTCGTTCGCATCGCCGCTTCTCCTGGCGCCTGGTGAGAGCTCTGTTGCTTCTTGGGGACCGAGCCATCTCGTACTTCCGATCCTTCCTTGATCACCTCTGATCTGATTCCACCGCCCGCCCAGCTCTTGCCGTCCGTCCGGCCGCCGCGACCAGGCAGACGAGCAAGGATCGATCGGCCGCGCTCCGGTGATCAAGCTAGCGCGGCCGGGACCGGGAGCAACCGGAGCCGCGCCCGCGAAGCTACGGCTAGTTTTTTTTTTTTTTTTTTTTTTTTTTTTTTTTTTTGAGGTGCAGCTACGGCTAGTTGGTTGTGGGACCTACTACTATCTATCTTTTTTTTTTACCCTGAATCGCACGGCCCACGGCCCAACAAGGCACAACACCAAATGGCCCAATTAGCAGCCAGATTCACCGGGGGAGATGGTGCTGTGCTGCCGACTGACGTGTGTATATGAACAGAGCAGCACTCGTATTTTTCAGATAAAAGAGCTTTATCTCAAAACGAAATAATGTTTCGGTTTCTACACTCAAAACGTGGACTCATTCAAAAAAGATAAAAAAAAGAAGAAAGAAATCTAAAAAGCACCACGCATTCTAACAAACAACTCAAACCCCGTAAGAAACTAGACCTAAATACAGAGAAAGCTTGATGAGAGATGGTCAACATCACAAAACTCCATCGTCCTTCCCAAAAGGAGTTGATAAATAGTACGCCTAAAGCATCTCACAAATCTCTGAAGCCCCACCTTCTTTGCTAACCAGCCATATGTTTGATAACCACAAATGATAATCGATACAGTAGACTAGAACACTACCATTGCATTGAGTCTTTGTTGAGCTTCTTTTTCCACTAAACTCCCGCAGATAGGAGCCTCTTCTCTTCCGAAGTACATAACCAAACCACCGTCCAAAAAAGTAAGCTCTTGATGGTCATTGTTACACAAATGTCTCTTGGAGCGACGTCCCTCGAAAATACAGACATTTTTTCAGTTTTTCGTTGTATCCATACCGATTGACCAGTTTTTGATATAACACACTTTCAGTTTTGGATTGGCAATTTCCTCGAGGGGGAAGATATCTGGGTGATTACGCTTATACTCATCTAGGTTTCCTGCGCTCCATGGTACCATAGATGGGCATGGCTTCAACCTGCTAATGCGTGGAGTTCCAAACCAAAACCAACCGAAACATAAATAATTGCCACAACTCAATCCAAACCAAACTGTTTTAGGTTTTACTCTACAATGACCCAATAAAATTGTCCCAATCTGATTTTCACACCGGTTTTAACTTAAAACCCATGAGCTTTTTTTCGCACTAGTGTCATATCCATTAAATAACTAAATTTATTACTGCAGAGTCTTAAGCTGTATTTGTTCTCTCGGCTTCCTGCAGCTGGCGACCACTTTGGACTGAGATTCTTCCATCTGTCAGCGTAAATGGACTTGCAAGAAACTCCAAGAATGGATCCAAGACAATTATCTGCAGAGCGGATAACTAAACCAGTTGAACCAAACTGAAAAGCGTTATAACTACTAATAAACCAAACCTATTCTATATCACGCATAACGCATTGTTTTCTATCGAATCAAGCACAGCCATATAAAAAACCAATCCACCAAAGTTGGTTCAAGATCAAACCATTAGCACGTTTACATGACTATTTGCTTGTGATTCTAAGAGGTACTCCCAATACTCCCAACCTACACACATCTTTCCACACAGCCCCCCCACCTTGCTTAGAAAATCAAGAACCTCACTTCAGAACACGGGTCAGAACACGGGGTTGCCCTAGTTCCGACAATGTTGAAATTTTCACTATGAAACCTATGCATTCCAATCATCTTGAACTCTCACCCATCATTTCAATGCCAAACAATTCAGTTTTTCATGCCTCAATCCATGTTCGACATTCAAATCAATCATTATTTTACAACCAGCAGCTTAAAGTTCAAAGTTTCTTGACAATAATAAATTGTCTAAAATTTCTCACATAATATTACAGTATATTATGTACTTTAAAATGCTAGACCATACTGAAAGTGCATCTTGCCCTCTTAGTGGGTTTTGGTGATTGGATGACAAACAAAATTAAAGGGCTAATGTCTTTATTGAGTTTGAGTAGGTATTGACTATTTAAGCAAAGCTCATATAGTATATCAATTGAAGAAATAACTAGCATTTTGTTAAGGCAAAAGAGATAATGTGAGAAACATGACCCTGAGAGGTAATTATTTCGTTGATTAATGACAACTCTAATTGATGTTACTAATGAGTTCATAACATGAAGGTTTCATTTACTATGATCATGCTCATTGGTTCACCAAAGGAGACCCTTCATCTAGCGAATTTTTGAAGGATGGCAATGGATTGGATCATCTAGCAAAAAGATCAAGGATTGTTAGCTTTAGATGTCGCAAAGTCGAAAGGAGGACACTTAGAGGTTGCTTTGCTTGTTTCTAGATAAGCCGTACTATCAAGGGGAGTCGAGGCAGGTTGCTTGATACTAGATACTCAATTTTGAGTGCATCTTGGTCCTAAAGCTCAAGCATTCTCATGGAAACTCTGTGGTGATATCGTGTTTGGCTAGGGTTTCAAGTGGAAATCAAACAATCATGACGGTGAATGTTGAGTCCATACTTGTGGGTCAAGTGTACACCTCTGATTAGAGTTTAAAATCTATTTGAATAGTCCAAGTCCTCTGGTATGGATGGGTTATGGCATGGTTCCAACAACTAGTGATTTTGTTTCCAAAATGGAGAACCGGTTTATTTTGAAAGGTCCAGTAGTGGATGCTGTGGGCCACGGCGGAGGGTGAGTCCAGTGGCAGGTATTAAAAAAAGGGGTGTGGGTGGAATTGACTTATTGAGTCGTGTGCTATATGAATTGTTAGGTCTAGTAGCATTCTGGTTTAATAACTCAGCTTGCCTTCTGGGGAAAGAAAAGGTGATTTATAAAAATGTTTAAAAATGGAACCCGGAGCAAAAGCTTGTTTGCTCCAAAATATCCAAAAGCTCCACTAAATACTACATGTAGAGAATAGAAAATCCACAAGTTCCTTGGTTAAGGTGGAACTTCCCAAGATTATGTAAGGGCTACACCTACTTCCCAACTCTGCACGTGGCATTTGAGCCGTTGTTATGTCTTCGCTGCGTATATTGGACTACGTGTTGCGATCCTCCTCTTTTGTAACATGTTATGTGTAGTGTTTCAGCTTGTAGAGTTGATCACCTAGGTTTTTGGTTAGGCTCATTAGGGTCGATCTGTACTTATCTGATAAAAGGATGTGGCTATCAAGCTCTGGAAATGGTAACACGCACATTTCAGTCCCCGTGAGGACATGGGTGCTTCAGTTACTGACCAATGCCGTTCACTTTGCTTTTCCCATTTTTAAAACAATTTTTCAAAACAATCCTTGTTCCACAATTCTCATAAAGTAATTCATCATTTGAGTGTACAATTTTTCTAAGCGCAACTATGTCAATGATTGGTTCAGGGTGGCTGTCCTACCATGTTTTTTCTTAGTAGCAAAATAATATTCATATTTTGTAAAGTAAATAGGGCATACAATTGTGTTTATAAAACTAGGAAATTTATGCATCAAGTGAGGATTCTAGTGGACTTACCTCGTCGATGCTTTCGTTGCAACGGAAGTCGGCGGTTGGCTCTTTGGGCTCCTGCTCGGAAACGGTCACTTTTGTCAAATGAGGATTCTAGTGGACTTACCGTGCTCGATGCTTTTGTTGCAATGGAGGTTGAAGGTCATCTCTTCAAGGTCCTGCTCAACAACGGTCACTTCTGGCTTTGGATGTTCCATAAGATAGTATCTACGTGCACACAAAATAAAACACAAATAAAATAACAACCATTCATGTAGTCATGCCCAAAATACTTTGAAAAAGGTAGAACTAAGAAGGGCTTGATTTTAGAATAATTTAGAAAAAGAATCGTTGAGATTAGGGTTAAAATGGAGATGTTATGGGGTATTTATGGCTAAAGGGTAATTGATAGACTTTTTGGAAAGTTGTATGGGTTTCTAGGACTTTCTCAATCTATGGCCTATTAACAATGTATTGGCCTGGCTTGACCCACTCCAGGCAGCCTAGCATGCAGCGTGGTGCAGCCTGCCTAGGCACAAGTGAGGGACTCGAGTGGACTGAGTCCTGTCTTTCGTCCTGGCTGTGATGAGCGCTTGTCAACCACTAAAGATGTACTAAAGGACTAGTAGGCATCTTCTAAGTGTGACCTAGAGGAAAAGCCCTCTCGAGTGTACTATGAGGCGACACCAGAGTGGACTTGGCATGTCAAAACCCTGTTGAGTACACCAACAGGTGGCCTACGGGGTACTTGGGTCTAAGCTTGGCTTCGGATGTACTAGGAGTTAAGGCGAAGGCTTAGTGGCTTAAAACCACCATATTAAGCCCATTATCGTTTCTTGGTTCCATTGTTAAAACTGGGGCTCAAGATCATTTCATGGTTCCATTGTCAAAATTGGGGTTCAATGTTGTTTCCTAGTTCGTGCGTCAAAACCAGGGGCTGGAGAAGCGATTACTGGTATTACCGTTAAAATGAGAGCTACCCCAAGGGAGGGACTACTAGATACGTGTAGGACATCGGGAGATTACTTCAAGCCTATGAAGATCAAAGACTTAATCGTGTTCATCTATCCGAGTTACATGACATCTTCATTTCATCCATTGAGGCATTTTAGTGTGGAGTCTATAACTTAGGGGGTTGTTTGCAAAAATGTCCATGTAGTTTAGGGTTTGTGTCTTGTAGTATAAATAAGAGGGATAGGTTGATTAGGGCTTCACTTCTCTCACATTGGGAAAACCTAGGGGCCCCTAGCAAAGCACTTCATGAGAGAGTCCTTATATTAAATCGGAGTTCATAATCAAAGGGTAGAAGAGGGTGGCAAGTTTGGCCTTGATCCAATGATTTCTTGCACGAATTTGAGACCCCTTTGGGCCAATCTATGGATATATCTTTGCAACAAGCTTTGAGTGTCCCTTGTTTCCCCGCTTCTTCTCTACTTTGGTTTTTGGAGATAATTCTTGGTTTGGGGGTGTTTTGTTTTGCCAAGGGTTGGATCCTTTCTTTTGTTGTATTCTTGGCTAGCTATGATATGGAGGATCAGAGCTTTTCATACGCTAAATCCATTGGTTCCACAAGCAGTCCCCAGTGACCTTGTTCTTGACAACGTGCTTCACTTATTGAGGAGTCAAATTTGTGAAGAATACCTGGTCTTTTGGAGTGGATCTTGTGGGAATAGTTTATTAATGTCTTAGAGGAGCTTCCCTCAAAGTTCCATGAACGTTGGAGCTTGTTTGGTCTAGTTTTAGACAAGTTTTGGGCAGATTCGTGGGCTTTTTTCTAACACCAGACCGTCCAGTGGTGAACGGCGGACAATCCAGAAGTGAAGCACGGACAGTCCACTGTTCAAACTCAAGGGTAGAGTTTTTGAAGCCCGGCTGCCTTCCGTTCACTGGCCTATCCGGTGGTTTAATATTAGACATTCCCTGGTTCAACGACCAACATTCCTCCATGCACACCGGACCATCCAATGCGTGTTATCGTTTGACCATCTGGTGCACAGTTTTTATGCGATGTTTTGCTTGTTTTGCATCCCATCTTTTGGGCGTTTGAGTGAGTGCTTCATCTAAGCTTTCCTTGACGTGTCTTAGGGTCAGTAGCACCCCATTGCTATGTGATCTTGCACAGTGTGTGAAGAGAGGGTTTTGTGGTTTGAAAGATTTAGGTGTCGACTTATTCGCCCTCCCTCTAGGTCGCCTTCCTTAGTCCTCAGCGAGCACGGCCCGCCGGACCGGTGCAATGTGGCGAAGGGGCGGGGAAGGAGACATAGGGAACAGTGTGAGCAATGTGGATGTGGGGTCCACTTGGCAGTGAGAGGGTGAGGGAAATGGTGCTAAGGTTGACGGTAGTTGAGTTCTAGGGGAGGCCGATCTGGCTGATGGGGATTCATCGGTGGTGAGCCGGTTCCGGCGATAAGACTTCACTGGCAAGGGAGGGAGTGGTGGGGCTAAGCCGGCTGTGATAGTGTGGGGGGTGGCAAACATAGTGTGCAGGGCTAGCGGCGTGAGGTGGTGGTGATGGTGGCCAAGTGGTGGCGGTAGCTGGGCAGTGGCGGGTTTGTAGGTGAGTTAAGGTTGGGGGGGAGGGGGGTTCCTGCGTCCAGTGGAGCTCGCGGTATGCGTGCGCGCAAGGGGTGGGAGGAAGATGACGAGGGGAGAACCACTGACAGGTGGGGATGGGTGGCAAAAAGAGGGAACATGTGCGGGAAGGGGAGAAGGGTGCTAACTGGTGAGGACCGCCTATCAATGAGAGGGGCATCCGCCTAGGGAGAGAGGAGAGGAGCGGTTGGGCCGGCCAGCTGGGGGAAGTGAGCCGGTGTGGGGAGGGAGGAAGAGGGAGGGGTGGTGGCCCAAGTGAGGAGATGAGGCGGCTGGGTAGGCCGGACAAGGGAAGAGATAAGGGTTGGACCGGTTAGGGAAAGGGAGGGAAAAAGGATTTTCTCTTTGTCTTTGGTATTTTCTAGTTTTTGAATTTTGTAGGGATTTTTTAGGGGAGTTTTTGGGAGGGATTTTGGGGAGAATTTTGAGGAGACTTTGAGGAATTTATAGGGGCCTTGGTCTATATTTTTGGAAAAGACTTGAAGAAGTTCTTAGAATTAAATTCTGAAGAAAAATTTTAAAACTCGTGGTAATTATTTAGTGTTTTTTATTGGGTGGATTTTTTGGGGTGTTACAGGGGAGTGGGCCCTGTTGGACAAACCGTTGTTAACGAGCCGAGCCTAGCAAGTTTACTTCTCTGTCCAGGCATGGCAAGCTCCTAGCGTACCCTACACTTGAGTGCTTGGTCCGCCACTAGATAGAGTGACCAAATGGTTTATGGAGTGGTCGGTGCACAGGTTCCTCACGGCCTATGAAGGAAAGTAAAAGTTAGAGCAATAACATAAGGATCAAATAGATCTAGAGAGATGAGACAAGAGGAGAGACAATAAGATCTAAAGACAAAATAAGTACATACATGGCTGGCCGACAGCTCAACCGAAGCACCAGATGGCATGACACGACATGGCATAGGACAATCGATGGCTGCATAGATCATTGGCCGGAGATGGAGAAGGAGGAAGGCCTCAATCCAAATCTTGATTAGGAACAAAAATGGATGATCTAGATCTAGGGCATGAACAAAGAGGAGATCTGGATCAAGATTAGAAGAGGACTGTGGTTTCGTGGTCGGGGGAGATGACAAAGAAAGACTCTCCATAGGCGGGGCTGATAGGTCATGGTTATTGTCAGACGAAAGTAGAGGCTCTCCAACTTATGGGTGCAACTGCAATTGCGGGGTTTTGTACCCTGACGGGGCATGCAAGGAGGGTGGAGTGGGCTTTGTCGGACAAACCATTGTTAACAGGCCGTGCCATACTGGCACAAGCTCATTTTTTTTGTCCAGCCACGACGAGGCCTCCGTGATGGGCCCAGTGGACACAGGTCCAAGGTAGGAGCGAGCCTAAGTTGTGGCCTGGATGAGGTCTTATGGATATACGGGGCCGTTTGGTTCACTTAGATTTTGAGAATCCGGTGATGCACGCTATCCAAAGCATAATTACAGAATCCAGTAGATCCTTGATAATAGAAAATACTAGAGAGAGAGCACATTACCCGATGTAAAAATACAAAGATCCAAACGCTACACTTGAGAAGAATCTGGTGAACAAAATCTGGATTCCCAAAATCCACCGTGAACCAAACACCCCCGTTTATGATAAAGTAATCAAGAGGTGGAAACCTTTGGATGCCGACAAACATAGCACATCATCTAATTGGAAGAATTAGTCCAAATAAGGTTTGGAGTTCTAGCTCCCCAAAATGAGCAATGCAATCGGATACTATCTTGGAAGAAGAATTAATGTATGGAGTCGGTGAGCAAAGACTTGGCTTTCAGGAATCAGGACAGCTGCACGGCAGATCGCAGCTATACGTGTTTGGCTTCTTGCGTCGGACATCAGTGCATGTCCATATCAACTTTGATAGTTGGTTCTTGGCGCCCAAAATATGAATGATCTGCCCATGGACTATACCTTTATCTGAAAACGAGCACTCCCAGGTCATCCCACTTGCAATGTTTTCGTGACGGGACTAGGGCGCATCTCCAACCACATACAAAAAAAAAAACTACTAATATAGAGCATAGTTCTAGAATCCTCCCAAAAACTATTGAGACAAAAAAAAACACTCGTTCGACAATTCTCAAAAATCATCGATCGAGAATGGGCCTGCTTGGTTGACTACATACGGCGGGCTGTTCATGCAATTTTTACTGTAGCTACAAATAAACTGAGACCGCATAGTTCAATGTTTGTGTGCAGCAGTAGCTGCAGGGGCCTGCAGCACAGCCAAAAAGGGCCAAACAAACAGGCCTAGAGTTTATGCGTATTGGATCACGCTCGAAGCCATTCTTCCATATAGCCACCGCCCTAGCTCCAGGCGGCCGGCGCAGCCCTAGCTAACTTTGCGAGTCTCGACAGCCCTGCCGCCTTCACCACCCACCAGTAGGCTTGTTGACTTGCTCATGTGGCACCTTCCCGCCTCTGCTTCCCTGCCTGAAGCCGTGGTACGTATTTCTGATATTTTGAATTTAGAATTAATTTGGCGTGATCGCTGAAACTATGGAGGTATAGAGCAGTAGACGGCAGCCCTGTTTGGCACCCCCGCTTTTCAGCTTCTACCTTTTTTTAAGCCAAAAGAGGTGCCAAACGCCTAGCCTCTCACTTCAAATTCAGAGCTTCCCAAGAATGAACTGCACAGCCGTTTTTTTCTACCGTGGGTGGAGAGCACCTTCTAGCAGTTTTTTTTCGGGCTATCTAATTTTTTGCCATTATAACGGATGTCGCATCTCCATTTGCCATTCTTCCCAGCGTCTTTACATCTTTGCCATTGGAGAGAGAAGATTTCTTACAGAAATGTCCTTTTTGCTGATGTGGCACTGTGGCGATTTTTGTTGATGTATTGTGCCACCGGAGCATGCCAACGTGGCAGACACATTGCCCCTGCTATCTCTAATGCACCCTTTCTATGACCTATGGGGCCCACCTGTCATTTCTTTCTTCTTCCTCTGCATCTTCTACACCGCCTCCTCTGCCTCCCCATCACGCGCGGCCGCCGGTGCCGCCGTGGCTTTGCACCCGCGCGGCCTCGTGGCCCCCCGGGCACCGCTAGTCGCTGCCGGCACCCGATGCTATCGCAGCTTCCACTCCACCGCTCTGCGGTCCCGCGCCGCGCCTCCCACGCCCTGGGCCGTTCTGCTCTCCCGCCTCTCCGACAGCTTCCTCGACACTGCGTGCCCTCACTGGCCTCCTGACTGCGCCTGCCATGCGGGCGACGCCAGTGCTCTGAACGCGGCCGCCATGGCCTCCATGGCCAGTTGAGCGCGAGCTCACCTCGCCATCGCTCCCATCCTCCTCCCTCCTATCCGGTGCGCGCATGAGCACCGCCATACCTTCTTCTACCTTCCCCGCTATCTCTAGAATACGGACGGTATCTTCACCACCCTCTCCCATGCGGAGCTGGGCGACGAACGCCATGGGAACTCACGGCCAGCTCCGTGCCGACGCAGAGGACCATCTCCAGCGCCTCCTCGCGCCTCCAATCCCCCTCCTCCGAGTTCGCCTCATCCTCGCGCTGCTCGTGCGCCCTCCGGCTCCGCTGTTCTCCGCCTTCGACGTTCTGGCGAAGGTTGGGTAGCGGTCGGAGAGGACGGCGCGCGCCACGGCGTCCACGACGGAAGGAGGAGGGGTGCCAGGCGTGAGCCGGCACCGACGCTGAGCCCGTGCGGGAGTGGGCCCGGCTGCGGCACAGCGAGCCCGTGCGGGACCGATTTCAGGCTGCGGCACGGTGAGTCCATGCGGGAGCGGCCGCGCGTGGCCCGTGATGGCGCTGCGAGCCAGTCTGGGCATGGGAGGGCGGCGTGGCTGCTGGCGAGAACTACCCGGTCCTCACACTCCGCGAGATCCTCAGCAAGCTCCAGCAGGCCTACTGCGGCTGCGTGCGGTGGGAGCAGCGCGGCGAGCAACATGGCGAGCTGCTGCGTCTGTTCGAAGGAGGCAAGGAGGGGCAAAGAGGTCATTTAACAACACCTCACCGCGTTGGCAGACTTACGTGGCGTGACACGTTAGCAAAAACGACCATGGTGGCGTGCCACATCAACAAAAAGGACAAATATGTAAGAAATCATCTCTCTCCAATGGCAAATGTGTAAAGACGCCGGGAAGAATGGCAAATGAAGAGGCGACGTCCGTTATAATGGCAAAAAATTAGATAGCCCCTTTTTTTCTCCCGACGCCCGTCCTCATCCCCGCGCCCCCCACTTCGGCGCGCCACCAGCCGCCGCTCTCCGCTCCCCCTCAGGCGTGCCACCCGCCGCCGCTCTCCTTCCCCTCCAATGCGACGCCGCCGACCCTCTTCTCCCCGTCCAGCGCGCTGCTTGTCTCCTTCCTCTCCAGTGGCCAAGCTCGCCGTCCCCGTCAAGCCCGCCGCTCTCCCCTCTCCCTCCGGTACGCCACCAGCCGCCGCTCTCCTCACCCCTCTCCTTCCCCTCCGACGCGCGGCCCGTTGCCACTCCTTCCCCTCCGGTGCGCCGCAGCTCCGGCCACCCTCCTTCACCTTCGGCGTGCGGCTCCCCTCTGCCTTCGACACCGGTTGCCGCTCCCTCCTCCGACACGCCGCCCGCCGCCGCTCCCCCTCCGATGCGCGGCTGGCCGCCGCTCTCCTCTCTCTTTCCAGCGCGCCGCCCGCTGCCGCTCCCCCTCCGGCGTGCCGACCACTGCAGCTCTGGCCAGAGCTTCTCTGAGAAAGAAGCTGTGTGCCAAACACCAAAGCTTTTTTTTCTCATAGCTTTTTTTATAAGTGGCATAAAGTTTCAGCTGTCCAAAAGCTAGTTTCTGCAAAAGCTTAAGCTGTACTAAACAGGGCCAAAATAGAATATTGTTCACGTAACTCGAGTCTGTTAATTGGACGTCGGACGGGGATCAGACTTGTACAGGTGCATAGGACATATATATAGGAGTATCTGAGGGAGCGTACGTCTGCTTGTGGTTACGGACAAAACCATGATTGTCTGGTGTCTGCCTGCCTTATCCACAATAATAATAGGTATGTTGGTGCTAACTGCTAACATAGACTTCTGACTAATGATACAAGCTACGAACTCTTTAGGCATATATACCAGTGTGTCTGCATATGAACTGAGATATCAAACAGAAGCTCTCTTCTTTATTATCGTTTTGTTTCGTGTTTTTGTTAAAGAATAATGTGCGCAGCAGAGGGAATCTAGGAAAAAAAAAAAGGTGGTCTACTAATTGATTTTCTCACGATATGTGGCCAATTTTACATAATTTACCTGGTGCAATGGCACCAGAGAAAGACAATGTGGCGTTGTCGATGGATGTGCAGAATGATTGGAGTGGGAATTTTTATTTTTTTAGCGCGCTTTGTAATTACTGTTTGTTTTTTAACATTCAATTAGTAATAGTAAGATTGTAGTGTCATTTTGGAACACACATTAGTCACAATAGTAATGTTGTCATCAATCATTGAACCGAATTGTGTGCCTAGATATGGCTATTGAATGCTTTTGCTAGGATTTGTAAATCAAACCCTGGCACTATAATTGAAGGATCAAATCAAAACCGAACTCAAGTGCGGACGAATCTGATGTTAAACACACAGGCCCACCTATGCATCTGTTCCCAGACATAAGTTGTTCTAGTATTTTTAAGACACCTTAATCAGGCTATCTGAGAAAAGACACTTGCCTTGTGTACCAACACTACATTAAGGAGAAGTATTTGAGTGGCTCAAGCAAAACCAATGTAGGCTCAATGTATCAATGAAAACATTTCTGGATTCCAAGCATTAAATTAATGGAAGCCACACGAACATGCTCACGACCTCACGTACTGTACTTGTCTTTGACGTCGATTGAAGTATTGAACCTTCGTGGATGTGGCAATCTTTGGCGGCGCTCGCGTTGGACCCCCTGCGCGCATACGTCGTCTTCCTCTTCCTTGCCCCCTACAACCCCGGCCTCCTCTTCCTCACTTCCAACCCCTCCAGCCTCCTCCCATGGCGGCAAGTCAATGTCGTCAACGTCCTCTCTCCCCGCGGCGGCGCGGCCCGCGGCCGCCATGGCGGCTCAATCGGCGACGCTGCCCCCGCGCGGCCGACCCCGCAGGCCTACTCTTGCTCTTCCTCGCAATCGGCGACGCTGCCCCCGCGCGGCCGACCCCGCAGGCCTACTCTTGCTCTTCCTCGCCCCCAACCCTGCCGGCCTCCTCCCGTGGCCCGCAGCGGCGTGGCCCCGCACGGCCGCCTCCTACCGCGGCAGCGTCGACCGGCGGCGCTGGCCCACGCGCCCGCCTCCTACCGTGGCGGTGCTGGACTGCATGTTCTCCTTCTACCGTGGCGGCACGGCCACCTTCTCCTACGACGGCCAATGCCGGCAGCGCAGCCGGTGCCCGGTGATGGCGGCTCTGGCGGCGTGGCCCAGCGCGGCCGCGTGCCCCATCACTGCCCCGAGATGGACAGCGGTGGAATGAAAATAAAAATGAAAAGAGAAACAAAGAGAAGGAAAATGGGCCAATACAAAAGCCTAATCACACACACAAATTTTGATACAACCACAGCCACACATAAATGAATGAAAAATAGAAATCAAAATCATCCGCGTGATATTTGGAAATCCAATTTTGGAAATCCTACCCTCGGGACCCAAGTCATCAAGCCCAATTCCTACGCAAACGACTGAATCTTAGCCCATATTCATTTTTTTTAATAATAGAATAAGTGCGGCTTCCACTCCCAAAGAAAGCTTCATACCAAATTATTACAACTCGAACTTGAGGAAACAACAATCTCGTTTAGCATCCAATTCTAAACACAAAAGTCCTTGCATGAGAAGCAAATAACTCCATCGTAGACGAAAGAAGTCCATCGCAGACGACTTAGTCTTCTACAAGTTTCCTACGTGTTCTTTGTGTACATCTTGCTTTTCACACCATATATAACAATTCAAATGCAAACATTTTCAATGCATTGAATTGAACCCTATTTAAATTAAGATTTTTATTAAACACAACTTTTCGCATTCAAACTCATCTTTTCTTTTGAACACATGGAAATGCCATATATGATATATCAAAATTATTTGCCGCATCGTGTATCTACTCTATAAAAGAGTGAGTTTTAAATAAAACAATTTATACCTAAAGTTTTGTACCCACCATATATCTCCACCTTTAGATACAACAACGATCATCAATCTAGCCCTTTATTTTTGGGTGTCCCCACCATATAAGCCAACTTTGTCCTAAACTGAGAGACTATATCCACCATACAAATTAAATTGTACGGCAACAGGAAAAGAAGGGTGAAAAACTCTTACTCTCCAGGTAAGAGTTTATGCCGATTCTCTACAGGTTTTTTATTACTTTTTTCACCGGCCGCTTTTGTACCAAAGGAGCCTCTTCTTTCTAAACAATGCCATCACGCCATTGTAGGGTTACGGGTAGGTTACCATAGCATGAAAACGATTTTCTACTACCGTATAAACACAGGAAGACGCGCGCACAGTGCAGCGGAAGATGAGTCGAAATAACCGGATGCCGAGCTAACGCAACTGAGTGCCAAGTCAAGCGCGCCGAGTCGATGCAGTGAAAAATAACCGATGCCGACTCACCCAACCAATCTCAATCAGGAATCACTCAGCCGCCCTCGAAACCACTCGGTTGATCAGCGTAGCAGTCGTAGCAATGCCTCTACGGTATCCACACGTACGGGAAGGCGACGCCGAATTCTAGCATGCTAGCACCACGAACTTGGCGGAGGATCTTGAGAGATTGGACTAGGCACAACTAGAGATTCGTAGAAACTTTTTCTGCGATGGCTCACGTCCTCAACCAATACCCTAAGCCGTGCTCTCTCATGCATATATAGTCTCCACCAGTGGGCCTTGACCACGCAAAGGCCCATCAGGATTCTATTGCTTGCGGATCAAATATCCGAGTCCCGATAGAGATCCAACTACGCATACCACATGCAAGCAACCGAGTCACACCTGATAGGTCGGGTCCCGTTCCGACTCAGCATCGGCTCTTGCCAGATCCGATATGACTCGAAGTCGAACCAGAAAATTGCCGCACCGAGCACATCTCCGTCAGCCATGTCCCTTCCGATGCATCTCTTAATGTCCTAAATAATTGTAAATCTGGAATTTTATTGGTATGATAATTGTCCAGCCTAAATGCGAGCGAATACATAAAAAAATATATGCAAATATACAGCGAACTCGATTGCAAATATCATCATAGTATCACATCGCCCGCGAAACTCCTGATTTGACTGCTCATAATCCATCCTCGCACCCATGAAGCACCATCTGGGGCAATACACCTGGATGCAGAGATGAATGCAAGTTGATGGGAAATCAAGCTAGACAAGAGTACATGGAAAGAGAATGAGGGAATAAATGCCGTCATAATGAAGAAAATAAGAACCGTATATGTGCCTGGAAGCCAGCTAGGGCTGGCCTCTATGGGCCTTATTGGCACCCGCACTTGCCCAGCCTGGCTGGCTCCCGGGAGCCAGGCCCTGCATAGCCAGGCCAAATGCATGCAAATGGGCTATGATTGGTTCCCGGCATTAGCTAATCCTGGCCGAATAGAGATGCTGATTGGTTTCCTGTTTTGCATGAAAAGTACAGTCATGGTTGTTTGGTAGGTTGCATACAACATAGTTTGATCACCTTTTGCATGGCTGTGATGACCCTATCACCACTCTCACAACTTGAAACTACACATCTCAAAGAAATATTACAGCAAGCAAGACTATGATCAGTACGGTTTGGACAACAATTACAACATTTTTGAAGCACCAAGAACCCTTCGCCTTTACCGGGTTTGGTTCAAACTTTGAGTTGATCATCTATTTTTCATTAGAATAAAATGCTGCCCAAGCTTCGTCTTCAGTTTTGAAACTTTTGAAGCAGGCACCTTTAAATCCAGTCACCTGCGCAAGGCAACCATTCAAGGTGGAGAACACACCTGTCTGTCTCCATTGAAAACCACATACCATGCCATATGGCCTACAAAAAGGAATATCCAAATTGGCACAAAGAGATAAAAAACATAGCCTCAGATCCATGACTTTTGCTAGTTGCACAGTTCAATGGAATTGTTGGCTAGACTCATGAGTTGTTCTTACTACAATTCCAATAGACATGGAGTTGTTCTTACTACAATTCCAATAGACATCATAGGCAATAGACTCATGATTTGTCCTTACTACAATTCCAAAGAACTGTGCAACTGAGAAAAGTCAAGTTTTCATCATCAACAATACACAAATAAAATGACATCATAGGCAATTAACATATACTCAGGTCATGTAAAAAAAACATCATAGGCATTAGGCATATACTCAGTACTCAAATAACAGCAGCAATTGAAACAAATGACAGCAGGTCAACATGAATACACATCACAGGCATTAGACATAAGTTCAGAAATAACATGAATTAACATCACAGGCATGACACCTACTATAAGTTCAAGTAGCATAAATAAGCATCACAACCTCACATCATCAGCATGAGACACATGCTCACTACATAAATATAGCCATAGTCCAAGTGCATCAGATCAGCTAATGTATCTAGCCAAGGGGGTTGATCCAGGAACCTGTAACTTAAAGCTATAGGCTATAGTTAGCAGGTCCAGGTCAGTGGCAGTAGTTAGCTATACAAAAGAATGCAGGATCCAATCAACTGCACAAGTATGCCACTATGGAAGGACCATCACTGCTGCAGAAGACACCATGACAGGAAGCAGCAACCAGGAGAAGATGATCATGATCAAAAGATGGATCAACCATGCATGCCTCAGGAGATCACCTCACACATAGTAGTGCTTGGCAAGGAAGGTCCTAAGCCAAAGCACACGGTGAGCCTCACTCATCCCCACAAAGGCTGTACCTTGGGCCTTGTTGTCAACAAGATGAGAGAATGCAACAATCAAGGCATATTCTGTGAAGCCAGGCATGTACATGACAGCACCATACAGCTCAAGATGCACCTCATCAACCTTGGTAGCACGAATTGCATCTGCCACATTGTTCACTGCATCTGTGACATTGGTCAGCACCATGGAGTCCTCTGAGAGAATGGACCTCTTCCTTTTGCTGCCAACATGCACATCAGAACTCTTAGGTGCATATGCCCACATCTTGCCCAGGTCCTCTATAGCCTTAGCACATGCCTTGCCCTCCTCCAATATGTCAGTCTTCAGGCTACCCTTAGCAAAATCAGAGGGACCGCCCAGGGCCTCATTGCTACCCATAGCATACTTCCCAGTAGCCTGACCATTCCCAAATATAATCATCATCTGCCAATAGTGTGTAATGGGCTTGTTTAGGAACTCAGCATCCTTAAGGTGTACCTATAATTCATGCAGACATAGGTAAGAAAGACAAAAATAGGTAAGAGACAAAGACAGATAAATCTGGATGATTCCAGCCACAACATGACCATTGTAGTGCTCCTCCTCTAATTTGATCATTGAATTTTTCTCATCCCACTGTGGCGGAACCGCCGATTTAATAAGGGCTAAGTACACCTGTCACCATTAGCTTACAGTGTACTTAGACCGTACTAAACCCGGTCGTCCGTCGAGAAGCCCTCGACTCTCGATTTGCACCAAATCCCAGAGGAACCGACATCACACACATCCGACTCACGATGGAGCCACAACAGTTACATCATCACAGGCAGTTGAAATATAGAGTAGATAGACTTAGTTTACAAACCAAGAAGGTATATAGTCAAATACATGTTCAAAATACATATAATGCGGAAGCGTTTTCCAAACATCTCGCAGCGGAAACCAAATTCTCAAGTAGTCTTCATACAGACGAACGAGGTGAGGAACACCGAGCCTACCGGTGCTACCCTTCTCTAAGCAGCTATCCAAATGCCGCCGGTACCTGTGAGCCAAAAGTGGGGACAAACCCTGAGTACTAATTACTCAGTAGGACTTAATGGACGGGGTTTATGGCTGACGCAAAGCTCAACTTACTAGCAAGTAGGTCCTTAGCCATTGATTTTAAACTGTAAAATATTGCCATAGGATAGCGGGATTTGACAGTCGCTATCCTTTAATCATGATTATCCACTATGTTTTAATGTCATGCTATAGCGGGATTTGACAGCCGCTGGTCCTTATCCTGAATCTCATTGGTCATATAAAGCGAGTAATTTGCATGAAGTAAAGCATGTATAACCATTGTGTCATATCAAATCATAAATTCCATAAAACATCTTGCCTCAAACAGTTCTACGTTGCCCGTCAGTGATATTGGCATTCTCACACCTGGTGAGCATCAGCGATTCGAATCGATTTTTATATTCCCGGGAATAACTAGAAGCACCAGGATGGCATATGCTTACTAACTCCCAGCATTCCACATATGCTTCCCCCATCTCCACTCGTCCCGTCTCAAGTTCGATGACCACTCCCGCCTGACTCCCGGAGCGCGTTGTCGCAGGAGCGTTACCTCGGTTACGTCGGGTTCTGCCCTCCTTTGACACCCACCTCCGCGGCCACCTTCCTCTCAACCAGTGGGTAGGAACGTGCCCTTTTCTTGAGACGGCACAAGTAAGACTTTCACCGGTCCATTGATCCCAGATAAGCACCCTAGCAATGTTATGCCGATCAGCAGGCGAACAGCGAACGGGCCTTATGCGACTCGGGCGGAGTCCACCATACCATCCACATCATTTTTTGACATAGTAAACCCATATCTCCGCCCGGTCTCAATTGAAAGCATAACATAGCAATAATAAATTCATAGTAATGAGAATTCACCATTTGAAAGTAAACCCTACGAGACGAGTGACAGTGCTCACTCGTGTCTACTCGCGCCTAACCATTCTAGGCACTCGTCCTACAAACCCTAAGTATAGGTGCTAGGGCCAGGGCGGCCGGAAAGTCTAATGCAATTGGTTTCAATCAATCCTAATGCATATGCGTAACTTAAAATAATTTGTTTGCTGGGATTTGCATGGTCCTGCCTACCTTTGATTGTTCTTAAGAAGCCAACAAACTAAACTAAGTTAGTTTGCCGGGTTGTGGGGCTTTACCCCAGGCAACCCCTTGAAACAGGGACGGTTTTATCAGCGACACGCCGTCTTCTGGCACCGGGTACACGGGCTCGTCTTCCGGCTACTGGATTTGCGACCGCTTCTGCGTTGGCCCTCCGTTCGCGGAATCTATATGCATGACATAGTGCAACATAAGCGCAACGAATGCAAAAGCGAGCATGATATGCGTAAGAGATGTATTCATGGGAATTATTATCTAGGCAATTTATTTAAGTATTTCTTATGTCAAACTTGCTCCCTACGAAGGAAACTCAGATTAATACTAGGAATTTATACGAACCATCACCGAGATGCACTACAACTATCCCATAAAAAAAACATATGCACATGTATTGATTCTAAGGCCTAAACCATCATATAAACCCTAATCATCCTCACACATGCGCATTTGTGAATTAAAACATGCACTCGAGTTCTCGTAGTTACATAGCTCCATTATCATGAAAGACATGCACAAATATACCTTTTGGGAACTAGATATCATGCACAAGCTACCACATTTTTCGTGGAATTTTCTTAGCACCCTAAAGCCATCTTTTCCATTTATCTAGTTCTCCAAGTCAAGATGTGTCATTTTCAAATCACCATTGAAACTTAACATGCAGGGGTTCATATTCTATCGGTGAGACATTCATACTACCTAAAGTATATAAAAATGCTAGAGAGTCGATTTGAACGTATTCTTTGTAGCCTCCACTTCCTAGGTTAAATAAATGCACATACACATGTATAATGGCAAAAGGGTAATTAAACCGCAAGTGCTAGGGCTACAAAAATTCACATAGTGTTATAATACCCTAAGAAAACTACTATCCAAGTTTCATGCCATTTGGAGTTCATTTAGTCCACTTTTGTTATTTATCCTAATTAATCCTGCATGCAACAATACCAAGGGCAAAACAGACATTTCACACCTCCACATCATACCTATCACGTAGATCTACACCAGAGGAGTCCAACGCAACTGAGTTTGTCCATTTTGGATTTTTATTTGATTTATAATGATTTTCCAAAGTTCACTATCAACATAAAAGATGGAAAAAAGGAAAATACACAGATCCAGGGACCTAGATGTGATTACTATTAGATCCAGGGGCTAAAATGTGAGGTCCGCAAGACTCATGGTACTGTACGCGAGACTAACTCATGAAAACATAGAAACGCAAGGGCTAAAATGGAAAACTTCCATCTTCCTCCCTGGGCTTTCTTCTGCCTCGCGCCCAGGGAGGGAGATGGCGGCGGCGCCCGCCAGAACCGGCCGGGCTAAGCCCCGGGGCTCGCCGGCGGCGGTCAGGGAGAGGGAGGAGAGGGTGAGAAGGCTTACCCCCTACCTGAATCGCTGGGAAAATGGCGCGGAGAGGCCGGCGACGGAGCCCAAGAACGCGGAAGCTTCGGCGTATGAATGTGGCTCGGTGAAAGGGAGATGGCGGCCTAGACCATGGGGTTTCCGAAGAGCGGAGGGAGGCGAACCTCGGCGTACTACTCTGGAGCCGCGGGGAGCCGTGGAGCGGCGGGCGCAGCGCCAACCGAGCTCCCGTTAATGACGGCGGCCCTAGGAACAGAGGGAAAAGAAAGAAAGAGGCTCGGTGGAAGGCAGGGAGGGTGAGAGAGTGAGAATGGAGGGGTTTCCCTTCCACCCGAAGGAACTAGAGGGAGAGGGAGAGGGCGTCGGGCGGCGCGGGCAGGGCGGCCTCGGCCAGCCGGTGGCAGGCGGCGTCCGCCGCGTGGCCTCCGTGGTCTGGGCGCCGGACGCTCCCCCCCCGGATTGAATGGCCCACCTGTCAGTGAGACGGGAAGGGAAAAAGGGAAAATGTGTTTTCATCCTTACTGCAAATCGCTGTTTTGACCCAATTAGAGGCCGAGTTTGGAAAAGTCCCAATTGGGAGAAATGTTCTACTCTGAGAGATCTACAACTTTGTCAAAATGGACAACACCCAATTCAAAATGGAATTATGATTTAAATTTAAATTTATACACCAGCCCCCATTTGGGACAGGGGACCCTTACTGCTTAGAAGATTCAAAACTCTTATTTCTGGGCATTATCACCCAAGGGGCCTTTTGACAATATTGTTTAGAACTTCATAACCTACGACTTCTTCAATTTGATCTTTGCATGAGAGTGGCTGTAGGCTAGAGCAAATTGGAGGTTTTTAAATAGGGCTGATTTGAACTGGTTTTCTGTGTTGGTAGAAAATGGACCTAAACTCCATTTAAACCTCAATATGTGATCAAACTCTAATTACCAAAGTTGTTCAACAGTACAGTATCTACAAATTTGATAATATAAAGTTGGCCTAAATCCCAACAGATTTTGAATTATAGACACTATTATGTTCCAAGGTTTATTACAACAGAAATTTCGCTTTGTGTAGAGACTTTCTTGTTTCTGACTTTTGAAGTATCAAATGAAGTCCAATCACTTCCACAATAGGTGCATTTGAAAGGTGATAAGTTTAATTTCATTTCATAGAAAGGGAGAATTTGAAGTCATAAAGTGAAATCAAAAGTAATTTCAGATTCAACTTTGGGAACTGACTTAACCAAATGAAATATTGTGTGGATTTGTACGTTGGATAGACAATTTTGACTTTAGTGATTTCTCCATCTAGTTCCCATTATTTCCTAAGCATGATCAAGTCCTAATTCCTCATTAGTTTATGTCTAATATGTGTGTTAAGGCTTTTGAGATGCCGGGGGCATCACAACCCACCCCCCTAAAGAAATCTCGTCCCGAGATTTGAAGGAAGCGGGGTTCTACGGCTTACTGCGAAGTGCAAATTGTCTTGGCCTCATTGTTCGTGTGCTTCAGTCATACATGGTAACACTTAATTCTTCATCCATTTGCTTTGTTAACTGGCTCGTGAATGGTTAGTGCCTCTTTATCACAAGGTAGTTACAAAGCTTTTGAATACGTCCAAGGTGGTCTTTCCCAGGTGCTCAGCAAGTCGTGGTTTTTATGAGAGCGAATGAACAAACCGCAAAGGCGGTGCGGCCGACGCAAAAACGACAGTGATTTAATCGGATATTGGAACAGGGTTACTCCCTGACTTTGACACCAAGATTTAGAAACGTGATGAATATATAGGTCTCAGAACAATCGGAAGCAAGGTGTACAAAATCGGAAGACCGAACCACGAAGGCTCTTGGGATTTAAGGGTTATCTATGGATGTGCTTTTGAGAGACACATTCATTTCATTTGATAGGGACTGTGTACACATATACGATATTAAATCTGAACATTCTTCAAAGAGTAAGATGTGGTGATACATAGCACATTCTACTCATTGTTTCGAGAAAGAATGCTGTGGAAAGAGAATAGGACATATTCACCTAGACAAGGTGATGGTTTGTATGATTTCATAGAATTGATCAAGACTGACCAAGAGAAGTATAGGCATATGATGTGCGCTTACTAACGAAACAATAGTCAGTATTAGTAAGCTTAACTGAAGATGAATTTCAAAGAAGAGCGAAGCAACTTCTTGAAAAGGACGATATGACAAAAGCACTAGCCGAGAACAAAAGCTTAGCGCGGTGGATAGTGCTGAAGTTCATCTTCAGAAGATAAGGTTCAATATATACCAGAAAGGAACGTAATAGAAAGCAGTGGAAATAGAGTTTGACTGTCTCCACAATTTAGAGAGAGGCAAGTTGGAAGAAGAAATGAGATGATGTAGTAAGACAGTGGGAATGGAATCAAGCATTTCCACATATACAAGATGTTAAAGAGAATCGGGGTAAGCGCAGAGAAGTCCGAGGTTTGGACCAATGGGTGTAAATGTATCGTGGAGAATAGAATTGCTCATCCCCGTGAAGCACGACCAGCAAAGATAAACAAAGTCAACGAAAAGATGTGGACGAGTGGAACCCTAGATTTGACTCGTCTCACGGATCGAGAAGAACATGGTTCAACAAGGCAAGGGAAAGGTGTGAACGATAGTGGGGTTAAGGTGGATCTTTTCCCACAGACCACGAAGGGCAAGGTGAAACAAAGCAATGAAATGATACAAGGTGGCAGTTTAATTTAAGTAACTTATTTCCACGAATTAGATGTATAGAGGTCAACGAGGTGTTAGAAGTTGGATAGGAATATTCCACAATTTCAGCGGTGTCATGCCTTGCATGTCTTGATACCAGCGCGCCCCTAGTGGAACCGAGTGACGGCCGTGCACACAGGACCCTAGGTTCCATCGCGGCACCATAGACTGCTCGGGTAAACACCTCGTCAAGAGCGGTATTTCCATCCAATCTCAGAGGATATGCTAATAACACAAGGTTATAGAGAGACATGAACAAGGAGGTTTTACACGCCATAGCGCAATCTTTTCGGAGGAATAATTCATCAGATTTATTTGAGTTAGAAACAAGGTAACAACAACAAAAGTGTCATGGATTACAAAGACTGAAGTGCCTGAATAACAAAAGCATGAAACATGAGAACTACAAGAGTTCAGAATGCTCCCTGAAAATAGAGTTACATTAATCATGAGGGTGGGACACATGCCGACTGCAAAGAGTTGGATACAGGGGAAACTCGAGAGTTATGAGAGTCAACCCCCTCTCATTACAAAAGTTTTGCGATGACTGCTAGCACACCAACTAGTATCTAACTAGTACTGCCTAAACGTAAGATTGATACGCCCAGGACGAATGACCGTTTCTTCTTTCAACCAACTTGGTGCAGTGTTGGTCTTCACGTGGAAAACGCCATGAAATAACAGTCTTGATTCTCCCCCGAGTATGAGAACGTCACCAGATCCGAGGTTGATCTTGGTTGCTTGGTCTTTGTCTCTCGTGTCACCGAACAAAAACTCGGCGATGTCTCCTATGGAGATGGATATGAAAGGTAAACCTTTGGTAAGCCTACTCTCTGACTCGTCCTTGTCTTGGTGAAGCCCGAGCTTTCCGGAGTTGGTGTAGTAGTTGACGATGCATATGTCTGGGTTAATCTGAGGAAATTCGCTTGCAGTGGAATTCGCAGTTTGCGCAATCATCTTGAAAGCGTCTGGTATTGTCGGGGCTTGTGCTCCATCGAATGGACGCGTGGGTCCATATGAGCGTGCGGTCGGATCCCAGTTCTTTCCCAGTGACATTATCCATAGGTTCAGCTTGGCACCATTCTTGAGGCTTGGCTTGTAAAATCCTCCTGGGCCCTTACCCAGTTGTCGACACATACTAACCATCCCAATTTGATCTTCAGGCTTGATAAATCCTTTTAACAGAACCATCCCGGGTCGCAGATGTTGAACTGAGGCTGCCTCGGTGGAAGATTCTCCCGCTTTTCTCTTCTTTTGTTCTTGAGGTATCGTTGTTTTAGCTTTTATGGACTCTTGGTAATTAGGGCATAAGTCGAAGAGCTGCGTCGAGGGTTGCGACATCTGTAGCAGGAAGAATAAGGCTCCCATCAATTTGATAGTTTCAAAGGCCAAATGTGGTCATAAGGCAATTTATATTCATGTGCCAATTAGGTTACGTCCCGAACTTCATTTTCTAAACTTCGTACTTGCTAACTAGATTTAAGCTTCGACTTAAAATGATTGTAAGTTTATGCCTAGAGTATTTGCCAAAGGGTCATTATAGATAAGTTTGTTGGTTGAATTTTTCCCACTACAACTTTTATATATAATACTTGTTTTAAATGGATATGAGACACGTACTAAACTGGTACCTTGCTCGTATTTACTTTCAGAGCAAGTAACCTATACATAAGTTGTCAGAAAGTTTGTGTACCACTAGGTTCTTCTAATAAGTTTCTGTTGGTTCTATTGGCAACTTGAAATACCTCTTAAAATGGCAGACAGAATCCATATGCAAATTGTTACTACCCAACAAGTATACTTCTAGATGCAGTAAGAATCTAGTTACTTTCAAGCAAATACAAGTAAGGCACATGAGATGAGATGGAATGATGTATGCTCGTCCTATCCGTCTCACATCACACTTCCTATGTACACAACTAGCGATATTTCGGTGACATATATGCACGTCTCTCTCTAGTGCAACTAGTCGTTCTCTAGTCGTTCTTAATTTTCGCACGTGGTTAGCGTACCTGTAGAAAAATGCATGCTCATACATTACCACCTAGTGTGTCATCCACGCGTGACCGCCACGTGGACAACGTTGGTGGGCCGCTGCACCTTTTCCTCAAAGCCTGACTTTCCACAAGTATTGGGGATTGTCGAGAAAAGGGTGGATCCCAAAACCGAATGTAAGTGTGGTGGGTATGAAAGCCACAAACATGCCCACCACCCTTAAAGAGCTTTTATTTATACAGCATGAATGCAGAGATTACAACTGTCCGCAAAACCCAATAGCTTCAACCCATACTGGGGATAGCTATGGCCGAAAAGTTGCTTCTCAAAACGCCGAATATGCATATGAGTTCTATCTAGGTCAGAATGTCAGTGATGTCACCTGGATAACACTAACATCCTTAATATGGGCATATCGTATACTCTCATTTTTGAATTACTTGAAACGGGCTTTCGAAAATAGTTTTGTAAACCAAAACTAGATGATATAACTGTTGTCTATGTATGATCGGCTCTGATACCAGCTATGGCGGAACCGCCGATTTAATAAGGGCTAAGTACACCTGTTACCATTAGCTTACAGTGTACTTAGACCGTACTAAACCCGGTCGTCCGTCGAGAAGCCCTCGGCTCTCGATTTGCACCAAATTCCAGGGGAACCGACATCACACACATCCGACTCACGATGGAGCCACAACAGTTACATCATCACAGGCAGTTGAAATATAGAGTAGATAGACTTAGTTTACAAACCAAGAAGGTATATAGTCAAATACATGTTCAAAATACATATAATGCGGAAGCGTTTTCCAAACATCTCGCAGCGGAAACCAAATTCTCAAGTAGTCTTCGTACAGACGAACGAGGTGAGGAACACCGAGCCCACCGGTGCTACCCTTCTCTAAGCAGCTATCCAAATGCCGCCGGTACCTGTGAGCCAAAAGTGGGGGCAAACCCTGAGTACTAATTACTCAGTAGGACTTAATGGACGGGGTTTATGGCTGACGCAAAGCTCAACTTACTAGCAAGTAGGTCCTTAGCCATTGATTTTAAACTGTAAAATGTTACCATAAGATAGCGGGATTTGACAGTCGCTATCCTTTAATCATGATTATCCACTATGTTTTAATGTCATGCTATAGCGGGATTTGACAGCCGCTAGTCCTTATCCTGAATCTCATTGGTCATATAAAGCGAGTAATTTGCATGAAGTAAAGCATGTATAACCATTGTGTCGTATCAAATCATCAATTCCATAAAACATCTTGCCTCAAACAGTTCTACGTTGCCCGTCAGTGATATTGGCATTCTCACACCTGGCGAGTATCAGCGATTCGAATCGATTTTTATATTCCCGGGAATAACTAGAAGCAACAGGATGGCATATGCTTACTAACTCCCAGCGTTCCACATATGCTTCCCCCATCTCCACTCGTCCCGTCTCAAGTTCGATGACCACTCCCGCCTGACTCCCGGAGCGCGTTGTCGCAGGAGCGTTACCTCGGTTACGTCGGGTTCTGCCCTCCTTTGACACCCGCCTCCGCGGCCACCTTCCTCTCAACCAGTGGGTAGGAACGTGCCCCTTTCTTGAGACGGCACAAGTAAGACTTTCACCGGTCCATTGATCCCGGATAAGCACCCTAGCAATGTTATGCCGATCAGCAGGCGAACAGCGAACGGGCCTTATGCGACCCGGGCGGAGTCCACCATACCATCCACATCATTTTTCGACATAGTAATCCCATATCTCCGCCCGGTCTCAATTGAAAGCATAATATAGCAATAATAAATTCATAGTAATGAGAATTCACTATTTGAAAGTAAACCCTACGAGACGAGTGACAGTGCTCACTCGTGTCTACTCACGCCTAACCATTCTAGGCACTCGTCCTACGAACCCTAAGTATAGGTGCTAGGGCCAGGGCGGCCGGAAAGTCTAATGCAATTGGTTTCAATCAATCCTAATGCATATGCGTAACTTAAAATAATTTGTTTGCTGGGATTTGCATGGTCCTGCCTACCTTTGATTGTTCTTAAGAAGCCAACAAACTAAACTAAGTTAGTTTGCCGGGTTGTGGGGCTTTACCCCAGGCAACCCCTTGAAACAGGGACGGTTTTATCAGCGACACGCCGTCTTCTGGCACCGGGTACACGGGCTCGTCTTCCGGCTACTGGATTTGCGACCGCTTCTGCGTTGGTCCTCCGTTCGCGGAATCTATATGCATGACATAGTGCAACATAAGCGCAACGAATGCAAAAACGAGCATGATATGCGTAAGAGATGTATTCATGGGAATTATTATCTAGGCAATTTATTTAAGTATTTCTTATGTCAAACTTGCTCCCTACGAAGGAAACTCAGATTAATACTAGAAATTTATACGAACCATCACCGAGATGCACTACAACTATCCCATAAAAAAAACATATGCACATGTATTGATTCTAAGGCCTAAACCATCATATAAACCCTAATCATCCTCACACATGCGCATTTGTGAATTAAAACATGCACTCGAGTTCTCGTAGTTACATAGCTCCATTATCATGAAAGACATGCACAAATATACCTTTTGGGAACTAGATATCATGCACAAGCTACCACATTTTTCGTGGAATTTTCTTAGCACCCTAAAGCCATCTTTTCCATTTATCTAGTTCTCCAAGTCAAGATGTGTCATTTTCAAATCACCATTGAAACTTAACATGCAGGGGTTCATATTCTATCGGTGAGACATTCATACTACCTAAAGTATATAAAAATGCTAGAGAGTCGATTTGAACGTATTCTTTGTAGCCTCCACTTCCTAGGTTAAATAAATGCACATACACATGTATAATGGCAAAAGGGTAATTAAACCGCAAGTGCTAGGGCTACAAAAATTCACATAGTGTTATAATACCCTAAGAAAACTACTGTCCAAGTTTCATGCCATTTGGAGTTCATTTAGTCCAATTTTGTTATTTATCCTAATTAATCCTGCATGCAACAATACCAAGGGCAAAACAGACATTTCACACCTCCACATCATACCTATCACGTAGATCTACTCCAGAGGAGTCCAACGCAACTGAGTTTGTCCATTTTGGATTTTTATTTGATTTATAATGATTTTCCAAAGTTCACTATCAACATAAAAGATGGAAAAAAGGAAAATACACAGATCCAGGGACCTAGATGTGATTACTATTAGATCCAGGGGCTAAAATGTGAGGTCCGCAAGACTCATGGTACTGTACGCGAGACTAACTCATGAAAACATAGAAACGCAAGGGCTAAAATGGAAAACTTCCATCTTCCTCCCTGGGCTTTCTTCTGCCTCGCGCCCAGGGAGGGAGATGGCGGCGGCGCCCGCCAGAACCGGCCGGGCTAAGCCCCGGGGCTCGCCGGCGGCGGTCAGGGAGAGGGAGGAGAGGGTGAGAAGGCTTACCCCCTACCTGAATCGCTGGGAAAATGGCGCGGAGAGGCCGGCGACGGAGCCCAAGAACGCGGAAGCTTCGGCGTATGAATGTGGCTCGGTGAAAGGGAGATGGCGGCCTAGACCATGGGGTTTCCGAAGAGCGGAGGGAGGCGAACCTCGGCGTACTACTCTGGAGCCGCGGGGAGCCGTGGAGCGGCGGGCGCAGCTCCAACCGAGCTCCCGTTAATGACGGCGGCCCTAGGAACAGAGGGAAAAGAGAGAAAGAGGCTCGGTGGAAGGCAGGGAGGGTGAGAGAGTGAGAATGGAGGGGTTTCCCTTCCACCCGAAGGAACTAGAGGGAGAGGGAGAGGGCGTCGGGCGGCGCGGGGAGGGCGGCCTCGGCCGGCCGGTGGCAGGCGGCGTCCGCCGCGTGGCCTCCGTGGTCTGGGCGCCGGACGCTCCCTCCCCGGATTGAATGGCCCACCTGTCAGTGAGACGGGAAGGGAAAAAGGGAAAATGTGTTTTCATCCTTACTGAAAATCGCTGTTTTGACCCAATTAGAGGCCGAGTTTGAAAAAGTCCCAATTGGGAGAAATGTTCTACTCTGAGAGATCTACAACTTTGTCAAAATGGACAACACCCAATTCGAAATGGAATTATGATTTAAATTTGAATTTATACACCAGCCCCCATTTGGGACAGGGGACCCTTACTGCTTAGAAGATTCAAAACTCTTATTTCTGGGCATTATCACCCAAGGGGCCTTTTGACAATATTGTTTAGAACTTCATAACCTACGACTTCTTCAATTTGATCTTTGCATGAGAGTGGCCGCAGACTAGAGCAAATTGGAGGTTTTTAAATAGGGCTGATTTGAACTGGTTTTCTGTGTTGGTAGAAAATGGCCCTAAACTCCATTTAAACCTCAATATGTGATCAAACTCTAATTACCAAAGTTGTTCAACAGTACAGTATCTACAAATTTGATAATATAAAGTTGGCCTAAATCCCAACAGATTTTGAATTATAGACACTATTATGTTCCAAGGTTTATTACAACAGAAATTTCGCTTTGTGTAGAGACTTTCTTGTTTCCGACTTTTGAAGTATCAAATGAAGTCCAATCACTTCCACAATAGGTGCATTTGAAAGGTGATAAGTTTAATTTCATTTCATAGAAAGGGAGAATTTGAAGTCATAAAGTGAAACCAAATGAAATATTGTGTGGATTTGTACGTTGGATAGACAATTTTGACTTTAGTGATTTCTCCATCTAGTTCCCATTATTTCCTAAGCATGATCAAGTTCTAATTCCTCATTAGTTTATGTCTAATATGTGTGTTAAGGCCTTTGAGATGTCGGGGGCATCACACCCACAAAGCCCCACTAAGCTCTCTAAGCTTACTGACCCTAATCCACTTCAACCTCCAAATTATAACATCATTGCATATGTCTAATGCCTCAGTGCAAGTGTGGCATCAAAAAACAGATAATATCATTGCATATGTCTCATGCCTCAGCCATATTTAATGAGTTTCATCATTGTATGTGCCTAGTTCTCAGTTCAATTGCGAAATCATAAGAGACCACATTAAAACAAACACAACAGGAACAACCAGATTAGGTTTCATAGTACAAATTATTACGGATGACTGAAACAAAGAGTTCAAATGAGGACAGAAACAAAGAGTTCAAATGAGGACAACAAACATCCTAGATAGGGCCATGGCCCTTGTTGCTCCACATCTGGACAGCCCATTCATCTCTAATGTTTGACCAAGCTGAGTTGTCATCCATAGCAACCTCATGGCCATGAGGAGCACTGCCATTGGGCACCCAAGATGACCCAGGAGGGATCACTTCATCACCACCATGTGCTAGAATCCAATTATGCAAAATGCAAGAAGCAAGCACTAATTTAACTTATCTTGAATGGATGGAAAGGCTTGTTGTCTATAATCCTGAAGCGGTTCTTCAAAGCCCCAAATGCCCTCTCAACTGTGACCCTCAAACTTGAATGCCTCAAGTTAAACAACTCTCTAGCATTTATTGGGTAGTTTCTCCCACCATATTCCTTAAGATGGTATCTAGTACCACGATAAGGTGGAAGGAAACCAGGGCGACCAGCATACCCAGCATCTACTAGGTAGAATTTTTCTATAAAGATTGGACACATGCATTAGTTCAAGTTCACGCTTTAATGGGTGTTTACTAAGTTCTTAAGTACACAACATGTACCTTGTGGGACAGTTAAACCATCTGCCCTCTCAAGTGTATCTGCAAGAATCAGTGCATCATGGGATGAGCCCTCCCATCCAGCTAACACATAAGTGAATTTCAAATCGAAATCCACTGCTGCTAATACATTTTGCGTGGTGTAGTATTTTCTTCCCCTAAATGCAGCTTGCATCTTGCTTGGCACTCTAGCATAGATATGAGTTCCATCTATTGCACTGACACAGTCCTACATGAAACCCAACACATGTTGTCACTCCATATGGATCTTACTATTTTTTTATCCTAAGAAATACATCACAGGCATCTCATTTTACCTTAAAATATAGATACCATCTGTGGCTGTTTCTGATCTTAAGAGGTGTCTCAGTAGAAGAAGGTTTAATCATGTCATTCCTAAGCTCTCCAATGGCATACAACACCTCCTTGAAATATCTGCTCACTGTCTCCACAGACCTCCTCCAGTTTTGGTGGATAACTCTAAAACGTTGGTTATGGCCTACAACACGAAGGAACATAGCTACTTGCTCTTCCATGTTCAATGTATGATGTCCTTCAACAAAATCCTAGACCTTAGCAAGTCACAAACGAAAAAAGGGACTCTCCTCATCCTAAGCATGTTCACACACTTAACATCATTACAGTTGTAAATAATATCCAAGTTTGCCTGACATTCTTCATCTCTTTTCCACACTGGACCCTATGCAATAGCCCGTTGTTGAGATCTAACCAACCTAATCCTACTCCAAAGCAGTGCATACAAGGCAGTGACAAGTGCAGCAGCTTGAACAAAAAGTTGTTTTCTTCTATCTGCCAAGTCCATCTAAAGAAAAATAAAAAAGTTTAGATAATGGGGAAAGATTAATGCAGTTTCTTTAGATCGAAATGAAAATAAACTGTGACGTGGACTCAAAAGATCATAGATAATGGGGACATCATAGATAATGGGAAAAGATTAATCATTGCCATGAAAACATCACAACAAAAACACAGCAACATTGACATAGCTCGGATAAAAATCCATCATTGCCATGAAAAATTGTATGACATCGTAGATAATGGGAAAAGATTAATGCAGTCTCTTCATATATACTCAAAAGATCATTGAACTGGACACATGCTCAGATATTCAGTATGACATATCAATATGAATAGATAACCACATATCGCAACATCAACAGCAGCAGTAAATCGCATATCACATATCAACAGCACGAACATGGCACATATCGCAACAGGGGGTAGGGTAGGTGTCAAATACCGAGAGCAAACAGAAGCACGCTTGACCAGAAGAGGACGAAAGACCAGGGGAGGCAGATCTGCAAGTGAAACGCTCAGATCAGGCCTGCAAGTGCACAAATCGACATGAATAGTGATGGATTAGCATCAAAGAAAACAAGGACAAGTATAAAATGGGGAAGGGGATGATTAGGGTTACTCGAACAAGAGCACTCGCCTGGGGGATGGCAGATCTGTGCGCACCACTACAACCGGGATTTCACACCGTCCCTGCCAAAATGGGAGAGAAGAGAAGGGACGACGCCGGATGAGGAGAGGAACGAGAGGACAGGCGAGCACACAGAGAAGGCAAGAGAGGAGGGGGAGAGGATGGAGGAGAAGAAGGACGAGAGAGCACCTGTGAAGAGGAGCGAATGGCGACAGGGGTAGAAGGCGGCGGCGGGGTGAATATATCCGCGGGTGATGGCAGGAATGGGGGCGGTAACCCTAGCACTTTCCCGCGTGCACGCGCGCAGCCATTTTCCCCATCCCGCGCACGCCCTTCTTGCACACGCTCAGCCTGGCTCCAACGCCAATTTTCTTGCACCCGCTCAGCCATGCCCAAGCCACAGCCCCCCCCCCCCTCGCCCTGCATCCCGCTGGCCAGGCCCAGTACTGCACCCAACCTACCAAACAAGCACAGGTTGCATCCCGCGGGCCTGGCCCAGCCATATTTAGGCAACCAATCAGGCCGAAGCCCCATGTCTGGCTGGGCCAGGCCTCCCGTGCGCTCGATATTTTGCACGAAGGAAATCAAATCCAGTCGGGCCACATCTTACGGATTCAACAAGCAAACGACATTGACTTGTCCTTTCCTAGGTGGCGCTCATCCTCTCCTGGTCGGGAGTGGTGGTAGGTGAAAGAGAATAGGGGTTGAGAGTGAATGAGAAAAAATACCCTTGGTACCACCAGATCTTTTATACCAAACTAGAAAAAAACGCCCTATCGGGCGCCTTACCAGGTCATACAGTATGAAAAAATATTATATTCGCAATTGTCAATATTTGTTAGACAAGTAAATATTGTACATAGTGCCGGCAGCCGTCCAATGAGCAGAAATAACTATTGTTCGATGCCTCGATGAGTTGTGACAGAGGGAAGAAGTGCAGATTGCACCAGAGGCCGCGTTGGCTCAGTGATGAACTTGAGTTTCTTGAGGTTGAGCCCGACCTCGTTGATAACCAAGGTCTGTAGTGCCTTTCAGCCTCTTAGGATCCTTCAGTAATGGGACCAGTTTTATCTGTGATTCATCACGCGAAAACAACCTTTTAGAGACCAGTTCACTTTTGAGAATTTTTCCGGACTGCTCATGATCACTTTATAAGAGAAGTAGGCCAAACTACGTCATCCTTTGTCAACTTGCTGTAAGACTTTGCTTGGACTCAGTTATTATTATCCGAATTCAGTGACCCCTAATATAAACATATGTAAGTTATACAGTAATCCAGTGATACCTACTCGAACTAAAAGAAACCTAATCATAATGTAAGTAATTTAGTTGCATCATCATGTAGACCTAAAAGAACACACTAAGTTGACAAGGTAATAATACGGGGCCAAATCAGCCTGCTAGCACTGAGTTTATGTGCCAAATCAGTATGTAGTATTCATGATTGTAAGCAAGTCGGTTTGTGAGTAGTGAATCTCAAAGGGAAAATGTCACAAACAGAATGTAGACTCGGCTCGAATAGTGCTAAAATAAATGCCCATAGGCACCTGACGACAAAAAATGCTACACAAACTATTTGCTCTAGTTTATACAATGAGTTATGGCTTGTACACAATAATAAAAGCAAGAAAAAGGCTTCACACAAAATGAGCATACCGGTACTAAGATAAATCCTTGGAGTGTCGAGCTAAACTGTGGCACTGGTGGCTGGGTTGCCCACATCAAGGTTGGGTTCTCCTTGTCAACTGGAAAAATTAAAATACATCAAAGATACAATATATCTTCCACACAGTAACAGAAAATGTTATGCATTGTGCTATGCTCAATGATACTAACAACTAAATTAAGCTAACTTTTTGTAACTCACTTGAGTAACTCGATCTTTCCTTCCTGATAACAAAAGAAATGTCAAGATATATAATCGTTCATCCATTTTTACTGCCAAGCTCTCAAGTCATTGAGTAAACATTTTTTACTCTCTAAAATTGATTGCACTTACAGAGACGAGTAGATGACAGCTGCTGAAGTAACATGGAATGAAGTTGGGAATAAAACATACTCATCTCATTGGGTGAAACAATGGGAATGGGTGGGGCCTTACCTTGGACTCACCAGATCCTAGCCGGTGATCAGGTGGCAGCCATAGGGGCCATAGAGGCAGCTGTGCATGGCCTCCACACCGATGAGGCAGATCCAGAAGTTGGTGATGGCAATGTCGAACTCCTGGTAGCACAAACATGAAAAAAAGTATATTGTTCCATTACCCTTTGGTCCATCTCTTGAAATAACATATCATGGTCCATCTCTTGAAATTAGGAAAATATTTTTTTTTTCCTTGGTGGTAACCTACAATAAATCAAAATCACCCTTTGGTCCATCTATCTAGTTAGATATGGAAACTTTAGTTCTTTCAAAAGATGTATGGAACTTTCATGCTAATTTTCACCATTCTAAATTTATCTGCTTGATTTGTCACTACCTAAAACATAGGTAAATTTGAGCGGTTGCTTAGTGCTCTGCAGTGCAGTATGTCTTATTCTAGTATCTAGGGGTCAGTGCAACCAATCAACATATACTGATTTTATTATCATATTTCCATATCTGGTTGTATTATCAACATATTCTAGTATCTAGTTGTATTGCTTCATCGCAATATCCAGTTCTAAAGCAGACAAATCTGCAGAAGAGTGCCCTGAGTGAAGGTTCAGAGATGAGTGATAGTCCAAATTATTGAAATTCTACAAAATTGAGCAGTAAAGTACTTGGCTTACGGAAGGGTTAATTCACATCAATGGTGTACTCACCTGCCAAGAATGGCGAGCAGTATGGCATTGTGCGAGTCTTGGACCAGCGCTCGGCAACAGACGACGGATTCACATGTCGGCGGTTGGGACCTTCAGCACCGCCATGCTAGATGCCAGGAGCGACCGTGTCTCTGCCTCGAGGCTGCGTCTGTTTAGAGACCCCTACACCATCTTAGAAGCAGAGGATCATCAGCATAGTAGAATTTAGAAGAAGGGGAAACCAAGATAAAGCTGCAGCAATACCACCTCTCGGTATCAATCACTTAATTGCAATGAAATCTAGGAACAACCTAGGCACATGAAAGGTAAATCTAAGCACGCACATATATTTATTCTGTTTGTACCTATCATGGTGAGCTCTGCTGCCAAAGAACAGTGGCCCGTGAGTCCTGGACCACGCTAGACGATGGATCCGCGCGCAAGGGTTAGGGATGCGTAGCACCGTGATGCTAGACGAAGGGATCCACTGCATCGCTGCCTTGAGGTTACCTCCGTTACACCAATTCGCCGGGAGATCGCCGACGGCGGCTCGCACCTCTAGGAGAAACGGCGATGTCGCCGATGACAGCCGCCAAATGCTCGCCGGGATGAGAAGCAAGGGAAGAGTGCAGTATCCCTGTGACGAGGATGGAGGAAGGAGGAGACTGCTCCGCCACACCGTGAAGGCGGTGAGCGGCGACCTGTGGTGGCGGCGGCGGGAGAAATGAGAGAAAGAGAAGAATGAGAGGACGCAAGTGGGATGGTAACGGGTAAGTACCCGTCCGTCCGCTGTTACCATTCCATACCCGCACCCGTGAATAAAAATCATACTCACTACAATACCCATACCCGCTCGCGAGTATAAAATTTTACCCATACCCATACCCGCGTGGGTCAAAATACCCGTCGGGTAAACCGTACCCGATAAACTACCCACTAACACATGTTTAAATACCACAATTATAACATTTAATGGCATAATTAAATTAATAAATCACTAAATATTAGTAAATGAATTGAAAACAATAATAAATAATATTGAAATATGCAAGTTGACAATATTTTTGCTGAATATACACTTATGTTTACTTAATTATGCAGAAGAAATGTATGGTTGAGGCGGGTATAAATTACCCATGGATACGCGGGTATGGGTAGTATGCACCTATACCCATACCCGCGTACCCGACGGGTACAAGATTGTGCCCATTAACTTACCCACGGGTAGAAAAGTCATCCCATACCCACCTTTATATTGGGTAAAATCCGTCGGGTACTCGGGTTTCGGCAAGGATTCGGGCTGGCTAGGGCGGTCCCTTGCTGCGGGGGGGTTTTCGAAAAAAATGACACCAATGTTGAATTTTCTCTACTTCGCACTGAAATAACTTTTACATTTGTAACATTTCGGATGTATGTGTGAATAGTTTGAACGCAAACACAGTACTAAGTAGACTAAATGGACGATGGGTTGATTTATGGAATCTTGGAGGGCCTTTTTGCAAAACAACGCAGGCCACGCGTTTCTACCTGCCCATCTCAATCCAACAGCCAAGACCCACCCACGTGACGCGATAATTGGCTTTTATCACGATGCATAGGCTGTTTTGTTTTATATTTTGATTTCAAAGTCTTTTTGAGCTAATTTTAAGTTAAGGATTGTGATGTTTGCATAAAGAAGCTAATATTATCATTTAAATTGAGTTGACCCTTAAGAATTATTGAATTATTCAAAGTATTCTTGGAAATATTAAAATCAGATTTAATCCATTAGTTCCTAATATCTTTGGTGCAGTTATTGATTTGGCCGTGCTTATAAAAAACTTTTTAGTTCTTTGATGCAATATAAATTTCAAATTATCCGTTAGTTTAAGTTTATGTTTCAATTGATAGTTTTATGAGACTTTAATTTTTAAGTGGCATTTTATGCACCTGCCAAATAAGTTGTTATTTAAGTTTGTGTCTAATTTCTGACAAATCTAAGCTGTGTTTCCATTGGAAATTTATCTATGGTCATATTATTCCTTTTATATGATAATTCACCCGGCTAAATCTGTAGGGGAAAACCCTATCTTTGTTTGAAAAAAAAAACATAGGCATAATCACAAAAATAATAAATCCACAAGTTCAAATATTCTCCACGCTGTTCCATGACTAACAATGTGTGGTCTAAGTTCACTATTCAGCTGCCGCAAACTTTATTAACATCACTAATTTATTTGTCATTGTCTTATAATTCAATCATCAAAATTGAACAATAAATTAAATATTTAGTCATACGGGATGTACGTACATTTTTTCTAGTATAAAATAAATTATGAACAGATATTCTGGGTGGAGGAGGGTGGTGCACGAACATGAGCAGGAGAGGGCGTCGTGCGGCATCTCTTGACATCACGCAGGTGAGAGCAGCACTACAGCTTATGCGGGGTAGTAGCGGAGTAGCCGGCGAAGGGAAGGGTTGCACAGGAGCTCGTGCAAGGTAGGGTGGACAAGGAAGACTAGGTTTGGGGGCGCGCTAACGCCGCGCCTGTACTGGTGTTTGAGCCTCTAATAACACATTGAGTTGTGCGATGATAGATTAATTAGCTTGTTCGCGCAACGTGTTGTTGAAATAAAATATGGTGTTTGGTAGAGTTCGCCAATATTGACCCCTTTGAACACTAACCCCTTTCATTGTATAATTAGTGTGAAATAAAACACAGTACTTGGTTTTTGGTTAAATTCTGTTGTGATGGATATGGCATTAGCAGTCATGCCTTTTCTTTGCTAATCGCATTTCAAGTCCAAGAAAACGAAAATTAAGACCGTCAACACTATTCCTCCTATTCAATCAGGAGTTAGAAAGTCTCAGTAACATAATGACTGGCTCTGGGAACTGAAGCGAATCCAACTCTTCAAGAAGATCATGCGATTAAAATCTTGATGGTGTTTTGTTGCGTTTTAACTCTAACGTACCACAACTTGGTTGGGACTGAAAGACTTGGTGGTTGTTTGTTTTCGCTGTTGTACAGTGGTTGCACTGGATAAAAAGAGACCAGTGCTTGTGTAATTCCTAAACAAGGAGCAGCGTTCGTGCAGTTATCATCTTGTCATTGATCATTTCTATACTAATATTAAGAGCAGAGGGAGAGGTACCTAGAACTGGTCGATGGGTTAGGAAGACCAAGTTAATTTATGGAAGATACACCTCATTAGGCTCCCCCACATAGAAAAGGGGCAATGTAGCTATTTATGCAGAGTAGAGACGTTCAGAGCTGCCACTGCATCAACATCACAAGGGCCATTGATGAAAACGCAACCACAGCTGTGCTTTCTTCCTGGACAACGAAACAACAGAAAGGCAGGATATAATCTGGAAAAAGAAAACGACTGGGCAATGCAAAATAAGAACAGTATGTAGCATCATCTCCATCGAGTTGAGAGGCTAGCTAACACCACCAGAAAGACATGCTTAAGTTTAGGTGTATTTTGATCATATATTATCACTTTGAAATTGAAGTGAGAATCGATAGTACTCATAACACAGGTGTTTGCATGGTGGAAAAGAGGAAACAATTCATAAAAGAAGGGTTCATGAATACTTCCTAAAATTGTGATTGCAATGAGTCATGATTGATGAATATTGCCTATGGGCGCGTTGATACTTTTACCGTCAAAGTCCATGATCTACATCCAGTTCTCGAAATCTCCAAACTCCTAGAGATAGATAAAAAAACAGATGCTTCATAAAGACATCAACAGGAGAAAGTACACACTATCAAATAAATCAACACATGAGCATATAAAAGAGTCGCAGAGCACACAGTCACCTTCAATGCCGAGTTGATTTCGTTTGTGGCAGGCGGCCACAGATCAGTCTGCTTCCTGTACCAGTGTACCACGCGATAGTGCCGAGCAGCGCGCAGGCCTCTCGGTCAATGCGCTTCTCGCTCCTGCACGTCACCGCCGACCGTGTCCACGAGAAGATCGGCGAACCGCGCCGTGCTCCTCAGGGCATCCTTCTTCCCCCGCTCTTCACACGAGAAGATGGAAGCTTTGCGTCGTCAAATCAACGGAGGGTGTGGTAGGAACGGTGGGTGGCGAGGAGGGATGGATTGGAGAGAGAGATAGGCGTGCCGGTTTGCTTACACTGGCAGAGGGATTGGTGGTGGTGCTCATGCACGATACGCAGCAGCGCCTCCTCCAGATCCCGCTTCCTGCCCACCGCTCCGTCCATTCTGCCGGAGCAAGAGGAGGCTAGACGGGGACGCTCTGAGGTACCGAGGGGTTGGGGGTCGTCTCTGGGGGAACAGAGGTTGGGGAAGGTGGCGGCGGGGAATCGGGAAGAGGGAGAAGACGAACAATGTAGCGAGAGCGAGGAGGTGAGCAGGCTGGGCCTTGCTCGCCGTGGACCAGATCCGGCACGGGGAGTAGCCGAGCGCCGCTCCATCTGGCAGCGTGGGCTTGGCCGCGCTGGCGGGGAGGGAGGAGGCGCCGGTGGGGAGAGAAGGCACCGCAGGGAGGGAGAGAAGGCCCGGTGTGGAGGAACCGGTGGCGGGAGAGGGGGATGGCGAGGAGGATGCGGCGACGGGGAGGGAGAGAAGCCGCTAGCGCGGAGGAGCCGCACGCGGGGAGAGGAGGTGATGTGGGGAGAGAAAGGCCAGCGGACGGTGGTGCGACAGAGGACGCCGGCTCCACATTTGCCGCGACGGAGGATGCTAGCGCCGAAGGCACATGGTCGCCGGATAACGAAGTCGATGGCCGCACAGTGGTGGGAGGTGGCCGGAGTTGAAGAGGAGAGCAGGGAAATCGGGGCGCGGTGGTGGAAATGGGAGATTTTTTTTTTTTTTTGACGCCGTGGAGATGGGAGTTTTTTTATTGCCGTGGAGATGGGCATTGAGGAAGCGGATGACGTGAACTGAGAGGCCAAGTGACGTGAGGGCAGTGACGTGAGGGCAGGAAATCGTTCCATGCACACGGTTTTCTTGTGGCTGAGCGTAGGCCACGCGGAGGTGGATCGGACGTTTTTACTGCCACACGTCAAAAGGAGGAAGGTAAGTGCTGTAGATTTGCGGGGATTTCTTAAGGGGTAAGGAGTTACATATGTGGATCTGGACTCTGATGCCGTAACACCATAGCCCATAGGAGACCTGTAATTAATGCAAGATGTTGTGGCTGCGTTCGTGAGCCGCCCACGGTGCGTTACTGCGTTGCATTACAATCACACTGCGGCTGCGGGCTCTGCTGCTCCAGATGGTTTTGGAAAGCTTGTGACGCGGAAGCGCCACGCCGCGCATGCAAGCTGAACAGAGCTTGTGTATAGGATATTTTTTTGGATTTATTTTAATTTGTTCTATTGTGTGATGTGTGACGAATTTGTAAAACTAAGATTTTTTTTTCAACCACCATAACATTTGTACCCACCGGTACCACACGGTACCACTATTTTTTTAATTTTTAAAATCTTTTATGCCCTTTTTTTAGTTTAAAAAAATTAAAAAGGGTACTAGTCCCACAATTTTTTGTGCTGGATCCTCCTATTTGGCACCGTCTGGTACCGGTATCATGGCTCCGTCTATTTTTAAACCATTAGATCTCCTCTAATGAACGGCTCGTATTTTTTCAGACCGTAAAATTTGTATACGTGGAAATGCATGAATATGTAGTTATTGCATTGAGATATTGTTGACTCCCTTGGTAACACATGGACACAAGCCTACGAACATTAATTCTATACTGTTATGGCAGTCAAAATGTTTTATCGAAGTGTAACAAAATACATAGAAAGTAACTATGGAACTCTCGCAAGACCTTGGCCCGTAGGCCAAACTACTGTAGTGGAGGCCATGTTATTGGTTTTATCAATACATTTTGACAATGCATTTTAGTAACAGCAGCGAGGAAAGCGCAGGATTTCAATTAGGCAAACTACCCCCTAATTCTTACTAGACGTGTGCGCGCTCCGAGCGCACGCCACACCCCCTCCCTCTGGAAATTTTTTTATTTTTATATTTATTTAATTTTTTTTTTTGCAAAAATAAATTGGTGTTTCAAAATTTTGCAAAAATAACCTTACACCGCCGGGCGAAACGGCGGTTTTTAAATAACGCCGCTTGAACCGGCGGTTTTTAAAAACCGCCGTTTCGCCCGGCTATTAGGTGACAGCGCCCCACAAGCGGCCAGAAGGTGGGTCCCGCGCGCAAAAAACGCCGGGGCAACAGGCGGCTTTTAAAAATAGCCGGCGGAACCGGCGGTTTTTGAAATACCGCCGCCCGGGGCGGCGTTGTTTATAGATCGCCGGATGGTCCGGCGATTTTTAGGCCCATATGCCGCCGCGTCCGTCTTCTTTCTCTTCTCTTCTTTCTTCTTCTTCTCTTGTCTCAGTCGAAGCTCGGCCGCCGCCGCCCGGCCGACGTTGAAGAGGGTGAGGGAGAGGGGGGAGAAGAAGAGAGGTGGCCCGCCACCGTTGGAGAGGGAGAGGGGGCGGCGCGGCCTAGGCGCGCGCCGCGCGCAGGAGAGGAGGAGAAGGGCGCCGCGGACAGAGAGCAGGAGAGGAAGGAGAGGAAGTTTGCAGGTAAATTTCTTCATTCAACATGTAGTTGTTTATGATTAATGCAGTATTAGCAATAGTTTAGGTAATATTAGTAGTATTTTTTTAATGTTAGATGTAGACTAGTTTATATTAGTGGTGTTTTATGTAAGATTATCAGTAGACTAGTTTAATTTAGTATCATTTTATGTAATATTACTGCATTTTGGAGTGGATGGTTTAGGAAATATGTGTAGGTTTAGATGGAATATGCAATAATTAGAATATATTAGTAGTTTATTAGGTAGTATTTGTAGTATTTAGTGTAGTTTAGTTAAAATTAGTGTTATTTCATTTAACATTGTTAGTAGTTGATGATATTGACGGTAGTTTATGTAGTATTTGTTGTAGTTTAGGTAATATTAGTGTTATTCCATATAATATTAGCACTGGTGTAGTTATATTCAGTAGTATTTCATATAATATTAGCGTTATTTCATGCAATATTAGTACTATAGTTATATTTAGCAGTATTTCATGTAAAATTAGGCACTAGAAAATAACTACTGAAAATTTGTAAGTAGGTAGTAAAAACAAAATGTATGTAGGCTAAGTTTGGATCATCGAAACTAGTTTATAGCTGTAACTAAAAATAACTAGGTACCAATTAGCTAGCTAAAAAAAAGCTTGACATGATTAGATTCTGCGAGTAATACATGGTTGGATTCCTAGTAGATAGGTCATTTTTCGCAATTAATTTATTTTGGCATTGTCACATTTGTTCAGGCCATGTCAGATAAAACATACTTTCAGATTTACTATGGTCAAGGAGAGATACGTTATGGGCAGTTCGGGGTAGATTTGAGTGGGTTTAGGTCAGTGACAAAAGGGCTTGATAGAGCAACTGAGAGGCCATTTCGCTCGGTGTATAACTGGTTCATGAAGTGTTTCAAGTTGGATGAAGATGAATGCGAATTGCCCATTTCAGCTGTAACAACCAGGACTTCGTCGCCTGTTTATTGGGAGTTAGTGCCAATAGATAATACCCCATTCTGGAAGAGGTTTGTTGATGTTAGCCTGCGGCGTGGGTTACCGCTGGTTCTTTTTGTGGAAGCATACGAAAAGGTGAATGTTGGAGCACAAAGGGTAGAGGTCGATGATGGGGCCACAGTAGCTGAAGAAGTTGTAGAAAACAATGTCAATGAGCTTAATGACATTGGTGATGATGAGCAAGGTGAAGGAAGCCAAACCGTTCGGGAGCTAAGGGGTGAGGTAGATGAGGGTGAAGAAATTCCAGGTTTGGTTGAACAGATGCAGCGGGAGGACGCGGAAGGAGATGTACGTGACAATGAGGGTTCAGATCATGAAGATGATAGGCCGGTGCAAGTTCCAAGTCAATGGAATAACTATGATCACTCTCAACTGTTGGTGAATGAAGGTGAAACGGTGCCATGGGAGTATAGTGAGAATGAAGTATCTGTGGGTGCTATTTACCATAGCAAGATACAACTGAAAGAGGCTGTGCAAAGATGGTCGGCTAAATGCTTGAAGAAAGAGTTCAGGGTTGTGAAGAGTAGCCCACAAGTCTATGATGTGAAGTGCATACAAGATGATTGTCCTTTTAGGGTCCATGCATGCTTGGGAAAGTATGATACTTTCTGGACAGTTTCAAGGATTGAATACCATACATGCATCATGGAAGAGCTTGAGGGTCAGCACCGTAACTTGACAGCTGATTTTGTGGCTCAACATATGTACTCGAAGATAGTAAATAATCCGGGATATGAGCCGAAGGCAATAATCAATAGCATAGAGGACGAATTTCAGTACAAAATCAGTTACAGCAAAGCATATAGGGCAAAACAGAAGGCGTTGGAAATGAGATGGGGAACGTATGAAGTATCATACCACAACCTCCCACGTGTGCTGAACACACTGTGTGAGCGCAATCCGGGTAGTTACTTTGAGATTTTGTTAATGTTGTATTGGGATGATCAGAACCTGCAGTTGTTATTTATTTGAATTGTATGCGATGTTACGTTAATGTTTCTGTTAATTTTCTTATATTTATAATGAATACTAACGATTTCAATCATTCTGCAGCGATGGATGCCCCACAGGGTTACGTGACCCCTGAGCTGCTCGATGCAGCAACGGACAGGAAGCATCGGTCCTACTTCAGTGCCGTTTTGGGTTCCTCGCTTGGACAGTTTCGTGCACGTGTTCCGATGGAGTCGATGGCTTTGGACCCTCGTTGGGTACCGAGGTTCGCATCACGTTCTTTGTTGTGTTCTTCGAATACATTCAATCGCATCGAAACATGTATAACGGATCACTAACTCGTCTTTTTTAGGTTACGTGCTTCGGGGCTGCTCCCCCTTGCTCGCTTGGTGGAGGGAAAGCGTCCTCGTTTCAGCTACGACTTCTCTCTTCTGGCTTCGATGGTGGATAGATGGAGACCGGAGACGCACACTTTCCACCTCACTGTTGGCGAGATGGCGCCTATATTGCAGGACGTGTCGTACCTGCTTGGGTTGCCGTTGAGGGGCGATGCCATGGGCCCCACAGACTACGGGCCAGGCTGGCGGGACGACTTGCTCAATCGGTTCGGTCGTGTCCAGCGCAGCCCCACCTCACAGGCCTACAAGGAGTTTGCACCGACGCACACGGGCGGTCCACCCAAGTGGTGGATTCTTCAGTTCAAGGTGAGTATTTGTCCGTCATAAATTAGACCGCTACGTGCAAAGTTTAAAATCATACAGTTGTGACCTAAGTTCAACATTTTCAGGCGGATGACATTCGAGCATGTGCGACAGAGTACGAGGTTGCCAGGCACTTGGAGGCCTACGTGTTGTGGTTGATGGGCTGGGTCATGTTCTGCAGCTCCGCCGGCAGCTTTGTGGCGAAGGGGCTACTGCCCTTCGCACGTTACGTCGCCGACGCCCCACTTGACGCGATCCCACAGTTCAGCTGGGGGTCCGCAGTCCTAGCGGCGACGTACCGTGGCTTGTGCACCGCCTGTTTCAAGAGTTCCGGGGCGGAGCCCATCTTCGGGGGGTGCCCGCTACTTCTGCAGCTTTGGGCCCACGAGAGGTTTCAGATCGGTCGGCCCGCGGTCGTGCACAGCGCATACGAGGGGTACATTGTCGACGACGTAGACGGACCGACAATGGGCTCTCTATGGTGCGACCAACGAGTAAGTGCCTTCAGCCTCCTGTACTTATGTCGGTCTATGTCTACTTATCTACATTAACGTCATAATTGCATGTTTCGCAGTTCGCCTACGCTCACGTTCAGACTAGGAAGTCGTACCCTGACTTTGTAGGCCAGTACGACGTCCTCCGGGACGATGACGTTCGTTGGCAGCCTTACTCTGTGGAGGCAGTCGAGGCTCGCGCACCTGAGGGGCTTTCAGCTCTCTGCGTACGCGACGCGGAGTACTGGCGGACGCGCAGGCCACTTGTGTTCGACATCTACGTCGAGGAACACGCAGTGCACCGCGTGCTCCGTCAGCTAGGGTTGTTCCAGGAGATTGTCGTGCCTCGGAGCCTTCTACCACCACACGTGCACCGGTTCGTGTTAACGATGTTTACTTACATGTTCATTCTTTAATTTATTTCACAGGCTCATTCAATTAACACAACTGGAATTTACTTGCAGCTTCACTAGGCAGGGCCAGACCGTTGGTCAGCTTTGGGCACCACGTCTTGAGGAGTTCGTGACCAAGTGGGCGACGGCCTTGGATGACGTCGTGATAGAGGGTAGGCCACACGACGATGCAGTCTGGGGTCACTATCTCCGGTGGTACCTACCTAGGACACGACTTCGTGTCACTTCGACGCCACAGGAGTTACCACGACGCACACCGGGCGTCACCGACAGTTACCCTACACAGCGAGACCAGGGCGCGTTGCTAGCAGTAAGTTTCTTTACTGATTGTCGATTCCTAAGTTTGTTCTTACTTGCAAACTAATGCAAACTTCATGAAACAGCACGACGTTGTCCGGCAGATCCATGCCGAGGCAGTGTCGTACAGTCGTTCTTCCCTGACCATGGCCCCACAACAGCACAAGGCGGCGTACGACAAGATAGCGGAGCTGTGCAGAAGGGTTACTAGGTCGTTGTCGTGCCGGGACGACGATGTTGGCTTGCCACCGCAGCAGCCGGTGTTTCGTGCACCAGCCCCGACCCCGCCACCACCACGTTCTATTCCACTCTACGGACAGACTACGCCGATGACCTACCCGCCGTCAGGTATTTCTTGTTCATGCTACAAGTCGTGTTTGTGCTACACAAATATTTGTGCCACCATGTCCTGTTCGTGCTACAGGTACGCAGTACGGGACCCACGCTGGGTCGTCGTCACGTCCCCCTCTCTACTACCAGGACACCTTTGGTGCAGGGACGTCGTCACGTCCCCCTCCCTACTACCAGGACGCCTTAGGTGCAGGGACGTCGTCACGTCGTCCCATTGACTGGGGTGGGTGGCTTCGCAATACTGCGCGGTTAAAATAATTCTACGTTGTACACTTAATTCATTCGATTTTTATGCAGGATACGAGGCTGGCACGACCCCGGACGATAGCTATGGAGCAGGCCACGCTCCACCCAGTCCAGCAGGGGCAGCAGAGGAGATGGCGCAGTCCTTGTTCGCTTCGCCCACACACGACGAGCTTGGTTACTCACAGCTGCAGGATGCGCCACCTCGGGCCACTCAACAATCACAGGAGCTGCCAGCCCAGGACACAGCCCCTCCTCGACGTACGCGAGTGCCACCCGACCCCTTCAGTCACGGGTCACGGCACACTTGGGCTGCCCAGAGAGCTGCTGCACGTAGGACCAAGAGGGGTCGTAGCTAGTATGCTATCAGTACATGTGTCACTCTGTTTTCTTTTGCTCGTAGGCCCAGAGAGCTGACCAGAGAGCTGCACGTTAGCGACTTGTACACATTTATGTCACTCTGTTTCTTTTGCATTGGATTCGCTTTCGTCGGGGCATCGGATTCCCTTCGCCCTTGCCTTTATGTCTGTCCATGCTGCCTTTATGTCTGCATATGTCCTCGCCCATACTTTGCCATAGACCCGTTCCATACCACGATGTCCTCGGCTATAAGATACCAACCTGAACCATCTCTACCTCCACAGTGCACAAACGCAAAAAACTCTACCTGCTGAGCAATGTCGTGGAAGGATGACCCATTCGGGGTTCCGCTCTGGAGTGAGCGACTTAGGTGCAGTTGCGGATTCCGTGCTTGGATGGTCACCATCATGGATATAAGCGACCGCAACTACGGTCGTAGATGCTTCAAGTGTCCGGATTTGGACAACGATTTCATGGTTCGATATTTGTAACCATATTCCTTTTCATCTGTAGCCATGCAGTTTCTCCAAGTTTTGTAACCATATTCCTGTTCATCTGTAGCCATGCAATTTCTTAGAGTGGATCGACACTCGAAGTGCACCAGCTTGGCCAAGGAGGATATCTCAGGAGGCTGAAACAAAAGGCCGATACATGGTCAGGATGGATGAGGCCCGTGAAGCTGAGCGGCAAGCACGTCTTGAACGTGAACGTCAACTGAGGCAGCAACAGATCTGTCTTGATGGAAAAGATAAACAGTTGAATAGGAGGCGTGACGATCTAGTTGCAAGGGAGATAGAACTAAAGAGAAGGGAGGATGAGCTCAAGCGCCGGCAGGATCTGCTTCGCGCTGCAGAACAACGTGGCGCTACTGATCATGGGGGATCATCCTCCAAGGGAGATAGGAAGGGCAAAAACATTCGCTTCACCCAGTAGGTTGTATCGTGAAGCTACTATTTCAATCAGTTTAAATGTAATTTGCGCGCTACGTTGTCATTTCTTAAGCAATTGCCTCTATGAGTGCTAATGTAATCTGTTCTACTTTATTTGTCGGTTCTATAATGTATTGTTCCAATAATATTAGATCCGTTGTTTGCCTTATTAAATCTATCACTATATGACGACTTTCTGCTACAAAATATAGCCTCTTCAGATACTCACTAGACTTTTCATATGGATGTGATGCAGCATTGCCCGGTACCGTTTCCTGGGTTTAGGCGGTACCCTTTTCAGATGGACGTGATGCATCAATGCCCCCACAGACTTCTCAGACCCTAGTCCATAGACTTTTCAGATGGATGTGATGAGGCATAGCCTGGTAGCCTTTTTAGGTTGATGTGAATACTCAATGACTATGCAGCCAAATATGAATACTCAGCATACTTCACATGTATTAACAGCCTTTCCACCAGTGTCAGCTGAGCATGACTATAAATCCACCCCCTGCCTTCACATACTACACAGACAACACCAACCAAGTGTGCAAAACACAAATGGCAGCACCACCTGGGAGAGGTCGTGGCCGTGGGAGGAGGGGAAACCCACCTACCTACTTCGTCTGGGAAGGAGGCTTTGGGCCTCAAGAGTATGAGCCTCCACTAGAGCCCATGGAGAGCACTGTGTTGTGCAAGTGTTCGATTCATGGATAGATGGTGGCCGTCGGTTCTATCGCTGCCCCAATGGCTATGTATGTGTAACTACAACTTTATATTTTTTTTCATTTTCCCATTCCTAACATGACTTGCCTTTGCAGGACTACTATGACATGGGAAACTGTCGCTTTGCTAAGTGGGTGGATCCTCCAAACCATCAACACATCGACGACTACATCAGTTACCTCAAGGACCGCATCCATGACCTCGAGTGCGAGGTGAAGTCACTGGAAGAAGATGCGAAGAAGAAGACACCTTTGGTTGTCAGCCTAGAGGATGACCCGTTGTGCCCAGATCCATTCTGCAAGTGCCCATACCACCCGAGAAGTGACTGGCCCCCTAAGTCACCACCATCTGGGGGACATGGGTTCTACGAGGAAGGAGGATCCTCGCATTTCTCATCCGCAAATTATGCTTAGACATCGAGCAGAATGTGGACCAGCCCACACCCAGCTTCTAAATTCCCTAAGGCGTGTGTTCATGGACCTACTTAGCCACTATCAAAACATGCCAACGCAAAAATGTGTTAGGTTGTCTAGATCATAGCAAGTGGTGATTGCATGTTGAACATGTACCGTAGTAGTAGAATCAACTATGCAAAAAATCATGTACTATGCTGTGGTTATTATCTGCAAACTCTAAAATGGATTTCCTGTCATGGGTTATTTTTTCCTTATTCTGTTCTGACTTTTATAAATAGTAATGTTTGCAATACAAAAATATTCATCGCGTAAACAAAACAAACGAAATCTATGACATTATTAAAAACAATTTTATAAGTTTATCATTATTTGGAGTCAAATGAATACGAGATATAACTTCAGTGATATGGACGATTTTAATTTATATGTGAGCTAACGTTATGTTGGGAGAAACCGCATGATTTTAAAAATTTATTGTTCCATATAACATGTCCTAGTATATGTGAGCTAAGGTTTGTAGCTTGCCGCAGCATAATAAAAAATAAAACATAAAAAAAACCACAGTAACCTAAATATAGCCGGCCCATCCGGCTATTTTTAAATATAGCCAAATGGGCCGGCGGTTTTTAATTTATGCCGCACCACCCGCAGAGGTCGTAACCCTAGCGGCGGTAAATGAAAAACCGCCGGTTCAGGCGGCGGTTTTTAAATATCGCCGCTTCAGACGGCGATTTTTAAAAAAAAACCGTCCCAACTGGCGGTATGTCGCCAGCTGCACCAGTCGCGTGCCCACAATGGTGCCACGTCATTATACCGCCGCTCCATCTGGCGATGTTTAAATAACGCCGTCCCTCCCGGCGGTATAAGTCTACTTTTGCAAATTTCTGGAACGCCCAATTATTTTTGCAAAAAACGAATTAAATAAATATAAAAATAAAAAAATTTCCCTCCCTCTGCGCCCCTGCCTGGGCCCTGCGTCCGGGCCGCGTGCGCGGCGCTCGCGCCTTTGAGCCCAAAACTATCCACACGGTTGCTAGTTTTTCTTCCATTCTTTTTTCTTCTTTTTTTGGAAAACAACCTTACCATAAAAGCAAATACTACAGTTACGTCTGTCCAAAGCAATACTCCTATATGGCAAATGTTGATTGTACGAATCGTGTTCAATCTGTAGGCTTGTAGCACAGGAGTACTTATATGCATGAGAGCATGTCTAGCTTCGAGGCAGACGGCCGTCTTTTTTTTTTTTTTTGAAAAGCAAGGCAGACTGCGGTCTTAATATGATCTGCATGCATGCATGTTAAGGCTAGGTCACCAAAGAGTGGATATGGGTGTGGAAAACACTGTTTGCGCGCTGTACACAGAGTGGAAAAACACTGTTCGCGCACTGTAGACAATACGGATGCACACCCTGATGACCATGGTCTAAGTTTGGAGAGGTCAGTTGACCTCACGCGTAGTGGTAGCAGTAGTTTGCACTTTGCACTCCTTGCGGCGCCTGCAGTTGAATTTGACCTTTATCCAGCGCAACTCAATTTGCAAGCAGACTTGCTGTCCAAGGTCAGGGGTTTTTACCAGAAATATATTCCCTACCTTTGATAGTTCAAGCAGCCTCTCTCATTCTCTCTTGGAAGTTTTATTCATGCCGGCCAACTCCACCAACCATGTGCTACAAGCCTACAACCTCCGTGCGTCGATGATGAAAGAACCCCAAACCCACAACAACTCTATCTCTATCTCTATTTTAATTTTAAAGCAAATAAGATTTTTTTCATCCGCTGTCTTAAACCTCACCTCTTCATCGGTCTCCATAGGTCATGGTCCTAATCCGAGGCAAATATGAAGCAGACCATATAATCGTATTAAACACCGAGTCTAAGAACAACAAACTAAATTCGACACACGTGAAGAGAATAAAAAAGACTCATGTAGAAGCATTAAGCTATGAACTTGCTAATAGTGATGGAGTGACCAAGCACAGTTGCAGACCCTAAACATTGAACTAACAAATCAAGCATGATTGTCAACCACACACAGAATCTAGAGAATTCACTAACAAATTCGAAAAGAATCGATCTGTGATCAGAAACACAAACACTATATATCAAAGAGCGAAACATAGTCACAATCAAGACCTACGTGCTAGCAAGCCCAATAACAAGGCGAGCATGAGGAAGCCACCAAGAACGAGAGGCTCACTAAGAACCAAAGCGTCGTATAGAAAAAAGATTCCGAGGAAGTCGTCGAGGTCACCAACGAGACTACTTGCTTCCTATGTCACCACCTTGCTCACATCTGACGACTGCGTTGCGCCTCCACTCTGCCAACAGTGCACTCTTGGCGGCTGTCATGAGCTTCTTGCGTAGTCCAAGAGAACCCAAGGCAAACGACCTCCACTGCTCGCTAGCTAGGGCGGGCCGTAGCCTCTGCTGCTCACCGGCGACATCCCAAGGTACACGTGAGCCTTCACTAGCCATTCTGCGTGTTCCGAGTCTAGCTTGCGCTTTGCTTTGTCGCTATGGTGTGGAGAATAGAGGGGAGAAGGAGAAATGGAGCTAGGGTTTCGGTGTGTTGTGGTTTAATTTGTTACATCACCTTGCAAATTTGACCGTTGGATTGATCCAACGGTTGAGCATTCTCCGACAATCCAAGCTTGGCTGTTGGGCTCTTAGCTTGTGCATGAGCGTAGGGAAGCCATGATGAGTTGGGCCGAATGTTTCCTTGCATGTTAACCTTTGGAGAATTCCCCTATTAGGGCTAATGTCTAGGGAGAATTTATTCTCCATTGGTACAGATCTGAGTGAAATTCATTCAGCATCGAGTATGGTGGGTTTAGGTCTGGAAAGGCATCACCCGGCCGAACCCGGTTACCCATAGGTATTCTACCTTGGCCGTATAGCTGTACAAGTCACTAACCAGATTAACAAATGCAGCCTAACAAAACTAAAGCCTTACTTGCCATCTACTTTTATGTATGTTATATGTCAAATTTAGTTAGATTGTCTTCTACCAGTGGTGTTGATGGCTGTTTTGCTCAACATCATGTTGAAATTTATAAGTTATTTGCATTTTGAAACCGTGGATAGGGCTCCATCGGAGACCGATACCCGAATGGGAATGGGGTCTTCTGTACCTGATGACAAGTATGGGGTTGGGTTTGATGGGAACAGGTCTCGGAAGTCATTCCCCGACGGGAAATTCCCCATTGGCACCACTAGTCAAGCTTAGGAGCAGAAAAGCAAATATGAGCTAGAAAAGAACAATATGAAAAGTATGAACTTTGAGGAGTTGGACGTGTAATTTTTATCGTTCAAAGCAAAGTGCAGGCACATGCCTAGTTTAACCCATACATTTTTTTATAAGGGATTAACCCATACATTTTGAATTCCTTATGGCTCATTGAGAAAGGGTTACAGCACACATGTCAAATAATTCATGTTCAATCCATTCTTTTTTTTTATAACTATGAATGGCAACGCTCATGCCCGAGAAAATGCTGCTCTACTTTAAGATGAATAACACAACCACAAGAACTGTCGAAGCAGATATAACTAAACAGGTAAAAACATTATAGAATTATTGAGTACAGGAATCGGGAATGATGCATACATATATAGCTGCATCAACAAACAGTCATAGATCACATTATTATGTGTCGTTTAAGGGTTAATTCGATAGCCTATGACAGACCAAGATAGATAGTTATCAATACCCAAAGGTCCATGAAGAGGACTGCCCTCAATGCTGAATTTGAATGGAAATGGACGGGGAGACGAGGTTCCATCCATGAGATGAATTGGGCTATTATTGTCCAGTCCTCCAGTCATGTGGCTTTCGAATCCCAAGTAGATTGAATCAGCATCAATGGAGGGAAACACCAAAGGCGAGACAGAACGTGCTAACTGCCTACCAATAAAAACTGCATGCCCACCAAAACCACGGACTGGCACCATCTCCCTCGCATCCAAGTCTAGGCGATATACCACGTACTCTCTTTCGCTATGGCCCGGGCATTTTCTGTCCACAAGCATAAGTTCCCCACCATTGTCCACCAGATGCACACTATCCAACATGATCCGGTAGAATGGCCTAATCAGATTGGCAGCAACGGCCAGCCGTGGTGGCTGGTCTGCACTGGTCTCCACCACCATCACGGCACGATTGGTGGCACAGTAGAAGCGGCCGGCACAAGATACGGCGGGCCGGAAGAACGTGCCTCGATGAACCACTGTCCAATCCGTATCACCTGGCCTGATAACAGCAAGAGTTCTGATCTGGTCGAAATTGACTGCCAAGGTACAATCGTCGGCAAGGAAAACACCTCGAGCCTGTGTCTTTGAGCCGCATCACATCCCGCTCGCTCATCAGGGTGGTTATCGACGGGAGCTTGGCCGCCTGGCGTGTGAATGGATTCAGTAGGCGGACTGCGTAGGTGTTCCTGTCGACGAGGACGAGGAGGCCCTCCGTGGTGGGGCCGAACATGTCATGGCCATGGAGCTCTTGGAGTTGCAGGTATCTGGAACAGCCGGTGGATTCATTCAAGAACCCAAGGCAGTGTGGAGAGCCCCCTGTTGCCCACCATGTTCCCCTCAGCGTAATCCACTGACGTGGGTGAAAACGGATGTCCAGGATGCCGTGCGCGTGCGGGTCAATGGAGCAGAGCCGCCACGGGCGGCAAACTGAACGGAAGCTGACGAAGTCTGCGACATCGCCGGCGAGAAGGAGCTCGGCAATCACACCCGCAGGCCCATCCCCGAGATTCGCCCAGTCTCTCCTAAACGAGGTGAGGTATGAACGAAATATTAGCCCGGGTATGATTGAGGGAAACTAATAATAATCTATACCTAATATTAAAGCAAATAAGGTTGCACCACGATGAGCGCGGTCCGTCCTGACAAACGGGGCCCACCTGTCAGGCTCCCTCAGTCAAAATGAGATGCTGCGTCTTGGCCGTCTCCGACTCGCAAATCAAAATCTACGCACAGGAGAAAACAAATCCATCCGGAGACTGCTGTCGAATTGGACTAGGACTGTCGAGTAGGCCCAAAACGATAAGTATACATCATATGAAGAAACTATAATCAATCCCAAATCGCAATTTCACCCGTGCACAAGCATGCTCATAAACTTTGTTCAACAAATTATGACAGATCCGAGATCCGAGAAGAGTTGAGAAAATCTCGCAAACCAGAATATGAGAGAAGAGGCGAGAAAAATAAATCATGCGGAAGACATCAGACGGGAGCTTATATGGTCGAATCAAGCCATGAAGGAAGTCAGGCTAAAAAAAATACAGCTTATGCGGTCGAATCATGGGAGAGAGAATCAAGAACCACGAGACGGCGGCACGAAACAAGGGGAAGACGACGCTGGAAGCAGTAGCAGGGGAAGCCTCCTGCAGGCCGCCGCGCGGACACGCCAGAGCGCGCCCCTGCCATGAGGCGGTGATCTCCACGCCGGCACCCGGCCGGCGGCCCGACGCTCTGCTCCCCGTGGGCACGGAGGAGGAGGAGCCGAGGGGGGCGACGTGCGGCGGAGAGAGAGAGGAGCGAACGAGGGGGAGGAGAGCGGACGAGCGGCAGCGGCTATGACGAGTGTGTGAGGGTGAGAGAGTTTGAGAATTTCAGGGTTTCATGCTGCTCATCCAGTTGCGAACACGGGCTGGATTTATTTGGACCGATAGCGAACACGGGCTGTCCAATCTCATCCAGCAGACACGATGAAATGGGCGCCATGGGCTTTAAGTTAAAAAATGGTTTGCTTAAGATTAGAATTAGTATTTACTATATTTTTTATCAAACAAATCGATTAAATTATTCATATATATGTTTCAGTCATAATATATAAAGTAAAATTAACTCCATCCCATATAAGGCATATAAAATTTTGACACGGTCTTTAAAGTGAAAATTCAACCATTCATTTTTTTACAAAATATGTCACCAATAAATACAAAACTATCATCATATTAAAGTACTTTTGAGTACAAATACAACTATATAGCATGCACACACATTAAAGTACTTTCGAGCACAAATACAACTATATAGCATGCACACACTAAAGATGTATGTTTTTAGCTGAGGGGCAGTGCGTCATAATATATAAAGTAATACTAACTCCATCCCATGGTATAAGGCATATAAAATTTTGATACGGTCTTTAAAGCGAAAATTTGAAATTAAGTTTATTGAGTAAATTTGAAGCTATTGTAAGCACGTTTAGGACTGTATATGATAAGATTAAAATAAACTAATATATTCTATACAATTATAGATTTTGTATTTTTGATAAATGATTCTTAAGTTTTTGTGCACTATAAATTCCAAATGGTTCATAAATTTAAATTTATGTTGATATAAGGAGCTATTGATTTTTGAGAAGGATCTTCTGGTCCTCTTCTATTATAAATATAAAGCTTTCTCCCGTTGCAACGCACGGGCATTTTTGCTAGTAAGATGAAAAAAAAATTGAAAATTTATGTACCAAGCTCGGGCACTCCGTGCACGCTTCGCCCCCCAAATCGGAGCCAGGAGGAGAGAAGCAGCACCCCGCGGTTGCTTGGCCCCACAAATCGCCCGGCGGTAGGAGTTCGGGTTGGTTTGAGTGGAGGACGACAACAGCTTCGACATCTTGCCCGGCGGCGGACTTAATTAGGGCAAGAAGGGGGTCGGAGAGGGACGGCCAATAAGGCTGTCCTCAATGGGGTGTCCTAAATGGGTGTCTCAAAACACTGCTTGTTACTGTTTGATATAAATGCTGTACTGTAGACAGAGAGAATAGTAGTTAGAACAGCGTTCTGAGGAAGTGGATGAGGAGGACCATTGGAGACAGTATAATATATGCAGACAAAGACAACTAGACTCCGACTGCAAAGTATGAAAGCAGAGCGATTCCTATCGAACCCAACGTGCGGTATGGCACAGTTCCCTTTTTTTCGCTTGCGCGGTAACGGGCTGCGGAATTCTTCCGGTCCACCTAGGTGGACACGGATTCTGTCCACCCACCCCCCTTTTCTCTTTTTCTCTAAATCGTTGTTGGGCTAAATTTTATTATTGTTGGGCCTATTTTCTCTTTCTCTTTAATTCTACAGCCTTATGCTTCCATGCGACCATGCGCAGCACGTCATGTCACCTACCAATCATTTTTCTTATTACGTCCACGGCTAGCCATTTTTCTTGTCACTGCCGTCGGCCATTTTTCTTTCTTTCATGCTTTTCTCCATGAGGTACTTCACGCATTTTATGATTTTTTTTCTGTCATATTTTTCTCTCCCATTAGCATGTTGCTGACTTTCTTTATTTTCCTCTCTGTGACAATGTTGGACATTATTGTCATTTTTTGTTTTTTATCTCCATAAATTTCTTTTCTTTGTTAGTTCGACATTGTTATGCTTTTTCCTTATGATTTTGGTCTTTCTTTTTTTAACATGGATGACCACTTCGATTGGATTTTGAGTGAAATCCGACGTGATTTTTTATTTCAATTTCAATTTTTTTTGAGTAAACCATATATGTGAACTAATAATCACCAAACACTCGTACCTTTGCGGCTTTTGATTACTACTTATTGGGCCAATTCAATTCATCTCTTAAGCCTTTTACTTTCTTATACTTTGAGTCATGCTTTTGTCCGTGAAGAACTTCACGCGCCTTGTGATTTTTTTTCTATCATATTTTTCTCTGCCATTAGCATGTTGCTGGCTTTCTTTATTTTCCTCTGTGTGACAATGTTGCACATTATTGTCGATTTTTGTTTTTATCTCCATAAATTCCTTTTCTTTGTTAGTTCAACATTTTTATTCATTTTTCTTATGATTTTATTATTCATAAGTATTTGTGTCCCAAATTGATGGTATTTCTTTTTTCTAACATGGAATAATGCTTTGATTCAATTTAGAGTACGTGAAATCTGACGTGTTTTTTTTTTTTTGAGAAAACCTGATGATGCAATTGAAATTTGATTTGGATTTACATAAGATTTTTTTATTTGGTTTTCCATAATGTGTGGGGGCGTTGGTTTATTCTTTTCTTTTATTTTTTCACAAATATTTTTATATTGTTTATTTATTCATTTCCTGTTTTTATTTATATAACTTCTTTTTTCATATATTGTTTTTTCCAATCTGGGTGCTTTACAATCAGCGAGGCATGTGTCTTTTGTCTTTTTCATGGAGTACATTATGTGTACATTTGCTTGATATGGTTAACTTTTTTTTCTATGAGTATTATTGTACACACATATGTTTGGTTTGGTTTATTTATACTAACTTAGCCTTATAATTCCAAAAACAAATAGTAGTTTCTATTTTTATTTATTTATCTATGCTTGTTAGCTAGGGAATCTAGATGGTTATTAATTTGTTACTTCTATTTTATTGTCCCTTATTTTCTAATGTTGTAGACATTATTCCTATAAACCTAGAACATTTATGTAGTGAGGCTGAATAATTTTCTTGTGAAGTTAGAATGTTTTGTTTCTTAAGTTAGAATATTTTTCTTGTGAATATGGAATATTGTATTTAGAATCTAGAATATTTTTGTCTTGAATATAGAATATTCTCTCTGTTAAGTTAGAATAATATGCTAGTAAGTATAGAATATGTCTCTAGTATGTGTAGAACATCATTTTTTTTAATTATAGTGTTTTCACAAATATAGAACTTTATAATTTTCTAATAGCTATGATATTTTATTTATAAAGCTATAATATTTTACGTAGTAATGTTCATCCGAACAGAAATTCTTTTGGATAAAACGTAGAATGTTGCTCTTCGTAATATGTGCTAGTGGCATATAATATGATGTTTTCTTGCGGTGTAGACATGTGTATGCTGCTATCAAGTTTTGAATGTTAATGATAAAAAAACTAAGTGACATGTTATTTTATTTTATTGTTGTAATTGCTTTTGGCTGCATCTCATTGTACGATATGTGTTGATTTAGTCTTTCTTTCACCACAACGTGTGCATGCATGTAGAGAGTCGTCAAAAATGGCTAGAACCGCTTTGTACGCTCATAGACCGTTTTTCACGCTCGGATGTGGTTTAATATTTTTTAAAAATATAAAAATATTCAAATTTGATGTCAAATTATGCACAAAAATGTCAGCAATCTAGCTGTGGAAACCGTTTGTGAATCGGATATTCGAGCGATGAATTATTGTGAAAAAACTAATGTAATGTAATTGGACTGCATGCATGCGTCAGGTCGCAGGAATCTGTCAGTATATGTTTCTTTGTTACTTTCTGTCGATGAAGATTATATACCACACAATGTATCGATTTATGCTCTGAAATATAAGTTTATATACTCGGACAAAAAGAGGAGAGAGACGTGTGCGTCAGGTCTGCATGGTGCAGCTCAAGCTACAGTCCAGTCTGCTGGCTGGTTCGGGTTTCCCGTAACTATTGGAAACTCTGGGTTCCGGATAGTATATATATACATACATACATATATACATACATATCTACATATATACATATATATATACATACATACACATACACATACATACACATACATACATACATACATACATAGGAAGAGTTTAGGCTATCCCCAGTGGGGGAGTATATTGGCTGTCTATAACACTGTTTGACACCGTAAATAGAGTGAGAAGTAGTTGGAATAGTGGAAGAACAGTGGATAGGCAAGATCTTTACTCATGGGTTGGGGATGGTCTTATCTACATGCGCATGTAGCTATACCCTCACCTTCAATAAACCAATAAGGGTACGTTCGCATACTCATTTATCAGTTTGAGTATGTTCACATACTTATTTTAAGATATCTCAAATGTCACCACTCGAAAAAATTACAAAACAGCCCCTGTTTTATTATATTTTGATAATATCTTCATATTAGTACATATAACGGAGTATGTCCGCATATCTTAGGTATATTCGCATACCTCGTGCACATACCACCTCAGATGGTCTAGTATCATTGCATACTCCATGTACATACCTTCCGTTTCACCAGATACGCCCTCAATCATGAGATACATACGCGAGTGTTGCTACATACGCATGTAGAAAGGAATTATATATACATATATATATACATATATATACACACGTGCGCATGTAGAAAGGAATTATATATATATATATATATATATATATATATATATATATATATATATATATATATATACGTGCGCATGTAGCTACACTAACCTTCAATAAACCAATAAGGGTATGTTCGCATACTCATTTATCAATTTGAGTATGTTCGCATACCTATTTTAAGATACATTAAATGTTACCACCGGAATTACAAAACAACCCCTGTTTTTATTGTATTTTGTTAATATATTCATATTAGTATATATAACGGGGTATGTCTACATACCTCAGGTATACTCGCATACATCGTACACATACCACCTCAGATGATCTAGTATCATTGCATACTCCGTGTACATACCTTCCGTTTCACCAGATACGCCCTCAATCATGAGATACATACGCGAGTGTAGCTATATGTGCATGTAAAAATGAATTTTACTAATATAGACCGGTTTCTATGCTCATACGTTTGTAGGAATGCCTATATATCTATCCTTTGATTTTGTTGTGTGGCAAACATGTACTCCCTATCAGCTTGCATTGGAGGCATGCATGCGTCTGTTCTTTGGGGAAGTTTTGGTTGGAATACGTAGATTTGTGAGTTGTCGTGCCTTTGAAGTCTGAAATTTTTTTCCAAACACCCGGAAATCTCCGGCATATATTAGCAAGAAGTGAGCAAAGAGGCGCCTAATACAAATGTCCCACAAGACAGGACATGGGAGCACGAGAAACTCCCAAACAACAAAACAAAAAACAAGAAATGGAAACCAAACTAACATGCTCACGGGTCTTGACGTCGATCCAACCTTCATTATTTTCATGGATGAATATGGCAATCTTTGGCGGCGCTTGCGTCGTTGGACTTCCCCGGCGCGCGTATATTCTATTCGAACTTTCGATTCCTTGTTTGTCCGTGAATGCCCGGTGCTGGCAATCTGGCATCCATGCGATGCAATTATCCGTGGCTGAGAACAGCAGCCAGATCGAACCCAATCGCGGCCGTCGCCTTTGGGTCACGCAATCCTGGGACATCGGCGTCCTGGGTCCTGGCACCCCCAGGATTGATTCATTGATTGATTGATTGATTGATTGAGCTTGGGCGGTAGGTTAACTACGTACTAGGATATAGTATTATGGTTGTAGGTTTCCAGATTCGCCTTAAGAAAATCCCAGGACTGGACTGAACTGAACACAACGTACCTGCTGCTGGAGGTTACAGAGACCAACAGCAACTGCAAAGTCATCTGAGTTTGGAACCACCTTCTCTGCTCTGCGGAGGGTGCGACAATGGAATCCGGAGCCTTCTATTTCCAACAGTGGCATGACATTGACAGTTTGCAACTAGCAGATTACTATCATCTTCTGAAATCGTCGCACTTCCTGTGCTAGCATGCTAGGAGGAGGACGTATGTGTGATCAGAGAAGCGTGCATGTGCCAGGCAGGAACAAGTCCTTGTCCACGAGGTACTACTTTGTTCATGTAAGACGTCTACGCCTCTCTTAATTACTTTGTTTGGGCCGGAACAATACAGCAATAGTACGTCTCAAACCACGTGTTGCAACTTCGATTTAGTCTGTTCAAGACGTCACCGCCCACATGTTTTTTTTTTCTTTTGCGAAATCCATATGGTAAAATCTTTGTTCCTGAAATATATGACGCTACATTCCCCCTCCAATTCCCTTTGCCATAACATTGTGACGGTCAAATATAAAAAGTACTCATTTTATATTTGGTCTTACCAGGTTGTGATGTATGAAATTGGTCTTACCAGGTTGTGATGTATGATGATATTTACTAGTAATTGCAGCATATATACATATTTTATGAGTTATTAGTTCAGATTTATGCAAAATATATACTCTCCGTCCCAATTTACAGGTTGTTTGACTTTTCCAATATCAAGGTTGACCGACTCGTCTTATTAAAAAAAATGGAAAATATATAAAAATCAAGTCATAGTTAAAGTATATTATATACTAAATTAAATCACAATAAAAATATACGCTAATTATAATTTTTTTTGAATAAGACGAGAAAATCAAACTTAGTGTAATAAAATAAAAAAAACCTATAAATTAGGACAAAGGGAGTACTCCCGTTCGAGAGTATAGAAATCAGTTCTAAGCATATCCTAAGTGCAGCCATTTTAATTTAGAGTTACAGGCTTCCAATTTATCCTGCTATGTCATCTCTGTCTCCAACTTCTCAAATGCATCTTTGGTCTCTAAATTACTTGCATGTTGTGTTATCCCAGTCCTCCAACTTCTAAAATGCATTTTTTTGTATGAACTTCGCATGCATGGGTGTTAAATAGGTCTCAAGGGCATCAACACAACTCGTTGCTAACGTGCGGCCTGATGACACAGTGATACCATATACACACATGTCAACCTACCTCTTGCTCCTATCCTTCTTTCTCCCCGGGCCGTCGTCGTGCGGCCCTCGTGCCGCCTTTCTCTCTCCCCATACCTCTACTCATAGCTAGCATCGTATCCCTGTCGATCTAGAGCTATCCATCTAGATGTACTAGGTTTTTTTGAACCTCCTGAGGTTGACCTCACCGTTAGCTGAAATGAATCACGCCGGTATTGTGAGTAGCGAGGGCGTGATGTGGCAATGGGATGCGATGCGGGAGGGGATTGAGGTGAGACAGAAACACTAGGATTATTAACAATGATTGAGGCAAAACACTGGGGGAGAGAGATGGCCCCACATTTCAGGGCCCATGTCATGTTTGAGTCATCATGCCAAGTTAGCTAACTGGTTGGGCCCAGATGACAACCGAGCCAAGTTTGTGGACCGAGATGATGGAACGTGCCAAGTTCATGCACTAAGAAATATATTTTAGAAGTGGAGGGACCATGGTAACACAATATGCTAAATTTAGGGATTGTCTGTGCATTTACTCTTTAATTTATTCTTATCAAAAAAGAAGAAAAACTATAAAAAATAGTATATCAACCCGCATAAATACACGGCTTAGAGCCCTAGTAGATATACGTGTTAGATGGTTAAATCTAATATGATAGCAGGTTATTATTTGAAACATGTATATGTTAGTAATTTAGAAGTATATTTGATTATTTTAGTTTAGCTTTATTAGTGGCCAGTTTTGTAATTTAGATAAATTTAATGGATTATTTTAGATTGGCCAGTTTTGTAATTTAGATAAATTTAATGGATTATTTTAGATTATCTATGATAAAGCTAATGTGATTAATTTATGATATCAAATACATATAATATGAAAATATATTTCATCAAAAAACTAATGATACTAATCTAGTAGCATCAGTTTTAATATATTTTAATATAAACTTAGTCAAACATGCGATGGTTTGACTAAGAAAAAAAAACTAGAATTTCATTCTTTCGTGGAGTAAAAAATAAAATGGATCTAATTGCTATCAGGATTCCATTCTATCTAATTGATGGCTAGATATTTTATTATTATTACGTAATATTAATTGCGTAAATTATTTTTTCATAAAACAAATTGCGCAAATAAATGTGGGAAATGAATGAGTTTTTATATTTGAAACTGAGCGAGTATACATCGATCCGGGACCATTCCCAAACTGACGGCGGTGTCCTATTGGCGCGAACTGTCCCGGTCCCGGTGCTGCGCTGCGCACAAACGCACGATAACAAACCTGGGCCTGAGCTGTAGCATCAGCACGATAACAAACCTGCTGCAGGAAGCTTACAGCCACTAGACCAGCCATCAGTCTTCTGATGACAACCTTAACAGTTAACACTGACAATACATGAACCAGACGGCCGACGCCGACGCCGCCGTGACCCACCCTGCAACTCACCCGCTCACTCGGGACATTGAGACAGCGAGACTGAACCTGAGGCCGACGGCACAACTGAGATCCACGCACGCGCAGGCTGCAGGCATCGTCTACCTGCTCCTGCTGCGCCATTTGGTGCCACACACATCGAACCCACGAAATCAACGGGGGGCCTTTTCCCCGCACCAATCGCCAACCAGACCAGCTCAAATTAGTCGTCAGGGTCACTGGGAACGGGAAGGCAGTCGCTCTCGACGCAGGTCCATCTTTCGCCTTTTGTTAGTTAGGTGCTGCCTGCTGATGATCCTGGGACTACTGCTGCTGCGAGGAGATATATAGAGAGGTATGGTGGTGGGAGAGGTTTGAGCATCAGCGATCAGCAATAATGCAAGGCCGACGATCGACCGTGCATCTTTTTGCTGCGCTGCTGGGACTGGGAAGTGGGAATGCCTATATATCCTTTGATTTTGTTGTGTGGCAATGGCAAGCAACATGTATATCAGCTTGGAGGCATGCGTCTGGTCAGATACTCGGGTCGCGGGGTTGATTCCGCGGCACTCAAAGGCGGGCGGCAACGACGCTGAAGCTGACCGTGCAGCAGCCGCGTAGGTAGACTCAGCAGCGCCGGAGCTTGGAGGAGCCAATAATTGCCATCTCCAAGCAATGCTTGGCGCCACAACTGAATAATCTGAATGCCCGGAAAACTGCACTTCAGTTTGTGCCAGCGTACTTCAGTAGCTCGAGGAACCCGCCTAGATGTCAGCACGTACTACATACTACATAGCTTCAGAGTTTGTTGTATCTAGACAGCAGGTTCAGGGGACGTACGTCAGTCTACTGCTGGGTGCGCCTGAAATTCCAGAGAGTTTGTTTACGTCAGAGTCAGGCAGAGTGGGCTGGACGCAGGTCCTGACAAGAAGTGCCGGATTATTCAGTTGCATATATATAGACTTTATTATATAAAGAGGCCAGCAGCAGGTGAGGAGGTGAACACAAGGACTGCAACTAGGGTAATATATGCAACTGGTGATGTAGACTCTGTATCACAAGTGTTTGCAGCTGGTGATGTAGACTGTGTATCACAAATGTGAGTGGAATAACCGAATAAGTTTACTGGCAGGACAAATAGTATTATAGTTTCAGTTGATTTCTTCTCCTTTAATATTCCCATCGGGGAAAGGCAGATTTCGATCTACTTGCCTCCTGTGTTGCTGCTGCTACTGTAGTAGTTGTTGTCGGGGCGCCGTCAAGCTGCTGCGCCGCTAGGTAGTAGCCCCCCAAGAAAAGAGTGTCTGCTCACGCTAACGGATTGGGTGGTGGCATCTTTGCTTAGGATGCAATGCAAAATCTCAGGGGGTGACTTCAGCAGTTGGGTAGCTTCTTTTGTTGTTACTAATATAGTGTGTTTTTCTTTGAGATTCTTTCGTTGGTAGCTAGTACTAATTAATATCCACGGCAAAGACGATGTGTGACGATGCAATCAACCATTTGGATTATGGCCTCGCTTTGTGTGTGCGCATGATTAAACAAAACAGAAACCAGTCACCAGAAAAGATTTTTGCCAAAGCTAGCTGGAACCCTTCATCTGTTTGAAACTTTTATCTGTAAGTGTATTTCACCCACACAAGACATGGACTTTCCAACCGATTAAAGTAAAAACACTACCTGATGATCCGATCCTGCTGCGAATTAAGCTGAGATTATCCTAAACACGAGCATATTTTTATCTTGCTAATCGCATATTTAAACAGACAAAACGCCATTTTTTCAGAACCCCGTGCCGTCACCGACTGGTACCTGACAAAAAACTCCAACAAGTGTGTAGGCGAGGCGTAAGCTGACACCGAAGAAAGCAGTGACAATGACATGCAGGGCATCGCACGAGCACATCCAACCAAAGCTAACAACTCTCAGTCGACGCCCCTCACAAAGTCACAAGGCAAGAGAGAGAGAGAGAGAGAGAGAGAGAGAGAGAGCCAAGACAATTCCGTCCCCAAATTTTAGTTCCCATGAGAATCTTCGCCTCATCGAAATATAAAAGTCAAAGTAGCAGCATCAATCATATTTGTTTTCGCAGTTTTTTTATGTAAGTCGAAGAAATGCTCATGAATTACTTGGTCCATGTAAGTATGTAAATAGGACGTCTCTGATGTTAATCTCCATAACAGAGACCTGTTCCAACTCCCAATTTTTGTGCATAAAAACTAGTATAGGTTAATTGAATTTATGCCATTAACATTGTCACGGATTAAAGAGATAAGCCTTCATAATTCACGTATTTCGAACCATACCATTATAATTTGAATTTATTGAAAAATATGCCAGTACAGTCTGAATGGTACTATGGAACATACCAATGAAATTTGTGTTATAATAGATTTGTGCTACCATTGTTTCTGTGTTATTATGAACTAAAATATGGATTATGGTGTCGTATTTCTTTTTTGAACTTAAGCTGTCAGTATGCTGTTTATATTGATTAAAAAAGAGGATCGGAGTTTAGGCCGAAGCCAGAGTACATAAACAAAAGAATATAAAAAAGGGAGGGGGTCATCCAAAAGGCAGTGAAGCCTTTAGGTGGCGACCGCGGTGCACTATTCCGAACCACACAATTCCGAACCTTTTTCTTTGATAACACATACTCCTATTTCTCGAGCATGTGATTGCAATGGCATATCACTAGTTGTTCGATTGTAATGGTATATCTCCGACAACGTGACATGATAATACAAAGAAGAGTTTATGGTCCGTGCTCCTCCAAATTGTCGAGTGTACCGTAACAATCTAAAATCACGCACTTGTCACCTCCGCTAGACCAGTCTCAGCGTGACATGTGAGGAAAAGGAGGTTAGGAATCCGTTTCCTTTTCAGAAGTGTGGATCACTATAGTGGAAATTGACTATTGATTTTAGTGATTTTTTTTTCACGGAGGAAGCATAAATGTGACCAAACGTAGCAAAATCAAGTGCCAAGTTATGATCATTCCATAGAACTGAAATGGATGCTTCGGCGTAGAGATATATTTATCCGTTTCATAAAATTGCCTTTCACGATTTTACAACCTTGTATAATTTATAACCTAGAATTATAAAGCCAGACAACAGACACCTCAAAATATACAAAACCAGATAAAATACTTCCTAAGTGGCTTTGAAGATTTTATTTTTCACCCACATAGCGTTAATTATGTGTCCCACTTGTTAGATTTAATGTGGCGTTGTGGGTCCCACATATCAGTGTTTTGAGATCTGTTTTGACGATGGTTTTCGCCGGAGGGAGGAAAGAGGGAAGAGAGAGAAGAAAGAGAGAGTAAGAGAGGTGAGACTCACTCATCCAGCTTGTTCGCTGCAGCTTGTTGTGGCTGTGGCTTGGATGCTTGAACAATGAAAGGCAGCTAAGTTACGGTACCAATAAGCCAGAAAAAGTGCTGAAGCAGCTAGAAAAAGCTGCAGCGAACAAGCTGATCAACGCCACATCGGCTTTGGCATATGGGACCCATAGTCAGAAAAAACTGCTCAGGGTTTTCTGTCCAATTTTGGACACCTTGAGCTATTTGTCGTCCGGTTTTGGTGTTCCAGATTGCAAATTAGAAAACCATGACTAGTATAAGATTGTGAAAATGAACTTTACCCTAAAAATATCTATTTCTTCTAACCCAAAAATGCTACACATCATACCCCGCTTCAACAAAACCCAATGTATTTGAGTGTGACAACAAGACCAACCACATGGGAGAAAAAAAAAACCATAATCCTTACCTTGTCCGGTTAGCCTAGAATCGGAGAATCCTCAGCAAGTCGGGAACCCCAAAACACCTCTTAATCCCCATCTAACCCTCTCCAACCCGAGGCCAACCAAGCACGGCCTCAAGAAGAAACAACGCCCAAGTTTGATGAGACTCAAAGCTGGACAACTGAAATGTTTTTTTCCCCCCCATCACAGCTAGTTGAGCCAACTTTCTTTCCCAAACACCTTTCCACGGCACAACATCCAGCCATCTTGCGCGACGAAAATAACCCCTCGTTAATTCGAGAAACATACATATCCAGTTAGTGTACTCTGCCCACCATGCACCATCCAGGCCGGGGGCTTACTCTCATCTCAACCCACCGGCAAGAACACGGCACCGTATCCCCACCCGGCGTGGCCAGCTCGCTTACAAGCGTCCCACGACGGAGGCCGCGACACAGACAGGCAGCCGCGCTCGTGCACCACCCCACCCCCACCGGCTTTTCGGCCGCTGCCAACGCAAGTCAAACCGGGCGCGCCACCCGCGATCCGGCCCGGTGCGGGGGCGGACCAGTGATATACCAATCCCAGGCCGGCAAACAAACAAACAAACCATCTCCTCTCCGCGGAGGCAAAGGCACGCGCCTCGCGCTGCTGCTTCTCCCCCACGACCAGTTCTCGCCAGCCAGCCAGCGAGTTCCCCTCGCCTCCGATTCCGCCCCCGACGCCCAGACCGGCCTGCAGCGACATGGCCGCCGCGCCGGTGACGTCGTTTAGGCGACAGGACGAGGACGAGGAGGAGCAGCGGCCGCGGCTTCCGAACGGCGACGTCGTGATCGTGGTCCCGCGCGACGGCCACGAGCTCCCCGCCTCCTCCTCCTCCCGCAACGGCGCGGGCGTCGCCGCCCCGCTTCTGGACCACGCCGCTTCCGGTGCGGGTGCTGCCGACGCCCCAGAGGACGACGACGAGGAGCGGCCGCGGGCGCCGGGGGAGACGTTCTCGCCGTGGCGCGCGGCGGCGGCGGCGCTGCTGCTCGCGGCGCTGGCCGTGGCGGGCTACGCCTGCCTGTACGCGCGCGGGGGCGCGGGCGCGGCCTGGGGGCTCCTGGCGACGCGGGAGGGCGACGGCCGGGCCGCCCGCGCCTCCTTCCTGCTGCCGCTCTACCCGAAGCCGCCGCGCCGCGGTGCTGGGGCCAGCGGCAAGCGGGCCGGCGGCCGCGACGAGCCGCCGCAGAACTCCACACAGGCGTTCCCGTTCCCGCTCGCCGGCAATATCTCCCCGCAAGGGTGCGTGCTTCCGTGCCGCCGCTCCAGCAGCGATTCCCGTCCCGTTGTTCTGTCCAACCTGCTCGCGGATTCCTCCGTTTCTTCTGTTGGTTTTTCCTTTTTTTTCTTTGTGTCGGGGGAACTTGCTGCCTTGCTGGGAAGGTTTGCGTTCTCGTTCAATGCGGTTTCTGTGTGCATTGGTCCTTGGGTTTGTACAGTTTCTTCCGATGATTTTTGAGTCTGTCGGCTCCTGATCGTACAGTTTTCGGCGATTTTGATCTCGTCGCCTCAGAATTGCGCACGCGCGTTTCTACTCCAATAGTTTCCATGTCTCCTTTTTTCCTTTCGGTTGCCTAGCTAGCCCGTTTCAGGGGGAGCCAGAACCAGTCCAGCGGCTGCTGCTGTTCGTTTCCGGGGAGTAGTTGGAGTTATGATTTGTTTAGTGCTACTGCTAGTTGCAGGGTTTGTACTCTTGCCGTGCCTCATAGAATTGGAAGGTTGACCACCATACGGAGTTGCGACTCTTTCAATCATTTGCGATTTTAGTATGGTCAGTGTCTCAAACATGCCTACTAGTATTGTGTTAAGTTTCTGGGTGAGCAATTAACTATCGAGGAGACTACTTTGCTGGCTTTTGTTAAGTCAACACCATTGGTCCATTGCCAACAATTGGGCAAATAATAACTATTTGTTGGATTGTCTTTCTTGTTTACATCTGGAATCATCGGTTGACCCTGTTCACTGATGTTGTTAGCATAGCTTTGTTTCCCTTCTAAATTCTTATGCCATTACCCTGCTGCAGGCTGTATTACACAACTATCTCTCTTGGCAACCCTCCAAGGCCTTATTTCCTTGACGTTGATACTGGGAGCTACATAACATGGATCCAGTGTGACGCGCCCTGCACAAGATGCGCAAAGGTAAGCACCATTTCAGCAACGTGCTTCGTTTTACAATGGCGTTGGTTGGTTGCATGATGAGGTCAATTGGTAATGTCCATGTGGCCAAGTGGTTGATGGTTTGAGGTCATGGGTTCAAACTCCCCATTCTCCTTCAAACCAAAATCAGACAGTTCATTCTGTGTGTTCACCTTTTCCTCTTCATGACTAGCTGAATTGTCCCAAGTTCACTGTATCCTGTGACAAACGTTATTCAATATTATTACAGGGAGCTCATCCTTTATATAGGCCGGCACGAGGGAGCAAAATTCCTGCCAGTGATCCACTTTGTGAAGGAGCTCAACACAGCTCAGATCAGTGTGACTATGATGTCAATTATGCCGACGGAAGCTCCTCCATGGGTGCTTATGTAAGGGACAATATGCAACTCATCAGTGAAGATGGTGAAAGGGAAAATTCAGACATTGTGTTTGGGTATGAGCCTAAGATCATGACATGTATAATGACGGTTTCTATTAACATACTGTCTAAGAAACTAACTGCCACTTGTCCCCACATATAGGTGTGCGTATGATCAACAAGAAAATCTTCTGGACGCGCTAGAAAATACTGATGGAATGCTGGGCCTGAGCAACCAGGCACTAAGCCTTCCTACACAACTAGCCAGCCGCGGGATTATTTCCAATGTTTTCGGTCACTGTATGACGAGAGATCCCAGTGCTGGTGGTTATTTGTTTCTTGGTGATGATTACATTCCCAGGTGGGGAATGACATGGGTACCTATCCGAAATGGTCCAGCAGAGTAAGTTTCCTCTGTCTTATGGAAAAAAAAATTTCTCATATGTGTGGCTATCATTCTTTCCTTAGATGTCATGCGTCTTTTTTAGCAAATGCGATATACTGTGTTTGCAACGTATCTTCACCAATCTTACCATTTCTTGTCATTCTCAAGAACCAAACCATAAAAGGAAAATATTGCCTAACTACATTTATAGAGCTCTTTACTCTCTCTATTAACGTACTGATGCTACAAATTTGGTGACTTTTATTCACTAGTTGTAGGAATCACTATCACAACACTCCTTCAGGAAATGCCATGAAACTGACCTTCATCCTATGTCTCTTCTAAAATCACAGAATATTTATAGTTGTAAAGGCAACTAGAAGGGATACCTTTTTTTTTTTTTTTTGCCTCAGCAGACAAGGGAGTAAGGATTAGTCCCTGTAGCACACTGGAAAATGTGACATATATAACCATTTCTCATGAAACAAAAATGCAAATAAATACTCTTTTATAGTAATTCACACAGTGGAAGTCAGATGCATATATAACTGAAACTTTCTGTTTGTTGCGAGCTTCAGTATTATACGCAAGGCTCAAGTTCAGCAAGTAAACCATGGGGATCAGCAGCTCAATGTGGAAGGGAAGTTGACTCAAGTGATCTTTGACAGTGGGTCCACATATACATATTTCCCACATGAGGCGCTTATAAATCTGATATCTTCGGTGAGTGTGAATTCATCTATAGATGGTAGACAGAGCATATCAATTATGTGTTCCTTATGCTTTCTTGCAATTCAACAGCTGAAGGGTGCATCTACGAGATTTGTACAAGATGACTCAGATAAAGCAATGCCTTTCTGCATGAAGGCTGATTTTTCAGTGAGGTAACATGATGAAATGCTACTAGATGAACAATTTGTTTTTGGCTAAATTGTGAGATTGGACAAATAATTTGACAAGCATTTTTTCAGGTCTGTGGATGATGTGAAACATTTTTTCAAGCCTCTGAGTCTGCAGTTCAATAAATGGTTTTTCTTCTCCAGAACCTTCAACATTCGTCCTGAAGATTACTTGATCATCAGCGTAGGTTCCCATGCGATGATTCTTATCCAATGTCACTGTCAAACATCTGATTAAGAACAAATACTCCATTTCCTCTTTGTAGTACATCATCATGTTTTTCCTGGTGTTCATTTCAGGATAAGGGCAATGTCTGCCTGGGGGTGCTCAATGGAACAGAACTCGGTTATGACTCAGAAATAATAGTGGGAGGTATTCAGTCGTCATTTCCCTGACAAATTTCCTTTGACCAATTTATGCACGCTAACTTTACCCTTCCCTCCTGTTCCACGCAGATGTTTCGCTTCGCGGAAAATTGATTGTTTATGACAATGATGAGAATCAGATCGGGTGGATTGATTCAGACTGCACCAATCCTCGCAAACAAAGCAGAATTCCTTTCTTCCTGCAAAGTGCATTGCGCAGCCAACTTGTTTAAACATTACTCAGATGCTACCGTGAAATCACATGACAACGCTTGTTCTTGTGGACGTGCGATTCTGCGTCCAAATTCTGAAGCTGCCATTGAACTCTCCTCTTCATCAGCTATAATCATGTGGAGCAATGTAATTAGGAGAAAGGGAAATGGTTACAAGATAGGGTAATGTAGAAAGGAAAGTTAGACAAGCAGAACTAGTATATCTTACTTCGCTTTTTTCACTGTCTGTACATAGTCAAAAGAAGCAGAATCCTATATGATATATGCTATAGAGTATATCTCACTCACTTTGCAAGATTAAAGTGGTGAGGCATATAGATGAATAATTCATAGATAACGCGATATTTCTGGTTGCTTTTCAGTTTCATCAGTAGTTTTTTTTTTTTTATTGATGCAATACTGTGATAAGAATACTAATTTGCAAGACTTACATACAACTTTCCTCTATACATACCAAGGACAATCAGGACTAGTACAGAACAAGAAATCACATCGATATAAAAAGCAATATAAAAATTCTGGCAAACAACAATTCATGGCCACAGTTTCTGACATTCTGAGCAAAGCATGTCAAGAATGAAATCACACAATTCTTAAAATATAATTCAAACAAACCCTTCATATAAAATATACATACGTGCAACCAGCCAGGTGTAGCATTATTTACAGGGCGCTGAAAACACAATACAGCATGCATAGATCAGCATATTAACATAGTGGATCATTTCTGTGGCTGTAAACTGAACTCCGTCAGCAATACAGCTGGCAGTCACCTGATTGCACATTTACAGTTTCGTGTACATTTCGTACTCCAAAATTCTTTTAAAACTAGGGAAACTGGGTGCAAAAACATGATTGCAAGGTCATCTGAAACCTTGCAGGGTCATCATCAGTGTCAACTCTAGAATCCTACCAATTTGCGTACTTTACTGAAAAAACTACCGTCACTTGTGCCAACTGCAGTAGGCTCCTCCACAGGATCCTTAAAGTTAGCATTATCACTCAACTCTTCAAATGCATTAACAACATTCTGTAGTCGGGCAACAAACTCAATCAGAAGCGATGCAAATGTGGCCAAGGACAAGGCACTTGCACTTTCATATGTTTTGGAATCCTCATCTTCAAGTGGCAAGTTTGGATGGAATGATCTTCGAGCAGGCCAAGACAGTAGTGGCTTAAAACCATCAATTGTTGATGCCGAATCAAATCTGCTCAGAAATGAATTTGCAAGAAAGCTCTTTGACTGATGCACTAAAGTTTGATCAACTATGGTAGGTTCCACCCCTTCAATCTTGTTTTCTTTGTTTTTGTTTTCTTTTTCCACAGCACTGGTTCCATCATTCTTATTTCCCTTTTCCACAGCACTGGTGCCGTTCAGAACTTCTTTGATTCCTTGAGCCTGCTTGCTAGCATCCCATCTTTCAGTGTTCACCAGAAGATATGACTTCTCATCAATCTTTTTTTGCAACTCTTCAGCTGCCATGTGGACTTCAAACAGAATATTTGAAGAACTCAGCTTGGTCATTATCTTAACTCTGCTTCCGAGCTCACGCAATACTTTAGCACCTTCTTCCCCCACTCTTTGAATCTCTGCAGCAAAAACCCTTCTGCTTTCTGGTGGTGCCTAATATCAATAATATTTGTTTAGAAAATAGATACAGATCCTCACCAGTTTGCTATGGACATTAAAATGGACAAACCTGAATTTCCGAAAGAATGCAACCATGCAGCGCCATGACTGCAAAGGAACAGTGCCTCAATGCTCCACCAACTTTGGTGAAACTCCTCCAAGGATAGTTCATTGTTTTGTAAGGGCCATGGGGTGGCTCCCATATAGCAAAACCAAGCTGAAAACACAATAGAAATGACCTAACCACAATTTACTAAAATACTCTTGGTAGAACTGTTGAATATAGAGCAAGCACAAACCAGGGTTTCTTCCTGTGTTGATGCCTCAACAGCTGCCCTGTACCCACTATATAGAGGATCATCAGATGCTTGATACACAAGTATTTTTGAAGGAATCCTTTCATATTCCATGCATTTCAGATATCCATCAACACAGCCTAGAGCGAATGTCCAAAAAACATATCAAGCGTAAAAAACTTTAAATCATTAATTTGGTAAGAAGCCAAGAAATCAACACAGAAGATGAATATACAACATATAGCCATTTGACCAAAAACATCACAAATCATATTTTAGCTTTTCCAGGATGTGAGATAGGCTACATGTGAAATATTACAAATTTTGAGCAAGGTGCAAGGTCATACCTTCCAAGGATTTTGCAACACCAGTGAAATTCTTGGCTATTAAGTTGTGCAAATCCTCTCCAGCCCAGATTGGGTAGATGCCTATATTGATTCCAAGACTGACAGCAGCACCAATTGCAATCAATATAAATCTGCTTGTAGCTGTATCGGTGAACTTTCCAGTGTTGTATCCAGAGACCATAACATAACAGAATGTCAACAAGAACACACGGAATCCATATTCATATGGCTTCATCTTCGGATGCAGCTTTGTCAAGGTTGTGAAAAAGGCTACCAATATAAACATCAAGGAGCACTGCACATTAGATTTATTTAAAGGTCCCCTTGAGAGAGAAAAAACGGGTATCTCTGAGAATGCCTCGGTTCTCACCAACAATAAGGATGCTCGTTATAAGGATCACTTCCTCCAATTTCCCAAAGTTTTTGGACAATTCTGCAACCGCTAGAGCAAAAGCTCCCGCAGTTAGTGTCCCCAATCCCCGATTAAACCCTTTGCTTAAGGTTGCACCTGCATTCACACTGATCAAGTCAACTATGAAATATGAACAAATGAATTTGCAAGTGTACACATCAACGAAAATGGATCCATCTTCTCTAAGTTGAAAGATTTACGTCCACAGGTCTAAGTAATAGTGTTAGGCACAAATTGACAAAGAAAAAAACAAACACCTAACAGGCCAGCGACAGAAATGAAAGGTATCAAGATAGACAGGTTCCTTATTGGCAAATAAAAAAATCCCTTATAATTAACCAAAGTTTTACTTATTTAAATCCTATGCACTAAAGGTAGCATAAACCTATGTTTTAACTTTCTGCATCACATAAATTTACCATTTAACAATCAATCTTACTTTTCCTTCCATACAAACATCATTTCTTTAGCCAATGTGAGTATCCATTACTCTCTGAGCTCTTACATTAGAGTATTAGACCAAGACAAAAGGGTTTCCAAGTATATTTAATGACACATCTAGTTTAATAAGCAATTATAGACACCGATGGCATTCCAGAGAAGTGACTGGATTAAACTTTAAGTTACGATAGCTTGAAGACGTCTCAAGAAGGTTCTGTCTTAATTTTTAAGATGCAGTGGTCCATCACCATTATAAATACATGGTTCTAAAGTTACACACCCCCGCATATCTGCCGGCCCACAACATAAACAATACAAGCACCGATTTCTTAAACCATCTATCACCAGGTCTTGAGCAATGTCAAAAGCTGTTCCATCACCTGATCACCAGGTCTTCAACAATATCAAACGCTTGGGGGCACGTTCAGCCGATGAACATATACATAATGGAAAGCGAGCAATCCTTTCTCCACACGGAACAACTAATACATTTCGTCATCTAGAGAAGACCCGCGTGTCAGCCAAACGTTATCATTGCCTAAAAGACAAAGATCTCATAATCGTTGCACTTAAAGCTGACAGGCCCGCGTGTTTGTAAATAAATGCGACGGCAGCTGCTGATCATCTGCAAACCGGATGAACGAAATTTGCACGGAAATTTTAATTGACCCCCAATATGCTCCAAGCAAATGAAGTGTCAGGGCCGACAGAGAAAGGGGGAGAGCTAGAATCTTGAGCATGAGAATCCCAAGTGGAGATTAAATCACGCAACGAGTTGGGATTGGGACATATCGATAATCACGCATCACCCCGCCCCGATCAAAAAGACAGAATTATCCAGAGACAGACAGGGGAAGGGGAGCAGCACAGCAAAGAAAGAAAGACGCGCACCGATGCTGAACTCAAAGACGACGACGACGGTGAGGATGGCCCAGATGGAGTGGCTGACGATGTCGCGGGGCTCCCGCAGGAAGACGAGCAGCGAGATGAGCGCGAGCGCGAGCCCCACTTTGGCCGCGAACACGGGCTTCCGCGGGTCGGCGCGCGCGAACACCCACAGCTCGACGACGGCGCCGCACGCGGCCGCCCACCACCGCGCCACCGCGGCGCCGGCGCGCCGGAGCGGGCCCTCCTTGGGCCGCCGCGGCTCCTCCCCGTCCCCGCCGACGCCGAGGGCGGCCTGGGAGGCGGTGGTCGGCAGCGTCCACGCGGACGAGAGCAGCGGCACCGCCGCCCCGCGCTGGTCCTCCAGCGTCGACCACAGCGACCCCAGCCGCGCCGGCGGCGTCGGCGTCGGCGTCGGCGGCCGCGGGGTCGAGGCCGCTGATGCCATGGGAGCGGAGCGGAGCGGATCGGCGGAAGGTTCTGGGCGGGGACGGGATCGGTCAGTGGGGCCTGGAAGCGAATCGCAGCGGGAATCTTGGATTGGGCGGGGCCGCGGCGCGCTCGCTTTCGCTCTGGGCGCTCTCAGGGTGGTGGGCGTCGGCTGCCCTGTCGTGTCCGTCCGTCCGGGAGGATATGAGGAGTGCGCTGCTCGCCTGCTCTCTCTGCAAATAGCGACTCTGCGGCTGCGGCGCACAGTGTAGAGTGTAGACGACGCGATCTGATCCCGATTTGCGCGTTGCTATTGAGTTGGAGGTTACTTCGGTTGGAGTTGGACTGTCTTCGTTCCGGGCTTGGGCCTGGATTTCTGGGGAGCCTGAAAGTATGGCCCTTTTGTAAAGGGAAAAGATATAAACCATGGCCCATCTCATTTGATTTTGCAGTCCGAGGGGAATGGGCAAGGTAGTTCTCAATTTTCATGAGCTCAAAAAAAAAAAAGTTCTCAATTTTCATGTCTGCAACAGTGTTCTTCCGCAAACTTTATCGGGCAGGGCCGCGCTCCGCGCAACTGCGTGACCCCTGCTCCTCCAAATCCAACTTAAGCGCGTCTATGGAGTTGGGCCTTGTACTGCTCCCTTTCCATCTCCAGCTTGCAGCCTGTCTTGCAATAACAACTTATTAATTTTTTAATTACTAACAAAGTGTCCGTATGTTGCTACGGATAAATACGGGATGTCTAGAGTCTGCAAAATTCGCTGAGCATTACCATGTCTACCATTTTTTCTAGGCTCCTACAGATTCAACCTCTACTGTGTTGTTTTGCAATGTTTTCTGCCATATGTCTCTTCTGTCTATGGATGGAAAGTCTAGCATGAAAATGTGTTGGATTGCTTGTCCATGCTCTACTGCTATTCGTTCTCGTCTGCTATCTGTTCTCTACTATCTCATTGTTCTGCATTGAGAATGCTTGTACTTGGACTGATTGCTCATTTCTTCCTAAAAACTAACCATATTTTCATTTGATTCCTTTTCCTTTATTTTTTTTGATATTTGACAACTTGCGGAGTGAACGGAAGAGGACCAACCTTTGGGTGAACATTTTAAAATCATGTGTGATCAAAATGCATGTATTGGAATTGGGATACATAATCATTATGTTTTCAATAGTTGTGTTATACTGATATATATGTTTGTGATGGCATTATAATAGGACGAAGTCCACTTTTAACCCCTCAACTATTTCGTTTGTCCGATTTTAGCCACCAACTTTCATTTTGATCAAACCGGACATCTCAACTCACAAAACCAGTTAAACCTGACACCTGAGATGGTTTTGACCGTTTTTTTTTGCTGACGTGGACGGTGGTTTTTGCCACCTAAGCACTGATGTTGGACTAGGACCTACCTATCATACACTCGCTCCATTTCTTTCCTCTCTTTTTCTCTCTCCACTCCCTCCCCTATGACCTGTCGTTGAGGCCCTCGCCGCCGGTCCGTCGCTGCCCCTCCACCGTTCCATCCTCCTCCTCCACCGGGCCCTCTTGTTGCCGCCTCCCTCCCTCTCCAACTCCGTCCACGCCGCAACCCTCGGGTGCGCACGCGACCGCAGGATAGCTGCCTCGCCAGCGGTGACGACAGCTTGGCCGCGCGCCCGTGTTTCGCTTGCCTCGCTTACGGGCGAGCTGCCGTCACCGTGGGCAAGGCAGCCACCGCCGCGGGCGCGCGAGCAAGGCAAGCGCCGGCGCCGCGGGAGAGGCGCAAACGCGGGAGAGGCACCGGTGCACGGGCAAGCTGCCACCGCCGCCGCGGGTAGGCGCAGAGCGTGTAGGTGAGGCGCCAGCGTGCGAGCAAGATGCCGCCTCTGCCTCCTTCGACGCCTGCCGTCCCCTCTCCTTCCCTCCGCTGCCCATCGCCACCGTCGCGCCCATCTCTCCTTTCCTCCGCTGCCCACCACCACCGCCCGCACCTCCTAGCTCTGTGCCTCCTCCGTCGACGGCCTGCTTCCCGGTTGCTGCCTCCTCCACGGTCTGCGCTTTCTCCCTCCACCTCCTCCCTGCCATCCACCTCCCTGCCTCCGACATCACGATGGTGTGTTGCTTCGTCCGGCTCCGGGGTCAGTCGATGGCGGCGACGGAGACAGCAACGGAGGAGGGGTGGCCGACAGAGGGATGGAGAGGGGTGGCAGCCAGCGGCTGCAGGAAGGAGAGGGGCTGGCGACGGGTGGCGGAGGAAGCAGAGGTAGAGGGGAGAGAGAAACAGAGAGGGGGAGGAGATGGAGTGGGTGACGTGTCGTCCATGTCAGTGATGAGGTGGCAAAATATTATCAAAACCATTGTCCACGTCATGTGTAAACCACTTAAAACCGTCCTAGGTGCCAAGTTTATCCGGTTTGCTGAGTTAAGGTGTCCGGTTTGGCCAAAATGAAAGTTGAGGGTTAAAATCGGACAAACGGAATAGTTGAGGGGTCAAAAGTGGACTTCTTCCCATTAAAATAAGACACAGTCGTAGTAGTGTATGTAGCTATTTGGTTTTGAGATGAATATAGCATGCTCAAGTGATAGTGTTGTATGGACTGATCTTGAGTCAAATCGTGAACTTATGCTCATGTATGGTTTTGCTTGTTTTTTTATGTGCTTGTGTTGCTTAAGGTGGAACTTGGTCGGTGACACACTATAGTTAAATTCCACAGGAATTAAGGTTTCAGAGCTGTATTGAAGAATTGTGGTTCTATTTATTGAGGATGTCACACAAACACAATATGTGTGAAGGATACATGCGTATGAGATGTACATGTGTTTGGAGGCGAGGCATACGCAACTAAAGTTGGTAAATAAGCTTGCATGGATGTGTGTGCCAGTGCACCTATGCGTGCATGCATGAGTGTAGTTGCTTTGCATGTTCCTTGGTCAACCTTGGCCGGTTATGCATGGCAGCATGGAACAAGGATCGGGTGCAGTACCAATTCACACTGCAACATAAGTAGTGGTGTATCTCAGCCATCCATGTACCAAGCAATGGTCAGATCTCACCCCCGCTCCCACGCCGCTCCTACTCTGCGGTTTTATCTCCGAGTGAGAAAGTTCTGCTTCATTGTTTGAGAGATAGAATTTCATCTTTGTTAAGAGAAGAAGAGATAGCCTGGTTTCAACGTTCAAAGTGTAAGCACGTGTTAGAAGGTGATAACAACACTTGATACTTCCATCTAGTGGCTAACGGAAGGCATAGGAAAACACTGGTCTTTCAGTTGGAAAGCGACAATAAGATTATAAAGGAAGAATCTGAGTTAAGTGAACACATCATCTCTTATTACCAGGGTTTGTTTGGAGCCCCGAAGAAAAATAGCTTGTCTACGATAGAGAGTAGAGTCGATGATATTCCATAGATTTCTGAGTTAGAGAATTCAATTTTAGCGGTGGATTTTTCTAAACAAGAGGTTAAAGGGGCAATTTCCAGTTTGGAACACAATGAGGCACCTAGTCTTGATGTTTTTTCAGTTGAGTTTTTTCCAGTTGAGTTTTATCAAGTCTTTTGGGAGATCATAAAGGCTGATTTGATGGCTATGTTTCATGACTTCTCCAAAGGCAATCTTATTCTCCTTAAATTTTGGTATTATAATTCTTCTGTCTAAGTGCAAGAGGCGATCAAAGTTCAACAATTTAGACCTATTTGTCTACTAAATGTGAGCTTTAAAATTTTCACAAAAGGTGTGACAAGTAGAATAAATAAAGTGGTCCAAAAAGTAATTGAACCGACACAGACTACTTTTCTTCCCGAAAGATATATTTTAGAAAGGGTGACTATTTTGCATGAGACAATTCACGAATTACACCATAAGAAACTTAATGGGGTTATTTTTGAGGCAGAGTTTGAGAAAGCCTACGACAAAGTAAAGTGGCCTTTCTTGCAACAAACATTACGGATGAAAGGATTCTCACCTTTGTGGTGTAATTGGATCCAACAATTTGTATCCAGCGGAAGTGTTGCTGTGAAAGCAAACAATAATATAGGAAGGTATTGCCAAACTAAAAAGGGCTTCACCAAGGGGATCTTTTGTCACCCATTCTCTTTAACTTTGTAGCGGATATGTTAATTGTATTCATAAACAGTGCTAAAGAAAATGACCATATTCAAGGATTAATACCTCATCTAGTGGAGGATGGCCTTTCTATTATCCAATATACCGATGACACAGTCCTTTTCTTGGAACACAACTTGGGGCAAACCAAAAATTTGAAGATAATTTTATGTGCCTTTGAGAAACTTTTAGGATTAAAGATTAATTTTCACAAGAGCGAGTTGTTCTGCTATGGTGAAGCAAAATCCCATTTTGAGCAGTATTCTCAGATCTTTGGGTGTAGCATGGGTTGCTTCCCTTTTCGATATCTATGAATATCAATGAACCACAAGAGGCTTCTAAACAAAAATTGGAAAGTGATTGAAGACCGTTTCCAAAAACAGTTGAGTAACTAGAAAGAAAAGCTCCTTTCATGCGGTGGATGCCTTGTTTTAATTAATTCTGTTTTGAGTAGCTTAGCGATGTTTACGATTTTAAGTACCAAAAGGCATTCTTAAGAAACTAGATTTTTAAAGATCTACCTTTTTTTGGCAAGGGGACAACCATAAGAAAAAATATAGGCTCTCCAAGTGAGATATACTTTGTTTACCCAAAGATCAAGGGGCTTAGGAATCTTGAATTTAAAAATACAAAATAAGTGTTTACTTACTAAGCGGCTTTTCAAATTATTAAATGAGTATGGAATGTGACAACAACTTCTTAGAAAGAAGTATATAAAAGACAAAATCATTGGCGAGGTACAATGGAAACCAGGTGATTCACAATTTTTGTCAGGCCTTATGAAGGTCAAACATTGTTTCCATAGAATTGCGACCTTCAACGTACATAGTGGAACTCAATGTAGGTTTTGGGAGGATAGATGGTTTGGGAAGTTTGCCCTCAAAGACCAGTTTCCTTCTTTGTATAATATTGCTAGAAAAAAAAACATATTTCGGTTGCAAATGTTGTTAGTGCCACACCTCTTAATATTTCATTTAGGGAAGCTCTTGTGGGGAACAATTTGAATAAGTGGAATGATTTAGCTGCAAAAATTGTGTTCGTGCAATTAGACAACTATAATGATTCAATTAATTGGATGCTCGCCAAACTTGTTTTTTTCTCCGTACATCCATGTATAAATTTTTTATCAACCAACTGGCTTTACCTCTAAATAAATATCTGTGGAAGTTGAGATTGTCTCTTAAAATTAAGATTTTTAATTGGTTTGTACTTAAAGAGTTAATCTTGACTATATGTAATCTGTTAAAAAAAAGACGGAAGGGGGATGACGGTATTGTTTTTGTAACAAGGAAACTGTTCAATATCTTTTCTTCGATTGTCATGTAGCGAGATTTGTTCAGAGAGTTTGTACTTAAAGTAGAATGATTCCATAGTTTTTGTCCACAGGGAATCTCGTACGTTTTTTTTTTTTGTCTTCTTTGTAGTGCTTTCGTCTATGTACACATTTGGGTGGCTAATCTTTTTCTGTCTGCTCAACAAGGCAGGGGACAATCAGGAAACCAAACGCTCTGCTTCAATGAATCCAGCCATGCCATGCCAATGCCATCGCCTTCCACTTCGTTAGTCACTTATGCCTCCTCCCATTGCAGCTAATGGCTCTTGCGAATACCGGCATGCAACACCGGTTCGCCTCCTCGCTGATGCGCAAGGGGTCAGCCCTGGAGAGGTCTTCCGGGCCCTCCACGGCGGTGTCACCGTCGTCGTCTTGTGTCTCCCGCAGGAGGTCTCCGAGCTTCCTCAGCTGGGTAGGCGGCTTCAGGGGCTCAGCCTTCAGGATTGCCCCCAGCGTCGGCAGATTGAGAGGTCCAGATTGCGTGATCCGGCTCGCTTGAGATCTGATTGATCTTGCAGGGGTAAGATCTGAGGACGCAGAAAGCAAATGACACAACTGGACAAGAATTCTAAGATGGAACTGCGTTTTGTTAGTTATTGACATTTGTCATCTGTGATAATTTATGGTGTTACCTCCGTTGACACTGTAAAAATCATCTTCACAATCCGATTCCAACCAAGGGATAGCTTCAAAGAATGTTTCATCTCTGCTGCTACCTGCAGAACAACTTAAGTATATATGGGTGGAAAATTATGGGCAACTAAAACAATAATGATCACCTTTCAGGACATATATCCGTGATAATGACATGAAGTGGGAATAGTGTGATGGCTAGCGCAATAGCGGAAAACTGCAGACAACTAGATGATTGTGGCAATGTGGTCCGGGGCTCCCCGCAAAAGAACTATATTATATCATGATTCATAATGAGAATAGTTAAACTACCAATAGAGATGATTACGTACAAATTTGCAGAGGTCCATACTTTTGTGTGTCCACTAATAAAGGAGTACGCAGATGCTTCCCCGGTTCCCCCATTCCTCTTGCATCATCAATAGATGAAGAGGAATGTCAACATTTGACCTGCCCCGAAAGGATAATATGATAACTGTCTCCGAAATATGGAGCCCGATGTTTTTTAGCATGGAACAGATGAAATAAATGTGCAGTACTTATGCTATAACCTAGTGGTGAGATGGTTGTAATAATGTTCTACCAAATTAGGATTCTGGTCGAAGGTCGTTCTGATATATGCATAACCTGTTGGTTGAACTTCAGAACCCAGAATATTCAGAGAGAAATAAAAGGATATATGGAATTCCAAAAAAAAATGTAAAATGCACATACAATTTTCCTATTGCAAGCTAAAATCAAAATACAATTTTAAAAACCAACAAAAAAGTTACTTCTTGAACAAAAATTGTAATAATTATGATTTATTGGATGTCACAGATAGTCAAGATTAACATGATATCTCAGAAATATCGAGCTCAATTAAAAAAATCAAATCTATCTCTAAATAATTTAGAAATGAGCAAACCCTAATGGCCTGTTGGTTTGCGGAGTTGATTGGTCCGGATCGGAGTCATACAGAGCGACATGATTGTTGAATTTTTGTTGGATCACCAGGTCGTTCCAAATAGGCTATTACTCCCTCCGTCCCAATTTATAGGTCGTTTGATTTTTTTGGCACCCGATCAAACTGGCTCGTCTTATTCATAATACTTGTGAAAATGAAGAAAGATTTAATTCAGAGTTAAAATATATTATATGCTAAACTAAACCATACTAAAAATAAATGATAATTGTGAATTTTTTTAAATAAGATGAGCCGGTTTGACCAGATGCAGTCAAATGTGGCTTAGGAGAAGTCTGAGAGCTTTGGTTGTACATGTTTCGTGTGTTGGTGCCACTGCCGAGAGCACGGTTCTGGGAGCTAGAGTGCTGCCTCGTTGAGCCTCCTAGTGGTGGTCATTGCTCTGGCCTCTCACTCAGGTGTGTCTATTGGAAAGTTTGAACGATGATGTCTGTAGACAGCGCTCTCTTGGTGGCATCCCCTCTGCACCTGTTTGTCCAACCCGATTGGATGTCTATGGTTGCCCAACCTAGCGTGGACATGTGACGCCTGCGTTGTTACATGTGAAGCTTAGCTTCCTGCTACTTGGTTTGTGGAGACTTCTCTTCGTTCTTGTTCAACTGGCTTTGAGTTGTGGTGTTGTGTTGCAATCTCGATTGAGTTATTGTCCAGTGTAGTTGTAGCACAATTGTTGTTCCTCGGTTATTCTAAAAAAGTGAGGCAACGGGAATCCAAGGAATAGTGACCCTCGACCTGTTTGGTCATAGTGAAGTTGTGATCATGAAGATGGTTTTAATCCCTGCAGATTCGTTGGGTGTTTGGATCGTCGACAAGTTATATGATCTGCGGACTGAATTTGCGCTGGTGTGCAGCTGTTTACCACACCCCCACACCTCGCTCCCAAGTTGTTCTCCCAATTTGTTCAGTTGGTGGACCAAAGTTGTGTGGAATCAGGGTTCCGGCCCCCTAGTTTATGGTCTACGTGCTAATATTTTGTGCTCTAGTTTTATATTTTTTTTCTTATAAGCCAGATATAGAGAATAATGAATAAGAAAAAGGAGCACGGTAATATATCTATAAATCATATATGAAAGCAATGAGATTTATGGTTGGCTGTCAGAATCATGGCCAAGAAATTGTTGTTTTTGGGTACACGTGTCAAAGCACAAAATGTGGTCCGTTGTTGGAAATTATTGGCAGTACTGACTGTTGTGATTTGGTGTCAAAATTTATGAATGATATGCAGATTTTTAATTTTATTCGCACATGAAAGTGCTATAACTCTGCTGCACTGAACAAAACTTCACAACATGAGTAAGGTTTTAGCAAGTTCCTATATAAATATGGTAAATACTAATTCTGTTACATATACTCATCGGCATACTAAAACCAGGAGTCACAATCTTTTCCTCTGTTTCATCTAATCAAAGTTCAGAAATTAGTGTTATTTTTCTTTCAATAGTATGTACTAACAAATCACCGTGTCGTTCATGAGTAACTCAAGAAATCCACACGGAAATTAACGCTACAGCATAAAAATAGCACAAACATTGCATATAGTAAAAATATTTCTATAAAGCAAGAATAAAGAACAAAGAACCAAGAATTTAAACAGTGCGAGAAGACAACAATACCGCCATCAAAGCTTCCCGAGACATTGTCCGGCGCGACCTGCCTGCTGTTGGAGCCAGCTCCTCCCCCATCAACCTTCTTCTCCCCGTTCTGCCATGGAGCAGAGGAGCCCTTCTTGGCCTTGCTGGAGCTCTTGCCTCTCCGAAACCTCATCCCTTTGTGCTCCGTATGGACGACTACTGTGCTTCTTTGAACGTAAGAAGATCTCACAGGAGATGTGAGCTACAAGATATAGGGCTAGTTGACTTGGATGAAAAACGTATATATAATAATTTGGCAGAATGGAATACTAATTAGGTCAATGCTAGGCAAAGCAGCTGGATAAATGGATCTGACTCGTGGTGTGTGCGAGAAACCAGATGCGAACATACATGATATATAATAAGGCTCTCACTTTGAGTATGTAGAAGTTGCGTTTTTTGCCAGTGATGGGATGGGCTAATGCGAACATGGATGGATGCATATTTATGAGTTGGATGGCTTGGAAGCTAATCCTCATTCTGCAAAAACGATTATATGTGGACAAAGACAGCAAACCACTGACCAAGGAGGTGTTGTAGCAGGGACCAGTGTAGATAACCGAGGAACTGTGGAATGAAATGACCACAAAAAAGTGCACGTCAAAAATAGCATAGCACCGGGAGAAAAGAAACCCAGGGCTACTTTGGATACTTCAAACTAGGAGACGGTGTTTGGATCCCGAGCTAAATTTTAACTTCCATTGCATCGGATGTTTGAACGCTAGTTAGTAGTATTAAATATAGTCTAATTATAAAATTAATTACACGGACGAGGACTAAACAACGCGACGAATTTATTAAGCCTAATTAATCCATGATTAGCAAACGTGATGCTACAGTAATCATTTGCTAATCATGGATTAATTAGGCTTAATAAATTCGTGTCGTCGTTTAGTCCTCATCTTTGTAATTAGTTTTATAATTAGACTATATTTAATACTTGTAACTAGCATCGGAACATCTGATGTGACGTGTGCTAAATTTTACCCCTGGATCCAAACACCTCCCAATGAGAGTACGTGAGCAGCCGGAGTTACGTTATTATATTGGAAGGACGAACTAAAGGGAAAAACCCCATCCCAAAACTACCCTAGCATTCTAGATAAGGTTCATGTTCTTCGGTAAGCCTACAAGCCGGCAGGGGTCTTCATAGATATAGACCCGCAATCTTTACATGAAGGAAAAAAAAAAGAAAGAGGAAAAAGATACTTGCCCTCAAGGATGAAAAGCTTCCATCTTAGCCGTCAGTTGCTCATCTGACATCTTCAGTTGAAGTAGGTGACGTAGTCCAATGTCTTCATAGCATGACAATGTCTCCTCAAGATCATTGCCCTCAAGAATGAAAATGTGAAAGACCTTCATGATGAAACTGACATCTTCCCATTTTGCCGCTTCAGTGGGAAGATTAATCCATTTAATTATCCATTGAACTACCGGCTCATTGTTGCATGGAACGAGCCTGCGCTCCATGATGACTTCATGTGCCACTTTGACAGTGCCACTGGAGTCCACTAACGGCAGGTTAGGACTTGGTATGATTGTTGGGCCAATGTGCTTTTTAAGCTGGTTGATATGGTAGACATTGTTGACGTCTCTAAGCGTAACAGATTTTACTCCGCAAACATAGAGATTTGTTGTAGCTTTTTACTCAGAGTACTCTGAGTATTGTAAAATTTTCATAGAGAAGCGATTATCAGTGGTACCTCTGGTATCTCAAAAACTACTTCATATGCATCTCATTTTCATCATGTCGTTTCAGATGCATTTGAGTTGTTGTGTACGTATGTGTGATGAATTAGTGACTTAAAATCAAACAAAAATGCTGGAAAATATGAAACTAGGTATTGTTTGAGGTTGTATTTCAAAATATACTAAATTGATCCGAACGTAGAACATGAAATATGTGACAACTTTGCTATATGATATTTTTTTGAATGTCTTTACCTTTTGAGTTGAATTCAAAATCACCCCAAGGTCCAAATCTGGATAATTTCAGCCCTTCACTAAATTTTCAAATTTGCAATGTCAATAAACCTTCTCTGTGAAAACTCTGTACCAAAGTAACAGATACTTACCTGTTGCACAACTTTTTTATTGCAATATTGACATGAAAGTGCTTACAACTTGAACTCTTGGTGAAATGGTCCGCTGGTTAGAAATTGGTTAAACTGAACCTAGTTTAGTAATTTGCAAATTCGAACCACTTCCAAACCTATTTATGTCATAGTTTTGTGCCTACGACGAGTAGATTTTTTTATTAGGTATAAAGGGTTTCAGGGCTACCATCTCGAATGGCCAAACCTCATAGGCTTAGGAGTGGACAAGAGAGATTTAGAGTAGTTCGGGATGAATCTCTAGTTCCCTACGTCCACTATGTGTTGTGCGCTACAAGTCAGGGCGCGGAGCTCTCGTGCTTATGTGCCTAGAAATCCCGGTAGCTTGAACTAGTAGGCTGGGCATGTATATGCCGAGACCTTTATATGGCGTCCAACCTCTCCTTGTATAGTCGAAGAGGGCTGGTTTATATGTGAGAGAGAGCAGAACACTATAGGAAAAAGACGTTCTAAATACGTTTTGATAGCAACGGTGGCTAAAGCGTCACTACACAAAAGGCGTAAACATGCTTTTTGAGACGTTTTCTGGAATGTCTCAAATTGATACGATATTAGACACGATTAGAGTGTCGAAAGACATGAAGTGTCACTTGTTGTCATGTTATTTAAATCATCTCAACATGACACGTAGTTAGGTACGCTATTAACCATCAGTAGCATCTAGACACGCCATCAACCATGTCAAACAAACGTGCATATGCATGTAAATATATTTTTTGATACAACTTAAAAATATTTTAAAATAACACGAATTAAGACACATTTTAAACCGTCAATTGCACAGAGACACACAAAAAGCGTATCAGACAAGCGTGTCTATAGGCACGTAAAGACGTTATTTGACACGGTATTGAGAAGTTGAAATTCGCTAATAGTAAATATAAAAACAGTGCATTACTTAACTATACACATGCGATACAAGGGTCTAGTGGTGGGGAGGCATTATGTGAGGTATGAGGTCACGATTTCAATTCTTAGCGATTGCATTGCACCAAAATAATATCATGTCGTATATATTTTTGTTTTTACAAGATGTAACAACGTCAATAGACATGTTGTATAAATGTATTATTATCAAAATGCATAGACATGCATATAACGTTTCTATAAAACATCTCATCAATAGATATGTTGTATAAATGTATTTATAAAAGTGTATCAAAATGCATAGACATGTATATAACGTCGTCAATAGACATGTTGTATAAATGTATTATTATCAAAATGCATAGACATGCATATAACGTTTCTATAAAACATCTCATCAATAGACATGTTGTATAAATGTATTTATAAAAGTGTATCAAAATACATAGACATGTATATAACGTTTCTATGAAACGTCTCAACTATAGATACGCTATAGTAATCCGTCTCTACAATCTTTGTTACAGTGCTTGCGAAGACGCTTCTAGCACGTTTTAAAAAACATGTCAACATTGATGTAGATACGAAATAAAACGTGTCTATTATGTAATAAAGCGTACCTACAGAGTAGGTTTTCCTGTAGTGAAAAAAGAAAACAAAGGGGTACAATGGTGGTAGGCTCATAGGCCTCCGTGCTATCAGTTCCCATGACAACGCTGATGTGGACTATCCAAGGGGGGGAGCCAAGCAGCCTCGCCCTAGATTCTCTATTGCAATGATGGCTTGGCAGACTCTTGACAAGGTAGTTGACTTGGTGCCCTTTTGGCGACCGGTGCCGCCCTTGCTTCACCGATCCATGCCCGACCTTGGCCCTGTTTGGTTTCGCTTTTGTGGGTATCTGATTATCTGAAGAGCAAGATTACCTCACGAGCTGCTCACCGGAGAATCCGCTGTCCAAATAAGTTGGGTGTTTGGCCATCTTGATTTTTTTCATCTGCCCCGACCCATCCCCTCCTCCTTGGCCGGCGCTCCTCCTCCGCCGCTGCTCCCTCGGTTCCCTCGGCGCGTCCTTCTCCTCCTTGGCCGGCGCTCCTCCTCCTACGCCGCTCCCTCAGCTCCCTCTCCCCCACAGCTCCCTCGACACTCCTCCTCCGCCGCCGCTCCCTCGGCTCCCTCTCCCCCCACGGCTCCCTCGGCTCCGGCCGACACCCGCGGCGGGCCCTGCCTCCTCTCCCCGCTCCGGCGCGGTGGCCCCGCTGCCTCTCCCCACCGGGCCTCGCCTCTCTCCCGCTCCGGCCGGCACCTGCGGCGGGCCCTGCTTCCTCTCCCCGCTCCGGCGCGGCGGCCGCCGCTGCCTCTCCCCACCAGGCCTCGCCTCCTCTCCCGCTCCGGCCGGCACCTACGGCGGGCCCTGCTTCCTCTCCCCGCTCCAGCGCGGCGGCCGCCGCTGCCTCTCCCCACCGGGCCTCACCTCCTCTCCCGCTCTGCCCGGCGGCAGGCCCTGCCTCTTCTCCCCACTCCGGCCGGCTCCCTGGTGGGTCCTGCCTGGGAGCAGGCGATGGGATGGGGCGCCGTCGGGTGATGGCAGAGAGCCAGGCGGAGGCAGAGGTGGAGTCGGGAGGGTGGACGGCGGCTCCGGGGCCGGAGAAGCGGCCCAGCGGCGCGGATGTGGAGGCGTCGAGGAATAATCGAGCTTGTGTTTTGCGAGAGGCGGGCGGGGAGTCGCGTGCGGGAGAATCGGGGAGAAGGAAGGAAGATGATTCGGGCCATTGCCTGCGGCCGGGGGAAGCGAAGGAGAAGCGACGCGTTTGGTTTGATTATGGCGGTGGGAGACCCTATAATCGGCTTATAATCGGAACCAAACAGGGCCCTTAAATGCTGGGCCGCGGTGTCCTGTTAAAAAAAACCAACTGTGTCATAGGGAGCTTCTCATGCCCCTTTACAATGGTACGATTATGGGAGGCGTGCAACGATTCGACGGTTGTCAAACGACAGGCGAGCCAGGTGAAGTCAGCCCGTCAGACGCGGGAAGACCCTCACAAATGTGTCTAGTGCACAAATGGTCACTTCTTGTCACGCGCATGCGTGAGGAGCAAATCCTCATAAATGTGTCCACCATCGGATGGCGACCCTAGGACACGTGCTTGGTCGCTTGGTCGAGGGGTTGCTCGGTCAGCCGAGCAGCGGGTCGCTCGACCGAGAGGTCGTTCGGTCGTCCGAGCGGCAAGCCACTCGACTGAGGGGTCGCTTGGTCGAGCGGTGGGTTACTCTGTTCACTAATGTATGACGCAGTTGATTTTTTTTCTAAAACTTTGATCGCTTGTATTATTCAAAAAATTTCATAATTCATAGTTTATTTTGTTATCATTTGATTATTACTAAATATATTTTGAGCATGATTTATATTTTTGCATGTAATAATTTTTTTTAAATAGGATGAAAAATTAAAGTTGTGAAGAAAAACTAACTGTGTCATAGATTTGTCAACAGAGATAATATGTGTTACTAGGACGAGCCAACGGTTTAGAGTATGCCGATTTTCCCTTCCATCATGTCCATTTTGGGCCGCAACATTGGGAGGCTCGAATCTCATCTTGACTGGGCTGCAACATTTGGAGGTCAGAACTTCATTTTGGCAAATGGCATTAATTAAAATGCAGTTATAGGATTTTGAAACTCCGTTGAGATTCCAGTAGGGCTGAATCAAACTATAAATATATAACATGTAAATCTCATACCAGTAGGTCTTATTGAAGAATGTCTACTCTCTCACGTAGAGATTATATCTCTTGATAAAGAGAATGTTTTCTTGAAAGGAATTTTTTTGAAGAAATAAAAGTCTGAGTTAATATCAAAATCAAAATTTATAAATCCCAATAGAGGGACAAAGATCCATATAAGACCCAAAACAGAATGAAACGAGAAACTGAAGGACTTGAAGTTCACTAGATAATCACGTGCATTCCACGAGCTTGAGTTTTACTAGATGTGCCTATACGTGCACTTGTGATATATATTCATTGTAATGCATTTTTCACTCAAGGTTTTGGAATAGCGATATCCTGCCTTGAAGGTAGAAATTCCGAAGATACAGTGCTACTAGCAAAATATTCTCAATTGTACCAGAATGACAGACTATTGGGTAACATGAGATCAAAGATGTGAAAGTGTTCAAGGATAGCAATTTGATAGCAAGTAAGGCAAGAATAGTGAAAGTGAATGATAATATTTCAAGGCAAGGTCATAAAACAAACCATGCTAACTAGGGTTACGTCCTACAGTCAACACAGCTCAGATATCACTTCTGCCACACCCAGTTTTAGAAACAAAACCAGATGACACAGTATGTGTGCCCATGACTAATTTTCCACACATACAACCAACTTCATTAGCGTGAATATCAAAAGATAGTGCTTTATATAAATGAATAAAACTTACAGGTGACATTAATGTCTTTATCAGAGTAGAGCGGAAATATATTTTTCGTAGCGGAATTCCATCTTCACAGGAAGATTGACCGGGGGCACGTGCGCCTAGACACCGAGAAGACTTGGATTCACTTCATCTTCAGGGCACCATCAACTTGTACAGAGTAGGACTATATGTTTGGGAATAGCGAGGGCGAACACATGGCGTACTTAGCAAATATTCAGAAACATAATTGAATGCCAACATTTAATCTCATACACAACTTCAATTATCATGCACAAGAGGGTCCAAGCTGCTCTTAACCGTGAGCACGGCTGATATATCAGTTAGGTTGTATATCTTTACCCACATCTCATGATTCCCATATACCTAAGAGTCGATCAGACCCCATATATTCATTGCCTTTGATGAATCGACAAGATTTTATTACGAAACATTTACGAAGAATCCCTAGAGTTGTGGCCTACCCATTACAAGATACTCCAATCACCTAAAGATATGGGAGCTCCGTTCCAAAAGGTGACTAACAAAATATCAAATAAACCAAACCGCACCACCTTGGCAAAGGTCAAAGTTCCCTATCCCCCAGACCCCTCATACGCCATATTTCAGGGAAGTGGGCCAAAACTCTAGTTCATCTAATTAATCAGTCAAGCCCAAATTCCATACGAGTCTCGTGGTTGCACTGTTTTCTTGGGTGGTCGCTCCACATTCAAACCAAAATCACATTTACGATAAAAAAAGGTAAACAAACATGTTTAAAAACACTTGATTGTATTCCCAGATACATAGCTGGTCAAAGAATCAACTGTAGAACTTAGTAGGACTTGCTCTTCATGAACCACGATCACTGTAGCTCTTGTATTGATCTGTAAAGTCGTGCACTGCTCTCGTTCCATACACGACAAACATCCAAGACAAACAACATGCAAGCAAACATACATATATACATAATGAAACACTACACCAATCATAGGAAAGATTTTATAAAACAAATGCCAAAAGAGAAGGCTCGTCACTACACTTACATGAGCGAAAGAAACACTAAAAACTAAGCTACGGTTAAAAACAACTAACGGAAGGTTTGCGTTATTGACCATTAAAGAAAGAACGATGGATGCTCTTTATTTTAAATTTAAATAATAAAACAATGTAGATGGATTATTTTCAGAGAAATAACCAAGTTAATAGTAATCCAAATTATATTTGAATTGAAGACCATAGTTGAACTAATCATAATTTATTTATAAACATTTCATATAAGCTATGTCATTAAAACACTTAATTTAAGAAAGACAAGTAAATGAGATCACCTATTCGAGGTTCATCGTGTTTGAATAAGCAAGTTATAAATGAAAACACACTATAATTGTTAATAAACAAGTTTGGATAATTTCATAAAAAACGACGCGTAACCTATGCATATTTTATTTAGAAATCATAATCAAGTTAACATGAATTTAATAAAACCATGGTTTAAACCTAAATATCCTTTAATTGGAAAGCGTAGTGTAAGATTTATCCAAACTAACAAGAGCTTAAGAAAAAGCAAGATAAAAACCCTACTTTGTTTTTATTTAGAAAGACTAATGGAAATAACATTAATCCAATTAAGATTTATATTTAAAATCAGGAACATGTAATATGGTTAACATAAACACTAAAGCGTAGATTTTATCATTATGAATCTAACACAACTTGAACGGACCAAAACCGATCTAAAACGTGAAAGATATGAGGAAAGCAAGATGAAAGGGCTATTTTTAAGTAGATTTGAAAACTCCTGGGCTAAACCATAAAAACCAGGAATCTAAAAGAACGGATATGGATTGCGGCTTGATTTATCGAAACATAAGGGACACTTTAGCAAATCTGCCCGCACTGACCGGTATTGAGGTCCGCGGTGGATAGTGGCCGTTGGATTGCATCTAGACGGCTCAGATCGGATTGAAGAGGGAAAGGGGTCTCTGGTGGCGGGCCGAGGCAGCGCCGCCCGCTTGGGCGCAAAGGCGGCGGGCTATGGCTAGGATTTGGTGGGCATGGACGTCAGGGTAGGCTGCTTATATAGCGGCGGCACCTGTGTCTTGCGGAGAGGGCAACGAAAGGCGGAGCGGGGAGAGTCCGGCTCGTCCTCAGCGTCTGCGTTCCGCAGGAGGCGCACGTGAGTAGGAGTCCAGGGAAGACGCAGGGGAGGGGATGACAGGAGGGTGTAAGCATCTAGGCCCTAAGGTGAGTTTCGGTGATTGAATGATAAGATTAATAATGGTCTAACGAGCTCATGAGTGCAGGTTTCATAAAATTAAGTATGGTTGCTCATTGGACATTGTGCATGGCCCCGAGTAATTGGTTTCATCTCTTGGAAGCGGACGTGGCTTTCTTCCGTATCTCGAAGGCTAAGAATTCTTCTAGAGTCAAGGATCAAAGGAGAACGAAGGATCCTTGCTTAGATAGGGGTTTCTAGCTTTTTAGTATCCGCACTATTAAGAGGGATCAATAGCTAGTAGCTTGATCGAGTGAAACACCAAGTTAATGATGCAAACACAAGTCTAAGTCTCAAATACATCAAAGATGCAAGTTACAAAGGTACATGGTCCAAAGGAACTCAAAGAAACTTCAAAGCACTTGAAGAAAATCAAATCCAGCAGAAAATGCATGGATCGGATGGTCCGGTCTGAAAAAAATGGTCAAAGCATACCAAGTTATTGAAAGAGGTTTCCATACATGGTTTGAACTCCATGCAAATCAGTTCAACAGGATGGTCCGTACAACTGATTACGTACCATTCCACGGACAAAGAAACACAGCACAAGCAATTGGAGGAAAGAAATGAAAATGCTGGACCAGTGTGACACCCCGAAATTTAGCCCCGGAATTTTTCTTCTAAATCTCTCCCGCTAATTCAAAATCGATTCTTTCGAAAACCTTGTTTGTTTGTTTGAGTGAGGCAATATGGGCTCAACTAAAATCTCCAAATATTCCCAAACACTCTACCAAAACTTTTCTCACAAAAATCCCTACCAAGGTTCCTCTCAAATTTCCCTCCCAAAAATCAAACCCAAAATCAGAAATAGAAAAGGAGAAACCCATTCCCCCTTGGGCCGAAACTCCCTTCCCCGCGGCCCATCTCCTTCCTCTCCCCCCCTCTTTCCCTCACCCAGCCCGACCGCCCCCCGGCCCATCTACTGCTGCGGCCCAACCCCCCTCCTCGCCTCGGCCTGCCTACCCCGGCCCAGCCAAGCCGGCCCGCCTTTCCTTCCCCCTGACAAGCGGGCCCCGCCGGTCATCCTCTTCTCCTCCTCCTTCTTCCGTCAGGACGGCGCGCGCCACGCGCCGCGCGTCGTCGCATCCCCCCCGCGCCGGACCCCGGCCACGCCCGGACCGTGCCGCGCAACGCCGCGCCCTGGCCCCTACCAGGCCCCGCCGCCGCACCACGGCAGAGCCCGGTCCCCGCCTCGCCGGACCTCTCCCCTCCCCGTACCCGCTCGCTTTCTCGCCACGCGCCGTGCCCTGCCACGCCTGAGCTCCCCCGCCGCGGCCATCCCCCACCTCCGCCTTTACCCGGCCCCGCCTCCGCACCATCTCGCCGCGCCGCGCGTCCACACGCCGCGCCAGCTCCGCCCGGTCTACACCCCGCCGCGTTACACGCCCTGCCTCCTAGGCTCGCCGCGCCGACCCCACGCCCCGCGGCTTGCACAGCGCCGCCGCACCGGCTCTAAGTAGCCTCCTCCCACCGCGCGTCGCCCATCCCCTCCAGCACCACGCAAGCACGCCGCGACCGGCCACCAAGCTCTCGAACGCCGCAGATCCCCACCTCCCTCTCCATTGCTCTGCGAGCTTTGCTCCGGCAACCCGTCTCCCGAATTCCCCACTTGCCACCTCCATTCCTCGATTACTCTCGCCCCAAGCTCCGCCACACCGCCCCCTACCTCCCCGGTCCCTCGCCGTCGCCTCCCCACCACCAACAGAGCCGCCGCGCGAGCTCCATCTCGCCGCCGGTGCGCACCCCCACAACACCGCCGTCGAGACCCTACCCCGAGCCACCAATCCACCTCCACGATACCGCCACCAGGTTCGCCCCTCCGCCCTGGTGCTCGCGCCGTCACCCTCGTCGCCGGAACCGTCACCGGCGGTGAGAACCTCCGGTGAACCGGCGCCAACCGTCGCTGCCCCGAGTCGGCCCCGAACCGAGCCGCCGCCCCCGTCGCCCCCTCCCTCAGCCTCTGACGCGCGGGCCCCACGCGGACGGCATTAGCCGCGCCGCCCTGCCCCTCGTGGGCCGGCCCAGCCGGCCGGGCCGCGCGGGCCGAATCCCGCCCCCGGCCCAAGTTGTTTCCCCGCGGGCCGAAATCAAGAAGAGGCCAAATCTACCCCCTGAACTTTCGAGAAAAGTCTAAATCTACCCCTTGACACTATATACTCTGTATCTCCTCCGTTTGAACTCCGATTTAGGTGATTTTCGTGCCTAAATTCATCTAAAATCAAGCTCTACCTATCCATACACTCTACAAAGTATCTTTTCCCCTCCAATATCGCCATGCGACCACCCTCCCCTCATTTCCGCCATCGCCCTAACCGCCCCGACCCAATACCGAGGCAATATACCCATAACCGCCATCATGCCCGTCAGCAAAGCCAACAACCCGCACCGCCACGAGCTCCCCTCCACCACTTTCCAGAGCCAACCCCTCTGGTAAAATCCGACCATCCAAATAAACACCAAACTTCCATTTACCTAAGATTTATGTTGAGCTCATGTTTACCCGATATGTGTGTTTCCTTGTTTGTGCGCGTAGGTTATACCGGGTATCATAGCCGGCACGCCTCTCGCAAGGATTTCCATGAGACTCGAGGCCTGCGCCCGGCGATTACAGCACATGCTAGCTGAGCACGCGCTATGGATGGCGCGCCACCGCGCACAGAAACATTCTCGGCATGCACAGTGGTTGAGGTACCATCGTGCCCAGCAGTTGGAATACCAACGCATTCGGCAGATGGCGTACCTCCGCCACCAGCGGCTAGTGCGCCATCAACACCGACAGCAGGAGCACGAGAATGTCCAATATTGGGCATTACACCGACGTGTTATGCAGCAGCAACGAGGACCACGGCAAGTCCATTGGAATCCCCACTTGATGCATAAAATTTCTATGTTTTGCAAATACAACCCTTGGCCTGATAATCACTATAAAAACTTGCATGTTTTGCCTGCTAAGGTAACCCCACAAATATACCGCCACCTAAGCCTATTTTAGATGTAGTGCGCATAGGTGGGATCGCTCACTTAATTATATCCATCAAAATCTTAATGATTGGTTGGGATTATGGTTGTGAAACTTGATGGGTTTGAGGATGAGGATAGGTGTGCGTGTTTTCAAATAAAATGGGGAAGAACCCCGGCAAACGACCCACGGGTCAGGATACGCCATTTAAGGGCAGGGTATGAACGGTAACTTAGCAACCCGCTGTTACCCAAGTCCCAGGAGTCGTGGAGACGACCGGGTAGATGGATGCTCGCAGTGTCGAGTAGTGGAAAGATGGAACGGTTCTACCCACGCTCTGTAAGTACCGCGTTGATTTTCATCTCGTCTAACTCTTTTAGTACAACCACTCGCTTTGTATGAGGCATTGACTAGGCCCGAGCCGGAGTGGATAGCCTAGTAGCTTCTGTGCTGGCGCACAAGGGGCTAGGGAAGGGGTTGGGAGCCTCGGGAGTACCGCGGGGTACTGGAGTGGCTAGGTGGCCCGAACCTCTAAAGTACTGCTAGGCAATGAAACAAAGGCAACGGTTTGGTTTGGAATTCGGATGCTTATTTGGCCGTAAGTGTCGTTGAGTCCAACTTATGGGAATTAGTACAACCTCTGATCAGAGTAAAACCTATTCGAATAGTCCGAGTCCACTGGTATGGATGAGTTATGGCTTGGTTCTTCAATTAGCACTTTTCATAAACTAAAACTATAGAAAAGGTTTGGTTTTGGTCTGGAATGGTTTTTGGGTGGAAGTTAAAGCTACGGGGGTAGAACCCTGTAGCGGTGTGGAAAGTGTGATGGCTGGAAGGTCATTGGCCATGCGGACCGGCAAGTCCAGTGGCACCCCTTTTTGAGAAAAACCCTGTTTCTGAATGACTAAAACTTATTAGACTATCTCGAACCCTGCATACAAAGTGTTTTTATGCAAAACCTCCCTAAGCTCCAGATATATCCTGCATATAGATGTAGCTATACCCCCACTCCTTACGGAGGAAGGTGGGCTTGCGGAGTACATCTGTACTCACCCTTGCTTTGTTGATGTTTTTCCAGTGGAGACGATGAGAGCACCGTATACGGCAGCGAATAAGGGCTATGACCTACTTCCCAACCGCGACGTGGGAAAACTTGGGCCTACGTTTTATATTCCGCTGCTTAGTCTTCAAGGGCTGCGCCCCTTTGTTGTCTGACCCGTTAGGGCGGATCTGTATCACTCTGATGTAATAATGTGATTACCAAACCTTGGGATGGTAATAAAGCACATTTTAGTCCCATTATGGAAACTGGGGCGCTTCAGGTGGTATCAGAGCCGTAGTTAGCCGTAGGACGTAACCCTAAGGTTAGAAAACGTTTTGAGTCCAAAACACCTCTACTCCTCAACCTACTCCATTTCAAAAATGATTTGGCCCTTTCTTACCCCAACGGCTGCCAGTCAAGCTTCTGCCAGAAGGAAACACCACTTCCCATGCAAGCCAAGAAATAATGGACATAAGTACAATGCATGGACCTGGTGGACATGATGGATCGATATTAAAGGAGCCAGTACTCACGGAACAGAAACATCACCATCACAGAGACACATGGCGTGACTCTAAGGTATGGACCACCCTGGTCAAAGCAATTGGCCCTATGGATGGCCAGGGCCTATACCTCGGGAATCTAGGATATGGCCCCTACATGGTACATTGCTATCAATGCCACACAGTCGACAAGTGACTCTCAGGCAGACAATATACTATTGGCACTAAAGGACGCGCCAACCAAGCTATTTAAAGGCCCGTCAGGAAGCAAAAAGACCCGGGATCGCTCTACTGCAAACAGCAATGGCAGAAGAAAAGCCTATCCTTGACGGTCGCCCCGTGCCCCTTAAAAAGAGGAGGCGCATCGACCTCTCCATAGACATCCCATGGTATGAAGGTATACCAGTTCTCTCACCCCAGCCAGATAGCCAACCAGTTCCACCAGAGCCCCTTCCAAATCCTCCACAAGAGCTAGCAAAAACCCTCACCCAGGAAACCTCAGCTCCCGAGCTAGAGTGCCTAGAGAAGGAAGCACTACCTAAAGGGCTGCCCCCAAGCCCTGCCTCTCCTAGCAAACCAAAAGTTCCACCAACTTCCTTGAGGCCTGAAGCATCGGGTCTCGCCTCACCCTAGGGATTGACCGAAGAAGACGACCCCCCAGTCTTGGCTCGGTCATCGTCAGGAGTCATCATCATCAGTTCTAGCGAGGAGTCTTCCGGCGGAGAATTCTCCAGTGAAGAGACCTCTGAAGAAACCACCAACCCCTCTTCAGAATAAGCCACTGCGTTCAGCAAGGGATGAAGCAGCAAGGTCCGTAGTAGTAGTACCCAGTGTCTCTCTTTCTATTGGGTAGTGAAGATTTTCCTTCGCTTTGGTTAGCACCCTTGTAAGAGTGAGTCGTGTAGATTTGCGTGCGTTGTATTCGTTTGTCTTGTTTCTCTGCTTGTTTGTGTGTTGATTTAGTTAGCGTAGTTCGAATCTTACGTGTCTTGATCAGATGGCTAGTGACCGCCGGGTCAGCTACTGCGAAGGTGTGGACGGGTTCCCAAAGCTTCTAAGGGACACTATGTGATGCCTTGAGGTCCAAGGATACCCAGAATACTGCGGGCTAGCACTTCATGGAAGAGAAGGGGCTGAATGGACGGTCACGTTATACATCCGGGATAGCCCGGCACTCACTGGATGGTTTACCACAGTCATCAGGAAAGAGTTTTTGGATGCATGCCGCATCGCCGCGCGCGACGCCATGAAGAAGATATGCTCCACGTACTGGGGCATGGTGCAGCACTCACCCATGAGATTCTACCCACCTATGAACAAGATGGCTCCCGCCTGGCGCAAGAGAACTGCAGTTCTGGTAGAGATCAGTGGATCCAAGGATCCCACCATAGCCTACCTCGCCCTATATGTGGACGCCCTGGATGACGAGTATGATAAGCTGAGGAACCTACACAATAAGCTGATAACTCGGAACCGTGAAATGGAAACGGAACTAATCCACATCCAGGTCAGCCAATACCACAATTCCCTGAGCCACCAGGGAAGAGGGAAAAGAAGTTTGTCCGATTTCCCTCACATTGGAGGAACATCAAACCCTCCAGACTTATCAGTACCAGCTCCCCCAGCAAGTCTCCAGCAATCCTTCCTTCGTCAGCTACAAACCCAGGAATGGGTCCCACACAACCCCGTTCACCCAGAAGACAAAGCAAGCATGGGAGCATTCCTGATGCTCTCATCCCCTAGAGGAGGACCCAGCCACCAGCAGCCACCATCAGATGAAGCCACCAGTAGCCAGAAGACGAGGCCGTTTTGGCTCGAGTAGTCACGTTAGAATATCCATCTCCGTGTTTGTAATGCCTTGCTTATGCTTGTTTTGAAGTGTCCTTGTCTCGTTGTGTGATAATAAAATCACCTATTAGAACCAGCCCCCACCCCTGCTGTCTTTTTCCCACCTTAAACCCATCCGCCCAAAGAAGGTGTGCCTTCCGAGAAAAGCCACCCAGGAAGGAATCTCGGTCAAAGAAAGTACCGACAACGTCTGACAGAAACTCTGCCCAAGGAACGGCACAAGGAAACAGTAGCCCTGGGAAAAAAATCGGATATGACCGGAGGAAAACTTTCTATACCGCAAACAGTAACCCTACAAAACAGTATCCCTACTGCCCCCTATCTTTTCCACCGCCCCTGCCGCTTTTCTGCCGCGTCAGCCGCATCCGATGCACCGGCCCCCACCACCCACCCACCTCCCTGCCATCAGAGCACGCCGCCTGCCCCGCCTGCCGCCATTGGCAGCGCGCCCACCCCCCTGTCGGCCATAACCGACCCCTGCACGCCGCCCCCACCACGTGTCCTCACCCCATCGGCAGCCAGTGCCCGGCCCTACACTCGGTAATCGCACGCCGCCGCGTGTCGCGTATCCGTCATCAGTGGATGCCGGCCCCGCAGCCACTCACCACCGACCGTCGCGTGCTCCAGCTCCACCATCTCGGTACACGAGCCACCGCACCGCGCCTACCGCTCCCCAGCGCCATTAAAACCCCCCTCTCCCGAGCTCAGCTCCGCACTCACCTCGCAGAGCAAACCCACCACCATCCCTCTCCCGTTGGAACCACCAAGCAGCTTCCCCCATGTTCGGAGATTCCTGGTTAGGACATATTCTACTAGGCTTCTACACTTTCGCCGCCTTTGCCCTTCCATTCTGTCTCCTCTTCCTTTGGGTAATCCATCGCCCCCTTCCCTCGGAACTGAATCGTCCCAAACCACCCGCCCGCTCCACCACCAGATGATGGACCTAGCCATCATCACACTCCTTCTTATTCAGTGCATCTTCCTTTACAAGATCTCCAAAGTTCTCCTCCAGCTTGCGCGCAGCACAGTCAGATTCCAAGACCGCATAAGCCAGGTTCTCGCACACTACCCTCCAGATTCATCCGAGGCATGAACCCAGAGCCCCAAGTCTGCATTCCGCTCCATTACATATTCTTCGCCATAATCCTAGTCCTATGCCTCCTAATCCTCCTCCGATTGATAACTCTCCCACGGGCAGAGCAGAAGCTAGGAGATGCTTCCTGCTAGCAAAGCAGTGCCAAGAAGAAGAAGCCCAAGACCGGCCAAGAAGCAGCAGCTCCCCACTCCCAGAAGGGTACCTAGCCTACTCAAGTAGGGGTTTCTGCCCTATTTAAGTGGGGTAGTCGCCCCTCTGTAGTGTCTAAAGCAGGATAATCTGGCTCCCTAAGTAAGCAACTCCTCTGATTATAGACAGCCTGCCCAGATTATATCACCATCCAGAGAGGAGAAAGTGTCTTGCTGAATTTTTGGCACTCTCTAGAAAGTCCCATCTGAAGCTGCCAGGCAATGGTTCAACCTTCCAAGTTCATAGGGACAAAGAGATAAAAATACCTCTTTGTATGTAGAAGGCTTGCACAACGGCGACAATGAAGAAACAAGTAGCCAAATAAAAGCCGAGTCTAAGTTGTTGTTGAAGTTCCACCTGCTATTTCGTGTAAGATCTGAGCTTCCGTTGTAAAGCTAGTTTAGCTGAAGTAAAGCGATCCCTGTAAACATTCTAGACCGAATCTCGAGGCCGAGATTCATTTTAAGTGGGGTAGATCTGTGACACCCCGAAATTTAGCTCCGGAATTTTTCTTCTAAATCTCTACCGCTAATTCAAAATCGATTCTTTCGAAAACCTTGTTTGTTTGTTTGAGTGTGGTAATATGGGCTCAACTAAAATCTCCAAATATTCCCAAACACTCTACCAAAACTTTCCTCACAAAAATCCCTACCAAGGTTCCCCTCAAATTTCCCTCCCCAAAAATCAAACCCAAAATCAGAAATGGAAAAGGAGAAACCCATTCCCCCTTGGGCCGAAACTCCCTTCCCCGCGGCCCATCTCCTTCCTCTCCCCCCTCTTTCCCTCACCCGGCCCGACCGCCCCCCCGGCCCATCTCCTGCCGTGGCCCAACCCCCCCTCCTCGCCTCGGCCTGCCTACCCCGGCCCAGCCAAGCCGGCCCGCCTTTCCTTCCCCCCTGACAAGCGGGCCCTGCCGGTCATCCTCTTCTCCTCCTCCTTCTTCCGTCAGGATGGCGCGCACCACGAGCCGCGCTCGTCGCATCCCCCCCCGCGCCGGACCCCGGCCACGCCCGGACCGTGCCGCGCAACGCCGCGCCCTGGCCCCTACCAAGCCCCGCCGCCGCACCACGGCAGAGCTCGGTCCCCGCCTCGCCGGACCTCTCCCCTCCCCGTACCCGCTGGCTTTCTCGCCACGCGCCGCGCCCTGCCACGCCCGAGCTCCCCCGCCGCGGCCGTCCCCCACCTCCGCCTTTACCCGGCCCCGCCTCCGCACCATCTCGCCGCGCCGCGTGTCCACACACCGCGCCAGCTCTGCCTGGTCTGCACCCCGCCACGTTACACGCCCCGCCTCCCAGGCTCGCCGCGCCGACCCCACACCCCGCGGCTTCCACACCGCCGCCGCACCGGCTATAAGTAGCCGCCTCCCACCGCGCGTCGCCCATCCCCTCTAGCACCACGCAAGCACGCCGCGACCGGCCACCAATCTCTCGAACGCCGCAGATCCCCACCTCCCTCTCCATTGCTCTGCGAGCTTTGCTCCGGCAACCCGTCTCCCGAATTCCCCACTCGCCACCTCCATTCCTCGATTACTCTCGCCCCAAGCTCCGCCACACCGCCCCCTACCTCCCCGGTCCCTCGCCGTCGCCTCCCCACCACCACCAGAGCCGCCGCGCGAGCTCCATCTCACCGCCGATGCGTGCCCCCACAACACCGCCGTCGAGACCCTACCCCGAGCCACCAATCCACCTCCACGATACCGCCACCAGGTTCGCCCCTCCGCCCTGGTGCTCGCGCCGTCACCCTCGTCGCTGGAACCGTCACCGGTGGTGAGAACTGCCGGTGAACCGGCGCCAACCGTCGCCGCCCCGAGTCGGGCCCGAATCGAGCCGCCGCCGTCACCCCCGTGACGCCGTCGCCCCCTCCCTCAACCTCTGATGCTTGCGGGCCCCACGCGGACGGCGTTAGCCGCGCCGCCCTGCCCCTCGTGGGCCGGCCCAGCCTGCCGGGCCGCGCGGGCCGAATCCCGCACCCGGCCCAAGTTGTTTCCTCGCTGGCCAAAATCAAGAAGAGGCCAAATCTACCCCCAGAACTTTCCAGAAAAGTCTAAATCTACCCCTTGACACTATATACTCCGTATCTCCTCCGTTTGAACTCCGATTTAGGTGATTTTCGTGCCTAAATTCATCTAAAATCAAGCTCTACCTATCCATACACTCTACAAAGTATCTTTTCCCCTCCAACATCGCCATGCGACCACCCTCCCACCATTTCCGCCATCGCCCTAACCGCCCCGACCCAATACCGAGGCAATATACCCATAACCGCCATCATGCCCGTCAGCAAAGCCAACAACCCGCACCGCCACGAGCTCCCCTCCACCACTTTCCAGAGCCAACCCCTCTGGTAAAATCCGACCATCCAAATAAACACCAAACTTCCATTTACCTAAGATTTATGTTGAGCTCATGTTTACCCGATATGTGTGCTTCCTTGTTTGTGCGCATTGGTTATACCGGGTATCATAGCCGGCACGCCTCTCGCAAGGATTTCCATGAGACTCGAGGCCTGCGCCCGTCGATTACAGCACATGCTAGCTGAGCACGCGCTATGGATGGCGCGCCACCGCGCACTGCAACGTGCTCGGCATGCACAGTGGTTGAGGTACCATCGTGCCCAGCAGTTGGAATACCAACGCATTCGGCAGATGGCGTACCTCCGCCACCAGTGGCTAGTGCGCCATCAACACTAACAGCAGGAGCACGAGAATGCCCAATATTGGGCATTACGCCGACGTGTTATGCAGCAGCAAGGAGGACCACGGCAAGTCCACTGGAATCCCCCACTTGATGCATAAAATTCCAATGTTTTGCAAACACAACCCTTGGCCTGATAATCACTATAAAAACTTGCATGTTTTGCCTGCTAAGGTAACCCCACAAATATACCGCCACCTAAGCCTATTTTAGATGTAGTGCGCATAGGTGGGATCGCTCACTTAATTATATCCATCAAAATCTTAATGATTGGTTGGGATTATGGTTGTGAAACTTGATGGGTTTGAGGATGAGGATAGGTGTGCGTGTTTTCAAATAAAATGGGGAAGTACCCCGGCAAACGACCCACGGGTCAGGATACGCCATTTAAGGGCAGGGTATGAACGGTAACTTAGCAACCCGCAGTTACCCAAGTCCCGGGAGTCGTGCAGACGACCGGGTAGATGGATGCTCGCAGTGTCGAGCAGCGGAAAGATGGAACGGTTCTACCTGCGCTCTGTAAGTACCGCGTTGATTTTCATCTCGCCTAACTCTTTTAGTACAACCACTCGCTTTGTATGAGGCATTGACTAGGCCCGAGCCGGAGTGGATAGCCTAGTAGCTTCTATGCTGGCGCACAAGGGGCTAGGGAAGGGGTTGGGAGCCTCGGGAGTACCGCGAGGTACTGGAATGGCTAGGTGGCCCGAACCTCTAAAGTACTGCTAGGCAATGAAACAAAGGCAACGGTTTGGTTTGGAATTCGGATGCTTATTTGGCCGTAAGTGTCGTTGAGTTCAACTTGTGGGAATTAGTACAACCTCTGATCAGAGTAAAACCTATTCGAATAGTTCGAGTCCACTAGTATGGATGAGTTATGGCTTGGTTCTTCAATTAGCACTTTTCATAAACTAAAACTATGGAAAAGGTTTGGTTTTGGTCTGGAATGGTTTTTGGGTGGAAGTTAAAGCTACGGGGGTAGAATCCTGTAGCGGTGTGGAAAGTGTGATGGCTGGAAGGTCATTGGCCATGCGGACCGGCAAGTCCAGTGGCACCCCTTTTTGAGAAAAACCCTGTTTCTGAATGACTAAAACTTATTAGACTATCTCGAACCCTGCATACAAAGTGTTTTTATGCAAAACCTCCCTAAGCTCCAGATATTTCCTGCATATAGATGTAGCTACACCCCCACTCCTTACGGAGGAAGGTGAGCTTGCGGAGTACATCTGTACTCACCCTTGCTTTGTTGATATTTTTCCAGTGGAGACGATGAGAGCACCGTATACGGCAGCGAATAAGGGCTACGACCTACTTCCCAACCGCGACGTGGGAAAACTTGGGCCTACGTTTTATATTCCGCTGCTTAGTCTTCAAGGGCTGCGCCCCTTTGTTGTCTAACCCGTTAGGGCGGATCTGTATCACTCTGATGTAATAATGTGATTACCAAACCCTGGGATGGTAATAAAGCACATTTTAGTCCCATTATGGAAACTGGGGCGCTTCAACCAGATAGTACGGTTTGACTAAACCGTACACAGACCGTACTAAACAACCCGAGGGGAGCAAACCTTCGGATGGAGATAAGATATAACGGTTTGTAAGACCGTAACATGACCGTACCAAGAAACCTAGTGGCTTTGGAATCAGAGGATTTTGGTCTGTAATGGACCGTATAGTCCGGTCCCTTAAGAGCGGACCATAGACCGGACTATAGTACAATGACGCATGTACCCAGTGACCGTTGGTAAAGTACATGGACCGTATGGTCCGGTCCCTTCTTTTTGGCTTGAGCGGACCATCCGGTCTTCACTGCGTCAGCTGCCCTCTTTTGCAACGGCTCTATCATCTTGGGGGTTATATATGTGGGTCATTTGGGATCATTTCGTGCTCTTTGAAACTCCGGCAACTTCATACACTCGGAGAGCCCTTGTGCTTCAACTTTTTGCAACAACCACTTACATATTCATCTTTTGAGAGCAAGATCAAGGTCAAGGCTTGTGTGCATCCATCTTGGTGAGGATCAAGATCAAGTGAAGACCGGCGGCTTGTTACTTTTGGTGATTGGCAGCACCTAGGCGGACTTGGTGACCGGGGTGCGTTCTCGGAGCTTGCCAAGGAGATTGTGGCCCGAAGAACAACGGTGTACAAGGCTTGAGCTCCACCTTGCCGGGATGGCGAACGGAGACTCTTAGTGAGCACCCACAAGCATAGGAGGTGGCAAAACACTTTAGAGTGTGCCGCAACGTGGACTAGGGGAGGCTGCCAAACCTCCGATACCACGGGAAAAAATCCGGTTGTCTCTCTCCCTTGTCCTTCTACTTGATGCTCTTATAGTTCTTGCTATTTTCAAGTTTTGCATCTAGTAGTCACCATGTTTAGTCTCTTCTTGGCTAGTATGTCCCTTGCTATGGTCATTAGTGTTGCTAGTTTTAGCTTTCGTTGCGGTTTCCTTTTCACTAGCATGAGTAGGGTTCTTTTCTTCATCGTGTAGAGTAGTTTCGAGTAGAGGGTGAAGTGGGCTAATTGGTAGCTTCATTAGGTTAAGGATTTTCATTTAGAGTTTGAAATTAGCCCAATTCACCCCCTCTTTTGGGCATCCGATCCTTACAAAGGGTCCCACCTGTCACTGGTGGAGTGGGAGGGAAGTGCGTTGGGCCTTGCTGGGCTGAGCTGCTTTGGGCCGCGGTGAAAAGAGAAGGGGAGATGGGCTGCTTCTGCTTGCTCTTGGGCCAAAAGGGAAAAGAAAGAAGGGAGGGGGAGAAATAGACTTTTCCAAAATATTTAGAGGAGAGGAAATTATTTGCAAGAGTTCAAATGAATTTTGAATTCAAACCGAACAACTCCAAATCATTCAATCAAAGTTATGCATCGACATGAATGACCTATGTTTTATTTTAGTTGATTAATTAGAAAACAAATAAATAAATAGTGTGTCATGCATAAACACATAAAACCTAGTGAATTAAATTATTTTAGCGAGGAATTTTCATGTACTGAAAATCAGGGTGTTACAATATGTATGTCTGACCCTTGAAGAATTATAAATAGTCTCTAATATATTTTTTTACTTTTATTATATTATTGTAAAAGTTGCAGTAAATGAGTGCTTAAAGCGATGAATCATATCTGAAATATGTATTCTAGCAAGTATATTATTCTCTTAGTCCTTTGAAAGGACATATCATTTCTACTGCAGAACTATATAGAATGTAGTGTTGTGATAGAGATGAAATGTATCACCGGATTTCTCACTCAGCATTCCAAAAAAATGATGAGATATATATCTTGAAGAATATGTTTGAGTTATGAGGAGGACTTTGATGTATGGTCATTGTCAGATGAACGAATGCTCAATATTGATTGCAATTTGCGAGACACTGTATATCCTATTGTATGCTTCAAAGGCGTCACCTTTGTTTTTTACCAAAAAACCTATGGGGGAGGTCCCATAGTAAAAAGGCTTTTTTTATTTATAAAGAAGAAAATTTATATGCAAACCTTCGTCGAAGGCTCTATCAAATATTAAGATGTAGTAGATCAACACCACTGGTCAAAGTAGCTTATTTATGCGCACTTGCCTCGTGATTCTCTGAAGAGAATTGAGGTAAAGTTCTCGATATAATTCTTGCATCAAAATGCATTTTTTTTGCTAAATCTCTATGTGCATTTACTTCTAGAAGATGTTTTTGCTATATTGAGATAGTCCTACAAGAATCAGGGGAAGCACACCCCTAACATTAGCCGTTGCAGATAGAATCTAGATCCAAAAGATCGCAATTTGTCTTGAAAATATCTTTTGTATCCCTAACATTAGTCTTTGGTGAGTTTTCTAGAAGTTTCTCACGTAAAGGTCTTTTAACGAGGCAACAAAGTGCAAATGCAGCCTGTTGTACTCTGCGCTTTTTCTCCATATTTTTTTATTGTTTTTTTTTATTTTAACGCGGCATGAGCTAATCACAGTATTCGTCCAAAGAGGGTGTTAAGAAACCTAATACTAGTTAGAGTTACGTGGCCTCGTACCAAATATACTTTTAATGGGTTCTCCATCTCTATATAAGCAACACACATGTACATCTATATAATGAATAAAAGAAAAGGACAGAAGCTCCAACTACGTCAGTTTCATGTGTGTTTTATCTATCGTGCATTTAGGATAGAAAACATGATCTATAACTTTTCTGCGCCTGATCTGCTGTTGGAGGAAAGCGGAACGGATTTCTCAACAAGTAGATAGTAGGACGAGCCGCCGGGTGCATGCAGAGATTTTTGTCCATCGTCTATTTTGTGCGGCAACATTTGGAGGCCCGAACCGAACGTGAACTTGACTGGGCCGCAACATTTGCAGGCCCGAACCTCATCTTGTCTGGGCCGCTCACAGAGTCACAGCACAGGTCTTCCCAGTGCCTGCCCGGCGCTGTCCCCGCTCGTGCATACCTTCTGCTCCGGCGAGATGTTCCCTTCGAAGCTTCCGAGCCCTTCCCGCCCATGGAGCCCTTGCCTTCTACCAGGCAGGCCCCCCACTCGCCTTCGCCCTCTTCCTCTCTCCCACCCCCAAATCCCCGCGACTACCCTACGAGGACGACGGCGCCTCCTTCCGCCACCGGCCGCCGCCGCCTCCTCGGGCTCTCCTCCTCCGTCCAGGGATTCCCCACTTCCCCCCGCGAAGCCGCCATCCAAGAATAAGGCACCGGATGAGATCCGGAGGTGGAAGGCGGTGCCACCAGGAATGCGTGAGACCGCCGTCGCTGAAACTGAGGCCCCGTCGCCGCGGACGGCCCTGTGGTCGGCGAGGCGGAGGGCGCGCGCCGCGTGGCGGAAGGTGGCGTGTTGGGTGCCCAGGAAGGCAAGGAGCGTCGTGCTGCTCAATCTGGTCACCCTGATATTTGGTACGCTCATGTTCATGTAACACCTTGTGTTGCCTTCTGAGACGGACGGGTTGTTTCTGTTTGCACCTCATCTGCTCGATGTTATGCCTGAGAAAAGATGGTAAGGTGGGTTTGGGGTGGGACTGGTTTTGCTCAATTCCCCTGAGTTTTGAGCAGATAATTTCCGTAAATCCCATGAGTGAATGAACTTGCTCTGGTGATGGCCTTTTTGTGGTCATCAAATTTACCTATATGAATGTTCGAGAATTTTTTTACCTATATGAATGATGATCGGATTAATTAGGGGGTGTTTGGATCCAGGGACTAAAATTTAGCTCACATCACATCGGATGTTTCGATGCTAGTTAAAGTATTAAATATGGTTTAATTAGAAAACTAATTACACGGTCGAGGAGTAAATGGCGAGACGAATTTATTAAAGCTAATTAATGCATAATTAATGACTAGTTACTGTAGCATCACATTTGCTAATCATAGATTAATTAGGCTTAATAAATTCGTCTCACCATTTAGTATTAGACTATATTTAATACTTCTAATTAGCGTCGCAACATTCGATGTGATGGGGCTAAATTTTAGTTTTGGGATCCAAACACCCCCTTAATCGTGTTAGGGATTTCATGGTAGATTCTTTTCAGTCAAATTGTTCGTGCCTCTTTTTGCTGAACGCTGTATTTTCTGTAGCCGTTTTAGGCTTCTGTTCCATATCTACAGTGTCAGTATAAAAGTCCACACTTAATACCATTCATTCTACATTTTATGAAGGATTAACTTTTAATAAAAATATGCATCGTATAATACTGCCATGAGAAAAAAAACCATGTATAAATTTTCGAGAAAGATAGCAATTAAAGTGCAGACTTGCTTTATGGTTTTACCTCATCATCTGCTGTATTTGACGAGTTCTAGTAATTACTCTGTATGTTGAAATTTCTCCCTCATATAAGATTCAGTTTCTTTCTTCCAGCTAGTAACATTTCGGTTGTCAAAGAGGCGGAGGCTATGTTGGACCCTGACCTTTTCAATATGTTACGGTTCACTATAGCAGCCATCCCTTTTGTGCCATTGTTACTAAAATCTCTGAGAGACATGCAAATCTTTATTAGAGGACTAGAGCTGGGCATTTGGGTAAGCTTGGCCTACCTGGCTCAGGCTATTGGGTTGGTTACAGCTGATGCTGGCCGTTCATCTTTCATTTCTGCACTCACTGTAAGAACTCTTTCTCAAGAACCCTGAAGTAATGTCTTCCCTAAACATATGATTGTACCACTGTTGACTGTTCTTTATTCAACTGCTACAGGTTATCATTGTCCCTTTCTTGGATGGTCTTCTTGGGGCACAAGTACCTGCACATACATGGTTTGGAGCAATTTTATCACTTATTGGTGTTACTATGCTGGAGCTAAGTGGTTCTCCGCCATGTGTAAGTTGGATTATCTACATGGACAGGTTAACATGTTTGTCTGGACCTTTTGTCTTCTTGTCTTATGGCCTATGATATTGTGCTCTGTAAAGGTTACTGTCATCTGCAAAGTTTTTGGGCTGTCACATTGCTGTGTTAGTAATTTGGATGGTTTAACTATTTTGAGAGCAACTACATACTCATATTTTCCATGTCGATTGATATTATCGTCCCATGCTCTCATCAGATTGGTGATCTTCTAAACCTCCTGAGCGCTTTTTCTTTTGCAATTCATATGCTCAGAACTGAGCATATTTCAAGAAATATGAAGAAAGAGAAATTCTTAACTCTTGTTGGTTGTGAGGTTAGTGTTCTCAGAAAGACTCAAGGCCTTTGTGTCTGTGATGTAAGTTTTTTTCCTGTCCCTCTTGACAGTGTTCTTTAACGCGTGCTGTAAAAGCAGGTGTTCGTTGTAGCCCTCATATCAGCAGCCTCGTACATTTTTAAATGCTTAACTCAGAATGCGCAACACTGGAATTTCAAAGCATGGCCACCAACGGGGTTATTTGGTAATGCGATCTCATTTCCCTGGACAGCAATTCTATACACAGGCATATTCTCGACTTCATTTTGTTTATGGGCAGAGGTTAGTTTTCCTGTCATCAGGTATTTTGCTCTTTAGGTGTGGTTGTTTTTGTTATTACTACTGATTTTTTGGAATCTCTTCTCCTTTTCAGATGGCTGCTATGCGTGATGTATCAGCTACAGAAACTGCAATTATTTATGGTCTAGAACCAGTATGGGGTGCTGCTTTTGCATGGGCAATGCTTGGTGAGAGATGGGGCATGACAGGATTCATTGGGGCTATCTTCATCATAGGTAAAAATTTACTCACTGCACTGTCAGTGACATCACATATCATAAATTTTCATCCACAGTAAATTTTTATTTCATTGTTAAATACATCAATGATCTTTGAGAAGCTCTTTAAATGAGGAGTTGACATTGATCATTTGTCTTTATTTACTTTTCTTCCAGTAGCTTGATGGGATTAAATACAGGAGTTGACCTTGAGCCCTTGTCTTTTTTTTTCCTGCTAGTGGGATGATGGGTTCAGATATAGAAGTTGATATTGGTTCTTTTTTTTTTTCTTTCAGGCGGCAGCTTGATGGTTCAGATATTGGGATCAATCCCTGATGTATCTAGAGGGGACAATCACCAGATGAGCAGTTAAATATAAGATGGCCTTTTCTATGCATACCACAACAAATTACAATCCATGATGAAGCAATTTTTTCTTCATATGGTAGCTGTTGCTACCTGATAACGTAGCAAGTGTGACAGCACAAAGGAATCCAACAATGGTTGACACTAGTAGTCAGTAGTACAAGGAAGCAAAGCTCGCTGGCTTGACAAAGATGGTGGTGGCTAAAGTGTGGCCAGCAATTCAGGGGCACAAACTATAGTTCAAATTGGTACCTTGTGACCCAACACACGTTTATGCTGAAATGTGTCGTGGATCACTTGACTCGAGCAGCTTAGACAGGAACTGATTCATTCAATGAGGTTGGATAGGTGCCAAGTGCCATCACCATATATTTTGCACTTCTAATGTTTCTAACCGATGAGAATCTCATTGTAGACTCAACATCAGTTTTTTTAACTTTTATGAGAAAACCTTGTTTTCCATGGACTTGTTTATTCTGCACCGAACTTACCTTAAAGTTTCGGAAACATGCTGTGGTTACCTAGCTCTTTTTCCCATCACAATGTAATCAGAATTCAGACACACGTAGCCCACATCCCAGCTAACAATGCTCCTAGATGGCCAGTGCTACCCTCCTAAGCCAGGTCACCTTCAGTTCTCCAATTGCGACAACGCTACCTGACATCTCTGGCAGCAGGTAATCCTATTTTCCATCTTGATTGGTTCCATGTTTTTATCTGATTCCTTACGTGTTGGCGTGCTGGACCTGCCAGTCTTTTTTTTTTTTTTTTTTTTTTTTTGAAAATTAGGAGCCGCTTCTCATCACGGCCAGAGTGCCGGACCCTCGCCAGTCGCCAATAAAACTGCTCACGCAGGCAGCTCTGACCACCGTCCACACGGGTTGTGCGTCTCTTGATTGTCCTCTGTTGGTGAGCGCATTCAGTGGCATCACGAGGCCTGGAGGCTCGCTGGTATCCATCGCCTGTGCGGCATCGTTTCCAAACGCTGCTGCCCCCAGGAACAGAGTGCCTGTTTGGCAATCACTGTGGTATGCCTGCAGACAGCAGCCATCACAACGCTGGATGCAGCAATGCAAGAATGACATGTTTCACCTGTCATATGTTCCTACTTCTTATCTACCTTTGTCTTGTTATCTCATAACCTGCCTGATCAAAGATCAGTTGGTCAGCAAGGCATGCTTTAATGGAATCACAACACCTTGTAACTACAATGCTCGAGTAATGTAAGAAGCTGTCATTGTACCTATTGTGAGATGTGTCAGTAAAATACATACATAAAAGGGTCCTCTAAGATATAATCAGGTAGTACTTCCAAAACCCCAGTTTTTCCATTCTACAAGTCAAAACAGGAGATAGCTTCTACTCCCTCCACTTTCTATTTTCTGTTGCGGGGGTGTGGGGGATTGCAAATAAGAAACAACAAGTAAATCTAATCATGTTACTAAGACAAACAAAAAAAAGGAGGCGGAGAAAACTAAGAAAATAGACAGGCTGTTCAATAGTTGTTGCTGTTGTAGCCGATGTAGTTGTTGCGGTACCGCATCCCGTACTGCTCATAGAATGTGTCTCCATAGTTCACGGCCTTGATCTCCACCATGCGCCTCTTGCTATCCACCTCCTGGACAGCGCCAAAGACGATCTCGTTCTTAGCCTCGCAGCTCTGCTCGTAGAATGTCTGCGGGCCTGTGGAGTAATGCCTGTGCTGCTGCAGGTGCTGCTGGTGGTGGTAAAGTTGCTGCTCCGGCTGCTGCTGAGGGTGGTGGTGGCTGTCCCAGCCATTGAAAGATGGACGCCCATGGTGGGCATGGTGGATTCTTTCAGGCTCCTTTGTCATATAGCCATAATTTTTCTGAGGGGTTGGTGCTCTTGTGTCCAGTGCTGGAGGCGGTTCACCGTTTGGGATGGCATAGCTTTCTTGCACTGGCCAAGGGTTAGCTCTTTGCTGCTGTTGACGGTATGGGGTGCTCAGGCGCTTCTTCTTGGAACCAAATATCTCTGCCACGGATGACTTTGCCCCTCCAATGAGTTTGCCGACTGAGGTGAAGAACCCCTCTTCAGTTTCCTGATCTGCAGCTTTATCTTCTCTTGGGATTAATGGGTGACGAACATAAGGGTTTAAAGGCTTCTGGTATGGAGGGATACTTGCAATGCTGGGTCTTGGTGGCACTTGAGGTTCCTGTAAGGTAAATTTTGAATTTCAAAAATATGTAACTGTAAATTAATACATGAATTACATGAGCAAAGATAATATGTTTGGTCACCATGTCTACTTTTAAAATGAGCTAAAATAGTATACAAAGTAAATTATATCATTTATTTGTAACACTCTTATATAAATGTGTCCTTGACATCAGTACATTATGGTTGTTCATTTACCTTAACAATCCATTGCCTAACTAATAAATTCGGCTATCTAAAGCTGAAAGATCATCTAAACATCTAGTAGTTACTTCATCCATTCATCTAGATGAGCTAAAAGGCTTGCATTTTAATTAATGGTACACATCTAGTTCTATCAACTGAGGACTGGTATCAGACATATTGAAGGCACAAGCTGCAGGCACAAGACTGAATATTAGCCCCCGCTAGGGTAACGCTGATGGTAAAGTATTCATGCATCAATGTGCTGGTTTACAGCTGGCTTGCAAACTGTAGTTCACACGCTAGTTGTCAACTCTACCTACTGCCAACAAATGTACTCATACACATGAAGTTTTTTTTTTTTTTTTTTGGAAATAACATAAAAAGTAGGATGAACTTACATCTGTTGATGCCATCCCTAAAACCCGGCGTTGGAGCAATGCAAGCATGTAACCAAAGAAACCAGCAGCACAAAGCAATGCAACCCCTGTAAGCATTTGAACTCAAAGTAATTAGCATTCATAGTGTTAGCATGCCCTGCTTAAGATTTTTGCTACATCACATGAGCACTGAATTCAGTGACAGCATGCCTGGATTTACATAGCACTTGTAATCTGTGTCCAAGTAATATGAGCGGATAGCTCAAGTGCAATGTACCTAGTGGAAAACCAGCTTCATACTGATACGCACAGTCATCATTGTTGAGTGGAATCTCCCGAATTGCTTGGTTTCCTTTATCAATGACCAAGAGAGAGCAGCTACTGCTGATGTACCGGACTTCAAAATCAGTTGAGAATTTTGCATCATCACTAGGCCCATCTAAATGCCCTCCTCTAATTGATTTCCCCCCAGCAATGGTTGTAACCCCTAAATATTAGAATACAAATTGTCAAGAACTTACAATGTAACAAACAAGGATATTTACATATAAAGCTACGAGTGAGATCCAAACAAATTTCACCTAAAGGCAGATTCAGTTAGCATAAGCATTGGTAATGCCTTCCGCAGAAAGAAATTAATTAGTCAATTATGAAGTTATGTAAATAGTTAAAAGAGAAAGACACACTATAAAGCTCAAATGGCTGTGAAATTACTAACAGGTATTGGATAAGCAATTTTTAGGTACAAACAGTCATCTCATTTTACTATGGCAGCTTTACATCATTTGAGATGCAATTTTTGGGCACAAATACTAAATAGGTGCTGGAGAAGCTCGAGGAAAAACCAAAGAACAAACATATGATCCTTACGGGACCAGACAATGCCATGTGGACTAGCCTAGAATGGGTAACCCAATTTTAGCTTACCGGTATCACTGATCTTTCTTATTGCCATGTTCAGAGCATCTGCAACATAAATGTTGCCCCTATCATCCACAGTGAACCCCTTAGGATGGTTCATCCTCGCTTCTCGCAGTCTTCCATCCACATGGCCAGATAAACCTTCTGGAGAACCAGCAAGGAGCTTTGGTCTGCTATCTGCATTGTTAGATCCATTTTCAGAAGAGGGAAGCATCTCTTGCAAAAAAAATGTGGGATGCTGAAATATGTCACCTTGTTGCAGTGAGGGAACTGTAACTGTTTTAGGGAGGTTTGCTCATAAAGAAGTTGCAACGTAAGATTGTCAAGTGGTGCCTACCTTCAGTAACATCAGACGGGATATTGCTAACAATTTCAGGCAACCAGTTCAGACAAACAATTTTCCAGGTGAACAATCCATGGTCAGATGGTCTATTTGCTCCACTTCTGACGTGAAACCAAGGAAGTAAAACAACAAGACATATCCTTGTTTATTAACATATAGACCGGCAGTTAACCTGCCGGTTTCTCTTACTTATATACTGCTAAAAAAGAACAGTATATAAACAAAGGGAATTGAAAAAAAAAAAACTGAAGGAAGACACTGAAAGTGACCAGGTCGCAAAGAATTCTCATAATATCATATTGTCCATACAACAAGCATTTCGCAATCAAGGAACAGCCCTTGCCGAAATTAGCATGCAACATCACCTACCAACCACCCAGAACTCCCCTCGCTCACATCATCGAAAGAGCCAGCACACTTAGCAGAATCCCACAACGACTAAATTCACCAAACCTGAAAAGGACAGGGAGGAGTGGTCGGAGGCAGAGAGCGTGCTCACATCGGGACAGCGGCAGGTGGACGCTGTAGATGTTGCTGTTGATGGAGTCGAGCAGAAGCAGGTCGCCGGCGGGGGTGACCTCGACGGCGTGCGGCTCGATGCCCAGCTTGCTGCCGTCGAACACGGTGTCCACGGCGTACCCGCCCTCGTACCGCACCATGGACCGCCCCGCCGCCGCAGCTGCCGCCGCCAAAGACCGGAGCAGGCAAACCCGGTGAGTAAAATCGAAGGAGCAAGCAAAGAATCGGAGAGGGAAATGACGACGCCGCCACCGGCCGGCGATTACCTGTCTTGGTAGCGGCCGATTTGAGCGACCACAGCTGCTTGGCCACCGCGGACGCCGTGGTGGACACGAGCCTGCCCGCAATCCCTGCCACCCGACACACGAATCGATCAGCGCAGGAAGGAAGAAAGGCGGCCAGCCGAGGTACGGAGGCCGACGGTGAGGCTGGCCGGGAAAGGAGCTCACTTGCGGGGTACGAGGACGCGGCGGACGCGGACGGGAGGAAGGCGGTGCTGATAAGCAGGAGCGCGGTGGCCAGCTGGGGCGCCGGCAGGCCCGGCGAGGCCTTGGCCCCCATTGCTTTGTTCTTCTACCACCTCAACGCGGGAGGCGGTGCAAGAAGAAATGGAGAAGCTTGCAGAAGGGAAAGGGGGGCAGAGCTACGGGGGGAGATATGAAGGGGAGGAGGAGGCCATTTGAGGACAAAGTAAAGAAGGTTCAGAAAGCACCAAGAATCCGGCCTCTTTTGGGGCCCCGCCCGGCAGTTCCCTCGCTCGCCGGCCAGAGAGAGAGAGGGAGAGAGAGTAAAGCGAAGAGGGAGAGAGCGTGAAAGAGACAAGCGAGGTGGAGGTGGTGGCGCTCTCGGGCTGCTGCTCCTGCCGCCGGCTGCCGCAGTGCCGCAGTCGCTGTGGACGCTGCTGTTACTAGTCGACGTCTTGCCTGCGCCGTTCGCCCGAGTCCCGTGGGACGGTGGGGGGTTTTAAAAGGGGCCCATCTAGGAGAGGGGGCGTGCATCTGCGGCGTGGTCCATAGTTACACTATGGAATGACATTGCACCGTCCGTAATAAAATTTAAATATATATATAATGTGATAAACGATCTGTTTGTATCGGTCTCCTATATGGGCCCACAGCTATAGATGCAGTGGTTGGAGATGAGAAATTTTGATATTTGACACTCAATTCGCACATTTCTCCGGAGTTAACAGTCAATTCGTGTGATTTCCAATATTTGGCACCAATGGTGCGAACGTTTTCAGTTCGAGTGACTCGCTATTCTTTTTCCAATATTTTCTTTTCCTTTATATTCTCTTTCTAGCCCTTGAGAATGGACCACTATTCCATTCATCTTTTCTTTCCCCAATCCCGGTGGGAGTGGAAGTGGATCGAGCGGGCCCATGTCTCCATTCCTGGTGGCTCACATAGGCCTCCTCCCGTGGCCGGTGCTAGTTCTCAACCACTTAGCTGCACACCAATCCTCCATCGTGTCGCGGTCACCGGTCCTCCATTGACACCGCACGCCGCTCCTTCCTGCCGGTCCTCCACCGCTATGTCGCACGCCGCTCCTTCCCCATGCCGCCGATCTTCCTCTGCACTGCCGCTCGCTGGTCCTCCCCCGCTCCACACACCGGTCCTCCCCACGCTGCTGCATGCCGCTCCTTCCCTGCGCCACCCCACGCCGAAAGCCCACACGACACCACATAGTAGAGGGTTCATGATGCTCGTGTGGATTGTTCCAGACACTCATTTCCGTCTACCCTTTTATGTCTCCTAGATGTATTCGGTGCCTCTAAATTACTTTGTTGCCATTAAAACCATTTTGAAAAAAAATAAAAAAAGGGCCTTTTTTTCGTCCGTGTAAGAAATGTTTCACTAGAGCATGGAGGAACCCAAACCGGTGCCATTTTAGGAGCCGGAGCTCGGGCAAAGAGGGCCTAATTGTTTGTTTATTTTTCTCTCTTGCACATTTTTAGACGACACTTTGGAGCTATCCTTATAGGGTATGTTTGTTTCCTTGGTTTAGGGATAGCTTGGCTTAGCCGATATGCAAGCATAGTATATGCAGCGCTAAGATATGCGACTTTCCAGTGTTTGTTTCCACTACCTGTCATGTCCAGACTAAGGAAGTTTGTGTTTGTTTTACTTGCATTGACCCATTGCATTTGTTAGGCCTTGTTTGTTTCCCTGCACCTACACAGGATTGGGTGACGGGCGAGGACGGGGAGAAGTCTATGATGAGCGGGCCCCATCTGTCATTCCTTTCTTCCCCAATTGGCCAACAGCCCAACACGGATTCGACGGCGGTGTGGGGAAGCGAGGCCGTGGGGAGTCGCGAGCGTGGGGAGGAGAGGCCGCGAGGAGTCGCGCGCGGGGGGAGGAGAGGCCGCGAGGCGCTCGAGCGCGGGGGAGGCGAGGCCACGGCGGCCGACCAGTGCGTGGGGAGGCGGAGGCGCGGTGGCCGGGGAGCGCGTAGAGAGGATGAGCCGCGGCGGCCGGCGAGCGTGTGGGGGAGGCGGAGGCGCGGTGGCCAGCCCATGCGGCGGCGGCCGTCACGCGTGTGTGGAGGCGACGGAAAAGGACGGAGGAGGTGAGAAACGGAAAGAAAACGGTTCAATAGAGGTTGCATTGCGGGTGCAGGGAGCTACGTTTAAGTTGCGTTACGGGTGCAGGCTGCTGCACTCCGCTAGCCTGCACAAGATAAACGCCCGATTTCTGGGTTTCCAGCAATGCAGCATGTGGAGCCACCTTGCATTGTCTAAGTCTGCATAAGGCACATGTACAGGGAAACAAACACTGGAAGGGTACAACCAGTAAGGCTGGATAGGGGTTACGCAGGGAAACAAACGGATCCATAGTATTTATGATTGGTCAAATACGAATATGAATAATATTTTTTAGAAAAAAAAAGTTTTTTTCCGGCCTTACCTCTACCGTCGAGACGTTGAGCTGTGGCGCGCAACTCCCCGTTTGGTTGTTGGTTTCTTTGAGCGTGTCCGCGAGACATTTTTGCACGATATCTGTACGTCTCGGTGCATATGAAAGATTCACATCCACGTCGGCATCTCCATCATGCGCTCATCTGTCTCTCCACGTGACACGCATCTAGGTTCTCAGTCCGTGGGAAGTGGGATGCATGGACAACTTTTCTCATGTCTTCACTCCTCACCATCACACCAAGTCACCAACTCAACACTAGCTAGATCCTGGGATCACTAAAGAAGAAAGATCAAAGGCCAATTGATGCATCCATGCTTGTACTGCTGCATAATTCCTAGTAGCATGTTTAATTTAACCTTGGCACAACCTTCTTTACTGAAAGTGTTTGGAATGTCCTAACCTTGCATTTAATTTATGTGTTGAGATCTTGACCAACCAATCGCTCCTTTAGATTCAAAGACCCAAAGGCAGTGTCGGTAGTTTTCTTTTCCTTTTCACAAAGGCACTGCTGTTAAATTATCTACCATAATAGAAAAAGTTGGTAGCTTAGATATAAATGTAAGAGGTTATTTTAGATTATCTTTAATAATAGTATTAAATGTTATATATAAATTTACATGATCATTTCATATTATATTCACAACGACAAGATAGATAATTTAGGGGATTACTTTATGTTATTTTTATAATGATAAAGGCGTGTAATTATATAGAAAAAAGAAATATAGTTATTGGCTATTAAAATTTCAGTTTACAAATCGATAGTAAGATGTTTTTTTTATTATTGCGAGAATTTTCTAGAGTTTAGTTTTTTTCTACTTCATCTTGTGAGGATTAACATGCATGCTCTAAAAAGACATCTCCAATTAGTAACAGTGGCATTGCCCATTGATCTGTTCATCAACTGATGTTATGTTAGAAATTAATTGAAAACTTGCTTACTATGAACTTTTGAGTCCTCGACTAATGTGGTTCCAGCTATGTGCGGCAACCAGAATGCCGATAAATTGTCATTCAAGGGCTGTGCAATCTTCTCACCCGTTAAATTTTGAGCCAAATAAACTAGAATGATAATTTTGTCTTGGTTTAGGGAATGTTGAAACTCTCAGATAATTTCAATTTAATTGCGTTTGGGAATGCACCTATCTACTAAGATAATATTTCTCTCTCCTTTAATTTGGTGGCCTAGATACGCAATGATAGGAGAGAGGAGCACGGCTGAGACTGAGAGGATCAGATCACACTCGCATCAGTCACCAGACCGACCGGATAAAAGGTTGGAGAAAAGGTCGCCAAGCATCGAGCCAACAACAGCAAAGGCGCCAGCTGTGGAACTGTGCGCGGGGATGTGATTTCGTGATTGATTGGTGCCGTGTGCCGGCTCCTTGGCATGCCTGTTCCGTGGGGCTGGTTTGCTCGATCTCAACTACGCCTTGGCATATTTCAAGGTAATAGAAATATTTTCAGCTTTAGGTATCCTATCTCGAAGAAACACCGAGTTATAGTTATTACAAGTAGCACCTGCATCAAGCTTAGGCATATGTTAAATGGATCATATAGCCAATACTAGTGTACACTAGGGGTCTGTTTAGAACACAGAAATTTCTTTCACAGAAAAAACGTAGGAACGAAAAGTTTTCCCTTATTCTGAACGTACCCTAAAAACAAAACTAAAAAAAACAAAAGAAGAAATTCAAACTCCCAATGTAGCAATTATAGTCATCCTTTTACAAATTCATTCATAATGTTGACGTCAAATAAACCTCTCACCATTTAGGGTGAACGCAGAACAAAGTTTGAACCGAATGTAACAAAGACGAAGAGTCATCAATCAAATCACAGGATGTGGTTAAAGCTTTGACAAACAAACCAAAAACTCTGTAATTATGTAGACAGGAAACCAACGGTCATAGCTATTATGACAAAACGCTGGCAAAAGGAGAGCAAAATTATTGATGCCATTTCAACATGAAAGAGAGGCATAATCTCAAAAAAAAAAAAAAAGAAATGCATATATAGCCGTCGGAGAAACCGATCTAGAACTCAAGGAGATGGGTCTCCGTGCCAATAATACATGATACGACTAGAAACTGCCAAAACACATTAACATAATTTCATGACAATGCCAAGAAGAATATAACACCATATGATGCCCTCAACGTGGGCCCAATATAGAGGGACAAGAAGGCACATCAAAGACACCTCCAATAAATTCGCCCATCGGCACAAACGAGCTTGTAGTCTAGTGGAACTTTATATCATGATGAAGGCGCTACCTAAACTGGTTCGAGGGTTTTTCTAAGCCATGAGGTGTTTATCTTCCTCTTAAGAAAATACCTTGGGACGGGTCTATTTTTTTCTTAAAAAAAAGTAGTCCATTGGCATGGCTTTCAATTTTTTCGATTGAGACCTCCGCCGAACCACTGCACTACCACGGTGCAAACATGTCGCGCAGTGTCTCAAGATTCACGTTCATGGATGGCGACGATACATACGTCTCTAACTTTATTCTCTTTTTGGTCTATATTTCCTAAAGCATTCATGTGACATGCATCTAGGTTCTTCTTTCTGGGATCCATGGACAAAGAAGCTAATTTGTTCTCCTCGACAATCTTACCTCATGTCTTCAGCATCACTGCAACTGAACATCACCAGATTCTGACATCTCTGCCAATTTTTACCTTTGATGTATCCATGCATGCTTTGCGTTGTTAAGCTAGCCAGTCCATTCTTTAACACACACTAGAAGCTTCAACCTTGGACGGCCACCGTTCTCATAGCGTTTGGAGTTTCCCTTCTTTATCCTTGTCTCAAGATTTTGACCAACCCAAGATCCTTCGAAGAATAACTACAAATTCTTGTCTCTGATGTTCCTTTTCCAAAGGCCACGCAATCACGCTTGCTTTCCATTTTGTCAAGGGGAGTACAGCCGCAACAATGGCACAGATTGCACTTGAGATTGCGCAGATCCAAACCTTGTACCAGGGATACCAAATCTCGAGTAGAACAGGAGAATCAAATAGGTGACAATTTTCTTCCTCAGTGAACGCCGGTGTGTCCGTCATGCCACACCGTGGCAACACGCTAATATTTTCCTTTCTTTGTCGTTTTTTCTGAGAAAATCTAAAACTCAACCGGGTGATGGGATTGATTCCCTCACCCGGTTGAACGCCGACGGGGGAGGCGGAGGCGCGCGCTGGCGGGGGATGCGCAGAGAAGGCGCGGCGACGGCAGGGGGAGGTGGAGGAGGTGCGCGTCGGCGGCGGGGGAGGCGCGGCGCCGGTGGGGGGAGGCAGAGGAGGTGCGCGCCGGCGTGAGAGGCGGTGGCGCGCCGGCGAGGAGCCGCCGGACCTAGGGGCGACGGCAGGGGAGGCAGAGGGGGCGCGCCGACGGTGAATCTGGCCGGGGTGGGGGTGGGGTAGGGGAGTTACACTGTAATATAGTGTATATACACTATAATTACAATGTAATCCTGACCATCCATCTAAGATTCAATGACCAAAAATTCAAGTATTGAAAAGCATTCCGACACCTGGTTGATGTATAGATAGATTTTTGTGTCCTAGATAATATACATGCAAATGCAACGATAGGGGAGGAGCACGGTTCAGAGGATCAGATTCAGATGACACTCAGTCACTCACATCAGTCATCAGCCCGACCAGACCGGAGCCGGACAAAAGCTCCAGAAAGAGGGCGCCAAGCACCTTGCGAGGCTGCGAGCAACAGCCGAGAGCCAACAGTGTGCGTGGGTGGGCCTCCGGTATGATGAACATTGTCCGCAGTGCTCCACACATGGGCCCAAAGCAGGAGTTACCCACTGGTGGGGGTTGGAATGAACAGACAAGGGCCCATCCAAAGCCGAATCCAAAGGAAAAGTGAGAGTGAAAACTACAACAACTATCAGTCGCCTCTTTGAAGTCGAATTAGAAAAAGATTCAGCATCAACTTATTCTGATTCTGATACAACGTAGGAGTACATTAATTGGTCACACACCAATTGACGCACACAAAAATACTCTCCCTCCTGCCCTGTCACCGTGGCACATAGCAACAACGACAACCCAAGATGAAAACAAAAACAGGGCAAGGAGGAGCCCTAACACAAGAACACACCTAGAAAACTATGCACACTTGATCAATTCATGATCTGCACTTGCAGGCCACAATGGTTTCCTGCTTCATCAACCATCTAAACCTTTTGTTAGGATGCATATATACAAGTATAAGAAGATGAGCTATTCTACCTCTATACAACTTGGCGTGCTGATGGGGATATTGTATCTGTCAGACTTGGCAGACCATTCCTACCTCAAGGGTGGAAACATGTGGCACGTTAGCTGCGTAGGCAGGGCTTCGGCTATTCCTTGTCAAGAACTCATAGATGAAGTTTATGCTGATCCGCTTGATCAGGCTAGACCCACTTTTTGCCTTCATATATGACCGCCCCATGATGAAGGACATACCTGCCTCCCTTGCTTCAGTCAGCTCCTGCAGCTCGCTTCGCACCTCGCTGTTGATCTGCGCATTTTCTGGGAGCACAAACTTCACCCTCTTTGACTTGGAAGAGACTAGTTTCTGGTTTGTCTCCTTCGGAGCAGATGATTCAGGTGATCCTTCAACCTCACCGTCCTCCTGAAATGGTAGGCCTTTGCTGATAATAGACAACCTCTCATAGGGACTGTCTGAACCATCCGGATGTCCATTTTGGTCAGAGTCCCCAGAACGGATGAACTCTGCAATGCTGCTCACTAGGGCCTTCTCAAACTCCAGGTTGTCCTGTTGTACATCTCGGTAGCCGTATCGGACAACTACCCTGTATAGCCTGTATTGCTTCAGCCCAATGCGACCAACCAGAAATCGTTCCTCAGGTTGGACATGTGGCACAGAATCAGATTTAATGCATAGGAAGACCAGAACCTGAAGAAAACACATTCATGCACTGGTCAGTTACACAAATCTTTCAGAGAATCAGAAGTATATGTTTAGATGCGAGCAACAAAGAATATTAGCATGCGCAGTAATGAATGTCAAAACAGCACAACATGACAAGATACCTGATGAAATGCAGGCAGGTTGGTGACGAAGTGGGAAAAAATGGCAGGAATCCCAGACACAAGCTCTGTATGTATCAGGCCAATGCCTCGGACCCGAACAATACCCAATGAAGGGCCTAGATTCAAGAGCCAACTTATAGAGACCTTGTTTTCCACATCAAACTCGTACTTTTTTGTAGTGCCATAGTGCCAGATGCACATCACCATCAAGAAAATGAAGGAAAGAATTATAGGTACCCAAGCTCCTTCATGGAACTTCACAAGCGATGCTGAGAAGTAGACAGCTTCGATTGCACCAAAGAAAAGAAGGAAGGCAAGAGCAAATACAAGATTCTTGTTCCAGCAAAGGACAATGACGAGTGACATCAAGCAAGTTGTGACGATCATAACTGTTATAACTGCCAATCCTGAAACAAAAAAAAAAAAAAAACAGTTGAACAAGTGGAGTTCAATACATCTTAAGTTACACAAATAACTGAAAGAGTTCGTATCTCATGACTTTGTTATTTATAGAAAGGATTAGATATTTGCTAGTGACATCTCCTACCTTGTGCATTTGCCATGTGTTTTGTGTCTCGGAAGCCTATAGTAACAGCCAAGCACAGTATCATTAAGATCCAATTGATCTCTGGTATGTATATTTGGCCATGTACTGTGGAGGATGTATGCACAATCTTCACCCTTGGAAAGCAATTTAAGGAACAACACTGCTTTATAACTGAGAATGTGCCAGTAATAACTGCTTGACTCCCAACTACAGCAGCAAGGATTGCAATCCCCAGAACAGGCCATCTGATTTTTTCTATAAAGAGATCACATCAGTAAGTACGAAAGGGCTCTATACACCAAATATTTATCTATTAGCATAAAAAGTCAAAGAGAAGGTACCTGGAACTGATATGTAAAATCCAATATGATGGTTCCTCTCGAAACTGTGATGCCGTGAAATGTAAGCAGCTTGTCCCATATATGCTAGTATGAGGGACGGATAAACCACTGTTGTGAAAGCGATCTGTTGGAAGAAAAAAAAGAGTACAGAATTTTAGACTTACGCAAGCTTTGCATAGGTGATGATCAGAATGGGTAGGTGACATGTGTCACATCCCAATATTATAATATATAATATTGGAACAAATAAAATATTATGATGTGATTTGTGCATTCCAATTGAAAGATAGTACAAGTGGTAGCAAATCATGTTCAATGATGATGTGTCGATGTATGTTATATGCAAAATTGTATTGAAGGTAATAGGTGAACATCATGAAACAAGTAACGAAGAGTAATCAGATTGGAGATGGTTGAATCAAGCAGAGTAATCAATTGAGTTAACTTATATGGACAAGCATGCCGTCCTTTAGAGACAGGCTCGAATGCTCTAAACTCTATGCCTCCTTCCGAATAGGTCATATGAATGGTTTCTAGCAAATTTTAATATTGTTTCTGTATTTTCTGGTTGCACTCTCCCAGATATAATCCAATATCCATTTTTTACTCTCTATTTTGTACCACAAATTCTATGTATTTACTTCTCAATTGTTATGAAACTAAAATTTTTGTGCAGAGAGAGTCACTAAACTGTGTCTACAAGATAGTACTTTTATATTGAGGATGCATACATGATTATTATTGTGCACATGAACTCATTGTGCCTTGCACTTTTATGTACTAGACTGAGATTAAAACATTCATTCAAAAAATATGTAAGACACTCATTGTATACCTTGATTGAAGACTGTGAGAAGTGTCCAAGGTCCGCATACATAGCTTCAGAACCTAAGAATTTGAACAGTTTATCAAGGATCAACTTATCATCATCATTTGTGCAAAGTGATAGTCAAAACAGTGGCGTGCAATGGCATACCAGTTACGCACAAAAGAATCCCACCCAGTGACATCCAGCCTCCAGTTTGCGTCTTCTGGAGAAATCTGTACACGTAGTACGGTGAAAGGGCTTTGTAGATATGGGGATTCCAATGGATGATGTTGTAGACCCCTATGGTGCTGATGCAGAAAAGCCACAGGCAAACAATGGGCGCAAAGAGGAACCCAACCCGGTGTGTGCCAAAGTGTTGCAAGGCGAACAGGCCGACCAGTATCACACATGTTACTGGAAGCAGAACATCTGCAAAACAACGTGACACAACTACATCAGAATGGTCACACTAATCCCGTGCAGCAACTAGAAGCCGCACAATTGGAAACCCACAGGTCAGGTAGCACATCGCCATCAAGCAACCGCAAATAAAAATTAGAGCAAGAAGTAGACCTACATTGGTGCTGTTCATTGACCATTGACAGTTTGAGCCCCGAGACGGCTGAGAACACTGGAAAGAGAGCAGCCAAGAAGCACATGTCAGACAACACTTGTTAGAAAAAAGAAGCAATGAAGATTAACAGTTGAGGCAGGCAAAGCAGGCAAGGTGCAAACCGGAGACAGCCGGGGTGAGCACGCCGTCGCCGATGACCATGGATGTCCCGAGCAGAGCGAAGAGCAGGAGCAGCCACTGCAGGTCCCTGCGCTGCTGCAGCGCCGCGCGCACGCTCGACGCGGGCGGCGGCGCGGCGCCATCGCGCTGCTCCTTGAGGTCGTCGCCGGCACCGCCAGGGAGGAGGCCCGTGCGGACCCGGCGGCATATGAGGGAGTAGAGCGCGAAGGTGCCGCCCTCGCCGTCGTCGTCGGCGCGGAGGACGATGAGCACGTACTTGAGGAGCGTGATGAGGGTGAGCGTCCAGAAGACGAGCGAGAGCACGCCGTAGATCTCCTCGTTGCCCTCCGAGTGCTCGATGTCGCCGCCGGCGAAGGCGCTCCTGTACACGTAGAGCGGCGACGTCGCCACGTCGCCGTACACCACCCCGAGGCTCTGGTAGGCCAGCACCAGCTCCGACCGCCATGACTGCAGCAGACCCACCACCAACGACACCAAGAAACCTCCATCACCCACCGTGCCCATAATTTCCTCAAACCACCACCACCACCGCAGACGCAAGCACACACAAAAGCAAAAACCGAATCTTTCAGGAGAAAAAAAAAAAGGGGTGCAGGGGCTCACCTTCTTGCGCGCATTCGCGGCGCCGCGGCCGCTCTCCGCATCCATTCGCCCTCTCCGCTCAGTCAACCGTGACCGTGGAGAGAGCGCGCAAGGTGCCGCCGCCTTTTCCTGCGCCCATGCACGCGGCCTCGCCGCGGAGTTGCCGGAATCGAGAGCGGCGACGGCGAGAATTTGGGCGAAGATTTCTTCTGGGTTTGGTCGGACACCTTGCGAGAGGAGAACTGGAGAAGAAGGACAATCAGCAGCGGCGCTTCTTCCGCTGCAGGGAAAAATCCTACACCTGGATACAACAACCAAACAGATCTCGCCGCGCTCTCTAGTCTTGGCTGCTCCCGAGGAGAAACGAAATCCAAACCCAAATCGAAGAAGAAGCAGAGCAGGACTGCAGGACGAGAAGAAGGACAAGCAAGAAACAAGAGACAGAGATTGGAAAGGCGAAATCTGGCTTCTACTGCAATCCTTCCCTCCCGGTCCCCCCTTCTCTCTCTCTCTCTCTCTCTCCCAATCTTTTACAATTGCCACACCTGCGCTGCTACTTATAGGTGGCGGCAGAGGTCAGCAGGTGGGGACAAGGATGTTCTTGGGAAAAGGTTTCGCGAGTGAAAAAGGAGAGGGAGTGGGCGAGGTATCAGCCGAGCAGGTAGGTATTCGCAGGCAGTACGACGACCGTATCAGAGAGACGCGAGTCTGATCTGCGGTTGCTCCTTTGCCGCCGTGGGTGCGATCTGATCTCCGGCTGTGACTATCAGATCACTGCCAAAGAAAGATAACCCGCCCCATCCAATCCCACAATTTCCATTTCTCCGGCCCGCAGCGCCCCCGTTTTCCCGATTGGAAAGGCGACGCCATTACCGGCCGGTCTGTCTGTTCTGCACAAGAAAGTCGCCGCGGCAACATACCGGCCAGTAAACTGAAATTCGCAGGCAGTTTCTTGGCTGTCTCCTCCTGTCCTGCGCCATCAAAGTCCAAGGGATTTGCCTGCCTCGACATGCCGGATTCGACGCCTCTGATCACTGATCTGATCAGTACAATGTCGCTGTCCAAGATCTCCTGTTACTGCTACTCCACAGACAGACACAGCTGGTGAGGTGTGAGACCATCTGCACTCGGTTACGGCATCCTCTCCTCCATGTGCATGCCGGAAGGATTTGGCGTAAAAAGAGCTGCAGCCGGTTCCTCCACGGTTTCCTCCATGGCAGCGGAACCCCGCCGTTCCTCCAGATGTGGCGGAACCCTCGCCCTCCGCCACGCACTGTCGCTCGTGGGCCCGGGCAACGGCCCCTCCGTCGCGCGCGTGGACGGAAGAGGTGGAGAGGGGCGGCAGCCGCGCAGAGCAAGCGGATCCAGGGGTGGTGGAGCTCGCCGGATCCAGTGGCAGCCGCCACGACGCGGTAGGGGAGTCGGCGCCGTCGCTGCACACCGTAGGAGGAGGCAGCCGTCGTCGCCGTCGCGTGCCACCGTCATCGCCCGTCGCCGCGCCGGATCTGGGGGAGGGGAGGGGAGAAGATTAGGGATGAGAGCACGACGGGGAGAGGAGGGGAGGCCGCTGCCTCGATCCGACCGCGGCAGGCGACGGGAGGCTGCCGGCAGAGGGAGAGGAGAGGGAGGCGGCGGCTCGTGACGGGGAGGAGAGACGCCGCATGACGGGGAGGAAGGGCGCCGATTCAGGGCGGCGGGCGAGAAGGAGGGCTCGGTGCAGAGGCCAGCGCGAGGTGGAGAAAAGGAGGAAAGAGGAGAGGGCGGCCGGACGCAGAGGCGGCGGCAGAGAGGGCAGGGGACGGGCGGAGGCGTGAGGTTGGCTTGGGGCTCGCTCGGCGGGGGAGCAGAGAAAGGGAAGGTGAAGCTTCCGGAGTGCGAGTCCACTTGTCAGAGAGAGTGGGTAGTATTGTAGTGTATTGAAAAAAAAAATTGGTAGTTAAAGGTGGATGAATAAAATATTAAGTAGTTAGATGTGGAGAAAATATATAGAGGAATAGGGGTGCGGGAGAAGTTGATTTGGAGGAAAGAATCTTGATGACTGGGCTGGAATATTTTTTTTTTAGAGAAAAAATTTAGAGTATAACCAGTAGATCGAGCGGCGGGCCGGCAGCAGCAGGAGGAAAATACGACGGGGACACGCAACGCCACCAACGCGGCAGCGGCGCGCGTGCGTGGAAGAGCGCGAGACGGCGACGGGAGCGTCAGGGAAATACATACATGGCAGGACACCGGAGATTTGCTCGCGAAAACGATGGCCTCCCGTGGTGGCTTTGCATTGCGTCGCGTGGGTGCCTCCGCGTCAGCGGTATCGATTGGCTTGCGGGGATTTGTTAGGTCTTAGGTATGTGTCCGCCTGTCTGCTGCGACCTGCATCCGATGCGCTTAATTTCCTCTGCCGGGATTTGTTTATTTGCATCAACAAATGCGGACGGGAGGCGTGGCCCCCCGATTAAGGATCGCCGGTTCCTACTCAGGACTTCCTGTCGCTGCCAGTGACGTGATGATCAGCGGTGACATGGCAAAGTAAACGTTGCCTTGTGTTGCTTGCTAGCGCTGAGGTGAGGCGACGTTTCTTGATTCTTTTGTCGGAATTACAGATCATAATTGTACTGACCAAAGATCTAAATTTTAGATGATGGATTAAAAACGCAGCCTCTGTATATCTACAAGTGGATATATGCAGACAAGACAAGATAAGAGCACTTAGGCTATCGCTACACGAGAGTGTATAAATGTGTGCAAAATAATGCAGATGCACTCTACACGGATTGAGGTTTATGCCACGTTTGGATCGTAGGATTCTCGTAGAAAAATAAACTAAAACCTAGGAAAGGAAAACAAGAATAGCGCTTGGAACATAGGAAAGAACTTATCGTTTTCCTTTGGAACACTGTAGCCTCTTCATCGCTCCAGAGGAATGAAAAAATCCACTCGGCAGGTTTTCTTCTCGTTGCGGAAGGCCGAGGCACACAGTAAAGACAACACGGTAAATATCATTGAATGACATGTAGGCTCCTTGGCTTGGTCTCGTGTACGGTAAAATCATATTCCTGTGCCATGATTCCTATGTTCCAAACACCAGTTCCTATGTTTTCGTGTTGTTTTCCTTTCCTCTGTTTTGCCAATACATACGTATCGCATTCCTACGCTTTTTCCAATTCCTCTGTTTCTCGTTCCTACGTTCGAAACAGGGCCTTAAAATAGAAGGTGGGATAGAAGATTCGACGGAAGGTTAAGTGACAATAGGTGACTGCGGCTGTGTGGCAGATGCTAGCAGCGATATAGTATTACAGGAGCAACCGCCAAAGTCAAGGTGCGCGGCGGGGAACGGATCGAAAAATAGGTGGGCGCTCCTACTCCACTGAGCAGTTGTGTTGCGTGGCATTTGCAGCGGTAGCAGCAGCCTGCCTACCGAACATGCCTTAGGTTGAAGCTAATAACGGATCCCCTGTGTGGGATCCTCTAAACACTGTTACGGTACTGTTCGGCACTGTTATGCATTATAAATAGAAAGAGGAGTAGTTGGAATAGTGATAGGGAATGGAGGGATAGGGGATCCCCTGGTTTCAGCCTTAGTCTTCAAATCTCAAAATTGTGAAACACAAAATATTAAGATAAAAAGCAAGAGGACTAAGAAGGGAAACTAAAAGACTAAGCTTTAGTCTTCTTCTAAGTCATTGCTTCAAACTTAAAGTCTTGCGCAACAACAAACTTCGCATCGCTCGTTCACTTAGTCGCAATTGGTGTCTGAATCGTCTGAAACAATTTGCTATCGAGTTAAACTTAAGCACCATTCGACATAGTGGTGTGGATATCATGTTGGTGGGGGTCTGACACCGTCCTCGTCTGTTCTACTGTACATTCGGGTGCGCCAATGGCCAATATGCTGGCCATGGCTGCGCCCATTGCATGGTATTCATGGGGCAAGATTGGAAGGCAAGGTGACTATGGCTACTTCTCGCCACATCGTCTTCATCTCACTCGTCTTGGAATCAATGCACGGTTTAGCTTTCTCGGGCAACAAATCCCATATGTGGATGAATTCTACATACTTAATGATCATGTGCCTATTGGCTTGTTCACTAAAGATTGTATTGTCTAAGACTGTGGTATGGTGAAACTAACTTAGAATCAGGGTGGTGGCAAAACATTGGATCTCCCATGTGGTGGTACTTGCGTGTATCTGTTTCTTCAACTTTTGGGAGATTATCACATTTGACCTTAATTGGTTTTGGTTGTACTTGGCAATGTCTTGTCGAGGCCATTACTTGAAAGTACATGGAATTGCTCTCCATGGTGAATACTATGTCCACCTTGGTGGCATTGCATTTTGAGAGCCTCTTGACAATCTAAGTGTGGCTAGGATGGTGAATGTAATTGAAGATAAAGATGTGTGTTCATTGTTGATTGGTACGACATGATAGATGATGTCATGTCTTTTTTTCTTTCTATCATCATTGGATGTGTAGGTGCTATCCGTGTAGAGACTACAAGTCATAGTGCTATTGTATCAATTTGATGTAATTTATTGTGATCAATAAAGCTTCCTTTATCCAAAAAGATATGTGACATAGTGCTAGTATGGACTTATCATGGTTGATGTTTAAGGCCATTTTCAGTGAAATATTTCATACTTGTGTTTCGAAGATGGCTATGTAAGCGAGAAAAAAAAGATCATTCATGGTTGAAGTTGGTTATTTGAATGCATAGTTTTGATCGTTTTTGTTGGTTCTCTAAATGTATAGGGCGCAAGAGATATACTAGTATATAACCGATCTGTCGATTCATTTAATGAGAATTAAACTCCGGTTAAGAATGATTGGTACCTATCTGCATCACGATTAGCTCACACACATAGCTGCTGTCCGTGGAGATTTGTGACCTAGCGCACGGACCACACCCATTTCCCCTCTCTTACTCCAGCCTAATTTGTACCATATATATCCATCGAAAAATCAACACAAGCCTTTACCTATCTTATTAGCAAACAATTGATTAGCAGCAACCACTCATGAAAACTACATGTACCTACATATATATGACACCATGTAATTGTCAGCCTGATGCACAAATATCTGAGGAGGATACGAAGTGTTGTTGCTGCTACTTTTTTATAGCGAACAAATGGTCGTCGGATTTAATCTACGCTATAAAAGAGCGAGTTTTCTAAAAATCTTTTTTATCTACAAAGACATAGGTATACCCCTCATATTGATCTCACTGCGCAGTTTAGAAAAGATTGGAAAGGGGTGGAAAGGCCCAAAATTCATAGATGCAAAATGTTTTATCCACTTTCTCTATTTATTTCTCACCTCATTTTATATCTATATCCACCTGTTACTTTTTTTCTCTTGGTTTAATGAAAAATGAATGACGCTAATCAATCATAACTCCTTTTTTTTAATTTTATTTTCTTTTTTTTCTTCCTATTGTCTGCTTGATTATGTCAGAATACGTGCACGTACATCTACGCTAGGTTTACTGACGATCGAGCTAGTCATGCCTCTTGCAGACTTGAAGTGGAACTTGCCTATCCGAGTGTGCTAGTTGTCTCAAGAAAGAAACGGCGTTATTCTCTACAAGAGCGTCATCTCATGCCTGTTATTAACAACGAGGCAGAGCCTCCATTTTGAGATCCATTAACCATTCTACAGTGCAGGTGTGTGTCTATATGAATGAGTTTGCATGTATATATGTACTGTGTTTTGAAAAAAGAATTACAGTACTACTAACAATTTAATTTGCCAGTAATATTTTCATGGCAAATAAAGAAAGATCGACGTTGACGTTGCTACCTCTGGCCCATGGCCACGCCGACGGCGGCAAATTCTCGGCTCCCGTCACGTCGAGGGGCTGGCTGGCCGCAAGTCAACGTCGCTGTTGCCTGGCCTGATCGTGGTCGCAATCAAAAATTGATGAACGTGGGTATCTTCCGTGACCTGGAGAAGGATATCCCGTACCGTATTACAGCAAGTCAAACAATCCAAAGCCCGTGTCTCAGAACTGCCAGATTTCTCAACTCATCCGAATATCTAATAAGGCGCAAGGAGATACAACTTACCCTACCTTTTCTAAACAAGATATATAGTCTGCAGATTATGTCGCATATTGTTTACAGGAGGTCGTCGTATTTTTCAAGACGCCGCACAAACCTAACACTAACCTTAATTTTTTTATTTTGATTGTCTTGGAGATACGTACATCTGTATCAGAACAGTGAAGAGTTAATTTCAGTCGTCGTCGTACTATCTGTACGCGTCATACAGACAGCGAACTCAACGGCATTAACCACATATGCCTGCCCATCTTCATAAGGGGTGTTTGCATCCAATAGTTAAACTTTAGTCCGTGTTACATTAGATGTTCGGACACTATTTATAAGTATTAAATATGGTTTAATTAAAAAACTAATTACATAGACGAGGACTAAACGACGAGACGAATTTATTAAACCTAATTAATTCACGATTAATGAATAGTTGCTGTAGCATCACATTTGCTAATTATAGATTAATTATGCTTAACAAATTCATCTCGTCATTTAGTCTTCATCTGTATAATTAGTTTTATAATTAGATTATATTTAATATTTTTAACATTTGAATATTCGACGTGACGGGCCTAAAAATTTGCGGATCTCTCATCTCTAGAGGCCCTGTTTAGTACCCAAAAAGAGCCCCAAAATTCACTATGCAAAAAGAAGATTATCTGTCACATCAAAAATGCCGACACATGCATGGAATACTAAACGTAGATGAAATAAAAAAATAATTGCACAGTTGAGATGTCCTTGACGCGACGAATCTTTTGAGCCTACTTAGACCATCGTAGGACAATATTTACCACAAACAAACGAAACGTGCTACAGTGCTTTTCGATTCGGAACAGTGCTTTCAGCCCCAAATTGGGCCAAAATTCGGTCCAAAGTTTGGGCACTAAACAGCCCCTCTGTCCTGGTTCAGTTTAGCTTGATTGACGTGACGCTGATGGGCTGCCGGCTGTACCCGCCCACGCGATTGCGAGGCCCTGGGTGGTTGAATGATCTGTCGTCTCTCGTGTCTCTCACACAGCCACGCCCAACCTCTGAGCCTCGAATCCTGAATCTGAGCAGCATTTTTCGAGACCGTCTCAACTGAACAGGATGAGAGTTGGGACCATTCGATTTTTTGGGGCCATTTTTCCTTGCCGGCAATATGCTTTCTTCTTCTTTTTAAATGCAGGACAAGATCTGATTCAGGCCTGTTAGGATTACTAGAGCCTAAGGTGACAAAAGATATATGAAATATTTCTGCAAGGCAAAATAAATTATTCGAATAATAATACACAGGAGGGAACATTAAAGTAATAGAAAGCATTAGCATAAAAACTTTGAGGGCGGCCACACTAGAAAATGCAACGATGCTACCAATTGTATTTCAAATAGAAATGGACACAATTTCTCTCATTTCATCTAATTAAATTCAACGGGACAGGGTTTGTTATAAAGAAAATGGGACGAGGTTCGAATTTTATTTTTCATCCATGTATTTGTTTGTTTTTATCATATCCCTTCATTATAAATTATAAGTTGCAAATCATTTGACTTTTTTGACATCGAATTTGGCCCTCTTGTCTTATTCAAAATATTTCGTATACTATAGGGCCTCCTTTGGAACAAGGGTAGATGGAGGAAAATTTGTAGGATTCAAATCCTATATAGGGAAATTTTCTATGTGGTCCTTTGGAACAAAGGATTGAATTTCTCCAATCCTATGAAATGGTTTATTGCATTGAGATTTTGAAGGAATTTTAACATGAGGTATAATCTCTTAGAAACTTTTTTTATGCCTGCTCTCCTCTAATTCTTGTGTTTTTTCTATGCTACATCCAAACGCTTTATTGAAAACTTTTCTGCGTTTTTAATTCCTATAGGACTGTGACTCTCTGACAACTCTATTCTTGTGTTTCTTTCTATTCCTGTGTTTTAGAAATCCTGTGTTTCAAATAAGCCCTAAGCTTGGATTCAATTATTACCTATTTTTAAAATTTTTAAATAAGATATGAGTGGATCAAAATTGTTATGAAAAAAGTCAAACAATAGAACGAAGCGAGCGGTAAAATGCAACATGGTGTTGACCTCACGTGAACACCGTACCGGTGAGCAATAATTTGTGAAAATGAGGCTGAGTTCAGCAATCCCACTATCTATATTTAAAATTCACTTGTTTACATATATCTGTCTGCATATTAGCTACAGTACCATTTTTATATTAGTTTGATGTGATGGTACGACATCTAAGACTAGGATCACCAAAAAGTAGAAATGGATGTGCAAAACACTGTTTACGCACTGTACACAGAATGAAAAAATAATGATTGCGCACTGTACACAGTACATATGCATTTTTTGGTGACCATGGTCTCAGCAGCGAGACGTGGTGGATATATATCGGCACAACCAAGCAAAGAGTACAGTTGAAACCTGCGAGGCGAGTACTATGTCTCTCACGTTTACTCTATACCATAAATTAAAGAGATCTCACAAAAAATATTGATAAAAATTGAAAAGAGATGACGAAGAAAGAGAAGAAATTTATCCAAGGCTCCGCTTAGTCAAACAAAGATGTTAGTCGAGTGCTCGAGTACCACAAAACACTGCAATTTGGGGCGGTACGTCCGTACCAATTATTCGTACGTCGTCTCACAACGGTGCTACCTGCAAACAATTATGGAAGCCCGGCTGGCCCGTATTATGGGTGGTGAACGGTGATCATCCTCGCCCATCAGCCATCACACATGCACCATATGCGTTGGAAGAGTTTGCCCAAAAACAGGAATACAAGCCGATCTACAGATGATAACCCAAAGGTGAATCTTTTTTTTTTGTGTGTGTACGGATTTCATGGGAAAATAATTTGTCATAAGATCTGCAGGTAAAATCGTTTGGAGTAGATCAATTCTCAAATGATAGATCGAGCCCAATCATAACATTTATTGCACACAACTCACTGGCGTGTATGTCTATGAGAAGTGGCTCCACATGTGAGTGAGGATGTCACGATGGATGCATTGATTGCATTCGATGTGTGCAGTGTATATACACGAAGGTCACGCAGGTGGAACTATTTTCAATAATACAAATAATCAAACATGTAACGAAAAAGGTCAATGGAGACAATAGTGATAGACAACGAGGGAAGTAGGATAGTACACTTCGGTGAAGGTGAGGCGATGCGGGCCATCATGCATCCATGCCGATACCGTACATACCAGATCAACGTCGTTCACCGCGGGCTTCCAAGCAAGGCCACAAGTTACCTGCCAACAAAAACTAGGCTCGCATTGTCAATGGCTGCCTTGCGTGTCCTGAAACTAGCCGGTAAACAGGAAAGCATCGCATCGTTGACAGTTGACACTAGACTAGACACGTCCTCCCAAGGAGGAAAACTACAAAACGTGACAAAAACACGAGAAATAGCTTTCAATCTTAACGACTAATACTGAAACAAGTTGCAACCGTTAAGAATAAACGTGTTTTTAAGATTAAATTAATTCTAAGATAACATGTATAATGGACTAGAGATAAATCGCACAAATCATAAAGTAGCATGTCCATGCATGTAACAGATTGATTCTATCTCAAATGAGAAACACATTGTTACTTGCGGCAGGGAAACACTCCAGGATGGCTAACGATGATATCAGAGTCGAGAATTTGACGAAGGCCATAGAACTCGAGTGAGCAGTCGTGTGATGCCAAAAACCTAATTCGCCCCAATCCGTCCAAGTTCTTCAACGGGACGAGGTTTCGGATACACTGCTCTCCCCGCCGCCGCCAACACGCCGGTGGAAGGGATGGACGCGCCTGAGTAGCCGTGCAGCACCGAAGACAGAGAGCTCTCTCGCCAGTAGCGGAGCCAGAAACTCAAAAATTTCATTGCTAGGGAAGACCATAGCACTAAACTTTTAAATTTTTCGGGCCATGAGAGGCGTGCCCCCCACCCCCTGTCTTTGCCTCTGTTTCTCGCCAAAACCTTAGATGAATTTTCTCGTGTGTGTGGTAAGTCCATACCCACAAGTTGACATCCGCTTTATATAGGCCGGAGAACTTAGTAACTTGACGCAAAAGATAGGAAACCATTATAAAAAGATCTCGTGATAAGATCAAATCAGTTCCAAACTTGTTGTCCAAGTCACAGTCGGATTATGGTAGAAAACGGCAAAAGGATTGAGACAAAATTAGCGCCAGTCGCAAGTCACGCAATTATTCACACGAATATGCACACGTGCGTGTGACTAACCTAATAAATAGCTTCCCTCTCATTTCTTCTCTTCAAAGAACAACAAGAGGCTTGCTATTAACTTGCTTCCTTCCACATCAACTTACCATGTGGGACTAACCCCCACCACTTCTACCATGCATGGGCTTTGAGATTTATTCTAGAATTTATTGGACTCATATTGAGTTAGGCGCCCATAAATTCCAATAGCAACTAGCGGTTGGAAAATTTCTAGTCTGTACAAAGGTATTTGTATAGGTTGATGTTACGTACGAACCGGTACTAAAAAGGTTGATGTTACGAACGGGTATCAAAAGGTACTTTTTAGTATTGGTTTGTAACACTCACGAACCTATACTAATATCTGAAATGGTTTTAGTATGGGTTGGTGTTATCGTCACACCAACACGATTCACCAACCAGTAGTAAAACCTTGTGAGCACTTTAAATAAAAAAAATAACATTATCTATGTAGTTATATGTGATTTGTGATGTAGCGAAAAAAGGATTGCACGTGAACATATAGGTTTTGGTAAATCTTTTCTTTTTCCGTTTTACAAACTTCATTACTTCGTTCGTAGTACCGGTTGGGAAGAGTAGAGGTTTCCCAACCGGTGCTGACGGATGTTTGCATATTCGCAGTTTTCAGCTCATGTTACGATTGGGGTAATCTCAATTAGGATTAGCAAAGTCTACATGATCAACACATTACACATGAGTAGAGGAAGAGTCCTAAATAGATGAGTACAATAAAAAAATGTGCAGGACAAAGGTCATCTTGTTGGAGAAACTCCGAAACAGCTATATGCAGCTTCCATTAAATTAAAATGGTCATAACTATTTTGATAAAAAAAGGTCATGACTACTCTTAGCTCGAAAGACCAAAAAGATGTATCACTTGAAGTTTGTTGCGTTGGAACATGGACTTCTAGACATTTGAAATTATGTAATCACGTAGCGTATGAATCTTGGAAACATAGATATTTGTGCTAGATATCCATAAATCATAGGCTACCCAAATGTTGTAAGGAAAGTTTTTAAGGGTTAAGATTTTCTGGGTTCCATGGAAAGTTATCTGCCGCAAATATGTGTAACTTTTTTTAGGGGGAAACACAAGAATTAGGCGGCTATACTAACTGAATTCTCTGCCACTCATGCTTTCCTAAGATACAATGAGCTCTTAGATAAATAGTGTGCTTAACATTACACTTCAGATTCTCAAGAGCTCTTATCTACTTTCTAGAAGATGGTAAGCCTAGTATATCTAAGCCCAATAGGCCCATGTATTTTATTCATTTCAGCCCAATAAATAGCACGGTAGCATATTGGTGCAAACTATTTTTCATTTTTATATGTACAACTAATTATTAACGTTTGATTTTAGTTTTTCGTTTACACATGCTTTACCATTTTATTTAACTTGATTCAACAATATAGTAAACTTAATTCAACATTTTAGGTAAACCAGTTCAATAATTTTATGTGAAAATATTGAAATAGTTTACACTATAAAAAAGCGAGTTTTCTAAAAATCTTTTTTACCTACAAAGGCATAGGTATACCCCTCACGCTGACCCCACTGCGCAGTTTAGAAAAGGGAGAAAGGCCCAAAATCCATAGATGCAAAATGTTTTATTCACTTTCTCTCTTTATTTCTCACCTTATTTTATACCCATACCCACCTGTTACTTTCCTTCTTTTGGTTTTAACGAGAAAGGAATGATGCTAATCAATCAGGACGCCTTTCTTTTAATTTTAGTTTTCTTTTTTTCCTTCTATTGTCTGCTTGATTATCTCACAACATGTGCACGTTGTACAGCTAGTATATCCAAAATGTTGAGATAGTGCTTTCCAAATGTTTATTAAAAAAATATATATATCCATATTTGATCTCATTTTGTTGCACTAATTCTAAGCAACATGGTGGTTCAAACTGATTTTAAAGCAAAAACTGATTTATATTTTAGAAAAAAAGAATTGAGCTTTAAAATCACATTCTGTAACTTTGAAAAAAAAATCGCATTCTGCTCCATCCACTATTAGGCTGACACATGTCCACCTAGTTGCATTTACAACTGAATCGTCGGAGCCTATGGCTGTAGGGAGAGGGCTTGTTTGCATCTTTCCTGGCAAAAGCTGCCTGGGCTAGGCAAGCATCCCAGGCGTCCATTTTTCTTTGCCTGGGGCTACGATGGATGCATGGCTTGGGAGCTACCTGCCAGGCCACCATCCAAACATGCCCATGTGCAGACCACTGGTGTCGGATAGTTTTACAACCTACAAGCAAGGAGGGAAGGCTGTGCCGGGCTTGGTTGCAGAAATCTTACCACATAAAGAGCTTGCACAATCTTTAAGTAGAAGGTACAAAGGCTTTCAAACTTTTGGAAGATAGATTGGAATTGGGTCAATTCTTAGTTACAAACTCACCTTTTGAAAGTCTTCGCTATTCTTGAAAAATATGTCTAGACCATAGTACTAGGACCCACGTATGTTTCTACGTCCAATAGAAAAGAGAGACGTTGAGAAAAGATGAGAGAATATACAAGAGAATAATATTTTATATTCTTTTATACACAACCCATATGCATATGGGTACCATTTACTATAGACTACTATATGACTAGTTCCATAATGATTCGGCTAGGTTGCATACAATATTTGACTATGGACAATTTCTGAACTACAACATGGAGGCCCTTAGGCCTTTTTTTTTAGTTGACCAGCAACCACTATGATGTGTGTGTAGGGTAGGTTCCTCACTGTCATCATCGCGTCCATCGCCACCGCCGGTGACCTCTCCTGCTCTCCACCCACCTTTTTGGTCCGGAGGACAATGAGATCCTTGGCAACCCCGAGTCCTAACCCTAGAGCCCTAAACGTGCGACGGCTCTTAGTCCACAGGGCTTTCCTCTAAGTCCACTCCAGAAGTGCCTGCCAATCCACTCGGCATGACTTAAGTGTTGACAAGCACCCATGAAAGACCCGACTCAGTCTACTCGAGTCTATCATTACCAAATTTAAAAAAATTCATCATTATTTTACAATTGTACCACATCATATTTAGAGTTTTTAGATTGACGAATAAAACAATGTCTCTCATTGCATAGTTCATTTTGGGGTTTCATAGAAACACATGGCACTTAATTGTTGTATGGTGTTGTGATAGTGCCATAAAGTTGTGTCCATGAAGCGTCGCATCCTCACGGAGACTCAAATATGCCTGTTACCATTTCCAGGAGTGTGCTTCATTCTAAATAAAAAAATATGAAACAATTTTGTCGGTACCCAGCAAACCGGGTACTCGCTTATACTGGACAAAAGCTAAGTACTGCCCTTAACAAGGCTCCACGCAGCCTGACAAAGAGGGTTTTCCCCTTTTTGCGGACCAACGGTCCTGGCCTCCCCGCCAACCAGAGGGAGCGGCCAGAGTCGCCACGTGTCTCAGTAAGGAAAGAGCCCAAAGCCACTCGCAAGCAGTTCTGGCCCACCACTTGTGGGCCGGACTGCACCCAGGGTCCATATGGAAGCCCGGACCTGTTCCCGCGAGGTCCGGACCTCAGTTAGGGCGCGTTACGTCCCCAAGAGGGGAGCCGAACCCGGTCCAGCTCGGGGAGGTCCGGAGCAGCCACGTGCCATTCACCCAGCGAGGAAGCTGCGGACTACGGAGGGTGCCTGCCCCCACGGCAGCCTGGTCTGGGGCCGCCACGTGTCCCCAGGGCTCGCGGCGGGGCCTCCGGCTGCGGGCCACGCCCACCTACCGCATTCATTGCAGGCAGGCGGGCGTGCCCTGACATCCGCTGACAGGCGCTGGCACCGCCGCTGACAGGCGACAGCGACCATACTGCGGGACGCGCGTTACCGAGGAGCGGCAACCATGACAAGGCGTAGCGGTCAACTTCCCGCCGGATATCGGGGATTAAACCGCATAAACAAGTACACCGTACGCGGCATGGGCTGCGCCGCGCGCACGCGTCAGCCACGCCCAGGCTATTACGGTAGGGTCACTGTGGCACGCCGCAACCTACCTGTAATGTCACGCCGGCACGCCGCCTGCCACTCCTGCCCCTGGAGCCATACCGCCGGGTACAACGGCGGATTGGACCGAGCAGCGCAAGCCAGGGCGGCGTGGCGACATTTCCGGACTGCACCAGGCCGGCGGGGCTACTTCCCGGACGGCGCCATACTGCTGCGACAGATGCAGGTACAAGGCGCAGGGATCAAAGGTCATCACGGCAACGGAGCACGGGTCATATCAACGGAGGGGTAGCCGAAGGCCCGGACCTCCGCCGGAGATAACCCAAGAAGCCGAGTTAGCATAAGGGAACTCTGTGGAGTAGAGATAGCAGGCCGGGACCACCTGTCGGGCCCCGGTCACCATGTATATGCACCCCTTGGACTATAAAAGGGGAGGCATGCGAGACGTAGGGGGACACGCTCGGGGGGGGGATCCTCAGAAAGAGACACACGATCTTCTTCACTTCCTTCACACTCAAGCCAATACAAGAACACACCTCTAGAGGACGTAGGGTATTACGCTCCGACGGCCCGAACCACTCTAAACCCTTGCGTCTCCATCATGCCTTCACTACGTAGCTATCAACGATCGCTCCCCCTAACTACTCATAGTACTTAGGATCGGGCGGGTGCATTCTGCCACCCGGCCGGAGCTCACGCTCCGACATTTGGCGTGCCAGGTAGGGGGTGGGTTCGGATAGCCATATCCACGCGGCATGATGACGTGCCAGGTAGGGCGTCCGTGATGAGAAGATGCTGGAGAAGCTAGCGACCCGCCAGGTGCAGGACGTCGCCACGCTGTATGCGCTGGCAGACAAATGCGCCAAAGCCGCTGAGGGACGTGCATGGCACTCCCCTCAGCAAAATACGGCTGCCCAAGCAGGAGGCTCTGCTGGTGCCGCCCGAGAGGGTGGCAAGAAGAAGAAGAAGGGCCGACGCCCTCAGAGGTCCTTGGAGGGAGCCCCCGTAGCCGCGGCTGCTCCTGGCGGCCGTGACGCCAACGGCAAGCGCCCGAGGCAACAGGTGCGGAACAGCAGTGGCTCATGCCCTGTTCACCCCAACAGCGGCCACAGCGCCGCCGACTGCCGCGAGATACAGAAACTCGTGCAGCGGCGCCTCAACGAGCGGCGGGAACGCCCGCCCAGGGACGACTCGCCCCCCACGCCAGCGGCCTGGCAAGGGGAAGGCAACCAGCGACGGCGGAGCCACCGCTGGGGGCAAGGAGATGGGCTATCAGCCCCCGGAGCGGGAGCTCAAGAGCATCTACGCTCTGGCCAACTCCGACTCCGACTCCAGTGACAACGAGCGTCGCAAAAAGCTGTACGTCATGTACGGCGGGAGCTGGGAGGTTTCCTCCCGGCGAGACGTGAAGGCCCTGCGCCGAGAGGTCCTCTCGGTCAAGCCTAGTGTCCCCAAGGTGGCCCCACACCTCAAGTGGAGGAACACCACCATTTCCTTCGGGCCATCCGACTGCCCAGAGAACATGGCCGGGGCCGGCCTGCTGCCGATCATCACGTCGCAGGTGGTCGCCAATATCCGGCTCTACCACGTGCTGATCGATGGCGGGGCCGCCCTCAACATCATCAGCTACGCAGCTTTCAAGCAGCTGCAGATTCTGGAGTCACGCCTGGCTCCGTCGCGCCCATTCTCCGGAGTGGGCCCGCTGTCGGTCTACCCGAAGGGGAAGATCGACCTCCCGGTCACCTTCGGGACACCGGAAAACTTCCGCACGGAGAGCGTCCAGTCCGACGTTGCGGATGTAAACCTGCCGTTCAACGCCATCATTGACAGACCGGCGCTCTATCGCTTCATGGCCGTAGCCTATTACGGGTACTTGGTTGTGAAGATGCCCTCCCCGGCTGGTGTCCTCACCGTGCTGGGGGACCGCCTCGCCGCGGTCGCCGCCGTGGAGAAACTCCACGCCCTCGCTGCTGACGCAGCGGGCCCTGAGGGGGCCGACCCCTCAGCCTCTGGGATTAAGGCTCCTGCGAAGGACCCAAAGGTGCCCAAGGTGCGCCCAGCTGGCCCAGAAGACGTGCCAGTCAAGACCGTCCAGATCGGGGCGGAGGCCTCCCAGACCACCCGCATCGCAGGGAATCTGGGGGAAAAATAGGAAGACGCGCTCGTTGCCTTCCTCCGAGCAAATGTTGACGTGTTCGCCTAGGAACTGTCACAAATGCCCGGGATCCCTAGGAAGGTGATTGAGCACCGTCTGAAGATCAACCCGGATGCCAAGCCGGTGCGGCAGAAGCCACGAAGGCAGTCCGTGGAGCGTCAGGACTTCATCCGTCAGGAGGTCCGAAAGCTTCTAGACGCGGGCTTCATCGAAGAGGTCCATCACCCCGAGTGGCTAACCAACCCGGTAGTTGTCCCTAAGGCAAACGGGAAGCTTCGGATGTGAAACGACTACACCAGCCTCAATAAGGCGTGTCCTCCGGACCCTTATCCCCTTCCGCGCATAGATCAGATAGTAGATTCCACCTCCGGGTGTGAGCTTTTGTCTTTTTTGGATGCGTATTCCGGGTTCCATCAGATCCGGATGAACGAAGAGGATAAGAGGCATATAGCCTTTGTAACGGTAGATGGTCTATACTGTTACGTTGTAATGCCTTATGGTCTGAGGAATGCTTTATCCACATTTCTGCGTGGCATGAACTTTACGTTCCGTGACCTGATCAGAAATATAGTCGAGGTTTACGTCGATGACATCGTTGTCAAGACCAGGGAAGGGTCAACCTTGCTGGAGGACTTGACCCTCGTTTTTGACAGGCTGTGCACAACACGCACGAAGCTGAACCCCGAGAAATGCGTCTTTGGCGTCTCAGCTGGTAAGCTGTTGGGTTTCCTGGTATCGCACCGGGGCATTGAGGCAAACCCAACCAAGATCGGGGCGATCGAGGCTATGCGGCCACCTGCCTGTATCAAGGACCTGCAGAAGCTCACCGGGTCCTTGGCAGCCCTTAGCCGCTTTATCTCAAGGCTAGCTGAGAGAGCCCTGCCCTTCTTCAAGCTTTTGAGGAAGTCCGGACCATTTATATGGACCGAAGAGGCGGAACAAGCCTTCCAGGAACTGAAGCAGCATCTCACCACACTACCCATATTGGTGGCGCCAGAGCCTGGTGAGACTCTGTATCTCTACCTCGCAGCAACATCCGAGGTAGTCAGCATGGTCCTGGTCGATGAGAGACCACAGCACCCCCACGAGGGAGGGACCGGGACCCCCGAGTGGAAGGCGGTGGTCCGTCCACCGCAGAAACAACGATCGGCTCCGAAACCGGAGGTCCGGCCGACATCCTACCCTGCCAAGGTAGTGAGCTGCCAGAGGCAGAGGGGCGGGCTGCCCAGGAGGCTGACTTAACAAAGGCGGGTGGCCCGGGATCCTCCGCAAGGGTCCGGACCACCCAGAGGCCGGTGTATTACGTCAGCGAGGTCCTCCACGGGGCAAAGGCCAGGTACCTAGAAACTCACAAGTTCGCTTATGCGTTACTGGTAGCTTCCAAGAAGTTGCGCCATTACTTCCAGGCGCATAAGATTGTCGTGGTGACGTCTTACCCGCTAAGAGCGATCCTGCACAACTCTAACGCCACCGGAAGTATCGCCAAATGGGCTGCGGAGCTGGTAGAATTCCAACTCGACTTCCAGCCCCGCAGCGCTACCAAGAGCCAGGTCCTGGCAGACTTCATCGCGGAATGGACACCCACTGCCGCTGAGTCTGGAGGCCCGCAGTCTGAGGCGGGTCCTTCACAGCCAGGCAGGCCTGTCCGGGTTTTCACCGAGCCACACTGGACGCTCTTTTTCGATAGGTCCGCCCGCGAGAGGGGATCCGGAGCAGGTGTGGTACTCGTGGACCCAGACGGAGATCAAGTAAAGTACATAGTACGCTTCGAGTTCAAAGCCACCAACAACATGGCAGAATACGAAGCCTTGATCTTCGGGCTAATGGCCGCCCAATCACTGGGAATCAAGCAGCTCCTAGTCAAAGGAGATTCCCAGCTGGTGATCAGACAGGTCCGGGGGGAGTGCTGCTGCAACAACCCCCAGCTCGCAGAGTACCTCATACGAGTGAGGGAGCTCGAGAAAGACTTTGAGGTCCTGGAGCTGCAGCACATTCCAAGAGACCTCAACTCAGTAGCAGATGACCTCTCCGCGAGAGCATCAACTCGGAGCCCAGTACCCGATGGCGTCTTCGAAAGATAGCTACTGAGACCAACCGCCCAGCCAGCCGAACTGGGTGAAGGGGGCGGAACTAGCACCTCGAAGCTAGCAGTCCCGATGGTCCTCCACCTCTGGGGGCCATCAAGGATCGTGTGGACTGATGACCCCGGCACGTCATCAGGGACACATCCAGTGGCTCAGGGCAGTCCCGATGCATGGATCTCCAAAATCTGGGACTACCTGAAGGACAAAATCCTTCCCGATGAACATGTGTCTGCTGAGCGCATAGTGCGGTTGGCTAAACGCTACACACTGGTAGATGGGGATCTCTACCGGCGTGGCGCCAACGGCATCCTCATGCGATGCATAACCCGGGAAGAGGGCCGTGATTTACTCACGGAGATCCATGGGGGCGAGTGCGGGAATCATTCGGGGTCCCGTACGCTGGTCGGTAAAGCCTTTCGGCACGAATTTTACTGGCCGACAGCTCTCCAGGATGCAGCCGAGCTGGTAAGGTCCTGTAAAGCGTGCCAGTTCCATGCAAAGCAGATACACACACCAGCTCAGCCGCTGCAGATGATTCCGCCCTCCTGGCCCTTCGCGGTATGGGGGGTAGACATCCTGGGACCATTTCCTAGGGCCGTCGGTGGGTACCGATACCTCTATGTTGCCATTGACAAATTCACAAAATGGCCAGAGGTAACCCCAGTGGTGAAAATCACCCAAGGAACCGCAACAGCTTTCCTCAAGTCGTATGCCGGTTCGGCGTCCCTAACCGTATCATAACGGACAACGGGACCCAGTTCAGGAGCCGAGTCTTCCAGGGTTACTGTGACGGCGTTGGCATCCAGCTATGCTTCGCGTCGGTAGCACACCCTAGGAGCAATGGACAAGTAGAAAGGGTTAATGCGGAAATCCTCAGGGGGCTCAAGACTCGCACCTACGACTGCTTAAAGAAGCACGGTGCCAAGTGGATCGATGAGCTCCCCTGTGTGTTGTGGGGAAACCGGACCACACCCAGCCGAGCGACCGGGGAAACCCCGTTCTTCCTGGTGTACGGGGCCGAAGCATGCCTCCCGCCAGAGATTCTCTTGGGCTCCCTACAGGTCCAAGCTTTTGATGAATCTTTGCAGGAACAGGACAGGCGCGACGACATCGACCTCGTCGAGGAGCAACGGTGGCAAGCGGCAATCCGGAACGCACGGTACAACCAGGCGCTCAAGCGCTATCATGAACGGACCGTGCGGGGAAGGGTCCTCCAACCTGGGGACCTGGTCCTGAGACGCATCCTAAACCGAGAAGGGCTCAACAAACTCTCCCCTAGCTGGGAGGGGCCCTTCAAGGTGACGGAAGTAAGTCGCCCTGGTTGCGTCCGTCTTGCCATGGAGGAGGGCGTTCCGCTGCCAAACCCATAGAACATCGAACACCTCCGTAAGTTTTATCCATAGGCAGAAGCAGGGCTTTTTTCTTTCTTTATAAAGTAGACAATACCACCATGTGGTCCAGAGCGGTGGAGGTCCGCCCTTGTAATCCCGGCCTCTGGCTGACGTCACATGATTTCACCTTATAAATAAAGGAAATTGCCCCTGTTGCTGCCTTTGCGATGATTTCAATTATCTCCTTATCTCCCTATCAATATCGTTATCACTAACCCCCGCCCGGTACCCTATTATCGCCAAAAGCTTGAAACGGGAAAATCTGACTTGAGAGCAGGTGAGGAATACCTTGTCTAGTCACTCGGGTGTCGTCCGCCGTGCTGAGGGCCAGCTCCCGAGAAAAAGAACTTGCCTTGGTGGCCCAGAGTCGTCAGCTGCTTAGCCTGGTCCTGTACCCTAAGCACTGTACACTCCCCAGTTCGCCGCAAGTTCCCCAGTACCAGGAACAGAGCGTGCAGCACGCCGAACCACACCCTCGCCATTAGCAAGCTCTCCAGACCCTGACCAACAAGGTCCAGTCCCGTAAAGCCCTAAGGCACCTGAGAAAGATGTGTTTCGCTGAAAGAGGCCTGTAGCGTCAGGAGCCGGTCCGTGTCTAAGATACCTGAAACAGGGATAGTCCGGGGCTGTACAGTGCCTTAGCCTGGTCCTGCACCCTAAGCCTGTGCACCCTACTATCCCCATCCGGGCATCTTGGTCACGGACCATGCACCCAGGAACGCCGGACCACAATCAGTCGAGAAAAGTCAACTCAGAATAGGGTCCCGCGGGTCTACTACTAACATCTACCATGAGTTGCATGCAGGTCTGATTCCTGACTTGGTGGTAGCCAGCCTCAAAGCTATAGTCTACCTACCAGGGGGCCAGGGGTCAGGCAGAACCATGCAGAACCATGCCAGCATGCAACAGGATAGAGGGAAGGTACAACGTACAGATAAGTCACAACGCCCATCCTCCCTCATTTCATAAGTTGTCCATCCAAATATCTTACAAAAAAAGAAAAAGATACACTTGAAGCCGGATTGAAGGGAGCTCTGTTCTTGCCAAAGGCAAGGGCAGAAGATCCACAGGCGGCACGAGAGCTCAACCGCGATGGCATCCTCGGTGGCAACCGCGCGGAACCAACGCGGCCGAGCGTGAAAGACAGCTCGGGGTCCGCGGGGCGCGCAAGCCGAGGAGCATCGACACCAGCGACGGGGAGACGGCGGCGAAGCTGCTGAGCTCCTGCCATGGCCACGCCGCCTCCAGCCACGCTGCCGCCGAGCGCGCGCTGTGGAGCACTTGGCAGTGGTTCAAGAGTGCCCTGTCCCACTGCCGGTGCCGGATCCCCCTCGACAGCCACGCAGGTGCGGGGTCGTCGGGAGGGAGCTTGGCTGCAGGTGTTCCCTATGAAGACACTCGTAGCCAAAAATCGGCATTCATATGAAGAAACTCATAGCCAAAGAAGATGGGTTCCATGGGAACACTCCCAGGTTATCCTAAGAGTATCTTTCCCAACTTGAGGAAATACTCTTGGAGAAACTCCCCATGCCTTGCTGCATGGAAGGGGCCATGCCCCTCCTGGAGAGGAAGGGAGTCCCATGTTCTACCCTACCTTGCTTGACTATGCAACTGGAGAAGTTGTGTTGAGGACGGGATGGCATGCCCCTATTTATAGGGATAGCCCGAGACACTGCGGCTGCCAAGCCCAAGGCGTGGTAAGGAGCGCGGCTCATGGGCGCTCTATTTCCTTCTGACGCGCCCGAGTCAGACTGAGAGCGCGCGCCTTTGTAAGGGCTGCGCCGCCCGAGAGTGAGGTGACCTATCCCTGCGATAGGGCAGGAGAGCATCCGATGCCCTGCCCGCCAGCACAGACAAGACTGGACATAGAGGGATGGGGGAGACCCTACGGAGAGCACGCGCGTGACCCGCCGCGCCCCTCGGGCGCCCCGCCGGCAGTACAACCGCATGCAGGCGAGCGAACCACTGCGACCGCATTTAATAAGAAGGAAAGAAATCGGCCGGTGCGGCGTCAGCACGGCATCGTGTCACCAGTCAGCACGAGCCAGCCGCCTCAAAAGGTGGGGGATTCCCATGATCTGAATCGCCAGACCATGGGGCCCGGCAATAGCCCACACAACCGATAAGGCTTAGCTGTGCGGGGCCCCACGGCCAGAGCCCTCGCAGACCAGGCGGTAGAAGCATGAGGCGAACGAAAGAATGCTGATGGGCCCACCTCGGGTTCGCTAAGGCACACCCAAGGTAGACGCAGGGGCCACAAGGGGGTCAGGTAGCACCATGCCAGCACGCAACAAGAAATAAGAGAAGTGATATAGATAAGTCACACTCTCTATTTTCATTCCAGATATTACTTCTTACATAGTAAAAGAAATAAAAAGAAGGCAAGTAAAGCCTCTATGGCGCTGGGGGAACTCCCGCCTCCGGTGCATCCGGCTCCTCGTCCGCAGGGGCCCGCTGGAACCGAGCGGCGACGATCTCAACCACTTCCCACACGCTTTCCCGAGCGGCGGCCTCCGTTTCTTCCACCGGACCAACGACAACCGGATCCAGGGAGATGGCGGGGTCGTGGCTCCGGAAGCAGACCAGCAGGTGCTCCGCCACGGCATGGAGCAGATCGCGACCCTCGGCTTCATGGCGCTCCGCAAGCGTGGAATCCAAGCGCCGGAGCCGCTCCATAGCAGAGTGAAGGACGGGGAGAGCGTCCGCCATGGTCGACGGCGGTTCCGGCACCTGGGTCGGATTCAACCCGAGCGGCACCAGAGCGGTGTTCGCCTCCCCAGCCCAGTCGGCGAAATGTCAAAGGTCGGCGCGTAGCTGCGCCTGACTCTCCGCCAGTGCCTGCTAGGCGGCCTCCCGTTTCAGCTGCTCCAAAGCAGCTTGCCCTGCTCGGAGCTGCTTCGCCTGCTCGTCGAGCTCCGCCTCCCGGGACTTCACCCAGTCCTCTCGGACCTTGAGGGTACCGGACAGGCGGGAGGCCTTCGTCTTGAGGACCCTGGCCACCGCCTCACGCTGGGAAGCGGAGTCCTCGAGGGCTTTGGCAGCAGCCTCGCGCTAAGAAAGGGTCTCTTCGAGGGCCTTGACCGCCACCTCGCGTTGGTCAAGCGCCGCCCCCTTCTCGTCAAGTTTTTTATTGACGGCGAGCTGCATCTCGGACACCTCCAGCATCTCCTTCCTGCGCCGCTCCATCCCTTGCATCTCGGACTCCAGCTCGGCCCGATCGAGCCTCAGCTTCGCCACGTCCACAGCGACCGTCTTCTCCCGAAGTGCAACCGCACGCTCTCAGACGGTGAACAGCTGTAGGTCCTTCTCATAGGCCTCGCGGTCAGCGTCGAGGTCCCTGCGGGCGGCGGCGAGTTCCGCGCGGACCTGGGAGTACTGAGAGGACGTGGCGTGGATCTGTTTCCCCAAGCGGGCCTGCCAGCCAGCCAGGCGCTCACGCTCCTGCTGCAGCTGCGCCCATTCCAGCTGGAACGCCTCCTTGACGTCCTCCAGGGCTTGGAGTCGTCGGCGCAACACGCGGGGGAGAGCCGGCGCCCCTGGCAAGGGCAGGTGCGGCCGACCCTGGACCTCTTCCAAGCCGCCCTCGGTTGGACGAGGGGCCCCGGACCCCGTCGCAACTTCTGGCGTCGATCCGCCCGGTGCGGTCTTGTCCGTCGCGGCTCCCAGCGTCGGACCACCTGGAGCGACCACCTCTGTCGTGTCCGCCCGACTGCCGGACCCGCTGGATGGGACAGCACCGGCGGAAGGAGCAGCCGCGGAGGAGCTGACCGGACAAGATGTCCTAAACAGGGCAGGAAATGAGGATTGGGAAAATTCGAGGAACTAACAGCGACACTGCAAAAATGCTTGGACCGACCCAAAATAGCTTACCTCGGTGTCTGCGCCGTCCAGCGACGTCGGAGGCCAGGAGCCCGTCGCTGCTGTTGGTCCGGCTTGAGTGGCGGTGGCGCCTGCTGCCGTTGCTGCTGCTGGTCCGGCTTGGGTGGCGACGGCGCATGCTGCCGCTGCTGCTGTTGGTCCGGCTTTGGCGGTGGCGGCACTTGCTGCCGATGCTGCTGCTGGTCCGGCTTGGGTGGCGGCGGCGCATGCTGCCGTTGTTGCTGTTGGTCCGGCTTTGGCGGTAGCGGCGCCTGTTGCTGCTGGCCTATTTTTGATAGCGGCGACACCCGCTGTCGTTGCTGCTGGTGCTGCTGCTGCTGCTGTTGCTGCTGGTGCTGGTGCTGCTGCTGTTGCTGCTGGTGCTGCTGGCGCTGCTGGTGCTGCTGGTCCGGGCGCGGCGGAGGTGAAGGACGCCCCCACTGCCCGGACGAGCTTTCCCCCTCCGTGGACCGCTGGCGCTTTGGCTCGGGCTCCGAAACGGAGGTCCCGTCGCCGCGGAACAGCCTACGCCGCCTCTCCTCGCCGCCAGCCGTCGCCGTGGGTTCCTTCCCCTTGCCAACAGGGGTGGAGCCCCCAGTGCGGGCGCTCCCGATCGGAGCGTCGCCAATGTTGATCCCCCAGTTGGGGTCGCCTCCGAACTGCCGCGCCGCGAGCCTGGCGTCGTCGAGTGTCGGCATGTCCCGGAGCACCGCCGTCCGCAGGGCTTGGTCACTGCAGAGCGGCACGATGGCGGTGGGCAAAATCAGCTGCTCGGGGGCGAATGCCTTACCCACGACGCGGCACATCAAGGATTCTAGCTCTCCCGGCGTCAGGTTGTTGACCTCGCCCCGCGCAATCCGGCTACAGTCGTTGGGGCCGGTGTAGCTCCACGCCCGCCTCGGTTCGCTGCTGCAAGGGGGCGAGTCTCCGCGTGAGGAAGTCCGCGAGGACGTGCATCGAGGTGAGCCCGTCATTAACGAGCTCGGTGATCCTCACTAGCACAGAGGAGAAGTCGCCCGGCAGGTCCGCAGGGGCACCCCATTCCGGGCGGGGCGAGGTTGGACCGCCCTCCGGGAGCTTCAGCCGGTCGTTCGGGTCCGCCCTCGCAATCACCCAGTCGTTGCGCCAGTTCTCCCACTTGGCGCTAGAAAAAGGGGGAAGGTAGATCGACGACCTCCCGGACCCCCTCAGCACGAAGTAGAAGCCGCCGATGTCGCTCGCGCTCCTATCGGAACCTTTTAGCGAGAAGGAGTGGCGAAAGAGCGCCACACAGGGCGGCACCCCCACGAACATCTCGCAGAGGTGGACGAAGATCGCCGCCTGGAGGATGGAGTGGCGGGGTGAGGTGCTGGAGCTGCAGCCCGTATCCCTCCAGCAGCAGCAGGAAAAAGGACGAGATTGGCACCCCCAGGCCGCAGTAGAGGTAGGAGACGAAGAGCGCGAACTCCCCCGGCCGCAGATCGCTGAGGGGGAGGGAGCCCGCGTGAACGCCGTTGCGACGCGTCGCGTCCGTCCAGCCAAGGAGGCGACGCATGATGTCGAGGTCCTCCTCAGACTGCCAGTTGGCGAGATCACCGAGACCCATCGCCATGGATTGGAGTAGCGAAAGGCAATGGGGATGCGCGGCACCGGCGAGGGCAAGAGCTCTGCGGCGAAGAAGGCGAGGCGCGGCTACGGTTGCTAAGGGAGCGGAGACGAAGCCTGAAAAAGCGTACCACGCATCCGGTCAAAGACCCTATTTAACGGAGCCATCGGTGCACTACATACTTTAAACACACACGCACGGACGCACCCGCAACCCGTCTGGCCTCTGACAAGGGGCCCCAGGGGCCGCTAACCGCGACAGGCGGGTAAGAAACCGGGTGAGAAAGAACACGAACCGTCACTCGGCTTTCGCGCGGCCAAGCGCGCGATCCGCTGCCCCTGCCTTAACTGCGGAGAGGTGGGCAGGCGGCCATGTGATCCGGTGCGGGTCGAGGGGGCCGGGGCCAAAGGCCACACGGAGCCCCCGATGGCGCAGACGATAAGCGCTAATGGACTAACCTTAGGTTCCCAAGCTCACCTAAGGTGGGCCCAGGGGCCACTGTCGGTACCCAGCAAACCGGGTACCCGCTTATACTGGACAAAAGCTAAGTACTGCCCTTAACAAGGCTCCACGCAGCCTGACAAAGAGGGTTTTCCCCTTTTTGCGGACCAACGGTCCTGGCCTCCCCGCCAACCAGAGGGAGCGGCCAGAGTCGCCACGTGTCTCAGTAAGGAAAGAGCCCAAAGCCACTCGCAAGCAGTTCTGGCCCACCACTTGTGGGCCGGACTGCACCCAGGGTCCATATGGAAGCCCGGACCTGTTCCCGCGAGGTCCGGACCTCAGTTAGGGCGCGTTACGTCCCCAAGAGGGGAGCCGAACCCGGTCCAGCTCGGGGAGGTCCGGAGCAGCCACGTGCCATTCACCCAGCGAGGAAGCTGCGGACTACGGAGGGTGCCTGCCCCCACGGCAGCCTGGTCCGGGGCCGCCACGTGTCCCCAGGGCTCGCGGCGGGGCCTCCGGCTGCGGGCCACGCCCACCTACCGCATTCATTGCAGGCAGGCGGGCGTGCCCTGACATCCGCTGACAGGCGCTGGCACCGCCGCTGACAGGCGACAGCGACCATACTGCGGGACGCGCGTTACCGAGGAGCGGCAACCATGACAAGGCGTAGCGGTCAACTTCCCGCCGGATATCGGGGATTAAACCGCATAAACAAGTACACCGTACGCGGCATGGGCTGCGCCGCGCGCACGCGTCAGCCACGCCCAGGCTATTACGGTAGGGTCACTGTGGCACGCCGCAACCTACCTGTAATGTCACGCCGGCACGCCGCCTGCCACTCCTGCCCCTGGAGCCATACCGCCGGGTACAACGGCGGATTGGACCGAGCAGCGCAAGCCAGGGCGGCGTGGCGACATTTTCGGACTGCACCAGATCGGCGGGGCTACTTCCCGGACGGCGCCATACTGCTGCGGCAGATGCAGGTACAAGGCGCAGGGATCAAAAGTCATCACGGCAACGGAGCACTGGTCATATCAACGGAGGGGTAGCCGAAGGCCCGGACCTCCGCCGGAGATAACCCAAGAAGCCGAGTCAGCATAAGGAAACTCTGCGGAGTAGAGATAGCAGGCCAGGACCACCTGTCGGGCCCCGGTCACTATGTACATGCACCCCTTGGACTATAAAAGGGGAGGCATGCGAGACGTAGGGGGACACGCTCGGGGGGATCCTCAGAAAGAGACACACGATGTTCTTCACTTCCTTCACACTCAAGCCAATACAAGAACACACCTCTAGTGGACGTAGGGTATTACGCTCCGGCGGCCCGAACCACTCTAAACCATTGCGTCTCCATCGTGCCTTCACTACGCAGCTATCAACGATCGCTCCCTCTAACTACTCATAGTACTTAGGATCGGGCGGGTGCATTCTGCCACCCGACCGGAGCTCACGCTCTGACAAATTTTATTTTTTAAAAAACAATACAGTTTATCGGTGAGTACTCTACTTTAACTTATTTGGATCTTATTTATTATTCTTCCTAGTGTCTTATTGTTCATAGCCGTGTCCACCGGAAAGGAGTCATAAATAAGATACAAATAATTCTAAATACAATACTTGTGGATATTAAATTTTTAGAAAAATATTGGTACTAGTTTATTTTTATAGAGAATAAATTATTTACAATTTTCTACAGAATAAAATATTTGTCATTATTTTTAGAAATAGAAACCGCCCTTGAAACCACTTTGAAGACCAAATATATCAGTTTTAATAGTTGAATGGTCAAAGATATCTGATTTTAAAATTCAATGGTCAAATCCGGACTCAAACGATAGGTCAATGGTCAAAAAATAGACTTCTTACTTCTTTATCATAGAAGAATAAACACACAGCATAAAAAGTCATAAAGTGAAAGGAAATACAAATAGTGAACTCAGATATAACTTTTTACTCCACTTAACGAGGATACAACAGAACGGTAGCGGCCGATGCTTATTGAAATGGAACAAAAAGAAAGGCGAACAGAGTATGGCACACTTGAGACAATCACACAACCATGGGCCGTGGGTGCTCCGATCGACGATGAAGCTGACAGTGAGCTGTGAAGGTCCAAGACCCACTTGCTGCCTGGTTAAAATATAGCTTCTGTTATAAACAGAACCACAAGTTAAAAAAGAACAGGACGTGAGTTTATCATTTCTAACCTAAATTGTGGATCTGACGACATGCTATTATTGGTTTTTTGTAAGATTACATAATTTTAATCTTGCATAGATTTGTTTTTGTTTTCTGTGTATTCTGTTGTGCCCTAATATTTTCTAATCTAGAGTAAGTATACACTTCTTTCTCAGGGTCACGGCGTATACATCATCCCAAACAAAAAGATAACGCAGGACAACTATTGAAGCAGCGTTAAAATCGAAGGGCAAAGGATATGATTAAAACATAGCCAAGCTCGAATTAATTAATCGACCAACAAGAGAAGGCTTCAGTTGAGCTTACCAGATCCAAAAGGTCACCAACGATGATCAGGTTCACATTGACCCTTGTATCTAATGTAGCAATCACAAAAAATTCCACAAGTTTCCATTATTGTAAATGGCCAGCATGCTAAATAGCAAGATCTTGCTAGCAAGTTGGGGCAGCAAGCCTGTTGGGCGGCCTGTGCTTGCACCTGTCCAGCAACTAACACCATCATGAGTGCCACTATGATCAAGCTCCTAAGGCACTTGCTGCCATCCATGTTTTGCATCAGTAGTTTCTTCAGAGAGAGAGAGACTATGTTTGTGAGTGAGAAAGATGTTGAATCTTGCCTTGCAGCACTTATGCTTATATATAGGCGAATGAAGGTGTTTGGTGCAAGCCACTCCAGTCAACACCTAACCCGGCATACCATAAGCTGCCAAGATATGTAGTAGTATATAATAACGGATCTACCATACATTTGCATGGAACACATTGCCGCGTCCAAATGGTTTCTTTAATTTCTTACAGTACGAAAGCGAGGATGGGTACAAGACTCGGATCAATCTGTGTCTGCTACAGTGTCTGTATCTTGCCTAAACTATTGCGCCCGCGTTTCATGCCTGGACATCAACAAATGGTCATGAATAAGATTTAATTTGCTAGTGCTTGAAAACTGGAGACCACCTTATGTAATTATGTGACTGCATTCTATGGAGTACTACTTGTGATAGTTATCCGCCTGTCTATTATATTGCAAACCCGTGAAAGCTCTGTTCAATATATAGACCTTTCATTCGCTAGCAGAATGGTTTGGTTGTGATTAAAATTTGCCGAGCGTGTCGTCCATTGTTTTTTCACACAGGGGCGAAGCCAGATTCACAGGTCACCGGGGTCAATCATAAAATTGTACTACTGAACCGGTGTCAATTGTGTAATTTGAAGAAAAATTTGCCGCCACTAATGAAGAACTTTAGTGGATTAACAAAAAGTTATCGGGGTCAGCTGACCCCGACGGAAGCACGTAGCTCCGCCCCTGTTTTCACAGCGAATCATTGCTGTATTTTGCGTGTAGACTGTATACATGGAGACTCTGTATATACGGATGTATATGTGAATCTTGGATGATTGATTAGATAGTCTACCATAACACATGTGTATATCAGACAAGTAGTGCAAAATAGAAGTGCATTTTGCACCAACTACGGCATTGCAAGCATGATAATCAAATTCTTGATCATGAAAACTAACCACACTAAGTTGTAGTTGCCTGGATCAAGTTATATGCACAAAAGGATAAAATGAAAAATACAGGACTACTCCTTTGTCCCAATTTATAAGTCGTTTGACTTTTTTTGCACTAAATTTAACCAACTCGTTTTATTTACAAAGTTACGAAAATATGAAAAAAAATTAAGTCATTAGTTAAAGTATATTATATACTATAAACTAAATCACAATAAAAATAAATAAAAAATATGATTTTTTTGAATAAAACGAGGAAATCAAACTTGGTGTCAAAAAGTTACATGACTTATAAATTGAGACGGAGAGAGGTAATTATGAAATCAATATAAAAGGAGTCTATTCCGAACACTGAAATGCTTATCTCATCTGGATGGAAATCAAGGAGCTTAGTGGGGAACTTTATTTTGTGTAATAATGGTGCACACATGTTAGAGGTGAGTGGATATGCGAAGCTGAAGCACCTTAAGTGCATACATCATCGTCATGTGGGTAAAGCTACTTCTACAGCGTTTGGTTTTGTTATTCTCTTTTTCATGCATTTATATGATCTACATAAATTTGAAAGCCCACTGATCATCATTAATTTTAATTTTTTTTGACATGCAAGTTATCTATGCCATCTATGAGCCTATTAAGTTTGAAGCCATTTCACCATACAATAAGACTCTATATTGATCTCTTTTATCGATTTTCTATGGCTAATACTAACATCCATGCATGCTACAAAATTTACGGAGGCAAAGATGCTAACATGCGAAGGAGTAATCATTTTGGAGTCTTTTAAAGGAGAGTTTCTTGCAATTATATAATATTTGCACCTTTAAATTTTATTTTAAAAATTAGTTTAAGAATTCATGCAATAGCTTGCGGGGTATCACCGGTTCATAATAATGACTTTGTAATGGTGTTTTAGGGGCGAGGACGATATAAAAGAACAGAATTTTGTTTTATTTAGAAATATACACTATCTCGCTGTTCTCAAACGTTTATCCTTGGCTAATTTTGCATTTATGGATTGAGAAGCGTGAAACGTACGTGGAAAAAAGGAGGGGAGTACTATAACAAGTGCGTCGAGTGCACTGCTCCGGAGGCCTTGAGCAGATGTTTTATGAGAGGAAGTAGGTAGCCCATTGGGGGTGAAAACTAGAATAGATTCAAGACCATGGACCGCACCAAGCCCGAGTGCCCGACCGACCCAGCTACGTAGTGGGCTAGCCCAGTTGATACGCTTAGAGCTAGGGAACAGGCTGTGGGCCTTGGGGCCGCGCGGCCGTAAAATTGGAAGGGACCCCCAAGCCCAAGGGGGAAAGGCTGTGCATGCTCTCGTAGCCGCAGATCGAGGCCGCGCCGTACGTGGGGACGCACGCGGCAACGGCGCGCTACAAAGTCCTCAGCACGGTTTGAGGTGATGATTTTAGGGCATGATTGGTTGGATCAAGGGTATGGTTGGCCAGATCAAATTTTGGCACGGTTAAATCTAGTTTGACCATAAATTAAAATTTAGTTAAACAATAAACTACTCATTTATAAGGTTTGCGCATGGCCAAATAAACCATATAGATGAAAATTATGTTGTAAAGTGTAATTTTAATTTAAAGTGGAATCAACCCTTTAATTTGGTACGGGCGCCGGGCCGGCGCTGTCCCTGTCCATGGCGATTCTCGGCACACATGTGCCTTGCCTTGCTGGTTTTTTGCTTTGGCAGGCAGCATATACAGACAAGATCCTGTCGTCTTTTGGTTCCTGAGACTTGGACTTTTGAGCTTGCTTGCTGCGATGGAACTGCAAGAATTTAAGGGCCTGTTTGGACTTTGATAATTTTATTCACATGCAATGATCTAATTTCGATTGTAATATCTTGTGCACAAGAAAATATATGTAAATTATTTCGTCTGTAACTTCTTTCGAATTTCGATGGTCACTCGCCAACTCCATCCCAACAGCAGCTCCCCCGACAGATCGACCATGTAGCTCGGGCGCCCGGCCACCGATCCAGCTCGGATGGCGCCGCCGCCGTCATTGGACTACTGGTGGGGGTTCTTCTGCGGCGCACGGGGCTGCATCTTCGACGCCACCATCCGCACCGACCGCCTCGACGCCCTCCGTGCGCGCCGCTGCGCCGTCCTCGAGCGCCTCTACACCGCACTTCCTCTACACGGCCCCGCCCAGCGTGCCGCCGCCGCTGCCCGGGAGCCACACCGGCGCCTCCGCGTCCCCGGTGACACCGCTCGCGCCCATGTTCCGCCGGGCTGGAACGCCATCGATCTGGTGCTCCTGTGAGAACTCGCCACCAAGACTCAGCGAGGACAACGACGATTCTGTGCCGAGCAAGCAGAGTGCCCGACATTTCTCATTTTTTTTCCGGGCCTAAGTAGGTGATGTTTTTATTCTACCGGTTTTGGTTCAATCCGGATGTAAAACTATTGGCTCCACCTAACATTCAAACACCTTTTTTTTTTGTCCAATCTAAAAAAAAATTGTGGATATATATTTTACACCCGCTTTGAGTTAAAAACCGGACTTCCAAACAGCCCCAGTCCTTTGCATGCATGGGAACTGGAAAACTAGCTAGATCAGCTATAGAGGGTCCACTGGCACAGGTTTTGCACGTTCACCCGCGGCAGACGTGGCCGCGTGTTGGCGTGATCTCCATCCCCACGGGTGCGGTGTGTGTCCGCAGCCCGGCTAGGTAGCGGCACGACCTAGTACGGTTGGTGTGAAGCCGTGGTCCCGCGGCGGCAGCGCCCGGCAGCCTCCTCTCTCCGCTCCGCTCTCGTGACCCAACAACCCCGCACCGGCCAGCACGCCGCACCACGCCGTACGTGGGTGGGGACTCCGACCCATTCCATCGTATCGTATCCAATCGACCAATCAGATACGATACGGTGCTCGATCGTCTACATCAGATAGCTAGACCAACCGGCTGATGATGATGGATAGCGAGAGATTACCATCTATATATACACACACCGTGCTGTACGTAGTACTCTGATAAATAAAAGTGTGTGTGGTCAGTAGAAAGGAAAGAACTCGTCTGCTAGCAGGTTTCGACTGTCGAATAAAGACCGACAATGCAAGGTGACTTGATCTGCGACTTTGTTAAAAGTCTATCACCATCGTATAAAATATATACTCCGTAATCAATTAGCTCATGCATCTTCAATCGTAGTACAATTAGTTTAATAGTAATTGAGAGAGCGCAACGCCACCCGCAATTCTTTAGTTGCGCCACGCCAACGGCGCCTCCCTCCACCATAACTTCCTAGCTGGAAACACACACAGATCATACGTAACAAACGAAGTACGCTTATTGCATACATGAGGTGTTTAATTTACACGCCGATGGCCGATGCGATGCTCTCTAGTTGACCTGATCACCACCTGCATAGCATATACATATTATATATGCATGCATAATGCATGGGGACATGCAGATCGATCGTTTACTACTTTACTGCGTAGTACTACGATTATTCTAGGAGATCGCTCCAGGTCACTTCTGTTCTGTGCAATTAAGAGATGAGAGGAGGATAACGTTATTGTGCCGGCTCGTTCCAAACGGGCGCTGCTAATGGCCAGCGAGCGACTCCCCCACGCCCCCACGTGGGCCCAGGTAAATTTTTTATATTTTATATTTTTTTATTTTTATTTTTTTATGATAAGTTATTGTTGCATAAAAATATTTGTGATAAAATTATGCTTGCATGATAAAATTATGTTTGCATAAAATTATCGTCATAAATTATGGTTGCATAAAATATTTATGATAAAATTATGTTTACATAAAATTTATCATGATAAGTTATGGTTGTATAAAATATTCGTGATAAAATTATGCTTACATAAAGTTGTCGTGGTAAATTATGGTTGCATAAAAGTATTCGTGATAAAATTATGCTTACATAAAATTATATAAACTAAAAAATTAACAAAAAAAGAAAAAAAAGAAAGTCACTTGGACCCTACCAAAGACCGGCGCGGGAGGGGTTGGCGAGCGAGCCATCCATAGCCCATCGGACATTGCGGTTCCAAACCCTGATGACAAAAAGAAATTAATCTTGCTGTCCCAGATCACTTCTGCTGGCCGGTCTCCACGTCTTTGTTGCTTGTTTAATTTGCCTCCCAAATTAAACTATTGCGCTCGTGCCTCATGCTTGTGCATTAACAAAGAGGGAGCACAGCATGCGTGATTGATCGGCCACTTGTAGAATTTTCAAAGCCCTTGAAAGCAGGAGATGCCATGCATGTGCTTCTGGATCTGAATCCTGTTTATCCTGTTTGTTAACGTCCGTGCTGTTTGTCTATGCATGCAGCCCCATACGGATGGAATGCCTGCTCTATAGAATACTAGTACTAGTCCAGTAGAGTGTAGAACTGTAGAACACAGTGGGTGGGATTCTGAGCCAACGTGGATCTATCTGGAATGCTATCGCGCTTGACCTGGCTGTGCGCACGGCCGCACGCACATGTTTCGTGCAAATCCGTTTTACAGTGTGTTTTCATCTCCCTGCCTCGGCAACACGAATGAAAATGAGATGAAAAATGATCAATCTCTGCTGTACCACCGTACGTGTGGATAACAAGCAATATACAATAGATCCTCTACAGACTGCAGATGTGGCAAATGCGTGCAGATCCATTCGTGGTGGCCTCGTTTCATCGAGCTCTACGTGTTTGATTTAAAACTCATGCGGGCCTCCAATCTCTTGCTAACTAGTAGTAAGTACAAGGTACAAACAACTAGTGTATTTTTCCATGCTCATCTTTTCCACAACGAGGCAAGCCACAATTCCACAGACGATTGCAAGCTTAGTGTTTCGGCGTAGGCATAGGTCCTCCTGATACGTCAGTGGCACCACAACATTGTGTGAGTTACCTAACAACAACCTATTCTTTTCCCTTCTATCTGTGACAAAAGATAGGTGAAGACAGGTCGGGTGGTGCCAAGTCTGCACAACCAACATCCAGGTTTTTCACAACCATGTTTAAAGACATGGTTTTAATTGAGCATAGAAAAATTACAACTACATCGAGTAAAACATGGCTTACGGACTATGGATAAAGGAAACGAACAGGAAAAAAAAGACTCTCAACACACAAACGCCTGTAAAAAAAGACTAGAACTTGCGGAACCCGTGAACAAGAGAGAAACTAGCAATCCAAACCAAATCCAAAAAGGCCAAGGAGAAACATATGACGGCACCTCTAATGGTGTACTGGGCAAGGTTTTGAAGGTAGGACCGACGCCTAAGAGGGGGGGAGGGGTGAATTAGGAGTTCTCAAAACAAGGCTCACTAAAAACTACAACTACTAAGCAAAACCTATGCAAGTAAATCTAGCTATGTGCACTAAGGTTTTGCTAAGTGTTACTACTTCTACCGTGGCCAAGTCTTGCAACCTAGTTTCACCTAGAAATTAACCTATCAAGCTAGTCTAGGAAAGTAAGCACACAATTGCAAGAATGTAAATGCGGAAGCTAAAGAGATGGGATAGAGAATGCAAATTCCCATAGACGATGACAGTGATGGCACACGATGAGGACATGGCGATGTTTTTCCCGAGGTTCAGGGAGACTCGCGGTCTCTACCCCCTGCGTCCTCGTTGGTGCTCCACTAAGGGCTTTGCACTCACGTAGTCCTCAAAGGAATACGGCCTCGCCCTTTGCAAGGGTGGAGGTTGGCAAAGTGACTTCTGCGGAAGTCAAGCAACCCCGGTCGGGTCTCCGGATATCCTCGGTACACACCCACCCGAACCTATCTCTCGCGTGGTCCTCCCGTACCACGGCCTCGCCCACGCAAGGGTAGAGGATGGATAGGTCGCTGGGGTCTTCCGAGTCCTTCTCGTGGAGCTACCCCGCCGTCTCCACTATGGGAAGCTTTGGCCAAAACGTCGAGGGCCTTCCTCCCTCTCACAAGGTGGTGGCGGCCACTCCACACTCCGGAGGGTCTCGCAAGACTTACAACCGCACCCACACAAAGGTAAACATGCACGCAGGCACGGAGAATAGACAAGGTGGTTTAAGCAGGATGCGTTAAGCACTAGCTATGCCGGATGTGTCTAGTTTTGCTCTTGTGGTGGTTGGGCTCTCAAAAGGTGTTGCTACACTTCAAATGGGCATGGAAATGTGTCTCAACACTTGTGCTAGGCTCAGGATGCTCCAACCACACTGTGGAGGCCAGCCAAGGGGGTATATATAGGCCTAGCCTCAAAACTAGCCATTGGGAGCAAAGAATCATGCTCTGTCAAGACCATCGGACCGTCCGATGGTGGGACCATCGGACCGTCCGATGGTACTCCTAACTAGCCGTTGCAGTCGACCGTTGGAACTTTAGCCGACCGTTAAGACCATCGGACCGTCCGATGCGTGGAATCGCCGCGGTCTTCGTTATGTTGGTCGTTCTGTCCAACTCGTTCGATGGACCATTGAACCGTCCGATGGTAGGTCCATCGGACCGTCCGATGCTCTGAAAAGCTGGGACTTGGTCTTTCTTTCTTCTGCTGCCCAACTGGTCCGATGGACCATCGGACCGTCCGATGGTGGAATTTTGTGCTGGGTCTTGTATCTTCAACTTTGGGCTTTTTCTTCTCGCCGGTGCACTCGATGGGGCTTCTTGATGGGACCACCAAGTCAGGACCCTCGCTTGCTATTTGATGGCGGCTTGGGTCTTCTCTTGTGCCTTTTAGAACCTTCTTTGAGGTGTTTGTGCCCCAAGTCTATCATTTACATCCTGAGACTTTAGACAAAGACCCTTGTACACAAATATTAATTCCATGGCACGTGTTGTCAATTCAACCACCAAAACCACATATGGGAACTAAGCATAAGGCTTAGGCCCATTTTCCTTACAGGTTTGTCGAGGATGTCTTCCATCCTTTGCTTGGGCGCGCTTGCCGCTGTAGCCCGCCTCGTTGACGGTGTTCTCGGGGCCGCGCTTCTAGGGCCGCCTGTCGCCGTCGCGGCGCCAGTCACGTCGGTCATTGCCGTCCCGGCGTTGGTCGCGGCGGTCGTTGTTGTCGCGGCGGCGATCGCGGCGATCGTCGTTGTCCCGCCTTTGCTTGGGGCCACCCTTGTTGTGGGTTAGGATGTCTTGGATCTCCTCCCGAGCATCGACGTATTTGTTGGCGATGTTGAGCAGCGACTCCACGCTGTCAGGTAGTTTTTGGGCTAGCTTTTCCAGGAGGCGTTCGTCCTGGAGTCCCTCCTTGAAGGTGGTGATGACGGTTTGGTCGGGGACGTCCGCCACCTAGTTCCGGAGCTCGAAGAAGCGCCGGATGTACTCCTTGAGCGTCTCTTGGCGCCCTTGTCGTATGCGGGCGAGGTCCCGCACTTTCGCCGGTTGGTGGTAGGTACCACGGTTGGCGATGAACTTTTCACAAAACTGCGGCCAGCTGGAGATGGAGCTGGGGGGCAAGTTCTGGAGCCACCATAGGGCCTTTGGCCCCATCATGATTGGGACGTAGGCTAATGCAACGTCGGAGTCGCCATGGGCCGCCTTGACTCCGAGGCGGTAGAGGCGGGCCCACTCTTCTGGGTTCTCCTTGGGGTGGTACATGTCGATGTTGACGAGCTTGAACGTAGAGGGCCAGGAGACCGCCCTGATCTTGGCGGTGAACGCCTTGACGCCATCGTACTCGTTGTTGAATGGCGGGTCATCCCAGAGGGGGTCGTAGCGGCGGTACTCGGCTAGGGCGTTGCTTTGCCGAGTTGGTCGTCGTCGCCGTTGCCGCCCTGGTATGCTGACGAGGGGATGGCCGTGCCGTAGTTTTTATCCCAATCCGCCCGTCGTGCAAGTTCCGCCTCCCAGGCCTGGTGCCGCCTGGAATTAATCTTGTGGTGGAGGTCCTTTCTGCCCTTGATGGTGTAGCGAAGGTCAGCAATCGCGCCACGTCCCTTGGTCCTTCCGCGTCGAGCCCCAGCCCTTTAAGGGCCAGCTGCTGTAGTTTCATCTTTGCCACGGATGCGGGCAGGTCCGCCACGACAGTGCCCATCGCAGCGATGCACAGCTCCTTGCTGGAGAAGGCCATCGAGGAGGCCGCCTCATCAAATTCCTCGCCGAGGAATCTGGCCGCACCCGCCGCGAGGGCGTAGCGCCGCCCGCTGTCTCCTCCTTGAAGGACGGTGCTGCCCTCGGCCGCGGCGGCGGCTAGGTAGGCTTCCTTTGCCTTCCGGCGTCTGTCGCGGTCGTTGTTTTGCCGGATGCGTTCGCCTCGATGCCCAGCTGTCTCGTCGGTCCTCGAGAGCTTGTCAGCCGAGACGTCCCTGAGGATTCTTGCACGTTGCTCACTGTGGTCTCGCTCGCGCTGCTTGTCGGCAATGTGGAGGTGGCGGGCGTGGGCCGCCGCCTGAGTTTCTTCCTGGAAGGAGGGCGAGGCCAGAGGGATCGGCTGCTCTTGCTCATGTATGTTGGCCATGAATACTTCCCGGGAGGGGTCGTGCGCCGGCCGCGTCGTTGCTGGGGGTGTTGCGCCAGTCGTGTGGTTGGTCGAGTCGCTCGATGGTGCGCTGCGCCACCGGGCGCTTCGTTCGACTGGGGTTGTGTTGACGACGAGCCCCAGCCGTAGCCCCGTCAGGGGCATAGGTACGTCCTCGGCGTAGAAGATATGATCGTTGGAGTAGCCGGGCCTGCGCGAGGCTTGCACGAAGGAGGCGGCTGCGTTGCGCAGGTCGAATGGTAGTGTTGGGGGGAGGGCCTCCGGGGCTCGGGCAGCGGCGGAGAGGCCCGGGCCTCGGAAGCGGGAATCGTACGCCCCCGCCGGGTGACTTTAAACCACCCGGAAGCATATGATGCTTGAGTTGCTGATGGCGGGGCCCGCACTGGAGAACAGGATGGGCCCGGCGCGTCCCGCCCAAGTCGTCGTGGTCGGGGTTGGTGCGCGTCGAGTGTTGGGACTCGGGGCGGTTGGGCGCTGAGTAGTCGCAGTCGAGGCCGGGGGGGGGGGGGGGGCGGCGAGTTGTCGGAGGAGGCGGCGCCCGGCGACCTTTGTTGGTCCGTGCGGGCAGTGGGGCCCGTGCGGTGTGCCGGGGGAGAGTTTGAGTGGCTGCCCGAGCAGCCGGACCCCGGGTGGTGGACGATATCTGCCTCGGCGACTGCTGATGCGTGGCCGGGGCAGCTCGGGCTGAGTTGTTCCGGCTGGCAGATCGAATCTGCTCCGCTTTCGGTGGGGGGGGGTTGGTCGTGGTCGCCGCGCGAGGGGCCACGGGAGCCGGGAGGCCGCCGACCAGGTGCACGCCGCCGTGCTTGTCGACGACGGAGGTGAAACGCGCCGAAGGAGAAGATCTCCCCCGGCTGTGACTTGATGGAAGTGTGGAAGAAGATTCCCATCTCAATCTGAGGATCCTGCACACCAGCCCTACCTGGCGCGCCAGCTGTCGGGGTTTAGTCCCGGCAGCCCACCACAGGGTAGGACCTGCGATGATTTTGAGATCAGAAGGGGTGGTAAGAAGATCGATAATAGTGTACAGAACGCAGGGACACGGTTTAGACAGGTTCGGGCCGCTGCTGAGCGTAATACCCTACGTCCTGTATGGGGGTCGGTGGATTGAATTGCTGAGAATGCGAGGGTTTGAGAGAGTTCCCTAGTAGTCCCTAGCCCCCCTTATATAGGCCGAGGGGTTAGGGTTACAACAGATCCTCCGGAAGGTTACTTGCCGAGAGGTTTTCGGGGCTGTATCCCGAGATTACAGGAAAAATACTCTAACAGATTGCTATCTGTAGCCGCCCGAGTGGTTCGCTTGAGCTCCACGCCATCCGCTGCCTTGAGCCCGAAACCAAACCACGCGGCCCACTTGTCAGGGTGACATAAGCAGCTGTCATGAGGGACCTGGTGGTACATGACTCCCACAGTTAAGATATAGTGCCTCCAACAAGGTGAGCTGCATCTAAGGACATAGCCGTTATCAACACCAAATTGAAGTTAGCACTAGAGCTTTCACTAACACGCCCAACAAACCTAGTGACCATGGGACTCTATCAAGACAAGAAGCACACACAAGACACCGCGGAAGCTCCATTCCGACAACAACGACACAACAATGCAAGTACTCTGCACCATAACGCCGTCGAGGAGCAAAGCATCTTCCTGACCCTAAGCAAAACAACGATAAGGAGCAATTCATCCCCTCAAGGAACTCGAAGAGCGGCAGTGGTGGAATGGCTGTAGCACGGCAATAACAACGACCAACGACGATGACAGAGGGGTCCAAATATCTCCCATGGCAGCAACATGGGGCAAAGGCTCACAGCACCGACTTAATAGGCCAACCGAAGACTGAATACCTAAAGCGGCACAACCACAGGGAAAGAAGGTGGCAACCTTGAACAACATGACGAAGGCGGTCTCCAGCAATAGGGACAATGGCCACCAACGCTAGACCACGAGAAGTATGGGTGCCTGCTGCAAAGATTGGTGTTGCTTGGGGGAGATGGTGGCCATTAGTTAGGGGAGAGCAGATCTAGCTACAAAGGGATCGGGTCCAATGACGACAACCGCAGGCGTGGTGGCGACAACGTGCTTGCTAGGTAGCATCCTCCACAATAATATTGACGAATATAACACTATAAAATTTATAAAGCAATGCTGGTGTATCATCTAGTAACTAAAAGATGATATCAGAACAACCCACAACACCGAGTTCTTACTTGTATTTTGGCTGCACACCCATGTTAATACATTCATTCTGAAAGCGCGCCCTCAACAAAAACACTGCAAGTAGCTATATTTGAGATCCAATCTAGAAAAAAAAAAGATCTTAGTCGTGTACTCGTGTTGGTCTTACGCATGTTGCTTCTTATGCTTCTTTTTTTGAACTCATGCTTGGACAATTCAGATCTGAGAGAAAAAAAAATAGTCATCGAGATGATGTTGTGTAAAAAAAAAATCTTCCAGTACGATCCACGAGACGAGGTGGGATGCAAATAGCCAGCCATGAGCTATATTGTTAGAACACTGCAATGCAAATCCTTGCTTAAGCTTAAAAGTCAACTCCCGAGGCCCTAGCTATAAACACTCGAGGGCACCCGTTGCTTTTCATGCCAAAAAACACCCAAGCCCAAATCCGGGAACGGCATCAGCCGCTGTAGATTGGCAACAATGGCTTCGGCGGCAACAGCGACAGGCGGGGCCGCCGCGTCGCTCGTCTCCCGCCGCCGCCTCCTCCCCGTCGCCGGACGTCCCGCTGTCCCCCACTCTGCTCCCCTGCGCGTGCGCCCAGGTATCGTACTCAAGTACTCGTGTTCTGAACTGACTGCTCCGTGCTTCTTGGACCTGGGGTGTGTTTAGATGGACCCTGTTTAGTACCTCAACTTTCTCCTAAAATTCACTATGCAAAAAGAAAATTCCCCGTCACATCAAAATGTCGGCACACGCATGGAATACTAAATGTAGATGAAATAAAAAAATAATTGCACAGTTTAGATATACTTTGCGAGACGAATCTTTTGAGCCTAGTTAGACCATAGTAGGACAATATTTACCACAAACAAACGAAAAGTGCTACAGTGGTTTTACAGTGCTTTTTAGTTCGAAACAGTGTTTTTTCAACCATCTAAACACACCCATGGTTGAAAAAACACTGTTTCGAACTGAAAATAGGACAATATTTACCACAAACAAACGAAAAGTGCTACAGTGGTTTTACAGTGCTTTTTAGTTCGAAACAGTGTTTTTTCAACCATCTAAACACACCCATGGTTGAAAAAACACTGTTTCGAACTGAAAAGAACTGTAGAACCACTGTAGCACTTTTCGTTTGTTTGTGGTAAATATTGTCCTACTATGGCCTAACTAGGCTCAAAAGATTCGTCTCGCAAAGTACATCTAAACTGTGCAATTATTTTTTTATTTCATCTATATTTAATATTCCATGCATGTGCCGGCATTTTGATGTGACGGGAAATTTTCTTTTTGCATAGTGAATTTTGGTTGGAAATTGAGGTACTAAACAGGCCCTGGATATGCATGCGTCCCCTGCTCCTCCTGTTGCGCTTGTACCGTACTACGGCTAGTGAAGACTGCAGAGCAGGCCAGTAATAATTGGTACGTACGATCCCAAACGTGGCAGCGCACGGGGCCAGTGATGTGTAGTAGCACCAATTTTTCTAGTACACTACGAGCAGTGGTGCTGCCTAGGCGAAGCTTCGATCAAGCTCACGGTGGGGGCCCACCGCCGACCGGCAGTTGTGTCTCCATATCAATAATTATGGCTGCGTTTGGACGCGATGGATAAGCGGTGGGATATAAAAAAGCGTGTTGCGTTTGTTTGCCTGGATAATAACATCGGGTAGTGTGTAGCTGGTGTACGATTTTTCCACTTACCCTTTGTCTTTTGTTATTTTAATATATTTTACCGTCTGCAATGCCTGGTCACCGTACACTGCCATCGCCAGGCTCCCTCCAGTATCCCGTATTATCAACTTTGGGTGGGATACTGGGATAATACCGAGCAACGCGTTATCTGGTATATTATCTGGTCACGTTTGGCTATTGTAGAGATAATTTTGGCTAAATTCACGTTATCTCTGCCCATCCAAACACCCCCTATATGTGAGGCACAAAAAAGCCTCGTAAGTCATACAAGGTCCTGATTCATCACTATTTTAACTATTCTTCAGTTTATCTACAATGCAACATTTACGTTAAACAATACAAACCAGTGTTTCAGAGAACCCAATGAGTCCCATTTGGACTTATTAGCCTCAGAACCGGTGATGCACGGCGGAACATCACCAGCAGCACGTCGTGAAAAATGTCTTGTCGAATTTCTTCCACCACCACCACATTTCAGTGGAAAAAACGGGTCCTTTCCTACTCAGTTTTCTTTCCTTCAATTAAAAGAAGGTCCGCCTGCACGTGCAGACGGTGCAGTGACCAAACTTGACACCCACCCGTTGAGGACCTTTGAATATCCGATTAAAACAAACAACCCAACGGAAAAGGAAAATACCCACGCGCATCACCCTTCGGTCTTTGTTTGGATACTTATGAATTGAAATGTATTGGTGTGAAACGAAAATGATTGAAATTTTTTTAAATTATCGTAGATTTAAATACATTTCAATTCTTTCCATCCATTTCAATTCACGTGCATTCCACTCTAATCCACGTGTACTCAAACAAAGCCTTGGATGGGATCCACCACCCCACGCCCATCCCTCCATCACACCCATAATATCATTTGAGACCTCTAATCCCAACAATGGAGTTACCAATACTGCCCTCGATTAACCCCCCCTCGCTTTCCTCCCCCAAACCTCCTGACAACCATATCCGAGCGAGCGAGAGAGGGAAGGCAGCCGGCAGCCACACCAGCCAGAGCCACCACTGGGCTGCTCCTGCTCCCGCGCCTGCAAAGTACAGCCGGACATCCGCTTCCATTAACTGAGCCGGCGCCGCGGCGGCGGATCAGCAACAGCAACAGCAGGAGGGGCTTCGATTCGGCGGGCGGGCGGGCGCAATAAATCTTGGGTCGCCCCCACCTCCCCACCCCATGGCACGGAGGGCCGCCGCCTCGCTCGTCTCCCGCTGCCTCCTCGCCAGGGGGGCCTCTGCCGCCGCGCCGCCCGCCCTGCCCTCTGCGCTGCGCAGGCCAGGTAGTATTCGCTTCCACTCGATTCGGATTCGGTTGGTGGCGTCCCATGTCCCGTTGGTGGAAACAAAGTTTCCGTTTTGTACGGGTTCTTCATCTTGGCTTGATTACTGTTAGTTGTTGATATCGCCGTTTGCGTCGAGGTTTATTGTTTTTTTCATTTCCAGTTTGTTCACATCTCTTCAAGGGATCTTTTTTGATTGGGTTCTGGATCTGAGCAGCAGTCGACAAAGAACACGTAGAGAAACAATCCATTCACTCAAAAACATTTTTTTTTGCACGACGATATAAATCTACACGGATACTGGGGATATATACATATGTTAGAGATAAAGATTGGAATCCCTCTAGATCGCTCTGAGTCTAGCTTTGCTTTCCTTTTTGTCCATTCTTGTTTTATCCTTTAATTATTGGTTTATAGTAGACGGCTGATGTAAACGTTGAATCTAATAGACTACTTGGCCCTTTCTTAATACGAAACCATGACTGGCCGGCAATGTCTCTCAAATTATTTCTCCTGAACGATCTACGTGTGCCTACAGTAGCAGCCCCGATCTCTTGGACATATCGTCCTTGAAACTCTTCCACTCCATTTCCATCACACGTAGCTTTTGCCCACTGCCTTCATGTGTCCTCTCTCTCTGCTCAGCTGAAAGGGACGGATTCTATGTGAACAGAGGACAATAAAAGCTATATGGACAGGCTCTTCACGACTCGGTGTATGTTGCTTCTTCGGCTTGTGCGTCATCGGTGAGTCATGGAGTAACCAGGAGCTTGGACTTTTCCTCTTCGGTGCGCCCCGGAGATAAGATTTCTTGGGACGTGATAAGACGCCGATTTTTCCTCCAGTCCTTATCGGTAGTGGAAATCAGAGCTTTCCGTTGGCTGCAGTTCTGTTTCCTACTCAACTGCATAATATTGGATTATTGGTGGAGAGGCTCAGCCGCTCACCTAACCACTTTCCTAATCTTACGTATTGCAAACAAAAATCATGATTTGTTTGGTCAAATCTCTACGTGACCAGACTGTAATGTGAGATATATTTCGTAGTAGTAAAAATGTAAAAAATAGGGGGATGGAAGATAACTGGCAAAATGATGTGCCCTTGCCAAATCTGCAGAATTTTTGGGTTTTCTGCATTTTTTTAGCTACTGAACTGTCTGCCGGTTGGCAGTTGCCACTGCTACCGTGCCACCTATATGGCGTGCTTCACCTAACTCTTTGCAGCTCTCCACATGTTGCCAATAGCCGAATATATATGACCATCAACTTAATAAAAACGTCCTAGAAAAAAACGGCAACTTCGTCTGTCACCTTTTGCAACATCGACATTTTTCCCAGCTTGATTGATCGGAAGATACTTGACAAAATGAAGTGTTCAGGTCTTCATGAACAGCCAACCTCCACCTGTTCTGCTCTAAAATCTACATTTACGAAGTAATGTGGTATTTGCAGTCCCCTTGTTGCTTAATATGCATATTTTTGTTATATCGAACTCAAAGAACAGATTCACCACATGCATGGAATAATTCTATATGACCAATTAACGGTTTTTCTTATTAAGTCAAGAAGGATAGCACATATAGTACGCTTTTGTCACTAGATGTGATCTTGAGAGGCCCCGTTTAGCCTTATGTGTACCTAGATTCTAGACCTCATTGAATGTACTTGTTTCTTACAAAATTGCTATCTTTTTTGAGTCTTGACACATCTATGAGCAAAGTTCTATCATATCTTACCACGGTGCACGAATTCTGTCTGCAGATGGGACGAGTAGACTGTTGCCAGGGGTCCTCCAGAGGTTCAGCACTGCAGCAGCAGCGGAGGAGCCCATCGCACCCCCTGTCCAAGTGAACTACACAAAGCTCCTCATCAACGGCAACTTTGTTGATTCCGCATCTGGTTTGTAACTTGCATCTCATTCCTATTTGAGGGGTTTATGCTACTTCAGCTGATCAGCATGAGCTCAATTAGTGATCAGGCACACTTAATAATACTTTTTTTCAACAAAAAAATACCACTACTAACAAGGCTGGCTGGTTCCATGAGGACTGGACAAATCTGGATTGGATTTTGTTGGTTAGTACCAGTGTAGTGTGAGGGGCAAACGAAGAGTAATGACAGTTCCATATCTTCTGAAATGTTTTGAGCTGCTATTCCATTGAAGAAGCAAAAATGCATATTTGTTTAGAGTACAAACCCACACCCTTCTACATCATTCTTCTTTAGAAACTAGGCCTCACTTTAAAACACTAAAATTCTATGAGTTTTTAAATTTTATTGTGAAACATATATTTGCTAAAATATTGCCTAATGTAAACCTGTCACATGGAAAAGGTTTATTCTTGCTTTCCATGTTTTTTATGATAAGAGAAATCAAACTTACCGTCTGCAATGTGCATTTTCTTATCAGGCAAAACCTTCCCAACTCTGGACCCTCGTACAGGGGAGGTGATTGCTCATGTGGCTGAAGGGGACGCAGAGGACATTAACCATGCAGTTGCAGCGGCCCGCAAGGCTTTTGATGAAGGGCCATGGCCCAGGATGACTGCCTATGTAAACACTCAGCTTGATATTTTAGTTTCTGTTGTGTCATGGCCTTCAACCATGCTCACAGATGGTTGAAATTTACCTTTGCAGGAGAGATCCCGTATCTTGCTGCGATTTGCTGACTTGATCGAGAAGCACAATGATGAGCTGGCTGCTTTGGAGACATGGGACAATGGGAAGCCATATGAGCAAGCTGCCCACATTGAAGTACCAATGATGGCCCGTCTTATGCGTTACTATGCTGGTAAGTGATAACTACCATTTGATATTAACTGATGAAACTTTTCAAGCACAATACAACATAATTAGATGTCTAATTCAGTTCCATTTCTTCTTTTTATCTGCAGGTTGGACTGATAAGATCCATGGGCTTGTTGTGCCGGCTGATGGCCCACACCATGTACAAATCTTGCATGAGCCAATTGGCGTTGCAGGTCAGATCATCCCATGGAACTTCCCACTTCTGATGTTTGCTTGGAAAGTTGGCCCTGCTTTGGCATGTGGGAACACTATTGTGCTCAAGACGGCTGAACAAACTCCTCTGTCGGCTTTGTATACTGCCAAGTTGTTGCATGAGGTTGGCACAACTAATCTTTCGCTTCTCTTTGGTATTTGTTTAGTTCTTTCTCAGTGTGACTTTGTCCCAATGCATATATAGGATCCTTTTAAATAACTCATACCATCTATGTAGAATGATGTAAAGAAGGGCACAGTTTTATCTTGAGGGCTAAAAATCCCAATGTGACCGTTATGAAAAGTCACATCTTATTTTCATATAGAGAAATATAAAGGATCCGCGTGCCTACTTTGGCAGGTGTTAGTTGTATCGTGGTTTAGAACTGTGGATTAATCAGGCTAATACCACATCTATTGGAACTGTATATGGAAACTACTATCAAATATGTATAACTAACCACATTTACAGATCGAGCTGTGCTTTGAGCATGCAATGAGGTAGTTGTTAGTTATGATATATAAGGAATAATGTATTATATAGCCTGTACATTTTTTTTTCAACCAGAGCTGATCATACCTTGCATGTTAAATAGGCTGGACTCCCTGAGGGTGTTGTGAATGTTGTATCTGGTTTTGGTCCTACTGCTGGTGCTGCTCTTGCTAGTCACATGGATGTTGATAAGGTAAACATTTAAATTTTTGAAATTATTGTATTTCGTTTGTAGATAGTGTCCAGGATAACTATATATTTGGACTAATATAGTTCTTTCCTTGAACAAAGCTTGCTTTTACTGGATCTACCGATACTGGCAAAATTGTTCTCGAGTTAGCTGCAAGGAGCAACCTTAAGCCAGTGACACTAGAGCTAGGAGGCAAGTCTCCTTTTATTATCATGGACGATGCTGACGTTGACCATGCTGTTGAGCTTGCACACTTTGCACTATTCTTTAACCAGGTATTTGTTGGTATAATGCCTAAATAAGCATGATAATTGTGTTTTCAGTTCCCTTTTACTTAAATATCTTTCTTGACATGAATTTGTCAGGGACAATGCTGTTGTGCTGGATCTCGCACTTTTGTACATGAGCGTGTTTATGATGAGTTTGTGGAGAAGGCAAAGGCCCGTGCATTGAAGCGCGTTGTTGGCGACCCATTCAGGAAAGGTGTTGAACAGGGTCCTCAGGTACACATTGTTCTGATTCAGATTATTTAGTTCCCAACCTCTACAGGCACGCTGCCAGCCATTAATTCGGTGGACCTCCTCGAAGTTTGGCATTTTTTTCTCTTAGTAGTTTACATCGCTGATAAACTCATAAAAGCGTCTCAGTTCACCCAGTGAGACTACATTGGCAAGTACATTGCCAATTTTTCTTCAATACAACTAATGCAAGTTTTAACAATTCCTTCAATGTTCAATCAACAACTACCATATAATATAATCCTGCAAGTACCTTTTTACGAGATTGATGACCATGTTCACTACTGTAAGTCTACATTTCCTCCACATTTGGACTGCTTAAAACTTACAATTTTTGTTCCTTTCTAGATTGATGACGAACAATTCAACAAGATCTTGCGGTACATTAGGTCTGGTGTCGACAGTGGAGCCACCCTCGTGACCGGTGGTGATAGGTTGGGTGACAAAGGTTTCTATGTCCAGCCAACGATTTTCTCAGATGTGCAGGTAAGCTTTGACTGCACAGAACGAAGTACTACTACAAAATTTCTGTTTATGTCTCTTGCAACATATGCTTAATGTTCCAATAAAGGCAAAAAAAGAAGATATGCTTAATGCTCATGATATGGCTGTTACAGGACGGCATGAAGATTGCTAAAGAGGAGATATTTGGACCTGTGCAGTCGATCCTCAAGTTCAAGTGAGTATTGTTGTCTTGTTGATGTATCTAATATTTGAAACTCTGAGTAATAACCAAGCAATCAAGAAGTACAAAGAAATCTTAAGCAACAATCGACTGGGTCTATAACTTCTGTGCTTCCTCAACAGGGATCTCAATGAGGTTATCAAGAGGGCGAATGCAAGTCAGTATGGATTGGCCGCCGGTGTGTTCACCAACAACTTGGACACGGCCAACACCCTGACGCGCGCACTCAAGGTCGGGACCGTCTGGGTGAACTGCTTCGACATCTTTGACGCCGCAATCCCCTTTGGCGGGTACAAGATGAGCGGCATCGGGAGGGAGAAGGGCATCGACAGCCTGAAGAACTACCTGCAAGTGAAGGCCGTAGTCACCCCTCTCAAGAACCCTGCGTGGTTGTAGATGCCGAGGTTCATTTCCTCACGACACCCTAAACAATGTGAAAATGGCGACAATAGGATCGATGATGATGAAGAAGACTAATAGTATAATAAGATTTGCCCTAGCCTGGGTTGTCAAATATCTGTAATAAGCCTTTTGGTTGGTGCCTATCTTGTGTAATTTGGTTTCTCCTTTTTTCATACGAGACAAGACTATCATATTGTAGCAGCGGATTTGCCAGTTCATTATGAAAAAGTTGTTGGGATTGAGAACAAGTGCCCGTGGCAGCACATTTCGATCATTTGCAAATAGCACGCCAGGCGAAGATGTTTCTCCACCATACCCAGAAGGCCAGAAACCATATCTATCTTTTGCGTATTCTGTATCCTATACACAAGGATGGTTTTTCAAAATAAACACTCCACTCATATTCCAGAAATATCCTCAAAGTTCTTTTACAAGGAGGAGATGTGGAGCTATTGAAAACAGGAAAGAAGAAAAAAGAAAAAAAGAGAGAAAAACGTCAAAAGAGGGATCCAGAAAAAAATAGAGTTTTGCCATCAAGACCATATTCTTTCATATACATGAGTTTAGTACGATGGACTCATTTGTTCTACATGCTATTCCACTTGTGTTATCTTCTGGTGTGTGTCTTCTCTCTTACTGTAGAAACACCATTCCATTTGATCGGGATAAAAGGTATCACAAACTTCACTAGGACCAATTTTTGACTTAACAAAATACATATCATAGGTACGCTTTCTTTATCCATCCCTTGAGCACCACATAAGTCTTTAGTCGATAGAGAAAAGAATGGCCTAAGGCCTGGTGAGGGAATTTAGTGTTTTGATATCAAAATCCTCCGAGCATGAAACAGGAAAGCAGATAGAGTTCGGTGACTCTTTGCTAAGATTGTTCCATCTCCCAATCGCTAAAGACGTGATAAGAAAAAAATAAGCCCCGCATGTATGGATAAAAAAGGTTGGGGGTACACTTATGCCAGTTTGTTCCATCATAAAGGTAGAAATGTTTGGTTATACATTTAGTACTTGCAGGCATTAACGTTGGCGCAACTCATGATGCGTCGAGCTTAAGTCTTTGCTTTGCTTGAGTATATGCTTATGTTCAAGCTTGGTGGTGTGTTGGCTGTCGTTATTACACGATCTCGACCGCTTATGATTCAATGAATAAATGGGGGTATAAGCAAATTCTATGCATTGTGCACTTTGCACTGATGAATTCCACGAGTTTGGTGGGTTTCAGTGTTTTGCAGGGAGACGCTCAAATTCTACAACAATATACATAAAATGGACCAAGAGGGAATTGGACAATGGGCCGGGGTTCAGGGCCATGGCCAATCGACCTCACCCTAGGATGTTCGGCACCACCTCAGGTTGCCTAGCCCCACATGCAAGCTGGCTGGCCTGCACCATTGCCACCGACCCCCTCTGTCCTATCTCAAGAGACATGGCACGGCACCTGCATACCAAGAAGCACAACATGAGTGGCTTCCAACTGTGGGATGAAGGAGAGAATTAGACATAAGGAATTAGAAGGCAACCACACTTGGGCCAACACTTGGATTGGTGACATCAACAATCCATGCATACATCCTAACGACCAACCAATGAGTGCCAAATGTCAAGAAAGTTATTTGGACAACATGCAACAATGCTGCCCGAACAAGTTGGGAGGCCGCCCAGCCAAACCCCTTGGCCGTCTAGTATGTGCGGCACATGTACAATTGTTACCTACTTCAGGAGGTTTCTTTAACCATTGATGAAGCAAAGACGATGGATCCAAGCGCCAGCCTACCAAGGGGGAGGCCGCTGGGCCCCACTTCACAATTGTATGCAAGCTTTCTTCAATCCTAAGCAACCATGCATGCGAGGTTCCTTCATATGCAAGCAGAAAGGGAATATTCCCTTGGATCAAGGATTCAAGGGAGCATATCCACCTTTCAAGGCATCTCCCCCACTATAAATAGAGAGGCACCGTTTCACTCTCACTTGTACCATTCACCATGTAACACTCTCTCCCTCTTTTGGAGGTGCCCCTTGGGTGGTGCTTCCACTCCAGAATTCATTGTTTAGCTGGGAATTAGAATAGGCTTTGTTGTCCTAGAGTCAGTCGGAAGTCTTGGGTAATGTCTTTGTAACTCTTATCTTTTACATTACCATCCAATTGACAAGTGTGAGCATTTACTTAATTTATTATGTCGCTTTTCTTCGCCTCTATTTAATAACTCGATTGGTGTAGTTGCATTTTCCTTTCTGGGCACCAATTCGAGGCCTGAATTGTGCTAAGTTAGAATTGATTGAGCTTAGTTATGCTTGCTGGTTCTACAAGCCACACCTAGTCCTTCGGGTCTAGACTGGTTAGTTCTTCTTCCTTTGGCCAAGTTAGAATTGATTGTTGTAGCGTGCTATCTTCCTCATGTAGATCTGGTTAGTAGTCCCACCTAGTGATATTGGGTGTGTCCTATGTATCCCGACCTTGTCATTTGAGAAGCCCGTAGGCGGTAGCTAGCTCTCCCTTAGCTGGCCACTATTGTGGGGGATAAATATCCCCTGGCTCCTCATGGCATGGATTCAAGTCATGGGCTAGTGGAGGGCTAAAGATGATCGGTCGGCCGAGTTACTGGACCGACCGAATAACTCGAGCCCAATTATGAAGGTATCAAGTCGTGGAGATCAAGACAAGGAAGTTGTAGTCAAGGAAGCCTTCATGAAGCGTGCTGCTCGGATAGATCTTTCGGGTATTGACGAGCTCAAAGATGGAAATAGTATAGATTGTGGATTTCATGTGACGTGTTGTAATCTAAATCGACTAGGAATTGTAGAAGGAAACCGACTTGTAACCCAAGCCACGCCGGATTATATAAGGCGGGTAAGGGATCCCTACGAGGCATCTCATCACATATAGACACACGCCCTCGTAACCTCGCATACCGAAGCCCTAGCCCTCATTTTAATCTCAAATACTCATTATCAATACAATCAGCAGCAAATAGGACGTAGGGTGTTACGCATTTTGCGGCCCGAACCTGTATAAACTCGTGTTTTCTGTGTTCTTCGTTGTGTTACACGTGAACCATCAAGCTACGGTCGGACTCGCCTGCCCTAAAAGCATCACGTGAGGCATCTCGTGGTGTACTGTCGGACTAAAACCCCGACAACTATCTACCCCCGACCACCTTGGGATTGTAGAATTTCGCTCGATGCAAGACTATAGTTTCATTTCAATTCTTTTGACCTTAGCATAGATAAATCTTGTGTGCCAGTAGAGATGGAAGACCAAACCTTAGCCTTTGACTCATTGTCCTTCTATTATACTTGAACTCTTGCCAATGGTGTTCGGCATCTATCCCATGGTGTTTGGTTATTACTTTTCTAGCTATCATTTGTAATGATTGAGTTGGTAGTAGCTAGGTGTTCGATGAATTGGTATTCGATCTCGATGCTTACTCATAAAAATAAATACGATACCCTAATATACTCTGAGGTAAAGTGCTACAACGGTGATTCCATGCGCTTGCGGAATATTCGCATTGTTTTGGACATAAGACTTTCAACACCTATCATGCTTGATTAGACTTTGTTTAATTCCTCCTGATTAGATGTTCTAATTATGTTCTAGTTGCTTATCATCTAACTTTGACTTATATTAGAGGTATATTAGAGATAGATTAGACAACCCCGAAACCTTAAGTTTACCTTAAGTTTGGGATAATTCATTTTCTTTTGTTGTTTCCACAGATTGAAAAACCCTCGATACTCATCTTAGGGAAACGTTACCCTGATATTATTGCTTGCAGTATAAGGTTTGGAATGCTTAAGTGCCATCAATAGCTATCGCCTCCCTACGACACTCTTTCTCCAACTTGTTCAGGAGCTACTGGGACGTGATGCGACTTCTCTTATGGCGGGTTAGCATCGGTGACCTACCACGACATGGTGTGTCAACAGAAGGAAAATGATCTCTGTGCGGCTTACTGGGGCTACCAATCTTGACAAATTTAACTGGGAACAACTTTTGGTACACCTTCATGGGTTTCCTATCAAAGATCAGCTTGCCCTACTGATGGCTACCTGGATCTACTGCCATGGCACTTTACAATCATTAATATTGTGAGTAAATGAAATGTGCCACTTATAGTAAGCCATGTACTTTACGTCATCAGTTGATGGAAGCATATGATTGGCTAGCAGCTTAATCTACTTTTCAATGAGCAAGAGATCGAATATCTTGTTGGCCTTGGTGACAAGGATCAAAGTTGAAGTGCTCCTTGACATCTTACCCTCTGAACCAGGGGCACGCAATGACCAAGGACTTGTGGGACCACTCTGCCACAACCACCTCATGTTCATCACCTTCTTGTCATTGAAATTCAAATAGGTGACTGGCTTCCTCTGGCGGACGTCGTAGTGGTGCCTCTCATGGGAAGATACTTTGTGTAGTAGGTGATTGAGGATCTCAAAATTTTGGCCGACAAACCGCTCCTTGAGAGGGTCTATCAATCCCTGGCATGCAAGGTCGGGCATATCTTTGTTGGGTGCTTGTAGAGAGTAACAATTGCTTCTGACCTATCCCAACCTATGAATATAATCTTTGATCGATTCATTCAGTCTATGCTTCATAGAAGCATGGTCAACCAGTCCCATATGTTGGATTCGTGAGCCAAACTCGCTCTCTTGCCATGCCTTTGACTCACAAACTCGAGTCGGACTCATTCACTGCGTTCTTGATACATTGTATCGAAAATGGGATTTCATTGAGGAAAGATTGCTCCACTGAGGCACTCCGCAGACTTGCGATGTCTACTTTCATTTGAATAGGAATGTAGGCATCTGTTGAGGAGCGAAACCCTATCCCCCATCTTTCGCTTCCCTCTTTAGATGAGAAGTTTCTTTTGCGGCGGGGGCTTCCATTCACTGGCGCAGACGACATACACATGCTCTCTTTATAAAGTTGTATTAGGGACTTAAGAAAGGTAGACCATAGTGGTTAGAAGCCATCTATCTTTGCCGATCTTACTGTCCCTTGAGTCCAATCTCGGGAGAGCGCTCAGCCAAGGTACCATACCCGGTGCCGGTGCCAATGCCAGAAAAGTTTAAGATCAACCCCCCTGTGGGGTTTTGGGGGGACCTTAATCTGGTCAAGCGAAGCGACCCCACTCACCCGAAGTGATTTGGAAAAATTCTTCTTTCTCGATGGTGATCGGTCATGGTATCTGTAAGGATCGGATGCCCAAGGGGGGGTGGGGTGAATTGGGCTATTTTCAAACTCTAATCGAAGATCCTTAACCTAACGACACTACAAATTAGCCCACTTCACCTTCTAAATGAAACTAAACTACTCAGCAAAGAAAGAAAGGCCTACACATGCTAGTTGAAAAGAAGACAACAACGGAAGCTACTACTAGCAACACCAATGACCATGAGAACAAGGGAGATACTAGCCAAGAAGAAGACTAAGCATGGTGACTACAAGATGCAATCCATGAAAATACGCAAAGAAACAAGAGCATCAAGTTGAGGAACAAAGGGGAAGAGACAACCGGATTTTTTTCCGTGGTATCGGAGGTTTGGCACACTCCCTTTGTCGATGTTGCAGCACACCCTAGAGTGTATTGCTGCCTCCCATGCTTGTGGGCGCTCACTAAGAGTCTTCGTTAGCCATCCCAGCAAGGTGGAGCTCAAGCCTTGTACACCGTTGTTCTTCGGGCTTCCACAAACTCCTTGGCAAGCTGCGAGAACGCACCCCGGTCACCAAGTCCGCCTAGGTGCTGCCAATCACCAAGAGTAACAAGCCGCCGGTCTTCACTTGATCTTGATCCTCACCAAGATGGATGCACACAAGCCTTGACCTTGATCTTGCTCTCAAAGTGTGAATTTGTGAGTGGTTGATGCAAAGAGTTGAAGCACAATGGCTCTCTGAGTGTATAAAGTTACTGGAGTATCAAAGAGCACCAAATGAACCGAAGGAACCCATATATATAGCCTCCCCATGCTGATAGACCCGTTCGAAAAGAGGGGGCTGACGCAGAGTAGAACGGATGGTCCGGTCTGCCCAAAAAGCGAGGACCAGACCATACGGTTCATGCACTTTTCAAACGGTCACTGAGTAATATAGGACGGTTCACGTACGGTCTTCACAGACCGTCCCATTTAACTTCCTGTCCGAGGGTTTTACCCCTGTGGGTTACATGGTACGGTCTTTGGACGGTTTATACAAATCGGACCATCCGGGCCAAGTATTTTGCTTCCTCTTTGCCAAAGTGAATCCCTCTATTTCTTGGTCCGTGGAATGGTCCGTAATCACTATACTAGACCTTTCTGTCCAACTGATTTCCATGGAGTCCAAACCGTAGAGAGAAAATCATGGTTGAAATCGGACTATCCGGTCCATGCAATTTCTGCTGTCTTTTATTTTCTTCAATTACTTTGACATTTTCTTGAGTTTCCTTGGACCATGTGTCTTTGTATCTTGCACCTTTGATGTATTTGAGACCTTAGGGTTATGTGTGCACCCATTACTTGGCAAATCACTTGATCAAACTACCAACCATCGGCCCCTCTTAATAGTGCGGACTCTAAAAAGCTAGAAAGCCCTATCTAAGCAAGGATCCACCTTCTCCTTTGATCCTTGACTCTAGAAGAGTCCTTAGCCTTTGAGATACGGATGAAAACCACGTCCGCTTCCATTAGAAGAATATTTGAATCATGGGCCATTCATATATTCCAATGAGCAACCATTTTAATATTTATTATTAAACCTGCATTCATTAGCTCATTAGTTCGCAATTAGGCTGTCATTCAATCACCGAAACTCACCTAAGGGCCTAGATGCTTACAATCTCCCCGTTTTTGGTGATTGATGACAAGCAAAATACGGCAAGAGTAGAGATGGTAAATAAATTATAAATTAAGAACAACGTCATTACTCTAGCTTTACACAAGGAATAGAAACAAACGAAGCTCAAAGGCTCACCCAGAGTGATATAGACATGACAAGACAGTGCATACACAAGTACCAAATGTCATGTCCATCCACAAAAGCCAAAAGATGCAAATATCATACAAATCAAGTCTAACAGCATGTCTCTCCAAAAGCCCACAAAGCAAAAGACAGCAAATAGATCCTACCCCTCTACCATCTCACTTCTAAACTATCTTTCCCTTTGTTATCAATGACCAAAGAGGGGAACTACGTACTCGGAGGAGAAAAAGGTCATGACGGCTCAGTGTGAAAGCGGGAGGGGTCCTCGTCATCGGAGCTGGTCAGCTGCTCAACAGCCTCATCTACTGTATCGGGAGGAGTGGAGGCAGGCTCTGTAGCAAGAGTCGTAGGCATTGACTGCTGTGCTAGTGTCTCGGACTGTGCCTGCTGCTCTGCCTTGGCAAACTGCTGTGTGTCTATCTCTCAGCACTGTCTCTGGCGGAGTCGAGTCTGCCTGTAAGCTCTGTGCAGCAGTGCTGTCTGGCTGTGTGACCAGCTCAAGGATTGTCTCTGCTGTCTGCTCAAGTACCTCCCGCCTAGAGAGGCTGCGTGTCTCGAGCTGGCTGGAGGAGGTAGGAGCAGCAGTGGTCACAACTGTAGCTTGGACCGGTGACTCAAAAGTGAGAGTCATAGCAGGTAGTGGTGAGAGCACTAGTCACAGGTCTGTCCGGAGCAGTGGTGAAAGAGGGAAAGTCCCTGGAGTGGTAACACCTACTGCCGGTGAAGGGGTGAGCTGAGGTGGAGCTGGCAGAGTCTATGGTGGCTGCGAATGTGGCAGACCAAGGCGACTGTGTACCTCAGACCTCAGAGCAGCTATCTTCTCCCTGTACTCATGCCTTTGGTCTCTGAGCAACGTCCTGATCTCCTCGAGTATCATGGTCTGTCGCTCCTGAAGTAGTAATAGATGTGCATTCTGCTCTCTCTGAGCTCTGGCCTGCTCTCCCTGCTGCTGCACTATAGCCTATAGAATGCTCGCTAGAGCGTCTAGCTGAGTAACCTGTGCCTGAGTGACCTGTGGGGGCCAGAGATGGTGAAGGTGGTCGTGTCTCTCCTGATCCTCCGTCCTCGTCATCGTGTGCAGCAAGCGGGAAGTACCGTGTCGGCTCCTCCTCCTCCTCCTCCTCCTCATCGAAGTCTAAGTCAGAGCTAGTGAAAAGGAAGAACGTCTCCACAGCCTCCTCAATCCTGTCGAGCTCCTCGTCCTCGGCCTACTGCTCAGCCCTCTCCTCAGCTGTGAACTGCTCACGGACTACTCTCGTTCCTCAGCCTCCTCTGCGGCTGTTATCACTCAATGCTGGCCTGTACAAGGGGAAGGTGGTACATGTGTCACGATACATGTCACGCGTCGGGGCATCCTGCTCTCCAAGCTGACTGAGAATCTTGCAGATCCAGTGAGCGTATGGCATTTGCCTCTTGGTAGGCATCCCATCGACTATCACGTTCTCCATATCAGCTATCATTATGTCTACAATATCAAAATCATGCTTGAGGGATACGCACATCAACACAGCCTGCTGTAAAGATGTCAGGCCCTCCTTGTATCCCGCCTTGGGGATCAAGGTCCTCCTCAAACAGTGTAGGAGTAGGTAAAACTCAGGGAGCAGTCTGTCCGGTGTCCTCGGGGTGTCAGCTGTCAGCGTGCCTCGGAACAGGTGCCGCACATGCTCAATCTCTGGAGCATGTCCTGGCTCCCCTGTAGGGTGGTGTCACTACATCGTAGATACAGGAGTGGATCTTGATCCCTCTCCGATCAACCCCTAGCAGCTCTGCTATCCTCGCTGGCACCAACCTATGCTGGGTCCCATCAAACATGAACTGAATGAAACTCTGCTCGTACCCTATGTACAGTGTGGCATAGAACACTCTGACCTAGTCCTCAACGTAGGTGCGAACGCGACTGACCAGCTCAACAAGTCCCTTGTACTGTGCAAAGAAAGGCCTGAAGTCCCTGCCGCTCATGGTCTGGAGTCTGCCGAAGTCGAGTGCAGCGTGCGGATACCGTGTCTAGAATGTTCTATGCCACTCAGAGCACTCTCGTACAGGCTCGCCTGTGCTAATGTCCAGAACCTCCCGTCAATCCTCAGATCTCGGGGCTGAGGATAGAACTCATAGGCTGTCATATCGTATCTGATGGCCTTGATCTGCTTGGTGGTCTAGGCCCTCAAATCTATCAGCTGAACTCCTTCCTCTCCAGTCACATGGCCCGGTGTGTGGAGTGTCCTGCAGCTCTCCCTCCTCCCCTGACTCGTCCTGCCTACCAAGCTGTCCAGCAGACGGGGTATCACCCCGTGAGGCTCTGGGCGACCACCTCGGCCCTATGGTGTAGACCCGCCTCGAGTGCGAGGGCGAGGTGTACTCTGAGAGGTGGTCGTCGCTGACTGTGGTACAATAGGACGCCTCTCACGAGTGGACCTACGTGGCTCTCCAATTTGCAGACTGCCCCCTGCTCCCCCTGTCTCAGCTCTCTCGTCTACCTCTACAACTGCCTATGCCCTGATCATATCCCTCTATGCCTTGGTCAGCTTCTTCTTCTTCGGCTCAGAAGGAGCTATCTTTTCCCTTCCTCTTGTCACCTGCCATCTGTCAAACCAAAACACAAAAGATAGGAAAGAAGAAAGTAGATGAGTATAGAAGATAACTAGACAAAGGAAAGAGCCTAAAGCAAAGCAATAAGAATTTTGATAGCCCAGCAAGTCATGTCGATTATCAAATCTTAGAAATTTTAGCTAAAGTTGCGTGACCATCTCACAATCATAGCCAAATTCCTTTGTCCATACTTAATCAACATGATAACTTGACTCCTCAAAGTAAATCATGCTAGGACTACAATGCTCCCCCTAAATCCATGCACATTGGTGATAAAATTTGAAGTCTAGTTCCCAAAAACAAGTCATTTGCATCATCCCCTACTCCAAATTCATGAATCTTGAGCCAATTTGACAAATTGGGACCTAGGGTTGTATAATTTTGGGAAAAATTGAAGATTACCGTGCCCAAACCCTAGGAACAAGAGGGAAACCAATAACTAACCGCCAGAGTCAAGGAGATGAGGTCGCCGGCAGTGTACGAGGAGCTGCGGTGGGAGCGGCGGCCGCGCAGGAGGAGGGCGACGGCAGAGGAGCGGGAAGTGGCGGCGGCGCAGGCGCGGGTGGAGCGGCGGCGCTGGTGGAGTCAAGCAGCGGCGCGGGACGTCGGCGGTGGTGCAACGCAGGTGCGGTGGCGCGACGGTGTGAGCTCGGGGACGAGAGAGAGAGAGGTGTGGCGGCGGCGTACGGAGAGGCGAATGGGGAAAAATGATTGGATGAGTTCATATGAGGTGGCCCCACCCGTCAGAAAACCTAGCAGACCGGAAGGTCCGCTTCTGTCAAACCGTACGAAACACCGTCCAAAATAACCTCTGATATGGGAAAAATTTTGGCTCATGGACCGTATTGTCCGCTCTGTGAAAAATGGCCAGACCGTACTAAATAACCAACTTGTCCGGTCTTTATAAGATTTGGCTTTTCCATGTGTGGGGGTAAAAAGGTACGGTCTCTGTTAACCGTACTAAGACCATTCCAATAAACCCGAGACCCCCAAACCTTCGGACACCAAGAAACATAGGACGGTCTAACAGACCGTACTATACTCCATCCCATTTTGGTTGAACTTCTCATTTTCCTCAGAAATTTCCTCTTCTATAGACCGTATGGTCCGCTCTGCACTTTTTCCCCAGACCGTACTATATTACTTTTCTATCCGGTTTCCCTCCATTTGGACCGTATGGTCCGGTCCATGTATCCTCTTAAGGAGCAGATAGTACGGTCTGTATAGAAATTGGGTTTTTCGCTGAATTCCTTTCCCACTTGGCCTTCCACATATAAGATTCAAATAAACACATGTGTTGGGCTAGCAGGAACGAAACCCTCACCCTTCAAAATAGTTTGCACCAAACTTGTGCATATAATTTTGTTTTTGCAAAAGGCAAGTAAGGATTCGATAAGAACCAAAGTAAATGTACGAGTCTTTTCCGAAGAGCTCAATAGAGATGGATTACTCTAGTCCTTTGGGAACATGACTCAATAAGCGTTAAGCACTTATAAAACATTAATTTGCCCACTCTTATGAGTTGAATGAATTGCATTGAGGGCAATACTTCTTTCTCATTTAGTGGCTCCTTTGTGACACTACCGCATGCAATGCCAAACAAGCTACCATGCAAGACAAGAAATTAAATATGCGTGCACATCTATATGACAAGAAAGATGCATTGCAAGAAATTGAATATAACTTGTCAAGTTTGAACCTCCCACAAGCTTCCTCAGGGTGAGCCCAACTATAAGCCTTGTTCAAAACCAAGTACCACCGACTCAAGCTAGACCCCGCTCACCCCTATCACCACCGACTCAAGCTAGACCCCGCTCACCCCTATCTTGAAGGAGTCTGAAAAGCACTTACTCATGGCAAAATGCATGCAATGCAAGATTATATGGCATGGCAACTTACATGAAGTTGGACCAGTCCAACGCGTTAAGCTCACTTTGCAAACTACAAAAGGTCTCCTCTCCTAAGGGTTTAGTGAAGATATCCGCCAATTGCTCTTCGGATCTCACTCCGGTTATGGTGATATTACCTTTGGCCTCATGATCACGCAAGAAGTGATGGCGAATATCAATGTGCTTAGTGCGAGAGTGTTGGACGAGGTTTTTAGCTATTTTAACGGCACTCTCATTGTCACAAAGGAGAGGCACTCTCATTGTCACAAAGAAGAGGCACAGAGCCACAAACAACATAGGCCTATATAGAATTTGGGCACAACATGCACCGGCCGCTATATATTCCGCCTCCGCAGTGGACAAAGCCACACAATTTTACTTCTTACTCGACCACAAGACTAGGGATCGCCTAAGCAAATGGCACCCTCGGAGGTACTCTTGCGATCGACACGGTATCCATAGAAATCCGAATCTGAGTATCCCAAGAGTTCTAACTTAGCGCCCTTGGGGTACCATAGGCCTATACTTGGGGTGTGCTTGAGATACCGAAGTATCCTCTTCACGGCCGTAAGGTGGGGTTCCTTAGGAGCCGCTTGGAAGCGAGAGCACAAACACACACTAAACATGATATCCGGCCTAGATGCGGTGAGATAGAGTAGCGAACCGATCATTGAGCAGTAGTTGGATTGATCAATGGGCTTCCCGTCCACATCGGCGTCGAGATGTTCGTAGACATTAGAGTGCTAATCGGCTTGCAATCACCCATCTTGAATTTCTTGAGAAGATCTCTACAGTATTTTTCTTGATGGATGAATATTCCTCCCTTCACTTGCTTGATTTGAAATCCAAGGAAGAAATCATATCACCAAGCTCATGGCTTAGTTTCTCGTTAGTGCAACCAAAGATAATATCATCAACATAGATTTGACAAATGAAAAGGTTCCCATTGATGTCTTTGGTGAACAATGTCATGTCAACTTTGCCGATCTTGAATCCTTGCATAATGAGGAAGTCCCTTAGTCTTTCATACCATGCCCGTGGAGCTTGCTTGAGTCCATACAAGGCCTTGTTTAACTTATAGACATGGTTAGGCTTCCTCGGATCTTCAAATCCGGGTGGTTGGTCAACATAAACAAGTTCATTAATGTAACCATTGAGAAATGCACTCTTCACATCCATTTGATAAAGTTTTATCTTATGATGTGAAGAGTAAGCGAGAAGGATACGGATGGCTTCAAATCGTGCAACCGGGGCAAAAGTTTCACCAAAATCCAAGCCTTCAACTTGTGCAAATCCCTTTGCCACAAGCCTTGCCTTGTTGCGCACCACCACACCATGTTCGTCTTGTTTGTTGTGGAACACCCACTTGGTGCCAATGATATTCTTGTCCTTTGGACGCTCTTCAAGCACCCACACTTCATTGCGAGCGAAGTTGTTCAACTCCTCTTGCATTGCTATGATCCAATCGGGGTCCTCAAGAGCTTACTCTACACAAGTAGGCTCCACACAAGAAACAAATGAGTAATGTTCACAAAATGAGACAAGGTTAAGAGATCGGGTTCTTACTCCCCTTGAAGGACTCCCAATCACTTGGTCGATGGGATGATCCTTGGAGATGCGTCCATGTCTCACTAGTGGCCTTCTTGGTGCCATGTGTGGTGCTGACTCATCATTTGATGCTTGTGGCATTCCTTGATCTTGATTATCCGGTACTTCACCATTTTCACCTTGTTCTCTCTCATTTACTCTTCCTCGTCCACTTGTGGCACCATGGAGGTGCTTGGTCTTGATGGAGAGTGTCCTCCCCCTTGATCATGGTCTTCATGCACCTCTTCCGGCTTTACATCTCCTATGGTCATATTCTTTATTGCATCGCGCAGAGGCTCATCATATACATCATTATGAGTAAACACCTTCCCTTGGGAGCCATTAGTCTCACCAAACTCTACGTAACACGTTTCTTCAATCATTTCGGTGGTTTGATTGAATACACGATATGCCTTTGATTTTGATGGATAACCCACAAAGAAACCAACATCGCAACGTTTTTTGAATTTACTGAGCCTTTTCTTTTTGTAGATGAAGCACTTGCAACCGAAGACCCGAAAGTAAGAGATGTTGGGTTTCCTCCCAATGAGAAGCTCATATGGTGTCTTGCCAAGTAGCCGGTGGAGATAGACACAGTTTGAAGCATGACACGCCGTGTTGATTGCTTCCGCCCAAAAATCTTCCGACGTGCCATAGTCATCCAACATAGCTCTTGCAAGAGTGGTCAATGTCTTGTTCTTTCTCTCAACAACTCCATTTTGTTAAGGTGTTTAGGTGACGTAGAATTAATGCTTGATGCCTTCCTCATCACACCACTCATCCACCTTGTAATTCTTGAACTCAGAGCCGTTGTCACTTTGGACCTTCACAATGTTGAGCCCGAACTCACGTTGAGCCCGCTTGGCGAAGATCTTGAACTTGTCCGGAGTCTCACTCTTATCTCCTAGAAACAAGGTCCAAGTATACCATGTAAAATCATCAACAATGACTAGGCAATAGAGATTACCACCAATGCTCTCATAAGTAGTAGGACCAAATAGATCCATGTGGAGAAGTTGGAGCGGCTTGGAAATTGAGACACAAGTCTTCATTGGATGGTGACTTGCAACTTTCTTGCCGGCTTGACATGCGCTACAAAGCTTGTCCTTCTCAAATGTAACATTCTTCACGCCAGTCACCATTCCTTTCTTGACAACCTTCTCGAGTTGGCTCACCCCAATATATGCAATGCGACAATGCCAAAGCCAACCGAAGGAAGACTTGGAGAAGAGGCATGTTGTTGATGAGGTTTCCATGTCACTACAGTCCACAAAGTAGAGACGGCCATGCCGGAACCCTTGAAACACCATGGACTTGTCTTTCTCACTTCTTACTACAACACCATTCTTGTCAAAAGCACACGTTAGACCAAGATCGCACAATTGTGCGATTGAGAGAAGATTGAAACTCAAGGACTTGACAAATAAGACGTTAGAAATAGACAAATCATTAGAGATAGCAATTTTACCCAACCCAATGAATTTGCCCTTTGAAGTATCACCAAAAAGGTGACTTGCTCTTTGTCTCCGGGGTCTTCTAGTGAGGTGAACATACCATCATTGCCGGTCATGTGTTCTGTGCAACCACTATCAAGTACCCAATGCTTTCCACCGGCTTTGTAGTTCACCTACACATAGAGAAGTCATTTTTGAGTTTTGGGCACCCACACATGCTTTGGTCCTTGCACGTGAGTGACTAAGACTTTGGGGACCCAAAGTTGCTTGGGGAGCTTTCCCTTCTTGCTCTTAATGTCCTTGCCAATGAACTTTGCCTTCACCTTGCCATTAACCTTGCTCAACAAGTAGATGTTATTATCATATATGGATTTGAAGTTATAAGGCAATTTAGGAGGAGGGCGGTTAGGGATGGGACACTCCCTAGTGTGATGACCGGTGATCATGCAATAGTTGCAATAGGAGCCCACTCCTTTGATGTAGCTATCATTGACCTTCGGTGAAGAAGTGTCATCCACCTTTGGTGGCTCGGGGTAGGATCCGGCCCTCTTCCTTCATAATTGCGGAGATTGTGGAACAATATTTCTTGATGAATATACTGTCCTCTATTGAGCTTACCAAGCCCACTTTTCAATCCTTCAATTTGAGCCTCCAATTCTTTCACTCTTTCTTCTTCACACTTAGGCAAGTCATTAGTAGCAAGAGGACCGGGAGCAAGATCCTCACAAGAGGTAAAGGCATTGACCTTGACCACATGGGAAGTGGTAGAGTGCTCAAGACTTGAGTCAATGATCTCATAGGCAATTTCAAGCTCTTGATACTTGTGAGTCAACTCTCTATGCTCTTGCGCAAGCCTCTTGTACTTCTCCTCATTTATCTTGCCAACGTCATGATTTTTGGAGTGGACCTTGACAAGGTCTTCATGTTTGGCAAGTAATGAGTTATGAGAAGCCTCGAGATCAATGTGCAACTTCTTTAGAGTCGAGTTTCCCTCCTCAATTTGCTTGACATATGCTTTGGTCTTAACTTGCTCTTTAAGCAAAGCATTATGTTTTTCAAGCAAATCCGGGTCTCGTTTACTTTAGCAAGAGTGCTCTCAAGATCTTTTACATTGCCTTTTTCCCTCTTGATCATGGAAACGTGCTCATCGATCAAAGAAGCAACCTTATCGGGAGAGAGCTCATCATCACTATCATCTACTTCTATTTCCCGTACCTTGGAGCTCTTTGCCATGAGACACATGGGCGGCGGAGGAAGTGTTGGCCCCTTGGTGGAGATAGCAAGCCCGGCAAAGTCATCATCATCACTTGAGCCTTCACTTGTCTCTTCATCGGCCACCCATTCATTTGTTTCACACATGAAGCTTCTTTGGGGACCTTTCTTCTTCTTTGGAAAGAGCTTTGACTTGGAGTCATTCTTCTTCTTGTAGAGGGACTTGCGCTTGGGCTTCTCTTTCTCTTCATCATCGGATTCATCTTTCTTGATCTTTCCCTTGCGCTTGTCCGGCTTGGGGCACTCATAAGAGATGTGGCCATTTTCACCACAATTGTAGCATTTCTTCTTGTCATCTCTCCTTGGCCGGAATGCCTTCCTCTTGGAGTCAAAGTTGAACCCCTTCTTGTTGATCTTTGCATGAAGGCGGTTGAACTTCTTCATCATGAGAGCGAGTTCGGCATCATCCTCATCACCACTTGAGTCATCATATTGCTCTTCTTGCTCTTCTTCACTTGAGGAGCTTGGAGGTAGAGATATCACCGTCTTGGGAGTGGGGGCTTTCTTTGTCTTGGCCTTAAGTGCCATGGTCTTGCTTGGAGAAGACTCTTCCATAATGCCAAGAACCCCCATCTCATGAACTCAAATTTGGCTCACCACCTCACTCACTTCAAGAGTATCAAGATTCTCCTTTTGAAGCATGGTGTTGATGATGTTGTACTTGGGCTTAATGAGGATGCGAATGATCTTCTGGTTGATGGTGCCCTTGTCAAGTTTACAAACATCAAGAGCATTAATGTCCTCAACGATGACATTCAAGCGTGAATACATGGAATTGCAATTTTCATAAGAATGCATCTTGAAGTCATCATATTTAGCCTTAAGCACATGATATTTTTGATCTCTAACTTTAGTAGTGCCCTCATGGATTTTAACAAGCTCGGCCCAAATATCACAAGCATTAAGTTTGCTCGAGACCCTAGCAAGCACCTCTTGGCTAATGCTCTCAAAGATAGCCTTTCAGGCCGTAGCATTCCACTTGATTTGGTCATTGGTGTGAGGCGTAATGAAACCATACTCGATAGCTTCCCATACTTCAGGGGCAATCGACTCAAGGTATGCTTGCATGCGAGCTTTCCAATAGCTAAAGTTATTTTCCTCAAAGTAGGGGACCGAGCCACCCATCTTTGACATCTTGCTCTAAGCGGTGAAACTTAGTGATCCAATGAGCAACGAGGCTCTGATACCACTTGTAAGGATCGGATGCCCAAGAGGGGGGGTGAATTGATTTCAAACTCTAATCGAAGATCCTTAATCTAACGACACTACAAATTAGCCCACTTCACCTTCTAAATGAAACTAAACTACTCAACAAAGAGAGGAAGGCCTACACATGCTAGTTGAAAAGAAGACAACAACAGAAGCTACTACTAGCAACACCAATGACCATGAGAACAAGGGAGATACTAGCCAAGTAGAAGACTAAACATGGTGACTATAAGATGCAATCCATGAAAATACGCAAAGAAACAAGAGCATCAAGTAGAGGAACAAAGGGGAAGAGACAACCGGATTTTTTTCCATGGTATTGGAGGTTTGGCACCCTCCCCTAGTCCACGTTGCAGCACACCCTAGAGTGTATTGCAGCATTCCATGCTTGTGGGCGCTCACTAAGAGTCTCCGTTCACCATCCCGGCAAGGTGGAGCTCAAGACTTGTACACCGTTGTTCTTTGGGCTTCCACAATCTCCTTGGCAAGCTCCGAGAACGCACCCCAGTCACCAAGTCCGCCTAGGTGCTGCCAATCACCAAGAGTAACAAGCCGCCGGTCTTCACTTGATCTTGATCCTCACCAAGATGGATGCACGCAAGCCTTGACCTTGATCTTGCTCTCAAAGTGTGAATTTGTGAGTGGTTGATGCAAAGAGTTGAAGCACGATGGCTCTCTAAGTGTATGAAGTTGGTGGAGTGTCAAAGAGCACCAAGGGTCCTTTTGGTTGGCGGTATTTGGAAGGATGGAGCCGTTCCATCCCATTTTGGAGGCTGTTTGGTTGGTGGACATGGGAATAGAACCATCCTAGGTAGGGAATATCCCGCAAAGATTTGGGACGAGCGTGTCCCCAAAAATCGGTCGGATACGCTCGTCCCAGGTGGATGCCGCTTCTTTCCGTCTTCTCCTCCTGAGCACGCGGTCGGCAACACCCTCTTCCCACCGACGGCGAGCACTCTAGGTACAGTCCCTCTGGCGTCTGAGCCAGCGTCGACGCGCGCGGAAGGCGGAAGCGGAGGGCGAAGACATACCTGCGCGAGTGAAGGCGGAGCCGGCAGCGTCGGGCGTGGCGGCGAGGCGGGAGGAGCGGATCCGGCGGCGTTGGGTTCGGCGGCGAGATAGGAGGAGGCAGAGCCTACGGCGAGGGAAGGTGGCGGAGCGGGTGGCCGTGCAGGGGCGGAGCGGGCATCGAGGTGAGGCAGAGAAGCGGGTGGCCGCGCGGTGGCGGGGGGGGAGGGGGGCTCGGCCGGCGACCCGGCGCCTGGCGGCGCGGCGGTCGAGATGGAGATGGAGGCGGAAGGCGGTGATGGCGCCGAGGCAAGGTGGTCGAGCGGAGGTGAAAGGATGAAAATACGTTTGCATGAGAGGTGGGTCCCACATCTAACAGTGGTAGACGGAGTCAAGACTTCTCCATTCCCATACCTCCAACCAAGTGTAAAAACGGAGGCATTCCATTCTTCAACCAAACAATGAATAGAACCATTCTATCCCAGACACTAGGAATGGAACCATTCCATCCCAGCATGTCCACCAACCAAACGCTACCCAAATGAACCAAAGGAACCCATATATATAGCCTCCCCAAGCTGATAGACCCGTTGGAAAAGAGGGGGCTGACGCAAAGTAGACCACATGGTCCGGTCTGCCCAAGAAGCGAGGATGGATACGGTCCATGCACTTTTCAAATGGTCACTGAACACTTGCGTCATCGTACTTCTGTCCGGTGTTTGGTATGGTCTATACAGACCGGACCATCCGATCCCTTGTAAACTGCAGTTCCATCTAAAACCCCAATCATTGAGTAATATAGGACGGTTCACGTACGGTCTTCACAGACCGTCCAATTTAACTTCTTGTCCGAGGGTTTTACCCCTGAGGGTTACATGGTACGATCTTGGGACGGTTTATACAAACCGGACCCTCCGGTCCATGTATTTTTCTTCCCCTTTGCCAAAGTGAATCCCTCTATTTCTTGGTCCGTGGAATGGTCCGTAATCACTAGACCGGACCTTCCTGTCCAACTGATTTCCATGAAGTCCAAAACGTAGAGAGAAAATCATGGTACTTTCTGCCCGTTTTCTTGAAACTGGACCATCCGGTCCATGCAATTTCTACTGTCTTTTGTTTTCTTCAATTACTTTGACATTTTCTTGAGTTTCCTTGGACCATGTGTCTTTGTATCTTGCACCTTTGATGTATTTGAGACCTTAGGGTTATGTGTGCACCCATTACTTGGCAAATCACTTGATCAAGCTACTAACCATCGGCCCCTCTTAATAGTGCGGACACTAGAAAGCTAGAAAGCCCTATCTAAGCAAGGATCCACCTTCTCCTTTGATCCTTGACTCTAGAAGAGTCTTTAGCCTTTGAGATACGGATGAAAACCACGTCCGCTTCCATTAGATGAATATTTGAATCATGGGCCATTCATATAATCCAATGAGCTGCCATTTTAATATTTATTATTAAACCTGCGCTCATTAGCTCATTAGTTCGCAATTAGGCTTGTCATTCAATCACCGAAACTCACCTAAGGGCCTAGATGCTTACAGTATCCAAATGTTGCATCTTTTTCTGCCAAATCCGGATTTCGTTTTGCTTCTCCCGGTCGATCGACTCGACTCTTTTCCCCTGCCCCAGAGAGTATAGTTCATACTCAACAAGTGTCACGTTTGGGCTAAAAGTGGATTGGTTTTATAAGTGGGCTGGCTTAAAAGTGGTAGTTTTTAGTTGGCCATATTCTAAAGCTAGGCTAGGGCTGAGAAGTACAACATCTCAAAGTCTGTATTTTATTGTAGGCTTGTGGTAGAAGGTAGTCAAGTAATTCCTTGTAAAATTAAAATGTTTGCTTATATTGAGAACCTCAACAGGCTTGGTTTTGAGCTTGTGCGTCGGTGCGAGAGTTGACGACTAATGTGATCACCGGTATCTGCCTCCATGTTGTATTTCATCAATTATGATTGACCTAACAATTTTGAGCTCATCCATTGTGATCCATGGACATGCGTCATTTTATTTGTACATCAGGTTTCAAATACAACCATTTTTTCCTCACTACAAAAGGCTTTCCACTTCAAACAATGTCACACACCTTCCAACACTCAAAAATTGCATGCTTTCACCCGCACTAAGTCCCCATTTCTGCCAGCCAGTGTGAAATTCATTAAAATCAATCATGATAATGGTGGTGATGATATATTGTAAGGAACATATGAGATGCAAACGACTGATACATCCTTGATTACACATATACACATATAGCAACAGCCCAATATATCAGTCATACTATTATTATGTGTAAGGAAAATTGGCCCTAAGCCTTGTGCTTAGTTCCCTAATGTGGTTTTGGTGGTTGAAGTGACAACACATGCCATGGGACTAATATTTGTGTACAAGTGTTTTTGTCTAAGTCCCTATGGTGCAAAAGGTGGACTTGGGGTATAAAACACTTCAAAGGAGGATCTAAAAGACACAAGAAAAGACCCAAGCCGCCATCAAGTTGCAAGAAAAGATCCAAGGCGGTCCCGATTTTTTGGGGCACCAAGAAGTCCAGAGAAGCCCCATCGAGTGCACCGGCGAGAAGAAAAAGCCCAAGATTGAAGATACAAGTCACAGTGCAAAATGCCACCATCGGACGGTCCGATGGGTCCGATGGTCCATCGGACGAGCTGGACAGCGAGGAAGGAGAAGACCAAGTCCCAGCGCTTCCACCATCGGACAAGTTAGAGAGAAGACCCAACAAAAGCAAGACCGTCGTGTTACCACCATCGGACGGTCCGATGGTCCCAACGGTCGACTGAAGCTCCAACGGTCGTCTCCGATGGCTAGCTGGGTGCCACCATTGGACGTTCCGATGGTCTCACCATCGGACGGTCCAATGGTCACATAGAGAAGAGAAATAAAAGGCTCCCAATGGCTAGTTTTGAGGCTTGGCCTCTATATACCCCCATGGCCGGCCTCCTCTTTGTGATTGGAGTATCCTGAGCTAGCACAAGTGTTGATACACATTTTCCATGCCCATTTGAAGTGTAGCAACACCATTTGAGAGCCCAACCACCACAAGAGCAAAACTAGACACATCTGGCATAGCTGGTGCTTAGTACATCCTTTCTTAAGCCACCTTATCTATTCTCCGTGCCTGCGTGCATGTCCTTGGTGTATCAAGTACGGTTGTAAGTCTTACAAGACCCTCTGGAGTTTGGAGTGGCCGTCACCATCTTGTGAGAGGGAGAAAGGCCCTCGGGACGTTGCTCAAAAGCTTCCCTTAGTGGAGACGGCGGGGTGGCTCCGCGAGAAGGACTCGGAAGACCCCAACGGCCGTATCCATCCTCTACCCTTGAGTAGGCGAGGCCATAGCCCGTGAAGGACTACGCGAGAAATAGGCTCGGGTGGATGTGTACCGAGGATATCCGGAGACCCGACCGTGGTTGCTTGGCTTCTGAGGAAGTCACTTTGACATCCTCCACCCTTGCGTGGGCGAGGCCGCACTCCTTTGAGGATTGCGCAAGAGCAAAGCCCTTTGTGGAGCGCCAACGAGGACGTAGGGGGTAGAGGCACGTTGGCCTCCCCGAACCTCGGGAAAAACATCATCGTGTCTTCTTCGTGTGCCATCACCATCGTCAACGAAAGTTTGCATTCTCTATCCCATCATTTAGCTTCCGCATTTACTTTCTTGCAATTGTGTACTTACATTCCTAGACTAGCTTGATAGGTTAGTTTCTAGGTGGAACTAGGTTGCAAGACTTGGCCACGGTAGAAGTAGCAACACTTAGCAAAACCTTCGTACACATAGCTAGATTTACTTTGCATAGGTTTTGCTTAATAGTTGTAGTTTTTAGTGAGCCTTAGTTTTTAGAAATCCTAATTCACTCCTTCTTAGGCGTAGGTCCTACCTTCGTTATGCTTAATTAGTTATCAACTTTACTACTGCAACACAACTAGACAAGATAGATAAAAGGCTCATAGGCATGGTGTGAAGATCACTCCAGTGCTTGGCAGCCACTGGTTTCCTGAGATGAAGCTCTCCGCATTGAACTTATTAGCTTTTGCGGCACCTAACTCGCTGTGGACAGTGCACGTGGCCACTGATGCTAGCGTCGGGGCCAATTTTGTTGAATTCTGCATAGTAAATAGTGTCCAATGGTGGTGTCTGGTTCCACTGTAGGCATCCATCACGGTGCACAACATCCGACATAAAAGACTACATGAATACAACTGCAGGGTAATTCTGCCAGGGTCTTCCGAGGTAAGCCATGGCTTGCATGAAGAAGATCGTTGTCCGCAGAGCAGACGTAAAACAAAATTGAGAGAGGGAACAACTTAAGAATAACTAAAATATAGAATCTCAAACATGGTGAGTTATTGTTATTTAACCTTTGGATCAAACAAATTGAAGGGGTCCTATGCCCCCACTCACCCTAGAGTCCTAGACTAGGTCCGCCCCTTGTCGTCCGCGACTACCGTGCAAAACTAGAAAGTGAATCCAGTCGGATGGTCAGCATAATTCCGGCCTTGAGCTGTGATGGTGTTCTCTTGGCCAGGCATGGGCAGTCACGCAAGAATTTTGCAGTTCTGGAACACTGCAGCTGTGTCGCCGAATATAAAATCTACCGTTCCAAAAATGTGGCGCTCGCGGTAGAATTGTTTGCCCATTCTCACGTATAGTGTATCTTGGTACCCTTGGAGGCTGCAGTGGTAAATCACCGAGTGATTGGACTCAGACATAAGTGCCACAGCCTGACTATTCGTTGCTCCCGCTGTGTTCTCAATCCTGAGATCGCGGGCAATGAACCCACGGCCAACAACAGCTTCGACACGAGGAAGAAAAGAACTAGTGGATGCTAAAATTATCTATTATCTGCTAAAAGGTGGTAATATTAGTTTACAGCTCCTAAGTAATATATATAAACAACTAGAAATCATAACAAATAACTTGGGGTGAATCCTGACTTCTCGTTTATATATTTTGGGAAAGAATTCCATTGATTGGCACATGCTTTGGCATCTATGAATTATAAAAATGCTTTGTATATATTTTGATGTTGATAAACGGTTTGTGGAGCATGGGCTAAGCAAGATGTTGCTCCTATCTAAATCTTCATTCTAGCTAGATGCGTTAGAAAATAAATAAATCGCCCAAGTTCACATAAAATTATAAATATCTAGTAACTCCCTAAATCACAGTTATAAATCATCATTAAAGATAGTAACTCCCTAAAACATGTTTATTAGGACCAGACCGACGGTCAAGTCCTGTCTCGTTGGGTTCACATAAAAGGCACGCTGAAAAGTTCATCATTAAAGATAGTAATTCAAAAACCGGAAACAGAGCCCTATCCGGTCCGGTTCACAAAAAAATGCTACAAATTCACATAAAAAATAGAAAAAATTAGAAATATCTAGTAACTTCCTAAATCACAATTATAAATTACCATTAAATATAGTAACTCCCTAAATCATGGATATTAGGACAAGACCGACGGTCAAGCAAAACGGAAACAGAGCCACACAGTTCACTACATAAAAAAGTGGCATGGCCAGAGTTCAAACCCTTGACTTGGGGTGGAGGATGGCGCAGACACACCACTATCTCTACCACTGGAGAAGAACAGACTTAAGGAAACTGACTCTCTTGGACCAACCAAACGAAAAGAAAAAAAGTTCGTCACTTTTTATCTTTCACATACACCAGGAGAAAGGGTGACGATAGCAATCCCCTTTTGCCTCCCCGGCTGGGGAGCCTCTAGGACAGGACAAGGGGGGCGGCGGTCAACCATCAACTCTCGATATGCATATTGATCAATTGATCTCTGCGTTATGCCAGTTCGCTAAGTAGATTCACTCTACCGAGGGGCAACTAAGGTTGGTTCCTGCCAATTCCCTTGCTGATCAGCAAGTATGAGAGAGGACTCTTTCTGTCTCTCCGAGTTTCAACTACTAAGTGAAGTTAAGTAGCACTTCAACTATTCTAAATGTAAATAGATTCCAATCAAGCAAGTAGGAGAAGGTGGCCCTTTCATCTCTCTGTATGCTCCTTGCTCTATAGCCTAAGGATCATGAGCAGGTTTAATGCTAGAAAAAAAAGAGATCTGCCTAATCATTTCAGTAGATGAAGCGGTGGGAGCTCACGAAGGAAGTAAGGAGGCATTGAAGATTGGACAGACGCCTAAGAGGGTGAATTAAAATTTCTAAAAGCCAAGTCTCTCTAAAAACTACAACTACTAAGCAAAACCAATGCAAGATAAAACTAACTATGTCCACTAAAGTTTTGCTAAGTATTACTAACTCTACCATGGCCAAGTCTTGCAACTTAGTCCCACCTAGAAACTAACCAATTAAGCTAGTCTAGAAATGTAAGCACACAATTTCAAAAATGCAAATGTGGAAGCTAAAGAGATGGGTAGAGATATGCAAACTCCCGATAATGATGTCGGAGATGCCACACGATGTAGACATAGAGATTTTTTCCTAGGTTCAGGGAGACCAACATGTCTCCATAACCTATGTGATGCCCCTGGCATCTCAGAAGCCGTACACACAATTATACATAAGCTAATGATGAATTAAGACTAAATCATGCTTAAGAGAGTAACGAGGAATTGGTAGATAAACCACTAAGTCAAAATTTCTCAAATCTGAAATTCTAACTCATCCCCAAAGTTGATTCTGAAATTACTTTTGAATTCACTATACAACTTTACATTCTCCCTTTCTATGAAATGAAATTGAACTTTTTACCTTCCAAATGAACCTATTGTGGAAGGGATTGGCCTTCATTTGATACTTCAAAAGTTGAAAACAAGAAAAGCTTTACTTAGAGTAAATCTGCTGTTTTACCAAAATCCTAAACAAGATTTGGGTTGTATTTCAAAATAGGTTGTGATTTAGAGGAGGATCATATTAACAAAGTTTTAGGTAATGATCTAGGAAACAACTTTGTCAATATGAGTCAGGTCATAATATGAATTCAAATTGGTCTTTTCAACCAAATTTTGTCAGCCCAGAAACACACCCCTACTCTGTCCAGTTTGGTAAATTGAGATTTTCTTACCCATAGAGCCATTTTCATGACCTGCCCTAATGAAATGAAATATAGTTTAGAAAGTACCCCACAAATTTGTCAAAAGGAGCAAGTGGAGTTGAGGCCTATAACTAGGGTATTTTCCCCTCCCAAGCAGATGACCTACCCTGTCCCTACCTATGGCTGCTGCATAAATTCAAACAAATTTCATATTTCCATGCCGATTTTGAAATCATGCCTATTGACAAAGTTGTAGAGTTAAAAGAGTAGAACATTTCATCCAATTGGAGTTTTTCCAAATTCGGCCTCTAAATTGGTCAAAACAGCGATTTTCAGCGGAGGAGAAAACACATTTTTTCTTTTTCTCTTTTTCTCTTTTCCGCGGAGGCTGACAGGTGGGCCCCATTTGTCGGGTCCCTCGGATCCCCGCGGACCGGCAGCAGCCGCGGGCCCCACTCGGTTTTTCCTTCGCGCACTCGGTCCATGGACCACACTCCCCCATCCTCGCCCCGGCCCCACCCGTCAGACCCACCGGTCCATGGACCAGATCCACGGGCGCGCCCCGTCCTTCTTCCCCCGCTCCGGACGCCCACGCGGCGCTCGGCGCCTGCCATGGCCGTCCTGGCCGAGGCTGAGGCCGCCCTACCCGTGCCGTCCGGCGCCCTGCCCGCGCTCTGCCCGCGCCCTGCCCGCGCTGCCCCTCGGCCGCGCCTGTAACCCGAGGCCGACGCGCCTCCCTGTCCTCACCCCTCCCTTTCTCTTTTTCCCTCTGCCCGAACCGGCCGCCATGGGAGCCGAAGCTCGGAGCTCCGCCTCCGCGCCCCTCCAGCCATCCCCGCGCCCCACACCACCGTGCGGAGCCCCGGGGACCTCCCCTCCACCGATTCCCGTAGGCCTAGGCTTCCGGTTCGCTCCACCACACCCCGCAGTCCACCGCCGAAAGTCGCCGTCCTTTCCTCACCGTCGCCGGCCTCTCCGTGCCACTTTCCCAGCGATTCAGGTAAGGGGTAAGCCTTCTCACCCTCTCCTCCCTCTCCCTGACCGCCGCCGGCGAGCCCCGGGGCTTAGCCCGGCCGGTTCTGGCGGGCGCCGCCGCCATCTCCCTCCCTGGGCGCGAGGAAGAAGAAAGCCCAGGGAGGAAGATGGAAGTTTTCCATTTTAGCCCTTGCGTTTCTATGTTTTCATGAGTTAGCCTCGCGTACAGTACCATGAGTCTTGCGGACCTCACATTTTAGCCCCTGGATCTAATAGAAATCACATCTAGGTCCCTGGATCTGTGTATTTTTCTTTTTCCATCTTTTATGTTGATAGTGAACTTTGGAAAATCATTATAAATCAAATAAAAATCCAAAATGGACAAACTCAGTTGCGTTGGACTCCTCTGGAGTAGATCTATGTGATAGGTATGATGTGGAGGTGTGAAATGTCTGTTTTGCCCTTGGTATTGTTGCATGCAGGATTAATTAGGATAAATAACAAAAGTGGACTAAATGAACTCCAAATGGCATGAAACTTGGACAGTAGATTTCTTAGGGTATTATAACACTAGGTGAATTTTTGTAGCCCTAGCCCTTGCGGCTTAATTACCCTTTTGTCATTATACACGTGTATGTGCATTTATTTAACCTAGGAAGTGGAGGCTACAAAGAATACGTTCAAATCAACTTTCTAGCAATTTTCATATACTTTAGGTAGTATAAGTATCTCACTGGTAAAATATGAGTTTGTGCATGTAAAGTTTGATTGGTGATTTGAAAAATAACAAAACGTGGCTTGCTTAACTGAATAATACGAAAAAGTAGTTATAAATCATCAAGTGACCGAATCCTTGACACGTTTAATTGTGTGTGTGAATCCTCATGCATCTCATGTATTGCATCATGCATATTATTCATATAGCGACGCTTATTGCAGATACGTGATAAAGAAACAAGTGCACGGGTCTACATCAACCAACGGTGATCCAAAAGACCAACTAAGACCCATTCACGACCTGGAGGGCCCATCAGTCGTGTTTGGAAGGGGGAGTTGTCCAAGGGATCAAGGGGTTGCCTGGGGCAAGGCCTCACAACCCGACAAACTAACAGTAGCTTAGTTTGTTCAAGTTGTCAACAACGAAGGTAGGCCCCTTAGGCATTTTCACCTATCTAGGGAGTCTCACCACCCTATTCTTGTTTGTGCATTACGTTTAGGGATTTTATGAAACCCCACATGCATAAATCCTTGATGCCCAAAGTAGAAAGGATAAAACGAAGTCTATGCTTAGCCCTGCTTAGACGGTAGAAGACGAGTGAAGGTATTCACTCGCGAGATGATAGGGCCTACAAATGTTTTTACAAAACCTTGGAATCGAAAGGAAATCTGTTATGACTTGATGATAAGTTGAGACCGGGCGGAGATATGGTTTGATATGATAAGATTGTGATAATGTGTTGGTGGACTCCGCCCGAGTCGATTAAGGCCCGTCCGCTGTTCGCCTGCTGATTGGCATAACATTGCTAGAGTGCTTATCCGGTATATGGGGCCGGTGAAACCTTACTTGTGCCATCCGAAGAACAGAAACACGTTCCTACCCACTGGTTGAGAGGAAGGTGGTCCGGGGGAGCTTGGTGCTCATGACGGGGAGACCGGGATGCCGGCAGGCTCGTCATGGGGGCACAACCCGGAGGTCAGGCGGGAGTGAATCGAACTTGGGATGGGACAAGTGGAGGCGGGGGACCATATGTGGGAAAGCCGTCGTGTGAGTAAGCATATGGGCCTCTGGCATTTTTAGTTATTCCCGGGAATTAAAAATCGATTCGAATCGCTGATGCTCACCAGGTGTGAGAATGCCAAATATCACTGACGGGCAACGTAGTAACAACTTAAATACTTTATGCTTATATTCATGTTTTATATACAACATGCTTGGATAAGTATGATCCGTCCGACTATTCATAGTGCTGCCCATCCACTGAGAGGAGGTTGATGGATTTGGGAGATGCTTTGAGGTCGAGGGAGAGGTGACCCGACGTACAGGGGCATCGCTCCTGAGACGGCTACTCCCAAGAGTTCGATGGGGGCTCTATAAATCTTGGGACGGGGCATACGTTCATGTTTTATTTTTCTGCAAGACTTTCCCCTATGATACTGTTGATAATCATAACTAGGGGGTAGCAGTTGTAAAATCCTGCTATCTTATGATAACATGTTTTGAATAAACAATCAATGGCTAAGGACCCACTTCTAGTAAGCTTATGCGGGTTAGAAGTCAGTCCACCAAAAAGCCTTGCATAATCTCAAAAGTGTCGGGCTGAAACCGCCCACGGGTAAGTCCTACGAGTTCCCCACGAACTCACCGTTTGTTGTTGATATTTTTCTTTTAGGTGCATATCAGGTCACGATCAAGGATGACTACGGTGGGCTCGAGATCATACTTGATGTTTACTTTCCGCTGCACGTTACATCTTTGTAACGATATGTATTCCGCTGCGAGGTTTATTTTGAAGTTCTTTTTCACTACCTTGTACTCCTTTTGAGCAAAAATATTTGTACTCAATCAAATTATGTCTGTATGAAATGGTGGGTTGTTGTAATTGTTGCGGCTCTTCCGAGAGCTTAACGTGTGTGATGTCGGCATCCCTGGAAGATGGTTTCATCGAGTGCCCTTCTGGGTAGCTCGACGGACTACCGAGTTAGTTCGGTCTAAGTGCACTGTGGGCCAGTGGTGGTAGGTGTACTTAGCCCGTATTAAATCGGCGGTTCCGCCACAGCTGGTATCAGAGCCGATCATGCACGAGCAACAATTATAACAACTTCGTTTTGATTTCAAAAGCCTATTTTCCAAATCTTTTCAGAGTATTTGCGAAAATGAGAGATATCGCGTATATGCCCATTATAAGGATGTTAGGAGATATCAGGTGACATCACTAACATTCTGACCTAGATAGAATTCATATGCATTTTGGGCGCTTTGAGAGGCAACTATTCGGCCATAGCTATCCCCAGTACTGGTGGAAGCTATTGGGTTTTGCGGATAGTTGTAATCTCTGCATTCATGCTGTATAAGTAAAAGCTCTTTAAGGGTGGTGGGCATGTTTGAGGCTTTCATACCCACCACACTTACATTCGGTTTTTGGGATCCACCTTTTTCTCGACAATCCCCAGTACTGGTGGAAAGTCAGGCCTTGAGGAAAAGGTGCAGCGGCCCACCAATGTTGTCCACGCAGCGGTCACGCGTGGATGCCACACTATGTGGTAATGTATGAGCATGCATTTTTCTGCAGGTACACTAACCACGTGCGAAACTAAGAACGACTAGGACTCGACTAGTTGCATTAAGGAGAGGCGTGCATATATGTCACCGAATATCGCTAAGTTGTATACTTAGAAAGTGTGATGTGAGACCGGATAGGACGGGCATACATCATTCCATCTCATCTCATGTGCTTTACTTGTTTTTGCGTGAAAATAACTAGATTTCTTACTGCATCTATAAGTATACTCGTTGGGTAGTAGCATTTTACATATGAATCCTGTCTGTGGTTTTAAGATGCATTTCAAACTACGAATAAAATCAACAGAAACTTATTATAAGAACCTAGTAGTACAAGAAATTTCTAAACAACTTATATATAGATTACTTGCTCTGAAAGTAAATACGAGCGAGGTACCAGTTTAGGGCGTGTCTTATGTCCATTTTAAAACAAGTATTATATATAAAAGTTGTAGTGCGAAAAATTCAACCAACAAATTGATCTATAACGACCCTTCGTCAAAATACTCTGGACATTAACTTGCAACCATTTTAAGTCCAAGCTTACATCTAGGTAGCAAGTACGAAGTTTAGAAGATGAAGTTCGGGACGTAACTTAATTGGCACATGAATACAAATTGCCTTATGACCACATTTGGCCTTCGAAACTATCAAATTGACGGGAGCCTTATTCTTCCTGCTACAGATGTCGCAACCCTCGACGCAGCCCTTCGACTTATGCCCTAATTACCAAGAGTCCGCAAAAGCTAAAACAACGATTCCTCGAGAACAAAAGAAGGGAAATGCGGGAAAATCTTCCACCGAAGCAGCCTCAGTTCAACACCTGCGACCTGGGATGGTTCTATTAAAAGGATTTGTCAAGCCTGAAGATCAGGTCGGGATGGTTCGTATGTGTCAACAACTGGGTAAGGGCCCAGGAGGATTTTACAGGCCAAGTTTCAAGAATGGTGCCAAGCTGAACTTATGGATGATGTCCCTAGGAAAGAACTGGGATCCGACGTTACGCTCATATGGACCCACGCGTCCATTCGACGGAGCACCAGCCCCGACAATACCAGATGCTTTCAAGATGATTGCTCAAACTGCGAACTCCACTGCAAGCGAGTTTCCTCAAATTAACCCGGACATATGCATCGTCAACTACTACACCAACTCCGGGAAGCTCGGACTTCACCAAGACAAGGACGAGTCAGAGAGTAGCCTTACCAAAGGTTTACCTTTCATATCCATCTCCATAGGAGACACCGCCGAGTTCTTGTTTGGCAACACAAGAGACAAAGACCAAGCAACCAAGATCAACCTCGAATCTGGTGACGTTCTCATACTCGGTGGAGAATCAAGATTGTTATTTCATGGCGTTTCCCACGTGAAGACTGACACTGCACCAAGTTGGTTGAAAGAAGAAACGGGCATTCGTCCTGGACGTATCAATCTTACGTTTAGGCAGTATTAGCTAGATACTAGTTGGTGTGCTAGCAGTCATCGCAAACTGTTGTAATAAGAGGAGGTTGACTCTCATAACCCTTGAGTTTCCCATGTATCCAGCTCCTTGCAGTCGGCATATGTCCCACCCTCATGGCTAATGTAACTCTATTTTCAATGGAGCATTCTAAACTCTTGTAGTTCTCACGTTTCACGCTTTTGTCATTCAGGCACTTCAGTCCCTGTAATCCATGACACTTTTGTTATGGTTACCTCGTTCCTGATGGAAATAAGTCTGATGAGTTATACCTCCGAAAACATTATGCTATGGCGTGTAAAACTCCTTGTTTATGTCTTTCTATAACCCTGTGTTATTCGCATATCCCCTGAAGTTGGAAAGAAATACCGCACTTGATGGGGTGTCTACCCGAGTAGTCTATGGTGCCGCGACGGAACCTAGGGTCCTGTGTGCACGGCCGTCACACGGTTCCACTAGGGGCGCGCAGGTATCAAGACATGCAAAGGCATGACACCGCTGCATTGTGGAACATTCCTATCCAACTCCTAACCCCTTGTTGACCTCTATCCCTCTAATTCGTGGAAATAATTCACTCTATTTCCACTGCTGCCTAGTATCGTTTCTTTGCTTTGTTTCACCTCGCCTTTCTTGATCTGTGGGAAAAATCCGTCTCAATCCCCGTATCGTTCACACCTTTGCCTCGCCTTGTTGAGTCATGTTCTTCTCGATCAGCGGAGACGGATCGACTCTAGGGTTCCACTCGTCCACATCTTTCTCGGACTCCTCTATGCTTACCTTGATCAGCTTTAACGACCGTATCTGTAGGAATGCTTGGTTCCATTTCCACTGTTTTGCTACATCATTCCATGGCTTTCTTCCAATTTGCCTCGCTTGATTTGTGGGAAACAATCAACTCTGTTTCCACCACTCTATCTTATGATTTCTTCCTTCATATATGTTGAATCTTATCTCCTAAAGAATTTCAGCATCATCCACTGCACTAAGCTTTTGTTCTCGGCTAATGCTTTCATCGCATTGTCCTTTTCAAGAGTTGCTTCATTCTTCTTTTGAAGTTATCCTCAAAGTTGGGCTCACTAACCTTGGTGATCTGTTAGTAAGCATAAGCCCTCTGCCTGTGCTTTTCTTGGTCAGTCTTGATCAATTATATGAAATCATACAAACCACCACCTTATCTAGGTGAATATGTCCTATCCTCTTTCCACGGCATCTTTCTCGAAACGATGAGTAGTGTGTGCTATGCATCGCCACACCTTACTCTTTGAAAATATTTGGATTTGAAATCTTATATGTGTACGCAGTCCCCATCAAAATGGAATGAATGTGCCTCCCAACAACACATCCATTGTTGTTTTCCATAACTCACGAGATTTTTGCTTCATTCAAACCCCCTACTGCGTATGCTTTGCTTCTCATTGTTCAAATAAATCAGATGTTTATTACGCTCCTAAACTCGGTGTCAAAGACAGGAAGTAACCCTCTCGTCGTGCTTGAACCAATCATGTCATTCGCTCGCTGCCACCACGTTCTCTTCGTGGTTTGTTCATTCCCCCTCATCTGAGACGTGAATTATCGAATACCTTAAAGGAACCATCCTAGTCAACCAAATGATGCTTTGTAACTACCTTGTGTTAGGAAGGTACTAACCACTCACCCGGTCGTTAACAAAGCCAACAAAGGACAAAGGAAGAGTTAAGGTGTGTTTGCAACTATTAAAAGAGTCCCGAGCCCCAAGATGCGGGTAGTATCTTTTCACCCTACGACATAGAACCCTGCCTCTTTCAAAATCTCGGGACGAGATTTCTTTAAGGGGGGTGGGTTGTGATGCCCCTGGCATCTCAGAAGCCGTACACACAATTATACATAAGCTAATGATGAATTAAGACTAAATCATGCTTAAGAGAGTAACGAGGAATTGGTAGATAAACCACTAAGTCAAAATTTCTCAAATCTGAAATTTTAACTCATCCCCAAAGTTGATTCTGAAATTACTTTTGAATTCACTATACAACTTTACATTCTCCCTTTCTATGAAATGAAATTGAACTTTTTACCTTCCAAATGAACCTATTGTGGAAGGGATTGGCCTTCATTTGATACTTCAAAAGTTGAAAACAAGAAAAGCTTTACTTAGAGTAAATCTGCTGTTTTACCAAAATCCTAAACAAGATTTGGGTTGTATTTCAAAATAGGTTGTGATTTAGAGGAGGATCATATTAACAAAGTTTTAGGTAATGATCTAGGAAACAACTTTGTCAATATGAGTCAGGTCATAATATGAATTCAAATTGGTCTTTTCAACCAAATTTTGTCAGCCCAGAAACACACCCCTACTCTGTCCAGTTTGGTAAATTGAGATTTTCTTACCCATAGAGCCATTTTCATGACCTGCCCTAATGAAATGAAATATAGTTTAGAAAGTACCCCACAAATTTGTCAAAAGGAGCAAGTGGAGTTGAGGCCTATAACTAGGGTATTTTCCCCTCCCAAGCAGATGACCTACCCTGTCCCTACCTATGGCTGCTGCATAAATTCAAACAAATTTCATATTTCCATGCCGATTTTGAAATCATGCCTATTGACAAAGTTGTAGAGTTAAAAGAGTAGAACATTTCATCCAATTGGAGTTTTTCCAAATTCGGCCTCTAAATTGGTCAAAATAGCGATTTTCAGCGGAGGAGAAAACACATTTTTTCTTTTTCTCTTTTTCTCTTTTCCGCGGAGGCTGACAGGTGGGCCCCATTTGTCGGGTCCCTCGGATCCCCGCGGACCGGCAGCAGCCGCGGGCCCCACTCGGTTTTTCCTTCGCGCACTCGGTCCATGGACCACACTCCCCCATCCTCGCCCCGGCCCCACCCGTCAGACCCACCGGTCCATGGACCAGATCCACGGGCGCGCCCCGTCCTTCTTCCCCCGCTCCGGACGCCCACGCGGCGCTCGGCGCCTGCCATGGCCGTCCTGGCCGAGGCTGAGGCCGCCCTACCCATGCCGTCCGGCGCCCTGCCCGCGCTCTGCCCGCGCCCTGCCCGCGCTGCCCCTCGGCCGCGCCTGTAACCCGAGGCCGACGCGCCTCCCTGTCCTCACCCCTCCCTTTCTCTTTTTCCCTCTGCCCGAACCGGCCGCCATGGGAGCCGAAGCTCGGAGCTCCGCCTCCGCGCCCCTCCAGCCATCCCCGCGCCCCACACCACCGTGCGGAGCCCCGGGGACCTCCCCTCCACCGATTCCCGTAGGCCTAGGCTTCCGGTTCGCTCCACCACACCCCGCAGTCCACCGCCGAAAGTCGCCGTCCTTTCCTCACCGTCGCCGGCCTCTCCGTGCCACTTTCCCAGCGATTCAGGTAAGGGGTAAGCCTTCTCACCCTCTCCTCCCTCTCCCTGACCGCCGCCGGCGAGCCCCGGGGCTTAGCCCGGCCGGTTCTGGCGGGCGCCGCCGCCATCTCCCTCCCTAGGCGCGAGGAAGAAGAAAGCCCAGGGAGGAAGATGGAAGTTTTCCATTTTAGCCCTTGCGTTTCTATGTTTTCATGAGTTAGCCTCGCGTACAGTACCATGAGTCTTGCGGACCTCACATTTTAGCCCCTGGATCTAATAGAAATCACATCTAGGTCCCTGGATCTGTGTATTTTTCTTTTTCCATCTTTTATGTTGATAGTGAACTTTGGAAAATCATTATAAATCAAATAAAAATCCAAAATGGACAAACTCAGTTGCGTTGGACTCCTCTAGAGTAGATCTATGTGATAGGTATGATGTGGAGGTGTGAAATGTCTGTTTTGCCCTTGGTATTGTTGCATGCAGGATTAATTAGGATAAATAACAAAAGTGGACTAAATGAACTCCAAATGGCATGAAACTTGGACAGTAGATTTCTTAGGGTATTATAACACTAGGTGAATTTTTGTAGCCCTAGCCCTTGCGGCTTAATTACCCTTTTGTCATTATACACGTGTATGTGCATTTATTTAACCTAGGAAGTGGAGGCTACAAAGAATACGTTCAAATCAACTTTCTAGCAATTTTCATATACTTTAGGTAGTATAAGTATCTCACTGGTAAAATATGAGTTTGTGCATGTAAAGTTTGATTGGTGATTTGAAAAATAACAAAACGTGGCTTGCTTAACTGAATAATACGAAAAAGTAGTTATAAATCATCAAGTGACCGAATCCTTGACACGTTTAATTGTGTGTGTGAATCCTCATGCATCTCATGTATTGCATCATGCATATTATTCATATAGCGACGCTTATTGCAGATACGTGATAAAGAAACAAGTGCACGGGTCTACATCAACCAACGGTGATCCAAAAGACCAACTAAGACCCATTCACGACCTGGAGGGCCCATCAGTCGTGTTTGGAAGGGGGAGTTGTCCAAGGGATCAAGGGGTTGCCTGGGGCAAGGCCTCACAACCCGACAAACTAACAGTAGCTTAGTTTGTTCAAGTTGTCAACAACGAAGGTAGGCCCCTTAGGCATTTTCACCTATCTAGGGAGTCTCACCACCCTATTCTTGTTTGTGCATTACGTTTAGGGATTTTATGAAACCCCACATGCATAAATCCTTGATGCCCAAAGTAGAAAGGATAAAACGAAGTCTATGCTTAGCCCTGCTTAGACGGTAGAAGACGAGTGAAGGTATTCACTCGCGAGATGATAGGGCCTACAAATGTTTTTACAAAACCTTGGAATCGAAAGGAAATCTGTTATGACTTGATGATAAGTTGAGACCGGGCGGAGATATGGTTTGATATGATAAGATTGTGATAATGTGTTGGTGGACTCCGCCCGAGTCGATTAAGGCCCGTCCGCTGTTCGCCTGCTGATTGGCATAACATTGCTAGAGTGCTTATCCGGTATATGGGGCCGGTGAAACCTTACTTGTGCCATCCGAAGAACAGAAACACGTTCCTACCCACTTGTAATACCCCGGAAATTTACCCGAATAAACTATCTTCTAATCTCTCATCTAAATTCAAAATGAATTTCGAAAGTCTTGTTTGAGTGAAAGTGTACAGTTTGAGCTCATCAAAAATCATCTCATTCCTTGAAATATCTCTCAAATGTTTCTGAGAAATTCTCCATCAAAATCCATTCAATTTCCTATCCCAAATCCAAATCAGAAAAAGGAAAATCTTTTCCCCCTCACTTGGGCCGCAGCCCAGCTCCCTCCTCCCTTTCCGGCCTGCCTCGGCCCGCCTGCCACTCCTCCCTTTCCCTCCTCTCCTTCTCGCGTGGGCCACGCCCCCGGCCCATCTCCTTCTGGCGGCCCACGGCGCCGTCTTCCTCCTCCTCCCTCCTCTCTGCTCTTTCTCTCTCCCGCTCTCGCCACGCCGGCGCGCGTCGCCGAGCGGCCGCCGTCCTCTCCCCCCTCCCCACCGTACCGGCACGACGAGACCTCGCGCTCACACTCTAGCTTCCCTCGGGCACGCCACCGCCCCGGTCTCGTTGACCTCCTCCCCTTCCCGCCGTCACGGCGCTCCGCGCCACGGCGCGTCACGACGCCGCGGCGTCTGTGGCCACAGCGACCGCGTACGGCGGCGCACACGTGCGCAACCGCCACCGCCACCACTCTCCTCACCCGACAGCCGTACCAGCGCGGCCCCGCTCCCGCTCGTCGCCGAAGAGCGCTCTACTTCCCCCGCTCGGGACCCGCCGGGCCATGCCGGCCCCGCCCCGGCGCCACGACCTCGCCGTACTCTCGCCGTGCCTATAAAAGGGGGCACACGGCGCATGGGCGACACCCCGACTCCCTGCTTTCGTGCACACGCCGAACACACGCATCACCCCCCCCCACTCCTCTCCTCCTGCTTCACCAGAGCCACTCCGGCGCGGACACCGGCGCGTCCACCATCACTGCGCCACCCTTCCCCTTCCAATCCCGAAGGATTCGAGCTCAATCCGAGCCAAGAAGGTGAGCTTTGCAGCCGCGGTAACGGCCTGCTCCTTTCCCCTCACTCTCCTGGCCCGGTCCCGCCCCGGCCTCGCCGGAGCGCCGCCGCGCCATGGCTCCCTCCCTCGGCGTCTCGTCGCCAGCTCGCCACCCTCCACCTCCCGCATCCACGTCTACACCAAACCGCTCGGCACGACTCCGCGACGCTCTTGGGTCGGTCCCCGGCGACGGAACCGGATCACCGGCGGCGAACCGCCGGTGAACCGCTCCGCCCCCGGCGGCCGGTCCGCAGAAGACCCGGTTCGGCCAGGCCGGACGGGCGTTAACGCCGCCCCCCGTCTCTGTGAGGATGACGGGTGGGGCCGGCCAACGCCGTCCGCGCCGCCGTCCCCTCTCCCCGCGCGGCCAGTGGGCCGGCCTGTTAAGGCCCACGGGCGCGCCGGGGGAGTGGGCCGAGCCGCCCCGGACGGGTGGGTTGGGCTGCGCGCGCCGGTTTCGGCCCGTGTGGCTTTTCCCATTTTCCAAATCGATTTATGAATATTCCAAAATTTGAAATGAGTATATCTTGGTCATTTCAACTCCAAATCAAGTGATTCTTTCACCTAAATTCATATAAAATCATCCTCTATCTATTCATGTAATCCTCTTTCTGTTTTGAGTATGTATACATGTATGTTTACTTGTGTGTTTGTTTTGCGGTAGACGAATCAACTGAAAATCCGCCGGAACCGGAAGTGACCGCTATCGACACCGAGCCCGAGGACTCAATTCCCGAGCTTCGCTGTGACGAAGAGCTTGACGACGGCAAGTCCACTAGAATCCTCACTTGATGCATAAATTACCCAGTTTTTATATACACATCCTATTGCCTTGTAAAACAAGAAAACTTGCATGTTTTGCTGGCTAAGGTAAAACATAGTAGGATATAGCCTCCCGAGCCACTTTAGATGTAGTGCGCTTAGGTGGATCGCTCACCCAATTATATACATTAATCTTGATGAAAATGATGGGGATATGATGGTGGGTATGGGCGGTTGTTTTTCAGTAAAACATAGGGTAAGACCCTGGCAGACGACTTCGGTTGTTGAAGCCATTTACGGGGTGGAAACCTGGTCCTTGTTATGAGGACTGGGCTGGTGTTGCTCATGCGTGAGCATTGTGGGAGTTCCACCCTGAAGGACCGAGTTGACGTTTCATCTTGCCTAACTCATCTAGCGCAACCACTCGAGGTTGTATGCGGCAACCCTCGGTTAGAACCCGCTTTGGACGAACCAGGCGGAAGCCGGTGTGCTGGGATGCATGAGAGATTGGGTGGATGGGCGCGGTTGCATGGCTGCGGTCAGGGGTCAACAGTCGCGTGGCTGCGGGTCTGAGCGACAGGTGGGCCCGTACTCTCTCATGGCTGAAGTCTGGGGAGCGCCTTGCGGGGGAAAAACCGGCGAGCGGAAAGGGGCTCACTGATCATGAGTGCCTGGACCAAACTTGTGGGTAAAGTGTGCACCTCTGGCCAGAGTATAACTAAATCTATCATGATAGTCCGCTGTCCACTGGTATGGACAAACGAGTTACGGCTTGGTTTCTGATCTAGTTTCTTACAAAAATGTGGTTTGGGATGGGATCAAAATGATGGCTTTGAGGCAGCTGCGGTTGCCGAGGAGGTGTGAGTGTGTGAAAACGTGATGGCCTACGAGCCGTGAGCCACGATGGACCGGCAAGTCCAGTGGCGACCTTTTTGGGAAAAATGTGTCTTCTCAATTAAAACTGAGAACTGATAAAGCCTGCATATGTAAATGTTTTACTGCAAATCTATCTTCAGCTCCAGATATATCTTGCATGTAATGATAGCTTTTACCCCCTCTTCCTATGGAAGATGGTGGGCTTGCGGAGTACGAAGTACTCACCCTTGCTTTGTTGTTGGTTTACAGAGCAAAGAAGATCAAGGACGTGTGAGGGTTACGGCCTGCTTCCCAACTGTGCGTTGTGGGAAAGTTTGGGTCGCACTTTCATAGTATCCGCTGCAGTGTTTTTCGGGTTGCGCCCCGTTTGGTCTGTCCCGTTAGGGCGGATCTGTAATCATCTGATGTACAAATGTGATTACCATAACTCCTGGGAATGGTAATTAAGCACATTTTAGTCCCGCTTAAGGGCTGGGGCGCTTCAGGTGGTATCAGAGCCGTAAGTTGGCCGTAGGACGTAACCCTAGGTTGGAAAAAGGTTTTTGAGTCCAAATTCAGTTGAAAATCACCTCCACTCCTTATCTTACTCCGTTTCAAAACGAGTTTATCTGCTCTTTTCCCCTTCCTCAGTCAAGTGCCCCGCTTTGAAGACCGTGTTCAACCTGTCTGCAAGAAAAGACGTGCACACCCTATGGAAGTCAAAAGTGGCACCCTACCCTATGGATGACCGTGACGTGCACCGGGAAACAAGGAAGTGACCCTCCTTGTGTTTCCCGCCTCCCTTGCCTTGAATGGCCCTGCATGCAGCACAGTGGACAAGGGACCGTGCATGCAGAGCCCCTCTGAATCAGTGCAACACAGTGAACGGTGCCTAACGCCGTGTCGGCTGTCTGGAAAGGACACAAGGATTCAGCCCCAGACACGCCGGCAAGGTGTTTAAAAGCCCACCAAAAGGCTAGAAGAACTCAAAAAACCGCTCAAGTGCAAGTCACCATGGCCAAGCAACCTTCAACGCTCAAAGGCACCCCCACGCCTATAAAGAAGAGAAGGGTCGGAGACCTCATCAATGGAGTTCCGATCTTGGAAGGCATACCAGTTGAGAGTGAGCCAGAACTCTCCTCCATCTCTCCACCAGAGCTAGCAGAAACCCCAGAAGCTGCACCCAGTTCCCCGCTGTCAGTAGAAAGCCCAAGAGCCCCACCACCCAGTCCGGTTCCGCTCAGTGAGCTGCCATGGGAAGAGCTGTTGAGGACGCGAGCCGCGTCTCCTCTCGTGGAAGCTACCCCAGAACCATCAAGCTCTGCCTCGTCCTGTGAGGTAGAAGAAGCGGAAGACTCCGTCGTCTGGCCCCCGTCGTTGCAAGAGGTCAACAGCAGGTCCAGGGAGTCGTCCCCAGATGAAGTCACCAGCGCCCTCCGGGAGTGAAGCCGTGTGGTCCGTAGTTAGTTGTACCCAGTTCCCCTCTTACATGTGGGTAGTGGAATTTTTTATTCCACTTTGGTTAGCACCCCCTGTAAGAGTGAATCGTGTAGTTCGCGTGTGTTGTAGTGTTTCTTGTAGTGTTTGTAGCTTTTGTTTTCCGTTGAGTCAGCGTTAGGCCGAGTTCTGCCCGTCTTGTTCAGATGGAAGGTGCCGAGTATGTCAGCTCCTGTGAAAGTGAGGATGGTTTCCCCAGGCTTTTAAGAGAGACCCTGAAGTGGTTCAACCTTTCTGGTTACCCGGAGTATCATGGAAAAGTTTTCCTTGATGAAGGACAATGGAAATGGGTTGTCGGAGTGCAACTCAAAGCAGATGGTGCTCCAGAACGATGGTGGAGCACAGTAATAGGAAACAGTTTCCTAGATGCATGTCACGTTGCTGCCCGTGACACTCTAAGGATTCTGTGCTCATCCTACCAAGGGATCAACCCTGCATCCCCTGTGAAGCTCTTTCCACCCGCAGAAAAGAACTCTCTCCGATGGATCCAACAACTCCAAGCCCTGCAGCAAATGAGGAATGCCGACGACCCGACTGTGGCCTACCTTGCCCTCTACCTTCATACTCTGGATGTGGAGTATGACAAGCTCCGTTTTCAGTACGGCAAGCTAGAAGTCCGCCACAAGGGGATAAAAGCCCTCCTGACTAAAACTCAACAAGAGCTACAGTTGCTGAGAACAAAGAAAATCCTGAGGCAAGTCAAAAGGGAAGAGGAAAGCAGTTCTAATCCTCAGTGCCCAAGTCACATAGACGAAGTGCAAGTCGCATACAGAGTAGCAACAAATCCTCCTGTCCAGGCAGACCCAAGTCATCAAGTGAACGCCCACATCAGGGAAGACAGAGCCAGCATGGGCGCCTTCTTGTCGCTCTCGTTTCCAGAAGAAGGATCCAGTTCTCAGCCTGCAGTGCAGAATCAAGCCTCCAACCCGCAGAAGTTGAAAGCAGTCTTGCGCGAGTAGCCGCGTTAGTGTGTTTGTTTTGGTGTTTGCTTTTTTTTCTGTTTGTGGAGTTTTTCTAATAAAGAACACATCATCAGTAGACCTAACTCTTATCTCTGCTTCCTCTCTCACCTTAACCCGTCTGCTAAAGAGAAGCAAGTCTTCAGAAAGAAGCCATCTCAAATCCTCTGCCAGAAGGAAGCCAGATTCAAACCAGTCAGTACAGTCAACACCCGACAACAGTGTGCCCAAGAAAGCACAGTACCAGCAGCAGAAAACGAGGAGATAAAGTGTACGCAGTGAAAGGAAATAGTGCCCTGGGAAAAAGGAAAAGACCGGATGAGACACTGCATACTACAATCCCTAAGCGAATTGTGTACGCCACAGTTCCCCGCCGCTCTCGTCTTCCCACCGCCCTCACCTCCCCGCCTTATCAGCTGCCGCTCCTGTCTTTTCGCCGCACCCACTGCGCGTGCCCCGCCACCCACTTGCCTTTGCCGCCGTGCAGGCATGCATGTGCCCCGCTCACCGCTTTAGCAGCGCACCCCCACGCTGCTGCCGACCGAAACCGGCCCCTACACCATCGCATGCAGGCCGCCGCATGCATCCGCTCGTACCCTGCCTGCCGCTTTTGCAGCACACCTCCGCGCCGCTGTCAACCGCAACCCGGTCCCCACTGCCCTTGCTCCCTGCATGATCGCCGCGTGTACCAACACCACCTCCACCGCTCATGTCCCTTCGATGCACAAGCCACCGCACCGTAACCACCACTCTCCCGGGCGTCCATAAAAGCACCCCCGGACGTCGCTCTTCATCCACTCCGCCGAGCAAGCTCATAACACTCTCCCTCCACCAGCTAAATCAAAATAATCCTTCCCCAGATGTTCGTTGATTCTCTGATCGAACAAGTCCTCTTTGGTTTCTACGCTCTTGCTTTTCTCATTCTCATCATGTACCTCCTTTTTTTGTGGGAAGATTCATCAAACCCTCCCTTGAGAGCAAAACAAGAGAGATCGACCAGGGAATGAGTATAGCCATCTACATACTCCTTCTCATCCAGTGCGCCCTCCTCTACAAAATCTCCAGAGTCCTCCTCCAACTTGCACGAAGCACAGTCAGATTTCAAGCCCGCATCAGCCAAGTGCTCGCACACTATCCCCCAGATTCCTCCGAGGCATGAACCCAGAAACCAGAGCCTGTCTCCCACTTCGCTACATAATCTTTGCTGAGATTACTGTTCTGTGTCTTCTAATCCTCCTCCGGTTAGTCACCCTCCCACGGGCAGAGAAGAAGCAAGAAGAAGCTTCTTGCTAGCCAAGTTGTGCCAAGATGAAGAAGCCTAAAATAAGGCAACAAGTTATGCTTGGGATAAAAAGAAGAGTAACCAGAAGCGCTTGGGATAAAAAGAAAAGTAACCTGAAGAAGTATATCCCAAAACGCCGCTTCTTCCCCGGCAACTCCCCACTTCCAGAAGAGACACTAATCCACTTAGTGGGGTACTTCCACTCTTTTAAGTGGGGTAGTCTCTCTTCTGCTAGTTCTGATGAAGGGAAACCCAGAAATTGAGGCATGCAAATTTCTGGAGGATACATGAAGTTGCCGGTACATGCCACCAAGGAAATCGGCCAATGCAGAAAGAGAAAATGCCTCTGCCGATTTTCTGTTGCTACCTTCAGAAGCAGTTTTTCAAAGTGCAGACTCCATCCATCCTTAACAAAGGAGCAAGAGTCTTTTGTTGTTGAAGTTCCATCTTCTGTTTGTACAAGCTAAAGTCCCAGTTGTAAGCAGAAGTTGTTTAGCTGAAGTAAAGCTATCCCTGTAACCCTTCTAACCTGATCTCGGGGACGAGATCTCTTTTAAGTGGGGTAGGTTTGTAATACCCCGGAAATTTACCCGAATAAACTATCTTCTAATCTCTCATCTAAATTCAAAATGAATTTCGAAAGTCTTGTTTGAGTGAAAGTGTACAGTTTGAGCTCATCAAAAATCATCTCATTCCTTGAAATATCTCTCAAATGTTTCTGAGAAATTCTCCATCAAAATCCATTCAATTTCCTATCCCAAATCCAAATCAGAAAAAGGAAAATCTTTTCCCCCTCACTTGGGCCGCAGCCCAGCTCCCTCCTCCCTTTCCGGCCTGCCTCGGCCCGCCTGCCACTCCTCCCTTTCCCTCCTCTCCTTCTCGCGTGGGCCACGCCCCCGGCCCATCTCCTTCTGGCGGCCCACGGCGCCGTCTTCCTCCTCCTCCCTCCTCTCTGCTCTTTCTCTCTCCCGCTCTCGCCACGCCGGCGCGCGTCGCCGAGCGGCCGCCGTCCTCTCCCCCCTCCCCACCGTACCGGCACGACGAGACCTCGCGCTCACACTCTAGCTTCCCTCGGGCACGCCACCGCCCCGGTCTCGTTGACCTCCTCCCCTTCCCGCCGTCACGGCGCTCCGCGCCACGGCGCGTCACGACGCCGCGGCGTCTGTGGCCACAGCGACCGCGTACGGCGGCGCACACGTGCGCAACCGCCACCGCCACCACTCTCCTCACCCGACAGCCGTACCAGCGCGGCCCCGCTCCCGCTCGTCGCCGAAGAGCGCTCTACTTCCCCCGCTCGGGACCCGCCGGGCCATGCCGGCCCCGCCCCGGCGCCACGACCTCGCCGTACTCTCGCCGTGCCTATAAAAGGGGGCACACGGCGCATGGGCGACACCCCGACTCCCTGCTTTCGTGCACACGCCGAACACACGCATCACCCCCCCCACTCCTCTCCTCCTGCTTCACCAGAGCCACTCCGGCGCGGACACCGGCGCGTCCACCATCACTGCGCCACCCTTCCCCTTCCAATCCCGAAGGATTCGAGCTCAATCCGAGCCAAGAAGGTGAGCTTTGCAGCCGCGGTAACGGCCTGCTCCTTTCCCCTCACTCTCCTGGCCCGGTCCCGCCCCGGCCTCGCCGGAGCGCCGCCGCGCCATGGCTCCCTCCCTCGGCGTCTCGTCGCCAGCTCGCCACCCTCCACCTCCCGCATCCACGTCTACACCAAACCGCTCGGCACGACTCCGCGACGCTCTTGGGTCGGTCCCCGGCGACGGAACCGGATCACCGGCGGCGAACCGCCGGTGAACCGCTCCGCCCCCGGCGGCCGGTCCGCAGAAGACCCGGTTCGGCCAGGCCGGACGGGCGTTAACGCCGCCCCCCGTCTCTGTGAGGATGACGGGTGGGGCCGGCCAACGCCGTCCGCGCCGCCGTCCCCTCTCCCCGCGCGGCCAGTGGGCCGGCCTGTTAAGGCCCACGGGCGCGCCGGGGGAGTGGGCCGAGCCGCCCCGGACGGGTGGGTTGGGCTGCGCGCGCCGGTTTCGGCCCGTGTGGCTTTTCCCATTTTCCAAATCGATTTATGAATATTCCAAAATTTGAAATGAGTATATCTTGGTCATTTCAACTCCAAATCAAGTGATTCTTTCACCTAAATTCATATAAAATCATCCTCTATCTATTCATGTAATCCTCTTTCTGTTTTGAGTATGTATACATGTATGTTTACTTGTGTGTTTGTTTTGCGGTAGACGAATCAACTGAAAATCCGCCGGAACCGGAAGTGACCGCTATCGACACCGAGCCCGAGGACTCAATTCCCGAGCTTCGCTGTGACGAAGAGCTTGACGACGGCAAGTCCACTAGAATCCTCACTTGATGCATAAATTACCCAGTTTTTATATACACATCCTATTGCCTTGTAAAACAAGAAAACTTGCATGTTTTGCTGGCTAAGGTAAAACATAGTAGGATATAGCCTCCCGAGCCACTTTAGATGTAGTGCGCTTAGGTGGATCGCTCACCCAATTATATACATTAATCTTGATGAAAATGATGGGGATATGATGGTGGGTATGGGCGGTTGTTTTTCAGTAAAACATAGGGTAAGACCCTGGCAGACGACTTCGGTTGTTGAAGCCATTTACGGGGTGGAAACCTGGTCCTTGTTATGAGGACTGGGCTGGTGTTGCTCATGCGTGAAATCACATCTAGGTCCCTGGATCTGTGTATTTTTCTTTTTCCATCTTTTATGTTGATAGTGAACTTTGGAAAATCATTATAAATCAAATAAAAATCCAAAATGGACAAACTCAGTTGCGTTGGACTCCTCTGGAGTAGATCTATGTGATAGGTATGATGTGGAGGTGTGAAATGTCTGTTTTGCCCTTGGTATTGTTGCATGCAGGATTAATTAGGATAAATAACAAAAGTGGACTAAATGAACTCCAAATGGCATGAAACTTGGACAGTAGATTTCTTAGGGTATTATAACACTAGGTGAATTTTTGTAGCCCTAGCCCTTGCGGCTTAATTACCCTTTTGTCATTATACACGTGTATGTGCATTTATTTAACCTAGGAAGTGGAGGCTACAAAGAATACGTTCAAATCAACTTTCTAGCAATTTTCATATACTTTAGGTAGTATAAGTATCTCACTGGTAAAATATGAGTTTGTGCATGTAAAGTTTGATTGGTGATTTGAAAAATAACAAAACGTGGCTTGCTTAACTGAATAATACGAAAAAGTAGTTATAAATCATCAAGTGACCGAATCCTTGACACGTTTAATTGTGTGTGTGAATCCTCATGCATCTCATGTATTGCATCATGCATATTATTCATATAGCGACGCTTATTGCAGATACGTGATAAAGAAACAAGTGCACGGGTCTACATCAACCAACGGTGATCCAAAAGACCAACTAAGACCCATTCACGACCTGGAGGGCCCATCAGTCGTGTTTGGAAGGGGGAGTTGTCCAAGGGATCAAGGGGTTGCCTGGGGCAAGGCCTCACAACCCGACAAACTAACAGTAGCTTAGTTTGTTCAAGTTGTCAACAACGAAGGTAGGCCCCTTAGGCATTTTCACCTATCTAGGGAGTCTCACCACCCTATTCTTGTTTGTGCATTACGTTTAGGGATTTTATGAAACCCCACATGCATAAATCCTTGATGCCCAAAGTAGAAAGGATAAAACGAAGTCTATGCTTAGCCCTGCTTAGACGGTAGAAGACGAGTGAAGGTATTCACTCGCGAGATGATAGGGCCTACAAATGTTTTTACAAAACCTTGGAATCGAAAGGAAATCTGTTATGACTTGATGATAAGTTGAGACCGGGCGGAGATATGGTTTGATATGATAAGATTGTGATAATGTGTTGGTGGACTCCGCCCGAGTCGATTAAGGCCCGTCCGCTGTTCGCCTGCTGATTGGCATAACATTGCTAGAGTGCTTATCCGGTATATGGGGCCGGTGAAACCTTACTTGTGCCATCCGAAGAACAGAAACACGTTCCTACCCACTGGTTGAGAGGAAGGTGGTCCGGGGGAGCTTGGTGCTCATGACGGGGAGACCGGGATGCCGGCAGGCTCGTCATGGGGGCACAACCCGGAGGTCAGGCGGGAGTGAATCGAACTTGGGATGGGACAAGTGGAGGCGGGGGACCATATGTGGGAAAGCCGTCGTGTGAGTAAGCATATGGGCCTCTGGCATTTTTAGTTATTCCCGGGAATTAAAAATCGATTCGAATCGCTGATGCTCACCAGGTGTGAGAATGCCAAATATCACTGACGGGCAACGTAGTAACAACTTAAATACTTTATGCTTATATTCATGTTTTATATACAACATGCTTGGATAAGTATGATCCGTCCGACTATTCATAGTGCTGCCCATCCACTGAGAGGAGGTTGATGGATTTGGGAGATGCTTTGAGGTCGAGGGAGAGGTGACCCGACGTACAGGGGCATCGCTCCTGAGACGGCTACTCCCAAGAGTTCGATGGGGGCTCTATAAATCTTGGGACGGGGCATACGTTCATGTTTTATTTTTCTGCAAGACTTTCCCCTATGATACTGTTGATAATCATAACTAGGGGGTAGCAGTTGTAAAATCCTGCTATCTTATGATAACATGTTTTGAATAAACAATCAATGGCTAAGGACCCACTTCTAGTAAGCTTATGCGGGTTAGAAGTCAGTCCACCAAAAAGCCTTGCATAATCTCAAAAGTGTCGGGCTGAAACCGCCCACGGGTAAGTCCTACGAGTTCCCCACGAACTCACCGTTTGTTGTTGATATTTTTCTTTTAGGTGCATATCAGGTCACGATCAAGGATGACTACGGTGGGCTCGAGATCATACTTGATGTTTACTTTCCGCTGCACGTTACATCTTTGTAACGATATGTATTCCGCTGCGAGGTTTATTTTGAAGTTCTTTTTCACTACCTTGTACTCCTTTTGAGCAAAAATATTTGTACTCAATCAAATTATGTCTGTATGAAATGGTGGGTTGTTGTAATTGTTGCGGCTCTTCCGAGAGCTTAACGTGTGTGATGTCGGCATCCCTGGAAGATGGTTTCATCGAGTGCCCTTCTGGGTAGCTCGACGGACTACCGAGTTAGTTCGGTCTAAGTGCACTGTGGGCCAGTGGTGGCAGGTGTACTTAGCCCGTATTAAATCGGCGGTTCCGCCACAACCTACTCCTCATTTGGCGCCCCCCCTCAGGGCTTTGCTCTCGCATAGTCCTCAAAGGAATATGGCCTCACCCAGACAAGGGTGAGGATGGCAAAGTGACCTCCGCTGAGGTCAAGCAACCACGGTCGGGTCTCCAGATATCCCCGGTACACACCCACACAAGCTTTTCTCTCGCGTAGTCTTGAACTATGGCCTCGCCCATGCAAGGGTAGAGGATTGTTGGGACTGTTGGGGTCTTCCGAGTACTTCTCACAAAGCTACCCCGCCGTCTCCACTATGCTAATCTTTTGGCCAATGTACTGAGGGCCTTCCTCTCTCTCACAAGCCAGGTGGCGGCCGCTCCACACTCCGGAGGTTCTCCCAAGACTTACAGCTGCACTAGTACATCAATGACGTGCACACAGGCACGTAGAATAGACAAATAGGCCTAAGCAAAGATGCAACTAAGCACTAGCTATGCTGGGATGTGTCTAGTAAGCTCTTGTGGTGCTTGGACTCTCAAATGTGTGTATGTGGCTCTTTGGATGGATCAAGGTAGTGCCTTAACACTTGTGTTAGCTCACGATTCTCCAACCACAATGTGGAGGCCGAGTAAGGGGGTATTTATAGCCCAAGCGTCAAAACTAGTCGTTGGAAGCTTTCTTCACTTTTCTGCGCAACCACGGACGGTCCAGTGTGTGTAGTTAGCTAGCCGTTGGAGTCAACCATTGGACTAGAAATCTGACCGTTGGAGCTAGTGGATGGTCCGGTGCTGCAACACCGGATGGTCTGGTGCGTGTTGGTCCAGAACGTCTTGTGGATCTACCGGACCATTCGGACTTGGTCGCTCCTTCTTCTCTTCCCAGAATGTCCGATGGTGGACCACCGGACCGTCCGGTGCATGTAATTGCACCGGGTCTTCAAGTCTTTATCTTGGGGCTTCTTCTTCTTTTCAAATCTTCTGATGGTGCTTTATTTGACCTACTAGAGGCCCAAAAAATCGGACCACCGAGTCAGGGCATAAGCTTCTAACTTTGGGGAAGTCTCGATCTTCTCTTGTAATCTTTTAGAACCTCTTTGAGGTATTTGTTCTCCAAGTTCTCTACTCGCATCCTGTGACTTAAACAAAAACACTTTTACACAAATATTAGTCCCATGGCACATGTTGTCACTTCAACCATCAAAATCATATTAAGGAACTAAGAAAAAGACTTAGGGACCATTTTCTTTACACGCGTGTTAAGTAAATCACCAAAACTACAATTAAATCCTAAAAATAATCTAGTGTTGTTGAAAAATTGTGATTAAGTCACCTATACCTATAATAATGTTATATCAATGTCCCCTGAGATTATTACATGAAAATGATAAAATTAACCATGGGTCACTTTGAAACTCGGTTGATTTGAGAGACTTCATATGGAATATAAGGTATGAGTGTGGCCATATGAAGGAAATGCCGGCACCGATCATTTTTTCTTGTCCAAACTTTTTTAAGGATGCTATATGTATATATGTTGTCCCCCGTACCAAATATTAAGATTTTCTGAGGCTATTTGTGTATTATTAATTTTTTTGTAGTAAATCACCAAAACTGCAATTAAATCCTAAAAATAATCCGGTGTTGTTGAAAAATTGTGATTAAGTTACCTATACCAATAATAATTTTATATCAATGTCCCCTAAGATCATCACATGAAAAAGATAAAGTTAACCATGGGTCACCTTGAAGTTAACATGAACATAGTTTGAATTTTTAAAAAAAATTCAAATTTAAATAGTGTTAATGGCTTATGCATCAGAAACTATACATACGAAAGTTGTAGATATTAAAAAGTTATACAACTTTGTTATTTACACCTTTGCATGAAAAAGTCTAGAAAATGCACTTATTGAAAATCTAAATTCAGTTTTTGCTAGGTCATACTTGTGACCAAATTTCAGGCAGTTTTGAACAAAACATTCTGAACCAAACCTGTAGAGTATAAAATTATATCAATTTTTTTCTATGTTTACCTAGGGCTAAATCCCTCTAGTTTTCAAATTATGTCTGATTCAAATATAGGTGTTTATCTAGTCAAACGTACAAAAGAAAAGGTGCCGTTCTCCTCTCTAGGACAGCTGGGCCGCTTCCCCCCTGCCACCCTGGCCGCCTACACACTGAGTCTCACCCAGCTCGGCCCACGAAAGCAGTCTTCAAGTTTGTGCAGGTCATATAGGGACTTTGAACATGTTATAAGGAACATGTTATTTAGCCTGTTGGTTGAGCAACCCTTCGTTGTTGTGCAAGGTTACAGTTTTGATTCTTTTATTTTTGCACTTTCCTTTTTTTATTTTTCTCATGTGGCGATTTGGGCTATGGTCCGATCTCGGCTTGCAGCATGACATCCAAAAATAATTTTTTTATTTACATTTTTATAATATTTTTTTTGTTATTTTTAGTGAGCTAGACTAGATGTATCGGCTCCAAAACCCCTAATGGAATTTCATGCTCAATTTTTTTAAAAATAATTATCAAAATTATCTGCTGACCTTGGTTGAGAGACTTTTCTATTTAAAATAATTATCAAAATTATGTTTGTTTTATTAAATTACTTAATGTGCCTAAAAATTCTTAAAAAACCTTTAAGACATATAATTTAATTAAAAAAATACAAACTATGATTATAAAAACTTTTGCTTACCATTTACTTCATTTAGGAACCTTGTAGGGAAAAAATCTTAACACCGATGTCATGTGAGACCCACTAATCAGATTGCTAGTTGGACCCACCTGACATGTGACTTGGATATTCCTTAAAAATGTTTATGACAAAAAATAATGTCATAAATTTATTGAATCCGCCTATGACAAATCGCATTCGTCACTATGCAATAGCATTCGTCCGTAAAATAGCAATTGAGTTGTTTGTGACGAATTTATGACGCGTGTTTTGTTTTCATCACTAACAAATGGTTCTCTCTAGAAAACATCATAAACAGAGCAATTTAATGACAAATTCCTCCATCGGCACAAGATATTCGTCATAGAAGGCCAGATCTCTTGTAGTGAAATTGAAAATTTCTAACATTGTAGCATCCTTTTGATGGTTAGGCTTTGACTTGAGTCCTTTTAAGAATAAGAACTCTTAATATGAAAATACACATCATAAAATGACACATCGTGCAAGACCATTCAGTTTTATTAATTTTTAGCATCGTCAGATACTACTTTTCAACAGGACTAGGGTGGTCTTTCGTACGATTTGGAGAGTTTAGGTGCCATTGGTATCTGCTTTTGTAATTCGAGATCGCAAAATCGAACGACAGTGATACTCTTCTCTCGATATATGCATGGCATTTTCTTGCTGTATTTTTCTAAAATCAAAACAACAAATTCACATATTAGTGTAGCGTATCAGTTTGGTTAAATGTGCAAGCTTTTCATTTTAATGAAATGAAGCAACATCTTCACGGCCATAAGCTTTTCAAGAGAAGAGGACAGTTACAGATGAAAGGGTTGTGTGCACAGCTTAAAAGAAGATGGAGATATGTATACTGCTTGCACCGAGCCACCGAGACGCACCGTGCCAACGTCCACAGGCCGGCGAGTCGGCGATCGACCTATCATCTTTCAGTGACGATCTCCAACGCGGCCGCTGCCGGGCTTCTCCTCTCCACCACCATCTCCACGGCCCCTGTGGTCGCGGCCTCTCCGGCGGCCACTGCCGCCTTCTCCTCGCCCTTCTGCTCCCGGTCCACCACGTCGGCGCGGCACACGGGGCACGCGCTGCTCTTCCTCAGCCACGAGTCCACGCACTCCGCGTGGAAGCTGTGGTCGCACCGCGGCAGCCGCCTGCACTGGTCGCCGGCCTCGAACGCCTCAAGGCACACGGCGCAGTCACCGCCGCGGCCACCGTCTGCGGCCTTGTCGAAGTCGTGGCAGGGCAGCGCGGCGAGCTCGCCGGCCGACAGTCCGCCGCCGCAGCCGCCCGCCGCCGCGTGCTCCGCGTCAGCGTGCCGGGTGCCGCGGGAGCCGAGCCCCCGCCGTAGAGCCCAGAAGACAACGAGGAGGTGGGCGAGGAGCATCAGAGAGACGCCCCCAACGAGCAGCACCACGGAGAGGATTTCTGTTGCGTTGGCCATGCTATGCTACATGGTGTACACTCCGGCAGGGTAGGATTGCTTTGTGTCTACATGGATCATGTGTGAAGATTTCTCTTGATTTTGCCGTTGTTCCTTGCTTTGGATATGGACACACCAAGATATAGTGTTCATGTGTTAGGAGAAACCAAAGGGGGAGACGACGACCTTCACATCAGGGCGGTATAGGTTAGGGGCTGCGAGTTACTGATAGGTACAAGGAAGAAAACATAAGGCGCAGCTGGTTTTTCTCTTGAGATAATGACTGTTTATTTGTCACTATATAGATTAGCTTATAATCTGATGATACATGACATCCACAACCAAATTCAAATTATACCAATGCTGATTTTGGAAGAGGATGATGTTCCATTTCCAATTTTCTATGCTGAATATATTTCACTCCCTTTTCACTATTCCTTTGGATAAAAAAATGAAAGATAATGTTTTTTTTATTTGCACCAATTCGTTATTGCTTGTCTCGACCGTACGACTATTATAGTATCGTTGATGGAGTAGTTAGAAAATAGACCTCACGTCGATCGAATTATTTATTGCTGAGCTATATGCATATTTGACACGACGATCGACGACTTTTGTCAGCATTAGTGGATGAATATATGTCGTTTCAGCTTATGGAGTCAGTACGTCATTTGGGTGGTTTACTTACAAGCCACTAGACAACAATAATACTGCACACATCAGATTTGCCGACAGACAAAATTGATGAGCTGAGAAGCGACGCACAGGCACAGAATGCCAGTTGCCAGCAAGATGCAAACAAAGGGATATTAGTTTCGTTATGTATGCAGGGCCAAGGGCCTAGCGATTTAGTTAAAGTAACTACAACTTGGTCCCATTGGGTATACTATCCCTTCCTTGTTGATTTGGCGATGAGTAAAATTCATATACGATCTCTAAACTTGCATAGATGTGTTTCTAACTTACAAATTATGTCACACCGGTCCCTAAAAATGCTCTGGATCTTGTATCCATCCAATCGGATCATGGTTTCACCGTGTTGGTCTTTGATTTGACGGTGGGACCCACATGGAAGCTTCTTTGAGTTCTTCCCCACCATCTATTCTCTCTCCTTCTCACCACACATCTGTTCCAGCTCGCCCCTCACATTCCAGCGTGCCAGCTACCAGAGTTGGGTACCGAGCCGGGATCTGTTGTGCACCCCGTCGCCCGGAGGCCAAGGCCCCCGCACCGCCGCACCTGGAGTCGCCGGGAGCCCACGCCACTAGCGCTGCTCACTTCTGCCAGCCGCCCCCGCCTGGCTGCCGTTGGGCTGCCCAACCGGCCCTCCACGCGGGGTGACGGTAGCCCCGCGTCGAGAGGCACCGCTGCTGTCTCCGCACGCCGCCCTGTCACGTTTCCGGGTGGTACGGTAGCTGCTCCACAGATCCATGGACATCGCGCTGCATCGACGGCGCAGCCTCGCCCCTCCCCGTCTAGCTCACCAACGTTGCGGCGCTTGGCCCTACAACATGCCACCGCTCGGTCGTCGTCGCACATTCACCGTGCCCATCCTCAGAACATATTTGAAGTCGGCAGTTGCTTAGTTTGAGCTTTGGGCTCGACCGTATGAGCGCCTTACCAGGATGCAACGGGCGAAGGTGCGATGGCTGGGCCGGCAGCCGGCAAAGACTCCTACATCGTCTACCTTGTCTCCGGCCGATCTCCGTTTGGCTAGGAGGCTGTTAGCAACCAGAATGATCAAGAGGAACCAACTGAAGATGACACAAGAACTGAAGAAGTAAGCGAACAGCCTAGGAGAAGCATCCGTACCAGACGTCCTAATACTTTGGTGACCGGGCCGCAGTGGGCTGTGACGGTGCTTGCATGCACGAAAGCTGGGCAAAGCCCATGTAAGGAGGGTATTTAAACTAATCTATGAGAGGGTGAGGATCAGCATGTAAGACATAACAGAAATACCCCTACGACTAAACTCCAGTTCATTCGCCCACCTTCTTCTTCCTCAAGTCTTTCCGTTCTACTACTCCCCTTCTCCTTCCCCCATCTACTGCTAACAGATTGGTATCAGATTCAAGATCTCGGGCCTTCCTCTGCATTTCTGTGATTGTGCTGGAGCCTCATCAGATTTCCCACGATCATTTCACCCGGTTCCGTCGTAATTTGGCAGCCATGAATCCCGATCTCAAGTATCTGCTCGATGAAATGACCAGCGCTTCGATGATCAGGATGCGCTGCTCGTCCAGCATTTGGTGGACCACGACTCCAAGCTGGAGCAGCGCCTGGTCGACCGCGATGGCATCAACGATTAGCGCCTCTCCGACCTTGACTCCAAGTGGGCGCACCGGTTCGAGACGTTCTCCACTGACACCGAAGGACGCATCTCCAACATCGAGGCTGCCGCCGCCAACATTGAAGAATGGCGTCATGAGGTGGAAGCTTCAGTGGACGATATGCACCTTGAGGTCAAGAAACTGTCGAAGCACTGGGACCGCGCCGTGATGGATCAGCCCGCATCGGGTCCTGGCATCATGGGCGCATCTCCGTCGGCTGCCGCGCGCCCACCTTCCGGATCCACAGTCGACTCGGCCTCCGGGCACCGTCAGCAATCTCACAACGGGGTGGACGGATTCGGGGTCGATACGACTCTGGATCCGCACCCGGTCAAGGGTGCGTATCCTCCGCCACATCCCCCATCTCCTCATTCGATTCGTCGCCGCGATGGGGTTTCACATGCTAGGCCACCAGATCTGCGTCCTAGTGTTCATCATACGGGTCGTTTGCCTAAGTTGTCGTTTCCATCCTTTGACGGGGATAATCCTAAACTTTGGATTTCACGCTCTGAAGATTATTTTCTCTTGTATGAGGTGGAGGAAACAATTTAGGTGCGTGTTGCATCTATGCACATGCAGGGCGCCTGTTACAACCTTTACAACCTTCGTTGCTTATCGCTTGGCAACCTTTACCGGTACCCGACACAGCTTGGCAAGTAATTTCTATGGACTTTGTGGAAGGACTACCATTATCGGGGCGAGCTGACTACATTGTAGTTGTTGTGGATTTCTTTACCAAGTACGCTCATTTTATACCACTTCATCACCCTTATACTGCCAGTGTGGCTCAACAGTTCTTACACCATGTGTACTGTCTTCATGGGTTGCCAGCTACCATTGTCACCGATCGGGATAAAATCTTCACCAGCCATTTTTGGCGCGAATTATTCCGTTTAGCTGGTGTCAATCTCAATATGACTTTTAGCTATCACCCGCAATCAGATGGACAAACAGAGCGCCTTAATCAAACCATGGAAACTTATCTGCGGTGCTTTGTGAATGCATGCCCCTCCAAATGGATTCAGTGGATATCACAAGCTGAATATTGGTACAATACCAGTCCCCACTCTGCTATTGGGCGATCTCCATTTGAAGCTTTGTATGGATATAAGCCTCGCCACTTTGGCATATCTGCTAGTGATGCAGTTACTTCTCCTGACATCCATGCTTGGCTTCAAGAGCGTCCCGTTATGACAGATTTGATTCGTCAACACTTGGTCCGTTCACGTCACCGTATGAAGAAACAGGCGGACAAGCACATATCAGACCGTCAATTCCAGGTCGGGGATTCAGTGTTGGTTAAATTGCAGCCCTATATCCAGACTTCGTTGGCTCGACGTTCTAATCAGAAATTGGCATTCAAATATTTCGGGCCATATGAAGTGCTGTCTCACATTGGTTCTGCTGCTTATCACTTGAAGCTGCCATCATATTCTAGCATCCACCCTGTCTTTCATGTGTCGCAGCTCAAGCCGTTCGTGCCATCATCTTCTCAGGTATTACCACAGTTGCCTGATGATCTCTCCTTACCTCGCATGCCTGCTAGAGTGTTACAGACCCGGACTATCAAGAAAAGGAGAGCACTTATTGATCAGGTACTGGTGCAATGGTCGGGCTGGCCACCGGAGTTGGCGACATGGGAAGATCTTATCAGCTTGAAGCAGACCTTTCCATTTGCGCCGGCTTGGGGTCAAGCGGCATCTCAAGGAAGGGGGAATGTTAGCAACCAGAATGATCAAGAGGAACCAACTGAAGATGACACAAGAACTGAAGAAGTAAGCGAACAGCCCAGGAGAAGCATCCGTACCAGACGTCCTAATACTTTGGTGACCGGGCCATAGTGGGCTGTGACGGTGCTTGCATGCACAAAAGCTGGGCAAAGCCCATGTAAGGAGGGTATTTAAACTAATCTGTGAGAGGGTGAGGATCAGCATGTAAGACATAACAGAAATACCCCTACGACTAAACTCCAGTTCATCCGCCCACCTTCTTCTTCCTCAAGTCTTTCCGTTCTACTACTCCCCTTCTTCTTCCCCCATCTACTGCTAACAGAGGCGTATGTCAGAGGAGATTCGAAGAGTTGTGGAGTGCTCGCCCCGTCCTCGAGCGCATAGAGATGGGGCACGAATGGAGATCGCTGCTTCCCCCATTGATGTGGAGGACCTCACCACGCCGCAGTTCATCAGGGAGGCAATGGAGGCTGGTTTCTCCATGCACGATTTGATGAGAGCTGAGCAAGAACTCCAGGTACGTAATTCAAAAATAATGTCTCCCAAGTCTGGAGATTTGGCGGACAAGATTATCAACGCGATGGTTCACAAACGATTCCATGGCGGCTCTGGGAGTAGGGCTTTGTCTACTCCGGGAAAGCATGTGCCGAGGATCCTGATTCCTACAACGAGGCACGTGCAAGAGCCGGGCTTCGTCTATTCTCCAGTCATGAAGCCGTCGGGGATGACCGGCGACCTCGATATTAGGCATCAGTTTGAAGACGGCGATCTCCCAAGTTTGAAACTATCGGGGTCTGCCGAGCGCCGTGATTGCCGCCTAACGCTGGAAACGAACGAAGTGGGGAATCAGGTAAGTGATCGGCCTCCAGGATTGGAAAGCAAGAAGCTGATACGGCTCGGGCCAGGCCACGTAATTTGGCCCACCACAGGGCTACGACTACTGTTTGGGCGATCCGAGCTGAGGCCTACGAACTCTCCAACGCCTGGTTCTAGAATCCCAGAGCCACAACCTTGTTCACCTCTCCGAGCCGCCAGTGACAGGACGTATGCGCAGGTTGTGAGGAACGGCGTGAACATGGCGGCGCAAGGCGGACGGGGATCTTTCAACCCTGGTTTCCGCCCCACGTTCAACCAGGGGGCCGGCGACCGTACCGGCTACAACCAGAGGCGGAGCAGATACGGCCGGGGTCGGGGTGGTGCTAGGCGTGCCCAGACCTTGGCGGCGCCAGGAGGAGCACCGCCGGCGCCTCCGTAGCGACCACAGCCGGTGCAACTGCAGCGACCAGCGGCTGCGGCTCCAGGTGCCGCCAGGGATGCAGGTTTGGCCACTGGTCCCAACTTTGTTTCTGCAGAGAACATGGAGATTGACAACAGTATTGCACAAGGGGCTATGGATGAGAGCCAGGAGAAAACAAAGGGCAAGCCGTACTGTTACAGGTGCCTCACAAAGGGCATACCGCAACTAACTGTAAGGCTACTATCCTCTGTGATGAATGTGGCTCGGAGGATCATGTAACAAAAGATTGTTCACCGTACAAGAACTTGAAATTTGCGGCAATATCGAGTGGGTACGCAGTCAAAGGATTGGGTTTTTATAATACCCCATACTCGGGCCCAAAGAAGGGTGATACAACATCTACCCTAGCTGATATCACGATCAGATGGATCTATGTCAGCAGCAAATGTCGAGACTGAAGTCAGACGTCTAGTTCCAGGTGAATGGGACTGGAAAGTAGTGGATAAGGGTAACTCGTTTAATGCCACTTTCCCCTCCAGCAATGAACTCAAAAGACTTGTGAAGTGGGGACCAGTAGTGGCTAAGTGTGTGAAAGCTACACTTAGTGTCTAGGAAAAAAAAGGATGGTGATTACTTCCGCTTTGAAATTCCTAAGGTCTGGGTGCAATTCAGAGGCCTACCTGATGACCTGCTAGTGAATTTTAACATCCTTTGGGTAGTTAGTTCAACACTGGGGGTAAGCCGGAAAGTGGACCTCAAATTCACTAGAGAGCACAAGATTGCAAGGATCAAGGTGGGATGTTTAGACTCTGACCTGATTCTAGAATTCTTAAGCATGCTCATAGGAGAATATGTCTATGACCTCCAGTTCAGGGCCGAAAAGAACATCAACCCAGATAATCCAGTACCCATTGACATGGATTTAGATCCACCAGAGGAGAATGGAAATGACAACTGTGCATCTGACAGTGGCCCGCAATTTGTAGGAAAGGGCAATGCAGCCTCTCATGGAAAGCAACGTGCACTTGCCCCAACAGCCGAGCCGACTGTTAATGGCCTTAATAAATAGAAGCAAGGCCTTGCTGCGATTAATAGCAGTACTGTGTCATCTCTTAACTCCAAAGAAAAAATTGGCAAACCAGTGACACCCCTGCGAGCGAGTAAAAGGTCAGCTGCAGTGGTGGATCAAAACTCGCTGGAAAGAGCTACAAAGCTGAAAGCAAAGAACAATCTGGATGGGTCTCCTAACGAAGGTAACATATCCCTCCGCTCTGATTATATTTCAGAATTGTCTAGTAGTGTCGGCATTAGTTTGGGTTCTTCCATTCTATCTGTTATGGGGGCCGTTCGCAATTCTGGGACGAGTGAGGGTCTAGAGTCAGGGGGTATGATCAAGTTTCTGATTTAAGTGACTCAGATAATGATTGGGAAGAACATTTACTGTTAGTAAATCTCCCTGTAGAGTCTGACGATGACTGTACCTCAGTGGAATTACAGTCATCGGTTAGAAAGAGTTCCAGGCATAATTTAAATAGTTAACCATGAAAGGAATTTTTTGGAATTCAAATGGGCTAGCGGACCTAAAAAAATTTAGGTTTCTCTCTGATTTAACTCTAGAGAAAAAGTTGGATTTTATTTGCTTATCAGAAACAAGTAGGCGGGATTTTCCTCAATCCTTTCTAAAAAACCTTTGCGCGGGCAAGGATTTTTTGTGGTACAGCAAACCACCGGAAGGGAAATCAGGGGTATGCTGGTTGGTGTGAACCTAGCAACTCTTGATGTAGGCAGTGTTGAAGAAGGTGACTTCTTTGTTAGGTTCAAGGTTAGATGTAAGAAGCAAGACTTTATATCTAATCTGGCCCATGTTTATGGGTCGGCTCACGAGGATCACAAACAAAGATTCTTCACAGACCTAGCACACCTCTCATTCAAAGAAACCTTACCTATGCTAATAGGTGGTGACTTTAATATTATGAGAGGACCCTAGGAGAAGAGTAAGGGTAATTTTAATAATAGATGACCTTTCCTCTTTAATGCAGTTATAGACGCGTACAATCTTAGAGAACTGGATTTTTTGGGTAGACAATTTACTTAGGCTAATAATTTGGCAAACCAAACTTTTGAAAAGTTGGATAGGATTTTGGTCACAACAAAGTGGGAAACCAAATACCCCAAAGCCACGGTTCAAGCTCTAACTAGAAAGATCTTAGATCACACGCCTCTCTTTCTTAATTCAGGTTATGGCGACAGCATACCACCCCATAGTGACTTCAAGTTCGTACTTGGGTGGTTGCTGCGTGAGGGTTTCTTCGATATGGTTAAGGACGTTTGGGTATGTACTGATATCGGAAGTAACCCATTGGATAGGTGGCAGGCCAAAATTAGAAGACTGAGACAACATCTCAGGGGTTGGGCCAAAAATGTTGGAGGGGCATAAAAAAGGAGAAGAAACTCCTTTTAGATAAGCTAGATGAGTTGGACAAAAAGTCAGAACATACTCAACTAGATTATAATGAGTTAAACCTCAAGCACGCCCTACACGAGAGAGTGTCACAGTTGCTAAGGGAAGAAGAGATTAAGTGGTACCAACGTGCCAAGGTTAAAAACCTGCTTGAAGGAGATGCGAACACGAAATCCTTCCATCTAGTAGCTAATGGTAAACACCGTAAGATGAGGATTTTTAGTCTGGATCAAGAGGCTGGAACTATCATGGGAGATGTAGAGATAAAAAAAAATATCACCAATTATTACAAAAATCTCTTTGGGTATCCAGAAACTTCGGATGTCGTACTTGATGAAAACAGGATTGACGACATCCCCCAGGTGTCTCCACAGGAGAATGACCTACTCTCAGCTCCGTTCACTGTCGAGGAGGTGAGATCGGCGATTTTCCAGATGGAGCATAACAAGGCTCCTGGGCCTGATGGCTTCCCACCGGAGTTTTATCAGGTTTTCTGGAATGTCATCAAAACCGATCTCATGGCGCTCTTTGATGAATTTCACAAGGGAAACCTTGCGCTAAATAGATGAACTTTGGTAATATAATTCTTATACCTAAAGTGGGAGACGCTAGCAAAATACAACAATACGGACCTATCTGTTTGTTAAATGTTAGCTTCAAAATTTTTACCAAAGTGGCAACTAATAGAATCGTCAAAGTGGCACATAAAATCATCAGGCCTTCGCAAACGGCTTTCCTTCCTGGAAGAAATATTATGGAAGGGGCTGTGGTCTTGCATGAGACCCTCCATGAGCTCCATAGGAAAAACCTCAACAGGGCCATTTTCAAGATTGACTTCGAAAAGGCTTATGACAAGGTGCATTGGGACTTTCTTCAGCACCATGCGAAGGTTTTTCAGCCACTTGGTGCAATTGGATTAAGTCGTTTGTTCAAGGGGGAAACGTGGCAGTTAATGTCAATGGCCAGAATGGTTCTTATTTTCAAACCAGGAAAGGCCTAAGACAAGGAGACCCCCTTTCGCCAATCCTCTTTAATATTGTGGCGGACATACTGGCGATAATTATTAATAGAGCGAAATCTGAAGGAAAGGTGAACGGAGTCATTCCCCATCTAGTGGAGGATGGTTTCTCCATCCTTCAATATGCAGACGACACAGTCATATTTTTAGACCGCAACCTGGAGAAGGCCAGAAACATGAAGGTTCTTTTATGTGTGTTTGAAAAACTTTCGGGTTTGAAAATCAACTTCCATAAAAGTGAAATTTTCTGTTTTGGCCAAGCTAAGGAGTGTAAGAATGCTTACTCCGAACTTTTTGGATGTAGATCGGGTTCCTTTCTGTTTAGATATTTAGGACTTCTGATGCACTACAGAAAGCTAAAAAATAGCGACCGGAGGCATATAGAAGAGAGGTTCGAAAAGCGGCTCATCGGGTGGAAAGGGGAGTTGCTTTCGGTAGGTGGAGGCTAGTGCTAATAAATTCAGTGTTTTCTAGCTTGCCGATGTTCATGTTATCGTTCTTCGCGATTCCGAAAGGAGTCCTAAGGAAACTTGAATACTTCAGATCCCGCTATTCTTCTGGCAAAATGACCAGCATAAGAAGAAATATCATCTCATGAAATGGGACCAGATTCGACAACCTAAAGAACAAGGGGGTTTAGGAATCATTGATCTCAAAGTACAGAACAAATGTCTTCTGAGTAAGTGGCTGTTCAAATTAGCAAACGAAGAAGGTATTTGGCAAAACCTGCTCAGAAACAAATACCTTAAGTCAAAACCTTTGGGGGTGGAATTAAAGGGCCTAGGGTTTCTCACTTCTGGGCTGGTCTGATGGATGTGAAGCAAGTTTTTCTAAGTCTAGGCTCGTTTTCTATTGGTGATGGTACCCAGATTCGTTTTTGGGAACATACCTGGTGTGGCAACCGTCCTCTCAAATTCCTGTACCCCTCCCTGTTTAGCATAGTTAGAAAAAAGGGGGCGACAGTGGCGGATGTGATGAGTTCCACTCCATTGAATGTCTCCTTTCGAAGAGGTTTATACAGGGAGAGGTTAAATGCCTGGAATGAGTTGGTAGGGTGGGTCATGAGCTTAAAACTGAGGGGAGGGAGGGACGTGTTTAACTGGGGTCTTAATAAGTCGGGTTTATTCACGGTTATATCATGTATAAACACCTAACTAATAATAGAATAAAAGTCTCCCAGGAGATCTGGCAAACAAAGATACCATTAAAAACAAAGATTTTTATGTGGTATGTAAAGAGGGGTGTGCTCCTTACCAAAGACAATCTAGCCAGAAGGAATTGGAGCGGTCACCGAGGCTGTTGTTTTTGCAATAGTAATGAGAGTATACATCACCTCTTTTTTGATTGCCGCTTAGCCAAGCTGATTTGGTGGGCTGTTTTTATGACACTAGGTCTCTCTCCACCTCGTAACACAGAGCACCTTTTTAATTAGTGGTCCAGCCGGGGGTAGAGAATATAAACCCTTTCTATTGGCAAGAGCTGCAGGTTTGTTTTGGGCAATTTGGCTGCAAAGGAAGGATTCAGTTTTTGACAGGAAACAACCTAAACATTTTTTGCAGGTACTCTTCAGGGGAACATTCTGGCTCCACCATTGGACCAAGTTGCAGCGAAATAAAGATCAGGTCCAGTGGCTAACACAGGGCGCACACAATCTAGAAGTGGCGGCTTTGCGAATCTTCAATTCGTTTGGATGGCAATCCCCGGCCAGGATTTCTTTTGTTTAGTTTTTGAGTTACTTGTTGCACGCTTTTGTTCCTGTTTCGAGTCTTGTGGGGTGAACCAAGTCATGTGTGCTCTTTGTAAGACGCTTGACGCTGAGTTGAGTTGTGTGGGTGTAATAATGTTGGTCTGATTCTCCACTTGTGGAAATGAAGCTGGAAACTTTGGTTTCCATCGTTAAAAAAAAAATCCTCCACCATAAGCCGCGCGCGGTGCTAGGTCACCATCGCGCAGTCTGGCTGCCCGCCTATCACGCTGCCATTGTGGGGGAGGAGGCCACCGAAGCTCCGGTGAGGTGGAGGAAGGGGAGGCAGGTGTTGGAGAAAGATGATAGAGTGAAAGAGAGACCGATGGGGATGACATGTGAACCCAACTTGTCAGCCTAAGGTACGCAACCCGCTTTGTAAATTCACTATCCGATTGGATGAATTTGAGAACCAAAACAAGTTAATATACCCATATAACACACTTTATAAGTTTTGGGACCGGCATGACACACTCAGACAAGTTTAGGGACCGGCCATAAATATTACTCTTCAGAGCTCCATACATCTAAAGGAAAAAATGTAACTCCTCCCGCCAATCATAACTAAGTGAGGTATATGTATATGAGACATCATTGTTCCGGTCTCCGAACTCCAAAATCGGCACTTATACCCGTACATAGGGCCGGACCAAATACTCGAAGCTTGTTAGCTCACTCGGCTCATGGCCAGCTCAGCTCGACTCGACTCGACTTGGCTCGTTTTGATTTCTTAATGAGTGAAGCTAATGTTTTAGCTCGTTATCTAAATGAGCTAGCTCGAGCGGCTCGTGAGCCATTTTGCGAGCTTAACAAGCCAAAAAAACTATGTATCGTAACATAAATGAGTTGCAGACGAATTGACATATCCTAATTTTATACCCTAGACATACACTCTAGGTATCCCTTCTCAGCCAACATACATAAATTTTGTATTTTTTCTTCACTTATTATTTGTTCTTCAATATGCTTAATCATGCACTAATCCATACATTTTACTTGCAAGTTTGACATCTACTGTTTTGAAATATATATTGTATTTTCAGAAATGATTTAGATATTTTATGAACATATTTGTAGTTTTTAAACATAAATTTCATTTTTGTAACAAAAGCTCACGAACCAAACGAGCTGGCTAGAGCTCCCAAATGAGCCGAGCCGAGTTGACTCCTGAGCTCGTTATCTTAACGAGTTAGCTTAACGAGCTACCTTGAGTTGAGCTGAGGTGGCTTCATATACACCCCTATCCGTACATGGATATTTGATCCACCAACTTTCGGTAGAATTGCATCCCTCATTTACGATGGGCATCAACAGCGGTAGTTGTGGGGTGACACCCACAGGGGCGAAGGCAGCACTTATATACATATAAGAAGAACAAACTAGCTCATCTCAAATTACCAAGGTCACTCAAAATTTTATTAAGCAAATCATCTTCATTAGGGAGGAGACCCCCCCCCCCCCCCCCGGCGTTAGGATAAGATAATACCAGATGCTGTTTGAGTTAATAAAATCCCGAGCAAACAGCGAAGATTCCCCGTACCAGTCATGGCAAACTCAAGGTTGAGTTAGCGAGTCAAGCAACTTTGCAAATAAATCTAAAGGCGAGGCCGTCAAAATATGATGTCATGCAATCAATATAAAGGAGTAGATAAGCAGATGAACAGCCATATGACTACAAGATGTTTAATGTTTTATTTACGTCATAAAGCCTTTTATTTCCATCGTATTGCAATTTTTATTTTCTTCGAATACACAATACAACGCAGACACTCACAAACACACACGTACACTCACTCCTATGAACGCACGCATACACACCCTATCCCTATGAGCACCTCCGAAGCACCGTGTAAAGAGCCGGCTATCTTGAGATTCACGAAGTCATCACAGGCGTCTCGCTGTTGACGGGGATGTCACCTACCACTGAAAGAATAAAGCCGTTAAATCTTGAAATAATTCGCACCCACCAGGAGTCAAACCCAAAACCTCATGTGCCGCTCGAGTTGCTGCAACCACTAGGGTGCAGGCCCTTTGGCATCGTATTGCAATTTATGACGCTCGAGCGACCAAAATCACTGTGTCACCAATCTAGTTCACAAAATTTTAAAGCTGGATGTTTGTACTTGTACAAGTGCCAAGCAAGAAAAAAATGTCAAAAAACTTGCCACTACTCGACGTGGCAGGTCGATTCAACGTTTTAAATTGTCATAAACTGTGTATATAAGGGGCTGTTTAGGAGTAAAGTTTTTCAGTACCATAGTTTTAGAATACTATGTTCTATGTTAGTTATGACGTAACCATAGTATTTCTCCTCCTTACTAAAACCATATTATTCTAAAGCTTATTGGGTAACATAGCCATACTATGATTTTATTGGTCTTTTGCTCATTCGTATGAGAAAACTCTGGTATAGAGTGCAATTTACAGTAGTCCAAAAATACCATGGTACAGAGAACAAAATTTTCTAAGATTAACTAAACACCTTTTCAGCAAAATATCATAGTATCTTAAAATACCATGGTATTGCATTGAAACTATGAAATTACATTGTTCCCCGATAGGCCCTAAACTTCTTAATTTTCTTTCCAAATTTGTGTTTCGTGGTGAAATGTATTGGCATACCCAAATATAAGTTTTCATAATTTAAAAGTCATTTTATAACACTTTTAATCATGGTAGGGAGGTAATTTGAACAATTTCAATAGTTGAATGTCAATATTTGGCACCAAGTCCGCCGCACACTAGAAGAACAAACTATTTTTTTCCATGGGCCAAAAACTGACAAAAATAGCAAAAAATAGTTCCGTCAGCATTTCTTCGACGAAATTATGTTCAACGAACTATTCAAAGTAATTTCATCGGCCCCATGAATTTCAATTATTTTCATCGATTTTACTCTGGCTTACAAAATTACTCAACACGTGGCAAAATAATTTCATCGGCGAGGTGGCCAACGAAGTTAAAGAATGCAATTTTGTTGGCTAGCACGGCCGACGAAATTACTGGCCACGTGGCGCCAATTAATTTCGTCGGCCACCTGGGCCAATGAAATTAGCTGCCCCACAGCCAAGTAAATTCTTTGGCCCACATGGCCGGGCAACGAAATTACTGGCCACGTAGCGACAATTATTAGCTATCCTCCGGCCGAGTAAATTCGTTGGCCCACGTGGCCACGTGGCCGGCCAACGAAATTATTCGATTCCCTCCATAAAAAATAACCACCCCCAACCAAGACTGCAAATCAGATTTAATTCATAGGAAATTTAATCACAAATTGAAATTGCAATTACGGACAGAATACATATATGTCCACATTTACAAACATGGATCAACTTAAAGGTTTTGTTGTTTCAGGAAAAAGAAACCTTGTTTGCGAATTAAAAAAATCTCTTTATAGAATGAAGCAATCTGCTAAGCAATGGTATAAGAGATTTGACACATTTATGTTCTATAATGGTTTTAAACGGTCTGATTATGATAATTTTGTTTGTTTGAAGATTGTTAATTGCTCAACCATTTATCTGCTTTTATATGTTGATAATATGTTGATCGCTGCTAACGAAAAATAAAAATAGCTAAATTGAAAGCACAATTAAATAAAAAAATTTGAGATTAAGGATTTAAGTGCAGCTAACAAAATTTTTGGTATATAAATTAGCAAAGATAGAAAATCTGGTTTGTTATACCTCAGTCAGCGAGGTTATATTGAAAAGGTTCTTCATCGTTTTAATATGCATGATGCAAAACCAATGAATACTCCGTTAGTTGCACATTTTAGATTATCTTTAGATTTATGTCAAGAGTACGATGATATTGAGTACATGTCTAGAATTCCATATTTTAGTGTGGTTGGTTCTTATATGTATGCCATGATATGTTCTCGTCCTGATTTATCTCATGTATTGAGTGTTGTCAGTAGATATATGACTAATCCTAGTAGAGAGCATTTGAGGGTTGTTCAGTGGATTTTCAAATATCTACGTGGTACTTGTTTGCAGTTTGCTAAATCTATAGTTTGACTTATTGATTATATTGATTATGATTATGTTGAAGATTTGGATAAGAGGAGGTTTCACACATATTATGTTTTCAACGTTGGTGGTTGTGTTGTCTGCAAGCTACTGCTGCTTTTGGACTACTGAAGTTGAATATATAGCTATTTCTAAAGGTGGTAAAGAAGCTATTTGGTTGAGAGGTTTATACTCTGCACTTTGCAGGGCTAGCTGTTCTTGCGTTACCATACATTGTGATAGTCAAAGTGCTATTTGTCTCAAAAAAGATCACATGTTTCATGAAAAAAAAGAATTAAGCACATTGATGTGAGATATATTTTATTCAAGGTGGTATTGCTAAAGGTGGCGTTAAGGTACGCAAAATAAGTACTCATGATAATCCTACCGATATGATGACAAAGTATGCTCTTACATTTAAGTTTGAGCTGTAGTTGCTGTTTAAGTCATAGTGATTTTTGGCACGGGTGAAATTTATTACCGAAGAAAGATTGTTGATGATTTTTTCATTACTATAAGATGGAATTTGTTTCAAGGTGGAGTTTGTTAGGTATTGATCCAAATTTCTATTGGGTTTTAGGGACGCTTTAGCCCATATTATGTTGTGGTCCTAATAGGTCATATGTTACACCCTATAAATACATCTTGTAAGCCATCAGTAAGAGACGATGCCTCATTGTAAAGCTGAATCCAACGGTATAGCTATTTTTAGAAATCTAGTATTGTTTGACACTGTTGTAGACAGAGAGGAGTTTGAATTTAAGGAATGGGAATGAAAAAGCTAATGAAGTCGGTCTAATCCCCACGTTCTGCAAACACTTTAAGATATAGTCAAGTTTGCCGGTTGGCACCCGTAGTTTTTTCTCGCAAAGGTTTTCTATAAAAAAATTGTGTCTCATGTTTGATCTTGTTTTTCGTATTATTTGCTAACAGTATAGGCGCGCTCTCTCTCTATATCTATATGACTTGTGATGGTTTTGTGAAGTATGCGTATGTGCATACATGCTTGTGAAACGTGTATCATCTATGCATGTGGAATATGTGAGAAAATTATATATGAGTTGTGTGTGGTAAATCTTCTATCTTCTATATATATCTAAATAGGAGAATTCCACTACCTATTTCTTTCAACATGCGTGAAGCCACGTCATCCTCCACATCACCATCCACTAATACCTCCATTTAAACATTCCATTGATCTTCTGTGATTTTATGCATGCATGCAATGACTTTCTGTGGTATATTTGAGGGTATCATTCAAACTTCTGTAGCAACACGTGTGAATATTTTCTTTCATGAAGTTAGTGTTTTATATACTATTTCTCAATCTATGAATCATATTATATTTAGCGTTATAAAATTTAATGATGTTAGTGTTTTATCTACTATTTTTTAATCTATGAATCATAATATATTTAGCGTTATAAAATTTTAGCAGCAACGTGCTGGGTATGCTCTAGTTATATATGTTTGCATTGATTTTCTATTTTAGAAAACATTAAATAATAGTGGGAGGAAACGAAAAAAACGGTCGCCTTACGAACAAAAACAAAGGGCCAACCAGATACTCACTCTATCTCAATCTAGAGTTCGTTTAACTTTTGTGACACTAAACTTAATTTATTCATCGCATTCAAAAAGTTTATAATTATCATTTATTTTTATTGGCTTCGGATGAAGCCGAGTGATCGGGATCGACACGCAAGGACGATGAGATGGAATCGTTTTCCATTCTCTCAGGCAGAAATGTGAAGCATGCCTCCATTTAAACTTTGGAATTTATTGGAATCTCACATTTCAATTCCAGCGTACATCCAACAAGACAAGCCTAGGATAACGATTCTAATTCAGCCCGTTTCGATCCGAACGGACTGTAAGTGAATTATAGTAATACGGCTACTCGAAGGAGCGGATGCGACGGCGATGGGAGCAGGCAGGAGGTAGAAGAGGAGCAGAGGAAGAGAAAAGAAGGATGGTCCACTCGTTGGTGTTGACATAAGAACCTTAGGTCGCCACGTAAGCAAAAATTGTTTAAAGGTGTTTTTGCACGGTTTTATATAGTTGGGGGTGTAACTTATCCGGTTTTACGGTTTCAGATTGTAAAGTAGAAAACTACGACAAATTCGAAGTCCAAAATAGGTTTTGCCTTAACTCACAGGGGATTTAATCCCCCTCGACACCGTCCAATACCCAATCCCCTTTTAAGTCTCTGTTAACCGAATAAGAGCCAACTTATACTACATGCTGCTAAAGAATGGCATGCAAGTGTTGAACTTGAAAGTTTCTACTTTGTAATTAATGGAACAACAAGTGGAGCAGCATGTCGTTGCAAGTATCCATGGCGCCGGGCAGGCACCAGTGCAAGCAGTCACGCGACACATTGAACCTGTCGGGCTGCCACAGACGGTACTTGCTCGGGTGCGCGTCCGGCCGCAGCGCCATTGCCTCCGTCACGTCGAGCAGCAGCATCCTCGCCGCCCCTCTCCCCGCCGTCCTCGCCGCCGCGAACTCCTCCGCCTGTATCGCGTACATCTCCTTCTCCACCACGTTCATCTCCCACTCCCCGCGCCCGACCGGCCGCGTCCGCGCGCAGTCGGCGCCCTTGTTCCACGTCGTCCCGTTGTTCTCGTAGTGCGACGGCGAGAGCGTGCCCACGACCACCGTCCTGGCGCGCCGCCGGCCGGCGTCGCGCGCCGCTCGGAGCGCGCTCCGGAGCGCCATCCGCAGCGAGTAGCGGAGCGTGAGGTCGGTGACGTTGGGCGCGAGGCAGGCGTTGCAGCCGACGACGCGGCCGCGCTGGTGGAACACGGAGGGGCGGAAGAACCAGCTCCCCGCCGAGACGACGACGTAGTCGAACTCGGCGGCGCGCGCCGCCCACCCGGGGTCCGGCTCGTCGAGGTGGAGGCTCCACATCCCCGCCCCGGTCCGCGCCGGCCCGTCCGGGTCCGTCTCGACGGCGCGGACCAGGAACGGCGACCAGAACGACGCCACCGTGAACCCGTGCCGCCGGTAGCGGTACACGTAGCCGCCGCCGCTCGCCGCCGTCGCGGTGGCGGCGCTCGTCCACGGCGACGGGCGCTCGGCGCGCGCGAGGAGGCACACCAGCGAGTGCATCTGGTTCCTGGCCAGCGAGTCGCCGACGAACGCCATGGACTTGCCCCTCGCCGCGCGCAGGAACCGCGCCGCGTCGAGGCGGGGCAGCTCGCACCTCGCCGGACGCCACCGCCACCGCGTGAACCCCAGGTCCGGCCTGCCGTACCGCATGCAGTCGTAGTGGCCGTGGATCACCGGGCAGGTCTCCGTGGTGTACCGCGGCGCGCCCGGGTCCGGCACCCACTCGCCCTTGAAGATGTCGCACGATGACTGGTTGCCGCCGCCGTCGTCGTGGGCATCGGTCGCCGCCAGCGGCGGTATCGGCAGCAGAGGATCGCGGTTGGGCAGGATCATGGCGGCAAGGATCACGAGGCAGGTCACCAGGAGGGCGGTGGGAATGGCACAGTGCATGGTGTATGGAATCTTAATGATCTCGTGAAACTTCATTGTGGTAACGACTAACGACTAATCACATCTCCGCAGACTAATAATAACAAGTCACAGACAGATCGATTGAGCAGCATGTACAATTAATTGTTCTCATGATCAGAGAACCCTTGTGTGCTTAACTGCTTATATAGAATTTTTCTATGAAGATCAAGAGTGGTCTGATCGGAATTTGGAAGAAATCTGTCGACGCAAATCAGTCCGTGTACGCAACTCGAGCCGAAAATGGTCGTGACGACAGTTGACATTCCACAGTGGTACTACGTTATTAGCGGTGATGAAAACACCTGTAATGGTGGATTCCACGCGTGCGGTTATGAGACCCTATAGTTCTTAGGGCCTCCTGCTCCTGGGTTGTGAAAAGGATGGTGTAAAGCAACACGGAATGGAAAGTTGTCGAGTGCTGAACAGGTGGGGTTGTTCGAGGCCATGGCCACTGGCTACCTGTAAATACGCCTAGCGGTAGCTCTCCCTTTGGCTCCGGTTATCTTTGACCAGTCTGTCAAGATCATCGAACTTGAGTTCACCAAACCTTCCAGGGGTAGATGCAGATGCAGATTGACGTCCTCCAAGCGACCAAAAGCGGTGATGCGGCCGTTCCGTCATAGCCCAAACCTGCCGGACATAGGATGGTGATCTCATCCATCCCCTCCAGAACCAGCATCCACTCAAGCAACCGTCGCCACGCTCCATGAACCGTCACCCGTTCAAGGAACCGGCGTCCACTGGTCCGATTGAGCCAACTCGACCATTCTGGTATTTTACGGTTTCTCCTTTGAAACATAGGATTTTCACAGGATTCGCACAAAAAATTCACAAAAAATAGTTCAAAAACACAGAAAAAATATAGAAATAGGATTTGAATCCTCCGTTCCAAATGAGGCCTAAAAGATGCACACTGGTGTGTTTATTGTTGTATGCACTAAACCATGCTTTTACTAAAACAATGTGTCACATTATTAAGGTGAGGGGACATTGTATATCCTGAACATCAGATTCAACCTATCTAATGAACAATGCTGCTGAATTTTCTTTCTATACTCTCAATGATAGTTGCATGGCTTTATGATTCCGGTACAACATTCTTGCTCCGTTCGGTTGGCTGCTTACTGCTGCCTGCGGCTTCAGCTATAGACAAGTATCATACCCGAGACACTTGGAAGCCAAAGGCCAAGGTGGCAGCGGCAGTCTGCCACTGCCCGCCAAACGAACAGTGCATCTGCTCCATATATCCATATAATAGTTTGGTTCAATCCCTGATTAAAAGAACCATTCTTGTTGCACTTTCATTACTAATGAATTGTTATCTGCATACACCGCCTTGAGGTCATGCAGTTTTACATGCGGTTGATCTCATTCAACTATGCCTAGTTACAAATCATGATTCCTTTCCATATAGTTACTTAAAAGTGATCAACCAAGTATTTCAAATTTATGTAAGGTCAGCTGTGTTGTCTATATACCATTCTCAAAACTCCAACATAACTCTATGCCCCCATGGAAAATTGGAGATCCAATCTAGGTGGGATATCAATATCCATCAACCATTAAGTATTTAGAACATTGGACATGGGATATGTTTACTACTGTGACGAGGAACATTTTCCGGTATTAGGAAAGATTTCAAGTGTGAGAAAAGAACAATGCTAAGAAATTGGTTGGGACTAAAAAGTATATCCTCCTCTGATCCACGTGCTAAAAAAAGAACTTCGAGTTCAAAAAATTATTGGTTTGCAAAATAATGCAAACAAAATGCCAAATACATCTCAGCTAGGATTGCACCAGTAAGAGTGGAGATGCCAAATAAAACCACCCAACCTCCAATTAGTAACAAGAGAGAGAAACATGATATCCAAGTAGGATTCATCTATTTTACGATAGAAAAAGACAATGAATGCTAACATTAGTCAATGAACACAAAAGTGAATATGATCCACAAACTTCAAATGTGCACATGATCAAACGGGGGACATTGAAAACTCAAGGATAATGGATAAGAGAAATCATGTCGAATCCTTAAGTGAACAAAATTGCTATGAATTACATTGAAAGTGGAGTCTTTTCACTGAAAGGTTACAACTATTAACACTTCTTTCTGTAAACAGATTGCTGACATCATGAATGGCCTAAATCCTAAATCCATGAGAAAGTATAGAAAATGATCGGAGTACAATCAATGGAAAGAAGCAATCGAAGCAGAGATTGCCTTGCTTTGTAAGAAAAAAATGTATTCTCGAAAGTAATGCTTCTGTGTATGATACAAATGGTTTTTCGTTTGTGAAATGAATAAAGTTGGGAGATATAAAGATGGGCTGGTCGCACAAGGCTTCAAGTAAAATCCAAAAGTTGGTTATAATGAAACTTATTCTCTAGTGATGAGTGGCATAATATTTGGATATTAATACGTTATTTTTGCAATTTATGGACATAAACCTATTGTTGAGTCTAGTATATTATCTGTCCCACCCGTCTATATTTAAATTTTAGTGTATCTACAGTTCTACACTGCTGATACAATACCTATTATGCATGCGAGTACTTTATGCATGCTCTGCTTAGCCAGAGAACAGAGAGCTGTGTATGGATCCTATTTTGTATTGAGAGAATTGCTTCCTTGGCCCTAAAAATTGTGCTGGTTCCTTCTTTGGCCCAAAAAATTTTTTCGTTCCTTCTTTGGCCCAAAAATTTTACCCGATTCCCTATTTGACAATTCCGTCCAAATTGTGAGTTAACGGTGTTAAAGAGGCTGTGAAAAGACGATTTTGCCCTTTGTTAAAGATGCTTGTGGTTAGTTCCTTGTGGCGGTGGTCGCGCACGTCGATCCAGCCTTCGTTGTCGGAGTTCCAGTCGGGCAGCGCGGACACGGCGCACGCGAGCGCGCCGATCCGCTCGGCCGCACCCGTGGGCATCTCGTCGTTGTTGCCGTCGGTGTCCGAGTCCCAGAACGCGTCGTCGTGCAGCAGCGTGGTGTTGGGGGACGGGAACTCATGCTCCTGCTCCTGCTTGTCGGGAAAGCCAAAGTCGCGGTCGGCGGTGGCCGAGGCAGCAACGAACAGCGGCGCGTCTCTGGAAGCAGCGGGACAGGAAATCCTTGGCGTCGGGCGAGAGCCAATCGGGCACCTCCGGCACGGCGTCGGTGTACCCGATCCGGACAGGAAATCCTTGACGTCGCCGTGCACGAGGCCGATGCCGTGGAGGTAGGCGAGCGCGCGCGCCACGTCGCCCGCGTAGGCGGCGATGTCGCTCTCGCTTAGGCGGCGCCGGGCGGCCTCGTCCGCCAGCGACCCGCCGGGGGCGAACTCGAGGAGCTGGTACTCGCCGCCCGTGGCGGCGCGCGCGCCTGACCCCGTCGTCCAGCCCGCGCCCACAGCTCCCGTCCCACCTGCGCCCGACCCCGCCGTCGCGCCTGCAGCTCCCGTCCCGCCCGCGCCCGACCCCGCCGACGCGCCCTCAACCACCGTCGTCGTCGCGCCCGACCCGACCGTCGCGGGCGCAGCCGCCGTCGCGCCCGCAGCGGCCGGCACGCCCTTAGCCACTATCGCCATCGCGGCCTGGGTCGGCTGCGCCGTCGAGCCCGACCTGACCCTCGCGAGCGCAGCCACCGTCACGCCCGCGTTGCAGCGGCCGCCGCGCCCGTCCCGCCGCAGTCGCCGCCTTCGCATGAAAGAGGTCGGGGGCAATTTGGTCTTTTCCATCGTGTCCCAAGCGGAATAAGTCACAGTTTGGACGGAAATGTCAATTAGGGAATCGGGTAAAATTTTTGGACCAAAGAAGGAACGAAAAAAATTTTTGGGCCAAAAAAAGAACCAGCACAATTTTTAGGGCCAAGAAAGGAATTCTCTCTTTTTGTATTTGGCCTCCCAATCTGTTTCTTGCCCAAACACAGCTCTTTTTTGTGCGAGCAGCTGCCAAACCGGAACGGTCATTTTGAGTGCCCAAGTTTGTCATCGCAGGAAAGCTTTGTCAGGACAGGATCTGTCAGAGCAGCTCCAAACATACCCTTATCTCCCGGCGCCGGTATATACGGTCGCGTGCGGACGCGGTTGCCATCACCAATTCACCACGGTTTCCACCCGCACGCCCTCGTGCAGTACTGACTACGTGAGCGCGAGGTCGGTGCCGGCTTGTGGAGGAACTAATTGTTCTCTATTACGAGCTGATACAAATTGCAATGGTGACACGGCATTAAGTGTAACAGTGGGCAGTGCACCGTCACTAACAGTGGGTATGTGCTATCCTGTATATGCAGATCAGATTAGTATTTTGGTTCCTCGTGCAATGCATCGGTGTCAGCCTACCAACATCTGCTTGGATTTGTGCTCATCTAGTCAGTTTGCACTGGATTGGATCAATCAAGAGCGGAAGAAGCACACAGTAGTACAGTAATAGTGGCGTGGATCACGCCGGATGATCCGGCAGCAGCATCTGGAGCAGCATCTCGTTCCAGGCGTCGATGGGTCCGGGCAGGCACCAGTGCACGCAGTCGTTGTAGAGCGTCACGTTCTCGTGCGCCCAGTGTCCGTACCTGCTCGGGTGTCCGTCCGGCCGGAGCAGCATGGCCGGCGTGGTGTCCATGAGCAGCAGCCTGGCCCTCCCGCCGGCCGCCGCCGTCTCCGCCCTCGCCCGCTCGAACTCCTCCACCTGCGCCGTGTGGAAGTCCAGGTCCAGCCCCGCCATCCGCGCCTCGCTGGCCGCCAGCGGCCGCGTCCGCCGGCAGTCCCCGCCGCGGTCCCACGCGCCGCCCTCGAAGTGCGACGTCGGGGACAGCGTCCGCACCACCACGGTGCCGGTAAACCCGCCGCCGGGCGCCGTGAGGACGCGCAGCGCGGAGCGCCACGCCGCGCGGAGCGAGTGGCGCATCGGCAGGTCCGGCACGCCGGGGAGCTGGCAGTAGTGGCAGCCGACGACGCGGCCGGCCTCGTAGAACACGGCGGGGCGCGCGAACCAGTTGGCCGCGGAGAGCACGACGCGGTCGAAGGCGGCGATCCCGGCCGCCCAGGCGGCGTCCGGCTCGTCCAGGTGGATGTCCCACATGTGGCGCCGCGGGTCCGGCTGGTAGCCCCGCACCAGGAACGGCGTCCAGAAGATGGCCACCGTGAAGTTGTGCGACTCGTAGCGCATCGTCCGGAACTCCGGGTTCGTCGTCTCGGAGACGTCCGTGGGGTACGCCACCTGCAAATTATGCAATGCGAACAATAGCATCATCAGGGATCGAAATGACAAAGAGCTCAAAAATCACATCTTTAGTCGCCCATGATGATGATTTTAATTACCTTGGCCAGCAGGCACATGAGCGACTGCATGTGGTTCCTGGCGAGCGAGTCCCCGACGAAGGCGAGCGAGGAGCCCCTGACGGCGTCGAGGAAGGCGGCGGCGTCGAAGCGCGGGAGGTCGCAGCCGGCGGGGCGCCACCGCCAGCGCAGGAAGCCGCGGTCGGGGCGGCCGTACTTCATGCAGTTCTGGTGCTCCTGGATGAGGGGGCAGGTGAGGTTGGTGTAGTAGGGCGCGTCGCCGTCGGGCACCCACTCGCCCGGCGCGAAGATGTCGCAGCCCTTGGGCACCCGAGCCGCGGCGGCCGCGGGGGACGGCGAGGCGGCGGCTCCAGAGCGGTAGGCGCCGTCGAGGAATGGGGAGGCCGGGCCCGCGCCAGGGACCGGGCGGCGCGCGGTGGCGAGGAAGAGCAGCGCGAGGACGGCCAGCGCCGGGAGCGACGCCGCGGCCGGGGCGAGCAGCTGGAGCTTCTGCACCGCCGGCGGCAGGTGGTCGGCCGCGATGCCCAGCAGCCGCTGCCGGAGGCGGCCCACCTTCGCTTGCATTGCGGACACCGGACAGGCCAGCAGACAGTACGCCGGAGAGTGAGGAGAGCAGGTGGTGCAGGTGGGCGGGCAGAGTAAAGAGAGTGACGTCGCAGTAAAAAAATAAAAAATGCGCTGCCGGCTGTCGTCTACGACGGGCAGTCATTATTCTAATACCCAGGGACAGACATGATGGCCCGCTTGGGCCGGCGCATGTGAGGTGTGGCGCTTTTTTTACGGGCGGACGGACGGACGCAGCAGCGTTTCATTTGGCCCTCGGTGGATCACGTGGCGTCCTGGCTTTTGTGATCAAGTGGATGATGCAGCCAACAGTACTGCTACTACTACTACCGGCTCCATTCTGTTTGTTTAAAGTTTAAACTCTCTTGCGCCAACCTCTCTCCTCTGATGGCTGAGAAAAAGGGGTTATGAATGCATGCAGGCACGGATCATGACGGCCGGCCGTGCAAAGAGTGGAGTAGCAGTAGAAGCCAAGGTGCACCTTGTGTGGCATCGAGCCATCAACGTGTCACGTAAAGAGGAACAGCCCCCTGTTTCGCCGCCGTGTGCCGTCGCCTCTTGGAAGTTGGGACTTGGAACCGGGATGAACACAGTCCAGCGCCGGTGATAAGCATCTCTGTACAGTAGAGAGAGGACAGCATCTCAAGCCCAACAAGGAATGGGGGCAACGCGTGCAGCCGAAAGATGACGGGAGGCCTGGGCCTGGGCCAACATACAATAGCACCAGTGCGCAGGCTCAACTTCCTTTACTAGCAGAAAAAGCCCACATCTTTCGTTCCTTCGTGACATAGCAGAAAAAGCCTTGCACGGTAGAAGTGGCCTAGGGAAGAAGCGGCGGACCGGGCAAGGCCCACGTATTCTTTTCCTTTTATGGCCTTCTTTGCAATGAAGGAAATTTTTTGTGGTCCTGCGGTTTTCTGTGAGATTTCTATACGATTCATGTGAAAATCTTGCGTTCCAAAGGGGGCCTATACCTCCTTACCATAAAGAGAGAGATTAGTTGTTGCACATTCGATGCAATGATGCATTATACGTTAACCACAATTTTGATATCCACAGACTCAAAGCAAACCCAATCTTGTTGTGCTTGGGGGCATGACTGTGTACTTCAACTTCTCAAAACACTTTTTCAATGCTGTCCAGAGGTTGCTTGCCTTCTTCTGTGCCATATATTCATTCTTTAGGGTTGGCGTCCGCGAGCGATGGTGTCACAATAAGTGCGATGATTGGTCATTCAGTTCATCGGTAGCTACTCCTTTTTTTTTTTCTTAATGACTTTGAGCTTCTGCCCACAACCACAATCTGAGCATCTAATGCCCATATGAGGTGGTTTCAGTCATGTGGAGCCAACACCTCAAACTCAGGACTCACGATGTCGTCCGTCTAAATATCACATATTATGTAGTTAGGTTACTTCGCGTTGTCCCTTTTGTAGTACAAAATAAATAATTGCTGGAGGGTAAATGCCTAAATAAATGGTACAATATATATAAATTTTAAATGCATAAGCCGGTAAAATTCTGGTCCTCAACTTCAAGTTGTGCTAGGATTTAAATGCATAAGTCGGTAAAGTTCTAGCACTCAACATCCCCAGGAAAACATAACTTTTCTTATAGTTCATGGGGTAATATTAGATTTTTCTGATAGTTCAAGGACGTATCCAAAACTTTCATTGTTCTGCCCTACGGATTTTTGGGGCATAGAATGGCCTATTTTGGGCATTTTTAGGGTTTCCAACAGTCAACTGCCAACTTCATTTTTACTCTCTCATTCCAAAGATGAGCGAGGCGGCGGCCAGCGTCCGCACGCCCATCATGGTCGTGATCATAGCTCGCGCTTCGTGGCGGCAGCGCCCTGTCCAAACGCGCCCGCACTACGTGTCAGCAGTGGTGGCCAGCGTGCCCCCGACTGAGGGTCCCCCGGGTAGCGATGGTGGCGGGTCATCGAGGGTTGTCATCGACACACACCTACATTGCGGGCCACAACAGCTACTCCTCCTTTGTTCTTCTTCTTTTTTATTATTGTTTTTTTGTTACATTTGATACAAGCAGGGGTAGAGACAAAAGGGGCGGGAAAGGGCCAGGCCCCTCTATGATTGAAAATTTTACACTAAAATTTTTTAAATTCAAATGAATTTTAAAAGTTTAGTGCTGTTGGCTTCTCCCAACAATGAAATATTTGAGTTTCTGGCTCCGCCACTGGATACAAGTAAAAGAATTGTGTTTTTCTCACGTGATTGACCGACATGTGTGTCGACAGCACGTTAGCAACAATCCGTGCCAGCGATAAAATCTGCTAGGGGTGTTTTATTTTTTGCGTGTGCTTAGAAAAAAAATAGTACTCAATGAAGCACATACATGAGCTCAATGATTTTTTTAATACCTTTGCTCGATCTTTTTGGCCAGAGCCACGTGCATGATAACATGTTAAAAACCCTTTGCTACCGAGTATAGGCCAAGGCTCCTCAACTAAATAAGGGTAAAAGTACAAGGAGACAAAAGTGTGAGAAGGAATTGGTTCTACATATATGTATGGTGTGTGTTCTAAAGGGCACACAGTGATACCTTCTCTATCTCTATACAAAAGCTAGAGTTTTAGATATATGGGCTACATGGGCTTTCTTGGCCCAAATGAATTTTGCACGGTTTTTCCACGCACTCAAATTTAGGCACTTTGTTCTTTACATAATTACATTGCACACTGCTACACTTTTTATTATTGTCTGGCGCTGGTGCTAATGAACTTAATAGATATGTGCACTTTTTATTTGCTACGCAACTCCATTTGATTCCTTTAGGGCTTCTTTCGCAAAACTCAATTTCGATCAGAATTAGAGGGGATAAAAGATAATTGAGGGAGGAATGAACTACTCCCCCTAGTCCCAATTTATATATCGTTTGACTTTTTTGACACTTTGTTTGACTTTTTCGTCTTATTTCAGAAAAATTTTGCCAAATATATAAAAAAATTAAAGTCATAGTTAAAGTATATTATGTGCTAAATTAAATCACAATGAAAATAAATGATAATTATGAATTTTTTAAGCCAAACCAAAAAAGTGAGGAGTGAAAAGATGATTCACCACCCCATTCCCCCAAACCAAACACCCTGTAAAGGTTCTTTGAAGAATTCTTTTTTGTCCATTTTGATTACACCCTCCGTCCTCCAATATTAACCTTGCACACATGCATGTTTGGTCGTTCTTGGGTACATTGCCCTGTGGTGATCGAGTTCATGGCACCCACGTACGCTGACTAACCACGAGCCTAGCATTTGCGAATATTGTCACGGGCTACAACGTCTCCACTCTCCATGCATCAGTTGAGCACACCTCGTTGAGTTGACTTTTCGATGCCAGTGAGTGGGATCCCCACTACTTATGCACTAGCAGTCTAGCACTACCAGTACTATTAAACAACATTTTATCAGCTGCGTTGACTCACCATCTCAAAGAGTAATCACGCATCACGTTCTGCCTTGTAGGAGTAATTGGCAACACGCACTTGCGCTCCCGTGCAGCGCGTAGGCGTAGAGATCCATAGCCACGCCACGACCACGACACCAGAACGCTGACGCCGGCTGCCCAGTGCCCAACGACCATGAAGACACCCCCGATGATCCCTTCCATCCACGACCTCCTCGTCAGAGCTCGCCGGACTCGCCATGCCGCTCCCAAGATCAAGTCCATTGTCGCCCTCCTCGTCTTGGCCGCCGCCGCGTTGCTGTCGGTTGTTTTCCTTGGCCCTTTCCAATGGTCACCTACCTCCCCCTCCTCCCTGTTCTCCGGCGCCGGCGCCGCCTGCGACCTCACGCGCGGCCAGTGGGTGCGCGACCCCGGCTCGCGGCCGCACTACACCAACGCGACCTGCGCGTTCATCGAGGGCTACCAGAACTGCATGAAGCACGGCAAGCCGAGCATGGAGTTCCTGCGGTGGCGGTGGCGGCCTGACGACGGCTGCGGCGACGACCTGGGCCGCTTCGACGCCGCGCGGTTCTTCAGCCTCGTCCGTGGCCGGTCGATCCTCTTCGTCGGGGACTCCCTGGCCAGCAGCCACGTCCGGTCCCTCGTGTGCACCTTGTCACAGGTGGAGAGCCCCGCGAGGTCGAGCTCGGAGGGGTTCGAGCACTGGCGCTTCCCGGCGCACCGGTTCGTCGTCGCCTTCTTCTGGACGCCGTTCCAGGTGCGGTGGCGCCTCACGCGGGGGCCGCCGGCGGCCGTCGGTCCGGACAGGCAGGGCGAGGTGTTCGCCGGCCCGACCGACCTCCACCTCGACGAGCCCGATGAGCGGTGGATGCCAGCGGCCAAGGACCACGACTACGTCGTCCTGTCCGCGTCGCACTGGTTCGCGCGCCCCGCCGTGTACTACAGCGGCGGCCGAGTCGTCGGCTGCCACGGCTGCGGCGGCGGCGCACCCAACGCCACCGCCGCGCTCCTCAAGCCGGAGCACGCGCAGCGCGCCGCGTTCCGCACCGTGCTCCGGGCGATGGCCGGGATGGAGGGGTTCAAGGGGACGGTCATCCTGCGGACCGTGGCGCCCACGCACTATGAGAACGGCGGGTGGTTCGACGGCGGGGAGTGCACGGCCACGGAGCCGGTGGGCGCCGACGAGGACCTGACGGAGATGGCGGAGCCGGAGGCCGGGTTCTACAGAGCGCAGGTGGAGGAGTTCGCGGCGGCTGAGGAGGCAGCGAGGAGGAACGGCGTGCGGATGAGGCTGATGGACGTGACCAAGATGATGCAGCGCCGGCCGGACGGGCACCCGGACCGGTACGGCCATGGCCCCGGCGAGCACGACGGCTTCGACATCGACTGCCTACACTGGTGCCTGCCGGGACCCATCGATGTGTGGAACGAGCTGCTGCTTCAGATCCTTGCCGACGACCGTTAGATCCAATCTATCCGCCCTTTGCCGGTGTCTGTAGTGATCAGGAATCAGCATCCCGAGAGCGATTCAGACAGAAAATTCGTTTTGATCATTACAATGATGTTGTTCTATCGAATCACTGTTTCTGATGAGATAATATATCGATTGATGAAACATGCGCTCCAAGCGTGTGTTCTTGGGAATCGGTGTCCTTGTCAGTACTACGACACTCAACACATGCAACAATATATGAAATAAAAATATCGAATTCATACATTCATATAATATACGCTGATTGATATGGAATATAACTGTTCTAGCTGTGGAAGACAGCGCCCAAAAAAATTCCAAAGGCATTCAAGTGCATCGCGAAGCAGTTGACAAAAGGACGAATATGCTTTTGCAAAAATAATAAGCAGGACGAATATCGTACTTTGCGCAATACCAATCTCTACCCCTTTAAAAGTATGGAGCGAGTTCACTCCTCCTTTCGTCCGCCTCCCGCCCCACCGCCTCCCCTCTCCCTCCCGCACGCCCTGACCCCGTCCTGCACCGCCTCTCCCGTGCCGCCTCATACCCGGGCCCCAGCACCCCCATCCTGCACCGCCTCTCCCACTGCCCACTCCCCGCTGTTTCCGCCCCCCTCCCCCGGCCGCGCGCGCAAGGATCCGGCCCCCTAGCCCCTGGCAACGATGGATTGGCGAAGAGGAGAAGAGGCCCGAGAGGAGGCGGTAAGGCAGTGCGAGCTTCGGCGGAAGGCGGGGGAGAAGGTGTAGGAGGCGGTGGAGAAGGTGGCGGAGGATGTGGATCCGGCTAGCTCGACGAGGCGGAAGAGACGGAGAGACGTGGATCAGGCCTCCGCGCACTGGCCCCACGGCGCTCGCCCCTCGCTGCCACGTTCCTCGCTCAACCGCCGCTGCCATACCGCTCCGCGTGCCCCTGTCCGGCGGGACGCTACCGCCGGCCCCACGCGCAACCTCCCCGTCAGTCCCGTGCGCCCTAGAGCCCAACCGCCGCTACTAGACCACTCCCTGCGCCGCTTCCTAGCGGGACGCCACGGTCGGCCCCGAGCGCCAGCCCCGTGACCCACCGCCACCGGTCCCTAGGGCGGAGGAACGCGACTGGGAGCAGCGGCGTCCGCTCGCCGGCTCGCCCGCCAGCGCCGTGGGCGGAGGAGCAGCCGGCACGGCGGCCCAGCACCGCGGGCAGAGGGGCGCGTTCGGGAGCGGCGCTGTCGGCTCGTCGACGCGCTCTAGATGCTCGGCGGCAGAACTCCTCCACGCCCTCCGCATCCCCTTGACTTCCCCTCTCTTTGCAATCCCTCGCCAGACCTTTCGGCTAAGCTGGGCACTTTGGAGCGGTCTTGGAGGATCCAAAATCCAACGCCTTCAGGCGCGCGTGGAGAGAGACAGAGGGGAGAGTGGAGCAGGTGGTTCCTTGGTGGCGCTTGAGGAGGAGAGCGACGGCTGAGGGGTGGGGAAGATTTTTGTGTGCGCACAGGTGCTAGGGTTTGGAACGGTGGACAAGAGGTTTTGTTACTGGTCCCCAGCCCCCCCAGCCGTTGGATATATGATGGATGGCTATGGTTGAGAAGGGAAACATTTTTGGGCCTAGGCCGAATTTTTGTTCTAGGTTGAACTGTTTTATCAGCCCAACACTATTTGTTTTTCCATTTGCTTTCATTATAATTTCTTGGTGAATAGTATGTTTGATTCACTTTATGATTACAATGGTGCCAAGCTATTTTTTGCAATGCACATGTAAGAAATCTGCTTGAAATTTTGTTATCTCTCGTTGCAACGCATGAGCCAATTCCTAGTATTGAAGAATAAAAAAATGCGCGACTGTGACAGCAGTGAAAGCACACAAGGCGTCAATTATCAAAATCATCTTTAGCGGCGAAAGAAGACCTAGCTAGGCTACAAAATGGAGCACTGGCCAGTAGCATAAGGCATAGAAGAAGAGGAGGCAAGAAAGAAAAAAAAAAGCAGAAGCACCACCAGCACACTCATCGTCCACCACAACCCATCTTGTGATAGTAAGCCGCAGATAAATATTAACCCAATAGTTAAAGCTGCGGATATCTAATATCACATACATAAAATTTGAATTCATATAATATACCCTAATTGATATGGAGTATCAGTCGTTTAGGCATGGAAGACAGCGCATAGAAATTTTCCAAACACATTCAAGTGCACTAAGATGTGCGAAACAAAGGACAAAGAAAGAGAAATATGCTACAACAAAAGAAAAGCAGAACGAATATTGTACTATGTGCGATACAACTATTGAAGAATAAAAGACGTATGACTGTGGCAGCAGTCAAAGCACATAGGAAGCATCAATAATGAAGCCATCTTAGTGGTGAAGGAAGGCCTGGCTCGAGTATAAAACAAAGCACCACGCGGGCAGCAGCATCAGAATCGAAGAAGAGAAGGCAAGGAAGCAAAGAGCACAAGAAAGAGCAGAAGCACCATCAGCGCCCATCATCCACCACCACCCACCTTGTAATATTAAGTAGTAGAATAAATCTTGTAGCATTCAGAAACCGCTGTAAGGTAATCCTCCGTTTGTACTAAGTGCTTGGGGTTTTTTGAAAAGGAAAGCCATACGTAAGCTATGGTTGTGGAAATGAAGTAGTTTTCGTTTGAAAATCTCTGCTAATAGTCCCAGTTCGAGTATATGGGGAGAGTTTATGCATCTAGGGACCATATAGGAGAAACCTCTATGTTGATGTTCTTGTTTTAGCCTTGATGTGGCGCCTGAGAGAACCGGGTCTGCCAAGAGTGTGCCGAGAAGTGTTCCTTTCGGTTGGAACTGCCTGGGGATACGATATAACCTCGCCACATATGCATGTGACTGGGGATAGTTTAGGAAAGATTAGATACTCCTGAAGCAAACCGGTTAAGCATGGCAGCCATAAGAACACAATCCGGTGAAGTAGTTTGGTCTCTCCAGCTTGCCCAAGATCCTATTAACAAAGAGTTAATAGTTAATAGCCCACATATTATAATCTTGAAAGCAGCGTTTGAGTTCCATCTAAAGAGCAAGCATGGTGGGTATAGCGAAAATCCACCATACATTGCGTGCAAAGCTAGTGGAGGTAGCACCCGGGTGGCTTACCACTGTTCATATTCCTGAATTTGAATAATATCTGAATTTGAATAGCAATAGAGTATTTTGAATAGTTCCACATATTTTGAATAGTGCTACGAAATATCAATAGTAACCTGAGAGTTTAAGGCGCGGATAAATAGTAACCTGAGAGGATAAGCCTCTGATACTATCGGATTAATTGTCGAGATACTATTCACGACACTATTCAAATTTAAAATATGCAGAACTATTCAAAATATCCTGCTATTATTCATATTTGGATACTATTCAAATTCAGGAGTATGAACTATGGAAGGGCACTGAGGTGCTACCTCCACTAGCTTTGCATACAATGTATGGTGGATTTTTACTATACCCACCATGCTTGCTCTTCAGAAGGAACTCAAACATCACTTTCGATATTATATTAGGAGGGCTATTAGCTCTTCATTAATATATTCTTGCACAGGATCTTGGGCAGGCCGACGAGACCAAATTATTCCACCGGATTGTGCTCTTAAGGCTGCTAGTCCTACTCGGTACTCACCATACGCTTAGTCGGTTTCCTTCAGGATTAGCTAATCTTTCCCGAGCTATCCCTAGTTACATGCGTATGCGGTGAGGTTATATCGCATCCCTAGACAGTTTCACCCAAAGGGAACACTTATCAGCGGACACAGTTCTCAGCCACCACATCCTAGCTAAACGAGAACATCAATGCAAAGGTTTCTCTATAGGGTCCCTAGATGCATAAACTCTCCCCATATACTCAGACTAGGACGATGTTACGGATTTTCGGCTGAAAATTACTTCATTTACCTTTTGGAAAATCCCAAGCATTTAGTACAAACGATGGATTACCTTACAACGGTGCCTTGATGCTCCAAGGTCCTACTACTTAATATTACAAGGTCGGTGGTAGTGGATGATGGGTGTGCTAGTGGTGCTTGTACTCTTGCTTGTGCTCTTTTCTTCCTTGCCTCCTCTTCTTCGATGCCTTATGATGCTGCCCAGTGCTCAATTTTATAGCCAAGCCAATCCTTCCTTCACCGCTAAGGAAGACTTTGATAATTGATGCCTCATGTGTGCTTTTGCTTCTCCCATAGTCGCACATCCTTTTATTCTTCAATAATTGTACCACTCATTGTACAATAATCATCCTTGCTTTGTCTTCTGCTTCTTGTGTCAAGGTATACTTGAGTATCTTGGGAAGCACCTAGAAATTTCCAAAGACATTCAAGTACACCAAGACATGTGAAGCAGAAGATAAAAGAAGGACGAATATGCTACAGAAAAAAGAAGTAGGACTAATATTGTACTGTGCAATACCATTATTGAAGAATAAAAGGATGTGCGACTGTGGCAGCAGTGAAAGCAGGAGGCATCAATTATTGAATCCATCCTTAGCGGTAAAGGAAGGCTTGGCACATCTATAAAACGAAGCACCGGGCAACAACATAAGGCATAGAAGAAGAGAAGGCAAGGAAGAAAAGAGCACAAACAAGATCAGAAGCACCATCAACACACCCTCATCCACCACCACCCACATTGTAATATTAAGTAGTAGAATAAAGCTTGGAGCATCCCGACACTGTTGTAAGGTAATCCCCTATTTGTACTAAGTACTTGAGGTTTCCTGAAAGGAAAAACTGTACGTAAACTATGTTTGAGAAAATGAAGTAGAATTTCTTTGAAAATCCTTGTTGTCATCCTAGTCCAAGTATGTGGGGGGAGAGTAGGGACCCTATAGAAGAAAACTCTACGTTGATGTTCTAGTTTAGCTCGAATGTGGCGCCTGAGAGAATTGTGTCCACTGAGAAGTATTCCCCGCCGGTGGGATTGCCCGAGGAGACAATATAACCTCGCTGCATATGCATGTGACTAGGGATAGTTCGTGAAAGATTAACTACTCCTGTAGCAAACCGACTAAGCGTATGATGAGTACCGAATAGGACTAGCAGCCATAAGAGCACGACCTGTGAAATAGTTTGGTCTCGTCAACCTGCCCATGATCCCATGCAAGAATATATTATAGGAGTTAATAGCCCGCCTAATCTAATATTGAAAGTGATGTTTGAGTTCCTTCTGAAGAGCGAGCGTTGTGGGTACAGTGAAAATCCACCATACATTGAATGCAAAACTAGTGGAGGTAGAACTTGAGTGCCCTTCCACTGTTCATATTCTTGAATTTGAATAGTATCTGAATTTGAATAGTAGCAGAGTATTTTGAATAGTTCCGCATATTTTGAATGGTCTTGCAAAATATCAATAGTAACTAAGAGCGTAAGCCACGGATATCTGGTATCAAAGCCTAGTTATTATTTTAAGTTAATGTTTGTGTTTTGTTATTATTTTAAGTGTGAAGTTTGTGTCGGGTTAATATCTTAAAGTTTGTGTTTGGTTATTATTAAAATTAGTGGATGTGCCAAGTTTAAATTCCATGCGAATTTCATATTATGTTATATTGTGGAAGTTGTGCTATTATGTTGCACATCATATATTTAGAAAAACTTTATATATAGATAAATATAAGAAGAAGAATCTAAATATTATCATATCTAAAAATATTGCGAATATCAAGATCAGACATCATTGAAAAGCTCAAATATTTGAATCTAGAAGTTAAGACCAGAAAAATCATCAATACCAAAGAGAATATTGGGGATAGTGTTTGTGAATTCATGGAGAAATTAGGTATAGATAGTGAAATAAGGCATTATGAATTAAAAATAAAGAATGCATCAGATGAACATTATAATTCTATGATATTTGAATGGGGTAAGATAAATTTAAAAAACATTGTTTTATTAGAGAAATACATAGGCTAAAGAAGCTAAAAGGAGAACAAGAGTTGAGTGCTATGAATTTTGAAGAAAAGAAGGTTATAAAAAATGTCGAAGTAAAGAAAGAAGTCGTAAGGACCGGTTAATACTACAGAAAAAGAGAAGGTGGTTAGTAATAATAAGAGTACGTTTAAGCAGCAAGAATAGCATAAGTGAAGTACAACAGTGGGACATAAATAGTAAGTTGTTGCTAAAGGCTGCAAATAAGTAGATAATTAGAGCCATGAAGAGTTAGAGTTAATTGATGAATTCTAAGCAGAATTGATGAATCAAGAAGATTCTAAACATGATTGGATTAAAGGAAGAGGAGATTATAATATAAGATGTGTTTTTGTACATGTATTATCCTAGCCAAGAGAATATATTTATTTTTATTAGTTGTTTAAAACAAGCATTTGCTTTGTGCTTAAAAGCTAAGTAGAACCTGAAGATAAAACTCTATCAACCAGAGTCGGAATTTAAGAAAATAGCATAACTAAATAAGAGGTAGAATTAGAAGAGGTAAAATGTAAGTTAGATGAAGATACGAGGTTAGAGGTAATATTGAATTAAAAGACCAGAGAAAATAAGGTTTATACAACTAAAAGATGTCATAACAAGTTTTGGTAGTAAATATATAGTCAAATTGTCACTCAAAGAAATTTTAGGTATAAGGATCCCTATGAAGGTAATGTTGAAGCCTAATATCACTTATAAAATATTGGCCTAAGTAGATACAGGATGTTCAAAGAATATAATACATAATAAATATTTTATAAAATTTCTTGAGATATAGTTCACAGAACAGATGAAGATAAAGCAGAAACCTCTGCATATATGTCCGGGATAAAAAAAGGTTCATAACCAATTAGCATATAATATTGAACACTGATAAATGGTACAAAATATATAATTGATGAAATCACAATAAGAGATTTATCCATGATACATTATAAAATAATTATAGGGCTAAAATTCTTACAACGGTGGTGCCAAACAACAATCAATACATATGTAAGCAATGTATTACATTAATTCTTCATCAATATAATGTTCCTTATATTTCAGAAGTTAAAAAGCACGTAGGAGTACAACATTTAGAAAATTCTTACGGTAATGCCGTGGGTACTAGTACAGTTGTGTTAGAAGTTGAAGATCTAAGTGGAAACATAGAAGATTTTTATGCAGAACATTCATGTGTAGAATGCTTTTGGCTTGCAATCTTTTGCTTTAAACTGGTGTAGAGATATAAAGTATGAAAAAAGATAGAGAGAAGATTGTGCTGAGGCTTGAAGGTATTAAAATAATTGGAGAAATAACCATGAAGCATTGAGATAAAAATTCTTATTATGTAAAATTTGTAGTAAAATAAATATAATAAATCTAGATTATGTAATAAAAACAAGTCCAATAGAGCTATTCCACAGTAAATTTAAAATGATGAATCTATATAACAATTCCAAAAAAACATATTGGACACGACTTTGTTTCTCTAATTCTGAGACATCCTTTATTTCCTACGTATTCAGAAACAACCTTACGTTGCCAGAAAAATAGTCCAAATTCATGAAGCGATTTTCCTTCTGCAGCCAACGACATGGTGCCATCTGCCTCGCTTCCGGCTCTCCCCATGCCGTCAAGAACTGAGGACCAAGAACGACAGGCACATGAACTAGAGGAAGCACTCCACAGTTTAAGGCCAGCCTCCTCCTGCACACATCTGTTCCCCTCGTCTCCCGCCCATGCGTCTTGTCCTTGACCAAACAAGCTGCCACGAGCAACAACGACGGGCACCCGGCCACTACGTTCTTCGCTGCTAATTCTCCCGATTTCCTGCTCCAAAACCACCAAGACTGCATCTATGATCTGCGTGTAGCGGCAAGAGATCATCAGCTGGTGCGCAGGAAGGATGCCGGTTGCATGTTTGTAGCACGCAACAGCCGCAGAGGTGCTGCCATCGTCAGTAACAATGGCGAGGGCGGTGAGCCACGGCCTCCTGGGCGCCCTGAACCTGGTGACGCTGCTCCTGTCCCTGCCGGTGCTGTGCGCCGGCGTCTTCTTCCGCATGCGCGCCGCCACGGAGTGCGAGCGCGCGCTGCAGCTCCCGGTGATCGCGTTCGGCTGCGCGCTGCTGCTGCTCTCCCTCGTCGGCCTCGCGGGCGCCTGCGGCCGCCGAGGCGTCTCGGCGCCGTTCCTCTGGGCGTACGTGTTCTTCATGTTCCTGCTCGTCGTCGCCGTCTTCGCCTTCACCGTGTTCGCGTTCGTGGTCACCAACCGCGGCGCCGGCAACGCCGTGTCCGGGCGCGGGTACGGGGAGCACCGCCTCGGGGACTACTCCGGCTGGCTGCAGGCGCGGATCGCCGAGCCGGAGACGTGGCGGCGCGTCGAGAGCTGCCTCGTGCAGGCGCGCGTGTGCGGCGGCACGGTCCACCGCGGCGCCCTGGGGCTGGACGCCATGGAACTCTACAAGCAACACCTCTCGCCCATCCAGGTACACATATGTGTATATGATCGATCTGTCGATACATAGTTTGTCTTGCAGACCTACTGAAACGTCGTGGAAATTTACATGTTTTTCATGCATGGAAAACGTGCAGTCCGGCTGCTGCAAGCCGCCGTCGCGGTGCGGGTTCCGATACGTGAACGCCACGTTCTGGGAGGGGACGAGGTCAGGGTCGCCGCCGGCGCCGGCCGGCGACGGCGACGGCGACGACGGCGACGGTGACTGCAGGGCATGGAGCAACAGCCAGCAGGTGCTGTGCTTCGAGTGCGACGCGTGCAAGGCCGGCGTGCTGGAGACTGTCAAGAAGAAGTGGAAGACGGTCGCGATCCTCAACGCGGTGGTCCTCGCACTCCTCGTCCTTGTCTACACGCTGGGGTGCTGTGCCTTGCGCAGCAACGGCGGCAAGCGCTTCTCCAATGGCGCTGACCAAACCTGAGTCGGACGTCGTGTTGAAACTTGAAGTTAAATTGGCTTAGGTTTAGAATCGAAATCAAACTCAAGATCACAGAAATTAAGCTCAAGATGATCTCGATCTGGACCTTGAGTTTCTCTGCTACCCCACCCTGTTCGATCTGTAGAGAGACAGGATTCCTTCTCCCATTATGTCCTCTCTCAAGGCTTCATAAAAGCTTTCAAATGGTTTTTTTCTTACAAAATCATTTGGTTTCTCACCGTATCAGCCGCCAGGTCAGATGAAAGTCGACTGATTCTTTCAACCTGTGCCGGTCGAGTGGTCGACGAATCACCACGGTAGGAGATGAACAGAACCGTGCGCGCTTCTTCCTCGTGCTCAGGATCGCTGTGACGTCACCATCCTGAACCACGGCGTATTATATTGGGCTGAGTTAATTTACTACTTCCATGGGCCAAATACGACATAGATTTAAAGTATCGCCTACTTCTTCCGTTCAAAATTCTAGGCCGTTTGATTTTTTGGCAATAACTTTGATCACTCGTTTTATTTAAAAAATTAAAAAGTCAAAACCATATTTAAGTATTACCTTTTCAATGAAGAGTGTCAATAAAGCTATTTTAAATAGTTATTTTCTACATGACATAATTCAATGCACCATAACCATAACAAGCAAAAAATAACCTTAGCACTAATTTGTCCTAAAAAGATAGATTAGCACTATTTATACGACGGAAGTAGTATATTGTATTATAAACTAAATCATAGCAAAAAAAATAATAATAAGAAATTTTTTAAACAAGGCAAGTGGTCAAAGTTGACCTCAAAAAGTCAAACAACATACAATAGAGAAGACATTCGTCTGGCAAGCAAGACAATGGAGGTCGTCACGTTGGACATCTTTGCTAAGAATGGATGCAGAAGCAATAATATCGCATTAGACATCTTTGCCAAGAATAAATGCAGAAACAAAAATAGAATCTTCTTTTCATTTTCAGTTACCATTTCTCTTATGTTAGATACAACTTTTAGATACGACCTTTTGTAAAAGATTGGTTGTGTGTATTTGTAGAGATTGGATCTATATCCATTATACAGGAAGTACTCATGTATATATTCAAGCTTGAGTTTTAATCTTTTTTTCCAAATGATACTAGGATGCTAAGAAAAGACACCACTCTTAGTGCAAAGAGAAAGAAAGGAGACCCCTCTTTCAATTCAAATGAAGTGCAAGAAGTCTTAGTTCAAAGTTTCAAGGATTAGCTTTTTTACATTTATTCTTGAGTTAGAAACTATCGTACTATAAGAGGGGTCCATAAAGGTATGCTCCTGGTGGTACTAAAGCTCAAAATGTCCAAAATTCCAATCCAATATTTATCTCCAAATCATATTCAAATTCTTCTCTTAGCCTAGTTGATGGCACAGTTGAACCAACCCTAACCATCTTAAGCCAATATTGCTTTATGTGTTCTTTTCGGTTAATGCCCGGTTGGACCACCCTCCAGCGTCTTCAACCAATATTGGTCCCTTAGTGGATTTCAGTTGATGTCCCGGTTCAATTGGTCTAGGTCAACTTCAACCAATATTGCACTCTGTCATCTTTTCGGTTCAACCAGCATCATCCCGGGTCAACCGGTCCTATGCGTTTCTGCACAATAATGGCTAGTTTCAAAGGGACCCCTTTATATGCTCCTTCCCTCACCTTATTTATTTCTTCTTTCACGTACAACCAGCCTGAGAGGCTGAGACAATACTCAAAAGAACATTCACTCCTCCACACATTTCTCCACTCTTTGATCTTCAAAATCTTCAAATCTTTGAGTGAACTCTTGGTGAGAACTGGAGGGGGGCTGCGTTAATCACATCTTGTTCTTCATCTCGCTCTCATTCTTGAGCTTTAGCTTTGGTGGTACCTTGAGCATTCTTTATGTTTTTGCTTGCTTGTTTTTCTATGTTCTTATCTTTGCGTTGCAAGTGTTGTCCTGATGTATACTTGTGAAGGCCCGAAAAGGCAACTAGAGGGGGTGAATAGGAGCCTCTCAAAATTCAACCCATGAAGCTCTCTTCTTGCACTGTGCAGGCTCACATAGCTACTAGACACCTACTGCACCTAGGACATGTCAAGGAACACAACGGAAGAACATTGACTCAACGATCAAGTAAAGATAGCAAGACGAGCAAAGCGATGACTCATGCGCTAGTCCCCTACCAGCCACTCACACATTAGAATGTGCCCTACCGGAGTCCAGCAAGTAAGAGTATGGGCATCAGTCGGAAACCCAAAAGTGAGGTCAATGAAAATGCCAATCAACAAAAACACTAAATGAATCGGTATATTTGCCTAGCCACGCTGGCTCGTCCAGTGGCACACGCCGGCTTGTCCGGCGGCAGCCACCAGCTTGTGCGGTATAGAGCCGAGCTAATGACCAACCAATCATCTGTTTATAGCCCCAAGCCTAACTGAAGCAATTTACACTAAGACCCCTAAGACTAGAATTAACATAAAATGCCCTTAGGGAGCTGAATGGGAAAGATACAAATAACTCAATCGGACAAGCATGACAGAGTCCTCATCTTCTTGGCTTCCAAATCTTCATCCGGTGTCCTTCGCATGTCTAGTCCAATCCTTCAGCGCACGGTTGAAGTGGAAACCGAGAACTGCTTGTAGTTTGGAGGGAATCTACGAACCTGGAGTAGGTGATGGTTTTGAGGAAAGCCACCAAACCATCTCAATGTTCGCCCATGTCCAGAGCCCAAGCCCCTTGGCACCTCCAAGGTCAGGCCCATGCAACAGCATCCTCCTGTGATAGTTTTGTGGCCCAAACTACTAAACGTCCACCTCGATGTGATAGTTTTGTGGCCCAAACTACTAAACGTCCACCTCGATGGTTTTGAGGGAGAAAACCATCAAACCTTCTGGCTTCGACATGTGTCACTTCATTGCCAACTCCCATCAACCTAGTCCATGAGCCACACCATGATCAACATGTTGTCTCCTCACCACAAATGCTCTTCCACTCCTTGGATTGCTAGATCGGACACCAACGGCCTCACCTGACATTACTTATCGTCGACCAGCATTATGCCCATATACCTGCACATCACGAGCAAAGAGATCACATGCACACGTTGACAACCACGCATCACACAAGGAAGGTGGTCTCACCCCTGATCTCTCAACTTGGTGTGTAGATTTGGTTGTGTACCCCTCTCGATCTGCAACCTCTTACTCTAAGGAAGCTTTGGAATCAAACCAATCCATGTTTAGTTGCACGGTGAGAGATCATTTCAGTTTTTCATTTACTGCGGTTGAACCAGCTCACTACAACCGAACCAGTCTTGAGCAAGTTGGCCCCACGTTGGACTAGTTCAACTTGTTGTACTAACTTATTTGTATGTTTGTGTATGAAATTTCAGGATATCTTATTCACCCTCTCTCTAGACTACTTTCATAACTAAGGGCTAAATTAATCATAAATGGAATTACTAGTAATAAACTAAAATAACCAAACCCACATATAACTACTAATAAATTTTAATATAATAAAAAATAAACAGTAAAAAATAAACATATATAATTTCTATCTCTGGTAAAGTCATGTATCAACTTTTTAATGCATACATTTCTTAAGACTAACCATGCGTTGAGTGATGGGCGTATAGGATAAATGTTGTTCGTGATAGGAGTGTGATTTTAGAACGAAAACTAACCTTTGCTGCTGGCTGGGAAGCTATTTTAGTTTTTCTTCTTGTCAGCCGTTTTGTTCATGTTCTGTCCTTTCTTTTTTGGCTGCCTTGGCCGGTCTAGCCGAGGGTCTCGGCCTGTACTGATGTTTGAACTCTTCCCTTTTTAATAAAAAACGTGCTCCGCACATTTAAAAAAAATATAAACACTATTTTCATCTATAAAAGCAACGGTGATGGATGACGGATATACGTCACAGCTGGATTGAAAACAACCCTATATAAGGAACTGTTTGTGACTTGTGAGCATGAGTATGTCCAATATTTAGACTTAAAAGTAAAAATTGTATCATCGGACAATCATACGGATCGCCGTCCACCGGTGTTTCGCTCACAAGGATGGAAAGAACCATTCCGGCCTACGCACACCCTTGGTCCCATTGAGGAAAATTTTGCCGACCGTGCCGCTGCTCGTGTCATAGAAACCGTAACTAGGAATATCCCTACTATCAGCCTTCAGGTATTGGCAACATGCGGCAAAATCAATGCCCGTAAAGTACACACGATTCCCTTTAAATTTTTTATCATGACCTGACAAGAGATGCGATTTGGAGTAGCTGCCGCCGACGAAAAGAGCTTGGCCATCGTCCAAGTTCTTGACTTGCAGCCACCGACCCGAGATGAAATCTGCCTCATAAACCTTCACTTGAACCTTCTCGCTGGCCTTGATAGATCGTCCCTCAGTGGAACTCCTAGTGTCAGGAAGAGAAGCTCTCAGTTCTACTGTTACCATCAACAGCTTGCTGCTTGATGCAACGAGATAGACAGATAGGGGCTGTTTGGTTGTCTGGCTAACTTCCTAGCCAGGCCTCCGCTGTACACCTGAGTTTGTTTGGTTGTCCGATCAGTCTCCTAGCCAGGTCTCGGTTATGCAAAAAGAGGCTCCCAGGGTGGCTCCGGAGAAACGCCCAAATCGGCCGTTTCCACGGAGCCAGGCTCTACCTGGTCACGGATGGCTCTGCCCAGCCACCTCCTTCACACTGCTACCGCGCCCCTCGCCGCCGTCCAGGACGTCCCTCGCCGCCGTCATCGTCGCCGTTGCCTGGGCCACACCTCGCCGCAGTCCGCGCGGAAGCCCCTCGCTGCCGTCCACCCTCACCGTCGCCACAACTCCTCGCTATCGCCCGACCGGCAGTGCCGCGGAAGACGCGGAGGCGGCCAGCGACGACATGGAGACCGCGGCGGCAGAGGAAGCTAGACGCGAAGGGGGAGAGGGAGCTGCGTCGGCGGCCGCGAGGAGGGGAGCGGGCGCAGCGGCGGCCGCGAGGAGGGAAAGCAGGAGCTATGGCGGAGGCAACCGTGAGGAGGGGGAGGGGGAGCTGCTGCGGCGGCCACCGCGAGGAGGGGGAGCGCGCACAGCGGCTGCTGCCGTGAGGAGGGGGAGCAGGCGCAGTGGCGGCCGCTGCGAGGAGGGAGAGCGGCGACGGTGGGGTGAGGAGGCGACGGCGGCTGGATCTTGCGAAGGGAGGGTAACCAAACAAAAGCCCTCCTACCAAGACTCAGGATAGAAATGCAACCAAACACAACAGCTTGCACTACCGAGACCTGGCTAAACTTGGGCTGGCTAGGGGAAGCAGGGTGGCTGGGCCAAGGCCAACAACCAAACGGACCCATAGTGCAGCCTGGTGAAAAGCTCCTCCTCCTCCTCTTGATGCGTTTCCAGAGCAGCCTGTCTCTTGATTACATGTTCAACAAGAAATGCTGGCTTCAATGTTCTGGAGTCGGCTTTGGCACCGCCGATTTTACAGACGAGAAGCTCCTCCCTGGTGGTAAGAACGTAGAGCTTGCCATGGTGGAAGGCTATGTCTACGTACCACACCCGGCAAGCTAAGGAACAGACGGGCAGACCGACCATGAGGGATCACCTGGCCGGTAAAAGCCGACGGCGCCGCCGCCGAAGAGGCTCGCCGCGACGAGGCCAGGAGAGCACACGATCACCTTTCGCATGCCAAGCTCGACGGAGGAGCCCACGCAGCCTTGGAAGCGGCTCGTGATCTCGATGGTGGCTCCGGAGAAAGGGTTGGCCAAGAAGCGCGTGCGCGTGTTGTTGCTGTTATACCGGTCGCAGAACAGCCAGCCGTCGACGCAGCCGACGCAGGCGGCGGAGGCGTGTAGATCTGCGTCGGTGAAGCGGACCAGCTCGCCGCCTGGGAGGCTCTGGAAGACGAGGCCGTTTAGCATGAGCCATGACAGCGCCGGCGGCGGCGACGGCTGCTGCTGATTCTGCGCGGCGAGGCGCCACTGCCGGCAGACGGCCCTGAAACCGAGGCGGTCGAGGTGGGACGGCAGCAGGGACACGACGAGGCCGGCGAGCTCCGGTGGGAGGTCCGACCACGGGGCCGGCACGGGGATGGTTGGGCGTTGTTTGCCCTTGCTGCTCAAGCAGAGGCCCATGATGCCAGAAGCACACGAAAATACCGACGCATCCAATAGCTAGGATTCCACTTTGGCAAACGGTTGTGATCCTAGTACTCTTACCAAGTCGCCTGTGTTCTGTGCACAATTCCAACACAGCGTCTTGATCCTAATCTAGTCCCCACTAGTCCGTCTGATGCGCATCGGACATTCAATTGATCAAATGTAGTGGGAGTCCGCGCCCAAGAAAACAATATTAAGATGTCATTTCGCAGGGCTTTTATGAAAATGGCTTCACCAAAGGAGCCGAAGCGAAAACGGCTTCACCAAAAGAATCGGAGAAACCGGAGAAAACACTTTTGACTTTTTTTTTTTGCTTCGGTTCCATAGTGCAAAAACGGCTTCTGCCTCTATGGTTTCTGTAGAGAAACCGTTTTTCAGAAAAGTTTTTGGCAGGGCTTCACGTGAAGCCACGAGAAGCCGGTGGAAAAACCGCTCTAAAAACTATGCCAAACGAGCCCTAACTGTAGTCAGAATCTCGACGGTTGGATCTGCATGTAGACTGTACAACGCAGCAGTTTCCGTATCCGTTTAGTAATTAGTTGGCTAATATCTCAAATTAGCTTCCTAATATTTACCAGACAACATGTTAACTGGATGGTGTTTGAGTTGATAAGCTATTCTGCGGAGTGGTACCAAAGGCATTGGTACATGTTATGGTAAAGTGTTTGGATTGGAATAAGGATAGGGACAAAGATAGAGAATGGAATAGAATCTAGGTATGAGACAAATATGCACTCACATGTATTTTTTTTATTTCACTAATCCAAATAAGAGATATGGTTATTCCACCCTCTATTTTCCTATCACATTCCTCATTTCCCACGATTTAAATGACTCCAATAGCATTTGGTACGATGTCACGCACCGGTAGTAAAGTGCACAATGCTACTAAAGACATGGATATGGTGTTACGCATTGGTAGTAATGTGCGTAGGTGCCAACTAGGTGAATTCTCCGCAGGTTACTGCGAAAATTATAGATTGATTCAATTAAGATGATTATTGCTAACATAAGATCTAAAATGTTATGAACATGTATATGAATAAAACAATGTTCATGTTTGCATTCGTTAGTGATTGCAAAAAAAGCACGTGGAATATTGCAATCTAGCAGGAACTGAATAAAATCTATATTATTGTATATGACTATAACATCATTACATTTGCAGTATTTGACTATACATTGTAGGTATGAAGAGAAAAAATTGGTAAAAACATTATAAATAAATATACGATCTTGAGGTTTAGATGAACGAACAACCATCATTTAGAGATGGTTTAGACCTAATGTGTGTCTCCGGTGGTTTAGAGATGAGAATCAGAAACAAATCAAATATATTAATCAATGTCATGAGCCAAATCTCAAAAAGAAATAATGCAGAGTGGATCAGAGGAGTATATCTACACAGGAACTTTTTGAAACCCAAAAAATATAGTTGTATATGATTCCCGGATGTTGCATCATCCTTTGTCTCGGTTGTTTTCTTGTTTCTTACCCTTGGCTAATATTTGAACCTAACTACCTAAGAGAAAATGGAAGACCACCAGAATCTCAGAAAACCAACAGATAGCTGGCCATTGAAGCATATGAAGGAGCGTTGGTGGCCAGAGCGAGCACGGAGGTTAGTAACTTGCAGGGCTGCTGGGATATCTGTATGTGGATCGACATAGATATATTTTTCTTTTTTTCCTCAAAAGCTCTCATCTTTCTTTGGTGTATTGATGGGAGATGAGGATTCGTGAGGGGTATTTATAGTGTGAATGTAAGGAACAAGAATGGGCAGAGTATTCATGCCATGAGAAATTTTAAGGTGAGCAATTAAGAATGGACTCTTGATTGTCTAATGAAGCAATTAAGAATGGGCTCTTGATTGTCCAATGGTGTTGGCGTATGGTGGGCTTGTGGCAAATTAATGCATACATGAGTGGTGTGCATGCGGTGAATAAAACAGCTCTAGATTGTCTAATGGTGACGGGCAAAGCATACATGGGAGAGGAGCCAGGCCAAGCCAAGGTAAGGTTAGGAGATGAAGTGGAGAGGCTGTATGTAGAGAGTGAGATTTGAAGATGACGTGGATAGACTACATGTAGAAAAAAAATATAGTTAATGACTTACAGTGGGTTATACTTATATAGGTTATATAGATATAGATGGCATCGGTACGGTGTCACACATGCGTAGTAAGGCCATTCTCGGTGGTAAGTTTCACTATGTGGTTTCTAAAGTGCCACAGCATCCGTTTCAAAATAAAATATGATCTCTCAATGCATAAGTATCATTTCACCGGTTCATATGGCATAATATTTAATTGTAATGCATGTGATTGGACATAGTTGGATGAAATGAAACTCTGACACTATCGATACAAGTTCCCAACAAGTTTCATAGTCTTAGAAATGGTGTGCGCCCAGTTTCATCTCTATAAAACTCATTTCATTATCTCTCTCGTCATAAATGGACTGCCATGTCATTCTTTTTGCTGATGTGGCATGTCATTTAATGAGAATGAGCTCCATTGAGAATAGCCTAAAATGTGCATATATTAATACCGGTAGATAACACCAAACCACCCACCAATAGGTACTCATGTTTTGCAACCGATATCGAACAATTGACGCCAAACATAGTACCGGGTGCAGATGTGTCTCTTGGCCTCGAGATCCTTTCTCCACTCGTGTAGAAACCATTAGTGTGTAAAACGATGTGGATACCTACCGACATCATTTATGGATTAATATCATTCCGTGCTGATTTTAGCAAAACAAAAAATGTCATTTTCAATCGGTTTCATAATCTTTTTTTAATTTTTTTGTCCATTTGAGAAATAATAGAAAATCATGCATCAACCGCTTCCATATTAAAATATTCACTTCCGATCGTTTTCATCCCCATATAAGTGGGAGTTATGATAAAAATTAAGTATTTAAAGCTTTTAACCTTGTATCTCTACCATAATTTTTCATGCATGGCTAAAAAATATTGTTGATAATTCAACTAGTCTCCGCCTATTTGCTAGTACATTTACAAATATGGTTTTGTTATAACATATAATGTTTAGTTTCAAAGTGCTGATGTCGAAAAAAAACGATATATGATTTTTAGTTTTAATAGTACTGCCAACAAAAACCCAACAATGATACTACTATTAACGAATTCAATAATTATCCCTACCTACTAAAAATTTAAGTATTAGTCTCATACTTATGTTTCAAACTCCATTAAGTTTTAAACTTCACTATGTTTACTAACTATGCATATAAAGTACTATACGCATATCCATATACACGGTCTGGTAAGCTACGTCTAGAAAAGCCCTCGGCCTGATATGGGTGTTCGTGCTATTTCACATTATCTCCATTTCTTTTATTTCTATTTTCTTTCTTTTTTTTCATTTCTTTTTTTAAAGTTCTTTTAGGTGCACAAATTTTATTTTCTGAATTGAGTAAATTCTATATGTGAAACTAGAATATTTTATTTTTTTTGAAGTTAGAATATTTTTTGTGAAGGTTGTATTTTAAATTTGAAATATTTTTTACAAAGATATAATATTTTCTTGTGAAGATAAAATATTTTTAAATAAAAATAGAATATTTTTCTAGCGCACATAAAACCTTGTCTCTAATGTATAGATGTCTTACCAAAAATATTTTAAAAAAATGTTTTCTACATATATTCGATCTTGCTTTAATGATCTTATTGCAAGGAAGACGATAGAGCTATGAGAATTTAATTTGAACTTAGAATTTGATATCTATTACTATTTTTATTCTCAAATATTTATCGTCAACTAGTTTATTTGTGTTAACTTAAATAAAATAAATGAAAACAGAGGAAGTACTTTTTTATTTTATATTTTTATTAGAAACTGTATGAAATATAAAATGTTAGAACAAGTGTGGCCACGCCGCCACACACTGCGGCTTGCTGATCTTGGGCCAGGCCCAGGTGGAAGTGACAAACTCGGAATATCGCGGCGCCCCGCACCGGACGCATCCCCTCTAGAAAGAACGCTGCAGGAGCTCTCAGGAACCCCCAAATCTGCGTTCACCAACGCCGAGGTGCGGAGCGGATTGGATCTGCAGTGTTCCAGAAATCTGCACCTCGCCCCTCTGGCTGGCTAGCGGCGATGGCGAGCCCCAACTCCGGCATCCCTGTAAAGGTAAGCTACCATCCCCTCCGCTAATCGGTGACCTTAGCTCCTATTGCCCCGTCGTCAATCCGAGTTTGGAATTTTGGAGTCCGAGGAATCTCTTTGCTCTCAAGTCTGGGTTCTAGGCGCATGGTGAGCCGGTAAAGGCAGCGCTAGCGGGTTTTGGGGCGGGCGACGAGGTTGTCCAGTCAGGGGCTCATGCTCCACCTTGATCTAGGGGCTAGGGCAATGGTAATTTGGGAATTTTATGTCTGCGGATGGTAACAGAGGGTAATGTTTAGGAAATGGGGGTTAAGAAAAAAATGCAAGGATTTAAGAATACCATATTCTGTGTGGTTCACAAATTTCTGGATTCTGAATGATATAGTCCTACTAATTGGTAGGTTTTAGCATGGCATCAAATTTGCATCTGGTTCACAAATTTCTTTATTCTGAATGATGTAGCCCTAATCGCTAGGTTTTGGCGTGTAATCAAATTTGCATCTACAGACTTGGTTAAGCTCTTGTTCGTAAATAAGGTTTCTTTTGGTGAATCATGTGTTGTAGTTATCTCATGGAATGAGGCTTGGGTCAATGAAAACTGCATGCTAATACTTAGTATTATCATTTTAGTTGTGATTAGATCTGCTTCTGTTAGCCTATTGTGATGTGCATAACACACTTTGCCCTCTGTTGCTTTGCCTTCAAATTGTGCTTATTTCAGTTCTTGTGGACTGCAGGTTGAACAAGATTCGGATGGCTCAGCGCAAAGCACTGCAGATATGACCGCATTTGTAAGTATTAATTATTACCTCGCTGTTTAAACTCCTTAATTAATTGTAGAGTTGGGCTATCTTTTCTGTGCTGAACCTACAGTGCACTTCTGGCTAATGGTTTTATGACTTTATCCTCGCCCACTGTTTCAGGTGCAAAACCTTCTGATCCAGATGGTAAGTTTGTGTTTTGTTTGGCGCCAGTGATATGCATGCCGACTTCTTTTATTGAATCTGAGTTCCATGCAGCAAACCAGGTTCCAAGCGATGTCAGAGAACATCATTTCAAAGAATATCCTCCAATCATTTCTCTTCCACATTTTAGTTCTTTTTGTGTATTCAACATTTGACATGTGAAATAATTGGCATGCCTGGCTTCTGGAAATTTCAAAATATTTAGTATTTAGTGTCACTACAGCTTTTACCAGTTTACTAGTGTGCTTATCAGTGACAGGGCAAATGATGATAGTATCTAATTGAGTTAAGGTTCTGCTGTTTGGAAATCTTAAAAAGGAAAACTGATCAGAGGAGTAAGTTCCCATTTGTGTTGGAGTACTTGTATAGTAACTGTTTTATATTCGTATGGGTCTGGAAAGCTTTGTTACACATAGCCTGGCAGTTGGCATTCCACTACCATCCTGAAATTCTTGTTTTGCCTTGGAGAGTATCTTAAGCTTGATGGATGAAACATGGGACATTCCATTTTCCGACAAATAGGAAGAATCAGGAAATACGTATGTCCATTTGGTTCGACCAGGTACAAAGCCATCTTCATTAACAGTTATCGCCATTTACATCATTTGTCTATCTTCTATCTAACTTTAAAAGATCCTCTTATTCATATTGCCAATCGGATACTGTCTACATAATGTCTCGTAACTATACGATCCTTAACTAACATTCACTAGATGAAATGGGTGTGAGAATCGATGAACTGGAGCAGAGTATCAATGACCTCAAGGCTGGGATGGGCAGTGAAGTGACCTCACCGTCTAAGATGAAGCAAGAGCCCAAACCTTCAGACAGCTCTGCATGAGTGCAGCAGAAGCAGCATGATTCATATTAGACACCGTTTCTGTATTGATATCTTGAGCATTCATCACTAACAAGTACTACCTGTTATGAGGTTTCATTTGAGAAAGGACTGTGACTGATGCAACTTCGGATCTTTGCTTAATGGTTTACTATAAATTCCTCATCGTCCTCACCAACTTTTGCTGCATGTGCATTCGTGCCATGATGGCTGCTAGAGTAGTGTTTGTGATTAGCATCTGGTTAACGGATTGCAACTTTTTTTCCTCTAACATCGGATCAATGCTAAAAAAAATATGTGCGACAAGTAGTAATCATTTAGGCTCGCAAGCATGTCTGTTGCTTAAGACATGTTTGGTAAGAGCTATTTGTAATTGCGTCTCCAGTGAGAAATGATTATCTGAAAGAAATGGTTTTTCTGATTGAAAGTCATTATCTAATAAGTAGGAGTACATATGATAAACAACGGAGAAATTGGTTCTATGTACTGAGTGAACCAGAAGCTCTTGATCGAATTTACGAGAATGATTCCCCATAAAGTGAAGTCCAATCTGGAAGTTGCTTTAGGAGATCCGCCAAACAGGTTATCAGTTTTCTCCCTTACTCGAAGCATTGTAATAATTTAAAATTTGCTTACCAGTTTTCTTATTTTATTGCAAGTCTAATTGATTCTGTTCATGCAACTTCTATGAATTTCATTCACCATCCAACTCTTGATGACATTCAAAATTTATCATCTAGCTGTTTTGATAGGTTCTTTTCGCTAAAGTGGATGGCTAGTGCTAGTAAGGCCCACGTGACGGTTACAATGTGACAGAAAATGGCGATTGTTTGTGGTAACGGTTTCCCCATTACGGCGTTTGGTCAACGAAAGATACGGAAGGCAAGACAGTAGGGTCCGATTAGTTGTCTGCATGAACACCATCCAGACTCACCGGATGCAAGTTTCGCTTGATTAGTTGCCTACACCTGTCATTGGGTTTCGCTTGATTAGTTGCTTACACCTATCATTGGGTTTGGCTCGCACGGTGCTCAAAGCTCTCAGCCTGGCTCAGCAGATGCGTGAATTTTGGTCGCATCCCCGCGTGCAAGCGCTGGTTGATGCATGGCGCGGAAATCAATGTGCCTTTTTCCGTTCTTTTTCCCACTATAAGTCTTCATTAAAATATTTAATTACTAAACGGCTTTTATATCTGTGTTGTTCACTTTTTTTAATACAACAAGACCACACTTAGCATATAAATCTCAAAGATTATTTTTATTTATTATTTTATTCTTATCTCTCTCTGTTCTTGTGCGGACAACTAAACACTATCTCAACACAATCTGGCCAGATAGATACAAACAACCAAACAAACTGTGCTAGCATATATTCAGCCTGGTTCCGCCCGGGGCGCCGCCGCAGCCACCACCAGAGCCGACTTGTGGTCACGCCGGGTTGCCGCACGAGCGCCGCCGTCGGGGGGTGGGGGCGGCTGCAGCCGGGGCTGCGTGGCCACTGACGCGGGCGCCGCCGGGGCCAGGCACGAGTGCCATGCAGACGCCGCGCTGACCAAGGATTGATGCCGCGGCGCTGCCGGCTGGCTGTTGTCGTTGGGTGCATGGGTCTCCCACCGGTTGTGGCCACACGAGTGCCGCTGCGCAGGCGCGCCGATGAGCGTCCACACCGGAGGTCGCCTCGCGAGTGCCGCTTGAGGTCGCCTGCTGTTCGCGACAAGTCGCGGTCTCTCAGAAAAGAGAAGCCAGCGGGTGCCGAAATCGGATAACGCCGAGGCTGGTTCGGTATCGCCGTTTTATAGGTCCGTATTGGATCCCTCTACTTAGGGGTGTAATGAGATTGAATACGCATAGATATTGCTCATACCATATTTGGTTTAGTATTTTTCCTCAGATTTAGATCGAATACGGATATTGATCAAATGTGTCGGATAAGACTTGAATGGCTATCGACATCATATTTATCAAACTTTAATACCCGGATACGAATACGGATCGAATAGTAAATGTCCGGACTCGAATACGGATCAGTTCTTAACCTGTCTAAACGGATCGAACTCGAATACATACGGATAATATCCGTATCATTTACACCCCTACTCCGCTACCGATTCTGTTTGATCCTAACCAAACGTCCGATAACGTTATCGTGTTGCGCCGTGAAGCGATGACGGGAGAAAAACACGGAACCAAACAGTTCATTGGTCTTTGTTAGCAAGCACCAACACTGGCGATAATGACAGTTAGGGCCTGTTTGGATGACATGTTTTGGATCAAATACCCTTGTAACATACAGGCTTGTAAAATTATGCATTTAGAGGTATTTCGCTGATCTGTGAGGACACTAAATTTACATCCCATTTACATCTGGATTGGACATTTACCACTGAAAAAATAAAAAAGGCCTCTGGACCTCCCACTAAAAAAACATCTATCGGGCTCCTGCTCGCGTGACGGTGCAGCGATGAGCAGCGGCATGCCACCATGAACGCCGATGAGCAGCCATGGAGGTTCAGGTGATCTAGAGCGGCGACAAGCTTAGCGGCAGCGCCATCAACAGCCATGCTCCTCGACATCCACGGCGAAGGCTAGCCAAAGTGCCTCGCCATAGGTGGACTGCCTGCTAGGCACCGACAATGGCCGAGGCAGAGGGACCGAGAACTATTCTGATTCGGCGACGGCGGCCTAGGGGAAGGGCATCCGACCCCTAAGGGTCTGAATCCAGCGGGAGCCGCCAGGGGGAGCCTGCCGTTGGCAAGAATGTGGCCGAGGCGCAGGGGTGGTGGTGTTGGCGCGCACCAGCAGGGGCGGGCGGGGTGGTGCAGGGAGGGAGGTGGAGCGGACCTGAAAGTAGCCTAAAGGGGGGTGAATAGTCTAACCTGAAATTTCTTACACAAATGATCCAAATAAATTAGTACCACAAGTTGAACTAGTCCAATTTGGTTCAACCTGCTCAAGACTGGTTCAACCGAAGTGGACTTATTCAACCAATGCAAAAATGAAAAACTGAATTGATCTCTCAAACCGTGCAATCAAAGATGATTTTGCTTGAATCAAAGTCTTCCTTTTGCCCAAAGGTTGCAGATCTGAAAGGGACTCACCACCAAACCTACGCACAAGGTAGATCGGGACAAAACTTGCAACACGGGAATAAGAACACGAAGAACAATAAGAACAACAAGCAAGCACATGAGGATAAGGATTTAATCCGAGGTTCGGTCACTCCACAAAGGAGCCCTACTTCCCCGTTGAGGCGCCCACAAAGAGTCGGATCTTTTCCAACCATATCCTCCCCTCTCCAATCGCAAGGATTGGAAAAGGTTACTTACTAATATGCTCTTACAAGCTGGGGTAATACAAACTTCCTCAAACACCACCACACAAGAGGGGATGGAGCTCAAGGCGATGCCTAGCCATCTAGGAACTCGAGTTCCAAGAGTAACAAACCAACAAGGGCTGCTCAAGGTGTCACCAAGCTCAAAGCTCAAGAACAAGAGAGGGAGAAGGGGGAGAGAGAGGTGCTGCAAGTTCAGCTCTCAAGTTCTTGCAAGATCCACTCAAAGATTTGAGGATTTGGAAGCTCAAGAGTGGAGAAGAGTGTGGAGGAAAGAGTGCTCTTTCAAAATATGTCTCAAGTTATTTGGAGGTGGAAGAAGCAATGTAAAAGGAGGGGTGAAAGGGTATATATACGGCCCCCCTCGAACTAGCTATTGTTGTGCAGCTCTGGACAATGTTGGTTGAACCAACGCAGATCGGTTGAACCGAAAACAGGTCAGTGAGCTAGATTGGTTGAGGAGTTCTCAGACTGGTTGAACCAGAGGCCAACCGAAAATAGATCAGTGAGCTAGATTGGTTGAGGTTGCTTAGAACTGGTTCGACCAAGATATAACCAATGTGGAGCAGATTTGGGCATGGTTTCTAAGGCGTCGCCTAGTCGTCCAGGCGGAGAAAAATCCAATCCATGGCATCCGCCATCGCCATACTGAAATCTCAACAAAACAAGAGAGGGAGGGAGGGAGGGGGTAGAGGAAGAGATGTAGAAGCTCTAGCATCGATTCAGCGGCAGGCATGCGTCGATCCGCAGGGAGAAGAAGCTCCGGCGTCGATCTGGAAGAGGAGGAAGCTCTGGCATGGATCTGGTGGGGCGATCGACATCGATGCGGCAAGAGGTAGGCAGCAGCATCGATTCGGCAGGAGGCAGGGAGGACTGGAGAGGCTTCGAGGGAGGAAAGGAGGGAGGACTGGAGAGACTTCGAAGGAGGGAAGGAGGACGCGCGGCGCTGCTATCGAGGGAGGGAGGCGGCGCTGCCGAAGGTAGATGACGAAGGGAGCTGCAGGTTATCGAAGGGAGGCGACGCTGCTGAAGGTTATCGAAGGGAACAGGGAGATGTAGGTCACGGATGGGTTGTGGGCTGTACTAGGCTGGGCCAGGCTCTTTTCCCTTCCTCTTCCTTCTCTTTTTTCTTTTTCTTCCTACCCCTTTCTCTTCTTTTCCCCTTCTCTCCCACCCTCCTGCTGCCTTTCACACCTTGATAAGGCATCGCCTTGCTCGCCTAGGCGTCGCCTCGCCTTGCTGACGAGGTTGCTCGCCGTGCCTCGCCTTAACGCTTTAAGAACCATGGATTTAGGATATGAAAGTGGAGTGAATATTTGAAGGATTTTTGGATACTTTGAGCTTTAGTACCACCAAGAGCATACCTTTATTGGTCCCTCTTTATAGTACGGCATTTCCTAACTTAAGGATAAAACATGAAAAGCTTAGCATTCGATCTTTCAATGGAAACTCCTTGCATCTCAAAATTTGAATGGAATGGGGGGTCTCCTTTCTTGGACTTGCATAAATACTTGTCTCTTTTTCTTTTCCATGCACTTATTGTATGATCTTCATTATTTGCAAAGAGCTCATACATTTTCACTAGAGCTTTTAATTGTATCATCATTAACACCAATACCCTCAAAAGGTGATTGCACTCACAGGACCGGAGGAGGGGGAGCAGGAAGCGGAGGCGGTGGAGACGGCGGAGCGTGTGCGAGGAGCCTACGCTGAGGCTCTGCAGCTCATCCACCATGAGGTCGGCGATGTCCGGGGAGGCATTGGGTGGTGGGAGGGCCCACCTCCATCCTCCACCTCCTTTCTGTCGGAGCCCACCTGCATCCCTGCTGACCACGCCACTCACCGTCGAGCTACTCATTGCCGCCTGGCGGGCCATGCCTCCTCATCGCGACGTGATGCCGCCAGCCTGGCTGCGCCATCTTGCATCCTCGCCGCTGGCCTCATCGCCATTCGTCGTGGCTTGGCGAGGAGGAGCCATCCGCTGAGGCTGCGTCTGGATGCGTGGAGGGCTCTGGATTGCGGCAAGTGCGGGGACAGGGGAGGAGGGGACGAAGCCGAATTGAACAAGATGTAGTGCTTCTTCCAGTGTATCCAAACAATGTATCTTCCATGGAATAAAATTCCATTTTGTTCTTGTGCACGAGAAATTCCAGATGGAAACTAGTTACAAATGAATAAATATACAAAACATCCAAATGGGGCCTTAGGGGTGAAAATAGCACGGATATGACCGGTGGATTCCCCTTTGCTAGAAGTACTGAACCAGGTATTCACTGGTTTTGTTAGGTATTAATTGCCAACTCAAACATTACTAAATTTTAAACGTGCCAACATAATTTTCTAGGATCTGTTTGGGAGAGCTCCGCTCCATATTTTTCAGCTCTACTCTACCAATTCCACGGCGAAGCAGCTCCACCATAGAGCTGTTATGCGTGGAAGGAGTGTTTGGCTTGCAACTCAGCTCCGATTTGTACAATTAATGGTTTTTATGTGAACTTCCTATTTTACCCTTGATGGGCTAGGCTTCGATGGGCTGAACGCATTGAGGTTCAGTGCCGTGGGTTGCTGTTCCTTGCCGTTGGCTGCATAGTGCATACCTTCTTGTGATGCACGTTCACTGCTCATGTGCATGCATGGCGTTCAGTGGTGTTCGTGACATGTACAGTCTCGCCATCGTCAACATCGTGGCCTAGCCCGGCAATGGCGTGCGTCCCCTGTCCAAGCGTAGTACTAGTACCTGTCGCATCCAGGGAAACGCGCGCGAAGGCGGCAGCCAGACCATGACCGGCGTCGTCAGCGCCGTGTCCAAGCAGCGCGTCGGCCACGCTCAACAGGGGAGCCCACGGCGTCATCTGTGCGCCTGTGCGGGCGGCACCCAGGGCTACCTGGCCGAGGCCACGACCAGTGGGGGAGACCAGGCCAGCGAGGGTCTGGTCAAGGCTGAAGTTGGCGCGCCATGGGGATGGCCGGCATCGGCCGGGCTATAGGGATGGCCGCCGCCGGCAGTAAAGGGACATCTCGGAGACCTAGAACGCAGTCCATCGCTTGGGTGCAGAAGAAAGGGAGCGCATCTTGGGTGGGTTAGTTGCCGTCATCCTCCATTCGCAGGATCTGGTGAACTTCGACCAATCCGAGCAGCAGCAGCCGCTGCCAGTTCTTCTGCGGGCGAACGAAGCCGGACAGGCGGAAGAAGAGGAGTCGAGGATTTGTTTTATACGAGTCTGTGAACCGGTACGGGGGAGATCATAGCCAATGGTAAAGGTGGGTAATTTTCCCACAATCTCATGTTAGGTCTTAAAATACTATTTTAGGAGCTCCTTCTTATGCGCTCTAGAAATTTCTTGAAGTTGACCCCTACCTCCAAGGTGCTGTTTGGTTCAACCTTGGGTAGTGGTAACGGTAATGGAACAGTTACTGACGCTATGTGTTACAGAGCAATGATTAACGCTATTTGTTTGGTTGGGAACAAAGGTAACAGCTTCTAAGAACAACACAACGCAAGCAAAAGCAGTGAACAACAGAGATTGGCAGAAATAAAATCCATCGAACGAATTCTAATCGATTTGAAGATCCAGGCCAAGACTCACATGCGGAGGTCCATGACAGAGATCTTCATCGCCTCAGGGGACATGGAGTTCAGGACTAGCATGAATACGCAGATTCCCATGCATCAGGTGGTTGGGCAGGAGCGCAGTGCGGGCACTGATGGCGCCTGCGGCAAGTGGCGAGCGGAGGCCGGAGGCTTCATGGACTCATCGAGAAGGACGAGGATCCGCGACTATCCGCGCGAAGGCGACGCTAGGAAGACGGCGAGAGCTCGGCGGCGGAGCGGTGACGAGATGAGCTATTCGTGAAGAGAACAGATGCGAGAAGAGGACTACAAGATCTGATAGCGCCAGATAGGTAGCGGTAATGAGATTCTACTGCTCCGTATCTGATGGCGCCGCGATCCGTTGAAGCCTAGGCCAACCAAACGCAATGTAACGGCACCGGGTCACGCCGTAAACCGATCACGTGACAAACGAGGCCAACCAAACAGCACCCAAGTTTTTCCAGAGTTGCAGTTTCCGAAGCTAAGCCTGTTTGGCCCGTCTAAATTGGAGTTGAACTGAAAAAGATGGAGCAAAACCCTCCCAAACAGACCCTTAAATAAAAGAATTTTAATTTTATTCCAACCTATGCAAGAGGTTTGCACTCAACCAAAGCACTCACGCTCACCAACATATGTCGATTAGACAAATACATGTATGCCATAAAAAGCCTTTCGATTGGCCACTCCAGCTCAACAAATTCAAACGAAGAATAAAGCCTAAACAAGACCACCCGAAGAATTTCAACGTCAAGAATTATGGTTGTGAATCCTTCAGAGATCTTTTTTGCTGTCCTTTGACAAAGCAGACATGAATACCCAACACAGCAGATTTAACAAATGAACACATGGCTAGTTACATCTTGTACATTTTAAAATGAAAATGAATAGCATAAAGGAACCTACACTAACAAAAATTTGTAATACCGGCTTCAGAGCTGAATCAATTTTACACCGATACGTCTATAATAATAACGATAACAAACATGAAAACCACACTAGTGACAAGACTCATGTAGTCATCTCGCTGATGTGAAGGAATATATAGCCCAAAAGATGCAAAGGTGGGCTCTCAAACATGTAAACACTTCACTTCCTTAAAACCGTGTCAATGGCAGTTCTCTGTGCATCCGATAAGCCCTAAAGGATTTATCACCAGACAATGTTAATGCAGATTCATGCATTTGTTTTACCCAACAATTACTTCCTCACATTAATTAACTAAAAATGCCATCTATTAATAACCGGAGTGTTGGTATCGATTGATAGTGCAAGAGCCAACGAAATTTTACCTGGCAAAGATACGCAAACAGTGGTCGATCATTCTCCCACAGGTTGGCAAAGATGTTTGCCAGAAATTCCGCTAGCTTCACCTGCACAGGGGAGGAATTATTTAACTTCAAAATCACCTAACTCAAATAGCACATTTTTTGCAGTGAAAACAGACCTCGTTAAGTGGGTCGGTTTTTGTCAGATCATCGTCATAACTGTCATCATCATCCTGTGCACAACTTCACGTAAATAAGGCATAAATATGGCAGAATTTACCAAAGGAGCAAAGCCTAGGTGCTAAGAAACCTCATCAAAAACTTTAGCCATCGCATTTAGATGTTCAACTGATGGATTAGCATTTGAAGGAACTGAGGCTGAGTGGATGATATCATCTGGTATACTAGTAACACCATTCTGCACTTCTTCCCAGTCACTCTGCTAAAATGCCAAAAGTTTGAACTTTTATTCGAATAACCATTCAAGTTTAAGAGTTTCAAATGACAAGGGATGTGTATAAACCTCTTCGCAGTCATCATCACTACCACCACCGATTTGTTCCTGAATTTCAGCTAAAGTATCTGCTAACAATGAGAAGATCTGCATGATACAAATTCAAGAATATTCAGCAAAAAGTAAAAAGTATTTGATGCCTATGCCATATTAAACATTAGTTACAGAATACATAATATTGGCTATTTGGTCTGTGTGCTAAGATTGTCATCATATTGCCACATTTTCTTGCCATACTTATTTTGTATTAGGGCATTAGGTTATAAAATTCATAGCAACACTCTGGCCAATTCAAGAAAAGCTTGCCACATTTTATATGCTGTTGGCTTCTGATGCATGAGTATATGACCAGGTTGGCAAAAATGGAATCTTGTCACAAGTGTGACTACAAACCAAACTGTCATCTAAGTATCTAACATGCTACTCCCTCCGTCCCAAATTGTAAGGAGTTCTAGACCTTCACTAGATTCATTCATTACATGTATGTGTGTTCAATATGTGTCTAGATTCATCAACATCCATATGAACGAGGACGTATACAAAAGAGCTAGAACTCTTTACAATTTGGGACAGAGGGAATAAAACCATCATCTAACATGGTCAAGTCTGCTTAACTCAAATTGTGGCTAAATTTGGCAAGATGTGACTACAGACAAAATCCAGAGTGCTTCCCACCTGGATACAAAATATTAATGGGATTGGAAATGTCAAATGTGAATAATCAACTATTACCTTAGCTGGGAGTGGAATCTTGGTCCATTGATCAGGAGCCACTCGAGCTTTTGATCGTGTGGTTATACCTGCACTAGTCTGCATGTTTCTGGGTTAAACTCTGAATGAACTTTTATCAGGAAAGGTACAATGGTTGCACACCAATTCTCACCAACAGTACCTTAATAAGATGCCCTTGAACTTCAACTTTAGATAGCTCAGGATGACGAGTTGATATGAGAAGAGCTAATGCAGTTGTTGTTACCTTTATCTGGTAGGCTCCCTGAATTTCGCCTATAAACGGTATTTACCATGGAAGCATTTTCAGTGAAACAGAAGAGAAGGCAAATTGAATTCAGTATTCACTATATGATACTGTCATGTGAATACTTGCCTTGTAGTTGTGACCATTCTGACATAATATAAACAAGTGAATTGCCATACCCCTGGGCAGGGATAGAAAGCAAAAGATTGATGAACTGATCAACATTTGGTACACTCAGATGTACCTGCAGGCAGGCAGCAAACTATCAGAATTTCCCCCCAATGGTATACAATTCCAATGTGCTAAAAAAAGAACAAATGATGGCACAGAATCAAAACCAAGAATACCAACAGAAGGAAAGTTCAGCTCTCCACTAAACTATAGCAGTCAATCAGATTGAGCAGAAGTGAAACATGGAGCAAAACACTAGACAAGCAAATAACAAAAAAAGCACAAAAAGGTGAATGTTCTGATAGTCATTCACCAAAATTAAGTAAATCAGAAAGAAGAATGCTGTGAAACAAAAGAAAGAGCACAAATTCCAAACTTAATGGGGTGCTGCCATGTGGTACAGGAGAAAACAAAAGGTAGGTTTGACACTTTAAATATAAGTCGCGGTTGACTTTTTTTCAAAACTTTGACCATTCGTCTTATTCAAAAAATTTGTTCAAATACATAAAATTACAAATCATGCTCAAACTAAACTTGGTAATAAACCAAATCACAACAACTAAATGATAACTTGTAAATTTTTTTGAATAAGACGAATGGTCAAAGTTTTGAAAAAAAAGTCAACCGCAACTTATATTTAAAACCGGAGGGGTACTTGATTACTCATTTTCACCTTGCAAGATATACAAACATGTCACTTAAAATTGGGCGGAGTGAATGAGGACACATCATGTACAAGATTAAGTAATTAGAGTAATATTTCACCACAAATACCAGAGACTTGAGTACTTGACACCTTAGAGAGAGAGAGAGAGGTCAACTTACTAGTCTGGCTATAATGACAATAAGTGAGGTTTTCAGTCCAGCGATGGTGCTTGTATGCATACGTCTCACAATAGCAGCGATAAGATCCGGTATGTACGGAGATAGGTGCGAAGGTATTTGTAAAATGAGTTGCAGAACAAAGCTTCCAACAAAGAGTGATACTGAACTTTCTAACGCTGGATCTAAAAGCCTGCAAGACCATTAAGAACCATGAAATCAATAAACATCCAAAAAGAGGAAATCCTGTTTCAAAAATAAAGTTTGCTGTTGCAGTTAGAAATACATTGCAGAGGAAATAAATATGAGTTCCTATCATCGGATGAAGGATCATGCATTATGTTTCTTTTGAATACTTCTCGAGCATGAAGATGGTCTAATTGAGGTACTGCAACATCTACGAGACTGATTTTGATGTTACCTTGAAGCTGCATCAAGTAGCATCTTGAGTGTACGACCTTGTTCACCACCCCAGACAAGCAACTCCTGCCGACCACCTGATATGAATGCTGCCAAGCATTCTGTCGCATTCTAATTGAGAATAGCTATTATTAGGGATACATCTCCAAACAAAGTAGGTTAGCAACATCCGTTTTGCACTGTTCATCTGATACATATACCTAGAGGTGACAACTAAGTAAACTTTTGTTGATATTATTCTTGATATTGTAGATAGGCATACAAGTAATCTATTTAACGGGTACAACTTTAATACATTCTACTAAATATTACTCAACAATATGCCCCTTACAGTCTTACATTCACCAGACAACAATTGTGATACAGATGAATAATTGAATCATGTTATAGCATGTACCTGCATCTCTCCATGGTCATCACTTTCAAGAACAATTTGAACAATAGAAACAAAGCATGTATCAAAGACTGCTTTAACGACATCGGTTGAAGCATTCTGAAATGTGCAGAGTAGCATTAAGATTAAGGCGATAAGTTCATGAACAATAAAAGCCATGAGCACTTTACAAGAAATATTTTGCACTTTCAATTGATAGAAGTTTGAAGATGTAGAGGACATACTTTGAGTACCATCGTCAAAAGGTCCAGTGAACCTGCAACCAGTCCATCCGGCTGGATCTTGGGCTAGGAAGTGGCAAACCGACCAGAAATTAAAATTGCATCATGCTGGAAGATGCAGAAAGAAATAAGTGTGAGCTGGCATTGGCATCTTACTTTGCCTAAAATGGATCCAATTGTTGGGAGGATACGGGAGACAAGCGGCTGCAAGCATCCAGGAGCATTCTTGATGGCCTAAAAGCTAAGGAATCATGTTAAATGTAACTTTTAAGATGTTCGGAAAAAAAAAACTTTCTGCTAACAAAAGACAGCAGGTGCATAGGAAAATTTTGAGGGATAACCTAAAATGCTACATAGAGAAAGAAACCACATAACCATGGTGCAAACTGCAAAGCATTGCTTTAAGGTCTTAGTAGAATGATCATAAATGGGATTGATATTTCAAAAAAAAAAAAAAAGAGAGAAGTATATGTATATCAAATAGAGAGTACAATTGGCCGGAATAGATGTCGTGTATATTTAGGAGTCTTAGGAGTCTTATGTATCTAGGACTGCCATATGTATCCGGAGAGGTGCCTTGCCCCCAAGCCTTGTACTCCTATATATTCGCCCCGAGGGCTCTATGCAATACATCCAATCAATATACGCAATCCTATCTTCCTACATAGTATCATGAGACTAGGGTTTCTAATCCTAGACCTAGCTTCCGCCGCCGTCATCGCCGCGCGCCGGGGAGATCAATCTCCGCCGGGGGCAGCGCCCTCCAAGATGCGGCTAGTCCCTCTGGCTGCAGCGCCCGTCGTCGCCTTCGTGTCATCCTGCGGTGGATCCTTCTAATCCTGCCGCCCGTCGTCGTCGCGTCTTCAGCAGCAACAGATCAGGAAGCTCCACATGGAGGTCACCATCCTCGTTCTTCACCAAGTGCATGGAACACGTCGATCTGCATCAGCTGGGGTTCGCCTTATCGCCTGCCGTCATGGTGACGGCTGCTGCAGGCCACCTCCCGCCGTCTGCAGGATCGTGCGCCGCCATGGTGGCGGCTGCGACTCTCTCTGACAAGATTCAGCGCCTGCATCTCCTGCCTGTCCGCCCGAACCGCGCCGCCCCGCCGTCCGCCCGCGGACCGGCACCCCGTCCGGTGTCGCGCCTCTTCTCGCGTGGGGTGGTCGTGCGGCTGTGCCGCTGCGGACGCGTGCCGTGGCCGGGCTCCGCCATGGGGTCCGCCGCCTCCCCACGCTGGTGGTCGCGACACCCTCTGCTCCCGTGCCATGAGGCCGCGCCTCCTGCTGCGGGGCCGCACGCCTGCCTCCGCCCTCTGACTCCGCCTCTCGCAGCGGGGTCGCTCCGCCCCACGCGCGCCCCTCCTCCATCGCTTCGTCTGCGCGCCTCCACACAGGCTGCTTCGTCAATCGTCAGGCCACGCCACCGCAGGGCGGGTGCAGCCGCGCGCCGCCAGCAAGACTGCCGCATCGCGGGCACTCTGCCGACTAGGCCATCAGCGGCCCCTGCATCTTGGTGTGGTTAGGCCTGTTCGTGGCTTTTGTTCCTGCTATCTGTAGCCTCTCTCATTAATGTCTTGACCAGTAGCGGGCAAAAGACAAGATGAGATGAGTACATGCTATGGGTACTAGGGACTGCCCACGAGCTTGCTGGTCTGCTGCTGCAATGTTTTTTTTTTCCCGATCCCTGATCGGGTTTGCGTCCCCACCGCCCGTCGACTCGCCCGTCATCGACATCGGCTTCGACAACGCCGGCTTTCTTATCTTCTTCGACCGTACAGCTGGCGTGGCCTGCGGCGTAACCGCAACGTCCACCTGCGCTGCGCCTCTCTTCGTCTGCACGTCGACCTACGTCGGCTCGTCGTCACCACCACCGATCAGGAGACTCCACCTTCGACATCGCCTTCTCCATCGTCATCTTCGCCTCGCATGCTGTCGGCCTGGCCAGCTGATCGCGCGCGAACCACCCTCCCGAGACGTGTGTCGTCTATCGCGCGATGCTTCGCCAAGCAAGAGGGCTGCCGCTGCGTCGCCTCCTTGGGCAGTAGTGTTGCCGCCTGTCGTCGTCCTCGCCGTTGCATCTACACGCTGTCGACTCTATCGGTGCGCATCTCTCGCGCAAGGTCTTCTTCGGCTGTTCGAGTTCTTCGCCAACATCAAGCACCACCGTCGCGCTACAGTGGCGCCATCGAGGACCTTCTTCCTGTACGTGGTGGTTCTCTCGCCGCCGCAACTCCAGAACCTCGATGAGCCGCCACGACTACCTCTTCGCCTTCATCCAACACAACCTTGTCGCCAGCGTCGCCGTCTCGTCCTCGCCTTCTTCGTCCACTCCGACAACCGCGGGCTGCATCGGCACCTTCTTCCTCGTCGTTCTTCTGCGCACCGCGACCGTCGTTGAGGCCTTCTCTGCTGGTCCCTTCAGACGTTGACGCATGGTTGGGGCCCTCTACCTAGTACGTCCGGTACTGGCAACACCGGAGCGTGCCTTCGTCCACGACGCGTCTCCAGGCGTGGCAAACCTGGAGCATGCCTCGTCCACGACGGTTTGACAGCATCGTCCTCGGCATCGGCTTCTCCTTCTACGACTGCCTCGACTGTGTCGCCGTCTTCGTCTATGGCGCCCTTCTCCTGCCCCACCATCACCTTGGCGCCCCTTGGTGCATTGCGGGCCTTCTCGCATGCTGCGCCTGCGCCCGCGACTTGTGCGGCTTATCTTCTTCGGCAACCTCGACCATAGCTACTCTACGCACGGCACCTCGACAACAGCCCCGCGCCCTCACACCTGGCTACCTCGACATTATCGGCACAAAGGGCTAGTCTCTGCATGAGCTCCTTTTGGGTTTCTTCTCCAGTCTTGCCTCTGCACCGCAACATAGTTATGACTCGGGGAGATGTCAGCTCTTCGGCTTATTCTCCAGTCTAACCGTCTATGATGCTCCAGCTACGACTGCGGGGGGATGTTAGAGAGTACAATTGGCAGGAATAGATGTCGTGTATATTTAGGAGTCTTAGGGGTCTTATGTATCTAGGACTGCCATATGTATCCGGGGAGGTGACTTGCCCCCCAAGTCTTGTACTCCTATATATTCGCCCCGAGGGCTCTATCCAATACATCCAATCAATATACGCAATCCTATCTTCCTACACACATCAACATTGATTCATCTAACAGTTCTTGTTCCTGGCCAGCTCCCGAATGCTGTATAAAAGAATGGAAATAGTGGTTTTCAAAACACTAAATATATGTAAGGCACTCAAGCCTTACACAATTCACCAATCATACTATCACAAGTTTCTTGGTGTTGCACTATTGATCATGTGAGCTAAAAATGAAGTTGAATTAATGCAATTTCAATACTTACATGTTTAAATAAACAGTTAAAAGTGGGTGGAGAGGAGTAGGGCCATCCAGTTACAGCGAAAACATACCTCTAACACTTCAACAGCATCAATACTAATGAATGGGTCAGCAATGTGTTGAGCCCAAACATCTAGAATGATAGGGGAAATGATAGGCTCAATTAATGTTGATTGTTCTCCACCTACATTATCAGATGGAAAATTAGCGGCACAAAATTCAAAGTATAAATACAGTTTATGAAGTATTTTTGCTTGAAATGGAATGACGAACGTGATGACATACCAGATTTGATGGCTGATTGGAGGGTTTCTAGAACAAGATGCAGTGTTTCATCAGATGCCTGTAAAAACTATCTTGTTACATCCTTCAAAAAGCCCTGACAGGTAACATTTACACCAAAAACTACCTGCCGCAGAAGATCAACAAGTGACGAGAGTATGCCCATAATGTTAGGCTGAATCAGATCCTGATTAGATTCTGGTAAAAGTTGTGCTAGTGCCCTACAAGCGCCAACCTTAACTGGGGGCGGCCTGTAACATAAATAACTTGCGGATAAATGCCACGTTATCTTGTATGCTCAGTCAGAAAATTATAAGACAAGAACCATGTGTCTTACACATCTGAAGCAATCGCATGAGCAGCATTGCATAGATATTGTTCACTGACCCCCTTGCTTATCTGTCATGTTTCTCAAATTCAATTTGCTGAAAACGAAGGAAAACAAAAGCAGGAACAAAAAGGAAACTTACCACTGACGAAAACTTCGCCACTATAGAGAATGCACGTGCATGGAGAAATGGATACTGGTGCACCCCTAAAAACACAAGATTAGTATAAAACAAGGCACACAAAGAATTCTCCACTGTAGAGTAGAGATAGAGAAAGATACCTGTTCCTATAATGTCAGTTAGCATTTGCTCAAGTAAATCCCGCACATTGTATTCTGAGAAACCAGAATCCTAAATAGTAGAAAGCACATCATAAATAAGAGAACAATTTTTACATTTGGTTTTACTCATTTTAAAGGAAGATAAATCGTACTGGGGGCCTCTCTACTTCCCCTCTTAAAACAATAAGGCACTTCATTTAAAAAACATTATTAGCACCTAGAGTCCTAGACTATTCATATTCCTTCAGATTTACAGAGAGTTAGCATGGACTGCTAAATCTTAAATCTGCCAATTGGAACATCCATGCAAGGTAACATAACATAAATTGATCCAAGCTAAATGAACAGAACAAAATTGCATTCTAGATCCCAGGCTCCCAGCCATAGTGACCCATTTCCGTAGCCTCCATAAAGTACATCTTGAAAATGCATGTACTACCTGCTTCTTTAGTCCCTAGTCCCTAGTCCCTACCACTAATTCCTGCACAGAAATGGTAATCGCTCGCAAGGACATGGCAAGTTGAGCCATGGTGGGTCCCAGGTAGCAGCTGTCAAGACTGCAGCAACACAACATCAAGGTTGCTAAACAAGTGGCATGAGTCAATGTGTTGCACTTTTGCTATAAAGTTGGGTAGTTTCCTCTAGGAAATTTGGCTTTCTGCATTGAAAGGCATATATGCAAATGCTACTTCTGGTCAACAAAAAGAATGTCAAGTGATAAAAAAAAATACAAAAGGAGTGTCATGGTAGGCGCATGAGGTCAACGACTCAACGGTTAGAACTTAGATCTTTAAACAGTTGTTGTTTTCAGAAATTAAAAAAAAAAGCCTTCATCAATAATATTCATGTCATCATAACTTTGTTTTGTGTTAAAAAATATCACAATAAAGCCTAATGACCAAACTTGCATGCAGAAAACCTTAAAAAAGTAAAAAAAAAAAAAATCTAACCAAAGGGAGTAAAATCTTGCACCATATGCCAACACAAAATCAGTTATTTTAACAAACGGCTAAAGCCTAATGGTCAAACTTGCATGCAGAAAACCTTAAAAAGGTAAAATAAAAATCTAACCAAAGGGAGTAAAATCTTGCACCACACACCAACAGAAAATCAGTTATTTTAACAAACAGCTCAGCAGAACCAAAACAAGCCTAAAGGTTGTATTCTGAGAGGGATTGTTTCCTTCTCTTTGTACTTGTTTGTGTTTTCTTCTACCTTGATGAAATGACTCGCAGCTCTCCTGCGACATTCGAAAAAAAAAAGAACCAAAAGAAGAAGTATAAACCAACCTGTGCTTCACACAATGGCTCTGACAATGAACCTAGAGCAAAAAGTGATGCTTCATGCAGCTGACACAAGAAAATTGTTACATGAGATATAAACAGCAGAAAGCATCATGAGCATAACATCAACAAAGTTAAATAGAAAGTTTGGGGGTGATTACATAATAATCAGAACATTGCTAAACAAGACTTAAAAGACACTAGTGATTATGGGTATATGATAAGCATGAACATCATCGGTAAGAGGTAGGAAAAAACTGAAGTGCTTGACTATCCATATAAACTAAAAACTCACTCTCCACCAGTCAACAGAACCCGCTTGTTTGAATTCTCGTGATTCATGAAATCGCATTTGTGAGGCTTCTAAAATTGAGTCGATTCCATACTCTTCATAAGCGTTTACTATCTCTTCCAGCAAAAGGGACCCTGAAAACCAACAAGGGAATATTAAGTTATTAACAAGTGTTGCAACCAAGTGACTAATGAGTTCCAATTTTAGGATAGTAAGGGTCTCAATTGTACAAAAAGAAAATCAAAGAAAGATATCTTTGAACACTTAGGCTGCAATGCAGTCAGTAACAGTAGTAACAGAATTTTAGTCCATTTATTTGAGCATCTCCTGACGATTGCATGGTTCTTAGAAAAATCAACATACTGGTAACAGGACACTTTTAATAAAGTCTACCAAGTTAACAAAAAATTATCAGTATTGCAGTTTGTACCAGAGACACGACAGCTATAAGTAAGGTCATCCTCATCAGCAACATACTGGTTAGCATCACGTGACCAGCTTTGCACCTAGAAAACAAAACAAGGAAATACATAAGCATTAGGCAGATAGAAAAAAAAAAGGAACACAGAAACACAAACTGTTTCGAAGAAGTTTACACCATCTGTTCTTTCTTGAATTGTGTGTTTAGAAGAAAAATTACTTTAAATTGACTCTTACATTATTCACTGTGCTGCACGAATCTTGGTAACTTTGTTTGACAGCAAGTTTAAAATTGACACGTTTAGGGACAACAAAACGGCACCAAAATACACGGTTGTAAAAGGTGTATGTGGTTTGCTTCTGTTTATCCTTAATAATTTCATAAGTCTGAACAATGATTCAAAAAGAACAAAGGGAGCATCACACGTGTAGAGTTACAGTGTTCCAGCCAATACATACCTGTTCTTCAGTTATTTGTTGCAAGGCTATAGTATAGTATGCTAGCTCCTTAATGTTCCCCCCAATAACCTAGAGGAACAACTTTAAAAATCAATATGAATAAATGATGAACAAAACGTTCATTAAAAAGACATACCTTTGCTAATCTAGAATTGCCAACAATTGTTGTCCATAGCTCAAATAACTGTAAAAACATCAGAATATAAAGAAATGATAGCAAATAAACTGCAGTGGAACTTAAAAGGATAAATATTTCTACAATTTCATGAAGCCACATCATCTCAACAGCCCACTAAGTCACAAGCCATGGCACTATCCACTAAGACCCTCCATTGATATCTTCCATCGATTTTATGTGGCTAATAACATTCATGCATGCAAACCAATAGCTTTTGCAAATGCAATGCTACAAAATTCTATTAGCAGTGTGCAGGGCATCATATATTAGAAAAGAAGGATCAGCAAAAGGGAAAGTAAACAATTACCTGAATCTCAAAGGATTCAAGACTTCTTTCACTGCCATCAGAATCATAACCAAAAGAATCTGAATCCTCTAAACCTTGAATGTATGACAGTTGATAGGTCTTGAAGGACGAAATAAATGTCTGCCACAGCGGTGGAAGAATGGCTGTACATGGTCTCCATTTTATCAGGAAAGCAAAGCTCCAAGATCAAGCCAATACACAAAGTGCGATATAAAAGTATACTTGCCAGAAATTTTAGCTTCAGGCAATCTAGGAAAGTTCTGGACAAGCTGAAGTAAACATTTCAGCACCTGAGGATCAGACAGGCATAAGAATCACTACCGACTATCAGTGATGATTGCATTCAGTCTCAGACTCTCGGTACATAGTCTGTATGATGCATATACCTCCATCTGCATGCTCCAGTCATCAGGATTTTGGGACTGCACTGGAGAATTTAGAATTGTGGAGAATTGCTCTATTAATGGATCGAGAATTGAAGTCATGAGACTAGCTGTTTCTCTCTGCATACAAAAATATCACCAGTTCTCACAATGAGACGAACAGCAAAAAGAACTCAATGGTTAACAAAACAAAAAAATTACCTTATAGACACCACTCATTGATCCAAGCATGGAAATACATGAATGGACTATTGCAAGAGCCTTTGCACGAAGGATATTTTCATATAGCTGTTTTTCATAGTGAAAGCAAATGAAATTGTCTTCTTATCAATTTGTCATGAGGATATGGTCGACAGGAACACAGAAATTTCAGAAGTAATCTGAACATACATGAGGAGATGATATTATTTTATAGAGTGATGGGAATAACTCAGGCACTAGCTTTGGAACACAAGTATCATCTAGATCATCCGATAAGAGGGCTAGACATCTTAATGCTCCACGGACTGCAAAACGGAAGTTGAAGATTATAATAGGAAATTAGTTAAATCGTATCCTTGCTTCAGAAATGACATTAGTATAAAATTCCAATACTAATTATTTCCCAACGCATTTACAGACATCGTGCTTGAGCCATGAGAGCGTCTTAAGATGAAATTATTCAGATTCAGATTTACAGACATCGTGCTTCAGCAAAGTTATCAGGAATATCTGATGACAGGTGTGGCTATTTCACTATTTTTCTATGAATACGAAACATCGATCATTAATATCAACTTGTTATCGCAATCCAAGCAACTCTGAGAGCATGGCCAGAGATGATCCAATCCAACAAAATGTCCCACTTCCCACTATAGCTCTCCACCAGTTTCAGACCCACAAAACAACTCCCATTGTTCCAGCCAGCCTTTCATCAGCATAGATCTGCTGTTTCAGCTCCTCACCTCTTTGTTGGGGTACTATTACCCTCTTTTCCCAGGTGAAACACAGAGCCATGGCGGAATAAAGCACTCATAACTCATTGCTGCAATAATCAGGTCAGGCAGTGCATGTAACATATCACTACCATCTACAACAATATCTAAGTGTAGTACAATTGTTAGTCGTATATGTCTAGGAGTCATATCTAGGCTACCAAAAAAAGTCTTATACTCCTATATATACCGGCTGGAGGGCTCAATGCAATACATCCGTCCATTATACACAATATCTCGTTCCTACGCACAGCTCACTATGGCCACCTGGCATGTAAAGACAATATCATCCCTGAGTGGCGTGTGCATAAGGTGTGCTACAGCTTATGAAGCATGGCTAAACGGCAAGTAATGGATGCAAAACAAGAGCTAAAGCACATGTGTGACATCCTATGCGCTGTCGCAGGCACATTCGGTGTACATTGTTTTCCAACACTCAAGAGGAAGGGACTGATTTTCAATGCTCCTGACAGCTTTGCTCCAAACCATTGTACCAGCACTAAACAACATGTTGACTACTGAAGTAAAGCCAAAACAGGACAACTTTAAGTAATGCCATAAATTTGATCATGTTTGATTAGGAACAGTATCTTTACAGAACAAGGACCTCATAAACAAAAGGTACGAGTAACTACACATTTCCAATATTGTAGCCTCTCGTGCAATGCAGACAGCAGGTTTTGTCAGCATGACTAGATTGCTGGAAAGCATTTAGATTTTTTTTTCCTACCAATATTGCTCAATCAATCTCGGGAGTTGGAATGGACAAAACATGTAGTGGAAATGATGAAATTTTTAGGTGACACCTAGCTGAGATTTTGTGAGATGGCAGAGAAACTCGATATATCTAGACGTAGCACTGTCGCTATATTGTTTATTTTCTGTTGATAAAACTATTCTATCTGGGCCTAGCACTGTCCCTGTTCCATTTCACCAGCTAGATCCATGCAACATAGGATGTATGACATGTTTCAAGGAGTAATGGTTTCTGCATAGCCATAGGATGTATGACATGCAACATAGGATGTATGACATGTATGACATAGGTTGACATTCTATGCTTCAAGACAGATAAGTTATAGTGTTATGGCAAGTGGGCCGGCCCTGGCCGATAGATTAGATAGATTAGATTGGATAAAGATTAGTTAAGAGATAAGGTAGATTCGGTTAGATATTTCTTAGGGGTCAAGTCTATCTTGCTTAAGGGTCAAGTCAGTTCTCTCGATAAAAGAGGGACCATTGTATCAGTTTAGGGTTAAGCAGAAAATAGATCATAAAGTGCAGCTCAGAACCTCCTGAGGGAGGGCGAGTCACGGATCTATCTGCTATCTATCTATCAATACTTCGGTTAGATATTTCTTAGGGGTCAAGTCTATCTTGCTTAAGGGTCAAGTCAGTCCTCTCGATAAAAGAGGGACCATTGTATCAGTTTAGGGTTAAGCAGAAAATAGATCATAAAGTGCAGCTCAGAACCTCCTGAGGGAGGGCGAGTCACGGATCTATCTGCTATCTATCTATCAATACTACCTCGCAATTCTAGCCATAACATATAGTCACATTTGGCAGTGCTCAGATTAAAGCTGTTGGAAGCTTAAACCATCCAAAAGGAAGAAAAGTCAAAACCAATCATCCACCAGATTCTTAGAAACTAGATTAAAAAAAAGCTATGATCACCAAAACAGGATATTTATCTGGTCCAAGTAGTTACTACAGAAACAACACAATTGGAGGACCTTATGTTAGTACGAGGCTGACAGCATCAAGTTTAAGCTCCAGGCCCACTAATATACTCCAAAAAGTTAAAACAGCTCCATACCCATGTGAGGCAACAAAACTTAGTTACCTCCATTCCCATTGTTTTGATCAGAAATTAGCTTTAAGAGAAGGGGAAGCAATTCAGGCCAGTCTTCAGGCCAATCATGCTGCCCAATAGCTGCTACAGCCATGCTAATAGCAGTCCGGATCTTCCCATTAGAATCATCCAATGAGGTAAGGAGGACCTGCCGGATAACCACCTGAAGCAAAATAGCATTGACAGCAAGCAATTTAGATATAACAAGTATACAATGACTTCAAAATTCACGAATTCATATGGTTCTTGTAGCGTACATATATCAGAACGGCAGCATTAATTACAATAATGGTTGCACACTTGCACAAGCAATATCACAGGTGTCTCATCTGTTTGGATGCACAGAAAAACATTCTCTTCACAAATTGAAGGGAGGGAATCTAACAAATTTAATATTCCTTCTTACAAAGAAAAAACATTTCTCAAGAAATCAATGCAGAACAGCCTAGATGCCATCAAAGTGATCATCTCTCTTTTTCTTTGGGCCCTATTTGGGCTCATAACATCTCACTGTATATACACCCTTTTTTATTGTATTAAAAATTAATCAGTGGGAGCCTTCCCTACTCTTCTCCCAGAAAATTAGCATCATTTCCAAAACAAAAGGTTGAAGCGAAGCTTCACCAGGTGTAAGAGGGAAATGTTATGTATCATGCAGCACAGATACGGATACGTATATCTGCATCGGGCCGATACGGATACATGGATACGAGATTTTTTCTAAAAACTAGATAAGTGGATACATTTTTGTTTTTTAAAAAAAAAATAAATAATGCATATTAAGATTAGAATGAAAAGCTAACAGGTACTAAACGTCTTGCGTCCATTGCAATTGCAATTGCGCTTTTACTCCTCCAAATTCCCAACAACAAGAAGCCAACAGGTACAAGCTGTAAGGATTAGAATGGAAAGTGCTAATAAAGCCAAGGGGGAAAGTGCAAAAAGGATCCATCTTATCCATCCAGCGCCCCATAGAATATATCTCACCCATGAATCTTCTTCCCCTCCTTTGACCTCTCCCTGTCTCTCTCCGATGAGCTCTCCTCTTCGAACTTCGATGGAGGGCCTCTCTCTCCCTCCGATGGATTGCTGCTAAAGGCCACCTTAATCCCGCATATACATGAAAAAATGGTGAGAGGTTGAAGTGGCCACATCAACCAGAAACTGCTTGTATGGCCTTTTACTTGTGTGTGTCCATCATGAAAATCTAGAGTGTTTGTGATAAACACTCAAGAGAAAGGGAGTGATTTCCAACATCCACCTCTGCCCTACTCAGGTTGTCATTGGCAGCACTCACCAAGCTAGCCTAGTGCATCATGCCTGCCCTGCCCTTCCGCAGGCTATCTGGCCCATCCAATGCTACCTGCAACCATCGATGTCCCCCCCCCCCCCCCCACCTCACCACCCACCACCACTGGCCAGCCTGCCTCCACTGGATTTTCCTCTACCATGGAAGTTCTCTCCCCGACAGCCTAAATGTTCTAGCATAAACAGTCCCTGTCAGGCACTCAGGACGTCACTCTTCACACCAAGCGCTAGAAAACGTCAGCATTCTTAGGGATCCAATATATAGGAAGGTATGAGGAAAAATCATAGTATCAGTAAAACCAAGGAAGTAGGGAAATAAAGGTCATGTTCCCACCAATGCCACTTGATGAACTGCCTAAGTCCAATTTTATTGTATACAAAGTGTTAAAAGTACATGATGGTACCTTTTCTGAAGCGGAAACAACAGGAGGCACAAAATTATCTTCATCTTCCTGCCAATGCTGCTTGATGAACTGCTTTAGCAAGACAGCAGCAAGGTAGCAGGTTGTAAAGGAACAACAAGAAAACGAGAGCTGGTCCAACTGATGAAACAAGCAATCTGACAACAATACAGCATGCAACAGAAAGTTTGAAACAAAAACTATTAAACATAAATGGTTGCAAGGATATCTGACGTAAACCAAACAGGATCTCTTTGTTGATTGTGACTTTTGTAAGGGCGGTTCCATATCCTGAGATAACATTAAAGGAAAAACAGGCCATTGTCAGCTGATGTTACCGTCAAAGACTGGTGATGGATCTAAATTAACTCCCCGGTATCTGGGGTGGGTAGCAAAAGATTTCAACATAAATAGCTAATAATTGACAGATATAACAACAAACTGAAATTTGGTGGGCGGATCTGGATGCTATAGATCCAACGTGGTTAACATTTACAGTGACATAATACTCTATGATCATCTCAGTTAACTACAATGTAGGTCATGTAAAAATGATGCCTAGATCAATCAATTTTTCAGTGCTCGAAAGAGCATCCTCCTAATAGGATGTAAATCAGCATAAATGAAGCTGCCATGCACTACATTAGGGCCAGGTTCCCTGTTGTCATGTCATGCTGTGAAATATGATAGGCATTAATGGTTTTGCTGCCTTGGCACTGGAATAGAGATGTTCCCGCACAGCTACTATATCAAAATCATCGGTTGTGTTATTAAGCCACCTGCCCATCACCTGCCTCTGGAAAGGAGGGTACATAGAGGCATAGGGCAAAGCGATCACAATCATAACCTTAGCAACCACAGCAACGCTCCACTAATGCACTGCCGAAGAGGGCAATGCTTGCTGCGGCAGCAAACCAGGACTACAATCACTCCCGAAGTAAAAAATTGTTCACACGCCCAGTGGGATCCGGTCACCTCGCACTAGCGAATTGCACGCTCACAGCTTCTACAGCCCAAATGTTGCTAGAGCGAAGCCAAAAACTCGAGCAAAAGCAGCTTCCGGCCAACGCGTGAAGCTGAATTGCTCGCTCGACATTTCAGTCAGTATAATAGCTGAGAAAAAAGAGGGGAAAGGAAGGTGGAGGTGGCGAACCAGGGAGGAGGGAGGCCTGGCGGAGCGACTCCTCGGCGAAGGCGCGGACGTCGCGCGAGGTGTCGAGCGTGGCCGTCAGGCACTCCACCAGCCACCGCTGGTCGCCGTCCGCGGCGCCCCCCGCCGCCATCTGAACCGCCAGCGCGGCCTAGGGTTCGGGCTCAGCGCAGAGCTCAGTGCGAGCGCCCGCTTCTCCTTTGGTTTCGAAATCGGATCGCGCAGCGCGGTGGTGGAGGCGGGAGCCGGGAGGGCGCTGCGGGATTGGGGGGGTTTAGGCTAGGGTTTTTATAGCGAAAGGGAAAGCCGGAAGAGACGGAGCGGAAGACGAGAGAGGAGGCGGCCGGGAAAGGGAAAGACTGGACTGGAGAGCAGTGGGAACGGGAGGGAATGGAGATGGGCCATGGGGAGGCGGGGATTTGGGAATGGGCCCGATGTTCGCTCACGTTGGACTGACCCCACCTGCCAGCCTGGTTGGTTCGGACCAACGTTTCGATTTTGAATGTGCCACTTCGGTGGCGGGAAAGGACAGAAAAAAAGGACCTTTTTTAGACCGGGTAATAAGCCAGCAAGGACATGCCGGCCTGCGTGTTTTTGTTCTGAATTTTTATCTGCGCTATTATAAGTTTACTAGAAAATATTGCGCCCTATCGGGCGCCCTACTAATGCCATACAGTTAGAGCTGTTAACACAAATTGTTAGGAACAGAGATATTGCTTTTTATTTTTCCAGTCCATATAGCATTACTGTAGAGTAGAAATGTGGAACCATCCTAAGTATCCATAGGAACCCGTTTATCATAAGTGACATCGTGCGTAGGTTCAGATTTAGCATACAAAATATTCACGTTCAGATCATAGTAAATGCTATGAAATAGCAAAACAACAATGGTAGCTAAAATATCTGTTACAACTTGGCTCAAGTGGACCTCTCTGAACCCTTGTCTCCATAAGAAATCATCTAGCTCATGCGGACCTCTTCGAACCATTTTATCTCCATTCTCCAAAAGAAATCATCCAATAATGGCACAGCGAAGAAAGCCCGGTAGATATCACATGGTTACGTAGGTTCAGCCAATCCATTGTAATTCTTTTTTGAGTATAATCCATTGTAATTCTGACATGGAACACAAAATAGTATTTGTGAATCAACTTGGGTCTAGCTACCTGAAGATCAATCGTAGTTAGTAACCTATAAGCCAAAGTTGAGATATATTTTTAAAAAATAGCTGTTATGCATGAGATATTTAGATTAAAGCGCAAAGATGGGATGTGAGCAGAAAACACAGTAAAAAATGCGATCGTATGCAATCACTTAACTTCACCAAATAATTAAATACAAATAATTAAATACAGATACCTTTTACATATGATTTCAAAATAGAACAACATTAAGATTCTAAGCATGAAGCTTTACCATTCAGTAATCAGTACAATGCGTAAACCTTCCAATCTAAAAGGAATCAGATAATTTCTCTATGCATTCCAAGATATTCAGCTAATTATGAAACACAATAGAATCAGCAAAATCTGGAACTAATAGGAATACCAGAAATGCTATTCAGATGATTTATGAGAATACCTAAGTGACGACAACAACAATCAGTAATACATCATTATTATGCATTGAAGAAAATATGGGATTAAAAAGGTAACCATGAAGCTAACCTAGTGTGAACTAATCCATTCCGGATTTTCCCGTTACAATAAGAGGTCTCTATCGACACAAGGATTAGTGACGCAGTCAATAATTGAGTTATTTTGACTCAGTTGATTTGGAACACGGTGCAAAAATGTTAACAGCAAGATAATTGCTATCTTCTCTGGATTCTTTGCTCACAACACTAAAACATCATAATATAGTTGTCCTAGTAATGTCATTACATAACAACTAATGACAGTAGTCAATGCCAACACCGTAAACTGAAATTTTCATCAGGGAAAGGAAATAATTTATATATTCTAGTTAGTCCCAAAAGGACATGAACTAATGAACCATGAAAGGAAGCTAGCCAATTTCGCCTCAAAAGTGGATACAGAATGGAAGACTCACCCTCAAGCTAATTACTCCACTGTGCTTCCAAGGCTTGGTTGGATGATCAGATCACATCAGCAGACTTCAGAGCATTTGCTCCAACAGGTTACCTACATGGACATGGCGGACAAACAGATGATCAGATCACATCCACTTGCTTGGATGATTAGAACCATCGGCTCTAATCTCTACAGTGAGCTATGCATGGCCTATACATAATAAAAGCAAGTAAAAAGCTTCAGGCCAGCTGAGTATACTGTGACTGTAATAAATCTTAGAGGCATCGAGTTCACCTGTGGCACTGGTGGTTGGGTTGTGCAATCAAGGTTGGGCTCTCGTCAGCTGGAAAAATAAAAGACATTAAAGGTGTGATATATCTTCCATGAAACACAACTGAAAAATGTAAAGCATTATGATGCGCTCAATAACACTAACAAGTAAATTAAGTTACCTAGTTGTAGCTCACTCGGGTAACTCGATCTTTTGTTCCTGATAACAAAAGAAAGGCAAAATATATAATTTTTCAACCAATTTGCTGTCAAGTTCTCAAGTCATTGAGCAAAACATCCTTTTACCGTCTAAAACAGACTGCACTTGCAGAGATGAGTTGGTAAACATGAAACGAAGCTGGGAATAAAGTGCAAATAAAACCAGCTTCAACTCCTTCAAATTCTTCTCCTTTATATAGGGCTTGCATTCGACATGGCATGCAAGTTGGCAAGTTGCCGGCACAACTGATGTAGAAATACAATAGATTGTGAACTATCTTCTAGTATTGTTCATTGCACAAAACCACAACACAAAGTGCATACAGTTCTAACCATTCTGTTGCGAATTCCTGTGACACAGCTAATCTACTTTCATCATCGGCACACACCCTGCAACTGGTAGGCCTTTGTAGAAAAAAGAACTAAAGAACAGAATCCTTCTGTCCAATCATGGACATCCTGTTTGACTGTAATGGCATGTTCATGAATTACTGATTGTATAGAAAGTGAACTACTGATATAAAAATTGTGTAAACTGAAATGTGGCATCCAATTAAAACCAACTGCTACAAACATACAGATAACATACATGCACAAAAAGCTATGATTATATATCCCCACCATCTAATTGCTAGATCTACACGAACAAAACCTAACAGATCCTTCATATGAATTGTTAAACCAAACCTAAGCAAACAATACTGTCAAAAAAAACTAAGCAAACAAACTCATTTCACTGGGAAACAATGGGAATGAGTGGGGGGCTTACCATGGACACACAGATCCTGGCCGGCAATCTGGTGCCAGCCACAGGGGCCGCAGAGGCGTTTGCACGTGGCCTCCACCTCACCGACGAGGTAGTCCCCATAGCCTGAGAGGCCCACGATGAGCACGACCACCGCCGTCACCACTCCATCGATCCTTCTCGTCCTCCAGAGAAGCAGGCAAGCAGCAGATGTACACCCCAATCTTCGTAGAAGGTAGGCGGCTCGGCACGGAGGTGGCGGTGGGCTCGGCCTCGATCTTGGTGACGAGGAGGGCTCGTAGTTGTCGCTCGCTGCATGCCTGGATCTCGGCAACTCTATGCCCATGCGAAGGACACCGCTTATGCGCTAACCGCTGCCCACTCTCCGCCCCATGCCGCTACCAGTCGAACCGTTCTAGGAGCAGCACGAGCATGCCGAGGGAGACCTGCCGTCGATCCGTTATTGATGGAGCGGCCGTCGTGACCAGATCCGTGGCCGAAGAAAGACCACATACGGCCAAGTCCGTTAAATGGGCGCCACAACGGGCGGCAAGGGGCGGCGGTGGGAGAGAAGAGAGAGACCTCACCACGCGCGCCCCGAGCAGGGTGGCGGCGGGGAGACGGGAGAAGAGGGAAGGGGTAGAGTGGAATGAGAGATGAGAGAGGCGGCTAGGGTTTGGCTGTTCGAGCCTGGACGAGAGGTTGCGCCACAAAAGTGCCCAGGGTTATTTCGGCAAAATGTCGATGATTTGGAATTTTCTCTTATTCGCGTTGAAATAGATTTTACAACAGGGTTTTCAACGCAAAATGTTTGAATGTGTCTGCTTGATTGGATGGATGAGATGGACTGTGGTTTGATTTTCTACGAAGAGGAGGGCCTTTTTGCAAAATCGTCAGAGCCACGTGTCAACCAGCGCTACCTCCACCGAGGTGCGGAGCGCTCTCGCAAGAGGGATCCCCCTCATCTTTTAAGATCTCTGATAAGTTCATGAAAGCTAGGATGCGGCTTGCCAAGTTTGTAGCGGGAATTCAATTAATTTTCTCCTCAACACATATGTATTGCAAAGGTTTTTTTTATCCAAACAAGCTCATAAGTCATAATAGGGTTGGTGATTGGATGAAAAGAATAATGGGCAGTGATGTGGAGGGGATACGTGGGGCCAGCCACCTCCTTCTCGCCGTTGGCAAGAACACCGGAGGAGGAGAAGGCAAAAATCTACATCTACATCTAGACAATGCTTGTGTTGGGGGTAGAGAGAACAAGGATCGGCATCGTATGGTTTCTGCATGCCTAGAGGCGGATCCAGCCGTGGGTCTGCTCAGACTTTGGCCCCATATCACCTTTTGATCCTTAAAGCATGTGTTTGGTTTCGAGACATAGTGGGATGGGATGGTTCCATCCATGATTTTTCGGGTGAGATCGTCCCATTGCGTGTTTCGTTATTACGGATAGAATCATCCCTATTTTTGTTTGGTTGAAGGGATAGAAATATTTGGGATAGATGGTTTTCTCACTCCGTTTATCACCGTTAGTGTGGGACCACATGGTAGCCTCCATCCCATCTTCTTCGTCCACCCCGCTACCTCCGCCTCACCCCGCCCCGCGCCTTCTTCCCTGTCGGCCCGCCTTGCGTCGCACCTCCGGCGGCTGGCCTTGACCCGCTCGTCCTCCGCAGGCTCAACCCCTCCTCCGCCACCCTCCGCCTCATCTCGTCGCGCCCCTTCTCCTCTGCGTCGTCGCCCTCTGCCTCGTCCCATCGCGCGCGACGACGGCCACTGTTGACGGTCGTTATTGCACTACCTACGACCATCAACTATCCACAAACATGAGGAAAAATACATCAAAGTATGGATTAACATTTGCTACTAACATAGTTCCACAAGTTGTATTGAATATTTGATTGCAGGTGCAAGATCAACTGAAAATAGGTGAAATATGGCTAAGTTAGGCGACATTGGCAAGTGGGCCAGGCCGCTCGGCTCCACCCCAAGCCGCCCGGTCTGACAAAGTGGTCAATCAGGCCCATCTTCACAAGAATGATGTGTCAACACAGCTATAAGGTGGAATCCACACATGCCACATGCAATCAACTGGAAGGCTCGCCATGTCATCGATCCAGCACTTGGATTGGTGAAGTCAACAATCCTAGGCACTCCAATCCTGTGGCTAAGGAAGAAACACAAGTGAAGATCAACGGTTGAAGGGAAAACACACTTGTAATTGTTGGCGGCTCTTAGCGTAACAGATTTTACTCCGCAAGCTCACGGAGACCGTTGTAGCTTTCACCCGAGGGTATTCCAAGGTATTGTATTTATCCACAGGGAAGCATTAAGATAGAGATATCAAACTATTATTCATCCAACTGTTACTATTCCTTCACGTCAACCGATAGCTAGGAAAGGTTGACACCAAACACCATGGGGTAAAAGCCAAGCATCATTGGCAAGAAAATAAGTAAAGTTAGGAGGACAACGAGACAGGGACTGCTATACGGTCTTCTATCTCTACTAGCATACAAGGGCTATCCGTTCTAAGGGTCCAAAGGATCTCAATAGAGTTATGACTTGCGTCGAGCGAAATTTCGGCACCCTCGAGGGGTCAGGAGGTAGATAGTAGACCACCAAAAGAAAACCCGACTAACGTCTACGGGCCTACCGAACGAACGGGTCTGGGATACACAGGCACACCACATGCTGTCACCGAGTGGGACTACCAAGCAAATCTGCATGGATAGGCTGGCACGCTACAAACGTGTTCAAGCGAAGCTTGAACAACAATAGTTCATCCTTGGCCAAAGGAGAGGAACTAACCAAAGCCTAGCGTATAGTTCATGCTTGGTCAAGCGGTGCTTAGAGGATGGAAATTGACCGGATTAATAGGCTAGATAGTCGTACTATCAAGAGGGGTCAATTGTCTTTACTTACTAGGTCTCTAGTGCCTCATTGATCATATAGTTGATGACTTTGTATGAGGGATAACTGCATTTTAGCTTGGTTGTGTAGCCCTCTGAGTAAGCTTTCCATAGAATCCGAGATCACCTAATTTGGACATCGGAGCTAAAAGTTATGGCCGTTTTACTGAGTGTTAGTCGGGCTGAAATTCAGAGTGGCGAACTAAGCTGGACTGTCCGCAGTTAAAAGTAAAATTTGGCCCAGATTTGGTCTACTTTCTATGTGGTTTTTGAGCCCCAACGTCGGACAGTCCGGCCTCGGAGGGCAAATTGTCCGCAGTACTAACTGGAGTTTGGGTCAGGGAGCTGGAGTTTTCTGCCGGGTGTTTTTCAGTTGAACGGCGGACTGTCTAGGCCCTTTGGGCAGACTGTCCGCCGGTTATTTGTCCCGGCGCCCCCAGAACAGCAGAGTCCCTAGTGTTTTTAGTGTGTGAACGATGGACTTTCCAGGCCCTGTGCGGTGGACTGTCCGCAGTTCATTCTTGAGTGACTCTGAAAGGCATCTTTTTTAAATATAGCCGTTGGGTTGAATGGCGGACTGTCCGAGGTTTGTATTGCGGACAGTCCGCGAACTGATTGTTGGAGAGTGGGGGGCTATATATAGAGGGTGGCCGGCGCTTGGCTACCTCTCTTGGCCATTTGGAACACTTGTTGAGCATTCTTGAGCCTTCCCTCTCCTCTCTCACTCATATTGCTTGGGATTGCATTCTAGTGAGATTGAGGAGCACCTAGTGCATTGCATCAAGTGTTTGATCTTTGGGGCACTAGGGAGATCATCAAGCAAGGTCATTGGCTTGTCACTCTTGGAGGTTGCCGCCTCCTAAACGGCTTTGTGGTGATTCCCCGTTGAGCTCTTCAACGAAGATTGTGAAGGAGCCGCGGTGGTACTGTGAGAGGCGTTGTGCTTGCCTCGCCGGAGCAGCAAAAAGCAACTCCAGTGGATACCGAGGTTTGGAGAGGTTCATTGGTCCGAGCCGGCTCGTATGCCAAGTGGATTCTTGGTTGGGAGCAGTTGGATTTTATTGAATCCACCTCAACGTGGATTAGGGGTGACCGGAAGTCCCCGAGACCACGGAAAAAATCTTGTGCCTTGTGTTGTGAGTTTTCTCTTGCTTATTTACATTCAAGCATTTCTTTGTACTTTACATTACTAGATTTTGAATTGTTATCTTGTCACCCTAGGTTGCAAACCTACTTAGCTCAACATAGGCTAGAAGTTTTAACTCTCTTTATGGTTCTAATTAAATTTGCCTAGTGTCTTTGATTTCAGTTGTTACCGTCTATTCACCCTCCTTCTAGCTGGTAATCTCGATCCTACACTGGGTATCTCCACGTCAGCATTCCCCTATATTTTTGTATTTTTGATATCTTTTCCATCCGAGCTCCAAACGATGCAAATAATATGTCCCTTGGAATCGTCTCGACGAGCTCTACGCAATGATGTAGGTCTTGAGGGCATTTGAGATACTTCATAATGGTGTTACTTGCAATTCATTCTCAAGCCCTTTTATTGCACTGATTCTCTCTTACTTCAAACGATGTTCTTTTGTATGGAATGTGAGCTTGTCCCCGTGATACATCGAAAATCACCAAAACTTGTGGAATTCATCAGTGTTTGGTAAATAATGCACATAACTTTATGTATACCCCATTTATTTACCGAGGGATTGACGGTCGAAATAGGGAAATAACGACCGTCAACAGTAACCGCCATAACTGCCATGCAACCGAAGTAGGGAGGCATTGAGGACCGTTGGATGACAAGAGACGTTGGATCCAAGGGCCACCCAGGCCGCCCGGCCTGAGGTGGGGCCTCCCGGCCTCCTACCAGGCCACTCGGCCTGCCACGTGTCCCTTTAACCGCCTCACCGACCTCCAAACCGACCTATACCATGTATAAATACCCCTCTCACTTGAATGGGTATAAATAGGTCCCTAGGCCTCACTTGTGAAGTGTAGAAATTGAGTAGCTCATACCATCATTTAGTATAGTAGCACTAGGTTAGTCCTGGGAGTTAGAGTTGAGTCTGAGTCTTTGCCTCAAAGATTTCGGAGTTAGCTTCGAGTCTTGGTAAAGCTCTTGTATCTTTCTATCTTTTGTACTCTTACTGCTCCAGTATAACATACATCATTGACCTATCCTTTGAGTTATACTTTACTTTATTTCTTACACTTGGCTAGTGTGGTGTACCTTCTTGCATACTAGACCAAGGCTTAAGTTTATGTTGTCCTTAAGTTATCTGAATCTTGCTAGACTTGCCAGTGCTATAAGCTTGTCTTAGGCTTTGATCTAAGATTAAGTTAGTTCTCACTCTCTTATCAAGGAAGAACTTTAGAGTTCAAGTTCTTACTTGAACTCTAGTTTAGCATGCCATATTACCGACGCAACTCTGGTTGGTAGCCTCTCTAGGTGACCGCTTTAGAGGTCTCAGTATTCCAATCTCATCATTCAATAAGCCCGTAGGTGTTAGCCAGTTGCCATTCGGTTGACCTCCTATCTACCCCCTAGCCTCCTCGATATAGTCTGGAATTTCGCTCGACGCAAGACCCTAGTTCGTGTTTGGTTAACTTAGTTCAACCGCATATACTCCTCTGCAACGGTTAAGAAATAGAGTTTTGATATCTTAATCTCACTTGTTGTCCTCCCAGGCAACTACCTAGTTGTTTACTGCTTCGGTCCCTATTTATTCTTCCCACCATACACTATCATGGTTATCTTACCCCCGGTGTAAGAATAGCGGGAGTTTATCTAAGTTATATTGTACTGCTTGAAAGTTCGGCATATCATTCCACCTATTAGCCCTTGCTTCCCTGTGGATTTTTACGATATCTGGAATACTTTAGGTGAAAAAGCTACAACGAATCTCCATGCGCTTGCGGAGTAAAATCTGTCATACTAAGAGATGCCAACAAGCTTTTTCTGGCGTCGTTGCCGGGGAAGCAATTGACAATAGAAGTTTGATTTGTTAGAACCTAGGCATTTTATAACTTGATAACATACCGCTATTTCTTAGCGGGCTCATTTGCATGTGTCTACCTTATTGTTCGGTGACAGAGAGTTGTATGACCGGTTTAGACCTACTGGCAAACTTTCACAACAATCCGGAGTCGTTGCTCAGAAGGAGAGTCCGTCAGAAGACAATCCACGGGCAGAGGCCGGTGCCATCAACACTGGAATTTGGATCTACAAGCACAAGGCAACCGACACCGCCCATGGCTGAGAAGACCATTCGTGCGTTCTCCTTCCCATCCAGCAACAACATTCCCACTGGGCCCGATGCGCAAGTTGGAGAAGGATTCGAGCTCAAGCCAGATGTCATCCATATGGTCCAAGCTAGTCCCTTCTGCGGATTGGCGTCAGAGGATGCAGCACTTTCACCATAAGGGTGCAACCGCCGATGCCGTTCGACTTCGCCTCTTCCCATTTTCACTAGTGGGAAAGGCGAAACAGTGGTTGTATCTTAACCGCGCACACTTGGCGACACGGAAGGCATGCTCGAATGCCTTCCTTGCAAAGTATTTCTCCCTAGGAAAACAAGCTCACTGAGGAATTGAATCTCGAGTTTCAAGCAGCTCGTTGATGAGTCACTGGCGGAGGCATGGGAGAGACTTCAAGAGTACATTGCCGTCTGCCCCCACCATGGTATGGAATAGTGGCTGATAATCTAGAACTTCTTCCATGGGCTACATCGGTCCGCGCAATAGCATCTCGACGCAGCCGCTGGAGGATCCTTACTATCCTTGAATGTTGCTGCTACCCGCACTCTCATTGAGAAGATGGCAAGTAACTAAGGATGGAGAGAGAGGAGAGGGCAAATAATAAACCCCGTGGAGTCAACCATATTGACGGCTCCGACATGCTCGCCGCCAAAATAGACCTCCTGCTAAAGAAGTTCGAGGGCGCTCCTGAAGCTGTGCCGGTCCAGGAACTGGATTCTCGCATGACTTGCGAGCACTGCGGGAATACCGGCCACAAGAGGAACAACTGCCCCAAAAATGGATCGGATGACGTCAACTACATCAACAACAATAGCTTCAACAACGGGTCTCTTCCTCAACCAGGTTGGAATTCATGATCCAACTTACCTTTCGCTAGTAAAGGTAGTTCTCAGCAGTTTAACAAAAATCCTTTCGATCAAAAAGCTGTGAATGATACCATAAGTAAGAAATTTCATGCAAATGATAGGATTCTTAAATCTTTGTCGCTTCAATTGGAAACTCTTAATAGCGCCATGAAAAACCAGCTGAGTTTTAATAAAATACTAGAAACTCAGATAGCTCAGCTTATTGCCGCTTTGCCTAGTCCTACTTCGGGGAAGCTTCCAGGACAGCCCAAACCACACCCGAAGGAGCACATAAATGTTGTAACCACTAGGGATGGAAGGTATATACAAGACCCCCACATCCTAGAACTGCAGGGAAGGAACAGGAAAAGCAGGCCGCACCAGAGGAGGAAGAGGAAGTGGTTAGTTAACCACAACCGGTGAAGGAAGCGCCGTGAAAGGAATGTGCCGGGGTATCCGACCCAAGAGGGGGAGGGGGTGAACTGGGTCGCTAATCGCTCAACTAGAACCTAGGGCTATCTAGTGCATAAGATAAACCTATTTTGCCCTACACATGCTTGTTAAGTCTAAGGTTTATCTATGCGCTCTCTATCTTACCCAAAAGACTTGCAACCTAGAGCCAAACCTAATCAAACTAACTAGAAAAGCTAAAAGCACACAAGCAGATAAATGCGGAAACGTAAATGCGGTAAGTAAAGAGGTAGGGCAAGGGGATGCAAACTCCCGGGGAGATGCGAAGATTTAACGTGGTTCACCACAAAGGGCTAGGTCCACGAGCTCGCCACCAAAGGCAATATCCGAGCCAAGCACCAAGACTCTCCCGATCACCGTCTTGTGGTCGCCACCAAATGGCTCACGGCAAGTAAAGGCTAAGTGCCACCAAGCCACCAAGGCTTAGCCACCGCCACCGTATCTCTCGGTCACAAGGCGCCGGATTCTTCACTATAGAGTTTTTAGGGTCTCCTCGTCCCCGCACAAGTTGTCGCCGCCGCTCCACACCAAGGAAGGAGGGTCTAGCAATGAGTACAAGTGGCTTGACCGCAGCCAAGGCTTCTCCAATTACTCTCGCAGGAGCAACACACAAGAAGATCTCGCAAGCTCACTCTCTTTAAGCTCTAACCTAGCTTAGATGTGCACTAAGCTCTCATATAGTGGTCGGAGTGATGGATATGCTTGGAATATTCGATCACACTTGCTCTGATCTTCAGTGGCTCCAACTCACTTGAAATGGCTGGGTGGGGTGTCTTATATATCCCCCAAACACGAACTAGCCCTTGCTCCAATGAGGTGCTGACGCAGTGTAGACTGTACTATCCGCTCTTGGCATTTTCATAGACCGGACCATCCGATCCATTCATTTTTTCAACGATCACTGAAATCCCACGTCACTATACTTTAATCCGAAGGTTAATACGATTTACAGAGACCATACCATCCGATCCATTGAATCCTGATTTCCTTTCCAAGTGCACGCCCTCGAGTTATTTAGGACGGTCTATGGACGGTCGTCACAGACCGTACTATCTTACTGTCTGTCCAAGGGTTTGGTACCCACGGGTTATTTGGTACGCTCCTTGGATGGTCTTCTAGACCGTACCTTCCTATCTGTGTATCTTCCAAAGCTTTCACTTCTCAGCCTTCTCGAGAAATATGGTCCGGTCTTCATAAAACGTACCATCCGGTCTTTGTAACTCGCCAAGCTTCTATTCCTTCACCCCTTCAGGAAACTTGGTATGGAGGTTAGTCCGGTCTTCACAGACCGTACCATCCGGTCCTTGCTAACCGGGTAGCGGAACCCCCATTGCGGCGGCCCTTCGTGCCTATCCTTTTACTTTTCTTCTTCTTCATCCCTTAGACCTAAATACCTACGAATGTGCATCTAGACAAGTTCATTAGTCCAAGTGTTGGTTGTTAATCAATTACCAAAACACAACCATGGAAATATGGCACATGAGGCCATTTTCCTTACACACCGAAGTTAGCTCCACACGAGTTCTATGACACCACCGTGCTCCCTTTTCCTCAAAAGCAGAAGAAGACCTCTGTTGACGACCAGTTCGGCAAATTCGTTGAGGTAATTAAGAAATTATATGTCAACATTCCATTTCTAGATGCGATGCAGGTGCCTACGTATGCTAATACCTAAAGGACATCCTCAACAACAAAAAGCCGCAGCCGTCCACCGAAGTCGTGCACCTCACGGAAGAGTGTAGCACTGCTATACTCAACCAGCCGCCTGAAAAAGAAACAGAATCCTGGGAACCCTACCATCTCATACGCAATCGGGACCCAGAACTTTGATCAAGCTCTCTGTGATCTGGGAGCAAGTGTGAGTATCATGCCCAAGGTAGTCTTTGACAAACTCACGCATGCTACACTTGCCCCTACTGCTATATGCCTGCAGTTGGCGGATCAGTCGATTCGCTACCCGTCGAGATTGCCAAAGATATCCCGGTTAAAATCCAAAACTTCATCATCCTGATGGATTTTGTGGTGCTGGATAAGGAGATAAACAGCAAAACGCCACTCATCCTTGGGCGACCGTTTTTAAGCACCGTTGAGGCCAACATTGACAGTGGAGCTAGATAAGTCCACCTCAACATCAATGGCAGATGGGAGATGTTCACCTTCAAACCAAATGTGGAACAGTGCCGACAGGTAAAAACTTTCAAATTTAAGTGTTAGGCACCCCAGAAGACACCCAGGGAAAAGGTCGAGCTTTCGCCAAGCAAGTCAAAGATGGATTCTCTCCTCGTAGCCATGGAAAAGCTCCTGTACGATGGAGAGGTCCGCAAGCTCAAAGCCGATCGCAGAGCCGAGTCACTGAAACGTGCCTCCATGGCCAAGTTGCCGACAAAGGAAGCAGGAGGCAAGACTCCTGTCACTAAGGTCGCCGCCACAACAACGAACACATCCAAAGAATGGTGGAAGAAAGAAGAAGAAGCGCCAAAGGTCAAGCTAGAAGAGAAGCAGAAGAAAACTAAAAAGCAAAAGGCTGTGGCAACTAAAAAGGTTTGGCGAGCAAAAGTAGCAGCACAGACGGCCGCTAAGTCTCCGTCAAGTACTGACTCCAACCCAAAGGTATGACTTGGCCACGCCAGAAGGTAAACTGGCTTTATCCTCCACTGCATATTTAAATTTCCCGCGCGTTTACTTTCTTTCGTTGCATTCAATCCCTCTTCTAATTTTTCACCACGGCATGTTTAAATTCTAAAATTTTGCATGAGTTCATTTTTTTCCTTATTCTCAAATTTTGAAAAAAATATAGTAGGAGGCCACCCAACCCCATCTGGGGCTGGCCACCCCCTGGCTCGCTCCTGCACACGCTAGTCATGCGAGCAATCAATCAGGCCGCGTGATTGGTTACCTGAATCCAGTGTATCCGTGGCATGCAACTTTATCCTGTTTGGTTACCTGCATTGGCGTTTAGACCAGGCCTCTGTGCATGCAAAAAGTGTCTCCCAGCCGGGCTCTCTAGGAACGAGAATCAATTCCGTTCCTTCGCGTGCAGGCTGGCGTCGTGTGCTGTGAGTGCGGGTACAACAATCGTGGAAGCAATTTTATCTCTTTTTTCCACCATATCTCATAATTGAAAATTTTTAATTACTAAACAGATTTTATATTTGTGTTCTTCACATTTTTACGAATGTAACAATACCACGTTTTCTACATAAACTTCAAATGTACATATTTTTTATTTTTATAATAATCTCTTTCCTATTTTAATACAGACAACCAAACAACGTGTGCACCTGGCCTAAATAATTAGAAACATGCAACCAAACAAGAGGCTATTGTGTGAGTTTAGCCTGGCTCTTCCTAGCCTGGCTCACTAATGCGAGTCGGAATACACACATACGAGCAACCAATCAGGCCCTAAGCCTATCTCCAATGAGGATGTGTAAAGGGGACACTGTTTAAGGCCCTATTTGGATCCCATGAGCTAAACTTCCCCCATTTTAGCCACTTTTATCTCCTTGGGGATCTAAACAGCCTAGCTACATGGGCAAAGATAAAGTTTAGCCCCCATAAAATCTTTAACTGGCCAAGGGTAGCTAAAACTAGCTAAAAGTGGTCCAAGGTGACCACTTTCTACCCCCTATCCTCCCCAAGTGGACCCCACCCCGCACTCTCTCTCCTCTGCCGTCGGTTTCCTCCTCCCTCCCTCTTCCTGCTCACACGCCGCCTCCACCCCCCCGGAGAAGCGCTACCGCCGCCGCCTCCACGGTGGGGCGCTGCCCGCACCGCCCGCTTTCTCCCCGGCAAGGCGCCGCCACAGCCATCTCATCTACGTCGGGGCGCCGCCACCTGCCCATCTGCGTCGCCGCGGCCGTCGCCTCCCGGCGCGGCCCGCCTCCCACGGCCACTCGTCAACGCGGGGAGAGGGGGGCACCCATCTGCGCCACCGCGGCCTCCCCAACCGCCCTCGGGAGATGGTCCTCCCACGGCCGCTCATTGGCATGGGAGAGGGCGGTGGGTGAGAGGGCGGCACCTTTCCACGCCGCTGCGGCCTCCCTAGCCGTCACCCACGCGGGGAGAGGGTCTTCCCGCTGTCGGTCGCCGGCGCGTTGAGGGGGAAGGGCGGGGTGCTGGTGGCTCGCCGACGCCGGGAGGGAGAGGGTGGGGGAACCTTTGCTCTCTCTCTCCCTTCGCGGACGGCGGGGATGATGTACCTGGCTTGCTTGCCCCGCCGCCGTGTCGAGGTCGAGGTCGTCCTCGTACTTGGGTTGAGTCCCTGCCGTCGCTCCAGCGCCTACGACCGCGGCGCGATGAGGCCGGGAGGGGGCGGTGGCGCTTCTCCGGTGTGATGGGGCTGCGGGAGGCGGCGCCGGCCCAAATCTGCGTGCAGCGGCGGGGTGAGGGTTGAGGGAGAGAGGAGGAAGGCCAGAGAGGTGAGGGTATGGATGTCTTTTTGATACCCATGAGCTAAACTTTAACGGGGATCCAAACAATCCTCATGGGCTAAACTTTAGCTCTCCAATTGAGAGAACTTACTTAAGCTGCCCATGGGATCCAAACAGGGCCTAACACTGCAGCGCTACTTAGACAAAGAGGAGATAGTTGGAAGTGGATGAGTAGGGATAGGCAATCTGTATGGACATCACCATTAGGGATGGTCTAAGGCTATCCTCAATGGAGGAGTAAATGAACTGTCTATAATACCGTTTGACACTGTAGCGCTATTATAGAAAAAAAAAGTAGTTGGAACAGTGCGTAGAGAGAATATTTTTACTACATGGGTCGGGATGGTCTAAGAGCAAGGCTAATAGAGAAACGAACTGAAGGCTCCATATCCTTGCCACATCATCTTAAGCCAATAATAAAACCAATACATATAGCAAGCTTACTCTTATATGACTCTACATTGATTAAATTAAAGCTAAAAGTATTTAGCATTTGGAGAGAGAAATCATTTGGATTGGTCGTAGAAATAAAGAGCTAGCCTTAATTCCTGCAGCAGGCTCCAAGTAGGTTTTTTCTCCTCGTAACGTGCGCTGGAGCCAGGCTCCTTACGAAGGACCCGCTTTTTTCTCTCCTGTGTTTCCACCCAGCCACCTAGGATCTTGATGACGTGGAACTGGCCGGAATTCGCCTAGTCATCCTTAGGGCGGCTACAATGGTCTGACCAAATCGCCAGCATACGTGGAGTGACCAAATAATAAAAAAATGAGAAGTAAGAACGCACTCTGCTGCTGTCCGTATTTCACGCGTGAAGACAAAGACACAACTTGCATCGGTTGATGTGCGAGCTTATCGATGAGGAAAGCGCTAGCGAGATTATTTTTTCTTTCATCTTACCTCCACGTAGGATACCAATCCTAGTCACCTGTCCAATAGCCAGCACAAATTGATGCATTGGAGAAGTCCTTATTATACTTGCTCAAAGTGGCCCGACATGTCGACCACCGACCCTACAAACCAGCGATAGAGCCGCGCATAGAGACATACACCCCGACCTCATAAACCCGCTCAAAACCCTAGCCGCCGTTCGCACGAACTCCCAGGTCAGCGGCGGCAGCGGAGGAGATCGCACTAGTGCGATGGGGAGCGACACGGAGGCTGAGAAGAAGAGGGCGCCGGTGGCCCTGGCTCCTATTGCGAAGCCGCTCGCCGGCAAGAAGCTCTGCAAGAGAACCCTCAAGCTCGTCCGTCGAGGTCTGGAAGTTCCTATACACCAATTTGCCATTGTCTATTGGTTTAGGACGATTTTCTCATGTTTAGGTACGATTATTGAAATTTTATTTGCAGCCTCTGAGGCTAAATGCTTGAAGCGGGGCGTCAAGGAGGTCGTCAAGAGTATTCGCCGGGGAAACAAGGGGTCCGTAATCTATACTGATTTACTCTGTTTCTGCATTGTTGATTCATATGTTTGCAGCCTTATGCTACATTATAGCGTGAAATGGGAACTGGTGCTATTCAACATTTTTATTAGGCTCACAGACAATATCCAATTTTGACACCGAGAAATAAATTGCACTTTTAACTGCAGCATTTTATCCTATGGAAGGCTGTGTTTTGGGGTTTGTTCAATGGGATGAGAACAAGGTCTTGGTGACTGTGGCCACTGGAGTAGATTTTGGTGATTGAGACAGCGGTGTTTTTCTGTGTTGGATAAGGAGCCAGGCACATTTTTTTTAGACCCAGACTTGATACACTTGGGCTTTTTTCAAGGGGAGGAAGCCAAGAAGAGAATGGAGTAGGTGGGACAACATGCTGCAATGTTGCTTTGCATAGGCCCACCTTTTAAGTCTCCTGAGGTCTTGTGCAGACTCCTTCCCAGTTCATCTGATGCTAGTTAACATGCGTGTTTATCGGTCTAGTTATCCATTCCACTGTTAAGAGATTCCGACAGTCAGTAGATGCATTGCGCAAACAAGAGGTGACAGATGCCCCTCATCAATCTTTGCTCTGTCCAACTTAAGTTTAATTTGTGTTAATAATGAATAATTTAGTTAAGTATAGGATAATAAATCTTTTGAGTAGGACTATGAAGGGGGCATTGCATACAGATTTTGGCTGATGTAGGAACCTGTGAAAGGCTTCTGGCTCTTACTCACTCAATTTTGGTCTGGACGGGTATTAATTTCTACTGTACCAGTTTAAAACCAGTGTTCCACTGTTCCCACTAGTTTCAGCTGGAAGATTAAGGTGCCATGTGAACCCACTCAAGTCACTGTGTCCATATGACATCTCAGTTCAATGGAATTTTGAAAGTTAGTAACAAGTGCAGGACCGATCACCCACCTAGGAGTGATTAGACAGTCCAATGGAACTGATTATGCAGGTAAATTCACACATTATTTTTACCTGGCCTTGTAGGCCTTTTTTTTTCTATGCGCTGGCCCAACCCATGTTGTACAACATTGGTTCTGTCCATGACCAGGTTAATTGTGTGCATTGTAGCCATCATAGCCGATTTAATGGAAAAAGGGGAAAAGTGAAATTGCTAGCACGGGTAAAATACTTGTAGGATCCCGACATGACTAGGATACTTAGTGTGTAGCTGATGCATGGGGAAAATAAGAGAAGATAAATGGATGACAATGAGCACGTTTACTTGGCTCAATCCTTTGGCAAGTGCCTAAGATTTCTTGTCAGATCTAGCAAAGTACACATGTTTTTTTCCTCGTCAGATCTAACCAAGCACACATGTTTTCTGACAGGATTGTTACGTTGATATTGAAATTTGTTGTCTAAATTGTAGATTATCCTCTTATGGAAAACAGTATCATATACGTCAAATGCTACTTTGTTAGCATCCATGGCATAATATCTCTTCAGAATAGTTAATCAGGGAAGCGGCTTCTCCTAGTTGCTGTGTTCACTGAGATGAGTAGTTAGCCCAATCGGTGCGGTAGCTGTGTTACCTGGCTACTATTAGATTTATTAGGACTTGTCCCTTTAGGCCTTTACCTTCTGATTCCAAGTTCATGATGTTTTGTTGCTCAACTTAGCTCTTTGTAAAGGAAGTAGTACCTCACCATTCTACCTTGAATACATCTATAAGCAAATTTCTGATGTGCGTAAATGCAAATGTTATTTGCTCGTCAGATTCCTAGTCTTAGTGATTTCTGTTACTTGATTTTTGACATTTTAATTAACTCTCCTGTGTTTGCTTTGTCCTTTGTAGATTGTGTGTGATTGCTGGCAACATTTCTCCCATTGATGTAATAACCCATGTTCCGATACTCTGTGAAGAAGCCAATATTCCTTATGTATATGTTCCTTCAAAAGAGGTATGCTGCACTGAACCTGCAATGTTCAGCTTTAGATCCTTGTGTTTGTTTTCATCATGAAAAGAAAAGGTTGTTATGATGCGCTCTGCCAGGACATGGCTATCACAGTGTTGTATAAATCCTTAAACCAAGTGGAGCAGGCTGTATACAATTCGAAAGAAGCGGTTTGTATTGTTTATTGATCTCTCACTTGTTGAAAATTGAGTGGGTGATGAAGAATATTTTTAACTCTAGGCTTAACAATGGTTACCTCATATATATTTTAGTATTTGTAACTTTGGACTCATGTTTTCTGCTCACCACGATCTTCACTTTTCTTATTTCCTTTTTAGTTCTATAAGCATCAATACTGAACAGAAGTTTGTTCTGTGAAATGTAGGAATGAAAGTGCATCCATCTAGTTGTCCATTCACACACCTTGCTTGATTTGATTGTGCTTGTGCAGCTAATTGAAGTGCATGCCTCAGATGGCCTTGTCCATCTTGCTGATGCCTTTTTCAAATTTATTTTCATAAAGTGTTCTATCCATTAGTACTGAACATTTTCTACTGGTTGAAACCTTTTGAGCGGGGAATAGTCAGAAATTAAGTGTTGATGTCTTAGACAACATTTTCATATTTCCTTGGGAGTATACATATTTTCCCTAATACCCAGAGCCCAGATTAGAGAAAGCGCATGTTGTTTGATTGTTTATGTAAAATGACCACCTGAGAAATTAACATTGACAATTCTCAAGTCCATCTCATAGTGATGTTTTTTTTATATTTAGAAGCTACATATATTATATTATGCTGTATCATCATATTTGCAAGAAGAATATCCAGAAAGAACAAGAGAGCAAAACTAAACAGTATAACTATAATGTTAGCATTTTCAGTCTATAGCTCTGTTCAGCAAAATAAGCAGATCGAGATACATGATCCACATACCTACCTACTGATACCTTTTTGTTTCCCCTGTTGGCGGCAGGACCTCGCAACCGCCGGCACCACCAAGAGGCCTACGTGTTGTGTGCTGGTGCTGACGAAGCCAGCCAAGGGGGAGCTCGAGGGCGAGGCCAAGGAGAAACTCAAGACGGACTACGACCAGGTTATGTCTGAAGTTGCTGAAGCCACGTCGGCAATGTTCTAAGCGAACCCACTGGGTCAACAGAAGCGCTGAACTGTCTGAAAAAATGCCAGTGTGTCGTCTCAGCTAGATCTTGGCTCGCCTTAACCGGTCACATAACCGGGCTTCTCTCTGTTTTTTTCCCATGAACTTGACGATGATGATTAGTGCAACATTTTAGTGGTGGAAGAAGGCAGATCTTAGCCTGCTACGCTACCACATCATCTTTTCCCGTTTGTTGTTTTCGAGCGATATTCGACTGGGAACCTGTACAACGCATTCTGCAACAGGACAAGGTGCACCCCCGGGATGAAGAAGTGGGAGCGTGTGTGATTGGGACTAGTCGACGCCCAGCCTGTGGTGCGGTTTATCCTTTCCGGGCGTCCAGGCTGCAGCCTGCCAAGAAGCATATAGCAAGCTGCCGCTCTCTCTCATCTGCCGGCCTTGTCCAGGAATGGCGCTCAGCTCGCTGCTGCAAGACGACGGCAGCACTGCAGCGCTGGTAATGGCCTGGGGCGCAGGGAGGAAGACGCCAAGACGCCAGGAGAGCCAACAAGAGCCCGGACGGCTTGGATTCTGACCACCTGTCTGATGGCTGATGCTGTGATGCAGGGCCAGGACAGGCGCTGGGTGTTTGCGTCTCGGCATGGTCCAGACCCTCCTGTAAAATCCCTGCGGCAAACGCTGGTGGAGGACGGTGCGTGGCCCCCTCGTCTTTGGTAGCTTGCTGCGAGAGTATCAAAAATGGGTGAAGCACCTAGTACATATGCATTCGTTGTTGTTCACCATTTTCGTTAGGAATTCCATGCGTGCGCCGTGGGCGTGTGACTGTGAGACCACGGCAGGACATCTCCACTTACCAGAGGTGGGGCCTAGGATTTAGATATTGTGTATTTAAGAGTACAAAAATACATAAATTTTACACTTAGAGGCTGTTTGGCTCCTAATCCTAAGAATTTAAAGAATTGAAATGTGACTAAATAGTTGAGCTAATGATGCATGTGGATTGAAATCAATCATTCCACGTATGTATTAATCTAAGAGAAAGTGATTCTTCTCTCTTACCGGTGAATTGTATTATGAAGTTATGGACTCCTATCTCTTTGCTCTTTTTCTCTCCAGATCTCAAATTATCTCTTTTCTTTCCATATTAGAGGGAATAAATAGTTATTGTAATGAAATTCCAATTCAAAAGATCCAAACAGCCCCTTATAAAATACATCTATATATTGTATTTATGGGGGCCGCCCCTGCAGTTACCACACATGCTTCATTTGCTCTGCCTTCTAGTTCTAGTCCTACAAGTACGTCCGCTTCATTTGCTCTGCCTTCTGGTCCTACAACGTACGTAATTATAATCACGATACTTATAACCATTAGCATGCATGAACAATAAAATGTATCATCGATTTCTCTCACAAAATTGATATTAGTATGTTTAATACAAAATTAATTTTGTAGTATCAAGGCACAACGCCCATCTAGAGACCCTAGGCGGCTAGGCCCATACCCTGACTTACATGTAGAAAGAGTGACGTGTAGAAGGGGGGGGGGGGGGGGGAGGGAGGGAGTCGCTCTAAGGGCAAGTTTGGCAACCCCATTTTCCAAAGGGATTCCCATTATTTTTCCAAAGGAAAATGAACTATTTTCCCCTTAATTCTCCAAAATCTCTTGGGAAATTTGGGTTGCCAAACTAGGCCTAAAGGGTAAAACTAAACATTGGCCAAAGCTGCTAAAACTTGCTGCCTAAAATTTTACCAAACTGTGACCATCAACCAAACAAAGATATATATGTGAAAAGTACGAGGTTTGTACAGGGCGTGTGTGTAGCCAGTGTTGTTGTCCATGTTACCAACTCCATTCGATAAAATATTACATTGGACAAAATCAAATCCACAGTACTCATTTAAAATATTATATTTTTTGTCTAGGTAACTGCATATCGATTTCATCCGGATGAAACTCTCTCATCTCCTATAGAACTCTCGATCTCCCTCTTCATGGTTACCTTGCCATGTCACCAAACATATTGATGTGTCAACGTATTTAATTGATTGAATCTCAAATGAAACCTCAATTAGGAATCCAGTGAAAGTTTCATGACACAATTAAAAGAAGACAAATTAGTTTTTGTCTAGGCAACAATGTCTCATAAAACTCTTTCATCTCTCTTATGAAACTCTATCTCTCTTTCGTAATTACCGTGCTATGTCACTAAATATGTTGATATGTCATATAAGAGAATGAAACTCTAACTAGAAATCCTAGGGCTATTTCCGTTGGATAGGTTCATTTTGTGGTAGTTTATTTCTTGGCTTTATATGCTAATCATAGCATTTAATTATAAGGCACGAAATCTGATAAAGTTGATGTGAAACTCTCTATACACAATGCCAATTTCAGTACATTTTATGTCCTTGGAAGCAAATTAGAAAGTTGCATTGTGATGAACTCGCTCTTCAAAATTTTCATTCCATCTAAAAAATAAACATATATATTATTGACACGGTCTTTAAAATGAAACTTTGACAATTCATTTCATTTAAAGTATGTCATCAACAAATACAAGATTATCATTATATTAAATTACTTTTGAATATGAACAAAGTATGTAACATGCATTAAAAACTTGTATTTGACCAAATTATTAATCAAAGATTTAAAAAGTTATTTTTTTCAAAAAAAGTTATAGGCTTTGTTTTTTTAGCCTAAGGGAGCACATCAATTAATAAAAATAAAACCCTAATGGAACCTTCAGTAAGACTGGTCTAATATGTGGTCAAGCCCATGGAATGTTTAGATCCTTTTCTCTTAGTGCCGAAACCTCGGTCCGCATGCATGTGTGGCTGTGTAGTGTGTACTTCTTCCGATTTCCAAACAGGGCCTTAGGTTTTCAACAATGGACGAAGCTAAATTATCCGTTGTGTGTTTTTGTTCTTTGTGCCATGATATATATCTAATGTCATATACCTTTTCTGTTCCTTTCAAGTGTATATAAGTTGTGTTTATTATAATTATGTAAAACTGAGAATGGTCTTGGTATAATTATATTATTTTGATTTAATTGCATACGGTAAATATATCTCCATTTATCTTTAAAAATGACATGAGGACAAATAATGACAAATCATTAACAAAAACAGGAAGACAAACCTCAGATACATTTATACTTGATTGTGGGCAAAAGGTGTGGTTAACTTGAAATGTATTTTCTATAATAACAAATATATCCACATTTGTTATTTTAGATTTTTATTAGGACAGAGCTCATGTCTTACAAAGCAAACTTACCCAAGGGACAAACACTGACAAATCATTAATAAAAACAGGAAGGCAAACCTCGGATATATTTATACTCGATTATGGGCAAGAGGTGCGGTAACTTGAAATGTATTTTCTCTAATAATAAATCTACCTACATTTGTTGTTTTAGATTTTTATTAGGACAGAGCCCATGTCTTACAAGCAAACTTGCCCGCGCAAATCTCATAGCATGTTTTGAAAACATGAGTATTCCTTAGTTTCCAGAGCATCCACAAAGCCACACTGAACTCCTAGCACGATTGTAATCTCACATCACATTTGTTAGCTACAACACAATCAAAGAATTAAGTGGTGTATTGTTTCCTTTTTGGAACAAAATAAATAGGAAGGCTTTTCTACTTTATTCCTCCTTTCCACATTATGTATGGTTAACATTTATTATTCAAAAAAGCCAAAGAAAAATTGAATTGAATCCAATTAGGAAAATAAATGGACCAAACTGTGGGCACATGAATAGGTATTACCCCTCCATATTTAAATACTCATTCTTTGAACAAGGTTTCTGGGACGGAGAGAGAATATTATAAGAGACTAAGAATAATAGACTCCACTAGAATTAAACTGCCAAATAACTTCATTTCCTTCTCATAAAAAATGACAGTTAGTGTTAGTTGTATAATTTCTTCCCACATGTTCAAAAATATCCTATTTACAATCCTCCTAGATGTGCAGTTTAGCAAAAATTCATTCAAAATTAAATGAAATTTAAAAAATGGGCTTATTGCTGAACATCTATATTTTGGCAGAGAATATCGTTAGGAAACAGTTGAATGTCATAAGCAAGCTAACATTTTATTGTTTCCTGGCCACTTTTCATGTTTTGAATTTGCCAACATGTATCATTCTGTTTTCAACTTTTCATTTATAAGCCGCCGATTATTGGCGGTAAGCCATCTCCGCTGACCAATGTGAAGGTCCTTGCTGTTGATATTGTGAAGCTTAAGTTAGCGAAAGAGTAGTAATGTCTGTGGATAAATATTTGTTAAATTACAGTAGATTGACATAGGATAAAAATGTACACTTATTTTGAGTCGGAGGCAGTAGATTTTAGCAACTAGTAATAGTTAGCTTGCAATCATAGCCTAAATTGGGCGTGACCATTACGGTTTTGATTAACTAAATTTTTATTTAATTTATTGTTAGTTACTTCTAGAATCATAATCAAGTCAACAGTCAACACCATAGGATATTATTAAGAAATGGTGTCATGTAAGCTGTCATCCCCCCTGCCACTAGATTCTTCATCCACGATGCAATATGCAAAGCACATAGGCCGGCAAAAATTCCCTTGGCCGTATTATTCCTCCCGTGTCTCCATTTCATCTGATGTGAGGCTGGGCCACCGGAGGCTGTCATCATCCGTGCCTCCTCATCGATCCTCTCGCGCCAAAGACGCTTTAGCTGAATCGCTTTGCTCCTCTTTTCAATCGCCTTTGGGCCCCCTGCCCTTGGCTCCCGTACTCCCATGGAATTCTGACACGCTTCCCGAGCCAGTGCCCAGCTGCCCCCACACCACCACCTTTGGCAATTCTTTGGTTCCAGAGAATCAATCCCTCAAATAAAGGTGGCTTTGCTGCCAAATTTTAGTACTACTGCGACCACAACACGTCGCAGCTTCCAATAAAGCACTCTCTGGCTTTGCTTTACAGCACGAACGGTGGATGAATTCTTCCCTTTTCCCCCTAAAAAATGTGGGTTTGAATTTCTGTCTAGACTATTTGTGCTGGAAGAACCGGGTGAAGTATGCTAATGTGTGTTGATAGGGCTCGAAGCCATGTAAAAAGTGTCATCTTGTTCGTATAAAACAGGAATCCAGGTGCTCCATACATATTACATACGATATGAGATGCCTAAAATTGAAGTGATGCATAGTAATATTATCCATCTGTTCTTGGAAAATCATTTTGAATTCCAAAATTCATCAAAAAAAATCCAACATTAGTTAATTGAGTTTGTTTCCAACAATAAACATTATTTTCTCATTTTGTATGCATAATTCTGATTTTCCAAATGGCAGCAACTAATTCAAGCAGGGGCATCATAAAAATTTTAATCCTTTAGTAATTTGTTTAAAAAAACAACTCATGGGTGAGTATTTTTTATGGAGAGAGTAGAATACAACCGCCTCGTGTTTAAGGAAACCCTCAAGCTTTCATTAATTCTAGTTGAAATAATAAAATCTGTTTTAAGTGATACTATTAGAAAGGATGAACATGTGTTGTGCCACACCAAAAAATATATCAAGATTACAAACAAATGGTGCACGCTAATATTTTCGGATGCCTTTTTTTTTTGTGGAAAAGGAATGAGAAACTAGCGAAACTAAGAGAAAGCTGTTAGACCACTTGAAGAATACAGCAACCACTATGCACACTTCATTGTTTCATAATTCTTTAGATAATGAAAAATATATTTTTCCCCAAAGGAACAATAGTCCAATAGTATTGCATCAAAGTAGACAATGTTGCCATTACCAACAATTTGTAGGAAAAGATACCATCTCACACAAAAGTTTCATTATTAAAAAACAATACAAAAGAAATAAATTTCATCTGTTTGAGGTGAAAAATATCCATGGTGAGCGCGTGGCAAGCAAGAATCACCAGCTCTTAGTCATTATTTCACTATAATAGTGATCTGAGCCAGTACGTTGCCCTGAAAAGGAATCAGAGGCAATGCACATAGCTGAGTAGAAAAGTGGATTTCCTTTCTTACTTTCATAATAGCAACAACATAGTTCTTCCTTTGCATAGGATGATCAAATTGTGATATGGACAAGTGCTACCTTCTTATCTTCAGTCGTTTTCCCTGCAAGCCACAAGAAAAATAAAATGGACAAAAGGCAATTTCTCCCTCTTGGATACGTAAAAATTTACAATGGTGCAATGGGAAACATCGATCCACATTTTCCTTCTTATCTGCCCTTTGCCTCTCTCACGAAACCCAAAAAACAGACGGTGAAGATAATCGGGGAGCTGATCTCAGTGATCCCGGTTTCCCATGGCAGGTCAGATCAGGTGGCAGGCGTGTTTGTTCCCTCCCTCCCTCCCTCCTTCCCCCTGCTTCTGTGCTCTTGCGTGCCGCCGGAGCGCAAGCATCTTCTTTTGTGTCATTTGGCTCTGACAGGGCTTTGGCTGGGCCAATGCGTCCCCCTGCCCGCACTGCCACTGCCACTGCCATCTCGGCTTTGCCTAGCTGCGCTGCCCCCTCCGTCTCTGTGTGGCGTGGGGGAGAAAGAGAAAGAGCTGCGCTGAGTTTGCATGCTTTTCTTGGCCTCACACGCTTGTTCCATGTTTGAACACGCATTGCACGGCAGGCCGCAGCAGCTGCTGGATTGCACACACCCTCTCCCCCCTTCTTCTCCCTGGAGCCGCCACCCTTCCTCACTCTCTTGGGCCTTGGCTCCACTACCTCTGCCTGCCTTCGGCAATGGAGGCGCCTCCGTCTTCTCCCCCCTCCCTGGTGCTGCTCTTGCTGCTGCTCATCTCCTCACCCTCTAGCGCTCTCCTCTCCCCCAAGGGCGTGAACTATGAAGGTTCCTTCCTCTATCTCCATTTCCTTCTTTTTATTACTAGTCCTAGTTCCTACTTCCTTTCTCTCCTCCATTCTCGGATGATGAAATCAGTGTTGTTGATGGTTCTTCCTCGGATGGAATCAAGGACTTTCACTGTTTCTTTCGTGTTGGCTGTCCTCGTTGCTTCTTGCATTGGTGGGTGCCGTGAGTGAGTGCTCACTGATGTCTGTGATGTAATGTTATGCAGTGCAAGCTCTGATGACGATCAAGAACCTGCTCAAAGACCCCCATGGCGTGCTCAAGAACTGGGACCAGGACTCCGTGGATCCCTGCAGCTGGACCACGGTCACCTGCTCGCCAGAGAATTTCGTCATTGGACTGTACGCAATCCACTTCCTTCCTCCCCTGTCTATTTCCAGCCCCAAAGCAATTCCACCGTGAAGTTTCATTCACCCCTTGTGTTTGTCTGATTGTTTGGCAGGGAGGCCCCAAGCCAGAACCTCTCTGGCCTGCTCTCCCCAAGCATAGGGAACCTGACCAATCTTGAGACTGTGTGAGTGTTAATTCTTCTCATGTATGAATATGATAGCCTTGTCATTGCCAGTTCTGCTTTCAGTGTTCCTTTTTGACTGGTTGTTGATCTTTTGTTTTCTTTCACTGTTACAGTCTCCTGCAGAACAACAACATCACTGGCCCAATCCCAGCAGAGATTGGCAAGCTCGCAAAGCTCAAGACACTTGATCTCTCCAGCAACCAATTGTATGGTGAAATCCCCACCTCTGTGGGCCACCTTGAGAGCCTGCAGTACTTGTGAGTGCAACCCTACAGTACAAGTCTCTCATTAATGCTGTTCTTCAGGTTTTCGCATTAAATAATTCCTGTCTGTGTTCATGACATGTACAGGAGACTCAACAACAACACCCTATCTGGTCCATTCCCTTCAGCATCAGCTAATTTGTCCCAGCTTGTTTTCCTGTAAGTAGCTTCGCACTGTTTGTGCTCATGTCTGGGTGTTATTATACTTGGTTTTTGTACTCACTGTGCCCTTTGTCTTTCAGAGACTTGTCATATAATAACCTGAGTGGTCCAATACCGGGATCTCTAGCAAGAACATTCAAGTAAGGCTGCAATTTTGTGCTTGCTCTTCTTTAGAACATATTTTCACACTGGAAGTATGTCTCTTGAACATTAGACTGAAGATTTTTCTGCTGCTGTTCTTTTCTTGCAGCATAGTTGGGAATCCTCTCATCTGCGGCGCGAACATGGAGAAAGATTGCTACGGCACTGCACCTATGCCAATGTCCTACAACCTCAATAATTCACAGGGTGCTCTGCCACCGGCAAGATCCAAAAACCACAAGTTTGCAGTTGCATTTGGTACAGCAATTGGTTGCATGAGCTTCCTCTCCCTTGCTGCTGGATTTCTGTTCTGGTGGAGACATCGTCGAAATCGGCAAATCCTTTTTGATGTAGATGGTAAGAAGACCTTGGTGTTTACTTGCGATCCATGCATCATTTGGTAGCCTGACTGATCAGCGATTATTTATGAAACTGCTACTGAAATGAACTATATGCAGACCAACACATGGAGAACGTTGGCCTTGGAAACGTGAAGAGGTTTCAGTTCAGGGAGCTTCAATCAGCGACAGACAATTTCAGTAGCAAGAACATACTAGGAAAAGGTGGCTTTGGATACGTTTACAGAGGGCAGCTCCCTGATGGAACTCTTGTGGCCGTCAAGCGACTTAAGGATGGCAATGCTGCGGGTGGTGAGGCACAGTTTCAGACTGAAGTTGAGATGATCAGCTTGGCACTGCACAGAAATCTTCTCAGGCTCTATGGGTTTTGCATGACTGCCACAGAGAGGCTGCTTGTCTATCCATACATGTCAAATGGAAGCGTCGCATCACGCCTGAAAGGTAAGCTTTCTCAAGATTCCAATGTGCTTAATGATTTATATCCTCGATAGCTAGTGACCAGTGTAGCCACATTTCTGTCAGTAAACAAAGTAGCGCAAGTGCTCGCTTTACTCCTATAATAAACCCACTTGATGTAGTGCAGAACAAATTCTCAGTTTTTTTCCTGATCATATCATGCCTAAAAGAACAGTGTCGAATGACAAGTTGCGACCTGACAAGCCGAATTCGGAAATAACTGGAATTGGATTCTCCTCCCCTTATTTTTCCATTGGACAAAGTTGCCGCAACATACAAGCATATGATTCCTATCAAGGAAAATCTTCACTTTATTCCGCTGTGATCACTACAGGGAAGCCACCTTTGGACTGGATGACCAGGAAGAGGATAGCTCTTGGTGCAGGGAGGGGGCTACTTTACCTGCACGAGCAGTGTGACCCCAAGATCATACATAGGGACGTCAAAGCGGCCAACATCCTTCTAGATGATTACTGCGAGGCCATTGTTGGTGACTTTGGGCTCGCTAAACTCCTTGATCACCGGGATTCACATGTCACCACTGCTGTGAGAGGCACTGTTGGTCACATTGCGCCCGAGTACCTCTCCACTGGTCAATCGTCTGAGAAGACCGACGTCTTCGGCTTTGGCATCCTGCTGCTGGAGCTGATTACTGGTCAGACTGCGCTAGAGTTTGGAAAGGCTGCAAATCAGAAGGGAGCCATGCTGGATTGGGTAAGAAATCTAAAGTCATATGTAGCTCATTGAATAACAAGATCTTAACAATAAGGCATAAGAGATCTGTCGGAAGTGCATACTTGGTTTATTGATGGTTTGTTGATTTATTAGGGAACCAAAAACATGAATAATAAATCAGAAAGATCTGCCAAAAGGTGTGCATTTGATCAAGCAATGTGTCTTCTGTTTTGTTGGTCAGGTGAAGAAGATGCACCAGGAGAAGAAGCTGGACGTGCTGGTGGACAAGGGGCTGAATGGCAGGTACGACAGGATTGAGCTGGAGGAGATGGTGCAGGTGGCGCTGCTGTGCACGCAGTACCTCCCCAGCCACCGGCCAAAGATGTCGGAGGTGGTCCGGATGCTGGAAGGCGATGGGCTTGCAGAGCGGTGGGAAGCTTCACAGCGTGCCGACTCACACAAGTTCAAGGTGCCTGAGTTCAGTTTCAGCCGCTGTTACTCCGACTTAACCGACGACTCGTCGCTACTGGTGCAGGCCGTCGAGCTCTCGGGTCCAAGATGACACGCACATAGATATAGTATCAACACCAGCAGCGATGTTGCACTTGTACAGCTTGAGGACGGAGAATCCTGTGTAGATTGGGGAATAAATTCAGCCACACTAAAATAACTATAGATGTGTATTAGAAAAACTGTACAAAGAAGAGACTAAGGTTTGTACTGATATGGATATTTATAGATTTAGTAGTTGAGATAATAAGACTAGATGAGGAAGGAGTCTTTTTTTGAACCTGCAAAAGTTTAGCGTGGCTTGTCATGATGTGTTGACTCTGCCTCTTTATGCTTTTCTCTGCTGCATTTTCAGATTGCAACTGGTGATATCTTATCAGAATCCTTAGTTGTTGATTTGGACATAAATGAAACACTCTGCAAAGCCTTGTAATTCGTTCATTTTTTTCTACGAAGCGGTAGAAGATCAAGCTTGCTTCTAGAAGAAGGTATGTGCTTCAATAGGACTCCCAACAGCATAGAATTGAAGTATGCAATTGCTTGTATCCTAATGTTACCTCCAGCAGCTTCCTCATCCAATTCCTCAAATTCAAACTCCACTCTGTGTACAGTACAATAACTCTGTGCAAAATCATTGAAGCTATCGCACCTCACGTCGCTCCTTCGGGGCGACAAGACGCCCCGCGCTCCACTGCCTCCAGTGCCGGCCTCGGAGGCCGCCGCCGCCATCGGCGGTAGCAAGGCCTTTCGTCCGCATCCTCTCCCTCCCTCCCTTTCTTCGCTTCCGCGAGCCTAACCCTACTGCGCCTCCACCATGGTCCCCGACGGGCGGAGCTCCGGTGAGTTCTTCGCCAGATCTACGGTCTCCATGGCCGGATCCGTCCTTCCTCTGCCCGGATCTATCGATTCTGATAGTTCTTGGGGTGGGGGTGGGCATAGGGGAATGCCTGCCGCTTCGCTGCTAGGGCCGGCTCACCATGACCGTCATAGTCCTGGCTGTCTCTCCTCTATCGGCTCCGGTGCCTCCGTGGTCGTCTTAGCTACCGAACTGGATGCTGCGGTGAGGCCGGTTACCCCACCCTCGGCGTGCTATTTCTTTTGGTGCCCCACCATATCCTTGCTCTGTGTGTCGTCGTTTGCTGTCACTATGGTCATTGTGCTCTCGGGAGATGCTTCTCCCAGCTGGTCGCAGGTTTTGGCTCGAGGAGATGCTTTGCTCCCTTGCTGTCGTTGCTGCTCAGGGAGGTGCTGTGCCTCCTTGCCAGTGTTGCTGCTATTGTACGTCTTCACGAAGATCTCACCTCTGCTGTGGTTGTTTCTTTGCTCGGGGATGCTTTGCCCCGGCTGTGGTTGGCCTGGAGTGTTGGATATGGTGGCCTTCTGCATCGTCGTCTTTGGGGTGGATCTACCTCTACATCCTGCGCACGTTTCAAGGCTTCTCTGAGGTCTACTCGATGGTGTCTCTGAGATCGTTGGGTCGGAGAGATGGGTGTTTTGGGCGAAAGCTCTGTTGCTTGCTCTTGAGCAGCATTGATAACGGCTACACTTTAGTGTAGTTTTCCCTGTTGAGGGCGTTATCATTTACCCCATTTTCTCTCTTCGAGCGAAAGCTCTGTCCTTTTGGACGCGGGACGGTGTCGCTTTGGTGTCATTCTCCTTGTTAAAGGCGTCGTATTACCCTTTGTTTTACGAGTCTAGTGAGCAGACTCCTTTCTCTTGATCAGGATGTTAGCGGTGTTGGTGCGTCGGGGTTTAGGCTCTCTCTGTTTCTTTTTATTTTTCTTCATGATTCGTAAGACGCAGCTTACTCCCTGTAGTTGTAATATTTCTATCCTCTTAATGAAAAAACACGCTACGCTTGTTCACGAAAAAAATATATCAAAATAGTGACAAACAATGTCAGATTTCTCAAAATGAAGCAACCACCGGATTCAGCCAAAGACTTTTGCATTGTCCCCCTTTAAAGCATGAAAAAAGTATAGATAACCCCCTGAACTATCAGGGTCGGATACTTCACTCCCTCAACAAAAAAAAAGTATAGAACACACCCTAAACTATCCAAAACCGTATAGGTAACCCCCTAGGGCGGTTTTCGACCCAGGTTTGATGACGTGGCGCCCGGTTTTGCTGACGTGGACTGTTGTTTTTGCTTCACATGTCCACCGTGGCATCGGGCCCATGCGCTAGCCACACCACGGTGGCAGCCACGCGGGCGTGCGGCCTCCCGCGTGCCGCCTCGCTCCCGCAGCTCGCCGCCGACTCCCGGAGCTCACGATGGAGGCCCTCGCGGCGTGCTCCTCGAACGCCACCCTGGTGCAGGAGTCCGGCGCGCCGGTCCTCGCCACCGTCTTCTTCCGGCTGGACCAGTCGCCCAAGGGCGCGTAGGAGCGGCTGCAAGGCTTCTTCGCCTTCGCCATGTCCCCCCTGTTCTACACCTGCGCCACGGCCCCCCGGGTGGACGCAGCGGCGTGGACGACGGAGGGCCTCGGGGCTGTTGCAGGCAGCCGCCGACCCAAGGACGTGAGAGGTGGAGAGCGCGCGGGGTGCCGCCGTGGGCAGCCACAAGCATGGGGATGCGCGAGGTGGAGGACGCGCGCACCGCCGCCTCGGGCAGCCGCTGGCCCGGGATGCTCGAGCTGGAGGGCGTCTGCAGCCCCGTCCTCGTCCAGCCCGCCGACACCGGCAAGCCTCCCAAGGCCGTCTCGCTCTCCGCCGCCAGCCATCCCAAGCTGCCGCTCTTGCTCCTGCTCGGGCCTCCGCTGGGGTCGAGGAGCGTTGCGGCGGGGGTGGAGACACGGCGGGAGCGGGGGCAGGTCGACGGTGGCCCCGCGGAGGAGGCCATGGGCGGCGCGGGCATGGCGGAGTGAGAGACGCAAGAGGAGATGCCACGGTGTCAGAGGCTGACGTGCGGGCCCAGGCCATGGTGGAAGGCTGATCAGGTTCCACCTCACTCAAACCACTGTCCACGTCAGCGCTAGGCCCTCCAAAACCGACTCAGGGGGTTATCTGTATGGTTTTGGATAGTTTAGGGTGTGTTCTGTACTTTTTGTTGTTGAGGGAGTAAAGTATATGGTCCCTAATAGTTCAGGGGGTTGTCTGTACTTTTTTCTTTAAAGCATTACCGGCTTCCACGTGTCCATTGTAGACAGGTAATGAGATAGTTTTTCTATTTCCTGAAAGTGAACATCAGCTGGTAGCATAAAGAAGAAAAAAAAATCCTCAGATGTGAGAATTGCAGAATTGCAAGCGTGTAAGTACGAGATGCTCAGAAAAACTGAGTAGGTCAGTAGGTCAATAAACATAGCTGTAAGGTAGTACCCCAATATGAGGAGGAGCGAAGAGCGTCGACTTCGATTAGCCTTTGCCGGCTGCAAGGCACGGCTCCACCGAGCTCCTTGTACTCCGATCAGCCCCTCGCCGGAGCACGACGCCGCCGCCCGCCAGCGAAGGGGGTGCGCCGTTCCTGGATGGGCCCGGGCTCGGAGGTGGGGGGCCGTGGTGTGGTCGTCGGCGATTGCTTCTATGGGCCGGTTCGATGATCCGCTTGGCCCAGCAACCCGCAGCTGGCCCATCCGGACTTGTGAACAAGAAGCGTTCGAGCAAGCAGCGACGCCGACGCGCCGCGCGTGCCTCCCTCCGTGCCCACATGAGCCGGCGAGCGGCGAGCCGCGCGGCCGATGGCCAGCTCATCGCCGTCGTCCTCGTGCGACGATCCCGCCCTCACTCCGAGGTACGCCGCCGCGCTCCTCGCCCGCTGCGCCTCCCGCGCCGCCGCCGCCGCGCTCCACGCCCGCCTCCTCCGCTGCTCCCGCGCCTTCTTCTGCTCCCCCTACCTCGCCAACTGCCTCGGCGCCGCCTACTCCCGCCTCGGCGCGGCCCCGTCCGCCGTCGCGCTCATGCGCGCTGCCGCGAACCCCAACGTGTTCTCCCACAACATCCTCCTGTCGGCGCTGCTTGGCTCCGGCCTCCTGGAGGACGCGCGCAGGCTGTTCGACGAGATGCCCGAGAGGGACGCGGTCACCTACAACACCATGGTCTCCGGCTACGTCGCCGGCGCGCTTCCGAACGAGGCGTTCCGTCTCTTCTGCGCCATGAAGGAGCGTGGCGTTCGGCCGACGGCCTTCACCTTCTCCATTGTCTCATCGGCAGTTGGCGGCTCTGTCCGCCGCGGCCGGCAGCTTCACGCCGCTGCTGTACGCCACGGCCTGGCACACAGTGATGCTGTGGTCGGAAACGCGTTCATTGATATGTATGGACGGATTGGCCTCTTCCAGTATGCAGCGCGTGTCTTCTCGTGCATGGAAGAACCAGACGTCACTTCATGGAACTCTATCATGTCCGTATACAAGGATCAGGCTCTCAGCGGCGCTGTCTTTAAGTGTTTCAGGTCCATGAGGAGCAAAGGCTTTTCAGCTGATGCCTTTACTGCGTCGACCGTGCTCAGTGTCTGCTCGGATGTCAAGGATTTTGCCAATGGTGATCAGATGCTCGCACTTTGCATTAAGATGAGCTTCCTTACAAACTCCATCGTTTGCAGTGCTGCTATTGACTTCCTCTGTGTGTCTGACAGACTCTCTGATGCTGTCCAGCTCTTCAGAGGAATGCCAACATGGCGCTCAGAATCTTGCAATGCACTGATGTCCGGCTATGCAAGGAGCGGCCTAATGGAAGAAGCTCTCAGCCTCTTTGCCGCGTCTATGCGAAATGGTGTTGTTCCAACGGAGTTCACTTTTGCGAGTGTGCTGAGATGGAGTTCGTGCTTTGGTTTAATGGAGCAGGGCACTCAAATCCATTGCCTGGTTTGTAAGCTTGGGTTTCAGCACGATGTAATCGTTTCCACGGCCCTCACTGACATGTACTGTAAATTGGGGTTAACAAAGCATGCCAGGAAAATTTTCAGTGCAATTGGTGAAAAAGATTTGGTGTCCTGGAATACAATGCTGCTGGGCCTACTGCACAATGGAAGAGGTAAGGAAGCCCTTGTAATATTTAGAAGGATGCTCAAGTATGGTATACAACCTGATAGAATCACTCTCTTTGGAGCCTTATCTGCATGTAGTTTGGATGTTCTGGTAACTGAAGGAATGGATATAATTACCCTGTTTAAAGATAGGTACCATATTATCCCTACCTTGGAGCACTATACTTGTGTGGTCGACATGTTATGCCGTGCAGGAATGTTTACAGAGGCAGTGAATTATGTAGAGAACAACTTGCCAAAGTTCAGTGCTGCTACTTTCTCTAATATTCTGGAGGCCTGCATAGTCCAAGGGAATATTGGCATGGCAGAACTAGTTGCTGAAAAGATGGTCATGCAAAAATCCCGGCTGTCGCTGCCATATTTTGTTTTAGCTCAGATATATGGCTCAAGATGTAAGTGGGAAAAAATGGCTGGAGTGTGGAGGTCAATGGAATATCATAGAGCAAAGAAGGTTCAGTCATGCAGCTGGCTCTGCATCAGGAATCATATTTACGTTTTCACATCTGAGCAGATATTGCACCATGGAAAAGGAGCTACATATGAGGTGTTGGATCTTCTATTTTGGGACCTGATGGATGACAACTATGCTCCTAGCTTTGTAGAGCCCAAGAAGAGTGAAGGTTTAGGTTCTCTCCAGCTGTTCCTTGATCACCCTTAATGAGCTTCCTAACAAGTTACCTTGTTTTCATGTTATGGAAGTTTTGGATTGCCAAAAAATTTGAACACTCAGAAAAGGTGCATTCAGTTATGAGAATCCTTTTATAATAGAAAAGTTTTTTGATTGGGGCTGTTATTTAGCAGGTTGCTGACCTGGCTGTTCCTCGGTGTGAGTATAGCTATTGCAATGTCACAGAAGATATTGGGATATGGGCAGGTAAATTTCTTCTCTTTTGTCAATTGCTGCATAGAATTCATCAATACTAGAAAACCATACTGTTTTAAAATTTTCAAAAGTTTGTTGGGTAGGTTTGGTTGTTTTGATATGCTGTTCCCAGATCGTGAATTTACTCAACTTTTGTGAATAAACGGCAGTTTATAAATATGCACAACTAATTTCTACCTTTTATTTGCTTGGTAGGAAAAGGCTTCAATCCAGAGTATTTTTGGCATGCTCTCCCCAGGTATACGGAACCTAATAGATCTTGAGGATGTATGAGTATTTTTCTCATGGATAGTCTTGTCATTGCTAGTTTGCTAGTATTTGTTTCCCTATCACAGTGTGCTACAGAACAAAAATGTAACATGGTCAATTTTGAATGTCATGGATTAGGCTTGTCATTACTAGTTCACTATTTGTGCTCTTGTTTGGGTGTCATAGGCTCATAGCCTGGTTTGCACTCACATTGGCAGTCGTGTTTTTCAGGGACTTGCCGTATGATCACTTGATTGGTTCAATACCGCTAAATTCTGCAAGAACCTTCAAGTAAGGATCCAGTCTTGTGCTTGTTCTTTTCTACTGGATATGGGTTTTATCTCAAACATCGCTTATAGGAAGTTAATATTTTGGAAGAAATTTGCAGAAAGTTCAAGATTTGTGCTTTTTTTGGCATTGGTTTTCTTGCAGCATAATCGGGAATTCTCTTCTGCGCTGCAGAAGAGGATTGTAATAAGAGCCCGTTTGGTAGAGCTCCCAGTGATTCTGATTCTTTGTTAGAAGTGATTCTATGAAAGAAGTGATTCTGTGGCTGAAAGTGATTCTCAAATGAATCCATATGATAAACTCTATGGAATGTCTGACTGTGTTAAGAGTGAATTAGGAGAAACAACTTTTTTTAGCTTCCAGTTCATTTTGGAGAATCACTTCACAGAATTTACTCCGGGAGTGATTATCAGAAAACTGATGTTTGGCAGAGCTCTACAAATTCACTCTGCAGAGGAGCGGAGCTCTGCCAAACGGGGGCCCACACTGTTGTACTATTCCAATATCATTGGTGAACAATAGAGGCCACTGAATGCGAAGCGCCCGTCATCTATGGAGCTAGTATGCACTTGAACAGCTACTACATATGTACCTAGATGAGAGGCTTAAAAAAGGTAACCATAAATGACCTTTTGCAACACATAATGGACCATTCCTCTATTGAGGCACTATGTCTATATCCCTTCATATCGAAATCATGAATTTATAAAATCTCTTGTGCTGTGAGCTGCGCAGCCTCTCATGCGTGGACTACAAAGGGAATGCAAAGCGCCGTCATCTAGGGAGCTTCTATGTACTTGAACAGATATTACAATGCACCTAGATGAAAGGCTTAAAAAAACCATAAATGTCCTTTTGCAACACATAATGGCCCATTACTCTTTTGAGGCACTATCCCTTCATATCGAAATCATGAATTTATAAAATCTCTTGTGTTGTAGGCTGGAACGGAACATTCTATTTTTTGTAAGGTGGTACTTTCTCTTCTCATCACTTTGTCGATAGGATCTTGAGTGCAACTAATTTAGAATACAAGGGTTGCTAAAATCTCACTGAAATTCACTCTGATACCCAGAAATACAGGAAAAGATGTGTATCTTCTTCATATAGAGAACCATGTTTTACAGGGAGACGATATACATATACACTATACTGTGTAATTTAATACCTCGGCAAAGCATTTTTTTTTTTTCCAAACGACCATAATCCATCAAAAGAACGGGCACAACCTCGGGTTCCTCCTCAAGTCTGCAGCAGCCTTATGTGTTGATAAATCTGCAGTTCTTCCTGACCTCGCCGCCAGCAGGGTTGGTGATGTTGCCCATCTTCACCATGGAGTCGGAGAACTGCTTGAAGAAGGCGGCGGGGTCAGCCCAGTATTTGTTGACGGTGTCCGCGGTGGAGTAGCCGGCGATGCTGGACCACATCTCCTGGTCGGAGTTGAGGAGGCCCTCGCCCTTGATGAGTGTCTCGAAGTAGGCGTTGTCAAAGACGTCGGAGGTGTAGCTGTCCATGGCACTGATGTTGTCATCACCACTGTCCCGGGGGCAGATGTCCTTCAGCTTGCTGAGGTAGGTCTCGGATGACGGGTTGTATTTGGACGTCATCTCAAAGTCGCCGTAGATCCTGTCCCGGAAGTTCTCACACCTGGCGAATCCGATTGTGTGGGATCCTTAAAATGCATGTGGATCGTTAGTCAAGTGTTGGAAGACTAGCCGAATAGAGTAGGCTGTGCAATTGCGAAAGTACAGTTGTATTCGCTATATAACTGTAACATTTCCTCACAACACCTGATTGAATTGGCAGGTTTTGTTGTTCTGGTTCATTTTTTCATAATCGAAAACTGCAGAGGAACGTACCGACGAGGGCCACCATGTCAGTGGCATCAAGGCCCTTCTGCCAGAACTTGGCAATGAGGGTTACGAGGCCCTGCTGAGCTGTAGGGATGTCACTGTTTGCTAGGTCCAGGCTTGCCTTCTTGGAATCCAATCTTCCTACTGGGACATCCCAGTAAGGCCCACCAACCTGCAACAAAAAGTTTTCAGCTCAGTAACATCAATACGGGATGTGTATTGATTTTTATTAAAAATTCCTCTTGCTAAAATGACAGGCCTAACATGAGACTGCAGGATGTAACTGTTTGGAGCAAAAAGAAGCTAATGTTTCCCAAATGCAAGTCACAGATCAGTGAACTAAACATAGATTTGGCTTTGGTTTACCAGCACAACCGCGTCCCTAGCTGCAATGGCAAGCAGGTCTGCACAGGAAACAGTTCCAGGGCACTCAGCTTCCAGCTTCTCCTTGATTTTGTCGACCAGGTCGAACCCTTTCAGCGAGTTGACGTTCTGGTCTGCCTGCTTCTCTCCGATCATCGTTGCAGTGTCATCAAGCAGCACCGACCCGTCGCAGCCCTGCAAGGATCGTTCAGAATTCAGATGTTCAGCAAGTCAAATTTGTCAAACTGCTGCACAAACGGCTGCTGCATTGGTTGATACCCACTGTGCAGAAGTGGTCATGGAAATGGTAAACTAAGAAGTGAGAGAACTACTGACCTGCACGAAGCAGTCATGGAAATGGAGGCGAAGCATCAGGGCGGCGTTGCGCGTGTCGGCACGCACCGCGCACTCCATCTCTGTCCGGACGACATGCTCCACGTTCGGGCACGTCTTGGAGTAGTATTCCAGGCTCAGCTTTGATGGGTCCTGCGCCATAATCGACGGCAGGGCCATGGCCAGGAGGAGATATGCCAGGGAGAGGGCAAACGCCCTGAAGCACAGCACGCCTGTGGCCATCCTCTGTTCAGACCAAGTTCAAGCTTTTCCTTCGCAGCTGATGGATAACAATCCAGATGTCTCTGTTGCAAGTTTCCAGCCCTGCATGGGCTTTATAGCAGAGTGAGACAGGGCTACGTGGTGGGTGGCGCACAGGGAGAAACGGGTCAAGAGGGAGATGAACTAACTCTGATGTGGTTGGTGGAGTAAGCAAGCTGAAAGGATCAGCATCGGAGTAAAAATATGGGTCAAACCTTGCACTAGTGTTTGGTGGATATGGGTTCACCAATCTTAGAAAATCTTTAGAGCATCACAAATGCATCATACTATTCCTCTCGTATGCATGCTTGTTCCTCTTTTTTTTTTCCTTCTTAAAAGGATCTTGCATGTTTCCTGGTGGTGACTGGAAAAACTAAGTAAATAAAAGGTAAACAGAACAACAGGTGTTCGTTTATACCAGACTAGAGATTGGACTCGAGCACCTTGGCTTCTGTACGTGGAAAACCTCATGTTCCTAAGTTAGATCAGCTTCCCATGAACGAAAATAAAGTAGGTGAGCTAGACTGTTCTTGTTCTTCCTTCATGTATCCATCAGACTACAGAAACAAGGACATCAAATGCCTCCCTTTAGAACATGCAGAGAGCAATAATTTTGGATAGATGAGCATGCCGGCTTGCTTAGAATGAAAGCCAAAAATAGCATCTCAGAAACTCCTTACCGGATGAATTTACTTTACTAGTCACTATCTGCTAGAATTCCTGGGCAGTGGGATCCACCCTGCAGTTGCTTAGTCCTGGTAGCTCACTGGTCACCACCTCTAGGGAACTGCTGTAGATATACGCGCTCATGCAATGGAATAAAGATGGCTTTGATAGGGGAAAAAATTTGTGCTTCTGGCTGTATAAATAGTACCACCAGTAGGGAGGAATATTGATTCTCAAAATAAGGTGGCATGCCTGAAAAAGAAATTAACAGTTGAGGACATATTTTGTCCACTGTTGTGTACGGAAAAAGTTATGTACACAGACTTGGTTACAAGTACGTTTAACTATGATGCAATTTCATCAGCAGCTTTGAATTTATTTACAATAAATCTACACATCTAAGCTCAAAGAAGAAAATCACAATAGCACTACTGGCGTGAAGGAAAATTTGATTTTAATCTATACTACTGAGGTTAGTAACTTAGTATACAAATTAATGTAACTGCAACCCAATTAAGTTTGATTCAGCAACATAACGAATATCTTGGTATGAGAAAGAGGAAAGCATATATAGCTCATGAAGCTTCAAGGAAAGAGTGGTAGTGGACCAGAAACAAAAAGATGAGTTATACGAAACAGAATGAACCCTGTTCAAGACCACAACAGAATGAAAGCTGCAAGCCCCCCTGTTCAAGCAGAAAATATTATTCCGGGAGATGAAAATAAGCAAGGCCACAACAGTGACAGAAATATTTACATATTTAGCCTTTTTAATATAAATTTTTAAATAATAGCATGTGTCAAATTTAAATCTCCAAGGATTATTTTTCTTTGTAAAGTTTGGATAATAGCATTTGTAAAAACTAAATCTTCAAGATGTAACCTTTTTAGAATTCGATTTTGCACGTGTTTATTAAACAAAAGAAAGTTCCCACCACCAGCAGCAATTTTCATGTTAGATATTTGCAGATCAGTAGGGCCGCAAGGAAACTATCTAGTGACCTGGCAGGCGGCTTTGCGGCTTTTCCTGTGGATCTCCACTTGCTACCTCACGCTTAAGGTTCCAAAGGTGGAACGGCTAAGGGAGTGGCAACGACTGGTAAAAAACCTCACGCTTTAGAATCTGAAAGAACCTGCCCTCGCTCTCCCTTTTGCGAAAGAGCAATGCATAAAGAGAAGGGCAGCATCTTCCCTGCACTCCCTTTGCCTCCTTTATACCGCAACAGCTTCGAATTCTCAACCTTTAGATTACGCTCAGTCCAAGACTCCAAAGGATGTTATATTACCTGCGGCCCTTAGCTAGTGGCAACTGGCAATTATATTCATATATAGCTGTACATACCAGCAGATCATCCCCTTGATCCATGGAATACACCATCTCCTACCCCTAGGATTTGCTCCAGCAACTGTCAGCTGACCTGTGCTACTAGTGAATGAAAAATGCAACATGAAGAGAAGATTCCCCCCCTCAAGATTTATGAAGAGAAGATTCCCCCCCTCAAGATTTCTGTTTGCAAACATGCAGACTGCTTTCACTTAAAAGTTCTGACAAGCTGTTCAAGAGCATTTACCTAGAAGTATACTTGGTCTAATTCTTCAACCCTTCCAGCGAAGCATCAAATCTTTATCCGAAAACGACTTGACATCTGAGCATTGCGTTCGCAACATCCAAAGCCAACCACAAGATCGGCATACAGCGCTGCTCGGCGCCCAGAATGATGCCAAGTGTCACTCACTGGATTCTCCTCACACCTCCTCTACTAGTACGCTACACTGAACCTCCGGCATGGGTGACTTCCCCCACATACTCAGTGCCGATACAGTCACTGCAAGGAGGCATAGGCGGAGCCATGAGAGGCAGAGGAACGGGAGAAGACATATACACCATCATATAGGTGTAGGAGGTGACAACCTCTATCCATACCACCTAGCCTAGCCCATGTGGTGCAAGTGACAAGATCCCTACCCGTTCATGAATTATAATATCGGCGACAACGTTTTCAACAAGGAGGGTGGTGGAAGTGGAGAAGGGAGCTGCCCATGGGCCAGGCCATGCGATGGCTGCCGTGCGGCGCCGAGCCTGGTGTATTGCCACGCCGACGCGGCCTACCTCTGCGCATCCTGCGACACACGGGTGCACGCGGCCAACCGCGTGGCCTCGCGACATGAGCGAGTGCGCGTCTGCGAGGCGTGCAAGCGCGCGCCGGCGGTGCTAGCCTGCCGTGCCGATGCGGCAGCACTGTGCACCACCTGCGACGCGCAAGTGCACTCTGCAAACCCGCTCGCCGGGAGGCACCAGCGCGTGCCTGTGGTGCCACTCCCAGCCGCAGCCATGCCGGCTGCTTCTGTGCTTGCCGAGGCTGCAGCTACTACTGCGGCCCTCGGTGCCAAGGAAGAGGAGGTGAACTCTTGGCTGCTGCTCACCAAGGATTCTGAAAACAACAATTGCAGTAGCAACAACAACAGTACCTACTTTGCAGAAGTGGATGAATACTTTGATCTTGTTGGGTACAATTCGTACTGCGACAACCATGTCAACAACCCAGAACAGTACGGCATACAAGAAGAGCAGCAGCAGCAGCAGCTGATGCAAAAAGAATTTGGGGAGGAGGGAAATGAGTGCGTGGTACCTTCACAAGTTGCGATGGCGAATGAGAAGCAGCAGAGTGGCTATGGAGTTGTTGGGGCAGAGGAGGCTGCCTCCATGACTGCTGGGGTCAGTGCTTACACCGATTCCATCAGCAAAAGCGTGAGTTCATCTATTACTATGCTGTCATATGCCATGGCCCATGTGTTTGTTTTGGAGTTGATCCTACAAGTTTTAGTTAGCCTGTTACACTCCCCATATAAGACCATACCCCAACTAAAAGAAGCAAAAACAGTATAATAAATCAGTCTGTGTTTTTTGGAGAAGTAGAATTATAGTAGTTCTCTTTTTTAGGCAGACAGATCTTAGGCTGCTGATTTCCAAAAAGAATTTAACAGATATGTTATTATCACATACTGTGATTCTAATGCCATAAAAGCCAGATCTTAGAGAATAATCAATAGGCACATTTATTGAATGATTTCTACGTTTCAAGCAGACCACTTGTGTTAAATCTCTAGGCACGTCAAATTCTAAACACAGAATACTGATGGATACCTCATTTCGTCTGCAAATATACACTAAAAAAGTCAGGAGAGACTCAAAACCATTAGATTATAACAGCTTATTAGTCTAAATTTTATATCTACTACTACCAATGTTACACTTCATCTCGTCTTTTACTTCGCAACACTAAAGGAGATTGCAACTTAACCATGTGTAGAATTAACACCCTTAAATTAAGCGCATCTACATATCATTGCAGGGTCTATGATACCTGCAACCCCCTTATGATTCACATATTTCATTGACCATTTGCCAATTCCATCTCAGATATCTTTCTCATCATTGGAGGTGGGTATAGTACCAGACAACATGGTAACAGACATGCCAAACTCCAGCATCCTGACACCTGCTGGAGCCATCAATCTCTTCTCAGATCCTTCACTTCAGATGCCACTTCACTTCAGCTCCATGGAGAGAGAAGCCAGGGTCCTCAGGTACAAGGAGAAGAAGAAGAATAGGAAGTTTGAGAAGACCATACGTTATGCAACAAGAAAGACATATGCAGAAGCACGTCCAAGGGTCAAGGGCCGCTTCGCTAAAAGACCTAATATGGAAACCGAAGTGGATCAGATGTTCTCAAGTGCAGCTCTCTCTGATGGTAGCTATGGTACTGTTCCATGGTTCTGAAGGAACTTGATGAGACATTATCATATAGGCATATGTGTTGATCAGAATGATATGGTCAAGTGCAGGTAGTTCTAGGAAATCAATACTACAAATAATATTGTTGTTTGAAGACTTAATTGATTAAGTATCTTAGCATTTGAGTTTTGGTTTGTAATTGCAGCTAACAGGTATATATAGTTAGTGCTTGCTCAGTCATTTAACATTTTGAAGTGAACAGAGAGCCGCATAATAAGATGGAATGGGAATTTGTATGGCGATTTTGGTGCCACAGACTATATAGTAACACCACATATCAGTAATGCTATGAAACAGAAGTGTGACTTTGTGATTCAAAATAATGAAGCACATGAATGTTTCAATTATGTATAACTGCTTCCTTCTAATAGACGAATGCTCAACAAAATTAATGCTGATTGATCATTGATGATTATTGAATCCAACTACCATTTTTCTACAAGAGAATTGATCACTAACTGTGCTTAGCTGTGAGCATCATATCTTTCCAGTATGACTAAGTCCTCAATATACCATAAGATATCAGTGATCAGAAGTTGTAGGGGTTACAGACACTATTCGATATGATATGCAACACTGAGTCAAAAGTGCTTCCCCCCCAAACTATTTCCTAAATGAATGAGAATATATCAAGAAGTGTTTTCTCATTCAGTGCATTCCCCTTTCCTTTCACTAGCAACCAGTGCATGAATCTTAGTACCTTTATTTCTTGAGTACTACGGATGGAACATTCAGCAAATATCTGAGGCATCTCAGGACACTAATCGCCAATACAGCTCATTACCATTGTGGCAACTCAACTTTACATTACCAAGATGTAACATCATGTCTACGGTCATCGCTAGGATTCCTTCAACATGGAGAATTGGAGATCACCACAAATATTCCAAAAACTATAAGCCACTGCCTCATGGGCAGATCAAAGATTCCCGTCTGTAAGCATCTGGGCCCTAGGTAAGTTTTGGTGATCGAATGACAAGTTTAATTGTTATCTAATGAGTTCATGAGTGCAGGAAATAAAATCTAAACTAAGTGAATGCTCAATTTGATGTCAAATGGAAGCCCCCAACTCAATTGGATTGAACTTCATACATGCGGAATGGTTTTTCATGGAAATCTCGAAGTCTAAGGACTCTTCTAGAGTCAAGGATCATAAGGTGATGAAGGATCCTTGCTTAGATAGGGTTTTTTAGTGTCTGCACTATCAAAGGGAGTCTGAGGTTAATAGCTTGATCTTGAGATATAACGAGTTGGATGCACACACAAGCCAAAAGACTCAAGAACAGATCAATTATAAGTGGTAAAGGTTCACGACGACCAGGTCCGAAGAAAATCAAATTCAATCTCAAACACTTGAAAAATATAAGTTAAGAAAATTTTTCTGAGGACTAGACAGTCGGACCCTAGGAAAATGAACTGGTCAGACCTTCTCAAGGTCATATCTGTGACCATATGCATGAAAAAAAGTAATAACATATGGTTACAAGCAACCATACTTCGAAAACTCCATTGTTATTCGCCCCATTGTGAAGGGTCTTAAGTTTTGTAAATCCATAGAATCTTAAAATATTGGTTATTTTCTAATAAGCATGTGGATAGCAGAGGTGATAACTAGTGTTTGAAGGGTGAGGAGGCCTTGCCCCAATGTTTTCAAGTCAATCGTTGTGAAGAGTAAATCTGTTTTATTATTTTAATCAAACAAAATTCAACCCGATTTCAGGACCAGCAAAGGGATCGTCCAGTAATTCCTGGTGGTAAATCCTAGTGATAGTGAATGCATATACAATTTCAAGCACTCGATGGTTCACCAACACTAAAGAAACTAACTTTATAAGAAAAATTCGTACCCAGACCAGATATAATCTCGTGGAAACCTAGAAAAAAGTATCACGTGAAAACAAAATCCGGCGCTCATTTCTTTTTTTTAATCGCACCAAGCCTAACCTGATACAAGCAGGCAATGCAGGCGGCGTGTTTGCTGCGTGCACCTCCTCGACCTCGATCAGCATGGGCGGGGGCGGGCGGAGTTGTCGGGGCGAGGTGGATGGAGGACAGTTGGGGACAGCGGCGGCGCGGCGTAAAGCCGCCCTTCTCTTGCCTCTGCGTCGATCATCCCCCGCGCGCGGGTTCCTCCTCCCGCCGCTGGGTGTATCACCCAACCGCGAGCCTGCGATCCCGGTGACCTCGCCGCGCCGCAGTTCATAGGGGAGGAGCAGCGCGGCGCGGCTTGGGGCTTTTGCCGCGGAAACCGGAGGGTGTTTGGATTGAGGTGGGATAAGGATTGGGATAGGGACACCCTTCCATCAATTCACTGTTCTACTCTTTTCGTATTCATATACATTTCTCTATCCTACAATCCAAACACGTCATAAAATTTATTCCACGTTATATTTTTTTATTCCACCACATATTTTTCTTTTCCTATCCTAATCCAAACATCACCAAATGGATGGGGTTTGCGTAAACTGAGAATTGCGTCTTGGCAAGGAATTCGCTCGGTGGGTGAGGCTGCGTCTTCCATTACGATGATAAAAAAAAATTCGGTAGCATGTAGAGCTCTTAATAAATTTTCTAAAAAAACATAAGATTATCAAAATCGGAGTTCGGAATATAAAGTTATACCCAAAATACAAAGATTCAGTCTGTTGAAAATGAGCAGAACGGACAGTCTGGTCCTCACAAGATACATGCTGATGAAAACATAATTCTATATAAATCTACAAATCCAATCAAACGGATTTTTGTATAACATTGTAGAACTCATCACAAATTTTCTAAAAAATCCAAGATCATCGAAGCCGAAGTTCGGAGTAAAAAGTTATGCTCAACACAGAATGGTACGGTGAATACAGAATTTAGAGGGTCGGACCATACTGTGAATTTTCTGACCGTTGGCCAATGATTCGTTTTGGTCTTTGGATCTATATATACACCATATCTATTGGGTCATTTGAGGAGGTAGGACCTGAAGCATAGATGAGTCGAAGAATGGTTGAAAGTTGAAGATCATTTCCAATCCACCATAGTGCTAAATGACCAAATCAAAGGCATTAGTACACTATTAATGAGGGATTAGTGTTTGTTTAGCCTTAACTCTTGCGAGAGTTGAGTGATTAAGAGAAGTCTTGCTGCGTCAAGCATTGTACTTATTGCTAGACCTCTTTTTTGGTGTGGAGCAGCAGCGACAACTTGTGTGGGGATAAGGAGACCCTACAAACTCCGTAGGGAAGAATCTGATGCCTTGTGCCCAAGGGAGGGTGGTGGTGGTTGAGCCTTTGGCGACGAGCGCAAAACGGTGATCGGAAAAGTCACAGTGCCCAGCTAGGATTTTATCTTTGGTGGCGAGCCTATGCACATAGCCTTTAGTAGTGAACCATGTTAAATCTTCGTGTCTCCTCAAAAGTTTGCACCTCCCTATCTTACTCTCTTTACTTACCGCATTCACGTTTTCGCATTTATTTTCTTGTGTGCCTTTCGCTTTTATAGTTAGTTTGATTAGGCTTGACTTTAGGTTGTAAGTCTTTTAAACAAGTTAGAGAGCGCATAGATAAATCTTAAATTTAACTAGCATGTGTGGGACGTGTTATGTTTATTTTATGCGCTAGAAAATTCTAAGTTTTAGAAGAGCGATTAACGATCCAATTCACACCTTCTTCCTATTAGGTCCGATATCCCGACATACAAGAACTAAGGTTTTGTTTAGTAAAAGGTTCAAAGACGGACCATAGTACGGAATTTTAATTACAGCAAAATGAGAAAATATATAGTTATGTTCAGCAAAATAACCCATGGACGGAACATAGTACGGAACCTGCATTGTAATGTTTAAATTATAGTAGCGGTGGACTCAACCAAAAGGTCCTTACGTCATACCAGAAAGATTGGGGGCATATAGGTTCCCGCTGCATTAGTGTTTTCGCACCATTTATGCAGGTACGGATGGGATATATATAAGACACCGCTGCTACTGAAATAATATTGCATATGCAATTTGTATCCTAAATGCTCAATGGAAGGGGTCTCAATTAGGCTTAAAGGAAGACGCTTCAAATGTTTTCTAAAATAAAAGCATATGATCCCATTATTTTACTACAACAACAAAGTTTTTAATTTAAGGATGAAAATGTTTTTGGAAAAGGAATCTTACTTATATGGTAGAGTCTCCACGTAAAACTAAAGGCAGAGGGATCTCTGTTTAGTCGCCTCTAATTTGTATATATGTCTAGATCTATCGATATTCATATGGTTATTGATGGAAAAAAGTAAAGGTCAAAACTCGGTACAACTTGGAACAGAGAAAGTAGCCACCATATTTGTCTTGTACACAAAGTACATTTCACACTCTACTATTTAGTTGTCCGATTTTCAACCTTAAACTATGGAATTAGCATCAAGCACCTCGATTCGAACTAATAAAACAGACAGATTTGAACCCCTTTAGCTGGTTTCAAATATAGTTTTCTATTTTTATAATAATAAGATCTTATTTAATCTCTAACAATTCATGATTAATTAATTTAAATTAGAATATATATATATGAAATTTGTTATAATTTTTTTTAAAAAAAACTTTTCATTCACAAATTTGTATGACATGTGCTACTTTTTTCTATAACTTTGTTTAATTCAAAAATATCTTTTTCTTTGTTTAATTTAAATAGGGAAAGATTTAATCCTCCTCCATCCCCTTCAATACGCGTCGAACCAAACAAGCCTTACGCGGTTAGGCCACCCGCCGCTCCCTGCGGCCACTCGCGAACCCTCAACCCCCCAAATCCATCCCAACATTCCCAATCAAAAGTATATAAACTATAGTTTGGAACATACTACGAAACACTGTTATATCAGATTTACTCGGGTACCGGTAGAATTTCATTTTCCATATAGGAAAAAAAATACGTGACGAGCAAAACGAAGAGATTCGCTTGGTTCGGTTAATTATTTCAGCCATTTTTTCAAGCTGTGGGTGCAGCCATAGGATCGGACTACATCCTAGAATAACGTTGGGTCGTCGTCTCCAGCGAGCTCCTGGAGCCTCCTCTGCAGGCCGGCGCGCTCGTCCCTCAGGCGCGCGTTCTCCCGCAGCACACGGTCGGCGTCCCTGATGGCGCGGTTGAGGCGGTGGAGCAGGTCGCGGTTGTCGCCCCGGAGGTGGGCGGCCTGCGCCCAGAGCTGGCTGAGCTGCTTCTGCTTGCGCACGCGCGACCGCCGCGCCGACTCCCGGTTGGACGCCGTCCTCCGCCGCCGCCTCTCGTCCGCGAGCTGCTGCTGCCGGCGCTGCCTGTCGTCAGCCTCGTCGAGCTTCGATGGTATGCCCTGGCCGGCGCCGGCGGCATGCTGATCGACGGCGTACTGCTGCTGGAAGTGTGCGGCGGCGGAGTACGGCAGCGTCGGCAGCTGGCTGGTGTTGCCCGGGAACAAGAAGTGGTCGTGATCAAGCGCAGCAGGTGCGTGGTAATGGGGTCCGAAACCGAAAGGGGCCGTGGTGGCTGCTGCAGGTGACACATACGGGAGAAGGACGCTTTCAACGTCACCAGCGTACATGCTGTAACTGTTTGCTTGGTGACTCAAACACAGGTCACACAGTTGAGAAGAGCCTGGGAGTTGCTACTTGCTAGAGAGGGAGAGAGAAATGCAGGCTTCTGAATGAATTTAAGCAAACAAGAGAGCAGGGAGGTGGATTTATAGCCTGAAAAAAGGGATCATATCATATGGAGGCTGAAGGCAGTACAGTGTAGTCGTGTAGAGGTGCATGCATTGCATGCATTGGTCCTCCCCAGGCGGCCAGGCCCACCTGAACTCAGCATGCATGATCTGATGACTTTGAGCAACGACAGCAACAGCCCAGAGGCCACAGGTCTTTAAGGGTTTCTCCAACGGTCCTAACTAGTACTATCTATTTGGAGTCCAAATCATCATGTAAGGTCTACCTGTAAAAATTTTTTAATACGTACACATCTTTTAACGGTCTCCATCGATTGGCAGCTAATGCAGAGTCCAGCGACAGAGCACTCATGCTCTCACATGCTCATACTTCGAGACTCCTAGCTAGCGCCGAAGGAAACGACAGCGACTTGTTTTTTTTTCATTCTCTGTCTTCCACGTCATTACCGAGCCTATTCCGATCCTAGTCAGCTGGCTATTTGAGCACCATTGGAGGCGCCCTAAGTACGCACACTAGACAAAAGCTAAAGGCTAGCTACGCCGATTGATCGCTGGCTGTCAATGTCTTAGGTTATCGTGTCGGCATCTACATTTTGTCTCGGCCCTGGCGTGCCTCCGAAAGAGGCTGCTGCGAATTCGCAATCAGCTGACAGGCCTACTATTCTGCAAGTAATGTCACAGCAAGCTGGCTGCCTGGCCGGGCTGGGTGCTCCGGCCACATTCACAGGGCACGGTGGTTGTGGCCAGCAACGGCGTGCGGCGGCGGCGTCGCCCTATAATACGGTTATACGATCTCGACGACGGAGCCGTCGTTTCTGCAGACGAGTGGTCCATGGACGATGGCTGCTCCGCAGTTGCGTTCCTTGGCGGGTATTTCTACTTCCAGCAGGAGGTCTCATATAATTGGGGAGGACGATCGAACAAGAACAATGGATAGAGATGCTGACGACCCATGAGAGCATTACTAGACGGCTACCTAGCTTTGCTAGCCAGCTACGGCCAGGAGAAGGTGCTCTGCTCTGGATGGCATCCCATCTCTTCTGAGTCTTCGTCTGAATGATCTGATGCTTTCACTTTCTTGGTTGTGAGCTTACGCAATGGAGGCATCTTTGTGAAAAACTAAAGGGAAAAGATGATAAGCGTCACGCGTTGTGTGGGTTGGTTGGGTGGTACCTCAAGGCCACAGCTAGCCTCTCGACTGTTTTTATTTCCTTTTGGATAATATAAAGGGAATATGCACATCTGCAGATGGGAATTTTGTTCCTCATCCACAACTGCGTACGATGTGATAACCATATCTAATGGATTATATTAAATTTTGAGCAAATATATCTCATATACTCCTTTAGATGATGAAGGTTTACTAGAAACAAAGAAAGTGTAAAAACAACATAACCTGGTCCTCTTGTTCGGCCGCTTTTCAATATGTTATGTGCCACTATAAACAATTCCTATAAATGACAACACATTGGCCCTGTTTCACACAGCTATTGGTGCCCTTTGGCGCTTTCTGCCACTTTATTCGGGAGCTAAGGAAACCATTTTAGTAAAATTCAATTCTCTTAATTCTTCAGCAAACGCGCCCAAACTTTCATTTCTCCTCTTGTTGTCGCCTGTCTTGGCTCTTCCTAGCTCCCCCCGAAAAAGCTGCCAGATAAGCTATGTGTTGGAATGATCTCGGGCTCATCTTGTCTTGGCCAAACCGGAAGACGTCTTGGCCAAACCGGATCTACAAACAAGGCCTTGATTGGAGGCCTAAATCTCCCATCCTCCGATCAAGGTCTCGTTTCTAGATTAGGCTCGGTCAAGACGTGTCTTAATCGAGTCCAAAATCAATTCCAACACTATGGTGTTTGGCATGCCTAGCTTTTTTTATGAAATCCATAGGACAGGGGTTGGCCCTATGCTCATCTTGCTTGAGGGTTCCAGCTCCCCCTGCTTTGTAATGTTTACCAGATGGCACAGATGACTTCATGGCGAGGGCCTCTTGAGATGAGCTGCAGCAATGTGAGGTACTCGAGGCTTTGGGACGGAGGGCTCAGGGGGAGGTGAGATTTTGGGGCAGAAGAGGAGGAGATATTAGGAGCAGAGTAGCGCTCGGCGGCGGCTGGATGAGACAGGTACGGTGGCTAGAGAAGGAGGGAGACGGGTGGACAGAGGTGGTGGCAGTATTAATAAAGGAAATTCATATATAGGAAATTTTTATAAAAGTGTCTCTGTATAAGATTTATGTTGTATTCTTGGCACATATTTATTATGTTCCGATTGTCGTGGAAAACCAGCGGGCCATCATTGTAGCAGTCGCTAGGAGATGTCGCTGTTGCTGCTGCTGCTACGGTCGCCTCTCCTGTGAAGATGTTGCCGCCAAATCCTAGCTAGATTAGGGCTATAGGAAAATTGGCTACTGGCTTAATGGACCATCCGTGTAGAGGCGGTTTGCAGTGTATCTATTAGCCTGGTGGGCTATGTATCTTTAGATAGAAACAAATTTAGGTTTAGCTTAGTTGGGAGGATGTGCCATCCAAGTGTAGGAACTATAAATATGTAACCTTTACTCATGAATAACACGAGGGCATACGTTCCTTGCAGCACGTGTCTCACATCACCTCGATGCATCGCCACCCCTTTTTAGATTTACAAAGTAAGCGTCATGATGTTTAATGTTATCTCTTGTAGATTCGTTAGGGTTGTTAGGTGTTTTACTCTATCATGGTAAATCTTGTTCTAAGCGTTGTTGTTGGCAAGATTTGCTAGTTATCTCGCATGGTACCGATCTACTATCTTGTTTAATTATGCTTCATGTTAATATGTTATAGATCTGTATCATGCGGCCAGGTGTATATTGCTTGCTCGGTTGCTACAATCCATGATGTGCGCTACAACTCAAGAGATTGATATACACCCGGCATCCCATTTTACATGTTTTAGATGCATTGCTCATTCTAGATGAACTTCTTTGGAGGTTTAGATCAATGTTCATGCGTATAAACGCTAGGTCACCATTGTGGATGTCCTTGGTTTGTTTTGACGATGCATGTTCCTATAAGCAAGTTCATATTGTTTATCTGGCCTTAGGATTGGTTTCCAGCATGAGTAGTTAAGATTGCTTTCTGACCAGGGTCCCCCAGCACGTTGGCAAAGTGTTCCACATGAATCAGTAAGCCAAGACTTAGGGCCGGACCCCATGTGAGAATCGGACTTGAGTGCTCTGCGACCCCTCCCCGACTTGGGAGGTTAGGTTTGGTGGGGTGGCTATGCCTCTGGGACCTCTTCCGGACCCAGGGGATCGGGTCCGGTGGCGCCACGTGGAACTTCTCAGCCCCTCCCCCCATCTGGGAGGGTTGGGTCTGATGGGGCGGAGCACTCACACATAAGCCACATCGTTGTCTTCTGTAGGCCCAGATGTGCAACAGTGCCAACAGAAGGAAGCTCTGGCATTTAATGTGGGGATACGCTACAGGGCAGGATCTCCCCTTTCAGACCATGGCCCGGTGGGGGGTGGCATGCATGCACAGCAATACCCAAGGCACTCGAGTATGCTCAAAAGGAAATGTCACATCATGAGTAGCAGCATAAGTCAAAGCCTACTACAATGGAGCACCATAGGTATTGTGTGAATATGGCATCATTACTGCTAGGTCTTTTTCTCTACACTGTGTCTTGGCTAGACACACATCTCACGCATCCTCCCTTGTACTTAAAAAGGAGGGGATGTGCATAGAAAAGGGCAACAACCATGTAAACCAAAGCAAGCTTCACAAGCTTACCACAGCTCACATATTCACCACCAGAGGGCGTAGGGTATTGCGCTCAGGCAGTCTGAACCTCTCTAAACCCTTGTGTTCATCGTCACCTTTGAGTAGATCTTCCTCGTCGCCATTCATACGCCGACCCTTCCTACTACAAAGGGGTGGTCTGGCTGACCCCATATGTTGGTTATACAAAAATTGGCGTACTAGGTAGGGGATGTGTGCGGACGTTGCCAGCGATGGCAGATGTTCGCGATGGTGAGACCACAAGCTCATTATCTTCCACAAGACACCTGTGTTGGGGCTTCCGGAGAGGCGTCCCGAGGCCCATGGCCCACTACCGCACGCCAGGCATATATACTCGAGTGAAATTCATTTCACCCACTTGAACTTGTCTATGAGTTCAAACCCCCTGCTGAACTCAAATACCAGACAAACTACACAACAAGCAAACTAACTCCCTCCCCATCCCCTACTATTTCAACGTATTTTTTCGGTGGTTTTGATGGTGCTGCAGTGACTCAACGTGTAAGTCCCTCTCTCTCATCTTGATCATCTCTCTTATCTTTTTTCTGCTTCTTATTAAGGCCGAATGTCGTCGCCCTTGCTAGCCAGCTAAAGTAACTTCTTCCAAAGTTGTAACCAAACGAGCCCTCAAAGAGAAAATCTAGTTGAGAAATGATGCCATCGACCCAGAACATTAGGCCACATAAAAGGAGATGAGACAAAGTTGGAGGCTACCGTCACCGCACATCACATTATCACGTCTTGATAAGTAATGAAGATAGCATGAAAGTCCATATTCAAACTAAAGGTATGTTTTTGGTGGTACTAAAACTAAAAAGTTTCAAAATTCCATCAAAAGTATACTCTTCCATCTGGTCTGAAGTATAGGGCGGTCTTCTAGAGTGTTTTGGCTTGTGTGTGCATCCATGCTCAGCGAATTTCAAGTTCAAGCTACTAATTTTGGACCCTCCTTTACAGTGTAGACACTACAAAGCTATAAACCCTAGTTCATTAGACTACAAATAAGTTTGTCTTTCAACTAAAATGTAATTTGAACCAAGCAAATGATCTTCAATTTAGAAGCGTTCTAGTACTATTTGCTCATAAAAACACCTAGTTTTTTAATCATATTTTCCCCAATTTTTTATATTTTTTTAATTTTTAAATTTTAAAATAAAAAATACTGAATTTACCGGAATTCCAGTTCCCGTATACTACCGAAAACGGAAAATTTACTGAAGTTTCGGCGAAATCCGACAAAAAAGTTAAATCCTGTGTGGTCTAGGCTGCCGTGCATTGTTGCCAGGCACCTGATCGATCATCATCATCGGAAGACAATTCACACGGCACAAAGGGTGCGTATCGGGGGCAAGCCCCACTGCGCCGCAGTCCTCACGGTCATCCGGCAGTCCGCTCAGGCTGAAGCTAGTATCAGGGGCAGGCCCCAGTGCGCCGTGGTCCTCACGGTCATCCGGCAGTCCGTTCAGGCTGTAGCTAAGGGATCCCCTATATGGGACGCCATAAACACTGTTACGGTATTGTTCTGCACGATAGACAGAGACATATTTAGAATAGTTATGGGGATGGGGGATCCCCTAGCTTCAGCCTCGAGCAAAGGGGAGCTGTATGGCGTATGCTGAGGACGAGGGAATTGTCATATATCCCCGTGCAACGGCGCAGCGTTTATTAGGATCTAACGTGAGATTGCACAGAAACCATGTTGTTATACCAAGAGGTAGCATGTTGATAAGTTTGATGGAAACCATGCATGCTCCAATTATATCTAACATAATAATGTTTGATCTTATGTGTTTTTGGTGGATACCGTGGTGATTTTAAGATTTTTATTGCGAGAGGCCGAGGGCGTTGGATTTGTTTTTGTGTGCAGGTTTCGTGAGCAGCCTTTGAGAAGTTGCAATATGCTTTTTGATGTTGGGTGACGGCCAGCGAACTCTCTTTTGGACGGACTCCTGGGTCAATGGCAAGTCGGTTGAGGGCGTGGCTCCGGCGCTGCTGGGGCTGGTCTCCAAGCAAGTTAGATCCTCGCAGACCGTCGCCGTGGCGTTGTCCGATGGGAGATGGATCAGGGAGCTAAGGGGAGAAGCACGGTTCAAATGACCAGTCAGTTCCTGAGGCTTTGGGATTTGATCCGAGACGTCAACCCTTCACAATCTCAGGATAGGCTTGTGGCGGAACCGCCGATTTAATACGGGCTAAGTACACCTGCCACCACTGGCCCACAGTGCACTTAGACCAAACTAAACTCGGTAGTCCGTCGAGCTACCCAGAAGGGCACTCGATGAAACCATCTCCCAGGGATGCCGACATCACACACGTTAAGCTCTCGGAAGAGCCACAACAATTACAACAACCCACCATTTCATACAGGCACAATTTGATTGAGTACAAATATTTTTGCTCAAAAGGAGTACAAGGTAGTGAAAAAGAACTTCAAATTAAACCTCGCAGCGGAATACATATCGTTACAAGGATGTAACGTGCAGCGGAAAGTAAACATCAAGTATGACCTCGAGCCCACCGTAGTCATCCTTGATCGTAATCTGATATGCACCTAAAGGAAAAATATCAACAACAAACGGTGAGTTCGTGGGGAACTCGTAGGACTTACCCGTGGGCGGTTTCAGCCCGACACATTTGAGATTATGCAAGACTTTTTGGTGGACTGACTTCTAACCCGCATAAGCTTACTAGAAGTGGGTCCTTAGCCATTGATTGTTTATTTAAAACATGTTATCGTAAGATAGCAGGATTTGACAGCTGCTACCCCTTAGTTATGATTATCAACAATATCATAGGGGGAAAACTTGCAGAGAAAATAAAACATAAACGCATGCCCCGTCCCAAGATTCGTAGAGCCCCCATCGAACTCTTGGGAGTAGCCGTCTCAGGAGCGATGCCCCTATACGTCGGGTCATCTCTCCCTCGACCTCGAAGCATCTCCCAAATCCATCAACCTCCTCTCAGTGGATGGGCAGCACTATGAATAGTCGGACGGATCATACTTATCTAAGCATGTTGTATATAAAACATGAATATAAGCATAAAGTATTTAAGTTGTTACTACGTTGCCCGTCAGTGATATTTGGCATTCTCACACCTGGTGAGCATCAGCGATTCGAATCGATTTTTAATTCCCGGGAATAACTAGAAAATGCCAGGGGCCCATATGCTTACTAACACGACGGCTTTCCCACATATAGTCCCCCTTCTCCACTTGTCCCATCCCAAGTTCGATTCACTCCCGCCTGACTCCCGGGTTGTGCCCCCATGACGAGCCTGCCGACATCTCGGTCTCCCCGTCATGAGCACCAAGCTCCCCCGGGCCACCTTCCTCTCAACCAGTGGGTAGGAACGTGTTTCTGTTCTTCGGATGGCACAAGTAAGGTTTCACCGGTCCCATTTCCCGGATAAGCATTCTAGCAATGTTATGCCAATCAGCAGGCGAACAGCGGACGGGCCTTAATCGACTCGGGCGGAGTCCACCAACACATTATCACAAATCTCATCATATCAAACCATATCACCGCCCGGTCTCAACTTATCATAAGTCATAACAGATTGCCTTTCGATCCAAGGATTTGTAAAAACAATTTGTAGGCCCTATCATCTCGCGAGTGAATACCTTCACTCGTCTTCTACCGTCTAAGCATGCCTAAGCATAGACTTCGTTTTATCCTTTCTACTTTGGGCATCAAGGATTTATGCATGTGGGGTTTCATAAAATCCCTAAACGTAATGCACAAACAAGCATAGGGTGGTGAGACTCCCTAGATAGGTGAAAATGCCTAAGGGGCCTACCTTCGTTGTCGACAACTTGAACAAACTAAGCTACCGTTAGTTTGTCGGGTTGTGAGGCTTTGCCCCAGGCAACCCCTTGAAACAGGGACGGTTTTATCAGCGACACGCCGTCTTCTGGCACCGGGTGCACGGGCTCGTCTTCCGGCCACTGGGTTCGTGACTGCTTCTGCGTTGGTCCTTCGTTCACGGAATCTATATGCATGACATAGTGCAACATAAGCGTAACGAATGCAAAAGCGTGCATGATATGCGTAAAAGATATATTCATGGGAATTATTATCTAGGCAATTCACTTAAGTATTCCTTACGTAAAACTTGCTCCACACGAAAGGGACTCAGATTATTACTAGGAATCTATACGAACCATCCCCGAGATGCACTACAGCTATCGCCTATAAAAGGACATATGAACATGTATTGATTCTAAGGCCTAAACCATCTTATAGACCCTAATCATCCTCACACATGCGCATTTGTGAGTTAAAATATGCACTTGAGTTCTCGTAGTTACACAGCTCCATTATCATGAGAGACATGCACAAATATACTTTTTGGGAACTAGATATCATGCACAAGCTACCACATTTTTCGTGGAATTCTCTTAGCACCCTAAAGCCATCTTTTCCATTTATCTAGTTCCCCAAGTCAAGATTTGTCATTTTCAAATCACCGTTAACTCTTAACATGCAGGGGCTCATATTTTACCGGTGAGACACTCATACTACCTAAAGTATATGAAAAATGCTAGAGAGTTAATTTGAGCATATTCTTTGTAGCTTCCATTTCCTAGGTTGAATAAATACACATACACATGTATAATGGCAAAAGGGTAATTTAACCGCAAGTGCTAGGGCTACAAAAATTTACATGGTGCTACAATGCCACAAGAAGGCTACTGTCCAAGTTTCATGGCCTTTGGAGTTCATTTAGTCCACTTTTGTCATTTATCCCGATTAATCATGCCTGCCACAAACCAAGGGCAAAAGAGATATTTCACATATCCACATCATACCCATTCGATAGATCTATTCAAGAGGAGTCTAATGCAACTTAGTCTGTCCATTTTGGATTTTTCTGTGATTTTATATGATTTTTCAAAGTTCAAAACCCAAATAATACATATTAACCCTAGATCCGGTACCTATACGTAATTAACCATAACCTCCAGGGGCTAGACTGCTAAATCCGCGAGACTCACTGCACAGCGCCCGGACTTAAACATAATTACACAAAACCGCAGGGGCTAAATCGCAAATCTACCTTTCTCTTCTTCTTCCTCGCGTCGGGGTGGAACACGGCGCGCGGCTCGGCGTTCCGACGCTTGCGCCGGCGCGTAGGGGCGGCGTCTTGGAGCCGATGCGGCGGCCGGAGGTGTTCCCGACCGCGGGCTACCTTTCCCTCTAGATGTCGTCGCCCGGGGTGGAGTGGGGAGGCGGCGCGGCGGCGGTGAACCGGCGCGGCGCGACGGCGCGCGGAGGCGGTGGCGCGGCCCCGATTCCGGTGGTGGAGGCGGTGATTCGCCGAGCCGAGGGGTGCTCGAGCCGCGCGCGGGCCGGGCGGGCTTAGGGGCGGCGGTCTGGAGGCGCGGGATTGGCCCAGAGAGGGCTCTCCACGGCGAACCGACGGCGGCTATGGCGGTGGCGGGTGGGCGCCCGTAGGGAGAGGTGGAGGAGGCGACGGCGAGGGCTGAGGAGTAGCCGGGGTGACGGAGGAGGGTGAGGCGAGCGCAGGAAGCGCGTCGGACGGGGCGGAGACAGCTTGCGGCGGCCGGTGTGTGAGCTCGCCGCGAGCGCGGCTCTGGCGGGCGGCGCGCGGCGCTCTGTGCTGATGGAGGCAGAGAGAGACCTGGGAGCGAGGGAAGAGGGCGCGGGCGAGTGGAGGGAGGTGCGGCGACGCCGGGGCACGCGTCAGGAGAGAGGGAGGCGGCTCGGACGGAGAGGGCCGGAGGGGCGGGGGCGCGAGCTTGCCGCGGCTCCAATGGCGGCCGCGCCTCTGCGCTCGGGGAGAGGCCGGGCAGGGAAGGCGAGGGCGAGGGAGCGAGTGAAGGAGGCCGCGGACGCGTCCAGGTGAAGGGGAGGGCGCCGGGGCAGCGCGGGCAGGGGCAAGGCGCGGCGGCAGAGCCCGTCGGCCGCGTGGCCTCGGCCGTGCCGGGCGCCGGACGGCGGGTACGCGCGGGAGCAGGAAGGAGGGGAGGTGACGCGGCGTGGACCCGGTGTATGGACCGCGTGCCGATGACAGGTGGGACCGGGTGAAGTTGAGAAGAGGGGTGTCCACGGACTGGGTGCACGAACTGATGGGCGCGGGATCGAGTGGGGCCCGCAACCGCTGTCCGCGCGGGATGGGATCCAATGGGCTGACGTGTGGGGCCCGCATGTCATAGACACAGCGAAAAATTGAAAAATCCCGAAATGGGAAAAACCCAGTTTGACCGCCTGGACACCTTTTGGAAATCGACACTTTTGGGCACCTTAGAGGCCGAATTTGAAAACACTCCAATTGGGAGATTTGTTGTACTCTTTGTGATCTACAACTTTGTCAAAACACTTGATACCATGTTCTGTGTAAAAATGTGGTTTAAATTTGAATTCAAGCTGTTCACCACAGTTTGACCAACAGAGACTATTAGTTTATAAAATCTGAAAGTCCATTTTGTGTCCACTTTCATACGAAGAGTTTTATATCAATATTGTTCATAATTTTATTGCCTACATTTTTGTCAATATAACCATTTCAAGATTATGGCTGTAAGACCAATGAAATTTGAATTTACTAAGTAGGTCAGAGTTGGGCAGATTTCACAGATCTACAAGAAAGCACCTAAAGCACCATCCAAACTACTGTGCATGTTAATACTCCATTGACCAAAGTTGTTCAACACCCCTTCGCCTACAAATTTGGTAATATAAGTCTCACCTAGATCACCACATATTTCAAACTACAAGCGCAATTGTATTCGGGGGTTTGGTCGAAAGCGGGTTTACCTTGTGTGGAGCCTTTCTTGTTTTCAAATTTTGTAGTATCAAACGAAGTCCACTTACATCCACAATAGATGCATTTAAGAGGTGATGAGTTCGATTCCATTTCATATAAAAGAAAATTCTTGAGTTGTATAGTCCAAACAAAAGAAATTTCAGAATCAATTTGGGAAAATGCAGAAATTTTTGACTTAGTTGTTTCTCCACCAAAACCTAATACTCTCTAAGCGTGATTTAGTCCTAATTCATCACTAGCTTTTGTATAATTTTGTGTTAAGGCTTCTGAGATGCCAGGGGCATCACAAGGCTGCTCTGGCGGTGGTCGTCTAATGGGCAGTTCAGCGTTCGCTCGGCGTATCGTGTACTCCATGAGGGCTTCGTCCACCGACCGGAGATCGCCATCGTCTAGAAGACCTGGGCGCCGCTTAGGGTGAAGCTGTTCTTGTGGCTGACCTGGTAGCGGTGGATTTGGACGGCAGATCAGCGACGACGACATGGCCTTGAAGCTAGGGCTACCTGCTATTTATGCAATTCGGCAGATGAGACCTGCGATCAACTGCTAGTCGAATGCAGCTTCACCCAGCGGGTTTGGGACCGGGTTCTAACGCCGCTTGGAGTACACCGGCCACCGACGAATGGCTGCCACTCGGTTCTTGAGTGATGGCAGCGGCTGAGAGAGATTTGGCCTGCCAGCGCAAGACGAGGCGGTGACTCTCTCTTTGCGCTGGTTGCTTGGATGATTTGGAAAGAACGCAATGCTAGGTGCTTCCGGGATGAAACTTCCATGGTTGACTGCGTAGTCTCTTCCATTAGGTGCAGCGCCGGCGAGTGGGTGAGGGCAGCTGTGAAACGCCCCAGTTTCCATAATGGGACTAAAATGTGCTTTATTACCATCTCAGGGTTTGGTAATTACATTCTTACATCAGAGTGATACAGATCCGTCCTAACGGGTCGGACATCAAAGGGGCGCAGCCCTGAATCTTGCGCCCTGAATCTAAGCAGCAGAATATAAAACGTAGGGCTAAATTTCCACACGTCACGATTGGGAAGTAGGTCGTAGCCCTCAATCTAGTAGGTACACGATGGTTTCTCCATCTCTGTAAACCAACAACAAAGCAAGGGTGAGTACATACGTACTCAACAAACCCATCTTCCTCCATAAGGAGTAGGGGTATAGCTATATCTATATGCAAATCATATCTGGAGCTTAGGAAATTTGCATGAAAACATTTTGTATGCAGGGTTTAAGCTAGTCCAACAAGTTTTAGTCATTCAAAAAACGGGGTTTTTCTCAAAAAGGGGGTGCCATTAGACTTGCCGGTCCACATGACCAATGACCTTCCAGCCATCACACTTTCCACAGGGTTCTATCCCCGTAGCTTAGCATCCACCAAAGACCACTTTGTTCCCAATCCAAAACCAAACCAATTCCAACCATTTTTAGTTTATGAAAAGTGCTAGTTGAAGAATTAAGCCGTAACTCATCCATACCAGTGGACTCGGACTATTCGAATAGATTTTACTCTAATCAGAGGTTGTACTAATTCCCACAAGTTGGACTCAGCGACACTTACCTCTAAATAAGCGTCCGAATTCCAAACCAAACCGTTGCCTTTGTTTCATCACATAGCAGTACTTTAGAGGTTCGGGCCACCGAGCCGCACCCTGGTGTCCCTCGACACCCCCTCGGCACACAACCCTTTCCCTTGCCCCTTGTGCGCCAACACAGAAGCTACTAGGCTATCCACTCCGGCTCGGCAGAGCCAATGCCTCATACAGAGCGAGTGGTTGTACTAAAAGAGTTAGGCAAGATGAAAATCAACGCGGTCCTTACAGAGCTCAGGTAGAACCATTAACACCTTACATCGCTCGACACCGCGAGCATCCACCTACCCGGTCATCTCCACGAAGACCGAGACCTGGGTAACCGCGGGTTGCTAAGTTACCTGTTCATACCCTGCCCTTTAATGGCGTATCCTGACCCGTGGGCCGTTTGCCGGGGTTCTTCCCCATTTTATTTCAAAACACACACAACCTTCCTTATTCCCAAACCCATCAAGTTTCACAACCATAATCCTAACTTATCATCAAGATTATGATAGATATAATTAATGAGCGTTCCCACCTATGCGCACTATATCTAAAATAGGCTTAGGTGGCTGTATATTTGTGGGATTACCATAGCAAGCAAAACATACAAGTTTTTATGTGATTAACAGGCCAAGGGTTGTGGTTGTAAAACATAGAAATTTTATGCATCAAGTGGGCTTGCCGTGCAAATTGTTGACGACGCGGATGGTACATCGGCTGAGGGTCTACCCTTGGTCGAGCACGTTGTTACTCCAACTGTTGAGCGCGATGGAGTGCTAACCACTCGACGTGACGACACAGCATCCGCTGCAAACGCCGGTTACTAGCTTCGAGCCTAGTAAGGGCCCTTGCGAGGGACGTACCGGTTAGGATATCCGGTATAACCTACGTGCACAAACAAGGAAACACATACATCGAGGCATAACATGAGCTCAACACGATGGAAAGATGTGTTTGGGGAGGGTAGAGATTATTTGGACGATTTGTTAGTGGCGCTTACCAGTGGTGGTGGCTCCGGTAAGGTGCGAGGGGCAACTGATTGGGCTACAAACTGCCGACCACGACAGTAGTCACGGTAGGGGTTGTTGCGGACATGCCAGGGGGGAGGATGTGGGCTGCCATGGCGAAAACAGAAACGACGAGATGGTGGCCGCATGACGATGTTGGGGGAAAAGTCTTTCGTGAGATAGACGGGACGAAAACCAATGGAAGAAGATATTCAGATGATTTTTTTGGGGCGGAAGGTTTTTGTGAAATAGAATCAATATTCAGATGATTTTCGATATCGTCATCATCTAAATTGGAATTGGGAGGATCAAGGCGAGGATCTTTTGAGTTGCCAGAGAGTAGGTGGTCAACGGCATCACACCAGGCACACAAACTTGTGTGGGACCAGTGTGAAGCACTGACTGGGCGTAGGACGCATCATGGTGGCATGACGGCGTCTTCCGGCCAGGGAGAATGACTACGTGGAGTGTATAGATGGATAGATCTTGATTTTAGATGAATTTAGGCGCAAGAATCGCCCAAATCGGAGTTCGAACGGAGGAGATATGGGGTATACAGTGGCTAGGGGGTAGATTTAGACTTTCTGGAAAGTTGGAGGGCTAGAAATGGACTTTTTCTGAATTTTTGGCCTGGGGGAAATGAACTTGGGCTGGGGTAGTTTTCGGCCTGGCGCGGCCCAACGCGCGCGGCCTGGTGGGCCAGCCCACCAGGCGCGACGGCGAGGCCGACGCCGTGACGCGGGGCCCACGCGTCAGCGACCACAGGCGGGCGACGGCGTCATGGAAGGCGACGGGGTCGGGTTCGGCCGAACCGGCTCACCGCGAAGCGAACCACCAGCGGCGGGCGGCGGCGGTTCTCCGCCGTCCGACCGGTTCTGGTGACGAGGTCACCCCCGTGAGCGCCGGGTCGGGATGGTGGACCCTCCTAGGGTACCGTGGGTGGGGGTTGGTGGCTCGGGATAGGGTCTTGACGGCGACGTCGTGGGGACGCGCACTGGCGGTGAGGCAGAGCATGCGCGGCGGCTCTGGTGGGGGTGGAAAAGTGACGGTGAGGGGCCGGGGAGGTAAGGGAAGGCGAAACGGAGCTCGGGACGGAGTTAATTGGAGAATGGTGGTCGGTGGTGGGAGGATTTTGATGGCGGTGCGGAGCTCGCGGTGGTGGTCACGGCGGGGGTGGCACACCGGAGCAGAGAGAGGAGGGAGGGAGGTTTTGGCATGTCACCACGTCGAGGTTGTCCTCGGGCGGATTTTCGAACCGGAGAGTGGTGAAGGGTGGGGCGGAGGGCGACGATGGCGGCGAAGGCTATTTATAGCCGGCGCGGCGGTGCTGTGCGAGCGGCGGGGTGTGCGGCGGCGATGTGCAGCGCGGTGCGCTTCCCAAATGGCAGAGCGGTGCGGTGTCCAAGTGGCGGAGCGGCGCGGCGGCGGGGCGATGTGGAGCTGGGGCCGGGCATGGCGCGGCGTCACGCGTCGCGGTGCGGAGCGGGGCCAAGCAGGGCTGTCGCGCCGCGCGGCGCTAGCGAGGGTGCGGGGTCGGGCAGCGTCGTGGTGGGGTCGGCGGCAGACGGTGGCAGGGCCGGCGGCGGGCCAGGGCTGCGCACGCGCACGCGCGCCGCGGCGCGTCCGACGCGCCGGGGAAGAAGACAAGAGGGGGGAAGAGGCTGACGGGCGGGGCCCGCATGGCGGTGAGAGGAGGGCGCGCGGCGCGGGTTGGCAGGCCGCGGTGGGAGGCGGCTGGCGGGCCGGTTCGGCCTGGTGAGGGGGAGGTGGGCCGCGGGGGGAGGATTCGGTCCAAGGGGGTTTTCCCTTTTCCTTTTGGATTTTTGGATTGGGAATTTGGGAGGATTTTGGAGAGAATTTGGAGATAGACTTTTTGGAAAAACTTTGTGGAGATTTTTGGTGGGGCTATATGGAATATTTGTAGATTCTTGTTGAGCTCATATTACACACAAACAAACAAGATTTTGAAAATTGATTTTAAATTAGGGGAAGATTGAGAAGAAAAATTCCGGAGCTAATTTTTGGGGTGTTACAAGGTGTGAAGTGCCTCGGTCGTTTGTTTCGGGAGTAGTCAGCTTGTGTTGAGCACCAGCCCGACCGGTATATTTGTTAAGTCTGTAATCGAACTGTTCTTCTATTGACAAAGATGCGCAGCTCTTCTGCGTATTAAAAAAAAATGTTGCAGCCCCATATGTATCTCTCTTCTCTGTTTACCTTGTCCAAGTGATGATGCGATGTGTGGAGCAAGCGTGGCGTATGGCACCACTGGTATTGTGACAAGGGCACACGGCCACATGTGGCGGAGTAGGGTGTTTGCGGCATGTGGTATTTGAAGGGGCCAGAGGAAGCACCCTAATGCATGACGCATCGTTATTAAATTAATAGTATATCATCAATTCTTCTGTTTCTTTTTATTTATGAAAATAATCTACTCTCAATGTTTTCTATTTTTGGTAACATAATAACATTATGGATTTACTAAAAGTATTTCAAATTTATGGTACAAATGTTCTAGTAAAATATTCGAACTTCCGTATCAATGTTCTAACCTTACAAAAATAGTCTATCCTCACATAAATATTTTTAGAATATAGTATTTACCTTCACAAGAAAATATTTTACTTCCACAGAAAACAATTGAAATATTTTACTTTGATAAACAAAATAATATACCTTTTTCAAAAATAATATTGTAATATAAAATTCTACATATAGAAATACAATATTTTACCTTTATGAAATATTCTGTTTGTACCATGAAAATCTAAAATAGTCTACCATAAAGAATGAAATTTTCTATCTTTGTTAGACGAATATGCTAAGTTCGAAATAATGATATCCATGGTACTAGAAAAATAAATAAATAAATAACAAATAAGATAAAGAGTACAAGGTAAAAAACACAAGTTACAAAGGGAAAAAACTAAGTGATGAAACAGGATATTCCAAAATTAAACGGAGAGGGGTGGATCGGATGGTCCCGCGGTTGGCAGATGGCAGATGCACACCACCGGTTCCCTGTTGTGCTTGAGTAAACACCGGATTCATCTATTAATCTTCAAGCGAGAAGCACAGCCATCAGAGTGGCGCAGCGGAAGCGTGGTGGGCCCATAACCCACAGGTCCCAGGATCGAAACCTGGCTCTGATATGAGAAGGCTTCCAAATTTTTTTTTCCGTTTTCCGTTTTGTCCAAGGCCTGGTGTGAAAAGGACCAAGAACCACGGACGCGGATGATGTTCGACACTCGACCCGTCGACCGTCACACTCTCGACCCTAATCCATCTGGTCGGTCGGTCTGACAAATCTCCGTACCACGTCGCGTCGCTCGACGAGCCGTGGGCAAATTCTACTGGATACAACCAAGAATCAAAAGGCTATCTTCCCTTGCTATAACATTTGGTTATACTTACATTACATAACAACAATGCATCTTCAGTTTCTTTTCCTTTTCTATTACCCTTTTAACTACACCAAACAATGCATCAACCCATGTTACACACAGACTAGGTAAGGCAAGAAGAGAAATGCACAAGTGCATGCGCTCATCGTGTGCTGGCTACAGCTCCACGGATTCGTAGGTGGCGGAGTAGTCCGGCATGCGGTGCAGGCACCGGAGCACGCTCTCCGCCACCTGCTTGGTGGAGGCGTCGCCCCTGTGGAAGGCGCTCACCAGCAGGGCCGGCAGCGCCCGGTCGCTCGTCACCTCCCTCACGCACCGCTCGCCGCCGTGCGCCAGGAATCTCTCCACCGCCCAGAAGCACCTCCGCGTCAACGTCCCGCCTCCGCCGGCGCTGTCTCCCCGCCCGTCGTCCCGGTGCTGCCGCAACGCCCGCAGCACGTGCCGCGCAGCGTCGTGCTCCGCGAGCACGGCCACGCCGCTCGTCACGTCCACCGCGTCGTCCATCAGCGTGCACAGCGCACCGAGCGCGGCCTCCACCACGCGCCCGTTCTCGTTGCTCTCCAGGACACATAGCAGGCCCTCCACCGCGCCGGCCTCCACCAGGCAGAACGTGGTGGATGGGGAACACACGCCGCGGTGCACCGGGCAGACCCGGCTGTGTGCTGGTGGCCTCCGGTTGTCATGGACCCGCCCGGCGTGCGCCTCGCGCAGGCGCCGGATGATGTTCTTCTTCTTCGGGCGTCGGTCCTCGGTCGGGGGCTGAGAGAGGTTGGGCGACTGGCTGCTGAGGTTCTCGAGGCCGACTGCGGCGAGCCGCTGCACCTCCTCGCTGCCCGTCGACCGCACGAGGAGATCAGTGAGCACTGAAGTGAGGTTATGATCCATGGCCGCCAGGAGCACGTCTGGGTCATACAGCGTCGTCGTTAGCCGGACGAGTATGCCCACGAGCCCCTCCATGTACGCCTTTGTGTGACGACTTGTCCGTGTCTCACCGCGCTGTATCTCCTCTATCTTGGCTAGCACGGTCGCCACGGCGCCCCCGTTGAGCAACGCGATGTTCAGAGCAATGTGCTGGCACGGCAGCTTCGCCAGTAGCGTCGCCGACACTTCGTGCCGCTCGGTGATCCGCCCATGCAGACCGATGCTCTTGACAAGCTTCCCTGGCTGCCCCGAGGCCTTGCAAAGCTTCTGGGCAATGGTGTGCCCCATCTGCGAGGACAATGCAATGAGAAGCCTCGTTGCAGCGATGCCAAGCGACTCTGTCAGAGAGCCCATGAGTTCAATCACAGTCTGACTGCTGTCCTGTTCCTTCATGACCGAGACCACGGTGGCGAGAGGCTTAGGGAGCGCGGTGAGCGCAAGCAGCAACCGCACAATGCTGAGGTTGAGGGTGTCAGGCATGGAGCACTTGAGCATGTGAGCAAAGTTGTACACTGAGTACTTGGATGTCATGACATGGCCTTCCTTGTTGACGACGATGGCCTCAGGATCCAATCCAGACTCAACGATGTTGGCTAGCACAGCAGCAGCCTCCGTCTTTGAGCCCATGGGCTCATCATCAATCTTCCGAATGAAGAGCTCCTCGACCATGACTGGGACAGCACCAGCGTCCACAAGCGTCTTGCCATTGGGGTGGTGGGAGGAGATCTGTACCAGGACGTCGAGTGCTGCCTTTCGAATGGCAGCATTGCCGCTGTGCACCATCTTGATGAGGATCTCCGATGCACTACCAGCAATGTTGATGGTCATCTCCTGCTTCTGGACCAGCTCACCAAGGTAGCTCACCATCTCCATTTGCACATCTTCTGACCCTGTTTTGTGTAATCATGTCATTGTAAGCTCATGGCAGTGTCATGGTGTGGTTTGCAAGAACAAGAACTACACAAGAAACAATAGTATCCTATGAAATCACATTCCATGGGTCACCTAAGCGTGTTTCAGGTCGAATTTATCTAGTTAAAAAAAATAAAACCTGTCAACATTCACTTAAGAAAGATGTCTTACTTTTGCAAGATAAAAAAGGAACAATTTTGTCCTTACTTTTGTTCAAACACTCAAAAGGAAAAATTCCCAGTGAACTCAAATGGTATGTTTTCAGAAATGGGATGGATATTCAAAAAGAACTTATGCATTGAAAATTTTAAACTATTCATTTATGGTTTTGATTTTGATAGGGAGGCGAAGAATGTCGTTTTGCACTCAACATTGCAAGAACTAGTTTGTGTCGTTATCTTAACGCAGAGAACAAATTTAAAAATTTCTCTACATAGGCCAAATCTTACCTTCAACTAGGTGTTTTTGCAGAGGATCCAAGTAGCCACTTTCAGCCATGTACTTGATATTCTTCGGGCACTTCTCCAGGTTCTTCAGGACCTCTCCAGCCTTCTCGGCAGCAATAGGATCATCGGAGTTGTTGAACTTCATTGTGGTGAGGATCAGTATGCTCCCAGCAGTTGATCCAATGCTCTCCAACAGTAACTCTGATTTTGAAAGCTCTACCAAGAAAGAGATGGCTGCATGCCTTTCATCAGGACTACTGCTGGACAACAGCTTTATTGTCCTTGAGACGGCTCTGGTTTTCGCTATGATTTCCTAGATGTCATGAAAACAAACTTAGTTAAATGCAAGATGATCAGGAGATGAAGCAGCACTTCAGCACAATTTCAGTACAATAATAGCATAATAATTTGCCAGGATTTTGGAAAAGATTAAAGATGACAAAAGGTTGAAATATCTTGGACACACCCTTCCTGCATCATCCTCAACCAACAGGCAGAGAAGGTCCAGGGAGTCACAACGAATAAGTGCATCCTTGTGGTCCAGAAGCCGTGCAAGGAACTTGGTGATTCCAATCTTGTGCATCTGATCCCTGTTCTTTCTTCTCAGCCTAGCCAGTAGCTTAAGCTCATGTATGGCCTCAAGCACCATCGCCTCTGTGGTTGCCATAGAGAGCGCAGTACGTGCGATCCTGATCCGTGTTGCTTCATTCCTCGTAATCCATTCAGCAATTGTGTTCTTCAATGGAATATTACTCCTCAGTGTCTTGCTCTGCATTGCCATCTTTGTAACAGGACATATCACAGGTTCAGAGCCATCTGTAAACTTCTCAAAGTACTCCTCAATGGCTCTCCTGTCATAAGTCACACCACTCTCTGTTGTCACTGGATCAACCATAACCGTGTTTGTGAGAGGACAAAAGAAAGAATCATACAATGGCTCCACATATTCGGCAACTTCAGGGAGTGAATTGAATGACTGGCCACCAAACTCATGTGACTCCTGGTACATTCCCTGCAGGAAATCCACCAGTCTTGGCATGTCACTGTTGTGCAGCGTTCTTCTCCTAGGCCTCTCAACTGCCAGAACCATTGACATATCACCCTCCGAGTATCCATCACACGAACGCTGATCATACAGATCATGCCGGTTCTTGACAACCTGAAGGTGTCCACTGACTGCTGGGCTGCTTGCAAAGGTCGACACCGGTATCCTGTTGAGCTCATTGCTTATATTCTTTATGACGTTGTCCAAGTCCTCAGTTATGCCCAGGAGGTCGTCGTCCATGAGCTGCTGCGCAACGGCACTGCACCTCGCGGCGAGGTCCTTGGCAAGGTCCACATTGGCAGCCAGATACTCCATTATGTGCAGCGTGTTAGTCGGAGAATTCTGCGCTTTCTGCAGCTCCACTGTGGCTGGCGCCACATGGTGGAGGTGGCTGCCGACGTCCATGAAGTTCTCCTGCTCAGCATCAACAGCTGCAGCCGACGACATGAGCTCAGAGATGGCTGCTAGCACAGACTCGGCAAGTGATGCCTTCCTGGCTTGCGCTTCACTTCGCTGAACAAAAGGGAAAGTACATGTTAGGCACCAAAGCTGAAGCATCCAAGCAAAGATGAACTTTTCTTTGGCATGGAAAAGGACAGTTCAGATTTCAGACTAGGAAGTCGTAAAGAAGAAACCTACCAGCTTCGTTCGCTACTACAAGAGTACAATTCTGCAATCTTAAGGTGATAGGGATTGATTCTAAACAATTGGACAATAGTATAATACTACAGGGCTGGCCACTTTCCCCCAAATTCCCAGCTGTTACAGATTGGTTTGCTGCAACAACCGGCATACTACTATTCACTGGGAAAACTATTGCTGCTGCTGGAGTGGGAGACGGGAGGCAGACCAAACTTTTTCAATTATCATGATCCTGTGAAGACACCCAAAAATGATTGAGGGAAAGGACGACAAAACCAGCTCAGTTGTATTGCAATTTGACAGGTTCATCTGCCCCCACGAGGTCCCCGCCGTCCAAACCCATGGAGGCTGCCGAATTTTTCTCAATTGAACCCAGAGGTGCTAAACTCGCCGACCAATCTCCCATGGACCATGGTCCCTTGTCGCAAGGAACAGCAAAGCTCAGTACGAGGGAGAAACAGGCACAAGAACAGCAATTTTTAGGAATCACACCCCAAAAGAAAAACTCGGCTAGTTTCCACCACAGCCCCCTAAACCACTGAAATCACAACGAAACAAGCAATCTGGTAGGGAGCAGCAGCGCATACATACCTGCATCCAACCAAGAAGTTGAAGAAACTGAGCTTCTTCTGCTCCCCCTCCTCCGCCGTGCCAAAGTCCTCCCGTGAGCCGAGGCGACGGGGCTAGTACGCGGTGGCCATTCCTTCTCCCCTCCCCCTTGTCTTCTTCCTCCGGCTCCCAGACAGCCACACGCACCCGGTCACCCTCACCCAGGCAGCATGGCGACCTCGTCGCCCAAGAACAGCCCCGCACCGCACGCAAGACGAGGCAGAAAGGACGGAGACCGGAGCGGTGAGAGGGATAATGGTGGGAGACCGCGCTGGCTGCTCTCGCAGACCCAGTCTAAGCAAGCGGAGGAGGTCAGGTCACCGCCGCTGTGACTCCGTCTCCGTCTCCCTCTCCCCTCCGGTCTAGAGGTTGGCAAAGGCGCCCCTTTTTTCTAATCACAAAGCTCACGCACTTGTTTATCCGCAGCATCACACATCATTCCATGGAAAAAGAGCAAAGATGTTGACCTTTTTGTTAGTAGGACAGGAGAGAGGAGACGGTGCTTAATGATCGGCCACGGATGAAGGCTTTCGCTTACAACGCACGCACACCACGCCACGCCGCGCGTCAAAACGTTGGCAGGAACCGGTGTTTTGCGCTGTTCAGAGATGAATTTCACGGCAAGTTTAGGTAAAGCGGAGTGATGGGGACACTGTGCAATCTGTTTTTGATGGCTCTGCTTTCTGGTTTCTGCACTGCACACCTGGGAAGGAGTACTCCAACGATTCTTTAATTTGTTAAAAAAAACGATTCTTTAATGAAAATCGTTAGGAACAATGATTGCCAGGTAGGGCAATGAGGCAATCGCACTCTTCGATGAGGAGAGGAGACTAGAGTAGGTTCACGTGGGACGTTTTGGAAACCAGAAAAGGGCCGTTCTGGATTCTCACGCCACCAATGGCTATATATATTCACACCCATTGAAATTAGATATTAGAGTTGTGTGCGAGGAGCAATTGCACGAGGCGACTCGGGCGGAGCCCCCACCAGCCCCTCGCCGGCCCCTTCCCTGCCTCGCCGCCGTCCGAGCTCGTGGCCGGGAAACCCGCGCCGGTGCAAGGATGGTGGCGGCGGCGGGGCTCTCTTCTTTTCTCTTCGCGGGAGGTCCTTCCTACGCGTCTCCTCTCGCTTCTCTTCATCGTTTTGGGTCACCAGTCTTTCTGGCGAGCCTACGGGCTAGATCCGGCGTGTCCCTGCCCGGATCCGGTGGCCCCTTTGGTGGATCTGGCTGGGGGCCGCGGGCCTGCCATGCTCAGACGCTTGGTAGCGGCGGCGGCGGCGCTCCTCCTCCCCTCCGTTCGTCTCGTCGTGGCAGTTGGAGGAGGCTTCCCCCGTCCAGTGCGGGCTTCAGCGCCCTCCCTCCTCTGCGCTTCCGCTCTTGTCCGCCCCTCCGGTGTGCTGCTTTGGGTGGTGGAGGTGCTGGGGCGAAAGCCTGCCTTGGTTGCTGCCAGGGCCGACGACGACGGCGCCAAAGGCGTCACATTCTTCGTTGGAAGCGTCATCGTCAGCACCTTCCCCCTCCGTGGGGATTCTCCATAGGAAAACTTCCTTGCCTGGGTTAGCCCGGGCTAGCGGCGAAGGCGTGCAGCGTCGTTTCCCTCCATGGAGGCGTCGCTTTGGAGCCCCACGACGCCTTTGGTGGTGACCGACTTTCGCGGTGGGTTGGTGTCGTGCCTTCTCGGTTCTGCTGCCCACCTCGCGCGCACCGCTTTCTCCTGGCTTGAGCTGCTTGGTCGAAGTCGGAGCTGCTTCCTGCAGGGTCGGTGAAGCTGGGCAACGATGCCGGCTGCGGCTCTCTAGCTAGGTGGGGTGGTGTTCGGTGTATAGGTGCTGTTGCCTTGGAGTTCTGGCCGGTGCTCACTTTGAAGGTCAGTCCTACTGTTCGCGGTAGCTGGTAGGCTTGGAGGCGAGCGCTACGGTGAAGTCGGAGCTGCTATGCTGCTGGTTGCAACCTAGCTCGGCAACGATGACACTCGGTGCGCTCTTCGGTGGCTGCTGGTTGTGGCAAATGGGGGAGGTCTGGTGGAGAGAATCGGAGCTGCTCGGCCTATGGCTGAGCTCGGCAACGACGATTTGCACCAGGTTGGAGATGAGCGCTACGGTGAAGTCGGAGCTGCTACGCTGCTGGTCGCAACCTAGCTCGGCAACGGTGACACTCGGTGCGCTCTTCGGTGGCTGCTGGTTGTGGCAGATGGTAGAGGTCTGGTGGAGAAAATCGAAGCTGCTCGGCCTGTGGCTGAGCTCGGCAACGACATTTTGCACCGGACTGCATGGTTTGTTCACGTATCTTGTGTGGAGTGTTTATGTTGTGCGGCATGTGTTGATGTAACCAATCCAACTGGCCAGTGTTGTGTGTTGTGCGACGCGTGTGATGACCCAATCCAACCGTCCGGGTGTAAAAGTTTTGGGTCCGGTTTTCTTTAAAAACGGAGCCAACTCTTCTTCTTAATTGAAAGGCAGAGCTCCTGCCATTTACATTAAAAAAAAACATAGATATCATATCTGTTCTTAAATATATATAAGACGATTGTTTGTTTCTCCAACTTACAACTTTGATTGTTCGTTTCATTTAAAAATTTTATTCAAATATATCAAAACACAACTCATACTCAAGTTACCTTTAGAAATAAAACAAATCACAACAAAAAAATGATAAATAGAAAATTTGTTTGATTAATCGACTGGTGCAACTTGTGAAAAAATTAATCGGGTCATACATTTATGATGGAGCGGATACGCGGTTTTTTATATTCCTTAAACACACAATATTTTTATTAATGATTGTACTCCCCTCCTTAAAGGTTTGAGTAGATTAATTTAGATTTGTATCAATGTATTTTGTATATATGATTAGATCATCAACATCCATAGAAGTATAAATAAAAAAAGACTAAAAACTACCCCTCCATATTTAAATATAAGTCACGGTTGTCTTTTTTCTAAAACTTCAATCGCTCATCTTATTTAAAAAATTTAATTTAATTTATTTTCTTATGATTTGTTTTATCGTTTCAAATAGTTTGACCATAATTGGTTTGCTTATATATTTACACCGAATTTTTGAATAAAGCGAAGAATTGAAGTTTTAGAAAAAATCAACCGCAACTTATATATATTTAAATACAAAGGGAGCATATTTTAGGACGGAGGAAATATGATATTCGAAATATCAGAAAAATTGTATATTAGGAGTAATTGCCATTCGTATTCTCGTCCTACCAAAAACAATATGCCCACTATCTCTAAACAAAAGGAGGCGTTTTTTAATCAATCTAGGAATAGACCTGTTACAGATCCCAACAATCTGGTCAATAATTAGGGAATGTGCTTAGAGCTGTGTCCTTGTGGGAATTAGAACCTCCAAACATCCTCAAGTAAAAAGTCAAACTCAAAACATGTATTTTTTTAGAGCCTCCAAATTAATTGAGACATGCTTAGAAAACAAAATGAATCCTAGAAATCCTAATGATAATAAAAAGGATATGGCCATCAATTGCATATATTACAATCTTTCTGTTTTTTATAATTAGGGTCTGTTTGGTTCTCTAAGTACTAAACACAAACTGATTAAATTTCAATACAAAACTGACTAAAACTACCAAACACCATGTACGAAAATGGGCAAACTAACTAAAATTTTTGGGCTAAACTGACTAAAAAATGGGAGAAAGACTCCCACTGCCCCTAGTCCCCCCTCCCACCCAATCCCTACGTGCTCTCTCTCCTCTCAATCTCTCTCCCGCGCACCTCCTTCCCCACCTTCCCACCGCCTCCCGCAGCCAGGATCCACCATGGGCACGCGGCAGCCTCCTCCCGCCGGGGCGCCGCCCGCCCGCGCGCCGCCTCCTCCCGTCGGCCCTGCATCCTCCCGCGCGGCGGCCTCCTCCCACCGGGGCGCCGCCCACCCACGCGCCGCCTCTTCCCGCCGGGATGCCGCCTCCTCCTGCGCGCCGGCCTCCTCCCGCCGGGCCGGAGAGGAAAGAGTATGAGAGGAGGTGCGGTGGAGAGAATGGAGAGGGAAAGAGTAGTATCGTCTTTTTGCACCTCATTAATTGCTTTAGCCCCTGCTTTTGTCCTAAGAACCAAAAGCGTGTATAAAATTTAGGATTAAAGTTTAGTCATTTTTTTACTAAAGAACCAAACAGACCCTTATCCACTACTACCATTATGACTGGTATATAGTAATACCTAAACCTATGTCTAAATTACCCACGTGTGCCATTACAAAACATAATATGATGTGCTCTCTGTGTTTTTAAATTATGTCATTTGACTTTTTTCACACCAAGATTGATCAAAACGTCTTATTCAAAATTTTTGTGCAAATATTAAAAATAAGTCATAATTAAAGTACAGAGTATATTATATGCTAAACTAAATCACAATGAAAATAATTGATAATTAAAAAATCTTTCGAATAAGATGAGTGAGTCAAACTTGGTATCAAAAAATTCAAAGGGCCTATAATTTGGAATGGATGGAGTAATTAACTCTTTAAATTATCCATTTTTGCTATTATGATAATAAATAAAATAATCCTTAAATTAAACCACCAACCTCATTCCTTTTCTATTCCTGTGTTTTCTCATATTCCTATGTTTTCTATCCCTACGTTCCAAACAGGCCCTAAATATTTTGCTAAACTAAATCAACGTTCTTGCATCTATATTATCAATATTTGCCTTTATGGGAAATAGTAGACCTATATATGTTTCTAAATTACAAACTTCTACTATAAAGAAACGTTAATATGTACAAGCACATGGGTTAATTGGCTAGTTTTCTCCAAATGCAACAGCGGTCTATTTATGTATCCTCTTTCGCGTTGTTTGCTTTTCTTTTGAACCCAAGCTAGGGATGATGGACGTGAAGCAAAGGCTACATGAGACAAAATTATTGCAGCATAGTGCTCGAGTTGTCACTCGGACTGATTCATGACTCCTTAGATATTACGTTTCGAGCCCCCTTTTATTTACTCCCCATTTGCCTCGTCATGAAGGCAATGACGGCATTGATGGGCATATGCCAGTTGCCACTGTCCATTGGTGGAATTGGAACATCGTCAAGTGCTCTAAATTTTGAGGGAAGAAAAAGGAAGCCTGTCTCCACAGTTTAATCCATTTCTCTAGCTAGCTAGCTGGGTGTTTGTGCTCCATCCGCTGGCAAAAATGACAAGACAAGCCTTTATTTAATTATTTGACCGACAATATCGTTATTAGTTGTTCTTAATTTTCTAAAAATGCATGTCACAGAATATAAAACTTGCATATGCCTTCTCCAACAGTCCAACTTATTGTTCCATTTTTGCCATTGCTAAGTGAATAGTACCGGTACCACTTGTGGATAGTATAAGTAACCCGTTTTTGCTAACAGCGCATAAATAAAGCGAAAGAAGGTCCAAAATGTTATCTCGATCAAAACACTAGAAATTAGTGGTAAACAATAATATACCAGCTTTTCTTATTCAGCAATCAAGCATCATTATCGTCAGCTTTAGGGGAATACATGGTCATTCTCTGCAAAAATTAAGGCTGTCAAACACATGGCTTCTGTACCCAACTTATAGGTCATTTAACTTTTTTGACATTAAAGTTAACTTATTTGTCTTATTCAAAAAATGTTATAATAATTGTCACTTATTTTTAGTGTGATTTAGCTTAGTATATATAATATATTTTAACTATGAACTGAATCTTCTTATATTTTCACAGATATTTTGAATAAGACAAGTTGATCAAACTTGATGTTAAAAAAATCAAACGACCTACAAATCGGAACTGAGGGAGTAACCATCTTCTTAGAATATCCCCTGGAAAAAGGTTGCTCCAAACAAGGTCCAAATGGAAATACATAACCCAACCCCACCCGGACCCAGAGCACGCATGAATATAATGACGTACAAGGGACGTTTTGAATTTTGCCAAGGTTGCAGACGGACTTGTTAGAAAATAGAAATTAAAGAGGATGGCGAATGGAAAGAAGAAAATGCAAGCTGATAAGCAGCCAGTTCTCAAAGGTCATCCACCCTGTACGGATGAGCGAGCTAACTTTGTTCGTCGTCCCAATGGAAGGCGACATAGGAGACGAGACTATGGAGAGAGCTGCGTGCAGAAATGAAATAAGGCATGTTTGGATCGTTAAAACTAATTTTTAGATTTAACTAAAAATAGCTAGATATGTTTGGTACTTCCGCTAATATATAATTGGATTTATAGCAGATAGGTCATTTTCCACAATTAGCTGCTATTAGCTAGTTTTTCTCACCTAAAAACTAATTTTTAACAGTAGTATGGGCTAAAAATTAGTTACCAATTTGTTAGACTATTTGGACACCTTAGTTGGTCGTACGTATCCAAAGAGAGCTTAGAGCCTGGATCTGGTTGGTACGACTTTGGCACGGCAGCAGCATCACATCAGCCATCAATAATTAACCCCCGCGCGCGCGTGATTAAAAGAAAAACGTACGCTTGGGTTGGATGAAGAATGATTCCAAGTCGAGCGGCCCGGATGGCGATGGCTACCTTGCTTAATACTAAATGTACATGGAGACAGCTAGCCAGTACCAGTTCGATTAGCTAGCGCCTAGCGCTCGGCCTGTCTGCATGATTATCGCTGCCTGTGACACTTGGGAGTTGGGAGCCAGGGATCGAAGAGGAGGTTTATCCATGCATTCAGCTGTCCCTATATACGTCATTGAATTGAGCAGGCCGACCGAGTCGGGGATGGGCCTGGCACGGTAGCTACAGTGCATTCATTGCGCTCATACGAGCGAAAGGGATTGCCTAAACTATGTGTTCACATGCCATGCCATGCCATGCCAAAGCTAGAGATAGAGCGAGAGGAGAGGAGCTTCGGAAATCGCCGGGATTAGCAGGGCCGTCAGGGTCGTCGTTTCCTGCCTTTCCTGGTCCTACCTGGGTTCACATGACCAGTAGCACACCATACTTCACTTGTGCTAGCTAGCTAGCTCTTTGTTTTTTTTTTTTTTTGAGAAACACGGTAAAATGCAGGTGTTCACACGCGCGGACACTCATCTCTACGAATGCACACACGCACACCCTAACTCTATGATCTCCATGGAACTGGGTTGGATCGGCATCTCGAGACTCTTGGACTGGTATCTCGAGATTTACGAAATCACCACAGGCGCCTCACTGTCGACGGAAACGTCACGAACCACCGAAAAAACAAAGCCGTTAAATTATGCAAACACCCGTGCCAAATCGAAAACTTGAACTCAGATAAACAAGTTCCACCACAAGGAACCTAACCAGCCGAGGTACGCTCAGTTCGCTGGCCAGCTCTTTGCTGTACAGACAGCTGAGTAGGAGTCTCGGGTGTGTACGTTCTGGTTCGGAACGGTAACAGCCGCAATATAAACATATAATGGTGTGAATCTCAAACCCATCTTGGGACTGGGACAGATTTTCCCTTCCCATGCACCGATCGAGTGATGACCGAGCCACCGACCGACCGACCGGCTTGGCAGTTGTTATACCCAACGGCCACGCCTGCCGCTGTGTGGACCACGTAGGTACGTATACTGGCAAGTGTGTCAGCAGCCAACAGGTGAACACGTGTACCAGTCATCTGTCACGATGAAGATGGATGGAGCACAATACCGTTTCGCAGTTGCTTCCAACGCCCAAAGTGATTTGCCACAACCGCCGAGGCTCCGAGAGCAACCACGGACGGCGGCGTGAGACCAAGATCTTTCGGGAGTGAATATAGACGCGAAAAACACTATTTACGCACTGTATATAGAGTGAAAAAACATTATTTGCGTACTGTAGACATTATGAATGCACTGTTTGGTGGCCCTGGCGTGACCAGAGCATGGGTCATCGTGGGGGTGTTGCCTTGGTCCTGCTCCCGCACCGCGCGCCAGGGCACGCGCGCGGGTCGCTCGGATGCACACGGCCCCGGCTGCTACGGCTACGAGCGCTGCCTGACGGCGACTCAGCTGCTCGCTGCCGAATTCTTCCGGGGGCCGGTCCGGGCGGCGAGACCGGAACCCGGCCCGACAGGGAACGGCCGGCGCCCCACTCATCCTGCCGTTGATTCCCACACCACATGTTCACCGGCTCATCCACCAAGAGGTTTGCGTGCCCGGTTCACGGCTAGCCCGCCGCGCCGGCCCATGCATCGCTCGCGGACCACCGTTGTGAGGCGTCGATCCAGCGAACCAACAAAGTACCCGCCTATGGGAAGGAGAAGACACTAGGCCTTTGCAAAATGTAGCTGATCAGGATTCAGGGTGCCATGTGTTAGGCCCACCTTTACGTCAATGGCCATGTATGTTTAGATGCAATGCATTTCGCAGTTTCGATGAAAAAAATATATACTTTGGTTTTAGCGATTTTTTTTTCTTCTACCTAAATTTTAGGTAGAAGAAAAAAAAAATTCGGTTTTCAGAACCACGATGATATTGCTGAAACCAAGGCCCTCTTTGGATGCCGTGGTCTTTTTGAGAAAACATGGTATTAGAAAACTGCACAAAAACCATGTTTTAGGGAAAAAATGCCTAGGGCGAAGTTTCTAAAACTTTAGTTTTGGCAATACTATGGTTTTAAAACTACAAGTTTGGTTCCATCCAAACGACTCATGGCAACATTTTAGAAAATCAGACTATTTTTTTTCAGAACTCTAAATACTTTACATCCAAATAGAGTTTAAAGTTTTTTTTGGAGTTCTAAAAACTTCACTTAAGGCCCTCCTTTTCTTTAACCATGCATGGTTTTGTGTATATCTTGTTTTTAAAGTTAGATTTTTTTTTAATAACGAGCTTTTCAAAACTACACCGACCAACATGGCTTTGTACGTGAGTTGCCGAGCAACAAGGCCGCGTACTCGTTGTGTTTCTGGTGTTGGGCCACCTTCTTCCTGTGTGTTCTGGTGTTGGACCACCTTCTTTGCTATTTGGGCCTATTTAGTTGTTTACCTTTTAGGGCTTTATATCTTTTAGTTTGTTATTTTATTGAACACTAGTGTAGACGCACAGACACGCATGGTGTGAAACACATCTCAGTCTGCATACCTAACAGATATATGAAAATGGCATGAGTAGCGAAGGATTTCGAGGGAAAGAAAAGAGCTGGTCAGCGATGCAATAGAAGAAGAAGGGAAATGATAGATGAAGAATAAATTAGTGGACGTTTGATTGACATTATCTTTGTTTATTAATTTCAAGACAAGAACAGTACCCGGTGGATATGGATACAAAATTAGGCGAGAAAATCGAAGATGAAAGGTGGAAACATTTTACTTCAATCATTCTTGGACATTTTCCAACAATTTCTAATTCTTTCCAACCTGTACTATTAGGGGTATAAAATATTTCAATTGGATAAAAATAGTATTTAAAAAGCTCGCTCTTTTATATAAGTAGCATAGATGTACGTACAACACGCACGTGATGTGAGATGACGAAGGAGGCAATAGGAAAGAGAAAAAAGAAATAGAATTAAAGGAAGGATACCTGATTGATTGACGTTATTCTTTTCTCATTAAAACTAAGAGAAGAAAAGTAACATTTGGGTATGGGTATAAAATGAGGTGAGAAATAAAAAGAGAAAGTGGATGAAACATTTTGCATCTATGGGTTTTGGGACTTTCCACCCCTTTCCCACCTTTTTCAAACTGCGCAGTGGGGCCAGCGTGAGAGGTATACCTGTGCGTTTAGGTAAAAAAGATTTTTAGAAAACTCGTTTTTTTTATAGTGTAGATAGATGCAGATGTACTGAACATGAATGAGTACCCAACTGATTTTTTCATTTGAATCATTTTTTTCACTAAAGTAACATGGAAAGGAAATGTTTCTTATCTAAAATAGAATTTTAGAATAAAGGTGTGGAAAAAAATCAATTGCGTCCTATATTTATAAACGAAGATACTACCATGTTTTGGAGAATTGCTGCGCGACGGCAAAACCAGTTTCAAACTTTGCGAGCCCAGAACAAATGTTCATGCTTTGCCAAGTTTTCACTCTCTTTTGTCGGTTTCAAGTTTGGGATATAGGTGGATTCAGATTTCAGCAGATGGTACTCTGTCACCGTCAGTTTCATAAACGTGGTTAGCATGCGCAGAGATATTATTTATTCATACCTACTAAACTGGTTGCCAACCAACCTCTGCAACCATTGGCGTGACATATATAACAACAACAATATTAAACCAACTAATCATAGAAGCAAAGAAGAACTAGTGCAAAATAGGACAAAGAAAAAACAAAAAACAGACGCCACACCGCTCAACAGGTACCCTCAACCTCCACGCAGTCGCAGGCTCGCAGCCACGCCCCCACTGGACTCGCGGCTCTCCGTGCCACGTCGGTGGCAGAGCCACGTTCGCCACGGGAACCTAGACCTCGTAGCAATTGCTTGGTCTTGATTCGTCTTCCTCCTCCCCCTGTCCTTGTCTCGCGTTCCAGAGGGAGAGCCGTGGCAACATGATTTTCTAATCTTCCTCCTGTTCTGCCCATTTCTTCAGCTATTCCTCTCCACTTCCGTCGCTTCAACGGCACGGGAGAGAATCTATACCAGCCAATCACAAAGTCTTCGCCTGGCTCGTCTTACCTCACTTGCTGATTCTGTTACTGAAATTTTTTCGAGTTCTTGGAATTTCCTCTACGGGCGTCAGTTGTCAGCTACCGATACAAAGATCCTAGCTTTTTTTAGTCCCTTTGTGACCTGGACCAAAAAATTGCTTCCACTAGAGCTCAAGAATCCGCAGTTTTTGGAGATCGACCATGGGCGGAGGCGGCGGCGCTAGCGAGCGCTTCCCAGGGGGCAGCGACCCTCTGCTCCCGACGAAGCGGGAGGGGGACGAGGACGACGCCGGCGCCTCCGCGTTCCACGAGTTCAACGGCGCCTCCTTCGCCGGCGCGGTGTTCAACCTCTCCACCACCATCGTCGGCGCGGGCATCATGGCGCTGCCGGCCACCATGAAGGTGCTCGGCCTCGTGCCTGGGCTCGTCATGATCGTGCTCGCCGCGCTCCTCACCGACGCCTCCATCGAGCTACTCGTGCGCTTCAGCCAAGCTGTGGGGGCGCGCTCCTACGGCGCCGTCATGGGGGACGCCTTCGGATGGTGGGGGAGGAGGCTGCTCCAGGTCTGCGTCGTCATCAACAACGTCGGCGTCATGATTGTCTACATGATCATTATTGGTAACAAATACAAAAATCGTCATATGGGCGCAGCCTGAATTTCGATTCAGTAGTACTGTTCATATTGAGTTCAGCTTTGGCACTTCGAATTTCTCAGGATTGCGGTGTCTTTGTCCTTTGTTTCAGAAATCGAACTTAAATTCTACAACAAGTAGTAATTTAATCAGTTTTTGGATTGTTCTTGGCTGTGGATTTAGGAGCATAAAAAATGAAATGTTAAGTTGACTAAGTCTTTTTTCTGCTTTCAGTAACTTTTTGTCCATTTCTTGTAGAAAACCTTTTTAGCATCTTTGTAATACCTATTTGGCTATTTTTGTATAAGTCTGCGACCCCATGACGTGTTTGGTCACTTTGGTGTAAGTTGTAGAACACGATATTCCACAAACTATCTGAACGGAAATGTGAATTTGTAGCTGACCAGAAGCACTTAGCATCATATACCTTCTGCGTTTTCTTAATTCTGGATTTTACATTTGAAATTTGATAAAATGGCATTCCTTCAATGCTTCCTTATTTGATGATCTTGAACTGTGGATGTGCTACTGACATAAAAATGCTCTTTCTTTTTTACCACAGGTGATGTGCTTTCTGGAACCACTTCAGATGGCGAGCACCACTATGGTGTGCTAGAAGGATGGTTTGGCGTGCACTGGTGGAATGGGCGTTTCTTTGTTCTCCTCATTACAACCCTCTGTGTTTTTACTCCACTAGCATGCTTGAAGCGTATTGGTAGGCAATTGAACTAATGAAGAAGTTATTACATGCTCTAATCTGAGATACTAATATTTGAGATTTCGTGTTCTTTTGTTTTTCTCCTGCAGAATCACTGAGCTATACATCAACGATATCTGTTGCTTTGGCAGTTTTATTTGTTATTATTACTGCAGGAATTGCTATCATCAAGTTGATAGGTGGACAAATTCCAATGCCCAAGTTGTTTCCAACTGTTCCCGACTTGGCATCTGTTTGGGAACTTTTTACAGCTGTACCGGTCCTTGTCACTGCATATGTTTGTCATTACAATGGTATGAGCCAATTCTATGACTGCACAGAACAAATCTAACTACAAAGAGTGGAAAAGATGAACAATACTACTATTTTTAAGTTGCATTCATGGAAAATTTTGGAATTCATGATTACATGAATGTGAAAGTCGGGCATAAAATACATATAAATGACACAAAAATGGTAATAGGCCAGTTTGAGAGCTATCCCTGCAACTTATTTGAGCTGACGTCTTTAGTATACAAACAAGTCCCAGCAAAAAAAAAAAAAATGCTTCCTTCTCAACTAAGGGGATCTTATCTTATTTACATTTTGCAGTTCATCCGATTCATAACGAGCTAAAGGACTCTTCCCAGATCAAGCCAATAGTGCACACATCATTGACACTGTGTTCAACTATCTACATCACTACAAGTTTCTTTGGCTATCTCCTTTTTGGTGAATCTACACTCTCCGATGTGCTCGCTAACTTTGATTCAAATCTTGGGATCCCATACAGTTCGGTTCTAAATGATGCTGTCAGAGTGAGCTATGCTGTTCACCTTATGCTCGTGTTCCCCATGATATTCCATGCATTGCGGCTCAATTTGGATGGACTGCTGTTTGCCTATGCAAGGCCTCTGTCTTCTGACAACAAAAGATTTGGCATAATGACAGCATTGCTTCTCCTAGTCATTTTTGGGTCTGCAAACTTCATTCCTAGTATTTGGGATGCCTTCCAGTTCACTGGGGCAACTGCTGCTGTCTGTATCGCCTTTATTTTCCCAGCTGCAATTACTCTAAGGTATATGTTGATGCTATTAAACCTTTGTTCAAAATAATTGTAATAGCAGTTTCCTTTGAGTTCCAAGTCACAACAGATGGATTCTCCAAATTCGGGGTAGAACAATGATTGACCTCTGAGCATGCAGCAAATGAGAATAAAAGGAAACTCTGGTTATGTTTACTCTAAAATCATTTGAGGATTAAGACTATAGTGTTAAAATGTAAATCTGTAGTAGGCCTGATGGATCCACTGGATTATAATTTGGATGAATTTGTGGATTAATTGCTTCCATGATGATTAGTTGTTGAATGACATTTTATTGTGGTAGCATCTAATCCCTTTTGCTTATGCTATCTCAGGGATCCACAAGGCATTGCAAAGAAGTGGGACAAGATTCTGGCGGTCTTCATGATTGTTCTTGCAGTTGTATCAAATGTAGTAGCTGTGTACAGTGATGCCTACGCAATATTCCACAAGGAAAGTGCCCTTTCCAAGGCCTAATCTGGGGAGTCCACTGAAACTTTTTTTGAATCATGGTGGTTTGTACATTAGTTAGTCAGTTAAAGATTCATTAAAAGAATACTTATGGGATTGGTTTTGGATTATTTGTTTCGCGGGTGACGATGGACTCAATCACGTTGAGTTTCATGTATGTATCTACAAGGGATGCACAAAATTCAGACGTGCATCGTATAGTACAGGACAATTGTGTTAAATGTGAAATTATAGAGTTACTATTATTTTGTACTAGTTTCTGCAACTACAAGTACATTGTATTGGACGTAATAAAGTGAAGGCCCTTTGCTATCCTTTGTGATTTTGCTAGAGGTGATTGTTACCAATGTATATCTAGAAGAAAATAAACGATATTAATTTTTGTACTACTCCAGTCTATGGGCTTTAGCTAAGTGACAAAAACTGAAAATAAATAGAGAATACGTCTTGATTTCTTAGAACAATAATCTTTCCGTTCCAATTTATAGGTTGTTTGATTTTTTTCTACCAAGTTTGATGAACTTCAATTCATAGTTAAATATATTACATGGTAAACTAAATCACAATGAAAATAAATAGTAATTATTAAAAATTTTGAATAAGATGAGCAAGCCAAATTTAGTGTCAAAAAAATCAAACCACCTATAATTTAGGATGGAAAGAGTAATCCTCAGGGCTAATTTGGCAACCCCATTTTCCCAAAAAAAAAATTCTTGAAAAAATGGGGTTGCCAAATTAGCCCTTACCGTCGTATATTTGGGAACATGGAAATTATGTCTGTGTTTATCTTGTGGGAGAAAATATATTGATTGTAATCATGTATACTGACTAGCTCTGAGCAACCAAACACCACAATAAAAAAAAAACTAGATTTCAATTCGAGATCCAAGCTTCAATATCTACGCGTCCAAACGGAACCAGATCAGCTAACGTAGGCCGAAGTATGGCAGCAGGACGTCAAAGCATCCCAGACTGTCCATCAACTATCCGAGGGCCGGCGCAAGGCCAAGCTTTCCTCCAGCCTGAGACCGATACGAGCAACTTCTCCGGGACTCTAGAGGCCGGCACAACCACGGTCTGAGGCTGACTCCAACCGCATTACCCATTTGGGCTGCCAAACCCAAAATGGCTACGTTTGCGTACTGTAGCGCTATGGAACCGAGCCCAACGGCGTAGGCAAAGCCCATAGGCATTCTGCGTCGGGGGACTCTGGCGACCCAAATTGAGTCCTCCGCGACGGGCGGCGCATTACATCCAAGCAACGGCCACTCCCCCGAAAGGAAAGAGAAGGAGGCGTGGCGGCAGCGTCGGGCGGATCTGAATCGACGATTGGCGGCGGCGTTCCTTCCGCTAGTACACGGCGACCTTCTCCAGCAGCCTCTCCCCGACGAATCCGCAGTGTCAAGGTTCGTCCTCATCTACTGCTAGCATCGTTCATCCTGTTCCGTACGGCATGTAAAGGTGGAATCGAGTTTTTCTTGCAGATCCATGGTGACCTTCGCTTGATCTTGTGTCTTCGAGCAGTATGCATCGTTCTGATGTTGTATGGAGTGTCGATTTCATTTCTATTTTTTTTTAGATAATGGAAACAAAAGTTCCCGGCTTCATCTCCACAGGCGGAGAATCAGACCAAACTTATTACAAGCACACACCTCCCACAACGTAACAAAAAGGTTTGTCACACAGTACAGAAAACCAACCAAAGCACTCCAAGAACTCAAACATAACCAATCCTAACTGGAACTTGCCACCCAAACGAATTAAAGACTCTCAACGCCACCACTTCGAGGCTTTGTGCGCCCTGCGTTAGCCACTGAGCGAGTTCTTCATTTCGCTGTAATCTGGCCTACTAGCGTAACCAGAAAGTTCCCCTGAAGAGTACCTGCAAAAAGAATTTCGGGTATTTTCTGTCAAAAACACAATCATTTCTCTGCAGCCAAATTGTCCAAATCAGAGCTGCAGCTCCCGCTAGGAGCAAGGGTTTATTCTTCGGACCCCCTGCCGTACCCAAAGATTGAAAAGATGTGCTGTGTTACGAGGTGGAGAAAGGCCTATTGACATAAAAACAATTCGCCAAAGAGACTTGGCTAACTGACAATCAAAAAAGAGGTGTTGTATACTCTTATTATAAGTGCAAAAACAACAACCTTTATGACCTAACCAATTTCTTCGAGCTAGGTTATCTTTAGTTAGAAGAACGTCTCTCTTTATATACCACAAAAAGATCTTACTCTTTAATGGTATCTTAGTTTGCCATATCTCCTGCGTCACTTTTAGTCCATTATTGATAAGGTGTTTATACATAGAACTAACTGAAAAAACACCTGATTTGTTTAGGTCCCACCTAAAAACATCCTTTCCCCCTCTCAACTCAATATTCATGACCCGGCCGACTAACTGTTGCCAGGCGAGTAAACGCTCTCCATGTAAGCCCCTTCTGAAGGAAACATTCAAAGGACTCGAGCCTATTACTTCCGCCACAGTCGCTTCTTTTTTCCTTACTATATTAAACAGAGAGGGATATGAAAATTTGAGAGGACAATTACCACACCAGATATCTTTCCAAAACCGAACCTGGGTACCATCACCAATAACAAAAGAGCCTAAGTTTAGAAAGGTCTGTTTCACTTCCATAAGACCCGCCCAAAAATGAGAGATTCCGGGTTTTTTTGTCCCACTCCCCAAGGTTTGCCCTTTAAATATTTGTTACGAACCAGGTCTTGCCAGGTGCCTTCTTCATTTGCTAACTTAAACAGCCATTTGCTTAAAAGGCATTTATTTTGTATCTCCAGATCAATGATTCCTAAACCTCCCTGTTCTTTTGGTTGTCGAATCTGGTCCCATCTAATCAGGTGGTATTTCTTCTTATGCTGGTCATTTTGCCAGAAGAAGCGGGATCTAAAGTATTCCAATTTCTTCAGGACTCCTTTTGGAATCGCAAAGAATGATAACATGAACATTGGTAGACTAGATAAAACTGAATTAATTAACACCAGCCTACCTCCTACTGAAAGTAATTTTCCTTTCCACCCACTTAACCGCTGCTCAAACCTTTCTTCAATGGTCTTCCAATCACTATTTCTTAACTTTTTATAATGCATTGGGAGACCTAGGTATCTGAAAGGAAAAGTCCCCACTCTACATCCAAACAATTCGGAGTAGTCGTTTTCGCACTCCTTAGCTTGGCCAAAGCAAAAAATTTCACTCTTATGAAAGTTAATCTTCAGCCCAGAAAGTTTTTCAAACACACACAAAAGAGCCTTCATGTTCCTAGCCATCTCCAGGTTATGGTCTAGAAAAATGACCGTATCATCTGCGTACTGGAGAATGGATAAACCGTCATTCACAAGGTGGGGGATGACACCATTCACCTTACCCGCCACTTTAGCCCTATTAATAATTATTGCTAACATATCTGCCACAACGTTAAAGAGAATTGGTGAGAGAGGATCGCCTTGTCTCAAACCTTTTATAGTTTGAAAAAAGCTACCATTCTGGCCATTAACATTAATAGCTACATTACCCCCTTGGACAAAAGACCTTATCCAGTCACACCAGGTATGGGAGAAACCTTTCATACGCATTGTCTGTTGAAGGAAATCCCAACGTACCTTATCATAAGCCTTTTCGAAGTCAATTTTAAAAATAACCCCGTTAAGTTTTTTCTTATGTAGTTCATGAAGCGTCTCATGTAAGACCACCGCCCCTTCCATTATATTTCTTCCAGGAAGGAAGGCTGTTTGTGATGGCCTAATAATTTTGTGCGCCACTTTAACCAGCCTATTCGTTGCCACCTTGGTAAATATTTTGAAGCTAACATTTAACAAACAGATCGGTCTGTATTGTTGGATTCTATTAGCATCACCCACTTTCGGTATCAGGGTAATATTACCAAAGTTTAACCTATTGAGCGCAAGAGAACCTCTATGGAAATCTTCAAAGAGAGCCATGAGATCCGGTTCTATAATATTCCAAAAAACCTGATAGAATTCCGGTGGGAAACCATCTGGCCCAAGAGCCTTATTATGCTCCATTTGGAATATGGCCGCTCTCACCTCCTCAGAAGTAAACGGAGCTGTGATCAGCTCATTCTCCTCTTGTGACACTTGAGGGATGTCGTCAGTCCAATTTTCATCTAGGACAACATCCGAAGACTCCGGGTGACCAAACAACTTCTTATAATAATCAGTAATGTATTTCCTAATTTCTACATCACCCACAATGTTCCCCTCTTCCTGTTCCAAGCCAAAGATTCTCGTCTTACGATGTTTACCGTTCGCCACTAGATGGAAATATTTCGTATTCGCATCTCCTTCTAGCAGGTTCTTTACCTTGGCTCTTTGATACCATTTAATTTCCTCCTCCCTTAACAATTGTGACACCTTCTCATGAAGGGCGTGCTTAAAATTTAACTCATTCTGGTCTAGATGAGTATGTTCTGATTTTTTGTCCAACTCATCTAGCTTATCTAATAAAAATTTCTTCTCCTTCTTATACGCCCCTCTAACATTTTTAGCCCAACCCCTTAGGTGTTGGCGCAGTCTCCTAATTTTTGCTTGCCACCTATCCATCGGTGTTGTTCCAGAGCTAGTGGACGTCCAGACCTCCTTAACCATATCAAAAAAACCATCATGCAGCAACCACCCCAATTCAAACTTGAAGTCATTATGGGTTGAGATGCTATCACCGTCCCCTGAATTAAGGAAAAGAGGCGTGTGATCCGAGATTTCTCTAGTTAGGGCTTGGACCGACGCTCTAGGGTATTTAGATTCCCATTCTGTTGTCATCAACACCCTATCTAACTTCTCAAAAGTTTGGTTCGAGAGATTATTGGCCCAGGTAAATTGTCGACCCGAGAGATCGAGTTCTCGGAGATTATAAGCGTCAATTACTGCATTGAAAAGAAAAGGCCACCTATTTTTAAACTGACCCTTATTCTTCTCGTGGGGACTTCGCAATATATTAAAGTCACCACCAATTACCATTGGAACGGTCTCTTTCGATATCAGACTTGCGAGCTCTGTGAGGAATCTCTGTTTTTGATCCTCTTGAGCCGGCCCATAAACTAGCACCAGATTAGATATAAAGTCTTGTTTCTTACATCTAATCTTAAATTTAACAAAGAAATCTCCTTCTTCAATACTGCCTACATCAAGGGATGCTATATTCACACCCACCAACAAACCTCCTGATCTACCTTCAGGCGGTTTACAGTGCCACAAAAATTCTTTACCCGCACAAAGATTTTTTAAAAAAGAAGGAGAGCAATCTCTTCTGCCAGTTTCCGATAAACAAATAAAATCAAGGTTTTTCTCTAGTGTAAGTCAGAGAGAAACCTGAATTTTTTTGGGTCTGCTAACCCATTTGAATTCCAAAAGATCCCTTTCATTTTAAACTACTGGTTTTGTAAGCATGCCTGCCTCTGCCCGAAGACCGTAAACCTTCTATGGTACAGTCATCGTCAGACTCAACTGGAAGATTAATTGATAGTAGATGTTCCTCCCAATTATTCTCCGAGTCGCTAACATCTGATCCTAAGTCCTCACCCCCTAATAAAAATCCCTCCCCCGAGTTAGATAAATTAACCGCCTCCAACACAGAATTTACAGAGGAACCCAGATCAATGCCTACACTAGAAGACAAAGCTGAAATATCAACAGAAAAAGACTGATTATTACCTTCATTCAGAGACCCATCCAAATTAATTTTTGCTTTCAACTTGGATGCCCGTTCCAGTGAGTTCTGATCCGCCACTGCCGCGGACCTTTTACTCGACCGTAGGGGAGTCACAGGTTTTCCAGTTTTGTCTTTGGAGATAGGAGATGACACAAAATGCTGAATTAACTGATCATTAACCGTGGATTCAGTTGTGCATTTTTTTCCATAGGAGTTGGGTTTGTCTCTCCCTTCTACTTTGGAACCACTGTCTCCCAAGTCTGTACCCATACTGTTGTCACTGGGCGGGAGAGCAGGATCCCCATTCCCTTCCTGGGAATTATCATTGCCATCTTCCCTAGGTGGGTCTAAGTCCATGTCAATGGGACTAGGATTTTCAGGGTCCATATTTTTTTCAGCCCTGACATGTTCACCTATGAGCATGCTCAAAAATTCCGGGATTAGATTAGGGTCTAGGCATCCCACCCTGATCCGTGCAATTTTATGCTCTCTAGTGAATTTCAGATCCACCTTCCTGCTAACGCCCAAAGCTGAACCTACTGCCCATAGAATATTAAAATTCAAATTCACAAGCATGTCATCGGGTAGGCCCCTGAACTGCACCCAGACTTTAGGGATTTCAAAACGGAAGTAATTACCCCCTTTTTCCTCAATTGTAAGCGTTGCTTTCACGCACTTTGCAACAACTGGCCCCCACTCAATGAGCCGATTAAGTTCCTCCCTAGACGGGAAGGTGGCAGTAAAGGAGTCCCCACTGTCCTCCACTTTCCATTCCCACGCCCCGGGAACCAGACGTTTCAACTCAGACTCAACATTTGCAGTTGACATAACCCCATCTACTACAGTTATCTTTGCTAGGGTAGATGTTTTATCACCCTGTGCTTTGCCCACATATGGGATGCTATAAAAACCCAACCCATCAACTGCATAACCACTTAGGATCGCCGTAAATTTCAGATTTTTATACGGCGAGCAAGCCTTTGTCACATGGTCCTCCGATCCACACTCGTCGCAAAGGACCACTGCCTGACAGTTAGTTACGGTATGTCCTTTTGTAAGACACCGATAACAATAAGGCTTATGCTTAGCTTTTTCCTGACCCTCACCCTCATTCATGTGTTCAGCATTTGTGTCTATCTCCATATTCTCCGCCGAAGCAAAAGTGGGAACCTCGGACATACCTGAACCCCTGGTAGAGTTTGGCGGCAGTTCTGGTCGTCCACGCGAAGCACCTGGTACTGTTGGGATGTCCGCTGCGGCATGGCCACGCCCAGCAGCGCCTCTCCCTCGTCCAGCAGTACCACCCCGCCTGTAGTAGAAGCTACCCCGGCCACCAGTCCCGCGGCCGCTTCCCCATTGATTGGAACCCCCACCTTGCTGCTGGAACCTGCCACCAACTCCTTGGGTGAAGGAAGGGTGAAACCCTGGGTTGAAGCCCCTTCCTCCACGAGCTGCCATCGGTGTTCCCTCTCTGACAACTTGCGCAAAGGTCCTGAGACCGGGAGCGCCGGACCCCCTGACGGCAACTGACGATGAGGAGGTTGCAGCGCCGGGAACCCTAGCTGGGGTTTCTGTCGCGGTTGGTGACGGAGTTCTAGCGTGGCTGCGTGTATGTCTGGCGGCCGGTCGCAAACCTGTACGTGCAAACAAGGTTCGCAAACCTGGTGTGGGCCAAAACGTCCAAGGCCCAAGCCAAATTTTCTTCTGTTTTGTTGCCGAGGCTAAACGTGCTGGTCGGTCCTGATCTGTTGCCTTTGCCGCGGTTTCCTGATCTACTGCCAACGCGGTTCGTTCCGGCCGGCGATCACGGCGCCTCAAACTCCTTTCCGGTTTTGCAGCCTCCGAAGAATCCGAGTCCCGGCTGTCACTGCTTTCAAAATTCAAAAATTCGCCGGCCAATCTCACCGCCGGCAGCACCCCCACTCCGGCCACCCGATCCCTCACGTCACCTTCACCAGCTGGAAGGCCAGAAGAGATCGTCCCAGGAGTTCGCAAGTTCATCCCTCCCTCCCTGGTCGTTCTCGTCTGGGCTGGGGAACCAGAGAGACTTCGGGTCACCGTGCCATGGATCCTCTTATTCACCATTGCACTGATGATCTTGTTTGCCAAGACACCCGAGTCGCTCTCCAATAATTCTTGTTCGGCTCTCAGAATTTCTTGCATTGAGAATCCGAGTGCCATTGCCTCACGAATGAACTGTGATGTAGAGATTTCCCTCACATCGATACAGGTTGCAAAATTCTCTAGGAATCCCCTTCGTCCATGCCGGAGTCCGGATGATCCCTCCACAACACCTCTAATTTCAGAGGACAAACGACGCCTGGCCTGCCGGAGATCGGCCGGAGTCGAAGAAGACGACCCCTCACGCTTCGAAGCCGAGCGCCGACCCATCCAACGTACCTTAGAGCGATGCAGAGAAAGGCGAACATTCCCGCGGTGAGGCCGTGGGAATGGCGACGTCGCCGTCGCCCTAGTCACCCGACGTCGCCGTGGCCCTGGTCGCCCTCGTAGTCGCCCCCCAAGTACACAACCACACACCATCCAGCTCGTTCGAATCGCGGTATTGTGGATTGTGGTCTGTCGTTGTTTGATTTAGATCCGCAGCGGTTAGAAGTCCCTTCATCTTGGTCTTTCTTTGATTGTGTGGGCTGTGTGTAGTTCGGTGGGATGTGAAGCATATATGTTCGAATCGGCCAGTTTATAGGATGACACTCGATCTAGCCTTGTAGATGAGCGCCTCCGAGGCAACCTTCGATGAGGCCGTTCGCATCATGCAGGCGACCTCCAATCAGCTACTGGAACTATCCATGGCCAAGCTGTACTCTGGGAAGGCCTTGACTGTGTTCGAGGTGGAAGAACTGCGTGAAGCTCTTGAAACAATTGCTATTGGCTTGGACCAGGACTCACTGCATTGCCAGGCTGCCGTCGACAGTGCCAAAGAAGAAGAGATACTGAAGAAGCGTGATGCTCCATCAGATTACTCTTGGCCGGCGAGCTCACCTGACCTTCATCCAGATGAGTGTTTGTCTCGCAAGGATCACATCGAGCAATTCTGGGGCGTCGAGTATGACTCGGATCACATGCCTAACTTCTCTGACTAGATGTCTATGGCTGATGCAGGCCTTTAACCTAATGTATCTGTCAATGTCGTAGTTTATGTTAAGACCGAGTGTATGTGTCTGGAACTTGTTGGACCAATTCAGTGTTGTTGATCTTTTGTTCTGAACTCTGGTCATGCATCAAGCAATGGAGTGAACTATGATATAATTGTAGTGTTTGCATGCCTTTGTTTTCCATTTTAATGCTGAAAAGTTGTGTCCAAACTATGTGAAATAATAAAAATGAGCATGTTGTAGGATGGAGAACCGGTTCAATCCCTATGTTCGTGATGCTGAAAACTCCCAGGCCTGCTCTAAAACACAGCAGTGGGAATTCCCTATGCCAGGTAGCATGGATGATATCAACCAAGCAGCAAATTCTCAAGTAACCGCCACAATTGGTTCTAATCTTGTTGTACCAAGTTTAATTTTCATATAAGTTCCTCGGTTGTTGTAGTTCATCCCCAATGATGCAGGGCAGTACCAAATGTCATTCCAGAATGTCATGTCCCAAACTGAAATAAGTTTTGTGCCAGACAGCCAGGTGCAGTCAAACCTGAATGGAAACGATTCAGTTTTAGAAATTCCTCGTCCTAAACTTAGAAAGGGCTCTAAGGGAAAAAATGTGTCTCAAAGAGGTAAAGCATTCTGCAAAGAAAAAGATTGGGTTATATGTTCAGCATTTTTGAACGTGAGCAAGGACCCCGTGACTGGTATGTGAGCTACGGCTCCTTGCTCTCCTCCCTGCTGTCGCCAGCCCCGCGTTCCCACCCGCTGCGCCGCTCACTGCCGCACTGAACTCGCTGCAGTCCATGACCGGCACGCCGGCGACGCGCGAAGCCTCACCTCCATACAGTCTCGCTTCTCTCCTCGTGCGCGGCCACGCTCGCCCAGCTCGTTGCCGACATGCACCTCCTCGCCGCGCCGGCCCCATCCTCCACCTCTCCCAATGCAGATTCCGCCGCGGATAGCCTCATCTCACGCCTCCGCCTGGGCTCCGCGGCGGCGCTCGACGAGCTGGCGGGCGCCGCAGCCGTCTCCCAGGTGGCGGCCATGCTGGACGATCTCCTGCTCCCCGTCGCGTCGTCCTCGGACACGGCGCCCCGACAACTCCTGGCGAAGGAGTTCGGAGCGCTGGTCCCGCACCTGTGCGGGGTGCTAGAGTCCGGCGGCTCGGGCGCGGAGCACGCGTGCGAGGCGCTGCTCCCGTGACGTGTTCGCCGCCGTCGCGGCCCGCGGAGGCGTGGCGACGCTCCTGGTGGCGTGCATGGGCGGCCAGCCGCGGTGACGAGCTAGGCCTCGCGCTGGCCCTCGCATCGCGGGAGGAAAACACCACAGTTGAGTCCTAATGCTAGCCACGGCGACAAGTTGGCCTCACGCCGGCCCTCGACCTCCGCCACGGTGGACGCGGAGGAGGACGTCGCAGTTGAGTGATGGACGCGCCGGCCTTTCGTGGCTTTGCGCCTTTCATGTATTGTGAGCTGTAGGATAGCTGATGGACGGTCCAGAACGCTTTGACGTCCCGCTGCCATACTTCGGTAAACGTTAGCCGATCTGGTTCCTCCAAATGAGGTGTAAAAGTAGCCTCTCATGCTGCAATGTCTTCGCTTTGAAATTCCGAGATGGGTGCTTAAAATTTTGATTATTTTCGGTGAAGATTTTATTGGAAAAATAACACTGAGAAAAGAAATACCGTGAGTTAGTTTAAAGATGACTCCATTTTTTTATATTTTTATAAATGTTTTTAATAAGATAAATTGGACTGAGATAGTAATTTTTTCTGCGCAGAACATAGACTAGAGGGCCGTTTGGTGGAGCTCCGCTCCTGGATTCCGTGGAGTGGATCCAGAATGTCCAGCCAAACAGCAAAAGGGAGACTAGATTCTCAGGCGAATCCAGAAGAATCACTCTCCTATTTTACATTATGGCCATGGAACTAAAAAAAGCTGCTCCCACCTACTCCCCGTTATCCAATTCTTAAGAATCACTTCACAGACGGTTTGCCAAACGTTTTCAGCAAACAGATTCACTCCTACCAAAATATCATATGGAATCACTCCACCAGTGAATCAGTTTCCGGAGCCAAAAAATCTGGAAGCACAGCTCTACCAAACGGGCTCTGGGCATTGAAGATTGAGAAAAAAAAATGCAGAAAAAACGGCTGAATCCGACTCTACCGCTTGCTCGACTCGATCGCGCAACTCATGTCTCCCACCTCGTCGCCGTCTCCTCCTCCCTCCGCTTCTGACGCAGCCATGAACCCTTCCATGCCGCCTCCGCCGCCTCCGCCGTGCAACCCTAACCCTTCTTCTTCCACTACCTCCATGCCGCCTCCTCCGCCCCCAAACCATTCCTCCGCCTCCATGCCTCCTCCGCCGCCCCCCCACCCTACGCCGAAGCCGGAGGCGGCGTCCGAGCCCGATGCGTCCGCACCGGAGGTGGAGAGGCGCGCTAACCCTAACCCTAACCCTACTCCGTCATCCTCTATGCCTCCGCCTCCGCCCCCAAAACCAGCACCGCAGCTGGAGGCGGAGGCAGCGGGGGCGGAGGACAGCGCTGGCCCGAGCCCCAGCACGAGCGACTCGTCCGCGGAGGAGGCGCCGAACCCCAGCGGGGCCTCCTCCGGGGACACTGAAATGGAGGAAGCGGCTGCGCCGCCAGCTGAGCAGCGAAGCCAGCAGCGGCCGCGCGCGCCGTACATCATCCCTGAGTGGAGCGCCGCGCCGAGCCACCCCTTCTTCCTCGAGGTGCTCAAGGACGGCACGATCGTCGGCCAGCTTGACGTGTGAGTCCGTAGTCCCCATCCTCTCATCAGTTCAATTTGCTAATTTCGTGGAACTTTTAGCTTGTGATTAAGTGTCTTGAAACAAGTAATGTTCAGTACCCTAACAATGAAACGAGTAATCCTGAGTACCCTAACAAGCTGTTAGCTAAGTTTCCTTACCCTTATTTAATCCTGGCTTGCTGGGACTTTGTACATTGGAACTAATATCTGCGTTTGATGTTGATATTACCAAGGCCAAGGTCGGTGAAATGACTGGCATTGCGTATATGTCGCAGGTCCAAGAAGGGCGCTTACATGTTTGGTCGGATTGATATGTGCGATTTTGTCCTGGAGCACCCAACTGTCTCTCGGTTTCATGCCGGTATGTTTTAGCCATTCTCTTTTCAGTTATGTTAACTTAGCCATAGTTTTGAAACCATGGTCTTAACCTTTCAGTTAAATGTCCCACTGTTCCTGACGAATCAGGAATACATGTTGTAACTGCCTTCATAAACTAGATGTCTGGATGCTCCCTGCTTTCAAACGAAAAACTGGAAGTATGCCACTTTGTCCATCCTTTCTGATTCCCAATATAGCAGGTTCAAAACCTGAGAGCTGGCACATCCCCACTTAGTGAACCTTGGGGAGAATGACGAGCACAGTTGCATTCATGAACATATTATATATGACATTGCTCAGGAAAAAATGAGCTTTGCTTTGAAAAAAAACCTTTCTACTGAGAGGTAATATTGCCCTGAAAACTGTTCATTTCTTGCCAAAATTGTGGATGACCTTGTAACATTGAAAGTTGAATCAAGACATTAAACATTGATTTATGAAATCAAAATACTAATAATAGTTGGTTTTGTTGAATTGAAACTTTCCATTAGCTTGGCTAAGGAATTATATGTCAACTCTATTGTTCATGTACTGTTGGTAAAATCTCAACTAAGAATGCCTTGTTGACAGCATACTGTGAGTCTGATGTGGCAAATTAACATGTTGCCCTGGTTAATAGATTATGAACTGCCCATGTCATTTTGTCAAAGAGCATGCTACATATGAAAATCACTATCCCTGTATAACAGAAGGAACATAATACAACAACCTTTGAGAGACTTACTAAGTTATGCATTTGATTTTCTTGCTTAAGCGAGCACTTGTAGTACTATAATTTCCTTACATACTACTTAGAGCGCTGTCTTTATGAGCAATTGTTTCTCCTTATCTCGAATGCTTCTTTAATTTTAACTAGTCTTGTGATAAAATTTCTGGACTCTGTCACAATGTATTTCCTTTTTAACAATAAGGCAGCGCACTCATGAGCTGCTTTTATGCTATTTCAGTTCTGCAGTTTAGAAATGATGGTAAAGTCTTCCTTTATGACCTTGGAAGCACGCATGGATCTTTTGTCAACAAAAGTCAGGTAATATGAATTCCTGATAATCTTCTCTTTATCAGTAATTTTATATTATTAAATGACATGAATGCATCCTTTCATTACCAGGCTTTTTAATTACAAAATAGTGCGTTAGTTGGTTGTATACTGGAATTCTTATGTTGTCTTACTACTGATTTACACTGTAATTTTCTACATTTATGACCTCAAAACTAGTAAAGCAGTTCAGTTTGTATCCTTTGTTCTTTTTTATGCTAGCTGAATGCTGCTCCTTTGAGCTATTTTGTTCTCTAGCATTTCGTTTTTTCTCCAAGGGTAGACGTGTGTACACTCTACACTGTGCTGAAATTTCTTAATCAAAATGGGGGTCTGGGCCCTGGGGATGGGATTTCCTGGGCAGCCTTACTTATTTCACGAGGACGTTGATTTAAACCCAGGACCTTGAAGACTTAAGTGGAGGGACTACCACTGTGCTAGGACTTCCCTTCATTGTCGCATGTTCAATTTCTCTTGCAAAATCTTCAAGAGGGATAGGGTATTGGCAATGCATATGCATGCCACATTGATGCACATTTTCTTCCAATTAATCTTGTCAATTCTATGTGTTGGCTCTATCTATTCCCTTGTCTCAATTATTTTTCGGATTTCCTTGTTTGTGGTATACTATATTTTTTATGATATTTATATTTACTGAATTAGCAGGTGAAGAAGAAGTTGTACACGGAGATTCATGTTGGGGATGTTATCCGATTTGGGCAGTAAGTAAGCTTGTCAACCAACTATTGCCCATTCCTTATGTTTAATTTAACTAGCAGAGTGCCCGTGCATTGCTACGGGATTTAAATGTAGGTAATAAATCAAACATGGAACAATAAAATGATTTGGTTGACTGAGTGTTCTGATTCTCATTTATAAATAGTTGTGTCAAGGGGAACTACCTCTTTAATCATCAATTCATCAACTACTATATCAATGCGAGGTGACCGTGAGCATTTTGTCAATCGATTGTTGCACTTCCTATGCAAGTATGCAACAGCTGAAAGCTAGGATATTGATGGACTACAACAGCCCATGTATTCTTCCTAGAATTCATGAGTTCATGATCATGGATGTTTCTCTCTGAGCTGCCTAGATTGTGAACTCATTGACAGCTTGGATGCTTTTAGAGAGGCGCAAACACTTTCTGTACAACGCCAGAAGATTATGCACCATGGCCTTGACCGCTAGCTCTAATGTGTCAATCTCCTTATATCAGTTTGTTGCTCATCCGTTAACAATCCCCCCTTTGATTCATGATAACATCACACACAAAGAAATGTTGATAAAGATAGAGAAGAGAATATATTTTTTTATGAATTTGTTCACATAGTGTGACTAATTTAGTAATTCATACATAACTTGTTCTTTCTTCGGAACTATGGCACAACGAATTTAATAAAAAAAATGTGAATTTGCATGTTCAAAAGACCATAGATAAAAATTTTACTTATTTCTTGAGAGGGCAATTTGAAGAGCATTTTTTGGTACGACACTCCTACTGGAAAGCAATCAAAACCTTACATCCTGAGTTATCAAGCGGTCAATTTGAAGAGTTTTTTTTAGTAATCCTCCAGAGCTAGAACTAAATTAAAAGCTTGCTAGTCACAGCCGCTCCTTCTCTGTGGACCTCTCTACATTTCAAGCTGACAATAAATAAACCAATGTATGGACTTAGGCCTGCTAGTCTGCTACAATTCAAGCTGACAATAAGAGGATTCAGCCGCATTTCAAGCTGCATTCCTAGGTGGTCCAAATTAAGATGTAGTGGGATTTTCATGTTGATTTTGGATGTATAGCTTCCAACGGCCTCTTTTTGCCAGTGCAACTCATGGAATCTTGTTGGATTTAGGTTATTTAACTACTTTAGAGCGGGTCATTTCTAACCATCATTTGTTCCATGAGTACCATGTTTTAAGATCGAGCATGAAAAATGTCTGAAAGAAGAAATTGACTGGAGGTACACTTTGCCAAGAAATCCTATATCTAATTTATAAGGTCAAGAGTTCAGATTATTGATGCATTGCATCTGACCAATTGGCAGTTTGGCACAGACTAAAAAGCGATGTCATTCATTAAGCAGGATGCCAGGTAGCATACATGTAAAATCTAAGATAACTGACAGCAATGTGTAGCAATTACTTTGAATGACTAAGCCGATGCCTAAGCCCAAGTAAGGCTCAATTTCCCTTATATGTAGTAGGTCCTCATGAAATCAGTGGCAAGCATAAATACGAAGCTAATGAAAAATTAACTATTTCTTGATTTGTTTCCTATTCAGCTATGTAGCCTTTTGGTATTTCCATCTCTAAAAATGTTGAACCATATGTAATACTTATAAGCTGACAATATATGTGGATTACAGATTTGCTGCTATATCGCTATAAGTTCCATATAAAGAAAGGTGGAATACCGTATAAAAGGTGGCTTGTATTCTTGCAAAATTACATATCTAAACCTTGTTAGGAACTTCTTACCATGATTACTTCACCATGTTTTGCAACGAGATGAGTTCAGAAAATCTACACAAACGCAAAATTCAGAAGATATCCGCAGTGGGAGTGGAGTAGGCCAAACTATATGGTTGCATCTGAATGTTCAAAAGTGAATTAAACTCCCAAGGTGAATTGCCAAACTATTGGCTGTTTGGTGAACTATCTGCAGGCCAAATTAAAATGTGGCTTTGTTAATCCAGCTAAGCTATATGGTTCTCCAAATTAAAATGGGAAAATGCAGTCCAGTTGCATCTGAATCCACATGTGATTGTTGCATTCAAACAAAAAAACTGGTGTTCAAAAGATCTGATTTTCGAGGATGTAGAGCATCCAGAGATGGCGCAGATCAACCATGCTGGAGTTGGTAGAATCTAGGATGATTAGCTAGCTAGGAATAGAGATACTAAGCAGTCGTGGTGGCATACCTACTGCATCACCCTCCCGTGGAGGCAGACCAGTCGAAGGTTGGGGCACACGACCCGGACTCCCGCGGCGGTGAGGGCCAGGGCGTTGACCGAAGCAGGGCGGCGGCGAGGGATGCGTCCAAGCGCGCGGCCGCACCTCCCTGCCTCCCCATTGGCATGGCGTAGGGCACGGCACGCGAGGGCGCCGGCAACTGGTGGCGTCGGTGGAAGGTAGCGGCGCCTAGGGTGTTGTCGGTGCCGACGGGGCCCAGGGACGTCCTCGGAATGCGGCGTGGAAGGGGGCCTAGGGACGTCCTCGGAAGTCGGCGCAGGATGGGGCCTGTCTCCTCTCCTCCGTGCCACACCCCATCCAAGGCGTGGCGGCCGGAGCTGCCTCCCGCGCCACTGGCCCGTCCTCCACGCCGCTGCCCATCCTCCGTGACGCTGCCGCCTCTTGCCTCACCGGCCTAGGGAAGCTCCGCGCCTCGTCCTGGCCAAATCCCCCACGGGAAGCTCCGCCCGCCCCTTCCTTCGCGGTCGCCTCCGCCTCCTCTCCTCCGCGCCGATCATGGAAGGACACGCCGTCGGCCTCCTCTCTTCTCCCTCCACCTCCTCGTTGTCACCCGCCTCGTCGCTGCCCGTCTGATCGTCACGCTCGCCTCGTCCGCGGCGGATCCGCCTGTGGCCGCGGCGACGGCGGCCAGCGACGGGAGGCAGGGGTGCGTGGCGACGGGGCCGGCCGCGTGCGGGGCTGCTGTAGGCGGCAGGCGCAGGGTGGGAGGCGGCGCGGGGGTGGGATGCGGTGCGGGAGAGGTGGGGTGAGAGGCGGGCAGGATGGTGGTCCGTTGACGGACCATGGTCCGTGGGAACCGTATGAACTTTTAAGGAGTAGAGATTCTTGAGAACTTGTTCCCTTTTCATTTCATGTTCCATTCTGTATGCAGAAATCCCTTCATAAATTATAGCATTATGGTGCTAAAATATTCCCTATATTATCTCTTTAGAGTGTATTTTCTTCTTATTTTGGTATATAAACAACTTGGCTGCATAACCTGCGTATTATTCCAGAGTTATGCATATTACCCGGTCAAATTAATAAGCATACCTGACATGGATAATTTGATTTACTAATGCTAAACGGTCATATGTATCATGTGGCTAACTCTTCGTGTCTTCAGCAGAACTTTTGGTTTTTACTAAGCTTTGTGGTGGTTTAGTTGACTGACTATACATATTAGACGATATAAACTTGGGCTAAATTACTAGTATGTGCTTGACAAAAGCCCTTCTATCAGATACTCAGAAAGGTTGCAGAAAGAAATAAAGTTGGTAAATAAAAATGGCACTATTTTTTTAACGTAATGGCAGGAGCTCTGCCTTTCAATTAATAAGAAATAGGGTTGACCCAGTTTTTAAGGGCCAAAAACCTTACACAATGGGCAGTTTGATTGGGTCATCATTCATCAACCCACACCGGCTGGTTGGATTGGGATTTGGGACATCAACACAGCTGCACACCCCACACAAAACCCAACGGCGGTCCCTGCAACCCTGCGCAAGTCATCGTTACTCAGCCACTGGCTAATCAGCTCCAATTTCCTCCACCGGACATCCACCAACAGCCACAGGCAATCCAGCAGCAACCGGAAGAGTTCACTAAGTATCATTGTTGCCAAGCTAGGTTGCATACCAACAACGTAGCAGCTCCGACTTCATCATAGCACACGCCTTCAAGCGAGCTAGTCCCTAAAGAAACAAGCGGCCACCCAAACCGAAGGAGCCCACCGTGTGACATCGTTGCCAATCTTGTCACCTAAGTGATAAACAGCTTCGACTTCCCACGGCGAATAACAACCAAAGCCACCAAACACCGAAGCCTACACAAAGCTCGCACCAACACGAGGACGAGGAGAGAGCACTTCATCGTTGCCCAGCAAAGCCACACCCCGTGGCAAGCAGCTCCGATTACGCACCCACACAAACAAGGACTCGGCAGGCAGGAGTGCACCACAACGCAGGTAGCATCAACAGGCATCATGGCCTCAACGTTAAACCCAAACTCACTGGAGAGCAATGGAAACACAAGAGACCACCAAGGAGAAGCGGGATCACCTAGACGACGCCTCAAGGGAGGAAAATGACGCAACACACCACTGTTGCCCACCCAGTGTGACCTAGGCAGTGTTTCCACCGGAAAAACTGCAAAGGTAAGGGCTAGTTTGGGAACCACATTTTCCTGAGGGATTTCCATTTTCCCAACTATTTTCCCCTCAATTCTCCAAAATCCCTTGGGAAAATGGGGTTGCCAAACTAGCCGTAAGGTGGGTTGTCATCAACGATGCTTCCAGAGAAGGCAACGGCGCAAAAGAGCGTTGCCGTCGTCGGCTTCGGTAGAAGGCGGCGAAGGCGTTTGCCCAAACATTCCCAACTCACCCAAACCCGAGGCAAGGCCCTATCCCTGTGAGCGCCGTCACGCAGAGCCCATGACCCCGGCGCACTGGCACCAACTCAAAGAGCAAGAATGCCGCGTCCCCAACAGCCCGCACGCCGCCGCCCATCAACGCCATCGCTGCCCCACAGCTGCGCGAACCCGTTGCCGCGCCGCCTCGCCGCTGCGCGAGGTCGTCCCCACATCGGATCTCCAGCACGCGTCGCTGGAGCAAAGCCCCCAGGCCCCATTGCTGCCAGCCTTCCATCCTCGTAGTCGGCCTAGGAGCCGCCCGCAGAGCCGCGCCGCCGCTGGCTGCCTAGCCCACCTGCACGGCCAACCTCGCAGCCGACCGCCGGGTCCGCCTGCGGGGCTTTGCCGCCGACGCGTAGCCGCCGGCTGACCAGCCAACGCGAGCCCCCTCGAAAATGGTCGCCTGCACCGTCCACCTAGATCTGGGCACGAGCAACCACACCTGAGCAGAGGGCCCCGCCGCCGCCATCCTAGAGACCCGAGCTGGCCTTCGGCGGCTCCGTCCGACAACAGTGAGGGGAGAGGAAGGAAGGGTGGGGGTGGCGGCGGCTAGGGTTCGGGTTGCTGCCCGTGTCGCGCGAGCGGGAGAGCGACGTGGGGGCAGGTCCCCTCGTCGAATCGGGGTATCAGTTACCGTTAAAATTGTTATCACGTTTTGGAACTTTGTGTGTAAATTTAATTCTGTTTTCCATCGATCTTTATTCTGTTTGTATCCCTTGGCAGCCCTGTTTACATGCTGTATTGAACTGATGTCTTTATTTATTTATTCATTTCATTTCGTTAACTGAGATTTAATTTTCCTCTCATATGATTAGATCATCACGCTTGTACATTTTTCAAGGACCATCTGAGCTGATGCCTCCAGTAAGATCTGAAACTCAATTGTCTCATCTACCACTCCATCAGTTTTCGCGTTTCTGATTAAATGTTTTTTTTTTCTTCATCAAGGTTGTATTCAAAGTGAATTAATGATGCAACAAGCAGCCTGTTGTTCTTTTTCTTCTCCATGTGTTACAATGACAGAAAAATCTTTTGGTCCAAGCAAGTTGGGGTAGGCTAGAGAAGAAATCCAACATGGGCCACAGAAAAAAATGGTAGAAAAGCAAAATGGTGTGTTAGTAACAATAATTTAGGTTACATTCAGATGAAAAAGGCAAACTGGATTAAATACATGGGAAAGACTTAGGTGCAATCAACCTTCTCGTGCAATCATGTAATGAGCTGATCTTATCGCTTAGTTTTACGTACATCCAACACATGTTCTGAGCAATGTTCCCGGAAAACACAACCCCTTGTTTGAAGTTGGGGAATGCTGTAGGAGGGGGTATCTGTAAAATATGCGCATGCGTAGGATACAAAACAAGGGGATGAGATCTGCTGATTGCATTGTAGCACGGGAAGGCTGATTCTGATTGCACCTAATTCTTTCCCTAAATACATTATGTTTGTCAGTACTGCTTTTGTGATACTTCTGAAAGACAAACCAGATTGAATACATTATGTTTCTCAGTACTGCTTTTGTGATACTTCTGAAAGACAAACCAGATTGAATGCATTATGTTTCTCAGGACTGCTTTTGTGATACTTCTGTCATCGTAAAATCAATTATAATTATGGATAGTAAATCAAGCAAAGCATGCTATATGATCTGTGTACCTTTGGATTTCATTTCTAGACTGTTTATTTTAGAGATTCTTTTCAGCATTTTTTACATTAAACAGGTTTTTAAATTTCTTCTTAGAGTAACAATCTACTTTTAGTGATAGAAGGATAAATTGTAAAATATGTGAAAATTTAAATTCTTTTATATGGAATCAAAAACTAGTTTAGTTATCCTAACTTGACTGTGTTAGCCTTAAGCTGTAAGCTTCATGCTTCTTAATTTGTGAGACCACATGTCCACTTTGACATGAGGGATTCCGACATCCCATTAGCTCCATCAACCTATTCTACTGTTTCAGCTTCTTATATTCTTGAGTTTCTTTTGCATGGTAGGAAAAAGATATGACGAAACTCCGCGATGCTAAGATTCAGCAAGATATGCTTGATCGTGAAGCTTCCATTTTGCGTGCGAAAAATCAAGCGGCTTTAGCAGAGGGAATCTCATGGGGTATGGCGGAGGACGCAATCGAAGAGTCTGCAAATGTTAGTTCTTTGTTTCTGCTAAGACCGATGATATATGTAGTTTTACACACAAGCTTTTGATGAGGCTATTCTCAAATTCTAGCTGCATCATAGTACCATATTTTGCAGCACTTTTCCTAATTGTTCTTCATATATTGCTTTGTGTTTTAACCGGTCATGTTCTTGTATCTTAGGATGATGCAGATGAAATCACTTGGCAAACCTACAAAGGTCAGCTTACTGATAGACAGGAGAAAACACGTAGCAAGATAGTAAAACGAATGGAGAAGGTAAGCACTTGTACTGAAATGCCATACTCCTAAGATCGTTAGATCTTTGCAACTACTCACTTTTTTTCCCTGCACTCTACTCTGGATGAATGTCATATTTCTGTAGATCATGTATCATGTACCCTTGCCCCTTGGATGAACGAAAATCTAATGTGATTTCATTTGAAGTTGCCATTACTTATTAGGATCTGTTTGGCACTAGTTATTAGGATTCATATGCAGTTGTGCTGGTTCAATTTTTGCACTGATACTCTGTCGGATGCCTTGTAGATATTATGATAACTGATGAACACAAGTCTACTATGGAACATACTTGCCCTGTGTCTACTATTTTCTGTTTTGGATTTGAATGAAACAAATGTGGCTATTGGAGAACCAAATTCTTTTTGAATATCCTATGGAGTATCATCGATACTTATTTTTGGAATGTGAATATTTTTTAACACACTATTATTTATACTTATATCATCATTAGATCTATGCGTTCATTTCATACTTCTTGACTGTTGAAAAGTGTAAAACGTACTAATTCTGGACTCTTATTACACAGATCCAGATAACATATGTTATCTGGCGTAGGCTGTATATTTGGGTGTGATGAGTTGTAGATGGCCTTGCCACCTCTAATGTACTCCTGGTGGTAACCACATTTATTGGATGATGGATCTAAATTCATGTTTTAAAAAATAAAATAAAATCACAACTTGTTTCTGATGTAGTGAGGTTTCATGCTTATGTATGATTGTATATCTGCTCATCATGAAGCTTTACCTGTTAATCTTTTGTTTCAGATTGCCAACATGAAGAAAGAAATTGATGCAATAAGAGTTAAGGACATTTCTCAAGGTGGTCTAACGCAAGGTCAACAGACACAGATTGCACGAAATGAACAACGGATATCTCAGGTAACTGGGGATCGTATGCTTTATATCATTATGCTATTTCCATCCGTTTCTCATCTGGTGAGTAGGCTTAACCTTTTCTTCTTCAGATTATGGAGGAGCTTGAGAATCTAGAAGAAACTTTAAATGACAGCATACGGGAAAGTCTTGGTGCTCGTTCTCGAAATGCAAACCGAGGTAGCCATAAAGCAAGCCTTGAGGAAGAAGATGACGTCCTTAGGTATGTGCTCTGATAGATTTGACTTATGAGACTGACTTATATGACATTTTATTGATTACTTGAAACCCTTCTATTTTTGTATAGTCTGTTTAAAGGTAGATTATTATACGTTCGATCTCATGTCGCTGACTAATGGATTGTTAAATAATTCAGCGATGATGATGAATTTTATGATCGAACAAAGAAGAAGTCTACTCAGAAAGTGAGTGAGCAACAATCGGTTGAGACTGCTGATAACCTTCTTGAGAAAAAGGATTCCATCAGCAGTGAAATTGAAAGTAAAAGGAAATTGCTTGAAGAAGAGAAGAATAAGCTGGCTCAGAGCAATCCTGCGGATCTTGGGGATGACCTTGATGCTTACATGAGCGGTTTGTCATCTCAATTGGGTATGCTAACTACACCCACAATTAATTCCATTGATCATTCATGAGTCTTAGAATTTTGACATGTTTTGATTTTCGCTAAAAGCCTGATATCTGAGTCATTGAAAAAAATACTGCACAATAGTTTGTATAATAATTAAGAAAAAAAACATCTGAAGAAATAGACCTTTGCATACTACCTGAAAAGGTTCTTGGGCCTCTGCTGAGTAGTTCCTTCAGGATGAAGCAAGTAACCCTTCACCACGGTAAGACACACATGTCTTCCTGACGCTGTGAAGGTATTCAAAATCTTCACAGTGAGAACACAGTCATGACCTTGCCCAGTTGTGCGCCAGTGTCATCGGGACTCAACTCTGGCTTCAGCAGAGCCTTGTATTTGGATTAATTTGTTACTGTAAGGGGTATGGTCATATGCAGACAATAGCATTTAGACTAATTAATGAAGTATACATGTTTCGTTTTATTTTTACTCAAGCGATGGTAGTGATATTAAGGGACTTAAGACTTAGTTGTATATTATGTAGCATCATCAAAATGACTAATGTATATACTTTTGTATATATGTATGCAATTTTCTCAGTGAGCATTACTTTATTTGGCCCAGAGCATAGGTTCAATCTTTAGCATTGTTGAAGTAACCTCAAAATTACACATTTATGCACATTTATCCCTTTATTTGTTTTCAGTTTAGATGCATTTCATTGTCTTGTAATCTTTCTGACTAGTTTGAGTTATCTTGCAGTACATGATAAGATTTCCCAAATTCAGAAGGAATTATCTGATCTTCAGGCTGAGCTGGACAGAGTAGTTTACCTACTAAAAATAGCTGACCCTATAGGGGAAGCAGCTCGCAAGAGGGATCTGAAGCCACGAGAAGCAAGGACCCCAGCATCTAGTGATAATCCAAGGCCAGAATCCAAGAAAGAAAATAAAATTGTGAAAGCTGCTTTAGCTGAGGAGAAGCCCAAGGATTCTTCTAAGGAAACAGCAATTCATGAACCTGCCGAAGTAGAGAATGATGTCTGCAAAAACCAAGGAAATGGTAGCAAACCAGCATTTGCCATTCCAAAACCTCAATGGCTTGGTGACAAAAGGATCATAAAACCTGAAGAAAACTTCATAAATGAAGATAAAACGGACACAGAGGAGGCTGATAGTTTTGTAGACTACAAAGATAGGAAAGCCGTCCTTTCTAATTCAGGCAGTGGAAAGGAGCTGGAAGAGGCTGCTCCTGGGCTTATTGTACGGAAGAGAAAATCCGCTGACCAGCCAGCTCCAAGCAACGAAAATTCATCTTCGGTTGAAAGTGAAGCATCAGTTGCTGATGCTGTGGCCCTTCTTCTTAAGCATAAACGTGGTCTACAAACCTCAGAAGAAATGGAGAATGAGAATGAGCCACATGCTAGTAAGCCAGAAGGGAAGAAGCCCAGGAAAAAACGGGTATTGGGTCCAGCTAGACCAGATTTCCTCGAGGCAGGACCAGATTCTGAAACCTGGGTACCACCTGAAGGTATGGGAATCCTACTGTGTTACTGCATAGGAGTACCATATGATGGCATGTGAAATGATTTGTCCCCTACTGACACACTTGCTGAATCTTCTGTAGGTCAAACTGGCGATGGGCGCACTGCATTGAATGACCGTTTGGGTTATTGATGTTTTTCCAGCAACAAGTCGGACTGCGGAGAAGAGCAGCAGCGTGCTTACAGTGTCAGGAGCCTGTTTAGTGCTGGCCACTGGGTTATTGATATTTTTTCAGCAACAAGTCGGACTGCGGAGAAGTGCAGCAGCGTGCCAGTGTCAGGAGCCTGTTTAGTGCTGGCCGCAATCTGTGCAGGCATTGCAATAGATGCTAAGATTGCTTATTCTGTGGATGGCAAGCTTGCCAAGGAAATTGGTTTAGTTGAACTTCTAGTGGGATTATAGCCTTCCTAGTATTTTGCATAGAAGGTACATTATCTGATCACCATAGAATGTAGATTTTGTATGTCACTAGCTTTTTGCCCGTGCGTTGCCACGGGGCCAAATATATTTTTAAATGCAATAAGTGAGACAGAAAAAATCATTGAATGCCGAGCCATATTACTGTAGTAATATCACGTCCCCTGGGTAATTCCAATTATATGTTGCCTAGGGCCTACAAGAGAGTACATATATTTTTACGAACACTACAATGTGACTTTCAATTTCAATGAAAATTGAATTTGACCGGTCCAACAAGTATAAATACGAGAAATTTTATTTATTCTACATGAGATAATTTGTTTAGTACGAGCGAGCACATTACTCAACGTGAAAAGTGGACATGAAATCACCCATGTCCATATACACTATAACATCCATAAACCGCAAGGTCTAAGAGTTTAGCGAACCAGAACACTTTGCATTTATTTCGGATGGTCTTATAAAATGTTTTCTCATCACTGATTCATAAAATGTTTTTTCGTCAGCTTCTCCTTGGCCACATTTACGGACTCTTCTACTGGTGCTATTTTATTTTCTCTGGTTTTACCACGTGTGGTGTCATCATGTCTCAGGTATAATATTGGCAATTTTACAGCAAAACAAAATATTATAAGCACATATCAAGAGTACCCAGATCAATCGAGCAATCATTTTTTAGCTAAATATTTGAACGGTTATCTAAACAGTTGTACATCACTATTCAAGCCTAGATAATGAACACAACCACACATGAGCCATGGGGAAGACTAAATGCGTCAACAAAAATGTTTTCACAACTTCACCTGCTAGCTGAGATGCACGGCATTCCATCAACTAAACCTAGCTAAAACTCATACGACATAGGACAATAGTTTAAATCATTCAATTGAAGCTAAAAATCAAGAGTACCCACATGATCACCAAGCAAGCAAGGCTGAACCCTATGACGACAATAGCAGTTGTTGCATCTGAAGCAATCTTGCAGAGAAAAAAAATAATCAACTTCTAATCAGTAGTTTCATGCTTATGCATATTACAGGGGGACTGAATGGCATAGCTAATCCAGGATTGGCAGGGGCGGAAGCCAGGCCACATCCGATGCGGGAGGCTTGCAATGGCACCCGTGGCTATGGCATGGCAGCCCAATCTATCGCATAGGGGGAGGAAGAGGGGACAGCGGAGGATTGGGAGGCCACCAACGGGGGAAGCGTACAGAAAAGGGGACGAGGCCGAGGAGCTCGCTAACGGCCGCCGCCATGGAGACTGGAGAACCGATGCGCCCAGGATTCGGCCACCATGGCCGGGATTCGGCCGCCATGGAGCAGACGCGGCCCGTGGAGGCCCGTATCCGACCCGAGAAGGCAACGGTGGCCGGCCGACGCTGGGGGAGGCGGGGCGCGGCGGCAGCCATGGCCGGGATGAGGCCCGGATGCAGGCCGAGGAAGCGGCGGCGGCGACCCGGCGGAGCTAAGCAAGAAGAGCATGAGAAGGAGACGGCTGGGGCGGGGAGGAGGCGCGCCGGCCGCGGAAGAGAGTAGACGCGGCGGGTGCCGCGGGGAGCAGGCCGCGGCCACCGCGCAGCGCAGGCGGGGGAGGCGACGCGACAGGAGAAGGACGGACGCGCAGGTGGGCCCCAGTGGCGTCGCGCGGAGGGGGAGCGGAAACAAGTTGTGGCGGACACACGGAGGGTTTGGAACCGTATGAAATTATATAGGGGTATAGATGTTGATATGGATGTCCTTGTTTCATGTTTTTCCTTTTGACAAGGGTCATTGTTTCATGTTGGACCCCTGCATAACTCAACACAATTCGAACGCCTTTTTCACATGGACAACCACGCTAGGGTATGTTTGGAAGGCTTTATAGGAAATACCATGGTTTACGTATGATAATACCATGTTAATTTTATACTATGAAATGTTTCATCATCTTGTAAAAAGACTTTTGAAAAAGGAAAATTTGGACCAATGCCACTCTAAGGGGGTGTTTGGTTCGGAGGATGGAAGGGGACGGGATGGGACGATCCTAGATTTGAGGTGTTTGGTTCGGAGGGACGACGCCGTCCCTCTGCGACCGTGTGAGGGGCCGTGAGGAGGAGCTGCTCGCCCGCCCGTCGCCTGCCTCGTCCGCGACCTCCACGCCCACCGTCGGTGCCGGGCCCGTCAGCGGCCTCCACGCCCATCACCGGAGGCCCGTCCTCTGCGTCTGCGCCCATCGCCGGCCATCTCCGTGCCTGTCGGTGCCAGCGGGATGCGGGAGCTGGAGCGGCGCCGTCGAGGTGTGGGAGGAGACGCCACGCCGCGTCGGTGGGTAGCGGGAGCTGGACGGCGCCGGCGGGGAGGGGTAGAGGGAGAGAGGCGCCGCCTTCGGTTCTAGACCCGTGCGCACGCCGCCCGCCGCTCTGGCTCTAGATCCAGGCCGCCGCCCCTGCGTTCTTGAAGACCGCCGGCCGTCGGCGCTCTCCTCCAAGTCGGCGCTCGCCTTCAAGCCGCCGACCGCCGCGACACCGCCATGCCCGTCGTCCATGGCTCTCCTCCAAGCCCCGAGACGCCGCGCCGCCGCCGGCCTTGCCGCACGGGCGAGCTGCTGTTCTGCGGGGAAGAAAACCCTAGAGAGGCTGACGCTTGGGGCCCATTTGTCATATGACTCTAATCCCTAGAATCAAAGATGGAAATGTCCCATCCTCTGTCGCCCATCCCAAACCAAACACTATCTAATTCTTCAAAGTTGGATTTCATGTTGTTAATCATGGTAGTTGGTAGGCACAATTTTTTTCTTTTTAAAAAACATGGTTTGCTAGATTCCATGGTGTTTTATGGAATAAGTTTACATAAAATACATGTCGGCGAGCACCGAGAAGACAGGAACCATCGTTGGAGGAACCTGGCATTCTCTCTCCTTGCTCGATGTAGACGACGAGCGCTACTTCTGACGGAACGATGCGGCGCCGCCGGGCTGTTGCGGCTAACCCACACAGACCGCGCCAACTTGACGGGCACACTCACGGGTTGAGCCGGGTTTGCGGCGCAGGCCAGCCCGGCGGCCCAACGGACAGGCCCGCGCCACTTACATCTATACGCCGCCGATCCCATTCCCGGTGCTTCCTCCACGCACGCCTCCCTCCCCACCTCGCGGCACTAGTGACTCCCCGAAAGCGACACCAGTGCCCACGCTGTCGGCGGTGGAGCGGATGGACAACACTGGGATGGAGCGGCTCTGGTGCGGCTGCCAGCAGTGGAGAGAATGGAGGGCATCGGGACGGAGCAGCTCGTGCGCCCGGTTGCCGCCGGCGGAGAGGATGGATCGGTTGCCGGCGGCGGAGAGAATGGAGGGCGTTGGGACACAGTAGCTCCAATATGTTGATTCAGAAGAATTTGGTGCCAGTGGCGATTCCTCTGCAAGGCTGTGCGCGATTTCATCCCTTGCCTTGCTAGCGGCGTCTCGTCGTCGGTCCAGGTCGCAGCTTAGCAGCGCTGGGTCCATCATCTCCTGTCGCGACTCGCAAACGTGGTGCAGCACGCAGCAGGCGCCCAACACGACGAGCAGGTCCTGCAGCTTCACCTCGGTGCGGTTCTGCAGGCACTCCCAGCAGCTCATGAGCCTCGCGAAGGCGTCGACGGCGCCGCGCCGCACGTCCGCCGCCTTCTCGTTGAAGGCGTGCTGCGCCCACGTCAGGTTGCGCAGCGCCGGCATGTCGTCGGGTGGCAGCACCCAGTCTGTGAGTGGGAAGTCGGCAGCGGCGGCGGCGTCTGGCCAGTGGAGGTGCCGGGCATCAAGAGCGCGTGGATGGTGGCGCATGCCTCCAGGATGAGCTCTTGTGGCAGGTGGAGATACCCAGGCCGAAGCGGCGAAGCACTTGGACACGAGGCGGAGGTGCGGAGCTACTCGCTCGGGCCAGCCGCCACACGCACACGGCCACGCGATGCCACACGGCCAGGTCGATCTATGGGAAGACGCGATTTCTTCTGCATAGCCTGCTGCACAGAGGAATCACGGACACCGAGTTCTTCTGAATCAACCGGCCGAGAGGATGGAGGGCGGCGGCACAAAGCAGTTCTCGTGGGCCAGGGAAGCCAGCATGGCGCCCAGAGCCAACGTGGAGTTCCACATGGCTAAACCGCCCTCTAAAACCGCCCCAAGGGGTAATTTGATCGGTTTTGGATAGTTTAGGGTGCATAATATCCGGTTTTAAATTTTAGGGGATGATGTATACTACCCTACGTACTTTTGGGGATTACGTGGACTTTTTCTGTGTTTTTTGGAGTATGAAAACTTCACTTTAATGAAGTTTTTTTAATTAGCTTCATGCGCTTTCGCACTCTAATATCATACTTTTTTATTTATGCTGAAACAATTGGTAGTTCTAAAAATATCATAACTTTAATGCACTTAGATAAAACCATGGTATTTAAGTAAAAATTGCAAACTACCGTATTCTATAAAGTAAAGTATGTCTTTTTTTTTGGCCTGTTTGGATGGAAGGGACAATTGGTTGGACAAGACGTTGCATTTTTTTTTTGGAAGAAGTCCACTTTTGACCCATTAACTCTTGCGTTTATCCAACTTTATCCCCCAACTCTCATTTTGGCCAAACAGGATACCTCAACTCACAAAACCAGTTAAACCTGACCTCTGAGACGGTTTTGACCGGTTTTTTGGCTGACGTGGACAGTGGCTTGCCACCTAAGCATTGATATGGACTGGGGCCCACCTGTCATGCACTCCTTCCACCTCTTCCCTATCTCTTTTTCTGTCTTCACTCCCTTCCCTCCCCGCTGCTGCCAGTCCATCGCCGCCGCCCTCCACTGGTCTATCCTCCGTCTTCTCTCACCGACTCCTCCGCTGAGACCCTCACGAGGATGCCTCCTTCTCCGTTGCGGAGCCCCTCCTGCTCCCGTCTCTCTCCCTCTCCAACTCTATCCATGTTGTTGTCCCCTCCGCCCGGTGTTGAGGCAGCCGCCGGCGGCGGCTCACCTGCGCGGCCATGGTAGCAGCTCGCCCGCGCGCTTGCGGCTCGACCGTGGCGGCAGCTTGCCCCGCCCGCGCGCCTACGGCGGCCGCTCCGGAACTCACCCACTGCCTGTGCCTCGCCCGCGCCGAGGATTTGCACCGCTGCTACTGGCGGCGATAGAGCAGAGAGATGCCGGATGAGAGGGAGGCAGCGGCGGGCGGGAGAGGCAGTAGAGGTGGCGGCCCGGAGCGTGGCGGTGAGGAGGGAGATGGCAGCAGGCAGGACGGTGGCGAGGTGCTCCTCATCCTCGCTGCCCGTACCCGCCGCATGTCGCCTACTGCGCCCATCCGCTGCCCGGCGTGCAGGATGCTGAGCAGTAGTGCCGCCTCACCCTCCTCGTACCGGTGTGCCGCGCACCGATCGACCTTGCTGCGCGGCGAGCCAGGCTCGGGAGTGGAAGGGAGAGTGGCGACAGCGCAAGGCCGTTGGCGGGAGTGGGAGCGAGAGCAGAAGGGGGTGGCAAGGCTGTTGGCGGGATGGGCCGCCGATGAAGCGGAGAAGAGCGACGACGGGGTTGACGATGGAATGACAACGGCTCGGTGGAGGTAGCGGCGAGGCCCAGCGACGGGTGCCCAGCTAGAGGCACTTGACGGCAGGAGAAGATGGAGGGGATGGAAGAGATGACATGGAGGCCCGCAGCGACTTAGGTGGCAAAACCACTGTCCACTTCATCCAAAAAACTGGTCAAAACCGTCTCGGGGGTCAAGTTTAACTGGTTTTGTGAGTTGAGGTGTCCTGTTTGGCCAAAATAAAAGTTGGAGGCTAAAGTTAGACAAACGCAAGAGTTGAGGGGTCAAAAGTGGAGTTCTTCCTTCTTCTTTTTTAGTGCCTAGATCTTGTTTGGTTGAAGCACTGAGATTTTTTGTTTGGTGAGAATGCCTGTGACAGTTGCCGAGTGCCGAGTGTAGAAAATGAAACGCCTGAGGGTCCGCCTAGGTTGCTTGGTTATTAATCACCACCCACAACCAGTCTGTAACCTTATCCCTTCACTTTCCATCGCTACAAACCCAGTCAATCTCACAAACCAAACACTGCCGGTTGTTCTATGCACTCAAGCAAATATCTAGGGCTTCAACCAAACAATGAAACAAACTCCATTTCTGGCTGACCAGGCTGTGAGAAACATGACTCTAAGAGTTAGATGTTTCGGTGATTAATAACAATTTAATCTTGTTACTAATGAGTTCATGACATGAAGGTTAAATATACTATAATCGTGCTCATTGGTTGACCGAAGGAGACCCCTCATTTCTTATTTCTTGAAGAACGACTTTTGGATGGAATTCTAGCGAGAAGATCAAAGATCGAATAGCTCAAGTGTCATAAAGTCAAAAGAAGGGTACTTAGATATTCTTTTGCTAGTTTGTAGATGGCCGTACTATCAAGAGGGGTCGATGTGAGTAGCTTGATGGACTTCGTTGAATTAGTTCTACTTATTTTTTAGTGTAACTTGGTCCTAAAGCTCATGTATACTTAAAATGTGCTAAAATACACACACACAAACTTGTTTCACTGAAAGAAACCCCTCCGATCTTCTTCCTTATTCAAAAAAGTGAAAATCCACGGTTGTTGTACGCACCGGACCGTCTAGTCCGGTGCGTTATACACTCGTTGTTGGCCCTTCTCTTCTAAGTCCTTGAGCTTAATGCGCACTGGACCGTCATCCGGTGCTTCACCGGACGTTTTGGGCCGCGGGGTTGTCTAGGGCGTCCCCACGCATTTTTCATACACCAGACCATCCGGTGGTACTCCACCGAACCGTCTAGTGTACCACCGAACGTTCTACACAGTGGGTTGCACATAAATTCAATCCGAGGCGTTTGTACACACCGGACGACGCGTAAATGGGGTTTTGAAAATTACACGCACCGGACCGTCCGGTGGTCGCGTAAAATACGCAAAACATATAACGACTAGTTTTTGAGCTAGCCTCTATAAAAAAGGAATCCCCCTCCATCTATTTCATACCTTTGCGACCAGGTAATACTCATACACACACAAAGGTCATCCAAGCACCAGATATTTACAAAATCTTTGAGCTTTGGGTCAAGGACTTGAGAGTGAGAGAATTCCTTGAGAGAGGTTGAAACAAGTGAAGACCAAGACTTGTTACTCTTGGTGATTGCGATCATCTGGACGCCTGCGTGTCTGTTTACGGTCGTAATCTCACGATATCTACCGTCAATTACCAACCAAATGGAGCAATGCAAGTGAATAAATATGGACTAACCCTTCTACTAATGAGTTTCACTAGTTTTGTATGAATATTTGGATGCAGGTACTAAAATGCACATAAAACAGCTGAAAACACACTGAGGATCGAAGACGGGCTCACTGGTCAAAATGGCCAGGTCGGCCGACCCAAGCCAAGGTCGGCCGACCCTGACTCAGCCAGGTCGGCCGACCTGGGGCCTGGTCGCCCGAGCCACCAACAAGGTCGGCCGACCCTGGCTCAGGCCGCCCAGCCACCCAAGTGAGCCAATTGCCACCTCATTGATCCACATCACAAAGAAATACAAGTGCATTCAAATCTAGCCGCAAGACCAAGCATCCAATGTATCCAAAGGCCGAAAATGCACCAAGTCACGAATCCATAACGTCAACAATCCGAGGGAAAAGCAATGTGGCCAATGCAAGGCTGACACGTGGTCGCCCGACCTCCTCCAAGGTCGGCCGACCTACCCTCGGAGGCATTAAACACGTGCAACAACCGTCTTAACCGCCAACCGCTATGGGGACGCAAGATCAAGCCGTTGGAATGCAAAGGCGGTGGATCGGGTGGTCGCCTGACTTCGGGCTAGGTCGGCCGACCACCGACCTCGGCCTCCCACTGACCTATGCCTTCTACAAGTACCCCTCCCCCCTCACATATGGGACTATAAATAGGCCTGTAGAGCTTATTTGTAAAAGTGTAGAGAAGTTGAGAGCCATATTCTACCTTAGAGAGTGTCATTTTCCACATCTTAGTAGTTAGGATAGTCCTGGGAGTTAGAGTGAGTCGAACTTTGCCTCGGAATTCTCAGAGATTCTTCTGAGTCTGCGGTAACCGCTCTTGTATCTTTTGTACTCGTATCTTCAATATAATTTAGTTATATTTTACTTTACTTCTATCTCTTGCAAGTGTGGTGTACCCTTTATTTTGCATACTTGCTAGGCTTAGACTTGTGGTTATCTTAGTTGGTCAAGTCCCGTTATTCTTGCCGGTGCTATAATCCAACCTGTACGCTAGGCTCTGGTTAGGTCCTCTCCTCTGATCAAGGACGATCTATTGTTACTCAAGCTTTGCTTGAGTACGTTTATAGCGTGCCAGTCTATCCACGCAGATTTGCTTGGTAGCCCCACTCGGTGACAGCGTGTGGTGTGCCTGTGTAGCCCAGGCCCGTTCGTTCGGTAGGCCCGTAGGCGTTAGCCGGGTCTCCTTCGGTGGTCTACTATCTATCCCCTGACCCCTCGAGGCGCCGGAATTTAGCTCGATGCGAGACCCTGACTTGCTACTTGAGTTTCTTAGTTAACCACGACATAGTCTTTGCAGCCGAATAGAGTAGAGTTTGGAAACTTTATCTCACTCGTTGTCCTCCTAGGCAACTATACCTTTCTACGTGTATCTTAGGTAGTTTCATTTACGTCTTTCCACCATACGCCTATCCGTTTACTAGACTTACCCCTGTCTAGTGACTAGCTGGTATATTTATTTAAGTACGGATCTTTCGATTTTTGTTTATTCAATTATACTCTCTCGTCTGCCGCTTCCCTATGGATAAAAATACGATACTCGGAATACTCTGGGTGAAAAGCTACAGCGGTCTCCGTGCACTTGCGGAGTAAAATCTTTTAAGGCTAAGAGACGCCAACAGTGTCGTGCCTTCTGTGAGCTCCTCGGAGATTGTAGGAGAATCGGAGAAAAGTCCTTGCGAGGGCATTGTGAGCGGGTTGGATCCCACCGTTCCAGAGTGGAGAACGACATCCCGAAGAAAGCACTTGATCCGTGGATTAAGGGGTTGCTTGACCTTTGCGAAGGTTACCTTGCCATCCTCTTTACCTTGCGAGGAGAGGTCGTAGCCACTTGTGAGCTATGCGTGAGCAAGGCCTTGCGAGGGGCGCCCAATGAGGATTAGTGGGAGTCGCGACTCCTCAATACCTTGTGAAAGAGATCGCCATGTCATCTCTTCATCTTTACTTTCCGCATTTACCTTTCATACAATTTACTTTTCACAATTTACATTCTTAGAATTGCATGCTTGGCTTTAGGTTGCAAACTTTTTGGTATCGTGTAGAACTCTAGACACACTTAGTTAGGCACTAGGGTGAAACTGGAACTTGTGTGATATGATTTAATTTTGAGTTTCGAAATTATAAGTCCAATTCACCCTTCCTCTTGGATATCTTGATCCTTTCAATTGGTATTAGAGCCGAGTACTCATTTGGTGAGGCTTCACCGCCTTGAGCAAGATATCCGGTGGGAAAGGACAGGTAGTTGGCACAAAATGTCAATGTTCAAAAAATGTAATTTAACTTACGTTTAATCACGAGTACACAAGAAATAGACCCCTAACGTCTCGTTTAGGCCCTAAATGCTCAATTGAACGCTAAGTGAACAGTTGAACCCATGTATGATGAAGAAACACACTGGAGAAACGTCAGTAGGATCACAAAACTGTTTGTTTAGGTGCGATTTCATCTTATGCTTACCTGATGGTGTCCATGTCCCACGATTTCCCTTGCCCTCAGCTCGATGTTTGACACAAGATCAAGCACGTAGCCAGAGTGGGTGCTACGCCATGGAGAAGAGGAGGGCTGTAGGGCTTAGCAGCTTAGGGCATGTGGTGGGCTGGCTGGGCATAGACCAGGAAAGAGTAATCTGATGGTTGTCTTCCTTACTTTCATTTTTTCCCTTCCCTTTTCATTTATATTTATTAAACACATACGTTTAATCCATCTAAACGCTGGGCGAAGGCCTAGCATTTAGTCTATGTTTAGCGTTAGTGTTTAATTGAACCTTGCAAAATGTTGATGGAACAACTTCAACAACGTGCTAATAGGTGCGAGGGGCTGTGCCGCCGCCCATGGCTGCATGCAAGACCACGCCGCCGCTCCATGGCTGTGCGGGGCTGCGTCGCCTCCCACCATGGCCGCCGACCATGCAAGCGTGCCGGGGAGAGCGCCTGATCTAAGGTTAAGTGAGACAGTCTGTTCACAAGAGGCATGAGCACGAATAGACATTAGACAAGGGTATTTTCGTGCACCCTGTTAAAAGATGACAGAACGGGATAGAATTTAATGGTAGAAGATGCCAGAAGGCTAGATAAGGAACCAAAAATAAGATGAGTGTCAGATACGGAAGATTTAATTTTTGAGGGCCAAGAAGGAAGCAACCACTTTACGAGTGTCAAATAAGGAATTTTCTCCAAGTAAAACCCTAAAGGCCAGTCTGAATCCACAGACAACAAAGAAACCTGAACACAATCAAGCAACAAAGAGGGTAGGGCAAAGAGAAACCAAATTGTTGTCAAATGCTACAAGTGTGGTGAAGGGCATGTATACAACAATTGTCCTAGGAGGAAAGTTGTCAGCACTACACGGTATGAAAGTGATGATGATGAATATGATGATAATAATGATGGTCATTCTGAACATGAAGTTGAGGAAGAACAAGACCTATGTGAAGAAAAAGGAGAAGAAGTTGTATGTGTAAGTGCAACAAGGTTCCTTAGTGGTTTTGGTGTATTGAGTGACAACACGATTAAAGGTCTAATCTCTTTGTGAGATGCCTTGACAGGTGATAAATGTTGCTAATTCTACCGTGGCCAAGTGTTGCAACCTAGTTCCACCTGGAAACTAACCTACCAAGCTAGTATAGGAAAGTAAGCACACAATTGCAAGAATGTAAATGTGGAAGCTAAAAGATAGGTAGAAAATGCAAATTCCTGTTGACGATGTCGGCGATGGCCCAAGTAGGAGACACGGAGATTTTTTTTCCCGAGGTTCGGGAAGACTCACGGTCTCTTACCCCTAGCCTTCATTGGCGCTCCACAAAGCGCTTTGCTCTCGCGTAGTCCTCAAAGGAAAACAGCCTCGCCCTCGCAAGGGTAGAGGATGGTAAAGTGACTTCCACGGAAGTCAAGCAACCCGGTCGGGTCTCCGAATATTCTCGGTACACACCCACTCGAGGCTATCTCTCACGTGGTCCTCCACGGACTACGGCCTCGCCCACGCAAGGGTAGAGGATGGATAAGGATGTTGGGGTCGTCCGAGTCATTCTCGCGGAGCTACCCCGCTGTCTCCACTACGGGAAGCTTTGACCAACTAGCCGAGGGTCTTCCTTCCTCTCACAAGGTGGTGGCGGCCACTCCACACTCCGGATGGTCTCGCAAAACTTACAATCGCACACACACAGAAGGATAAACATGCACACAGGCACGGGTAAAGACAAGAGGGCCTAAGCAAAGATGCAATGAAGCTCTAGCTATGCTGGGATGTGTCTATTTTGCTCTTGTGGTGGTTGGGCTCTGTGTTTATGAGACTCTTTGGATGGATCAAATGGGTGCCTCAACACTTGTGATAGCTCAGGATACTCCAACCACAATGTGGAGGCCGGGCAAGGGGGTATTTATAGCCCAAGCCTCAAAACTAGCTGTTGGGAGCTTCCTCCCCTTTTCTACGTCACCACTAGACAATCAAGGAAGTGACGTATAACCATACCATGGGTACCTCAAGCGGCCTAATAACCGCACTAGCTAGGCTGAGTACTAGAGGTCGTTAGGCCTAAGACACAAGCACCCTGGTACTATCGCAAGCCCCCTCGGTCTCGCGACTGCAAGACCCCTCGGTCTGACATGACCTTTCCAATCATGGCGTGCACAAGGCAACAGAAATTATGAGGCCATGCCCTCCCATGCATGCATTTGACACGATGTGACCACTCACCTAGCACACAAATGACCTCTTGGTCATAGCATGCAGGAGCATTTATGAAGGATAGTCCTCCCACACATGCACTTGGTAGGAGCGTTCACGAGGACACACATCCATGCATGCATGTCATGTGCCCTTTTGAGGTGGGCCATGCATATGGTAGGACCACTCATGAGGGGCACGTGAACTCAAAGGTCATCGTTACAGCAAAAAGACCTTCTCGGTCTCATGGCCGCAAGACCTCCTCGTTCTTATGGTCGCAAGACCCCCTCAGTGTTACATGACCTACAGGTCATGACTTCATGGCCACCACACAATGGCGGGGTATTTATGAGGATGTATCCTCCCATGTATGTACCTGACAAGAAAAGACAACTCATATAGTAGGATCACTCATGAGGGCTCGCTGCCTAAGCATGCACATGACGGTACCGAAATTGAATTTCAACACTTAAATATTCATGAAATGTCCATGTGATGTCCCTAGTCTGCAAGTCTCATTCCTGCAACACCTCTAAAGGACTCCATCTAGCATATAGAGAGTTGCCACCATAGAAGTACGGCTTTATCATTGTAGGTTGCTCGTGACCCTATGGGGTGACCATAGTTATAATTAATGTGTTTTAACAGTCTGCCGTGATCACTAATTCGATGGAGAATGGTTTATGACCTTGCTCGTTTCAGGGTTGCAGGTGCCATCCCACAGCAGTACCGTACGCATCCTGAGCCGCAGCCGCAGACCGTAACCTTTGAAACTTTGAAACGAACAGAGCCTGTATCCATCCCATGTGCATTCATCTCTCGCTGCAGGCTATCCTAAGTGGAGATAAAACCATGTCCGGTGATAACACTGCTCATATAGGCCCCCTTCCGTGTAGTCTACGATACCAGTTAACCGTCATGTCGTGTATTCTAATAAATAACAAAAACAAACTAATGGCAGTAGATTTAAAACAGTAAAGGCAAATGTAAAATGAGGAGTGCAAAAACAGAAGCAAATTTCAAGGGTGATCCTGAGCAGAAAAATTGGGGTGTCCTGAGGCAAGATATACAGTTGCCTCCAGTATAAAAATGCAAGCATAGCTGGGCCTTGTAGCTTGGAAGCATATATAATGTATTCAGCCGCTGTCCTTCAAACTGAGGGATAATTATTACAGCAACAGCCCTTCAAACTGAAGGATAATTATTCCTTTTTCCAAAAGAAAACCACCCTCTGAACACTGTTGAGGCCCATATCTAAACTGCAGTTACTGAAAAGCTATGGGTGTATAATCTGGTATTGCGTTTGTGCGTTCTATTTCTATACAACTTCTGAAGATGATGGACAAGAATCAAAACAAAGGAAATGACCTGAACCTGTCTGGTCCATGTACCCCCTTGGCCAATGTGGCGAAACTCAGCATCAGTTAAGTATAAGGCGTCAGTCAGCTTGTGGAGTGCAGTTCATGTTCATGATGACCAGCTTCTTTGTCAAGCATAGAGCTCTTCTCTCTCAGCTTGTGTAGTTCATGTTCATGTTGACCTGTCTGGTTCATTGAGTTCTCATGCTTGATGTCGATCATCTCAGAGTTTTGTGCATGGACACACATGTTCGAATTTTGTAACGCGTTCAGGCTGAGCTAGTGCCATTCAAGGGGTTCTGGTTTTTTAGCTTTCCCCTTTGGTCGACCAATCTGTCTGACACCTTTACCAGACAGAAGCTTCAGCGCATGCTCAAGCGTCATCTTCTTCGGGTTCACATTCTGTCATCAGACATATTCAAGATATTATCAGCCTTGCAAGGAAAATCTCCAATTTACTAAACATGCTAAATAATAAATGCATATGAACTGGCTCAAAAGTCAAAACTATCGAACTTCAAGATGTAAGCTTTAACACAAGGAAATGGACAATTACAGGTGACATGTTAAGAGGTATAAAGTTAGTTTGGTTTCTGAAATGGAAAAGGTAGCAATATTGCAATGATAACTTGTACCTTTGGCACTGCTACAAGCGATCTCCTATGCTTGATGTTGTATCCTAGTTTAGAATGTGTTATAAGTACAGAATAATCATCATCAGGATGCTTTCCCTGTAGGCAAATACAACGTCATGGGACTAAACTCAACAAAGTGCCAACAGATATACATCAGCAAAATGCATACCAGAATTTTGGGATATTGCAACAGCTCAATTGCATCTTCTAGAGTGACGGAGTTTATATCTTTGACCTGAAACAGGAGGTCAACAATAGTTGTTTTGAGTTCCTGAAAAGGGCAGAAATTGCTGACCGCCTTTTCATTCAGAAAAAAAGGTACTCCCTTGGTCCCTCCATATAAGAATACAAGGTATATTTTCTTTTGTTAGAATGCCTTTGACTAACAAGTACTCTAATAAGATATAACTTTTATAGCACAAGAGTGATGTTATTAGATTCTTATTATAAGTACTCCCTCTGTTCCAATTTATAGTTCGTTTGACTTTTTAGACACCAACTTTGACCGCTCATCTTATTCAAAAAAAAAAATGCTTTCACTGTGACTATAATTTAGTTTATCATACAAAATATATTTTAAGCATGACCTGAACATTCCTATATTTTTACAATTTTTTGAGCAAGACAAGTAGCCAAAGTTAGTGCCAAAAAGGTCAAACAACCTATAATTTGGATTTTGATCACACAACCGTTATACTAATGAAGCAATTGTTAGTCAAATCATTGTCGTAATAAAACAACATATGGCTTGTAATTTGTGATAGAGGAAGTAACAATTACCTCAGAAAGGGAAGCCCTTTTTGGAAACAGACCCTTTTTGTCCTCTCCAACCTGGACATAGTAACCATACGGACCTTGTTTCAAAAGCACCTGTAGATTGAGCAATGAAGTACTCACACACTATATCAACTCTCAATAACAAATTTGAATGTCTTGAACTGAAAATACCTTTTCATCAGAATCAGGCATAATACCAAGTAACCTGGGCGCAAAAGACTTAGCAATTTCATCAGGGGGGTCAACTTCATCTTCTTGCTGTGACAATGAGCGAGCAATGTACCTACAATAATTAGATTAGCGATTAGGTATCTGATGATGATCGTCAAGAATCAAGAAAGAGACCAGGTACTCATAATACATAACAATTAACAAATGACAATGGAGAATGTAGCAGTGATTAAATGAATGTATACTGGGGGATAAAAAGGTCATACTTGCATTTCGGATGTCGATCACAGCCTATAAAATAGCCTTCACCATACCTACTAACTTTGAACCTCAGGGTTCCTTCAGAACAACTGCAGGGATTGCAAACACAAAAAGGATACGGACAATTAGTTAGCCATGGCAGATAAACCAGAATGAATATTGCAAATATCTTAATTTCGAGTATTTAATGTGTCTTCTACAGAATATACCAAAAAGTATATACAAAATGCATTACCTAGGGCAGATCCTACTATCCTTGTCAACATCAGAAAAGAGAATATGACCAAATTTTTCTTCAAGCATTCTCTCCACCTGCAACAATGTCAAAATTGGTTTAAAATCTTTAGAGCTTGCAGGGAAATATAATACATTAAGGTACAACAATAGTATTAAATATGCATGGTAATCCAAATCTTGTGTATGAAGGGTTGAGCTCAGTGATTTCAGGCTCCAATGAAGCCGCAGAAACTCAATGTTCCGCTATACTAGTATGAAACTAGCTAGATTCAGCTGGTTGACCACATCCCTTTTGGAGAGCCATTTTTTGCAAACATCTACATACCATTGTCTGTCTAGATTACTAGTTTACCACAGCCCAGTTTCACTCTTCTGCTCCATTATAGCACTCTGCCAAAACTTAGGGTATGTTTGGTTATGACATAAAAACTATGGTTACCATGGTATTTCTTAAAACTAGTACTTGTTTGGTTCCACATCATCGCCGAAGCCTAGAGTCAGAATCAACCGCTTCTATCTGAGCCATAACAGGAAGATAACAGTAGCGTAATTAGAAATGATCACATAAAAATCAAATATTTCCTCAGCGGCTCAACAAAAGCTGCAGCTTTTCTTTCTTGGTGCCTGTAGGCTGCCGTAGTATTTGCACTTATAGTTTCAGCAAGCAAGGCCAAGATGGGGGAGGAGTGGTACTTCTGCCACAAGCCCACAACGACTGCAAGACCACCCAAGCTACAGAGACCGGCTAAAGAAGATTGCCGCAAGCATCAGCATTGCCGGGGGGGGGGGGGGCGGGCACTCCCAGGCATCTGACAAACTTTGGTCTGTACTGGAGTTTCCAGTACTCCAAAAAACCATAGCATTAGCTATACCGTGGTATTAGAAACAAAGTTTTAGAAGTACTAACCAAACCCCTTCTAGTCTACAATACCATAGTATTCACATATATGGCCCTTAGCCGTCAAGCCTGCAAGATCTTCCTGCACTCCATCCATGTCCCGTCATGCAGCCAGTGAGCTGTCCTCCCAAATGACATGAGCCCCTTGCAGCATCGCTGGTCCTCTCCACCATAGCCCCAGCACCAATGATGCCCATACTTGCCCGACGGCACCATGAGACATTTCAATTCAATGGTACAGTAGTAGATGGCAAAAAAGTAGTAACTCGGACTCTGGAAAGTGGTGTTGAGGCAATTTGCCCAAAATATTTCGGAGTTCAGTTTGCACCAATGGGTTCAACCAGAATTGTATTGTATTGGGAGATTCAAGTGGATAATTTTTTTTAATCTAGTGATAGCACTGTATCAGTTTAAAACCAAGAAGCATCAGCAGAGATACAGAAAAATATTATGGCTCACCATTTCTTAAGTCTTTTCAAATGCAACTTGACTAGTTTCAGGCAATAGAGTACATGTCTGTGGATAAAACCAGGATCTATAAATCACTACGAACTTGAAGAATAGGACTGAAAATTTGGCTTCAGTTGATGTGCCATTAAAAAAAACTTGATGTGATCACAAAACAAAAAGAGAACTTGCATAATCAAAGAACCACCATACTCAGAAATTAAATAAATATTACCTTTCTGCCATCCAGTTTACTAGCATCTCCACAATATTTACTGAATCGTTCCCAATAATCTTTCAGAAGACCCTTCCATTCAGTTGACCCAGCAGAGACATTGTCTAGCTATTAATGTAAAAAAAAAAGAAAAGGAAGTTCAGTACAATTTTAGCAACCAATTAATTCTCATGCTAGCGTATTACGGTAAGATATTCTTATAAAGGATAAATAATAATGCAGAAATGCTGCTGATAGCAAGATAAAGTCCATTTTCCGATTGCAAGAGTTCTGCAGACATCAGAATTGATAGGAAAAAAAAAACTTCAGAAATATATACTCAAAGATAAGCAGGTTGCCTTGCTTTAGTCCTACGTTTCTTATGCCTTCTCATAATTAGCCTGCCATGGAAGTAGTGTGAGATCATCAACTATACTGTTTTTTTCCTAGGCCTCATAATTAGCCTGCCATGGAAGTAGTGTGATATCATCAACATACTGTTTTTTTTCCCAGGCATATTGCACTGCAGTGTGAAGAATGCTGGGGATCTTTTCCCTGCCGAAACAGGAGCAACTCGGATCCATCTCCAAGATATGTTTGTACTGTGAACTTATGGCAAGTTTTGTTCTCCTCATTACACTCTATGCTTGGTAGTTGCCACATATCAAATCCAGATTTGGTGAGAGAAATAGACATGACCCATGGAAATTACACATCAACAATATGTACAGAAAAATTGGAAAAGTCTAAAGCTAGTTTCCACTCGCTGCACTTGTGCTAAACAAGGCTGTGGATTCTCTGCAACCCAGCTCTCTCCATCTGCCCCCTCTCAACTGCTGTTTACACCTTAAATTTTTTTGGGTTGTCATGCCAAGCTAGTACGGTATGTGTCTTTATATTATCACTCTGAGAACCTTGTTAACTTGTTATCACAATAATTAGACTTGTGGTAAAACGGTAATAGTACTCTTCATCTTGGAACATTAGCTTAAATTGCAAAATAAGAATAACGTTATCCTGATGTATGTTCTAGATTTATTATTGAATTATGCTATATGAGGCATGTAGAAGCAATGATATGTTAGTATAGTCTGCCATCTAACTGACATCTAAGCGCTTCAGCATCATGGAGTTGCAAGCTAGATCACAGTTCATGAAAATTATGTCTTGAATCATGGAAAGCAGCTATCCATGTGCTTGAACCATGAACAGGCATTAGATCCACTAACAATATCACCATTATTGATGCCTGATATCTTCCTCTTTCTTCCCCCTTTTTTTGGCTTACAGTAGTTTCCAACACTAGCATATCTGTTATGGCAAGTGGCGCCAACAGCAATCATTTTAGAGATAAGTGTTAGTTTGTTCAGTTTCGGATAAAATTAGTAGATAGGGAGCTTGTTAGGCACCAGGTCTATAAAGGCAGCCAAGGAGTCCTAGGTTTAGGTAAGCAGAAACTAGATCAAGAAAGCAGTCAGAGGCTCCAAGGGAGAAGCCAATTTATCTGTGATTTATCTGCTATCTCATCTACCCAATCAGTAAACCATATCAATAACCCAACTTGTTTGGGACTAAAAGGCTTTGTTGTTGCACCTAATGTCTTGAATACAAGAATAATCATGAGCACATAGAAGCACTCCAATGTCCACTAGGACGCTCTGTTGAAAAAAAAATGCAAATATATGGATTTAATCCATAGCAGTAACGGCTAACCAAGTAACCAGCCAATGCAGGTTTCTAGAACTACGGTATAAACTAACATGAAGAGGCACACAAAAACTATAATCTGAGAAATGTTTACTACCTCTGTCTCCATGTTAGCTGTAAAGCTGTAATCAGCAACCTCAGAGAAATTGTGCAAAAGGAATGCCGAGACCTGAAAAAGATACGAAAATGGACAAACACCAAAATAAAGAACATTGAAATTCAATTCATAAGGTAGCTCAGATACATAAATTGAAACAGTCTGAGATGTTGAGGCCTACAAATAAATAGTATTGGTATAGGGAAAATGGCATTAAGCTGGGAAAGGGTGCGCGCGCGTGGGGGTGGGGTGCTGCTGGAACCCATGGTAGATGTACTACCTCCATCCTAAAAAAACAAGTCATTCTAGTTTTGACCCAAGTCAAACTTAAGTTTATATAAAAAGGCATAAACATCTATGACACCAAATGAATATCATGAACGTTAGCATTTTTCTCTACAAATTTGGTCAAACTTTCTAAAGTTGAACTTAGGGAAAAAAAACTAGAATGACTTGTTTTTTGGGATGGAGGAAGTATTCAAATAATTATGAGAAACATAAACTAGACAATGATGTAGCACTGCAACACAAATAAATACATACGAAGAAGAGATAATCTATCTAATCCAAAACAATGCATTTAGCTAGAACTATTATCAGTATAAAAAAAATGTTGTAAAATATGAGATGATGACAGAGCTATTTAGCTAAATATAAATTATCATACAGCATCATGACAAAGGGGGTACATGAAATCAGGAATACGAACAAACCATTCGGCCGCGGAATTCAGGGTGCAGAACTCGACTTTTTATTGTCACATATTTCCGGTCCTGAACAACACAAGCATAGTAAATACTAAATATCTATGTGGAACAGCTCAGCGTTAACAAAGTGAGCGTTAATAACAATGAACAAAGGTAAGATTTAGTGTGTAGTATTTTTCTAAAACTTCGCGACTTTTTTCACCCCGTTTATGTGTACTGAAAGCATATGAATGTAAGATACTTCATGCAATATTTCAATTAAAAGGAAGCGAGCCCTAGCACTGAATGTGACTTTTTTGGCACTGCTAAAGAGTAGAAATCGTACTGCATTACACAAGTAGATACTGATAGGGGGTAACAAAGATTGTGCCTTCTTTTTACAATATGTCCTATCATGTTATTAACCATTAACACAAAATGACAGAAATACCCTAGAATCAGAATTTTTTTTTTTTTTTTTTTACTTATAGAAACTGGCTGTGATCAAGGATGCAGAAAAGGAAGAGCAGAAGATAATCTGATAGGAGAATAATATTAGAAGAGGAAGAATTTGGACCTGTCCTTTTTATCGTCAATGAAAACGACTCTACTACCAGATCTACCCTGGTCCACAATGAATGGAACCAAAAGCCTGTAGGGTTATTATAGCTCAATATCAACCTAACCAGCTTGAGACCTTCATAGACACCAGGCACTAGCACCACCTGCCCCCAGCTAGGCCCTACGCTGTCTAGGATGCAATCATCATTTAGCCCACCTTCTAAGCAATCAGATGGTAGGCACAATCCCAGCTAGCCCCTATGCTTGATTGGGCATATCCTTAAAAGAACTCTATCAACCAAGGAGGAGCTAGGTACCATTGTAAAAAAGGAAAAAATTGACACCAAAATTCAAGTTGAAGACAACTCAAACGGGTTCTGATGGGAGTGTATACTCACAAATCCTTTACTGGGACTCAATCTAAAGGCTTCGTTGCTGTTGTAGGATTAGCGAACGAAGAAAAAGGTCAAAGGGTTTCAAATTAATAAAATCGAAGGAGGTTATTCAGTAGCCATCGCAGGTTGTAGGATTCAATCTCATTAAAGGCTACTGCAATCAGTTTGGCATCAAATAAACAAGTCTTCACTGAGAGATGTGCGCAGATTTTTTGCTGTGTCCAGGAAGGAACAATATCATGCGCAAGAAGGCAACATAGCCCTTGACCCTTGAAATAGACCCGTAACTCCAGACACGATCTATATTCACCCCGTTCTTCCCACAAAATTCAAAACAATAATGATAGGACCGAACTCCAAAAGCAGCTAAATGAGCCTCCCAGCCCAAAAATTGCTATTGGATACCATGGCAAAATACCCCACACAAAATCAGTAGAATATGTCTAAAGCAGAAAAGATATCAGATATATTTTAGGCATACCATGGCAAAAATAGTAAGGAAGTAGAATGTTTAGTATGTCACGTTACCTGTAACACTTTCATTATAGATGCATAAGTAGATGGCCTTCCGATTCCAAGTTCTTCTAGCTTTTTAATCTGTAGATAAGAAGGCACAATATGAAAATCTGAAGTAGGACCCAGTACAAAATAGTCTTGTTGCAGAAATGTACAGTGTTCAAAGTAAACAAGTGGAAAATAAGGTTATTGCTTACCAATGCACTCTCAGAGTAACGTGATGGTGGCTTAGTAAAATGCTGCCCAAGATCCACATTAACTGGACACACCAAATCGCCAACCTGCAAAAAGAAGATGCATTATTAACATACTGGAATAGTTGAACAACAGCCAATAATCTGCAGTAGCTTGAGAAAGAAAGAGGGTAAAGAAGGGAATGTCAATTCAGCAGCTGCTAACCTTTAATTTGGACAAGACCTCAAAATTATTAGCATGAACAGCATCTCCCTCAGAGTTGACGCTGGATGGACTTGCTTCAGTGTCCTAAAAGTAGCAATTTTCTTGTTACTGGCTTTAACAAGTCCGTGAATAGAAAAGTTGGGACACAGTTCTTCATAATGTGTAACTGACTTCCCTTCAAGCTAAGTCTTACTCCTAACCACTAAAAGGTTCAATCCAGAACATAAAAAACCAAACACACCGATGGAATCAGAATGAACTCGTGTAGACCGGCAAAAATTTGGAAGGAAATGCCCTAATGAAAAAACTAAACACCATATTGGATTCAACATATCACATGGTTACACGATAGTCGATAACACTAATCTGAACAAAAAATCAATACATGCAATATATTTTAGTGCATCAGAGGCTATCAAATGGGAGCTAACATTTATCATTGATCATTGCATGTCCTAAGCCATATTAAGAACATTGAGTTGATAAAAAATGAGTGCAAATAGAGAGTTAGTCAAGCACAACATCAACCCAATAACGAAGTAGAAAATATGTGGTTATGCCTGGTGATATGATTGCGATGGTGCATATCATATATCACAAATTCATAGTATGAACTAGATGAATTCCGCGCGTTGCTGCGGAAATATGGGCGATACTCCATGCATGTGCCACATGAAAGCATTGCATGCATAAGACCACAAAAGATCAATGGAAATTATTAGCAGATGACTTAGTGGATGATGACATGTCATGCCACTAAGTGAGCTCCTCTGATGATGTGGCTTCACGCATGTCTACAGAAATCATGCAGTGGGGTGTACCTATTTAGAGATAGAAGATGTCAACGACTAAGAGTTGTTCTATAGAACATGTGTTTACATTTTTTTTACCTGTACCTGTACAAGAAACTAAACACATATGGAAAACCAGCTCTACCATCAGAAAAGCTTTCAAAACAAGGCTGGGTTCATACCATTAAGCACAAACTATTCCCTATATGGGCAGAAACATATCTTTTTCTTGAGTATTAAAGTCAGGTTTTACACTACTAAAAGGATACCGTTCTTTTAAATAAAGAACAAAATCTTCAGAAATCATCCAAAGTGCCAGCAAACAAGAACTACCCTCTGGGGTATATACAGGTCTCCAACAATGAAAACTTTGATTCTTAGAGAAAAGTCTTCTTTAAAAAATATAGGAAGTACAATTTCAAATTTTGAAAACAAACACACTATCTAATGTTCTAACACTTATAACAGAAGAAAAAACATCAGACAGAAAAAAGGGATGGGATAGTTAGCCCAAAATCTGATGTCACTTTGGCCTAGACATACTAATCTTCTGCATCAAACCAGAATCAGACATCTATTTCAATTTAATTATCATATAAGTGTTATGATGTCTCGGCAAACATAGCAAAAAAAAAAAAAAAATCGACCTGCGGGGGGGTAAAACAGCCCCCGGGCATTTTGTTAAGAAGAAGACCTTCTCACACAGGTCGAGAAAACCCCCGAACTCCCGCCTCATCCCTACATAGCGGCACCGTAACCTGTGTGAGACGACCAACGACCTAGGCCGGTCCTTAGACCTATGCTTTGGCGTGGAACAGACGAGGGAATTTTTTTTAACCACAGCCTGCAATTCGCTCCCACGGGAAGTCGAACCCAGGACCTGAGGAGTGCCATCAGAGCCCCTTGGCCTCGGCAAACATAGCAGCAGATCAGGCCAATATTATATATAATATCATATATATAATCTTCATTTGCTTGCTACGTATTTGTATAGGGTTACGAGTACAAACGAGTCATAATATCGGCCTGATCTGCACGTTTGTACTCGTAACCCTATACAAATACGTAGCAAGCAAATGAAGATTATATAGATGATACAAATTATGGCTGAAACACAATTGATCCCTGAACCATCAAGCAATACCTTGATAGATCAACATATTATCAGACTACTCGAAGGCTAAAAGAAGTAGCACGAGCTAAGGTTGGAAGGCCACACATTTTCTTAAGAAATTCAAGTAGAACAAAGGAAGGGCAGCAAAGATAACTGAACCATAGAGGATTTCTAAAATCCATAGAGAATAAGAAGCAAGTACAAAATACATTTGAACTTACCTCATAGACAACTTGGTATCCCTTGAAGTCCAGTCTTGATGCAGATGAATGGAAAATCATGTCTCCTTCAGGAGTGCCGATATCAACTTGAATCTACAGGGAAGCATGCAATTTGATGGAATGATTAAAACACTGAAATTTACACAAAATAAAGCACAGAGAATGAGAATGTCACCTTTACTATCTACTACAACAGATGGTTTTAAGAAAAAAAAAATGTAGAAGAAAACAGCCGAAACGAAAGTTTCTGAGATACCAGCAATTGTAAACAGGGTTTTATAGTTACACCAAAAATATAGATTAGGCAAAGAATTGTGGCTAAATATAGATACTGAAGGGATCTGGGCTTCCAGCATGTAGCGTCAAGGTCTGTGAAACAACTGGGCCACGATTGCTTTTCTTATGATCTTATCAATGCACCAGTAGGACCACTTGACTAGTTGACTTGTTGAATTTGAATATCACACTAAATTGTATACACCAAGTTCACCCAAAGTCTAATGCTAAAGATAATGGAAATGTGCACAACATGAAAATGACTACATGGGTGCCTTCTTAAGTCTTAATCTACAAAAATTTAGGGGGGGGACACCTTAAAAATGAAACATGTTTCCTCAGTTAGAAACACTTCTGAATTCCTCATATATGTCAACTTTTTAATGTTTTCTTGAACAATATAGCTTTATTCATCCATAAGTTATAACCATCGTAAAGAATAGGGGAAAATGAAGCGCAAGAGTAACCAACCATTTCAGTTCTGGAAGCTTCCATTTGGCAAGCCATTGTCCTTTTCCATATTAGAGTATACAATTTAAGAGAATCATCGTCAAGTATTCCAACCAAAGATGCTACAAAAGATAGTGTTACAACCATATATTAAAACCAGATATTACAATGGGTAATATCACTTTCAAAAATATTTAAAAAACTACAGATATTTGTGGTGGTCATGCAATCCAATAGAAAATGTAGATTGGAGTACAGATATGTTAATTATCAATTAGTTGGTGGTCATGTTCACTACAGATTGCAAAACAAAGTATCCTCAATGATGCAAACACATGAATATGTGCTGTATTTATACAAGTATTACTCAAGTCTCTATCAAATAATAAAAGCAGTGTCTCAAGCAGAATTACAAGGCATGAATTGTACAGCATATTGCTCATATATGAAATATGGATCACTAGAAACCAAAAAGTACATAGCATATCCTGCACAGTACTAACAAGATTTTGGTGGTGACTACTAAGTGTGAGAATTATAACCTCCATGGGAAAATATGCATGTACCAAATAATAGTCGAAATTGTTTGCTAGGAGTTGGTTAGCGGCTGTAATTGAGAAAATGCAATAAATCAACTAAAACACAGGGTGAGCCATTACATGGCAACCTCCTTATACTGGTGGGCCGAATGGCTTCATGTGCTTCTTGAGCATTTTTCACTTTCTTCAAATACTTCCTGGTATCCTCTGAAGCATGCTCCTGACCATATCTAAAGAAAATACTAATTAGCAAGAACAATGCAGGCCACAATCTATATCCAGATACACATCATAACACCAAGTGCTAGAATTTAAAATTAGAGTGGAAGATCTGTTGGAAATAACCCTGTGTGCGTCCATGTTCAGCTAGTTTCTATGTTCATTGCTATTAAACTATTAGTGCTAGCTAGATTTCAGCTTGTAGTTAAAGAGATAATGGGCAGATCATATGAGGCATTAACTATATTGGGAGGATATCATGGGCAGGTGTATAGCCCTATATCAACAATGGGTGGGTGGGTGGTGGTCAGTGGCGGAGCTCTCCAATTTTCACGCCTAGGGCCACCATCTAAGTGCTAAAAAGATCCATAACGCGTCAAGTACCGATAAACTCATATGACCCAGAGATAAAATGCATTGTATCTCTGTTCCAGACATAATTGTATAACAAACTTGATAAATGATGCGGTACAGAATAAATATCTAATCAATGGTATTTGGTCCATTGTTGCCTCCCATATCTTGATTGACTCTAGGGTGTGAGCCACAACCAACTCTAGGGTGTGAGCCACAACCCATACATACAAGTTAGATATTTTAAACTATTTTAGAGCAATTAGAAATTACAACTACAGCACAGCAGCAGTGCAGTATGCGGCCTGCCAAACCGGCCGCTTGCTGGCTCACCTAGTCGCCGTCGCCCTCGGCCTAGACGCATGCCTGCGTTGCCCAGCGGCTTGCGTCCTCATTAAGTCACCCTCAGCCGCAAGGGTGGGCGTCCGCACGAGAAAGAGAGAGCCGGACCGGAGACGAGATGTGCAAGAGCAGGGAAGAGCGAGCTGGGCTGTGCCTGATGGGACACCCAAAAAACACCTAGAATTACTTTCTAGGCCACAACAAATGAAGATCTTAAGAGGTTTTTTGGCCACGCCTAGGGCCATGGCCCTAGGCCTATATCCGCCCCTGGTGGTGGTTGGGGTGGGGGGTGAGGGGTGAACGTGAACCATGTTAAACAATGGGGGGGGGGGGGGGGGGGGTCTTTCACCTCTTGGGCTAGCTTTTGGAGTGCAGTAAGACTCTATCCCTGGTGTTTGGGCTAACAAAAGTCATGGGTGGTGGGCAGCAAGGCAATGATGATGCAAGGTTATGTTGTGTCCAATGGTGGTACTAGAACATTACATGGACGTGCATGAAAGGAAGCATGATGATGGTGACCATGTTCATGATTGCAACAGCAAGACGCTGCATGTGTCAAGATGCATGGTGATGCGACATGATGATAGTCATTTGCATCATTGCATGACAGTAGTGTGCGGTGCCAAATGGAGCACAAGGGCAATACTTGTGAAGCGAACAAGCATGTTGGGGCCAGAGGCACTAGTATCTACGATGTGCAAATCTGATCTACATCAACTCCAAATCGACACAGGGATTAGGAGATTGTTGGAAATAACCATGTGTGTGCGTGTGTGTCTAGGTTCATTGCTATTAGATTTCAGCTTGTAGTTAAAGATAAAGAGGATATGGGTTGGGCAAATCATCCGAGGCCTTAACTGCATTAATTAGGACAATATCACGGGCATATGTATAGCCCTATATCAACTATAGACTACCTTCGTCTCAAAATACCTACCTTCGTCTCAAAATACCTAGCTTAGTCCTAAGTCAAACTATTTTAAGTTTGGCCCAAGTTTACACAAAAATATACCTAAATAGTTACGACACCAAATATCATGAAATTCATTATAAAAATATAATTGCATGGTATATCTGTTTAGTACTTTGGTTTCATAAATAATGATCACCTTCTCAATAAACTTGGTCAAACTAAAATTGTTTGGCTTAGGACAAAACAGGACTGCAGCTTTTGAGATGAAGGGAGTATATGAGAAAACAATGAAGGGGGCACATTGACAAAAAAAAAACAACCACTTGTATTTTTTTGTGGTTACGTGTCCACCAAAGAGGTGTGGGTGGGTGGGGTGGGGGGAGCCGCCATACAGGTGGGCTGGCTACCATATTCTGGCCCACTGTACAAGACATGAGGTCAAGAATAGCCTACATTTCCAGTCATACAAGAATATGAAAGCATTGTTTGTAAAAGGTATCAATGAGTTCCTAGTAACCCTGTCCCCCACACTATGTAAGGCAGGACAGGACCCCTCCAAAGACAACTCAAACTGTTAACCTCATACGTACAAGCTACAAGAAATACAGTTACAAACCACCATACACAACGTAGGACACAATCTTGTGCAACCATCATGCTTCCTCCCAACCAAAGCTCTAAGTTTACCTACCTCACGGTATCCCTGGGGCCTTGGCAGACTGCCGATACAAGACACCGACAAGAAGTTGTGTTTGTGATAAATACTCAAGAGAGAGGGAGTAATTTCCAACAAGACTATCAATCAAGAACATGAACTCTCATTGTCTCTTACCATGTCACCAAAGTATCTTTAGACTTCAGACTAGCTAAAAGTTTTAGATTACTCAATTAAATCTTGATGAAAAAGTTCCAGTAGTATAACTAGATCCTATAGGAACCGAACCAATAGTTTAAGCACTTTATGAGCTAAAAGTGGAAAAAGAGAAATTAGCATTACGTTAAAATCAGAATGAGATTTAACAGCAAGTTCGAAGAGAGTTATATACCTTTCTTTGACTAATGAACGGATGTCTTCTGCAGCTCCATGAGAAATCTTCATCAAAGGGTAAAAGGAAAACATGAGTTAACATACGATTTAAACAAGTAAAGCACCAAGTATATTGAATCCTCAAGTATCTCTCATCATCTTATGGCTTCCGTGAAAAGCAGAGATTTACTCATTTAAAAAAACAATTGTCTCAAAATGTTGGATTTTACTTACATGGAACCCATCAGTTCTTATGTATGTTATTAACCCAGTCGCTTCTTCTGAAGAAATGTTGATGCCCTCATAAAGCTTTTGGGCAACCTGCAGGCATATAATGAGTCATGTGAGCCAACAAATTACTACATATAAATGCAGTATATATTGAGGGTATGTTTGGATTCTTTGCTTCAGCTTGCCTAGCCTTGATAAGCAAGCACATGTGTTTGGTAGTGTGTGGAAAAACTTGCTTTGCTAGGCTACCTTGCCTCCAAGAGCAAGGAAATCCTTGCCCAGCCAGGAGAGCCAAAACCGTCGCTGGCAAGGCAAGCTGCTGCTGGTGCATGCCCACACGTCAAATGCAGTACAGCATCTGCTCTTCTGACACATATGGATGGTGCTATAAAAAAATCCAAAGCACATGCAAGTGGGCAGTCATCGGCAAACCAACCAAACACAACGCTCGCCTTGCCTGGTAGCCCGCCTCGCCTCGCTTTGCCTTGCTGCCTGGCTAGGCAAGATGAAGCAAAGAATCCAAACATACCCTGAGTCTAGAAGAACAACCTTCATAGTATGCCCTGCAGTAAAATGGAGCTTGTTTGCTGCATCCTGCTGAAGGCTGGATGTAATATATGGCATTGGAGGATTCTTGTGAAATTTACTCCTCTTAACACCTTTAACTTCAAACTGAGAAGAATGAATCCTCTTTTCTATAGCTTGAGCCTCTTCTTGAGAACATATGGAAAGTTGATCCAACTTTTTTGAATTCAGATGCTTTATATGGGATGGAATGCATGTGCCATTTTTAGGATCTGCGAATTGGGTTTTGAAATCTGTCTGGACTGTCCAATACTCTTGTGGCTTAAACAGTTCTATTTCAGCTTCCCGATCACATACAAGGGCCAACGCTGCAGATTGGACCCTTCCAGCTGACTGGCAACCAGGCAACTTTCTCCATAGAAGTGGAGATATGCCAAACCCAATCAGATAATCAAGAGAACGGCGTGCAAGATAAGCATTAACCAAGTCCATGTCAATATATCTCGGCGACATTAAAGCCTTTTTTATTGCATCCTCGGTAATTTCATGGAAAGCAACTCTTGCAACAGTCACATCACAGCCCAATGCACCTTGTTGTTCAAGCATTTCTTTGATGTGCCAAGCAATAGCTTCACCTTCACGGTCAGGATCAGATGCAAGAATTAAATTTTCTGCTCTGTAAAGAAGGGGTAATAGCAATCAGCAGTGTGTTTAACTCGACACAAGGGGTAATAGCAATCAGCCATGCGTGCAGAAATATTTACATTTTATACAACTAAATTACTTGAATTCAAATTAAGCAAAGGATACATGGTTAAAGTCGGCAAAAGACATGTTCAGGACACAGTTCAAGCTACAGTTGAGAACATTTTTTACAATCATGATGAAAGATATAAAAATAAAAGATTAAAATTAAACACAACTGAGCCACCATCACAGTTAATTTGTACATATGACCAACCGCAGATCCTTTTTAAAACATGATACATACTTTAGCTGATTTACTTATATAAGGGTAACAGTCTCACCAGCAAGTAATAATCAAGCATGTTGCAGCAACATACACAACCGATTACAATGATACTCCGATCACAAGAATAATGTGTCAGCACACACAAGTGGCCATAGTGATACTGCTAAGTACTAACTACTTACATATAAGAATAAAAAAGAACACTCCAACTATACACAACAAAATAAGAAACCTGAAAACTTAAACCATCTGCAGGGAAAGCTAGCTACAGAAACTATAGTACCAGATGAACCAACTACTGATTGCTTTCAGATTTTCTAACCAGCTGCCATCGAAAAGTCATAAAGTTTAGATACAGCATAATATCAGGAGATTTAGTACAAATGAACTGTTTTGTCAACATTGCAAATCTCAAAGGTAAATAGTCAGTGTTAGTCAGTGTTATAAAGAATGCTTTTTTAGAAAGCAGTAGCCGTAATTTAAAAAATTACAGCTACACAATACAAAATGGTATTCTTTGTTAGTCACTTCAACCTGCAGAAATTATACAGATTTGGAATCATGAACATATGGCATTGAAGAGAATAAAACATTTTGGAGATAAAGGTCCATGAGAACCTATCAAACACTATGGTGATTACTTCTATGAAAGGCCTATGCGATTATGTGTTCCTTTCTCTCTATAATAGAAAAAGCAGCAGCAAATGTAAACCTTTTAGAAAAAATAGTGGTGGTGTTTAGACAGGGTGGGGATGAATATACCGTCAATGAGTATGTATAGTTTATTTAAACAGAAATCATGTGAAAAATGTAACCATACTACATACATTAAAACATACCCTTTTAGTGCAACTTTAATGCTCTTAAGGTGTGTCCAGGCAGCAGCAGGCACCTCCCAGACCATACTGAAGTCATCATCAGGGCGGACAGATTTTGATCTACCTGCTAAATCTCTCACATGACCATAGCTTGGTACCACTTCATACATGTCCCCAAGATATTTCTGAATAACTTTTGCTTTCGTGGCTGATTCCACAACCACAACTGATTTGGCTGAGGGAGGATACAGTGGTACAAGTGGCTTTCCCTCACTATGAGAACCATCAACAGAGGTTTTCATACAAGTCTCAGCTTCAGCAGGCACAGTAGAAGCAGCAGAAACTTTTGCTTTTGACTTTGACTTTGACTTTGACCTACTATTCACTTTCTTCTCTTTACAAGTATCAGCACCCTCATTTGATTTAGAATTGACAGCCTTCTTGTCATCTTGGTTCGCACTAACACTATCCGTCGTCTTTGCAGCTTTACGTTTGCCAAATATCCACTTTTTCTTGGTAGATGCTTTCTTTTCTTTCATATCTCCATCAACTTCCTTTTTGCTTCCTCTAGAACTCTTCTTCTTGGTGGTGTCCATCTCAGTAACATTACCACTCTTGCGGCTGTTACTAGTAGATGTTGAAGCCTCCTCAGAGATGGCGCTACATGCAGCTAGTGTGCTTTGTCGTTTCTCAGACCTGAGAAGCAGATTGTGTGCAACGCTTGCATCTTCCCTTCTACCAAATGAACTCTTATTTCTAATGAGGAACCTTAGCTTTTTACTGCATGCAGTTGAGAATGGTCGTGAATTACCAATACTATTAGCCTTTACAGCAATTCCACAGCTGCCTGTGATTCTGAAACATGAAGAGCTAGGCTTGCCAAGAAGCCCAGTAGTAAAAAAGGCACTACTTTGGGGCTGTTGGGCAAACCCAGAAAAATTTCTAGAAGATATTTGCCTTGCTGAATTGCTCCTTAATGCCACCCCACATACTTCACAAGGATGGAAAGGTGAAAAAGTCCAGGGGGCAGAAGAATATCTTTGAAACACCCCCAATTGAAGCTGTAAAGGCAACAGATAGAGAACACATAAGTAACCGGCAAAAAACAACCAGAGAATAATATGGTAGAACCCTGGTAAAATCATTCCCTCCCATTCGCATGCATGGTCATGTGAAAAAATGAGATTGGAAAGTGGTAGAAGGCAAATGTCGCCATCTTCCAAAATATTCTCCATCAAATTGAATTACAAATCACGCTTGAATGTGCGCTTTATTTTCCGCCCGCATCCCATCTTCGGTTATTTCTTAGTTGAGTTAATCCCGTAGCAAAAAATTGATGGAAAAAAAAAAAAAAGAAACATGAAAAGCTGGTGACTGCGACAGTGGCGCTACGTTTCTACTTCTTTCGCCAGTCAGGCAGGCTTGCACATTTGGCTGTCCAATGGCACGAGATGGCATTATACACGGATATAAACAAAAAATGAGCGCCCTGAAATTGTTTCCCTTGGAACTCTGGGATAAAAAGGACCAAGCTTCGCCTGTGCGGCTGTGCCTCATGGGCAATCCAACGAACAGGAGGCGCTTACGCCGCACCGCAGACACGTGCGCATTTGATAAATTCCCGGCAGGGTGGGTGAGGAGGGCGGGGGAGCCACTTACCATCGCAGGAGGAGGCGGCGGCGGCAAGAGCGCGTGGGTGACAGCGCGGTGCGGGAGGAGGCGGCGGAGCTGGAGTGCCATGGACGGCGAGGGGTCAGGCGCGCGTGAGCTCAGGCGATGAGAGCCATTGGTTGGTTCCGGCTGGGGTTTAGCTAGGATTTTAGGGGCGATGAGGTGTGAGTGGATTGCGAGGTGGAGGCGTGGGAGGAAGGGAAGGGCGGCGGCGGGCGGCCAGTTGGGATTGTGAGGAAATATCGCTGGAGTTGGACCGTTGGGGATGAGGAGTGGTGTGCTTGGGGTACAAGGTAAACGTGCGGCCCCGCGAATGGGCTAGAATGGACCCTAGGGTTCTCTCGAACGGACCTGGCCCTAGGGTTCCGTATGTTTCGGCCTGGCCAGTCGTCACTCCCAGCTTCAACTACGGCCCGAAAACCACCTTGAACTGAAATACCACGCACCCACAACTCATCTGGCAACTAATTGTGAAAGAGTTGAGCTCCAAAAAAAACTAATTGTCAAAGAGAAGAGAAATTTTAGTGGTGGAAGTTGATATGGAAAATTATTTTTTTTTGTTTGGTATGAGCACATAATTTACTTGAAATTGCTTTGAAGTCAAGATAAACAGTTTATATGTGTTAATCTTCTGTACCAACCAATGTACGAAATAGCGCCGCTATAGTGTTTATAAAGGCTTGACGTTAATATTATTGCAATAGAAATAGCGCGCTATTGTGCACTAATAGCGTTGTTTAAAGCCTGACACTAAATTCTGTTGCGCGTTATTTTGTACATTGATACTAGCACAATTACTACCCTTCCCTTTGAGGTGTAATATGAGAGAGTTGCTCATTTAAACTTCCATCATGGTTCAGCTAGGGAGTATACCATAGTGGGGGTCAAGACTAAGAGGGAGCGTAACAGACCAGAAAGCTATGAGCTTGGTGGATTATTGTTGGGGATAAGTAAGGGGTGCTAAGATGAGCCTACAAAAGCTTGGGAAGTAGTACTTCCTAGGGATCTTCCCAAAGCTTCGTACCTTCTAGGGCTAATAGCGGCACCACTTGCCACCATCAACTTTGTCGTTGGGGGTTATGGCCTAGGTTTCTAGGGTATGGTAGTGTTGGTGTTCCTTAGTCTGATAAAATTAGTTCAAAAACCGCATTCTAGCACTTCACCTTAGAGTATTTTAGGGTATCTTAAATTTTTCTCGTAAAAGCAATAGGTAAAGATAAATTAGATAGGTAAACTTGGATTAATGCAAACCTAGATAAATTGAACCAACTAGAATTTAAATGGGGGTAAGCGATAAAGAATAGCCAGTGACCAAAGGGGTTGGCAGAAAGGTAGGTGCCTCTAGGAAGGCAGCAAGACGAGGTAAGGTTTTCAAACTCTAATCTAATTACTCCACTATAAACTATATCGGTCAGCTAGAAATTATTCTGGGATTCCAAGCTAGAGTCTTGCGTCAGGTGAATACAAAGGTCCCGAGGTGACAAGGGGTAGACGGTGTCACCGAAAGCAAACTTCCCCAACGACAGGATGGAATATAGAGGGCACTCACTCGTTGTCACAAAGTGGGCCTACATCGTGGTGCGTGAAGGAGGTAGCAAACTACAATAGTGTTCCAGCTAATCTTGAAGACTAAAGCTCCCCTTCCCATGTTCGAGAGAAGAACTAGCTTACAGGCGTAGGTGTGGACTTGTAGTTACTGGCAAAACTAGACAAGAGGCAAAATAACTTTGAGTTGAGCACAGCTTCTAGCATAGATTTTCACACAAAAGAAACTAAAAGTCTGCGCTTGCCAAGAAACAAGACTTAAAGTAAATTGAATAATTAAATTGTATAACTTGAAGAATAGAATTCAATAACTGAAGTCTTACTTCCAAAGATAAAGATACAAGAACTCTACCAGGACTTCGAAGAGACTCCAAAACACCTCGAGGCAATGTTTGAACTCGACTCTAAATCCCAAGACACACTAACCTATTCTACTAAGGAAAGTGAGGAGCTCTCTTAAGGTATAGCCAATGTGACTTTCTCTTTTCTCCCTCCAAGTTCCAAGTGAGCTCCAGAGGCTATTTGTACCCATCAAAGAGAGTAAGGGTATTTATTAGTGTTGAATTTCACCTTGTAGTTCAAGTTGATATCAATTTTGTTGCCATAAGTAATACTCTCCTATATGTCTATCATTTTTTTTCAAGGTGAATGGATTTGTCACGAGACTATTGTGCCTCTTGGTTTAGATAGGAAGGTTAAACTATATGGATATGTGGTCTTGAGTTCCTATACCTTTTTGGTTTCTGATACCAAGTCAAATTGCTGTTTTAGGCATGACATATATTTTGAGAAATGGAGCATTGTCACGCTTATTGTTGAGTCGCTGCCAAGCATGTCTAAGTGAAAAGATGTGCATTTGTTGATGATCGTATTTACACTTGCCCGCAGGGGGACTAGTTGCATATGAGATAAGTGAACATGGTGATTCTTATTACCTTGGGAACATGTTGATGTTGGTTTGCAATTTTCATAGCGCACAAGTGTTGGGAGCACGAGCGAATGTGCTTGGAGTATGTTGGCGGTGATACAAACTCTGGTGCCATAATGTTTCATATGATGATAGGTGATTGTTTGTTGCTCCTTTTTACTTAACTACAAATTCTTGAAACTGTATCTCTAATGCAATTACATACCTTCTCAAACTCACGCTGGATGATGAAATTTGTCAAACCTCATGTACGCTTAACTACTGTCCAAGTGAACGCTGGACGAATTGCTGACGGAAAATTGAAACCAAAGACAATTGGCCATGTGGATATTGGCACGGTTTACGTTGTGTGCGAAGAAGAGCCAAAACTTCTTTGCAGCTAAGGCTAGTGTCGCTAGGGAGTGGAAATGTGTGTAAAAAACAATGTTTGCGCACTGTACACAAAATGGAAAAGCAATGATCACGCATTGTACACAGTACGGATGCACTGCCTGGTGACATTAGCCTAACTAGATGATATAGAAAGGTAAAGACTTCAAAAGGAAATTGTGTACAGTCACCATATATTTTTGAGGTCATATTGAACTGGATTTGGTAGTGGGTCGTGGGAATGCATGTGCATCTAGGATCCTTGGTCAACAACTACATGATGATGATATGTGGAGAACATTTTACAATGAAAGTATTTTGTCTCTGGTAGAAATAAAATCTGGCAGTTTTTAAAAAAAAGAAATACTAGTATTTGGCGCATTAGTTGCTTGCCGCTTTTTAATGGAAACTGGGATCGTTATAAAAAAATGGAAATTGGAATTAAACTGACAGCATCCCGGCAGCCATATTCCGTCGTCAGCACCTAGGGATGCAGGTTTTAGTGGGTCGACCCAATGACCCACTACCCAAAACTGGGCTGTAAATACCGATTGAACTGACCCAATAAATTTTGGTGACAAATAGTGCCATGTGCGTGGGTAACCCAATCTATCTCTCCGCTTTGCTTCACATCCGCCGCCGCCGCTCCGTCGCCCGTCAGCGCCACTGCGCCGCCCGGCCGTCGCCCCCTGTATGTTGCCGCCACGCCGTTCCTCCTCTGCCGCCGCCCCCGCTCGTCCTCCGTCGCCGCGCCGCTCCTCCTCTGCCTCCGCCCCAGCTCAGTCCTCCGCTGCCACACGCGCTCGGCTGCCTATCTACCGCGTCACCCGTGTGGAGGCCGGAGCATGTGGAGGAGGTGGGGTCGGTGGCCACCGGCGGAGCTCGGCGCGGAGAAGGGGCTGCGGCGGCCGCCGGCGGTGCCCCGCGCGGTCCGGTTCTGAGTGAGGGGCCATGGCAGTCGGCGGAGGAGCCTGCGCGGCCTGGCGTGGAGAAAAGGCCGCGGCGGCCGCCGGTGGAGCCCCGCACGGTCCGGTGCGGAGGGAGGGGCCGTGGCTTCCGGCACGGAGGAGCGCGGCCCAGCGCGAAGAAGGGGCTATGACGACCGGATCTTGGGTGGCAACGATGAAGACCTCCAAGCACGGGCCTGTGGAGGTTTTGGGTAGAATGATGATTTTTGGGTAAGGCTGTCGATGTTTGATGCCGGCAATGCACCACGGGGTGTGTTACGTAGTGCTTTTGGGGTGGCGAAATCGGCGTAGCTCGATGGTTCGCGTGGAGATGCGACGAGACAAGACGGTTTATACAGGTTCAGGCCGCCGGAGCATAACACCCTACGTCCTGTTTGCTGCGAGTTGTATTGTCTTTGCTCTCGAGATTACAATGAAAGCTAGGGCGTCTGGCTGCTGATATGCGATGAGATGCTAGGTGTTCTACGTAGAGGTCCCTCACCCGCCTTATATAGTCCGGCAAGGCTTGGGTTACAAATCAGTTTCCATTTATGAGTCCTACTTAGTTTGGAACCCTAAAAGAGTACATAGAATCTATGATTATACGCTTCCCTTCTTGAATCCTGCTGTTTCTAGAACCCGAAGTCGAAGCCATGTTCTTCACGTCTTTCCTGAATTACAGCGCTTTGACTTGATCTTCAAACATGTCACCCGTCTTCGGGCCCATGAGATCAGGCGGCGTCCTGTTTGGGAGCCTGCTATCTCCATTAGGCCCTCCGACGGTCCATATGCTGAATCCATGCCGTGAGGGCCCAGGGGTTATCTATCCTCCACAAAGGCTGTCTCCAACAAGCGAGGCATTTTGGGTAGGCAAACCCAAAATGGGTATTTTCTTGTACTGTAGCACTTGAGAGGTATCCAACAAGGTTGGCAAATGCGATATGCATTTCGCGTATGAGGAGAGAGAGTACCTAAATTGGGTCCTCCGGCTGGCGTACGCAAAGCGGTGCGAGCAACGGCCATTTCACCCCAGACAGGAGAGAGAAGCACGCGTGGTGGGAGAGAGCGGCAGATCTCCTTCGGATGGCGGCGGCGGAAGGCGAGCTCGCTGCCGTTGAGGTCGAGGTCAAGGTACGTGGTCCTCGTCCCCTACTTCTTCTGTCCTCGTCCCCTGCTTCTTCTTTGCATCGAGTTCCTGGTGTTCAACCAAAGGGGAACAAACGTCCCTGTATAGAGGGTCCCTGTATAGATCCATGGGGGACCTTGGCTGGAGGCCCGGATCTGGTGGCAAAGGGAAGGGAGAAGTGATTTGTTGGTGTGATTTGTGACCCGACGAATATGTAGTTGGTTGCCGCAAATGCTCAGTAATTGTTCAATCTGTCTTCGTCTGTCGTTAGTTGTACCCACGGTGATGAACAACAGGAGCCCGCCGTCCGTCACCGGGAGCCTGCCGGCAGTCCGTCCGTCACCGGCAACCCCAAACGTAGATGACCAGCAGTACAACACAACGCAGGTCCCGTCCGCCAAAGCTACACCAACTGAAACATTGCGTGGTGCCCCGATTTGGAAGAGAATCGATGGGTAGGAAAGATTAAGCACCTGTGCTGGTTGGATCTAGGTGAGCCATGGCTGTGTATTCCCGGCGGCGGCGGGAGCCAACGTCCTAGGCTTTGAGATGGGCATTTTGCCTATTTTGTTGGAGACACACCAAATGCATACGGTTAGCATTTTACCAACGGTTGCCAAAGGTACATTTGCCTACCCAAATGCATAATCTTGTTGGAGACAGCCTAACCCAGTAGCTTTTGGGCAGGGTGATGATTTTTTTGGATCAACCCACGACCCAATTTTTTTTCTATTGGATAGAGTGGATTGGACACTGGTTGGAAAAGAAAAACAACCCACTTGCATCTGACAGCATCCCCGGCAGCATATTCCGTCATCAGGCTGTTCCCAATGGGGTGCTCCAAAATACTGTTTGGCACTGTTTGACATAAATGCTGCACTGTAGATAGAGGGAGAAATAGTTGAACACTGTAGGTAGATAGGGAGAGAAATAGTTGAAATAGTGTTTTGAGGAATGGGACGAGTGGCACGATTGGAGTCAGTCTCAGCACCTCCCGCGCGCCGCCGGTGGCATGCCACAGTCCAGTGTCCACTGTCCACTCCAATTCGCCATTCGGTAATCGCCATGGCGGCGATAAGGTCCAGGCGCAGCTCGAACGCGCTGATGGCGCCGCACGTGCTGGTGGTACCGTACCCGGCGCAGGGCCACATGATCCCGCTCCTCGACCTGGCCGGCCACCTCGCGTCCCGGGGCCTCCGCCTTACCGTCGTCGCCACGCCCGCCACCGCCGCGCTCCTCGCACCGCTCCTGACCGCGCAGAGCAGCAACGGCACCGGTAAGGTCAGCGCGCTCGTCCTCCCGTTCCCCTCCCACCCCGCCCTCCCCGCGGGGGTCGAGAGCGCCAGGGACTCGCCGCCCACGCTCTTCGCCGCGCTCATAGTCGCCTTCGCGGGGCTCCGCGGCCCGCTCGGCTCTTGGGCCCGCGAGCGCTCGGACACCCCGGACCGCGTGGCTGCCATACTCGCCGACCACTCCTGCGGGTGGGCGCAGCCGCTCGCGGCGGAGCTCGGCATCCCGGGGATCGTGTTCTCGCCCTCCGGAGTGTACGGCTCCGCCGTGCTCCACTCGCTGTTCCGCCGGGCGCCGAGGCGCGATGACGAGGCCGACGACGAGAGCCTGGTCGGCTTCCCAGATCTCCCCGGCAGCCCGGCGTTCCCGTGGCGGCAGCTGTCCTTGCTGTACCGGACGTACAAGGAGGGCGACGATGTCTCGGAGGGCGTGCGCCGCAACTTCCTCTGGAACCTGGAGGGGTCGGCGTTCGTGTCCAACACGTTTCGGCGGCTCGAGGAGCGCTACCTCCGCGCGCCGCTCGCGGATCTGGGCCTCAGGCGCGTGCTCGCGGTGGGGCCGGTGGCACCGGAGCCCGACGGCGCGGGCGAACGCGGCGGGGAGACGGCCGTCTCTGCGGCCGACCTGTGCGCCTGGCTCGACAGGTTCCCGGAGGACGGCTCCGTCGTGTACATCAGCTTCGGGAGTATGGCGGTGCTGCAGCCGCCCCACGCAGCGGCGCTGGCCGCCGCGCTGGAGCGCACCGGGGTGTCGTTCGTTTGGGCAGCCGGGCCGACCGCGCCGCTGCCGGATGGGTTCGAGGCGCGCATGGCGTCGGCGGCCGACAGGGGCATCGTGATCCGCGGGTGGGCGCCGCAGGTGGCGGCGCTGCGGCACCGGGCGGTGGGATGGTTCGTGACTCACTGCGGCTGGAACTCAGTGCTGGAGGCCGTGGCGGCCGGGGTAGCGATGCTCACGTGGCCCATGACGGCGGACCAGTTCGTGAACGCGCGGCTGCTCGTGGACGAGCTGGGCGCCGCTGTGCCCGTTAGCTGGGGCGGGCTCAAGGCCACGCCGGCCGCGGACGACGTCGCGCGGGTGCTGGACGCGGCCATCGGCGTGAGCGGTGGCCGGCGACGTGGTGACGTGGCGGCGCGGGCGAAGGAGCTCGCCGCAGAGGCGGCGGCGGCTGTGGGGGAAGGCGGCGACTCGTGGCGGGAGCTGGAGGAGCTAGTGAGGGAGCTCGCGAGCCAACCAAGAACCATAGCCGGATCAGACTGTTGGTTTCTCCTGGTGTGGATCTAGGCCCTTAGCCTACCACTAGCGAGTTCATCGATAGGAAAACACGGTGTTCATGTGGATCTAAGGAGGTGAGAGAAAAAGGGGGTGGGAGATTTCACCTAGGGTGTTGACGAAGGGATCGGCCGGTGCCGTGTGGGCAACGGTGTTGTCCATGTCGGCGCGGTGACGGTCACTGGTCTCCTTGTCGTGCGCCTCCTTGAGGCGTTGCTCCTCCGCCGCCTTGGCCTCCTGTTCTTGCCTCCTCTCCCGTTCCTGTATGTCGTCGGCGCTGGGGTTCCCGTTGACGGGGTCGGCCATCGGGTCGGCGACGGCGGTGTGGCTCTTCCGGTCACTGGATGCGCGTGTGGGAGATCGGATCCCTCTGTCGGGCTAGGGTTTAGCGGTGGCGGCTGTGGATGCGTTTTCGTCCGCGCCGGCCCCTGGGCCCCTCTTTATATAGCGCACTGTGACCGGGGGCCACAACCACGGGGAAAGGCCGCGCCCCCGATCAGGGCGCGTGACTCCCTCGGATTCGGTCTCATGACCGTTCCGAGATCAAATCTAACATTCTCCCCCTTTGATCTCGGTCTCATCAATGTCATAGTCATTCATCGCTTCGTCCCTTGACAGATCAACATACCGAGACCAAAGCGTTCAAAGCCAGCTACGTGCAATTGAACTCATTGACTACAGTATATCTTTCCATCTCAGGACTAAGCTTTCTGTGAGATGGTTGTTTCAACAGCCCTCAATCCAGAATCATAGGCCTTTCTGTAAACCCATGCCGGCTAAGTGTTTATTCAACACTTTGGGTGAAACGCCTTTAGTCAGCGGATCCGCAAGCATTTCTTCGGTTCCTAAATGCTCGACGTCAATAGTGTGATCCTGGATTCTTTCTTTCACAACATAAAATTTAATTTCAATGTGTTTCGATGCACCACTTGACCTCTGGTTGTGAAAATGGTCTATTGCTGACGAATTGTCGCAATATATCTTGAGTGGTTTTTCAATACAATCCACCACTCTCAAACCGGGTATAAATTTCTTTAGCCACATGGCCTGTCCCGTTGCCTCAAAACAAGCAATGATCTCAGCGTACATTGTCGACGATGCAACGATGGATTGCTTGCAACTTTTCCATGATACGGCTCCTCCTGCCAGAGTGAACACGTATCCAGACGTGGACTTCCTGGTGTCAATACACCTTGCCCAGTCTGCATCTGCATAGCCTACTAACTGTAGGGCGTCTGTCTTTCTATATGTCAATATCAAGTCTTTTGTCCCCTGCAAATATCGCAAGGCTTTCTTCGCAGCTATCCAGTGAGCTCTTCCTGGATTCGACTGGTATCTTCCAAGCATCCCGGTTGTGAATGCCAGGTCGGGGCGTGTGCACACTTGTGCATACATAATGCTTCCAATCGCTGAAGCATATGGAACCGATTTCATCTGTTCTTTCTCATATTCATTCTTGGGAGATTGAAAATTCCCAAATTCATCCCCATTGGCAATTGGAACAGGCCCTGCTTTACAGGCTTGCATACCATATCTTTTCAAGACATTTTCAATATATGTCTTCTGAGACAATCCTAGTATGCATCTATTTCTGTCTCTGTGGATTTGAATCCCCAGGACATAGGATGCCTCCCCCAAATCCTTCATATCATAATTCGAGCATAGAAAACTCTTTGTCTCTAGCAGCAAATCCATATCACTGCTAGCTAGTAGGATATCATCCACGTACAGGACTAGGAAAATATACCTTCCGTTTCGGAACTTTGCATAAATGCAATTGTCCTCGTCATTCTCTTTGAAACCAAACTTTCGAATGGTTTCATCAAACTTCAAATACCATTGTCTTGAAGCTTGTTTCAATCCATAAATGGATTTCTTTAGGTGGCATCCCAGATTTTCTTTTCCTTCCACGACAAAACCTTTGGGTTGAGCCATGAAAACGTTTTCATTAAGCACTCCATTCAAGAATGCTGTCTTTACATCCATCTGATGTAACTCCAAATCAAAATGAGCAACTAGTGCCATAATGATTCTGAAGGAGTCTTTCGACGATACGGGTGAGAAGGTTTCGGTGTAATCGATTCCCTCTCTCTGAGTGAAGCCTTTCGCCACTAATCGGGCTTTGTATCTTTCAACGTTCCCTTTGGAGTCCCTTTTTGTCTTGTAGACCCATTTACAGCCTACTTTCTTTGCTCCTTTGGGAATTTCTTCTAAGTCCCAGACTTTATTCGTGTTCATAGATCTCATTTCATCTTCCATAGCGGCAAGCCACTTGGATGAGTCAGGACTTCTCATGGCCTCCTCATATGTAGTGGGATCTCCCTCCAGGGCTATATCCTCACTAACATACACCTCGTAATCGTCAGGAATCGCAGATTTCCTTACTCTTTGTGACCTTCTTATAGGCACATCTAGCTCCTCCACTCGAGGCTGTTCTGGTGGTGGACTGTCAGGCACAATTTCTTGTTCCGATCCTTCAGTCTCAGCCGCATCAGGAGCCAAAGGCTCAGGGGTTGCAGCACGAGGCTCAGGGACCGGTACAATTTCTTGTTCATTTGCTGTCGTACCTGACGAACCAACATCCACAGCAGGGGTGGCAACAACAGTTGGTTGAACTGGTGGTGCTGCCTCAGCAGGCATCGAGAAGTAAGGTTCTTCTACCATCGGAAATGGGACATACATCCTCTTTTCCTGTAGGTTCACCTCTCGAGGTGCCACGCTCCCCCGGATCATGTCATTTTCTAGAAACACTGCGTGTCTCGTCTCAACAAATTTCGTGTGTCTGTCTGGACAATAAAATCTAAAGCCTTTCGACTTTTCAGGATAGCCAATAAAATGGCAACTCACTGTCTTTTCGTCCAATTTTCCCTGTGAGGGGTTAAATATCTTTGCCTCAGCTGGGCAGCCCCAAACATGCAAATAATTCAATGTGGGCTTCCTCCCAGTCCATAACTCGTATGGCGTCTTAGGAACAGACTTACTGGGAACCCGATTAAGTATATGAATGGCGGTTTTTAATGCCTCCATCCACAGACTAACCGGAAGTGTCGAGTAGCTTATCATACTACGCACCATGTCCATCAAGGTGCGATTTCTTCTTTCTGCTACTCCATTCTGCTGAGGTTCACCCGGTGTCGAATACTGGGCTACTATTCCATTTTCCCGCAGGAACCTTGCAAAAGGTCCAGGAACTTGTCCATACTGCGTATGTCGACCGTAGTACTCCCCCCCGCGGTCAGATCTAACAATCTTTATCTTTAAGTCATGCTGATTTTCAACTTCAGCTTTGAAAGTCTTAAATTTGTCTAACGCTTCTGATCTTTCTTTGAGGGGGTAAATGTAGCCATATCGAGAGTAATCGTCTGTGAACGTTATGAACGAGTCATAACCGTCCACAGTCCTTTCAGGGAAAGGACCACAAATGTCAGTATGGATTATCTCCAATACTCTCGAGCTACGTTTCGCGTTTTTCTTAATTTGCTTTGCAAATTTTCCTTTGATGCAATCAATGCAACGGTCTAAGTCTGTAAAGTCTAACGGATGGAGAATATCTTCTTTTATCAATCGTTCTATCCTCCCCCTCGAAATGTGGCCTAAACGACAATGCCACAATTTCGATGATGTTTCTCCATCGTTTCGTTTTCTTTTCTTTGTCTTAGTCGTTTTAGGTACAGAATGGGATGCTTCAATCTCATTCACAACATTGCAATGGGAAATCAAATAAAGCATGTCTTGTAAAACACCAAGACCAACATCTTTGTTATTACAACGAATAACACATCGATTATTCCCAAAATGGCAATGTACCAAATCTTTATCAAGTCTGGAGACAGAAATCAAATTCCTCTTTAAAGAGGGTACAAATAGAACATCCCGCAATAACAATTCAAAACCATCAACAAGTTCAAGAGAAACATCTCCAATGGCTTTGACCGGGATTTCAACTCCGTTAGCAACTCTAACGTTTCTTCTGCCCCTTCCCAGCATCCTCTTTTGTCTGAAGCCCTGTAAAGAATTCGCAACATGAACAGTTGCACCAGAGTCAATCCACCAAGCAGTAGTGGGAAAATCTAAATACAGGGATTCATCAATAAAGGTCACTTGATCTGTACCTTTGTCTTTGTCTTTTGGGTCTTTCGGGATGAGAGACCTCAACCAGTCTGGACAGTCCTTCTTGTAGTGCCCTTCTTGTTTGCAGTGCAAGCAAACATTCCAAGGCACAGGGAAGAACTTGTCAGGATTCTTTCCTCTACCATGGTTATGGTTAATCGTAGATATCTTGCTTGTGGACTGTCCAAGGTCTCCTTTAGGCCCTTTCTTGAAGATCGGCTTGGAGTTCTTGTTCATTTTCTTTGACTGATTTGAGATATAGTTAAGAGAGTCACTCTTGTGGCTCTTTAACCTCTCCTCTTCTTGTAAGCACTGTGCCATCAGCTGCTCTATCGTCCATCTGTCCTTGACAGTGGTGTTGTAATGCACATGAAAAGTCTCATATTCTTTGGGAAGTGACTTCATTATCATGTGCACCACGAAGTCCTCAGGCAAGTCTTTGCCCAAGTACTTGTTCAGCTTGGCAGCAGTGCTAGTCATTTTCTGGATATATGCTCGCACTCCAGAACTGTCACACCTCGTGTTGGTGAAATCGTCTACCAGAGTGCTAGCATAAGCCTTGGAGGATCCAGTAAACTGAGACTTCAGTCTATCCAGAAGCTCCTTAGCAGTAGCACACTCTGGTATTGACCCCTCAATGGAGTCATCAATGAGGTGTCTGATAATCTTCAAACACTTAGTGTTTGAGATCTCCCACTTTCTTTTCTCGATGCTGTAGTGCAGCATCTTGTCATCATATCGAGCCTCGCCAGAAGCGGGCTCAGTGGGTTTGTCATACAGGAGTGCGAAATCCATGTCAGTCAAAGTGAACATCATGTCAATGTCTTTGCGCCAAGTGGGATAGTTTGGCCCCTTGAGCTTGTCAATCTTCCCCATATGAGCGAGGAGTGCCGCAGTGTTCATTCCTTCATCAATAAGACAAATTAGATCATGCTCAAGGGCATTGGATTTCTCATGCATGAATTAAAATCAACGTTGGTCGAAATTAAAACATACATAAAAACAATCTCTATTCTAGATTCATCGTTGGATAAAACTAGAAAGAAATCAGAGATATAATCATGACTCATTATTAAATTTAACGTTGGTTAAAAAAAAACAATAAAGTCATACAAAAAACTAATAACATGCATGTCTCTAAAAAAATCATTCACGTTGGTTTCAAATTATCCAGAGATTATGCACATTAAAAACATATCATCAGCAGCGGAAACATGGTCAAAACATAATATCTAATTCTATACAAGAATTAAACTCCAAGCACATATGTCTATTCAATATCCAAAAAAAAAAAACATGTCAATAATCTGGAAATAGAAAAAAAAGGAAAGTTTCCATTTCCAATTCGGCCGAAAACGGCCCAAATAGGCCCACGGCCTCTCTGGTGGGGCGACGCGCACACCAGGCCGCGACAACCTGGGCCTGGGCTGTGCATCTGGCCCAGCCCACGCGCCTGTGCGGCCGCCCGCCTCCATCTCCGCCGTCGATCGTATCCGACGGTCGGTGTTCGTCCGAACTGGGTATTAATACCCGAAATATTCGGAGCAGGGTGAAAACCCTAGCTCACTCGTCTCGCCCCTCCCCCGCGCTTGCTGTTCGCCGCCGCCCCTCTCTCCTTTCTTCACCGTCTCCGGCGAGAGACGAGGCGAGGAGATGGCGGCCACGGTCCGGCGCCGCCCGCGCGGCCTCTCGCCGGCGCGCGCGCCCACCCGAGGGTGGACGCGCCGCCGCCGAGCGGCCCCGCGGCGGTGCGCTCTCGGCCGCGCACGCACGTACACGGCGGCCGGCGGCGGTCGCGCCGCCTCCGATCTGGACGCCGGCGAGGCCGGCGGAGCCAAGGTAAGGCTTCCTAGCCTCTTATTCGCGTGGGTTTGGGGAAATTTCTAGGGTTTGGGTTTGATTCCTCCCCCTAATCACGTCGTTTTTCTTGAATCCGAGCCTAAAAGGCTATAGATCCGGTCGATTCGTGTCTTTTTCTTCTTGATCCGAAGATCAAAACCCGCTAGGGTTAGGGTGCGGGCCAAGCCCGACCATCTGATACCAAATGTTGGTTTCTCCTGGTGTGGATCTAGGCCCTTAGCCTACCACTAGCGAGTTCATCGATAGGAAAACACGGTGTTCATGTGGATCTAAGGAGGTGAGAGAAAAAGGGGGTGGGAGATTTCACCTAGGGTGTTGACGAAGGGATCGGCCGGTGCCGTGTGGGCAACGGTGTTGTCCATGTCGGCGCGGTGACGGTCACTGGTCTCCTTGTCGTGCGCCTCCTTGAGGCGTTGCTCCTCCGCCGCCTTGGCCTCCTGTTCTTGCCTCCTCTCCCGTTCCTGTATGTCGTCGGCGCTGGGGTTCCCGTTGACGGGGTCGGCCATCGGGTCGGCGACGGCGGTGTGGCTCTTCCGGTCACTGGATGCGCGTGTGGGAGATCGGATCCCTCTGTCGGGCTAGGGTTTAGCGGTGGCGGCTGTGGATGCGTTTTCGTCCGCGCCGGCCCCTGGGCCCCTCTTTATATAGCGCACTGTGACCGGGGGCCACAACCACGGGGAAAGGCCGCGCCCCCGATCAGGGCGCGTGACTCCCTCGGATTCGGTCTCATGACCGTTCCGAGATCAAATCTAACACAGACATCTCAATTTGATATTTTGAGCGATCCATGCGTATTTGTACTCAGATTCTTGCAACACAGTTTCAGTTGTCTTATTAGGTAATGTAAGTAATGTAACAATTTTGTGCGCAGATATTGAAATAAGCACACTGAGATGCATTTTCAAGTATCCTAAATCCATGACTGAATGCGTGAATCGCTTACAGTCAGATGCAAAGCTACAGAAAATGATCTAGTAGAGTAGAGGAAGGGATATTCAATGCAAACGTGATGGCCAGGACGAAACCTGATGCAGATCGTATCCGCTGTATTGTACAAGCTTCTTAAACAGAAAAAAACTAAAACATGATTAACATGTAAATGTTCTGAACATTGAGTTTTTTTTTTTTTTGATAAGACTGAACATTGAGTTGAATGAGATACAAACATATACATCCAATCCAGGGCAGTCAAACGATCATCAAGCCAGAGAGGAGTTGCATAAATTCTGAATATATTATTTCGAAAACCAAACTGAAATGGGGAGCACCTAATTAACATGTTAAACATGACACAGCAGTAACAGATTGGCTGAAATTAGTATCTTATTTCCCTTCTTTTTTTTTTGTTTTGTTTTGTGAGGCGAATTCGAATCTCGCTCGATCGACGATCACGGTGGCTCACTGGCTTGTCTTACCTCCCGCCTCCGAGTTCCCGTAGCTCCTGGACCAGCCCATCCAGCTCCCTCCGCGAGCTGCCTCCTTCTCCTATCGCCTGCAACATTCCCACGGCAATCTCCCCGGCGCGCTCCCTCATGCCGGCGCCGGCTTCTCCGAGGACCTCAGCCAACGCGCGCACGAGGTCGTCTGCGTCCGGGACCGCGCCGAGCCCGCCCCAGCTCGCGGCCACGGCCACGCGCGCCTCCTCCACGACCAGCCGCGCGTTGAAGAACTGGTCGGCCGCCATCGGCCACGCCAGCATCGGCACCGCGGCCACGCAGGCCTCCACCACCGAGTTCCACCCGCAGTGGGTGACGAAGCAGCCGACGGCGCGGTGCCGGAGCACGGCCAGCTGCGGCGCCCACCCACGGAGCACCAGCCCGGTGCCCGCCGCCGCCACCCGGTCCTCGAACCCGTCTGGGAGCGTCGCTGTCGACACGGCCCAGACGAACGGCGTGCCGCTCCGCTCCAGCGCGGCCGCGAGCGCCGCCGCGTGCGGCGGCGGCGGCACCACCATGGTCCCGAAGCTCACATACGCCACCGACGAGTCCGGGAACGCGTCCAGCCACGAGGTGACGTCCCCAGCGGAGCCGTCGGCGCCGACGGTGCTGTCCGGCGGCGGTGCCACCGGTCCCACCGCCCAGACGCGCTTGCCCGCCAGGTCCTCGAGCGGCTGCGCGTCCAGGCACTTCCCCTCGAGAGGGCGGCACGTGTTGCACACGAACGCCGCGCTCTCTATGTTCCAGAGGAAGTTGTCCTTCATCGCCTCGGAGTGCTCACCGCCGGCGCCCTCCACGCAGCCCCTGTACATCCGCGAGATCTGCCGCCACGGGAAGGCCGGCGCGCCGGGAAGCGCCGGGAACGAGACGGCGTACCCGTGGCCCGCTGCGTCGCTCTCGGGGGGCCTCGGCATACGACGGAACAGCGAGTGCGTGGCGGCCGTGGCGAGCACGCCGGACGGCGCGAACACGAGCCGCGGGACTCCCGCCTCCGCGGCGAGCGGCTGCGTCCACCCGCAGAAGAAGTCCGAGAGCACGGCCACGACGCGTCCGTCCGCGGTGTGGTCGCCGGTGCGGGCACGGCGCCGCAGCCACTCGCCGAGCGGGGCGCGCAGGGCGGCGGCGTACGCGTGGAAGTCGGCGCGGACGGAGGTCGGGCCCGAGGTGTCGTGGTCAGCAGTGGAGGGGAAGGTGAGCGGCCGCACCGAGGAGGGGTGCGCGGCGAGCAGCGGGTCCAGGAGGTGGAGCGTGGCGGGCGTGGCGACGACGGTGAGGCGGAGGCCGCGCGCGGCGAGGAGCGAGGCGAGGTGAAGGAGCGGCCGCATGTGGCCCTGAGAAGGGTACGGGACGACCAGCACGTGCGGCCCACCGATCGTGGAGGCGGAGACGGCGGCGGCCATGTCGGGCGCCGCGGGGGTGGCCGGTGGGCTGGTGGTCAAAGGCTCAACCTTGCCGGCTCGGGCCTAGTTCTGGTCGTCGGCGTGGTCTGGTGCTGAGGTTATAGTTATATACGCGCGGTTTTGACAAGAAATGTATGACTATTGTCGTCATTTCTTATCGTTCAAGGCAGGAGCTCACGGAAAGGAACTGTACGAGGTTTTTCTAAGGAGAAATCGAAAGCAATCGAGGAATAGTATGCACTGAGTTTTCTTTGCACGTCCACGTATTCACACAGGAAAAATCGAGCAGCCGTATGCACTACCGCCGTATTTAAATTAACTAAAAAAAGAGTGAATTTTCACCGCACCATTTTTTACACAGTGAAAACATATGTACCCCTCACATTGGCCAAGGTAGAAAAGATTGGAAAGGTTGGAACTTGGAAAGGGCCTAAAACTGAGAGGAAGAAAATATTTCTGGCCTTTGATTTTTTATTTTCTCACCTTATTTTTGTACTTATACCGACCAAATAGTTTCTTTATCTTGAAATTAATGAAAAAAAAACCTCTTTCTTTTAATTATTTATTTCTTTTCTCCTTCGTTTCTTTGAGCGTTTTGGAATCGCCACGTGCATATATCACGTACCTCTACGCTATTTAACTAAAAATTACGACTAAAGATACCTCCTCCTATACTAAAGATAAGCCCATCAAACCATTTACGAGAGCTAATAAACTGTACTCGTTCCGATTATTAATATATAACGTTTTTAGTGTATTTGAACTTAAAAAGTCATATTTGATCCAAACCAACTAAATTTTAGTAATTTTTAACCGACCTAAGCAGATACAGTATTAGGATAGCATCACGTTGGAGAGATTAACCATAAAAAGAGACGGTGATGCGCCGAGGATGGACGCCGCTGCACGCGTGAGTGTTGCGATGCATAGACGCGTACAGCGTTGCCGGGCTGCAGTTCCTATGTCCCCATGTCTAGCGTTTTTTTCACCACCATTTTTTATATCTAAAAAAATGTTTCCCTTTTTTGCACAACGAGTGAAATGGGGTGGAAATGATATATTCAAAACTTTGTATATATTTAGCTTTATAGTTACATATTAAAAATATTTATACCTTAGATTGAAAAACTTTTATTTATATAACTTAAAAATTATTGCATCTCTATGTCAAGTTGCTCAACAAAATATTTATATCCAAAAATAAAAAAAACTTTTAGTTGCATTTTTAAAACTTTGTACATCCCTGATTTTTAGGTCAAATGACAAATTTTCTATACGCTAAATTTAAAAACTTTTAAATTATATAAAAAGTTAGCTTCAAAGTCTTATATCTAAAACTTTGATGAAGAATTTAAAAATAAATTTAAAAACTTTTAAATTATATAAAAAATTAGCTTCAAAGTCTTATATCTAAAACTTTGATGAAGAATTTAAAAATATTTAAAAGTATATATGCAAAACTTTATACATATGTAGTTTTCATATGTTAAAAACCATTATACGTCAAATAAAAAACTTTCAAGTTGCATAATGAAATCTATTAAAAAATTTCCTATGTATCCAAGATTTGAAAACTTTAAAATGATATATCGAATGACTTTGTACATCCCTAACTATCAAATAATATATTCATGAATATTCGAATTGTGTTTCAAAGTCTTACTAAAGGTAATGTTACATGTTGGAACATTTTCTGCAAATCAAAACATTCAAATTATGTTTTTAAAAACTTTATAGACCTCTATCTTTTAATTTACATATATAAACCTTTGTATCTAGAAATAAAAGACTTTTTGAAACATGTATCTAAGTTTTTATAATCCAAAAATTGAAGTGCATTCCTATTTAACCCTTGTTAATACAAAATAAAAAACGGCCACCTAAGAGGCTAACAGCATAGCTAAAAAACGTGCACTGTTGCGCCTAGTTGACAGAGCATAAGCTCCGAGGTCATAAGTTTTACACGTAACTACAACAACAAAAATTTGTGCAGTGACCCTTAGACCCATTGCTCCAGCTATTGCCTCCGCATGGATCCGGGCTTGTTTGGTTGCTGATGGGCCTGGGGTGCCATGGCCAGGCAACTCCATCCAGCCCCAGGCGAGTTAAATCCAACGCCTGGGAGAGGTTGCCTGTCCAGACAACTTTTTAGGGTTCGAAGCAAACTAGCCCGGCAACGCATCAAGCATGTGGTCTCTTTTGCCTGCTCTGCATACACGACTTGTCCTTCGGAATCCCTGATCACGAAAGCCCAGCTTCCCGTGCCATCATCCGTATTGAAAGCTCCATCAATGTGACCTTAACTATACTCACTCATTAAACCCTATTTCTCTACTTTAAAAGAATATTCTATTCTATTCAGCACTGATTTTTACCCTATCCAACCATTTCCTTCCATCATCTCTACCCTATATCTCAACCCAATACCAACTACCATATATTATATCATTTTATTCCCACTCTCTCCTATCCCAACCCAACTGCCATCTACCGATTCCTGGACTGCACACGGTGTCATCCACTCGTGCTGCCGCTGCACATGGGCGTGCTGCTGCTGCCGCACATGGGCAAGCAGGCAAGCAGTTCGTGGTGCTGCTAGCAGGCAAGCGCCTCTGCCTTCTCCAGCTTGCCGCGTCTGGACGTTCGCACACCGCAGATCCGCGGCCGTCTCCTCGGTACAACACCTGCTGCAGCCTCTGCCGCCGCTCCCATGCTGGCAGCGGCCGTCTACGACACCGGCTCCAGCCTCCGCCACCGGATCCCGCAGCCGACGGCCGCCCCAGCCGCCGCCGCCAGCTACAGCCTGCGCCGCTGGCAGCAGCCTCGGCTACGGACGCGCGCGTCTGCTGCAGCCGCCTCCTTTGACCGCTGCCGCATCCGCGTCGCCAGCAGCCGACACCGACGCCGCCGCGCGAAGAGGGCTCCGACGCGCTGCCTCCGATGACCGCTGCGCGAGTCCGCGGCTTGTTGCGAGGGAGGACAGAGGAAGATTGCTGCGATGGAGAGGAGAGAGATTTTGGAGTCGGAGTGCAGGGGCGCTGTATTTGGGGTTCCCCCGGTCTCCCTAAACACTTTACAGTTGGCTTTAGGGTCCATGGCTGCAGGCGTCGAGTTGGCCCTATCCAAGATAGGGTCGCGTTTAGAGTTCCCACTGCGGATAGTCTTACATCAGTGCTTGAGTCAAACCCTAGATTGGCCCCAAAACAGTCGCGGTGCTTTTAGCCCATCCGATCAGTGTCTTTCAGTGGTGTTTGGATTTGGATAGAGATTGAGAAATATAGGGTGAGATAAAGAAATATAAGGTAGGATAAATTTTATACCGTGTTTGTGGGATAGGGAAATAAATGTGAGTATGAATGGAATGGGATAGGGAATAGATTTTTTTTAAAAAAATACAGTACAAACACAGATGCTCACACACGCACGCACACTCACTCCTATGACTGTATGCACGCATATCCTACCTCCTATAAGCACTTTCGAAAGACTGGACTGGTAAATCTTGAGATTGACGAAGTCAGCCCTTCCGAAAGACTACGCCGGCAGATTTTGAGATTGACGAAATCACCACGAGTGTCTTGCTGTCGACGGAAACGTCGTCTACCACTTAATAAACAAAACCGTTAATTCTCGAAATAATTCACTCTCAGTAGAAATCGATTCCAGAACCTCACGCTGCTCGAACTGCTGCAATCGCTGGGCTACAGGCGAGATAAGATTTCCCTCCCCATCCCAGCCCTAGCCAAAACGCTCCCTTATTTTCTGTTTGAGGGCTGAGCAAGTCCATAGGGATGAAGGCCCACCGCCCTCAACGACGTGGCAGAAAACAAGCCCAACACACCTCTCCGTGTCGGTCTTTTTAGACCCCGGGCCTTTCAACTCCGCAGCCCAATACACATGCACTAGCGCCGAGCTGCCGACGGACGAAGGCCTCGCCCACGTCGCCCATCTCCCCTCTCCGACTCCGACGCCGCCCCCTCGGCCCCGACCCTCGTCCGCTCCCCTCGTCCGCATATGGACGCGCTCGCCGGCGTCGGCTCCCCGCCCCTTCCGCCGTCCAAGTCGTCCAAGGGCAAGGACAAGATGGACAGCGAGGCGGAGGAGGCGCAGGGCGCGGAGAAGATGTGCGGCATCTGCTACATCGACGGCAGCCGGGCCATCCGCGGCGAGCTCGACTGCTGCGCCCACTACTTCTGCTTCGTCTGCATCATGGCCTGGGGCCGCGTCGAGTCCCGCTGCCCCTTCTGCAAGGCCCGCTTCACCACCATCCGCCGCCCGCCCGTCCCCGGCCGGTTCCCCCACCAGCGCATCGTCTCCGTCCCCGAGCGCAACCAGGTAAATCCCTTGCAGCTGTATCATAAATAAATCCAATCTAATCTAAGCTAATCTAATCTAAACCCTCCATGGCTGCGAATTCCGGCAAATTTGTCATCGGTTACTCCCTGCGGGACAAACACTGACGTGCCGCGTTGGATGTGCAGGTATACCATCCTCAGGGCAACGTGAGCAGCACGGTGGGCGCCGATCCTTACGCGAACACCATCTGCACCGTGTGCAGCTGCACAAAGGACGACGAGCTGCTGCTGCTCTGCGAGCTCTGCGACTCGGCCGCGCACACCTACTGCGCCGGGCTGGGGAACACCGTGCCAGAGGGGGATTGGTTCTGCAAGGACTGCGCGGCGGTCAGAGAGGATAATTTGAGGTGGCAGGCTGAGAACCAGGGTGAATCTGAGATCAGCATCGATGTTCCGAGAGACGAACCGATTGCGGCTCCTTCGGTTTCTGGTGCTGTTGTAGGTGGGGAGTGTGATCTGGACAGGGCAGATGTGCAGAGCGGCCGGCGTTCTGCGGACGGCCCGGTTCCTTCCATTTATGACATTGTGGGTGAAGATTTTGTTACCAGAGCTGGAATCTTTAGGAGGCCCAGAAGGAACGCTGAGGACTTGGGATCTCAAAGTGTAGGATTGCCCCAGGTTCGAAATAATGGTCTTGAGGCGTATCATGCTCGCATTCGCCTTGAAGTTGAGAGAACTAGAACACTACGTAATTCTCGCAATCTTGATAAGCGCATAAGGGAGCTGCGGGAGAACTGGGCCGCTTTGCGGGATGGTTCTGTGGGCTTTGCTCCACATGGCCCGAATAGAAGAAGGAATGGTACGCCGGGTTCCATTTCTGTTGATTCCGAGCATTGGCGTTATATGACGCCAGTAACTATCAGTAATAAAAATGGTGGTGCTTCTAGCTCTGTTCAGCAGCCAACGGCCTTCTCTAAGGAAACTAGTACCTCTGCCTCACTGGGAAACAGTAAAAAGGTCTTGCACAAGGACACTCGTGATGCTCGTAAGGCATGGAAAAGGTTGGAGTTGGCAAAATCTTCTGGTGGGAGTAAGACATCAAACAAAACTGACTCCCTTAACTGCAGTCGCCCATTTTCCATGGGGAACAGATCAACTTCTTACAGTCCGATTGATGCAATATTGGGACACAAGAACCGCAATCTGCCTAATGAGGTTTGTCAACAAAACAATGCAAACTGTGGCTATGGTGCAAAAATGGAGAGTACACCACCCACAAATAACTTTGGAGGTTGCCGCAGCTTTCCTGAGAACAGTCGTGCATCGGTTCATGAGAGGATGGTTTCTTTCCAGAATCGAATAGATCAGGAAAGCCTAAATGGTAAAGCTGCCTCATCAATCCACAATCAGCATGTTGATAAATCATGTAGCACACACAAACCAGAGAAACTCAAATCAGACATGATGCAGCCACTGAAGTGCAGTCTGTTTTCTGGTCAGTCCGCTGTGGCTCCTCCATCTCTACAGTTAGGACCTACTGTTGGGAGCCAATCTACTATGATGTTAAACCCTGATGAATCTTCAGTTGTTTGTGTTGAAGGAGGTAGTGCAGCAACAATTGAAGTTAGAAAAAGTTCCAGACCAGACCGTCACGAGCGCAAGAGAAAACACACTTCTGAAAAATGCCATGATGAAGGATCCAAAAGGTCCAAGTCAATCTCTAAAATTGCAAAAAGTGAGATTTCTTTGTTGGCTGTTCGCGAGTTAAAACTACTCAAGATAGACAAAACACATGGTACACATTCCTTCTTCTGCTATCAACATAACTTCCTTTTGCTGTCACATTTTTTTAATCTCATTCTCATAAACCATTGTTTGTGATTCAGGGTCTGACAGATTCAAGGAAGTTGCTCGGACAGTAACACATTCCATCTTGGCTGCCTGTGGATTTGAGCATTCGCCATCGCAATGCTTTGCACTATCAAGACCAGTCTGCAAGCACAGCCCCAAAGTCAAACCGCTGAACTCATCAGCAATAACTGATTCTTGCAGGGAATGCTTGCGTAACTTTGTCAAAGACGCTGTTAGTTTGGCTTTGAATGGCAGGCAGATGGATCAAACCTGTGCCTCCAGTTAGATTGTAGACATGTAGTCATATATTCTCTCTTGTCTGATCATTGTGAATCCCTCAAAGCACAAAGTAGGGACAAGTCGTACAATTTATAGCATGTTAATACTGTCCTACAGTGTAGTTGCTATGCCTAATCAGTACCGCGTCAACTAACATAACATTCTCTTTAATTTGCCATGACCATGGTTGCAGTACTGGGGCCGAACATATTTCCGTCTCACGAGGTGTGGTTGGTGCACCAGGAGCACGGAATGGGTTATACATCGTGACATGGTTGGGTTATAAATGTTGTCTATTAATGGGTGGGTAAAAGTCTCCCGATGGAGAAAAACTTGATGAAACTTGGCATTATTGTTGATCTCAAATGTCTTAGATGCACTGGCTTTTGATGGTTCAACACAAGCCTTCCACTGATGAGGAAAGCAAAACGACTGTCCAGGTTTTATAGCCTTTCTGAACCCAAGCGTTACCTAAAATGTTTATCTTTTTCAGGAATCATTTATAATGTGAGGCAAACAATCGTGATAGCAACAACTGCAAAGAAAGATGTTGCTTTTCCATCAACAGTTACCTACTTGGCCAGGGTCATACAAAAGTGACAATATAAGCAATGTAGAATATCATATGGCTCACATCTATGCTGATTTATGAACCGCACTAAACGATTTACGATTTAAGTGTGTAACGAGATATGGGAATAGGTGTAGCTTGTGTGCGAGCGACAAGTCACTACAGAGGGCACATATTGCAGACCGTGGGTTAGGTTAGGTACTGCAATTACGCAAACTACTTTACTACCTCCGTTCTTAAATATTTGCCTTTCGCTATTTTTGAACTAGAATGCAACAAATAAAAAAGAACGGATGGAGTATTTTGGCCCAACTATAATTAATACCAGTATAAATTAAATATGAATTGATAAATTTATATACGCATATGATAGACAAAGAGAAATTAATATAACAAAGCAACCAGGAAATGAGCCTAGCTCCAATAGTTAGGTGGGAGAAATGCATACACTTAACCGCCTAAGTTTAAGTCCTTTTTAACTAAAAATATGGGTGCCTATTTCTTCTTAATGAAAAACCACCTAATTTCAAGGTATGGGGGAGGAATTTACGCTAGCAGTGATAAGCTTGCATGGAATTTTAGATAGAATCTCATATTTCGATTTCAATCGCTGTTGGACAAACACATTTGTGGAATCGGTTTCTAAATCCACAACCTCCATCCCAATTCTGAGGATCCAAACAGGCCACAAATGTTCCTATCTCTACTTTAAAAAGTTTTTTCTCTCTAAAAATATTGTTATATCTACCTATGGTCTATGCTCTAAGGCCACTATCACACTCTCTTCTCCCTGAACCTCTAACAACGGAAAATTGCACACAGTCCAAGTGCCCAAGTGGCAGATGACTGTGGATGCTGGTGTCTCACCTAAAAGAGATTTTTCGCCATTTGTTGTTGCAGGTATACTCAAACGCAAATGGTCTACAATGGTTAGGGTTACATACACATCAACGACTAAGGCATGCCTTCGGTATACTCAAGGCTCAAGCGCAGTCGTTCCTTTAAGTATAGGTTGTTGGTCTATCTTGCGCACCTTGTGGGTGTACGTGTGTGTAGTGTGTGTTTACGTGTGAAGTTCAGATATAGCTTGTACTCTGAAGCATTGAAAATTAAGAAAACCTTTGACAACGGGCCACCGGAGTTGAAAAAAATCATTAGACATAGTGTGCACTGTGTTTTGCACGTTTATATACACGTTTTGATGGCTTTAGCGGTTTAGCCTTACGGCGTGGATGACCAGGGATAGTAAAAATACAATAATCTTGAAACATCATATGGCTTTCCAATTCCTAATTTATCTTCTGCTATTGGTAGACGAGCTTCTGCATTTGTAATGTAGCACCGCAGCATGAGTAATCAACTGGTAAAGAGAACCATTTAATTCCAACGCAAGAGGGACTGAATAATTTAAACTACGGCCGCCGCCGGCAGCTGACACAACAAAAGATCAACCAAATACGACGCATGAAAACGCCAGATTACAGCAAAACGTTGTGGCCAGTCGCCAAATAGCAGGCGGCACGTTCTATGAGTAGTTTCCCATATAAATAAAAAGATGAACTGAAACACTACATGACCGTCGTTACCGTGCGCGAGAATATTGCACCAAGATACGACTTGCCTCTTTATTAAGACGGACACTTAAAAACGAGCTGAGAGGATAGTTTAGTTGGTTAGGTTTTTCGCGTAGAACCTATTCACTCGCGTTCAAAGTCTTCGGTTTGGTATGGATGTTCACATTTTCTGAATTTATTTTAAGATTTAACGGCTTTGTTATTTAAGTGGTAGACGATATTTCCATCGACATCGAAGAGTGTTATGAATTAATCTTCACAATTAATTTATACAAATTTGATATAATAGGTTTGCTTAGGGTCTGTTTGGATCCATGCAGATAATGAAAATATGCTAAACTTTAGCACTTTGAATCCAAACGGGTCCAGATAATGGAACAATAATGATTAGCTAGACTCTGGATTTTCATTATCCCATTATCTACTCAATGCTAGATAATATCAGCTAATGAGGAATAATTGGATTCTTTCTTTCTTACTCCACTTATTATCTGATCATTTAGCTGTGGATCCAAACACTACTGTATATTATCCATCAAGGTAACCATTATCTAGTTAATATTGGCTATTAGCTAGATAATGAAAATCTTCAGTGGATCCAAACATGTGATGCCAAAATGTACTATGTTAAAATTTTAGGAAATCAATTTCATTTGCCAAAATTTTTGTACGTCACATTTTAGCAGGGAGCCAAGAGGCTAAAAGTTTTTTCGTTACTTACGTACATGCTTATGCATGATCCCTGCTGATTACAAAGCAGATGGCATGGCCAATAAATAAATACTCCTACATCAAAAACACCATTTCCCTTCTCAGCTAACCTATCTTTCAGCCACTCTCTTTCAGCCAAAGAGGACGGAGGCCATATTTTATCAGCCAGCAAATCGAAATCACTCGGCAGGTCTGGGGTGTGTTTAGTGCACCGATTTTGGGCTAAAATTGGTGCCAGAAAGCACTGTTCTGAACTGAAAAGCACTGTAGCAAGTTTCGTTTGTTTGTGGTAAACATTGTCCTACCATGGTCTAACTAGGCTCAAAAGATTCGTCTCGTAACGTACATCTAAACTGTGCAATTAGTTTTTTATTTCATTTACATTTAGTACCCCATGCATGTGCCGGAATTTTTGATGTGATGGAGAATCTTCTTTTTGCATAGTGTATTTTGGAGCACTTTTGGTGCTCTAAACACAGCCCTGAATCAATGCTCCGGCGGTACTGGGCTACTGGCACCGTAGGAGGTGGCAGCGTGTCTTTTACTGCTAGAGGCGTTTTCTGGATTTTCTGCGGCTCATAGATAATGAGATGGTATGAAATACTAGTAGCTAGCACTATGCACTGAACTGAATACTGGTACGACACTACGACCGTAAAAGCACCAAATACGTCCGCATATAAATTGAGGCCTGCGCTCCCCTAAAAATTAGCTGCTAAATATGAACTACTCCTGTTTTAAATTATATGTTGTTTGATTTTTGACATCAAATTTGACCAACTCATTTTATTCAGAAAATATGAGAAAAAATGTAGTTAATGTATATATTATATGCTAAACTAAATTATAATAATAATAAGTAATAATAATAAATTTTATAAATAATATGAGTAAGTTAAATTGGTGTTAAAAAGTCAAAAAATGGTACCTATAAATAGATCTGAACAAAAATTGATATTGATTACAACATGTAGACGCAAAATGAATTGACAAAATTTGCAATAAAAAAGGAACAATAAAAAAATAAGAAGAAAAAAGAAAGAAGATGAGAAAAAGAGAGGAAAGGTAGAAGACACGATCGTTTCACTAAAGACCAAACTACTAAACGATCACGCAGTTAGATTTATGGGCACAGCATCCATCAGGCCCACGCTAGCAGCTAAGGCGAGTACCCCATCCATCCACTGTTACACTTACCTTTTTTTCTGTAAAAAGTGTCGTTTTGTTTTGTACCCGATCTTTTACCTCACCTGCTCATCTGTTGGTGCCTGTATACACACAGTATACACATGCAGTGATGCACGAGCACGACTGGTGTGCACATGGCAGTTGACAGGGTCTCTTCTCTCAACAAACACGGGTGACCAACTGCCCGGTCTCACAATCTCCAGGCCCCACATGAGAGGGATGTGCTTCGTCAGAATCCAAACAAAGCCAAAGATACAGTGGACAAGGTGGAACAGAGAGGTCGACAATCGACAGACATCAATTTTCCCAGCCTCGCCATGGATATCTGCACCACCATTTCTTTCCAACCCACAGATATTACTAGCAGTTGCGTTGCGTGATTGCGCCGCGTGGAGAGGGGCTGGACTGCGTCTACTGCTGCTGAACAGGAGAGAGGCGACGCGGCCTTTTTCCACGCGCCACTCTGCTCCGAACTCCGCCACCAAGGGGAGAGAGAGAGAGAGAGGAGAGACCATCTCGTCTTGCTCGTCTCTTTGATCCGTTGTGTGTTCCTGAGATCAGCATCGACGAGCAGAATTTCCCGGTGAGATGCCCTTTAATTTTTCAGGCGCAAGATTGCTTCTTGGCGCATGGCGTTGCTGAATTCTAGCGCAAGATTGCGTCGTCTTACCGCGTGACGCCGCAGGATCGCTTCAGCCTTCAAGCGTCCTGGCTGGAGGAGGTTGCTTCTTGACGCGTTCCTCTGCTCCCATGGCAGGAGCAGGAGGCGGCGGCTAAGACTAAGAAAGAGGTTCCTGCTCCCGGGCTTGACCTCATCGGCATGGTCGTTGCCTCGACAGGGGGGCACTGGGAGGCGCGCCACGGGGATGGTCGATAAGGCGAGGGCCGTGCTCATCGGGGTCACCGCCGGCGTCGCGGCCGCGGTGCTCGCGGCGGCGGGCGTGCTCCTCGCCATCTGGCTTTACCGCCGGCGGGACAGCGTCGCCGCCCGGACGCGGTCCTTGGAGTCGTCCTCGGCGACGCTGCGGGACGACGGCCCCCGCCGCTCCAGTCTTGACTCCAGCGTCTCCGTCTCGGTGGTCTCCGAGAGCGTCGCCGACTGGGGCCACCCGCCGCCCGCCAAGCGCACCGCGTTCTGGGCCTGGAGAGGCGGCGCCGGCCACAACGGCAGGGAGCCGCCACCGCTCTCCGCCTCCGGGATCCCAAAATACCATTACAAGTACGTTTTACGCTTTCATTCCAGTTCTGGAACAAGGAAAATTTTCCTCAATCTTTATACCAATTGAACTGTTCAATGTTCTTTGTGAATTTCGTGCGAAATCCTTGTGAAATTACTGCATTGTAATCGGGTCCATGGCTGTGATCTTGCGTAGTGGCCAGTGGTTACTCATATATGATCAGATCGTCGGGTGTAAGTCCCATTTTCTGAACTGTTCCATGATGTTGCTGGTGGTTGCTGCTCAGGGATCTGCAGAAGGCTACCAGCAACTTTACCACAATTCTGGGGCAAGGATCGTTCGGTCCTGTGTACAAAGCTGTAATGGCCACGGGTGAAGTGGTAGCTGTAAAGGTGCTCGCCAGTGATTCGAGGCAAGGGGAAAGAGAGTTCCAGACTGAGGTACGGCAATCTATTTCGGATGCATCACTTTTTTTTTTTTTTGGGTTTTTGTTCTAAGCAACTTATCTGTTTCTTGGTTGCTTTGATGGATTTGCTATGAGGGATGCACTTTATTTGGAGAAAAGCTAACTCATCCTATCCATTATTTGTACCTTGGGGAACAATTTCCTGGAAATTGGCTTGCTGGTGGCATGCTGTGTCCTCAATTATGCTCCTATCTGCATATTGCTGCCCACTGCATGTAGGTAGTACATTCTAGTATGGTGCAAAAAAGCAGATGAGAAATGAGCACATTCATGATTCACTTAAATAGAATAAATTTTGTGAGTCTAGAGAAGTGCACATGCAAAAAGAAGAACATCCTGTTCTTGTTTGGTTTTCCGAGTCCACCACTATGATTAGCTAATTTGAGGGTTTTTATATACAATAGTACAAAGTAATTATGTTCTTGAATGGTGGAACGCTCTTTGCCTCAAAAGATTGAAACATCTTGTTCCTCAAACGAAAAGAAAAAGGAATAAAGAAAACATCAACTTGCAATACCTTTAATCTATGTGAAGTAGTTTGCTGTGGACATTTGACTCCAATAAACTGATAAAAGTGCAATCATGATATATCCTGTTTGCAGGTAGCATTGCTTAGCAGGCTGCATCATAGGAATCTTGTTAATTTGGTTGGATATTGCGTGGAAAAAGGTCAGCGCATTCTGATTTATGAGTACATGAGCAATGGGAGTTTGGCAAGACTTTTGTATGGTAAGGGAGACAATTTATCTATTTTTGTAAGGTGAATCACAAACCAGGGAAACATGATGAAATGATTTGCATAATAGTTGTACACGGAGTACATAGCATGTCAGTGGGACTAAACGAATCGTTTCATCATTTGAAAGACTTGCCCCTAATTACTTCCATGCAATGTCATTGCAGGCGACAACAAACGGAGTTTGAGCTTGCAAGAAAGGCTGCAAATTGCTCATGACGTCTCTCATGGGATTGAGTATTTGCATGAAGGGGTATGTGTATGCTAACAGCTCATAACACTTAAGTGTGTTTTCTACAAATATCCTGATACTGGGAATTAACTACAGCTATGGCTATGTTTCATGTGTGCAGGCTGTTCCACCTGTTATTCACAGAGACCTAAAATCTGATAATATACTTTTGGATCATTCCATGAGGGCCAAGGTTAGACATGTATTCCATATCGATCACTGTAACTGCTCCACATGCACTTTTAAGTATTATCCTGTCAGCTGTCAATCGTTTCAACTAAACCAGTACTAGCTTAATGATGAATATAAGTTCATTGATCGACGACTCCTTGGATGTATTCAACTAAAAGCAAGATTTTGTTCATGAGACAAAATACTTGCCTCAAACTAAGCTTCCAGTATGTTGTAATTTATCTTTTTTTTGGTGGGTGCAGGTTGCAGACTTTGGTCTATCAAAGGAGGAAGTGTATGATGGAAGTAAGTCTGGCCTCAAGGGCACATATGGGTATATGGATCCTGATTACATGTCCACAAATAAGTTAACAAAGAAGAGCGATGTGTACAGTTTCGGAATAATACTTTTTGAACTCATAACGGCCATAAATCCGCAACAAGGTCTAATGGAGTACATTAATCTGGTAAGTCATTCTAAGATTATTGAGACTCTGAAAGATATTATCACACAGTGTTAGCAGTATGGTCACTTGTGGTATATTTGACTAATTGTTTTGCCTGGTCACAAGTTACAACTAAAATTTCGAGTCATGCACATCAGACCAGTGTGCTAGCTGAGACATCAGTCACACATGAGCTGTGTACTGGAACACATGCTTCACACGCATGAGCTATGTACACTACAACAGTTCAGTTAGTGTTCCTATTGCTCTGTTGTGCATGATGTTAGGTCACAAAAATTGTTGTTTAATACAACTTACTACCAATATTGCTGTAAGATAAAGATGCCTTGCAAAACCAGTTTGTGAGCACAAGTGCCATCGGTTGTGTTGTGGAGTGCTTATACTATGCATTGCTCCTTTCAGGCAGCAATTGGAGGGGAGGGAAGGGTTGATTGGGATGAGATACTGGATAAGGACCTTCTAGTAGGAAACATCCCTGAAGAGGTCCGGATGCTTGCTGATGTAGCCTACCGTTGTGTTAACAAGAGTCCGAAGAAGCGCCCCTGGATATCAGAGGTCACACAGGCCATCTCAAGGCTCAGGCAGCGCCAACTGACAAAGCATGATGCAGTAAGTTTGCCAAGGAGCGAGACCAGGACCGTCCTGAGGAGGATAGAATACCAGCATGTGGAGCTGAGTGATCTTACCAGCATGAAAGAACTGACGCCCATAAGGGCATGAGCTTGTTCTACTATGCAGGTTGCGTATAGAGTTAGGTTTTAACTTGAAAAAGACAAAAGGTAAATCAAAATGTAAAGATGGTTCAACTTCTCTACCCCTTAAAAATCTCGACTGTTTCCCCACTCCGCCTGGTCCGCGTTCCGCTCCATTCCGCGTCCGCTGCGACACTGCGCCAACCCAATTCGAACTCAGCGCAACGCGTTCCGTCGCTCGACCGCCCCAGCGTGTCTCCACTCCCATCACTCCGCTCTATGCCCACACTGCCGCCGCGGGCCTATCCCCTCCACCCTCTCCGCCCAGGCAGCGTCCAGCCAAGCCATTGCCGCTGCCCCCAGCACCCGTCGCCCATCGCGTTGCCGCCCAAGCCGGCAGCCATCCCTCTCCTCCGGCCGGCCGACGAGGGTGCAGCGCGAAACAGGAGCGGCGGGCCAGCACGGCGCAGACCGTGGTGCCGACGCCGGTGCCGCCACGCCTATCCCCGTCGTGCCGCCGCCCCTCTCACCCTCGCCCTAGCCATCCCGCTCCTTCGCGCAGCGGGTGAGCGGCAAAGGAAGGAGATGGCCGGCGTCGCCCGCCACTGCCTCCTGTCATCGCGGAACGATCTAGCCGCGGGCATGCGGTGGAGCGGGGAAACGACAGGGTGACGGCGGCGCTAGATCCTGGGCTGGCGGCGGTACGGAGAGGAGTGGGCGAGAGGCGAAGGAAGGGTGGAGTTGGAGGTGGATGGAGGATGTTGGACATGGGCGGAGGAAGAGGAAGCAGGGAGGCCCACAGGTCGGCGACGGCGCTCGCTGGAGAGCCGAGGGAGGCAGCCGCGCTAGAGGAGCTGGGGACAGGGGATGCGAGGCGGTGGCAGCCGGCGGCAGGGACCCGGGGCGGCAGCCCGGTGCTCCTCCCTTCACTTCGAAACGCTCCGTCAATGACATCTTTAACCCCCACACGTCCTCAGGCCGCTACGATCCTCAGGCCGGCGACCTTGCTCCGCCCGTCCCGACCGCTGAGTTGCTGACCACTCCACACGTCCCCGGCCGACGATCTCTGCTCCACGTATCCCAGGGCGGCGACCTCTGTTCTGTGTGTGTCTCCTTCGCCAGGCACCTCTCTCAAACCTGTGTTGCATCTCCCGGTCTGGACATTTGTCAAGAGTGCATTAGTTGTCAGCTTATCAGATCACACCATTTTTTTTGCCTTTTGGTTAATCATTGAAGAAAGAACATTAGTTGTCAGGTTATCAGATCACACCATTTTTTTGCCTTTTGGTTAATCATCTATCTTCTATATGGTTGCTTCCTGATATCTTCCTGTTTTATAGAGGATTTTCCGATTATAACTAGCTGGAGTGGTCCATTCAGGCCATCCTCCGAAATTTTAAGAACTCCGTGTCATATGCTACATAGCGAAATCACACTTAGTTACCTACTCCAAGTCCACCTGAGATGATTGAATCATTGTTTTTGTCAGCTAACAGTAGTTTCACTTAATTGGTGATGGATTAGAGACACAAGTCATACTTCCAAACATCTCGAGTGCTATGCTCTGATGGTCACAAAGCTGAAAGCTAAACAAAAAGATCATACTGCGGTGTTGCATGTTAATGTTATAATCGGAGCCAGATAATATAAACGAGCCACACATTTTTGAAAGGAGGTTTAACTGCAATTTACATGCCTCATATTTGGTGAATATAACCTTTTCCAACAATCCTGTTTGGCTGTTTGCTAGCTTCTTGCTATTGATCATGAAATTGGATGAGAGAGCTTAGTCTGTATGCTAATATTAACGGTCCATTTGGATCCTCGGAATTGGAAGCCATTTCAAAAATCATATTCTAGGAATAACATTCAGCAAGAATTGAATCACCTAGAAACTGATTATATTCATTTTCTTTTGTGTTGTAGGTCTTTTTTTTTATAGAACTGCCAAGCTATTGTAGTCGCTACATGCTTTAATCAGTGAAAATATCGGGTTGCATTAGTTATCAATACATCTCCGAGCTGGTCTGCTTCCCAACTCTAAGATTGGATAAAACTATTTATAGGTATGCTTTAATTTGTTGGGAGAACTCAAACTTATTATTGCTCTTTTATTTTGTTTTATTTAGAGTTATTGCCTATCGTTGCTTGTTATTGTAGGCTCTTACACTATGTACCTCCTAAAAATATATATTAGAATAATTATTATTTCATTAAATATAAGATGTCCGTAGCAACGTACGGGCCAATTGCTAGTTGTTTGAAGAAGCTGTAGCCTGTAGCTGTTTGATGAAAGCATCAAGTAGTTGGGGTCGTTGGCCATGAGACGTCTCGTTAATTGCATGTGTACTGATATGAGGTTTTAAAACGTTGTAGATAATCAATAGTAGCTGTAGCATTTTGCAAGACAATGACATACATAATCCATGGATACATTAATGTTGACGGTAAATCAACAAGGATAAATTATTTATAATAAAAACATTGTAAGGTCCATGTGTTTTGGAAAAAAAACCCACCGAAAGAGCACTGGATGCTTTAAACCACTGAAAGAATCAACTGTTGTTTTGGTACCATTCTAGCTGTATTAGTCTTTGACCATCCTTTCTTCTCTAGTCATAATTGTGCGATAGCGAAAGTACCTTGGAATACAAACATTGCATCAACAAAAGTTACAGCTTGAAATAGGAAAAAAAATATATATTTCAATACATACCATGTTTTACCAACAATTATCTTCTGTCGTATTTATTGTGGTCGTAGTAAATATGAAAATTAATTTCACACCTAAAGGCTGCACGATAGACTGAGGACATTTAAGCAGCAGGATGGCTTTAATTTCACAGATGCAGTTCAACGGCCACAGATCTTTTTTTTACCATCGCCAAGTGAACATGAAAAATGGATACTCCATCAGCATCACCAGCAGATAAACAGGCTGAAGAGTTAGCTGCCAGTAAGGGCCAAGGTAGCAGCAGACTGATGCTATCATGCCAATCAGCACAACAAAATTGATTGTTGAGCTTTATCATTCATCTGAGGTCTATCGCAATGTTTAATTACGACATCAGAAACTTTCTGCTGAATGTTTATTTGAATGAAAATTTTGAATGCATATCATGAGTGGAACAGTCGGGTGGCCATAACCAGGCAGACATTGCATCCCAACTTCCTCCAAGCAACTCATGTCTGGCAGCCTAGCTAGTAGCTAGAAAAAGAAATGGAAAAAAAGGGAAAACTATTTACAGAGCAAGCCTATCATCTTGGCATGGGCCTTTGGTTCAGGCGCTCAATCACTCGAATCCTATTGCAAATTGCAACCCCGGGAAGGATGGCTTGAACATCAGATGTTAACACCTGCAAGAGAACCACAACAAACAGCCGTAGCCGAACAGGTGCTACCTCCCTACTCCTGGGCTAACTCAAAACTGGCAAGAAGTACCCAACCTCTGCTTTGCCCTTTGCGCTGTAACACTGCACTTGCGCGAACGGAATGCCTCAGGCAGCAGCTCCAGGAACTTCTCAAGGAACAACCCCCATGTCTTAGGTCCCATGTCAGCCAGCTTGACGAAGCTCACACTTGTTGGGAGCATATCGTTTGCACTCCCCCAGTTACAAAGTTGAGAGCCACTGTCCTTGCTATTGCTCCTGGAAGCTTTCACAGAATCCAGAACCTTAGGACCAGCAGACAGTTGACGCTGGGTTTTGTCTGTTAGACTGACACCCTTCAGTGAGGTTGACAGCTTCGAAATGTTAGCAAGCCACTTATTGACAGGCTTAGGGGAAGCTAACTTTCCTTCATCGCTTTCTACCTCCTCACTGCCCTCCTCCTCTTCATTGGTCTCATCCAATATAGACAGTTGGTTTCTTGAGTTTCGCCCCTTAAATTCAAATTGGGCAAATGTTTCTTTTGGCATTTCACGATCTTCACTCTCAAGTTCAAATTGAGTTAAATCCTCATCCCCAGAATCATGTTCTGTGGAATTGTCTTCTATTTCTGTTGCTAGCTTCCTTGCCTCCACGCAGACAAATTCTAGCTCACTTGGTTGATCTTCCATCCCAGTAAATTCCCTGCTCATCATCTCACCAATCTCCGCAAGGCAAAGACCAAATGCTGTGGCTTCTTTCAGAAATATGGTCGATAGTATTAGTACTCTGAGGCATGCTTCACGGATCATAGGCAACTCCATACGCAACATGTCAGCATCTTTGACTGGATCAAGATTTGCTATGTACTCGAGCTCATCCTCGGAGAATGGGACTGATGCTTGAGGCCAGTGGATCCATTCAAAATAAGGATCCTCCAAACACTCGGGAAGGCAGAGACCATGATCAATTGGAATAAGCTCAGTCTGATTCCCAAATTTTCCTGCTCCAGTCTGCTTCTTTACCAGAAGATTTCCAGCATGTCTATCAGTGTTGAAGATCCTGATATCAAGAATACCAATCCTATGGACAGCAGAAACAGGAAAGCTTGAGGTGCCATGATCACTGGCATCAAAATCATGAGGAATGAACTGCTGAAATGATGCAATCTTGCTAACTGCTTGAGTACCCTCAGCAGCATTCTTGTTAGCACAGTTGACGCCTTCATTCATATGAAACATAGGATGAGAAATCTTAACAAGAACCGTCGGAGGGACATTAGCAGAGTTATCATAGTCCAATAGGTAGGCTGCAACCTCTCTGAAACCAGTCTCACCAACTCGCACTGATCTTTTGAGGCCTGGCTGCCCAAGGGATTTCCCTGTAAAACCTTTTGGGTTGTTGGGTGCGAATGGCTCCTCGTCATTTGGCTTCACAATTGCAGCATTCTCACCTTTGCTGTTCCTGAAATAGTAGGCACCACCAAGCCCACTACTGACAGGTACTGGATCCACACCTTTCTTTATAGCCTTAGCAACATCCTTCACAAGCTGCCTTGTTCGAGAGCAGCGGCTTGGGCATACTAACAGTTCAATTGGACAACCCCTGTCCCTTTGTTGCTGGAGATCCTTGCCTGTAGGAGACATGCATGGTGTGGAGGAACTTCGATGCATAAAAGTCTTGGTGAGAAGTAATGGGGAATCATTTCTGATGGTGCTGAGATCATTATTTAGGACACGATCACCTAATGTCAGAGAACTCTCCTCGGTGGGGAAATTGAGGGCCACCTGAAGCTTTCTTTTGACCGTGTGTGCATTGTCACCACGATCCAGTTGAACAGCCAAGACACAACCACTGTCTGTTTGGACAAAAAGACGTTTCCATCCACCAACCCTGCTCTCACTTCTACTTTTGACAGGGTACTCACTGCTGAGAGCTCGGTCCAAGGCCGAAACTGCCATCTGGGTCTGCACTGGGCTCTCCAAGTTGCGTGCCATGGCAAATACCGACAGAGGAATTGAGGCCAATGTACTAGATTGAGCTGCAAGAATGCAGTCTTTCTTGCTCCTCTGTTGTTTTCTTCTGTGCTCGTCAAATTCAGCAGATGAGTGCAAGAAAGATGTCACAGCAGAGATCATCAGGCAATGAGAGACATGTTGTACATTTGCTAGACGGCACAAGAAAGCGATAATAAACAAGGAAGGTGAACACAGCAGCAACCCTGCTACAGCAGGAAGCCGTTACTTTTGAAACCAGACGAGCTTGGTTGTTGACCGTTAGATCCTGCAAGAACAGACATAATAAGAGGAGGTTATCATCGTAAACAGTAAGAAGAAAACAGCTAACAAGCACCAAACAAGACAAGAATGATTCTCCTCATGAGTTACAAACCACTCTAGCCTTATCCTGCTGTACATGAATTATGAAATGGAACATAAGGAAGGTTCCTCATAATCTACTCTGGTAGTCAGGCAATCAATAAACCCCAACACATCACATGGCTAAAGTAAGCATCCATACTTGTTAGGAAAAGTTGGCACACAGGGAGTGGAGTACCACTTTCCATATAATCGTTGACCATTAGGTAGTTTATTTTAAAAAAATGTACATGTTGAAGGTCTGATATGTTTGTTGAACATAGGTGCATCTTTTGCAGTTTTATCATTCCAGATTCGAGCTGCACCCCCCCCCCCCCCCCCACCCCACCCCCAAATCAATAGCACCTGCGTTTGCTCTCTGTGAATCTCTGTCGACCGATGAGATCCAGGCATGGCACTAAAATTCCATGCCACAACCCAAAGAAGAAACATCAAAACCCACATCTCAGTTCAACCTGGCAGCTCAGTGGCATCAGCCACCTGATCTCATCTCAGAAGGGTTAGTAAAAAACCGTAAGCAGTTTCCAAAGGTGGCCGTTTTACCACAGGAACATCATATTACTTGAGCTGAATCTACGCTACTACGCTAGCTGCTCAGGCGCAAATTCTGCTCCACAGCTCGGTCGACACAGATCCGCTGCTGCTAGAAGCAAACGCCTAATGCTACGACGTCAACAAGTAGAAGAACAAGACCAGCATAGTCACACAACCACTGATTCACCATGCTGAGGAATCAAGCAGCCAAGCTGAGAGCTTTGCGCAGCGGCATAGCAAATGAAAGTACCATCCCGGAAGCTGCTAGAAATCAGGGGCGGAGATGCGAGGAGGAGGAGGAGGTCTGCATTGCTCACCGATGTCCTTGGCTCCCCGTCGAGTCAGCACCAGGGGGGCGGCGGCTGGCCAAAAAGTCGCGTAGATGCAAGGGGAGCCGGGCGCGGGGAGGCGGGAGGCCGGGGACGGGCGCGGCCCTGTTTGCTTCTGTCGCGAGGTAGGGGAAGGTCCTGGGCACCAGGGGACCGGCCGCCGGTCGCGGAGTCGCGTAGATGCAAGGGGAGCCGGGCGGCCGGGGCCGGGGTGGCGCCTCTGTCGCGAGGTAGGGGAAGCGGCCGTCAGTACTCAGTAGCGATGCCGTTGGGGGGAGCGAATGGAGGATGAGTCTCCGAAGTTAAATACTGTTTCTACAACTGAGCTCCAAAGTGCTCCGCTCGACTCCGCTTCTCCCTCCGTCCTAAATCAAAAGCCATTTAAGTTTTTTCGTCTATATTCATATATATATATATATATATATATATATATATATATATAGATATTCGATGAATCTATACACGTATTGAACACATATACACAGAGAATTGAATGAATCTAACCCACTCCCAATCATCAATGCATAGACATGAATCACTTCACAAATATACAATAAAATGACCCTACACAGAGAATTAGCTCCTAGATTCAGAGAATCTAGAAGCAGAACTCTATCAAACAACCCCCCAACCCCCACTCCTTAGTACAAAACAAAGACTAGATTCACTCTGCTTCTTCCGTGTATCAGCTTGGTTTTTTGTCGTTTGGCTACACAGAAATGATTCTAATTGGGAGCGAAGCTATGGGAGCCTTACCAAACGCCCCTAACGTGACTTGAGCTCTGACACGTTGGCCCCACGCGAGCATAGCTCTCGCACATCAGCAACTCATGTCCTGCTGCTTGTCGTTTCCACAAATGGATTACCCGGTACATGTCTACATGTTTTTTTAACATGCATTTCTACGTGCTGCCCTCCCCAATTAACGGCTTAACTCATGTCCAAATCAAATAGATAATGCTTTAAATTTCATCCTCTAGATCATTAGAGGTACCCATGGTCCACCGATCTTCTTCTCCATCTCTTCTTCTGTCATCTCTCCTTCCCCCTCTTAGGTCCGCTACCACCTCTCTGGCCCCGCAGCCATCTCTCCACTTTGTTGTAAAGTTGTCGCCTCTTCGCCCCCCACTCCACCACCCCATTGCTATATCGTTAACCGACACCACATCTCTGCCTCATTGCCACGACACCACCTCCCCGCCCCTCTATTGTTCCATGTCGTTCGCCTTCTCCTTCCTAGTTTTCACCGTCACCACTCGGCCTTGTCTGCGTCGTATGTCTTTTCCCTCCTCTTCCTTATGTTGCCTTGGGATGCTCTCCTCACAGTCTCACCTCCCTTCTAATTCCACGCAAAGCTCCACCACTTCTTCTACATCAAACCCCCTCTTCTTGGTGCTTCGTGGTGCCTCCTCTGCATCCAAATTTCAGTAGATTAGCAACAATGCCGTTTTCTCCACATGACTGTGGTGGTAGGTTGGCATGGGCACGCCAAGCTCACAGGTCCATCAAGCTAGTACAACATGTTAGGATGGAGACATGCTATGCTTGGATTACATCATGAGGTTGGTGTTTCGGCATGGCACTACTTGATACCCCTATCATGTCATGTCAATCGCCTTAGACATGTCGTACTAGCGATGACTATTTCAAAGGATGACTATTTGAGTTGGTGTTTCGGGCTTATGTGTTTAGTTATTCCAAAATATTTTTACAACCAACTCAAATATGCTATGCATAGTAGAATCTAGGGAACTCATATAACATGCTATATTTCCCAAACCATCAATAATGCACAAAAAAAAACATCACAATGATCAAATTTCTTCTACCATAATTACACAAATAGAGATTTTCCATGCATTAGAGGAGCCTTCCTATCTATCCCACTACTTAGCACTAGAAAATTTTCTTTCACTTTTTAATCTATTGTAAGATCCTTTTTCACCGATCCTATTTCTAATAAATTTTTGGGCTCTCAAAGGATGACTATTTCAAGTTGAGTTTTGCCTCAAATTTATGTGCTAGCTAGCTCTATTTCTCTACTGCAATTGCTTGTTTATTAATTAAGTTCAACATTTATTTCTCTTCTCTCTCTCCCTCCTATCTCCTCAAGTGGTTTGGTTTGGGTCACATTGATGCAAAACTAAACCTGACATGGGCACAGAAGATATAGACCTAGGATAGCTAGTCGTTCTACTCAATATGTAAGGTGCAATGGAAAAATGAAGGAATAGAGGAGCATTTATACCGAATGGTAAGCTCACATTGGTTGATTGCTAAGTATTGTTTGGGTGGCTGTTAAATTCTAGTATTGGTGCATGTCCTTAACACAAAATAATGTGCTTGTGTTGGTATTTTAGAAAGTTACATGTAAGCCTATAATTTCTAAGGTTCTCTTCATGATTCATGAAAGGTGTAGGATCAATGTGCTAATTCACCATTTCTTTTGAGTCTATCTAAAACTAGGCCCCCAAGCTTCTTCAAATAAAAAAGTCGGGCCATTTGGTAGAGCTATCACAGCTCCACTCTTAGGTAGAATCACTCTCATGCAGCCAAAAAGCAAAAACATGAGCTCCTTCAAAGAGGGCGGAGTGAATCACTCCTTCATTTTGTACTAGAGAGTGGAAGTAAAAAAAACTACTCCCCTAGACCCCAACCCGCTTCCAAGTATAAGTGCACAGACAGGAATCACTTAGACAGATTCACTCTCACTAAAAAATTAGCTCTCAGAGCTAGAGAATCTGGGAGCAAAGCTCTACCAAACAAGGCCAAAGCCTCTTTTTATTTGGCTTTAGGTAGAGTTGTTTCGGTATTCTAGATCTTTGCATTAACCAGGGGCAGAAAGAGGTGCAATGATGTGTAAATGACTAGTTTAGTTTGTCTCTTTTCTTAGCACAGTCATGATCCGTCGTTTGTATAAACATTACGTGTAAAGATGCATGTGTTTTTCACAAGATATGCACAAATTCTGTTAGTTATGGCTACATCTCTTGGCCTAACATGGAAGCACATCTCATACGCGTGACACTGGCAAAGCAAGAAGCTTCATACCCTTTTTGTTGGCTTGGATCGGTGTGCAGCATGCATGGTTACGTTGTGCTCATCGTGATTAGGCTAGCGGCCGGAGAATGCGTGTTGCAGGCTGCAGCAGTATAGGGCCGTATAGCGTTGGCCCCCAAGCAAACAAAACCAGGTTCCTGCACACAGGAACAGTGTACGCCGGACATGGGCTATGCGTGGCATCTCAGCATCAAACTGGTGATGAAGTGAGTCTAGCCATGTGCCATCATGACGGTTTCTATCAAGTGATAAGAGATGAGGCTCATGAGGTTGTCGACCTATGAGGCATTTTTTCCTGTGGTTCTCGGCAGCGAGTGCTGATGTGCGCCTAGTGCAATGATGAGATATATACCGTGTGCGTGTGCGAGTAGTGTGAATTTGTTGCGAATTGTGGCGAAAGTTGGCTTATTTATATTTGTTTGTTTTGTCTTTATGCACCTTTCTTGTCGTGAATCGCTGATTCGCCGCATGCTGGTTCACTTTTGTTTGTATATATAATGTCTTTTCAGTTACCTTTTCTCGTATATGTTGTGAATTGGTTGCGAAAACCTTTTTTTCTGTTTGCTCATTTTATCTTTATCCTCCTTTCTTGCAATGATTTGAGTGACTCTGCATGTGACCTTCAGTTTCATTTGTAATATTTTTGTAATTACCTTTTCCGCATTATACTAGTGTACGTATTGTTGCGTGTTACAAGAAGGCTGTTTAAGAGGGACCATGTATTGACTAGATTCACTCAAATTCGAGTAAAGAGGCCGGGTTGTTTTTCCTTTATTAAAAAAGGGACCATGTATAAAGATACGTAGCTTAGGAGGCTCCACAATACGAGACACAAATGGCAGTTTAAGGTGCAGCTCTCGTAAAATAAAGTGACTAGATTAGATGCGTAAGATTTTGTTAAAAATATACTACTATATTCATTGGGGACCGTCTTCTCAGTGGGAAGGTGGAAACCCTATTAAAAAATATGGCTGGAAGTTTTTAAAATTATGAAACTTTAAACATTTGTTTGTTTGTTTGTTTTGTCTTTATGCTTCTTTCTTGCCATGAATGGCCGCATGCTAGCTTTAGTTTTGTTTCTACGTAATATCTTTTCAGTTTTCTTTTCATGCATATCTTGTGATTTGTTACGATTTTTTTGTGTTTGCTTATTTCATCTTTATCGTCCTTTCTTACAAGGCTTTGGGTCGCATTGCGTGAGAGTTTTAGTTTCGTTTGTAATGTCTCTATATAGTTACCTTTTCCGCATTATACCAGTATACATTGTCGTGTGTTACAAGAAGGTAGTTTTAAAGGGATCATGTATAATGATACATAGCTTACGGGGATCTGTAGTTTGAGACAAAAACGTTGTGTTTAAAGTAAGACTCTTGTGAAACAAAGTGACTAGATTAGATGCGATTTTGCAAAAATATATATATTTGGTGGGACCATCTTCTTGGTGGGAACATGAAAACCCTATTAAAAAACATATAGCTACAAGCTTGTAAAATTTTGAAACTTTGCACATATGTTTGTTTATTTTGTCTTTATGCCCCTTTCTTGCCATTAATCACTGAATGCTGGCTTCAGTTGTGTTTGTACACAATTCTTTTCAGTTTTGTTTTCTTGTATACCTTGTAGATTTGTTTTAAAAAAGCTTTTTCTGTTTTTGCTCATTTCGTCCTTATCCTTTTTTTTTGCAATGCCTTGAGTTGCTTCGCACATGTAAGCATTAGTTTTGTTTGTAATGTATTTGTTATTACCTTTCATGCATCATGCTAGTGTGGGTATTATTGCGTGTTACAAAAAGGTTGTTTTTAAGGGGATACTAGTAGTGTTTTGTTCAGGGGACGAGATGGGATAGGACAGGGCGAATCCATCTCCATGCCTATTTGGTTTGGAGACAGCTGGGGCAGGGCATCCCTCTTTTGGGAATATTCTCAGTAGGTGCGGGCAGCACCATCCCTTTTCTAAAGTGGGACGAGGTGGGATGCGCATGCGTTTCTCTGTTCTCTCTTCTTCTCTGACCCCGCTCGTCATCCCTGCACCGCCAGTCCCTTCCTCACTGCCGCCAACCTCGTCCTCGGACGCGCCGCCGCTGCCCGGCCGCGCGCAGGACGTGCCGCCGCCAATCCTCGCCGCCCGCGCAGGCAGGACGTGCCGACGCCGCCCCGCTTGGACGCGCCGCTGCCGGCCCCCTCCTGGGCCCCGCAGGACGCGCCGCCACCGATGCTCGCCCCCCGCGCGGGCAGGACGTGCCGCCAGCGGTCTTCGCCGCCCAGCCTGCCATCTATGTGCCATGGAGAAGAATGAAGAAGGAGGAAGAAGCAAGAGAGTATGACATGTGGGCCCTCGGTGGCTAAATGGCTCTCAGCGCCGTCCCGGGCTGATCCTTCCTACGAAACACGTGACGAGGATGACCCTGCTCCTACAACCAAATAGCGAAATGGGACCATCCCATCCTAAAAAACAGGGAAAGAGCCATTCCATCTCACCTTGCCTCCCAACCAAACGCTACCCTATACGATGATACGTAGGGGTCCGCAATTTGAGAAAATAATAGTTTAAGCTGAGGCCCTTTGAGCAAGGCTAACAGAGAAGCCAACCGAAGGCTCTACACCTTTGCCACGTCATCACGAGCCAACAATAAAACCAATGCATATATTAAGCTTACTCTTAGATGACTCTAAATTGATTAAACTAAAGCTAAAAGTATTTAATGTTTGGAGAGATAAATTGTTTGTATTGAGTGAAAAAAGTAAGAGCTAGCCTAATGCCCTAAGCGAGGAATTGTCTATGCATAAACTACTAAACTAGTATATCTACCCTGTGCTTCTGCACGAACTCATATTGTTAATATAAATAAAGTTAAAAATTGATATATAAATTTAAGACCCATAACTATCAAATGTCTATTCTTCATTGTATTTCATATTCGGATACTCTAATACAATACAATATACATGCTTACCCTTATTACCCTTCTAGAATAGGCTCTAGTTAATATTAATATTTATAATATCATATAGTTAATTTATATTCATATTTTAAATTATCTATTCTTATGGAATAATTGGTATTTTAGAGATTTATTTTAAATTATCTATTATAATGGTATAATGGGTAATTTATATATACACACATTTAGGAGCTGTCTCATTTTCTATAATGGCATAACGGTTAATCTATTATAAATTTATGGGTTGCTTTATTTTATTTTTTATAATGATATGGTGGATAATAAGGGTTTAGGCGGAGCGTAGGAGTTGGAGGCGTGGGGCAGCTGGGGGCGCGCCGAGGGGGTGAGGCGGCTGGCGCCATGCTCGTCGAGGGCACATCGAGGGCAAGGCCTCGCCCGCGGTGGGGGCAGAGGCAATCGGAGGCCGCGACATAGGCACTTGAGGCGGAGGTGGCAGGGGGAGAAGGGGCCGGTTGAGCCGGTGCCCACGGCAAGCGGCATCGCCCGCGGCGCTTGTGGAGAAGGCGCCAACGCGTGGGTGCCCGAGGCAGCAGCCGATAGGGTAAAGGCCATGGCAGCGACAAAGGTGATGGAGCTCGAGTATGTAGGATTTAGGGTGTGGTGTGCTTAAATACAGGGCTTAAAATCGTGGGCTTGGCTGACTGGGCCCATAAAGTTAATTAAATTAATTTACTTTGAAATTTTTGAAATGCTGAGCGCCCATTTAAATTCATGGGCCGACACATGAATTTAATTAATTTAGTGGGCTTTGTGTACTGACCCACGAATTTAATTAAATCTGTGGGTTTTTTCTACACCCACGAATTTAGCTGATTTAAATATGTGGGTTTTTAGCCCACGAATTTAGGAAAACGCATGATCTTTCTCCTGTTTCTCTTGTCGTGGTGAGGAAAATTCAGCAACATTGCCCAATCATATAGTTTGCATTTGGTGTTCTGGATAATGTGCTTTAAGCTTAATTACTTTAGAAATAATCTTTGCCAAAACATGGTTGCGTGTGGATAAAAAGATACATATGAGACCATCGTGTAGATGCGACTATTAGACAATAAAGGTGAAGTACCTGAACGGTCTAGATGATGGCTGAATTGAGCCACATATATCACATTGATTACGTTCAAGGAATTTGAGTGGCTCATGTTGGATTTTTAGATGTGGTCTCAAAATCAATTTTTCAGTTGCACATGCGGTACAAATAAAATCTACAGATTTTGGGAATTTGGAGTATGTATATCATGACCATTTGAATTGACGATAGTTTTTTTTTTGCATCATCCCTATTCCAGGATGCCCAAGGCAGTCATGGCAAGTTTAGAATGTATTACCATTCATAAAAGTCGTACCACATGCATGTTCTATGAATATATTCTCTGCGTTGGGTTGATCCTTGTCTTCTGATATGACATTGTTGCTTAGTTCCATGAGAACTTGTTGCAAACAGCTACTTGCACTTGTCAGGTTGGAGGTTGAAATGGGCTTCATACAACCTCGTCCGGTCATCCCGCCTACAACGCAACCCTCCACCCCGTAGCTCCTACTACCAGGAGCGCTACCATAACCGCATAACGACAAGTCCGGCGTAGAGAAGTTTCTAGGTGGTTTGTTGATAGTTGTATACAACGACGAGCTCGATCCATTGGGAGACAAGGAGAAGGCATCGAGAGGCGAGGTATCGCAGCGAGGCGTGGGGTTCTGGGAAGAGTGGACAACGCGAGGAGCGGCGAACAGAGGATCAACCCTAGGGTTGGGGTTAAACATGGTTCCTACCCTTTTGCCTCCTTCTTAGGAGGTTCGGACAGCATCGATCCTCAGGCTGAATCCATGAGTGGAGGTGGAGCCTAACTTTTTTTTATAAGAATTTGTAGGCCTAACTTGGATGATCAGCAGGCCCGTACAAGGCCCAGCGCAAGTGGGCCGACCGGACAGGGCCTCCAAATTTTTAGGCCCCCCCCCCTCTTGCATCTGTTGCTGATATGGCTTGCTAAGAAAGGCTTCCGTCAGTTGCTAATTCATCGCTAGACTCACGGAAAGGAAGGAAAGGAAGTCGAAGAAGGTAAGAGATATGTCACATGATAGGATTCCGCTGAACGGCTGAGGTACAATCGGCCGATCGACTCTGTGGCTCATCCTGAAGTAGTACATCAATATCCAGCAGTCTAGCATACAGCGACTAAGCAGTGCATGGCAGGTGTCAAGTGTGCATCATGATTTCACTTCTTCAGTTCTTCATGACATTAGCCATCAAGTATCACCGTATCACGCCACTTGCTGGCTTTATGCGTCCATCCATTAATAATTAATTTATTAATCTTTTTGCTGCAAATTTGAAATAGACTAAGTCTAAATGAGTAAATGACTATCTATTCATCTTATTAGATATAAACTAGTTTAATTTGTTTAGTGGTGTCTGGTGTTTGTTCTTCTTGGAATAGGGAAATGAATTTTTTTTCATCGTGTCTTCTAGAATTGGACAATATGATTCATGTTTTTGTTATCTAAAATTCATAAGAAAACATATATGGACGTAATAAGTTCGTGTTTTGGTTACACATAGTTTCTTAGTATGGGCCCCATTTTGTATTTTGCTCCAGGGCCACATAAACTTAGGTACGGGCCTGATGATCAGTTCCGCTCTACTTCACATCAGGCACGCAGGAGTTCCAACTGGTTGTCACAGGTTCAGAGAAACAAGGAACAAGTGCTACTTGTTGCACTTGAGACGCTCAGATGGCCAGTCTAGCCGAGCGGGAACTAGCCCAGCCAGGGAGCGATTCCTCGGACAACGCTTTGCAAATCTCGGAGAGAAGTAAGGAAAATGGCCAACCTCTCCGGGTGCATAGTTTCATTCATTCTGTTTGTTTTATAGGCACGACATAACGTTCAAGTATGTGCCGTATAAATTGTGGAGCCACTTGCAATTATACCAAATAGTCATTTTTGCCTCATGTGATATTTTCCTTCCTAAGAGAATTTAGTAGTATTGTGTATTGGGGCATTACACGCTATTTATTTGCTATAACATTTTCAGCATTTGTATGCATCCAAAATCCTTATGTGACATAGTTTGAACAAATTTTATAATATTCAGATTACTTCATAAATTGTTTTTTATACCTCAGCTTATCTACATCTTCCTCTACTCTGTTCAAGACGACACATTTTGTGTGCAATTGTGCTTAGAATTACTGTCTACAATTGTTGCATTGATCAGCTTGCAATTGGAGGGCGTGAAAAAATGTTACTCCCATTAATATAATTAGAGAGATAACAATACCATCTAAAGTGATGGAATCCATGTATCCATTATTAGTTAGTTTATTCTTTAATTATGTTTCTTCAACAAATTGTTTCTGTTTTTATTGAAATATTTAAACAAAAATTTAGGTGCCTAGGGGTTTGACTAGGCGGAGTCTACGAAGCTCGGCCTCACCGCAGGGCCTTTGCAAGCACCGGACCATCCGTGGTGGTGCACCAGGCCGTTCGATGATGCTTGCTTGAGAGCCAAGCTCTCAGTCCAGACCGTCCGGTGGGTAGCCGTCAGACTGTCCGGTGCCTTGGCGTTGGACTGTCCGGTGGCTCTTGCACCTGGTTGTCTTTGGCTCGTTTTGCGTTGTTTTTTCTCGGTGTTTGAGCGAGTGGTGTGTAGTGCTTTCGGGTAGCTTTCCACTTCGTGTCCTATGGTTGGTAGCTTGTCCTTGCTACGCAATCTGGCACGTGTAAGAAGAGAGGGTTTCGGGGTTTTAGGTATCGACCTATTCACCCCCTCTAGGTCGCCCTTTCGGTCCTCAGAGATCACTTAAAGAGGTGACCCTTCGCAATGAGACGCCTCCCCCTTGATCAAATCTTCCTTGAGATTAATGCATTATTAATTAATCTGAAAAATCTAGTGAGAAAAATCTGAGGAACATAATTGTGATTAATAAACCACTATGTCTTTGGTAGCTCCTTAAAAAAACCCTTGTGGGGAAAAAATTGGAGATACGACATAATGTGTTCAACTCATCTAAAAGCCATGTAGGAAAAACATGAAGAGAATATGTTCTATAACGTTAAAAACTCAATTAAAACCAATGGGAAAATTAGGAAAAACTGATACGGCATACATTGATGATTGTTTCTGGTGGGCTTGTATATATGACAAAACCATGAACAGGAAAACCCATAACAAGCTTGAGGACATTGCATGCCTCTGATATTTCCTTAAAACCCAGTGAGGAAACATAAAACAGGAATATACTTGTGTTATTATTACCTCATTAAAAACTTTCCATGAGAAACCTTACGAGGAAAACTCATAAAAGGAAAATTATGTGATATATACGAAGTTAGGACAGGTTAGTAGCTAGGGGATAGCTCCTCCTGATTTTTGCAAATATCAAAATCGTCTCTTACCAATTCTATGGATAAATTTTCAAAATGTGGAGGATGGTAACGACTTTTCAAAGATTAATGAGGTTATCACAAGATTTGGTTTGCAAGATATTTATCTCTCCACTTTATTCTAAGTCATGATAAAATAATTTTGGAGCTATAAGTTTTTTATGATGTTGCTTTTTATGTAACCTGTGTGCATCTGTGTAACACAAGCAGAATTATCTTCATAGATAATTGTAGGTGATTCAATGGGAACGATACCACATAATTATTGTATGTGGTTAATCATTCTGCAAAGCCATACATATTCACGTGAAGCTTTGTATAATGCAATGATTTCAGAATGATTAGCGGAAGTAGCTCCTAGAGTTTGTTTTGAAGTTTTCCATAAATAGTTGTTTCACCATGGAAAGATAAAAAGCCGTTATGGGGATCAGATAAATAGCCAGTGTCAATGTATCTAGTCATAGTCGGATCTTGATTGCTTTCGAAATACAAGATATACTTTGCACCCATCCAATGACGTTGGGTAGGTGTAGCATAGGTAACTGCAAATGCAATATTACGCTTGGTGCAATTTGCAAGGTACATCAAAAGTGCTCAAATGACACTGCGATAAGGAATCCTGGGTTCCAACATCTCTTCTCCATCATCACATGGTCTAAATGGATCTTTCTCCATATCGATAGATCTAACAATCATAGGTGTTTTAAATATATATGATTTTCCATATTGATTTTCTCCAATATTTTCTGGATATAGGTTGATTGATGCACTAAAATTCATGAGGGAAGGTGCTCTAGTTGTAAATCTAAGAAAAAATTGGTTTTACCCAAATCCTTTATCTCAAATTCTGTCTTTAGGTGCTTGCATGTTTCATTTATATCGTTAGGGGGTTACCGAAGGTTGGACCGACGCCTAAGAGGGGGGGTGAATTAGGATTTCTAAAAACTAAGGCTCACTAAAGACTACTACTACTAAGCAAAACCTTTGCTAGTAAATCTAACTATGTGCACTATGGTTTTGCTAAGTGTTGCTACTACTACCGTGGCCAAGTCTTGCAACCTAGTTCCACCTAGAAACTAACCTATCAAGCTAGTCTAGAAATGTAAGCACACAATTGCAAGAATATAAATGTGGAAGCTAAAGAGATGAGAAGAGATATGCAAACTCCTGATGATGATGAAGGCGATGTGCCTAGGAAGACACGGCGATATTTTTCGCGAAGTTCGGGGAGGCCAATGTGCCCTCTCACCCCCTACGTCCTCGTTAGGTGCCCCCGCAGGCTTTGCTCTCGCGCAATCCTCAAAGGAGTGCGGCCTCGCCCACGCAAGGGTAGAGGACGGCAAAGTGACTTTCTCAAAAGTCAAGCAACCCCGGTCGGGTCTCCGGATATCACCGGTACACACTGTAAGGAAAATGGGCCCTAAGGCTTGTGCTTAGTTCCCTAATGTGGTTTTGGTGGTTAAAGTGACAACACGTGCCATGGGACTAATATATGTGTACAAGTTTTTTTTGCCTAAAGCCCTAAGGTGCAAAAGGTGGTCTTGGGGTACAAACACCTCAAAGAAGAACTTAAAAGGTTGAAGTCCCAAGCCGCCATCAAGGTCCAAGCTAGGGTCCTGACTCGGTGGTCCCGCTGACCGGTTAGTGGACCGATTTTTTGGGGCACCAAGAAGTCCGGAGAAGCCCCATCGAGTGCACCGGCTAGAAGAAAAAGCCCAAGATTGAAGATACAAGTCCTAGTGCAAAATGCCACCATCGGACGGTCCGATGGTCCATCGGACAAGTTGGGCAGCGAGGAAGGAGAAGACCAAGTCTCGGCGCTTCAAGCATCGGACGGTCCGATGGTTAGTCCGATGGTCGATCAGACAAGTTGGACAGAAGACCCAACAAAAGCAAGACTGCGGTGTTCCAACCATCGGATGGTCCCAACCATCGGACTATCCGATGGTCCCGACGGTCGACTGAAGCTCCAACGGTTGACTCCAATGGTTAGTTGGGTACCACCATCGGACGGTCCGATGGTCATGCAGAGAAGAGAAAAAGGCTCCCAACGACTAGTTTTGAGGCTTGGCCTATATATACCCCCTTGGCCGGTCTTCACTTTGTGGTTGGAGTATCCTGAGCTAGCACAAGTATTGATACACATTCTCCATGGCCATTTGAAGTGTAGCAACACCATTTGAGAGCCAAATCACCACAAGAGCAAAACTAGACACATCCGGTATAGCTAGTGCTTAGTGCATCCTTGCTTAGGCCACCTTGTCTATTCTCCGTGCCTGCGTGCATGACCTTGGTTTATCAAGTGCGGCTGCAAGTCTTGCGAGACTCTTCGGAGTGTGGAATGTCCGCCGCCATCTTGTGAGAGGGATGAAGGCCCTCGGGACGTTGCCCAAAATCTTCCCATAGTGAAGACGGCAGGGGTGCTCTACGAGAAGGATTCGAAAGACTCCAACGGCCCCGACAATCCTCTACCCTTGCGTGGACATGGCCGTAGTCGAAGACTACGCGAGAGAAAGGCTCGTGTTGTATGTACCGAGGATATCCGGAGACCCGACCATGGTTGCTTGGCTTCTGAGGAGGCCACTTTGCCATCCTTTACCCTTGTGTGGGCGAGGCCACACTCCTTCGAAGATTGCGCGAGAGCAAAGCCCTTTGTGGAGCGCCAACATAGGGGGTAGAGGCACGTTGGCCTCCCCGAACCCCGGGAAAAATATCGACGTGTCTTCTTCATGTGCTATCATCATCGCCAACGGGAGTTTGCATTCTCTATCCCATTCTTTAGCTTCCACATTTACTTTCTTGCAATTGTGTACTTACTTTCCTAGACTAGCTTGATAGGTTAGCTTCTAGGTGAAACTAGTTTATAAGACTTGGTCACGGTAGAAGTAGCAACACTTAGCAAAACCTTAGTGCACATAGTTAGATTTACTTGCATAGGTTTTGCCTAGTAGTTGTAGTTTTTAGTGAGCCTTAGTTTTTGAAAATCCTAACTCATCCCCCCCCCGTCTTAAGCGTCGGTCCAACGTTCAAACATATACGGATATAAAAAGAATCCCGTTTGAGATTTCTTGGTGAAGACACATGGGCAATCATATCCATTCTTTAGAAGGAATTCACTTACCTGGTTGTTCCACATGTTTCCCAACTGTTTCAAGCCATATAATGACTTATTGAGCTTTACACAATAAATGTTGCCATTTGCATTTGGATTCGAAATTGGGATTCCACTGGGAACCTCCTTGTATATGTATGAATCAAGTGACCCATAAAGATATGCAATCACTACATCCATTAGCTGCATAGACAGATGATTTTGAACTATCAACTATATTAAGTATCAGAATGTTATTCACTCATAACTAGAGAATACGTTTCATTAAAATCAATGATGGGTCTCTGCGTGAACCTTTGTGCTACAAATCTCTCTTTATATCTCACCACCTCATTGTTTTCGTTCTGTTTTTGGATGAAAACCGGTGTTGAATCCCACAGGGAAGACTTTTGGAGGTGTAAGTATTGCAAATGTGAATACCTCTCTTTTAGTAAGCGTTGCTAACTCGGCTTGAATTGCTTTCCTTCATTGAATCCAATCCAAGCGCTTTTTGCACTATGCAATGGTCTTGAAATCTTGATCATTTTAGTAGACTATTTGCAATCATTGTGGAGAAATAAGTGTCGACGATTATAGTCTTTCGGTCATATGATTATCTAGAATCAATATAATTGGTGGAAATTTCTTACAACTCACATGATGGCCCATTATTTCCCAAAATTATGGAGCCAAGGTGTTCTGATGTCCTATGATCAGAAATAGAGTGCATCGTTGATCTTGGTTGTGGATGTGTATCCACCGGGTGTTTACCAACTTGAGGTCGGTTTGCATTAACTGATTTAGAGGATTTTGTTCTTGATATCTTTTTGGTGCTTGCAAGAAATTGTATCCTTAGTAGTGACTTACTTCTCCACCTCTTAGTTTGAGTTGGGACTTAGAGTGGTTTTGTTTGGTACCTTCTCGCTTTCAGGCTTACATTTTGAGCAGGATAACTGGAATTAGTAACACCCCTTAGTATCAGTAAATGCATCTAGCAAGTTCTTTGCAATATGTTGCAAATTAATAATTTTCCAAACTTGGAGTTCCGTTTCTTGAGTACGTGGATTTGAGGTGGAGATGCCTACAACATCCCAATTGATTTTTGGACATTCTTTGTGGTACTTGAAATCTTCCCTTAACGTCGGGAAATGATCCTCATTAAATATACAATCAGGCTGTGAATAGGTCCACAATTAGGGGCTCAAAGTATTTAACAATCGACGGAGATTGATACCCTACATAGATCCCTAATTTCCTGTGTGGGCCCAGGGAGGTGCGTTTAGGTGGCGAGATCAGTACGTATATAGTGCAACCGAATTTTGCCTATAAGAAATATTTGGCATATTCCCACGTACTAATTGCAGAGGGAAAACTGTATGATATGCAATTGGTTGCAATTAAAATAACTCAACAGCGTGTAAGACTACATGACTATATATACTCCTGCGCAGTCGCTCTATCATGTTGCGGGATTGGCGGGTTGCGACAGCGCCACACGAAAGCTGGTAAATTAAGACGACGTCGTAGGGCCTCCCGTGTTGGCGCCAGTGCCGGCCCTGAGGGGGGGTCGAGCAGTGCGGCCGATCTGGGCCCCCCTCAGGCCAGGGCCCCACCCTGTATGAACATGATTACGTATGTATAGATGATAGTGTAAATGGTGAACCTGCTACCGTGATTAAGAGTCTTGAAGAATCAATAGCCTACAGCCGATCAGCCTAGAAGTCCAAAACAATGCAGCACACTCTATAGTCAGGAATTATAACAAACGTGCCCCCCTAGTAATACTAGAACTTTACATGGTCTACATAATGACTAAATAATTTGATTAGATTATTGATTAACGACTAAATGATTTGATAATATAATTCTTCGTTGGTTCATAAACTTGAAGTAGATTATTTATAATTCATTGCCAAATTGGTCGAATATTACCTCATTGATGAGGGATTTATTATTGATTATATATTATCGACAGATCAGGGTATGTTTGATTGTCGGATTTAAGAGTTCTTCTGTTTTGTGACTACATAATCGCATCTAGATATGTTAGAAGAAACAGTAATACCTATATATTCTTACTTTATTTGTTTTTGGATTGGATATAAATATTTTGTGTTTTGAAAGAAAAAAAATTCTATAAATACATATAAAACTCTTGTTGATAATTAGTAGTAAGGGTCCATTTAAAAATCTCGTTCCGGTCCCCAAAAATCTCAGGACCGTCACTGGTTGGCGCCGCGCCGCCTAACGTTAGACGGACGGATGGACAGGGAGCCGACTGGAAAAGATGTGTGCAAAAGCGCACGCGAGACAAGGACGTTCCGGCCGGCCACACGGCGGATCGATCCAGTTGCGGCGGCCGGGAGGATCGCATCGGCGATCAACGACGGCGACGGCGACGGCGACGTGCACGGGCTAGCAAGCGCAGCTAGCCGTATCCGAAGGAGCATGCATGGAACCTCCGGCTGTCCCGAGCCTCGCTTTTCCAGCTTGGACTGAGAACGATCGCTCTCGATCGGTTTCTCTTGCCAATTGGTATCGTCCTTTTCCTTATTGGAACCCCGACAAAAAAAATATTAAGGCGATAATTAACATATGCTTTGAGTGAATAATTTTCTTCAGACACGACGTTTACCGACGACAAATTTACACGCATGTAGTATATACGTTTTTCACTGACACACTGAGTCGATAAATCACGAAATTATCTAATACTAACTAGCTGAGCTCAATTCGCATGTAGTGCACAAATAAACAAGTAGTATTAACACCGGGTAGAACAAGTGGTTCTTCATCCGTTAACACCTACTACTATAATTATATGTTAACAACACTTTTTCTATTCTAGAATATATATTTTCTAGGAATTCTTTCTCTCCCCCCGAGCAGACCCTTATATTGAACATTCCAATACCAACTTACACTTTCATCTCTGGTCTGGATCTTGCGTGTTTTGTAGCCATTGATACAAAAATGTTTTGCTAAATTCTAGGGACCCGAGCCGGTAGTCACAATAATCTGAATAAATATTCTGTGCTCGCATTACAGCGTGCAGTCACGCCCCATATTCCCTGGGAAGAGGCTCCGCTGACTTTGATCCCGCTGACGTTGAGTCACTGACGGGTGGAACCGGACCCACTTGTCAGTGGCACACCCCAACGGCAGCGGAGCCTCATCTTATTCCCTGGCCTCCCTTATGCCATTTCTCTACCCACACTTCCACCACTACCCCACTCTCTGCTAATACTTTGTTGAACACCTACTACAAGAAAATTAGAGGATGGCAATGAAAATTAAATAATTGTTACCAACTAATTTGCAACCGTCGGATGTGAACAAAAATTAGTGATTTATCTTCAGACAAAAATCTTCTACTTTTAGTAGTGAGCTGGGGACGCACAAAGCATTATTTTGCACTGTAAGCAGAGAGAAGTTTGAAATATAGACAGTGTGGAATAAAGATTTGTGAGTTTGTCCACATCATGGAATTCATTGTTTTCTATGTGAACCGACGGTAGTTTTTCTAGAACAAGTCATGCAAGAATATCCATGAAAAGGAAGTGATCTAGATCCAAATGATGTTTGGTACTACGTTGAAACTTGAAAGTGGCTGAAACAATATAACCCTCGTGTATCTAATTTTAATTTATCTCTATACCTCTTGACCCAACCCACGAGAACGCACACACCTGTGGGTTTTGTTTCCAACGTGGTGCGGGACGACGGTGCGAGGCGAGGGAGACTGCAGGTCTCTGAGGCCTGTTTGGTTCGAGACTCTCGGTGGCTAGGTCAAAGTTTGGCCATAATTTGACTATATTTAACTTTAAATTAAAATTATATTTTACAACATGATTTTTATCTATATGGTTTATTTGGCTAAGCACAAATCATAAAAATAAGTAATTTATTGTCTGTTTAAATTTTAATTTAGAGTCAAACGTGACTTGATTGTGGCTAAATTTGGGCTTGGCCACCGAAAACCTTGAACCAAACTGGTCGTAAAACTCTGTGGTTACGTATTTGGTGATGAAATCCTATCCTATGGACTCCTCCAGCCGATAGGGACTCCCCTGGGCCCTGGTTGCCCATGCTGGTTAGGAGTCCACGTGCAGCCACGCCACAACGAGAAGGAACAACCATAAACCATGGGACTAGCTGTTGTGTTCCATTTCTTTAACTCTTTCTCTGTTCACTGAACAAAAGCGAGACATGGCAGTTGAGGCAGCAATTAACAATTAACCGCACCGGTGATCCCAGTGTCAGTGGTAGCTGGGCCGCTGGTATAAAACTATGTTCACCAGGACGCCTATCTAATATGTCCATCCACTATTCCAACTATGTTGTTTTTTATCTACAGTGCACGTACAGCGATGATCAGTGAAATTGACTGCCAGTTTGGGCGGTTTGGTAAGCCTAGTCTACCTATCCACTCCACGTCAGCGAAAAGGGCACTTGTGCCTAGACGGCTAGACAGTAGACACAAAGGCAGCACGTACTAGGTTTCTCTGAGTTTGGTTTGCGACCACCATCATTATCCCACTTGATCGCACCAGCTGTGCGACTGCACCAACAGTAAAAGTGCAGACGAACTGGGGACAGATGAAGGTCACATCATCATAACAATCATTCAAATAGCCTATTGTTTTCGTAGTTTTCTTTCTTTGGCACATTGAAATTTCATATGAAATTCTTTACAGAAAAAACGTAAGATTTAGAAAAAAAATCCACATTATAAAGATGACCTTAGTGTTTAGTGTCCATTATTGCTACATCTGAATAACGTTTACCGTGGAAGAAGACATGCATGAGAAATTATAACCTCATCTTTTTATTAACAACTCGTTTCAATTTATAGTTCACTAGTTTATTCTAAATTTAATTCATTTATCTTTGGCTGAGTTTTAAGAAAAACATATTAGCATTCAATATATCAAATAAATACACTATCAAAATATATTTATTGCTGCCACATTCCAACTCGGAGCATGGAACGCACGACGGCCCAAGAGTTTGTTTTGTCCTATGAATCATGTCCAACAACGCAGAGCAGTATAGGTGGTTTGACGTGCCAATCAATTCGATAATATTCCTAAAAAAAAGTCAATTTAGTAATACAACCAAAACAAGGAGAGAAATAGTAAAAATACATATCAGGGCAAATAGCTGATTAGATGATTAAGACATCGTTAATCGGTTATAGTTATAGAGCTGATCGGTCCCTCCTCAATTGTCTATAGAGCTTATTAGTAAAACACCGACCTTTGAGGCCGATCGATAGACTAGATTTATGTTAAAAATAAATATGCAATATAAGTATATTAAAACAAAGCAAAAGGTCCAACTTAACGGATGTGATGTGGATAGATAAAGCAACGATAAAGATGACACATGCCACTGATCTGAAGGTAACCACAAACTAAATAGATGAGGCCAAAGCGAGAAAATGTAGCCTCAGATCTACTAAAATCTTATATGGTACTAGTAACTATTTATAAGATTAACAACTCTTGCTAAATTTGAACCTCTAAGAACTAGGACTCCTTAGGGCGTGATTGGTTGGGTGGTTGCAGCCCAACCTAGGCCTATGGGCGCAACATGTTGAGTGTTTACACTCAAAAGAAAAAACATGTTGAGTGTTTGGATGGGTGGTCGAGCACTTGGGCTTGCATGCGTGCAAAAGCGTCGTCCCGACCTTGTTGAGGATCAATTGAACAAAATGAAATGTGTTGTTTTGTGGCCAAGCTGTTTGTGATGCCTTCCGCTTGCTTTGGTGGTAGACCTATGCAAACGTCGCGTCGGGTCGCGAGTTGTATAGGACAGCTCACACCTGATTCGTGCCTAACGCCAAACCGGGTGCTTTGGCCTTGGGTTGGATTTTGGATAAAAATCATAGTCTGTATCTGTCCGTCGATTGTTGTGGGTCAACAAATACGACCCGTGTCTGCCTGTTGATTGTTGTGGGTCAACAAATACGGTCCGCATCCATATGTCGCGTTGCTCGGGCCGGGCTTTTTCTGAGTGGGTTCGATCGGGTGAGCCATGCCCAGTTCTATTTGGCTGGCCACTTTTTCGGCTTCGTGCGTGCATGCATACATTCAAACTGTCACTAGCTCAATTCATCCAGGCCACAATTAGCCATGCTAACCAAAGTACCAAACGCACTGGATTTTGCATGGGCAGGACGTGGGCAGCCTTGGCCTGGTTTCGATCCGTAGCCAGAAGCCAGGCCCGCGCTGTAAACTTAACAAATCACGCCATACAAGAGATACTGCTTGCAACTAGTAATATTTACAAACTAGATCAAACCCAAACAATAGAGCACATGCTTGTACGTTTATATTGTGACAATGATGGAGAGGACCGAGAGTAGTAGCTGGAAGCCACACATATGTTCAATTCGGCTTGACGTTTTCCCGTCGTCCCCATCGTGTCCCCGCGAGCGGAACAAAACTACAGCTACTCGGTGGTTAGCCCCGTCGATCCGTCGCGTGTCCGGCGCCCTAGGAATGATCGAAGTTACCGCGTGCCCCTGCCGATCCTCGGCTGCTAGCGAGTTGTAGCCAGTGAACCTCTCCCCGGCTAGTTGACATCATTCTCGGCGTCGCAACTGTAAGTACTATCGAACTCCAGCAGGTACTATACCTAGCCATGCAGATGCAGCAGCAGTGTGTGGTGTGCTTTGGTGATTGAACAGGTCAGCACCATATATATCGACGATGTCCGTGTGTGTGTATATATATATATATCCATCGATAGATGGTGCATCGTCATCAGATCAGCACTACTGTATCTGAATCAAAGGCCGGCTCAGTGTCATACTGTCATGGCGGCGCTGGCTGCCCGGTGTTGTTGCAGCAGCTGGCTCCTCCTGCTGCTTGCGCTTATTGCCACGGTTGCCTGCTGCGCCCACGCCGCGACTGTGGAGCACACATTCCACGTACGTACCACCTCACTGCCAACTCACTGTATTGACATGCGTGCACGAACTCCACATCAGATCATCAAATCGATCTGATCTTGTGCAGGTGGGCAACTTCTCGGCGCGGCACCTTTGCAAGCCGTCGCGGGTGGTGGCCGCCACCGCCGTGAACGGGCAGGTCCCCGGGCCGACGATCCACGTCCACGAGGGCGACACGGTGGCGGTCCACGTCGTCAACGACTCGCCCCACAACATCACCGTCCACTGGCACGGCCTCTTCCAGCGCGGCACGCAGTGGGCGGACGGCCCGGAGATGGTGACGCAGTGCCCCGTCCGCCCGGGGACCCGCTACACCTACCGGTACACCGCCGCCGGGCAGGAGGGCACGCTGTGGTGGCACGCGCACAGCTCCATGCTCCGCGCCACCGTCCATGGCGCCATCGTCATCAAGCCCAGGATCGGAGGCCAGGGGTACCCTTTCCCCAAGCCTCACAAGGAGGAGATCATCGTGCTTGGCGAGTGGTGGAACCGCGACGTCTTCGACCTGGCGCGCGAGGCCTTCCTCACGGGCGTGCCGGTGGCTCCGGCCGACGCGTACACCATCAACGGCAAGCCGGGGGACCTGCTCAAGTGCCCCGGTCGTCGTCGGAGCGCCCGCAAGCCAGGAACGTTCAAGCTCAAGGTGCAGAGCGGGTCGACGTACCTGCTCCGGATCATCAACGCGGCGGTGAACACGCCCATGTTCCTCAACGTCGCCGGCCACAGCTTCACGGTGGTGGGCGCGGACGCGAGCTACACGACGCCGTACGAGACGGACGTGGTCGTGGTCGCGCCGGGGCAGACCGTGGACGCGCTCATGGTAGCGGGCGCCGCGCCGTCGCGCCGGTACTACATGCAGGCCGCCCCCTACAACAGCGCGCGCCCCAGCCTGACGTTCAACAACGGCACCGCCACCGCCGTCGTCGAGTACGTCGGCGGCGGCGCCGGCGGGCGAGGGAGCCGCCGCCGGCCGCTGCTTCCGCCCAGGCCGCGGCCCGACGACACGGCCACCGCGCACCGGTTCTTCACGAGCCTGACCGCGCTGCTCCGCCCGGCAGGCCGCCGCAGCGCCGTCCCTCTCGCCGTCGACACGCGCATGTTCGTCACCGTCGGGCTGGGCCTCGCGGCGTGCCGGCCGGAGCAGACCAAGTGCGCGCCGCCGGTGTTCGCCGGCAGCATGAACAACGCCTCCTTCGTGCTCCCCGCCGGCACGTCCCTCCTCCAGGCGCACTACGGGAACGCGACGGCCGGCGTCTACACGCGGGACTTCCCCGACCGGCCGCCCGTGGAGTTCGACTACACCAGGCCGCCGGCGACCGTGGACGCCACCACGACCAAGTCGACCAAGGTGAGGACGCTGCCGTACAACGCCACCGTGGAGGTGGTGCTGCAGAACACGGCGCTGGTGGCGCGGGAGAGCCACCCGATGCACCTCCACGGCCACAACTTCTTCGTGCTCGCGCAGGGGTTCGGCAACTACCGCCGGGGCACCGCCGTGAAGCAGTATAACCTCGTCAACCCGCAGGAGAGGAACACCCTCGCCGTGCCGCCGGCCGGATGGGCCGTCATCCGCTTCGTCGCCAACAACCCTGGGATGTGGATCATGCACTGCCACTTCGATGCTCACCTGCCGATTGGGTTGGCAATGGCGTTCGAGGTGCAGGACGGGCCAACTCCAGACACGGCGCTTCCGCCACCGCCGGCTGACTTGCCTCAGTGCTGAAGTTGATTTAATTGGTTGATTGATGGAAGACGTCAGCAGAACGATCGAAGCAGTGGCCCACTAATTCCATAAACGTTTAGTATTTTTTTTTTTGGTTCAGTTGTCATGGTGCATGTATGTTTATACTTCGAGGACATTTGTTTCTAGGCGTTCTTTAGAACCATACTCATAGGTTACAAATTAATCCAGTTCATTTTTGAAAAATTATTACTAGAAATACAATTCCAATTTGTACTCGATCTGTTAAACATTCACCAACAATGAATACAGTTCTGGTCACATATTTCAGTTCTATGATAGTTGGAAACTACTATCCACGTGTATGTGTGCGCATGTGTTATCTTGGCCGTTCATTCTTCTGACTAATAGTCATACTTGTATAGAGCCCTCACTTCTGCTAGAAAAAATATAAATACTACAAATTCTCATATAAAACCAATCAGTAGTCATTAGATCTATTAATTTTTCAAATGAAATCTCATGTCACTATAACAATTTGTTTTCTTGTGCTACAATTCTATTTCAAATTTTTTGTTTCATTTTCTTATGCAATGTTGTTGTCATCAAATATCAATATAGTTCATTGTGTGTGTAAATATTTCATTATGCGAGTGGCATTTTTCATTTAGCGTGTTGAGAAATCCATTGTGCACATAGAGTAACTCATTTTGCGTGTAGAATAATTCATTTTGCATGTAGAACGATTCTCCACGAACATAGAACATTTTATTCCCCATGTAGAGATTTTAATTACGGGTCTCAAAAAACAAAAAAAAAATCGAAAAGAAAACCTGCATATGCATAAATATTTTTCCTCTAAAAATGGAAATCTTCTAAAACTAAAAAAAGTATAAAGATTGTCTGAATGCATTATGCATAACTGATTAGCGTTCGTCGAATAGCAGGACCGAGGGTTACCGCATACTGTATGCGTTCACCCAGCCAGCCACGTCGGTCCATCAGTGGAACTGCGGAAGAACGAATGGTCGGCGTGTCGGGCCGACAGACCGTGCACTACGGGACTTCCTATCTATCTTCCGCACGACGGTTTGGTTAGCTATCTTCTAGCCCATTAGGCCTATTTAATCTATTTATTTCAACCCACTAATAATAAGCAAGGTGATTAGTTATTTTTTCATTTTTCATTTTTATACGTATATTTATTCTAATACGTATAACTAATTTTTTATTAGATTTAAGTTTTTTCATTTATATGCGCTTCAACATTTTTTAAGCTTGACTCAACAATGCGTCAAACCCAGATCAACAATGAGAGTGCTTTGGTTTAACATTTTAATGTGAAAATGTCAATGTATCTAAAATGTTGAAACAGCACGTTCCAAATGTTTATCAAAAAATAAAAATAAAATGTACTCAGATTGGATCTTTTTTTTATTAACTCTGACTAGTATTGTTGTTGAAATAGATTTGGAACCCGCTAAAAGAGGAGCAGAACGGAAAATGCTCGCTGTGCACATCCATCCGAGCCAGCAGCAGGTCATCCGCAGACCACAGCTCACCCGCTCATCCACGCCGCATGGGCCTGCACGCACGTGAAGCCCAGCCCTACCATGCTTATGTGATTGGCTGCACGATTATTGAACACCGAAAGATGCAGCAGCTTGCGATCTTCCGGAAGCCAGATAGGATTTGCGGCGCACTACTACAACAAGATTCCGAGAGATAAATTCGTCCTTTCAAGCCCATCTGAGACTGTTCGCAAGTCGCAACCGGCCATGCCCAGACAAATTGCGCCTGTGTGGCTAGGCTGGCCCATCCTGGAATTTTTTTTAATTTTATTTTTATTTAAATTTTTTTTTGCAAAAATAAATTACGGGTCCAAAAATTTGCAGATCTATGCCTATAACGCCGACCCGCAGAGCGTTATTTAAAAAACGCCTTAGCATGCAGCGTTTTTTAAAAAACGCCAAACAGTAGAGCGTTATTTAAAAAAAAGCTTGTTCACGCAGCGTTTTGATGGCAGTCTGAATCCACGTCAGTCCGCAGGTCCATCTGACACAAAAGAAGCCGGATTAAACAGTGTTATTTAAAAAACGCCCCCTTGCCAGGCGTTTTTTAAAAAACGCCATTTGGGAAAGCTTTATTTAAAAAACGCCAGTTGGTTCAGCGTTTTTTGGGCTTTTATTGGCCGACCCTTTTGTTCCTCTCCTCTTCTCTTCCCCTCTTTCTTGTCCATCCCGCAGCGCCGCTGCCGCCGATGCCGGGCGGTCCCCGCGCCTCGCCGCGCCGGGCTCTCTCCGCACCTCGCTGCACCGCTGCCGCCGCCACCGGGTGTTCCCCGAGAGGAGCGGAGGAGGCAGGAGGGCGCGGGAGGAGGCAGAGAGGAGAGGAAGAGGACGAGGGAGAGGAAGAGGAAGAGGAAGAGGAAGAGGAAGAGAAGAGAGTTGTCTCCGTGTTAGGTATGTTTTCCCATCCAAAAATTTTATTTTCTTGTATTTTATGTAATATTAGTAGTAGTTTATAATATTAGTAGTACTTTATAAAGTTTTAGTCGTATGGTAGTTGTTATTAGTTGTATTATAGGTAGTATTAGTAGTAGTTTAGTAGTGTTATTAGTATTTGATTTTATATTCGTATTATAGGTAGATTTTGATATAATTTTCTTACTAGCTTAGATAAAATTAGTAGTTTCTGACTTAATATTTGTATTATTTTATGTAAATATTCGTATTAGTTCACCGTTCGTATTAGTTTACTGTAAAGTAATATTGTTTTGGTTGTCGCAATTGGTCAGGCATGTCAGATAAAACATATTCTTTGGTGAAGGGGAGGTACGGTATGGTCAGTTTGGGGTAGATGTCACAGGGTTTCCGTCGGTAACAAAAGAGGTTCATAGACCAAGTGAGAGATCATTCTGTGCATTGTATAATTGGTTGATGAAGTGTTTAATGTTGAACCATGATGAATGGGAAATAACCATCTCAGCCGTGAGCACCAGAACGGAATCCGTGCATTGTATAATTGGTTTGATGTGAATGCTCAATAGCCTTTTCAGACCGAGCACTCGTTGAACCACGACTCCAACTCAACTACAAATACACCACCGGACTTCCACATACTACACAAACTAACACCTACCCAGTGCACAAAACATCAATGGCCGCACCAGCAGGGAGAGGTTGTGGCCGTGGGAGAAAGGGAAACCCACCTCTTTTGGGCCTGACATGTATGATTCTCCACTAGAGCAGTTCCCTTTGGAGGGAATTCACACATTCGTGGGTGGACGACGACTTAGGCCTTATGATGATCGGAGGGAGGAGTGGCCAAAGTGTGGCCATGGGGAGCACTGTGTTGTGCAAGTGTTCGATTCCTACCTAGATGGTGGCCGTCGATTCTATCGGTGCCCCAATGGCTATGTATGTGTGACTATAACATTGCATTTTTTTTTTACCATTACTAAACCTAACATAACTTTCCTTTTGCAGGACTACCTCGACATGGGAAACTACCGCTTTGCTAAGTGGGTTGATCCTCCAAACCATCAACACATCGACGAGTACATCAGTTACCTTAAGGATCGCATCCATGACCTCGAGTGCAAGGTGAAGTCACTTGAAGAAGATGAGGAGGCGAAGACACCTTTGGTTGTCAGCCTCGTCGATGACCCTCTATGCCTAGATCCATTCTGCAAGTGTCCATACCACCCAAGGAGTGACTGGTCTATTAATTCACCACCATCCGGGGGACATGAGTTCTACGAGAAAGAGGGATCCTCATAGTTCTCGACTGCACATTATGCTTAGACTTTGAGCATAATGTTCTCTAGGTCATACCCAGCTTCTAAATTCCCTAAGGCATGTTTAGTTTTTTAGAGCTACTTAGCCACTATGAAAACATGCCAACGCAAACATGTGGTAGATTGTGTAGGTAATAGTCACTGGTGAATGTATGTTGAACATGTATCGTAGTAGTAGAATCAATTATGCCGAAACCATGTACTATGTTGTTGTTATTATATGCAAACTCTGAGCTGTGCTAGATTAAGTTTCACGTGTTATTTTTATTTTTTTCATTCTATTGTGACAAGTTTAAATCGTGCCTAAAAAGATCTTGACCCGTTACATGTCATGAGGATATTTGAATCTAGATACTCGTGAAAATCCAGATAGTATATAGAATCCCACCCTATGTCTTCAAAAAAAATCATTCAATCCTTTTTAAAATATTATTATATTAAAAAACAATAAAAAAACCAAACTCTACTAAAAAACGTTCAAATAAAGCCTTTTGGGCCAGCTTTATTTAAAAACCGCCTTCTCATCAGCCTTTTTATAAATAAAGCTGGCCCGTTAGGCTTTATTTAAATAAAACCATTCCACAAAGCTTTTTTTAAATAAAGCTGTTTGGGGCTGACTCCTCCAGCGTTTTGCTGGCAGGGCCACCAGGCCGGCACACGCCAGAGGCCACGTCGGTATAACGCCATTTCAATTGGCGTTTTTTAAAAAACGCCGCCACAACTAGCGTTATAGGTATAGATTTGCAAATTTTTAGACCCATAATTTATTTTTGCAAATAAAAAAATAAAAAAATTTCGGCCATCCTGGCCCCATTCAAATCACACAGGCCTTTTACTTTCTGAATCTAACGGGTAGAGTCCGCAAAGACCGTGCAGTGCCACGTTTTCAATTCCTGCATTTCAGTTTGACCCTAGACTAAACAGTAATCCAATTGGATACGACAATTGATAAGTAATAATAACAGCTGACAAAGCAATGCTAATGCATTCAGCCAGCAGCTCCAGCTGCCAAGATTGAAAGAAAAATATTCAGCCAACGGACACAAGCAAACTGATAAAAAGCTCTGCATTGTTGTTTGCCCACATGGTACGTGGAGAAATCAATAACACCGACAGTGACACTTTCACCAAAGTCTGCCCCATATTTAATCGCCCATCATGCCATAGATCACGAACTCTGAGGTTAACAAGCACCCTCCATTCAGGAATTCATTATAGCTATCGCATTATAAAAACAGCAAGTGGTAGAAACATTCTGCACATATATGATACAGGCTGTATCGATACAATAAACAGTGTATACATCTTTCAACAACATGATCACCAAAATTTCGCCGGTGGGACAATGGGGGAAGCTGTCAAGAACAACCGCTATGTTACACAACCCGAGACCAGATGCGGGAACCCAGCTGCAACTCTCCGCTCTCTTAAATTACATTCAAACCAGCTGGGTCTCTCAGCTCTCTTAAATTACACTTCTTCGTGGTAAATAAACTCTATCACCATTATCTATACAAGTCCATCTCTTTATTTGCTGGAATGAAAGAATTCCCACTCCATTCTATAATGTGTATTTACCAACTACATCCAACACCCCCCTTTCTCCCTCCCTCAAGTTTACAAGTTGGCCTCAACTATGACTCAGATCGAAGCCGAGTCGCTTTTCTGGCTTAAAATATCCTTTTTGGTTCAGTTGCATTTGAGAATGAATAGTATATTGTGGATAAGGTGTATAGACATGAGAGGATATCATGATGTTTGCAAAAGATCATGATCTTGGAGACATTCTTGGGGATTGGCATAGAAATAGTCCTCTTCCTTCGGTCTATCAGGAATTACCGTCCTCTTTGTAGCTGATCCCATCCGCTTGGAATGAGCAGCTTTGATCAAGGAAGAGAACTCATCCCATCTCAGAGAACCATTGGTGTACCGGTCCACTAGCTCAACAATAAGTTTCCGGTCTAACAAGACTGTCTTCTTGAAACCCATGAATCTGGACAGGAAAATTACTATGTATGAAAACATGCACAGCTTTGCAGCATATAGTAGAAAGCATATGATTGTGATGAAATATCCCTATAACTATGGATGCAGATCTACCATCAATTAACATGTTACTTAAAAGATGCAAAAATAAGATATCTAATCTATGGTAATTAATAAACTTCCATGGACATATTTCCAGATTTCAATTTTAGAAAAAAAAGGTGAAGGTCTAGTGTTTGTATAAATGCACAAATCTTGAAACAAAACCTGTTAGTACTTAGTAGTGAAGAATTCATGGTGGTTGAACACAAGACCGTCAATGTGCTTTAAAACTGCTACAATTCACATTTTTGGGGCATCACTAATGCAACAGTCGGAAGAACCAATTATGCTAATCCAATTAACATGCCGCCTAGTGCGTTGAAAGCTGCATATACAAAATATAAAATGTGTGACAAAGTGGAGTAGTTCAAACCTCCGATGACCCTCAACGACTTTAGCCATATTGCCATCATATGTTGGAACAAATATATCACTTTCTAAAGATACCAAGTAATCCAGTGCTGCCATTTGTGATGAATGGTTCTGGAAGAACATCAAATCAGAAGGTTCCAAAAGTGTCTCTTTCCTCACCTATACACATTGGTTATAGCAAGACATCAGCAAGGCAAAAAGGAGGGATGGAAGAGTGCTGGAGTGTAACACAAGCACGAGACAATAGATGCATGATTTATTTTGTGCACATACCACATTCGGATATGCTGAAGTTAGAGCAGCCATCCTGCGCTTTCCACCATATATTTCCCCAGCAGCAATGTATATTTGCATACTTCTATCGATGTCTAGTGCTCTGAGAACAAGAGCAGTCTCCTCTGGTGTCAATGGGCAAAGGCCATCTTTTCTTTTCAAGTCTGAGTCGATCACTTTCTCTTTCCACCATGGATAAGCATACCTGAAGCCAAGAGTAATTTGGAACATGTCCAGTCAACAGTAAACTAAAACAACAAGCGAAATTTCACTGCAGGATAAATGCCAACAAAAAAATCACCTCATTCTTGTGAGCTCTTCTGCCTCTTCACCACTGCAACCTTGTGTACAGCCAGAGAAAGCCAGCATATCCATTTCATAACGTAAATGAAGGACCAGGAAAGGGCCATTTTGGCGAAGAATTCTAATTACTCGCTTGCCCAACTCCTCAATTTGTGGGGTAAACCTGAGAGAGGCGTAATTTACTCGACATCGCAGTTTCTGAATCTCCGTTGGTAAACCATTGTTTGCTAGCCTGGCATCAGTTCTATTCAGATGGAGAACCTTATACTTACGAATCAAAGGAAGAATCTGATTCAAAACCAATCAAGTGTCAGTTTATACAATAACTCCTGCAATGCAGATCAATCTTGGCATAAAGTAAGATGCGACTTGCCTGATTTTGATAATAGGAGATATCGGACCAACTAACTGGAGGCATGGAGTGAAACATTCCTAGTTCAACTCTTCTCTTTACCCTTGGGGGCAATTCTCTCAGAATGCGAACTTCACCTCGCAATGAGGTTATAAAGTGCTCGACATCAAATATATCTTGGAACTCACTGAAGGATAGAATGGATTTCTAAAGTTAGCTTCCCTGACATAAAAAACAAGCCTCATTAACAGTTTAAAATATAATTTAAAGTCGCGAAAGAGCACCTTGGATCATTCCAAAATGAAGTCTTATCCAACTCTGGCACAACTAAAGTGACATTCAAATACCTTGCAATTACAACCATGTCGCATATCTGATGAAAATTAGAGAAGCCAAGCAGCTAGTGTTAAGTGACAGAAGTTGTAAAGGAAACTGTTGAATTAATAGAAATCAGGGTTTTCCGGTTGCTTACTGCAGCTCGCATTTGGTTAAGCCCACCATTGCATGAAACCATCAAATACCCATTGTTCCTGTATATTCCTGGAAGGCATTGACACCAAAATATCAGTGAAAGCAAACACCAGAACATGCACAGCATATTTACTATTATTTGGAGACCACAACTCTAGTACTGGTGCACATTGAGTAGTAGCAGCAGTTGACCTATGAGCACACTTTTCCATTCATTCATTAGGAAAGCATTCAGTATTTCAGTATTCAGTAGTCAATGGAAATGTTGAGTGCAATATTGCCTTATAACAACCAAGGTCTTTGTTATACAGTGGGAATCAGCTTGGCTCATATGTCTGAGCCAAAATGTGTCCTAAGAGAGAGACAACTTAGGACCTAATTGACCGAACTACTAGTTTTTTCACCTAACACGATTACTAGAGAAAAAAAAAAGGCCAAGATAAAGCTACCCCAAGAGCTGCTAAGAATGTCCTTTGCATCAATGTGAAGAAAAGATTAAAGAAATTACGAAATAGCAAACCATCAGTTTCAGGAATGATTGCCACCCAACCAAGCTAATAATGTGGCCCACCAAAAAAGTATGATCCTAACATGGAAATACCCTGTAGAACGCATGAGTGTCATGGTCCGATGACCAAAATGACAAAACTGCTCATCTACCGACCGAAAGAAGATCACACATCTACCAATACCGGAGAATGCAATGCAAACGGCATGCACCACCTGACGCAAACTTTGATACGAATATATTCATCCAAAATAGCCTGGGAAGGATGAGAGCATGCATGGTCACGTTATCAGCAAATGCTGTGCTGCAATGCACACAAGTGAGGTGACAACCGGCATGACGCATGCAATATCTAGATTACGCGGCGCTAGCCAATCGGAGCACACGAAAATGACCGAAATCCCTCCCACCAACCCGCAGTCATTTTCATGCAAAGCCGCGGAAATGCGCCCGGGAAGCTTTGGAGGGATCTACAGTACGACAATGCAGGCCGGCTGTCAGTGTCAATGCCCAGCTGGGGAACCCCCGCGTTATCCCGGCGCAAACAGCGAGCAGGAACAGGACGAAGGAAAGCGAGCAGGCATCGGCCAGGCTGCCAGCGGGGGGAGGCGCGAGACCGAGACCGAGACGAGGCGGGCACTCACTTTTGGGCGGCAGCGCGGCCTTGTCGACGACGGGCAGCGGGCGCACGGCGGCGGCGCCGGAGATCGGCTCCTCCTCGGGCGCGGTGAGGCAGGAGGGCCAGCCCTTGAGCACCCGCGGGCCCCAGGTGTCCCCGACGGCGGTGAGCTGCACGACGCAGGTCCAGAGCAGCACGGTGGTGGTGGCGCGCACGACCCAGAGCTTCATCCGCGACCGCGCGGCGGCGGAGGACCCGGGGAACCTGATCTTCTCGCCGCCGCCCGCCGCCTTACCCCCTGACGCCACCTTCCACCCCATGGACCATGGACCTCTCAACAAGCGGCGGAGCGAGCGAGAGGCCGGCGCGGCCTCCACCTGCCTGCTGCGCGCCGGGACCGGGAGGGGAGCGCCCGAGGCCGGGAGCGAATGGAGGTCGGATCAAATCAGCCGCGTCCACGGCGCGCCCCGCCGCGCTAGCTCCGCGCAATGCGGCCGCGAACGAAGGCTTGCCGTCGCCCCACCTCCCGCCTCCTTGCTCCGCCAACTTGGCAAAGGCTTCGCAGAGGACGTACGCCTCCCGCGACGCGGTTCCTCGCCCGAATCCGGCGCCCCGGCCGGCCGCCGCGAGCCTCTTGCTCCTCAGGCACCGCGCCTCTCCGCCACCGCCACCGCCACCGCCACCACCTGCTGCCTGCCTGAGGTGCCCAGTTCTCCCTCCGTGGACCTGGCAGCAAAATGACCCCGCGGCGGTCGCGGCGTCGGTGGCAGGCAGGGCGACCGCGGCGGGACGGCGGGGAGGCAGCGTCGGCCGCCGCAGGCGAGGAGGCCAGGAGGGGGGAGGATGCGGCGTGGATCTCGGGGTGGCGCACGCGGAGGGGAGCGAGGAGGGAGGGAGGGGGGGGGGAGGGGAAGGGGGAGCGGTTTGTGGGGACGCCTAGTTATTTTTGGGCGTCGGTGCGGTGCCTCCCTCGGTGGTGGTGGTGGTTTGTGCACTCGCCCGTGTGCGCGTAGCGGCGTCGCAGCGCGCGTGTCGTGACGGGGGGTAAATCGGCGGACGGCTGGGATGGGCCGGCAGGGGTGGTTGGGGGCCTTGAGTGAGATCCTGGACGCGGCATGGCACGGTTCCACGTTGGAGTCCCGACATGGCCCTAGGGGTGGGACGGTTCCGCCCGTGACGACGGTGGCTGCGAGTGGGATGGGAAATATCAACTGCCGGGCGGGCGCGTCGTTTTTAACCGGCGAGAAATGTTTCTCATGGAAAATGCAGCTAGTTGCAGCCAATCCACGGCTGGGCATCATGGAGATTTGTATACATGACTCCCACGCATAGGTTCTGTTGTTTCTCATGGAAATGCAGATCATCTTGATTGACAGAGCAGAGAGGGGTTTTTTTTTTTCGACATTTTGACATGCGCTCTTGACTGTAGCTCATAGTCTGACCAGGTTCCTTCCTTGCTTGCTTCCACAAAAGAAAAAACAAAAGTCGGACCAGTGGCCGGGAAAAAACAGTTTCTTGGGGGAGAAAAAACGTACAAGAGACTAGACTAGTTCCCTCTTTTCTGAAACACCAATGGCTTTTCATCCATTCGAACACAAACTCCTCCATCTAGAAACTTTACCGATAATCTTGTGGAATAAAAAAAAGAGCATCTCTTTGTGTCTTTGTTTTGGTCATTGCAACAAATTACTCAAAAACAAAACATTTAACACCCTTCAAAACGGCACCCCGGGCGCCCTGCCTTTGCCACGCTTCACATGCACGCCCGCGCCGGCCGGCGGTGCTTCACGGAGACGCCAGTCCACGCCACCCACACACACACATTCCAAAAGAATCAAATCAAGGCGGAGGACGAAACTAAAAGTAGTAAAGAACGAAAAAAGAATCCATGTGACAGGTCATGGCGTGGCGTAGCAAGAGCGTGTGTACCGAACAAATGTTAAGTTTAGCCAGGGTAGGCCCTGTTTAACAAATGTGGCGGCCACTACTAGCTAGCTAGCTGATGATGATGATGCTCATGATCTTGCTAATCATTTCCGCTCCAATGGCGTCCACGCATGTTACCTGATCGAGCAATGAAATATTCCTGCCTGAGATTATTGTTGATTGCTCTGTTTTAGTCATTTAATTCGTCGTTCATACTGGTACTTGGAACTTTGTTTACTTTATTTATACTACCGTATTTCTTCTGGAAGGAATACTTGTTCATAGTCGCCATCTCCAAAAAAAATCATTGCAGTAATATTATATTATCGGGGAGACCGAGGTGCATGTGCGGACTGGAAGATCGATGGCTACAGCTATATATGTATCACCGGTAATGGCAAGAAGCCGACGACCCTTCCAATTAGCATTTGGATTTCAAAACCAGTATTCCTGTTTCCCAACTTTGAACATGCATGGAATTGTTTATAAGTATTGAACTTTGATCGATCGAAAATGCTTTAGAAGATCTTGTCGTCAAGGAAATCGTTTATGTTACGTTTTTTTTTTTTTATCATTTCATACATAGAGATTGTCTGAAATACGGTAGGTAGGGTTAAATTAAACCAATACAGCAAGGTGTGTGAAGCCCCAAGAGGTGAAAAATGAGAACGCACGAGTAGAGAATTTTTTTCTCTGTATGACATGAGATGGGTGTAGGGTGGACTTGGCGCGGTGGGAGAGTCCCCTGTCCACTTATCGTCGGATCATTCACAAATCTTTATTAGAATTACTGGTAAAATACCTGTGTGTTGCAACAAAGAAATTTAAAAAAAAAATCTAGATCAAATACATATAAGAATTAGCCTCGTGTTTAAATTTCATGTCATATTGGTTCGACCTTCTCCGTTGATTACGAGTGAATTTTAAGGTGCTATCAGTTGAGTTAGAAAGAATGCCTTTTTGGCTTTTCGGCACTATATAGATTATAAAAACATAGTTCATATGTGACCTAGGCTTCTGTTTTCCATGTGAGCTGCTCTGCAGTCCGAGTTAGACTTACGAATAAATTTCTTGTTGTATTGTTTCGACGATTCCCACTGACTGTGAGCAAACTTTAAGATGATATCAGTTGGATTGAAAAGATTACCATTTAAGCTTTTTAGTGATATATAGAACATGAAAAACGGAATCCGTTCGCGACATGGGCGTCCGTTTTCGTGAAGGCTCCTATTGAAGTCCGAATCGGACTCGCGAATAAATTCTACGTCATATCGTTTCGAAGATTCCCACTGATTTCCATCGAATTTTACGGTAATATTAGTTGTGTTGGAAATATTATTATTTTAGCTTTCCATCGATATATAGAACTAAAAAACGAAGTCAGTTTGCGATTGGAGAGTCCGTTTTCACGTGGGCTCCTTCTGCAGTTTGAATCAGGTTCGTGAATAAATTTCATGTCATATTGTTTCGATGATTCCCGTTGACCGCAAAAAAATTTTACGGCCGTATTAGTTGGGTTGGAAAATTATTATTTTAGCTTTTCATCAATTTGCAAAACGTCAAAAATGGACTCTGTGTATGACAGCAGCATCCGTTTCTGTGTGCGCTGCTACTGCAATCCGAATTGGGGTCGCGTGTGTAAGGCCGGTCTCACCTGTTAAATTTGATTTGTTAGTAGAAGGATCAAGAAACATTGTTCCCTTGACTATTAAGATAAAGAGACAGCGACGAGAAGACAAGAGATAGAGATTATGTATTCGCTCTGTTCTAATTTATAAATTATTTTATTTTGAGTAAAATGCATGTCGGTCCCTGTCTCCTGAACTAATTCCATGATTTTCTAAAATGCATATCTAGGTTTCTAAACTTATCCCGCATTCTCATCAAGGCACATGATCATCCAAAATACACATATAGATCCATTAACTAATCCTACCGCTACGCCGCCATCCAAACGGTGCTAATTGGACTTATTTCGCCTACGTGCACATGCTACTAGGGCTAGCTGGCTGCCGGGTGCTCCACGCGCAGATGAAGACCTCGCCCTCCACGGTGTGGCCGCAGCCACCGCTGCGTGTCCATGCCCCCTCGCCGCGCTGCCGCCTGCATGCCCGCATGCCACCGCCTCCGCCCGGAGCACCCACGCTCACCGTCGGCCCCGCACTCCCCTCCCTGGCTCGCCCATGTGGCTGCCGCCGCCGCCGGCCCTGTCTGCTTGCCACACCGCTACCGCCCCAATGTGCCCATGCCCACACACGAGCATGCAGAGACAACGGCGACGGTGCGGCAAGCGAGCGCGGCTCACCGAGCGAGCATAACGTGGCGTGCAATCACATAGGCCCGGCGGCGGCGGCAGCCACATCAGCCCGCACCAACGAGCCAGGGAGGGGCGAGCAGGCGTGGGCACGTGAGGGCGGTGGCAGCGCGTGGAGCAGCTAGCAGCCAGCCTACCATGGTGGAATGTCCACACGCATAGGCGAAATAAATCCACCTGCCTGTTTGGATGGCAATATAGCATTGAAAATTAGTTGATGGACCTGATGTACATTTTGAAAAATCATGGAGCTAAATGGAAATACGGGTAAGTTCAGTGATCTGAATGTGCATTTTGAAAGATCAATGGACCTAAATGAGAATGTGGGATAAGTTCAGGGATCCGGCGTGCATTTCATTCTTTTATTTTTTAACACTAAATTTGATCAACTCATCATATATAAAAAATTATGAAAAAAATAAGTTATAATTAAAATATATTATATGCTAAACTAATTCACAATAAAAATAAATGATAATTATGAAAAATTTTAAATATGATGAGTAAGTCAAACTTAGTCAGCTATAAATTGAAACGGATGGATTAAATAATTATTTAAGAGTAAGATTGTCTATGAATTTTCTTTTCGACATGACGAGACCTTACCGCACTGACCTAGTGTGGGAGTCTTCGAAATTGAGCCTGCTTCTTTATTCAGTAGGAAAGGTATAGAGTGAAGATTTGGATCAGGTCTAGTTGCAGAAGGCAGGTTCGCGTACGATGTATGTAGCAGCACTTTACCCTTGTATCATGGGCCTCTCTCTGTTTCCGATCGTCCATTAAGGTGCACCAGCATACGTGTCCATGTGGTCCATACATTACTGTTGGCGTTTCCGTTTCTCGAATCGTATGTGCGCAAGGAATGATGAGTAGTAGATGTACGACGTACCTGTTTGGTCCCAAAGTCACAGCATATCAAGCGTGTATACATATAGCACGCATGACAAAAGACCAGCTGATGCTGTACCACCACCTTGTTTTCTCTGCATTTTTCCAGCTAGCACGTGGGGCTATTGCACCTCCGATCCGTGACAAGTTTTTAACCAACCAACCGTTACCTGTGGATAAAAAGTTATTCTCCCTCCGTACACAGAAGAATGAAAAATTTATTCTGTTTGAAGTCGAACCACTGTGATTTTAATTAAGTTTATATTAAAATATATTAAAACTTATGCTACTAAATTTGGTTTTAATTAGCAGGCTATATAGACAATAGCGGTAACTTTTTTTCCAGAAGCTATGAGGCTATAGCGCTTATAGCAAATAACGGTTTCAAAGAAATGATAGAAATATATGGATAATTGATATAAAACCATACTTTAATGAGCAGAAAAAATGTTGAACATATATATTAAAATGTCCAAAAGATCAAATAGATACACACTACACAACCACAACCAAATAAATAACGACCAAATATATGATAAGTTCATAGCATAAAAGTTCTAGACTTTAGTTTTGTTTATTTTAGTACTTTGGTACCTCAGCGTTAAGAATAGCTTAACTATTTTGGCTTTACTACAAGAAACAAGAATATCGGCAATAATAGCGCTACAACTATGGCAAATAGCGCCACTAAATCAGGTTATAGCAATCATAGCTTCCATAGTGTCTGAAATCACAATTGCATAACCTTTGATCCCTCGTAAAGCTATAGGGCAGCCATAAGCCTGCTACTTAAATTAATTTATGCTACCAAATTGATATCAATGGATTTATGCTGAATTATATTTTCATATTATACGTATTCGATAGCATAAATGTTGTTGCATTTCTATCTAAAGTCGGTCAAATTTACGATAGTTTGAGTTATGACAAAGCTAGAGTTTCATTCGATCTCGAGTAAGTTTTTTTTTCTAAAACTCGGTTGCTAAATGTTTTTTCATAAAAGGTTGATAAAAGTTACTCCTACATATATAGGAGCGAGTACAAAAGAAGAAGACGAGGCGAATGCAAATCCAAATACAAATCCAAGAGCTATTGTTGTTACTACAGAGGCGCTCACCAACCAGATCATGCATGCATCAGTTCGATGCTTCAAGTGTCCATACGTTGATCCGCCCGTGGACGATCAATGATATGATGATATATGGTGCAGTTCTTTCTTTGTGCTGTTGTGAACCATGATGAGTGCATGCATGCTGGTGGAGTGGTAGGTGTAGACACTTACCGTCCACCAACTGATGCTTGTTTCTTTTTTAACTTTTTGAAACTAAATCACTAAATGTGGTGCTTGCTTTATTAGCAGTGTGTAGGGGCGGTGGTGGGCTGACAGTTAGTTATTATGCGAGCCAATAATATGTGTACCGTCACGGTAGCAGCACAGCATGGGTGTTGCATGCAGCAACACCGCATATGGGCTCGGACGCAGCAGGGATGGATGCATATGTGGAAACAGTCAGACTCAGACTTTGTTGCATCAAGCTAATTAAGGTGCAGCCACACTCGGCAGCAGCCTGCACTGCAGAACGTCTCTTTGGCCATTTTGGTCCATGCAATGTACTACTAATTTTGCAAGGCCCTTTCGCATTCCAGCGTTCGATCGGGCTACTAGCTGTATTTTCAACGGTGCACAAAATCGAATGAGAGACAGACAGAGAGAAAGGCGCCCTGAAAAGTGAAAACGACGAACTTGCTGGTGGACGAAAACGAACGCGAGCACGCGGTTGTTGACCTGACCATGGCACCTTGCATGCACTTGGCCAGAGATCACAAAATCACAATTAGCTTCTGTTCAGGCTTGTGAGTGCGACGACGAACGGACGATCCATCACCCCGGTCGGCAGGCCGGGCGCCCACGCTGTCCTCGTGGCCGATCGACCTGCGGTGCGTCTGTGCTGTGCCTCAGTGCCTGCCTGCCTGCCTGGGTATGGGTGTGAGGTCGCAGATCAGTGTCGTCGGCGGTTGAGTTGTCCAGAGGGAGGGGGGCGCGGTTTTCGTCGCAGCCAAACGCCGTGGGCCGTGGCTACGAGCAGTGGTCATCGCCTCCGTCGGTGGCAGAGGGTTCCAGTTACAGCCGAAATGGAAATGGAAGCCATCTGCGCAGGGTTCACCTTTCTGTTTCACTGTAGCAAAAATTTCGGTTTGACCAAAAAATTTTGACCATCATATATTAGGGTTAGGAACCGGAAGACACCGCTTTCCGGACCAAAATCCGTTTCCCGGTGTGGGGCGGAAACGGAAAACCGGTCCAAAAAACCGGACTTTCCGTCCGGAATTGCGGACCCTGATCTGCAGCCGTGATGTACAAATCCTATATATCTATATAGATGGAGGCCACTATATATCATTAACTACAATTTTCTCAACATACACACTGTCCACGTCATCAGTCCACTCATAAGATCAATCCAACAGTCATGCGAGTTAATTCCATAGTCTGGCCAGCCATCGTTCTGCTTTCATTCTCTCAGTCCCGACCCTCTCCTCTCCTCAAGCGGTCACAATTCACACGGAGGGAACTGAACTGCTGCTGCTTCAATTTGTCTCCTCAACTTGATTTGATTGCATTAGGCTGAGTCTAATGAAACTCTTTGTATGGATTTCCTAAACACTGTTTTGCACTGTTTGACATAAATGCTGAGAGAAAAGAATAGTTAGAATAGTGTTTAGGAATGGAGATAGAGAGTCCTATTGGACTCAGCCTTAACACACCTCCTCAACTACTGCATGATGAAACCGTTCGATGCTGTCTAGCCACCATCGCATCCCATCCACTACTCAGGCCCATACCCATGCAGGCAGCAGGCATGCAATGCTTTTGCACATGACGATCCTGTCTTAATAGCTACTCCTAGGTGAATGCATTCCACTTCTTTTGCCATATTAATAGTGTAGTAGTATTAATTAAGTTACAATTTACATTCCACTTCTTTTCCATTCACTGGAACATTAAAACGTGCCTTCCATATTCTGAAATATAATTGACTGCGCCTCTACGGCTTCGCTTGCCGCCTTTTGAGTGCAGTTACTGCATGCACCATCATCTATAGAAGTACAGCCTTGCGCTGCCTAAACAACACAGACCATAGAGTTCTTCCTGTCCCAGCCATGGTCACCTGACTGGTCGGCGCTGCTTGCCGCGACAGCGACATATACCGGGCACCGATGGCATCGTCCGCTATTGCTGGTCGTGACTTATGCCTGTAGGAGTGGATGCATGGTGCAGCAGGGTCACATATGTTATAGGAGGCACTGGTAGAGATCAAGCTGTGTACGGCAAGGTCATCCTTTTCCTTCCTCCAGCCCCGTTGCTGCTGTGCCATCAATCCTATCTACTACTATGTGCTATGAATATCCAAACGGCGAGATAGCAATTTTTTCTATGCATTTTTTCAGTCATGTAATCATTCAAGGACCGATCTCTCTCGATATAATAAGTATTTTGCGTCTTCCTTAGACTTTCCTAGATATATATATCAATTGAAGTTGAAGAACTTTTGTACATTGCCGTTTTATGCTTCTAAATAATACAACGCCACCATATAATATTATTCATCCTTGATTAATTTAGGTGCACATGTTTCATTTTGATTTGTAGGTTAGGTCACCCTCACCGTTTCATTTGTTCCTTGCTGGCAGAGCCGCAGAGGTTGTACCGCCAAAAATCCTACCATTGAGGTAAAAGACTCTTCCTTTTTCCCTTCCCTTCACCCAACCAATGCAGTAAGCTCCTTATAGGAAATTCATGTCGTGGTCTTAACCTCACTTATTTTCACAACATGTGTCACAAGAAGTTCAACGTCACGGATGACACTGCTTCCAATCCTCTCTCACACACATATGAATTGACTATATCCTCAGATTTCACCGTTTATTTCTATTATTATGATTTTCTTTATTTGATTACTCTATGGAACCTCTTCAGCTTCATTTTTTTTTCATTGTTATGTAATCTTTTCAGTTCCACTCATTTCTAAACATGTTCCGGTTACTCATTTTTTTTAACATGTTTGGTTTAGCAAAAATCAGAGGCTAATCCCAAGTCGGTATTTTCTGAATCATAGCCAACACACTAAAAACACATTACTTTTTTTTAACAATATGGTCATATGGAACATTCGGTAATTTATCACTTGGAGCATTTTAGTCGCAACCATCTACAGGATGGGCATCTCAAGTAGTGATTTGTCCACCCTTAACCTAAATCTGTGGGAGTCCTTTAATATTAGTCCGATTCTTCTCCAATTATTTCCTTTTGTGCTATACAATGTTTTCACTAAAAATTCATCCGAAATCAGTCTTCAAATCCCGCAGCAACGCGCGGGGTAATCACCTAGTTTCATATACTACCCCCGCCAATGGAGATGGCGGTATTATATTTAAATACCACCACAGGAGACGGTGTTATTTTCAAAAAAAAAAAAAAACTACAACAGCATGTATCATCTAGCGATTTTCTCTCTTGGTAGCACTTATTAATAAAAAAATATAGCTCTTGAATATAAGCTTGCATTAAGACATTATACAAAACGTGTTAGCTCACACTTTTTTATTTTTAACAAAAACATATTTCAGAGATAGCCCCACCAACAAATTGTTTCTACATCTCACTCTTTTGGCACCGCATAAATACACATTACGACGCTAATAGCATGTGGCACTGCAAGCCTATGACGCTAGCAACCTGGAACCTCGTCCATAGCGAACAGTGTGGCATTGCATAGGCCCCACTCCGTGGTAGACACCGCAACATTGTTGTGCCATGCAGGCAGGATAACGCCATAGTGTCAGGATACAAGGGTCATTCATTTTTTTCGTCCTTCTCCTTTCATTCTCTTCTATTTCTCCAATATCTTCTTTTCCCTATATTCCTCCTCCAATCTTCCATTGGTGATCATATCCTTGTTCAAATTTTGTGGTGGGGAGAGGAGCCGATCTATTGGACGAGAACATGGCCTCTGCTTTAGACCAAGGTATCTCCATCCTTCAACCCCCATGGATTTCTTAAGTTTGAGGTAAGGGTTACCATGTATATGTTTTCCAAATAGGAATAGGTAGGTTGGTTCTAATTTTTTTCATAATGTTTTTTCATTATGAAACCATGTATTTTTTTATTTGTGAATAATGGAATTGGGCAAACCTAATGATTTGAGTAATTTATAGGTGCCAGTCCCCGCGTTTATAAAGCTCAGTTGATCTCTCAAGCGGATTACCCTTTCGGCAAAGATGCATTCGTGTTGTCACTCTCACTACTAGTCCTATATTTGTGATTCTGGATTTCTGGCTGAAGTGAAGCATCTTAGGTTGAAGCCATGGCTGGTTGAGCTTTTTTTTTATATGCCATGTGACGGTTAAGAGCACAATACGGTAACATTGCGAGCTTTGTCATTTTTCAAGTAGATTTGCAGTCATGACAAATATGCCCCAAGGATTAGGCCTTTTCCATGGCAAAGCGAGGATAAGACACATTTCATGAGATTAGGCGTTGGGTCTCTCCTCCCTCGAATCCAGCTGCAATGACGGATGAAGAGAAGGCCGAGAAAAGTGCAATATGTATTATGAATCCTCCACTTTACCACAATGGTGCTTGATTGAGGTTCATATGGCCTAACCAAGTGGTTGAATTTACAATATTTTCTCGTTACCCGTTTAAAATTCTATGAGTTTGATGTCATCTAACTATACTTGTGAGCATGTGTGCTGGTTTTGTAACACATGACTAATTTATTAATTTAGGATTGTAGATAAATTTGTGACTTCCAAGAGTACGTTTACAACCAAAGTCCAATTGGCCAACTAGTGACAAAATCAAGGACTATAACACCGGAAGGAGAAGTGGCCATGTGAGTAGTAACCACTACTTCATTGTAGATGCGATATATTGGCTCAAAGAGTTGTTACCGCTAAACTTGGGTCATATGGTGAATTTTAGGTAAATATGTGTACCATCTAACAATATTTTTGAAAGAAGAGGTCCGAGAAGATTGAGGACGGGGCTATGGCTAGGAACACGTTAGTGGACAGAGCAAGTGATCCGAGAAGATTGAGGAAATGGTCCTTGAAGGGAGACCAAGGATGATAAAGAAGCAAAATAACAAGATATAGAGGGAGCATGGGGTGCTAGTTCCATCCGATAAAAACTTAGACAAGGTTTGGGCTAATATATGAAGGGATCTAGGTGTACTAATGTGTTTACGTTTTACTCAGTCCACGACACTAGTATTGGAGAAGGCACACGTTGAGGTATGTCCCTAGGGTTTCTACCGGCTAGGAGGAGAAGGAACACGAGATGAAGTAGAAGATGAATCTAGAAAGGAAAATAGAGGAATACAGAAGGAGAGCCCTTGACTTTAGTGGCCATGGAAACTGGCTAGGGATGAAAATGGTATGAATATTATTCACAAGTCTCTCCATAAAGAGGGGTGCAAGACTAAATGATGCACTTGATAATTGCATCACAATAGTTAATATTCGATCCTTATTCAAAGATTCGAAGTTGAATATTAAGTATCGATATATATCTGCTTGTATCCATCCGGTTTCATCCATAGAAGCTGGACTTAAAGATGTGACAACGCCAGAGCTACCAAAAGTTCGTGGCTCAAGTTGGCAGAAATAGCTGGCAGAGCTATAACTAAGATTTGAGGGTTACAGAATAATTTGATATTTGTTAGCGAAGTTTTTTCCACACTATTAATTTTGAAGGTAGAACCGATGTCTAAGAGGTGGGAGGGGGGGTGAATTAGGATTTCTAAAAACTAAGGCTCACTAAAAACTACAACTACTAAGCAAAACCTATGCAAAGTAAATCTAGCTATGTGCACTAACGTTTTGCTAAGTGTTGCTACTTCTACCGTGGCCAAGACTTGCAACCTAGTTCCACCTAGAAACTAACCTATCAAGCTAGTCTAGGAATGTAAGCACACAATTGCAACAACATAAATGCGGAAGCTAAAGGATGGGATAGAGAATGCAAACTTCCATTGACGATGGTGATGGCACACGAAGAAGACACGATGATGTTTTTCCTGAGGTTCGGGGAGGCCAACGTGCCTCTACCGCTTACGTCCTCGTTGGCGCTCCACAAAGGGCTTTGCTCTCGCGCAATCCTCAAAGGACTGCGGCCTCGCCCACGCAAGGGTGGAGGATGGCAAAGTGACTTCCTCGGAAGTCAAACAATCACGGTCGGGTCTCTGAATATCCTCGGTACACACCTACCCGAGCCTATCTCTCGCATAGTCCTTCACGAGCTACGGTCTCGCCCACGCAAGGGTAGAGGATGCATACGGCCGTTGGGGGTCTTCCGAGTCCTTCTCGCGGAGCCACCCGCCGTCTCCACTAAGGGAAGCTTTTGGGCAACGTCCCGAAGGCCTTCCTCCCTCTCACAAGATGGGGGCGGCCACTCCACACTCCGGAGGGTCTCGCAAGACTCACAACTGCACTGGATACACCAAGGACGTGCACGCAGGCACGGAGAATAGACAAGGTGGCCTAAGCAAGGATGCACTAAATACTAACTATGCCGGATGTGTCTACTTTTGCTCTTGTGGTGGTTGGGCTCTCAAATGGTGTTGCTACACTTCAAATGGGCATAGAGAATGTGTATCAACACTTGTGCTAGCTCAGGATACTCCAATCACAAAGTGGAGGCCGACCATGGGGGTATATATAGGCCAAGCTTCAAAACTAGCCGTTGGGAGCCTTTTTCTTCTTCTCCGCGTGACCATCGGACCATCCGATGGTGGCACCCAACTAGCCATTGGAGACGACCGTTGGAAGCTTCAGTCGACCGTTGGGACCATCGGACCGTCCGATGGTGGTAAGACTGCGGTCTTGCTTTTGTTGGGTCTTCTGTCCAACTTGTCCGATGGTGGAACCATCGGACCGTCCGATACTTGAAGCATCGAGACTTGGTCTTCTCCTTCCTCACTGCCCAGCTCGTCCGATGGACCATCGAACCATCCGATGGTGGGACCATCGGACCGTCCGATGGTGGCATTTTTGCACTGGGACTTGTGTCTTCAATCTTTGGCTTTTTTTTCTCGCCGGTGCACTCGATGGAGCTTCTTCGGACTTCTTGGTGTCCCTCGCTTGCAACTTGATGGCGGTTTGGGTCTTCTCTTATGTCTTTTAGATCATCTTTTGAGGTGTTTTGTACCCCAAGTCCACCTTTTGCACCCTATGACTTAGACAGAAACACTTGTACACAAATATTAGTTCCATAGCACGCGTTGTTACTTCAACTACCAAACCACATTAGGGAATTAAGCCCAAGGCATAGGGCCTATTTTCCTTACAAATTTAAAAAACTATGATCTATGATTGTCTTTGAAATAAATACCATGGTTTTAGTGGAACAAGAGAAAACCATGATAATGGCTGTAATTAATACATATTTGGTCTCATAGTTTTCTTAAAGTAGCATACTATGGTTTTACAGTCTTGGAAGAGAAAACTTTGGTTTGCGCTAGAGTTTGCAATGATTCAAAAAATACCATCGTATTGTTAATATGATAGTATTGAAAAATAATTCTAGCGAACAACAAAATAGTACCTTTTGGTTTAGAGTGCTACAGTATTACCTAATACTATGATATTAAATTGACAAAGTTCTAATCCTTTTAGCATCAAGCCCCGTAAAAAAAGCTATAACAACCACTTTAGCCTACAGCGGCAAATAGCAGACTATTTAGCATAACGTAAACTCTCTGAACTAAGTAAGGCTATTTAAATTCTTGGTTTTTTTTCCTCGTGAATTTCCTCTCGAAGTTAGTAGACATGGATTGCTGATACAAGCATGGGCCAGTCTGGATTATTTTGCTGGCTAGGCCCGTGGGGAAACCGAGGTTAGAAAAACCTTGGAATCGCAGTTCCGGTCCAGCACTGCCGAACTTTTCCTAACGCAGCGGCCCATTTTCCTTCGAAAGAAACAAGCCCATTTGTGCTTCAACCGACAGTAAGCATGTGCACACGAGCTGATTGAATTGAGCTAGGATTTTTGTTGGGCCCTTCTTGAGCACGTGAGTCCCAAATAATTGTACTACTACTATACTCACGATTACCAATGGTACCAAAAGCTTGAAGCAGAGGCATATGGATGCCCTCGATCCGATCCGATGCCAATGCCATCATTCTTGCATGCCTAGGAAAGCTTTTGGGCACCTATTGAGTTGTACACTTTGTACTGAAGATGGCGCGGATCAGTCACAATGCCTAGGAGGCTGACTTGTCAGCCGAAATTGTAAAAGCAGCTAGCGTTTGAAGACGAAAATGTGAACGCCTGGGCTCAAAAAAATGGATTACAGACTACAGTAGTTCGAGGGTAGGCAGTCACCTTAACTAGCCCTTTAATTACATCGAGCAGACACTGACAGCATATTATTAGCGGCACGTACGGCACATACGGTGGTAGCTACCACGTCACGTCAGACCATCCTCATTTGTATATCCATTCTCTGTATCTGGCATTTACTATTTCAACTACCTTTTTGTGTATACAGTAACGCTACCATGGCATTATATGCAGCCCAATTTACTCTCCCATTGCTGATAGCCTCAGGCCGGCCACGGCACCAGCTGGGAGGGAGCCGAGCGTGTGAGCGGTGGTCCAAAATTCACGCGTCACGTCACACGACGTGTGCCCAATGCGGTGGAGTTCGTTGTCGCCCTGCCGGGACCGGCCGGCCGCGCTTGCTGGCATCGTATCGCTTGCACGCTCGTGGCGCGATGAGCCGACAACCGCGCGTCTCTCTCCAAATGGTGGCCGGCGGCCGGTGGCCATGTCGCTGTGAGTAGTTATCACCGCATCGGAGAGAGTCTCAGGCATGTTTTGGATTAAAGACTAAATTTAGTTTACATCACATCGAAAATGCTAGTTAAAAGTACCAGTAAAAATGCACGTGGCTAAAAAATATTTTTCCAAAATATTATTAATCACAAATTTGAAATATTAACTTATGAACAAATAAACAAATGATGTGAATGTAGGTCAAAATTTTAGTTATATTACTATATGATTAGTAGCTGTGTACAAGATTAAATATAAAATATCCTACAATCTTTGGCAAATCAGTGATGCTTAAACTTAACACTCATCCTTACAATTTAACAAAATAATGAAATTTTGAACGAGGCGAGTGAGGAGTTATCGAAAAAAGTCAATTACGTCATAGAAAAAAGTAATTTATTAGACAAAAAATATGTCATAGAACTAAACGCTCAACAAAAATAAACTTAGTCCAAATACTTATAGAACAAATCACATAAACTCATGTATAACTAATTCTCAACTCAATGTGCAAACTTAACGCAAACCCAAAATTTATTTAGTGCTAAATAAAAGAAAAAATGTCATTCATTTTGGCTTGCAAAAAAAAGCCCATCATGCTGGATCTGCTGGCCCGTTTTGGTGGCCAAACTTGCCAGGACCATCCGATTCAATTCGGATGGCTGCCAATGGTTGGTTTTAGGGGCGGTGGACAAATAGCAAGAGAGTGAAACCCTAGCCCCCCACCGACTCTTGTTCCTCACTCTCCTCTGCAGCCTCCTCCTTCCCCGCCCGTCACACACCGCTCTGCCCCTCGACGTCGGTGTCCTCCTCCTCCCGCCCGCCCCGCGCGGATGACCCCTGCCCACTCGCCTCTCTCTCACGCGCAGCGGCGGCCTCCTCCATCCCCCAACGCCGTCGCTCCGTCCGCCTCCTCCCGTGAGCCAGGTCCGGGCTAGCCGCCGACCGCCGGCCACCGGCGCGGCTCCTTCCCTCCTGGCCCTGTCGTGCCCGATCCGCACCTGCCTCCCGCCGCCACCGCCTCCTCCTCCCATCGCGCCGGCCACTGGCTGCGGCCAGATCCGCCCGCCCCATCCCGCCATGCCCGCTTCCTGGGAGAGCCGCCACCACCGCCTCCTCCTCCCTTCGTGCCGGCCGCGGGCCGCGGCCAGATCCGCCCGCCCCGTCCCGCTTCCTAGGAGAGGAGCCCACTAGACCAGAAGGTACTTGATCTTGGTCTCTTCACTCGATCTGCTCTTTGATTTTCCAAAGACAATCTGCCTACATATTTGGATCTATTTGTGTGCTAGAGGCGGTGCTTCATGGATGTGAGGCTCTGTTATGAGCAGGCAATCAACACTTTTGCAGGCGATTTGGTACTATCTATCTACTATGGGGATGATATTTGAGATCGAGTTGATATTTATAAACGAGTTTTGTCTCACGCTTGTAATTTTTCATGTATTTTGCTTCTTATTATTGGGCCGGACCCTTGTAATATATTTTTCATGTATTTTGCTTCTTATTAATGGGCCAGATCGGGCCAATGCACTATTCGATTTTTGTTTGATGTTCGCTGCCTGGTGTGGGACCTTGGCTGGGTAGATGAGGCGGTGGTGAGAAAAAAAATAGCGAAACACCCTGTTGGGTTACCCGTTCAAAGGCAGGAACTGCGTCTTCTGTAACTCGGGTTTTAGCCGGTTTTGTGGGTCTAATCACCCTGGTTGTGGGGACAACCTTGATCTACGGGTCTTGGTGGGTATAAATCTCTTGAGGTAAAATTGTTTTTTGGTTAACTCGCACTTTATAGTATAGATTAAGGTAATGACTTGTTACGAGCCGGCCGTGCATCGGCGCTGGCGCACGGCACGCTTCCACAGCCGTCCATCGTAGTACAACGCATCGTACGGCCACGGTAATTTTTATTTCAAAATCTCGGGCCTCGTGCCCCTCTGTCTTCTCTCCACACCCGGTCATTTCATTTCCCCATTCCCCTCTCTCTACTTCCTTCTCTCTCCGAGACGAAATCCCCAATCTCCATTCCTCTTCTCTCTGCGCTCGCGCTCCGAAATCCCCAATCTTCATTCCTCTTCTCTCTGCGCTCGCGCTCTGTTCAGCTTGCTTCCATCGACGTTGAGCAATCCCCCAAGCAAATCCTTCTCTGCTGTATACGAAATCCATTTCCCCAACCCCCATTCCCCTCTCTTTTCTCTGCTATCGCAGCAGCAGCTTCTCGTCGACTGCCGGTGTGCGCAAGGGCAAGGGACGGGTGGCGAATCAAGGGGATCCGCGGCCAGGTAAGCGGAGGGGTTCATCGTCGAGATTATCTGCCCCAAAACTGCAATGGCATGTGGACCATGTTTGCTTGATTTATTTTGTTTCCATTTTCAGGCTGGTGTATCCAATCAAAGCTCGGATCTAGGGGGAAGGCAGGCTGGTAGGGGTGCAAGTGGTGTGGATAATTATCCGATCCGATCCGATCCGAATCCTAATTATGCGGATATGGAGGAGGAATTTTTATATCCATGCGGATATGGATAATCCGAATCCGATTTACACGTGGATGCGGAGTAGGATATGGTATCACCAAAATCCGACGGATATGGAGTATCCGATATTTAAATGCGGATTATCCGATGTTTATAATAGGATAATCCGATTATTTTGACAAGTACATTAGAGTCAAGAACGATTGATTCGTGCCAAAAATACCGTCACTATTATTTTTTTGTTACTGATATTTAAACTATGATGGAACAGTTATACTTTAGTTTATAACTTGTTGATCATTGTAAAAAAAAGCTATATATAACATGTACTATCCGATATTTTTAAATCCGCTTCCGCTCCGACACCGATCCGATTCCGCACCATTTCCGATATCCAAAAAAATCCGTATCCATATCCGTAACCGAGTAATATCCGCTCCGCTCCGAATCCGACAAAAAAAATAGGATTAGGATATGGAAAAGTCATTATCCGCTCCGATCCGATCCGTTTGCATCCCTACAGGCTGGTGTATCCAATCGAAGCTCGGATCTAGGGGACGCTTGGAGGGGCGGCGGTGAAACAGAGGTGAGCATGTGTCTGTTCGTCATCGGTCGTGCTGATTTTAGCTCTCCTCTTAGTATATTCAGTGTTTTCTTCGGGGGTACGAGGTTGGGTAGTCTCACCTGACTTTTTTTTTCAATGATTTTCTGCATGAATCTCATGGCGTCTCCTGAGCAGAAGAAGCAAATCAACTGCGCGTATCAGTGTACAGACCTACAAACTTTTTAGGTGAGCCTGGACACATCAGTGTAGAGACGCAGAAACTTAGGTGAGCCTGCATAGACCCTGCCATCCTTTTTTCTGGGCACTGTTTTTTGCCTTTTATGATGCACATTAGAGTCAATTAGGGGTTGATTGTTCATGCTTGTTAGGCTATTTTTTCACAGCTATAATTGTGTATGAGTTGTCTTTACGTGCCTCACCCTTCTTATTTTTGTGATGGGAACATATACATATATGAAAGGAGATAATGAGTCTTCTCTGTTTTTCTTCTAATATGTCGTTATTTTCAGGACTCCCTCCTCACTCTCCAGATTGAGTAGCCATCTAGAGTAGCAAGTAATTTGAGTTTATTTACATATATCAAAATGAGCATGCATATTTTGCTCATTCAGTGATATTTTGCTATGTATAGTGATGTAGTCAGGTTAGCTTTTGAGGATGGACTATTGACAGGTTGTCCTTATAAGCTTGATGGTATAAATAGAATTAAAAACTCTATACTATTGCATGTTTTAGCTGTTCGGATCATCTCTATCTAATAATTTTTTAGCTGTTAGCTTTTTAGTGAATAGACGTTGTACTAGCCAAGGTTTTATGGAGCAGGCTAACACACGGCTTTTTTTTACATATGACATATTAATGCTTCAGCCTTAAGAAACATCGGTGTAAATGACATGGTTCTGCATACCCCTTCCATTGAGACACTACTAAGAATGTGTAGTGGAGCTTTGGGTTTAACCCTTCCCGTGATACATACACAGGGTCATTCTTTTGGCTCCTCCCATGCCATAATTGCTCGTCAGTCTGTGTAGAAGGAACTTATTAGGAGATGCACGCTGTGTAGAGGGGATTGATTTGTTGGGTAACCGCTGCGCACCTTGCCTCCTTTTATCCGATTAGGGGAGCTTATAGGATAGTTATATGGTTTGCACCGAGTATTGAATCGAACTAACTCATACATAGGAATTCCTTTCTGGTTATCTTGCATTTACTTTTTCTTTTATTTGTCTTGTATTCCCGAAGAGACAGGGAAAGCTTTACCAGTGGAAAACTGCGGACGGATTAACCTTCATTAACAAAATACCATTTGCCTGCATCCAAAGTATGTCTATAGAAATTTTGTTTAGACAACAGATAGGATTCTTTGCAGGGATTCATTAAGGTCCTTCATTAAGATCGATTGATCGAACAAGCATAACAGCACATGGAAGCACACTTTTGCATTTTTTTTAGTGGATCAAACTTGATTGATTGCATGTGTTCCCCTTTTTAGTACAAATGATTCTGCTGCATATTTTTGTAGCGTGTTATGTTTTCTGATCAGCTAGCAATACAGTTCTAACTATATATACGCTCTCCATGTGTGCAATATATCTGTACTGCAAATACTTTCCAATTTTTGCATCCTTTTCCCTCCTTTTTGCACATTGCACTTTTTCTCTTACATTTATTTTGTGTATCCTATGTCTGTTAGCAGATTACATACACCTAGCAGATACTACAAAATGGCTACTAATGCAGCGGTATGTGGCAAAAAACATTCTCACTTTTTATACAACATAAGGCATTTTTTCATGCATGCATAGGGAGCAATTATTACATAATCTAATATGCATTTTTACTAGTTTTACTATGCCCATAAGGCAAATTTCTCCTTTTTAATAACTCTTTTTTCTCCCTGCTTGCCTACTATTGTTTCATAAAACCCCAACATTTTTTCATTTTTAGTGAATGCAGCTGAGAGCCAATGGACCGGTCTCATTGCTCTCGTGGTGTGATGAGTGATTGTCAACGAGCTCAAGCCCTCCGATAGACTGGAGGTCCTCCGATGGACTGGAGGTAGACGATGAAGACTTCGATGGACTGAGACAAAAGTCCTCCAATGGACCGGAGGCAATGCTCGGCGTCGGTCGGCCATGGAAGCTCGGTACACGGAGGGGCGGTTCGGCAATGGTGGTGTAAGCCCTCTGATGGACCGCGAGGCAACTCCGATGGACTGGAGAAGCCGGGTGCCACCGTGGTGCTCCAACCCGAGTGCATGGCGCGAAGACGTGCGAGGGAGGCTTTGGCGGCTTCGGCTCAAAACCGCCACCCAAGTTCAGGTGACTTGGTGGGTTGGGCTCCGACTCACCAAGGTTGAAGATTTGGCCAAGACCCGGCCCAGGAAGCCCGTAGAATAAAGTTTTCCGGTTTCTGACTTCAAAACCGGGGGAAGCTTCCGGACTACTGGCTACGTGGCGCACATCCAAGCGAGGCGGAGAAACTGAAGATGATCAAGACGTCATCGTAGTCGTCCGATTGTATCTTTTCGGTTTGGCCCCCTCCGGGCATTTTTAAAGTAGGGGTCTTAATGTAATTGTGTCGTTTAGGGCCTAGGGTATAAATAGACTTGAGAGGCTCCCTTGGAGCTTATCTTGGCAGCCACAAACCCTAGGATTTCCTAACCCTAGCAGCCAAGGTCCAAAAAGAGAAAATAGAGAAGATTAGCTAGGAGATGAGTGCCTAGTTTAGTCTAATCTTGTCATTAGTGGGAGGATGATGGGAGGTAGGCTCTAGGGAACTTGTGTAACCTGAATTTCGTGTTTAATCTAAGGTTCCTTGTTGAGAAATTCCATGGAGCGTGCAGCAATTTTCGTCCTTCCTTTTTTTTCTCCTCGTTCTAGTTCGTTTTTTGTTTCAATTCTTGGATTTTGGTGTGTTTCGGTTTGTCCAAGGTTGGGATCTTTCTTTTGATGGTATTTTGTCTTGCTATGATATGGTGAATCTCATTAGCCAAGTGCTAAAATCCTCCAACCACGAGCAAGGGCTGTTCTTGTCGGTTTTTCGGTGTCAACTCACCTGCCTCATGAGATTTGCAATTCCCGTGCAACCCTTGATCTTTTCAAGTGGATCTTTTAGGGTTTACTAGGGAAGGTCCTTAGGATTGTCCATGCAAATTTTCGTGAAGTTTCGTTGAGATTTGACCCGGTTTTTGTTCGGTTTTTGGAGTGCCTGTGTATAGTTTTTCAGTTGCAGTTTTGAGCTCGCGGGAGTAACTGACCTGACAGTCAGGTTATTAGTCCGTTCTGTATAAATCTGACTGTCCGGTTTGCTTGCGTTGATTTCTGCAGCTCGTGTTCCTCTCTGTTCTTTGGCAGTTCGTTTGTCCAAAGTTAGGTAACCTGACTGTCCGGTCTTCAGTTTTCTGCTGCTTGGTTCTTTCTTCTTGCTGCTTTGTCCGGTCAAAGCCTTTGGGCTTTGACCTGACAGTCAGGTCAGGCTTTCAGTTTGTCTGGTCTGCTCGTGCTGCTGGTTCTTGGCGTGGTCTGCTGGGTGCTGCATGGTTCTTTGTTTGTCCGCTCTTTGGTCCGAAGTAGGGTGAGCTGACAGTCCTGTCTGCTCTGTTTTTCGCGCAGTTTTCTTCCTTGCTTATCTTGTCAGGTCAGGCCCTTAGGTTTAGACCTGATCGTCAGGTCCCTTGCTGTTTTCTTTGTTTGCGTTTTGTTCTTTCTTCCCCTGTGTTTTGGCCGTGTTTTAGTCCTGTTTTTGTGCTAGTTTGCCCAGTCTTTGGTTCAGTGTTTGGACTCTTCTCTTTCAGTTTTCGTGTCAGGTTTAGGTCTAGTTTTTGTCCGGTATTGTGTGTTGCGTCTTGTTGTTTTGTGCCGGTTTATTTTTAGTGCTTGAGTGCTTCTCTCTTCCAGATGTTTAGTGTGTCCTAAAATTGGTGGCTTGGTTTTGCTACGCAATTTTGCACACTAAGTTTGTTTCTTTTAGTGGTAGCTTATATTGTTTGTGTAATATAGTTAGCTTGTGTCGGTTGTTTTGGTTTGTACTTGGTTGCGTGAAACTCACCGCTAGCCCATACTCATCGCTCGCTATTTTCAGTGAGACGCACTTAGATGTGGAGTGGCTAAGTGAGTGACTCGTAGCTGAGGGCGATCTTCTTGTGCGTGTTCTTTTAGACATAGTGTCTCGGCTTAGTTAGTGTAGCTTGTGCTTCCGCTTTGCAACCGATACATATCTGTTCAGTGGACGGTATCGGTTGTGCATGTCTTTTCGTGAGAGCGCACATTGGGGGGTTTGAGTTTGAGTTTTTTAAGTGCTCCTATTCACCCCCCTCTAGTCTCACGTCTTGGTCCTACAGCAGCAAATGCGTGCATTTCTCCAGTTTGTTTCCTAATTGTTTCTCACTGTATTTTCCATATTTCCACAGGCTCGCAGGTTAGGGCTTCACCATCAAGTCTTATCAAGCTTTGCAAGACCATGTCCCAAGCACAACATGAAAGGATAGGCAATGAGGAGTTCGATGGCTTACTGGATATAGCCTGCAAGAAAGTTCCAGTTGACTTTGCAAGTTGGCTTATGGTAGATTGTTACGATGCTGAAACACGTGAATTCGTTCTGCAAGGGAGGGGCAGGATCCCTGTTAATGCTGAGGCTGTTCACAACATCCTGGGGTTGCATAACGGAGGTGATCCTATCAGATATGAGTATGATTTGGATGCATTGAATTTCATCAACGAAGCGTATCAGTTTTAAAATGGTAAAGCACCTAGGATAAATACTATACTGCAACTGATTCGGAACAAGGACGAGGCAGACGATGAGTTCTTTAGGTCTTGGTTAATGATTGCAGTGTGCACTTTTTTGTGTCCAACAACCTGTTTGAAAATAAGCCCCAGATGTTACCCGGCAATAGTAGACTTGACATGTGTGAGGAAACTGGACTGGTGTCAGTTTGTTGCTGACCAAATCCATGAAGCTGCTACAAATATTGATAAAAAGAACTCAATCAGAGGATGTGTTATCTTTCTTGTTGCAAGTAACAGATATTTTCGCCACACAGTATCTTCGATTCATAGAATGAGACCATATAATGGCCTCATACTATTTTTTTATCTTATTCATTTGTGTGTTTTAATGCAGATCCTCTATGTAGACTCACTTGATGTTGGTACTCTTCAAATACCTGACACCAGGTCAAAGATTGCAGCTTGGACCACAAAACTTGTGCGTCAGGTTATAAAGCTTGACACAAATCGTGACGGATCTTTTGAAAAACTCCCGGTACCATCCTGTCCCCACCAAAAATTAACAGCCGACTCATGTGTTTTTTCTTTTTTTTAGCCACAACCTCACTATGTGATTCTCTTTTTTTTTCTTTAAATCTTTCTGCACTCAGCTGAAAGGACCAGGAATTCGGGGACACTCATTATTCAGAATGGATAATGTAACAAGATTTGTATCGTCAAGGCTACATAATGGGATGTCACTTCAGGTCCGCACAAGTGACTTATCCTCTTTTTTTTTTTATTTCTGGTTTCTGTAAGGCAAAAAACTGTACTCTCAAAAGCAATAACATTGTTTTATAAAAGCAATACTGTCACACACTAAAGCAAGTTTATAATACACATACATCATGTTTGTTTTTTCGGTCTATTTTCATCAGATGGAAGCTACTAATTTATTTTTTCCTTGTCATACAGAATAAACGCAAGCTGTCACAAGCCCTAAAAGAAGTCTGTGTTGGTTTCACAGATTTAATGGGTAAATTTTTGGATAAAGTTTCTGAAGTGGATGCATCTTCAGCCCCGCAATCTTCACACACAGCACCTGAATCTTCAAATGCACAAAGGCAGACAAGGACTAAGCATCAGCGAACAAGTACAAGGCAACCTCATCCGGAACATAATGGAGATTCTGAAGAAAACCCCGAGGATGATTCTGATTATGTCATAGAGTCTGATGAGGATTGTGACATAGAAGAAGAAAGTGAGGCAGAGGATTATGAGACAGAAGAAGAAAGCGAGGCAGAGGAAACCAAAGTGCAAAATGGTGATGCAGGACAAGGTGATAGCAATGCAGGACAAGGTGATAGCAATCCTGTGTCAGTTAAAGGGGAAACAGATGAAGATCACATCCCACTAATCACGCGCTGGAGGAGGATTGGCAAAGAGAACAAGAAAGAGGGGCCTATACCATTGATGGTAGTTCCACCAGACAAGGACAACCCACCAGTTACAAGTAACAACTCACTAGAAGACAAGGGCAAAGATGTTATTGCCAGAAGGGCAAAAGTGAAGCTGCCAAGGGGAAGAGATGGGAAAGACGGAACATGTCCTAACTTCTTTGCATCAAAGGAGTACAAGGCAGCCAATGATACGATGATGGGAAAACAAGATGTTCAAGATATTGGTTCAAGTAGGAAACGGGAAAGACCTTTAGATTTCACACCCCCAGAGATTAACCTCATGAGATTTGTTGAGTGCGATGATGAGCAGACCCCATCAAAGCCACAAGATTACACAATTGGCAAGCAGGCAGAGACATTTTTACATGATAAATCAGCTTACTCAAACTTTTTCGAGCAAATAGATGAATCACTTCTCAGAGAGATTGAAGATAACGCTATCCGTGTGATAAATATGAAGAAGAGCAAGGAAGGAAATGCACAAGCAAGCAACAGCAAAAGGAACAACAACATTGTTGTAGAGCCTTCAGAACTAGCAGCAAGGATAACTCCCTCAGCAGTAACTGATCCTAGCAGTGTCAAGTTATCTGTCACCCCTGCTTACCGTCCTCCAAACAGAATGCTAAAGGTCCCTGCTGTTTTGAGGTCACCTTTTTTTTTTTGATACAGTAGCCAATCGCTTCAAGTGCAGCAAAGAAGTCTGCGAAGTGTACAACGCCGTTTGTGCTTCTGGGGGAAGGTCAACAAGATCAACAAGCTCCAGCATAACTACAGAGTATGCAATTCATACTCTTTTTGTTTGTTCATATTTTATCACACATTCTATAAGATTACCTCACACCTTTTTTTGGTTTTTTTGTCCCAGTATGATAATCACCTATCCTACCCTACATGTTTTCCTTTGGGACCTTGCTGCTTTAGTCAAACCAAGGGGGAACTATCTAATACAGTGGCAGAAGCTGGATTGTATGCAATTAATCCTAGGATTAGGAATTCCAAAAAACGTGTTCTCTCACTCCGAGTCGCGGTCAGCCCATTCCTAATCCTTATGTTTTCAGTTCATCGTCATTTTCCTGCTTTTTCTTTTCCCCTGATCTATTTTTCTATTATTATTTCTATAGACTTTATTGCAATTAGGTTAGGTTGACAAGAAAGAAGTAACATGCGTTTTTTCAAGAGACAACAACCATTTAGATCATCGAGATCTGGTATGCGTATCAAATTATTTATTCTCCTTTCTCTCCAACAAATGAAGTATCATATTTTTTAGTGAAGAAACACAGTTCTGAACTGATTCAGATAAATGCATACCCATAGATCATGTTCCCAGTGTTTCAGACTATTAAGATAGCAGGCCATAAGGACTTCGGCCACTACTTTCTTTTTGTTTTGAATTTGCGGTGCAATAGGTTCGATGTACTTGACTCATGGAGGGGACCTGACAACGATGCGCTAAGGAACTGCTGCAACACCATAATTGAGGGGGTAAAAGTTCTTTGGAAACAGCACTATCCAGATTCAAAGAAGGATGTTGATAGCTTCAACCCTATGCACATAATTGTATCACAACAAAATAACAAGTTAAGTTTCTTTCACTTATTTCTCACCCTTCTTTTTTTCTTTAATATCCAACCTACTTTTCTTATTGTTTCCTTTTCTATCTTTTTTGACCATATTTTTTGCTCTCCAGCTATGATTGTGGCTTCCACATGTTTCTGCATGCTGAATATTAGGACGGCCGCTCTGTATTGAACTTTGAGGACAAGGATATGCAAAATGCAAGGAAGTTGCTGACACACAAGTGGCTATCACACAGATTAAACGATACAGATTGGAATCTAAATTAAAAATTTTGGTATGCAACACCACCCCCCAAAATCTATATTTATTATATTTTTGCAAAACACGCTGCCACCACCAAAATGCAATTCAAATACTACCAAAAGGCATTTTAATTACTGATAATGACCAACTTAAATACATTCAATCAGCAATTTTTTGACAAATTTCGCACCTCTCCCCCTGCTAGTATTTTGTTGTACATCCATCGGTTCATGAGAGAAACATTTTTTTCGAAATATCGATGATCTATGAAATATCCTATTTTTTATGGCCCATTCTTTATTGCTTACCTATAGAAAAAAGGCAGTTGGTTTGATAAAACTGAAATGTAACATGGCCCTCTATACCACCACCCCTATACAATCCAAGTGTGTGTGCTGTTTTCTGCGCAACACGCAATCTGTTACGGTTTTTGTTAATCCTATCTATAGATCTGCCATGGTCCAGTGTCCCAAATAAAGCACGCACTCTCATCACCATCACCATCATGCTAACCCTTTATCTTTTTGGTCCCATCCTCTCGTGTCTTTTTTTTCCGAAAATAGACATTCACACCAAGTTGCAACTCATATACAACCAAAAGTCAATTTAACTACTAACGCATGACAACTTAAATACGCTCAATCAGCAAATTGTCTAATAAACCATTCTGATACTACTATCGCATTCAAAATACAATTCAACTAATATCCAAATGCAAGTTAAATATAAACAAAAAAAGCAACGGGTCCTACAAGGCGGGCATCAAAATAATTGTAGCTCATGCACTTCTTTTGCAAAATTTTCTGGGCAGCGTGCAGAATTATGTCCTTCCAAATGACATTTGCTGCACTTGTTCTTCCTCTTCGGGGCAGTGCCCATCCCCTTGGTTAACCTCTTTTCTCTCTTGCGCCCTTTAGTTTTCGACACCGGGGAATTGTTTATGCATGGTGGCGCTGCTACAGAGTCAGTGACCGAGCTTGAAACTGCAACACCACCTGTGTTTTTCCATTTATATACAAAAATCAAATCAGTAAAAGGCTGCCTGTTTTTTAGCACACCATGTTTTAGGGGGCAATTTTTTTTATTCTACCTGTAGTTGTGGTAGGAACAGGAATTACAACATCAACACACTGCGTTGCCACCATAGTTGGACGACCATGCACATTAGTTCCAGTAGGTTCAGCTATAGCAGCGCATACACCAAGTGCATTGGCATTGGCTGATGTTGCCGGTTGTGCCACACCAGTCTTGCCAAACCTCCTACTATTCTTTTTCTTCTACTTCACCTCATTGAGCTCTGAGTACATCATCTTAATGTGTTTATCCATAATCTGGTAAGTTTCATTGGAAACAGCACCTTCTGCTGCCAAATCTGCAAATGATGTTGATAGGTTCGTGAACCATAGTGTCTTCATTCCTTTCAAAGGCATACCACGTGTCACAAGATCAGGCTGAACATTGTTGACGGCACTTAAGCACGCCAAATCCTTATACTGCAAGCGCACAGTATCGCGGTAGCTTTTCCCCAGGATGAGTATCTTGGGTTTGTCAATCCGAGATTAATTATGCTTAAGATGCTATCAACCTAATATTAACTAAATTACTATCTAATTCTAATAGATCTAAATAAGCTTAAATGAAAGATAAAGGCTATCTAATTGCAATCTAATAACGGTTCTAATTATACTCTAAATATACTCTAATCAAGCTCTAATCTATTGCATAAAAGGAATAATCAACGATTAAACTAAACTCGGGATAGATAGGATTTAAACAGGCAAAAGGATCCACAAGAGATATGAGACAAACAACTTAAGAACTAAGAACCACCTTGATAAAGATCTAATCAACAAGCATAGAATAAACATGAATATGAATGTCAAAGATCTACTCGAACCTTTCCCCGGGCTCCACTGTCACTGGTAACCAGGTAATCGACGAACTAGTAAACCCTAACCATCTCTAAGCATGAGCAGATTCAATCTACTGATCAGGTAAAATAGATCTACTAAAAGACATGTGAGACATCTAGATTGTGGCCACAATAACACATGTAGACATGAAGCATTGCAAAGACATGGATCATAAACATGCATAAACAAGAAGCTAAATCTAAAAGACAAACTTTATTGATCAATCATCAAGGTTTTATCGAAGTATATAAGAAGTTCGAGGGATTTACTCAAGATACATCGAAATCCGTGACCCAAAGTCGTCGAGTTGAACTAGACGAAGAAGTCGGCGGAAGATGAGCTCGAGCAGCCCTCGGGAGGACCTGGGTCGGCCGACCAGACCCCATAGGGGTCGGCCGACCCCCAGGCCTCCTGCCTCCTCTTGCTTGCTCCTTTCGCCGAGATGTCCCTCTCGCCGAGTTGAACGCTTTTGGCCCCCGAACTCTGCCCTAAACTCTCGGTGTACAATGGATTTGTGTCGAACAATGATGCCTCTCCCCTTGGGAGGCCATATATTTATACTCCGGAGAGTCCCCTATACAAGGAATCTAATAGGTCGGTTCTAAAAGTCCTAGTAGGACTTAAACACCTATTTCCATGTGTATACAAGCCTCTAGAAGAGTCCCGGTCGTCCTCCATCTTCCCTTGCTTGGATATGAAGCCATTGTCCTAGTCCTTCCAGAAATAGGATTTCCATATTCTGCAGCCTTTAGTATTTTGACCATAACTCTGTCTTCCGAAGTCCAATAAATGCAAACTCAGACTCTAAATTGTAGAGCTCGAAGAGATCTACAACTTTGGTATTCAAACTTTCTTCATTTGACATCGTTAAGGTCACCGAATTGGGCCCACAAGGTGCTGCTGTCCTGGAATCCGAGAATATCTCGAGTTTTAATTGGAAGTTTGATTGGATTTGTAATAAACCTTCCTTATCTTCATATTATTCATCCTTTATCCTCCGGAACATTCTCCATAATGGGCTTGGGTCTTCTTTTGGACTTTTAGCATAAATCCTTTCTTCGAGAAATCCTCAAATTTATATCAATTATACCTATTTTCCTGCAAAAATCAATAATGCACAAAAACAAAGAGCATTCTCGAAAACGGGGTTAATTGTTAGCAAAATAATAATAAATCATATAATTAATTTATGAAACGGCATAAAAACATATGAAATTATAACATAAATTTAGTACTTAAGCCGCGTCAACAATATCCCCACACTTAGATCATGCTAGTCCTCGAGCATAAGATCGATAAATCTTAAAATAAACTCTCAACTAAATTTATGTTAATTCTAAACAAATACTTCTTAAAATAACTTTACTTTAGAAATCACTCAAATCATAACATGGGAATATTTATTTAACTTTCATGCATATAGATCCCCACAAGATTTAACGAAATCAAATGAATCATAACTATGCCAAAGTCTCCTTTCAGAATATAAAAAGAGGTTTTTCAATATAATTTTAGAAAAAACAAAATCTCTTCAAATGATCAAGAAATCACTAATCCCTTTAAATCAAGCTCTCAACAAGGCACTCATTATAAATGGCTATCCTATAAAAGATTTACTCTCTCTTCCTCACAGGAAAATATATGGAGCTTGGTAAAGGCTTAGCAAAGTTAAACATTTTATTGTTCAAATAAGTTATCTTTCTAAAGCTCAATCAATCAACTTTAAACAATTTTGGTCATCGAGAATAAAGAAAATAATATATATATATATATAGACAAAGAAAAAGAAGATATAGATAGTGGACATGTGCATGTATATAATGAAAATTGGAATAAATTCCAGAACTTTTGCACATGGTTGGAAAAAGCGAAAGTCTTTGCTCATTAATTTTATAACAATAACTCAAGGCTTTCAAAGAGACTAATTTAAATGTATATATAAATTTCTCCCCCTTTCTCCTTTTTCCTAATTCTACCTCTCTTTTCCTTTCTTTCTTTTATTTATTTCGGCCACTTGGCCATTATTTTCTCCCTCTTTTTTTTCTTTTTTTTTTCTTTTTTTTTTTAATTTGACCACTTGGTCTATTATTTTTTTTTACTATAACCTCTACTCCTTTTTCATCTCAAAAGTCCCCTTTTTAATTTAATTTTAATTAATGAGCAAAAACCTCACTTAAATAGGTAAAGGTAAACAAAATGAGATGATAAAAAGGTTTATAGGATAAAGATATTGCTTATTATTTCTAAGCAATTGGAATATAGTAAGGCTAGCAAAGATGAAAAATCGATGACCAAAAATTATTTAAAGTGATCAAAATTACTAAAGAAATCAAACTTAATCAAACTCACATGAAATAACTTGCTTATAAACTGGCTTTCATAAACTAAGCTCTAATAGGTATTAAAAACTCTCTCTTGATTTAAGGGATGTAAAACTTGATCAAATAAAGATAAATTTAATAAAAAGATTTTTTTTATAAGTCCTCTAATCTTTTTCTTAATTGAAAACTTTGGCAAAGCTATAAAACACAATCTTCCAACAAAACATGGGTTATGCATTATTAATTATTTTAGTAATTCCCACATTACTCAAATCATGACAACTTAAGCAAAATTAATTATCAAAGTAAATGCATAGAATAAACTTAAATAAAACGAGACAAAATTAATAATAATAATAATACTTTATTAATAATAATAACGCCATCCTGTCAACTCACACCTTAGTAAGTAATAAAATATAAAAGACAATAATAATAATAATAATAATGATAATAATAATAAAAGGGCGTTATTATTTCAAACGCTTTATTAATCTAACGGGGAAGACACATCCCCACACTTAGCTAATGCTAAGTGTCCTAGTCATCTCTAGAGTTCGACCCTAAATTCAATCCAAACTGACTCAGAACTCCGTGTAACTACGCATACCAAAACTTGAAACAAAACCGACTTGAAAACCACCCAGGTCGGCCGAGCCTGACCTCTCTGGTCGGCCGACCTGGGCCCCTCCTCTGGCTTCTGGGCCCCAGGTTTGGTCGGTAAGTTTATTTATTAAATAAAAATATTTATGTACAGAAAAATTTGAAAAATATTTAAATTACGTAACTAAATTATTTGCAAAGGATAGGTTACCTATGGAAATCTAAGGGTCATATATATGGTAGTCAACTCTAACCTCTTTGAAGTTGTATGTATCAATATAATTGATTTCAATCTTGTCCTCTTCAATGTAGACATTCAATCTTTGTCCATTTACCATATATTTGTTCCCTTCAAAATCCATAATGGTAACTGCTCCGGCAGGTGATACGTCATGAACAATATAAGGTCCATCCCATTTACTTTGTAATTTTCCTTTTCCAAATAATTTAAACCTTGAATTATAGAGAAGAACCTTATCACCTGGCTTAAACTCCTTCTTAAGAAGTTTCTTGTCAAACCATCTCTTAACCCTTTCCTTATAAATGGTAGCATTATGATAAGCTTGTAACCGTGCTTCATCAAGGGTACTTAATTGAATCCTTCTTTTGACTAAGGCGGCATCTAGATCTAAATTTAATTCCTTAATTGCCCAATAAGCTTTATGCTCCAATTCTACTGGTAAATGACAAGTTTTTCCATAAACTAACTGATAGGGTGTCATTCCAATAGGTGCTTTAAATGCAGTCCTATAAGCCCAAAGAGCATCATTAAGCTTTTTTGACCAATTTTTGCCTCCTTTAATCACCGTCTTTTTAAGAATTTCTTTTAATTGTTTATTTGATGTCTCGGCTTGGCCATTGGTCTGTGGGTGATAGGCTGTAGAAACTCTATGTTCAATTCCCATCTTTGCCAAATAATCAGTAAAGTCTTTTCCAATAAAATGCGATCCTCCATCAGAGATAATAACTCTAGGTACTCCATATCTTGGAAAGATATTATTCTTAATCATCTCTATGGACTCTTGCGTAGACGCCTTCTTACATGGCAAAGCTTCCACCCACTTTGAGACGTAATCCACAGTCACTAAAATATACTCATATCCATGTGAATTTTCAAATGGTCCCATAAAATCCATTCCCCAAACATCAAATAAATCAATTTGTAGATTGTATGTCAAAGGCATTGAATTTCTAGCTGTTATATTTCCAGTTCTCTGACACTCAGGACAAGAAGCGACAAATTTCCTTGCATCTTCATGCATTCCTGGCCAATAGAATCCACTCGCCCATATCTTAGCCTGGGTTCTGAAATGTCCATGATGCCCCCCATATTCTGCAGCGTGGCACTTTCTCAAAATCTCACTTCTCTCATCTGCAGGTACGCATCTTCTGAGGACTCCATTAGATCCAAATCTATATAGGTAGGGTGAATTCCAATAAAATTTTTTGGCTTCGGCAAGGACTTTCCTTTTTGAATTATAGTTGAGATGAGTCAGTGGCTCTCCTCTAATGGCTCTAATTACGTCTAGCATCCAAGAATCCTTATCTATAACCGCATAAAGGGTATCGTCTCTTAACGCATCTTCAATTGGTGGACCTCCTTTACTATGGCTCATTCTAGACAAGTGATCTGCCACTACATTCTCAACTCCCTTCTTGTCTCTGATTTCTACATCGAATTCTTGTAGCATTAGAATCCATCTAATTAAACGAGGTTTAGCATCCTTTTTAGTGAGGAGGTATTTAATAGCAGCATGGTCAGTGTAGACTATAACCTTTGAATTAACAATATAAGATCTAAACTTTTCAAAGGCAAAAACTACTGCTAACAACTCCTTTTCAGTAGTTGCATAATTAACTTGGGCCTCGTTAAGAGTTTTGCTGGTATAATAAATGGCATGTACTTTTCCGTCTTTTCTCTGCCCCAGCACAGCTCCTACTGCATAGTCACTGGCATCACACATGATCTCAAAAGGTAAATTCCAGTCAGGTGGTTGAATGATAGGCGCTCTAACTAGTAATTCCTTAATTTTCCTAAAGGCTACCTCACACTCATCAGTGAACTCAAAAGGAACATCCTTCTGGAGTAGGTAATTCAGTGGCTTAGCTATTTTAGAAAAATCCTTAATAAATCTCCTATAAAAGCCAGCATGTCCGAGAAAGCTTCTGAGAGATCTAATATCTGTAGGTGGTGGCAACCTTTCTACAGTCTCTATCTTGGCTTTATCTACTTCAATTCCTTTCTCAGAAATGACGTGTCCCAACACAAGTCCTTTTCTCACCATAAAATGACACTTCTCCCAATTCAACACTAAGTCTACTTCTCCACATCTCTTCAGAACTTTTTCTAGATTCCGTAGACAGTGGTCAAAACTAGTGCCGTGAACTGAGAAATCGTCCATGAAAACCTCCATGATATCTTCAATGAAGTCTGAGAAAATGGCCATCATACACCGTTGAAATGAAGCTGGTGCATTGCATAAACCAAAGGGCATTCTCCTATAGGCAAAGGTTCCATAAGGACAAGTGAAAGTTGTCTTGTGTTGATCGTCTGGATGGATAGGGATTTGAAAGAATCCAGAATAACCATCTAAATAGCAAAAATGGGTATTCTTAGCAAGTCTCTCTAGCATCTCATCTATAAAGGGTAAAGGGAAGTGATCTTTTTTAGTGGCTTTATTAAGCTTCCGGTAATCTATACACATTCTCCAACCAGTGACAGTTCGTTGTGGAATTAATTCATTTTTCTCATTTTTAACTACGGTTAAACCTCCCTTTTTAGGCACACAATGAACAGGGCTAACCCACTCACTAGTTGGTACTGGGTAGATAATTCCGGCGTTTAGCAGCTTGATTACTTCCTTCTTCACTACGGATCTCATTTCGTTACTCAGTCTCCTTTGATTGTCTACCACTGGCTTGTGGCCTTCTTCCATCGGAATCCTATGAGTACAAAATGCTGGGCTAATTCCTTTAAGATCTGCTAGAGAATAACCAATTGCCTTCTTATGTTTCCTTAACACTCCTAGCAATCTTTCCACTTCTTCTGGACTCAGCTGATCACTAACAATTACAGGATAAGTTTTATCTTCTCCTAAAAATTCATACTTAAGTCCTTCGGGCAGTGGTTTGAGCTCCACGTCGGGCGCCTCCTGTGGGTTAGGGTCACCTAGTGGCTCTACAGGAATGTCTTGGGTCTCTTCTTGATTAAGTTCAAGTTGATTAGTGGCAATGGTTGTTTCCTCAGAGAAGAATCCTTTTTCTCCTCCTTCTAATACTAATTTTAACGGCTCTCTAAAAGCGTTAATATAGTTAATACTCTCTATCTCCTCTATATCGGGAGTGAGATTAATAGGCACTTTAGATGCCGGTAGGAAATCAAAGTCATATTTTAATCCATCAATATTAATATTGACCTTTCCTTTATCATTATTAACTACAGCATTAACCAACTTAAGAAAAGGTCTACCAAAAATTATGTTAATATCATTATCGTAGACATTAATTATATAAAAATCAGTTGGTATAATGTTATTAGCAAAGTTAACTTCAACATTTTTAATTAAGCCTACAGGTCTAATTACTTCATTATTAGAAAGTTTAATTTTAATATTAGTAGAAACTAAGTGTGGTTTATCACTCAATTTAGAATAAACTTCATAGCTCATAGTACTTACCTGGGCTTCCATAGAGCAGTGAATATTGTTGAAGTCTTCTTTGTTGATGGAGCAAGAAATACCAGTTGAAGATTCTTCTGGCTCCAGGTAGACGATAATCTCCTCAGTAAGTGATGACTCCGGCTTGACACCAATCACCCGCTTCACTTCAGAGACAAAGTCACTGTCCAGCTCTTCTTCTTGGAATAATTTCTGCAGCACTTCCCTTGTACTTAGATCATCAGAGCTCCTCCTTAGTGGAATTTCTGGTGGAAACAATTCTTCCTCTTCCTCTAAGTCTTCTGGTGGGAGTGGTCCTGCACACTTCAGTGTATCTCCAAAATCCACTGGCATCCAGCTTGTCTTGTCGAATTCTGTCAGTGGTTTTGCACTAGCAAGGCTTCTGTAATTTGAACACTCAGTCTTCACTTGTGGTGCAAAACTCTCGTACTCCTCTTCCTCAGCTGCATAAGACACTGTAGTTCTTTTGACAGGTTGTTGCTCCTTGTAGATAGCATATGTAGGCGCCACAACCACTGGCTCCTGCATAACACTCTCCTTCCTGTCTCTTTCAGCTTTTGAGGTTAAGCAGACATCTGACAAAATCTTCATAGCTTCACTCCACTTCCGAGTCAGCAGTGATCCTCCAGCACAAGTGTTCAGTCGCTCAAAGTCTCTAGTGGTAAGACTATAGTAGAAAATGGACATCATCATCTCTGGAGTGAATCCAATTGGTGGTCCTTGTGTCCTCATTTCTTCCAGTCTGTCCCAAGCTTCATCAATGTCTTCATTTTCTCGTTGCTCGAAGTTCATGATTGCTTTTCTCAATTTGTGCACTCTCAGTGGAGAAAAGAATCTTGTAGTGAACTTCACTTCGAGAATCTTCCAATCACCTTCACCTTCTATTGATGCAACATGGTACCACTTTCTGGCTCTGTCTTCCAGTGTAAATGGAAAGAGGTTCCACAAGACCCACTCTTCTGGAACTCCGTCTTGATGGAATGTGCGACACACTTGCTTGAGCCTCTCCAGGTGCTTGTACGGGTTCTCATCATCTTCACCACTGAACTGATGTTCGGCAGCAATTCGGATGATTCCTGACTTCAACTCGTAGGATCCTGACTCCGGCATCAGATTTGACTTTTGAAACTTCAAATCTTCCACTCTTGGAGTTAAGTACTCCGCGAGTGTCAGACCCTCACTCATCATAGTCATACCTGAAATATAGACAAAAATACAAAACAAAAGATCTATGACAGCAAAAATTTGCTGTACTTAGACCAAATTAAATCCAAACAAAATAACTAAATTTAAAACTAAATTTAAAATTTCAAAATTTAAAAACTACTCCTAATTTCGATAATAGCAAAATAAATAAATAAAATAGCACACTAATTAAAAAGCAAAATAAGCAAAACTAATTAATCACACAATAAATAAAACTAACTATTAAAACTAGTAGTAACAAAGCTAATAAAAGATTAATAATAACGTAAACGATAATTATCCCCGGCAACGGCGCCAGAAAAGCTTGTTGACGGCACTTAAGCACGCCAAATCCTTATACTGCAAGCGCACAGTATCGCGGTAGCTTTTCCCCAGGATGAGTATCTTGGGTTTGTCAATCCGAGATTAATTATGCTTAAGATGCTATCAACCTAATATTAACTAAATTACTATCTAATTCTAATAGATCTAAATAAGCTTAAATGAAAGATAAAGGCTATCTAATTGCAATCTAATAACGGTTCTAATTATACTCTAAATATACTCTAATCAAGCTCTAATCTATTGCATAAAAGGAATAATCAACGATTAAACTAAACTCGGGATAGATAGGATTTAAACAGGCAAAAGGATCCACAAGAGATATGAGACAAACAACTTAAGAACTAAGAACCACCTTGATAAAGATCTAATCAACAAGCATAGAATAAACATGAATATGAATGTCAAAGATCTACTCGAACCTTTCCCCGGGCTCCACTGTCACTGGTAACCAGGTAATCGACGAACTAGTAAACCCTAACCATCTCTAAGCATGAGCAGATTCAATCTACTGATCAGGTAAAATAGATCTACTAAAAGACATGTGAGACATCTAGATTGTGGCCACAATAACACATGTAGACATGAAGCATTGCAAAGACATGGATCATAAACATGCATAAACAAGAAGCTAAATCTAAAAGACAAACTTTATTGATCAATCATCAAGGTTTTATCGAAGTATATAAGAAGTTCGAGGGATTTACTCAAGATACATCGAAATCCGTGACCCAAAGTCGTCGAGTTGAACTAGACGAAGAAGTCGGCGGAAGATGAGCTCGAGCAGCCCTCGGGAGGACCTGGGTCGGCCGACCAGACCCCATAGGGGTCGGCCGACCCCCAGGCCTCCTGCCTCCTCTTGCTTGCTCCTTTCGCCGAGATGTCCCTCTCGCCGAGTTGAACGCTTTTGGCCCCCGAACTCTGCCCTAAACTCTCGGTGTACAATGGATTTGTGTCGAACAATGATGCCTCTCCCCTTGGGAGGCCATATATTTATACTCCGGAGAGTCCCCTATACAAGGAATCTAATAGGTCGGTTCTAAAAGTCCTAGTAGGACTTAAACACCTATTTCCATGTGTATACAAGCCTCTAGAAGAGTCCCGGTCGTCCTCCATCTTCCCTTGCTTGGATACGAAGCCATTGTCCTAGTCCTTCCAGAAATAGGATTTCCATATTCTGCAGCCTTTAGTATTTTGACCATAACTCTGTCTTCCGAAGTCCAATAAATGCAAACTCAGACTCTAAATTGTAGAGCTCGAAGAGATCTACAACTTTGGTATTCAAACTTTCTTCATTTGACATCGTTAAGGTCACCGAATTGGGCCCACAAGGTGCTGCTGTCCTGGAATCCGAGAATATCTCGAGTTTTAATTGGAAGTTTGATTGGATTTGTAATAAACCTTCCTTATCTTCATATTATTCATCCTTTATCCTCCGGAACATTCTCCATAATGGGCTTGGGTCTTCTTTTGGACTTTTAGCATAAATCCTTTCTTCGAGAAATCCTCAAATTTATATCAATTATACCTATTTTCCTGCAAAAATCAATAATGCACAAAAACAAAGAGCATTCTCGAAAACGGGGTTAATTGTTAGCAAAATAATAATAAATCATATAATTAATTTATGAAACGGCATAAAAACATATGAAATTATAACATAAATTTAGTACTTAAGCCGCGTCAACAAACATGCACAACAGCATCATTCTGCACAGAAGCGTTTGTAGCAGTGTCTTCATCTTGTCTTACAGCAGCAGGCGTCCACCTTTTCAGTATATACCGTTCAGGTATATTTTTAACACCAATTCTTGTCAAAATTTTCATAATATGACAGCAAAGCATTCCATCCCTGTCAAATTTGGAGCACTCACAGAAGTAGCATTCTTCATCCTCAATTGATGTAACAAGATAAGCCCTCTTCCCATAGCCATAAACATAATTGTTATTAGGCACTAACCAATAATGCAGATCACCATCAGGCTTCACATCATACTCAGCAGTTTTTTCAAACTCTTTTGAAAACCTGTAAAACATGTTCTTTGTGTACACAGTGGAAGCATGTTTCCCAATGGGATACTTTGACCACCTCCTGCGCTCCCTATCTTCAGTCCTAAAATCTTGCCCATCCTGTGCAACTAGACATTTCTCTTGGATCTTCTCATATTGCCTAACAAAATATAGGATAGATATATTTGGGTTCACATATTTTTTTAGGACTGCATTAAACCCCTCGCTCCTCTACGTGGACTGGAGGAAGGGGAAGAAGCAATGCATGTAATAAGCTGGGACAAAACTCTGCCTCAGTTCATAGAGGTGCTAAAAATGTACATTGTTATGGAGCCCATATTTTCTTGTCATAGTTGCCCATTTCTCCTCAAACTCAGGGGGTGTTAGTGTATGATTATAATTGATGCACTCTTTGAAATCATCCTCCAGTTCACCATTCTCTACAAGGTCTGGGCCAATTGTCCCTGAAAATTTGTCCATTATGTGCCACCAGCAGTTCCTGTGGGTAGCATGGGGGAATACTTGTAGAATAGCACTTTGTATTGCGGCATCTTGGTCCGTGATGATATTCAGGGGGGCCTTCGATCTCATTGCCTCTAGGAATGTGCTAAAGAGCCATTTGTAGCTAGATATTTTCTCATCTCTTATGAATGCACAGCCCACCTGGAAACTCTGTCCATGCTTGTTAATCCCTATGAATGGAGTAAACGGCATATCATAAATATTTGTCATATATGTTGCATCGAAGGAGATGCAGTCATGGTAGCTCTCAATGTAGGCATTCCTTGCAGGACTGTCAACCCAGAATATGCTTTCAACTTTATGCTCAGAATCCAATTTGATTTTGTAGAAGAAATCAGGATCCTCCTTTTGTATGCCCTGGAAATACTCCAATGTCTCTGCCATATCTCTATATTTTTCAACTTTCCGAATGCTTGAGCGGAAGTTGCTGATATCTTTTGCCAAGTATTCTATATCTATAAAAGTATTCTATATCTATAAAAATCTATAAAAGTATTCTATATCTATAAAAAAATGAATGGAATGGATAATAAGAAAATTGCAAAAAAGGGGCACTAGTGAAAAATATTTTATACTACCTGTGCAGACCCATAAAACTCATTCATCAGCTGCATATTGCATCCAGTGGCCAAGTTGCATCCATGTAGCAACTCAGTAAATTGCTTTTCCTCCCTAGAGATACCCTTGTGTGATCTTAGGAATTTTTTCAATGAGGGCTTCAGAACAAGATCATGGTTGTGTTTAGAGATAAAATATATAACCTGCCATCTTTCACCAATAAGCTTCACAACTATTCTTACTTTGCAATTGGTGTATTTCATTTTTTCCCTTTTTCGCTTCTTCCCACCATCTAATTTTTTCGTCTTAACCCCACCCTCACCACCATTTTCAGGTTCAGCTTCTGGTTAAGGTTCATTTTCATAATCTTCTTTATCAGATTCATCGGGACACTCTGCATTTCTATCTTGCTTCTTCTTCCTCACCCTTCCATGCCCTTCCTTGTTACACACAAACTGAACCTTATGTTTTTCTTTTGACACAGTACTCAGCCTACTTGTATCTATACGAACTGAAAACCCAATCCTTTTAGCATATTCATTGTAGAAAAATCTTGCCTCATCTGTGGTTGCAAATGACATCCCTGTGTACGGCAGAGGAGGTGTAGACCACACCTCAACAGCTTCATCTATTTCATCATTGATGTTATCCCCTCCAACTGACCCACTAGCACCTGGGTGGTTCACTCCAACAGCATGTGAATCAACTTGCCCATTGCCAGCTGAAACATGAGCAGTCTCTTCTAAACTTGCCCCCTCAAGTGATAGCCTTACATCAGATACCGAAGGCACATCATGGTGGGCAGGTTGCAGTTGCGGCTGTGTGCAGAACTAAGGATCCAATCCATAAAAAATGCTGTAGTCAAAATCAGATGGGGGCTCATTCAAATCCATAAAATCCTGTACAATACAAGTTTGTAGACAAGGAGGTTATAATCTAGAAACAAATTGCAAAGACAAAAATCACATAAACAAATTGTGCACAACATAATGCTAATCTGATTGCTTGACCTGGCAGTTTCATTTCCATAGTTTTCCATATAGACTGCATGCTTATATACCTGTGTCATCCATACATATATGCCTGTTTGCTTGGTGAGTCAATTCATTTCCTTTTTTACAAAGAGCAGCATGGAAAACATCAAATACTATTTTCATCAAGCAAAATAGCTTATATCACAATGCAATTATATCAAATTCATCGAGCAATTTTTTATTAGCTTAAAGCAATTACAGCATTTGGTACAAATTCATCATGAAAAACAGCAAATACCATTTGGTCCATTTCATCAAGCATAATAGCTTACAACACAATGCAATTATATCCAATTCATCAAGCAATTATCTAACATTTTTACATAAATGAGCATGCTGATATCTAATTTACAAATCTATCACAGATGGTTGCAGTCAAGGCAAATCGTTGATGATGGACATGTTGTCTGTCACAGCAACTCAGGAGCACACCGTATGCACGGGGGATCTTTATTAATCTGGTGCCAAAAAACGATGGAAAATAGTTTCTCTTTTTTTGTCTTCTGTATTTTGGACCTACAGGATGCATCAATACTCATCTAGACTGCATGCATAGTGTCATCCTAATGGCTCGTGGTAAATCTAATACTGTGTGGGGATGTAAAATTTCTACTCAGATCTAGAGAACAAAAGATGCAAAAACCTATGTTGCCTTTTTGGATGCAACTGGCTTACCTGAATCTTGCGATCTCATGTTTCCTGTGTTTGATGTTGTGATGTTTCCTGCGTTTGATGTTGTGCTTTTGTTCTTTTTTCCCTTGCGAATCTGCAATGTGAATTGCGTTTTTGTGTTGGGGAAGAAAACAGATCTCTGTGGGAGGGGGGTGGCGGCGATGAGCCAACCCCCGATAAAATCCTATCTGATATGTGTTTTTCACCTTTTCTCTTGCAAAGCAATCCAACCAATCACGCGTGAAAGCGAAGCTGAGAATCGGAGGGGGGGCCACCACGCACGTGAAGAAGCAGTAAAAAAAAGAACAAATTTATGGTGTGGGGACCAGTGAAGCTGCCCTTGCCAAAAAAATAAAAAGGCTGCCGTACGCAGGGCTATTTGCACGGCCGGCCGTGCAATAGCCAAGTCCATAGATTAAATATGGTTTAATTAGAAAAACTGATTACACGGCCAGACGAATTTATTAAGACTACTTAATGCATAATTAACGACCAGTTATTGTAGCATCACGTTTGCTAATCATAAATTAATTAGTTTAATAAATTTGTCTCGCCGTTTAGTCTTTCACCTGTGCAATTAGTTTTTATAATTAAACTATATTTAATATTTTTAACTAGCGTCGAATCCTCCTCATCGCGGAACTAAATTTTACTACGAAGCATCCAAACTCGCCCTCAGAAACCGGGCGGGTGGACTGGCGGAGTAGCGTGCAAGTCGTATCTTCGACTAGAGGAAAGAGGGCGCGCGTACGGTGGTACGGGTGGCCGTTCGCTAGCGTGCCTACATACCCGCCGGCCCGTACGGCGGCGGTTAGTTCGTTCCTGATGGTCCTCTCTCTTGTGCAGTGCTGTACTTTAATGACAGTAAACTCGCAATTCAGCGTGGCCTCGTGCTGACACCTTCTATTCAACAACTTGTACCTATTTGTAGTTGCCAACGGACACTTCTCCCATATCTAACAGCCGTGGAATTTTATTCATCTATCGAGAAGAGAATCAGGGGTGTTTGAATACCCTGGCTAAAATTTAGCCACCATACTTTAGTCCATTTTTATTGTTAGCCAAAAAAAAAATATCACTGAAGGAGACTAAAGTTTAGTCAACAGGCTCATTCCATCCATTACACTATTAGCTCCTCAAAGTAAGGTAAAGTGTGCTAATGCGGACTAAAGTTTAGTCATGTGTATTCAAACACTCCATGAGGGCCCGTTTGGAAGAACTCCATTCCTAGAAATGCGTATGGATATTATTATAAATTGTGTGAAATTTGAAATATAAACAGTAAAGAATAGGCTGATGGCTTGGTCTTGGAAAAAAGAGAGATCATGCTACATGATGATGCTTTTGTTCACGTGAATTGAAGTGTTTTGGCTGTTGATTTAGGCTCTAGAAATTATCACGCTGGTTGAGAAAAAAAGAACGTACACTATCATACCTATATTAAAAATAACTAATAAGAAGTTAAAAAAATCTATGCCATTTGATAATTAAATAGTCCAGATTAATTTAAATATTTTGAATGAGGTACGACTAATAAAAGCTGAATTTTCCAAAACAAAAGGGACACAAATCTGCGCTGTTATTTATCTAAAAAGCAAATATTAAAAGAAACCACCACATTCTTGATAGAATTTTAAAATTATGACTTTGTTGGATTCTCTGAACATCAAACAGTTTAGGTTAACTCAAAGATTTTATATTAATTGCAACCAAAAAGGAAGAAATGCCTGTATGCATCCAATCTTTTCTATAACAATTTTGTAAAAAAAGAAAGAGAATAGAGATCGTTACTTCAAAATTACCAAGTTAATAAGTGGAAAAAAAGAAATATCTATGCAATTGTTATAGTGAATCCATGTTTTAACTATTGGGATTTATTGTGGGCAAAGTTCACGAAATATTGCATATGATACTTCAAACCAAACAAAATCAAATACTCCGTCGAGAATATAAAATAATTGTTCAAATTTACACATTTCTGCCATAGGGCAACTTCAGAGCCTAGGTTGCAGGGCTACAACCTTGGTCCAGTCTCCAGTCCAAAAAGTATAACTACTCCATAAGACATTAGCCTACCAATAACCATTGAAGTCTTCTTTGGAACGCATGATTTTTAAAGAGTAAAATTCATGGGCGATCCCTCAAATTGTTCGGTTTTGTCATCAAGGTTCCTAAACTTCCAAAACACATTTCTAAGTCCCCAAACTTACTAATTGGTTCACCTTAGGTCCCAAGTCTCATATTAAGCGCTAAACCTGCCAGCGTGGCGTGGAGATTGGACAAAAATTTGGACCCACACATGTGGGGCCCACATGTTAGTCACACACCAGCTCATCCTCCGCTATCTCTCTCTCCTCTGCTCCTCGCTGGTCATCGGCCACCGGCCTTCGTGACGTTGCTTGTGCGTACGCCCTCTGTAGCCATGATGGGCGCCGCCTTGCTCCCTTCGCACCACCCCTTCTTTCTCACCACTTCCACCTCTTCCCGCCCTTCTTTGAGCTCCACGCCTCCCTTCTCGTTCTTCGCTACCGCTGCCTCTCTTTGCCCCTCTCCGAGCTCTGCGATGCCCCTCTCCTCCCTCGCCGCCGCTGCCTCTCTCCGACTTCTGCTCATCCCCCTCTCCACACCGCCGCTCTCCTTCCTCATTACTGAAGCGTGCTAGGCCTCTCTCCTCTCTCCCCATTGTTGGTGATGCGGTGCGCGTCTCGGGTAGGAGGTGCACGGCGGCGTTGCGCGCGGTGGGCAGGAGGTGCGGCGGTATTGTTGCAGGCGGCGACGCATCGTGGGTGGGCACGGGCGGCAAGATTGTCCTCGCTTGGTGCATAGCTATGGCGTGTAAGGAGTGGCGAGCACGTCGAGGTTGGAGGTGCAGCTAGCGACGGTGAGATACAGAGCTATGGCGAGTGAGGAGAGACGCGCACGTCGAGACGGGAGGTGCTGCGCGGCGCAGCGAGGTGTGAGCGGCGGTGATGTGTGAGTGGAAATCCCAATGGTGGGGTGGCGTCGGAGAAGGGTCTGCCGATGGCTAGTAGACAAGAAAGATGAGGGAAAGGGAACATAGAGAAGGGGATGAGCTGTTGTCTGTCTGATATGTGGGCCTACACATGCGGGTCCAAATTTAACGCTTAATATGAGACTAGGGACCTGGGCCATGTCACTCAAATACAGAAATTTCTAATGAGCGTTTGGATGTAGGTCATGTAGTGTAGGAAAAACACAAGAATTAGAAAAGAGAGAGACACACAAAGGAAAGTTTCCGAGAGATTGGACCTCATGTTAAAATTCCTCCAAAATCCCAATGTAATGTGCCATTCTATAGGAATTTCATAGGATTAGTAGAAATTCAATGCTATGTGTTCCACATAGGAAATTTCACTATAGGATTTGAATCCTACATATTTCCTCCGTCCACCCTTTGTTCCAAAGGAGTCCTGAAAAAGCTCAGCACCATGTTTCGGTTCTTTTGAGTTTTGGCTGCATTTCGTAATGTTTTAATTGCAGCTATAGAATTAAGGCAGTCTTCCAAAAATGCTATCAGTGTCACTGAAACGCGTCATTTCTACTCCGACAGTCATAGTAAGGGCATGTACAATGCTATGGTGCTTAGCGAGGTGTTTAGAGAGAAAAAAACGCTAAGCACCTACATAAGCAATTTTCCTTACAATGGAAGCCGCTGTGTTTACCGGTGCTTAGCTAGATTGTTATAGATTAGCTTTGTGTAAGCACTTCTATTCCTACAGTGGCAGCCGGTGCTTGCCTTCTTATCCACACGGTAGGAACTTGCTGCTGCATGTCTTGGCCGCGTCTGACTCCACGCATGCATGTTGGTTTGCATGAGCCCGCTGACTCCACGCATGCATGTTGGTTTGCATGAGCCCGCGGAGGCACCGTAAGCAACAAACGATCCTAACTAACCGGAAAGCAACGATGCAAAAGATAGCAGCGGGACCTTCCACTAAGCATCGCTAGGATCTGGTTTAGGAGAAAAAATCCGATTTTTTTCTATAAGCATCGGTATTAAGCAGCCCATTGTACGTGCTCTAATGGACTACCGACAGTATTTCCCCTAGCGGCCAGCCGGCCAGGGCTTGATAGAGACACCGGTGGTCTGTGGATAGGTACCAGTGCGGCAATGTCTCTAACGGCCAGGGCTTTTGCCTCAGGCATAGGCTTGGCAAAATCCCCAATGGCGGAGCGATGCCCCTTGGCACCCTCCTTTGCTCAATTTCTGGATCCACCGCTAGCTATTGCCATTGCCTAAGGACACTTGCACCATACTAAAGAAACAATTATCATGAATAATAAATATGCTAAATTCCAAAATAAATGATTAAGCTTATTCTTTTACATGTACATGAAAACTATCTAAATATATGATAGTGATCTAGCCATGTAAATTAATACAAGTAGCCTGCTAGTTTGGACATAAAAAATAATACCATTTTTAAGAGTAAAAATACTATTTTTGAAACATAGTACAAACACTTTGAATGCACACACGCTCACTTATATAAGCATACGCTAAAATACCCTACCCCTATTAGTTCCTTTTATAGTCTGAGGTGGGATATTTTTGAAATTGATAAAGTCACCATGCGACACACCTTGTTACCGATAGCTATGTCAAGTACAACAAAACGATCAATGCAATTTAGTAAATTAAAAAATGTTAGCACGTTAATAGATTGAGTTATGCTTGGTCCATGTAATATAAAAAACTATGCTAGTGAGTGATCATGTTAAATTGTAATATCCATAAGGATAAAAAGTAGAATGTATCTCAAAAAAACTAATACCGTATAGTACAATATCATAATTTGATTAGCTAGAGACACTTTCTCGATAGAACAGTCCATCTTAGCGGGACAAGATATGGTCGGTAAGTCGATTTTATATGCATAATAACACCAAGATCCTAGTCGCATAATCAATGGCCCAGCTCTGCCCTCTTTACCCAAAGCCAGTAGGGATGGCAATGGGGTGGGTTTAGACCCGAGGCTCGCAAGTTTTAACCCTGACGAGTCACGGGTTTAGGGACCCTAAACAGTGTCCCAGTCGCATAATTAGTGGCCTAGCCCTGCCCTCTTTACCCAAAGACAGCATGATGGCAATGGGGCAGGTTTAGGCCCGAAGTTCGCAAGTTTTAGCCCCGACGAGTCTTGGGTTTAGGGACCCCAAACAGTGCGGGGTGGGTTTAGGGTTTCCCCGCGCGGGACCTGTAAGGACTGAAGACCCAAACTCCATCAAATTTGTTCCAAAATCCGTTAGAATTACATCTCCTGGCCCATTAAGCATCCTAGCTCACAAAACCATCTCATCCCACATACGAGAGACCTATCCCTTGGAGGCTCGCCCCCTCATGACATGTAACTATTTGCCATCGTTACGGAGGGCCACTCTTCAAAATGCATTTTTACCACTGACTCTACGTATTTGCCATGGGAGAGATTGCCACTTTTGATGACATAGCAAGCATGCCAGGATGCCAACGTGGATTAGCCATAGGAAAAGACTCTCCTACCCTTGCTAATGACGTGTGGGACACCCATGTCGGGTTCATATTTTCCCATCACCCCTCTTCTTCCCGGCAGAGACGAGGGGGGAGGAGGGTCCGCGGTGGTAGAGGAGCAATGTGCACCGCCGGCTCGTCGTGTTACCATAGGCTCCACACGCCCCGCCTCGCCTACTGGCCGCGCCGCCACCATTCTCGCTCCTCGTGGCCGCTCGGCTCACCGCGCCGATGCTGACCCAAGCGCCATGTCCTGTCAGCTTGCCATATTGCCACCGGCCTCGCACCTCTCAGTCGCTTGCTTTGCCATGCGCGACGCGTGCCCCACCCCATCGGCTCGCTGCGCCTTCACTAGTCTTGTGCCCCCGTGGCTACTCGCCTTGCCACAACAATAGCGAAGGAGAAGGAGGCGTAGGAGCAGATGCGACGACGGAGAAGCCAACGATAGATAAGGCCCGCGCGCAGGTGAGGTGGCACTCGGAGGCGAGCACTAGAAGGATGCAGCGACAAACACAAGTAGAGGAGCTGAGCCGCGCGCACACGTGCTCCGCGAGCACATCGTGCGCCATGTCAACGTGACGCTTGGACATGCGAGCAGTGGAAGAAGAGAAGACAAAGATAGATAGAACGGGGTAGGGTAGTCTTTTCTCGTTCCACGTTGATGCTTGGTCCATAGTGGCTATCGGACGTGGCCTACCACGTCAGAGAAAATGGCAAATGTATAGTTAATTATGTCTCCATGGTAAATATGTGGTAAAAATAGTTTTTGAAGGCCATTTTCCAATAAGCTAGACCTGATCAAACGTCGGGTCGGGTTGGGTTCGGGTCGGGTTGGGTCGGTTTGGCCGGTGCACGTTCCTGGGAGGCATCGGGTTGGGTTGGGTTTTTCGGGTTGGGTCGAGTTTTGGGTCAAAAAAACATGGCCTGTGCCCGGTCCGTCAATTGTTGCGGGTCAAAAAAATATAGATCGTACCCACCTGTCGCGTTGCTCGGGTCGGATCGGGTTTTTTCAGGGGTTATTTAGATTCATGCCATTACAATTAGCCAAGATCTGAAAACTACCATTACAATTTACCTAATGCCAAATGTACCATTACAACTCTCTACCCCTCTCAGATATACCACTCTGTACGCTGGGATGCCTACTTGGCCCACATGCAGGCATATGTATTTGAGTATAGACGTTCTTGCCCCTGTACAATGAGGATAAGAACGGGTTTGACCGCTCGTCCGCCTAGCCCTACATCGCTGCCCTCTTAAGCCGCCATCCATCGCCGCCCAGGTGACGCCGCCATCCCTCGCTGCCCAAGCGACGCCGCCATCGATCTTGCCACCCGCCATCCCCGTAGCCGACTTCGACGGCATCCATCTCTCTCCGCCATGGAGGGGCTGAGGGGTAGTCCGTTGAAGGGAGCATCAGGCTCAGGGTCCACATCGGCGGGAATGGGGAAGGCAGAGCTTCCGCTTGTTGATTGCCCGCACTGTCGCGTTGGGCTGATCAAGATTCGGAGCAAGCAGACGACAACGTATGGTGAAATCTTCATCAAGTGCCCAAACAACTACAAGGTTTGCTGAACTAGTGCTTTTCAATGTCTTGTGATGCGCCTGTCCAAGAAATTCCACTGAGCATTTTGTGTCTGATGCAGAACGATCCCACATCATGTGGTTTTATCAGGTCTGTGAAGCAGTACGAAGCATTTCTTCGTGATTTGGATGAGCGCAGTGCAAGCCATGGCCCCAATCTGCAGTCTGTACAAGAAGGTCATGGCACTGGCATTAGTGAGTTGGAGACACAGGTAGCTAATTTGAAGGACTCGGTTGACGTGTTGAAACAGCAAGTACAAAGTGTTGTAGGTGAAATTTGGAGAATGAAGATGGAGATGGTTCAACTGAAGCAGCAAGTAGGTCATAGCAAAGAGAGTTTCTTAGTTCTAGCTGTATTAGTTGCTGTGTGTGTTGGTGTTCTATTTGGAACGTTGGTTCCACCCATGTGGCAGTGAATGTATGCTAGCTCTTGGAGGCAATGTATGAAGCTAGTTGTGTTTGAAACCAATGTTGGCATGTGTTCAATGACAGATTGCAAGTTTCACGCCTGCAAATATGACAGATGACACATACATGCATCCAGGTTCAAAACAGACAGATAACACAGAGGTTAAAAATGACAGTTCAACATGACCATGTATCTTAACAACCAGGTGCAACACAACACCAACCACATTAACATCCAGGTTCAAAACAGACATAAACAGATAGGTTCATCCAGCCATCTAGCTTAACATCCCAGTTCATCTAGCTTAACATCCAGGTTCATCCAGCCATCTAGCTTAACATGGAATAAAGCATGTGCCAAAAGAGAACCACACAGGGTCCTAGGTAACACACAACAACCCCAGGAACAAAGCATGTGCCAAAAGACATGGAACAGGTACTAAGGACCTATGTAGCACTGGAATGACCACCTGCTGCACTAATATCCAGCCAATCCTTTAGTGACCTAACAACACTACGTGGAGGAGCAGCTGCAGCCTTCTTTTCCTTCTTCTTTTTGGGTGCCTTCTTCTTCTTTGGTGTCTTCTTTCTCTTGGGTGTCTTCTTTTTCTTATTTTTAGGCAGTGAAGGACCAGCATCATCATCTTCTGCAGTTCTTTTCCTGCAATAGCAATACGACCAGAGTAAGCCAAATTAAGAACTAATAAAGGCATCTACCAGGAAGGGGGTGACAATTGTGAAGTACCTCTTAGTTGGTGTTGTAGCTTCATCATGTCCTGTTGGTTCCTTTTCTGCAAATTTGCAAGTCTTGGCGAAATGGCCAAAAGCTCCACACCTCCTACATCTGACCTTCTTCTTAGTTGCATTCTTCTCCAAACATCCTCTTATCCTTTGAACTCTTGGCCTCCCTGCCGCTCTTGTTTGGACAGGAGGATGCACTTTAAAGCCAAGGTCAACCTCGGGCCATTGAGTCCTATCTGGTATGGGTGCAACCCTGCCTTCATATGCAGCCCTGAACCTAGACACTGAGTAGTAATCATGGACAAATGCAGATATCTCCAACCCTCTGTTTGAGCAAATCCATGCTAAGGCATGCTTGCAAGGCTTGCCTGTGACCTGCCACTCCCTGCAAGAGCAAGTGTTGTCCTTCAAGTCAACACTATGCCTTCTAGTGTTGTTCCACTGATCAACAAGGGTTACTTCTGCAATATCATCATCACTCCTTGACACCTTGACCACCTTCAGATTGTTACTGATTATGTTCAGCTCTTTTATGACACTAGGCAGTATCACACCATCCATCTGCCTCCCAATCTGCCTTCTGAGACACATCTTCTCCATTACCATCACCCTGATCCCATCTACTAGTTCATGTAGCAGCAGACCCTTGAGCTTCTTAACTGTGCTGTTGAAACTCTCAGAAACATTGTTTGTCAAGTAGTCACACTTGCTGTCCTCTGAGAAAGCACATCTATACCAAATCTTGTTATGGTAGTCATTCAAGTAGTCAATTGCATCTGGGGCAAACTCATATATTTTATTGATGTGCCACTTAAATAAACCCTCTGTGTAGCTTCTTGCAGCAAGGTACAGATGATCAGTGAACACATCACCTTATAAAACTTCATAAAATTGCTATACAAATGCCTCATGCATTCTCTATGCTCTACTTGTGGGAACACAGCACCAAGTGCAGTGTCTAGGCTTTTGCATGCATCTGTGCAGATCACCAAGCCTGTTGGTGTTCCAACTGCTCTCTGTAATTGTTGCATAAACCATGTCCAGTTACTTTCAGTTTCAGAGTGGAATACAGCATATGCAACAGTAAACAACCAATTATGTCCATCTACAGCTGTAGCTGATGCCAACTGCCCAGTATATCTACCAGTTAGGCTTGTTGCATCAACTCCCAAAAAAGGTCTACATCCAGCTAGGAAGCCATCTATGCAAGGTTTTAGAGCCACAAATATCCTCCTAAACCTCTTCTTCTTCTTTCCATCTAACTCAATCTCTACAATACTACCAGGAGATGACATCTCTATCTGTGCTTTCCAATTGAACAGTAGTTGAAAGGATTCTTCATATTTACCATGAACTTGCTCAAGAGCTTTTTTGACACCACACCATGCCTTGTTGTATCTCAGCTTGATACCATAGTCTGACTCCAACTTCTCCTTGGCCTCCTTTGCACCCTTTTGAGGATTGTTCTTGATCCAATCACCAAGTCTTTCAGCACACCAACCTTGGCTTGCCATCTTTCCTGTCTTGAGCTTTGTGGTAGCACAGTTATGATCTGCTGGGAGCTTCTTAATCTACAAATCACAAAAAATAACACATCAAATACATCATAGGTGCACATGGATGCTTCAAAATGAGGCATACTCACCTGAATTGTTTTGTTATCATATAGTCTAGAAGCATGGATGCGCCAGGGACAACCCTTAGCAGCACACCTTGCAATGAATCTTGACGTGTCAGTCTTGAGATCAGTGAACTCAAAGCCTGTCTTCACTGCAAAGTGCCTAATTGCTTTCCTGAATGATATGATATCAGGAAACAAAGCACCAGCCTCCACCTTGGGATTCTCAGGATCATGGAGCACATTCAACTCCAGGGGATCTGCATCATTTACCTCTGCCTCAAGAGGAACACCTCCTTTAGCAGCAACAGATTCATCATTGCTAGTGTCATTAGATTCAGTGTTTTGTGTAGGTGGCTGTGGTTCTGAAGGTGGTATTGGGATGTAAATGTGCTCATCATTCACACCCACATACTCTTCATCATTATCAAACATGTCAGGCAAACGATCAGGTTCTAAAGCATCTGCTTCCTCAGCTGCAGGTTTCTCTGACTCAATTGCCTTAGATGCAGACGCTCCATCACCTGTCTTATGTGCAGACTGTGCAACACTAGTGTGTTCTTTCACATGGTTCTCATCAGAAATATGCTCTTCAGGTAACAAAACACACAAAGGCTGTACTTCATCAACAGCATCACAAATTGATTTGTCAAAGATTGCTACAATAACCTGACAACCCATCTCAGACTTATACATTCCGAACAGGTCAACCATCTGCCTCTCATCAACTATCCTGACATCAGCAAACATATTCTTGTCCCAAAACCAGACTGTGGCATCCTGCTCAGGTGCCCATTTCACCTCATTCCTCAAAGTTTTCATTAGCAAATCTAGGGTTAGCGAGCCAAACTCTACATCCCACTTAATCACGCAGCCCTTTCTGTACGCCTTTCTACCCAAAGCATCAGTGGTGCAGAACCCTTGCACCTTAAGCTCTAGTGCGAACATGGCAAGCCTAGAAACAATCAAAACAAGTCAACACTAGCAGCAACACAGGGACACAACGACCATTCACACACCTACAATGATGCAATGACTCGAAACACATCAGGTCTACAAAGGGAAACAGAGAGATTAGGTGTACCTCTCAACTCCATCCGCCATCGCCGCCGCAGCCCCTTCGTCGCCGCCCTCCGCGTCGGCCTTCCAATCACCCATACGCTTCACTCAGCCCATCCAAGCGCCACCGTCTTCTCCAGATCGGGTCGCCGCTAGATCCCTGAGCACCTGCTGTCGCCGTGGGCTCCGGTCGTCGCCGGCGCTGGGTTACGGTGGTGACTGGTGAGCAAGGGACAATGAGCGAGGGGAAATGAGCGAGCCCGTCAGTCTCTGCCTGTGTTAAGCTATGAAGTGAGGGCAAAGTTGTCCATACGAAACTAAACTGAAATACGTATGCCTGCATGTGGGCCAAGTAGGCATCCCAGCGTACAGAGTGGTATATCTAAGAGGGGTAGAGAATTGTAATGGTATATTTGGCATTAGGTAAATTGTAATGGTAGTTTTCAGATCTTGGCTAATTGTAATGGCATGAATCTAAATAACCCTTTTTTCAGACAGATTGATCGGTCGGTTGACGCGTGCCCAGGTTAGCCTGCTCTTCAAGCTTCGTCGCAATTCGCGAAAAAGAAAGGGCAAACGGCCGGCCCGGTCGGAACTCGGAATCCCAACCCAACGCCAACGTCTCCATCCCTTCCCCTCGGGAACCCCGAGCCGAGCCGCTTTGTTTCCATTCGCATCCCCCATTCCAATCCGATCCAGCCCCCAATTCGTCTCATTTCCAGTTCCATCGCCCCGTCCGTTTCGTTTTCGTCCCCCCGATTTCCTGATTTCGATTTGAAACAGCGGCACGAAGAAATGCACGACCGGTCCCACAAGCCGCAGCCGGCGGAGGCCGGCAACGGCGTTGCGGCCGGCGGCGAGGGGGGCGGCGGGAACGTGGATCGTGTGCTCTTCAAGAACCTCGTCGAGATGGTGCCGCTCGTCGAGTCGCTCATGGTGAGTGGTGGCTGCCGTGCCGCGCGCAGATCTCGCCGGGACGCCGGGGGTTTTGGGGGTTTCCTCCTCTGACCGTTGTCCTCTGCGTGTGGCTTCTTCTTGGGCGCAGGACCGGAGGGTGAACCCGGCCTACTCGCGGCGTGCCTCGCTCGTCTACACGCAGGCGCCGGCCAGGAAGGTGAGTTGCTGCGTTCCTCGTCCCATTCTCCCCTGATGCAGCCGTACGTTTCTTGGATTGCGTGGATTTGCCGATTTTTATTTTGGTAGTGATGAACCCTGGGGATGGATGTTTGATTCTTACAGATGAGCGATTTGAAAGACGTCAAGTCGCCACAGAGCGTGTCTGCGAAGAAGCGGAGAGATCCTGGTGATGCAGCAGCCAAGAGGAGCACCCTGGATTCCAATGGCGACAGCGGCTCGGTGGCGCCGTTGTCTCTGTCGGGGGCTGAGAATAAACCCAAGGATGAAGTTGCCGTGCTGCGTGAGCAGATCGATGACCTGCAGAAGAAATTGCTCGAGAAAGAGGAGGCGTTGAGGTCCGCAGAGAGCTCAGTGAATGAGATGAATGCCGCGTACGCAACCATTGATGAGCTGAGGCGTCTTGTGGCTGAGAAAGATGCTTTGATAAGATCTTTTAATTCTCAATTGCACGATGCGAAGGTGATATTCTCCTCATTGATCATACACTGTGATTTGCTAGTATTGTGATTTGTGAACCAGCAAACATTATTATGTTGTGGATAACCTAACATTTCTTTGTCCTCTTGCAGATTATGCTCGCAGACAAGCAAGCATGTTTAGAAAAACTCGAATGGGAGGTGAATACGTCAAATAAAAAGGTCGAAGATCTTCAAGGGGATATGTCCAATATGGAGTTCGAGATAAGCTCATTGATGGCATTATTTGAAAAAGTTTCAGAGAATGTTTCAGGTGATTGTTATGATGATAGTACAGAGGCACTTCAATCGACGGTGAGCATACATCCTTGAAGCATTATTGGCATGTTGAACTATTTAAAGCTAGCAAAGTTAGTGTTATGTTATTTTAAACTCTTTAGTGTTACTAGTTGCATTTTCGAAAATGATTGATGATTTTAGGAATACTACTAGAAACCTAGGCGCAGCGTTGCTGTGCCCTTGTTGGAGGAAACCAGCCCATGGATCCCCGTTGTTTTCTAAATGAGCAGCTGATGTTTAGGATCGATCATGTCCTTCATTGATCGATTGGTATCCTACGAGGGTAAAAAAACAATCACTAACTTATATGAAGTACTCACTCCGTTCATTTTTATTCAACACAGTTGACTTTTTCTCCAAAACTTCAATCTTTTGTATTATTCAAAAAATTTTATACAAAGATATATAAATACATGTCATGCTCAAACTACTTCTAATGATAAAACAAGTAACAATAAAATAAATAGTAACTAATAATTTTTTTGGGAAAAGGTCAACCACATCAAATAAAAAGGAATGGAGGAGTATGTTCTAAGTGACTTGGAAGAGTAATTTAAGCAAATTTCAGTTTTACAATACGACTATACAAGCAATGAAGAATTATGGGATAATAAGTCTAGTTTGCATAGTTGACTATAACTCTGTTATGGCATAGTTCTATGGCATGGTATCACATTAAGTCTTGATAATGTACTTAGAATTTCAAACCACTGATAGATAGACCTTCAAAACTCTTGGCTGACTTCGACATACAGCATCATAACAAATCCTCGGTAATTGCCATGAGGCCATTGATATCAATTTGAAGCTGCACACAAGAGAATATGTGGAAAGTGAGCCCAAATTTGACTCCAGAATTCTAATAGAGGTATGGCATACTAAAAGCAAAGTAAAATAGGCTACCGAGTTGATGAAACAATCAAAAGGAGAGCAGATTATCAAAAACGAAAAAATGACAATGAAGTTGATGGCTAGCAATATATGAGCGAATATGCAGGAAAGAAAAAGATGATAAGGTAGTGCAAGCTGATCACAAATGAAGCAGTCCTTCCAATTGTAGAAAATTGCCCGTGAGACCATCTCAAGTGTCAGTTCTACACTTCTACTGCACGTAGAACCTACGAAAATTCAGTACTTGTTGATATCAGAAAGCGTGAAGCATGTAGCAGCATAGGACTGTAATTCAGTACTTAATGATATCAGAAAGCGTGAAGCATGTAGCAACATACGAAAGTCTGGGTAGGATTCTTTATACATCCAGATAGGAGTTCTGATAGGACTCAAGTCCTATATATCTAAACTTCTTGTTGAGCCAGTTCTACATGTTCATATATATGGAGAATAAAGGCTGGTATACTAAAATGAAGTATCTTTCTAATTAAGGAAGCTAGATGATAAGTAGTATCCTTCTCCTTTTGAGCCACCGAGGCATGTGCATATATTTTTCATTAAGTGAGACAAGCATATGGCTCAAGTGATCATGTCACCAAGCACATGTGGCATGCATGGATATAGGCATTAAAAATTGCAATGAATGTAAATAACAATAACCTCACTTATGGTGATTTTCGAGGGAGAGGCTACTAACTGGAACTTTCTGAAACTGGAAAGCAAAGGTTTATTAAACTGTCCCCTGAAAAATTCTGCTTCATTTAAGCAATGCCAAGTGTAATTGCCTTCACCCAATTTATTTATCTTTGCTAGATGGCCATTCTCAGATCTCGCTAAAAAGTGCCGTTTAATCTTCACTACCTTGTGTTTGGCTCGTCATAGTATGCTAGGTTGCAGGGGAGTACAGAGCAGCATGGAGCTGACAAACTGCAGATACATTGCAAGTTAAATTGAGTAATTGAAGTGTATCCGTGGCTATTAGAGCTAGTGGGGTAGACATAGTAGTATAGTAACGCTTCCATGGAATCTCATCAAACATGTTACCAGAAGACTGACTTCAAAGGGTAAGTGAAAAATTCATTGATGGAAGAAATCTATGCAGACAACAATTCTCCTCCCTGGAGGTTTTCATTGCTGCAATACCTGAACATCAGAAAAAGAGCCAAACGTGAAGGAAAAGTCACATCAATCATATAAAATGTTGAAACATGCTAAAGAACAAAACTGGTTAGTGCTACAGCAGGTAGGCCTGAAGCTCTTGCTAAATAACACAGTGAGGATCTGCAGGGATAAATACTACTGTAATACTAGTAGAAGATTAAGGGGATCAAATTAGATGGAGCAGAGATACTGAATTGAATGGAGATTTGTCAGACCTGCTTAAGCAATAACGCAAACACATGACGTCCTGCACAATATTAGGCAAATCAGGGAAGCACATGCCATCCCCCTCGTGCGCCTCTCTGATTAGCCACTGCATCACCATTCCCCAAGCAGGGAAGCACATGCCATGGTAGGCAGCTCGACCTGATCGGCGGCGGCGCAGATCACGCGTAGAGGCGGCAGCGGCTGAGGCCAGGACAGAGCCGATGGCGGCAGGGCCCAAGGGCCGAGATGCAGACCGCACGCGGAGTCAGCTGCTCCCAAGGTGAGATGCGGAGTCAGCCAGGGCCAGTGGAGTATGCTGCGTGAGGGTGGACGCCGGCAGGGTAGCGGCCACGGCGCCACGCAATGGAGGGCGAAGGTCGATCAGGAATACTCGGAGTCGTGGAAGCGATTCACAGCTTAACAGATCGGTGTAGGCCTTGAGCATTCGCGATATTTCGGGTCGGGCAGGAGACGCACATCCACCCACATCGAACAGTTCAGATGGCAAGTAGAGGAATCCAACGGTTAACGGGCTATAGGGTTACGTGGATATCCTATCTGTTGGTGTTTTGGTGCAGGATTCATACTTGAAAAAGATGGGAGTATGTCTGCAGTTTGCTGAAACTGCTGACACTCCATGCTATCTATCAACATGAAGTTCGTTTGAATCTAAGGAAGAAATGTGGAAAAGTGCTGGAGAATTTTTTAAAATATAATCATATGGGAGTGAATTTTATGATGCTAAAGTGGTTTGCCATGTGTTTTATAAAGAAACGATACAATTCGAGTAGTGTTTTCATCTTGCAATATTATTAATTATTATGGATGGTAATGTGGAAATGCTGGCATAAAGAAGACCTGGTAGATACTTTGCACTAAGCATTGACTATGTCAAGCTTACAATTTTGCATTTCCTCGTAGAGTGAAATCGACAAGATTGAGGTCGACAAGATTGAGCAAGAAAGGATTTTATATGCTGAAGCCCTCGCGGCTGCGAGAGAGAACCCTAACGAGGAGCACTTGCATTTAGCTGCAGAAGCAAGGTCAAGGTTGCAGGTCCTTGTACTATAGTGGCCCGTTCTGACTATAGTGTATGTATGATAAGTGTGAACCTGCTGGCTGATGTAATTGTATGTGTTGGTTTGATTTGAGGTGCTTGTGGAATGGTTTTGGCGGTCATATGAAGTGAACACTGTAAACTGACAATTGTTTCATTTTGTAAGCATATTTATTTAGTCGTGGTCCTGCATTGTTCATCAATCATCAGGAAACTGCTATGGTTTGAACTTTGGATACCTGTCGACCTAGTTGCCACTTCCAGATTTATGCCTACTGGTGAAGCTGTTTATGCGACTTGTTCCCCAGCTTAAGAGAATCTGAGCAGTGGCTACTGCTGAAATACTATTTATTTCTTATTAGCATGCATAAATCACAATGCCGCCTATCAAAAGCTGCGCAGAACGCCATATCTCACTACACTTTATCAGCTATTGCGTACTCGTGCGAGTGTCGAGTAGTGAGCATTTTGACAGAGTAGTGAGCACTGAGCAGTGAAACCATGGTACATCTTTGGGCCTAAACTGAAAGATCGGCCTACTAGTTCCTAGATCGGATAGAGGCCCATGATTCATGTGCTTTAGGCCGGCGTGACAGAAACAAAACAAACGATCATCATCTGACAATCTATAAATAAACCACAATAAATATGAGAAGCTCCCGAAATTCTGTGCTGTATGCGGCCTGCTGGGTCATGTTGAATCTGAATGTGGAGATGGTGTGCATGATAAGAAGGCCTTACAATATGGGGATTGGTTGTTGGCAAGCCCTGATAGGAAAGGTTTTGTGAAAGGTAGTAGATTTTCAGCTTCAGAAGGTATGAAGGGGTCCAGAATCCAGGGAAATGGCTAAAGATGTTTTTCCAGAAGAGAAACAATAATACTAGAAGTGGTGGTAGTGGCTTGAAAAACTCTTGAGTCTGACATTGCTAATGATCATGAAAATAATAGCCAATCTTTAGCTCTTATCCCTGTCTGTAAAAGGGATTTTGTGAAGAATTCTATTGGTTCAGAAGCTGAACACCCTTTCCTGCTAGATGCTGATCAAAGTGAAAACGGAAGGGGTAATTTCCTAGAGAAGCGATGCCAAAAGTGACTAAGAGTGGATGAAGTGAAGGATGCAACAGATGAAATTGAGATGAGATCGGCGGGCTCCCTAGTGGAGTGCCGTGGGGAGCAATGAAAATCATAAGTTGGAGCTGTCGTGGGATTGGCAACCCCGCTGCAGAGAATCAGAAAAACACCACACACCCTTAAATTGTGGGGGGAGGGGGGGAGGGGTCGTTTCATATATATAGGCCAAAGAGACTTAGAGTACAAGTCAAGTCAAGATATATACAGCCTATACAATCTCTAACACCCGTCCACAGTCGCATCGGGAGAATCACAAACGCAAAGACTGGACCTAAAATCAGAAAACAACTATGTAGGCAAGCCTTTGGTTATGATGTCTGCAAACTGATGTGACGAGGGAACATGTAGCACTAGGACCTGTCCAAGTGCAACCTTCTCGCAGACGAAGTGAATGTCGATCTCGATATGCTTCGTGCGCCGATGATGAACCGGGTTGGCCGTCATATAAACAGCACTCACATTGTCACAATAAACAATGGTCGCCGAAGGAATCGAGATGTGGAGCTCCTGAAGGTGTTGGCGCAGCCAGCAACATTCGGCAACAGCGTGCGCAACTGCATGATACTCAGCCTCAACGTTGGAGCGAGAGACCGTTGTCTGGCGCTTTGAAGACCAAGACACCAAATTGTCGCCAAGGTAGACACAGTAGCCGGAGGTGGAACGCTGAGAGTTAGGGCAGCCCGCCCAATCCGCATCAGAGTACGCGGTAATGGCTTGGACAGGACCAGCGGAGATATGAAGTCCGACGGAGAGTGTACCTTTAACATAGCGGAGAATACGCTTGATCAACGCGCGATGAGGCTCGAGGGGATCATGCATGAAGAGGCACACCTGCTGTACCGCATACACCAAATCAGGACGAGTCAGCATGAGGTACTAAGGATTACCAGCGATACTCCGATACTCAGAGGCATCTGCAACTGGGTCGTCGCAGAGAGCTTGGCATTAGTGTCAACAGGGGTCACCGTAGCGCTGTAGATGATTGATAGCATACTGTCGCTGAGACAGGAACAACCCGTCAGAAGAGCGCATGACAGGGATGCCGAGAAAGTGATGTAGAGCACCAAGGTCCATCATGGCGAATTCAGAGTGAAGGCGGGCTATGATACGTTGCAGTAGAGTTGCTGATGAAGCAGTAAGCACAGTGTCATCGACGTATAGGAGCATGTAGGCGACATCATCTCCATCTTTGTAAACAAAGAGAGACGTGTCCGAGGTCGACGCGGTGAAGCCAAGGTGCCGAATATACGTGGCAAACTGCTGGTACCAAGCCCGAGGAGCCTGCTTCAAACCATACAGAGATTTCTGTAAAAAGCAAACATGGTCAGGAGTAGACGGGTCGACGAAGCCGGACGGCTACTGGTAGTATATAGTCTCCTCTAGGTGATCATGAAGAAAGGCGTTCTTCATGTCCAACTAATGAATCGGTCAGGCACGAGAGACCGCAATGCTGAGGACGATGCGGATCGTGGCATGCTTGACAACAAGACTGAAGGTCTCATCGTAGTCAACACCGTGCTGCTGCGAGAAGCCCCGAACCACCCAACGTGCCTTGTGGCGAGCAAGCGTACCATCTAAGTGGAAATTATGTTTGAAGATCCACTTGCCTGTGACCAAATTGGCGCCAGGCGGCCGAGGAACAAGATGCCAGGTCGCGTTGTTGATCAGTGCTCGGTACTCGTGAGTCATGGTAGTGCGCCAATTGGGATCAGCTTACGAGCTGCGATAATTGGACGGTATCGGGGAGACGGCTGACGATGTAGTAGTAGCGAATAGGTTCATCTGTTCGACAGGAGGCTTTAGAGCATGTCATCGATCAGGTGATATGCAAAAGGATGTCCGGGGGTAGAGCGCCCTGCATGGGGCGTCGTGCTGGTGCAGGAGCCGGCAAGGGGGCCGATGGGCCCACCGGTGCCGATCGGCGAATAGCAGGGGCCCGTGGATGTGTACAGGTCGTGGATGACGATCGTACACAATCCCGAACCGATCGGCAGGGGGCGGTCGAGAGGCCGGCCAAGGCCGACGGGCAGCATGGGCTGGCGCCTAGGGAGCACCAACAGCAGCCGGACTGGCGGCAGGGGCTACTGCAGGCGCCAAAACAGTAGCGCCAGCCGGCCAGGCTGCAGGAGACGCGCCGCCTGCAGGAGATGTGGGCTTAGAGTGGGACGCGGTTGCTCAGCGCCCGCAAGGGATGGAGCGTCCGCGATGGGAGGTGGCTGCTCGACGCCCATGGAGGACGGAGCTACCGCTGGTGAGACGATGTATGGATCCTGCATATCGTCAACGACAAGAAATTCGAGAGAGGGAGCGACCTATGGAGAGGCTGTAGCGAAGGGAAAAATAATCTCATAAAAAACAACATGGCGAGACAGAATGACACGATGAGTAGTGTGGCGGAACCGCCGATTTAATTCGGGCTAAGTACACCTGCCACCATTAGCTCTCAGTGTACTTAGACCGTACTAAACCCGGTCGTCCGTCGAGAAGCCTTCGGCCCTCGATTCACACCAAAACCCAGAGAAACCGACAGCATACACATATGATCCTCGGTGGAGTCACAACAGTTACATCATCACAGGCAGTTGAAGAGATAATATATGGATAGTTAAGTTACAAACCAATTCGAATAAAATAGAGTTCAACATAGTTTCATATGTAAATAGCGTTCAAATAGTATCTCGCAGCGGAAATCCTAAAACATCATAGTTCACGATAACCAAAAGACTTGCAGAAGTAAAGTAACATCATGCCCACTGATGTCACTCCATTTGCCAGCTCAAGACGCTTCTTACTCCTGATGGTAACAAGCTTTTCCGCCAACACAGGCACAGAAAAGGAACTCTATACCTGTAACTCAAAAGCGGGGGCAAACCCTGAGTACTAATTACTCAGTAGGACTTAATGGATGTGGTTTACGGCTGACACAAAGCTTGCTTACTAGTCATGTGAGTCCTTAGCCATTGCTTTTAGATCAAAACATGAGTGTCAACCCATGCAGGATTTAACAGCTGCAGGGTTCATTATAGCAGTACATTATGATATCCATGAAAAATAACTTGCAGTATAGAAAAGCATAATAACCAATCATGTGGAATTTGAAATCATAAGTCATATCATAAACTGTTCAAGTCATTACTACGTTTGGACGTCAAAGGTATTGGCATTTTCACACCTGGTAAGCATCAGCGATTCGAATCGATTTGTAATTCCCGGGAATAACTAGAGATGCCAGGGGATATATGCTTACTAACCGTAGTGTTCCTCACATATAGCCCCTTTCTTTGCCTGACCCGTCCCAAGGGTCAAAACGCCCCCACCTAACCCCCGGAGGATAGCCGCCTAGGGAGCGTTACCTCGGCATACCGGGTTCAGCCCTCCCTAGACTACAAGCGCCCCCCGAGTCCGCCTGCCCTCTATTAGTGGATGGGCGGCATCTTGAACAGCGGGACGGCCCCAGAAAGGCTTTCACCAGTCCCATGGCCTGGTTAAACATTCTAGCAATATTATGCCGACCAATAGGCGAACAACGGACGGGGTCTTAATCGACTCGGGCGGAGTCCATAGTGCGACATCATGAAAGGTAACTACTGAGATAAATCTCCGCCCGGTCTCAATTTAGCATCAACATAACCATATCTCCCATAATAGTATTTCTTCTAAGATTTTTGAAATTACGTACGTGACGAGTGACTCATCTCACTCGTGTCTACTCGCACCTAACCATTCTAAGCAGACTCGTCCTGCGATCTCTATTTATAGGTGTTAGGGCCAGGGCGGACGGGATGTCTAATGCAGTTGGTTTCAAACAACTCCTGCTGCATATGTCTAATCATTAAGACATAAGATGTTTGCTGGGTAAAGTATGATTCTGCCTACCTTTCTCGCTAGGGTTAGCTTCCTCTGTTGCGAAGTCAGGTGCGGCCTGCGGGTACTCTTCTTGCTCCGGGTTCACTGGCTCCTGATCCTCGGGTTCTTCGACGAGTGGCAGCTGCTGCGTCAACTCTTCGTTTCCGGTGTCTATATGCATAACATTTGGTGCAAATGAGTGCAAGGAAAAGAAATGCAGGAGAATATATGGTACTAGAAAATCGTACAAACTATCATCTTAACATAAATATGTCCATTTGTGAATAAAAATGGGTTTCTGGGTTTTAATAGTTACGCAGCTCCGATTGATTTAAAATTTTTACAGCATGCACATATCATGTACAAGAAACTACCGACAAAATTTCAGCCCAATTGGATTAAAAATGAATTTATTAAAATCCTATCAAGTTAACAGCCCTTTTTCTTCTCGGATTCATCATTAATTATAGAAAGGGAATCTGACCATGAATTTTGACCAGTGACGATGATAAGCTACAAACTACTTACCCAAAAATTTGTAAGTGAAACACTTTCCATTTAACAGGACATCCATTTTCCATATTTAATTATAGAGGAAATGGACACGCAAGACAAAACAGTATATAAAGCATGCACATATATACTTTCTGGACTTTAGACATCGTGTACAAGCCATCCTATTTTTCCTATAATTTTCCTAGTAGTTTAAATACACTTTTTCCTATTTTCCTTTCTCAGCTAGCATCTTTTGTCATTTTCAAAACACCATCAAAAACTAACATGCAAGGTCTCATATTGTAACAGTGGACTAGCCATGCTGTGCAAAGTCCATGAAAAATACTAGAGAGTCATTTTGAGCAACTTTTATATAGCACCCAACCCACACTACAATAAATATATGTAATTCTCATGATAATGGAAAAACATCATGTAAATGAGCAATGATAGGGCTACAAACATTCATGCACTGTCCAAATACTCTAGACATGCCACTATCCAAGTTTCGTAGCGTTTGGAGATCATCTGTATCACTTTTGGTATTTACTTTGCTTTAACATACATGCAACAAAACCAGGGGTAAAATGGTACATTCACGGATCCACATCATACCGAGCCTATAGATCTACTCAAGGGGAACACAATGCAACAAAGTTTGTCTTTTTATGATTTTTATTTGATTTATTATGAATTTTCAAAGTTCAAACCGAGAAAAAGCAAAAAGAAAAAGAAAATTCCTAGATCTAAGGACCTCTGCGCAATTAACCCATAGATCCGGGGACTAGCTTGCAAGTTGTAAAACTCAAAAAACCCGAGGGCTAGATCTAAAAAGACCCGCCCCGTTTCTTCCTCCTCCCGCCGCGCGCGCCGGCGAGTTCCGGCCCGCCGGGGCCGCGACGCGGGGCGCTGGAGGTGCGCGAAGGTGAGGGCTTCAACCTGGGGTAGGTCTCGTCGACGGCGGTGGACGGACGGCAGTGTAGGAGGCGGCAAACTGCCAGTGAACCGGGACGGCGTCGGCGTCGATCTCGGCGTCGGGTGGGAGAGAGGCGACGAGATCTACGGCGTTGGATGCGCGGCGGAGTGGGGAGTGCGGTGGTGGTGGTCTCGGGGCGAGCAGAGGCCGGACGGCGGCGGCGCGAGCTCGAACCCGAGCTCGTGGCCGGCAATGGCGGCTCGATCTCGGGTGGGCGGCGCGGGGTGGAGAGTGCATGGGAGAGAGTGGAGTGGTTAGGGTTTGGGAAGGGGGTCCACTTCTCTCCCTTATGACGCGCTCGGGCGGCCGGCCGAGGCTCGCTGTACTCCCTATACGCCGGCGAGCCACGCGGCGCGCGCCGGTTCGCGCCGTGGGCGCGGCCGCGGATCGCAGGCCCCACCTGTCAGCGGCTGAAACTCTAGAAAAAGGAAAAATGTGTTTCTTCCCCTCCTGTATTTCACTGTTTTGGCGTATTTAGAGACCGAATTTGGAAAAAGTCCAATTGGAAGAAATGTTCTACTTGGAGAGATCTACAACTTTGTCAAAATGGACAACCCCAAATCCAAGTGTAAGTATGATTTAAATTCAAATTTAGTGATCAGCCCTGGGTATGGACAGGGTACCTTTACTGCTTGGAAAAAAGAAAAGTCCTATTTTCAAGCCTTTTCTCCCAAAATGCCTTTAGAGTGAGTTGTTTATAATTTCAAACCCTACAAAGTATTAAATGGGAGCTTTTCATAAAAGTGACTGTAAGTTGGAGAAAATTGAGGATGACTAAACTGGTCAGAATTGGACCGGTTTTCTTGGCTGATGGAGAATGGCTTGGACCACCATGTAAACTTCATTAAATGACTAAGACCCAATTGACAAAGTTGTTTATTTCTTGTATATCTACATTTTTGTCAATATGAGTTTCATCCAGATCCTAATAGATTTGGATTTTAGGACCATAAACATAGCAGAACACATGCATAAAAATCAGATTTCGAGTATCCCATCTCCTCCCATGTAAATCTTAACTTAATTATATGCAATCACATGATGCTTGATGATGCTTAGTGCATGATTAAGATATGGTAATGCATTTGAGATGCTGGAGTATCACAACCCATCCCCCTCAAATAAATCTCGTCCCGAGATTTTTGATGTGATGTGGTTGGATAAGTTAAAGTAAACGAGTACGTAAGAAGTATTAGCTACTGGCTTGAAGTGGATGGGAGAAAACCCGGGTATTTAGTTTGCAGATACTCTTCAGTTTCCCACGTTGCCTCTTCTTCGGAGTGATCACTCCATTGCACTTTATAAAAGTTGAAGGTATTTCGCCGCGTTGACCTTTGCTTTTGGTCCAGGATTTTTATGGGTCGTGCTTCATAGGTAAGGTCAGGTTCAATCTGAAATTGGGTTGTGTCAACTTCTTCTTCCGGTACTCGTAGACACTTTTTGAGTTGTGATATGTGAAACACATCATGCACGTCAGCGAGATGTGGTGGTAGCTCTAAGCGATAAGCAACCGGGCCACACCTTTCAATGATCTTAAATGGCCCCACGTACCTTGGTGCCAACTTCCCTTTCACCCCAAACCGATGTACCCCCTTCATTGGTGACACCCGAAGGTACACGTGGTCATTCTCTTCAAAGACTAATGGTCTCCTCCGTTTGTCAGCATAACTTTTCTGTCTGGACTGAGCTATTTTTAGATTCTCATGAATGACCTTCACCTGCTATTCGGCTTGTGTTACCAAGTCAGGACCAAAGGTGACCCGTTCCCCTGGTTCAGACCAGTTAAGTGGGGTTCTACATCTCCTACCATACAGAGCCTCGAAAGAGGCCATCCCTAAGCTTTTCTGGTAGCTATTGTTGTAAGCAAACTCTGCTAAGGGAAGGCATTCATCCCACTTGGTGGAATATGACATGACACAAGCTCGCAACATATCTTCTAGGATCTGATTCACTCTCTCGATCTGGCCATTGGTTTGAGGGTGGTAGGCTGAACTCCGGATTAACTCAGTTCTGAGAGCAGCTTGCAGTTGCTCCCAAAACCGGGACACAAATATCGAGCCTATGTTCGAAGTGACAGTTCTAGGAACCCCGTGAAGTGAGACAATCCTTGCTATATACAGCTCGGCATAAGTCTTAGCATGGTAGATTGTTTTCACTGGGATGAAATGAGCAGACTTTGTGAAACGGTCAATAATTACCCAGATAGAATCGTAACCCTTCTGAGTACGAGGCAGACCCACTACGAAGTCCATGTGGATATCTTCCCATTTCCATGCGGGAACAGCGAGTGGCTGGAGTGGGCCAGCAGGCTTTAGGTGGTCGGCTTTTATCCTCTGGCATACATCACATTCTGACATGTATTTGGCGATCTCTCGTTTCATACGAGTCCACCAAAACTTTTGTTTTAGGTCTTGGTACATCTTGTTGCTACCCGGGTGCATGGCGAGCACGGATGTGTGAGCTTCATCTAATATTTTCTTCCTCAACTCCATGTCCTTAGGTACCACTAAACGATTTTTAAACCATAGCACGCCCTGGTCATCAAGCGTGAAACAAGCATTTGTCTCTTCATCTATCCCCTCCCGAATGTCTGCCATACCACTATCTCGCTTTTGTACCTCTATGATCTACTCTTTAATTGAGGGTTCAATGATGAGGTTGTATAGCTCAGCGGGTTGATCACTGGGCATTTCAATATCATCTATCTCACAACATAGCACCCTGACTGTGGGCCGGGCTTCAATCATGTTGCAGTGAGCCCGACGACTCAGCGCATCTGCTACCACATTGGCCTTGCCGGGGTGATAGTGAATCTCTAAGTCATAATCTTTTATCAACTCCAACCACCGTCGTTGCCTCATATTCAGCTCGGGTTGTGTGAGGATGTACTTGAGACTCTTGTGGTTGGTATATATGTGACATGTGTTGCCTAGCAGGTTGTGTCTCCATATTTTCAGCGCATGCACAACCGCTGCTAGTTCAAGGTCATGTGTCGGATAATTTGTTTCGTGTTTTCTCAATTGGCGGGATGCGTAAGCAATTACTCTCCCTTCTTGCATTAGAACACAGCCGAGCCCATGGCCGGAGGCATCACAATAGACGTCAAACGGCTTGGTGACATCCGGTTGTGCTAGTACTGGTGCCGATGTTAAAGACTTCTTCAAACTTTGCAAGGCTTCCTCACATTTCGAATCCCATAGAAACTTTGCATTTTTCTTTGTTAGTGAGGTCATAGGCTTAGCAGTTTTGGAGAAGTCCTTGATAAAGCGGCGGTAGTAGCCCGCTAAACCAAAAAAACTCTGAATCTCGGTCACGGTTTCAGGCTGTTTCCAGTTCAGGACATCTTCTACTTTGCTAGGACCAACGGCTACTCCCTTCTCAGATAGAATATGACCCAGAAAACCCACTTTTTTTAACCAGAAAGCACACTTGCTGAACTTGGCATAGAGTTTGTGTTCTCTAAGCCGAGTGAGTACAATCCGCAAGTGCTCCTCATGCTCTTTTTCACTCTTGGAGTAGATGAGTATATCATCAATGAATACTACCACAAATTTGTCTAGCTCTTTCATAAACACTGAGTTCATCATATACATGAAGAAGGCCGATGCATTGGTTAACCCAAAAGACATGACCAGGTACTCATACAAGCCATATCTAGTTGAGAACGTTGTCTTGGGTATATCCGACTCTTTGATTTTTAGTTGGTAATATCCCGATCTTAGGTCTATTTTTGAGAAGACCCTAGCCCCAGCTAGCTGATCAAAGAGGATGTCTATGTGTGGCAGTGGATACTTGTTTTTGACCGTGACTGCGTTTAGCGGCCGATAGTCAACGCATAGTCTTTTTTCCCCTTGGTCCTTCTTCTCAACAAAGAGAGCTGGGCACCCCCAAGGTGAGGAGCTAGGACGGATAAAACCTTTATCTAGCTGTTCTTGTAACTGTATTTTTAGCTCTTTAAGTTCATCCGGTGCCATTCTATACGGCCTCCTTGAAACAGGTGCCATGCCGGGGACAAACTCGATGCTAAACTCTACCTCTCTATCCAGAGGGAGCCCGGGAAGTTCCTCAGGAAACACATCGGGGAATTCGCACACCACAGGGATCTTCTTAATTTCTTGCAATTCGGTAGCATTTACGGTGGGTGACATGTGCTTCTGATTTGGCATGTGGACCCTCAAGATTTTTCCACTGGTTTTAGACCTCAACTGTATTGTCCTTCTGCCAATATCTAGGACCGCATTATTATCCATCAACCAATTCATTCCCAATATAATATCAATCCCTTGGTGTGGCAGCACCACAGGGTCTATAGTGAAATCTTCCCCCCCTATGCATATGGTTAGTTGCCTTGCTATCAAGTTTGTGTTAATGGGGTTTTCTGGGGCAGATATGTTGTATTTCTCTTTTATGCAAGCAGTTTTTATTCCATGCCTTGATACGTATGACTGACTAATGAAGGTGTGAGAGGCCCCTGAATCAAACAATACCACAGTTGGGTGTCCATTCAGCATAAACGTACCAGCGAGGACCGGTTCTCCGGTGGGGATCTGCTCCATGTGAATATAGTGCACTTGTCCCTTCCGGGGTGCGGGTGCCTTGGGCTTGTTCGGCTGGCTGCCGCCTGCAGGAGTGGGGCCTTGAATTCTGCGTGGGGCACGGCACTCTCTGCTGAAATGACCCGTCTTGCCACAATTAAAGCAAGCGTTCCCAGTTCCTTGTGCGGTGGGAGCACGAGGTGCGGGAAGCTGTGGTGGTGCACGGTATGCAAGATACTGCTGCTGCGGAGGGGCTCTGTGGACCCAGCCCGACTGATTGGGCCGGACCACGAAACGTGGCTGCTGGTAGTGCTGCTGTGGAGGTCTGTAGGCTGCTTTCTGCTTCTGGAAGGATCCAGCAGCAGACGTGTTAGCCTGGCGCTTGCGCCTCTGGTCCTCATTTGCGACCCGGAGTCGATTCTCCATGTCAAGTGCGGTGTCCACCAAATCAGTGAAACTCTGGTAACGACGCCCCAAGTGAGTCTGGAGAGTGGGGTCAAGGCCGTTCAAGAGCCTAGTTGCTCGGCAAGGATCATCTGCCACGTCCTCCGATGCATACTGTGATAGGTTAATGAAAGACTGCACATATTGCATCACAGTCTTGTTGCCTTGCTTAAGCTCCCGAAATTCCTTCTTCTTCTGCTCCATCAAGCTGTTCGGGATATAGTGAGCCCGGAAAGCTTGAGTAAACTCCTCCCAGGTGGGCTCATGCCCAGCCCGCTGCATCTCGAGAAACGTGGCGTGCCACGCGCCGGCTGGTCCTTGCAGCAACTGTCCGGCAAACCGCGCCTTCTGTTGCTCGGTCAGCTCTGGAAGGAGTGTGAAATTGGACTTAATTGTGCGGAGCCAATCATCCGCGTCTAGAGGTTCAGGGCACTTCGTGAAGACGGGGGGTCGCAGTTCCTCGAAGTCCTTGTATGAGATGCCTCGGTTCCTGGGCTCCCGCGGTTGCAGCTGACCACGGCCCTAGCGTTCCTCTGCGAGCAGGCGGATCAGCTCGGCCTGCTGCATGACCAGGGTGGCTAGCTCCGGCGGGGGTGGAGCGCCGTTCGCATGTGGCTCCAACCCCGAGTGTTGCCCATTTCGAGTGTTCACCATCTGCAAGAGGGAGGTCAATCGGGTTTAAATCTGACAATTCCTTATTGCATTCGGATGCGCTGATAAAAAAAATCATAGTATCAAGGACAATATTGTTTATACATGAAATCATGCAATACGATATCGTATGATTTGCGATAAAGTGTTAATCCTCCTCTTGCGGCATTTGGGGAGTGACTACACTAGCGTACCTACCATCCCAGCGCTGCATCCCAAAAAGAGATACAAAGCCAATTTCATCCATTCAACCTACTCCAGCTACTCAAGAACGTATGATAGACTTCGAGTGAGAGTTTGAAAGTTCAAATACTACTTAAGGTCTTAGCATTACATTGTGGGATGGCGGCTTCAGCGACCAACCATCAAATGGCACATAGCAAGGTGTCCATCATTACATGAATGGCGTACACAAATGAGCTCTCACATCTCATCAAGGTTTTTAGTACAGCCATACATAAAGGCACGGAGCGGTGTAATACAAAATATCGCTGTCAACGTGCTAAACGATACACAAAAGCGCCTCATCCTCCTTCCTCATCACCGCTCCTCTCTAAGTCGCAGAGCGGCCTGTGGGGACGGAGCCCTCTCCTTCCTCCTCCATCTCCATCGCCTCGGAGGACTCCCTGTCCTGAGGGTCCTGCTCTGCTGGAGGCGGCTCGTAGACCGCGAGGCGCTGCTGTAGCTGAGCCACCTGACCCTCCAGCTCCTCCACTCGAGCACGCGCCTCCGCGTGCCTGTGAAAGTAGAAACGGCTCCTGCCCTCAGCGCGGTCATACATCCCGTGCATCTCACTGGCAAACTCCATACATGCTGCATAGGGTCGTGTGTCGGTGCGGGCCCTGAGCATGTCGTGGCGATGGACCCACTCGTCGTCCATCTCCTGCGTGGGGAGATAACGCAGGTCTGAGCGGCCCGCATCCTCCTCGGAGCTCAGAAAAGTGATAGCCGTCATAACTGCCTTCCGATAGGCTTCCTCCTCGTTCGCCCCGTAGACCACGATGGTGTGTGGGTTCGCGGAGTTCGGGTGTGGGATGACCACCCGGGCCCAGCAGCTCCCCTGCCCGTGCATGGTCTGCACGGAGTAGAAGGGACAGGGGCGGCGTCCCATCTGCCGCAGGGATTTGCACAAGATCCGAGAGAGGGTGCAGTCCTCCCGGCAGCGAGTGTGGAGTAGCTCGTCCTCTACCAAGGGTGGAGTGTGGGTCACTGGCGGGAGCGGGCGCCCCCTACCCCCTATGGCCTTACGCGCGGTCTGCTTGGTCCTAACCATCTGTTGGACACAAAAAGAAAGGCTTTTGTATTAAAAATTTTGAGTGAGTTAATACAATATTTTAATGCACCAATGAAAGGGAAAAAGATAAGAAACTTAAGTTCAAGATTTCTTTTGTATGCTTTTTAGCAAACACCCGTATATAATCAAAGTGATGAACACGATGCATGATTCGTTTGTACCGTCTCACATCACACATCCTAGTCTAATATATAATACCGGTTATTCGGTGACAATATGCACGGCACTCTCTATTGCAACTAGTCGTTCTTAATTTCGCGCGGAGTTAGTGTACCTGCAGAAAAATGCATGCTCATATATTACCACATAGTGTGGCATCCACGCCATTTTGCGCCGCGTGGAAAACGCATCTGTACGGTCCTCTGCTAGACCGGGCTGGCACCCACGCAAGCAAATTGAATCTTGCTGCGTCACAACAGGAGAATTGTCACAAACACACCAAAGGTGACCACCCCCCTTAAAACTTCTAGCCTACCAGCATGAATGCAGAGTTCACAACAATCCGCAAAACCCGATAGCATTCCTCCAGTACTGGGGATGGCTATGGCCAAAAAGTTGCTCTTCAAAGCGCCGAATATGCATATGAGTTCTATCTAGGTTAAAATGTTAGCGATGTCACCTGATATACACTAACATCCTTAATACGGGCATATCGTTTACTCTCATGTTCAATTTACTTGAAGCGGCTTTCGAAAATAGTTTTGTAAAAGAAAACGGGATAATATAACTGTTGTCTGTGTATGATCGGCCCTGATACCAGCTGTGGCGGAACCGCCGATTTAATCCGGGCTAAGTACACCTGCCACCATTAGCTCTCAGTGTACTTAGACCGTACTAAACCCGGTCGTCCGTCGAGAAGCCTTCGGCCCTCGATTCACACCAAAACCCAGAGGAACCGACAGCATACACATATGATCCTCGGTGGAGTCACAACAGTTACATTATCACAGGCAGTTGAAGAGATAATACATGGATAGTTAAGTTACAAACCAATTCGAATAAAATAGAGTTCAACATAGTTTCATATGTAAATAGCGTTTAAATAGTATCTCGCAGCGGAAATCCTAAAACATCATAGTTCACGATAACCAAAAGACTTGCAGAAATAAAGTAACATCATGCCCACTGATGTCACTCCATTTGCTAGCTCAAGACGCTTCGTACTCTTGATGGTAACAAGCTCCTCCGCCAACACAGGCACAGAAAAGAAACTCCATACCTGTAACTCAAAAGCGGGGACAAACCCTGAGTACTAATTACTCAGTAGGACTTAATGGATGTGGTTTACGGCTGACGCAAAGCTTGTTTACTAGTCATGTGAGTCCTTAGCCATTGCTTTTAGATCAAAACATTAGTGTCAACCCATGCAGGATTTAACAGCTGTAGGGTTCATTATAGCAGTACATTATGATATTCATGAAAAATAACATGCAGTATAGAAAAGCATAATAACCAATCATGTGGAATTTGAAATCATGAGTCATATCATAAACTGTTCAAGTTATTACTACGTTTGGACGTCAAAGGTATTGGCATTCTCACACCTGGTGAGCATCAGCGATTCGAATCGATTTGTAATTCCCGGGAATAACTAGAGATGCCAGGGGATATATGCTTACTAACCGTAGTATTCCTCACATATAGCCCCCTTCTTTGCCTGACGCGTCCCAAGGGTCAAAACGCCCCCACCTAACCCCCGGAGGATAGCCGCCTAGGGAGCGTTACCTCGGCATACCGGGTTCAGCCCTCCCTAGACTACAAGCGCCCCCCGAGTCCGCCTGCCCCCTATCAGTGGATGGGCGGCGTCTTGAGCAGCGGGACGGCCCCGGAAAGGCTTTCACCAGTCCCATGGCCTGGTTAAACATTCTAGCAATATTATACCGACCAATAGGCGAACAATGGACGGGGTCTTAACCGACTCGGGCGGAGTCCATAGTGCGACATCATGAAAGGTAACTACTGAGATAAATCTCGGCCCGGTCTCAATTTAGCATCAACATAACCATATCTCCCATAATAGTATTTCTTCTAAGATTTTTGAAATCACCTACGTGACGAGTGACTCCTCTCACTCGTGTCTACTCGCACCTAACCATTCTAAGCAGACTCGTTCTGTGATCTCTATTTATAGGTGATAGGGCCAGGGCGGCCGGGATGCCTAATGCAGTTGGTTTCAAACAACTTCTGATGCATATGTCTAATCATTAAGACATAAGATGTTTGCTGGGTAAAGTATTATCCTGCCTACCTTACTCGCTAGGGTTAGCTTCCTCGGTTGCGAAGTCAGGTGCGGCCTGCGGGTACTCTTCTTGCTCCGGGTTCACTGGCTCCTGATCCTCGGGTTCTTCGACGAGTGGCAGCTGCTGCGTCAACTCTCCGTTCCCGGTGTCTATATGCATGACATTTGGTGCAAATGAGTGCAAGGAAAAGAAATGCAGGAGAATATATGGTACTAGAAAATCGTACAAACCATCACCTTAACATAAATGTGTCCATTTGTGAATAAAAATGGGTTTCTGGGTTTTAATAGTTACGCAGCTCCGATTGACTTAAAATTTTTACAGCATGCACATATCATGTACAAGAAACTAGCGACAAAATTTCAACCCAATTGAAGTAAAAATGAATTTATTAAAATCCTATCAAGTTAACAGCCCTTTTTCTTCTCGGATTTATCATTAATTATAGAAAGGGAATCTGATCATGAATGATAAGCTATAAACTACTTACCCAAAAATTTGTAAGTGAAACACTTTCCATTTAACAAGACATCCATTTTCCATATTTAATTATAGAGGAAATGGACACGCAAGATAAAACAGTATATAAAGTATGCACATATATACTTTCTGGACTTTAGACATCGTGTACAAGCCATCCTATTTTTCCTATAATTTTCCTAGTAGTTTAAATACACTTTTTCCTATTTTCCTTTCTCAGCTAGCATCTTTTGTCATTTTCAAAACACTATAAAAAACTAACATGCAAGGTCTTATATTGTAACAGTGGACTACCTATGCTGTGCAAAGTCCATGAAAAATACTAGGAAGTCATTTTGAGCAACTTTTATATAGCACCCAACCCACACTACAATAAATATATGTAATTCTCATGATAATGGAAAAACATCATGTAAATGAGCAATGCTAGGGCTACAAACATTCATACACTGTCCAAATACTCTAGACATGCCACTATCCAAGTTTCGTAGCGTTTGGAGATCATCTATATCACTTTTGGTATTTACTTTGCTTTAACATACATGCAACAAAACCAGGGGTAAAATGGTACATTCACGGATCCACATCATACCTAGCCTATAGATCTACTCAAGAGGAACACAATGCAACAAAGTTTGTCTTTTTACGATTTTTATTTGATTTATTATGAATTTTCAAAGTTCAAACCGAGAAAAAACAAAAAAAAATAGAAAAATCCTAGATCTCAGCACCTCTACGCAATTAACCTATAGATCCGGGGGCAAGCTTGCAAGTTCTGCAAGACACAGCCCCAGCGCGTGAGGACCGGGATGTAAAACTTGAAAAACCCGGGGGCTAGATCTAAAAAGACCCGCCCTCCTTTTTTCCTCGTCCCGACGCGCGCGGCGGCGCGGCGCGCGCGCCGGCGAGTTCCGGCCCACCGGGGCCTCAACGCGGGGCGCTGGAGGTGCGCGAAGGTGAGGGGTTCAACCTGGGGTAGGTCTCATCGACGGCGGTGGACGGACGGCGGTGTAGGAGGCGGCGAACTGCCATTGAACCGGGACGGCGTCGGCGCGGCGAGGGCGTCGCGGCGGCGTCGATCTTGGTGTCGGGTGGTAGAGAGGCGACGAGATCTACGGCGTTGGATGCACGGCGGAGTGGGGAGTGCGGTGGTGGTGGTCTCGGGGCGAGCGGAGGCCGGACGGCGGCGGCGCGAGCTCGAACCCGGCAATGGCGGCTCGGTCTCGGGGCGGCGGCGCGGGGTGGAGAGTGCACGGGAGAGAGTGGAGTGGTTAGGGTTTGGGGAGGGGGTCCACTTCTCTCCCTTATGACGCGCTTGGGGCGGCCGGCCGAGGCTCGCCGTACTCTCTGTACGCCGGCGAGCCACGCGGCGCGCGCCGGTTCGCGCCGTGGGCGCGGCCGCGGATCGCGGGCCCCACCTGTCAGCGGCTGAAACTCTAGAAAAAGAAAAAATGTGTTTTCTCCTCTCCTATATTTCACTGTTTTGGCGTATTTAGAGACCGAATTTGGAAAAGTCCCAATTGGAAGAAATGTTCTACTCGGAGAGATCTACAACTTTGTAAAAATGGACAACCCCAAAATCCAAGTGTAAGTATGATTTAAATTCAAATTTAGTGATCAGCCCTGGGTATGGACAGGGTACCTTTACTGCTTGGAAAAAAGAAAAGTCCTATTTCCAAGCCTTTTCTCCCAAAATGCCTTTTAAGTGAGTTGTTTATAATTTTAAACCGTACAACGTATTCAATGGGAGCTTTTCATAAAAGTGACTGTAAGTTGGAGAAAATTGAGGATGACTAAACTGGTCAGAATTGGACCGGTTTTCTTGGCTGATGGAGAATGGCTTGGACCACCATGTAAACTTCATTAAATGACTAAGACCCAATTGACAAAGTTGTTTATTTCTTGTATATCTACATTTTTGTCAATATGAGTTTCATTCAGATCCTAATAGATTTGGATTTTAGGACCATAAACATAGCAGAACACATGCATAAAAATCAGATTTCGAGTATCCCATCTCCTCCCATGTAAATCTTAACTTTATTATATGCAATCACATGATGCTTGATGATGCTTAGTGCATGATTAAGATATGGTAATGCATTTGAGATGCTGGAGCATCACAAGTAGCAAGGTCAAGGCATCGATAGCCCTTGTGTGAGGAGGGATAACCGATAAAAACGCATGCTGTGGGACGAGGAACAAGTTTGTTTGCAGCAGTGGTGGAAAGATTAGGATAGCACATGCAACCAAACATACGAAGATGCTCGAGGTCGGTAAGCATGCCATCAGGAAATTGGGAGAGTATGCGATTATGAATGTTGGAGGATGGACGCCGATTAAGGAGTTATGTGGCTGTGGCTACCCTGTTTGGATGTGCAGTATTTTTGTAGTTTTTAGACAATACTATGGTGTTAAACAATACTGTATTATTTGGTTAAAAAAATATTTTATTTTATTTTTAGAAAACACAGTTTTAAAAACTATGGTTCAGCCAAAACCACGGTGCTGTGTAACAAAGTTTTCTTCTCAACGGAACTCTGATGGCCTGTCTCGGTGTCGCTCGAACGCTTCCGGTCTCCGTCCCTGCTCTCCGCCGTCGGCACCGCTCCTCCACGCCGGTCCTGGATTTGGCCGGCGTCCCCGCAGATCCATGCCAACCCTGCACGCGCCCCGCCTCCTGCTGCCATCGTCCCCGCACGTGCTCGTTGGCTTCCCTCCTGTTGCGCCACCGCCGCCGCCGCCGATGACGTGTGATCCGCTGCTTCTCGCTGTTTGTCGCTGATCCCTCACCTTCCCGCAGTTTCGTTGCTTCTCAGTTCAATTGGATCCAAGCTGCCCCGCCGGTGGTTCGATCTGGTGTCAGATCGGCTATGATTTAGATCTCATGAATACTTAGGTACTTGATCCGGTCCGGCGGTGAGGGATGGAGACCTGTACATCGAGTACGCAACGAGTTCTATGCAGGAGAGACTGCCGTTGATCATGAGTTGCTCCGTTCTCTTTTTTTTTTTCTTCTTTTCTGTGTTCTTTTTTCCAAGTGCACAACCTAGAGCAAGGCATGGCTGCTGGGTGGGCATGATTTTTTTAGCAATATTAGACAACTTGCTTAAAGAGAAGCTGGTTATTTTGTGCACGTTATGTTTCTCTCACGTGTGTCACGGTTAAAGACATTATTATATTACTAGAATATTACGGTTTTACTGTGGAATCAAACGGTCGTTGGTTTCAAGCCATACTGCGTTTTTATTGAAGTATTCAAATACTATAGTATTGATGTAACAGCCAAAAAATACTATGGTATTCTAATATTATGGTTTTGAAATACTTCACTACCAAACATGTCCTTAAGGCTTCAGCCCAATATTTGGGTGGCATGGAAGCATGGAGGAGGGTGCGAGTGGAGTTGTTTAGAGTGCGAAGGATAACTTCGCCTTTACCATTTTGTGGGCAGGCGTATGGGCAAGAGACGCAGCAGGGTGCCACGGGAGGCAAGAAAGGAGGCGGTGGTATTGTTAACGAACTCTCGACAATTATCAGCCTGGAGACATTTGATGGGTAAGCCGAATTGTGTAAGTGCGTACAGGAAGAAATTAATAATAAGTTGGTGTACTGCAGACTTGCATTGCATAGGAAACGTCCAGCAAAAATGACTAAAATCATCCAAAATAACAAGATAATATAAGCACCCAGAAACACTAGCGACGGGGGAGGTCCAGATATCACAATTGAAGCAACTCAAAGGGAGCGGAGGTGCATGAAACTGAACTAGAAAAGGGTAGCCGCGTATACTTACCAAGCTGACAAGAGTGACAAATAGAGCGGTCTACTTTATTACATGAGAGGACTCCTAAATTATGTAGTGTCGCTATGACAGCGGGAGCGGGATGATAAAGATGCCGGTTCCATACGGTGGAAGGGACTGCGAGGTGGGCATGAGCGACGCTGGAGTGGCCGGCGGGAAAGGTGTAGATGTCGCCGGAACTAGTAAGGGATCAAATTAGCCATACCTTCCTCTAAACAAAACCCACAATAAACGGACACACCCCACAATTAGCCAATCGGTCACTAACTGTTTGAGAAAAAAAACATGGCGCTCAAAAGCCGGACAACTAACCGTAATCGTCCAACGCCTTCGTCTCCACCTCAATCTTTCGCGTGAGATCCTCCCGTCCTCTCATGCTTCATTAACCCCATGCGCGACCCCTATAAAAGGTCCTCCCCATCTTCCTCTCCAACTCACCCCACAAAGCTAATCTTTCACCCCTGCCTCCCCTCGCTCCGTCGGTCGTCACCACATCCAGCCAATAAAAATGTCACGCGTCACAGTTGCCGTCCTCCTCTACGTCCTCGCCGTCGCCACCCTCGTCGCGGCGGAAGCCCCGGCGGAGTCACCGAAGGCATCCGAGGCCGTCGGCACTCCCGCCAAGGCACCTGAGACTGCCAAGAAAACTGCCCCGCCCGCTAAGGCTCCCGAAGCCGCCGCCGCCCCCGCCCCATCGTCGTCTAGGAAGTCTGGTCCAACTCCGGCTGCCGCGCCGACCACCGTCTCCACTGCGCCGTCTTCCACCGTCTCCACACCGGCTTCTTCCACGGACGAGGAGGCGTCAAGCCCTCCCTCGCCATCCACCTCCGCGGCGGCGTCCCCTGCTGCTGAGGTGCTAGCTGAGGCACCGGCCGCTGATAGCTCCGGTGCTGCTACTCTTCGAAGCGGCGCCGCCATCGCTGGCGCCGCCATCGCCGCCGTGATCTTCTACTAAAATTCACCGGGGAGCGTATCGTGGTGGACCGCTAGGGTGGAACACGTAGGGCAAGAGGAAGGAAAGATTGGCTGTGCCGTCATTGCTCGCTCGTCTGGTTGGGATCGGAGGGAGGTCCTGTTTTTTATTTTGCTTTGCTCATTTCGTTTGCTCTGGCAACGACATCATGGGGTCAACCGTTAACTATATACAACTGATGAATATATTCGATTAAATTGATACTACAACTTGTCTATATCATGTTATTGTGATGGCTTCTTCTCTTATATGATTGGTTTAACATACAGGCTACCCTCTCCGAATTTAAATATAATAAATCGCAGTTGTTGTTTTTTCAAAACTTCAATCGTTCATCTATTCAAAAAATTTGTGTAAATATAAAAAGAAAAGTCAGGCTCGAACTCTTTATAATGATAAAATAAATCACAAGAAAATAAATAATAAATTATAACTTTTTAATAAAGCGAGCAATTGAAATTTAAAAAAAAATCAACCACAAATTATATTTAAATATTGAGGGAGTATTATATTAATTAACTCAGGCATTAATAAATCATAGAAGATGTTAAAAGGTGAGTAAATTATACTACCGGTCCTTAAACTTGAGTGGGTGTATCATCCCGGTCCACGACTCCTAAAAATGTCCATTCACTTATAAATTGTGTTCGTGTCTCATCTGAGGTCCAAACGGGTTTTGCACGGTAACGTGGCATACTGACATGGATGATGATGTGGATCCTCTCATATGAGGCTCATGTGTCACTCATAAAAACACATCCATACAAGAAGTAAAATCATTAAGTACAAAGGCAATAGTACAAGGCTAACCACGAATTGCCGCGAATTACAAACAAGCACGAGCGCCTTGGCGCAAAACATCTGGGAAAAAAGGGAAACGCAACACGCCGCCGCACTCTCCAGTCTCCAGTCTCCACCGCCAGCCCTAATCGTCGGGGCCTCTCCCCAGTTCCGCTTCAGTCTTCACTCCCCGCCACCAATTCGTCCCCGCCGCGTGCGGCTCCAAGCCTAGGGTTTGGGTTCTGCTCGCTCGCTCGTTCGCTGGCTATCTCGCTCGCTCGGGGGCCTCGCCGCCGGGACGCCGGAGACGCTGGTGCAGCCGGTGGGGCAGAAGCGGCTGACCAATGTCGCGGTGGTGCGGCTGCGCAAACACGGCCAGCGCTTCGAGATCGCCTGCTTCCCCAACAAGGTGCTCTCCTGGCGCTCCCGCGTCGACAAGGACCTGGACGAGGTGCTCCAGTCCCACACCGTCTACTCCAACGTCTCCAAGGGCGTCCTCGCCAAATCCAAGGACCTCGTTAAGGCGTTCGGCACTGACGACCGGACCCAAATCTGCATCGAGGTACCCCGTCCAGTCCCCCTTCTCCCCACGCAGTGGATTGGGTGGGCACTGCTAGTGCTGCCTGGCAGGGTCCCTTTTTTTTTTTTTTTTAAAGGGATTAGCCCATTTCTATTACCGAGATAACAGAAGTACAAAGTTCTCGGACAGAGACAAGACAGGATAGAGATTACAAACAGCGCCGATTTACTACCACTACTGGCAGGGTCCGGTTGATTGATTGATTGATTGATTTTGCTAGGAAGGGTCCGATTGATTGATTGATTTGCGGTCTGCTTCTGCTGCTTTCAGATTCTGGAGAAAGGGGGGCTCCAGGTCTCCGGCAAGGAGAGGGAGGCGCAGCTCTCCAGCCAGTTCCGCGACATCGCCACCATCGCCATGGAGAAGACGGTCAACCCTGAGACCCGCCGCCGCTCCTACACCATCACCATGATCGAGCGCCTCATGCACGAGATACACTTCGCTGTCGACCCGAACCTCACCTCCAAGGAACAGGTAACGAGTTTGGCGAACACTTCTTCAGTGACCACTTACCACTGTTGGAGTAGATAGAATATTCTGAGTACAATGTGGTTTCTGTATGTTTGTACTCTTCTGTGCTAGAATTTGGAATCATCATCTTTAGGCTGCAGTGTGTTTGTCATAGGGAACATGGAACAGTTTAAGGGCTATGATCGGGTTCCTGTGCAATCATCATGTTGTTTGCCAATTTCAAAACCTAATGCACTTTACCATCATCTGTATACTACTAGAATCCAAAGATGGTCATCGCACACATTTACATGTCTTAAACCTCAGTTCGAATGGACAGTTTTAGATACCTCTGGGCATATGACATTTTAGATTTTTTATTTACTTTGTTATGCATCTTTTCTGGCCATACTCTTCAAAAATAAGTGCACTGTTAATTGCAATGATAGTGTTTTGGATGCCCATTAGTGGTGGATCAAATACCTTGGGCTGTTACTCATCTATGAATTTTTTTCTATAGTTGGTCAGTTTTTTCGGCTGTTGTGCTAGATTAAAGCAATAAAAGTGGTTGTGAATTCATTTCACTTTTCTCGTTCTTTGGAGTTGCAACTTAACACCAGTAACTTTGATATGTCCTTATTTGTGGTGATAATGCTATCTGGAGTCTTGAGATACTGTTTTTTTTTAAAATAATTATAACAGTAGTAGTAGCAGTCTGTCTAGCACAATTCTATAGAGATTTCCTGTTTAGCTATTAGGTCTGACAATTGGCTGGATGTGAAAAAAAAAAGTTTAAGTAACTCCATATTTTGGATGGAATTGGTGCCAATATCGCTAGCTGGTTAGGTGACTGACTATGGATTTTTTTTGTTACAACACTTAATCCAACATCATATACGGCATAACAACAGAAGATAGTATAATAATTGTTTGCATGGCCATTGATTGTGTATAAGATGCACTTTGGGGTCTGCATTGAATGTATGCATTCTGTACATGATAGATACAAAGCTAGTTGTGCATCTGAAGTTCGTCTATCTTCCATCTTATGCATTTCCAAAGGTGTTCGCTGCACACACTTCCATGATTTGACCTCAGTTCAAAGTAACAATTTTAGCTACCTCTGGGCATGTGGCATTTTAGATTTTATTTACTTTGTTATGCATTATTTCTGGCCATAATGTTCAAAATCTAGTGCACTGTTAATGGCAATGACAGTGTTTTGGATGCCCATTAGTGGCTGATCAAATACCTTGGGGCTTGGGCTGTTACTTTTGTCTATGCATTTTTTTCAGTAGTTGGTCAGTTTTTTTTGGCTGTTGTACTAGATTAAAGCAATAAAAGTGGTGACGTGACTTTATTTCTCGTTTCTCGTTCTTTGGTGTTGCAACTTAACACCATTAACTTTGATATGCCCTTATTTCTGGTGATAATGCTTTCTGGTGTCTGGAGGTACTGCTTTTTTATGATGACAGTATTAGCAGTCTGTCTACAACAACTCTATAGAGATTATCCTGTTTAGTGCCTAGGCCTGACAATTGGTTGGGTGTAAAAAAGGCAAGTGGTTTCCTATTTTGGATGGAATTGGTAAGGCTCCAATATCACTAACAGGTTGGGTGACCGATTGAATATGGATTTTTTGTTTTTTTGCAACACTGAACCTAACATCATTTCTAGCATAAAAGAGGATATAATAGCAGGGTTTGCATGGATGTTGCTTCTGAATTTGTATGTCAATGAATGGGTTGGCCGTATGTTGTACTAGATTAATAAAACAAGAAAAATGATGTCTTGAGAGTTCATTTCTCGTTCTTTCGAGTTGCAACTTAAGACCATTAACATTTATGTCCTTATTTGCTGTGATAATGCTTTCTGGAGTCTGAAGATACTGTTTTTCTTTTAAATTATAAAGTCTCTCTAGATTCTAGCACAGTTCTATAGAGATTGTCCTGTTTAGGTTTTTAGGCCTGGCAATTGGCTGGATGTGAAAAAAAAAAAAGAAGATAAGTGACTTCCTATTGTGGATGGAATTTGTAAGGCGCCAATATGGCAAACAGGTCGGGTGACTGACTGAGTACGGATTATTCATTTTTACAACACTAAATCCAACATTATATCGCATAACAGGAGAAGATAGAATAGCAATTTTTACTTGCATGGCCATTGATTGCGTGTCAGTTGCATTTTGGGTCTGAATTGAATCTGAATTTTTATATATTTCGATGAATGATTGGTTGTTTGCTTATATAGCGTAATATTTAGAAGTGCAACATCATTATGTGCATTCTGTAAATGATAGATACAAAGCTACTTGTGCATGTGAAGTTCTTCTATCTTCCATCTTATGCATTTCCCACATCTGTGTTCTCTTTAGTCTCGCAGGCTCTAAAAGTTATCAAGAAGCTCATATTGCACTTCCCCATAAAGCGCGCACCACTAAGGGTGCGGTTCACTGCACCAAAGCCTAATTTTGCAGGCCTGATGGAGAAGGTTGCTGAATGGAATGCTACTGTCATTTCAACAGATGAATCTGGCACTCAACCTTGTATTATGAGTATATTAATTCTTGTTTTTTTTTCTGGCTATTCCTGTGTCACATGATTCAGATGTCTAGTAGTTAAATCTATGTATATCAGTAAATCATCTAGAGCCTTGCTCCATGATACCTAGTCAGTGTTTCAAAAATCAAAAGGCTCCAGGTGGGCCCTGGGAGGTGCTAACACCTGATCTACTGTTAGAAACAATAGGTGTGGATTAGGTGCCTCCAAAGTGGGTTTATTTTGGGTGTGAGGTCTTGTATGCTGTACTGTTCTAAGCCTACTTAGCCTGATCTAATATTCTCCTGTTTGATGCGTTCATTTGCTGAAGTAACTATCTATCTAATATTACATGTAACTGTGGATAATGATTTACAGTTATGAGAGATTGAACCATCAATTCTGCACTCATGCGAGGAGCGTTTGAAGGCTGTGCAAAGGGAGGGTGGAGGTACTATCTGTGTCAGCACATGCAGAAGGTGGCCCATCTGTGGAGCAACATGACAACGTTGAAGTGCCACCTCAAACGGAAGCTGCGAAGGATTCTATTGCTATTGCGCAGATAAGCGATGCGACGCAGAAACAGAGCATCTCTACTGAGAGCCAGGGCAACGCACAAGGCAGGCAGCAGAGGAGGTGCAAGGAGTGTGATGTGCTCGTGGAGGACAAGCTGTACAGAGAACACTGCAAGAGTGGGTGGCACAAGCATAACTACACACGCCACAAGAAGGGGCTCCCGCCTCTCAGCCAAGAGGAGTGCCTGGTGGAGATGGTGCTGGCCGACTCCAAGGACATCAACGACTACGACTTTTGACGCGAAGCTTTAGAAGCTGAGCAGCGTGGGTTGTTGGGCACACTGAATTGAGGCCACTAATTCTGTTATGCTATATGTAAACATATTATATGCTATTCATGGGGTTGATGAGATCTCCGTAGTCTGTATAAAAAATCAACTGAGTGCATGTCAACTAGTTCGTATATAAATGTAGTATAGGTAGACAGACTTGTATGTAGACAAAAATACAGTAGCTAGTAGACATCTATAGCCCGCTGGTGGATCGCAGGCTGCCGCAGAATCAATCCATTGTCATGTCCACGTTGGTATGGAGGTCACTGAGCTTCCCAGCCTCGAAAAGATCCCGCTGGGCATCGGTTGGGAAGCCCTCGAAATCTTGCTCTATTATCAGCATCATGAACTCCTGGAGTTGTAGGGCCTGGTGTTCCCCACAGTTTCTGCTCAACTGAAAAACTCCTTCCGCGTCATCTCTAAAGACGTCCTTGGCTTCAAGTGGCGAGCCGCCTGGATTTTTCTGGTTCCGTTCCTTTTCTGCTAGAGCAATGGACTTCTGGACTGAAGTCTGCATATAGATGTTCTTGCATGGGATCTTACCGGCTATCCAGCCCTTGTACCTCTTCAGAAGAGTAAGCTTGTCGCGCTCAGCCGGGGTCAGTGCCAGGTAGATCCTTCGTAGATTGGCGTGTAGTTCATTGCCTGCCTGGGCTCCATGAGGTCAATATTGTACCGGATCAGGTACCCATATCTGGTGTCCCCCATCTTGATCAAGTCCAGCCATCTCTGTATGTCTGGGGGAATTACCGGCGGCAAGGCCTGCTTCAGGGTCACTGCCAAGCTCCAATAGTCTAGACCTCCAGCTGCCTGGGTGAACACCTGGATGTGCACCGGGCCAGTCATTCGCACCTCAATCCTGCCCGTGTTGACTATGAAATTCCGAGGGCCGAAGGCGCCGGTGAGGGTGTAACCAAGGCTGTGGAGGCTATACACGTTCCGAAACAAGCGTCGGAGTAGCTTAAGCAATTTGGGCAGCGCTCTTCTCTTCCATAACTTCGTAATGGGGGTCAGAAGTCCTCCGGGCACCCGTACACTCTCGTAGACCATTCATTCATTTGATAATAGAAAAAAAAAAAGCAAAATAAAGCAGAGACTCAAGTAATCGTTCAGGCCAATAAGCAGCCCAACATTGCTAACGTACTCTACGGCTGCCTATAGCTCCACACCAATTCCATTCATTCGTCAGAAGGAACTGTCGCCACGGCAATTCAGCCTATAGCTAGTGGTCTGGTTGCCACCCTGACCGCGCGGCAAGCTGCTGCTTGCGCCGGCCCCTCGACAGCTAGCTAGGCCTGTGTGTCGGTTTTAGCCCCGTATGGTGCAAAATTAACCCCGTAAGTAGCTGCGAGATCCGGCCGGCCGCCGGCTGCAGTGGTTCCTCTCCTCCGGTGTGTCGTGCCGGATCGGAGCGGGAGAAGAAGAGAAGAAAAACCAAGTCCTCCCGTGCTCGTGCCCCTAGCCTCGATCGCGCACGTTTACAAGACGCAAGAAACCAAATTAAGCCTGCAGGCTGCAAGAGATGACGATCGAGACTGATCGATCGAAACAATCCCTATAGCTACCCGGCGTTCAATTCGGATGGAGCCTGCCGCTCCCCTGCCCCTGCGCTCTGCTCTGATCGCAGGAGCTAGCAGAGAAGGTCGGTCGCCTGCCTGCGCGTCGACCGACGAGTCGACATCGTCCATCAATCTCGAGATCGACCCCCCAAGAACAACCCGCCTGCTACTCCGCTCCCATCGGCCATCGCCAAACAAGGACGCAATCCATGGATCGACCCCCCAGGAACACCCGGCCCTCCACCCCAAGAACATCTATCGAACCCTAGCTCCCACGACGACCAACAACGGAATCCCGGACGGTCGAGGCAGACCCGGCGCGGCGATTGCATAGGAGATCGATGAATCCCGGAGGCGACGCGGCGAGGAGGACCGCGGAATTGGAAGAATTGGTGGGAGCCGAGGCCCGAGCAGAGGAATCGATCGATGATAAGTCGCTGTTCTGCAGGAACCCTCGCCCCTCTGTTAACGGCTACTACCCGTTTATTACCGCATGTAGTGCACCGGGCGGGGGGCGAGAGTGGCCGCCAATCTTAATTTCCCGGGCCTATTGTTGTTTTCCATGGGCCGGCCCACGTACGTCCTCTGCATGCTGCTGCCTACTCCGTTCTCTTTCATTTTTTTTGTTTGTTTTTCCTATCTTGTTTTCTTTCTCTCTATTTGCTGGAAACAATCTAGAGAAGCTAGCCTTGATATGATATACAAATAGAAATGACACTTTATGCTACACGTCCTAAATTATAAGTCATATATTTTGCTCTGGTGTATTGGATGATTGGTTGTCGGTTTAATATATCTTTTTCTTATGATATTTGTTCTAATGAGCTGGTACAATTTAGTTTATGTGTAAGATTTGCCTCCCGCTTAACATGCTTGCTTAGAAAGTAAAATACTACTAGCTTTAAAAACAATTCGTTCATTGAATGATCTGTAGAAAATGTAGGTTAGTTCCATACACGCTTTCATCCTATAAACATTCGACGGATTGCATATAAAATATCGGAAAATACTGTATTTTAAGAACACACTTGAAACCAAGCAAATCACAGAAACACGTGGGGTTACTTACATAGAAACTTCATAAACCATCGCGACACTCCAATGCAATTGCGATCATAAAAAATATCTTTGATAAGGTAAATAAACCATTTATAATTACAAAGTATACAAACGAGCTAGCAGTGTGCTCACAGAATCTTGAGTTATACTTTATTTAAAATTTTAACAGAAAGCAGTATGCAATAAAATTGGGCAAAAAGGGTACGGTCACAACACACCATGTTCTGTGTTCGACCAAGTATAGCAAGTATATCACACAGATGAATCATTACAGGCGATTTCAGAATGATACATTTACATAGTCCAATAAGTAATCCAGCATCTCATGCTTTTACACTTTACTACTAAAAATGCACGCGCGTCCCGCACGTGACAAAATGAAAAAAAATTATATATTTGTAAAAAAAATTTAAAAAGTTACTTATTAACAAGCAAAATAATAGTTGGCAATAAGATTACGGTGTTGAGCATTATAAAATTTATTTGGTTTTAAAACGAAATGTACTTGTGTTTCTTAGCCTAAAAAATTTAAAGCTTTCTTATTGATCAACTTTGGCACTTCTATCAAGTTAGCTACTATTTAGAACACCAATTTTTTGAACAAAAGCAACTGTTCTAAATGGGCCAAAGCCTAGCCTGTTTGAGACCTGTGCATGTCGTGCTGCCCTTCTCACCCCGCCCATAACACACTAACCCCGCCCTATCACTCGCCCATCATCGCGCTCTCTCCTCTCCACTCTCTCTTCTCTCTCGGCGGGAAAATGGCTAGAATATTATTCTTCTGTAAGTGTAAAAAAATTATTAGAACAATTACAAAAAACATGTATAAAGAAGAATTAGATCGTGAAATGCTAGAAACAATAGGAAAATAAAATCAATTATTGAGACAGCCCAGAATGGTCTAAAGTGGGCCGTGAGAATAAAAAAATATGTTGTTTAATTAAAAATCTAATTTGAAATAATGCAATTTAGTTCAAATGCTTCATCATACTGCATCATCACAGGTAAATTATTCAAATAGTAATAAACAAGGTAAATTAAACTAAAGCTTAAACTTTTATTCCAAACTCCTGAACAAAAAGAAATTTAGATTGCACTAAAAACATATATTTTATTTTGAGCAATGCATATTAAAATTCATTAAGGCTCATAAACCTATGGGATCATAATTATACTTAGCACAAAATATGCCATAACATACTTGAAATAACTTAATGTTCACTATATAATCCATAGGAATAAAATCAAACCGCAATAGGAAAACATATGGGAATTACAGTTATTCTCAGCTTACTTAATCTAAAACTATGTTCAATGTACTAAATAAATGAGAAATAAGTAAAATCTTCTAGAAATAAAATAAATAGAACCCTAGATTGCACCACCCACTACGATGTGAGCTCAGATGGTATCAGGCACCTAGGAGTCGACCGCCACCCAGAAAGTTGTGAGTGGCCCGAGGTAACCTTAAGCTCACAAACGCTCTCACCTCTCCCGCATCTATGCTCAGTCGTCGTCTCTTTTCTTGCTCGCAGTGCCAACACTCGTTAGCTGTGCGAGTGTGTGCTCGACAAGTATGGTTGCCAGCGTTAGCCATTTTTTTCATCTATTTTGTGCAAAAGAAATTACCTAAACCATTATAATATTATAATTGCACTCCAAATTTGAACTTAAAGCTTATTACAAATAATGAGTACATTGAGAATACTAATATCCCATAAATTTAATTAATGTCAATGCAATTTATTCTCATAGAATTTGCGAGAAAAATTCTCATATTAATTTATGCAGACTCAGTGGATAATTATGCGAAGTTTCAGTATGGTCAGTCTGGTGAAGGCCCAACCTGCCACTCTGGCCCATCTCCCTCCCTCTAGACTCCGCCTCACACACTCACACACTCGAGCAGGGGCGGCGCAGGTGGTTCCCTGCCTTTCCCGTTTGCTACACGAGCCATGGGCGTGTATGCAGAAGGTTGAGATACGGATATATTGACTCTGCTCTCCCTTTGTTCTTGCACGTGCTTGCTCAGGAATGTTGATGTTGTATGCTGAGATCTTCACGAAACGAGCAGTAAACGAGCAGTATTCAGCAGAATTGCCGGGATTCGGGTCTGCCTTACTCAGTCACTCGTTCTCTACTGTTGATGGCCATCGGGCCTGATTTCTGCCTCACTCAGTCTGCTGGCCATCAGGCCTGATTTTGAGGCCCTTTTTTATTAGGAGACATCATTTTTTTTGTAACACCCCTTGTGGCACCGAATTCTTTGGATCTGAGCATCGCTTTTTGTTAACCATGTTTATCCTCTTGGCATGAGCTTGATGAACGATTCTTATATACAAGGTTGTCTATAATTACAAAGGCGATTTGGTATTAAATCCATGCATGTATATAGATCGTTAATCGGCATTTGATCAATTTGCTATATCCCCTGATGTATATCTGGGCCTCATGAATTTTACCGTTCTCTGATGTATATCTGGGCCTCATGAATTTTGTTGTGAAAGAAAGGAATATGGGCCTCCAATCCTCCATACATATGGTGTTCGAGGTGTTTGATTTTAGGACTCCAAAATCTCATGCATAAACTATGCGTGGGTGAAAAAACTGGTGAGAAAAAACAAAGAAAGAATTACGGCGACAACTAATTAGCATGGCAGGAACTCAACGTTCTGGCCGTTACACCGGTGGGCCCATGGAAGATGGACGTATAATATACATTAGATCTAAAAAAACCGGAAAAAGCTAACGGTGGATAATAGATGAGGCTAGAAATATATACGGTAAAAAATGTTTAATTTTAAATGGAACTTTATTAGTTTAGAAAAACTACACATTTGGGCTCTCTATGCACTGAACTTTGACGTTCAAGACCACCAGGATCAAAAATTGCTTCAACACCGCCAACATTTACCAGAAACTCTGAACCTGGCAGTAATAGAAAATTGTGAGGGCAACCTTCAAGTTTTTATGCATACACATCTGATATACAGAGAAAACCTGCAGCTGCAGGCATCCCTACACACATCAACAGCAAGTTGTCACAGGAATCAAAACACGTTGGACCTCCCATCGACGGTGTAAAGCAGCAGCAAGCGCCACTTCACAACTTGCACCCTGTCGGTGTGAAGTATTAGCATGTCTGGCAGTTTGACACCCTATAGGTGTGAAGTATTAGCATGTCTGCATCTTGACACCCTGTAGGCGTGAAGTATTTATGCCAACAACATTGATTCCCATGTCAAAAAAAAAAAGGAAAATAGAATTCCAACAAGGGAGAGGACCTAAATCTAATCCATTGTCCTACTGCATAACCATCAAAGTTTTTTTTTTGGTGAATACGCAGGAGAGCTGCGTATCTTTGTATTAAGAAGATGAATAAGTCAAGTACAAAGCACAGGCCACTGAGGTAGCCTGCAAACACTCACGGGATTACTCACACACTAAAGAACCAAGACTCTCCGTAAACATTACAAGCTAAACAACTAGACAAACACAAGTCGAGCGATCAAGCGACAAGCGCAGCTTCCACGCCTTGTCCAAAGAAGGACGATGGCGGGAAGAGCTCGGCGATCGCCTCCCTATGGCTAGCGGAAAGATCGTTGGAGAAGATGCTGTCATAGTCTTTAGCTGCCGTGGTCGACACAGGCACGTCCGGATCCTCATAACCCAGACGCCGCCTCAAAAGAATCTCTCCACGCTTGGCCACCGGCACACTTGCGAGCTTGTGGGCAGCGAGCCTCCTGCTCCTGAGGGGTGGCTCCCTAGTCATGCAGTTCTGGATTGCCCCAGCGTCACAGGAGGTGGCGGGCGTGTCCAACAACCTGGAGATGGGAACCTGCACCTTGGCAAAGAATTCTTGAGCGTGCGTGTTGACATCGTCATCATGAACCAACGCAACCACCCCGGAGGTCAGGACAACATCTGTAGTTCCCACATCATGAGCACCCGGGCCAATAACCGCCGCCTCCGGCAGCAAAGATTGGAATGCGGCGATGGTTCTGCGTTACCAACAATAGGCGACAACGACTGGTCCTCCTCGGAGTCCACAACCAAGGCAGATAGCTCATCCAGCATCGGGTCAAAGGCTAACACCTCCGCGAAGCTAGGGCACTGCCGCTCAAGTGTGCAGGGGTCGGCAGACATTGACCATGCCGTTGGTGCACCCACAGGCGTCACCGCCTGATAGATGGCCCACATGCAAGCACCCGGTCCACGCCCAAGCCGCACCACCGAGGTGCACCTCCGAGGAGCCTAAGGACTGCCAGAACTCTGCCATCACCAGAGCCGACGAAGAAGAACACCGAGATCGCGACTGGGCCTTAAGCTCCGCATCAGACCGATGGGCAAGATCACCTGCGTCCCACGCCGGCATGCCGGGGGACAGCGGAGGCGTCGGAGGCCCTACGTTGCGAGGCCTGAAGAACGGACGAGTCTGACAGCGTGCATCTGATGTCGGAGGCCTAGGGTTGCGAGGCATGAAGAATCTGCGCGGCCGCGGCCTCCCAGCACGCGGTGTTGCCTCACCGAAGAGCCTGAGTCGCTTGCAGTCCCGCGCTACATGACGAAAACCCCGGCACCTGAGACAGCGCGTTGTTAGCCGACAGGTGGCCACCCGGTGGCCAGAGGAGAGGCAGTTCAGGCAGCACCCCAGTAACGCAGATGGAAGGTTGGGGGAGCTTCTTCACGTATTGCTCCCAGAACGAGCCCTAGAGCCGCTGCGGCGCCGCCTCTCGGGGAGAACGCTCCTCCAGCCATCCAAGTCAAGCTGCGAGAAGCGAGCCCTCCGCCCAGCGTCTCCTAATCGGAGGCGATCGGGGACCCTAGAACAAGACGATTTCAGCACTGGCAGAGGTGACCGTCCAGCCAGCACAGAGGACGGGCGGCCCCGGCCACGGAAGCTGCGACCTCGGCGACGCCGACGACGTCGCCAGGTGCCAGTGCCCGCCGCTAGCCCTTGCATTGGCTCGACTGATGTTGGTGGTGTGAAGGCCAGAGCAGCAGATGACCCGGCCCCGCAGCCAACTCTCGAGCGGAGTAGGGCGTCGCGGAAGGAGGCATGACGTGGTTGGGAGTCTTTGGGCGAGGAGTCCTCGCCAGAATCCGATGCCGCGTCAGACCAACGGAGGAGCTTAGAGCGGCCGCCGAATGCCCGGATAGGGAAGAAAGGCTCCGCATCAGGGGAAAGAGGGGCGGGTGACTTGCCCAAAACCTGCCAGTCCGCAGACACGGGCGGAGCAAGCGCGACGGCCGGAGAGGCGGCTCGCGGGGAGGAGGGGGCGCCGGACTGCGCCGGGAAGGACGCGACGGCGGCCGTCGGCGCCGTGGCGGCATTCGTCAAGCTGGACGGGGAGGCCATGACGGGGGAGCGCTGGAGGAGCGGATCACCCACACTGGTTCGTGGACGCCGACGGAAAAGCCGCTGCGCCCGAAGAGGCGACCTGCGGGGAGGAGGGGGCGCCGGCCAGCGCCGGGGAGGACGCTATGGTGGCCGCCGGTGCCATGGCGGCGGCTAGCGGGCTGGGATGGCCGCGGATCTCGCTGCGTGGTGAACGAGAGAGGAGGCCGAGTGGAGGGGATGGTAGATCAGGCGAACGCGGATCCGCCCAGAGCGACGGTGGGGAGGAGGGGTGGGGGTGGGCGGCGCAGGCTCACCACCGCCAGCGGCGGCGCGCGACCCGCCCGCAAGGCCCCTCGCACCGCTTCATTCGGTCCGCTCTCCTAAAAGCCCATAACCATCAAAGTTGATGCTAAAATGTAATAAAGCAAGAAGCAGCATGTATGCATCTTCAGTTAACAATAGAAATGCATAAAACACAGAGGGGACAATCATAGAAAGATACCATCAATCATATAGAAACCATCATTCGTACATGTATAGAAACTAACTGAAGCCATCATAGAAATATAAATACTTTTCTCCTTATTTGAATTTGAATGTAAATATTTCAAAGACATGTTGCTCAGGTATTAAAAAAAGCAGCCAGGACAACAGCCCTCTATTGCATCAGGAAACAGCCTTTGTCTCTTGTATATCTAGCAGCACAGGCATAGGAAATAGAAAATAGAAATCTTAAGTGGTCAAACTATCTTCGAGTCCTTGATGCATAAAATTTGTATATCAACTAAATCAGTCACACAAACAATTTCGCATATTCTAGCAGATCATTATTAAGTCAAATAAACAGCTTCCATGGAATTTCATCCAACGATGCAAGTAATTGCCATAGGAGCACTGATTGCGTAAAAACTAATGTGCATGAAAACCAGAAAGGAGAAGCATATAAACTGTAAACCGCTGCTGCCTCTCTTCATATATTTATCCATTTACAAATGAAGGATAAATAAAATTCACAATCAAACTATACAAATTCATACACTCAACCCATACCTGTGGTGACTACCTCTAAACAATAGGCATATAAAATGATGAGGACAGTCATAGAAAATATAAATTTTATATGGTCAAACTAATTCAAATCCTTGATGCATAAAATTCTGCAGTTCGAGATGCATTATACAATTTAAGGCACGGACTGGCAACCATTGCAGCATCGCTACACCGGGCAGCACAGCAAAGCATAGCAGCAGTGACCCACTACTGCAGTAGCAATGCAGTCTGTGCATAGGATTTTATTTTTATGCAAAGAAGCTTCAATTTTTATACATCCACATAGACGGACAACCCAAAATGCACACATCTATGGATCCAGAAGTAGATTGGTTTTTGGATTGGTTTCTACGAACACACCCACAGGTTACCTCTGCTCGCTAAACTGGTCAAAAATTTCTTTTCCTGTCCTCTAATGTAGCCTAGAAAATCCCCTACTTTGGGCCAAAAAGACATGCACCAAGGGTTACAGACTTGCAGGCTACCATGGCATAAAACAAATATATAATGCAGGTATAAAACATAGTATAAAAGGATAATGCAAGTATAAAAAGGACAGATACTGTATTGCATCATAATTTATTTGAATCAGAGTTCGCCATGGCATAAAACAAATATATAATGCAAGTATAGAAACCTTATTCACCATTAGGGCCCGTTTGGATCCCTAGAAATGAAAACTGTTCCATGAATCATATTTTAGGAATGAGATTCAACAAAAATTGAATTGCCTAGAATATGATTCAATTCACTTTCTTTTGTTTGGGTAAATGCGGAATTCTTTTCCTAGAATCAATTTCAAATGTTGTTTGGATATGAAATATGGAAAGTTACACAATTTTGAATTCTGTCTCTCTCTCTCTCTCTCCCTCCCTCCCTCTCTGTTGGTTAACCACCGGAGACATGCAAGCAAAACAGGCTTGCCAGGAAGCACCATGTCAATCAATCCTAATTATCATAGCCTCCCCCTTAGTCACACATCGGCTCCAACACCTCTCAAAAGTCACCCTATATGGCCTAAAGGTGTTTATGGGCTCCCCCTTAATGTGTGACACCAGGTTCCTCAACCGGGGCTCTGATACCACTTGTTAGGAGATTGTCTACGGTCTGGCCCTACTCGTCTAGCCTACAAGCCTAGGTTCGACCCACCACACTAACTGTGGCCCGGTTCGACCCACCGCCCAAATGCGGCCCGGTCATCCTTACCTGGCCCACGAGTCCGAGCCCCCTGCCCAAATAGTCCCCGATGCACAACATACAAGGCCCATGGGCCTAACTTACTCCAAAAGACTAGCCTAGAGGGGGGAGAGTTGCTCTCCCTTATATATTGTGCTCCCAAACATCGGTTCCCGATGTGGGACTATATCTAACATTCCCCGTTCCACCCAAAGCAATGAAATTGTGTTTCGGTAGGGACACAATGCAGATGTCCATCAGATGGCAAGCCAGACGCAAATCTAAAGGTTGGGATGGAGTTGGGTATGATTATTGTTAGGTTAAAAATGTTTAGTAAAAACTATTTCCTTTATAGTATAGACGAGAGAACTAACTTTGGTGCAAATTTTAAGACCTGAGGTCCAAATGGCTAAATTTAATAGGAAGCTTTCCAAAAGGGATCTCATGAGTATTATGTAGGAAGAGGGTAACATGCACAACATTCCTGGAGAAAAAAACTTGAAAATTTATCTATCTTTGTAGCTTGACAATAATAATGCACATCATCATGAACCATTGAAAATCAGCAGGATAAGAAATTAGAAGAGGCATGTAGCTTGTACATCCAGAATGCAAAAGGAGCAAAGTGATATGTGTGCCTACTGCCTAGACATTGAGAAGAAGCGTGTGGACCGATGAATTTGTTATATTATTTTTTAAAATTTAAATCATTTATTATTGTTTATGAAAGATAGAAAACCAGCTTTGAAACTACTTGGGGACCAAATACGTTCGGTTTTAATGGTTGGATGGTCAAAGATACCCAATTTTAGAGTTGGATGGTTAAATATGGGCTGGAACGTTAACGGTAATTCCATAGTTAAAAATGGACTTGTTGTGAAGAAATAACGAACATAAGTCAGCACAAGAGCTGCTTAATGGGCTACCGAAGGAAACGATACAGACTACGTAAGAATAACACGCGGTATCGAAAGGCAACCGAGTACGTTTCATCCGTGTCCGGCCGGGATCCGATCCCATGCATCTGGGGTTCGGAATCTGTGACTCCGATTCGATTCGTACACTGATATGTACGTACGGCCAGGCCGGCCAGTATAAACTTAAGACCTGGCCGGTGCCCTCTCTGCCAAACTCAATAGTTCAATACACAGAGATTGATTAATCGATCGGAGGTGCGGGGCGGCGGCGACGAGATGTCAAGTAATAAGCGGCCAAGACAGGACGACGATGGTGCCGGCGGCAGCGGTGACCAGCGGTCGTCGTCGATGCGGCGCCGTCCTAATAAGATTAAGAAGCACCTCTACCTGGTGCTGAATGACGGGGACAAGGGCTACAACATCTACAAGATGGACGCCGACGACATCTTCGACTCCGACGACCACCACCAGCAGGTTGCTGATCTCCCCGAGCCTCCGGTGCTGCGTCTAGAGAATCCGGCTGTGGGTGGGCGCTCCATGGACTTCGCCGCCCTGGGCACCAACATCTTTGCGCTGCCTCACCAGCGCTGCAGCCTCGTGTACGACACCGAGACGGCCAGGGTGGGCGTCGGCCCCTACGCGCCGCTCCAGATGGTATGCGGCAGCGGCGGCATCTCCGTGGCCGTCGGCGGGGTGCTCTACGCCCTGACGTATCGCTCCTTGGACCCGCAGCAGCCCATCGACTTCGCCGTCCTGGACGCCAGCATGCAGCGGCCGACCGAGGGCTGGTCCTGGAAGGCCCTACCGCCGCCGCCCTTCTGCAAAGACTGGGTGACAGCCTATGCGCTCCACCCGGATGAATGCACCATCTTCATGACCGCGCCCAACACCAACCGCGTATCACCCAATCCACTGGCCACCTACTCTTTCAACACCAAGGAGTCTGCCTGGAGGTGGCATGGGGAATGGGCCTTGCCCTTCTTCGGCCGAGCGCACTACGACGACGAGCTCGACGCGTGGGTCGGGCTTGCCCAAAGGGATGGCCACATCTGTTGCTGCCAAGTTGTCTCCCCCACCTACTATCAGCAAAGAGCCCCAGGCACGTACCTTGCAGATTTCAAGTCCATCAAGGTCTGGGAGGGACCCGGAAGGTGCCGAACAACCTCTCTCACCCCCATGGGCACAAGCAGATACTGCCTCCTCCAGCAGTGCAACGACGACCACGACTGTGTGCTCCATGTCACTATATTTGGCCTCAAGTACAATCATAAGGGCGATCTGCAAACCACACGCCAGCAGTCCACACACTCCTTCTCATTGTCTCGGCGCTCCGGTAACTTTGCTGGATTTGCATTCTGGATGTAGTAGAAGTTACCCTGTAATCCCGACTGCCACTGGTTCATGCTACCATTGTGCAGTCCTCCTACAAAGATAGGTAAATAAAATATACATCAACTTCCTACGAATGTTAGTTAATTGTACCTGTCATCCCAGTACGTGGTTCCTACAAATCTCTCTTTCAAGAACTTGTATCATCTCGATGTAATTTTCTTCCTGCATAGTAATAGTCCTGAGATTTCTTCCTCTTCCCCCAATCCTAGTCGTGGTGGTGTTTACGAGCTTCTATGAGTGTGGGGTCGTCTTGCCGCTGCATCCCTTGTGAGGGCTTCTTTGTTACTACGGGATCGAGATCCAACATATCAATCCTAATGGTATCTTGCAGCTCTCGGTCTTCATCACCTTTTGCGAGGCATTTCTTGAGATGGAGCCTCAATTTCCTTCTTTGGACGTACTAATTCTTTTGCCCAGATTACGGGTAGCGTAGGCTTGGAGCTAAACAGGCTGTGCTACCTTCCAATTGCGGCATGATCGCTCAAAGGTTTACGTTGGCCTATCGCTTCCTTCCTCCAACAACCACTGGCATGGTGATTGGTTCTATGCTGGGAGCCTCCCGCCTTGTGCTCCCCCCTTTCACTGGCGTCACCCCTTCCACCGACGACCTTTGGACACATGGCCTCAAAGGGGCACGTGAGCTGAAGGGTATTTTGAAGATCATCGATGAAATCCATATGCAAACAGAACTATATGCGCGGAGGGGGTGGTGCGGGCGTTCACGCAGATGCAGGTTCAGCCTTTGAAGTCGAGGACTCATCCCATGTAGGCTTACGCAGGCCCTACCAACTCTATCTAAGAGCGACCTATGGAGTTGTCGGAGGCCGAGCTGTGCCAGAGAATTCAGGATGTGTTTGTGTGCAACCCCGAGTTTGTTCCTGGCTGCCATCCTGCCCCGTTCAGGCAAGGCTATCTACCTAACCTAGATAGTTTATGTTGCGTCTTCTGGTCTCATTTTGTCTTCTTTCATGTGCTGATTTTGGTTTGGCTGGGGATCTTTTGCCCTGTTTCCCCGATCCCCACATGGGATGATGCCTTGAAGTGTTTAGAGGCTATATGCGGGTGCGGGAAGTGGACGCTGGATAGAAGTCTCGGTCCAAGAAGTGCTCGATCGATAGCTCTAGTGCCGTCTCCGTTGGGGAAGACTCGACGTCCGAGTTGGACATTGATTGAGGAGAGGTCGACTGGGACTGTCCCCCACTGGTGTCAGCCGCCACCGATGTAGCTTGGGCTAGTAGTGTCACCAACGACGAGGCTCCGGATGTTGAGGGTGCTCCACTTCAGCCTTGCCCTTGCCAGTCGCACCTCAGAGCTGTACTTTTGTAACTCTAATCCTTCATCTTCTCTTTGCCTATCATTACCTCTAACCTACTTTGTCGACGGTCAACGTCTCGTACTCTGCTGAGGCGTGCCTTCCGCAGGCCTCATGGGCGTGGGTGCCGCAGGTTCAGTGGTGGCTCCGGCTATGGTGAACCAATTCACGAGGCATACTAAGTCGATGCCTTTGAGGTCTTGAATGGGCTCGATAATAGAGGCGAATGTCGTGCCTGTGAGCATGGCATACGCGACAACACCAAGGTCATCACACACCGTCATGGCGGGCATGCAGTAATTTCCGACGAGTCCAGCCACCACAGAGTCAGCACCGATGAGTGCACGCTCAGCCACCACTACTGCTTCCTAGGGCGTGCCGAACATTTCAGCCCCGTTGCCTTCTTTACCGAAGGGGCTGCTCCTAACCGTGTTAGAATTGGAAGCCAAAGTGGATCCTGCAGTGACCGTTGCGGCACCATTGGAGCGCTATCGGCAGGTGCCCCAAGGGCTTCTCCTTTCAGTGCTATTTTTTCCATGTACGCTCTAAGGGATTGCACAATGTAGCTATAAGGTAGTCCATAGTGAATATAATATTCCACTCAACTTGGCTGGTACACTGTGGAGTTAGTACATATAGAAGTAATAGCAAAAGCTACTCATAGTACTATAGGCTGCCCATAGCATGATAGACAAATATTTTGCTGGACACAAGCACTCAAGAATACAATGAGAGAGGTAAGGATGAGCCCTTTTTTAATTCTGATGACTAGACATCATGTCCATACACATTGTGGAGTTAACCATAACTATGGCCTACTTGTTGTTGGGTCTACCCATATATGCAATGATGTTGTCCTAATATCAGCTTGTCCGCCCCCTTCCTTTTTTTTGCCTTATTCATTTGACAAAAATCCAATTTGATGATCCCAGTATATATGTACCCTGGAGTTAATTAAGGCGGGCACTTGTCCCTCACTTGATCTCAATCGGTCTCCATGTTGAAAGTAGAATGAGAATGAAACAAATGATTCCATTGATTATTGAATGAATATGGGTTACACATATTTATACATGGTGAAGAGACATCAACATGTCCCTTCGGAGGGACATGTCCCTCCATAGAGATGTCTCTTATGAACAGACACCTCTTCACTAATATCTACAAATTACATAATAAATACACTAATTGATCACTATACAATTATTTCTAACACTCCCCCTTGATCAATTTGCTCCTTGGATCTTCTATGTATTCTCTTGTCACGTTCATTCTTGAAATCAATGCAACTAAATTCTTTGAAAAACCTCGTGGGAAAAATCTGAGGAAAATATATTAATATACCATGAAATCTCCTTAAAACCTAGTAGGAAAATGAGGAGTACATCACGATATATTATTATTTGTCAATAAATTTTATATGTCTAATATCATCCTCTAAAAATCCGGTGGAAAAAATAGATGATAGGAAGAGAAGAATCGTCGATATATCATAAAAACACCTTGAAACCCCAGAGAAAAAAATCAAGGATACATAATGATATATTATTTGTTTCATGAACCTAACATGCCTAATATCATCCTCTAAAAACCTCCGTGGGAAAAAATAGATGATATGACATATTATATCATCATGTTGGTATTGTCTCATTAAAAACTTGATATGAGAAGCCTCTAAAATGGGAAAACTCATGTAAAGAAAAGAGTACAATATATGGTGTCTATACAAGTTTACGAATCCAAGAAAGACTCCCCCTGATTCCTGCAAAACTTAAGTTGTTTCATACCTTCTCCTTCAATGTATTTATAAAATGTGGAGTATGGTAAAGGCTTTATGAATATCTTCATAAGATATCATACAACTTAGTTTGTAACATGTTTTTCAATCCATTAACTGAGGAAAACATTTTTGGGCAAAATGTAAAGTTGCACCAATTAGAACTTGTCTACACCTCTACACCTCTACAACATAAGGTTGATGGTTCAATCAAACTAATACCACATTACAAAAGTATGTAGTTTATCATTTGTGAAGCCAAATCTATTCTTGGGGCTTCATATAATCAACATGATTATTTATTAGAATGAATGGTGAAAATGGCCATAGATATCTTTATTGAACACATCTACAACAAAGGGCATTTCTCACACTATAAGTATATAAATTGTCTGTGATATGGCATTTGAATGATCAAATAATCCACAACAAAGGACATTTCTCACACTATAAGATTTATCCTATCAAAGTCGAATATCGGTTTCTTTAGTAAAAGATACCAATATGTTTTATATATGCCTTCGAAATATCAAAAGATATTCCTTAACTGTAACCAATATTATTTGGTGGGAGCAACGCTATACCTTGCAAGTAGATTCATTGTAAAAGCAATGCCTGGCCAGATACTATTCGCAAGATATGTAAGCGTACAAAAAGACACTGATATAAGGAACATAGATTCCTATATCTCTTCTCCATCTCCCCATTAATGTCAAAAAAGTCTTTCTCTAAATTTAATTGGAGAGGTGACTATCAAAGGAACTTTAGATGGTTACGACTTATCTATATTGAGTTATATCTGGATTTAGACAACCTTTTGAACATAAATGTTCAAATAATATTGGATTATAAATCCATATGCCCCATTGTATACTCCGCCTTTAGATTACCATGTGTTATTTAATAGTGTTCATCACTAATGATATCAATTTCATTGACTAATCATTAGGGGAGCATAAAGTCTCCACTCATAGACTTCTAGATAAACATCCACATATGTTGCAGTAATATTTTGTGTACCCTTTTCAAGAAAGAGTTCACTAAGTCGACTGTACCTTTATCAACTAAAATATTTTTTTAGGTCAAAATAATGACTTTGTTAACACTATACTTTATATGTTGCATATTTGTGTACGAAGGTTTAACAACTGGTGACCCATGATACATTTGTCGTCACTACATCTATCAACTGCATGTATAGATGATTTGTACTGCCAATAATTATTAAAAATTATTCATCTTACTAGTAAAGGGTTTGGGTGAGCTTCTCGTTCAAAATCTCTAAGCCAGGAAAAATTGGTAGGGCTTCTGGGTTAAAGCTTTATGTTACTAGCTTTGTTCATATCTCACTACTTTGTTTTCAAAAACCAATTTTGGGCGGAAACGTTATTGGGGTATCAACATACAAGCCTATACCTCTTAGTAAACAAAACTATATCTGTTGTATGGCAACATTCTAAAAATCCAGAACGAGTGGTGGGGACACCCTGCCATGGTCTTATTATCTGGTTGGAATATTGTACTCAATTCAATCAGAGCAGTTTGTGTCGACACATGTAGCTTAAAATATATTATTCTCCAATTAATTAAATCTCATATATATATAGACACACACGCCATTAATCTATGGTGGATTCTCAATCACCATAATTAGGGCTTTCCGATATTCCATGTTCGACCATGCGCGCATTCGAAGAGGGGTTCATGGATCAAATCTATCTAGGGGCTCATTAATTTCAGATTGATGTCCATTTACCTCCTCCTCTTCTTAGCATTGACGGGAGTAAGAGTGGTTTCATTTAGTACCTCCACTCTTTCAGGCATATTTCTAGCTGGAATAAAAGATTTCATTACACCCTTGTAATAAGTAAATGCATATGGTAGATTAGTTTGCAATATTTTGCAAATCATAATTTTTTGAATGCAAAGTTCAGAGTACATAATCCCGAGCCTGAGATAGTTTGAGTTAATTTCTTGGCATTATATTGGTACATAATTCTCCCCCTAATGCCCGGAAAATGCTCATTTACAATGTACGGGCCGTATATGGATCCTCACCAAGAGGATTCAAATACTAAGTGATTGACGGAGGCTTTAGTCTCCGAAAGATCCTTATTTCTAAAAAAGCCATAAATGTACGTTAAGGTGGTGAGATCAAGTTGTATACAAAACAAATCCGAATTTACCCAAATTAGGGAATATAGTGAGATTACGTTATTTCAAAGGGGAATTTGCAGTTTAATCACACAAGCCAGGAGCGTGTAGCACTACCTGACTCCCAAACACACTTGTTAGGAATGAAGGACAATCTATTAGTTATATTATGATCTTAATCCAAAGATTCTAATTATCTTGATGTGAATCTAGAGGCCATACAATCGTCATTGAAGGCACAAGTTATGGATTCAATAATGTTTAGGCTAGTGACTTCACAACTTGAGTCATCATATTCATGTTTTAATGGTTTTGTGTGAACACTAAACGCGAATAAAATAATCTAAAGATGTATCTTTAATCATGAAAAATACCTAAACTGTCCATACATTGTTTGTATCGGACTACACATATCTTCTCTTGAAATTTGTTAGGAATCTTAGATATTTAGATCATATGTTTAAGGTAAGAGGATCTTAAAATAACTTTCCCTGTGTCATTTATCGTACACATACGATAGGGAAAATTATAACTAATAGCACTGCTAATAATTTCACAACATCCCATAGGGATGGGGACAAGTGATACATACCAAAGTATTGGAATGAATCAAGTGTCTAAGAAATTACTTCATTTGCAACATGTTGTACGGGCTTGATGTATATGCCATTTCCGTTGTTGTCAACATATGTTTCTATGGGAAACAAATTGCATGGATGTCTCTGTAACTCGGTAAAATATGAGTTATACTCATTATTTATAGAGGGCATGATAGTGGTACGACCATTTCAACTATCATATCGCTTGTAGTGATTGCCAAAACTTATCATCTTCCATTTAGAAGAACCTTGAAGTTTTGTGTAGCCCTAATTATAGAGTTTGTGGCATGCATCTACAACTGTAATGGTGTCCATATAAATCTATGTATAATGCATGATATATTGTTGAATATATCAAATAAATAAGTATGAGATATACAACAAACATGTCTTGACAACTTTAAATATCACAATATTTTTTTATTTATTGGACATTTTTATGTAAACAGACTGTGATTACTCAAAATCTCAAAAGTGAGTCATCTAAAATATATCGGATGAGCGTTTTGTCCATTCTTCTGAGGTTCTCTTATTTTATAAGAGAAATGTTGTCACACGATCCATAAGATCCAGTGATAAACAACCAGCCTCTAACTTATATCATCCTTAAACTTTGGTATAGATCAAATTGAAACTTTATGAGTATGGCATTGTTAAGCAAAAAGCTAAACTAAAGCCACAATCATGACAATTATTACTCCTCATTCTTGGGTTATGTGTTGCCATTGTTCCATTTTTATGCATTGACTTTTCTTCGTCAATTTGAATAATAAGACCAAAATGCATTAAAATTGCTCCATGAAATATTTTTTATCGAATATCACTATGGTATCATATGGTTTCTTACCAATTTATTGGATCCGTTGTGAAAGCTATTCTTAATAGAGTTCCAGTATATGCTTCCACTAGTTCATAGGATAAGACTTATGTTAATGTCCATTATCAATGGGAATTAAAGATCGCCATAGGATGAGTTTATAGAACTTCGTATCTATTATCCCTATCATGGTATAAAATCCATTTATTTAATGGCAATGTTGTTGTAATAATATTAAATGCAAAATTAATCAAGTTTTCATATCTTGTCAATGTATTTTGGATCATTAAAAGCCTTACATAAAATATTGACTTTAAAAATCTATCATTATCAATAATGGTATACACTTTGTAGATAATCTCTATGTGTGAAACATAGAATCTCAGTAGTAGGCAATTAAATTGCTGCTAAAGACATGGTCTCTGGGCTGATACTTTCACATAAAAATATACCGCAGCCAATGTCTAAGTCTCCACTACCTTGTGTATAACTAAAATTAACCATGAATAATGGTTATCACCATAAATGTGTAAACTATGGATCCAAAATGTTAATTCCACGGGAAACACTACGTAGGTAATCATCAAATTTGGAAAACATGATGTAGACCTCTCAGTGATAGACGAATAATTCTTTGCAATAGGCATGCTCTCAGGGCAGATTTATTTATGAGAATAAACCGCAGCCAATGCCTATGACTCTATCAATTTGTGTTTTAATCCCGAAATAATACAAGACTTTATTGAAAACTTTCGCATTTAATCCTAAGTCAATTAAGGAATACTTAATTGAGAGGATTTTTATGTTAAAATGCAATTTCTAAAAGAATTGCAAAAAATTAATAAGGTCGTTATATTGTTGAAGTCTGAAACATAACTGCACTAATGAATAATACAATAATTATATAGGGCTATAGTTTTGCAAAATTTGTTTGAATTCACCGCAAAAGAGCCGTATATTGCGAAAAACAAAATTCTAAGTTTAAGTCATATTCGTTGACAAATAAATGTTACTTTAATTGTGAGAGTTCAATCATAAAACTTTTTGACAAATGAAGTTAACTTAATTGTGAGATTTTTTTTAAAACCCTTTTGACAATGAAGTCATATTTCTATTTGGGAGAGTTTTAGGTATATTTTTGTTTACGAACATACCATCACATATAGACATTCACATATGATAATAAAATTTACATCAGGGGTCTAAATAATAAGACACACGCTGATAACTTTGCAGAATGTAGAATCACTAAATGATGGGGATTCAAACGCATAACTGTAGAAAATACTGATATTAAATAAAAATAGTAAATAGATAAATGGATTGTGGACCATTTTGAAGTCCACAATCACTGCAAGGTCTGCTAGGGCCCATGAAGGGGCGCGTGGTGCGCAGCAGGATGCCAGCGTGGGCTTGGGCTTTAGCAGGCAGCCCAGTCGGTTGGGGCTCGGGTTGGCGGCTCATTGCAGGTTCTCGGCTAGGCGGCCCATGGCCACGCCCAGCCCACCTCCAACAGGATAAGGGTCGAGCGGTCGATGACGCCCTAAGACTGCCCCCAATAGGAATCTCTAAAGGGGTTTCTTGAAACACTGTTTTGTACTGTTTGATTTAAATGTGGCACCGTAGACAGAGAAAAGTAGTTGGAACAGTGATAGGGAATGGGATTTGAGGACGTCGTTCCCTCTCTTCCCTGGTCGCCGCGTCCACAGCCAATCCGCCGCCGCTTGCCATCGATGATGGTCGCCGCAGCCGGAGGGAGGCCAAGGGACGGGCCAGCAAGCCGTGAGGCCGCCACCACCCGGTCCATGGCTAGTCTGATCGATTCGTGAGCGAGCACTGTGCAGCGCCGGTTCGGGGGCTCGGCGAGGCTGCCGGTGGGCAGGCGCCGCTGGCTCCGTCCTCCCCGGCCTAATGCGAGCGTGATCAGGCTGAGCCGTCAAGACGGGTGCTAGTGTGCTATGGCCGAAAAATTAGATGTTCGAATGTTGAGAAAACTAAGGTAAACGCTATTTTGTATTTTTACCGTTCTTGTTCGTCCATCTGTTCTTCATATGGAAGATGAGTACCTGCGATTGAGTTCTAGGCAAAGGTGTTCCACCAATTGTTTTGACGATGGTACAGAGAACATCGATCCTTTTTGTTCTTAATTACTTTTCTCTTTGAGTATAGAACGACAGTGCTTGACTCCTTTTGATAAAGGACCGTTGGAGAAAGAAGAACTCCAGAAACTGATGAACTCACTGATACATATTCCTCCGTTGCTTCTGTTAGGCACGAACTGCATCAAAAACGCATCTTCCCTTGGGTGCAGTTTATCAATCTTGCCGCTGTGCATCAGAAGGGCGGCGCGGCAGCAACTACGTGGACACCTTCCGTGGTGCGGGCAGAAGGTCAGTGCTGGCGACGGTGGCGATTGTGGTGCCAGCGGGTTGAAGACGGTGCCTTCCAACGCTCGGCTGCGCTGGTGGAAGTTCTGGGCGCCTAGGCCCGGGAGTCGGTGTTACTCGCTTCTCTGACCAAGAGAACCTCGTTGGCGGGCCGCGTCGGAGCACTAGAACACGGAAGCCCAGTACTCTGGTTAGTGGTGATGAATGGTGTAAGTAAGCCTGTGAGGCCCAGGGCAGCTTGGCCCATGTAATCGCCTATATGAGGTGTGGGTGAGACAGGGAGAGGGTTATCTTGGGAATTGTATTAAAAACTTCTTCTTCTTCGAGAGCAAGAAAGGATCCGTCCTCCGTATCTCTGTTCTCTCTGTTCTTCTTCTCCACCTATCCCGATCTCTGCTGCTAACAATTGGTATCAGATGTCTTCGATCCTCGGCGTCTCGTAGCACCACCTGGCTCGCGTGGCACTGGATCTGGTTGGGCTTGAGGAAATCGAATTCTGTGTATGGTTCGATTTCTTTGTCTGTAATTCCTTTCCCGCTGTGCTTGCCGTGGTGCGTCTGTCGTACTGGAGCCGCACGAGATCTCCCACGACCACTTCACTCGTTTCCGCCGCCATCTCGCCGCCATGAATCCCGACATCAAGTTCCTGCTTGATGAAATGACTAAGCGTCTCGACGGGCACGACGCCAAGCTCGATCGGCGGCTTTCTGACCTCGACTCCAAGCTGGATCAGCGCTTCGTCGACTGCGACGCCCATCTGGACCAGCGGCTCTCCGACCTCGATTCCAAGTGGGAACGCCAGCTGGAGGAGTTCTCGACGGCCCACGACAAGCGCGTGTCGCGCATCGAATCGGTGGCCGCGTCCCTTGAGGATTGGCGTCCTGAGGTGGAGGGCACGGTCGACGACGTTCGTCTCCATGTGATCAAGCTCTCCAAGCTCTGCGAGCGGGCCGCGGTGGAACATCCCATCAACATGACGGGGGTGCTCGCTCCAGCCCCTTCTCCTGCGGTCGCCGCGCGCCCACCTGCCGGCAACACGGCCACCCGGCCCAATGGGCACTGCGATGATTCAAGTCACCAGGATGATGGTTTTGGAGGGGTCAAGCCTCCTAATCATCACCCGGTCACGGGTGCGTATCCTCCCCCACTTCCATTCCCACAATTTATGTCTTCTGGTACTCGGGGTAATTTTGGGGGAGATGTGTATTCGGGTCGTGGCAAACTTCCCAAGTTACATTTCCCTCAGTTCGATGGCTCCCAACCTAAGTTGTGCCTCTCTTGCTGTGAGGATTACTTTGAGCTGTATGGAGTAGATTCTCACATGTGGGTGAAGGTGGCTTCACTGCATTTCTCTGCTTCTGCGGCCAGATGGTTGCAGTCCGTGGAGCAGCGAGTTCGTCGCTGTTCCTGGGTTGAATTCCGCACCATGATTATGGATCGTTTTGGTAGAGATCAGCATGAGCTGTTGCTCCGCCAGCTTTTCAATATCCGTCAAACTGGCACTGTTGCCGAGTATATTGATCAATTTGCCGGTCTGATTGACCAACTCATTGCCTATGGCCATCAGAATGACCCTCTGTATTATGCAACTCGTTTTGTTGATGGGCTAGCAGATGATATTAAGCCTGCTGTTCTTCTTCAGCGTGCTTCTACTTGGGATACTGCTTGTGTTTTGGCTCAATTGCAGGAGGAGGTGGTCGTGGCGAGGAAGCGTTCAGTGCCTCGTCGTCCTGACGCTTACACGCCACCGCGAGCTGTCCCTGCTGGTCCTATGCCGCTGCCTCTTCCACCGCAACGGGACAAGCCTGTGGATCTTCGACAGGCTGATCCGTCCCGTGCCAAGTCCGCAGAGGATCGTTGGTCGGCATTGCGGGCTTATCGCCGTGCCCGTGGACTGTGCATCAAGTGTGCTGAACCGTGGACCAAGGAGCATCGTTGCTCTGCTGCCGTCCAGCTCAACGCACTGCAGGAAGTGCTGGAACTGTTCCACATCAAGGATGATCCTGGTGGCGAGGACACATCTCAAGATCACTCTCCTACCCACTTGTTTCTGGCCGTTTCCGTGGCTGCAGTCACTGGTGGGAGTTCCCCCCGTTCTATGTGTTTTGATGGTTTTCTGCAGGATCAGGCTGTGCGTATCCTCCTTGATTCCGGTAGTTCACATTCCTTCTTGAGCGCAGCTTTGGTACCTCAATTGGTGGGAGTGGCCCCTTTGGCGCGTTCATTGTCAGTTCAAGTGGCCAATGGCTCGGTGCTTGAATGCTCTTTTTCTCTACCTTCAGCGCAGTGGGTGGTTCAGGATGTTACTTTCTTGACTGATCTGAAAGTGTTACCACTTTCTTCATATGACATGATACTTGGCATGGACTGGTTGGAGGCTTTTAGTCCCATGAAGATTCATTGGAAGGATAAGTGGATTTCATTCTTCTACAATGGCAATACTATCATCTTGCAGGGGAAAGGCTGTGTGTTACCAATGGGCACAGTGGTTCAGGTGTTTCATATTGCTGACCAACTGTTGGACTCGTCACAACCAGCTTTGCCTATTCAGATTCAGCAGCTTATTGATGAGTTCCCTTCTTTATTTGAGGTACCATCATCTTTGCCTCCCACTCGGTCTTGTGATCATTCAATTCCCTTGATTACTAGTGCTTCACCTGTGGCTGTTCGACCTTACCGCTATGCTCCTGTACTGAAAAATGAGATTGAGAAACAAATTAAAGAAATGCTTGCTAGTGGCATTATCCAACCAAGTGCTAGTCCATTCTCTTCTTCTGTACTGCTGGTTAAGAAGAAAGATAACACTTGGCGTTTTTGTGTGGACTACCGTCACTTGAATGCTATTACAGTCAAGGGCAAGTACCCGGTGCCGGTGATTGATGAACTGCTCGATGAATTATCTGGTGCCAGCTGGTTTTCTAAATTGGACCTGAGAGCAGGATTCCATCAAATCCGTATGCGACCAGGCGAAGAGTACAAGACGGCTTTTCAAACTCACTGTGGTCAGTTTGAGTTCCGGGTGATGGCTTTTGGGCTTACTGGTGCCCCTGGGACTTTTCAGTTAGCTATGAATACCACTCTAGCTCCCTGTCTCCGCCGTTTTGCACTGGTATTCTTTGATGACATATTGATTTATAGCCCTACATTTGAAGACCACCTTTCACACCTCCGGCAAGTGTTTGAGTTGTTGGACCGTGACCAATGGAAGGTCAAGATGTCTAAATGCTCTTTTGCTCTTCATCAGATTGGTTATTTGGGGCACGTCATATCTGCACAAGGGGTGTCCACTGACCCCGATAAGGTATCTGCCATCGCCTCCTGGTCTTCTCCTACTTCAGCTAAGGAACTGCATAGCTTTTTGGGGCTAGCTGGTTACTACCGGAAATTTGTGCCACATTTTGGTATATTATCCAAGCCACTTCATGCATTACTTAAGAAACATGCAATATTTGTGTGGACATCAGAACAGGAACATTCCTTCCGGGCTTTAAAATATGCTCTTTGTCACACCCCAGTGCTGGCATTGCCCAATTTCGACTTGCCTTTTGCTATCGAGACCGATGCATGTGCCACAGGTATTGGTGCAGTCCTCTTACAACAAGGCCATCCTTTGGCTTACTTCAGCAAGGCATTGGGTCCTAAATCTCAGGGATTATCCACCTATGAGAAAGAATATTTGGCCATTCTCATGGCAGTACAGCAGTGGCGTTCTTATTTGCAATTGCGTGAGTTCATTATCTTCACTGATCAGCGCAGTTTGGTCCAGCTCACTGACCAGAGGCTGCATACCCATTGGCAGCAGAAGGTATTCTCTAAACTTCTGGGACTTCAGTACAAGGTGGTGTATAAGAAAGGGGCCGATAACCGTGTGGCGGATGCATCATCACGCAAGACTTCCCACGAGGGTCAATGTGCTGCTATATCCGTATGCTCTCCGCAGTGGATTCAGGAGGTGATCTCAAGTTATGAGTCTGATGATACAGCCACCTCTTTGATTGCTAAACTATCTATTGACCCAACGGCAGTGCCTCACTTCACTCTGGAGGGTGGCATACTGCGGTATAAAAACCGCATTTGGGTTGGTCCTGACGCATCTCTCCGTTTGAAATTGCTGTCCGCTTGCCATGCTAGCGCCATTGGGGGCCATTCTGGTTTCCCTGTGACATATCTTCGCATGAAGCGTTTGTTTGCCTGGCGCAGGATGAAAACTGAGGTACAGCAGTATGTTCGGGGTTGCACAGTCTGCCAACAATCCAAACCCGATCGTGCCAAATTACCAGGATTGCTCCAGCCGTTGCCAGTACCCGATTCCGCGTGGCAGGTGGTTTCTCTTGATTTCATTGAAGGGCTTCCATTGTCTTCTGGTTATAATTGTGTGTTGGTAGTGATTGACTTCTTCACTAAATATGGGCACTTTATACCTTTGCGTCATCCATTCACAGCAGTGGGAGTTGCTAAAGCCTTCTTTCATGAGGTATATCGTTTGCATGGGCTGCCCTCAGCTATTGTGTCTGACCGTGATCGTATATTCACAAGTCAGTTCTGGACCGAGCTTTTCCGTTTGGCTGACGTCCAATTGCAAATGTCCTCGGCATATCACCCTCAATCGGATGGTCAAACGGAGCAGTTGAATCAAACCATGGAAACTTTCCTTCGCTGTTTTGTTAACTCTTGCCCTTCAAAATGGTCAGAATGGCTCTCTCTGGCGGAATTCTGATATAATTCCTGTGACCATTCTGCTATTGGTCGCTCACCGTTTCAGGCTCTGTATGGTTATTCTCCCCGACATTTTGGTGTGGTGCCGGCTGATGCTGTATCGTCTCCAACATTGGAGGATTGGTGCCGTGATCGTGAGCTGATTCAAGCCCTCATCAAACAACATTTGGCACGTTCTCGTCTGCGTATGAAGCGTCAAGCTGATCAACACCATTCTGAACGTGAATTTGCAGTGGGAGATGCTGTGTTCCTGAAACTCCAACCGTATGTCCAAGCTTCGCTAGCACCTCGCTCCAACCAGAAGTTGGCATACAAGTTCTTTGGTCCATTCACCATTACTGACCGTGTGGGAAAAGTGGCTTATAAACTCGCGCTCCCGGCGTCTTCTTCCATCCACCCGGTGTTCCATGTGTCTCAACTAAAGGCAGCAGCTCCATCACATGTGTCGGTATCACCTTCTGTGCCTGATGATATTGACATTCCTCGTTTCCCTGAGATTGTGTTGCAGCGCCGGGTGTTTACTCGAGGACTCCGTCCGCGTCATCAAGTCCTGATCCAATGGAGTAACTGGCCAGCCTCTCTCGCCACATGGGAAGATGAAGTGAGCCTGCGTCAAGCTTTTCCATTTGCGCCGGCTTGGGGTCAAGCTTCGGCGCAACAAGGGGGGAATGTTACTCGCTTCTCTGACCAAGAGAACCTCGTTGGCGGGCCGCGTCGGAGCACTAGAACACGGAAGCCCAGTACTCTGGTTAGTGGTGATGAATGGTGTAAGTAAGCCTGTGAGGCCCAGGGCAGCTTGGCCCATGTAATCGCCTATATGAGGTGTGGGTGAGACAGAGAGAGGGTTATCTTGGGAATTGTATTAAGAACTTCTTCTTCTTCGAGAGCAAGAAAGGATCCGTCCTCTGTATCTCTGTTCTCTCTCTCTGTTCTTCTTCTCCACCTATCCCGATCTCTGCTGCTAACAGTCGGTGTCTCCATTGCCGTGGTCTTTCCTTCTCGCCGGAGTTCCTTCCTTCTTCCTCTTCTCGCCGGAGTTGTTCTTGGCGAAAAACTCAGTGTGGAGCAAGGGCTGATAACGTGTTGAAAGTAGAATGAGAATGAAACGAATGATTCCATTTATTATTGAATGAACATGAGTTACACATATTTATACATGTTGAAGAGACATCAACATGTCTCTTCGGAGGGAGTCCCTCCATAGATGTGTCTCTCGTGAACAGACACTTCTTTACAAATATCTACAAATTACATAATAAATACACTAATTGATCAGTGTACAATTATTTCTAACACTCCAGTTAGGTTCGAAGCTCAGATCTTGCTTCATGCATGCATATCGATTCAAGTTCCAACGTAGTAATAAGAGCATGCATGAAGTAGTGACACAATATTGCTTTCGATCCATCACATGTATATTATGTGGTGTCGTTCTGCCTGATGAATGATGCATCATATGTACTCTGGAATTAATCTGGATGGATCCATGCGTGCGTACGTCTGTGCATCAGAGCATGTATATAGTGGCACCATGTATATATGTGGTCCATCTCTGTCCGTGAAACAAGGGGCAAGATCGAGGAGCTAGGCAGAAAATAAAGAGACCCAACAACTAATAGACTCGATCGATCGAGCTGCTTCTCTGATCGATGCAAGTTCCCAGAGATGCTCGATCGTGTCCTGCCATATGCTATGCTTGACATCCGATCCCCATTGGTTCATCGGGAACATAATGGCCGGCCGGCCGTCACAAGAAACTGAGTAGTAGATGCTGTGCAGTGTGTTCAGTTTTGGGTGGCCAAGTCTGCAAGAGCCGCGTCACGTACCTGGCATTATATATTGCAGCTGGGTAAGCTACGGTGGCTCGACGGTGTCTAGGTTCTTGCTCGTACTACTACTCAACAATAATGCATGATGATGCACATTGTTGCAAGTGTTTTTGGATCATGCATTCATGCATCCATAAATCAGTTCAACTATATCGGGCATATATAACCGATCGAGTTCAATTATGATCATCTCACTCATAAATAACGAGTAAATGACGAGATGCGGACAATTATCACTTTATTATCGTGCAATAATTATCCATTTGACCACGGTATATAGTGATAAAAAAAATTAACAAATACAAGGGCTGCTGGCTAGCCTGTAATGGACAAATTAAAGCTGGCCATTGTTCATTATAAAAAAGATGCTGCATATATTATCCCATTTATCCTAAAGCATGCATCTTTTACAGAAATTAGGTGCGCCGGTCCAGGAGATTGTCAACGATCGACCCTCATGCAAAGTGTGGGGGTGGTGCAGCTGGCGGAGTTTAGCACAGGTGCATGGCACATACATACCGGTCGACACACCGTGCATGCATGCAATTCATCAGATCCCATCAGTCCAAATCCCATACATACCGCAGATTTCTACCTATCACTCACAAATCCAACACTGCTTTGACATTTCTGTGCATCACACGTGTGCGCACAAAGCCACTGCAGTCAGTGCATGCTAGCTAGTACGACTTATATTACATAACATGTGCATATATACATGCTTAAATAACCAGCATACATATGTGTGTATATATATATGTATATATATGTATATGTATACATATGTGTATATATGTATGTATATGTATACATATGTATACACGTACATGTGTACATGTACATACACACATGTATATGTATGTATATACATACATACGTATATTACATATATATATACCGACCCCGCACCACCCTCCCGGCCCGAGCCGCCCCCGACTCGGCAGGCAGCGCGAGGCGCCCCCGCCCCAGGCATCCTCGGTTAGCGCGTCACTTACCAGGATGGAGCAATTGAAGAAGCGGTTAGCCATGTCCTCCCATGAGCCTCACGAACCGGCGGTTCCTCGGCCATATTCGCGAACGAGAGCAGAGAGGTTCGGGAGAAGAAAGAGAAATACCAATGGAGGGCAATACTGGCAATCCAATGTCGATCGATGAGCTCAGTCGGGAAACCTTGAAGCTGGCTATCTCGAGCAGGGCTAGCATCACAGGAGAGAGGCAGGATTCAGCTGCCATCGATGGATCCAGTGTGGAGCCCGGTACCAAATCGTTCAGCGCTGACGGCAATGAGATGGATGTTCGGACGGCGCGCATCGCGTCGCCGAACAGGGTGCCGAAGAGGCAATTGTTTGGGGATGGAATGTCCAAACAGTCCATAGTTCGTACAGGAGCAGCTGAAGACAGGGACGCTAGGGAGGCTGGTCCGTACAGAGCAGGAGGAAGCTAGCATCGAAGTGCTAATGGCGCAGGGAGTTCTGAAGTGGCGAGCAGCAGGAATTGTGCACAATTCAATGAAAGGAGGGGACACCGCCTTGATGAAGGAACAAGTTCCGGAGTTCTGTTGACACCGCCTGCTTCTGCACGTATACCTGTAGACGAAGTTAATTGGGGATCAGAGTTAACTCCACCGGCTACATTGACTGAAGCTGAGATTGCAACTCCTGATGACGAACGCACGTATAGCCATGTGAGTTCTGTGTTAAGATTTATTGCCGATTAATTCTTCCACTTCCATTAATTCTTCTCTTTCCCCCTTAAAAAATTTATTCTGGTTCCCATTAAGTTGCCTGTGACGGATTTATGATCAAAATGTATTTTTGTTGATGGTCTTTTAGACCAGATTGAAGGCTTTTGCGGATCATCAATTCATTATATATTTTAGTTTGTTTAATAGGTCTTCGACCATCTTTTCATATTTGTTTAATTAAATTTTAATTCCCGAATTCAATTAATCTCATCTCCTTGATGCATTAATTTAATGTGCTTCCATTGTACAATTTCTTATATATTCCTGTAATGCATTGTGTTCTTTCTCACTTTTTCCTATTAGGAAAGCCACTTTGTTGTCTTCTGACTCCTTTTTTTTACTTTTTTTACGAGTCATTAAAATTTTTAACAAAAGTGACAATCTTAAATCTTAATATGTTTGTGGTCGGAATTACCATTCCGAACAAGTAGTTTATGACTCAAATATTACCAATCTGAGCACAAAATCGATCGTCAATAAATGCCCTTTCAGCATAGTAGTCACATATTTAGATCGCATTCTTGTTCTTGGTGCCAAAATTGAACACTTAACATCCATTTTGTTCGTCAAATTATTGTTGCCCTTGATATTTAGATCAATGCATAGTCTAATATTCCCAGAATAACTCCTAATTCATTACCTTTCCCTGTGCTAAGATTTATTGCCAATTAATATTGATAGTAATATGAGAGTATCCAATTAGAAAGAACTGTCTACATAAGACCTCTCCAGATATAGAAAAACTAAATTATTTATTTTGGATTACAGAGTGAAAGATGTTTTTGTTATGATGTCGGTGATTCAGAAAAGTGACAGCGATGTATCTTTAATTTTTATTACTATATCGTAACCAGTGAGGTGAGCTGAAACAAAAAATAATGGTCTATTGTTGTCCGTTTGATCCTAGGATCCCGGCATTGATACCTCGTTGGTTCCAAAGGAAGGAATGGCTTTCAGAACTGAAAAGGATGCTTGCAGTTTCTACAAAAGGTATGCCAAGGCAGCTGGTTTTGGCGTGTACAAGGGAACAAAGGATGTATTCAAGAATACTACACTGCAAGAACAATGGAGTAGGAAAGTACTACAAGAAGGATCCCCTGGAGCGTGTAAGGAACAAAACATCACAAAAGACAAAGTGCAAAGCTAAGTTGAAGCTCAAGAAAATATTGGGGAAGCAAAAAAAGATAGAAAGGGTGGAGATAGAACGGGCCTTTCTTCTCCATAACCATGTGTTGTTGCCCTCTGGTAGGTCTACCAGTAATATGCGCTCCCATCAATAAAAGGATCCAATGTTAATGGAACTTCTTGATGAGCTGCAAGATTGTGATGTTCCTGCTCATAGTGCAAAGAATGTCATGCGGGAGATGCGCGGAGGTATTGAGAACGTCCCCATAACAGATAGAGATATGGAGAACCGGTGAGTTTGCGTGAAAGTTTCGATACATAAAACTAGTTCCTTTGTTATCTGCATGATTTATAGATGGGTACTGTGTGAAACATCAAAAAAAAAAAAAAACATGTGATCTTCAATTTTCGGTCGTTTATAGTATTGGTTTGTATTATGTTGCATGTTTAAAAGGAGAGCGAAGAATTTGCGTGAGGACCATAAAAATGACATAGAGAAGCTATTGGACTTCTTCAAAAATTGTTAATCGCAGAACCCGCAATTCAGGTGGAATGTCAAACTGGATCATGAGGGAAAGGTGCATAGCTTGTTCTGGAGTAATGCAAGCATGTAGGGAGAATATGCGGATTTCGGGGATGTGATTGTCTTTGACACTACACACAAGACAAATATTTATGATAAACCACTAGCTATGTTTGTGGGAGGCAACAATCATCTGAAGAACACACTGTTTGCTTGTGCTCTGGTAGGGGATGAAACAGTGAAAACATTCCGATGGGTGTTCAAATCTTTCAAACAGTGCATGAGGAAGAATAGAACTAGATGCATTCTGACATGTATTTTAGGCTTAACGAATCATACCGTGTTTATTACAGTAAATAGTGTTACGCGATCAACCACGTGCACCTCCCAGGTGAAGCTGCTGCTGACAAAGGGACTCTCGCCAGGCATCAGCATCGTCTGACATTCGCGTCGCCACGCGTCGTCGCTTGCGCAGCCGAGGCCGTTGCCGTCAAGCACTGGCTTCGCTTGACCAAAGAGGTACCTCCGGTAGCACCATCCGCTACTTCGACTCCCACGTCGAAGCGTTCGCCGCGTTAGCCAATCTGCTTACCAGTATCCCCACCTTCATCTTCAACAACTACATCAAGCAAGACCAAGGTGAAGATGAAGTCGCAGGCCCAGTTTACGATGAAAATCCATCTATTCGCGAAGCCGGTTCAGACTACAGTGATGGGCTACACGAAAACGGATACCCAGGCCACATACGGATCCTGTCTTAGGTGTTTTATATATGGATAGAAAGCTAAGAAGATAAGCTTTCCAACCCAACAAGAATCATGGCCAAACGAGCTCGGAGTCGACGGGAATTTCCAAAACCAGTGGGCATCCAGAACCTGCTACGTTCGGCAACGGCTTATATGTGGATATTATTTTGTCCGTTTATCCTCGGCAGGTATGCAGCCATTGCTTGGGTGTTGAAGAGATAGCCGATCGAGACCATCAGCTCCTAAAAGATGCAAGGTCAATCAGCGTTTGTACGGGAGGGGCCGAGGCCGGTCTGCGTGGCCGGCCGACAGTGGAGCACATACTTTTTCAGCATACTAGGAGAAGTGCTCTCGCTCGGGGGGGCATGGTGACCTGCCTCAAGACTACAAAGCTACTAGTGTCATGCATCAACTGCGCTTGGGGGGCATGGAAGGCTGCCTCAAAAAAATATAGCGTCGAAGAGCGGCCGATGTAATGCGATCGGCTATGTGCAGGACATTAGACGGAGACTACTAATATAAAGAGAGTGCAGCACATACAACAGTGCCGATGCTTGGCCATCGGTTTCAACAAACAGGACCACAAATCAAAAGATTGTGAAGTCGTCATGTCTCTAGCGCCATCACTACAGCCGGTCAACCTAGCTCTTACAGCAACATCGCCATCGGCAGCTTCGGCTTTTGCGCCGAAGCGTTCGTTACATTAGCCGTCCGATTCAGCCACTATATTCCTGCGGCACCATCATCATCAGACACTCTGGCTCCATCAACAAAGCGTTCAGGGAATTCCCTGGCGCTACAAGCTGCTGATTGGATTTCAGACCGACTTCATCCTAAGCCGATAGTTGTGATATGAATGCATTATGGCAAGCGCGGACCAAACGGGATGTCAACCGTCGGCTCATCGGCAGCCGATTCAATTGACTGCCAGGATCCTTTGCCGGCTAAAATTGGCGGAGGTGATGGGCGCTTCCAGTACAGCAGCTTTGAGAAGCGATCAAAGCGGATTGATACTGTTGTCAATTTTCCGCTGAAATCAATTGGCCACAGGAAATTAGAGCCGATAGATCGACCATACAATCGGCTCATGTACCAGCGTGATCGGCTCAATTTCGGCTTTGAACCTAGGCCGCTGCGGCATCTGCCGGGGACCATATGTGGAGGGGGCCTAAGATCACTTTCTGTACGTATATCAATGGGGCTATCGAGTTCTGGCCGCAGCCACGGTGAGGCGTTCAGAAAATCCCTTGTACGTGTACATGAATAGATGAACTGCAATAGCCTGTGCCACCCTGCTGTCTTCTGCGTGCTAGTAGCAGACTAACAACCACCACTACAAGGATCGCGTTGATACATGACATTTTGGTTTCGTCACAGAATGGTGAAAAACCGTCATAGACATGCATCTATGACATACCAAAATTTTGTCATGAATTGAGCGTCATAAATTGTTTGGCTCACTGTAACCGTCATAGATCAACAAAATCACACTGTCATGGATCTACCGTAGGCTGATGTGGAAGAGGCACTTGGTGACGAAACAGACTGTCACAAAATGGCGCCACGTAAGCTTTGTCCACATCCCCCGTCCAACGTGGATTGACACCGTGGCATCCCATTTTCGTCATAGATTAACAGTTAGATGGGCTGTATCTGTTTATGATATTGGATCGTATTTTGAGGCTTGTTTCTTTGGGCCTAATTACATTATCACATTTTTATTTTGAGGCCAGTTTTATTTTAAGGCCCGTTTTGTTTTGAGGCCCAATTACACAATCGGCCTAATATTTTATTATGATATAAATTGGCCCAATGTTTTATTTTGATTTATTTAGCCAATTTTTTTCTTGAAAATTTTGGCCGTGCATACAGAATCATGCCTCCAGAAATGTGACAATATATATGTCATCACAGAAATATTAAGTTCATTACATCACCATTGCATACAGCCACTACAACAATATAATTCTAGTTCACATCAGTTCAATCCAACAGACCACACTGACATGCACCATTACGCATGGATCCACCACTGGAACCAGCATGCATAGACGTGTCAAGGTTCAAAATACTGACATAACATGTCATTCAACAGACCACGGTTCCAAAATATGCATGAAACATGTCAACCAGCACCAAAGCAAAATGCAGATGCACCTGCAGAAACTTCCAAGACCAGCTTACCCTGTGGAAGTAAAGTTTGGGATCATCAACAAACGCTTAAGCACCTCATTAGTCTCAGCTTGCTTCTTTAGAATCTACTCATTCTGGGCCCATGCTGATTCAGCTTCCTTTGCCATGGCATCCATTTGCAGGCGCTGCTTGTCAACAAGAGCACGTAGCTCATCTGATCCTTGCTTCTCTCTCGCTAGTTCAGCTTCAAGCTCACGCCGCATTGCATTGGATGTACCAGGTTTGTTTCGGATGCCCACATTACAAAGGAATTTGTTCTTCTTTATCTCGTGGACAAGCACATCAGAAACAACTTCGGTCACATTTCTTGGTGTTTCTCCATCTTCTATTGGATCAGCGATCTTGTGCTCTATTTCATCCTACAAGATGATGTAACCAAGATGGTTGTAACAAACAAGCACACAAATGGGAACTAGCATTTCTAAATTACATTACATTGAACTTTCACTTACAATCATAGATTGTACAGTAGGAGTAAAGGCCTTCCACTTTTTGCTGTAGTGGCACTCTTTAAACAACTCCAATGCATTTGGTGGTTCATCTTTGTACTTGTCCCCCTAAAACAAAATGTAGATACACATGGTAATTAGGCCTAGTATGCAGGATAAGAAACAATAATTTTGGAACATCTAGGAGCAATGTCATCGGTGGTGCTGGTTGTGGCTGTGCTGCAGCTGTTGCTGTGCAGCCAAGCAAAGAAGCCATAGCCAGCTACAGGACCTACAACCAATTAATAATGCCCTATGCTACAAGTTGATTGCTGCTCCTATTATATTTACTCTCCTACACGGAGCATTATGTGGGGCTCATGGAGCATGCATCAGACATAAATCACTCCTAGTGTTCTCGAACAGAGATTCTTCTTAAAGACAAAGATCAAGACAGCTATTTATCACTCCAAAATACGGTTTCCATAACATCATATTAGAGCAGCAATATATTTTAGAATAGATCAATTATAGTATATAAATGTGCTTCTGGCGTCACAGCAATGAGTACCGAACAGGCCCAATGAATAGGACACAGGCTTAAGTTTAGATCTATTAGAGCAGCAATACATGGTAGCATAGATATATTATATCTATGGACATCATGATTTATTAGTAGTTGCAGAATTAAGTTTAGCTCAAAGGCTTGACAAATTGCCATACGTATATAATTCAGTATATATATAAATCTTAACTATTTCTGACTTTCACATATTCTTACCAAAGTTTCAATGTGGATGTCATAGCTTCTCGAACCAGTTGTCTGGTGGAACTGCACCTTGCTTCAGTTAGATTTGTTCCCCTGACATTGTTCCTATAGTAACATAGTGCACATGTTAGAGTAATAGCTATGAAAAATGCAGCATGGAAGAAGAGGTATTGTGGCATGAAGTTACCAATTTTTTCTATTCTTTCCGTGAGTTAACAAGGGCTTCCCATTGTGCATCAGACGTGGTTGAGAGGGGCGATTTTGTTTGCACTTGATGAAGAGGAAAAGGATCAAAATATTGTTTCTTGAGCTTGTGTCGCTGCTAGCGAACACCTTTCTTCGACATTGTTTTACATGCATTCTGTTAAGGTGCTGCTGTTACGTCTGTACTAAACCTTGACTAATAACATTAGGATGTCAGTATTCATAATAGACTGACCAAATCATATACACAGAGAATAATTGTGGATAGATGTTACTTACACCAACTTTTTCTCTAAAGTAAGATGTAATCATTATCCTTGTGCTTGTAATCCTTCCATCGTGGGAAGATAGGCACATGGTTCCTCACTGTGATGTTACACTCAGTAGCAAATTTTGCGGCAATCACCGGTGAGCGTGGCCTTGTTTTCCCCTCTTAAATGAACAATGCAACTTCTCCTTTCATAGATTGAGTCATCCTATCAAGGCCTCTCCCAATATTCTTTCCTCGAACCCACTGCGCTTCATCTTGTTCTGCATATTCAAAGAACAACATCAATTAAAAATGTCCTCTATAAAGAAATGGAAGTAATGCAGGTGTAACTAGATTAATTTAGACATGCCTGCAGAGTTGGGTACACCTTGGTTTTCTTCATTCTGGTTGTCCACATTTGAAGTTTGGTCATTCAAGGTTGCCAAGGTCATATTGTGGTCAATGACCGAAGCTCCATTAGACCCATTCAGGCACTCATTGTTGGCAGCATAAACTGCAATGCATGAAACATAATTAGAAGTAATCATGGAACTTAAGTAGAGTACATAATAAAGATCAAAGTTGTTAGCACCTTCTTCAGTAGTACAAGCTGGATGGTTCTGGATGTTGGGTTCCCCTTGTACGTTAGAGCTTGTACCAACAACGCTTGCTTCAAGATTCTTCTTGGACCTTGTAACTCTAGTAGTTTGCACATCTTGTGCTACAACTCTCTTTGCTGCCTGAGGCCTGACTCGTCCACCTAGAGCCATCTTAGCAACCTTTCCTGAGGCCTACAGAAAGATAATAGTGCATAATTGTAGCAAGAAATTGAAAAGGGTGAACCAAACAAAGCAAGATGAAATTGATAATTTAAATTGCAAGCAACCAACAAGTTAAGGCCCAAAAAGGAGGAGGAACTTATCACCTTAGCTGTATAGCTAGTAGGTGTGTTGTCCTGGAGGGCCTCCGACTCATGTTCTAGGCTATCATCACTTATTTCTCCTTCACTCTCTGCGTCCTCTTTAGCATCGTACTCTGATCCAGAGTCTTCTTTGTTTCTTTTCTTTTTCTTTATTGTTTTAGGGTCAGGGTCAAGGTCGCAAAGTTTCATAAGAGATGCTAACTGCTTTAATCCTAGTGACCGCAGTGTTGCATTATTGTCGCGACAGTTTTGGATCCGCGCCTCCTCATATGCGGTTACTGAGCCAGTAAAAAAATCCGCATTAATCCACATTTTATCTTTGTCAAATGAACCATTCTAAACAAGTATGATGGGAGTCTATATGGATGATGACCTATTATAGAGTGCAAAGAACGGAAACTTCACCTGGAGCTGTCGCGGGTCAAGTTCTCTTTGCTGCAACTTTTACCCTCGGACTCATGTAAAGCGGCGTCGGAGGGGATGGAGTGGCGTCGGAGGGAATGGAGTGGCATCGGCGTCGGAGGGGATGGAGCGGCGTCGGTGTCGGAGGGGATGGAGCAGCGTCGGCGTCGGAAGGGAAGGGTGTGGCGTTGGCGTCGGAGGGGAAGGGGGCGGCAGCGGAGGCGGAAGCGGAGGGGAAGGGTGCGGCGGCGGAGGCGGAGGGGAAGGGCGGCGGCAGAGGGCGGAGCTAGGGATTTGGGGGAGGGATGTGAGATCCGTGCCTGGTGGAGGCGGGATAGTATTGGCCGCATTCGGTAACATTACTAAAAAACCTACTCGTGAAGTGTTACAAACCAATCTTGTGGGTAGTTTCGTCTTTTCACCCAAAAATTTTCGCTGCGGGCGCCGGTGCTGGTGGATTTCCCACTGTGGGCGCCACGATTTCGGCTCGGGCGCCGCGATTTCGCCCGTGTGCGCCGGTTCGGCGCCTATAATCTGCTATAGAACTATATTTGTTTTGACAACATAGGTGCAATATAATCGAACTCTCAAATTAGGACCACAAGCTAAGGCCATCAAATCATCATCTATCATCTCTGTCCGACTTCTGCAAAAAATCTGCAAGCACAAAGTGAATCAGAAATACATGTATGAAATTGTACGACAAATAAAACTATGTTAGTGGAACTCACATGGTTCCTGAACCATGTGACAAATCCTTGCCGAAACCTAGTGTCAATATCAGCTTTAGCCACTCCATCTTCCTATAATTGAGATTTAAACAACCTGTACAAAAAATAGTCCTCAAAATTTTAATGACATGGAAATCCTCAAAATCAGTAATATAGAATAAATTGAGAACATACCCAACATATTCCTCGACCTGAGCACAATTATTCAACACATAGAAAACGAGTTGATCAAATTCCTCACAATACGTAAGCTGGCATCCTCCAATCAGATTAACACCATGGCCAAAAACATCAACACCAAAGACTGACTCATCTGAAAATCCCTTATTTCTTGGTGACCGATTATACCTTGTTTCAACATCGGTCATCTATTTAGAGCAAAATGTGAGGCTTTCCTCTGCAACATAAGCTTCAGCAACTGAGCCCTCTGGTCGGGCTTTGTTTCTTACATACCTCTTCAAAGTTAACAGTCTTCGTTCAATTGGGTACATCCATCCAAATTGAACAGGTCCTCGAAGGATAGTCTCCTCTGGTAAATGGACAGTAAGGTGCACCATTACATCAAAAAATGCTGGGGGGAAAATTTCTCAAGGTCGCACAATATGACCGGTATATCTTCCTTCAATCGTTCCAAAACATCTCTATTCAATTTCTTGCTACGCAATTCCCTAAAGAACCTTCCAAACTCACAAATGGATTTATATATGTCAGAATGTGGCAATCATGTGTTTTGAGTCCATGCACCTTGGTACCATCAGCATTTATACACCTTCCAATATTTGAAGCATAGAAATTTTACCTCCCTTAAAAAATTACAGAATTCAATCTTTCGTTACTTGGACAAGGAATATCGAGCCTTAGGTACGTCAAATGTATTTCCATTCTCCCTTAGTTGTAGCTACCTCTTAATATTCAAATCAGATAGATCCAACCTAGCATTAATGGTGTCTTTTGACTTCCCGCTAATTTCAAGAATGGTGCCAAGCAAAGCTTCACACACATTTTTCTCAATGTGCATGACATCTAGATTGTGCCTCAGTTTCAAATGTGGCCAATATGGTAAGTCCCACAAACAGACTCTTCGGCCCCAGATTGGCACAATCTTTTCTGCACGCTTTCTTTTCTATCCTACTCTAACCTTTTCCAATTCAGCTAAAACCTTTTCTGTTGTGAATGAACCTGGCTTCTCCTTGCTCCCATGAATAGAGGAATATTCATTGTTCCTTCGTAAACGATGACCATCAGGAAGGAAGCGACAGTGTCCAATGTAACAAATCTTGTTCCTTATAAGGTATGATAGTGGGTCTTTGTCACAATGCAGGCATGCAAAATAGCCTTTTGTTGTACGTCCTGACAGAGTACCCAAAGCCGAATAGTTGTGGATGCACCACAAAACAACAGCCCATAGATAAAACCATTGTCCAGTAAAAGCATCTTTGGTGTACACACCAGCCCAAAGCTCAAGTAAATCTTCTACAAGAGGCTGCAGAAATACATCAAAGTGTTTGCCTGGCGACTCTGGACCTAGAATCAGCAAGGCCATCATGAAATTGGATTCCTCCATACAACACCATGGTGGTAGGTTGTATGGAACAATAAATACAGGCCACATGCTATAAGACATTGACATATTTCCAAAAGGGTTGAAACCATCTGTAGCGAGGCCAAGGCGGAGGTTCCTTGGGTCTACTACAAAATCAGGCCAACACCTATCAAAATCTTTCCACGCATCACCATCAGCAGGATGGCACATTTCTTTCTCATCAGGTTTCCTCTTGAACTTATGCCACCATGCATCCGTGGCTGTTTTTCGACTAACCAAAAACCTCTGCAGCCTAGGTGCCAAAGGAAAATGTCGCAAAACTTTACATGGAACCTTCTTTCTTTCTGGATCCTTCCATCTTGAGGCTTTGCAAACTGGACATGTATCATATTTCTCATATCTCTTTCTGAATAGGACACAATTGTTAGGACACACATGAATTGATATGTAACCCAGTCCTACTTCCCTCAACACTTTCTTTGCCTCTTCATATGACTTTGGAAGTGAATTGGAATCTAGGAATGCTTCACACAGTAGCTTCAAATATGCAGAAAATGCTGAATTGCTTATCTTATAGTACGACTTCATATGTAGCATCTTAATCACAAAGGAGAACCGTGTTAATTTGGTGCACCCAAGATATAGCTCACGCTTGGCCTCTTCCATAATTGCTGCAAAAACAGATTCATTTCCACCAGTTTGGGATGCTGCTTGGTCTCTATCTTCAGCCAAACCTGCATTTCCATCATATTTTTGAGATCTATATAGATCATTCAATGTATCTTCAAATCTACCATCAGAACTGTTCTCATCTACTGCATTCCACTGTACAGGATCTTCTAGAACATGAACTTCAGACTGCTCTCCATGGTGTATCCACCTTGTATATGTACTCGACATGCCATACAACAGTATGTGCTTCTGCACTTCTTCTTGAGACCAATTTTTCTGGTTTAGACACCGACGACATGGGCATAAAATTTCAGCACCCTCTGGAAATCGTTCTCGAATGAATCCCATGAAAGATTTGACGCCAGTAACATATTCAAGAGAAAATAGTGTAGCATGTATCCATCTTCTGTCCATCTACTTCAAATAAATCAGAAAAAAAATATCCCATCACCATAAATTTGCCGCCCACATTATCTAGATCCAATAAAAATACTGGGAAACCACATACATACCATCTTAATCACGGGCGGTTGTTGAGCGCCGGTGGAGCTGCTAGCCCCTTCTTCCTCATTGCGCCTGGAAGCCATGGTGGCAGTACACCCATGGCTAGCTTCCCAACAGTTGCCACCCGCCTAAGCCGCACGCAGCCGCAGCCACCGCCGCCGCCGCCGCCACCGCACGCAGCCGCAGCCGCCGCTGCCGTCGTACGCAGCCGCCGCCGGAAAACTTGCACGGCACCAAGGACTTCAAGCCCCGATCTAGATACGCTTATTTGTTTGCTTCTGGTTTCTAGTTCTATTAACGATATAAATAGATAAACTATATGGTGTCAAACACAAAAGGAACGATGTTCAGATGGTAAGGTCTGGGTTTACTATATCAAACGTCTCTGGTTCGAACCACGGCCAAGTGGTTTTTATTTTGCCATTTCCTTGCAATTCAATGACGTGGACCTCTGTCCTTGCCACGCGGGCACTTGCAGGGGTTCGAATCATTTTATGACAGCATGCACACTGTCATGAACAGCAAAAAAGCAGCAAAGCTAATCTATGACGTTCACAGATAGGCTTGCAGACATGTCAAATAGAGGAGAGACGATCTGTGACGTCCGGATTTGTCAATCTATGGCAACAATTATACCATGCGTCATAGATGAACCACCTGGATTATAGGACGTCATAGATCAATAAAAACTATGACGTTTCCGTAATTCGTCATATGAAATCCGTCATGTATCAACGAAATTCTTGTAGTGCACGTACTACGTGGTTTGATGTAGAACAGTGGCATGAGAGAAAGCATGACCGGCATTGGGGATTAGAGGCCGGCGGTGTAGACCTAGTGCTCAAGACAGAGTCATGAACGCCGATTACAGATGTCTGATCATGGAAGTTGCCAGGGACAGGAGGTTGAACAGAGAAGGACCATGCAGCGGGGGGCTACCAAAATACCGAGCCAGGCGTAGATCGGCGCATGCTATAGGTGAGCCGATTGTTTTTGTACGATGGAAGATTTGACGATGGAAACTACAGGACCCTACCTCTGCACATCGAGATCGTCATCGCCAATCCAGTTCCGCTGGTAGTCCGTCTACGCGGGCACGGCAATGTCCGCACAAGAAGGAGGCGTTTACGAGCTCGCCGCTAAGCCACGCCGTGCCGGCAAGGCCGGTCGATCTCAGCACAAAGCACGCCGGACGTCCTACAGCCAGGCGTCGGTAGTAGGGCCACTTGTATGGCTGTGCCGAGGAGGCAGCCGGATGTTGACAGCAAGGAGCCGCTGATGTGTCCGCGTCAAGGAGGCAGCTGGGTTTCGCCGTATAGGCAAGATAGACGCGGCCGTGCCAAGGAGAAGGTAGCAAGGCGCCAACATGGACGCTCCGAAACCTGGTGCGTTCATAGAGGAGGGACCGGAAGGAACCAGACCTTTCTGGTTTGGTCTTGACTGTTTTTGAAGAGACAATAAATGGCGTGGGGTGGAATGGCCTTTATGAGATCAATTGAACTTTGCATAGAGTCTCTGGGCAGCCAATGTTTTGCATAGGTAGCACGGTTTGCCGATTGCACTCGACATCGGCTCTTCGTCCTCCACACAAGATGAGTCAACAATTAGCCGATATGGCCATTGCGGCCGGTACTGCCACTCTTGAATCTTGCTGGCGAACTCCGAGATTCGTTGCACTGCTCCTATATCGTCGCCGATATCGACCCCAATATCAGTCTGCCGCTCCGTGGACTTCTCCACCGCTGCCCTTGCTATGACACCAAAGGCAGCGATGCTTGCACAGGAGCGCGAAAGATCAAAAACGGAGGCGGCTGTGCACCAACCGACGGAGAAAAGCACGTCATCGCCGTGGAATTATAACTGCGCCGGCACCGAATCGTCGGCCCACCAATCCCGATATTGGCTTTGTCGCGAAGCGCGCTGAGGTGTCATACGTGCTATGTTGTACATACAACATGCGAGTGGGAGGAGGCATGGTGGATGGAACAAGACGTACGCGCATGATTCATCCAAGAAGCCGAGCCATGGGAGGTGCCTGATCCAGCATGCTACACGGCCTCCGTGCGCGGAACGTCCACACTCCACACACAAAGACATCTACAGAAACAACAAGAGCTATGCTACGCCGCCAACTACGGCCGACTTCTCAATTACCTGAAGGACTCCACGATCCTCTGCTACCCACCTGCGGCTGTATCTGCCAATGGTCGCCGGTGTCACCTAAGCAAGTCTGTACCGACAACGACCTACATGCATCAGCCCAGTGTGAAGGTCCTGCCGTCGAGGTGCTGTGGCTGAAGTTAACTGCCAAATTGCACCACTGCCCGCCTGCATCCGCCACCGGCTACGTCATCAATATCCTGCACCGACTATCCGAGCGTCTACGCCATCTGACCAGCAAGTTGCCGTAGCGATATGGTTACCACTGTTTTTTTACGGCTCCATCGACATTGGCTGTTCCAACTCCCACAACGGAATATTTGAAGAACTCCCTGCGACTGCAATTTGGACTCCAGATCAACTTTGTCCCGATGAGTCAACATGTATTGTTTCCGTTTTATGCTTCACTGGTCTATTGCAGGCTATGGATGTTCGGCTTCCCAATAGCCGATAATTGTGATGAAATTATGTTATAGCGAGCACAGACCAGATGAGATTATTAGCTTGTCAATAACCGAGTCCACCGGTAAAACTCAGACCCACCCTTGCATTGTCATATACTATATACACTTGTCACTTGCACTAGCTTCCTTGTATGCTTAGTAGCTTTTACTTGTGCTTCGTGTACATGCTTTGAGGTGTGGATGTTGTTGACCATGTGTAGTTAAGCTCATTTGAATATGTTGAATATCTGATGTTGAGCATGGCTTTTATTCTTTGAAAATATGAAACATGGTCACCGCTTTTCTTAGCTACTAGTATGTGTAGGCTGATTTTGCTTTTGCTATCTTGTACATTCCTAGTAAGCTATGTCCTTTACTTTGGAATCAATTATGCAACTTGAGTCTTAATGCTTGCATGGTAACCTTGTGCTAAATAGAATTAAATTTAAAAGAGATGTCTATGTTGTGCTCAAATGAAAAGATCCAGGTGGGTTTGTTTTGTTTCACTGATTTAGTTCGATACTGCTTGCTATTGCACTTTAGCATGAACTTGGACTAGGCTGTGAATGACCAAAACCTTGCTTTAAGCTTCTGATGGTTTAATGGACCTAGGCTTAGCATTGGTTGGTAAGAAGTGGCATGACAAGCAAATAGCCCCTGACACATAACGAAAGGCTTTTTTGAAACTCAAATGCAATATGTTTAATTCGCAAAACCTGGAGGCATGAGTAATCAAGTTTGATAAAAGATCATTGTATCAGAAAGAGCTCACTGGTGTAGATACTTGCTAGTTTTTGCTTATCATGCTTTAACGTGCTAGTTGGCTGGGCTAAGTGGTGATGCTTTTATTCGAAAATCTTAAAACTGCTTGTTCATGTTCTAATATAGATATATTCTCTTGAGCTTTTCTATGCGGTGTCTTTATGCTATACCCTCACTGTATGTACATGCTAGCACTTGTAAATGCTTTTAGACATGCCTGGAAGCTTTCACTTACACGCCTTGCACGACATAACGTATCTTGTGGGGAAAGATTTTTATCATTAATGTTGGTTTGGCTTGCGTTGACTTTTTTGCCTAACAAAATATGATCCATCGGCTTTTAGCCGATTCATAGTGTTCTTTGTAGTGCCAGTCCAGCAAATGATTGTTTTACAGGTGATTCTCAATGTAGAGGGAAAGATCAAGGCCGATTCAAGCAATCGGCCATAAAAAAAATGATACCGATGTTTAAGGGTTCAAGTTGAAGATCGATAATCAAGCTGATGAAGGACCGATTCATCGGCTCGGGGGTAGGACCATCAGAAGCATGAGAAGACAATCTGAAGAGATGATGTTTTTGTGCATTTTGCAGCTGATGCGTAAGAGGACCGATCCACAGGGAAGCATCGAGAAGAACACAAATTTATCGATCATCTAGCTACTACTAACTTAATCATTCTAAAAGATAACAAGAAAAGATAAACGACCAACACCATGTGATACAAACCAAACACCGTTCGCATGAACTCAAGTTTAAGCTAGGAGGAGAACGAGTTGAGGGCTAAGGTTCGGTCTTCCATCTCTACTAGCATATAAGGGTGTTGACACCAGAATTTGGCCAAGATTAGTAGGCCAAAATGTCAGAAGAAGCCTGTTGGCGCTCGTTAAGTACTAAAAATATGCTCTATTTTTATATGATTTTATATCTTTTTGAGAGTCAGTCTTATCATTTAGTCTTGTTTTACTAACAAATAACCCCGTTTTCAAGAATGCGGTTTGTTTTTGTGCCATGTTCATTTTTGTAGAAAAATAGGGAATAATTGAAGATATTTGAGAATTTCTCGAAGAAAGGATTTATGCTATGAAGCGGGCTCTGAAATAGAGACTAATTAAAGCCCACTTGAGGAGGAAGCCCAACAAGAAAAGAAGTCTTGGAAGATAAAGTTTGCTCGAAGGACTAAATCCTGAAATATTCTCGAAATTCATGACAGCAGCAGCTTGTGAGCCTAATTCGGAGACCTTAACGACGTCAAATGAAGAAAGTTTGAATACCAAAGTTGCAGATCTCTTCGAGCTCTACAATTTAGAGTTTGAGTTTGCCTTATTTGGACTTCGGATGAGGAAGTTATGGTCGAAATACTAAAGGCTGCAGAATATGGAAGAGTCCAACTCGGGAAGGACAAGGATGGAAGCTTCATCTACAAGCAAAGAAGGGCATGGACGTCCGGCACTCTTTTGAAAACTTGTATATGCTTGGAAATATGTGTTTTAGGTATTTTAGGACTCTTAGAACCGACCTAATAGATTCCATGTATAGGGTTCCCTCCGGGGTATAAATATAGAGCCTCCTAAGGGGAGGGGGAGGGAGTCCACCTCATTATTCATTGTAAGTCGAGAGTCTAGGGCAAAGGTCAGGGGCTAGATGCGTTCAACTCGGCGAGAAGCTCATCTCAGTGAAAGGAGGAAGCAAGAGGAGACAGGAGGGAGGCCGGTCGGTCGATCCCTATGGGCTCTGGTCGGCCGACCTAAGCCCTTCCAAGGAGGTCTTGAGTTCATCTTTTGACATGTTCTTCGTCGAGTTCATCCCGACAATTATGCTTCAGAGTTTACGATGTATCTCGAGTAATTCTTTGTACTTCCTTCAATGCTTTGATAAAACCTTGATATTCGATTAATAAAGATTGTCTTCTAGACCTAGTTTGCTGTTTATACAAGATTTATGATCCATATCATTGCAATGCTTAATTCCAACATGTCTTGTCGGCCGACATATAGATTATCTTGATGTTCCTTTAGTAGATCTTTTTATTTTAACTGGTTGATAGAATCTATTCATGCTTAGAGATGGTTGGGGTTTGCTAGTTCGTCGATTACCTAGTTACTAGTGACAGTAGAGACCGGAGAAAGGTTCGAGTAGGTCCTCAACATTCATGGTCACGTTTATTCGTTGCTTAATGATTAGATCTAGTTTCAAGGTGGTTCTTAGTACGATGGTTGTTTGTCTCATATCTCTTGTGGATCCTTTTGCCATGTTAAACCTATCGTTCTCGCGTTTATAGCTTAAACCTTATTCTATCATTTTATGCAATAGTTTAAACCCTTTTAGACCCTTATTAGAGTATAGATTAGAGTTTATTTAGAATAGTTTCATCCCACTTTTAAGCTTGTTTAGATCTATTAGAATTAGTTAGTAATTCAGTTAATATTAGATTGATAGTAGCTTAAACATAATTATCCCTGGATTGACAAACCCAAGATCCTCATCCTGGAGAAAAGCTACCACGATACTGTGCGCTTTCAGTATAAGGTTTGACGTTTTTAAGTGGCGTCAACAAGCTTTTCTGGCGCCGTTGTCGGGGATTTCTAATTATCGTTTAAGTTATTATAAATCTTTTATTAACTATATTGCTACTAGTTTTGATAGTTAGTTTATTTGCTTTTTGTGTGTTTAATTTCGTTTTATTAATTTGTTTATATTTTTTACTTTTGAAAGTATAATAATCATTATTTTACATTTAAATTTTAGTTACTTAGTTTTGTTTAATTTCGTTCTTGTCTTTAGTTTATTTTTAGTTAAACTAATCCAGCAACTTTGCTGTCATAGATTCTTCGTTTCGTGTTTTTGTTTCTATAATTGGTTTCAGATATGATTTCAAAGCTTGAAGAGTGGGAGCTTTTGACACTTAGGGAGCGTTTAACTCCAAAAGCTGTAGACCTCAAGTTTCAAAAATCCAACAAGAAGCCGGAGTCAGGATCATACGAGCTGAAGCCAGGAACCATTAGGATTGCTGTCGCAGATCCATTCAGTGGAGAAAACGATGAGAATCCATACAAGCACCTGGAGAAGCCCAAGCAAGTATGCCACACTTTCTATCAAGAAGGAGTCCCAGTAGAGTGGGTCAAGTGGAATCTCTTTCCATTTACCCTTGTGGATAAAGCCAACAAATGGTACCAAGCTGCCTCAATTGAAGCTAAAGGGGATTGGAAAATTCTTGAGCAAAAATTCCTCGCAAGATTCTTCTCACCACTAAAAGTGTACAAGTTGAGGAAGCAGATTTTCAACTTCGAGCAAAGACGGAATGAAGACATCGACGAAGCCTGGGAGACACTTGATGACATGCTCACACAAGGACCACGACTTGGAGTAACGCCAGATGTGCATATTCATACTTTCTACTATGGTCTGACGCCAGAAGCCTTTGAGAAAGTGAATATTACCGCTGGAGGATCATTGTTGAGCAGGACATGGAGAGAAGCTAACAAGATTCTGTCAGATATCTGCATGGCTTGCAAGAGCAACAGAGAAAGGAAGGACGATGGAGTGAAGGAACCAGAAGACCACATGGCGCCCACACTTTCCATCTTTGAAGACCAATCACCTGTCAAAAAGACTACAATGTCTTATGCCTCTGACGAGGAGGACTATGGAAGTTTTGCACCTCAAGAGGCGACCAACAGTAATTATAGAAGTCTTGCCAGTGCAAAGCCCTTGACAGAGTTCGAGAAGATGAGCTGGATGCCAGTGGAGTTTGGAGATACACTCAAGTGTGCAGGACCACTCCCGATAGAAGACTTAGTGGAAGAAGAAGAGCTGTTCCCACCAGAAGTACCACTAAGGAAGAATGATGATAGTCAAGATACAAGGGAAGTGCTGTAGAAATTATTCCAAGAGGAGGAGCTGGATAGTGACTTTGTCTCTGAAGTGAAGCAAGTGATCGGGGTCAAGCCGGAGTCATCACTTACTGAGGAAGTTATCATTCAGCTACCAGCCGAGAAATCATCAACTGGAATTTTATGCTCCATCAACAAAGAAGTCTTCAACAATATACACTGCGCTATGGAAGCCCAAGTAAGTACAATGAGCTATGAAGTTTATTCTAAGTTATATGATAATCCATGCTTAATTTCCACCAATATTAGGATTAAACTTGCTAGTAACGAAGTGATTAAACCTGTTGGCTTAATTAAAAATGTTGAAGTTGATTTTGATAGAAAAATTATACCAACTAATTTCTATGTCATTAATGTCTATGATAATAATATTAAATTAATTTTTGGTAGATCTTTTCTTAAGTTGGATGATGCTGTAGTTAATAATGAAAAAAGAAAAGTCACGCTTAATATTAATGGATTAAAATATGACTTTGATGACAGACAATGGACCGGCCTCATTGCTCTCTTGGTGTGATGAGTGATTGTCAACGAGCTCAAGCCCTCCGATGGACTGGAGGCCCTCCGATGTACTGGAGGTAGATGATGAAAACCTCGATGGACTGAGGCAAAAGCTCACCAATGGACCAGAGGCAATGCTCGGCGTCGGTCGGCCATGGGAGCTCGGTACACAGAGGGGCGATTCGGCAACGGTGGTGTAAGCCCTCCGATGGACTGGAGAAGCCGGGTGCCACCATGGTGCTCCAACCCGAGTGCATGGTGCGAAGGCGTGCGAGGGAGGCTTTGGCGGCTTCGGCTCAAAACCGCCACCCAATCTATTCAAGGCTTGGTGAGTTGGGCCACGACTCGCCAAGATAGAGAAGATGGGCCAAGTCCGGCCCAGACGGAGACTTACTAAAGTTTCCCGGTTTCTGACTTCAAAATCGGGGGTGCAAAGGTGGATTGGACTACTGGCCACGTTGAGGACATCCGAAGATTGCGTGAAAGCGGCTTTCAGGCCCGTGCTCCTGGTGGTGAGAGACGCTTCATCGGTCGAGCTCCTAGTCATTTTCAGCGCGGCTACGGACCTCGTGACCGAGGGTTTGTGAGAGAGCTTGAGAGGCCAAGCTTTGAGGGTCGTGTTTACTCCAGTCGTGGTGATTTCTTTGACCGTACTTACCCCACTTTTGAGCAGATGGCTCGGCACTGGTACAACAGTTTTGGTACTAACCCCAGTGCCGGACCGTTTGCTCACCGTCGCTTTACTTGACTACTGGCCACGTGGAGGACATCCGAAGATTGCGTGGAAGCTAAGAAGATGAAGTCTTCATCGTGGTCGTCCGTCCCCGATATTTCGGGTTCTTTTCTGTTTTAGCCCCTCCGGGCGTTTCTAGTGTTAGGGGTCTATGTGTAAAATGCAAAAACTGAACCAGTGTATAAATAGCCTAAGAGCTGGTCATTAGAAGTAGTCTTAGCAGCTAGGTTTTCATTTTCTTAGGGTAATTTTTGTCCTCAAGCTTTGAGCTCCAAGTTTAGGAGGGTGAGGGTGAGATCTAGTCTCCAAATCAAGATGGAAGGTGAGGGTGGTTGCTTGGGACAAAATCCTTCGTTGTAACCTGACCTAAGACCTCTTTTGAGGCTCATAATCGAAGTGATTTCGTGCAGCAACTTTGTGTGCTTCTCCTCCACTTTGTTCTTTTTGGTTTTTTGCTTCAATCCTTTGCTTTTTAGGTGTTTGCTTTGGTCAAGGTTGAATCCTTTGTTTTTCTTATGTTTTGGACTTGCAAGGATGTGGAGATTATGTCTTAGAATATCTTAATCCCGAAAGATTGCCACGAGCAAGTTGATCTTGAGCTTTCCCCTTTCTTGCCCAAATGTTCACCTTTTCATGAGATCTGAAATTCCCGCTAATTCCGTGATCTTTTTCCATAGATCTTTTGGGAATAGCTTTGGAATGGAGCTTGGATAGTCTATGCCAATTTTCGTGAAGTTTGAAGAAGGTTTGGTCAAGTTTTGGATAGCTTTTGTGTGAGGTTTTCTGCTGTCCAGTTTTCCTGCTGACTCTGTCTGTCTTTAAGCCTTGTTTGGTTCAGGGGTCAAACCTTTGAAATTTGAGCTGAAATTTTGTGGCACTCTTTACCAGTGAATCATAAAGCTTCCATAAAAATTTTAGATCATTTGGAAGTGTTTTGACTTGGTTTTAGTATTTTTCTATTGAGGGTGGTCTGCCAGTTTTTGACCATCGGACGGTCCGATGGTAGTTGGATGTTTGTTTCTCATCCAATTGAGCTGAAATTTTGTGGAGTTGTTCCTTGTTCCCTTGTGAACCTTCAGTAAAATGTTCATATTTTTTAGAGCTGGTTTGTTACGGTTTTTGATCAACTTTTTTCAGGGTGTTCGTCTGTGACCATCAGACGGTCCGATGCTCTAATCATCGGACGGTCCGATGGTCTAAACTTTCTCCTTTTGGTCAGAATTTTTTTGGAGCTATTACCTATTGTCTTGTGAAGGTGTGGTAATTTTTTTGCGTGGGGAAAAAAATTTGGAGCTTTGCTTCTAGGGTTTTGAGATTTTTCTTTGCAGCCCTGTCTGTCTGAAATTTGCAGTTTTCCGGAGTTGGTTCCTTTTGCGCTCTTTTTCTTAGCCGTTTGAGCGTGTGCTTCCGCTTGGTGCTTGGTACGTATCTGTTCAGTGGACGGTACCAAGCACGTGTTGTGAGCTAGATACGTATCCTCTCAGTGGACGGTGTCTAGCTTCGTTGTGGGTGTTGTTTCCATTTTGCACTGCGGTGGGAGTTTGAGTTTGAGTTTTCAAGTAATCCTATTCACCCCCCTCTAGTCACAAGTCTCGGTCCTACAAGTGATATCAGAGCCGGTTAGGTTTCCCATACCTTAACTGGTGAAGAAACCGTAGCGACTATGACTTACTATGGGAAGATTCCGGTTCTTGGCTCCGATGGCTATCCCTACTGGAAGGGTAGGATGGAGGCGTTCCTTGTTAGCCAGATTCAGAACATTTGGGATGCTACTCAGAGTACGACTTGTGTGGTGCTTCTAGCTGCGGAGCGTACTATGCCTGAGATCGTGGCTCAGTATGAGGCGAATGCCGAGGCTGTTAACTTTCTCTTTTTCGGGCTTGGTCCATGGATTATGAGAGAGTGAGTCACCTCAAGACGGCACGTGAGATATGGTCACTGCTTAGTGCACACCATGAGGGTACTGCGACGATTAAGGCTAGGCTTGTGGAGACTTACCGGCGTGAATATAAAAATTTCATCCAAAAGCCGGGAGAGTCAGTAGACGACTTGTTTGGTCGCTTTCAGTCGATCATTAACAAGTTGCGTGTCAACTCTGCCCCCGCTGAGCCTCCATACACCGATCATCAGCAGGCTGTCAAATTGCTGTATGCTTTGGATAGAAAAGTATGGGAGATCAAGGTGAACTCAATCATTCAGTTGGCAAGGTATGATACGATAGGAGTAGAGGCGCTCTATAGTAAGCTCAAGGCCACAGAAGTAGATTACAAGTTGAGGGATTTCCTTCCTTGTACAGATTCTAAGAGTCTGGCCTTGGCTTTCTAGTGAGTCTGTTGTTAACCCCCTTATGCACAACTTCTCGTTTTCTGTTTTGATGTCTGTGACAGAGGAGCAGTTGGCGTCGCTTGGGGATGAGGAGCTATGTTTGGTGTCTAGTCGCTTTCAGCATGCCTATGACAACCGGATGAGCAAGAAGAAGGGCGAGAGGCCTAAGTGCTTCGAGTGCGGAGATGTCGGCCACTTTATCGCCGAGTGCCCCAACAAGAACGACTACAACAAGAAAGGCAAGAGTACTCCCGCGACTCCGACAAGTACCACTCCGGCAAGCCAAGCTATGACAAACATCGCTCCAGCAAGCACAGCTTCAGCAAGCATCCCTTCGGCAAAAAGAACTTCCAGAAGGCTTTCAAGAGCTACCAGAAGGACAACCGAAAGCGGGACAAGGCCTTCTTCGCTGAGATCGGGTTCTACAGCAGCGGATCTTTTTCCTCTTCGTCCTCGTTGAGCTCAAGTGATGAGGAGATCACGTACAGGAAGGACAAGAGGAATGATCAAGGAGGTCCAATTGGCTTGTGCTTCGTCTCCACCAAGTCCAGGCGCAAGAACAAGGACAAGAGGAACTTGGTTTGCTCCATGGCACTTGAGGACAAGGAGAACAAGGATGACGGTAGCAACTCTTCTTCCGATGATGAGGTAACTCCTGAGCAAGCCGAAATCCTTGAGATGCTAGAGCAGAACAGCCGAGAGTTGAAAGCCCAGGATAAGATGCTGGAGAAGGCAGCTAAGAAGCTGCAGAAGTTGAAAGCCCAACTTGCTGAGGCTTTAGAGCAGAATGAGAGGTTGAGGAGTGTGAGACCCCAACCAAGTGAGTTTGAGTGCCCTACCTGCGAGTCTTTTATGACGGAGCTTGGTGACCAGAGAGATAGGTATGCCAAGCGGGTAGAGGAGATAGATGAGCTGAAAGTTGAGATAGGCAAACTCCAGTCCAAGCTGGATGAGTCTACTTTGAGTGGAGAGCTCGAGTGTGAGTCTTGCCCCTGTTTAGCTAGTGAGTTAGCTGTGCTGAAGGAGAAGGAGGAGCTTAGGGCTAGGCTTGCGCTTTTGGGTGCGTGTATGGTCTGTCCTACTTTGAGAGGTGAGTTAGAGCAGTAGAGAGTTGAATTTGAGGTGCTGTCAGCACTTACTGACACTTGTGAGAACTGCCTGACCCTTAGGATGCAGTTGGTGGATAGGGATGCCACCTTTAGAAAGTTGGAGAAAGCTGCTTTTGTTTTTTCCTCTCTAGATTGTGATACCTGTGCTGCCCAGACTGTAGTTCTAAAAGATCTGAGGTTGCAAGTGTTGTCTTTGCAAGATGACAACAGCAGGTTGAGGGAGGTGCTGAGTTGGGTATATGGGAGGCAACCCCAATTAGAGATGATCATATAGAGCACCAAGAGAGCCGAGAGTGACATGAGAGGTTGTGGGTTTGGAGAGTGCAGCACTCCGGGTCAGAAGAGTGCCCCAATTAAGATCAAGACTACACCTACCCAGCTAGGAGAGATTGTTGATGGGGTTTACCATGAGCCACCCAAGGCTGCCCCAAAGAAGCAGTACTGGACACCCAAGCCCTCTCAGACTGAGCTGAACAAAATTGTTGAGGAAGAGCTTAAGCCTAAGGGCAAGAAGCCAGTCCAGCAGCCTGAGCCACCCAAGGCCACACCACCTAAGCCCAAGTCCCAGCCTAACCCAGTTTCTAGGAGGCATGTCTACCATTGTGAGTTTTGCCAGCGGAATGGCCAGCTAGAGGAGTTTTGCTTCTGGAGGAAGCGGGTTGAGAGGCAGGAGAGAGAGCTTGGGGGAACCAGCATCAGTTCTACCAGGGTGGTAGGCAAGATCCTCCCTACTGGGGTAAGGTGAGAGACCGCTTTACTGGTGGTGAGAGAGAAGGCGGCTTTCAGGCTCGTGCTCCTGGTGGTGAGAGACGCTTTATCGGTCGAGCTCCTAGTCGTTTTTAGCGCGGCTACGGACCTCGTGACCGAGGGTTTATGAGAGAGCTTGAGAGGCCACGCTTTGAGGGTCGTGGTTACTCCAGTCGTGGTGATTTCTTTGACTGTACTTACCCCACTTTTGAGCAGATGGCTCCGCACTGGTACAACAGTTTTGGTACTAACCCCAGTGCCGGACCGTTTGCTCACTGTCGCTTTACTTGACTACTGGCCACGTGGAGTACATCCGAAGATTGCGTGGAAGCTAAGAAGATGAAGTCTTCATCGTAGTCATCCATCCCCGACATTTTGGGTTCTTTTCTGTTTTAGCCCCTCCGGGCGTTTCTAGTATTAGGGGTCTATGTGTAAAATGCCAAAACTGAACCGGTGTATAAATAGCCTAAGAGCTGGTCATTAGAGGGTGTCTTGGCAGCTAGGTTTTTATTTCCTTAGGGTAATTTTCATTCTCAAGCTTTGAGCTCCAAGTTTAGAAGGGTTAGGGTGAGATCTAGCCTTCAAATCAATTGGGAAGGTGAGGGTGGTTGCTTGGGAGGAAATCCTTCATTGTAATCTGACCTAAGACCTCTTTTGAAGCTCATAATCGAAGTGGTTTCGTGCAGCAACTTTGTGTGCTTCTTCTCTCCTTGTTCTCTTTAGTTTTGGTTTCAATTCTTGGCTTTTTGGGTGTTTGCTTTGGTCAAGGTTGAATCTTTTATTTTCCTTTTGTTTTGAACTTGCAGGGACGTGGAGATTATGTCTTAGAATATCTCAATCCCGAAGGATTGCCACAAGCAAGTTGTTCTTGAGCTTTCCCCTTTCTTGCCCAAATATTCACCTCTTCACGAGATCTGAAATTCCCGCTAATCCCTTAATCTTTTTCAATAGATCTTTTGGGAATAGCTTTGAAATGGAGCTAGATTAGTGTGTGCAAAATTTCGTGATGATTGGTGAAGGTTTGGTCAAGTTTTGGTTTCGGAAGTTCAAGTTTTGTGTGGCTATTTTTCTGTGTCTATAACCTCCGGTATTTTTCTATTTCGTCCGGTGTTCAGTTCAGTGGTCAAACGTCCTTCAAAAGACTTGAAATTTTGTGAAGCTCTTTTCCTGTGAATCGTAAAGCTCCCATAAAAATTTCAGAATATTTGGAGGTGTTTTGACCTGGTTTTCGTATTTTTCTTTGGTGGTGGGTCTGTTTGTTTCTGAGCACCGGACGGTCCAGTGTGCATATCACCGGACGGTTCGGTGAGTGTTGGAGTTTCATTTCTTGGCCTTGGTCCCTTCTTAAGATGCTGTAAAAATTTCATATTTTCTGGAGTTGATTTGATTGGGTTTTCATTGAAGTCTTTTCAGAGTGTCAGTCTGTGAACACCGGACAGTCCGGTGCTCAATCACCGGACGGTCCGGTGATCACAACTTGCTCCATTTGGCCTGATTTTTTCTAGAGCTGTTCTTTATTGTCTTATGAAGGTGTGGTATTTTTTTGGTAGTTTGGAGCTTTGTTTCCAAGGATTTGAGGTTTTTCTTTGCAGCCCTGTCTGTCTGAAATCTGCAGTTTTCGAAAGTTGGTTCTTTTTGTACTTTTTGTCTTAGTCGTTTGAGTGCTTCCGCTTTGTGTTTGGTACGTATCTGTTCAGTGGACGGTACCAAACACGTGTTATGAGCTAGATACGTATCCTCTCTATAGACGGTGTATAGCTTTGTTGTGGGTGTTGCTTCAGTTTGCACTACGGGGATTGAGTTTGAGTTTTCAAGTGCTCCTTTTCACCCCCTCTAGTTGCACGTCTCGGTTCTACATTAAGAGCTTAAGATTCAGAGATTTAGTAATTTTTTTATCTTTAAAATTTTGTTTTGCTTAAAAAAAACCCTCTTTGATGATTCTGAAAGAGACTTTGGCATTGCTATAATTCATTTGATTTAGATAAACTTTGTGGGGATCTTTATGCATAAAAATTAATCTAAAAGGATCCATGTTATGATTTGAATGAATTCTAAGGCAGGATTATTCCTGAAAAGTAATTATTTAGAATTTGCTTAAATATAGTTAAATTCTTTTATCGATCTTTTGTTCGGGGATTAGCATGATCTAAGTGTGGGGATATTGTTGACGCTCGTTAAGTACTAAAAATATGCTCTATTTTTATATGATTTTATATCTTTTCGAGAGTCAGTCTTATCATTTAGTCTTGTTTTACTAGCAAATAATCCCGTTTTTGATAATACTCTTTGTTTTTGTGCAATGTTCATTTTTGCAGGAAAATAAGAAGTAATTGAAGATATTTGAGAATTTTTCGAAGAAAGGATTTATGCTATGAAGCTGGCTCTGAAATAGAGACTAATTAAAGCCCACTTGAGGAGAAAGGCCAACAAAAAAAGATGTCTTGGAAAATAAAGTTTGCTTGAAGGAGTGAATCCTGAAATCTTCTTGAAATTCATGATAGCAGCAGCTTGTGAGCCCAACATTAACAATGTCAAATTAAAACAGTTCGAATACCAAAGTTGTAGAACTCTTCGAGCTCTAAATTTAGAGTTTGAGTTTGCCTTATTTGGACTTCGGATGAGCAAGTTATGGTCGAAATACTAAAGGCTGCAGAATTTGGAGGAGTCCAACTCGGGAAGGATAAGGATGGAAGCTTCATCTACCAGCAAGACGTCCGGGACTCTTTTGAAAACTTGTATATGCTTAAAAATATGTGTTTTAGGTGTTTTAGGACTCTTAGAACTGATCTAATAGATTCCACGTATAGGGTTCCCTCTGGGGTATAAATATAGAGCCTCCAAAGGGGAGAGGGAGGGACTCCATCGCATTATTCATTGTAAGTCGAGAGTCTAGGGCAAAGGTCAAGGGCTAGAAGCTCATCTCGGCGAAAGGAGGAAGCAAGAGGAGACACGAGGGGCGCCGGCCGGCTGATCCCTAGGGGTCAGGTCAGCCGACACAGCCCTTCTAAGGAGGTCTTAAGTTCATATTTCGATATGTTCTTCGTCGAGTTTATCCCGACGACTATCTTCAGAGTTTACGATGTATCTCGAGTAATTTCTTATACTTCCTTCAATACTTTGATGAAACCTTGATATTCGATCAATAAAGATTGTCTTCTAGACCTAGTTTGTTGTTTATACATGATTTATGATCCATATCTTTGCAATGCTTAGTTTCAACATGTCTTGTTGGCCGACGTATAAATTATTTTTATGTTCTTTTAGTAGATTTTTTTTTTACTTTAACTAGTTGATTGAATCTACTCATGCTTAGAGATGGTTGGGGTTTACTAATTCGTCGATTACTTGGTGTGACAGTAGAGCCCGGGAAAAGGTTTGAGTAGGTCATCGACATTGATGATCATGTTTATTCTTTGCTTAATGATTAGATCTAGTTTTAAGGTGGTTCTTAGTATGATGATTGTTTGCCTCATATCTCTTGTGGATCCTTTTGCCATGTTAAACCCATCGTTCTCGTGTTTATAGCTTAAACCTTGTTCTGTAATTTTATGCAATAGTTTAAATCTTTTTTAGAACCTTATTAGGGTAGAGATTAGAGTTTATTTAGAATAGTTTCATCCCAGTTTTAAGCTTGTTTAGATGTATTAGAATTAGTTAGTAATTCAGTTAATATTAGATTGATAGTAGTTTAAACTTAATTATCTCTGGATTAACAAACCCAAGATCCTCATCCTAGGAAAAAGCTACCATGATATTGTGCGCTTGCAGTATAAGGTTTGAGTTCTTAAGTGGCGTCAACAAAGCACATGGTGAAGGGATATGCTTGGCTAGGCCTATGTTGTAAATTTGGTCAAATATGATGATAATTGTGCGCCCAAGGCCCAAGCTAAGATGGGGTTACAAGTCTAATCTACATCGAAGCCCAGTTTATTCCCTAGGCTGGTTCGGACGGGTGGAGTAGGTCACACGAAAACGGGCGCCCAGGCCACATACGGACTCCGTTTTGAAAGTTCTACATATGGATGGAAAGATGAGGAGATAAGTTTTCCAACTACGCTGGAATTACATCAAGATACATTCGGACTCGATGGGAATAGCCAAAACAATATGATGACCAGAATCCACCACAATTATACGGCATGTTTCGGCTGATATTTGGAAGTTCCACGAGGATCTGGATCGATAAGAGAAGAGTCCAGATCACGTTATCAAGTCATGGAGTCCTAGTTGAGTTGTAATTTATTAGTTATGAAAGAGTTTGAGTCTATCTTTAGGAAAGAGTTTGCCTTAAGGACCAAGTCTCCGGACTATAAATATGTATCCATATGCTTCATAATAAATCGACGGCATTACACTTCAAGCAGCTACATGTCTCCAACCTCTCTTTCGGCGCATCGCCACCTCTAGCGACTAGAGTTTCAGGTAATCGTCATGCTGCTCTAATGATTTACTTCCTCAGGGCATTAGGGCGTTAGTTGCCTGGCGAATTGTGTACTGAAGTGTTTTTGATGGCACGGTTTGCTAGTTACCATGATGAATCTCGTGTCGAGCCTAACTCAGCGCGAGATCCATTAGTTATCCCGATGAATCTCATGTCAAACCTAGCTCAGCACGAGATCCATCGCTTATCTAGACGAACCTCGCGCCAAGCCTAGCTTGCCGTGAGATCTTTCTTTACCTTTGCATGTTTATCGATCTGTTTATGTATTTGTGTTTCACGTTATAGATCGGTTCACATGTAGCTCGTTGTACCTAATCACTTGTTATAATCCACGATATGTCGCCGCAGCGTGTGCATATGCGACTTGCCAATAGATCAACGTACATCGAGCACCCTATCTACACATGTCGTAATACGTATCTTTTTAGTTAGATGGACTTCTTTGAAGATCTTGGTTAGAAGCCAATTTGATTATACAAATTTGTTACATCATGCCTTTAGATAGGTTTTTCATATATATTTTGTCTCCTTGTTCGTGCTTTGTCATAGAATTAACTTGACAGGAAGCAAGGAGGCGATCGGCTCGTATGAGCCGATGTACTCGGAGGAATTAAGCTGATCTCCGCAGTCGGCTAGGATTTTACGCCCGTTTTCTTGTTTGCGTATCTGCAGGGCGATCCTCTGATCACGCACATGCACTCAAACCTCCCCGGCTGCACGGTCAAGCTGGGTGGCACGTCCAACCATCATTGCTAGGCGATCGGCTAGCTGTTTAGCCAATCAGGATCCGCATCTAGGAGGAGCGACCCTTACGTCCACATACACCTCCCGGCTCACATTGTGTTGACCCACCGAGGATACTACCCGTTGGTTTCCTGGTGCAACAAAGAGCTATCCGTACTAAGGTCGAAGGGATCGAACAGAGCTATGGTCTTGCGTCGAGCGAAATTCCATACTACACTGAGGAGGCCAAGGTGTAGATAGGAGGCCAACCGAATGGCAACTGGCTAACGCCTACGGGCTTACCAAATGACAGGATTGGAATACTGAGACCTCTAATGCTGTCACCAAGTGAGGCAACCAACCAGAGCTGCATGGGTAAGATGGCATGCTATACTAGTGCTCAAGCGACGTGTTGCATTTATCACCATAAAAGAGCTTGAGCACTAAACTCGTCCTCTGCGCTAGAGGGTGAGAGCTAACCTAACTCCTAGATCTAAGTCTAGGAGAGGCTTATAGCACCGGCAAGTATAACAAAGCTCAATCAATTCGAACTTGGCACAACTCAGGTTTCGAACTTGGCATGCCCAAAAGGAAAAGGTGCTAGCAAATTAATGTAGCCGCATACATACCAAACCGAGTAACTAACTAGAGACAGAAGATAAGTGCATAAAGTAGGAAAGTAAAGTACTCACACTTGTCATAAATCGAAAACTAATGCTTAAGATAAGATATGAAAATAAAGTACATTACAGGGGTTTCCGACTGACTCCGAAGCATCAGAGCTTGCTCTAACTCCTAACTAAACAAAAATTCTAAGAGTGGAGGCACCACCTGAGGGGCGCCTCCTAGAGAGGGAGAGAGTGAGTTACATGGTGAGGTGCAAGTGAGAGTGAGGGGGGCGCCTCTATATTTATAGTTGGAGGAGATACATGATTCCTCCCCAAACCTTCTCCTTGGGCACCATCTGTCCTTCAACCGACCTAGGATAGTCAGTGACTTGTTCCCACACGTGTAGGCGCCAAAAACCGGGCAAGAACCGGACCCTAAGGCCTTGAACTGGTCGTTGGAAGGGTGAACCGGGCATTACAGGTGTTCTGGTCAAATCTGGCGCTTCTAGGCAACTGAACCGGTCAAAACCGGAGTGAACTAGGGTTGACCCACGCTGAACCGAGGGGGAGCCCTTCCGCAGTCACCACGTGTCCAAACCGAGACCGAACCGCCCCCGGCCACTGCCTGCCCGCCACGTGCCCTGTACGGTGGGGGTTGTGCTGACGTCAGCATGACGTAAGCGCTACCCCTAATTTTGTATTTTTATATCTTTTCCATCTTGACTTCAAATGATGCAAATAATATGTCCGTTGCAATCGTCTTGATGAGCTCTTCGCAATGGTGCAGTCCTTGAGGGCATTTGAGATACTTTTTAGTGATGGAATTTGTGATTCTTATCTCAAGCCCTTTTATGTGCAAATCATCTCTTGCTCCAGATGATCTTCTTTTACATGGCATTTGAGCATCCCTCTGTGAAACACCGAAAACCACCAAAACTTGTAGAATTCATTAGTGTTAGGTAAATAATGCACAGAACTTTATCTATACTCCATTTATTCATTTAGTAATTGGCAGTCGAAATAGGGAAATAACGACCGCCAAAATACCCCATCCTCTCAATCAGTGCGATGGCATAGACGAAGCAGTTGAGGTTCCTCCCCGACTGTGGCAGCGAGGCCTCATACCACCCCGCACTCGTTGGGCACTGAGAGACCGCTTCCAGCACCCTCCATCTCCATGGCGCTCCTGCCACCGTCGGCCTAGCACACATGATAGATCAATAAGAACATGGGTGGGCCCAGTTCAATTCAAGGGTATTCAGTTGAATAAATAATGTGCTAAAAAATATGTGCATAGATGTGTATATACTACGTATCCCTACTACCTATTAAGGATGCAAGGGGGCATCCACAACCCAGCATGGCCTCGCGCCCCCGCGCGGCCCCGTGCCCCCGGTCTCCCCCGCCCAGGCCCTGCGCATTGCCCCGCCCGCGATCCTCGCACCTCGGCCGTTGCCCTCACCCAGTCACCTTCGCCGCAATGCCCGCCCCAGATGCCGCCCCACACACCCTCCCTGTACCCGGCGCTGCGCTGGATCCTCCTCCCCGTCCCTCTCTCCTGCCGACGCCTCCTCTCCCCCACGCCAGCATCCTCCTCCTCGCCTCCCCTCCACCACCGCCGGCGTCCTCCTCTCCAGGGCCTCGATGTGCATCTCCACCATTGGCGCTTCCTTCTCCACCATCGACACATCGTTCTCCGCATCACCCCCAGCGGCCCCACCAAAGGTTAGTGCTGCTAGATCTGCGCCCGGACCCTCTCTCCTCTGCCCTCTCGTCTGATCGATCGGTTCGCTATGGTGCTGGTGTTGGGTGGGTGCAGGCACGCGGTTCCGGCCGCTGTCGCTGAATGTCCCCAAGCCGCTCTTCGCGCTCGCCGGCCAGCCCATGGTGCACCACCCCATCTCTGCCTGCCGCCGGGTGAGCCGTCAATTCCCTCCTTCGCTTTCGCTCCCTTCTCTGTGGAGTTATGATGGTGTGTTTGTGTGGTGCTATGCTCGGTTCCGTTGTTTGTGCAAGATAAGCTCATGCGAGATAAAGCTTGTGTCGTGGATCCGGTCGCTGCAGATCCCCAACCTGGCGCAGATATACCTCATCGGGTTCTACGAGGAGCGGGAATTCGCGCTCTATGTCTCGTCTATCTCCAACGAGCTCAGGATCCCCGTCAGGTTTGTTTCTGCACACTGGGGTTTGCATACCGCGAGTTGAGCTGGGTGCCTTGGAGACTTCAGAACCATACCATTGACAGTGTCAGTGTGCTGTCAATTTTAGGTGCCTACGAGAGGATAAGCCTCATGGGTCAGCTGGAGGGCTCTACAGCTTTAGGGATTATATCATGGAGGACAGTACGGTAATGCCATAGTGCCCGGCCTAGCTTGAAGAGTGAAATTGGTTTAGATATTCAGATTCATTGTGTATGATGTAATGCATTGGATTACTTCAACCCCATCTATTTGACGAGTAGTGTTTGCCAATTCAGAGCATATATGCAATGGCCGGGGTTTTTGTAGGAATATATGCATTGTTATGTAGGAATCTAAAAGTTGGTTACTGTTTTTGCTTGTGGTTTGCAGTCACACATTGTTCTGCTGAACTGCGACGTCTGTTCTAGCTTCCCCCTGCCTGACATGCTGGGTAGGTTGCCAAGTTACTGAAGTGTACTCTTCCAACATTTTGCCATGTTGGTTCGACTTATTAATTCGGTGATGATGTTTCATGATCCTTGACAGATTCCTCCAATCACAAGCATCGTTAGTGTAATAACTGAAAATCATGATATTGTTCGTTTTGCTGTTTAGAAGTTTAGAATTAATGATGGTGATACTGATTCCATTTGCCCAAGATCATGTATGTCATGGGTCTTGTGCCCCTGGTGGAGACATGGAATGTAGTGAGATAAATGGAATGGAATTTTAGTGGTTAGTGTTGAGAGTAAGTGGAATGGAAGTGTAGGCGTTAGTGTTGAATCCAAAGCTGAACTTCTGAGCTTGTCACCAGTACCTTGTTTTTGGCATATTCATGAGTTACATGCCGATAGAGATATGACCGCCTCTATCGTATGCTATTGTACACCGATGCAAATGGATCGGATCGGAGCGGATAATGTCTTTTCCATATCCTAATCCTATTTCTTTTATCGGATTCGGAGCGGACCGGATATTACTCGGTTACGGAGATGGATACATATTTTTTAGGATATCGGAAATGGTGCGGAATCGGATCGGTGTCGGAGCGGAAGCGGATTTAAAAATATCGGATAATACACGTTACATATAGCTTTTTTTACAATGATCAACAAGTTATAAACTAAAGTATAATTGTTCACGTCATAGTTTAAATATCAATAACAAAAAAAACGGTATTTTTGGCACGAATCAATCATCGTTGACTCTTATGTACTGGTCAAACTAATCGTATTATCCTATTATAAACATCGGATAATCCACATTTAAATATCGGATACTCATATCCATCGGATTTTGGTGATACCATATCCTACTCCGCATCCACATATAAATCGGATTCGGATTATCCATATCCATGGATATAAAAACTTCTCCTCCTTATCCGTATAATTAGGATTCGGATCGGATAATTATCCACACCAAATAAGTACCCTAGCAATATTTTAATCGTCCTTGGCCATGTTCCTGCCTGCGTGTCTCAATAGCGGGCATCTATACAAACTGCAAAAGAAATGTGGCATTGTTGAGCATTGGGTATGACTAATGAACAGTACATGAATTTGGTTATCTGTTTACTAAAACTAATGTGCTGCATTCAGTCTAACAGTGAATTAATTCACCTTTATTCAGTGTATGTAGTACTGTCTTCTTCAGTTGTGCATGTATTTTACATTTCTTTTCCTGGTGCCATCAAAATCGTGAATGTTTTCATTGTCTCTCTAGGAAGGGCATCACCAATCTATTAACGAGGAGAGTTGAATCTTTACCACTCTATTGATCGAAGAAGAATATATACCAAGATGCTTGTTCTATTATCTAGAGAAACAAGTTCACATTGGTCGGATAATGACTGCTGATTTCTAAATCGTGAGCGGCCATGCCTTTTTCATTGCATGTGAGAAATTATCTCTGTATCAACAAAGGGATTTTCAAAAATGAGTTGTTCTCACTTCACTATAGTCTCCTATTTATTTTTTAGGTAGTCTAGGATGGTAGAATAACAGAGTTAAAAAAGCGTGCTGAGCACAGGACGGCTAAGAACTTTTTGACAATATGGGCAAAAATGGCCTCATGTTTGTAGTTGACTTTTCCCTTTGCAATTTTATAGTGTTGCAAGGAGCGCAATAGGGAAGAAAGAGATCACCAGTTATGTTGATTGAATGGTACATTTAAAGCAAAACTGATATGCATGTAGAAGTATTTGTACCATCATGGGTGACACTAACAAATTTGCATCTCTATTCATAATTGTTGCCCCGTGGCGAAGCACGGGCATAGACCTAGTACATGTTGAAAAAAGAAACAACATGAGACAATACAGCCCATTTAGCCCAAAAACCTCACCCGCAGACCTCCCAACCATGTGCCCATGTGATCCACTATCAGAATCTGGCGTGCGGCATTGCCTAGACGTGCGGCCTCCCAAACCTCCTCCGCGATGCTGCCGTCCACATTTCCAAGCTCGGCTACCGCCTACATGGCCCCTACTCCTGCCCCCTCCTCGTCCCTACCCGACAATCACCGCGGCGCATCCTTCCCTGTGCAGCTGCTGGTGTGGTCCTTCCTCCTCGTGCAGCTGTCAGCGCGCTGCTACTACTCCTCTCCGCATGGCTACCAGCGTGGCCCTTCCTCCCCAAGCGAGCCAGGGTGGATGGAGGAGCCAACAACGGCAGTGGATTCACGGTTGAGAAAGGCCGGCTAGGTTGGAGTTGGTGGATGGTGGTGTGGGAGGAGCGAGGCGGACCGTGGGAGTGATCCAGATCTGCTGCAGCTCAGGGAAGTGGCCACCTCGTCCTCCTCGAGCCTAGCCTCCATGAGGTGCGATGGTAGCGGCAGGGCTAGGGCGACGCATGGCATTGGGTGAGGGGAGATGGCCCCGAGATGCGGTCAGGGTGGGGTGATCAGGGAGAAGCGGTGTGGGATGGGTGGGTGGACCGGTGGGGGCAAGTTGAAGAGAGACGGTGTGGGACGGACGAGCGGAAATAGGTCGGGGAGGACATATGGGGCTTTGGAACCATATGAAATTATATAGGGGTAAAGATAAAAGTCGTCTCTCACACAAGACGTTCCTCTGCCCACAACTCCTCATCATTCTTGCCATTGTTCCATTTTAGCCGGCCTCCTCATAGCTCCTCCAGCCGATGCCAGGCACCAGCTTCCCCGACTCGTTCGCACCACCCGCAGATGGTGGAGGAGGGGGCGGGCTACTCTGATGCCACTTCGACAACGCAACAGCCGCAGGCGCATGCCCCGATGCCATGGCCACCAACATTGCCGTCGCGGTTGCCATGTTCATGTCATTAGATCGAGGCGCGCCACAGTATTTGACACTTTGTTGATGGATGCCCTACTGCCACTGCTCACGCACAAGATGGTGCAGGCCGTGAAGCTGTACGCAACATGCTCAACGGCTCAAGCTCTCCAACAACCTCTTTGACTCAACCATTGCGAACGCTGGCCACATCCTCGATGCTGACCTCGCTACCCAAGAGGAGACCCTCCATGTTGTCGAAGGGTGAGCTGCAGCGTAGACGGCCTCGGTCGCACAGCCCACCAATCGCTCCTCTTCGGCCGCTCGTTGCGTTAGGCCACCCACGTAGGCTGTCGACCGCGCACGAAGCACAGCACCCTGCGGGCGTCGGGCCACGCAAAGAGCCGTGTCGCCCGGATGATGCCCTTGTACAGGGAGAGAGCCTCCCGCCGGGAGCTTGTCAGCCGTCGCTGCGCCTCGGCCTCCACTGCGCCATCGTCATGGACCGCAGTGGCTTCTTGACGAGTTGCCGGTCCAGGAGTTCGTCGATGGTGTCGAGCCCTTCGTGGATGGACCACGCATACAGCAGCCAATGCTGCACGGCTATGATGGCACAGAGGAGGGCAGAGGCGAAAGGTCCTGCTATCGATTGGAGGAGCCACGAGTAGCCAGCTAGAATGGAACAATAGCGAGGACGATGAGGTGTTGGAAATTGATCTCAGGCTTGGAAGTGAGACATCCTAACTAGGCCATGATTAGAGGTCCAAAATCTCCCTGAGGTTGTGCCCCCTTCCACCCGCACCACTATAAAAGAAGAACCACGAGTGGCACGCGAACAAACGTTCACGGTACCTCCTCGAGCTGAACAGAAACCAAGGGACCCGATCTCCTTGGTGCAGGAATGGAGGAAAAAACCATAGCCACGAGCGCCGCCTATGTGTGTGCACTGTAACGTCGCCGCCATCCTCTCCGTCACGCTACCATGGAACCCCCATTGCCCCAGAGGACTGATCGAGCTTGCCCCTAAGGTACGGCCTCTTCTCCTCCTATCTCTCACCTTATCCACACAGATCATGATTCCCCATGAACAATGATGAACTCAACTCAAGAACTCTAGTGGTACGGAATCCGGGCACTAGATCCGCACACCGAATCTAACAATTGGTATGAGAGCCAGTTGTGCCCAACCCTAGCACAAGTTTGGACCCTTGGGTCAAGAACGCGAAAAATAGAGAGGTTTTTTCTAACCCTAGATCATGAAATGGACCCTTGGGTCCAGAGATTGAGAAGAAATTCAAAGGATTTTGGGGAGAAATGAACGGATTTTGTGCCATTGTGCTCGAATCCAAAGAAGAACACGAGAAAAGAGGAACGGATTTCAAACCCTAACCCCTAATCCCCAGATCCCCACCCTAAGAAACAAACCCGCAGAGGGTAGAGAACGTTACCCCGCGTCGTCCTCTGGGGCAGCAGCGCCGACGAGGCGACAAACAGATATGAAGGGGGATCGGGGCCCCGCATGCCAGGGCCATAGGGCTCCACGGTGGAGCCTCTCGACGGTGGCGCACTCAACCTCTGCGGTGAGTGCGCTTGCCTGTGAAGGGCCATGCGATGGCACCGGCCAAGCCGGCAGTGCCCTCTCTCGCACATAGGCGTGCGTGCACATCGGTGGCTGAGGAAGACGAGAGGCGGCCACGAGGGCCACGTCCACGCCGCCGCTGCCCGCTCACGCGCGACGTGGGGAATGGGGAAGAAGAGGAGGCGGCGCTGCTTCAGTCGCATGGGTGAGCGGCAACCCGGCAGTGCCAGCCTCTCCGGTCGTCTGCGCCGTCGCCACAGAAGGGAGTAGAAGAGAGAGGCTGTAGCGTGGGGGAGAAAGAAAAATGACCTAGGGTTTGGGGTGGCTGGCGGTTTTTCCGGTTTTTATACTCCGCCCTGTTCCTTGTGGACCATCGGATCTGACCGAACGACTGAGATGGAGGCGTGCGGCAGCGCTCCGGGCGATAGGCTGGGCCAAATGCACTGACCCGGGCCAGGTTACCTGAAGCCTGATGCGCGCGCCGCCGTGCCAGAGAGGTCTTGGGCCGTTTTGGCCAGATTGAATAGAGCGCAGAAAATTTTTTCCTCTACATTTACAGATTATATGCATGCTTTTGCATATGGATTAAGACATAGTATACTTGAACTTTTATATATAGAATTCAGATTATGTTTCCGCTGCAAATATGAAATTTTTGATGCATTTTCTCCTGATAATTTGAAACCAACGTGGATAATTTATTGAGAAATGCATGATGACTGTAGATTTATGGCGTTGTCGTTAAATTTAACCAACGTTTGTTTTGATGATGATCCACGATTTTGATGAACCTTAATTATGTTTCGATTTAGTTCTATTTTCATCCAACGATGAATTGAGCACGTTGAATTGACTTGAGAATTTTTTGAGCATGTTTTATTTTTTACCAACGTTGAATTTAATTCATGCAAGAGATATTTTGACTCAGAAGATTGAAAAAAAAACTTGTCTCTAAAAATTGAAAAGAGAATTATGAGTGTGTTTTATTCATGACCAACGTTAAGTTTAATTAATGCAAGAAATTTGTCTTAGAGAAAATGAGCGTGTTTTAATCTTTACCAACGTTGAGTTTAATTCATGCAAAGACACTTATTTCAGAGACAATATATTTTGAGCCTATCCCGATCTTATACATTTTTTATGAAGGCTCGAATGATATTATGATTCTCAAGATTTTGAGGATCATAGAACTGCCAAAGGAGAGCACTCCAATTGGCATGAGAAAGATGATATGGTGTCCGCTTTAAGAGAATTAGAGCTGGCACCATGGAACAACAACTCCAAGATAGATAACAAGAGGAAGATGATATATTTTTCAATTCATATATGCACTTGTATGTGCTGCAAGAAGAAATGATTATGTGAAGAGATGCTGCTAAGTGTAGCAACAAGAATTGAATTTTGCTGATGCAAAAGAATGTTACGTCAAAGCCATAAAGAATTTACTACAGAAATTATAAGATTTAGATCATGGCTTTTGCATGTAAGAGATATTTTGTATGTTTCCTCCTTGTGAAGAAACATGATTTTAGATTCTATGAATGAAAACAAAGCACATTCATTGCAATGTTTGGGAATCATGAATAAATTATTCTGTGTAATAATGAGAATGAGAGTCTCGCCTTGCGACGAGACATGATTTATTTTTTTCCCCTGTGCGCTATCTTGTGGATGAGATGAATTTGAAAGAATGTGAGTCTCATTATCTGATGAGACATACTCTCTTTGCCTTTCTAGTGCAAAGTTGAAAAGATAAAGACACGTCCCTTGCTATAAGCAAGAAATGATACGGTGGAAAAACTTTCGTCGAAATTATGTCTATTTCTTAGGCCACATTTCGAGGGGGGAGAATTAGAAAGATTGTTTGATTAAAAGAAGAATCTCCCCATCCACCAGACTTCATAGACTTAGAATGATGCATTGATTGCATAGAAGAATTAATGAGAGCACGCTTTAAAGATTAAAGAAGTAAGATTTGATTGTGGCGTAGTGCCACGGTCATTCATACACCATATTGACAAGTTTCAGGAACCTATTACAAGGTGCCTACAAAAGAATGACCAAGATGCCCAGTATATAACACTGGGCAAACATGTGGATGGAGGGCATTCAAAGCCGCCATACATACACCTAATCAGATTCCAAGTACATTAGTACTCAAGACACCGACTAAGATAAAGAAAAAAAAGGCCATGATAAACTATTTATAGTTTGGGGCTATTTGGCTGAGGCTAAGATATTCATCCCCGTTCAAGGAAAATTGGATGACAAGATAGTAAGGTGCCATTCCAATGGCTATCCTGAAAAATTGAAGTGTTTCGGTTTTCACTGTCAAGATATACATATGAAGTATGTAGAAATGAAACACGTAGTGTTTCTAGAAAATGATATGATCTGGGGGCATGGTATCTTGAGAAATAAACGTTAAGGAATAGAGAGGATGTACATCCAAAGTCCAATGGTTGAAAAACTCTACATCTCGAAACCTGCTGAGGTTGCACCTCCGCTGTTGTTGCGACCCCTACTGTGGATGTTGGCTACTCGCATAGTTTCTGAGCCTCTAGCTCCTACTGTGGCTGAGATGATCCACCACCAGAGCAGCCAAACAGAAATAGAGTAAGCCATGCTTATAATAAAGTTAGAGATTTGTGGTCCTAGCGACTTTAAGGCATATCTCAGTAAAGGTATACCCTTAGAGGGAGATCCTTTTTGGTATGAGAAAGACACAAGAGGTCCCAACTCTTATAAATGGCTCGACGCCATAGAAGAAGAAATTAGACATATGAGTTTTGAATTAAGTATGTGACTTCGAATAAATTCCTAAATGAGTCAAGACAGTAGGCTATTTCTTTTGGTCTACAAGATTAAGAGAGACTCCAAAAGGACTACAGAAACATAAAAAGCAAGGCTAGTGATAACTGCCTTTACTCAAGAACAAGAAATCATCAATGGTGAAACCTTCTCATTGTTTCATCAAAAGACTCTTACAGAATCATTGTAGCACTAGTTGCTTATTTGGTTCAGAGTTAGATCAAATAGATGTCAAGACAGCATTTCTGAATGGAGAGCTGAAAGAAAACATTTATATGACTCAACCTAAGGGCTTTGTCATGAAAGAAAAAGGAAAAGATGGGTTGCTACCTAAAAAGATCCATTTATGGGTTTGAAGCAAGCTTCTGCGTACTAGTACCAAAGTTTGAATGTGACTATTAGAAAGTTTCGATGCTAAAGGATGAGAAAACTTGCATTGCATCATTTATGCAAAGATTAAAGAACTGGAGGTTTAACTTCCTAATGCTGTATGTGGATTATATTCTACTAGCAAGAAATGATGAGCATTTACTACAAAGACAAAGAAACTTCTTGTCCTCGAATCATGATATAAAATATGTGAGATTGACACCATGTGTCTTAAGGATTCAAATCCATAAAGACAGAAACAAAAGCATACTAGAAATTGTCCTAAAAAGACATAGTTTGCAAACATGTAATGCAACGTCTCCTCCCATAGTCAAGGGCGATAGATCAAATGAGAATGTCTCAAGAACATGAGATAGATGAGATGAAAGTGACATAAGAACATGAGAAATATCAAATGGAATTAATTCCATATGCTTCACGATCGGAGGCAAAATGTGTGCTCGAATATGCACTCGCCTTGACTTGGCTTTTATTACCGGGATACTTGGCAGATATCAGATGAATCCAGTGAGGAGCATTAGGTGATAGAAAGCTTTGCGGTTCTCACAAGGGACAAAAGACCTCATGATGATCCAGATTGATGGCCTATAGATCTTTGGGCTACAAAGATACAGACTGGGAATGGTGTAGAGACATCGTGAAATCCATGTTTGGATATGTGCTTACTCTAGTAGGTCGCATGATATATAAAAGAGCTATAAATGGTCAGTTGTTACATCATCGACAATGTACACTGAACCTTGTAGCTTATCATGAGGCAATGGGGCATCCAATGTGGCTAAACAAAATTGTACCCAGATTAAGAGTGGCCACTTACGACATAATGCGACAATGAATCGGCAGTGTATTGTACTATCACAACGAGAAGTCACACGCCTGGCACATTGACATTGAGATTTATGTTGTGAAAAGAAAATTTAGAATAGATAATCAAGAATGAGCACATGATAGTTGAGAGGATGCTTGCGAATCCACTCACCAAGGTCTTCCACCTAGCGTGTTCAGAGAACACGCAGCCAGCCTTTTGGGGTTCCTGGAAAACCTAAGATTCTGGATTTAGGGCTGATCGAACTACCATCTTAAGAGGATATGAAAAGAGCCTAGTTCTGAGATAGAAATGTGTATTGTAGTCGATAAGTTCAGCGGCACGTAACTAGCCATTTGCAACGCATTGGTCTCAATATACTATCCTATCAAGGAGTGGAGCACAAAAGTTGAAGAAACAAGATAGACCGAGATCAAGGGGTGAATGTTGGAAATTGATCTTGAGCTTGAAAGGGAGACGTCCTGACCAGGCCCGGATCTAGAACTAAGGCCTTGATCGGAGGTCCAAAATCTCCGTAAGGTTGTGGCCCCCTTTCACCCGCACGGCTATAGAAGAAGAGCTACGAATGACACGTGAATGAACGTTCACGGTACCTCCTCGAGCCGAACAGAAACCAAGGGAACCGATCTCCTTGGTGTGGGAATGGAGAGAAAAACCATAGCCACCGGCGCCGCCCATGTGTGTGCGCTGTGACGTCACCGCCGTCCTCTCCGTCGCAGTGCCATGGAACCCCCATTGCCCAAGAGGCACCGGTCAAGCTCGCCCCTATGGTACGGTCTCTCTCCCTCCTATCTCTCACCTAATCCACACGGATCAAGATTCCCCATGAACAATCAAGAACTCAACTCAAGAACTCTAGTGGTATGGGATCCGGGCACTAGATCCACACATCAAATCTAACATGAGGAGCTATGAGCAGAGGAACTTCTAGCGATGGAGAGAGGCAACCGGTATCCAAAAAAGGATTGATGTATTTATGTGATTGACACATGGGCCCCCACATGATTGGTTGCACACATCATCCATGTCATTATGCCACATCACTGTGCAAAACCCTTTTGGATCTTAAATGAGACCCGAACACAGTTTATGGACCGGGATGGACATATTAGGAGTTTGTGGACCGGGATGATACATCCACTCAAGTTTAAGGAACGGTATTGTATTTTACTCTTAAAAGAACCTTTAAGAATAGGTATTTTGGATGGAGAATAATCTTTGCATAGCAGGCCAGACTGTCCAGATTAAACTAGGATCAAGCATTGATGTTGTCTTATGGATAAATGACATGGGACTAAGGGGACTCAGTGATACATGAAATGCATAATGTACAAAGGCCCAAACATATAGTAGTATATCTCAGGCGGTCTAGAAGAAATTAAGCACAAAACTGGTGCTTGAATGAAGGATTCTCATGTGGCGACTGAAGGTTGGACCAACGCCTAAGAGAGGGGTGAATTAGCATTTCTAAAAACAAAGGCTCTTTAAAAAATACAACTACTAAGCAAAACCTATGCAATATAAAACTAGTTATGTGCACTAAGGTTTTGCTAAGTGTTACTACTTATATCGTGGCCAAGTCTTGCAACCTAGTTCCACCTAGAAACTAACCTATCAAGCTAGTCTAGGAATGTAAGCACTCAATTGCAAGAATGTAAATGTGGAAGCTAAAAGATAGATAGAGAATGCAAACTTCCGATGACGAAGTCGGCGATGGCATACGGTGAAGACAAAGAGATCTTTTTTCTGAGGTTTGGGGAGGCGAACATGCCGTCTCACCCCTACTCCTCGTTAGGTGCCCCCGTAGGCTTTGCTCGCGCGCAATCCTCAAAGGAGTGCGGCCTCACCCACGCAAGGGTGGAGGATGGCAAAGTGACTTCCACGGAAGTCAAGCTACCCTGGTTGGGTCTTTGGATATGCTCGGTACACACCCACACAAACCCTTCTCTCACGTAGTCTTGGACTACGGCCTCGCCCACGCAAGGGTAGAGGATTGTCGGGGCAGTTGGGGTCTTCCGAGTCCTTTTCACGGAGCTCCCCCACTGTATTCACTATGGAAGCTTTTGGCCAAACCACCAATGTCCTTCCTCCCTCTCACCAAGATGGTGGTAGCTACTTCACACTCCGGAGGATCTCGCAAGACTTACAGCCACACTTGATACACCAAGGTCGTGCACGCAGGCACGGGGATAGACAACAAGGCCTAAGCAAAGATGCAACTAAGCTCTAGCTTGCCGAGATATGTCTAGTTTTGCTCTAGTGGTGGTTGGGCTCACAAATATGTGTATGAAGCTCTTTGGATGCATCAAGATGGTGGGTGTGTTTAGAGCACCAAAAGTGCTTCAAAATACACTATGCAAAAAGAAGATTCCCCATCACATCAAAAATTCCGGCACATGCATGGGATACTAAATGTAGATGAAATAAAAAACTAATTGCACAGTTTAGATGTACGTTACGAGACGAATCTTTTGAGCCTAGTTAGGCCTTGGTAGGACAATGTTTACCACAAACAAACGAAAAGTGCTACAGTGTATTTCGATTCGGAACAGTGATTTTGGACCCAAATTGGGCCCAATTTCACCCCAAAATCGGGGTGCTGAACACGGCCGGTGTCTCAACACTTGTGTTAGCTGAGGATACTCCAACCACATTGTGGAGGCCGACCAAGGGGGTATATATAGGCCAAACCTCAAAACTAGCCGTTGGGAGCTTCCTCCTACTTTTTTGCATACGCACCACCAGACTGTCCGGTGCGTGTTAACGGCTTCTTGGCTAAGTCAACCGTTGGGGCCTCGGAGTCGACCGTTGGAATCACCGTCGAACTGTCCGGTGCATGTAAAAGCTTCAGTCTTCAACTTTGTGCACCGTCAATTTATATCATTCGACGGTGCCACTGGATTGTCTGACGGTGACCCACTGGACTGTCCGGTGCCTTCAGCTCTGGGATTTGGTCGCTTCTTGTTCTCAGCCTATATCGTCCAGTGGAGGACCACCGGACTGTCCGGTGCATAAATTTGCACCGGGTCTTCGGCCTTTGCCTTGGCTCCTTGTTCTTCTCTCTCGAACTCTTGATGGGGCTTTTCTGAAGCTTCCAGTAGCCCAAAAAATTGGCCCGCTGACCGGTCAGCGGGACCGCCGAGTCAGGACCCTCGCTTGCAACTTGATGGTGGCTTGGGTCTTCTCAGGTGTCTTTTAGGTCCTCCTTTGAGGTGTTTGTACCCCAAGTCCACCTTTTGTATCCTAGGACTTATCCAAAAACACCTGTACACAAATATTAGTCCCATGGCCCGTATTGTTACTTTAACCACCAAAATCACGTATGGGAACTAAGCACAACGCTTAGGGCCCATTTTCCTAACAGCGACTTCAAGGAACAAAGAAGGGAGTGTTGGAGTCCACCTAGGTGGATGGAACCTCGGTCAATTGACACCTTTTTCTTCTTGTCTTTTTTGAGGTTATGCTTAATTTTCTATGCAGCTCATATTTTTTTCTAATATTGGACTGGTATTTTTTATATACAAAATAATATTTTAGATTTATAGAAAATATTTTAAGTTCGGAACACTAATGTTCTATGTGTGATAAAAATTGTTGAGTAAAATGCAGGCCGGGTCCGTAAACTTATCCCGCATTCCCATCCAGGTCCATGATCTTCCAAAATGCACAACCGGGTCCATGAACTTATCCCGCGTTCCCATCCAGGTCTATGATCTTCCAAAATGCACAACTGGGTCCATGAACTTATCCCACATTCCCATCCAGGTCCATGATCTTCCAAAATGCTCATCCAAGTCCATTAACTAATCCTACTGCTATGCCGCCACCCAAACATTGCCAGTTGGGCTTATTTCGCCTAGCTATATGGATATGCTACCGGGGCCAACTGGCTGTTAGGTGCTCCACGTGTCACCACCAGCCCCATGTGCCCTCACATGCCCACTCGCCTCTTCCCAGTGTGGCCGTCGGCGCCGTTGTGTGCCCATGCCCGCTCACCATGCCGCCGCATGCTCGCTCACCATGCCGACGCTGGCCCCGCATGCCCGCGTGCCGCCGCCTCCGCTCAGAGCACCCGCACTCGTCGCCGGCCCCACACGCCCCTCCTCGGGTCGCCCGTGTGGCTGCCGCCGCTGGCCCCGTCTACTCGCCTGCCCCAATTCGCCCGTGCTCACACACATGAGCATGCGGAGACAACGGTGGCCATGGCGGATGTGGTTGTATGAGGGCAATTTAGAAGCCTAGAGCTTTGGAAAACGGTGGAGCGGGCTAAGACCGTTGCGATGCGCACGCTAGAAGAGGGGGAGGGGGGAGGGCAGTGGAGGAGGCGAGACATGTGCTCTCTGAGCTCCGGCAATGGCGGATGGCATACGTGTGGTGCAAGTCATGGCGGGCGAGCCGGGGAGGCATGGGCGTCGTATCAGGCGGCGGCGGCGCGGCGAGCGAGCGAGCATGGCTACACCGGGCATGCGATTAGATGGGCGGTCACGCGGGGCCACCGGCAGCGATGGTCACACTAGCGAGCCGGGGAGGGGCGAGCATGCATGGGCACATCGGGGTGGTGGTGGCTTGTGGAGCAGCCCCCACCCAGCTTGCTACGGTGGCATGTCCATGTAGGCGAAATAAGCCCACCTGCCACTGTTTGGATGGTGGTTGGATGGTGGCATAGCAGTGGAATTAGTTGATGGACATAGATGTGCATTTTCGAAGATCATGGACCTAAACAGGAATACGGAATAAGTTCACGGATCTGGATGTGCATTTTGGAAGATCATCGACCTGGATGGAAATGCGGGATAAGTTTAGGGACGCAGCGTGCATTTCACTCAAAATTGTTCTATCCTTAGTAGAAAACTATTATAGTTTCAGTAAGGGAATATTATATCTATGTGCTTTTGTCACGGAATAAAAATTCTACCTTCATGAGAAGAATGTTCTATCTTCATGCTTGAAAATTTTTTCATACAACAATTCTACATTTAGAGTAATAATATCCTTATTACTGAAAATAAAAAAATAAAATAAGATTCTAAAAACGAAACAAAACAAAACAAAATAAAGAATAGAATAGAATAGAATAGAATAGAAACGTTTGTATGGATGGGTGAACCGTGAACTCACCACAGGGAAAAATAATCATGGAAGAAAACTCATGCAGGAAAATAAAAGAGACGTGGAGGAATAGGACACTGGGCCGCAAAATAGGGCCAAATATTGTTTAATGATAGAAACCAAGAGAGTTGGGTGGATTGTGAAATTGGTCCACCTACGTGTGCCGGATAATTCCCGAAACAAAGCTCTTGTGTTTTGAATATAAGTTTTTTGCTATGGCAAAAAAAAAAAAACTCCGTTGGCCATAAAATTTATTGCTGCCAAAGTTGCCATAAAACAGCATCGTCGCTCATGTGAAACCCTCACAATACAGGGTCCTCCATACGTCAAACCTTCACCAACCAACCTTTTCCAGCGGTACCGGGTTGATCTCTGGATGAATTTTGCCCATCTGAGTCATAACGTCTGTCAAAGGCCAACTATTTTTGTCATACATGCAGGTAAAGATGCATCCAACTCACATGTAGCTAATGGGGAGTTATAATACAAACAGAGCTACATTCCACACTTTTCACTTAGTACTCTACCTAGCACCGTACCGAAGTTTCCTCACTACCTATAAAAAGAAGTTTCCTCACTAACATTTCCAGTTATTGGGTGCTTCACTGTCATCCAGTAAAGATGGGGTTCAAAAACAGATGCCAGCTAACATCAAGGTAGCACGGCCTAAACTACACACGCATAAGGCAGCACTTATTTTTGAGTATTTACAACATGATATTTATCTAACTAACTAACAACATGTCAAAATATCATGTATGGTCTAGACCAAAGAGGGATGGACTAGATAAATTTCATCTGATTTCTTCCTTTTAGTGCACAAAAAAAAGTTTTCAAAAAAAAAAAAGAAATAAAGAAGGAAATGCAAAAGATTTCAGGTAAGTTGTGAGGGTCATATCTGGTTTCTTCCTTAATGAAATTGACAAGTAACTGAAAAATTTATTACTTTTTTAGAATATATATTTTTCGGAATGTACTAATTTTTTAGATGAAGATTCTGTATAGATTGTGTAATTGTGTCTAATATTTGCCCTTGGAAAATGCCCTAAGTGTAGCATTTGTTACATAGATGCTAATGGGAAGACCCATTTAATGAGCTAAGCTAATTATTATGGAAATCATTATAATTTTGTGATTTTGTCACCCAACATTTTCATACGATATGATGGGACTATGGGAGTGACTTTATTGGCACGGTAGATCCCTTAGGTATGTGGTCGTCTAGACCAAGGCGAAGAGAAATCCCTGATTATATATTTTTAGGTGAGTTATGTGATGGCACCATTCCTTTTTTTGGTGTTGAGCCTTAATTTCAACTTGAGAGGTATAGAATTCTCACTCTAGTCATGATAACATGACGTTGGTTTAATTTTGCTTTCCTAATATCTTGTTAGCATGAAGGGCTTTCTTCCACTAGAAAGCACCATCTAAAAAAATCCAGGGCTCTTCTGACAATTTATCAAAATTTTCGATCGAATTGAAATCCCTAACGGAGTAACAGATGCCATGGAGGACAAAAAAAAAATCACAATCGAGGTGCATCTAGGGCATCCACAAATGCGTGTTAGCAAGACTATGCACGACCAATTTTTAGCGGCAAGGACTAAGCCCAGTAACCACCTCCCTCACCTATCGGGCAAGTACTGGTCGTGCCGTCCACCCTATGTCCTACTCTTCCTAACATCTCCATTGCCCCCTGCCACCGACCATCCTCTACCGCCTGGCCTTCGGCACCCTTTCTCCCTTGCCGTTCACAAGCACCGCAATGCTGCTTGCCACTACCATCCATCCCTAAAAAGCTTGGCATCCTCCTCCTTTGCAACCGCAAGCACTTCCGGACAACCTGAAAAACCTAAGGCAATGCCCCTCTATCGCCTCAACTCTAAAATTCTAAGCCCATGCCTCCTTCCGTCCTATCATCAGCAGCGACGACTGTTCAACGCTGCCTCTCTATCTAACTGGTAGTACTAACGCATCAATAAATTGGGGAGAGTGCTGGTAGTGTTAGGCTAAATGCTAAACAACAGTTGGTCAACCTTCGACGAGAGATTAACATATTAAATTAACGGTCTACACGCGTGTAAACGGTCTGCAAAGCCATGTATGCGTGTTGCACACAAGCACACTTGCAGATGCTAGTTTACTATACGCATATGGAATTCCTCTAAGCTAAAGCTAACTATGACATAACAATGTAGTAGGCCAGTGGGGACAACAAAAAACCTCCTCACGTTGCCAATAAAACACCAGCACCGCTCATGTGACGCTCCAAATACAGGCCCTGTACACGTTACTAAAAGTTCCACCGTCCATCCGCTCAAATTCGTTGGCCGCTGGTCACTTTCTTCATGCACATCACTGTAAGTCTGTAACAACGTCCAACCATTTTTGTCATACACGAGTGAAGATGGTCCCAGTGTAGAACACAGAATTGCAATACAAACAACGCCAGCCATATACCTCACATTTATCACTGGAACTCAGCACCGGCACAGCCGTCACCTAGCATTTCCAAGCTGTTTGCTCTCCACTGGCATCCTTTCAAGAAATACACTGGAAAAGATTAGTAGTAGAAAGACACCAGCTAAACGCTAAGAGGGAGCATAAATATCATCCTCTTACATCTGTAATATCTTAGACGCGCAAAGCTATTTCTGTGTGCATTTATTTGAAGCGCGATGTTTGTGCATCAGCGTAAAACCATTGTAGATGAGATGTGGTGAACTGGTGATCTCCTGCGTTGGACCGTTGGATCGCATCGGATGGTCATGCGCGTTTAATTTCTTTCCGTTACCATCTTCGACAAAAAAAAAATGTTAGCTGAGTTGTTTCTTTGTCATCTTGATCACTGAATTTCGGTTCAGGTTAATTTTGATACAATTTGAGCTGCACCCAGATGCACGATGCGTGTTGCCTGCCACGCCGTCCGTGGTGTCCATATATGGAGCCAGGCCACGGGCCCTTGAGCACATCCGCCAGACCAGACGCCCCCCGGCCAAATCCCAGTTCCCTTCCCAGGCCGAGAGAGAGAGAGCACAATGCCTCTCGCCGGAGTCGTCGCCGCCGCCACGGCCGTCCTCCTACTCGTCCTCGGCACGTCTCCGTCGTCATGCCATGGCGCCTCAACCCACAACATCACGGAGATCCTGGCCAAGCGCTCGGACTTCACCGAGTTCAGCGCCGCCCTGTCCAGCACCGGCGCCGCGGCGGAGATCGACGGCCACCAGACCGTCACCGTCCTCGCCGTCAACAACACCGTGATGGCGCAGCTCAAGGCGCTGCAGCTCCAGCCCAAGGACCTCCAGCGCGTGATCTACCTCCAGGTCCTCTTCGACTACTTCGACGCCGCCAAGCTCCGCAGCATCCAAGAAAGCCCCGTCCACGTGACCAGCCTCTACCAGGCCTCCGGCAAGGCGCAGGGAAGCGCCGGGATGGAGGACGTCACCGTGCTCCGCGGCGGGCGCGTGGCGTTCTCGCTCTCCGACAACCCCTCGGACGCGCCGCCGCCGGCGGCAGCATTCTACCAGAAATCCATCCTGGAAACGCCCTACGACATCGCCGTCCTGCAGGTGAGCGCCCTGGTCGGGGCTCCGGCGCCCGTGGACGCGGCGCCGCCGCCCACGCTGCCGCTCGCCCCCGCGCCGGCCTCGCCGCCAGCGCACGCAGCAGCAGCACCGGCCCCTGCGCCGGCTTCCTCGCCAGCGCACGCAGCAGCAGCACCTGCCCCAGCGCCGGCCTCGTCCTCGTCGCCACCACACGCACCAGCAGCACCTGCCCCAGCGCCGGTCTCGTCGCCACCTGCGCCGGCCCTTGCGCCAGTGGTGGCGCCGGCGACTCCACCTACGCCCCGGCGTCGCCCTGCGCCATCACCGGAGGCGGACACCCCTGCCCCTGCTCCAGACGCGGACAACCAGCCGCCAGCAGATCAGAAGAACAACGGAGCAAGGGACGACACGACGCCTTGGAATCTTGGAGGGGCAGCGGTGGCGGCGGCGATCGTGTTGCTGCTGTGGTGAAGGGTTTAGGCTTGGTTAGATTGATGTCGACTGGGCTTCCCGTGGACTAATCATCTCGCTTGCTAGTGAAAACAATGTCTGTGGGCATGTATTGGCCAAAATAATATGATCATGCTTGTGCCTGGTGGTTAACCATACTTGTGCTATTCTGAGATCAGTTTGAATTCACTATGCTTGTATTCTTCGAGCGATTATTCATTGAGCGAGCTTGTTGATCTTCAGCTCCATTGCTCCTTTTGATGAAAGAAAAAAACAAACAAAAGAAAAAAAGGGAACATTTTTTAGAACTGAGGGCTTGTTTGGATCGAAGACTGGGGCGCTCGCCCAGGCACGTTAATCCAACCCCAACCCCAGGCGTTTGAAGAAATCGACGGCCTGGTGGTGCAGGCAGACTTCCCATGGTCCGATCCAAACTAGCCATCAAGATTATCAGTGGCATCGATTTCCTTATGCATATCTCCTATTTAGGAAACTCTTAAACTTTTCATTAAAAAGAGGAAATTTCCTTATGCATATCTCCTATTTAGGAAACTCCTAAACTTCTCATTAAAAAGAGGAAATATCTCGTAATTCATAATCTACACTATCAAGTTTGTCTTTACCATCCCTGACCTCAGGATCTCAAAATGCCTTCAGTAAAGCTAATTTAATTTCTTTGATAATTGTTTGGCACTGCTATCCACGGTACTATTGTAGGATCAGGTTGAAAGATGAAGTGGCAAAATGAAATAAAAATTATAAAACATTTAGTAATCGTAGGTGTGATGCGGTGATGAGAAGTATACATCGGAGATGTGATGCGGTGATGAGTGATGGCCAAGATGGAAGGGAAATATTTCTTCCCCTTATTTGCGACAAAAAAAGATTTTTAGCTGAGTTGTGAGATCTTCAAAACCAGGGGAAGAAATATTTGCTGAGTGATCTTTAAAACAAGACCACACTTAAATATATTTTAAAAAGTTTAAAATTATTATTTTTTGAAAAAATATCTATACACAAAAGCAGTATTTGACATATATCAAAGAAATATTGTACCTTCCAAGTCTACTTTCAAATGAAAAATATTCTATTTTCTAGAAACTATTTTAGATTCAAAATATGATATTCTATATTTATATGGAAAATATTCCACTTCACAAATAAATATTCCAAGATTTAGACTAAAATAAATAAAATCTCTTAATTCCAGATTTATATATATAACTGAAAAATTTATATACAAATAAATAAAGAGAAAACACAAGACAAGCCACAAACATCCCACTTAATAACCATAAAATAAAACAAAAAGAAAATAATTAAGAGCATATAATGAACAATTATATAGTAGAAAAGTGAATATAAGAAGAAAAATAAAACATGAACATACTAGGAGTAATGAGCGGAACCAAAAAGATTGATAAATAGATTTGAAGATAAAGAATATAAATAAATAATGAAGAATGGAAAAGTAAAGAAAAGAAAAAGAGAAAATGAAACAAGCAAATATACCGAAAGCAACAAACCAGAAACAACAAGCGAACTCAAAACCAACGTAGAGAAAACAACGAACAGAAAAAAATGAAAATGGCCTTAAATTAGGCCCAACAACAATATAAAAATGAGATTTACCCGGTGGGTGGACAGTAACTCCACGTCCACCTAGGTGGAAAAAAGATGAAAAAATTCCTTATTTAGCCCATTTGAAAGTTGTGGTTTCTTATTTGGCCTAAAAAACTCAGAAATTTCCTATTCGGCCCCAACTCAAAGTTTTGGTTCCTTATTTAGGACTTCCGTCCATTTGGGCTGTTAAAGATGTTAACAATAGGGTAAAAAGATAAAAATGCCCCCTTCTTGATTTGGCTGTTCGGAGACCCAACCGGGTGTTATGACGTCTGTGGAGTGTCACTTTGCTATTTTGTACCCTTGTGGAGACGAGGCCGTATTCCTCTGAGGACTACATAAGAGCAAAGCTCTTTGTGAAGCGCCAACGAGGAGTAGGGGGCAGAGACTGCGAGTCTCCCTGAACCTCGGGAAAGAATCTCTGTATCTTCATTCGTGTGCCATCGCCGACATCGTCTATGGGAGTTTGCATATCTCTACCCACCATCTCTTTACCTTTCGCATTTACATTCTTGCTCTTGTGGTGGTTGGGCTCAGAAATGCGTGTATATGGCTATATGGATGGATCAATATGGTGCCTCAACACTTGTGTTAGCTCAGAAGTCTCCAACCACAATGTGGAGGCCGGGCAAGGGGGGTATTTATAGCCTAAGTCTCAAAACTAGCCGTTGGAAGCTTTCTTCACTTTTCTGCGCAACCACCAGACGGTCTGGTGGTACACCACTGCACGGTCCGCTGCGTGTAGTTGGCTAGCCGTTGGAGTCAACCGTTGGAATCTTCATTTGATCGTTGTGAGCACCGAACCGTCCAGTGCGTGCAAATCGCTCGCGGTCTTGAGTTTGCAACCTTTCTATCTAGAACGTCTAGTGGTACCACAGGACCGTCCGGTGCGTACAAATCGCTCGCGGTCCTCTAGAACGTTCGGTGGCACCACAGGACCGTCCGGTGCCTACAAATCGCTCGCGGTCCTGCGTTTGTGACCCTGCTATCCAGAACATCCGGTGGTACCACAGGACCGTCCGGTGGTACCACAGGACCTTTCAGTGCTCCGTCCAATGCGTAGAAATTGCTCACGGTCTTGAGTTTGTTGCTTTCTTCTTTGACATGTTTGTTCCTCAAGTCTTCTACTTGCACCTTGGGACTTAGAAAAATATGCTCACACACAAATTAATTCAAATGGTACGTGTTGTCACCTCAACCACAAAAATCACATTAAAGAATTAAGCATAAGACTTAGGGACCATTTTCCTTACACAAGGAACCACAACTTCCAAAGAGGCCAAACAAAGAATTTTCTCCATAAAGATTACCGGTGGTTGGCAAGTGCCCTCTACCTTCATTGACACAGTTTTGCTGTCAAAAGAGAGCTCACAGCACTACAACAAATCTTGTAGTCCATGACGGTTTCTCGGTGACGTATATAAAAAACGTCACAGATATGCTAACATCCATGATGAATATAGGTATTTCGTCATGGATCGTAGAAACAGAATACCTAGCCCACTAAGTGGTGACGCTCCCTCCAAAACGTCACAAATATGCTAGATATGGAACGTCACAGATTTACCCTTGGTTCATTAATGCTACGGTGACGAATAATAATCTACCATGATTTGTTGGATATAAAATGTCATGTGTTAGACCATAATGATAAGAGCACAAATAAAAATTGCCACCGAAATAATATTTGAGCATTATTTTAGGCAAACATGTATCGTTTTTTTATGATTTAATTGTAGTTTTAGTGGGTTTTTCTACTAAAAATTAAGAATACACAAATAGACTCAGAAATTCAGTAGAGGGAAACACGTAACCATATATCATCTCAAAAAATAGGTATGAAAAGCTATCGGGAGCTACCATATCTTTCATATAGCTTTTATTCATAGCTTGCACAACAACAATTTTCGTGCTAATTGTTTTCAAATTTTATTTATTAATATACCATCAAAAAAAGTTAATGCACTCAGACCTTAACTTATAAATTATATACACACATTAAGAATTTTTTTTGGGTAACACAAATTAAGAATTAAGTAGAGAAATAAATACGCAAATGATTTTGAAAATTAATCAACAATTAGCGTGCTAATTGTTTTTAAATTTTATTTATTAATATACCATAAAAATAGTTAATGCACTCGACCTTAACTTATAAATTATATACACAATTTAAGAATCTTTTGGGTAACACAAATTAAGAATTAAGTAGAGAAATAAATACGCAAATGATTTTGAAAATTAATCAAATCATAAATCTGAACTCGTTTGGTCCTGTTTGGCCCATCAACCTGGCCGGCCCACTACACTACTGTCGTTGGATCAAAAATGGATGGCGAAGATCAGCTTGTTGACTTATATCTGCACAACGTGTAGGCCAAACCCTAGCTCAGGGCGCCGCCCCCGTCACTTTCTCTCGACTCATTCACTTTCCCCTTCAACCAGATCCAGTGCCCACTGCCTAGTCGAGAGCTCATGTCGCCGCCGGCGTGCCGGCCTTAGGTGGAGAGAGCGGCACAACGACGGTGGCATGCCGTGGTCGGGCATCGCGGCGAGTGGTACAGCGGCATCTTAGGCTAGGCGAGCTCTCAAAGGGGCGGCGCAGGTCTGAATCCAGCGAGCCGCGGGATGGGCAGCTCCGACGAGCTCGCGGCGGCGGCGGCTCCTCCGGTTTCGGTGAGCCATGGAGGCGGCGACGGCTCTTCCTGGGCGAGCTCACGGGGCAGCGGCCACTCGGGCACCGTCAATCTTGCGCGGGCGGCGGCGGCTCGGGTTTTGTTGAGCTCACACAGGGCAGCAGCTTCAGATGCTTCGGATCCGTCAAGGTCACGTTGAAGACAGTAGGAGTTCCATCGTCAATCTCTTGCAGGGGTGGCTGCTTCGGAATAGGTGCGGCACCGGCGAACTCGCGTTCGATTTGTAAGTCCTCCAAAAACCCAAACTGTCAGCCACCCCAAATGAGGATCTCTGATGTTTTTTGCCACAACGACAGATATTAGTGGAGCTATTAGAGTTTAATCAATCTTACAGCAGGCCAATTGATTTGTAAGTATGATCCAATCTAAAAAGTCTGCCACCCAATAATTGTGATCTATTATTTAGTTTAGATTTTCCAGTATGTTCAGGTAAACATGCAAGCATGCAAGCATCGGTTATTGATGACTATTTTCTGAACAATAGCAGTTTGCCCTTATATGTGTCTTACTGGAATGGAACAACCCACACCTACAAATGTTCTGTTTCAAACATTGATGAAAATTGTAGTGACTGAAAGAGTATAGTTTTCAGGCAGTTCTGGAAGGTGCTTAGTAGCACTCCTGGTGGTGGTGTTGCATGCAAAAGCCTAGAGTTCTAAGTGATTAAGTTCTGTTTCTAAAACAATGAATTGTGTGACAGAGTTGTGTTGTCTTTCCACCGGAGGACCCTGCACCATTGCACACCATGCGCTTGACACAATGACAAACTTTCATTTGTGTTTTGTTTTACCTTGTGCATACAGACTGCAGAGAGAAAGTGATATTTAATGGTTATCCAAATAATCTACTAGAAAGAAATTTGACTGAATTATAACGAGGATATTATGTTTGCCTCACATGATATATATTTTGGCTTGAGAAATTGTGGTTCAACATTCTAAATGTAAGTAGTTAGCCTATTTTGATCAATATCCCTAATTTGTTTCCATGTTTTCTCGTTGATGCAGAGAGGGGGTGAGAGGAGTATGTGATGAAAAAGAAAACAAACAGAAAGTGACAAGGAAAAACCAAGCAACAGTAGCAGAGTTCTTCCCTCACCTCACCTAGATGCATTAGGGAAAAGATAATCTTGTGAATTCTTTCCTCTTGTATATGTACTTGAGCTTTTGCATGTTGTTATTCATTGCAAGGAAAAGAGAATCTGTATATATCATTACTTTAGTTAGTGATGGTAGATAAACGTGAAGTGCATATATGTATGATTGGAATTGTATGTATGAATAATTATGAGAGTTATTTTATTTTGTTGAAAATTGGGCTTTGAATTGTATATATATGTGAAATGACTTGAGGGAGATGGTGTAAAAATAATATGAATAATCCGGGCTAAGCAAAAATGGGTCTCGTATAGTTTGTGACGTTTATTTTCGTCACTGGATTTGGGCTTTGGGCTGGGTTGAGAGGGCCTCCACATGCTTTATGACGTTTAAGAAACGTCATGGATTGTGTTAGTCTGTGACGATTTTGTGTAAATGTCACGCAGCTTAATCTGTGACGCTCAATACATGACGAAATTTGAAACTGTCACAAACACCACATTGTGACGACTTTCTATCGATCTATGACGAAATTAGTACGTCATGTATTATAGGAATTGTTGTAGTGCAGGGTAAACCTGATTGAAGAGATCTATTGGTTTGCCCATGCAACATTTTCCATTTCAAACAAAATCTCACGTGTTTCTTTCAACATGTGTATGATTAAGGTCCAAGTTAAGATGATTATTGGAGTATACTATCAGTACAAAAGATTTGACCTTCTATGACGAATCTCTTATGACTAAGGAGCAATTCGTCACTAAATCGATCTGTTTATAACGTTTTTTTAGTGAGCCATGGCTCAATGACGAAAATAAAACGTTCGTCACAAACCAGTCTAATGCTAGCTTAATGACGAATGTTATACTGTTAATGACAAAAACAATTTGTCATAAACCATATCAATAAGTTTATGACATTGTTATTGTCATAAGTGTTATTAAAGAAGATAACCACCGGTTGTGTGGGTCCCACTGGCATCCTAATTAGTGGGTCACATATAGCATTAATGTGTGGAATTTTTCTGTATATTTCCTAAATGAAGCAAGCTAAGCAAAAATGTTTATTATAGTCATAATTAGTCTTTTTTATTTTTCCAATGTCTTAAAATAGATTCAGAAAATTAGGAATTCTTTGACTCAAAAAGTATTGTCATAAGACAAACAAAATTTTTAAATTTACATTAAATAGATTTAAAAAATTTGGAATTCTTTCGCTGAATTTCGAGGGAGGTCTATGGTGAGCACCACTAGATTTTGGTGGTTTTTTGAGTTTTCTTCCTATGTGTGAATGGTTCAGATGATAAAATTAATTGAATTCTATTTGAAACAACTCATTCACGTAATTGATCAAGCCTCAGCCGGCCCGCTCTGTGTGGCCGTTAATAGCCAGGCGCCCAGCCTAAGGCACACGCAGCATGCAGCCGTCCTGTGGACGTTATATCTATTTGACGTAGCCTGACACACGTCCAACTTTGATCCTGCAAAACTCTAAGCCCGCAATCGCAACATCACGTCACCTTTGGTCACCTTTCTATTTACATTGTACAATTTTTGTTATCTAAGTTAGAACTACTCTGCTTGCAAAACTAGAATATTTTATTATTTAAGTTCGATGTTTTTGAAGGCAAAACATTTCCATTTGTGGAAGTGGATATTTTCTTGTAAAGATATACTATTCTATGAATCAGGAATATTTTTTGATGTGAAATTTGACTATTTTCTTTATGAACATAGGAGTAGAATATTTGTTAGAGAAGGTAGAGCATTTTTTTTTATACACATCAAACATCGCCTGACTCTAGCGACATGTATGTTACCTTAAAATAATACTTTTTTTTGCCAAAGAATTCAAATATATTAAGTTTGCTATTGTTTTAAAGTATTTTTTTACAAAGAGCATGATGGTATGATTAAATTTTTATTTAGACATGTACTGTTTCGCGGTCATTTGGAGTTCAAACTGCATGTGGTTGTTGGAGAGGGTTGTCACTCCGGGTAGTCAAAAGGTAGGGTCTCACAGCAATGGGCTCTTTACATGAAACACGACTTATTGTATTTGTCTTTGAGTTTGTTGCAGGGGCATAATCCTTCTAGTGAATTTCCAAGTTAAATTAATCCTAATTTTAGAATAATATTGGTGAGAGGATCAATACAATTTGGTGCATCTACTTTGTGGATTGAAAATCTCCAATTTTGTTGGATAGAAGAAGAACAACAGTGATGAAACTAGCAAACGAAAAAAATGAAGTGTGTCATCTTAAAGTAGCAAACGAAAAAAAAAATGAAGTGTGTCATCTTAAACGAAAAAAAAACGAACAATAGTGAAAAGAAAATGATCAACTTCTTAAGCATAAATGCTTCGCATGATCTTTTTATAAGGAAATCGAAGTGTGTCGTCTTAAACTAGAGAGACCCTTTTTTTTTTGAACAATCAATTAAGCGGAGATATAAAGGAAAGACCACGTCATCACAAAAGGTACGGCAAACCCAAGCTGAGCAAGAGGGGGACAATACAAGAGCAAAGTCTTCCCTAAAGAAAAGGAAAGAAGCTGAGGCTGAGTTCAGCAGAGAGGATCATTCCATTCTTCAAATTCATACAAAAGTGTGTACCAATCTCTATTGGTCTAAAACATAAGGCACATAATGTTTGGTGGGTTCATCATCTGAGAGACAGGTTGTTGGCCGTGAGTATTTTGTTCAGAATCAGCATCTAGGTGAATAATTTGCATTTATTTTCTCCTTGGGGTAGCCAGATGTATTTGTTGTTGTGGTGCTTGAAGCTACCTTGGAATTGCGCCAGTTATGCTGATTTGGCCGTGTATTATCCATCGACCATCCATCGCCAAATCGCCATCAGATTTTTCATGTTTTCTCTGTAGTAGATCGACACCTTGTAACCTGGTCTGAAGGGAGACAAACTCTTCTACTAGTTGTGTAGTCGTTGTGACTTTTTTTGGTTTTTTGGAAACGAACCAGACAAAGCTTGCCGATTATATTAAAAAGAAGAAGTCCAGAATGGACGGAACAACCAACAATACCGTGCGGTTGGATTGGAACATCAACACACACCACATAACACTAACAACTCAACGAAAAAAACAAACAAACACCAACCGGTTGGATTGGGACATCAACCAGACGCACAACAAGCAAACAACCTCCCAAAAGGGAGACGAGACAGAAGGGGAACAACAAACAGCTACAACAACAACCAAGGACCTACTCAGACCACAGCTCACAGCAGAAACAAACGACAAAGCAGCATCCTCGAACGGAGAGAAAACTACTGGAAAGGCAAAGAAACCTCTGCCAAAAAGTCCTAGAAGGCACAACCTTTTAAACTTATCAAAGGCTTCAGGAGATCCAGCGGCCCTTAAGACAGTTTGAATAAACTTGAATTATGTCATCATTGAGCTTACCGTCACTCCCAATCATGCCCAATCTTTTAACTCGTTGCGTTGTGCAAGGGGAGCACTTCGGCCACACAAAGATCTATTATAGGACTTGCGCTGATGTCTTGCTGTCGTGATAGGTGGTGAAGAGGGTTGAATAGAAGGGTTCTCGATTGTCACAACGGAGACAACATCCTCATCATCGGATGCATGCTCCACCAGAACCTCCTCAGTATGGTAGTCGGTGGGTGCAACAATTGCTTGCTCATCGACAGGGGTGCTGGTGGGTGCATTGACGGTTTGCTCTTCAACATTGGTGACAACGGGCACAACAACGGCTTGCTCAGTGGTGGCTACCTCAAGAGTGATTGGGTTCGTCTCTCTATGTGTAGTGTTTTCACAAGAGTTCTCACCCACCAAGGATTCGACAGGTGGTAAACAAGCTTCTGTAAGAGAAGTAAGCATCGACAGTGATGGGAGTGCCTAACTGGAGAATAAGGGCCGAACTAAGCCATGTCGAAATCCTGAGCATGTCCTCCATATGTGTTGGCGCTCTATATTGACGAAATAATTGCATCATTTTACATGGTTTTTCATTGAATATGAGTGTCAATGTCATTGATTACAAACAAATACCTCCGAGTTAATGGAGATTTCGCAATATTGCTTTGGTCTTGTGTTCATATTGGGAGGGGAAGAGCCTAGAAATAGATGAGCCCAGAAGCCCCAAAAATAGCTTGGCTCGGCCAACTTGACCCCCTAGGTCAGCTGAGTCACCCCCTTCCTGAAGCTTCTGGAGGAGATCTTCAGGGACTTGCTTTGATTCAACCTTATAAACATAACTGTGGAAGGGTTTTGGCAAAAGATCTCAGGAAATCATGAAGACATGCTCAAATATAAAAGATTTGGCAAAAACCAACAGATATCGAAGATTCCAGAGCTCTAGGGCCCACATGTAGTGGCCATTTATTGATCAAATCAAGCGACAACCGACCTTGGAAAAGATGGGCATGAGAGAAGCCAAAAGGCAGGGGTCGACTGAGCTTGACCCCCCTAGCTCAACCAACCTGGGGTGTTCTACGTCGGTTCGCGGTTTCCTTTTTAAAATCTCCTCTAGGGTATAAATAGCGAGACTAGGCCCTGAGGTTGGGCATCCAATTCATTATCAAGGCGAGAATATGTAGAGAAGAGTCATATCCACCGGAGGAGAGCTGGGGTCGAGTTTTAGGTTTAGGATTAGAGGCTCTTCTAGTTCCTAGGGGTAATTAGAGGCCTTACATGGCTCTCTAATTAACTAGCCCTTGAGGCCTAATCATGTCATTGTGGGAGGTACGATCGTGGTTGTATACTTTGATATGACTATCAATGAAGTATTGATCTTTTTCTAATTATCATATTCTTGGTTCTAATTCTTCATGTTCTAGTTCTAGTTCTTCATTCTTGATCTAGATGCATGAGTTCTTGAATCATGTTCTTAAGGGTTATGTTCTTCTAGCAATCTTGGTCTTTGGTCTCGCTTACTAGTGATATGGTTGTGTAGCTAGTTCCCGTGATCATGGCGATTAGAAGTCTAGCTTTGTTTATCATATTATTAAACTATGCGTAAGTGTATGCTTTATGAGAGCTTTTCATCAATGACCCTGACTTATGTGACGAGTGGTTGGAGGGAAAGGGTGCTGTGAGGAGCATGCTTATATCTGTCTTGAGCTGCTAGTTATCTCGAGTGCTCTAATCTCTTGGTTGTTCTTATCATGCTTGTTTTGGATCCAATTAGAACGATTAGAGTTTGTTTAGTTCCTCCTAATTAGATGTTCTAATTATGTTCTAGTTGCTCATCATCTAACTCTGATGTAGATTAGACATAGAATTTGAGGTAGATTAGATGTAGATTAGATATCATCTAAACCTTAGCTTTACCTTAAGCTTGAGATAGTTAACTCTATTAGTCATTTCCACGGATTGACAAACCTATGATACTCATCCTGGAGAAAGATACACCGATATTATCGCTTGTAGTATAAGGTTTGGCGTGCTTAAGTATAAGGCTGCGCACTTTTGCGCCGAAAACCGAGAACCAAACAAACTGAACTTTCGGTTTTTTCGGTATTCGGTTTCGGCTTCGGTTTTTGATTCCATGAAAACCGATGATCAACATTGGCTTTAGTTTCTGACTCCGTGCACCGAACAACTGAAAGAGCCAAAGTCCCAGGCCGTGCTCCTCTCGTGCGTACATGTCCACATGGGCCGCTGGCCATCCCAACCAACGGGCCAACACGCCTAAAGGATATGCACGTTAACTCCCAATACACAAGCTGCAGGCATATCTGCTGCCCTTTCCTGCTCTCCAATGGTAACCCTACGAGCGGTGACGGCGGCACACACAAGCCAGGCGGCGGCGCACAAATGCTAGCAGATGAGGAGCGTGGGCCATTTCTTGAGGGCGATGCTTCTTCGCTTTGAATGCAGAGGACGTGGAGGCGGCGATGGCTGATCCAGGTGGAAGCGACTCTTCTCATGCACAGACACCCTCGGCGCCTCCACGGATGGAGCCACAACACCGCGTCCAGGCAACCGGTAGGTGGGCCGCCCCATTGCTCCCAGATCAAGCCGGCGCGCCGCCAGGAGCAGGGCGATGGCGGTTGTTGACGCGATGCACAGCGTCGAGATCCCCGACGCGCTCTGTAGCTACATGCATGCTGGTGGCCGCGGTGGCGGGGGCCGAAGGCAGAGGCGGCGCGCTTGTCTCCTTTGATCACACGTGCTCCGTTCAGTCGGCGTGGCGACGCGATGTAGCTCCGAGCATGGGTGGATCTGGTCGCTCTTGATTTGTGGTTGCTGCCGACGAGGAGACGAAGAGCCAGGCAGGATCGTCGCGGCGTGACAGCAGCGTACAGGGGTGCACGAGGACGGCAAGTAGGGCGCCCCCACCGAAGAGGGGAGGAGGGCGATGGTTTCTCGAGGAGGCCGTCGGCCTTCGCAAGGCACCGGGCTGGGGCAGAGCTAGGCAGTGGGAGGCGCAAGGGCGAGGGGCGGCGAGGGACAGCTCAGAGCAACAGCCGCCACTGCCCATTCCCGGCAAGCCCCACCGCAGGCCTCCTCACACTACAGGAAAATGGTATTTTTTTCGTGGGCCAAAAACCCATGAAAATAAGTAAAAACCCACGAAATTACACACGAAAATTCGTGGGCCCCCACGAAAATAAAGTAAATTTGTTGGCAAGCCGACGAAATTACTCCTGCGTCGCATGTAATTTCTGGGCCTGCGTCGCCCACGAAATTACTTCACTTATTTTCGTCTGCCTACATGGGCCCATGAAATTACACCATTTGTGGTTAAAAATAATAATACCAAAGTTAATAGGAAAATTCAATAATTCACAGCAAAGATGAAATGGAATTGTAATCGTATACAACCACAGAAACAAGAAGTTTGCAGATCTGTATAACACTTAGTTACATGTTTTTTGAAGAATAACTATGGAGGTACAATGTATTTAAGAATATATTTGAAGATCAAGATAATGGACATGACTACCAGCCGACCAGGAAGTAGTACTAGGCTATAAGCACTAATCTGTATTTACTGCAGCTACCATTCAATTGAACTAACATAGATTATTGCAAAACCATGAAAAAGTCCACTAAGAAATAATGTAGCATTAGTCTAATATAGCATCAATCAATACCAGTTCAGTCAAAGAAACTGGAAAGATACTGTGAATGTAAAGGGAGCGTGCCATATGGTACGAACTAATACTGAACACAGTATCACAATACTAAAGTAATGCACCGTTTTTCCATGGCATGTAGCATAATCTCAATACTAAAGTATCTACCTCAACAATGCAATAGATACATCAAGTAATGTACCGTTTTTCCATGGCATGTAGCATAATCTCAATACTAAAGTATCTACCTCAACAATGCAGTAGATACATCAAGCAAAAAAAAAAAAATTCAACTTCATATGCGTGGGTAGACATATGTCTACCTCTTGTCTGAAGGTATCTATCATTTCTTCTGAATATTCCTGCATAGAGAATTTAGAGTCAATCACTAAGAATAAAAAAAATTCATGCATATTTGCACACACAAATTTACATACCGAGCCATACCACTGAGCATGATACACTGTTCCGCAAGAACCTACCAAAAAGGAAAATAGCACAAGAGAAATATATCTATTAGTCAAAAGGATGACAGGTAAACAACTGATATGCATAAACACTTCATATATTCTTTACTTTGTGGGTATACTATCTTGGAACATTGTAATGATAGTATGAAATACACTAGCTAGCTAGTTGCCAAATTACTAGGTGGGATCATAATGCACATGTATTGTCACTCAAGTGGTCCTCCCTTTCTTGTTCTCTAGTAACTTTCGGCACCAGGGAAAGAAAAATGCAAAATTCTAGTTTTTCACAGCGTCAAAATAAAACATCTAGCTACCATTTTGCAAACTCAACCTCAAAATCATCTGCATTATTCACTTGTTTGTTTCAATGAGGAAAGAACATGGCAAACCTTGCTTAGGAATAGTGTGTCCTGTCAGGCGTGGATTGTGTGCATGTGCTGAGACAGGAACACATTCCTTTTTCAAACAACTTTGAGCTACCATCACCATATTGAACCAGTCAGTTGAGGTGCCAAGAGACGAACCAATGGAGCAAACCAGAAGAGGGTAGGGAGGAGAGTACCTAGGTGGAGGAGGTGACCGGGTGAAGGATTTGCTCCAGTTAGGGGAGCAGAGGCGGCGGGCAGCGCGAGTCCGGGCCAGGGACGCGCGGGACCGGATCTGGACCGGGGAGGCGGCGCGGCGGCTCGGGACCGGAGCAGGAGTAGACCGGCGGGGGAGGCAGCTAGCGGTGACGCGGACAGGGGCGGCGGCTCCGGACGGGGGCCGACGAGGGAGGCGACGCGGACGGGGGCGAGGAGGTGGCGCGGCGGCGACGGTGTGCGTGCGTGTGTGCGCGTGTCTGGAGACAGAGAGGCCGCGGTTAGGGTTATGGGTCCTTACATCTTCGTCGGCCGAGCATCAGGCCCACGAAATTACTTACTTTTTCGTCGGTTTGCACGTTTGACCTACGAATTTACATTTGTTTTCGTACGAAATTATGCCATGTAATCTTAAAATTAACTTGGTTCACGAAAAAAATACATTTTTTCTGTAGTGTCGCGGATCCAGCCATGGCCGGCCTCCCCCTCACGGATCCACCACCGTCGTCCTCTTCCTTGCAGATCCACCCGCAGCAGGCCTCCTACTCGTGGATCCACCTGTCGCAGGCCTCCCAAGCTGCAGACGGAGGAGCTCGCTGGACGCTGGGCAGCGTGGGGCCAGCACGAGGGCGATGACGGTGTGCTCCTTTGTCAACTGCGGTAATGCACGCGCTACGGGGGTTGCAACGTCATTGCGATTTTCTTTCTGAGTGCTCTTATCCAAGAATTGTTTTGGAGCTGCTGCGGCGCAACGGTTGTGGAGCAAAATTTTTAAACGCCGCCCCCATATCAAACCAACTGTCGAGCCAAAAATTTATTTTCTTTCCTTACCAACGGTGATCTCTGCCGGGACATTGAAAAACACACCTTAGTAGCATCACATGGCACCTCCATGCCAACCCAAGGCTTGGACTCATCAGTCCATGGGGTGGTAAAGGGCCCACAACTTTTACTTAAAAAATTTTAAGAATTGGACGAAAAAAGGACCGGATCATATCTCTATTTAGTTTTGAACTAAAATTTATAAAGGACTCATTTAAATTGTTAATGAACATTTGGATTATGACCCAATATCACCCTTCAGTCCACCATGCTTGCCCAAAATTTTCAAGATCCAAGATGCCAAGTCTGCCCAAAGTGCTTGGGCCGGCTGCATCTCTTTTCCAGTTCACCAAGCAGTGCACTCCATTTGTATCTTTTTTTTCCTTTCCAAAGGAAGGATTAACACAATCTGTTAATTTGTCTTCCTCAAGCAGCCAATGGTGAGATCATGAATTGGTAGGTGGGGATGAACGGGAGAACGGTTGTGACTTGGCAGGAGAGATTCAAGACTCATGTCGATCAGGGTGTTATTCATGATTGTAATTTCTCTATTCCTATCTATATAAAGATATCTCAGAAAGATTGTCAAAATATATCTGGTAAATTTTCAGTTTGCCCCCTAAAACTATAAGGCAGATATGTCACCGGTGACCTGCAGCATTAATGAGTGTGGGCGGAATTTATATGTAATTTTGGCTGAATATTTCTACTATCATTAATGATACTTTAATTTCTTTTGCTGGACCCATATACGTGCTTATTAAATTTACTTCCACCCACTGGGATCCATTTCTCCATTGTCATATGACATGTGTGGCTTTGTTTCATTCATGGTCAATGACAAATGGCACTCATGCAAACAATTTATGGTAAGTGGCACTCATGCAAAAAATTTATGACAAGTGGCACTCATGCAAAAGAAATTTAGGACAAATGTCATTTCTCCTTTTTCATTAGATGGTTATAAATAAACATGTTTTTTCTCCCTAGAGAATAACATCGATAAGAGCCATGGATGAAACTCAAGTAAGCAACCACCACGATGGTTTGGAAGGTAAGTTTTTTCTACCACCTACCTCTTAGATGTATATTGACACTAGCGGTTTAGGATTTTAGATGTATACAATTGATTGTTGTGAGCACCTAGACTAAGGCGGGGAAAGCACTACCGACGAAATAGAGTAACGGATTAGAATGGAGAGAGCCAATCCTCTTAAGCGTGGCTAGATCGAGGTGGGTAAAGCGCTACCGACAAAATAGAGTAACTGATTAGGATCGAGAGAACCAATTCTCTTGGCCATGGCTAGATCGGAGTCGGAAAAGCGCCACTGACAAAATAAAGAGTTAGAATCGAGAACCACAAAGCTGACACACATATTATTTAGGTTAGAACATATATGGCTATTGCTCAATTTCATGGATGATATTCACAAGTTGTCTAATATGGGAGTCTGCACTTATCTAGCTAGAGGTTCAATACAGAATTCATTAGGCTTGGCATACTCTTTTGTTTCCTTTGGTTTCATCCGGTCCAGATTAAATTAAAAGCAAAACCACCAAGATGAATAATTTGAATAAATTATTAATAGCAAGATGACTTTTTTTTCTGTTATAATTTCAGTTGAGCTGCTTCATATATACTCCAATTTCCTTTTTTTCAATTCTTATCAATACGTATTTTAGATACCCAATTTCCTTTTTTTTATCTAAAACTATGTATGCAGGCGGTGCTGAAGCAGCATCTGAAGAGACAACATTCCCGAGAGCCACACTTACACGGATGATGCACCAACAAATGCGGCGCAACTCCAAGATCCCCGTCGACGCGAAGGAGGCTATGGACAGGTGCGTCACGGAGTTCGCCGGGATCGTCATGCGTGCCGCCATGCATGAGTGCAGGCGAGACCGGCGCTGGACTGTCACCGGCGAGGACCTGATCTTCGGCATGAGCAACCTCGGATTTGATGATTACGTCGGGCCTCTGACCGAGTATCTGCGCCGCTACCGCGAGTCCGAGGGCGTCGTGCCGCGCGGCCGGCAGACCGGCCTGATGGCGCTGCAGCAGCTGTCCGCGCCCGCAGCGGCGGAGGAGGAGGCGCCGCCGCCACCGTCGCCGGATCTCCTCACGTTGCAGCTGGCGCCGCCATCGGTGCGTGACGTCACGGAGCTGGGGTTTGACACTGACGTGTACGCGGTGTGGCGAGCTGCACGTGCACCGCCACCGGCAGCGGCAGGCACCTCGCGGATGCCGCCGCCAACACCAGCTGCTGATGAATGATGACGACAGTGAAGTGAACTACCCTGAAGATGGCAAATTCGACTAGAGTTGCTTTCTAAAAAGTAAAAACATGGACAGTGAATTGGTGATGATGAGAATAAACCGAGAATAATGAACCTTTGTTCAGTTCGACTGATTAGTAGTAAGCGAATATATGGGAATGAGAAATTCAGTATCCTTTATCATGTATGCCATCGTATGCCATCGTTTACTACTCTACTTATAATAATCGTGTTTCTAAAATAGTATGGACTACTTAAGAGATCGTTTATTTCTATGGCAAGAAGACAGTGGTACACACTATAAAGGAATACTGTTCGTTAGCATTTAGCATGTCGAGTACATCTTAATTATCACGGGTAGTACATGTGAAAAGTTGGTGAATAAATTCAGTGACTATAAAATTTGATAATTTAGGAATATATAGAAAAATGTCCATTTTTAACCACTCATCTCTTTCATTGTCTAATTTATTTTAAGATCAAAATTCAAAACCATCTAGATTTTTCACCTCAACTATGAATATCTTTTAATTTTAACCCATCCAGAGAGGTTTTAGTGGGTTTTACGTGTATTGTAAAAATAATGACTCTACTTATCCAGTACCACAGTTGTTATAATTATTGTGACTCCATCGATGATCTTATGTTTATGTCGTTGGTCGAATGGGAAAGTATGGTTTATGAGTAACCTTTAGGGGAACTCGACAGCCGACCGGACTTGGTTTATTTTAAATGCATTACAAGCCAAAGGATAGAATAAGTACCGTGAGAATATTATATATTCTACATTATGAGGCATTTCATTTTTCAGTAGAAAATTATATTTTAAAAATCATTGTTTGCTATCTTTAGAGTATCTAGAACTCCACTCTAATTTGAAGTTTTCATATATAGTTTGGCTACTGTGTTGCCTATCCTTACGCAGATACCATGATTCAAGGTTTCAGCAGGATGAGATAAAACCATGGTTATGGTATTGTAAAACTATGATTTAGAAAAATAATGATTCTAAACATGCCCTAAATATTTCTTAGTTTACTTTACTGCACATGACTTGATCAGTTACACACACAACAGCGAGCCAGGACGATAACATTTTTCTGTTTCCTCACTAGATTTTTTTTTGTTGACTAATCCTATTTGATTAATCTTACTGAGAAGTGATGATACTTCGTTGCCGCAAGGTGGTACACTGGTACTACATACAATAAATACTAGACCGGCAGGCGCGCTCGCTGCGCACATTCCTATGTCACACGAAAAGGAGAAATAAATTAGATTATCACTATTGGCTTTTCTAAATGGTTAATTCATAATCCTTCTTGATGAATATATATCATGTGCACAAACATGAATATATATCATGTGCACAAACAGATAAAAGCAGAGCAAGTGATATCAGAACCTGATATGAAAACAAACAGTTAGCCAAGACCTGTAGTGTTGAAACACATACTTTTGTTAAGGTCTAGAAATTAAGGACGTTTCTTTTTGGACAGAGTCAGCACGAGGAATCCAATTAAATATCTGAATAAATGAAGATACATGCCAATTGCCAGATAAGGAATAATTTTAGATTTGCAAGTTTGCATATGTAAAATGCAGGAAGTATTTCTGCAAATTACCCTTAACAAAACTTTGCTCAATGACAATGCTGGTTCCTGAGCATGGGAAGAACAGGACTTGTGATGGTAAAACAAAACCGTGCATCTCAGATAAGAAACAATTTTAGCCTTCCTATTGTGCAAACAACTAACTAAAAAGAAATATTCAGTGGTCATTGAGTTTAGATAAACGATTGTTAAGCAGTTGCTTAAAGAAATCAAATCAAGTGAAAGTAATAAAGAAATTGTAGAACACAGCATTATCTTTCTCTCGGTATCAAAATTTGATAAAATTGTGCACACAAAAAATATAGTTACAATTATATGTGCCATGGTGAAGATGGACACCATATATCAGTGAAGGATTGCTAAAGGTTTGGCACAAAGAAACATAAAGATATGGTTACTCTAACCATTCCATGCTTTTGAACAACCATAGCAAATCGTAGGATTGAAGCACATGGGTCCACATTGTATCTCAGTACAAAAGCTGGGGAGATAGAACCAGTGCATTAATTAGATTTCTACTGCATGATGCATAAAAGAATCTGCTCCTCACCTGCAGTGAAAGAAACGACCATTTGATTGGTTAGAAGAGGGAAATAATGACGAAGAACGAATCCATCCAAGCAAGCTAAGAGTTGTTTGCCAAAAGGGGGAAAAGTTGACCTAGAGCCTGGGTGCATCTCTAAGTCATGCTGGCTTGAGAAGAAAGCTGCAGAGAACGATGGACAAAAGTAGGGCCTTCTTCCTGTTCCATTCCCTTGCAAACCATCAAAGTATTTTTCATGTTGACATGGTACTAAAAGTTAGTGGAAACCACTATATTTTGTAGTTAGTGGAAACCACTATATTTTGTTTGTAATTAAATCGGAAGCTTTATTGAACAATCTAGAAGGTGGAAAGCAAAGGAACAAAAGAGCATAAAGCCTGCTGGTAGCCAACTGAAGAAGGCATCATACACCTTAAATCCAATACAACAGTGACCCCAGCGACCATGCGCATGGACGGCAGGAGCACATGGTCATTTTGTTGTGAATAGCCTGTTACAAACAGAACACTCCATCTCTTGGTCACCTAGCATTTGCACCTTATTTCTGCCTCCATTTTGTACAATGTCAGTAAGAACTAAAATTTCACAATGACAAAAATTGCGATGGCTACAATAATATAACAACTAGAAATAAATGACTAAACAATAGCTGGAAGGCTAAAGATCGTACCAGCAGATTGATTTCGGGACATAATCTTCAATTAATTAATTAAGAACATAATCTCAGCTTGATAGGATCCGGAAAGTCATGTCTTGGATCAAGAGTGCGGCACTTGAACCTCAAACTAAGAAGGTGAGTCATGAGCTTGAGAACGGCCACACATACTAAAGCTGCAGCTATGCAGCTAACAGTATGTTAGCTTACGGAGGAGGAAAGCAGAGATCCACGGCAGAGGACCCAGGCTGCGGCATTGGCAATAGCGGGGAACTGCAAAAGGCTAAAGGGCGCCATGGCCGCTGCTCCTCCATGACCATGTCTGCTCCATAGCCGCGTGAGGTGCAGATCCACACAGCCCATGGGCCTGCATCCAGCCAAGGAAGAAGTGCGGTAGCCATAGATTGCATCAGGATTCAGGAAGCACAGAATAAAAGGGAGGAGAGGGGGGGGGGGGGGGGGGACGTGGACATTTACCGTTTTGAGTGCAACCACGGGCCGCCGCCGCAAGCTATAACTGCGCTGCCGGAACGGAAGGCGGGCAATGGGGTGGAAGGCGAGGGATTGAGGGATCCCCGCTCCCCAGTATCACCGCGAGGTAACGACAGCTTGACGACCTCGGCATCTGCATAACCCGGCACAGCAAAGGAGACGTCTTTCTCTGAGAAGAAGACGCCGGCTGGCGGCGGCGAGGAAGCAGAAGGCAAAGTGGAGGAAACCGAGGAGGATGGAACCGGGCGGCGGCGCACGGCCGGAAGCCGAAGCGATGCGAGGGCGAGGAAGCGAGGGAGAGGGTCGGTAGTTTTTTGTTTACGGAACCCAGGGCTCACGGGTGGTGTGAGAACGACGCGGGCTGAGACGCGCACCGTAGATGGCCGAATCGAAGGACGGATACACTAAATCAACGTGAAGAGGGGAATCCTACGCGTGGTATGAAGTTTACTATTGAAAACTAAGTGCAATAAACATGATCTTTATTTGTCCAACCATAATCTATTACTCCCTTTTTGGTCGTATGGTTCATGTTTTGGCTAAGATTTGGTCACAATTTTTAAATTTTAGACCATGAGTAACCGCCATTTTTTGTAAACATATATCATATACGTATATTTTCCCTAGAAATTGGGTTAAGTATTAGATACGCTTGGCACACGCTCTTATATTTCTTTTGGATTTATTCTAGAAATTAATTGTTGTAATCTTTTTAATGTGTGGTAGGCGACATGTACAATAGCAGAGTAATGGTCCACTGAAGACGTAAATTTGCCATCTTAGTCTGTTGAAGACGTTTCCCGTTTCACAAAGGAAATCACGAATATAAAAAATCCAAACTTGAGTATTTTTACATAGGGACAGTATCTCTTGTTCAGCTTAATTTTCAAGTTCTAATGTAAAGTTAATTTGCTTCAAAATACAATAATACAACTTAAGATGCGCTAGTAGTATAACAAATTAACAACAGCGTCATTGTAGCTGGCTAAGCATCTCTATCCACTGATCCAGTATCCAGCATATAAACCCGAGTTCGGGAAGCGCCTCGAATTGCTTTCCACTCAGTACAGAAAAGTGCCGTTTTTTCATTCCAAATTAAAAGCTAGGCCCAAGGTGAATGAAGGCATGCAACCAAATATCTGCCGTCTCCAACCTACTGCTTGTCTGGTGGGTAATACTTACTCCATAGGTATCCAACACACACAACTAATGGGCACTGGCTATATATATTTCCTATTTAAACCCGCCATCCTGCAAACAACAACAAGGCTTATCATCCTGGCCATGGAACCCCAAAGCCCTAAAACTAGTGCTCCCTGCACCTTGCCGGCGGCGGCAGAACTCGCCGCCGTTCCGAACGATGCCCTGGCTTCGACTGAACCTGCTGTGCCCAACCTGGAGCTGGAATCCTCGGTGATCCGGGAGCAGGACCGTCTGATGCCGGTGGCCAACGTGTCCCGCATCATGCGCCAGGTGCTGCCCCACTACGCAAAGATCTCCGACGACGCCAAGGAGCTGATACAGGAGTGCGTGTCGGAGTTCATCAGCTTCGTCACCGGCGAGGCCAACGACCGGTGCCACGCCGAGCGCCGCAAGACCGTCACCGCCGAGGACATCGTATGGGCCATGAACCGCCTCGGCTTCGACGACTACGTCGCGCCCCTTGCCACCTTCCTCCAGCGCATGCGCGAGAGCGAGGGCGCAGGTCGTGGCGCCGCCGGGCGCGGCTCGCGCCGCGGATCGCCCGTGCCCGCGGAGGTCGCGGTCCGCCACGGCGCGCAGATGTGCCCCGCCGTGTGCAGGCTCCCGCTCCCAGTCGCGTCCCAAGCTTCCGCTGGCCGGGCCGTTCCCCACCCACCAGTTCCGGTCGGCATGGCGCCGCACTTCGGCGGCCGGTACCCGATGCTCAGTCGCCAGCGGTCTGTGCTGCTTCCCTACTACGGAGGGGCGGCGGCGTTCCATGCCGGCGGAAGCCATGGGGCATTTTACGCCGACGAGGCAAGCTCATCGAACGAGGATCCACCGGCAGGGCGCGCCGGGCCGCACTAGCCGAACAGTTCTTGTACTTTGGCGGTACGGTGCCCTTGGGCGCCAACCTAATGCAATCTCATGCATATTGCATGTATCTGGTGACCGGAGGCGCGCCAGGCGCTTTCCGCCGGACGTCGTCGCGGTCGTCGGCATGGCATGGCCACCATAGGCCATTGCCTTGTTATCACCAATTCTTCAGTTTGTAGTCAAGCTTTCGTGTTTCATCATCATTATTTAATTACCATGTTGCTGGATCGCCATGAATCACTAGTCCACTACTAGCTACTGCAGTACTTATTACGTGTGTTTCATGATGACGAAGGTCGCGTCACCAAGTGCATTCATATGCATGCTCCTGTGCACAGCGCTCTACCGTCTACCCTCGACGGTTGGGGAAGTGGCCATGTTTTTGAATGAGCTTTGGAGCCATGTACGTACATGGACTGAGGTCTGACCGGCGGCGTGACACAGCAGCATGAGCATGCTGTGATTCAGACAAAACTGCCGCGCGTGACGTGCAGTAGCCCGCACGGCTAGCGTGGCACCGTCACGGCGTCGCCTAGCCATTTGTTGAAGACCGCGGTGGAATGGAATGGTTTCATCTTAGGCAGTAACGATAGAATTATTATCCTAAATTTTAAAAATGGAATTTATCGATCCTAGTTTTCAAGCTAGGACCTATTGGCATTCTCACGTTTCGAATGGAATGGGTTTGTTATAAAATATTTTTAAACCAAAAAACCATTCCAAATTTAGAGAAAAATATTATCTTTTCTAGAGCTAAGCGATCCCTCTCTTCTCCAATTAAACACTATACTTCATGGGATCCCATTCCCATCCCACGAACAAAACACTACCGGTGTATGAGTATACAAAAGGAAAGTCAACCAGCCTCACCTCTAGCTAGGCATGTTCCCGTCCACTGTGCCTTGGTGGACGTGGATTTTGTCCATGCCCTCTGCCTCTCCTTCTTCCTCATGCTTTTTTCCTTCTAGCACCACCTCTCGGCGTCTCTATGGTGCCACACGGCCTTCTATCTACATGCCACCCTGCGCCGCCGGCACCCTCCACTATTCTAGTGGCAGCTGGCCCTTGGTGTTTGACCATCACTCTTGGGCCAGAGATACTAGAGGTCCCACAACCTAAATCCTGAATCCGAAAACCCCCATCTCTAACTGGCGAGGTGACGCCCCCCGATTGCGGAGGAGAGGAAGGCGGCGTAGGTACGTACGTAGGAAGAGAAGGGATGAGATTGGTCCATTTCGGGCGCAGCTGGAAATGAGGTAAGAAAACAAACAAGGAGGGGGATGTGGGTGGATGGAGGATCCTGCTGGCATTTGGGCACTCTGGCGATAGGGTGGCACAACTGCCAAGTAGTGTTTGCTGGCCATCGGTGGCTTGATGCCAATGATTGTTTTTATATGAATGTGGTATGTCCGTGTGTTAGCTGTTCATATTGCATTGCCACAAACACTGTTCATATTGCATTGCCACTCCCAAGCTCCGGCGCCCGCATGTTCCACTTTCGTGCAACGTCATTCCCATGCCCCAAGAACCAACGGGAAGGCTCCTTGTTACTAGGAACAAAGCCAAACATCCTCGTCATGGTTCTCCACCATCCCCCGCGAGCACACCGCCCGACCAGAGCCCCTTCCCCACTACTGTCGGCGAGAGGAAGAGGAAGGCTGCCGTTTTGCCAAAAGCCCCTTGCGATTTATTCACTTCCCATACAATGTTTTTAATTATTACTATGTCTTGCACTGCTTATCAATAACCCCCTATTGTTTCAGCAGTGTTCGCCTAAACGGGCTACATGGCCTTGTACAAGCCATGTACACGCTACACGGTGGGTTACTGTGTCGTTTAGCATGTAAACGGTCCCCTACACTGCATTACACGGTCTTACTCGGCCTACACAGCCTACACGACACGGTAAAAAAACAGTAAAAAAACAGATTGCACAACGTTTTTCACCGTGTAGCATGCCGTTTCGGCCATAGAACAACTATGGTATGAGACGAAATTTTGTCTACGCCCAGTTATAGCATACTTGCACTCCCAGAAATTATTATTTTATATGTAAAGTATAATGCATGTACTCCTTCCGTATTTAAATATATGTCGCGGCTGACTTTTTTTTCCAAAACTTTGATCCTTTATCTTTTTCAAAAAATTTATGCAAACATATAAAGAAATTAGTCATGCTCAAACTCTCTACGATGACAAAACAAATTACAACAAAATAAGTGAAAAATTATAAAATTTTTTGAACAAGACGAGCGATTGAAATTTTGGATAAAACTCAACCGCAACTTATATTTAAATACGGAGAGAGTATTAAAGGTAGGACCGACGCCTAAGAGAGGGGTGAATTAGAAATTCTAAAAACAAGGCTCACTAAAAATTACAACTATTAAGCAAAAACCTATGCAAGTAAATCTAACTATGTGCACTAAGATTTTGCTAAGTGTTGCTACTTCTACCGTGGCCAAGTCTTGCAACCTAGTTCCACCTAGAGACTAACCTATCAAGCTAGTCTAGGAAAGTAAGCACACAATTGCAAGAATGTAAATGCGGAAGCTAAGGAGATGAGATAGAGAATGCAAACTCCCGTAGACGATGACGATGATGGCACACGATGAGGACACGGCGATGTTTTTCCCGAGGTTCGGGGAGACTCGCGGTCTCTACCCCCTACGTCCTTGTTGGCGCTCCACTAAGGGCTTTGCTCACGCATGGTCCTCAAAGAAACACGGCCTTGCCCACTCAAGGGTGGAGGATGGCAAAGTGACTTCCGCGGAAGTCAAGCAACCCCGATCGGGTCTCCGGATATCCTCGGTACACACCCACCCGAACCTATCTCTCGCGTGGTCCTCCCGTACCACGGCCTCGCCCACGCAAGGGTAGAGGATGGATAGGTCATTGGGGTCTTCCGAGTCTCCACTATGGGAAGCTTCGGCCAACTAGCCGAGGGCCTTTCTCCCTCTCACAAGATGGTGGCGGCCACTCCACACTCCGGAGGGTCTCGCAAGACTTACAGCCGCACTTGATACAAGATCGTGCACGCAGGCATGGATACTAGACAAATAGGCCTAAGCCAAGATGCTAACAAGCTCTCGCTATGTCGGGATATGTCTATTTGCTCATATGGTGGTTGGGCTCACAAATGTGGTTGTTACACTTCAAATGGGCATGGAAATATGTCTCAACACTTGTGCTAGGCTCAGGATGCTCCAACCACACTGGGGAGGCCGGCCAAGGGGGTATATATAGGCCTAGCCTCAAAACTAGCCGTTGGGAGCAAAGAATCCTGCTCCGTCAAGACCATCGAACCGTCCGATGGTACTCCCAACTAGCCATTGCAGTTGACCGTTGGAACTTTAGCGGACCGTTGAGACCATCGGACCGTCCGATGGTGAGACCATCGGACCGTCCGATGTGTGGAATCACCGCGGTCTTCATTATGTTGGTTGTTCTGTCCAACTCATCCGATGGACCATCGGACCGTCCGATGATCTGAAACGCCGGGACTTGGTCTTTCTTTCTTTTGCTGCGTCCGATGGTGGGACCATTGGACCGTCCGATGGTGGAGTTTTGTGCTGGGTCTTGTATCTTCAATTTTGGGCTTTTTCTTCTCACCGGTGCACTCGATGGGGCTTCTCCGGACTTCTTGGTGCCCTAAAAATCGGCCCCCTGACCGGCCGAGTCAGGACCCTCGCTTGCAACTTGATGGCGGCTTGGGTCTTCTCTTGTGCCTTTTAGACCCTCATTTGAGGTGTTTGTACCCCAAGTCCACCATTTACACCCTGGGACTTTAGACAAAAACACTTGTATACAAATATTAGTCCCATGGCACGTGTTGTCACTTCAATCACCAAAACCACATTAGAAAACTAAGCACAAGGCTTAGGACCCATTTTCCTTACAAGTATATTCTTGAAAATATATTATATATTTATGTCACTTGTTAATATAGTTTTATATTTATACATGTTTTTAAATTTTTTAAATAGAAAAAGTACGAAAACGTGTAATCCCGTGTAATCCCGTATACACGGCGTGTACGCGGCCCTACACGCTACACGGGACCTAACCGACTGTGTACCTTGTAGCGTGTAGGCTAACACTGATAAATAGACCCTTAATCATCGTATTAAATAAAGGAAAATGCTCTTATTTCATTCACATTAAGAAATGGCATAAAAAATTATAGAAAACTGCAAATGGAGAAAACTTTTTTTTGTTAGGTTGATGTTTTTAAGATCTACATAACGAACTTGTTCTGGATGCATTAAATGATCTTATTGCTGCTAATTTTAGGCATGCAAGTGAGGACTAAATAATAGCAAAAGTAACGAAAATAACCTCCAAACATTTTGAAAACTTGAAAAGTGGGTGTATTGTGTTACATGTCTTTATTACTTATAATTTTGTTAACTCTAGCACTAGCTTTTAAAGTACACATCTCCCCTATGCTTATTATTTGTCTATTTAATGAATATAAAAATGTTGATTCAATAAATCTAGAAAAAAAAGGCATGCTCATCCAGGCTATAATTGCGTAGTGAAAAGTTATTAGGTTTAATGCCTGCTAACTATTCGGTTGGTGTTTTGAAAATAAATAAGAAATAGATCAGTAAATATGGAAATAGGAAGAATGCTATTTATTGAGCCTAAAAATTCCACTCTTGTACATGTGAGCTTTGTTAGTATGTACAAAGTACAACAAGTATATTTTTTCCATGATTTATTGGGCACTGTTTTAGTAAAGAACTTAAATAGCTTAATAAATAAACATGAGGAATGGACATTTTAAGATAGTGAACTCAATCTGCTCCAAATGATATAGGATTGGTGGAAAGTCGCCGACGGCGGCAGACACTTGGGCTAAACGGGCTACACGGCCGTGTACACGCCGTGTGCACGCTACACGGTGGGTTACTGTGTCGTTTAGCATGTAAATGGTCCCCTACACTGCATTACACATTCTTACTCGGCCTACACTGCTTATACGACACGTTAAAAAAACAGTAAAAAAACAGATTGCACGGCGTTTTTCACCGTGTAGCATGCCGTTTCGGCCATAGAACAACTATAGTATGAGATGAAATTTTGGCTACGCCCAGTTATAGCATACTTGCACTCCCATAAATTATTATTTTATATGTAAAGTATAATGCATGTACTCCTTCCGTATTTAAATATGTGTCGCAGTTGATTTTTTTTCAAAACTTTGATCTTTTGTCTTTTTCAAAAAATTTATGCAAACATATAAGGAAATTAGTCATGCTCAAACTCTATAGAATGACAAAACAAATTACAACAAAATAAGTGAAAAATTATAAAATTTTTTGAACAAAACGAGTGATTGAAATTTTGGAAAAAAACTCAACCGCAACTTATATTTAAATACGGAGAAAGTATATTTTTGAAAATATATTATGTATTTATGTCACTTGTTAATATAGTTTTATATTTATATACATGTTTTAAAATTTTTTAAATCAAAAAAGTACGAAAACGTGTAATCCGTGTAATCCCATGTACACGGCGTGTACGCGGCCTACATGCTACACGGGACCTTACTGACCGTGTACCGTGTAGTGTGTAGGCTAACACTGATAAATAGACCCTTAAACATCGTATAAAATAAAGGAAAATGCTCTTATTTCATTCACATTAAGAAATGGCATAAAAAATTATAGAAAAATGCAAATGGAGAAAACTTTTTTTTGTGAGGTTGATGTTTTTAAGATCTACATAACGAACTTGTTCTGGATGCATTAAATGATCATATTGCCGCTAATTTTAGGCATGCAAGTGAGAACTAAATAATAGCAAAAGTAACGAAAATAACCTCCAAACATTTTGAAAACTTGAAAAGTGGGTGTATTGTGTTACATGTCTTTATTACTTGTAATTTTGTTAACTCTAGCACTCGCTTTTAAAGTACACATCTTCCCCTATGCTTATTATTAGTCTATTTAATGAATATAAAAATGTTGATTCAAAAAAACTAGAAAAAAAAGGCATGCTCATCCAGGCTATAATTGCGTAGTGAAAAGTTATTAGGTTTAATGCCTGCTAGCTATTCGGTTGGTGTTTTGAAAATAAACAAGAAATAGATCAGTAAATATGGAAATAGGAAGAATGCTATTTATTGAGCCTAAAATTCCACCCTTGTACATGTGAGCTTTGTTAGTATGTACAAAGTACAACAAGTATATTTTTCCATGATTTATTGGGCACTGTTTTGGTAAAGAACTTAAATAGCTTAATAAATAAATATGAGGAATGGACATTTTGAGATAGTGAACTCAATCTGCTCCAAATGATATAGGATTGGTGGAAAGTCGCCGACGGCGGCAGACACTTGGGCTGCCCCATCGCTGGAGCCCGTCGGACCGCCCAGAGGCCAGGGGCGATGCTGGACGTTGGACGTTTGTTTTGCTTCTCCTTGCACATACACATACATGACAGTGCCACGCCAGCCGCGCGGGCTACTGCACGGACGTCAAGCACAGCAGTTTCGTCTCGATCGCTGCATATGGTTGCTGTGTCACGCCGCCAACCAGACCCTCAGTCCATGCACATGGCTCCCAAACTCATTTAAGAACACGACCACTTTCCCAATCGTCCAGGGTAGAGCGAAAGAGAGCTACCTAGAGAGTGATAGAAAGAGAGCTAGCCTTCCAGTTAATCTTGCACAGGAGCATGCTTATGCTTGCACTTGACGCCGCGATCGAACTTCGTGATCATGGAACGCACGTAATCAATACTACAGCAATTAGTGATTCTGGGCAATATATCGAGCAACATGGTAAATGATTAATGATGATGAAATGGTGAAATACAAAAGCTTGACTACAACTGAAGAATTGATGATAACAAGCCAATGGCGACGACGTCTGGCGAGAACGGCGCGACTCCGAACGCTGGCGCCGAAGGGCACCGCCACTTATTAGACGGTACAAGATCTGGTTCGGCTAGTGCGGCCCAGCGCGCCGCGCCGGTGGATCCTCGTTCGACGAGCTTGCCTCGTCGGCGTAGAATGCCCTGTGTCCTCCATCGGCCTGGCGACCGAGCATCTGGTATTGTCCGCCGAAGTGCGGCGCCGTGCCGACCGGAACCGGTGGGCGGGGAACGACGGGCCAGCCAGCGGAAGCTTGGGACGCGTCTGGGAGCGGGTGCGGGAGCGTGGACATGGCGGGGCACATCTGCGCGTCGTGGTGGACCGGGACCGCCGCCGGCACGGGCGAGCCGCGGCGGGAGCCGCGCCCCCCACGACCTGTGCCCTCGCTCTCGCGCATGCGCCGGAGGAAGGTGCCGAGGGGCGCGACGTAGTCGTCGAAGCCGAGTTCCTTCATGGCCCACACGATGTCCTCGGCGGCGACGGTCTTGCGGCGCTCGGCGTGGCACCGCTCGTTGGCCTCGCCGGTGACGAAGCTGATGAACTCCGACACGCACTCCTGTGTCAGCTCCTTGGCGTCGTCGGAGATCTTGGCGTAGGGGGGCAGCACCTGGCGCATGATGCGGGACACGTTGGCCACCGGCATCAGCCAGTCCTGCTCCCGGATCACCGAAGATTCCAGCTCCATGTTGGGCACGGCGGGTTCAGTCGCAGCCACGGCTTTGTTGGGAATGGCGGCGAGCTTCACCGCCGCCGGCAAGGTGGTGCAGGGAGCAGTAGTTTTAGGGCTTTGGGTTAGGGATTCCATGGCCAGGATGATGTCGAGGTATAGCCTTCTTGTTTGCAAGCTGGGGGTTTTAAATAGGAAATATATATAGCCAGTGCTCAGTAGTTGTGTGTGTTGGATACCTATGGAGTAAGTATTAGTCACCACGCAAGCAGTTGGCTGGAGACGGCAGATATTTGGAGACTAGCAGTAGGTGTGCGCTGTGCCTAGCTTTTGCATGGAATGAAAAAACGACACTTTTCTTGGCTGAGTGGAAACGGAATTCGTTTATATGGAAGATGCTCAACAAGCTATAATGACGCTGTTGTTATACTACGAGCATAGTTAACAATAGAGTCTGCTATAGGTTTTATGGTGTTACCATGTCACGTAAAGGATCTAAAAACATATTTATACAATAACTCTTTTTTGGTATAAGCTGTACATTTAATAGTTGCTTTCTTACAAAATGTCTTGAAATCTGTGAGCAGCCCACTTTGATATGGCTAAAAGTGAGCGGTCCGCTTTTCTTCTCTCTCCATTTCTTGTTCTTCTATATCACCACAAATTTGACGTGGCATCTCTTATAGTCCGCCTACATCACCTTATTATAGTTGCTCTACTAGTGCATATTAAGTTGTGCAGTATCATTGTGTTTTGTAACAAATAAACTTTATATTAGAACTTAAAAATTAGCATGAACAAGAGATACTCTCCCTACCCTATTTAAAAATACTCAAGTTGTTGGCCTTTTTTATATTTGTGGTTTTGTTTGTGAAACACATGCTCATCTAGGTAAATCCTACCTGGTGAACGTTTTCAACAGACTAAGCTGGCAAATTTGGAACTGACAACTTCAATGGACTAAACTGGTAAATTTTGGAACTGATGACTTTAAAAGATTAAGCTGGTAAGTTTTGGAACTAATGACCTCAATGGACTGAACTAGCAAATTTTGGAACTCGCGACCTTAACGGATTAAGCTGGCAAATTTTGAACTGACGACTTCAATGGACTAAGCTGGCAAATTTTGGAACTGACGACCGTTACTCGACTAGTGGCAATGTTTGCTTTGTTTTTGGCATCTTGGACAAGCGGTGGCTTGGGCGCTATGGGGAGAAGAAGGACAGTCTATGATGGGGCCACAAGATGTCGGGTGAGGCCGTTGGTGTCCAATCCAACGGTGCAAAGAGTGGAAGAGCATGCGTGAGTTGACGGCGACACGGACGTGTATGTTGAGGCCTCTAGACCAGGAAGTTGGAAGGTCAGCAACAGAATGACACACGAATCCGGGATATTTGTTGGTTTGCTACCTCAAAACCAACAAGAGGAATGGTTTGGTGGTTTGGGCCTCAAAACCATTGGATGAGGATGAGCGAGGCTTCGTGGGCCTAACCTTGGAGTAGGCAAGGGGCTTGCATTGGGCTTTGGACATGGGCTAGCATCGAGACAGTTTGTTGGCTTTCCTCAAAACCATCATCCAACTCAGAGTTTGCAGTCACCCCAAAACTAAGGGCAAGTTTCTCGGTTTCCACTTCCAAACCGTGTGCGACAATGGTTGCGCTATTGGCCATGCTAAGGACATTGGAAATATCTTGGAAGCCAAGAAGGTCTAGGACTCCGGCGTGGGCGTATGATCAAGTTACAAGTATCTTTTCGGTTATGCTCCCTAAGGGCATTCCTGTTAAGTATCAGTCTTAGGGGGTCTAGTGCAAAAGTGTCATGTATCAAGGATAGGCTATAAATAGAGAAGTGGCTTCCCATTAGAGAGTGTAGCTCCCCCTTGAAAACCCTAGCCTTAGTCCAAAACTACAGTCAAGTGCTTCATTGAGAGGAGAGCCCTAGATCAAAGGATCTGAGTGCTAGAAGGTCTCATTCTTCCATTATAAGAGGGTGAATGATGAGTGGTAGGCTATAGAATCATTTGTACTTGAGATTTCTATTTTAGTCCAAGTAATTTTTGCAGCCATACCTTTTGTGAAGTGCGGCAATCTCTTGCCCCCTTCTACTTTGGATTTCCGATGAGTCTCACGGCTTTTTGAGGTTTTTTTGATGTCTTGGGTAAATCCTTTAATTGATATGTTTTTGGCTTGCCCTGATGTAGTAGAATTGATCTAGCCTAGTGCTAAGTCTTCTTAAATCCACAAGCAAGTCAGATCTTGAGTTTTCCCAATGCTTGGCGAAAAATTCCCCTTCTCGTGAAATCTAAAATTCCTAAGCAATCCTCAGTATATCGTTTTGGATTAGCTTCGTGATGGATATTGAATAGTACCTGCAAAAATCCATGGTACTTGGAGAAGGTTAGATCAAGTTTTGGCTTTTTATTTGTAGCTCTAGATCTGGGGCTATTTCTGGAAACACTGGACAAGTTAGCTCAGCCACACTGGACAAGCCAATGCTCACCGGATATGCCAGCGTCAAGCACTAGACAAGCTGGTAGGGCCCTGCAACTCAGCTCTCGTTTTGGTGTTTTTGGCCTTTGGTTTTCCGGTGATTGTGCCATCTTGGTTTCCTACTGCATACCCATATATACTATCAATTGTCCAGTCCTTCGATGGGGCACACTTTGGTGTCTAGAGTGGCTAGTAGAAGTTTTATGCCTGAGTCCTCAGTTTTATCAATTTGCATCATTCGTCTTGGACGTTGACTCAATTCTTTTGTTGTGAGCTCCTTGAAGTGTCCTAGGGTCGGTAGCAATCCGTTGCTACGTGATCTTGCATGTTGCAAGAAGAGAGGGCCGCCTATGGGTTGAATTTTGTTAACCCTAGCACTCGCTTTGAAAGTACACATGCATCTACCCCTATGCTTGTTATTAGTCTATTTAACGAATGTAAAAATGTTGCTACAATAAATCTAGAAAAAAATATGACATGCTCATCTAGACAATAATTGCCCGTAGTGAAAAGTTATTAGGCTTAAATAATGCATGCTAGCTATATGGTTGGTGTTTTGAAAATAAACAAGAACTAGGTCAATAAATATGGAAATAGGAAAAATGCTATTTATTGATCCTAAAAATTCCACCCTGGTACATGTGAGCTTGTTAATACGTACAAAGTCCAACAAGTATTTTTTTTTTCCATGATTTATTGGGCACTGTTTTTGTAAAGAACTTAAATAGCTAGCACATAAACATTAGGAATGGACAATTTGAGAAAGTGAACTCAATCTGCTCCAAATAATATAGGATTGGCGTGTGAATGAAGTCGTCGCCGGCGGCCGGCAGACACTGTGCCGCCCTATCGCCGGAGCCCGGAGCGCCCACAGAGGACAGAGGCGATGCTGGCGTTGTTGGACGTTTGTTCCGCTTCTCCCTCTATATACACATACAGTGACAGTGCCACGCCAGCCGTGCGGGTTACAGCACGGACGTCACGCACCGCAGTCTCGTCTCCATCGCTGCATATAGTTGCTGTCATTCAAGAACACGATCACTTTCCCAATCGTCGAGGGTAGAGAAGAGAGAGAGATAGAAAGAGAAATAGCCTTCCAGTAAATCCTGCACAGGAACATTCATATGCTTGCACTTGACGACGCGACCTTCGTGATCATGGAACGCACGTAATCAATACTACAGTAACAAGTTATTCTTGGCGATCGAGCAACATGGTAAATAAACCCAATAATTAAAGATGATGAAATGGTGAAATACAAAAGCTTGACAACTACAAACTCAAGAATTGATGATAACAAGGAAATGCCGACGACGACGTCGGGCGAGAACGACGCGACTCCGAAGGCTCGCCACTTATTAGACAGTATGAGATCTGGCTCGGCTAGTGCGGCCCAGCGCGCCCCGCCGGTGGATCCTCGTTCGACAAGCTTGCCTCGTCAGCGTAGAATGCCCTGTGTCCTCCACCGGCCTGGAATGCCGCCGCCCCTCCGTAGTAGGGAACCAGCATGGGGCGCTGGCGACCGAGCATCTGGTATTGTCTGCCGAAGTACGGCGCCGTGCCGACCGGAAACGGTGGTCGGGGAACGACGACGACGGGCCGGCCAGCGGAAGCTTGGGACGCGGCTGGGAGCGGGAGCCTGGACACGGTGGGGCACATCTGCGCGCCGTGGTGGACCGGGACCGCCGCCGGCACGGGTGAGCCGCGGCGCGAGCCACGCCCCCCACGACCTGCAGTGCCCTCGCTCTCGCGCATGCGCCGGAGGAAGGTGCCGAGGGGCGCGACGTAGTCGTCGAAGCCGAGTTCCTTCATGGCCCACGCGATGTCCTCGGCGGCGACGGTCTTGCGGCGCTCGGCGTGGCACCGCTCGTTGGCCTCGCCGGTGACGAAGCTGATGAACTCCGACACGCACTCCTGGATCAGCTCCTTGGTGTCGTCGGAGATCTTGGCGTAGGGGGGAAGCACCTGGCGCATGATGCGGGACACGTTGGCCACCGGCATCAGCCGGTCCTGCTCCCGGATCACCGAGGATTCCTCCATGTTGGGCGCAGCGGGTTCAGTCGCAGCCACGGCTTCGTTGGGAACGGCGGAGAGCTCCACTGCCGCCGGCAAGGTGCAGGGAGCAGTAGTTTTAGGGCTTTGGGGTTCCATGCCCACTGGCCAGTTTGATGTCGTGGATTAAGCCTTCTTGTTTGCAAGCTGAGGGGGTTCAAATAGGAAATATATTTAGCCAGTGCCCAGTAGTTGTGTGGGTTGGATACCTATGGAGTAAATATTACTACCCACCGGACAAGCTGTAGGTTGGAGACGGGCAGACGGCAGATACGTGTGCGGTGTGGCTAGCTTTTGCATGGAATGAAAAAACGACAGTTTTCTGTGCTGAGTGGAAACGGAATTTGAGAGTATCCCTAGACTCGGGTTTATATCGGAGATGCACAACTAGCTATAGTGACACAATTGTTATACTACTAGTGCACATTAGGTTGTATCCTTGTATTTTGAAACAAATAAATTTTACATTAGAACTTAAAAATTAGCATGAACAAGAGATACTCTCCCTACCCTATGTAAAATACTCAAGATATTGGCCTTTTTTACATTCGTGGTTTTGTTTGTGAAACATGTGCTCATCTAGGTAAATCCTACCTGGATGAACGTTTTCAATGGACTAAACAGGGAAATTTTGGCACTGACGACTTTAAGCTGGCAAATTTTGGAACTAATGACTTCAATAGACTGAACTGGCAAATTTTGGAACTGGCGATTTTAACGGATTAAGTTGGCAAATTTTGGAACTCACGACTTCAATGGACTAAGGTGGCAAATTTTGGAATTGGCGACCGTTAGTCGGCTAGTGGCAGTGTTTGAATTTTGGAACTAACGACTTCAATGGACTGAACTGGCAAATTTTAGAACTGGCGACTTCGGATTAAGCTGGCAAATTTTGGAACTCACGACTTCAATGGACTAAGCTGGCAAATTTTGGAATTGACGACAGTTACTCGGCTAGTGGCAGTGTTTGCTTTGTTTGTGGCGTCTTGTACAAAGGTAGCTTGGGCGCTATGGGGGAGAAGGACACGGTCTATGATGGGGCCACAAGATGCCGTGTGAGGCCGTCATTATCTAATCCAGCAGTCCAAGGAGTGGAAGAGCACGCATGGTGAGTTGATGACGATGTGGTCGTGTTGAGGCCACTGGACCGGGAAGGTGGAGGTCCACAACGGAGTGGCATGTGTCGAAGCTGGAACATTTGTTGGTTTACTGCCTCAAAACCGAGGGGAAGGTTTGGTGGTTTGGGCCTCAAAACCCTTGGATGAGGATGTGGCTTCGTGGGCCTAACCTTGGAGGAGCCAAGCGGCTTGGGCTTTGGACACGGGTTTGGTGGCTTTTCTCAAAACCACCATCCAACTCCGAGTTTGTAGTCGCCCCAAATCTGTGGGCAAGTTTTTCGGTTTCTGCTTCAAAACCGTGGGAGGCAAAGATGCACTACTGGGCCACATAGAGGACATCGGGAGATGAGTTGGAAGCCAAGAAGGTCATGGACTCCGGCGTGGCCATTTGGTTGAGTTACATGTATCTTTTCGGTTCAGCCGCTAAGGACATTCTCATTAAGATTCAGTCTTTGGGGGGCTTAGTGCAAAAGTGTCATGCATTAAGGCCAGGCTATTATTAGGGAAGCGGCAGCCCATTAGGGGCTGTAACTCCCACTTGGAAACCCTATCCTTAGCATAAAACTAAAACCAAGTGCTTCATTGAGAGGAGAGGCCTAGATCCATAGGATTTGAGTGCTAGTTCTTCCATTGTAACAGGGTGGTTGATGGGTAATATGCTATAGAATCATATGTTGTACTTGAGATTTCCAGTTTAATGCAAGTAATTTTCGCTGCCATGCCTTGTGTGAAGTGCAGCAATCTCCTTGCCCCTATCTACTTTGGATTTTGGATGAGTCTCATGGACTTTTGAGGTTTTATTGTTGTCTTAGGGTAAATCCTTTCTTTGATATGTCTTTGGCATGCCCTTGCATTGTAGAATCGATCTAGCCTAGTGCTAAGTCCCCTTGAATCCACGAGCAAGTTTGATCTTTAGTTTTCCCAAAGCATGGTGAAAAATTACCCATCTTGTGAAATCTAAAATTCCTGAGCAATCCTCGATCTTTTAAGATTAGCTTCATGATGGATATGTAATAATACCTACAAAATTTCACATGACATGGAGAAGGCACTACAAAATAAATCCCCCTTTAGCAATGCATATGTGTATTGCTAAAAGTATATATATATATATATATATATATAGAACTGTTATATTATAGCCAGCTGTAGAATAGGCTATTCTGCAGCCGGACCGAACGACGGAGCCTTCCACCGCTCCTTGTCTGATCAAGCCGGCTCATTTTTTATTTATGGCCAGTTCACCTGTTCGGCTCCAACGCCAAGCGGCTCACTGGCTCGGCTCCAACGCCTAATGACTCCAGGAGGCGAGATTTGAGCCTGATACCCCAATCCCAAATTCCGCCGCTCCCAAGGCTGCCGAATCCCATCTTCGGCGACTCCCTACAGATCCGCTCCATCGGCGACATCCCGGAGCCATTCGTCCTGGCCGTGGCTGTCCCATGCCGGCAGAAGGGGTGGAACATCAGCAGCCGTCGCATCCATATCTCGGACTCGGTGAGGTGATGATGGCCTTCATGGGTGTGCGCTTGTTGCCTCTTTCTACTCTCCATCGATGCCTTTAGTAAGTAATTTCTTGCCGTTCCAGTTTAATCTATTGAGCACGTTGGAGAATTATCCTAATCTGATTTTTTTTACCATCGATCTAATCTTTGGTTGAGTTCCCCCTCAGCTTTGTGAAAGATCAGTGAGAATGAGATATGTACTCTTGCAGGCGAGCCGAGCCGAGCCGAGCTATGCTAGCCGAGCTACTACAACCCCGACTTGCAAGGTGATTATGGCAAATAAATACGCAGCGAACCTGATTATTTACGTTGATTAGGTAGCGGCGATTTCGGCTCCAATTGGCGCTGCATGCATACAAGCTAGCTAGGACCGATGGTTACCAGAATGCAACACCACGAGCCGAGTTAGATGGCATATATTGAGGTAACGAGACTTTAGTAAGTTATTTACTAGAATTTAGACTCCTTATCCGTGGTTATTCTTTTACTAAAATTTTTTATTGATTACTAGAGTCATTGTTCTTTGACGTGATTTACTAGAATCTATGACCTTCTACCTATAAATTTTGTAACTAATTTACTAGATAGTACTCCCTCCGTCCCGCAAAGAACGTCGTTCTACAACCCCGAGGCCAAAATACCAGATAGAGGAAAGGACCAAAATGGCCTTTAGATGCTCTGCGTTGGCCGCCGTGCCACGCCCCTGAGCGAGGCCGCGGCCGAGCGCCGCCGCGGGAGCTCCACACGCCCACCACCACCCCGCCGGGAGCTCCGCGCGCCTCGACGTCGAGGGAGGCGAGGAAGATGTCCGCCCCGCTCAGCGCATGGATCTGGAGACCGCCGACGCCGCCCGCCCGCCCGACACCGCACCGGTCTCCTCGAGCTCGCCCGCCTGCCGCCGTCGTCACCCCATCACCTCGCCCGCCCGCCGCCACCGCGGCTCCGGTCTCCACCACCGCCGCCAGGGACCAAGCCACCCTCGAGTAGATCCATGACCGGGCGCCAGTGCGGGGGCGCCTCGGGGTGCGGGCGCGGGGTACTGCCGCCGCCAGGGCGCGGGCGAGGGGTACCGCAGCCGCTGAGGATGAGGGCGAGGGCGACCATGCGGGAGAGAGAGAAACGGTGGAGAAGGGTGGGGAAAGGTGGATGGCGAGGCCCCCATTGAGGCAGTGTGCCAGGCGACGTTCTTTGTGGGACAAAAACATCGGTGCCAGACGACGTATTTTGCGGGACGGAGGGAGTATATAGACTTGCAACACGTTTTAGCTATTAACAGATTACGAGAATAAAAGACAACCCTCGTGGTTTGTCAAAACTATCCCACAATGATTTACTAAATCTTATTCATGGAGTTTCCTCTTTCTTGAAAATCCGCGCATTGGTTCGCCAACTTCTAATAACTTTGATATATATCAGCTATTAGAAAATTTACAATGGCTTTTGATAATTTACCAAAAAGTAGCGTTATCAAGTTACTACAAAATGCTGTCTAGTAATGCTTTTGATAATGTACCAGAAATTTTATGATGAGCTACGCTAATACACTATTTGGAAAAATGTCTCGCATATATCAGGTATTTGGCAGAAAGTATATGAATTACAACAATGGCTTAAGTCATATACCAGTGTTTGTATGGTATGTGTTACGATAATATTCAGTTTACTAATCATTTGATGATTATGGACAATGTATATAATTTACGATACAATCTGTTTTTACACGCACATCACACGTACAACAGCCTGAAGTTTTTGTCAAACACTGCCTGTTGTTTGCTAGTTGTAGCTTTTAACCGAAGGGAGATGCACAAAAGTGGGTCTTTGTCATAAATAGGGCATGATGGCTGACTAGTGATCAGAGTAGAGATCAAATGTTTATGTGTATTCCCTACTCTCCAAAGTATGCAGCTTCTGCATGAGAAACCTCGTTGCCTGAAATCACCAGAAATAAGAACAACTTAAATAATATATGCATAAAAAAGCTAAAGCCATGCATTCATTTTCCTTTTCCTGAACATCAAGCTATATGCATTCTTGAGGTAAATGTAAACACAAAATCCAACATGATATTTGTAAATTTATCTCTAAATTACGATAACCAGAGTTTGTAAATCAAGTAGCATGAACCTGAACATTTACTATATTATGGATCCAAAGTACGATAATGAGGTTGGATGAAAATTAACGATAATATTGGTCATTAAGCCAAATTGTCGTTTTTTTTCCGAAGCTATGTGAATCAAGCAAACAAGAACACAAGGAATTACCATAATTAGGCATGAAACAGTTCCACGAATTGGTTACTACAATCTATAATGACAAAATATATTTACCATGAAATAGTTTGAATGGTTCCATGATAATTTGAATGGTTTACGTCAATAGTAAGAATGAAGAGTTACTGCAATTCGGCACAACCAGTTTTGCGAAACAAGCCACTGTGATATCGAGACCAATTTACCATGAAACATCTTACAAAAATCGAATGAATCAAGATGATAATTACAATTTCGTGGTAAACAACCACAAGACTAGAACACTAATTTGGAAAATAGGCAGACCTACCATAAGACTATAAGTCACTGCCGTGCAAAATTGATGTATATGATTAGAGTGACCAAAAGACATGGTCACCACGTGACAGGGTTACCATACTCTGAAACCATGATACCTGGCGATACCTAAAATGAAAATGGATGCCTAAATCAACTCCTATTCCAAACCAAAAATAGAGTACAAAATTTTATGTAACAATTAATCTTCAAAGCAAAAAGTACAAAAGCTATGTTAAAACAGATAGGTTGATGGCGGATTGGGGTGCAAACCTACTAATTCTTCGGCACCTCTGTGCAAATCGATCGGCACCAATGATCCTCAATAACAGATCAAACTGTAAACAAGAAATCACCAGATGGGGGCCTCTATGTAAAACTACCATCGAAGATTAGGTAATCACTCATTATGTAATTGAGTACAAGTTACACAATGACATTTTCAAATTTGTAAAATATATCTGAAGGAATACCAAATTTCCTTTGCCACAAACAAGTTACACAGTGGCATACTTAATTTCCTTCAATATACTGTAGGAAAGAACCAGATATTCAATGCAATGTCATTTACCACAGGCAAGTTACTAATATGGATATTCAATTTACTAATTGTTAGTACGGACGGAAAATAAAAAAAACATGATGACAAATTCATTCAAAAAATGGTGCGCATTGACCATAGTGGTGTAATCAGTTTACGACACTGGCTCACCTGCTTCTACTGGATAAACGTGAAGTTACTAGAAAAATGTAAAAGCCTCTCAAACAACCAAATATATATTGAACGATCTGAATTCCAAGCAAACCTATGGCTAGCTAAGTAGCACTGGCAAGGTTCCAGAGTTCAAAAGTGGAATTCAACTCATGCATAGCCAAGCTTGGCACACAAACCTGGTTAGGCTATTGTGTTGCTGTCACCAAGGACGATAAAATACTAGTGTACGACTATTTGACAAACAAAATATTTTATTTCATCAATTTGGTATTAATTCTTGCTGTGTTGTAGTACAACTAAAATCTTGGTTACTGTCAAAGGTATTTTCTGTATATATCTGTGTTGAACTGATGTGCAGATGAAACAAGAACTTTAGTAGCTTGGAAAAAAGCCTGGTGATAATAGATTGGATAGCACAAGGACTATAGTTCATGAGAAACAAAATATAAGATAAATCATCGTCAAAGTACCCTCGAATTTACTAAAAACTGATTAGGAAACTATCCGTAATAATGAATATTCAAGGCAAAATATAAACAAGGATATGTGATGGGCGTATAAAATGTTCAGTGCAATCATGCAATCCTGTGACACCGAAATCCTCAAGAACATATTGATTTATATATCCGAAATTACTACGTTGCAGCTAAGTATTGAAGATACTAAGTGGATCTACGATAAAGCCATGGTTATGGTAAAAACGATCAAAGATAGAGAGGTCCTTGCCAATAACTAATGAATGGAGACATTAACATTGTTTTTGTGCAATGTGAAAACGCTAAAACATAAATTTGATAAATAGACTAGAACTAGAAGGAAATTGGTGAGCAGACACTTGCAGTAATATACTCCCTCCATCCCATAATATAAGGCATATAAAATTTTGACATGGTCTTTAAAGCGAAACTTTGACCATCCATTTCTTTCAAAATATGTTACCAACAAATACAAAATTATAATCATATCAAAGTACTTTTGAATACGAACCCAACCATATAACATGCACACACCAAAAATATATGTTTTTGGCTGAATTATTGGTCAAAGATTTAAAAGTTTGACTTTTCTAAAAACATGGACGCCTTATATTATGGGATGGAGGGAGTATTTGACAAAATTACCATAAGGCAGCAATGTTTTTGGTCCTTTGTTGAATCTGATTTACGAGAAAGTAGAATTTTCAATCTGCACCAAGCACGAGTACTAGGAAAATGCAAGTATGATATGAATTCACGTGGATACAAAGTGAATTCACATTGGGACGTTGGTGCAAATCTACACGCGTCAAGACAGAAATTTACATGGCTGCTGGAAAAACCACCGAGTACCTTGGCCACTACCGTCCGCATCCAACAAGATCCTCCGCACTGGCACCAAAAACACGCTAGATCAACGCTGGATAGTTGTTACTCTAGATTTCTTGAACGGCATGCAAGAGTACATATCTCATTCTCACTGATCTTTCACAAAGCTGAGGGGGAACTCAACCAAAGATTAGATCGATGGTAAAAAAAATCAGATTAGGATAATTCTCCAACGTGCTCAATAGATTAAACTGGAACGGCAAGAAATTACTTACTAAAGGCATCGATGGAGAGTAGAAAGAGGCAACAAGCGCACACCCATGAAGGCCATCATCACCTTACCGAGTCCGAGATATGGATGCGACGGCTGCTGATGTTCCACCCCTTCTGCCGGCATGGGACAGCCACGGCCAGGACGAATGGCTCCGGGATGTCGCCGATGGAGCGGATCTGTAGGGAGTCGCCGAAGATGGGATTCGGCAGCCTTGGGAGCGGCGGAATTTGGGATTGGGGTATCAGGCTCAAATCTCGCCTCCTGGAGTCATTAGGCGTTGGAGCCGAACAGGTGAACTGGCCATAAATAAAAAATGAGCCGGCTTGATCAGACAAGGAGCGGTGGAAGGCTCCGTCGTTCGGTCCGGCTGCAGAATAGCCTATTCTACAGCTGGCTATAATATAACAGTTCTATATATATATATATATATATATATATATATATATATATATATATATATATATATCCGTTGCTAGGGTCTATACCAATGCATAATTATGCGTTGCCTATGCGACCGTTGCTAGAGTTTATTGCAACACTTATATATGCGCTGTTAAGAAGTAAAATTAAGCGTTGTTAAGCTGCAATGTATATTGAGACATTACAACAACGCTTGTATATGTTTGTACAGCGCATGGACAAATGCCTTCAGCCTTCGTTAGGACATTGCAACATATATATTTTAATTATGGCATCGCTTATGTGCATTGCAAGAAATAAAGTAGGTCATAAAACATTATTAAATAATTTATTTTGGAACCGAACACATACAAACTAAATGCAATGAAATTGGGAAATTAAAGACTGCATGGACCAACACATGGTGAATAAACAAGCACAATTATCTATATTATAAATAAACTGTCGAATTACAATGAGTAGCATACACGTGAAATAATTCACTCTGAACAAAGACCGTAAGGGAAAAATATAAACACTTAAGTCATCATGGAATAAGACCAGGCCTCCATTCTCCAATATACATCACTAATGTAGTCATCTATTTATCTTTGCAACCACAAATGAAATTGGAATACTTCAATACACTCTACAAAAGAAAAAATATTCAGTTAAATAAGAGGTCATTAATCAGATAAAAACAAATGATAATTCATGGTTCAAGATATTTAGTCAGCGGCATATTGAACCATACCAACTCATTAACGGTGTCCTGGTGTAATTGTGCAAAAAAGATCCTTCGACTTGCCTCACCAGTTGTCTTAAGAAGAGTATCTAAAAACAAGTAAAAAAAACTTTGAGTAACCATAAGCAAGATAGAAACTATGAAATTCCACTAAGCTTTATGCTACATATAAACTGACTGGATTATTCAATTCAGCTAACAAAGCATTGCAAGCTTACCATAGATTGAACATTTAAAGTAAATAACATGGATTGGGCTGAACTAGATAAGGAATGCTTGCTGGGCATAGTCGTGGAGTTTATAAGGGGAATTTAAATTAACTAGCAAGGCGAAGTGTATTTAAGGGAGTGAGTACTTGGACAGGGAAGATTATTCGAAGAATATTTTAGACTGTGGATCAGAACGCCCAAGCCATATAATCTAATTAATGACTAATTGCAAGCAGCAATCAATAGAATAATAATAGAAAGAGAGTATCCAGAGAAATAAATACATGTGATGTGAATCATTATGCTTCCTTCTGAATTACCAGGATATAGTTAAATGCAAATGCCTATTCAATCTTGAAAAAGTAACAGGTAAGCATCTTGTATAGCCCATGCCAAAAAAAAAAAAAACTAATGCAGTATGCAAATTATATTCCCAATTTCCCATGACAAATAGAGTAGTGAAATGGTACTGTCTGGTAAAAAGTAACTAATAAAATTCAGGTTTTCATCTAATGAAATGGGTAACAATGGAAACTGAAAGAAAATAACATTTGATTTCTTTCATTTATCAGAATTTATTGATCTCTGGTTGAATTAAACTCAGCATTACTATACAATTTCACCCTTTTCTCGTCCAGACTAGTCCTATTATCTAGTATCATGGATGGCACAAACCTACTGGCACTAATTTTAGATCAACAGAATGATAAAACCAAAGATATCTATAGATACTTCCCAACATGGTTAACCAAATCGATCCGGATGAAAGAACTGTTGAACCTGTGTCCTTATGAAAAAAATATTATGATCTGAATACAATTGGTGCACCAAACTCACATATCGATTAAGCCAAAAAAGGGCATGGGGGTTATACCTGGGACAGAAGGAGGGCTCTGTATGGAGACGATCAAAGTGCACACATGATGCGGCAGCATCCGCCTTCAGATCCACTCGCCACCTCCCTTCTACTCACCTTCCCTGGACCTGAACGATACAACTGAAGGGAGGGGAATGCTCTATGGAAATCCAGCACCAATCGAAAGATGGCATTGCAGATTGGATAGAGAAGCCAAACGATGGGATTGAGATCAGGGGGAATTGAAACATTACCTAAGTTTCATTTCTAAAATGAATCCAACAGAAATACAAGAGCATGTGCCAAGCGTATCTAATACTTTACCTACTTTGTAGGAAAACTATACATATATATGATATTCTGTTTTACAAAAATATTTTTTGGGTGGTTACTCAGGGTTCAAGATTTAAAAATTGTGACCAAATCTTGGTCAAAACATATCAAGCATTTACGGCCAAAGGGAGCAGTAGAGTATACTTGGAAAAAATAAAGACCATGTTTATTGCACTTAGGTTCATATATTTATTAATTGAATGCAGTATCTCCCGCAGCAACGAAGTATTATTATCACTTCTCAGCAGTAAGATTAATCAAATAGAAATACTTTGCAAATAAGACATTAGGCTCTGTTTGATAGCAAAGTATTTTTGCAGTTTTCCTACAAACCATAGTATTGGTCAAAACTTGTAGTATTTTTGGCTCTAAGGTGTTTGGTTGGATCTACAAAACTACAGTTTTCAATATCACGGTATAACCAAAACTGCAGTATTTTTAAAGTTTTGAAACCTCAGTTTTCCTCTATCTCGGCTTGTTCGGTGCTCCTGGTGGGCGTCTTTTGCCCATCTCGTTGCTGACATTGCTTCCACCCTCGCCTTCTGTAACACCCCAAAATTTGACCCTAAAAATATCCTCTAGATCCCTCTCTAATTCAGAATTAGATTTTCAAATCTTGTTTGTTTGAAGTGCGCAGTTATGAGCTCAACAAATTCTATCAACCTCTAGAAAATTCTATCTCTCTACCTCCGGTTACTTCTCAAGATATCCGGCAAAATCCCGACCAAGAATTCCTTCAAATCCCTTCTCCAAATATTCAATTTCAAATCCAAAATCCAAAATAGAAAAAGATAAAACTCCCTCCCCTTTCCGTCGGGCCGCAGCCCAACATTTCCTCCTTCCCTCCTCCTTCCCCTCGGCCCAGCCGCTCCGCTCCCTTTTCCTGGCCCAAGCCGAGGCGGCCTGTCTCCCTTCCTCCCTCTCCCTGACGCTCGGGCCAAACCCTCCAGGCCGTCACCTCTCTCTGCCTCATGGGCCCTGCCCGTTCGTCGTCTCTCTAGCGCGCTCCCTGCGTCGGTTTCAACCGACCGCATCGCCGCTACCATGCCCCCCCTCCGCCCAGCCCTGCTGCCACTCCACCTCGACGTCACCTCACCGCTGCATCAGCGCTGCTGAATCACCACGCCGCCAGCTCACAGCCAGCCGCCGCGCCTATAAAAGGAGCCCCGGCGAGCCTCGCCGCCCCTCCCTCGGCCACACACGCACGACAAGCGCACGCGCACGCATGCGCATACACACTCACACTCATCCTCTCCTTCTCACCGGAGCACTTGCGGTGGGCTGACCCACCGAGGAGACTCCTGTTGGTGGCTCTTAGCCTACCGGATTTTACTCCACAAGCGCACGGAGACCGCTGTAGCTTTTTACCCCGGAGTATTCCAAGGTACCGTATTTATCCACATGGAAGCATTGAGATAGAGATATCAAACTATCATTCATCCAGCTGTTACTACTCTTTCACGTCAACCGGTAGCTAGGAACGATTGACACCAAGCACCATGGGGTATAAGCCAAACACCATTGGCAAGAAAACAGGTAAAGCTACGAGGGCAACGAGACAGGGGTTGTGGTACAGTCTTCTATCCCTGCCAACATTCAAGAGCTATCCATGCTAAAGGTCAAAAGGATCTCAACAAAGTTATGAACTTGCATCGAGCGAAATTCTAGCGCTCTCAAGGGCCAAGGGGTAGATAGTTGGCCACCGAAGGACGCCTATGGGCCTCCCGAACGACGGGCCTGTGATACATAGGTACACCACCCGTTGTCAATGAGTGGGACTACCAAGCAAATTTGTGTGGGGAGGATGGCACGCTACAAACGTGTTAAAGCAAAGCTTGAGCATAGTTCATCCTTGGCCAAAGGAGAGAAACTAACCAGAGCCTAGCATATAGGTTGAATTGTAGCACCAGAAGCATAACAAAGATCAATCAATTCTAGTTTAGCACAACTCAGGCCTCGAATTGGTAGACCAAAAGGAAAATGCAACTACACCACTCGACTTACTAACAGAGATGAAGTTAATAAAATAATTAAGACTTTAAATGCTCATAAGTCATAAATCGGAAAGTAATGCAAAAGGATAGATATCGAATTATTACCGAATACTTCCGACCCACTCCAATACAGCAGACCCTTCTCTAACTCCTAACTAAACACTATTTTCAGAGTGGAGGCACCACCCACGAGGCGCTTCCTAGAGAGGGAGAGAGAGTTACAAAGTGAAAGGTACATTTTTGAGTGGGGGGAGTGCCCCTCTATTTATAGGAGCGGGAAGGTCAGTGAGGTGGGTAAGTCGGTTGGCTTGGCGACCATGTGGGTGGCCAGCCAACCATCCCCTATGGTCGGGCGACAATAGGAAAATCCTTTCGTCATCCAACGGTTGATTTCGCTTCCCCATGTCAGTTGGTAGTTACTTCGGTTGTGCACGCGCAAAACTTGGTCCAATGCATGGTCGGGCGATCATGGGTAATGGTCGGGCGACCATCCAATTTACCAGTCGGTGCATGGTCGGGCGACCACAACCTATGGCCGGGCAGCCATGTGTTATCTTCTAGTTGGTTGCATGTTGCTGCCCCTAGATTGCTGACATCACCGATCTTTGTATGATGGCCTTCCGACACTTAGATAAATTGGATTCTTTATTGCACAGTTGGATTTGGCTCCACTTGTGTTTCTTTGCATGCAGGTCAAAGGATGGCTTTTGTGACATGGTCGAGCGGTGACCATGTAACTTGTGCCAAGATGTTGTATTGGATCTTTAGGTGGCAGCCCATGGCAAAAGGAGGTCGGACGGCCATATTGGATGGTCGTCTGGCCATAGTGGATGGCCAGGCGACCATGGGTGGTGGTCTACCGGCCATGCTCATTTGCATGGTTGCCTTCCTTTGTGTCCTTTTCCATGTTTTGCATCATTTCGTTCATTATTTTGGACGTGACAAGCTCCTGCATGCAACTTTGTGTCATGGGACCACGTGGTGTGGCTGGAAAGCCAAGGTGATGGCTGGGCAACCATGGGTAATGGCCGGGCAGCCAAAGTGATGGCCGGGCGGCCATGTTTGGTGGTTGGGCTGCCATGTAAGCTAGCCGGGCGGCCATGGACCATTCCTCTAAATGTTGTCAATTCTTGCGATGGCCATAACTTTTGCATTTAGACTCCAAATTGAGTGAACCAAAACTCTATTTTGATTATCTTGATGAGCTCTTTGCAATGGTTTAGTCCTTGAGAGCATTTGAGATACTTCATAATGGTATTATTTGTAATTCATTCTCAAGCCCTTTTGTATCCAAATTCTCTCTGCTCCATATGGTATACTTTTGCATCGAATTTGAGTATCTCCCTGTGATACACCGAAAACCACCAAAACTCGTGGAATTCATCACTGTTAGGCAAATAATGCATAGAACTTTATCTATGCCCCATTTATTCATCGAGAAATTGGCGGTCGAAATGGTGAAATAACGACCGTAAAAACACCCCCCAAGTTGAAACTTTTGCTCGTCCTCAAGTAAAGCTAAGACTTAGGCTCGGCGGATTAGTAGTTGCATCGTGTCAATGTCCTGCAAGTATTAAGTGTACAAACCAACACTTTAACTTTATGATTGAACAAACTGGCATAAGTGTACCCTAACCCTTTTATCCATACATGTGGGGCTTCTAGTGTTTCTTACCTTGCCTTTGGCGGTTGAGAGATGGAATAATCTCAGTTGAGTGTCACCGAACTTTATATCCTTTCTGGTTTCATGCTCGGATTGTTTTTGAAAAATTTTCCCCATTTATTCACTGAGGAATTGGCGGTCGGAATGGTGAAATAACGACCATCAACAACCCCCCTCCTCTGTCGTGAAACACAGTGAGCCCCTCTGCCCAAAATCCACCCCATCGAAACCACCATTTCTCTATTCGTTCGACCACAAGCATCGCCTCCCTATCCTCCACTCTTTCCCCTTGGCCGGAGCCGCACCGGTAGAGCCAAAACGCCACTGCGGCGTGACACACCACCTCACCGGGGCTTTGGTCACACACCGCCAGAGCCGCCCGCTACACTTCTCACCTCCACAATACCACGGTCGCGTTCGTCCTTCCACCCTGTCCCTCTCTGGCCACTTCTCATCTCTAGAACTGGGCCACTGACGGAGAACCACCGGCGAGCCGCGGCCGCGACGGCGGGCAGTTCGGCCAAACCGGACTGCGCCGTCGTCTTGACGCCGTCTCCCTCCCAGGTGTGGCTGACATGTGGGGCCCACGGACCCACCCTCGGTTCACGCCGTCCGCCCCGTCTCTTGCCGCGGGCCGGCCTGCTAAGGCCCACGGGCATGGAGGGGTGAACGGGCCGAACCGGGCGGAATGGAAGTGGGCTGCGTGCTGATTTTTCGGCCCGTGGTGCCATTTTCCTTTTTCTTTCTTGTTTTATGATTTTTTTCCAAGGAATTTTATATCTTGATCGTTTGAACTCCGATTTAGGCGATTTTTGCGCCTAAATTCTCCATAAATCAAGCTCTACGCATGCATGCAAATCTCACAACCTCTCACCGCTTCCACGTAGGTTCGTTTAACGGGGATACACTCAACCCGTTAAATAAACCGTATGAGCAAACCATATCTGATAGGGCTAACCTGCCCTCCTTCCGATCGCAACTATGGGTGACTATCGGGCCCCATTATGGTGATGGGTGGTAGAGCTGAGAACTTTCCATGATCGCGTTAGTGGTTAGCCGTCAGGCACCATAATTGCGATGGGCAAAATGGTCTAAGATCTTGACCACAAATCGGACCGCTTATCCTATCCCTGCCTCATTTTTGCTAACCCGTGATAATCTGTCTTGTTCTTCACCCTTATTGTCCTCAGGAACCCTTCCCATCGCCATGCGACCCCCTCACGTTCGACGCCCTGTTTGCGGCACTTAAACACGGCAAACCTTATACTGCAAGCGACAGTATCGTGTGTAGCTTTTCTCCAGGATAAATATCATGGATTTTGTCAATCTAAGAAATCAACTAATAAAAAACTAATTAATAAGAGTTTAAGGTAAACTAAAAGTAAAAGGTAAGGCTCTAATCTATCTCTAAATTAGCCCTAAACTATATCTAATCTACGTCTAAACTATACTAATACTATATGATAAGCAATTAGAACAGAACTTGAATACTAATTAAAGTGTATTAACTAGAGTCCAATCAAGCCCTAATTGGATCCAAGACATGCATGATATGGGCGCCACAATTAGATAAAAGCAACGAGATAACTAGGAGCTCAAGGTAAAAATAAGCATGATCAAGCATATTCTTCATAGCATGATTAAATCAAGATCAAACAACCTAAACCCCTATATCGAGTTTAACCTTTCTCCGGCTCTACTATCACTAAAACGAGTTAATCAACGAGAAACTCTCAATAGGCATACATAATTAGAGATTGCACTTCTAATTACTTTACATAGTCTATTAACATAATTAGCATAGCAAGAACCTCTAATCACCATGATCACAAGAATTAGCTAAACAACTATATCATTAGTAAGCAAGATTGAAGATCAAGATCGCTAGAAGAATATAACCCTTACTAACATGCTCTAATTAACATGTATCTAGACCTAAAGTTAATTAGAGCTAGAATAAGCAAAATTAGAACAAGAAGATGATAATTAGACAAGGTCAATGCTTTATTAATAAATTGTATTATACTTACAACCATGGCATAGCTCTCAATGATACAATTAGACTTCTGGAGCTAGGTAACTAGAGCACCGTGCAAGGGCTCTAATTACCCCTACGGATTAGAGAGGCTCTAATCCTAGCCTAGAACTTGACCCTCTACTCTCATCTAATTGTTGTCCCTCTTGTCATCGTCATTGCGCTTTGATATTGAATTAGATGCCTCGTCTCGTGGCCGAGACTCGCTATTTATACCATGGAGAAGACGTGGAAGAAAAGAAATCGGAAACCGCCATCAGGAGTCCCTAGGTCGGCTGACCCCAGCCTTTCCTCTGGCCGCTTCCTTCCATCTTTTGCGGGGTCGTTCCTTGTTGCCTAAGTAAGATCTTTGCAATACTATTCGGACTCGTGGAGTTTTGGAATCTTCAGTATTGATCAACAACTGATGAAATCTTCTGATTTTGGATAAATTTGAAGTGTCCATCCCTTGTAAACTTCCAAAATCTTGTAATTCAGCATAGCTCATAATGTCTCCTAAAAGTTTTCCGAATAGGAAGCCTTGATCAACTCATGGGGGAATGAATCAACCAATCTTTTCTTGTTATTCACCTTCTAGAATATCATCTCAGAGGTCTTTTCTCACTTGACGTAGATTATGATGAATTTTGCGAAAAATAACTCAAAAACCTATAAAAATTAAGTACAGCATATTTCCAAGGCAATGTTACAAAATCCACAATAATCAGTGATAATTGTTAGTAAAAGATATAATTGACGCTTAAAATCAGTGGAAAACCATATAAAATGATATAAAATATTAGTCAAAATCTTGCATCAACACGCCCCCGCTCTCACTATGGCCATCTGTGCCCGCAACTGTGGTACCCCACCCTCGATCATTATCTAGCCCGGCGGTGTGAACGGCCCTCAGCTCAACGCCTTGCGGCGCAGCGCTCCAAGCAACCCTCAGATCTTTCTCTCAACACCAACCAAACTCTTGTTGAGCTCATGATGTGCCCTGCTTATTGTTTGCTCCATTTGTGCACATAGGTTATACTAGAGATTCTGGTTGGTATGCCCCTTTTGCTCGTATAGCGTGCTCAAAGAAAGCAATTGGCGCTTGCTACAGGTGCTATACGAGCACACTAGGTGGATAGCACACCATCGTGCCCGACAGCGGGAGTTAGAACGTGTACGGCAAGTGGTGGTGCACCAACGTATTCAGGAGATGATATACCCTCGTCCCCAGTCGTGATGTTCCAATAGCCGCAACAAAGTGAATGGCAAGTCCACTGGAATCCCCACTCGATGCATAAATTACCCATTTATCTATTTAATGACAACACCTGCATGTTTTGCTTACTAAGGAAACATGGTAGGATAGCCACCTGAGCCTCTGTAGAAGTAGTGCGCTTAGGTGGATCGCTCACGATTAAGGGTGTATCTGGCCAAACGAAAGGTATGTACATGGAGTATGCAATGATACTAGACCATCCGTGGTGGTATATGCACGAGGTATGCGAGTATACCTAAGGTATGTGGACATACCACGTTATATGTACTAATATGAAGGTATTATCATAATATATTAAAAACAGGGGCTGTTTTGTAATTTTTTTCGGGTGGGGGATACAGTGATGGTGGTGGTGGTGTGTGTGTGGTTTCGAAAACATGGGGAGACACTAGCAGCTGACTTCTGTCGACTATGCCATGCGTTAAAGGGTGGAATACCCGGGTACCGCTGCCACGGTCACTTGGAGTTCGGCCTCGTGGAGAGGACTGGACTGTGTGGTGGAGTTTCAGCCTGGAAGGATCGAGTTGAAGTTTCATCTTGCCTAACTCTTTTAGTACAACCACTCGACGTTGTATGGAGCAGCACCAAGAATGGATAGCCTTGCAGCTGCCTGCGGTGCCGGTATGGCAAGAGGCTAAGGATTGAGGGTTTGGGTCACATGTCTGCTGGTAGGGTGACAAAGCTATCTGGATCCTCTTGAGGCACTGCTTGATGATAACAGGAAGGCAGGGCTTAGTTTGGAATTCGTACGTTTACGACGGTAAATCGTCGCTGAGTCCAACTTGTGGGTCATAGTACACCCTTTGGCTAGAGTATAAATCTATTCAAATAGTCTGTTGTAAACTGGTATGGATGAGTTATGACTTGGTTTTGACAACTAGGTGTTTTATAAAACTGTGTGGGCTTGTTGGCTGGGTGAAAAACTGGTGTGTTTTGGATGTTGCGGGGTGTGGCCCTGCAGCATTAGAGAAAAACTTGTGGCCTTCATGCCATAAGCCATGGCGGACCGACAAGTCCAGTGGCACCCCTTTTGGATATGGCGTTTTCTTAAAAATAAAACTGAGAACTAATGAGCCTTGCTTATGAGAATGTTTCTAGCAAATTATCCTATGCTCTAGATATATCTTGCATGTAGTAATAGCATTAACCCCAATTCCTTGTGAAGGAAATTGGGCTTGCAGAGTACATTTTTGTACTCATTCTTCTTTGTTGTTGTTTTTTAGAGAAGACGAAGCCACCCGCTAGTGACATTGTACGCGTGAGGCTTACGGCCTATCCCAACGGTGTGATGTAGAAAAGCTTGGGTCTACGTTTAAGTTCTGTTACTGTTGTTTTGTTCGGGTTGTGCCCCATTTGGTCTGTCTTGCTAGGGCGGATCTGTACTAATCTGATGTATGAATGTGGTTATCATACCCCTAGGAATGATAATAAAGCATATTTTAGTCCCTACTATGAAGGAGGGGCGCTTCACCTTCCGCCGCTGACCATGGATCCCTCGCGCCTTCCCTCGCCGGTCGCCATGATGCCATGGCCTCCCCAGCCGCCGCTTGCTCCGGCGGGGCCACGCGCGCCTTGCGTCGGGCCACGCGCCCTGCCCTCTGCATCGGACCGCACTGCCGTGGTCCACATCATGGGCCTCAGCAACCTCCCATGATGCCGCCGTGTCGATCTACTTCCATAGAGATGGGGTGAGGATGAAGAGCAAGTGGAGGACGACGCGGAGAGGACAGCCTCTACCCCGACGGCTGCCGCTAGCTTGTCCTCCACCTCCCCACACCGGCCCTCCCTCACCGCGCCCCACATCCCCACACCGGCCCTCCCTCACCGCACCCCACATCCCCACGTCGTCGTGCTGCCGGCCATCCCTCCGTGCCGGCAGCCCGCCTCTCCCCTTCCGCGCGTTGGTGTACCTGCAAAAGAGTGACGGAACAGGGGCAATCGCAAATACCACGGAACCAAATAGTCTACGGTTTCAACCAATACTGTGATTTTACTGCGGTATTCCAAAACTGTAGTATTGATGTCAAATACAACTTTAAACCACAGTATTCTAAAACCACATTATTTAAAAACTGCACTATCAAATAGGGCCTAGGCCCGTTTGGGAACAAAGTTTTCAAAGCCATAGTTTTACAATACCATGGTCTATCGAGTGCCATGATATAACCATAGTTCTTTTTACAGCAGTACTATCTAACACATGTTTGGAGACATAGTATATTGGCCTCACTTCTTTCCCACAATGAAAACTTTGATCTAGACATTTTTCAAAACCATAGTTTTACAATACCATATTCTATCAAGTGCCATGACATAACTATGGTTTTTTACAACAGTACTATCTAACACATGTCTGAAGACAGTTTTTTGGCCTCACATTCTCCCCACAATGAAAACTTTTGTCTAGGCCAAAGTTTTTTTATACTCCAAAAATATCATTGTATTGGCAAAACCATGGTTTTAGATACAGGAGCTATCAAAACACCTATTGGTCCAAATACCGTGGTATTCTCAAATACCATAGTATTGCTTCAAAACTATGACAATACTTTGTTCCCAAACGGACCAACAATTGCAAACTATAATGTACTGTGAAATGGTGCCGCTAGGTCAACATCATTGTAGTGGCGGAAGGTCGAATGCCTCGAGGAAATTAATAACTGAAAATAATTGTTTTCACTTTTCACTATAGGAAAAAGTTAAGCCGCCCCTCAATTCCATGCCGAGGCGAAGCCGGCGGATTGCTGGACTTGATCCCAACCCCCAAAACCAGCAATCTTGGAGGCTCAGAAACGGGTGGTCAGAAGCCTTGGGTTCACTGCTGAAAATGAGAAGGTCTCAGACAAGAGTAAGCTCTTTGGAAAACCCCTCTCTGCTACTCATGTTGGTGCTCTCATGGTCATTTTTGGTTGGTGCCTTGCTAAAGCCCATGGTCTGTGAGCTGTAGGGGTGTTGAATCAGTAATTCTAGCTCATCTGGTTCTCTGGTCGTGACTCATTTATCTGGTTTAATGAATCCTTCTTCTATTTTATTGTGGAACACCCGTGGTCTGAATGGACGGGACAGGCGTAATTCTGTCCGAGATGTTGTTATAAGTACGAATGCTGACATAGTGTGTTTACAAGAGACAAAAATTGAGAACATGACGAGGAGTCTTCACCTCTCTACTTTTGGGTCTGGTTATGATGATTTGTTACTTTACCTGCTGTGGATACTAGAGCGGGTATCATAATCTGCTGGAAACGTTTAGTCTGTCGGACCATATCCAGCCGTGTTGACCAGTTTTCGGTCTCGTTTCAGTTTGCGGAAGCTGATGGACGCAACTGGTGGCTCACTGTTGTTTATGACCCCCAACAGGATGCTAACAAAATTCTCTTCCTGCAAGAGCTGCGTAACATCAGGGCATTGTGTCATGGACCCCGGTTGGTTATTGGAGATTTTAATCTCATATACCGGGCTAAAGATAAGAACAATGATAATCTGAACCGTGCCTTGATGGGTCGCTTCTGACGTTTTTTGGATGATACGCATCTAGAGGAAATCCCACTCTTGGGTCGCAAATTCACTTGGTTAAATGAACGCAGCTCTCCAACCTTGGTGAGACTTGACATAGCCTTTTGTTGCTCAGACTGGGAGGAAATTTTCCCCGAGTCTGTCATACAGAGCACGGCTTCAGTGGTTTCCAATCATTGTCCCCTCCTTCTCTGCCCTAAGGTTAACCTCAAGGGTAAGAGGCGCTTTCACTTTGAGAGCTTCTGGCCTAAAATTGAGGGTTTCTTAGATGTCATGCAGCAAAACTGGAATACCCCTCCTGTCTCAACCTGTCCAGTGGAACGGCTATTCCTGAAGCTACAACGTTCGAGTAAAGGATTACAGAAGTGGAGTCACAGAAAGGTTGGAAACATTAAAATGCAGTTAGTAATGGCAAAAGAAATTCTTCACCAACTTGAGATTGCGAGGGACTCCCGACAGCTCACAACCGAAGGGGATTGGCTGCGCGCCAAACTGAAGCATCATTGTCTTGGTTTGGCCTCTCTGGAAAGGACCATTGCACGACTGAGATCTAGAATCACTTATTCAAAAGAGAGTGATGCTAATACCTCTTTCTTTCACAAGCACTCCCGGTTCAGAAAAAGAACTTCATCAGTAGACTTCAAGTGGGAGACAGAATCTGTACAGAATAGGGAGAGAAGCAAGAGGCTGCCTTTGATCTCTTTGAAAATTTAATTGGTACAGCTCATGCTAGGGAGTTTTCTCTGGACCTTGCCTCCTTTCACTCCCCTCGTCATGATCTGGCTGCCTTGGATGAGACCTTCTCAGAAGTGAAAGTATTTGCAACCATCAAGGATTTTCCCCCAGATAAGGCTCCTGGACCTGATGGGTTTACAGGCAGATTCTACAAGTTTTGCTGGAACATCATTAAGGGAGATATGATGGATGCTATCCTAGCCATTCAGAGGGGACATGTTTTCAAGCTAAGGCTACTGAACACGGCCTTCATCACCCTGGTAGCAAAAACTTCAGATGCTTTGCAAGTTAAAGACTACAACCCCATAAGCCTTGTGCATAGCTTTGCAATGGTTACTAAAGTCATGGCTAATCGCCTAGCGCCATTGCTGCCCAAGTTGGTTTCCGCCAACCAGAGTGCATTTGTTAAGAGTAGAAATATATAGGATAACTTCCTCTTGGTCCAACAAATGGCCAAAAGCCTGCACATATCGAAGAAGCCTCACGTTCTTCTCAAGCTGGATATTTGCATGGCCTTTGATTCAGTGTCCTAGGCCTTTCTTCTAGAAGTTTTGCTGCACTTGGGATTTGGGCGTCGTTGGTGCAATCTGGTCTATCTCCTCCTGTCCACCTCATCCACTAGGATTCTCATGAATGGAGAACCAGGCTACAATATTTCCCATCTCAGGGGGTTGCGTCAAGGGGATCCATTATCGCCCATGCTCTTTGTTGACACGTTTTAGCGCCAAACACCAAAGATAAGACCTCGGCCAAACCTCCCGGGAGGGACCCCGTTAGGGAGAATTAGCGCTAGGGGTTGCTCTAGCGTTGGCAAGCCACCTAGAGCTCCTCAAGTCGGCGTAGAGTCAGCAGGAGGCGAAATTGGAGGTTGAAGAAGAGAATTATGGTTTGGAAAAAGAGATATGCATAAAAGTAAGTAAAATAATAGATTGGTTCGATTGTGAATGCATCAAATCCTGCAAGATCTCGCCCAAATCCTAGAATTCCTCTCAGATTCGACTATACCGGATAGTCCGGTAAAGCCCACCGGACAGTCCGGTACACGCCACCGGACTTTCCAGTGGCATTGGCCAGTGCAGGCCTGCCCAATTAGGTGCTCAACACATGCCCCCCTGCCTTTTAGTGAAGGTCACGAACTAAAAGCACCAGAAACACTTACATCTTCGAGAATCAGCAAATATCTCATAATAAAAAAAAACTCAAAGCAAACTAGGCCTCCGATGCAATACATTGGTTCTCCTAAGCATCTTGCCACATGCTTGGATAATATTTCTTCAAGAAGCGGCCATTTACTACTTTGGGTAGCCCATTACCTTGCAAATCTTCTAGCATATAAGCATTACCAAGAAGCACCCACTTCACCTTGTAAGGACCTTCCCAACTTGAAGACCACTTGCCAAATCTTCTATCTTTAGTCTTCAATGGCAACACCGTCTTCCACACGAGCTCTCCAACCTAGAAATTCTTGGCCTTCACCTTGTATGCCTTAGCCACCATGAGTTTGTCCTTCTAAATCTCTTTTAGAGCCATCAATCGCCTTTGGTAACTTCATCAATATTGTCCATCATCAAGTCATGATACTCACCGACCTCTAAATCATTCTGCCTTGCAAACCTGTATGCATCCAAATTTACCTCTGCAGGTAGCATAGCATCCTGACCATAAACAAGCTCAAAAGGAGAAAATTTAGTAGCACGATGTTTAGATATTCTATGAGCCCACAAAGCTTGAGACAAAACATCATGCCAACGCCGAGGATGATCGCGATCTTTTTCTTGATAAGATTGATAATCACCTTATTACTAGACTCGGCCTGACCATTGGCCTGAGCATAATATGGAGAAGAATTGAGCAACTTAATCTTATATGATTCGGCAAAATCACGTACCTCTTTAGACATAAAGGAAGCACCTTGATCTGTAGTTAATGTTTGAGGAATACCAAATCTATGAATAATATGCTCAGTAAAAAACTCAATTACCTCCTTATGTGTCATGTTCTTCAAAGCAACGGCTTCAGTCCATTTGGTGAAATAATCTGTAGCCATCAATATGAACCAATGACGTTTAGAAGATGACGGATGAATCTCCCCAATAAAATCTAGGCCCCATCCTCTGAACAGCCATGGCTTGATAATAGGATGTAGCTTAGCAGCAGGAACGATCTGCACATCACCAAATTTCTGGCATACCTAACATCCTTTGTAATACTTAAAACAATCGACAATCACAGTGGGCCAATAGATTCCAGCTCTCCTCAAAAGCCACTTCATCTTCAAAGCCGATTGATCAGTATCACAAATACCTTCATGCACCTCCGCCATAGCCAACATAGCATCTTCAGGACCTAAACACTACAGCAAAACACAACTAACAGTTCGGCGATATAAGTCATCATTAATCAAAGTATACTTAAAAGCAACCCACCGAACTTTCCTCTCTGTTCTGGCATTTGGATTTCGTAAATATGTAATAAAAGGCCTCCTCCAATCGTCTGGATCGGCTACACCACTTGCCGAATCATCCAAAGCCAAAACCCCAAACTTCTGCTTCTCACTGGACAGTCCGATAGTACTCACCGGATAGTCCGATGCATTACCGGACAGTCCGGTGCTTCCTGCCGGACAGTCCGGCGTGTGCAGTTTCAGCACACAGACCCTTTGAGCATCGGTTTCTCAGAAATATGAAATTTCCCTTTCGAAACACGATAACCAGATGCTCTCCACACCAGATTATTAGCCCTAGAATTATCAGTCCTAAAAACATGACAAATTTTGAATTCATCAAATGGGCAAATGATATCCCAACACCTTTCAAGATAAGAATTTAAAACCCCATCAAAGCATTGGTATTCTCCCGAAACTTGCTGGACTACCAACTGAGAATCCCCAAAGGCTTGAACATGTTTTACTCCCATGGAAGATAATAACTCCAAACCGAAGAACAATACCTCATATTCGGCTTGATTATTAGTGCAATGAAACTCTAATCGGCTAGAGAAATCAAAAGTAGCACCATCTAGCTAAACAAGTACTACACCAATACCACGCCCATCACCACAGACCGATCCATCAAAATAAAGGTTCCATGGAGTAAAAGTAACATAAGTCACATCTAGTTCATAAGAATCAACAATCCGATGTCCAACTATGAAATCAGCTACAATTTAGCCTTTCATAGATTTCAAAGGTTCATAAACCAAATCATACTCTATCAAAGCATAAGCCCACTTTCCAATTCTACCACTCATAATAGGGTTATGCAACATATACTTAATGACATCGGTTTGACATGCAACAACACATGAACTAGATAAAAAGTAATATCTCAGCTTGGTACACGCATAAAACAAACATAAACATAACTTCTCAATAAATGTGTACCTTGTTTCAGTATCAGTCAATCTCCTACTCAAATATATAACCACATGTTCTTTACCTTCAGTTTCTTGAGTCAAAACAACACCAATAACCTTGTCTTCAGTAGCAACATATAATCTGAAAGGAATCCCACTCCTAGGCGCCTTAAGGTACTCCTTGATTTGCTCAAAGGCCTTTTGCTATTCTGCCCCCCAAGTGAAATCTGCATCATTTTTCAACCGAAGAATAGGAGTGAAAGCATCTATTTTCCCAGCAAGATTAGATATGAATAGGAGTAAATAATTTACTTTGCCAAGAAACTTTTGCATATCAAGCTTGCACATCGAAGCTTCCACTTTCCGAAAAGCTTCTATGCGACTAGGATCAACCTCTATGCCATTTTCATGAATAATAAATCCTAAAAACTTTCCAGCCGACACACCAAAAGCACACTTACGTGGGTTCATCTTTAAACCATACTTACGCATCTTTTCAAAGGCTTTACATAAATCGGCTAAATGAGAACAAAAAGCCGCCGATTTAACAACTATGTCATCAATATAAACTTCTAAGATAGTTCATAGCAGTTCATGAAAAATAAAATTCATAGCCCTTTGATAAGTTGCGCCAGCATTTTTCAATCCAAAAGTCATGACAACCCACTCAAATAAACCAATAAAGCCAGGACATATGAAAGCCGTTTTAGACGTATCTTCTTCGGCCATAAAGATTTGATTATATCCGGCATTACCATCAAGGAAACTAATGACCTTATTACCACACACTATTGATTAATATGTCGGCTATAGGCATAGGATACTCATCTTTGGGCGAAGCCTTGTTCAAATTACGGAAGTCAATGCACACCCGGAGCCTGTTGGAGTCCTTCTCCACTGGCACAATATTGGACACCCAATCTGCATACCTGCAAGGTCTAATAAAATTGGCTTCTAAAAGCCGATGAATCTCATCTTTAATACGAGGATAAATATCAGAACCGAATTGCCTTGGCTTTTTCTTAAAAGGTCGAAATCCAAGCTTAATCGGTAGCCGATGCTCAACAATGTCACGGCTTAAACTAGGCATTTCAGTATAACTCCAAGCAAAACAATCTGAATATTCTTTGGACACACTCAAAAACTAGTAATCGAACAAGCCAACTCCCATCAAACACTTAGCATTGTCATAAGCCCAGGTTACCAGAGAATCGGCAGTAGCAATACAAGCTGATGGATCAACATATACAATTTCAACCTCATCGCCAACCCATTGAATTAAAAACTGATGTAAAGTAGAAGGCACACATTGGTTGGCATGAATCCAATCTCTCCCAAGGATTAAACTGAAATTACCTTCCACCTCGGCAATGAAGAAAGCAACGACGATCGTCTTACTCCCAATGGTTAGCTCCATGGAAGCAACTCCCTTAGTCTCAATGGGATTCTTGCCCCCCCCTCCCCCCTCCCCCCGCCGCTAAGTGTCATGTTGGTCTTGACTAACTTGGCATCTGACTTACCGAGTTTCTTGTATAACTCATAAGGCATTAAGTTCACCACAACACCACCATCAACCAACATCCGGGATACCGGTGCACCATCAATATGACCACACAAATATAAAGGCTTCAAATGACTAACCGATTCTGTCGGTTTTGTGAAAACAACTTCCTTTGGCCCAAAATTAAACTGAGCCATCACCTCCTCATCATCACCGATAATGTTGTAATCGGCAGAAAAAGTAATCATATTGATGTCCATACCTGGATGCTCAGGAGAAGCCTCATAGTTTACCATCTCCTCCACTAGATCCCCCTCTTTTGGAACAATAGCTAATGTAGGAGTCTCCACCGGTGTCACTTCTGGTTCTGGTACCCCTCTTCTGGAACAACAGCTAATGTAGGAGTCTCCACCAGTGTCACTTCTGGTTTCGGTATTGCTGTTGTCTGCTAATCGGATAGTCCAGCAAGTGCTGCCGGACAGTCCGATGTACCGGATGGTCTGGTGGACTCCACCGGACAGTCCGGTAGTTGGGACTGGTTCTGTATAGCCACTTGTGTAGGAGTTTCAACGTCTTTTGGTTTCCACTGCTTCGGAGGGAATGTAGGATGTGTACCATTGAAGACCCTCTCAGCTTCTCGCTCTTTCCTTTCTTTAGCTCGCAAACGCTGCAATATCCTTTCTTGAGTATGAGTTAAACTTGAAGGACACCATCTAGGCATGGAATACTTCGGATCTGCTGGTGGCTTGCTGGTAGGCTTACTGGAGCTAGCTTCATGGTCATTAGCCAAAGTTACTTTAGACGAATCCTCTTTTGGCTTCTCGTTAGCCGACTTCCCAAAGAACATCGGCATCTTACATTTATCATTAAAGACAAAATTATTAGCTCCAATATTAATACCAGCTGTAGTTTGAGGTGCTGACGGAGCTGGCGGTGCTGGTTGAACCGGTTTTGGTGGAAACTAAAAATTTGATTGGGGCGCTGAATCTTGCCATAGTGGTTGACTCCCATGCCCCCTGCCAAATTTGTCGGCATTGGTGGCCGATAATTCTAGCATTGTTGCTGATTTTGCACCCACGGACCGTATTGAGGTACATACAATCGGTCGTGTATTGAAGGAGCCAACCTGTCAAACAGAAACATGCGGTGCCCCCCAACCCTGATAGCAATAAGGATTATAATCATAAGGCGAACACATAGCCATAGAACTCCATGCTGGGTTCGGCTGAAATTCCTGTGAAGGACCCCACACCATTGGAGGATTCATGGGCGCTGGTGGGACTAATGTAACCACATTTGGAGCCATTTGTGTCGGCTTCTTGTTCTGTGCTAACCTCACTTCCCGTGGTGGTGACCTTGAGCGCTTGTATGGCCGATTTTGAGAAGCGGCCTTCTGTTTCTTGGCATACTTTGAAAGCAACTAATCAAAAGTAGGACCAGACTGATATACCTTTCCAGAGCCCCTTGCTTGATGTTGTTTCCATTGCCCGACCTCCGGCTGCCTTGGCTTGAAGGTTCTGACATGCTGCTGACGAACGCCGCTGTCCTGGGAGCTCCCTGCTGGTTCTGTTGCCCCCCGGCGCCGAGAAACCTGCTGGTGTTCTTCAAGGTGTCCTTACCATCTGCGGTCTTCTGCTTGATCACCTCCCTGGCTAAAATTTTAGTATTTTCATCGATTAGTCTTGAAGAGTCGATGACCATGGCCTTGCCTTTGCTTGCATCGGCCGCTTCTGGCCGAACCAAGACTTTCTTGCCGCTCATATCCAGAGTATTCATGGGAAACGGCTGCTTATCAATCTGCATCTTTAGAAAACCCAACCGGCCTTCATTTACAGCCGATTGTATCTATCGACGAAAAACATTACAATCGTTAGTCGCATGAGAAAAAGAATTATGCCATTTGCAATATGCTTTCCGTTTCAATTCATCAACAGAAGGAATAGTAAGCGACAACGTAATTTTACCACTTTTAAGAAGCTCATCAAAGATCTTATCTCACTTGGCGACATCAAAAGTAAATTTTATATCCTCCTGCCGATTTTTAGTAATCGGTTTCAGAGATGAGCAAGTAAACAACTTATCTTTATTAGACCAAGAAAACTAAGCTGCATAAACTTCCTTAGAATCATCATCGGAACTTGCCGAATCATAATCTATCATATTTACATTTGGCGGGCAGCCCTTTGAGCCTCTCTACTTGGGCTTTCCATAGCCAAAGCTTGTTGATGTAAAATGCACAAGGAATAAAATGCACACTGGCTAGCTTTTCCGTAATGTATGGCCTCAAACCCTCAAGAGCTAACCCGGCTAACTTCCTATCAGAAGCAGTTAATTGGAAGCAATGGTTCCTGGTGTCTCTAAATCTTTTAAGATAATCATGAACAGATTCTTCCCGGCCTTGCCGGATCTTTGATAGATCGGCCAGTTCCAATTCATACTTCTCTGAAAAGAAGTGATGATGGAATTTTGCCTCCATATCATCCCATGAATTAATCGAATTGCGAGGCAATGAAGAATACCAAGCAAAAGCACTACCCGTGAGAGACAAAGAAAACAACCGAATTAGAAAAGCTTTGGTCCCAACCAAATCCCCTAATTGTGCTAAAAATTGACTAATGTGCTCTCTAGTACTCTTATTGTCATTACCAGAAAATTTAACAAAATCCGGTGCTTTAAATCCTGGAGGAAAGACATAAACATCAAATCTACAATTATAAGATTTTTATAAGAACTCGCAACAGTAGACATGTCAATTCCCGTTTTTTTCTTAAACGCGGCCATCAAATCCCGTCAAATTTCTTCCTTAGATTCCAATATAGACTTATCGGATGAATGGCTAGAAGAAGCAGTAGCGCCGGGGTTCTGCATAGCCCAGATCTAATCAAAAGCAGAGTTTGGAACAGGGCTTTTGGGCACACCCGAACCGGAAGGTGGAACCGATCCTGTGCCATAGGAAACTGTAGTAAAAGGTGGAACAAACCCTTCTAACTCTTTCGGAGGTGTGAAGTATTCTACTCCTGCCGTGTTGAGAACAATCCTTCGGTTAGCATCTACCGAAGTGAAGGGATTGTTGAACGAGAAGGAGCCATAACAGCCCCTGCAGTAGCTACACCTGATGGTCCAGTGGGCAACACAGGACTATCCGATGTACCGGACTGTCCGGTGGACAGACCGGACTGTTTGGCGGATGCAGCTGGCTGGACAGGTTTGCCCAATAGAGAAGACGTCAATTGTCCTAAAAAGAAATTTGGAGGCATACCATACATCGGTTGGATCTGCTGAGATCCGTTTGGCACCGATGGACTAGGCGCAACTGATTCTACGCTATGCTCACATGTGATGGAAAAGTTGAAACATTGGATTTCCCTTGGGCTTTCACTAATCCATCTATAGAATTTTGCAATGTTTCCAACCGGCTTGTTAGATGACTATTCCCATGATCTACATAATTCTTCATATATTGAAATCTCATCTCAGTGTCCGAATTACTTATATCGGTGTTCGTTGGAGCCGTTGCTAAAGATGTTGGTCACCTTCTTGTGGCGGTCGATGGTGAATCCCTCCAAGAACCTCTACATCGCACCTTCCGTCACTTGCTTCATGAGATCATCGAAGTACTTTTGCTCCTCGGCTGGCAAATTCTCGAAAGCCAGCCTTATGATGTTGTCCTGGGTGACATTAGATGTATCCGTAAGCTCAACCATGGCTGAAAGCTTCGGATTAGATCTGTTTTGTCCCCAGCGGAGTTGCCAAAAGGTATGTTGACACATTTTAGCGCCAAACACCAAAGATAAGACCTAGGCCAAACCTCCCAGGAGGGACCCCGTCAGGGAGAATCAGCACTAGGGGTTGGTCTAGCATCGGCAGGCCACCTAGAGCTCCTCAAGTCAGCGTAGAGTCGGCAGGAGGCGAAATTGGAGGTTGAAGAAGAGAATTAGGGTTTGGGAAAAGAAATATGCATAAAAGTAGGTAAAATAATAGATTGGTTCGATTGTGGATGCGTCAGTCAGACTTACCCCTTCATATTTATAGGGGAGGCTGGTCTTAACCCTGGTATAAGTCAAATCCCGCAAGATCTCACCCAAATCCTGGAATTCATCTTGGATTCGACTATACCGGATAGTCCCGTAAAGCCCACCAGATAGTCTGGTGGTGCCGGACAGTCGGGTACACTCCACCGGACTGTCCGGTGGTGCTGGCCAGTGCAGGCCTGCCCAATTAGGTGCTCAACACTCTTCATTCTTGTCATGGATGTTTTGAATTCTCTTGTATGTTGGGCTATTCAGGAAAAATATAAAGATACATAGCCCACTGCAATTGATTTGTTCAAAGACACGCATTGCAGCAGGAAAAATGGCTACAGTGACCTATGAAGAAAGTTATTGTATCTGCTTCTTTCCTTTTGTCTTTTCGACGTGAAGTACTCATGTATAAATATGCAAGCTTGACTTTTAATCTTTTTTCCCAAATGTTCCTAGGCTGCTATGGAGGCTATTGTGTCTGAATCTGGACAAGAAGGGCAGCAACCCAAGTCACCTACTGAAGTGGTCTCTCAAGTTCTGCCGAAGTCTAGCACATTTCTTCAAAATGTGGGAATTAAATATGCAAACAAGTCAAGAATTGGAGGTGCCTCTGCCTTGCAAATGCAACAACTCCAGGCTCAACTTGACTCAGAGAAACAAGAATCTGCAGGGCTCAAGGATCAGCTGGATACCAAAAAGATACAAGCACAAGAATCTGAGGCAAAATTGGCTGAACAAACAGTTTGAAGAAGAAACAAGAAGAAACCAATGCTCACCTTCGTCAACTCTTAAGCTTCAGCCATGGTCAGTCTAATCCCCCCAAATTTGAGTAGCATGATGTACGCAGCTACAACTATTGTGTTGAACTTCGGCTTGTGGACTGGACAATAATGTTGTTGAGGCTTTTTGGGATAGTTGCTGTCATTCATCAGGTCTGGAAGTCAGTTACTGGAACTTGCTTTAGTATAGCATGAAGTTGGACTATCTTGCTGTTAACTTATTTTGCATTGTAGTTCCTGATGTATGGGTGTTTGTTAAACATTATGCCAACTTGTGGCTGTTTATGGAAATCATATCTGGATGAACTATGTAATATGTATGGATATGACGAATGTTGAATGTTGCTGTTGCATTGGCATGTATGACGGAATGGCTTGTTGGTATTTTATTTGTGACGTTTGTAGAATGTTCTGTGTTCATCGATTGGGCCTAGTTCATTTGGTAAATGGGCTGGTCCTTATTTCATTTGGTAAATGGGTGGTCCAAATGGGGAAAAAGCTGCGTTCTAATGGGCCAAAAGCCCACACATTTTCTAACAGCAAGCCCAAAAGCATCTTTTAGGCCTATGAAAAAAAGCCCATAACAAGTTAATGACGATGAATTTTGTCACAATATTTGTGACGTGTCAGCTGCCATGTCATCAAGCCACATCATCTGCCATGTGGCAATACCCCTTTAGACGGTTAGTGACATTTCTTATGACGAATTGAAGCGTCATAGCTTACCGTGACGATAATTTGTTCGTCATAAAATCATTGATGTTTTCCATTGCAACGTCACAGAAGATCTTTAGTCACGCACCTTCTGTGACGATCGGTTTTCATCATTAAGGCGTCACAGAAGCCCAGTTCTGTGATTATCCCATTGCAACGGCACCTTTTGTGACATAGAAACTCAGTTTGTGATATTTTCTAAACGTCATAGAAGCCCAAGTCTCTTGTACCTGTTCAATAGACACAACATCAGGTCTCTTTTTATGCAAATGATGTGGTCCTGTTTCTCCGTCCTATAGTGGGCGAGCTTGTCCTAGTCAAGGAGTTGCTACACATCTTTGGACAAGCTACAGGGCTTCTAACAACATTATCTAAAAGTTCCGCCACTCCTATTCAGTGCAACGTTGAGGATCGGGCTCTAATCACCAATACTTTGAATTGTGACATCAAGGAATTTCCTCCTACTTAGGCCTGCCCTTGAATGTACACAAACTGCCCAAGGCTGAGTTTCACAAGATAGTGGACAAGGTAGCAGACAACTTTCCAAATTGGAAAGGTGCTCTCATGAACAAGGCTGGTCGGTTGGTAACCGTAAACGTTGTCCTATCGGCCCTTAATATTTACCATATGACAACCCTTGATCTACCTAAATGGGCTTTCAAGGCAATTGATAAGAAGTGCATGGGTTTTCTTTGGGCTGGAGAAGAGAGAGCTCATGGTGGCAAATGCTTGGTTTCCTAGGAGACAGTACAGCGACCTCTTCAGTATGGTGGGCTGGGTGTACTCAATCTAGAAGTTATGTGTTCGATGGATTTGGTTGGAAAACAACGGACTCTAACAGACCATGGAAGGGGCTGCCCATCCATGTGCCAAATAATGCTCGGGCCCTATTTAATATGGCAATTCAAACAATAGTTGGAAATGGGCAAAATACCTTGTTCTGGACAGATAAATGGCTGAATGGAAAAACTATTCAAGAGCTGGCCCCCAACCTTTTCAAAGCCATCCCCAAGAGAATTATCAAGCGCCGGACTGTGGAGCAAGCTCTGTCAAACAGACTGTGGGTTGCTGACATCAAAGGAGCCCTTACTGTCCAGGTCTTGTGTATCTTAAGGTATGGGATTTGGTGGATAATCGGCATTTGCAGCAAGGGGTGGCTGATCAACATATGTGGAAATTTACTGATGATGGCTTTTACTCAACCAAATCGGCATACAATGTTTTTTTCGAGGGAACAATTCAGTTTCCACCTTTGAAGAGAGTGTGGAAATTTCGCACCCCCCCCCCCCCCCCCGCCCGCCCACCCGCCAAAATGCAAGGTGTTTTTCTGGTTGGTATTCAAGAATAGGGTGTGGACAGCAGACCGCCTTGCGAAGAGAGGCCTCCCGCATCCTGCAGCTTGCCCACTTTGTGACCAAGATGATGAATAGATACAACATCTGTTGGTCTCGTGTTTTTGCCAAACAAGTTTGGTTTCTATTATTGTTTGGCCGGGGTTTGTCCTCTATACCTCAACCCGGGGGTGTAAGCTTCTTGAGGCGGTGGAGTAGCTCTGTCAAGGTGGCGCCAAAGGAACTACAGAAAGGCCTCAACACTCTCGTTTTCTAGTGACTTGGGAGATTTGGAAGCATCGAAACACTTGCGTCTTTGAGAGGGCTAGACCGGATGTTTCTGCGGTGCTCCAAAGTATTGCCAATGAGGGCTCGCTGTGGTGTGCAGCTGGAGCTAAGGGTCTTCACTCCCTGCTTGAGGGGCGGTAGGCAAGCTAGGATAACTTTTGGCTGACCCGGTCATGTGTTCCATAAGTTTTTTTTTCTTGTATATAATAGGTTTTATTCCAGTTGTATTTTGGGTTTACCCCTACTACTTTTTTCTTCTTAATGAAATGAAACGCAGCTCTCCTGCATTTTCGAAAAAAAAAGTCACCGTAAATTAAATGATGCGTAGAACTGTTTGATTATCCCACCATGTGTCACTATACATGGCAATTGATTATTTTTAGATTTATTAAATATTTTATCCAAAGCTTCTATGACTTGTTTTATGAGATCATGCTATTGTTGTGGGATTCTCCGTGTTCTAATACATCACCAAGATTTTTTAATTTATTTAGGTGTTTTAGTTTTTATCTTATTTTAATACAAAATCATCATGAAAACCCACTAAAACCACTCTCGATGAGTTAAAAGTAAAAGATATTGATAGTTGAGGTGAAAAAAATATAATGTAAATGGTTTTGGAGTTTGGTGTTAAAGTAAACTAGTAGTCATGCATGGTGTTAAACAGCACCACATATGAGCAAGCAAACAAATCACTGCATCTTAGAACAGTCACAGCCCTGAGCCTGTGGGTCTAGGTCCATATCACTTAACCACCTGCACCAGATAACCCTAAACCTAACCTGCGACTACAAGTCCCCGAACCCACTCCAGGCCTCCTGTGCACTGTAACATTCTCCTGTAGCTCTTCTTTCCCTTTCGATTTCCTTCGATTTTCTCCTTCCTCCCTAGTTCAGCTCTGATTTGCTCTTCATCATGGGCTGAAGTTTCTTTAGATATGCAGTTTCTGTGCCCATTTGGGTAACTTTCTTTTGATCTTTCCTCATCGTTTTGCAACCCTTTGGCTGCAGTACTGTAGCTCTCGCCTGAAGCTTTCTCCGTCAAGGGTGTAGGCGTGATGCCTTTTTAAATCTTTCTTTTTTTTTTTTGTGCTTTTCACCTTTCCTATCTTTCCCAAACCCAAATCAGGTTACCCTTTCACTCCATTTCCTCTTGCTTTCCGCCATGAACCCAGAACAAAACCCTCGCGTCACCACCACAAACAATCCTCCTGCTGATCTTGAGTTTAACTTCCAGAGCCTAAATTTATCCCACAAGGAAGAAGTTCAGATTGACTTTGATGATCAAAGTCATGACCAAATCTCCACTCCATACAATCTGTTGTTTAAAGTTGGTCCACTAGAAGGTCCAGTCACAAGGTCTGTGACTCTTCAGATGTTTGAGAAGGCCATGAGGTCAGCTTGGGGCCACAGATTTTACAAGGTCACTCAGATTATTCCTAATCTTTTCATGGCACATTTTTGTGAGGAGGATGACCTTAGATGGATCTGGCAAAGGCAGCCATGGATAGCTGAAAGAGAGACCATGCTTGTGGAATGGATTGACCCTACAGGGCGGAGACCAATGGAATCATATACTTTCAGGTATCTCCCAGTGACTGTTCATCTCTATGGCATTCATAAAACTTTGCGATCTGTGGATTTGGTTGATAAGATCATAGGAAAAATTGGAGACAAGAATAAATCTGTGGTTTTATCAGAAAGCTCTATGTTTAGAGCTCAAGAGTATGTTCTGGCTCGTGTCATTTTAGATGTTACTAAACCTCTCCTAGACAGTGTCACTATCAGCTTATCTGTAGATAGGAAAATCAAAGTCTATGTGCATTATGAGAAGTTAGTGAAGATTTGTAATTTCTGTGGTCATCTCTTTCATAATGCTTCCAGTTGTTTAAAGAAACAACAAATTATTTGGAAGCTAAGTCCAAGTGAAGCAGCCAAAGTTTCAGATGATGTGTATGGTAAATGGAGATCCCAAGAGCAAGAAATTCCTTTAGAATGTAGAGAGGAGTAAGAAAGTAAGTCTCATAACGCTTATATTCAGTCCTTCAAAGATTTTTTTCAAAAATCAGCAAGCTTTTCTAGTCTGTCATCAAGTTCACATTTGGGATTTGGGAGTCCATCAAGTCAATCAGGCAACATGCAGCTAGCACTTGTTCCGAACAGTCAGCCTTCATCAAGCAATGCAACTGGGCATAGTTCCATGGATAATTACAGGCAGTTCCAGAAGAGGATGGAAGAAATTTCCCACAGGGGGAAGACGAGAGAATGATCAGCAAATTAATGCTTCTAGCTTACAACCATTAAAATCTGTGGTCAGTGAAGGCACAGAAGTACAACAAAGTCTTACAGGTGTTTTTCCAACACAAATGGTTGGTGTCCTTAACTCTCAGATCCAGCAGTTTCAGGTCCATAACCCCCAATGGCAGATTCAAGCTCCCTCCTCCCAAAGCAATAAGTTGCAAGAACAGCTAAATTCCTTCACCTTCCAAGGAACCTCTCAGCACACCTTACAGAGTTTCAACAACCAGTCTTCTAGCACAGGTAAACTTTCGCAAGATATGTTTGCTGCAATGAAATTCTTAGCCCTTCCACCTCCTGATTTAAGCTCTCAGCAAAGAAGTACTTTTCATAAGAAAAATCGACCCTACCAGACCTGTTCTAAGAAAAATCTGTACCAGCCATATAAGAGACAGGGATCTCATCTCTCTCCACCTTTTTCAAAAAAACCCACTAGCCCACCTCTTAACTTTGTGCCTAAGTCTCCTACGGATCAACAATCTGATTTTCATATGCAACAAAGAAGGCGTAAAGGGAATCACTCAAGTAGATGGGACCAAGAGGCTAGTGGTGTCGATCCTCCAAGTGGACAAGGTTATCTCGTCAGCTATCCTTACAACAGCCCGCTGATGGAAATGTCTTGCTCGCAGATGGAAATGTCTTCTTCGGAACATGTGGAGGCTATGCAGATCCAAGCTCAAAGTATGCATGGCAATGAAGAGAGCCTTACTGGGTTTAATGATCAAGAGCTAACTTCGTCTTCAGAAATTGATGATGGGGCTTTGGCGCCAGCCCTTAAGGCGCACGGGCACCATGAATCTTTTATCATGGAACTGCAGAGGGGTTGGTGGCTCCCTCCACAGTTCTAAGATGTGCCACCTGAAAAGATTAATGGCATCCACTATGGCTAAGGTAAACTTTGTATCTGAAGTTAAGACAAGTAAGTTTTCTCCTCATGATCTGATTGAAAATTTTCTTTACAAGGTTGTCATGTCGTCCGAGCTGATGGTATTTCTGGAGGTTTATGGCTTTTGTGGACTGAAGATGTTGACATAGAAGTAGTCAAATCTAGTCCTAACTATATTTTAGCTAATGTTAGTTTTAAATGTCCTAGGTTTGTTTTTAGATTGGTTTGCTTATATGGAGACCCTTATCATGTAAGAACAAATGATATTTGGTCTGAAGTGGCTGCTTTTGTTAATTTTGTTAATGTAGATAACAGCCCTCTCTTTTGTATGGGTGATCTAAATGATCTCCTTAACTCTGATGAGAAGTTTAGTGTTGCTCGTCCTAATTATAATCGTATTTCCTCTTTTCGTACTATTATTAATAATTGTGGCCTCTTTGATCTTGGTTATAATGGTCCAACTTATACTTGGACTAACCGGAGATTTTCTTCGAACCCCGCTTTTGAAAGACTTGATCGATGTCTTGCAAATGTTGCTTGGTGTAGTCTTTTCCCTAACACAAATGTTTATCATCTCGCTCTTATTTATGGTGATCATGCTCCCATCCTAGCCATTCCTACCTCTAATAGTGCAAGAAAGAAAAGAATGTTTAAGCTCGAGAATTGGTGGCTCTATGAAAATGATTTTCAAGAAGTAAGTAGGGAAGCTTGGCCGAAATCTGCTGATATGCCTTTTTACAAGAGAACCAAGCATTTAGGATTCCATCTGCAAAGGTGGTCCAGGAAAGGTAAGGCATCTCTCAACAATCAACTAAGGAAGATAGAAGGTGAAATTGCTAATCTTCAATCTCTACCACCCAATTCCTACGATTATTCCTTTGAAGATAAACTTATCTATGAGCATGCTTGTATCCAAAACAAAATTTCTGAATATTACAGACAGCGCTGCAAGAAAAGATGAGTCACTCAAGGAGATAGGAACACCTCCTTCTTCCACAACAGTGTCATCAAAAGAAGAAGGAAGAACAGAATCAGTTCAATAAAAAACCTTGATGGCAGTTATGTAACCACAAATGATCAAATAGCTAAATGTTTCATTAATTACTTTTCAGGTTTATTTGAATCCAATTTGTAGGGTATGGAGCTTGTTCCTGATACTCCAGTGTCAAACATAATAAGGGATGATAATCTTATTGCTGCCCCATCTAAAGAAGAAATCCTAAATATTTTGAAGTCCATGAGAGGGAATGCTGCTCCTAGACCTGATGGTTTAAATGTTGTGTTCTACAGAGCAGCTTGGAGCTAGATCAGAGATGATGTATATGATCTAGTTAAATCATTTTACCTGACCAAGCATCTGCCGCAGGGTATAAAGAAGACTAACATTGTTCTTATTCCTAAAAAGGTAACATGCTCGACTCCAATGGATTATAGACCCATTAGCCTTTGCAATGTCGTTTACAAAATTATTGCCAAATCTCTATCCCTTAAGTTGCAGCCTTACATGCCAACTTGTTTTAATTCCTCTCAATATGCTTTTGTTAAGGGCCGTCGGATAACAGAAAACATTATTATTGCCCATGAAATCGTTCATACTTTTAATCAAAAGAAATGGAATGATTGTGCTTTCATGCTCAAACTTGATTTAGCAAAAGCTTTTGATAGATTGGAATGGATTTTTATTAAGCAGGCCATGTACAGGATGGGGTTTGACAAGTATTTTATTGAGTTGGTTTCAGCCTGTATCGAATGGCCAACTTTCTCTGTGATCATTAATGGTGAGGCCTTTGGCAATTTCCAAAGTTCTCGAGGGATTCGACAAGGCTGTCCTTTGTCTCCATATCTCTTTATTATAGCAATAAATGAGCTAATATGCAGGTTGCAGGACGCGGTTACTGCAGGAACAATCTCAGGAATTAGGCTAGCACCACAAATCCCTCCAATTCACTCTCTTCTTTTTGCAGATGATGTCCTCATATGTGGGCAGGCAACAATGCAGGAAGCTCAAGTAATTAAAGACATTTTAATTTCATTTTACAATGATTCTAGGCAGTTCCTAACTGGAGTAAATCTTCAATTCTCTTTAGCACAAACACTCCTATGGACACTCGCGAAAATATAAAAAGCCTCTTTCAAGTTCCCTTGATGGATCACAACTCAACTCACCTAGGCCACCCCCTTTTCACTTCTCACATCCCCAAGTCCAAAGTTTATGCCTTCTTGAAAAATAAATTCAAAGCCAAACTTAGTGACCGGAAGCCTGACAATATCTCCCATCCAGGACGAACCACCCTTATAAAATCTGTTTTTTCTTCTATCCCTATTTATTATATGTCTCACATTCTTTTTCCCAAAACCTTTACTGATGAGCTTACCCGCATTATCAGACATTTCTGGTGGAAAGGTAATAATCCTGACAATAGTAAAAAACCTCTTTGCCTTTCCTCCTGGGACAAATTGTGCATTTCTAAAGGCGTTGGTGGCCTAGGTATTAGGGACCTAGCTATTGTGAATGAAGCTTTAATCACAGGTTTGGCTTGGAGGATGCTTGATGAACCTAACACTCTTTGGGCAAGAATTCTGAAAGGTAAGTATTTTCCTCATACCTCCTTTTGGAGAGAAAACACTCAAGGATCTAAATCATGGACTTGGGAATCGATTTTAAAGGTAAGAAAGCACTTGATTAACACAGTTCATTGGCAGCTTTTCGACGGTAATGTTTCAATCTGGAATGAGCCGTGGTGCCCCATGTGGGGGAACATCTATAACTTCATAACTAATGAAGCCATGCGCTCTAACTTTTCGATTAAAGTCTCCGAGCTCTGGCTCCGAGAACCTAAAAGATGGAATATTCCTCTTATTAATCATCTTTTTGGATCAGATTTTGACAATCATATATTGCAGATTCCGCTTTCTCAATCTGATGGACAAGATATCTTGATTTGGAAGCCGAACAAATCTGGAAGATGGACTGCTCAGAGTGCCTACAAGCTTATCCATGAAGGTGCAATACAAAAAACAGTAAGTAAGGTTAATTTATCTTTGGAGGCCAAAGCTGTTATTGATCAAATCTAGAAGAATAAAAAGATTCTCCCTAGAGTTCAAATGTTCATATGGAGACTTATGACAAAAAACATAGCTAATGCGCAGAGAGTGAATAGAAGGATCAATAAAATCCCTGCCACTTGTTCAAGATGCAACCCTGTAGAAAACGATGAGCATCTTTTCTTTCATTGCAACTTCTCTAGAGCTGTGTGGTTTGCTTCTCCTCTTGGCATAAGGACAGACAACCTTCAAGGTTCATGTGCTCATATTATTAATTTTATTTTCTTCCATATGAATCTTACAGAAAATGTTGATCTTGCTTGTTATATCCTTTGGCATATCTGGAAAGCAAGGAATGATCTATAAAGTTCCAAAATAAATCTTGCTCGATCCATTTTGTGATTATTCGTGCCAAAGAGGACCTTAAGGCACAATATAGTGCCTACAATATTGAACAATTTCTGCTCAAAGATCAAGTTAACAATGATTCTGCACCCTCTGGACAGGTTGAAGATAATCTTTTTCTTGATGACAACTGTCATTGTAAAACAGATGCATCTTTTCATCATAACCGGGAGACTGGTTTGGGTATCTACTTTGCTAATACAAGCAACCAATCTCCTTGGGCATTGCAAATTCAAGCAAGAACCACATATGCTGCTTCTCCTTTGCATGCTGAGTCCCTTAGCCTCTACCTTGGAATGCTCCTTGCTTCTATTTTGCAGGTAGAGGACTGTGTTTTCTTCACAGATTGTTTGCCTCTTGCTCAATGCATAAATAGTATTGGAGATGATGTACCAGAATGGACAGCAAGGCCTATCATTCAAGACATAAAGAGTATCAAGAATCAAATTCATGGTTCATGCCATCACATTCCTAGGGAATCAAACATTGTTGCAGATTCTTTAGCTAGGAATGCCGGTATCTCCGAAATTGGCACCTTTGAATTCAGGTGTTCTAATGTCAGTCACATTGGTGCATGTCCCTTTGAAGATAAATTTTGTAAATGGTCTGGTTGGGCTAAACTCTGTAAGGTTTCATGTGTATGAATAAAAGCCTTTATGGGCATTTCCTTCAAAAAAAAAAACCACCTGCACCAATACCAGCCTTGGATGGCCATTCCACAACAGCATTGTGTTCAGCAAAAGGCGCCTTGATGAATGATAGAGGCTCCGTTCTTTGTTGTGCATGCGGAAATTTTCAGCTACGCAATAGCTTCCAGCGCCTTCCGTGACCTTTAATTTCTTAAATCAGCCGCTTGGATATGTGCGTGTGCACTGTGTGCTGATTGCCGCCGCAGACACTCCGCAGGAAGGAACAGATCCAAAGTCTTCATGGTTTCAGTCATCCATGGAAAGCTACCCTGAAAAAAAATGGCATAGGTTGATCATCCTTTCCTCAGAATTTATTTTTTCTAATTGCTTTTTATTTTTAATACTGGTTTCTAATTCTTTAGTAAAACCGACCAACCACATTTTTTTGAGTGGCCTACAGAAATGCACTCCTATTTTTTCTAATCCATTTTCACCGGCCAACAATATTTCTACTGCATGGCTTGAAGAATTCACTTTTTGTTTTTTTATATAATTCCTATATGTACTAAAGCGCTCTCTAATTTTTCTAATTCATTTAATTGGCCAACTAAGATCAATAAAGCTCTTATTTTTAAAAAGGAGGTAGGGATTAAAATGGAAGAATGAAGGGAAAAAAGATGCATTTGAGTTATGGGCCCTTTGAGTTATCGTTGACTTATATTTAGTGTACTTGGGATAGACGTAGATGGCTTGTATTTATGATATGAAGGGATATCATTTTGCAAAAAAAACATATGAAGGCCCACAACTTGTTTCTATTTCCCTGCAGGGACAACATAGATACCAAGCTAGCAGACTGGAACCATTAAAACAATATGGAGATGTGAACTGTAGTAATTGTGCAAGGGTAGGCAACATTGTCATTATTAGTAACAAACTTCAACTATATATATCGAGCTACAGCCTAAGTAAAAATAGTGTATCTCGATCTATAAAAAATAAAAGAAATGACAAATAATCGGATATCAAAAGAATCCTTGAACATACTTTCAGATGGGTTCATCAAGCTTCTAGAAAGTAGTCTGCTTCGGTTTATTGTTAAAAACCGATCTCCGCCTTACTCTGGATTTGAAATAAGGAAGAATTTCAAGAACAAAATGAAACAACAACTCCAACTTGAATGGTTAGGTTCTCCAGTTCAATTGATAAATTAAAGGAAGCTAGAGTTACATACTGATAATTTGAGAGCCCTGTACAGTACATAAAATCAATGAAAAGCTGCAGCCTCCAACTCAAGAGATTAATAACCAATTAAATATCTTGTGACTTATTCCTTCAAGAGGTGCAGTGTGTACAGGGAGGCATGACACAGGGAAAGGAGTGGAATAGCGGGCAAGGACATGGAGAGAATTGGGAGAAGGATTACCAGGGGCAGCAAGACTGACACAGATCCAAGGAGTCACTACCACTTGGCCTTCTTGTTACTGGTCCCCAAAGACTGTTATGGTGACGGCCTCATCTGCATTTACAGTTAGAAACTGTAATGGAGAGCGGACGTCCTCATCTGTGATTCCGCATCTACATATGCATTTCCTTCATCCACAAGAGACATGGTACCCATCGCTGAGGAAGGAACGGAGCAGTAGATGTGAGCAGTAGCGAGGACTAACTGCGATCCTGTCTTGTTGAGGTCAACCATACATATGACCGCAACAACCGGCTAATATGCCTAGTTGTGTCACATGCACACCTAATCGTCATATATATGTTTATTCAAATGAAGGGGTGGACGACGAGGAGCTTGGCTGCGAGGATGAAGTAGTCGTGCCATTATCTCGGCTGCGCTACAGAGCGGCGGCGAGCAGTTCCGGGTACACCTCTTTTGATTTCTTGTAGAGTTGGTCGTTGTGGTATTGGCATCGGCTGCGGTAGTTGCGCGGGCTCCTGCCATCGCCACCACCGACGTTGCCTAAGCCTCTATACTTGGCATTGAGAGCGCTCATGAACTTTTTCTTGAGCTGGCCCACCTTGCAGCTGAGCTCAGTGGCACGCAAGCCACGGTGGAGGATCTTGCGGTCAAGGCGGAGCTTCTAGAGAAGCAGCGAGCCCGTTTCAAGCACGCTATCGTCGTCCCTGCGAACCCCTGCCATTGTGGCGAGGATCGTGAGCTCGTCCTGCTCCCCCCAGCTCGTCTTCGTCCTCTTTTGGCGGTTGGTGGCCACGGGGGTGCCGCCGTTGGCAGATGGAGCTGGGTTGGCGGTGGAGGAGACGACGACTGGCGGCGGGCGAAAGGACACAGAGGAGGGCGCCGACGAGCAAGGATGTGGCTCCTTGTTGGCCTTCTTGTGCCGGTTGGTGGCGTCGTCGTCGCCGCGGCCATTGGCGGATGCTGCTGGGCCATCAAAGACAACGAGCGAGCCACCGGGCACGACGATGGCATCGTCGTCGCGGTCGTCAGGCGAGCCATCGAGCACGACGACAGAGGGCGCCTGCGAGTGCGGACGCTCCTTTGTGGTCTTCTTGTGCCGACTAGAGCTGCGGCAGAGATAACAACGGGCGAGCGAATGGGCACGGCTGAGGGGCGCGGATGCGGCGCCCTTCTCTTGCGCTGGCTGGTCGCCTTGCTATACCGCCTCTGGAGACACGTACTCTAGGACGTTGACGGAGTGGACAGGCGAGGAGTCGACGTCGACGTCGTCGTCTTCGGAAGACACGATGAGGAGGGTTGCTTCCGGAGCCAGCGCGGACTGATCATCATCGGGGCCGGTGCCACAAGCAACCCTCCTCATCGTGTCCTCCGACGACGAAGACGGCAACGTCGACTCCTCGTCCGTTTGCTCTGTCAACGTCCTGGAGTACGTGTTTGCCAGAGGCAGCAACGAGGTGACCAGCCGGCGCAATAGGAGGACACCGCGTCTGCGCCCCTTTGTTGTGCCCGTTCGTTCGCCCGTTGTTGTCTCTGCCGCTCCATCCGCCGACGGCCGCGACGATGACGCCACCAGCCGGCGCAAGACCACCAAGGAGCATCCGCTCTCACGGGCGCCTTCTGTCATCGTGCTTGATGGCTCCCCTGACGGCCACGACGATGATGCCATCATCGTGCCCGGTGGCTCGCCAGTTGTCTGATGGCCCAGCAGTATCCGCCAACGGCCGTGGCGACGACAACGCCACCAGTCGGCACAAGAAGGCCAACAAGGAGCCATGTCCTCATTCGTCGGTGCCCTCCTCCGTGTCCCTTCTCTTGCCACCAGTCGTCGTCTCCTCCACCGCCAACCCAACTCCATCCGCCAACGGCGGCACCCACGAGGCCACCAGCCACCAAAAGAGGACGAAGACGAGCTGGCGGGAGCAGGACGAGCACACGATCCTCACCGCAATGGCAGAGCTTCGCAGGGACAACGATGGTATGCTCGAAACGGGCTCGTTGCTTCTCCAGAAGCTCAGCCACGACCGCAAGATTCCTCCGCCGTGGCTTGTGTGCCACTGAGCTCAGCTACAAGGTGGGCCAGCTCAAGAAAAAGTTCATGAGCACTATGGACGCCAAGTATGGAGGTTTAGGCAACGTCAGTGGCGGCGGTGGTAGGAGCCCGCGCAACTACCGCAGCCGGTGCCAGACTGCCAGTACCACAACGACCAACTCTACGAGAAATCAAAAGAGGTGTGGCCGGAACTGCTCGTCGCCGCTCAGGAGCGCAGCAGGATAATGGCGTGACTACTTCATCCCAGCAGCCAAGCTCTTCGTGGTCCACTACTTCATTTGAATAAACATATATATATATACATGACGATTAGGTGCACGTGTGACACAACTAAGCGTCACTAATAAAGCCGGTTGTCTTGTTGACCATATATATGACCGCAAAAGATGGCTGAGGAAGAAACAATTCTACTTTGTACTCTTTCTAGTACTACCTATGGACAATCAGAAAAGAAAAATAGATAGATTATTTCTATGAACAATGTGTGCATAGCAGGATAAGATGTTCATACCAGATTTAGTTACTTTTACATCTTCTCTCAATCAGCTGTTAGTCAACAAATAAATATTTAATATTATGATCCATAGGCTAACTTTGAGTTACTTTACTAAAGGGTTAAAAATTTCTACCTGTATTCACCTGAAGAACTATCTATGTGCACCCTTTTGGCCTTTTTGAAAAGGATGCAAGAACAACAGGTATAGGATCATCCAGCTCCTGTATTTGCAAAGAGCAATAGCATAGCAACAGTTCATCCAAAATGAGAATTGAACCAATGCACTGAGATAAGCATACCTCGACATGGTTCCTAAGCACCAAGCTTCTTGTGCACAGAACTAAAAAACAATCAGATTCTTGCAAGCTATCAACTCCAAAGCATTCGAGATTGGCTATATAATTTTGTTCCTAGAAAAAAAATGATCCTGATTGGACCAAGTAACCAAGCTTTGGGTGATGAGAATGACTACAGATAACTCCGATGAGCGATTGGCTGCATGAGTTGTGAGCACAAAAAAGAAATTTAATACTTCAACTACTGCAGTGTGGGAACAAAGAGAAAAAAATTACAGTAGTGTACCTCTTGTTTAACCAATATACCAGTTTGATTAATGTCCTGCCCCCACCTGCTGGTGATAGCTGAAGCTTTATAATTTTTATAATCACTGCATCATGTGGATAGTGGCCAATCTGCAGGCTAGCCAATTTGTCAGAGTGAATCAGAAGGCGAACAATTTGATCACCGAAGGATGCATGCACGATGTTATGTTAGATATTTCCTCCCTTCAATAACAGGGCATAAAAGCTGAGGATCTGCTCACACCAAAACATTGGTCATATGCGTGTACGTCGACCCCGCATATGACAATCCAACACCCCAATTACCACCTAGTCTGAACCACCCTTACCAAACCGGGTGTACTGTACGTGTACGTTGACAGGCGACACTCGCCTATTCTACCTCCTTCCAGTTGGTCTCACCACGGTTCAACCCTAAGTATTAAGGGGGAAAGGTTTACAGGAGCCCGTGAAGGACAGCACATGTAAGAGACGCGTTCAAGGCCAGAGACAGGGCCAGACATCGGAAGACCTTATGCGACACAGGCGGGGTCAGGATCCAAGTCCAATCATTTCATTAAGGTTGCTTAGTCTTCCATACTGAAAGCATAACTGCCCCCGCCCGATGTCTCCAATTCACTTTCTTATAAACTTGTTTAATCATCATTAAACTTTGAAAGTAAATCCGCCCTACTGCTGATTATAACTAAGCATACTACTCTACTCCTTTTAGGATAATCATGCGAGGTTGAGGTCAATCATGCACTAAGATTTCAATGAATTATTAACTCTAATGCACAAACATAACACATTGATTAGGACTCAAAACGTAGATAGGTAACGCACTGGGGCTTGCCTGGTTTACTTAGAGAAATGCCAAAGTCAGAAATAATTAGAACTTCAGGCCTTAGGTGATATCTCCTCCAAGAATACCAAGACTCCACGAGAATGTACTCCAAGCTTCTTCTTGCACACCATCTCGCTTTATAACTAGCGTACCTATGTATGCATGAAATGAGTAATGCAATAAAATCAAGCATGCAAAATAAACGTGCAAAGGTGCAAGAAATAAGCAAGAAGTATAAGATACATATTTACTAGAAAAGGAAGAAAGCAAGAATGACAGGTACGACGCACACAGTATGAGGATGATCAACTGTTGAGATAGAAAAAAGAAGGAATAAAAGAAAAGTAAACATGCTTTTTGTTCATAAAGGAAGATTTGCAGGCTCAAACAGGGATGTATGCTTAAGAACATGGCATGGGTTCAATAATAGCAGTAGACCTACATTCTTAGGCAAGCATGAACAATTACAACTATTGACTTTCAAAGGAGAGGAACATCGAACAAGCAGGTACACACATATACAAGGGTTAAGCAGAACTCCTTAAACGTAAAGCGTAAGTGATTTACCAACCATGGAGTGATTAAAATAAAGGAAAAAGGAACAACCTTTGTCCAGTTAGTGATTAAAATAAAGGAAAAAGGAACAACCTTTGTCCAGTTAGTTTTGCAATACGAGAAGGAGGAGCTGCTTGAGACTCTGAAGACTTGCTGCTACCCGGTGGAGAGGGGCTAGTGACCAGCAGCTTTGCTGCAGTGGCCGAGAAAATAGGACAGGCTTGAGTTTGTGCAAATCGGTGGAAGCAGGAAGATCTGCAGGGAGGGTGGACATGGACTGACCTACTGCTGCAGCCTATTTTAAAAACATGAGGATCACATAACTACGAAAATAACAACCGGTAATGTTACTTGGACCTAGAACTCATACTGTAAGGAATAACACACTCAGCAGGATGTTGTTTGCCTTCTCCAAACGGGACATAAAAACCAGAGTTCAAGTATAAAATTTATCTTCCTAGTAGATCAACATGCATGCATACTACTGAGATAATTGTACTATCTCTAACTGGAAGATATTTTAGTGCCATTAAATTGAGCAGAAGCAGGGCATAGATATCTAGGAACAGTCATTTCAACAAGACATGCATACAATATTTTGTTTATTAAAGCACAGAACAAAACATGGGCAATTAGACAAAGCATGCATAACTACAGAAATATGATTACTATTAAATTACAGCAAGTCGGTTTGTACATACATACGTATACAAGGATAAATTTATTTCTATCCCATACCACATACATGAATAACCAATCAACGATTACTTATCAACAGAAACAACAAGAACTAATATATGCCTTTACATATAACAAGAATTAACATTACCCCCAAGCAAACTTAATGGCTAAATTTCCAGAAATTTAAGAGAAAAGGAGAACACGACCTGTTGCTGACTCCTACTAATATTGGGGAAACAGAGAGGGGCAGCAGGAATTGCTGCTCATCTATGGTGGGGAAAAAAAATGCACAGGGGCAACAGGGGCGCCGGCCGGAGGGGGACCAGGGAGGAGCAGGAGGTAGGGGCGCCATGGGAGGGGAGAGATGGCCAGCGGTGGGAGAGACACGGAGGGCGGCGGCGTTTCTGCGAGAGGAAGAGAAACGGCGCTCGTCCTCTCGAGAAGGAGGCCGAATTCACGCAATGAATCTTTGTATTAGCCTATAGGCAAATATATACAGAAGGTACACCCGAAGGAGAGATTGCAGGGATTACAACTGATCCTATTCATACCTAAATTAGCCTACTATAGCCAGATACATAGAAGGAGGCGTGGGTCCTGCTGGATCCTGCTGGACCGGATCATGCATGCATGTGCAATATATGTCTAACAGTGGGAGCGTGGGAGGCTTCCAGGCCGTGGGGCACAGTTGCCACGGAGAGATGAGGCCATGAGGGGCGGCCTGTGGGACCCGAAACACTCCTGTTTAGATTGAAGATTAGAAAATGAAAACGAAAGAATTTAGAGAAAGTTCTTATACCAAAGTTGCTTAGAATTTTATACTCTACAACTTTGGTAGGCAAAGTTTTTCTTAAAACATCCCAGAAATTAGCAAAATTCAGAGACAATGTTCTAAACTCATTTGAAGCACTTTGCGAGAGAAAGAAATTTGAGACCTAGGTTTCCTTTTCCAAGTACTTGTATTCATGGCTCGACGAGCAAACTAACACTCATTCATTCGACCAACATTCATGCATGAAAATTTACATGATGCTCATGAGATACGCAGCGTGATACCTAGGGTATCACATACTTCAGCATGCCCTCCCTTCACAATCAATTTTTCTAGAAATATCAGGCACAAAAGAAACTCGGTGCATACTCATGGAAGGTATATAATAAGGAGTAATTAAATTACTCACAGAAAGCAAGCCTAATAATTAAGTTACTCACAACAACAATGAAGCATGTTTTACATGAACTAAATGGCGGAATAGCCATGCATGTTGGTCCTTCAACTATCGCCGAAACACGTTTTAGTCCTTAAACTATTGAAACGCCTATTCAAGTCCTCAATGAATTCGTTTTGGCTCAATTTCGTCCTTGGACTAAGGTGGAGTGCCACATCAACAGTACATCTCATGCGCTTTTACTTGTTTGCCCCTGGAACAACAACCAGTGTGACCCTTATTCTCATTCCCTCTAGCGACTCCACTCCCACCTGAACCCTAACAGCCAACTCGTGGCGGTGGCGGCTGCTCTACACAAAGCGGAGTGCAGGGAGGAGCGACGGGTAGTGATGGTGCGTCGTACCGGGAGGAAGAGACGGCGCGCCGGGCAGCGGCGACTGGGCGCAGAGCAGAGCAGGGAGCGGCAGCCCGGGACAGGGAGCATCAATTCGGCACCTCCCAATGGGAGCAGTGAGTGGAGGCAAGCAGCCGGTCCTCAGGACGCCTGCGATTTGAAGGTGAGTGACTCCGGTAGTTGTCTCAAGGGCAAAAGAGTAAAAGCGCATGAGCTGGAATGTTGACGTGGCACTCCACCGCAGTCCAAGGATGAAATTGAGCCAAAACGAATTCATTGAGGAGTTGAATAGTCGTTTCAATAGTTCAAGGACCAAAACGAGCTTCAAATGATAGTTGAAAAACTAAAATGGCTATTCTGCCGAACTAAATCTATCAGTTGCAGGCTTTCAACGCAAAGGTCCTCAGCAGTCAGAGCTGCGCCACAATGGTCTCCACTTCCCAACTCTCTCAAATTTAGATCAGGTAGCTATTGGTTCTGCTCTCAGATTGTGCAGTGGTCAGCGAGCGAGAAGCACATAGGGAGCACTCCCAGTTGCCAGTCTAGTCAGTTGTACAGACTCCGCCATTGAGCTTCTACGCTTGCCTCATCCGATTCAATCCATGAGGTCCGTACATGACGCCGTTACCTGCTCCTTTGGATCAAGTTGCAGCTCCGATCCTCAACATCCTCCGCACACTCACTTGCGTCCTCTGCACCGGCAGGGGATAAATCCGCCACGCCCTGGCCATGGAGCACGGATCCATTGCGTCATTGGCCCTTGAGGTTCTCCTTGTCTCCAACTCCGTCCGTCGTGGCCCGCTCATGGAGCTCGCTCAACGGCAAGGGGCTGGGACGGTCGCCTTCGATGCTCCGTGCAGCATACCGCATCCTCAACGACCTTCGGCGAGGAAGGTTCCATCTATCTGCACGACCCAGCCACTCGTTCCTGCCTGCGCAGGGCGCCGTTCGCAGCCCGAGGAAGGGGACGGGTCAACCTATGTGGCGATGCCAGGAGGGAGGAGCATCGGCCGGTGGCGTGACGAGAAGCGAGACGAGCATGTACGGGGAGAGATCTAGGGCTAGCTAGGTGCCATATTGGAGGTGGCAGCGGCAAGAGATCGGCGATGTGTTTTGGGAGAGAAGGAGAGTAGGAGACCAGAGAGTGATTTGGTGGGGGGGTTGGCACCAGGCGGCCGTGCTGGATGGTGCCGGCGGGCGGCGCAGGGCCGGGCGGCACCGGACGGCTGCGCTTGGTTGCGAAGGCGGGCGGCCGCGCCGGACAGCCATGCTGGATGGCTGTGGCCTGCGGCAGGCGGCGCAGGCGGCCGGAGAGCCGGGCGGCCACGCTGAAGGACGTGACAACGTAGGTCCGGGGGGAGCAGGCGGCCGGAGTGCCAGGCATTTTCACAGGCGGCCGGGGCAGGGGCTGATGGGCTGGGCTGGGCAGGGCTGGGCGGCGCACGTTGGTGCAGGATGAAACGTGGCAGGCGATAATCTCGCCCAAGGTAATTAAGAAGATGCCAAATCTGTCCAATGTAATTCGTCCCAATACAAAAAATAAGGTGGGTATTGGTAGGAATTAGGTGAGGAAAAAAAAAGAAAGCGGCAGAAACATTTTGCATTTAAGGATTTTGGCTCTTTCCACCTTTTTCTAAACTGCGCAGTGGGACCAACGTGAGGGATATACCTCGGCCTTTCTAGGTAAAAAAATGTTTTCAAATAACTCACTCATTAGAAAAGAAAAAGAGATAGTGGTTAAAAGTGGATATTTTTCTGTATTTTCTTAAATTATCAAATTCTATAGTCACTAAATTTATTTACCAACTTTTCATTGTCTTCTTGCCATAGAAACAATGTCTAACGCCCCGTTTGGAATAGAGGAAATTTTTTTTATTCATTCGTATTTTTCTGTAAAATTTCTGTGCGATTCCTGCCTTTGAAATGCGGCCTTAAATACTAGTCCATACTATTTTAAAAACACGTTTATTGTAAGTAGTAAACGATACCTTACATCATAAATGATACTGAATTTTCTCATTCCATGTTCGCTTACTACTAATCAATCGTACAGAAAAAGGTTCATTCTTCTCGGTTTATTCTCATCATCATCACCATCCATGGTTTTAGAAAGCAACCCTAGTCGAATTTGCCATATCTGCAGGGCAGATCACAAAACTCGTCGTCATCATTCATCAGCAGCAAGTGGTGGCAGCGGCATCCGCAAGGTGCCTGCGGCTGCCGGTGGCGGTGCACGTGTTGCTCGCCACACCGCGTACACGTCAGTGTCAAACCCCAGCTCCGTGACGTCACGCACCGATGGCGGCGCCAGCTGCAACGTGAGGAGATCCGGCGATGGTGGCGGCGGCGCCTCCTCCGCCGCCGCTGCCAGTGGCGGAGCCAGGATTTGCGCAAACCCCAGGCCGAGTTGTGGTAGAGGTGTGACAAAAGCACGATGAAAAATAAACATAGTTCAAAATATACCTGACAACATAGTGTAAAAATAGATTAACATCTATGAAAAGTGTCATTGTGAAACAATATTTTTATTCTTCTTCATTAATTGTTTCAAAAATTATTTTATATTTAGTTGCAGTTTTTAAACATCCACCCAATGGCCTAAACCACGTGATTTAGCATCTAGTCTGGGATGACTTAATAGTACTAGCAAGTATTCTTGTGAAATCTCAATGCTCTTGTAGCATTCCCCTTACATCACCCGATTAGAATGTGAAAAAATTACCAAAAAAATACTTCTAGAAAGAGGTTCTATTAATGCAGATATTATCCTATTAGGTATTCTTCTGTAACAATCATTAAACACCAATTGAACTCTCTAGAATGCAGCTTGACAATGGAAATAGCATCCGGATAGAACAGACCTACAAAAGACCTTGTTATATACTGGAGTAATACACAAGTTTGTTTTGATTTATTAGTGGCAGGACGAATGGACGATCATCATTCATCAGCAAAATATGGGTCAAACAACAAACACAACAGGAAGCAACGGATGCAAACAAAAATAGTTGGAATAGGACGAACTACTCAGTCGATACACTAATGTGCCGCGCCAGTTGCTTGGCCTCCGCTGGCCGCCGGAGATCTGGCCGGCTGTCCGCCTCCCTCTTGACCGCCACCCGCCGCGAGGGAGCAGCTGAGGGCCAAGGCCGTGAGCCGTGAGGCGCCTAGTAGGGAGGGAGAAACGGGGGACGAGGGACCGGTGGCCGCCCGGAGGCCGGAAGGCAGGCTGGAGCAGTGGAGTGGCTGGTGGCGGGCAATGAATCGGAGGAACCGGGGAGGGGGCGATGGGCTGACGGCGCGAGGAGGGGACGCGGAGGGCGACGCACGGTGGCGCCTGCTTCCAGGAGGAGCGAAGGAGCCGGTCGCCTTGCCTTTTTTGTTTTGTGCATTTGGGAGGTGAATAGGGCAAAGAATCGAGAGGGATTGAACTTTTCCTTAGGCTACGCCCCTGGCTGCTGCCGTGGACAGCTCCTGCAGCGCCATCAGGCCGGTCTGCCGGCCACGCGGCACGACGCCCTCGGACTCGCGGTAGTGGCGCAGGTACTCGGTCAAGGGCCCGACGTAGTCGTCAAATCCGAGGTTGCTCATGCCGAAGATTAGGTCCTCGCCGGTGACAGTCAAGCGCCGGTCTCGCCTGCACTGATGCATGGCGGCGCGCATGACGATCCCGGCGAACTCCGTGACGCACTTGTCCATGGCCTCCTTCACGTCGACGGGGATCTTGGCATTGCGCGGCATTTGTTGGTGCATTATCCGCGTCAGGGTGACTATCGGGAATGTTGTGTCTTCAGCTGGTGCTTCAGTGCCGCCTGCATACATTTTTCAGGTTAAAAAAAAAATAAACCGGGCGTCTAATATACATATTGTGCCTATTGATAGATAGTATGAAGAGATAGCTCAACTGAAATTATAACGGAGAAAATCATCATCACTATTAATAATTATACAAATCATGCATCATGATAGTTTTGCGTTTTAAATTTAACCTTGGAGTTGATGAAACCAAAGAAAAAAAAAGAGTATACCAAACCTAATGAATTTTGTACTGAACCTCTAGCTAGATAAGTGCAGACTCCCATCACGGATCACTCCTTGTGAATATCATCCAAGAAAATAAGCAATAGCCATGTTCTAACCTAAGAAATATGTGTTCGCTTTGTGGTTCATGAACCTAACTCTTTATTTTGTCAGTAGCGCTTTTCCCACTCTGATCCAGCCACGGAAGGGAATTGGTTCTCTCAATTCTAATCTGTTACTCTATTTTGTCGGTAGCACTTTGCCCACCCTGATCTAGCCATGGCTAACAACAGAACTGTTACTCTCCATTCTAATCTGTTACTCTATTTTGTCAGTAGCACTTCCCTCGCTTTAATCTAGATGCTCACAACAATCAATTGTTTAGATTTATAATCCTAAACAGCTAGTCTCGATATACATCCTAAGAGACACGTGTAGGGAAAACTTACCTTGTACACCATCGTGGTGGTTGCTTGCTTGGGTTTCATCCATGGCTCTTATTGACGTTGTTCTCTAGAAGAAAAACATGTTTATTTATAACCATCTAATGAAAAAAGAGAAATGACACTTGTCATAAATCCTTTTGCATGAGTGCCACTTGTCATAATTTTTTTGCATGAGTGCCACTTGTCACTAAGCATGGATAAACCAAGCCATATGTCCTACAGCGACGGACAAATGGAGTCCGGTGGGTGGAAGGAAATTTAATGAGCATATATATGGATCCAGCAAAAAAAATGGAGGTACCATTAATGATAGTAGAAATGTTCAGCCAAAATTGCAAATAAATCCCGTTCCCAGTCATTAATGCTGCAATACCACGCTGCAAGTGACCACCCGTTAGTGACATATTTGCCTTATAGTTTTAGGGGGCAAACTGAAAGTTCACTAGATATATTTTGGGCAATTGCTACGGTACACTGAAACAACTGTGAGCCGTTGATTTAAGTAGATAAAATGAGGTATTACCTCCTACAAAGTAATACCTCAAAATAATTAAAAACTATTTTGTTAATGAAAAGAGGATAGTCATCAATAACTAACCAAAGTTGATCTCTTTTCTTGTGCGACCCAACGGACGCCGGCATGCACAGAAACGTGGTGAACGTGACCGAATGGAGAAATGATTTTTTTTATTGAACATGATAAGTTACAAATAAGGAAAGTCATAACTGCAGCTTTATACTAAACGTTCATCGAGATTTTTTTGCCTTTAAGAAATATCGATAGCGAACGTGTCCGGCACCCCTCATCCAGTTAATGTAACTTCCGATCATCGCTGCAGCTCTCCTAATCGTGTATTATCTCGCCGAACCAATCACGTACCCTGCGGAGGCGTGGGAGAGAGACTGTGCTTTTTTTATTTTATTCTTTTCATCATTTTACCTATTAGAATAATTATTTTATTTTTCTTAATTCAATGGTCTAGATCTATTTGAAGTCTTACCTCTTAGGAGGTAATTTGTGTACCGTAGCACAGCCCTATATTTTGACAATCTTTTTAAGATATCTTTATATCTGAATAGGAATAGAGAAATTATAATCACGAATAACACCCTGACCGAAACACCTGTGCTTGTTCTCCAAACCGCATGATATTAATGCATCATGTGCTTAGCTAAACTAGCAAAGGTCATGAGTCTCTCTTGCTTAGTCACATCCTTCTCTCATCCATTTCCACTTACCAACTCATGACTCAACCTTGGCTGTTTGGGCATGGAAACAGATTACATCGATTCTTCCTTTCGAAAGGAAAACAAAGACACAAATGGAGAGCACTGCTTGGTGAGCCTCAAGAGATGCAGGAAGCCTATGACACGGGCGGACTTGGCATTGTCTTGGAACTTGAAAATATTGGGCGAGCGCTCCATCTAGTTTGGGTGTGGCTAGCACTATGTAAGAAACCAACAAATAAAGAAGATATTATTATTAGAGACACGTTTTTAAAACACGAGTGTGATATAAGAGCAAAGACCTACATAGAATAGACACGTCTGATATATTTATACCCTGCGGCTGCAAACCTATTGAAGATATGGCCAATCTAATCCACGTTTGCGAAGCAAATCCATAGACCGGAAAAAAGATTGAAATTCAACGGAGCATGACAACTTCACATCCACACCCCGAGCTACCCACCTCCGCTCGTTCTCCACTCTCATCTCCACGTCATCCTCATCTTCCACCCATCCCCAAACCCTCTCTCAAATCTCTTCCACCCACCCTCAAACCCTTACTCTCCACGCCACATGTCATCTCCTTTTCTCGCTCCTCGCACTATCATGTCCCAAGGCTGCCTCTCCTTCCCCTCGCTTGCGGCCAAAGCCGCCCAAACCCTCATCGATGCCGCAATGGCGGCTTCGCCAGTCGTAGCCACAACGCTTCTCATCGTCGCCCTCACAGCAGGCAGCGGTGTGGTGTCCAATGGCTCCAGCCACCACTACAAGGCCATCGATCATATTATGCTCTATGCCAACAAGGCCGACCCCTTCTACAACCCTAGGTGAGGCCTCACTCCTCATATCCTTGTCGAGACGTGCTGGGGTGATCCGAATCCATCTGATTCATGGGATGTGAGGATTGTTCTTGCCTGATCACGTGGGGATGGTTAATGTTGGGTCTGTGCCTAACTACAGTGGTTTGGCTCTTCTTGATTTTGGTGCGCGTGTCCCAGGTGCCACGCCTTTCCTAGGTGCTTGTGCGCCATCCTTAGGGCCGTCACCGCTCATCTGGGATCCAAGGGAGGTCTCGCTAGTCCAGCGAGTTTGGAGTCCCCACGTGACGTGCCGGTTGCTGCTATAAGGGTGACCTAGGTCACAGGAAGGCAACGTTTCGTCCGTCAAGCGCCCTTTGAGGCTGGGGTCTAGACTCCTCATGATGGAGGTGTGGCACGTAGGCTTGCGTCGGGCGGCCTTTGAGAAACCAACTAGCATTTAATAGGTTGGGCGCTAGTTTCTCTGAGGCCGGTCCTTCCTACCTACTCGGTTCTACCCCGTGCTGATCCCCGCCAAGGAGGTCACCAGGTTCCGCCTCACGCCGACCTTCACTCGCTAGAAGGTTTCAAGTTCCATCGTGTCAAACCCTGCCGGAGAGGTCGGCTAGGAGCCGCCATGCTACTCAGCTTGCTTTGGGGTGTGTGGGTATGCTTTGGGGTATCTGGTGTGTGGGTATGCTTTGGTGTATTCGTGTCGAACTTATATGTCTACCTCTACTTTCTGTTATCGCATCAAACACCGACATATCTTTGGGTTTGTTTTGGCTTATCGTCCAAGGTTGCCAGGCTAAAATTTATCCAAGAGGTTTACTATGTTTGATTTAGAATTAAATTTAGTCAAAAATATATTTTAGAATTGCAATGCTTGGCAATGGTCAAACAAAACATGTAAATAAAAATTGTATTGTATGATCTAATCCAATTTAGTGTTAAACACGTCAATTTGACCACCATAGGCCGTAAACCAAACACTTTCAATTTGACCACCTTAGACTATGTAACAGTAGAACGTATAAAAGGTCATCTATAGTAAAAAACGACACTATAACTACACTGTAAACAGAGTGAAGTTTGAAATAGATGACGATGACGGTCTGTTGGAGTCTGGAGTTAGCCTAAATGTTGAATCCAAGTGGATTTCTCACATGTACATTTGACCACATGGCTTGTCTTGGCCATTCATCTTGGAACCAACGGTGAGATGAATCATAAGTAGGTGGGATAATCTTGGGGTAGGTAAAGAATAGATGATTGGAATATGGTGCATGTGAGGGAGATGGGTACTACCAGAAGAGACCCAGAAGCCTAGAACACTGATTACTTTATGGTTAATTAATAAGAACTCAGTTGATCCATTACGTTTGCTCGGTCGGCCGTAAACATTGAATCGACGCAAGCAGTGAGTGCACGTTCTCGTCACTTGACGACGCATTGACATTCTATCTCCTCTCCACCTATCGGCCGGGAGCGTTCACAGCTCTCACCATCACCACCATGGCGGCGGCGTCGCACGTTCTGATCGTCCCGTACCCAGCGCAGGGCCACATGATCCCGCTCCTCGACCTCGCTGGCCTACTAGCTTCCCGCGGCGGCCTCCGACTCACCGTCGTGGTCACGGCCGCCACTGCCCCTCTCCTCGCCCCGCTCCTGGCAGAGCACCGCGACACCGTCCGCGAGCTCGTCCTCCCGTTCCCGTCCCACCCGGCCTTCCCCGCTGGCGTGGAGAGCGCCAAGGGCTTGCCACCCACGCTCTTCGGCGCGCTCATCGTCGCCTTCGCCGGCCTCCGCGGACCGCTGCGTGACTGGGTGCGCGCCCGGTCGGACGGCCCCGACCGCGTGGTCGCCGTGCTCTCCGACTTCTTCTGCGGGTGGACGCAGCCGCTGGCGGCCGAGCTCGGCGTCCCGCGCATCGCGTTCTCGCCGTCCGCGGTGTACGGCACCGCCGTGCTGCACTCCCTGTTCCGCCGGATGCCGCGGCGCGGCGGTGACGACGACGACGACTACGAGAGCCTCGTGCCGTTCCCGGATGTCCCAGGCGCCCCGTCGTACCCGTGGCGGCAGCTGTCGCTGCTGTACCGGACGTTGAAGGACGGCGACGAGGTCTCGGCGGGCGTGAAGCGCAACTTCCTCTGGAATCTCGAGTGCTCGGCGTTCGTGTCCAACACGTTCCGGGGGCTCGAGGAGCGCTACCTCGGCGCGCCGCTCGCGGACCTGGGCTTCAGGCGCGTGCGCGCGGTCGGGCCGTTGGCGCCGGACGACGCCGACGCCGCGGCCAACCGTGGCGGGGAGACGGCCGTGGCCGCGGCGGACCTCTGCGCGTGGCTGGACGGGGTCGCCGACGACGGCTCCGTCGTGTACATCAGCTTCGGGAGCATGGCCGTGCTGCACCCGCCGCACGCGGCGGCGCTAGCGAACGCGCTGGAGCAGACCGGGGTGCCGTTCGTGTGGGCGGCCGCGCCGACGGTGGCGCTCCCGGAGGGGTTCGAGGAGCGCGTTGCGGCGGCGGGCGGGAGGGGCCGGGTGATCCGCGGGTGGGCGCCACAGGTGGCGGCGCTGCGGCACCGCGCGGTGGGGTGGTTCGTGACGCACTGCGGGTGGAACTCGGTGCTGGAGGCCTGCGCCGCCGGCGTGGCGATGCTGGCGTGGCCGATGACGGCGGAACAGTTCGTCAATGCGCGGCTGCTCGTGGACGAGGTGGGCGCCGCCGTGGCCGTGAGCTGGGGCGGGCTCCAGGCCGCGCCGGCCGCGGACGAGGTCGCGCGGGTGCTGGTGGACGCTGCAGTTTGCAAGGGGGAGGGAGGCGGCCGGTGGGTCCATGTGGCGGCGCGGGCGAAGGAGCTCGCTGAGGAGGCCGCGGTGGCGGTGAGCGAAGGCGGCGCGTCGCGGCGGGAACTGGATGAGCTGGTGCGGGAGCTGCGCGAGCTTGGGAACGAGTCATCGGCCACGTAGATGATGACGATTTGTGGAGGAGTTCGCACTTGCCAAAGTCGGCATGATCCCCTCCCCTACACATTCGATTTTGTATGAACTTTAATTTGGTGATCAGTCCAGACATGATTATGAGTTGATTACTCGTCGTCTTTTTAAACTATCGCTGTTAACGTTCAAGCGCGAGTTCGCAGTCCACATTGTGGATTTTAAACTGTTTTCGATCTCCTTTTAGCAAGGGAGCATCTAGTGCTCACTGAGGTAAAAACATGTTTTTCCTCGCGTCTGAATTTTCTCGTGCTTTGGATTTGCACTGGACAGCTGCGTATCGCCTTCGCCCTTCGTCCTTCTTTGCTGGCCTCCACCACCAGCACCACTTTGCCTTACCCTTATGCCCGTCACCATCGCACAAACTAACCGCCACCACTAATCTTCCTTAAGGCTTTGTTGAATACATTTTATCTAAAATTTAGCGTAACTAAACTGTTTAGCTAGCTAAAGTTTAGGTCACTAACCATTAGCAATTGGATGTTTGAACGGTATGAGCTAGTAGTTAGTTGATCCACTTAATTATATTATACTATGAATTAACATTTACACCCTTTAGCACACTTTTTTGGAATAATGAACTTATGGTTGGCCAAAGGGTTAGCTAAAGTTTAGCCCGTTTATTTGCTATATTGTTTGAATGCAAATGGACAAAATTTTTAGTGGCTAAAGTTTATCTCTTGTATTCAAAGTTTCAAACACACCATAAGTTTAAGTTCGCTAGATTTGAGCAACCTCTACCGCTAAAATCCACTGTTCATCTATATGGATGTTTAAACCATTTACACACTGTATAAACGCTACATGGTGTTTTACCATACAGTTTTATGGTCTAAATGGTGATTATATGGTAACATTTTTTACACGACCATTTAACGGTCTATGCGCCATGTAGCCGACGTTGAGCTATCACTCTGTCTAATCATGTCTTAGTGTGACATCTATTATAAAATACTAAATTTACTAACTTTTAATATGAAATAGAAACCTATGACTCATTAGACATAGTGAATAGACCGAATGGTATGGTACGTCCTATACACTTTGACATACATCGGACCATACATCCCTTGTACTTGCCAGGTAGCCGTTAAACTAGCTGTTATGCTTCAAAGGTCCGACATTTAGTACGGTCACCGTACCATCCGGTCCATTATCTTCACCGTTGCTCCAATCTTTACACCTTTGGCAAAACATAGCTTGATATTTAGTACGGTCTTAAATACTATACAATTTGGTCCATTATATCTCCCATGGCTCTTTCCATGTCACCTGCTGGAATGCTCCGATCTATTCAACTTTGGAGGGTCAAATCTTCCAGTCCATGTACCATAGTCACACGGTTCGGGATCGAAACCGCGTTCCACGATCCTGGTTCATTGTCCCGGTTCGCGGGTCGGGGTCGACTAGGGTCGACGTCCCAAAACTCAGTGGTTCCACGCTCTGTGTTTCTTCACCAATTTTCTCATTCAATTTACACCTTTGAACCTCCTTCGACCCGGGTCATCGGCCCATTGTCCACGGGTTCACGTACCAAATCTCTGAATCTCGTACCAAAGGGGGATACCCCTACTGTACCACGTTTTTTTTTCAAGCGTCGACCCTCGACCCGCGACTTCGTTCCTCGACCCCGTCGACACGGGTACTTTGTGACTATGCCTTGTACCCTTGCAGCTTTGCCCTCTTCAGCACGAAATGGTCCTCATTAAAACATTATTTGGGGGATTAGGATCAGTTTCTTTGTTGGTTTACTTTCTTAACATCCATCATATTGATGAATGAAGGTAGGACCGATGCCTAAGAGGGAGAGTGAATTAGGATTTCTAAAAACAAAGCTTACTAAAAACTACAACTACTAAGCAAAACCTATGCAAGTAATTCTAGCTATGTGCACTAAGGTTTTGCTAAGTGTTGCTACTTCTACCGTGGCCAAGTCTTGCAACCTAGTTCCACCTAAAAACTAACCTATCAAGCTAATCTAGGATGTAAGCACACAATTGCAAGAAAATAAATGCGGAAGCTAAAGAGAAGGGATAGAGAATGCAAACTCCCGATGACGATGATGATAGTACACGGTGAGGACACGTCGATGTTTTTCCCAAAGTTCGGGGAGACTCGCGGTCTCTACCCCTACGTCCTCGTTGGTGCTCTACTAAGGGCTTTGCTCACGCGTGGTCCTCAAAGGAACACGGCCTCACCCTTTGCAAGGGTAGAGGATGGAAAAGTGACTTTCGCGGAAGTCAAGCCACCACGGTCGGGTCTCCGGATATCCTCGGTACACACCCACCCGAACCTATCTCTCGCATGGTCGTCCCATACCACGGCCTCGCCCACGCAAGGGTAGAGGATGGATAGATCGTTGGGGTCTTCCAAGTCCTTCTCGCGGAGCTACCCCACCGTCGCCACTATGAGAAGCTTCGGCCAACTAGCCGAGGGCCTTCCTCCCTCTCACAAGATGGTGGCGGCCACTCCACACTCCGGAGGGTCTCACAAGACTTACAGCCGCACTTGATACAAGGTCATGCACGCAGGCATAGATACTAGATAAATAGGCCTAAGCCAAGATGCTAACAAGCTCTCACTGTGCCGAGATGTGTCTATTTGCTCATATGATGGTTGGGCTCACAAATGTGGTTGCTACACTTCAAATGTGCATGGAAATGTGTCTCAACACTTGTGCTAGGCTCAGGATGCTCCAACCACAAGTGGGAGGCCAGCCAAGGGGGTATATATAGCCTCCTCCCCAAAAACTAGCCGTTGGGGCCATGTTTCATTTTTTTGCGTCATCAGGGTGAAAACTCCACTGTCTCCAGTCGACTGTTGCACTGGATTTATAGCCGTTGGGGGCCACCGGACTGTCCGGTGGCACCACTGGACTGTCCGACGGTGAGCCACCGGACTATCCGGTGTGTTGTAGCGCCGAGTCTTCAATCGTGATTGTCCTCGATTTATATCGTCCGGTGGCACCGCTGGACTGTCCGGCTGTGAGCCACCGGACTGTCCGGCGGTGGGTTTTGCCCGGACTTTGTCTCTGCCTTCTCAGTCTATATCGTCTGGTGGAGCACCGGACTGTCCGGTGGTGAGCCACCGGACTGTCCGGTGCAAGGATTTTGCACCGGTTCTTCAGCTCTAGGCTCGGCTCCTTGTAGGCACCGGACTGTCCGGTGCATGCATCTTCTTCTGTCTTTGAGCCAAAAAATCGGCCCGCTGACCGGCCAGCGGGACCGCTGAGTCAGGACCCTTGCTTGCAATTTGATGGCGGCTTGGGTCTTCTCTTGTGCCTTGTATATCCTCATTTGGGGTGTTTGTACCCCAAGTCCACCGTTTACACCCTGGGACTTTAGACAAAAATACTTGTACACAAATATTAGTCCCATGGCACGTGTTGTCAATTCAACCACCAAAATCACATATGGGAACTAAGCACAAGGCTCAGGGCCCATTTTTCTTACAATCTCCCCCTTTTTGGTGATTGATGACAACACGACCAAGCAAGCAACAAAAGATATAAATTGAAGAACACAACCAAGCTACTTGCTAGGATGCAATGCAAAGGCAAGATCAAAGATACTAATTGAAATATGCAATAATACCAATTGACATTTTATTCCACCAAAGATTGGAAGAATTTGCTCATGTTTTGCCCTTGCCATGATCTTGTCCCCTCTTGTGGTCAATGGACATAAGGCTCCCCCTTACTCCAATGCCACTTCCCTCTTATTGTTGGACCATTGCCTTGATCTTGCTCTACATTTCTCCCCCATTGTTCTTGATCATGCGGCAACACCCTTTGGTCCTCTTGGATCTTCCCTTTCCGGTTTATGTTTAACTCCTTGCATGCTTGCTTGGGTCCACAATTTCTCCCCCTTTGGAATCAAACACCAAAAAGGAGAGCATTAAAAGCACAAGGGAGAGTCCCACACACTACGATCCTTAAGATATGGAAGTCAAATGGATCACAATGCATGAGACTCACATAACATAGGCTAAACTCCCCCTAAAAGTGTGCATACATAAGATGGTAGACGAACCATATGCACATTTAGTCAATTAAGACAAGGGAAAGCTTAAACTATATTACGCACGAAGGTAGCTCTAGATAATTGAAATGTGCACCAAGAAAGGTGTTACCAAGTTGAAGCCCATTTTTCTTTAACTTCATGCGTACCTTTGAGAACATGGGTGAGACTACACACATGATAAACTTGAAAACATTGTAAGTCTCGAAGTAACAAACCATAGGATGGACTTCCCCTAAATATGTGCATACAAGCTTTGAATTACTTGTGAGAACCATGCACTAGACGTTAAGTCCATTGGAGGAGCTCACCCTATGATTTGGACCTAAACTAAGAAACCATGTAGGTTGCTCATGGGTTAGTCAAGAGACACAAGCAACCTACCATAAGATAGCCGAGGCATGCATTACTTGAAATTAAATATGCTCATGCAAACCTAGGCAAGAAAAGTAATTAGAAGCTAAAGGAAATACCAAAAGAAAACAAGCCTAGTTACCAACACAAGAAGGACTTGGGTATATGATGAATTTCTTCACTCGGCTTTGTAACTTGAAACCTTATATCCGAATGTAACCAAGTCTCCAAGTCCTCCTTGCCCTTGTAGCTCTACGATGCTTTGGAAATGACGGCCTTCTTTTGTTTTCCCTCTCTCTTGATGGCCTCCTCTCTTCTTTTTAACTTGCACATGTAGGATTTGAGGCCTTCTTTGTTGCAAAGAAGCATACCACGGTTTGACTCTCCTCAACTTCTTCACCACCTTGAGGCGATTATCTTGAGAAAGTTGGGCTTGCTCCTTTTGACCTCAATTTCCTCCTCCCTACAAGTTTCTTCATACCAACTAACAAACGGCTTGCAAGGGGGTGAGTGAGGTTTAACATTTAAATCAAAGCAAGAGGTAGAAGCATCCTTTTTAGATTTTTCAAAAGAGAGTGTGGATGCATCACTTGAAGCAGCTTTTAATTCAAAAGCCTCAATTTTGTTTGTTAGCTCATCATTATAGTCTAGGACCATATCAAACTTGAGCACCAATTCTTCATAATTGGTTGATGAGTTAGCCAATTGAGCTTTAAGACTCTCGTTTTCACAAATTAATCTAGCTACTTTTTGTTCAAGCTCAAAAGGGGAGAGGGCACTATCATCACTTTCATTTTTACCTTTGGCCAAAAGGCATTTGTGTGATGTAGAGGATGATTTGCGCGAAGTAGACTTGTGGGAGTGCTTTTTATGATGATCTTCATCGCTTGACACGTCTACCTACATGCCGATGCTTATAAGCGCCTTGTGCCTATCTCTTTGTTTTTTTTTCCTTCTTCTTGAGCTTGTGCCTCTTCTTCTTCTTTTCCTCCTTGGCAATGATAGGACATGAATCCATATAATGCCCTTTCTCACCACATCCAAAGCTACCACCTCTTCTTTCCTTCTTCCTTTGGCGGTTGTACTCAATTTCCTCAATGGTGATAGGGACGCCCTTAGAGTTGAGCTTCTTCAATGCCTTCTCCATCCTCTTGATCAACATTGTAATTTCTTCTTCATCATCATCGGAGGAGGAGCGTTGCGCTTGATCATCTTCATCACTATCTTCTTCTTCTTCACTTGAGCTTGAGCTTGTTTCTTTCTTGCTTTTGCTCTTCTCCATCTTCTTCTTTTCACCATGAATGGTAAGTGCATGTGACTTGGATGGAGAGGTGTCTTGGCCAATCCCTTGGTATTGCTCAAATGCAATGATCTTGCCAAAAACCTTGGTGGGCGTCAAGGTGCTCATATCTTGTTGAAGAAGATAGGTGGTGATGCTTGCATATTTGTCTTTTGGAAGCACTTCGACGATCTTTCTTGCAACATCGGCATCATTTAGCTTGGTTTCACCTATTGAATTGAACTCATTGACAATAAAATTTAGGCGCGAGTACATGTCATTAGCCAATTCATTAGGAAGCATAGTAAAGGAATTTAAAGCACGCTTAACCAAGCCAAGCTTTTGCTCCTTGACGTCACTTGTGCCGCCATGGAGTGCTTGAAGCAATTCCCAAATCTCATGAGCGCTTTAGAGGCTACATACTTTACTAAATACATCAATGCTCAAAGACCCGAACAAAATGTCACGAGCAATGGCATTGAATTGTATTTCTTTCTCATCGGCTTTGGTCGGTTTTGCCGGCCGAGAGAGGGGTTTCGTTCCTTTCTTCGTCACTCTCCAAACATCCAACCCTACGGCCTCTAGATAACTAGCCATTCTAATACGCCAATAGGGGTAGTTCGTGCCGTCAAAGTGAGGAGCGCTACTGGTACTCATCCTCCCACTCTAAGACGTCTCTAGTACTCAATCTGACAGTGAAGCCAAAAAATCCAAATATGAGTTGTGAGTTCTTATGACAATAAAATGCACTGGATTTATAGCCGTTGGAGGCCACCGGACTGTCCGGTGGCTCACCACCGGACTGTCCGGCGGTGGGTTTTGCCCGGACTTTGCCTCTGCCTTCTCAGTCTATAACGTCCGGTGGAGCACCAGACTGTCCGGTGGTGAGCCACCGGACTGTCTGGTGCAAGGATTTTGCACCGGTTCTTCAGCTCTAGGCTCGGCTCCTTGTAGGCACCGGACTGTCCGGTGCTGCACCACCGGACTGTCCGGTGCATGCATCTTCTTCTGTCTTTAAGCCAAAAAATCGGCCCGCTGACCGGCCAGCAGGACCGCTGAGTCAGGACCCTTACTTGCAACTTGATGGCGGCTTGGGACTTCTCTTGTGCCTTTTAGATCCTCATTTGAGGTGTTTGTACCCCAAGTCCAACGTTTACACCCTGGGACTTTAGACAAAAATACTTGTACACAAATATTAGTCCCATGGCACGTGTCGTCAATTCAACCACCAAAATCACATATGGGAACTAAGCACAAGACTTAGGGCCCATTGTCCTTACAATGAACATCAAAGTTTGTATGTTCATGTAGTGGTAGGAGAAGTGGGGAGAGAGGTTTGGTGGAGATGGACAGATTCACTACTCCTAGTTTGTCTTCTCATGGGAGAGAGGTTTGGTGGAGATGGACAGATTCACTACTCCTAGTTTGTCTTCTCAATCTATTTATGCCACATTTTCCTAGGCTTCTACGACAATGGCAGGAGGAAAGAATAATGGAGAAGCAACAGGGATGAGAAATTTCAAGATAAAAGTTGGACCAGATGTTCTATTTCATGTGAAACTCTATGGAAGAACATTTCTTTTTCCACCGCAATGGAAGACAAGATCCCTCTTCTATAAAAAAAAAAAACCTTAAATCCAAACTGATTTTAGAGGGCTTGACCAGCCAAAGCTGTTTTAGCAAAGCATACATACGGTGTGTATACTATCAGTACCGTCCACATTTTAAACTCTTTTGATGTTTTGGGCACTCATTTAGGGAAGCTGATCCCCTGACTTTGATCCCATGCATTTGGCTCACTGCCATGCGGGCCCCACCTCACGTGGGGCCCACACGCAGTGACTCAACTGCTGGGGGACCAAAGTCAGGCGAGTCTCATGCCTAACTGAGTGCAGTTTAAAAATAAACTGTATGCTTAGGGCCTGTTTGAATCCAGGTGACTAAAACAAAACTGACTAAAATTCCAAACAGGAGGGACTAAAAACTGATTAAAATGCAAAAACTGACTAAATCTCTTCTAGTCGCCAAGGAGGAGCTAAAAAGTGAATAAAGCCCCCCTTTTCCACCCTTGCCCTTGGTCCCCACTCTCTCTCTTCCCTTTCTCTCTCTTCCCTCGCGCGCGACGGGCCGACGCCCCGCCTCGCCTCGCACCGACGCCTGCCGCCGGCCGCGCCTCGCCTCGCCGTCCGCCGCCACCTCCCCTCTGCCTCGCCTCGCGTCGACGCCCACTTCGGTGGATAGGAGAGAGGAGGAGAAAGGCATGAGGAAGGCCGCCGTCCGCATCAGTGGATGGAAGAGAGGAGGAGAAGGGCGTGAGGAAAAGGGCATTTGAGTCATTGTTCACAGCAATAATGCCTTTAGCCCCTATTAGTTACTGAATACAAACAGGAGTAACTAAAGGTTTAAAGATTTAGTCCCTGGTTTTAATCATTTTGGCAAAGGTAACTCGCACTCGGAGGCTCTCGTAGACAGGCGAGTCTCCAACAGCGCGCAGCCTGGGCCGGGCCGACGCACATCCGTGCAGCCAAAAATACTCCGGTCGGCAGAGCTGCTCCCTCCCCCGACCGTTGGGGTTCAAACACGCCAATCCGACCGTTACCCCATAAAAAAACACCCCAAAATCCCCTGCGCGCCCGCACGGATGCCAGAGTGCCAGCCGCCCACCCGCTTCCTCCCTCCCACCATGCTCTGCTCCACCTCTCTGTCCTCTGCTCTCACAAGCCCAGCTCGCATTAAACCACTCGCGCGCTCCACCGCATGACCCGGGCACCCTTTTCCCTCCACCACCAATGGCCGCCGCTCTCCTCCCCTTACTGCCGCTCTTGCTGCTGACGCTGGCGGCGCCGCCGGCCGCCGCTGCAGCCGCTTTGGCAACGGCGGCGGCGGCAGTGGCGGGAGTAGCCAAGAACGTGACCATCGACTCCGCGACGCTGTCCTTCGCGGACCTCGTCCTGCTGGGGGACTCCTTCCTCCGCAACGGCTCCGTCGGCCTCACCCGGGACACCGGCGTGCCCTCCTCCAGCGCCGGCACCGTCCTCTGCACCCAGCCCGTCGCGTTCCGGGACCACCGCGGCGACGGCGCCAACGCCACCGCGTCGTTCGCCGCGAGGTTCTCCTTCGTCATCGCCAACCCCAACGCGGGCGCCGCGGGGGGCGACGGCATCGCCTTCTTCATCTCCCCCGCCCGCGCCACGCTCGGCGCCACCGGCGGCTACCTCGGCGTCTTCAACTCCTCCGCCTCCGCCTCCGCCGCGCCCAAGAACGGGTCCGGGTCCGCCATCCTCGCCGTCGAGTTCGACACCATGGCCAACCCGGAGTTCGCCGACCCCAGCGACAACCACGTCGGCCTGGACATCGGCTCCCCGGTCTCCGTCGCCGCGACCGACCTCGCCGCGTCCGGGATCGACCTCAGGAGCGGCAACCTCACGACGGCGTGGATCGACTACCGCAGCGCCGACCGCCGCCTGGAGGTGTTCCTGAGCTACGCCGCGGCCGCCAAGCCGACGCGGCCGGTCCTCTCCGTCGCCGTCGACCTCTCGGCGTACCTCAAGGACGCCATGTACGTCGGCTTCTCGGCGTCCACGGAGGGGAGCACGCAGCAGCACACCATCAAAGAGTGGACCTTCCGGACGTTCGGCTTCCCGTCCACGGCCAACTCCTCCTTCGAATCGAACGCCACCAGCAACTCATCCGAGCAGGCCGTGCCCGTCTCCGCCGCGCCCCGCAGGAGGGTCGGTCTCGCGCTCGGCATCCTCGGCCCCGTCGCGCTCGCCGTCGCCTTCGTGTTCTTCGCCTGGGTGTCCATCAAGAAGGTCGTCGAGCTCACCACCAGGAACGACGCCGCCTTCTCCCCTGAACTGCTCAAGGGCCCCAGGAAGTTCAGCTACAAGGAACTGAGCGTGGCCACCAGAGGGTTCCACGCCAGCAGGATCGTCGGGAAGGGCGCGTTCGGGACGGTGTACAAGGCCGCCATGCCGGGCGCGTCCACGGCCTACGCCGTGAAGCGGTCGACGCAGGCGCACCAGAGCCGGAGCGAGTTCGTCGCCGAGCTCTCCGTCATCGCCTGCCTCCGGCACAAGAACCTAGTCCAGCTCGAGGGGTGGTGCGACGACAAGGGCGAGCTGCTGCTCGTGTACGAGTACATGCCCAACGGCAGCCTGGACAAGGCGCTCTACGGCGAGCCGTGCACGCTGTCGTGGCCGCAGCGGTACACAGTCGCCGCCGGCATCGCGTCGGTGCTGTCGTACCTCCACCAGGAGTGCGAGCAGCGCGTGATCCACCGGGACATCAAGACCAGCAACATCCTGCTGGACGGCAACTTGAGCCCGCGCCTCGGCGACTTCGGGCTCGCCAGGCTCATGGACCACAACAAGAGCCCCGTGTCCACGCTCACCGCGGGGACCATGGGCTACCTCGCGCCGGAGTACCTGCAGTCCGGCAAGGCCACCGAGCAGACCGACGTGTTCAGTTACGGCGTCGTGGTCCTCGAGGTGTGTTGTGGGAGGCGCCCCATCGACAAGGACGAGAGCGGCGGCGGGGGCGTCAAGAATGTGAACCTGGTGGACTGGGTGTGGCGCCTCCATGGCGAAGACCGGCTCATCGAGGCCGCAGACTCGCGGCTGGCTGGCGAGTTCGACCGGGACGAGATGCTGCGGCTGCTGCTCGTGGGACTGAGCTGCGCCAATCCCAACTGCGAGGAGCGGCCGGCAATGCGGCGGGTCGTGCAGATCCTGAACCGGGAGGCAGAACCGGCGCCCGTGCCGCGCAAGAAGCCACTGCTGGTGTTCAGCTCTAGCGCATCCATCAAGCTGCAGGAGATCGCCTTCTCCTGTGGCGACGAAGTCAGAGGCGGCTACTCCATGGCCAAGCCGACATCGCCAAAGTCTGAGGGAGCCGACATTGAACGGTGATACGAAGCAGTTCATATGAATTATACTACAGATTTGTTGGTTCGGTATGTTCATAAGGGGAATATAGGTAATAATCCCCATTTGTTGCATGAGTCTTGAAATTGCTGATGAAGGGCCAGGCCAATGTTGGAGGCTGCATTGAAGCCTGATACCAAGCAATCAGTTTACTGATAGTCTGATAGATAGTGAATTACTACTTGTGTGATTCCTATATGCATTTGTGGCGTGTTCATGAGGGGAATATAGGTAATAATCCCCCCTGTTGTATGACTGCTAAATACTGAATAATCGAGTCATTTTGACTAAAAAATGCAGTGTGTCCTCTGTCAGGAAGCATTGACTCTGATTCTATGAATTTGAGCAAATCCATGATCAGATTCAGAGATCAATCAAACTGGTATTTTGGATAAAAGAACACTTGCATTGCAGTTCAGCAACTCTCATAAGTCAAGACATTATGAGAAACTTTTCTATTTAGCTTTTTTAAGCTAAAATTTTAATAACTGCACTTGCAAAACGAATTCTTTTACTAGAAACCTTTTGTTCATGTCATGTAAAGCCTAAAGGCATGACCAGATCAAGTTATGAATGTGAGTAGTGAAAAAGTTACTGCTCAGAAATTTAATTTTAACATGTTATATTTCAAATTCTGGATTTAAAAGGATAAATAAAATAATTCGACCTTGTGAACTATGGATTGGCATCTTCAGACACTAGTCTTTCTGTCGGCTCTAAGACTATTATTAAAAGGACGCCGGGTTACAGGTAAAATTATTGTGCTGACAGTGAATTACTTACTAGTAATAATCCCCGCTGTTGTATCAGTGTTAAATACAGAATGATCGAGTCATCTTAGCTAAAAATGGCAGGGTATCTGCCGCCACGAAGCATCGACAGAGTTTGTGCAATCCATGATCAGATTCAGAGATGAATCACACTGGTTGTGATAAAAAGAACACTAGGTTATGACAAATCGGCAACTATCATAAGTCACTAAAAAAATAAAACACCCTATCGGGAGCTCTACCAATCATACTAAGTGAAAATTATTGAATTGCAAAGATGATCTAAAGTAAGAGTTCTGCTATTATGACAGAAATAACACAACAAAAATATGGGATTTTATAGACATACGAAAGTTGGAACACGAAGCCAAGCATAAATACGAAAACATTTCAAAAATTCATCTATTTTTTTCTTTTTTGTCTGATGCAATAAAGTAGTTCAAAGGAAAATTTATGCTATTGCTTGCTTGTGTAGTAAAAAATGCACACTGCTCTGTCTATGTCAAAAAATAGAGCAAAAATTCTAATAGAAAGTACGATCTACACTATTTAAAATTTAAAAACAAGAGATGGGTCTGTTAGTGGTTCAAAACACAGAAACCCGATGAACAGGCGCATAAACAACTTTTTTGTAGGGGAAGGTGCATAAACACTGTGGGTTGTAATTGGGTGCAAGTAGAACAAAAATCATTTAACAGGCCCAACGCACTAAGGCTGCCCATTAAAGTAGGTACTCTTGGATTGGAGTGTTTTTGGAGGGATTGGAATGTGTTTAAATCCCAATAGATCAAAATCTCCCTCAATCCACTCCAATCCTTCCCAATTCAATGTTACCCAAACTAGGCCTAACACATATGGAATGTCACATAGCCCTACAGACAATAGAAAATAGTAGTAGTTTAGTAGACTATAAGATTATAATCCAATAAAGAGAAAATGTGATTGAAGGCGAAGCTAAAAATTGGTCATGTTTAGTACAGCCCCAGCAAGCTCTCATCCAAGATGGCTCTGGCCTACTCTTGTTTGATGATGCGGCTTTTTTATAACTAATGCCTTTTGAAAAAAAAAACGTTTGGTAAAACGATTTTTCGGTGGTAATGCAGAGACACAAAATAAATAGAGAGGTAGGAAAAGCTATGTGAAGCATATTTTTTAGCTTCTCCTCTCTAATGTGATTGTTTTACTATTTTTTAGGGCTTGTTGAACGATTTTTTACTGTTTGGCTGGGCACGGTCGTAAGCTGGTGGAGAAGCTCTTGTTGGGATTGTGTGTCGCGCATCTAGTGCCCAAATCCCATAACCACTAGGGTTCTTGGTGTGGAGTTCGTGACAGTTCGGATCTCGTGATTCATAGGAGGGAGAGGGAGACAAAACATAGATACGAGTACCTTGGGTCTTGGAGAGCTCGACCGGTGCGCGTAGGCAAGACGTCCATGGAGACGGTGGCAGTGGCGTTTCCCTCCACTCCCGCACCAAGGAGATCGGTCCTTTCTGGTCTGTCGCGAGTGGGGCAGCGAACGTTGGTTCGCGTGCCACTCGTGGCTCTTGTTTTATAGCGGTGCGGTGTGGAAGGGGGCCACAACCTTAAGGGGATTTTGGGCCTCCGATCAAGACCTTAGTTCCAGATCTGGGCCCGGTCAGGACGTCTCACTTCCAAGCCCGAGATCAATCCAACATTCTCCCCCTTGATCTCGGTCTTTCTTGTTCCTACAACTTCTGTGCTCCATTCCTTGATAGATCAATATATCGAGACCAATGCGTTGCAGACGGCCAGTTACGTGCCACTGAACTCATCGACTACAATACACATTTCTATTTTGGAATGAGGCTCTTTTCATTTCCTCTTGAGACGGTCGTTCAATTAGCCCAAAATCCAGAATCGTAGGTTTTCCAATACCCCAATTGCCGGCTGCGTGTTCTCTGAACGCGCTGGGTGGAATACCTTAGTGAGCGGATTCGCGAGCATCCTCTCAACTATCATGTGCTCATTCTTGATTGTCTGATTCTGGATTTTTCTCTTCACAACATAATGTCAATGTGCCTAGCGGACACACTTATCTTCTTGTTGTGATAATACAATACACTGCCGACTCATTGTCGCAGTATGTCTTCAAGTGGTATTTCAATAATGTCAACCACTCTTAATCCGGGTATAATTTCATTTAGTAACATCGTCTGCCCCGTTGCCTCATGATAAGCTACAAGTTTCAGTGTACATTGTCGACGATGTAACAACTGACTATTTATAGCTCTTTTCTGTATCCTGCCTCCTCCTGTTGGAGTAAGCATATATCCAGACGTGGACTTCACGATGTCTCTGCACCTTGTCCAGTCTGTATCTTTATAGCCCAAAGATCTCTATGGCATCTGTCTTTCTATAAATCATCATGAGGTTTTTTGTCCCTTGTAATAATCACAAGGTTTTTAGTTATTCAGTGAAATATCCCGGTCATAAAAGTAAGTCAAGGCGAGTGCATATTCGAGCACACATTTTGCCTCCGATCGTTGAAGCATATGGAATTAATTCCATCTAATCAATCTCATTTTCTTGTGTCACTTTCACCTCATCTATCTCATGTTCTTGTGACACTTTCATCTCATCTGTCGCCCTTGACTATTGGAGCAGACGCTGCATTACAGCTTGCATACTATGTCTATTTAAAACATTTTTCTACAATGCTCTTGTTTCTGTCTCTGTGGATTTGAATCTTCAAGACACAGGGTGCCTATCCCACATCTTTCATATCATGATTTGAGGACAAGAAATTTCTTTGTCTTTAGCAGTAAATGCTTATCGTTGCTAGCTAGCAGAATATCATCTGCATACAACATTAGGAAGTAATACCTCCAATTCTTTAATCCTTGCATAAATGCAATGCAATTGTCCTCCTCTTCCAAAGATCAAACTTTCTAATAGTCTTATCCAAACTTTAGGCACTAACACCTAGAAGCTTGATTCAAACCCATAAATAGGATTTTCTTTGGGTGGCAACCCACATTTCCTTTTTCTTTCATGACAAAAAACTTTAGGTTGAGTCATATAAATGTTTTCTTTCAGCTCTTCATTCAGAAGTGCTATGTTCACATCCGATTGATCTAATTCTGAATCAAGTAAGCAACTAGTCCCATAATGATTCTAAATGAGCCTTTTCGATGAAACATCGAGAAGGTTTCATCATAATCGATTTCTTGTTCTTGAGTAAAGCCAGTTGTCACCAACCTTACCTTCTATGTTTCTTTATTCCTTTTGGAGTCTCTCTCAATCTTGTAGACCAAAAGAAATAGCTACGGTCTTGACTCCTTTAGGAACTTCTTCTTGAAACATATTGCATTCAACTCACATATTTAATGTCATCTTCTATGGCACCAAGCCATTTTCATACCAAGAGGGATCTCCCTCTAAGGGTATATTTTTATTGAGATATGTCACATAGCCGTTAGGAATCATTGATCTCTAACTTTCTTATAAGCACGTCTTATTTTATTTCTGTTTGGCTGCTCTGGTGGTGGATCGTCAGCTATAGTCACACCCACAGTAAGAGCCAGAGGCTCAGACACTGTTTAAGTCAAGAGTTTCTTGTTCAATCATTTGTCTTGCTTGACGAGCCAATATCCACAGCAGGGGTCACAACAACAGTCATTTAAAACAGAGGTGCGACCTCAGCAGGTATCGAGAAATATGGTTCTTCTACCATCGGAATTGGGATGTACATCCTCTACTCCTCAAGGTTCATTTCTCAGAATACCATGCTCTCCCAGATCTTGTCATTTTCTAGAAACAATAAGCTTCTCGTTTCTATATAGTTCGTATGTCTATCTTGACAGTGAGAATTGAAACACTTCAATCTTTCAGGTTAGCCAATGGAAATGGCACCTTACTATCTTCTCATACAATCTCCCTTGAGCAGGGAATGGCAAGTCACTGTCTTTTCATCTTATCTTCCTTGGGCAGGGTAAAAAATTTTAGTCTCTGATGGATAGGTCTAAACTACAAATAGTTTATCGCGGGCTTTATCTTTATCTTAATCAGTATCTTAAATACTCATGTACTTGGAATTTGATTAAAACTATGGACGGCGGTTTTGAATACCCTCTATCCACAGGTTTGCTCGATGTCATATATCGGGGATCTAGGTCATTCTCTTGCAAGCATCTTGCAAGGGGTTCCTGAAACTTGTCAATATGGTGTATGGCGACCGTAGTACTCCCCCACGATCGGATATCACCTCTTTAGTCTTTAAGACATGCTCTTACTAAAATTTTTCTATGCAATCAATGCATCATTCTATGTCTATAAAGTCTGTCTATGCAATCAAAGTCTACAAAATCTAGTGGATGGGGAGTTTCTGGTTTTAATCAACCAAACTTTCATATTCTCCTCCTCGAAATGTGGCCTAAGCAATAGACACAATTTCGACGAAAGTTTATCCACCATATCATTTCTTGCTTATAGCAACGGATGTATCTTTGTCTTTTCAACTTTGCACTAGGAAAGCAAAAAAGAATGTCTCATCATGAGACTTAAATTCTTTTAAATTCATTTATCGCATTCACAAAACATCGCTCTGGGAAAACAAATAAGTCTATGTCTCGTCGGAAGGCGAGACTCTCATCCTCATTATTACACTGAATAATGTATTCATGATTCCCAACATCGCAATGAATGTTGTCAGTTTTCTATCATAATATCTGAAATCATGTTTCCCACAAAGAGAAAACATATAGAGTATCTTACATACAAAGCCGTTATCTAAGTATCATCAATTTCTAGAAGAAATCTCTATGGCTTTGACATAACATTCTCACAGAATCATTTCTTCTCGTAGCACATACAAGTACATACATGAATTGGAAAATATATCATCTTTCTCTTGTTGTCTATATCTTGGAGCTGGTGTCTGTGGTGCTGGCTCTAGTTCACTTAGAGCACTCACCATGTCATCTTTCTCAGGCCAACTGGAGTTGTCACTCCGTTTAGCAATTCTATGATCCTCAATTCTCTGAGGGTCATAATGTCATTCGAGCCTTCATAGAAAAAACAAATATATAAGATCATGATAGGCTCATTAAATATTGTCTCTGAAACAAGTGTCTTGCATGAATTAAACTCAACGTTGGTCAAGATTAAACATGCTCAAAAGTCATTCTCTGTAAGAAGAAATATCTCGCATGAGTTAATACTTAACGTTGGTCAAGTTTATAACACACGAACAAATTCTCTTTTCAATCTTCAGAGATAAGTATCTTTTCAGCTTTCTGGCATGAATTCATCGTTGGATGAAAATAGATCTCAAAATCATAATCTAATCATGACTCATCATTAAAATTTCAACATTGGTTAAAATTAACGAATAAGCCATAAATCCATTATCAACATGCATTTCTCTATTAATTATCCATGTTGATTTCAAACTCATCTGAGAAAAGCATATTTATTATCTTTGCAGCGGAAACATAATCTAAAATTCTGTATCATATCTCAGCTCCAAGAAGGATCTATTCTAATCATCATTAAGCATATAGCAATCTCTGAATTTCTGCAGCGGAAGCCTGCATCTTAATCTTTCTATGAATTTCCATGGTTTTTCTGTGCACCCAAAAATGCATAAAACAATATCTAGAAAAAACTTTATTTACTATTTCTGGCGAGGGGGAACATTAGACTTTTCCGGTTTTCTCTCCGGCCGAAATCAGCCCAACAGACCGGTCTGGCCTGCTAGGGCGGCGCCCGCACCACCGCCCCCCAGCACCAGGCCGCAACTTGGGCCTGGGCCGGGAAAGCGGCCCGTGGCGGGTCACCGTCCCCTCCCGCCTCACTCTGAGCCATCGGATCAGATCCAACGGTCGGCAATCCTCCGAGCATGGTATATAACCCGGAAATTTCGCCGGAGGGGTGAAACCCTAGCTCATTTCGTTCCCACCCGCAGCAGCCTCTTCTCACCTCCTCGGCCGGCGATGCGGCGCGGATGAGGCCGGGCGGTGGCGAGGCCATCACTGTTGGAGCGGCAGCTGCGGCGGCGCCTCTTCTTCCTCTCCCTGCGCCGCAACTCTTCTCCACCGCCGCTCCCTCCCCCTTTCTTCACCGGCTCCGGCGAGCGAGAGAGGAGCGGCAACGAGGCGGCGCCGCCCGCTGGGCCCTTCGCCAGCGCGCGCGTCCACCCGAGGGTTGGGCGTGCCGCCGTCGAGTGGCCCCGCGGCGGTGCCTTCTTGGCCCGGCCGTGCGCGCACGCGGCGGCCAGCAACGAACGCCGCCTCGATCCTCGACTGCCGGCGACGGCGACGGCGACACAGGCCGGTGCGGCAGCGAGGTAAGTCTCCTCTACGGCGCAGGAGGATTCTTAGGGTTAGGGTTTGGTGATTCCCTCCCCTTCTTTTCTGTGTTCTTGATCCGAGGATCAACAGTTAGGGTTAGGAAATTCGATCCCTTTCCCTTTTGCTGCCCGGGTCCGAGCCCAAGAGCTCAAAGTCCGGTCGATTTCATTAGAAATCTTTCGAATCCCGTTCTTTTCTTCTCAGACCCGAGCCCAAGGCTCAAGATCCTGTATGTTCTGGACAATGTCGAGCCAACAGCTCATGATCCAAACGGATCTTTGTTCTATCCTCGTCTATTTCTTCTCCAATGTCTTGACCCGAAGGTCAATAATCCCTCTAGGGTTCGGGATCGGGCAACCCTGGCTCTTGATACCAATTGTTGGGATTGTGTGTCGCGGATCTAGTGCCCAAATCCCATAACCACTAGGGTTCTTGGTGTGGAGTTCGTGACAGTTCGGATCTCGTGATTCATAGGAGGGAGAGGGAAACAAAACATAGATACGAGTACCTTGGGTCTTGGAGAGCTCGACCGGTGCGCGTAGGCAACGGGGTATCCACGGTAGACGTCCATGGAGACGGTGGCAGTGGCGTTTCCCTCCACTCCCGCACCAAGGAGATCGGTCCTTTCTGGTCTGTCGCGAGTGGGGCAGCGAACGTTGGTTCACGTGCCACTCGTGGCTCTTGTTTTATAGCGGTGCGGTGTGGAAGGAGGCCACAACCTTAGGGGGATTTTGGGCCTCCGATCAAGACCTTAGTTCTAGATCTGGGCCCGGTCAGGACGTCTCCCTTCCAAGCCCGAGATCAATCCAACAGCTCTATGAGAAGCTATCGTTTGGACTTTGAAGAACGACAACAGTGATGGTATGTAATCAATTATATTATTGGCTTTGCTAATTAAATTTGGTGACAGGCTTGACTTGTACGAGCCATGCATGTCCGTATGCCACTTTTGGTGACATAAATGATGCGAACATTGTTAAGCGACGGTAGAGAGGACATTTTATCACAACCAGTGTGATATTTGTAGTTCATCAAACGACAATGGGATAAAAAGTCAATAATATAACCGGTAATAAAAAAAAATATATTGAAAAGAGATGACTTGCTCAGCCAGTCAGGAGACTTGTGGTTGGAACCGTTCCATCTAGGTTCAAGCTCTTGGTGGGTGCTTGCATTTTGCTGAATTTATCCAGGATTTAACGGATCATTCAGTGGTAGGGGTGCTTGTATTTTTCAGAATTTAATGGGGTAGGGTGTTACTTGTGAGGATTGAGTGTAAATACATGTTTGTAATTCACAAAAAATAGAAAAGAGTAGTTAAAAATTATATAAATAAAAACTTTCACTACTAAACAATTTTCTTTAAAGGCATTTAAAACTGATTTTTAGAGGCAAACAAAGTAACTTCGTCATGATTTACTAAACTATAGATGTAACTGTTATCGCAAAGCGACAATCAAAGAACATATGCTTGTCTGTCGTCTCATATTTTGGACACAATGTTTTTTACTACCACTGGTCAATCAACCTATGCTTTCGCACGGGTTAGAGTCTTAAATGTGTTTTGTGTAACCGTACAACATATATAGATCTATTTTTATACTTATGTTTTATAATAACATATCTTGCTATTTTATATGTATGCTTAATTGATTTAGATAATCTTGAGGGGTTACTTTCATCATATTATCAGTCGTAATAACTAAGGTGAACAATTCAAATATAAATTAAAGGGGATATTTGGTATTATCCTATCAAAATAGCAAATATGAGCAATTAGATATAAATTTAGAGTGTTATTTCATATTTTCCTTTATATTGGCAGTGTGGGCAATTAATATGTAGTTTTAGGGGTTATTTAATATTATTTCAATAATGGCAAAGGTGGGTGATTACTTAATTAGAAAACAGATTTAATGGCTATTAAAATTCCAACTAATGATAGGGTATTTTTTACTATTGTGAGAATTTCTATAATTTTATTTTTTTTCTAGCGCATCTTGTGAGGATTGATATGGAAATTTTAAAAAGTCTACAAAATATCTGTTTCATAAAAAGATTTCTAGCATCTTTAATGGAAAAGGGACAAAAACTGAAGGTAAATTTGAAAATGGGAAAAATCTAAAAAAAAAGATATTTGCTTTTCGTTGAGAATTGAACTCAGATCTTTCGTAACGACAGAGGTGGGTAATTAATTGAAAAATATATATAATGAAAAAAAGAAGATATTTGCTTTCATTGAGAGTTGAACTCAAGACCTTTCATAATGGCAGAGGTGGATAATTACTTAGAAAACAGATCTAATGGCTATTAATATTCCAATTTGCCAATTAATGGTCGGATGTTTCTGATTATTGTGAGATTTTTTTGGATTTATCTTTTTTTCTAGCGCGCTTTGAAATTGGTGCAACTTTTAGAACATCGAATTAGCAATAGTAAGATTCTAGCCACATTTGATGAGGCTATCTTTAGTAAGAACAACACATCCGCGAAGATATAAAGGAAGATTCTAACCTTCAAAGGTACCTTTGACTTCTAGGGCAACATATCAGGTGCAAACTAAGCACTTGGTGCAAATCCGTGTAAACCTACTAAAATAAGTTTTAAAAAATTCTAAAAAAAATCATGAATGCACTTCTCATCCTACCTCATCTATATAAAATTTCATGGTCAAATTCATCTTACTCTAGAAGTTATAAAAAAGACAAATTTGGGGTGCATTTGATTGTTATTGTTTGTCAGGAAATTTGTCTTTTTTGTAACTTTTAGAGTAAGATGAATTTGACCATGGAATTTTATATATAGATGAGGTAAAATGAGAAGTGCATTCATGATTTTTTCTAGAATTTTTTAAAACTTATTTTAATAGGTTTGCATGGGTTTGCACTAAGTGCTGGGTTTGCACCTGATACATTGCCGACTTCTAGATCGTATTATTAAGGTTGGGCATGCCAACATGCTTTACAGCATAATAATGTGGTTTCACTGGGTTAAACTCCACTGAAATACTCCTACATCTTACTCCTGCAACAAAACAATATTAGCAATGCATGGAAACAAATTGTTCCATGCTGAAACTTCGGTTCTACAATATCCCTTCGCCAAGCAAGATTTGGTGGAGATTTTGATCACAAAACCAAGTGATTGCTATACATGTGTCTTATGAACATAATTGACTGGAGATTTGGGAAATATATTTACGGTTGAAGTTTTAAGAGTTGAATTCGATTTTGATAAAAAACGTCAACTATTTATAATAACCGAATGTTATGTCTTAATTAGTCATCGATCGACAAAACGGGTTGCCGTCATGACTCAGGTTCACTCACACAAAACATAGAAATTAACCAGCGACAACCTTTGACGCCTGGTAATCACACGCTTGTCCCTCTCGAAACACCTTGCGCGCCACCAGAGCCGTCCTCCCAACGGCCACAGCAACAGGCCTCCCTCCGGGTGGACTGGCACCGGTCCCGGTTCGTCCGGACCCACAAGTGCAACAGCAGGTGCACGACGAGGTACGCAAGGCAGGCGCCGGCGAGCGCCACGACGTACGCCGACGTCCTCACCTTCCGGCAGCTCCCCGCGGCGAAGGCGCCCATGAGCCCCAGCAGGTCCAGCACCATGGCCGCCTGCAGCGCGCGGATGCGGTGCCCATGGAAGCTAAACGTGCTGCTCAGAAGGAGCATTATGATCACCAGCGACGCCATGAACGCCGTCGCGTTGCAGTAGAAGAAGATGTTGTAGCGCGCTGCGTAGTGAGCCTGATGGCACAGTTGGGTTTTCAGGTTGTAGTTAATTAACCAAGGGAGAGGTGGTATCGCACCTGGAGCACGGGGTCGCCGGCGAGGTGACCGTCGGCGTCGTCGGCCCAGACGCCACCGGGGGGGCTCAGGCCGGCATTGTAGGTGATGGTGGCGGCGAGGATGGCGAGCAAGAGGAGGTACTTGTGCATCCGCTCCAGTATGCCCTTGGGCCGCGTATCCTGCGTTGAAGCTTGTCCCGTCTCCGCTTCCTGATTTGGCGCCATGGCTATAGAATATAGACGTGACGACATTCAATTAGATAGGTGCCTAGAGCTGAGTACGTTTTATGGTGCACACACATGTGCTTGATAACGTAGGAACAGAGAAATGTACTAGGTGCTTTAATTTTGCTTTAGTTTTGCATCTTCAAGCAAGTATGTCCAGCTCGCTGAGGAAGGAATAAGTTACAGTTGTAATACACATGTAGTGACGTTTAGACGACGCATGCACCAGGGACAGCAAACAAACTATTCTGTGGGAAGAGGTATCTCTGTCTTTCTTTTTTTTTTAAATTGTTAATTTATTCAAAGTGTGAGCCAAAAGTTTCAATGAATGACAAGCGTCCCCCATTTTTTCAGTGCAAAATGTTCAAATTTACATCCTGCTTCGCTATATATATGGGTCTAATTCAAGAGGGGATTGAGGCATGGCTCAAATTAATGCATAAGATAAATATATTTCATCCACGCATGCTACTTCACGTTAAGATTATCTAATGCGATCCTCTGCTCACTAAAAGGATTTGCAATCTATAGTAATCAACTAAATAGAAAGATAAAGACATAATATATAAAAAAATGTAGAATGTGTAAAGGAAAGGGTCAAGTTTACAACCTCGAATTGTACAAGATGTCTGATCTACAGCCTTGATCTATGAGACCGAGCAGCCAAAGCTATCAAACCGTCAAAACTGTTAGAATATTTGGAGCAATGGCACATTTTATTCTGATTATAAATTTCAAGTAAATGTTAAATGTTAATAGGTGTTATTCCATTTGAGGCTATTAAGTTTATCAACTTATGGCTGGTTATGGTGGCCACTAGTAACGGCCGTTTTATGACTAATATAAGTTATTAGTAATGGTCATTCTAATGGCTTGTCTTATGGTTGATTTACTAGTAATGGCGAAATTTATGATGTCTCTTCATTCCTTGATGAGAGCGCTTATAAGGAAATAGGAACATCACCTGTGATTATGGGCTTTTCAACTGTTGCATTGTGTTCTAGCATTCCCAGCTCTGTTGCTTGCGCGCACAAGACACAAAGTAAGCAAGCCTCCAAAACCATCGTCGCTATAGAGATCCTGCTCGGGATAGGGGGGCGATTAGGTTTTTAGGTAGCTGAAACGCCCCAGTTTCCATAATGGGACTAAAATATGATTTATTACCATCCCAGGGTTTGGTAATCACATTCATACATCAGAGTGATATAGATCCGCCCTAACGGGTCGGACAGCAAAGGGGTGCAGCCCTGAATCTAAGCAGCGGAATATAAAACGTAGGCCCAAGCTTCCACACGTCACGTTGGGAAGTAGGTCGTAGCCCTTAATCTAGTAGGTACACGATGATTTCTCCTTCTCTGTAAACCAACGACAAAGCAACGGTGAGTACATACATACTCAACAAGCCTACCTTCCTTCGTAAGCAGTAGGGGTATAGCTATATCTACATGCAAGTCATATCTGGAGCTCAGGAAGTTTTGCATAAAAACATTTTGTATGCAGGGTTTGAGCTAGTCTAACAAATTTTAATCATTCAGAAAACAGGGTTTTTCTTAAAAGAGGTGCCACTGGATTTGCCAGTCCACATGGCCAATGACTTTCCAGCCATCACACTTTCCACAGGGTTCTACCCCCATAGATTAGCATCCACCCAAAACCACTTTGTTCCTAACCCAAAACCAAACCAATTCTCACCATTTTTAGTTTATGAAAAGCGCTAATTGAAAAACCAATGCCGTAACTCATCCATACCAGTGGACTCGGACTATTCGAATAGGTTTTACTCTGATTAGAGGTTGTACTAATTCCCACAAGTTGGACTCAGTGAAAATTACCACCAAACAAGCGTCCGAATTCCAAACCAAACCGTTGCCTTCGTTTCATCGCCTAGCAGTACTTTAGAGGTTCGGGCCACCGAGCCGCACCCTGGTGTGGGACCAGTGTGAAGCACTGACTGGGCGCACAACCCTTTCCCTTGCCCCTTGTGCGCTAACACAGAAGCTACTAGGCTATCCACTCCGGCTCGGGCCTAGCCAATGCCTCATACAGAGCGAGTGGTTGTAATAAAGAGTTAGGCAAGATAAATCAACGCGGTCGTTATAGAGCTCAGGTAGAACCATCGACACCTTACATCGCTCGACACCGCGAGCATCCACTTACCCGGTCATCTCCACGAAGACCGGGACCTGGGTAACCGCGGGTTGCTAAGTTACCCATTCATACCCTGCCCTTTAATGGCGTATCCCGACCCGTGGGTCATTTGCCGGGGTTCTTCCCCATTTTATTTAAAAACACGCACATCCCCCATCCTCATTCCCAAGCCCATCAAATTCCACAACCATAATCTCAACTTAACATCAAGATTATGATAGATATAATTAAGTGAGCGATCCCACCTATGCGCACTATATCTAAAATAGGCTTAGGTGGCTGTATATTTGTGGTGTTTTACCTTAGCAAGCAAAAAATGCAAGTTTTATAGTGATTATCAGGCCAAGGGTTGTGGTTGTAAAACATAGGAAATTTATGCATCAAGTGGGGATTCCAGTGGGCTTGCCTTTCAACTTGAACATGAAGCGGTTGATGTTCGGGCATCGTGAGTTCTATGGTTGCCGGGTCGGATGTTTCGGGAACCGAGACGATCGGACTCTCCTACGTGCACAAACAAGAAAGCACACAACACATGAGGTATAATATGAGCTCAACGAGTAATTGGAGAAGAGAAGGATTGTTTGGGGTTCTTACTGGCGGTAACATTGCAAGTGGTTGGGGTGTAGCGAGCTTTCGGGCAAGCTGGCGGGCTCGGTAACAACAGTTATGGAGATGCCATGGTAGGGGTGGTGGGACGATGATGCGAGGGCGGCGACGCCGAAGGGGAGGCGGTCGCATGATGATGATTGGGGTGGGGAAAGGTCTTTGCGAAATAGAATCAATGTTCAGATGATTTTCGGTATCGTCATCATCTAAATTGGAATTGGAAGGATCATGGATCTTTTGATAGTGAGTAGGAGGTCAACGGCGTCTCAACAGGCCCACAAACTTGTGTGGGACCAGTGTGAAGCACTGACTAGGCGTAGGACGCGTCATGGTGGCATGGCGGCGTCTTCCGACCAAGGAAAATGACTATGTGGAGTGTATAGATGGATAGATCTTGATTTTAGATGAATTTAGACGCAAGAATCACCTAAATCGGAGTTCGGACGGAGGAGATATGGGGTATACAGTGGCTAGGGGGTAGTTTTTGATTTTTCTGGAAAGTTCAGGGGGTAGAAAATGAATTTTATATCGAATTTGGCCCGCAGGGAAATGAACAGGGCCCGGGGTCAGCTTTCGGCCTGCTCGGCCCACGCGTGGTGCGAGCGCGCGGCCTAACTGGGCCGGCCCACGCGGTCGTGACGGCGCGGCCGACGCTGTGGCGTGGGGCCCACGTGTCAGCGGCCGCGGGAGGGCGACGGCGTCAGGGCGAGACTACGACGCGGGTTCGGTTGAACCGGCTCACCGCGAGGCGAACCGCCGGCGGCGGGCGGCGGCGGTTCTCCGCCGTCCGGCCGGTTCCGGCGACGAGGCCATCGGTGCGAGCACCGAGGCGGGATGGCGGACGCCCCTGGGGTACCGTGGGTGTGCGTTGGTGGCTCGGGATGGGGTCTTGACAGCGGCGTCGTGGGGTCGCGCACCGGCGGTGAGGCAGAGCGCGCGCAGCGGCTCTGGTGGGGGGTGGAAGGTGTCGGCGAGGGGCCGGGGAGGTAGGGGAAGGCAGAACGGAGCTCAGGTCGGGGTTAATTGGAGAATGGTGGTCGGTGGTGGGGGGGATTTTGACGGCGGGGCGGAGCTCGCGGTGATGGTCACGGCGGGGGTGGCGCACCGGAGCAGAGAGGAAGAGGGGAGGGACGGTGGGGTTGTTTTTGGCGCGTCACCACTCTGGGGTCACCCCGGGGCAGATTTTCGGGCCGCTGCGCGTGCGTGGGGGGGAGGACGGCGAGGGCGTCGGGCGGCGGCGGGGGGGGGGGGGGGCTTTTATAGCTGGGGCGGCGGCCATGGAACTCGGCGGAATGGGGTAGGCGGTGGTGCATCGAGCCGGGGCTGGCATCTGAGCCTGCTGGTCGGGAGGGAGGCGGGGCCAGCGGTGGGCCAGGCGAGGCGGCGGGCTCCATCGCCGGCGCTCCTACCTGCGGGGCTTTGCCCAGCGGTCGGAGGAGGGGGGAGGAACTGACGGGCAGGTGGAGGGTTACTGTGATGTAAACTGGATATCTGATGCTGATGAGTTATATGCCACAAGTGGATATGTGTTCTACTTGGAGGTGGCGCTGTTTCTTGAAAGTCTTGCAAGCAGACCGTCTTAACGAGGTCAACAATGGAAGCAGAACTCACAGCATTAGACACCGCCTCTGTTGAGGCCGAGTGGCTTTGGGAACTCCTTATGGATTTACCGGTGGTTGAAAAACCTGTACCGGCTATTTCTATGAACTGTGACAATCAGACTGTTATAACGAAAGTCAACAGTTCTAAGGATAATCTGAAGTAATCAAGGTATATAAGGAGGCGTCTGAAATCTACTAGAAAATTGAGAAACTCCGGAGTAATAGCGGTGGATTATATCCATACGTCTAGAAATCTGGCAGATCAGTTCATTAAGGGTCTGTCACGTAAAGTGATAGATAGTGCTGTGAGAAACATGACCCTAAGAGGTAGAGGTTTTGGTGATTAATGACAACCTAATCTCGTTACTAATGAGTTCATGACATGAAGGACCTTTGAATATTTTGATCGAGCTCATTGGTTGATAAAAGTGGACCCTCAACTTCAAATTCTGAAAGGACGGTCTTTTGATGATATCGAGTTAGCGAGAAGACTTAGCGCTTCCTTAGCCCTAAGTGCCAGAAAGTCGAAAGAAGGGCACTTAGGGGTTTATTTTCTAGTTTTAGATGGGCCGTTCTATCATGAGGGGTTGAGGTGAGTAGCTTGACACTCTTCACTCTAAAAGTTGTCTATCTTTTGAGTACATTTTAGTCTTAAAGATCAAGCACCTTAAAACTCATCAAAACACACTCACTTAAGTCGAAAAGTTCAAAAGAAAGTCCTTCTAGAAATCTTTCAAAACTCAGATTGGAAACAGCGCGAAAAATAAGTTTTTATGTACCACCGACTAGCCACCGGACTGTCCGGTGTGCAAAATCAAAGTGCTGGAGGTTATGTCGCTCGGATGTGCTTTATAGCCCACCGGACTATCCGGTGGCTCACCACCAGACTGTCCGGTGCCTCCACTAAACGATATAAACTGAGGGCTTTATTCCTTTTCGTCCCCTAGCAAAATAGCCCACCGGAGTGTCCGGTGGCTCTTAGGCCCTTGGCGCGAATCCGGAGATTTGAATTTTATATACCACCGGACTGTCCGGTGGCAACGCCCCGGACTGTCCGGTGGGTACGCAGAAAATCAGCTTGGAGCTCCAAACGGCTAGTTTTAGAGCTCCACCCTATTTAAAGGCTCCCTCTCCCCTCATTTACTACCTTTGCAACCCAGGAACACTTCCATACACTCAAAGGTCACCACCACAACACAAATCCTTAAACTCTTGAGCTTTATGCTAGAGACTTGAGAGAAGAGAATTTCTTGAGTGAGGTTGATTCAAGTGAAGCCAAAGCTTGTTACTCTTGGTGATTGCGATCACCTACACGGCTGCAGTCGTGCCTTCCGCGAGCTGCCCGGAGATTGTGGGAGAAGCGGAGGAAGGCCTTTGCGAAGGCACTTGTGAAGCGGTTTTGGAGCTCACCGTTCCGGAGTGGTGAAGAGCATTCCGAAGAGAGCACTTGGTCCTCGGATCAAGGGGTTGCTTGACCTTTGCAAAGGTCACTTTGCCAACCCCATTCCTTGCGAGGTTTGGGGCCGAAATCCTTGCGAGGAGTCCGCGAGAGTAAAGCCTTGCGAGTGGTGCCAAACGAGGAATAGGGGATAGAGACCGTGTGTCTCCCCGAACCTCGGGAAAAATCTTCGTGTCACTTCTTGCCTCATTTACTTTCCGCATTTAAATTCCGCACTTTATCTTCCTAGACTTGCATGCTTGGCTATAGGTTGCAAAACTTTTGTATCGAGTAGAACTTTAGCCACACTTGTTTAGGCACTAGGGTTGAATTGGACTTGTGCGATAGGATTTAATTAGAAGTCCAATTCACCCCCTCTTGGACATCTTGATCCTTTCAATTGGTATCAGAGCCGAGTGCTCATTGGTTGAGGCTTCACCGCCTTGAGCAAGATGTCCGGTGGGGAAGGACCCCCGCCCGTGTTCGATGGCGAGGACTTTCCATATTGGAAAATCTATATGGAGTCCTATTTGGAAGCTATCGATCCTTTACTCTATGCCGCGGCCATCACCGGCTTTCCCGCCGTGGTCGATAAGGAAAAGCCCACAACGTCGGAGCAAAATTACGAGAAGTGGAATGCTAAAACTCGTAATGTTCTCTTCCGTGGCTTGTGCAAAGAGGTTTTCAACCGCGTGAGAACTATCAAGGATACGCACAACCTATGGGAAGAGATTTGCGCGCTCCATGAGGAAACCTTAAGCGAGAGAGAGCAACGTCATGGCACCCTAAGCAAGAAGCTAAGTGATTTTCGCATGTTCCCCCATGAAAATGCTAACCAAATGTATTCTCGCTTGAATGTGCTTGTAGAGGAGATCAATGGTCTTGTTTTGACTCAAATCAAGGAAGATGATGTTGCAAGGAAGATTATCGATCTACTTGATTGTGAGAAATATGGTCACATTGTCACCTATCTTCATCAAACCGACCTCTCCAAGGCTACTCCTTCCAGTGTGCTTGGCAAGATCAATGCACATGTGATGTATATGAAGATCACACCGGATGCGAAGCCTCCTTCCAAGAAGAAGGATATTGCACTCAAGGCAACCTCATCCAAAGAAAAGAAATCCATCACCAAGAAAATCATTGTGGTGGACAACAAAGAAGATGATGAACAAGAAGAAGATGATAGTGATGAAGAGGTTGCCTTGCTCGTCCGAAAGGTCACTAGAGCCTTGGGGCGACTTGACAAGAAAGGCATCAAGTACTCCTAAAGCAAGAAAAAATTCTTTCCGACAAAGAAGAAGCATGAAGAAATGGAGTGCTACAAGTGTGGCAAACTTGGCCATCTTTCATATCAATGCCGAGTTGCCACTAAGAAGAAGCAAGAAGATAATCACAACAAGCATGACTCAAGCGATGAGTCAAGTGATGATGAGAAGAAAAACAAGAGAAAGGGCCCTAAGTCATTCAAGAAAAAATTCTTTAAGAAGAAGGGCAAAACTTATATTGGGGAGTGGATGACCGATGAGGACACCTCAAGTGACTCATCCGACTCAAGCAATGATGAAGATGAAGTGGTTGCCGGTCTCGCAATTGCTACTATCTCTACACCGACATCGGCTTCATCAACATCTACATCCACTCCACACCTATGTCTTATGGCCAAGGGTGATAAGGTAAACACCTTTGATGACTCTTCCGATGATGATGATGATATGCCCTCCTATGATGAACTTGCTAGCCTAGTTGAAGAACAAAATAAAGTGATAAGCAAATTGAGTGCAAAGCTTGACAAAGCCAAGATTGAGAAGAAGAGTCTCATGAACAAGTGCAATGAGCTTGTGACAAGCTATGATCATACAAAGTTGATGAAATGAAGAAGAAAATCGATAGTCTTGAAGAAGCTAACAAGAAGCTCACATCAAGCAACAAGCAACTTGAGATGATCAAAGAAACTCAAGACAAGGGGTACAATATGATCAAGAAGTCTCATATTGAACAAACTCAAGAAATCAGAGAGCTCAACGAGACATTTGATGAAGTAAACAAGTGCTATAGGGAGGTGGCAACCACACATGAAGAACTTTGCGAGAGAAACCGTATCTTGCAACTCCATAGTATTGAGCTTGATGAGGCTAGAAAGGAGATAAAAGCAACACTTCAAGAAATCAACTCAATTCACAAGAGTGATGAATCTCTCAATGACATCAAGTCTTGTGAGAAGACATGTGTGCCCAAGAGTGAGCATGAGAAGCTTGTGGTTGAATTTGAAAAGCTCAAGAATAAAATGAGTGAATCTCCCAATGTACTCAAAGAAGCCAAGTATTGCACTAAATGCAAGAACAAGGCCAAAAGTGAGAAAGATGCAAGTTTTCTCATCAAACTCAAGGATGAAAATGATAAGCTTAAGCAAGAAGTAAAGAGTGTGCAATCTGGCTATTGTGCCTTACTTAAGGGCAATACCAAGTATCATGAGATGTTATCTTACCAAGCCGTGAACTTTGAGAGAAATGGCCTTGGCTATCCCCCAATGAAGGATACATGCAAGCCTCCACCTTCAATCAAGATTGAGAAGCCCAAGTGGTGCACCGAGTGCATGACCAAAGGACACTTCATGTTTGAGTTGCAAAGCACCGCCCAAGAAACTCAACAAGCAATTGAGGACGTTTGCTTTTGACGCTCACTACTTGGTCAAGAGATTGTCAAATGGTCAAGTCAAAGTCAAATTCCTAGGCAAAAAAGATGAGACAAGGCTCAAGAAGCTATGGGTGCCCAAGACACTTATTCCCAAGATTGCCGACCCCAATGAAAAATAGACACCTAAGCCAAAGTCCAAAGTTGCAACTATTCTTAGATGGGTGCCCAAGTCTCAAGCTTGATTTGTTTGTGTGTAGGTGAACTACGAGACCGGTGGATCACATTGGGTGATGGATAGTGGATGTACTCAACATATGACAGGTGATTCCCAGATGTTCACCTCACTTAGTGGAAATGTGGAGGAATTTGACAAGATCACATTTGGTGACAACTCCAAGGGCAAAGTTGAAGGGTTGGGCAAAATTGAAATATCAAGTGAATACTCAATCTCCAACGTGTTGCTAGTTGATTCTTTGAATTTCAATCTCTTGTCGGTTGGACAATTGTGTGATTTAGGTTTCTGATGCCTATTCAAGCCAAATGAAGTAATTGTGAGCAAGATTGATGGTGGTGAAGAAGCCTTCAAGGGTTTTCGGCACAACAATCTTTATATTGTTGACTTTAACTCAAAGAAGGCCAATTTGCAAGTATGTTTGTTCTCTAAGAATTCAATGGGTTGGTTGTGGCATAGAAGGCTTGCTCATGTTGGGATGAGCACACTCAAGAAGGTCATGAAGAAAGAATTGGTCCGAGGCTTAAAGGATATCACATTTGAGAAGGACAAATTGTGTAGTGCTTGTCAAGCCGGCAAACAAGTTGCAAACACCCATCCAAGCAAGACGTTTATGTCCACCTCAAGACCACTACAGCTACTTCACATGGACCTCTTTGATCCAACTACGTATACAAGTATTGGTAGCAACAATTATGGCTTTGTGATTGTGGATGACTTCTCAAGATACACATGGGTCTATTTTCTTGAGGACAAAACCGAGGTGGCTCATGTCTTTAGCAAGTTTGCCAAGAGAGCTCAAAATGAATTCAACACTTCAATTATGAAGATTAGAAGTGACAATGGAAGAGAGTTTGACAACACCAACATTGAAGAGTATTGTGATGAGGTTGGGATCAAGTATGAGTTCTCCGCTACATACACTCTCCAACAAAATAGTATAGTGGAGGGAAAGAATAGAACTCTTATCACTCTTGCAAGATCAATGCTTGATGAATATGGCACAAACGAGAAATTTTAGGCCAAAGCTATCAACACCGCATGCTATGCCTCCAACCGGTTGTATCCTCACCGCCTTCTTGACAAAACTCCATATGAATTGCTTAACGGGAGAAAACCCAATATCTCATATTTCCGGGTGTTTGGTTGCAAATGCTATATCTATAACAAGCGCAACACTTGGGTAAGTTCCAAAGGCGTTGTGATATTGGTTTCTTACTTGGTTACTCATCAAAGTCTAAAGCATACCGCGTATTCAACAATGCCACCGGCATGGTTGAAGAGACGTATGAGTGGAATTTGATGAATCTAATGGCTTCCAAGGAGCACATGTTGATGTTGTGGATATAGATGAGGAACCACTTATAGAGGCAATGAAGAATATGCCTATTGGTGACATCAAGCCTAAAGAGGATGATGATGAAGTGCAAATTGTTGATCAACCATCCTCCTCTATGGCACCTCAAGATGGTAGTGAACAAGACAAAATACTTCCAAATGAAGATGTTCATGTACCTCAAGAGCAAGTTGATGAGCAAGCACAAGATGTGAGCACACCGGTTAGGACACCTCAAGTGGCACCCCAAAGAAGAAGTCAACTTACAAGTGGACACCCCAAGGAATTAATTATTGGTAGTCCAACAAGAAGAGTAACAACAAGATCTCGCAATACCGCCGCATTTGTTCAAGCCTACTCCTTTGTCTCTAGCATTGAGCCTACAACAATTGATCAAGCCTTGAGTGATCCGGATTGGGTGAATGCCATGCATGAAGAGCTCAACAATTTCACAAGAAATGAAGTTTGGTCACTTGAGGCTAAACCAAAGTGTGCTAGGGTAATTGGAACAAAGTGGGTCTTTAAGAACAAGCAAGATGATGAAGGCAATATTGTGAGAAACAAGGCAAGGTTAGTAGCAAAGGGATACTCTCAACTTGAAGGAATTGATTTTGGAGAGACATTTGCACCGGTTGCAAGGTTAGAGGCTATTCAGTTTCTATTGGCTTATGCCACTCATCATAACATGAAGCTATATTAAATGGATGTGAAGAGTGCCTTTCTAAATGGTTATATCAATGAGTTGGTCTATGTTGAACAACCACCTGGTTTTGAAGACCCCAACAATCCAAATCATGTGTATAGGTTGTCCAAATCTCTCTATGGACTTAAGCAAGCACCTCGAGCTTGGTATGAGAGGCTTAGGGACTTCCTCATTTTGAAAGGGTTCAAGATTGTCCGAGTTGACACCACCCTATTCACCAAGAAGATGGACAATGATCTCTTTGTTTGTCAAGTATATGTTGATGATAGCATCTTTGGGTCGACAAATGAAGAGTTATGCAAGGAATTTGGCAATATGATGGCAAAGGAATCTGAGATGTCAATGATCGGCGAGCTCACGTTCTTCCTTGGGTTTCAAGTCAAGCAATTAAAAGAAGGGACTTTCATCTACCAAGAAAAATACACAAGTGATCTACTTAAGAGATTCAAGATGGATGATTGCAAGCCAATTGAAACTCCAATGGCAACTAACGCAAAGCTCGAAGCCGATGAAAGTGGTATCAAGGTGGACCAAACTCTCTATCGGTCCATGATAGGTTCGCTTCTCTACCTCTGTGCTTCTAGGTCGGATATCATGTTTAGTGTATGCTTGTGTGCCCGGTTTCAAGCCGATCCAAGGGAGTCTCATCTCACCGCAGTGAAGAGAATCCTAAGGTATCTCAAGTACACCTCTAGCATAGGCTTGTGGTACCCCAAGGGCGCTAGTTTTGAACTCTTGGGCTACTCGGATTCGGACTTTGCCGGATGTCGAGTTGAGCGTAAGAGTACCTCTGGGGGTTGCTACTTGCTAGGGCGCTCGCTTGTTTCGTGGTCGTCCAAGAAGCAAAACTGCGTATCCTTGTCCACCGCGGAAGCGGAATATATAGCGTCTGGGTCCTCTTGTGCCCAACTTCTATATATGAAGCAAACGCTCTTGGATTACAAAGTTAAGCTTTCTAGGATCCCTCTTCTTTGTGATAACGAGAGCGCGGTTAAGCTTGCCAACAATTCGGTCCAACACTCTCGAACCAAGCACATAGATATCCGCGATCACTTTATAATGGACCACGTCGCAAATGGAGACATCCTTTTATGAAATGTGGGGACTAAGGAGCAATTGGCGGACATTTTCACTAAGCCACTAGATGAGAGTAACTTTTGTAGATTACGAAGTGAGCTCAACGTGTTAGATGCTAGAACGATCATGTAAGTTGCCTTGCCATATACTTTGCATCATTTAAGGGTAGTGCTTGCCTAACCGCTGTAAGATAGAGAGGAGCAAGGGTCTTGCATGAGTCGGTGGAACTTGGTTTCACTCATGGCATGTTGAAATGCTCCTCTTGAAGAAGCTTGCGGGGGGAGTAAATGTGGCAAGTGTAGAGTTAAATTCTTGCAAGCATTGCATTCCGTGTCATATAGATGTGCACGCATGTTTCAATTCCAATCCATGCTTGTTGTAGCTTGCACTTCCATTGCATACGGTAGTGTCACAAAGGAGCACTCTTGATGATATAGAAACTTGTTTCATGTGCAAGCTTCTCAAGTCATGAAAAGAGAATAGAGCAAAGGTCTAGTGTTGTTCTTCACGCTTATTGAGTCAAATCCCTTCGGGACAGGAGTTAATCATCTCTAGTTCTCCTACGGATAGACTCATACATGTTTGGATCTTAAATTGCAAATTTTCTTGGATTTGAAGTTCATTTTTGGTAAATCAAAACAATAGCTATAAGCATGAGAAAATGCACCTATTTTAGAGGGTTTGAGGGGTAAGGGTTTCACCTTGGATTGTCTATACTTGTGTTTATTTGAATCTTCAAAAAGTTGGACAAGAAAAGGAGCTATTCAGCGAAAATCAGTGTCTGTGCATTGCCACCGGACTGTCCGGTGGCTCACCATCGGACTGTTCGGTGGGTGCACTCTCCTTCTTCCAAAATACTCTCCTAGCCTATATCGTCCGATGTCTCGCTCTCTTCTGTCCGACGAGTACCGCCGGACAGTCCGGTGGCTAACCACCGGACTGTCCGGTGGCGGTACCGTCGCCTCTTCGGCAAAGTGCACCTCTCGATCTATATTGTCCAGTGGAACCCACCGGACTGTCTGGTGGCTCACCACCGGACTGTCCGGTGGTTGGGTTTACCGCATTTCTCTCCCTTGCACCGCTCGGTCTATATCGTCCGGTGGTACCCACCGGACTGTCCGGTGGCTAACCACCGGACTGTCCGGTGCGTGGTTTCCTCATTTTTCAACCCGCTATCTCTCGGTTTATATCATCCGGTGGCTCCTTGTCTGTCCGATGACCCTTATATTCATTTACTCCGCGGGGTTCACAACTCATATCCTCATACGCCCTCATCCCCGTACCCACACCGTGACCTAGCCACCGATCGCCGCCGCTCCTCCATCGCCGGCCCGCGCTGCCGCCTCGGCCCGCGCCGCCGCCCTATCCCGCGCCGCCTCCACCGCCGCTCCGCCACCCGCGGCGCCGCCGGCCCGTGCCGCCGCCCCAGATCCGGCCCGCCCCGCTGCCTCCCGTGCCCGCACCGCCGCACCACAGCCCTGCGCCGCCGCCCCACGCCGTCGCGCAGCGCCGCCGTGCCGCCACCTCCGCTCCGCTGCCCCTCGCCGCCGACCGGTGCCCCTGCACCGCCGTCCCTTGCCGTTTGCCGCCGCCGTAGCTCGCGCAGCCTCCGCCGCCGGCCCTCTGCCCGGCCTTTTCCACCTCATCCTCGGTCTCCTCTTCCTCCCTCCATCTCGGTGAGCTTTTGATTCCTCTCTCATCTTGTGCTATCTAGGCTCACTCTCTTTATTAGGGTTTCATTTCCTATGGAATTGTGGCATGAGGTTGCAATTTGAATGAACTCAATGTCAATGCATTTATGGAATAGAGTAATTTAGCCCTAATGTGAGATGGTCACACATTTTGGTGAAAATTACTCAAAGTTTGACGCTTGACATGCATGCCACAAGTCCAAAATTCTATTTCTTACTTTAGGTCTTACCTTGTTTAGCTTTAATCCACTTATCTCACTCTTCGTATCTATCTATTCCGTGGTTTGCTGCAGATGGCTCGTGAGAAGGGTGACAAGGGCAAAGCCCAGGCCGTCGAGCCTCCCAAGAAGAAGAGGAAGACACAGGCAGAGCAAGAGGCAGAGGCCGCAAAGCGAGCTGCCGATGCTTTCGACGCCTTGCATAGTCATCGTGCGGGGGGATTCGGATTGGAAAGCAGCAACAAAATCCACCCCGCAGTGGTCGACCACCTCCTCCGACTCCTCACAGTGCTTGCACCAAGCGAGCCACTCCTCCTAGCCAGCCTCAGGAGCGTCAACGCCGTGGGATGGTCTCCCTTGATAAGATCATAGCACAGCAGGAGGCCCAAGAGGCCCGAGTCAGGAAGGCAGCAGCCAGAGCACAGAGAGAGCGCTAAGGCCAGCGGCCGGATGAGTAGGGTGAGCAGGGTGAGTAGTCACCGCCATCGTCAGCCTAGGATGAGTACGTCTTCTCTTCTCTACCGGCGCCACCCGCTCTACTTGGACATGCCCGGCTGTCAGATTACAGGGCATACGAGGGTAGGAAGCTCAAAAAGCTTCGCTACTATCTCACTTCAGCACAGTGGCAGCCCGAGCAGAAGGATCAGCGAGTGGATCCCTGCTTTCAGACCCTAGACCAGGCTTCGCTCTACGAGAGCTCCAGGGCAGCAGGGATGGGACTGTTCCCCACGTAGTTCTGAGTATCCCGAGGATGGGGACAGCCATTGGTCAGAACTTGTACCAGTACTTTGAGCATATCCCAGGCTTGACCGTGCTTCTAGAGCACGTGCACGGTTACGTCGAGGACTGGGTCCCCGTGTTCTACACGACCCTCTATGTCGGCGCTGACAGAGACTATATTCAGTTTATGTTCCAGGGTCACCCAGTCCGTCTCCACAGGCAGAACGTGGCACTTCTCCTTGGGCTTGAGCTGTCAGACCACCGCCTGCACATAGACGTGTACGGAGACTTAGAGCCACTTCATCGCTCAAAGAATGAGCGTACAGCACTGACTGACGACGAGGTGCGCTGCTTGTTTAGAGAGGGGGCACAGGAGAGGACACCGCGCCAGCTACCCCAGAGGCTGGTGTGATTCACAGGGCGATGCGCCGCACCCTCCTGCCGCGGCTTGGCTACAGAGAGGGGATCACCACCCTTCAGCAGCACCTAGTCCGTGCTTTGCTTCAGCGGATCCCCTTCTGTGTTGTGGACTTCCTCATAGCAGAGATGGAGGACGTGATCACCAATGGGATGGGTTCTCACAGGAGCTTCCCTTACGCTCACTATATTTCCCACATGCTTAGTCGGATCGATTACGACCCAGTGTCTTCCCCATTCCCGCAGATGCGGTTGTTTCGGCAGATCACGACGAGCTTCCCAACTCACAAGGCTCGTGCACCGCCCGCTCCTAGAGTGCCGGTGCAAGGGCCTGTACCTCCTGAGGGTCCGCATCAGTCTCCTCCACATGCTACAGCGACAGAGACAGACACTGGGGCAGAGGATGAGTTACCAGCCGAGACAGGGGGAGTGTTTGGTGTAGACAGTGGGGATGACAGCTCAGATGATGAGCGCGCGCCGCCTTTGCCACTCCTATCTCATGATCATGAGGCAGGTGGCTCGCGTGCTCCTCCACCACCCCCACCACCGCCGTCTATCACAGCTGCTCAGGTAGCGTCACTGACGAACATAGCGTCCATGTTTCAGATGATGATCCAGCACCAGCAGCAGCAGAGGGCAGATGAGTGTCTGGCAGAGCGACTTGCAGAGCAGCAGCACCGCAGCGACGAGCGCTTTGCGCTCCTTCTTCAGCAACTGCAGGAGATGCAGCAGCGGAGTGACGAGAGGTTCCTCCAGGTTCAGCAGCAGTTGGCTGAGCAGCAGGCGTGGATTCTCTCTACAGTACACTCACTGGTCGCAGGGCTCCGGACAGACACTCAGCAGCAGATTGAGTCCCTGCACCAGCAGTTTCAGCTTGCTCCGCCACCTGCAGCCTCTCTACCCCTTCCTTCCTCAGACACTAGTCTTCAGAGTCCGTTCGCCTCGCTAGCTACTCTGAGCACTTCACCACTCGACTTCTCTTACTCGGAGTTGCTAGCGAGCCAGCCTCGGATGGAATTGACGCAGCTTCTGGCACGCACTCTTCAGTTTGACACTCCTCCACCGACGTTGCTGGATCTGCCACTCACCACGGGGCTTGTTCCTCCAGCACCTGACACTCAGCTCTAGACTTCGGGTCAGCCTCCGCTCAGCAGCGCGCCTCCACTTCCGTCGGTGCCTGAGTCGTCAGAGCGTTCTGCTTTCGAGCCACCACCTCAGTTTCAGTCAGCTACTCAGTCGCCGAAGCCCAGTTTTCACACTACTTCTACTACTTGCTCGACGACGGGTGCTACTATCCCTGCTACGACGGCGACGCCGACCCTCACCGTCTCTGCCCCGCTCACACCTCCAGGCACTTCTTCACCAACAGACGTCGAGCGGGCAATGGGCGAGGCTGCTGAGGAGACCGACTCCGACTCCCCGTCGCGCTTCATCTTGTCCTCTCAGAAGGACGGCTCCCGGCTTCCCAACCCTCCGGCATCTTAGGTCTCCCTTCTTGGTGCTTGACGCCAAAGGGGGAGAATAGACTTAGGGGGAGCTTAGGGGAGAGTTAGTAGAGCTAGATTAGTCAGGGGGAGCAAGAGAGAGATTTCTTTCGTTGTATGTTGGATCTTTTGGATGTTGACCCATGCCATGACATTTGGCTTTTGCGTATGTCCGTTGTTATCATGACTATGGATCCTTGGTTGTGAATGTGACTTTATGTGCTTATTTTCATGTTTTACCTTGAGTTTTGCGCTTTCTTTCTTTTCTTTTTAAGCTCTACTCGTGTGTTGTCATCGATCACCAAAAAGAGGGAGATTGTGAGAAACATGACCCTAAGAGGTAGAGGTTTCGGTGATTAATGACAACCTAATCTCGTTACTAATGAGTTCATGACATGAAGGACCTTTGAATATTTTGATCGAGCTCATTGGTTGATAAAAGTGGACCCTCAACTTCAAATTCTAAAAGGACGGTCTTTTGATGATATCGAGCTAGCAAGAAGACTTAGTGCTTCCTTAGCCCTAAGTGCTAGAAAGTCGAAAGAAGGGCACTTAGGGGTTTATTTGCTAGTTTTAGATGGGCCATTCTATCAAGAGGGGTTGAGGTGAGTAGCTTGTCACTCTTCACTCTAAAAGTTGTCTATCTTTCGAGTGCATCTTAGTCTTAAAGCTCAAGCACCTTAAAACTCATCAAAACACACTCACTTAAGTCGAAAAGTTCAAAAGAAAGTCCCTCTAGAAACCTTTCAAAACTCAGATTGGAAACAGCGTGAAAAATAAGTTTTTATGTACCACTGGACTGTCCGATGGCGCAAAATCAAAGCGCTGGAGGTTATGTCGTTCGGCTGTGCTTTATAGCCCCCCGAACTATCCGGTGGCTCACCACCGGACTGTCCAGTGCCTCCACCGGACGATATAAACTGAGGGCTTTATTCCCTTTCGTCCCCAGGCAAAATAGCCCACCGGACGATATAAACTGAGGGGCAGCCTTGTGGGCTTGTGCTAAATCACCACCGGACTGCCCGGTGGGTAACCACCGGACTGTCCGGTGGCTCTAAGGCCCTTGGCGCGAATCGAGGGATTTGAATTTTATATACCACCGGATTGTCCGGTGGGTACACAGAAAATCAGGTTGGAGCTCTAAACGGCTAGTTTTAGAGCTCCACCCTATTTAAAGGCTCCCACTCCCCTCATTTACTACCTTTGCAACTCAGGAACACTTCCATACACTCAAAGGTCACCACCACAACACAAATCCTTAAACTCTTGAGCTTTGGGCTAGAGACTTGAGAAAAGAGAACTTCTTGAGTGAGGTTGATTCAAGTGAAGCCAAAGCTTGTTACTCTTGGTGATTGCGATCACCTAGACGGCTGCGATCATGCCTTCCGCGAGCTCCCCGGAGATTGTGGGAGAAGCGGAGGAAGGCCTTTGCGAAGGCACTTGTGAAGTGGTTTTGGAGCTCACCGTTCCGAAGTGGAGAAGAGCATCCCGAAGAGAGCACTTGGTCCGCGGATCAAGGAGTTGCTTGACCTTTGTGAAGGTCACTTTGCCAACCCCATTCCTTGCGAGGTTTGGGGCCGGAATCCTTGCGAGGAGTCCGCGAGAGCAAAGCCTTGCGAGGGGCGCCAAACGAGGAGTAGGGGATAGAGACCGTGTCTTTCCCCGAACCTCAGGAAAAATATTCGTGTCACTTCTTGCCTCCTTTACTTTCCGTATTTAAATTATGCACTTTATCTTCCTAGACTTGCATGCTTGGCTATAGGTTGCAAAACTTTTGTATCGAGTAGAACTCTAGCCACACTTGTTTAGGTACTAGGGTTGAATTGGACTTGTGCGATAGGATTTAATTTCAAGTTTTGAAATTAGAAGTCCAATTCACCCCCCCCTCTTGGACATCTTGATCCTTTCAAGTGCATCGAGTGAGATGGGCATGAGACCCACGTGAAGTCTACCACAGTGGTAACCTGTTCTTTGTAATCGGAGATCCCATGAATTAGAATGGTGAAACAAGCTGGTGATAGACTGTGAGGAAAGACCTTTATCAAGGTCCATTTCAGATGCATTTCTTTTATTTCTGTAAGACAGGTTGGTTTAACCTTAATGTGTTCCAAGCGACTTATTGTAGCAAAGATATTGTCCTACAGAATATCTTTTGAGGAACACACCTATATGAGTTCAACTGCTAGTCATAGTTGATGAGATTTGGGTAATCTCTAGATACTCATGAAAGGCCCTAGAAGTATGACTTATATCTCCAACCAGAGGGAATGCGGTTGCAGTCTAGTATCAGTAAAGGGCTTTGGTGAAACTTGTTCGCACAAAACTATCAATTCAAGGCATAGTCCATTGATCAGTTATGAAGAAACATAACCTCTGCTCTAGGTGGATGTTCAACTTAACGGTCTCCATCGAAACACCGATATATCAAACAACAGTGGATTTGAAAGCATTTCACAAATGCCTTGGAATTTGGTGGGGATTGTTGGAATATTTGGAGCAATGGCGCCTTTTATTCTGATTATAAATTCCAAGTAAACGTTAAATGTTAATAGGTGTTATTCCTTTTGAGGCTATTAAGTTTATCAACTTATGCCTGGTTATGGTGGCCACTAGTAACGGCCGTTTATGGCTAATATAAGTTACTAGTAATGTTCATTTTAATGGCTTATCTTATGGTTGATTTACTAGTAATGGCGAAATTTACGACGTCTCTTCATTCCTTGACGAGAGCGCTTATAAGGAAATAGGAACATCACCTGTGATTATGGGCTTTTCAACTATTGCATTGCGTTCTAGGATTCTCGGCTCTGTTGCTTGCGCGCACAAGACACAGAGTAAGCAGGCCTCCGAAACCATCGTAGCTATAGAGATCCTGCTCGGGATAGGCGTCCGATCAGGTTTTTGGGTAGCGTACAGCGCGACTGCTTAATCGGCATCAGTTCGCGCGACATTGGCATTGGCATTGACACCGAGCTGTTCGTGGGATCGACATTGGCTCGTTCGTGGGATCGGCATCGGCTTGTTCGCGGGATCCTGTTCATGTTCTTCTTCCTGGTGGACGTTCGTGAGATGGCACTGCGATCCTCATCTTGCAACGACTTTTGATCGACTACTTCAAGCAACTCATCATGTCCACTGATGAGAATGGATCATCTAGTGCCTTGAGCATGGGACCCTCCTCGGGATATAATCTTATACTCCTATCGTTTATGTTTTTATCTATGATTAGTATATTATGTTGTGCTTTTCTGTTGCACTTGATAGCCTCACGCACATGTACATAATTGTCGTCACAAATCTAGCATGATTTATATGGATTAAATTTAACATGAAAATGTCTAAATTCGAACAAAAACTGAACAACACACACTCTTAAAGCTGGTTTTAGTGGTGGTTTTATATTTTTTAGAAATAAATCTTGTTTAGTTTCTGAAAAATCATAATTAAATCATTTTAAATCATAAATATGAAATACAAATTGTTTTACTAAAACATATTCTATTTATCGGTGCTCTATTTGAAAATATTTAAAACTCTTTTATTCCCACACCTATTATTTTATTAATCTAAACAAAACATTAGAAATATGAGCAAATAAATTCACATGACTCAAAATAGAGCACCAGTGGATAGATATTGTTTTTTTAGAAATTATTTGGTATATATTTCATATTTTTTAACTTTAAAATAAATTTATCGTGAATTTTAGAGATTAAATAAGATCTACAAATAAAAAAACACCACTAAAACCGTCCTCAGGGGTGTGTACTTTTTGGTTTCAATAGTACGATGGCCCTGATTGTCCGGTTTCATTGGTGAAGGTTGGAAATCAGATAATTTGCACAATTTATAGTTGCATAATGGATTTTTTCCAAATGTAAATGTGAAAACTAAATGCGAAACTGTTCAACGCCACGGGTGACATGTGACGGAAGCTGTTACATGCGCACAGAACGCAATATGCAAAGAAACCTACTGACGTACAATGTCTTGACGTCAGCACACACACTAGCTGGTTTTGCCTTCCTTTTCCGCTACAAATAAATAAACGATCGAGCACGAGATTTGTTCTTTGCTTGTTGAAGGTCGCCTACCATTAAAGTAACCAATCAAATTAGTGTCTCTTTATCCCTCATTTCCACTTTAACCCGCAATCTCGTACGAAGCTAGCAGTTATCTTATATCTTCCGATCCCCAAAGTAATACAGCATCAACTAGTATTTTTAGGTGTTCAGATTGTTCAGTCCATGACATTGACCCAAATAAAGTTCTTGGGACGTCTCTATAAATGCATCATGATCATCACATTAGTATATATATCGATCCATGTATATATTCTTGAATCTAATAAGTGGCTAGGGTAGGGAGTACAAGAAAGGAATATATACACATGTTTCATGCTTTTGCGTTTTTACTGATGATGGAATATTATTAATGTGAAAAAAAGGTTTAGTCGTATCCTTTACTAAAGAAGGAATATTATTGAGATGTGGAATAAAGCTTTGGTTGGTTGGTTGGTTGCAGCGGAGAGATGCTCACAAGGAAGTGTTAACAGAAAGGCAGTGATTCGGTCAGTATACATACGATGGCATGGCATGTATAGTTGTTACTACTACCACCACTTGTGCCGGCAGTAGGGTGCTAAACCTAATAGTAACATCCCCAAGAGATGTCTGCTTGTCCGATTAACGTCGAGGAAGCAGAGCAAAGTCGAGCCATCAGCGTCGCCGACGCCGCTCCGGGGGACCTGACCCTGGGCACCAAGATCTTCAAAGCCACGGGGAGGAGCGGCGTGCCGGTGTTCATCGCGCCGTGCGAGATCCAGCGTGATGGGCAAGCTGCCCGCGGCGGCGGCACCACTGCGCTGCAGGAGAGGAGCGGCATGGGGTTCCAGGGCTTCCTCCTGCTTGAGGAGGACGACGACGAGGACCCGGTGGCGCAGCGCAAGAAGTGGTTCAAGGAGATGCGCGGGTGGCTGATGGTGCTGGCCACCTTGGTGGCGTCGGTGACGTACCAGGCCGGTCTGAACCCGCCCGGCGGGTTCTGGCAGGACGACGCCGACGGGCACCACGCCGGCGACCCGGTGCTCCGAGACAGGCACTGGTCCAAGTACATGATCTTCTACTACTTAAACGTGACGGCGTTCGTGACGTCGCTGGTGATCAATAGTGGCGGACCTACAGGGTATGCAGTATATGCGAGCGCATACCCTGTAGTCTGCTCGTCACATGCACATATATAGGTAAAAAAAAAATCCGTCAATCCTCCTCTGCCGAACTGCCGAACAGCTGAAATAATCTGTGCCCGCGCGTGCATTTGGCTAAGGCCCAGTCCAACTGCTCCTGGCCCGCTAGCGAAGTCGAACCATCAGTCCGAGTCCTGACGCCCGAAACCACGCCGCCTGCCGCCACATCGTGAATCCGAATCGCCCGACGCCCGACGCGGCAGATCAGATCATCGCGAGTCGCGACTTTCTATCATCGCCCGAGTCCCGACGCCCCGATCGCGAGACGGCGCACGCGCACTGCGAGCGATCTACGACGACGGCATCGCGTCCAGCACGATCGGCAGTCGCGTACTCGCTAGACCAGTCGCCGTCGTGACCAGCTCTTGACTTGTGAGTTCTCCCTCCTTTACTCGGTGTCTGATTGCTTGCTATCTTCCTTAATTCGTTAATCATGATGCTAATTGGTGAAGTGTTTATTTCAATTTTCAGTCATCTTGAACTATGAAGAGAAATGGAGACATTAGATCCTTTTTTCAGAAACCATCAAAGAAGGCAGCGGTTGTTGCTTCGAACCCAGACCCACCTCCGGAAGAAAATTTTGCGGAAGAGCAAAATCAAGAAGAAGATAGAGTACAAGTTGAAGAAATTGCAGATACTTTGCCCTCACCCCCGCTAGCTTCACCGCCAGCGCCCGCATCAAAGCAGTCAGTTTATGACATCAATCGCCTTCCATATGATCCAGGTGAAAGGCTTCCCATTGCAAATTATGATGTTAATGATCAAGATGCAATTCGTAGAGCATATATTACTAAGGGTGCTTGCAAACCTTATATACATGATTTTCCGTACCGAGATATTTCTGGTACACCTCGTCGATTCAATGTAACATGGTTGTATAATTATGAGTGGCTTGAATATAGTGTCAAGAAGGATTCTGTATTTTGCTTCGTATGCTACTTGTTCAAGAAGGGCAGTGGGTCAAATGCTTTTGTTGTTGATGGATGGAATAATTGGAATATAGGAAACCCAGCACTTCTCAAACATTGTGGTTCTAAGGCACATAATGCAGCTCAAGAGAGGTACATTGGTTTTATTAATCCAAAGGTAGCAATTGATTATAACATTGACAAGTGGAGTGAGGAGAATCTGCGTCTTTATAAGAAAAGATTGACATATTCACTTAGATGTATCAAGTTTCTTTTGCATCAAGGATTGGCATTCCGTGGACATGATGAAAGTGAAGAGTCTAGCAACAGAGGCAACTTCATTAAACTTTTGAAGTTTCTAGCAGGAAATAGTGAAGAAGTGAACAAGTATGTCTTGAACAATGCACCAGGTAATTGCACTTTGACTAGCCCAAAAATACAGAAGCAAATTATTCACTGTTGTGCCATAGAAACTAGAAAGAAAATAATTGAGGATCTTGGTGATGAGCCATATGCAATTTTAGCTGATGAGTCTAGTGATATATCACATAAAGAACAACTAGCTCTTTGCTTGCATTATGTTGATAAATTTGGAAGGCCATGTGAGCATTTCATTGGAGCTGTTCATGTAGATGGTACTACCTCTTTGTCGCTTAAGAAAGTAGTTGAAGGTTTACTTGTTAGTAATGGATTGAGTATGCAGCAAATTAGAGGCCAAGGTTATGATGGCGCTAGTAATATGAAAGGAGAAATTAAAGGTCTCAAAACTTTAATCATGCAAGAATCACCTTCTGCTTATTATATTCATTGCTTTGCACATCAACTCCAACTAGTTCTTGTCGCCGTTGCCAAGGGAAATACTGATTGCAAGACCTTTTTTGATCAAGTATCTATCTTATTGAGCATTGTTGGGGTTTCTTGCAAGCGTCATGATATGCTTAGAAATGCAATGCTTGAGAATATTAAGAAAGCACTAGAGTGTGGTGAGCTTGAAATAGGGAGGGGATTAAATCAAGAGATGGGTTTGTCTAGGCCTGGTGACACTCGATGGGGCTCTCATTACAAAACTATTTGTAGCATCATCACTATGTATTCTGCAATCCATGATGTGCTCATTGAACTTGGTGCTGATAATGCATACAAGGAAGATTGGACAAAGATACATTTTGTGCTTGGAGCATTTGAGAACTTTGAGTTTGTTTTCTTTGTGCAATTAATGTATCTTATTCTTGGATACACAAATGAGTTATCCGAGTGCTTGCAAAGAAGGGATCAAGATATTCTTAATGCAATCTCACTTGTTAATGTGGCAAAGAGCAGAATGCAGGAGTTGAGGTCTGGTGGTTGGGATAATTTTCTTCAGAAGGTCATTGCTTTTTGTACTAAACATGGTGTTGAAGTTCCTATTATGGATGGTGCTTATGTGCCTTATGGAAAATCAGCACGCTACGCCCGTGCTCGAAACCAAACAAATGATGATCATTTCAGAAGAGAAATATACATTGGTGTCATTGATCAAATTATTCAAGAACTTGATAATCGGTTTGATGAGATCAATATGGAGCTACTCTCTTGTATGGCAGCCTTCAGTCCTTCCAACTCGTTTGCTTCTTTTGATGCACAAAAGGTACGAAGATTGGCTGAATTTTATCCTAAGGACTTTTCCAACAATGATTTGTTAAAACTAGAGTTGCAGCTTGATAATTATATTGATGACATGAGACATGATGCTAGTTTCGAAGATCTAGACAACCTTGTTGATCTCTCAGTTAAGCTTGTTGAAACAAAGAGACACAAAGTGTATGATATGGGGTACTTGCTTCTCAAATTGATATTGGTGTTACCGGTGGCAACTGCGAGTGTTGAAAGGGTATTTTCTGCATTGGTTATAGTGAAAACAAAGTCAAGGAATAGGCTAGGTGATACTGTTTTGGATGATTGCCTAGTCACATTTATTGAGCGGGATATTTTCTTCCAAGTTAATGAAGATGATATAATGGCGACATTCATGACTATGAGAAAGCGTCGGATAAACAAGTAATTTTGTAAGTCTCTTCTATTGTTATATTTCTAAGTATTTGTATTTCATTTGAACAATTTATATCAAAATTATACGTTTTTCACCTAATTTGAATATGGTTTTACCGAATTGTATATGGTTTTCCCGAATTGTATAAGAAATTTTTTTATTGCGCATACCCTTTGCTCAAAAGCTGGGTCCGCCGCTGGTGATCATGGTGCTGCTGATGAGTGAGCGGTTCTACCACACGGAGAGCAAGGTGGTGGCGCTCATGTTCACCACCTTCGTCGACCTCATCAGCCTCGTCGGTGCCTACATCGCCGGCACCCGCACCACGGGCATCTTCTCCTCCTGCATCTACATCATCATCATCGCCTGCATCTCCTTCGTTGGGATCGTCACATTCGGAGAGTACGTTGTTGATACTACATACGACCACCTGTATACATGTCCAAACAGGGCCGGCCCGTCGGGCGGCCCGTGGCCGGGCACGCCGAAGCCCGACACGAGCACGGCCCGGCACGACATGGAACGGGCCCGTGCTGGCCGTGCCGTGCTTGGGCCGAAGGACAGGCATGCCGTGCCGGGCACAGCACAGTTATTTCTTTTATTTTTTTAGCGCATTTATAAATATATTAACACAAACTATATGAATTAAAACACAAAAAAAACCATGTTTGACTTGGCGAGCAGGTGTAGTTTAGTGTTCTGGCCCGTGAGATTTTGGATTCAAACCCCATCCCATGCATATTTTTGTTCATTTTTCCAATAAATTTGCATGGGCACGGTGGGCTTTGGCGGGCTACGGGCCGGCCCAGCACTGTTGATCCTTGACCGTGCCGTGCCTGGACCGCCGTTGTGGCCCGTGGGATGGCCCGGTAATGTTGGCGGGCCTAGTCGGGCCGGGCCAGGCCCTAGTCCAACCGTGCCGACCCGGCCCGGCCATCTGGACATGTTCCACCTGTGACTATATATATATATAGCACCGTCCAATCGAGAGCTATGCAATATGCAGGGATGATTGTACGCGAGAAAAAAAAAATGATTGCTTGTTCTTTTGCAGGGTCTTCATGATCATGATGCCTTGCATGTTCCGGCTGGCGGAGCGCAACTGGTTCCCGGTGCCGGAGGAGGTGGTGGAGCGCACTAAGCAGAAGTACGTGGAGCGCATCAAACGTAGGAGGACAGCAGGGGGCCAATAAGCGCGGTGCTTTGCTGCGCGTGCTGTGCTTCTGATCCGCGTGCGGAGGGCTACCTGGAGGGCCTGTGATGATCTGATGCATGTTGCATGATGAAGCTCTGTGTGGCATTGGCATAGGAGTAATTGTTTTACTTGTTTGCCATCATTCTTGGCCATTCTCAGTGGATTATTCCATATTTGTCTTGCGCCACACAAGTCAGAGGAGATTGAAATCATAACGCTAAACACCACAAAAAATGTATGGTTTGATTTGGCGCAGTTTCATATGCAATATGCAAAACACATGAGTAAAAGTGTGGATAAAGTTGTTTCATCTATCCCTTCATTAACTCACTATTATGTCAATAAAATTACTGAAATATCGTCTATTTAATGAGAATGAGCCATTAAGAATGGCCTTAGTAACGAAACTTCTAATCCACATTGCTTTGATAACCGAATAATACATAGTAGTACTGTACCTTTTCTTGTTGTGAAATACAATGCGCACATAGAGCAAATGCAACCAATTGTAGACGTCATGGCAAATGATTTATGTTGGAAATGATGACTATGGAAAATACAGCGGCTTTAGTTTCACTAGCGAGCTTAAATTATCTGGCACTAAATTACGTGTGTGAGTTCACCTTACCACTCTCAAACAGATGACCAAACTGAAAGAGTATCAATGTCTAGAAACATATTTGAGGTGTTTTGTCGATGCTTGTCCTGCTCATTAGATATCTTGGTTGTCACTTGTTGAATTCTGAATTTCTGATATACCACATCTTAGCACTATTCCTTGGATAAAAATCCATTCGAAGTGTTGAATGACCAACATATCCTAGACATTCGAGCATTGATATAGTGACCAACATATCCATGGATTCCTACACATTTCTTGATTCCAGTCTCTGGTTGAATGAGAAAGGAAAATCATGACACAACTATTATAGCAGCAACTTCAATGAGCTTATAACAAAGATAGAAATGTCTGAACGATCCTTTGAGATTGGCGATTTAGGTTTACTTGTTCCAAACTCATGTTTTTTCTAGTGTGACGCATGGAGAAAATCACAAGCTATCGCTGTTGGGTTGATCTCGGATATCAAACTGACATAGGAACGATCCCTCGGTCCCACCGGGAGAGGAGTTCAGTTAGGCGCAAGAAAAGAAACCCACCGCGTGTTTCTCACGCAGAAAGGCGCTGTAATTTTCTCGCCGTGATCGGCAGGCGATCCTTATCCTTCCCAGACTCGGCCCCGGCCCTGGCCCCACAGCGCTATATAACCTCAGGGAGGTCGCCCTTTCGGGTATCCTCACGTACAACACTAATCAATTAGAGCGCTGGAGGGGTTCGGAAGCACGAGTCTCTCTCGTCCTACTTCGGTCAATCCCATAGGTATCCCGAAGGCCGGCGGTACTCTCCGAAGGTCCCGACGGAACGACTAAGGGCTTGCTAAAGCCCGTGGCGTTCCATCTGCTACGACTACTTCCTCTCCATCGACAATCTACGAGGCGTTCATGGCGTCATCAAACGGTATAGGCTATAAGATCATGTATAGGCTATAAGATCCATTAGGGCAACTCTGTTATTACTCATAATTTGAGTGTTTATCTATCCCTTTAATTCTAACAATTGGTATCAGTTAAGCCGGGATAGCCCTAGCATGATCCTCGCAATGAGTTTGATATTTATGTCTCATTGAATTGCTGATCGGCCTAAGCATAATTTTCCTTAACAGATCTGTTTTTTTCATGCCATGATAGAGCAGTTCATATCTGTTATCTTAAGAGATCTGTTTTTACTTGCCGATAATGATGAGTTTTGCCATGATTAGTACCTATGATTGGATCTGTTTTAGTGCCAGTCACGTTCATGTCATCCAGTCAGTTTTTAATGGCAATTATCACTGTTTTAGATGTTTTAGATCTGTTTTCCTGCTAGATTAGTATGAATACCATGAGTCTCTAGCATGTTTACTCAGATCAGATCAGTTTTCATCTCCCTTTTAACCTAACAGAAACTAATTTTGCGAATTAGAGATGAAATCAGTGGCTAATCATCGCCTAACTCAGGATGGTTTACTGTCCTTTCACGAAATTATGCTCAGTTCATGTTTAATTCAGCAATTAGATGTCAAATTCATGCAACTGAGTTCTGATTTTGAGCCACAGTAAGATGGGGAATGAGATTGAGCACTAAATCGGGTTTTCCCCAACCCAAACCCAAGATTGAGTAAGGCATACCGTGGCTGTGCGTGTGGCGGGTAATTGCCGTCGCCGCGCAGCCCCGGTGTCCCTCCTCCCTGCGGCCAGGAGCTGCCCTGCCGCTGATGCCGCGGGGCCGCCCGACCTTGTGTGACCGCCGCCGCCACCGCTGGTGAAGGTGGTGCCGCCCGCTATGGTGGTGCCGCCCCAAGCATAAGGTGCGGAGGCCACACGCCGCCGTTGGTGGTGAAGGCCGTGGGATGCAGGGGAGGCGCTGCTGACTGCCGCCGGTGGGGTGCTGCCTCGCTGCTCCTGGCGCTGTAGGGGAGCCACCTGTCGCCTGGCGCTGAGGGAGACGCAGCCCCGCAGCCTTGTGCTGCTGCTACGCGCCGCCGGGTGAAGGGGAGAGGCCCTCGCCTGCTCCGCCGCGCAGCGCTGAAAGGGGAGCCCCGCCGCCGCTGCCTCTGGTGTCCACCGCCGCTGGTCGTGGCACTAAGGGGCCGCTCCGCCGCCAGTCAAGATGGTGGCGCTCAGGGCCGCCGCCGCGCGCCTGGTGCTGCCGCGCCGGCATCGGGCATGAGGGCGCCGCGCGGTCGCGCAGGCACGCGAGCAGAACCGCCGCCCTGGTTTGTGCGGGATATATCCGGTGCAACAAGGAGCTGCGATCACCATGCAATCTTTCTAATAAAAATTTAAAAAAATTGTGAAAAAAAAAATCATGAATATACATCTCAGCCTACTTCATTCAAATTCATCTTTTGTTATTTTCGTAACTGCTAAAGTAGAATGAATTTGACCATGAATTTTTATATACAGATGGGGTAGGCTGAGACGTACATTCATGATTCTTTTCAAAAAATTTTAAAACTACTTTTAGTAAAATTGCATGGTGATTGCACCGTAAACTTGATTGCATTGAATATTTCCCCGGTTTCTGCCGCCGCCCCCAACCCTAATGGCGGCTGGGCCTAATGGGCTGCGCGCCCACCGCCATTAACCCTAAGGCGCGGGTTAAATGGGCCACGCCCCTAAACTTTTGGGTCGAAAGGCCTATCGAGCTAACTGCGCAGGCTGATTTAAGTTTTAATCTTATTTCGATTCCAGAATCATTTTACTCATTTATCAGCGCAAATAATTGCTGCTTTATGAATTGTTTTGAATCTAAGAGCTGATTCATGAATAATTATTGAATTATTTTACTGTCATAAGTTTGACTTGAGTTAATTTTGCATTATTAAACCCCGCGCTCGATGCGCGCCAGTGTTGGGCTACCAGCTTAAGTACGCCGAAAAAGGCCGAAATTGAGTTTTCTTTTATTTCAAATTCCAGATTGATTTATTCAATCATTCTCAGCTTATTTACTGTTTTTCAGTATAAACTTAATTTAAGTGCTGAGTTAAATTTAATTTATGGAATTTAAGAATTGCTCAAATATTATTTTCCCCATAAGTTCTCCCTTATTAACCTTTAAGCATAATTTTGCTTGATATTTGCACAAATAAGTTGAGAATTATTTTCTCATAAGTTTATTCCCTTTGTATTTAATTCTCCTTAAGAGATTTATTTATTTATTTATTTAGAGTTATACATTGGGAAATTTGTGCTGATATCTTATCAATTTTTTGAGCTTAAGTTTATTTAAATGCTCATAATTAAATTTTATTGATACTATTTCAATGCTACTAAGTTTTATGCATTGTTTGCAATAACTTATAATTATTTCAATGCAATAAGTGTTTTATGCATTGTTTAAGCTCTTAATTTTAAGTGCAATTTTAATTCATAAGTGGTTCATAAGTTCTAATTTATTTTGGAGCTATAAGTGACATGAACCTTTAATCAATGAGTCTTTTTTTTTTCACCTTCTTAATATTCTGCTAAGTTTGAACTCTAACTCTAAGCATTTATTGCTTTTTATTGGTGCGTGACTTTATTTGATAAGCTTTTAGCTTATTTAATTCTAGAATAAGTTCTAAGTTTTTACTTTAAGAGTTTATTTATTTCCATCAGAATTGATCATGCCATAAGATTGAGGCATATCATTAAGATGCAGCATTTAAATCTAAAAATTATTTATCCACCACTGCATAAGAAGGTGGTCTCTGGTCAAACGAAACCACCGAGAAGTTTGGCCGGAGATTACTCAAGATTGAATTCAATCACCGTTGTTTCAATTAAGAGTTTGTTAAATAAGTTTCCTTTTGTATTCTTGCCCACCGGTGTTGCAAATTGAAACTTTATGCATGTTATTAATCAGACCACCGTAGGGTTAATTTCATGCTTATAAGTACATCTTCTATGCAATATTTTGAGATGTTTTTCTTGTAATTTTCAGTGAATTTTGCATAGTATTTAAATACCATTGAGTCCCTTGATAGCACCAATTATTCTACATGGAATGAGAAGGTGCTAACAATTCTTGGGATTCTGGACCTTGATTATGCACTTTATGAGGATAAGCCAAATGCTCCCTCCCCAATATATGAAAATTATGTTGATAAGACGAGGGAGTATACGGCAAATTCAAAAAAGTGGGAGAAATCCAACAGAATGGCCAAACTGATCATTGAGCATTCGATCTCGGCTGGTTTAAGGGGAGCTTTTCCCACAAAGCTGAATAACAGGGAATTGACTGCTAAGAAGTTTCACAACTCCATAAGAATGCATTTTCGCATAATATTCCTTATTGAGAATTTAACTTCCTCGTGCTATGATGGGCAAAATGGGTTAAGTGAGCACGTTAAATACATGTTTAATATGGCTGTTGAGCTAAAAGGACTTGGTGTTTTCGTCTCCGATGATGCACTAGTTAAATTTATTATGAGCTCTTTGTCAGAATACCATGCTTGGAATAATAAAATTTCATTATTATGCAATTTCTGCGAGGTACCCAGGCACGTAATGAGTCAATGTGCAAAGTTTGATGAGTGGCTTTGTAAGAAGGGTATTTAACTATCTCATAAGTTTATTTAGTTAATTTTTTCTCCTTTATTATGGTGGATTTACTAAGGTGCATTTATGCACAATTTAATACTCCTACATGCATTGCCAAACCATAAGATATGTTGGAGCAAGGGGAGAGAAGTCTAAGAAGCAATGATGAAAATAAAGTGACGGCCAAGACATTGGAGCTTCACATTAGTTATTGAAATTAGTTTTGCTTCATTATTGATGATGTCTCTTATGTCCTAGTTCATGAAGAATCTTGTTCGTTCTATGAGTTACGTTTATTTGGACAATTGTTGTGATTTTGGAGATTAATACATCATCAGAAGTTCTTTATTATCATCATGAGTTATATTGGCAATAAGTTTTAGTTATTCTCTTTATGTGAACTATGTGATGAATGTGTGTTGCTTTTAAGCATAAGATTAGATGATGAGACTCCATCGAAATTGTGTCATTGTTTAAGCCACATTTCGAAGGGGAGAATGGAATTGTCTCATCAGAAAAGAGATATTTCATTCTAATCAGTCATCACAAACAAAGTAAGATCAAGTTGTTAAAAAAATGCTACTTAGATATTGCCCAAAACTGTATCTAAAATTAAATGTGGCTTGTGTTCATCATTATAGCCAACAATGTTTGGATGATACACATCACAAAGTTTTGTTGTTCTGGTTCCTTCTGGCTAACGCTGTTGTGGACTAGCGCACTGAGACTTGCATTTAGAGATTTAAAATGGCTTATGTCTGTCATTCTGGCCACCGCTGATTGATGGATGTTTGACCATAACCTTGCTGCCCTAGTTCATTATCTTGGCCATCGCTGTTGTGGGCTAGGTCGGCAAATGATGCATATAAATGGTATTTAATATGGACATTTATATAGTCCAAATACCGGGCAAACTTGAGCAAGGCAGGATTAATATTCCGCTAATATTTTTTAATCTATGAGTTACTCATTGACCTATTTACTTTCACTTAGTTTGTGATATAATATAACTCATTAGGATGTCAAGGTCAGTGGGAGTTTACGAAAATTTCCTGAGGAAGTGCAATTAACATTTTGTGCTAATGAATCAAGGAAACAGGGGGAGCGTTATTTTGTTCCCAAAACTTCAGTTGTGATTTATTATTAACCCATAAGTACTCACAGCTCTCGTTAAAGTTTATTGTTCCATCAATACATGTTCGGATCTTATTTAAAAGAGCAAGAATCAATTAATGAGCAATTATAAACATGGGTTTTTAGCTGAATTCCTAATGGGATCATCACAGTAGACTATTATGGGTCTACATAGTTAAATGTGGTTCCAAAAGTATGTTTGAAAGCTAAATTTATAGCTCATTTTGAATACTAAGGTGGGAAAATTAATTATTTTATTATTATTATTTTCCTAGTACTCTTTATGGATATCAGCAAGTAGCGAAGAATATGCTACATAAGAATTTTATTATGTTCGTCCATGATATTAATAATCTTGGTAAAAAGCCACTAAGTTCTCGGCATTAAGATAAGCTAAGATTGGACCAATTGAGTATTAGGATTATCACTAAAAGCATTATACTAAGAATTTGCTTAAGTGACGTAAATAAATAATATTATTGCCATTCCTGCATTTTTGCATATTGCAATAATTTGATTTATCTCATTATAATAAATCTAAGTTACAATAAGGAAGACGTTCCATGTGCTTCAGCTGTCAGAAGCGTTACATGCAAAGTCAGGTAAGTTTTGACTTGCATTTATATTTCGGGACGCTTAACAATGATATTATTTGATCCAGATAAGGTCCACTGGAAAAGGTGCTGAAAAATATTTATTAAGTGAGAAGTACCAAAGTAACATGCTTGATTATGAATAACTGAATGATCATAAGTTACTCATATGCTAATTTTGCAAAATTGACTGATATAAGAAAGTGCACATTAATATTGTATCTTTCAGTCTCGTGGAAAAGGCAGATGTTATGGATAATCTCCAAAACAAACTTAGCATAATTATAAGCTAAGTTGAAACATGCTTTGCTCAGCCGAATGGCATAAGAACTTTGTTCCGAAAGTTGAGTAATAAAAGACAGCAATTATATTACATTTTTACTGCTATTATTAAGTTGCAGTACTTTCGAGTAGTAGCCAATTATTGGTGATATTGAGCACATCAATAATTAGATATTGTGTTGTGAAAGAAATATCTCAGAATCGAACCATTAAGCTGATGACAATAAGTATTAAGTCAATTGCTAGCAAGTCAGCTTGATATAAGGCTTACCATTTATCTCATTTAAATAAGCGCGCAAACTTTTGATGAGGTATGTGGGAGGCTCAAATTTAGATTTTGGATGAGGCCATATGAATAACTCCCATAAGTTTTAAGTTCTAACAAGGTATTTCGATAAACTATGGTTAATGGGGTCACAGTAGCGATAAATGCTGCTGACGACGCATTAGTCTGGTCTTATTGTTATACTGAGCATGAACATAAGTTTAACTGAACATTAGTTTTGATATCGTTCCATCAAAGGGGAGAACGTTGGGTTGATCTCGGATATCAAACCGAGATAGAAACGATCCCTTGGTCCCACCAGGAGAGGCGTTCCTTTAGGTGCAAGAAAAGAAACCCACCGCGTGTTTCTCACGCAGAAAGGCATCGTAATTCTCTCGCCGTGATCGGCAGGCGATCCTTATCCTTCCCAGACTCGGCCCCGGCTCCACAGCGCTATATAACCTTAGGGAGGTCGCCCTTCCGGGTATCCTCACGTACAACACCGATCAATTAGAGTGCTGGAGGGGTTCGGAAGCACGAGTCTCTCTTGTCCTACTTCGGTCAATCCCGCAGGTATCCCGAAGGCCGGTGGTACTCTCCCAAGGTCCCGAAGGAACGACTAAGGGCTTGCTAAAGCTCGTGGTGTTCCATCTACAATGACTACTTCCTCTCCATCGACAATCTACGAGGCGTTCATGGCGTCATCAAACGGTATAAGATCTTAAGTTTCCGCTTAGGCGTGTGATCATGCATAGGCTACAAGATCCATTAGGGCAACTCTGTTATTACTCATAATTTCAGTGTTTATTTATCCCTTTAATTCTAACAATCGCATCACTACTTTGGACGAACCTTATCAATGGCAAAACAAATGTGCAGTTGTGTTATTGTTAGTTGGCATTTGGGGGCTTACTTGGTTTGATGCCAAACTTTTGGTATGCCAAAATTTTAGCAAATTTAACTATGTTTGAATCTAGGTAAAAATTTAGTCAAACAATAAAATTTTTATTTTGATGGATTGTTTAGGCGCCAAATAACTCATCGGAATGAAAAACTCATTATTTAACTAAATTTTTACCTAAATTCAAACACGGTCAAACTTGCCAAAATTTTAGCATGTCAAAAGATTGACACTAAACCAAGCATGCCCTGGACGTTTTCTATACGTCACTATTCTTTAAGTAGTGTTTTGGTTATTGCTGTAATGATTTTAAAGATGGATGTAATGGGCGCATGTCACTATTTTTCTTTTTTGTGTTTTCTACGAACAATGACGACAAGGGACTGAATTTTTTTTATGATCAGCAACGCATCAATCAGACGTTGCAGACTTGCAGGCATCACTGTCAATTTGTACTTTTGTATACATTTGTTACTGTTTCACAATTCTTAGATTTACTATCATTTTATAGTAGTTGTCAAATTGTAAATAGAGTAATTGTTACTGCATTGTAATTATATGGTCCTGCCACCGTAATTACATGGTCTTTCCACCGTAATTATACAGTACTGTGATTATAGTAGCACTGTAATTACAGTGTCTTTACAATGTATTACTATTGTAAATTTCACTCCCCTGAATTGAAATAACAGTGTCAGAACTGCTTGAATCCCCATTTGCATTAACGTAAAGTACTATATCTTGAGATTATATATCTTGTTGATGTATATTTCTTATACGTACTGTCACATTTTCTGGGTCAGTTTGGCAATTTTATTTTCATAGGGATTAGAAGGGATTGAGAAAAAAAATATTTTGTAGTTTATTTTCTCCTCAATATCATCTATTCTCCTCCAATGAAAATAAGGTCGACTAGATCGAAGGGAAACGCTTATCCATAGTGCAACTCTAAGACCAGACTATCCATATTCATAGCACGTACAGAAATAACTGCATAGAATGATCGTGTTTGACAAAAGAGAAGGAATAATAGTTGTTTCCATTTTGACAGCACAAATTGATTCATAAAGTAAATCATGAATGCCAAGAATTGTCAAGAACTAAACTCACAAAGGTCTGTCTAGGCAGCAATCGATTGACCGTTAATCGATTTGTCTAATCATTAGATTGCGATCCAATGGTTCAGATTTCACTCCTCTCTTCTTCCATCCGCCTCCTCCTTACTGTAATTCACTAATTACGATGATACGTTGTAATTACGGTGGTGAAATACTGTAATTACGGTGACAATACACGGTAATTACGGTGGCGATACACTGTAATTATGGTGTCATACACTGTAATTTTCGTCCATCCGATTTAGATCCGACGGCTTATAAAAAATCGATTGTCCAAACATACAAAACAATCAATTGACGTACAGCTTTCCTCCTCACAAATGCGGCATTTTTAGCTTTAGTCAGCTATGCCTGCCCTGCTTCCTCATCAGTGTCGTACTCAAACGCTTTGGTGCACGGGCAGCAGTAGCACCGTCTCTTCCGGCCACTGGCCTTGCCAGCCTTCTTCCGCTCCTCTTCGTCTTTCTCCCGCTTCTTCGCCCTCTCCACCCTCTTCTTCATGTGCTCCGTGACTGGCAGCCAGTCCTTATTCGCCAGCTGGAAGAGCGGCGGCATCATGAATAGCACGATGAAGCAAAGGTTCGGTAGGACCCTAGAGACAAGCACACAGAGGGCAACAAATCGAGGCACGGGATCAGTCAACAATCTATCTATAACAGTATATATATTTGCAGTGCATGCAAGAATCGATCATCTTATGATCGGGGAGGATACAGGACAGACGGTTACCTGGCGATGTAGATGACGCAGACGAAGAGGAAGCAGGTGAGCACGATGATGTAGATAGAGTTGGGCATGTCGCGGGTGGAGCCGGCGATGTAGGCGCCGACGAGGCTCATGAGGTCGACCATGGTGGTGAGGGTGAGCGCCGCTACCTTGGCCTCCGACTTGTAGAACCGCTCGTTGAGGAGCAGGATGATGATCACCAGCGACGTCGCGAACGCCGTCGCGTTGAAGTAGTAGAAGGTGAGGTAGCGCTTCACGAAGCGGCCGTCGCGCAGCACCGGGTTGCCGGCGTCGTGCCCGTTGTTGTCCTGCCAGAAGCCGCCGGGAGGGTTCAGCCCCGCCTGGTACGTCACCGAGGCGGCCAGGGTGGCCAGCACGATCAGCCACCCGCGCATCTCCTTGAGCCACTCCTTGTGCTCCGCTGTCGCGCCGACGACGTCGACGTTGGTGACGACCACCGGCACCTCCGGCGACTTCATGTCTACCCGGACGGCGACTTCTGCTGTCTGCCGGTCGTTGGACGGCATTGCTAGTTCCAGACGCCAATTAACAATGGCTTTTCGGGTGGAGCCCCAGGTAACATGCTGGTAGTTATATATACACTAGCTACGCACTGCACATCTGCGCGTGCCTTTCCCATGATCGCTCGTTCATATTATTCTCGTGTCACATGGGATTCGTTCCAGCTGCTGGTTGATTTGGCCTTGCCGAAGGATGAAGCTAGGTAAAATGCTACTGAGTTCTTGATTTGCAAATGTACAGATTATTCTATGAGTACTGAAGCCAACATAGAAGAGTTCTTCCTTCCAGCACCCGGAAAGAATGGAATAATTCGCATACAAAATGACAAGTCACTTGCGCCCAACGTTCTTTCCCTTTTTATGTTGTATATATTGTATTGTTGTTAACTAGGACAATTGATCAGGTCCATATAGAGGTAGGACTTTCTCTAACATACATACAGTTAGCCCCACCAAAATACAGTAAGTACTATACATACGACCGAGAGATTTGATAGTTTTTTTATACGAAAAATTCCATTGGATCGGACAACTTTGAATTGTCGTGATAGTCCGATTTCAACCTCCAACTACAAAACCAGGTAACCTAGTCCCTTGAACTAACCAAACCGGGTGAAATACCCACTCAAACCCTGTTAAAGAGGTCACCAAGGGTGGTTTTCTAGCCAATCAAGTGTTCTCAATTTTAATATATTTGGATTAGTGTTTTATTCCTACGCCTAAATTTATTTCTCCAAGTATAACATTATAAATAGGAACGAATCAAATCCAAATATCATCAAACAGAGCACCAATAGATAGATTGCATTTTTAGAAAAATAAACGATATAAGTTTCATATTTTTTCTAAATTAGAATGAATTAATTATGAATGTATAGAAAACTACCGTCCAATACCACTTTAAACAGGGCTCAAGGAGGTATCTTGCCCGGTTTGGTTATTTCGAGGACCTAAGTTACCCGGTTTTGTAGTTAGAGGTTGAAAATCAGACAACAGTGATAGTTCGAGGTCGTAAAATGAACTTCTTTTTTTATACACCTTTCTATTACAATGTTTTTATAGTATTTTAAGAGGTACTATGTAAGAAAAATGGGCCTTAAGCCTTGTGCTTAGTTCCTCAATGTAATTTTGGTGGTTGAAGTGATAACACGTACCATTCAGGACTGATATATGTGCAAGTATTTTTGGTTAAGTTCTAAGGTGCAAAAGGTAGACTTGGATACAAACACCTCAAAAAAGGACTTAAAAAGACACAAGAGAAGAACCAAACCGTCATCAAGTGTTGCAAGCTTATGCCCTGACTTGCTGGTCCCGCTGGCCTATCAGCGGGTCGATTTTTTGGCTCATCAGAATGTCAGGAGAAGCTCCATCAAGAGGTCCGGAAAGAAGAGTGCCATGATTGAAGATTTGAGACCAAGTGCAAAATACACGCATCGGACGGTACGATCCAATGGTGCCACCATCGGAAGGTCTGATGGTCTATCGGACGAGCTGGGCAGCGAAGAAGAAAAAGATCAAGTCCCGCGCTTCAACGCATCGGACAATCTAATGTCGGACGAGTTGGACAGAAGACTCTCTAACCAAGACTGCAAACCAAATACATGGATCAGACGGTTCGATGGTGTCACCATCAGACGGTCTGATGGTTTCAATGGTCGGCTGAAGCTCCAATGGTCGACTCTAACGGCTAGTTGGGTGCACGCATCGGACGGTCCGATGGTCGCAGGAAACGGATATCAGTTGCTCCCAACGGCTAGTTTTGAGGCTTGGGCTATAAATACCCCCTGGCCGGCCTCCACAAAGTGGTCAGAGACTCTTGAGTTTATACTAGTGTTGAGACACCCTCTTGATCCGTCCAAAGAGTCTCATACACACATTTGAGAGTCCAACTACCACAAGAGCAAAATAGACACATCAAGGGATAGTTAGAGCTTCATTGCATCTTTGCTTAGGCTTATTTATCTTTACCCTTGCATGCGTGCATGTTTATCTTTGTAAGTGTGGGGCTTGTAAGTCTTGCGAGACCTTTCGGAGTGTGGAGTGGCTGCCACCTTACTTGTGAGAGGGAGGAAGACCTTTGGCTAGTTGCCAAAAGCTTCCTTAGTGGAGACGGCAGGGTGGCTCCTTGAGAAGGCCCATGGAAGACCCCAATGGTCCTGTCCATCCTCTACCCTTGCGAGGGCAAGGGTGAGGCCATAGTCCATGGAGGACTACACGAGAGAAAGGCTCAGGTGGGTGTGTACCGAGGATATCCGGAGATCCGACCGTGGTTGCTTGACCTCCGGGGAGGCCACTTTGCCATCCTCCACCTTTGCGGGGGCGAGGCCATATTCCTTTGAGGACTATGTGAGAGCAAATCCCTATGGGGGCGCCAAACGAGGAGTAGGGGGTAGAGACACGTTGGTCTCCCCAAACCTCAAAAAAAAAAATCTTCGTGCCTCCTACGTGTGCCATCGCCGACATCATCATCAGGAGTTTGCATTCTCTCTACTTATCTCATTACCTTCCGCATTTACATTCTTGCAATTGTGTGCTTACATTCCTAGACTAGCTTGATAGGTTAGTTTCTAGGTAGAACTAGGTTGCAGGATTTTGCCATGGTAGAATTAGCAACACTTAACAAAACCTTAGTGCACAAAGCTAGATTTATATTGCATATGTTTGGCTTAGTAGTTGTAGAAACCTTAGTTTTAGAAATCCTAATTCACCCCACCCCCCCTCTTAGGCATCGGCCCAACCTTCACTATGTCAATCATGTTATCTCCTTACAAAAAATGAATTAAGAAGACAAGGTGGAGATTTACACTTGTCTAGGGATGATGAGTGATTGTATTAAGGTCAGTTGGGAAGTTTCATTTAAGTTTATTTCATCTTGTGTTGTGTGTTACTATCCGAAGTCGTGAGTTAATTGCGTGAGTGTGTGGACAAACATGTCTCTTGGCTTTGAGTGTGTTGGTGATAAATGCACTGGTGGCAAGAGTGGAAGTCAAGTGATGAGTTCATATCGATGAACCAAGGGAAGTGAGGGACAAATATGGAGGCTTGAAACTATTTGACCAAGAAGACCATGTCCAGGCCATACATAAGCAATTCACATCATGCAAAGGAGAGCAAGACGACATGGATATGGTGATGAAGATGGCATTCACTCATCATGGAGAGGGCATCAAAAGTTCAAGCCAAAACCGTGTAGAACTTGAAAACTCGGCATCATGGAGAGGGTATGTTGGAGCAACTTGGAACTTATCCAAGTGTCAATAACTAAGGAGGAGGGGATTCAATTTCATCCATCCATTTGGATCTCAAGTCATTTACATCTAGGCTAGGCAAGATCTTATTGCCATAGGGAGGTTAGGAGGCAAGACATCAAGTCCTCTTGCTCTTTGCTTTCCACCATTAGGGAAAGGATTAAGGGTGGAGGGTATACATTTATTTTTTATATATGAATCCTATAGAACTTTGTCTCCATGAACAATTCCTCTTTATTCAACATCTTCCATAATCTTGTCTTCGGCAACTTTGGGTTCATCCACCATGGTAGTAGTGCACGTATGAAGGTTCATCTTAAAACAGAGACCAAAAATGAAAAATAGAATACGTGTGAAGGTTTTAAAAATAAGACGAAGGTTAGTGAAACTAACCTCTTAAAGGATATGATGAATGGGGAAATGAAGGAGTGAACAATCGCAAGTTTTTTTTTCCTTCAAGTAGCACAAATTAAACACAAACAACTAAGTGGCTTCATAAGAGACAAAGGTGCAGGGAGTCTAGGTGCTCTACCCAATAGGGTGTGAATTGGGTCATAGTTGATGCAGTAAGACTTATGACTTATATAAGCACCCATAGAAAAACAAACATGTTCCCACACTTGCTACTACACTATGGTATTTTTAGTGCTTAACCCCTAAAACTTGCAACCTATACTCCCGATCAACTGTACCATGAAGGTAATGGTCTCACAAATGCAAAAGATTAAGGGTGGACATGAATGCCAACTCCTGAGACAAAATGAATTATTTATGCTCTCGGTAAGCAAAATGTTATATCCAGTTCTGTTGGTGCAAAAAGGTAACTGTCAAGATTTGGCGCCAACAAATCCACGCTAGAGATTAACCAAAAATATTCTCTTGGTCACTAAACCTTCACCCAGTGATGGTCGGTCTTGGCTCACCACAAAGGTTTCACTATGTAATCAAGCCACACCAACCACTTAGGCTAAGCCCAAGACATATGACGCTTCTGGTCACCTTCGCACCATCCATTATGCAGCTTCTCCATTAGGGAAGACGTATTTCTGCCCCCCCCCCCTTCTCTTTGTACCAAGCTGGTAGATCCTCAATGGTATTCATTGAGCCACCAAGGGCCTAAGAGTTTCGACAGCCTCAAGAGTACAAGGTTGCTGCATCAGTACCTTGCAAACACTCACTAAGGCTGTGTTTTTATCGAGCATTTTTCTAAGAAGTGCTTCGAAGGCTTGGTCAAGGAGTTTGGTGTGCCCAAGAAAGCTTAGCATGTGTTTGTATTGGAGACATGTTTCTAGTGGGACGATTCTATCCTGGAATTTTGGATTGAGATGGTCCTATTTTGTGTTTGGGTGAGTGGGATGGAACCATCCTTTTTTTTTGGTCTAGTTTAGAAACATCTAAACAGAGATAAAGAACCCGATGTGTGTGCCCAATTCATCACCCTCTACTTTCCCCTTCTTCCTCACTCTTCGGTCGCTCCGAGCTTCACCCATTGCCACTCATCGGTCACCCCAACCTCCGCCAATCGCCTGCCCACACGCTGATCGCCCCCGATATAAAAGTTAGATATTTATATACAAATTTGAGACCCACACAACTAATCAAAATTAGTATTCTTCACTATCTCTCATAGGTTCATCTCTAGTAGAATATCCGTATACATTTTTTTTATATTTATTCATCTACAATGGGCTCTAATTAACATTTATCTTTTATAATTACATAGTGGACAATTTATATGTAAATTCAATTTAATCTTTCACAATAACACAATATAAGATTACTATAATTCATCTTTCATACTAGCATGGAGATATGTTTTTAGAAATTAGAATAGATCCAATTACTATTGTTAGACTCTATATCTCATGAACGGACAAATGTTTCTATATTTTAGAATTTCTATGATTTTTTTGTAATGTGTCTCATAAGTAGTGTTTCTTTTAGAGTCTTCAATCAGTGATAATAAGTGTAGTTCATAATTAAGGTCCCCGTAGTAAAAAAAGGCTTTTATAGAAGTTAGAAGGAGCAAACTTACTAGTGATTGTTTTGATATCTTCAATTAATAATAGCAAGATAAGATTTGTAGACTTCAACTTAACCACCCAACCTTGAAGACAACAAAGGCCGAATCTGACTTCACAGCCTTTTTTTATAAGACTTCACAGCCTTTGAAGTGTGTTGAGACTTACGAGTTGAGACCCCAAGCATTTCTGTCCACGCTATGAATCTGAACTTTCAGTCTCTTCCGTTGCTTACTTCTGTGTTAATGCAAGGAAAAAGGGCAAAGCCACAACATCGGTATTGTGCCATTATCTATAATCAGGATTCAATCTAATATCTAGTATAAAAAAGAAAAATAAAGTTTACCGTCGAACAGTAAAGGAGGTCTCGAAGAGACTGAGAGCCAATGGACCGGCCTCATTGCTTTCCTAGTGTGATGAGTGATTGTCAACGACCTCAAGTCCTCTGATGGACTGGAGGCCCTCCGATGGACTGGAGGTAGAGGATGATAAAGACCTCAATGGACTGAGGCAAAAGCCCTCCGATGGACTGGAGGCAAGTCTCGGTGTCGGTCGGCCATGGAAGCTCGGTACACGGAAGGGCGGTTCAGCAATGGTGGTGTAAGCCCTCCGATGGACTGTGGGGCGACTCTGATCGATTGGAGAAGCCGGGTGCCACCGTGGTGCTCCAACCCGAGTGCATGGCGCGAAGGCGTGCTAGGGAGGCTTTGGCGGCTTCGGCTCAAAACCGTCACCCAAGTTCAAATGACTTGGTGCGTTGGGCTCCGATTCACCAAAATAGAAGATTGGGCCAAGACCTGGCCTAGTAAGCCCGCTGAATAAAGTTTTCCGATTTCTGACTTCAAAACCGGAGGAAGCTTCTGGATTACTTGCTACGTGGCTGTTGACGCTCGTTAAGTACTAAAATTTTGCTTTATTTTCATATGTTTTTATGTCTTTTTGAGAGTTAATCTTATCATTTAGTCTCGTTTTACTGACAAATAACTCCGTTTTCGAGAATGCTTTTTGTTTTTGTGCAATGTTTATTTTTGCAGGAAAATAGGAAATAATTAAAGATATTTGAGAATTTCTCGAAAAAAAGATTTATGCTATGAAGATCGCATTAATTGAAGCCCATTTGAGGAAGAAGCCCAATAAGAAAAGAAGTCCTAGAAGATAAAGATTGTTTGAAGGACTAAATCCTAAAATCTTCTCGAAATTCATGATAGCAGCAGCTTGTGGGCCCAATTCGGAGACCTTAACGATGTCAAATAAAAAAGTTTGAATACCAAAGTTGTAGATCTCTTCGAGCTCTATAATTGAGAGTCCGATTTTGCATTATTTAGACTTCGGATGAGGGAGTTATGGTCAAAATACTAAATGCTGCAGAATATGAAAGAATCCAACTCGGAAAGGACAAGAATAGAAGCTTCATCTATAAGCAAGGAAAGGCATGGACATCCGGGACTCTTTTAGAAACTTGTATATACTTGAAAATAGGAGTTTTAGGTGTTTTAAGACTCTTAGAACCGACCAATTAGATGCCATGTATAGGGTTTTCTTCGGGGTATAAATAGAGAGCCTCCCAAGGGGAGAGGCATCATAGTCCACTACACTAGGGCAAGGGTTGGAGTCTAGAAGCGTTCAACTCGGCGAGAAGTTCATCTCGGCGAAAGAAGAAAACAAGAGGAGGCAGGAAGCCGGCCGGTCGGCCGACCAAGTGCTTCCTGAGGAGGTCCCGAGGTCATCTTTCAATATGTTCTTCGTCGAGTTCATCCCGACGATTATGCTTCAAAGTTTACGATGTATCTCGAGTAATTCTTTATACTTCCTTCGATACTTTGATGAAACCTTGTTATTCGATCAATAAAGTTTGTCTCTTAGACCTAGCTTGATGTTTATACATGATTTTTGATCTATATCTTTGCAATGCTTAATTCTAGCATGGTTTGCTGGCCATCATTTAACGTTATCATATTTTTTTTTAGTAGATCTCTTTACTTTAACTAGTTGATTGAATCTGCTCATACTTAGAGATGGTTAGGGTTTGCTATTTCGTCGATTACCTGGTTACTAGTGATAGTAGAGCCTGGGAAAAAATTTGAGTAGATCCTTGACATTCATGATCAGTTTATTCTTTGCTTAATGTTTAGATCTAGTTTCAAGATGATTCTTAATACGATGGTTGTTTGTCTCATATCTCTTATGGATCCTTTTGCCATGTTAAACCTATCGTTCTCACGTTTATAACCTGAACCCTGTTCTATCATTTTATGCCATAGATTCATCTTAGTTTAGAGCCTTATTAGAGTATAGATTAGAGTTTATTTTATCTCTTGTTTAAGCTTGTTTAGATCTATTAGAATTAGCTAGTAATTCAGTTAATATTAGATAGATAATATCATAAACATAATTATCCCTGGATTGACAAACCCAAGATACTCATCCTAGGGAAAAGCTACCACGATACTATGCGCTTGCAGTATAAGGATTGACATTCTTAAGTGGCGTCAACAGTGGCGTACATCCAAGCGAGGCGTGGAGAAGAAGAAGATCAAAATGTCATTGTAGTCGTCCGATTGATCATTTTCATTTCAGCCCCTTCCGAGCTTTCTAGAGTAGACCTGGGCATGGGTCACCCGACCCGACCAACCCGATCCAACCCGCCCGAAAAAAACCCGGCCCGACCCGACCCGAGCAACGTGACGGGTGGGCGCGGGCCGTTTTCTTAGACCCGCAACAATCGACGGGCCGGGCACGGGCCGTGATTTTTGACCCAAAACCCGCCCAATCCGAAAAAACCCGACCCAAAGACCAAAAAACCCGACCCAATCCGGAAAAAACCCGACCCGACGCGTCAGCAGAAGGCGCATGGGCCAACCCGACCCGACCCGGTGATAGGCACGGGTCGGGCGCGGGCCGTCTTATGCGACCCGCGACCCGACCTTGACCCGGCCCGAACCCGACCCGACCCGACATTTGCCCAGGTCTATTCTAGAGCAGGGCTCTTAGTGTTAAATGGTGTTGTTAGGTCTGGGCTATATATACCTAAATGGCTGGTTATTTAGGTGACTCTTCCACCATTAGAAAACGCTAAGCTTAGTTTCCATACAGCCAAGTGCTTAAGAGAAAAAGGAGACCTTTAGGCTAGGATTTGAGTCCTCTAGCCAGTGCTTTTCACATCAAGAGGGAGGATGAAGGGTGTTAGGTTGTAAGAAACTTTGTATGAACTCAATTTCATGATCAATCCAGCAATGTTTCTCTGAAATTGGAGTGCTTGTGTGCAGCCCCTTACTTTTCCCCTTTCTAATTTGGATTTTGGATGAAACTCAAAGTCTTTTGGTGATTTGTGTTTGTCAATGAGTTAATCTGTTTCTTTTGGTGTTTTGGACTTGCAAGGACGTGGAGATTATAACCTAGTTCATCTCAAACCTACTGGTTTGCACGAACAAGTCGTTCTTGAGTTTTTCCCTTTTTTTGCCCAAAGCTTGCCTTTTCATGAGATCTGAAATTCTCTCTAATCCCTTAGTCCTTTTCTATAGATCTTCTGGAAATAGCTTTGGATTAGCGCTTAGATAGGCTGTGCCAAATTTAGTGAAGATCGGAGAAGGATTGGTCAAGTTTAGGGTTTGGAAACTCAAGAACCGAGGCTGTTTTCTGGATTCACCGAACAGTCCGGCTCCTTTCACCGGACAGTCTGGTGGACTTAACTTCCTCCAAATAGGCTGAATTTTTAGTATGTTGTTCCCCATGTTTTTGTAAACTTGTGGTTAAAATTTCATGATTTTGGAGTCCGTTTGACCCGGTTTTAGCATTTTTTTTTTACAACCTGTTCTGTCTGAAATTGCTCATTCGGACTATCCGGTAGAGAGTGGCAGACAGTCCGATAGTTGTAGGGTTTTTGCCCCTGAATCTGGTCTAAGTTGTTCCTAAGGTTGTAGGTTTATTCTGGGTGGTTTTGGAGTGCCTCGTATCATTTCTAAGGTTTTTAGTACCTCTTTTGCTAAAAGATCTCGGCGATCGCTAAGCGGGTTCCATTTTGGTTTGTTCGTGGTTTTTCGTTTCGAGTGCTTTGCTTCGGACTTGTTTTGGCTTCCGATCGTCGTGATCCTTGAGTCGAGTGCTTCCGCTCGTTTGGTGTGTATCCATTCAGTAAGCGACACTAAGTGCTCGCTAGTTATGTTCCTGTTCAAGTGGGCGGTGACTAGCAGTAAGTTGTGAGTGTTATTTTAGTTTTGCACATTGAGGGTTTGAGTTTGAGTTTCCAAATATTCCTATTCGTTCCCTCCAGTGGCATGCCTCGGTCCCACAGATATTACCGGAAGTAACCACGCAATCGAAAGAAGTAGCGATCGGATCAGGTACATCTACAAAGAGGGGGCACAGCTGAAATGGCGAGGCTGTAATAATTACGGCACGGCTGTGAATAATGATCAGTTTTTCTCTTTTTCTTTTTCTTTTTTTAAATGAGGAACAGAACATTTCTCTGCTTTTCTAAATAAAGCCATGACCAATTTTGATAACTGTGATCATCATCAGTGCTCTGCTCCGACCAATCCTACCGACGACCGCGGCGGCGCCGACTTGGTCCGTCCGATGTCGGCCGCCCGCGGCCTGGCCCCGTCCAGGATGTCGTGCGGCACGGGCAGCGCGCCGCCCTGGGCGGCCTTGTGGACGAATGGCACGTGGACGACGAGCCCCCAGAGCTTGGGCAGGAACTGCGCCGTGTAGACGACGTAGAGGAAGACGACGACGGTGAGGACGATGATGTAGATGGAGGAGGAGACCTCGCGGGTGCAGCCGGCGATGTAGGCGCCCATGAGCCCCGCCATGTCGAACACCACGATGATCTCCAGCGCCTCCACCTTGGCCTCCGAGTGGTAGAAGGACTCGTTCATGAGCAGCACGATGATGACCACCGACGTCACGAACGCCGTCGAGTTGAAGTAGAAGAACACGGTGTACCTGTCCGCCATTGTTGGTACATGAAGTTCAGTGCACGCAGATCTGAACTGGCAGTTACAGTACACACTACACCAACCGCTTGGGGAACTTGGACTGGAGCACCGGCGTGCCGGCGACGTTCCCCAGCGCGTCGTCCTGCTGCCAGAATCCGCCGGGCGGGTTGAGCCCCGCCTGGTAGGTGACGGAGGCGGCGAGCACGGCGAGCACCATGAGCCAGCCGCGCATCTCCTTGAGCCACTTCTCCCGCTTCTTGCTGGGGTGGTCGTCCTCCACGGCGGCGGGCCACTTGCTGTGGCGGTGCATGTACAGCACGCCGGTGTAGGCCGGCGGCAGCGCAGCAGCAGCCGAGGCGCCTTCGGCGGGGACGGGCACGACGGGCGAGATGAGGACGCGCATGGGCCTAGCGCTGGCACCGGCCACCGCCGCCTCGTCCTCGACGACCACGTCGCAGGCGGCGGCGCCTTGAGGTGGTGGTGAGGTGGAGACAGGATGATGATCCATGACCGGGATCTCCACGGACATGGACATGGTGGACCGGCCGGCTTGGGAGTGGGATTGGGAGACAAGAGATGGTTCTTGCTTGAGAGCGTGCGTGATCCGACGATCCCTTTTGCTTTCGATCCGAGCAGTTGACCTACCTAGACGCTAGGACTAGGAGATAGAGTGGTGGATGATTTTGCCAATGGTGGTCATACGCGTTGATGATCTAGTGTTTGAGCACCAGGAATTCGACATGGACATGGTAGTAAAAGGCAGCTGCTGCAATGTTGGTGTCGAGTCGATGGATGAGAGTGGGGACTATGAACAGCACTGGAGGGCGAGCCTCCTCACGTTCACAATTGAGGAACAGTCGAGCAGATGGGAACGGGACCAGACAAACCCTGCTCCACTCAATTCACTTCAGCTCACCCACTTTTCGGCTATTGTTTACTCTACTCCAGCCCTCGACTGACGCAAAATACAAACACTTGCCTGCTCACGTAGCCTCGTAAATCCATCGTGGACTCTGTAATCTTCTGACGTAGAGACCCCACGTGACGTCAGTGGTAATTAATCAATGGTACCAGTATATATTTCAACACAATGAGCGGATCAAACAATGGTGTTGGTCTTTTCACTCGCTGCAACCGTCAGGAACCGACTTTTTTGCATTTCATTTTAGTTCTTGCCCTACTCTCTTCAAAAACCCTAAAAATATGTTCCTCTTTCATCTCGACGATGTTTGAGATTCCCTAGTGCTAAAGCAAACCATGGTGCCCTTGCCCTGATGACATCCTTCCTTGGGCGACACCTAGCCGAAAATCATCCGTTATTTGTCCACCCACCTGGTTAGTTTTTTGTTTGTTTAGTTATTGGGCCGAATCTACTCCAAATGGGTCCAATTTATTTCTCTTTGTTCTTTTTTTTTACGGTGCATGTTGTTACCCATTCGGGTTCGGTCGTTCGTTGGCTTTCTCAGTTGCTTCTTCAGTTTTTCATTTCTATGTTGCCTTTCGTTGGTTTGTTTCTTCCTGTACGTATGACGTGCTTTTCCATGTTTTTTATTTTCCTTTATTTTTTATATATTTTTGTTTTTTATTATTTATTTTATATTTTATCTGTAGATTTACTTTATCGATCTTTTCAGCCATGTTCGATGTCTTTTATTTTTCTTATTTTTTATATCTACTTTTTACTTTTATATTTATTCATCCGTTACACCTAGGTGGACTAGAACTCTCTGTCCAACCACTCTATCTATTTTGTTTCACATGATTCGTCGGGTCTAATTCAGTCTAATCGCTCGTTCGCATTCATTTTGTTGTAAATTGCACCGGTCATTTCTTTCTTTCGCATGTGGTGTTTTCTCCTTTTTCCGCACTAGATTGTCTGTACGTACGGACTTGTTTTTTTTTCTTCTGTATAGTTAACTATTTTCCATCGTGTCGTGGGCATTGATGATGCGTTTCTTTTTTTCCATTTTTTTTCCATTCACATGATTACGTGGGCACTGGTACCGTGTTTCTTTCCATTAGTCACTCGCGATTTATCATTGCTATTGCTCGGTATCTCGTATGGCTTTTTTTTACGGTGCGTGTTTTCATTTTTGGCATGGTGTGTAGTTGTGTTGATTTGTTTTGTATTTTCATTTTGTTTTATTATTTGATATTGTTTTTATTTCTTTTATATTGTTTTTGTATTATTATATGAAAATTAATTTTTAATATAGAACATTAATATTTTTTCTCTACGTCATTTGTTTTGGTTGGTGAGCTGTATAACCAGTGACTCATTTTTCTGTGTTTAAGACTATCTCCAGCGGAACGTCCAAACGAACTGACTATAATACAAAACAACACTGTAGCGCCACGGTAGACAGTGTGGAAAGTTATTGGAATAGTGATAAACAAGGGTGGATAGGCAATCCGCTAGAGACAGTCTAAAGCTGTGCAACTTCTATTTCTCTGTTCTTTTTTCAAGATAGGTTGCGGGGATATTTATTTAGTTTGTTTAAATTTTTCTTTTTTTATTCCATGAGTAGGGTTATGTGTACATATGTTTGGTTTGGCTCACTTTTCTTTGTGAGCGTGGCATATTTATTTTCATGTATGCAAATATGATTTATGCCTGCATTTTTAACTTTTTTAGCAATGTGGATATGCGGTTATATTTTTTTAACCTGCATCATCATCTATATGTAATATATATTGACGTTGTTCCAAAAATAATTAATGGTTTTTATTTTCTCTTATCTTTGTATATTTGCTAGCCGGGGATGTAGATTATTATCATTTTATTCAATCGGTTTTCAACTTTTTAGCTAGTTGACAGGAGTAGACCCAAAATCTTATTGTTGGCCATTCAAACCTTTGCCAATAACAAGGTGGTGGAAACCCAATTTTGATATTGTTACAAGCATGGATATCTAATATATAAGATATATTACTCAATGGCTGATTGAGTACTTTGGTGTCTATGATGTGGCATGTTTTTTTTGAATGAAAAATGGTTGAAATTTGTGAACAAAATTACTAGCAACCAAGATGATAGGCGGTTACTTCTTATTTTATTTTTATTCCTTGGTTTTATAAATATTGTGAATATTAGTCTTGTAAACCTTCTTATTTTATTACTTCTTAAAATCTCAGTGTTATTTTCCTTCTTTTCTTGTATTTTCTTTATATCACTTATAAACTACCAACTTCACCGTAGTCATTGACAAATCTCTTAACATCTAAAATATTTCTATACACCTGTACCAAGTATTCTATCAGCTCACTGTAAATATTCCTTCTTCTATACACAAATATTCTACGTTCACTAACGAAATATTCTTCCTTTTACACTCGTTTAGTCGTAATCTCCTTTCAATAAAGTGATGTATCCAAGTTTGATGAAGAAGTTTAATGATCTCTTTTAGTGATCTGCACCATTGAAACGTGTTGTAATGATGATCGTGATTCCTTTTTGTCAACACTGAATGTAATGCTATGCTTTAAGTATGTTTACTACCCCAATTCTGTCCGATGAGTTCTCTCATTCATGTATTTGATGCAAGTTTTTGTTTAATCTTATCCTCGGAACAAGGATATTACTGTTGCTCAATTCTTGAGCATTTTCCTTTTTTATTAGCTTTAATATACATCTTGTTTTATTTCCATTAGTTTTTCTTGGTTTTATTATACTTTGTTGAATCAGTCTTCCAAATTTTTTCTAATTTTCAAAGGTCACTTGTCTTTCATCTGCAATTTATGTTATGTGCTTTGCATCTTAAATATTTCTATGCATCTGTACTAAGTATTCTATCAGTTCAGCGTAAATATTCCTATTCTACTCAGAAATATTCCGCATTTACTAATGAAATATTCTTTCCTTTAAACTATTCTTTTTTACTTTCACACTCATTTAGTCTGTTATTCTCTCTCTACAGTGATTATGTGCAAAGTTATATCGTGGAATTGAGTACAATTTCACAGAAATATCACTTGATCCTTGTAAAATAATGTTCTATTACTTGCGCTTTGTTGTTGTCCTTAATTGCTGCTATTAATCTTTTTTCGACATGGTCTACTTCATTTATAAATTTCTTTGCCTTATGTTTCTATATAGACCTTTCACACAACTTAGCAGATTTTGTCATACTCACTGTGTATATAAGGAAAGAATCATTTGTTTCTTCTATTCCACTTTTTATTGAAGTTTCACTTTGGATCTTCATGTTGTCTTCTTCTCACTTCTTTGTACAACACCTTTCTATTGTTTAGAAGAATGTTTGTCGAATCATTCTTACAAACTTCTAATTTTCAAAGGTCATTTGCCTTTCATCTGCAATTTGTGTTATCTGCTCTTCTTCATGCTCTTCATCTTGATTTCCAGTTTCTTTTAAATCTCAGTGTTACTTTCCTTATTTTCTTGATTTTTCCTTATGTCACTTATAAACTACAAACTTCACCATAGTCTTTGACAAATCTCTTGACATCTTAAATATTTCTATGCACTTATACTAAGTATTCAATCAGCTCAATGTAAATATTCCCTTTTCTACACACGAATATTCTATGTTAACTAATGGAATATTCTTACATTAAACTACTCTTCCTTTTACACTCGCTTAGTCAAAAACATTTTCACAGAAATATCACTTGTCAAAATTTGAATACCTTGATCACCAAATATCACTGCAAATATTATACCTGTCAATAATATCATAAAATATAATATTTCACAAAATTTGTTAATGTCTCAACAACAAAGATATATGAAGCCCTTACGTATGAGATGATATTTGAAAGCTGATATTTGTTCCTTCGTTTTAACATGAAATAATCATTCTTATATGAATGTGAATTAGTTTTTTTGTTAAGGCTGATGTTATTGATATGCGTGCAAAGTTCCTATTTCAAATTGCGACCAGTAAATTCAACATGGCAAATTCAACCTTAATGCAAAAATTCTACTATGATAATGTAAGAAATATTATTATTCCTTTACAAGTAAATTTGTCTTCCTACATCTTTTAAATTAAATAACCTTGGTATTTTTCTTTTTTCAGGCTCAGTACTTCTCTGAACTATCCTAGTCCTTCTCTAAACTATCACGAAGAAACCATGCAAGTCATAATGCTCGAAGTATTCTATTTCATGTCTACTTTTGAGAATATGTCTATTTTTGTTAAAGCTATTTTGACATTTGATTTTTTTTTTCATTTTAGATTGTCATTGTTTTGTCTCGTTGAGTTATTCTACAAAGGCTTCAGCATTCTAACATGTAATAGCATTTTATAATATTAAGACATGTAAATCACGCAGGAAAAATTAAATTATCAATATATATTTCAGTGTGGAAATAGAAATCGTGGAAACCAACTGAGTGAACAAAGAAAGAATGAACGGAGCGTTGGAAAAAAATCGCGGAAACAAGCCAAGCGCGAGCAGAAACCGAGAGCGGAAAAAAAATTGTGGCCGGGCGCTAGAACAAAACTCACAGTAGCGCGGGAAAAAAAGTCACGGACGGAACAAACAACCATGAAATAGCTGGGTCACGTAAAAAATTCGGCCCACATAACAGACCGTGCTGCATGCGGAAAAAATCCCGCCGGGTGGGTGGACGGGGGCGCCGTCCACCTGGGTGTGAGCGACGCGCCCCCGCCAATTTGACTTAGCTAGTGAGCCCATGTTCCCCGAATTGTATGCCCTCAAATTCCACGACCAGTTTTAGCCCAGCAGAGGCCTTCTCGCTATATAGCCTGGTCCCTGCATCTGAGCCCAGCTTAGCCGACGGCCCACCCGGTTTGTTTCTCGCTGCATCCAGTTCCGGCTTCAATTCCTCGACACCGGGTCCATCTCTGACCAAGTCGCGCGGCCCATGCATCTTACACCGTCCAAACGGAACCTCACAACTGCAGCCATTTTTCCCGGCGCCGCTCCGGCTCAGTCCACTGACTAGTCTTCCTTCCCTGCTGCATAAACTGTGGCGCAGAGATCGATCGAGCTGGGTGAAGAGACGCCGCTGATCTGGTCCGATATATCGCGAGAGCGGTGGTACGGTGGTGGCCATGGCTGGCGTTGCGTTCGTCGTCGTCGTTTGCGCCCTTTTTCTCTTGGTGTGCTCGGCCGGCTCCGCGTCGGCGTCCTGGCACGCGCAGGTGTTCGTGGTCGGCGGCGAGCCGAGGGGTTGGAGGAAGCCTACGGAGCCCACCGAGGAGACCTACAACCACTGGGCCGCCCGGAACCGCTTCCACGTCGGCGACTTCCTCCGTGAGTTCTCCACTTACTTCTTCTGTAATCATTATCCAGTAGCAGCCAGCCATACATGCATTCATCGTAATTCGTACCATGTATATGAGCTGATCATGCATTCATGACACATGCCGGACGGCCGGCCGATCTTGCATTTGTGCGCCTTGCCGCGCGACGCAGATTTCAAGTACGACAAGAACGACTCGGTGCTGGTGGTGTCGGCGGACGACTACAAGTTCTGCGGCGCCGCGAACCCCCTGCAGCGGTTCGACGGCGGGGACACCAGGATCCGCCTCGACCGCACCGGCTTCTGCTTCTTCATCAGCGGCGCGCCGGGCCACTGCGACGAGGGACAGAGGATGTCCGTGCGCGTCCTGCTCGCGCAGCAGGAGGGCGGCGGCGGCAAGCCCGGCGCAGCACCGGCCAGGGCGCCCGCCGCCGCCGCCATGCCGCCCGGCGGCGACGGCGACGGAGGGTCGTACGAAGACCCCGGCTCCGGCGGCTACGACAAGCCAGCGCCCAGAGCCGGGGCCGGTTCGTCGAGCGGGGGATCCGGCACGGCGAGGCCGCCGCCGCACGTCGTGGATGCCGGCGCTGACGGGAAGAAGACCACGAGCGGCGCGGCAGGGGCGTCGCCGGCTGCTCTTGATGCAGCGCTACTCCTGCTCGTCTCATTTGCCCTGGCCGCCGCTTGAGTGCAACTGCAAGCATGCGCTGCCGTGGCCCGTGGCAATGTGGTCTGCAGTACGTAGTCCAACTGTCCAAGTACGTAGGGTGTACGTGTTGGGGCGCTACTGAATGTTGGGCAAGCGACGACGTGATTCGTCGTGATGTCCAGTCAATCGTCTTTATTGTTAGTTTGCATTGCTCTCAACTCTCAACATTGAGTATGGCAGAAAATTATTTGCATTTTTGTAAAAAAAAAACATGGGAAAGACTTCGTACATACACTCCTAACACTCACAAGTCACATGCACAAAAAGACAAAATGCAGTTTTAAAATTAATGTCATCTACCACCGAAAGAAAATACAGCACAGAAATACGTGGGAGGGAAGGAAGGGAGCCAATGGATCTCTATCTAGCATGGTAGGATACGTCCTAGCTTATCTAGGTTCAGGCCATGTTTGGAATGGAGGAAAATTTTACTTTTTTCTGTGAAATTAAACTGTTTTTCGTAAAATCCTCCACGATTTTCTATGAACTTTTTGCATTCCAAACAGGGCCCTAGGTTTTTAGACGGCAATGGTAGAGGTCGTATTCATCATGAACACGTCCTTCTGCCCTCTTCCCGCCAGGTGGTGCGCTCTGGTGTTGACGATGAGCCTGTGAAGCGGGCTTCGACAGATATCCACAATGGCACAATTTAGGCGAGATTGGACTTGCATTGCACATAACCTTTTTTATTACTTACGGATTGGAAGAACTGACTAATCAAAATGTAAAACCATCTCAATTTAGGCTACATGTACTCTTGGAGGGAGTGGAATGGAGATACTAAGGTGTGCTTTAATCCATAATAGTCAAAATCCTCAACTTTTTCTAATCCACTTCGACCCTTTAATCCAAAAATACCCAAACTTATGCAATTTTGTTTCGAAATCACCTTAGCAAGTTTACACCTCATGAGACAAAATGTAAAAAGTTTGCTTCTTAGCATATGTTACGCAAAACATACTAGTATAGCAGTACCGTTTTTTCACTCATACAAGTACGTTTTTGTGAGTCGTTTACGTAGCACCCCACTTCCGCGGTTCCGCCTTCACAGTTCAGGCCACGTCACATGCGTCTTCGTCTTCCCTCCCAGTCCCGCCGGCCGCCGCACCATCTCCACGCTCCCTCCACCACCACCCGTCCCCTTTCCCGCCGCGCCGCCCATGGCTTCGCGCCTCCGCTTCGGCGGCCTGACCCCGAACCCCGAAGGAGGCAGCGACGGGGGCCCCAGCGTCTCCAGCAAGGCGGCAGGGGAGCGAGAGGGAGAGGCGAGGATGCCGGAGCCGCGGCGGCGGGAGGTGACGGACCTGGGCGGCGGCAGCGAGGTGGTGCACATCCCGCGATTCCTGCCCCGCGAAAGGGCGTGGGAATGGTTCGAATTCCTCGACAAGACCATCCCCTGGACGCGCCCAGAAATCCGCGTCTTCGGCCGCTCTGCCATCCAGGTTCGCGCCGTCTCGATTGCCTATTTCATGCGTCGCGTTCGGTTACGTTTGATCACGCATTGTTTTTGGGGTGGGTGTTATCGGAGTCGGGAAGACCCGCAGTTGTTTGTCAAGAACCAATTGCTAATCCTGCAAGAAAAATCTTTCGCGTAGTTGTATTGTACGTGATTGGCCCCCGGACCCGGAGGCCAGAAAGGGGAGAAATTGGAGGTCATGGACGAAGACGTTTGCCTTTCGATTTCGATATATTGCGCACTGGTTCCTGCTAGGGATAGCAAATGTTTGTCAGCATTCAGCAAATGTTCATCCTTTTAATTTCACATGCGTTTAAAACACATGAAAAACATAGAATTTAGAAAACTTTCCCGTTTTCCAAAATAGGCCTAAAGGAAGAAGGGGATCATGGTTTGCCATCTGGGTGTCAGTATGGTTTAAGTGCACTTGCAGTTTTGTTCCAAACGAAGCATAGCTGTGTCAACCTGGCTGCAATAATCCATCATGGACTTCTGGGTAAGCAAACAAGGATAATCCAATCTCTAGAAACCTTTGCTTCAGTGTCGAGCAGGGACTCTTGTGGTTGAGAGAGGATAAGGGTGGGTCGCATGTGGCGAGTCAACAAAAGTCTCGGTGAGAAGATCATCCTGATATTTGTTATAGAAACTGATAAACAAACGGTGGGTCAATGACTCAATGTCATTCACTAACAACATGGCGGAAGAAATGAGAACTCTAGTCGAGAGGCAAAAGCGAAGTGCAGTTTGCTGCTTGATGAAGATAGAATATGTTTATAATTAATCAAAGTGTATTTTGATATTTACTTTTCTGCAGCCTAGAGATGTGTGTTATGTCGCAGATGAAGGGCTAACCGATTTGAAGTATAGCGGTCACCAGCCCCGTGCACACTCTTGGAATGAATTCCCTGTGCTCAAGGATATTTTGAAAGCGGTAAGGAGTGCTCCCGTTCCAAAGCTATCCTTTATATCTTTGTGTAACTAGTAAAAACTAGGTGGCATTATATGCATCCTCTAGTTCTTGTTTGACAATCGGACAGTAGAAACACCATTGCAAAATACAGCATTCGTCATTTCTGATGATTGCAGATTCATTGATGTTCATTAGGTGCATGAAGCCCTCCCCGGGAGCTATTTTAACAGCTTGCTCCTGAACAGATACAAGACTGGTTCAGACTATGTTTCATGGCATGCTGATGATGAGCCACTATATGGACCAACTCCTGAAATAGCATCTGTCACCTTTGGGTGCGAACGTGAGTTCCTTCTGAGGAAGAAGCCTACGAAGTCACAAGGTACGGCTATTCTTTTTGTTGTTGTAGCGCATTAACCAGCCATTATTGATCTGATTTAAACATCCTCCAGCCATTTCTGGAACTGGATTAACCAGCCATTATTGATTGCTTTAAACATCCACCAGCCATTTCTGGAACTGGAGAAGCTGCTCGAAAGCGTCTCAAGGTTGCTACTCTTCAACAGCAGCATTCTTTTCTTCTGAAGCATGGATCGTTGCTGGTGATGAGAGGCTACACTCAGCGGGATTGGCAGCACTCGGTTCCGAAGCGAGCCAAAGCAAGCACACCAAGGATTAATCTGACTTTCCGGCATGTACTGACCTAAACCAGCCCTGCTTTTGCGGCATTGAAAAATGTATGCTAAACATCACCCATTTCCCATCTAGGCTTGTGCTGGTATATCATATTGTGCCTCCTTAGCAAGTTTATAAGTGCTGCACACACCTATAAACTAGCAGCAAACCGAAAAACGTGGAGATTTCAATTTGTGGAACAGAAAGCCTGAGATCTCAAAACAGATACTACCAGCTTCTCACGATTCCGAGTACGATTAAGCAAAATGCGAAACATCCACTGTAATCTTAAGCAATAAGTTTTGGCTAAATTGTGAACCAAACTGTCTCTAATTCAATCTCTAAAATAAAGCAACATCTGCAACACAGCTTTACTACTATCGTGTCGCTTTGAGCAGAACTGCAGAAATATACGACTAATGAATCGAGTAGAATATCATACGCCAACACTATATAACGAACTATACTGACTCTAGATTTCCAAAGTACGGTTCTTTAGAACGGGAGGCCAAATGTTGTATGCCCGCAGCTAGTTTTACAACGTGCCACTGATTTATTGCCTACAATATTTTTACAAGAGTTCAACGAAGCACTATCACCTGCAAAAGAACTAACAGATGTTGTCACATAGCCTCTGACCCTCCTCAAGGATATACAGGACAACCTCAGGGATGCCATGCGATAGCTTAATGGGCAAACTAGTGCCCGCATCTAATAACATTACAAGCAATCCTATTCCACTGTTCTATACTAATGGTGTTGCTATCAAAACAAACATTTCTACATTACAACTGTCAACTCCAAGGGGTCAAATCAATAAGATATCCACATTCCCAAACGACTGCCTGCCTGTGAAATCTGCATCCTACTATGAATGGTCAGCTGAGAAAGCAATACTATGTTGCTTTTGCTGTGCGTTTTTTCCACACACTCTGCACAATCAACACAAAGGAAATAGGTCAGAATCTTAATCGCGAAATGAAAGATTAGGTCCAGTATTGAAACATGGGCTCAGAATAAAGAGTGCACTCACAAGAGTTTCATTGTCTGATTCCTCCTTGCTATGCAAACTATGGTCATCTGACTTTTCACCCTCTTCCATTTCCACATCCGTGGAGTCTTTCCCTGGCTTTTGTTTCATTTTTGCATCTTTGGATTCCTTTCCTACCTTCTCTTTCATTTCCACATCTCCTGTGTCCTTCGTTGTCTCTTTCACTTCTGCATTTTTCGAACTTTTACCCGACTTCTCATTTACTTCCACATCTTTGGACTCTTTTCCTGTCTTCTCTTTCATTTTTACATCTTTGGAGTCCTTCCCTGCCTTCTCTTTCATTTTTACATCTTTCGAGTCCTTCCCTGCCTTCTCTTTCACTTCCACATCTTTGAACTCTTTCCCTACCTTCTCTTTCATTTTTGAGTTTTTGGACTGCTTCCCTGTCTTCCCTTTCATTTCCACATCTTTGGAGTCCTCTGCCTTATCTTTCATTTCCATGTCTTTGGAATCCTCTGCCTCCTCTTTCATTTCCACATCTTCAGAGCCTTTCCGTGCCTTCTCTTTAATTTTCACATTTTTGGAGTCTTTCCCAGCCTTCTCTTTCTCAGCTGAGCTAACTACTGCTTCCTCCATGTGGTCATCTGTGGTATAAAAGAACACATGAAGTTTGCCTATAAAAAAGGCACATATATCATGAAACAACAGGCCTATATAATCTACGCTAACTCTGTTAAGAAATCATACCAGAATTGACATTTTTTTCAGCATCAGAGTGAGCAAGAGAACTGAATGAATCTGAATCATTACCACCAGCTCCACCACTCTCTTCAAGAGCCTCGTTTCCTCCAGTCTTTCTACGTTTGTTCTGTGTTTGCCCTTTCCTCTTTAGTGGTAAGGACCTAGAAAGATGGATTAAAAAGATGAATTACACCATGGTTCCAAGGTTGAATCATTATAGTATTACATTCCATATAGGCAAACCTCTTTTTTGACTTCTGTTGGCTAGGTGGAGACTTGCTGCTGCTAGCCCTCTCCTGTGCTCTGCAAGGTGACTCAATATCAATGATTTATACCTACACCACAGGTTGCTAAAATATACAAGAGTTCAAAACTTCTAGCTAATTCCAAGATATAGACAGAACAAATTGTTTATCTTTAATTACTTATGTTAATTCAATGTTGTGCATGAAGGGGAGCCTTAGCGCTGTGGTAAACTTGCTGCCTTGTGACCAGGAGGTCACGGGTAGTCGTTGAAACAACCTCTTAATGCAAGGAAAGAATGCATACACTCCAAACGGGTCAGATACTCAGACCCCTACTTGGGACCCGTCACCCGTGCAAGCGGGAGCACATGCACCAGGCTGCCCAATCAAATGATGTGCATGACAGCATGAGCCTGTTTCCTCAGATTTGAAGAGTTACACAGCAGTTTACTAGAGTAGATTCTTGAGCAAGCAAAACTTCAGCCTACCTTCCTTGATTTGTCCCAAGATGATCCTTCTTTTTCTTCTGCAAAATATTGAGTAACCAATGTAAATTAAACAGTCTTCTACATTGAAAATACAATATAAGAATTAAAAATACTCTACCTTCAGTAATGAATCATTACTTTCAATCACTGTCCACTTCTCATTAGCCAAGTTCAGCACTTCTACATCTCCGTCATCGTATAGCACCTATGCAGGGAAATAAAATCATATTAGCACATCCGATACGCCTACAAATTTCTATCATCCTAGCTTAAATTATCATATCTATAACTTTCACATGTTGAAATGGTGATTAGTTGATATGATACATGTAACTGAAAGTTATTACTGTGGGCACCAAACACTTATACAATCCAGTGGTATAAATAGTAGACAGTTGTGCAGTTATTGCAGCTGTACAGCATTGTTCACCTTTTGGAAAGGAAACAAAACCTCAATGCATACTGTTAAAGTACATATGCTACAGTTGTATTCGTGATTTTTGGGTGGTATTCGACAAATATCAAAAAGTCAATGCGAGTAATGGTGACTAATTAAACGCTTTTTTTACACACATAACTGAAAGATATGGTGTTTTGTACATTCATTTTCAGATTTGAAAATTGAAATGATTATGTATACATTGGGCTACTTAATCAAAGCATTTATTTGTAAACTTTAAAATGGCACACTATTGATGTACAAAAGTTCTATTTCACAATTCGGTGGCATTAAACCAAGATAAATTGAACCTACTTAACTGTTAGATAAAGGATAAGCAACAAATGCACCATGTATCAAGCACTTAAAAGGAACCAGATATTCGCCATGCAGCCACGTTTTAGATGCCATATCATTCGACGGTCATGATCAAAACATTAGTATAAACAAATCCATTTTCCTGCGACATTAAGTTTTTAAGCAATAGCAGTGCATCCCTTAACACTCTAATAACAGTTCACAAACAATTTGAAGCAGACCCGAAAATAGTCATCACATCATAAAAATGCTCGGCTGCATTCCTAAAAATAGCCAATACGTCTGCTCTTTATGGTTGTACTTACAGCAGTAAACAAATCAAATAAGAATTGAATTGTTAATGCATTGTTTTGGGGAGCTTACCGTATGTTTTTTCTTGGATGAATCGTATGATTGCACGATACCTTTATAAAACCTAATAAAAAAACAATATCTTAGAATCAAGCCCACTTTAAGGAACCAACTACTTGCAATAATAACAAATGTTCAGATCACATTAAACATACATCTTATCCAAGGGCCACCAAACTTTTATACGGTGTCCTACCAAGTCTCTACTGCTCGAGTCCTGTGTTGAGCACTGCAGGCATAAACAAACTCTTAGTGCACACAAGACACAAGAAAGAAACTTGCTTGCATAAATTTGAATATGACCAAGAATATACATATTACATATATGCTTCCCTCCAGTGATGGGTATGATTCACACACATATGTTGTGACTAGTTCAATGTGGCTTACAGAATAGAATAGAAATAATTATTACCTTTACTAAACCAGAAATCGGTTTTGGCTTTTGCCTTTTGAGTTTTGAGTGACCCATTTATTCACACACATACATGTTGTGACTAGTTCAATGTGGCTTACAGAATAGAATAGAATAGAAGAATTATTATTACCTTTACTAAACTAGAAATCGGTTTTGGCTTTTGCCTTTTGAGTGACCCATTTAGGCTTCTCGGTTCAACAGTTCTCTTAGTACTGTATGCATCAGCAGATTTCTGAAAAAGTGAACAAGAATAGACAAATCAGAAACTAAACTTCGTAAGTTCTGTAGATACATAAATACCATAAGATCAACAACAACAAAGCCTTTTGGTCCCAAGCAGGTTGGCAACAACAAATACCATACGAAATGGAAGAAATTACCTTTAGACCACTATCCAAGATGTCAGTATGGGATTTCTTAGCACCCTTGCTTCCTTTAGATACAGGGGTTTTACTAACAGGAGATGCTAACAGTTCTGTATCAGTTGCATCATCTCTGCCTTTCTTCTCCTTCAACTTAGTTTCCAATGAGTTATTGGTCTTATCTGTGCTTGGAACATGCAGTAGACGCTCATCATTGCTTTTACCACTTTTTGCTGAATGGGGTCTATTCTTAGAAATTGATCTTTTGCGTTTCGGTGAAGAAAAATCAAGTAGTTTCTCATTACTCTCCTTTGTATCTATTTGATGCTTCTTAGGCTTGCTCTTTTGCGATTCCCCCAAATTTCCTTTGTTATCCATGTTAATTTCTCTTACTAAACCCAGAACATCATCATCATTCCCTGCAATCACTGAACTAGGTGATATCTTTTGCTTTCTCCCTGTCTTCTTTTCTCCTTGCATTTTAAGAAGTTTGACAATTCTCCCAAGAGGTACTTCATTTCCAAATTCATCAGTCTCATCAATAAGTATCTTATGTTTGGGAGATTCAACCTAGAAACACATAAAAACAAACTAGTGCAGTTGAGAACTGAGATGCAACAGATAAAGAAAGTTGAGCTACAATATGGACAGCTCAGTATGCATTAAATACCTTATCAGTGTTTGCTGTCATTACAGCCTCAAAATGGGCCAGTACTTTCTCACATCCCAACCACATCTGCTCATCACTCTCCTGCACATGTTAGATAGCTATTGATGACAAATTTTATGAACTACCTCTGTTGCAAATTATAGATTACTTTAAATTTTGCTTTAGTCAAACTTCTCTTAGCTTTGACCACGTTAATACCAAAATGCCCCAACATCTACAGAATCAAATTATTTTCATTAAATCCACCAAGAAATATGTTTCGGTAGTGCATTTATTAGGCATTGTAGATATTAATATATTTTTTCTAGAAATTTGGTTAAAGCTAGAGAAGTTTGACATAGGACAAAGCTAAAATGATATATAGTTTGGAATGGAGTATCAAGCAATTCTTCCATGTTTTGTTGGAGAACATACCACAAAATTTCCATTTTGGTCATCCTGTAGTGGCGTGTAAAGTTGAGCAGGCAATGGAACTGTTTGAACTCCTGACAAATTTGTTTGATCTTGGCATAACCTTTTTGCAATAAGAGTACCAAGATCACATATAGCATGCAGAGTCTGTAGAAGTATATCAGAACATTAAGTCATACTTAGTACCAGCCATTATGTACAGCAATCCAAATGAAGAAATAATACAGCCCAACACATTCTTACCTTGGTCCTATTTCCATCAACCACATCTTGTGAACATTTGATACTGTTGAATATTGATATTATTGTAGTGAAACTCTCCTTTTTCATGCCTGGAACATTATATTGCAAACCACCTTCTCCCAGGAGGGTTGAAAGAACCAGATGCAATCGCCTGTAAAAGGATCTTTATAAGTATATGCATGTAAATGCACGACTAAAGACATTTTCTTTTGATTCCTGTAGCCCAATAATTCTGCAGTTTACAAAATAAACCAGACTGGAGCTTAAATTAACAGCTAAAGATGCATCACTGGGAACAAACAACTTACAATCCAACCACACTGGGAACAAACAACTTACAATCCAACCTATTAGAAAAAATGTTGGATCTAATATCCTAGTTGGCCTATGCCAAGCAAGTTCTTCACAAATTTGAAGCCCGTTTTAGGGCCAGCAGCCAACAATCAACCTTTTTCAAGAACAGTCACAGTGCAAAATATGTTGACATAAAAATAGTGCCTTCTGTACAAGCAGTGCTATCAAGTACAGTAAAACAGAAGAGATATTAAAACAGTAAGAAACTAGAACATATGGGAATAGGTCTTACAACAGTAAGAAACTAGAACATATGTTACGAGGTAATCAGATATCAGAAAATTGCATCGAATCTACAATATCATAATATATTTCAATGTGAGGGTGCAGGTCAAGAAATAATATTTTGTGGACAAGACAGTAAAATTCATGATAACAGGTGAGCAGCAAGCAGCATAGAAATAGCTATATTAGGTACCAGTAAATTGGACCAAATGCTTTGACATTCTCATGTTCGTCAAAGTCTGGGGATGAAGGATCATGAGCGAGGGCATGAACCAAAAAGGAAATTATATATTCCGGGTAAGCTGTCAGCAAATTCATATCTGCTTGGACTGAAAGTTGGCGCATCTTAACTTGCTGGCATATCTGAACCACTTCAATCAGATTGTGCTTCGACTGAGAAATGCATGGAAACAAGATAAACTCAAAGTGAGACTCTTAACTGATTATCTTTAAAAAAAGTGAGAAACGTTTTTTTAGCATGTTTAGAATATGGACCTCTTCATACTGAGGGGCATGAAAATCATCAACTTCAAACAAGAAGGCACAAGCATATTTTGTATCCAAGACCCTCTCTTTGACATATTGATGTACTTTACAAAGAAATAATTTCCTCACCTGAGGAAATTCATCCTGAAAATGAATATAAATACAAATCAATCTCTAAAGATAATGACCTAATACAAAAGAGAACAATGAGACCTGCCAAGAAGCATTGTCCCAAGGGAATACCTGTGAAATCCTCAAAGTCAAATAAAATACATCAACAGGCACTTTATGGTCCCATTGTCTTGATAAGCGGAGAACAGCTTTCGCTGCTGCAAGCCTCAAGTGGGCCTTATCAACAGCACTACACGTAGAGCAGTGAGATAAAATATTATATAGTGCAGAATGTTACATAACAATTGAAGAGCAGGTATCTACTGTTACCTTGAGATCATATTTGGAGAAATATCACCATAGGTGAGAATATTCTTCAGAATTTCAATTAACTTCTCTATTCCTTGGTGCGGATGAGCATCTTTGCAAGGTAGATAACTCTTCACCAGAGTTTTGATGCCATAAATCTGTAAAAGAAAAATACCACACGAGAAATAACTATCAGTCAAGGAGAATTGGATTGGGTTGCAAGTCAGGCCTTGAATAGCATAATTTAACAAACCTTGAGCAAACATTTCTGTGTACTATCACCCCATTCAGATTTATGAGGAGAATTTTCAACCATATCCTGTGGACACTTGGAATTGTCATGACAATGGTATAAAATAGAAAACAGAGGTAACAATTTAAGGAGAGCAAATCTTACATCACTGCACTCAAGAATATTTTTAGTTATGAAACTTATTATCTCTTCTTCCCGCGTTTCGAAAATTGGCATTGCTATCTGAGCTATGCACCCCAAAGATTGCAAGATAGATGGTAAATGCACTTTCTTCTCTTCCAACAAATCCACAAGCCTCTACAAGATTGCAAATGAAATAAATAAGGTACCCAAATTGTCAACAACATACACTGTAGCACAAGAATAAATAACATGAGAAAATTAAGTTTGTAATTGATACCTTATAAAGAACAGATAGTGACATAAGACCATCATCTTTTGTAATGGCAGCAAGTGCATGAACAGAGTATTTAGCCTGTTTCCGTGTGCCCTCTAAGCATAAACGCTCTAATAGAAGATCAAGGGAACTGAAATAGAAGCCACATGATTTAGTTTTGCAACTATAATAGTATTAAGACAAATCAAATCATAGGATCACCAAAACAAGAGGCTCTCAAGAAGCTGCACCTTGACGAGGCAAGCTGCTCACGAATATTGCCACCAGCCTTTGATAAGACATGAGCAATACCCTCTTTAAGTACTTCATTGTCCTCCTTCAGGAGTTCAACAATGTCTTCTTCGAGTCCAGACAAAAGTGATGGAAAGAAACTAGATATTACCTGCACACACACAAGGTATTAAGATGTTAGAAGCTTTAAAACAATATTTGGATGAAGGATGTCATACAATACATTAGAGGTACAAGTACTTCCACTAAAGAAAACATCATTATACCTTCAATTAATGAGGTATTCTATATAAATATGAGTAATAGTCACTGATGTTACGCACCATTGTGTTATGTTCCTGAGATTTGGATTAAGTGAGAGAGAAACCGCCAGCACCAGGTGCAAGAACCCATGGGCAGCAAGGACTTCTCGTTCTAATCATTCTTTAGCTTTATCAAAGCTCATACCAATACATAGAGATATTAATTGAAATCGAAGCAACAAAGAGATTGGCTCTAATCTAATCTAACCTTACGAAATTCATAAATTGGATCGAATATAAACTAATCCTACCAATCCATGTTTAGAAATAGCAATCCCTAACAAGTTCAAACTTCATTATCTCATTCTAATTAACTTTACGGGCAAGCTAACCAACTTGATTCGGGCCAGGACCAGGAACCCACGCATCATATCTTGCAACAATGTTTGACCATTTATCAGAACCTGCCATAACAAAATCATTGATGATGGAGCTCCTCTGTCTGTTCCTTTAACTTTTTTTCTTAATATACATTTAATCAGTAGGGGTTCACCCCCTCCTGTTTCCTAAAAAAAATCATTGATGTGCCATGGACTCTTCAATTAATGCCAGTCCTCAGTAAACCAAATAGTAGGAAAGCAAGCCAAGACAAAGGCCTTCAACTAGGGCTGGGAATGTCAAATGCATCATTAAGATTTCAGAATAGGACCACAACAAGTGTTTTGCCTCATCAAATACATATGTGCAGATCTTGATTTATAACTGTTTGATAACCTAGGCCCTTGTCATCAGTCATCACAGAAATGGAATGCCTTTTTTTCTCAGACACACAAGAGAGCTGAATAATGATGTCATCCCATAATTTAAGGCATATAAATTTTAGCACTGTCTTCAAAGTGCAACATTGACCATTTATTTCTTTTAAAATATGCCATCAATAAATACAACATTACCATTACCTTAAAATACTTTTGAATACAAATTTAAATATATAACATGCATACACTAAATATAAATATTAGTGACTGAATCATTAGTCAACATTTAAAAGTTTGACTTTTCCAGATACATGCATGCCTATTTTATGGGATGGAGGGAAGTATTAGAAAAGAAAAGGGTAAAACCCTGGTACACCAAACACGCACACAGACAAAAAGGAAAAGGCTTTTGGCTGTTGATTATATTAAAAGAAGAAAGGCTTGTTATTGGTAACCATGCTGCACTATTGCATTGTTCTTTCTGCAGTTCCACCAAGGGTTAGCAGACCAGGGAAACCTATAAGAGTGGTTAATTCTAAATTTCAGCGACCTACACTACTATATCATATCGTCTATTATGAGGGACGTAGCAGGTTGCATTAATAATGTTGGATCCTATTTTATAAAGCTCGGAGGTCTCCAATACATCAATACCTACCTTTTAGCGACATCGTATCTAAAGAATCAGATTGCAACAAATGAATGGACCTCAAGATTTCAAATATTCAAGAAAATATTCCTAAAGAAACAATTGTTCAATCTCCTGAAGTTGTTCTGTACTTTCTTGATGCAAAAATTATGAATAAAAGAATAATTTAATCTATGAAACAGTGTGGCCAATACGCTGCATTAAAAATATAAAAGAGTGATTCAGGAAAAATTCTTACTGTTAGAAGATTCATGCATGAAGAGATGAGTTTTGTATTCCCAGAAGTTTTCTGTTCAGAAACTACTGATAGGATCTCTTTCGCATACTCCTTGTTTACAAGTAAATATGAACATCTCATTGCTAATGTGCCCACAAAGTCATAAAGCGCATGCTTTTCACCAAGTATCTTGAGCAAATCTCCCTGCAGATTACAGATAATTTCATATTGTTTAACTACGGAATATTCAGAAAACAAGTCAAACAGGTTTAGTTATTGCAAAACATTTTTTAACACCAGCAAGTACACGGGTAAGCAACTACTATTACTTGGCTGACAAACATCTAGACTCTATGTAGCAAATAATGAAACAGATGGAAAGAAAAGCAGCAAAAGCTTGAATAGGGAACAAGAGGCATCTATTTCTCAGTTTTTCCATTCTATGTTACATCTCAACTTATAGAAACAACAATGAAGATAAGTGAAATAGAAGGTACCCGAAGAGACCAAGCTTTCTCGAATGTAGTCGAATCATCAAGCAAGCTAGTAAATATTTTCCAGATATTTGCATCTTTTAGCTGATGAAGCATGTTCAAGTTTTCCTCACACTTTGCATGGTCACTAAACACACGAGACATGCTCCGGAAACATCCAATTATTCTTTTTTGCAGATCAGGGGCATTTTCCTGCATTATAAAAGGAATTAACAAGGTAGCCTAATCGATAACACCATGACTTTGCAACACGTTTACAATTCACTCTAACCTGACTTAGTTGACGAAGAGACATGTATTTCAGCATTTCTTGTTGCAGTCTGGTAATAGTGGGGGGACATATACATAACAAAACCATTTTAAGAAAGAGCTCAACATCAATTTACACAATCTATTTACAGAAAAGGAAGTCAGACCTTTGCTTTTGCAGAAGCATCTGTTCAAGAGCTTTTATCTCAACTTTATCGAAGTGTGTAACAGCTGAAACCCAATGTTTTACTCTTTCCTTCATTGGCAACTCTTGTGGGAACAATGAACCACACAAAATGGAATCGATTGACTCAGACCTGCACCAAATAATAAAGCAATCATATGGTCAGTCTCATAAGCTCAAACACCATGAAACAGATAACCCAATAAAGAGTAGGCCTTCCCCACCACATTTAAAAAAACGCATTGCTTCAAGGGAAAAGGTTGTACCATGGAACAAATTTACATGTAAGAATGCATGCATGCTCGCAACGTGCACATAATCTCATAAATCTTCAAAATACTACATGCCTATGCGTGAAGAAAATACTAACTCCTTTTAGGCAGACCCCAATAGACATGGGAAGCTGAAACAAGCAGTGGGCTTAATTAAAAAAAGTTGCGTAAAGAGCATATCTTGCAGGTAAGAAAGGACAACCATGGGTTTTGACATATGTGAGCATGTATGCAGATGTAGTATGACTGTACAACAACACTTCTACCACACTTCAGATGGTTATCAAACTCTGCCACACACACTTAATTGCATAGTTTGAAAACCACAATTAGAACAAGGTCAGATAGGCATACACATTGAATAAATTGGCCCATTTGAATGCCTAAATCACACTTTGCTGCACTAAGTTGTAGCAAATTGAGGTAAGATGCAACCATTAAGGTGATCGAATCAGGCACCCCAAGTTAGGCATAGGGAAGTGTCTATGATGGTGTGGGTGCTCAGAAACTGTGTTGCCACAATTCAATGGGGACCAAATGATATGGCACGGAAAATTGGCATAAGAATACTTACCTAAAATCTTTGTCATAAAGACATCTTAATATTTGTCCAGGTATCCACTCAAAATCACCAGAATTTGTGGAGCCACCAGAATCCCTCTGGCAGTATACCTTATAAATATCTGCCAACCTCTCCATGGTATAGCACTTCACAGCCAACTGCATTTTCCCCAAGAACACATACTTTGAAGTTAATCACAGAGATGAAAATAAATAAGAAAAAAAAATTGAAGTGTGTGGAGAAGAATGAAGAATTACTAACCGATTTATCACGGACACGCTCCGCTACTACTTTAATTGTGTCAACTGGAAGAGCATCAGGTGAATGGCAAGCTACATCACAAAGTGCAGCCACCACACCCTTCCGCACATTTTCTTCATAATCCAATAGTCTGTCACAAAGTGCCTCTGCCAGGTAGACAGCCATCAATACAAGCATGATTTATTGATTAGTCAAATTAAACGAACAACAGCCAGGAAAAAAAAACTCCTTACTGATAATTTCAGGAGCTTCAGGTCGGGAAGGATTTGATATCAGACATCTCTTCAAATGCTGGACCACAGAAATACGGATTTCAACTACTCTATCAGTCAGTCTCTTCAGAAACTCAGCAAAAAGAGTCTTGAAATGTTCCACAATAGGGACTCTGGGTATAGAAAAAATTTCCCCAAGCAATTCAACTGACTTAGACCGAATGTCTACTTCATCTGCCTAGAAAATATCAAATATGAACATTCATCAACAAAGTAGGATCATCTAAGATAAACAAGTCGAACACAGAACAACAGCATTTTAATTGATTTTTGAGAAAAATGTGGGAGGCAGTTTCTGTTTGCAACTTTGATTCCATGTTATTGATCCAGAACAAGATCGTACCAGTAGTTCTCCAGTAATATAAGGCACGATCACCTTAAGAACCTTTGGAGCACAGTGATATACATCAAATATGATTCCGTGATGATCAATTTGATCATTCGAACTGCCATCCCCAGCCCATGATGATGTCAGAAACTTCTTTATGTATGGTTCAAGCTTTCCAGGTGAATGCTCAATGACACTGCGTGCAAGCTTACGTGCAGACATTGCAGCACCCTAGTTATCAGAAGTTCCAGAAATAAAACTTCAGAGAAAGAAGTCAAATATAATAATTGGTTGAATCAGTAGATGAAGAAGCTGACAGTGACCTTCTGAGAATTTGTAAGATATCACAAAAAAAACTCAAAAGGAAAGGTACTCACAGTTTTCTTCTGCCCCAATGCTGACAACAGTACACGTAGAAGACTCTCCTGTATATCTTCACTCTCATCTATAATAAGGGTCATTATTGTCTGCATCGACTTTACGATGTTTTCTTCATGACTGTCACTGGATCACATAAGAAAACTGAAAAGGTCAAACACAAGGGAAAATAAAAATATAACCTAAAGTGTGGTGCATACACTTCAACCAAGAACTGGGACTAACAGAAATATTGCTTGAAGAAAGTTAATCATATGGCAGCAAATAAATCTGAGTTTCTGCTTTAGAACAAAACAATATTCCAACCATTTGTTAACCATATTTCACAAACAAATAATATGGAATCACGAGGAATCATGTCCCAGTTCTAATCAAAGTCACTGGATGACTGGAACCACCTGGCAGCTAAATTATTCAAAAAGTATATCAATTATGGATATCGAGACCGCAAACCGACATATCGGTGCTGTTACAGACATCAAATATGCTAAAGTGTGAACCTGTGTATCAATATTGCGATTTAGTAGTGTGACATCCAAGAATCACAATTCCAGACACCAAAATGCCCATAAAAGACAATAATTTTCCACAAAGAAAATGATCCTCATATGGTTCAGTTTTTCTGGTAAATTGTACCAATCAATGCAGATCTCCATGAAAATTTTAAATTAAGAAGCTAATTTCCTCAAAATATCATTCAGTTGAGTACCTATAATACCAAAATGAAAACAAGCTCCTCATAGGCTCATACAATTCACACTTTGAAATGGCACTCCAAACACATGTTAACTTTTAAAACCAACCATTCATAACATTCGAACTTCGACCAGCTGTCATTGAAACAAATTCTTTTTTTCTCAAATATGCAGGAGAGATGTATATCATTGCATTAATATAAGAGAGTTACAACACACTAACACACCACACTGATAAAACAGTTTTTCTTTTCTTATGTTTTTATCTTTCAAACAGTTCCTTCAGAGTTACTATAAAATAGCAGCAAGGGTTCTACATACATAATACCTATATGTTGCCATGCAGTATATCTTTGGTGATAATTCAAATACTTATGCTGATGATTTGATTATTGTGCAGCAGTATATTTTGAAATTCAGACCTCAATACACACTTATAAGTTTAGAAATAAATACGGCTAAAAGACCAAAAGAAAATTATATCTATTATGAAGTAGCAGAAATCATGTCCGGTGGGGGGCAGGTGAATTTTATTTGAATACCTTTTGTGGGATTTCTTTACACCACAACTAACAGTGAGAAAAGTAAACTCAGCAGCGATATCTGAACATGCATGCTCTATCCTGAACATGCATGCTCTACCACAAGGCATTAACCTAGTTGATACTGTAGAAATGTTAAATTACCTGACAACATCCAAGAATGTCTGAAACATTTCTGTGATAAGATCATCGCAGTCAAGATCTAACATCACAACACATGCTCGGTATCTAGCAACTGTTTCGAGAATAGCAACTCTCCTGGCAAAGGATTGACTATTAACATCTTTGAGTCCACGAAATGTACCCACGATTAGATAGAAAATATCCTGCACAAGGAAAAAAACGTTCAGTGCCAAATGAACATGGTAAATTCAAGACAGGTTATATAAAACAGCCATTTAGTTCCTTAAAGGATATGATAGTTACCCTTAAAATATCATCATCATAGGGAGCATCAGGTGCAGTTATTCTTGTAATTTCACAGAAGCAGGTCGCCAAGAGAACTTTGACATCTTCATCCTCATGTTTCAGCAATTCTTCTCTAGTGACTGCATTTAAACTTGGTTGAATAGCTTCCATCACCGACGACCCCGGCGACTGCTCTATTCCATGTAAGCATTCCACAGCTTTCTGCAGTAATATTAGCATCAATAGAGTATCCAGGGCATACGTACTAAGAAGGAAAAGATTTTCAATCAAACGGGTATGTATGACCAGCCAATTTAATACTAAAATAAGATAACAGTGCCTGTTTTTGAGACAGCATAGTCCTACACTAACTCTGGTGACTGCTCTGTTACATGTGAGCTTTCCACAGTTAAATCCAGGTGGCACAGTGCCTTCAAATAGGATAGCTATTGTGTATGTGTGCGACTAGAAACTCCTTTTCAAGCAAAACCACTAGATATAACAAGTAGCTACAAATTATACTATTTACAGCCAAAAATTTGAATCCATGGAGTTCTCCACATTCTAATTCTAACAGGGAGCAGCCTCTATACCAGAACAAATCATGCCCAAAACGGTCCACACCTAAATTCACTGGACAATTGGATGGCATTTGTTGGTTTTCGGAAAAAAAACATAGACATGCATGTTCCAACACGTGCACAGGTGTTGTGTCCATGCGGTTCTAAGTACAATTCTAGGTAAAACCTAATAAAACAGTTTCCTGCGATTAAATAGTATAAAGAAGTTACCAAACAAAAACTGCCATATAAACACGACATTAAAGGTGCAGCTAGCTAACACTGCACGTAAACAATATCCTCATCGTAGAATTTCCATGAAACATGCCCTAGGTTTTGAAAAAAGGTATTCGCAGAGCCCCCTCCCCTTCCAACTCTTCATGTTCCCATAGCTGTTGTCACTCCTCTAGCGTAACTGAAACAACGGCCAACCACCAGAAAGGCGAGGCCTCTTGTACCGCTAAATCCCAATAAACCCTAACGGACAGCAATCCCGCCTTCGGCACAGCAGAAACCAAAACTATGGGTGCCCAATTCCAACCTCGCAGTCCGTCAACCAAATTCCAACTAGAGGAAGCAAAATCCAGCTGGGGCATCTAAATTCACTAAGCTAAAACAGCACCTACATCACTCTCTTGCCAAAAAAAACAAAAAGCTGAGCACTTGCTTCCTAATTATTACCCAGCTAACCGCGCGCGTAAAGCCCGCTCCTTGAGAACCCTCCAAACGGCGCAATTGAAGCCCAGCCTTCCACACCAGCACCCCAGCTCCCAATTCGCACCGGAATCCCCACCAGCACCCTAAACCCTAAACCTGGCGAATTGCTACGCCTGAGGCACAGATCCACGCAAAGCCCGCCCCGACACCGCCGGCTCCATGTCCAAGGCTCGCAGCAGCAAGCCAGAGCTGGTGAAGCTTATCTCCGCAAAGCCTCTCACCTCGAGGAGCTTGGCGAGTTCCTCCGCGGGCGCCGGCTCGGCCGCCTGCAGCTTCTCCCCGAGCTCCCGCAGCTGCTCCGCGGCCGCCATCCCCGGCCGCTGCCGCCGGATCGACGCCCAATTGGCGCTCGGAGCTCGCAGCCTCGGCCTCCCCGCGCAGCCCCTGGGTTCTAATCTGAGAACGGGAGGGGCTCCCTAGCCTTTTGGCTGCTCTCGCGCTGTTTCGAAATTGGCGTTGAGGGGGAGGGTGGTGGTGCCGTGGTGGAAGAGAGAGAGGAGAGAAGCGAGTGGGGGAGAGGCAGAGAGCTCGTGAAATTGCCAAGGGTGGGTTGGGATCGGGTTGTTGTGCCTTTGGTTTGGGGCTTGGAGTCCAGCCCAGCCAGTGTGCTGTCCTGGAACGCTGCCACGCTCCTGCCTGCCAGCCGGTTTAGAAATCTCGGCGCCCGTATGTCAGATGTCACACGGCGGCAGCGCTGCGGATGCGGCTGACGTGTGGCGCCCGATGCCGCGAGGGACCCGCGTGTCGGTGGGTGATGGTGGGCCGGAGGCGGCGAGAGCTGAGGAGGCTTCCACGGCCGTTTTCGGACAGGGTTCATCGGATTTCAACTGAGGGGCTGTTTGATTTGCAGCAGCTTTGGTTCCTGCCCACTCTATGGCCCCATTTTAGTTCTAAGATTTTGAGAATATGGTGAAGATGAGATAGCAGTCCAAATAGTAGCTCATGATATGCCAGATTCCATCCAATCTCCTTGAATCCCAATATCCAGCGGACATTTAATATTAGCATATATTGGAATGCCACTTTAGGTAAATCAGATAAAACTATCCTTAGAAAAATTGACTAACAAACACATCGTCTAGGCATAAGGGCATGTTCTATATGAAATCTGGGAACCAAACATCATGTTAATATTAGGATGCATTATCAGATTCTTCCATACAATCCGGATTCAAAGAATCTGGTGGCTGCAAAACGCAGCCTATGTAGGCCCTGTTTACTTAGTCCATTTAGATCAAGTGGACAGTAGATTCCAGCTTTACAAATTGGCTTGTGACCCAAACATCCTTTTAACTTACAATAGTTTACAATCTTCAGTTTTAAATTCTTAGGGTGAGGTTGTAAGAAAAATGGCCTCTTACGCCACATTTCCATATATAGTTTTGGTGATTGATTGATTGATTGATAAATAACACTTAAACTAATAAACTTATCTAGATGCACATTTTTCAGGTGCTTAGGTCCAAGTGATGAGAAGAAGAAGAGCAAAAGGCAAGGCCAAGGCTACCCTAACAGGGGTTTCGCCATTCGATTAGCGGATGGGGGTCAAGGAGGAGCCGACCCTCGTGGGTCTCAAGGTAGCGACATGGAACGTCACAGAGTTTGTGAGGACCACCGTCAGACCAATTGTTCCGAAGAGCCTGAGAGATGGACACATGGTGAAGGTCTAATCCTCAGAAGTTGAATGCAGCGGATCGTTTCCAGCTGAGGAAGGCAAAGTAGTGAGTATGAGGACCAGAAGGTCCGACCCTCCAAAAACGAAAGGACTAGACATTTTTAGCAAGCAGTTGTAAGGAAAATGACCTCTTATGCCACATTTCCATAATTGTGCTTTGGTAATTGATTGACAAACAACACTTAGAATAATAAACTTGTCTAGATACACATTCTCAGGTACTTTGGTCCAAGAGATGAAGAAAAGAAGAAGAGACAATGACAGGGCCGAAGGACCGCCCTAACGGGGGGTTATATGAGGACTGGAAGGTTCGGTCCCTTAAGATTGTACCAACTTTCAGACCATTTCTCCTGAAGGGGACGAGAAGTTGAACGCCTTGTGAAATGTGACTATTGGAAGGTCTGATCCTCTAAAAATAAATGGAGTGGACCATTTCAACAGAAAGCAAGGAGTGGACGGTCCGGTTTTGAAGACCGTACTAAAGGTCATACTATTTTGGCCGAAGATATGGAATTAAGGAGCAATAGGGAAATTCAATGGACTAGAAGGTACAGTCTCATAGATTGTCCTATACTTCGGACCTTTGGAGTCTAATGGCTAGTTCAATGGCAAGTTGGCAAGTATAGCAGACCGGATCGTCCGATGTATGCCAAAAAGTGAGGACTATACCATCCGGTCCATACACTTTCTAGCAACCTTTTGGCTAACGACTAGTTTGAGTTTAGTGGCTATATAAGCCATCCACCCGGCCATTTGAAGTGAGTAGGAGCTACTGAAAACAGCAACAAGTGTAGAGGAGTGTTCTGAACATATCATCCACTCCAACCACCATAAAAGTGCTTAGTGCTTAATCCAAGCTAGTTTAGAGCTTTGAGAGAGTGAGCTTGCGAGCTCTTATTGAGTTCGCGTGACCAATTGGGAAGAATTGGCTGTGGTCAAGCCACGTTGTACTCATTGCTATATTCCCCTTCTTGGTGTGAAGCAGCATCAACACCTTGTGCAGGGATGAGGAGACCCTTCAAACTCCATAGCGAAGAAGCTGATGCCTTCTGATTGAGAGAGATGGTGCCAGTGGCTGAGCCTTGGTGGCTTGGTGGTACTTAGCCTTTAGTTGTCAGGAGCCATGATGGCTAGAGCAAGACGGTAATCAGGAGAGTCTTGGTGCCCGGCTCGAAATTGTCTTTGGTTACAAGCCCGTGGACGTAGCCCTTAGTGGTGCACCACATTAAATCTCTATGACTCTTGGGGAGTTTGCATCCCCCTACCCTTACTATATTTACTTACCACATTTACGTTTTCGCATTTACTTTCTTGTGTACCTTTAACTTTCCTAGTTGGTTTGATTAGGTTTGGCTCTAGGTTGCATGCCTTTTGGGTAAGTTAGAGAATGCATAAATAAACCTTAGACTTAACTAGCATGTGTAGGGCATGATAGGTTACTATTGGGCACTACAAAGCCCTAGTTTTAAAAGAGCAATTTAGTGACCCAGTTCACCCCTCCCCATCTTGGATCGGATACCTGGCATGGTCCTTTTAGGAGCAGGGAACGCGCTAGAAGATACAAGGATTACGAGATCCAACCTTTGAAGTCGGACCATTTTGGCCGAAAGTGTTGAAATTGAGCAGTAGAGGACTTTCAGTGGATCAGATTGTCCGACATCCATAGGACGGACTATTAGTCGGACCTATTTGGAGCAACGGCCAGTTCAATGACTATTTGGCAAATACAATGGAGTGGAAGGTCCAAGGTATGCCTGAAAGGATCTGGATGTCGCCTAGAGGGGTGAATAGGCTAGACTGAAAAATTTAGCACTTAAAGCAAATTGTCAGCTCCCAACACCGGATAATCTAGTGCTATCTACCGGATAGTCCGATGATGGTCACCGGATAGTCCGGTGTCACTTATCGAGCTAAGTAGTGTATTCACAAGGGCCTCTCTGGTGATGATGGGCTTTCCTGCACTAAAACCCTACACTCAAAAACAAGAACTTGCACAAGAGTAAAAGCTGAAGCTCAATAATGCAAAAAGAAAACAACCATAAGCACTAAGCTTGGGTTAAGCCCCCAACAGGGGCCATCACACAAGATACAATATTTTTATCCCGAGGTTCAGTCACACCCTCAAGTGTCTATACGTCCTCGTTGAGGCGCCCACTAAGAGCTTGAATATTTTTCAACTCGCGGCCTTCCCTCCCTAACCACAAAGGCTGAGAAGATTGCTCACTAGCAGTGCTCCACAGAGCGAGGTAATGTAAACTTCAAAGAATGGCACCCACAGGCCAGGTGCCCTTCGATAGATGCGTAGTCATCTAGGAGGAGACCTCTAAGAGTAACAAAAGCATCGGCCAGAAAACTTTGCCAACTTGTGCTCAAAGCTAGGTTGCTCAATCACAGCTCACACAATCTCACAATTCACTCCCAACTCAAGATTCTCACAAATTCTAGCTCAATCTCACAAAGACATGGTTGGGGAGTGTTTCTCTGGCCTTTATATGAGGAGAGACGGAGGGGAGAAGCAGCAAGCTAGCGCAACACGTGCTGAAGGGAAGGTATAAATACCAACCTCCATAAAATTAGCCGTTGGACTTGTCAGCCCAACACCAGATAGTCCAGTGACCCCTACCGAATAGTCCGGTGTGGGCTGGCTAGCCATTGCAGTTTAAATTGCCAAACCGGACAATCCAGTAGAGGCTACAAGACAGTCCGGTGAGGACTGTTGGGCACAAAGAACTAAGGCAGGGAGCGTTGAACACTAGTGTAGTAAGATGCAACGTGTTGGTCTCCATCGGTGATACACCTAGCTAAGAGTTAAGCACAAAGATAAGGGTCAAAGAGCACTCACGCTTAGGCTTTGGGCAATGCCCACACTGGATAGTCTGGTGAGGCCTACCACATAATCCGGTGTTCCCTCACTTAGAGCACAAAACCCTCATAGGGAGTGTTATGGCTCAACTCTCTTTGAACTTAGCTAGAGCACATGTTGACTAATGACTTTCCAAGCTTAGCTTCCCTCTTGATAGTACGGCATGAGTGCCCTCACTTAGAGCACAAAACCCTCACACGGAGTGTTATGGCTCAACTCTCTTTGAACTTAGCTAGAGCACATGTTGACTAATGACTTTCCAAGCTTAGATTCCCTCTTGATAGTACGACATGACTATACTCAAGGTTGTAAATCTAGTTGAAGCCACTTGAGTCTTTGAAGTTGATGAACAATGTCGTCTTGATCAATTTCAACAGGGTGGGAAAACCAAGCTGAGCTTCTTTTGAGAGCAATCTTGCTTGAGCTGAATAAGTTAGACTTCAATAATGAAAACATCTTCATAGGAAGATGGTGCTCATTTGCTCATTAACCATTCAATAGTCAATCTTAAGATATGCAATTAATTCCTTCATGTTCGACCACTTGCAATTTCTGAGAGATTCAGTCAATATAGTGACGTCCAAAAGGAAGAAATAGTATCCATGTCACTTTTCTCAATATGATAGCCAAGAGTCTCAGAGTAAATCCAATATAGACAACCATGATAACCAATAATGAGAGTGCCTATGACATAGAGAATATATATATGTATCAATGATAAAGCCAATATAGTGATCCATGAGTATATCCAATAGTGAGTTTATTCTTGACCAAATATTCTTCCTCAAAGATAGATACTCAATACAGGTCTATTATTCTCAACATATGATCAACATACAATAAATGTCCTTGATTCTCAGTAAATGAGAATATTTATGCTTGAACATTAGATATACTAGATAATACCCCGCACGTTGTTGCGGAGAATTTGTACTATTGCATAAGACTAAAATCAAAAGGAACACATGTATGCATGAATCATAAGCCCATAAAAAACATTGAAAAAATAAACAGGTGATATGTCCATAAAATCATTGAAAAAATAAACAGGTGGTTTAAGCGGTTGATGATGTGGATTGTTCCAAGTCATAGTGGATGGTATCATTTCACCGAATCACAAAAAAATAGATAGTAAGGGACACCAATTTATTTATTGAAGATTCCCCGCACATTACTGCATGAATTTGAGTGACATGCAATTTAGTGGATATGCGATGATGTGGCTCCCATGCGTACCACGCCACACAAAAACAATGCATGCATGAAGCCACAACAAATCGGTAGAAGATATAAATATGGGGTTTAAGTGGGTGGTGACGTGGCATGCAATTTAGTGGGTTTATGTGATGACATGGTTATGATGTGGCTCCCATGCATCCGACGCCACACAAAAACAATGCATACATGAAGCCGCAACAAATCGACGGAGGATATAAATATGGGTCTAAGTGGGTGGTGACGTGGCATGCAATTTAGTGGGCTTATGTGATGACATGGCTTCACGCATATCTAGAGAAATAGGAGGAGTGGGGACTTCTAATTTAGATATGAAAGATAAGTGAGGGTTCATACTTTCAGTTTGGAATACAATTAATATAAACAATGATTACCTGTCCAAAACACCTCACAAAGAAGTTAGTACTCTAATCATGTTGTCACTCAACACACCAAAACCACTTAGGGGCCTTGCTGCACTTACAATGCCAAAAAAGGGTTGGTCGGACCATCCGATCCATACACTTTTTGGCAACCTTTTGACTAATGACTAGTTCAAGTTTGGGGGATATATAAGCCACCCGTCCTGCCATTTGAAGTGATTTGGAGCTACTGAAGACCACGGCTTAGTGCTTAATCCAAGCTAGATTAGAGCTTTGAAAGAGTGAGCTTGTGAGCTCTTCTTGAGTACAACTCTTGCGTGAGCTATTGGAAAGACTTGGCTACTATCAAGCAACATTGTACTCATTGCTAGACCCTCCTTTATGAGGAGCGCCAGCTAAAAGGATCTTGATGTTGCCTAGAGAGGGTGAATAGGCTAATCTGAAAATTTACCGCTTAAATCAAACTGTCAGCCCCAACACCGGGCTGTCCTGTTCTAGCTACCAGATAGTTCAATACGACCGGATAGTCTGGTATAGCTTACTAAACGATCCTATGTCACACAGAGAGTATATCATCAAAGTAAATGTGCAAGTAGACACTTATATATTGAGCTATGTAGTGTGGTCCTAGTGCCTCTTTGGTGATGTGGAGCTCTGCAGCACTGAAACCCTGCATTCACAAACAAGAGCTTGCACAAAGAGTAATAGCAGAAGCACAAAGTAATGCAAATGTAAAACAACCACAAGCACAAAGCTTGGGTCAAGCTCCCATCAGGGGCACATGTAAGGAAAATGGTCTCTTATGCCATATTTCCATAGTTGTGTTTTGGTGATAGATTGACAACCAACACTTGGTCTAATGAACTTGTCTAGATGCATATTTGCAGTTGTTTATGTCCAAGGAATGATGAAGAAGACAAACTGAAGGAAAGATCCGAAAGGCTGCCCCAACATGGGTTCCGGATGGTACGGACAAGTTTTCCCGAAAAGGTTGAGTAGCTGAAGTGTTCAAGAATCAATGGACTAGATGGTATGATCTGTGAGACTGGACAAACTGAGGGACTCAAGTGTACCGAGTCTGGTCTTTCGTCCTGACTGTGATGAGCATTTGTCAACACCGAAGACTTGCTGAAGGACGAGCGAGCACTTTCTAAGTGTGACCTGGAGGAGAAGCCCTCTCGAGTAGACTGAGAGGCGGAGCCAGAGTGGACTTAGCGTGATAAAAGCCCTGCCGAGTGGACTGGCAGGTGGCTTGGGTGGAGGCCCAAGTTAGGCTCGGCCCACAAGTGCGACCGTGGGTGCGGGACGGTGTCGTGAGCCGTAAAATCACTCAAGTGGAGGCCCAACAATCGTTTCCTGGTTCCACCGTCAAAACCAGGTGCTGGTTGCCAGTATCCCAAAACCAGTAGTTATCCAAAGGGATGAGCTACTGACCACGTGGAGGACATCGGGAGATTACTTCGAGCCGAAGAAGATCAAGGACTCCATCGTGGCCGTTCATCTGAGTTTCCTGCGTCTTTTCAGGCCTCTACAGGCATTTTAGTGTAATTGCGTCTGTATTTTAGGGGGCTGTTTGCAAAACAGCCTAGGATGGGTCTTGTAGTATAAATAAGGGAGATGGCTGTCCAATCTCCCTCTCTTGGTTGGTTTGAAGGTGCTTAGGGCTTAGAAACCCTAGGTTTTGTTCATCCAAGCAAGGGCAAACAAGATTAGTGAGTTTAGAGAGATCTAGGCTCCACCAAAGTGGGTAGGAAGTAGGGTGGCAGCTTGAACAACGAGTTCCATGGTGTAATCTGAATCTAAGACCTTGTTAAGGCATTCAATAGATGGAATTCATGGCTCTTTTGTGTGTGCTTGCCTCTCTCCCTTCTTGATTGGTTTTTTATCTTTGTTTTCTTGCCTTTTGGTGTGTTTGGCTTTGGGCAAGAGCAAGATCATTCTATTGCTGGTGTTTTGGACTGTTAGGACGTGGTTTTGATTGTGGTTGTGTTGCCCAATCTTTGAATCCACGAGCAGCCCCTCCTCTTTCGTTCTTGGCAAGTGGACTTCACTTCGGGGACAAGTCAATCCGTGGAGAAAAACTTAAGCCTTGGGCTTGATCTGTTGGGAAGAGCATCTCCATGGATTAGACAAAGTCCTTGCAAAGTTTGGTGAAGTTTGGAGTCCATTTGACCAAGATTTGGATCGATTTTGAGGATTCTCGGGCTGTTTTTCTCTCCTCGGGCTGTCCTGTTTCATACCACCGGACTGTCCGGTGGGTAGGCACTGGACTGTCCGGTGGCCTAGGGTTCAGCCTGGGCGGAGACTACGAGGCTTGGCCTCTCAGGCTTTTAGCAGCCACCAGACTGTTTGGCGGTGAGCCACCGGACTGTCCGGCGGTGGTGCTTGAGGGTCAAGTCCTCAGCCTATTTCGTCCGGTGGGTGGCACCAGACTGTCCGACGGTTGGACTCGAGGGTAAAGCCCTCGGTCTATATCGTCCGGTAGGTGGCACTGGACTGTCCGACGATTAAGCACCGGACTGTCCGGTGGTACCGTCGGACTGTCCGGTGCGTTAGCGTCGGACTGTCCGGTGGCTCCTGCTTCCGGCGGTTCTAGGCTCGTTTTGCGTCGTTTTCTCTCGGCGTTTGAGCGAGTGCTGTGTAGTGCTTCCGTAGTGCTTTCCTCGACGTGTCTTAGGGTTGGTAGCTTGTCCTAGCTACGTGATTCTACACGGGTGAGAAGAGAGGGTTTTTGGGGCCATAGGTTTTTAGGTGTCGACCTATTCACCTCCCCTCTAGGTCGCTCTTTCGGTCCTCAATTGGTATCAGAGCCAGTTAGGGTCTTCTATACCTTAACCGGTTCTAGATCCATCAAGGGCGACCATGGATCAGTCCGTTGGCAAGATTCCCGGGTTCGATGGCTTCGATTACTTATATTGGAAGATCCGCATGTCGGCATTCCTCCAGATCCAACATTCGTCCGTCTGGGATATTTGTGAGCGGGCTGATTTTGAGGTGCTTGAGGAGCATGTTACTCAGCTGCAGCAGTGGGAACACGAAGCGAAACAAGGCTAGGAATTTCCTCTTGACAACCCTAAGCCGCTCTGAGTTCAATAGAGTGAGTCATCTTAGGACAGTTCATGAGATCTAGACTACCCTTGCAAACTTCCATGAGAGGACAAGTCAGGTCAAGGCCAGGCTGTACGAGACGTACAAGTGAGAGTATGAGAATTTCTCGCAGCAATCTGGTGAGAGCATTGACAACTTGTTCAGTTGGTTTCAATTGATTGCCAACAAGATTCGTGCTAATGCAAGAAATGGGGCTTTGCCGTACGACGACCATGAGCAGGCTTGCAAGCTACTCTTTGCCTTGGATCGTAGTATTTGGCAAATGAAGAAGGAGTCTATAGTCGAGTCAAGTGGCTATGAGACTCTCACCACAGACGAGCTGTATAGCAAATTGAAGGCTTCGGAGGTTGATGCTCAGGCGCAGTCCAAAATGAGCGGACCAACTCCAAAGTCCCTAACTCTTATGTCTGGCCCTAGTAATGGTGGTGCTGCTTAACGCTAACCCTTCTGTTGGCTATGCTTTGTCTTTGATTGCAGCTAAGGAGGAGGAACTGGAGGCACTTGATGATGATCAACTGTGCTTACGTTCTAACAAGTTCCAACGCCTCTACTCCAACAGGATGAGCCGCAGAAGAGGTGACAAGCTCCAGTGCTATGAGTGTGGAAAGACAGACCACTTCATCGCCGACTGTCCCCAGAGGAGAGCTCAGGAGAAGTACTCCGCTGGCAAGGATCACAAGTACAAGGGTGAGTACACCTCCGACAAGAATAAGGGCAAGTACAAGGGCGACAAGAAGAAACGGCCGTACTTTAGCAAGATGGAGTTCGTAAAGCAGTACCAGAAGCACGCGCAAGAGCGCGACCGTGCTTTCCTCGCCAGCTTGAGTGACTGCGACAGCACTTCCAGCGACTTCGGCTCTGACAGCGACGATGATGGTGAGAAGAAGATCGTCGGGCACGTTGGACTCTGCTTCTTTGGTGAAAAGATCGGCTACTGTACCATGGCGATCAAGGGTGATCAAGCCGGCTCCACCGACTTTGGTATCTGCAACAGCTCCTCCATAGACCCCAAGGTGAGCGATAATGAAAATGATGAGGATGCTATGTTTGTTGCTTTGAAAAACCAGGATCGCTTGCTTAGAGTAACAGCTAAGGATCTTAGAGCTGCAAATGCTAGAGTGACTACTCTGGAGGCTGAGCTTGAGACTTTGAAGTCTAAATTTGATTGTGCTTTGAATGATTTGTCTGTTGCTAAGGAAGCTTGTGCTGTTGCCGATGAGATTGAATGCACTGATTGTCAAGTTCAAGCTGTTGAGATTGCTAATCTTCACTAAGCATGCTAGTAATGTAGATTTGCTCCATTCTACTACTGCAGTGCTAGAGGAGTTGAAAGCTAGGCCGACTTTGCTTGCCAAGTGTGATGTTTGTCCTACACTTAGGAAGGAGTTGGAGGAAGTTAGGGATGCTTTGAGGAAGTCTGAAAAGACTGCTAGCCCTACTAGTGTTACTTGCTCTAAGTGTAAGGATCTTGGAGACGTACTGATGCTTTTGCCATTGAGAAGGTTCAGCTAGAGGATGAGAACACCTATGTTAGGACCATTCTCAGTTGGATTTCTGCTAGGGAACCACAGCTTGGCATGATTGTTTCCTTTTTCAAGTTGAGTGACAAGTTGGGGGTTGGCTATCACTACACCCAGGCTGATTTTGATCAGCTGTATGGGAAGATTGGTGACTCGAGTGGGATCCCTTTGAGTGAGAAGTTTCCTTTGACCCACAACAAGCCCAACTTTCAGTCTGACAATCCTAAGGAGGGTGTGTGGACTGACAAGCCCAGGGAGCCACCTAAGAAACAGGTGTGGACTCCCAAGCCTAACTTTGTGAGGAACCCGCTTGACACTTTGCCCAAGAGGAACCCACCTGAGATACCTCCTGAGAGCTCCAAGCAAGGTGCTAAGAGGAATGTTCCTCCTAAGCCCACTCCAGAGCCAAAGAGCCAGCCCAAGAATCAAAACCAACCAAAGGGTGCTCTACCCAAGAGGTACGTGTGTGACCACTGCCATAGGGAGGGCACCTGGTGGAGTTTTACTAACGCAGGTTGAGGGCTGAGAGGCGCGAGGTTGAGATGAGGAATGAGGACAGGTACTACCTGGGTGGTAGACCTGCTGTTGAGACTCGGCGTGAGGATAGGCGAGACCGCTGGCCACGTCGTGTAGGTGGAGGTAGAGGAGACCACTTTCCTCGGGGTGCTCCAGGTGGCGGTGGACGTTTTGCTGGCAGGGCACCGGGTCGTGAGCAGTACGGCTACGGTTCACCTGACCGAGGTTTTGAGAGACTTCGCTTTGATAGACGTGGTGATAGGCAGTTTTAGGCTCCGCAAGATTGGGGACAAGGGATGTTTGATTGTAATTTTGCTAACCCTTCTTTTGAGCAGATGGCTCGGCACTGGTTTGCTTCTTTTCAGACTAACCCCAGTATCCGACCATATGCTCACCCCATGAACTGCTATTGATGCAGGACGGAGACCTGGAGAACATATGGCTAATGGATTCCGGTTGTTCGCGCCACATGACCGGTAATCACAGATGGTTCTCCAGTCTCACCCCAGTGAGCTCCAGCGAGCACATCATTTTCGAGGATAAAGGTACAGGTAAGGTAAAGGGTGTTGGTGCTGTTCCTGTTTCTGAGAGTTTTATCCTGAGGGATGTTGCTTTGGTTGGTAACGTTAGTTACAACCTTCTGTCTGTTTCGCAACTTCTCGAGGAAGAATATGAGGTGCGCTTTAAGAAGGGCTGTTCTCGTGTTTTGGATGCTCGAGAGTCTTTGGTTTGTCTTGTTTTGCCTTTTAGGAAGCTTTTTCGTGTTGACTTCTTGAGCTCCTCTGGTCCTTCTCGGTGTTTGGTGGCCGGTCCCTCCTCTGTTTTATGGAAGTGGCATAGGAGGCTTGGTCATTTGAGTTTTGATTTGTTTGCAAAGCTTAGACCACTTGATCTAATTCGAGGATTGCCCAAATTGAAGAGTGAGCGTGATCTTATGTACCATCCCTGTCGCCATGGGAAGATGGTGGCTGCTTCTCACACACCTGTTAATCAGGTGATGACGGCTCGTCCTGGGGAGTTGCTCCATATGGATACTGTGGGACCTTCTCGGGTGCGGTCTGTTGGTGGGAAGTGGTACGTTCTTGTGATCATGGACGACTTTTCTCGTTGGTTTTGGGTGCATTTTTTGGAGAGTAAGGATGAGGTTTTTGAGTTTGTTCATGACTTGGTTTTGAGGTTGAGAAACGAATCAGGACATGCCATGAGAGCTTTACGCAGTGACAATGGCTCAGAATTCAAAAATGACCGTTTCAAAACTTTTTGCCATAGCCAAGGTCTTGAACACCAGTTTTTGTCTCCATATGTTCCCCAGCAGAACGGGGTGGTTGAGCGCAAGAATCGGACCCTAGTTGGAATGGCCAGGACGATGCTCGATGAGCATAGGACTCCTAGGAAGTTTTGGGCCGAGGTAATCAACACCGCGTGCTACGTGTCAAATCGTATTTTCCTACGAGCTGTCCTTAACAAGACATCGTATGAGCTACGATTTGGGCGGCCGATTTGGGCGGCAGCCCAAAGTGAGCCACCTGCGGATGTTCGGCTGCAGGTGCTTTGTGCTCAAGCAGGGGAATTTGGACAAGTTCGAACCTTGCAGTTTTGACGGAATTTTTCTTGGTTATGCCACGCACTCGCGTGCATACTGTGTTTGGCTCTTGGACTCCGGCAGAATTGTTGAGACTTGTGAAGTTACTTTTGATGAAACTATGTCTTGCACAACCTCTGGTTTTGAGCTTGTAGGTGATGATGAGATATGTACTACCATCTTTGAGGATGATGAGAAAGACGTTGGTGTTTCTGGTGATACTGCGCCGGCTGCAGCTCCACAACCTGCTGCTTCACTTTCAGAGGACGATGAGGGAGCTCCAGTACCTTCTTCTTCGACCACATATGAGCAACCTCCACTCGATCCACCTGTACATACAGCAGGGCCCGTTGAGGACGTAGGGGAGGTGACCACCGAGCCACAGCCGTCTCGGATGGTCCAGCGGGATCATCCTTCAAGGAACATCATTGGTGGCCTGAATGAGAGAGTCACTAGATCCAGGTCTACTTCTGTTGCTCACTTTGCACATTCTGCTTTTGTTGCTTCTTTTGAGCCTCATGATGTTGGACATGCTTTATCTGATACAAACTGGGTCAATGCCATGCATGAGGAATTAGAAAATTTTCAGAGGAATCAAGTTTGGGTTTTAGTTGAGCCTCCACCACACTGCAATCCTATAGGAACCAAATGGGTTTTCAAAAACAAACAGGGAGATGATGGAGTTGTGGTAAGAAACAAGGCAAGACTTGTTGCTCAAGGTTTTTGCCAAAAAGAGGGGATAGACTATGAGGAGACCTTTGCCCCTGTAGCCAGATTAGAAGCCATTCGCATTCTTTTAGCCTTTGCAGCTTCGAAAGGGTTCAAGCTGTTTTAGATGAATGTGAAGAGTGCCTTCCTAAATGGGTTTATAGAGAAAAAGGTCTATCTGAGGCAACCCCCAGGCTTTGAGCATCCCAAATTTCCTAACCGAGTGTTCAAGTTGCAGAAGGCTTTGTATGGCCTGAAGCAAGCTCCCCAGGCTTGGTATGAGAGACTTAGGAAATTTCTAGTTGACCAGGGTTTCTAGATGGGGAGTGTAGAAAAGACTCTTTTCCTCCTTAAGCATGGCAAAGATCTTTTGATTGTTCAGATTTATGTGGATGATATCATCTTTGGTGGCTCTTCTCATGCTTTGTGTAGCAAGTTTTCTAAGCAGATGAGTAGGGGGTTTGAGATAAGCATGATGGGGGAACTTCAGTTCTTCCTTGGGCTCCAGATCAGGCAGACTCGACAGGGTACCTTCATCCACTAGAGCAAGTACACGAGGGACCTACTCCGAAAGTTTGAGATGGCAGATGCTTCGCCTTAGATGACTCCGATGAGTACGTCTACTGCTTTGGACGCTGATGAAGATGGCAAAGAGGTTGACCAGAAGATGTACCGAGGGATGATCGGGTCGCTGCTGTACTTAACTGCAACGAGGCCAGATATACAGTTCGCTGTAGGTCTGTGTGCTCGTTTTCAGGCGTCCCCGAGGGAGTCTCACCGTACCGCTGTCAAGCGGATCTTGAGGTACATCAAGTTCACCCCAGAGTTCGGTCTTTGGTACTCTGTGGATTCTTCTCTTTCCCTCCTTGGCTTTTCGGATTCAGATCATGCTGGGTGCCGGATAGACCGCAAGTCTACTTCTGGTACTTGTCAGTTTTTGGGTACTTCTCTAGTCTCCTGGTCTTCTCGTAAACAGTCTAGTGTAGCCACATCCACATGTGAGGCAGAGTATGTTGCCGCTGCTAGCTGTTGCTCCCAGATCCTATGGATGCTTGCTACCCTGAGAGACTATGGCCTTACCTATGGAAGGATTTCCATCTTGTGTGATAGTTCCAGTGCCATTAGTGTTGCTAAGAACCTAGTTCTTCACTCTAGGACTAAGCATATAGATGTGAGATATCACTTCTTGAGAGATAACTATGAAAATGGCATGATAGATATAGTGACAGTGGCGAGTGAAAACCAAGTGGCTGATATCCTAACCAAACCCCTTAGATTTAGAGACCTTTGCTAGGTTGAGAGGGAAGTTAGGTGTTTGCTTTCCCTTTTAGTCAGGGGGAGTTTTGGTAGCTTTTAGGTTTTCTTTTTGTTTTTCCTTTGCTTTTTTTGCCTTCTTTTGGTTCTTTATGCATCTTGTATCATATTCATGCATTGCATCATGTACATTTGTAGTATACACTAGCACTTGAGCTCTTTTGGTATGAGTAGTTAGTGTTTACTTGTGCTAGATTGTACATTGCTTGCTTGATCATGGATGGCTTGAGCTCTTTTGGATCTATTGAATGCTTTTGTGAGCTGAGTCATTTTGTTTTCATGAAAAATTTTGAACATGATCACCACTAGACTTAGCTACCTAGCATGTGTAGGAATGTTGAATGGTTATGCTATCTTTCCATGCTTGGTTGTGCTAGTTGTCTACCTTTGCAAGTTGTTTGCCTAAGCATTTATGATACCTTGCCTAAATCTGAAAATTTAAATTGAAATATCAAGTATTTGGTATCTTTTGAGCTGAAATGAAAAGATCCAGGTGAGTTTGCTTTATCACACTGACTTGGCACGAGACTGCTCATCATTCACCTTGATGAGAACTTGGCCTTGGCTGTGAATGACTAAAACCTTGTCTTAAGCTTCTGATGGTCTTTCAAGGCCTAGGCTTGGCATTGGTCGGCAAGAAGTGGCCCGACAAGCAAATAACCCCTAGCACCTAAGTGAAACTTGCTGAAATTTAATTGGTATCAAATTCATAAGTGCAAGTCTCAAATTGCTTTTGGCTATGTTTATGTATGCTTTGGATAGGATTAGCTCACCTTGTATGCATTGCTAGCATGTTGTGTTCATGCATATCTTGCTAGATGCTATTCTTGTGGTGATGTTTTCTTTTAACCAAACCTGAACCACATGCTTTGCTCCTGACCTGTGTGAGATAGGTTCTTTTGAGCTTGTTGCATGCCCCGTAGCCCTCACATGCTCTGTATGCTAGAACTTGTATCTACTAGCTTTTCATCCCAGAATGAGCTCATTTTTTTCACTTGTGACATTTGCACTTTATATTTTGGGTGAGAGATACCTTGATGTGTGCATTGTCAACAAGGGGGAGATACCTTGTACAAAGGGATCAGAGTTTCAGGGGGAGAGCTGCATTGTCTTAGGGGGAGCACCACCCTAGGGGGAGAGTTGCATTGTGAGATAGGCTGGAATGCAGGGGGAGTTGGAGTCTTAGCATGCTCTTTTGGCCAGCTGTGTCGAGCCTTTGCCTCTTTGTGGAGGAGCTGGTCCTTTGCTTCTAGCACGACTGTGTTGAGCCTTGCCCCTTTCTTGAGGGGTCATGCTTTGTTGATCGGTTGATCGGCTGCGTTGAGCTGTTTCCCTTGTCTTAGGGGGGCCGATTTTTTGGCTTTACTTTTGTTCACTACTTGTGCTCCCGTTTATGCTTTTCTTTGGCTTTTGGGCACTTGAGTGGATTTTCTTTGTTTTTTTCTTCTGTTGTTCTTTGTTACGCTTTTGTTTTCTTTGTCTATGATTTCAGGTGGTTGGTGAGGGTGTTGACAAAGCACTCATCAAGGGGGAGATTGAGGGACTCAAGTGTACCGAGTCTGGTCTTTCGTCCTGACTGTGATGAGCATTTGTCAACACCGAAGACTTGCTGAAGGACGAGCGAGCACTTTCTAAGTGTGACCTGGAGGAGAAGCCCTCTCGAGTAGACTGAGAGGCGGAGCCAGAGTGGACTTAGCGTGATAAAAGCCCTGCCGAGTGGACTGGCAGGTGGCTTGGGTGGAGGCCCAAGTTAGGCTCGGCCCACAAGTGCGACCGTGGGTGCGGGACGGTGTCGTGAGCCATAAAATCACTCAAGTGGAGGCCTAACAATCATTTCCTGGTTCCACCGTCAAAACCAGGGGCTGGTTGCCGGTATCCCAAAACCGGTAGTTATCCAAAGGGATGAGCTACTGACCACGTGGAGGACATCGGGAGATTACTTCGAGCCGAAGAAGATCAAGGACTCCATCGTGGCCGTTCATCTGAGTTTCCTGCGTCTTTTCAGGCCTCTACAGGCATTTTAGTGTAATTGCGTCTGTATTTTAGGGGGCTGTTTGCAAAACAGCCTAGGATGGGTCTTGTAGTATAAATAAGGGAGATGGCTGTCCAATCTCCCTCTCTTGGTTGGTTAGAAGGTGCTTAGGGCTTAGAAACCCAAGGTTTTGTTCATCCAAGCAAGGGCAAACAAGATTAGTGAGTTTAGAGAGATCTAGGCTCCACCAAAGTGGGTAGGAAGTAGGGTGGCAGCTTGGACAACGAGTTCCATGGTGTAATCTGGATCTAAGACTTTGTTAAGGCATTCAATAGATGGAATTCGTGGCTCTTTTGTGTGTGCTTGCCTCTCTCCCTTCTTGATTGGTTTTTTATCTTCGTTTTCTTGCCTTTTGGTGTGTTTGGCTTTGGGCAAGAGCAAGATCATTCTATTGCTGGTGTTTTGGACTGCTAGGACGTGGTTTTGATTGTGGTTGTGTTGCCCAATCTTTGAATCCACGAGCAGCCCCTCCTCTTTCGTTCTTGGCAAGTGGACTTCACTTCGGGGGCAAGTCAATCCGTGGTGAAAAACTTAAGCCTAGGGCTTGATCTGTTGGGAAGAGCATCTCCATGGATTAGACAAAGTCCTTGCAAAGTTTGGTGAAGTTTGGAGTCCATTTGACCGAGATTTGGATCGATTTTGAGGATTCTCGGGCTGTTTTTCTCTCCTTGGGCTGTCCTGTTTCATACCACCGGACTGTCCGGTGGGTAGGCACTGGACTGTCCGGTGGCCTAGGGTTCAGCCCGGGCGGAGACTACGAGGCTTGGCCTCTCAGGCTTTTAGCAGCCACCAGACTGTTTGGCGGTGAGCCACCGGACTGTCCGGCGGTGGTGCTTGAGGGTCAAGTCCTCAGCCTGTTTCGTCCGGTGGGTGGCACCAGACTGTCCGGTGGGTTGGACTCGAGGGTAAAGCCCTCGGTCTATATCGTCCGGTGGGTGGCACCGGACTGTCCAACGCTTAAGCACCAGACTGTCCGGTGGTACCGTCGGACTGTCCGGTGCATTAGCAGTGGACTGTCCGGTGGCTCCTGCTTCCGGTGGTTCTAGGCTCGTTTTGCGTCGTTTTCTCTTGGCGTTTGAGCAATTGCTGTGTAGTGCTTCCGTAGTGCTTTCCTCGACGTGTCTTAGGGTTGGTAGCTTGTCCTAGCTATGTGATTCTACACGGGTGAGAAGAGAGGGTTTTGGGGGTCATAGGTTTTTAGGTGTCGACCTATTCACCCCCCCTCTAGGTCGCTCTTTCGGTCCTCACAAACCATGGGACCATTCTGGCCGAAGGAGTGACGATTTAAAATACTTAGAAGATGTGAAGACCAGATGGTGCAAACCCCCATGATGACAACGGACCGAACAACTTGTGACCAAGTTTACACGGACAAAGATGACCACTGGTATGAAGATTGAAGCCGCGGAGGATTATAATAGAACGTATGGTATGATCTATAAGAATATCCTATACATCGAACAAAGTTTCCTGAGGGTATGAAAATTGAAGCCGAGGAGGTCTCAACGGACCAGATGGTACGATCTGTGAGGCCGGACAAACCATCAGACAATACAACAGCTAGTTCAATGGCTAGTGCAATGGCTAGTTGGCAAGTACAATGGACTGGACAATCTAAAGTATGCCAAAGTGAATGGATCGGACTATCCGGTCTAGGCACTTTCTAGCACCTTTTCAGCCAACGGCTAGTTTGTGCTGGGGGGCTATATAAACCACCCTACCTGTGCATTTGAAGGGTGCTGTAGCTACTGAAGACCACAACAAGTGTCGAGGATTCCAAGCATATCTACCACTCCAACCACAAAAAGTGAGCTTAGTACATGATCCAAGCTAGTTAAAGGTTAGAGAGAGTGAGCTTGAGAGCTCTTCTTGAGTGCAGCTCCTGCATGAGCTATTAGAGAAGCCTTGGCTGCGACCAAGCCACATTATACTCGTTGCTAGACCCTCCTTCTTGGTGTGGAGTTGCAATGACACCTTGTGCAGGGACGAGGAGACCCTACAAATTCCGTAGTGCAATACGACGCCTTGTGACCGAGAGAGACGGTGGCGGTGGCCAAGCTTCAATGGCTTGGTGGAACTTAGCCTTTCTTGTTAGGAGCCACTTGGTGGACATGATCAAAAGATACTTGGTGCCCGGCTCAGATATTGGCTTCGATGGTGAGTCTGTGGACGTAGCCCTTAGTCGTGAACCACTTTAAACCTTCATGTCTTCTTGAGAGTTTATATCCCCTTGCCCTTACCACAATACTTATCGTATTTATGTTTCCACATTTACTTTCTTACGTGCCTTTAGCTTTTCTAGTCAGTTGTATTAGGTTTGGCTCTGGGTTGCAAGTCTTTTGGGTAAGTTAGAGATAGCATAGATAGTCCTTAGACTTAACTATCATGTGTAGGACATAATAGGTTTATCCTATGCACTAGAAAGCCCTATACTTTAGAAGAGCGATCAGCAACCCAATTCACTCCCTCCTCCTTTGGGCTGAATACTCCGGCACATTCCTTATAGCACAGCACCGGGACACAAGATTTACTTCTCAAGGTTCGGTCACACCCGCAAGTGTCCCTACATCCTCGTTGAGGCATCCATCAAGAGCTCAAGTCTTTTTCAACTCATATCCTCCTGCTCAACCACAAAGGCTGCTCACTAGAAGCGCTCCGAAGAGCAGGGTGATAACAAACTTGAAGAGTGGCACCCACAAGCCGGGTGCCCTACAGTAGAAGCCTAGCCGTCTAGGAGGAGACCTCCAAGAGTAACAAAAGCGTCAGCCAAAAATCTTTGCCAACTTTTGCTCAAAAGCTAGATTGCTCAATCTCAACTCACACAATCTTACAATCCACTCCCAATTCAAAAATCTCACAATTCTAGCTCAGTCTCACAAAGAGAGGGTTTGGGAGTGCTTCTTAGGCCTTTTAATGAACATATACATTTGAGGGAACCAACAACCCCAACAAGAGGTGAAGGGAGGATATAAATTCCTTCCTCCACAAAACTAGTTGTTGGATATGTGTCATGCCAACACCGGATAGTCTGGTGGCCCTTACCTGAGGGACTCAAGTTTATCGAGTCTGGTCTTTTGTCCTGGCTGTGATTAGCGCTTGTCAACACTGAAGACTTGCTGAAGGAAGAGCGAATAGAAGTCCACCTTAGTGTGACCTGGTGGTGGCACCAGAGTGGACTTGTTGTGACAACATCCTTGCCGAGTAGACTGACAGGCTGGTTTTTTTACCTCTCTTAGACCTAGGTTTAGGAGTTCATCTCAAAATCCAAGGAAGAGCTTCAAGAAAAGTGAGATTACAGAGCTCTAGACTCCATTGTAAGTGGGTAGGAAGTGGGTGGCTGCTTGGAGACAATTTTCCCATTTTGTAATCTGAGATTGAGACCCCTTTGGGCCATTAATAGATGGATTTCGTGCAGCTTGTGCTGTGTTCTTCCTTTTCTCTTTCTTGATTGGCTTTTGATCATGGTTCCTTGGTCTTTTCGTGGGCTTGTGCTTGACCAGGCTCTAGATCTTTCTATTGCCGGTGTTTTGGATTGCTGGGATGTGGAGAGATTGTGGTTTTGGTGTGCCAAATCTCAGATCCATGAGCAGCCCCTCTTGGACTTCACTTCGGAGACAAGTCAAATCCATGGGGGAAATCGTGAGATTAAGCTTTGATCCATGGGGAATAGCACCTCCATGGCCTAGACAAAGTCCTTGTGAGATTTCGTGAAGTTTGGAGTCCAATTGGTCAGGATTTGGTTTGGATCTTGAGGATTCACTGGCTATTTTCTTCCCTAGGCTGCCCTGTTTCATACCACCAGACTGTCCGGTGCCTAGGGTATCGCCTGGGTGAAGACTACGAGGCACGGCCTCACCTGGGGTTTTTCAAACACCGGCTTGTCCGGCGGTGAGCCATCGGCCGGACTGTCCGATGGTGCTTGCTTGAGAGCCAGGCTCTCAGCCTATTTCGTCCACCATTCGGTGGGCTACCACCAGACTGTCCGGTGGGTAGCCGTCGGACTGTCCGATGCCTTGGCGTCGGACTGTCTGGAGATTTCTGCGTCTGGCTATCTTAGTCTCGTTTTGCGTCGTTTTCTCTCGGCGTTTGAGCGAGTGCTGTGTAGTGCTTTCGTGTAGCTTTCCTCTGTGAGTCCTAGGGTTGGTAGCTTGCTCTTGCTATGCAACTTTGCTCATTGGAGAAGAGAGGGTTTTCGGGGTTGTAGGTTTTTAGGTGTCGACCTATTCACCTCCCTCTAGGTTGCTCTTCCGGTCCTCACATGTGACGGATGTAGATTTGTAGTTTGCATTCCTTAAGATTATTTATAAAGTATATATATATTTGCATTACTAGTGCCTAATGTTTTACTTATACTTAAGCCATGAAGTACATTAGAGGCTATGCTCTTTTCATGAAGGACCACGGGAATAAGAATATGACCATGATTGAGTTTACACATACTCATGATTGGTGTAAATATATGACACATAAAAGCTTTGAGTAGGCAATTCTTCTGATTTCAAAAGAATATAAGGTTGCAGGCCCTAGATGGTTACATGATGTTTTTGAGTGGCGACATATAATTCAGACTGATATTCCAAACGACTTACAAAAGGGTGCATCTATATATATGATTATGCTTTCATAATATAAAAAATTGCTAAACAGATTTTTACACAGGCTTAGTATTAGCGATCTCGTTTTGCAAATGATGGTGTTTAGATTAGGGAAAAATATTGAGTGAAGGATTAGAGAAATGATTCTCTATGTATTATTCTATGAACAGTGTACATATATATACAACCCGAACGGACGGACGTCGCGTCCGTCCGGCATTAATCACGTTTACATTATGTTATTTATGATTAGGGGAATGATTACCTGCTAATCTTCTGGATTCTTCCTTACCTTCATTGGTATGAGATCACCGCCGTTTATCGTTCTTCAACACTCCCCTTGATCGAATCAAACTATATTCTTTGACAATATCTAGAAATACAGAAAAACTTTATGTGTATTATTATCATCTTACAAAAACTCAATGGGAAAATAGAAGATAAAACACATGTCCTGTGTTGATATTACCTCATTAAAAACTTTATATGGTAAAACCTCATTGAGGGAAAAATCCATAGAAAGAAAAGAGTATAATATAATATTAACTGAGTTATATTTTGAAGAGTGATACTCCCCCTGATTCCTGCATATCTCTACGTCGTCTCATACCTATTCCGTTAACATATCTTGAAAATATGGAATATGGTAATGACTTTGTAAATAAATCACCAAGATTATCACACGACTTAGTTTGCAAGATGTTTATCTTCATCTGAATAATGAGGGTAAAACAATTTTGGAGCATGCTTTGTGATATTACTCTTTATATAACCAGTCTCCATCTGAATAACACAGACAACATTATCTTTGTAGATAATGGTTAGTGAGTTAATTGGATCTATACCACATCACTGAGTTATGTAGATTATCATTCTGCGAAGCCGAGCACACTCCTTTGAGGCTTCATGTAATGCAATGATTTCAGAATGATCAGTGAAAATAACTACCAAAGTTTGTTTGGATGATTTCTAAAAGGTAGCAGTTCCACCTTGTAAAAATACAAAATCGGTCTGTGATCTAGCATTATGGGGATCAGATAAATAGCCAACATCAGTATATCCAACTAAAGTAGGGTCTTGATTTCTACAGTAGAAAAGATTGAGGTCTCTGGTGCCATTAAGGTATCTAAAAATATTCTTAATACCACCCAGTGGCGTTTGGTAGCAGCATCATTATATCTAGCAAGTAAATTCACTGCGAATACAATGTTCGGCTGGAAATTATTTGCAAGATACATAAGTACTGCAATAGCACTGAGATATGGAATTCAGATCCCAAAATTTCTTCTCCTTCATCCTTTGGTCGTAATGGATCTTTCGTCATATCCGCATATCTTACAACCATAGGAGTTTTGGCTAGACATGCTCCATCCATATTGAATTTTTCTAGTACTTTCTAGATATATGCCGATTGATATAAAAAAAATTCTTGAAGGTAGATGCTCAAGTTGAATACCTAAGCAAAATTTGGTTTGACCCAAATCCTTCATCTTAAATTCCGTCTTCAAATGATGACGTGCTTCATTTATATATTTCTCATTTCCAATAATATTGAGATCATCAACATACACTGAAATGATACAAAATCTAGTGGAGGATTTCTTAATGAACACACATGGGCAATCACCATCTTTAGTGTATCCTTTAAGAGAAAGAAATTCACTTAATCGATTGTACCACATACGCCCTGATTGTTTTAAGCCATACAGTGACTTCTTCAATTTTACACAATACATGTTGTGATTTGACGATTGATGTGGCGGAACCGCCCTGCTTAATCTAGATTAAGCACACCTGCCACCTCTGGCTCGCAGTGCACTTAGGCCAGACTAAACTCGGTAGTCCATCGAGAGTCCTTCGGGCTCTCGATAACACAATTTCCCGAGGAACCGACATCAAACACATCCAACTCCCGAAAGAGCCACAACAATTACATCATCACAGGCAGCTGAAATAGAGAATAATAGACTTAATGTACAAATCAAATGTATGAGGTCAAATTCATGTTCAAATATAGCGGAAGCGAACTCAGAGTATATATATATATGGCGGAAGCGTTTTCAAAAAAATCTCGCAGCGGAAACAATATACTTAAATAGTCTTCATGAAAAGATGAACAAGGCAAGTAGCACCGAGCCCACCGGTACTACCACCTCCAACACAGTTGTCCGAATGTCGTCAGTACCTGTAATCCAAAAGTGGAGGCAAACCCTGAGTTCTAATTACTCAGTAAGACTTAATGGACGGGGCTTACGGCTGACGCAAAGCCTGCTTACTAATCATGTGTATCCTTAGCTGTTGATTATTAAACAAGGTCATGTTGACATAAGATAGCAAAATTTGACAGCTACTATCCATTTACCATGGAGATCATTTATATCATAAAGTAAATACTTGCATGAAAGTAAAACATGAGAACCCATCAGTAAGTTGCATAATATCCAAGATATACCCCTATTCTACACATGTCTCGTCCCAATATTCATAGCGCCCCCATCTAACCCATGGGAGTAGCTGTCTCAGGAGCGATACCACGGTACGTCGAGTCAGCCCTCCCTTGACTTCAAAGCACCTCCCAAGTCCATCGACCTCCTATTAGTGGATGGGCAGTACCATGAATAGTGGGACGGATCATACACATCCAAGTAAATTGATATACAAAATCATAAATTAATAATACAACATATTCAAGTGGATTACTACTTTGCCCGTCAGTGGTATTGGCATTCTCACACCTGGTGAGCATCAGCGATTCGAATCGATTTTTAATTCCCGGGAATAACTAGAAATGCCAGGGGTATATGTTTACTGGCCATCGCGTTCCCACATATAGCCCCATCTCCACTTGTCCCATCCCAAGTTCAATTCAATCCTTCCGTTGATCCCAGGTTGTGCCGCCTTAGGAGTGATACCACGGTCACGTCAGGTCAGCCCTCCCTCAACTACAAGCTTCCTAAGGTGTCACAGTAGGAGTCTGTCTCTGTTCTTCGGATGGCACAAGTAAGACTTTCACCGGTCCATTATCCCGGATAAGCACCATAGCAATATTATGCCGACCAATAGACGAACAACGACCGGCTTTATGCGACTCGGGCGGAGTCCACCAAACCATCCATCTCATCATCATCATTTTTTTATATACCCATATCTCCGCCCGGTCTCCATTTAAAACATATCATAATCAAAGTAAGATTCATAATAGTGAGATTTCTTTTCTGTAAAGCAATCCCTACGGGACGAGTGACTCCATTCACTCGTGTCTACTCGTACCTAGCATTACTAGGCATACTCATCCTACGCACTCTATTTTAGGTGCTAGGGCCAGGGCAGCCAGGGAGTCTAATGCAATTGGTTTCAAACAACTCCTAATGCAGATGGATAGGCAATTCATCAAATATATTTGCTGGGTAAAGCATGGTCCTGCCTATTTTTGATTCGCTTTAATAAAACCAACAAACTAAGGTACTGTTAGTTTGCTGGGTTGTGAGGCTTTGCCCAGGCAACCCCTTGATCCCTTGAACAACTCCTCCGTCCAAACACGACTGTTGGGCTCTCCAGGTCGTGCTTGGGGTTTAGTTGGTCTTCTGGATCACCGTTGTTTGATGTAGCTTCACGCATTTGTTTCCTGATTCCGTATCTGCAATAAGCGTCGCTATATGAATGACATGCACGATGCAATGAATGAGATGCACGAATATCAAACACACATATAAACAATCATTTCAGGACTAGCGAAGAATGGTGATTAGTGAACTTCATAAGATCACACATATACAAGCTACTGGTGATACTAAACAACGTATCAATAATGTGATTCGATAAAAGCAATTGATAGTTGTTTCGATTGCTAAATTAGGTGTGGTGGTGTTTATTTCCATTTACGGTTAACAAGCCGAAACATGCGCTTCATGCACTCATAGGGATCATTTACTAATTATATCATGTAATATGTTCATTTAATGGATTCAAATCTTGTATTGACTTCAGGTACTTTACGTGAGTAATTGAATTAATTTCTCAATCAAGTGTGATATAGAGAATAGTAGATAATCTGCAGCTAGAAATGAACCCACATGCATGATGATAGTAATTGTAAACAACACCTACTGTTATAATTAAATAATGCATGCCCACTTTATGAATAAAAAGCATTACTCGTGTTCATGTAGTTGGACAACTCCAAATGAGCTCAGATTTTTATAACATGTAGATTTATACTTCATTATGCTACTGTCAAAATATCAACTCCATAAAGGAGTTATAATTTAATTATGAAATTCTAGCAAGTTGTCTGCCCTATAGCTTCTCAGATTTTTCATAAATTATAGGAATGGTTTCCGAAGGTGAAATTTTACCAGTGAACTATACTTAGCATGGACTGCATGTACAAAAATTTACAAGTTAAAACTCTCAAGTTTGACAGGGCATCTATTTTCCATATAATAATCTAGTGCAATTTAAGATGTACATATGAACAGTGTGAATAGCCCTCTAAAATATACTTTCTGGACTCTATGCATCAACATTAAGCTGCCAAATTTTCCAGAGAATTTCCCTAACTATTTATGACCACTTTTTCTAATTATTATTCCCCACATGCACCATTTTATTATTTTTAAATCACCATTAAAAACTTAATATGCTGGGGCTCATATTTTACCAGTGAGATACTTATACTACCTAAAGTATATGAAAAATGCTAAAGAGTCAATTTGAACATCGTCTATGTAGCCTCCAATTTCTAAGTTAAATAAATGCACATAACACATGTATAATGGTAAAAGGGTAAATAAACGGTAATTGCTAGGGCTACAAAAATTCACATAGTGCTATAATGCCACAAGAAAGCTACTGTCCAAGAAAGCTACTCTCGGGGTAGATCTCGTCGCCGGCGATGGAGAGGAGAGGCGGCGCAGCTATGGTGAACCGGGGTGGCCGTGGCACGCGCGGCGCGGCAGCGGCGGCGCAATCCGGCGGTCTAGGCGAAGGGGGAGGCCGAGGATGGGTGCGAGAGCTCCGCGAGGAGATGGCGCACGCGGCAGAGGTGAAGTGGATGTGCGGGGATGGCCGGAGGGAGGCTCTCCATGGTGAGACCATCGGCGCGGCGGCGCGTCTCGGCGGTAGCGCGTAGAGGAAGGTGAAGGAGGCGGTATCGAGGGACTAGAGCACTGGGGTTCGGTGGAGGGAGGTGTGGCGATGATGAGGCGCGCGTTAGGTGAAAGGGAGGCGGCCCGAGGTGACCGGCGTAGCGAGTTCGCCGCGGGCTAGGCCACGGCGTGGCGCTCTCGGGGCACGGCTCGACTCGGCGATGGAGCCGTGGGATGGCGACGAGGTCAAGTGCTACGAGTGCGCGGTGGAGTGGCGAAGGTGATGGTGGTGGTCTCATGTCGTGGGGAGGCCGGAAGGCGGCGCGACGAGCTCAAGCTCGAGCAGCCATGGCCGGGGCACGGGGCGAATGGAGGGCACAGAGCAGGGAGAGGGCTCAGGGACTGAGGGAGCGGGTGAGCCGAGGCACAGCATGGGGGGGCGTCGATCCATGGCGGAGGCGTGTCGCCCGTACACCGGCGTCCCCATGGCGGCCGTTGGCTGGGGAGCCGCGGCGGCGCGTCAGTGGTCCAGGGAAAGAAAAATGCTACTTGTGTTTTCTCCCTTGCTGAAAACAGCCAATCTCACTCATTTAGAAGCCGAATTTGGCAAATTGCCAATTGGATGAAATGTTTTACACTTCAAGATCTACAAGTTTGTCAAAAGGTTTAACACCAAATTCTAGGTATAAATATGATTTATACATGAATTTATATAGCAGCCTTCAGTTAGGATAGGGAACCTTTATTATTTGGGAAAATCACAACTCCTACTTCTGTGCATTATATTCCAAAGTTTCTCTTGACAACATTGTTTGGAATTTCATAACCTACAACTTCTTCAATTTGGTCTTTGCATGAAAATGGCTGTAGGTTATAGAAACGTTGAGTTTACTAAACAGGATAGATTTGGACTGGTTTTCTGTGCAGGTAGAGAATGACTATAAACTCCCTTTAAAACTTAATATATGATCAAACTCCATTTGACAAAGTTGTTCTCCAGTACTTTATCTCCAAGTTTGATAATATAAAGTTGGCTTGAATCCCAACAGATTTTGAACTATAGACACAGTTGTGCCTCAAGTTTTGGTAAAGCAGAAATTTTATTTTGTGTAGAGATTTTTTTGTTTCCAACTTTTGAAGTATCAAATGAAGTCCAATCACTTCCACAATAGGTGTATTTGAAAGGTGATAAGTTCAATTTCATTCCATAGAAAGGAAGAATTTGAAGTTGTACAGTGAAATAAAAAGTAATTTCTGAATCAACTTGGGGAAAAGCTGAAAATCCATACTTGGAAAATTTCTGTGGGCTCATTTTGGTTATTTCCAAGAGAATTGTGGTGAAGTTTAAAACTGGTTAAAGACATTTTTAGACCATGTTCAGTGTGACAAAAGGGTAGTCCATAACATGTACAACAACTTTGACAATGGAGTTGAGCTCAGGTACTTATTGAATCTAAAAGTTTTATTAGGGCCCAAATTTGTTCACGATCACAATTGGCACCTTCCAAGAAATTTCTGGTTCAGTTTGGTCTCGACTTTTAAACCTCACAACATATGATTTTAAAGATGGTCATAATATCAAAGTCGAAGATATCATCTCAAACTACGATTTTTGTATTTGGTGTTTTGCCTAAAAGTTTGTGGGTGGCGATTTAAACAACCACACCACTTAGAGTTTCGTATTCTCTTAGAAAAATTTTGACTTACTGATTTCTCCACCTAGTCCTCGTTGCTCTCTAAGCATCATCAAGTCCTAATTCATTATCAACTTGTCTCTAGCTGCGTGTTAAGGCTCTTGAGATGCCGGGGGCATCACAACGGATTCGGTACATTTATTCCATCTGGAACTTCATATAAATATGAGTATCGGAAAGTTATGCCACTCATTACTAGGGAATTCGTTTCATTATAATCAATGCCGGGCTTTTGCATAAAGCCTTGTGCTACTAGCCTTGCTTTATATCTCACCACTTCGTTATTTTTGTTTCGCTTACGAATGAAAACCCATTTGTATCCTCCCGAAGGTACCTTTAGGTGTTAACATCACTTCCGAGAATACTTCTCTTTTATAAAGCAATTATAAAGCAAGGCAATCTCTTTTTCAATAGTTTCTTTCCAATGATTCTAGCCCGAGTATTTTCTACACTCTGCCATTGTTTTAGAATCTGGATCACTAAGGATGTCAGCAACTTGTTCAAAGAAATAAGTGTCGACAACGGTAGCCTTGCGGTCAAAGGTTTCGCCAGTCTCTGGTAGCTAGTTCATCCACCGTTAAGGACACATCAGGATTCCCATATCCATGATCCTCGGGTTTTCCGATATTCCTACTACGACCATGCGCGCATTCGAAGAGGGTTGTGGATCAGGTCCAATCTGAGTTTCATCAACTGCTTGTTGATGTGCATTTACCGTCTTTCTTTTCTTTGAAGGAGGTGAATCCTTATTTCATGCCTTACTTCTCCCCCTTTTATTTGTAGGAGTTTGAGTGGTTTTATTTGGTACCTCCACTCATTCAGGCACGTTCCTAGCAAGAATGAAAGACTTTGTTACACCTTTGTAATTAGTAAATGCATCAGGCAGGTTATTTGCAATGTTTTGCAAACCAATAATTTTCTGAACTTGAAATTCATTTTTTTTTGGTACGGGGATCTGAGGAGAAGATACTCTTCGCATCCCAATCGATTCTCGGCATTTTATTTTCTCGTACTTGAAATCTCCCCCCTAATGCCGGCAAATGTTCCTCAATAAAAATACAATCAGCGAACCGGGTCGTAAATAGATCATCTGTCAGGGGTTCTAAATACTTTATTATTGATGGAGATTGACAACCCACATAAATCCCTAACTTTTTGTGGGAGCCCATAGAGGTACGCTGTGGTGGTGATATCGGTATGTAAACGGCACCCGAATTTACGCAAATGGAAAATCCTAGAAGGGCCCCCTCGTACTAACTCTATAGGGGAGGAGTCATGATATGCAGTTGGTCTAAGTTTCTCTTGTAGTAGGTCGGTAGCATGTAAAACTGCATGACCCCAACATGATGTAGGCAAAGAGCAATTCATTAGTAATAGACATGCAATGAGCTTTATTCATTTTATTAAAGATTCAGCCAAACTGTTTTGAGTGTGGACATATGGAACTGAGTGTTGAACCTGAATTCCTAAAGCCATGTAATAATCATTAAAGGCATGGGAGGAAAATTCAGCAGCATTGTCCATTCGAATTGATTAAATTCGATGTTCAGGATAATGTGCCTTTAGCTTTATAATCTGAGACATTATTTTAGCAAAAAGCATGGTTTCTAGTGGACAATAAACACACGTATGACCATCTCGTAGATGCATTAATTAAAACTATAAAATATCTAAACGGTCTGGAGGATGGCTTAATTGGACCATAAATATCACCTTGAATTCTTTCAAAAAATTTAAGTGGTTCTGCTCGAATTTTAAGAGGTGACGGTCTTAAAATTAATTTCCATGTAGCACATGCAATGCATACATAATTTGAAGTTTTTGGAAATTTTACTTCCGTCAAATCATGACCAATAGAATAGGTGATAATTTTTCTCATCATCTCGATACCTCGGTGCCCAAGTTGATCATGCCAAGTTTGAAATGCATCAACATTTTGAAAAATTACCTTATCTCCAATTTGTTCAATGGGCTTAATGTATGTATAATATAATCTAGATTCAAGAATTGGATTTTGTTCACATATTTGTTTGCCATATTCAGTAGGTTTGGTAAAAAGGAGATATTCTTTCTTATTTTCTTCATATGTTTCCACTTGAATAACGTTTTTACGAACATCTTTGTAACTTAGTAAAGTACGAGTTAAATCGGGATACAATAAAACATTCTCAATTACAATTTGAGTACCCATCGGGAGAATGATAATGGCTCTACCAGAACCAACTATCAGCGCATTTTTTCCGGCAATTGTTAAAACATTCCTTCTATTTTCTTTAAAGTTTGGAAATATTTAATCTCAGTTATTATAGAGTTTGTGGGACAACTATCCACAAGGCACAATTCCTCCTCCGGTGAACCGTCATCATTAGACATCTAAATTAACCATAAGAATTAGATAATTAATTCTTTATTCATTTTTATATTTATTTATACATACATATGGTATCTAACATCCAAAACATAATGGTAATATTATGACACACATGAGTTCTGTACTAACATTAGTATCAGTCTTATTTTTACAATTAAGTTTAAACCCTAAGCAATGTGAGTTTTAACTATAATCTTATTACAACACTTATAATTGGGTATCAAATTTTAGATTTAGATATCTAAACTAAATCTCCACATATGTCCCCAAGTAGTATTCAATCATTATATTGTCCATCTGGTGAGTGAGAATATAGTTGTTGGGCGATTCATGGGGAACCTGTGATGAACGACCAGCCTCGTTATTTTCCTCGATAGCTTGATTGAAGTGAGCTTCATATCTTGGTCTTTTGTTGCCATCACGGAGTGATTTTAAATAATGGTCTACCAAATGTTTAGGAGTACGGCAAGTGGCTGCGAAATGCGTGTTACAACCACATTTATGACAAACTCTAGGTTTATCATTCGGGATTTGTGCATTTCCGCGTGCCCTCTTATTTTTCTTTGTGTCTATGGTTCCTGTTGAAATTGCGACCACGGCGGCAAGTGGAATATTTGGATTTCTAGGTGGAGATCTACTAAATTTTCTTTTATTATTCTTGGCTTTATTCTATGCATAATTAACTTCAGGTAGAGGTACAGAGCCGACTGGGCGCGAGTGATGATTTTTCAATTGAAGTTCATCATGTCTCTCTACCTGAGTTAAAGAGTGAATAAGCTGGGAATAGACCTGATGGTATTGATTAGTTAATACCCTATCCAATGGGTGCATAGTGGATAAAGTTTTCCTTATATTTTTTGCATCTGTTGGTTCTTTATCGCAAAATTTCAAACTTGTGCATATTGAAGGTAGGACCGACGCCTAAGAGGGGTCAATTAGGATTTCTAAAAACAAGGTTTACTAAAAACTATAACTACTAAGCAAAACCTATGCAAATAAATCTAGCTATGTGCACTAAGGTTTTGCTAAATGTTGCTACTTCTACCGTGGCCAAGTCTTGCAACCTAGTTCCACCTAGAAACTAACCTATCAAACTAGTTTAGGAAAGTAAGCATACAACTGAACTAACCTATCAAACTAGTTTAGGAAAGTAAGCATACAACTGCAATAATGTAAATGTGGAAGTTAAAGGATGGGATAGAGAATGCAAACTCCCGTTGACGATGGTGATAGCACACGAAGAAGACACGACGATGTTTTTCTCGAGGTTCGGGGAGGCTAACGTGCCTCTACCCCCTACGTGCTCGTTGGCGCTCCACAAAGGGCTTTGCTCTCGTACAATCCTCAAAAGAATGCGGCCTCACCCACGCAAGGGTGGAGGATGGCAAAGTGACTTCCTCGGAAGTCAAGCAACCACGGTCAGATCTCCGGATATCTTTGGTACACACCCACCCGAGCCTATCTCTCGCGTAGTCCTCCACGGGCTACGGCCTCGCCCACGCAAGGGTAGAGGATGGATTCGGCCATTGGAGTCTTCCGAGTCCTTCTCGCGGAGCTACCCCGCCGTCTCCACCAGGAGAAACTTTGGCCAAAACTCCAAGGGCCTTCCTCCCTCTCACAAGGTGGTGGCGGCCACTCCACACTCCGGAGGGTCTCACAAGACTTACACCGCACACATAAGGGTAAACGTGCACGCAGGCACGGGGAATAGACAAGATGGCCTAAGCAAGGATGCACTAAGCACTAGCTATGCCGGATGTGTCTAGTTTTGCTCTTGTGGTGGTTGGGCTCTGAGAATGTGTATCAACACTTGTGCTAGCCCAGAATACTCCCACCACACATGTGGAGGCCGGCCAAGGGGGTATATATATAGTCCTAGCCTCAAAACTAGCCGTTGGGAGCAAAGAATCCTCCTCTGTCGAGACCATCGGACCGTCCGATGGTACTCCCAACTAGCCGTTGCAGTCGACCGTTGGACCTTTAGCCGACCGTTGAGACCATCGGACCGTCCGATTGTGAGACCATCGGAATGTCCGATGCGTGAAATCGCCGCGGTCTTTGTTATGTTGGTCGTTCTGTCCAACTTGTCCGATGGACCATCGGACCGTCCGATGCTTTGAAAAGTCGGGACTTGGTTTTTTTCTCTTCTGTTGCCCAACTGGTCCGATGGACCATCGGATCGTCTGATGGTGGGACCATCGGGCCGTCCGATGGTGGAGTTTTGCGTTGAGTCTTGTATCTTCAATTTTGGGCTTTTTCTTCTCGCCGGTGCACTCGATGGGGCTTCTCCGGACTTCTTGGTGCCCCAAAAAATCGGGTTGGACCGCCGAGTCAGGACCCTCACTTGCAACTTGACGGCAGCTTATGTCTTCTCTTGTGCCTTTTAGATCCTCATTTGAAGTGTTTGTACCTCAAGTCCACTATTTACACCCTGAGACTTTAGACAAAAACACTTATACACAAATATTAGTCCTATGGCACGTGTTGTCAATTCAACCACCAAAACCACATATGGGAACTAAGCACAAGGCTTAGGGCCCATTTTCCTTACAATCTCCTCCTTTTTGGTGATTGATGACAACACGCCCAAGCAAGCAACAAAAGATACAAATTGAAGAACGCAACCATGGTACTTGCTAGGATGCAATGCAAAGGCAAGATCAAATGGTAGTGTTGTAATATCAAAATTATTATATATCTTAAATTTCAGATACAAGTAGATCAAGTATCCAAACATTAGTTTATGAGAATGACACTCATAGGTAGTCATTATGTTGAGACATAATGTAGACCTCTTTGTGATAGGCAATTTAAATTGTTGCTCAAAAGGCATGATCTCTCGGCAGAAATATTTAAAATTTTGGAATACACCAGCCAATGCCCTAGTCTATATCACTCTATGTTGGTTCTCAAAATTAATGTAAGATATATCTAAATTAATGATACATGTGTTTAGTGTAGTGTGAGAGTTTTGGTGAAACTCTTATATATTTGATTGTGAGAGTTTAATTGTGTTTAGTGTAGTGTCAGTTTATGTAAAAACATACATAAGAGACAAGAATATACACAAACACATATATACATTCACATATTTACGGTTACATATTACAATAGGGACATAATATTTAAACACATATAACTAATACTATAGTTAAAAATGTAAAAGAAAATGCTGGAATATGTAAACTAACACATACTTCCTCTGTCCCAAAAAACTTGTCACATGACTTGATTTCAGTGCACGAAAAACCGTTGGTCTTATTCAAAAATATTTGAAAACTTTATTTATTTATTAACAATTATGTTTGTAATCATATTACAAACATAATTATAAAAAAATAAAGAATATTTATAAATATTTTTTGAATTAATAAAGCGGGTATAGGCCTAAGTGGACCATAACCAAATTAACAGGGGGTTAAATTGGACTTTGGGGCTTCTGGCGGCCTGCTTCCATTCGGCCCATGCAGGTCGGTGCGGCGTCAGGTGGCAGCCCAAAATGCATCAGCAGTAGTGGGCTGCCTGCGCTAGCCTGGGCCGGCCTGCCTACGGCTGAGCCCAGAAGCCCAGCCCGCCGCTCTGCGTATAAGAGGGGAGCGAACCGGCGGCTAGGGTTCCAAACTCTAGCGCCGCATCCCCTCGCTCCCAACCGCCGCTGCCTCCTCTCGTTCTCCGCCGCTGCCTCCTCTCATTCTCCGCCGCCGCCACCACCAGGAAACCGCCATATCGCCGCCGCCATTCCTCAGATCCGTCGTCGTAGCTCCAAGATCTCCCGGGCACGCGCACAGATAAGGTCAGCGCCGGCGCCGGAGCCCCTTCTCCACCTCGTCTTCGTGCATCTAGGAGGAGGAGTCCTCCCTCTCCTCGTCGGAGGAGGAGAGCCATCCGGCGGGGCCGACGCCATTGGGGAGGTCGCCGGTGGTAGAAGCCTCGTCGTTGACGGGGCGCAGCCCTAGGCGGCGCGTTGCCGCCTCACCGGCGTGGCAGCGTGGAGTGAGCATGGAAGGAGGCGGCATCGGGAGGGCGGAAGGCGGCGGGGAGATGACCTTGGCATCGGTCTTGTTCGTTAAGGTTGGGCGGCGACTGAAGCCGAGCTGTGCGGCCGTTGGTGGCCTTCATCGAGGCCGCTCCTCTACGGCCAGAGTCGGTGTTGGCGGGTCCATGGAGGTCACCGTCGTCTGGAGAAGGGCGCCGTTGAGGGCGGCCTCGAGGACTCCGGCGTCGCGCAAGTTGCACGGCCCGTACCAATGAACCAGGCAGTAGACCGGTGGGTATGGGTTGGAAGTGGGCACCGTCTCCCCTGAAGCCGAAGATGGAGGAGCCACCGCCACTGGTAGCGCTTGTGCGCGGCGCGACGGCAGTCCACGGCGAAGGGGTTCGCGTCGAGCAGGACTACGAGGGCTGGGGATCCACAGTCCTATGAATCCGTCGGCGCTTATCTTCATGATGGCGCGGTGGATGACAAAACCGACGTGGTCGTCGTCGAGCACTCCGGCGTGGTAGGCGCAGATGAACTTGCGGATGACGGCGCGACGGAGTTTCTTCACCAGTCGACGAAGGGTAAGCATCGGTATCTTTGTTACCTTAGTTCTGTCCTCGTCGGCGGTCTTACTTCGTCTGTCTTTTCCTTTCCGGTCGCTGGAATCCTCTGCGAGTTCGTCACTGGTGCGTCGAGTTCTTCGTCATCGTTGACCTCTTCTTCTCTCAGTGGTGAATCTAAGTGCTGATAACGTGTTTAGATTAGGGGAAAACGAGAGATTGAGTGAATGATTAGAGAAATGATTCTCTGTGTATTATTCCATAAACAGTGTACATATATATACAACCCGAACGGCCGGCATCACGTTCGTTCGGCATTAATCATGTTTACATTATTTTAATTACAATTAGGGAAATGATTAATTGCTAATCTTTTGGATTCTTCCTTAACCTTCATTAGGATGATATCACCGTCGTTTATCGTTCTTCAACAGATGGCATGGTGGGACAATGGTCTAAAGATGCAACTATGTATGGTGGGCAGAGTATCTTTGTTCCATGTTAATAATAACAATGGCAACATATTCGTTCTCTTATGCCAACTTGCACGGCATTGCAAGATTGTATTGTATGTAGAACCGTTTTGATTGATCTATTAACGTATGAAGCAATTCATGTCGATTTATCGTGCCAAAAAACATACAAAGATATCTTATCTTCATCGTAGAAAAACGTATTAGATATGCACAAATTTGTGAGGATATTTGTTCGTACTTAGAAAAGTTGGATATCTAACAGCAACAGTTTGTGGAAAATATTCTAAGAATGTATCACTATTTCTTCTTATAATTAAAATCACACGATGATGTTACGTTTATTGTGACATCGGCATGTCCTATCGCAGAATATGACTATTACTACTACTTAGCTGTACATGCACGTATGTCGTGTATGAAAATCGCCAATCTAATCACCTTATTCCTCATCACAGTTCCGTGCTATTTTTAGCTATTTGGTAATGCATGGGCACATATCTATTTACAAATAAATGGGGAAAAAATAGAGGTCCGCAAATAATTGAGATGTGTTCAAGAACTTCGTTCCAGTACGCAAACGATCCTTCGGCCCACTTGAGTTAATATCGGGCGCCCGGGGTGAGGTGGACGTCGCTGCTGCTCGAGAAAACCGGAGCAGTCAACAGCCAGAAGCTGAGAGCACAAGCGGCTTGCCAGTTGCCACAGGTGCAAATTTGAACTAATCAGCTGTCTTACACCAAGGCAGCACATAATTTGATTAATTCCCGGTCTATTTCCTCCAAGGCCAACTATATATAAATATATTTTGAGCGGCGAGAGGACAGAGTCGGTGTGATGTGAACGGGACAGTCTGAACGCACGGTCATCTTATTGGCTCGTTACATTATTTTTCGTAATAATAAATTGCTGGGGGGGAGCAGAGCGCTGTTTGTCCTGTACCAGACGGCTTGGACACGTCCAGCTGTCATATCATATCCTCACCAACATCGTCTGCAGTTGACATTCGACCCACTCGGCCGGCGCACGGGTATCACCACACCAGGCCACAAAACGGCAGCTCAGCCAGCTCGGATCCAGTGCCAACGGGACAGCCGGACCGGACAGCGCCAGCTCGGCAGGGAATGGGACCAATAATTCAACATAAATAGTACTCCGTCCTGATCTTAGAAGATCGTAGTTTTAGAAAAATTAGAAATTAAAATTTTAAAACTTTGACTATATATAACTTTTATATATTTAGTTTTAAAGGTTGAAAGCATTTTTATAAAAATATAAATTTATTATGATATTTATTTATATTTTAACAAAAACATTTGTCAAAGTTATATTTAGAAGACCACGTCGATATTCAAAACGACAATTTTTTAGAACCTGGAAAGAGTACTGAGGAATGATCAGTGTTGCGACGTGGGTTTGTTTTCAACAGATTCCAAATACATCCCAAGAAGATTTCAAGTGCCGGCCGAACACAAACCCGCACTGAACTCGTTACCGCATCGATTCAAAATTTCAAACGCAGGACGCCTTTCTTTTTCTGTTTGCTCGCTTGCGCAAGTAGGAAGTAAACAAGGGCAGCACCCCGCCCCCACAGCCTAGAGATTCCGAGCGCCAGCGAAGCGCGTCACCGGTCACCACCGACGTGCCCTCCTCGCGTTTCCACCCTGTCTCTCTCGCGCTCGTCCCCGTCGCTGGCTGCCCCCACCGCGCAGCGCACCGGTCAAACGGCCCAGACCCGCGGTGCCACGCCACTGCCGGCTGGGCCCCGCGCGCGGCCGACACGCGGGCCCCGCCGGCCGCGCGCCTCACATGCGCGTCGCCCGCGCTGCCTGGGTAGAAGCGAAGCGATATTTATAAGTTCCGTTTCCTTTCCTTTTCCTTTTCCTTTTCCCCCTCTCTCTCTAAACATTTTTATTTTTTTTACGGGGAGGAGAGAGAGAGAGGGGGAGAAAATACTCCCTCCACTCGACTCGAGGGCAGCAGCAGTAGTAGTAGTACAAGTTCTCCATCAACCGCTTCCTATTCTTTTTCCGTTCCACCTCGATTCGTATCCTCCTCCTCTTATCCCACCCGCAACCGCAGGGCGACCGAAACTTTCCCCAACCCAAGTCGCCGCCGCCGCCGCCGCCGCAGCCGCAGTAGCGGATCGGAGCCTCTGCTCGGCCTCGGCGCAGCCCATCCGTCCATGGCGGTAAGCGCGAGTTCCTCCTCGCTGGCTCTTTTTTATTTTTATTTCCCCCCGAGCCACCCCGGTGAGGTGTTGGCTTGTGGAACTGGTTGTTTGTTGTCTGGATCGAGGCGGCCTCGCGTGGCCTTGGGATGAATTTTGGGGGCGAGTAGTTTGCTCCGGTGGAGATTTCCTGGTCCTGTTCCGTCGCGGAGGGGGGAGCGTTTCGGTTCCCAGGATGCGAATAGTACTAGTGCGACGAAACGAATGATTCTCTCGTGTAAATAATATGCTCCTAGTAGTGGGCTTATACTATGTGTAGGGAGTTCCTCGTTTCGTTCCGCCGGATTGCTTGGGTGTTCTTCGTTTTGGAGGGCTGTGCTTGTCAGCGTATCCATGGCTTCCTACCGAGATTGACAAAAGGATATAACGCTCACCCCAATTAACGGCCCCCAAATTTTAACCGTTGCTGCGTACATGCAGCAAGCGGTATTCAACCTAAACAGTTTCAATTCAACGCTCGTTTGCTACCTGTGTCTAGTGCCATGAGCTGGAGTTTTGTTCATCCTCATCCCATCTTAGATTGTTGTGTTTAGGCTGTGCCAAGTTTTCAAGGTAAGTGTGGATGCTGAGATGTCAATTAGAACGGATGGGTCCAGGTTGATGACTTCAGAGGGAACTTCTGTCATTCACTATGCATAGACTTTTTATTCCCACATGCTCAACTATGCATGGTGCGAGGTCTGGCCTACTGATTATTCAAGAGGCCTGATGCCTTACTAGTACAATCACAAAACTTATATAGTTTATAAGTTACTTAAGCTTACATTGGAGACTTGTTGTTTACCTGAATGGCATGCTTGGCGGCTATGGTTTAAAACATTGCAAAACTTGATTGTTGGTTTCATAATGGAATAGTGGGGTTTCCTTAAGGAAGATACTAATAGATCTTGATTTTGTACTGTAATTCACTGATCGATTCTCTGTTACAAATACAAATAATGATGCTGCAGCCTATACCCTTCATATAAAAGACAGACTTCAGCCCTGCTTTTAAGGGGCTATTGATTGAATCATGCCTGGGAACATCAGCATGGCTGCTGATATTTACCATGAAAACTCTTCAACAGCTCAATGCCACCAGATGGATCTGTACAGTCTAGATTCTGATTGTATATGAACTATCAGCTATCGAGAAATGATTGTTAAGCAAGTCCATAACTATGGTACACAATGTGCCTTTGGTGCTAATGATTATGGACTTTGAACCGTGAATGTTTTTCCTATGCTGGCATGCTATGTTTGTAATCTGAATACAGGATTCATAATTCCTGCAATGATATTCTCTGCTCTTTTATGAATACTTTGATGTGTCAGCATCATCATTCTCACGTAAAAACGTCTGATACGATGGAACACAATCACTAATTGCTGCATTTGCCCTGCACTTTGACACCCAGTCACTACTGTCTTGCAATTTTTCCTCAATAACCCCCTTTTGTACCTGAAGACAAAGTATGCATTTAGCTTCTTGCAAAAAGCCTGTGTGCACATATATAAGTCCACCTAAGTATGTCCTAAATCAATAACTTTGACTAGAAATATCTGTAGAACATATTATACAACATAAAAGGAATTGCATATTATGAAAGTAGTTCTATAATGAATTTAGTCATGCTAATCTTGTGTTGATGCACTCTTGTTATATTGATAGTTGAAGTTAAAAAAGTTCAACTTAGAACAAGAATAGATGGAGAACAAACATGAACTTGTTATTTCCATACTCGGTATACGTTTGCATGCTGAGTTGGTCACACAACAAGGTCGATATTTACACCAGTTGATTGGTAGTTTATAGCGTAATATAGTATTTTTGCTCTTATGTTATCCTCAGTAGAAATAACAAGTCATTCACTACTTAACATGGATAATGGTGCTTTTTCCAGGAGGAATCAGGCCGCCCCTTGCCTAAGTTTGGTGAATGGGATGTTAATGATCCCGCTTCTGCTGACGGGTTCACAGTCATATTCAACAAAGCCAGAGATGAGAAGAAGGGTGGCAATGGACAAGACACCGAGTCTCCTTCCAAAGACACCAGGACTGAGAGGGTGGAATCATATGCAGCCAAACCGAATTCGGTATGATTCTCGGTGACGAGGGATCAATGCTCTTATTTGATTTCAACTAATGCAACACAACACCAATTTAATTGTTATGCACGTGACCTTTCCACTTATCATCAACCGTATTCCTTTGCGCATGCAGAAGAAATGGTTCTGCTGTGTGACGTCCAGCCCTACACAATCTTGAGGAAGATGACCGCCATGCGCTGCAGAAATACTGCCCCTTTTAATTTTTCTATATACATACTATCCATAAGACAATGTAGAGATACCCAGGGGCCCTGGGCTCAGGATGGGTATCTCGTTAAACTCTGGAGTGCGTGTATGTATGTGTGAGGGTTGTCGACACATTTGCAAAGTGGACTTCTGATTGTAATTCTCTAGTCCCATCTTTCTTATTTTTGCTTGGTCTCGTACCTGAGTGATGCGACTGGAGCTCATCTACTGCTATTGGCTGCTAACTTTACCCTAGGTGTAGAGTACATAATGGATTGGTAAAAACCATGGTGATACAGTCGGGAGCGGTAGTTCTACCAATAGGCACGAACATCCAATGTCTAGGTGTTAAAAGTTTACATTTTACGTTGGGCGGATTTTAGTCAATAAATGTTTATCTCATATCCAACGTGATTTGCAAGGGCACTAGGAAAGCCAGGTGATGAACGGTTGCTATCCACCCTCTATGAACGCCGCGGTGCCGCCTGCAGGGAGACCTCTCCTTGCCCCTATGCATGAGCGTCTTTGCCATGAACTGTGTTTACACACGCGTGCACTTATCTCTAAAAACGCACACTCTACCCTATGTAGTGGCGGAGGCCGGATGAAAGGGTAGAGGGGGCTCTCTTCTTCTTCCTCCATTTTCTCTTTTTCCTTCTTCCTCTCTCATTTCTTCTTGTTCTTTCTAAAAAAATACAGGAGGGCCTAAGGGAGGCTTCATGGCATTTGCAAGGGTAAAGGGGCTTGAGTCCACCCCGCACCCCCTAAATCCGCCCTGGCATCTTAAAAAAAGAACAAAACCATTAAATCATGCAATACACCCGTGGTAAGTCAAAAACCTGAACCCAGGTGGGTAGGTTCTGCCATAAGGAACCTAACCAGCTGAGACGTTCAGTTCACATGAATCCGATGTGGGTGTTGGACTCATTTAAGGCATGGACTGGGCTGGCCGTAACCCCCGCCTGATCCTCCTCCCTTTCCCCACCTTGTATCTAGAACCTTCTAATCTTATGCAATTTGCTGCTATTGTTTGCTCGTTAAATTGAATTGCAATTATAGAGTGAATCGGTGAGGCTTGTGACACTCCCATCCTCCTTCCTAGGGTAGGGGGTTAGAGTTTTTATGACTTTTCAACTATTTTCCTTCAGAATTGAAAGGGATTTTTTTTCCTCAGTGCCCTGTATTCTCCTTTAATTCAATCCCTCCATTCTTATTCAATTCCAAATACAACCTAACTTAGGGCTATGGCAACCTAATTTTTTCAAAAAATTTTAAAAAATAAAAAAAATTAGTTTATTTTTCCTTAGAAAAATTGGGTTGCCAAACTTGCCCTTATCTAAAAATTAAGCAGTAGACTTCTCACCCTCTTAAAAAATAAACCAATCCTATCGGTTTTGGCCATAAGATCTTGCTCCACTCTCGTGCTCGCTCCCGTGCTCGACTACCCCGATCGCGATTGAACTATGCCAGAGACGGTGGTGAGCATGGCTCGGACACTAGTAAGCAGTGCCATCCGCAAGGCCGCCTCCGCCGCCGCCGATGAGGCGAGCCTCCTTCTCGGCGTCCAGAAGGAGATCTGGTATGTACATCCCGCCATCTCTCTCCTCCTGCACAGCGTCAGAGCCATCCCCCACCCAACCCACCTAGTCCTCAGCCGTGGCGGCCACTGAGGCCACGCGTCGGAGCTAAACTTGTTAATGTGGGATCAGTTGAACCAGAACAATCTTTCCCTCTTGCCCTCTCTTGGAATTGTATACACTATATAGTATTACTTGTTATGTCTGTATCACTGTACCTGTACGGTAGTATTCGCATCACCTGATTTCTAGCTCTGCCTTCATTGCGGATGGCTCAAGCCGTTTTAATACCAAAGATGATTAGGTAAAAGATCGCGGAGTCTTTCCGGTTTCCATGGTCGTGTTCGCCGTGCTCACAGTGTTGACTCAACTGCAAGAGTGGAAGTTAAAGTGGATACATCCTATTGCTGCATAATTTAGATTTCATACTATATCTGTAGGCAGTACCAAAGCAGGCATGGACAGAAGGATGTTCATGTGCACAGACTTGGGAAGGGGATGAGTTGAGAGCGACGGCCCAAACTAATTGTGTTCATTCATGGAAATCGGCAGTTCAATTTCAATAAGACACGTTGGTGTCGTAGCTACTGCAAGGGCGGAGGATATATGACCATCACTGATGATTCTAGTTAATTGAGCTAGGAAGCCATGCGCCATCTCATCCAAACAAAATAATTCCTAATATGGCTCTCCTAGTAACCTAGAACCTAATCAAACCAGATCCTAATTGAATTTAATATGCAATCATCCTACTAAAAATCCTAACCAAACTAATTTTGATTCAGCCTGCTGTCAGCAAGGTTATACGATCACTTAGTCAAACCTAGTCGTAGTGACTGATCAGACGACCGATTGTGATTAGTCTTAGAGCAGGTCCAATTAGTTGAGCATCAAGTACTGAAGTGTGTGTGAGAGAGAGAGGGACAGAGGGAGAGCGAGAGGGATAGGGAGAGAGAGAGAGAGCAGAGCATGAAGCCTTCAACTACTGAACTGAAGTGAGGGAGCAGAGCAACAACTACTCAAGTACTGAGAGCAGATCAACAGACAACAACAGAGCATCAACTAGTAGCAGGCCATCAAAACATCAACTACTGAAGTAAAAGAGCAGAGGTGGTGGGCCAGCGATAGCTTGAGGACAAACAACAGCGTGAACCATGTTGACACGAACGTTAGAGTATATAGGGATATCTCGACATATATTAGATTAGGATTATTTGTAATCCTACCCTGCCTTATCTCCAAGAGAGGCTGCTTGCCTGGTTGCCCCCTAAGCAACGCACCACTATATAATTTACCCAAGAGTCTAAGCAATAAAATCAATTGTTCCACCAATTCTATCCTTCCTCCATCGTATCATGACTTGCCGGTGACCACATTGCAACCAGACGGACGTGGCACCAGGTCCCACATCTGGTTGGCAAAAAGCGCCGCGTACTCCTCTTCCATCGCACGACGCCAGTGAGGATCCGCCAAGGCGTCACGGACGGAAGAGGGTACAGGAGAGATCCGCGGCTCAGTGGCAGCATCCGAGAGGACCATGGGCCGAAGAACACCAGCCGCCCGCCGCGTCACCATGGGGTGAACGTGACTCGGATCCCGGTGGAGGATGGGCGGGTGGTACACCGGAAACGCGGCGCGAGAGCGGGTCGGTACACGGGCAGGCGGCTCCAGTGAAGAAGGCACCGCCGGCGGTGTCGGTGTCGACGGCGGCGCCGGACGGCGCCGGTAGACGCGCACAGGTTGCGCATAGCGCGCTGGAGGTGTAGGGGACGGCGGCGCCGGTGACGACGCCGGCACCGAAGACGTCAGAGACGGTAGTGAGCGGCGCTGGTAGACGCGCACAGGCTGGGCGTAGCGCGCGGGAGGCACCGGAGACGGCGCCGCTGGTGCTGCGGGAAACTCTAGGGGCGCCGCCGGTGCCGCGAGAAACTCTAGGGCCGCGCGTGGCACAACAGAGACCGCCGGAAGCGGCGCCAGCGCATCAGGGAAAGACGCTGTAGGACACTCAGACAGAGGTGGCTGAACCACTGGGACAGTCGGAAACAAGGTCTCCAACTCATGGTCGGAGGCTGGGGTAGAGGTGGTGGAGAAAGAGAAATCCGACTTGTCAAACACAACGTGTCGGGAGATCAGGATTCGGTGGGACGCGAGATCAAAGCAGCGGTACCCCTTGTGGTCTGGGGAGTAGCCAAGAAACACGCACCGAATACCAGCTTGTGGGGAGCAGTGGCGGAGGTGTTAGGGTAACACGCACACCCGAAGATACGGAGGTGATCGTAGAGAGGAGGGGTAGCGAACAGAGTCTGGTGTGGAGTGGAGGCAGGACAAGCAGTGGAGGGTAGGCGGTTGAGCAAGTAGGTGGCGGTGTGGAGGCTCTCCGCTTAGAAACGAGCAGGAAGGGAGGCCTGGAACAGAAGGGTGCGCATGACATCGTTCGTGGTGCGAATCATCTGCTCTGCCTTGCCGTTCTGGGGGGAGGTATAGGGATAAAGACATGCGTAGCTGGACACTACGAGACTACGAGAAAGGAAGAATGAGCGGGAGGCGTTGTTATCGAACTCACGCCCGTTGTCACACTGGACAGCCTTAATGGTGAGGCCGAACTGAGTGGACACCCAGGCAAAGAAGTGGAGGATCGTAGAGAATGCCTCAGACTTGGTGCGCAAAGGAAAAGTCCAAGAATAATGAGAGAAATCATCAACCACCACCAGATTATATTTATTGCTAGAAATAGAGGTCCACAGGTCACGGTGTATAAGATCAAAAATATGAGCCGCATGAGAAGTAGGGAAAGAAAGTCTGACATGGCGGCCCAACTGGCACGCGTGACAAAATGCTCATCAGAAGTCCTAGTACAAGAAAAAACATCTGCACTACGACGGAGCTGAGCCAAAACGCCGCGGCCAGGGTGACCAAGGTGGCGGTGCCAAGTAGTAGAAGGAGTGGCGGCGAGGGCAGCTGACGAATAAGGCAAAGTAGAGGTCGAAGGCGGTGCAGCGGAAGTGGGAAGCCGAAGGGTGTAAAGGGCCCCGAACTGTCACATCGGAGAAGAGGACGCCGGGAAACCGAATCCTTCACAGTAAGACCAGAGGAGTCAAATTCGACAGAATAGGAATTGTCAGTTGTAAACTGGCGAATGGAAAGAAAATTATGAACCATATTGGGGGCAACAAGAACATTGGAAAGACGAAAAGAGCCATGAGTACCCGCATTCTCCACAGACAGGAAGACAAGTCCCATTACCAACCATGATGGAAGAGGGGCAAGAAGGATGGGGAGGTCGGACAGAAGCAAGAATAACATCATCTAGTGTGGTTTGGAACGAAGCGCCAGAATCAGCGATCTAGCCAGTGCCGACTGGCGGTGTCAGCCCCATGGTACTGAAAGGCTGAGAGCGCAGCCTGGTCCCATCCAGCAGGCCAGGTTAGAGGGGGACAAGGCTGTGCAGGTGGAGCCTAGGTCGGCGTGGACGGAGGAGCAGCGGCGCCCGCGAACATGGCCACCGGCTGGTGCTGAGGGCGAGAACCCCCCTGTGGCTTGGAATGGCCACATCGAGATGCGTTCGGACCATGGGTTGCTGAAGGATGGCCGGCAACAGCAGGGAGAGGTGGCGTCGGTGTACTCCCCTGACCGGGATGAGGTCGTCCCAAACCTGCAAGAAGGTGGGGAAGGACCGCTGCCGGGTGATCCATGTCCGCAGGTGGACGTAGCTGTCGTTAAGACCCCGTAGGACATTGAGAACCAGGAGCGGTCCTTAATCGGCCAGCCGAGGTTGTGAAGAGCATCAGCCATGCCCTTAATCTGCCGGTAGTACTCGCCAATGGAGAGGTCCCCTTGCGCGAAGTTGCGGAAGGTTGCGTCGAGCTAGAGAGCGCGGGCCTTGGCGTTGCCAAGGAACTGGCCCTCGAGGGCGAGCCAAGCCTAGCGCGCAGTACCACCGTGAGTCCGGACGATGTCCTGGAGATCTAGGGAGATGGTCCCAAAGATCTAGGACACGGCGACGCTGTCGAGGCGCTGCCACGCCGGGTCCCGCGCCATGACCGGCGTGTCGAGGAGGACGTGGTCATCGAGGGCGTAGCGGCGGAGGGTGAGGACCAGGTGCCGCCAGCGCCCGTAGGAGGGCGACGCGGGGTCAAGGACGACGGGGACCAAAGCCTGGATGTTTTGGACACCGGCGACCTGGAGGTGGAGCTGAGCGACCATCGGATCAGTCGGGTCCGGCCGAGAGCAGGTCGTGACACACTTGGCCTGGTGGGAGGAGGTGGCGGCAGTGTCAGTGTAGTTGACGAGGGGCTGCCGATCGGAGGAGCCGAAGAGGTGGTGCTCCGCCTCGGCAACGCGGCGAGCAAGGGCATCAGCCGCGGTGCGCTCTCGCTCCCAGGCGAGGGCAGCCGCATGTAGACGCTCCTGAGCCGCTGTAGCCTCAGACTTGACAGCGAGGAGAGCGGCGGCGAGGGCCGAGTCCGCGACAACGAATCCGGTGGCCACGGGCTGCATGCCAGCAGTGAGGGCAGCAGCCAGGCGGATGGCGGCCGCACCCTCGTTCGGGTAGAGAGAGTGGCCGTCGGGGTGGATGACAGGACCGCCGGTGAAGAGGGGCATGGCGGTCGCCGGGGCGACGACGGGTGCAGAGGCCGGCGCGGCGGAGTGGACATGCACAGCCCCCGCTGGTGCAGCCCTAGCGCCCGCCCTGGCGAGCTCAACCAGGGCAGCGAGGGCTAGGGCGGGAGGCGCGCCGCCGGCGGGCGCGCTGGCGGCGCCCTAGGCCCCCGCGGGGAGGCGCGCGCCGGCGCCTGCAGCTGCGGCAGCGGCAACGGCGGCGGCTTCGGCGGCCGATGAGGAGGAAGAGAGGGGAGGGAAGGAGGAGGAGAAGGTGAGCGGCGGCGGCCGGCCGACCATGGCCCGGCGGCGGCAGGCAAGGAGAGGAGAGGAGGTGGAGAGGAAACCCTAGGCTAGTGATACCATGTTAGAATGAGTGTATTGATTATTCCAACCCTAGAAGGGTGGTAGATGTATAGTGTACATGGGCCTCTTGTGCCAGATATGTGGGCTAATATACATACTCCAACACCGGGGATGTCAGCTTTGGCTTCTTCGTAAGCGCCGCTCCGGCTCTGACTGCAAGGGGATGTTAGAGTATGTTGAGATTTTAGAAGTAGAAATAGTCGGATATCCCTACTACCTATTAAGAAGCTAAGGGGGGCGTCCACCACCCCAGATGGCCTCGCTCCTCCGTGCCCCCGCCACGATCAGCCCCGCGCCATGAAATCCGCGCCGCCCGATCCCGCCCACCATCACCGGGATGCTCCTCTCGTCGCCCGCCATTCCCGCGCTCCATCGTAGCCCTCTCTTCCGCCCTGGTCCGCGATGCCCTACCATATCCCCATTCCCCGCCTCGTAGCCTCGCCGCCCGCGCCTCGCCACGCCTACGCCTCCGCGACCGACGCGCGCCGCCGCCGTCTCCGCGCCGACTCGCGCGCGCCGCCGTCTCCGCGGCCCGATACGGCCTGCGCCTCCGCGGCCGACTCGCCCGCACCTCCGCTGACTCCGCGCGCCGACGCGGTCTCAAACTTCCCCCCGCAGACGCGAGCCGACGCGCCCTCGACTCTCCAGCGCCGCCGCCGACGCGGCACAGCCAAGCCGTGGCCCTCCTCGCCGACACGCCGCCACGAGTGGAGGGAGGGAAGAGAGAGTCAGATGAGATCCACAGGTGGTGAGGTGACCTCCTTGGCTGGGCGTCCCGTCCTCCTCCCCTGCGGCCTTGCATTCCAGTCCCGGCCTTCTCTCTTACGTGCCCCATCCTTGTAGACGAGGACCCCTAGTTTCTTCTTGTGATTCATTGAGAGGTAAGGGTCTTGGGTTTGGACAGACTACCTCGTTTCGATTTTAATCTTTTCATCGCTTCATTTCTGTGGTGCCTTCGTGCGCGGTGTATGTATTCTCAACTCAAGAAATCTATCGCCTTTGCTTTTTGCCATGGAACCAATCAATCCATCATCCAGCCAGATTTTTGCGGAGGGGGGATTTGCTGCTTCGCGTGGTGGATTGGACTACAAGGAACGTCTCTCATCTCTGGTGTCTGCTCCTCCCTTCAATCCAATGCAGTGGGATGCCCCCCAGCTTTACACATTTCATTGAATCTCTTTCCAAATGCTTCTTTTTCTTCTTTATTAGTGTACTGTATCTACTACAATCACCCTCCAAGATGGTTGTGAAGGCTCTCCCTTGATTTAGGCATTCAGCTTGTCAGTGCCCTGATTACCTTCGCATGCATGTCTTCTGTTCCATCTGGTTCCTGAGTTTTTTTAACAACCTTCGCTGCTGGAATGCCTTGCAGGGGAGCAGAACCCAAGCAGCTGGCCTTCTTTGCAGCCCTTGGTGTCACAATTGGAATCATCCCAATATGCTGTAACGAGCTTCTCAACCTGCATTTCATCCTCCCAGTTCGTTTTCATCTCATCTCGTAGAGCTAATAAAAAGATGATCAATACTGGTTGTCTTCAAGTTTCCTTGTCCTATGGTCCAGTGTTGGTATGCTGTCAAATGTCTTCTGGTTCTTGATTCATCTTAAATTCCAAACCATCATGTTATTATAAGCAGCATTGGGAAGTCAAACAATTTAAAAAATAACCTATTTGTTCTGGCAGAACACAGCAAGGATGCAGTAGGTACTTAAATTATTTCTCCATATGCCAAACAAGTGCAACATCATTCTGATGCTAGACACGATCAAGTGTCAGTAAGTATAGCACTCATATGGCTCGAAAAAAGTAGGGCACTCATATACGAGAATTGGGAATTGGGAGCATTGGCATCATACATGTCCACTAGGTGATGAAGAAGCAAAGAAGGACCTGACTGGGATGCATCTCATGCCCTCTGGATATGAGATTAGTGATGTTAGACAGAAACTTTTTTATCCAGTCATATATGAATTTAACCATTACTTGCCCGAGTGGTTCACCTATCAATCCATACATACAGATATTTTGGGTCAGGCATTTTATATGTGGTTTGGGGAATTGCAATTTCGTGTGTCGTGTATCTGTTTCACCAGCTTCTATCCGATTTTTTTTTTTGACATTGTCACTGCAAATCATTTTCCAGGTCATGCTAGGTATCTAATTTTAGAGGTGGTCTGAGGCTCACATTGTGGCAGGGTAGCTTGTCAATTGCTTGATTGAGGTATGCTATCAAAATCTAGGCTGTGGTAATATGTGCTAGAGTCACATAGAACATAGTTTTTAATCTTTCTCTTGTCATTGCTAATTTTTTAGATTACCAATATGCAGGCTTAGATTTTGATAAGAATACTTTTGTCCCACTAGAATATGATCAAGAATCGGTTTCCCAACCGATAGTTTATTTTCTTTGCTTATACCGTTCTTTTTCTTAGGATTGCATCGTCCCTGTCATTTACAGCTCATGAGGACTGGACTTTCACTGATTGTCAGGTAGCTATAGACTCCCCTGAGAGCTTGTTTCGAAAAAAGTGATTATATGTTTACCAATATTTATGAGAATTTGCCTATTCTGAGTTCTTTGCTCTCAAGTATCGGTAATATGCATGCACATTTTCTGAAGGTGACCGGCTATTTACAGCCCACTGAGTAGGATTAATAGAACGGGTTTCTGATTGACGCTGATTGCCAAGAATAAATGTGGTGGATTTGTTTCTGCTGCTCTGCTCTCGTTTGGCATCGTTTAGATATGATCAGGTCAATTCTTGATTCAGTGCATTAGCTCAGCTCACTGGTGAGGTGAATTCAGGCTTGACGTGGAAAATCAGGACCTGTTCTTGCGGTTTCATCATTCTTGTGAAAGCAAACATCTTTAAGGGGTGTTCAATCACTCACTGCACCCTAGGTTCATGAGTACTTTTCTTTATTTCAGCAATATTATCCAGTCCCCACTCCAGTACAGGAGCACTAGCATTCCATTCTGGCAGGTCTCATTTTGTTAATAGCAGCCATCTTTTAACTCTGCCTTTTTCTTTTCCTATACCAAGCTTGCATCTTAAATGTGATTACTCTTTTTTTTTCACTTCACAGTTGCTGATAGTAGTAGCCGCTAAGTCTGTCTGAGTAGTAGTAGATGTGTCCACACAGCTCTTGAAAGAATGAATAATGGAACTTTGCACTTTTTAGCATGGCCGCTTCTTTACTAGCGCAATGAGTATATTTAACAAACTTGACAACAGAATTCAGCAAGTCTTTGTTGAAGAAAGAGAAGCAGAACAACACCACTACCTGTCAACATAACCTTGTTTCGATTTGAAATTCCCATACCAAGAATTTGTTCTTACAGACATTACATATATGTATAGATATTTCCTCGTAGAGAAATATATGCATAGATATTGGAATCCTCCTAATATTGTCTCACATACCATTATCTTTGCTTTCCAGATTGTTTTGTCTCACATATCATTGCCACTCTGCCACCGCACGCCCAGATACCACCGCACGCCATCGTCGACGATCGGCAGGTTCAGTGAGTTCCTGCCTATGAGCTCATTCTTTTAACTTTCTAACGTCATTTAATAGGGATTAGAAATTAGCTAAAGTGAAGTCATATTGCTTTGGTGCTAGGTGTTTGAAATATCATAGATGTATGTATGCTCTGCTGTCAATCTGGATTATGGTTTGTTCGAATTTGCTATTTTTTGGCCATAGCTTGATGTCAAGGGCCTCACCGTTGGGTTGGTTTCTGCTCGTTGAAGACCACATCACGGTCAATCTTTATCAGACCTAAACATTGAGATGAAAAGTGTAACAGTGCATTTGATTCACACCAGATGAGGGTGCTGCCTTGATTTCAGATAAGGTGATTGGCTGTCTCATATTTCAAAACGCCAAAGAAAGTATTTTGTCCTACATAAGCTGTATTCCAGAAAATATGTGATGTTGAGTTTTTTCAGACAAGGAATAGCAACCATAGATATCTTTTCTGTTCAAAGGATATTTGATCAAGATGTTACTGAATAGAAACACTTGAGTATGTTTTTTTTGTCATCCGAAACGATGTTGCTGAATTAAAATGTGTACATGCTGGAGAAACTTTTCTCACTCGCAAAATCGTTTTTTTGAAACAATTGCCACAAACGATATCTTGTGCACATGTTAGACCTTCACATTGTTTGGTTTAGTACATGAGAGTTCCTTTCTAAAATGGTTCCTTATCTAGAGGTTTATATATTTGTTATCCTACCCTGAATCGATGTTGTTGTCACCTTCATTATTAACAACGTACTCTTTGGACCATATAGTTGCTTCCATTTTCAGATCTATCAATGACCATTGCGAACCATAATCTGCAGGTCCTGTGCTACTGCAGGGAACTTGGTTAACTGTAAGCCAGTTACCTGCTCACAAGATATTCTTCTGCATTAACATTGGAAGAGAGGTGAGGAGACCATCTGCTGCAAGGGAGAAGAACAAGAGCAGCAGCCAACAAACAGCTAGAAGCCTAGAACCACCATCAGATGATGGCCATCGAGAACATGTGATGTAAAGCAATCATTTGGCACTCCTGATAAAGAGATGATAGTCTATTCAACATATCATTTCACTTATAGACTTCAATGTGGTGGTTTCAGTTGGAAACCAAAATGCAAATATTGTATTCCAACATTGTAGTTGGAACCAAATTTATTTCGTTCTTGAATCTAATAATAACCGGTCTGTCTTTAATTACAGGAGTACATGATGGATGTGATTGTACCATGAACATAGATGGAGAAAATCATTAATCAAATCATATTTTGTCATTTCGCATCACTGTTTTAGTAAACATTAGATAAAAGCAGTGTTAGCCTAAACGCTAAACGGTAAACAGTATATCACCCTTCGTTTAGCGTTTAATCAGACTACACGGCCGTTTAAACGGACTAACAAACGGATTATACGGGATTAAACGGATTAAACGGCATAAACAGGCAACACAGTTGACTACTGAGTAGTGTTTAAACGGTGTGTAAACGGTCTAGACGGCCGTTTAGGCGAACAGAGGATAAAAGTAGAGATTAGAGATATAATAGATTTAGATTAAGTATAAGACTTATCTTGTACTCCAAGTTTACCTCATATTTACCCATATATATATATATATGGCCTAAGGGTCAATTTAATCAATAGACATAAAACACAAAGAATCAATATATCCAATATTTTCTATATAGTAATCAGAGCCCTAGACTAATGTCGTTCGATCCTATACTACCTTCGGCTCGGCGTCGCCCTAGGGAGATTCAATATCCATATCTCCTTGGGACGCTGCATCAAATTAGATTGATCTTTTAGCCACCAAACATAACCAACGACATCTCTGTGGTTCCGTTCGTCTGCTGTACGTCGGTCATCTGCAGCACTAAGCTCATGATCAAACAAGTAGCTCCAAAACGAAGCAAGCATGGTGGAGATCTCTACTTGACTTTGCATTTGGAGGCCAGAACATCGCTGGTACTTGTTGCATGGAGTTGTCAACCGGCCAGCCACTAGTAGGATCATGGAGCCCCTGGAGACGGTGATACTCCCTATGGCACGCTGCACCGTCGGGGCGTCAATCATCGTGCCAATATCGCAAGCACTAGAAGCTTCTTCGATCGAATCTACTTCAACGTTGGCATGCATGGAGACATCAGTCCTCGCCTGTACGTGTCATGCATGGATCGGCTTTGGCAAGCGTCCTCAAACGTGCAGCACTTCGACTCTGATGTCATCAATAATAATTTTCTTCATCAACTGTACGGCTACATCAGTATACGTTCCTCATCCCCAATAATTCATCGCCAACACACACCGCCACCAATTGCCCATAAGTTGGGCATTATTAGTATGTGTTCTCTGACAGAAAATTCTGCAAACACTTATCGACGATGGCATCGAACGCGTCATCTACGACAGCAAAGACTGCATCAACAATTGTCTTCTGACATATGCAAGACACAAAGAGACGGCACAAGAAAAAAAAACTTCAAAACCAGTCTCAATCGTCCTCTGACATATGCAAGATGCCTCCAACAATTGTCCTCTGACATATGCAAGACGCCAAAAGATGACAGAAGCAAAAATACTTCAAAACCGGTCTCAATCATCCTCTGACATATGCAAGATGCCCCGGCAGCACCCTCTGACACATGCAAGGTGCATCTTCCCAACTGTTGGTCCGTTAACTGATATTCCCCCGCCTTCCACTGTGTGCAGCTACATCGACTACGGTACTACATCAGCATCACCAACTAAAGGCTAAGCCTTCAACAAATCATCAATAACAATTCCAGCCAAAGCATCCATGTCATCACGATTATGCATGACACTACTGCTATGACTCTGGGAGGGAATAGAGGAGAGACAGGGGACGGTACCAGAAGGGGACATATGCACTGCTCTAGGTGACGTACCATCCATCAGAGACGCAGTTGATGGTGGAGAAGCGACGAAGACGATGGAAACACAAGACTTCAAATTCAGTCCTAATCGTTCGATTCACTCCTGCTACGACAGAGGTGTAATGTTAGAAGTAGAGATAGAGTCTGATATAAACACTAGATAGATAAAAACTCCAAGTCTACCTCATATGCACCTATATATTATACGGCCTAAGGGTCGGTGTAATCAAATCAATAGACAAAAAATCACACAGAATCAATAGATACAATATTTTCTATAGGGATATCTCTAGATATAGATATAGGAGGAGGCGGCCATGGATGGCAAGCGCAGAGGAGGAGGTGGTGATGGGTGGCGGAGAGGGGGCCAGCGGGAGCCGAGCGAGAGGACGGCAGGCGAGAGGAGTTGGTGAGCGGCGGCGGTGGGTGAGAGGAGTGGAGAGATCGAGAAAAGAAGGGAGCGGGTGGGTTGGAAAGGGAGCCGGTGTGCGTACCCTTGGTCAAAAATCCGCACGGCCGGAAAGAAGTCTTTGCCCATCAAGTATTTGAACATTGCAGGAGCTTCCTATAATTTTGCACTTCTGAGATCAATAGGGAAACTGCGATGCTTACAAACCTTGAACATGAGGGAAGCAAACATTTCAGCACTAACTATTGAGATAACTGAACTCAGGAGTCTCCGTAGTCTCCGTTGCAGCAAAAGGTTGGGTTATGGTTACTTTAACTTAGTAGACAATCCAAAAGGATGCCTGACTATTGCAATGTGTTTTCCGATGGTATTCATGCCTCTAGTTAATTTCAGTGACCGTGCCAACTTAATTGCCGAGATACGAATGTCCTGTTCTACCCGTTGGTCTGATACAAAAGGTGTAAAGATGCCAAGAGGAATCAACCACCTCAAAAAATTGCAGATACTAGAGATCGTGGACATCAAGGGAACTCGTAGGAAAGTGATTGAAAAGCTCGAGGAACTCAGTCAGCTAGGGCCATTGCATTCTTCCTGAGCAACATCTCTTCCTTGGATCATCCGGAAAGATGGCTCCTGGTGCCCACCCCACCCCCCTCCCCTGCCACCCTGGCCGGCGCGGGTCACCGCGCCGCCGGCGCCACACCCACTGCCCGCCAACCACCTCCTAGCGCTGGGGACCGTCTCCCCTCTCCTCCTGGCTGCTGCCCCCGACATTCATCGGGAGCCCCTGCTTGGCTCTGCGTCTGTAGGCCTGCCGGCGGTGGTGCCACGAGCCACGCCTCCGTCTTCTCAACCTCGGCGCCCTTTCGGAGGCGTCGGTGACCCGACGAACGGTGTTGCAACCGCGGCTACACCGGCAACCAGGGGCTCTCCCCCAAGCGGCTCTCCTTCAGTTGTCGCCGGACGTCCTCAGGCCGGCTCGGTGCCCACAACAAGGAACGTCTCTCCGCTGCCAGCTCCGGGTACACAATTTCAGAGTTATGTCTTGGAAAACTTTTACTGCCCTGTGGTTAGGCCGCTAGTTGCAGTTCCCTCCTTAGCTAGTCTTGATATTTGGATTTCTCAATCGAATGGAGAGCTGGTTACTCCAGAATTTGTAGCTTCAGCCCTCAACTTCCACTTCTGTGCTCCCCCTGAATCGTTCTCAGTCTCCTTCACCTCTAGCTCCGTCTTCTGCACGTCCGTTTCTTCTCATCCTGTACGATGCAAGCTTCTCCTGATAGGGATCTTTGCCCTGGAGCATTTCATCTTCCACCTTCACCACGACGAACTCGCGGCCATCGAGGCGGGGGTGGACAGATCCACGTCGTCGGCACGGGGGCGTTCAATTTCAAATCTTGCCGCTCACGCCTCTGGGCTGGCAGCCACGGTCAAAGCTAAGTTGGGCCCGCCTGTCTCTGCGGACGGCCCACCGATGACCGACGACATCACCCCTGCCTCTGCTATGGGTCATCAGACTGCGGGGCCTGCGTGGCGCCCCCACAGCTCCTCCCCTCCCATGCAAACGGTGATCTGTTCGAGCTCGGCTGATTTCACCGCCACGGGTACACCCATTACGGAGGGAATTGTTAAATTAGGTGCTTCCACTTCGACACCTGTTGATGGTGATAGCACTTGCAGTCCACCTTCGTCCGCCACGGCGGTCGTCCCTGACAATCTTCTGTTCGCCGGAAGCACTGACGACGGTCAGGTTCCCACCGACATGTCCCGCGCGTCGCCGCCGTCCAACCGGTCCCGAGACCCGACGGCTCTATCCTCTCTGTCTCCCACTCGCCGTCCGGCTCAACATCGTTCTCTCCGGGCCTGCTTCCGGTGCCTTGCCACCAATCATCTAGTCTCCTCTTGTAGGGACCCTATAAAATGCAGCGCTTGCAGGAGATCAGGTCACAGGAGCTTTGAGTGTAAGTCTCGCACCCTCTTCACCACCATGGCAAGCCCTAGGTCCGATGTAAGCTCTCTCTGTAGCCTCCGCACCCAGTCCCCTTCCAGTGATCGTGCCGCGGCTTGGGGTTCCCACTTCGTTGACGCTGCCGCGCGGGTGCGTGTCGACCTCCCTCACGCCTTTGGCGGGGCCGGGGGCACGTCACCTGCGCCGCCACCCACTCCGGCCTCCTCGGTCGGAGATGCGGGGTCCTCAACGCGGCGGGACCTGGTGAAGGTCCATGTCGACGACGGTGACTACGAGTGGTGCAAGAGGCTAGCGTATGTTACGTTGGACAACCCCTGCATTGTCCATTCCAGCTGGTGCGCGACGCGCTGGAACACGTGTGCGGGGCGCCGTCTGTCCACCTAGCTGCGTCCGCTCGGGGTCTGGGCGTGGTGGAGTTCGACGACGTCGAGGAGCGGGAGCGCGTGCTGGCGTTCTCTCCGGTGCACTTCGAGGGCAACGTCATCAGGCTGGAGCTCCATGAGGAGGCAGACAATCGCTTCATTGCGGGCTACGCGCTGTACGTGGAGGTGGCGGTGGTTGACTTCCCGTTCGAGCACTGGAAGCCTGTGCTTGCCAGGCCTATCCTGGCGGGCATCGGGAACGTCTGCTGCATCGACCCCAAGTGCCTCGTCCCTGGTGATTACACCTCGTTCAGGGGAGTGGTCAAGGTGAACGAGGAGCGAGAGGTGCCTAGGAGGTTGCTGGTCCGCAATCGCAGCGGGCTGGCTACGCTCACGCGCGTCCATGCCGTTCGCATGTGGGCTGAACCTCCTGTACGGGACTTCACCTGTTACCGCTTCACCTGGGCGTCGCCTCGCGCTTTGAACATGAGCACCCCGTTCCCCATACGCCCCCCCACAGTACCATGCGGGGTTTGCTATCGCTCCACCCCATGCCCCTGCTCCCGCAAACCCTCCCCCACACCTCACTACGAAACCTCGGAGCTTCACTGGGAGTTTGAGGAACCTACACCACCGCTCCGTCGTGTGCACACCCGATGGGGAACTCCGCACTCTGCTGCTGCGATTCCCCCAAGGGTGCCAGCACTGCTAGCTCTGCCTTGGCATGGGATGGGCGACGCTCTAGAGGAGGAGGAGCCGCTGAGCGCTGCTACTCCTGCTGCTGACGACTCTGGTGGCGTCGACGTCTCCTCCCGCCTGGGCTGTGGGGGATAGATATCCACTGGGCCCTCCCGGCCTGGATTCAGTATGTGGACTGTCGGAGGGCCCAATAGAGACGGCAGGCTCCTAAATAGGGCGCCGCCTGATCTCGTGGGCCCGGAGACGGATGACGTGCATGAGGACCAAGTCAAAGCGCTACGTTCAGGAAAGACGTGACGAAGCATGGTTAGGACTCTGGATTCCAGAAGCAGCAGGAGTCAAGGAAGGAAACATGTAATTGTAGATTCTGTGTACTCTTTTAGGCTTCCAAACCGAGTAGGACTCATAGATGGAAACCGACTTGTAACCCAAGCCTTGCCAGACTATATAAGGCGGGTGAGGGACCCCTACGTAGATCATCGATCATCTCATCGCATACCAGCCACCAGACGCCCTAGCTTTCATTGTAACCTCGAGAAGCAAAGGCAATACAACTCGCACCAAACAGGATGTAGGGTATTACGCATCTCGCGGCCCGAACCTATATAAACCCTTGTGTTTTGTCATATCTCTACGCGAACCATCGAGCTACGCCGGTCTCGCTACCCCAAAAGCATCGCGTGACACACCCTGTGGTGCATTGCCGGTATCAAACACCGACAGTTGGCGCGCCAGGTAGGGGGCGGCGAGATCGACATCAGCTAGCTCCATGGCCAACCACCTCATCAACGGCTTCGCTCCGGGTGACATGATCCGCTTCGGGTCGATCACCTTCATCGCCGATCAGTGCAGCGACATCCACCAGCTTCGCAACGCACTGGCGCAACCACGCGTCGTCGTGCGACCATCGACCACTCCAAGACCTGATGGACGATCTGCACCGCCAGATCGCCGCCAGGGACCGGCACCTCGTCAGCCTCCACCGACTCAACGTCAGGCTTCAACACGTCGGCGCGAGGCGCCGACTCGTCGCCAGAACCTGCCACCACGGCATGCTGCATCGGATCGTGCTCCCTAGGGTCGCTATGACTCGGGAGCACGACTTGACGGGAGGGTCTCCCTTAGGCCCAGATCTACATCGACAATGCCGACTCAAGCGGCTCCAACAACGACCACTACTTCGGCGCCTACTCGTCGCACGGCGCTCTCAACTTCTCTGACCCAAGTCTGGACTCGGATTAGTCGGGGGTCGAGGGGGTGTTCCTCAGGGAGTCACCCTCGAGATCCACGGCGGGCCCACACTTCAGGCAGCCCTCCGCGGAGCCCACGATAAGTTCCTGTCGATACCTGCTCCTGGGTCCCTCGACCACTGTGGGTCCCACCACCGCCGCCCGCACCAAAGCGGACCCGGCCAGCCTCCGCCTATCAGGGTCGCAAAAGGACTCTGGTGGAGCCTCTTGTTCCTTCCGCTCCGTTCGGTCTTCGCAACTCCACCACCATGTACCAGGGGCTTCTCTCCCGTGCCTCGGCTCCCCTCAACAACGACAAGGGTGCGCGGGGGGGGGGGGGGGGAGAGGGGGGCGCCCGACATAACTCGGTCCGTGTCTCTTCCGAACAACATCATCTATAGCGAGCCTGACGTACCGTCGACCGGCCGTCGCCTGCGGCTCGTCATCGACTCTACCCCGACGGGGAGAACAGTTCGCTGGCGTAGCTCGCAGACCGGCGAAGCATCCCATCACTCGGCGGTCACTCGGGAGGATCGTGATGCAGGCCATCACCATATGATCTGCAACATCGAGACTCCTACGGCCTCTAACCATGGTGCGACCACCACAACGACCACGGCTCCAGCCTTCAACACCAGTATGGGGATGGAGACCACGCTCACTGATGATTCTGAAGGTTCGCTCCCAAGCTCAACTCTTTGTTTTCTTGAGCTCCTCGTGATCAACAGTGCAGGGAACGAGATCAACGAGGAAGTCTCAGACGACGAGCAACCTGTCCTCGCTGAGACCTCACAAGATCGCCACAGGAGGGAGAGGGCAAACCGCATCCGCAACATCCGGCGTCATCACCTCCTGGGCAATAGAGACCCCACGTTCCCGTCTCGATAGACGAGGTGATGCGGGATAGCGAGAACGAGCAAGAAGTTCAGAGCCATCGACGCAGGAACCAGGCCCGACAGCGGCGTCGTGACTGGCAAGCTCGCGAAGCTAGGCGACACCGCGTGGCCACACTCCCTGGTCGCAATCTTCCAATGGAGTTCGAAGGGGTCATGGAGACTCCGAGTCAAGCTGGCGGGGTGCTAGTCAAGCTCTGCGAGCTCCTCCCCAACAACGAGGATGGGGAGGCCATCAAGACCGTTCTCACTCGGGTGGCGGACCACCTCATGCCCAGGCAACTTGGGGCGGCTGACGCGTGGCAGATCATCAACGACAACCATGACGCACATCACAGTATCGAGCAATCTCGTGCTCAGCGACATCAGATCGAGCTGAACCGGTGTGCAAACTACGACCGGGATTATGGCCCCCCTCAGCATGCTCCGACTGCCAGGGGTCACTCCGAAACTGCCTCCGTCAACAGCTCCGTGCCTCGAGCCAGGACTGGGGATAACCTCCGCCCTCAGTCCCCGCCGGTCGACCAAAACCGAACTGTGGCAACCCGGCTGGCGGTACTGAAGCAGCCATGGCGGCCTTTGGTCGGAGGATTCAAGACGTCGACTGGCCGCCCAACTTCAAGATCTCGAATATTGAAAAGTTCGAGACCAAGATGGACCCGCGAAATTGGCTGGCCGTGTACACTACAGCGGCCCGGGCAGCTAATGCATCAGAAGATCTCATGACGGCCTACATCTCTATCAAGTTGGGACAGGATGCACTTCAATGGCTTCACCACCTCAGGCGGGGCTCCATTGAAGACTGGGGCGATTTCCGTCGCTTGTTCATTGCCAACTTCCAATCACTCTCGGACAAGCCGGCGCAGCGATGGGACCTCAAAACCATCAGGCACAAAGATTCAGAGAGCCTGCGATCGTACCTCAAACGGTTCCAGGCTCTCAGGAATCGTATCCCCGACGTATCTGAGGATACGGTGATTGACGACTTCCTCCAGGGCTCAAACGACCAAGTCTTCATCAAGCACATAATGGAAAGAGCGCCCACTACCTCAGAGCGCCTTTTTGAAGAAGCAGACCGCTACATCGGACGAACGTGCTCGTGACCTTGTCCGCGCCCGACAGGACGATCGGGGCAAGGGCAAGCAAGAAAGACACGAGGAGCCCTCGCGGCAGGATCGTCGCTGGGACAAGAGGCCTCGAGAGGAGGTTCGAGTCGTGGCGCCACCTCCAGTGCGTCCACGTGGCTCGCCCCCTGCTCTAGTTCGGACCCTCGATCAACTGCTCGACGAGCCGGCACTACACACAAGGACATGCGCCATACTCTTCGGAACTGCCGTGACTTCAAAGCTATGCTGGTGCGTGGCCAGCTTCCTATGGCGCAGCCTGCAGCACCGCCGCCGCCCCCGCCACGGAACCAGCCTCCACAACGACCAAACGGGGGTAACAATCAACGCTTCCCGGACGTCAACAAGGAGGTCAACTTCATCCTAGGGGGGCACGGAGCATACTCAAGTAAGCGGCAGCAGAAGCTAGAAGACCGGCGGATCAACACGGCCACCTTAGAACCGCCGCAACCATACGATTGGTCCCACGAGCCAATCTCCTTCAGTCGGGCGGATCAATGGCTCAATTTCAACGAGCCAGGCAAGTACCCGATGTTGGTAAATCCCATAGTCGGGGATACCCGACTTAAGAAGGTGCTTACGCTTTTCTTTTGTCTTTGTTCTATTTCAGGTTACAGGTTGGAGATGTGTTGACAATGCACTCATCAAGGGGGAGATTGAGAGCCAATGGATCGGCCTCATTGCTCTCCTGGTGTGATGAGTGATTGTCAACGAGCTCAAGCCCTCCGATGGACTGGAGGCCCTCCGATGGACTGGAGGTAGACGATGAAGACCTCGATGGACTGAGGCAAAAGCCCTCCAATGGAACGGAGGCAATGCTCGGCGCCTGTTGGCCATGGGAGCTCGGTACACGGAGGGGCGGTTCGGCAACGGCTGTGTAAGCCCTCCGATGGACCGCGAGGCAACTCCAATGGACTGGAGAAGCCGGGTGCCACCGTGGTGCTCCAATCCGAGTGCATGGCGCGAAGTCGTGCGAGGGAGGCTTTGGCGGCTTCAGCTCAAAACCGCCACCCAAGTTCAAGTGACTTGGTGGGTTGGGCTCCGACTCGCCAAAATTGAAGATTGGGCCAAGACCCGGCCCAGGAAGCCCGCAGAATAAAGTTTCCCGGTTTTTAACTTCAAAACCGGGGAAAACTTCCAGACTACTGGCTACGTGGTGCACATCCAAGCGAGGCGGAGAAACCGAAAATGATCAAGACGTCATCGTAGTTGTCCGATTGTATCTTTTCGGTTTGGCCCCCTCCGGGCATTTTTAGAGTAGGGGTCTTAATGTAATTGTATCGTTTAGGGCCTAGGGTATAAAGAGACTTGAGAGGCTCCCTTGGAGCTCATCTTGGCAGCCACAATACCCTAGTTTTCCCTAACCCTAGCAGCCAAGGTCCAAAGAGAGAAAAGAGAGGAGATTAGCTAGGAGATGAGTGCCTAGTTTAGTCAAATCTTGACATTAGTGGGAGGATGATGGGAGGTAGGCTCTAGGGGGTCTTGTAAGACTTGATTTCGTGATTCAATCCAAGATTACTCCTTGAGAAATCCATGTCTTGAGCAGCTCAATTTCGTCCTCCTTTCCCCTCCCCGTTCTAGTTCGTTTTTGGTTCCAATCCTTGGATTTTGGTGTGTTTCCTTTTGTCCAAGGTTGGGATCTTTATTTTGCTGATATTTTGCCTTGCTATGATGTGGTGAATCTCACTAGCCAAGTGCTAGAATCATTGAACCACGAGCGAGGGCCGTTCTTCCCATTTCTCGGTTTTTCGGAGTCAACTCACCTACCTCACGAGATCTGCAATTCCCATGAATCCCTTGATCTTTTGGAGCTGATCTTTTGGGATTTGCTAGGAAAGGTCCTTAGGATTATCCATGCAAATTTTCGTGAAGTTTCGTTGAGATTTGACCCCGTTTCGATCGATTTTTCAAAAGGGTGTCGGGCTGTTTTTTAGTGCAGTTTTTCTGCTGAGTTAAATAGGACGGTCTGGAGTAAAACAGGACGGTCTGTAGAGACCGGATAGTCCGGTTTGTAGTGTTTCTAGGCTGTTTTCAACCTTTTCTTAAGTTAGTACGGTCTAGGCCTTTTGGTGGGGTTCGGATAATACGGTCTGTACAATTTTAGGCTGTTTTCTTGTGTTAGTTCCTCCTCTTCTTGTTTGGTCTTTTCTCCTTGGTTTCTTTGGTCTTTGGAGTGTTGTGGTTTGCTTCAAGCTTGTTTTGTGTCAACCACTGCATGCCCATACTCTTCACTCACTGTTCTTAAGTGAGGCACGCTTCGGTGTGTTGAGTGGCTAGTGTGCGACGCTTGCAAGCTTTGTAGCTTGTCTCGTTTTGTTCGTGCTCTGTTTTGTTCGTCTAGATCTAGTGTGCTTGTTCTGCTAGGTGTAGTTAGTGCTTCCGCTTTCCACCTGATACGTATCTGTTCAGTGGACGGTATCGGGTGTGCGTGTGTTCAAGAGAGCGCACTTTGGGGGTTTGAGTTTGAGTTTTTCAAGTGCTCCTATTCACCCCCCTCTAGTCGCACGTCTCGGTCCTACACCGATCGACAACGGGGCAAGCATCAACATCGTGTTCCCTAGAGCTCTGCAAGATATGGGGATCCCACTCAGCGAACTCAAAAAGTCAGATACCCCGTTCTTCGGAATCGTGCCAGGTGCGGGTGAATATCCACTCGGGCACATCTACCTGCCGGTCACCTTTGGCACTGCGGAGAACTTCCGCATTGAGATGCTGCGTTTCGAAGTCCCGACCTTCAACTGCGTCTGTAACGCCATCATCGGGCGTCCTGGGCTAGCTAAGTTCATGGCTATCCCGCATTACCCGTACCTCGTCCTCAAGATGGTAGCTCCAAGTGGCGTTCTCTCCATACGCACTGACTTCAAGGGAGCTTCAGAGTGCATACAGGAGGCTTTACAGATGGCCCTCGAGCAAAATCACATGGCGGCGCAGAAGAAGCTCAAGACAGATGAAGCTCACATGTTGCAGGAGGACCTCCAGATCCTGACTCAAGAAGCGGCTTCAAGCGCGACAATTCAGACAGCGGTCCCGATGAAGGAGATAAGTCTCGATCCTTCGGACGCGACCAAGATGATTGCCATCAACGTGCTTCTTCCTCCCAAATAGGAAGACGCGCTCGTCCAGTTCCTAAGGGCCAATTGCGACATGTTTGCATGGAAGCCTGCGAATATGCCTGGGTCCCGAGGGAACTAGCCGAGCACCAACTCATGGTGTTCCCCAATGCAAAACCCATCAAGCAGAGGCTGCGGTGATTTACTCCTAAAAAGCGAGAGGCCATTAGGGCTGAGTTAACCCGGCTGAAGGCTGCCGGTTTCATTAGAGAGGTCATGAATCCCAAGTGGCTTGCAAATCCTGTACTCGTTCTCAAAAGGAATAAAAAGGACTGGTGGATGTGTGTTTGATTATACCGATCTCAATAAGCACTGCCCTAAAGACCCGTTCGGGTTGCCTCGTATAGACCAAGTCGTTGACTCTACGGCTGGCTGGGCTTTACTCTCTTTTCTCGATTGTTACTCGGGCTATCACTAGATCAGCCTGGCAATCGAGGACCAGGAGAAAACCGCGTTCATCACGCCTTTCGGTGCGAACTGCTACACCTCCATGTCGTTCGGGTTAAAGAACGCTGGCGCCACGTATCAACGAGCGATCCAAACGTGCCTCGCCGACCACTGGGGCAAATGCGTCGAGGCCTACGTTGACGACGTCGTAATCAAGACCAAGAACCCGGAGGATTTCATCAACGACCTACAACAGGTGTTCGACAGCCTGAGGAAATTCCGGTGGAAGCTTAATCCCTCCAAGTGCGTCTTCGGCGTCCCTGCAGGCTAGTTACTCGGCTTTGTAGTCAGCAACAGGGGAATCGAAGCTAACCCCGAGAAAGTCAAGGCCATACTCCGCATGCACCCTCCCAGATCACAAAAAGACGCTCAAAGGTTGACTGGGTGCATGGCGGCCTTGAGTCGGTTTATCTCGCGACTCGGCGAATGTGGTATGCCCTTCTACAAACTCCTCAAGAAGGTAGATCGGTTCCAGTGGACCGTGGAGGCTCAGGAAACTTTGGACGCTCTGAAAAAGTTCTTGACTACGCCTCCTGTACTCAAATCTCCCAACCGAGCCACGGCCGACTCACCAGCTGAAGATTTGCTCCTCTACATCTCCTGTGCCACTCATGTGATCAGCACTGCATTGGTGGTCGAGCCACCGGACGGACAGTACACGGTACCCAGGCAACACCCGGTCTAGTTCATCAGTGAGGTCCTCAGCCCCTCCAAAGTCAGGTATCCTCAAGATCAGAAGTTATTATATGCAGTTCTCATTACCGCACGTAAATTGCATCACTACTTTGAGGAGCATAAGATCATAGTGGTCACTGAGTTCCCAATTGGAGAGGTCTTACGCAATCAGGAAGCCACAGGGCGTATCGCTAAGTGGGCTTGTGAGCTGGGGGCTCACGACATCGAGTTTTGTCCTCGTACTGCTATCAAGACCCAGGCCTTGGTCGATTTCGTCTCCGAGTGGACTGAGCATCAAGTCTCTGAGAAGCCAGAAATCGTGGAGGTCTGGAAGATGTAATTCGATGGCTCGTTGAAATTGGAAGGAGCTGGCGCTGGTGTTGTCTTCACCTCACCAGCGGGAGAAAAACTCAAGTACGTACTGCAGATCCTCTTCCCGGTCTCGAATAATGCAGCCGAGTACGAGGCTCTACTTCTTGGTCTGCGCATAGCCATATCACTCGGCATTCAGCTCTTGATGGCCTACGGAGACTCTTTGGTGGTCATCAATCAGGTCAACAAGGAGTGGGACCGTTCCATAGAAAATATGGATAAGTACTGTGAAGCAGTTCGTAAGCTAGAAGACAAATTTCAAAGCCTGGAGTACATTCATGTCGATCGGGGTCGCAACGTGGACGCCGATATTCTATCCAAGCTGGGCTCATCACGAGCCAAAGTACCTCCTGGCATCTTCGTTCAAGAGCTTCGTCATCCCTCTATTCAGCTAGACGAGATGAACATACCGCCCGACCGACACATCCTAACTCTGGAGGATGTTCCGACTGACTGGAGGGCTCCTATCATCAGGTACATCCTGAATGAAGAGACTCCAGATGATAAAGCAGAAGCTGAGCGGATAGCAAGGCGATCATCCAGTTATACTCTGATCAACAACGAGTTATACAAGCGTGGCGCCTCAGGAGTCTTGTTAAAATGCCTAGATACATCATCAGGGCAGAGTTTGCTGAAAGAGATACACGCTGGAATCTGTGGAATTCATGCTGGCTCACGTACATTGGTCGGAAAGGCGTTCAGGGCCGGCTTCTATTGGCCAACAGCAAAGAAAGATGCTGCTGAGTTAGTTCAGCACTGCGAGGCTTGTCAATTCCTTGCCAAGCAACACCATCTTCCAGCACAGCAGTTGCAGAATATACCGGTCTCATGGCCTTTTGCCTGCTGGGGGCTGGATATGATTGGGCCTTTCAAGAAAGCTTAGGGTGGATATACTCATGTATTGGTCGCTATCGACAAGTTCACTAAGTGGATCGAGTACAAGCCTATTGCCTCATTGACATCTGCCAAAGCTATTGAGTTCATTCAGGACATCATCTTTCGCTTCGGCATCATGAACTCTATTATCACAGATCTGGGGTCCAATTTCACGGGTTTAGAATTCTTTGATTTCTGTGAGCACAAGTCTATTCGCATCAAGTATGTCTTGGTGGCTCATCCTAGAGCCAACGGGCAGGTCGAGCGAGCTAATGGCATGATTCTGGATGCACTCAAGAAGAAAATCTTCGACAAGAACGAGAAGCTAGCTGGCAAGTGGATTCGTGAGCTTCCATATGTTGTCTGGAGCCTTCGAACGCAATCTAGCAAAGCACTCGCAGGCAACACGCCCTTCTTCATGTCTATGGGTCAGAGGCAGTATTACCCGCCGACCTACAGTTCGGAGCCCCACGACTGGCTTTCAAGAATATAGCTGAAGCCGAGGCAACACGCATCGAGGAGATCGACTTACTCGAAGAGGAGCGCCTAAACTCCGTCATTCAGTCGGCTCGTTACCAGCAGACTCTACGCCGTTATCATGATCGATACACAAGGCCTCGTTCCTTCTCAATAGGGGAATTGGTGCTACACAGGGTGCTCAAGACCACTGGACAACATAAGTTGTCTTCTCCCTGGGAAGGCCCTTACATCGTCACAGAAGTCACTCGTCCAGGATCATATCGTCTATCTCAAATGGACGGGACACCAGTCGGGAACTCTTGGAACATAGAGCATCTGCACAGGTTCTACGCGTGAAGCTTTTCTATGACTTCTAGAATTAGCAGTCAGTATCGTTCTTTGTACTCTGCCTTCGTTGTACTCTTTATACTCTGTGAATAAAGTACTCTTGGGATAAATGTTCTCTGTTTCTTTCTGTTTTCGCTTTCATTACTCACTCGCTATGAAAGGGCAATCGACCTAGGTCAGTCGACCGACAGTATGGTGTTACATGCCCACTCTTACTCTTGACGGGGATAACTCCGATTCCACCACGAGAGCAATCGGCCTAGGTCAGTCGACCGACAGCACGGTGCTACATGCTCTCGTTCATACTCATACTAGGGGAGCACTCAGGGCCCCAACAAAACAAAGGCAATCGGCCTAGGTCAGTTAACCGACAGCACGGTGCTACATGCCTTTGCAGGACCTCACATCGGGGAGCAATCAGGGCCCCAGTTGAACAAAGACGACGAGCTTAGGTTCGACGACCTACAGCCCGCTCTTGCACGTCTTTGCTTCGACATATAACTCCTTCTCGGTCGTCATGTTTAGTCTCGTTCTCATATTTACCGTTGTATTAACTCAAGTCGCGTTGCCGACTTAAACATTGTCTTTTCTTTAACAGGCATGGCACACAGGTAAGCACAAACTATTTGTCTCATTTATAAACATATTAACTCTGTTTTGCAGGACAATAGATAAAAGTACCGACCTAAGAACACAATATATACAACATTCTGTTCATGGCATTACATGTGGAATCATTGTTTATTCATCATCACCAACAAGGAGTTCAGCAATCATTCGGGCCTCATCCTCATGCTCAGTATTTTGGGTCTCGTTTATTATCCTCGCTGGCAAACTCGCTAAGTCAATGTCGGGCTGTGATTTCTTGATTACCATGAGGACACGAGTAAGGACGGTTTTTACTCACTCAGAGATTTTAGACTTCATGTCATCCATAAAAGTTGCTATTCGGTCACCCAAGGGACGAGGTGCAGCTTTCTCTGGCGCACAGATGTCCAAAATCTTGATCAGAGTTGTGTTGGCAGCCAGCGCAGCATCCTTTGCCTTCTCATAGGCATCCTTCAATTTGCTGCAGTTCTTCTTGCTGGTTTCGTAGTTCTTCTTGAAGGATTCTAGCACTTGAGCTTGCTGAGCAGCCTCATTGCGGGATTCTTTTAGTGCAGACCTCATGGAGGAGAGCACCTTCTTGATGTTGTCATGAGCACTCTGGGCTTCAGCTAATTCGGCCTCTTTGCCCTCAAGGGCTTGACGAGTTAAGGTGTGACTGGTCTTCAGAGCCTCCAATGAACTGACGGTATCGCAGAATGATTTCTCAAAACCATCACGGGATTCTTGAATAGTTTGGAGTTCTGCTCGTATCTGTTGGTATTCATTGGTCTTTTGCTGCATCTTCTCCTGTGGAACAATACAGTTCATATGCTTTTGTGAGCAAGGAATATGCTAGTTGGGTTTCTTGGCAAGTTACCTCATGACTCTTCTTCTCGCTGTCTAGCTGTCTACGAAGGTCAGCTGCTGTATTGTGAGTTTGGTCTCTGTCCAGAATAGCGTTGCGATACTCTGCTTCACGAGTCACAGCAGCTTGTTTCAGGCGGTTGATTTCAGCAGTAGCAGCTGTCAAGGAATATTTATTAGCTTAGGAGCTCAAGTTATTAATCAGTGCAAGAAGGTTGGACTAATACCTGTCGTCTCAGTCTTGCGAGCAGCTTCAGAATCAGCCAACTGCTGCCTCAGAGTGGTCACGTCATGGCTGGGCAATGCAGTAGCTTTCTCTCAAATTAATTGGGCTTGCTGTATTCTATTCTGAAGTATCTTCAACATATCCTGTGGGGAGCAGTTTCAGTTATTTAGCTGACAAACAAGGGCAAAGTAGGTTATGAAAGGTTGAAGATTGGCATACCTTAACAGCTATAAGTAGCCCTGAGCTTGGGGTTGCTGGTACCTGTTGGCAATTGGCATCATCTGCTTCAACTAGAGGAGCGCGTTCTGGTTCTTCAGTACTCTTTGCGTGAGACGAATCATGGGCTTCAGAAGTTGGCTGGGGAGCATCTGCTACATTGACCTCACTCTGTTGCTCCTGAATGATGTTACCCTCTGGTAAGAGATCGGGCACAGTTGCTTGTTGAGCCTCTTCTGAAGCTGCACCGGTTAGTGCTTCTTGCCAGTTATCAGTTGGTGCTTAACCCTCATTAACAGCATCAATTGCCTCAACCATTTGGGTATCAGTCTGGACCTCAGGAATATGTGTTGGCATTGTGTCTGCATGACCCTTAGTTACCAAGTCCCTAGGTGCTACCTCTGTTGAGGCCCGGGGGCTTAGTTTTTCAGGCTGATGGTCCTTGGGGCACGCTGACAGCGGATCCATATCATCATCAGTACGCAATGTGGATGAGAATTTGCAGGCATCCTTAATAATCTGATCTAAATTCAAGTCCTCTGCAGTTAAGTCTATTTCGTCTTCATTCGGAGGGAGAATGGATGAAGTTTGGGCCCCACTGTCATCGTCATGGTGTTTCTTGGAACGCCTCTCACGGTGACGCAGTTGTACCTCTTCTTCTTCATCATCCTCATCAATCAGGTGGCACCAGTCTACTCCGACTGAAGAATCATCAGTTTTTGCTACTGTGTGAGAGGAGTACCTGGATTTCTTGCTAGCTTTTCCTGATGACTCGGGGGAGCTTGTGACATCCTTGATAGTCCTCTTACTTGTCCTCTGTTTACGTGGCACCACGGCACCAGTGGCCTTTGCCTTGGTACGCCCTTGACCAGCGGCAGCTCGAGTCTTAACACCACTCGGGGTGGCTGTATGCTTGGGTGCTGCCTTGATAATGTTGCTCCCACCTGTCTCTTGGGCAGTCTGAGCTGCACGCCGTATCACTATGAATGTGTGTCCCTCGTCATTCCCTGCACCATGGGCAGCAGCAACAACAGCTTCCATTTCTTTAGTGGATAACTCGAATTGGCGCTTGGATAGCATATCAGTGCCGGAAAGTGACGGGTCTGATAGGAACTTGGATATATTGCTCTGCATTAAACTCTTCATGTTAGGGGGTGATTGCAAGTAAGTTTGAATACAGAAATAAGAGACAGATCACTTACACTTGGAGTTGGATTCCAGGCAGAATAGGGCTTAGGAGTACCCTCATTATGAGCTTCACCTCTGAGTATCAATTCCACTCGGGCCTTGACATCTTCTTCAGACATAGCTCGAGTCATCTCTCTAGTTGGATCACTGGCTCCAACATAGAGATAGGCAGGGTATATTCTGTCCTTCAGTGGCTGAATACAGCGATATACGAAGTCTATGACCACAGCATGAGCAGTGAGGCCATCCTCTTTCAATCTGGCTATTTCTTCTAACAGCACATTGACCTCGGCCTGTTCTTCAGCAGTCGGCCCTTCCTCCCAGCTTGCCAGTTTACTGTCAGGCTGCCTGCCAGACCTCGAGGGCAGCGAATTTCCATGGTTCTCTATACAAAACCACTCAGAGTGCCATCCTCTGTTGTTATCTGGAAGGGGAATGTCCAAATAGACGGATTTACGATTCTTCCGCAACTCAAAGCTGGCCTCTCCAGTTACTTGTAACACTCCATCCCTCAATTCGGTTTTGCAGTGGTATAAATGTTTCCACAGACCAAAATGCGGGACAATCCCGAGGAACGCTTCACAAAGATGGACGAAGATTGACAGTTGAAGTACAGAGTTGGGATTCAGATGGGTCAGGTTGATTGAATAGAACTGCAATAGGCCTCGCATGAATGAGCAGACAGGAAGGCCTAACCCACGGATGAAGAATGGCATGAACACCATTGCCTCGTAAGTGTCCTCGGTTGGAGCAGTATCATCTTTCTTCTCGCATACCCTCCAGTTTGCCATCTCCTTCGGTGGCAGGACGCCCATAGCTACCAGTGATTGTAGCATGGGTTCGGTAACGGTGGAGGGACGGTATGCTAAGTACGGTGAAGGCAGTTGCCGATTTTCACTATGTGGCAGACCTTCACTGGTGTTTCCGCGCTCACTCAAGGTTTTCTTCTTGGGAGCCATGGGTGCAGGTGTTCCTTTTGATTTGAGGATTCAAGTAGCGAAGTAAGTAGTAGCGCTCTAAGTTTCAGTAATGGTGGCGGCGGGCTCAGTGGGGAAGAACGGCAGCACGATTCTCAGATGGATGAAATCGGCCCAGGGTATAGATCTCAAAAAACCCTGACGCCGTCAGTAACAATCCTCAAAAAGTTGACGGAAACTATGACTATCGTTATCTTCACTCGGAATTCATGCTATTAGTGTTTTAGTCGGGTTTTTCTAAGGATAGGTCGGTAATTTCAGTCGAGATGATTCTTAAAAAAAAGCGGCTATTTAGTTGGTTTTCTTGGTGCAAGTACATGTTCTCTATCACTCAGAGAATGAGGTCTCTGTAACGGACATCAACACAACACAGTAAACTGGGTATTGCCTGTACTCTGGGCATAGAGGTATATGAGTTCTTCAGTCGTTTTATGGTTTCATCTTTTCTTCATGAAGTCGGAGGTTGAGATTTGACTCGGATGCATGTTTTTCAAGACAAGAACATACAAAAAATCTCAAAAGTGAAGGATAATGCGATGGATTTCATTATATAAACATACTTCATTACAATAGTGGTGATTACATATAGGCGGATTATCCTAAACTACTACTACTACTACATATCTATGGGGGTGGAGATGGACGGCCAGATGGCGCACTTAGTGGCCGGTGGACGGCCCGACCGGAGGCCCGGTGATGTTGCGGCGCTTGGAGGCCGGAGCGTCGGCCTCGTCTCCGCCGTTGTGGCCATCGTCGTCGCCGTCGTGGCCGCCCGAGCCATCATGGCCGCCGGGGGCATCGTCATCGGAGTCCTCCTCCTCCTCGCTGTCCTCCTCCTCCTCGTCGGAGGAGTCCTGGAGGCTGGCGCAGCGGAGGCCACGGAGCTTGGCGTGCTCAAGGCGTTGTAGCCTTGGGAGTCGTCGGTGTTGGGCTCCGACTCGTCCTCCCGCGGTGGCGCCTCTTCTGGGACCGACTCCTCCTCGCTAGAGGAGCGATCGTCGAAGGAGTGCCCATCGTACGCGCCGCCAAAGAGCGCGTCGTCGGAGTCCTCGTACTCCTCCTCGCTGGCGCGCGTGCGTTTCTTGCCTTTGCCTCCGGTCATGGTGGGGAAAAAGTGGAGAGTGCTTGGGGTTTTTTCTTGGATGAATGAGTATTCAGTGGAGGCGTAATGGATGGCCAGGCCATCGCTCTGCTCTTATAGTACGATCACTCCGCTTCGTTTTCTGTGAACGCGATTCAAGAGGCTGCGTCGTTTCGGCTTCCTCCACGCGTCAGTTATTGGGCTGTTGCGTGTTTGGAAGATTCCTGTTTTCTAGGGAAGTTTGTTGGTAATTCCTCGGTGCCCCCTGTTTGTTTCCCTATGGGTAACCACATGGGGTGCGGGATTTGTGGAAAAAGTATTCTTTTTCCTAAAATCCGAAAAGTGGGAATTTGGACGGCTTTCTATGACTCGAAAAGTTGGGCAACGGATAATAACCCAGATGTGGAATCTGTTATTCCTCAAGTTAACTCGGCACTTGGGGAATGCATCTGATGAGACTAATTGAAGGGTTTAGATCTTCAAGCTGATTGATACTCAAGTCAACTTGAAGCTCGGGGGCTACCCCATTGGGTGCACCTGGCGGTGCACCATGAGAAACAGTGTGTTGTTAACTCGGGCGTGGAACTCATGAACAGTATGTTATTCTTGATTAGAGTCTTGAGTCAATTAATTCCTAAATTAACTCGAGTCTCGGAGGCTTGTGGGGGATAGATATCCCCTGGGCCCTCACGGCCTAGATGCAGTATGTGGGCTGTTGGAGGGCCCAATAGAGACGGCAGGCTCCTAAACAGGGCGCCGCCTGATCTCGTGGGCCTGGAGACGGATGACATGCATGAGGACCAAGTCAAAGCGCTACGATTTCAGGAATGACGAAGCATGGTTCGGACTCTGGATTCCAGAAGCAGCAGAACTCAAGGAAGGAAACATGTAATTGTAGATTCTGTGTATTCTTTTAGGCTTCCAAACCGGGTAGGACTCATAGATGGAAACCGACTTGTAACCCAAGCCTTGCCGGACTATATAAGGCGGGTGAGGGACCCCTACGTAGATCATCGATCATCTCATCGCATACCAGTCACCAGACGCCCTAGCTTTCATTGTAACCTCGAGAAGCAAAGGCAATACAACTTGACCAAACAGGACGTAGGGTATTACGCATCTCGCGGCCCGAACCTGTATAAACCCTTGTGTTTTGTCGCATCTCTACGCGAACCATCGAGCTACGCTGGTCTCGCTACCCCAAAAGCATCGCGTGACACATCCCGTGGTGCATTGCCGGTATCAAACACCGACATGGGCGATCTCTCCATTGCTCAGCAGGAGGAGACACGCGAGGTGCATTCGCTTGGTGGCGCTGCGGTGGAGGCTGCCCGCGAGGAGGATGTTCCGCTGACGTTCTCAGTGGGGCTCGCTCCGACGAGGAGGACGAAAGCGTAGCGCGCAAGAGGAGGTGGCGCAGGAAGAGGGCGGCGGACTCTGTCAAGCAGAAGAGGAGGAGCTCGCGCCTCCGCGCCAAGGAGCAGGAGAAGTATGAATACCCCACGGACAAGGCGTCGTGGGTCCAAGCCGCGCGCGTCGATTTCGTTGGTGCGTCTAAATGTTTGCGCAATGCTAGAGCTAAAACCTCTCTCTTCTCTGACTCTTTGATTCATCTAGGTGACGAGGAGGATCTGGGTGAGGTTGCTGCTGCTTGCGGAGCTACTGAGGAGGAAGTGGCTCGTGTGCGGGGTGCGGCTGCTGGGCCGTCGGGATGCGGATGAAGCTGTTGGCGTTGTCAAGGAGGAGAGCTGGATCGGCTAATCCAGCTGGGACGTTAGATGGTTTTCCGTCTAGTAGTGCTTGTTGTATCAAAGCTTGGTGCTTGCTTGTGCGTTGTTGTAGCGCCTCTCTTGATGGCACTGGCTTGTATCGCGGTGTTCATGTCGTAGGTGCTGGAGATTGGCGGCGTGAACACCACCACCCCTACTTAGGCTTGAGTTTGCTGTACCTGTCGCTCTCCCTAGATGCTTGGCGAGGCTTGCCTCTTGTTAGCCAGCATCTTGTAGTTCGGAGTTTAATGTATAAAGGTGTGTGCGCTTGTTGCTATGGGAGTGAGCTTTAATCTGTGCTTTGGAATGTCCGTGGTCTGGGCAACAAGGGCAAATGTGATGACGTCCTCTCTGAGCTTCTTTCCTCTTCTCCTCACCTGGTCCTCCTGCAAGAAACCAAGCTCGCAGATCCTGATTCTAAAAAACTTCACTCGTTCCTGCCTCGGTCGCTCAACGCTCACCACTTGGTGAATGCCACTAGAGCGTCCGGTGGCATTCTCACTGCGTGGTCTACAAAATACCTCGCCTACACCTTTGTTTCCTCTACTGAGCATACCCTTTCAATTCGGTTTCAGTCCACTTCTTCTTCGCTTTCATTTGTTGTTACTAATGTGTACGCTCCCTCTTCCCCTGCGTTGCGTCCTGATTTCCTTCACTCTATTCACTCCATTGCTCCGGAGGCGGGCACTCCATTGCTCCGGAGGCGGGCACACCTTGGCTCCTCTGTGGAGATTTCAACATGATCCGATATGCGCATGAGAAAAACAATGGGAACTTCCGCGTGGCTGAAGCGGATGCTTTTAATGACGCTATCCATGACCTCTGCCTCTTAGAGCTCCCTCTCCTCGACCGGCAATACACTTGGTCTAACCGGAGGGACACTCCAACTCTGGAGAGGCTTGATCGCGCGCTCTTCAATCTTTCCTGGGATGCAGTGCTTCCGAACACGACCTTATCCTTTCTCACTAGATCCACCTCTGACCATATTCCCCTCAAAATCACCATCAACACCTCCATCCCCAAGAGTAGGATTTTCCGCTTTGAGAATTCCTGGAAGATCAAGCCTGGATTCTAGGACATGGTGGGGGCAGCGTGGTGTCTTCACGATCCACCAGAGAACGCGGCAGCCTCGCTATCCTTGAGGCTTAAAAGAGTAAGAATACACTCTAAAACGTGGTGTCGGCACCTCACCTCGAGCGGGCAACGGGAGAAGGACTGCAAATTGGTGATTCGTTTTTTGGATGTTGTTGAAGAATGTCGTGCTCTCTCCCTGAGTGAGGTAACCCTCAGGAGTGTAGTTGTTTCTTCTCTCTCTCGAGCTGTAGAGGAAAAAATCCTTCACTGGCGCCAACGGAGTAAGGTCAGAGTGGCACTCGAAGGCGACGAAAACAGCCACTTCTTCCATGCTTGTGCATCTAGCAGGCTGCGCCAAAACAAAATCCAGTCCCTTGAACATGATGGCATGATCTTGACAGCACACTCTCAAAAGGAGCGTTTGCTCCTTGACTTCTACACTAATCTGCTGGGCTCGGCGCGGGCGACAACATGGAATTTCGATTTGAGGGAACTATACCCGACAAGAGTTCAAGGGCTGGACTCCTTGGACATAGCTTTTACGCGGGAGCAAATTGAAGCGGTTTTCAAACATCTCGATTGTAATTCTAGCCCTAGGCCGGATGGTTTCGGGCCTAGTTTTTACCGCTACACCTGGACCTGCACTGGGTCTGCGTTGGTTGAGCTTTTTGATTCCTTCTTGTCCCGCCAAGCAGAGCTAGAACGGATCAATCGGTCCTACATCGTTCTCCTCCCCAAGAAAGAAACTGCTTGTACCCCAGAAGCGTTTAGACCGATTTGTCTACAAAATTGCCCAATCAAGGCGATCACCAAAGCGCTCACTTTTAGACTTCAGAAGTTCATTCCACTCTTGGTTGGTGGTGACCAAACTGGTTTCGTCAAGAAGAGATGCATTGCTGAGAATTATGCCTACGCGATGGATCTAGTCCACTGCTGTCATGCAAGGAAAGCCCCTACGGTGCTGCTAAAATTGGACTTCCACAAAGCTTTTGACTCGGTTAGTTGGGACAGCTTAATTTTGGTCCTCAAGCAAAGGGGCTTTTCTGAACTTTGGTGCAATTGGATGCTGGACATTCTTGTCAGTGGCAAATCGGCTATTCTGCTTAATGGAGTTCCGGGCCCGTGGATTACCTGCAGGAATGGGTTGCGCCAAGGTGATCCTATATCACCCTATCTTTTCATCATAGTGGCAGACGTTCTACGCCAGCTTCTCCATCATCGTGGAACTTCCCATCACCTTTGCCACCCTCTTCTTCCAGGAGAACCTTGCCCCGTCTTGCAATACGCAGACGACACGATCATCTTCCTGCAGGCGTCAACCGATGCTATGGTTTCGGTAAAAAATGCCCTTGACGACTTTGCCCTGGCAACTGGCCTCGCCATCAACTACAGTAAAACTACTTTCCTCCCTATCGCCTTAGAACCTGATTTTGCTTGTCAGTTGGCCTCTTCGCTGAACACCACGGTCTTTTCCTTTCCCCAGCCCTACTTGGGGCTTCCTCTCACTCCTCACAAAGTTCTGTCTTCTGATTTCTCCCCCCTAATTGCCTCCTGTGACAAATACCTGGCTGGTTGGAAGGCCACCCTGCTAACCCGAGCAGGTAGGCTAGTCCTGGCTACTAGTGTGCTGAGCTCGTTGCCTCTCCACTACATGTCTTCCTTGCTCGTGCCAAAAAAGGTGATCAAATCCATTGACAAACGTAGGAGGGCTTTCTTATGGACGGGGGAAGACAAATGCCATGGGTCCAAATGTCTAGTAGCATGGAAGCAAGTTTGCAAATCCAAGGATCAGGGAGGGTTGGGTCTAAAAGATCTCCAGATGCAGAATCACTGCCTCCTTATGAAGTTTGTTGATAAAATCTTGAACGACAGTCCTGCTCCTTGGAAGGCTTGGGTTCTCCACAGCTCAACCTCAGAAAGCTTACTCTCTTCGTCTTCCCCGCCTTCCTTTCTCTGGAACATAATTAACGAGGAGCTAGGCCGCTATAGGGCCTGCACTTACGTGGTCGTGGGCAATGGAGCATGCACTTCCTTTTGGTTCGACTCATAGCTAGAAGCGGCTCCCCTGTCCGAGGCCTTTCCTGCTCTCTTCTCTCACGTTTGCGCGCCTAACCTTTCGGTGCAGTTCGTTTTCCAACATGACTTTGATTTGCGTCTACGCCCACGGCTAACCAGCTCAGCAGCGGCAGAGCTTTCTACCTTGTTGAAGGTTCTAAGCCAGGTCGGGCTCACGGAAGCTCCGGACGAAAGGAGGATGCGGAACAGCGGTCAGGCGTTCAGCACCAGGGGGGCATATGAGGCACTGGCTCCCCAAACCAGTGTGGATGACAATGGACTTAGGATCTGGCAGCTGAGAATCCCGAACAAAGTGAAGATTTTCGCTTGGCTGTTTTTCAGGGATCGGCTGAGCACAAGGGCGAACCTCCATCACAAAAACATGCAGCCTGACGCGGTGTGTGGTCGGCGTGGTGCACAACGTGAAGATTGGCGGCATGTATTCATAGAGTGTCCCAGCATCAACATCATATGGCAGCGTGTTGGGGTCAGCACAGACGTGGTCGAGGAACCAAAAGACTTTTGGTCGACGATGCCACCTCCCAATGTCTGCTCTAGAACTTGGCCAAATATCATGGTCGCTCTCCTCTGGTGTCTTTGGGATACTAGAAACAACCATGTTTTCAACCGTGAACCGTCCAACACGCGTGTAACCCTCTGTAGGCTAGCTGATGACATTAGTATTTGGCGCCATCGCTTCCCTGTCGCCGAACGAATAGGGATAGACGGGTGGCGCGAGCACATTCTCTCTTGTATCTGTAACTCTACTGCACCTGCCTTGGGTGCGGTCTTGAATTAATATACAGGTGGGGCGTAGCCCCCCGATGTTTAAATTAAAAAAAAAAGGAACTCAGTCAGCTAAGAAAACTAAGTGTGACATCAAAAGGTGCCACTGAGTACAAATACAAGATATTTTGTGCGGCTATTGAAAAGCTTTCTTCCCTCCAATCTCTCAATGTGGATGCTGAGGGATCCTCAGATGTTGAATCACTGGAATGGCTGGCCTCTATTTCCTCTCCTCCACCCTTCCTAAGGAGCTTAAAGTTAAATGGATCTGTTGCAGATATCCCGGATTGGTTCGGAAACCTTAAGCAGCTGGTGAAGATGCAATTATCGAGGAGCAAGCTAAAAGAAGATAAAACGATGGAGGTACTTGGGGCACTTCCCAATCTCATGATCCTTCGTCTTTATCGGAATGCTTATGTTGGAGAAAAACTAGTGTTCAGAAGGGGGGCATTCCCAAATCTCAAAGAAGTTGATATTTACTTCTTGAAGCTGCTAAGAGAGATAGTATTTGAGGAAGGCACTGCTCCTCACATGGGACGTATTGAAATCTATGGCTGCAGGTTGGAATCAGGGATTTTTGGTGTCAAGCACCTTCCAAGGCTTAAGAATATTACACTTCAATATGATGGTGAAGTGGCAAAGTTTGACATGTTACGTGGAGAAGTCAATGCACACCCAAATCATCCAGTATTACAAATTTCTAAGGACCAAAGGTGGTATGACCTGGGAGGCATTGGAGGATCCCATGCAGAGGCTGAAGTAGCTGAATCCCTGCCTGAGGATGAAGTTTATATCTCGTAGTCTACCTGATTATCTCAAGAATGAAGGCATGCGGCTGGGCAAGAGACAAGGACCATCTAGTCGTTGTTAAGTGATGGACTGCCGGTGCTACATAATTGCTTCATCACATCATTTCTGCAGCTGCTGCTTGCAAGAAAAACATCGTCAAGGAACTTTCAGGTTGGTGTGGCTTGTTTTCAATAGTAATGATATTTCTTCCATTCAGGTCACGGTGAGATTGCAGTGGTAATAATACACGATGCAGTGCAATCTTTCTGGCTGAATGGTTGGCCTCACGCCCTCACCGCCCTATGCGGCAATGCTGATGATTCAATATTGCCAGCTCAGTTAGAAAGGATGTGGCCACAGTCATATCACGTCTTTTCTGGCCACTGCTTGTGTTCTGTATTGTGTATTCAATCATTGAAACCTTGTTTGGTTCAACTAGAGCTAATAGGAAGTTACCGTATTACAAAAGATCTCGCTGATCGGAGCAGTCCAGTCTAATAGCCCAGCTTGTTGTAACAAGTTACTACCTCTGTTTTTTAATATGACACTACAATGAAGTTTGGAGCAGATTTCTTTCGACAGCGGCAGATTCTTTCTGCTCTGCCAAACAGTAGCAAACCAGTATAGTCTTCTTTGATAAGAAGAAACGAAAGGTGGAGAAGCTTCCGATCACTGTTGGTTTTCGTTTGCTAAAAAAACTGTTGCGACTTTCATTTGTTCTATTGTGATTTATTTTATCATCAATTAATTTTTGAGCATGACTTATTTTTTGTATTTATTTTAAATATTTGAATAATATAAATTGTTGCCGTATCAAAAGTAAATGGTGTCTATATTAAAAAAACAGAGGTAGTATTTGTTAGCTCTCCAACGGTGCCCCTAAAACAAGGGTTCGTGCACTGTTATGCATAGGGGCAGTTGGAATAGTTCGTGCACTGTTATGCATAGAGGCAGTTGGAATAGTGATAGACTTAACCTACATGTTACATGAGAACAATTCCTTCGTTTATTTTATCCTGTATGACTCCACGGATCTCGAGTCTTGTGTCCCAAGAATGATGGCGTGCAGTTGGTGAAGCTTTTCTCACTTTAAGCAATTGTTGATCGTGGAAAAAAAAGGGTACTTAAATAAACACATGCAAGAACGGCAGCGATGTGGAGACTGTTTCTGCATAGAACTTTTACGTATGTTGTGGGTTGTTTGTCGTAGTTATGACACTGCTTCCATTTGTCACCGGAAATTAATTGCAGTGACAATAACACCGTGTACTGGAACCTCTCAGGCGAAATGTTCTTTGCCAGCTCATACAGAAAGGGAATGGCTAGAGAGATCACGGCAGGCCAATTTCGCTGTGGATTCGGGGCGATTTATTGAGCATTCGGAGCTATTGCAACATCTCACCAATGATCAGGCTGGCCAACCGGTTTTTTTTTTTTTCATTTCAGGAAGCAAGTACTCTCGAGTCCTGCAGACTCTGCATGTCTGTTGTTGCTGTGCACTCTAGGTTTATTTTGTTCTCGAATTGTTGAGTTGTGACGCTCGTGTTAGAACGCAATAATTTTATAGAAATTTCACAGAAAATACTTATATTTCACAGGAAAAACGTACTAGAATTCGGAGTAGATTATACAAGTTTCTTCGAAGGAAAAACTTACTAGGATTCAGAGAACTCCAAGCAATATACAGACTCAGCACAAGATGGTGTATTCTAGAGCTGCACACCAACATTTCATTTTTTTTAGCTTAGCAGCAAGTTAGGTTATATAACTGATTAATTTCTCTGATGCCGTTTTTGCTGAAATGAATGCTAGCATACTGGTCAGCACGTCAGGGCAGAGCTTCACACATTTCTCTTCTTTTATTCTTTTTACAGGCGCCAACCGAATTTTCATGCACACATTGATATGGAGAAATGGAGATGGGGAACAGCAGGCCCCATGAGGTCAAACAAAGTTAATATTCACGGCGATGCGGCAGCTTATCCACAGCTTATCCTGGACCTGTACAGCAGCTCGAGCTGAGAGTGAGAGTAGCCGAGATGGAACCATAGCATCCATTCCCCTCGACCCCTCCCACCTCACTCTGTTCGGCGCAGTTTCTTCCAAGCCCAAACGCACCAAGACGCAGATCAGCTAGTGCTGTGAGCTTCTCTTCCAAAGAAATAGGGATCGAGAATTGAGATGACGGAGATGGTGCTGAGCATGGCCGGGTCACTGGTCCGGAGCGCCATCAGGTTGGCCACTTCTGCCGCCGGCCAAGAGATGAGCAGGCTCATCGGCGTGCACAAACATGGCGTATTTCAGAGCTGCACGCACGCCAACATTTCTTTTTTTTTTTCTAAAACTTAACAGCAAGTTAGCTTCTAGAACTGATTAATTTCTCCAAAGCCATTTTTTGCTGAAATGAATGGTTTGCATGTGGGTAAGCCCATCAGCGCAGAGCTTCACACATTTCTCCTCTTTTCTTCTTTTTATAGGTGCCAACCAAATTTTAAATGGAGAGGGGAACATCTGGCCCCATGAGCTCCAAAAAGTTGATATGGACAGGACGGCGATGCGGCACCAACCTTGATCTTATCCAGGGCCAGCTGCTCCGGCGAATGAATTATTGGCCTGACAGCCATTTGGGCCTGGACGTATACGATTGCCAATCATTGTACGTGCTTCAGCATCTCGAGCTGAGGCTGAGAGTAACCGAGATGGAACCATAGCATAGCATCCCATTCCCTCGACCCCTCCCACTTCACTTTGTTCGGCGCAGTTTCTTCCAAGCCCAAACGCACCAAAACCTCTGCAGATCTGCAGTGCTGTGAGCTTCTCTTCCAAAGAAATAGTGGATCGAGAGAATTGAGATGGCGGAGACGGTGCTGAGCATGGCCGGGTCACTGGTCCGGAGCGCCGTCAGGGTGGCCACTTCTGCCGCTGGCCAAGAGATGAGCAGGCTCATCGGCGTACAGAATGAGATCTGGTATATCTATATACCTCAACATTCTAATCCTCAACAACTCTTATACTTAGCAATCGAGCGCATGATTACTACTTGCATTAGTCTTCTAGAGTTCTAGACGAGCTTCTCTTTGCAACTAGATGTACGTTTTCCTGAAATGATTATTCATGCCTCCCTTTGTTAGAACCACTAATACCAGCTGGAGTCCTACTTCTTATAAAGATTAATTTGAAATAGTATCATCATTTTCTTAGGACTGTTTTCTGTAAGTATCAGTTTCACTGTAATTGTAACTACCATAATTTTATACGCATGACTGGCAGGTTCATCAAAGATGAGCTGGAGACGATGCAGGCCTTCTTGAGGGCTGCTGAAGTAGCCAAGGAGAAAGATGATCTGGTGAAAGTGTGGGCAAAGCAGGTGAGAGATCTTGCCTATGACATCCAGGATTGTCTCGAGGAGTTTGCTGTCCATGTGGGGAGTCAAAGTCTGCTCCGCCAGCTCATGAAGCTCCGCCACCGCCACCGAATTGCTGTCCAGATTCGTAGTCTCAAGTTAAGAGTGGAAGAAGTAAGCAACAGAAATACCCGCTATAATTTGATCAAGTCTGTTCCATCTAGCAGCATGGATGACTCTACGAGCAATGTCGAGGTTGTTCGGTATCAAGCTGCTCATTACATTGATGAGGCAGAGCTTGTTGGCTTTGATGCCCCCAAAAAGGAGATTCTGGGACTTATTTCAATGGGTGGTAGTGCTCAACTGCAAGTAATATGGATCGTTGGAACTGGCGGTCTTGGTAAGACTACACTTGCAAAGAAGGTTTATGAAAGCTTAGAGATCAGTACCGACTTCACATGTCGTGCATGGGTGACTGTTTCACAATCATTCAGTGTCAAGGAACTATTGAAGGAAATGATCAAGCAGCTATTAGGTGTTGAGTCAATCAAGCAGCTATTAGAAGAACACAATGGGTTGATTCTGAATGAGGGTCACCTAGCCGATCATCTCAAGAAAGGTCTCAATGGGAGGAGGTATTTCCTTGTTCTTGATGACTTATGGACCACCCAAGCATGGGAGTGCATTAAGCCTTCGTTTTGGGGGGAGAATGAAAAAGGTAGTCAAGTATTAGTAACAACAAGGAACCGCAATATAGTGGAAGGATCAGTTGTTTATGAACTTAAAGCTCTAGAGAAAGAAGATGCTACCAAGTTGCTGTTAAGAAAGACAGGTAGAAGTCCTGATGATATAGAGAAAGATCTAATGACAGAAACATTCGACAAGATAATAAAGAAATGTGGAGGTTTGCCTCTTGCAATTGTCACAATAGGAGGCCTTCTAGCCACACAAGATGTAAAAGAGTGGGATGGTCTGTACCATCAGCTTCCCTCCGAACTTGAGACCAACCCAAGCCTTGAAGCAATGAGAAAGGTTCTTATGATGAGTTACAACCACTTGCCATCTCATCTTAAGCCATGTTTTTTGTACTTGAGCATTTTTCCTGAAGATTTCAAAATCAGGAGAAGACGCTTGGTAGATAGGTGGATAGCGGAGGGGTTTGTTGCAGCCAGGGTTGGGAGGACTATTGAGAATGTTGCAGAAAGTTACTTTAATGAGTTAATCCAACGAAGTATGATTCAACCTTCTAGAGTGAATATTGAAGGACATGTTAAGAGGTGCCGAGTTCATGATATCGTTCGTGATATTATAGTCGCAGTTTCTAGAGAGGAAAATTTTGTGTATCCATCAATGGATAATGAACCGAGAAGAGTAGAAGATAACTTTCGCCATGTAGCATGCCATGGAAGCAACTACCCAGTAGCAGGAATGGATTGGAGCCATGTCCGATCATTAACTTTATTTTGTGAGGAGAGGCCCATGGAGCTTGGAACTTCACTTTGTCCGCCCCAATTGAGGTTGTTAAGAGTTTTGGATCTAGAGGATGTACAATTTGAGTTGACACAAAAGGATATAGCCAACATAGGGTTGTTACGCCACTTGAGATATGTGAAATTTGACTTTTGGAGCCATGATAACATGTATGCCATTCCAAGATCCATAGGAAAATTACAAGGCTTACAAGCATTGGAGATAGGATATAGCCGTATCTCAACACTACCAACAGAGATTTGTAAGCTCCGGTGTCTCCGTAGCCTTCGTATCAAGAGAAGTTTCTACATATATTTTAATCTAAACAATCCAAAGAAATGCTTGATGCATTCATTACGCATGCCCGTGATATTCACACCTTTAGTTGGTCGGGTGGAACGCAATGAAGTTATTGCTGAGCTGCACATGGCCTGCACTAGCCGCTGGTCCAAGACATATGGCGTGAGGATCCCAATAGGAATCAACAAACTAAAAGACCTGCAGATTCTAGAGGCGGTGGACATCAAAGGAACTAGTTCCAAAGCAATCGAAGAGTTGGGTGAACTTAGTCAGTTACAGAAATTGAAGGTACAAACACAAGGGGCCACAGAAAAAAAATGCAAGACATTTTGTGTAGCCGTTCAGAAGCTTTCCTCCCTCCGTTCTCTCCACGTTGATGCTACAAACTACTCAGAAATTATTGGAACACTTGAGTGGCTGGGTTCTGATTTCTCCCCTCCTCCCTTGCTGAGAAGCCTTAAGTTGGGGGGAAATATGGGCGAGATGCCTGACTGGTTTAGGAACCTTACCAAGTTGGTGAAGGTTACGTTATATGAGAGCCAGCTAAACGAAGGTAAAACCATGGAAATACTTGGGGCACTACCCAACCTTATGCTCCTCCGTCTCTCTCGCGCGTCCTATGTTGGGAAGGAATTGGTGTTTAGAGAGGGCGCGTTCCCATTTCTCAGGAAACTTGTCGTGTGGGGACTAGACCAGCTGAGAGAGCTGAGATTTGAGGAAGGCGCCTCGCCCCAGATGGAAAGCCTAGGAATACAAGACTGCCGGCTGGAATCAGGCATTATTGGTGTCAATCACCTTCCAAGGCTCAAGGAGATCTTGCTAGAATATAGATGTAAGGTAGCGAGGCTGGATACGCTGGAAGAGGAAGTGAACTCACACCCCAATCAACCAGTGTTGCGACTGCACTGGGACAGAAGCAACATTGACCTGGGAGAAGTCCAAGGAGCCGGTGTTGAAGCGGAAGCAACCGGATCCGTTCCTCACCACGCCGGAGATGACTCGCAAGTGATTGCTCTGACAACGAGCGAACCAGGTCAGTGCTCTACGCTGCAGCAATCTCTCTTTCTTGTGCTCTACCAGCTGCCTATCAACAAAGTTGTCTTATTGTGCTCACGGACAGTTTGTACGTGTCTCTTCTTGTCTTCAGTTAATCCCAGCAGCGAAGGCGGTAATTGATGACCCATGCGCATTCTCCTCTACGTCAACAACGGCGGATATGCTCAAACCTCAACGACGGATACGTTGTGCCCAGATATTGATCTTCCTCTGCTTGTCCACCTAATGCTCCCGGACGCAGGCAGCGCTACGAATGATCTCCCCGTGTTTGTTTTATTCCATCTGCTTTTTACCATGTCCCAGTGCGCTCTGTGAAGAGCGTTTCGATGAGTGTGATTTGCTTTGTTGTGTTATATGAATATGATGGTTCTTTTCGTGATTTTCACTTCCTTTTTCTTAGTGTATTAAGTTAAAACAGCACAAATATATTCTGGCACGTTGGATAATAATTCAATAGGCTAATTATGGGCCTGGTGTTCTTCCGGTCTTCTTTATGCAAATCAAAGCTAGGTATGTACCGTACTCTATAGCTGCTGGCTTCATCCGCATCTATCACGAATTCACGATCTATCAAATGTTTCGCAGCATCCCTCGTCGTACGAAGTAGTAGTATCAGTTAATGTTTACCTTCCATCGTCGCTGGCGTACTCCACCCAAAAGTTGGGGAAGATGTCCACATCAGGATTTTTTTTTTTGGTAGACATCATCAGGATTTTCAGGGGAGTCGTTGGCGTACTCTAGCTGATGGACCAGGTATGCTTCAATTTTTGCGAGGATGTATAGCTTCTCAATTGCGCATGGGAGAAAAAACACGTTTAGCTCTCAAATACTGTAGCACAGGTAAACTCGTGAGCCAAGATACTCCAAAGGAGCACATGAACAATAATTGGTATTGTTGTCCATTCTGAGTTCTTGCAACTCACAAGTGGCAAGCATCCCAAGAACCGATCGATAGTGTAAAGTGATGACAGAATATTCATTCTACGCGTGCGCTGAATTCCTTTTCAGCATCTTCTTTTTTCTTTCCTGGTGATATGTCATGTTTTAAATATGGCAGTCCTAGTCTGCCGGCCCACATAACAGTTGACGTGACGACTTGACCGAGTCCTAGCACTAACTACGAGTACTTGCTGCAAATAATATTCTACGACAAGCATATTCCACACAGAAAATACACTGAATTATTGCTTACACGACGTTTGTCAGCATATATGGACCGGACCTAGCTCATTGGCGGTGACCTTACGTTGGCTCCGTCTAGGAGGGCGTAACGCATAGCGATGCACACTGCAAGCGTGATGTGCTCTTCATATCCACGGGATTTAGCACTGGATTGACTAGATCTCAACCCCTCCTATCACTATTTACAGTTGCACAACCACGAAACCAATTGATCTAGTTGCACAACGGTGCCTGTGGCTACGGTGGGCCTTTCCATGGCGGAACCAGCGATGCATAGCACAAGCACAATCTACTCGCTGTACCTAAGGACAGACTACGGGCAGATTTAGCACTGGTTCGGCTAGGGCTCAACCCTTCCAATCACCATTGAACAGTAAAGACCCTCCTAAACACTTCCCTAAAAATATATAGCCCCTGAAAGCTTGAAAGGAGAGGTTAGAGGTAAAATATGAAGAAACAAATTAATAACCTCTCCTGACATTGTTTCCTTGATCCGCGGCCATTGGACCAACGTTGAAGTGAGACGCCCCCACTCAAAATTTCAAAGCTAAGGTAATTAATAAAATTTTGTCATGTTTGAACTTTTAAACGTTGGTTATTGGTAAGGCATGTCCCATCTCAAGCAGTTACATAGTACTAGTAATTTAGGGCTAGTTCTTTATTGAATATTGATATGCGACAGCATCGGACCTCCTTGGCGTTGGGCCACTCCTTGAGGTCCTTAGCTGTACGTATAGAAGAACATGGCGATGCGCAACATCGACACGATCTGCTCATTGTTCCCTACGCTGGCTATTGCAGGGTCGATGGCCACCGCATGATCCCGGCTAGCAACATGCTGCACAGCCACTTGACGAGCCTGACCACCTCGTCCGTCTCCATGAAGAACGGGTCCATGTCTCATTTCACTGTGTCTAGCACCGCTAGGATCACTTTGAAGTTGTATGTACCGCACTTGGTTGTGAACCATGGTTCCTCGCCCTCCCACTTTATGGAACGCAGTGCCTTGTACCCCGTAGTCATCGCACCCGATCATAGTCATTGACATTGGCCCATCCTCCTCTAGGAATGTCAGGTGCTCTAGCCACTTGATCATCTATGGGGTGATGATGGTGATGCCTTACAATGACGGGTACCGTCTATAGATGCAATTGAGCATCAGGCGAAACAACAATGACAACACTAGCCTCAAGATGACGTCCAACACGGAGCCCACCATAAAGTCTGATCCAGTTGCACTAGATGCTAGTGGATGCTATGGGACTTTCCTTGTAGATGTCCTTGGCATAGATCACAACAATGCACATCACAAGTATGGGCACTGGGCAGGGCTGGGCTTGAGCCCCTTCTATCATTTTTTTGAATGAATGGAGACAAATATACAGCCATAGAAACTTGAAAGGAGAGGCTTTAGGTAAAAGATAAGAAAAAAGCCTCTCCTAACATTGTTTTTTGATTGTTAATGCATATCCCCTCTCAAATTTTCCCTAGATCCGTCCCTGGTCTTAACAGGTGCCAGTGATGGTCAGATTGATGGCCTCGGCATGGTCGCCACAAACATGACACGGCCACTTGACGATGGTCACCTCGTCCACCAGCTGCTTGAAGAAATCATGCAACGACGACGTAGTCCTTTTGCTCGTGGCCAGCACCGCTGCACTTGACCGAACTTGAGCACCAGGTGGTACTACTCGTGGGCGATATATATAATCTCACATTCCGCTTGATGTTATTGGAGGCCGTGTCATGTGCGTATCTTCCTCTGACATCACCTTGGTTAGCCCATAGTCTGTGATGCGGGTATGTAGGCCGTCTGGCAGGATGTTAGCCAGCTTCAGGTTCTAGTTGATGATATGCGTGTGGTGCGAGACGTGCAGGTCCTCCTCCTACAGCCTCTACCCATGTGTTTGGTTCAAGGGACCAAAGAGGATGGGCTGGGTTTATCTCAGTTTCAAACGTGTTTGGTTCGAGGGCCATCTGGGACGAGGACGTCTATAGAGGGAATATACCCCTCAGATGCGGGACGCCCCCACCCCCAGAAATTGAGCGGACGGGGGCGTCCCTCTTTGTCCCTGTCTGGCTCCTTTTCTTCTCCGTCGAGGTGAGGCGAGGTGAGGAGGAAGGCTGCCGGCCGACGCGATGCTGAGTTGAGGAGGAAGGTCGCCAGCATGACCCTGAGTTGAGGAGGAAGGTCGCCGGCGCGGCGCAGAGGAGACAGGGAAGCGACAGCGCGAGGCGAGGCGGAGGGCCGCCGGCGCGGCAAGGCGAGGCAGAGGGCCGTCGGCGCGGCCAGGCGGCGACCCCGGCGTGGCCATTTGTGGATCGACGAGGGGTGGCGGCGACTGTGGAAGGAGAGGAGTGGAGCTGACAGGTGGGACCACTGTAACAGTGCCATACGGTGTCAGAGACATCCATATCCTCCACCCCAATCCCTACAACCAAACAAAAAATAGGGTTGATTCTATCCCCACTAACCAAACACTAGAGCGGACGGTTTCATCCTAAAAATCAGAGATGGAGCCATCCCATCCCACTATGTCTTCCATCCAAACACATGCTACGATGCCCACCACTACGCCAGCCCCAGCCCGAGGCACCAGCAGCGTCCCCGTGGTCAGCGGTCTCGCCGCTGAGCGTATTGTGTAGGATGTCGTTCTTCATTTACTCGTACACCAGGTAATGGTAGCCTGAGAGTGACACTGCACTGCCAGATTTATTCTATCAATTCATCCAAAATGAGACCATTTAACTTAGATTGTGTTTGGGTGCCACTGGATTCCAGCATTAGATATTGCGCCTAGAATCTCTCATTATCAAAATTTGACTAGATGTACAGTTTTTATAAAAAATCCACACCAAGCCCTCCTTTGGAATTTTAGAGCATTTAATTTCTATGGAAAGTTTTCATGTGAGAGCATTTAGAACAAAGGATCGAATCCTACCCATTCCTTTGGAATTCCTATGATTTTTTTATGCCGGCCGGGGCCAGTGATGGAGGGATGCCCCAAGGTTACACGGAGCTCAAGGCTCACCATTTATCGACAACTTCATTCCTCGGTGCATTTGTGTCTAATCTTCATAGCAATTTTGAAAAAAAAAAGCATGAGGTCTAATCTCATGTTTTCTTTCCTTTGTGTCTTACATTCCTTTGTTTTTCCTTTACATGATCCAAACACGTGTTTTGCAATCTTTCTGTATTAAAAATTCCTGTAGAATTTCAATTACATGAGTATTCTAATTATGTGTTTTTCGTAGTCTTAAATTTTGCGAATCCTGTGTTCTAGAGAAGCCCTATCGGACCTGTTTGGCTCCTTTTGAGATTTTGTTGAGCTGGATTTTAAGAATTCCATCAAACCAAACAAGCCATTAGTACTAGTATTTTCTAATGTGATAGATGTACCATATATATAAATGATTTAAAAATAATAAGCTGAAGCTGAACCACAACGTATGTCAAAGTTTTAGAGGAGGACAACCCATAAATACTTGCTTGGTATAAAAGCAACAAAATAAACTCTTAAATACCCGGTTGACCACTTTGACTCTGCCATCCCCAACAACCGTACGTTGACGCAATGACCCAGTGCGTAATTTAGGCCAGTTCTTGTTGAACCTTGATCTGCGACAGCATGCACCGGACTTCCTTGGCGCTGGGCCGCTCCTTGGGGTCCTCAGCAAGGCAGAACATAGCGATGCGTAGCACCAGCACGATCTGCTCCTCGTTCCCAGCTCCAGCAATGGCGGGGTCGATGGCCGTCATGTGTTCCCCGGCTAGCATCACGCGGCGCAGCCACTTGACGAGCCCGACCACCTCGTCCGTCTCCGTGAAGAAGGAGTCCGACGGCTCCTTCCCCGTGACCAGCACAGCCAGGATCACCCCGAAGCTGTACACGTCGCACTTGGCCGTGAACTGGAGCGTCTGGTGGTACTCCGGTGCGATGTACCCCAGCGTGCCGGCGACATTGGACGCCGTCACGTGCGTGTGCGCGTCGGGCATCGCCTTGGCCAGGCCGAAGTCGGCGATGCGCGGCTCCAGGTCGTCGTCGAGCAGGATGTTGCCCGGCTTGAGATCACGGTGGATGATCTGGGGATGGTGCGAGACGTGAAGGTACTCCAGCCCCGCCGCCACGCCGACCGCCACGCGCAGCCGCGCCGGCCACGAGAGCCCGGCCCCGGCGACGCCGTCTTCCCCGCCCTTGAGCGCGCTGTGCAGGCTACCGTTCTTCATGTACTCGTAGACGAGGTAGTGGCAGTCGGGGCGCGGGACGTGCGCCGCCAGCGGCAGCAGGTTGCGGTGGCGGATGTAGCCGACGGTGCGGATCTCGGACTGGATCTGGCGCGACCACTTGTCGAGCTGCCGGCTCTCCTCGTCGCTGAGGTTGTTGGGCGTGTCGTTGCTCTGCTTCTTGATCTTCTTGATGGCGATGAACCGCGGCGGCTCGCCGTCGCGCTCCACGGGGAGCGGCGCCTTGTACACCTCCCCGCAGCCGCCGCGCCCGATCACGGACAGCGACGCCAGCCCGTCGTCCTTCTCCAGGAACGCCAGGTGCTCCGGCCGCTTGATGAGCTTGGGGGTGAAGATGGTCACGCCCGTGCGCGACCGGTACCGCCCGCGGATGCAGTTGAGCGCCAGCCGGAACAGCACGGACAGCACCAGCCCGGAGATGACGCCCGCCACGGACCCCACCACGAAGCCGATGATCCAGTTGCGCACCCGGTGCCTGTGGCTGCGGTGGCGCCGGCTCGGCTCGGGGGCCGGCGCCGGCGCCAGCGCCGTGGCGTTGGACGCCGGCGAGGTGCGGTTCTTGGCGCCCGCCGTCGTGTTGCTGCCGCTCTTCTCCGCGAGGACGTAGCGGTGCGGCACCGTGGTCCGGCGGTGGTGCACGTGCCGGGTCGTCCCCACTCCCGTTCCCAGGCGGGGGCGGCGCGCCAGGGCCGAGCGCGTCACGCCGTGCCGGCCGTCGTAGCACTCCACGGCGGTGACGAGGACGAGGAGCAGCGTGACGACGGAGACGAGGACGAGCAGAGGCTTGCCCCGCGTGCTGCTCGCCGCTGACGCCATGGCAGTCGGAGGCTTCTGCTGCTTCTGCGAAGGAAGGACTGGGTGGAACGCAATCAGAGCCGGTACTTATTTAACGATGGCGGGAGCCGCGTGGGGTGGGGCAATGCCGTGTGGAACGTGCCGACGGCTGCGATGCGTTTGATGACCGGACGGACGGGTCAGATTCGTGAAAGGGGATTGCATGGGTGGATGTCCCTTCCTGGCACTGGCCCGCCCAACCGGCGACGGGGAGAGACGACTTGACTGGATGGATGTGCGAGTCAAGAACCGGCGTGCACGGCGAGGTGAGTGTGGAAAATTGGGAGCCGACGGCTACGCACTGAAGACTCTCATCAACGACTTCCAATTGCCACCGCACATTTCTAGCAAATCAGTGTCACGCTATAAGCGTAAGTTTATCTATATATATATACATATATATATACATATACACACACTTCAAAGTGCTCGACACCATTGGGTCGTGGTCACGATGTTTACCATTCATTTTAGGTAAAAAATCTTTGCTCTGTCTCAAATTGTAAGGCGACAAGAATGTTCATAGATTAGCTCTAGTTTCGATATGGTGGTGCCAAAAATGGAGAAACATACAATCAACCATCTGGCCGTAACCTCTAGTTTTAATTTATTAGTGGATAATGTGGTGCCATTCTACATTGACTGATGGATATCTTTGCTTTTTGCAAATTATATATTTTTATATTAAAATATTATCTTTTTGCAAGGTAATTTCATAGTCTTTTAGGCGAGCGTGAACATTCTTTTTTCATAAGGTAAGATAATAAACGGCAACGCAGATGGAGGATGTACTGACGAGAAAAACCACAATGCGGAGTATAAACTGATAAAAGTAGAAAGAGAAGTATGTGGTGTTTTCCCCACTGAAGCACAGTGCTAGATTCTTTGTCAGTGTCTTCTTTAATTTGTGAGGTCAGTTTTTTCTATTTTTTGCAAAAACAATATTTTGCTACTACAATACTACATGAACGTTTTATTCCAGTGGCATCAATTCCATGCAGGTCAAAGTTTGTGTTGTACGAGTACATGTGAAAGGACAGTAACCGGCCAAAAGGCCTGTAGCCTAGTGATTGCAGCAGCTTGAGCGGCACATGAGGCCCTGGATTCGACTCCTGGCGGGAGTGAATTATTTCAGGATTTAACGGCTTTATTCTTTCAGAGTGGTAGGTGATGTTCCCGTCAACAGCGAGACGCCTGTGGTGACTTTGTGAATCTCGAGATAGCCGACTCTTTACACGGTGTTTCGAAGGTACTAATAGGAGTAGGGTGTGCGTGCGTGCGTTCATAGGGGTGAGTGTACGTGCGTGTTTGTGAGTGTCTGCGTTGTATCGTGGATTCGAAAAAAAAAGAAAAAGAAAGAAAGGACAGTAACCGAAAAAAAAGTGGAAGAGAGAGAAACTTTTGAGTGTTTGCAAAATGTCGGAGCGCTCTTTCACATATTACATATCCAGTCCACAAAAATAACAATCACAACACAAATTGATATCGTAGTACGTGTTTTTTTATTAGTATCGCACGGTCGACCAAAACCGAAATGATTCAAGGATTGACCCATTCCAAGCGATGGCAATCAGATAAGTCAGGAGTCTACGCCACCGCACAAACATGAGGCCATTTTTCAGCGGTATACATATCCTAATATTTATATTTCAAACTTCACTTTATCTATCTATTATTTTGCACATCCATTTACACATTCCGCCGAAAATGGCTTGGAACCTATCACACAGTGTAGGCCCATGGATGCTATATGTGGCATATGTGACGAGAATGGACCTCTCCGATTGCACAAAGCCTCGTCTTCCTCCTCAGTCTCACCGTAGTGTTCATCTTCTTCTTCAGTTTCCGCCCTAGTAGCTGACCTCTAGAGGCGAAACCAGGACTTGAAGATAGATGGTACTCCCTCGGTCCAAAAAGAAAAAATGAAATCCTGACTTTGTCCTAAGTCAAACCATCGTAATTTTGACCAAATTTATATCAAAATATATTAAAATTTATGCTATCAAATTAGTATCATTAGATTTTTTGTTGGAATATATTTTCACATCATACATATTTTATATCGTAAATGTTGATACATTTCTATATAAACTCGGTCAAACTTACGATCGTTTGACTTAGGACAAATTTAGGATTTTATTCTTTTATGGATGGAGGGAGTACCAATATCGATAACAACATAATTAAATTACACCTTGACGATTTTTTTCACTCACAGATCTATAACACTTTGCCTGCCGAAGTCGTTGTCTGACCGCAATTCCCTGCTTTGTTTTGCAGCTACGGCTATGTATGTATGCGATGCGGCGGGCCTTTGCAGTTCATGACGGAACAAACTAATCATTTCTTCAATTCTTGGGCTTCGCTGCTCGGCCCACTGCTTGGACTGGAAGCCTGTGCATTAGTTCAGTGTTTCGAATTTCATTTCAATCTTGTGTTCACGCCATAAAGTTTCTACTGAATGGATTGAATTTTGTTTCTTTTTTATATCATTATAACACACAGGACTACAGGAGAGGGGGGCGTGCTATTGCATTAGAGAAAACATGGCAACAGCAGAGTGGGAAGAGTGGCTCGGTGAATGTTTTCAGGGACACCTGTTTATTTTTTCCCCCATTTAAACATGGCAACAGGAATACCTACGTATGGTTGTTCTTTGTCTCAACATGCCAACTCTTTCATCTGAAAATTTGACAACAGCAGAGCGAAGCCGGAACAAATATGCAGGGTTTATTACTAAGCTGACCAAAAAAGCATCCATCAAATATCAATAGTGTGGCGAAGAGAGTTTTTCTTTCCCAACAAGTACGGAGTATAAAAACGGCGCAGTATACAGATACTGCCGTAAAGGCTTAAACGAAACGTGTTCTTTTTTTTGTCAAAAGATTGAATGTGGTGGAAATCCTAATGATCTGGTCAGCTATAAAACTAAATAAGAGTTGCCTTGCGATCGGCGAGCAAGAATCAATGCTTAGCTTCAGCTTCTGGCGCAGCACTGTCCAGCCAATCCGTCTTTCAGGAATTAAGTTACACCCAACGTTCACGTGAGTGACGTGACCAAGAGTGTTCTGCGGCGACAGACAACGGAAGCTGGTTCTCGCTTTGCTTCAAGGGTGAGCAACGCAAAGAGCAAAAGAGAGGGGAGAGAGCATCTCATCTTTCTTCTAGCAGCCCACGTACACATTTGCACTGCTTCATTCTTGCATCCATCACCTCTTTGGTGTCGTATGAAGGAGGAGAGAGCGGCGAAGGAGCTGCAAGGAGGGCAGCGCCATGGCGGAGACGGCGCTGGGCATGGCCACCACGCTGGTGGGCAGCGCCCTCGGCGTCGCCTCCTCAGCTGCAAGAGAGGAGATGGGCCTGCTGCTTGGGGTGCAGGACGATATCTGGTAATTCCTCCTCTGTTGCTTACACGTATATAAGGTTCCAGTTTCATCACCTTTGACCCACAGTTATCTTAAAAGTTCATAAATTTTGGGATAGATTTTAAGCGGCATAGATAGATTGTTTGAACATAGATTCTTAATTATTAATTATTATGATTTTGTTGAAATGAATGGATAATTATTACCATGTTGTTTTTTTACTCATTTTTAAGTTCTTCATTTTGCATGAATATTCCCCATCCAATTTTATCTTTATCTCATTAAATCACACAAGACATGCTAGGGAAAAGGATAAAACATAGAATTTTCACAAAAAAAGATAATCCAACGGATACCTCTAAATATAATAGCTAATGAATCTACTTTAATTTGTAAAAGAAAATACCCATCATGCTACTATAAAAAATAATTTTAAATAACCCTATAAACTCATATACAAATAACCTATTATGCTATGAAAAATAACTAAGAACCCCCTAAATTTATGAAGTAAAACTAAATAACCCTCTAAACTTGTATGTAAATTACCGACCTCCATCATCATTTAAAATAAAAAGAAATATCTCCTGGAATATGCACACAAAGTTACCAACATCTACTATTATAAAAGAAAATAAATGAAAGTGTCTCTGTATATGCTTCTTAACCGACCTCCATCATCATTTAAAATAAAAAAAATATCTCCTGGAACATGCACACAAGTTACCAACTTCTACTATTATAAAAGAAAATAATTGAAAGTGTCTCTGTATATGTTTCTAAACCACATACTTCTACCATTAATAATATACTCTCAAAAAAATCTATTCCGACATGTAAGCATACAAGTCATACTCGAACTACCTTTAGTGATAAAACTAATTACAACAAAATAAATGATAATTTCTTAAATTTTTAATTAAGACAAATTATTGAAATTTTGGGAAAAAAAATCAACCGCATTATATATTTACGAATGGATGGAGTATAAAGACTAAATCAAAGTACTAATTGTTAATTATATTCTATCATAGATGGATAAGGATAGAGAAAATATTTATATGAGTATTCTATTAGAGTATAAATTAATAAGAGAAATTAAAGATTATCAACTTTGGTTAGGTGTGAGTCCTAAATTTACCTATAAGTTTCTAATTTTATTTATGTTAAGCCGTTAACATTCCTAGCCCATGTAAAATCATGATTGCACGAGGTTGATTCAATGGCAAGGACTATAGAAAATATAAATTCTAGAAATTTTCACAATATTGAAAACCATCTCATTGTCAATTTGTAGACTAAAATCTTAATAGTCATTTGATCCATTATGATTTTTAATAATTATACATCTTTGCCATTATAAAAACTAGCGCGCCGTAGAATTTAGCATTAGGCTTCCAAAAAACACTACTAGCCGCAATAGCACGCTGTAGTGCGCTATTTCGTACTGCAATAGTGTTAGTGTCATGTTTGTAGAAATGCTATAGCAGCGCCAGCGCATTGTTTTGTACTATGACATCTAGCTTACTCATCTCTACTTTTACGAAAGTACTATAAATAACTCTCTAAATTTGTATTTAAATTAGAACATTTGTTATTATTTAAATTATCACATTTGTTATTATGATAGATACTCTAAAGTAAAACCTTAATTCATATCTAAATTACCCACCTTTTGACTTTGATAGATAAATAAACATTTATTGTTTTAACTACTCGCATCTACCACTACTAAACAAAAACAAAACAAGCAAACCATCATGTAAATTACCACTATACTATATGTATTAAATAATATGTATATAATCAACTTATACCTATATTAATTTACTTACCAATATTGCAACTGATGTGGTTTGGGCTGGATAGGCGGCAGCTTCTTGTTGATGGCATTTAAGCACGACAAACCTTATGTAAGCTATAGTATCGGTGTAGTTTTTTCCTATGATGAGAATCGTGGGTTTATCAATCCATAGAAATGATCAAATAGAGAATGAATATCTCAAGCTTAAGGTAAACACTAGTTTAGAGATTATGTAATCTAATTCTATGTCTAATCTACCTCTAATTCCATGTCTAATCTAGTTAGAGTTAGATGATAAGCAATTAGAACACAACTAGAACAACTAATCAAAAGGATATTAATCTAGCTTTAATTAGATCCAAAACAAGCATGATAGGCACATCAATAAGATTAGAGCAACGAGATAACTTGCAACTCAAGGCAGATATAAGCATGATCAAGCATGAACTTCATAGCATGATTAAACCAAGATAATCAACCAAACCCTCTCAATCGAATTTAACCTTTCTCTCATCCATTTGTCACGTGGAATGGGATAATCGACGAGAAGCTCTCATAAGGCATACATGATTAGTTCTCAACTCTAACCATTAATGTAGTCTAGTAACATGATCAACATAACAAGGACTTCTAATCACCATAATTATAAGAACAAGCTACGGAACCATATCATCAATAAGCAAGGTCAAAGATCAAGATTACTAGAAGAACATAACCCTTAAGTACATGGTCAAGAACATGATGAACTAGATAAGAACATAATAATTAGAACAAAGATCAATGCTTTATTGATAAACATGTCAAAGTTATAACCACAATTATACCTCCAATAAGACCACAATGATATAATTAGGCCTCAAGAGCTAAGTAATTAGAGATCCATGCAAGCCCTTTAATTACCTCCAGAAACAAGAAGAACTCTAATCCCTAAACTAGAACTCGACCCACAGTTTTCCTCTTGGTAGATGTCCCTCCCTTCTCCTCTATGCCTTAATAATGAATTGGATGCTCCATCTCGAGGCCTAGCCCCTCTTTTTATACCCTGGAGGAGGTACCGAAAAAAAAGGAAAGCACGAACCGATGTAGGAACAGGTGGGGTTGGCCGACCTAGGGGGTAGCTCAGCCGAACCAGCTCTTTCCTTTGGCCAATAACTTCAATCTTTGAATATGCCAAATCTTTCACGTTTAAGCATATCTTGTTGACATCCCTAGATCTTATAGCAAAAACCTTGCATAACTTTGTTGATAAGGCCAAATGTAGGATGGTCCTCAAAGATCTCATCCAAAAGCTTCTAGAAGAAGGGGGGCTCAGCTGACCGGGGGGGGGGGGGGGGGGTAGGTAAAGTTGGCCAACCTTGCCTATTCTCCTATTCTGATGGCTGCTGTGCTTCATTTTTCTCTGTTCCTTCTTTCTCTCGAGGTGGATCAAAAATGGAGCTTCAAAATAAGTCTTAAAACCTGCAAATTTTCAGTATTGCATAAGATCAAAACAATATTGCAAAAATCCACAATTAGTGATAAATGTTAGTGAAGGTATAGTCAATATAGAGCGCAAACATTGCCTAAGATGGGGTCACAGAGACCGGATTGGGCGTAACGATAGGGGTGCATTAGTGAAGGCGATTGCTCTAGCAACGCTTCTTACAACTTCATCGACGACATGTGTAGGTATGTAAAACCCTAAGGTGGCATTTGCATAATGAGATAAAGGCGTGCTGGGGTGGGATAGGGAAATGGGGGTGTGAGATAGATTTTATTCTATATTTGGCTGAAGGGCTAAGGAAATAGACGTGAGAGTATATTGCTATTATGTACCCCAATTTTATACCCCTAGCCCTAGCCCTAGCCCTAGCCCCAACCCAACACAATCCAAATGCCATCTAAGCTGGTTCCCACATGGTGAGACTAGTGAGCATTCTGGGAGGGGGTGACTCTGATGGCCTGGCTAGAAGTTAGTGATGACAAGTGGGCCCGACCTTTCATCAGCACTCTAGATATTTAGGAGGGTAATTGTGGAAATTATCTGACATGAGTAGCATACAAGACAATAGATGTGGTACAAGTAAACTTTTGTCATGGAACAGAGAGGCTCATGTTTTTTCTAGTGGCATTATCCTTGATAGCTTATTAGTGAAATCGTTTGCAAGTACTTGTATGCTAAATCGCATATATTTTTTATTGAGGCATTAAAATATTCTTTGGATCATAGCATATTTTTTATAAAACTAAGGACCATATTGATATTGTGGAATATATATTTGAACAAAATAAATTATATTCAAAATGCACTGGAAGAATATTTATTTATCCTTTTTGTTGTAGGTTTATCAGCAACGAGCTAAAGATGATGCAAGCCTTCCTTAGGGCAGCTGACCGGGCACGGGAGAATACTGGGGTGCTCAAGGCATACCTAGAGCTGATCCGTGACTTGGCCTATGACATCGAAGACTCCCTCGAGGAGTTCATGGTTTTCATCAAGCACAAGAACCTCATGCAGCAACTTCTCAGCTTGCGAAAACGTCATCGCATAGCTGTCCAGATACGCACCCTCAAACAAAGAGTCCAAGAGCTGAGCCAAATGAACCAAAGGTACAATGCGATCAAGCTCACACCATCCATCTCCAGCAATGTGATAGGTGACATGGAGCTCTCTCGGAATTTCACGGCTCTAAATGTCGAGGAAGCCCAGCTTGTTGGTTTGGATGAGCCAAAGAAGAAACTAATTGAGTTAATAATAGCCAAATCGAAGGCACCCTTGGAGCATGTCTACAGTGCTGGTCCAAGAGTGGTATCCTTTGTTGGGATGGGTGGCCTTGGCAAGACAACTCTAGCAAAGAAGGTGTTTGATAGCAAGGATATCAGTGACTTGTTCAGCATCCGTGCTTGGATCACAGTGTCACAGTCATTTGACCAGAAGGAGCTTTTTAAGGAGATGATCAAGCAGTTCTTTGGAACTGAGTCATTGAACAAGCTCTTAGAAGAGCATAAAGGGCAGGTACTGGAAGTCAGACATCTTGCTGGCTACATATCCGGAAGACTTAAGGAGACAAGGTACCTTATTGTTTTGGATGATGTTTGGACCATTGATGCATGGAATCTCATCAAGGTTGCTTTTCAAGATAGTGGTACGGATGATAGTTGTGTGGTAGTGACTACAAGGAATGGTATATTAGCTGAACATTGTAGTCTCCCATCACACATCCACCACCTCGAATTCCTAGGGAAAGAAGAGGCAACAACCTTGTTTCTGAAGAAGGTAAATAAAAGTCTTGATGACCTGGAGAAACATATAAATACTAAAGGAATAGTTGAAAAAATACTGAAGAAATGTGGGGGACTACCACTTGCCATTCTGACAATTGGAGGCCTACTTGCCAATAAGGACACAGGGGAATGGAAGGGTCTATATGAGCAACTCCCTGAGGACCTTGTTAGCAATCCAAGCCTTGATTCGCTGAGGCAGGTGGTTAGTCTTAGTTACACCCACCTGCCTTCATATCTGAAGCCTTGCTTTTTACACCTCAGCATCTTTCCTGAAGATTTTGAGATTGAAAAGAAACACATAGTGAATAGGTGGGTAGCTGAAGGGTTTATAGCAGATGACACAGCCACAAAAACACTTGAAGAAGTCGCTGAAAGTTACTTCTATGAACTCATGAGCCGAAGCATGATTCAACCTTCAAAGCTAGATAATTTGGGGAATGTGAAGGCGTGCAGACTTCATGACATTGTTTATGATATTGCAGTGTCAATCTCTACGCATGAGAACTATGCAGCTATTCCTGGAGGACGCATGCCTACCATAGCCACACGAAGAAGCATCCGGCATCTATCATACTTCTCAACTGGGAAAATGGATGCTGGTATGGACTTAAGCCGTGTTCGTTCTTTTACATTGTTCAGTGAACCTCTGGATCCCGTAGCATCACTTATTTCAGCCCAATTCAAGATGTTGAGGGTTCTGGATCTCAAAAATTCTAAGTTCAACCCAAGGCAACGAGATATAAAAAAACATAGGATTGTTGCTACACCTGAAGTACGTGCATTTTCCTAGATCGTCGTATATTAATGCGCTTCCACGATCTGTAGGGAATCTTCGAAACTTGCAGACTTTGGATATACGAAGGTCACATATTGCAACCCTACATTCAGAAATCACTAAACTTGAAAGTCTCCGTAGCCTCCGATGTAGCAGAATATCGGTTATGAACAGGCCTAGGCCTGGCATTAAGGTGCCAAAAGGAGTAGGAAGTTTGAAACAGTTACAGATACTGGAGAAAGTGGATATTACGCTAACAAGTAGGAAAGCTGTTAAAGAGCTAGGGGAACTGACTCAGCTGAGGAAGTTAGTTGTGAGAGGGGCAGGGGCCTTCGACAAAAAAAGCAAGGCATTCTGTGAGGCTGTAGAGAAGCTATCCTGCCTCCGTTCCCTTAGTGTGGGCACCGTGGGCACTAATGATGAGCTGAATATGTTGGTTTCCTTTGCCTCCCCTCTTCTCTCTCTTGAAAGGCTCAAATTGAAGGGCCGCCTTAGGGAGATATCTGCATGGGTTGCTAAATCCGTGAACTTGGTGAAGATTGACTTGAACTATTGTAAGCTCAAGGAAGTGGAGGCCTTGGCTCAACTGCCCAACCTGATGCAACTCCGTCTTTTTTATGATGCATGTGGTGCTGAGAAATTAGTGCTCCACGAGCACGCATTCCCAAAGCTGAGAATCCTTCAGCTTTATGGTTCATCGAGCCTGATGGAGGTGGAATTTGAGGAGACTACCACACCTAACCTGGAAAAGATAAGGATCGAGCATTGCTATCTAGTAGCAGGAATCAATGGTATCAAGCACCTTCCAAAACTCAAGGAGATCTATATTAAGGGAGCTAGAATGGCGCAGCCATATGTCTTAGAGTTAGAAGAGGAAGTGAACAAACACACGAATCACCCTCTGCTGCAAACGCTGGGCCGTAGACGCGCAAACCCTGAAGAGTCTGAGGTAAAGGTGGAAGTTACGGAGTCGATTTCTGAACCAGGGGAGACCTCGCAGTCTTGATCTGTCTTTAAATGGCGCCAGCCTGGACAGTCCACGACAGGTCAGCCCTTTCTCCTGCACACTGCAATGGATGGGCTTCATTCTTCTTTCAGAGACACCGCTCCGTCATATTGAAGTATCTCCTGCCATTTGAGCTATTCCATCAATTTGTATCATTGTATCTTATATGGTTGTTTACTATTGTGTGTAATAATGTGGCCAACAGACTTGTAAACTGTGTTCCTCAGCATGCATGCTCATGTCTAGTCACAACTGTTCTGTCTGTGTGTCTGTCAGTATAAGCTTGCTGTCGCTGGTGCTTGGCCTTGTGTGTATTCTCATCAGACATTCTATTTGTAAATCAATGCGAAACTGTTGTGTGCAAGGGCTTTTCTTCTTGATGAATCAGGATAGTGTTTTCTTTTCGTGTATGAAACTTGGCATCTGAAACTCTGAATTCAGCAACAGCCCCTATGTAAACAGATTGCACAATCAAACAACAGTGAAGTTACTTTGGCATCTCCTACAGCTAGAGCATCCAGATCTTTTGGACATCTCTTCTCCATTAAGTCCTTGCTCTGATCGGCAGCAGCAGGTACATGTCTCTTTCACCGAGCCATTAGCAAGACAGAGGATCGGCCAACAGCAGAAAGGTTAACTACCGGCGGAGCGACAGGGCGGCGGTCGTGGTTGTTGGATCGTGCGGTGGAGATACGGAAGCGCACCACGTTATCATGCCTGCCCGGGGCAACAACCAGTACAGTCTCACCGGCAGCAGGTAGCAGGTGTTCGACCGCGGCCTCACCGGCGATGTCGACCACAGGCGACCGCACCGGCGCCAGGCCGCACGTTGTCCTGCTCCCGAGCGCCGGCATGGGCCACCTGGTCCCGTTCACCCGCCTCGCCGTCACGCTGTCAGCCGGCCACGGCTGCGACGTCTCCGTGGTCGCGGTGCTCCCCACCGTGTCGTCCGCGGAGTCCCGGCACCTGGAGGCGCTCTTCGCGGCGCGCCCGGCCGTGCGCCGGCTCGACGTCCGCCTGGCCCCGTTCGACGAGTCCGAGTTCCCCGGCGCCGACCCCTTCTTCCTCCGCTTCGAGGCCATGCGCCGGTCCGCGCCGCTGCTCGGCCCGCTCCTCGCCGCCGCGGGCGCCGCCGCGCTCGTCACGGACGTCGCGCTCGCCTCCGTCGTCCTGCCCGTCGCCAGGGAGCGCGGCGTCCCGTGTCACGTCCTTTTCACGTCCTCCGCCGCCATGCTCTCCTTCTGCGCCTTTTTCCCCACCTACCTCAACGCCAGCCGCGGGGGCGGCGGCGTCGGCGACGTCGACGTCCCCGGCGTGTACCGGATCCCGAGGTCCTCCGTCCCGCAGGCGCTGCACGACCCGAAGCACCTCTTCACGCAGCAGTTCGTGGAGAACGGGCGCGGCCTCGTGGACGCCGCCGGCATCCTCGTCAACACGTTCGACGCCTTGGAGCCGGAGACCATCGCGGCCCTGCGGGAAGGCACGGTGGTCCCCGGCTTCCCGCCGGTGTTCGCCGTGGGGCCGCTTCTCCCGGCGAGGTTTCCAGCAGAGGAGGAACACGCGAGAGATCCAGCCGGTTACATGCGGTGGCTCGACGCGCAGCCGGCGCGGTCGGTGGTGTACGTGAGCTTCGGCAGCCGCAACGCCATTTCGCCGGACCAGCTCCGGAAGCTCGCGGCGGGGCTAGAGGCCAGCGGCCACCGGTTCCTGTGGGTGGTGAAGAGCACGGTCGTGGACAGGGACGACGCCGCCGGTCTCGGAGAGCTGCTTGGCGACGGGTTCTTGGAGCGGGTGCAGGGGCGTGCGCTGGTGACCAAGGGGTGGGTGGAGCAGGAGGAGATCCTGCAGCACGTGTCCGTGGGCCTGTTCTTGAGCCACTGCGGGTGGAACTCGGTGACGGAGGCCGCGGCGTCCGGCGTGCCGGTGCTGGCGTGGCCGAGGTCCGGGGACCAGCGCATCAACGCCGCCGTGGTAGCGCGCGGCGGGCTGGGCGCGTGGGAGGAGCGGTGGAGCTGGAATGGTGAGGAACGGTTGGTGAGCGGGGAGGAAGTCGCCGAGAAGATCAAGGCCGTGATGGCAGACGAGGTGGCGGGGAAGAAGGCGGCCAAACTCGGTGGCGCGGCTGCGGCGGCCACCGCCATTGGCGGCACGACCTACCTCAGCTTGGCAGAGTTCGTTGGGCGGTGCCGCGACTCTCATTCCTGAGAAATTCTCAGGTCCTGTTTGGTTCACGTCGTTTTTGGTCGGGATCTGTTCACGTCGCTATTTGGTCCCTTGTCACACTGTTTGGCACTGTTTTTGGGTGGTCCTGTTTGGATCACGGCGCAATCAAATTCGAACATATAGAATTACAACGGGAGTGCACTCCCGCACGGAGTGCACCCTTGACAGTGTTATGCAGTCCCGCTGTACGTGCTGCTTGCTTTTCATGTTACGACCAAACAAAAGTTTGTTTTTACTTCCGCCGTAACAACTAGTGCGCGCAACCAATTCCATTCCCGCTACCGCACTACACCTTGAAACAAACAGCACTGGTTCTTGTGACTTCGCATTTTATTTCCTTACCTGGATGGTGTGATACTGGTACCGTTGGCACGTTTTTATGGAAACTAGACAAAATGCACGTGCGCATGAGTAAAAAAATATAATATTTATCTAATGGAAGTTCGTATAAAATATTATGGTAGTTTGTTCATTTATCATCGTGACTAATAATTATTGATTAAAACTTACATTCCTCATCCATGAGCCACGTGTGACTGTTATAATTATTATTAATTTGTTATTAATTTGTGATTATAATTATTAATTTTCTCTATGAAAAAACAAAAAAACTAAATTCAACCTTAGGCCGGCTCAAACCCTAACCCTATCCCACTCGGCACTACGGCCTCCCTCGGCTCAAACCCTAACCCTATCCCACTCGGCACTACGGCCTCCCTCCCCCTCCTCCTGCTCCCGCCCTGCCCCCGATGTTCCTCGGGCCCTAGCTCGGGGTGCCTCGGCTCGCTGCCCTCCTCCCGCCTGCTGCGGCTCCTCTTCCTTCTTCGTCTGGAGTTTGTTGTTGCCGCGTTTCCCATTTCTTAATGGGTTTTCTTTCACTTTTGTTGTTTTGCAGAAGCGGGCTTCGTCCTTTTTCTTCCAGCCTGTTGGAACCGATTAATGAAGCTACGGTGTTGATGTGAGCTTGTTCAATTATAAATATAAACCTGTTTTTTCATAATTGCGGCAACGATTTGGTACTATTATAGTTGTGTATGTTTTATTCGTTTGCCATTGTTGGGCCTCTGTCTATTTCATTTTGATGGGCTAAGACTATGCTTTCATGAATGGAGGCAGGTTTGATCTGGTTTAGAGTCCCATCTGATTGGGACTAATTCGGGGTAGAACTCGGGTAGATGAATCTGCGGTGAAAAAAACCACGATTTTTGGCAGAAACTCGTAAGAATATGCGTAAGAATTTCGTGCCATCGTAGCGAGGAGGCTGTGTGGAAAAGATTAAATGGTGGAAATAATTTATATATTAATTGTTAATCTCAGAAGAAGCTTAACTGGATAAGCTTTGTGGACCCATGCATCGTGGGGACCGCATATGTGTTTCGATCTAAACTCTAGATCGATCGATCCAACGGGATTCAAGGTTGGGTACATAGTTAGGTTTGATTATGTTTAGGTGAGAAATAATTTTTTCTAAACTCGCTTTTTTATATGGTAGAAAAGCAGCAACACGCGATTTTTGATACATCGGATTCGCTAGCTGATTGTATTTGAGGCGTTGATCTATCTGGAGAGAGAAAGCTACAGGACGGTGGGTCCAGGCGATTTACTCCAGCTACTCGGCGTTCTTCGGAACTCACAAGGCCTGTTCTGTTCTGTCTTCTTCTCGGCGGTGACGACGAGGACGGCATGGGCAATTCCCATGGCCGTGAGTGTTGATATTTTTTTTCTCTTTTTGTTTGATTGTGTTTTCTTTTAAATATGATTTTCATTATACATGCGTTTTCACATGTATTTTGGTGGTGTAGCTGCACCTATCAGATATGTTTTTGGTTTTTGCACGAGTGATTCATCCAGAGTAATTTGTCCCCCTCCCTTGTTAGTAAATTCAAGCTACTCTGATTCGTACTTTTCGTTGTGGTTCAGCCTATTTTCAGCAGTTTTTGGCCGTTATTTGTAAAGATGAAAATAAAACAAATTTTGGTGCAAACAGGGGTAAATGAGTTTATTTTCGGCGGCTTTGCCGGGACGCAGAAATCCCGTGGGTGACCTACAACTGAAGGTTTATTTTCGGCTGCCAGGGCCAAGTGGCCGTACAGTATGCCACTACCGTTATTACAGTGTGCTACAACCGTAATTACGGTATATCACCATCGTAACTATAGTGTGTTACCGTCTTTACTGCAGTGTTCCACCACTGTACTTACAATGTGCCACCACCGTAATTACAGTGTGTTACTGCCGTAATTATAATGTGTTATGCTATAACTACAATGTGCCGCTGTAATTACAGTACGCCATCACTGTAATTACAGTGTGTTGCCGCTGTAATTATTTTTGACAACTCATAAATATGTGAGTGTTTTTAGAACGTAAAGAAAAGGCTATCAAAAATTATTTTGATGTGTATTAATATGAAAATGTGTTGATCTAATTCTTCTCGGTGCTTAAATATTATCCTCTGATTTTTGTAAGGCTGACTCATTTGTTTAGAGTGTTTAGCTATGACCGGACCCTGTATACTTTCTGCATCTGGTTTAGTCCAGGTAACTAAAAAAATTAGACCATAGATTGAAATACAAGGGCTTGAAAATTCGTGTGATGGGACTGGACGAAACACTCGATTTTTACGAAAGGCAAAATCATGTGTTTTTTCATCTTCAAACAACAGGTTGTTACTTTGGACTCAAACAACCGACAAATAGATAGACAAACTCGTGCCAAACAGTAAATATCTCCAGACTATCCGATGTCTAGCACGGACTGTCTAGTGATGGACAGAGAGCTCAGAAACTCTAGTGGCGTCCGAGGGAGATAACTATCATGATTATGTGGTGATGAACGACAAGGTTTATAAGCAAACTAGCAAAGGATAACTATCGTAATTACGTGACGAAGAACGACTAGTTTAAAAGCGAACTAGCAAAGGAACCGTCGACGGCCTCACACAAGAAGGACCCCGTCAGGATACGGATGCCGGCAGCGTGCCTTATGTTATTAGGCTGTCTCCAATGGTCCTCCTCATCCACTTTTTCAAAACACTATTTCAACTACTTTCCTCTTTGTCCAGTGCAACATTTATGTCAAACAGTGCCGAACAGTGTTTTGAGGAACCATTTGAGACTCCCCATTGGGGACAGCCTTAGGGCGCCATCTCTGGTCGAAGGAAAATTAAGGTTTAGAGAGGAGATAATATGAGAAGTAGAGTACATCAGATTTGATTCGGTTGTGAATTGTCCTCAATTGGCCGTATTCCTTTATATTTATAGGGAGAAAGGTCTGGACCCTTGTACAAATCGTAATCCAACTATATCATGCACAAACAGCGAGATTCTACTTACCGGACTATCCGGTACCCTCTACTGAACTATCCGACAATGCCAGACTCTACGGCCCTGTCCACCGGATAGTTCGGTGAGTGGCTATTGGCAGGCCTGCCCAATTTGGTGCTGAACGGTACCATGTACCCACATCGAACCATTACATCGACCATTCCGGTGCGCTTGTGTGACAACTTTGAATGAGCAATTTTGGGTGCATATAATTCTTCCATTCCTTAGTGTTTAATGGCAAATGAGCAGTGCTCAATCGTCTCATGTTTTTCTTATGTTGATTATTTAGGGTCCGTTTGGCTGCGGTGGGTTTGGGATAGGGATAGAGAAATTCTATCCCACCCACCCATCTATTCCCTATCCCACTTCATCCAATACTCACAATCATTTCCCTATCCTTTTAACCAAACACGGTATAAAATTTATCCCACCCCTTATTTTCTTTTCCCACCCTTTATTTCTCTGTCTCTGTCCCAAGCCAAACATGCCCTTAGTGTGTGTTTTAAGGAAACGGAGCTTTATTGAAGCTCAGGAGCAGATTACAAGGAGAGAGAACTAGGTCTCTCCTAGTTCAACATTTTGCAAAATATTGAGGATCACACAATGGTCATCACTTGAGCAAGCTCTACATTGTAATGCCTAGCTTGTTTTGCTAGGTAAGTAGTGAGCAGCTTGGTTGTTTTGCCGTCTAATCTTCTTGAAGCTCCAATGGCCCACAGTGGCCATGCTCTTGATGTCTGCTGCAATAGGGCGAAGTCTCCAGTGATCTAGTCCACCGCATCCTGTTGGTTTCCAGATTGCAGAGTATAATGTGGGAGTAGCTGTGAATTGGTGTAGAATGTACTGCATTGCTGTTGAAGATGAGAGCTGAAGATTGCAGCCAATTTTAGGAAAATTAATAAAAATCCAAATTCGGTAGGAATTAGTGCTACCTTTATCGTATTTTTTAATTTATAACTAAAAATAAATTCCAAAGCTAGTAATTTTAAAATGTTGAACTCCAGTTATGGAGTAGAGTATGAAAATTTTTGTTACAGTATTTGGGTGAATCCAGTTCTACTCATATAGTCCTATGTTGCTAAATTCTGATTTAGAAGTTTTAATTCCCCTTTAATATTTGTGTTCAAAAGCGAGAAAATAAATCATGCAGAAGATAAATTATGAACAAGTTTGCGAGGTTATAATTCTTCAAATGAATTGTCGCTCTTTCTAACATTGCCTACTCTTTCCAAAGGGACTTGGCACCTACTTCGCCGCCTGTGCTAAGTCATGCAGTTGTCCAAAAATAAACAAGGTAGAGATATCGGAAAATATGCAAGCAAAGTTCAAGCATCACACCTCTAGGATGTAGCCACCAGTCCAGACTCCACGGTCCAAACTGCACACCTACACAGAGCGCCTCCCCCCATTGTTCTTGTTCGACCATGTCGTCCTCACTGTCACTGCCCAACTCCAGCTCCGGCGATTGCCTGGGACTGCCAACCACGCCATCACACATCGTCCTCCTCCCGAGCGCCGGCATGGGCCACCTGGTCCCGTTCACCCACCTTGCATTGTTATCTGCAACTGTATGCATTGTATTCTGCAAGGATGATCAAGACTCTGGCTATAGCATGTTTTGCTAGGCAGTGAGCACCTTGGTCGTACTGTCGTCTAATCTTCTCGAAGTTCCAATGGCCCACATGCAGTGGCCACGCTCTTGATGTGTCTGCTGCAAAGGGGCGAAGTCTCCAGTGATCCAATCCACCGCATCTTGTAGGTTTCCTGATAGCAGAGTGTGCAGGAGCATCTGTGAATCGGTGTAGAATGGTGGCGACTCAGCGGAATGGCTAATCAGTCACACTCACACCAAGCTCTTTGGCGTGACATAGGGTGGGTCATGCTAAGCCTATTGCAATATCTCAATTTTTTCATGACACGCCAAATAGTTTGGTGTGACCATACATTCAATCATGCCAAAAATATTGCGCGTTTTCAATGTATTATTAATAAAATTTTAGTTTAAAAAGGAAATATAATAAAAAATCAAATTTAGTAGAAATGAGTCCTAAGATTGTTGTATTTTTTAATTTATAACTAAAAAATTTCAAAGTGAATAATAATTTCAAAATGTTGAAGTCCAGTTATGAAGTAAAGAGTTCGAAAATATCTGTTGAGGGTGAATGGGTGAATCCCGTTCTACTCCTATCTTATTATTACTAACTAGAGGTTTTTTTTAGCCGCAACGTTAATCCTCACGTGCTCTATAAAAAAGATAATCCTAAAATTTTCGACAAAAATCAAAAACATCTAACCATTAATTTGGCGTCATGTAATTGTTACCACTGGATATGTATTCTAAAATAATCTCTAATAGTTTGTTCAAAATTACCCACTACACCACGGATCGTGACCCATAGGAGAGGCTGGTAAATAAATCAACAATATTGTCGGCATGACAGGGCGCCCTGCTTGTGTGTTTGTCGCGGCAGCGCACACCCCGGCCGTCCCCGTGGTGTCAGCAACGAATGCGGGGGACGTGAACCGGACATGACCCCGGAGGAGACAGTGCTAATCCAAGGGATCGTTACGAGATTGGAAACTAATGCATCATAGACAGCATCCGTAGCCCAATCAACGAGCAGCGTAGGTACCTCTCAAACATCATAAACATGCATGTGGAAATTACTTAGATGCATAGGAGTATATTCGTATTTGGTTTGTGTGGTGGCACACAATTTATGTTTGCAATGAGCTAAATTTGCCCTCCAGCTTCCGAACCTCGGAGCAGTAGGCGTCCATGGTCGAGCAACTCCAGTCTTTTTTGTTGACTTGATTTATGGCCATTATCGCTAAGTCCCTGTATATCATCAATATCTTTATCCCGAGCGAGTTTGCGATTCCAAGCCCGTGAAGGAGGGCTTCATATTCTGGAGCATTGTTTGATGCTTTGAAGAGTATCTGTAGAACGTACTTCAGTTGCTCCGCAAGTGGACTGATGAACAAGACTCCTGCCCCAGCCCTGTTGATTTTCAATGAGCCGTCGAAATACATCGTCCAAAACTCAATTTTCTCAGGGTGCTCTAGGACTTGATGTTCTGTCCTTTTCGTGATGAAATCAACCAGTGCCTATGACTTGATAGCGGTACTTGGCTTGAATTCTACCTAGAATGTTCCTAGTTAACATGCCCATTTGGCAATTTTGCACGTTGCCTCTCTTTTGTGCAGTATGTCACCGATTGGGAATTCAGAGACCACCGTCACCTTGTGCTCATCAAAATAGTGGCGTAGTTTGCGTGCTGAGATCAATAATGCGTATAGGAGTTTCTGCACCTGGGGGTATCAGGTCTTGGATGGCCCCAGGATGTTGAATCTTCTGGATGTGCCCCTCTTTCCTTTCTACCACCAGAGCTGTGCTGACGATGTGGGTGGTGCATGCTAGGTAAAGCAAGAGCTCCTCTGCTGGCTGCCCTCCCTCGCCTCTTCAAGGGGTGCCACGAGGACCGGTGGGCTAGTCAAGAACTTCTTCAGGGAGTCAAGAGCTTGCTGAGCTTCATCTGTCCACTGTAACTTGTCAAACTTCTTCAGTAGCTTGAAAAATGGCAGATCCCGTTCACCCAATCTGGAGATGAATCTTCTTAGGGCCGCCATGCATCCCGTCAGCTTCTAGACATGCTTCTGGGATGTCGGTGCTTCCATCTTTAGTATTGCTCGATGGGACATCAAAGACGCACTTCTCTAGATTTAGCTTCCAACGGAACAATCTCAGGTTGTTGAAAGTTTTTTCGAGATCTGATATGAATCTTCATCTCTATTGGTTTTGATAACCATCGACGTAGGCCTCCAACGAATTTGTCATTATTCATTAACTGACTAAGTCGAGACCAACATTAACATCTATAAGTTATTGTATTGGTAGGGATGTAATTGGATCGAATACAGATGGATATCATTGATATCATATTTCTTTTTATAGATTTTCATCGGAGTCGGATACGAATACGGATACCTGCCTTCTAGATATATACTAATACGGATTGTTTCGGTTACGAATACGAATACATGTGTATCGAATATGGAACAAGTCGGATGCGAACAATGTCGAGCACGAATATTTTCTCAGATATTAAGTGAAAGCAATAACCATATATATCACACTTGTTGTAATCATTTTTGTACTCCATGAATCTAATTATAACTAGATTATGCTTAAAGAAGCAAATAAACTATAGATGACAATATCCTTCACAAAAATACATACACATACAGACATATAGCATAGCTAAGCTAAACGTCTCTCAAACACTCGATTGTACGACATTCTAATTTATTGTGCATTCTGATTTATTTACCAATTGCACAGTGTGTTCTAACTTGTTAAAAGAGAACAATATATGCTAACATATTTACCAATATATGCTACTTGAATGAAAAATTAGAATCTATACATGGTAGAGCATTGTATCTATGAAATTGGTGTTTTCTTATATGTCCTTAGAGTGCATTGGACACTTTTGATTGATCTTCTTGTCTAGTATAGAGCAATATTAAATAAACTAGCAAAATCTCCGTGCGTTGCAACGGAAAAAAATTTTAAACACATTTAGATCAAATACATAAAAGAATGAGCCTCGTTCGACCATTTTCTGTTGATTACAAGCGAGTTGTAAGATGCTATCAATATCTTTTGATATACATAGAACGTAAAAAATGGTGTTTTTTTGTGACCCGGGCGTCCGTTTTCGCGTTGGCTTCGACTGCAGTCCGAATCGTGCTTACGAAGAAATTCTACGTCATATTGTTTCGATGATTCCCATTGATTGCCAGCGAATTTTACACTAATGTCAGTTGGGTTGGAAAGATTGTCATTTTAGCTTTCCATCAATATATAGACCGTTAAAAATGGAGTCCGTATGCGAGCGGAGCGTCCGTTTTCGCGTGGGCTGCTCCTGCAGTCCGAATTGGAGTCACGCGTGTATGGCCTGTTTCGATGATTCCCATTGACTGCAAGAGAATTTTACGGTGATGTCAATTGATTTGGAAAGATTATCATTTTAGCTTTCCATTGATACATAGAACGTCGAAAACGGAGTCCGTATGCAACCGGAGTGTCTATTTCGCGTGGGCTGTTTCTGCCGTCCGAATTGGAGTCGCATGTGTATGACCGGTCCCACATATCATAGATAACGGACCAAGAAACCTTATTTTCTTTAATATTACTAGAAAATATGCCCGTGCGCTAGGTATAAATGCATTTTGTGGGTCCTTTTCTTTTACGTCATTTACACGCGTTCTTCTCTATATGCACACATGCATATACATGTTTGTTGGGCCTGTTTAGGATTTGAATTGCTGTCAACGCGTCTGGTGAGGCTTGTGACACGATGAATTTCGATTCTGCTCGCACTTTTATGATTTTTGTGACCTGATTCAAAACGGTGGGCTCCTCTTGAGCTGCAACCAGCTTGGAAAATAGTGCGTTCGGTAAAATATCTGATTGTCGTGTGCATCCATTTATATGCTGATTTTAATTAGAAATAAGCAGACCCACTGTTTTTCCGTATACTCTCTCCACCCCATAATATAAGGCATATAAATTTTTAGCATGGAATAATTCATATCTTTTAAAATATATCATCAATACATCTAAAATTACTACCATCCGAAAGTAGTTTTGAATACAAATCTAAATATATAACATGCATACACTAAATATATATATTTTTTACTGAATTATTAGTTAAATACGTAAGACGGTTGATTTTTCTGAAAACATGCTCACTTTATTTTATGGGATAGAGGGAGTACTATTTTTTTAATGGAGTAGAAGAGTGATTTTGCTTTTTACAGTCTATAAATACTAAATGAATCAATTTTTTGAATAAACCTGCTTGTTCTCTCCTTGCTGAAAGCCTCTCTCACCTCTATTCAAGGCGGACATCCTTAGAAAGCCGACGACATCCCCACTCCCAGCTCCCTTCTCCTGCATCCTGCTAGCAACGGCTCCCCTGGCTTCCCCCACTCCCTCGTTCTCTCCTGGCTGAAAGCCTCTCTCACCTCTATTCACGGCGGTCATCTTTGGAAAACCGACGACATCCTCACTCCCGGCTCTCTCCTCCTGCATCCTGCTAGCGACGGCTCCCCCGGCTTCCCCCACTCCCGGCTCCCTCCTCCTGCATCCTGCTAGCGACGGCTCCCCCGGCTTCCCCTACCTTGGGATCCGGCTAGCACACGCATGACTCCTAGCGACGGCTTCCCCTACCCCGGGATCTGGCTAGCACAAGCATGACTCCTCCTCGTCCCGGCCTCCCGGGAGGACACTGGCTGGCCGGCGGCGCGCCTCCCCCTCCTATTCCGCCGGGCCTAACAGCAAGGTGGGTGTGGAAGCTCGACGACAGCCGTTCGTTTGTTCTCTGGTTTTCTTTACCCACGCTTGTCTGTGTTTCAAACGTGCTTGTCATGATTTATGAGTAGAATATTTTGATGTTCCATAATCGATTTGGTATTATTGTACGATGGTACTTGTATCTTGTAGCATGAGTATTTACTTTTGGGCCATTAAAGATTTATAAAAGGGTTATTGGACTATGTTATGTCCCTAGGAGTTGTTTTTGGGTCGTATTCGGATTGTGACGGACGAAAGGCAGGGTGACAGACCAAACGGGAGGCTAGGAGACTGCTAGGTGGACCTAGGACGGACCAGAAAACCAGAACCAAAAAATCTTATTTGCTTTAATATTAAGTATATAGATTAGGCAGAGATAACCTGTGCTACTTGAGCAATAAAACACTAATAACACAAACAAAAAAAGATTCATACAACTCAAATAGAGCACCAATCGGTAGATTATATGTTTAGAAAAAAATGGTACTATTTTTGTATTTTTTTGATTTAAGATAAATTAATTATAACTTTCTTCAAATTAAATCATATTTTATTAATTTTAGATATTAATGCATGTCTTCAATAATACACTATCCGATTCTAACATCCGTTATCCAGATTAAACGATATCCATCCTTCTTATATCCGAATAAACTATCCAAATCTGTATCCGATATCCGAAAAATGAGATCCGAATCACTATCCGAGCTTTTCGGTCAGTTGGTCAAACGAATAATATCCGTAACATTTAATTAGCTTATTGCTCGTGTGATACTGTAGAGTCAATGGTCTATTTTCTATATCTATATCTAATATCAAAGCAAATAAGGTTTCTTAATCCGTCGTGATAGACAGGCCCCGCCTGTCAGTCGCCCAGGCGGGCCCTCTTCGCCCACCCCGCACCGCGCGTCCGCGCCCCGACTCTCAACAACAGAATCCGAACAGGTCCCGCCTGTTCGCTCGCTCTCCTGTTCGTGCTCCCAAGCCTCGTGGGCTCTTGGCGCCCGTGACCCCCCCACAGTGTTTGTCAATCAAACCAATCCCCTCCACCGGCCCAAAAGACCGCGAGCAATGCATTAATCATTGTATAATATGTATATGAAAGAAAAATAATACCACATCGCCTGGAAATTTTTATTTGTGCTTGTTCATAGGTGTTCTACCAGATCCAAAGAAAACGCTCTGAGAAGCAAAGAATTAGACAAGAGATCGGCAAACATAGACAACCAATAGCAAAAACAATCCGATGGCCCCCAGTGGATACAAACGAGGCCCAAAACCAAAGTGAATATTCAGATTCGTCCAGTCCCAATGAGAAAAGAAATATGGGGGAAGCCAACAGCATCATCCTCAGGCATGAACTCCAAGAAAGTCACGAGGCGAACACCTGAGATCTGCTGCCGCAGGCGAGCACTCTGGGCTGGATCCGGGACGGAGGGGGGCGGAGGCAGACGCTTCAGTGTCAGCAGGCCCTCCCAGGCAGCAGCGAGCTTTCGGCCCTGGTGAGGGTGCTGGCGTACGGTCAACGGCCGGCCGGCCGGTGGTGGGATTTTAGCCGGCGTGCGAGAGACGGGTGAAAAGCAAAGTCCGAAACTCGGAAGAGATAAGGTTGGCCTGTTTGGTTGGGGGTGAGAACTCGCCACACATTCATGCTCAAATTTACCGTATGCTAATACTATGGGGGTAATTATGACACAGCTACCGTATGGATTTTTGTGGGGACTCCGTGGTGCTCAAAATATTTTTCCATTGCAAAACTACATATAAGTGTTTTGGATAGTTATATGTGTGAAATTCAAAAAAAAATATAGATATTAGTTGCCACTCTAAGACTCGCTCGTTGGTAACGAAAATCATCGAAACAATATAGCGTGGAATTTATTCGTGAGAGGACGATTCGGACAACGTAAGCAGTCCACACAAAAACAGACGCCCAGGTGGCATACAGATTTCATTTTTATGTTCTATATATCTATGGAAAACTGAAACGATAATTTTTTTCAACTCAACTGATACCGCTCTAAAATTCGTTTGTAGTCAAAGGAAATAGTCGAAACAATATGACGTGGAAATTATTCGCGAACCTGATTCAGATGGTAGGAGCAGCCGACATAAAAACTGATGCCTAGGTCGCATATAGACTTTGTTTTTGGCATACTTTATATTGTTCAAAAGCTAAAAAGATCATCTTTCTAACTCAACTAACGCCATCCTAGATTTCACTCGCAGGCAACGGAAAATTCAAAATAATATGATGTAGAATTTATTCGCAAACCTATTTTTATATATATTGATCTAGAGGTGTTTAAAGTTTTTTTTCTCCCGTTGCAATGTACGGTTGAAAAGCTTAAAAGATAATCTTTCTAACTCAACTAACACCATCCTAAATTTCGCCCGCAGACAATGGAAAATTCAAAACAATATGGTATAAAGTTTATTCGCAAACCTATTTTTATATGTATTGATCTAGAAGTGTTTAAAGATCGGTTGAAAAAGCTAAAAAGATAATCTTTGTGCCTCAACTAACACCATCGTAGATTTCGCCAGCAACTCGATCGCCGTGCAACTTTTGTGAAGCCGGCCGGCCGGAATCTACGATGCAGATCTAACGGGCAAGGTGATGAGCACGCACGCAGGAACGATCGCGATCGAACGTTCGAGCGATGGGCTAGCTTTGCCGAGACGACGTGCGGTGCGTTGGACAGATCATGGCGGGGTAGAGGCACAGATCCCTAGCTCCCTGCAGGCTGCAGCCTGCAGCCACCGTACTCGCAAAATTTATATGAAAAAATCAACAAAAAAAAAATGAATGGCTAGAGGATGCAAAGATCTACATACATATTAGATGCAAAAAATCTGTCCGAAACTTTATTAATAAAGTCGTACTCACAACATTTTGTAAGGTGGAGCTATAATAAACTTTGATACATATTAGATTTAATTGGTTCTGTGCCACACCTGTCTCATAAATGTTTTGAATTTGTTGTTGATTGTGTCTACTCCTATATATCTTTAAATTATTTTACAATAATATTTAAGAACTTGATTCTGATTGTTGAATACTCAGTTTACTACAGTAGTTTCCAAACAAAACAACCTAGCAGGATTTAAACGCAGATAGGTGTTTATTGATTTTTTTTCTTCTGTTGCACGAGCATTTTACTAGTTAACTCTAATATTATTTGTGTTCTGTTTCACATGTCGTGATTATATTGATCGTGGTTGCAGCCCATAATTGGTACGAGCTATCAATTCGATTTTCGGTAGCACACTGTCGCATTGTACAGTAATGGTTTGGTAGCACAGCATCGTCTGGTAAGGTGGAAATGCCGAGGGCAACTGCTATGTTATAGCCCGCCACCCTTCGTGCGTCAGATCACTCGCAACAACATATCGATCCCATTCCAACCCAACTACCAAGCAAAGTGTTCGATCATGGCCACGCCGGCAATGCACGAGAGCCCTGGAGAGCTGAACGGCGGCGGCGCAACGCCGCCGCACGCCCTGTTCATCCCCAGCGCTGGCATGGGCCACCTGATGCCAACCTTCCGCGTCATCGCCGGTTTGTCGAGGCAGGGCATCGACGTCTCCGTCGTGACCGTCCTGCCCGCCGTGTCGGACGCCGAGACCAACTACTTCAACGGCCTCTTCGCCGACTACCCCACCATCGGCCGCGTCGACATGCATCTCCTGCCGCTGGACGCCTCCGAGTTCAGGAACGAAGACCCCTTCTTCCTTCGCTGGGAGGCCCTGCGCCGCTCCGTCGTGCACCTCCTCGGCCCCATAATCGCCAGCGCCTCGCCGCCCATCACGGCAATCATCACCGACATCACCCTCACCTCCTGCGTCATCCCCATCGCCAAGGAGCTCCGCTTGCCGTGCCACGTCCTCTTCCCCACGGCCGCCACCATGCTCGCGGTCAACGCCTACTTCCCTATCTATCTCGACATGGCTGTGCCGGCGGCGGCGGCGGGCGTGGTCGGCGACGTCGACGTCCCCGGCGTGTTCCGCGTTCCTCGGTCCTCCCTCCCGCCGCCGCTGCTCGACGTGAACAAGCTCTTCACGAAGCAGTTCATCGAGAACAGCCGTGAAATCACCAAAGCCGACGGCGTCCTTGTCAACACGTTCGACGCCGTGGAGCCGGCGCCGCTCGCCGCCCTGAGAGGCGGCAGGATCGTCCCTGGGTACCCGCCGGTGTACACCATCGGCCCACTGAAGCCGCATGTTATTCCCAAAGCCGGTGAGAAGACGGCGGCACAGGGACGAGACGGGTCGCCCTCGCTTGTTGACGAGTGGCTAGGGCAGCAGCCGGCACGGTCGGTGGTGTACGTGTCGTTCGGCAACCGCAGCGCGGCGAGGCTCGATCAGATCCGGGAGGTCGCCGCCGGGCTGGAGGCCAGTGGCCACCGTTTCCTGTGGGTGCTCAAGACCACCAAGGTGGACCGGGAAGACGACGCCGAGCTGGCGGACGTGCTCGGCGGCGGGTACCTGGAACGCGTCCAAGGGCGCGGCGGCCTCGTGACCAAGGGATGGGTGGAGCAGGAGGCGCTGCTGAAGCACCCGGCCATGGGGATGTTCCTGAGCCATGGCGGGTGGAACTCAGCGTTGGAGGCAGCCTGCGCCGGCGTGCCGCTGCTGGTGTGGCCGCAGCTCGGCGACCACCGCGTGAACGCGATGGCGGCGGTGCGCGCGGGCATCGGGGCATGGGCGGAGCACTGGGGCTGGGACGGGGACGGGGACGGGGAGGAAAGCCTGGTCACCGGGGAGGAGATCGCGGAGAAGGTGAAAGATGTTATGGCCGACGCGGCGCTTAGGGAGAGCGTGGCGGTGGCCCGTCAGGAGGCCGCCAAGGCCGTCGCCGAGGGCGGGACGAGCTACCGTAACATGCGCGAGTTCGTTGGCAAGATCAAGCAGGGAGCTTGAGCAGCGAGCGAGCGAGACTACGCACAGACAGCGGACGTGGCACCGGCAGTTTGGTTCGTGGGCGCTTTCAGTATCTCCTCCATTGTCGGTCGATCGTCGGAGTGTGTGCTTCTTTTGTGTCGTAGTACGTGCTAGCGTCATCGCCGTGATGTGGACGTGCCGTCGTCCAGTGCTCCAGTCCATATAATTCTTCCATTCCATGGTGTTTAATGGCAGATGAGCAGTGCTCAATTGTCTCATGTTTTTCCTGTGTTGATTATTTAGTGTGTGTTTTTAAGGAGACGGAGCTTTATGGAGCAGTTTACAAGGAGGAGAGAGAACTCTCCTAGTTCAACATTTTGCTAGGTAAGTAGTGAGCAGCTTGGTCGATTTGTCTTCAATCTTCTTGATGTCTGTTGCAGTAGGGCGAAGTCTCCAGTGACCCAGTCCACCGCATCCTGTAGGTTTCCAGATTACAGAGTATGTGGGAGTAGATGTGAATCGGTGTAGAATGTACTGCAATCTTGTTGAAGATCAGAGCAGAAGATTGCAGCCAATTTCATGGACAACGCTTCAGGCTGAAGGTGACCTGTGCCTGTATGGTACACTCCGGCGACCTGCAACCATTGGGATTATTCAGTGCTGTACGTGTTGGGTTGTGCTTCTGGTCGAAGTTAATTAGGGCGTTGGATGTGGTAGCGACTCGGCAGAAAGGCTAATGAGTCACACTCACACCAAGCTCTTTGGCGTGGCTTAGGGTGGGTCATGGTAAAGCATATTGCAACATCTCAATTTTGTCACTCCAATGCTTATTGGCATGACACGCCAAATAGTTTGGTGTGACCATACATGCAATCATGCCAAAAATATTGGCGTGACTAAAATAGCAACCTTTTGAAAATTTTGTTTCTTGAATGTGTTATTAATATAATTTTAGATTAAAAGGAAGTTTAATAAAAAAAATCAAATTTGGTTGGAATGAGTGCTAAGGTTGTTGTATTTAAAAACTTATAACTTTCAAAGTTAGTAATTTCAAAATGTGGCAATCCAGTATGGAGTAAAGAGTTTGAAAAATCTTTCTTACAGTGTTGGGTGAATACAGTTCTACTCCTGTATTGCTAAATCCTGATTTAAAAGTTTTAATGCCCCTTTGCTGTTTTGTTCCAAACCGAGAAGATAAATCATGTACTGTAGAAGATGGATTATGGTTCCACTTAGTAACTGTTTGCGAGGTTATGAATTTTCGCTCTTTCTAACTTTGTCTACTCTTTGCAAAGGGACCTAATTGGCACCTACTTCGCTGCCTGTGTTAAGTCATGCAGTTGTCCAAATAAACAAGGCAGAGATATCAGAAGATGTGCAAGCAAAGTTCAAGCATCACACTCACACCTCTCTAGGATGTAGCCACCAGTCCAGACTCCAGACTGCACACCTACCGCTACCAGTAGTCCAGAACGCCTGCCCCCATTGTTCTTGTTCGATCATGTCCTCACCGTCACTGCCCAACTCCAGCTCCGGCGATTGCCCGGGACTGCCAGCCACGGCGCCATCGCACATCGTCCTCCTCCCGAGCGCCGGCATGGGCCACCTGGTCCCGTTCACGCGCCTCGCCGTCGCGCTGTCCTCCGGCCACGGCTGCGACGTCTCCCTCGTGACGGCCCTGCCCACCGTGTCGTCCGCGGAGTCCCGCCACACCGCCGCGCTCTTCGCTGCCTTCCCCGCCATCCGGCGGCTGGACCTGCGCCTCGCCCCGCTCGACGCCTCGGCCGAGTTCCCCGGCGCCGACCCGTTCTACGTCGGCTACGAGGCCCAGCGCCGCTCCGTGCCCCTCCTCCTCGGCCCGCTCCTCGCCGGCGCCGGCGCGTCGGCGCTCGTCGCGGACATCGCGCTGGCCTCCGTGGCCGTCCCCGTGGCCAGGGAGCTCCACGTCCCGTGCTACGTCTTCTTCACCGCGTCCGCCACCATGCTCTCTTTCAAAGCCTACTTCCCCACCTACCTCGACGGGCGGCACGGCGCCGGCCGTGGCGTCGGCGTCGGCGTCGGCGTCGGCGACGTCGACGTGCCCGGCGTGTGCCGCGTCCCGTCTTCCTCCGTCCCACAGGCGCTGCATGACCCCGATAACATATTCACGAGGCAGTTCGTCGCGAATGGCCGGGCGCTTGTGACGGCCGACGGTCTCCTCGTCAACGCCTTCCACGCCATGGAGCCGGAGGCCGTCGAGGCTCTGCGGAGTGGCTCCGTGGTCGCCGGTCTCCCGCCGGTGTTCGCCGTGGGGCCTCTTACGCCGGTGAACCTTCGGGAGGAGGCTGCAAAAGAAGAGGCGAATAATTACAGGGCGTGGCTCGACGCGCAGCCGGCGCGGTCGGTGGTGTACGTCAGCTTCGGCAGCCGGAAGGCCCTGGCCAGAGACCAGATCACGGAGCTCGCCGCGGGGCTCGAGGCGTGTGGCCACCGGTTCTTGTGGGTGGTGAAGGGCGCCGTCGTGGACAGGGACGACGCTGGCGAGCTCAGCGACCTGCTCGGCGAGGGCTTCCTGCGGCGCGTGCAAGGCCGGGGCATGGTGACCAAGTCATGGGTGGAGCAGGAGGAGGTGCTGAGGCACCCGGCCGTGGCGCTGTTCGTCAGCCACTGCGGCTGGAACTCGGTGACGGAGGCGGCGGCGAGCGGCGTGCCGGTGCTGGCGTGGCCGAGGTTCGCGGACCAGCGGGTGAACGCCCGCGTGGTGGCGCGCGCCGGGCTCGGCGTGTGGGTGGAGCGGTGGAGCTGGGAGGGGGAGGAGGCGGTGGTTGGAGCGGAGGAGTTCGCGGAGAAGGTGAAGGCGGCGGTGGAAGACGAGGAGGTGGCACAGAGGGCGGCGAGCGTCGGCGAGGCCGCGGCGAGAGCCGTGGCGCGCGGCGGCACGAGCCATCGGAGCCTGGCTGAATTCGTGCGTCGGTGCAGAGGCAGTGAAGTTTAAGGATTTATTGAGAAACGAAATGGGCCGAGGCCAATGTAGTCAGTTCCAGGCCACATTAAAATGATGGTCCGGTTACTCCGTCGTACGTTTTTTTTTAGTTTTGGGCCACATGCTGATGCAACATTCGCAATTCCTGTATGTCTTCTGGTGAGAAAATCCCACCAATCTTCCCAACGTTTGAGATTCGTGTGGTCCATTCTCTACCATCCATCTCACCTCCCTCCTTCCTCCTCTCTCCTCCCTCATCCGCGCGCCGCCTCCCCATGCGTCGCCGCCTCCGCGCCGCCTCCCCACGCGCCGCCGCGCCGCGCGCCCGCGCCGCCGCGCCGTGCCACCATGCGCACGTCGCGCCCGGCACCACGGGGGCGCCACCGGACCGCTGTGCGCTCCCCTCTGGTGGTGATGTTTTTTTTCAACATTCCAATTGTGTTGATTCAACATTTCAACAGTCTCGATTCAGCATTTCAACTACTCTGATTCAACATTCTAACTACACTGATTCAACATTCTATGTATAAATTGTTGGCTTGCTTATCCTCCTTCCGGTAGATATATAGGAGGTCCCTGCAACATGAGCCCATAAATAAAAGGCAAAAAATTATTATCCCAAAGAAGTGGTAAATAGACCGTTTTGTCAGCAGGCATGCAAACAGTTTTGAAACATAGAAATAGCAAATACCATGAAAATGTTCTAGCGTGTGGTAAAAATGATGGGTTAATTGGATTCAAGGCATTATAATTTGCACTGTTCTGAACTATGCTATTGGAACTTCAAAAACTAGTTACAATTTGCCAAAAGTTTGAAATACACCATTCTCTACGTATTTCACTCGATTGGGCCCACGTGCAGTGTATATCTCCGTATTTACAAAAACGCCACACCCTGTGTCTCTCTCTTGTACCATGGGCCCACGTGTCATTATCCTCTTCCTTCTTCCCCTACCGTGTTTTTCCCCAAGCTGCTTGCCGCGGCTGAGGCCGCGCGTGCCGTGCTGCCGCTGCGCCCGTCCACACTCGTGAGGCTGCCCGCCAGCACACGTGAGGCCGCGCGCCGCCAGTAGATGCGTGATGGCGTACGGGCCGATGGTGTTGCTGTGGGGAGCCGTGCGCGGGGAAGAGAGCAACGGAGCCATGCTGGTCCCGAGGGCCAATTGCCGAAGGTGGGTACAGGTTATTGATGATGATGGGCATGTCGTTCCTAAGGAAGCCGGCGCGTGGGGGTCCTCGCCCACGGCGACGATGTGGCCACCCTGCGTATGGAACAACGGGAATTGGTGCGGGTTCGGCGGCAGCGGCGGCATGGCCTGCCCCGCCAGAGACCGTGGTCTGGGTCGTAGTTGTAGTTGGCGCCGCCGCGGCCAAAGGGATCGCCATATTGCGGTTGTTGGGCTCCATGGCCGTGGAGGTGCCGAGCTTGCTTGATAGCGTTTGGATTCTGCTACGCCCGCTCGTCCGCGCTCGCGAGGCCGCAGTTCTGGGGAGGAACTCCGGGGCCTGCTGCAGCTGGAACACCTGGTGCCCGCGCGGGGATGGCCAGGCGGTGCGCGAGCAGGTTGGGGAGGAAGAAGAAGAAGCTAACAAGTGGACCAATGGTGTAAGAGAGACACACTGGAGTGGTGTTTTTGTAAATACATAGATGTATACACTGCAAGTGGGCCCAATCGAGTGAAATACGTAGAGAATAGCGTATTTCAAACTCTTGGCAAATTGTAATGGTATGATTCTAGTTTTTGAAGTTTCAATGGCATAGTTCAGAACGGAGCAAATTATAATGGTTTCAATCTAATTAACCCAAAAATGATATAGCTTAACTAGTAAACTGTAAACATCAAGCTTCCAGAGCACACCTAAAACCGAAAAATAACATCTTTTTATAAATGTTTTTCATAAGATAGTCTATCATCATAAAGAAAATGTTCTGGCATGAAAAATGTCCAATTACATAAGAAATTTCTCAGCTTCACAATGAAATGTTCTAACTTCAAAACAAATTATTCAACTTCACAAGAAAAAATGTTCTAACTTGCAAGAAAATTGTTTGGCTTCACAAAAAATATTCAACTTCACAAGAAAATGTTGTGTTTAAAAACTTATTTGGCTTCAGAAGAAAATTTTCTTGTGAAATTATACATTATAGGATTGAAATTATATAGAAATACATTATAGGATTGAAATTTCAATCCAATGAATAAGATTTATATATCAGAAACAAATCAACTTGGATAAGAATAGATATTATAGTCATACATATTTATTTAAACATATACGATTTTATTTTACTAGAGATATAAATAAAAGAATGGAATATAAAATAAATAAACTAAAGAATAAAAATAAAGGTATGAATGAGAAAATCAAATAAAATAAATATGCAACGGAAGATTGTCAAATTAAACCATTGATCAACTTATCTGAAACAAATCGGCACCTCTAGCGTTAGCAAGTCATATTAGTGGGCTTGACTGTCAGGACATGTTGTAGAGTAAATTTCTGCTATCGAGTCCTCTTATGGTTATTGTTGTGTGCTCCAAAGAACATTTTAACTTCTTTATCGATGGTAGGAAAAGTTTCCTTCTAATAATTGGTGTCACGTCCACCCCTGTTCACGTCATATCCTGTTTCCTTATCCTTGTAGGATATAGTCAACTCTCCGAGGTTGCTTATATTCTCATCTAAATTATCCTTGGAGGTCACAAAGTTCTTTGTCACGTAAACTAGAGATCAAAATTGTGCTGGTGGACCACATAGACTAAAATCACCATATAAGTAGCTCAAAGGTTAGAACACAGGAGTTTTTAAACTGGAGAGGGGAGGACCAACATCCAGTTCTATAGATGGGAAGGAAGATCAAAGCTCGGGTTGAAATGATTAAAAAAATGGTCCGCAACAAACAGCCAAACAGGCCGTAGTACTTTCCTGTAGTGAGTGGGCCGACAAAAACCAATATAAATCAACGCAATGCCTTGTTCCTCTATCGAGAGATATTTAGAAGCAAGGTAGATAAATAGAATTTATATTCAATGCTTGGGCGTTCCATGAAGGGCTTCAATCTTTTTTTTTTTTTTTTTTGCTGCTGGGTTTGTATTTGTTTGCTTTATTTTTTGTGGGCTATTCTTTGCTTTTCTTTTTGGTTTTTGCCTTATTCTTTGCAGGCCGTTCTTTTCTGCTTGTGTTAGTTGTGCACGTTGGAGACAGCTACGAGGTGAATTCTCAAAAAAAAAAAAAAAAAAAAGTGACACGACAACGATGGGAGGATGAGAACTTCATGTAGGGATAGATTAGACCAATGTCACCAGCATGGGGAAAGGATGGTGCATTGTACCGTTGAAGTGAGCAACAGTAGATGATCCGTACCATATTTGACCGTTGCACGCCCTTTTGCACGCACAGGTGACATCAGTCTTAGAAGGTGGTCGGGGTCTCTGGGAGCGGGATCCTTTTTAAAAAAAAACTGTTATGGCAAAACTTATTTTGCATTTGGTGTTGGAGGGATCGGAAGGAAAAAAAATTATTATTTCTAATCCTCTCTATTCATCTCCAATTTCGATGATGAATAGTTGATCAAAAGTAGCAGCTCGCAGTAGTTGTGGACCAGGATTAATTAAGAACGCTTTTTCTCTAGTGGATAAATGAGTTTACCTTGGGTTTGGGCATAGAGATGTCAATGCGAATTCTGCGTCGGGAATGCCTCCTCGTTCCTGCCCCCGCAGGGTTTGTTCAGTTTACCCGGTTTTAAAGGGGATTTAATCCCTTACTAGTCAAATTCAAATAGGAAGGAATTAAATCCCCTCCATTTCCCTTGGATTTTCCCCTAACTGAACACACCCGCGGGGAGAAAAATTCCCATCCCTAATCCCCGTGTGGATCCCACCCTATTTCTTCTCATTTATTTTTTTCCCTTGTATTATCACGTTATTGGTCATCGATGAGGATAAAGAGGATCGAAATTTTATGATTACCTCCAAAGAGAAGTTATTTTATGGTTGGGTAGGAAAATGGTTGAACACATGGAAGAAACTTTTGAGGTGCATAGTAAATTACTCCCTCCGTATTTAATATAAGTCACGGTTGATTTTTTCCAAAACTTAAATCGCTTGTCTTATTCTAAAATTTTTTAACTTAATTTGTTGTGATTAGTTTTATCGTTGTAGAGAGTTTGAGCACAACTAGCTTTCTAATATATTTACACAAACTTTTTGAGTATAAGACGAAGAATCGAAGTTTTGGAAAAAAAATTAACCACGATCTATATTTAAATAAGGAGTAGATTGTTAGATTTAAAAGATGACGAGCTAAACGGGGATCCCCACAGGGATGCTTTCTCAGCCCCGTTCCCGCCAATCCGATGTCAGAGAATTTTTTTTCTTTTGAAACTATCCGTGAGGGGAATTCTCCACGGGAAATCGGAGTTCAAGTGGCATTGACATCTGTGTTTGGGCAGAACGTTTCCTAGCAAGAAGGGAGCAGTCCGATCCAGCATGCCGGCGGGACGTCCCTCCTCGCCCAGTCGCCCAAGTCGCCGATGCCGTACGGTGTGCCGCCGCAGCAGGCTTTGGTGAGTTTGACCTGGCCGGGCGCCGTCGAGGAGGAAAGGCATCCTGCCGCGATCCGCGAGGCATATTCCACTCCCGGTCCACGCTCTCCCTAACAATAATTAATAATCCGGTTTCAAAATATCAACACGCGTCTCTACTTGTTAGCTAGCTTCAGCCACCTGCCCGCGTCACCATGTGCTGTATCTGGTACTGCATTATTGTTTGTTTGTTTGTTTTCTTTAACACAATGCATTGCCTTGCCGCTCTATAGTAGAGGAGTATATACTTGCACGTTCTTCAATCTCCACGCTCATGTTCACGTATGCGTGTTACAGTGTCTGTGTTCTGTCATCTGTGCCTCAGCCATCGTTCTGTAAATCATTTTCGTCGATTAATTAATCTCTTCTATTCTACGGTAGAGTAGATATCCAGGTCATTTTAGACCATCCTCAATGGGGATTGTCCATAGCACTGTTTGACACTGTAGCGCTACTGTAGACAGAGAGGGAGATAGTTGGAATAGTGAAAGAACAGTGGATAGGCAAGTGGATTTAGGTAATGGTTAGGGATAGTCTTACTACCAATTCATTTGCTTCTACTAGACTATCTTCAACAACATTCTCAAATTTCATTTCCTATCACTATTCCAACTATCTCACTCTCTGTCTACGGCACAATTTGCTAGCCACTTGTCACTCGTCTGTCCTACACAGCCACAGGAACAGGAACAGGAACAGGAACAGGAACAGGAAGAAGAGGACCCCTTTAATTACTTCCCCCTCTGTCTGAGCCTACGCGCGCACCAGGAGAAAAGCGACCCATCCCTTTCCCGTTGATCAGTCACGTCAATCCTAAAGGCACATGGAAAGCAGTACATAGGAGTATAGGACGAGTTCATAGCATGGCTATCTATCTACTATCTTGGTACAGCCATTTCTGCTCAAGTCGACAAGCACAAGTGTGTAACGCGAACTCAAATCATGTAAAAAGTTCGCATCAATCCAAGGAAGGCTGTGCACGAGTACATTGTTTTTTTTTTCATATAGCATTACATACTTGAGTGGTCTATAAGACCATCTCCAATGGATGGAGTAAGGTGAATGCATGTACATTGTAGCGCTACTGTAGACACAAAGATTGATAGTTAGGATAGTGGATGAATAGTGGATAAGCATTCACTTTACTCCACCTGTTGGAGACAGCCTAAATAGTCTAGAGAGAATAGTAGCCAATCTTGCAGCGCCGCCCAAGTTATGGTGGTTATGTGTGTAAACGGTACGGATATTATCCGTTCGTATTCGAGTCCGGATCCGTTTAGAAGGGTTGAGATCCGACCGTATTCAAGTCCAGACATTCAATATCCGATCCGTATTCGATTTATATCCGTATCCGAATAATGAAAGTTGGATATATATAATGTCGATGTCCATCTAAGTCTTATCCAACACCAACTCTTAATATCCGTATCCGATCCGAATTCGAAAGAAAAATATAAAAACAAATACGGTATTGGTCGTATCCGTCCGTATCTGATCCGATTACACCTCTAATGGTGGTCCATCGTCTACTAAACTATAGACCCTTTTGTCACACAAAAATGAATTACGATGTAGTGGTGAAGTTACGAGTATCATAAGCCCAGTAACAACGTTAGTCAAAGGTTAGATGTGAAAGCTATGATCGACACCGCGAACACATTTTTATTAAAATAAAGTTTTAAAAAATATAACAAAATAGTATATACGGACAATTCAACAAAATTTCAGAAACTATAACAAAATGTGTCTATGGTCAATTCAAAAAAAAAATGAAAAACACACAGAGACCTTAAACACCCTAAGCAACCTAGAATTTCAGCTCAAGGCAGCCAACAAACTATAAAACTGGCTAAAATAATTATGCATTGGCATCTATTCTCAACTACAAAAAGAGAAATAGTCAAAGTTCACAAAACCACTATTATCCTCAAAAGAAGTTGGTGAATAGTGCATCTCACCATCTCGCATGTTTACAAAGCCCATATGTTCTTCATCAGCCAGTTAGCTAATAGTGCCATGACCAATATCTAGAAACCATGAGCAATACGACTAAGTATATTACTAGTATTGTATTTATTAGCAATAGTGGAGTTCCTTTATTCCATAGAGCCTTAACAATCCCTTAACAATAGAGCCCCATTTCTCCTTAAAAAAACATGACAAAATGGCTTATCTCTAGTCCAGGGCCCTTTTTAGAAGGGCTCTAGCTCTTACTAAAATAGCTTTCCCTCAGCCTTCTCCAGTCAAATTGTTTTTATGGCAGAGTTGAAGCTTTTAAGAGAAAATGTTTGGCAAAACAACTTTTAAATGGCAATAGAGTAAATTTGGTATCACTAGATATAGGTGCAAAAGAAGTCGTGAGCCACATTTTTAGCACCTCCTCTTTATTGTAATATGTGTAGCTATTTTAAAGGTTTTTTTTGAGCAAGCCGTTTATGGGACAATAACCGCTTTCTATCTAAAATATTCTATGAAGTGTGAATAGGTTGAAATCTATGCTTAGCTATGTTTAGATGGTAGAAGCCATTTATTGTAAGCAACTTTTTGGCGCCCTATAAGTATAATTAGATAGACCAAACAACACATTAGAGAGGATGCTACGCATGAGCTTGCTAACGGCATGACTGAATGAGAAACAATACTACCTCCTCACCCCCTAAAAACGTAAATTTAGCTGAAACGTAACGTATCCGGAGTCGCACTCGTATGTAAGCGCACAACGCTAGGCAGCCCAGTCTGCCATCTTTCTCCGACCTCTCTTCCTCATACCGATGAGGTTAGGGGAGGCTAAGGGAGGGGGCTTGTCAGGGACAAGAGGCTCCTATTGGCAGAGAGAAATTTGGTTTGTAGGACTCCAAAGATTGAGCTTCACACAATTGCAATCTAGAACATTTATTTCGCCAAATTGCCATCGAAAACGTTTTTTTTTTGTTTTCCTGCCATTTGAGAAATTTCAACTATTGAGGCAATATATGGGCATGGGGAAATGACTCTTCTGCCCATGTGCCTCTCTTCCCCATCCGCTGCCGGGGACGCCTTCGCTGTCGGGGCCGCCTTCCACAACCGCACTGGGGTCGTTGCGCCGCCTGCCGCCGTCAACCCGCCCACGACGCCTCCTCCTCCGCCGGATCCGTGATCGGGCTCGACGTCGCCGACCGCCCGCTGGAGTCGAGGGCATGGGGAGGCCACCTCCTCCCACTGGAGGGCCGCCCTACCCACGTCGCATCGCCGCCCCTTCCACGCTGAGCCACCGCGTCCTCGCTGCCCGCCCTGTCGGCGGTGGCCACGCGCCGTCTTGGGGACCTTTGAGACCATCTACCACTAGAGGGCTCGATTGAGTCTGCTGCCGCTGCCTCCTCCGCCGCGGTGCCCCCACCGCCGCAATGAGGTCCCTGCCGCCAGTGTGCCCTTTGCCTCGTGCCGCCTCGCGCCACGCCACCGCACGCCGTCGCTGCCGGGCATCGCGGGAGCTGCCAGCACCACTGCCGTAGGTGAGGCCTGGCGCGCGGGGGATAGCGGCGAGCCTCAGCCAGGCCGTCGTTAGGGAAGATGCGGTCGCGCAGCCCGGTTTTGTCTCGTCTCGCCCACCCAAGACCCGAACAGATGGGGTAGAGGCAAAGTGGCAGAAGAGTCATTTCCCATTCCCATTGCCAAAATGATTATAATGTCCCAAATGGCAGGAAAACCAATGAGACAACGTTTTTTGTGGCAATTTGGCGAAGCCAGTGTTCTCGGTGGCAATTGTGCGAAACCCAATCTTTGGAGTCTAAAAACCAAATTTCTCATTGGCAGACCTAGAGAATGTAAAAGAGAGAGATAGCCTGCCACAAGTGGAGTTGTGGATGGTGGAAGAGGCGCACTCTCAGAGAGAAATGGTTGAGGCGGCAAAGGCGGTGCGGGAGCCATCAGTCTCGGAGGAGGAGGAAGCTGCAGGGGTGAGGGAAACGACGAACATCAGCGGCAGGAGACGTGATCCCCTATCGTGCACCCCGTCCCATCTTGCGTTGTATGGATCCAAATCTAGCTATGTGTTTAGATGAAGAGATCTCTTAGATGAATAATGTTTATTTAACTATAAACCCAGATTTATATTTTTTTTAGACAGGGGTAATAATATGTTTAAATATAATCTACTTGAAAATGTCAAAGCACAGGAAACCCAGCAGACGCCAGTTATATTGCATACTGGCACAAGAGGCGCGCGCGGGACGACGCAGACGCCTCCTGCTCGCGCCCTTGACATTCTCTCTCGCTCGATCCCCGTGCCCGTAGGTGACGCCAAGGCGCGCGTACATGGCCGACGAGGCCGAGGCGTCAGGCATCCAGCAACTGGATGGCCATGCCGGCGCCGTCGTCGAGGACACCGCCGGCCTGCCAAGCGACAGCAACGGCGGCGGCGGCACGTGGGAGATAGAGGAGGTGGAGACGGAGGCCGAGCCACGCCCGCCGCAGGGCGGCAGCAGCGGCCCGGCGTCCTCCGGTGCTGACGATGTCTACGTGGCCGTCGGCAAGGGCGGCTCCAGCATGGCGGCGCTGTCGTGGGCGCTGCAAAGGCTCACCAAGCCCCGGAGCTTCGTCTACCTCGTGCACGTCTTCCCCGTCGTCACCAGCATCCCCACCCCATGTGAGCGATCTACTACTAGTAGTACTTTTTTTTATCTCATCTCGCTCTCATCTGCTTCTCCGATCCTGGCCTCTTCATATGTTCTTTATCTTCGTTTCTGAATTCTAACATGTAGAGGCTTCGTGTATGCAATAGATTTGCCATTTGCATTTAGGTAGCAAGTAGTTAGTATGTCCCGTTTGGGGGAAAAGGAGAGAAAATTTCAGACTTGTGTTGTACGTAGCTATTGATTAGACTGTTTCCTGCAAGATTCTTGGGTTATATTCATCTTTATGAAACTGCACGATGTTGGAAAAAAAGGGAAACAATCTTGGGTTAATTAGGCGTGTGGCAGCCTCCGGCACATCGGTTACTATTCCAATTTGACAACACATATAGTTCACTCTTTCTGGAAGCAAAAGTTCTCACTAATGGTCTAATGGACCCAATGGAATAGTAAGAGTCAAATAATGACGAGTACGATCGTAACAATTGGTAAGACGACAATGTTGCAATTTGCAACAACAAAGTCTTGTTTCGTGTCACTACTGGGGTCCCAGAAAGCCCTTTAATTTTCTGTGTTTCTCTACTGCTTGAATAAAGATGGTCGTGATGGAACAAGGCAAGTTCTTGGACCAACTGCTTTTGGAGGTTTTGCCTGCGTGACTGAAACTTTCAAAAGGTGTCGTCTTCACACGCGGAGTTTCCTTAGAGCGGCCTTGTAAACCTCTTTCACCAATAATACTTTAGGTTTGGCCCCGTCATAAAATCTGCAACGGCAAACTTCCAGATGGCTGATGCTGACATCGTAGAGGAATCGGAGATACGAACAAAGCCACCCATCATGCGTTAGGTGTGACCTGTGCCTCCTACTGTTTTATTTGGAGATGTAGAATTATGCAAACCAGCAATTGAATCCGTTCAATCAACGCGGTTCCTGTGAAATTCTTGGTTTATAATCAAACATTTTTCATGTGAAATTCGTTATAACCAGAGGCTTGTGGTTCAGTAGTTTTGCTTTAGTGAAGCACGCTCAGAATCTATTCCCAAAGATCAGATACATCCTTTACTTGAGATCCTGGGAGCGAAAAGCTAACAAGATACGTGGACCATACAAGTAGGTGTATGATGAGATGCCGGGTAGAGTAGGGCGCATACTAGTACACGATTTGATGTTACTGCCACTCAACTCTGAGAAAAATCAGCACAGTAGGATTCCATTCTGCCAGCTTCTAGTCTTAGACACGATGACATTGACAGGACGAAGATAGACTTGCAGCAGGTTCAGCATTACAAGAGTGATTGAGCTGAATTTTCTGAATGTGCTACTGTCTGTATGTTTCATCTGATGGACCTTTTAAGCAGTATATTCAGTTAAAAGTAGTATTATGTGAGGAACCTGACACATCATCAATTTCTGAAATAGTAGGAATGATGCCTAAGAGCCAAGCGAGCCCAGAGCAGATCGAAACTTACTTGAACCAAGAGAGATCAAAGAGGCGAGATATGCTGCAGAAATTCTTGGACCAGTGCCGCAAATTTCAGGTGAGCAGCTGGACCTGTTCTCAACATGCTTTGAGTTGTAGAACAAAACTGAAGACAAGATACTGCCAATCTTTTGATGTATTCAGGTTGTCGTTGATGTGTATCTCATCGAGAGCGATCAAATTGCTAACGCAATCGTCGAACTTGTCCCTGTCCTGCAAATAAAACAGCTAGTTTTGGGGATTTCGAAGTCCAATGTGCGGTAACGTCTATACCATGAGGCCTTCAATTTACAGAAGCACAAAGTTATGGGCATACTACTTGTGCAAATTTATGCTGAATCTGTCAGAACTAACACAGGAGGCTGAAGAGAGGAACCACAATAGCAGGACAGGTACAGAAAAGCGCACCTCTCTACTGTGAAGTCAAGATCATCTGTGATGCCAAAGAGGTTACAATAGAGACGACTGCTGATCCAACACCACCACTGTCACCTTCTCCTGTAAACGTCGTCAACAGCAGATCCAACAACCCGACACCACCATCGTCTACACCAAATCGTGATAAAGCAGCTGCAAATGGTGACAGAAAAGACACTGAACCCAGAGAGAGAAAGAAAATGACAAAGTTTTTGAGATGCTTCTCGTTATGATTACTGTCTTACTTCTATTTCAGTTACCTTTGCAGAGCCAGAACGTTGTATGCATCATGATTAGACAACCTAAGTTTGTGATTAACATTTTTCCAATGTTTTTTGTTTTTTTGAAGTTCTTGATTTCCAGTGTACAAAACGAGATGTCTGTGTATATGTGGAAAGCTTTTAGCATTTTGCGGAATAATTTTTGTGATTAAGAGTTATTTCGCATCTGCTTCCCCCTCCCCTTTTCTGAGCTAGATACAACGAATACTTGTATTTGACTCTCTAAAAGTTAGGAAAACATGTGAAAATCGCATTATGAAACATGTACAGTACATAAATCAGCGACCGTGCTCCCTCTGAAGAAAGCTTTGTACTTTCAGCCTATTAAACACATCAAATACAAACGACACAAGACTTCTATGTGCAGCCAGCTGCCGAAGATTGTATACTGTTTCCTCAAGTGGCCAGAGGACAGCCTAGTCAGAAAGCGGATTGCGAGGAGCATGAAAGGAACACATGGTTGTCAGTCGTCAACCCATTTATTAGCAATTTTTTACTTTGAATCTCTTTTTATAAGGCTGTCTGCACTCGTCGACTGGGAGTCCCACCCTATCCGATGGAGTTAACTGGAGGGGTGCAGTGGGCAACTGCAAACCCAACTCTATCCTCTCGTACGCCCATCTCAACTCTATTCCCAGCGTCGTACGGCCTCCACCCTAAATCTTCTCTCTCCTCTGTCCACTGCAATGGCATCCGTTGGCGCGCCCCCTCGGACTCGGAGGTGGAGGAGGATGACGAGCGGCGAACGAGGACGACGAGGCGGCTCCATGGCCGGATCCGGCCGCCATGGTCGGGATCCAGCACGGGGAGGCCTGGATCCGGCCCGACGACCCGGCTGCGACGGACATGGTGGGGAGGAGAAAGAGGGAGAGGTCGAGAGGAGATGTCGGCGCCGGCGCGGGGGAGGAGGAGGCTGCACCGTGGCTCCTAGATGGGCGCCCTCCATGGCTGGCGTGGGCGCGGGAGAGGAAGGGGCGTCAGCGTCGGCACGGGGGAGGAGGTGCAACCGGCGGCGGAGGTGGGAGTGGAGGCGACGACACGGGGGAGGGGAGGCGACGGCGCGGCGGAGGGGAGCCGTCGGCGTGGGAGAAGTGGGAAGGCGCGGGGCGTGGCCGGTCGGCCGGGTTGGAGAGGCGCCCCGTCTATTGCGTCGGGTGGCGGGTGCGGTGGGCGGAGATGCCGAGCGGGAGAGGGAGGAGCAGAGGAGGGCGCGGTGGCGGCGAACGCCGGTGCCTGAGAGGAAGGCGGAGCTCAACGCGGCTTGGGGAGGAGCTAGAAGCGACCTTGGGGTCGTGCTCGTGGGACGAGTGCTCGACGCGGCAGTGGGAGGTGTGGGGTTGAGGGTGGTGGGGTAGGGATATATTATAAAAAAATAGGTTGGTTGGTATAGAGTTGGGGTATAGAGTTGATATGAGCGTGAAAGATTGTCAACTGTATTTCAAAAACCCGATGATCAGGACGGAATATTCATTTTAGAGTTGAAATATAGAGTTGGACGAGTGCAGATAGCCTAAGGGCCATCTCCTATTTAGGGATTGGATTATGACAAACTGTAAGTTTGTATTGACAAGTGAATTTTGTTTATATCACAGTGCCCGATCAACTTAGACTCTCTTTGAGACGCAGAAATTTTAAATAAGATGCAACGTGAGCGTTGATGAAAACAGCCTAATAGCATTGTAAATAAGGCGAACTATGCACAACAAATTCGAAAAGGGCTCAAACTAAGCTAGGCACCATTCCTCATGAGAAGGTATAGTTGCTGATAGAAATTACAATAATTAAATATAAGCTGCATATAACGCAAACTAGATCTGCATATCATGCTAACAGAGATTGTCTCAGTTGAAGAATAAGCACTGGACTGCAGAACATGTTGAGGAATACAGTTGAACATCCAACTGTTCATGTTTAAAGAACGGAAACAGGTAGACAGGGGGAGCGGGAATCTAACTATCATTCATCTGTAAACACAGATGAACATATCCTACTTTATCCAATTGCTACGAATAAATAAAGATCCTATTATCCTAAAAGAAACCGAACTCCAAATAGTTATCAGAACCTTTCTGGGCAGCACCAGTAGAAGCGGCAATCTCTGATGTCGACACAGTATGCTTAGAGAGCCTCTCAATTTCAAAAGGCCTTGGAACATCTGGAGGGCTCGCACAGCGTATCAGTGCCCAGTTCACACCCTCAAAAAATGGGTGCTGTTTTATCTCTGTGGCACCACGCTTAAAACCCAATCGTTGTTGGGGCTCTTTGACAAGGAGGCCCCTTATTAAATCCCTAGCTGGGAAGCTCACAACTGGATATTCAGGGAACCGCAACGGCTGACCTATGACATTGAACAGTGTCGCTCGATTCCCTGAGCCTTTGAAAGGTGTCTTTCCAAACAGGAGCTCATATACGAATATACCAAAAGTCCACCAGTCAACAGCACTACCGTGACCCTCACCTTTGATAATCTCAGGTGCCAAGTATTCATGAGTACCGACAAATGACATCGATCGTGCATCATTAGGTTCTGCTATAAGCTCAGGCCATGGGCTGACCTGGTTGACAACTTCAGGCTTTGGTTTTCGATCTTTTTTCGACCTAGAGAACAGTCGTGGGCCAAAGCATGTTGTGGGAGCTGTGCATGATGGCTGCATAATGCAGGATGGCTCAACACAAGCTTGTTGAGCACTGTGAGCTTGGTTATACTTCCTAAGTGTTTCTGCATCAGGGTTAGATGACCTGATGAGCGTTGGGCTCACTGCACAGCGAAGGGAGAGGTCAAAGTCTGTTAGCATGATGTGTCCATCCTCACGGATAAGGACATTTTCCGGCTTAAGATCCCGATATATGATACCAAGCATGTGCAAGTACTCCAATGCTAGGAGAATTTCAGCTACATAGAATCTGCAATTCACAAGCAAATACAGTATAAGCAAAGCAGCTCAAAAGTGCAAAAAGATCAAACGCTACATGGTTAACTTATCAGAAATAAATATAAGTTGCAAACTAGACAAATTCATCAAGCAGTATATTGTATTTGAACAAATTCATCAAGTAGTATATTGTATTTAATTCATGCTATTGGGTGAATTTTGGTTATGTATATGAATGCAAGCTGCGATAAGTTAATTAATAAAATCAGTCATGTCCATGCATTTTAACTTTGCAAATGCTGCTTTCTTATTCGCAGTGACAAGAGTATGCAGCCAATTTGCAGCCAATTGGCTAGCATACAGACCATATTCCTCCACATATTAACTCAAATTAAACCATATTGTTTCGTCCATGCCACCTATATCGAACAAAGATAACTTAGATCTATCATTTCCATGGGATAAAATAATAAATCAGACGTACTTGACAGCTTGTTCTGGAAAATACTTGCCACGTTGCCTTTGTCGAAGGGTATGCATGTCTCCCCCAGGACAAAACTCCATAACCAGACATGAGAACTTATCAGTCTCAAAGTGGGTATACAATGTAGGAAGAAATGGGTGATCCAGGCACTGCAAGATATCCTTTTCAGTCTGGGATCGAAGCAACTTCTTACGACTTGCAAGCGATGGCTTGTCCATGACCTTCATTGCAAAATAACTCTTTGTTCCACTTAACTCCGAAAGATACACACTGCCAATGTCACCACAGCCAAGCTTCTTCAACAGCTTGAAATGGCTAAGGCCAAAGATTCCATCTCTAGTCCTGATCATCTGAATTGCCTCCCAGCGCGAATCGTTTGCCTTATGAGGCTTGGTGATGCTACTGATGCTGCTACATGAGCTTTCATCACTGATATCGCTGCTATTGCTCGGCCTGTATCTGCTACTTATTCCTCTTTCTCCTGTCTCAGATCGTTTGATCAGCCTGCCACTTTCATTGCCCAATGTTGAAGATGGTTTCAGGTTTCTGCACATACTCCCATGGTCCACAACTTTCTTCTCTTCATCCACAGGACAATCTGAAACCAGTTTATCTTGGATGGGTTCTGCAGAAATCTTGTTAGAAGAAGTATTATCAACTGACTCATTTGGCAGGTTGTTGCTTGGTTTCTTCTCCTTTGGCTCCACTTCAGAACTTGGTTTGGTCAAGTTATCCGGTTCAGGAAGCCTTCTTGGCACCGATGAACTGGCATCCTCCAAAGAGGAACCCATCTGAGAGTGCAGGTTCAGAGTTTGAATGTCAGGGACCACTGAGAGTGTTTGAGGCAATGTCTTTGTGGCCATTGTATTTCAGAAACCAAATTATACCCTGACTCAGACTGCAGAAGCCAGGCGGTCTTCTACAAGCTCAGTTGAATCAAAGATTCAAGCTCGGTACTGCACTGGATAATTAAACTGCAGCCAGCCTTCCATTCAATAAATCTGCACAGCAGGACAAGAATCCGATAAGCTCATCTATATATCACACATGCAGCCAATAATAGTTTAAAGAAAACAGAAAATCATCAATTGGATGAGCAAAAAAGAGAACATCAGCCCACAGTCCAAAACAAAATCAAGAAATAACCTCCAATTCAGATTCATCGATCCTCCAACACATCTCAGTTCTCTCAGCTACTGCGTCCTGCACACCTCCACTAGCTGAGTCCATCCCCCCAAACTGAAAAGGTTGGTCGATGTCTGACTCTTATGGCCTTAATAAACCGCCGAAGCCTGCCCGCCCAACCTCCCACTAACCGCAATGATGCAATGCTACAGATCTAACGCTCCCCACTCCGGGAATAAACAAAGCGCGAGGGATCAGCAAAGATGGCTTGTCCTGTCAAAGGCGCCATCTTTTCCCCTCAAAAGGGCGGCACGGTGGCTCCCATCCTCCATCACCCACACCAGAATTAGGCCCTTTGGTTGGTTTCCTGCGGGCGCATCGCCGCCGGCGGAACACGTCAGCGGGAGCTCCGCGGATCAATGGCGCCCCTTTGGCGCGGCAAGGGCTGCCCGCCACTGATCACCCGGGTCACATCAACGCGCAAACTTTTGCTGGCGGAAAGGGCGACGGACTAAAGCGAGAAACTAAAGAACGGTGAAAAGCCGCGGACGCCGTTCCGTCTTTCTGCTCAATGCAGGAGCGCGACCGAAATCTCGAGGTTCATGTAGTCCGGCGGAAGGGTGGAAGAAAGGCACGAACCAGTCCGGGGCGAGGCAGATCTAGGGCGCGGCGAAACCGCATTGCAAGACGAGCGAAGGAAGAAAAGATGGAAACGTGGGGGACGAATCGCACGGAAAGAACTGGACAGAAGAGGGAAATCTCACCCGCCGGAACAGATCGAAGCATTCGATGGAGACGGACCAAGGCAGGAGCCAATCGGAGAGGCGCAGCGCAGTCCGGCGGCGACACCCGGCGAAGGCGGATCGAGTCAGGGAAGGCTTTGACCGAGGAGGAGTCCGCGTTGGCTCCCGCGCCGTGTCATGCGTGCAGCGCAGGAGCGCAGGGGGGCTAGGCTAGGAGCAGGGTCGTGGCTCGTCTCGTGACTGAACCACGAAAGAGGGGGAGAGCCCGAGAGGGAAAGGGGACGTGCCAAGTTCTGAAAGGCCAGCTTTCTTTCTGTCGCTGTCACCCCTCTCTAACACACACAGAGAGACCACTGTGGATTTGTTCAGAGATACTGTGATTCCTCTGCCATCTCCGATGTTGCGGGGACTTGAGCTGACGTGGCCTCCTCTCGTCGCTCTCAGCTGTCTCAAAAATAACGAATTCAGTCGATTTCTTTCAGAAACAAATCGATTTGATCGACAAACGGTCTGATCCTGTCGGATTTCCTGGTTGCCGGATGCAATCGATTCCACACATGCAGAGGTTCAGCGAAACAATGGCATGCCTCCCTGACCGGCATCTGCGCAGCGGAGCCGAGGCACGGTCCGTGCCTGGATAAATTTGGCCGGGCATGGCCAGAACTTTTGCAGGCTCGCTGCCATTTTTTACTGTTTCCTGTCCGAATCCGTTGAATCCTAATTTGGCCGTACGCCGGTCCTCTCGTTCAGCGCCCTACGCCCAACGTAAGTTCAAATGGATTGGTACATAGGACAGGGATAAATAGGTCAGTCAAAAAACCGATCTTTGAAGCCTCTCTTTTAGCACCGCGTGCAAGATTACGTGACAATGAACGAGCTACAAATCCAAAGGCACAATAAGGCAAACAAACATGGAAATATTCGATCAAACATCCAAAGAAAAAGACGCAAATCCTTCCAAAACTCTATAGATTACAGGTAGGGCTGTAGAGATCTATATATACCTACCTAATATTAAAAAGAATAAGGTTTATCGGTCCATCATGATAGATGGACCCGGCTGGTTAGTCCCTCCATGTCATGTATTCAATAATCCGAATTACAGCTATAATACGAACCGGTACGAAATAAAATACAAGTTCCAACGTACTGCCATACGACAGTAAGTTATAAAAATATTTCGCAGCGGAATTTAAAGTTCAAAGTTTAAGATAACTCAAAAGACTTGCAACGATGAATCAGCATCGAGCCCACCGATGTTGCTTCTGTGCCACATATGATGTCCTTCAGTCCGAGTGGGAACAAACACCCCCTCCAACACAGGTGCACACAAAGAACTGCATACCTGCGCTCACAAGGTGGGGCAAACCCTGAGTACTAATTACTCAGTAGGACTTAATGAAAATGGCTTACGGCTAGCGCAAAGCTTGCTTACTTGCAAGTGGATCATTAGCCGTTGATTTTAAACAGTGGTATACCAACATAAAGTAACAAGCTTAAGTAGTTGCATATATCATCACAATAATCATACTCGCATTAACGTAAACATACATATTCAAACATGTGGAATTAGAAACATGAATAATAATATATCATATTAAAGTAGTTACTACATTGCCCGTGTGCGATATCTGCCATTCTCACACCTGGTGAGCATCAGCGATTCAAATCGATTTTCAATTTCCGGAAATAACTAAAAATACCAGGGGATATATGCTTACTAACCGTAGCGTTCTCACATATATCCCACATCTGCACTTGTCCCATCGCAAGTTCGATTCACTCCCGCCTAACTCTCGAGTTTTGTGCTGTCTTAGGAGCGATATCTCGGCGTACCGGGTCAGCCCTCCCTCGACTACAAGCGCCCCCGGGCCACTTTACTCTCAACCAGTGGGTAGAAACGTGTTTTTGTTCTTTGGATGGCACAAGTAAGTTTTCACCGGTCCCACGGCCCGGAAAGCATTCTAGCAATGTTATGCCGATCAGCAGACGAACAATGAACGAGCCTTATGCGACTCGAGCGGAGCCAAATATAACAACAACGCACACCACAAAAGTAAACTTATGCTGCGCCTAGTATCCATTTCACCCATAAGCATATAACTTCCATAATAGTAAGATTTTTGGTATTTTGAAAAGCACCTATGTGACGAGTGACCCGTGTCTACTTGAACCTAACATTACTAGGCACACTCATCCTATGTACTCAATTATAGGTGCTAAGGCCAAGGCGGCCAAGGAGTCTAATGCAATTAGTTTCAAGCAACTCCTAATGCATATGTGTAGTCATTCTATAACATATTTGTTGGGAAAAGTATGATTCTGCCTACCTTCCTCACTAAGGTTAGCGGTCTCAGGTGCAAAGTCAGCGACTTGCTGTGGGTTCTCCCCCCGCTGCTTGTCTTCTTGCTGCGGGTTCGCTTGTTCCTGGTGCGGCTCGTCGTCTGGCTCGTCGATCAACGGCTGCTCCTGCGTTGATCCTTCGTTCGCGGGATCTATATGCATAACATAATGCAATATGAGTGCAGACAAATGCAAATGCATGCATATGGTGCAGGTGAAATGTAAATGACAGCATGAAGCAACTAACTTGACCAACCATTGCAAATGATTTCAGATTTAAGCTAACACCCACATATACATTCCATCGCAACATGCTCATTTAATGATTTAAATGTATATCTGAGTTCATGTAGTTAGAAAATGCCAAATGAGCTCAAATTTTTATAACATGTAGAATTCTACTACACAATGCCTATTGTCAAAATTTCGACTCCAAAGGACTTATAATTTAGTTACAGTAATTCTAGCAATTTACAGAGCATTTAACTTTGCAGATTCTTTATAAATCATAGAAAAGTATTCTGGGCCTGAAATTTTTACAGAAAGCATAATATAGCACATTCATCATGTGAAAAAACCAGCAAGCACAATATCCATAGTTTTCTAAGACATCTATTTTCCATATATTCATTTTAGACTATTTCCAAGGCAGATTAAAACAGTGTGCCTAAAATCCCCCAAAATACTTATGGAATCTTAACATAACTGTAAAGCACATGATTTTTCTCAGAATTTATTTTGTGCCATAAAATCACATTTTCCTTTTATTCATTTCATCATGTAACATTCTGTCCATTTCAAAACACTAGCCAAACTTAACATGCAAAGCTTCAAACTTTTACAGTAAGCTAACTATACTACATAGAGCATATATTAATTCTAAGGAGTCGTTTAGAGCACATTTTATGTAGCAACCATTTTCCATATTAACAAAATACATAAAATACATGCTGAAGGTAAAATAGAAATCAACTAGTAAATGCTAGGGCTACCAAAAATCACACTGTGTCATGATACCCTAACAAAGCTACTGTCCAAGTTTCATAGCATTTGGAGTTCATTTAGCCCACTTTTGCCATTTATCTAGTTTTAACATGCATGCACAAAACCGAGGGTAAAACAGTCTTTTCATGGGTCCACATCATACCCATTTTGGATTTTTCTACGATTTTATATATTTTCCAAAGTTACCAGCCGAGATATCAAATCTAAAAAGAAAAACCAAAGATCCAGGATTTATTCATGATCTTTTCGAAACCACAGGGGCTAATGTGCAAGATCTACAAGACCTAGTTTACTATGTATTGGACTAAATCGTAAAATCAGAGAGCTCAGGGGTCGGATGTAAAATTTGTTGGCCCCCTACTTCAACCTCCCGTCGGCCATGGCCGTGTGGGAAGGCGTGTGCGTCGGCGAGCCGGAGCTCGCCGCGGCCGCGAGCCCGCGATGCGGGTCGGGGAAGGTGTTCCCCACCCCGGCACACTACCTCGTGAAGATGGCGGCGACGAAGGTGGTACGGACGAAGAGTTCGGGGGCTCTGCAAATGGAACTACCTTCATACCATTGTGCTCTCTGCTCAAAAAATGTGGAGGAATCGGTTTTGCACCTCTTCCTGCAGCTTTGCAAAGGAATGTTGGACAGCCTTGAACCAACAGATAGATCAAAATTCAGACACCCTCCAGAATCTAGACCACCTCAAACAACGGATTCCCCTCCCATTCTTTATGGAGATCATCATCATTATGAGTTGGACCATATGGACCTCAAGAAACAACAAGATTTTCAGAAATGAGAATGCAAACTCAAGCCGCAGCAAACAAATGTTTATCCACACCTTCAAGCTCCTTTTGTTTAGGACCAAGAGCAAGTACTTTCCTACTATTGATTTTTGGCTAGAAAATTTCTTATAATTTTTTTCTGTTGGGAGAAAGGGCAAAGGGTGCCTTTCCTCCCTTAGGGAAAAAGGTCCAAGAGGCCCATGTAACACTTGTAACTCATGTTTTGTCCGACCTTGTGGTAAGGCCTCCCCTTCCTGCCTATAAAAGGGGAGAATGAGAATGAGAAGGGAGAGGTTGGAGAAATGAATGATGGACCTTCTTCCCTCTCCCTCACGAACTATGTTTCTATGCATGTTGGTGAAATTCCGAAACTATCCCTGGTATGAAATTCGAAGCTACTCATAATATGAACTTCGGAGCTAAGGCATGAGGTGAATTCGAAGGTTACCTTGGGTATGTACGAAGCTAGACTTAACCCTAACATTTGGCGCCCACCGTGCTTCGGCTTTGAGGGGGGCATGGCGAGATAGGTTCTGTCTTTCTTTCTCGGTCTAAAACTGGAGCTTCGAAGTAACAATAGAACTTGAACTTCGAAGTAGTAAAATTGGCTATGTTTTGGTCCGAAGAAGGTAACGCGTGTCTTTAGAACTTGAGCTTCGAAGTAGTAAAGGGGCTCCAGGTATGACACAAAGCTCATTCCCAGTTTTTGTCTCTCTTGCAGCTGAACTTTTAGCCATAGCTACGAAGTTAAAGTATGAAAGATGCATTTTTACATGAGCTTCAAATTTTGCATGAGCTTCGGACCCTACTTTTTGCATCAGCTTTGAATTCTATACCATGCATGTTTGTAATGTGCATGTTTACATCATGTCCTAGGTGTTTCATTCCAAAGCTTTATCTACGTAATTTTGTTATGCATGCTAACATATCACCATGTTCATCAAAACTAGCACTCCCATAGAGGCTTTTTCGCTCTTTCGTTTCAGTGTATGAGCTTCGGAATTAGGGGCTTCGAATTTGGAGAGTTTGGTGCAACTTTGCATCATCGGATTTTATAACTTCGGATCTTATTCATTGGCTTCGAATCTTATTGCCAAGACATTAGATTTCATAACAACTTCGGTTTCATAGCTTCAGCATTTGAAAGTATGTGAACCTCGGAGTTCATTGCTTCATATTTGCACCTTCGGATTTCATAGCAACTTCGGATTTCATATGAGCTTCGGAATTAGCAACTTCGGCTCAGTGTTGATCATCCTTTTGAACCAAATAAGTATCCCCAAGTACCTTCTTAAGTTTTGAGAAGGACCCATCCCTTTAAAGCATGACATATTCATTCTAATGAGCTCTTTTTCGTACCCATTAGTAAAACAGCCATAACTTTTTTATACAGACTCGAAACAAGGCAAATAAGTACATTTCGGAAATCTACAGAAAATTCGCATCTCATTGTCTTCGACTTTGCTAGGTTCGGCAAATTTATTTTGTGAAATTTGGCCTGGAAGATCGAGTTTTTGGCCTTAGAAGTTTTTGGGTCTCGGTTTCTTGCATAATTTTTGCTAACCAAACGCTAAGCCCTTGGTTCTAGTTTTGCAGGCATGGACTTATATGCATATTTTTTGGGTTATTGCTTTCTCTAATCATTGTTCAGGATTACCTTGTCCAACCTATATGTTTACATGATAAATCTGTATCGTCATTCCATTTTGTTTGAAGTTTTCTAACATTGTTTCCTGAGCCGTTCCTAGGGTTTTTTTGGAACTTCGAAGTTCAACTTTGAACTTTCTATATAGTGCTTCGGATTAAGTTTCTAATACCTTCTTTGGATTGAGCTTCATTTCAAGCTTCGGATTGAACTTCATACTAAGTTTTAGATTGAACTTCATTTTCAAGCTTCAGATTGAACTTCATATCAAGTTTCGGATTGAGCTTCATTTTCAAGCTTCGGATTAAACTTCATATCAAGTTTTGGATTGAGCTTCATTTTCAAGCTTCAGATTAAACTTCATATCAAGTTTTGGATTAAGCTTCATTTTCAAGCTTCGGATTGAACTTCATATCAAGTTTCGGATTAAGCTTCATTTTCAAGCTTCGGATTAAACTTCATATCAAGTTTTGGATTAAGCTTCGGTTTCAAGTTTCGGATTGAACTTCATATCAAGTTTCGGATTAAGCCTCATTTTCAAGCTTCGGATTGTACTTCATATCAAGTTTCTGATTGAGCTTCATTTTCAAGCTTCGGATTGAACTTCATATCAAGTTTCGGATTAAGCCTCATTTTCAAGCTTCGGATTGAACTTCATATCAAGTTTCAGATTGAGCTTCATTTCAAGCTTCGGAATGAACTTCGTATCAAGTTTCAGTTTCGGGTTCAGCTTCATATCAAACTTTGTATTAAGCATCATATTGAGCTTCGGAGTTAGCTCTATATTGAGCTTCGGAGTTAGCTCCATATTGAGCTTTGAAGTCAGCCTCATATTGAGCTTCGGATTACATCTAATATCATCTTTTAATTGAGCTTTGGATATTGAGCTTCGGATTACATGTGATATCGTCTTTGAATTGAGCTTTGGATATTGAGCTTCGAAATACATGTGATATGATCTTTAAATTGAGCTTTGGATATTGAACTTCGGATTACATCTGATATCATCTTTGAATTGAGCTTTGGATATTGAGCTTCAGGTTACATCTGATCTCATCTTTGAATTGAGCTTCATACTGACCTTCATATCAAGCTTTGGATTGAGCTTCACATCGAGCTTCATTATATTGAGCTTCAGACTACATCTGCATATCACTTTTGGACTCAGCTTCGGAGTAAAGTTCACATTGACCTTCGGAGTAAAGTTCACATTGAGCTTCGCAATGAAGTTCACATTGACCTTCGGTGTAAAACTCACATTGAGCTTCGGAGTAAAGTTCACATTGAGCTTCCCAGTAAAGTTCACATTGACCTTCGGTGTAATATTCACATTGAGCTTCGGAGTAAGGTCCACACTCAGACATTGAGCTTCAGAGTAAAGTTCACATTAGGTTTCAGAGTAAGGTTCACATTGAGCTTCATCATATTCGGTTGAGCTTCTTCCCATTGAGTTGAGCTTCTTCCCATTGAGTGGAGCTTCTTCACGTTGAGTGGAGCTTCATCATATTGAATTGAGCTTCGTCACATTGAGATTCTTCATATTAAGCTTTGAAGTATTGAGCTTCTTCAGATTGAGCTTCATCATATTGAACTTCTTCAAATTGAGTTTCTTCACAGACTATATCTGGATGACATCCTTGCATTGAGCTTCGGATTGAGTTTCGAATTGAGCTTCACATTGAGCTTCAAATTGCATCTGAGTATCATCAAAATTCAGTGTTTACCTTTTCCCATGTGGAGAAGCTAACTTCATCTTGTAGGTGTTCACCTTCTCCCATGTGGAGAAGCTAACTTCATCTTGCAGGAGTTCATCTTCTTCAATGACTAACTTCATCTTGCAGCTATTCACTTTCTCCCATGAGGAGAAGCTTCTTCCTTGCAGGAAAAATTTCTTTTCTGTTTACTTTCTCCCATTTGGAGAAGCTAACTTTTTCTTGTAGGAAATAAGATCCTTCCTTGTTTACCTTCTCCTATGTGGAGAATCTAACTTCATCATGTAGGAAAAGCTTCTTACTTGTCTACCTTCTCCCATAAGGAGAAGCTAATTTCATAAAAGGCCTTGCAAGGCAAAATATCTCACAAAAGTCGGCCAAGGCCGCAGTGAGCGCGCAAAAAAGCGTGTCTTTGGCTAGTCATATATTTTGATCAATATCATCCTTTCAGATATCACAAATTTTTATTTTCAGGACCAAGTCGACACATTCCTAAAGGATGGATATCAACTGTAAAACTTGAAAGATTCCTTGCAGGCTGCAAGGAAACATCGGTGCTTACCACCAAGAGCTGCAAAAGATGTATTCGGAGTTCTAATAATTTGATGCCTACAACATCCAAAAGATGCATTCTTCCACACTGAATTAGCCGGGGGCTGAGGGGCTCGGTCTCCATCGATCTTGTCAATAGTTGAATCGCCTGAGGGGCTAAGGGGCTCTGAAGATCCCAATCAACAATGTGAGTATTGTCTTCTCCTTCATAGCAAAGCTCTTGTTATTGTTCAATTTATCATTATGAAAGTCATAATATGTCCTCATATACATTTCTATTGAATTATATTGTATCTCTTCACTAACCATTCAATTTTCACTCTAATGTGGATATTCTCTCCCTCATAAGTTAGTTCTTTGCACTTGTTTAAATTCTTACTGATATTGTGTCAAACTATTTTTATGACTAACCTTGTAGGTTGAATAATATAAGTATTTTATTCTTGTTTTAATCATTAGTTATGTATATATATTCTTGCACTCTCTAACCTTGTAGGTTCTTAGCATTGTAAGTATCTCTTTCTTTTACATATTGTCTATTATACCAAAGCTTTATAACTTAATCTGCATGAACTCACTAACCCTGTAGGTTCTTAGCATTGTAAGTATCCCTTTCTCAGCCGCATGGTACATATATATTTATCCAATCGTTCCAAGCATGCATCATTGTGCAGTGAAAAAAGTGGATGTGGCCAGAGCTCCCAAGGGAGAGATTTGAGTTTACTTAAAGCCGAAACTTTCCAAATTGTTCGAAATAAGCTTTGAATGCATTGCTGTTTCTATCAAAATATTCCTTCTGCTAACAATGCAGCTTCCTACCTGGCATCGCTTTCCTCAACTTCGGACGAGGGGCTCCGTCATAATCAACTTCGCCCAAGGGGTCTCAAGTGATTGTAGCGTCAACAACCTGAAGCAAACATTGACGTCTTCACTCACGCTCTATAGACAAGAGGGGCTGGGGGAGCACTGAGGTGCTGATTCTTCGAGCTTGCCCAAAGATCGTAAGCGAAGAACGTTTCGTCGACCACCTGTACTACATCTTCGTCGGCTACACCAACCACCTGAAGATATGGGCATCTACTACTTCAGCAGTGCGCAAGCTAGTTCGGGCATAAAGTGTAGAGACTTCAAAGACTCTACCAAGATGAAGGAAATTAAAGCAACTTCAGCATTTCAACTAAAGCAATTTCGAAGAGTTCAAAGACATCATCAAGACGAAGCATAGACATACTTTATTTAGTTTAGCCCACCAGATGTGTGTACTCTTTTCTCCACACCCTTTTTCGCACTTGGGTTTTTGGGGTGGAGTTTTTAACGAGGCACATAAGTGGAAGTTGTGAGGGCCATGTCTCACAACCGGAGTTGTACTGTAAATTGACCTTTTTCCTTTTTTGAGCATCTAATAGGTCTTGTTGTACCGGCCAAAACCTAGTAGATGAGGGGCTGCTGTTGGGGAAAAGGGCAAAGGGTGCCTTTCCTCCCTTAGGGAAAAAGGCCCAAGAGGCCCATGTAACACTTGTAACTCATGTTTTATCCGACCTTGCCACTCTAGGCCTCCCATTCCTGCCTATAAAAGGGGAGGATGAGAATGAGAAGTGAGAGGTTGGAGAAATGAATGATGGACCTTCTTCCCTCTCCCTCACGAACTATGTTTCTATGCATGTTGGTGAAATTCCGAAACTATCCCTAGTATGAAATTCGAAGCAACTCATAATATGAACTTCGGAGCTAAGGCATGAGGTGAGTTCGAAGGTTACCTTGGGTATGTACGAAGCTAGACTTAACCCCAACACTTTCTTCTTCTTTCTTCCTTCACCTCTCTCTTTGTAAAAAACTTACCCCCTGAGTTTTTTAATGCATTGCTGCTGTAGGGGGAAACCGCTCCAGTTTTCTTTAAAAAAAAACGAAGATCCAAAGCTATAGAGAGGGAGAACTAAAGCGCAGGGCACCAGGGCCTGCTGTGAAATTCATCACTTAAATTGTTACGAAGGGTCTCAAGATCAAGTACAAGGATGAATTTTTCCTCAGCTGACCACCCTCTCCTACTCTGCACCGTAGAGTTCAGATTTTGGATATGAGGGCTCTCTGTCATGAAGCACTTAGCTGGAGTCTGGAACTAAAAGGAGCAAACCCTAAGGCATCCATAGGGTTTTATTTATACTACAAGACTCAACACTAGACTCTTGGACATCAATTTTAAACTTGACCCCTTATATTACAGACTCACACACTAAAAGGCCTAAAAAACCAGCCTTGTAACTCGATCGGACGAACATGATAGAGTTATTGTTTGCTTAGGCTTGACGCAATCTCCCGATGTCCTCTATGTGTCCAATAGTCCAACCCTTTGGGATAACTTCGGTTTTGACGGTAGAACCCACAAACGATCCTTGACCCCTGGTTTTGACGCTTGAATCAGGAATGATCATAGCCCCGGTTTTGACGATGGAACAGAGAAACGATCATTAGCTTCCTCTATGGTGGTAGTTTAAGGCCCACTAAGCCTTTCCTAACTCCAAGTCCTTCTAAAGCCGGGCCTCAGACCCAAGTACCCTCTGGACTAACTACCAGTCCACTCGATAGGGTTTTGACACGCCAAGTACACTCTGGCGGCGCCTCTCAATCCACTCAAAAGGGTTTTCCTCCAATTCCACTCTAGAGGTGCCTGCCAGTATACTCGGTAGGACTTTAGTGTTGACAAACGCTCATGTCCACTTGAGTCCCTCACAGATTAACATTCATATTATATTTTATAGCAACAGGAGCAGATTATGATCAAACTTACAGATAGGTCAACTGGGTTGAGAGGAAAAAAAAAAAAAAAAGAAGGTCCTGGAGCATTAGTGAACATGAGAAAATGTACGCACCCCTACACCTATTCTGATTAACCAGCCTTGCAACATATTGCAGTCTGGCTAATCATAAATAAAAAAACCATATATGTTCTCAAAACTATCAATCAAATTTCATAGTATGCTTATTGCTTAATGGAAGATAATAGCGGATAACATGAATACTTAACACACATGTAGGCAGAATTTATCCAAATGCAGAAACTATGTCTATATAACAGAACATCCATTGACATACAACATCACCGGCTTTCAAGATGCAGAAACTATGGTGCATTGGTGAGAACTGAAAATACTGCTTTGTTTGCATCGCATCCCACAAAAATAGAAGAAAGTGCATTAACCAAAGTGTCTGTAGTAATGGACCTCAAACTTGCTCTTCCACCGGTGTGCTTGAAACACGCTTGCTTGAAACACGCTTTTTCAGACCATTTTTAATGACTTTCGACAGAACAATGAGAACCACAAGGTATATCACAACGCCGGCTACTAGCAAAAAGACATAGATGGAAGTACTAACTTTCCGGCAGCTTCCTGCAGCAAAGGCTGTCATGAGAGACAGCAGGTCTAGTATCATTATCAAGAGCAATACCTCAAGAGGGACATTTTTCTTCCTAATAGATTTACTCAACAGAAGCATGATCACTACAATAGATGCCATGAATGAGATAGCATTGAAGCAGAAGAATATCTTGTAGCGTCTGCGTTGGTGATTAATATCATGAAGGAGTGGATTGCCTGCGTAATGGCCTTCGTCATCAGACCAGAAGCCACCAGGTGGATTCAGACCAGCCTGGTATGTGACAGAGGCTGCTAATGTGGCAATAAGCATGAGATACTTATGCCTCTTTCTCTCTATTTTTTCATCCAAATCTTTAGTTTCCGGTGATTCAGAAGGAATTACTTGCCTAATCTCCCTAGTACCAAAAACCCGCCTCTGCAGATATTCCATGATTTTAGCCAATGGTCTTCCTAGTGTCTTGTGCATTGAGGATAGCAGAATTTGAATCAAAAGGGACATTAGAACACCTGCTGCAATGGTGATGACAAATATGGATTGTTTTTTAGTCCTGCAGCTTCCTGCAGCATAGGCTACGAGTAGGCCGAGCAAACCCACCAGCAAACACACTCGCAGTCCATAAGACTTGATTCCATGCTCACATGATTCCTTATTCACAAGCAGTATTGTGATAGCAACAGATGACACGAATGAGACTGAATTTGAGTAATAATATATATCATATCGCCTCTGATGACTATCCTGAAGAACTGGATATCCTGGTTTGCCACTGACAGCTTTGTCATCAGACCATACACCACCTGGGGGGTTGATGCCAGCTTGGTATGTGACAGTTGCAGCTAGAATAGAAAGTGTCAGTAATAGATTACGCCTCCGTTCCAACTCCTTTGGCTTAGTTTCATTCCCTGTCTGATTGTGGCATAACTGAGGAAATGGTAACCACACATCTCCACATGAGAAGTGCCTGAATTTATCTAAAACCCGCCTTTTGAAGTCTGGAGGGATTGCACGGATTGCTATGAGAACATGAAGAGGAACATAAGCAAGCACAAGACACAACAGCACTGATATGGAAATGGACTTCTCTCGCTCCCTGCAGCTCCCCATGACAAAGGATCCAGTTAGGGAAAGTAAGTCCACTATCATTGCTACCTGCAACACACGGTTTTTTGTAACCTTTTTGCTCATACTCTTGTTCAATAGCATAAGGATGATGACAATAGAGGCCACAAAAGCAATTGCATTGAGATAGAAGAATGCAATGAAGCGTCGATGTTCAGTGTCCTCAAGAATGCGATCACCAGCAGAATGATGATTCTCATTTCTTGACCAGAAGCCACCTGGTGGATTCAGACCTGATTGATATGTCAGAGATACTGAAAGAATAGCAAGAAGGAGCAGATATGTGCGGGTCTTCTCGAGATGATCTTCAGTTGGATTGTCAAGAGAATTTTGATTGCTGTCAATATGGCCATTCTCATGTTCTGGATTATTATTAGCGACACCATTTTCAATGTCATAGTTATTATATCCAATTGAAGTGTGTTCTTCTGCAGATTCCACTTTATCACTAGCTTCCGCAGTCAGTGAAGGCCTTTCATCCTCTATGAGATCATTGGTGACTCCATTGATGCCACCAGATAACATATTTCCTTCAGCAGAGCCTTCAGCTGGCATATCAGTAGTCCTGACGTCACCAGCTGAAGATTGTTCATTCACACCTGCAACCTGCTGTCTGTCTGGAGACATACCATCCCCAGTATCTGATGTTTCTAGGCATCTCAATGATGGATGCTCTGTGCTGGGCAGAGACTTCTTTATGTCTGCAACTAGTTGACGGTCTGTAGAATGATTCTCCACACTTAATACAAGATCTGTGGTATTTTCAGATTGTGGACTGTTGACTGATGTATACTGAGAGTTGGAGAGTGAATCCTCAGTATCCTCTGTTTTCTGATTTTCCTCAGGTGCATGTTCCGCACAGGATTCCGTTTCTGTGGTATTTGAAACATCCTGATTGGATGCAGACTGGAGTTCTAGTTCAGCTGGTGCACCAGTAGCATTTACTGAAGCTTGCTTGTTGCTTGCATTAGAACCCTCCTGATCTGCCATGCTGGATCTGGCACTACCAAATTTTGACGAAAGCAGCGCACTCAAGCACCGTGCAGTGCTTAATTTGATCTTTTGTAACCGTTTTGCCGCAGGTTCGTAAGCAAAGATCCCAGATAAAAAGCCAATGCAGATCAAAACTACGATGATAATGAACATAACATAGAATGATGTTGCAACATCCCTACAGCATCCAGCAGCATAAGCGCCAATCAGGCTGAGCAGATCAGCTACCACACAAACCACCACAGCTTTTGACCTTATTCCATGCCTGCTCAACTTTGGGCTCAAAAGCAGTATGATTGTAACCAAAGATGCCACAAAGGAGGTCGAATTGCAACTAATAAATATGTTATAACGGCGCAGGTAGTGACTGCGAAGAACAGGAGTAGCTGGACGGTTCTTGTAAGGAGGAGAGGAGCCTGAGATATAATCATTTTCAGCCCAAAAGCCACCTGGTGGACTCAACCCTGCTTGGTATGTGACAGTTGCAGCAAAAGTCACAAGCATCAGAATAAACTTGCGAGCCTCCTCAAGGTCTCTTTTCTCTTGACGACTACTCGTTTCCACATCACAGATGCCCAATTTGGATAGGGTTTGATTTACCATCGTCTTCACCTTCTTTTTAAATGTTTCTGAAATATACCTTGTGGATACTAGAATATGAATACCAACATAAGCAAAAACAATAAGGACTAGAACCCAAGTGTAGATGGATGATTTAAGAGTCCTGCAGCTCCCAGAAGCATATGCCCCCATCAGACTGAATAGGTCCACTAACATTGTAAATTGCATTGAACGAAGCCATAACTTCTGCCTGGTCACACTTTTGCTTAGAAGCAAGATTATTAAGACAAGGGATGCAGCGAAGGCTGTTCCATTGCAGTAGAAGAATACCTCATACCGTTGGGAGAACTCAGCACGAAGCACAGGATCACCAGCTTTGTGGCCATCCTGGGTTTTATTCCAAAATCCCCCCGGTGGTGTTAGTCCAGCGTTGTATGTCACACCAGCTGCTAAGATTCCAAGCAGTACCAAATACTTGCGCAGTTTCCACAAGAAATCAAATTCATCATCCTTGGTGGTGCCAACTGATGAAACCTTCCTGGATGAATTGTCCATGGAGTCCTGCCCGCTGCCGCGGCCACCACCACCACCACCACCAGTGCCACCGATCATCGGAATCTCACTATTGTTGTGTCCATGGGCGTTGCTGCCTTCAATCTCGTCGTTGCTTGCTCCTGGAATAGTTGTGGCGTCGAGCGGAGCAGTGGTGCCCTCTGTTTGCACAGCAGCTGCCATATGGTCCTGAACTCCTCAACAGAGAGTGTAAGCCTCAGGCGCCCTCAACCTTGCATTTGCACCAGCTTGAAACAGCTCTTTGGGTGTGAGTCTGCGAGAAGATACCTGGAAGATTCAAGTGTTACTCTAGGATTGGTCTGATTTCTGGAACAAGAACCGTGGCAACTGGCAAAAAGAAATGTTCCAGGGAAGATTTGGTGAGGAGAATTCAATGTCAGCGGCATAAAAAAACAGCAAACAGTGGCAATGAAATCCCGCGTATGTTTCTATGCCAAGAAACAAACGGGTGGGAGCTGTAATAAGCTGGACCATACTGCGTTTAAAAGGAAATCATCTGGCATGCACAATATCTTTAAAAATTCTAGTGTTCTACTGAACATACCACATTGGTTTACAAAAATCGGCAGTGCCACTTGTGAATCTGGTTGCTCCAGTCACGAAAGATGTTAACTGGAAACCGAGAGATATCGGCAATGCTAAGTTACATCAAGGTCAACAAACCGAACGAGTAAACACGCAGGAAGGGGAAGGACTGGATGGCTTACCTACAGGGAAGACATTGCATTGCTCATCAAATACACGGAAAGAACCAAAGACTCCACCAGCAGCTATATGATACGACCACTCCTTAGCTGAGGTTGCAAGCTTAAGCTCGGATCCAGAGTGACTGCTGACTTGGCTGCTCGAACAGGTGAGCACACTTGGAAGTACTCTCAAGAAGCTCAGCCATTGAAGAGCCCATGGGAGGTGTGAACATGTGCTTCACGTAGTCCAGAGAAGGGATGGCAACGAGACAAAGGGGGGAGACCAGCGAAGTCAATTCCTCAGAGGCTAACACACAGTGACGCAACAACGGGAATGGTACGTCACTGGATCCCACGCGTAGAGATATGCCACCAACCATGCCATGTGGTGTGAACGGCCATCAGTTGATGCTAATGACTCACTAAAAAAATGAGCTGTATATTGATTGACACGCAAGTTTTGTTTTTATTTTTGTTTTTTGTTTTTTTTTTTGCATTTCTTCAAAGAAGAACATATATAAAAACACACACTGCTGATCCAGATAAAATCTAGAGCATTATTTTTTTTTTAAAAAAAAAGAAGTGCCAGTAAGCTGGCGACATGTACCTAGTACAATCCAGAGCTGAGCTGTTTCCAGTTTATTATAATAATACCGAGTACAGTCCAGAGCAAACTAATCGAACATGGCTGTGTTTAGATCCAAACTTTCCCCTAAATTCTACTATGCAAAAAGAAGATTCCCCATCACATCAAAAATGTCGGCACATGCATGGAGTACTAAACGTAGATGAAATCAAAAAATAATTGTACAGTTTAGATGTACTTTGCGAGACGAATCTTTTGAGCCCAGTTAGGCCATGGTAGGACAATATTTACCACAAACAAACGAAAAGTGCTACAGTGCGCTACAGTGTCGGATGTGATGTTTTTGGCCAAATTTTGGCAGATTTCGCCTGCTTTTCGCCTCCACTTTTTGGATCTAAACACAGCCCATATTCGGTTGTGGCAATGGAATTGCAAGGTACAACTAACTGAACGAATAAAAGCTACCAAGTACTTCTCTACTGTACAACTAACCAAACCAATCTCGGCCATTTGATTTGCTGCTAGTAAAATACGCTTTGGAAAGATAGATGCATGCTGGGGGGGTTTCCATCACCGAGTAAGAGTGGCGAGGCTGGGACAAACCAATCGGGAGGTGGAGTAGCTGACTCTGGACCGCCGGCTGACTGGCAGTGCCCCCCTAGGACGACGGAGCGCAAGACCGGCATGCGTCCGGTCCACCAACCGCGGGTTCACACCGGACGTGGCATCCAGACATCCGGGCTGGGCTCCGCCAAAGCTGTCCTTCTCACTGACTGCGTCCCTCTTGCGCGTCGTTCATGGTCGTCGTCGTCGTCGTCGTGGTGTGGTGGGGATTGCGAAATCTTGGGTGTCGCTGTCGTGCTCTCCTTGAGGCCAACGTCGTCGACTCGCCCTCAGGCGTCTGCTCGATCTCCTGGCGGTGGCGGGGGCGGTTGGGACGATGAACCACCACGGCCCGTTCCGGGCTTCCGGCAACATCCACCGAGTGCCTCCTTCGGAGCCGATACAGACTAGTAACCGACTGGGGGATTAGGCGTCACAGGAAACGGGGATGGGATTATGGGAAGTTGGGAACGGTATGGGATTAGCCTAAACAGCAGATCCATCAAACATCAACATTTCTTCAGTGGCTTTGCTTTCCTTGCTCTGTATACAACTGTACCCCATTTGCAGTTCAGGCGACATAGACATAGGTTGTTTTCTTTCAATAAAAAAAAAATTTCATTTCAGAGGCAGCAACAAACCACCAGGCCTTTCAAGCATTTTAAAAAGCAGTAAAGCCTCCTCCCCCCTCGTACATTAGACTGACTCCAGTAGATCGTCATCACATTGTCTATATTTAAACTCCACTCTGCCTACACTCTAACAGTGTCATAGATGGTCTGCTGGACTTGGTTTTACAGAGTCACATATATATATAGCAGGGGATGGCAAAGCCTCGGTGCATTGTCGAGTTCCATGCCTGAACAAACCAAAGCGTACACATTAACCTACTGCAGCAACCACTACTTTCAGATGATGCAGCAAAACAGATCTTCAGACTTCTTGTTCTGTTACCCCCGGGCGTTCTGTGCTCGGAGCGTCATCAGGATGTCTCCTACAGGAGCTCCCACTTCCCTCCCCTGGCTTCAGAAATTCTGCAATGCTCTTGGACAACAAAATGACAATAACGAGGTATATCACGGCAGCGACAACTAGCCCATAGACATAGACCGAAGTCCTGAGTTTCCGGCAGCTTCCAGCAGCGAAAGCCGTCACGAGGGTCAGCAGGTTTAGTACCATGATCAAGTGCAGCACCTCGAGGGGCACGTCCATCTTCCAGACAGATGTATTCAACATATACATGATGACCACAATGGATGCCATGAAGGAGATGGAGTTCAACCAGAAGAATGTTCTGTAGCGCCGAGGATGAATGTCAACAAGGACCGGGTTGCCGGCCATATGGCCTTTGACGGACCACCAGGAGTCAGCAGGCGGGTTAACGACTGGATGGCTTGCTGCATCTGTGTGGCCGACATCATCATCAGACCAGAAGCCACCCGGCGGGTTTAGACCAGCTTGGTAAGTGATGGAAGCTGCTAAAATTGCAAGCAGCACCAGATACTTGTGCCGCTTCCGAGTCTTTTTCACACGATGACCTGAACTTTCTTGATTCTCTGGAGTATTTTCTTGCCCAGGCTCTGTTGTACCAAAAGCCCACTCAAGCAGAGATTTCATGCACCTGCCGAATCGCTCTCCCAGTGTGTTATCAGTCGAAGAGAGCAGAAATACTTGAACTGGAACAGAGAATAGAACTGCAGCAGCAATGATGATGAGGTAAATAGATTGTTTTGCTTTCCTCGAGCTTCCTGCAGCATAGGCGATCAAGAGGCCAACCAAGCCCACCACTGAGCACACTCGCAATGCATAGCACTTGATACCATGCTCACAGGATTTCTTGTTCACAAGTAGTATTGTGATAGCTACAGATGACACAAATGAGACTGAATTGGAGTAGTAGAAAACATCATAGCGTTTCAAATTGGTGTGCTGAAGTATTGGATAGCCAGGTTTGCCGTTGGCACCCTTGTCATCAGACCATACGCCTCCTGGAGGGTTCATGCCAGCTTGGTATGTGACAGTCGCTGATAGAACAGCGAGCATCAGTAGTAGATTACGCCTCCTCTCCCAGTTCTTCTCATTACCTTCGCCTCCCTGGTTGCCTTTCCATATATGTTTGCATGAAAGGTGCCCAAGCTTTTCTGCCACAAGATTTTTCCATCGTTTAGGGATTAAATGTACTGCTACCACGACATGCGCAAGCACATAAGCAAATACAAGGCATAACAACAGCAAGATGATTATGGAATTCTTCGTCTTCCTACAGCTCCCTGTAACATAAGACCCGGTTAAAGAAAGAAGATCCACTATCATTGTTGTCTGCAGTGCATATCGTTTTATACCCTTGTTGCTCATTCTTCGGTTCAGGAGCATAATGATCATGACAATGGATGCAGCAAAGGCGATAGCATTTAAATAGAAGAATGCAATATAGCGTGGGTGCTGACTGTCCTCAAGGATGGGATCACCAGGTAAATGATATTTCCGATGATGAGTGTCCTTAGTGATGGAACCACCATTCAAATTATTATTCTCTCTTTTTGACCAGAAACCACCTGGGGGATTCAAACCTGATTGATATGTCAGAGATACTGCAAGGATGCCAAGAAGAAGTAGATATGTTCGGGATTTCTTCAGATGTTTTTCAATTGGATTGGCAGTAGCATTTCCTTTGATGTCAGACTGTCTCTGAACTCCTTTATTATTGTCAGTGTAACCGTTCTCATTTGGTCTAAGATCATCAGTGTCAATCTCTATCTCATTTGTTTGAAAAGGCGCATCGGAAGACTCCCTTTCAACTATGATGTCATTGATGGCTCCGTTATGGTCACTGGACAACTCATCCTCTTGCGTGACAGTAAGCTTGTGTTCAATGGTGGATGAAGATTGCCCCATCATATTTGCAAATTTCTGGTTATCTACAGATTGGAAATCAAGGTCAGACATACCGACCTTGGTATTTGGAGTCTTGAGATCATCCAGAGATAAAGGTCGTTCTTTCATTTCTGCAGATTGCAGATTTTCTGTAGGTTGAAGATCAGGGTTATACATACTTTCGTGAGTATTTGTAGCTTGCTGAAATTTCAGTGAAGGGTTACCTGTTTTTGACAAAGCCTCTGTTGCAACTGATTGACGATCTGTAGATTGGTCTTTCTGATTGTACAGGACATCCTCGCTATATTCTGATTGCTGGTCAAACACCAATTTATGATCAGTGCCAGATACAACCTCCTCAGTAGTTGCAGTTTGTTGTTCGATGGTAGATTGATGGCCCCCATGGGACTCACCCTCTTTGACATTTGAATCTGGTTCAAGAGTGCTTTCTTCTTCAGTCGAATCTGTTACACTGACTGCAGTTTGCTGATGATTAGAAAGTGAATTCTCTTCCACTGTATTCATTGATCTATTCCTACCATATGAAAGCGCCCGACCAACTCTATCCATGCAGCAAAGTTTAACATTTTTAAGACCGTCTGCAATAGGTCTGATAACAATGGACCCAGCTAGAAGCGCAATGAATATCCATACTGCAATAGCAATTGAAATAGCACATACAGATTGTACGACGCTTCTACAGCTTCCTGCAGCATATGCTCCCATCAGGCCCAATAGGTCAATAACAACACAAATTTTCACTGCTCTGGTCCTTATGCCATGCCTGCTCAGTTCTGGGCTCAGAAGCAGGATGATTGTGACCAAAGACGCAACAAAGGAAGTTGAGTTGCAACTAACAAAAAAATTATATCGAGTGAGGTTTTTACTGCGAAGCATAGAAGTAGCTGGATGCTGATTTTCCTCATTTTCAGCCCAAAAACCACCAGGTGGGCTCAACCCTGCCTGGTATGTGATAGTGCCAGAAAAAGTCACAAGCATCAACATGAACTTGCGAGCCTCCTCAACAGCTTCGACTTGAGGGCTTCTCCTTTGGTTCTTACGAACACCCATCTTGTGTAGAATCTTGCGTCGTATTGACCGTGCTTTCTCTTTCAGCCGTTTTGGAACAATTCTTATGAATACAAGGATATGAATCACAATGTACATGAAAACAGCAAGGACCAGTACCCAGATGTAAATGGATGACTTCACTGCCCTGCAGCTTCCAGAAGCATAGGCCCCCATCAAGCTGAACAAGTCTAGAATCATGGTGAACTGAATCGAACGGAGCCACAAATTCTGTATGGCCACATGCTTACTAAGAAGCAAGATGATTAAGACTAGAGATGCAGCAAACGCTGTTGCATTGCAGTAAAAGAATACCTCATGCCGTGCGAAGAACTGAGCACGAAGGATAGGGTCACCAGCACCATGCCCTCCCTCCCCCTTTGTCCAGAAACCCCCAGGAGGTGTTAACCCAGCATTGTATGTCACACTAACAGCTAAGATTCCAAGCAGCACCAGATACTTTCGCAATCTCCATAGGAGATCAAACTCAACTCTGGATTCAAAGTTAGTGGCTAATGAATTTATGGAGGATGAAACACCGTTGGTTTCTTGCCCGGTGTTGCCAAGCTCCACTGTGCGGCCTGGGCCTCCATGGGCATTGCTGTCTTCACTGCAATCGTTGCCTAGTTTAGGAGAAGAAGCAATGCTAGCCAGATCTATGGCAAGCTCGGACTGCCTGCCATTTTCCATATGGCTGCTCACCCTCCTTGCATCTGAAGCAGAAAGTAAGGGATTCTTGGGCTAGAGACTGCTGGAAGGATGATTCTGAACAAGAAGAGTGGAAACTGGTAGGTGGCAAAGGAGGGCGGAGACTTGGGTGAAGTCAATGGCCCAAACAAAGATGGCAAGTAGTAGTAGAAGATGTATTGAGAGCTATACCCTGCTTGCCTTACCCCACAAACAACTAGTAATTTATAGATTATCTGAGCAAGGATTTAGGACTTGTCAACATACTGCGAAACTTGTACTATGTGGGACCAGTTAACTTTAAGAGTCCGCACTGTTTTTCTTTTTAGAATGAGTCCAAAAAGGACAGCAATGTGCAAGCAAAAAGTCTTCCTCTTTCCTTTGGCTGACCCCAATGGGTTCCTCGTCCCCTTTCTCAAAACACTATTCCAATTACTTTTTTTTTCTGTCTACGGTGTTAAACAGTGTAAAACAGTGTTTTGAGAAACCCATATAAGGCTTTCCATTGGAGTCAAGATAAACACTAGTACCATTTATGCCACAATTAGGCAAAACCTATTAGCAGCCACGGAAAACACTATAATGTCTAGATTTGATTGCTCGTCATATGTAAGGTGCCGCTAAATAATAAGCACTAGTTTCGAGGGAAGCCAAAGGCGTTGCAATCTTCACATAGTGACACGTAAATTATTGCACTCAGAAAATAACTAGACATAGATGAAGACTGCCCAAACGAGTAAACATATCAGGGAGGGATCAGTTGCTCAGTCACTAAGTGACTGACACGGGTGGTGTGAATGCAATTGCCTTCTCCAGGACAACAAAACAATGAGTGGTCCTCTCGCTAGACCCCAAAACAATGCCCACTTGGCCACGTTTTGTGTATAAAACCAAGGTTATCAACAGATGCTGATGGCATATTAAGGAGCCTAATGCAAAGGTCTATTAAGTGCTAAGTTCCTTTTTTATTTTACGAAAGCAAAGCGAAACAAAACATATATTAATATGTTTTAGTAGTACCAGCTACCAAGTCAAACCAGATTCAACCAGTATCAAATTTTTTAGCAGTACTCCGTATAATAATAGCATAGGGCTAAACAGTTTTGGGGCTTCAACGCCAAGCACTAGTCAGTAGTACAGTTAGTTTCAGATTCAACAAAAAACATGCCCAAATGTTACTAGCAAGTTAAGCTATATTGTGTGTGTCAGTGCTCGGATGTCACTGTCGCTGGTAAGTCGTTATGAAATGAATTTATGCAAAGATACGCAAAAGACAAGTTGCTGTGATTCTTTAATCACTAGTACCTGGAGAACAGTGGAAGGTAAGTAGGTCGTAGCCAGATGCACCGAAAGGGAATCCGCTTATATACCAGAACATATGCGCCGAGCCGACCTCCGCCCGTGCCAAGAACAACACGAGTTCACATCTCCGGTAGTCTGGCAGTGCACAGCGCACGAGTTGCCAGAATGGCCGGTCATTGGAGCGCGAGGTCGAAGTTGCGTTCCCCTGTTCCAGACGGCAGACAGACCCGGGCGTCCGTGTCGCGTGTTCACCCGCCGAGGCCCCAGTTCAGGCATTGCCTCGAATACCTGGCCGGCATCGCTGAGTGAGCGGCGCGCCGGCAGGTTGGCTCGGTAGTTCATCGAGCGCCGGCCCAATGGGAACTTGGGAAGGAGGCATTGCCCAACCCACACCAAACGGTGACGCGCTGATGAAGAGCATCATCTATTCATCTCAAGGTACTTCGGCGAGGGTCCCGTCCGCTCCTGTCGACGTCGCGTCGGCCTTCTCTCTCGTCTCGACCATGTTTTACGCTGTTTGGTGCAGAAGTGAAACATGTAGCACAGTACACCATAGCAGATGACCCTAAGATCTCGTTTAGGCCGCCTTTGGATACGTTACGTTTTTTCTATAGAATTGAACTATTTTTTTAAAATTTTTGTACGATTTCTGTGAAAATTCTGTATCGCTCTAAACGTGTGGTGCGAAAGACACCAAATTTTGTCTGGCTCAAGCATGACCTGGCACACGATGCTGCGTTGCGCAGACGTGATATACGGTTCTGATTCGTTGCATGCGTTTAGGTCGGGCGGTCCTTATATATGACAGTTGAGGATTAGACAACATGTCGCATGACAATGTTGTTTGGTTGGACGGTTTATTAGAGCATATACATAACAAGTACTCATTCTGGTTTACGGTATGACGCGATTAATTTTTTCTTAAACTACGATCATTCGTCCTATTCAAAACATTAATTCTAACATGTAAAATATAATTCACACTCAAACTATCTTCAGTGATAAAGCAAATCACAATAATAAATGACAACTTTTCAATTTTTTTTTGAATAAAATGAGTGATCAAAATTTTGAAAAAAAAATCAAGAGAGAATTACCGATTTGGCCTAAAAAAATTTGGTGCTTCCTTCTTTGGCCTAAAAATTTTTTTTGTTCCCTACTCGACCTAGAAATTTTGTTTCGTTCCTTTCTTGATATCTCAGTCCATTTAGAGCCATAACGGTGTCAAATAGAGTCACAAAAAATCCCCAAAAATACTTTTAGGTTTCTATACATAACCAACCTGCTTCTAGTTTTTTTAATGAAATTTATTACGCAGATTATATACACATTTCTCTATTATCTAACTTTATCTCAACATCATTATCATTTTCAAAACACCCATTAAGTTTTATATACTAAGGTTCAAACTTTTACAGTAAGCTATATATACAACAAAGGGAACATACAATTTTTTTTTGGTAATATTTGGAGCACTTTTCATATAGCAAGTATTTTTCAATTCAATTTTATATCTAAATACACTTACAAGGGTATATATGTCATTTAACTGTAAATTCTAGGGCTGCAAAAATCGCCACAGGGCCAAATTATCATATGAAAGCTATTGTCCAAGTTTCATGATTTTTGAAGTTTATTTAGCCTATTTTTGGTATTTGTTTTGTTTTAGATAACATGCAATAAACTGAGGGCATAAAATTTTTTTCATGGATCCCCATCTTTACCATTCTGTAGATCTACTAACAAGGAATACAACTCTACAAAATTGAATTTTTAGCATTTATATTCGATTTTTAATGTATTTTTAAATATTTTTAAATGGACGGAAGTGCCAAGAAAGGAACGAAACAAAATTTTTGGGTCTAAGTAGGGAGCGAAAATTTTTTTTGGGCCAAAGAAGGAAACACCAATATTTTTAGGCCAAATAGGTAATTTTCTCAAAAATCAACCGCGTCATACATTTGTGTACGGAGGGAGAAGCTTGATTCAGTCACACCCGGGTATGCGGCCAGCTCCCATCACTTATACTAGGGTAGACTGGCTAAAGTAATGGACTAAACAACCATACACTAAATTATGCACTATCCTAGACAAAATAAGACCTAATGCAGACGACTAAACACACTAGAGTGCATTACATATAATTTATATGTAAATTTATGAATTATTTTAATCTATTTTTATATTAACGGCCATCCTACCATTAGAGACGAGACATGTTAAAAATATTCAACCATCTATTTTGGTAGACTCTAATCATAATAATCATGGGATCTATTGTGTATCTTAAAAATACTACTTCCTTCAATTATTAATGGGAGTAGGTAGTAACTTCTATCATTATAGAAAACATAAAGTAACATCTAATATACATCCATATTATCCGGTCTGAAATACCCTAAAACTTTTATATAAACTAACCCATAAGCACTTCTATTTACATCTAAATCACCTACACATGCCAATATTGAAACTAAACTAAAAGAACTTCAAACCCACATCTAAACTATCAATATATGCTATTACAAAGCATAATAGCTATAATGGGTGTCTCCATATGTTTCTAACTCACTATCTTCTATGACAATTAATATAAGTACATAATCTACACAATCCATGGCAAGTATACGTGCATACATAAGAGAAATTATATATTTCTGTGATTTAGCAATCATGAAAAATTCTCCCTTAATGAATTACATATGGACGAGACTAGAAATTATTTTTAGATATAAAACACTACTTAATCATAATAAAATATGCAAATTGTTATTACAGATAAAATTATTTTTGATTGAAATGTTATAACTATTTATTTTAATAGTTTTGTATATTATTGATACAAATACTAGGATGGACATAACTTTTTGATAGAAGATATTCAATGCATGATGAAGCGTCTGTTCATGCCATTGTACCAATTGAATAAGAGTGTCGTTTTAGGCACATCACTAAAGTATCATGATGGATTGGTGATTACTAATTTGGTACCAGAGATGGTAATATGCTTATCATAAAGTTAGTTAAAGCTTAATAATATAATTTGACTTAGGATAAATATAAAATAGCTGCTATATATTAATATAGAGGGAGTATCAAAGTATCATCCCTCTTTAATCGTGATACTCATGAAAATATATAAATCCTAAAAAATATGAATATATATCCAGCCATCTGTTCGATACTCTTGATCAACCTTAGTAACAACTAGCTGAATTTCTATAAGGCCTTAGAAGATATAAGTATTAAACGTTTGTGAATAATTTTACTGCTAACAATTAATTAGAACTGCTTATCTTTGTGCACTCTCTTTTGTGTTCATTTTTGACATGACACTCATATGAATACTTTGTAAACTCTATCTTGTTGTATAAACTTATTAATTACTCTACATATTTTCCATTTATATTCAATAGTATGCTCATGTTTTTTTTACATCTCTATATGTCTTCATTATGTTATAGCCGATGCCTTTATATTGACCTATGTCAGCTCTTATTATTACAACCCATAGGAACCTAGATTTTTTTTACAATTTTTTATCACATTAATTACTTGCTATATTATTTTACCTACTAGTTAATGGCCCATGAATTACAACGGGCAACACTAAAACCTTGCTGTAAAAGAAATGCAGATAAATATAAGAGATATAGTATAATTTTGATTGGATGTTAAAAATTTACAAATGGAGACTCAAATCAGTTGTCAGTAAAATCAAACTACTGACAACAATCCAATCTATGTGAATCAGTCGACAATACAAATGGACACATGGCATGCTAGCTACCCACATTGTCTAGCTTGAGCACGGGTTCTTGAGGGACCGATGGAATTCCTAATTTGGTCCAATGCAAATGTATGCTCTACATCAAACTTTAATACCAAAAAGATCCCTAGCTAATATGAATGCTGGCATGCGGTAGAAAATTTATATAATCATAAAATGTCTCAACATCATTGCATAGATCGCCTGAAGAGTGGAAGGCGTCGAGAGAAGAAAAAGAAGAATGGTCACACAATCAAGAAAGAAAGGAAGGGATGGAAAGAGAAAGAAGGAGTTGAAAGAAAAGAGATATGCGTGATTGGTGTCTTTTCTTTTTTATTTATTCCAAGACAAGAAAAGTATAGATAAGCATATAAAACGAGGTAAAAAATAGAAAATTAAAGGGTGAAAATATTTTCTATCGTTTTTAACCATTTTTAACATTCTATAAAACCCCTTCTAACATTTTTCTATCATTTCCAATTATATACAACCTGTACGGTGAAATCAACGTGAAAGGTATATAAATTTTGTTGAATGGAAAATGGTATCAAAACTCGCTCTATTTAATATAGATATCTCATGGGCTCATGGCTGACCGATGCCGTAGCCTCAGAGCATATTTGATCTGTGTTGCCAGGTGACCCTTGGCCACATCTATTTTTTTTTGAGCCTTTAGCGGTGTATTTATTCGTATTCGCACGCATGTACGCTAGCTGGCTAGCTTGTAGAAGCCCAGCATTGCACGCTGGCTTTATTTTGTTTTTTTATTAAGGCTACTTTGGCGACCCTATTTATCCAATTCCCGAAGGGATTTGGGCCCAAATTTTTTGGAAAAATAGGGTCGCTAAACTAGCCATTAGGAGATTGATTCACGGTGGTGAGACTTTCCATCCTTCCCAGTAATTCACTTTCCTAAGATATGGACGATGAATCACGTAAGATGATTTCCAAACTATTCCATGTCATCCTAGACGAATATATATTTCCTTTTATGAGAGATAACCTTACGGTGAATGAGTGCAAACTCTTCCTAAATATTTTCTCAAGGATTGCGCAAGGCGGTAAAACTTTCAGCCATATACTTTGTTCTAGACAACAGCGATGCATGTACCTAGTATATTAATACGTTAGTATACCGTATACAGGGCTTGCTCTGTCTACTGGAGCCTTCCTCGTCGTATACTTGCTTTTGATCAATAACACAGTGTGTACACTTGCGTGTATTCTCATCCAACGGCATTGATGAATACGCATATGTGTCCGCGGACCGGCACGCAATATTATTTGCTTGTACAAAAATCCGTAATACAAGTGCCCCTGGCTAAGTTAACTGCAATTATGTAGCAGTAGCAGATCACGCTTAGCTCAGCGGAATGATCCTTGCAAATGTAATTTCAGTGCCGCCTCAATGTCGGATTTATTTTGGAAGGTAAGATTCGCTTGATATCTCAATCATCCGCACGGCATCGTGATTTTGATCTCCAATTATTTACTTCCACAATATTGCGATGTTCTTCCCTAGACCCCCGGCGGCCTATAAATACATGTCTACGGCCGCATCAAAATCTCATCCGCCTCCAGTTATTTCCGCCCTCGACGCCGCCGCAGAGTTGCCTTCCGCCCCTTTTCCATTTGCTTCTGTACGTGAAGCGTACTCCGCCACCAGCACATGTTTGCTTGTTTCTTTGCTTTGATGGTTAATAAGTTTCTTGCATTTGCATTGCAGGTTTCTCACGTTTATTGATAGCTCGCGGCAACGAGAGGGTGTCAATAAGCAGAGGCGTCCTTCAAGGTTGGGCGCAAGTCCAGACAGGGCCGGACCTTGGAGGTGCAGCACTGCAGGGTGTGCGGTGGAAAACTGGCAATGGTTTTTAAGTTCTTGGTGCAGGTATGTCAACGCAATACTGATCAGGAACGCTGAGAAACGAACCGTCCTGTACATATGGGGCCGTCGACACTGACGACAAACGTGAACTTCGAAGTGCCGAAACCGCGTATACGCGGCGCCTCACCCTCACGCTGAGACATGCCCATCATATCGGCCGCTTGTTGTGACGTGCGCAGCCGCCGCCGCCTCTCACAGTTCCAGATCGGGTGATCACTTGAATTCCGATTGGATCTTCAGTCAGGCCACCACCTCCAATTCTCCAAAGGTCACTTTCTCTCGTATAATTGTATTCAAGTTCAGTTCAGTCATTATTTTAGTTTCCATAGCGTATGTTATGCATATTGTAATTTACATTTTTCTTTTCAATTGCTTGATCAATACAGGCAACAGCCGAGAGGAGGAAGTGGGTTCTGGGCGACTAGCTCAAAATGATAAAGATGGCTAGGACCAATAAAAAAGGTACTCCGTAATATGCTAATATCTATACTAATAGTTCATGTTTTTTTATTAGTAATTTAGTAATGGTGCGTATCATTCATCCTTTGAGGTGGTAATGTTTTTAGATAATGTCCGAGAAAGTACTTTATAATATACTAATATCTAAACTAACGACAATTGCTACGGTGCATTCAAACAATGTGTGATGTTCATTTTGTTCAATTTAGATGCATAAAATAAGATATTACCTCCTATGAGGTAATACCTCAAAAAATAAATATATCAATTTATTTAAGGATAAATGTGAATACTAACTAACTATGTGATCTACTTCTGCGTGTAGTCTTGTACACGAGTGGAAACGTGGGGTGTCCTAGGATATTATTTTTTAATAACCTCCAATTTAATTGAACATGATAATAGCCTCCATCTTGATTGAGCGTGATCTCTCATCTCACGATTGAGCATAGGGCTGCATGAACGTGACAATAACTTCTCATGTCGCCTCTCACCAGGGCAAATATTAGGATTAGGTGATTAAACATGCTAACTGAGCCAAGGTGATCATCCGCTCACAGGCGTGAAGAACAACCTCTCAGCACTTAGCAAAGCTTGATACTGTTGACTGTATAAGATGATCACGAATGAAATACACAGACATGTACGACGAGGACGAGATTGATCGAACTCAACGACACAAGGAGATGGCCTCCCGGCTGCACGTCACGGAGACCAAGGATCTCGGAGATTCGGAGTGGAGCAGTTGCGAGCAGCGATGACGAGCTTGCACCACAGTGGCCGGGGAGCTGGGGATGCGGAACAGACGCATGGTCGTGCACGGCTAACTGAGAAAGGTGCTCGCGAGCTGTGAAGTCATTGTGAGAATGGTACGGTCTTTTCCTATTTTATTCTTTTCCCCATTTATTCTATTTTCTCTTAATTCAATTGTTTAGATCTACTTAAAATCTTACCTTCTAGGAGGTAATTTGTGTACCGTAGCATATTAGCCCCCTATACTAACTGATTATTCGGCCTGGTTAATCCAAGAAGAGATTGAGCACATGACTAATTTGGACCGCACGGATACGACAGAACGACGGCAACTTCAGGATGCTGGTCAGTAGCAAGCTTTTCCTTTTGAGAGGAGAAACATTTCAAGTGGGTCTCCACCGCATCACAGCGCCCCTTCAGCATGTTGAGCCCTTCTGAAAGCTCTTTTGCAATGGTATTGTGCTCGTCAGACCGCTCCTTGTTGCGGACTTTGAGGAGGCAAAACTCCTCTTGGTGCCTTTTCCTTACTCGAAGTCGTTCTTCTAGCTGGGTGACCTCATCCTGACATTCTCCTTAAAGGCGAAGTCTTGGCTTGTCTACTTTAAGTTTTGGCTCCAGTGCGGTGTGAGCCTCCTTCAGTGCTTCAAGGGTGGATTGCGCCTTCACCTTTTCACTTGCACAAAGACCTTCATCGAAAATTGGGGAACTCGAGTTGCCGGATAGGTGCTCTTTCAGTTTGTTGAGGTCAGTGATCAATGATGACAACAGGACGAGGCTCCCTAAAATCTACGATCCACCTCTATACAGCCCTCCCTACATAAAAGATAACACGTTGCTTTTTGAGGGTCTTGACTACTTTATGTTTTGGCTCCAGTGCGGTGTGAGCCTTCTTTAACGCTTCAAGGGTGGACTGCGCCTTCACCTTTTCACTTGCACAAAGACCTTCATCGAAAATTGGGGAACTCGAGTTGCCGGACAGGCGCTCTTTCAGTTTGTTGAGGTCAGTGATCAATGATGACAATAGGACGAGGCTCCCTGAAATCTGCGATCCACCTCTGCAGCCCTCTCTGCATAAAAGATAACACATTGCTTTTTAGGGGGGGGGGGGGTTCCCCTACAAGAGTGCTTGGATCCTGGTTGGAAATGACGCAGTCTGAGCGATAGCTCGCCTTGATGTCTTCTGGTTCTCCAACAAAAAAGGTTCAAGCTCTTAAGGCGAGGTGCATTATCTTGAGTAATCGCTGGCTCGATGATGTACTGATCCTCCTCTGAAGTGAGCAGATTCTGTTGGGACTTCATCATCTCCCGTGCCTTCAGAGCTTGTTCAGAGCATAGATGATCAAGGTCGAGCGGATCTGTGCCTGAAATAACAAAACATGTTGATGTATTTAAGGCTCATTAGCCTTTAAATGCACAATCAATATAACTAACAAACCAATAATTGTAAGATTATTACCTGGAAGGACAGGTTCTTGTTGTTGGCCTCTCATCATCATCAATTAGAGTATAGTGCACTGCCTTTTCCTTGCCTTTCCACATTTGGGGTGAGGTAGTACTCTTGTTTACTTTGCACCAATTTGTGTTGGGGCACCAGGCGGCATACCGAGTGATACGTCATCCGAAAGAAGCTCGTTCACTACTCCGTTTGTTATCCCAATGAAGTTGAGCATTTCAGCACTAATGGGAGGCTGCAAAAAAGTAAACAATGAAGGTGAGATTTCTTAACAACAAAATGACTCGTGGAAAAAAACAAGAGTTATGTCGATGCACATACCATAGGGTCATTTGAAAGAAGGTCCGTTCTTGGCTGTGCGACCATTTGAGGAGGATTCACCGGGGTAGGGCGCTCCCCGACCTAGGCATCACGACGTCGAGGAGGCATGCTCGTAAATGAGTTGTCCCTCGTTGTTGTGTCAGGGGACCAGCGGCGCCTGAGACCCCTCTTATTATCTCTTGTAGGTGGTGGGCTTGGAGAGACTTCGATGTCCTCTCACGGCACATAGAGGGTGCGACGGCCTGTGTTCTGGCTTGGTGACGTTTCCACCCTTGATGAAGGGCTAACAGCGTAGCATCGCTCTCAGCGTCCGAAGACACTGGGGACGGGTCATGCTTATCTCGAGTGACAACAGCGTTGGAGCGGCGTGGACGTGCATCAACTCCCTTGTCACAAGCAGGCCTTCCCTGGACTTGCACCCATCTTGAGGGTCGCCTCCGGTTATCGGCCGCCTAGTTCCCACCAGCCATCGAGAACGCACAGATACCTGCAAACGTAAGGAACATATCAAGGACAAAGCAAATAAACAAGCCAACATATGCTGGTAGTAAAATACGCTTCACATAAAGAAGCAAATGGAGAATGGACGGAAGCGGCCTTGATGGGGTGGGCAGCGAGAATGGCTTGAAGCTGTGGTGATTTTGATGCTGCTTTAGATGCATAATTATAGCTGCCCAAGGCCGATGATTGACCGAAGGCTATCACAAGATAAGTGGCAAGTAAATATTCAGAGAATAAAATCATGGTGCCACTCGGAGGATTGACATGTCCAGTGAATCCTACTTTGCCAAATAAACCATGTACAAGTTAGAATTAAGGTCCAGGCCAACCAGTCATGTGCCGCATCGAAATTGTGTTTCCAGACTCAAGGATCATTCCACTAAGCTAAGCATGATCCGTTGCATAGTTGCATTTAACTTAGGGAGGGGCATCTGAATTATGTGTTTTTTACAAGCTAACGATAATACGTATGCCGGTGTAAGCATCTAGGCCCTAATGTGACTTTCGGTGATTGATTGACAAGCCTATTTGTTGTCTAATGAGCTAATGAGCGCATGGTTAATAATTAATATGAAATGGTTGCTCATTGGTTGATGGTAAATGCCCCTAAATCAAATGCTATATCTCATGGAAGTGGACTTGGTTATCTTCTGTATCTCGAAGGCTAAGGATTCTTCTAGAGTCAGGATCAAAGGAGATGAAGGATCCTTGCTTAGACATGGCTTTCTAGCTTTCTAGTCTCCGCACTATTAAGGGGGGTCAATGGTTAGTAGCTTGATCCAGTGAACAACCAAGTTATGGATGCACACACAAGCCAAAAGACTCAAGAACATCATAAGTGCAAAGTACAAAGGTATAAGGTCCAAAAACAATCAAGGGTTGATCTAAGTGTTTGAAGGAAATCAAAGTCAGTGAAAATTGAATGGACCGTATGGTCCGGTTTGAATAATTTCAACGGACCGTACCAAGTAACTACAAGGAGTTTTATTGGATGGTATGAGCTTCATGCAAATCGAGAGGTTAGGATGGTCCGATCAAGTGTGTACATACCATCTCACATACCAAATATCTCAAGGGTAGGGTTTTGCAAGCCGGAGAAGAAATGCACTGACCGTCCATGGACCGTACCATTTAACCCGCAGGGGTCAAACCCTCGGACTTGATGACAAGATAGCACAATTTGAAGAAACCGTCCATGGACCGTACCAAGAAACCCACTGGGGTGAAACCCTCGGACTGGATGCAAGATAGAACGGTCCTACTAGACCGTACATATGGACCGTCCTAAATAACTCAGGGGTATGGATTTCGAAGCAGAGATAGTTTGCACTGGCCGTTTAGTCTGGTCCTACAAGAGCGTACCATCTCATGGACTATAGTACAGTGACGTAAGGATTCAGTGACCGTTGGTAAAGTACACAGGCCGTATAGTCCGGTCTTCCCTTTTTGGCTAGACCGTACCATCCGGTCTACTCTGCATCAGCCCACTATTGACGTCTCTTAGCGTAACAGATTTTACTCCGCAAGTGCATGGAGATTCGCTGTAGCTTTTTCACTCAGAGTATTCCGAGTATCGTAAAAATCCACAGGGAAGCAAGGGCGAATAGGTGGAATGAAATGTTGAACTTTCAAGCAATACTATAACTCAGATAAAACACCAGCTATTCTTACAACGGGGGTAAGATAACAAGATAGTGTATGGTGGGAAGAGTAAAATAGGGACTAAAGAAGCCTAACACTTAGGTATCTATATGGGAGGACAACGAGTAAGATTAGATTTCTAAACTCTACTACTTAACCGCTGTAGAGGAGTATTCGCGCTTGAACTAAGTTAACTGGAAACAAGCTAGGATCTTGCGTCGAGCGAAATTCCAGCGCTTCGAGGGGTCAAGGGGTAGATAGTAGACCTCCGAAGGAGACCCGGTTAACTCCTATGGGCTTACCGAATGACGGGGTAGAATACTGAGACCTCTAGAGCTGTCACCTAGAGAGGCTACCAACCAGATCTGCGTGGGTAAGATGGCACGCTATACTAGTGTTCAAGTGAGAACTTAAACACTAAAGCTCTTCCTTGATCAGAGGATGAAAACTAACTTAATCTTATATCAAAAGCCTAAGACAAGCTTATAGCACCGGCAATTCTAACAAGATTCAGATAACTTAAGAACAACACAAACCTAAGCCTTGGATCTAGTGTGCAATAAGGGTACACCACACTAGGCAAGCGTTAAGAAGTAAAGTAAAGTATAACAGAAGATAGAACAATGAAATATATTATACTTGAGTAATAAGAGTACAAAGATAGAAAGATACAAGAGCTTTACCAAGACTCAAAGAAGACTTCGGAATCCCTGAGGCAAAAGCTCAGACTCAACTCTAACTCCCAGGACTAACCTAGTGCTACTAGACTAAGCAATAGTATGAACTACTCAACTTCCACACTTCACAAGTGAGGCCGAGGGGGGGTATTTATAGCTTCTAAGGTCGATGAGGCGGTTGGAGAGGTAGTTAGAGGCCGGGCGACCTCTGGTGGGGCCGGGCGGCTCCAGGTGGGGCCGAGCGGCTTCACCCCTAGGCCGGGCGGCCCGGGTGATCGTCCGATCCACCGACTTGCTTCATCCAACGCTCCATATTGCTTCCCTAGGTCGGTTGCATGGCGGTTATGGCGGTTATTGTTGTGCTTTTGCCTCAACCATTGATCTCACTTGTGTTTCTTCCTTAGCCGCAGGATTGAAGTGCCGAGGATCGCTGACTTCACCAATCCAAGTGCTGGATCGATGATGTGGCAAGGCCTTTCGGTACTTTGCATGATGGTTTCGGCGTTTGGACTTCGCAACTGTGTTGACACGTCACTTAGGCACATGCAGGTCGAAGATGAAGTGAAATGGCCACTTTGTCAGGCTAGGCGGCCTGGCCCTCTTGTCAGGCACCTCGTGACTTAGCCATATTTTGCCTGTTTTCAGCTGATCTTTCACCTGCAATCAAATATTCAACACAACTTGTGGAACTATATCAGTAGCAAAGGTTAATCCATACTTTGGCATGTTTTCCTCCATGTTTGTGGTTAGTTGATGGTCATTGGTAGTGCAATAACGACCGTCAACACCCCCCAAGCGTAGACCTTTGCTCGTCCTCGAGTAAAGCCAAGATGGGTTATGGATCAGGAGTTGCTGCAATATCGATGCTCATAAATAGAAGTTATGCACAGACGACACCCATGCTTTTTCCTCGAACCATAGTGTATGTAATGATCACTTTTACTCATACCTGTGGTGTGCCTTTTTGTCTTACCATGTCTTAGGCGGTTGAGAGGAAGAACGACTTAGCTGCAGGTTCTGCTCCAAGCATGTCTTTTGGGATTTCCATCTCAGGTGTTTTTAAAGATTTTTCAAAATAAAACAAGTTTCTCCAAAGGTACTCTTGATCGCTCAAAGTGTATCCTCACCATTTGAAGCCAAGAGCATGGCTAAGAACTTACTATACTAAGGCTTATGTGGAGCTCAGGGTCATGGAAGAACTTAGCTTACTTAAGTTGTTTGTTTTGCAAAGCCAAAGATTGGACCAAAGGAATGTACTACATCATCTAGCCTTGTTTATTGTTGGAGCTTTATTTGGTGGATGGATGGATGAATCTCCTTGTTTTTTTTTCCTTCTCCTTTTTGATTGATATGTATGAATATGGAGCCTTTTTGTATTTTTCTCTCTTTTTGCCATGCTTGACTAGCATGTTTTTCTTTTTCTCATATTTTTGCCATGCTTAACTAGCATGCTTTTCTTTTCCTCATATTTTTGTTAGCTCCATACTCTACCTCTTTTTGATTGAAAAGAGTAAGGATAAGGGTATTATTTTGGAGATATATGGATGCATACCCAGAATAGGTAAATGCATTTGTGGTGGTGGATTTTTGCTCCAGCGATTCACAAGATAGAGATGATTTCATTCTAAGAGATTCAAAATTTAACAAAGCTCAAAACAACTTTAAGTAGCTTAAACAAACTAGACTCAGATATTTCAGTGTATTTGGCTCTAGTTGGTGTTCAAAACCGATGGGGAAACTTCATTTTATTTTTCAAAAGAATAAACCTGAGATATTTATCTTACTAGGGACATGTGGAAAAAATTTAGTGCTTAGCCATCTCATTCTCACAACAATTTAGACATAGTTATGCAAATGGTATCCACCAAGTACAAGATCAAGTTTTCAACTTATACACACGAGCTCGAAATTAAGCTAAGTGTAGAACATGCATAAACAACTATGTATGAACATAATAGAGCAACTATTCATCATTTCCATATGAAAGATATATGCATCAAAGTTGGGAGTTGTTTTTATTAAAAAATTTTTTCTTTTTTTAGATAGAGCAATAAATAGGAAAATACATAAGGACATTATTAAATGTACTTACCTTCGGTTGGACGGTTGATGCTGCTGTTTGGTCGGACGGGGTACTGCTAGTACTGGTAGAACGGGTGATGCTGCTGGATGGGTACTGCTGCTTGGTCGGACAGGTACGGCTGCTGCAGATGGAAGGAGATAGGGGCACGAGACGGGGACACCTTACTCTGAGGGGCACGGGCACGAGGAGGTTTGCTCTTAACGGCCTACCATGCCCCCCAAGCTTCAACGAAGCTAGGGGTTTTGGTAGTAGTAGTTGTAGAAGTTCTGAGCATTGAGGAATCCGGCTCCAACTTGCTCGTTTAGGTTCTGGAGCATTTTCGTGTTGGTTTGGAGCCGTTGATCCATCGCTTTCGTGCGATGGTAGATGTCACCTACCTACTGATACAGCCTCTGATCGTACTGGCCCAAGTTCATCCCCCCATTGCAGAGTTGATGTCGGCCATGTCAGGTGTGTGGTACCGGGCTGAAGCAGAGTGACCTAGGTCCCGGCTGAGCTCACGTGACGCACTACCACCTCCGTAGTATTGTGTACTATGGGAAGACCGGTAGAAACTCTGGCCACCGGTACTGGAGAAGTACCAGGATGGCTCAGATGGCGTGGAAGCATGGACGGGTTCCTCAGTATCCTCTCCTCAGGCTCTGTGGTGTAACTCCTCCGCTCGCCGTCGCTGGGCTCTGGTCATGACACCGCCGATGCTTTGGCGTGGTGCCTCTACACCTAGCTGCATGGTTAGGCTTCTAACGGTGTACATGTCGAACTGCGGTGCTGGAAGCGGCAGCTCAAGACTGTGCCCGAACCATGTCATGATCATTCTCCCATTTGCGGCGTCTCGCTTCATAAAATGTGCCTGGACAAAGTGCTGCTCCCCTACATAGTGTGATGTGTCGTCGGGAAGGTAGTCAAGTTGGGCATTCTCTAGGAGGCCCAAGTTGGCTGCTATCCTAATGACAAAGGAAGTGATGCTTATGGGGGTGTTGGTCGCTCTCATGCCCATCCAGTGGTGGACAATGTCGAGGACCGGAGCATAGCGCTTCTTTTTGACCATGGCATAGAGGCATTTGAGGTCTTCGTTAGGTGCACAAAGAACCTCACCTCTCGGGAAGACTATGAGCGAGACACAGCAAGCTAAGAGTCTCAGAGTGGGATTGTGAATTTTGGTGGTGCTGTGTGTTGGCGGCTCTTAGTCTACCGGATTTTACTCTACAAGCGCACGGAGTCCGCTGTAGCTTTTCACCCAGGAGTATTCCAAGGTATCGTATTTATTTCCATAGGAAAGCATTGAGATAGAGATATCAAACTATCATTCATCCAATTGTTACTACTCTTTCCCGTCAACCGATAGCTAGAAAAGGTTGACACCAAACACCATGGGATAAAAGCCAAACACCGTTGGCCAGAAAACAGGTAAAGATAGGAGGACAACGAGACAGGGACTGCGGTACGGTCTTCTATCTCTGCTAGCATACAAGAGCTATCCGTGCTAAGGGTCGAAAGGATCTCAACAGGGTTATAACTTGCGTCGAGCGAAATTCCAAAGTCTCGAGGGTACCAGGGGGTAGATAGTAGGTCCCGAAAGAGAGTCTGGCTAACACCTACGGGCCTCCCGAACGACGGGCCTGGACTACACAGGCACACCACACGCTGTCACCGAGTGGGGCTACCAAACAAAGCTGCGTGGAGAGGATGGCACGCTACAAACGTGTTCAAGCGAAGCTTGAACAATAATAGCTCGTCCTTTGCAAGAGGAGAGGAGCCAACCAGAGCCTAGCGTCTAAGTCTAGGGTTGAATTGTAGCACCGGCAAGCATAACAACGATCAATCAAATCTAACTTAGCACAACTCAGGCCTCAAACTTGGTATGCCCAAAAGGAGAAAAGGTGCTTAACAGCTGTATACATACCAAGTGAGTAACTAACTAGACCAGAAGATAAGTGCATAAAGTAGGAAAATAATGTACTCGCACTTGTCAAAAGGAAAGTAATGCTTAAGATATCAAAATAAAGTACATTACCGAAGATTTCGACCGACTCCGATACAGCAGACACTTCTCTAACTCCTAACTAAACACTGCTTTCAGAATGGAAGCACCTCCCGTGGGGCACCTCCTAAAGAGGGAGAGAGAGTTACATGGTGAAAGGTACAAGTGAGAGTGAGGGGGTGCCTCTCTATTTATAGCTTGAGGTGAGGGGAGGTTTTCCATGGGTTCCCAAGGTGGGATTAATCCCCCCAAACCGTTCTTGGGCTGCTAGGTGGGCTTGGCTGCGCCATGTGGGCTGCTCCCTGCCTTAGTGGGCTGCTCCCCACGCCTAGTGCTGGTGGGCCACGCCCTGGCCATTGCGCTGTACGGTGGGGGGCTGCTGACGTCAGCGATGACGTCAGCAGTCCCTATATTTTTGTATTTTCCTTATCTTTTCCACCGGAACTCCAAATGGAGCAAATAATATATCCGTTGGAATCGTCTCAACGAGCTCTACGCAATGGTGCAGTCCTTGAGGGCTTTTGAGATACTTTTTAGATGTGGAATTTGCAAATCTTATCTCAACCCCTTCTATGCATGATTTCTCTCGTGCTCCAAATGATGTTCTTTTGCATGGAATTTGAGCTTCTCCCTGTGATACATCGAAAACCACCAAAACTCATGGAATTCGTCAGTGTTAACTGAATAATACATGGAACTTTATTTATACCCCATTTATTTACCGACAGTTGGTGGTCAAAACCTTGCAATAACGACCACCAACACAGTGTTTCCCCTTCCCATACTCCCCACATATTTTCACCCAAAAAGATTTCATATTATACCCGGCTAGGTCAGTCAACGAACAGTTGGGGTGGAAGCCCAAAAGCTCGGCGAACTTCCACGGGGAGACAGAAAATTCAGTATTGAACAGGCGGAAATTTATGAACGTACCTGCTGTACGCTTCTCCATGCAGAGAGTCATCAGGAATTCTTGTGTGAGAAGGACAGATCCTTCCTCTGTAATGTTAGCGAAATCCGGCCAACCCACATAATCAAAAGCTTGAATGAATGGGTCCAACATACCTATTTCGATAAGGAAGAAGGCGTCGAAGCACTTTGTCCTCCCAAAGACCTTGGTGGTAAGAGCTTGTAACGTCTGAGCTTCCTCATCGCTCTGGATGTTGATGTCCTGCAAGTTCATTAGTCGGCGCTGCTGCTGTTGTTGCGAAAAAATTCTTTATCTTGCTCCTGGAGGCTGTGTGTACCGCCGACAGACATCCTGTCGGATGCTACTGGAGTCCTGGAGCTTCTGCTTTGTGAACGAGAGCGTGAGCGCTCGTCCGACGAAGACGGAAACTTCAGGTGTAGTCCCTTCCCTGTGTTGCTCAGGGCCTTCTTCGCCTTCCTGAAGAAAGACGACATCCTGCAAAAATAGACAATAGGCTACACAAGGGACAAGCAGTTACAAATATTAGCGTTAGCGGTTAGTCTTCCAGAAGTCAGTCGTCCAGAAGTTAGTCGTCCTTGCGGGGCAGAGCCTCCACAAAACGTTCAACGATCGAGGGTGTAGCACTTATTTTATTGGGCAGAATTTTAATTAAGTGCTGGAATTAAAACTAAGTACCTAACTAGTGCTTAAGAGAGTGATTAGGGGGAGAAAGGGAATGTGCTCACGCTGCTGAGCGGTGCAAGGAGTGAAGGGGGTGCATGCACATATTTATAGGCGAGCGCATGCATGCAGGCAGGCAGGGGGAGCCGGGCGGCTTGGGCTCAGGTCGGGCGGCGCCAGCCAGGGGCCGGGCGGCCAGAGACGGGCGCCGGACGGCTCGGTGGATGGAGCAGGAGCCTAGCTCCTAGGCTGGTGGGTGTGTGAAGGGACAGCAGCGGTGCAGGGAGGTTGGACGGCATCGGTGGCAGGCCGGGCGGCCTGGTGTCTCGGCCACTTGTGCCGTGCGTGCGCAGAGGGGGCCGGCCAGCCCTGGTGGGGTCGGGCGGCTCCAAAAATTTTTTTTTCCGCAAATTTAGAACTAACTAAATGCAAACTTAAGCAAAAATTTGATGAAATTCAAACATGCAATGGTGAAATTCAAAGTAGGTGCATGAAAGATAAGAAAATTAAGGCGGAAAAATTAAATATGCAGTGGAGGGTAATGCCAGTTTACCTCCTGGCTAGGGCAAGTCATACCTTTGATGCAGTGTCAGCGCTTGACGGAGACTTAGCGGCCATCTGGGGTGCAACTTTTGCTCGCCAAACCTTCTTGGTTGCCACAGCCTTTTGCTTCTGAGTTTTGGTCCTCTTCTCTGGCTGGGCTTTTGGCATTTTCTCTTTCTTCCGCCATTCTTTAGATGTGTTCGTTGCCTTGGCGGTGACCTTCTTTTCAGGAGCTTTGCCTCCTGATTCCTTTGTCGGCGGCTAGGCCAGTGAGGTACGTCTCAGTGACTCGGCTCTGCGATCGGCTTTGAGCTTGCAGGCTTCTCCATCGTACAAGAGATTTTCCATGGCTACGAGGAGGGAGTCCATCTTTGGCTTACTTGGCGAAAGCTCGATCTTCTCTCTTGGTGTCTCCCGGGATGCCTGACACTTAAATTTGAAAGCTTTTACCTGTTGGCACTGTTCGACCTTTGGTTTGAAGGCGAACGTCTCCCATCTACCATTGATGTTGAGGTGGACTTCTCCAGCTCCAACATCAATGTTGGCCTCAGCGGTGCTTAGGAATGGTCGCCCAAGGATGAGCGGCGTCTTCGTGTCTACCTCCATGTCTAGCACCACGAAATCCACCGGGATGATGAAGTTCCGGATTTTCATCGGGACATCTTCGGCGATCCCGACGGGATAGCGAATCGATTGATCCGCTAGCTGCAGGCACATAGCAGTAGGGGCAAGTGTAGCATGCGTAAGTTTATCAAAGACTACCTTTGGCATGACGCTGATGCTTGCTCCCAAATCACAGAGAGCTTGATCAAAGTTTTGGGTTCCGATTGAGCATGATATGGAGGGGTTCCCAGGATCCTTCTTCTTTTCAGGCGCCTGGTTGAGTATAGCAGCGCTACACTCCTCCGTGAGGTGCACAACTTCGGTCGATGGCAGCGGCTTTTTGTTGTTGAGGATGTCCTTCAGGTACTTAGCATACATAGGCACCTGCATCGCATCTAGCAATGGGATATTGACATATAACTTCTTGATTACCTCAACGAATTTGCCGAACTGATCGTCGACCGAAGCCTTTTTCTGCCTTTGAGGAAAAGGGAGCACTGTGCTGTCATAAAACTCATGCGGAGCTGACTTCGGTGCTTACTTCACTGGTGGTGGTTCACGATCCACCTCATCTTCCTCCTCTGGTGCGGACTACTTTCCCTGTTCTTTTCCTGCACTCTAGGGTGTGGGGGGTCTTGTGTAGACCTTCCACCCCTAGTGGTTACAGCATTTATATGTTCCTTCGGGGGTGGCTCGGGCTGACCCGGACGCTTTCCCGAAGTAGGACTAGGTAGAGCGGCGGCAAGCTGAGCTATTTGGGTTTCTAACATTTTATTAAAGCTCAGTTGGTTCTTCATAGTGCTGTTCAGAGTTTCCAATTGATGTGACAAAGATTCAAGAACTCTATCATTCGCATGGAACTTCTTACTAATGCTATCGTTCACAGCTTTTTGATCGAAAGGATTTTTATTAAACTGCTGAGAACTACTAGAAGACATACCTTGACCAGTGAAGGGTAAGTTAGGTCGTGAATTCCAACCTGGTTGAGGACGAGGCCCGTTGCTGAAGCCATTGTTGTTGATGAAGTTGACGTCCTCCGATCCATTTTCGGGGCAACTTTTCCCCGTGTGGCCGGTGTTTCCACAATACTCGCAACTCATGTGAGAATCTAGTGCCTGGACTAGCATAGCTTCAGGAGCGCCCTCCAGCTTCTTTAGCAGGAGGTCCATTTTGGCGGCAAGCATGTCGGAGCCGTCAATATGGTGGACTCCACAGGGCTTATTGTTCGCCCTCTCCTCTTTCCATCCTTGGTTGCTTGCCATCTTCTCGATGAGAGTGCAGGCAGCGGCAACGCTTAAGAACAAGAATGATCCTCCAGCGGTTGCATCGAGGTGTTCTTGCGTGGACCGGTGTAGTTTGTGGAAGAAATTCTGGATTATCAGCCACTGTTCCATACCATGGTGGGGGCAGGCGGCGATGTATTCTTGTAGTCTCTCCCATGCCTCCGCCACGGACTCGTCAGCGAGCTACTAAAAGCTCGAGATTCGGTTCCTCAGTGAGCTGGTCTTTCCCAGAGGAAAGTACTTTGCAAGGAAGGCATTGGACAGGCCTCTGCTCGTGGATTGTCTTCTGACGGACTCTCCTTCTGAGCAGTGACTCCGGATTGTTATGAAAGTTTGCCGGGGGTAAATAGGAGCACTTAAAAACTCAAACTCACGAACCCTCGGTGTAAACTGATAGACACTCCACACACAACAAGCGCTAGACACCATCCACTGAAAGGAAACGTGTCTAGCAGCACTTGGTGTCACCCACTGAACGGGTACACACCAAGCAAGCGGAAGCACAAGACTCAATGATCACAAGAACAAGTCAAGCGAAACAACGACTCACGCACAAGTGTCTCGCCCGCCACTCAATGCACCGAAATGTGTCTCACTGGTTCACAGCAAGTTTAGAGTATGGGCAGCAGCAAGGAACACCGATAGCGAGGTCGAAGCAAAGAGCCAAACACGAAAAGCTCCAAAAACAGCAGGCTGCCCAGATCTACCGGATGTTCCGGTGGCTGGCGTCGGATGTTCCGATGGCCGCTGCCGGATGTTCCGGTAGGACCTGTAGGTGGCACTCCACGACCCCAACCTACCGGATGTTCCGGTGGCTCCTATCGAAACTTCTGGTGGAGCCGGATGTTTCGGTAGAGACACCGGATGATCCGGTGCAAACCTAGAACTTGAGCCTCTCAAACCAAAAACCTGACCAAACCTTGTCCAATCTTCACAAAATTTGACACAGGCTATTTGAGCACTATTCCAAAGCTATTCCCAAAAGATCCATGGAAAAAGATTAAGGGATTAGCGGGAATTTCAAATCTCGTGAAGAGGCAAGCCTTGGGCAAGAAAAGTGAGAAACTCAAATTCGACTTGCTCGTGGCAAACCTGCAGGTTTCGGATGCACTAGGGCATAATCTCCACGTCCTTGCAAGTCCAAAACACCAGCGAAAGAAAGGATTCAACCATGGCCAAAGCAAACACCCAAAAGCCAAGGATTGAACCCAAAAACCAAACTAGAGAGGGAAAGAGGAGAGGGCTGCACACATGAACTCGAATTTCTGAGGAATATTGCTGGATTAATCACGAAATTGAGTTCATACAAAGTTTCTACAGCCTACCACCCTTCATCCTCCCTCTTGATGTGAAGAACACTAGTTAGGGGACTCAAATCCTAACCCTAATGCTCTCCTTTCTCTCTTTGGCACTTGGCTGATTAGAAACTAAGCCTAGGGTTTTCTAAGTGTGGGGGAAACACCTAAATGACCAGCCACTTAGGTATTTATAGCCCCAGGCCTAACAACACCATTTAACACTAAGACCCTTACTCTAGAATGCCCGAAAGGGGCTGAAATGTAAAAGATACAATTGGACGACTACGATGATGCTTTGATCTTCTTCTTCTCCACGCCTCGCTTGGATGTATGCCATGTAGCCAGTAGTCCGGAAACTTCCCCCGGTTTTGAAGTCAGAAACCGGAAAACTTTATTCTGCAGGCTTCCTAGGCCGGGTTTTGGCCCAATCTTCTATCTTGCCGAGTCGGAGCCAAACCCACCAAGTCATTTAAACTTGGGTAGCGGTTTTGAGCTGAAGCCGCCAAAGCCTCCCTCGCACGCCTTCGCGCCATGCACTCGGGTTGGAGCACCACGGTGGCACCCGACTTCTCCAGTCCATCGGAGTCGCCTCGCGGTCCATCGGAGGGCTTACGCCGCCGTTGCCGAACCGCCTCTCCGTGTACCGAGCTCCCATGGCCGACCAACACCGAGCATTGCCTCCGGTCCATTGGAGGGCTTTTGCCTCAGTCCATCGAGGTCTTCATCATCTACCTCCAGTCCATCGAGTCCATCGGAGGACTTGAGCTTGTTGACAATCACTCATCACACCAGGAGAGCAATGAGGCCGGTCCATTGGCTCTCAATAAATACCCCCTTAGACCTCACTTGTGAGGTGTGGATTAGTGGATTAATGTAGTGATAGAGTGTATAGTGTGGAAAAGTGAAGCTTTCCCTTAGCTTGTAGAGAGAGTTCCTCTTGTATCAAGGAGAGTCGTGAGTGCAGAGTTCGGGAGTGGGATTTCTCTTCTCTCTCAGGCTTGTATTATCAGAGGAAGGATATTCAGTTCCAGGATTGAGTAAAGTTCCTTGTCTCTCACCTTTGTTATTTCATTCTTACTTTACTTTCATACTTAGTTTTATTCTTGTCTGTTTACGGGAACCTTGTGCATGCTTATAGTGTTGGCTATATAGTAGTGCTTGCTTTTCTGGCTCATTACCAGTAAGTAGTAAACTCTCTAAGTGGCACGATGGTGTTCATACTTAGAGTTTGCCTTGGTTGGTCGGCTATCCCACGCAGCTCTGGTTGGTAGACACACTAGGTGACATCTTTTGTGTTATCAGTATTCCAATCCCGTTCGTTCGGATAGACTCGCTGACGATATAGCCGAAACCTGTAGCGCCCGCCTTTCTCGGCTGGGTTATCAGCACTCTGGTGCCTGGCTGTGGCTCTGCAGCTTTGGTGTCTATGTTTACATGACAAGTATAGTGCTTTGCATGCTTAGTATAGTAAGGTGCTTTAATATCTTTTGAGAACCGGCTTTTCTATCTTTTATCCTCTACTTGCTAGCTTCACTAGTTTGGCCATTGTGTTGTGTGATTATTATACTCCTCGTTCCTCGTGGATTCAATACCCTGGAATACTCTCGGGTGAAAGGCTACAATGCATTTTCCGTACGCTTGCGGATTTATATCTAATAGGCTAAGGAACGCCAACATGCTTTTCTGGCGCCGTTGCCGGGGAACGGTAGCTATCTTAACACAAAACCAAGGTCATCCTATCTCGCACTCTACAACCACTACACCACTATCCCACCATATCACCATACCACCCCATGGATCACAGGCCTATCTGACTCCCTCGCACGCCTTCGCGCCATGCACTCGGGTTGGAGCACCACGGTGGCACCCGGCTTCTCCAGTCCATCGGAGTCGCCTCGCGGTCCATCGGAGGGCTTACGCCGCCGTTGCCGAACCGCCTCTCCGTGTACCGAGCTCCCATGGCCGACCAACACCGAGCATTGCCTCCGGTCCATTGGAGGGCTTTTGCCTCAGTCCATCGAGGTCTTCATCATCTACCTCCAGTCCATCGAGTCCATCGGAGGACTTGAGCTTGTTGACAATCACTCATCACACCAGGAGAGCAATGAGGCCGGTCCATTGGCTCTCAATAAATACCCCCTTAGACCTCACTTGTGAGGTGTGGATTAGTGGATTAATGTAGTGATAGAGTGTATAGTGTGGAAAAGTGAAGCTTTCCCTTAGCTTGTAGAGAGAGTTCCTCTTGTATCAAGGAGAGTCGTGAGTGCAGAGTTCGGGAGTGGGATTTCTCTTCTCTCTCAGGCTTGTATTATCAGAGGAAGGATATTCAGTTCCAGGATTGAGTAAAGTTCCTTGTCTCTCACCTTTGTTATTTCATTCTTACTTTACTTTCATACTTAGTTTTATTCTTGTCTGTTTACGGGAACCTTGTGCATGCTTATAGTGTTGGCTATATAGTAGTGCTTGCTTTTCTGGCTCATTACCAGTAAGTAGTAAACTCTCTAAGTGGCACGATGGTGTTCATACTTAGAGTTTGCCTTGGTTGGTCGGCTATCCCACGCAGCTCTGGTTGGTAGACACACTAGGTGACATCTTTTGTGTTATCAGTATTCCAATCCCGTTCGTTCGGATAGACTCGCTGACGATATAGCCGAAACCTGTAGCGCCCGCCTTTCTCGGCTGGGTTATCAGCACTCTGGTGCCTGGCTGTGGCTCTGCAGCTTTGGTGTCTATGTTTACATGACAAGTATAGTGCTTTGCATGCTTAGTATAGTAAGGTGCTTTAATATCTTTTGAGAACCGGCTTTTCTATCTTTTATCCTCTACTTGCTAGCTTCACTAGTTTGGCCATTGTGTTGTGTGATTATTATACTCCTCGTTCCTCGTGGATTCAATACCCTGGAATACTCTCGGGTGAAAGGCTACAATGCATTTTCCGTACGCTTGCGGATTTATATCTAATAGGCTAAGGAACGCCAACATGCTTTTCTGGCGCCGTTGCCGGGGAACGGTAGCTATCTTAACACAAAACCAAGGTCATCCTATCTCGCACTCTACAACCACTACACCACTATCCCACCATATCACCATACCACCCCATGGATCACAGGCCTATCTGTGAGTTAGCGGCTCCGAAGGGTGATTTTCTGGAGCCTCCACCATCATCCGCTCCCATCATCACAGATGGCTATCAGCTACGTCCTGGCTTGATAGCCATGGTTCGAGACCAAACCTTCGCAGGATTGGAATCAGAGAGTCCCTACACACACCTCCAAGAGTTCGAGCAACTTTGCAGCTGTATCTCCATGTCGGGTATGCCTGGAGAAACCCTCCGATGGTTGCTATTTCCGTTCTCACTGACGGGAGCAGCAAAATCGTGGTACAACCGAGCAGTCGGTGCAGTAGAGGGGAGTTGGGAGAGACTCCAAGTCAAATTCTGTCAGCACTTCTTCCCACCAAATCGAGTCGTTGATCTCCGATGTGAAGTTCTCAACTTTCACCAAGGAAGTGACGAGACTTTGGCGGTAGCCTGGTCACGTTTCACTGGTCTAGTCGCATCTGGCCCAGATCTGGCGATCCAAGAGTCCATGCTCTTGCAGCACTTTGTCCGAGGCCTTTTACCAGGCGCAGGACTATGTTTGGACTTAGCTTCAGGACGATCGTTTTCTCACCTATCTGCCCCAGAAGGACGAAGAGTCCTTGATAAAATCCTCTAAAAAGCTTCTGATGGCAGTACAACCGAGAAACTACGCTCACATCCACAAGATCCACCTGAACCCAGCTACCAAGATGAGAGCCAGAACACCCATAACCCATCTCCACAAACTCTCATGATCACAGATGTCCTCGAACCTAGCACGTCACAGGACACTGAGAGGGTCAGTGAATCCGTGACAAATCCTCTGTCGGTTCCCCCATTCTCGTTTGATGACGAGCTACTAACGGGCTTTGGCAAAACATATCGGGTACCCAAAGAAAGCCAACGCTTCAAAAGGACCTCTCAACCAGCATATCTACTCCCAGAACAAACACATCAAATGAGAGAGGACCTTCTCTGGCTTACAGCTGTGCTGAATCGGGAATGGCTAGAAGAGAGACGACTCAACACGAAAATGGTTAGGTTCTACCTAGGACCATCTCTCGTCTCTGGCCATGTATCCGACATGTTCCCACAAGATATCTTGTACGACCCACGAGTTGGGGTGAACATCATTCCTAAATATGTTGTAGACACCCATTTCCCCACTCTCCCACGATCAAAATCTGACATTCGCTTGAAGTGGAACAAGAATGAATCGTTGGAAAATCATGGAGTTATCAGGGCCATACCAGTAACCTTGTGGGACAAGCGGATGTTCTTAGATTTCCACGTCTTTGACATACCCGAGGAACCCATGCCAGTAACCTTATCGCTTCCCTGATCAAAACTACAGCAACTCCAGGGTAGCTACAGCTCCAGTTTGGCAAAGAAGTGTTCGAAGTTGGCATGAGTCGAGCACTGAACACCAAAACGGAGGCTAAGCCAGAGGTTGATCTCCTAGAAGAAGTGATGGGTATTTCACTTAAGGAAGAGGAAGATCAACAAAGCCTAGAGAAAGAGGCTAGCAACTTCAGTGCGGTAGAAGAGCCGCTTGAGTTTGAGAAACTGGGTGAATCCTTGCGGCCCGACCCCCTGAAAATTGAGCTCAAACAGCTACCGTCTGGCCTGAAGTATGCCTTCCTCAACAGGAACCCAGACACAAGGGTAATCATCAGCGACAAGCTGACCGAGAATGAGAGCCGGCGATTAATCGCAGTCTTGGAGAAGTACAAATCAGTGCTTGGGTACTCACTCCAAGATCTAAAGGGAATCAGTCCGAACCTGTGCACTCATCGCATCCCGATGGAGACCGAGCACCGGCCCTCACGGGAACCTCAACGAAGACTCAATGAAGCGATGAGAGAGGTAGTCAAGAAGGAAGTTCTTAAACTCCTACATGCGGGTATCATCTACCCGGTGCATGATAGTGAATGGGTCAGTCCAGTCCAAGTTGTACCAAAGAAGGGAGGAATGATAGTTGTGAAGAACCAGAACAATGAGCTAATTCCTCGGCGCACTGTCACCGGATGGCGTATGTGTATCGACTACAGAAAACTCAAAGCAGCCACCCGGAAAGATCACTTCCCCCTTCTTTTCATTGATGAAATGCTCGAGAGACTGGCCAATCACTCCTTTTTCTGCTATCTTGATGGCTACTCTGGTTATCACCAGATCCCCATTCACCTGGATGACCAGAGTAAAACCACATTCACCTGTCCCCATGGCACTTTTGCCTATCAGTGAATGTCATTTGGGCTATGCAATGCTCCAGCATCGTTCCAGCGTTGCATGATGGCCATATTCTCTGACCTTATAGAGAACATAATGGAAGTATTAATGGACGATTTCTCAGTCTATGGCAAGACCTTTGATGGATGTCTTGAGAACTTAGAAAAGGTTCTCCAGAGATGCAAAGAAATAGACCTTGTCCTAAACTGGGAGAAATGCCACTTTATGGTCAGAGAAGGGATTGTGCTAGGACACAAGGTTTCAGAGAGAGGCATAGAGGTGGATCGTGCAAAAATTGAAGTTATTGAGCAACTCCCACCTCTAGCAAACCTCAAGGCACTCCGAAGCTTCCTTGGTCATGCTGAGTTTTATAGGAGATTTATCAAAAACTTCTCCTTTATTGCCCGACCACTGACCAACTTATTGGCTAAGGATACACCCTTTGTGTTTGATGACGCCTGCTTAGAAGCCTTCCATACACTCAAGAAAGCTCTTGTCACAGCACACATCATCCAACCACCAGACTGGAATGCTCCATTTGAGATCATGTGCGATGCCAGCGACTATGCTGTAGGAGCAGTCCTAGGCCAGAGCAAGGATAGAAAACATCATGCCATATCCTATGCTAGCAAGACGCTGACTGGCCCGCAGCTGAACTACTCCACCACCGAAAAAGAGTTATTGGCCGTTGTCTTTGCCATTGACAAATTCAGATCATACTTGGTAGGAGCCAAGGTCATAATATACACAGACCATGCAACTCTCAAGTACCTCCTCACCAAGAAAGATGCATAGTCATGACTAATACGGTGGGTCCTGCTACTTCAAGAGTTTGACATTGAGATCAGGGACAAGAAAAGAGTAGAAAATTCAGTTGCTGATCATCTCTCAAGATTGCAATTTGAAGAAACATCATTCTTGCCGATTGATGATTATATGAGAGATGACACACTTCTGAAGGTTACGACATCCCAACCATGGTATGCAGATCTGGTTAACTACATGGTCACGGGATACGTACCTAAAGAAGCTGACAAGAGGAAACTGGTCCATGACAGCCGGTTTTATCTCTGGGATGACCACTACCTATACAAGCTCTGCGCAGACGGGCTCTTGCGTCGCTGCATTCCCGCTTGTGAAGTCCCCCAAACCCTTGACAGATGCCATTCATCTTCCTACGGAGGTCACTATGGAGCCTACCTGAAGCGTCCCAGCCCTTAAGCAGGACTAAAATGTGTATTATTACCATTCCCAGGAGTTATGGTAATCACATTTGTGCATCAGATGTATACAGATCCGCCCTAACGGGACAGACCAAACGGGGCGCAGCCCGAAAAACACTGCAGCGGAAAACTTTAAAGCGCGACCCATTCCTTCCCACAACACACAGTTGGGAAGCAGGCCGTAACCCTCACACATCCACAATCTTCTTTGCTCTGTAAACCAACAACAAAGCAAGGGTGAGTACATACGTACTCCGCAAGTCCACCTTCTTCCATAGGAAGAGGGGATATCAGATACCACTATATGCAAGATATATCTGGAGCTGAAGGTAAATTTGCAGTAAAACATTTGATATGCAGGGTTCCTTAGTTCTCAGTTTTAATTGAGAAAACATCTTTATCCCAAAAGAGGTTGCCACTGGACTTGCCGGTCCATCGCGGCTCGTGGCACGCATGCCATCACATTTTCCACACACACATCTCCTCGGCAACCGCAGCTGCCTCAAGACCATCATTTTGATCCCAACCCGAAACCATATTTTATAAGAAGCTAGTTCAGAAACCAAGCCGTAACTCGTTTGTCCATACCAGTGGACAGCGGACTATCATGATAGATTTAGTTATACTCTGGCCAGAGGTGCACACTTTACCCACAAGCTTGGTCCAGGCACTCATGATCAGTGAGCCCCTTTCCGCTCGCCGGTTTTTCCCCCGCAAGGCGCTCCCCAGACTTCAGCCATGAGAGAGTACGGGCCCACCTGTCGCTCAGACCCGCAGTCACGCGACTGTTGACCCCTGACCGCAGCCATGCAACCGCGCCCATCCACCCAATCTCTCATGCATCCCAGCACACCGGCTTACGCCTGGTTCGTCCAAAGCGGGTTCTAACCGAGGGTTGCCGCATACAACCTCGAGTGGTTGCGCTAGATGAGTTAGGCAAGATGAAACGTCAACTCGGTCCTTCAGGGTGGAACTCCCACAACGCTCACGCATGAGCAACACCAGCCCAGTCCTCACGACAAGGACCAGGTTTCCACCCCGTAAAAGGCTTCAACAACCGAAGTCGTCTGCCAGGGTCTTACCCTATGTTTTACTGAAAAACAACCGCCCATACCCACCATCATATTCCCATCATTTTCATCAAGATTAATGTATATAATTGAGTGAGCGATCCACCTAAGCGCACTACATCTAAAGTGGCTCGGGAGGCTATATCCTACTATGTTTTACCTTAGCCAGCAAAACATGCAAGTTTTCTTGTTTTACAAGGCAATAGGATGTGTATATAAAAACGTGGGTAATTTTATGCATCAAGTGAGGATTCTAGTGGACTTGCCTTCATTCGCCGAGGTAGCCGGTACGACGGTCGTTACACCATTGGACTCCTGTTCCGGTCTCTGAGTTAGCCACTTCAGAGACGGAACCGAACGGCTCTCCGAGAAAGCCTACACGTACAGACAAGCAAAACACACCAAATCAAGGTACGCTCTGAGCTCATCAAGATATGGGCTTTGTGGAGCTAAAGATATCCTTATGGTTTTCCATGTGATCAGAACGAGAGTCAAACGGATAACTGGCGCGTTTGGCATCCCTTTTAGATATCAAGAGTTTGATCTTTAGTGCCATCCATGCCGAGCTCACGAAACGGATTTTCCGGCAGCATGAGGGCAGCATGTCGGCAATAAAGATTAATTTGGAAGAAGAGAGAGACGACACGGGCCAAACCCCGGCGCGTGCGGTCCAACTCTTCCTTCCGGTTGGGCTCGGTCTACTCCCGCAGCGCGATGGGCTTACATCGCGGTGAGGGAGAGAACGACGAACTCGGGCGGTGCTAACCATCTCCTCCTGTCGTCCGCAGTACGGGGACAGGGGTAGAGTTTGGCAACCGTCCGGTTCGGTTCAACCAAACCGGGTCTTCAGTGAACCGATCGGCGAGGGCGGAACCAGTGCACAAGTGGCTCGCCACAGGTGCCCTAGTCCCGTCGTCGCGGATCGACCCAAAAACGACGTAGACCGTGGATCTTCAAGTGTCGTGGTCGGCGGAGTATGTGAGGATATTATGAAAAGTACGTGAATAGATAGAGCTTGATTTTCAGAGAATTTAGGTGCACGAATCACATAAATCGGAGCTAGAACGGAGAAGATACGGGGTATTTTGTGGCAGGGGGTAGATGTGAACTTCCTGGACAGTTCGAGGGGGTGGAACAGACTTTCTTGGACGAATTGGTTCTGGCCCGAGGGGAAAACCACTTGGGCCGAGGGAAGAGATTCGGCCCACGGGGCCTTCTCCTTTTTCTTCTTTTCTTTCCTCTTTTCCACATCGGCCTGGCCTCTGCTCTTGGCCCACGCGCACACAGGGGCCCGTTGGGCCGGCCCAAATGGCCAAAGGCCAAGGCAGGGGCGAGCCAAGGCGTCCCCGGGCGAGCGCTCGCTCGCGCAGAGCGCCCGGCTCGGCTCGGGGTGGACCGCTGGCGGCGGCTCGCCGCCGACCGGCCGGCTCCGGCGAGAAGGCCGAGCTTGCGACGACGAGACTGGCGCGGCGAAGCTCGTGGCGCGGGTCCCATGGCCGGAGGAAGAGCGGAGCGGGGAGGTCCACGGGCGCCGGCGGCCATGGCCGTGGGCGTGCACGGAGAGCTCCGCTCGGCGCAGGGGAGTGGAGATGGAGGGGTGGCGAGGCTGTGCGGTGGTGGTGTGGTGCTCCGGGCGGAAGGAATTGGTCTATGGTTGCTCGTGGGGGGAGTATTTAGTGGCGCTCGCTCGTCGGGGAAGAACAGAGCAAGTGGGGGAGGCGATGGCGCTCGCGGCGGATGGCTCCCGGACCGAACCAGGGGCTGTCCGCGGCGACGGCGAGGCGGGGTGCACGGTGTGGTGGCATGCGTCAGGGCGCGGTGACGCGCGGTGGACAGCGGCGTCGGCGGTCTGCAACGTCGGCGCGGTTCACCGAAGGTGAACGGCGCGGGCGGCGCAGCGTGAGCAAGAGGAAGGGGAAGGGGGAGTGGAGGTGAAGCTCGCGGCGAACAGCGCTCGGGGTGAACCGAGGCAGGCCGAGGCGGAGCAGTGCGAGGAGGAGGCAACGTCGGCGCGGCTCGTCGCAGGGGCGAGCGGCGCGGGCGGCGCAAATGGAGCAGGAAGGGGGGGGAGGAAAGGAACGGCTCGCCGGGGGCTCGCCTTTTATGGACGCGGCGCGGAACCGGGGAGAGGGTAGAGCTGGCGGCGCGGGGCGCGGCGTGGTGGCGGCTAGCGGCTTGGCACGGCGCGGGCGCACAGCGCGCGTGTTGTCACGGCGCGGCAGGCGGCAGAGGGGGGGAAGAAGGAGGAGGACGACGGCCGGCTGGGCCGGTTCGTCTTGGGCCAGGGAAAGGGGCAGGCGGGTTGGGCCGAGAAAGGGAGAAAGAGAGAGAGGGGCAGTCAGGCCGGCCCGAGAGGGAGGGAGGAAGGAGAGGCAGGCGGGCCGAGGCCCATGCGGGAGAAGGAGAGGGAAGGAGGGAGGTTGGGCTTCGGCCCAGTGAGGAGAGGGAGGAGTTTTTCCATTTTCCAGATTTGAATTTGAACTAGGATTTGGAGGAGAAATTGAATGAATTTTGGAGAAACTTGAGAAGAGATCATGGAGGATATTTGGGATGATTTTTGGTTGAGCTCAGAAAGGTACACTTGCACTCAAACAACAAGCTTTCGAAATTCATTTTGAATTAAGGGGGGGGATTAGAGGGTAATTTGTTAGGGTAAATTTCCGGGGTATTACAAACCTACCCCACTTAAAAGAAATCTCGTCCCCGAGATTAGGTTAGAAGGGTTTACAGGGATAGCTTTACTTCAGCTAAACAGCTTCTGCTTACAACTGGAACTTAAGCTTGCACGAGCGGAAGATGGAACTTCAAGAACAAAGAGCTCTTGCTTGGACTTGATCCTCTTTTTCATTTCTCTTTTCTTCATTCGGGAATTTTTTTTTTTTTTGCCGTGCAAATCTTCCACATGCAAAAGAGATATTTCCATCTCCTTCATCTCATGCACTTTGAAGGTTGCTCTGGCCGGTAACGGCAGGCGGTGGCATGCACTGGCAACTCATGCATCATCCAGAAATTTGCATGCCTCAGCTTTCTGGATCTTCCTTCATCAGGACTAGCAGAGGGGAGGCTACCCCACTTAAAAGGATTAGAGTACCCTTTAAGTGGATTACTATCCCTTCTGGAAGCGGGGAGTTGCCGGGGAAGAAGCGGTCATTTGGGATAAACTTCTTCATGTTACTTTTCTTTTTATCCCAAGCGCTTCTGGTTACTTTTCTCTTTATCCCAAGCATAACTTATTGCCTGCTTGTTGTCTTGATTCCTTGCTTGCTTCTTGGAGCTTCTTCTTGCTTCTTCTCTGCCCGTGGGAGAGTGACTAACCGGAGGAGGATTAGGAGGCATAGAACGAAGATCTCAGCAAAGACTATGTAGCGAAGTGGAAGGCAAGCTCTGGTTTCTGGGTTCATGCCTCGGAGGAATTTGGGGGATAGTGCGCGAGGATCTGGCTTATGCGGTCCTGGAATCTGACTATATTTCTTGCAAGCTGGAGGAGGACTTTTGAGATCTTGTAGAGAAATATGCACTGGATCAGAAGAAGTGTGATGATGGCTAGGTTCATGCTCGGGTATTGAGGTGAGCGGGGTGTTTGGGCTAATCTCTCTTGCTTTGTTCTGAAGAGGGAGGATGGTGGTCTTCCCACAGAAAAAGGAGGTACATGATGAGAATGAGAAAAGCAAGAGCTTAGAAACCAAAGAGGACTTGTTCGATCAGAGAATCGACGAACATCTGGGGAAGGATTATTTTGATTTAGCTGGTGGAGGGAGAGTGTTATGAGCTTGCTCGGCGGGGTGGATGAAGAGCGACGTCCGGGGGGGGGTGCTTTTATGGACGCCCGGGAGAGTGGTGGTTACGGTGCGGTGGCTTGTGCATCGAAGGGACATGAGCGGTGGAGGTGGTGTTGGTACACGCGGCGATCATGCAGGGAGCAAGGGCAGTGGGGACCGGGTTGCGGTTGACAGCGGCGCGGAGGTGTGCTGCAAAAGCGGCAGGCAGGGTACGAGCGGATGCATGCTGCGGCCTGCATGCGATGGTGTAGGGGCCGGTTTCGGTCGGCAGCAGCGCGGGGGTGCACTGCTAAAGCGGTGAGCGGGGCACATGCATGCCTGCACGGCGGCAAAGGCAAGTGGGTGGCGGGGCACGCGCAGTGGGTGCGGCGAAAAGACAGGAGCGGCAGCTGATAAGGCGGGGAGGTGAGGGCGGTGGGAAGACGAGAGCGGTGGGGAACTGCGGCGTACACAATTCGCTTAGGGATTGTAGTATGCAGTGTCTCATCCGGTCTTTTCCTTTTTCCCAGGGCACTATTTCCTTTCACTGCGTACACTTTATCTCCTCGTTTTCTGCTGCTGGTACTGTGCTTTCTTGGACACACTGTTGTTGCATGCTGACTGACTGGTTTGAACAAGGCTTCTTGTAGGCGTTTTGCTTCCTTTTTAACAGACGGTTTTTAAGGTAAGAAGGGGAAGCAGGGATAAGAGTTAGGTCTACAAATGATGTGTTCTTTATTAGCAAAACTCCACAAACAAAACTGCAAACACAAAAACGAACACACTAACGCGACTACTCACGCAGGACTCCTTTCAGCTTCTGCTGCTTGGAAGCTCGGTCTTGCACTGGTGGCTGACCACTGGATCCTTCTCCTGGGAGCGAGAGCGACAAAAAGGCGCCCATGCTTGCTTTATCTTCTCGTCTGTTGAGGTCTTCTGGGTTCTTATCACTGGTCTGCATGTGATTGAGCAGGAGGGCCTGAAAATTTCCAGGATGACTCAGTATTGGTTGGTTAGGAGGGTTTGAACTTCCTGCCATCATGGGGTTCTGTATTTCTCCTTGAGGTGGGTGGCGAGGACCGGACATGGCCCTTACCCTTACTCCATGACTGAGAGGGGAGTCTGTTACTGATCCTGGATGCATCCACGCCCTCTTATACTTGACCAACTCTCTTTCTGTGTCTTGGTGTCGGTCTACCAACCTGTCATGCAGGCGGCTCAGTTTTTCATACTCATCGTCCAAGGCGAGCAGATATTGGACCAGGTAGGCTAGGGCAGGATCTCTGGACTTCTTGATCTCTGTCAAGATTGCTGCCCTCTTAATCCAAGTACTAGCACGTTGGTTCACTGGTGGAAAGAACCTCATAGGGCTGCTTTGTACTGCCCCATGGTAGGTCGAGCATAACCTTTTTATTGCCCCACGAGCGGCAATGTGGCAGGCTTCTAAGAATCCGTTGCCGATGGCTCTGCAGTACCAACCGTTGAGATTGAGGTTCTCTCTGATATAAAGTGTGACGGTCCATCCTCGTTCTTCCCTTTCGGGGAATGCTAACCCGCAGTACTCCGGGTATCCTGGAATACTGAGGTATCGCATGGTATCTCTTAGCAGCTCGGGAAAGCCACTTTCTTCCCGGCAGCAGCTGACATACTCGGCAGATTCCATCTGAGCAAAACAGGCCGAACTCGGCTTAACACTAGCGCAACAGAAAACAAAAGGCTACAACACAGACGACAACAACAACAACACTACAACACACGCAGTCTACACGATTCACTCTTACAAAGGGTGCTAACTAAAGCGGAACAAAAATTCCACTACCCACATGTAAGAGGGGAACTGGGTACAACTAACTGCGGACCACACGGCTTCACTCCCGGAGGGCACTGGTGACTTCATCCGGGGATGACTCCCTGGATCTGCTGTTGACCTCTTGCAACGACGGGGGCCAGACTACTGAGTCTCCTTCCTGGCAGGACGAGGCAGAGCTGGATGGTTCTGGGGTAGACTCCACAAGAGGAGACGCAGCTCGCATCCTCAACAGCTCTTCCCAAGGCAGCTCACTGAGCAAAACAGGACTTGGTGGCGGAGCTCTTGGGCTTTCTACTAACAGCGGGGAAGCCGGTGCAGCTTCTAGGGTTTCTGCTAGCTCTGGTGAAGGAACGGGGAAGAGCTCTGGGTGATCTGGCTCACTCTCCTCAACTGGTATGCCTTCTAGGATCGGAACTCCATTGATGAGGTCTCCGACCTTTCTCTTCTTTATAGGCGTGGGGATGCCTATGAGCGTTGGAGGTTGCTTGGCCATGGCTGCTTGTAGTGGGGCAGTTCTTGAGTTCTTCTGGCCTTCTGGTGAGCTTTTAAACACCTTGCCGGCGTGTCTGGGGCTGAATCCTGGTGTCCTTTCCAGACAGCAGACACGGCGTTAGGCACCGCTCACTGTGTTGCACTGATTCAGAGGGGTTCTGCATGAGCGGTCCCTTATCCACTGTGCTGCATGCAGGGCCATTCAAGGCAAGGGAGGCGGGAAACACAAGGAGGGTCACTTCCTTGTTTCCCGGTGCACGTCACGGTCATCCATAGGGTAGGGTGCCACTTTTGACTTCCATAGGGTGTGCACACCTTTTGTTGCAGACAGGTTGAACACGGTCTTCGAAGCGGAACACTTGACTGAGGAAGGGGAAAAGAGCAGATAAACTCTTTTGAAACTGAGTAAGATATGGAGTAGAGGTGTTTTTCAACTGATTTTGGACTCAAAAACCTTTTTCCAACCTAGGGTTACGTCCTACGGCCAACTTACGGCTCTGATACCACCTGAAGCGTCCCAGCCCTTAAGCAGGACTAAAATGTGTATTATTACCATTCCCAGGAGTTATGGTAATCACATTTGTGCATCAGATGTATACAGATCCGCCCTAACGGGACAGACCAAACGGGGCGCAGCCCGAAAAACACTGCAGCGGAAAACTTTAAAGCGCGACCCATTCCTTCCCACAACACACAGTTGGGAAGCAGGCCGTAACCCTCACACATCCACAATCTTCTTTGCTCTGTAAACCAACAACAAAGCAAGGGTGAGTACATACGTACTCCGCAAGTCCACCTTCTTCCATAGGAAGAGGGGATATCAGATACCACTATATGCAAGATATATCTGGAGCTGAAGGTAAATTTGCAGTAAAACATTTGATATGCAGGGTTCCTTAGTTCTCAGTTTTAATTGAGAAAACATCTTTATCCCAAAAGAGGTTGCCACTGGACTTGCCGGTCCATCGCGGCTCGTGGCACGCATGCCATCACATTTTCCACACACACATCTCCTCGGCAACCGCAGCTGCCTCAAGACCATCATTTTGATCCCAACCCGAAACCATATTTTATAAGAAGCTAGTTCAGAAACCAAGCCGTAACTCGTTTGTCCATACCAGTGGACAGCGGACTATCATGATAGATTTAGTTATACTCTGGCCAGAGGTGCACACTTTACCCACAAGCTTGGTCCAGGCACTCATGATCAGTGAGCCCCTTTCCGCTCGCCGGTTTTTCCCCCGCAAGGCGCTCCCCAGACTTCAGCCATGAGAGAGTACGGGCCCACCTGTCGCTCAGACCCGCAGTCACGCGACTGTTGACCCCTGACCGCAGCCATGCAACCGCGCCCATCCACCCAATCTCTCATGCATCCCAGCACACCGGCTTACGCCTGGTTCGTCCAAAGCGGGTTCTAACCGAGGGTTGCCGCATACAACCTCGAGTGGTTGCGCTAGATGAGTTAGGCAAGATGAAACGTCAACTCGGTCCTTCAGGGTGGAACTCCCACAACGCTCACGCATGAGCAACACCAGCCCAGTCCTCACGACAAGGACCAGGTTTCCACCCCGTAAAAGGCTTCAACAACCGAAGTCGTCTGCCAGGGTCTTACCCTATGTTTTACTGAAAAACAACCGCCCATACCCACCATCATATTCCCATCATTTTCATCAAGATTAATGTATATAATTGAGTGAGCGATCCACCTAAGCGCACTACATCTAAAGTGGCTCGGGAGGCTATATCCTACTATGTTTTACCTTAGCCAGCAAAACATGCAAGTTTTCTTGTTTTACAAGGCAATAGGATGTGTATATAAAAATGTGGGTAATTTTATGCATCAAGTGAGGATTCTAGTGGACTTGCCTTCATTCGCCGAGGTAGCCGGTACGACGGTCGTTACACCATTGGACTCCTGTTCCGGTCTCTGAGTTAGCCACTTCAGAGACGGAACCGAACGGCTCTCCGAGAAAGCCTACACGTACAGACAAGCAAAACACACCAAATCAAGGTACGCTCTGAGCTCATCAAGATATGGGCTTTGTGGAGCTAAAGATATCCTTATGGTTTTCCATGTGATCAGAACGAGAGTCAAACGGATAACTGGCGCGTTTGGCATCCCTTTTAGATATCAAGAGTTTGATCTTTAGTGCCATCCATGCCGAGCTCACGAAACGGATTTTCCGGCAGCATGAGGGCAGCATGTCGGCAATAAAGATTAATTTGGAAGAAGAGAGAGACGACACGGGCCAAACCCCGGCGCGTGCGGTCCAACTCTTCCTTCCGGTTGGGCTCGGTCTACTCCCGCAGCGCGATGGGCTTACATCGCGGTGAGGGAGAGAACGACGAACTCGGGCGGTGCTAACCATCTCCTCCTGTCGTCCGCAGTACGGGGACAGGGGTAGAGTTTGGCAACCGTCCGGTTCGGTTCAACCAAACCGGGTCTTCAGTGAACCGATCGGCGAGGGCGGAACTAGTGCACAAGTGGCTCGCCACAGGTGCCCTAGTCCCGTCGTCGCGGATCGACCCAAAAACGACGTAGACCGTGGATCTTCAAGTGTCGTGGTCGGCGGAGTATGTGAGGATATTATGAAAAGTACGTGAATAGATAGAGCTTGATTTTCAGAGAATTTAGGTGCACGAATCACATAAATCGGAGCTAGAACGGAGAAGATACGGGGTATTTTGTGGCAGGGGGTAGATGTGAACTTCCTGGACAGTTCGAGGGGGTGGAACAGACTTTCTTGGACGAATTGGTTCTGGCCCGAGGGGAAAACCACTTGGGCCGAGGGAAGAGATTCGGCCCACGGGGCCTTCTCCTTTTTCTTCTTTTCTTTCCTCTTTTCCACATCGGCCTGGCCTCTGCTCTTGGCCCACGCGCACACAGGGGCCCGTTGGGCCGGCCCAAATGGCCAAAGGCCAAGGCAGGGGCGAGCCAAGGCGTCCCCGGGCGAGCGCTCGCTCGCGCAGAGCGCCCGGCTCGGCTCGGGGTGGACCGCTGGCGGCGGCTCGCCGCCGACCGGCCGGCTCCGGCGAGAAGGCCGAGCTTGCGACGACGAGACTGGCGCGGCGAAGCTCGTGGCGCGGGTCCCATGGCCGGAGGAAGAGCGGAGCGGGGAGGTCCACGGGCGCCGGCAGCCATGGCCGTGGGCGTGCGCGGAGAGCTCCGCTCGGCGCAGGGGAGTGGAGATGGAGGGGTGGCGAGGCTGTGCGGTGGTGGTGTGGTGCTCCGGGCGGAAGGAATTGGTCTATGGTTGCTCGTGGGGGGAGTATTTAGTGGCGCTCGCTCGTCGGGGAAGAACAGAGCAAGTGGGGGAGGCGATGGCGCTCGCGGCGGATGGCTCCCGGACCGAACCAGGGGCTGTCCGCGGCGACGGCGAGGCGGGGTGCACGGTGTGGTGGCATGCGTCAGGGCGCGGTGACGCGCGGTGGACAGCGGCGTCGGCGGTCTGCAACGTCGGCGCGGTTCACCGAAGGTGAACGGCGCGGGCGGCGCAGCGTGAGCAAGAGGAAGGGGAAGGGGGAGTGGAGGTGAAGCTCGCGGCGAACAGCGCTCGGGGTGAACCGAGGCAGGCCGAGGCGGAGCAGTGCGAGGAGGAGGCAACGTCGGCGCGGCTCGTCGCAGGGGCGAGCGGCGCGGGCGGCGCAAATGGAGCAGGAAGGGGGGGGGAGGAAAGGAACGGCTCGCCGGGGGCTCGCCTTTTATGGACGCGGCGCGGAACCGGGGAGAGGGTAGAGCTGGCGGCGCGGGGCGCGGCGTGGTGGCGGCTAGCGGCTTGGCACGGCGCGGGCGCACAGCGCGCGTGTTGTCACGGCGCGGCAGGCGGCAGAGGGGGGGAAGAAGGAGGAGGACGACGGCCGGCTGGGCCGGTTCGTCTTGGGCCAGGGAAAGGGGCAGGCGGGTTGGGCCGAGAAAGGGAGAAAGAGAGAGAGGGGCAGTCAGGCCGGCCCGAGAGGGAGGGAGGAAGGAGAGGCAGGCGGGCCGAGGCCCATGCGGGAGAAGGAGAGGGAAGGAGGGAGGTTGGGCTTCGGCCCAGTGAGGAGAGGGAGGAGTTTTTCCATTTTCCAGATTTGAATTTGAACTAGGATTTGGAGGAGAAATTGAATGAATTTTGGAGAAACTTGAGAAGAGATCATGGAGGATATTTGGGATGATTTTTGGTTGAGCTCAGAAAGGTACACTTGCACTCAAACAACAAGCTTTCGAAATTCATTTTGAATTAAGGGGGGGGGGGATTAGAGGGTAATTTGTTAGGGTAAATTTCCGGGGTATTACACTACCGGACTCATGCAAAGATTTGGCAAAGTGGATTCTACTGGCCAAATATGTACGATGATGCCAAAAAGTTCGTGAGAAGGTGTTCAAGGTGCCAACGACAAGGAAACATAAATCCAAGGGATGCTATGCCACTCACCAGCAATCTTTATCTCGATGTATTCGATATGTGGGGCATAGACTTCATGGGGCCATTTCGCAAGTGTGGAGACAAAGAGTACATCCTCATCACAGTGGATTATGTGTCAAAGTGGGTAGAGGCGCTGCCGTGTTCCGCGGCAGATTCAAAATATTCTATCAGAATGTTCTATGACACCATATTTCCTCAATTTGGTACGCCGAGGGTCATTATCAGTGATGGAGGCCCACACTTCATTGAGAAAAGATTCAAGAGGTGCCTCGCAGAACTCGGTGTGGACCACCGTGTTGCCACTTATCACCCGCAGACAAGTGGCCAAGCTGAGACATCAAATAAGCAGATCAAAAATATCCTGCAGAAAACAATCGAAGCTATGGGAAAAGACTAGGTATCCAAGCTACCCGATGCTCTATGGGTATACCGCACAGCATATAAAACTCCCATTGGCATGACACCATATCAGATGGTGTACGACAAGACTTGTCACCTGCCAGTAGAACTTGAGTTCAAGTCACATTGGGCGATAAGGAAGTGGAACATGGATCTCCAATCGGCAGGAGTTCGACGTCAGATCCAACTCGCTGAATTGGAGGAATGGAGGGAGAAGGCCTACCACAGTGCCAAGCTGTACAAGGAGCGAACTAAAGATGGCACGATAAGCATATCAAGATCAAGACATTCAAACAAGGCGATAAGGTATTATTATTTAATTCTCGCGTTCGTTTGTTTGGTCATGGTAAGCTTAGAAGTAAGTGGGAAGGACCCTTTTTGGTCCTTGATGCCGCCGATCACGGTGCCATCACCCTCTAGGATGAAGACAGGAAGGTCTTTAAAGCGAATGGGCAACGCTTAAAAGTCTTCCTAGAGCCCGAAATGGCTTAGCTCGAAGAAGTGGATGTCTACGAGCTGCAAGGAATGGCATGATCACACGTCCACGGTCTAGCGACGACCTCAAATGAGCCATGTACACTACCATGCTCCTCACTTTTCTGTCTTATCTCACCTTATGCTTCCATACCACCAAAATCTCAACAAAAAGCTGACACATCACGAAGAAAAAGGGTTTCAGTCCACCTAGAAGGGCAAAACCGACTTCTGGTCTGCCAAACCAGAGGCGAGGCAGGTGCAAGCCGCCCGGCCCCCTGGTGGAGCTGACCAGCTCCTAGCCAGGCCGCCCGACTCAGTGTCGAGCCGCCCGACCTAGGACGAGGCCGCCCGACCTCAAATTTTGTCGCCCGGCCGCCTCTTTTCGAAATTTTTTGAGTAGAGCTGATCTCTAAGCCGCCGGTGTTCAGTTGAGTGGATGAGGATGAGTTTTCACGACTTAAACCCGAGAGTTCTTCCCCTTCCAGCCACTCTTACCTTCTCCTCATCATCCCTGCGAAAAACCTAAGTCATGGCCTCCAACAACACCTCTCCCAAGAGCCTTGCCATCACTTCTGGCACCACGGAAACCTACACGCCGCTATCCAACCACGAGATCGATCCTTCCATGGTGCTCGACGTCACCCCTCTGGCCGCCCGACCTCCAGCCCAGGTCGCCCGGCCTGATGCCAGGCCGCCCGGCTCAGAGTAGGGCCGCCTGGCCTCCCCTGCGTGCTCACGCAGTGCGGGAAGGCTGGCACATGGGTTATCTCCTGCGCGCACCATCGCAAGAAGGTGTTTCGGGGTGATTCACCTTGACCTAACATCGGGAAGATCACTCCCAAGGCGGTGCCCATCCGAAAACTCTTCTCGGAAGATTCCGTGAAGAATGAGGGCAATGGTGAGCCCAAAAGTCTGAGATCGCCATCCTACACCATCCTGGGTGGACCTACTCCTAATGGAGGGTGGGGGAAGGTTTTGATCCAGAAGCACAAGGAGAACGTCCTTAGGGGGGACGCATCAATTGATGAGTCCATTGACTCTACTCCTCCTAGGAGGACCGTGAAGAAAACCGTCAAGCCCTCTGATTCGGACTCCTCCTGGACATTTTGAAGATTCAGATAAGGAGGAGGAGGGGAAGACAGAGACCATTGAGTCTCTCAAGGCAGAGCTCGCAGCCATGAACAAAAAGTTCATCATGCTTGAAGAACGCTGCGCAGAAGGAGAACTTTGGAAGTAGGAGATCAATGATAAGATAGAAATCCTTAGGAAGGGCCTCTCTTCCAAGTTTCGCCGCCTTGCCAACACCACTGGGCATCCCGACATCTATGATCCACCTATGCCATAGATGCCCATGGCGTTAGAATAAACTTTTAGTATAGGCGCCCTTTTTATTTTCTTAGTGTCTAGGTTTAGTTTGTTTTATTTCTTTCTATGAACAGCGCCTATCATCTTTGTTTCATTTATTTCCAATTTTAATGATAGTTCAATAAAGTTTCTGTTCACCCTACTTTGAGTTCAAGTGTGGGAGGAAGGATTGCACTTAGCCTCCCCCATCTCTCGTCACTAACCCTGTAGAAACAAACAAAGAAATACGATGTACAGGGTTATACTGCGCTGCACACAAAAAATTGGGACAAACCGAGCCGAACCCAGGCCACCCGGCTCCACTCCGAGCCGCCCGACCTGGTACCCAGGCCGCCCGGCACATACTCAGGTCGCCCGGCCTGTCACGACGGTGAAAAATGTATCACACGCAGAAACTGTGTCCCAAAACACTTCTCCACGCAAAATGATCGGTGCACGGGTCGTAAGACCCACATGTCAGGCCGCCCGGCTCCTGACCAGGCCGCCCGGCTCAGTCTGGGGCTGAGTTGGCCCATCTTCATGTTGACCCTGCACAAGGACCAGGTATTATCGCAAAAATTTCAATTTTGGTCCATATATTCCATTCTATACATGAAACTTGGATAAATTTTACTCTACATGATCATGTTGATAGCTTATGTCTATGCTCGTACAAATTTTACTCCCTATGTCGAAGTAAATTTGCCCATGGATACCTTCTGTTTAGGGACCCGCTTTGATTTAAGTTGTTGATTCATGAGATATAAGTAACATGGATACATAGCAGTGATCCTTCGCTAAGGAAAAGAGCTTTTGTTTTGTTAAAATTTTAAATGTGATCTACTTCAATGTTCTCAAGTCACATGTCCTACCAGTGCCACAAATACAATATGTATCAAAGACATCTTTGAGTGTTTTGAACTTTGTCAAACCTTGTGCCATCAAATGAGTTAGAATCATTCATGACTTTTGGCTATCACGTACACGTTCATACCACAAAGTTCCAATAAGTTGTGCTATGCCGATGTTCCAATCCCCCCCATTATCAATCATGCAAAAAGAGAGGAAAAGAGGCATGGAATTGAATTGAAAAAAAAAAGTGAGAAAGAAAGAAAGAAAAAGAAGGAAAATACCATGCCCTCTCTCGCATCAAAAAGGGGAATACCAAAGCACACTTACCAATAACTTTCCGCCACACTTGCACATAGCCAAAATTCTTGATTTGATTCATACTCTTCGATTTGACACTTGCTTTGACTTGGTGGTACAAACATGATGAGACAGTCTCACTCTCTTTCAACTCCACCCAAAACTTAGATTAGGAGGAGAGGAAACACAAGGATTCTCATCCTTTGAGTGATTGAGAGGTGACCTTGAGAACAAAAGAATGGACACTATGTCTTTTGAAAAGAGAAAAACCTCTGTTGCTCTTAGCTGGGAGAAAACTGCTGTGACACCTGAAACTTGTTCTCAGCTTCAACATCTCAAAATCTAAGTGTAGCCACCATTGAAATCTTGGGTAAGATGAACCAACTTGGGAGTAACCTTTGTACTTGCTGAGGCTACAGTTGTCATATGCCCTCTACACCATGCTTAACTCTTGTTTTGCTCGAGGACAAGCAAAAGACTAAGTGTGGGGGGGTGTTGGCGGTCGTTATAACCTATTTCGACCACCAATACTTCATGTTTCAAGGGTAAATTTATGCAAGTTTCATACATATGAACCGGTTCCACGAGTTGTGTACAAAGGTCTTGCAGGAACACATGTCATGATGCAAAACATACAAAAACATGGTAGATTATGGTGTACCAAAGGCAAGGAAGGAGAAGGGCTCAAAACTCAGCCATCAGAGGCTAAGGACCCAGGCCGCCCGACCTGTGGGCCAGGCCGCCCGGCCTGCCTCTGGCTCCAAATGCCACCATCTTTGACCTGCATGCAAGGAGTGACGTGTCAAACACAATGCCAGCATGGAAACCGAAGGAAGAAGTGCATACACGTCGGAAGGCTTCCACCTCACTAATCCAGCCCATGGATTGGCTAAGTCAGCAATCCAGGGGAGATCCATCCAATGGCTAAGGAAGAAACACAAGAAGATCTAAAGGTTGAGAAGAAAACACACATGCATAACCGCCAACCGACCTATAACGGCCTTGGAGGATCAATATGGACCGTGAGATGAAGAAAGTCGGCGGATTCAAGGGTTCCCCGGGCCGCCCGGCTCCACCCCGAGCCGCCCGGCCCCACATTCAGGTCGCCCGGCCCCACACTAGGCCGCCCGACCTGTAACTGCCTCTAACCGCCTTCCTCTCTCACTTAGCACTATAAATACCCCCTTAGACCTCACTTGTGAGGTGTGGATTAGTGGATTAATGTAGTGATAGAGTGTATAGTGTGGAGAAGTGAAGCTTTCCCTTAGCTTGTAGAGAGAGTTCCTCTTGTATCAAGGAGAGTAGTGAGTGCAGAGTTCGGGGGTGGGATTTCTCTTCTCTCCCAGGCTTGTATTATCAGAGGAAGGATATTCAGTTCCAAGATTGTGTAAAGTTCCTTGTCTCTCACCTTTGTTATTTCATTCTTACTCTACTTTCATACTTAGTCTTATTCTTGTCTGTTTACGGGAACCTTGTGCATGCTTATAGTGTTGGCTATATAGTAGTGCTTGCTTTTCTGGCTCATTACCAGTAAGTAGTAAACTCTCTGAGTGGCACGACGGTGTTCATACTTAGAGTTTGCCTTGGTTGGTCGGCTATCCCACGTAGCTCTGGTTGGTAGACACACTAGGTGACAGCTTTTGTGTTCTCAGTATTCCAATCCCATTTGTTCGGATGGACTCGCTGATGATATAGCCCAAACCTGTAGCGCCCGCCTTTCTCGGCTAGGTTATCAGCACTCTGGTGCCTGGCAGTGGCTCTGCAGCTTTGGTGTCTATGTTTACATGATAAGTATAGTGCTTTGCATGCTTAGTATAGTAAGGTGCTTTAATATCTGTTGAGAACCTGCTTTCCTGTCTTTTGTCCTCTACTTGCTAGCTTCACTAGTTTGGCCATTGTGTTGTGTGATTATTATACTCCTTGTTCCTCGTGGATTCGATACCCTGGAATACTCTCAGGTGAAAGGCTACAACGTGTTTTCCGTGCACTTGCGGATTTATATCTAATAGGCTAAGGAACGCCAACAGCCAGCGGTCTCGCCTATCCCCACGCCGAGGCTTAACAGTAGGCCTACCACCCTGGTAGTACCTGTCCTCGTTCCTAGCTTCAACCGCACAGTTCTCAGCCCTCAACTTGTAGTAGCAAAACTCCACAAGGTGACCCTCCCTATGACAGTAGTCACACACGTACCTCTTAGGTGGGGCACCCTTAGGTTGGTTTGTTTTCTTGGGCTGGCCCTTTGGCTCTGGAGTGGGCTTAGGAGGAGCATTCCTCTTAGCACCTTGCTTGGAACTCCCAGGAGATGTATCAGTGGTGTGCCTTTTAGGCAAAGTGTCAAGTGGGTTCCTCACAAAGTTAAGTTTGGGAGTCCACACATCATCCTTAGGATTGTCAGACTAGAAGTTTGACTTGTCGTGGGTAACAGGAAACTTCTCACTAATGGGAATCGCACTCAAGTCACCAATCTTCCCATACAACTGATGAAAGTCAGCCTAGGTGTAGTGGTAGCCAACCCCCAACTTGTCACTCAATTTGAAAGAGGAAATGATCATGCCAAGCTGAGGCTCCTTAGCAGAAATACAACTGAGAATAGTCCTAAGATAGGTGTTCTCATCCTCCAACTAGACATTCTCAATGGCTAACTCATCAAGCCTATCCCTAAGGCCATCACACTTCAAACAGTTAGCATTAATTGGGCTAGCAGTCTTTTCAGACTTCCTCAAAGTAGCCCTAACCTCCTCCAACTCCTTCCTAACAGTAGGACACATAGCACAAGTCGCAAGCAACATCGGCCAAGCCTTCAACTCCTCTAGTGCTGCAGTAGTAGAGAACAGTAAATCTACATTACTTGCATGCTTAGAGCGTAAATCAGACAATTTAGTTGCTAGGACCTGACAATCAGTGCATTCAATCTCATTTGCAATAGCACAAGCTTCCTTAGCAGTAGCAAAATCATTTCAAAGCACATGCCAATTTAGACTTAAAAGTCTCAAGCTCAGCCTCAAGAGTAGCAACCTTAGCATTTGCAGCCCTAAGATCCTTATCAGCTACTCTAAGCAAACGATCTTGATTCTTCAAAGCAGCAAACATAGCATCCTCATCATTCTCATCATCGCTCACCTGAGGCTTGGTGGAGGACTTGTTGCAGATCTCTAAGTCGCTAGAGCCAGCTTGATCACCCTTGAGCACCATGGTACAGTAGCCGATCTCGTCACCGAAGAAGCAGAGTCCGGCGTGCCCAACAATCTTCTTCTCTCCATCATCGTCACTGTCGGAGATGGAGTCGCTAGAGCTGTTGTCGCAGTCACTCAAGCTGGCAAGGAAAGCATGATCGCGCTCCTAGGCATGCTTCTGGTACTGCTTCACAAACTCCCTCTTGCTGAAGTACGGCCGCTTCTTCTTGTCACCCTTGTACTTGCCCTTCTTCTTGTCAGAGGTGTACTTGCCCTTGTTCTTGTCGTCCTTGCTGGCGGAGTACTTCTCCTGAGCTCTCCTCTGGGGGCAGTCAGCGATGAAGTGGTCCGTCTTCCCACACTCGTAGCACTGGAGCTTGTCACCTCTCCTGCGGCTCATCCGATTGGAGTAGAGACGCCGGAACTTGTTCGAAAACAGGCACAACTGATCATCATCGAGGGCCTCTAGTTCCTCCTCCTTAGCTGAAATCAAAGACAGAGCATAGCCAACAAAAGGGTTAGCGTTAGCAGCACCACCACTACTAGGGCCAGACATCAGAGCTAGGCTCTTGGGAGTTGGTCCACTCATCCTGGCCTGAGCCTGAGTGTGAACCTCTAAAGCTTTTACTTGCTATACAGTTCGTCTGTGGTGAGAGTCTCATAGCCACTTGACTCGACTATAGACTCCTTCTTCATTTGCCAAATACTACGGTCCAAGGCAAAGAGTAGCTTGCAAGCCTACTCATGGTCGTCGTATGGCAAAGCCCCATTTTTCGCATTCGCACGAATCTTGTTAGCAATCGATTGAAACTAACTCAACAAGTCGTCAATGCTCTCGCCAGGTTAATGGGAAAAGTTTTCATACTTGCGCTTGTAAGTCTCGTACAGCCTAGCCTTGACCTGATTTGTCCCCTCATGGAAGTTTGTGAGGGTAGTCCAAATCTCATGAGCCGTTTGCAGATGGCTCACTCTATTGAACTCAGAGCGGCTCACGACTGTCAAGAGGAAATTCCTAGCCTTGTTGTTCGCTTCGTGTTCCCACTGCTGTAATTGGGTCACACGATTCTCTAGCACCTGAAAATCAGCACGCTGACAAATATCCCAGACGGACGAATGATGGCTTTGGAGGAATGCCGACATGCGGATCTTCCAATATGTGAAATCAGAGCCATCGAACCCTGGAATCTTGCCAACAGACTGATCCATGGTCGCCATTTTTCGATCTAGAACCAGTTAACGTATAGAAGACCCTAACCTAGCTCTAATACCAATTGAGGACCGAAAGAGTGACCTAGAGGGGGCGGTGAATAGGTCGACACCTAAAAACCTATGACCCCAAAACCCTCTCTTCTCACACTGTGCAAGATCACGCAGCAACAAGTGCTACTGACCCAAGGACATGTCGAGGAAAGCATAGCGGAAACACTCAAATCAACGCCCAAAAGAATGGATGCAAAATGAGCTAGAACACCAAACAAGGCAGGGCTGCCTGCAAACACCGGATATTCTGGTAGCACTCACCGGATGTTCTGGTAAGTCTCACCGGATTTCTTGTAAGGCCCGTCGGATATTCTGGTAGAGCAGCTGCCAGGCATGGCGCCGAACTGTCCGGTGATTGCTGCCGGACTATCCGGTGGGACACCAGATAGTCCGGTGGCAGAGCCGGATAGGCCGGTAAAACAGCCCAGATTTGAGTTCCCAAATCCCAACCTTGACCAAATCTTGTCCTAACTTCACAAGATTTTGCACAGGCTATCTAGGGTCTATTCCAAAGCTATTCCCAGAAGATCTACTAAAAAAGATCACGGGACTAGCGGGAATTTCAGATCTCGTGAAGAAGGAAATATTTGGGCAAGAAAGGGGAAAAGCCAAACCTGACACGGCAATCCAGTAGAATTGAGATGCACTAGGGCATAATCTCCATGTCCTTGCAAATCCAAAACACCAAAAGAGAAGGGGAAATCTCGTAGGCAAACCAAAACTCCAAAAACCCTTAGGATTTCACCCAAAAACCAAAGGGAAGGGGAGAGAGAAGAATTCTACACTCAAGTACACAAGACATGGCCATGAAATTCACTCCATTCCACACCAAAACAAGTCACAAGGCATGAATACAAGAAGAGACTCGATCACCAAGTAGTCTCCCACTTCCTACCCTCTTTCTATGGGGCTAGATCTCTCTAAAACCTACTAATCATCTTGCTCTTGCTAGAATTTCGAAAATGGAGTTCTAACCCAAGGTCTAAGCACTCCAAACCAGCCAAGAGAGGGAGCTTAAGGCAGCTACCCTCTTATTTATACTACATGACTCATTACCCTAGCAGTTTTTCACTTAACCCCCTATATTATAGACGCTTACACTAAAAAGGCTAGTAGGGGCTAGAAAAGACGCCGGGAAACTCGGATGAATGAACACAATGAAGTCCACAGCGTCTTCGGTTTCTCCACCTCGTCCAGATGGTTTTCACGTGTCTAGTAGCTCATCCCTCGGATAACCACTGGTTTTGGGATACCGGCAACCCGCCCCTGGTTTTGATGGTTGAACCAGGAAACACTCTTTGGCCCCCAGTTTTGATGCTCGAATCGGGAAACGATTGTGGGCTTCATCGGTAGAGTTATTTTACGGCTCATGACCGTCCCGGGCCCAAGGTCGCACTTATGGGCCGAGCCTAACTTGGGCCGCAACTCAAGCCATCAGCCAATCCACTCGTCAGGGTTTTTATCACGCCAAGTCCACTCTGGCGCTGCCTCTCAGTCCACTTGAGAAGGCTTTTCCTCCAGGTCACACTTAGGAGGTGCTCGCTCATCCTTAAGCAAGTCTTCGGTGTTGACAAGCACTCATCATAGCCAAGATAAAAGACCAGACTCGATACACTTGCGTCCCTCATACATGATGAAACCTTTACATATGCTACCTATTACTGTGTTGAGTTTTGTCAAATTTTGAGTTCTTATGAAGTAGTGGCACTTCAAGTCCCAATCAAAACCCTTCATCTTCACCACCATTTTGCTAGCCTTTGTTTGTCTGGTCATGCTTAAATCTACACTAGATTCAAGCATCCACCTACATCAGACATTTCTACACCATATCTATCGTCCACATACGAACCCATAAATATGGTCTCCAAATAAATACTCCAGTCATATTCTAGAAATACCCCCAAAGTTCCCTTACAAGAAGGAGACATGGAGCTATTAAAAAGAAGATAGAAAAAAAGAAGAAAAAAGAGAGAAAAAAGAGAAGAAAAAGATAGCTCCATGTACTCAAATGCTTCAAAGTTTCAAGAGGGGATTCGACAGATCAGGAGTTTTTGTCCACATACCATATCCATCCACAAAACAAACCCATTCTCCTTTGATCGGGATGAGAAGTATCACAAACTCCTCTAGGACCAATCTTTGACTTAACAAAATAAATAGCATAGGTAAGCTAACTTTATCCCTACCTTGAGCTCCACATGAGCCTTTAGTTGATAGGGAAAAGTTTGGCCTATTGTCACGCCCAGTTCTCAACCAACGGAACCGGAACAACATATATGTGCCAGGAACGTGTCTCACATATATCATGACAATAGTGACATCACAGAACGTGCATAACGATAATTAAAACGTTTACATAGAGTATAACATCACTTTATTACAATAAGACAACATGTCTTTAAACCAGAGTCATAGCGGAAGCGTAAACGAAGATGAACGAGCCGCCACAGGGACGTCGACTGGTGGACCGGTACGCCTAGAACTCGTTGAAGTCCTGAACATACTCTTCGAAGTCTTCTGGAGCTGAGCAGCGGTTGGGTTCCAGCCAACAGTAGGTTTAAAGTAAAGCAAGCGTGAGTATTTCATACTCAACAAGCACAACATGAACTATGAGGCATCTAGGGTTGGCTGACACTTAGCATGAGCTTTTAGTTGGTCAAGTTTTATTAAGCGACTAATTACTACAGGTGAGTTGATAAACCATTAACCCAAGGTATAGCATAAAAGATTTAAACAACAACATTAACATAAGAACCACTTTCAAAACCCAACAGAACCACTAATCTGCATAAAGGATCTGGGCCGCTCATAACCGTGAGCACGGCTGACATGTCAGTTTTACACTCTCGAGAGGTCGTACATCTTTACCCATGAGTCGTGGGCTACGCTAGTGGTCCACCACTTTACCGTAGATGAGATGGCTAGCAAGCACACTACGAGGCCTTTACAAAGATCACGTTGGTAAGGTGTAACCGCTAAGGTTTCAGGGTCCGCAGCTGTGGAGCAAGCCTCAAGGGGAGATAAACGCACTCAACCCAAGTAGCGCGAGGGCCACAGAAGCTCACCTCCCCTCTTGCCCCGTCGGTAAGTTACCCCCAAACCAATGCAACCTAATTAATTAGCCAAGACCGTCCTATTCCAGTCTCATGGTAGCACTGTTATCCCAGGTTGTCGCTTTGCGAACCGGTCCTTAAGGAGAGTGGCCATAAGCAAAACACCTGCTCATGCCCCCTAAACCAAGTTGCTAAAAAGCCATTTTTAAAGGAACATGAACCACAGAGGGTCAAGCTCAAGATTTGATTGCATAGATCCATTAACAAGATTATTAACAAGGATACATGAGTTCGCGCAGCAACTAGCAAAACTTAACCAACAAGCAACCCATAGGTAACATATCGATAAAAGAAGCTAGGTACAGTCCTTATTGGCATACAAAATTAGACACATGCATATAAAGTGATTAAGTGGTTATTGGGTTGTGTCCATGTTATACTTGCCTTGCTCAAACTAGTCTTGAGTCTGCTGCTCAACACCCTCAAACTGCTGCTCTTCGTCACCAACAAACTGCTCACCGTCTAACCACGTTCACGGCAACGTCCAAGCATTTCCACGCATACATACATGCAAACAATTACCCAAAGGTGAGAAACAGTACATCATATCATAAAAACAGAAGATAAAACTGTACTAAAAACATTCTACATGTTTCTACGGTCGTGTGAGCGCAAGAATCACTCAATTCGGAGTTAAAACGTGAAAGTTATGCATAAAACGGGCTCCTAGGGGCATAACTGTGATAGAAACATTGAAACCAGGGGTTAGATTTGAAAAACCGAGGACTTAAACGTAATTAACCGTAGCCGCCGAGGGTTTCCAGGCAAAACCGCCGGGTCCTGGACCGCGGGTTCAAAAACCGGAAAGCCCAGGGGCCAAACCGAAGAAAACAGGACCTAAACCTAATTATTCTTCAACGGACATGGACTGCGGGTTGATTCCAGAGAAACGCGGGGGCTTTTCTGCGAAACTCCCGCGCTGACCGGTCTACGCCGACGCGGCGCAGACGCGGCGCGCGCGTGGCGCGACACGTGGGCCTGGCGGGTGGGTCCCCGCTGTCGGGTTTAAGAGAAGGCGACGTGGCGTGTTCTGATTGGTCCACGAAGGGGTACGCTGTGTTCTAATCTCGGCCACCCGTGAAAGATCCGACGGCCGAGGTGCACGGGGACGGTGAGGCGCCGGCGGCGACCAAAACCCACGGCGGGGTTCGGCCCGCGCGGCGGTGGCTCGCCGGCGTGGTGCACGCCGGGCCTAAAGACCGTCCCGCTGGACTAGATCTAGTGGGAAAGAGAGAGGAGGCCGAGGCGGAGCTCACCGAGGGGTCGAAACGGGCGGAGGCGCGACGGTGAGGGCTCGCGACGGAGGACGGCGGATGGCTCGGACGGCGTTCGCGGGTAGAGGCTTCGGAGTGGCAGGCTCGCGGCTAGAACCCACGGAGCGTCTCCCCGAAACTCCTGCGAACAAGATGGCGGTGGTTAGGAGGTCGAAGACGGCTCGCCGATGAGGAATTTGGGCGGCGGAGCGGCTTACCGAGGCGGAGCTCCGGCAACGGACAGCGGGCACGAGAGAGCACGAGCGACGAATTGGAGAAGAGGATTTGCAAAGGGGAAGAGTGCGGTCCTCGGAGTGGGTTTTATAGAGCCCTAGGCGAAGGGGATAGACACGGCCGCGGTGATTCCGCTCGGCGGCTTTGAAAGCCGGACCCGGCGCAGTGAGGGAAAGGAGGGAGAAGGGGAAACCGGGGCGGCGACCGCGGGATTGAGGGTGGGCACTAAAGGAAGGGGACGTGGGCGTGGCTTCGGCTTCCTTTGCTTGAGCGCCGACGTGGCCGAGCGGGGGAGTAAGGAAGGCGAGCGAGAAATCCGGCGGGAGGAGGGAGACGAGTCTGACGCGTGGGGCCGGTGCGGCAGTGGGTGTGAGGGCGAGGGCCCGCCTGTCGGCGAGGCGCGGAGCGAGGGGCGGCGCGCGCTGGCGGGCCTTGCGCTGCACTGCGGGAGAGAGGGGGCGCGGGTTGGGCCGGCCTCCGGCCCAGGCGGGAAGAGGGCGGGGGTTCGGTCGGGCCGGGGCCCAGGCGGGAGAGAGGGGGCGCGGGTTGGGCTGGCCGGTCGGCTGGGCCGGCCGGTCGGCCTGGCTCTCTCCCCCTTTTTTTTTCTTTTTTTTTCTGATTTTGAATTCCTTTGAATAGAGATAGAAATGGTTCTAAAATTCAAATGAATTTGAATTTGAATCCTTAATTCAAGCAAACAAGAGACAATGCACCAGCATGTAATGCACAAGAAAGTTGGGCCTATGATAAATTTTATTCTAGTATTTATTTTAAATAAAACCTGTTAAATGCAAACTAAACATACAAGCCTTAGGAAAATTAAATAAATTGCTCGAAATTTATTGTGAAGTGTTGGAATTTAAACTAGGGTGTTACAAACCTACCCCCCTTAAAAGGAATCTCGCCCCCGAGATTCTCATAGGTGGTTAGCAAAGAGACCAGGATAAGTTGCTCTCAACTCCTCCTCTCTTTCCCAAGTTGCCTCATCCTCCGTGTGATGTTTCCACTGCACTCTGCACATTTTGACCCTCCTGTTTCGGGTAACCCTTTCAGATGTTTCAAGAATCTTCACCGGGTGTTCGGTATATGTCAAATCCTCCTGCACATCCAGACCTTCCAGTGGTGCTTGTTCTTCCGGCACCCTTAAACACTTCTTTAGTTGGGACACATGGAACACATTGTGTATGCCAGATAGATTTGGTGGCAACTCCAACTTATAAGCCACTTCGCCTTTCCTTTCCACTATCTTGAATGGACCGATGTATCTTGGTGCCAGCTTTCCTTTCATATTAAACCTCCGGATACCTCTCATTGGTGACACCTTCAAATACACAAAGTCATCAACCTTAAAGGTCAAGTCCCTGCGTCGCACATCTGCATAGCTCTTCTGTCTAGACTGAGCAACTCTCAAATTCTCACGTACCATATTGATCTGCTGTTCAGCATCCTTGATAAGGTCGGGCCCGAACACCTGCTTCTCTCCTGTTTGGTTCCAAAATAGCGGTGTCCTGCACCTTCTGCCATACAGTGCCTCAAACGGTGACTTCTTCAGACTGGCTTGGTAGCTGTTGTTATAGGAGAACTCAGCATAAGGCAGACTCTTATCCCAACTGGTTCCGTATTGTATAGCACATGCCCTCAACATGTCCTCTAGAATCTGATTTGTTCTTTCCGTCTGACCATCTGTCTGTGGGTGATATGCCGTACTGAACCGAAGCTTGGAATCCAAAGAATCATGCAACTGCTCCCAGAAATGAGATGTGAACTGTGAACCTCTATCAGATATGATCCGCTTAGGCACTCCATGCAAGCAAACGATTCTGGAGATGTACAATTCTGCTAACCTTGCACCCGAATAGGTAGTGTTCACCGGAATGAAATGAGCAACCTTGGTCAACCGATCAACAACTACCCAGATCGAGTTGTAACCTTTCTGAGTCCTGGGTAACCCCACAATGAAATCCATACTTATTTCCTCCCATTTCCACTCTGGGATCTTCAAAGGTTGCAACAAACCTGCAGGTCTCTGATGTTCGGCCTTCACACGCTGACAAGTGTCACACACTGCGACATATTCTGCCACTGCTCTCTTCATTCCATACCACCAGAACCTTTCCTTCAGATCATGATACATCTTTGTACTGCCCGGGTGAATTGAGTAAGCAGTGTCGTGAGCCTCACTGAGTATTAACTTCTTGATACTGTCCACATCTGGCACGCAGATCCGATTCTTGTACCATACAGTACCTTGTTCATCTTCACGAAAGTGTGGTGCCTTGCCCAACTTGATCTGTTCCCGGATCTCCTGGATTTTCTCGTCCGTTTTCTGATGGTTCCTTATCTCTTGTTCCAGGGTAGGCTCTGCTTCAAATGTTGCTACTGTGGTGTGATGCACGAATCCCAAATTCAAACTCTCAAATTCCACACACAGCTCAAAGGGCATCTGAAAAGCAACTGCCATATTAACATAACTTTTTCTGCTTAAGGCATCCGCTACCACATTAGCTTTCCCTGGATGGTAATGTATCTCCAGGTCATAATCTTTAATCAACTCTAGCCATCTTCTCTGCCTCATATTCAGCTCATTCTGTGTGAAGATATATTTAAGACTTTTGTGGTCGGTGTATATCTCACATTTATTCCCGAACAGATAATGCCTCCAGATCTTCAGAGCATGCACAACAGCTGCTAACTCCAGATCATGAGTGGGATAATTGACCTCATGCTTTCTTAGCTGGCATGAAGCATAAGCAATCACCTTTCCCTCCTGCATCAGCACACAACCCAAACCTTCCTTAGAGGCATCACAATACACGGTGAAACTCTTGGTTAAGTCCGGTAGAGTAAGCACTGGGGCTGTGGTGAGTCTCTTCTTTAGTTCATCAAATGCAGCTTGCCTCTCCTTAGTCCAATTAAATGGAACACCCTTCTCGAGCAATGATGTCATTGGTTTTGCAATCCTGGAGAAACTCTCAATAAACCTTCTGTAATATCCTGCTAGACCCAAAAATCCACGAACTTCTTTCACAACTTCTGGCACCTTCCAATCCATGACACTGCTGATCTTGCTAGGATCCACCATGATTCCACCTTTCGAGACTATATGTCCCAAGAAAGGCACTTGATCAAGCCAAAACTCACACTTGCTCAACTTTGCATACAACTTATGGTCTCTCAGCTTCTGCAAAACTAACCTCAAGTGTTCCTCATGTTCTTCTTCCGTCTTGGAATAGATCAATATATCATCAATGAACACCACAACAAACTTGTCAAGATACTCCATAAACACCTTGTTCATAAGATTCATGAAATAAGCAGGAGCATTTGTCAACCCAAAAGACATCACTGTATATTCATATAACCCAAATCTGGTAATGAAAGCAGTCTTTGGAATATCGGATGGACGAATCTTCATTTGATGATAACCCGACCTCAAATCAATTTTTGAGAACACACATGCACCTTGCAACTGATCAAACAAATCATCTATCCGAGGTAAGGGGTATTTGTTTTTGATGGTGACATCATTCAAAGCCCTATAATCCACACACATCCTTCTTGACCCATCCTTCTTATCAACAAACAGAACTGGGAAAGCCCAAGGTGAAGAACTAGGCCGTATAAACCCTTTTCCTAACAACTCATCTATATTTTCCTTTATTAACTCTTGTTCTTTGGGTGCCACTCTATATTGCCTTTTTGCTATAGGGGCTGTACCAGGTAAAAGTTCTATTAAAAATTCAACTTCTCGGTCAGGTGGCATACCTGGTAACTCTTCTGGGAAGACATCCGGGTACTGGCACACTACTCGAATTCCCTCCGTGGGCTTCGCCTCCATCTGATGCAGACAACCAGAAGGTTCTGTGGCACTCACTTCCACTTTCTGACCATCAGGAGCTGTTAAGTGGACGGTTCGCTTGGCACAATCAATTCTGACATCCCACTTAGCAAGCGTTTCCATTCCCAAGATGATATCAATCCCCGCGGAACCAATGATTATCAACTTGGTGCAGAATTCTACCCCCCTTATGTTTATGCTAACTCGAGGGCATATTAAACTGGTGCTCAACGTTCCCCCCGGTGTGGTTACTACCATGGGTCTACTTGTAGACCTTATAGGAATATTGTACTGCTCAGCATATGATTTGGTAATAAATGAATGCGTGGCACCGGTATCAAAAAGAACTGTAGCGGGGTGAGAGTTGACCAGGAACGTACCAAGCACGACGTTAGGGGCTTCAGCTGCAGACTCAGCTGTCACATGATTCACCTTCCCTTGCCACGGCGCCTTGCCCTGTTGATTGGGGCGCCCTTGCTGCGGCTGGGGAGGGTTCTGCCTTTGGCCCGATTGCTGCCCCTGTTGGTTACCTTGCACCTTACGGGGACAAGCATTAGCATAGTGGCCCGCTCCACCACACTTGTAGCAAGGCCCAACACCTGTAGTCTGGTTTGTGGTGGGAGGGGTGGTCTGCACTTGGCGCTGAGCTGGATACATAGGACGAGCTGGCTGACCCTGGTAGCGCTGCTGGTACTGGTAGCCTTGCTGTCCTTGAGCCCGCTGCTGCTGTGAGCTCGGACCCTGAGAGAAACGGGGGCGGGTGTTGCTGCTTGATGAAGAGTTGTTGTACTTCCTCTTCCTTTCTTCGATCTCCTGGCGCTTCCTTTCAGTGAAAAGCGCCCTGTCTACCAGTTGATGAAAGCTAGGAAAGGTATGGTTCATCAACTGGTATTGGAGCTCATCATTTAAACCCTCCAGGAAGTATTCTTGCTTCTCCCTGTCCTCTGCCACCTCTGCAGTGGCATACCTGGCTAACTGAAGGAACTTATCCCTATACTCAGTCACAGACATGCTGCCCTGCTTCAGGGAAAGGAACTCCTTTTTCTTCATCTTCATCAGCCCTGCAGGCACATAGTGGTTGCGGAAGTTTTCCCTGAACTGTGCCCAGGTGAAAGCTTCCCTATCCTGGACTCTGTAAGACTCCCACCAGTCCAGTGCTGCACCCCTCAACTGACCAGAACCATACAGGACCCTTTCCCTATCATTGCACTGTGCTATATCCAACTGGCGTTCCACAGCACGAAGCCAGTCATCAGCCTGTAGTGGCTCTGTGGCATGAGAGAAGGTGGGTGGATGACCCTTTAGGAAATCTCCACGCCGGTTCCTAGGTGGTGGGGGTGGAGGCTGAGCTTGAGCCTGCTGGAGAACATGCACAGCGTTGGTCATTGTCGCCATCATCTGCATCTGGAGGTTGTAGAACTGCTCCGGCGTCAGTGGTGGAGGGTTGGGCAGCGGGTTGCCACCCCCCTGGTTACCCTGGCTAGCATTGCCACCAGCAGCGTTGCGCCTTGTGTTAACCATCTGTTTGTAACAGAGACACCGTAAGCACATAGCCACATATGGGTGCACAAGCAATAGCGACTAAAGATAAAGTAGTAAGATCAATAGAGTGGATATAGTGTTAACCCCACGAACTAACTTATAACATTAACTTGCTCATGCTGGGACAAATCCCCACAGCTGGATAGCACACAACCAAAGATCCAAATCAAACATGGTTCAAAATAACAATCAACCAGCCAACACACTTTAACTTAAGTTCCACACGACCAACTCAACACGACAACTTAAACAACGTGCTAACGCGATACATGAGGATGACTAGTCATCCCGAGGGAGTATCCTGGTGGCACCACCTAACTCTCCCGTGCCAGGCCTCCTGCGAGGTGGAGTCTGAGCTGGATCCACCACTGGCACCTGGGGTGGTGGACCTGCCACTCGGTCCAGCTGTGCCTGAAGGTGGAACACCTCACCGTTCCGGTGATGGAGCTCCTCGGACACCCTGACGTAAGCAGTGATCAGGGCTGACACATACCGGACCAGCTTCAACAGCTGTCGGTTGTCCTCACCCCGGATGGACGCGATCTCGTGCTCAGTATCCCCGGACTGCCGGCGGGGAAAGTAGCGGTACTGAGTCTGGCAGAGCGGAGTGTGGTAGTGCTGGCAGAGGACCCCAAGAGCCTGCTGAGCAGCATCCTCCATGGCCATCTCCATGGTCTCATGCTCCGCGATGCTGTAGTGCCGGCGCAGCACGGTGTGTCCCCCATGGTTGGGGTTGGGCTCCAGGATCTGCGCACCGGCGGACCAGAGGGTGGTGTGGTCCGGGCGCGCTCGCTGCCGGACCTGGTAGACGACCTCATGGGTAGTGTAACCCAGGTCGTAGAGGCAGTCGCGGAGTAGCCCCGGGAACTCCAGGTCAGCACCATGGTGTGGGTGCGTCAGGTCGACCCAGGCGTCAACCTCCCGCTGGCCACCCTCGTCGGAAGGGACAGCCACACGGAACGGCCACTCGGGTGCGGCAGGCGGTGGCGGTGGGGGTGCCGGTGAAGCTGCAGGTGCCGCTGGAGAAGGTGGTGGTGTCGGCGCACGCGGGGAAGGAGGTGTCGGTGTCGGCAGGCGTGGCGATGGAGCCTCCTCCCACGCATCACCATCGTCGTCTGAGTCGAGGTAGTAAACTACCTCCACTGGGTCCTCCTCCTCCTCCTCCTCCTCAGGGTCAGTGTCCGCCGGAAGCAGACCATTCCCCTCAAAGGGGTGTGGCGCCTGGTCCATGGGAGCATACTCGAAGGGTGGTGGTGGCAACGGCTCGGGCAGCTCCGGTGACGGAGGCTCGACCTGCTGTGGTGGACGAGGTACTGGGGTGCGTCGTGGGGTCGGTGGTGCAACACGGCGAAGGCGGCCCCCGGTACTCTTGCGGGCGGTTTGCTTGCTGCGTGCCATGACCTATAAGGAGGATGGAGTAAGATGGAGATCAGTTCTATATGATTGAATGAATAAAGCAAAAGGTAATAATTTAACATAGGGTGAACATATAGTTTGATAGCAAAAATAAAATTTTCATAAAACAGCAAGAGGGCAAAGGGGAATGAGGTCCTTATTTACGTCCGTTTCTAACTAGGCTTCCGTCCTACAGTCAACACGGCTCTGATACCACTTTGTCACGCCCAGTTCTCAACCAACGGAACCGGAACAACATATATGTGCCAGGAACGTGTCTCACATATATCATGACAATAGTGACATCACAGAACGTGCATAACGATAATTAAAACATTTACATAGAGTATAACATCACTTTATTACAATAAGACAACATGTCTTTAAACCAGAGTCATAGCGGAAGCGTAAACGAAGATGAACGAGCCGCCACAGGGACGTCGACTGGTGGACCGGTACGCCTAGAACTCGTTGAAGTCCTGAACATACTCTTCGAAGTCTTCTGGAGCTGAGCAGCGGTTGGGTTCCAGCCAACAGTAGGTTTAAAGTAAAGCAAGCGTGAGTATTTCATACTCAACAAGCACAACTTGAACTATGAGGCATCTAGGGTTGGCTGACACTTAGCATGAGCTTTTAGTTGGTCAAGTTTTATTAAGCGACTAATTACTATAGGTGAGTTGATAAACCATTAACCCAAGGTATAGCATAAAAGATTTAAACAACAACATTAACATAAGAACCACTTTCAAAACCCAACAGAACCACTAATCTGCATAAAGGATCTGGGCCGCTCATAACCGTGAGCACGGCTGACATGTCTGTTTTACACTCTCGAGAGGTCGTACATCTTTACCCATGAGTCGTGGGCTACGCTAGTGGTCCACCACATTACCGTAGATGAGATGGCTAGCAAGCACACTACGAGGCCTTTACAAAGATCACGTTGGTAAGGTGTAACCGCTAAGGTTTCAGGGTCCGCAGCTGTGGAGCAAGCCTCAAGGGGAGATAAACGCACTCAACCCAAGTAGCGCGAGGGCCACAGAAGCTCACCTCCCCTCTTGCCCCGTCGGTAAGTTACCCCCAAACCAATGCAACCTAATTAATTAGCCAATACCGTCCCATTCCAGTCTCATGGTAGCACTGTTATCCCAGGTTGTCGCTTTGCGAACCGGTCCTTAAGGAGAGTGGCCATAAGCAAAACACCTGCTCATGCCCCCTAAACCAAGTTGCTAAAAAGCCATTTTTAAAGGAACATGAACCACAGAGGGTCAAGCTCAAGATTTGATTGCATAGATCCATTAACAAGATTATTAACAAGGATACATGAGTTCGCGCAGCAACTAGCAAAACTTAACCAACAAGCAACCCATAGGTAACATATCGATAAAAGAAGCTAGGTACAGTCCTTATTGGCATACAAAATTAGACACATGCATATGAAGTGATTAAGTGGTTATTGGGTTGTGTCCATGTTATACTTGCCTTGCTCAAACTGGTCTTGAGTCTGCTGCTCAACACCCTCAAACTGCTGCTCTTCGTCACCAACAAACTGCTCACCGTCTAACCACGTTCACGGCAACGTCCAAGCATTTCCACGCATACATACATGCAAACAATTACCCAAAGGTGAGAAACAGTACATCATATCATAAAAACAGAAGATAAAACTGTACTAAAAACATTCTACATGTTTCTACGGTCGTGTGAGCGCAAGAATCACTCAATTCGGAGTTAAAACGTGAAAGTTATGCATAAAACGGGCTCCTAGGGGCATAACTGTGATAGAAACATTGAAACCAGGGGCTAGATTTGAAAAACCGAGGACTTAAACGTAATTAACCGTAGCCGCCGAGGGTTTCCAGGCAAAACCGCCGGGTCCTGGACCGCGGGTTCAAAAACCGGAAAGCCCAGGGGCCAAACCGAAGAAAACAGGACCTAAACCTAATTATTCTTCAACGGACATGGACTGCGGGTTGATTCCAGAGAAACGCGGGGGCTTTTCTGCGAAAGTCCCGCGCTGACCGGTCTACGCCGACGCGGCGCTGACGCGGCGCGCGCGTGGCGCGACACGTGGGCCTGGCGGGTGGGTCCCCGCTGTCGGGTTTAAGAGAAGGCGACGTGGCGTGTTCTGATTGGTCCACGAAGGGGTACGCTGTGTTCTAATCTCGGCCACCCGTGAAAGATCCGACGGCCGAGGTGCACGGGGACGGTGAGGGCTCGCGACGGAGGACAGCGGACGGCTCGAACGGCGTTCGCGGGTAGAGGCTTCGGAGTGGCAGGCTCGCGGCTAGAACCCACGGAGCGTCTCCCCGAAACTCCTGCGAACAAGATGGCGGTGGTTAGGAGGTCGAAGACGGCTCGCCGATGAGGAATTTGGGCGGCGGAGCGGCTTACCGAGGCGGAGCTCCGGCAACGGACAGCGGGCACGAGAGAGCACGAGCGACGAATTGGAGAAGAGGATTTGCAAAGGGGAAGAGTGCGGTCCTCGGAGTGGGTTTTATAGAGCCCTAGGCGAAGGGGATAGACACGGCCGCAGTGATTCCGCTCGGCGGCTTTGAAAGCCGGACCCGGCGCAGTGAGGGAAAGGAGGGAGAAGGGGAAACCGGGGCGGCGACCGCGGGATTGAGGGTGGGCACTAAAGGAAGGGGACGTGGGCGTGGCTTCGGCTTCCTTTGCTTGAGCGCCGACGTGGCCGAGCGGGGGAGTAAGGAAGGCGAGCGAGAAATCCGGCGGGAGGAGGGAGACGTGTCTGACGCGTGGGGCCGGTGCGGCAGTGGGTGTGAGGGCGAGGGCCCGCCTGTCGGCGAGGCGCGGAGCGAGGGGCGGCGCGCGCTGGCGGGCCGTGCGCTGCGCTGCGGGAGAGAGGGGGCGCGGGTTGGGCCGGCCTCCGGCCCAGGCGGGAAGAGGGCGGGGGTTCGGTCGGGCCGGGGCCCAGGCGGGAGAGAGGGGGCGCGGGTTGGGCTGGCCGGTCGGCTGGGCCGGCCGGTCGGCCTGGCTCTCTCCCCCTTTTTTTTTTCTGATTTTGAATTCCTTTGAATGGAGATAGAAATGGTTCTAAAATTCAAATGAATTTGAATTTGAATCCTTAATTCAAGCAAACAAGAGACAATGCACCAGCATGTAATGCACAAGAAAGTTGGGCCTATGATAAATTTTATTCTAGTATTTATTTTAAATAAAACCTGTTAAATGCAAACTAAACATACAAGCCTTAGGAAAATTAAATAAATTGCTCGAAGTTTATTGTGAAGTGTTGGAATTTAAACTAGGGTGTTACACCTATGGCTTGGTGAGGAATCTAAAACCACTTGAGTGATCGACGGTACCATTTGAGGAACTTGATGCTTTCATTTCAAAATTTTCAAAACACTCCGAGCATGAAACCAGAAAGGAGATAGAGTTTGGTGACACTCAACTGAGATTGTTCCATCTCTCAACCGCCGAAGACAAGGTAAAATAAGCCAAAAGCCCCACAGGTATGGATGAAGAGGTTGGGGTACACTTATGCCAGTTTGTTCAATCATAAAGGTAGAATGTTGAGTTGTACACTTAATACTTACAGGACATTGACATTGATGCAACTCCTGATTTGCTGAGCCTAAGTCTTAGCTTTGCTCGAGGACGAGCAAATGTTCAAGCTTGGGGGCATGTTGGCGGTCATTATTTCCCTATTTCGACCACCAATTCCTAAGTGAAATAGATAAGGTTCTATGTATTATTTACTTAACAGTAATGAATTCCACGTGTTTTGGTGGTTCCGGTATTTCGCAGAGAGATGCTCAAATTCTATGCAGGAGAGAATTCACGCACAAAAGGGCTTGAGAAAAAATTGCAAATACCATCACTAGAAAGTATCTCAAATGCCCTCAAGGACTGCACCATTGCGAAGATCTCGTTGAGACGATCAAAATAGACATATTATTCATATTATTTCTCTCATTTGGAGTTCGTACGAAGAAGATACGAAAAAGACAAAATTAGGGGGCAGTGCTGACATCAACGCCACCCCCTCCGTACAGCGCGCTGGCGGGAACCACCCATAGCCTGTAACATGGCTGATGGCCATTGGCGGCGCGGCGAGGCACACGGATCGCGATCCACCGGCCGGCGGTGTGGCCAACAAGAGTGCGCCACGTGGTGGCTCGGTGGCGTGCGCGCCCGCGCACGGCCAGTAACCCGGCTCAGCCCACCCCACTCCAATGGCGTGGCGCCAAGTGGCAAGCGCGGAGAGGGCCAGGGCACAGTCCGCCCAGTCAGCTCGGCTCAACCCGGCCTGGAGGGACACGTGGCGACTGTGGAAGGGCTCCCCCCACGGTCTAGCGTGGGTCAGCCCCGGTGTTTGGGCACTTAGGTTGTCTCCAATGAGACTCAAATCCCATTCCCTATCACTATTCCAACTATTTCCCTCTCTGTCTACAGTGCAACATTTATGTCAAACAGTGCAAAACGGTGTTTTGAGGAACCGATTGAGGCACCCCATTGCGGATAGCCTTAGGGTCCAGTTCTTCACTGGTTTTTGACGCCATCACGTGGAGAATGCTTCCACTGACTTTGGAGGTCGGTACCTTGACCAGGTGGCGCCCAAGGGGTAGTTTGGGGAGGAATCATGCATAGGATGTTTGGGATTATTCCCTCCTCCTTCACCTATAAATGGAGAGGCACCCCCTCACTCTCACTTGCACCTCACCATGTAACACTCTGTCCCTCTCTAGGAAGCGCCCCTCGGGTGGTGCCTTCACTCTTATAACTCGTTGTACTTCTTTTCTTATGTATTATTTTCCGATATATGACAAGTGTGAGTACTTTGCTTTCCTGCTTTATGCACTTATCTTCGTCTCTAGTTAGTTACTCAAGTTTGGTATGTATGCAGTTGCATTTATATGTAAGCACCTTTTCCTTTTGGGCATGCCAAGTTTGAGGCCTGATTGTGCTAAATTAGAATTGATTGAGCTTTGCTTTACTTGCCGTTGTTATAAGCCTCTCCTAGACTTATTTCTAGGAGTCTGGATAGTTCTCACCCTCTAGCTAAGGACGAGTTCGGTTCAAGGTTTTCTTTTTATAGCACCTCTACCTAGGTATAAATAGCGAGGCTAGGCTCCGAGGTTGATCATCCAATTCATTATCAAGGCATAGAGGAAAAGAAGGGAGGGACATCAACAGGAGGAGAGCTGAGGGTCGAGTTCTAGTCTAGGAATTAGAGCCTATCTAATTCTAGGAGGTAATTAGAGACCTTGTACGATGCTCTGATTACCTAGCTCTAGAGGTTTAATTGTATTATTGTATTAGGTATTGCAATTTTGATACAATTTATCAAATAAGCATTACTCTTGTCTAGTTATCATATTCTTGGTCTAATTAGTATGTTCTTGGTCTAATCCTCATATGATCTAGATGCATGTTTGATTGATCATGTTGTTGAAGGTTATGTTCTTATAGCGGCTTTGATTCTCGATCTGCTTACTAATGATACAGTTGAGTAGCTAGTTCTTGTAATCATGGTGATTAGAGGTTTTTGCTATATTAGCTATGTTATTAGACTATGTGAAATGATTAGAAGCGTGTCCCATAATCATGTATGACTGTTGAGAGGTTCTCGTGGAATATCTCGTCTTATGTGACAAGTGGGCGGGTGAAAGGTTAAGCTTGATCTTGTAGGTTTGATCGTTGATCTTGATTTAATCATGCTATGAGTTCATGCTTGATCATGCTTATGTTTACCTTGAGCTGCTAGTTATGTCATTGCTATAATCTATTTGATAATCCTATCATTCTTATCTTGGATCCAATTAGAGCTAGATTAGACTCTGGTTAATGCCGTTTTGATCAGTCCTCTAGTTATGTTCTATTTGCTTATCGTCTAACTATGATATAGATTAGAGGTAGATTAGAGGTTGAATTTGAGGTAGATTAGATATCATCTTATACTCTTGTTTACCTTTAAGATCTTGTTAGTTTATTCTTTATTAATTGTTTCCTTGGATCGATAAAATCCATGATACTCATCCTAGGGAAAAACTACATTGATACTGTCGCTTGCAGTATAAGGTTTGATATGCTTAAGTGCCGTCAACAGGGATTAAAGGTTTTTCTAGTTCCTAAAGGGGATTAGAGGCCTTGCATGACTTTCTAATTAGCTTGTTCATAGAGGCTCTTCATATCATTGTGGGAGGTATGGCCATGGTTGTAACTTTGATATGAATATTATTTGGAGTAATGATCTTGTACTAATCATCATATTCTTGGTTCTAATTCTTCATGTTCTAGTTCTAGTTCATCATGTTCTTAATCTAGATGCACGAGTTCTTGAATCATGTTCTTAAGGGTTATGTTCTTCTAGCGATCTTGGCCTTTGATTTTGCTTACTAGTGATGTGGTTGAGTAGCTTGTTCTTGTGATCATGGTGATTAGAAGTCTAGTTATGTTTGTCATGTTATTAGACTATGCATAAGTGTATGCCTTATGAGAGCTTCTCGTTGATTACCCTGACTTATGTGACAAGTGGCTGGGTTAAGCTCGATTGATGGGGTTTGGTTATAGATCTTGGTTTAATCATGCTATGAAGAACATGCTTGATCATTCTCTTTTATCTGCCTTGAATACCTAGTTATCTCGAGTGCTCTTATCTCTTGGTTGTACCTATCATGCTTGTTTTGGATCCAATTAGAGCTTGATTAGAATCTATTTAGTTCCTCCTATTTGGATGTTCTAATTATGTTCTAGTTGCTTATCATCTAACTTTGATATAGATTCAAGGTAGATTAGACATAGAATTAGAGATAGATTAGATGTAGATTAGATAACCACTAAACCTAGAGTTTACCTCAAGCTTGAGATAGTTAATTCTCTATTAGTCATTTCCATAGATTGACAAACCCATGATACTCATCTTGGTGAAAAGCTACACCGACACTGTCGCTTGCAGTATAAGGTTTGACATGCTTAAATGCCGTCAACAGAGATCAAAACCAATATCAAAGTTTGAAGTAATTCTCCATAATAACCTTAGGAACATCCCCAACCATGAGCCAAATTTTATACATGTGAACATGGATCCGAACCACCAAAGAAATTCATCTAGTACAGGCAATACATCTAAAACATGTAAAACAGGGTGCCAGGTGTATATCGATCTCTTGAGTTGTCGTATGCATGTGTTGTAGCGCACATCGTGAATTGCAGTAACCGGGCGAGCAATATACACCTAGCCATATAATACCGATCTATAGTGTGAAGCATAAACGAGATAGTAGATCAGTAACATGCGAAACAACTAGCGAATCTTGCCAACGACAATGCTTAGTACAAGATTCACCATGGTAAAGTAAAACACCAAACAACCCTAATGGATCTACGAGATATGACATTAAAGCTGCATGACACTTAATTGGAGGGTTGTAAACCTTAGAAAGGGGTGGCGATGAACTTACAGTTGTATTATTCATGGATGACTTTACATGATGCACTTGGTTACGTATTTATATCCCATATGACTTGACCCTCAAGGCAAACCCTTTCCTCAATAGACTCAAACTCTTTCCTAAACTAGTAGATTACAACTCAAAAATAAATCTAAGACTCTACGAGTAGATAACGTGATTTGGAATCTTCCTTCTATTTGTCCTGATCCAAACGAGGCTTCTAAATATCAGCCGAAACATGTCGTAGAATCGTGGCATATTTTGTACGTCCCATTATTTCCGCAATTCCCGTCAAATCTGAGCACATTTGGGCATGATTCTAGTTAATTTGGGAAGCTTATCTCCTTTGATTTCCATCCAAATGTTATTTTGAGGAGGGCTTTCCATCCATATGTAGAACACCACAAACAGAGTCCATATGTGGCCTGGGTGTACGTTTTCGTGCGGCCTGTTTCTGCAGTCTGAACCAGTCTTGTGAATAAACTGGGTTTAGCATGGATTGGCTTGTGACTTAATCTTGGCTCAGTCCTTGGGCATATGCTTATTACCATATTTGGCCAAACTTACGCTGTAAGTCTCGCCACATCGGTTTCTTTGTTATGCCCTCCTCTGGCATTTTGGCTCAACTAGATTTGGAAAAAAAATGCGACGCCAACAGCAAGCCACGATAAACCACCACAATGTTGGAGGGCAACGTATCGTGTGCAACCAGGAAGCCTGTGCAACTATGCAATCTTTGCATCTCAGCCATCCACAACGCATCCACCGGCTAGGGACAGAGAACGGAGATTCTTGCAAAATACCGTGCAACTTCAACTTTTATTTGCAAGCAAGTCCTTCCCTTAGAATCAGCCGCAGGCGTCCGGTCTCTTGCCCGTTGCCTCACCCCATCCATTCCCAGACGACGGCGGACTCCTTGGCAGTCGTGGCCCCTCTGCCGGCGCTGCCACCGGTGGACGCTCTGCATACGCTGGCTCTGGTAGTCGCACTGCATGCACCACCCGATGGCCATACTGTTCTGTCGCCCGCACCTCCCAGGTGGCCACACTGTTCTTACAAATCCTACACAAGTGTGCATTTTTCCCTTTCGCCTCCTTGCTCTTCTTGAGGAAGTGGCAGATAGAAGAACATCCTGAGTTAATGAACGAGCTATCAGTCTTCCAAACCGAGGTTCACTTAGGTAGCGTTTGGTTGGTGGACATGCTGGGATGGAGCCGCTCCATCCTTGAGGGCTCCATCCTTTCATTTGGTTTGAGAATGGAACGGCTCTATTTTTTTTGTTTGGTTGGTGGAATCGAAACATTGGGATAACAGCTCCCGCAACACACCCTGAAGTGGGCCCCGCGTCTCAGTCGGATAAACATCTTCCTTCTCTCCCATCTGCACCGTGTAGGCCGGTCGCCTCCACGCCGGCGATTGCTCACCTATGTGCCGGCCGCCTCCTTGTCGGCCCATCGCCCTGCTCCGTGCCGCTACTTGCCCCCACTCCGCGTTGCCCACCGGTTGCCTCACCTCCGCCCTACGCCGCGCTGGCCTCCGCCCACCGGCTGCCTCACCTCCGCCCCACACTGCGCCCCGTCGCCCCTGAGCCAGCCGATGCGCCGCCCCCATCCCCGCAGACGCTCACCTCGACCTCCTTCTGCTTGTGGCTCCGGGAGAATCCAAAGTGTTTCGGGCTCTGGGAGAAGTGGTGAACAGCCTGCCGCGATGGCCGCCGCTATCGGCGTCGGCGCCACCGCCCCCGGCACCATGAACCGCTCCCGATGCCTTTTCCCGCCGGCCGACTATTGGGGGAAGATTACCAAGTAGTTATCTTCGCCCCAGACAATGTGAAACAGTACAGTGGTATATGCCAGAATCCATCCTTATTCAGTTAGGTACACAGGGGGATATTTATAGGGTTCCCTACCCTTGAGCTTTGCAGTTAAGTTACAAACAAACAGATAAAGTGCTCACATCCGACGAATATTCGAGGGCATGATTGTCTATTCAGTCCCCTTAAGGGCTATCTACCGGGGCCCATTCACAAGTGATGTCGTCAGCCTTAGCGAAGACCTGGCGTTCTTCCTCTTCGGCTTGCTGGTCTTCGCGGTCTGCAGTCCTTGCAGTGTGTCGTTGTTTCCCGGCTTCGACTGGACGGTCTTCGCTCAGCACATCTTTGCTCATCACGGGCCCTCGGTGGATCGTCGTCACGCGAAGATGTGGCACTATCTGCTCTTTGCGCCATGCAAATGCGTCGCTTCAGCAAAGACCCTGACATCTCGGCCTTCGCGCTGGGGCTTTTTCTCGGAGTTAGTTGGGGCCTTCCCTCTTACGGCCCCTACTTAGGCCGGTCCGTCTCTCTATCGAAGAGAGTTGCGCAGCGAAGACGAGGACCCGCGGAGCCCCTGCTAGAGGAAAAACTGAGCGAACAAATTAGTCCCCCAACACCGACAACAAGGACGAGATAGGGGAGAGAAACGGCGAGAGACAGCATCCGAAAGGGACGAGCGCATCCTGTAAATTTTCTAGGATGTGGAGGCTCCGAATCTGGGGGGAATATTCCCATGTTGGGATGGTTCCATTCCTCTGCTCTGGAATCAAACAACCTCAAAAGAGGAATGGAATGGCTCCATTCCAGCCCATCCTATGCGTTTGGTTGGAATGATGGGAGGGGATGGAAGTGGGATGGTCCGAGATTTGAGTTGTTTGGTTGGGGGACTCCGTCCTCATCCACCAGATTCGGGGACGCGACAATGGGGATGGGGTCCGAAAAGTAGCTTTTGACCCGGGCGGTTGGGGCCGCCCCTTATCAGACGGCCAGGAGGTTTTGGCCGTGCCAAGATTCGGGGCGCCAGCGTGGAGGGGTAGGCTGAGTCAGCGTGCAGGTTAACACGTGGACGGATGTTAATCGTTGCGCACCAAACCAATTTAAGTTTTGAACCAGAAGGCGCTGGTGTGTGAGGCTGCGGAGGTCAATAAAGATTGCTGAGGCCAGCCACACAGATTGATGTCTGGAGTTACTCAGGGAAAGGGCAACTACTGCCCTAGCAGCTGTGAGGTCCCTGGCACGTGGAAGGCGATGGGGGACGGCAAGCAAGCAATGGGCGGGGAAGAGTTGAGTGTCGTGGAGGCTTTACTAGGAGACGGGAGAAGCAGTTTTTCGTCGATCGGTGGCTGGACGACCAGGTTAGCAAGGAAGTCTGAATCCCTCTTTTGTTTTTTCGTAGGTGATAGCCAGGCTATATTATCTGAAGCGCCGTATTATCTGCTCTTTGTCCAGCTCGGGTGCTAGTGTGGTGATTCGCAAGTCTGATCAGTCGAGTGGAGGTGTATGCGGCGTTCGGGGATTGGGGGAGCGGGTCAGCTCATTGGCCTTGGAGGAGGCCATGTGGGAGGGCGTGCAAGCTAGAGCGGCAATAGAGGTGAGCGGCGTAGATGGCCTCAGTGGAGAATATGCAATCAGTAACCTAGCAAGCGGCAGCCGGCTGTCCAGGTAAGCAATAAAGCATGTACCAATTGTTTTCTAATATCCGTGTTCGAGCCCGTAGTCGAGACCAATTGGCGTTTGTGTGAGTGCGTTTTTGGCAAGTACCTTCCACCGATGGGGGGATTAGGTGGCGATGGGGGATCGGCGCTGGTGGTTACCACATCAGTACATCGGATGATTTGGGAAGGGGACCATGTGTTTGGTTCGGTAGGAGTGCATTATAAGGTGTAAATCACGCTATGCAGGAAGAGGGGGAGGTCAGGACCCGACTGCAGGTTAGCTCCCGAGAATGAGGGAGCAATTACATGGGCGATTCGGCTGGCAGAAGCACAAGGACCAATTTTCTCCCCGAAGGTAGGCATGGTATTTGATTCGGTTCAGGAAGCTAAAGATTTCTACAACCTCTACTCAGGGGAGATTGGGTTTGGAGTGCGGACCGGACGGGGGAGGAGGAATCCGCACAATTACTAGACGAAGCAAGACATTGTGTGCTCATGCGAGGTACCCTTTCTGAGAAGCCATTTTCTTTTTTTCCCATGGTATCATTGTGTTCCTTTAGTGCCGGCGGGAGGCCGTAGTGCAGCCATTTTGGTTGCTACGTAGAGGCCATGGAACTCGTGTGATGTTGTTAAATCAATATTTGAGGACGGAAGATCATGGATGGTTCATAAGCAGAGTTGTCACGGAGCACAACCACCCCCTGTCAGACAGCTACGGTAAGAACAAGCAGTGGGGATCGCACAATGATATTGATGGAGTGACGAGGGACCTCACTAGAAGGCTGAGGGAGAATAACTTAAGTCTTGGTCAGGTTTGTAGTATACTTGGTGTGTATGACGGGTCGGTGAGGACTGCTATACGGAAGGAGTCGGCGCGGCTACTGTGCGCCAAAATGGCCTAGGAGAACATAAGGGACGACACAACGAAGACACTAAAGATTTTGGATGAAATGAAGCAAGTTGACAGTGAGCTTGATGTAAGGTTTCAGGTGGATGGTGAAGGGCGGATTAAATCATTGCTATGGTGCACTGGGAAGAACAAGCTCAGCTAGTCCAAGTTCGGAGGTGCAATCACGTTTGATACAACGTACCGAACGAACCTATATAGCTTGCCTTTTGGGCTTTTTGTTGGTGTAGACAATCATTCCTAGTCAGTCATCTTTGGTGGTGTTCTTCTAACAAGCGAGACAACGGCAGACTTTGAGTGGGCGTTCAGCTCATTTGTGAAGGTGATGGGCGGGAAAGCGCCCGCAACAATATTGACATGTATGGGGAAAAGGAATTGATGTTTTATAGTAGTAATTTTGTCCTGAGTCACATGGTGGCATCAATTTTTTTTTCTGATGTTGTTGCTGATGTTGTTGTTGGTGTGTGTGTGCGCACAGACCAGTGCTCGGCCATGGCAGCGGCGATCAAGAGCATACTGATGGCTTCAAGGCATCGGTGGTGTAGGTGGCATGTACTAAAAAATGGGAAGAAGACGCTAGGGCATGTGTGTAAAAAATATAGTGGGTTCAAGAAAAAATTTAGCAAGCTTGTGACGAATGTGACGCGGGCAACTACTGTTGAGCGGATGTGGCATCGGCTTGTGCGGAAGTATAATCTTGAGAAAAACAATTACATGTTGAGGAAGTATAATCATCGCAAGATGTGGGCGAAGCCTTACTTCAGGAATGTTTTCTGCGCGGGTATGACAAACACGCAGAGGAGTGAAAGTGCCAATCACATGCTGAAACAATTCATCAGAAAGTCTGCACCGATGCACCTTTTCGTGCGGAAGTTCAATGAGCTTCAATTTGACCGTAATGACGACAATGAGAAAGAGAAGCACGTGACCAAGCAAGTAAGTTTGGTGTTTTTTTGCTGGGGTGCAGGTAGGGAAGGCGAAGGCACGACTAATATATGCTGTTAAACGCTTTTTTGCTTGACTTGTTGATGCAGAAAAGGCGGCGTTTACGGGTGGGCGTTCCGACCGAGCGACATGCACAGAATGTGTACACACGGGCTATGTACAAGAGATTTGCCGAAGAACTATATGATTTGGGAATGTATGAGATCAAAGAGTGCAAGGGAGGACTCGAGTTCTTTGTGCAGAAAGTTCTTGACGGGAGCAAATCATCAAGAAATGTGACCAAGGTCTATTGGATTCGTGTGGGCAGGGAGATAACCCGCGAGTGCGGTTTGTTCGAGCATACTTGGATGTTGTGCCACCACGCGCTGAAGGTAAGCCGCACACCACGCATAATAGATGGGGTGGGCATGCATTTTAAAAAGATATGCATGCTAACGTGTGTTTCGTTGTTTTTTTGTAAATGGTATGACAGGTGTTGGTGCACCTTGGCGCGAGAGAGATACCGGAAGGCAACATTCTTGACTGGTGGAGAAGAGATCCGGATGTAAATGAGCACGACGTCGGTGCTCTGGGAGAGATGGTTGCAGATACTGCAGACAATGCGTGTTACTGGACGGCCTTGCTGAACAGGTTGCTGGATCTAGCAACGTCAGATGATATCGACAGGAAGACATTCTTGGGTGCAATGCAGGCGGTAGGTGAAGTCATGGTGCGCAGTAAATCGCCGGTGGGAAACAGGCCGTTGTCCAGCAAGAACCGAGATCAGAAACCGTGTGCAAGCCCACACGGTGTCCAGAACGACCATGTAGGAAGGGCAGGCCCAACTCAACAAATTTGAAGACGCATGTGAAGTTGCAGAAAAGGAAGCGTGATGGTGGAGATGCGGTGGCAGAAGGGAGAAGCGAGCAGTACGACATAGAGAACCCTGCCGGTTGGAAGAGGAAGCTGGTGAGCGAGTTGTGATGCAACATACTGTTGTGCTGTAGACGCCGTGGGCGAGTGGGTTACCAACTTATGTGGAGGCAGTTAAGTTTAGCTTCGGTTGGATGTAGCGATTTCAAACTAGGATTCGCCCTTTCTAAATTCCGTGGGATGTGTCGGTAGGTAGCTGGAGCTGATGTTAATTTAGTTGGTAGCCCAGAGCGGCGCAAACAAGTCCACATTTCGTTAATCCAATAATCATGCTTGATCTCAATGCTATCACTATCATTTGATGAGTATTGGCTGGCCAGAAAGTTGCATTACTCTGAATAACGTCGTTCATAAAAAATAGCCATTGCTTTACTATTTGGAGCCTTTTTGTTACACATGAGCTTAATCTGCAGCCTTTTGTGTACAGTTATCAAAAAGAGAGTCTATTCCATGAATAATGGTATAATAAGGTAATTATAAAATGCGGTATCCAGATATACACATTATGAACCAACAAAATCAGCCTGAAAATAACACAATCAACAAAATCAGCCTGAAAATAACACAATGCCTGCTCGCCGTGGAATGGAGGATCCAGTAAGCGTCTTTGTGTAGCTAGTGTTTTTAATTAAGAAAAGATATTCATTGGTATTTTTCTAAAAATGGTCCGAATGTTAGCCATAAAATAATACTAGTTTCAGATACAACGTACTGCATTGGAATAATTTTAATCAACACGTTCTTGAATGCTTCAGTTCAACCTCCCAATGTCAATAATCCTACGAGTTTATGCTACTTTCTTTATATTGCTACTCAATCATAAGAGAAAACTCCATCAACGCACAAGTTCATATATTTATTGCATTTTACATTAATATTTATTTATCAGGCCGCTCAAAGATTCACGCAGGTTTAAGAAACAGGACAATTGGAGCAGTCCTCGTACTCATAACAGTTTCTGGCACGGGAATGAGTGGGCAACGATATATAGTTTTAGCGTGGTATAGTGACCGGTGGATGCAGGATCTGGTTCGCTAGCTACTGGTGGAGCTCGTTTAGTTGATACCCCTAGATTGGTCTATCATAGTTCATGCCAATGTCCTCGCGGTGTTCTTGTATGGTCCTCGAGCTTGGGATCCAGGACAATTCCTCGTACTCAAGATCAACCCGCATGTCTTCCGATGTTATATCGGCGTCGGGCTCAGAAGGCGCTTCCTCTCAAAGAACCTCCGCGCACTGGATGGAAACTTTGTCGATGTTACTAGTGACTGCAAGAACCTGCTGGAGTAGGATGGCCGCGTGGGGGACTCCGTCGGAGTCATCGGTGTCGACTTGGGCAACTATCCTCCGGATCTCCACGGCGTTAAAAGACTAGCATGTGTAATCGATAGACAAAGAACGAAATAGTGTTAAAGCAGGTGATAGGAATAACTCGTGGTGGCACAAACCTTCAGGGGGCTTGAGGATGGACGTCGTGTGCCTGTCGTTGACTGCGCAACGGTGGCTTGTCGTGGGGGTCGTTGGTTTGGTTCTGTTGAGGTGGACACGGGTGCTGAATGGTGGTCGCTGTATAAATCGGCATGTGATGTGCCGCGGCCGAAGACTCGTGGCGGTGGGGTGCATTTTTTCCGGTTATGTATTAAATCCTGTATGCCGTCAGAGACAGACTATCGACAGAAACTGTGTGAATTTCGAATTTTTTCAGACGGAAAATATATTCAAATCCAAAACAGAAAGAGAATTAAAATTCAAAAAAAGGAAAATGCCTTTTTTACAACTGGAAAGTGTTACAAATATATACAACATTGATTGTAGCCTTTTTATGCAATGGACAATACATATTAAATATATTGCACACAAGTAGATGTATTGGAACCAGATGATACATGTGTATCCATGATTGTCATATGTCAACACCAAGCTACCAATGTTTTTTACAAAAATTTTTGAACCTTTTAAAGTCAAAACAAAAATTTCTGAAGTATTTGCAGCACTTTCCAATTTGTAATAGGAAACTTGTTTCCGAATTTTTGGCTGAGTTCAATGCGAATCTGTGCCCCCTGCATAGCGGTGGGATCCGAACAGATTGCACCGTAGTAAGTGCGTGGAACCACTGCTTCGTAGTTATCTATACTATCAAGAGCGAGTTTAACTAAAATTAATTTTCACCTAATAAATTTGTACTCACCTAGACCCAAAGATCTACCATGGCCCCACCAATAAAGCAACAGGGCCCACAAAACCGATATACAGAGCGGAAGGCAAGCAGAACCCTCGTTCCTGCCATTGTACCGGTAATTCGAGAGTTTTGGCAATTTTTTCCACACCGCCGTCTCTTTTACCTGCCCCCTAATCAATCCTACGGCAATGAAAATCAGACAACAACTCAATAATCCTCGTGGCCCAATACCAAAAGAACGTCGGACAATTAACATAGACACAAAAACCATCTCTTATCGCTATGTCAAAAGAACAATCTTAAATCAACGTGAGACAATTAACATAAGCCAAACAACAATCCCAAATCACTATGTCAACTGCAAATAATTATGTACAAATATTCATTGCATCAAAAACAACAAAAACCAAAAAGCCGGTTAAAGTGGATCTCGATCTAGGGAAAAAAGGGAAGGAGGAAGAGAGGAGGTGGGCGAAGGCGGAGGAGCAGCCTTGGCCGCAGTGGCGTTGGCAGCGCGCTGATGCGACGCGATGGCCTGGCCGTCGCGCCGGCGATGGAAGACGAAGGGGGCGACAGCCGCCGCAGTGGCAGAGGCGGTGCGCCAGCGGTAGAGGAGGCCGTAGGCGGTGGTCTGAGCCGAGGGTGAGGGCTGACCCAGGCCCCCTCTGACGAAGGTGGAGGAGCGGCGGCTGTCCTCGGAGGAGAGGCGTTGGGGCGGGCCTCCGGGCGGTGAGCATGGGGCGGGAGAGGAGGCGGCAGGGGGAGCCGGGACGGAGGGATGGAGCGGCGGCGAGGGCCGAGACGGGCCCGCTTCGACGACGGGGAGCCGAGTCGGAGGGAAGAGCGGTGGCGGCAGGGGCAGAACGAGGCAGGAGAAGAAGGGGGGAGAATGGATAGGGTTAGTTCGGAGTGGAACCCCGGCTTGTACAACGTTCGTCAACTGGATTGGAGTGGACGATTTAGATGAGGTGGGCTCTGATTTTTAATGGGCTTTTGGGCTAAGGCTATTTGCACTCTTCTTACTCCAATTTTTTCTCTAAAATGAATAATTCCAGCCCAACCATTTTTCTATATATTTCTTCCAAATCCAACCATACAATATTTATTTATCCATCTCCAACTACATTCTCTTTTTTCCATACCCTATAATATTATCCCACCCTCCCTGTACGTGGGCCCGCTACCTTCCCCCATTTTCCCTCTCATGTGCGTTGCCCCGCTCGGCCTCCCGTTTTCTCCACCGTATCTGGATGTGCCCCTCACCTCCACCGCCGCCAGCCGCCCCGCGCACCTCCACCGCCGTCGCGTGGGTCTAGATCTGCCACCGACGAGGTCTCTAGGGGTCGGATCTGCTGCCGCCGAGACCTTCGCCGAGCTTGTCCACCGCCTTCGGCCAGATGCGTGGTGACCGCCACTTCCTCACCGCTCGCCTTCCCCCGTCACCACGTCGAGCTGCTGGATCCGTCGTCGCCGCATCAAGCTGCATGCCCCCTCCTCCAACTCCGTTGCGGTGGAGGGATTGGATGGAGGAATGGTTGCATGGGGATTTTTCTCCAAATTTTTACGCTACCATGTATGGCGAAATGGACGGAGGGATTTTTGCTAAGGGATTTTCCTCCAAAGTTTTAATCAACATCTATGGATCACGATGACAAATTAAAAATATACTATAATATTTTCTACTAACTTACACTAAACCTTTGTATTTAATAATAAAATTTAATAATATTTTTATTTAGTCTGCATTTTGACTAGTCTCTAGAAACAAGGGGTTCCTTTATTCATGGAAGGGTGTGGTCGTGTGCTACCTGAAGCTTCGATTGTGCAAGAGTATTAAAGAGGCTGTTGGTGGTTGGAAGCAGTGGAGGCCCTCCGCGCGCTATGCGAGCTGCAGCCACATGACACAAAAAGCGCTGTAGCAGCTGCTAGCTGTTGGTTACTAGGATGGAACACGAAAAGCGCTGTACGCTGCTAGCACTCAATGAACCCTGGTGCACCGCATACACTGTGTTGTTAGGATCATTGTATGATTTGTACCTATATAGCATTATTACAAGACTTTTCCAAATAAACATGATACAACAATTGTCTAGTTTATGCGTACTACTTGCAAATAGGGAGGGAATGGATTTACACGGTTTTATTTTGTGAACTCTACAATATGCTTAGTCATTCGGATGAGTGTATAAAAAATCAAAGTCCATTGATGAGGCTTTGTTCGGATTGGAGGAGAGGAGGTGATTAAGTCATTTGCAATTTAAAATACCCCATCCCCTCGGTGAGAGGATCACCCAAATAAGACCTGCACGAATTTGGATAACTAAAGAATGATCAAAACCTATGTTTTGACAAAAAAAAGAAGTCATTTCCTCATATTATTCTAGAGCATAGATTTATTCATTTACCTGAATAAATTCCAAGAATTAAATAATGATTGGAACAAAGAATTGAAAACAGACTTGTGGTGGAGTATACCTAATTAGATTCTGACTGTTTGGTGACCAAAACCTCAGCGCCTGTTGCTGATAAGGCTAGGCAGTGAGAAGCATCATGGCCTCATGTAATTGAAATGATAGGTCATTTTAATTAAAAAGCGAAGCATAAATAGGAGAGGTTCCATCTATATACTATCACGAATGCAGTGGAGAGTGATACCAAAGTTGCAATAAGGGAGAGGGCGCAAGGGGATGAGTGAAAAGAGCATCTGATATGATGTCAAAAAAAAGTACGAGGTAAACATGCAGTTAGGCGTGGCAAGACATTAGATGAATGGACTTTTTTTGTGTTGGCAACCAGTTTTTTTGTTTAATCAGGCTTGACAAGATGGGCTTAGTTTTAAAGTGAACTAGATTATACCAGATAATAGTTGTTCATAAAACAAACTACATTATAGTATAGTTGAACAAGCACCTTCAGCAGGTGTACGGAAGGGACAGATGTATTAGCTGCATCAAGGAAGATTAGGCGTAGGACCCAGCATCATAGTCGGACGGAGAGCTAGTCGTCGTCGGCCAGCTTGTAATGGTCGTGGTCAATTGTAGCATAGACAGCGCCTTCGTCGCGAGAGCCTCCATCGCCAGCCTAGCACAGCAGGCGGCAGGTTGGTGGGTCTATAGAAGAGAAAGGTTGATTACAATAACCAGGCAACGGTGGCCGTCCGCGAGTTCACCTTACTGTAGCCTCACTGCAGCCAAGCGCAGCCGCTATGGATGCCAATGATGTTTCGTCAAGGTTGCATCTGTTGGAGATAGAAGCCACATTCCATCAGGGTCAGCGCCGGCAATGTGGCAAGTCAGCAAGAAATCATATTCATGTGTCACCTTACGTCTGGACCCACAAACAGAGCGAGGATCCGTGATTTATGTAGTTCGTCGACGTCGGCTGTGTTTAGATCCAGAATTTTGAGGTGAAAAATGCACTGTAGCGCTGAAAAATACACTGTAGCACTTTTCGTTTGTTTGTGGTAAATATTGTCTTACTATGGTCTAACTAGGCTCAAAAGATTCGTCTCGCAAAGTACATCTAAACTGTACAATTAATTTTTTATTTCATCTATATTTAATACACCATGCATATACCGGCATTTTGATGTGATGGAGAATCTTCTTTTTGCATAGTAGAATTTGGGAAAAATTTTAGGATCTAAACAGGGCCGTCGTTCTTGGCAGCACACACTGTTGGTTTCGTGCATGGAGCGGACATGCACAAGACATGTCGGTGGATGCACGATAGGTAGTGATACGTCAACTCGTTGTAGTCAGTCACCGGCCTGAAAAGTGATGGTTTTGAAGGTCAGGAGAAGTGTGCTGGGCGCATGCATGGAGGTATTCTGCTGGTGCGGCCGTCTAACCTGGCGTTGTAAGCAATCATGCAGGGGTAAGCGCTGTAACGACTGATCAATCCGGGAACCCTGTAGTAGCTCCCTAGACTGCACGAGAAAGAAATTTCAAGTCATGTTCTGGGGTAGTGGAATCGCATCGCACTGGGAGCAAAAAAGATTTTTTGGGCTGCTATGCACGGCGAGCGTGCATGCGGCGGCACGGCTCCGTGACAGCATAGTGTAGACGTAGTAGAAATGTAGAATAGTGTAAACATGCCAGCCTAACGAGCGGCGGCAGGAGGCCCTCCGACACGAGCCGCGCCTCGCAGGCACTCGACTCCGCGACCTAGCACACGACCGCGGCCGCCTTCTCCCAGACCACCGGTGCGGACAAGGTGAGCCGCGGCACCATGGCGGTGATAGAAAATGTAGTAATAGAGGTGATTATTTTACTTTATCCGTCGTAGTAGCATTGTGAGTAATTTATATACAAATTTAAAAATTATTTTAATTTATCTTTGATGATGGGATATTGGCTAATTTATTCGAGGATTTATGTTTTATTTAAATCTATCTTTTATAATGGCATGGTGAGTAATTTATATGAAAATTTAGAGCCATTTAATCCATATTTTATGATGGCATGATGGACAATTTTTATGAAAAATATAGGGAATTATTTAAATAGATATTTCATAATGGCATGATGTGTAAATTTTATATAAATTTAGAGGGTTTTTATTTCATCTTTCGCAATGGCATGGTAGGTAAGTTTTTAGAAAATATAATACTCCCTGCATGCCCAAAAAAAATCATTCTAGTTTTATCTTAAGTCAAATTTTCTATAATTTGACCAAATTTATCTAAAAATATATAAATATTTATAGCATCAAATGGTATTGTTTGATTCATTATCACATATGTTTTCATGAGGTACCAATTTGTTGCTATTAATGTTGATGTTTTTCACTACATATTTGGTCAAAACTTACAAATTTTGAATTTGACAAACATAGAATGACTTGTTTTCTGAGATGTAGGAGTAGATCTAATGACTATTATTATTAGAGCTACGTGATGCACGACTAGATGTTTTTGAATTATGTGAGAATTCTTAAAAATTTATTTTTTTAGCACGTCTGGTGAGGATTAACGCGAAGTCTCCAAAATCAGTAAAAGTATGATAGCTTCCGCCACATCACATGATGACACTGGTTAATAACGCAGAAACTGAAATGGTTTATTACACTATAACTCATAAGAACTCAACTATATGTCGATACAATACCTTTTGGAGGACATTATGAACAAACAACTCATCGATACCTTAATACAAACTTGAGAGTCTCAGTTGAATAAACTTAGAAACAGAAGTCTTTTTGTCAATTCAAGTCTTCATCGTTGCCGGATGACTGATTCTCATCAGACTTGTGCTTGTGTTTCTTGCGGAAAATCGAGACTGCTGCATAGGCTGCAATATAGGCCAGGACAGGGATGACCAAGTAGATGACATTCTTGGATGTCTCCCAGTCTCTGTTACTGCCTGCTGCATATGCCCCCAGGAGGCCGAGCATGTCAAGCAAAATAGCTGTCTGCATTGGCCAGAGTGGCAGTTGGTGTTTGTGGAGAGTCCATGGTAGCAGCAAGAAGATGACAACGATGGACGCCATGAAAGAAGTGGAGTTACTATAGAAGAAAGCATGGAACCTGCGTTTGTTGATGTAATGGAGGATGGAGCTACCAGCAGAGTGACCATTACTATTGTCCTGCCACAGGCCACCTGGTGGTTTTAGGCCAGTCTGATAGGTAACACTCGCAGCCAGGACTCCTAGAAGCATCAAGTATTCACGCATGTTCTTTTCTCCTGTTTCAGAGTGCTCTGTAACTTGTGCTTCTGGCACCTCTCTTTTACTTTCATCACTTTCCTGTAACTTGTGCTCCTGGTTTGAAGAACTTGCGTCATGTTCTGTGATGTCACCTGCTGCTTGCTGAGACGAAACATTTGCAACGTTGCTGCCTCTTGATTTCCAAAGATTATTTAGGTAGGGGTAAACCCAGAAAATGACCACCTCCAAGGCTACAAAGGCAAACACAGCAATAACCAATGTCAACACATAGATGGAGGTGTGCAGATCCCTGGAGCTCCCAGCAGCATAGGCTCCCATGAGGCCAAACATGCCGGCAACCATGCATACATAGAGCGCATAGCACCGTATGCCGGGCCTGTATAGGTTTGGGTTTACAAGGAGAACGATGAGCGCTACGGATGACATGAAGCTTGTTGCATTGCAATAGAAGAATGCTCTGTAGCGGCGACGGTAGTTGTCTTGGAGGACTGGGTAGCCCGCAAGGTGCCCAGAACTGTCATTTTCCGACCAGAAGCCACCTGGTGGTGTCAACCCAGCTTGATAAGTGAGGGTTGCAGCCAAGATGGCAAGGAGCAGCAGCACCTCTCGCCTGTTCTCCAATTTCTCCTTGTCCCGATGGTTGTCCTTGTGGTCTAGCGTGAAGAAGACGATGTGGATCACCACATAGACCAGGACAACCCCTGCCAAGGCAACAACATAGATGGAGGTGATTTCATCCCTGCAGCTCCCCGCGGCGTATGCGCTTATCAGGCCGAACAAATCCAGTATCATGGCTGCCTCTAGTGTGTGGCGCTTAAGCAGGAATCTGCTCTGGACCATTAGGATGACGATCAAGGATGCCACAAAGGCTGCTGAGTTGCTGTAGAAGAACACCTTGTACCGGATCGGGTGCGTCGTGAGGAGGATAGGGTCACCATTCTTGTGATCATCTCCGTCGGAAGTCCAGAGGCCGCCTGGTGGATCTAACCCTGCTTGGTAGGTAATGCTCACCACAAGAGTAGCAAGCAACATGACAAGAGATCGGGCCTTCTCCACGGCTTCTTCCTTTTGTGTGTTCCTGCTAATCGCACAGACGAATGCAGAGTTGATTAAATCGGAAGGCAGAAACGAAGTGTGACGCTGTAGCTAGCTGTTCATAGAGTTCATAGATACCTGTTCCTGGTCTGAACTTTTCCATCACCATCAGTTGGGTGCTGTGATCCGGAAAAGAATTCCCTTACTGCTTTCAGACATTTCAAAGCAAAACCATGTATGGTCGCAACCACTTGAAAGAAGAAGCGCTGATCATCCTTCTTTTCTACTGCTTTGGTAAGCGCCACCTGGAGGAAGATGTATGCAAGCACTGCACCAATGAGAGAGACGACATAGGTGGTGTCGTCAACCTCCCTGCAGCTCCCAGCAGCATATGCACCCATGAGGCCAAACAGTGCAATGATGATGAGCACATACAGAGCTAGAAACCGTATAGTGAGGCGGGCGCCGGTGGTGAGCTTCTTGTCAATGAGCAGGATGATGATGAGCAGCGACGCTACGAACGCCGTCGCGTTGCAGACGTAGAACGCCTGGTAGCGGCTGGAGTAGTGTTCCTGCAGCACCGGGTCGCTCATGTGGTGACCATCCTTGGTGTCGGCCCAGAAGCCACCCGGTGGATTCAACCCCGCCACATATGTGATGGTCACTGCAAATGTGGCCAGCAACATCAAGATCTCGTGCAGTTCTTCGCGCACCTGGTGGGTGCCGGTGCCGGGCCCGGCAGGAACACCCCTTTGCTCCTCGTCGGCATCTGCACGGTATTTGGAGACGAGATAGGCAGAGAAAGCGACGACGATGTAGGCGAAGACGGCGCAGACCAGCAGCGCGGAGTAGATGGTTGTGAATGTGTCCCGGCAGCTCCCGGCAACATAGGCCCCCATGAGGCCAAGGAGATCGAGCACCATGACAACCCGGAGCAGGGCTTCCCATTTCTTGTTCTTGCCGTTCAGGACGAGGAGGAGGAGGCTGACCACCAGCGACGCGGCGAACGCGGTGGCGTTGCAGTAGTAGAAGGTGAGGTAGCGCTGGCGGTGGGCGTGCTGAAGGATCGGGTCGCCGGCCAAGTGGCCATCCTTGGTGTCCTGCCAGGCTCCCCCCGGCAGGTTCAGTCCGGCGGCGTACGTCACCGTCGCCACCAGAGTGGCCAGAAGCAGCAGGTATTTCCGCAGCTGGTACTCCGTGGAGGAACCTGAAGGTTTAGCTGACTCTGTTTTTGGATTGGGGGAAGCTACAATATTGTTGGACGCCATTGGCAGAGCAAGGTGCCTTGAGCTAGGCAGCGAATGCCGAAGGCAGAGAGCCGAGCTTCTTGTTAAAGAGCTGAACTCGTCCAGCACAGCATCAGCAAGCCTTGGGCACGCCAGCATCAAGTCCCTCTGGCATCTGCTTGTCCCCTAATAATGGCATGACTTGATCAGGTCATCTTATTTAAAGTTATATTCTATTCCTTTCCCTTTAGCTTGTGTTGCAATTTTACAAGAATATGTATAGGGGTATGATTTTTCAGGTCTGTGCACTTGATGCCTATTTGTCTCCGGCGACAAGCGACCTGCTGAACTTTTTATCACAGCACCATTTCTTTGCATGCTGGTTTTCAGTTTACACTGATGAACTTTTTATCACAGCACCATTTCCGAATCGTTTTTCTCTTCTTTCTCCTCCTCTTATTTCAGGTTGCCTGTTTCGTTTTTCTTACTGTAGCCGACAGTAGGATTTCCTGAACTATGATTCTCTCAAAGGCCATGTTTTTCTTGTGTGATGGAGGCTAGTCAATAATAATCAGCATCCTGGTCTGGTCCATGCGGCTGTCTAAACTGGATTTTTGCTTATTCTGTATTACCACTGATCAGGGACGGCCTGCCTATTTTATACCCAGTTTTGAAGCCACGACACTGCGTTAGCTGTATTGCACGTACATGGTATGGTACGAACATTACCCACACTCAAATTCCATTTAGAAAGAAGGAAACGACATCACCTTCCTGTCTCTGACCTGTCCAGCTTCTATAATTCACACATCAACTTGGTGCTCAACATTGCCCTAAACATGTTATTCGGTGATTACATTGCATGAGCCAACTGAGACAATTATGTAGCCAATACCGTTTCCAATGGCTTAGGTAAAAGAATTGCCGAAACACTATTCCAACTACCTACCTCTCTGTCTACAGTGGTGCTATAGTATCGTTTTGGCTGCTGACACTAGTGAGCCCATCCAACCTCACTCATCCACTGTTTCAATTACCTCCCTCTCTGTATACAATGCGCCTACGGTACAAAACAATGTTTTGGTCTCTTTTTGGGCCATCTGGGTGACAGCAGCCTACCCGGTTCATATGTGCGATCCGCTGGACAGCTGCTACCATAGGTATGAATGAGATCAGCTGCACGTCATTATGCTGACGCATCCAGTGTGTTATGCCGAAGGCTGCAACTGGTTTAAAGCTCAGCGCAGGCCGCCGTCTGAGCTGCAATTTAGGGCACCTACAACTACAGGGTTACAATGGACTGATTAGTTGTGCGTTCAATGAGATGACAGCGATGGACTGTACCCATGGTCCGTCTTGTGATAAATGCCCTGTTTCCTGGAGAGGTTGCTGGGCAGCACAGTTGATCATGCAGGGACTGAATGATAGTAGTGACCAGCCATGCTTGAGTCGCTGGGCAAGTGTTGTCCTTTACCTTGATCGCATTTCCTGATTTCCTCGTGATGTTGCTCGACTGCTTCTTATATATTCTCAAATTGACAAGTTCGACAACGTAAGTGGTCCATGGTTCCAGTCATTTGTGATTGAAGAGAACAAAATTAGAGAATCAAAAGTTCAGCAAGTTTTCCACATAAAGTTATGCAATAATGCATGGAGGATCAGGGTAACCACAGAAGTGGTATTCTCCCAGATATGCAGCATTAGATTTATACTAGGGACTTTGCGCAAATAATTTTGCTACTATTCCAGCAAGCAGTCGAGACGATTTTTTGGGCAATGTCTAACTGTCTGCTCTAAAATAAAACAGGTAATGGACATGTGATAGAGGTGTACACAAATATTTTTGTAATCTGTAAAAATCTAAATACATGACACCGGGAGCAACTGCTGCGTGATTGATATCGTTAAGAATCGGCAGTGATCTGATCAATTCAAAATTTATACAAATTGCAACACAAGTAATAATGAGAATGAGGTTCAGACTTCCACTCCGCCGCCACCCTCTCGAGCCGACCCAGCCCGGCCGCCACCGGCGGCGGCAGCCAGTGACAGTGCCTCCCAAAGAGGTCGCCCTTGCGTCCCTCCCTCTCCTCCTGTTCTTCTCCCTCTCCCTTTTTTCCCTCTGTTTATTTCTTCTCTGGCGGAGTCGGTGGCCGGGATTGCTGCGAGTGTGGTGGATCCGGGGCCCCTTGTGCCTAATCTGAAGTCTTGGCTACCGGATCTTGTGGAGGTGGTGACCTACAAGGTGGACGTCTGGCTCCATGCCAGCCGCCACTCTCGTTGACCTCCCTGGTGCCGGTCCCGCTGCTGCGCGCCGTCGTTGTGAAGGTGGGGTGGCATTGGAGCTCCGGCGGTGGTGTCGCCGCGGTCTCCCTACCGGCGGGAGGGCCTCCGGCTGCCGCAGCCGCCGGCTACAGCCTCTGCGGCGCCGGATCTGCGCTGCCCGGCCCCGCTGCGTGCATGCCCTCCTCGATGTGCCCTGGCAGCCGCGTCTGGTCACGTTGGCACGGGCGGTGACCTTTTTCTAGCAACGGTTCGGACTCACGACTAGTTTTGCAAGGCTCGAACCATTGGTGAAAACCATGCCGGATTTCGTTCGGCACGACGATGGCGTCGCCTGCGGGCGTCGTTTCCTCCATGGAGGCGCCGCCACGTTCGTAGCTTCTGCTTTGTTTCTACAGGGTGAAAACCTCGTTCTTTTGGACGGATGGCAGCGGCCTTTCGCGTCGTTCCTTTCGTGAAGGTGCCATTGTGGAAGGCTTCTGTGTGTTAAGATCTACGTTGCTGAGATACCATTCAGTGTTGGACCAGTGCCTTACTCTCAACATATCAGCAATTTTTGGTGTCGTCAGATCCTTATATGCTTTATTTGCCATGTAAGGTCTATTATGGTGGTTTGGTTTTGGTTGTCTGAGTGAATTTGACCCAAGCTGTGAAGGACGTTCTTCAGCAACGGTGAAATCGACCAAGGAGTTATCATAACTAGATATTACAGACCTATACTACATTGTCATGTTGGAGTCTTAGTTTTGTTTCTTGTGTCGTATTTTATTGTAGATTTGTCTACAGTATGTACGAACTTTCTGTAATAATTTGGTCTGATGCATCATCTTTTGATGATGTCTGAAGCCGGAATATATTTCCATTATGTAAAAAAATCGGAAAGTGACTAAGTATCTATTATTATGAAACAGTCGTGCATATTAACTCGACGTAATGTTAGTGTGAATTGTAATAATTTGGCTTCAACCTCATCTATGAGAGAGGAAGCCGAACTTATTCCTCTATCAAAAAAAAAAAGCTAGCATTCAGACATGAGTGGGCAGAAAGCGTGAGCAAAGTGACCAGCGATGGGCATTGGAAATAACTTGTGTCAGGTCCTTGTCTTATTTGTCAAATTGGACGCAAACAATGGAATTAGGGCGCAAAGAAACCTACTTTCTTTCTGTGTCTCTGATAGGGCAAGCCCAATAGAATTCACATTTGGAGTTCATAGTGGTTGGGCTTGGATAGGCTGTCATATGCAGCCCATTAGGACCCATAAGTAGAAGGCCCATGTCATGCTAGGCGCATTGTTCATTCATGTGTTTAGTTCATAAGCGGCAATATCTGTTCGGTACACTTTACAAATACTATTTTATTATTTAAAGTGAATATAGGATTTAGTTGGTCCCTTAATTTTAGATACTGGTTTCTTAGAACTTAGATTTATTTAAAGACGGCATTGTATCTCATCCCCCAAAGGAATGAGAAGAAGAGAAACAGCCTAGTTTTTTTTTTCAGAAAAAACTCGACTAAAAAACAAACTACTTAGGCTAAAAATCCGGACAACTCAACTCAACTCGCTCTTGCCACACAACATCTTTTTTGGAAATAGATAAAATTCCAGTCTCTGCTAATGTATTCAACCAAATTACAAAGGTGTTGACCTTAAAGCTAAACTCAAAATCATAAAAGGAAATATCTATGATTGACTCTCCATCCATTCTTGGCAAAATATCCATCATAATGAACTCCAGTGCCTTGCACATCAAGCGGATAGTTTCACTTTTGTCCTCACGCTGCAACATGGTCCAAAACCTTAGCCAATAAGCTCCTCTGAATATAGCCTGCATGAAAGAATTAACCTGTTTTTTTCTCAAATACCATATCATTTTGCATGCACCAAAATGCTCACAATAGACTCAGGATACCCACAAAAATCAAATTTCTCACATTTTCGTAATGCCTACTAAGCAATCCCAAAGCAAATGAGAGACAAAATGAGGTGGAGTTAACCCAATAGCAACATGAACAACTTTCCAAACAGTTTTGACTCCTAGTCCAATTCCTCTTAACAAGATTATCGTTTGTTAGAATAACCCCACGCCATAGGTAATAGAGGAAAATTTTAATTTTCAAAGGAAGTTTCAACTTCCAAATAAATTTGGTATTGAAGGGTGTATCCTAGTTGATCAAATAACTATACATAGACCGAACAGAGAAATAACAATGTCTATGCAAGCTCCAACTGAAAATATCTCTCCCATTAGATAAATGAAATTAGCAATTTTTGCTACTAGGTTGTACTTTGTCCCCAGCTAAAGCTCTTTGAAAGGTAATATTTGGCAGCATTTGAATCATGACATCTACCACAACTTTCTGTGGGTAATTGACAATATTATAAAGACTAGGAAATTGATCTTTAAGTAGTTTTGCTCCCACGCAAGTGTCCTCCTAGAACTGAGTTTGTGAACTGTCATTTATCTTGAAAGTTCCACAAACCAAAAAATCTTCCCTAACCTTTAGAATACCTTTCCAAAAAATGCGAGTCTCCAGGTTTAATTTGAATCTGAGACAAACATTTTGAAGTTAGACAATTATTTCTAGGTGCCAGATCTCGTCCTTATTCAGGCTGTTTCCAGCAGCTCCCCGTTGCAGATGCGGAAAAGACCAAGTTTCCATATCGTATCCCACCACCTGCATCGCGATAGGAGAAGAGTGTTTCTAGCAACACTGCGGACAAGAACTCACAAACCCACAGTTCCCTCTCGCGAACAGCAGGAGCAAAGCGGGCGGCAAGCGGAGGTCATCTGCTGCCCATCGCTCCCCTGCCCGGCAGGCGCTAGAGCTCGACGTCCTCTACCCCCCACCGTCGGCTCCCTTCTGCTCGTGCTTGGTCTAACCTGGGCATTTCTCGAGTCAGGTCGGGTACGGGTCGGGCCGAAAAAACCCGGTGTTTTTTGAGACGGCCCGAACCCGACCCGACCCGGCGGTCGGGTCAAAAAATCAAGCCCGCACCAGCCCAACAACCGGTCGGGTCGGGCCGGGTTTGGGTGGGTCGGGCCTGTGTGAATTGTCAGGTTCTTCGGGTTTTTTCGGGTTTTGGGTCAAAATTCTTGGCCCGGACCCAGCCCGTCAGGTAGAACGGGTTGAAAATCTTGGCCCAAGCCCGCCCGGCAAACTCTTTGGGTCGGGTCGGGCTATTTTTGGGCGGGTCGGATTGGGTCTGCCGAGTCGGGCAGCCCATGCCCAGGTCTAGCTCGGTCTCAACCTCCTCGCCGAGCTCTTGGACGATGAGAGCAAGAAGAAGAAGAAGAAGAAGAAGAAGAAGAAGAAGAAGAAGAAGAAGAAGAAGAAGCGTGCAAGGGGAGGAGGGTCAGGGTGCACCGCCGCGCGCCCCGTTCCAGAGTCTGCCGTGCTGATCGCGCTGGCGAGGTCGGAGCCCACCCGGTGGAGGGGGAGGTGGCCCACGTCGGTGTCAACAGCGGGGGATGCCGGCAAGGCCACTAGGTGTCGCAGGAGCTCGCCTGATCCGTAGAGCCCATCACCGGATCAGGTGTTCACAGGCCAGGAGCCGGCGGGCGACACGGCCACAGCGGAGACGGTGGGAGACACGGTTGCGGTGGAGGCAGAGACACCAGGCAGCGGGTGACGCGGCCGCGGCGGAGGCGGAGACGCAGGGCGGCGCAGCCGCGGCGGAGATAAGTGTTAGCCTTCCATGTACATAGTTTGTTCTTGAATTTGTCCTCAATAACACTCCAATTAGAGCTACGGATTTTATAGAACTGCATAGGAATGCCTAAGTACCTAAATGAGTAAGATCCCATACCACAACCAAACAACTCAGTGTATTCATGTTCATGATTTTTTGCTTCACCAAAGCAGATAATCTCACATTTGTGAAAGTTAATCTTTAGACCCGATAATTGTACACGCAGCTCTCCAGCGTCGTTCGAAAAAATAAAAAGACCCGATAATTGTTTGAACACACCAAGCAAAAGATTCATATTTTTAACTTGGTCTAAATTGTGGTCCATAAATAGGATAGTATCGTCTGCATACTCTAAATTTTGATAAAGCCTCATCCACTAGGTGACCGTATGATTCCTGTAATCTAGCCATCATTTTTTACCCTCTTAATTAGAATTGAGAGCATATATACTAAAATATTGAACAGAATAGGCGACATAGGATCTCCTTACCTCAAATCTTTTTTAGTCTATCCAATGTCATCATTAATTTTGGTGCCCATACTTCCTCCGGTGACAAACTTTTCGACCCATGAGCACCATTTCTGGCAAAACCCCTTCATTCCAACTGCAGAAAAGGCATTTTACCTTAGCATAAGCCTTCTCAAAGTCAATTTTGAGAATAACACCGTTGAGCTTTTTTGAATGCATTTCATGAATGGTTTCATGTAAAACCACAACACCCTCCGTGATGTTACGACCTGGCATGAATGATGTATGAGAAAGACAGCCACATTGCTAGCCATTAATGTGAGTCTATTTGTGCTCACCTTCGTGAAAATCTTAAAACTCACATTAAGAAGACAAATAGGCCTATATTGTTGAATTTTGTTGCCTCTTTAACTATTGGCAGTAATGTAATTACTCCAAAATTTAAACTAAAAAGAGGTAGACGCTCCTCATAAAAAATCATTAAGCAACACCAAAAGATCCACCTTTATGATTTCCTAGAAAACTTGATAAAAGTCTGCAGGGAAACCATCAGGACCAGGTGATTTTTTATGTTCCATTTGAAACACCACCTCTTTTACTTCTTTTTCAGTAAATGGTGCAATAAGGATACTATTTTCCTCCCCTATTACTTGAGGTATATTATGAATATGACTCTCCACCAGACTAAAATTATTTTCCTCCGGTGGTCCAAACAACCCTTTATAGTAATTTGTGATGTATGCTTTTAATTCAGCATCACCCACTATAATTCCATCTTCTTGATCAAATTTGAAGATGTGTTGTTTTCTGTGTTTCCATTCGCAGCCAAGTGGAAATACTGGGTGTTATCATCACCCTCTAGAAGGTCTCAGTCTTAGCTATCTCATACCACTTAATTTCTTCTTCCCTCAATAGCTGAAATAAACATGCATTGAGGTAATGCTTCAGGTTTAATTCCTGATCCACGAGCATATGTCGTTCGGCTCTTTTGTCTAGGTCATCGATCATTTAAATTATTTTTTCCTTTTTATTATAACCAGCAATAGTTTTGGCCCACCCTCTTAGAAATTGCCAAAGCGATATTATCTTGTTTTTCCACTTCTCACTAGCACTAGTCCATCTAGTATCCGATTGTTATTTATGAGCAACCAGATTGTAGAAACCATCTCTAATTAGCCATCCCCATTCAAATTTAAATAAAGGGGGACTTCTCAAATGAGAAGAAGCGTCGATGTTTAACAGTAAAGGCCCAGCTGAGATTTCACATCTATCTATGGATTAATCAAGAATTGAGGATATCCCTCAAGTGTTAGTTCAGGAGAATGAGATTCTAATAGAGAAATTCTCAGAAAAAGAGGTTAGAAAGGTGATTTTCCAGATGGAGCATCATAAAGCTCCAAGGCTAGTTTCCCGTCGGAGTTCTATCAGGTATTCTGGAGTGTTATAAAGGAAGATTAATGAATCTATTTGAGGAATTCCATACTGAGACCTTAAATCTTCATAATCTAAATTTTGGTACAATAATTTTGTTACCAAAATCTAGTAAGGCCAAACAAATTCAGCAATAACGCCCCATTTGTTTGTTGAATGTTAGCTTCAAAATTTTCACAAAAGTAGTGACTATTAGATTGACACAAATTCCCCATAGAGTAATTAGACCCTCACAGAAGGGGTTATTCTGCATGAGATGCTTCATGAATTGCATGAAAAGAAGCGGAATGGTATAGTATTTAAGATTGATTTTGAGAAGGCCTACGACAATGTTCATTGGGACTTCCTAAAGCAAACCCTTAGAATGAAGGCTTTTCGCCTAAGTGGTGTAGTTGGGTGCAGTCTTTTGTTCAGCATGGTAATGTAGGGGTTAAAGTGTGGAGCCCTTGGCATCTCAAAAGCAATAACACACAGATAGACAAGTTAAAAAATGAATTAAGACTTAAACGTGTTCAGAAAGGTGATGAGGAACTTGATGGAGAAACCACTAAGTCGAAAATTTTCTATTAAAATGCAAAACCATGTGTAGCTTGGCTGAATAAGACAACACTCACAAGTTTTTGAGTACCACACCAGTTGCAAAAACCAAGGATAAGCAAATAACCCTAGACCTTCTGTTTTGACCATGTCCGAAAATCAAAATACAAGAAGCTTAAAAGATAAAAACCCACACCAACTAATGATTCATCCAAAGGTAACAATTGTGATCATGACCACACTTGAGCCCTAATGGAACTTACAAATTCATTAGGCACTTGAGCTCAACTCCATTATCAAAGTTATGGTACATGGCATGGGCTATACTTTTGTAACACTAAGCATAGTTCAAAACTGCCATTGACCTATTCTAAGTTGACTCACCATGCTCTTGGATATCAGCCTAAGTCAATTTGTACTTAGGAAAATTCTCAAGTCTGAATCTCCAGCTCATCCCAAATTTGAATTTGAAAGTACTTTTGAGTTCACTATACAACTTCAAAATCTTCGTTTCTATGAAGTGAAATTTAGCTTATCACCTTTCAAATGCACCTATTGTGGAAGTGATTGGGTTCCAATTGATACTTCAAAAATTGAAAACAAGGAAGACTCTACACAAAGTGAAATTGCTGTTTTGCCAAACCTTGGAAAACATTTGTGTCTATAGTTCAAACTCTGTTGGGAATCAGACCAAGTTCATATTACCAAACTTGTAGATAATTTGCTGGAGAACAACTTTGTTAATTGGGGTTTGACCATATATTGAAGTTTAAATGCGGTTTGGAGATATTTTCTACCAGCACAGAAAACCAGTTCAAACCAGACCTGTTTGGGAATTTCCAATTTTCTCTAACATAAAGCCACTTTCATACAAGACTCTATTTGAATGAGTTGTAACCCTTGAAATTATAAGCAACTTTGTCAAGAAGAACCTTGGGTGAGAATGATTAGAAATGGGACTTTTGAATTTCTCAAGCAATAAAGGTCCTCAGTCCAAACTGGGAACTGCAGGGAAGATTCAAATTTAAATCCCATTTGCAAATCGATTCTGATATGAGACCTTTTGACAAAGTTGTAGAACTCGAAGAGTAGAGCATTTCATCTAATTGGGGTTTTTCCAAAATTCGCCTATAAATAGGTCAAACAGGCAAAATTCAGAAGGTGAGGAAACACATTTTTCAATTTTCACATTTTCCACCTTTTCTTCGGTCACCGACAAGTGGGACCCGCGGTCCGCGCGGACGGCCATGGCCGAGCCGGCGCGCGCCACGCGGCCGCCCGTGTACGGCCATGGCGCCCGGCCTCGGATCGACCCGAGCGCGCCTCGGCCGCGCCCTCCCTTCACCTGGACGCCATCCCGGCCGTGTTCCCCCTCGCCCTCACTCCCTTGCTCTACTTCTGCCTCTCTCGCGAGCTGCGGCCGCCATTAGAGACAAACTCGAGCTCGCTATGCTGGCCGCCTCAGCCCATCCCTGCACCTCAAACCACCACCGCCGGCTTCGCCTTCACCTCGCGCACCCGGAGAGCAAAGAGACGTCGCCATCCTCCTCTTCTTTCTCCGGATCGAGCCGCGCCCGAGGGCACCTCGCCATGGCCACGACCCAAGCTGGAAGCTCATCATGCCGCTGTTCCTGTCCACCTCTGAGCCCCTAGACCGCCACCCCTACACTCTCCTCGACCTGGCGCATCCAACGCGCTTGGTCTCGTCTCCGTTCCCTTCCTCCGTCGCGGGATTCGGCCCAGGCTCGCCGTCCACGCCGCGTCGGTTCACGCCGGTTCACCGCCTCCCGTGCCACCGTCCATCCACCTCGGCGCTCGAGACTACTCCCACTGCAACCCCCAAAACCCCGTGCGTCCGGCACACCAAGCCTCGTTGCCATTCCCCTTCCCTACGAGCAGATCGGGCCTCTGCGCGACGTCGTGCCGCGGCGTGCTCATGCCCCGGCCGGAGGTAGAAGAAAACCCCATGGTTTTGCGATCTAGCCCCCACCTTTTTGAAGTTTCACAAGGTCATTCGATGCACAGTGGTATGAGTCTGGTGATTCTTGCACGCTAGCCCCCAAAAGCTATGGTTAATTACGTTCTAGTCCCCGGATCTAATGTTTTCCATTTAAATGCATTTAATTCGGTGCTTTGAGAAGCAACTTTTCGGCCATAGCTATCCCCAGTACTGGAGGAATGCTATCGGGTTTTGCGAATGGTTGTAAGTCCTGCATTCATGCCCTATAGGAGAAGCTCTTTAAGGGTGGTGGGCATACTTGGGAGCTTTCATGCCCACCACACTTACATTTGGTTTTGGGATCCATCTTCTTCTCGACAATCCCCAGTACTGGTGGAAAGTCAGGCTTTGAGAGAAGGTGCAAAGGCCCCTCAATGTTGTCCACGCAGCGGTCACGCGTGGATGCCACACTAGGTGGTAATGTATGAGCATGCATTTCTCTACAGGTACACTAACCGCGTGCGAAATTAAGAACGACTAGTTGCATTAGAGAGGGACATGCATATATGTCACCGAGATACCGCTAGTTACATATATAGGATGTGTGATGTGAGACCGACTAGGACGAATCATACATCTCATCTCATGTGCTTGGCTATGTGTTGGGGGGGGATGCCTAGATTCATATTTTTCATGCACATGGTGGTTGATAATAGCAAGATAACATGAGATCTGCTTGTATGATGCTATTGTTGGTATGTGAATAGAAATTCGAGAAGAACTAGTTGAAACTTTGTATAAGGTGCTTATAGAACGTGAAGTTGTGACCTTTGTCGAAGTCGTACCTTCTGCATTAATACAAACACTTTTACTAGGAACTTTCTATAACAAGGCTATAGAGAACAACAAAACAAATAACTTCTCTACTTGGGTTTTGATTCAAAGGTGTATGTAAAGGTAACTCACAACCCCTTTAAGTTAGAACTTCACATCAGAACCCTTACGCCAAATCTGATAACTTAAAGATTTAAGACCTTTAAGTATAGAACTAACAAACATTTTCTATGCCAACGATGTAGAATGTGAAGACGTGCACGACCCTCTATTCAGAGTTCCTACCAGATTTCTGTTGTTGCCCTCCATAAGCTACCTACAACCTGTTCATATTAGAAAGATGTGATATAGATCGGTACCACATATTATAATGAGGTCATTTTCATCATATTTTCCCAAACATAGAAGTACGAAACGCACTATGACCATACCAAGCTTATAAAGAATCTTGAATTGACAACGGCTTTATTCTTCCTGCTACAGATGTCGCAGCCCACGACGCAGCCCTTCGACTTATGCCCTGGTCACAATGAGTCCACGAAAGTCAAAACAACAATAACTCAAGGTCATAAGAAGAGAAAAGCGGGAGAGTCTTCCACTGATGCGGCTTCAGTCCAACATCTGTGACCCAGGGTGATCCTACTAAAAGGATTTGTCAAGCCTGAAGATCAAATCGGGATGGTTAGTATGTGCCAACAACTGGGTAGTGGTCCGGGAGGATTTTATAGACCAAGCTACAAGAACGGTGCCAAGCTGAACTTATGGATGATGTTCCTGGGAAAGAACTGGGATCTGACTACACGCTCATATGGACCCACACGTCCATTCGATGGAGCACGAGCCCCAGCAATACCAGACGCTTTCAAGATGATTGCTCAAACTGCAAATGCTACTGCAAGCGAGTTTCCTCAAATTACCCCCGACATATGCATCGTTAACTACTACACCAACTCCGGGAAGCTCGGACTTCACCAAGACAAGGAAGAGTCAAAGCGTAGCCTTAACCAAGGTCTACCTTTCATATCCATCTCCATAGGAGACACCGCCGAGTTCTTGTTCGGCGACACTAGAGACAAAGACAAAGCGACCAAGGTCAACCTCGAATCGGGTGACGTTCTCATACTCGGTGGAGAATCAAGGCTATTGTTTCATGGCATTGCCCATGTGAAGACCAACACTGCACCAACTTGGTTCAAAGAAGAAACGGGCCTCCGGCCTGACGCATCAATCTTACGTTTAGGCAATACTAACTAGGTACCAGTTAGCACGATAGCAATCATCGTGAGCTTTTGTAATAAGAAGATTCTGAGACATAGCTATTGGAGTTCTCATGTATCCAGATCTTTAGAGTTGACTTGTAGCAAACCATCATGACCACCGTATTATGGGTTCTTATGTAGGGTATTTCCAACTCTTGTAGTTTTCACGCTTTATGCCCTTGTCATTCATGCACCTCAACCCTTGTAGTTCCCGATACCGTGGTTAAATTACTACTGTGTTTATAAGTCAAATTGGTCTGGTGAACCAGGTCTTTGAAATAGTTGCGCCCTCCCCTCTTTGGTCCATATCACCCAATAATGAGATTCACGTGTTCTGAGATGCTAACGTGTAAACTATCTGATTCTTGCCTTAAAATGATCTGGTGTAGCTTGTGTCCCTTAAGAATGGATGGTCATGCCGCTCTTGATGCGGTGTTCACCCAAGCAGTCTAAGGTGCCCCGACGGGACCTGGGACCCCGCGAGTACAGACGTCGCTCGGTTGTGTCACTAGGTGCGCGCTGGTATCAAGACATGCGAAGGCCTAACACCGTTTCAAGTCTAGAGGACTCGTATCCATTTCTCGCTGCCTTAGGGAAACTTGCCACTCTAGATCCATGGGAAGGCTACTCCTCTTCCACAACTACACTATACCATACCATTGCTTTGTTTCACTTTGCCTTTCTTGATCTGTGGGGATGATTCATCTCAAACCCACGACTCAATCATATCATTCGTTACCTTGTTAAATTGTCTTTCTTGACTATGAAAATGAACGGTTCTACGTTCGTTCCTTGAGTATATACTTTCATTATGATGTTCTACGATACTTTCTCGACTCGTGGGAAAGACTACCTCGGTCCCACTAGTGGTTACATCTTTTCCGCTTATTTTAACCCTACTTTCATTGAATCGTGGAAAGCGATCAACCTTGCTCCCGGTTTCATTTGTACAATTTATTTCGACCTGACGATTTAATTCCCCACACTAGCTTTTGTATTCGGCGGGTGGTGTGGTCATACCGCCCTATCCATGAATTGTATCCTCCTTTCGAAATTATCCTCAAAGGTGGGCCTACTAACCTTGCAGGACGTTTCGATAGTAGGACACATCATCTCCCTACCCTCTTCTGGGTCAGTCTTGACCAATGCTAAGAAATCGTACAAACCATCACCTTGTCAAGGCTATCTTAACCCTCAGATACCTTTCTTGCGGCCATGAGCAGGATATGTTGTACTTCACCACATCTTATCCTTGAAGTTACCACAAATTACTGTCTTATATGTGTACACAGTCCCTATCAAATGAAATGAATGTGTCTCTCAAAAACACATCCATTGATAACCCTTTGGAATCATAAGATCCTTCATGGTTCGATTTTCCGATTGTGTACTCCTTGCCTATGTTGTTCCAAAACCTATATAATTGTCATTCAGGGAGTCACCCTGTTCCATTGTTCGAACTAATCGCTGTCACTTTCGCACTATGGCCACACCGTCCTTGTGGTTTGTTCATTCGCTCTCATATAAAACACCACTTGGCATGTATCTTAGGAAGGCCACCATGGACCGATTAAAAGAAGCTTTGTAACTACTTTGTGTTGAGGAGGCACTAACCATTCATGAGCCAGTTAACAAAGACTTTGATGAAGAATTAAGTGTTTCCATTTCTCCCCAGGAGCACACGTGCAGCATGCCAAAACCATTCACCTTACGCAGCAAGCCGAGAAACCCCGTTTCCTCCAAATCTCGGGACGAGATTTCTTTAAGGGAGGTGGGTTGTGATGCCCCTGGCATCTCAAAAGCCATAACACACAGATAGATAAGTTAAAAAAAATGAATTAAGACTTAAACGTGTTCAGAAAGGTGCTGAGGAACTTGATGGAGAAACCACTAAGTCGAATTTTTTCTATTCAAAATGCAAAACCATGTGTAGCTTGGCTGAATAAGACAGCACTCACAAGCTTTTGAGTACGACACCGGTTGCAAAAACCAAGTATAAGCAAATAACCCTAGGCCTTCCGTTTTGACCATGTCCGAAAGTCTAAAGACAAGAAGCTTAAAAGATAAAAACCCACACCAACTAATGATTCATCCAAAGGTAACAATTGTGATCATGACCACACTTGAGCCCTAATGGAACTTACAAATTCATTAGGCACTTGAGCTCAACTCCATTATCAAAGTTATGGTACATGGCATGGGCTATACTTTTGTTACACTAAGCATAGTTCAAAACTGCCATTGACCTATTCTAAGTTGACCCACCATGCTGTTGGATATCAGCCTAAGTCAATTTGTACTTAGAAAAATTCTCAAGTCTGAATCTTCAGCTCATCCTAAATTTGAATCTGAAATTACTTTTGAGTTCACTATACAACTTCAAAATCTTCCTTTCTATAAAGTGAAATTTAGCTTATCACCTTTCAAATGCACCTATTGTGGAAGTGATTGGGTTCCAATTGATACTTCAAAAATTGAAAACAAGGAAGACTCTACACAAAGTGAAATTGCTGTTATGCCAAACCTTGGAACACATTTGTGTCTATAGTTGAAAATCTGTTGGGAATCATACCAACTTCATATTACCAAACTTGTAGATAATTTTATGGAGAACAACTTTGTTAATTGGGGTTTGACCATATATTGGGGATTTGGAGATATTTTCTACCAGCACAGAATACCAGTTCAAACCAGACCTGTTTGGGAATTTCCAATTTTCTCTAACATACAGCCACTTTTATACAAGACTCTATTTGAATGAGTTGTAACCCTTGAAATTATAAGCAACTTTGTCAAGAAGAACCTTGGATGAAAATGATTAGAAATGGGACTTTTGAATTTCTCAAGCAACAAAGGTCCTCTGTCCAAACTGGGAACTGCAGGAAAGATTCGAATTTAAATCCCATTTGCAAACCGATTCTGATATGAGACCTTTTGACAAAGTTGTAGAAATCTAATTGGGGTTTTTCCAAAATCGGCCTATAAATAGGTCAAACAGGCAAAATTCAGAAGGTGAGGAAACACATTTTTCAATTTTCACATTTTCCACCTTTTCTTCGGTCACCGACAGGTGGGACCCGCGGTCCGCGCGGACGGCTATGGCCGAGGCGGCGCTCGCCACGCGGCCGCCGGTGTACGGCCACGGCGCCCGGCTACAGATCGACCCGAGCGCGCCTCGGCCGCACCCTCCCTTCACCTGGACGCCATCCCGGCCACATTCCTCCTCGCCCTCGCTCCCTTGCTCTACTTCTGCCTCTCTCGCGAGCCGCGGCCGCCATTAGAGACAAACTCGAGCTCGCTATGCCGGCCGCCTCAGCCCGTCCCTGCACCTCAAACCACCACCGCCGGCTTCGCCTTCACCTCACGCACCCGTAGAGCAAAGAGACGTCGCCATCCTCCTCTTCTTCCTCTGGATCGAGCCGCGCCCGAGGGCACCTCGCCATGGCCACGACCCGAGCTCGAAGCTCATCGCGCCACCGTTCCCGTCCACCTCCGAGCCACTAGACCGCCACCCCTGCACTCTCCTCGACCTGGCGCATCCAACGCGCTTGGTCTCGTCTCCGTTTCCTTCCTCCGTCACGGGATTCGGCCCAGGCTCGCTGTCCACGCCGCGTCGGTTCACGCCGGTTCACCGCCTCCCGCGCCGCCGTCCATCCACCTCGGCGCTCGAGACTACTCCCACTGCAACCCCCATGACCCCGCGCATTCGGCACACCGAGCCTTGTCGCCATTCCCCTTCCCTACGAGCAGATCGGGCCTCCGCGTGACGTCGTGCCGCGGCGTGCTCATGCCCCGGCCGGAGGTAGAAGAAAACCCCGTGGTTTTCCGATCTATCCCCCGCCTTTTTGAAGTTTCACAAGGTCATTCGATGCACAGTGGTATGAGTCTGGTGATTCTTGCATGCTAGCCCTCGAAAGCTATGGTTAATTACGTTCTAGTCCACAGATCTAATGTTTTCTATTTAAATGCATTTAATTCGACCGTGAACTTTAGAAATTCATAACAAATCAAAGAAAAATCCTAAAAGAGCAACTCAGTTGCATTAGACTACTCTTAAATAGATCTATTGAATTGATGTGGATGTGTAAAAGGACTGTTTTGCCTCTAGTATGTTCCATACTTGTTAAAACTAGATAAATGTTAAAAGTAGGCTAAATGGACTCCAAATGGATTGAAATTTGAACAGTAGTTTCTCTGGAGTATTTGGACAGCATATGAATTTTAGTAGCCCTAGCACTTGTAGTTTAGTGAGAGTGTTACCATTTTGAGTATGATTTATGCATTTCTAGCATTTTGAGTTAAAGTACTATATGAAACTTGTTAAACATGACCCCGTAGTATTTTTCCTACGATCTACACAGTGGGGATAGCTCACTGGTGAAAAATGAGACTGTGCATGGTGCATTTGGTTACTGTTTTGAAATTGACAAAGTGCTCCTAGCTAGGAAAGAGAATAGGAATAAGTAGGGTTAAGTGACTAAGGAAATTCTAAGTAAAATCTGGTAGCTTACTAGTGATATACTTGTTTTAGAAAGTATTTTTGTAGGATTTATGGTCACTATTTTACTTTGGCTCTAATATAAGCTAGAAAGAATATAGGGAAAATAGATGTCCTATAAAACTATGGATTCTTCTTTTGCTGATTTGTATACGTGATGTCCATGCAATGAAATGCTTGTTGTAAAAATATTAGGCCCAGAAACCATTCCTATAAATTATGAAAAATCGGTGAAACTATAGGGCTGATAAATTGCTGGAATTTTAATAAACTCATTATAACTCCATTATGGTTGAAATTCTGGCAGTAATGTTGTGTAGTATGTTCCTACATGTCATAAATATTTGAGCTCATTTGGCATTTTATAACAACATGAAAGCATATGTGAGTTTAATTCATAAATTGGACATGTTGAATTGAAGATATGTGTAGGTATTCATTTGCACTTGATATAATTGTTGAGAAAGCGTATCGGTCTGTTGCTGCATGCCGTTTACCGTTATCCCCATCCCACACTTGTTTAAAGAATTGATTCACTTACTCACGAATAAACCATCTGAAGGCAACATAAGATTCGGACTCAATAAATAAACCCCACCACATGAGTAATCTACACTATTATTACTTGCTTATATCGGATCACTTTTCAACCTATTATTGTAGGATCAGTAACTAGATAGTTGTATCTGTGGGGGGCTTTGATCTACATGTTGTTGCACTCTAACATGCTTTCTCTGTAGTGAATAACTAGCTAGATGAATACCTGGTTGTATATGCTTGCTCTAGGTTCATGAGTTTTCTTCTCTTACTAATCCTAGGAGTGCTGTTTAGTAAATCTGTTATATTTGTGATCATGCACTTGTTTGATGCCTTCCTTGGGTATGGTATGTTGAAGGATAATTTTAATTAATACTTGACTGAGTGTTAACTCCATGAATTGCAGTGCAAATGTCTGATTGTATAAGTGTACGTTATTCCATGACCGCCGAAGTGCTCTTGTGTATATCAGGTGTCATAAAAATGACTTGGAATTAGCATTCTACCATGTGCTACTCTCATGAACACCGCATTTTATGTTTGAAATTGTTGAAGATAAACAAATACCACCACACTCCATACATGCTCCTTTAGTAATCCAAGTAATCATCATTTGCCTATATCAAGTCATAGCACTCACGTGCATCTTTTATGATCAGCAACTTGACTTAAATGTGCATGATTGATTGGGTATGTGAATTGCTCTAGGTCTACAAAGGTTCTCGGTGTTAGCAATATGAATCACCCTGTTATCAAACCCTGAAATGATTATTCATGCGAATGCTTGATCCTCATACTTCTCATTCACTGCATCATGCATATCATTCATATAGAAACGCTTACTGTAGATACGTGATCAAAAAGCAAGTGCGTGGAGCTACATCAAGTATCGGTATCCAAAAGACCAACTAAGGCCCACTCACGACCTGGAGGGCCCATCAGTCGTGTTTGGACGGAAGAGTTGACCAAGGGATCAAGGGGTTGCCTGGGGCAAAGCCCCACAACCCGGCAAACTAACAGTGGCTTAGTTTGTTGGTTTTATTAAATTAAATCAAAGGTAGGCAGAACTATGCTTTTCCTAGCAAATATATTATGGCCGATGAGTACGCATCTGCATTAGGAGTTGCTTGAAACCAACTGCATTAGACTCCTTGGCCACCCTGGCCCTAGCACCTACAATAGAGTACGTAGGCTGAGTATGCTTAGTACTGTAAGGTATGAGTAGACATGAGTGAATGGAGTCACTCGTCGCGAGGTGGTCTTACAAAGTTTTCGAAAGTATCATCAGAATGGAAGTTACATTTATAATTATACATAAATAGAGACCGGGCGGAGATATGGGTATACAAGAAAAATAAATAATGATGATGAGTATATGAATGGTTGATGGACTCCACCCGAGTCGTTTAAGACCCGTCCGCTGTTCGCTTGGGATCGGCATAACATTGCTAGGATGCTTATCCAGGCCATGGGACTGGTGAAAGCCTTTTCTAGGCCGTCTCACTGTTCAAGATGCTGTCCATCCACTTATAGGGGGCCGATGGACTCGGAGGGCGCTTGTAGTCGAGGGAGGGCTGACCCGGTGCGCTGTGGTAATGCTCCTAAGGCGGCTATCCTCCGAGGGTTGGGTGGGGGCATTTTGACCTTTGGGACGGGTCAGATTCAGGTGGGGGACACATGTGAGAACGCCGGGGGTTAGTAAGCATATGTCACTTGGTGTTTCTAGTTATTCCCGGGAATATAAAAATCGATTCGAATCGCTGATGCTCATCAGGTGTAAGAATGCCAGTATCACTGCCGGGCAACGTAGTAATAACCTTAACCTGTTGTTTATCAAATCATGTTTTTCAATACTACCTGTTTGTACTTGTATGTTTAAATTCCTGCAAGCTACTTTATGATGATATATGAGATGAGAATATTGAGGTATATGAACTATGGAACATGATGACAACTATTAGGAAAACTGTTGCTTTATGACAATATAGCACTGTTAAAAATCCATGGCTAAGGATCCACTGGTTAGTAAGCAAGCTTTGCGTCAGCCGTAAGCCACTCCATTAAGTCTTACTGAGTAATTAGTACTCAGGGTTTGCCCCTGAAAGGATCAAGATGTCCAAGATGGGAGGGGGGTGTGAATTGGACTTCTAATTTCGAAAGTCAAAAATAAATCCTATCGCACAAGTCCCAATTTACTCTAGTGCCTAAACAAGTGATCCTAATGAACTACATGCACAAAAGGTTTGCAACCTAGAACCAAGCATGCAATTCTAGAAAAGTAAAGTGCGGAAATTAAATGTGGAAATGTAAAGAGAAGACACAAGGATTTTTTCCCGAGGTTCGGGGAGACACACGGTCTCAACCCCCTACTCCTCGTTTGGCGCCCCTCGCAAGGCTTTGCTCTCGCAGGCTCCTCGTAAGGATCCCGGCCTCAAACCTCGCAAGGAATGAGGTTGGCAAAGTGACCTTCGCAAAGGTCAACCAACCCGTTGATCCGCGGACCAAGTGCTCTCTTCTTGATGAAGCTCTTCTCCACTCCGGACCGGCGAGCTTGAGCCGGTTACAATCCCCTCGCAAAGGGCTTGCTCCGTTTCTCCCACAAGCTCCAGGAGCTCGCGGAACGCACGACCACAGCCGTCTAGGTGATCGTAATCACCAAGAGTAATAAGCTTTGGCTTCACTTGAATCAGCCTCACTCAAGAAGTTCTCTTCTCTCAAGTCTCTAGCCCAAAGCTCAAGAGTTTAAGGATTTTTGTTGTGATGGTGACCTTTGAGTGTATAGAAGTGTTCCTGGGCTGCAAAGGTGGTAAATGAGGGGAGGGGGAGCCTTTAAATAGGGTGGAGCTCCAAAACTAGCCGTTTGGGAGCTCCAACCGTTTTTCTGCGTATCCATCGGACAGTCCGGTGCGTTGCCACCGGACAGTCCGACGGCTTCTAGTGTTTGAAAAACCCTGTTCCCGCCATGGGTACAGGAACCGTCGGACAATCCGACGGTGACCCGTCGGACAGTCCGACGGTAGGTTCTAGCTCAGGTCCACGGCAACACCCCTTCAGCCTATAGCGTCCGATGGGGCCGTCGGACGGTATTTTACCATCCGACGGCTCACTTTTCCACTGAGACGCCAACTGAGAAAACCTCAGTCTATACCGTCCAACGGCGGCATCAGACTGTGGCTTGCCATCGGACTGTCCGACGGTTCTTGGGAGCCCTGTGCCGAACGGTAGAGACTTAGCGCCATTTTTAAGCCACCGAACAGTCCGATGGCTAGCCACCGGACAGGCTAGCCACTGGACAGTCCGGTCGTACAGAAAAAGCAGTTTCCAGCACTGTTTTCAAATGGAGTTTTGAGAAGTATTTCAGAGCTTTCTCTTGACTTTTTCGACAAAGGAGAGTGTGTTTTGGCATGTTTTAAAGTGCTTGAGCTTTAGGTCAAAGATGCACTCGAAAGTTAGAGAATTCTCGAATTGGAGTGACTCAAGCTACTCACCTCAACCTCTCTTGATAGTACGGCTCGACTAAAACTAGCAAAGAGGAAACTAAGTGCCCTTCTTCACCTTTTGGCACTTAGAGGTAGGGAAACACCCGATCTTCTTGCTTGCTCGATCAAACCACAAGCCGTCCAATAGAATTTGAAATTGAGGGTCTCTTTTAATCAACCAATAAGCTCAATTACTAATATAAAACCTTCAATGCATGAACTCATTAGTAAACGACATTAGGTTGTCATTAATCACCGAAACCTCTACCTCTTAGGGCTTGTTTCTCACAGCCCCCACTTTTGGATTACAGGTATGAAGTTCTTCGTGTGCGCCTGAGTTGGAGGAGGGTAGTACCGGTGGGCTCGGTGCTGCTCGTCTCATTCGTCAGTACATGAAGGCTACTGCTTAAGTATTTTGTTTCCGCTGCGAGATGTTTTAAAAATCGCTTCCGCTTTTGTTTTGAACATGTAAATTGAATACTTATGATTGGTTTGTAATCACTTCATCTTGTCTTCACTATTAACTGCCTGAGATGATGTAACTGTTGTGGCTCTCTCGAGGGCCAGATGTATGTGATGTTGGCATCCTCGGGCGATGGTTACATCAAGTGCCCTTCGGGGGTAGCTCGACGGACTACTGGGTTTAGTCTAAACAGGGCGGTTCCGCCACATAAAGTAAATGATCACATTGTGTCATACTTCCAAACCAAAAAAGAGTGCGTCAAGGTGATCCATTGACCCCCTTACTTAACATAGTGGTAGATATGTTGGCTATCATGATAAATAGAGCAAAAGATGCAGTTCAAATTGAAGGGCTAATCCCACATCGGGTAGAAGATGGTTTATCCATTCTTCAGTACGCAGGTGACACTATAGTTTTTTTGGAGCATGACTTTGAACAAGCAAAGAACTTAAAACTGCTTCTTTGCACTTTTGAGCAATTAGTGGGTCTGAAGATTAATTTCCATAAAAGCGAGCTATTCTGTTTTGGTCATGCAAAACAGGAAGAAGAGGCTTACTCGCATTTATTTGGTTGCAACTTAGGTTCTTTCCCATTCAGATACCTAGGCATACCAATGCACTATAGGAAGTTGAATAATAAGATTGGATGATGGTTGAGGATTGGTGTGAAAATAAGACTTAGTGGGTGGAAAGGTGCTTTCAGTAGGTGGCAAGTTAGTCCTAGTTAATTCTGTGTTATCAAGTTGGTCGATGTTTATGCTTTCCTTCTTCGAAGTTCCAAAAGGAGTACTTCAAAAGATGGATTATTATAGGTCAAGGTTTTATTGGCATAGAAAAAAATAGAGACTGGCTAGGTGGGAGATACTCTATCAACCAAAATATCAAGGGGGCTAGGCATCATGAATCTTGAGTTGCAGAACAAATGTTTATTAAGCAAGTGGCTTTTTAGACTTTGTAACGAGGATGGAGTTTGGCAACAGCTGATTCGTAATAAATACCTTAAGAGCAAGAACCTGAGCCAAGTTGAGAAGAGGCTGGGAGACTCGTATTTCTGGTCCGGTCTCATGGAGATTAAGGGCCAGTTCCTTAATCTAGGGTCCTTTATCTTAAAAATGAGACACAAATTAGATTTTGGGAGGATATTTGGCTAGGGAACCAACCCTTAAAACATCAATACCACTCTTTGTTCAGCATAGTTAGGAATAAGCATGCCACTGTAGGAGAAGTTTTAAGCTCCTCACCGTTAAACGTCTCATCTCTTTTAGAAGAGCGTTGTTGGGAGACAAGCTTACAGATTGGCATAACTTAGTCCGTAGAGTTCTGAATATTTCATTACAGGAGGGGAATGATGTTTTCAAGTGGGATCTTCATAGGAATGGGTGTTTTTCAGTCCGGTCAATGTACAAGTATCTTGTTAACAACAACATTTTAGTGCAATAGGATATTTGGTGTACTAGGTTACCTTTAAAAATCAAAATTTTTATTTGGTATCTAAAGAAAGGGGTGTTGTTGACCAAAGATAATCTTGGTAGGCGGAATTGGCACAGGGACAAAACATGTGTCTTTTATCGTAGAGCTGAAACTATTCAATACCTCTTTTTTGAGTGTCAATTTGCAAAGTTTCTGTGGAGAATAGTGCATATATCATTTGGGATTGAGCCACCAACGGATGCGGGTGACCTTTTTGATCTTTGGTTAAAGCAGGGTGGGCAAAAGCGTAGCACTTTACTTCTGTTTGGTGCAGGAGGGTTGTGCTGGGCTTTATGACTTTCTAGAAATGATATTGTTTTTTATACGACTATGCCAAAATCCTTTCTATAGGTACTTTTTAGAGGAACTCACTGGCTCCGGTCATGGGCCAAACTGCAGCCAAATGAAGATCATGCACAAGTGGTCATTTGGGGCTGCCAACGGTTAGAGACGGTGGCTTTACAAGTGTTTGCATCGTTTGGTTGGCCATATGTGGCTAGACTTTCTTTTCCGGTAGTTTGAACTCTGTTAAGCACTGTGGTGTGAGTTGTACTAAAAATCGGTCTGATTCTCTCGAAACAAGAGATGAAGCTGTAAACTATGTTTCCATTATATAAAAAAATGTGATCTTGCTTCTATCTTTTGCATGGACTTTTGTGAGGGAAAATTTCTGTTCCCACTCTGTGGTACGAAGATCCTATCTAACTTCTTAAAGATAGGATTATCCCCGCTACCCGCCCATGTATATTGGCGGCTAGACATTATTATCTACACTATAAAAGAGCGAGTTTTCTAAAAATCTTTTTTACCTACAAAGACATAGGTATACCTCTCACGCTGACCCCACTGCGCCGTTTGGAAAAGGTTGGAAAGGGGTGGAAAGACCCAAAACCTATAGATGCAAAATGTTTTATCCACTTTCTCTGTTTATTATTCACCTCATTTTATACCCATACCCACATGTTACTTTCTTTCTCTTAGTTTCAATGAGAAAGGAAGTTTTAATGAGAAAGGAATGACGTTAATCAAATCAGGACTCCTTTCTTTTACTTTTATTTTTCTTTTTTTCTTCCTATTGTCTGTTTGATTATCTCACAGCACGTGCATGTTGCACGTACATCTATGCTAGTCTATCTTAAATCAAGAGATGGAATGATCATGTTGAAAAGATCAGGCCACTTTGAGTCAAAGTTGCCTTTGTTTTTATCCTTAGGACTGCACATAATATTACAATCACCAGCTATAATATAAGGTTCTTTACTACACAAATGAGCTAACTCTGTTAGAAAGTTTTCTTTGTCCTCTTGTTGCGCCAGGCCATAAACCGCAGTTAGTGCCCATTTGAAGCCATTATTTTTATTACGAAGTGCAAACTTAATATAGAATTCTCCTTTGTCTATGGCTCCAATATCATACACTGTTAAATCTATGCCAAGAAGCATTCCCCTCGATCGACCATGTGGTGCCATGCAGTGCCAGACATATTCTCCTTTGTCTATGGCTCCAATATCATACACTGTTAAATCTGTGCCAATAAGCTTTCTGAGGGTCGTATTGGAGAAGTGCTCCCGAACTGTCTCCATGAGGGCAATAAAATCTATTTGCTCCTTTTAAACCATATCCTCTAAGTATCCATGATTAGTCTAGTCTCCAAGACCTTTGACAAAAGGCTCCTTTCATTTGAGACTCGGTTTTGATGGCATTTTTTGTTTTTTGGAGGCCGAACCCCTTTAATTGAACTTTGTAGGATTGGATTTTTTCCTACAGGTTGTGGCAATTAGATCAGAACAGATAAGATCCCAAATCATTGCCGCGCACTTCCTCGTCAAAATCTCCACATATGTGGCTGAGTTGTGCATCTAAAATATCTTCTTCCTCCTCATCCATGTTAATCTTAGGTGAGGAAGTGTTAATAGCGGTGCTAATATTTTTTGCCGACGCCTTAAGCCTATCTATTTCCATGTTCTTACTCGAAATGACAGAATAAGTGACTACATTGTTATCTCTACCCATAGAAACATCTAGGTTGGCAATTCCAGAAATAATAACTAAATCTGGAAAAGATGGAAAAGATACTGAATTCGAAGGAGAGAATTCCTTATTTGGCCCAAGTTGAAAATCGGATTCCTTTTTTGGCCTTAAAAAACAAAACTCCCTTATATGGCTAGAACAAAAACTTGCATTCCTTTTTTCCCTTCAGTTAGCCTCTGTCAATCCCATTGTTAGGCCGCCTCCCCACGCCGCGCTCACCTGTTAGTCGCGCGGACGGGCCAGGGAGGATGAGGCTGTCGCGGCAAACCCACTAGTAGGGCCCGTGATGACGATAATTGGCTAGAGGATGGCCGGCGGCGGGGCACAGGGCGGAGCTCACCGGCACGCGTGGAGGCGAGGCTCGGACGACGGCAAAGGTCGGCGAGGAGGGCGAGGGGCCTCACAGGGTCGAGGTGGAGGCGGTGCGCGCGACGGATGGTTCCGTGGGCGCAATGCGGCATGGCGGAGTGAAGCGGACGCCATGGCCGCGACACGTCGGAGCGGACGCCATGGCCATGGCGCGAGGGCGAGCTGGGCCGGCGCATGGGTGAGCCAGCCGTGCGCGCGCGTAACGCCGCCATGGCTGCAGCGCGGGGTAGCGGGGCGCACCGGACGCCATGGCCGCGGCGCGGTGGTCAGCCGGCCGGCTGCGCGCAAGGGCGCGCCGGCCTTGGCGGGCGCAACGGACGCCATGGCCACGGCCCGGCGGAGCGAGCAGGGGGAAGAAGAGCGGGAGCCCCCGGCCGCCCGCGAGTGCCCTCGCCATGGCCGCGGGACAAGTGAGCGAGCGGCAGGTGAGTGTATAACGCGTCAGGCGAGGCTGCTCGGCTAACAGAAAGGTCAAGAAAGGAATGCAAAATTTGGTTTTTGGAGGTAAAAAAGGAACCGGATTTTCAACATGGGTCAAATAAGGAATTCTCTCAATCTGAAGAGGATGGAAAGCTAGACAATTACCTGGCTGCAAAGTGTTCTTCTTAGCCACTAAACTCATAGCTTTATCCATCATCTTGGGCTTTTGGCATCCCCCAAAGCAGCTATCCGTTTTTGCTTGATCTGCTCTCCAGAACACCGCACGTGGTTATTTGAAGTTGAATCTCCTCCCAGCCCTTGACAGTGCCCAAAGAGTGTAAAACATGTCATGGCCACATTTGATAAATTAGCTCGGATCCCATTTTTCTTGCAAAGTGTGTGTAACACATTCATTACGAGGCAGTCCAATAAATTTCAGACCGTCCTGAGAAGCTTCAGTACCTTGAACTAGAATATGTTTAGTGTCATCAACACTATGATCAAGTTGGTTTGCGAGCCCAGTTGATCCAACAAGATCTGCATGTTGCTCCCAGTCTTAGGTTTTGCAGCTAGCAGTTTAGAGTTGTCCCCAGGGAGCATCCCTGACACTGCAACCTGATCCTGCACTTCTTCAGAAAGGAAGACGAGCAGAGAGGGAGGGGTGTCTGCTGCAACTCCTGCTGATGCTGGTGCTGCACCTGTAAAATCATTGTCCATGACCTGATCATGTGGTTCTTCAGAAGGATATATGAGCAGCGAATCGTTGATGTCTACAGATTCAGCTACTGCTACTGTGCCCGCAAGATCAGCATATTTGGTCACTAGAGATGTAGTTGTCCACTCAGTAGAACCTATCGGACATCCATCTCCTCCCCTTGAAACATAGATAATGCAGCCCCTTCAGTATCCCGTCCAAGGTGTCTTTGGCCAAAACACCTGCAGCACCATCATTTTCAGCAGCTACTTTGGAGTTGATCTCGTCCAACAATCCATCGACAGTATCATCAATGGCTTCCTCTCCTGAGAATTTTTCTAGGGCAGGAGCTGCACCATCTTTTGGACCTAGACCGATCTTTGAAAAATCTCTTTGGTTAGGATTTGGCTCTGAAGACTCATAAACCTCTGTCTCCTTGGTCACATCTCCCATCTCATGATCTGTCTCCTTGTTCTGGCTCTCTGGATCAAGGTCATCGACATCACCAAACTCATCTGGTTCCCCACTATTGCCAGTAACCACTTGATCCGCTTTGAAAAAAAATTCATAAAGGCAATCATCAACCACAATGTCGGCATCATTGGGAATACAATTCACATCAAGTACAGCGACCATAAGCCGCACTACCCCACAATGTCCACACGTTGAGTTGCTCCGAGAAATTGGATCCAATTGCCCACAGAGGTAAGAACAACCTGATCCCGCGCCGCATGGCACCCCATAAGCATCGACCCGGACCTTCTCAAGTTTCTGCTTGGGCTTGATTTCAGTGTTCCACTCTGTAAATAACATCACCTCTTCATTATTATCAGTTCGTAGGCGCTTCATACTAACCATCCTCTGCAGCTCCACTTGACATGGCAATGGCACAATATAAATGTTGTGACCATGCTTCCGGACCACCCAATCATATCCCATCTCACCGGGATCGCTCGAGCAAGCTCTCACAACCTTCAACAACGCTTCATACTAACCATCCTCTGCAGCTCCACTTGACATGGGAATGGCACAATATAAATGTTGTGACCATGCTTCCGGATCACCCAATCATATCCCATCTCACCGGGATCGCCTACGCAGGTTTTGTATCACTGTATACTGCCTATTAAGAAGGGAGTAAGGCTGAAACCAACGAGAAGAGGTAGTTGAAATAGTGATAGGGGAGAGAGGATGGGGACATAGATAGTCAAAGGGGCGGCCCGGCATGACAAGGCTGCGGAGAGGTTCGAACCCCAAACCTCCTGCTTGGAGGCGCTAAGCGCACTGCGCTAGCCACTGGAGTTGGCTTGTTTTTGTGTTCGTAATGAAATAATATACTATGATATATATATTGGTATAGAAAAAATAAAAAAATATAATCGTGCCGGGCCGGACCGATTCGGCGTGCCTTGGCCTTGGCCCAAACACGACACTAGGGTAAGGCCGGACCGGCACGGGCACAATTAGAATCGGACCGTACCGTGCCTAGGCACTGTGGGCCGTGCTGTGCTTCGGACCGACTCATTAGACACGATCCATTTGGCCATCTATAGATGGGGATCCCCTGGTTTCAGGGCGTCCACCATAGGCGTGGCCTCGCGCCCCCGCTCAATCCCATGGACGCACGCCTCCCAGCCGCGTCACCCGGCCGGCTCTCTCCCCACCCATGCCCGGGCCACCGACCCCTCCCCACCCTGCGACCGCCATCCTGCCCCCGGCGCCATCACCGCGCCCCACCCCCGCCATTCTCGCCCCAGCGCGCACCGCACCCGCTATCACCGCCCCGTCCACGCTGGGGGATGGCCTCGCTCCACCCCTACCCCCGCTTGAGAACCTCGTCATCATCCCCGACTCCAACACGCCCCCGCTGTCGCCCACCATCCCCGGCCCGTGCCCGTGATTCCCATCCCCGCACCTGCCCCGCCACTGTCGCGCCGCCTGTGTGCTCGGCTAGGATGGGACCGTAGCCCGCATGCCGCCACCGTCGCGTGTACCGCCAGCAGCTGCCACCGTTTTTGCATCGCCTGCCCTCCCATAGCCATTCGCGACGTGCCCCCAGACCCCGGCCGGCCACAGCCGCTAGCACCCCGTCCACGGATCCTCCTTGCCGTGGATCCAAGTTCTCCTCGCTCCATGCCCGTGTGTTCATCTTCCTCGTCCCCGTCTGCGAATCCTCTTGGCCTCCTGCTCACCACGGAATGCCACCTCACCCACACCGCCTGAGGTATGTCCCTTTCCGCCCATTGCTGCGCCGCTGGAGGCCCTGTCCGCCATATCCTCTCTCTCCCTCACCCACACAATGCCAATGCTTGTAACTGCTACCCCTCCACTTCCCTCACATCCACTCCGTACATTCACGTGCTCTACAAACTTGATGGAGTACGTATTGAATTGGTTATTGGGCTGTGTTGGTAATTGGCATGAAATTTTGGGGTTGCAGATTCGGTACAAGCTCAATGAGCTATTACTGCTATTGTGTCTTTCATCTTTTTAGAGTATCTGACAATTACGCTTTATTGCATTTTAATCCAGTTAACTCTGTAATACTTTGTCAGATTTTTCTCACTCTTCGATGTGTTAACAAATAAAATTTGATGCCACTGTTAAACTACTCACGTGGTGTGATGTTGATTAAATATTCACATAATTATTTTGTCTCTGAGGCTAGCTTATGGTTGATACACATGCTTGTTTCATTATAAAATTTTTTCTTGTTTTTCAAATGAATTCTTCCAGGAGGGTAACTATGTGTATCAGTAATGCAAGTGCCAAGCGAATGGAAGTGTTTTGCCATTGGAAACGCTGTCAGTAAGACTATAACTTGCAGTGGAAAATGATTTTTCGTACATGGCTAACATTCTAAAGTAATCCATAGGACATTGTGTTGTAGGCGATATTTAAATTAGGATTACTTTATCTATGGCCAGAAATAATTGAGGTTCCACCTCCACATTAAACATGTGGTTATGTAAATGACTGAACAAATGTTGAGTCTATGTTATATGCAATTTGCATATTTGAATTATATTTTTCTCAGTTAGACGTTTTAGATGGCTAAAAATTCTCTACTGCTAGCAATCTTCCTGAGAAAGGAGCCCATAATAGAGATTTTCTATTTGTTGGCAACAGGGGGATGTTTGCTATGGAAAGACCATTGTTGCTTACTTGCTTTCCTAGGATGTATGGAGGTTATCAGTTCAGCATATCACGTACCATACTATACTACACATTAATATTCTTGTGTTGCTTGCTCTATGAAAGGTTTCATCTATGGAATTCAACTTCTCAAGTTATATAAATTGTTGATGCAAACAGAAGCCACATTGGAGTTGGAGTTTCTATTTAGACTATAGAAATAATTTATAGGAGTATGAAATATTTCCATTTAGAACTTTTCTTGAAAAAATTTGGGCTTACAACTGGTTTAAGGGCTTACTGACCTCTAGGCCTATATATCAGTTTAACTATGTATGTTTCAATAAATTCGGTTCAATTCAGTCCACTGCCCCTGACACGTATCCAATCAGTTCAGAGATTAGTGTACAAGTTAATGTTTTCACTTCAATACTGAAAATTGATTCCCAAGCATTTGGATGTATTTCATTCAACCTTTTTTTAATAATTGCCACATTATTCATCAATAATAGACAAAGAAGTTGCCTATTTCGAAAAGAAATGGTGAAGTTAAAATTCAGAGAACTATGCGGTACAAATGGTTAAAGAACACTTATTTTTATAGAATGGTTATGCATACATCAATTACTTTATTTTACAATAATGCAATCATATATATGTCTCCTTCTGAGCCCTTTTGGTGTAATACATGCAGGAGACAATTTTGGTGCGATCACTAGGTCTGATGTGCAGCCCTTCAAAACTATTGTTTCAAGGTTTTAAAAAAATTTCAGAACTGCCCGGTCCTAGCTCAATTGAGTTATGGACCTGAACATGCAGAGAGCGCGGAGGCGGTTTTATGTGGCAGTGCTGTCTCTTGCACGGAATCGATCTGGTTGTTGCTGCTGCTGTAGCATCCCATCCTCCCCTCCTTGTTTTGTTTCATTTTTCTAGCTGGATGGTGATACATGGCCGCAGCCAAGGGATGTGATAAGACAAACGACTATATATCTGGGGTCGTTTGCGTTTTTCTCTTTATCGTTGCATCGACCCTGTGGGATTTGAAATGTACTATAATACTATAGATGCCTTTGGTTAATATTTTGGTGCACTCAGTTCTGACATTAGCATTCAGTCATCATTGTCTGACAATCATGTAGACATGCAACTCTTGATTCACTTTGATATTCTTTGATTTTATTTCTCTGGCTGTCTTCTTTTCTTTTGTAATATCTGCCCACAAATTAAGAACTCGGCATTTAGGAGTATCGGTTAGGGAGGGGTACGTGGTTTCACTCAAATCACTGGATCATGAGTCCTGACCATCAGTGCTGCACCCTTTAGAAAATTATTCACATCCCTTTGTCTAGGTGCTTTTCTAGGTTACAAGATGGTACACTGTCACAATTGTTACTGTTTTGTAAATCTATGAATTATCTATTTGTCAAACTGCGGCTGCATCAGCTGCCTTACAGTGCAAGCCAGGTGAATAACAGAGCCAACATTAGTGCTTGTAGTCATGAAGTTCTTAGTCTTAAAAAACAGAGTTCTGAATTACCGAGAATAAATACACTTGTTAGTGTCATGATCATCTGCAATGTCTACCTTATCAATTATCATTTAGTTTAGTGCAAGACGAATAATGCAATGGCCTCTTGAGTAAATGCCAATACATTATAACATAATGTGGCTTAAACATATATTATATTTTTTCCTCCTATCTTATTACCGTTTAAAAGTTATGCTCCCGTGGCAACGCACGGGCATAAGCCATAAACCTAGTAAGGTATATGAAAAAAAACTGAGCCCATCGCCGGTAAGTCCGCAAAACGTTGCAACAGGTTTAGGTCCATGTAGCAACGGACATTGGGGAGTGAAGTGTTCCTCTTCGCAGATCTCACAACAAATAACAATTTTCTTCTTCTTCTTGGAAGCTGGCTCACCAAATGGCTGATGTCCCTTGTGCTTCGCTGCCTTCGTTCCTGAATTTTCCCCTTTAGAGGGAGAAACCGGCAAAACCACACCACTACGCAACGGCGATTAGTAAAACAATTACGCCGCAGACTCCTTGCACAACAAATAAGCCAATTTGGTCGACTGGGTGGGGGGCATCAATACGGCATTGCAATACTCAGCTCAACTAACACCGCACATGAGCTCTCGTACTCAAATCTGGTGTGTTTGGGCGTCCCTCCACATTCACACTCTCCTCCGCATGGCCAATGGCCCCTTACCTGCGTTGCACAGCAAAGAGGGGAGAGGAGCTCCAGACCAGTGATGAGGGAGATGCAGGCCTGTACAGAGGCAGAAGAGGTCGCGACTAGCCATGGTGTGGACCAAGGCGACGCCGCCAGTGGCGGAGCCAGGAATAATATATAGGAAGGGCCAAACAATCCAAAATATACTATAGAAAATTCAATAATTGTAGTTATCAACCATTTTATACATAGAAAAAATGTTTTAATGGTTTTGGATGTATATACAAAAGTAAATCTATAGTTTAAATCTAATAAAAATTCTAATCTTGTAAACAATGACTGTTAAAAAAGATCTTTGATTTTGTTAGCCTCTGCACACGGCAGGGCTACTAGCTAGGCCGTATGGTCTGATAGCCAGTATACAATATTTATTTGATTTGCTGAAAGTGTAGCATAACCTATAATGTTGAACAATGTCCTAATTAATTAATCTAAGCAATGTGACTAAACAAAGATGAGCACATATAAAAAAATTGACACAGACCTTGGCGGGGGCCATGGCCCCTGCTGGCCGCCGCCTAGCTTCGCCACTGGACACCGCGCTGTGGTGTGAACGGTTAGTGAGGTAAGGGTACTGATCGTCATTTGGCAGACTCAATCCACGCTCGCAACGTGACTTAGCTTGCCACTTGAGAAGAAATGGTAAATATATACAGTATTTCTCTCTCCGATGGTAAATCTATAGAATTATTTAAAAAGTTGGCAATCGAAGGAGCGCCATCCGTAAAAGTGGCAAATAGTTCAATAGACCCATTATTTGTATGTGCTTCAAATGATTCCCTATAATAAAGACTAAAGAGCAACGGACACCCCTGCTAGGCTGCTATGGGTTCAGCCTCCTGCAAGTCATAAAAAAAGAAGTATTTCTTCCGAGTCACAAAAGAAGAGGAAGGGTATAAGTTCCATATATGGCAGCTTGATCGGTACGGTGGTTAAATAGAGTAGCTTTAGTTAAAGACTTTACCGTGCTCCCACCGCATCAAGAATATCATGGATATATACGAATTAGCACTCCGTAAGCAAGGTATATATGGTTGGCCTATATAAACAGCTGCTAGCTAGCCCAGACTCTCAGACAAAGAGTGAAAGAAGGAAACAAAATGCCGCCGTCACCACCACCAGGCAACGCCGTCAATACCACCGCAGGTGCACAAGAAAATCCGCAGACGGCGGTACGAGTTGATGGAGATGCTGGCGGTGGCGGCACCAACAAGCAGTCGGTAGTTGCTGAGGGCGCTGCTGGCAGCACCGCCGCGGGCAAGCTGCAGCAGCCAGCAGATAAACCTACAGATGACGAGAAGAAACCCAACGTGGATGCTGGAGCAGCACCGAAAGAAGGTACTACTAGTACTACTTCTAACCTCGGGCAAGGTTTGGTGGAAGGCAAGGCGAACGTTGCCGCCGAGAAGGTGCTGTCGGGGTCGGCGAACCTGGCGAAGCTGCTGCCGTCGGGCGCGGTGCTGGTGTTCCAGACGCTGTCGGCGTCCTTCACCAACCAGGGCGACTGCCACGCCGCCAACAAGTGGCTCAGCGGCGCGCTCGTCGTCTTCCTCACCGCCGCCTGCATCTTCCTCACCTTCACCGACAGCATCGTCGACGTCACCGAGAAGAAGACCTACTACGGCGTGGCCCTCCCGCAGCGCCTCAAGATTTTCGGCCTCACCAAGAAGCAGGAGCGGGAGGTGCTGAGGAAACTCAGCCGCGACCTCAAGGAGCGGCGCCTCAAGAGGCTGGACTGGGCCCACGCCTTCTTCACCGCCATCGTCTTCCTCTCCATAGCCATGGGCGACGTCGGCCTGCAGAAGTGCTTCTTCCCGAATTTGGATACCCCCGAAATGAAGAACGTCAAGGAGCTGCTGAGGAACGCGCCGCTGGGGCTCGCACTCTTGTCCAGCTTTGTCTTCATGGTCTTCCCGACCACCAGACGAGGTGTTGGCTTCGATAACAGCGACCCCCACGACAAAGATACTGGTGCTCAAAAGAAGACGGATATAGAGAATCAGGCTAATAAGACTCAACCCAACAAGTGAACACCTATATACTCCTTCCAAGGAAAATGCATGCATGGCGCCGGCCCGCGAGAAGCTTGTCTGTTTCTTTATTTTTTTATAACATTTTTTTGTGCAACGTACGACTGTTGTGTGTTCCATATGGAAAACGTGGTTAATTACTTGTGTTATACCATTTATTTAAATTAATGAATAAAGATATAGTATTCCATGCATAAGCAAAAGAAAGTTAATTGCGTCATCCGGGCGCCGGGCGGATGCGTGGACGGAAGAGGGCCCCACAAAAGAAACAGGCGAGGCTAGCTGCTCGATCAAGATCGGACGACCGAAAAAATCCACTGACAGAAATATAAACGCTCAGTCACATGATGACGTGTAAATCTGTAATTTATGAGAGCCAATGTACCGATTTCATTGCTCTCATGGTGTAATGAATGATTGTCCACGAGCTCAACCTCTCCGATGAAAGCATCAACTGTTGACTATCCACGATATCACCCCACGGCTGAAGAACACATGTTGGAGCGTCTTGCCTCCAAGTCTTTTGGACGGACAAGATACTTTGATGCGTTCTTTCTCGTCGCCATAGATATGCTGGATCAGTTTATGCACGCATTTGACTACGTGGGATGGTTGGAATTCTCAAACATCACAGAAAGGATCCGTCCTCCTCACAAAGGAGTTCTTGATGACTCTTCGCATGGACAGGCATCCCTCAGGTATAACCATTTATTTCCGTCTCTTTAATACTGAATTTTCTATTACCCCGAGGAGGTTTAGCGATCTCCTAGGCTTCCATCCAAACTGTTCTTTAGCAGAGAATCCTGCGGGGTATAACATGAAAACCTTTTGGACGGAAATTTGTGGGGGGTATAAAAAGGGGAAGCATAGTATCACAAAAATCAATAACCCTACTCTGAGACTTCTAGCTCGCTGGGTCTCACTCGTTGTTTTCCCACGTAGTGAAGTACGTTGTGCACTAAACAAAGATCTTAAGTGCCTATATGCCATGTGTAAAAAGAAGTGCTACGCCCCGGCTATCAAGATAGTTCATTGGACGGAAATGACGAAGACCAATACTCCCATTAATATCAAATCACCAGTCACTAGGATAGCATCTAAACTGGGCGTCGAGAAAATGCCCAGCTCACTTACATCCCTGATGACATGTCACACATTATTGGGGAGTAGTACTTCATCCAAGCACACTTCATGAGAATGGACAAGTTTGGGAATTTAGTCATGACCTACTTTGGCCATAATTTCGAACTGTGGCTTCCAGCGCCGCAGTACGACATGTACAAAGTTACGAGCCTAACCTTATAGCTCGACACGGAAGCACCATGCCAAAGCATTGGAGGCGTCATGACTAGAAGCCAACGACGACGAGAAGAAGAACACCAACGCGAAACATGAGAGGAAGCAGGAGCAGGTCCATCACGGGCTCCCCACTCTACCATACCACCTGGGCGTGCTGACTCGGAACTATTCCGCCAGTACAGCCAGCCCGAGCCATGGTAAAGAACAAGTAGTGGTGGCCAAAACTCATACCAGCCATCGCACGGTACTCGGTACTATGAGGGTGGGAGTGCGTCATGCTAGTTCGGTAGAGACCAAGGCCCGTCTGCATCAGTCCGATTCCACACCGACAACAGGTCGGCATCAACTCCACAATGGAGGGGATGAACCTGGGCCAGTACGATCAGAGGGCAGTACCAGCATGTGAACGTTATTTACCGACGCACCGAAACGATGGGCCAACAGCTTTAGGACAACAACGACAGGCTCCAGAACCTAAACGAAATAGTGGAAGCCGGATTCGTTAATGCTCAGGACTTCTATACCTACAACTACCAAAACTCCTAGCTTCGTTGAAGCTTGGGAGATGGTAGACCGACACGAGCATGCTTCCTCGTGTCCCTATCTCAGAGTAAGGCCCCCGATTTCTATTATTATTTTTTCCTGTGCAGCAGCAGTACCAGTCCTACCAGCAGCAGTTTCTTCGGCAACACCCGTCCTACCTGAGAGTGAGTAATCAATAATTATGTTTAAATATTGGTATCGTTTGCTTCATTTTATGTTGATTTTAAAAAAGTGTCAATAAAAGCAACTCCCAACTTTGATATATACCGTTCATATGAAAATGATGAATAGTTGCTCTATCATGTCTTGTTTAGTTGTCTATACTCAAACCATACTTTATTTTAATTTCAAGCTTGTGTGTATAACATGAGAACCTGATCTTTTACTTAGTGGATGCCATTTGCATAAATCTTGTCTAAATTGTTGTGAGAAATGATACGACTAAGTACTGGACCAGCTCTACATTTTCTTATAAGATGAATCTCAAGTTTATTATTTTGAAAAATGAAAATAAAGTTGCCTCATTGGTTTGAAACACCTACCAGAGCCAAATACACTAAAAATATCTGAGCCGCTTATTCACGTTACTTAGTGTTGTTTTGAGCTTTGTCAAATTTTGAGTCCCATTTGAATGGAATCATCTCTACCTTGTGAATTATTGGAGCAAAATCCACCCCCACATATACATTTACCTACACTCGGTATGCATTCATATATCTCCAAATAATATCTTTGATGTTACTCCTTCTAAATCAAAATGAGGCAAAGTATGGAGCCATCAAAAAGAAAAATAAAAGCATGCTAGTCAAGCATGGCAAAAATATGAAAAAGAAAAGATGCTAGTGAAGCAAGACAAAAAAAAATACAAAAAGGCTCCATACTCATACCTATCAAACAAAAGGAGAAGAAAGAAAGGAAAGGAGATCCATCCAGCAGCCACCAAATAAGTTCCAATGATGAACAAGGCTAGTTGATATAGTACATTTCTTTGGTCCAATCTTTGACTTTGCAAAATAAACAATCTAAGTAAGCTAAGTCTTCCATACCCTAAGCTCCATATAAGCCTTAGAATAGGAAGTTTTTGGCCACGCTCTTGGCCTTATTAGGTGAGAAAACACTTTATGAGCGATCGAGAGTACTGGGGAAACTTGTTTTTATATTGAAAAATCTTTAAAAACACCTGAGATGGAAATCCCAAAAGAGATGTTCTGAGCAGGAGCCTACACTTGAGTCGTTCTTCCTCTCAACCGCCTAAGACATGGTACGACAAAAAGATGCACCACAGGTATGGGAAATGGTGATCATTACATACACTATGGTTCAAAACTAAAGCATGGGTGTCGGTTATGTATAGCTTCTATTCTTAGACATTGATATTTGCAGCAACTCATGATCCATAACCCATCTTGGCTTCACTAGAGGAAGAGCAAAGGTCTAGGCTTGGGGGTGTTGATGGTCGTTATTGCACTACCTACGACCATCAACTTTCCATGAAAATGAAGGAAATTACATCATAGTGTAGACTAACTATTGCTACTAACATAGTACAACAAGTTGTGATGAATATTTGATTGCAGGTGCAAGATCAGCTGAAAACAGGTTAAATTTGGCTAAGTGTAACTGACCAAGGGGGTTAGGCCGCCCAACCTCCCCCGAGGCCGTCTGACCTGACATTGGGGCTGAATCACACCATCTTTGACCTGCATGCACATTAGAGACGTGTCAACACAATTCCAAGGTTCAAACCGAGAAGCCAACGTGTTAAGTACCGGAAGGCTTGCCACCTCATTGATCCAGCATGTGGATTGGTGAAGTCAGCAATCTGAGGGACTTCAATCCTGCGGCTAAGGAAGAAACACAAGTGAAGATCCAATGGCCTAAGGAAAAGCACATGTTTTAACTCCGATCGACTTCTAACTAACTTTGGGAGGCAACACGGAGCGTTGGATGCTGGAAGGCAGTGGATCCAAGGGGAGTCCAGGCCGCTCGACCTAGGGTGGGGTCACCCGGCCTCCTCCGAGGCCACCCGACCTGCCACCTGCCCTCCTTAACCGCCTTACCTGCATACAACAGACCTACACCATGTATAAATACCCCTCTTGCATGAGTGGGTATAAACAGGTCCCTAGGCCTCACTTGTAAAGTGTGGAAGTTGAGTACAACACACCATCGTCTTAGTCTTGTAGCACTAGGTTAGTCCTAGGAGTTAGAGTTGAGTCTGAGTCTTTGCCTTAGGGGTTACGGAGTTAGCTTCGAGTCTTGGTACTCTTACTACTCCAGTATAATATAATTCTTTGCTCTATCTTTGAGTTATACTTTACTTTATTTCTACACTTGCCTAGTGTGGTGTACCTTCTTTGACGGGGGAGAAAACAAAACCCCAAGGAAAGAAGCCCGTGAAAGGCCTGCACAGGCCCAGATCGAAGGCCCACGGCCCTAACCAAACGAACGTCCACCGGGGAAGCGAGCCAACCCGACCCTCGCCCCGTACGCTCGTACGGGGCAGAGGCGGCTGACCTTCCTGCAAGGCGGCCGACCCTCAGATCGGGGCTCGGGCGAGGCGGAGAGCCCCGACCTATGCCGCGACCGACGGTGGGACCCGCCAGCGTGCGTCCCGCGACTAGGCAGCGGAAAGTCTACTGATGGGACATCACGCTGCCCTCCTGCTCTCACGCCTGCTGCGACGTGATGACCATACGCTGCCACCAACTGCCGAGCGCACGCCCGCGCGCATGCTCATTGCAACAGGACGGGCCATCAGCCGCCTGACGCCACACGTCTGGAACACCCCGCTACGACAGGGCTAGGGGAATGACACCGGGCTATGTTTGACCCTATAAAGGGGGACACCTGGCGAGGCCTGGCGAGACCAGCGCGACCAAACAAGCGCAAGGGTCAGGGCCACCGAGCCCCGCCTCGTACGGCCCTACAAGTCAGAAGGCGACCGACCGAACTCCGCCCCCCGCTGGGACACGACTGTGCACGAGGCGCCGTTACGGACAAATGGAACAACTCGGCAGGGACGTTCCGTGGCCGGATAATCCGCCGTCTATCGTCACGCCCGTCTGACGCCAGGAGCTAAAGAAAGGAAGCCAGGACGGACGAGACGGAACACCACCTCCATACGACCCTTTGACCCCGTGAGAACAAGAGCGTTCGCAGGTACACCGAACCCCGGGCACGGGTTAGCTACAGGATCCCGGACAGACGACCTCACCGCACGTGACAAGAGCGCCCCAGGATGCACGGACTTCTGGTAGGACTCTTGTAATAAAGGGACCTACGTGTCAGGGTCCCTTCCCTCCTCTCTGTATCTATTTTTTCCTTCTTCTTTCTCCCTGATACTGTAACCTCCCCCTTTGAACTATAAAAGGAGGGGAGGTGCTCACGAGTGGGAGAGGGGCAACATATATCACACCAAGAGCATAAGGGCTGAGCAACAGGGAGACTCCTCCTCACTGCGCTCACGCTCACTGTAACACCCCCACACATCTCATAATCCAAGAGACACACTCCACTGGACGTAGGGTTTCATCCCGAACCAGTATAAACCTTCGAGTCTACCGGCTCACCATTCGGAGCGAGTCCGTGCTGTCATCCCCCACCGAACAACAAATCTACTGCTTGTGTCACCCAGGTTCCAGGAACCACGACAGTTGGCGCGCCAGGTAGGGGATCTTCAGCGCGCCCAAGCGACATCACCGCTCCGATGGCATCATCATCCACCTCCGACGGCGACAAGGTCCTCGCGCCCGGGAGTCGCATCACCTTCGGCGCTTTCACCTTCGTTGCCGCCGCCGGCGGCGAGCTTCGCCTCGTCGACCCTACCCCATCCATCGACGCCCTCACTCAGGGCATGAGTGACCTCCAAATCGTGGACGCTCCGCGCGACACGACGATGAGAGAAGCTGTGCGGTCGACGCCCGCCGATCTCAACGTGGAGGCGTTCGCCGACTGCGCCAACGCGCTCCTCCGCTCGACCTCCTCCTGTGAGGATCGCGATCAAGTGCTCTATGCACTCGCGAATGTGGTGACCCAGCTGCATGGGAACCCACCGCTGCCGTCCATGACAGCGCTCCAAGGCACCGCCCCAGACTCGCCCCTCGCAGCGAGGACGGAAGGACCCACACGCCTCGCGCCTGCCGGGACCAAGGCAGATAAGCGTTGGCATAAGCCACGCACCGCTGCGCTCAAGCGTCGCCCCAAGGTGCGCGCCGCAGTCCACGAGGGCGAGACGCCTCGTCAATCAACCCTCGTGGCCATGGCGGGCCACTACCCGACGTCCGTCCACGACCTCCTGGAAGATGTTTCCAGCAGCGGGTCCGTCTCCGGCTCGGACGAAAACCACCCCGCCGCGATAGGAAGGGCATGCCTCGTGGCAACCCCTCCCCTAGGCGGAGATGCTGAAGGTCAAAGGACCCCCAGCCAAGAGGTGGAGTACCAACGTGAACGACAGGCGCGCGCCCTCGCGCGCGAAAACGAGCTTCGCCAGAAGGAGAAGGAGATCGACGACCTCGAACATAGACTCGAGGAGCTCGACAACGAGATGGGGCGGCGCCTGCATAGGGGCGAAGGTCCCCGCGAGCGCCACGTCTACAACCAGCTCCTCCAAGGGAGCGATGGGACGCCATACTTCCCGCGCCGCGACCAAAACATCGCCGCTGCCGCCATGATGCTCCAGGCAATCCCGGAGCCCAGTGAGCCTGCCGCCAAGGCCATGCTCCAAAACCTTCGTAGCCTCGTGCAAAGGGCAGTGGTGCAACAGGCCGAGTTGGCGAATCAGCCATCAGCGGATACGGCTGCCCGCGCCACATGGACGGCAACCACACAGGGCAATGGGGCGCGAGCGTCCGCGAGAACCGTCAAAGATCGCCTGGGCGACAAGCGCGATGCTCGCGACACTCTCAATGCCCGCCGAAGGGAGAGGGACAACATCGCGCACTCGCGCACCCCGGACGCAAGACGCGAATATGGATCCGGTCCAACTGGACCGGGGCCGCGCGCTTTCGGGAACGCGATCCGCGAGGCGCAGTTCCCCTCATGGGTGCGCGCACCCACCAACCTCACCAGGTATGACGGGTCCACGAACCCGGCCGTATGGCTCGAGGACTATCGACTCGCCTGCCGGCTAGCAGGGATTAGGGATGATACTCTGATCATCCAGTATCTCCCCATCCACCTCGGGGACGCGCCCCGAGCATGGCTCGAGCACTTGCCCGAGGACACCATCCACGATTGGGAAGGCCTCAAGAAGGTCTTTGTAGGAAACTTCAAGGGGACGTACAAGCGCCCTGGGAGCTCCTGGGACCTCAAGAGCTGCACCCAGAAGCCCGGAGAAAGTCTCCGGGACTACATCCGGAGATTCTCTTAGAAGAGAAACGAGCTCCCGGACATCACCGACGCCGACGTCGTCAGTGCCTTCACATACGGCACTACGAACGAAGCGCTCGTCCACGAGCTCGGCCGCGGGCGCCCCAAGACAATGGCCGATCTCCTCGACATCGCCACCAAGTTTGCCGACGGCGAAGACGCGGTCGGCGCCATCTTCAGCAAGGGAAGAGCCTCCCGTGACGATGGGGAGGGAACAAGCGGCGCCAAGAAAGATCGGCGCGAGCGCCGCGGCAAGCGCCAGAGAGACAAAAGGCATCAGAGGGACGAGCGCCCACACCACGGGAGAAATGAAGTCACCACAGCCGACCGACCTCCCAAGCCTCCGGCCAAGTCCGGTAATGAGCACTTCCAAAAGCTCATGGACGGGCCATGCCAGAACCATGGGTTCCCGGTGCGTCACAAGCTCCGGGAATGCGAACTCCTCAAGCGCTTTGTCAGCAGCCCTTCGCAGAAGAAGGCAAAGACGGAGGAGGCCGCCCAGATGGCGGAGAGGAAGGACGACGCCGAGGCATTTCCCGAGACGACGGGATGCCTCATGATCTTCGGGGGGCCGGAGTCCTACGGCGACAAGCGCAAGCTCAAGCTCGCGAACCGCGAGGTAAATGCCGTAAATCCCGCCGTCCCCAAATACCTCCGGTGGTCGGAAGAGCCGATCACCTTCGATCGACGCGACTATCCGGACAGAGTCCCGCACCCCGGGACCTACCCGCTCGTCGTGGAGCCGATCATAGGCCCAAAGCGCCTCACAAGGGTGCTCATGGACGGCGGAAGCGGCCTCAACATCATGTATGTTGAAACGCTCGACGCGATGGGGATCCCCAGGGCCAGCCTACGGCCCAGTCACGCCCTATTCCACGGCATCATCCCAGGCCAACAGGCCTACCCCCTCGGGCAGATCACGCTGCCCGTCACATTCGGCGACCCTTCGAACTTCCGTACGGAGCGGTTGCAGTTTGAGGTAGTCAACTTCGTGGGGTCATACCACGCGATCTTGGGACGGCCATGCTACGCCAAGTTCATGGCCATCCCAAATTACACGTACCTCAAGCTAAAGATGCCCGGTCCACACGGGATCATCACTGTGGGATCCTCCTTCAAAGAGGCCTACAAGTGCGAGCGGGCCAACTGCGAGCTTGCTGCATCCCTTGTGGCCTCCAAGGAGATGGCCGACCTCAAAACGGTCATGTCAACAGGTGCCCCCGAGGCAACCAAAGAAACACCCCCAGACGTCCCCAAGACGTCCAAAGCTGGGGGAGGCACCTTCAAGCCCTCTGAGGACACGAAGGAGGTACCACTCGATCCTGCCGACCCTTCCAAGAAGGTTAGGATCGGGGCCACACTTTCTCAGAAATAGGAAAGCGCGCTCGTCGACTTCCTCCGAGCCAACCGGGACGTCTTCGCCTGGAAGCCTGCTGACATGCCAGGAATCCCCCGGGAGGTCGCCGAGCACTCCCTAAATGTCCGACCGATCGCAAGGCCAGTCGCCCAACGCCTTCGCCGATTCGACAAGGAGAAGCGTAAGGCTATAGGGGAAGAGATCACTAAGCTTTTAGCCGCAGGGTTCATAAAAGAAGTGCAACACCCGGAATGGGTTGCCAACCCTGTAATGGTTTAAAAGAAGAATGGGAAGTGGAGGATGTGTGTCGACTACACGAGCCTGAACAAGGCGTGTCCAAAAGACCCTTTCCCTTTACCTCGCATCGACCAAGAGGTCGACTCCACCGCAGGCTGTGAGTTGCTATCCTTTTTGGACGCGTACTCCGGCTACCACCAAATCGCGATGAAAGAAAGCGACCAGCTCGCCACTTCCTTCATCACTCCCTTCGGTCCCTTCTGTTTCGTATCCATGCCATTCGGCTTAAAGAATGCGGGAGCAACATACCAGCGATGCATGCTCCTGTGTTTTGTCGACCAGGTAGGACGAAACGTGGAGGTCTACGTCGACGACATAGTCGTAAAGAACAAGGAATCGATGGCCTCATAGCCGACCTAGAGGAAACTTTCGCGAACCTCCGCAAGTTCCGAATTAAGCTCAACCCCAAAAAATGCGTTTTTGGGGTCCCCAAGGGCAAACTCCTGAGCTTCATGGTCTCCGAAAGGGGAATCGAGGCTAACTAGGAAAAGATTGACGCCATTCAAAGAATGGGCCCAATTTGAAACCTGAAGGGAGTCCAACGACTGGTAGGATGCGTTGCCTCGCTCAGCCGCTTTATATCCAGGCTCGGCGAACGAGGGATGCCGCTCTACAAGTTGCTAAGAAAGGGAGACCGCTTCTCCTGGACCCCGGAGGCCCAAACGGCGCCGGACAAGATCAAGGCCTTTCTCACAACTCCTCCGGTGTTGGTCGCGCCCGACCCGACAGAGACGCTGCTTCTATACGTCGCCGCCACCACGCAAGTGGTTAGCGCGGCCCTGGTCGTAGAGCGAGCAGAAGAAGGCCGAGCGCTCAAAGTACAGAGGCCAGTCTACTTCATCAGCGAGGTTTTAAGCGAGTCCAAGGCTCGGTACCCACAAGTACAGAAGCTCCTCTATGCGGTGCTCATCGCCAAGAGGAAGCTTATCCATTACTTCGACCGACACCCGGTGACGGTCGTCTCCACCGCCCCTTTGGGCGAGATCGTCCGTAACCGTGACGCGACAGGACGCATCGCGAAATGGGCTCTAGAGCTCAACGGGCTCGACATTACCTACCTGCCAAGAACTGCGATCAAATCGCAAGCCCTGGCGGACTTCGTCGCCGAATGGACCGAAGCACAAGAACCACCGCCAGTCGAGGATCCGGAGTACTGGATCATGTACTTTGATGGATCCTATCTCAAGACCGGCAGCGGGGCAGGCATTGTCCTCATTTCCCCACAGGGACATAGGCTACAGTATGCCATACGCCTCCACTTCCCGTCCACCAACAACGTGGCCGAATACGAGGCCCTGGTAAACGGGCTCAGTATAGCAGCAGAGGTGGGGGCGAGGCGCCTCCTCGTGCGAGGAGACTCAAAGCTCGTGGTTGACCAGGTCATGAAAGCAGCCGAGCCTCGCGACCCCAGGATGTGTGCCTACTATAAAGAGGTACGCAAGCTGGAAGAAAGGTTTAAAGGCTTCGAGCTAGAGCACAACTACCGACGCTTCAACGAGGAAGCCGACCGACTCTCAACCATAGCGTCCGGTCGAGAACCCATTCCAGACGGAGTCTTCGCCTCCGACCTTTATAAACCTTCCGTCATGACTGAATCGTCGGACGAGGGACCGCCGGCAATTCCCCCCGACCCTGCCACACAGGCTCGGGGGCTGGTAGCTGTAATCGGGGGCCCTGACTGGCGTCTCCCCATCATGCGCCGTCTCACCGACGGGAGCCTACCCGAGGACGCGACCGAGGCCAGACGCGTGGCCTGCAAAGCAAAGTCCTTCGTTATCGTTAGCGGGGAGCTCTACAAAAAGAGCGCCTCCGGGATCAAACAAAGGTGCATCCCCACTGATGAGGGAAAGCAGATCCTGGTCGAAATCCATGGAGGCATCTGCGGGCACCACGCTGCCCCAAGGGCACTGGTAGGAAAGGCTTTCCGGCAAGGTTTCTACTGGCCAACGGCCATGGCTGACTGTTGACAGCACTTAAGCATGGCAAACCTTATACTGCAAGCGACAGTATCGTGTGTAGCTTTTCCCTATGATGAGTATCGTAGGTTTATGTCAATCCAAGGAACGAACTAATCGTGATCTAATTAACAAGAGTTTATGCGAAAACTAGGGTAAAAAGGATATCTAATCTACTTCTAAACCAATCCTTAAACTAAACCAATCCTTAGCCTAATCTAGTAAAAGAGATAAACTAAACTATATATATATAAGATAAACAATTAGAAACATAATTAGAACTCTAATCAAAGGGTATTAACTAGGTTCTAATCAAGCTCTAATCGGATCCAAAGCATACGATAGATAAAGTTTCACAATGAGATTAGAGCAGCGAGATAACTAGTAGATCAAGGCAAATAAGCATGTTCAAGCACATCTATCATAGCATAATTAAATCATGATCAAACAATCTAATCCCCTAGATCGGCTCAACCTTTCCCCGGGCTCCACTGTCACTGGTAACCAGGTAATCGACGAAGAACTTTCAACAGGCACGTAATTAGAGAATGCACTTCCAATTACTTTTATTTGGTCTAATAACATAATTAGAGCAACTAGCACTTCTAATCACCATGATCACAAGAACTAGACACAAAACTATATTACTAGTAAACTAGATCAAAGATCAAGAACGCTAGATAAACATCACCCTTAATGACATGGTCTAATCAAGATGCATCTAGACATAAACTTAATTACAGCTAGAACAACCATAATTAGAACAAGAATATGATAATTAGACAAGAACAATACTTCATTAATTAACTGTATCATAATTACAACCATGATCATACCTTCCCTTGATGATACAATTAGACCTCCGGATCTAGACAATTAGAGAGCCGTGCAAGGCCTCTAATCACCTCTAGAGATTAGAAGAAGATCTAAACCTAGACTAGAAACTCGACCCTCTGCTCTCCTCTAGTTGTGTCCCTCAAGTCGTCGTCTTGTCGCCTTGATAATGAATTGGATGCCTCGACCAGGGGCTCAGCTTCGCTTTAAATACCCTGAGGATGCCGTAGCCGAAAAGGAAACTTCAACCGCCTTCGGGAGGGGGTGGGGTCGGCCGACCAAAGGGCCCAGGGTCGGCCGACCCGGACTCTTCTTGCAACCGTTTCTTTCCATCTTTTGCGGGCTTCGAGATAATTCTTCTATAAATCTTCGTGGAGTCCTTTTCGGACTCTAAACCTTCCAGATTCTTCTGTATCCCGAGATCTTGTCGAGTCTTCTAGAATTGGGCTTCATTTGATGGGTCTTTAATTGGGCTTCTTCTTCCATTATTGAATAATATTCAGAGGTCTTTTTACTCGAGGTAGACTTTGATGAATTTTGCTTAAAATTGGCCCAAAACCTGCAAAAATTACAAGTAGACAATTTCCAAGACAATGTTGCAAAATCCACAATAATCTATGTTATTTGTTAGTAAAAGGCAAAGTTGACGCATAATAATAGATAAAAACAATATAAAATGATGTATAATTTTCGTTCATAAGCCGCGTCAACAATACCCCCACTCTTAAACCTTGCTCGTCCTCGAGTAAGTAAAAACTTAAAATATAGTTAACTTATGAACTAAAATCAAATAATCAAACTAAATTCATACTCTCAATATTTTTCAGTGTTTGGATCTACAAATATAAAAATAGATAGACATTCATGTAAGCATATCCCACAATGTATGATAAATGAGATCAAACTTTATCACAAATGAATCTCCTTCTTTTCAAAAATTATTATTTCGACAAAGTTTTCAAGGATCAAGATTATATAAAGCCCAAAACTCCACTCATCTTTCTAGTCACTCAATATGTGGCTAAAAACTATCTCATAATCATATTATATATGTGTAGGCTTATATCTGGAGTTTTCGGTAAGGATCCTAATCAAAATTTAATCTCAATATATTATCAAACTAGGAAAAGGATCTGCTGGTTTTACTGAGATTTCTCAAAAAGGTCATGGAAAATAAATTGATGAAAAAGATAAAGAAAAATTATATAGAATGGTGGACATATGCAAATAAATCAATGATTTCAAGGCACAAATGAAGTCCCTGATATCGGATTGCATATGGTTGGAAAATTTTCTGGAGTATATATATTGAATAAACACCAACTCTCATATAAATGATTTTTGAGGGGCATAAATATAATATATATTTTTATTCCTAATTCTACTGCGGCCACTTGGCCTTTTTTCTTTTCTCTCTCTTTTTTTCAATTTTCGACCACTTGGTCTTCTTCTTTTTTTTTTCTTTTTTTTTTCTTTTTTTTTTATTACTTAATTACTTTGCCTCCTCAAAAACTTTATAAAAATTTTAATTTTAAAATAAGCTTTCCTCCCCCACTCTTGAATAATACTCATCCTCGAGTATTTTAACTTTTTGGAACAGGGGTCCAGCTGAAAAAAATAAATTTAAGATATACTCCAGAAAACAAATAGGTTGTGGTAAGGATAGATATATTTTTGACGATATTTTGGTTTCAGGAGGGATATCCAGCGAAATTTGTATTTTCTCCAATGTAGAGATATACAATGCATGGATAAAAAGGCTAGCAAATGAAAAGATAATCAAATATGAATGACCAGCTTTGAAATCTCAAACCCTAGATTCAAATCCTAATTCAATTCAATCAAGAATTAAATTTGATCAAACTATAGTGTATTATATAATATAAGGCTCTAAATAGGAAGGGCTTATATAAAATAATCACAAGAAAAACTTTGATCATAAAAGTTTATAAAATAAAATCATCATTTTTTTTTAAAAGGAGACTCAATATGATAAATCTGAAATCAAAATATTAATATCATATGGGTCTTTATGAAATATCAAATCTATCTCATATATGCAAATCAAAATTCAAATTTAAATGCATTAAATTGAGAGCATAAACTTAGTCTAATCAAAAGACTTTAGAACACAAATTAACACAAGTTTTATTCAATTAAACAAAGGAGGTGATACATGGTTAACTCACATGACTCAAATAAAACTCAAATTAACTCGAATTAAACACTCATAATTATACAAAATATATAAAAAAAAATAAAATAAATTCGAAATTAAAATAAATAAATAAAAAAAAATCAAACCACTAAGAGCTTCACTCTTGATTGCCTTGATTGTTCTGGTCCCACAGCCTCAGGTTGAATAATTGCTCCTCAATATTCTGAGTGTTTTGCTCGTACTGCTGTAAATTTTCCCGAACATGATCAAGAATACCATAATTTCTTGCCGTCATTGTCTCAATGCCATAATAAGATCTGTGTGGCATCTGCTGAGCTGCAATGAAATCTGGATCGTAGGATCTTGCATTTCTAGGAATAAAAACTGCAGGTGGAGGAATATTCCCTGATGGCTGAAATACAGGAGTAGAGGTTGGATCATAAGAGCTAATGGGTCTGACTTGATAGACTGGCCCTTGTGATGAACCTGCTCCAAACTGACTGCTAGGAAACTGTTGATTAGGAGTAGTCCAAGCGTCCCATTCTGATGATGTTTGCTGACTTGGTTCTTCCTCAAACATAAACTTCTCCAACCAATCAGTTTTATTCTGAATAAACAGAGACAACCTTCTATCTGGGATTCTAAACTTGGTTTTAGCCACATAAAATCCAGTAGATGAATTCCCAAAAATGTATTTCCCTTTCTTAAGGGAGTTTTCATCTATACTAGCTGGTAGCACAGTGTATGCGGGGCTAGAAACTAAATTGGGTATCAGTGAGAAGGCAATCACCGTAAGATAATGTCCATATCCCAATAATCCGGTTGCTCTATTTCTCTGGACTATCCAATGATTAATCATTGCATTAATGGGATTAGTCCAAGTAGGTTGACACAGTGCAATATATAGCCATTTCAATTCAGCAATCTGCACCTTAGTGTCATCCATCCTTTCCAAAACTCTTACTGTCATGAATCTATGAATGATGCGAAGGATGGGGTTGATAATTTTCATTCTCTCCTTTGAATGTCCACTAGCAATACGCAACCAAAAATTCTCTAGTGTAGTATTATCAACTTCTATACTTTCTGGTGCATTAGTGTGGAATCCAAATAAAGCTCCAACAGTTCCAAAAGAAATATCAGTCCAGTTTTCCTTAAGTCTAAACCTTAAAGTGCTGATTCCATCAGAAGACTGAACTATATCCATAGTAGTCATAATCTCTAGTGCTAAGTCACTCTGATAGCTAGCACTAATATGAATGAAAGGACCCCAGCCAAGATTAAGAAATGATTTCTCTATACTTGAATCAAAGTTTAGAACTTTCATGAAATCATGATCTAAATCAAGATTGGACCTAATCCTTTCTTTGCAACTGTTGTACCTTTGCTCTTCTATAGCTGAACGGAGAGAAAATCCTTCTGAAGAATACTTCCACTCTTCATCATCATCATCATCATCAATGTTCATCGGTTGAGGGACTTGACTTTGAGAACGAGTGCGTGGCCTCCTCACCGGCTCCATGACATCTTCTACTTCAACAGAGAAGCGAGAAGAACATCCTCTCAATCCTTGATCCCGACGGAGACTCTGCTCAGAACCGGAACTCCCCATCTCAGAGACAGAGTGTCTCCTTGATGAAAGCCTTGATGAATCGTCGTCTTGGGGTTGAGAGCTGCTCCTTGATGAAGAACCCTTGAAAGTCTTCTTGATGAAGCTTGCCGCCTTCTTCATCTTCTAAACTCTTCCTCTCAAGAACTCTTAAGAACTACTACTCTTGCTCTTCTCTCTCGAAATACTGGCTCTGGAATGGTTTCTGGGTGGTGAAGATCATCAACAAAGGTCTGGAATTTATAGGCAAGGCTGCTGCTGAAAGGGGAGGTGCATCTGGTGAAGGACCTACTGGGGTCGGCCGACCAGGGGGGGGTGGCTCGGCCGAGCTGGCCTTGTGCTGGCTCTGCTGGGTCTCCTCCTTCTCCTTCAAGATGCCCATTGGATTCCTGATACTTTTGGATAGCTTCTACTGCAAGTTGAACGTCGTGCATGCAGCTTTGGACAGAAACTTCAATCAACCATAAGTTTGTCCCCTTGAATGTTTCTTCATCATGGCTATCCTAAAAAGTTTTAATCCTATCCTATTCCTATGTCTTGGCTGGTTGCTACAAGATCAAAAGAGGATCCAATGTTGCCTAATTAATTAATTTTTATTTGGTTGATGTTAATCTTCACTAATTCTAATCCTTAATGCGTATAAGCAATATAAATATCCCTACTAATGTAGGTTTAATAATTTCAGCACACAAAAAGATAGAATTAATTTTCATATTAAAGATTATCCCTATTTAGCATATTGAAAATTAAACCTATGTTTAAAGTTTTTATTAAAAACAAATGTTCGATTAATCAACCGATTTAATTTCAGAATAAAGATAGTCACTCAATTCATTAATTGAATTGAATAAACTAACTTCAATTCTTTAGCGTGGCTTAGGTTAAACGCCTAGTTTTTGAATAAAATTAGAGAGATGATTTTTTGAAATTCAAACAATATAGATAAAATCTAGAAAAACATATCTACTCTAATTTTTATTTAAAAACCGAATAAAATCGAACCAAATTTAAACCGGCAAAGTCTTCGTGGCTTTCAAAATTTAGATAGCTACGTAAGTGAGAGTAGCTATCTTATCCTATTTAAATCTAAAAACTTTAAATTAAACTAACTCAAACTTTATTAATTTAACTAATGTTTAACAATAAAGTTTTGACTCAAATTAAACTAACTCAAATTAAACTAAAAACTCTAAATACCTGGGTTGCCTCCCAATAGCGCTTGAGATGAGTCCTTCAGCCCAACTTCAAATCTTTACTGTCCAATGTCTTGTGTAGACACTGCAGACGAGTCTTCTTTTTCAAGCTCCGTCCTCTTCAATTGATTGGCAAACTTCAAACTTCGGACGAAATTTGAATGAACTTGATTCACCATTGATGTTGAACTTGATTTCTCCCTTCCCCACATTAATAGTGGCTTGAGCAGTCCTTAGGAAAGGTCTTCCAAGTATCAGTGGTGATCTCGAGCTTGCTCCCATCTCCAGAATAACGAAGTCAACTGGTACAATATTATCTCCAATCTTCACTGGCACATCCTCAGCTACTCCTTCTGGATATCTCACTGAACGATCTGCTAGCTCCAGACATATGGATGTAGGCTCTGGTTTAGGCAGCTTGAGTCTATCGAACACTGACTTCGGCATCACACTAACACTTGCTCCAAGATCGCACAAAGCCTTATCAATGTTGAGTACACCAATAGAACATGGGATGGTGGGGCATCCCGGATCTGCCATCTTCTGTAAAGGGACATCCATTATGGCTGCACTACACTCAGTCGTCAGCTTGACACACTCAGATGGCATTTCCCTCTTGTTAGCTAGTATATCCTTGAAGTACTTGGCATAAGTGGGTACTTGAAGTGCATCCAATAGTGGCATGTGGATATATAGCTGCTTGATCACTTCAATGAACTTGTTGAAATGCTCATCCGTCTTGCTAGCTCGAACTCTACACTTTCCTGGTAACACTCTTGTGTCGTCTATTGTCACTTCTGGTTCGTCTTCACTCTCTTTCTCTGCTTCCACTGAACTGGCAATTTTTGTAGTCAACTCTGGGTCTCTAGTCTCTCTCCCGGATCTGGTAGTAACTGCTTTGAGTGACTCTTTAGACTGTGGCTGTCCTTGCAACTTTCCTTCATTTTTGTTTGGGAGATGCTCTGCTAACTGAGATAGTTGATTTTCTAAAATCTTCATCATCCCCATGAGCTGTTGATTTGAACTTCCCACAGTAGTGATCTTGCCATCAATGCTTTCTAACACTTTGTCTACAGCCTTGAATTTTGAGTGTGTGTCCTTGTTGATTTTAGCTTGCTCTTCCATAAAGTCCTTGAGCTGAATCCGCAGAGGAATGACATTCTGAATAGCTGATCCGGCAGTGAACTGTTGTTGTCTATTTTGTCTATAATTGGACGGGGGAATCCAACCTTCCTTCCTGGCATAGTCCAAAGCCTTAGCTTCCTCCGGACACCTCTCACTTGAGTGACCATACTCTCCACACTCTTCACAAGTCATCATGTAATCTGTAGACTTCACTTCCTCTGCTCTGCCACTTTCCATCTTCTCGAACCTCCTCATTAGTGAGTCGATTTTTCCACCAAGGATCTCCATCTTGTCTACCTCCAGCACACTCTTCGCTGTTCCAGTGGAAGTATGCTGCTCCAGTGAGGTAGGCGTCACTCTATCTGCTCCCCATGCTCCATTCTCTGCAATCTTCTTGAATAAGGCTTCGGTCTCAGTGGGTGTGAGACTGAGAATTGATCCTCCGGATGATGCATCAACTTGACCTCTGCACACTGCGTTGAGTCCTCCATAGAATTTCTGAATTATGTCCCAATTCTGAAAATTGTGATGAGGGCATGCTGACACATAATCGTTGAATCTCTCATGAGCTTCACTGAATGTCTCAGTGGGGTACTGCACAAATGTTGAGATCCTGTTGCGCAAAGCTTGAGTCTTCCCTGGTGAGAAATACTTGGCGATGAATGCTTGTAGTAGACTCTGCCAGTTGCTCACTGTCTCCTCTGGTAGTGTCGCCAACCACTGGTGTGCTTTCCCAATCAGAGAGAATGGGAAAAGTCTTGCTCTGATCTGGTCGTCAGTGACTCCTTCAACGTTGAATGTGTTGCAAATCTGCAAGAACGTCTTCAAGTGGTGATTTGGGTCCTCCTTTCCACTGAATGGTTGATTCTGCACCATGTTGATCACTGAGCTCCTGATCTCAAATGCTCTGGGTGGTGGTGCCAAGTCTCTGATCTTCAAGTCTGCTGATGTTGGCACACACAGCTCCATAAGCTTCTTCTCTTGGTCTTCCATCTTCGGCAGAGTTTCCTCTTGTTTCCGAGAAAATTTGGCAGAGTTTCGGCTCTTTCTCAGCAGTTTTTCTGGATCATCCACATAATTAGATGGTTTATTGGATCGTGGTCCATCCATTCCTGCTCAGGTTAGTGGCAGAAAATATATACAAAGCAAAAATAATTCTACAAAATTTACACTACACTAGTCCTGAATCCAAAAATTTAAAAACAAAATTTAAATTCAGAAAATAAATAAATAAAAAGAAAAATAAAATAAAAATAAAATAAAAATGGCGCAAGAACAGTAATAAATAAAATAAATAAAAAATAAATAAAAAAATAAAATAAAATTATTGCGCCTAAAATAAAAAGAAAATAAATCTAAATGCATAAAAGAAATAAAACTGAATTTAAATGCTAAATACATACAACAAACATAAACTCTAATCAACTAGAACCCTAATAATTAGTTCCCCGGCAACGGCGCCAGAAAAGCTTGTTGACAGCACTTAAGCATGGCAAACCTTATACTGCAAGCGACAGTATCGTGTGTAGCTTTTCCCTATGATGAGTATCGTAGGTTTATGTCAATCCAAGGAACGAACTAATCGTGATCTAATTAACAAGAGTTTATGCGAAAACTAGGGTAAAAAGGATATCTAATCTACTTCTAAACCAATCCTTAAACTAAACCAATCCTTAGCCTAATCTAGTAAAAGAGATAAACTAAACTATATATATATAAGATAAACAATTAGAAACATAATTAGAACTCTAATCAAAGGGTATTAACTAGGTTCTAATCAAGCTCTAATCGGATCCAAAGCATACGATAGATAAAGTTTCACAACGAGATTAGAGCAGCGAGATAACTAGTAGATCAAGGCAAATAAGCATGTTCAAGCACATCTATCATAGCATAATTAAATCATGATCAAACAATCTAATCCCCTAGATCGGCTCAACCTTTCCCCGGGCTCCACTGTCACTGGTAACCAGGTAATCGACGAAGAACTTTCAACAGGCACGTAATTAGAGAATGCACTTCCAATTACTTTTATTTGGTCTAATAACATAATTAGAGCAACTAGCACTTCTAATCACCATGATCACAAGAACTAGACACAAAACTATATTACTAGTAAACTAGATCAAAGATCAAGAACGCTAGATAAACATCACCCTTAATGACATGGTCTAATCAAGATGCATCTAGACATAAACTTAATTACAGCTAGAACAACCATAATTAGAACAAGAATATGATAATTAGACAAGAACAATACTTCATTAATTAACTGTATCATAATTACAACCATGATCATACCTTCCCTTGATGATACAATTAGACCTCCGGATCTAGACAATTAGAGAGCCGTGCAAGGCCTCTAATCACCTCTAGAGATTAGAAGAAGATCTAAACCTAGACTAGAAACTCGACCCTCTGCTCTCCTCTAGTTGTGTCCCTCAAGTCGTCGTCTTGTCGCCTTGATAATGAATTGGATGCCTCGACCAGGGGCTCAGCTTCGCTTTAAATACCCTGAGGATGCCGTAGCCGAAAAGGAAACTTCAACCGCCTTCGGGAGGGGGTGGGGTCGGCCGACCAAAGGGCCCAGGGTCGGCCGACCCGGACTCTTCTTGCAACCGTTTCTTTCCATCTTTTGCGGGCTTCGAGATAATTCTTCTATAAATCTTCGTGGAGTCCTTTTCGGACTCTAAACCTTCCAGATTCTTCTGTATCCCGAGATCTTGTCGAGTCTTCTAGAATTGGGCTTCATTTGATGGGTCTTTAATTGGGCTTCTTCTTCCATTATTGAATAATATTCAGAGGTCTTTTTACTCGAGGTAGACTTTGATGAATTTTGCTTAAAATTGGCCCAAAACCTGCAAAAATTACAAGTAGACAATTTCCAAGACAATGTTGCAAAATCCACAATAATCTATGTTATTTGTTAGTAAAAGGCAAAGTTGACGCATAATAATAGATAAAAACAATATAAAATGATGTATAATTTTCGTTCATAAGCCGCGTCAACACTGACGCCGAGCGAGTCGTGCGAACCTGCGAAGGATGCCAATTCTTTGCCAGGCAGATTCACACGCCCGCGCAGGCACTCCAAACTATCCCCATCACGTGGCCCTTTGCTGTCTGGGGCTTGGACATGGTTGGACCCTTTAAGAAAGCTCCCGGAGGCTTCACCCACTTATTCGTCGCTATCGACAAGTTCACCAAGTGGATAGAAGCCAAACCCATCGCGCTGCTCACGGCGGCAAACGCCGCTTCCTTCTTTCGTGACATCGTTTATAGGTTTGGAGTACCAAACTCCATTATAACCGACAACAGAGTCCAATTCAAGGGTCATGACTTCCTCCAGTTCTGCGACCAGTTCAACATCAAGGTCGAGTGGGCCGCTGTGGCGCACCCATGGACCAACGACCAAGTTGAGCGAGCCAACGGCATGATCTTACAAGGGCTCAAGCCCAGAATCTTCGATAGATTGAAAAAGTTCGGCGGAAAATGGGCGGCCGAGCTTCCCGCCGTCCTCTGGAGCCTGCGCACGACCCCGTCTAGAGCCACTGGATGCACCCCTTCTTCCTAGCATACGGCGCCGAAGCCGTACTCCCCACGGAGCTCGAATATGGATCCCCCAGGGTCCGAGCATACGACAGCGAGCGGCAAACGACGGACGCCGAACTCACCAACGATCTCCTGGATGAGGCAACAGAGGCAATAGTCGTCACGTCGGCCAGATACCAACAGGACCTGCGACGCTATCACGACCGTCAGGTCCACGGCAGGTCCCTCAACGTTGGTAACCTAGTACTAAGGAGGGTCATGGACACCAGAGGCAAGCACAAGCTCACCCCGCCGTGGGAGGGGCCTTACATCATCGCCAAGGTCCTGCGTCCAGGCTCCTACAAACTCAAAGACTCCGACGGTAACATCTTCACCAACGCGTGGAACATTGAAAACCTGAGGAGATTTTATCCTTAGATTACTATTCGCTCCTCCACATGACAAGTTGGCCAAGCCAACCCATCGGTCGCCTTGCCCAACTCGGGGGCTAGGAGTGAGCGAACCAGGTAGACATACCGCCCGACCCAAAAGATCAACTCGCTGGAGTCCAGGCGCTGCTCCGGAGCCTCCACAGGTCGCAAAAATTGATGAAAATCAAAATCACAAAACAAGTATGGGAGCTATTCATTCTTCTGATTCAAAAACTTTCATTACATCAATATTTGGATCAAAGGGAGCTCTGGGCCCCGCCCTTTTGGGCCAGAGTTGGAAAAGGGTCGTGCGCGTCTTGCGCCAGCAAAGACGGCCCCCGGACGTTGACTCTTGTTGGGGTCAGGTTCTTGATGCCTCTGCAGCAGAGAAGGTCACGAATCTCCCCGCTCAAGAACCTTCCCACTCAACAAGAGCCATCACCCCTTCCTTGTGGGTGTTTTCGCCGTGCGGCGAGCGTCGAAGAAGGCGGGAACCCTCCTTGACGCTCCACCACAGAGGGCCTGCCGCCACCAATGAGCATCCTCTTTTGGGAGCTCAACGTGGGGGTCAGGCACCCAACGACGCACCCGAACCAAGGAGAGGGCGGCTGGAAAGCCACCAAGAGCGTGCTGAGCGGAGGGCAAGACTTTGATAGTCGCCCCCCTCACCGCCGTCGCGCCGGCAACTTCTCAGCTTCGGCTCCCGCCGACGGCAGGACGTGTGGCCCACCAGGCGGTGGTAGGGCGAAACCCCCGCACCACCGTTCGGCGTCGGATCCTCCTAGACAACCTCACCTAGGCAACCACCAAAGCCTCTCCCGAGAGGACTTGGAGTGGAACGCCTGCCTGCGCAAGGGGCACACGGGCACAAGGTCGCCGGAAGGCGTTCTGGGCACAAGTGGCATATACGAAGCCACTCGTAGCCAAAACCCGACGCGCATACGAAGACACTCATAGCCAAAGACGCAGGAAGCATGGGGAAGACCATGCTATCCTAAGGTCAGCTTTCCCGGCCTGGGACAAGAACTTGAACCCGGGTAATCCCGCTCACTACAAAGGAAAGAAAGTCGCTCTCCCATGGAACAAGCGAACCCCATGGTTTGTGGGGGACTCGAGAGGCTACGGCTGTCCGATTTCAAATGCTTTCCTTGGAAGGGATCCTTCCCTATTTATAGTCACGACGGGCAGCGGGCGAGCGCCCCGGCCGGCTTCACGAGCCCCCGGTAGAGGGCCCAACAGACACCACCGGGGCCTCGTGCCTCTGCCTCGCTCTGGAGACACGACGGCCCTGCCAAGGGGCGCAGAGGCATCCGATGCCCTGACCCGTTGCAGATGACGCGACTACTCGAAACAAAAAATACGCAAAGATACCATGAGCCTGCGTCCGGCGCTGCCACGACCACGACGTGCCTCGAACCAGTAAAAAGAGCGGTACCAGAGGCGCACTCGTGTAACCGGGCAAAACAGAGGAGATGAGACGGGCCCCCAGGATCGCCACGACAGATGGCCCCCAAGATAGGCTAGCGTGAGGCGCGCGAGGGCCATGGCAAGAGCAACGCGGACGGAGGCGACCCCTTCACCCGCACGCAGGATGTTGAAAGATAAGAAAACTCTACCCTAACTATTTCGTTTGTTTCTTTACTCGCGTACCAGTAAAACAAAGTGACCGAGCAAAGTCACCTTGTTTTACTCGGGGGCTGGGAACGTACTACCCGTACACATTTTCCCTCACCCTCGCCAAAAAGGGAAGGCCAGCCTAGCTGCCCGACCATCCCCTCAACTCAGTACCTTTTTCTTTTAAAGCCCCATCGCCCGACCTTCCCTCTGAAAATTTTCCGAGCCCAGATCGGCCCCCCGAAGGCCCGCCTACGCCTCAGAGGTCCCAGCGACCGCGGCCATGGCAGCCCAAGGCAAGGCACACGATCACAACGGTAAAAAGGCACGTGCGCCCCGAAGGCCCGCTTACGCCTCAAAGGTCCCAGCGACCGCGGCCATGGCAGCCCAAGGCAAGGCGCACGATCGCAACGGTAAAAAACACGTGCGAGTTTTTTGAGACAAAAAGGGCAAAGGCACGGGGTTAAGTAAAAGGTCCGTCGGTCACCAGTAACGATGAAAAGTTCATTACAGACATATTGTTCGAATTCGTAACAAAAACTAATCGGCCAAGGGGTTTCGCACGAGGGTCGGCGGATCAACGTGGCTCAAGACCATCAGGGCATGGGGGCGGACTTTGTCTTCAATCCTCTCCACCTCCTCGTCGGTGACCCCAGCGGCAAACCCCTCCGCAATCGGCGCGAGCACTGGACGGAGCTCCCCAAAGTGGGAAACCGCCTGTGCAAAGGACAGGCTGCTCCCAAAATAGGCGGCTTGCCGCACGACGCGCTCGACGTGCTCCCGAAGCCCCGCTACCTGCTCCAGCAGCGGCGCGGACGACGGCGGCGAAAGACAGGCACACGCCGAGCCAACCGCCTCCCGAAGGCTCTGGAGCTCCCCTCGCAGCTCTGAAAAGAAAAGGCACAACAGAATCACAAACCGCCCTCAGACAAAATCAAGAAACCGCCTCAGAACACCGCTCACCGGCAATGACGGAGGCCTGGGCAGAAAGCTCCGTGCGCGACCGCTCGAGCGAGCCCGACGCCTCAAGCAGGCCCTGCTCCGCCTCAGTAGCCCGCCGCGTCGCGACTGAGAGCTCCCGGCGCAACTCCAGGGAGTCATTCACGGTGGTGGTGCGCTCCGCTCGAAGCTGCTCCGTCTCTCGACGGAGGCTCCCCGCCTCAGCGCGCAGCGAGGACGCCTCGGCCAAAACGCTGTCGAGGCGCATGGTCAACACGCTCGCCTGCCGGACGGCTGCGGCCCTCGCCTCCTGTGAGCGCGAGGCGTCCACGCGTGCCTGCTCCGCTTCAGCCTGGGTGGCGCTGAGCGAAGAAGCGCGCTCGGCAGCCCGCGCTAACAAAGCCTACAACAAAAGGTTCTGCGGATCGAAAAGATCCAAAGAAACGCTGATACAAAGGAAGACGAAAGAAGATCACGTACCGACCCATGACGAAGCACACGCTGCGAGATCGCCTCCTCAGCACGGCTCACCGCCGCCAGCGCCGTCTGGAGGGATTCCAAAACTGTTCCCACGTCAACGGCCGCGCTGGAGGACGCCTCCTGTACAATCCCCCAATCCGTCACCTCCTGCTCCGCGGAGAGGGACGAAGACTCATCCCGGACAGCTAGAAGCGACCGGGGAGGGACGAACAGACGGACGGCGCCCCATGGAGGAGGCCCAGGAGGGGGAAACGGCAGCGGGATCATCACGCCGCCCGAGTCCGCAGCACCTTCGCGGACGGGTTCCAATCGCACCGGCGCCACCTCCCCCGCCGGATCCGCCGCGGCAACCCTCGGGCCCGTTGGCAACACAACGGGGGGTCGGGAGATCGACGTTCCCGGCAGGGAAGGCGCCGCCGCGGACGACGACGCCGCGGATGACGCCCCTTGGCGCGCAACCCGTGCGGCCTCAGAGAGCGACTTATGTGGGATAGAAGGGCTACACCAGAAGCATCCGACCATGAAAGCAAGAACTGAGAAAACCACGACGGTTGGCGCGCCAACGGAAAGACGGATCGCTCACCGAGAGGACCGCGGCGTGGGGAAGTGACGCCGCCAACCTCGGGACGCCATCCCCGACGGCACGTTCACGCTTACAGGCGAGGGGATGGGCAGCGCGTCGACCCCCAAGGGCGTCCCTGACGCATCGGCAGCAGCGGGGGCCGCGCTCGCCCCCGCCGGCAGCAAAGACTCCGACCCGGGAGGCGACCCCTGGGCGGTCGCCGTTACCAAACCACCCGAAGAAGAGCGGGCAGCAAGCTCGGTCGACGCCCCTGAAGGCGATACGGGCGCCCCCGAGCCTCCGGACGCCCCCGCCGGCGCGGTCCCTGGTGTCGCCATGGACGTCGACGTCGAGACTACGACGGGAACGCCGGACCCTTCCGGCTCCGGCGAGGGCGGCACGACCGGCTCCACTCGCGCTTGAGCCACTGCAGCCGGAGGAGGAACGCGCTGAGACTCCCCCGCCGACCTTTGAGACCCCCTCAACGGGGGCACGGCGCCCGCCTCCGGCGGAGTCATGATCAACATCACCTCAGGGAGGGCGCCCGAGCCAGAACTCTCCCCAATCTCACCGGCGAGCGGCGCGGCATCAAGCGTATCATCTGAGGACCACTCCTCATCGGATGATGCGGTAGAAGGGGTTGGGGAACGGCCCTCCTGCCGGGCGCACTGATCGCGCTCCCTCTTTTTCTTATCACGGACGAGCTGACGGCGTTTCTCACGCTCGCCCGCCAAGTACGCCTCCATCTCCCTCTTTCGCTTCCGGTCCGCCTTCGCGGCGGCATCCTCAGGAAGAGGGGCGACAGACGGCTTCAAGGGACCAATGCCCTGAAAACCACCCGAGGCACAGCATTAGAAAACCTAAAAGCACCCATCACACAACCCGGTATAAGAGACTCACCAAGTCCGCTTTGATCGAATGGTTGAGGGCCAGAGGCCCGCCGAAGAAATTCGCCGTCGAGGTCCCCTCGGTGATGGCGATCACGCGGAGCCGGATCTCTCCGGAAGTGAGCTCCTCGTCAGAGAAGCGGTCCGGATCAGCCGTGCCGGTGTACTCCCACATGGGAAGACGACGCAACCGAAGCGGTTGGATGGCCCTCCGAATGAAGGTCGAGACCAGCACCACGCCAGTCAAGCCGCAGCGACGGAGGAGCCCTATCTTCTCCAAGAGGAACCCTACCTGGTTAATGCTCTTCTTCTCGCGACCCCAATCCCATTGAATCCGCCTCGAAGGGGCGGCACCGGTAAAGGCAGGGGCCCTCCCGACGTACCCGGGCGGGGGCATGACCCTTCCGCCAGGGGAGGGTCGCCTAGGTTCTGAACGTAGAACCATTCCCCCGAGTAGGCGTGAATGGAAGATGGGAAGGGGATCTGGAGGTAATCTTGCCGGCGGCCATTGCGCAGCTGGATGGTCACGCCGCCGATGAGAGATTGCCCGCCTTGCCCCTGCGTGAGCTGGGGGCGGAACAGGTAGCACCACAGCTTGAAGTGCGGCGCGATCCCGAGGAAGGCCTCGCACAGCGTGATGAAGCATGCCATGTGAAGCATGGCGTTGGGATTCAGATGTTGAATCTCCAAGCCGTAGAAGAAGAGAAGCCCCCGCACGAACGGATGCAGGGGGAGGCCGAACCCGCGCTCATAGAAGGGAGCGAGAACGACGACCTCGTTCCCTTGAGGATCAGGCAGGCTACCGAGCTCGGGAAGCCGCGACCCCGACACCGCCCGGGGGGAAGGAAGCCTTTCTTCTCCAAGAGCGCCAGGCGCGTCCTGGGGGTTGTGCACCGGGGGAAGGAAGCCATCGGCGGCGGCAAAGGAGCACGTGGAAACCGACGAAGAACGCGAGGAAGGAGAAAGCAAATGGCAGCAGCGAAAGGGAGGCAAGCGAGGCAATCTAATCCTCTCCTCTCCCCCTATAAACCCGCGCAGAGGATAACCACGAAACGAAGGGCAGGCGGACGTGGAGGGCCATCAATAGGCCTATCACTACGCGCTTAATGCCACGACCCTCGGCGTCCCCTCGAAAATGGGACCACGATCACGCCTCGGCTTCCCTCGAACGGTGCGAGAAGGCAGAGAGATGGGACAGCCCACCTCCCTCAAAAGGTACGACCCCTCAGCTACCCCGCTTGCATTAACTGAACTGGCAGGGAGCCGGCGTCGACGAAACGACACGCGGATGGGTCCTCCACGCCAGAAAAATCCCGGGTAAGCGTAAACATGATTCCAAATCTATGCACAATCCAACTTAAATCAGCGCGCAGAGCGAGGGACGGTCGGCGGCAAGCTCCCGAGCGAGCTACATGCCAAGTGAGCCGGCACAAGGCCATTTGCCCCGACCGTATCCGAGACCATACCTCAAACTCTCTTGCGGTAACCTAGCTGATGGGGTGGCCACGTGGCCCCCATTTGGGCAGACTCCTGACCAAAGGGCTGAAACAAGATCGAGTAAGGAAAGGTTCTTTCAATGAGATGCCCCCAGCGGGTCGAGCCCCTCAACGGGATAACTCGCCACGACCGTTCCAAACCGGAAAAAACCGTCGGATCTCACTCGGACTACCCGCTATTAACTCGACGGCCGCCACACCCACGCCAACCTGGCTGGTGACGGTCGGCCCAACCTTCAAAAGGTCAAACGAACAGGCCTTCCGGAGGGGGACGCGCCAAGAGTCCCATCCGAGACTGGGTGCTCGGAAAATTCTCCTGAAAACCAGACGATGGTTTGAAGGGCAGAACGTATGCGATACCCATAACGGCTTCACACACACAACAAGTCTCTGAACAACCCCCGAACGATTCCTCACGAAATCACTCGGGGGCTCGGGGGCTACTGACGGGGGAGAAAACAAAACCCCAAGGAAAGAAGCCCGTGAAAGGACTGCACAGGCCCAGATCGAAGGCCCACGGCCCTAACCAAACGAACGGCGACCGGGGAAGCGAGCCAACCCGACCCTCGCCCCGTATGCTCGTACAGGGCGGAGGCGGCTGACCTTCCTGCAAGGCGGCCGACCCTCAGATCGAGGCTCGGGCGAGGCGGAGAGCCCCGACCTATGCCGCGACCGACGGTGGGACCCGCCGGCGTGCGTCCCGCGACCAGGCAGCGGAAAGTCTACTGATGGGACATCACGCTGCCCTCCTGCTCTCACGCCTGCTGCGACGTGACGACCATATGCTGCCACCGACTGCCAAGCGCACGCCCGCGCACGTGCTCATTGCAACAGGACGGGCCATCAGCCGCCTGACGCCGCACGTCTGGAACACCCCGCTACGACAGGGCTAGGGGAATGACACCGGGCTATGTTTGACCTTATAAAGGGGGACACCTGGCGAGGCCTGGCGAGACCAGCGCGACCAAACAAGCGCAAGGGTCAGGGCCACCGAGCCCCGCCTCGTACGGCCCTACAAGTCAGAAGGCGACCGACCAAACTCCGCCCCCCGCTGGGACACGACGGTGCACGAGGCGCCGTTACGGACAAATGGAACAACTCGGCAGGGACGTTCCGTGGCCGGATAATCCGCCGTCTATCGTCACGCCCGTCTGACGCCAGGAGCTAAAGAAAGGAAGCCAGGACGGACGAGACGGAACACCACCTCCATACGACCCTTTGACCCTGTGAGAACAAGAGCGTTCGCAGGTACACCGAACCCTGGGCACGGGTTAGCTACAGGATCCCGGACAGACGACCTCACCGCACGTGACAAGAGCGCCCCAGTATGCACGGACTTCTGGCAGGACTCTTGTAATAAAGGGACACGTGTCAGGGTCCCTTCCCTCCTCTCTGTATCTATTTTTTCCTTCTTCTTTCTCCCTGATACTGTAACCTCCCCCTTTGAACTATAAAAGGAGGGGAGGCGCTCACGAGTGGGAGAGGGGCAACATATATCACACCAAGAGCATAAGGGCCGAGCAACAGGGAGACTCCTCCTCACTGCGCTCGCGCTCACTGTAACACCCCCACACATCTCATAATCCAAGAGACACACTCCACTGGACGTAGGGTTTCATCCCGAACCAGTATAAACCTTCGAGTCTACCGGCTCACCATTCGGAGCGAGTCCGTGCTGTCATCCCCCACCGAACAACAAATCTACTGCTTGTGTCACCCCGGTTCCCGGAACCACGACATTCTTGCATGCTAGACTAAGGTTTAGGTTTGTGTTGTCCTTAAGTTATCTGAATCTTGCTAGATTTGCCGATGCTATAAGCTTGTCTTAGGTTCTGATATAAGATTAAGTTAGTTCTCACCCTATGATTAAGGAAGAACTTTAGTGTTTAAGTTCTCACTTGAACACTAGTTTAGCATGCCATCTTACCCACGCAGCTCTAGTTGGTAGCCTCTATTGGTGATAGCTCTAGGGAGCCTCTATATTCCATTCCGTCGTTCGGTAAGCCTGTAGGTGTTAGCCAGTTGCCATTCAGTTGGCCAACTATCTACCCCCGTGCCTCCTCTATATTCGCTCGACACAAGATCCTAGTTTGTATTTAGTTAATTTAGCTCAACCACGAATACTCCTTTCCAGTAGCTAAGAAATAGAATTTGGATATCTTAATCTCACTCATTGTCCTCCCAGATAGCTACCTAGTTGCTGACTTCTTTAGTCCCTGTTTACTCTTCCCACCATACACTATCGTGTTTATCTTACCCCCCGTGTAAGAATAGCTGGTATTTATCTAAGTTATATAGTACTATTGAAAGTTCGACATATCATTCCACCTATTCGCCCTTGTTTCCCTGTAGATTTTTACGATACTCGGAATACTCTGAGTGAAAAAGGTACATCGAATCTCCATGCGCTTGCGGAGCAAAATCTGTTACGCTAAGAGACATCAACAGGAAGCCTCTGTCCATCTTTCCTTATCTTGTTGTGGCCTAGATGTAGATGTATGTGGGTTGGGCCATTGCAATTGGGCTGGGCTATTTGCAAGTGTTTCTCCTATTTTTTGTTTTCTCTTTTTCTCTCCTCCTCCTGCTACTATTTTGTTATTTCTTAGTGTGGTAAGGTGTCACCTTGCTCGCCTAGGCATTCGGGCACGGGTGGCTCGCCGTGGCTTGCCTTACCGCCTTAAGAACCATGCTTGTTCATGTTTACTCTACTTTTCTTTTTGCTTTATTCATTTTAGTTTTTACTGTTTTTTCTAAACGTTTCAGCCTCCAGCGTATGTATTTGAAAATAGGAGAAGTACAATTTTTTAAGATGAACAAATACCATATGTTTTTATTTCATGTTGTTTTTTAGCTGCAAAACGTTCCACCCTCCAACAAATGTATATGAAAATTGTAGAAATGATTTTTCAAGTTGAACAGATAACGACTATGCTCTCAATAAGATTAAGCAGAAGTTAAGAGTTCACAAGTCAATTGTGAGATATTATACACATAATATAATATACCTTTTTATTATTTTATATTTGCTTACCGAATTACTCAGCAAATTTATATTTGTTTTACCAAATTACTTAATAGTTTATACCGATACATATACATAATAACTAGTGTGGTAGGCCCTATGTGAAAGTCCTGGGCCACCGCTGCCTGACAAAGATCTCCATGAGACGAACGTCATGGTACCCTTGGATTTCGCCGGAGATGGCTGTACATGGAGGTATTGCTCGATGGATTTGGAGCAACTTCCACACTTGTTTTATAGATCTAGGATTTGGGCCATTTTCAGAACTTTTTTTGAGATATAATTCTAGAGTTAGTATTCGGGTCCAAAAATCCTCTTATGGTTCAAAAAATTGTAGGAAAATCCCAGATAGGTTTCGGCACCTAATGAACTCAAATATAATATTTAAAGCTCATGAAAAGATTCATAAGAGTCTCCAGTAAATAGAATTAGCTCCAAGAAATATGGGAAATGCTTCCAGTGCCATCTAGAAAATTCCTAGAAACAACTTGATGATACCTGCAATAAGCCAGAAAGAACACAATTTATCAATTGGTTTCGCAACGTGCAGATAGATGATGAGTCAGACTGGCTTTTCCTAGGGGATTTCAACTTTTATCGCTCTATAGCAAGCAGAAATAGACAGGTTGGAAACTACAATGATGTGTTACTCTTCAACGAAGCTATAGGGTACTCCCACTCAAAGGAAGAGGCTTCACTTGGAGCAATATGCAGCAGGAGCCACTCTTGGAACAGTTGGACTGATTTTTCATCTCCCCACATTGGATACAATCCTACCCTAATTCCATTGTTGTTCCTTTAGCTAGGCCAATCTCGGATCATGCTCCTTGTCAAGTTGTGATTAGCACCGACATTCCAAAAGCATCCACCTTCCGGTTTGAGAATTTCTGGATTGACCATCATGGTTTTTTTGACACAGTGGTCACCTCTTGGAATTGCAGTCAAAGGGCTTCTTTGAGTTCAGCTGCTAAATTCAAGAAACTTCGCTATGATCTTAAAGTTTGGAGCAGGAACCTTTCTCAGCTCAACACCCGCATAGAAAACTGTCAAAAAGTTATTCTTTTCTTGGATGCTTTGGAGGAATGCAGAACTTTAACTAACCCGGAGTGGAACCTTAGAAAGATTGTTAAAAAAACAAAATCTACTGTTGCTGGCCACTAAAAATGCATATTGGAAGAAAAGATACATTGTGAATCGTGTAAAATTTGGGGATCAATGCACTAAATTCTTTCATGCTATGGCCACAGTATCATATAGAAGAAACCACATTGCCCAGTTCAAGAACAGGGATGGGTTCTTTTTATCAGATCATGACAACAAGGCAGCCATCATCTTGGAGGATTTCAAAGAACGGATGGGAATATCTGACAGCCCAGTCATGCTTTTTGATCTGGCCACCCTTATTCCAGTGGTAGAAAACTTAGAGGATTTAATTCTGTCTATCACCACAGAAGAGATAGATGCAGTCATCAAGAATCTACCATCAGATAAAGCCACAGGGCCAAATGGTTTCAATGGTTTATTCTTAAAGAAATGCTGGTATATAATCAAGAATGATTTCTACAGACTTTTTACTGATTTTTTGCTGTCAATATTGAGATTCAGTGTCTTAATAGCTCCTTCATCACCTTGGTGCCAAAGATTGACTCTCCTTGGACTACTAATGACTTCAGGCCTATCTCCCAGATAAACTGCTCTCTTAAGGTTATCACAAAAATCTTGGCAAACAGATTTCAGTCAGTGATCTTAAAATTTATACACCTTTACCAGTATGGCTTTATCAAAAGCAGAAGTATTCAAGATTGCTTAGCCTGGAGTTTTGAATACATTCATTAATATCATCAATCCAAGAGAGAAATTATCATACGTAAACTGGATTTTGCCAAGGCATTTGATATTGTCGAGCATAATGTCATAATTCAGATGATTAGTGCACTTAGCTTCCCAGAGCAGTGGATTGGTTGGATTAGAAGTATCTTGAGCTCAGGTTCTTCATCAGTACTCCTAAATGGGGTGCCTGGTGTGATGCCCCAGGCATCTCAAGTGCACTACATCAGCATCATTGACTTATTTGCACCATCTCATGAGCATCTCCTTGAATGCATGAATGAACTTAGGTAAAATGAAGTGAATTAACTCAGTTTTTCCTGAATAGACCTCTGATCTTGTCACTATAACTTTAATACTTTGTGAATTAGATAACACTTTCTATACCAAACCTGTAGACAATTTCATGCTTGAGAACTTTGGTATTTTGTATGTTGTCATGCATAATGGTTTGGATATGGTTTTGGGTCATTTTATGTCAATTTGTCAAATCTGTCAAAACATGACCTGTGTAGTAAATTCAAATTTCCTTGACCTACAACCATAATCTTGCAGAACTTTATTTGACAAAGATATAGCTCATGAAATTCTTAACAACTTTTGTATAAAACTCTTTTTATGTAAGTGAATATAAAATGGACATTTAGAATTTCTAAGCTGAGAGGTTCAGTTGGTCAAACCTGGGTCAGCAACTTAAATTCAAAATTAAACAAAAAACTTCAACAGAACTTAGTATTCAAGTTTATAACAAAGTTGTAGAATAACAAATTTATAAAGTTTCTTGTATTTTACATTTTCACTAACTTGGCCTCTAAGTAGTTGAAATATGCGCATTTCAAACATGGCTCTTAGCAGTCAAACAACATTTTTCATTTTTCCCGAGTTTCTTCCCTTTTTGTCTCGCTTACGAACGGGGCCCATGCTGACCGGGCTCAGGGACCGGCTGCCACGCGGCCGCCGGCGTACGGCCGACGCCGCGGCGCCCTGCCTGGCCTGCCCGCGCCCCAGGCCTAAAGGCGAGGCTGAGGCTCCTTCTCCTCTCCCTCTCACTCGTTCCCTCCTGTTCTCTCTCTTTTTTCTCTGTTCTCCATCGCTGGCCACCATTGCCGAGCTTTGGAGCTCGCTGCGCTCGCCGTTACGGCCATCCCCGCTCCTCCACACCACCGCACCGGCGCTCCCCATCCTCCCCTCCACCTAATCCCACTAGTCTAGGCCTCCGAGACCGCTCCACCGCCGCATAGTCCGCCGCTGAACCTCGCCGTCCGCGAGCACCATCGCCGGCCTTCCTCCGGCCATCCCCGTCGCTGCAGTTAGCAGGCGTAAGGATCCTCGCGCCCTCCTCTCTCTCCCTGGCCATCCGCAGCAGGCTCCCGCGCCCCGCAGGGCCAGATTCCGGCCGCGCCGCCGGATTCCTCTCGAGAGAGAGGAGGAAGAAGAACAGGAAGAAGACGGCCGTTTTGCATTTTAGCCCTCGGGTTTCGGTGTAATAATATTTTCGTTCGTGTGCTGTTGCATGTATCTTGTAGACCTCGCGTTTTAGCGCCTGGGTCTAAGGTTAATCATGTATAAGTCCTTGGATTCTGTAGGTCTGTTCAAATGTCTTTTCATGAGCTGTGAAGTTTGGAAATTCATAATAAATCAAATAAAAATCCTAAAAACGTAAACTCAGTTGCATTGTGCTCCTCTTGAGTGGATCTACAGAATGGATATGACGTGGATCTATGGAATGACCATCTTGCCCTTGATTTCTTGCATGCATGTTGAGAGCAAATAAATGGTAAAAGTGGATTAATGGACTCCAAAAATTATGAAACTTGGATAGTAGCTGTGTAATGATATTTAGGCTCTGTGTGATTTTTGTTAACCCTAGCATATATTGCCAAATTACTGTTTTGCCCCTGTGCATGTATTTTGTGCATTTTTTTAAAAATAAAAATACTTGCTACATGAAAACTGCTCCAAATATTGTACTGGAATTTGTGGACACTCCACATGTAGCTTGTTGTAAAAGTTTGAACCCCTGCATGAAAGGTTTTGTTTTGAAAAGACCAAATATTGCATGTTAAAATGAATAATAGGAAAAGATGACTTTATTGTGCATAATAAATTCAAGGAAAGATCTGAGTGCATGATTGTTAAATATTGGCTCCAAAAAGTAGTTTTGTGGATTTTATTGCTACTGTTTTGAGTGTTGTTTGAAATAGGTTTAGATTAAGACCCCCTTTGGAATGCAGGATTTTTACAGGAATTGTGCAGGAATTTCACAGGAAACAGTTCAATTTCACATGAAAATCGCAGGAACAGGAAATTTTTCCCGCATTCCAAACGGGGCCTAAATGGGCAGAATTTATTTAAATATCAAACTATGTCGAAATGGCTTGCCGATTTTTCTGCTTGCTGACAATGTATTACTAGGTTCACTGTAAAAGTTTCATGTCCAGAAATCATTTCTATGAATTACGATAAATCAGAGAAGATAAATGTTAAATAAATTGAGGGAATTACTATAATTAAATTATACTCTTTTATTTCTCGAATTTAGTTGATGATATTGTATAGTGGTTACCTGCATGTCATAGATGTTTTGGCTCATTTGGTATGGTCTAACAGCCTGAAGTCAAAGTGGGCGTTTTTATGATTGAATAAACCTATTGCAAAGTATAAATTGGAAGGCGTCATTTAAATTAAAACTTCTCGTGTGCATACCGGGTGATTTACTTGTTGTATGATATACTTGTTTATCAACGTATGTGCATGCCATAGATAATATGTGCCTAATCGATCAATATACCTACCTCCAGAATGAAACTAACAAAGGAAAATAGAGAATACGAGATTAAGTACCATTTATCTTGTATGGTTGACCCTGCTAAATATAAACATTGATGTTTGCCTTTGGTTGTGTTTTAGGTCAAATTTGGAACTGCTGGGACATGGGTTGGTGGTTTAGTGGTTGAAGTTTCAGACTTGCTTCAATTTTGATGACTCTAGTTTCTGTGAAGATTGGTATGATCTTTTATACTTGCACAACTAAAAGAGTTGCATTGTAAAAATTGAATCATGCATAAGCATCATGAATAACCATTGCATTCACATCCATGCATATAAGGTATTAACTACGGTAATCTCTTGAGCAGGAGTTTGTTTTCCATCAAGATAAAGACAACATGTCGCTGATTAATCCGTCCCTGCTTCTAGGGGTTGCCTGGGGCAAAGCCCCACAACCTGGCAAACTAACCTAGATTAGGTAGGCAGGACCATGATTTTCCTAGCCAATATGATCTTGTTTGATTAGTACGCATCTGCATTAGAAGTTGATTGGAAACATCTGCAGTAGACTCCTTGGCCACCTTGGCGCTAGCACCTATATATAGAGTTCGTAGGCCGAGTATGCATAAAATTTCTAGGTGCGAGTAGACACGAGTGAATTGGAGTCACTCGTCACGTAGGTGAATTCAAAATCATAAAAATCTTACTATTGTGAAAATCATTAAATATACTTATGTTTTAAATGGAGACCGGGTGGAGATTTTATGAGTTATTTATTGTTTATGGTATTGTGCATTGGACTCCGCCGAGTCGTATAAGGTCAGTTTGCTGGTTGTCTGCTGATTGGCATAATATTGTTAGAATGCTTATCCGGGCCGTGGGACAAAAGTCTAACTTGTGCTATCCGAAGAACAGAGACTTTTCTACCATGGGCCTGGGGGCGCTTGACTCATGGGAGGGCTGACCCGGGCGTGGTATTGCTCCTGTGGGGCCTAAACCTGGGGAATGGCTGGTTGGAATCGAACTTGGGATGAGACAAGTGGAGATGGGTACTATATATGGGAACGCGATGGCCAGTAAGCATATACCCTTGGCATTTTTAGTTATTCTCAGGAATTTAAAAATCGATTCGAATCACTGATACTCACCAGGTGTGAGAATGCCAATATCACTGCCGGGCAACGTAGTAACTATCTGAACATATTACATTATTATTCATGTTTTCAAATTCCACTTGATTGTATTTGTATGATTACATTCCTGCAAGTTATTATTACGATAATATATGCTCATGTTGAAACTATTTACTTTATGTCAATATATCACTATTTAAAATCTATGGCTAAGGATATAATGCTAGTAAGCAAGTTTTGCGTCAGCCGTAAGCCATTCCATTAAGTCATACTGAGTAATTAGTACTTAGGTTTGCCCTCACATTTTGAGCGCAGGTACCAATGACATCTGGACAGTTGCTTGGAGGAGGATAGTACCCGTGGGCTCGGTGCTGCTCACCTTGTTCACGATTGCATGAAGACTACTTCTTCAAGTTTTATGTTTCTGCTATGAGATATTTGAACATATTTCCACTTTTAATTTAAACATGTATTTGAGAACCTGTATTTGGTTGGTAAGCACTTTAACTTATTTTTTACAATCAACTGCCTGTGATGATGTAACTGTGGCTCTTTCGAGACCTGGATGTGTGTGATGTCGGTATCCTCGGGTGATGGTTACATCGAGTGCCCTTTGGGGTAGCTCGACGGACTACCAGGTTTAATTTGATCTAAGTGCACTGCGAGCCATGTGGTGGCAGGTGTGCTTAGCTCAGGTTACATCGGCAGTTCCGCCACACTTGGTAAAAAGTTCATTTGTAAAAGGAGTGTTCGACAAGGGAATCCTCTCTCCCCTCTACTATTTGTCATTGCAGCTGAATTGCTCCAATATATTATTAATCAAGGTCTTCACAGAGGAATTTTCACCCTCCCCATCCAGCAAGCTAGATGTTCTTTCCCAATAATATAATATGCAGATGACACAGTAGTAATATTGAAAGCAGATGCAAAGCAACACTTTTGCCTAAAGACTATCCTCAACTCATTTGCAGTCTCAACTGGCCTCAAGGTCAACTTTGCGAAATCCCAAATGATCCCTATTAATGTCTCTCAGGAAAAGATGATAATTCTCTCCAAAAGTTTTGGCTGTCAGATAGGATCTTTGCCTTTTATATATTTGGGTTTGCCCTTTGGTATCACAAAGCCGAGAACCGAAGATTTTGCTCCTCTGATGGACAAGATAGAAAGAAGGCTTTCTTCCTACTCTCAGTTCCTCTCTTATTCAGGGAGGTTACAGATAATTAACTCAGTGATTAGTCCTACCATGATATATACTATGTCTACCTTCAAGTTACAGTCAGGGGTCACTGAAAATATAGATAGAGGAAACAATGTTTATGGAGAGGTAATAGTGATTCCACCAGAGGAGGAAACTTGGCATCTTGGCAGATGGTTCTAAAACCAAAAGATAAAGGTGGTCTTGGTATAATAGACCTGCACATTCAGAATGATGGTCTACTCTTGAAACAACTGCACAAGTTTCTCTCTAGGCAAGATACCCTCTGGGTGGGTACAGATGATCTGGGATAGCTACTATCAAGATAAAGTTCCTCACACTACTAGACCAGTGGGGTCTTTTTGGTGATAAGATATCATCAAATTATTTCACCTATATAAAGATTTGGCCACTGTACTTTAGGAGATGGAAGACCTACTCTCTTTTGGGCTGATCAGTGGCTTGATCTGCCTATACAACAACTGTTTTCCATCTTGTCTTCCTTTGCACTTGACCACTCTGCATCAGTAAGTGAGATCGTAAATGCTCCTGATCTGGCAATCATCTTCTTCTCACCTCTGTCGGTCCAAGCACATGAAGAATTCCAACTGTTGCAAGACATTATGGCAGACTTTTTGATTGATGAACACAGAAAAGATCACTGGTCTAAAGTCTGGGAAAGACCAACTTGCTATCTCTGAATACTACACACTCCAGCACAGAGACATTGCAGGCTCTCCTATTTTTCAGAAGCTTTGGAAGTCTAGGTGCACTCAAAGGACAAAATTCTTCTTCTGGCTAGTGCTAGTTGACAGGCTTAATACCAAGAGTATGCTAGTCCGACGCAATCTTCTCCCTCAGGATGAGGCAATCTGTGTCATGTGCAATAATCAAGCTGAAGAAACGAACTATTGATCACCTATTTTTTGAGTGCAGCTTTGCTCTACAATGCTGGGATTATATCAATTTCCCCTGGCAAATGAATCTAGAGTTGCAAGAAAGACTTTTGCTATTAGTTCAGGGATCATCAGTGCCCCTGACCTTGGAGATTTGTGTCATTGCCATGTAGGAGCTGTGGAAAACCCGTAACAGGAAAGTTTTTGATGGAAAGGTGGCTTCAATTCGTAGGTGAAAACATGCCTTTAAGGAGGAGGCTCTTTTGCAAAGTGCCTGTTTTAATCCAATGGCTGCAATCGTTGTAATAATGCATCCTTGGCTTATAGCACGTGCTTGTCCGGTAACAGCGCCTTGCCTGTGTGCAAGACTTGTGTCCGTGCTTTTCTTTTGTGTTTGGTACTAAACTTGGTCGGAAACTCTTAAATAAACACCTTTTTACTATGGAAACCTCCCCACAGTCTTTTTGGTCAAAAAAAAAATTAGCGCACTGGAAAGGCTCTCACGCTCAAAACACCATGCATACCAGTATGAATGCATCAACCAAGTTATTATCTATGATTCATTTTAGTTAATTAATTGAAGAAATTCATTAAAATATTATTTCCTGCGTGCTAAATCAGATAAACCCTTAGGAAATTACATTTAAGTTGTAGAAAATTTTATAAAGTGAAAATATGGGTGTTATGAGGTGTGTTCCTTTTTGTACTGTAGAGCATCGTATCATATACATATTTACCTCGCTGAGTTTGCACCGAATCCGTTTTTGTGATCCTTTTACTTCTGAAGTGAAAGCTTCCTTAGCCCTTTATTTATTACTGGTTCGCACTAACATATGGTTTGCACAACATACCATAATTTAATGCATGCAACATAGTGTGAAATCAGAATTAAATATCTTACCTATCACATTAGACTGACCTGTTCACGTGGGGACAAAAGCTCAGTGGGATTTCTAATATGTAACGAAGCCTAGCGTATACTGTTAGATTTACAATTGGCAGTATTAGATGTCATCTATATTTAGAAGTCTTAGGAGAATCTTATGTATCTAGAACTGCCATATGTATCCGGGCTGCCTTGCTCCTCAAATCTTGTACTCCTATATATTCGCCCCAAGGGCTCTGTGCAATACAATCATTCATTATACGCAATCCTTATCTTCTTACGTGGTATCACGAGACTAGAGTTTCTAATCCTATAGACCTAGCTTCCGCACCACCGACGCGTGCCCCCAGGGAGATCTATCTCCGCCGGGGGCAGCGCCCTTGAAGGATGCGCCGTGCCGCGGATCCCTCTGGCCCGCCATGCTCGGCGTCCTCGTAGTTAGGATGCGCGGCCGGTCCCTCTGACCGCCGCGCTCATCATCCTCGAGTCCGCGGCAGATCGATCTGATCCTGCCGCCCGGCGTCGTCGTCGCGTCGTCACGCACAGCAAGCAACAGGTCGGACACTCACATGTGGATCCGCAAGTTGGGGCTTCTCCGTACGTCGCCGTGGTGGCGGCTGCGGACTTCGGCTTCGGTCAGGCTGCTCTGCGCGCCGCCATGGTGGCGGCTGCAAGTGCTGACTTGCCCGTGCCCCTCCTCCGCACCGTCCCCCTCCGCGCCGGTCGCCGTCCTCCGGAGCGTCATCCGCCTCCGCGTCGGCCGCCGTCCTCTGCCGCATTGCCCCTCCTCAGCACCGCCGCACCGTCCCCTTCCGCGCCGGTCGCCGTCCTCCGGAGCGTCGTCCGCCGTCCTCCGCCGCGTCGCCCCTCCGCTGCTGCGGCTCCTCGCCTGGATCCGTGCCCCTCCTCCACGCCGCACGGATCCGGCGGCGGCAGGCCGCGTCCGCCCCTCTCCTCCGGCAGCGGCAGGCCCCGTCCGCCCCTTCCCTCCGGCGGCGGCGGTCTGCGTCCGCCCTTCTCCACCAGTGGCAGCCGCACGTCGTCTCCGCCCCTCCGTCGCGCGCCGTGGCCCTGCCTCCTGCTGCGCCCTCCCCGCGTCTACTCCCGGCAGGGTCGCGCCTTCTCATCGTCGGCCGGCCACCTACGCCCCGGTCCTCTGCTCTCTGTCTCTGTTTCCTTTTCTCTCGTGCAAAGGAGGATGAGACTGAGATGAAGAGCGGATGGGCTACAGGCACTCATGATGTGTACCCCGATCTACTGCTGCTGATGCTGTGTTTTCTTTTTTCCCGGTCTATGATCGGGATTGCGTCCCCACCGCCCACTGCCCGTCGACTCGCGCGTCATCGACATCGGCATCGGCACTGCCGGCTTTCTTGTCTTCTTCGACCGTGCAACGGTGTGGCCTGCAGCGTAACCGGAACGCCTGCTTGGGCCGCACCTCTCTTTGTCTGCACGTCGACCTACGTCGGCTCATCGTCACCACCACCGATCGGGAGGCTCCACCTTCGCTTTCGCCATCGTCGTCTCCGCCTCACACGCCGTCGGCTTGATCAACCGATTGCGTGCGACCACCCTCCCGAGACGTGTGTCGTCTATCACGCGATGCTTCGCCAAGCAAGAGGACTGCCACCGCATCGCCTCCTCGGGCAGCAGCGTCGCCGCCTGTCGTCGTCCTCACCGTTGCATCTCCATGCTGTCGACTTCTATCGATGCGCGTCTCTCGCGCATGGTCTTCTTCAGCTGTTCGAGTTCTTCGCCAACTTCAAGCACCGCCGTTGCGCTACAGTGGCGTCATCGAGGACCTCCTCCTTGAGCGTCATGGCCGTCTCGCCGCTACACCTCCAGGAACCTCGATGAGTCACCACGACTACCTCTTCGCCTTCGTCCAACACAACCTCATCGCCAGCGTCGCCGTCTCGTCCTCGCCTTTTTCGTCCACTCCGACAACCGCGGGCTGCATCGGCACCTTCTTCCTCGCCGTTCTTCTGCGCACCGTGACCGTCGTTGAGGCCTTCTCTGCTGGTCCCTTTAGACGCTGACACATGGTTGGGGCCTGAAGGTAGGACCGACGCCTAAGAGGGGGGGTGAATTAGGATTTCTAAAAACGAGGCTCACTAAAAACTACAACTACTAAGCAAAACCTATGCAAGTAAGTCTAGCTATGTTCACTAAGGTTTTGCTAAGTGTTGCTACTTCTACCGTGGCCAAGACTTGCAACCTAGTTCTACCTAGAAACTAACCTATCAAGCTAGTCTAGCAAAGTAAGCACATAATTGCAAGAATGTAAATGCGGAAGCTAAAGAGATGGGATAGAGAATGCAAACTCCCGATGACGATGATGGTAGCACACAATGAAGATACGGAGATTTTTTTCCAAGGTTCGGGGAGACTCACGGTCTCTACCCCCTACTCCTCGTTGGTGCTCCACTAAGGGCTTTACACTCGCGTAGTCCTCAAAGGAATACAGCCTCGCCTTTGCAAGGGTGGAGGTTGGCAAAGTGACTTCCGCAGAAGTCAAGCAACCCCGGTCGGGTCTCCGGATATCCTCGGTACACACCCACCCGAGCCTATCTCTCGCGTGGTCCTCCCGTACCACGGCCTCGCCCACGCAAGGGTAGAGGATGGATAGGTCGCTGGGGTCTTCTGAGTCCTTCTCGTGGAGCTACACCGCCGTCTCCACTATGGGAAGCTTCGGCCAACTAGCCGAGGGCCTTCCTCCCTCTCACAAGATGGTGGCGGCCACTCCACACTCCGGAGGGTCTCGCAAGACTTACAGCCGCACTTGATACAATGTCGTGCACGCAGGCACGGATACTAGACAAATAGGCCTAAGCCAAGATGCTAACAAGCTCTTGCTATGCCGGGATGTGTCTATTTGCTCATATGGTGGTTGGGCTCTCAAATGGTGGTGCTACACTTCAAATAGGCATGAAGGATGTGTATCAACACTTGTGCTAGCTCAGTATACTCCAACCACCATGAAAAGGCCGGCCAAGGGGGTATATATAGGCCTCACCTCCAAAACTAGCCGTTGGGGGCTTTTTCAGCTTTTCTGCGTACCCACCACCGGACTGTCCGGTGCATGTAATCTGCCCCCTCTTTGAGTCGACTGTTGCTCTGACAATGTGACCGTTGGAGCCACCGGACTGTCCGGTGGCACGACCGGACTGTCCAACGGTGAGCCACCGGACTGTCCGGTGCGTTGTAGCGCCGGGTCTTCAATCGTGATTGTCTTCGGTTTATATCGTCCGGTGGCACCGTCGGACTGTCCGGTGGTGAGCCACCGGACTGTCCGGCGGTGGGTTTTGTCCCGGACTTTGTCTCTGCCTTCTCAGTTTATATCGTCCAGTGATGAACCACCGGACTGTCCGGTGCATGGAATTTTGCACCGGTTCTTCAGCTTTTGGCTTGGCTCCTTGTAGGCACCGGACTGTCCGGTGCATGCTTTTTCTTCTGTTCTTGAGCCAAAAAATCGGCCCGTTGACCGGTCAGCGGGACCGCCGAGTCAGACCTTTGCTTGCAACTTGATGGCGGTTTGGGTCTTTTCTTGTGTCTTTTAGATTCTCCTTTGAGGTGTTTGTACCCCAAGTCCACCCATTACACCCTGAGACTTTAGGCAAAAACACTTGCACACAAATATTAGTCCCATGGCACGTGTTGTCAGTTCAACCACCAAAATCACATATGGAAACTAAGTACAAGGCTTAGGGCCCATTTTACTTACAGGGCCCTCTACCTAGTGCGTCCGGTATTGGCAACACCGGCACGTGCCTTCATTCACGACGTGTTTCCAGGCCTAGCAAACCTGGAGCACGCCTCGTCCACGACGGTTTGATAGCATCGTCCTCAGCATCGGCTTCTCCTTCTGCGACTGCCTCGACTGTGTCGCCGTCTTCGTCTATGGCGCCCTTCTCCTGCGCCACCCTCACCTTGGCACCCCTTGGTGCATTGCGGGCCTTCCCGCATGCTGCGCCTGCGCCCGCGACTTGTGCGGCTTATCTTCTTCGGCAACCTCGACAGCTACATCGACCACAGCTACTCTACGCACGGCACCTCGACAACGGCTCTGCGCCCTTGCACTTGGCTACCTCGACATTATCGGCACAAAGGGCTAGTGTCTGCATGAGCTCCTTTTGGGTTTTCTTCTCCAGTCTTGCCTTTGCACCGCGACACAGTTACGACTGCGGGAGGATGTCAGCTCTTCGGCTGATTCTCCAGTCTAATCGTCTGCGATGCTCTAGCTACGACTGCGGGGGATGTTAGAAGTACAATTGGCAGTATTAGATGTCGTCTATATTTAGGAGTTTTAGGAGAGTCTTATGTATCTAGGACTGCCATATGTATCCGGGGTGCCTTGCCCCCTAAGTCTTGTACTCCTATATGTTCAACCCAAGGGCTCTATGCAATACAATCATCCATTACGCAATCCTTATCTTCCTGCATATACTGATACAGAATAAAAAGAATCGCTGCTCTGTTAAGGGAGGCCACACGGTCACCTGCATCTGGCAAAGTCAGAGCAAACATAAGCCAACTAACTTCAATCACAATGTCACAAATGGTTTATATATGCTTAGGAGTTATCTGGATCTATTAAGGCGTAGTCATTGCAGAGTATGCTAAGCGCAGCAAGGTGACGTCTTAGAAAATGAAAACAAATTTGGTTGGTCCTTTTTGTTATTCTAAAGCGTAACTTGTATGCATGGAGCTTGATGAGGCTTTATGCCACATATTATCATTTTTCTAGCCCTTATTCTTCTTCCACGTGTCTTTTTCTCCCTTTATTGGCACATCATTTTTTTCCAACTCTAGCCTTGCCTAATTTGTTTGGGAATAAAAGGCATTGTTGTTGTAAATGTAATTCACATGCACACATTTCATAAATAATTGGAAGCATGACATGCATGCCAAGGAAAACATGCATATACTGGTAACATGTTTTTTTTCAATAAAAGGAGTTTTATTAATTTCAAGATCCTGCATTCTGCATAGTAATATACTAGTAACAGTTAACCGTTAACACTAAAAAAACTACTATGGTAACTGCAGTCTGCAGGATGAAAATTTCAGATCCAATCTAGACTTGGGAAGCGGGCCTTCTTGAATCAAGTCTTGGCACAAGAATATAGAATCCCCAAGTCACCCAGCATCATATAAACAAATGAATGTCCACTTCGCACAGCCAAGTTGACTATTCAAAGTCTCTTTCCTGTGTTCAAATTTAAACTATCTTGCCCCTAAATTACTACTCCTAAAAGGTTTAAAGCTTGTAAACCCAATTGCTGTATAGCAATAAAACAGAGGTTGAACAACTTCGACAGGTTTAAAGAATGAAAGTTTAGTAATTACAAAACTCTGTTGGTAATGCCAAAGAAACATATGGGTGCAAGCAGTACAGCTATATCAACAGACATGGCTAAAGCACCCGCTAGCTTGACATAGAGTCATCCTCACCTTGCTAGCTCCTCTCTCTATTGGACCACCCCCAGCAAATGGAGAACGACAAGAAAGTGGCATCAAACGACTCGCCATTGGAGTACCACTTGCAGAAGTACCTCCTGCTCCTGGCCACTCTAGTTGCTGCGGTGACATATGCGGCAGGTTTCAATCCTCCAGGGGGAGCCTGGCAGGACAGCAGCCAGGGGTACCTCGCCGGTGAGCCCATCATTAGGACCACAGACTACCACCGGTACCTTATTTTCTACTACTGCAATGCTACCGCATTCGCTGCATCTATCGTGCTCATCATCCTCATTCTCATCCTTGCCATCATCCATGAGAAGAAAAGGTTATGGATCCTTGTCCTTCCACTGCGGTTAGTCATGGTGTTGGACCTGCTAAGCCTCATGGGGGCCTATGTGGCAGGTACCGGGCGGGATATGGCCACCTGGGTGCTGGTGACTGTTATCTTTGTCTCTGTATTGTTTCATATGTTGGTGGCTTCATGGTTTCATAGGAAACCACATAAGGAAGATAGTGTTAATGTGGTCAAAAGGAGGCATCGCAAGGTCCTGATGCTACTCGCGACATTCGTGACCAGCATTACTTACATGTCTGGACTAAGTGCTCCAGGTGGGTTTTGGGATAGCAGCCAGAAAGGTCACCGTGCAGGAGATCCAATCCTACAGGAACACCACTCCCGTCGCTTGAGGATGTTCTTCTTCTTCAACACCGTTGCCTTTGCTGCATCCCTTCTAATCATCATGCTTCTTCTAGACAGAAAGATGCGCAAGGGCGGCCTTGTAAGGTGTCGCATACTCTATTCATACATCACCGTTGCTCTTGTTGGCCTGGGGGGTGCCTATGCTGTAGGCAGCTGCCGGGAGATGAGCATTTCAATCTACGTGGTGGGTATGGTCGGTGCGGTCCTTGTGTTCATTTGCATCCAGGTGATCATACACTACTATCTACAAGAACCATCAGACAGGTAGTGAACAGATACCTGTTTTCATAAAATTATCGCCATATTTAGTTCCATCCTAACTTTTTGATGTGTGCAATTAACTAGGTCTGGACAAACTGGTTTAGAGAACTCAGCAAACGAATCAAATTCAGCATCACAGGGTGGACGACAAAGCGATGATGCAAGTGATAAATCTGATGGTCTAGAGAAGGCTCACTCTCTTGTTATACTGCTTGCCACCCTCGTGGCAACTGTCACTTACCAAGCAGCGCTGGTACCACCAGGTGGCATCTGGCAGGACGACCAGGATGGGCACAAGGCTGGTGACCCAATACTCTTATCCACTAACCCCAAACGTTACAAGGTGTTCTTCTACTGTAATTCAACAGCCTTTGTGGCATCCTTGGTCATCGTCATCTTAGTCCGGTATAAATCTCTGCTCAAGCACCATGCGCTGGAGAGGGCTATAATACTGGTCCTTTTCGGCCTCATGGGAGCATATGCTGCTGGGAGCTGCCGGGAAGTAAGCACATCCATCTACGTCATTGCCTTGGCTGGCGCTGTCCTAGTCTATGTGGTGATTCATCTTGTCTTCTTCTTCGTACCGGAAGACTACATGAAGCAAGGTGATGATGACAAGGTTGTGCACAAGAGGCGCAAGAGGTTGCTCCTTTTTGCAGTCTTGGGCACAACCCTCACTTACCAAGCTGGATTGACCCCACCAAGCGGCTTTTATGTTCAGGATCATGAATTTGGATGGCGAGCTGGTGACCCAATACTCTTCCACAATTATCCACGCCGTTACAATGCATTTTACTACTGTAACTCAGTAAGCTTCATGTCATCCATTGCCCTCATCATACTCCTTGCAAACTCTAATCTCTATAAGCCAGCCATACGAAGCTATGCTCTATCTGTTTGCACTGCGGCGGGCTTGCTTGGTCTCATGGGTGCCTACGCTGCTGGAAGTACGCAGCATCTGAAAACATCCTTCTATATTTTTGGGTTGGTGGCACTGGTCCTCTCACTAGTATTGATACTGTTGGTGATATATAGGAGAGAAGTCAAGGCAAAAGCTGGCACTGAAATGTCTAAAAAATCAGAAGATCAGAAAGAAGAAGCGAAGCAGCATGCCAGACGCAAATACTTGATGTTGCTGGGAGTTCTGGCTGCAAGTGTCACCTACCAGGCAGGCCTGAACCCACCAGGGGGTGTGTGGCAACAAAATAGCAATGGCCATGCTGCAGGCGACCCTGTCATGCAAGACAACAGGAAGCGCCACTACATTGCCTTCTTCTGCAGTAACTCCATTTCCTTTGCAGCGTCAATTGTTGTCATCATCTTGTTGTTACTGAGGTCCCTGCAGAAGTACAAGTTGTGGCTGAACGTGATGAACATAACGATAGTGCTGGACTTGATTAGCCTCCTGGTAGCTTACGCTTCTGGCTCCACCATAGAATGGGAGACTTCCGGACACATCATCGCACTGATCGTACCTGCTGCTCTGGTATTAGCTGCAATCTATATGCTGCCATCATTCAAGCCAGAAAGTTCTGATCCGCCAATGTCCTCCTCAGCAATAGTGTAACAGGTTTCAGTCATTTAGAACAGATGTTCTCCATGTGTTTTCCGCCCCATTTCAGCTATCCGGCTCTCCACCCATCCTTGACCTATGCTAGTCGTTTTATTCCTCCCCCTGTCCACTACATATCTGGTCACCTTCGGATGATTAGCACTGCTGCTTTGCTCTTTCTAGTCTCATTGTTGTATTTTTTTTCCCCCTCATCCTAAACTTGTTATCTACTAGCCACTATTGGATCGCCATAATAAAGTATGTAATGATACATTGTATGCATATGGTATCCACAACATTTTGCCATTCTACATCTTAATTGTTTGTGAGTAAAGGTTTATAGTTTCACAGATCTCAATAGCAGTGTTTAAAATAGCCGGCTATGTACTTTAGCGGCACCAGTTTGCAGAGGCTAAAAAGGCTATAGCCGGCTATAGCCTCCCGCTAACACCATTTAGCGAATTGTGAAAATTAGAAACCAATAACTAACGAATAAGTGGATTCGCTTGCCTAGTTCTTTGTCCGCAGGGGCCATGTCGTCAGCTTCAGCTGTGCTGGTCTTCCTGCCACCGCAGCCGGCCGCAAGATAGCAAGCAATCCAAGCCGCCGCCGCTGAACGCAGCCCTCCTGCCTCGTATACGTAAACTGGGCTGTGTACAGTAAAATTTGAGACGGCCCACTAACATTTTGGCCCAACAATCCTAGTGAACAGCTAAGTTGGCGCTAACTGACTACTCATTTCGCGGATTTAGCCGGATAATAGCGGCTATTAGCGGGAAAAATCGTTTAGTGCTAAATGATGCATAGCCTAGCGTCTACCCTGTCCAGAGGCTATAGCCGGCTATAGCGTTCCGCTATAGCCAACTATTTAAAACCTTGCTCAATAGTAGTACTTACTTATCAATAAGGAGGAATGAGATGGCTTTGGCTCCAAACGACAGATCCCAATAGGCTGTGGTCCCTTTTCCCAATCAAGTTGCAGGATTGTGTGCATGCCTTCTTCTCAATGGCAGTTGAAACCATAATTGGTGATGGAGGGCAAACCCTTTTTTGGAAGGACAGATGGCTGCATGGCCAAAAATTAGAGGATCTAACACCCAACCTCTTCGCCTCTGTCCCCACTAGACGGGTCAACCGACGCACTGTCAAGGAAGCCCTCTCAAACCATCTTTAGATTCAGAATATTCAAGGGGGTTTCTCGGTGATTACGCTATCTGAATACCTGAATCTTTGGAATCTTCTTGTAGAGGTGGAACTGCAAGAGAATGTTCAGGACACACATCGATGGAGACTCACATCATCTGGCCAATACTTGAGTAAATCAGCTTACATAAATCTTTTTCAGGGGTCCATAGTCTTTGAAGCTTGGGAACGACTCTGGAAATCTTGGGCACCGAACAAATGCAAATTCTTTATGTGGCTGGTGTTACACAATAGATGTTGGACAGCAGATCGGCTAGCCCGACGTAATCTACCACATCTGGCTGCTTGTCCTCTATGTGATCAGCAAGAGGAGACAATTGGTCATTTGTTAACAAATTGCGTCTTTGCAAGACAGTTCTGGTTCCTTCTCCTCAATTATTTCAGCTTGCAAGATTTGGCACCTACAAATGAAGATGGATCCTTTGCTAGGTGGCAGCAGATTGGGAGTCAGAGAGTTGGGTCCGAAACTCGAAAAGGTTTCAATTCCATCGTCATGTTAGGTTCCTGGAGCTTGTGGAAACATCGGAACACCTGTGTTTTTTATGGGGCTTCCCCTAGCTTGGACAGGGTGCTTTTGCTTGCAAAGGAAGAGGCGCAGTTCTGGAGTTTGGCTGGGGCTCGGGGGATCTCCTCCTTGACAGCCTTCCAGCGGGGTTAGCTTAGACTTGGTCGTTTTGTTTTTGGTTTTTGATGGAAGTGTGCGAGTTTTGTATTTTTTTTCTCCTGGCTGCTCGCCTAGTTGTACTGGGGCTCTTTTTCCCCTTTCTTTCTTCTATTAATACAACGATACGTAGCTCTCCTGCGTATTCGAGAAAATAAGGAGTGCCTAGGGATCGCTTGAGTCTTTCCAAAAATCCCAGCACTCTACTTTTTTTCAACCATTCACCTTACATCAGACACCAACCAAGCTTCATCTCTTTTTCAGGATTGTTCCTCCTTGCAGGATGCCCCCATCCTGCTTGTTAGCTCTTATCTCTAGCGGTTAGAATGCTGGATCCACCTCCACCACGCTAGCCCAATCGTTGTAACCCCTTGATCATGGCACTGTCCAAGCAGTCTCGTCCACCTTCCTAGGAAGTTGCCACCGCGGCCTCACCGCCCTGCCCCCACGCTCAGCACCACCCTGCTATTGGTAACATTCCTCTACTCGCACCATACTCCATAGAGCCCTTAGACTAAACCCCTCACACCCCAGACCCCTAATCTCGCCAAAGTTTTTGTTGGGGTAGAGGAAGACACACTCAAATCAAAGTGCAGACGTGGAGGAAGCAAAAGTCAAGTGTTGAAGAGACACAAAACACTTGCATCATAGTTCTTCCCAAACAATAGAACTAGAGGCCGACTCACTTGTAGGACTGTAGGCTGCGACTAGAGGGGGTGAATAAGAGCACTTAAAAACTCAAACTCAAACCCTCGAAACTCAATTGCTCTAAAAAAATAGCTAGACATCGTCCACTGAACAGATACGTATCTAGCTCACAACAGAAGAAACTTGGCTCAACGACCACTAAAGATCGCAAGACAAGAACGAGCTAAAACACTTGCAAAAGTGATTCACCAGCCACTCACCGCACCAAAATGTCTCACACTGATATACATGCAAAGAGTATGGGCATGCAGCGATAACACCAAAGCAAAGTTATAGCAACCACACGGAAGCAAGAAACAAAGAGAAAGTTGGCTGCCCTGGCCCTGCCAAAGTGTCCGGTACACTCTGTCGGACTGTCTAGTAGGAAGTCTAGTGACACAGGACTATCCGGTAGTAAAGTCCGGTGGAAGCCAGAACAAAGGATGACGCCGGATTGTCTGGTGGAATGTCTGGTGACATAGGACTATCCGGTGGGAAAGTTCGGTGGCATAGGAATGTCCGATGGGAAAGTCCAGTGGAAGCCGGGACACAGGCCGGCGCCGGATTGTCCGGTGGAACCCTGGAGCCTGAGTTCCCAAAGTCAAAACTTACCAAATCTTCTCCAACTTCCTAAGATTTGACACAGACTATCCAAGCTCCATTCCAAAGCTATTCCGAAAAGATTTACTGAAAAAGATCATGTGATTAGCGGGAATTTCAAATCTTGTGAAGAGGTAAATATTTGAGCAAAAAGGGGAAAAACGCAAGAACGCCTTGCTTGTGGCAATCCCGCAAGAGTGAGATGATTAGTCGTAATCACCACTTCCTTGCAAGTCCAAAACACCAAAAGAAGTGGATTAACTGGTGGGTAAACACAAATCACCAAAAGCCTTTGAGTTTCATCCAAAATCCAAACTAGAAAAGAGAGGGAAAGGGGGCTGCACACATGCACTTGAATTTTTGAGGAATATTACTGGATTTATTCACCAAATCGAGTTCTTACATGGATTTCTACAGCCTACCATCCACCCTCTAGTGCAAAAGATTAGAGCTAGGGGACTCAAAACTATACTCTTAGCCTCTCTTGATCTCTTAGGCACTTGGCTGAAAGGAATTGCTAAGCCTATGGTTTAGAAGCTCCAAGAGATGGTCTAAACGACCAACCTATGTCACTATTTATACCCTAGGCCTAACGATGCAGATTAACACTAAGACCCTTACTCTAGAAACTCCCGGAAGGGGTTGAAACGAAAAGATACAATTGGACAACCACAATGAAGTCTTGATCTTCTTCTCCTGCAAGCCTTCATCAGATGAGCTCCACGTGGTCAGTAGTCCATCAGTAGTCTGGATCACCGCCGTGGTTTTGAAGTCAGAAACCGGAAAACTTTATTTCGCCGTCTTCATGGGCTGGGCTTGACCCAATCTTCTAACTTGGTGAGTTTCACGTCCAACTCACCGAAGTGTCTCAAACCAGTAGGGGTTGCGGTTTTGAACCAGCGCCGCCAAAGCCTCCCTCACACGTCTCCATGCCACGCACTTGGGTTGGAGCACCATGATCACGCTCGGCTTCTCCTGTCCATCAGAGTTGCCTCACTGTTGATCGGAGGACTTACACAGTCGTCGATCTTCGCCTCTCTGTGCACCAAGTTCCCGTGACAGATCGACGTTGAGTCTTGTCTCCAGTCTTTCGAAGGGCTTTTGCCTCAGTCCATCGAAGTCTTCATCATCCTCTACCTCTAGTCCATCAGAGGGCCTCCAGTCCATCGAAGGACTTTGCTCCATTGACGATCACTCATCATCAGGAGAGCAATGGGTCGGTCCATTGGTTCTCATCACTAAAGTGCAGTTCGGTTCAACGTAAATGGAATGGGATTATGAGGGGATCGGTGGCCGGATATCTACTTCCGTGCATTGTCTGGTTACTGATGGGTGATAGTCACAAGCCACAAGCAGAGCGAGCAAAGCCATGCAACAGAGGTATCGGATAACACCAAAAAAGGAACGCTATCGAGGTTCTACCAGCTAGGGTCTGATCCTGTGCCATCGAATACAGACTGACCTTACCTAACCAAAAGTAACGCAATCCATTCATGCCATCAAAACTATTACGGACAAAAATGACTGAACCAAAGCTCAGCTCTAGATTAAATAAAACACCTTCCAGGGTTGACTCATACACGCGGATTCTACTAAATGGCAACCCGGGTGTCAAAGTAGAGAGCTTCAGCAACGGGGATCCTCTCTCACCTATTTTGTTCGTCCTTGGTATGGGATGCTTCCAAACAATCTTGGCCCTAGCATATAACATCAGGCTTCTTACCCAGTTGGGTGGTCGAGGTATTAGCCACTGTGTCTCCCTCTACGCCGATGATGTTGTTGTCTTCCTCGCACCCATCTATCTAGGACAACCTCTCTTTACCCTTAGATTCTGTGGGCACCACCGGGCTGGTGACAAACTACGCAAAGAGCTAGATTTTTTCCCATTTGTTGTTCTAAGGTGGAGGTTCAGCCGGCACAGGAATTTCTTCCTTGTCGCTTCTTTCCCCTGCAAATACCTAGGGATTTTTGTCTCCATCCAATTTGTCCAAGGCTGATATGCAACCCTTAGTGGAGTAGTGGACAAGGTCGCTAATTGTATCCCGGCTTGGAGAGGTCATGTTCTAAGGAAGGGTGGAAGGCATACAATCGATCCTCTCAACCATTTTGATGTATTTGGCCATCACCTTGGGACTCTCCCCTTAGGTGACAAGCACAATTGATCAGCTAAATAGCGCTTTCCTATGGGCTAGGTCTGACGCAATCACATGTGGCAAATGTGCAGTCACGTGGATTCGGGTTTGCTGACCCAAGAAGTATGAAGGTTTAGGCCTTCTGAATTTTGAAGTTCTAAGTTGGTCGCTTCAGATGAGGTGGCTTTGGCTAGCACATACAGATCTGTCACACATTTGGGTACACCTGCCCTGCAAGATCCCTTCGTTGGTTGATGACATGCTTGTTGCATCATTGTCTCAGTGCCCTTTTCTGATCAAATGGTTGGACCGATGATGTGGCTTTCCTTGTCTCAGTGTTGGATCTTTGTTCAACGGTAGCAATGAGTTTTATAAAAGGCCGCACGATCCTTGAAGCCCTCATGAACAAACGTTGGATTAAGGATATCAAGCGTGGATTGTTGATGCAGGCCCTTCTCATGTGCCTTTGGCTTTGGGGGCACGACTAGCATGTCTCCCTCACCACTAGGCTTTCGAATATGTTCTTTTGGAAGTGGTCCTCAGATGGTGCCTTCTCCACCTTTTGGTCTTACAATGCATTTTTCCTTAGGTGATCTTCCATCTTAGGTGCCAAAGTTCTTTGGAATACAAATGATTTTCTTCAATTGGCTTTCCTTGCTTGGTAGATGTTTGACTTTCGACAGGCTCTAGTGGTATGGATTTAACATGGACACTCTATGCTCAAGAGCAAGAAACAGTTGACCATCTTGTTCTATGCTAAGTCCACATAGTAGGGGGACTTAGATCCGATGCCTCAAAAAGCAGGTTGGTCAAGTTTCAACTATCTAGTCATGCTAATATGTTGGTCCCTCTCGAATGCAATAACCATGTGTTCCGTCGGGTGGCGCTACATCCAGTGGCCCTAGGGCAAGTAACTGTGGACAACCTCATGATTTGGGAGAATTCTAGATTCAAGAAGTTTTTGGCTTTGCTTACCCATTGATGCAATATAGGGGTGCCTTCTTCCTTACTCTTTCTCTCCTGCCGCTTTCGACCTTGTAACTTGAATTGCTCTTATTCTAAGTGCCAAGCATGTTTTAATTGTAAAAATCTGTATATGTCATACAAGCGACAAGCAATCATGGGCATTTTAAGTTCATAACCGTAGAAGACATAGCTAGAGGGAGAACCTGGTGCTGCATGTCAATTGAGAATCAAGCTCCGAATTCCGATGTCTAGCATTGCGGCATTCCAATTCATCAGCTGGTGAGATGGGTAGAGGCGCCAGCCGTTCTCTGAACAACCGGCTTCTTGCCACGCAGTTCATCAAACACTGGTCGTGCTGCCTCATGCGTTCTCACATTGGCATTTCGTTGAACAATGACGGCGCACTCCTAGGCTGGCGTCTCGCTGAGGCGCACTGGGGCGCTCTGTCAGCGTCGCTCTGCCCGGCCGGCCAAGCACGGCAAAGCTCCGCGCATCAGCAGCGAAAAGACCTCAAATGCATGGATGGAGCAGATTCATCTTACGAAGGTTAGCTGTATAATCCAGTTAATATGGGTGTTGAAGAATTCTGTGTGCCATCTCAGAATCTTACCCCTTCACCGCACAAGGGCATGCACCACGCCAAGCCGGCACCGGCTCCTCTCGTGCTCGGCGGGCTCACCGCCGGGCGCATGGTCACGGTGCTTGTGACGTATCACAGGAGAGGGGAGCAAGGGGCCGATGCTCGCCATCGACTGCGAAACTGCATCTTTGATCGTGAGGAGTGGGGACGAGAACTGTCTGTGCGGCATGTGTTTGGTGGACCACGTTCAAGTAGAAGTATGCAAGGTGTTCGACGAATGGCGCAAGCCTGATGGTGTGCCATTACAGTTTGAGCCAATCTAGCCCTGGGAGGGGCGAGCATAATGGAGGCAGAGGCAGTTTCCCGTGCTTAACCTGGGATGGTGCACTAGCACCACAGGATAATGCATGCCAATGACATGGTGACAAATTGGACTGTACAGGCAGGCAGCCTGCCACTGTACCAGCCACCAGGTGTGTGCCCACTACCCTGTTCCAATCTTTTCTTGTCAACAAACGCTTGCAAATGAAGGTCTTCCTTATCATGTCTGCAAGCCAACATATTTTTTGGTTACTATGAAGTTGGCGAATAACAGCGGAATTGGCGTTTGATTTCGTGTTACATGTTACAAATTGGTAGGGACAGAAAGAAAGACTTGATTACAAAATCTTCCATGCAAAACTGACATTGCATCATTGGTGGCCACCTCGGTTCACTACCACTATAAAACAAGTCAGTCGTCATCCCTCTTGTACTCCAAGTGGTATTATCTTATGGTGCAGCATGGGTTTCTTATGCTAAATACAATGGGGCAACTAGTGCAGACTCCATATGGACTTAAAATAACATCATGAGTTCAGCATGACAAATCACCTGCTGCAATAACCTATCTGCATTGCTAAAATAATACTACCTCCGTTCGGATATGGAAGTCGTTCGGACGGCAATTCGTTTTGTTAATTGAACTAACAATTCCTGTTCGAACGTCATACATATAAAAACCGAGGGAGTAGAGGATAAAGGTTCAAGAAACGCTGCAGAGACAGATGTTCGTTATATATTTCTATAGAATAATGGTCAAGTAACTGCATGCCCAACTGATGGTAGAGAGATTGTAGTACCAAGTTAGCACTGGATTTACATGTTAGTTAGATACTTTTAGATAAAGGAAATGTTCGTGGCCTTTGCAAAAGCATCAGCCTAGTTTTGCAGAGTATTTATTCAGCTATCCAGCTGACTTGATCGGAACAGTCAAGACAAAAGGAAAAGATAAATCATCAAGGAAATCAATGCCTATTATTATTCCTCCGTCCATTCTTGGCAAAAGGTCCATGGCCATGACCTCCAATTTCTACTTTGCCGAATGATAGATCTCTCTTGCTTCTCTCACGCTGCACTAATGCCTAGAAACCGCAACCAATACATGATTATAATTTCTAGCAGGTATGTCCTTACCACCAAACATACCTAGGAATTGATCAATGGTAGTGATTTGATAGCAAATTATTATCAAACTGTGTCATCATTACTGCATATGTGGTTCAAAAAAGTTGTCAAAAAGAAAATAAGGGTTTCACAAGGCCCTATGGAAACACTAGAATAAGATGGAGGACCAAGTCTCCAAAGTAAGTCAATTAAAAGGGCGTGCATTAATGAAAACTGAAGAAGTGATCAGCGTTCATACCTATTGACTAAAAATTTGAAATCAAGAAGAAATTTGTTTGAAATTTTCTTGAAGTTCAAGTACAGCGAAAAGATAAGTAGAAAGGAAGATGCTAAGGAAGTGGATCACAAAACAAACTGGCTGGAGTCTTCGTAGTTGGTCACTTGGTCTAGTCATTTTGTAATAAGTATGCTTGAAGTGGTGAAGGCTTTGGTTGTATGGGAGCCCTTTTGTGCTCTTTCTGTTGCAAGATGATGGTTGATAGTTCTAGCAGGAAGTAGCTTTGACGTATTTCTTTCAGTCTGAACTTTGTGATCTCATTGCTCTAAGTAATGAAATTCGGGCTTTGCCCTGTTGTGGAGAAAACAAAATAAACAAGCACGGATGAAACAATATTACACCATCAAGGAAATATACTGTTTCATTGATTCATAGGTCTCTCTAAGAAATATACTGATCATTTGTTCTTGTGTCATAATTCGAGAATTCTCTCTTATTGTTAAGTGAGCATGCAGAAAATTGTGATATGAGCCTTACAAAAAAGAATATGAGCTGTTTATGCGGTCAAATAGAGGAGCTTCAATACCCGATGAGTATATGACACCATGCCTCATTGAATAACCGATTTTTGTTTGCGGTAGACCAGTAGTTAACACCAAAGTTTCTGTTAGTTTGAAGTGGTCAATGGTTTGGAGTTTGGTGACTTTATGTGACTGCAGATTTTCAATTGTCTCCCATTTCTTTATCTTCTTAACCTTCCCCTTATATCTAGTGGAGGTGTATCTAAAGACCACGACCTGTGCATATAGCTCATCTCCAATATCCATCCTACAGACTGCCAAACCAAAACTGGGATGTTCTTTGCAATCTTGAGCTCTACTCTATGGAGTCTGGAGAGCAGCCTAGCAACAGCCACACACCTGCCAACCACCCCGCTGAGCAACAAGCGCCTCAACAAGGCCAAGGTGATAAAAAATCCTGATGTTGGCGAAGTTGAGCTGCTGTGGAAGCTGAGGAAGTATTTAGTCCTACTGGCAATCTTAGCTGCGGCCATAACCTATCAGGCAGGGCTGGCTCCCCCTGGTGGATTCTGGCAAGACAACCAGAATGGACACACCGCAGGAGACATCGTGCTGAGAGTTAGCTACCCCAGGCGTTACCAAGTTTTCTTCTACTGCAACACAACAGCATTTGCGGCATCACTCTTTGTCCTGATATTGCTCCTGGTTAGGGAGCTAAGCCGCAATGTGGTTTGGCTTCGGGCACTACAGTTCTCAATGGTTTTGGGCCTCCTTAGGCTCATGGGGGCCTATGCTGCTGGGAGCTACAGGGAGGTGAGCACTTCAGTTTACATTTGGGTATTACTTGTGGGCATCTTTGCATACATGACACTTCATGTCATATTCTTCCGGCATCTAGCACCTAAATGGCTGCGGGATATATTCTTGAGTATCAGGAGACTCTGGAAGGATTTCCTGGGGAGCAATTTCAAGAATGTGGACATTACAACAGATGAGCAAGATCCATCTGACAAGATGGAAGAATTGGAATGAAATCGCAGTTTCTTACTGGTTCTTGCCACATTAGCAGCAACAGTCACATATGTTATGGGGCTAAGTCCACCAGGTGGATTCTGGCCAGATGACAACAAGGCTCAATATCTTGCTGGTGACCCAGTGCTGCGGTATCACCACCCCCGCCGGTTCAAGGCGTTCTTAGTCTGCAATGCAACATCTTTTGCTGGATCCCTTGTGATCATCATCATGCTCCTCAGCAATACAGCAGTGGATCATGTTGTCAAGTCAAATGCTCTGCGGTTGTGTGTGCTTGTGAGCCTCTTTGGGCTTATGGGGGCTTATGGTGCTGAGAGCTGCAGGGAGGTCCGTACATCTATCTATGTCTTTTCTCTTGTTGGCGCAGCTTTTATCTACCTCTTCCTCCAGTGGATTCAACCTATTGTAACAAAACCGGAGTGTGTAGAGAAGGCCATTGAATGGATGAGAGGGAAGAAGAATGCGGTACTCCAGAAACTCTGCTATTTCATTGAGAGGACTGGGATTTCAAACAATGACAGACATACTACTATGTCAGTGCCCAGTACAGAATATGCATCCAGCATAAGCTTGTCAAGCATTTCTGGTGACACTAAGGATGACCTAAAGAAACTATGCACATATCTCCTATTTCTTGGCATCCTTGCTTCCACTATCACATACCAAGCTGGGCTAAATCCACCAGGTGGATTTTGGGCAGACAGTGTTGATGGCCATATTGCAGGGGACCCAATCTTGCATTCCATGCACCCTAGGCATTACAAAGCATTCTTCTATTGCAATGCTACAGCATTTGTAGCATCTTTGGTGATCATAACGTTACTTCAGAGCAAGCTGATCATTGTTGGTGCCATGAAGCGTCATATATTGCAAACAGCCATGACACTGGATCTCTTTGGTCTTATGGGGGCCTATGCTGCGGGAAGCAGCAGAAAGTTCTCAACATCTTTATATGTGTTCATTTTGATCCTTCTTGTTTTCATCTATGTCATACTTTATGTTCTGTTATATGTGGCTCTCAAGGCATGGCTGAATTGAATAACAGATCACTTCAGAACAAATTATGCAATCGATAGTGATGATGAAGGGAAGGATTTGGAGAAGCGGCGTAAGTTTCTGATGTTGCTTGCAATTCTAGCAGCTTCTGTCACATATCAAGCTGGCCTAAGCCCACCAGGTGGCTTCTGGACTGACAATACTGGAGGCCACCAAGCAGGTGACCCAAAGTTCCTTGATGAATTTCCTCTCCGCTACAAGATCTTCTTCTACTTCAATGCCACAGCTTTCGTAGCGTCCCTGGCCGTGATTATGTTGCTTGTTAGTAAAAGGCTATGTCAAAAGGGCCTGCAGTCCTTTGCGCTGCGTGCATGTGTTCTGGTTGGTCTGATTAGCCTCCTAGGTGCATTTGCTGCTGGAAGCTGCAGGAAAGTGTCGACATCGGTGTATGTCATCCTTGTTGTTATTGCAGTGTCTGTTTATGTCATGCTTCAAGTCCTTGTTCTGACATTTGCAAAAGACAAGGTGAATGATTTCCTAGAAAGGATGTTCGGCATAAGGCCTCTTGAGTGCAAACATACATCCATAAATCATGAGAGAAGCATCAGGGTTAGGAAGAGAACTGAGCACAAATGGCGAAAAGATTTGATGCTGATTGGAAGTCTAGCAGTCACTGTCACATACCAAGCAGCGCTGCTCCCACCAGGTGGGATCTGGCCTGATGACCAGGTAGGCCATTTTGCTGGTGATCCAATCCTTCATGATACCCATCCAACACGTTATAAGGTATTCTTCTATTGCAACGCCACAGCGTTCATGGCATCGATGGTCATGGTCATCCTCTTGTTGAACAATACAATAAGCAAGTACAAGAGATCGCTCCTTGCCATGAAGACAGCAATGGTATTGGACTTGATCGGTCTGCTGTGTACATATGCCGCAGGTAGCTGCAGGGAGTTGGAGACATCTGCGTACATTTTTGCCCTCGCATTGCTGTGTTCATCTACATCTTGATTCATGTGCTTCTGTCATTCGACAGTATGGCAATGTTGGTGAAAAAGAAGGGAGAAAATTGGATGCCAAGTCTGAAAAAAATCTGGTCATTCATTGAAACAGAACCTTCAAACCACTAGTCATCTACTGAGCATTAGGGAGAGTTGTCACCACCTGTGTAGTCTTAGTCTTAATGTTCCATTTGTGAAATTACATATCACATATATGCATCTTGAAAAGTTGTTATCTCTGTTTTTCCTATTGTAGAATCGTAAGCATCTTTAATATTTGAAAAACTTGTGTTGTTAAGTAGTCCGTTGTCAAGTACAGCACCAGTTTGCAAACTGGAGTGAAATTGTCACTTGAGTCACTTGGCTGCTTATATTTGCAATATATGGAACTAGATAAATCGAGTAGCCCTATAAAACCACGAATTATGGTTGCAAAGTATTTATGTGAATGAAGTGATTAAGCGGATCTCTGCTGAATGGTGGCCCCATGATGCTGCAGCAAGTGCAGAGGGGATGGGAGACATCCAGCAGTGGATTATTTGGCTGGACTATTCATGTTGGTCAGTCTTCGTTCATAATAGCATGTTTCTAAGAACTGTGATTTTGTTGCCTTGTTTCAGATCAGCACACAGTTGTGTGATGCTAATGCATCGAGCTGTGCAAAACTTCTTGTTGCCAGTAAATGCCTCGACCCAAGCAGGCAAGCTCATTGATGTACGAGGAGGAATGCTTAACTTGTTTGAACAACCATCACATGTCCCATGCATATCCTCGATAATTTGTCCCCTAGGAATATAATTTAAGTAAAAAAATTATATGAACTCGCATAGTAAAAGTCTTTTACTATGTGAGTTCATATAATTTTTTTTCTCACTGTATGAACTTATGTTCAAGCAGTACAAACCTTTTGTTTCACATGTATCTAGTTTGAATTGGATAAATTCGTGCCGGGCATGGCAGGGGTAAAAAAATTGTATTCCCTAAGTTCACATGGTTATTCTAGGTGTAGAAACTTTTTATTCCTCGGTACAAACTTTCTTGCATCACCTGAACAACACTATATAACAACAATTGTGGGCTTAGGAATATAGTGGTTGATGGTCGAACCTCCTGCACAACTGGTTGATGTACTCATGTTTTGTTTTCCAAGGGCTCTTAGTCTTCATTAGGCTCTTGGCTTTACTTGGTGATCCATCTTGATATGTGCTCTTCGTTTGTGTTTGAACCTCTTCTTCCTTTAAGATCTCTTCTGAATCATCTTCAAAGTGATGAGATTCTAGTATCTCGACCCTTTCAGATGACCACCATGAAGAAGCTTTATCAAACACCACATTCTTTGAAGTATGGCACTTCCATGTGGTTGGATCACAGCACCTCCATCCTTTTCTTGCATCATCATATCTGACAAATATGCATTGGATAGCCTTCTTCTCAAATTTGCTTCTTAAGTGATTCAGCACATACACATAGCAAATACTGCCAAATACCTTCAAATGGCTGATTGTTGGCTTCACCTTCCATAGCATCTCATGAGGAGAATTGAATCCCAACTTGGGTTGTGGTAGCCTATTGATGATGTAGGATGACGTGCTCATACACTCGACGCAGAACCTTCCAGATACGTTTTTGGCATGGAGCATACTTCGGCAAGTTTCAGCAAGATGTTGATTCTTGCGTTCTGCTACTCCATTTTGATGAGGAGTAATAGGGCAAGTTAATTGCCTCCTAATCTTGTGCTCCTTTAGATAGTTAGTGAACTCATTTGATAAGTATTCTCTTCCATTATCAGTTCTCATGCACTTGATTTTTTTTGTTGAGTTCACCTTCTACCTTCTTAAATTCATTAAACTTTGTAAATGTATCATATTTCTCTTTCATAAAGAAGACCCAAACGTAAATTGAGAAATCATCAATGAAGGTCACCATGTACCTCATACCTCCAAGAGATATTTTCTTCATTGAACCAAAAACATCATAGTGTATGAGCTCAAATGGCGTCTTGGGCCAACAGTCAAACTCCTTGTATGGCAATTATGAGCCTTGCCATACTTATAACTAGCACATGTAAGAAAAATGGGCCCTAAGCCTTGTGCTTAGTTCCCTAATGTGATTTTGGTGGTTGAAGTGACAACACGTGCCATGGGACTAATATTTGTGTGTGAGAATCTTTGTCTAAGTCTCAGGGTGCAAGTAGAAGATTTAGGGAACAAATCCCACAAAGGAGGAATAAATAAGTTCTACAAGAAGAACAAAAAGTTCTACAAGAAGAAGAAAAAGTTCTGCCAAAAGAAAGATATGTTCTACACGCATCAGACTGTCTAATGGTCTCACCATCAAATGGTTTGATGGTCCATCGGACCAGTTAGGTAGAAGAGAAGACCAAGTCCTGACGGTTCAATGCATCAGATGGTCTGATGGTTGCACCATCGGATGGTCTGATGGTCCATCGGACCAGTTAGGCAGAAGAGAAGGAGAAGACCAAGTCCCAGCGCTTCAATGCATCAGACGGTCTGATGGTTGCACCATCAGACGGTCCGATGGTCCATCAGACAAGTTAGACAGAACGAGCAATAAAACAAAGACCGCGGCGTTCTACGCATCAGACGGTCCGATGGTCCTACCATCAGATGGTCCGATGGTCTCAATGGTCAGCTGAAGCTCCAACGGTTGACTCCAACGGCTAGTTGGACACCATCAGACGGTCTGATGGTCACGCAGAGAAGCGAAAAAGGCTCCCAACCGCGAGTTTTGAGGCTTGGCCTATATATACCCACATGGCCGGCCTCCACTTTGTGGTTGGAGTATCCTGAGCTAACACTAGTGTTGAAGAACCCATTTGATCCATCCCAAGAGCTTCATACACATATTTGAGAGCCCAACCACCACAAAAGCAAAACTATACATATCCGGCATAGCTAGTGCTTAGTGCATCTTTGCTTAGGCCACCTTGTCTATTACTCGTGCCTGCATGCACGTTTACCCTTGTGTGTGTGCGGTTGTAAGTCTTGCGAGACCCTCCGGAGTGTGGAGTGGCCACCACCACCTTGTGAGAGGGAGGAAGGCCCTCGGCGTTTTGGCCAAAGCTTCCCATAGTGGAGACGGCGGAGTAGCTCCACGAGAAGGAATCGGAAGACCCCAATAGCCCCGACAATCCTCTATCCTTGCGTAGGCGAGGCCGTAGTCCAAGACCACGTGAGAGAAGGACTTGTGTGGGTGTGTACCGAGGATATCGGAGACCCGAGCAGGGTTGCTTGACTTCCGCGGAAGTCACTTTGCCATCCTCCACCCTTGCGAGGGCGAGGCCGCACTCCTTTGAGGATTGCGCGAGAGAAAAGACTGCGAGGGCACCTAACGAGGACGTAGGGGGTGAGAGGGCACGTTGGCCTCCCCGAACCTCAAGAAAAAATCTACTTGTCTTCCTCGTGTGCCATTGCCTTCATCGTCATCGAGAGTTTGCATATCTCTTCTCATCTCTTTAGCTTCCGCATTTACATTCTTGCAATTGTGTGCTTACATTCCTAGACTAGCATGATAGATTAGTTTCTAGGTGGAACTAGGTTGCAAGTCTTGGCCACGGTAGTAGTAGCAACACTTAGCAAAACCATAGTGCATATTGTTAGATTACTTGCATAGGTTTTGCTTAGTAGTTGTAGTTTTTAGTGAGCCTTATTTTTTTTTTAGAAATCCTAATTCACCCCCCCCCCTTAGGCATCGGTCCAACCTTCAGCACAGACTGTGTCTGTTCGAATACCCATTTGAGGAAGCCCCTTCAATACTTGCTTATGCATCATCTCCCTCAACTTACCATAGTTGATGTGACCAGGCATACCAAGATCACATGTCTCATTCTTTCAAGTTTTGTCCACATAAGCAGACTTGACGGAGAGAACATATACCGACTATCTCCTCATTCCCTCTATTACAGGTGTGCCAATCACTTTTACTCTTCTAAATATGGCCACACCATTTGGTCCAAAGAGCACATATTTTCCTTCTGTTGTCAAGTGAGAGACTGACAGTAGATTCTTCTTCAAGCTGGGGACATGGTATACATTATCAAGTTGGATTTGTTGAGGGACATACCTTGGAATGACCGCCTTCCCAACATGAGAGATGGTTAACTTTGAGTTGTCAGCCATCAATACTTCTCTCATCCCCTTGTAGAAGGTCATATGCTCCAACTTCTTGTCATCATTAGTCATGTGGTGTGGTTTGAGCACCCAGAATCAATGATCTAGTCTTCCTTGTAGTTAATTCTTAGATCAGTTGTTCCTACGAAAGCAAGTGTCTCCAAGTCCTCCTCCAACTCATTTTGTTCAATTTCTTGAGAAAACCCTGCTTCAATATCCCATTCCTCTTCACTGTTGCATGGTTCCTCAATTTTCTCCTCCTTTACGGTGGTAGCCACATTTTCTTCAAAACGCCTTCTTGGAAGTCGACAATCTCGAGCAAAGTGGCCCATCATATCACAATTGAAGCATCCTCCATTCTTCTGGTCTTCTCTTCCTCTGGCACCTCTGAAGAATATCTCCTCTCCATCGAATGAGTCTTGCTATTGGAATAACTCTTTTCCATTGGATGATGCTTGCCACCTTCTATCCACCTTGACTTAAATCTTTCTTGTCTTTGAGATGGCCCCTAGCCCTTCTTCTTAGTTGTGAAGAGCGCCTCCTCTTCTTCCTTCACGATGACACCTCCCATTTGCTTGGCTAGCTCTTCTTGGTTAGTCAACAGATTTTCAAGCTCCACTAGAGATGGGTTGAGTAGGCCACCCTCTCATCACTGTAGGACCGAGACGTGCGACTAGAGGGGAGGTGAATAGGAGCACTTGAAAACTCAAACTCAAACCTCCACCGCAGTGCAAACCGGAAACAATACCCACAACGAAGCTAGACACCGTCCACCGAGAGGATACGTATCTAGCTCACAACACGTGCTTGGTACCGTCCACTGAACGCTTGGTACCGTCCACTGAACAGATACGTACCAAGCACCAAGCGGAAGCACACGATCAAACGGCTAAGAAAAAGAGTGCAAAAGAAACCAACTCCGGTAAACTGCAGATTTCAGACACACAGGGCTGCAAAGAAAAATCTCAAAACCCTAGAAGCAAAGCTCCAAACCACCCCAAAAAATTACGACACCTTTACAAGGCAATAGGGAACAGCTCCAAAAAATTTTAGGCCAATTGGAGCAAGTTGTGACCACCGGACTATCCGGTGGTTAACCACCGGACTGTCCGGTGCTTACAGCTTGACACTCCAAAAAGATTTGAATCAAAACCTTATCAAACCAACTCCAAAAATTATGAAATTTTTACTGGAGGTTAAGAAGGGGCCAAGAAACAACTCCACAAATGTTCAGCTCAATTGGACAAAGAATAAAAATCCTAGAGCCACCGGACTGTCCGGTGGTTAACCACCGGACTGTCCGGTGGTTTAAAAACTGACAGCCAACCCCAAAAATAAAAATACCAAAACCAGGTCAAAACACTCCAAAAATTCTAAAATTTTTATGGAAGCTTTATGATTCACTGATAAAGAGCTCCACAAAATTTCAGCCCAAAATTCGAAGGTTTGACCTCTAAACTAAAGAAGGCTTGAAGACGGACATAACCAGCAGGAAAACTGGACAGCAGGAAACCTCACACACAAGCAATCCGAAACTTGACCGAACGTTCTCCAAACATCACGAAAATTGGCACAGGCTATCCTAGCTCCATTCCAAAGCTATTCCCAAAAGATCTATAGAAAAAGATTACGGGATTAGCAGAAATTTCAGATCTTGTGAAGAGGTGAATATTTGGGCAAGAAAGGGAAAAGCTCAAGAAAAACTTGCTCGCGGTAATCCTTCGGGATTGAGATGTTCTGAGACATAATCTCCACGTCCTTGCAAGTCCAAAACCAAGGAAAACAAAGGATCCAACCTTGGCCAAAGCAAACACCCAAAAAGCCAGGGATTGAAACCAAAAACCTAAGAGATCAAGGGGAGGAGAAGCACACAAAGTTGCTGCACGAAACCACTTCGATTATGAGTCTCAAAAGAGGTCTTAGGTCAGATTACAATGAAGGATTTCGTCCCAAGCAACCACCCTCACCTTCCCTCTTGATTTGGAGGCTAGATCTCACCCTAACCCTCCTAAACTTGGAGCTCAAAGCTTGAGGATGAAAATTACCCTAAGGAAATAAAAACCTAGCTGCCAAGACTTCCTCTAATGACCAGCTCTTAGGCTATTTATACACCGGTTCAGTTTTGGCATTTTTACACATAGACCCCTAACACTAGAAACGCCCAGAGGGGCTAAAATAGAAAAGAACCCAAAATATCGGGGACGGACGACCACGATGAAGACTTGATCTTCTTAGCTTCCACGCAATCTTCGGATGTCCTCCATGTGGCCAGTAGTCCAATCCGCCTTTGCACCCTCGGTTTTGAAGTCAGAAACCGGGAAACTTTAGGAAGTCTCCGTCTGGGCCGGACTTGGCCCATCTTCTCTATCTTGGCGAGTCGTGGCCCAACTCACCAAGCCTTGGGTAGCTTGGGTGGCGGTTTTGAGCCGAAGCCGCCAAAGCCTCCCTCGCACGCCTTCGCGCCATGCACTCGGGTTGGAGCACCACGGTGGCACCCAGCTTCTCCAGTCCATCGGAGTTGCCTCGCGGTCCATCGGAGGGCTTACACCACCGTTGCCGATCCGCCCCTCTGTGTACCGAGCTCCCATGGCCGACCGACACTGAGCATTGCCTCCGGTCCATTGGAGGGCTTTTGCCTCAGTCCATCGAGGTCTTCATCATCTACCTTCAGTCCGTCGGAGGGCCTCCAGTCCATCGGAGGGCTTGAGCTCGTTGACAATCACTCATCACACCAGGAGAGCAATGAGGCCGGTCCATTGGCTCTCAATCGCGGCGATAAACCCATTGTATTTGGGTCCAAGGCCATGGATTAGTCTTCATACGAGCCTCACTGGTCTTCTCTTATGCCTCAAGTTGAGATATCTCTCGAGAAACAGACTTTACCCTTGTAAAGTATTGACTAATGGTCATAGATCTTTAAGAGATACCTAATAGCTTATTTTTCAAGAGCTGGAAACACGCTTCATTCTTCTCGGAGAACAATTTTTCTAGAATCTCCTAGGCTGCCTTTGGAATCTCTGCATCCCTGATGTGCTCCAGTAGGTCCTCCTCAATTGTAGTCTTCAGCATGAACATAGCTATACCATATACCAGCCTTGGTCTTCCACTTCCGCAAGGGCTCACCACCATGCTTCTCCTTCATAGGAGGCACGGTCTCACACCTGCATCCACCTCACACAAATCTTTACCTTGCAAGTGGGACTCGATGCAAATCTTCCAATAGCCATAGTTATGGCTACTAAGCTTATTGATTCCACAGCTTGCGCCAAGATATGCATAGTGACCAATGCCTGACATCAAGTAAGCTTCTCTGATCCCGTACCAATAAGCTTCATAGTCCTAGACTGCGCACCGGCAGAGTCTCCCCTTAGTGCCTCCTTAGTAGTATACAAAGTAAGCACCCTATGCTCACTAATGCCTCCTCGTGATGACGGTCCTTGAACGCCAGGCTCTGATACCAATTATTGAAAACAGGATGGCCCTAACACCCCACTTAAGAGGACCAACACCTAGCTACACCAACTCACACTAGAGTCAGTTAGCCTTTTAATGTCTAATTATTTAGTACACTGGGTCGTTTTCTCGGCAGAGCCGATCTTCTTGCTTCCAGGTGGCAGAGCCAACCTTTGGATGAAGCTAGCTTCCAGATGACAGTGCCAACCTTCAGATAAAGCCTAGACCCTTGTGATCCCGGGAGGTAGATCCAACCTTCAAATAGATCACCACCTATGGACTAAGTAACAAGAAACTATACGATACTACAGGAAAGCAGAACATTTTCGTGGGCCAAAAATATTTTCTTCGGCTGAAACAGAGGCTATCGAAAGCTTACTAGTTTTCATCGGCTACAAGCAAAACTCACGAAAAAAATCTCAAATTCTCGTGGGCCTTGGAGTAGCCGATGAAACTAATCCCGAACTAGGGTTTTATGCCCTCTTGGGCAAAACGACCAGCCAAGGACTAGCTCTCTCACACCCCCGCCCTTGTCTGCGTCTACTGCTCGATGCCGCCGCCCGTGCCCTAGCCATTGCCCATCGTTGCCTGGCACCATGTGTGCCCGGCCGTCGCGCGCCCTGATCCCAGCGCATCCCGGTTGCGCGCCGTCCAGCCCCACCCACGCACTGGCCGGCCGGCCGCCGCCGAAATCGCCCGCCTCATTGGCCTAGCCTCTACCCGGCACCGCATTAGATCTGCGCAGACCCCGCTGGCACCTCCTCGCCACTACAATAGATCACCGCCGATGGCTGGCCTCCCCTCCCCTAACTGAGGGACTCAAGTGTGCCGAGTCTGCTCTTTCGTCCTGGCCACGATGAGTGCCTTGTCAACTGCTGAAGACCACTTGATGGACTGGCAGGCACCTCCTAAGTTCAACTGGAGGAAATCCTACCTAAGTGCAACTAGTGGCAGCGCCCAAGTGTTACCGAAGCATGACAAAATCCCTAACAAGTGAACTGACAGGTGGCTTGGGTTGCGGTTCGAGTTAGGTCTGACCCATAAGTGTCACCTTGGGCCTGGGACGGTGTCGTGATCCGTAAAATCACTATACCGATGAAGCCCATCAATCGTTTCCTGGTTTGAGCATCAAAACCGGGGCCTAAGAGCATTTCCTACTTCTACCGTCAAAAGGGGTTGGTTGCCGGTTTTGCCAAAACCGTAGTTATCCAAAAGGGATGGGCTACTAGACACATGGAGGATATCCGGAGATTGCTTCGAGGCAAAGAAGTCAACGACTCCATCGTGTTTGTCCATTTGAGTTACCATCTATGGGTGTCATATACCACAGGTACCTCATGTAGATGATTTGTAACCACTCTATCAGGTGGGCCAAGTAGTTTTTCCTTAGAGCCCATGGCGTGGATTGCTAATTGTAATCCTTCACTTGTATCCCAAGCTCCTCGGCTTGTATAAGGGGAGCTGAGAACCCCAGTTCAGTAACCCCATCAAACCTCAAATTAGGTTATCATCCCCATCTAGGTCATAATGACCTAGGGTCAACTCACTCAAGTGCATAATACAATCCACATACACCCCATACAGTTCGTAGGGTTTAGCGATTTAGCTGCTCGAACCTATCCCGATCGATGTGGTTTTCATTCTGTACACCATCGTGATCTTCTTGCCAACCCTCTACTGATCTCTAAACCACCGCAAGAGCCATCCCATGGTGGGTTGATGGTAAAAAAACCAACACAATCAGTCTTTCAAACCTCTACAGGCGTTTTAGTGTCGAGTTTATATCTTAGGGGGTTGTTTGCAAAACAACCAAGAAATGAGTTTGTAGTATAAATAAGGAGAGGGCATCAACTTATGTCTCTCTCTTGGCTGGTTAGGCTTGTGCTGAGGGCTCCCAAACCCTAGGTTTTCAAAATCAAAGCAAGAGCTTCAAGAAAAGTGAGATAATAGTGATCTAGTCCCCATAGTTAGTGGGTTGGAGAGGGTGGCTGCTTGGAGATCGAGATCCCATCTTGTAAGCTGAATCTTGAGACTTCTTTGAGGCATTAATAGATGGATTTCATGCAGCTCTTGTGTTGTTCCCGTTAGACCGCGAGTCTGCTTCCGGTTCTTGTCAGTTTTTGGGTACCTCTTTAATCTCCCGGTCTTCTCGCAAGCAGTATAGTGTAGCTAATCCACATGTGAGGCAGAATATGTTGCTGGTGCTTGCTGCTGCTCCCAGATATTCCTATGGATGCTTGCTACTTTGAAAGACTATGGCCTTACCTATGGGAAGATCTCACTTCTTTGTGACAGTACTATTGCCATTAGTGTTGCTAAGAATCTAGTGCTTCACTCAAGAACAAAACACATACATGTGAGATTTTTACTTCCTGAGAAATAGATATGAGAAAGGCCTTATAGACCTAGTGCATATAGACACTAGAACCAAGTGACTAATATCCTAAGTAAACCCCTAGACCTGCAAACCTTCAACTGCTTGCAAGGGCAGTTAGAAGTTTGCTTTCCCTTTTACTTAGGAGGAGTTTTGTTAGCTTTTAGGTTTTGTTTTGGATTTCTTTTGCTTCTCTATACATTTTGTATCATACTCGTGCATTGCATCATGCACATTTGTAGTATACACTAGCACTTGTGCTCTTTTTGTACGTATTGTTAATATTTACGTGTGCTATGTTGTACAGTGCACGCTTAATCATGGATGGTTTAAGCTCTTTTGGATCTATTGAAAGCTAACATGAGAGCTAAGTTGTTTTCTTTTCCTGATAATCTCAAAAATGATCACGACTTGACTTGGCTACCTAGCATGTATAGGAGTGTTGGATGCTTATGCTATCTTTCCATGCTTAGTTATGCTAGTTGTCTACCTTTACTAAGTTGATTCCTAAGCATTTATGATACCTTGCTTAATCCGAAAATATGAATCAAAATGTCATATCAATTAGTATCTTATGTGCTAAAATGAAAAGATCTAGGTGGATTTGCCTTGTCACACTGATTTGGTTCGGGATTGCTCACTTTTGCACTTTGGTGAGAACTTGGACCTCGATGTGAATAATTAAAACCATGTCTTAAGCTTTTGAGGGTCTTTCTGGGCCTAGGATTGACATTGGTTGGTAAGAAGTGGCTTGGCAAGCATAACACCTGGCACCTAAGTGAAGCTTGCTTGAATTGAAAATTGATTAACTCTGAATATGCAAGTCTTTGAATCTCTTATGGATATTTATATATGCTCTGGTTGGGATTAGCACACCTTACATGTATTGCTAGCATTTTGCTATTCATGCCTATCTTGTAGATGCTATTCCTATTGGTTATTCTTTCTTTTAACCAAATCTAAAAAATCTCTCTTGCTCCTGAACTGTGTAAGGTAGTTTCATTTGAGCTTGCTGCATGCCCGTTGCCCTCACATGTTCTGTATGCTAGAACTTATGATTACTAGCTTTTTCATCCCTACTGATCTCATTTAAGCACTTGGGGCATTTCCACTGCATTTTTTCTTAGGGACTTGATCTTCTTTGTCAACAAGGGGAAGAAGTGATCACCAACTGTGGACTCAGGAAGAGAGCTGCATATACTTAAGGGGAGCACCGCCCTAGGGGAAGAGATGCATTGTGAGATGGGTTGTAATGCAGGGGTTTGAAGTTTTAGCATGCTCTTTTGGCCAGTTGCGTTGAGCCTTGCATCTTTCTGGAGGAGCTGGTCATTTGCTTCTAACATGACTGTGTTGAGCTTTGCCTCTGTCTTGAGGGTTCATGCTTTTGTTGATCGACTGCGTTGAGCAGTTACCCTTAGCTTAGGGGGCTATCTTTTGGCTTTGCTTAGGGGGCACTTAAGTGGATTTTCTTTGTTTTCTTTCTTATTTTGTTCTTTGTTATGCTTTTTATTTTCTTGTCTATGTTTCAGGTAGTTAGTGAGGGTGTTGACAAGGCACTCATCAAGGGAAGATTGAGAGACTCAAGTATACCGAGTCTGGTCTTTTGTCCTAGTTGTGATGAGCGCCATGTCAACTACTGAAGACCTCCTGATGGACTAGAATGCACCTCCTAAGTGCAGCTGGAGGAAAGCCCACCTAAGTGCAACTGGTGGTGGCGCCCAAGTGTTACCGTGGCGTGACAAAATCCCTGCCAAGTGGACTGGCAGGTGGCTCAGGTTGTGGTTCGAGTTAGGCCCGGTCTGTAAGTGTCACCTTGGGCCCAAGACGGTGTCGTGGGCCGTAAAATCACTCTATCGATGAAGCCCATCAATCGTTTCCTAGTTCGAGCATCAAAACCGGGGGCTAAGAGCGTTTCCTAGTTACACCATCAAAGCCAGGGGCTGGTTGCCGGTTTTGCCAAAACCGTAGTCATCCAAAAGGGATGGGTTACTAGACACGCGGAGGACATCAGGAGATTGCTTTAAGGCAAATAAGGTCAAGGACTCCATCATGTTTGTCCGTCTAAGTTATATATGATTAGTCTTTTGGAGCCTCTATAGGCGTTTCAATGTAATCGAGTTTGTATCTTAGGGGGTTGTTTGCAAAACAGCCTAGAAATGAGTCTGTAGTATAAATAAGGAGAGGGCAGCCACTTAGGTCTCTCTCTTGGCTGGTTAGACTTGTGCTTAGGGCTCCCAAACCTGAGGTTTTCAAAATCCAAGCAAGAGCTATAACAAAAGTGAGACTAGGGTGATCTAGTTCCCATAGTTAGTGGGTAGGAGAGGGTGGCTGCTTCAAACGAGATCCTATCTTGTAATCTGAATCTTGAGACTGCTTTGAGGCATTAGTAGATGGATTTCGTGTAGCTCTTGTATTGTTTGTCTGTTTCTCTCTCTCTCTCTCTTGCTTGGCTTTTGATCTCTAATGCTTGGTCTTTTTGTGTGTTTGTTCACCAATTTCTACATCTTTCTCTTGCTGGTGTTTTGGACTACTAGGACATGGAGAGATTGTTGTTTGTTGTGCTAAATCTTTGGATCCATGAGCAGCTCTGAAGTTCTTTCGTTTTTTTCTCTTGTTCTTCACCTTTTGGATAGCCAAATCCATTTAGAATCCCAAGGCTTGAGGGCGTAATTCTTTTGGGAAAGTTTCTCCATGGCCTAGACATGATCCACGCAAAGTTTGGTGTGGTTTGGAGATCGTTAGTGCAAGATTTGGTTTGGATCTTGGTGGATTTGAGGGCTATTTTGCTTCTGCTCGGGCTGCTTTCGGTACCATCGGACCATCTGATGGTCTACCATTGGACAAGTCTAGTGTGTTGCCGTGACCATCAGATAAACCGAGGCTCAGCCACCCCAGACTTTTAGCACCATTGGACCGTCCAACGGTCTACCATCGGACCGTCCGATGGGTGTTCGGTAGCCAAATGTAGCCTTTGTCTAGTTTGTCTGGTGGTCCATTGGACAGTCCGACGGGTGACCATCGGATTGTTTGACGGTAGGCCATCGGACCATCCGGTGTGTTTTGCCCGGGTCTGCTATCTCATTTTGTGTCATTTTTTCTCGGAGTTTGAGCGAGTGCTTTAGCGTAGTTCTCCTCTTTGTGCCCTAGGGTCAGTTGCCCTGTATTTGCAACATGATCTTGCACGTTTGAGAAGAGAGAGTTTTCGGGGTTGTGTTTTTAGGTTTGACCTATTCAGCCCCTCTAGGTCGCCTTCTCGGTCCTCACTAACTGGAGCAGATTCTTCACCCCAAGAGCTAACTCCAAGAACAGCAAGGGGATAAACTTGAGAGTTAATGCCACATCTGGTCACCAGCCAAGCTCGCTAGAACCACGGCAGTGAGCTCTCCCTTCTCATTTCTTTTTCTGTTTTAGAGTGCTATGTATCTTTGATTGGACCTTGAGGGGCCGGAAGAAGAAATGATTTTCTTGATTGACTGGTCATACCGTTCATTAATCATTCATAAAAAAAGGCTCCAGTAGTATTTGCTGCTACTCTGCTTGCATGTCATTATCTGTCCCTAGTGGAGAATGGCTCCTAAATTGATAATTATTGCTTTGTCTCCGCAGTAACAGAATTACATGAAACTAAAGTGAATATTCCCATGTGAATTTGAAATTGTATGCATCTATCATGTACATATGATAAATCATTACATTTGTTTAACGTTAACATCATTAGCTAGAATTAAGAGGTAAGTGATCTCTACTGGGGTAGAAAAGTTAAGCATAATGTGTAACACTGCCTCTCAGTGTACTTTAACCATGCCAATCTGGGTTACTGGTTCAGCTACTTATCATATTATAGATAAAAGGTGCTTTTACTGTTTAAGGATATGGGTGGGATTTTTTAGGTTTAAAGTCACAAACTTGACTTAGTTGTAGAACACCAAAATAGTCATTGCTATTTGCTACTGACTTAGTTGTAGAACACCAAAATAAGCACCAAGTGTATGGCTATGACATCATCTCCATCCCAAATTTCAGTGACAAAAAATCCTATTATTACAATTCTTTGTATCCTAGATGTCAATGAAATGCAGGTGTTTGCCTGTGCAAATTGAATTTGGTATGGTCAGTCTAGACTTTTTATCACTGCATTAATGTTTTATTTTTTTGTATAATACACTTTTTATTCTGCATGATAAAAACCCCACGTCTAATACAGGAGTTGTTATCATGTATGGACCACTAAGATGTAACGATTTTTTCTGATGGAGGAGTGATATGTAAACCTAGGCATTTTTTGAGATTGCTTGCTGAAAGATTTGTTACTGTTGCTGGCAAATGATGCTACTAAGGATGTAAAGTGTAAATCATATCAAATTTTTTTCTTTTACATTCCATTCTGTGGGATTACAACAATTTTAGATTGTTGTAATTATGCTTTTTTATTTTTTATGTAAAACATTCATAATAATAAATTTTATGGTGGTTAAAACTGAAACTAATGATGATCCTTGTTTGGCAGATATCAGGTTGAGTTGCTTGCACAGAGGCAAAATTTGGCCCCATTTGTGTTCTTCGTTCTTGAATCAAGATCTGTTTCCACTGCCTCCAGGCATTGTTAGTGTTTTTTATTTATAAATTTTCATTAGTTTAGCTATTTTGTTTGTTAATGGCATGAGACAATCACTATCACTAGCTCCTATGTTTAATTTTCTTCAAGTCTTTTAGGTTGGGCCTATCAATCATGTATTCCTAAGAAGTTATGATGATTGTCTTTGTACTTTTATCTTCTTGAATTTACTATGATAATCATGTTGTTCTATTTGTTGATCAACATATCTAACATAAAAAATTTTAAACAAAAAATATATAATTTCCTGGGTCCAAAAAACGACGAAAATTGTTGCGTAATTTTGGTCGGTCCAAAAAAACTGACGAAAACTAGCCCGCTGCTGAAGGAACCCGCCCAGCTTGTTTTCGTGGGCTGGTTTGGGCCGACGAAAACTAAATATTTTTTATTGGCGACCGAAGAAAACTTATTGTGTTTAGTCGTTTTTTCGATGGCCAAAAACTAAATATTTTTCGTTGGGACCGACGAAAACTTATTATTTTTTGTCGTTTTTTCGAGGGCCAAAGACTGGCGAAAATTAGTAAAAAACCGATGAAAAGGGTTGTTTTCATCGGCTTTTGGGTTGTTTCCGTAGGTTCTTAGGCGATGAAAACAGTTCTGTTTCCTGTAGTGCGGCCTGATTGAAGGACTCACACAAAGACCCCTTTATTGCAACACGATGTTGTTCTCTACTATACCCTTGATGTGATACTGGAATGGTGTGGTGGTGGTATGGCATGGCAAGGGGTTGTACCCTCTTTATATAGGCACACAAGAGCTATGGATGAGTGCCATGTGTCTCTACTATAGAAACTTCTCTACAAATATCTAAGAATTCTAAATTTGCGATGGCAACAAAAAATCATGGTGTGTCTTGACTAGTGTAGAAATTTCTAAATGTTTGAACTATAGATGATATGATGTATCCTTACTATTGTAAAAGCTTCTTGAAATTTAACTTGCATAGCACTCCATGACACCAATAGAAACATATAGAAGTTTGTCTTGCTTCGGTGGAGCACGATAACAACAATAGGCGGAGCAGAAGTTGAAGGACGAAATCACGCTACAAATTTTTATTTTACTAGCAAAATGCCCGTGCGTTGCTACGGATATAATATAGCCATTGTGAATGATGTCATATTGTTTCAACGATCCTTTCGATTATGAGTGAATTCTAGGATGGCGTCAAATAGGTTTTTGAATAGAAAAATTCTACATAACCCCCACCTTCGAAGGGTGGTCTACTTCACCCCATCACCTTCAAAACCGGTTATTTAACCCCCTGACCTTTGCAAAACTGGACAAATCACCCCCTGGAGTGGTTTTGTGGACTGCTTTGCTGACGTGGCGTTTCCAGGGCCCACCTGTCAGTGCCATGTGTGCAAACCGCTGCGCCGCTCCCTCCTCTGCTCTCTCTCCCACCGGCGCAGCCCTCCCCCTCGCTCCCTGTCACCGCTCCTGCTCGGCCCCTCCCCACCGGCGCCGCTCCCTCCTTGCTCTCCCACAGGTAAGATATCAGAGGTTGGGCTACAGAATAATTCCGTCTTTAGGTATTCCTTTGGATTCCGAGTGAATATTATGGTGGTTGCAGTTGGGTCACAAAGGTATACAGAACGTCAAAAAATATTCCGTATGTGTCATAGGTGTTCATTTTCGCGTGGGCTGCTCCTGCACTCCAAATTGGACTCGCGAATAAATTTCACATCATATTGTTTCAACAATTTCCGTTGACTATGAGCAAATTTTAAGATGGTGTGAATTGGACTGGAAAGATTATCCGTTAGCTTTGAGTAAAGCTACGGATTTATGCTGAAGTTTTCGGATTGTATTTGGAACGAATAAAGATCCTATTGATCAAGAATTTTATGGGAACAATACATAGAAGGATACGCACGTGGGTATGGCGAGAAATTGAAACGATAAGCTTGCGTGGATGCATCTAGGCGTGCATGCACGTGTATGGTGCAAAAACTTGTGTTATTATATATGCATGGGCAGGCAGGGCAGAAGTCCGCAGCTCGATTAGTCAACGTGTGGTGCAAACCTGCAGCAGCAGTTTAGATGTCGAGCGGCGCGGTGGTCAGGCAAAGGCGTGGAGCTTGCTGGGCTAGCTGCAGCGAAGAAGGTGGCGCGGCCCAAGCAACCGTGGTGGCAAGCCAGCCACGCGTGGCGCGGGTCCGCAGCTGCCTGGATTCCGATCCGGTTCGGAGCTCAACCTACAAACCGTGCGCAAATAGAGAAGTAACGACAAAAAAGCTTAAGGGCGGACGAAAAAGATAGTGAAAAAAAAAAAAACCTTTCTCTCTTTATTATTACTAGGAAAAATGTCCATGCGTTGCACCGGGTATGACAGTATGAATACATTTTGTTTATCTTATCTTATTTGTTTATTCTAGTTGCTTTTAGATGGCATTTTTGAGAATATCTAAGCGATTCATCTGCAATTACGTTCCAAACGGGTCTACGGTCGCATTTATTGTTGTTTCCTTTTCTCAAATGTAATGGTATGGTATTGGGATCTTATAAAAATTTATGTTTGGACGTTTTTCATTGAAGGTGTGATTTTAGTTTCATTTTAGTCAAATGGTACACATTAGCATATTTGTTAACGTGAAAATAGCTACGAAGATATGGATTGCAATGGAAGAAAAAAATCCTTAAAAACATCTAGGTACATATAAGAAAGAGTCTTATGTTTAAATTTTACGTCATATTGGTTCAACCTTTTCTGTTGATTATGAGTGAATGCATTCAAAACATAAAAAAAATCTGTTCAGATTTTTAATCGAAACATTCGCCATGGATAACGAAAGAAGTAGTGTCAGAAGGATTGTATATGGGTTACAATAAACAGAATTACTCGTCTTCAGGTGACTGATAGTTCGTTCATCTATCCGTCGACGAGGCGCATCGTCGATCGTCCCGCGGACGCGTGTGATCAAACCAGCACCTGTGGTGGCGATGGTCTCTGCCTCATTTTCTTCACCCACCTAGCAGGTCTGCTCTGTGCATTGGCTCGGTTGCGTCCTACTCCTACGTACGTGAGTCAGGGTGCTGGGCTTGTTTGTAGCCTGTGAAGCCAGCAGGCTGTGCAGGTTCCACGTGATAGTCCTTTTGTGTTGTCTCCTATCAGACCACTTGACTACTGCGTGTCCTGAGGATGGAGGCGGTATATGTTGGCTATGTATGTCCTGTGTGTCTGTCTCTGAATGAGGTGAAGAGCGGTATGCGTGAACCATGTTTGTGTCATGTACGTATATCTCTGTGTTTTGTGTTTGCTGTCTGTGTGTCTGTGAGGACGGACAATATGTATGAGCTATGTTGTGTCCTGTGTGTATATATGGGAACGGTATGTGTGGACTATGTTGTGTCATGTGTGTATGTCTGTGTGAGATGGCAACGGCACGTGTGGCATGTGTGTCTTTTTTTAAAATCCTACCGTTAATATCTTAATTACACCATTAATATTTAAAATTACATTAAAAAATAAGTGTAATTTTAGTGTAAGTTAACTATAATTTTAATATAAATTAGATAAAACTATCTGTAATAAAAACTTATGTGTTGGGGGTGTCAGCCGGTGACGCGCGTCGATGCTCTGCGGACGCGTGTGGTGGTGGTGTCCTGGTGTGTCGATGAGAAGAGGTGATAAACAAATATTTGCTGCTCCTACCTTGTTTTCTACACCCAGCGAGCTGGTTGGCTCTATACATTGGCGCGGGCGCGTGGCTGCTGTTGTACACTTGTACATGGATGGTCAGCTTGAAGAGTCAGATCAGAGTGGTGGCCTTCCGCTTGTTGCGGCAGTTTTGTGCCGCACGTCAAGCCAGCAGGCCGTGTACAACAGTTGACTGATGTCAAGCCTATTTATCAGTCGACTGATCCCAAGACACACCCCTACAATAAAAATTTAATGTGGACTGATTTAGAGAACATATGGTGAAAATAAATAAATAAAATTTGCTTACCAATTATTCTCGTGTAATAACTTTAGAAGTAAAACTTATTGGAATAACTAATTCGCTACTTAATATTCAAAAATCAATCAAAAGTTAATCTCAAAATTGCTGTTCAAAGTTGAAGAATAATGGTCATATAACTAACGTCTCAAAATATAAATAAACTTAGAACAAAAACTATCAAAATAAACTTTACAACACTTTAAACTCGTGTAAAATAACTAATTCACAACTTAAAGTTCAAATTATTGTGAACATGGCCGGCTTAGGCAGCTGCGGCCCAAGCCTAGCTTCCGCTGCGTGCCTTCCTGGCCATTGGATAATGAATATCAGACGGTTCGAATTAGCCAAGCTCTCCGTATAAATCAAACGGACTAACAAACCCTAGTTCTCTTCCCTCACCCCCTCGTACTGCGACGCGCCCTCTCCCCTGCCCGTTCGCTCTCTCCTGGCACTGACGGCCGACCCGAAGAGGTCGCAGCCCAACCCCGGGGGCAAGGCCTTGCGAGCGCCCCCCTTGCCCCGTTCGGTGAGGTGGCAGACAAGAGCCTTTTCGGCTTGCAGCTGGGCTAATTCCTCCTTGCCGGCAGCTCTTTCTTTCTTTCTTTCTTTATTTTAGCTGTCTCTCGATTCCTCTGAGCTGGAAGCTCTTCTTTCCTTCCTTTCCCACATGTTTTGTATTCCCTTTGCACAAGGTGACGGCTCAGAGGATCCAAATTGGATAGGGTCGTGTCTTCTTTGTTCTAAGTATTTGTGCTAGTTCGACGGTTGCTCTTGATTTATGAGTACGATAATTTGAAGTTCTATGAGCGGTGTGGTATTATTATACGACTATTTATATACTTTGTTTTTTTGGCTGTCAAAAACATCTGCTACAACGTTGTTTGATTCGGTGCTGTATGCTATAAATTTGTTTGATTTTGGGTCGGCCGTAACTGGGATTATGAAGATTTGTTCGGATCCGAACTGGACAGACCAAAGAATAAATTTGTTTGATTTTGGGCCGCTGTAAATATCAACTGGGATTACGCAAGGTTTGTTCGGATTCAAACTGGACGGACCAAGGAACGGTGGGCGTGCTGGGCGAGGGGAGAGGACTTGGAGGTTGGGCGACCGACAGACGGGCCCATGTGTCAGAACGGACCGTGGATCTAAGAGGGACCGTAAAACCTTATTTGCTTTAATATTAGGTATAGATTAGGTACCAGCATAGCAAAATGCCCGTACGTTGCAACGGGAGAAAAAATCCTTAACCACCTCTACATGAATACATATAAGAATACCCTCGCAAATAAATTCCATATCATATTGTTTCGAATTTTTCCTTGCATGTGACTGAAATTTATGTGGTATTAATTTGATAAAAAATATTATTTTTTGCTTTTCCGCAATATATAGAATATCGGAAACGGAATCCATATACGACATGGGTATCTGTTCTTGTGTAGACTACTCTTGCCGTCTGGATCAGGTTTCTGAATAAATTGTAGGCCATATTGTCTTGACGATTTTTGTTAATTGCAAGCGAATTTTAGAGTGGTGTCAATTGGGTTACAATGGTTGTTATTTTAGCTTTCCATGGATACGTACAACGTCAAAAACGGAGTCCGTACGCGATTTGGGCATCCGTTTTCGCGTGGGCGGCTCCTACACTCCGGGCTCGTGAATAAATTTCATGTCATATTATTAAAAGAATTCCGTTGACTGAGACCGAATTTCAAAGTGCGCAAATGGAGAACATCCGAACAGCTAATGATGAAAAAGCTTAAGGGCGGACGAAAAAAGATAGTGGAAAAAAAACCTTTCTGTCTTTATTATTAGATATATATAGATTTTATAGGTGACGATAATCCATCTCTAGAAATGCTATTTCACGGTTCTGGAACAGTACATAAATCGCTACTTGCAGCAACAACTTATAGCTACAGACCACGGAACCGTAGTTACAAATGAATTTAAGACTAGCTATGAACTCTTTCAGCAATATTCCTTGACACGTTGTACTCCATCCAGTCTTAAAATATTTGAACGACATAGTCACTAAGATATTATTTTGACTATGAATTAACAATAGTAAACATATTTAAAGTATAGAAAGTATATAATATTTTACAACTACTAATAAACACAGATCTAATCGTACCATTTTCAAAATCTAAATTCAAATAGAGGCAGGATCAATAATGTGTTAACTGTATTATCACACATCCTTGTTATAAAAAAATACCACACATTCAATTAACCAAAAAAAATAAAAACCCAAAGTTTGCCCGATGCGTACATATTGAAAACATATGGGCATATGGCAGAACAACGTAGGCGTATTTATATTCTAAATTTATATCTAAAACTAATATTCTTTCAATGAGATTATAATTTCTATACCAATTTCTCTAACACCCATATTAATCTATATATATCACACACAATACTAACTACAACATCTTTTATTATTTTTTCCACCTTACCCATCCCACCGTATCCCAACGAAAACACAACCACTACTAGAATACTTGTCCCCATTAGATCCCCATCCACCCAGTGCCGCCCTCCTCCTCTCCCTTTTAGGTGGCACGCCCCTCCTTCACCTCCTTTTCCTCGGCCTCTCCCTCTCGCTTCCCCACCTATCAGACACCATCTCAAATCCATTTCATTTTCTCCATCGCCTCTATGGCCACCCTAAGCTCCCCCATAGCCCCTCCACTGGACATGGGCATTTCTCAAGTCGTGCAGGGTTCAGGTCGGGTAAAAAAAAAATCCAACAGAAATTCCTATGGCCCAAACCCAGCCGTGGTCCAACGAGAACCCTAAAACCTTGGCCCCATGGATGAGAGAGAAACAGTGGAGGAGGAGGATGCTATCCACGCCACATTTGACATATGATTCTTGAGATGGAGATGAATGGCATCCAGTACCATGATGCAGTGCATTTTTTTAGTACCCAGTACAAGAGGGTGAAATAGCGTAATGCATGTGGTAGTGAGAGCAAGCTGCCTTAGGCTATCCGTACCAAAGAGGCCATCCAACTGTCTATATTTTAAACTCCTTTCTATCTGCATGTACAGTGCAAAACAGTATTTTGGGCGCCTCCTTTGAGCCTTCTAGTGAGCATGGTCCGAGGCCAGCACCAACTCACCATTTTGAATTACTGCCTCAACTTCCACGTTGGCAAGTAGACACCCTGTCAGAAGGAGGAGAGGCTTCATAGATGCTCATAGTGACTTTAAGAGGAGTTGCAGAGATCCCGTCTAAAAGTAGACATGGAAGAATCATTTGAAGCATGCACTATGGTGTGTAGAGTGGGGACTGAAAGGGCGATCTAGAGGGGAGGTGAATAGGCCGACACCTAAAACTTGGACCACGAAACCCTCTCTTCTCAAATATGCAAGATCACATTGCAAAGACAGACCAACTGACTCTGGGACACGTAGAGAAAAACCACACGGAAGCACTCGCTCAGATGCGGATAAAAAACGTCACAAAATGAGCCAACAGCAGTCGGCACAGAGCACCGGACGGTCCGATGGTTAGACCACAGGATGAACTGGACTGAGACACCACTAGTGAGCACCGGACGGTCCGGTGGTTTGACCACAAGACGGTCCAACGTTCACACAAGTCCAAAAGTGGCTGGACCTCGAATACTTCGCCCACAAGCTGCTACATGCACCGGACGATCCAGTGATGCTACCACTAGACAGTCTGGTGGTCTAAAAAATAGCCTAGGCAGAGATAAATAGTCCATGAGTCCACCAAGATCCAAACCAAAATCTTGCACCAATGATCTTCAAACCTTATGAAACTTTGTGTGGACCTTGTCTAGGCCATGGAGAAACTTTCCCACAAAGATCACCCTCTCAAACCTCAGGATTCTCCATGGATTTGACTATCCAAGGGGTGAAGAACAAGGGCAAGAAAGAAAGACAAGGGGGCTGCTCATGGATCCAAGATTTGGCACACCAAAACCACAATCTCCCTACATCCTAGCAGTCCAAAACCACAACAAAAGAAAGATCTCAAACTTGATCAACCACAAACACACCAAAAGACCAAGGAATTGGGATCAAAAACCAATCAAGAGAGAAGGAAGGAAGCACACATAAGGAGCTACACGAAATTCATCTATTGCCATCACAAAGTGGTCTCAAAATTTGATTACAAGATGGGGAATTCATTCCCAAGATGCCACCCTACTCCTACAGTCCTACCCTCTTACAATGGAGCTAGATTACTCTAGAACCCTCTAATCTTGATGCTCTTGCTTAGGAACGAAAATGGCTACCTAAACCAAGTCTAAGCAAACTCTAAAACCAGCCAAGAGGTGGCTAATGGCAGCCACCACCTTATTTATTCTGCGGACACAAAAACCCTAGCAGTTTTTCACTTAACACATTATAATACAGACGTTTACATTAGAAAGGCTCGTAATGGCTAGAAAAGACGCCATGAAACTCAAATGGAAGAACACGATGGAGTCTTTGATCTTCTTCAGGTCGAAGTAATCTCCCGATATCCTCCACATGTCCAGTAGTCCTTTCCTTTGGATAACTACCTGTTTTTGGGATTACCGACAACTAACCCCCAATTTTTATGGTGGAATCAGGAAATACTCTTAGGCCTTGATTTTGACGCTCGAACCGGGAAATGCTTAATGAGTTTCATTGGTAGTGACTTTACGGCTCACGACACCGTCATGGGCCTAAGGTCACTTATGGGCTGGGCCTAACTCGGACCGCAACCCGACCCACTTGCCAATCCACTCGGCAGAGATTTTGCCACGCCAAGTCCACTCCGGCGCAGCCTCTCAGTCCATTTGAGAGGGTTTTTCTCTAGGTCACACTTAGGAGGTACTCGCTAGTCCATCAGCAAATCTTCGATGTTGACAAGCGCTCATCACAACCAGGACGAAAGACCAAAATCGGTACACTTGACTCCACCAGGACGACGGAACTGATATTAATTCCGATTCTAGTTTTAGTCAATGCAACCAAAGTATATGAGGAAATTTTGGTTCTAAACTCAATTAACCATAATAAGTGAAATATTTAGAAGAACCAATAACAACTGAATATATATCAATTATTATATCTCAATTTTAAGATTGCAATTTCTAATGTGCTCCTATCTATGTTGTTGTTATGCCGATGTTGCTAAAATTTATCGTGTCCATTGTTGTTGCAACATATTTGTGTTAGTTCTGTTTAATCGAGACCGAATTATTTTGGTTCACTTTTTCTAGAGGATAATTTAGTTATAGTATAACCAGAATTAATCTATACCTAATATTAAAGGGTTTCTCGGTTCGTTGTGACAGGTGGACCCGGTTGGTCAGTCACTCCCGTCCTGTATCCGATAATCATAGATACAATACGAACCAGAATAGGATTGTAGAAGGAGCCCACGTAAAAACCGACGTCCACAAGTCACGTACAGACTCCGTTTTCGATGTCTATATATCGATGGAAAGCTAAAATAATAACCTTTCCAACCCAACTGAAATGACTTTAAAATTTGTTCTCAGTCAACAGAAATCCTTAAAACAATATGACGTGGAATTTATTCGCGAACCCAGAGTGCAGGAGCCGCCTACGTGGAAACGGACGTCCAGATCGCACGTGGACCCATTTTTGACATTCTATGTGCCGATGAAAAGCTAAAATAACAACCTTTCCAATCCAATTGATATCACTCAAAAATTCGCTTGCAGTTAACGGAATCATCAGGACAATATAGACTACAGTTTATTTGGGAACCCTATTCAAACGGCAGAGTCTACGTGAAAACGGAGACCCATGTCATATATAGACTCTATTTTTTATGTACTATATATTGCCAGAAAGCTAAAAATAATATTTCTAATCAAACTGATACCATCTAAATTTCGGTCGCAAGAAGGAAAAAATTCGAAACAATAGAATATAAAATTTATTCGCGAAACTATTCTTATATGTATTGATTTAGATGTGTTTAAGGATTTTTTTTTCATCCGTTGTAATGCACAGACATTTTGCTAGTAAAAAACTAAAAATTCAAACCAAACGGACGAATAACCAAAAGTCCACACTACACCAGAGAGGGAAGGAAAAGTAGCAGCTGCTTGCTCTTTTTTTCTCCGTACGTACTTGTACCCGGATTGATGTGGCGGCGTTCCTTCTTACCTACCGTTAGTTCGTCTGGCTCCTAGCGAATGATCCCCCGCGCGCCGCTGGACCCAATGAGGCGTGGGGGCGCTGGCCACTGTCCCCCCTCCCCCGTCGGCCCAGGTGAGATTTTTTATTTTTATTTTTTTTCTTTACTTTTTTTCCTGCTTTATTTTTACTTTTTATTTTCTCTCTTTTTCATATTATGCTGACAGAATTATTTATCTAACAATTTTAGAATATAAGTTTTTATCGTACTTTTTATGTTAAAAATTATGACATAAATTTATGAGAACATAATTTATGCTAACATAATTGTATGACATAAAATTATGCTAACATAATTTATGTTCATCGGTATAATTTATTCTAACATAATTTCATAATTGTATGACATAAAATTATACTAACATAATTTATGCTAACATAATTTATGCTCATTAGTATAATTTATTCTAACATGATTTTATAATTGTATGAGTGTAGGACATAAAATTATGCTAACATAATTTATGCTCATTGGTATAATTTATTCTAACATGATTTATGCTAACATAATTTATACTAACATAATATATGCTAACATAATTTATGGTAGCATAATTGACATAACATAGCTTGTTGGTATAATTATACTAACATAATTTGTTCTCAGGAGAATTATGCGTGCCAAAGTATAATCCTAAAACTTTCATTCACTATATATCTAAAAATATATCATAAAATTATGATTGTAACTTTCATCCCACCGCCGGTCTAAGAACCGTTCAAATACAACAATGTTTAAGCTTATCCAAACAATTAACTGAATGGTTCAGTTGTTGTACATGGAGTCTCGATGCTTGATGTTGGGGTTGGAACCTTGAGTATGGCCACTTTTTTCTTTTTTATTCGCGTGCATGCAGGGATTTAGGGGAGCCCGGATGGCTCGCTCCGAGCAATTGTTGGGCACCCGCACCTAGAGGGGGAGGGGCAGCGTCGTTTGCTCGATTCGAGCGTAGCGAGCGCTCGCTGATTAGCCTCCCCCGATGTGCGGTGGCTGAACCACTCCTTCAATTTATCCAACTAAGGTGAAAACGGGACGGGTACCCAGTGTGGACATCGGATACGGGTATGACAAAAATTCGAATTCGGCTGTCTTTGCATTTGGAACGGGTACAAGTACTACCTGAATAATAGGGTACTGGATGCGGGATGGATACAGGACGAAATGGATACGGGACGACTAATACCCGGTAAATACCTAGGATAAGCGGGCACTTTTTTTTCTTTTTTTGTTTATTTGATACTTAAAAAATTATAATTTTTACACATCAACTTGTATAAAACTAAAATTGATATGAAATTTGTATTACTTGACGAGATCTACAACTTTGTAGTTTATCACTTTTTTGTTTAAAGCCATCTCGGTGATGAAATAATGAAAATAATATTTATATCTTTTTAAGATAACAAAAGATGTCACATGTTTGGGTTTAACTCTGTAGCTTTTTAGCTTTTTATATTTATTTATTAAAAAAATCATGTACCAGTGTGGAGTAAGCTATTTAGCATGTTAATTATGTTAGTAACGTTATAAACTATATGTCAACGAACGCGTTGCATCTAAGATATAAACTAACGCAATATGTTATACACTCACACGGTCAGGTATGTCGATGTAATTATACTCTATGCGTATTTAGATATAAATCGTGTTTGATTTTTTTTCAAAACTTCAATCATTTGTTTTATTTAAAAAATTTATGTAAACATATAAGATCACACTCAAACTCTACAATTGTGTGATCCAAACTTTATCATTACATTTGGACTATTGTGTTGGACTATTGTATGATCTGAACTTATTGTCACGTTGATTTATGGTCTATGCAATACTCATATTTAGTTGTGTTATGCGCGAACTGAATTGCAGTGAACGATAAAAAATCCATTCTGACAAATATCCGATATCTGTATGTATGATATCCGTCCAAATAAATACCTGGTACCGTTATCGGTATCCGTCCCCTTTTTAACTCCGTATCCATTCTGAATCCGATTATCTGTAAGGCCGGTTCGAGCGGTTCTCAAAAATGGAGGATCTCGCACTGTAAATCGGGGTAGAGTTTGAAATGGGGATGGGAACGGGGAACTGTTGGAGTTAGCCTGACTCGTTCCGGCAGGAGAGCGCGTCTCGGCGCGGGCAGGCAAGCCACCGCGGAATCGAGCAGTCTCTGAGGGCACTTGCGCACCTCCCGCTCGACGCCGGCGCCCGGCGACCAGGCGGAGGTGCTCGGGAGGCGCACGCGGAACTCCTCTGGGCGGTGCTGGAGACGGATGGCGGGCGAGTGGATCGTGCGGCCCGTGGCCGGCGAGCTGCACGAAGCATGGTCGGGGGCATGCCCGCGCGGCAGGTGCTCGGCGGAATGCCCCTGCGAGTCGCCCTGCCCGGCTTCATGGGCCGTCCTGTGGACGGTGACAGAGTGCAGCACGCCCTACCCGAGCCCATCTCGTGACGCGCAGCGACGGCGGCCGGAGCCCTCGGCCCGGCCGTGCACGCCCGGGCCGTGGGCCGAGGCTGGAGGGGCGTGCCATGCCGACAAGTTTGGTCGGTACTGGCTGTACGACAGCTTGCTGATGAACGAGGTGTGTGCCCCTTCCTGCCACCTTCCCTTGTCATTTGTCTGCACGTGCTTCCGATGGTATTGCTTCGACATGGACTTACCGAGCTGAAACTTAAAAGCTTCTATTTTCTGTGTGTTGGGCCTTGGACCCGGAGAGCAAGGAAAATTAGCCGTGGGTTTCTTCTTAGGCTATATTCAACAGGCTGCCTCTCTTTTTGTCTACAGTGCAAAACAGTGTTTTGGACTTTTCTTTTGGGCTCTTCGGTGAAAGCAGCCTTAGAATTTCGGGGCCAGAAAGGAAGAGTTGGATATTATAGGAAGACTTAACGCAAAGTCGCCGTTGGTCACCACTTCGTTCCATTGCCACAATAAAACAGTTCAGATTTCGCCCCTGTGCTATTACAAATGGGCATTAACTTTGTGTGGCATATGCAACTTGGGCCAACTTATGCAAAATATTCTTTCTATGTACGGGTACTTTGTAGACTATTTTATCTTTTCAATATAGCAGGCAGCATGAGTCTTGGCGTCTTGCCAGCAGTAGGACCCACCAACTTCTCAAACAACCTGTACAGATCTGGAATATAGGATCAAGATAGAAGAACATGCCAGCAACAAATGTTTATTATAAATTGTTGTAAGAGAGCTATCAAGTGCATATCAACTATGGACCCAACTGATATAGTTAATTATATATTTTTTGTGCAAAAGCTGACAACAGTTCAGGCCTTACTTGGACAGGTTTTCAGGTTTTGTTATCATTTTTTAGCATATATTTCCTTGCCACCAAACAAACCTCGGTAGGTTGATGGCAGAGAGTTGATCTGTATGTCATGATTATGGCATACTGCCAATTTTAAAAGGCTGTCGGAAAGAGCGCTGCATGGTTTAAGACGAGGCCCTATGGCGTACAATAAGGCCAAGGCTAATAATGGCGGTACAATAAGGCCAAGGCCAAAGACTTCATAATCGAGTCAACTGCAAGGATAAAGAAAAGTCTTCACGTTCAAATACCTGGTGCATTATTGAATAGCAAAGCAGTGAACACATTTCTCACACTTATTAATTGAAAATTTCTGAACAGTAAGAGAACGTTTTAGTATATTCTTGAAGCTCAGTTAAAGATGAAATGATAGATAGAAGGAGCAGAAAAGAATCTTGACTTGTAGTCCTACAAAGTAACGCGGATTGTGTGCTCTTAACATATTGTTTGATGGACAGTAGTTCTTTCTTCCCTTCATTGGAAACTTGTCTTTGGATGTTTCTGTAGGTTTCCATGTCATAATTAGACAATTCCGACTTAGATTTAAATCGAAATGTAGAAATTTGTGATGTGAACCTATCATAATTGATTAGATTCTTAGGAGTTGTTTGTGGTCTACTGCACGAAGCTTCAATGACTAGATGACGACGCACTTCACTTTCTTTTCTGGCGGCTGACACTTCTGTCCGTTTGAAGCAGTCCGTGTCTTGGACTTTGGGGTCTTTTATATGACCGCAGTGTTTCCATTCTCTCTTATTTCTTCATCTTCTGCACCTCCTCCTTCTCTAGTGGAGATCTATCCAAAGGCAGCGAGCTCTGTACTCATACTCTATTATCAAATATTACAACCTTCATGGACAGAATAGAGATTTGCTTGATCTAAGATCAAGCCTATGGAGTCTGAAGAGCAGCTTAGCAATGTCCATATGTCTAGCAAATCTCCTGATGAGCAACCTGTGCAGCAGCAAGGCCAAGTTCACCAAAATCCTAGTCCTAGCACCGATGAGGCTGAGCTCCTATGGAAGCTGAGGAAGTACTTGATACTGCTGGCTATCCTGGCTGCGGCCATCACCTACCAGGCAGGGTTAGCTCCGCCGGGTGGGTTTTGGCAAGACAACCAGAATGGCCACAACGGCCACATCGCCGGTGATGTCGTGCTGAGAATTACCTACCCCAAGCGGTACCTTGTGTTCTTCTACTGCAACACAACAGCATTCGGGGCATCACTCATTGTCCTGATACTGCTCCTGGTCAAGGAGTTGAGCCACAAAGCGATTTGGCTTCGGGCACTACAATTCGCAATGGTATTGGGTCTGCTCGGTCTCATGGGGGCCTATGCTGCCGGGAGCTGCAGGGAGGTGAGAACCTCAATTTACATTTGGGTATTACTTGTTGGCATATTCGCATATGTCACAGTTCATGTCATATTCTTCTGGCATCTGGCCCCTGAATGGTTGTGGGATATTTTCTTGGGTATCTGGAGATACTGGAAGGAGTTCCTGAACAAAATTTTCAAAAATACACAGAGCAAATCAGATGAGCAAGAGCCTTCTGACAAGTTGGAAGAATTAGAGCGGAATCGCAGTTTATTGCTGGTTCTTGCCACATTAGCAGCAACAGTGACATATGTTGCAGGGCTAAACCCACCAGGTGGCTTCTGGCCTGATGACAACAGGCCTCAATATCTTGCTGGTGACCCAGTGCTGCGGTATCACTACCCCCGCCGGTTCAAGGCGTTCTTGGTCTGCAATGCAACATCTTTTGCTGGATCCCTTGTGATCATCATCATGCTTCTCAGCAATACAGCAGCGGATCATGTCGTCAAGTCAAATGCTCTGCGGTTATGTGTGCTGGTGAGCCTCTTTGGGCTTATGGGGGCTTATGCTGCTGGGAGTTGCAGGGATGTTCGTACATCTATCTATGTCTTCTCCCTTGTTGGTGCAGTTTTGCTTTACCTCGTCCTTCAGTGGATTGAACCTATTGTGACAAAGCCAGTGTGTATAGAGATGTCCATTGCATGGATGAGAAAGAAGAAGACTGAAGTGCTCCAGAAACTGAGTTATTTCATTGTGAAGGGGAGTGGGAATCCTTCCCTGTCAGAGCCCAATACACAACATCCGTCAAACAATAGCATGTTAAATGATTTTGGTAATGCTAAGGATGATCTACAGAAACTGCGCACGTATCTGCTATTGCTTGGCATCCTTGCTGCCACTGTCACATATCAAGCAGGGCTAAATCCACCAGGTGGCTTTTGGGCAGATAATAATGGCCATACTGCCGGAGACCCAATCTTGGAGACTATGTACCCAAAGCGTTACAAGGCATTCTTCTACTGCAATGCCACAGCATTTGTAGCATCGTTGGTTATCATTACCTTACTTCAGAGCCAACTGATTACCATTGGTGCCATGAAGCGTCACATACTGCAAACAGCCATGATATTGGATCTCTTTGGTCTGATGGGGGCCTATGCTGCTGGAAGCAGCAGAAGGTTCTCAACATCCATGTATGTGTTTATCTTGGTCCTTCTTGTTTTCACCTATGTTGTACTTCATGTTCTGTTATCTGTGGCTCTCAAGACACGACTGAAGGGGGTAATAGATCGTTTCAGAAGAAATGATGCAGTGAAGGGGATAATAGAACGTTTCAAAAGTAATGTTGCAGTGAAGTGGATAGTAGATTGTTTCAGAAGAAATGATGCAATGGATAATGAAGATGAAGGGCAGGCTTTGGAGAAGCGGCGCAAGTTTCTGATGTTGCTTGCAATTTTAGCTGCTTCTATCACATATCAAGCTGGCATAAGCCCACCAGGTGGATTCTGGAGTGACAATAATGGCCACCAAGCAGGTGATCCAGTTTTCCGTGATGAGTTCCCACGCCGCTATAGGATTTTCTTCTACTTCAACGCAACAGCTTTCATGGCATCCTTGGTTGTGATTATGTTGCTTGTTAGTAAAAGGTTATGCCACAAGGGTCTTGAGGGCTATGCACTGCATGCATGTGTTTTGGTTGATTTGATCAGTCTCATGGGTGCTTTTGCTGCTGGAAGCTGCAGGAAAGTTTCAACGTCGGTGTATGTCATCCTGGTTGTTGTTGCTGTGTCTGTTTATGTCATGATTCAAGTCCTGGTTCTGACATTTGCAAAAGACAAGGTGAATGATTTCTTCGAAAGGACATGCGGCATAAGGCCTCTAGAGCATGAACATATATCCATAAAGCCTGAGAGAAGCCGGACTAAAAAGAGAACTGAGCACAAATGGCGCAAAGATTTGATGCTGATCGGAACTCTTGCGGTCACTGTCACATACCAAGCTGGGCTGCTTCCACCAGGTGGGTTTTGGCCTGATGACCAAGTAGGCCATTTTGCGGGTGACCCAATCCTCCATGATACCCACCCAATACGGTTTAAAATATTCTTCTATTGTAATGCCACGGCATTCATGGCATCAGTGGTCATGGTCATCCTCTTGTTGAACAACACTATAAGCAAGTACAGGAGATCTCTTCTTGCTATGAAGACAGCAATGGTATTGGACTTGCTTGGTCTACTTGGAGCATACGCCGCAGGCAGCTGCAGGAAGTTCAAGACATCTGCATACATTTTTGCACTTGTCATTGCAGTTTTCATTTACATTGTGATTTATGTGTTGTTGTCATTCGATGAGGTGGCTTTGTTGGTCAGAAAGAAGGGAGAAAAGTGGATGCCATGCCTAAAAAAAATGTGGGCACTTATTGAAACTGATCCTTCAACCCTTCAGCGATCTGGTGGGCAACTGGGAGAGGTGTCTCCAGCTGTGTAGTTGTATTCTTGATGTGGCATTTATTAAACTGATGTGCCTTATATATATACAACTTATAAGTTTTAATGTATGTTTTCAAATTTTCGTGAAGTGAGGTTTGGAGGTTGTTCTTTGTCAGTTAACCTTCTGCCCACTAACTTGTAATGTGAATTTGTTGAATGGGTGCCAGACCAGAACCATAGTGTAGTGTAAATGGTGGATGCTAATTGACAGCAGCACACCTGTTGGGTTGACAAAACAACCTGCACATCTAACTTATTCATTGAAACAACATATGCAAATAGGGATATTGGTGTCCCCTCTAAATTTACTGGGTAAATTGTTTTCATAAATCTCTTTGGAAATGAAGCAATCAGGTGGACCACGGATGTGGAGTGGTTCTATCTCGCTACAGAAATTCACTAAATACAGTTCTGATGACTTCAGCCTTCAGGGATTCTTGAGGATCTTTTGAGTTGTTAGTTTGGGTTAGGCGCTTTTGGATCTTCCCCATATGGGTTTTCTTTCTTTTTTTCCGCCCTCTGTAATTGTGCTTTTTCTTTAACTATCCTGTAAGAGGTTGGAAAGAAATAGAATAGATATTTTGGCATGACTAATCTGTGGGTATTATTCACCTGTAACATGATCTATGGATCTGAACTACATATTTAATTGTCCTTGTTTTTGGTCAGTGCGATGTTGAACGATTCTGTGCACGATGCTATGGACGAGATGGCCTTGTTATGTCTTGACCCAAGCAGATATGTGAGGTGGAATCACTACCAGGATGTACCTGCTGGTATATGACGTCCATGAGGTAATATAACCTTGATGTTTGATAAAATTGCCTGGCAGTAAATAAAATATTGTTGTATGAGTGAGAATCTGTTTGGGCCCCTGAAGCAAGCAGTGGAATAAACAGGGCATTCTGATATTATTTAAAATATAACCAACTTTTACTGGCAAATGGCAACGGTTATACGAATACAAAAATTAATGTGTATTCTCCTATTAAAGTTTAGTTGAATACCTCTCAAATCTATGTAAAAAAAACTCACAGGATTATGTATTAATTCTTTTCTAAAGCTCAACACAGTACACCTAAAGACAAAACCATCTTGTTAGACGTTGTTTGTGCTTTGGAAGGAGATTTTTTACTTCAAGGGAAAATCGGCAGCAATATATAAAAAGGGTTTGTTCTTGGTGGTGGGGATTTGGAGTCCCAAGTGGTTGAGGGTAAAAGAATTGATGTAAAAAATAATAACGCCAACCAGTTACAATAACAATAGCAGTGGTTCCCACACCTTTGTTGTCTAAGATATTATAATACTAACTTTATTTGTAAACCACAGGTTTGCAAGACATGCAACAGAAAATTAAGCATATAACTTAGGAGCAAGGGAAATTCTGACAAAGGAAGAGGAGTCTGGTATCCTGCAGACAATGTACAAGCCACATTTGTATCACGTCCCATACTTTGGTTTGGTGAATAGATATTGATCTGAGAATCTTATGCAGATCACTAGAATATGCACCTAAGGCGCACACTGGATTTTAACCTGATTACTCTATGCCATGACAATTTTCAATAAAGGTGGGTACCGAGTACCGACTGAATAGAATCTACCATTCTTTTCTTTTCCTTGTTTTCTTACATGCGGTCTTCCTTTCTTGGTGGTTAAAACCTAAGTTGTTATCATTCTGATAATGCATATTATATATCCTTTGACCCTTTATGCCTGCTGTTGGCATTGGATTTGATGTCATTATTTATTTTCTACACATCCTCTAACATTCAGTGATACATACAAGGCCCAGAATTTTGGCATATACTGAAAGATCATTGCAATCCTACAAATAGAGCAAATGTTGAAACCTTCAGACTTAAGCTCTTGAATATTTTGGTTTGTCGAGCTTATGGACATGGAGGTTGAACTACAGCCTGGAAATGGTCATGTGGCTGAAAGAACCACGAGTCAGAAACAACCGCATCAACAAGGTGACCAAATGCCAAATGGTGTTGATGAGGCAGAGCTTGTGTGGAAGCTGCGGAAGTACTTGATTCTACTGGCAATTCTTTCTGCAACTATCACCTACCAGGCAGGACTCGCCCCTCCAGGTGGCCTCTGGCTAGATAACCAGCATGACCACCTTGCCAGTGGTATTGTCCTGCAATCTACTTATCCAAAGAGGTACAAGGTATTCTTCTACTGCAACTCAACAGCATTCATGGCATCACTGATTGTTTTGATCTTGCTCCTAGTAAGGGAGGTCAGCTGCAATGCAATTTGGCTCCGATCGCTGCATTTTGCGATGCTGCTCAACCTGCTCGGGCTTATGGGGGCCTATGCTGCAGGCAGCTGCAGGGAAATCAGAACATCCTTGTATACTTGGGTGCTGCTCGTTGGCGTCTTCACATACATTGTGCTTCATGTTGTGTTCTTCAAACATCTGGCATCAAAGTGGCTCCGACAAACTTTGATGGATGTTCAGAGGTCCTGGAAGGATTCTCTAGCGTACATGTTCAGCAAAAGTCACAGAACAACAGACGAGCCAGATGTTTCTGTCCAAGAAAAAAAGGAAGAACTAGAGCAGAAACGCAGCTTGTTGCTGGTTCTTGCCACACTGTCAACGACAGTGACATATGCAGCAGGGTTAAACCCACCAGGTGGATTCTGGCCTGACAGCAATGCTAGCCACCTCACTGGTGACCCGGCGCTCCGAGACCACTACCCCAGTCGCTTCAAGGCCTTCATGGCATGCAATGATACTGCTTTTGCTGGATCGCTTGTAATTATCATTATGCTTCTCAGCAACACAGCAGTGGATCATGTTGTCGAGTCGAATGCAATTCGTTTATGTGTTCTTGTAAGCCTATTTGGCCTTATGGCTGCTTATGCTGCCGGGAGTTGCAGGGAAGTCCATACATCTATATATGTGTTCACCCTTGTCGGTGCTGTCCTATTATACCTCGTCATCCAGTGGATTGCACCTATTGTTCCCAGGTCACAGTTTGTCAGCAAGTGCATAAAATGGATAAAAGGAGAAAAGGATAAGCTGATTCTGAAGATAAAATCGTTCCTCATGGAGAGTAACAGTACAACCAACGAGCAGGAGATGCCATTAGCACTGGATCAACAATATCCCTCCAATCATGACCCAACAAGCACTGCTAAGGATGATATGAGAAAGTTACGGACATACCTTTTATTACTTGGCATCCTAGCAACCACCATTACATACCAAGCTGGGTTGAATCCACCTGGTGGTTTTTGGTTAGACAATGAGGATGGGCATCTTGCTGGAGACCCCATCCTGGAGGCCATCAGCCCAAAGAGGTACAACACGTTCTTCTATTGCAATGCCACTGCATTTGCGTCATCTTTGGTCATCATCACCCTACTCCAGAGCAACTTGATCACTGTTGGTGCCTTGAAGCGATATGTTCTGCAGACAGCCATGATTTTCGATCTCTTTGGTATGATGGGAGCGTATGCTGCTGGCAGCAGCCGTACTTTCTCCACATCTTTGTATGTGATAATCTTGGTCATTCTTGTCTTCTCTTATGTTATGATTCATGTTCTGCTCTTTGTGTGCACAAGAAGCTCTGATGAACCAGCACAGCAAATACATGATAACCCTGAATTGAAAGATTTGGAGAAGCGGCGCAAGTTTCTTGTGTTGCTTGCAGTTCTGTCAGCATCGAGCACATATCAAGCTGGCATAAACCCACCAGGTGGCTTCTGGACTGACAACAATGATGGCCACCGGGCTGGTTATCCAATGTTCCATGATGAATTCCCACACCGTTACATGGTATTCTTCTACCTAAACTCCACTGCTTTTATGTCATCCTTGGCTGTGATAATGTTGCTTATTAGCAAAAGGTTATGCCAAAGTGGAATCAATGGCTACTTGCTGCATGGATGCATGCTACTTGATCTGGCCAGTCTCATGGGTGCTTTTGCGGCTGGAAGCTGCAGGAAAGTATCAACATCAGTGTATGCCATCCTAGTTGTTGCTGTTGTTTTTGCCTATGCCATGGCTCAAGTTCTGGTACTAACCTTTACAAAAGATAAGGCGAGTTACTTCTTCGAGTGGGTCCTCCATGCCACTCCTTTCAAGAGTCCAGATCTATCTGAGAATTGCAAGCGAAGCATCATGGTCAGCCGAAAACCTGAGCACAAATGGCGAAAAGATCTAATTCTAGTAGGAACTCTAGCAGTGAGTGTCACATACCAAGCTGGGCTGCTCCCACCAGGAGGGCTTTGGCCTGATGACGGGGACGGCCATTTCACTGGCGACCCAATCCTCCATGATACTGATCCACCACGATACAAGGCATTCTTTTACTGCAATGCCACGGCGTTCATGGCATCGGTGGTCATAGTCATCCTGCTGCTGAATAGCACGATAAGCAAGTACAAGAGATCTCTCCTTCCCATGAAAACAGCAATGGTGCTGGACCTGCTTGCTCTGCTTGGTGCATATGCTGCAGGCAGCTGCAGGAAGCTAAAGACTTCTATATACGTTTTCGCACTCATCGTTGCTGTTTTTATGTACATTATCATTCACATCTTGCTATCCTTCGATAAAATGGCACGGTTGGTGAAGAAGACTGGAGAACAGTGGATTCCATGTCTGAAGAAGATGTGGGCACTCTTTGAAACTGAACCTCCAAATCATCAGCCATCTCCTGAGGAACCATGACAGGTGCCTCTTTGGCTGTGCACTTGTATTCTAAAATCAAGAACTGTTTTTCCAACTTGTTTAATGCTGAGTTGTAAACTTGTACAGATCTTTTCATGGACCATTTATCAAATGAAAATAAGAATTCATCCATGAGTGTCAACTGCAAGTAGTTCACTGTCAGTTTTTACATTCTCGTGTTCAGTGTAGTATTGTTTTGAGTCTTGTGAATCTTCTACATATTATTATTTGGGGAAAAGGGCGTTGCATATTGCTTCAATAATTAGAAGCCAACCACAGTTCAACGTTGTGTGTACGGTTTCAGAATCAGAAAATTGTTCTTGTAGACTCTGATTCTGAAGCTTTACCAATCACATAAATTAGGCATGTTCAAACGTGCAAAGCTTGCTGCCTACCCCGCTACCTGATTCATGTAGCTCAATAGAAAGAAAGTAATTCTGGAGATTGCCGCAGATTTTTCACGATCTGAGTTGAGCTGCCCTTTTTACCTGTCCTGAGTTCGCTCTGCTTTGATATGCTTGTACATTACCTTTCTCTCGGCTGATGTCTTCTTTTTTCAGTCACACACACATTTTCACACCTATGGGCATGTTTTACCCTTCAGTAAGGATTGCTTAAAGCAATGTCAAATATGTGCTTCTTCAGAAAAGCAATGTTATGAATACACATAATTCAGCAAACAAATTTAAAAAGCCTTGCACAAGGTCACATTCAACCAGGTCCCATTCAGCCACCTTTCATCCATTTTCTGAGAAATGGAATCCACAAGACAAACAAACCACAAATGGGTAGAACAGTAACCAAGATTGCCTAAGACTAGAATCAATGGTACATTGGTACTTCATACAATGAATATGGCCAATGACAAAACAGTGTTGATCAACATAAAGAATAGCACTCTAAGCAAGAACTAAAGAAAGCGGAATCAAAGGAACACTACTGAAGTACATTGTTAAGCTTTCGGGTAAACTGCTTGGTATAGGAAACTCGATAGGTGTTCACCAAATCTCATTGCTTCCAGTGGGTTCTTAAACCTAGCAGGACAGCAATTCTTCGATTTACACAGAATCCATATGCTCTGTTTCCAGGCTTTCTCCATCTATAATAACCTTGGACTTCATCAAATGAGAATTCTTCCTTGAGCTTAAGGAATTTCTCCTACCACTGGTGGCTGATTCTTTCATCCCTAGGTAAGTATACACTGACATCCCAACGAGGGCAATGACTGCTCCACAGAGGCTGGTGAATCCAGGATCAGAGTTAAATGCCAGATAACCAGAGAGCATTATAACAATCGTCTTGAACTGGCCTAACACAACATGAGCGAGAGCTGAGGTTGCCCTGCATCATCCAAAACATTGAAAATTAGGTTCATTTCCCGAAATGTTGCAAACTCAATAGCCCCAGAAGGGAATGAATGACCAAATATTTTAGACTGCTCCTTCTGAACTCAAAATATGTGAATATGTTGCCTTCGAAGCAAAAGAAAGTATCCCATAAACAAATTATGTTTATTATTTTTCCTAATATGGATAAAGCTTTTCTTGTAAGTGAAAGTTCTGAAGGCCTTGTCACCATAAAGTTAACGAACATATTTCTGTCGTCTAATTTGGGGATAATAGCTATATTTCCCCCATAGTACTATTGGAATTTGGAAACATGACATAGCCCTGTTTGGATCCGCTTCCGAGCCAGCTTCTCGGTAAGAAAAAGCAAAAGCGGATCCAAATGTCTAGTTTTCATGGGCTTGTGAAAAGCTTGCTTCTTGCAAAAGCTCCTTAAAGATAAGTGGTGCCAAACAGGGCTTTAAGATTCCAATAAACTAAATACTTAAAGGGTGTGCAACTTGTTTCTCTAGGTTTAAAAAGGAACATTACAGGTCATATTTAAATCATTTAATGAATATGGTGCCAAAATCGATAGCAACATTACTATCAATAAGTTTGTTTCTCTAGGATCAGAGAAGGAGCCTCCTATGTGCTCACATCTCCCAGTCTATCAAGTAACCATGTGTGAAATACATAACCAGAGTTTTTCCAGACACTAGAATAGTAGAATGCTAGATATCACAAATATCCATCATATAGAATTTATAAATACATAAGCATAGAACTAGTGAAAAAAAAGCCAATCATGTAGCATTATTAATTTTATGACTCACCCAAGCGCCAAAGCACCTGACCACTGAAGAAGGAAACCAAACAAAGCAGATATGATAATCATACTGCCGTTCTTGAAATCCCAATTGAAAGACAAAAGGCCTGGAGGATCCAGCAATGGCATCAAAATGATAAAGAAAAATATCGTAATTGGGGTTGTCTTCCACATTAACCTGATCAAACATCCAGAAGGTTAGAACAAAAGCTAAGGAAATATTTGCTGTCACAGAAGATATAATCAACAACTTACGCAAGAGCTGTCCAGTTTCCACTCTGTTGTAAATTTGACCACAGAATTTTGTTCACAGCACTAGGAATAATCCATGCTAGTGCTACACAAGCACCAAAAAAATTGAACTCCAAATCAGTAACAGTTGCAACAGCTACACCAAATGAGACAACAGCCAGAGTGATAACCTACATCAAGAAGAAACTCTTTTAAGGCAAATTTAAGGCTACAATTTATTTAAAATGCTCTGATAACAATTAGGTCAATTGAAGAATGGAGCAATATATGAAGTATGAAATTTCTAAGAAAATTACCTTCTGAAAGGAAACTTTTTTCTGGAAAAGAATAAAGTCTGCTACTACTATGGTTGGAGTTACAGCTATTTTAGACATCTGATAAAAACCTACACTGAAGAAAAATAGCACTAAGTACATTATGAGACATACTCATAGAGGAAACTTTAAGGCAGGATATTTTTTATCCATTAAACAGGGAGTAAATTATTCATCTCACCTATTATGCTTCAAGCTGATATTGGCAAGCCCAGTGGAGAAAGACATGACAGCACCCAAAGCAAATAATGAGGAGAATGGAGTGGATTTTGAAGGGGGAGCAATCGGTAGCAAGTATAATGCTTTGAGGACAGCCATTAGGGCCAAAGCGAAGAGATAATGAATTAGCGACAGTGCAACTGGGAAGTTAAATCCAACTGTGCCCATCACCTACAAGGAAAGATATGACATTTATAAAAGAACTGCAAATAGACAGACAGTGAGAAGTTTTACATAATTGGAAAGGCAAGCCATACCATTTTATTTGCCATGATGATCCCAACAGCAACCACAAAGTTGAACGTCAGTGCCACAATAGGACCACAAAGCCTCTGCTGCTTGCGCTTGGCCCCTTCAGAGGTATGGAAATCATTGTACAGTGAACCCCTCAGTTCCTCTAGTGCCCGGCCTGGTAGGTATGTGTGAGAGTGTCAGAGAAGACTTAATATAAGCTTCTTCCCTGCCTACCATCAACCATTAAAACAAATAAAAATGCAACCCATAATGTAATTAAGACAACTACAGCAATGGAAAAATAGCAAGTCTTCTTGTCAAGTTGTCATAAAGTCAAGCCTAGCACACACTCCATGATATTGGATGTATTCAATGAGCATCACAATAATTATAGTTGTTAATTGTTAAAAATATCTGCTTTTGTAACTATAATGTAGTTTAAACATTTTTGCGATTGAAATGCTAATTTTTTTTTTATTCAACATTGATTGTGCCATGAAACAATTAGCAAACTGAACTCTTTTCCAGAGGTAGCCAATGAAGTGCTGAAATAGCTACCGTTTGCAAAGTGCAATGGAAATTCAAAAATCTTCATCCAAACAGGAAGAGATCATAATGTGTGATCAAACTAACTGAACTTTCGACTGAGTCTGGAATGCATCACCAAGCATTGCATAAGCCCTCCTTTAAAAGTCCAATGATGCCACTGCCTTGCACTCCCTAGAAACAATATCATCACACTTTGAGAGAAGGGCCACAAGAGATGAACTGATCTGGCTGGGGACCAAGGGAAGCAACAAACACTGAGATTTACCAACACCTCAGCAACGGAGGGCACACAAGTGAACTTCATCGTTCCCAACTGGCTGTTCTCTCAGGTTGATTTCCGTGTTAACGAAGGAAACGCAACCAGCCAATCACGATTGAGGTAACTCTAGCCTGAAAGAAGAAGCCACTAGAGGCAATCTCCAAACCGCAATGCTAATCTAAGCCACAATGTGGCGCACAACATGAAGCAACGGCCAAAGGCCCAAAAGAGGAGCAAGTGAAACAGGAAACCACATCGGCGCAATATCGCAAAGGACAACCTACTTCGTACCAATTCATGCCATAAGTGTTCGCTCATGAAAGCAACAAGAAGAAATGGATGAGGGTTAGGTGTCTGGGGAGTCTGGATTCCGGACCTGCCTCGCCGGCGTCGCTGTCCTTGCGCTTGATGAAGCGCCGGCCGCCGCCGCGAAGGATGGAATCCCAAACGCCCATTGCCGCTGCCGCATCAACTGGATCCCCACGGTCTCCGTCTCTCCCTCCGCCGCCGCAGGAGTCCAGGGCGGTTGCTCCGCCGCCACGGTCTCTGTACTTGGAGCTCGAGCTCGAAGAGTAGTAGATGGCGACGAGCACTCGGGACGGGGACGGGGACGGGATATCGCGGTTCTGCGAGGGTTGTCTTTTTTGTTTTTTTGGGAGCCGGGTTGTCTTTATTTTAGGCCTCGTTTGGTAGGGCTCTTTAAAAAATGGCTTCAGCTCTGGCTTCATTGGTGGAGGAGCTTTTTCGATGAAGCCAAAGCCGTTTATAGAAACTGTTTGGCAAAACAGCTTATTTGTTTTTATTGAATAAGATTAACATCTATGTGTAAGATTAAGATCACCAGATAGTACATTTGTACTGTCTACAGTGCATAAATAATGTTTTTTTCACTCTGTGTACAGTGCGCAAACAGTGTTTTTCACACCCATATCCACTCTCTGATGACCTTGGTCTAACATCCTCTGTACCGCCACTATCCAATATTTTATACATATAAAAAACTAATAAAATGCTCGTACGTTGCAACGGAAAAAAAGAAATCCTTAAGCATCTCCATATCAATGCATATAAAGACAGGTCTCGCGAATAAATTCTATGTCATATCGTTTTGAATTTTTCCATTGAGAGCGAAATTTAAGAGATATCAGTTGAGTTAGAAAGGTTACCTTCTTAGCTTTACAGCAATATATAGAATATAAAAAACGAGTCCGTATGCAACTAAGGTGTCCGTTTTCGCATAGGCTCTTTCTGCCATCCGAATCGGATTCGCGAATAAATTCCACGTCATGTTTTTTCGACGATTCCTTTTGATCACGAGCGTTTTTTAGAATGCCATCAATTGGGTTAGAAATATTACTATTTTAGCTTTCATCGATATACAACGTCGACAACGAAGTCTGTATGCGACTTTGACGTCCATTTTCACGTGTCCAGCTCTTGCCATCCGAATCGGGCTCGTGAATAAATTTCACGTCATATTGTTTGGACGATTCCCGTTGACTGCGAGCGAATTTTAGAGTACAATAAATTGGATTGGAAGGTTATCATTCTAGCTTTTCATCGATACATAGAACGTCAAAACGTAGTCTGTATGCGAGTTGGACGTCCGTTTTCACGTGGGCTTCTCCTCTAGTCTGAATCTGATTCTTGAGTAAATTAAAATTTAGTTGAACAAGGCCCACGTGTAAGATATGCGAGATTGGACCGCAGAATCCTTCCGTCTTTTATTATTATACTAGCAAAATGCCCATGCGTTGCAACGGAAAAAAAATATCCTTAAGCACCTCTAGATCAATACATATAAGAATAGCCTCCCAAATAAATTCCATATCATATTGTTTCGAATTTTTCGTTGCATGTGACTGAAATTTAGGTGGTGTCGGTTTGGTAAAAAAATATTATTTTTTATTTTTCCACAATATATAGAACATCAAAAACGGAATCCATATACGATATGGATATCTGTTTTCACATAGCCTGCTCGTGCTATCGGAATCGGGTTTCCGAATAAATTGTAGGGCATATTGTCTTAAGCGAATTTTAGAGTGGTGTCAATTGGGTTGAAAGGGTTGTTATTTTAACTTTCTATTGATATATAGAACGTCAAAAACGGAGTTCGAATGCGATTTGAGCATCTGTTTTCGCGTGGACAGTTCCTGCACTCCGAGCTCGCGAATAAATTTCACGTCATATTGTTTCAAAGATTTCCGTTGACTGAAACCGAATTTTAAAGTTGTTTCAGTTTGGTTGGAAAGGTTATTATTTTAGCTTTCCTTCTATATATAGAACATTAAAAACGGAGTCCATATGCGACTTGGGCGTCCGTTTTCGCGTGGACTCCTTCTGCGGTCCGAATTTGGTACGTATTGTACCTGTGATTTGGATTATCAGATACAGGACGAAGAGTGGTTGACCAGCCGGATCCACATGCAATGACGGACCGGGAAAACGAGGGATCAGAAAACCTTATTTGCTTTAATATTAGGTATATAGATATAGATAGAGATGTCCAAGCATTGCTATGGATATAATCGAGTAAAATCCATGGCCGGTCTTTAAACTTGCAACGATATGTCGTGCCGGTCCTTAAACTTACAAAGTGTCGTGTCGGTCATTTAACTTGTTCCGGGTCTCACCACAATCTACAAAATGGATTGCTGACCTCAGCCCAGTTGTCTTCTTCTTCCTCTTCCATTAGCTTGTGGTGCTCCCCACCATCTACCTCACCGTCACTGCTGTCGCCGGTCGCCGTCACCGCCATGCGTGCCTTGCCGCCCATGGCCGCTGCTGCCGGGACACGGCAGCATCTAACGCGTCGTACGAGAAGGGCGGCGTCGAACGCGTCCACGAGTTTGGGCAGATTACGGCGACCATCCCTCACGCCCGGCCAGCGCCTCCCGCTCGCCTTCTCTCCGCATCGCTGCCTTCCTCGCATCCCCTCTCCTCTCTGTGCCACCGACAGGATCTACCCCAAGCGCCGCCAGCCGAATCCGCCTCCCGGCGCCTCCTCCTTCTCATCATCACAACAGCGTGCGGTGAGGGCGCCCACCTCGCATCCTTCTCTCCTCGGCCACCGCCTTCTCTTCCACGTAGAGCAGAAAGTAGGTGAGCGTGGTGCTGGGCGGCAGCGGTGGGAAGGATGCAGAAGGAAGCAAAAGGTAAGCATGGAGGCGGCGGACATGACGACAGTGGCGGTGGGTGAGATGCCGAAGGGGTGAGAGAGGGGAGAGAAAAAAATAGACCTACATAGGCTGATATGTGGACCCCTACATGTCAGCTCTTGGCTGTAGGGTGAAACCCCGATCTGTTTGGACCAAAATGAGAACCGAAACAAGTTTATGAACCGGCATGACACATCCACGCAAGTTTAAGGACCGGGTATGAATTTTTCTCGATATAATCTAGCCATGTTGAGTGGTAAATGTGGTTCGCATTGAGTAATGTGTGTGTAAGTTTTTCTATAGACTCCGAGTGAATTTTGTGGTAATACCAGTTAGGTTGAAAAATATGATTTCTTTACGTATATGACTAGGAGTTCCATATATTGAACAAAAAGAGAAAACATATATCCACAACTTTGTTGTTCTGAGTTTTGATGTTTGAGGTCTCTAAATTTGTCAAATAGTCTGTGAAAATTTGGACAGAAAATCTGCAATATACATATAATAGTTTTGTGATGGAGTGGAGTTGTATCTTATTCTTGCGGTACTTTTGACAAAAAAAAAAAGAAAAATGCAAGTGCATAAAAAAGAACAGTACAAAAAAAGAAAATATAGAGAAAGAAATTATCCTAAACGTTTGTATCTTTTGTGTCATTTGTGTTTCGTACGTGTGACTTGTTTGCCTAAGCTAGATCTAGGAATACGTTTAGGCCAGTAACTTTGACAAGTACTTTAGACACTTATTCAACTTTACTATTTGAATTTGAATTGAGCTACTTATTGCTACTAATATAGCCTCCTATAGCTCCACATACATATACTTCTTGTCAGAACTGGTTCTACCTTTGCAATCGCTACGCTCACACCCATTGCGGTATCACAAACAAACCGTCAGTTGTACCACCTGCTGTATTAGTAAGAACACTTGTAAGAGCTTGGTAAGACGCTTGAGAGTGTGTGTGACTTTATTCCTTAACCACATCCTAGTATATAATAGGGAAATATACATTTGTGTGTTTTTTTGTTTTCTACTAACAATGACAGGTTACACCACTACACACAGGATGACCATAAAGATGCTTGAGAGTCACACCATTGTTGGCCCCTTCTCCTATAGGCCATTCTATTCTTAAATCTCAACCTACATATGGTGGTATTAATGCCGAGGAATATATTAAATGGGAAAGCAAGCTACATAATATTTTTGGGAAATGTTATTGTGTGAAAGACGGAAGATAAAAAATGTTGCTTATGTCTTAAAGAATCATGCTTTAGTTTGGTGGAATAATTTATCTAGAATCGTCGAAACAAGATGACAACCAGAATCTGCCAGGGTGATGTTAGACCGGTTTTTGGGCCCGCTGCCCTTGTACGCCCTAGGGTTGCTCGGCCACTCCTTGGCCGCCCTCTACACCTCTCTCGTGTATATATTATGTAGCCGTCTTTAGATTAGATAAGTTTTGCTTAGATTAGTCTATCAAAAACAGTTTGTCGTGTATCGGTTTGTGAAACTCCACCTTATGCAATGTTAAGATTGTGTTCTTCGTGTTCTTACTTGTGTTCTCGATTGCATTTGCATTGATGAGCCATTTTGGCGAGGTCAATCGCGTGCGTCACGTGGTTGATAACCAACAGAACGGTGGTATACCGATTGCAGGGTTCGAATTTTTATGACCAAAAGCCGGATCGTTAACATCGAGTCTCCACCTAAATCGAATTATCAATATCTCTTGAAAGTTCAAGATCATCCGAGGCAGAGCCAGGCCCTAGGCCATGGCCCGAGGTGTGGCCCCAAATAGCTCCTGACAGCCTACCTCCACAGGCAGCCCTAGTGAATGGCGACTGGTGTCTGGCCTAATCCTCCACCGCAGGCAGTCCCTCGCGCCATCGCCCCTAGCTCCCGACTCCCTGTCCGCCACCGGCCGCCCGACTCCCTAGCTCCGGCTCCATGCTCCCCTCCGTCCGGCCCTGCTCCCTCGCTTCCTGCTGGACCTACTCGATTGGGCGCCTCGGCCCTTGGCTGCTCATTCCTTGGCGGACGGCGGCCAGGAAGGAGGTGGCTAGAAGAAAAGCGATCAGGCTCTAGCAGGCGGCGGCTGGCTGGCAGCAGGTGGCTGCATGGCTGCACTATCCCCCCAGCAGCCAGGAGGGAAGCAAAACTCTGGTTTAGCGCTGCTATATATTGTTTTTTCATTCAACATACTTATTTTCTCTGTTTGGTAGTTACTGAATGCAGGTTACAATATATGATGATGATGTACACGGATTTTCTTATGGATTTGCTATATGTGGAATTTACTTGTTTCAGAAGCCGGTATTGAACTTACATTAATCTAGTGTCAAGCTTCAGATTGTGGATGAGGAAGCAGACGTCTAATTACTGCATTTGGAGACTCTGCATTCTTTTCTTTGGATATTTTTATAGCTTTTGGAAACTGCATCTTAAACAAATTTTGTTAAGTGTTTAACCATACACTCCTCTTGCTGTTTGGTGGTATATGTATCAGACAAACAAACTGAAGTTTATTAACTGATTTGAATTACTACGCCCAAAACCTTGTACAGTAGAAGTGCAAAGAGCATACCCAAAATAGAGGAGCTCATAGCAAATACTAAACTCAAAAGGTGAGCGCAATTGTACCAAAGTATGGTAGGAGCTCATAGCAAATAGTAAACTCAGTAGATTGACTTTTGTTGTGTTCCAAGAATTCATGTCTATTCCAATATATGTTTTTCTTTCTTATAATAGGTTCTACTCCTGAATTTTGAACAATTAATGAATAAGAATAAAGAAATTGTTTCGCGATAGCTTTTTTAGTATGTCATCTCCTATTATATACACTTTTTGAATTATGTTTTTTTGACATACTTTTGTCACAACTCTGTCACAATTCGGCCTGGGACTTCATGGAATCCTGGCTCCACCACTGGAGCCCCCTATTCCTCATCATACATGGACATCCAAATCCAAACAAGTCCAGTGCAACAAAATCCAAAATGGAAAAGTTCAATTAAACCTTTTGAGATCCATCTCCACCTCTAACTAAAACTACACAAAACCATAGAGGATGAAGCACCTTGTTGCAACTTTGCGGAGATCAATGTGCAGGCAACATCGACAACAATGTATGGATGAAAACTGTAATAATAAATAGGCCACCTCTAATTCTCCATGTAGAGGAGGTTCCACCAAGGGGCGTCAACTCATGATTTGGGTATCAAAATAGGTAAGTAACTTTTGGAGGAAAGGTTTTCTTGGCCTAAAAATGTTTTGAAAATGTACCTAACCAAATTATTTGGAGCTGAAAATATTGGACTGAGAAATATTGGACACTATTGAAGTTACTCACGGTGTTCCTATTTATGATGTGGTTCACCCTATGGTTTGGTAACGATGCTCGATGCTCCCTAGCGAATGCACGCTAACCAGGTAAATAGTGCACTCTACGGTTAAAGGTGTAGACACTTCAATCAAGGGCAATGGTACCGTGGGTCTATTTGGTTTAACGCCTATAGTTGCCGAGGCAAATTTTGGCCTTGTTCGTAATATAGGCATGGCCAAGCCAAGATGAATGAGTGTTTGGAAACAAAATATTTTTTAAGGCAATACTACATTATTTGATAATACCATATTATTTAGACCAAAAGGTGTTTAGGAGTTTTTCCAAAAACCATGTATCTAAAACCATGCTATTGCTAATACTATAATATTTTGGGGGTATAAGACCAAAGTTTTCATTGTAGAAAGAAAATGAGGACAAATACTATATTACTATGTCTTCAAATATGTACTAGATAGACTATGGTACTGTAAAATTATAGACTATGGTACTGTAAAATCATGGTTTGTCATGGCATTTGATAGAGCATGGTACTGTAAAATTATGATTTTGAAAACTTTGTTCTCAAATAAACCCAGGTTGTTTAGCCAAATATTGGCATAAACCAAACGTCAACAAATAAACCTAGGATTGGATTTAGCTTGATCCAAGGTCGAATTGGATTTTGGGCATGGATTTCATTAGATTTGGATCTAGTTGGATGTTAGATATCTATTTGTTTTAGATCCAATAGAGACACGGAAATTAGCATATTTGATTCCTCTTAGATTAGACGATTGTAGCTTGATCTGGATTTTGCAGTAGTGATCCTCAACATCGACCTTACGAAAAAATTTTATTATTTGATTAGATTTAAACATGGTTAAATATAGCTAAAAGGCTCAAACGAATCAAGCTCACGGTACAGTATCTAAAAATAAAGCTGGAACTTGGGCCATGTTATTTATGGGCCATCCGAAACACGACATTTTAGCACGATCCAAAACACGGCACGGCACGATAATTTTTAGACCGTGCTGGTACGGCACGAACGCGAGGGCCGTGCCGTGTCTAGGATCACGGCACGATGGGCCACACGGCACGACACGATAATATAATATTGTGAGTATTTATATTGAAAAACAAAGAAAAATTGATCATTTTAAATTTTTTCTGACTTTTTTCTTAAATTTTCACCATTCACGTTAAATTAGGTAGATCATATATAAGATATAGTGAAATTTATAACGTTTGGACTTTAGGCTAGCACGGCACGATGGCAGCACGATGTGCCATGGGCCGTGCTTGATCCTACTTCAAATTATGTTGAGCATGTAAAACACGGTACGATAGGCACGGCGTGCCCATTAAACACGGCACGTTGTAACATGAAGCACGAGAATGCCGGACCGTGCCAGCACGGCAAGGCAAAAGTCCCACCTCTGCCTGACAAGCTTCCCGACGCTAACTTCATCCCATCGAACAACCCGTGAAGTCCTCGGATGCTGCAGCGATACGATGCTATCCAGAAACGTCAAAACGAACGGAGGCTTCCTTGATTTTGTTGGATTCCTTTATTTGGATTCAGAAATTTGATATAGTACCACTCCGACACCTACTAACAATATATGCTAAATTTTGGTTTAGCTTCGTTTGGCAAAAAAAAAAAAAAACAAATGGGCCACACATGCCCTGCACATCAAGCGGAAACGCACCCGGGCGGTCCGGCATCAGGCCGCGTTTTGATCCTTTTCGTCCAGCTCACACACACTCTGTTGTCCTTGTCCAGCATCGCTCACTGTGTCTGGCAGAAAAGGATGACGGAACACACGCCCATAAAAATCGCCACGTGTCCTTGTCACCATATGTGGGCCCACATGTCGACCAGACCAGCACCGGTTAATCACCCGCTCGCCCCCAAATCCACCCCGCAATTAATCGCCACCATGGCTGCCCCACCCACGCTAATCATCCCCCAAATCCACCACCCTTCCCTCTCCCTCTCTTCGGATCCCCGACAAGGCGGGCGGGAGGCGCAGGGCAGGCGACGCCGTCGTCGCCGCCGCCGCCGCCGCTGCCGAAGCGGCATTTCCTCGACAATATGGCGCTCGTGCCCAGCGGCGGCGCGGGCGCGGCCAAGGACGAGGCCGCCCTCGGGCTGCCGTGGTCCGAGATGTTCCGCTCCGCCTCGCTCCGCCGGCCCAAACAGGAGCCCGACGGCGCGCCGCCCAAGAAGCCGGCGTTGAAGACGACGGGAGCGAAGTACGGTAAGGCCAAGCCGGCGCCGGCGCCGGCGCCAGCGGGGGGCGGAGCCGGGGCCGACATCGCGGGGCTGTCGCTGGAGCCCGACGCGCGCCTGGCGCTCTACATCGCCATGGCGCACGCGGGGCTCGCCACCGCGCTGCTCGTGCTCTACGGCCTCTACCTGCTGCTCGCCGACTTCCTCCGCCCGCTGCAGTGGGCGCTGCTCTGCTCCGTCCCGCTCCGCGAGACGCAGCGCGCGCTCGTCGCCTTCTGGGAGCCCCCGCTCCGGGGCGGCCTCAGCGCCGCCGTGCTCGCGCTCCCGCTCGCCGCGCTGCGCTCCTCCGCCGCCACGCTCGCCGACGCGCGCGCCGCCCTCCTGCGCCGCCCGCTCCCGCCCTCGCCCGCCTTCCCGCGCCTCCTCCGCTGGCTCGTCTCCTTCTTCTTCTTCCTCGTCCTCTTCGACCGCCTCGGCCCCGCCGCCGCGCTGCTGCTCCTGGCTGTCGCGCTTGCCTTCTTCGCCGCGTCCCCCAAGCTCACCCGCGCCGCCTCCTCCCGCATCTACGGCCGGCGGCCCTCCTCGCGGGGGCTGCTCTTGACCGGAGGCATCCTCCGCCACCTCAGGACACTCGTCGCCGTTGGCCTCATGCTCGGTATGATCGCCGGGTTCATAACCGGCAGCATCTTCTTCTCCTACAAGATTGGGCTCGAGGGCAAGGACGCCGTCATGTCCCTCAAGTCTCATGTCGAGAAGGGCAACTACTCTGAGAAGATTGGCCTCAAGAAGTGGCTGGAGGACAATGACATTCCTGGCTTGGTTGATCAGTACTCTGGCAAGATCTATGACACCGTCTGGGAGCAGGTAGATCAATTGGCTGTGCAGTACAACCTTACCGATTTCACTAGCGGGTTCCGCCATTTCTTGATCAGCCAATCAGTTGACCCAAAGAGCAAGGCGCTTATCAGTTCCAGACCACACCCATACTCGATGAAGTTGCAATCGATTGCTGCGCGTGTGAAGCGCAGGGAGTGGGTAGAGATTTACAGGGAGCTGGACTCGTTCTTTAGGGAGCTGCTGATCACAAGAGAGGATTTGGTGGTCAAGGCCAAGGAGATGGCTTTGCAGGGAACTGAAATCGCAAAGAGTCTGCTCTCCAGCAGCACATCAGTCCTGGGTGGTAGTGCCAATTTGATGTTATCCATTGCTCTCCGCATTGTCTCAGGTGCGGCTGAGGTGGTTAATTTCCTTTCACAACTGATGGTCTTCTTGTGGGTGCTGTATTACCTCATTACTGTGGAGGGAAGCGGAGCTACAGAGCAGATCATTGATCTTTTGCCAGTGTCAAAACAAGTAAAGGATCGGTGTGTTGAGGTCATCGACCATGCCATTAGCAGTGTCTTGTTGGCCACTGCCAAGATAGCCATATTCCAAGGAGGCCTGACATGGTTGTTGTTCAAGTTCTTCAAGGTGCATTTTGTGTACACATCAACTGTGCTCGGATTCATCAGTGCACTTGTGCCAATACTTCCATTTTGGTTGTCTTCGATATTTGCCAGTGGCCAGCTGCTCATGGAAGGGAGGTATGTGCTTGCGTTGGTGGTAACTGTGGTACACCTCATGCTCATGGATTATGGCACAACTACCATTCTGGAGGATATACCTGGGTACAATGGGTATCTTACCGGCCTCAGCATAATTGGTGGCATGGCACTGTTTCCCAATGCTCTGGAGGTACTAATTTTGTTCCATATTAATCACTTCTTTTGTACTGCTACTTACGTTTCACCATTTTAAGTACTCCTATAAAAAGGTATCTTTTGTATAGTTTTTCTTGAACATTATGTTTGGTATGTTCTATTTTTCCCAAGATGCAACTAGAAGAACCTTTTTGTTGTGAGATAAAATACTTTACGCATTTGGTTTTTTCTTTTCACCCCTGATATCACTAGAAATTTTCTTTTGTTCTCTAGATAATGTCCTTTTTCCCTTATTTTTTTATCTGGATAGTTTTTCTCCATAAATAATCCTTTTCTCCACATATCATGTAGAATTATCCCCATTTCTATATGCTTTTAACTGCATTCACCTACAAGTATTCATCTAGGTTACTAAAAAATGTGAAAAGTGCTTTCATGTCAAACAGTTTTCCATAGATTTTGTGTCAATGTGTTGTGTCGATGTGTAATTGTGTATATAATTGGTTTTCGCAAAAGCAAGAAGATGCAACGACTGTTTGTAAGCAGTAAGTAGAGTATTTGTGGGTGGTAGACTAAATTGCTTCAAAACCATCCTGATCTTTGGGAGCTGGGGCATAGCAATAATTTCAGAGTGGTATGGAGCTCTTTCTTTGCCTCTAATTTGGCTGATTTTTTTGTTCATGTTCTGCAGGGTGCGATATTAGGTCCCCTTATAATGACGGTTGTGATAGCGTTGAAGAACTTGTACGCAGAGTTTGTGCTTGCTGATGGAGAGGAAACCAGCAGCTAGCATCAAAGCTAAAATGCTTGTATTCTGTGAGGAATACTTGTGTAGGTCTTTTACATGCATTGTTCACATGATGGTTTTGCTCTTGTACCATACCAGAGTAAATGCACAGCTATTGCAGCAGTTGTGATCCTTTCCTTCCTGTTGCAACTTGCGCTCTCTGTAGCTGTATTTAATATCTATTGAATCATTTCATGATTTGGCTTTGATATCTGCCAAATGCTGTCCAATTACACTGGAAAGGGCAGCCTCAATCCATGAGCTCCCGCTTGTGCGGGGACAAGCGGGTCCGGGGGAAGTTGTACACTATTCCTCTCTCTATCTCTCCCTCTGCCAATATTGGTGATCTAGATTAAGTTTGATTAGTCAATTTTTTATCTAGCTTACATGCATCCAAGCATACTAGTTTTCAGTCAAACGATGCTAAGTGTTTGCTAGGCAGGTTTATGTTGTGCTTCCTGAAAGGATCCAATAGCAAACCGCTTGAAAGAGATTAACGAGAGCTGCTCATAGCATTAGCAAGAGACCCAAGTACCTTGCACTTGTACTACAATATGCAACCATCCAGACGTCAGGATCTAAGACCATTCCCAACCCATGGAGTAAAAGTTTTGCCTATCCACTATTTTTTTACTATTTTAACTATCTTTCTGTCTACAGTAGTGCTATAGTGTCAAACAGTGTTATAGATAGTTCATTTACACCCCATTGGAGATAGCTTTAGACAGCTAAACAAGGTCAGACTGTCACTCTTGTCTCTGCATGACTGCATCATCCCTGGCTTTGCCGTTCAGTTCTTTGTTTGGCAGAGTCCTAAATAGCTCGTCGGAACTGTTCCATAGAAACAAATATGGATTGATTTATCATATGTTATGTACTTAAGTTAGCTTGTGAGCCAAAAAGTTTTGCGACTTTACTTATGATCTGAACTTGTCTTACGTTGAGTCATATGGAATTCTGGACTAACTTTATTTTCAGTTATGCATTACCTTTATTTTGGGTTGGGGCCTTGGGGGTTTGCATCTTGTGCTGTACTTCTGAATTTTCTTGGACATAACCCTCTAAAACTTAACGGATCGTTCAACCCTTCACCTTTAAAACCTGACTTTTTTTAATAGATGGTTTTGCTGATTTGGCACATTTAAGGTCCACACATCAACGCCACTTCACCAACACGTGGTGTGAGGCTCACGTGTCATTTTTTTCCTGTCTGTTTGCTCCATCTCCTCTTCCGCTCCCCACAATTGCCGAGTGCCTGCTCGTTGCCGCCGCCGCAAGCTCACTCGTTGTCGTCTCCACTTGCCGACTCCTAACTGCCGCACGGCAAAGTCCCTGCTTCCCTGTCGCCTCCGCCGACTTGTGCTACGGAGGCTACAAGGAGCTAGCAGGCAAAAGTGGTCGAGTTGTCTCCAGCGGATTGCCCATATTGGCTGCCTATATACAAAACGACATTGTAGGGCTATTATAGACATAGTGAGAGATGGTTATAACAGCGATAGGCAAGGATGGATAGACAACCCATAGGAGATGGTCTCATCAGCAGCAGCACACTAATGGCGGCGGGCAAGTGCTTGGCGGTGGCGGGACAGGGGCAGAGAAGGGGAATATGCCATGTCCTCCCTCACCGGACGCTATGTGTTTCATGAGTTGGTACTGTTGGTCAATGATCTATCTCAAGGACGATAACGTGCACGGGGGAGAATGACTCGGTCTCCAAACCGTTTCCCGCGTCCGAACTAAGGGGAGCACGCTCCTACCTCGCGCCATGATCCGAGGCGCCCAACCAATTGATGGTTGCGGCCCCGGGTCGAGCAGCGCCATATAAACAGGGGGATGGGGCGCTGCTAGTGCCAACGCACTCACGTTTTCCCCTCTCCCGCACACAACCACTCTCCCGATCCTAAAGGGCGCTGGATCGACGCGAAGGCTGCCACCCTTCTTCCTCACCACTGCCACTCTCTGTCCCCATCGTCGGACAATGTAGGCGGCGCCCTAAAGGACGCCGCTACCCCAGGCCAGCGCCTCCTTGACCTACTACATCGAGCGTTCCACCGATGGAATCCATCACCGGTCCCAACGGTATAACTCGAGATCCACTAAGTTCACTAGGTGTTCATGTATTCTAGACTAGTTTGATCCTGGTACTAATGTTTATGACTAACATTTGGCATCAGAGCCCGTTAGTCTAGTGCTTGGACCCTTTTCATGTTGGATCTTGTTCGGTTTTAGTTAATTATGGTCGAATTAGATCTAATCTAGCCCTAATTACTCTCTGTTAGTAGAGTTCATGCATGTTTTAGGGCTTAATTCCATGTCTCGATCCATGTTTCTTGACCTACATGGACCGATTAGATCTAGATCAGTGGGGTTAAGTCATGTTTATGCCTAATTGTTCATTGTTAGTCCTTAATTACCCCGGTTTATGCTTAATTAGTCACTGTTTAGGCCTAATCTTGCCTATTTAATTATGTTTTATGTTAATTCCCGCACGGATTGGGGTTCTCACACTCGAATTAGCACGCAGAAGGAGGGGATTCGGCCAATTTTGGTTGAAATCAAGAAAACCCCAAAATTCCCCTTCTACCCGAAACCCTGGATACAAAATTCCCCATTTTTCCCCAAATCACGAAACCCTAATGATGTTTCTCCCCAAAATTGAACCCAAATCAGAGCTTTGGGGTAAGAAAAGAACTCATCGCCGTTCCTCCGGTCGGTCGCCGTCGCCCTAACCTCCAAGCGGCGGCGTCAGCAGAGTATGGGGCGGTGCACCGGCATCACGCGTCAGCCGTGCACCTCCCGCCCTAACCGTTATGGCCGCCGCGCATCACGCTTTGTCAGCGATGAGACCCTGCCGCGCGCGTGCCGTCACTCCTTGGTGGCCGCCATGGCTACGCAAGACGGAGCCGCGCGCATCGGCAATGGCCAAGAGAGCCACGGCGGCACCTGTCTTCACCGGCGGCAGAGCTCCCTCCGGGCGTCGCCCTCACAGCCGGCGGCGACCCTCCTCTCGCGTGCGTATCGTGCGGCGGGGAAAGCGGAAGGGAGAGGAAGGCCGTGTTTTCACCGTTTTGTTCCGGCAAGGTGGAATCCCAGCCGTCCGATCGGATCGGACGGACGAAAGGGCGGCGGGGGTGCGGCGCGCGCCGGCTAGGCCAATTCCACGGCCCAAGCCTTGGCTGCGGCCCGTCAAGGGAATTGGGAAGGGCCGGGCCGATTTCGGCCATTTGGGCTGCGCCCGTATGCACAGTTCTCTTTTTCTTTTACTGTGCTTTACTGTTTTATTTATTTTAATTACTGTTTTAAGTATTATTTACAGTATTTTAATTACTTACCGTTTAAATGGACCACATTACTGTTCTGTGATAATTATGTCCATAATACTATTTTTACTTCCACTGCAATTATGAGGTCTTCTCTAATTTAAATGGATCTAACGAGAAATTTATTTTAGGGAACTCTAAGTTTAATTTAAAGTGTGACCCATGTTTATGATTTGACCAACGTTATTTTATATGCATGTGTTACAATATCATATTAATTCTGTTATTTTCGTTTTCTACCCAACGGTGATGCGAATTGCAACTATCATAAGCATATTTATAACCAGACCAACGTAGGGTTATTTTCATGCAAGACATTATGTTATTTCATTTACTAATGTTATTCTTGTTTCACATTTTGATTCAGCTATGACTCCTTCCACCGTTGCCGAGTGCATTAAGGGCATTACGCAGCTCTCAGGCACTAACTTACATGAGTGGAGGGAGGAGATTCGGTTGGTGCTTGGTGTCATGGACCTAGACCACGCACTGCGCGAGTATGCTCCTACTCCCTCTGCTGCTGAAGCCATGAAGCGGTATGAGATTGACAAGCAGCGCTGGGAGCGCTCCAACAGACTTTCCCTGATGATAATGCAGAAGTCCATTAGCATTGGGATTATGGGAACCATCCCTGATTCGAAGGATAATGTACCCTTCAATGCTAAGCAGTACCTTGCCTCAGTGGAGGAGCAGTTTAAGAGCTCCTCCAAAGCCCAGGCTAGTGCCATGATCATGAGAATGGTCACAATAAAATATGATGGTGCTGGCAGCGTTCGTGAGCATATCATAATGATGGTTGATATTGCTACCAAACTTAAGGGCATGGAGATGAAAATCTCTGATGGGTACCTGGTGCACTTTTTCATAACTTCTCTGCCTCCTCAGTACAATGCTTTCAAGATTAACTACAATTCCTTAAAGGAGAAATGGAGCATTAGCGATCCCATTTCAATGTGCGTTCAGGAAGAGGAAAGGGTTCGTGCTGACAGGAAGGATCGTGCAAACCTTATCAATCATGGCAAGAAATGGGAGCCCAAATCTAAGAAGAAGCTGAACTTCAACTTCAAACCCAAGAGATTGAGTTCAAGAAGTCCAAGAGTGTCCACTGATGCAGCTGGTTCCTCCAAGGGACCTAAGTGCCGCTTCTGCAAGAAGTATGGGCACATTCAGAAGGACTGTGAGGGCTTCAAGAACTGGCTCTCCAAAAAGGGTAATTACGATGTTATTTCATTTGTTGATGAATTCCTTTATGCTGATTATTCACCTAACTTGTGGTTGGTAATTATGATGTTATTTCATTTGTTGATGAATCCCTTTATGCTGATTATTCACTTAAATTATGGTATATATTGACTCTGCAACTGTGCACATTACAAATTCATCACAGGCATTTCTTACCGCGCAGAGGCTGGGCAAGGAGGAGCGCAAAATTAGAGTGGCAAATGGGCATGAAGTTGATGCTGAAGCCATTGGCACTCTCCCTTTACTATTAAATAGCAATTTCGTTCTTAGACTCAATAATGTTTTGTACGTTCCTAGCATGAGAAGAAACTTAATTTTTGTTTCTAAGTTGGATGCTGATGGCTATGAATGTATTTTAGGAAACGGTCGATGCCTAGTTAAGTTTAATAATGATGCTATTGGTCTTGCCATCCGACAAGAGAAGCTCTATATGTTGTCTCTGAATGAATGTTCTGTGATGAATGTGTGCGATGTTACCGATAAGCATAAGAGAAACACATCCAATGAGATCTCATCGAAATTATGGCATTGTTGCTTAGGTCACATTTCGGAGGAGAGAATGGAACGTCTCATTAAGGAAGACATAATTAAACCATTAGACTTCTCTGACTTAGACCACTGTGTTGAATGCATTAAGGCAAAATATATGAAACAAATTAAGAAAGGAGCGACACGGAGTTCAGGACTATTAGAAATAATTCACACCGACATATGCGGTCCGTTCCCTGTGACATCAGTTGAGGATTTAATTCCTCCGTTATTTTCGCTGATGATTTCTCTCGCTATGGATACATCTTTCCAAGTTATGAACGTTCTGAAGCGCTAGATAAATTTAAGATTTTCAAAGCTGAAGTAGAAAATTAGCATAACTTGAAAATTAAAGTAGCGCGTTCAGACCGTGGAGGGGAGTATTATGGGAGACACACTCCTTATGGACAAATTCCCGGTCCATTTGCCAAGTTCCTACATGAAAATGGCATAGTTACTCAATATTTAACTCCTAGTAAATTTTAGCAAAATGGCGTAGCAGAGAGACGCAATCGTACCCTCATGGATATGGTTCGTAGCATGCTCACTAATTCTACACTGCCAGTTGAATTATCGATTGTGGCATTAAAGACAGCCGCGCACGTACTTAATCGGGTTCCTAGTAAGTCAGTCCCTAAAACACCTTTTGAATTGTGGGCGGAAAGGAAACCAAGCCTAAATTATTTGCGTGTGTGGGGCTGCCCAGTCGAAACTAAGCCATTTAATCCACACATCGGAAAATTAGATTCTAAGATAGTAAGTTGTCATTTTATTGGGTATCCCAACAGGTCCAAGGGACATCGATTTTATTGTGCTGACCGTGCCACAAAATTTGCAGAAATTAAACATGCAATTTTCTTAGAAAATGACGGGATTAATGGGAGCTCACAGGCCAGACAGGTTAATTTAGAGGAAATCCGGGATTATGACTCCACTCCGATGATTCCATAAAATCTTATTTATGTGCCTGAAGTTGTTATGCCGCCTATTGAGAATACTAGTGCTGTACCTACAGCTGAATTCCATGTGCCCCAAATTGAGGATAATGGGATTATCAATGGTTTGCCTGACGATGAGAAAAACAATAACGAACCTCAGCAACCTACAAATGAGGCAGAATTTAATGAGCCTCAGCAGCCCGTCGTTGCAGAAAGTGAACCATTGCGTAGGTCACAGCAGGAAAGAAAATCTGCCATTCCTTCAGAATATGTCACTTATATTAGTGAAGACATGGGAAAGGCAGACGATCCCACCTCATTTAAAGAAACCATGACAATAACAATTCATCAAAGTGGTTTGAAGCCATGGAGGATGAACTAAAATCTATGAGCACTAATGACGTCCGGGACTTAGTAGAAATTCCCGATTGAGTCAAAATGGTAGGCTATAAGTGGGCCTACAAAACTAAATATGATTCCAAAGGGAAGATTGTAAAGTTTAAGGTATGACTCGTAGCTAAGGGTTTTCTACAAAAAGAAGGGATTGATTATAATAAAACTTTCTCTCCTGTCTCTACGAAGGATTCCTTTAGAATAGTTATGGTACTTGTCGCTCATTATGATTTAGAGCTATATCAAATGATCGTTAAAACTGCGTTCCTTGACGGTGACTTGCATGAGAATGTTTACGTGGCTCAACCAGAAGGTTTTGTTGTGAAAGGCAAGGGACATATGGGGTGTAGATTAAAGAAATCAATTTATGGTTTAAAGCAATCGTCCAGATAATGGTACCTTAAGTTTGATGAAGTCATTAAGAATTTTGGCTTTTTCGAAAATAAAGTGGACAATTGCATCTACATTAAAGTAAAGGGGAGCAAGATTATTATTCTAATTCTCTCTGTAGATGATATTCTCTTAGCGTGTAATGACAACAATATGTTGCATGAGACTAAGAAATTCTTGTCATCTAACTTTGATACGAAGGATCTTGGTGAAGCCTCTTATGTTTTGGGCATTGAGATTTATCGAGATAGGTCCAAAGGTGTGTTAGACCTGTCCCAGAAGTCTTATATTGAGAAAGTGCTTAACAGGTTTAATATGAGCGAGTACTCAGCTACACCTGTGCCTGTGAATGGGGGCGATAAGTTTGGAGAATTCCAATCTCCTAAAAATCAAATGGAAGTTGATCAGATGAAGAAAATTCCATATGCTTCAGCTGTCGGAAGCCTTATGTACGCACAAATGTGCACTCGCCCTGACTTGGCTTTTGTTACTGGGTTGTTTAGTAGATATTAGTCAAATCCAGGATGGGACCACTGAAAGGCTGTTAAGAAAGTCCTAAGATATTTACAAGGCACTAAGCACTACATGCTTACTTACAGGAAGTCAGATAGCTTTGAAGTAATTGGGTTTGCTAATGCTGACTTAGCTGGTTGTGAAGGCAGAAATAGAAAGTCGACATCAGGATATGTCTTCACTCTTGCTAGCGGTGCCATTTCATGGAAAAGCTATAAGCAAAGGCTGACCGCAGCAAACACCATGCAAGCTGAATTTATAACATGTTATGAGGCCGTGGGGCAAGCTGTATGGCTTAAGAATTTTATACCTGGATTAAAAGTGGTTGACAGCATATCTAAACCACTGACCTTACACTGCGATAACCAAGCAGCGATCTTCTACGTGAGTAACAACAAGTCAAGTGGAGCTACTAAACACATTGACATTAAGTACCATGTTGTGAAAGATAGAGTCGAGGATCAGACAATTGATATTGTGCACCTAAGTATTAAATCAATGTTAGCGGATCCTGTCACTGAAGCACTACGCCCAAAAGAATTCCATAAGCATTTAGCCGGCATAGGATTGGTGAGTAATATCTTATTCTGGAATGAGGGTTATAATGACAACCAGCTCCCATTATGGTAAGTTCTATCCAATCTAAGTATTTTAGTTCACCGTGGATGTTTTGTGGTGCAGCAGTACAAAACTAACTGTTGTAACACATCATCTCTGTGTGCTATTTTGCTGAGTGCGGACTTATGATGTTGGATGTTGGATGTTCGATCAAAGGGGAGAATGTTGGATAATGATCTCAAGGACAATAACGTGCACGTGGGAGAATGACTCAGTCTCCAAACCGTTTCCCCACGTCCGAACTAAGGGGAGCACGCTCCCACCTCGCACCATGATCGGAGGCGCCCAACCAATCGATGGTTGCGGCCTGGGTCGAGCAGCACCATATAAACAGGGGGAGGGGGCACCGCCAGTGCCAACGCACTCACGTTTTCCCCCCTCCCACACACAACCACTCTCCCGATCCTAAAGGGCGCTGGATCGACGCGAAGGCCGCCACCCTTCTTCCTCACCGCCGCCACTCTCTGTCCCCATCGTCGGACAATGTAGGTGGTGCCCCGAAGGACGCCGCTACCCCAGGCCAGTGCCTCCTTGACCTACTACACCGAGCGTTCCACCGATGGAATCCATCACCAATCCCAACGGTATAACTCGAGATCCACTAAGTTCACTAGGTGTTCATGTATTCTAGATTAGTTTGATCCTGATACTAATGTTTATGACTAACAGGTATTGACACATGGGTCGTAGATGTATCGTATCATTGAAACCATTAATAAACATCTATGAGTTATGAGTTATTTGCTCAATTTTACATAGTTTAGAGTATTGAAAAATCGGTTTCGAAATTGGAAGGGTGAAGTATAGGACTCGTTGAGAGTCAAATAGACTTTTTCATAATTCCCTGCTTCCGGAACTATCATTAAGTACCTGGGCACTTTTCTAGAACCTGTCGTCATCTGGAAAGCCATGTCAAGGTACAGAGGCACATGTGAACTATATGCTGTTGTAGACACATAGGCACATGTGAAATCTATGCTGTAGATACTTGACTACGGATAAAATTGAAATGAATATTTTCTGATTATCTATCTGTTCGAAAAGGTCTAGGGTCGAGAAACTAAATGGGAGGTCCGACATCTTTATCGAATGATTAATATTCGATCTGTATTTGTATCTGAAAATTCAAAACTGGTTATTAGTAATGGCGATAAGATGTATAGCAATATTCAGACTATTCATATCTCAAATATAATCCAAAAAAATAAATATATGTATTTGTTTTCGTACATATCTATAAGTATCCGTTCCGATTTCATCCTGACTACTATTTTATCCAAGAAAACATAAATCTTTGCCTTTTGACTAGTCTCCATTTCTTGTTATGTTCTAGCCGGTCTAGTCTCTAGAGCATCTTTTAATCGTTTCGTGTTTGTTGAACTGTTCATCGATAATCCATTGACATTGACACCTGTGCTACCGTCAAACCTTCCCATCTTAAAAGTAGTACAGTACTTGTTGATAAGCTGCCTCTTATTTACCCAGTCAAGTCATCGGCCCCATGTGGCTGCATGGAAAGACCAGGTGATTTTTTTTCTGAAAGACCACAAAAAGTTCCAATTCGTATGTAGCAATCAAGGAATACTAATCCTGATTTTGCTGCCACTTTGAAGGTAGTTTTAGCCTGTGCAATCATGGCTTGCCTCTAGCATGAATGATTTGTCGCCGACATTATATTCTTGTTGCTCGGTTGCGCTTTCCTGCAATAGCTTTGCAGCTTTCTCGTGTTGGCAGCAAGACAGGGAGTAATATTTGCATATCCATCTGTCATGGTTGTGAATATTCCACTTAAGAAAGAAATGTTCCGCTTGAAGAAAAATATGATTGGCTCTAGGAAAATTGTTCTACAAGTCAAACTTTTGTGAATGTACCGGTCAAGAAGAAGAATATTCTACCAGTTGAGTTTTGGATGTTTTGTTAAAAGGAAAAGTATACATAAACCCCTGATCTATATTAGATACTGTACGTTTTCCTAAATTTAAAAATCAGATGTTTAACACATTAAACTTTACAAAATACCGACGGATCTGAGCCGTTAGATCTAGGATTTCGCGGTGGCGCTGTCACCCGATGGGCCGTGAGGGAAGACATTGACGCATGGGCCCGGTGGGGCACCCGGCCTAGGGGACTTTTTGGTAAGGATCCTTTTGGGAATGGGTTGTACTCAGCTACTACTTTAACGGTCTCCGGTTAGAAATGTGAGACTGGAGTTTTGGTATTCATGGATGTTTGGTAAATAAATAGTTAAAAGATATATAGCCCTATATTTAAATAAATGGACAAAAATATCCCCTACGCGGTTTTGGAAGGTGGTTTTGCCACTATGGCACACGTGTCAGCACCACATCAAAGAACTCAAGGTGTGGTCCCACATGTCAGTCTTTATCTTCTCTCGTCCTCTCTCCCAAATGTGTGGCGGGCCTCATCGTTGAGCGACGCCGGCGGGGTGCCTCCCTAGCCATTGGCGGTCCTCCCATGGTGCCCTCGTGGCTCGGCTGCAATGGCGGCGCTTGTGCACCCAACCCCGGTGGCCGTGCGCCCAGCAGCTAACGACGTCGGTGCGCACGCACCTACGGTGGTGGCTCGCGTGTGCGCTCGTGCCGGCGGTGACGCCCAGCGCCTACGATGGCACTTCGCGCACTAGCGCCCGCGGCGTGCGCTCACGCAGGTGGTGATGCCCAGCGCCTACGGCGGTGGCTCGCCTGAACCGGTGCCTCACCCACGCGCCCAGAGGCTACAACGGCACATGCATCATGTGAGCTTGCCCAGACAATGGCAGCTCGCGGGAGCCATAACACGCGGCGACGACGAATAAGGAGATGATGTGCACCGCACCGTGGTGGGGGAGGCCGTCGTGGCTGGCGCAAGAGCGAGCGCACGAGGAGAGGTTGTGGTGGTGGAGGCACGACAAGTGACACGGCTGGCGGCGATGCGCCCGGCCCCCCAATGACGGCAGCTAGCCCGCGCAGCAGCGGCAATGCCGATGTGCGTAGCTTTTCGTGGCCGCAGCGCTTACGTAGATTGTCGATGGCGCCATGGCACTCATGGGCTGGACGGAGGAGAGAAAATGGAGACTTGTCACGTGGGACCACGCCACATGTCTTTGATGTGGCGCTGACATGTGTGATGTGGCTAAACCACACTCCAAAACCTTTTAGGGTGTGTTTTATCCGATTTTATAAAGTTTAATGCGCTAAACATCCACTTTTAAATCCGGGTGTGAAATATACTAGGCAGTATAGGTTGGGTTACATAGATTTTTTCCTTTTGTCAAAGAAAACAATTTTCGACGAAAATGGTTCTACCATTATGAGAAAATGTTTTGAGAACGAAACAAACATCGGCAAAATAGCTGTTGGGTGAACCTGCAAAGGCTGGGAAATATGATGGATAGGTAGGCAAAACTTGAATCAACTAGTTAGGAGAACGAGGGCGTTTGGCAGCTAAAATACAACAAGCTTTTTAAATCCATGTTCAATCTCCATAAAAATCACTCTATAATTATATTTATCTGTTACATATCCAAAGTTAGGAAGAATCACTGCTTTAATAAAGAAACATATCATTTTCCCCATGTCATACCCTTGTAATGTGACTCAAAAGCTCCAAGATCTCCACGAGTCTAAGCATTCAGTGCCTTAGCCCATCCTCTCATCCACCTCCATGGCTCTTGCAAACCATAGTGCGGTTCCCTTTCCCCCCACAAACTTTGCTTGTTTTTCTCTTTCTTAATTTTCTAGGATATGTTTTGTCCCCACAAACTAGGAACTTGCTTGTTCTTTGTTCTCTTTTCTAACTTTTTAGGAGTTGTATTTAATATTGTGTTGTATCTATCTAAGGCATTTTAATACAATGTTGATTCGTTAGTCTATTATATTATTAATAAATTTAATAGCTTACTATTTAAAGACTATTCTATATCAAAAATAGGCCCCAGATTAATGTAGAGAGAATGTATATAACATATTATACATGCTTTGATACATAACTTATAACTAATGTTTAAACGAATAGAAACAATTCAATGCTATCACCAATAGCAGTATCACGAGAGAAGTAGCCTAGTAACAAAGGAAACCCATTCGCATTCCATTTTGCACTATATTTTTTTCCTTTTATATGCCCATTGTGCATTTTTTTCTTGATCTTCAACTTGAACACAAAAAACTTGTAATCTTAGATCCAGAATGTTACCCTGAGGTCCAAGGCCCTAACTTAATCATACCATTTTTATTCAACACTTGTAACTTGATTATAAAAGGTTGCCATAAAAAAACCCAAATGACATTTTCCACCAAAACTTTTTATGTATTTATGCATGAGGTCCGCCTATTTTTGGTGGTGTCCCAAGTAGAAATAATGATAGACTGATAGTTGCCATATTTTGTGATAAAAACATTTGACCTGGAATTATACATTTCCAAACACCATGAAAAGTAGGGGAAAAAAGAATCATGCAAAAGCAGGATCCATATTAGAATGTTTGGTTACCTGTTAACATCAAGCAAGAAACATCTCATCACATTTGGCCATGAATTGCATCCAGAAGTGTTGTGGAGTTTTCATTACCGTACCTGTCTAGAAAAAAAAATTTAAAATGGCCCCTTGCAAGTGGAGGGGTTGGATGGGAGGTGGGAAAAGCGGAAAAACGGTCAGCTCGGCGGACGGAGCGAGCGGGGCAGCCAACCAGTACAATACTGACGACGGACGTGGACGACTTTACGGACGGGGCGTTTTGTTTGAAAGTCAGCATCGACGAACACGACGCGGGGTGGACTCCCCTCACCCGAGACTCCTTCCCCTTCGTCTCCTTCCCGTCCGACCCCCTCGTCTCCCTCCCTCCATTCCCAGCGAATCCAAAACCTTCCATCCACATCCCGCCTCCTCCTTCGCGGCTCCTCGACCTCCCTGGCAGCGAGTCAACCGTACCCAACACACGCGGCTTCCTCTTTCTGATTCGCCGGGAGGTTTTCAAGCCGCATTCTTGGCTTATTAGCTCCCGTACGCGCCGTGTCCTTCTCTTTCTCTCCCGGATTCATTCCGCGTTAATCCCGACTTGGCACTACTCCTATTTGGATTGTTTCGCTTGAGTCTCCTTCTCCCTCTCTTGTCCCCCCTGCGTTTCTTGGACCCCGGCACCGGCAGGCCATTGGTGGTTGGTTAATCCCAAGTGGCAAGTGCTCAGCTCCAGCTTCCAACCTGGGGCAATAAGAGGAGAAGAGGAAAGGAAACCAGAGAGAAGCGCGGCTTCTCGGATTGCTTTCTTCGGTTCGATTTTTTGATTCGATTGGAGGCGGCGGCGGCCTACGGTACGGACGCCCCAAAAATCGAATTTCTTGGGGACAGTAAACAACAGGGCTACTAAGATACCGGGATCGTCCCCATTTCCCTAGGAAAATGAGGCTGGTGGTGCGCGTGATCGAGGCGCGGGGCCTCCCGGCGACCGACGCCGAAGCGCCGCGGGACCCCTACGCCAAGGCGCAGCTCGGCAAGCAGCGGGCCAAGACCAAGGTGCTGCGCAAGACGCTCTGCCCCGCCTGGGACGAGGAGTTCGCCTTCCGGGTCGGCGACCTCAGGGACCACCTCCTCGTCTCCGTGCTCCACGAGGACCGCTACTTCCCCGACGACGTCCTCGGCCAGGTCAAGGTGCCCCTCTCCGACGTGCTCGACGCAGACAACCGCACGCTGGAGACGCAGTGGTACCAGCTGCAGCCTAAGAGCAAGAAGTCCAAGCTCAAGGATTGCGGTAAGGAGTAAGGACACATTGCGAATTAGTATGTATCTTGCTTTATTTCAAAGTTCATTCAGTTTGTGTTTACTTTTTTTTTTCCTTCGAACCATGATGATGAAATGTGCTAGTCATGCTGTGTGTACTTCTAGGAGAGAATGAGATCAATCTATCCGTTCATAGTTTTAATGCGGGCATGTGTTTGTTTGCTGGCTGATGGTGGCTTTTGCAGGAGAAATCCGTCTCGGCATTTCTCTAGCTCAACATTACTCAGAAGAGACAATGACACTTGCACATTGGGCTTCAGATGACCTTGCATCAAATTCAGACAAATCAGCTGAATTAGTGAAAGGATCTTCTTTGCCGAATATTCCTTTAGAAGTATCCACAGCAGTGCCAGAGATCGATGAGATAGAAGTTGCCAAGGAGGATAGATATAATGGTGCTCCATCGTTTGTCAACAAGCTATATCAAATGTTTAAACCAAAAGATGCAGAAGCTTCCGCTCCACCTCCCGACGAGCTGGACAGCAGTTCAAACATTATTGAAGAAATGGTATCAACCAGCACAGAAGCTCCTGAGAAACAAGATCCTGAAGCCAGTGCAACTATGACCTTTGATGAACTATTAAAGGCCTTTGGTTCTCGTCATGAAGGGAAAGAGATGCCTGAAAATCTGTCAGGTGGGGTTCTTCTTGATCAAGCTTATGCCGTTGCACCGATTGACTTGAACACCCTTCTTTTCTCTCCAAGTTCAGACTTTCTGCAATCACTTGTGGAGATTCAAGGAACTACTGGTCTTGAAATTCAACAATGGAGACTTGAAAATGATGGTGATATCTTGAAGAGGGTAGTAAGCTACACAAAAGCTCCTACTAAACTAGTTAAGGCAGTGAAAGCAACAGAGGACGTGACATATTTGAAGGCAGATGGAGAGACGTTTGCAGTTTTGGCAGATGTCAGTACTCCTGAAGTTCCTTTCGGCAATACTTTCAGAGTAGAGGTTTTAACCTGTATAATGCCAGGACCTGAATTGCCAGATGATGAAAAATCTTCACGCCTTGTAGTCTCTTGGCGCGTAAATTTTGTCCAAAGTACCATGATGAAGAGCATGGTTGAGAATGGAGCAAAACAAGGCTTGAGGGATAACTATGTGCAATTCGCTGAGCTGCTTGCTCGAAATTGTAGGCCAGTTGATGCTAAAGATATAACAGCCAATTATGAAGTCCTTTCTTCCGTGCAACCAGAGCAAGAATCTGACTGGAGGCTAGCATTTCGAATATTTGGAAATTTTGCTCTTTTGTCATCGGTTTTTGCATTTATTTATGTTTCTGCACACATCATCCTTGCAAGTCCTAGTGTAATTCAAGGTCTTGAGTTCCCAGGCCTAGACTTGCCAGATTCTGCTGGTGAAATTGTAGTTTGTGGAGTTCTTGTTCTACAAGGACAGAGAGTCCTGAATATGATTGCACGATTCATCCAGGCAAAGAAGCAGAGAGGTAGCACATCTCTCTCTTTTTATGCTGTTTCTTTTGGTGGAGGAGTGTAGTACGTTTTTAACTCAAGTATTAACTCATCAGAAATTCATAATTACTGTTAGTAGCAAAATGTCAGTAGAAAATCCTGTAGTACATGGCATTCAACAGTCACAAGTTATAGCATGTAACTGTTATGCCTCAATTCAAGTGCTTGCCTAGGCCTTTTATAATAGGAAGAATACAACTTTTACAATAATTTGCATTAATATGAGCCCTCCATTCCACAAGATCTAATGGCTTGAAAAATAGGAAGTACAATAAAGAAGTACTAATTATAGGAAAGTACCAAAAGAGGTGGGACCAGTACCAAATAGAGGTGGGACCAGTACCAAATGGAGGTGGGACCGGTACCAAAATATTTTTTTCGTTTTTCAACTGAATAATTTTTATTTGATAATAGAAACTTCAAACCAAAATACCCCATAAGTGCTAACAGTACTTACCGATTTTAAGTACCGATGGTACTTTCCAACCATCGTAACAAGCCTCAAGGAAGAATGGATTACTGTGTTTTTCTTTTTTTCAACATATCTTCAGGCTTCAGCTAGTGTTCTGGATAATTGCTACAGTCTACCCATATTGACCTCTTGGAATGTACATTAGGTGATCATGGAGCCAAAGCACAAGGGGATGGCTGGTTGCTGACTGTTGCTCTGATCGAGGGAACCAACTTGGCAGCAACAAAATCAGCTGGTTGCTCTGATCCATATGTTGTATTTACATGTAATGGGAAGACAAAGACAAGTTCAATTAAGTTTCACACTCTTGAGCCTCAATGGAATGGTAAAACTACACTGTTATTTTTCTGACGCTGATCAGCCATTGCAGAATTCGTCTAGCAGCTTTGTTATATATTTTAGTTTATGAGTGTTATGAATAGCATTTGTATTCATTACGAGGCACTAAGGCCGATATATATACACCAGTACATGAAGGTAAATATACACATAACCCCCTAGAATACAGAGGAAATACAAGTATAATACAAGTATATCTAACACCCCCCTCAAACTCAAGGTGGATCAAACACACTGAGTTTGGAGAGATAAAACCGATGCTGATCTCTGGTCTGTGCCTTCGTCAAGAAATCAGCCAACTGCAACTCCGAAGGCACATAGCGAAGAGTAACAACACCGTCCTGAACCTGTGCACGCGTGTAATATGCATCAACACCAATATGCTTAGTAAGCTCATGCTTCACCGGATCACGAGCAATACTAATAGCACCAGTACTGTCAGTCAAAAGAGGAGTCGGTATAGACACAGAAACACCAAAATCTGCAAGCAACCACCGTAACCAAGTCACCTCTGCCGTCACAAGAGCCATAGCACGCAACTCAGCCTCTGTACTCGAACGAGAAACTGCTGTCTGCTTCTTAGTCTTCCAAGCAATAAGGGAACCACCAAGAAAAACACAATAAGCAGAAAGAGATCGACGATCAGAGGAATCACTAGCCCAAGTAGCATCACAGTAAGCCTGAAGTTGTAAAGAGCTAGAGCGTGGAAAGAACAAACGACGGGACATAGTCCCACGAAGATAACGTAAGACACGAAGAAGGTGACTATAGTGGAGCTGAGTGGGAGCAGAAACAAACTGACTCAGAATATGCACAGAATAAGAAATGTCAGGACGAGTAACACCAAGATAAACAAGACTACCTACGATGTGACGATAACGAGTGGGATCATCAAGAGGCTCACCATCAGTGGCAGAGAGACGAAGATTGAGCTCCATAGGAGTCTCCTCAGTCTTGTGATCAGTAAGGGAAGCACGATCAAGAAGACCCTGAATATATTTTTCTTGAGACAGATAAAATCCCTCAGGTGCAGAAGAAACCCCAGCCCAAGAAAATAACGAAGAGGGCCAAGATCAGACATAAGAAACTGCTCACTCAGATGTGCCTTGACAAAAGCAATAAACTGAGGATCATCTCCAGTGATAATCATATCATCAACATAGAGGAGAAGAAGAGTACGACCACGAGATGATGTATGAACAAACAAAGCAGGATCATGAGGACTGGCAGAAAAACCAGCAGCTGTGACCACAGAAGCAAAGCACTGAAACCAAGCCCGAGGAGCCTGCTTAAGACCATAGAGAGAGCGACGAAGACGACAAACCATACCCTCAGGAACAGAATACCCAGGCGGTGGCTGCATATACACCTCCTCACGCAACTCACCATTAAGAAAGGCATTCTTTACATCAAGCTGAGAGATGGACCACTCACGAACAGAGGCCACAGCAAGAAGAGCACGAACAGTGGTCATATGAGCAACAGGAGCAAAGGTCTCATCATAATCACGACCATGTTTCTGCTGAAAACCACGGGCAATAAGACGAGCCTTATAGCGCTCAAGAGATCCATCAGAGCGAGTTTTAACCTTATAGACCCACTTACAGGTAATAGGACGAACATGAGAGGGAGTCGGAACAAGATCCCACGTGCCCGTGCGCTCAAGTGCAGCGATCTCTTCAGCCATCGCAAGGTGCCATTCTGGATGAAGAATAGCATCACGATAGGAAAGCGGCTCAGAAAGGACGGTACCGGCAAAACCTTGCCAAGTAACAGGTCCAAAACCATACCGATCAACGGGCCGACGAGACCGATGACCACGACGAAAAAGCTGCTCAGGAGAAGAAGCAGCAGGTGATGGCTCATCAGAAGTAGGCTCAGGAGGAGTCGGAGCACTACGGCTTGTGTAAACCTGTGTCACACGAGGCTTTGTAGTGTAGTCAGGAGTCAAAGAAGAAGACTCTGAAAGAGACTCTACAGGTGACACTACAGAAGGAGGCACAATTCCTGAAGAAGACACAGTAGAAGAAGGTATCAAAAGAGAAGGTCTATGTGCAATAGCAGTATCAGGAATAAACAGAAAAGAGAGAGGATCAACTAAAGATGCTAATGAAGCATCCGAGGAAGGACGAGGATAGAAAGGACGAGACTCGTCAAAGACAACATCCCGAGAAATCCTAATGCGTCGACCTACCGGATCCCAACAACGATATCCCTTATGTTTAGCACTATACCCAAAAAGACACACTCAACTGACTGGGCGGTCAACTTGGTGCGTTCACGAGGTGCAAGAAGCACATAGCAAACACAACCAAAAAGCCGAAGATCAGAATAATCAGGCGCCTTGCCAGAAAGACGCTCAAGTGGAATGCCCCCACGAAGAGCGGAAGAAGGCTGAATATTAATCAAATATGTGGCAGTAGAAACAGCCTCAGCCCAAAAATGAGGGGGAACAGAAGAAGCAAGCATAAGAGCACGAGCCGTCTCAAGAAGATGGCGATGCTAGCGTTCAGCAACACCATTCTGCGCATGAGCACCACGGCAAGAAAATTGAGCAAGAGTACCTTGCTTAGAAAGGACCTGACGAAGAGTAGCAGAAAGGTATTCACCTGCAGAGTCAGCACGAAAAACACGAATAGAAGTGTCGAAATGAGTGCGAACCATAGCAGAGAAATTCTTATAGATAGATAAAGCCTCACTACTTTTTTTCATAAAGTAAATCCATATGTGCCGAGAAAAATCATCTATAAAAATTATATAATATCTGTGACCCCCTTTTGAAACAAAGGGAGCAGGACCCCATACATCTGAGTGGACAAGATTAAAAGGACGCTCAGACACAGACTCACTAGAATTATAGAGAAGCTGAATCTGCTTTCCCAGACGACAACCCTGACACTGAGCTAAAGACTCATGACCTGAAACCGAACCTAAGAGACCACGACGAATCAGAGTAGACAGACGGGAGCCACAAAGGTGACCCAACCGATGATGCCACTGAGCAAAAGACGAAGTGGACAAAGCAGCTAAAGCGGAGCCGTCAGAACTGGCAGACGCAGCGGAAGAAAGTCGAAGCCAGTCAAGCTCCCAAAGACGCTGAGAGTCACGACGACGAGGGCCAGTACCAAACAGGTGACCCATGTGACGATCCTAAACATAGCAAAAGTCAGAATCAAGGATAACACGACAACCATGATCAGTGAGCTGACCAGCGGACATAAGCTGCATGGTTAGATCAGGAACATAGGATACATTAGGAACATGAAAAGAGGTAGATAGAAGAGTGCCCTCTCCGGCTACGGGAAGAGAGGACCCATCGGCAGTATGAACAGTAAGAGAACGAGATGGAGAATGAATAGATGAAAGAAAAGTGCGATCAGGAGTCATATGAAAAGAGGCACCGGAATCAAGAATCCATGTATTATTACCTGGTGGTCCCTAAGCAGAAGACTGAGAAGCAGCAGCAGAACCTGATGAACCAGTCGGTAGAGTTGCAATACTAGCAGTCCCAGACGGTGAAGAGGCAGCAAGGCGACGAAGAAGATCAGCATCTCCTGGGTAACTGGATCTGTAGAACTCCTCTGAAACACTCCAGCACTAGTACTAGCAGAAGGCTGTGAAGCCAGTGAAGTCTGTGAAGCCGGACGAGTCTGAGAGCGCTGTGCCTTCTTCTTCCTGTAACAAAAAGCCTCAACATGTCCATCCTTCCCACAATAATCACAATGAAGACCACCACCACCACCCCTACGAGCAGAAGGAGAGGGCGCAGTAGCTGACGAGGGCAAAGAAGGTGAAGCAACAGCCGGCCGTGAGGGCGCAGAATGAGCAGCCAAAGCAGACACAGATGGTAACAATCCAGCAGAACGAAGCCGAGTCTCCTCATTACGAACATCAGTAAGAGCATCAGTCAAGGAGACAAACGGATGACGAGCGAGAAGCTGCGCACGAAGAGCTCGATCCGCGCGCGAACGAGTGGCGGGCTCGGCGCGCGACGACGGGCTGAGGAGCCGGCGGCGCGCGACGACGGGCGGAGGAGCCGGCGGCGCGCGACGACGGGCGGAGGAGCCGGCGACGAAAACGACGAGCGGACAAGAGGAATCCGCGGCGAGAGGAATTGCAACGCTCAAGATGAAGAGCAAAAGCAATCCGATCCGAAAAAAAACGATGATGGTGAAAGTGCAGCACCAGGATCGTTGTTTCTAGGAGAGGATGAAAAACCTAACCCTAATTGTGGCTCTGTGTACCATGTTATGAATAGCACTTGTATTCATTATGAGGCACTAAGGCCGATATATATACACCAGTACATGAAAGGAAATATACACATAACCCCCTAGAATACAGAGGAAATACAAGTATAATACAAGTATATCTAACAATGAGCACTTATTAGTTTTATGGTTCCATTACTTTTGAACTTGTGGGAGCACTAAGTATTATTAATCTGTGATCTGTTGATAATCAAATGGCAAGTTGCAGAGTTTGCACTATAACCTTTCCAAAACTTGCAGAAATTTTTGAATTTGATGCTATGGAAGATCCTCCATCAGTGATGGAAATAAATGTGTATGATTTCGATGGACCTTTCGATGAAGTTGCCTCCATTGGTCATGCTGAAGTGAATTTTTTGAAGTATAATATATCCGAGCTTGCCGACATTTGGATTCCTCTGAAGGGAAAGCTGGCTCAAGCATGTCAGTCAAAATTGCATCTGAGAATCTTCTTGAACAATAAAAGGGGTACTGAGGTTGTGAAGGATTACCTGGATAAAGTGGAGAAAGAAGTTGGCAAGAAGGTGAAAATTTCCTCTCCTGTCATCAAGTGTGGCAAATATCATCCTATCTTGCCAATATATTGACTTATGTAAAATCATCTTGCAGATTGCTGTGAGGTCTCCTCACACAAACTTAGCTTTCCAGAAAATATTTTCTTTGCCATCAGAAGAATTTCTTATCAATGATTTTACTTGTCACCTAAAGAGGAAAATGCTAACACAGGTAAATATTCATTGTTTACTCTCATAATACTTCAGATTTGGCACATGAATTGTTATGCCAAGGGTTTGCCAATCTACAGATGGTAGTCAGATTTTTCAACTTATATTCCAGATTCTTTGTATTCAGAATGATCCAGCTTCACTGACCTGTTTAAAACTATGGTAAACCTATTTGTTTACTTGTCTTGATTCAATCATTCTGATCAATATTACCAAAAGGCATTTCCGTTATCCATTCTTTAAGATTAGGACTATTTTGTATTTTATATTGCCATGTTCGTGTAACTTTACAGCAAACTAAACATGACCGTTTTATGTTGTCATGCCTGAAACTAATTCATGTCTGGCTGTGTTGCAGGGTCGCCTGTTTCTATCTCCAAGAATATTAGGATTTTACACGAATCTTTTTGGCCACAAAACAAAATTCTTTTTTCTTTGGGAAGATATTGAAGACATCGTACTGGTCCCTGCAACCCTATCTTCAATGGGAAGTCCATCTCTGGTTATTATTCTTCGCAAGGGCAGAGGACTGGATGCAAAGCATGGAGCAAAGCAACTGGACAGTGAAGGAAGATTAAAGTTCCATTTCCAGTCTTTTGTCTCATTCAATGTGGCGCATAAGTAAGTTCATTTTCTTTAATGATACATATGAACCAAACTTATCATATTTGGTTGTCCATTAGTCATCACAAGAGAAGCTCCTTGTAAGGGACGCCTACCTTTGTCTACTACACCTTATATATTTTATTCTGTTTTTTCTTGTGTATTTTTGTTAAAAATGCTAATGCTCTGCTTCGCAGAACAATAATGGCACTGTGGAAGGCAAGGTCCTTGACCCCTGAACAAAAGGTACAGCTTGTAGAAGAGGAATCAGAAACGGAAGACTTCCAAAATGAGGAAAGTGAACCTTTCTTAGGGATGGAGGACGCCAAAATGACAGGAGTGTTTTCGTCCACAAAACCTTTTGATGTAAGATTCCTTATTCCTCAAGATCCAATGTGCAATCCGCTGTGGTCTCCACAAAAGTAAAAAAAGTTACAATTTTACACTATAATCAACTGTCTCATTAGGTATCTACACTCATGAGCATATTTGAGGGTGGTCCTTTGGAGCGTCGGGTGATGGAGAAGGTTGGCTGTGTGGACTACTCTGTTACAGCATGGGAACCTGTCAGAGCTGATATTTACCAGAGGCAAGTTCATTATAAGTTTGACAAGAAATCAACACGGCATGGGGGAGAAGCAATGAGCACACAACAAAAGTCCCCTTTGCCTAATAAGAATGGCTGGCTTGTTGAAGAAGTGATGACGCTTGAAGGTATTCCAGTTGGTGAATGTTTCAATGTAAGAGCCGACTCCCCACTGTTTTAATATACATATCTCACTGCCAATTATATATTGCATTTTGCATGATAATCGCTCCAGTCAGATGACATTGAGACGAGAAACTAGTGAAAACAAGTTAGTTTTGCTGTCCAAAATGCCAAGTTTACTTGACTGCAGTAGTACTATATATCTTGTAACATTCTGACATGCTTCTGTTGTTTCCCTGTCACATGTTCCAGCAGTTCACTTTTTTATTAGCTTGATAATCTTGAATGTGCGTTTTTTTTTTATGTTTCCCAAAATCCAATTTAAGCCTGAAACACAGTGACACGCGTATAGCTAGTGTGGTTGATATTGAACATTTTCATTTGTGCATACTCAATGAACAATGGTCGTACTTTCATTGGTCATAGAAAATAGTTGTCACACTTCAAAGTGTAATATATTTCTTCTCACCTAAGTTTGCTGCCCTTGGGGGTATCACAGCTACATATTCGTTACCAACTGGAGAACAATGCATCCAAGCAGAAGACATGCACTATCCAAGCATCTATTGGAATAGTATGGCTAAAGAGCTGCAAGAATCGAAAGAAGATCACACAGGACATTGCAACCAGTGCTTCTTCTCGCCTCAAGAAGATATTCAACCAACTTGAGAAGGAATCTACACCAGCGAAGTAGGAACCTCGTTTTGTCCACATCTTACTTCTGCCGGTGCACATTTGGATCACCAGAATGCATTCAGGCACTATGTTTGTTCTTTCCATGCCTTGCTGCCCTTGCTGAGCAGCGATCAGTGATATAATGAGAAAGTTTCAGCACAAAGCAAAGCACTCAGCAAGATTTTTACAAAACACAAAGCAAGGGCCTTGTTGCAAGATTTTAGATTGGACTAACTGCATAGACTGGAATGTGGCTTAGCTAACCATGAATACCAAAAGGTCCAAGTATGGTTCTGACATTTACAAAAGGTAAGAAGACTGAGTCTTGCCTACACCATTTTAGTTAGGTTAGAAACACAGCTAGTATCCATGAATCACAGAAAACGTAATGTTTTCCCCAGGTGTTGTACTCTCCTGCAAAGTTTGCATATTCTGTTGTTACAAACAGGAACGAAAGGAAATGAATACCAATACAGGACTGTGCTAGCTTCTAAAATGTGCTCGTTCTCTTCTGAATCCTGAATCACTGTGCATTATCCACCACTACAGGAATCCCATTTGCTTTCTTTTCTTCTGGATGTTATAATCTCTACTCCCTCCGTCCTAATTTATAGGTCGTTTGACTTTTTTAACATCAAGTTTGATCAACTCATTTTATTCAAAAAATTGTCAAAATATGAAAAAATTAAAGTCATAGTTAAAGTATATTATATGCTAAGCTAAATCGTGGTGGAAATAAATGATAGTCATGAAATTTTTTGAATAAGATGAGAAAGTCAAACTTGATGGTGATAGAATCAAACGAAATGACCTATAAATTGGGACAGGTGGAGCACTTGGTAAATCAAGGGAACTTATGTGTGAAAAAACACAGAACAGGCTGAATAACTGATGTTGAGATATCAGGGGTTTTATGAGAATGATATCTAAGGGGTTGTATGCAAATTCTTTCTAGAAGATTAGGTTGCGCTGATTGTTTGATGGTTGTAAAGAACTCGACGTTCAACCCAAGAGGGGGGAGAGAGTTTGTTGCCTAGTTGGGTCGCTAATTGCTTGTTGACGCCAAACTATCAACTGCACTGAGTTTTTATAGTGTTCATTCTCATCATTTACACACAAGAGTTTTGCAACATATAGCCATCCTAAAATGATAGCATATCAAAGTACACTATAAAGGTAAAGATCGCACAATACAGAAACACAAATATGGTAATAAAGTGCAAGATGGCAAGAGCAAACTTCAGAGATGTGATGTTTTCCCATGGTATTGGCTAGGCCTTTAAGGAAAGCTAATAGGTTTCAGTGTTTATGACAACTCTAGTTATGAGTTATGACTAATGAGTTTGTGGTTGCTAGTTAGACATTGAAATAATATTGACACGTTGGTTATCTATGGTTGGAGATTCTAATTTCTTCTCCAAAAGGTGGTCATGTCTTTATATGACAAGACAAAAGATTTCCAGTTCTCAGTGTCACAAGGTGGAGAAGAGACCTAAAGTAGAGTGGCTAGGTTTTAATAGTTTGTGCAATCTTTTCTAGCCCTAAATAAATCCGTTGAAGCCTTGGTTATAGTCTCTACAAAATAGAACTACCTCCTATTAATATATGATGTTTTTAGTTATATATTAATGACATGAGGGGGTATTATTGAAGAATCGTATGGTGATTTGATCTTCAACTTGATTTTTCTTCATTCATAAATGATTTGACATGGCGGAGTATCACACGTCGGATGAGTACGTTGGCTGAATCTGAAGTGTTTCATTCATCGGACGATCCCAACATACTTGAGTTGTACTTGCCGGCGGAGGCGGGAGGCGCGGCGACGGGGAGCCGCGGAGCCGCCGGCGGAGGCGAGGAGGCGCGGTGCCGGGGTCGGCGGCGACGGGGAGTCGGGGGCCGTCGGCGGAGGCGCGTCGACAGGGAGCCAGGGGCCGGCGGCGGGGCGGAGGCGTGGATCTGAGAGCTTGGGGGTGGGGGTGGGGGTGGGGGTGGAGGGTGGGGGTAGGAGTTACACTGCAATTACAGTGTACATACACTGTAGTTACAGTGTAATCCTTGGCACCCATTTAAAATTCAATGGCCAAAAATTCAGGTGTTGAAAAGCATTTCAACACCTGGTTGATGCACAGACAGACTCTGTAAATAGACTGATTTGGCTAAAGGAAAATGAACTCATCAGATAGTTCAACTCATTCTCTTATTCCCCTCAAAAAAAAAAAAAAAACTCATTCTCTTATTAACATCACCGCATCACTGGACTATAGACTTCTCTCACTTGCATAGATCCGTAGACCTTCCAATGCTTTTAACTTTTCATCCACTTAATCAATTAAAGCTGTTGTTTCTCTGGTGCATTCTCTAGTTTGTTCAAATCTTTATCAGTGGATGTTCTTCACTTGCCTCTTCCACCATCTGTGTGTAAGAACTCAGTCCAATCACCGGAACTTGTATCTGATCTTGCCTCTTCCACCATCTCTATGTAACTTGTTTTGTGAAACTCCGGTCCAATCATTGGAACTGTGTTGGCCACCGACTTCAACTTCCTTAGTGATCTGAACCAGATCGTACTTGACCAGATGATATCAAACTTATGTGAATGTATTGCACTTAATATTTTTTCGAACACAATACAAACTCGAACCACTTGCACACTCCTATAAACACCCTTGAGAGACTGAGCTAAGAGGTTGAGATTGGCGAAACCACCTTCTTATTGATGGGCATGTTACTAGCACAGGGAAAGTAATTAGCTGATATTATAAGTATCCGTGTTGAGTTAGGCTATCTCCAGCAGCATACTCATCACATTCCTTAAATTCAAACTCGGCTTTGTCTTTTGTGCCAAAACAATGTCAAGCAATGCTAGATTACTCAAAATGAGCGTACTCAAAACTCAAATGGATAGGTCGTGTATTAAGCATGCTAATTTTGATGCAACATTGTGGAAGACCAAACAAACGCAATATTATGAGCAGACAAAGCGTAAATAGTACAAAGTGCAAATTGTTAACCCGATTAGACTAAGAAATTGCCGGCACATGGTAATAAAAGAAAATAAAGTAGTCTTTTGGTAAAACTATAGAAGCTTAAGTAGATTTAGTGAATTACTCAGTTCAGCCACAAATGTGATATTTTGCATATCTACACGATCTTCAAAGTATAGTTTGGATATTATTTATTACAAAATATTTACAAAACATAGGAAGAGTATATCTGTGCAAATCTTTGGGCTAGTTTGGCAACCTTATTTTCTCAGGACAAGAGGGATTGAGGAAGAAATGAACTAATTACCTCCCTCCATTTCCTTCCAATTTCTAAGAAAAATAAAATTGTCAAACTAGCTCTAATCTTTAAAATCTAAATAGTTACCCTACTACCTATTTCTCTTGACATAAATGAAATCATATCATTACAAGAGTCCATTAAATTTTTTGATAGGTCACGATCCACTAAAACATCTATTTATATTGTTGATATTCTACAACTTCATACATGTAGTGGTTTTCGTTTCTATGGCATATATATTGCTATCCATCGAATTTCAGCAAAAACATTCGGGAAATTCATCTAGTTCTATATATTTCTGGACACCCTGGACCCGTACCATTTGCAATCAGAAGTAATATGAAAACAGTTTGGAAAGGTGACTCTATTACAGTCCTAAATCGTCAATTCGAGAACAGAGAGAGTAAAACATATCGGCGAGCCACATAAAAGCTATAAAAGGAGGTTTGGTACAAAAGGAGGTTTGAACACTTGCTCGGTACATAATACAAATTAATAACATGCAGTTTATCTGCAGGTAGGTTTGGGCAGAGTGGGCACTGAAATGTCTGCGACCTGGTATTTACACATTGATAATAGCATAAACCTCCAGATGCCAGCAAATTTTACATCATAATAGTAGACAATACAGCGTGGAATTTCACGGCTCACATCTACAGTCACCTTTGTCTAATTTGGAAGGGCACCGCCAAAAACACCGCAGCAAGAGGACAGCAATAGAGTACGGAGAATGGAGATCAAAATGCAACGAGTCTGTTTAGTTGGATCCAGACTAATTCACAAAAGGTGAAGAGTGACTCGAATCGCTCCACCAAAAAAGCAACCGAAGATGTGGTTTCCATCCACTGTACAGGAGGGAAAAAAAAAGGAGGAACCACATCAAAAAAAACTTCTGAAACACCTTTTTTTTGGAGTTTTGTATCATGCCGACTGGTCTCTCCTTTTCTTTTTCTTTTTGAAGGCAGTCTTGCTCAATTGCTTGGAATGTCGGTGCTTTTGTGCCAGCTGCAAGGCGCCTTGGTTTTAAGTTTGCTAATCTAAAACTGGATAAAGATCATATGCTTCAGTAACTCCTCGTTTGGCACAGTGGATCATAATCATATGCTTCACCGGCCTTAACAAACCGTCCCTTGACCCTCTTTCGCACATCTGCCCTAGCCTTGCGAGAAGCATACCTGATCTTCTTGTCAAACCTGTCAGGATGAACAAATGACCACTTAGGACACAACAGTGTTTAAAATGTTGATTACTACTATAAAAAACACTGCAACTAAAATTCTTTTGTTGAGTTCTTACAAGGTACAAATCAGTACAATTTAATTTAACTAGTAAAAGCCTAGCAAAGGATTTATAATAGGTGAGACTTACTTCCTTCTCTTCTTCTTCTCCTTATATCGTGTGATAGCACTGTCTCTGCTACCTTCAGCAATTGAGCTCTCAGGGCCAGGTGGCTGCCAAGGAGGCTCACCCATGAGAAGCAATGACGATACCACACAATCTTGGTGATCTCCAGCACTGCTCTCACCAGTCAGACCGGAAAAGGAAAGAGACAGAGTGGACCTAGCCTGCCTCACAGGTATACAAACACTGGAATCACCTTTCACTCCTGGGTTTGACATCCCAGAGTCAGCAGATACTGCATTGCTATTTGCAGGCTGCATCAGCTTCGATTGCTGAAAAGCATGAGACATGAACGCTACAATAATCAGATTGTGAAAGAAAAAAAAAGGTAAAGGCAATTATGTCCAAACAAAACTGATTACGGAATAACAACAAAAGGATTATAGATCTGCTGACAAACATGCAAATGCTTATAAGTTACAATTTGCAGTTATTAGATATGGTTAACTCTTGAAGAAATGAAGACTTGAACACAACCAGATACATCAGTTGGCACGTGTTCAACCCAACAAGACAAACTGAAAGTAGGCAAGACTGCTCCTTTCAAAACATCTAAATATTCGGAACAGTTTGTAAATTACTCCCTGCGTCCTATCTCTCCTACTTAAAAAGTATGGAGTGAGTCCACCCGCTCCTTTCGTCCGACTCAAACCGCCTCTTGCAGTTCCAGTCCCCACACCCCGCCTGACCTTACCGCCGTACCCCAACCCCAGCCTCTCTTCGTACTCCGCAGTCGCCACGAGGGACCACGAGCGCCCTTCCACACGCCACTGCGACCTCCACGGCCCACGCCTCGAGCTGCCAGGCTCCCGCACGCCGCACCCTCGGATGTGTGTAGGGCGGTAGCCTGAGGGTGTGAGCCGTATCGGTCGGCCGGTCGCGGCGGCTGCCAGAGGCACCGTCCTTGCCGCTGCCGCCCGCATCCGCCCCCACAGAGCCGCCGCCTCCTCGTCCGCCCGTGGATCTGCCTCTCCCACGCTGACTCCTCCCCCAGATCTGGCGGTTGATATCCGGCGGTCAAGCCACCGTCGGAGCTCGACGACGGACTCCCCGTTCCTCCGGCAGCGGAGACGCCGCAGCGCCCCATCGACGGCCTACTCCTCCGGTAGCGGGGCCTCCGCGGCCGCTCCTCGGCGGCCTCCTCCTCCTCCGGCAGCGGGGCCGCCGCGGCCGCTCCTCCCCGCACCGCCTCCCCACCTCTCCGATAGGTGGGGGCATGCGCGGCCGTGCCCCAAGCCTTACCCATCCCCTCTTCTCTCTTTGACAGGTGGGGGCATGCGCCGCCGCCGTCTTTCCCGCGTCGCCGAGGTCGCCTCTGCCACCGCTATCCCATTGGGCTTGAGATGGGTGTCCACTCCCACCCATGGCCTTGGACATCCTGTGCCCCGACCCCACCCATGACCAAACCACGGTGACACGCCCTACCTCTGCGCCTCCACCACCATTGCTGCCGGCGCCACCCCCACGGCTGCCGCGACTGCCCCTACCTCCGCAGCAGGCTGCTACTGCACTCACCTCATCGACGGCCTCCTCTTCCGGTGGTGTTGCCGTTGACCTCGGCCGCCGTACACACCACGAAGGGTAAGCTGGGTGTAGGTATTGGCATTTGATGCAACATGTGCTGCCGCTGGTACTGCACGCGAAGGACAGCAAGGTTGAGTTGAAGGCTGGAGCAGAGCAAGCGGAACAAACTACTCGAGCTCAGGAGCTGCTCCAGCTGCTTCTTCTCCAAGGTATAGCTCTTATACTCTGCTCCAGACCGCACAGTGGATTTTTAGGGGGGAATGACATGATGTGGGTTACAGGTTGCCTACTCGATGTAAAGAAAAAGTGTGCTTCTGTTTCTAATCGATCTAAAAGAACTGAAGATTTAAGCTTATGTTTCTTCTACAAGATCCATTCATCAATTAATCTTCTATTTATATTTGTTCATTTTTTGTTCTATTTATATTGTTTATTTTTGGTCCAATTAAACTTCTTCTGGATGCAGTTGCGGCTTGATCTATGTTGCGCCATCATAACTGAGCATGTGATTATTTTGTTTTTGCAAATTTTGCACAAGCAGGTGCAAGTGACGGTCATTCAGCTAAGCTTATACTCCAACCACATTGACTTTGTCTTCCTCCGTCTCTTCTCTGAACCTCTGTTCCTTGTATTCTTATGTGTTAACCACATTTCTGTGGCATCAAGTTCGCAAGTAGTAATGTCTGCAAGAGAATAAATCAAAGGCACATGATCATTCTGTTTATTGAATGCTTTGATCCATTAAGATAGCTTCAGTTCTGTTCTTCAATTGGGGCCAACTCTATTGAGCATCTCTGAATTGCCTAACATGTCTCTGATCATTCCAGGCAGGACCATGTTCCAGGCAGCATCCTTTTTTCCTGTTCAGAACAACATCCGGTCTGTTCATTTCCCATATCTTTGTTGAAATCACTACTACTATGTGCTTCAATTTATGCTATTTTTTTAGGGACAACCTATTTCTTGGTTTGGTTTTGCCTTGGCATCGATAGTAGGTGAGATGAAATGAGTGAGCAGTGCGTCTCTGAAGTGTTATGAAAATATCTCAGGTGTTTAATCCTGTTGATGATGCTTGTACATACCTTTCAGATTTGTTGGTGTAGCTCAACAAGTTATCCTTACTCTTTTTATTTGTATGGATTGTTTAAATTTTATATTTGACGATTAGTCTGTCTGTTAAGTATATATGCCAGATGTCAAATAAAGATAAACCATGCTAAGGAAGTACACTGTAAATCTATTTCCGGAATATGGCAATTTGGTATTTTGGTAACATGTATGACATAATCGGTTTTTTCCTTCCATAGAAGAACATGATATGATACTTAAAACTAATTATTTTAGAATAAGTTGAACATGAAACTACTTTGCTTTTATTTGGTTATTTTAGCTTTGAAAAGTATGGACATGAAACTACTTTGCTTTTATTCGGATTGGTTGCCTACTTACAGAGATAGGCACAACCAAACATTAGGTGTAGAGGGCATTATTTCTTAGATATATTTTTGGCACATGAGTTTTTATGTGTTTACAAATAGTGTCTTGAGACAATCTTACGGGTCCTCTCCATACTAGAAAAATATAAAATGTCGTCGCATTTTCTTATCTAGGTGTTGGAAAAATGTAATAAAGTTTGTCGAAGATATTTGATGTACACCTTCAAATGATACTATATTAATCATTAAAGATACGCCCATAGCAAAGCACGGGCCATTTACTATATTAAAGATACTATATTTGATGTGATAACATGACATTAAACAGCTTATATCAGTTACGCAGATTGGGAGGACTACAGGTTGGATCAGTTGATTGGCAAAACAAAGAGAACACTAGCATTACGAGAAGTGTGTCTGCACCTGTGAATGACTGCAAAGGGTTAAAAAAAACTACCGTATGTGTTAGCAAACTACAAACCTCAGTAGAATTCCCAGCTGGCACTTCCTTTGATTCAAAGTAACTGTCGATTCCAGCATCATCAAAGAGTTGCTCTGTTTGAATATGTGAGGTACCAAATAATTCTTCATAATTTTCGAAGGCAAGGTCAGCATCATCCACACAAAAATCTCCATATATGCTATCTTTGCTGAACATATCTTTATCAGGTGTATACTGCACAAGGCAATCCGAAGAAGATTTTGAGTGACAGATTATATTTGAAAAAGCAAGCTGCAATGGAAGAAAAAAAGGCATACAAATATTGCATATGCCACACAGAGAAAATACTATATGACAATATCAAACAGGTTCTTTCACCACACTGCATCTGTGAATTATCACAGACAAAAGAAGGCAAAAGGGGAATAAGTAATATACAAATTGCCCAGCCTAGGAGTTACTAAGCTGTGGCAATTGTTAGAGATATATATAGGCTTGTATATTTGTACTTATCCATTGTACATTACTTGACTTGTACTCCAAGCCATTCGGCCTATATAATGAAAGGTCACCCCCCCGTAATGGGTGTGAGGTGTTTCCCTATTCTCTATATGGTATCAGAAGTCCGGGCCTAACCCTGGCTCCTACCCTTCCGCAGCCCCACCCCACCAAACCCTAGGGCGCCGCTGCCCCTTCCGCTGGGCGACGCCGCCTCTCCTTCTCCCTGCTGGTCGCCGACCCTCCCTGCTGCTCGATGTCTTCCACATCCAGCAGCGCCTCCACCGACTCGGTGCACTCCTCCAGCAGTGGCGCCCAGCCTCCGGTGGTTATGGTCCACCCCTACGCCACCGTCTTCGTCAAGTCCCATGTTCCCATGACGCTGGAGATGATGAACTCCAACTACAGCAAGTGGGCATCCTACTTCAAGTCTTTGTGCGGTAAATTCGGCCTCAAGCCGCACATCGACGGCACCCTTGCCGCCAACCCCGCTAACCCAGATTGGGATCAAGCGGACTGCTGCGTCAAGAGTTGGATCTTCGGCTCCGTCGACGACTCCGTCCTCGACCTCGCCATGGACGACGACGACCAAACAGCCCGTGCCCTTTGGGTCACCATCAAGAACATCTTCCGCGCCAACAAGGAGCCTCGTGCCATCTTCCTCAATCACGAGTTCCACTCCATGCAGCAGGCCGATTCCAGCATTGTGTCCTACTGCCAGCGCATGAAGACCACTGCCGACGCCCTCCGTGATGTCGGCCACCCCATGAAGGACTCTGAGCTCGTCCTCAACCTCCTTCACGGCCTCAACCCTCGCTTCTCCAACACGGCCGACATCATCGCCAACGCCACGGCCCTCCCCACCTTCGTCGAGGCGCGTGACATGCTCACTCTCAAGGAACTACGCCTAGCCAACGATGACAAGGTCGCCGCCAGCACTGCCCTCGTTGCCACGGGCTGTACCAGTCCGGGCGGGTGTCGCAGCACCTTTGGAAGTTTAGCATCTGAACAAGATTCAGATGTGGATGCCACACAATGAAAATCAGAAAAGACAGATAATTGGCTCAGTTTTTCATCTCAGGTAGATAGGGATATGCGATTATTCATACAATCTCAGCGACATCAGTATTTTCATGCAGATACATAAGCTTATTAATAATTCTTTTGTTCATAATTTATTCTTCTATCTTACTGCTGATTAAGTGAACTGAAATGAAATATACAAGCAGATGACTGATCATACAAAAGAAAATAGTTACATGACATGTCAATATGATAATCATCAAATGGAGGGAAGGAAGTTATTGGTCATCTTACATATATTGCACATGGAAGTAGAATATGCAGCAGCAGAGGTGAGTAACTATTTCTATGTATGAGATATCAGGGATATGTGAATAGCCTTAAAGCACCTTAGGTGTTGTTGAATCCACGGACCCAGCGGTCTGACCAGTAGCAAGTGGAAGCAGGTTTACTCCAGCTCCTGAAGAGGATCCTACCAATGGCTTGTCACAAGTATCAAGATCACTCATAAGTGTTGCACTAGCAATACCTAACAAATTATCGTCCCCTGCAGCATTGTCTTGATTACTGACACCACTGTCACTGATGCTCATCATGCTTATTCCTTGCTCACAGTTTGGCTCAGGTGCTACATTAGGAATATCTGAAACGAAGGACCATATTCTAGAAAGTTCTGCAGATGAAGGACACCCTGAGTAGCAACTTATAGTTTGCCTTTTGTGTCCGGCAGCTAAGGATTCTGTACTGTGGCCATTCCAATCACAATTTTGGCAAAGCGAGGCATTCTCCACTAGACAGCGGACCATAGCAGGCTGTGAAGAACACCGATCACATAAAAGGGTTCTTGTATGGCGCCGAGAAAGAGCATTAGCTGAATGCACATTACGATCACATGATAAACACAAGGATGCTGCATCTGATCGGCAGTAAACCATGGGCCTCTGCTCCCCGCAGAAATCACAGAAAGCGGCCATGACCTTTCCTACCAGCAAACTTCAAACCAGTTTCAGGATAAGTTATGTTGCTGGCAAACTCTTCTCGGAAGTGTTTCCTGATCAATCAAGTTCACAAGGAACCTGTGCAGTATGGACAAGCAAATATTAAAAAGAATACTACTACATCAATAATCATTCTGACTCGTTTACAACAGAAGCAGGAATATTATTGTAAGTACTTCCATGTTATGAACTAGTACCGCATATCATGTGTTAGTATGACGCTGACATGATGACAGAAAATATACTTGTTGTTACCATGACCATGGCACCCTCCCACACAAAGCAAGTTGATTTCTTCAACTTAATCCAAGAGAAACTCTAAAAACATGTTCCCACCCATCAACATCTTGCATCAGCTACCAGCAATAAAAAATCATGGATAATATAGATTTACTTCCTAATTAGGACATCTAGCCGCCATCTACATTGAGACAATTCTAGGTATCAATGGACCCATAAATCCGTGGACTCCGCCCCAATTTGCCGACCAAGGCATAAAGAACTGCAGAACCCACTACAAGAGTGCATGCAACTAGCCTTGGAATCTTCTGTTCTCTGGACATATTATAATCCGAACCCCCCACTCACTGCTTGCAACAACTCAAGTATATATTCCACGAGGTCACTAGGTACTACGATTCCTAGAAGAGATAATGTGCAAAAACTGGAAGCCAACCATAACAAGACACAATCTATAGTCAACCGTGTCATTGTTTTTATTAGAAAATCCTACTATATAGTATCTCAACTTTTCCAAGCAACCAAGGCCAAGATCCGCAACACTATGCTAGGGAGGAAACATATGAAACATGAATGATTGGACCAATGAAACGAGCCAACAAACACAGCTCAGTGATAGCTTTATTTAAGTTAAACTATTCTGAATAGGCGATAAAAAAAAACTATACTGAATAAGCAGAGGGCTACTTTTTCACCAGAAAAATAATCGAAGATTTGCAAAGAAGGTTCCAAACTAGAAACAAAACTTTACATGTGCGAACCAAAAGGTAAAAGAGACTTTATTGGAAAAATCCTTTTTGGAAGGAAAAATAATAATTTTCAGCAAGCGTGAGTATTAAAGTATGAACTTTTTAAAAGCGGTAAATTCACATCTTTGCACCTAAGACATATTTTGATGATTCATATAAGAAACAAAATTTTATTTTTTTTAGAAAAAAGGATGAAATCAAGTGTGCAAAATAAGATCTCGCTTCGGGCAGTGAAAAACCAGCAGAGGTAAAAGCAAGTGGCGGTAATATGGTGATCGCTCAGATCAAGGAGGAAAAACAGCACACACAGTTTTCCTACAGTATATATATTAATATATATATGGATCCTGTCTAAGGAGATGGAAGTATGAAACAAGAACATAACGTTGACAAGTACTTATTCAGCAATAATCAGGTCACAGCTATTCAAGATTTGAGCGATTTTTTTGGAACGTCCGGAAATACCATAACCAAGTGATGTAAAATTAAAACATGAGCGGCCATTTAAACCCAAAATCCGCATCAAATGAAACTAGTCTTAAACCCAAAGCAAGCTAAAATCCAAGACAGCCACATAGGCATCACCGCAAATAGGAACGGAGAACACAACAACAACCCGGCCGGGAAAAAGAAAACAACGAAATTCGCCGCTAGAAACCGGAGCAGAGAGCAAATCAGACACTTGATGAGGCACAGAACCCGAAACCGAAAGCAAGAGCCCTCCTCCGCACGCTCGATCCCACACCCGAAAGCCGAAACCCCGCGACAAGGGAGAGGGGAAGGATCACTCACCCGGACGCGCAGAGCAACCGCGGCGGCCCCTCAGCTCAGATCCGCCAGAGCGGGCGCCGGCGCCCCCCGAGCGCTCCACGGGGGCTCAGGTGGTCAGGTCAGGTGCCAGCAACAGAAGCCCAGGAGGAGATTCTAGAAAGAGTCAGAGCCCCGCTAGTTAAAAAAAAAACGCCCTTTTCTAGAGAGAGAAAGGGGGTGCTTGAGCAGCAGCAGAAAGAACAGGAGAGAGAAGCAGCGGAGGCGAGAGAGGGGGATGGAAGAGAGGAAGAGGCGCAACAGAGTAGTAGCGTAGAGCGAGCGAGAGGGGATGAGGTGGCGGGCCCCACGGTGCTCGCTTTTTGTGCGCTTTTTCCGTGGGCAGGGTCAGGGGCGTCATTTCCCTGCGCCACAGAGGATAGGGGAGCCACGTGTGCAGCGGCGCCCCCGGCCCCGGCCGCCTCGTCTCGGCCCCCCGCGGCCACTGCGGGAGAGGTCCCATGGGTGGTCGGGACCCACGCGTCGGTAACCGCTCCCGTCTAGAACCGGGTGGACTCGGGATCGGGCGGCCGGCGGCGCTGCCGCTGCGGCTGCGCCCCCAAAAGGCGAAAAGGCGCCTGACGTTTTTGACTTGTCCGTGGTACTACTACTCTGCTCTAGACGTCGGTGTACGCGACGCCTGGGATGTCTCGCTGGCGCGTGGGCCCGGGCGCCACCGACGTGCATGTTCCGGCCGTCTCCAGCCTCCAGCTACTCCTTCTCCGATGATTTATGATCATTGGGTAACTGTTATGGTTAATGGTTGTGTTTTTTCTATAAATCAAAAGGTGCTTTTAAGGTTTAAGGATCGAATGTTTGCATAATTTTTTATGGAAAGACTGGTATCTTCTATTTTTTTTAAAAAAATAGTGGAGCCGGCTAAAAAGGGTTATTTAATTTTTCTTATGAACGTAAACAATGTTTATGTATATAGGGGTGACAATAGAAAATTGCCCCCACAGCCACTTTTTAGGACGAGAAACCGAACAGCTGCTCCAATAATTGCGCAACTACTTCTTTCATTTATGCTAAGTACGAGAATTCCAAAGTTTTTTTTTCCTAGCACGACATCCTTGATCTTCATCAAGTCATTACTCATTAACAATACAAGATGAGTAATGAGTAATACAAAAGGGATCGATATTCTAGCATATTGCTTCTTCGATGAGCGTACTCACGCATCAATCATGTCAATTGGTTGAGCATCTTTCCATACAGATTTTAGTTTAGATTGTTGGTCCCGTTCATGTTAACTCTTATTTATATTTATTACCATTTTATTAGGCCCTATTTGTAAACAAGGTATTTTTGTAGTATTGTAAAAAATACTATGGTATTGGAGGAAACTATGCTATTTGAGTAAAAATGTGTTTGGCAAATCTCTGTATCCAAAACCATAGTATTGTCAATACTACAGTATTTTTGGAGTATTGAAAACTTTGATCTGGACCAAAGTTTTTGTTGAAAGAGGAGGTGAAATCAAATACTGTAGAACCATACTGTATTCCCAAACATCTATGGGTTAGACTGCTATGAAAAATACTATGGTTATGTCATTGCAGTTGGTAGACCATAGTATTGAAATACTGTCACTATAGGAAAATGCTAAATTTTTGTGGGCCTATACATTTTCGTGAGCCGGCCCACGAAAAAAAATGCAACTTTTTCGTGGGCCCCGAAACCGACGAAAAAGATGCAACTTTTTCGTGGGCTATGTCCTGGCCAACGAAAAAGCGCTGGACCTTTACCCCCGCGTGGCGAGCCTGTCGTTCTCTGCTACCCTAACCTTATCTGCACACACGCGCGTCACGCCGCCGCCCTCGCCGCCCTCGCCTTCGCCGCCGCATCTCCGCCTCCTCCGCCGGCGCGGCCGCGCGTCTCCCCTGCACCGCCCGCCTCCCCCAGCCGCCAGGCACCTGCGCCGGCCCCGCCGGCCCCGGCTGCTTCCTGCCGCCTGCCTCCCGCATGCCGCCCGCCTCCCGTGCGCCTCCCCCAACCGCCGGGCGCGAGCGTCGGCCCCGCCGCCCCCTGGCTGCTCCCTGCCGCCTGGGCGCCGCCCAGGCGCCAGCGCCGGCCCCGCCGCCCTTGGGCGCCGCCGGTCCCTCCGCCATTGGCCGCCTCCCCAGGGCACCTCCACGGTCCGGGTTCCCACGGCTCTGACGCCCGTGCCACCCGCGGGCCGCTGCCGGCCCCGACTGGCCCGGCCGCCTGCCCCTGGGCGCCGCTGCTACCTGGAAGCCCGCGGCCCTCAGCTGCCCGCAACCCTCGCGTTTGAAAGGTATAAACTTGATGTCAATTTGATTTGGACAGTGGACTATGCGATTTATTGGTATATGTATTGTCTAGTGTGATTAGGTTAATATATATTGGTTTTTTCGTCGGCCATGTTCAAAACCGACGAATCGTGATTACAGTTAATGATGTGTGGTAGGATTGTTTTCGGCCGACGATTATTGTCTAGTGTGATTAGGTTATTATATTGATTTTTTCGTCGGCCATGTCCAAAACCGACGAATCGTGATTACAGTTAATGATGTGGTAGGATTGCTATTAGAGAGTTAAATATGTTGATGATTAAATTAGATTTTAAATTAATCTATCTTGGTGAATAATCATTTTATGTGATTCGTAAACTGTCTTCTTACTATTTAATGATTTCATGAGATTCTAAACTGTGTTGTTACCGTTTATGGTGGCATATGATTACTATATTTATTTTAACCGTTATTTTCTAGAGTTTTAGGGTTTAATGCGCAAACCCGTAGTTAACTCTAGGCGTCACCCGTTCCGGAAGCACGCACATCGCATTTATGGTGGTGTTTGGACCTAATGAAGCTGCACAATCTATGGATGCATGGATTGTATAGTTTCATTCGATCCAAACATAGGATAACTTGTGATGTGCGTGGTTCCGGGATCGTCTACGTATTTGGACAGCCGGAGAATGGGGGTGGCCGCATGTGATTTGTGTACGTGTCCGATGATCCGAACGAGATTTCGACAGCATAACCCAATTGTTCTCCGTCTCACCGGGAATAGGCGTGCGTTCGGAGAACAACGGGGTTATGCTGCCGAAATTTCGGTCGGATCATCGGGCACGTCACGAATCGCATGCGGCCACCTCCATTCTCGGGTGGGTGTAGGGCCTTTCCTCGTATGGTTCTTTGTTGTCACATAAGCCACGTGTCGCTATTATATGATGAATTTTGGTTGGTGGTTTAGCCTCGAGAATGGGGGACAATCGAAAGGCTATGTATGAAGGATGGTGAAAGAATGGGGCACACTCCAGGGAATGGCAGGCAATCGCAGAGGATTTTCTCAAGCAAGCATTCAAGGTGGCAAGAGGTCCTATCACGCTATGTCCGTGCCTTGACTGTAAGAACGGGTCGTACGAGATCAGACATGTGATGGAGGAACAGCTATGTATATTTGGGTTTATGTCTGACTATCTTGTATGGCATAAGCATGGAGCGTAATCCAGCCATCACATCTCAGAGCCGGCTCAGCAAAGCCGTGATGGCATGATGATGGATATGCTGAATGACCTTGCTATGGAGTTTGAGTTTGATTCAGAAGAGGACAATCAGCCACCGCCGGAAGTGCAAGAATTCTACCGACTGCTTGAAGCCGGTGATGAGAAGCTGCATGACCATACCGAGAAGACCGTGCTTGATACGGTGTCGAGGCTTATAGAGATAAAATCAAAGCACAACATTTCGAACAGCTGCTTCAATGATATCACTGAACTGGTGTCTGAGGTTATCCCATCTGATCATAAGCTACCGAAAAACTTATATTTCGCGAAGAAGATGATGGCAGGTCTGGGGATGAAATATGAAAAGATAGATGTCTGTCCTAGCAACTGCATGCTATTTTGGAGGGAGTATGATAAACTGAGTACATGTAGGCACTGTGGGAAGTCTAGGTACATTCAGGTGAAAAATGAGGCAGGGGAGAACGTGGACACAACGGTGCCGGCTAAGCAGTTGCGGTATATGCCAATCATCCCTCGTCTGAACGGCTGTTCCTTTTTATGAAAGTAGCTAAGAGTATGACGTGGCACAAAGAACGCAGACGTGGCAGCCAGAGTGAGGATGTAATAGTGCATCCGGCAGAAGGCGATGCATGGAAGGCACTGGACGAGTTCGATCCTGAGTTTGCGAGAGACCCAAGGAGTGTTCGACTTGGGTTGGAGACAGATGGGTTCACACCTTTCAGTACTTCTGCGTGCCCATACTCTTGCTAGCCAGTTTTCATGATGCCATATATTCTTCCACCTGAGATTGTGCTTAAAGATGAATTCATATTTCTTGTGTTCTTCATTTCAGGACCTGAACATCCATGGAAGAATCTCAATGTCTTCTTACGCCCATTATTAGAAGAACTCAAACAATTGTGGACAGGGGTGAAGGCGTGTAATAGTTACGCTAAGAAAGAATTTAACCTGCGTGCCGCATACCTCTGGTCAGTACATGATCTACCGGCCTATGGCAATTTCGCTGGATGGTCCGTCTACAGTGTCCCATATGTATGGATGACTTAGATGCATACAGTCTAAAGCATGGTGGAAAATACACTTTCTTTGACTGCACTCGAAGGGAGCTTCCTCCAAGGCACAAGTTAAGGCAGTCGACTACTGCATTTCGAAAGGGTGTTAAAGTCAGAAAGCTACTCTCAAAACGTAAGACTGCAAAGGAGATAATGGCATGGCATAGACGTCTGAAGGTTGATCCGAGCACCAAAAGGTTTCACGGTTACGGTGAGCTCCACAACTGGAGTCATATTTCCTTACTTTGGGAGCTGCATTATGCTAAGGCTTTAATGCTGCCGCACAATATCGATTTCATGCACCAAGAGTGTAATGCCGCGGAAAGCATCGTAAGCATGTGTTTTGATGTGACAGAAAAATCCAAAGACAATATCAAAGTAAGGAAAGACTTAGCGTTGCCTTGTGATCGTCCCAATCTTGAGGTACGGCTAAATGGGAAAGGAAAGGAGTGTAGACCACGAGCCGAATATTGTCCTAAGCCGGAAGAAAGAAAACAGATATTCGAATGGTTGAGGACTCTGAAATTTCCAGATCGCTATGCAGCTAACCTAAAGCGGGCGGTAAATGTGAAGACCGGAAAGTTGACCGGACCGAAGAGTCACGATTACCATATCATCATTGAAAGGCTTCTACTTGTAATGTTTCATGGTTATTTCAAAGACGACCTGTGGAGGTTGTTAGCGGAGCTCAGTTACTTCTACAGACACTTATGTGCTAAGACAGTGTCGAAAGATTTGATGGTGAAGTTTGTGAGGGAAATTTCGGTGCTTGTATGCAAATTGAAAAAAGTGTTTCCTCCTGGTTTCATGAATGTGATGCAGCACCTATTGATTCACTTGCTCTGGGAAGCATTGGTTGGTGGACCCGTTCAATGCAGGTGAATGTATCCTGTAGAAAGGCAACTTAAAAAACTAAGGGCTACTGTACGCAACAAGGATAGGGTTCAGGGTTGTATCGCTGAGGGGTTTACTCTTAAAAAGATGTCACACTTCACCAAAAGGTATTTCTTCAAAGTAGACGATGAAAAACACTCCAAGCGGATTTCTGTTACTGATGTGGAACCACAAAGCGACCTTCGGATTTTTAAGTTCCAGAGTACAACAAGTGGACCTTCGACGGTACGCCACGTGGAAGAATCGGAGCTGAACTTGTTTTTGTTTAGCAACATGAAAGAAATAAACAAATATTTTGAGTATGTCATCTTCTGACTTCGTTCTATACTCTTTGATTTATATCTACTGTCATCTCTAAGTATCAAATAATCTCGTCCTCTCTGAATATCAAATAACGCAGGTTGTTTGAAAAAGAGTATTGAACATCCACTGACCGACCCACCGCCAAGCAATTAGAGAACCTAATGCGTAATTGGCTACGTGGTGGTCCTAATTTCGTGCAGTGGTTCCGCAAGCACGTAATGAGCATCTCATCGTCTCTTTGATCCTATGTGACATTAACTTGCTTCTCTAATAATGATGCTTTTTTACGTAGTGTCTTACTGATGGAACCGTCCACAAAGACCTAGCCCAGTGCAGTGGTTGCCTTTTTCATCGGCCACTAAAGGGCCCACGAGGCCGACAAAAAACTTTTTTCGTGTCGTGGGCTTTTGCTTTTTTTCGTCGGCTTTTGACCCATAAAAAAAAATCCTTCCTGTAGCGTGTGGTTTTAAATACTTTCTTTCCAAACATGCCCTTATTTGCAATATATGTTGATAGCTATAAATTAAAAACTTTGGTTCTAACAGCTGAATTTTACGAGCGACGAGTGCCGTGCTGCTGACAGTTTGACAAGCTGTTTTCATTATGCGTATTCAATCATCGAACATGTGAGCTGGTCAATCTTCTTCGACAATCCATCCTGCGAACGTATAATTGCGATGGTAATAATAATTCAACTGTAAAAAGCTCTTAATAAATACTCCTACAGTCCAAGAGCTTTCGGCGTGCAAGATGAGCAACAGTGGCACCATGTTATCCACAGGCCACAGGAAACTGAGGCATGACAACTCAAAGCAACTACGACAGGTCTGCACTGCACCTCGGTAGAGTTAGCGTGAGCAGATAAGAAGCAGGAGCAATCTATACATGTGCAGCAGCCAGCAGGTAGCAAGCATCATCGTCTGACCCTGTTGCAGCGTGGATCGATCGTGCCTCGAGCTTAATTAGCTGTGCGGGGCCGCCGGCCGGGGTCCCTTTCGGAGAGCAATAGGGGCCATCATTGTAGACGTGGACACGGTCGAAAAGGAGCCCCTGCCCTACCTTGCTGATTTTTTTTTTCGGCTTGTTCGGTTGCAACAAAAATGGAGGAAATTAGGTGGGATTGAAGAGGATTAAATCCCTTGCAAATCAAAATACCATCCAATACCTTCTAATCCTTTGGACAATGGATTAACCGAACAAGGCTTTAAGCAAGGTAGCTTAGCGAATAAGCACGCATGCATTATGGGAGCAGTATCATGCTTCGAAGACGATTAGCCAAATAGCCAGCCCATGATTTTTAAACGACTTTTTTGGGATGATCGACCGATCGATCTCGCACCGACCAACCCGTTCTCGACATGTGTGCCTACCTTTTGTTGACAAATCTCGCTCGCTCGGTGGTGGACAAGTAAACCGTCAAATAAACGCTGATGCATGCCAGTCGATTCCCACGAGCAGTGGCGATGGCTCATGTCGTTCACGTCATTTTTACGGACTTTTCTGACTAGACTAGGATGAAATATCTTGACATTACCCGAGGAAAAAAAAGAAGAATGAATATCTATCTTGATAACTTTTTTGCCAACATTTGTGATGCTCCGTAACAATGTCATTTTTTCATGAGAAGTCACAGATCAAAAAATAATAATAATCTAGTACCATCTTTGTTTGTTTTTTAAGGTAATAAAATAGTGTTCACTTTACGTTTGCCGATTGTTGTTTTTTTTGGCATATATATAGACATACAGGCCATGCAAAGCAGAGGCAGGTCCAAGATTCAAAACATGTGTATTTAATGCTTTTTTATAATTTTAATCCTTATTTTTTACATGTATATATTTCTTTGATTTGTTACATATACATAGTATATATACTTAATATGCATAGGTTCTTTACAATTTCTTTGGGTATTCAATTGAATACCATGATGCATTATGGGCCCGCCACTAATGTTAAGCCTATTGTTTCAGTGGCAGATAACGTACTAGAGAATATGCTCATCGCCAGCGAGGGTATCTACAGGTGACTTTATCAATCTCAAAAGATGTCGATTCAGTTTATTGATGATAGATGATGGCAACATATCAAGTGCAATCAAAGTTTTAGTGCAACCACCGTGCAATCCTACTAAAAAAAAGTCAAAAAATTCTGAAAACAAATCATGAATAGCACATGACCAACGCCTAGCCAAAAGGAGAATGAATTCAGTTAAGGAAATGAAATCGGCGCGCCAGCACCAAATTTTCTTCCGGATCCAGTCGAGTAACATCACACACATCCTGCGTCATCCACATGGCCCCCGGTCCATCCATCCGTCGAATAACATCACACACATGACGCAGGGTGCCCATCCACTTGCCATGATTGGTGGTGACCGGTGAGTGGGCTAAAAACGAGCCAAGCCAACCCGGCTCAATGCGGCTCGCTCGATCACCGGGTGGATGAGCTCGTGTACCTGAGCTCGGCTCGGCTCTCATTGCCAGCTCGCGAGCCACATAATGGTACTCCTTTGGTACGGTAATACAGTTTGCAAGCTTTATACAAATATAAGTCCGTACATTGATACACATGTGAAGCATCAATTGCAACCAATCTTGAAAAAAAAATATTGTCCTACAAGCCTACGAGTTCATGTTCATGGGAGATTTGCTGACTGATATATCCTACTAGGCTCATGGCATGGCGCCGCATGGAGGATCGTATATTTACAATTTACCCACGTCATCGGCACACAGTACAGAGGAGGCATCGTGCCCACTAGAACGCTGGACCGTGCTCATGTTTGCAATGGTCGGCTGATGGTAGACTCAGAGTGGCGCGCTGCGGAGAAGTTGAAGACCATCCATCACATACCGCAGTCTTCCTCAGCCCTTAGCCCTCGTGGTCGCAGTCTCATTCTCTCACACATGCCAGGCCATTGGGCAAACTCACTCTCAAGTCTCACTATCTCAGCCATGGTCGCGCAGGGACAAGATGTCGAAAAGCGAAGTAGCGAGCCATCATTCTACTGTGAATAACGATGGCTAAGGGGTCAAGATAGGTGGGAGAGTAGGAGGTCGATAAGGCTGGAGTGGCAGACAGTTAGCTTCTTAGGGTTAGCCGTGATGGGTTGCTTTGGGCCATGTCGGACCAAGCTCGCGATCTGACTCAATATTTTGGTGAACAGAAAGCAGGCTCAGCTCATTCTAGGCTCGTGAGCTACTCCGAGCCAAGCAGTTCCAAGCCTGAGCCGATCTTGGTGCTTGTCTTGTGAGGCTCTCTGGAGTAACTTGTGCAAAGGTGGAAGGCCTCGATGTTTCGTCTAAAGCTTACTACAGTGAAGATGACAGAGTGCATCCAGTAGAAGCAGAGGCAGAGGCAGGCCCAAGATTCAAAACATGTGTATTAAATGCTTTTTTATAATTTAAATTCTTATTTTTTACATGTATATATTTCTTTGATTTGTTACATATACACAGTATATATACTTAATATGCATAGTTTCTTTACAATTTCTTTGGGTATTCAATTGAATACCATGATGCATTTGTTTCAGTGGCAGATAACGTACCAGAGAACATGCTCATCGCCAGCAAAGGTATCTACAGGTGACTTTATCAATCTCAAAGATGTCGATTCGGTTTATTGATGAAAGATGATGTAATGGCAACATATCAAGTGCAATCAAAGTTTTAGTGCAACCACCATGCAACCCTACTAAAAAAAGAGTTAAAAAATTCTGAAAACAAAATCATGAACCGTCCTACCCTAGCAGTTACAAAAAAGACAAATTTAGAATGCATTTGATATTACTCTTTGTCAGAAAATTTGTCTTTTTTCTAATTGCTAGAGTAGGACGAATTTGACCCTAAAATTTTATATATAGATGGGGTAGACTGAGATTACATTCATAATTTTTTTCAAAAGCTTTTGATACTTTTTTTAGTAGGGTAGCACAGTGATTGCACTAAAACTTTAATTGCACTCGCTATGTTGCCTGATGTAATAGCATGTATGTGTTGCGTGAGGATATGTATATATGTGTGTATAGATACATACGCGAGTGTAGCTACATGCGCATGTAGATAAAACTCTTCCTTGCGCATGTAGCTACACTCACCTTCAATAAACCAATAAGGGTATGTCCGTATACTCATTTATCGGTTTGGGTATGTTCGCGTACTTATTTTAAGATACCTCAAATATCACCACTCGAAAAAAATTACAAAACAGCCCCTATTTTTATTATATTTTGATAATACCTTCATATTAGTACATGTAACGGGATATGTCCACATACCTCAGGTATATTCGCATACCTCGTGCACATACCACCTCGGATGGTATAGTATCATTGCATACTCCATGTACATACCTTCTGTTTCACCAGATACGCCCTCAATCATGAGATACATACGCGAGTGTAGCTACATGCGCATGTAGAAAGGAATTTTCCTATATACTAGACCATCCGAGGTGGTATGTGCACGAGGTATGCGAGTATATCTGAGGTATGTGGATATACCCCGTTATATATACTAATATGGACATATTATCAAAATATAATAAAAATAAGAGTTGTTTTGTAATTTTTTCGGGTGGTGACATTTGAGATATCTTAAAATAAGTACGCGAACGTACCCTTATTGCTTTATTGAAGGTGAGTGTAGCTATATGTGCATATAGAAAGAAATTTTTCTATATATATATCAGTTTGAGTATGTTCACATACTTATTTTAAGATACCCTAAAAGTCACCACGCGAAAAAATTACAAAACAGCCCTTGATTTTAATTTATTTGATAATACATTTATATTAGTACATATAACGGGGTATATCCATATACCCCAGGTATACTCGTATACCTCATGCATATATACATACATATATGTATATACATATATATAGAAAAATTTCTTTCTATATGCGCTTGTAGCTACCCTCGCGTACGTATCTCAATATTTAGGCCGTATCTGGTGAAACGGAGGGTATGTACATGGAGTATGCGATGATACTAGACCATCTGTGGTGGTATATGCATGAGGTATGCGAGTATACCTGGGGTATATAGATATACCCCGTTATATGTACAAATGAAGGTATTATAATAAAAATTAAAATCAAGGGCTGTTTTGTAATTTTTTCGCGTGGCGACATTTTAGGTATCTTAAAATGAGTATGTGACATACCTTTATTGGTTTATTGAAGGTGGGTGTAGCTACATGCATATGCAGATAAAACTCTTCCTATATATATATAGATATATATGAGTAAGGATTTCGTGAGTACGGTGGTAGGTGCCCGACGGTATGGTAATAGGTACCTATAGGAATGGTCACTGCCCCTTTTGCTTCTTTTTGCTGCACCGAATGTGGTTCAGCTGGTGTTCTCCATGCAGGGTTACCAAAACAAGATCGAGGACCACAAAGTAAAAAGGCTGGGTAAAAAGTTAACCACCCAAGCCCACTTAATTGATGAAGTCTTTTTTGGCATATTGTGCTCGTCTTCTACCTGCAGCAGGAGCATATGAGACAGCTGTTGTGGTCCAAAATAGCCGCCGTTTCTTGAGCTGCATCAGACTTGTGTATCCTTTATTCGAGAGCTAGAGCAGCAGAGTGCTTGTAAGGCTGGACACCATTGCTGCAGATGGAGAATTCGCATTTGCAGGTGACAAAACTTCTACTTCGTGGTTTGAATACAGCAACTGGTTTCAAGATTTTGTGCCTGATCTGTTGACGGCTATGTTTTTTTTTTCAGGCCAGCGTTGGGCGCGCCACTACTAAACGACACCATTGCATACCGGGACAATGTTTCGTAGGACTTGATCTTGTTGGACGGTTGTGGTGGTATGATGAGGCGTAGATATGATGAAAACACTGGATGGTTTACGATGAAAGCATAATCTGTGCTCGTGTTACGATCAGGAGGAATTATGATGAAAACAATTGTTACTTGGGGATTTGAAAATGATATATGCAGATAAAAGAGAAGGTATGGCTTGTTGCAAAGGCTGTGTGTTGGTCTCAAGCTGCATGCGCCTGCTGGGTGACAGACACCATCACCCCTGCTGCGGTTTTGAGGTTGCGCAGTGAAATACCTGCAGTAGCTGCTGCAGCGTTGCCATAGTGGTCCATGGAAACCAGCCGATGCAAGTGGTGGGGTGGGGTAAAAAGATTAGAACGTGGTGAAAACAGATGTGTTCAGAAAATTAGCAACTGAGTGATGCAGTGCGTGGACCACTAGCCATGGGTGGAAGTTGATCGCTGCCGTCCATGCGAAATGATCGGACGGTATGGACCTTGCGGATAGGTATCACCCCTGGAAGGTAGGTACAACCCGTTGAGGGGTAGCTACCATCCATGTCACCAGGATATTTTTGATATATATATATATATACATATATATAACTCCATCCGTATTTAAATATAACGCAGTAAATTTTAAAAAACTTCAATCGCTTGTTTTATTCAAAAAGTTTTATAATTTATAACTTATTTTGTTGTTATTTGTTTTATCATTGTATAGAGTTTGAGCATAACAAGTTTCTTTATATATTTAGTATTTACACAAATATTTTGAATAAGATAGAGGATCGAAGTTTTGAAAAAAATCAAACACGCTTATATTTAAATTCAGAGGGAGTATGCTTTATAAAACTTTTTGGACGAAACAAGTTGCGGTTAAATAATACTATTACATTCCCATGTCAATCTGTCGTCTTAAAATTTTTACATAAAACTACCAATCTAGCTATTTTAGGCAATTATTTGTTTTATTTTAAAAAGTTAGATTGACACTCTTTTTGTAAAACCGAGATAGCTCTTTATTGCGGCATGGGCTCTTAGACTGGGTTCACCAGTGAGCCCATCCAACCCGTCCATCCACTATTCGAACTACCTCCCTTTCTGTCTACAGTGCGCGTACAGTGTTTGGGCATCCATTTTGGGCCAATTGGTGAACCCAGTCTTAGGCTGGCTCCAGCCATTGCCCCATCTCCTCTAAAAAATTAAATGTTGTACCCTTACCACACTGTTCTGCACTTTAGATTAAGTGAAGGTAGTTGGAATATTGATGGAGGATGGGGAATGGGGAGCCCTTGAAACCAGCATTAGTAGTTAACGTTTCTGGCCACTCATCTGAACTAAAAATAGAAACATGCTAAATTATTTTGTGTGAATGTTATTTAAATAGAAGCAGGGGAGTAGTGAGGTAAATAGCCAAATTGTATATTATACATTAAAAGTAAGCGTGCCATACACTTTTTAGTTGAGCTACTGCTCAGTTTTAAAAATAGCACAAGACCGAACGCCTAGCCAAAAGGAGAATGAATTCAGTTAAGAAATGAAATTGGCCGGCACCAAATTTTCTTGCAGATCCAGTCGAATAACATCACACACACGACGCAGGCTGCCCACGTGCCCCCCCCCCCCCCCCCCCCCCCCCCCCGGTCCGTCCGTCCACAACCACTTGCCATGATTGGTGGTCCGTCCACAGGCACTTGACATGGTGGTGACTGGTGTGACTGGGCTGAAAACGAGCCAAGCTAACCCGGCTCAATGCGGCTCGCTCGATCACCGGGTGGATGAGCTCATGTACCTGAGTTCGGCTCGGCTCTCATTGCCAGCTCGCGAGCCACATAATAGTACTCCTTTGGTACGGTAATACAGTTTGCAAGTTTGATAAAATATAAGTCCGTAAATTGATACATATGTGAAGCATCAACTGCAACCAATCTTGAAAAAAAATATTGTTCTACAAGCCTACGAGTTCATGTTCATGGGAGATTTGCTGACTGATATATCCTACTATGTTCTTGGCATGGCGCCGCATAGAGGATCATATATTTACAATTTACTCACGTCATCGGCACAGAGGATAGAGAAAGCATCGTGCCCGCTAGAACGCTGGACCGTGCTCACGCTTGCAATGGTCGGCTGATGGTAGACTGAGAGTGGCGCGACTCCAATCCACGCCGTCGCGGGAGAAGTTGACCATCCATCACATGCCACAGTCTTCCTCAATCCTTAGCCCTCGTGGCCGTAGTCTCATTCTCTCACAAACGCCAGGCCATTGGGCAAACTCGCGGCCTTGAACTCACTCTCAAGTCTCACTATCTCAGCCATGGTCGCACGGGGACAAGATGTCAAGAAGTGAAGTAGCGAACCATCATTCTTTTGTGAATAATGATGGCTAAGGGGTCAAGTGGGTGGGAGAGTAGGAGGTCGATAGGGCTGGAGTGGACGGTTGTGATGGGTTGCTTTGGCCATGTCGGACCAAGCTCACGATCCGACTCAATATTTTGGCGAACAGAAAGCAAGCTCAGCTCATTCTAGGCTCGTGAGCTACTCCGAGCCAAGCAGTTCCAAGCCTGAGCCGATCCATGAGCCGCAAGCTAATTTTGCAGCCATTGCACTACTATTCTTTTATCCTGATGCTTAGCCTTTGGTTTAGAGACAACATGAAATGACATAGTTCTATCAAAAAAGGATGAGATGATTCTAGTTAGATATTTAGTTTCAGGGATGACATGAGGATTAGCGCATTACTCTTGTTTGCGATCTAGGATAGTTAGCGAGGTTTGCGAACCTCTTAGATCTTGGTGCTTGTCTTGTGAGACTCTTTGGAATAACTTGTGGAAAGGTGGAAGGCCTCGATGTTTTGTCTAAAGTTTACTATAGTGAAGATGGCAGAGTGCATCCAGTAGAAGACCCGCAGAAATCCCCGCTTGACCATGGAGGAGAGCTAGAGATATCCATAGAGTTACTAGACTAGGATCTTGGCTCTTGTGCCGGCACACCTTGCCATCCTTGATCCTTGTATGGATCCAAGGCATACTTGCACGTATATATGAAGCGGGAGCAAAGCTCTTGCGAGAGGCTCCAACGAGAATAGAAAGCTTGCGCGCCTTCTCGATACCTTGATAAGTCTTCGTCATCGTCAACAAGAGTTTGCACTTCTATCGCTCTTTTTTACTTGCGTTCCTAAGGTCAGATTTGTTTGACATTCAGACATTAATTTCCTTCACAAAATTGTAAGTGCAATCAAACCTTGAGGGGTTTTAGTGATTGACGATGAACAATTAAAAGCTTCTAATGAGCATGTTTGAGCATGAGTGCAAAAATTCTTTGTATTGTTGATTAAGCATGCTCATGAATGGTGAAAAAGAGAAGAAAAGTGAAAAAGATTGCTTTGGAGGACCCTCATTCAAATTACTCAAGAATTCACGCATTCAAATCTTCATCCAAGCATCGAGGCTTAGATTTTAGTTTATCATTGAGTTAGGAAAATCTGTACTGTCAGGAGGGATCCAAAAGGGTATGATTTTAGTGCTACCATGGCTCAAAAGCTCAAGTTATCCAATCCACATAGTCAAACTTTCTCAAATATGCTTTTTTTGTTGACCCGGGTTGAGCCCGGTCCATCCTCTATATCAACCAGAATGGGCTCCCTGTTTCAATTTACAATCCCGGTTCAACCGGTATCAACCACTTCAACCGGAATGGGTTCTTGGGTTGTATTTCTCCTCAGCCAATCCTAGTTCAACCATATTCACTTGTTTCGCCACATGACGGCTAGTTTGAGAGGGGCCACTATATATTCACCTCATACCCCTTCCCCCTCTCTCTTGGCACTCCATACAACCTAAGACACACTTGCAGAAGGCCCCTTCTTCTTCAACCTCCCTCTCAATCACTTGAGCTCAAATCCATTCAAATCCTTTAGTGAGTTTGTGAGGATTCAAGAGAGAGCATCCAAGATCTTCATCTCCCTTCTCTCTTGTTCGTTTGAGCTTTGGAGGCACTTCAAGCATCCCGACGGATTTGTTACTCTTGGAACTTTGTGCTCCTAGATGGATAGGCGTCGCCCATTGTAGCACTACCCCCTCATCTTGTGTGTGGTGGTGCTCCGGGAAGTTTGTATTACCCCAGCTTGTGAGAGCAAAATAGTAAGTGACATCTTCTTGATCCTTGGATCGGAGAGAGGAGGAAAGGGTTAGAAAAGACTTGGCTCTTTTTGGGCTCCTCAACGGGCAAGTAGGGCTCCTTTGTGGAGTGACCAAACCTCGGATCTAAATCTTTGTCCCCATGTGCTTTTATGTTGTTCTTGTTCATATTCTTCTGGGCGTTCTAATGTGCTTGTGAAGACACTTTCAAGTGGATCTCTTTATTGTGAAGGTTTATAGTCAAGCCCCTTGCAGATCTACTAGGTGGAACATCAAGGAACAATCCCTAACTCACGAATTCAAGGTTGATTTGCTTGATTTGTAGATCAATTCAGTTTTTCGTATCCTGTATAGGTTGAACCGGCCTAGGCCAGGTTCAAACAGTTTTGTACTGATTTGTTTGAATTTGGTCTTTAAGTTTCAGATTACCTGTTGTTGGCCGTCGTTATTTCCCTATTTCGACCGCCAATTCCTCGGTAAATAAATAGGGTATGAGCCAAATTCTATGCATTATGCATGTTGAACTAATAAATTCCATGAGTTTTGGTGTTTGAAAGTGTTTTGTAGGGAGACACTCATAATACACATCATTTGGAGAATGAGGGAAAGTGACCAAGTGCCAGGGCATTGGGCCTATGTGATGCTCCAGCATCTCGAATGCATTATCATATCTTAATCATGCACTAAGCATCATCAAGCATCATGTGATTGCATATAATCAAGTTAAGATTTACACGGGAGGAGATGGAATACTTGAAATCTGAATTTTATGCATGTGTTCTGCTATGTTCTTGTTCCTAAATCCAAATCTAATGGAACCCAGGGAAAACTCATATTACCAAACTTGTAGATAATGAAGATTTGAACAAATTTCATAACTGGGGTTTGGCCTGATAATGAAGGCTACATAGGGTTTGGAGTCTTTCTTTGTCAGTGCAGAAAACCAACTCAAATCAGCCTTGTTTAGAAACCCTAAGTTTGCACAAACCTACAACCACTTTCATGCAACACTCCAATTGAATAAGTTGTAGCTTTTGAAATCCTAAACAAACTTTTCAATAGACACTTTGGGTGTTAAAGACCAGAGGTAGGACTTTTGAAGCTCACAAGCAGTAGAGGTCCACTGTCCAGTCTGGGGGCTGCAACCAAAATTCAAATGAATTTCATATTTGCAAACCGAATCTGGAGTTGAGCCTATTGACAAACTTGTAGAGTTCAAAGAGTAGAACATTTCTTCCAATTGGACTTTTTCCAAATTCGGCCTAGAAATGAGCCAAACTCACAAAATACAGAGGCCTAGGAAACACATTTTTCCTTTCCCAGATTTTGAGTCACTGACAGGTGGGCCCTCGGATCCGCGCGACGCGCACGGCGCGAACCGACGCGCGCCGCGTGGCTCGCCGGCGTACAGGGAGTACGGCGAGCCCCGCGGCGGCCGTCCGGGCGCGTCAAAAGGAGAGGGGGGCCCCGCGCCCAAACCCTAGCCCATTTCCCCGCACTCCCGTCCCGTTTCCGCCCCGCACGCGCCGCTCAAACCCGAGCCGCCATTGACGCCGGCAAGCTCGGGGCCGAGCTCGCACCGCCGCCTCCCGGCCTCCCCGAGCCAAACCGACCCCACCACCGTACTCCCCGCTCCACGCCGCCCCTCACCCCCTAGACCTCGTCGTCGAACTCCCCTCTCCCGAGGAGATCGAGCTTGGCGCGACGTCCTGCCGCGCCACCGTCGCCGTCGCCCACGCCCCGGTTCACCGCCGTTCCGCCTCGACCTCGCCTCTGCCGTCGACGAGACCTACTCCAGGTGGTCGCCCTCGCTCCCGCGTCTCTCCCGCGCCTCGTGTCGCGGCCCCGGCGGGCCGGAACTCGCCGGCGCGCGCGCCGCGCCGCGCCGCCGCGCGCGGCGAGAGGAGGAAGACGGGGGCCGGATCTTTTTAGATCTAGCCCCCAGACTTTTCCGTTTTTACAACCCGGTCCGCCCGCACGGGGGGCTGAGTCTTGCAGATCTTGCAAGCTAGCCCCTGGAAGCTACGGTTAATTACGTAGAGGTCCTTAGATCTAGGTTTTTCTTTTTCTATTTAACTTTTTCTCGGTTTGAACTTTGAAAAATCATATCAATTCAAAAAAAAATCTAAAATGGACAAACTCAGTACCTATGAACTCCTCTTGAGTAGATCTACAGGCTAGGTATGATGTGGTCATGTGAGAAGACATTTTTACCCTCGGTTTTGTTGCATGCATGTTAAAGCAAAATAAATACCAAAAATGATGTAAATGAACTTCAACATGGGTGAAACTTGGACAGTAGTATATTAGTGATGCTTAGGCCCTGTGTGGATTTTCTTGGCACTAGCACTGTTCATTTGATTGATATTTTTTCTTTTCCATGATAAATATATGTATTTATGGTAGTGTGAGATGTGTGCCATATAAAAGATGCTCAAAATGGCTCCCTAGTATTTTTCATAGACTTTGCACATCATGGGTAGTCCACTGTTACAATATGAGACCTTGCATGTTAGTTTATGATGGTGTTTTGAAAATGACAAAAGATGCTAGCTGAGAAAGGAAAATAGGAGAAATTGTATTTAAATTACTAGGAAAATTATAAGAAAAATATGGTGGCTTGTACATGGTGTCTAAAGGACAGAAAGTATTTATGTGCAAGTCTTATGTACTGTTTTGTCATGCATGTCCATTCCCTCTAAAATTAAAAATGGAAAATAGATGCCTTGCCAAATAGAAAGTATTTCATTGGAAAATTTTTGTGTAGGTAGTTGACAGCCTATCATCATCACTGGTCAAATATCAGGGTCAGATTCCCTTTCTATAATTAATGAGAAATCCGAGAAGGAAAAGGGCTGTTAAATTGTTAGGATTTTAATAAATTCATTTTTACTCCATTTGGGCTGAAATTTTGTCGGTAGATTCTTGTACATGATATGTGCATGCTGTAAAAATTTTAAGTCAATTGAAGCAGTAGAGCTATTTAAACTCAGAGGCTCGAGTAAATAGAAAAACGACCAAATTGTAAATGGAAGAAATGGTAGATGGGGTCAAAAATGCCACATCATATAAATGCATGGTCATGACATGGATACATGGGTTACTTGGTGGGTCTTTGGTTAAGTTTAGGTGATGGGCTGTATGATTTCATAGGAGAGTTTGATTTTCCTCCCCCTCGGGAGATAGATCGTTAAATAGAAATATTTACTTACTTTGCCCTATTTCCACTGTGGGTTATATGTTTGCCCCCGCTTTTGAGTTATAGGTATGGAGTTCCTCTTCTGTGCCTGTGTTGGCGGAGGGACTTGTTATCATCAGGAGTAAGAAGCGTGTTGAGCTGACAAATGAAGTGACATCAGTGGGCATGATGTTACTTTACTTCTGCAAGTCTTTTGGTTATCATGAACTATGATGGTTAAAGATTTCCGCTGCGAGACTCTATTTGAACGCTATTTACGTATGAGACTATGTTGAACTCTATTTTAATTCGAACTGGTTTGTAACCTAACTTCCTATGTAACATCTATTCAACTGCCTGTGATGATGTAACTGTTGTGGCTCCATCGAGGGTCGAATGTGTGTGATGTCGGTTCCTCTGGGGTTTTGGTACGAATCGAGGGCCGAAGGCTTCTCGACGGACGACCGGGTTTAGTACGGCCTAAGTACACTGAGAGCTAATGGTGGCAGGTGTACTTAGCCCGGATTAAATCGGCGGTTCCGCCACAGCTGGTATCAGAGCCGATCATACACAGACAACAGTTGTATCATCAAGTTTTGGTTTACAAAACTATTTTTGAAAGCCCTTTTCAAGTAATTTGTAAAGGAGAGTAAACGATATGCCCGTATTAAGGATGTTAGTGTATATCAGGTGACATCGCTAACATTCTGACCTAGATAGAACTCATATGCATATTCGGCGCTTTGAGAAGCAACTTTTCGGCCATAGCCATCCCCAGTACTGGAGGAATGCTATCGGGTTTTGCGGATTGTTGTGAACTCTTCATTCATGCTGGTAGGCTAGAAATTTTAAGGGGGGTGGTCACCTTTGGTGTGTTTGTGACCATTCTCCTGTTGAGACGCAGCAAGATTCAATTTGCTTGCGTGGGTGCCAGCCCGGTCTAGCAGAAGACCGTACAGATGCGTTGTCCACGCGGTGCAAAATGGCGTGGGTGCCACACTATGTGGTAATGTATGAGCATGCATTTTTCTGCAGGTACGCTAACTCCACGCGAAATTAAGAACGATTAGAAAACGACTAGTTGCAACAGAGAGTGCCGTGCATATTGTCACCGAATAACCGGTAGTGTATACTAAACTAGGATGTGTGATGTGAGATGGTACCAACGGATCATGCATCATGTTCATCACTTGGATTACATATGGGGTACTCCTAATAAGCATACAAAAGAAATCACGAACTTAAGTCCCTTATCTTTTTCCTTTTCAATAATGCATAAAATATTGTATGAACTCACTCAAAATTTTTAATGCAAAGGCCTTTCTTTTGTGTCCAACAGATGGTTAGGACCAAGCAGACCGCGCATAAGGCCGTGGGGGGTAGGGGGCGCCCGCTCCCACCAGTGACGCACACTCCACCTCTGGTAGATGACAGGCTACTCCACACTCGCTGCCGGGAGGACTGCAACCTCTCCCGGATTCTGTGTAGAGCCCTGCGGGAGATGGGACACCGCCCCTGTCCTTTTTACTCCGTGCAGACTGCGCCCAGGGAGGGGAGCTGCTGGGCCCGGGTGGTCATCCCACACCCGAACTCCGCGAACCCACACACCATCGTGGTCTACGGGGCCAACGAGGAGGAGGCCTATCAGAAGGCAGTTATGTCAGCTATCACTTTCCTGAGCCCCGAGGAGGATGCGGCCCGCTCAGACCTGCGTTATCTCCCTCGCAGGAGGTGGACGACGAGGGGGTCCACCGCCACGACATGCTCAAGGCCCGCAACGACACACGACCCTATGCAGCATGTATGCAGTTTGCCAGTGAGATGCACGAGATGTATGACCGCGCTGCGGGCAGGAGCCGCTTCTACTTTCACAGGCACGCGGAGGCGCGTGCTCGAGTGGAGGAGCTGGAGGGTCAGGTGGCTCAGCTACAGCAGCGCCTCGCGGTGTACGAGCCGCCTCTAGCGGAGCAGGACCCTCAGGATAGGGAGTCCTCTGAGCCGATGGAGATGGAGGAGGAGGGAGAGGGCTCCGTCCCCACAGGCCGCTTTGCGACTTAGAGAGGAGTGGTGATGGAGAAGGTGGATGAGGTGCTTTTGTGTATCGTTTAGCACGTTGATAGCGATATTTTGTATTACACCGCTCCGTGCATTTATGTGTGGCTGTACTAAAAACCTTGATGAGATGTGAGAGATCATTTGTGTACGCCATTCATGTAATGATGGACACCTTGTTATGTGCCATTTTATGGTTGGTCGCTGAAGCCGCCATCCCACGATGTAATGATAAGACCTTAAGTAGTTTTCGAACTTTTAAAATCTCACTCGAAGTCTGTCGTACATTCTTGAGTAGCTGGAGTAGGTTGAATGGATGAAATCGACTTTGTATCTCGTTTTGGGATGCAGCACTGGGATAATAGGTACACTAGTGTAGCTCTTCCCCAAACGCCTCGAGAGGAGGATTAACTTTTTATTGCAGATTATATGATATCATATTGCATGATTTCATGTATTTACAATGTCGTCCGTGATGCTATGATTTTATCAGCGCGTCACATTGCAATAAGGTATTGTGAGATTAAAACCAGGTTGACCTCCCTCTTGCAGATGGTGAACACTCGCAATGGGCAACACTCGGGGTCGGAACCACATGCGAACGGCGCTCCACCCCCACCGAAGTTAGCCACCCTGGTCGTGCAGCAGGCCGAGCTGATCCGCCTACTCGCCGAGGAACGCCAGGGCCGTGGCCAGCTGCAGCCGCGGGAGCCCAGGAATCGAGGTATCTCATACAGGGACTTCGACGAGCTGCGACCCCCCTGTCTTCACGAAGTGTCCTGAACCTCTGGATGCGGATGATTGGCTCCGCACAATTAGGTCCAAGTTCACACTCCTTCCGGAATTGACCGAGCAACAGAAGGCGCGGTTTGCCGGGCAGTTGCTGCAAGGACCAGCAGGCGCGTGGCATGCCACGTTCCTCGAAATGCAGCGGGCTGGGCATGAGCCCACCTGGGAGGAGTTTACCCAGGCTTTCCGGGCTCACTATATCCCGGACAGCTTGATGGAGCAGAAGAAGCGGGAATTTCGGGAGCTTAAGCAAGGCAACAAGACTGTGATGCAATATGTGCAGTCTTTCATTCACCTTTCACAGTATGCACCAGAAGACGTGGCAGATGACCCCCGCCGCGCAGCTAGGCTCTTGAACGGCCTTGACCCCACTCTCCAGACTCACTTGGGGCGCCGTTACCAGAGTTTCACTGATCTGGTGGACACCGCACTTGACATGGAGAATCGTCTCCGGGTCGCAAATGAGGACCAGAGGCGCAAGCGCCAGGCTAACACGTCTGCTGCTGGATCCTCCTAGAAACAGAAAGCAGTATACAGACCCCCACAGCAGCACTACCAGCAGCCACGCTTCATGGTCCGGCCAAATCAGCCGGGCTGGGTTCACAGGGCACCACAGCAGCAGCAGCGCCTTACCTCTGGCACACAAGCTCAACTCCCTGCATCCCGTGTCCCCGCTATTCCAGGACCCGGAAATCCCTGTTTCAACTGTGGCAAGACAGGGCATTTCAGCAGAGACTGTAGAGCACCCCGCAGAATCCAAGGCCCAAACCCTATGGGCGGTAGTCAGCAGGGCAAGCAGAAGGGGCCCGCACAAAAGACGGGCCGTGTGCACTATATCCACATGGAGCAGATCCTCGCTGGAGTGCCGGTACTCGCTGGTACGTTCATGATCAACGGTCATCCGACTGTCGTGTTATTCGATTCGGGGGCCACTCATACATTCATTAGCAAAACATATGCCCCAGGGTCTCCCATAGATACCATTCTGGGGGTTAGATTTTTAAAATTTGAGATTGGTATGGAAAGTTTCATCATCAACCCCATGGTGCTGCCACACCAAGGGATTGATGTTATTTTGGGGATGAACTGGATGACGGAGAACAACGCCGTCCTGGATGTTGCCAGCAGGACAGTGCAGTTAAGGTCTAGGGTCAGAGGCAAGGTCTTACGTGTGCATATGCCAGACATGAAACACATGCTGGCCGCAGTGAATGCAACCGAGATTGATGAAATTAAAAAGATCCCAGTAGTGTGTGACTTTCCGGACGTATTCCCGGAGGAGCTTCCGGGTCTACCCCCGGATAGGGATGTGGAATTCCGCATAGATCTCATACCTGGTACTGCCCCTGTCTCCAAGAGACCATATAGGATGGCACCTGATGAACTGAAGGAGTTAAAGATACAACTGCAAGAACAGCTAGATAAAGGGTTCATTCAGCCTAGTTCATCACCTTGGGGTTGTTCGGCCCTCTTTGTAGAAAAGAAAGACCAAAGGGGTAAAAGGCTGTGTGTGGACTATCGGCCATTAAATGCCGTGATCGTCAAAAATAAATACCCAATACCACACATTGACATTCTCTTCGATCAGTTAGCTGGGGCGAAGGTCTTTTCAAAAATTGACCTAAGATCTGGCTACTATCAGATAAAAATCAGAAAAGAAGACATACCTAAAACAGCCTTCTCGACCAGATATGGACTATATGAATATCTAGTCATGTCCTTTGGTTTAACCAATGCACCGGCTTTCTTCATGTACATGATGAATTCGGTGTTTATGAATGAGCTCGACAAATTCGTAGTGGTGTTCATTGATGACATATTAATCTACTCCAAGAATGAAAAAGAACATGAGGAACACTTGCGGATAGTGCTCGCCCGGCTAAGAGAACACAAGCTCTATGCTAAGTTCAGCAAGTGTGCTTTTTGGCTGAAGGAAGTAGGTTTCTTGGGGCATGTTCTGTTAGAGAAGGGGGTAGCGGTCGATCCTAGCAAGGTAGAGACTGTCCTGAACTGGAAGCAGCCAGAATCAGTGACCGGAATCCGGAGTTTCCTTGGTCTAGCGGGCTACTACCGCCGCTTCATCAAGGACTTCTCCAAAATCGCAAAGCCAATGACCTCGTTAACAAAGAAGAATGTAAAATTCATATGGAGTCCGAAGTGTGAGGAAGGATTTCAGGAACTAAAGAAGTTGTTAACGACAGCACCCGTGCTAGCCCAACCAGACGTCACAAAACCCTTCGATGTGTATTGTAACGCCTCTGGCCAGGGGCTTGGCTGTGTCCTAATGCAAGAAGGGAGAGTAATCGCTTACGCTTCCCGCCAACTAAGGAAACATGAAGCAAACTACCCAACCCATGATCTTGAGCTAGCCGCAGTTGTACACGCCCTGAAGATATGGAGACACTATCTGCTGGGCAACACTTGTCATATCTACACTGACCACAAGAGCCTCAAATACATCTTCACACAGCCCGAATTAAACATGAGGCAAAGACGGTGGTTAGAGTTGATAAAAGACTATGACCTGGAGATTCATTATCACCCTGGGAAGGCGAATGTGGTAGCTGACGCACTAAGCCGTCGGGCTCATTGCAATGTGATTGAAGCTCGGCCCACGGCAAGAGTGATATGTTGGGAGATGGATGAAATAGAAATGCCGACCGAACAGCTAGTCGAGCTCTATAGCCTCATCATTGAACCGACAATAAAAGACCTAGTCATTGCAGCACAAAAACAAGACCCGGGTATGGCCCACATTCATGAGGGTATTGATGAAGAGAAAAGGGCTTGCTTCACACTAGACGACCAAGGGGTCCTGTGGTTTAAAAATCACCTAGTAGTACCAAAAGATATGGAGTTACGGAAGAAAATACTCGACGAAGCCCACACCTCCGTGCTTACCATGCACCCAGGCAGTAATAAGATGTACCAAGATCTGAAACAAAAATTTTGGTGGACTCGCATGAAGCGGAAAATCGCCAATTATGTGTCAGAATGTGACGTGTGTAAGAGGGTGAAAGCTGACCACTTAAAGCCGGGCGGTATGCTTCAACCCTTGAACATCCCGGCTTGGAAGTGGGAAGATATACACATGGATTTCGTGGTGGGTTTGCCTCGCACTCAGAAGGGTTATGATTCCATATGGGTGATTATCGACCGATTTACGAAATCAGCTCATTTTCTCCGTGTAAAGACAGTTTACCGTGCCAACACGTATGCCGAGCTTTATATAGCAAAAATTGTCTCCTTACATGGTGTCCCTCGGACCATTACCTCAGATCGGGGCTTAGTTTTTGTGTCTCGTTTCTGGGAACAACTGCAGAATGCCCTAGGAACAAAATTGATTCACAGTTCGGCATACCACCCTCAAACCAGTGGACAAATCGAAAGAGTAAATCAGATCGTAGAAAACATGCTGAGGGCATGTGCCTTAACTTATTCCACAAAATGGGATGAGTGTTTTCCCTTGGCAGAGTTTGCTTACAATAACAGCTACCAGAAGAGCTTGAATATGGCACCTTTCGAGGCCCTATACGGCAGAAGATGTAGAACACCCCTCAACTGGTCCGAACCTGGGGAACGTGTCACCTTTGGCCCCGATTTGGTAACTCAAGCCGAAGAACAAGTAAAATTCATACAAAGTAACCTGAAGAGCGCACAGTCCAGGCAAAAGAGTTACTCGGATAGGAGAAGGAGACCGCTAGTCTTTGAGAAGAGTGATCATGTATACCTTCGAGTGTCACCGATGAAGAGGGTACATCGCTTTGGGGTGAAGGGAAAACTAGCACCACGGTATGTTGGCCCGTTCAAGATCACCGAGCAATGTGGACCGGTGGCTTACCGGTTGGAGTTGCCACCACATCTTGCTGCGGTGCACGATGTGTTTCACGTGTCACAACTTAAAAAGTGCTTACGAGTGCCAGAAGAAGAAGTTGACACATCTCAAGTCCAGATTGAGCCCGACCTTACCTATGAAGCAACCCATCAAAATCCTAGACCAAAAGCAAAGGTCAACACGGCATAATACTGTCAACTTTTATAAAGTGCAATGGAGTGATCACTCCGAAGAGGAAGCAATGTGGGAAACTGAAGAAAATCTACAAACTAAACACCCGGACTTTCTCCCATCCACTTCAAACCAGTATGTTTAGCTAACACTCCTTACGTACTCGTTTACTTTAACTATTCCACCCACATCACATCAAAATCTCGGGACGAGATTTCTTTAAGAGGGGTGGGTTGTGATGCTCCAGCATCTCGAATGCATTATCATATCTTAATCATGCACTAAGCATCATCAAGCATCATGTGATTGCATATAATCAAGTTAAGATTTACACGGGAGGAGATGGAATACTTGAAATCTGAATTTTATGCATGTGTTCTGCTATGTTCTTGTTCCTAAATCCAAATCTAATGGAACCCAGGGAAAACTCATATTACCAAACTTGTAGATAATGAAGATTTGAACAAATTTCATAACTGGGGTTTGGCCTGATAATGAAGGCTACATAGGGTTTGGAGTCTTTCTTTGTCAGTGCAGAAAACCAACTCAAATCAGCCTTGTTTAGAAACCCTAAGTTTGCACAAACCTACAACCACTTTCATGCAACACTCCAATTGAATAAGTTGTAGCTTTTGAAATCCTAAACAAACTTTTCAATAGACACTTTGGGTGTTAAAGACCAGAGGTAGGACTTTTGAAGCTCACAAGCAGTAGAGGTCCACTGTCCAGTCTGGGGGCTGCAACCAAAATTCAAATGAATTTCATATTTGCAAACCGAATCTGGAGTTGAGCCTATTGACAAACTTGTAGAGTTCAAAGTGTAGAACATTTCTTCCAATTGGACTTTTTCCAAATTCAGCCTAGAAATGAGCCAAACTCACAAAATACAGAGGCCTAGGAAACACATTTTTCCTTTCCCAGATTTTGAGTCACTGACAGGTGGGCCCTCGGATCCGCGCGACGCGCACGGCGCGAACCGACGCGCGCCGCGTGGCTCGCCGGCGTACAGGGAGTACGGCGAGCCCCGCGGCGGCCGTCCGGGCGCGTCAAAAGGAGAGGGGGGCCCCGCGCCCAAACCCTAGCCCATTTCCCCGCACTCCCGTCCCGTTTCCGCCCCGCACGCGCCGCTCAAACCCGAGCCGCCATTGACGCCGGCAAGCTCGGGGCCGAGCTCGCACCGCCGCCTCCCGGCCTCCCCGAGCCAAACCGACCCCACCACCGTACTCCCCGCTCCACGCCGCCCCTCACCCCCTAGACCTCGTCGTCGAACTCCCCTCTCCCGAGGAGATCGAGCTTGGCGCGACGTCCTGCCGCGCCACCGTCGCCGTCGCCCACGCCCCGGTTCACCGCCGTTCCGCCTCGACCTCGCCTCTGCCGTCGACGAGACCTACTCCAGGTGGTCGCCCTCGCTCCCGCGTCTCTCCCGCGCCTCGTGTCGCGGCCCCGGCGGGCCGGAACTCGCCGGCGCGCGCGCCGCGCCGCGCCGCCGCGCGCGGCGAGAGGAGGAAGACGGGGGCCGGATCTTTTTAGATCTAGCCCCCAGACTTTTCCGTTTTTACAACCCGGTCCTCCCGCACGGGGGGCTGAGTCTTGCAGATCTTGCAAGCTAGCCCCTGGAAGCTACGGTTAATTACGTAGAGGTCCTTAGATCTAGGTTTTTCTTTTTCTATTTAACTTTTTCTCGGTTTGAACTTTGAAAAATCATATCAATTCAAAAAAAAATCCAAAATGGACAAACTCAGTACCTATGAACTCCTCTTGAGTAGATCTACAGGCTAGGTATGATGTGGTCATGTGAGAAGACATTTTTACCCTCGGTTTTGTTGCATGCATGTTAAAGCAAAATAAATACCAAAAATGATGTAAATGAACTTCAACATGGGTGAAACTTGGACAGTAGTATATTAGTGATGCTTAGGCCCTGTGTGGATTTTCTTGGCACTAGCACTGTTCATTTGATTGATATTTTTTCTTTTCCATGATAAATATATGTATTTATGGTAGTGTGAGATGTGTGCCATATAAAAGATGCTCAAAATGGCTCCCTAGTATTTTTCATAGACTTTGCACATCATGGGTAGTCCACTGTTACAATATGAGACCTTGCATGTTAGTTTATGATGGTGTTTTGAAAATGACAAAAGATGCTAGCTGAGAAAGGAAAATAGGAGAAATTGTATTTAAATTACTAGGAAAATTATAAGAAAAATATGGTGGCTTGTACATGGTGTCTAAAGGCCAGAAAGTATTTATGTGCAAGTCTTATGTACTGTTTTGTCATGCATGTCCATTCCCTCTAAAATTAAAAATGGAAAATAGATGCCCTGCCAAATAGAAAGTATTTCATTGGAAAATTTTTGTGTAGGTAGTTGACAGCCTATCATCATCACTGGTCAAATATCAGGGTCAGATTCCCTTTCTATAATTAATGAGAAATCCGAGAAGGAAAAGGGCTGTTAAATTGTTAGGATTTTAATAAATTCATTTTTACTCCATTTGGGCTGAAATTTTGTCGGTAGCTTCTTGTACGTGATATGTGCATGCTGTAAAAATTTTAAGTCAATTGGAGCAGTAGAGCTATTTAAACACAGAGGCTCGAGTAAATGGAAAAACGACCAAATTGTAAATGGAAGAAATGGTAGATGGGGTCAAAAATGCCACATCATATAAATGCATGGTCATGACATGGATACATGGGTTACTTGGTGGGTCCTTGGTTAAGTTTAGGTGATGGGCTGTATTATTTCATAGGAGAGTTTGATTTTCCTCCCCCTCGGGAGATAGATCGTTAAATAGAAATGTTTACTTACTTTGCCCTATTTCCACTGTGGGTTATATGTTTACTGCGCTCCGTCCTGCATTGCATTTATCGCACTCATTTTGCATATGATGGCATACATATCGATCACGGGATCGAGGAGCAGACGCAGGAACAGCCGCTGATCGAGGAGCCAGAAGACCAGGAGCCGGACCCGCAGCCAGAAGAGTACCCGCAGGCCGCACCTAACTTCGCATCTGAGAAAGCTAACCCTAGCGAGGAAGGTAGGCAGGACCATATTCTCCCAGCTAATATTGTTTTATGATTACGCATATGCATTTAGGTGTTGACTGGAACCTTATTGCATTAGACTCCTTGGCCGCCCTGGCCCTAGCACCTACACTAGGTACGTAGGACGAGTTGCCTAGCATCTAGGCTCGACTAGATACGAGTGAGATGTCACTCGTCACGTAGGTGTTTTGAAAAGAAAGAGAACACTGTCTGTGTTAAGATGTTTATTATGATGAGGATTAATTGGAGACCGGACAGAGATTAAGTTATATTCTTGCGGTGTGCGTTGTTGCGGTGTAATGGCTCCGCCCAAGTCGCATAAGGCCCGTTCACTGTTCGCCTGCTGGTTGGCATAACATTGCTAGAGTGCTTACCCGGTTAATGGGGCTGGTGAAACCTTACTTGTGCCATCCGGAGAACAGAAACACGTTCCTACCCACTGGTTGAGAGGAAGGTGGCCCGGGGGAGCTTGGTACTCATGACTGGGAGCCCGAGATGTCGGCAGGCTCGTCATGGGGGCACAACCCGGGAGTCAGGGGGGAGTGAATCGAACTTGGGATGGGACAGGTGGAGGAGGGGGACTATATGTGGGAAAGCCGTCGTGTTAGTAAGCATATGGGCCCCTGGCATTTTTAGTTATTCCCGGGAATTAGAAATCGATTCGAATCGCTGATGCTCACCAGGTGTGAGAACGCCAAACACCGCACACGGGCAATGTAGTAATAACTCTAATATGATGTATTATGATCCATGTTTTCGAATGCTACATGCTTGACTATGATACGCTTTCTATTCATGCAAGTCTTTATAAATTTCTCAACTGCAAATGGATTAAGTATCATGAAAAGGTAGCAGCTGTCAAATCTGCTACCTTATATTCATAACTTGTCTAAAAGTAATGGCTAAGGACTCACATGACTAGTAAGCAAGCTTTGCGTCAGCCGTAAACCACATCCATTAAGTCCTACTGAGTAATTAGTACTCAGGGTTTGCCCCCGCTTTTGAGTTACAGGTATGGAGTTCCTCTTCTGTGCCTGTGTTGGCGGAGGGACTTGTTATCATCAGGAGTAAGAAGCGTGTTGAGCTGGCAAATGAAGTGACATCAGTGGGCATGATGTTACTTTACTTCTGCAAGTCTTTTGGTTATCATGAACTATGATGGTTAAAGATTTACGTATGAGACTATGTTGAACTCTATTTTAATTCGAACTGGTTTGTAACCTAACTTCCTATGTAACATCTATTCAACTGCCTGTGATGATGTAACTGTTGTGGCTCCATCGAGGGTCGAATGTGTGTGATGTCGGTTCCTCTGGGGTTTTGGTACGAATCGAGGGCCGAAGGCTTCTCGACGGACGACCGGGTTTAGTACGGCCTAAGTACACTGAGAGCTAATGGTGGCAGGTGTACTTAGCCCGGATTAAATCGGCGGTTCCGCCACAGCCTAGGCCGACCGGCCCCACCTCCGGTTGCCCGGCCCCACCATGCAGGCCGGTCGACCCCACCAAGGTCGCCCGGCTAGGTCACCTAGTCCAAATGCCACACCATCATACCTACATGCAAGAAAACACATCTCAAGCAACATGCAACAGTGGGATCACAACTTGAGATAGATCAACCATTGGAAGGCATCCACACTTGGACCAACACTCGGATTGGTGACATCAACGATCCATGCACACATCCGAGCAACCAACCAATGAGTGCAAAGTGTCAAGACAGTTATTTGGATAACATCCAAAGAAACATGTTACTGACTAGACAAGTGGGAGGTCACTCGGCCAACCCCCTTGGCCGCCCGGCACATGTGCAACTGCTACTAACTTTAGGAGGCTACCTTGACCGTTGATGAAGCAGAGGCGGTGGATCCAAAGGCTGGCCAACCAAGGGGAAGGCTGACCGGCCCCACATGTAGGCCGCCCGACACCACATGTAGGTCGCCTAGCCTGGAGAGGAGTCCCCTGGGCCCACATGTCATTCGCATGCAAGTTCCTTCACTCTTAAGCAGCCATGCATGCGAGGGAATATTTCCTAGGATCAAGGGTGCATCTCCACCTCTCCAAGGCACCTCCTCCACTATAAATAGAGAGGAACCCCCCTCACTCTCACTTGCACCTCACCATGTAACTCACTCTCTCCCTCTCTAGGAGGCGCCCCTCGGGTAGTGCCTCCACTCTTAGAATTCTTTGTTTAGATAGGAGTTAGAGCAGGCTCTACTATTTCGGAGTCAGTCGGAATCCTCTATAATGTATTTTATTTTCTTATCTTAAGCATTACTTTCCGATTTATGACAAGTGCGAGTTCTTTACTTTCGTACTTTATGCACTTATCTTCGTCTCTAGTGAGTAACTCGAGTTTAGTATGTATGCGGCTGCATTTATATGCTAGCACCTTTTCCATAAGGGCATGCCAAGTTCGAGGCCTGAGTTGTGCTAAGTTAGAATTGCTTGAGCTTTGCTTTACTTGTTGGTGCTATAAGCCTCTCCTAGACTTAGATCTAGGAGTCTGGTTAGCTCTCACCTTCTAGCTAAGGGCGAGCTTTAGTGCTCAAGCTCTTTCATGGCAGCAGTGCAACACGTCGCTTGAGCACTAGTATAGCGTGCCATCTTACCCATGCAGCTCTAGTTGGTAGCCTCTCTTGGTGGCAGCATTAGAGGTCTCAGTATTCCAATCCCGTCGTTCGGTAAGCCCATAGGCGTTAGCCAGTTGCCGTTCGGTTGGCCAACTATCTACCCCCGTGCCTTCTCGATGTAGTCTGGAATTTCGCTCGACGCAAGACCATAGCTCTGTTCAATCCTTCTGACCTTGGTACGGATAGCTTTTGTATGCTTGTAGAGATGGAAGACCAAACCTTAGCCTTCGACTCGCTGTCTTCATAGCTTAAACTTGAGTCACGCCAACGGTGTTTGGTTTGTATCACATGGTGTTTGGTCTTTATCTTTTCTTGTTATCTTTTGGAATGAATGAGTTATTAGTAGCCAGATGCTCGATGAATATATGTTCTTCTCAATGCTTCCCTATGGAATACACCTGGGTGAAAGCTACATCAACTTTCGTGCACTTGTGGAGTAAAATCTATTAGGCTAAGAACCGCCAACACCTATTCACCCCCATCTAGGTAACTTTCAATTGGTATCAGAGCCTAATCTCATGATTAACTCTTAACCGCATGAGGAAAAGGTCATGGAGGGGTAGGAATCAACCTCCGGTGGTGAAGCTAGCGAGCACTCTTTCAAGAGCTGCTCAACATCGCAAATGATGGAAATCTTGATCCCATGACCAAGGATGCAGCCATGGACTTGGCCATGAAGCTGTTTAACAAGATGAAAGAGATAGAGAAAGCTACCAAGAAAGAAGAAGAAGAAAAGAAGGCCGAAGAAGATGAAACGAGGAAAAACAATGTGCTCAACATTGACGAAAGCACTATTGTGAGCGATGAAAAAGCTTCAAGTTAATCAAGAATTTGAATCATCCGACTCTAAAGCCGAATCCAAAAAGGGCAAAGAAAAAAGTATCATCGTGTCTCTTTTGATTATTCTCGTTCAATTGCACCTACTTTCTCTTCGGCGTCACTTGGAAAAGTTCCTACTCTAAATGAGTTAAACTATGATGAGTGGTCCAATAAAATGCAATTTTACTTATTCGGAGTCCATTCGAGTCTTTGGGAAGTTGTGATGTAGGTATTTACAAGCCGAAGGAAGATAAAGAGATGACTCCCGAGATGGTACAAGACATCCATCGCAATGCTCAAGTTGTGAGCATTCTCATAGGACATTTAGAAGGAGAAAAGTATCGGAGAGAAGGACTTAATGATGCCAAGTTGATTTGGTACACTATCAAGATGTCACATGAAGGTGATAGCGAGTCAAGAAAGCAAAGAATAGATGTGTTAGAGGGACAATTGTCACACATTGCCATGAGAAGAGATGAGTCTCTCAAGTCCTTATATGATAGACTCATGACCTTAGTTAACAAAATAAGAGTGTTAGCTCCCTGAGGGTCCAATACCCCAGAGGCACATACGTAGCTCCTCGTCGACTTAAGAAAGACACCTCCATGGCCGTGGGGTGGAAGTCTAACAACCCGGGACCCACCGGGAAGCCTTATAAATGCATCCGCGCAAGAAGCCTCAGCCGACCACGACGACTCCCAGCTAGCCTCCGAGGCTGGCCACCCAACCCCGAGGCTAGTTGCCTAACCTCGGGGCTGGCAGCCTAACCTTGGGAGAGGTCGGGGTTAGTACGAGCTCAGGCGGGGCTCCCTTCCGAGAGAAGGAAGCCGCCGTCTACCTTATTAATGCTGAAGACTCAGTTGGTCAAAAAGGACGCCTGCACATCAAGCAGGCGTGCAGGTCCATCACACCTCGCAGAATGGGACGGCACGCCGCCCGCCCAAACCAGAAACGTGGGATACAACAATACTCCCACGTCGTGCAACACTCCTTAGAGAGACACGCAAGGACGTGGCATACCACACGACGTACAATGAAGGATATTACAAGACCATACCGTAGACTGTGGTGTATGGAAACCACCACTGTAGCACTATGTTGTCTACTCTGTACTGACCACTCCACCCTTTGCTCTATAAAAGGAAAGAGTGGTGCACCTAGAAAGGGATTCGATCCCAGCACATACACACACCCAGCCTCATCCGAGAGCCCAAGTCCCTAGTCCCGGTCTATAATTCTATCTCACCACATTCATAGTGATCCTCCAAAGAGGACGCATGGTGTTATACCAATTTGGTGGCCTGAATCTCTCTAAATCCCCTAACTCACTCGCAGTTGATCGGTCTCAGCGGTAGCACCAACGTCCCTACGCATCTCCCTACTCCGTGGGTACCTCTACGATATCTAGGTGTCACGCTCGTTGACATTGGCACGCCAGGTAGGGGCGCGACATGTTGATCGCTGACTCAGATGGCTGCGAGGCAGCCGACTCCAGAAGGAGCCACTCATTCGGCTATGAGCTCCAATGATGGTGCTATACAGCCACGTCACGCGCCTCAGATCCCCCTGCAGGGTTGGCTCTCGCATCATGTGGCGTCTGCTCCGTCGGCACCCTAGGGTGTGCCGCCTACGTATGGAGGTGCGCTGCGGCTTTGGCCGGGGCACAAGGTCGGCTGTCACGTGCGGACAGACAGCCACCTCCCCAAGGGTAGGTGCAGCGTACCCCATAGCCGGTGGCTAACCCACGGCAGCGCCCTGCCCCGTGTAACAGGCAAGGGGCCAAATTGCAGTCTATCCGCGGCCAGAAGCCCCAGCACGTTCAGGCCTTAGCCGGTGGGCACGCCGCCGGTTGGATTTCTCATAGCATGAGCCGGGAGCCCTCGACGCAGCGGAAGCCTTGCTGCGCAACCCACCACCTCCCGATGCCATAGGGGGTAGTCGGGCGGCCACCCGATTCACCGACCTTGAGCATCCGACGGTTGATCTTACTCCCTCATGTCGGTTGGTAGTTGAATCAGTTGGTGCACGTGAAAAATGCCGCTGAGGGGTAGTCGGCCGACCACCCTAAGTGGTCGGGCAGCCACGTGTTTTGCTCCAATTCGTTGCATGTTGTTCCCCTCGGATCCTTGACATCACCAATCCTTGTCCCGGCACATTGTGACCCTTGGATATGTCGAATGCTCTCTTGCATGGTTGGATTTTCACCATTCTGTGTTTGTTTTGCATGCAAGATCGAAAATGTGGCATGTGAGGTGGTCGAAGGACCATCCTGCGCGGCAAGGAGGCCAGTTGGCCACTGAGGGGTGGCCGGGCGGCCATTGTCATGCTGTCAGGTGGCCGGGCAGCTACTGTCATGTTGGCAGGTGGCCGGGCGGCCACCCTACGTTTGCCGTTTCTACTCATCTTCGATATTTGACATGTTTGCAACCATTTTGTGCACATTTTGGTACCTATATCCAAATATTCATGTACATCTTATGGAACTTATTAGTAACAAGGGTTAGTCCATTTTTATTCACTTGTTTTGCTTCATTTGGCGGATAATTGGCGGTTGATATCGTGAGATTACGACCGTCAACACCCCCCAAGCTTAGACCTTTGCTCGTCCCTGAGCAAAGCTAAGGCTGATAGTGGATCAGGAGTTGCTACAATATCGAAAGCGAAGGAAAATTCTTATATGCAACTCAACACTCAAACTTTTGCCCCAAATAGTGAAATAATCAAAGCTCACCTTGCGTCATACCTGTGGTGCATCTTTTTGCTTACCTTGCCTTGGGCAGTTGAGAGACAGAACGACTTTATTGTAGGAGTGTTTCTAACTCATTCTTTTTGGATATCTTTCTCAGGTGTTTTCAAGATTTTCAAAACAAACATAAGCTTCCCCTTGGTACTCTCGATCGCTCAGAAGTGTTTTCTCACCAAAGGCCATGATTTTGGCCAACATTTTCCTACACTAAGTCTTTTGTGGAGCTTTAGATGGGGGAGAATGTGGCACACTTAGAATGTTTATTTTGCTAAGCCAAAGATTGGACCAAAGAGTGTACTCTATCATTTCTTCTGTTTGATCACTGGAGTATGAGTAGTGGAATAAGTTGTCTCCTTCTCTAAATTTTCATCCCTATAGCCTTTTATAGATTTGGAGTGGATATGGAGCTTTTTATTTATTTTTGCCATGCTTGAACTTGCATGCTTTTCATTTTTCCGTGCTTTTGCACGCATTTTTTTAGCTCCATACCCTTATTCCTTGAGATTTGAAGGCTAGGGTATTATTAGAAGTGTTTGGAGACCTTTGGTGGATGCAAAGTTCAGAATAGATCACTTGCATTTATTTCTTTTGTACTCCAGCTATCAATAGAAGATGATATTTCTACTCGAAGAGACTCAAAATTTGACAAAGCTCAAAGCATATCTAAACAGCTCTATATAGCTGGTTTAGAACATTTGAAGCATATATGGCTCTGGTAGGACTTTTTAACCATGGGGAGCTTTATTTTATTATTTTCAAAGATAAAAACCTGAGACATTCATCCTACTAGGAACATGAAAGAATCATCCCACATTTAAGTCAGATCATTATCTCTCAACAATTTAGACTTGTTATCGCAATTGGCATCCACAAGGTAAAACTTTGATTCACTTCTTTTTATTCAGCAATATGGGACTAAGCTAAGCATAAGTTGACATGCAAGAATTAAACCATTCACTTGATAGAGCAACTATTCATCATCTCCAAAATGAAGCTAGCAAGTGAATTTGACAATTAAGCATGGGAGTTTTTTTTAAGTAAAGTGAAATTAGATACAACGGACACTACTCTCATGATAAGGCAGAGAGGTTATTCAGGGGGACAAGGCAGAATTCAGGGAAAAATACGGAGATGAACAGAGCGATGGTGAAACACACATACCTTGAGTTGTCGAGTCCTTTCCCCCCAAGCTCCAACAAAGCTTAGGTAAAGAAGAAAAAAAAAGAGGAAGGAACAAAAAGGAAAAGGAGAATGGAAAAGAAGGGGGAAGAAAAGAAACAAGGGAGAAAGAAAAGGGGAGGAGCTGCGGTTGGCCGGCCATAATGGGTGGTCGGCTAGCCTTTTTTTTCTTTTTTTTAAATTGCAGAAAAGATAAAATTATACGCACAATCATAAAGCTTATGCAAGGCAAAAATTAAACATGCAGTGGAGTGAGAAAATTTGAATTTGGCAGAAAATAAATATGCCGTTGAAAGATAATGCCAATTTACCTGTTGGAAAGGGTATTCCACACCTTACCCTTTGGGATATCAAGAGGATGTAGGTAGGCGGGATTTCTTTCATAATATTTTGCACGCCGTTCTTCCGTTGTCAGGACTTGCATACCGGCGTCGACCATCTTTCCAGGAGCTTTGCCTCCTGATTCCTGGGGTTTGGAACTCGCCTTTTTGAGATTCGCCTCTCGCTGTTCAGATTCTTCTTGTTGCCGGATGGCAGTCTCCTGGTCTGATTTCAAGTGTGCGATGAGACTGTCCATCTTTTTCTCAGAAACGTCTTCATGGATGTGTGTCTTTGGCATATATCTCTGTTGTTGGCATCGATATGTCTTCACTTGGTTGCACTTCTCCACTTTCGGCTTGAAGGTGAATGTCTCCCTCATACCGTTGATGTTGAGGTAGACTTCTCTGGCCCCGACATCAATACTTGCGTCTGCAGTACTCAGGAATGCCGCCCAAGGATGAGCGGTACCTTTGCATCTATCTCCATATCCAACACCACGAAGTCCACCAGGATGAGAAAATTTCAGATTTTCACCGAAACATCCTCAACGATCCCTGCGGGGTGTCGTATGGATTGATCCGCGAGCTACAGGCACATGGTGGTGGGAGCGAGTGCAGCGTGATTGAGTTTGTCAAAGACCACTTTGGGCATAACACTGACGCTTGCTCCGAGATCACATAAGGCTTGACTGAAGACTTGGTTCCCAATTGAACATGGAATGGTAGGACTTCCAGGGTCCTTTTTCTTTTGTGGGGTCTGATTGAGTATAGCTGTGCTACACTCTTCTATCATATGCACAATTTCCGCTGAAGGTAAGGGCTTCTTGTTGTTGAGGATGTCTTTCAAGTATTTCGCATATGTCGGTACCTGCATAGCATCTAGCAGAGGTATGTTGATATATAATTTCTTTATAACCTCAACAAACTTACCGTATTGTTCATCGGCGGCAGCCTTCCTATTGCGAGGAGGAAAAGGCAGCATCGTAGTGTCATAGAATTCATGCGGAAGCGTCTCCGATGCTGTTTTCTCCTCTGCTCCAGGTCTACTCTCAGTGTCATCCTTCTCTTCGGGGTCGGTAGTCTTCTTTTTCTGCTCTTTTCCTGCATTGTTAGGGGTACTACGAGGATGTGGGGGGTCCTGTTTGGATTTCTCACCCCCTAGCAGTGACTGCATTTATGTGCTCCATGGGAGGAGTTTCAGGCTGTCTCAGCAGCTTACCCGCATTAACATTAGGTGAAGAAGCAGCCAATTGAGCTATTTGACTTTCAAGCATTTTGTTAAAACTCAGTTGGTTTTCATAGCACTGTTAAAAGTTTCCATTTGAACAGAAATAGTTTCAAAAAGCTTATCATTCGCATGGAGCTTTTTACTAATGCTATCATTCACAGCTCTTTGGTCAAATTGATTAAATTTATCAAATTGTTGTGAATTACTCGAAGAGTTACCTTGTCCGGAAGAGGGGATGTATAGCCTTGAATTCCAGCCTGGTTGAGGACGATTCCCATTGCTGAAGTTAGGATTATTGCCGATGAAGTTCACGTCCTTCGGTTGAGTTTCGGAGCAGCTGTTCCCCAAATGACCCGTGCTCCCACAGACTGCGCAGGTCATGCGAGCGTCGAGAGACTAAACCGATGCGGTCTCTGGAGTATCTCCTAACTTTTTCAATATAAGGTCCATCTTGGCGGCAAGTATGTCGGTGTTGTCGATGTGATGGACGCCACGGGATCGGGTGCTAGACCTCTCTTCTTTCCATCCTTGATTAGTGGTCATCTTCTCAATGAGTTCCTTGGCAGCTCTCACACTCAAGGATAAGAAGGATCCTCCGGCGACTGCATCCAGGTGCTCTTGTGCAGCACGATTTAAGCCATGAAAGAAATTCTGGATGATGAGCCATTGTTCCATTCCATGGTGGGGGCAGGCCGCGATATACTCTTGTAGTCTTTCCCAGGCCTCCGTCACTGTTTCATCTATGAGCTGTTGGAAGCTCAAGATCTTGTTTCTCAGTGCATTGGTCTTTCCCAGAGGGAAGTACTTGGCAAGGAATGCGTTGGAGCACGCATCCCATGTAGTGAGTGTTGCACGGTTGAGGTAGAACCATTGCTTCGCCTTTCCTATAAGTGAAAATGGAAAGAGGCGTAGTTTGACGGCATCGGCGGACGCACCTTTTATTGTGAATGTGCTGCAGATTTCCAGGAATTGCTGCAGATGACTGTTGGCATCCTCCATTGCTAGTCCGTAGAAAGGGATAGCTTGAACCATATGAATGACTCCGGGTTTGAGCTCAAAGTTCTCTTCTACTTGCATCTCAGGTCCTGTTGGGACATTGTTGCTAGATGGGACGGAGAACTCACGGATGGTCTTTTCAGCCAAGACGTTGATAAACGAAGTGCGACTTGTTGGTGCAGTTGGTTCAAGTTCTGTTGGTATAGGTATCTGCCCGTGGATAGTCTAGGAATGGACTCTCCTGAGCAGAGACTCTGGATTCTTGTGGAATTTTACCGGTAGGTCGATACCGGTCATACACCTCTCTATTGCATCCACAACAAAAACAACAGAGCAAAGTAAGCCTGCTAAAAACTAGTGGCAAATTTATAAAATATACAGGGTTCGAAAAGAGATTATCAATTATATCTCTGCCTATTCCTTCCCCGGCAACAGCGCCAGAAAAGCTTGTTGGCGTCTCTTAGCCTTAACATGTTTTACTCCGCAAGCGCACGAAGACCGCTGTAGCCTTTCACCCAGAGTATTCCAAGTATCGTATTTGTCCATAGGGAAGCGGCAGGCGAGAGAGTATAATTGAATAAACTCAAGTCGAAAGATCCGTAAACTTAGATAAATATACCAACTAGTAGTTAGACAGGGGTAAGTCAAATAAAGATAGGTGTATGGTGGAAAAGTAAAACAAACTACCTAAGATAAACGTAGAAAGGTATAGTTGCCTGGGAGGACAACGAGTGAGATAAATTTCCCAAACTCTATTCTATTCGGCTGCAAAGACTATGTCGTGGTTAACTAAGGAAACTCAAGTAAACAAGTCAGGGTCTTGCGTCGAGCGAAACTCCGGCGCCCTCGACGGGTCAGGGGGTAGATAGTAGACCACCAAAAGAGAACCCGGCTATCACCTACGGGGCTACCGAACGAACGGGCCAGGGATACACAGGCACACCACACGCTGTCACCGAGTGGGGCTACCAAGCTAATCTGCGTGGGTAGGATGGCACGCTATACTAGTGCTCAAGCGCTTTCACCACGAAAGTGATTGAGCACTAAAGCTCACCCTTAATTAGAGGGTGAGAGCTAACCTGACTCCTAGATCTAAGTCTAAGAGAGGCTTATAGCACCGCAAGTATAACAGGACTTGAATAACTAAGGTAACCACAGTCTAAGGCAAGCAAGTATGCAAAGAAAGGTACACCACACTTGCAAGAGATAGAAATAAAGTAAAGTATAACTGAATTATACTGAAGATAAAAAGAGTACAAAGATATAAGAACTTTACCACAGACTCAAAGGGATCTCCGAGAACTCCGAGGGAAAGCTCGACTCACTCTAACTCCCAGGACTATTGAAGCGCCCCAGCCCATTAGCGGGACTAAAATGTGCTATATTATCATTCCCAGGGTATGATAACCACATTCTTACATCAGAGTAGTATAGATCCGCCCCAACGAGACAGACCTAAACGGGGCGCAGCCCGAAACATAAAGCAGCGGAACATAAACGTAGACCCAAGCTTCCCCACAACACCAGTTGGGGATAGGCCGTAACCCTCACATGAACCAGGTCACTCGGGGGTTGTCTTCGTCTTCTCTGAAAAACAACAACAAAAAAAAGGGGGGGTGGGGTTGAGTACGAAAACGTACTCCGCAAGCCCACCTTCCTCCAAATGGAATTGGGGTCAAAGCTATTAGTACATGCAAGATATATCTGGAGCTCAGGATAGTTTTGCCAGCAAATATGCAAGGCTCATTGATTCTCAGTCTTATTTTCCAGAAAACACTTTTTCCAAAAGGGGTTCCACTGGACTTGCGGGTCCATCGTGGCTCATGGCACGCAGGACAACATCTTTCTCCACTGCTCACGGGCCACGCCCGTAGCTTTCAAAACTTCATTTCCACCCAACCAAACCCCAATTTTATAAATCACTACTGGTAGAAACCAAGCCGTAACTCATCCATACCAGTGGACAACGGACTATCCGGATAGGTTTATACTCTGGCCAGAGGTGCACACTTTACCCACAAGTTTGGTCCGAGCGCTCATAGCTAGTGAGGCCCTTTCCGCTCAAGGCTCTACCCCCGCAAGTATTCCCCGGCCTCAACCAAGGAGGGACATGGGCCTATCGCATCAGTGCCAGCAGACACGCGATGTCGCTTCAGTGCCAGCAGACACACGACTTCCACCATTCCCAGTCCCTCGGTGCTCCCAGCCTACGGGTATCGGGAGGTTGTTCCTTGCGGGTTTCGGCCAAGTGTTGCCGTATACAACATCGAGTGGTTGCACAATAAAGAGTTAGGCGAGATGAGACTCCCAATCGGTCCTTAGAAGAGCAGAACTTCCTCAAACACCGCTCGGTCCTCTCCACGAGGCCAGGCCCCAGTGTAACCGTGAGAACGGTACCCGGGCTCTCCACCCTTCGACACGTGGCATGGCCGACCGAAATCAACCGCCGGGGTCTTTCCCCATGTTTTCGCAAACGCACACCAGCCCATTCCATCCCAGATTCCAACAGGATTAATGTACATAGTATTAAGTGAGCGGTCCACCTGTGCGCGCTACGTCTAAAAGGTTCGGGAGGCTATCCTACCAGGTTTTCCTTAGCAAGCAAAACATGCAGGTTTTATCATTAACCAAGGCAATGGGTTATTTATCGAAAACTGGGTAATATATGCATCAAGTGAGATTCCAGTGGACCTGCCGTTCACTCCGTTGGGTTTAACGGAACAATGACGGCTCAGGACGGGGGTTCATCATCCTCCGGATACATTGGTGCACCAACCAGGATTTTCGGTATAACCTACGTGCAACAACAGAGAACAAACAAACAAGGCATATTATGAGCTTAACAAGGGTCGGGTTTGTGTTGAGACAAGGATCAAGGATTTCTCGAAAGACTGCATCGGCGGTTCTGGCTCCCGTGGCTATGTAGCCTCACGGTTCGGCGCTGCGCCGCGAGACGCTGAGCTGAGGGCCGAACATACCGCTGGGCTCGGTAATGGTCGAGATATGGGTACCATGGCAGCAGTTGTGGCTGGCCATAGCGAGGGCGACGGCGTAGGGAGCGAGGAGTTTGCATGGCAACGAGGAGAGGTCCTGTGGCTAACAAGGCGAGAAACGAAATGGATTAACACAAGGTTAGCGGGACGAGATAGGGTTCCCGGTCAAAGGCTTAGACCATTCCTCTTGTCGTGACTGTGGTGCCGGATAGCTAACCACTAGTGTGACCGAGGACAGGTTCCCGGCCTTGACCGGAAGTGGTTGCTTGCTCGGTTTGTTAACGGGTCAAGTGTAGCCCCATTAAATGAACCGATGTGGACGCGATGAAGATGTGTAGAGCTTGATTTATGGAGAATTTAGGCACAAGAATCGCATAAATCGGAGTCCATACGGTCGAGATATGAAAATCTTTTAGAAAAGAAAATCATAAATCGTCGAGAAAAAGGAAAATGGTACCGCGAGCCGAAAACTCAGCGCGCGGCCCACTCCTTCCGTCGCCAGCCTACTCCTTCCGTCGCCCGGCTCGGCCCGCGCCTGCCTTCCCGCCCAATGGCCTTTACAGGCCGGCCCACGGGGCGGAGGCGGCACGGCAATGCCGTGCGCGGCGTGGCGCGACGCGGCGTGGGGGACGGGGAAAGGAGAAAGACGACACTGTCGGGCGGGGCCCGCTGACAGAGAGAGGAAGGAGGGGGAGGAGAGGCTGGCGGGCCTGCTCGTCTTGGGCCGGGAGGGGAAGTGGGCTTCGGCCCAGCAGAAGGGGAAGAAGATTTTGTCTTTTTTCTGACTTGATTTTGGATTTGAATTTGAATATTTGGAGGAGGAATTTGAGGGAATTTTAGTGGGGGCTTTTGCCGGATATTTTGAGAAATAACCGGAGGGGGTGAGATAGAATTTTTTTTGGAGATTGATAGGATTTTTTGAGCTCATAACTGCACACTCAAACGAACAAGATTTGAACATCTAATTTTGAATTAGAGGGGGATTTAGAGAAAAGCTCAGGGTTAACTTCTGGGGTGTTACAGACCTACCCCACTTAAAATAAATCTCGTCCTCGAGATTCGGCTAGGAGGGTTTACAGGGATAGCTTTTCTTCAGCCAAACAACTTCTAAATTACAACAGCACTTGAACGGGCGGTGGAACTTCAACAACCACTGCTTGATCCCCCTTTTTCTTTTCATTTTTCTTTTCTTCTTTGGGGTTGTCGCGCAAGCCTTCCACACAAAAGATCTTTCTGTTTCTTTCACCTCATGGGCTTGGAAGGTTGTCGGGGTACCTTTTGGCGGAAGAAGCAGCAACATACAGCTAGGCATTTTCTTTTCCATTCTTGCTGCTCCTCGAGTTGAAATGTATGGGCAACCCATCCATAACCAGAAACTTGCATGCCTCAAATTTCTGGGTCTTCCTCTGCCAGAGTTAGCAGATGGGAGACTACCCCACTTAAAAGGGGCGAAAGCTCCTCTTAAGCTCCTTGATATTTCTTCTGGAAGCGGGGAGCTGCGGTGCTTTTCAACTGCTACTGCTGCATCGGCAGTGGGGAAAGGGTTGGTGGGAGACCGACTACTTGGAATAGTCGTCTTCTCGTTACGACTCTTTTTATCCCAAGCATCTCTTGTTACGATTCTTTTTATCCCAAGATTTTTTTTCTATCTTCTTGCCTGATACTAGCTCTTTTCTTTATTTCTTCAACTTCGCACAACTTTGCTAGCAGGAAGCATATTCTATCTTCCGTTTTGCCCGTGGGTGGGTTGTCAACCAGAGGATGATTAAGAGGCATAGGACAAGAAGTATGGCGAAGAATATGTAGCGAAGGGGGATGCAGATCCTAGGCTCAGGGTTCATGCCTCGGATGGGTTTTGGGATAGTGCGCGACGATCTGGCTTATGCGGTCCTGGAATCGGACTATGCTTCTTGTGAGTAGGAGAAGAACTTTTGAGATTTTGTAGAGTAATACGCACTGGATTAGAAGGGGTATGAGGATGGCTAGGTTTATCATCTGGCGGTGGAGTTGGCAGCTGGTTTAGGGCGATTTTGTTCTGAGGGAAGGGAGCGGTGGATTTCCCAAAGGAGCAAGAGACCGAAGATGATGGTGAAAATGCCAATGGCGTAGAAACCGAAGAGGAAATGCCCTATCCCGGTGTCGTATAACATGGGGGAAGGAGGCTTTAGTTGCTGATTTAGCTGGTGGGGTGAGGGAGCGATGGGTTTGCTTTGCTCTGTGAGGTGAGTGGAGAGCGGAGCACGGGGCTTTTATAGGCACACAGGGGTGCGGTGGTTGTGGTGCGGCAGCCTGTGCACCGAGGCGACGTGAGTGGTGGAGGTGGAGCGGGGCATATGGCGGTACACGCGCGAAGGCGGAGTAGGGGTCGGGTGCCAGCTGATGGGGAGGTGATACGCGGCGGCGTGTGGGACGCAGTCGATAGGGGCCCGGTATGGCCGACGGCAGAGCGGGTGCGCGCTGCTCAAAGTAGCAGGCGGTGTCGGCGTAGTGCTCATGCAGCGGCGGTGTCAGTGCGCGCATGCAGCGGCACCGGCGAGTGGGTGGTGAGGCTAGTGGCAGCGGATGCGGCGGAAGCGGCAAAGACAGAAGCAGCAGTGATCACTGTGGTAGTCACTGCTCCGGATATGGGCACTTTGGGATTGGATTTTCCTCCGGCCTTTTCCTGATTCCCAGGCTATTGTGCCATCCTATCGGGGCCTGCTTGCTGACATTCTTGGGTCGTCTTCATGAATTTGTGGGTTGGGTTTCTTTGACCACTTGTCTGTGCGTTGGAGGATTTTTCTTCTGGCTTTCTTCGGAAGGTTCTGCCTTTTTGAGCACAAGGGTTTTAAGATGAGAGGGAAAAAGCAGGGACAAGGGATAGATCTATTTTTTTTTACAGAAAACAAATATACAACCAGGATGGCCTTGGCTAGCAAAGCCAAAGGAAACCACAAAAACAGACACGAAACCGAACTAAAACACGACACGCGAGACACTAACGCGACTAATCGAGCTGGATGGGTTCCCTCTGCGGACGGCTTGTCGCTTCTGGCTGAGAGCTGGATCCTTCTCCTGGAAGCGAGAGCGTCAGGAATACGCCCATTCTTGTTTTATCCTCTTGACCATTGGGGTTCTCTGGTTTCCTCTCTTGAGTCAGCGGGTGGTTGAGCAGGGAGGCCTGAAAACTTCCAAAGTGACTCTGCACCGGCTGGTTAGGATGATTTGAACTTCCGCCCGTCATGGGGTACTGCATTTCTCCTTGGGACGAGTAGCGTGGACCGGACATGGCCTTTACCCTTACTCCACGACTGAGAGAGGTGTCTGTTACTGACCTTGGATGCATCTAGGCTCTCTTATACTCGGCCAACTCTCTTTCTGTGTCATGGTGTCAGGCTACCAGCTTGTCATGCAGGTGGCTTAGCTTTTCATACTCGTCATCCAACGCGAGCAGATATTGGACCAGGTAGGCTAGGGTGGGATCTCCGGACTTCTTGATCTCCGTCAAGATTGCGGTCCTCTTAATCCTAGTACTAGCACGTTTGTTCACTGGTGGAAAGAATCTCATAGGGCTGGTTTGTACTTCCCCATGGTAGGTCGAGCATAACCTTCTTACTGCACCACGAGCGGCAATGTGACAGGCTTATAAGAATCCACTGCCGACGGCTCTACAGTACCAACCATTGAGATTGAAGTTCTCTCTGATATACAGGGTGACGGTCCATCCTCGTTCTTCTCTTTCAGGGAACGCTAATCCATAGTACTCCGGGTATCCTGGGATCCTGAGGTGCCGCATGGTATCTATTAGCAGCTCGGGAAAGCCACTTTCTTCTCGGCAGTAGCTGACATGAGTGACACCTTCCATCTGATCGAGGCACGCAAGGCTCGGCCTAGCACTATGGAAACTAACACGTTGACTTCCACACAACGGATACAGACTCTGCCCACAAGGCAACAACCACTACACGTATACGAACTACACGATTCACTCTTACAGGGGTGCTAACCAAAGCGGAGCAAGAACTCCACTACCCAATGTAAGAGGAGAACTGGGCACAACTAATCGCCAGACCACGAGCACGAGGTCTCGCTACTGCGAGAGTTGGAGCTTTCCTTAGAACGCTCTTCGCTGGAGCTGACGACGATGATCTCGGGTGATGACTGTGTTGAGGCCACGGGGTCGTCTTCTCCAAACAGCCACCAAAGTGAGGCAATGCCCGATGTCTCAATTCTCGCTTCTGTCGATGAAGTTGTTGGGCTTGGTGGAGGACCTCATGGTAGTTCTGCTGATAGCGGGAAGGTTGGTGCAGCCTCTGGGGGATCTTCCTTCGCCAGCAACTCAGGTTGGGTGCTGGAATCTTCTTCAGGGTGAGGGGTTCTGCTAGCTCTGGTGGAGGAACTGGGGAGGGCTCTGGTTGGCTTGTAGGCTCTGGAGGGGTGGCTGGGGTGCTTTCCAGGACTGGGATTCCATCTATGAGGTCTCCGGCCTTTCTCTTCTTAAGGAAGGTGGGGATGCTGGTGAGAACTGGAGGTTGCTTGTCCATGGCGGCTCACACTTAAGCGGTTCTGGGCTCATCTGGCCCTCTTTTAAGCACCTTGCCGGCGCATTCAGGGCTAGTCGCTGTGTCCTTCTTGAGGGGTGGACACGGTGTTAGGTGGCGATTCCATGCAGCGCTGTTGACGCACAGTCCTTGTACGAACGGTCATCTGTCAACTATGTTGCACCGTCCATCCTTATTTATGTCAGGGTCAGCGGAAGTCACATCCTTGTTTCCCGGGTTTGTGGGGTGCACGTCATGTGCAGATTCTGAGGCTGTCGCAGACTTTTGCGGCATGTTGTGCATCTTCATCTCTGGTCTTGTTTGAGCACGGCTCTGAGAGCAGATCATTTAACTAAAGCAGGGCGAAGAAATGGATTAAACTTGGTTTAAAACGGATCGAGGTGAGAAGCAGAGGTATTTTTCAATTGATTTTGACTCAAAAACGGTTTTCCATCCTAAGGGTTACGTCCTACGGCCAACTTACGGCTCTGATACCACCTGAAGCGCCCCAGCCCGTAAGCGGGACTAAAATGTGCTTTATTATCATTCCTAGGGTATGATAACCACATTCTTACATTAGAGTAGTACAGATCCGCCCTAACGGGACAGACCTAAATGGGGCGCAGCCCGAAACATAAAGCAGCGGAACATAAACGTAGACCCAAGCTTCCCCACAACACCAGTTGGGGATAGGCCGTAACCCTCACATGAACCAGGTCACTAGGAGTTGTCTTTGTCTTCTCTGAAAAACAACAACAAAAGGGGGGTGAGTACGAAAACGTACTCCGCATGCCCACCTTCCTCCAAATGGAATTGGGGTCAAAGCTATTAGTACATGCAAGATATATCTGCAGCTCAGGATAGTTTTGCCAGAAAATATGCATGGCTCATTGATTCTCAGTCTTATTTTCCATAAAACACTTTTTCCAAAAGGGGTTCCACTGGACTTGCGGGTCCATCGTGGCTCATGGCACGCAGGCCAACATCTTTCTCCACTGCTAACGGGCCACGCCCGTAGCTTTCAAAACTTCATTTTCACCCAACCAAACCCCAATTTTATAAATCACTACTGGTAGAAACCAAGCCGTAACTCGTCCATACCAGTGGACAACGGACTATCCGGATAGGTTTATACTCTGGCCAGAGGTGCACACTTTACTCACAAGTTTGGTCCGGGCGCTCATATCCAGTGAGGCCCTTTCCGCTCAAGGCTCTACCCCCGCAAGTATTCCCCGGCCTCAACCAAGGAGGGACATGGGCCCTGTCGCATCAGTGCCAGCAGACACGCGACATCGCTTCAGTGCCAGCAGACACACGACTTCCACCATTCCCAGTCCCTCGGTGCTCCCAGCCTACGGGTATCGGGAGGTTGTTCCTTGTGGGTTCTGTCCAAGTGTTGTCGTATACAACATCAAGTGGTTGCACGATAAAGAGTTAGGCGAGATGAGACTCCAAATCGGTCCTTAGAAAAGCAGAACTTCCTCAAACACCGCTCGGTCTTCTCCACGAGGTCGGGCCCCAGTGTAACCGTGAGAACGGTACCCGGGCTCTCCACCCTTCGACACGTGGCATGGCCGACTAAAATCAACCGCCGGGGTCTTTCCCCATGTTTTTGCAAACGCACACCAGCCCATTCCATCCCAGATTCCAACAAGATTAATGTACATAGTATTGAGTGAGCGGTCCACCTGTGCGCGCTACGTCTAAAAGGTTCGGGTGGCTATCCTACCAGGTTTTCCTTAGCAAGCAAAACATGCAGGTTTTATCATTAACCAAGGCAATGGGTTATTTATCAAAAACTTGGTAATATATGCATCAAGTGAGATTCCAGTGGACTTGCCGTTCACTCCGTTGGGTTTAACGGAACAACGACGGCTTAGGACGGGGGTTCATCATCCTCCGGATACATTGGTGCACCAACCAGGATTTCCGGTATAACCTACGTGCAACAATAGAGAACAAACAAACAAGGCATATTATGAGCTTAACAAGGGTCGGGTTTGTGTTGAGACAAGGATCAAGGATTTCTCGAAAGGCTGCACCGGCGGTTCTGGCTCCCGTGGCTATGTTGCCTCACGGTTCGGCGCTGCGCCGCGAGACGCTGAGCCGAGGGCCGAACATACCGCTGGGCTCGGTAATGGTCAAGGGAGGGGTACCATGGCAGCAGTTGTGGCTGGCCATAGCGAGGGCGACGGCGCAGGAAGCGAGGAGTTTGCATGGCAACGAGGAGAGCTCTTGTGGCTAACAAGGTGAGAAACGAAATGGATTAACACAAGGTTAGCGGGACGAGACAGGGTTCCCGGTCAAAGGCATAGACCATTCCTCCTGTCGGGACTGTGGTGCCGAAAAGCTAACCACTAGTGCGACCGAGGAAAAGTTCCCGGCCTTGACCGAAAGTGGTTGCTTGTTCGGTTTGTTAACGGGTCAAGTGTAGCCCCATTAAATGAACCGATGTGGAAGCGATGAAGGGTGGTGGAAAGTATACGGATGTGTAGAGCTTGTTTTATGGAGAATTTAGGCGCAAGAATCGCCTAAATCGGAGTCCATACGGTCGAGATATGAAAATCTTTTAGAAAAGAAAATCATAATCGTCGAGAAAAAGGAAAATGGTACCGCGGGCCGAACACTCAACGCGCGGCCCACTCCTTCCGTCGCCCGGCTCAGCCCGTGCCCGCCTTCCCGCCCATGGGCCTTTACAGGCAGGCCCACGGGGCGGAGGCGGCACGGCAATGCCGTGCGCGGCGCGGCGCGACGCGGCGTTGGGGACGGGGAAAGGAGAAAGACGACACTGTCGGGCGGGGCCCGCTGACAGAGAGAGGAAGGAGGGAGAGGAGAGGCTGGCGGGCCTGCTCGTCTTGGGCCGGGAGGGGAAGTGGGCTTCGGCCCAGCAGAAAGGGAAGAAGATTTTGTCTTTTTCTGACTTGGTTATGGATTTGAATTTGAATATTTGGAGGAGAAATTTGAGGGAATTTTAGTGGGGGCTTTTGCCGGATATTTTGAGAAATAACCGGAGGGAGTGAGATAGAATTTTTTTTTGGAGATTGATAGGATTTGTTGAGCTCATAACTGCGCACTCAAACGAACAAGATTTGAACATCTAATTTTGAATTAGGGGGGATTTAGAGAAAAGCTTAGGGTTAACTTTTGGGGTGTTACAACTATCCTAACTACTAAGATGTGGATAAAGGGATTCTCTAAGGTAGAATGTAGCTCTCAACTTCTCCACCCTTTACAAATAAGCTCTCGGGGCCTATTTATAGCCTAGGAAGTGAGGAGGGTATTTATATGTGCACTAGGTCGGTAAAGGGGCCAAGTCGGGGACCGGGCGGCCAAGGTCAGTGGCCGATCGACCATAGGGGGTGGTCGGGCAGCACCCGATTCACCGACCTTGAGCATCCGATGGTTGATCTTACTCCCTCATGTCGGTTGGTAGTTGAATCAGTTGGTGCAAGTGAAAAATGCCGCCGAGGAGTGGTCGCCGACCACCCTAAGTGGTCGGGCGGCCACATGTTTTGCTCCAATTCGTTGCATGTTGTTCCCTTCAGATCTTTGACATCACCAATCCTTGTCCCGGCACATTGTGACCCTTGGATATATCGGATGCTCTCTTGCATGGTTGGATTTTCACCATTCTGTGTTTGTTTTGCATGCAGGATCGAATATGTGGCATGTGAGGTGGTCGAAGGACCATCCTACGCGGCAAGGAGGCCAGTTGGCCATTGAGGGGTGGCCGGGCGGCCACTATCATGTTGTCAGGTGGCCGGGCAGCCACTGTCATGCTGTCAGGTGGCCGGGCGGCCACCCTACTTTTGTCGTTTCTGCTCATCTTCGATATTTGACATGTTTACAACCATTTTGTGCACATTTTGGTACCTACATCCAAATATTCATGTACATCTTATGGAACTCATTAGTAACAAGGGTTAGTCCATTTTTATTCACTTGTTTTGCTTCATTTGGCGGATAATTGGCGGTTGATATCGTGAGATTACGACCGTCAACACCGGTCCTGGTTGATGAATCTCCTCGAGGGATCGATCACCTCTTGGGACATGCTGTGCTGGCAGTTCATCGCGAACTTTGCCGGAAGCTGCTCCCGCGTAGGCTCAGAGGCTGACCTCCACGCTGTGAGGCGCCAAATGAGACCTTGCGCTGAAGGGACCTTGATGTCGCCTAGAGGGGGGTGAATAGGCTAATCTAAAATTCACCACTTTAAAACAGATCTGTCAGCTCACACCGAATAGTCCGGTGGCCTCTACCGGATAGTCCGATAGCTACCGGACAGTCTGGTAGACCACACCGGATAGTCCGGTGTCATACAGAGATAGCTCAAGTAATGAGATATGCACAAGAATACTTATTGAGCTATGGAGTGTAGTCACAAAGGTTTTTTTGGTGGTGTTGAGCTATTGTACACTGCACACTTGCAGTCACAACAAGAGCTTGCACAAAAGTAATAGTAGCGGAAGCAAATGTAAAGGTGATAACGAAAAACACTCAAGCACTAAGCTTGAGGCAAGCTCCCAGCAGAGGCACAACACACAAGACACAAGATTTACTTCCCAAGGTTCGGGCACACCCGCAAGTGTCCCTACGTCCTCATTGAGGCGCCCACCAAGAGCTTGAGTCTTTTTCAACTCACGGCCTCTCCCTCCTCAACCACCAAGGCTGAGAGAGTGCTCACTGCAATGCTTCAAAGAGCGGGGTAATCACCTACAAGAAATGTGCTGGGACGCTCTAGCCGTCTAGGAGGAAACCTCCAAGAGTAACAAAAGCGTTTGCCGAAATCGCTTGCCAACTTTGCTCAGAAGCTAGGTGCTCACAATGATACTCACACAATCTCACACAAACTCTCCCAACTCAAGAATCTCACACTTAGGCTCAATCTCACAAAGAGAGTGGTTGGGGAGTGTTTCTTAGGCCTCTGAATGTATATGGACGTTTGGAGGGAAGCAGCAACCTCAACAAGAGAGGAGGAAGGGATATAAATACCCAACTCCCCAGAACTAGCCGTTGGCTCTGTGTTAGAGCCCCACCGGATAGTCCGGTGGCCGCTACCGGACAGTCTGGTAGGGGATGACTAGCCGTTGAGGTTCAAACCCCTCTACCGGACAGTCCGGTAGACTCCACCGGACAGTCCGGTGGGGTGGGTTTTCCCAGACCAGAGGCTAAGGCACGAAGCCTTGGATCACTAGGTAAGAAGTGTAGGTGTTTGTCTCCACAAAAGGTACACCTAGCTGAGAGTTAAGCACAAGAAAAGATTTAGAGAGCTCTCACACTCAGTGTCAAAGTCATCACTGAAGATGAAGTGGCCCGACTCTCTCTGAACTAGCTAGAGCACATGTTGACTAGTGACATTCCAAGCTCAGCTTCCCTCTTGATAGTACAGCATACCTATACTCAAGATTAAATAGAAATCTAGTTTAAAACCACTCGAGTGTTGTCTTTGATGAACAATGCCGTCTTGAATAATTCCAATCGAGAGATAGCCAAGCTGAGCTCCTTCTTCTGAAAGCAATCCTCTTCTGAGCTGAAATAGTTGGACTTCAATAGTGGAAACCTCTTCAATAGGTAGATAGAGCACATTTGCTCATTGACCATTCAATATGCTTGTTCTTCATAACTATTGGCTTGAATATGCAATAGAGTATTTACAGGATCAGCCATTTGTCAATTGTGAGTATTTCAATCCATTATAGTGACATTCAAATACATGAGGTGAGACCATTGTCACTTCTCACATTATGATAATCATGAGCCTCAAAGTGCATTAATAATGGAATACCAAATATAACCAGCACTTGGGCAATGTATTCACTTGAGATATCCATTATAGATCCATTTGTCTTCATACCTATGAATGATATGCATTTAAATCATTTGTTCTCAATATACGAGAACAATCATGCTTAATCATGAGATGTATCCTTTATAATTCATTCAACTGCGCTTGATTACAATTAATCAACCTGTGAAAACCTGTTAAGTCATCTCACAAAGAGATTAGATCTTTAATCGCGTTGTCACTCAATACACCAAAACCACTAAGGAGCCTTGCTGCACTTACACGCGCTCCAAAAGTTCGCGATGCCCACTTAGGTGGGTTGATATGACAATCTCCTTCGGCCCGGTGACCTCCCCCAGAACATGGCCGGGGTCGGGGAATTGCTCCTTATGGTGTCCCCGACTATAGCTAATGCTTGTCTCAAGCATGTGCTTGTCGATGGGGGCGCGGGGCTCAACGTGTTGTCTTCCTGGGCGTTTGCCCAGCTCTAGATCCCAGCTACATAGCTCACCCCGGCACTGCCCTTCGGGGGGAGGGTGGCCCCAAGGCCATTTTTCCGTACGAAGCATGTACTTTGCCCGTCACGTTCGGAACCCCGGACAACTTCAGGACCGAACACATTGAGTTTGTGGTGGCGAAGCTCTGGATGCCCTACAATGCTATCCTCGGTCGACCATTCCTCTACAATTTCATGGCGGCAGTGCACTACGGGTTCCTATGCATGAAAATGCCAGGGCCCAGTGGAATTATCACTATCCCCGGGGATCGCCCCGCTGCCGCAGTAGCAATGGAAAGGCTACAGGTTGTAGCGGCCTAGGGGTACGTCGAACCCCGGCCGGGGTTACCCCAATAGGAGTCCGTGGGGTTACCATCATTACTCAGGGCCGCTTGACAAAACCAAAGCCCTGGAGTCTAACCCCGAGGCATTAGCCCCAAAGCCCCCGAATGATCCCCTCAACGGGGTTGTTGTTCCGGCAAAGGTCGTCTAGATCGGAGCCGAAGCTTCCTAGGCTGCCAGCATCGGCGGGGGTTTGGATCCCAAATAGGAACTCACGCTCATTGCTTTCCTCCAGGCTAATGTCGACGTTTTTGCTTGGCAACCTTCCGACATGCTCGGGGTCCCTAGGGAAGTGATTGAGCACAAACTTGCGGTGCGTCCTGATGCAAGACCAGTTCAGCAGAAGGTCCACAAGCAATCAACAGAGAGGCGGCAGTTCATCCGCCTTGAGATCGACAAACTTCTCCACACAGGCTTCATCTGGGAGGTTCAGCACCCGGATTGGCTCGCGAATCCTGTAGTTGTCCCCAAGGCTGGGGGCAAGCTTTAGATGTGCATCGACTGCACTGACCTCAACAAGGCTTGTCCAAAAGATCCTTATCCTTTCCCTAGAATAGACCAAATTGTGGACTCTACTTTTGGTTGCGAACTACTATCATTTCTAGATGCACACTCAGGGTTCCACCAGATTAAAATGACTAGGGAAGATGAGGAGAAAACATCGTTTACTACTCCCTGTGGTTTGTTTTGTTATGTAAATATGCCCAATGGTCTTAAGAAAGCCTTAGAAACATTTGTGTGCTCAAGTCATGTTACTCTTAAAGATTATATAGGCAAAACAGTGGAGGTGTATGTCGATGATATTGTAGTTAAGACCCGTTAGAGTGATTTATTCCTCCGGGATTTGGATAGTGTTTTTGCTAGCTTGCGCAGATATAAAATGATGTTGAATCCTGAGAAATGCGTGTTCGGGGTTGCTGCGGGCAAGCTCCTTGGCTTCCTGGTGTCACACCGGGGGATCGAGGCCAACCTTGAGAAAATTCAGGCCATTGAAAAAATGCAGCCTCCGACCCGCATAAATGGGGTGTAGAAGCTGACCAGCAGCATGGCCTCCCTCAGCCGCTTCATCATGAGGCTTGGAGAACGTGCGTTGCCGTTCTTCAAGCTTCTTAGGAAGAACAACCCATTTGAATGGACGGATGAAGCTCAGGAAGCTTTTGAAGGCTTGAAGAGATATCTCTCCTTCCCGCCGGTGCTAGTGGTGCCAAGGGAGGGAGAGCCTCTCTTCCTCTACATTGCCGCTACTAGCAACGTAGTGAGCATGGTGCTCATTGCGGAGCGCAAAGAGCTCCCACAGCCTTGGCATGACCTTTTAGAGGTCCCGCCGGGGGATGAACCGGGCCCCACGGCGGTAAGGGAGGCATTTGACCACATGGAATTTGAAACAGGACTCGAGTCCGTGCATAGCGTTGAGACCCCTATTCCTCTAGAGTCTGCTCACCCTGCCCCGAGCCTGACGACCATGCCTCTGAACCTCGAAAAGCTCAGCACCCGGTCTACTTTGTGAGCAAAGTGATCTAGGATGCACCCTCAAGATATTCAGAGGTCCAGAAAACTGTTTTACACCGTCCTACTGGCATCGAGTAAACTATGCCATTATTTCCAAGGCCACGAGATCTCGGTGGTAACTTCATGTCCGCTTGGTACGTTGCTGAGGAATCGGCATGCAACCGGGCAGATAGCAAAGTGGGCCGTAGAATTGGCGGAGTTCGAACTTGAGTTCATCCCATGGCATGCAATCAAGAGCCAGATCCTCACCGACTTCATCGCTGAGTGGACGCCGGGGGCCGATGCAGCAATGCCAGAAGCCCCTATACCTACCACTCCCGACGAACGATGCGTCCACTTCATCGAGAAGCCTTGGGAGCTAAACTTCAACAGCTCCTGTACCCGCAAGGGTTCGGGGGCCGGCATCGTCCTTGTGTCTCCTAAGGGGGAGCTTTTGCGGTACATGTTTTACATCATGTTCAAAATCTCAAATAATACCGCAGAATATGAAGCACTCACAGCCCACTATAAGAAAACGGTGCTATTGCCACTTGATTTATTGCAACCATTATTTTTGTTGCATTATGGTGGTGCTATTGCCACATTTTTTAAAATATGTGGCAATTCACTCATTTTATTCCCACCAATTAACCTTGAGAAAATTTAGGCCATTGAAAAAATGCAGCCTCCGACCCGCATAAAGGAGGTGTAGAAGCTGACCGGCAGCATGGCCGCCCTCAGCTGCTTCATCTCGAGGCTTGGAGAACGTGCGTTGTCGTTCTTCAAGCTTCCTAGGAAGAACAACCCATTCGAATAGACAGATGAAGCTTAGGAAGCTTTTGAAGGCTTGAAGAGATATCTCTCCTCCCCGCCGGTGCTTGTGGTGCCAAGGGAGGGAGAGCCTCTCTTCCTCTACATTGCCGCTACCAGCAACGTAGTGAGCATGGTGCTCATTGCGGAGCGCGAAGAGCTCCCACAACCTCGGGGGATGAACCGGGCCCCGCGGCGGTGATGGAGGCATTTGACCACATGGAAGTTGAAATAGGACTCGAGTCCGCGCATAGCGCTGAGATCCCTGTTCCTCCGGAGACCGCTTTTGTGTTGTTTTTGGCGTTCTAACGTGCTTCTGGAGACACTTTCAAGTGGATCTCTTTATTGTGAAGGTTTATAGCCAAGCCCTTGCAGATCTACTAGGTGGAACATCAAGGAATAATCCCCAACTCACGGACTCAAGTTTTGGTTTGCTCGATTTGTAGATCAATTCAGTTTTTCGTATCATATATAGGTTGAACCGGCCTAGGGCAGGTTCAACCGGTTTTGTACTGATTTGTTTGAATTTGGTTTTAAGTTTCTGATTACCTATTCACCCCCTCTAGGTAACTTTCAATGAACTAGCATTTTTTGTCCTAACATCAAATAAAAACATTCGGAGGTAGTAACTTTCTAGAGTGTTCTTCTACAATAGTAATTGTTGGCCCCTCGCAGATGGAGTATATATATCTTTGCATTCCCGCATGGATCTTGGAAGCTCTGTCTACACTCCGTACATATCATTCACACATTGAGCTATTGAAAAACACTCTTTGTACTTTGGAGATTTGAGATGAGATTTTAAGAATAAGGACAAGTGTAAGGATAAGTGTGCATCTTACATTCTTACTAGGTTATAATTTTTATCATTCGAGTGAATCCATGGGACTCTTGCTATTACTCTTGGCAGTTGGCGACACCTATATAGTTTCAGTGATCGGAGAACCCTTATTGGGCTCTTGGAGATTATGTGAGTCATGAAGGAGTGGTTATCATACACGGTTTGAAGCCATTCGTTTTGAAGATGGAAAGGGGCATTCCTTATGAGCACTTTAAGCCTTTGTGACTCGAGGGAGCTAGACCCGCGTTTTGTTTTCTTTTATTTGCATGATATGTGTGGAACTCAGGTGAGTACATGATTAAATTGTTACCTTTACTCCCTCCATTTTTTATTTGACGTTGTTGACTTTTTTTTAAAAAAAAATTAATTCTTAGTCTTATTCAAAAAAATTTATTACATATCATTTTTTACATGGTTTATCATTGGGTATAATTTGAGTATGACTTGAGTTTTCATATGTTAGCATAAATTTTTTGAATAAGACGAATGATTAAAATTTAAAACTTAACGACATCAAATAAAAAAGAATGGAGGGAGTATTTTTCGAAAAAAAATTTAGCCATTGTGGGAGCAAAGGGTTGATGAAAAAAAAAGATTGGAATTAGAAGTAGAAAAAACTAGATAGTACCCCGCGCGTTGCTGCGGAAATTCATAAACTATTTTCTGTAAAGTGAAATTTGAAGGTAAAAACATCAATATCATTGCAAGGACTTTAAAAAAAATCCTTGATAGCAAATTTAGAATGATTTACTGATACTCAGTTGCATGCGTTGCTGTGGAAATTCTTAAACTATTTTCTGTAAAGTGAAATTTGAAGGTAAAAACATCAATACAATTGCAAGGATTTAAAAAAAAATCATTGATAGCAAATTCTTAAATGATTTATTGGTACTCATATAGACTAATAGTTGCATGCATAGATGTTATTGGTCACAGAAAATCAATAGAAGATATCAATAGAGGTTCTTAGTGGATGATGACATAGCTTGTAACTTAGTGGACTTATAGATGATGTGGACAGCTCGCATGTTGAAAAAATTAGAATTAATAAAGGTTAGTGGACTTCATTTATATAGGTTAATATAGACTGCTCGATCCAGAAAGGCCCTCAGTAGCCGAAACCGGCCTATGTTCTAATTCAACGTGGACCCTAGAAAAACTTCTGTGGAAGGAGGAGGTCCCCTGCATCGACGGCCAGTCACCCACCCACGCCAGGAGCTCGGGGCGCGCCGCCGCCATCCCCGCTCCGCTCCCTTCGCCTCTTCGTGAGAGAGCGACCCTCGCCGGTTGCGCAGCTCGACCTCCAAACCCTAACCCTAGTTCAGTTCTCTCACCCCAGCCCAACGCATCGAAAACCCTTGGTGCCTGGCCGATTGGCCGATGGGGAGGAGGAAGGAGCGCCGCCTGGCTGCCATGGCCGCGGCGGGCCGCAGGGTCAAGCTCGACCTCTTCCTCGATCCCTCCCCTGGTAAGTCCCGCATCCGCCCGGTTCGGTCCGATCTCGTTGTGTTAACCGCGGTGTGACCCAGCTATTGTCAACATCTGGGTTGAGAGTCGAGATCCACCTCGGTCCGCTCACCCTAATCGTCTAGCTTCTGAACCGTTTAATCTCGTTGCCGATTGAGTAAGAAAACTCGGAGATTATTTTGGCCTGGTGGTAGTGTTTCACGAATAGGGTTTGTCTGGGCTTCCGAATCCACCGATCCTGAACGAGTGGTTGCAGCTCGAACAGCGACCTTATCTTCACGAATAGGGTTTCGACAGCTCGAATAACGAGTGGTTGCACACTTGGGGTTTGGGCAACGGAATGTTGATAAGTCATTTAGTGAATGGTTAAGCCTACCAAATTCCGAACCCAAAGAGGCAAATTGCAAAACCTTTTCTAGTATCATACCTTTTCGGTGTACCAACATCTAATTGCTAACCTTATTTTGAGGCTTAAGTAACAGAACTGTACGGGATATTTTCAGTACCACAATGGACTAAAGCACATTGTAGGAATGCCACACTGCTTCTAAGTTTCAAAATTTCAATTACACTTTGAACTATCCATGACTAGACAACATGATATTTGGACAAGGATGGTGAATGTGATCCAACATGCATGCTAAGGCATACCTCACCTTCCCTCGTCCGTGGAGGCTAGGGCAATCAATGGGCACACAGTAGCCTATTGATTAGCCTCTTTGAGCAACAGAACAATAAAAATGGAAGAAAATTAATGCTATATGCCCGTTTGGGTAACAAAATAAGTGATGCTTGATGTTGCTGAAGGATGGTTAACAACTGTTTGCATCAGCTGTCTACGATAGTAGTGATTACATGAAGGTCAAGAAACTAAACATGCTTGACATATCCAAAATACTGAATATTAGCAAGAACTTGGTAATTGGCATACCATTGGGTACAGGCTTGTTGGCATTCCAATTGATCTCTTCACATATGCTGACTCCTGGTACTATTATTTGCAGGGGAGGCATCGCAGAATGATGGAATAGGAGGTGAAAACCGTGACCAACAGACAGTGGTTCCCACTTCACCATCGTCTTCAGGTGGGTTTCATCAATTTCCTTCCAAGGGATATGTAAAGAAGACATGCCTATGGATTATGGAACATAAATATGGTGGAAATTTGGAATTGTTGTACAAGCATGCATATGCTCTGCATATCTGGTTCTGAGATACATGTAGGGTTGCCGGCCTGCAAGCAACATTGAGTAATTCTTCAGACCGAGCTGCCACTGTCATAATTGAGTGAATGCCTACGGGTAATTTCTCATTTGGCAGCATCTAAGCGTGGGGATTTCAGGATGTGATTGTTCCTTCCTCGGTTCGTATGTCTCTTTCTTTGTATGTAGCTCCTAACCTGGTCTTCTTATTTATGGCCAGTCTTCTATAGATCAAGTTAATTAATAGTAACTTTCAGATTCTGTTTTTATTTTGCAACACTGTTGACTTCAGAAAAGAGTTGCAATGTATTTTTGCCACACCACCGGTTTTTTTTAAATTTTCTAACTTGCATGTTTTTTTTGCTTTTCAGATAAAAAGGCGAATCCTCTAGCATTGCTTGGGCAATATAGTGATGATGAAGAAGAGGATGAGGAAGCAGCAGACGAAATCACTGGTGAAGCTAAGGGGAGTCCAGGAGATGCAACTGCTCAGGTAATTCAAACTTCTCACTCTGTCCTGAGGTAGGCCAAACAAGTTTAACTTTCTTGGTGTAAACATCAAACCTAGCCTAGTTTTCTACTAAAGATCCCAAATATGCTGAATCCAGTGAAAAGAAACATAGGCTGAAGCCTCCAATAAGGTGGCCTTAGAGCATCTCCATCCGATTACCAATAGTGCTCCCCCTATTAGGTGTTTTAGGGGAGACCCTAATTCTTATTCAATGCTCTAGGGGCCACTGCCTCAGAATGCTACCAAAAACTCATCCCCATTATCTCTCTTGACATGTATGACTCAGCTGTCAGCTTTTTCATTCCTTATCTCCAACCCGATCCCCAACCTGCTCTCTCCTCTCTCAACGTCTCTTGTCCTCCCTTCTGCTGGAACATCTAAATCTCCAATCAAGCAGTTGAGTTCTTGGTATGTTATTGCAGTTAAGGAATATAAGCTACTTGCCGATTTTTCTTGGTGTTGTAATAATACTTATTTTCTTATTTCAGGTAACAATTGATTGTGCTGACACAGCTGGTGATAATGGCAATGCACGAACTGAACCATCAGTTTCTGTTGGTGATCAACAAGAAGCACCTCAAGCTGGAGATGTTGAGAACTATGCTCAAAGTGTTACTGAAGATAACTCTCTTGCTCCATCTCTGCAAGCGGAGAGTGCACCAGCACCTGAGTCTGTTTCTGAATCATCTGTCATGCAAATTGTTGGTGACATTGGTGGAAATTGGAAAGCAGTAATGCATGAACAGAGTAACCAGTGTTACTACTGGAATACGGTTACCGGAGAAACATCTTGGGAGATACCAAATGGATTAGCTTCGGGAGCTGCATCTGCATCTATTGCTACTCATATGGACTATTCAATAGAAGTTCAAGCACATGTTCTTCCCCACAACACTCTGGAAGCATATCCAAGTGACATATCTGTTGAGAATGGCACAGCAACTTATGCTAATTTTGGAATGGCATGTGGAAGTGCGCAAATTACTCAAGATTCTTATGCTTATACTGCACCTGCTGGGAGTCATGAGCCTATGGACATTGATCCTTTGTATCTTGCAAAATATGGTGAAGATTTGCTACAAAGATTGAACCTTCTGGAAAGGTGCTTGTTATCTTGCTTTGTATCTCTCGTTACTTTCACGTATTATTGTTCCTACAATGTACAACTAAAGCTATTGTCCTTGTAGGCTCCATGACTCGATTGAAGGTCTTGACTTGATAAGAAGAGAAATTGGGATACGGATATCAGACTGCAATGCACTCGCATCATATGGATCTTCTTTGCTCCCATTGTGGTTGCATGCCGAGGTGCACCTTAAGCAACTAGACTCTTCCATTTCCAAGTTAGAAATGAGCAATCCTGCAGATACAGAACCTACGGCTTCAAAAACAGAGGTTGCTGAACACAAGGCACCTAATGAGTCTGACACATTAGCACCCTCCAATGGTGAGGCTTTGAAGTTTGAGGTCAGTGGTGGGATTACTATAGATGAAAGTGTGGAGATTGATAAGCCAGCTTCAATATCATCTGCTCAGAATTCACAAGATAAGGATCTTACAGCAGTTCCTTCAAAAGTTGAATCTGATAATGATGAAGATATGGATGTGGAGATGGAAGTTGATGAAGATAATTTTGAGGAGCAGGCACATTACAGATCTATACCTAACAAGGAGCATCCTCCATTGGAACAAGTGAGTTCACCTAATTTGCCATCACATGAAGATCCCACTCCTGAGGATAATCATGTCCCTCTGCCTCCACCAGAAGAGGAATGGATCCCACCTCCACCATCTGAAAATGAACCAGCTCCCCCAGCCCCCCCTGAAGAGCCAGCTGCATTGTATGTTAATGCTGATACAATTCCTCAGCCATATATAGATCAACAAAGTGTTGGCTACATGCCAGGAATGGAGTACTATGCTACTGTTGGTACAGAAGGTGCAACTGCCAATTACTATATGCAAGTGAGTGAGCCTCATGTCCCTCAGGCACAACATTCTTATTATGCACCAGTATCTGGAAGTGGCATATCTGTTCCTGTTGATGGCACATCTATTGCCCCAGAATCTTATTATACATATCCTTCAGTCACTATGGTTGCCAGCGGAGTGACAGCTGAACATGCTGGGTACTATGCTTCATCTGTCTCTGCCATTTCTAGCAGTGCAGCAGATACCAAAATAAGCTCAAATAGCAATTCGGATCCCAAAGGGCCTGGTAAAGTTATATCCAAAGATGCAAGTATTGCACCTTTGAGCCAAACTGTAGTAGCAACATCAACTGCAGGAACGTCAGTTCTAGGAAGTGCTACACAGCCTTCTAGTAGTACTACAAACCAGACTAAAGGTAGTTCTGTTCTGTTCTGTTTTGTAGTTATTTAAACAATTGATATTTCCCTATTTGTCATGGTACCCCATCACATTGTTTGACCTCCGTGCTGTTTTGCAGTTAGTCGTAGCAAGAAGCGGGCTGTTGCTGTTACATCTTCCCTGAGGTCTAATAAGAAGGTTTCAAGTCTGGTGGATAAGGTAGTTCCCTAAAATGAACCACTCAATGCTGTCATCACACATGGCGCAAATATTTAAGCGACTTGTGCCTGAAATTTACAACTAATTTTGAACATCTTTGTCTATTTATGTAACCAACAAGTGCTAATTTTGTATACTTGGTTGATTGTGATGTGTTTCTCAACTATCCTTTTTGATCAATAAGTAGGGATATTATTTGAAACTAGATTTCTTGTGTGCGATATATATTGTATCACAAAGAAACATTTCCTAGAGGCTGTATTTTAATCTTTTTGTTTCCTGATTATCTATTGTTTCATAGTTACCTTTTGTTAGTTTAAGGCAGACTAGTCTGCTTTTGTGTCAAGGTTTAAACTAAGGTCAATAGTGATCTATAGATAATTGTTGACATGACAATATCATGTTGCTAAATCAGCTTGTGTTTTCTTCTTTTACAGTGGAAAGCTGCAAAAGAGGAACTTCGCGATGAAGAGGAAGATGAACCTGAAAGTGCTTTGGAGGCATTAGAAAGGAAGCGTCAAAAGGAAATAGAGGTGACTTATTCTTTACCTCTCTTTGAAGAACACATCAGCAAAGATTTCTTGAAATTTTTATGAATTTAAATTATTCTCCAACTGATCCAGGAATGGCGGAAACAACAGATAGCTAGCGGAGAAGCCCAGGAAAATGCCAATTTTGTTCCTGTTCGTGGGGATTGGTACTCTTTCTTTGGCCACAGTTTTACCGGTCTTTGTCTTGGTCATGGACAATTTTATTCTGCCTTTCACTACTTCACTGCCTCTGATGTCCTATTTGCTTAAAAGTATAGGCTTATCTTTACTTTCGGCCCAAAAGAATATTTTTTCCTGCTCGTCCTCTCCCCCCTCTCTTACGCTGCCTTTTTGGCAAGCTGATGGAGATGCCCAGGTTTTTCTGGCGCCTGGACACGTAGGCGATACCTTGAAAACAATACCCACATGTAGTTACTGAAGAAATATGTTTTGTTACTGCTGTTACTCGATTTTGGGTCCCATGTTATATTAGCATCCCCTACCAATCCAGTCAACGCCCTGGTTGAATACAATGATTAGTGTACTTCAAGTTATATGCAAGAATCTTTGTTTTTAGCTACCATTTGATAATAATCTCTTCAGGACTACAGTTTACCCATGACAACTGACCTACCTGTTAGAGCATAGCTGAGAAACTTGGCACTCTGAAGTAAACTTCATGAGTACTGACACTCTGGCTGCTATAGTTGTGACTCTTTGAACCTTCTTTGTAGGCGTGACCGTGTGAAACGCAGAAGAGCTGAATCAAAAAAGGAATCAAAAGATGAGTCTGTTGCTACACCGTTAAGTAGTGCCGAACAGGATAAAGGGCCGCCTGATCTTGCAGAGCTCTCCAAGGGTCTTCCTTCTGGTTGGCTGGTAAGTAGTACTCTATATATTAGCAATAACATGGTCAATATACTGAACCTGTGTGTGATGTATACAGACCATCAGATTAGCTTTGGCTTTAGCTCCGATATTTCGATATGTATTGCACCTGATTCAAATAATTGAACAGACAATATAGGCTGGTTATTAGTGTAGCCTGTATTCCTGTGGAGCATACTACAAAACCTTGTTTGCATTCAATTTGTGTTACAAAGAAGTTCCTTACTTCCATTACCCTCGATGTGCAGGCATATTTGGATGAATCTACTAAGCAGGTCTATTACGGGAACAGCCTCACTTCGGAGACGTCCTGGAAGCGGCCAATGAAATGAAGCTCTCCACCTGGTTGCGCAATCATCTAAATGAACATAGGACTGATTTAGTCATGAAGCGGGTGCTGCTCGATGAGCAGCTCAGTTTTGTTGTAGATATCTCCTTGTCGAGTCCTTTAAAACAATGACCAGAAGTGCCAATTATGTTTTTAGGATGAATATGTATGTTATTCCCTTGACATATCTGGATGGGGTTGTTTAGTTGAGTTGGACAATAATGCTCGGAGCTGCTGATAATCCAAGGAGATAGCCATTGATGCCGAATGAATTGAAACTGCAATGCACATTAGATATCCTAACCTGCCCCGTAGGATCATCTAGGTTGATAATCGGCCCTATTGTTCATTGATTTCGCATCGCGAATACAACCTACTAGAAAATAAAGCGCCCTATCGGACGCTCTACCATGTACATGTATAACATGATTACCTAGGAACATAGTGCATCTATATTTGGTTGGACAAATGTATAATTATTCAGACCATTGATAGAAAGGAAAAACGTTGTTATTGTCATGTCTAGTAAAAGACCTTAATAAACTTTACAGCAGAATGAGTATATACAACTCATTTTTCTTGTCAATAATGCATGATGCTTCCAGACAATTCACCGCATGATTTATCCAAGAAATGAAACATGCAACACATGTTTCACAACTAAGGTGATTGTCTAGATTTTCAGTTAAGACAATCAGGTCGCTTCGGTGTTGATTGCTTGGTAGCAAGTGATTATGCAAGGTGATCGCAAAGATACAAAAATATCTTAAGCAACTCCTGTCCACAAGTCCATGTACATGTCCTGTGCACAACGCCTTGAAGATGCCAAGCTATAAAGGCCAAACTGTTAGAGGATGGAACACCAACGATTAGAAGCTTGATAATCTGCTTGCTCTCACCAAACTGTGGGTGTGAAACGCTACAGTTCCACGCTTCATTGTGCATGTGTGTACTACCTCAAGAGTCATATATCACCTTCATTCCACCTCATCGCTTGTACATTTCTATTTTTCACTCTTAGGATCAGCAACCTAGGACAAAATCTTTGAGGCTTAGAAATCAGAATATCATTGTAAGTCGAAACAAACAAATGAAGCAGATGTATGTAAAGCCACTGAAGGTAAAGTATCAAGAGAAACATTTTGTCTATACATTATACTTAATACGGCAACATAGAACGCAAAGAAAGTCCCAAAAAAATTATGGAGGGATCATCGGAGACTTTGTACTTGAGAACCACAGGAGTTTAACTCATCCATATTGTTGCAGTTTACAACTAATCATCTAATAATGGAAACATGCAATGCCAAGAGATTCAGTACTATGAATTAGAATAAGAAAACATACAAGGATTGAATACTAAATGACAGCTTTTTAAACCGTACAACAATGATAATAAGATTATGTAGTATAATAGTGCCTAGAAAATGAAATAACTTCTCATAGCGACATGGCAACTCTAAAGTCTAATAAATAAATAAACAATTTTTAGGATCATGCGAAGCTAATGGGAACGCAAGAGAAAAAAGGAATGCAACACAGAAAAAGGAAAAAAAAAAGAGTGGTTCCAATAAGTACAGTACTGTCATTAGTCAATACCATAAAAATATAACTGGATATGTATATAATGAAGTAAGAGATTTTTCTAGAAACTCTCTACCCTGCTGCACACAAAGAAGGCACTATTAGCATCTAGAGCTGGTGTCCATTGGTAACCAAAACAATAAACTGGACCTAGTTCGTTGATGTGAGGCTGGGGTTTTCTTTTTAGGCTGCAAGGTTACATTTTTTTTCCTTCAACATTAGTCAATTTAAAGAATAAATATGAATGTGACACTTCAGAAAAGACAACTCTAAGTGCTAACCTGAACAAATTCATACCAACCACTGTAATATTTTTAAAGTGCTTTGCAGGAATTGCTCTACCATACTGGCTCTTCGAACTTTCCCTTTGAAAGAATACACTGTAAAATAGTTCAAACCGTACTTTAAACAAACCATGCAATTAGCTATTTCAAAACCAACCGGCTGACTCTGGAAGAATATATCAGTAACACATTTGTTCTGAACAAGAATCCAACATAGAGTCATGATGGTAGAAAGCTTACCAGGTGGCAAAGTTGTGTGCGGCAAGAGGATATTGCAACACATCTTGCTTCATCGTAATATCCTGCTCTCAAGCAGAAAATAGATCTGCAAAAGTGCACAACGTCAGTGAGTGATAGTCCAAATTACTAAAGTCCTATCAAACCGAAGAGCAAAGTACACGGTTTGGTGCTAGGATAAATAAAAAAGGGTAATGGACCCAACAATATGCCAATATTTTTGCTAGGAGCGGTGCTCTCAAAATGAGCCTGCTTGTTATCGACGCCAACAACCATGAATGAAAAAAAAACCAAAATTCTTGAATGGTGAAGCCATGAGGGGGCGCACGGATATAACACCAATGGACTCAGATCTGAGCCAAGGACAGCGGGATCCACCGCCGGCCGATGCGTGGGGAAGCTCCAGTTGCGTAGTGGTCTCTCACGGAAAGATCCGGTGAAATGGCTGCGCCCTTGTCCGGTTATGCGGCCACAAACCACCAACAGAGAAGAACAAACCGACGGTGACCACGAACCCCTTCTCATTGCTGAGTGAGAGATAGCCTCCGCCCGACGTGGATCCGCCCCGTCCAGGCACCGGGGAGATCCCCCGTCGTAGTGCGCTCCCCTGCTCCACCACGGCACCACCCGCTCTCCTGCTCCGCCACCGCCGCCGATCTGAATATCAGAGAGATAGGAAGATAATGAGACCGTGCGCACGAGGAAGGGAGAGGATAAGGCACCGCGGGACTCACCGGCTGTGGTGGCCACACAGCGCTCTAGCCCGACGGGGGCGAGCCGGGCGGCACTGGCGGCGAGGAACGGCGACGGCGGCGGCGGCGGTAGGGAGAAATGAGAGGAATGGCGCGGGTGACCTAGGGTCGAGGCTGGGCACTTGGGCAGGGAGCTCCCTGCAAAACTGTTCGCAGGGGTTCCTTGTAAAATGGCCACGACGTAAAATTTTCTCTTCTTTGCATTGAAATAAATATTACATCAGGGCTCTTTATGAAAAATATCCGAACGTGGACACTGTTCGGCCGGGATTATATGGACTGCGGGTTGATTCTCTACAAACAGGAGGGTGTTTTTGCAAAATCGCCGGGGGCACGCGTCTCCCCGTGGAGGCGCTCCTGGGGCGCGGATGGCTCTCGTGAGGGCAATCGCCCTCAGGTTTTAAGAGCTCTGATACGTGCACACATGCATAGCTATTACATGTTTCAAAAGGCAAACAATTTCCTTTGCAATAGCCACCAGATCTGCTATCTTCTCTATTGCAATTTCCTCTCGGCTAGTTGGTTCCAAGTTTGCTGTGTCCCTCTCATCCTTGACTTGTTGCACTTTTGGTAGCTCTCATTTTGTACTTCTGCAGTATCTGATATCACGATCTAATTGTACAATATAATACTAAAAGTCGACTATAGTATCCTCATCTAGCAATCTTTTTGCAAACTAAACTACATCTAAAAAAAAATCCATATCTCTAGACAAATAAAAAGTGGATCGAAAACTACATAGCGAAACTCATAAAATTGGACGAACTCAAATCAAAACACACCTAATGTGCAGGTGTCCAAGTGTCCTTGCCGTCCGCCACAACATGTGGGCCCTTCGCAGTCTAACCACACGATTCGACGAGCCGCTTCTGCGCTCACTGCTTGCCAATGTGCTGCTTTCCATTGCGGGGACACAGGCACACATGCATGCGGTGCGACTAGCGCCCAGACGTCCGATGGATCCAATGTTGAAAACATACATTTTTAACATCGGATAATAGCATGCAAAATATTGAAAATCAATGTCTATAACATGCATGTTTGGTCTAGAAAAAAATTACCGCACCCCATTCCACCTAGGGAAAAATCCAACCACAACATCGGCTCTATTTTCCTTATACCCCATTATCAGTAACTATTTGGACATTTGGTAGTCTGGTTGGATGCCACGTAAGCATGAAAAATGTGAAAGTATGCTAGCCGAGATCCCGAGGATAGAAAGTAAGAACAATGGTTGAGTGTTGGCTATTGGACATTTGGTAGTCTTGTTGGAGCCGACATAAGCATGAAAAATGTGAAAGTATGCTAGCCGAGGTCCCGAGGATAGGAAGTAAGAACAATGGTTGAGTGTTGGCTACTGTTATGGAGAACAAACTCGCGAGAATAAGGATTATGGAGAATTATATATGGGGAATATGGATGATAAATTGGATTCATTTTGCCATGTTCTTTACTAGGACGGCACGCGCGCTTCGCTGCGTGCTTTGTACCTACTGATCTTATGGCCAATAAAATCTAGCGGTGTATTAAGAGATACAACAACTCATGAAATACAATAACCATTGTGAATTTCGAAGCTCAAATAAATTGAAGTGGGGCTAAAAATGAGGTAAAAGACGATAGTAACTTTTATGACCACAATCTAAAACATTCTCAAAATTGGTAGAAGACCACAATCTATTCCTCAAATGGAGCCATCTTGCATGGAAACATCAGACTAATTAAACTCTAGCAGTAGAAATAAATATCCTCATCAACATGTGTATGCTGTTTCGCAGGTCTGAAGCTTATAAACATTGGATTTTTCAAATGCACGGATATGTTTTCTTTTTTGCCAAAACCACCAGGTTGTATTTTGCAAGAAGGACATAGTCACAGTACAATAACTCAAGATTAGTGCAGGACGCCGAAGATTACAAATTTTTGTGGGTGGAATTTGAGCAAATAAAGTAGGAAAGGAAGGCTGGCACTTTACTATTTTGGCCCTCCTGCTAGAGCAATGTGCAGCTAGAAATTTCTCACTAGCTAAAGCATGGTGATAAACAGATTTACCAAGAAATCAGGCCAACATTCCAAGACGTTTTTACCGTGTGAAACTGCCTGTCCCCTGCTCCCGCGTAAGTTGCATGCAAACGACCGATCTGTGCCACCGTAGCACCGCTGCCAGACGGCAACTGTGGAGGTAGCGTGAGCTCAGATCATTCGCATTCTTTGAGCCATATGAAGTATAGACTATATATGGAGTGATTTGCAAAACAACCATAAGGGGCACATGCAGCTACACCATGATCAAGAGTGCATTAGAGCATCTCCACCAATGGCTCCTAGATCAGATCCTTTACTTATCTTGCTTGGGCTGCGCCACCGAGCTGATCCTCTCCTCCTCCACTGCACGGGAGACGCCACGGCGAGGAGTGGCGGTGGGGATGACTGTAATAAAAATAGGCCCTAAGCCTTGTGCTTAGTTCCCTAATGTGATTTTGGTGGTTGAATTGACAACACGTGCTATGAGACTAATATTTGTGTACAAGTGTTCTTGGTTAAGTCCCAGGATGTAAAAGATGGACTTGGGGTACAAACATCTCAAAAGAGGACCTAAAAGACACAAGAGAAGACCCAAGCCGCCATCAAGTTGCAAGCGAGGGTCCTGATTCGGCGGTCCCGTTGATCGGTTAGCGGACCGACTGTGGTTGCTTGACTTACGCGGAAGTCACTTTACCATCCTCCACCCTTGCAAAGGGCGATGCCGTATTCCTTTGAGGACTACACGAGAGCAAAGCCTTTAGTGGAGCACCAACGAGGAGTAGGGGTAGAGACCGTGAGTGTCCCCGAACCTCGGAAAAAATCTCCATGTCTTCACCGTGTGCTTTCACCATCGTCATCGGAGGTTTGCATTCTCTATCCTATCTCGTTTAGCTTCCGCATTTACTTTCTTGCAATTGTGTGTTTACATTTCTAGACTAGCTTGATAGGTTATCACGGTAGAAGGTAGCAACACTTAGCAAAAACTTAGTGCACATAGCTAGTTTTCCTTGCATAGGTTTTGCTTAGTGGTTGTAGTTTCTAGAGAGCCTTGCTTTTAAAAATTCTAACTCACCCCCTTCTTAGGCGTCGGTCCAACCTTCAATGACACACGCGGTCAGTAGTGGGGACAACACGTGGCGGGCGGCGGGGAGGCAATGGGAGGAGTCAGCGGCGGGGTTGACCGGGGCGACGCGGATGGGCGTCGCGGTGGCAGGCGGCGGCGAGCAGGAACAAGGGCCAGGTCGGTGGCAGAGGACAGGGGGCGGCGTGGGGAGTGGTAGAGGCTCGCTCAACGAAAACTTTGGTACAAGACTTCGGTTTCCAAAACTCCAAAAATAACATGGTTTTGGTTAAACCATGGTATTTGAAACTTTGTTTTATCAGTACCAACGAAACAATTTTTAACTTCTAAAACCACAGTATCAACACATACTATGGTATTTCTTCAGAACTGTAAAAATGCTGAGGTTCCAAACAGGCCGTCCTTTCCAATACTTGGGCAACCGAACAAAGCCTACATGGGCCATGTTGAACAACTTTTTTGCCTCAAGCTCCCAAATCGGAACATGTGCACTGTTTAGGGGCTTGCATAATACGTTCTCGGGCACTACTTAGGGTGTCCACAGTGGGGCGATTTTACCTAGCTATTTGAACGATGACTAGGATCGGTATATTGCGTGGTGGAGAGAGAGGACAAAAAACAGCCTCGCTAGCGATTTGTTCGTCGACTATCTCGCACGTCCTCCGATAAGCACTGTGTCTTTGCTTTCATCCATAAAATACGGACTGCACCAGAGCGTTTAAAGCTTCTCATTTTGTCTTTGCTTTCATCCATAAAATACGGACTGCACCAGAGCGTTTAAAGCTTCTCATTTTTCTATTCTTTTTTCAATCCACGTGTGCTAGCGATTTCGACAGACCATTGCGGACGCCCTTAGGTGTGTTTGGATCGGGAGCTAAAATTTAGCCCATGTCACGTCAAATGGTTGGATACTAGTTAGAAGAATTAAATACGGTTTAATTAGAAAACCAATTACACGATTGAGGAGTACATGGCGAGACGAATTTATGAAACCTAATTAATCAATGATTACCGAATAGTTACTGTAGTACCACATTTGCTAATCATATATTAATTAGATTTAATAAATTCGTCTTGCCGTTTACTACTCATCTGTGTAATTAGTTTTATAATTAGACTATATTTAATACTTCTAACTGGCGTCTAAATATCACGGGGGCTAATTTTTTAGTTAGGGGATCCAAACACCCCATTAAAAGTTAGAACTCAAAACAGGTCCTCTTCCCTGTCCACGCTCCTGTACGGTTTGGACCCAGGGACAACCATTTCGGTAAGAATTCGGCAAAAAACCGAAGGAATTTTAAAATCCAAAATTTGGCGAACAGCAAAGTCCGAGAAACGCCCCAAAAGGTCAGAAAGTCCGAAACGCAGCTGGTTCCTCATTATCAATCCCCAGCGGGAAATCTCATCCCAACGGCAAGGTTATCCCTGGTTGGACCTTTTAAATAGTTTGACTGTTTGAGTACACAAAGAAAACAAAAGGCAGATTGATTTTGAGAACCTCGGTGACAGCGTGGAACAAGTTTCGGGATGAACCCGTCAATCGAACAATAACGCCCAAGTAGAGGTAAAAGTTGTTAAAATGCGAAAGGACATCTCCGGTGATTTTGTTTAGATACATCCATCAAAACTCAAGGTACCTAGAACATAAAATTCTGCAATAATGAATCTAAAACATACTCAGGCTTATGTAAGAAAAAAGCCAGATGGATACAGGGGTTCATCTACATGGATGGATCAAATCATTTTTAAAAAATGCCAACAAACAAGTCAGACAATTTAACAAATTTTCATAAACACCGAGCTCATATATGGCCCTTTACAAGGTTTCAAAGTCTGGTTGTCCACAAAAGAGCTAGGTTTTCCTGTTGAGAAATTCTAAAACGTTTCTTGATCACAACAAAACTAATGCTGCATCTGTCCTGTTTGTGCAGAGAGAATCCTGAGAACAAGTGCATGGTTGTTCACTTCATGAAGCTCCACAGCACCTTCACATTTCAGGCAGCAAATTGTCACAAATATGCGAGGGAAGCTAACTAAATTATGGTATGCCAGCAACAAGCCAGAGTCATAGAAAACTTGAAAAGAAACCCCTAGTCCCATCATATCAGCAGAGTATACTCTTCTTTTTTTGCATTACTGGAGAACTTATCCTTCTATCAAAATATACTATTTAGTCATATTTGACAACATAATACATTAATACTACAAATTACTCTCAAATCATCCATATTCAGAACGAATGAACAATTGCACAAGCACAATGTGCAGGATATTACCCACAAATAACCATATTTGAGGCATTATGAAAGGTTGTCAATCAAAGTAAGGCATGGGGTGTTTAATAAAGAAACCAGTTCTCAAAGCATCAAACCTTTTATATCGTTTCTTAGAACCACATGGGCAGAGAGCATTCCTACTTATCTGACCACTCTTTGCCAAATTAGTTCGGCCGACATCCAGTGGTGTAGAACCCATTAAATTTTGGACCTACAAAAAAGGTACGATGAGAAACATCAACAATCCATAACTGCCAAAAAAAAAAAAAAATCTTCATGTGACACAATCAAGGAGATCAAAATCTGATGTTAACAGAAGAAGAAAGTGTGAATCTTATATAATGGCATTCAACACTTTTTACAATGAGCACTTTACAAAGTTTTCCAATATAATTCAAAACATTGTTTACAATGAAAAGAACATTAAGGGTAGCATTTGCTAAATGGAGCAAGTCAGATATATCAAACACAACCACATAAAAACTGAAAATAAATGGAGAAAAAATGAAAAGCATAACAAACCTGCTGTGACTGAATTATTATGTCGACACTTAAATATACCAGTTGAGTAAGATGTTCAATGTTGAATAATCTCACACTTTAGTCTTTCTCCAACAACGAGAGGCATTTTTGGATAGGCATTTGGACAAATGCCTCTCATACAGTGGTTGCATAGGGCATGCAAATATTCCAACAGGCATGCATTTGGAGATGCATTTCCCACCAAATCAATACCCACTCAATAAAAACTGCTATTTCTCTCCACCCCTCACTCGCAGCCGTGTTTGCATTTGAGGAGAGAGGGTGTCTAAATTTGCATACCCTCTCTCCTCCAATGCATTTTGCCGCTCCCAAATCCGCGGTCTGTTGGAGACGTTTGCATTGCGCTACAGTGGGTCAAGAATAGGCATTTTTGCATTTGGAATTCCATTTGTGTTCCCTGTTGAAGAAAGCCTAAGACAAAAACCAAACTGCTGTGCCCCCCCCCCCCTCTCTCTCTCCACCTGCAGTAGCACACCTCGCTTTCCTTATGATATAATGTTCTTTATCCACCAGAATGTGCGTACGACTTCACAATACTGATCCCCCCTCCCCTCGACCACCGCCATGTTTGTTTCCTGTAATGTAGCGTCGCTTGTCCCACTTCAATGGCTGGTCGAAGTGGAATTATAGACTATACACAAATCAAATAGCCTACAATCTCGAATTCCCCAAAAGTAGTGTTCTTCATTTCATTTGACACTAATTTAATGTCAGGCTTCTTGGAATTACCTCATTAAACGACCTTGGCAAGGGTTTTCCTTCTTCTTTGAGCTTTGCAATCTTCTTTTGAGCCTCTTTAGCCCATGTGTACTTCGCCAGAATATGCTCCACATCAGCAATCGTGCAGTTGCAGTGCTTAGTCGCATTAATCTTGTCACTGTTTTGGAGCTTCTGCAGAAAAAAAAAATCAATGAATGTCAGAAAAGCACTCATATGCAATGAAAAGAAAGAATAATCAGAGCGCACCTCGCCGGTGGGGTCGATAGCACCTAGGTAGCGCAGTACGGCGGAGTGCTTCTCGAAGACGTTAACGACGGTGGCCTCGCTAGCCCGGCCGGCGACGAAGTTCTTGAATGTTCCCAGCTTCCTAGCCTTCTCCATCGTGTCAGCAAACTCTGCGAATCAAACCCGATCCGCAAGACCAGTCAAGCCGCCGAATCGCCACTAGCCTACCAAGAGGGGGAACCTAAGCAGTGCTCGGGCGCATCATCGACTTACGGATGAGTGTGAAGGAGGATTCCTCGGGCTTCTTGCCGGTGAAGGTGGATTTGATTTTGTCGAACCAGCCGAGGGAGGCGAGGTGCGGGGTTGAGGAGATGCCGCGAGAGGCCGTAAGGAGGTGGAGCGCCGCCCGGCGGGAGGGCGTTAGGATGTGGAGCGCCCGGTGGGAGGCCATCTCCGGTTGGCCGGCGGCGGCCAGGCGCTTGCTGGGGTTTATTGCAGCGACGGCGAGGAGAACGGAAGATGCCTAAGATGTGCTATGCCCATTTGACGGTGAAACACGCACATGTGACGGCCCAAATGAAATCAATAATTGCATTATGCTTACTGAGTACTGACCAGCAGCAACTAGCGCGGTTTTTTAATTTTTAGATTTTTTTTTTGTTTTTACAAAAATATACACCGGTTGGTAACATTTGCAGGGATGGTCGACCGGCGTCCGGGGGCCGGGCGCCAGCCTGGGCGCCAGGTGTGGGGCCCTCAACGGACGACCGTCCGTCCGTCGGACGGAGTCTCCGAGACGGACGGTCGTCTCCGTCCGGAGACGGAGGTGGGCCTGGCGCCCGGAGCCCCGGCGCCAGGGGGTTAGTTAGGGGTATTAGTCAGTTGGCGCCGGGGGTTAGTTAGGGGGATTAGTCAGTGTATTAGTTAGTTAGTGTATTATTTAGTTAGTGTATTAGTGTACGTAGTAGTTAGTGTAGTTAGTGCATTAGTTAGTGTATTAGTGTATGTATTAGTGTAGTAGTAGTTAGTGTATTAGTGTATGTATTAGTGTAGTAGTGCGCAGTTGTAACCCGTTGTAATAACTGGATTTAGTATTTAGTATTTAGTTGAATATGTATTCTGTTATATTTAGTATTTATTTGTAGTATTTCAAAATAGGAAATAGAAAATGGAGAAAGAAAATAGAGCAAAATACTTGTAATTTCAAAATAAATTGGGTCAAAATAAACTGAAGAGGTCCTGGTGAAAGGGTCGAAACGCTAATTTAGAATGCTAATATAATAGGCAAGGTTGAAGCTAAATGGTTAGAATCTAACTCGGATCGGATGCACGAAATTAAACAGCGAGATTAGCGATTAAACGTGAGATTAGCGAGCTAATAAATCAAAAAAAAAATGCCTGGCGCCGGGTGGCTGGGCGCCAGGCCTCTGGCCCTCCGGCCCCGTCGGCCGACGCCGTCTGACGGCGTGGACGGCCCCACACCTGGCGCCTGGGCGCCAGGCCCCTGGCGCCCGGACCTCGGGCGCCGGTCGACCAACCCTGCAAATGTTACCAACCGGTATATATTTTTGTAAAAACGAAAAAAAATCTAAAAAATAAAAAAACGCGCAACTAGCACAGGCGGGGGCTCATATTTCCGTCGCCGAAGGCATTGTGGGCCGCCGAAGTTATTTTTGGGCCCACTCCCTCCAGCTTCCTCACCCCTTTCTCCGGTGTTCTGCCTCTGCCGCCGCTAGGACTGAACAAATAGCTCGGAGCTTAGCTCGCTCGGCTTGTGACTGGCTCGGCTCGGCTCGTTGACAAATCCTAACGAGCTGAGCCAAGAATCTAGCTCGGTACTATAACGAGCCCAGCCGAGCTAGTTTTGGCTCGCGAGGCAAACGAGCTATGCAGTCTAAAACCATACTTGTAAATGTTGCGCTTGCACACTTGCATATTTGCTTTGCAATATGCATACGCACATATTTTCAATTGATGAAATGAATAGCTAATGGTGATGACTAATCACATCTTACTTATCGTTTATGTGGCTATGTGCATGTGTAGTGTGTGGGTATCCATTGGTCTGTCGTTTCATATTTATTTGTATGAACTTATATGATTACGCCAGATATGAGATATGTCATATCAATTAGGCTATGGAATAGCTATTGCACTTATATTTGTTTTAAAATATTATTTATTAATGTACAATTGGCATCAATACTATTTTAATGAGCTGGTTCGCGTGCCTAACAAGCCAGCTCGAGTCGGCAAACGAGCTGAGCCAGTATTCTAGCTCGGTACTATAACAAGCCGAGCCGAGCCGGTTCGTTATCCAGCCCTAGCCGCCGCCCTCTGCACCAACGACACCGCTAACCTAGCGGCGCCGAGCTCCCCTACCGCCACCTTTCCCCTAGCTTTGGCGTCTTCGCCTCCGCCGACAGCTAATCTGGCTTCGTCGGAGTGGCACCGACCGTGACGCCCCAACTGCCGACCCTCCCCGATGGCTATCCACCACAGCCCGACCGACGGCACCCTTGCCGCCGGTCTCAGCCACCCTCCGCCCGCCACCACCGCCTGTCCGGCCGCTGCCCAAGCCCCTCCCAACCCAACCCCGAACCCGAACCCCGGCAACCCCGAACCCTAACCTGGAACCCGGCGGCCGCCTCGTCGTCGTCGTCGTCGGCGGTGGAGGTTTCTTGCAGCAACGGTGGCACAAGTGGTCTGGGCCGCCTCTGGATTCGGCCCACAACGTCCCCGCCGCCGTGTCGCTCCGCTTCGGTGACGCGAGCCGAATTTTTCGCTCGCGCAACAAATAGCTTTCCCGAGCACAAGCCCCAGGCTCAGGCTGCAGATGTCTAGACCTCCAGATGACTATGGAGACTAAACAGGCGGAGCCGTGGAGCACAAAGTAGAGCACCGGTCGCCAAACTGCCGGAGTTGTAGACCTGTAGCTATAGTCCACGGTCGTGCCTACCACCGTCACACGGCCGTGGGGCACTGCCACGTTGCAGTGTGCCGCGTGCCTGGCCCCTGCTGTCGGCCTTTGCAGGCTGTGCGGTGTGGCTTGCTTACCGCCTGCGGGCTGCGCAACTGCTCGCCGCTCGCCAGCGTCGCCGCCTCACCAGCCGCCGTTGGAGCTACGATTTAGGGACGAGCGCGTCGCGTACCAAGGAGAGGACGAGACCGAGTTCTCGATCTCGAGCGATACAGAGGGTAGGCCGATTGGGGACTAGGCCACTAGGACTGGGTGGGCTCCTCGTGGGCCACAGGAGGGAAAAGGCTCGGAAAAAGATAGATGGGCTGAATTGCTATTTGAGGCAGATTAAAATATTTTCCTTGCTATTTACATACACATATGTATTGTGCGTTCATCTAAAAAATATATGTACTAGACATAGTATATTTATATATATACAATGTTTTGCCAAAAATCTTGGGTATTCAACTGATTACCCATGAATCACAGTGTGCCCGCCCTTGCAAGTGATGCATATAACGGGCCTACTATAAATTTAGGCAGAAAAAGTTCATCATGGGTCCTTCAACTTGTAGCAAAGTTCAGGTTTCATCCCTAGACTCGAAAACCACGTATAGTGAGTCCTTCAGCTTGCGAAACCGGCATGCAGTGTCCTCGGGCCAAATCGGCCGGTTTTCGCCGACGTGGATGTATACCCGGCCACATCATCATTCCACGTGTACCTGGCCCACATGTTAGGTTAGCGGACTGTTTTATTCACCCATATACACCGCTGGCCTATCTCATCTCCATTCTCCATTCTTTCCTTCTTTCCCTGAAACCCTAGCCCCCAAATCGAGCGCCATCGGAGCTATGGCTTCCTCCGCAACCTTAGGAGAGAGTGCGAACAACAGATGGTGCTTTGGCGACGGTGGCAGTCGGAAGTTGCGGATCCCATATTGCACCGGACCATTGGGCTACATGCATACATGGCGTGCAAGTGTAGGCAGAAGGTGGCATTGTGGATGGCATGGAGCAACAAGAACCCCAAATGTAGGTATTTGAAGTGTTATCGTGCAAGGTTAAGTGGAAGTTTGATGTTGTGGTTTATGATTTGTCAGTTTTTTCATTCATTTCAACCAAGTTTGGAGAGTCTCTTGTGTTTTTTTAGAGTTGTGGGTTACTAATTTGTTGTAGAGCGGTGGTTGCGACTTCATTGCATGGTATGCGGGGTGGGTGGAATCCCATTTGTTCGTGGACTACTCGTGGATTTGCACGAATGTTGATGGCACTTAAGCATGTTAAACATTATACCACAAGCAACAGTATCGGTGTAGCTTTTCCCCAAGATGAGTATCATGGGTTTGTCAATCGGTGGAAACTACTAATAGAGAATTAACTATCTCAAGCTTAAGGTAAAGCTAAGGTTTAGATGATATCTAATCTACATCTAATCTACCTTTAATTCTACGTCTAATCTACGTCATAGTTAGATGATAAGCAACTTAACATAATCAGAATATCCGAATAGGAGGAACTAAACAGAGTCTAATCAAGCATTAATTGGATAAAAAACAAGCATGATAAGAACATCTATAAGAGATAAGCTACGAGATAACTATCAGTTCAAGGTAGAAATAAGCATGATCAACCCTGCTCGTCATAGCATAATTACCCTCAATCGAGCTTAGTGTTTCCCTCCAACCACTTGTCACATAAGTCAGGGTAATTGATGAGAAGCTCTCATAAGGCATATACTAATGCATAGTCTAATAACATGATCAACATAGCTAGACTTCTAATCACCATGATCACAAGAACAAGCTACGCAACCACATCACTAGTAAGCAAGATCAAAGACCAAGATCGCTAGAAGAACATAGCCCTTAAGAACATGATTCAAGAACTCATGCATCTAGATCAAGAACATGAAGAATTAGAACCAAGAATATGATAATTAGAACAAGATCGTTACTCCAAATAATATTCATATCAAAGTTACAACCATGATCATACCTCAAGATGATATGAAGAGCTTCTATGAACAAGGTATTTCGAGAGCCATGCAAGGCCTCTAATTAGCTCTAGGAACTAGAAGAACCTCTAATCCCTAGCCTAGAACTTGACCATCAGCTCTCATTTGATGAATGTCCCTGTCTTCTACATCTTCTCATCTTGATAATGAATTGGATGCCAGACTCAGGGCCAAGCCTCGCTACTTATACCCTGGAGGAGGTGCTGTAAAAAGGAAACCACGAACTGACTTAAAAAGACCTCGGGTCGACGACTTACGAGGGGGGTCAAGTCAGCCGACCCGTTGCCTTTTTGGCTCCTCTCATGCTCATCTTTTCTGAGGTCATTTTTGCTTGACTTAATCAATAAATGGCCACTGCATGTGGGCCCTAGAACTCTAGAATCTTCGGTATAAGCCAATTTGTGCCAAATCTTCAATGTTTGAGCATGTCTTCATGATTTCCTGAGATCTTTTGGCAAAACCTTCCACATCTTTCCTTATAATGTTGAATCAAAGCAAATCCCTGAAGATCTTCTCCACAAAGCCTCTAGAAGAGGGTAACTCAACCGACCTATGGGGGTAGCGTCGGCCGACCCGAGCTGTTTTTGGGGTTTCTGGGTCTCATCTTTCTCTAGGCTCTTTTGTAAGGAAAATGGCCTCATGTGCCATATTTCCATGATTGTGTTTTGGTGATTGATTGACAACCAACACTTGGACAAATGAACTTGTCTAGATGCACATGCGTAGGTGTTTAGGTCTAAGGGATGAAGAAGAAGAAAAGCAAAAGGGAAGGCCCGAAGGGCCGCCCCAACGGGGGTTCTGCATGGTACGGTCTGTGAAGACCGGACTATTGACCGGACCAAGTATCCCCGAGGAAGTGAAGAACTGAAGGTTTTGAAAGATACACAGACCGAAAGGTACGGTCTAGAAGACTGTCAAAGGAGCGTACCAAATATCCCGGAGGCACCAAACCCTCGGATATGCAGTAAGATACGGTCTGGGAAGACCGTCCATGGACCGTCCCAAGTAACTCAAGGGCGTGCATTTGGAAAGGAAATCAGGATTCAATGGACCGGATGGTACGGTCTCTATAGAGTGAACCATGTCACGAACTAAAGTACAGTGATGAGGGATTTCAGTGACCGCTGGGAAAGTGAACGGACCGGATGGTCTGATCTATGAAAAATGACTAGGGTAGATAGTACGGTCTACACTGCGTCAGCGGCCTGTTGGAGCAATGGCTAGTTTGAGTTTGGGGGCTATATAAGCCACCCCACCCGGTCATTTGAGCGGAGTTGGAGCCACTAGAGATCAGAGCAAGTGTGAGAGTATTCCAAGCATATCTACCACTCCAACCACCATATAGAGCTTAGTGCATCATCCAAGGTATTTAGAGCTTAGAGAGAGTGAGATTGAGAGCTCTTCTTGAGAGTAGCTCCTGCTTGAGCTATTGGAGAAGCCTTGGCTGCAGTCAAGCCACTTATACTCGTTGCTAGACCCTCCTTCCTTCGGGTGGAGCGGTGGCAACAACTTGTGCGGGAATGAGGAGACCCTACAAACTCCGTAGTAAAGAATCTAGCGCCTTGTGATTGGGTGGCGTGGTGGCACTTAGCCTTTGCTTGCCGAGAGCCACTTGGTGGCGAGTGCAGAGGGTGACCGGAAGAGTCTTGGTGACCGGCTCAGATTTTGCTTTTGGTGGCGAGCCCGTGGACGTAGCCTTTTGTGGTGAACCACATTAAATCTCCACTTCTCTTAGGGAGTTTGCATCTCCTTGTCCTTATCTGTTTACTTACCGCATTTACGTTTCCGCATGTTTTTGCTTGTGTGCCTTTAGCTTTCCTAGTTAGTTTGATTAGGTTTGGCTCTAGGTTGCAAGTCTTTTGGGTAAGATAGAGAGCGCATAGATAAACCTTAGACTTAACTATCATGTGTAGGGCGAAATAGGTTTATCTTATGCACTAGATAGCCCTAGGTTTTAGAAGAGCGATTAGCAACCCAATTTACCCCCTCCCCCTCTTGGGTCAGATACCCCGGCACATTCCTTACATCTTCCCCTCTCAATATGAATCATAAATGGAGTCTAAAATATGGCCTTGAAATTTGCAAATTTCGATTATAACACAAGACCAAAACAATATTGCAAATCTCCATTTATCGGAGGTATATATTAGTAAACAATAACATTGAAGCTCATATTCAATGTAAAGCCATGTAAAATGATGCAATTATTTTGTCAATATAGAGCGCCCACAATGATACCTTCTAGGCGCTAAAGAAGGAGAGGGCTGAGCTGAACGACCAACTAAGCGATGTTGTAGGTGACGTTCCCGTCGACAGCGAGGCGCCCGTGGTGACTTCGTCAATCTCAAGATTTAACGGCTTTGTTCATTAAGTGGTAGGTGACGTTTCTGTCGACAGCGAGGCGCCCGTGGTGACTTCATCAATCTCAAGATATGCCGGTCCAGTCTTTAGGAGGTGCTCATAGGGGTAGGGTGTGTGTGCCTACGTTCATAGGGGTGAGTGTGCGTGCGTGTGTGCATGGTTGGGGAGTCCAAAATGTGTTGTGCTGAACCATCTGTTGCTATTCTTCTTTTTTTGAGAAACACAGTACAAACGCACGCACACACACGCACGCACACTTAAATGTGTTGTGCTGAACCATGCCCTAAATGTGTGTGTGTTTAATTTCCAGTGTATGAAGGACTTATGTATGAGTTTATCTATTGGCATGTTCGATGAATGATGACATTGCACAAGTAAACTATGGCACAAATATGTTTTAAATAACATAGGACATGTCTAGCCTGTTTGGCATTACATGGCCACAGAATGATTGAAATAACAAGCACGCCTTTAGTCTAGCATTACATGACCACATAATGATAGAAATAACATAGCACACCTTTAGTTTGGCATAACATGGAATGTAATTAGTTAGACATCACACTAGGACTCATCAACTGTGGCAGCACATGACAAGAAACTATGCCATTACAACTTGGCATTCATGGTTATAGTTGCAAATAGCCCTACCCATTGCCTTGGATTTTGGTAAGTTTGTAGCTGCCTTTTTTTCCTTGCATCACAATGATGGTGAAGAAAAAATTGGTTTTAGTCATAGTCACGTACACAAATAAATGAATCTTACAAATACGTTAGGCGAAGTGGAAGTAGCTCCAATTAAGTCTTGGCTAGCAAGAGTTAAAGACAAGGAGTGTTGCCTCTTTCTAATGTTGCTGCCTGCCATTGTATCAGATTGAGGGATAATGACCATCTGCGAACCTGCAACACTTTGATGCACGTTGAGAACCTTGAGCACTTTGGTTGGTAGCGGTTGTCTAACATGTAGACATCCCAGAACCTGCATTCCATTTGTCACAGATTGATATGTTATGGCCAACTCCCTTGCACTTCCTGCATCTTATAATTGTACCCATCCTAGACATTTTTTGCTTTAGGCTTCTCTTGTGGTTCCCTTCTTCTCTCTGTTTTTGGCTTACCAGGCATTCTAATATAACTTGGAGCCCTCAACTTAGGCATGTCTGATACGTGCCAACTGTGCATTCCTTCAACTGGTTCAAGACAGTGGTTGTATATTTTTTGAACTATTCGACTGTGTAACAATCTACGTAAACTCATCAAGAGAGTTGGCATGAGAACAGAAGAGTTCAGACATCTACCAGTATCTACATGAGTACTCTTTTTTTGCAAGATCTACTGTAAATCTATGATCAAACTACCTAACCTCAAACATATCTGCACCATTACTTATTGCATGCTAGTTCCGAGATTATTTGATGTACATATTCAGTTTCTTAGAAATGTTAGGACAAATTGCACCCTTCCATCTGTCAGCCTTACACCTCTTTTCCTGAATTCTAACTATAACTTTGATTCTTATGTCCTCTAGCATTGTGATAATTGGAAAGAACCTAGCATTTACTATCCACTTATTAAAATATTCACAAATGTTGTTATCCACAGAATCACAATTTCTACCTAACCTGAACCAAGCTTGAGACCAGTGTTGTGGACATGTGTTGAGAATTGCCTAGGCACCAGCTTGAGTTTTTTGGGCTAGCTTAGCCTTGGCCCAGTTGAACAATGCTTGGTTTGGGGCATTGGCGCACAACCCCAGAACATATTTTGCCACTCTTTGTCATTGAATTCCTTCTTCCAATTAGCATAGATATGCCTAGCACAATTCTTATGTTGTGCTTCAAGAACCCATTTTTGAACTACATTGATAACACAAAAGATAACACATGTGTTACTATCATGTCACATGACAAAAGATAGCACAATAAATGAAATATAACCTTTTTCTAGTCTGAGATGATCACACAGTCCTTGCCACCTTCAATTTTGATGTCCCTAGATAATAAGTGTAAGGAACTTGCTCAAAATCTCACTAGCTACAGGGAAGTATTCACCATCTGATGATGAATATGATCAACTTGTTTTTCTACCTTCTTCCTATCACAAGTGTCTTTGCATTCAATAAATTCCTTGCCCTTTTCGCTTGGACTATTGTAAAAGTCTTACAACTTCCTTATGTTTTTCTGTTTCTTCTCTGCTGTCTCGGCGTGCTAGCTGGGGTACGCTTTCAGTACCCTCATTCCCATCTTCTACCCTGCTCTCTCACTGTGCTGGCCTTTCTTTCGTACCAATCTCTTTATCTATCTGGTTCATGTCAACTAGCTCATCCTCAAAGTCACCTGCATTTTGTATTTTGTTGTTATCTTCTTCTACAGTGTCAATATTTGATGAAGCCACTTCGACATATATGTTTGCTACTGTTGGCGTTCCTTAGCCTATTAGATATAAATCCGCAAGCGCACGGAAAACGCGTTGCTTTCACCCAAGAGTATTCCATGGTATCGAATCCACGAGGAACGAGGAGTATAATAATCACACAACACAATGGCCAAACTAGCAAAGCTGGCAAGTAGAGGATAAAAGACAGGAAAGCAGGTTCTCAACAAATGTTAAAGCATCTTACTATACTAAGCATGCAAAGTCTATACTTGTCATGTAAACATAGACACCAAAGCTGCAGAGCCATTGCCAGGCACCAGAGTGCTGATAACCCAGTCGAGAAAGGCGGGCGCTACAGGTTTCGGCTATATCGTCAGCGAGTCTATCTGAACGAACGGGATTGGAATACTGAGAACACAAAAGCTGTCACCTAGTGTGTCTACCAACCAGAGCTGCGTGGGATAGCCGACCAACCAAGGCAAACTCTAAGTATGAACACCGTCATGCCACTCAGAAAGTTTACTACTTACTGGTAATGAGCCAGAAAAGCAAGCACTACTATATAGCCAACACTATAAGCATGCACAAGGTTCCCGTAAACAGACAAGTATAAGACTAAGTATGAAAGTAAAGTAAGAATGAAATAACAAAGATGAGAGACAAGGAACTTTACTCAATCCTAGAACTGAATATCCTGCCTTTGATGATACAAGCCTAGGAGAGAAGAGAAATCCTACTCCCGAACTCTGCACTCACTACTCTCCTTGATACAAGAGGAACTCTCTCTACAAGCTAAGGGAAAGCTTCACTTCTCCACACTATACACTCTACCACTACATTAGTACACTAATCCACACCTCACAAGGGAGGTCTAAGGGGGTATTTATAGTGCTAGGGGAGAGTGAAGGTCGGTTGTGGAGGTTGGAGACGGTTGGAGGTCGGGCGGCTTGGGTGTGGGGCCAGGCAGCCTGGATGTGGGGCCGGGCGGCCCGGTTCCATGCCGGGCGGCCTGGACAACCCTTGGATCCACCGCCTCACTTCATCCCGCGGTCCATATTGCTCCTCCAAGGCGGTTATAGGTCGGTTGGCGGTTATTCTTGTGTGCTTTTGCCTCAACCATTGGATCCTTTTATGTTTCTTCCTTAGCCATTGGATGGAACTCCCCTGGATTGCTGACTTAGCCAATCCGTGGGCTGGATTGATGAAGTGGCAAGGCCTTCCGTGGCATGGTGACTGGTTCTCTCAGATTCCACCGTGGAGTTGTATTTGACACGTTGTCTCTTGTATGCAGGTCGAAGATGGCGGCATTTGGAGAGTTTCACAGGCCGAGCGGCTTGGTGGCAGGCCGAGCGGCCTAGGGCTGAGCCGGGCGGCCTGGGCCCTTAGCCCATATCCATCCCTTCTTCCTGGTTCACATGTTTTCTCCATGTTTTCTATGTTTTTGCACCGTGACATGTGTTCCTGCAAGATCTTTGTACACAACTCGTGGATCCGGTTAATATGTATGAAATTTGCATAAACTTACCCTTGGAACATGAAATATTGGTGGTCGAAATAGGTTATAACGACCGCCAACACCCCCTCCCCACACTTAGACTTTTGCTCGTCCTCGAGCAAAACAAGAGTTACGCATGGTGTAGAGGGCATATGACAACTGTAGCCTCAGCAAGTACAAAGGTTACTCCCAAGTTGGTTCATCTTACCCAGGATTTCAATGGTGGCTACACTTAGATTTTGGGATGTTGAAGCTGAGAACAAGTTTCAGGTGTCACAACAGTTTTCTCCCAGCTAAGAGCAACAGAGGTTTTTCTCTTTTCAAAAGATATAGTGTCCACTCCTTTGTTCTCAAGGTCACCTCTTAATCACTCAAAGGATGAGAATCCTTGTGTTTCCTCTCCTCCTAGTCTAAGTTTTGGGTGGAGTTGAATGAGAGTGAGACTATCTCATCATGTTTGTATCACCAAGTCACAGCAAGTGTCAAATCAAAGAGTATGAATCAAATCAAGAATTTTGGCTATGTGCAAGTGTGGTGGAAATTTATTGGTAAGTGTGCTTTGGTATTCCCCTTTTTGATGCGAGAGAGGGCATGGTACTTTTCCTTCCATTTTTTCCTTTTTCTCATACTCTTTCTCTCTTTTTTTTTCAATTCCATGCCTCTTTTCCTCTCTTTTTGCATGATTGATAATGGGGGGATTAGAATATTGGCATAGCGAACTAGAGGGGGGTGAATAGGAGCACTAAAAACTCAAACTCACGAACCCCCCGATGCAGACTGACAACTACTCCACACAACAAGCGCTAGACACCGTCCACTGAAAGGAAACGTGTCTAGCAGCACTTGGTGTCGCCCACTGAACGGGTACACACCAAGCGAGCGGAAGCATGAGACTCAACGATCACAAGATCGCAAGTCAAGCGAAACAACGACTCTCGCACAAGTGTCTTGTTCGCCACTCAACGCACCGAAATGCGCCCTACTAGAACACAGTAGGTAAAGAGTATGGGCAGCAACAAGAAACACTAACAGCGAGGTCGAAGCAAAAGCCGGGCAGCGAAAACCTCGACGAAACGCACTTCAGCCACCACACAGGCTGCTGCTGGACTGTCCGGTGCCGGTCACCGGACTGTCCGGTGAAGGGCCAGATGGTCCGGTGACTGAGCCGGATGGTCCGGCAGCAGCGGGGCTGGAGACCTAACGCCGGACTGTCCGGTGGCCTGCGCCGGACTGTCCGGTGACGCCGGATAGTCCGGTAGCAGAGCCGGACTGTCCGGTGGGGTCTGAAACTTGAGCCTCTTAGACCCTAAACTTGACCAAACCTTGTCCGATCTTCACGAAATTTGACACAGGCTATCTGAGCCCTATTCCAAAGCTATTCCCAAAAGATCAACTCAAAATGATCGCGGGATTAGTGGAAATTTCAGATCGCGTGAAAAGGCAAGCTTTGGGAAAGAAAAGAGGAAAACTCAAATTCGACTTGCTTGTGGCAAACCTGCAGGTTTGTGATGCACTAGGGCATAATCTCCACGCCCTGGCAAGTCCAAAACACCGGCAAAAGAAAGAATTCACCCTTGGCCAAAGCAAACACCCTAAAGCCAAAGATTGAACCCAAAAACCAAATTAGAGAGGGGAGGAGGAGAGGGCTGCACACAAGCACTTCAATTTTAGAGGAATATTGCTAGATTAATCACGAAATCAAGTGCATACAAAGATCCTACAGCCTACCACCCTTCATCCTTCCCACTTGTGAGAAGAACACTTGCTAGGGGACTCAAATCCTAGTCTAGTGCTCTCTCTTCTCTCTTTGGCACATGGCTGCAAGGAAAATGAAAGCCTAGGGTTTTCTAATGGTGGAAGAGTCACCTAAATGACTAGCCACTTTAGGTATTTATAGCCCTAGGCCTAATGACACATTTTACAAAAAGACCCTTACTCTAGAAAGCCCGGAAGGGGCTAAAACAGAAAAGAACCCGAAATATCGGGGACGGACGACCACAATGAAGACTTCATCTTCTTAGCGTTCACGCAATCTTCGGATGTCCTCCACGTGGCCAGTAGTCCAATCCACCTTTGCACCCCCGGTTTTGAAGTCAGAAACCGGGAAACTTTAGGAAGTCTCCGTCTGGGCCGGACTTGGCCCATCTTCTCTATCTTGGTGAGTCATGGCCCAACTCACCAAGCCTTGAATAGCTTGGGTGGCGGTTTTGAGCCGAAGCTACCAAAGCCTCCCTCGCACGCCTTCGCGCCATGCACTCGGGTTGGAGCACCACGGTGGCACTCGGCTTCTCCAGTCCATCGGAGTTGCCTCACGGTCCATCGGAGGGCTTACACCACCGTTGCTGAACCGCCCCTCCGTGTACCGAGCTCCCATGGCCGACCGATGCTGAGCATTGCCTCTAGTCCATTGGAGGGCTTTTGCCTCAGTCCATCGAGGTCTTCATCATCTACCTCCAGTCCATCGGAGGGCCTTCAGTCCATCGGAGGGCTTGAGCTCGTTGACAATCACTCATCATACCAGGAGAGCAATGAGGCCAGTCCATTGGCTCTCAACAACTTATTGGAACTTTGCGGTATGAACGTGTACGTGATAGCCAAAAGTCATGAATGATTCTAACTCATTTGATGGCACAAGGTTTGACACAGTTCAAAACACTCAAAGATGTCTTTTATATATATTGTATTTGTGGAACTGGTAGTACATATGACTTGAGAACATTGGAGTAGATCCCATTTTTAAAACTTTAACAAAACAAAAACTCTTTGCCTTAGCGGGGGATTACTGCTATGTATCCATGTTACTTATATATCATGAATCAACAACTTAAATCAAAGTGGGTCCCTAAACAGAAGGTATCCATGGGCAAAATTACTTCAACATAGGGAGTAAAATTTGTACGAGCATAGACATAAGCTATCAATATGATCATGTAGAGTAAAATTTATCCAAGTTTCATGTATAGAATGGAATGTATGGACCAAAAATTGAAATTTTTGCAAAAATACCTGGTCCTTGTGCAGGGTCGGCATGAAGATGGGCCAACTCAGCCCAAGACTGAGCCGAGCGGCCTGACATGTGGGTCTTTCGACCCTTGCACCGATCATGTTGCATGGAGAAGTGCTTTGGGACACCATTTCCGCGTGTGGTACGTTTTTCACCGTCGTGACAGGCCGGGTGACCTGAGTAGGTGCCGGGCGGCCTGGGTGCCAGGTCGGGTGGCTCGGGGTGGAGCCGGGCGGCCTGGGTTCGACTCGGTTTGTCCCAAATTTTTGTGTGCAGCGCTGTCAAACCCTGTACATCGTGTTTCTTCGTTTGTTTCTACAGGGTTAGTGATGAGAGACGGGGGAGGCTAAGTGCAATCCTCCTCCCCACACTTGAACTCAAAGTAGGGTAAACAAAAACTTTATCGAACTAACATTAAGATTAAAATAAAACAAAGAAGATAGGCGCAGTTCATACAAAGAAAGAAATAAAATAAACTAAGCACTAAGAAAACAAAAGGGCGCCTATACTAAAAATTTATTCTAACGCCCTGGGCATCTATGGCATAGGTAGATGTCCGGATGCCCAGTGGCGTTGGCAAGGCGGCGGAACTTGGAAGAGAAGCCCTTCCTAAGGATTTCTATTTTATCATTGATCTCCCACTTCCAAAGTTCTCCTTCTGCCCAGTGTTCTTCAAGATGATGAACCTTTTGTTCATGGCTGCGAGCTCCGCCTTGAGAGACTCAATAGTCTCTTCCTTCCCCTCCTCCTCCTTATCTGATTCTTCAAAATGTCCAGGAGGAGCCCGGATCGGAGGGGGGCTTGATGGTCTTCTTCACGGTCCTCCTAGGGGGAGTAGAGTCGATGGACTCATCAATTGATGCGTCCCCCCTAAGGACGTTCTCCCTGTGCTTCGGGATCAAAACCTTCCCCCACCCTCCATTGGAAGTAGGTCCTCCCCAGATGGTGTAGGATGGCGACCCCGGACTCTTGGGCTCTCCATTGCCCTCATCCTTTATGGAATCTTTCGAGAAGAGTTTCTGGATAGGCACCGCCTTAGGAGTAATCTTCCCGACGTTGGGACGAGGTGAATCACCCCAGAACGTCTTCTTCGCGATGGTGCGCGCGGGAGATAGCCCCCGTGCCGGCCTTCCCGCATTGCGTGAGCGCGCAGGGGAGGCCGGGCGACCCCGCTCTAAGCCGGGCGGCCTGGCATCAAGCCGGGTGGCCTGGGGTGGAGGCCGGGCGGCTAGAGGAGTGACGTCTAGTACCATGGAAGGGTCGATCTCATGGTTGGATCGCGGCGTGTAGGTCGCCGTGGTGCCGGATGTGATGGCAAGGCTCTTGGGAGAGGTGTTGTTGGAGGCCATGACTTAGGTTTTTCGCAGGGACGATGAGGAGAAGATAAGAGTGGCTGGACGGGGAAGAACTCTCGGGTTTAAGTCATGGAAGGTCATCCTCATCTACTCAACTGAACACCGGCAGCTTAGGGATCAGTTCTACTCGAAGAATTTCGAATAGAGGCGGCCGGGCGACAAAATTTGAGGTGAGGCGGCCTCGCCTAGGTCTGGCGGCTCGGCACTGAGCCGGGCGGCTCGGCTAGGAGCCGAGCGGCTCCACCAGGGGGTCGGGCAGCTTGGACCTGCCTCGCCGACTCTGGTTTGGCAGACCAAAAGTCGGTTTTGCCCTTCTAGGTGGACTGAAAACCCTTTTTCATCGTGATGTGTCAGCACTTTGTTGAGATTTCGGTGGTATGGAAGCACAAGGTGAGATAAGACAGAAAAGTGGGGAGCATGGTAGTGTACATGGCTCGTTTAAGGTCGTCGCTAGACCATGGACGTGTGATCATGCCGTTCCTTGCAGCTCGTAGACGTCCACCTCTTCGAGCTGAGGCATTTCGGACTCAAGGAAGACTTTTAAGCATTGCCCTTTCGCTTTAAAGACATTCCCATCTTCGTCCTGGAGGGTGATGGCACCATGATTGGCGGCATCAAGGACCAAAAAGGGTCCTTCCCACTTACTTCTAAGCTTACCATGACCAAACAAACGAATGCGACAATTAAAGAGTAATACCTTATCGCCTTGTTTGAATGTCTTGATCTTGATACGCTTATCGTGCCATCTCTTGGTTCGCTCCTTGTACAGCTTGGCACTGTGGTAGGCCTTCTCCCTTCATTCCTCCAATTCAGCGAGTTGGATCTGACGTCGAACTCCTGCCGATCGGAGATCCATGTTCCACTTCCTTATCGCCCAATGCGACTTGAACTCGAGTTCTACTGGCAGGTGACAAGTCTTGCCGTACACCATCTGATATGGTGTCATGCCAATGGGAGTTTTATATGCTGTGCAATATGCCCATAGAGCATCGGGTAGCTTGGATACCCAGTCTTTTCCCATAGCTTCGACAGTTTTCTGCAGGATATTATTGATCTGCTTATTTGATGTCTCAGCTTGGCCACTTGTCTGTGGGTGATAAGGAGTAGCAACACGGTGGTCCACACCGATTTCTACGAGGCACCTCTAGAATCTTTTGTCAATGAAGTGTGGGCCTCCATCACTGATAATGGCCCTTGGCGTACCAAATCGAGGAAATATAGTGTCATAGAACATTCTGATAGAATGTCTTGAATCTGCCGCGGAACACGGCAGCGCCTCTACCCACTTTGACACATAATCCACTGCGATGAGGATGTACTCTTTGTCTCCACACTTGCGAAATGGCCCCATGAAGTCTATGCCCCACACATCGAATACATCGAGTTGAAGGTTGCCGGTGAGTGGCATAGCGTCCCTTGGATTTATGTTTCCTTGTCGTTGGCACCGTGGACACCTTCTTACAAACTCTTTGGCATCATCGTACATATTTGGCCAGTAGAATCCACTTTGCCAAATCTTTGCATGAGTCCGGTAGGCTCCATAGTGACCTCCGTAGGAAGATGAATGGCACCTGTCAAGGATCTTGGGGATTTCACAAGCGGGAATGCAACGACGCAAGAGCCTGTCTGCGCAAAGCTTGTATAGGTAGGGGTCATCCCAGAGATAGAACCGGCTGTCATGGACTAGTTTCCTCTTGTCAGCTTCTTTAGGTACGTATCCTATGACCATGTAGTTGACCAGATCTGCATACCATGGTTGGGATGTCGTAACCTTCAGAAGTGTGTCATCTCTCATATAATGATCAATGACAAGGATGATGTTTCTTCAAATTGCATTATTGAGAGATGATCAACAACTGAATTTTCTACTCCTTTCTTATCCCTGATCTCGATGTCAAACTCTTGAAGTAGCAGGACCCACCGTATTAGTCGTGGCTTTGCATCTTTCTTGGTGAGGAGGTATTTGAGAGCTGCATGGTCTGTGTATATTATGACCTTGGCTCCTACCAAGTATGATCTGAATTTGTCAATGGCAAAGACAACGGCTAATAACTCTTTTTCGGTGGTGGAGTAGTTCAGTTGCAGGCCAGTCAGCGTCTTGCTAGCATAGGATATGGCATGATGTTTTCTATCTTTGCTCTGGCCTAGGACTGCTCCTTCAGCATAGTCGCTGGCATCGCACATGATCTCAAATGGAGCATTCCAGTCTGGTGGTTATATGATGGGTGCTGTGACAAGAGCTTTCTTGAGTGTATGGAAGGCTTCTAAGCAGGCATCGTCAAACACAAAGGGTGTATCCTTAGCCAACAGGTTGGTCAGTGGTCGGGCAATAAAGGAGAAGTTTTTGATAAATCTGCTGTAAAACCCAGCATGACCGAGGAAGCTTCAGAGTGCCTTGAGGTTTGCTGGAGGTGGGAATTGCTCAATAACTTCAATTTTTGCGTGGTCCACCTCTATGCCTCTCTCTGAAACCTTGTGTCCTAGGACAAGGTCTACTTCTTTGCATCTCTAGAGAACCTTTTCTAAGTTCTCAAGACATCCATCAAAGGTCTTGCCATAGACTGGGAAATCGTCCATGAATACTTCCATTATGTTCTCTATAAGGTTAGAGAATATGGCCATCATGCAACACTGGAACGATGCTGGAGCATTGCATAGCCCAAATGACATTCGCCGATAGGCAAAAGTGCCATAGGGACAGATGAGTGTGGTCTTACTCTGGTCATCTGGGTGAATGGGGATCTGGTGATAACCAGAGTAGCCATCAAGATAGCAGAAGAAGGAGTGATTGGCCAGTCTCTCGAGCATTTCATCAAAGAAAGGAAGGGGGAAGTGATCTTTCTGGGTGGCTGCATTGAGTTTTCTGTAGTCGATACACATACGCCATCCGGTGACAGTGCGCTGAGGAATTAGCTCATTGTTCTGGTTCTTCACAACTGTCATTCCTCCCTTCTTTGGTACAACTTGGATTGGACTGACCCATTCACTATCTTGCACTGAGTAGATGATACCCGTGTGTAGGAGTTTAAGTACCTCCTTCTTGACTACCTCTCTCATCGCTTCGTTGAGTCTTTGTTGAGGTTCCCGTGAGGGCCAGTGCTCGGTCTCCATTGGGATGCGATGAGTGCACAGGTTCGGACTGATTCCCTTTAGATCTTGGAGTGAGTACCCAAGCATTGATCTGTACTTCTCCAAGACTGCGATTAATCACCGGCTCTCATTCTCGGTCAGCTTGTCGCTGATGATTACCGGTGTGTCCGGATTCCTGTTGAGGAAGGCATATTTCAGGCCAGGCGGTAGCTGTTTGAGCTCAATTTTTGGGGGGTCAGACTGCAAGGATTCATCTAGTTTCTCAAACTCAAGCGGCTCTTCTACCGCACTGAAGTTACTAGCCTCTTCCTCTAGGCTTTGTTGATCTTCCTCTTCCTTAAGTGAAATACCCATCACTTCTTCTAGGAGATCAACCTCTGGCTTAGCTTCCGTCTTGGTGTTCAGTGCTCAACTCATGCCAACTTCGAACACTTCTTTGCCAAACTGGAGCTGTAGGTGCCCTGGAGTTGCTGTAGTTTTGATCAGGGAAGCAATAGGGATCCCAACCAGTATGAGTGGCATGGGTTCCTCGAGTATGTCGAAGACGTGGAAATCTAAGAACATCCGCTTGTCCCGTAAGGTTACTGGTATGACCTTGATAACTCCATGATTTTCCAACGATTCATTCTTGTTCCACTTCAAGCGAATGTTGGATTTTGATCATGGGAGAGTGGGGAAATGAGTGTCTACAACATATTTAGGAATGATGTTCACCCCAACTCTTGGGTCGTACAAGATATCTTGTGGAAACATGTTGGATACATGGCCAGAGACGAGAGATGGTCCTGGGTAGAACCTAACCATTTTTGTGTTGAGTCGTCTCTCTTCTAGCCATTCCCGATTCAGCACAGCTGTAAGCCAGAGAAGGTCCTCTCTCATTTGATGTGTTTGTTCTAGGAGTAGATATGCTGGTTGAGAGGTCCTTTTGAAGCGTTGGCTTTCTTTGGGCAACCGAGATATTTTGCCAAAACCCGTTAGTAGCTTGTCATCAAACGAGAACGGGGGAACCGACGGAGGATTCGTCACGGATTCACTGACCCTTTCAGTGTCCTGTGACGTGCTAGGTTCGGGGACATCTGTGATCATGAGAGTTTGTGGAGATGGGGTATGGGTATTCTGGCTCTCATCTTGGTAGCTAGGTTCAGGTGGATCTTGTGGATGTGGGCGTGGTTTCTCGATTATGCCATCAGAAGCTTTTTCAAGGATTTTATCAAGGACTCTTCGTCCTTCTGAGGCAGATAGGTGAGAAAATGATCCTCCTGAAGCTAAGTCCAAACATAGTCCTGCGCCTGGTAAAAGGCCTCGGACAAAGTGCTGCAAGAGCATGGACTCTTGGATCGCCAGATCTGGGCCGGATGCGACCAGACCGGTGAAACGTGACCAGGCTACCACCAAAGTCTCGTCGCTTCCTTGACAAAAGTTGAGAACTTCACATCGGAGGTCAACAACTCGATTTGGTGGGAAGAAGTGCAGATAGAATTTGACTTGGAGTCTCTCCCAACTCCCTTCTACTGCACCGACTGCTCGGTTGTACCACGATTTTGCTGCTCCCATTAGTGAGAACGAAAATAGCAACCATCGGAGGGTTTCTCCAGGCATGCTCGAGATGGAGATACAGCTACAAAGCTGCTCGAACTCTCAGAGGTGTGTGTAGGGACTCTCTGATTCCAGTCCTGCGAAGGATTGGTCCCAAACCATGGCTTATCAAGTCGGGACGTAGCTGATAGCCATCTATGATGATGGGGGCGGATGATGGTGGAGGCTCCAGAAAATTGACCTTCGGAGCCGATAACTCGCAGATAGGCGTGTGATCCATGGGGTGGTATGGTGGGATAGTGGTGTAGTGGTTGTATAGTGGGAGATAGGATGACCTTGGTTCTGTGTTAAGATAGCTACCGTTCCCCGGCAACGGCGCCAGAAAAGCTTGTTGGCGTTACTTAGCCTATTAGATATAAATCCACAAGCGCACGGAAAACGCGTTGTAGCCTTTCACCCAAGAGTATTCCAGAGTATCGAATCCACAAGGAACGAGGAGTATAATAATCACACAACACAATGGCCAAACTAGCAAAGCTAGCAAGTAGAGAATAAAAGACAGGAAAGCAGGTTCTCAACAAATGTTAAAGCACCTTACTATACTAAGCATGCAAAGCACTATACTTGTCATGTAAACATAGACACCAAAGCTGCAGAGGCACTGCCAGGCACCAGAGTGCTGATAACCTAGCCAAGAAAGGCAGGCGCTACAGGTTTCGGCTATATCATCAGCGAGTCTATCCGAACGAACGAGATTGGAATACTGAGAACACAAAAGCTGTCACTTAGTGTGTCTACCAACCAGAGCTACGTGGGATAGCCGACCAACCAAGGCAAACTCTAAGTATGAACATCGTCGTGCCACTCAAAGAGTTTACTACTTACTGGTAATGAGCCAGAAAAGCAAGCACTACTATATAGCCAACACTATAAGCATGCACAAGGTTCCCGTAAACAGACAAGTATAAGACTAAGTATGAAAGTAAAGTAAGAATGAAATAACAAAGATGAGAGACAAGGAACTTTACTCAATCCTGGAACTGAATATCCTTCCTTTGATGATACAAGCCTAGGAGAGAAGAGAAATCCCACTCCCGAACTCTGCACTCACTACTCTCCTTGATACAAGAGGAACTCTCTCTACAAGCTAAGGGAAAGCTTCACTTCTCCACACTATACACTCTACCACTACATTAGTTCACTAATCCACACCTCACAAGGGAGGTCTAAGGGGGTATTTATAGTGCTAGGGTAGAGTGAAGGTCGGTTGTGGCGGATGGAGACGGTTGGAGGTCGGGCGGCTTGGGTGTGGGGCCGGGCGGCCTGGATGTGGGGCCGGGCGGCCTGGTTCCATGCCGGGCGGCCTGGGCAACCCTTGGATCCACCGTCTCACTTCATCCCGCGGTCCATATTGCTCCTCCAAGGCGGTTATAGGTCGGTTGGCGGTTTTTCTTGTGTGCTTTTGCCTCAACCATTGGATCCTTTTGTGTTTCTTCCTTAGCCATTGGATATAACTCCCCTGGATTGCTGACTTAGCCAATCCGTGGGCTGGATTGATGAAGTGGCAAGGCCTTCCGTGGCATGGTGACTGGTTCTCTCGGATTCCACCGTGGAGTTGTATTTGACACGTTGTCTCTTGTATGCAGGTGGAAGATGGCGGCATTTGGAGAGTTTCACAGGCCGGGCGGCTTGGGTGTGGGGCCAGGCGGCCTGAGCCAGAGCCGGGCGGCCTGGGCCCTTAGCCCATATCCATCCCTTCTTCCTGGTTCACATGTTTTCTCCATGTTTTCTATGTCTTTGCACCGTGACATATGTTCCTGCAAGATCTTTGTACACAACTCGTGGAACCGGTTAATATGTATGAAATTTGCATAAACTTACCCTTGGAACATGAAATATTGGTGGTCGAAATAGGTTATAACCACCGCCAACAGCTACCCCTCCCCAACAGTGAAATCTGACATGAATTGGCATACTCTATCATCAACCAATACTCTCAGTCCATTGTCCAGCTCTTTTCCAAGGAGTAGCCAATGCAACAAAGTGCTATCATGCACACCACGATGATCACGCAGGTGCCCCAAAACTTATAGAAAAGAAACCTTATCTATTTCTAAGTATGACATTTGCTTCCTATCCTCCTAGGTAATGCAATTTGTTCCATCATTTAAAAACTTTCCATTGGAATGAAAACGCACTGTGAGAGTATCAAGTGGATCTATGCCCCTAATCTAAACCACAATCAATTTTGACCTAAATCAGTTACATGAAAGAGATTTCAAACATAATCCATGTATTCACCACGATTTGCCCCACACATGGATGCAAATCAAGAAGACTACTAATAGTAAGAGCTTCAAGAATCACTTACCTGTAGGGGCATAGATCTCCCTCTTGTTCTCTCATCAACAAGCAGCAGCGGCGGCCACCGATTGCGCTCGATTTGGGGTCTAGGATTTTTGGGGAAAAGGCAAGGATAGGGAATAGAGCAAAGATTGGCTGGCAATGACTAAAATGGTACATTAACTTGACATGTGGGCCTAGGTACACGTGGAATGATGATGTGGCCGGGTATGCATCCACGTTGGCGAAAATCAGGGTCGGTTTGGCCCGAGGATGCTGTGTACCATTTCACAAGTTGAAGGACCCGCTCTACCTGGTTTTTGAGTCTAAGGACGAAACCTAGACTTCGCTACAAGTTGAAGGACTCGTGATGGACGTTTTCCAATTTAGGCTGTTTGTAGCAGGGTGAAAGGAATGCAAATAATGGACCTACTACAGACAATACACATGTAGAATATATATGGTAGGATATATGGTCTGCTAGAGATAGGATTAGTGCAGCCGATCACGTTGAACATTGGAAATGGCTAATGTGGATGCCAGTGTTATTAGCTGAGTCCCCTAGCCCTCTACGTGGAAAGATGAGTAGTTATATGCATCCATATATGGGGTTCGTGGGCATAGAAATGTGTCACATGAGCATCATGCAATGGCACTGATGCAACTGACTATGGGAACCCACAACTAGATTCTATAGGCCTTCTACTGAGTTGGCACAATGTGGTTTTGTAATTAACCTTGGAGGTTATCAAATTGAAAATTCAAGGGGTCAAATGTTTCCACAACAAATTGATCTACATATTAGTCCAGTTTGTTTGATGATCATGTAGTGGTCCAAGTAGAGTTTGCACATTCTAGTTTTGTAGATCATGCGCCACTAGTACTTCCTAATTATGAGATAAGAAACATTGGAAGAGCGCTACTGCATAGTATCTAGTGTAAGTGGACTCATGTTGTTGTGTACCCAACACTAATGGATGGTTTCTGGCTCTAGTTCAAGGAAAGATGCTGAAGCTAACAACTCTTGTGCAAGGGATGTTCTAGATTCCACAACTATTGAAGCTAGGGGCTCTTGACCAAAGAGTGTACCAGGTGACATCAATAGCTGAAGCGAAGTGCTCTTTTGTGGATAATGCATTAGGTGGACCAAAATGCTAAACCCAAGGCTGCTTCTGCAAATGATGCATTAGGTGCAACCAAGAAGACAATAAAAAAAAAAGATGTTGTCAAGTGTTAGTCAGAGAAGCAACAACTAGGGAGCTGCACAACCTCTGCTACATCAAAGAAGTTCATGAAGGTTTTGGGCCCTCAGAGTTTAGATAAGCAATAGCACGCAACCAAAGGCTCTAAGATGTCTGATGATGCTTTTGAAGCAACAAGAAGGATGGGGGAAATCTTGGACGAAGAGCAACTCTAAATTCAATTTGGACAACCAATGCAAACACGTGTCAAACTAGAGAGCATTGGACCATGTGTTGCTCTTCATGCATGAAAAGTTATAATAATATCAAGAAGAGCGGGATAGTGGTCCAATTCAAGTTTACACATTACTTACATGATGCACATATAGAGTGTCTTGTGTTGTGATTTAATGATCTATATGACCTCTTCACTCTTGATACATTGGATCGGTCACTTGTATGTTCTTTCACATTTCAAGTTTCAATTCCTCCTACTTCATTTTACATATTTCAATTACATGGTTACTGAATGTTGGGTCAAACAATATTTGTTTTAATTGAAACAAATATTAGCTCGAAATCTAAATTCCTAGTGAATATTCTTTGTAGATGCATGATGTTAGAATCAAAGGCAAATGTCTCGCCTATGGGATTCCAAGGCACTTAAGATGTTGTCTATGATTACCATGGACATTGATAGCTCTTCTATAGGAGAATATGTTAAAGGCCCTTGGCACCTTATCTAACACAAAGTACATCATGTTCAATCATAACACTGGCCATTGGATTTTACCGGTATTCATCTCCGAAGTAGTAGAAGGTCTTGTACCTAGATTCCGATATGAACATGGAAATAATCATAGCTAGTTGAATGGGTGCTTGAAGAGTGAGTTCGTTGCTAACCTTTTTTTTATTGAACTATGTGTTTATGTCAGTTGGAGAAGAAATAGGAAACATCAAACAAAAAATTGGCACATGCCATTTAATTAAGTCATTGCACGGTACAACGCAAATATTTGTACGGAATGTCTTAGTTACCATCAATGCACACTAAATCACTTGTTTGTTTCATCACTTTAATAATTTTAGCACCACCAACAACCGCCTTGCAACACATGTGACATGTGGCTCTTACAATGCCTACCATATGATGGCAATAATGGGATTAACAAATTTGCAAGAGGAAGAGGTACATCTGTTAATTTCATTACAATTTGGTGCCTAGATCATCCTTGATGAGTACATCACTCCTATATATGAGGGCGTATTATAAGAGCACATGCACAACAATTGAACCAACAGGTGAGCTCGTTCCTAAGCGTCCATGCCAAGTTGAAGGTTAAGTCTAACTTGAATTCGTGCTCGTCTCGGCCCCCAGGACCAGACTGCACCAAATTTGATGCCTAGGATGCATACGGACTCCATTTTCTACGTTCTACATATGTATGGAAATATAATTTCATAAGCTTTCAGATGGCACCAGTGTCACCTCAAAATTCCTTCGGAGGCAACAGCAAACGTCAAAACAAGTGAGCGTGCAGTATCTGCTTGTTGTTGCATCACTGTCTTTTGGGCCTTTGGTCCGTGTATCGTAAGAGAGCCCATTAGGGGCACGTCTAGGGGTTATAACTCGACCCTGAACCCTTTATAAACAGTAGCTGCCACTAAGTTAGGGTTTGAGTTTTGCTTAAGAGTTTTCTATCGAGAACAGTTTGCCATGTATCAGTTTGTGAAACCCCAACTCGTGCAACTCAATTGAGATTTGCAAATTTTCTGGTTCTTGCTTGTGTTCTCTCGGTTGCATTGCAGGACGATAGCCTTCTTGGTGAGGTCGATTGCGCGCATCACGTGGTCGATAACCACCGGAGCGGTGGTGTAGTGATTGCAAGGATTCAGACTTTCTGCTCAGAGCCTTCTTCACCAACGTTGAGTTCTCCACCCCTAAATCGAATTATCTATCAGAAGCTTGGGCATACTCTTAGCAATCCTATCTACATATTTTGAGTTCAAACTCTTTTAGGTTTATCATTTAACAAACAACTTCACTGGAACTTGAAGTCCTGATATCACCTATCCACATGAGTATAATGTGTGCCATATGAGAAAAGGTGTCCTAATTAGTGTCCAAGGCCATCAACACCAGAGGCGAGTTCCATTGTGACAATACACCAATGTGAACAACTATGTGAACTACTGAACTGTGTCGTCTCAACAATTTGAAGACGTTTGAGTTGGGATGTCGTGAACTGTAAACTTATATAATGATGCATTTTGTGTGCTGTGGACAAGTGCTATGTGATCTCTTAACAATTTATGTTGTTGTGACTAATTTGGTCTGTGATGTGAACCATGTGCTCATATCGTTGTTATTTGATTCAATGTGCATGGTGCAATGCAATGGGAGCTCAATACACCAATGCAATGTGAAGAGTATCTCAAGTATAGATGTGAGTTAAGCATACAAGTCTGAAATAGAAGATCGAGATGCGGGTCTTATATGTTCCAGCACAGACACATTCTCTACATAGGTCCGTGTGTGATGAGTGTAATCACATACTGATGAGGACACGCCTACGCTGTCCTGTACGATTTTCCCAATCTTTCACGGTATGAAACGGAGAAAAATATATATATTCTCATGTGAATATCTTTGAGCTGCAAATAATAGCAACAATTCTTCTTCTAGCTCACGCGTATAGCAGGAATAAGATACAAGATTGCAGCGGCCAGTATTTCAGCGGTAATTAGTACACGAGTAATCACACCAAAAAGGTGTTCTTATATTAATTTCTCCAAGCCGATAGTATCCAAGACAATATACGGGCACTGTAGGAATAAACAAAATAATTCCTATTGTGATAGAACAGCAGCAGAGGGCAGAACGAATTCAATTCAAGACTAGAAGTATTTGCTCAGAATTATATAGTTCTATAACTTGCATAGATTAATCAAGCGGATAAATGAGAATATTTGATCCGATCAACCAGCGATAGTAGCAGAATTTCAGAAATTTATCTTGACGCCAAACACAGGTGCTCAGCTCACGACAATAATCATAGACCAAAATTCAAGTAACCCAAACAATTACGTTTGATCAAGCAAACACAAGCGATAGAAATAACGGAGGGAATCAGCTAACAATGGATGATTGCAATCCAAACCGTAGATGTGTTCTTCCATCCGCGGCAGCGAACCACGATCAGAAGATGAGAATTTCAAAAAAATCTAGAGAACGTCCAAGTAGCAGCGATCGCACACCGACGCAAATCCACACAGGGATCCGGAGCTATAATCGTCGATACGAAAAAACCTAGAAAACCATCACTAAGCTTTAAGAAGCGACGGCTCACCGGAGAAATAATATCCACCAAAATAAAATCCAACCTCGCTGGAGGGCACGCAGGCCCTAGGCATAAAAGGCACACAAACCTGCCGACGGGTGACTCTGACTCAACCAACTTGATTGGACTCAACTAACAGATACGTGACCAGACCTACTGTGCACGCAGGCACCGGTTAGACTCACACAAGTGCACGCAGGCGCAAAAAAGCAAATAAACACTCGGATTCCTAATTGACTTGGTAGCCAAAATAATGTGACACAACCTTGCTAGGTAATGCATGGAAATAATAAAATATACCGGCCAGTGTGCTAATCACGTTAGCTTGTATGAATCTCAACTTGCATGCTTCAAACGTGCCGTTCAAAATAACCAAGTTTCACTCCCGTGCACATTATCCATACTTATAAATCTTTAGCAAGCTTTCATCCATTGAGGTAGACAATATTGGAGCCAATATAAATATATTGTTTCTTTGTCATATTCTCTTCAATGTTGTTAAGAAGTGCCGCTTCTCTAAAATATATCTTTGATGATATGCCACCACCGGTAAATATTTTTTTCTTGCCCTCCCTATAATTTTCATCAAACAGAAAAAAGCCAAACCGAATACCAGATGACCTTAGATATTTACCAACAGTGTTTCTTGGACCAATAGAAGACTGTGAACAAGTTGATTAATCATGGGCTCAGTGTCAAAAAAAAAAAAACCATGGGCTCTCGTGCTTGAAACAAAGCCGTCCTCGGCTTTGAGATATTTGCACCAACAAATACATGCACATCTCTTACAATATTGAAGTTTACTTCAAGGTTGATACCTTCTTCCTTTACGAGTTGAACTTCTTTCTCGCTGTCCACCTTCATCATATCTCCAGAAAAATCATAATGGCTAGCAAATGCTTTGAAAGAATTACCAATATCATTTTCTGAAAATTTGCTATCAATATCAGATGTAAAAAGAGGCCATGACTGGAATATCTTCTGTAACATTAGCAGTAACTATTGAAGGAGGGTCAAGCGCATGACAGACTTTGGCATAGTGCTTTTCTCTCAGGAAGCATCATCTTATTAATGTGAATTGCAAAAATTGTAAATAATATTGCTAGCGGGCTGCCAGATAAAAACTAAATCTCGTGCTTCAAAATTAAATTATTTTACCTTTGTTGAGGCAATTTTTATCCAAAGCTAAAAGAAACAGCTATGGAACTAGTGTCCTTTGTAAGAAGTGATTTAATTAGTTTTCATATATCGGACTTTTGAAGCGGTCGGAAAAAAAAAAAAAGAAGCCACGATTCAACTGCGCAGATGATGTGGGATAAGAGAAAGCCCATTGCAAAGACGTCAAATCACATGTTTCAGTTGAGTGTCAGATTATCCACAAAAGCACAACGAGAATAAAGCCAAACACTCTTCCACTATACTCTCTCCGTCTCTCCAAAATGCTCGTCGCCAATTTCGATTTCCGTATATAGTAAATCGTTTGTCTTATTCAAAAAATATTTATAAATAATTTTTATTTTTTATAACTACGTTTGTAATATGATTACAAACATAATTGTTAAAAAATAAATGAAATTTTCAAATATTTTTGAATAAGACAAACGGTTTTTCGTACACTGAAATCTATGCACGTGAAGCTTTTTTGGGATAGAGGGAGTATATAATTAGAAACTAGGACGTCGTGCGTGTGGCTAGCAGAATACTAGAATCAAGGTGCCAAACCAGTGGTAAAAAGGAAAAAAGATTCCCCATCAGCACACGGTATATATACAGGCATAGAAGCCCATGGAGGAGAAACAAACAGAGGCGATAACCAAGTAATAGTAGTGGAAGTGCAACTGAAGAAGACGAACGAAGTACGAAGAACTACGACCTCGTTTCCACAGGCGCGCAAGCGAGGGATCTAGGCTGTTGGTTCCCCAGGTTGCAGGGCGAGCCTCTCCTTGGCGTCTACAAGCGCCTCTTCGAGCTCGCCCCACACGGTCTCCAGCCACTCCTGCTCCTTCTTGACGTCGCCGGCAGCGGCGCGCAGCCTCCTGCGGACGGCGCCGGCGCCCTTCCTGGTGTAGCGCGGCGCGTCGAGAGCATCAGCGATGTGAAGCGGCGGCGCGTCGTCGACAGGAGCGGCCGGCGGCGGCGCCCTCCTTGAAGCACGCCGCTTGCCGCGGCCGCGGGACGCCGCGGCGATCTCGTCCTGCAGCGCGACGCGCTTGGAGTCCAACCGGGACAGCGTCCGCAGCACGTCGCCCAGGAGGTACTCGATGTCCTCCGCGCGCGCGTCCGGCGGGAGACCGAGGAGCAACCCCTTGACACCGGCGTGCTTTGGTGCCCCGTTCACCGCCATGGTACGGTACGCGAGATCGATCGCGCGCTTTGAAAGGAAACTGGCGACGACGTGGGTTAATTGGGTGGGAGTGCGACGAGGATGATGAGAGAGGAGTAATCGGCGGTACGTAATATATAGACGGCGGATCTATCATGAATCAGTGTGAGTGGGCATGATGAGTGATTGAGTGATGCGTCGGCACTCGGCGGTTATGCGTACGTACGTGCATTACTACGGCCGCCATGTTCGCACTCGGAAGTCGGAACGTGAAGGGGCACGGTCACCACGCCTGCTTGCGGTTGGAGCATTTGCATAGCCGCGACGTTCTATGCTGATAACCGCTGGCGCTACTCATTGCTTGGTCGCGCAATACAAATATATGTATTTTTTTCGAAACACACGCTCACACACATATATACTCACCAGTTTGATATGCAGGCACACTCCAGCACCAAGATGCATCCCTGTAACACTGAACCGAACCGACGAGGTTGAGAGCACGTACAATGGGAGGTGCTTAGAGATGTGCTTAGCGAAAAAACCGGTTTATTCTCACCATATCACTACCTGGTGTTTAAATTAAAGGATGGATGAGGTGTTTAGATAAGCATCGGTGCTTAATGAGTGCTAAGAGGGTGGTTGAGTCTATCAAAGCACCTATTTGCATTATAGGAATTAACTTTTCTAGTGATGCTTAAGGTTGAGTCTATTTAAGCACCTGTACGTAAACACCTTGCATTGTACATGCCCTGATGAAGTCATTGCAAGCATCTCGCCGTTGATGAAAACATCGTCTATCACTGAAACAACTAGGCGAATAACCATAGAATAAATCTAGAAAAATACGAGCATATGTGTCGCTCAAGACTTGAACTTAGATGGACAGGTTCCAGTATAAGTAACCTAATAACCAGCCATGTATTGTCATAGCTCATTTCCTGGCAATAGCCTAAAGCACAAACAAAAAAAAGGAATTTTTTGCAGGACTCAAAAAAACCGAGATCATTTGCTAATGGACATCTAACTAAAAGTTTACACAACGTCTCTACTAAGCTGTTAGCATCATCTTTGTGCTTCCTTGGCCTACCCCGACACCACATAGATGACCAAGGCCCACGTAAATCAGGTAAAGGTAATTCAGGTATTCAAAATTTCAGATTTTTAACGCAATTAAATCAGGTTGGGTAATTTAGGTACTCATAATTTTAGATTTTTCAAAAAATGCCACCCTAAATCTATCCGAACACACCCTAAATCTATATGATACTCTTGAAACACGAAAATTCAAGTTTGAGTAATGTCTCTGAGCAATGAAATATATTAGTAGATTCGATTAAAAATAAGGTCACATGTCAAATTGGAATGATGAAAATAGAACTAACTACCATGAAAGTCCACATAAACACCAAACACACAACGTAATGCATATGCAAATTCACAAGTTCACAGCAACAAAAACACAACAACAACAACAACAAGCCTTTTAATCCCAAGCAAGTTGGGATAGGCTAGAGTTGAAACCCAAACCAAACCGCTAGAAACGAGAAAAGTTTTTTTTTTTGAAAGGTCACTTTCAACAAGAAAACAAGGGTTTTAAAAGATTTTTTTGAGAAGCACATAGAAGAGCCTAGTCAAGGCTCGGGTACGTGGATAGCTGCTTTCCAAGCAGCTCTATCCAAGGCTAACTCTCTCACTATATCCCAATCTCTTAGGTCTCTCTTAACTGCCTCCTCCCATGTCAAATTTGGCCTGCCCCTGCCTCTCTTCACATCATTGTTTCGTCTTATGATGCCGCTATGCACTGGTGCCTCTGGAGGTCTTCGTTGCACGTGCCCAAACCATCTTAGTCGGTGTTGCACAAGCTTTTCTTCAATTGGAGCTACCCCAAGACGATCCCGTATCTCGTCGTTTCGAACTCGATCCATCCTTGTATGCCCACACATCCAACGCAACATACGCATCACAGCAATAAAAAGCTTACATTATACTTGTTGACATCAGATTCATTCTCAAATAGGTTTCCTACGCCAACAACATCACAAATAACAAACGATAAAATCATTACCCAAATTACCCAAACTAGATTTAGGTTCTAGAGTCACTATCTGAAATAGCGATTGTGTCGTAGTTCAGGTCTAGGCTCAAGTAATTCAGGCTTGGGTAATGGGTAGTGGGTTTTTTTTTTTACACCTGTACCCATGTCTAGAGGAGTCCCAGCTTCCCTAGAAGCCCCTCCCAGTGCCCATAGGACCATGAACTGAACATCGTAACAAAAACTCTTCAGATCTTATGCAACTAACATATATTATCATATTTATAACACCTAATTATACAAAAAAAGATAGATTCTAGAGTTCTCATGATCACCAAAATATCATGCCATTATTCAGCACGTTGAAATATTAATAGCCATTAGACCTAGAGATTAGTGTTCTTGCCTTTGTTGTGGAAGCTTGTTGTGTTTTTACTCAGTTTTCCCTTGTCCTTCGAAAATAAAACAAAGAACTTTACCTCTGTTTAGGATGGCGGCTAAATGTAAATAAGGATAAGTGAAAACATAGAACAAATAGGACCCGTGTATCCTCCTGTATGAACTGTAAGCTTCTCTCACACGGACCTACCGTCATCCCCTTCACCTAGCCACGACAGCAGCCAGCCGTGGCTATAGGCTAGTGCACGCAGTTGCCTAGCAAGGAACAACACATCAACATGATGCATCAAGGACTATTTGTTATCATGAGTTGTTAGCTGCCAAGTGGTTAAATTATATCTCAAATCGTATAAAAATACCACTAAAATGAGATATGCAAGTCATTCTTATCTAGCACCAACAAAGGAGTTTGGGGGTGTTGAGCAATGTAGCATTGGCATAGAGGAGGCATGGTGGGGATGGCTAGCGTGACTACCATTGATCTTGCCTTATGCATTGCATTATAGGCATTATGTTTTTATTTATAATATTTTTCTATTATTTACTTTGGTCATGTTATCATAAGTCGCCAAAAAAGGGAGAGACTGTATGAAAAATGGAACCTAAGCATTTAAGCTTAGTGTGATTTTGGTAGTTGAATGACAATAATAGTCACTTAGGACTATTGTATTTACTAGAATACTTTTTATTTCTAGGGAAGCAAGTGATGGACTCGGAGAATAAACACCCCCAAGGAATGATAGGATCACAAGATAAAACCTTGAAGATCATCTAGAAGATCCAAGACAATAAGAGATGCAAGGCTTGAAGGGCCACGCAGCAAATGCCGGTACAATTCCATGGAGATTGCATGGACCGAATAGTCACTATGTTCGGTTAATAAAGAAGCTTGAAGACCAAGATACAAGCCAAGTTGTATCGACCATTAGACAATAACTATGTCAGTGGAGAAAACTTGAGACCAAGGTTCATTATTAGTTGAACTGATTAGATAGTCCAATCCTCCTCCAAATAAGTTGACCAGACATGTGCTAGAGATGAAGAGCAAGTCAGCTAAATGGTGTACTAACCAGGTTTTCAAAAACTAAGTTGCATAGTAAGATGGGATAGTAATCAGATACATTTCCACAAAGGGACAATCTACAACTTAGTTATGTTAGGCTATCCGCAATCGTCATACTCTATATCCATACCCCAAGGAATATTTTCATCCTAGTCATCAAGATTATCTACTCTATGTACCAATTTCTCCTATACCCATGTTTCTCTGTATCTCATACTCTATGATCACTTTCTATATTATTTATTTAATACTTCCTCTAAACCACCACACCATTCCCACCCACTAGAGGAAATCTTTTTTCTCATCTCTAACTCTATGTCAAACCTCCTCCTCCCGACCTCTACTTTGCATCACCTTCTCTCCCTCCACCATCACTACCAAGATCTTAATAAGCCACCACTTGTTTGCTTGGATAGGAACACTTCCATCACTTGCCATCCACCTTCTCCGTAGTCAGTGTCGTCTGCCCTCCTCTTTCGCACCTACCACCATCTACTAGATCCTCGCATGGGATGTCACCACCCACTAGCTTCCAAGAATCCATTGCCTCCTCCTCCAAGCTGTGCCAGTGGGCTTGCCCTCCTCTTCCACTTTGGCATTGCCCAGCTCCTCCACTCTAACACTAGGTAAGAAGGCTAGATCTGTCTCACCATCACCTCATGTGGCCAAATCTCCCCAAATCCACTCCACTGCCATCTTATTTGGATTTTGTATCATTCAATTTATTTGGATTTTATTCAAATTTGGCTCGGAGGGAGTTCTAGAAGGCATGGATGGCCACACATATGCTAAAACTTAGCATAGATAGACAATAATGCACGTCCATTGCTTCATCCTATCACTTGCCACATTCAATACTACAAACTTACATAGGCCAACTCATCCTTCGGTAACATGAATTTGATTGCATAGCCCTTGCATGATTCGATGCCCTTTTCTTGGTTGCTATACTTATCTTACCACCTATTTATGGTTAGTTGATTTACACCCATACTACCATATACATGTTTGAGATGTTAACTGATGGATGTAATGATTGAGATGTCTATCTATATAACCTATATAAGGGATGCCCACTAACTATCATTAACTCTATTTCTCTAAATATGCAAGCTATACATATCATCCATGACTCCATTAAGTTGGAAGCCATGCCACCATCCACTAAGGCACTCTATTGTTGTCTTTTATCAATTTTCTATGGCCAATAACATTCATGCATGCAACCATCAATTTGTACGAGTACCAAACTACAAAATTCCTATAGCCAAAATACAAACACACAATGAATCTATCTGTCGTGGTTCCGGGAACCGGGGTGACACAAGAAGTAGATTTGTTGTTCGGTGGGGGATGTCAGCACGGACTCGCTCCGAATGGTGAGCCGGTAGACTCGAAGGTTTATACTGTTTCGGGATGAATCCCTACGTCTAGTGGAGTGTGTTTCTTGTATTACGAGGTGTGTGGAGGTGTTACAGTGGGCGAAAGCGCAGCGGAGAGGGTCTCCCTGTTACTTGGCCTCTGTGCTCTTTCTGGTGTTCCTTGCTCTCCTCCTCTCTGTGAGTGCCTCCCTTCCTTTTATAGTTCAAGGAGGGAGCTTACAGTTCCAAGGGAGAAGAAGAAGAAGGGATACAGAGGGGAGAGAGGACCCTGACACGTGGGTCCCCTTGCTACAAAAGTCCTGTCAGAAGCCTGTGCGTTCCTGGCACGCCCTTGTCACGCGCGATGAGGTCGTCTGTCCGGGATCCTGTAGCTGAGCTGTGCCGGGGGTTCGGTGTACCTGCGAATGCTTCTTTCTCACGGAGTTAGAGAGCCGCATGGGGAGGGTGTTCCGTCCCGTCCGTCCTGGCCTCCTTTCTTTAGCTCTTGGCGTCAGACGGGCGTGGTGTTAGGTGGCGGATTATCCGGCTACGGAGCGTTGCTGTCGAGTCGTTCCGTCTGTCCGTAACAGTGCCTCGTGCACCGTCGTGACCCAATGAGGGGAGAAGTTCGGTCGGTCGCCTTCTGCCTTGTGAGACCGTATGAGGCGGGACTCAGTGGTCCTGTCTCTTGCGCTTGTTTGGTTGCGCCGGCCTCACCAAGCCTTGCCGGGTGTCCCCCTTTAGAGGGTCAAACACAGCCCGGCATCATCTCCCTAGCCCTGTCGTGGTGGGGTGTTCCAGACGTGTGGCGTCAGGTGGTTGATGGCCCGTCCTGTCGCAATGAGCACACGCGCAGGCACGCGCGCAGGCAGTCGGTGGCAGCGTATCGTCGTTACGTCACAGTAGGCGTGGGCGCAGGAGGGCAGCGTGTCGTCCCATCATTTGGACCCATGAGTGGACTTTCCGCTGCCTGGTCGTGGGCCGCACGCCGGTGAGTCCCAACGTCGGTCGTGGCATAGGTCGGGGCTCTCCGCCTCACCCGAGCGTTTGGTCTGAGGGTCAGCTGCCCTGTGGGAAGGTCGGCCGCCTCCGTCCCGTACGAGCGTACGGGACGAGGGTCGGATCGGCTCACTCCCCCGGTTTCTATGCGTTGGGTAAGGCCCTGGGCCTTCGATTTGGGCCTGTGTAGGCCTTTCTTGGGCTTCTTTCCTCTGGGGTTTTGTATTCTCCCCCGTCAGTAGCCCCCGAGCCTTCGACCAATCCTTTTGTGGTTGGTCGGAGGCTCACTCTAGGGGGAGGCGCGCAAGCGCATCCGTGGGATGTAGCCCCCGAGCCCCCGAGTAATTTTGTGAGGAATCGCTCGGGGGTTGTCAGGGACTCGTGTGTGTGAAGCCGTTATGGGTATTGCACAGGTTTTGCCTTTTAAGCCCATCGTCAGGTTTTCAGGAGAGTTTCCTGAGCACCCAGTTTCGAATGGGATTCTTGGCGCGACCCCCTCCAGAAGGCCTGTCCGTTTGACCTTTTGAAGGTTGGGCCGACCATCACCAGCCAGGTTGGCGTGGGTGCGGCGGCCATCGAGCTAATTGCGGGTAGTCCGAGTGAGATCCGACGGTTCTTCCGGTTTAGAACGGTCGTGGCGAGTTATCCCGTTGAGGGGCTCGACCCGCTGGGGGCATCTCATTGAAAGAACCTTTCCTTACTCGATCTTGTTCTGGCCCTTTGGTCAGGAGTCTGTCCAAAGGGGGGGCCACGTGGCCACCCCATCAGCTGGGTTACCGCAAGAGAGTTTGAGGTATGGTCTCGGACACGGTCGGGGCAAATGGCCTTATGCCGGCTCACTTGGCATGTAGCTCGCTTGGGAGTTTGCCTACCGACCGTCCCTCGCTCTATGCGCTGATTCAGGTTGGATTACGTATTAGTTTGGGGTCAGGTTTTCGCTCACCCGGGATCACTCCGGCGTGAAGGATCCGTCCGCGTGTCATTCCATCGGCGCTGGCTCCCTGCCATCTCTGTTAATGCATGCAGGGTGTTTTAGGGGTCGTACCTTTTGAGGGAGGCGGGCCGTCCCGTCTCTCTGCCTTCTCGCGCCGTTCAAGAGAAGTCGGGGCGCGATCGTGGCCCCGTTTTCGAGGAGACGCTGGGGGTCGTGGTGGTAAATGCGTAGTGGTGGGCCCATCGACGGCCCTCCACGTCCGCTTGTCCCTTGTTTCCTCGTTATCCTCTGCGCGGGTTTGTGAGGGAAGAGGAGAGAATTAGACTTTTTACTTGCCTCTTTTTCGCCTCTGCTGTTTTCCTCAGCTTTGCCTTCTCCTTCCTCGCGTTCCTCGTTAGTTCTTGCGCGCTTCTTCGCCCCCGCTGATGGCTTCCTTCCCCCGGTGCACGACCCCCAGGACGCGCCTGGCGCTCTTGGAGAAGAAAGGCTTCCTTCCCTCCCGGGCGGTGTCGGGATCGCGGCTGCCCGAGCTCGGTAGCCTGCCTGATCCTCGGGGGAATGAGATCATCGCTCTCGTGCCCTTCTATGAGCGCAGGTTTGGTCTCCCCCTGCACCCGTTCGTGCGGGGGCTCCTCTTCTTTTACGGCTTGGAGATTCAGCACTTGAATCCCAACGCCGTGCTTCACATGGCGTGCTTTATCACGCTGTACGAGGCCTTCCTCGGGATAGCGCCGCACTTCAAGTTGTGGTGCTACCTGTTTCGCCCCCAGCTCTCGCAGGGGCAAGGCGGGCAGTCCCTTGTCGGTGGCGTGACCATCCAGCTGCGCAACGGCCGTCGGCAAGACTACCTTCAGATCCCCTTCCCGTCTTTCATCCATGGGTACTCGGGGGAATGGTTCTATGTTCAGAACCTAGGCGACCCTCCCCTGGCGGACGGGGTCATGCCCCCGCTCGGATACATCGGGAGGGCCCCCACCTTTACCGGTGTCGCCCCCTCGAGGCGGGACCAATGGGACTGGGGTCGCGAGAAGAGGAGCACCAAATAGGTGGGGTTCCTCTTGGAGAAGATAGGGCTCCTCCGTCGTCGCGGCTTGACCGGCGTGGTGCTGGTTTCGACCTTCATTCGGAGGGCTCTCTAACCGCTTCGGTGCCGTCGTTTCCCCATGTGGGAGTATACTGGCGCGGCTGATCTGGACCGAATCTCTGGCGAGGAGCTTACTCCTGCAGAGATCCAGCTTCGTATGATCGCCATCACCGAGGGGACCTCGACGGCGAACCTCTTTGGCGGTCCTCTGGCCCTCAACCATTCGATCAAAGAAAACTTGGTAAGTCTCTTTTACCGGGTTGTGTGATGAGTGCTTCTAAGCTTACTAATGCCGCGCCTCGTGTGATTTTAGGGCATTGGTTCTATGAAGCCGTGCCCCGCCCCTCTTCCTGAGGATGCCGCCGTGAAGGCGGACCGAAAGCGAAAGAGGGAGGCGAAGGCGCACTTGGCGGATGAGCGCAAGAAACGCCACCAGCTCGCCCGCGATAGAAAGAAGAGGGAGCGCGATCAGCGCGCCCGGGAGGAGGGTCGCTCGCCAACTCCTTCTACCGCATCATCCGACGAGGAGTGGTCTTCAGATGATACGCTCGAGGCCGTGCCGCTTGCTGGCGAGATTGGGGAAAGTTCTGGCTCAGGCGTCCTCCATGAGGCGATGCTGATCATGACTCCACCGGCGGCGAGTGCCGTGCCCCCGTTGAGGGGGTCTCAAGGGTCGGCGGGGGAGTCTCAGCGAGTTCCTGCTCCGGCTACGGTGGTTCAGGCGCGGGTGGAGCCGGTCGTGGAAGTGCCGTCCTCGCCGGAACCGGAAGGGTCCAGTGTCCCTGTCGCGGTCTCGACGTCATCGTCCGTGGCAACGCTAGGGACCGTGCCGGTGGAGGCGTCCGGAGGCTCGGGGGCGCCTGCATTGCCATCAGGGGCGTCGGCCGAGCTCGCTGCCGGCTCTTCTTCGGGTGCTTTGGTAGCGGTGACCGTCCAGGGGTCACCTCCCGGGTCGGAGTCGTCGCTGCCGGTGGGGACGATCGTGGTCCCCGTTACTTCTCATGCGGTCGACGCGCCGTCCGTCTCCCTGCCAGCAAGCGCGAACGTGCCGCCGGGGACGGCGTCTCGAGGTTGGAGGCATCTTTTTCCCACGCCGCGTTCTTCTCGGTGAGCGATCCTCCCGCCTTTCTGTCGTGGTCGTGGTTCCCTCCGTTCTTATTTTGCATGGCTGAATGCTTTTGGTGCAGTCGGTTCATCCCGCATAAGTCGCTCTCGGAGGCCGCACGGGCTGCGTGCCAGGGGGCGTCATCTGCGGCGTCGTTGTCCGCGGCGGCGCCTTCCTCGCCGGGGGCGTCGACCCTCCGACCCCCTGTTGTGTCGCCGGCGGGCCCGAGGGTCGCCGCGGCGGATCCGGTGGGGGAGGCGGCGCCGGAGCGGTCGGAGCCTGCTCGCGAGGGTGCCGCGGACTCGGGTGGCGCGATGATTCCGCTGCCGTCACCCCCTCTTGGGCCTCCTCCTTCGGGTGCCATCCGTCTGTTCATCCCTCCCCAGTTGCTTCCAGCTGTCCGGGAGGAGTCTCCGCCCCCCTCCACGGAGCAGGAGGCGGTGGATTGGGGGATCGTGTAGGAGGCGTCCACCAGCGCGGCCGTCGACGTGGGAACGGTTTTGGAATCCCTCCAGACGGCGCTGGCAGCGGCGAGCCGTGCTGAGGAAGCGATCTCGCAGCGCGTGCTTCGTCATGGGGCGGTACGTGACCTCCTTTCGTCCTCCTTCGTATCGGTGTCTTTTTGGATCTTTCCGATCCGTGGAACCTTTTTGTTGTAGGCTCTGTTGGCGCGGGCTACCGAGCGCATCTCTTCGCTCGGCGCCACCCAGGCTGAAGCGGCGCAGGCGCGCACGGATGCCTCGCGCTCGCAGGAGGCGAGGGCCGCTGCCGTCCGGCAAGCGAGCATGTTGACCATGCGTCTCGACAGTGTTTCGGCTGAAGCGGCCTCGCTGCGCGCAGAGGCGGGGGGCCTCCGTCACGTGACGGAGCAGCTTCGAGCGGAGTGCACCGCCGCCGTGAACGATACCCTGGCATTGCGCCGGGAGCTCACAGTCGCGACGCGGCGGGCCGCTGAGGCGGAGCAGGCCCTGCTCGAGGTGACGGGCTCGCTTGAGCAGTCCCACACGGAGCTCTCTGCCCAGGCCTCCGTCATTGCCGGTGAGCGGTGTTTTGAGGCGGTTTCTTGGTTTCGCCTGAGGGCCGTTCGTGATTTTGTTGTGCTCTTTCTTTTTAGACCTGCGAGGGGAGATCCAGAGCCTTCGGGAGGCAGTTGGCTCGGCGTGCGCCTGGCTTTCGCCACCGTCGCCCGCGCCGCTGCCGGAGCGGATGGCGGGGCTTCGGGAGCACGTCGAGCGCGTCGTGCGGTAGGCCGCCTTCTTTGGGAGCAGCCTGTCCTTTTCGCAGGTGGTTTCCCACTTTAGGGAGCTCCGTCCAGTGCTCGCGCCGATCGCGGAGAGGTTTCCCGCTGGGGTCACCGACGAGGAGGTGGATAGGATTGAAGATGAAGTCCGCACCCATGCCCTGATGGTCTCGAGCCACGTCGACCCGCAGGCCCTCCTGCGAAACCCATTGGCGGACTAATTTCCGTCTGGAATTTGAACAATATGTTTGTAATTAATTTTTGTTGTCACTAGTGACCGATGGGCTTTTATTTTAATCCCGTGCCTTTGCCCTTCGTTTCTAAAAATTCGCACGTGTTTTTGCCGTAGCGATCATGTGCCTTGGCTTAGGCTGCCATAGCCGCGGTCGCTGGGACCTTTGAGGCGTCGGCGGGCCTTTGGGGGCTGATCTAGGCTCGGGGAATTTTTAGAGGAAAGGTCGGGCGACGGGGGTAAATAAAAAGGTGCTGAGTTGAGGGGGAGGTCGGGCAGCTAGGCTGGCCCTCCTCTTTTTTTGTGAGAGCAAGGGAAAATGTGTACGGGTAGTACGTTCCCAGCCCCCGAGTAAAGCAAGGTGACTTTGTTCGGTCACTTTGTTTTACTGGTACGTGAGTAAAGATCGAATGAAACAGCTAGGGGTAGAGTTTTCTTATCTTTTAATATCCCGCGTGTGGGTGAAGGGGTCGCCTCTGTCCGCGTTGCTCTTGCCGTGGCCCTTGCGCGCCTCATGCTGACCTATCTCGGGGGCTACTGGATGATCAGAGAGTCATCCCTGATCCCTGCTAGTCGGCAGGCGAGTCGATAGTTCTCGAGCCATACGGCCGGGTTCGTGGACCCATCGTACCTGGTGAGGTTGGTGGGTGCGCGCACTCATGAGGGGAACTGCGCTTCGCGGATTGCGCTCCCGAAAGCGCGTGGTCCTGGTCCAGTTGGACCGGATCCATACTCGCGTCTTGCGTCCGGGGTGCGCGAGTGTGCGATGTTGTCCTGTTCCCTTCGGCAGGCATTGAGGGTGTCGCGGGCGTCACGCTTGTCGCCCAGGCGATCCTTGACGGGTCTCGCGGACACTCGTGCCCCATTACCCTATGTGGTCACCGTCCGCGTGGTGCGTGCAGCCGTATCCGCTGATGGCTGATTTGCCAACTCGGCCTACTGCACCGCTGCCCTTTGCACGAGGCTGCGAAGGTTTTGGAGCGTGGCCTTGGCGGCAGGCTCGCTGGGCTCCGGGATTGCCCGGAGCATCATGGCGGCAGCTGCGATATTTTGGTCGGGGTGTGGGAAATATGGCGTCCCGTCGCTCCCTTGATGGAGCTGGTTGTAGACGTGGCGCCCGCGGGGCCCTTCGCCTTTATGCTGGCGCCGCCCCACCTCATTGTGGAGCTCCTCGAGCCTATGTTCGAGATCGTCGATCTCCTTCTCCTTCTGACGGAGCTCGTTTTCGCGCGCGAGGGTGCGCGCCTGTCGTTCACGCTGGTACTCCACCTCTTGGCTGGGGGTCTTTTGACCTCCAGCATCTCCGCCTATGGGAGGGGTTGCCATGTGGCATGCCCTTCCGATCGCGGCGGGGTGGTTTTCGTCCGACCTGGAGACGGACCCGCTGCTGGAAACATCTTCCAGGAGGTCATGGACGGACGTCGGGTAGTGGCCCGCCATGGCCACGAGGGTTGATTGACGAGGCGTCCTGTCCCCGTGGATTGCGATGCGCGCGTCGGGGCGGCGCTTGAGCTCAGCGGTGCGTTGCTTCAGCCTCCGCTTATCTGCCTTGGTTCCGGCAGGCGCGGGGCGTATGGGTCCTTCCGTCCTCGCTGCAAGGGGCGAGTCCGGGGCAGTGCCTTGGAGCGCCGCCATGGACGGCAGCGGTGGGTTCCCATGCAGCTGGGTCACCATGTTCGCGAGTGCATAGAGCACTTGATCGCGGTCCTCACAAGTGGAGGTTGAGCGGAGGAGCGCGTTAGCGCAGTCGGCGAGCGCCTCCATGTTGAGGTCAGCGGGCGTCGAGAGCGCAGCTTCTCCCATTGTCGTGTCACGCGGAGCATCCGCGATTTGGAGGTCGTCCATGCCCTGAGTGAGGGCGTCGATGGATGGAGAAGGGTCGATGAGGCGGAGCTCGCCGGCGGCGGTGGCAACGAGGGTGAAGGTGCCGAAGGTGATGCAGCTCCCTAGTGCGAGGGCCTTGTTGCCGACGGAGGTGGATGATGATGCCATCGAAGCGATGATGTCGCTTAGGCGCGCTGAAGATCCCCTACCTGGCGCGCCAACTTTCGTGGTTCTGGGAACCGGGGTGACACAAGCAGTAGATTTGTTGTTCGGTGGGGGATGTCAGCACGGACTCGCTCCGAATGGTGAGCCGGTAGACTCGAAGGTTTATACTGGTTCGGGATGAATCCCTACATCCAGTGGAGTGTGTTTCTTGTATTACGAGGTGTGTAGAGGTGTTACAGTGGGCGAAAGTGCAGCGGAGAGGGTCTCCCTGTTACTTGGCCTCTGTGCTCTTTCTGGTGTTTCTTGCTCTCCTCCTCTCTGTGAGTGCCTCCCTTCCTTTTATAGTTCAAGGGGGGAGCTTACAGTTCCAGGGGAGAAGAAGAAGAAGGGATACAGAGGGGAGGGAGGACCCTGACACGTGGGTCCCCTTGCTACAAGAGTCCTGTCAGAAGCCCGTGCGTTCCTGGCATGCCCTTGTCACGCGCGATGAGGTCGTCTGTCCGGGATCCTGTGGCTGAGCTGTGCCGGGGATTCGGTGTACCTGTGAATGCTTCTTTTCTCACGGAGTCAGAGAGCCGCATGGGAGGGTGTTCCGTCCCGTCCGTCCTGGCCTCCTTTCTTTAGCTCTTGGCGTCAGACGGGTGTGGTGTTAGGTGGCGGATTATCCGGCTACGGAGCGTTGCTGCCGAGTCGTTCCGTCTGTCCGTAACGGTGCCTCGTGCACCGTCGTGACCCAATGAGGGGCGAAGTTCGGTCGGTCGCCTTCTGCCTTGTGAGACCGTATGAGGCGGGATTCGGTGGTCCTGTCTCTTGCACTTGTTTGGTTGCGCCGGCCTCACCAAGCCTTGCCGGGTGTCCCCCTTTAGAGGGTCAAACACAGCCTGGCATCATCCCCATAGCCCTGTCGTGGCGGGGTGTTCCAGACGTGTGGCGTCAGGTGGTTGATGGCCCGTCCTGTCGCAATGAGCACGCGCGCAGGCACACGCTTGGCAGTCGGTGGCAGCGTATCGTCGTTACGTCGCAGCAGGCGTGGGCGCAGGAGGGCAGCGTGTCGTCCCATCATCTGGGCCCATGAGTGGACTTTCCGTTGCCTGGTCGTGGGCCGCACGCCGGTGAGTCCCAACGTCAGTCGTGGCATAGGTCGGGGCTCTTCGCCTCGCCCGAGCGTTTGGTCTGAGGGTCGGCTGCCCTGTGGGAAGGTCGGCCGCCTCCGTTCCGTACGAGCGTACGGGACGAGGGTCGGATCGGCTCGCTCCCCCGGTTGCTGTGCGTTTGGTAAGGCCGTGGGCCTTCGATTTGGGCCTGTGCAGGCCTTTCTTGGGCTTCTTTCCTCTGGGGGTTTTGTATTCTCCCCCGTCACTATCATTTAAGAGACAATCTATCTCAATCAAGATGAACATGATATCAAGTACAATATCATTCTAGAAATTTTCCTTACAATCACATTAATATTTCTACCTTCAAATTTTCACTTTAAAAATAGTTTAAGAATCCATGCAACAATAATACCTAGTATTGGATATGGCTAGGAGCTCCTTGGAGCATTCTTGGCATGACTCATGAGTTGAAGTACATGGTTTATGTGTGATGAGATGGAGGGTGAGGTGGTTTCATTGATGGGATGAGTATGGTAACTTTTGGGAAGACTAGAACTTCCCTTTCAGAGTAGAGAGAGGTGTGAGGAGGTGCATGTCCCACCATAGCAACCGAACCCTATGGAGGCCAGTTTTCTCTCACGTGATGACCGAGTTAGGGTAGTAGTATCTTGGGAATATGTAAATGTGGACACCCACACCAAGAGAACAGTACGACCTAGAAAGTGGTCTTTTTTCTATTGGTGCTAGGACTGTAGGCATTAGGCAATAGTTTTAGGGGCGAGGTAGGAGTGTTCCCCCGATGCCTGATATACTTGACCCGTAGGGCCCTAGATTGTCGAGCTCACATTTTTTAGTGTGTAGTGGTTGTGTATTCGAATAGTTTCTAGTTCAGAAAAGTAGGATGGTGTCATTAGGGACAGATTTATTCGCCGGTGTTGTTCCCTAGGGAGGCTGTATACCATTGTGGGTGCCCTTCGTGTGGGTCTATATGTACAACCTCCATACTGTAATCTATATGTATAGTGGCGTTTGAAGTCACATGGACAATCCTGAGTGCTTTGGTTATCCTGATATACCTTGCGATTCTACATTTCTCCCCTAGAGTTAGGTTGGAGCCGAGGCTATTGAGACTGCGATGGTAGGTTGTTGTCCTCGTTGCGGATGTAGAATGATGAGATGTGGTTATGTGGATGTGTTGATGTGTGAGATGTGAAATATGTGTGAGATATTGGTTCTGGTGGGTAAGGGTAGACTAGTTGGTGACTTGCTCCTTGATGTGGAGTGGTGGATCTGATACATATTTGAGATATTATTCATAATATTGATATTACCATTTTGTCACTATCACCTAGAGGTGGTAGAGGGCCCTCAAATTTTGCCTAGCTATTTTAAGGATCAGGCCCAAAACGACCAGATCGTATTCCTATTCATTTTTGACCTAAAAATTATCAAGGGTTCATTTGCATTGTGAAGAGACATTTGGATCATGGCTCACTACCACCACTACTATCACCTCAAAGGAAATCGCTCCCTTGAAATACATACACTTTGGCACCCACCTTAAAGCATGCATGCAAAGTGATTCGGTAATGGATTGTCCGCTTATTTGGCAGACTTAGTGTTGATTTAGGTTCTAGCGCTGATGGTCAGGTTGCAGAATCTAGGGTTACACAAATTTACTAAGTTTGTGGACATGAACTTGAATATCTACTCTCGGTTGCTTGTTTTGATTTATGTTTGCCAGTGCCTTAATAATTTAATAAATTTAAAGTTATAGATGTGATATCAATTGAAACATATGTATTGTGACAGCATATCTATACTATGTGACTATTGCAATGAGTAAAAACATGGATTTCATCACCTTATGGCATGGAATCCGGCACCTACTTTCATGACATTAGTATTTGATTTACTGTTTTTCACATCATTTTTGTGTCCAGCAATGTGTAGGACATCGTCTAGTTTTCTATTTACTGTGTTTCAGTTTAAAAATGCTACTGGAAATAATATATGCTAATAATTTGAGATTTGCGTACGGAGTTGTTTATTTGGTATAGATTCAGTGTGCTTCCAAACTCCGCACCTAACAACACTCGATAGATACTCCCTCCGTATTTAAATATAAGTCGCGGATGATTTTTTTCTAAAATTTCGATCATTCGTCTTATTCAAAAAAATTCATAAATAATTATTTATTTTGCTGTGATTTGTTAAATCATTGTGCAAAGTTTGAGTGTAATTAGTTTTATTATATGTTTATACAAATTTTTTGAATAAGAGAAACGATCGAAGTTTTAAAAAAAAAATCAACGCGACTTATCTCTACCTAATATTAAAGAGAATAAGGTTTTTGGGTCCATCTCATCACAAACATGACATGTGGGACCGTTTTACACAATACGGTTAATTGATGGTAAGTCTAAACTGAATTCAGATTGGATTCGATGATGCCTTTTTTCTGCCATCCAGTTTGTCCACCTTTTGTGTTGGGCCAGGCGTTTAAGTCCCTTCGATTCGATTTGTCTGCGGGCAGGTTGCCAGGTCATCGATGGCCCAAACTACAAGCACGTATATGACATGCCCGGCCAAAAGGCCAAAACAAATATTACATATACATAATACAGTAATACCATATCGCTAACTTAACTTTTGATTCACAAACTCATAACCAGTCAATTTGTCCATTGAAACACAAAGCGTGCGTGGCAGGCTCGGTAAACTTAACAAAATGAAATAACGTATATGACATGCCCGGCCAAAACAAATATTACATATACATAATACAGTAATACCATATCGCTAACTTAACTTTTGATTCACAAACTCATAACCAGTCAATTTGTCCATTGAAACACAAAGCGTGTGTGGCAGGCTCGGTAAACTTAACAAAATGAAATAGACCTTGCGGGCAAGGAAGTGGCCACCATCGAAGTCCGAAACTGACATAAACTCCGGCCGTCTCGATCAGATCAGACAGAAGAAGATCCCGTTGGTCATAATATCACATACTACAAGGGAGCGTTTGGCTAAGAAAGATGCACAAAAGACAAATCAAGAGAGAACCATTTGAATCTAACAGCGTTCGATAGAACAAGGATGATCTTGAGAGAGGAGAACGACGGGGAGCACGAGCAGGGATCGGATCTGCGCTGCCGCTGCGCCTTTGGGCTTGGGCTTTGTGGATTGGAGGTTTTGGACCGACATGGTTTCAGCCGCTCCCGTTGTGTCTATGGTGGGTCCCACGAGGTGCACCGCTTCTGCTGTAAGCTCAGCGGAAGCGGTGCACCGTAGCAACTGGTGGCGTCCACCGCTCGTGCAGAGAGCAGTTGCCCTCTGTAGGAGCGGTGGTCGCCACCAACCGCTCCTGCTAGTTTATTTATGCACCGTTCCTATAAATAAACTAGCAGGAGCGGTTGGTGGCGCGAAAATCAAAATTTTTTTCCTTTTAAAATACTCAGCCGGAGCGGTGGACTCTCCACCGCTCCTGCTGCTATCGTCGTCTCTCCCCACTCTCTTTTTATGAGCGCAGCGGTGTTCAAAGTAGTCACTGTATCTCTCTTTACTCTCTTTTTCCTCTCTTTCTAGCAGGGGCAGAAGCCTCCCCATGGCGGCGGCCTCCAATGGCGCGGCAGCCTTCCCCGACGAGGGCGGCCCCCGGTGCGGCAGCCTCTCCTGGCGCAGCGGCCTTCCCCGGCGAGGCGGACAACTCCAGCGGCCAGAGCGGAGGGCGCGGCGGCCGGCGCGGCGGCGGGTGCGGCGGCCGGCGCGGTGGCCTTCCCCGGCGAGGCGGACAGCTCCAGCGGCCGGCTCCAGTGGCCAGTGCGGAGGGCGCGGCGGCCGGCCCCAGCAGCTGGCGCGGCGGCGCGCGGTAGCCGGCCCCGGCGGAGGGCGCGGCGGCCGGCGCAGCGGTGGGCGCGGTGGCCGGCCCCGGCGGCGAGCGCGGCGTTCGGCTCCAGCGGCCGGCGGAGGAACATGCTTTTTTTTAATTTTTTTCAGTACGCAGCAAGAGCGGTACAAACTAAAACCGCTCCGCAGGAGGAGCGGCTCAAAACTTCTGCTGAAGACCTTACAGGAGCGGTCGAAGAGCCGCTCCTATAGTGGTCTCCACTGCAGCAGCCCACGAGTAGGAGCCATTCCTAAAACTGCTCCTGTAGGGGTTTTGTCTACCGCTCCTGCTGCGACTTTGTGTAGCAGTGTTTCTTTCTGTGCTGGAAAACATAAGAAAGAATAGTTCCCTATTTTTGCATCCGCATGATCGAGTCATGGTTTGGTGGGCTTAGGTAGCACCTGTTGAACATATGCTGGGCTGAGTGCAGTAGATCGTGCAAATGGTTATGTACGTATGTTTTGGATAATTGATTAGATCATTAGACAGTTCAATAGATTGTGCATGTGTATATTAGGAGAGAGTAAAAAAGTATCAAGCTGCGTAAAATAGACAATGAGATAGTTAAACCGCTGGACTCAGTCGGCATAATATGCTGCGCATCAATGGCGCTAAGGTGTTTGCAGAAAGATGTCGATCCCGTAGCTCTAGAGCGAGCGGTTCCCGGTCGTTATCAAAATAGCTCCATAAGGCGATACAATATAATGCATTTAACCACACCTGGTCACATTAGCGGTATCGATACCATGATAAACTTTGTGAGGATTATACTAGCAATAGTGTATCCGGTGCAACGTACGGGGATTTTTGCTAGTTATATTTAAATACGGAAGGAGTATACATTCGTTTCTCAACCTTGCCCGATTGCAATGTCAGGCAAAGATTGGCAAATCAATGACAAGTGAAGCTGACACGCCCAGATGCCACGCCCTCCCCGTTCTTATTCTCTGGATCGGAGCCGTGCCCTCAGCCGCAGGTGCTCGCGCAGTCGGAGCCAGTCGTGCACGGCGTCCGGCAAGACGCGGGCGAGGCACCACAGGAGCTGGTGGCCAACAGTGGGGGAGCAGAGCGGGCCGTGCCCGATCCAGCGCATCGCAGCGGCGGCGTAGGCGTCCGGCGTGGGGAGGAACGACGAGAGCCAGTTGTCTCGAATGGCTCTCGGCACCATCCTGGTTGCCACGAAGAACGGGGCCTGAAGTGCAGTGCAGCAGGTCAGACGATTGAAATGGATGTGAGTGACTACAGTCTACAACCCAAGTGCCACGAAATTTGAATGCTAAAAAATGCATATGAATTGCACGCCGTGAAATAATAATTGCCTTGGTTGTAATAATACCTGGCACTGCACATCAACGCCTTTGTTTCTATACTCGACGTAAAGGCTCCTGGAGAACTTGGCAACGTACCTGCTTAATTAATAATTAGGATGAACAGATAGTGCAGGAGACCGAGACTGATTAAACCCATCCTGATCTCTCGTCTGTAAACTGGTATAGTGGAACATATAGCACGATATTTACGTGGCACAGAGACAATTATACAGGAGTAGTACCTTTTAGTTGCGGCGTAGATATTGCTGAGTGGGAACGAGGGGATGGCCTCCGACGACGCCGAGCCCATGTTGACAATGGCGCCTCGCCGGCGCTGCACCATCCCCGGCAGGACAGCGGCTGTGACCTCCGTCAGGGCCCAAAGGTTCACGCGCACCATTTTCACCCACGCCTCCACGTCCACCTCGTGCAGGTACGCCCCAGACGGCTTCGACACCCCGGCGTTGTTCACCAGCAGCCCAAGGTCCAGACCTTCGATCGCTGCCCGGAGCCGCCGCATCGACTCGTCGCCTGCCAACCGAGACACAGTCAGACAGAGACTAGCTAGCTAGAGGGACTAATGCAACTGAGAGCTAGCTACGGCGTGTCAGTGACAAACAGTATCACCTTGAGGAGTGCCGACGAGTGAGAGGTCGAACACCAGAGTCTTGGTAGTCACGGCGTGGCGAGACTTGATCATGTCGGAGGTCTCCTGGAGGTTGGCGGCGTCGAGGTCGAGGAGGACAAGGTTTACGCCGCGGCTGGCGAGCTCCAGCGCCACCGACCGCCCTATGCCGGACGTGGGGCCGGTGACCATGGCCCAGGCGCCGTAGTGGCGGCGCAGGTCCCTTGGCTGGCGCAGGCAGAGTGCGAGGTAGGCGAGGAGGCGGAACGAGAACGCGGCGGTGTAGACGCAGCCTACAAGAACCAGAAAGATGAAGAGCCATTCCGGCGCGGCTTCTGTCATCCTCAGCAGCTGACTTCGCCTTTGTTCCTGCAATTTTTGCGCTGTTCTTTGCAGCTATTAGTATTCTGTTCTTAACGTACCCGTACCCGTCAGCTACCAACTGTGCTGTTCTTAACGTCGATCAGATGGTCCTCACACATGTTCTACACTTTGGTTTATATATTTGAGAACACATTTTGTTGATGCTGGGCAACTATGCTGGGTAGCAGCAGGAGTTGGAGCGCACTCACCTTGAATGTTTCAGAAATTTGGACAAGCAGGTACGGTGTCTGTATGCCTACGTACGTACTGTCAGTACCAAATTGTAAGGGATTTTATACCGCTATTAGATTTATTCATCACTCTATATGTGTTTATTTTATAGCTAGATTCATCAATATCTATATAAATATGGACAGATTAAAAAAAACAGAAACCTTTAATTTTATAATTTGGTACGGATGGAGCATGCATTCTGACTATTAACTTGCAGAAGCGACTGACTATCCAGCCAGTAACCCTCGAATGACTAGTAAGCCTGGTCTAGAAGTCCTTGCAAATAAATGTATATGTACATTTTGAACCGTCGATTTAAGAGGCTAGCAAGATATGCATATGCATGTCAAAGAGAACAAGAAATACGGGTTCTTCTTTTACACGGGCAGCCGACGGACGTAAATCTATTGCTATTTCATTTTTAATATTATATATAAAATAAATAATGATGGCTGCATGTTGCCAAGGTCTCACCACACGACTTTCACATTGCTGGTTAAAAAGTGATAGATTGAAATTTTGCCCATTACATGCACATAGTGACAAAAGTGAAATTCCAATCCATCAGCCCGTTTGGCTCATTGGAATTGAATCCTATTCAATGAATTATATTCCATTCCAAATTCCAATAGGAATTTAGTTGGCTAGAAAGTTATTCAAATTCTTTTTTTGTTTGGTTAACTATGGAAACTTTCCAGGAATCAAAAATTCATTAGATGGACATGCAAGGAATGAACATATGTATTGGTGTCAATGGTATGTGTTGGGCTTCGGCAAACCGAATCCCCACGGTAACGAAGGACCAGTTTAAAAATATAAGAAACTAATGCAGAAATGTAAAAATTTAGACACTTTATCATAAAAAGTGACTTTTCCTTGGTATTTCAACCATCCTTTCGGTTACAGGAGACTCCCTTTTTATAGGGAGGTGAACCGACTGTGAGTACAAAGACCGATTTGACCCCCACACCTAACACATTCAGGGAATATTCTGGGACAAATCGGTCACTTCATTGAAATACTTTACAGCTCCATGTCGACCGAAATAGCGGAACCTAAAGGACCTTCGCCCTTGTCTTTGGACTTTCGCTTCGGGCACTGAACCTTGGCCTTCATCTCTTGACCTTCGCCTTCATCTCCGGACCTTCGCCTTAGACTCCGAGCCTTCGCTTTAGACTCCGAACCTTCGCCATCATCTCCGAACCTTTGCCTTCATCTCCGGACCTTTGCTTTAGACCTCGGACCTTCGCCTCAGTGTTCGGGCCTTCGCCTATGTCCTTGGGACCTCCGCCCGAAGATCTAGAAAAACAATCTTGATGGTTTCGTTAAGTAAACTCTTATTCCAATCGAAGCGGGAGCTTTGCCGGGGGCTTCGGGGATTGTGTCCCCAACAGTACGGATATTATGCGTCAGTATTCGAGTCTGGATCTGTTTGTATGTTTTGAGATCTGATCCGTATTTGAGTCTGAATATTCAATATCTGATCCGTATACTGAAAATTAGACATATATGATATCGATAGCCATTCAAATCTTATCCGACACATTTAACAATATATGTATTTTATCTGAATCCAAAATATAATAAAAATTAGGGTATCAAGTACTACCTACGTTGTATTAAGAGTGATATATCATAGTATTCAATTCAACAAACTTGAGTTATAAACGGCTAGGGGTTACGTGGGAGTAAGGTGGAGGAATGACTGCTTTGTTTAACTGTAATGGTTGATCGTTAAATTTTTTTATGCGAGCCGCCGTTACCACTTTTGATAATAATTATTATGTCAATTTGATAGCATCCGTTACTTCAATTTGATGGCAGTCGTTATTTCTGTTTCATGGAAGCTGTTACTTGTTTTGATAGCACTCACCAATCTGCTCCTGGCGTGGCTATAAGAATACACTTTTCCTCTCCAAGTGGTCCTGCGCGTGCTCTTCGCTACTCTCTGGTGTGTCCGCTCTAGCTTTCTGCGCGCACAGGATACCAAAGCCATTGCTTGTAGGGTTACGGAGTAGGTTAGCATTGCATAAAAACGATTTCTTTCTACCGTGCAAATATAGAAACTTGTATAAACAAGGGATCATAGATCATTGCTACTAGACACGCAGTGCAGCAGAAGACGAGTCGAAGCAGCCGAGTACTCAACGTCGCTCGCTGCACTTTTCCTCTCCAAGTGGTCCTGCGCGTGCTCTTTGCTACTATCTGGTGTATCTGCTCTAGCTTTCTGCGCGCACAGGAGACCAAAGCCATTGCTTGTAGGGTTACAGAGTAAGTTAGCATTGCATAAAAACGATTTCCTTGTACCGTGCAAATATAGAAACTCATACAAACAAGGTATCATAGATCATTGCCATTAAACACGCAGTGCAGCAGAAAACGAGTCGAAGCAGCCGAGTACTCAACGTCGCTTGCTGAGTGGTTGCGGTGAGAAGAAACGATGCCGAGTCGTCTAGCCGACCTCAATCAAGAACCACTCGGCCACCCTTGACACCAGTCAGTTGATAAGCGTAGCAGTCGTAGCAACACCTCTATGGTATCCACACGTGCAGAAAAGCGACGTCGAGTTCTAGCGTGCTAGCACAATGAACTTGGCGAACGATCTTTGGAGATTGATCTATGGCCGGCTAGGGTTTCGTAGAAACCTTTTCTGCAATAGCTCTCGCGCACAATCATCAACCAAAGCCGTACTCTCTCGTACATAATACATATAGTCTCCATTAATGGACCTTGATCTAATCCCATCAGAATTCTAATGGCTTGCGGATCAAGTATCTGAGTCCTGATTGAGGTCTAACTACACAGACCATCTGTGAGCTTCCGAGTCAGACCCATTTGGTCAGGACCGATCGGCCAGGTTCCGATGATCTGACTCAGAGTCGGATCTGGAAATTACTACTCGGGCATATCTCGATCGTTGTTGTCACTGAGAATCTACTCGAGATAGGCAGATGATAAGGCTATTAGGAGAGCGCACCCGCACGAGTGCTTTCGATCAACTATACATCAATCTTCTTATGTTAGCGAGATGGCACTACGAACCTCTTCCTACATGACGACTTACTATTAATAGCGCACTAGTGAATCAATTAAAGTTGCAATCACGTTTGTTTCAATCACATATGTTTGATTTCTAGATTTAAATATACCATAAATTTCTGTTAAGTCCAACATTATTAACGATTAAAAACTGTTTAAGAATGGCTGAACAGAAACTCTAGCAATTATTTTTGTCAGGCTCTCTCCAGTGGATTGGGTATATGGGCTGCCTACAGTGATAGGCAAAGAAGCATCCTACTGGAGATGGTCTCGTGCTTTATGGACGTTTATTAGATCATATATATACTAATCCCATTCCTAATTAGGACTTTAATTCATATTTATAAGGTTTTTATGAAGTTATAAGAAAATTCGTATGATTCTTTTCCAAATTATTGCCATTCAGTTCCTCAAATACTAGTAGAAATGATTTATGTTAATAATTTGTGATTCGCTGTCGGAGATGTTTATATGGTATACAAGGTGAATTCTCCGCACGTTGTTGCGGCCTTGCGGGAATGTGAAGATAGTTTCAGATGATGATTTAGTGATTAATTAAGAAAGAAGCAAAGTATCAAATTTTTTGGAGAGTCAACTAAAGGTTTATGAAGATGGTTGTACGAAAAATTTTTTGGAGAGTCAACTAAAGGTTTATGAAGATGGTTGTACGAAAAATGTGACGACATTTCATAGGATATGAGTTGTGTATGTGTTAGCAGATTGGATATGATGATAAAAAAATCATGAAGTTTGTTTGACAATGACGAAGAATAATAATATACATGGTACGCCATATGAAAATTTAGCATGCTTGAAGCCACAAAAAATCAATGAAAGATATAAATTAAAGTCTTAGTTGATGAAATTTTCTGGAGAATCAACTAAAGGTTTATGAAGATGGTTGTACGAAAAATGTGACGACATTCCATAAAATATGAGTTGTGTATGTGTTAGCAGATTGGATACGATGATAAAAAAATTATGAAGTTTGTTTGACAATGACGAATAATAATAATATATATGTTACGCCATATGAAAATTTAGCATGCATGAAGCTACAAAAAATCGATGAAAGATAGCCACAAAAAATCGATGAAAGATATAAACTAATGTTTTAGTGAATGGTAATATGGCATACAAGTTAGTGGGATTTTGAGATGATGTGGCTAGGTTGCACGTTGAGAGAAATATATGGTGGGGTTCACTTATATAGGTTTTACTGGTTGATATCCCGCGCGTTGCTGCGATAATTTTTAATCAACTTTTAAATTGATATTTTAAGATAAAAACACTGGAGTTATCGCATAAAAATATTATTTTCAAGTTGAAGATAATATATTTGATCATATATCCACGTTGTTGAGAGATCACGGAAGAAAATATTGATGTGGGAGAATTATAATCTAATAGCTAATGTGTCTCAATGTATAGTCGGTTTTAATCAATAATCTTTGGTGTTTAGTGTGTGCGCTGAGGTGATTCAATGGGCTGATAGATAAATAGTTAGTGATATGATTCATACAGTGAGAAGCAGAAACTAAAAACTAAAATTATGAAGAAAAATATGTAGGTTTTGCGCATATACGAGTGATGTAAGTAAAAAAACTCATAGAGGTCATTAGACAGGGATAGCTTGATGGTAAAGAGTATTGATATAGTGGTGCGTGTATGTTTTTTCCTTTCTTCTGAGCACATGCATGAGTTTTGTTGGCCACAGAAAATCGATGAAAGAAATTAATCAAAGCGTTAGTGAAGTCTTAGTGGATGATGAGGTGGATACCTTAAGAGTTGAGAGAATTACATAATGGGTTGCATCTTTATAGGGTACTAGATGACACTCCGCGCGTTGCTGCGTGAATTGTGTAATGTTGTACTTGTAAAAGGTATAATATAAATTCTTCAGGAGTGCTGCGGAAATTTGAGTGATACCGGTATATATGCCATAGAGAAGCACTCCATGCGCGAAGTCACAAAAAATCAATATAAAGATATAGATAAAGGTCTTAGTGGATAATGATGTGGCATGAGGTTTAGTGGGCTCTGAAAATGACGTGGCTTCGCGCATGTTGAGAGAAATAAGCAGTGGGGGCTAGCTATTTAGATATAATAGGTGATTTCCCCGCGCGTTGCTGCGGGACTTAACAGTGATTTTAATATTTTTTAAAGAAATAAATAGTATTGATTCAAATGTTCATTTAACAGAGAAAATAGAACAATGGAACTGCCATAGATCTATCACTACTTAGCCTCTAACAATAATTCTAATAAACATATGCAATTCAAATTACTAAAAAAATTTGTGAAGTGGATATTTCATTATGGCATGAGCAATACATCTCTAATGATGACAACTTATTATCTTCCGGTGCGCTTACGTGAATCAAACAGCTACAAAGAGGACTCGATTTACATGTCCTTTTATCTTCTGTTTTCCTGCATAGGGTGCTTTAATAGAATTTAAAGTCTTACATTTAGAAGGTGTAACGACATTAATACACGAATAAATGTGAGACGTAGGGAGTAACTTCAACTTACTACTAAATGAATTGCAATGACTAAAGTATAGTAGGCTCATCTGTGTATATATGTGCGAGAGAAAAAAAGATATATATTTGTACAGTAAACCGAGAGGAGAGTGATTTGAACAGTTATTTGAAAATTCTTATTAGTATGAAACTTCGGTTAAATGAAAAAAATAATACGTGGAAAGTAGGATTCACCTTAATCAGAAATGATCAACCAACTCGTAAGCATAAATCGGAAGTTTGGATGTTGGAGTCTCCGATAGGACACATCATATAAAAACATTCATTTTAGTTTAAAAAGATTGACTTTTAAATGATTGATCATCTGGTATGACAATATTTTTTAAACATGTTATTTTTTAATGTACTATTTTTTAAACACATTATAATTGATAACTTATTATCTTAGTTGAGAGAGATTGACTTTTAAATGATTAATCATTTGTGACACATTATTTTTGAATGTACTATTTTTTAAACATATTGTACTTGATAACTTATTCATCTTAGTTGAGAGATATTGATTTTTAAATGATTGATCATCTGTGCGTTTATGTTGAGGAAATTTTATGGTGAATTGATTGCAATGATAAATAGTTGTGTACGTGGATGATATTAGCCATAGAAAATCGGCGAAAGACATTAATAGAGTGTCCTAGTGGATGATGACATGGTTTATTAGTGGATGATGATGTGGATAGCTTGCATATTGAGATATGATCTTTGTAGTCTCCGTCTGTATAGATATATAAGATAAGATACAGATAGATTGATAAGTTTCCAAGGTGATACTCTGCAGCAAAGAACACTTGCTAGATATCTGTTCGTTTCTCAGCCTTGCTCAACCTTTGCCCAATTGCAACGCCAGGCAAAGATTGGGAAATCAATGACAGGTGAAGCTGCTGCCCTTATTTAGTCCACTCCATGGCTCCACGCCCAGTTGCCGACGCCGCCCTTATTCTCTGGAACGACAGCGTCCTCAGCCGCCGGTGCTCGCGCAGGCGGAGCCAGTCGTGCACGGCGTCCGGCAAGACACCGGCGAGGCACCACAGGAGCTGGTGGGCAACAGTAGGGGAGCAGAGCGGGCCGTGCCCGATCCAGCGCGTCGCAGCGGCGGCGTAGGCGTCCGGCGTGGGGAGGAACGGCGAGAGGCAGTTGTTTCGAATGGCGCTCGGCACGATCCTCGTCGCCACGAAGAACGGGGCCTGCGGTACAGTGCAGCAGAGCAGACCATTGAATTGGATGTGAGTTCAGTGCCAACAAATGCATATCAACTGCATTTCGTGAAATAATTGTCTTGGTTAAAATAATGGTACTATACCTGGCACTGCACATCAATCCCTTTGCTTCTATACTCGACGTAAAGGCTCCTGGAGAACTTGGCAACGTACCTGCTTAGGATGAACACAGACAGATTGATTAAACCCAGCCTGATCTCTCGTCTCTAGTGTATATTAGTATACGAGATTTTTAAGTGCCACACATGTATGTAACCTTTTAGTTGCGGCGTACATGGTGCTGAGCGGGAACGAGGGGATGGCCTCCGACGACGCCGAGCCCATGTTGACAATGGCGCCCCGCCGGCGCTCCACCATCCCCGGCAGGACAGCGGCCGTCACCTCCGTCAGTGCCCACAGGTTCACGCGAACCATCCTCACCCACGCCTCCACGTCGACCTCGTGCAGGTACGCCAAGGACGACCACACACCGGCGTTGTTCACCAGGACCCCAACGTCCAGACCGTCGATTGCTGCCCGGAGCCGCCGCATCGCCTCGTCGCCTACCAACCGAGACAGTCAGACACAGTGGAGAGGCTGATGCAAGTGAGGGCTATGTGTCAGTGTTACCTTGAGGAGTGCCGACGAGTGAGAGGTCGAACACCACGGTCTTGGTCTTCACGGCGTGGCGAGACTTTATCATGTCGGAGGTCTCCTGGAGGTTGGCGGCGTCCAGGTCGAGGAGGACAAGGTTTATGCCGCGGCGGGCGAGCTCCAGCGCCACGGACCGCCCTATGCCGGATGTCGGGCCCGTGACCACGGCCCTGGCGCCGTAACCGCGGCGCAGGTCGCTCGGCCGGCGCAGGCAGAGCGCGAGGTAGGCGAGGAGGCGGAACGAGAACGCCGCAGCGTAGACGCCGCCGACGAGAACCAGCGAGAGGAAAAACCATGCCGGCGAGGGCTGTGTCATCCTCATTCCTCAGCATCTGTCTTCACCTCTGCTTCTGCAACCGCTGTGCTGCTACTAGCCTACTACTACTACCGTACTACGGTACTAGCCCACGATCGCTGCACGTACCCGCCAACTACCAACACCAATTGTGCTGGTCTTAACGTCAGATCACATGTGATACCGAGCCACCTACCAGTCCACTTAGCAGGGATTTTGTCACACCAAGTCCACTCTGGCGCCGCGTCTCAGTACGCTCAAGAGGGCTTCTACCCGCTAGTCCCTTATTAGGTCTTCGGTATTGGCAAGTGCTCATCATAGCCAGGATGAAAGACCAGACTCGGTACACATAAGTTTCTCACAGGGCCTAAGCAAGATGCTCGCAAGCACTAGCTATGCCTAAGTATGAACTATAAGCTCTCTTGATGGATTGGGCTCTGAAGAATCTATCTCAACACAAGAATGAACTCAGGAGTCACCAACCATGTAGTGGAGGCCAGGCAAGGGGGATATAAATAGCCCAAACCTCCAAAATAGCCATTGGAGAGAAAGTTGCGTGTTGTAGACTATTCTTACCAGACAGTCCGGTGTACGCACCGAACCGTTTGATGTGTACACCACCGAACAGTCCAGTGTGTACACCCAACTAGTCGTTAAAGTCGACCATAGGATCTTCAAATTGATTGTTGTGAGCACTGGACCGTCCAGCATGACCACCGAACCGTCCGGAGCGTGTTAGCACACGAGGTCTTGTGTTGATATAGCTCTAGGGCCCGAACATCCGGTGTGTTCAACGGACCGTTCGATGTGACCACTAGACCGTCCAATGCGTTCATTTCTTATACATTATTGATCTTTCTTCCTTATGCAGATTTCGTCTGGTGGTGTGACCACTGGACTGTCCGGTGCATGTAATTCGCACCTAGTCTTGAGTCTTCAACTTGTGATTTCTTCTACTCACCGAAATGTCTGGTGCTTGTGGGACCGCCATGTTGCACTTCATGGCTTTGATCATTGATGTCTTGGGTCTTCTCTTGTACCTTTTAAGCCCTCTTATGATATGGTTGTACCTCAAGTACATCACCTGCATCCCTAAAACTTAAACAAAATATACTTGCACACACATTAGTCCTAAATGTTACATGTTGCCACTTCAACCACAATCACATTAGGGAAATAAGCATGAGGCTTAGGACCCATTTTCCTTACAAGACTATTGTCCAAACATTAGAGGTTATCTAGAATTTTTTTTCCTTTGACACTTTTGTCATTGGCTATTCTCCCCTATGCACAGACTCCTATATCGCTTACCCTCACTAGTCACTAGTTGGGTGTTCTTATCATCTCAACATATATTTGTTGACGTCTCTTAGCATAACAGATTTTACTCTACAAGCGCACGGAGATTTGATGTAGCTTTTTCACTTAGTGTATTCCGAGTATCTTAAAAATCCACATGGAAGCAAGGACGAATAGGTGGAATGAAATGTCCAACTTTCAGCAGTACTGTATAATTTAGATAAATATCAGCTATTCTTATAGCGGAGGTAAGATAAACAAGATAGTGTATGGTGGGATGAGTGAACAGGGACCAAAGCAATTAGCAAACTAGGTATAACTATCTAGGTGGACAACGAGTGAGATTAAGATATCCAAACTCTATTCCTTAACTACTGTATAGGAATATTTGCGGTTGAACTAAGTTAACTGAACATAAACTAGGGTCTTGTGTCGAGCAAAATTCCAAACTACACCGAGGAGGCATAGGGGTAGATACTTGGCCAACCAAACGGCAACTGGCTAACGCCTACGGGCTTACCGAACGACGGGATTGGAATACTAAGACCTCTAATGCTGTCACCAAGAGAGGCTACCAACCAGAGCTGCATGGGTAAGATGGCACACTAAACTAGTGTTCAAGTGAGAACTAACTTAGCCTTAGATCATATCCTAAGATAAGTTTATAGCACCGGCAAGTCTAGCAAGATTCAAGTAACTTAAAAACAACACAAACCTAAGCCTTGGTCTACTATGCAAAAAGGTACACAACACTAGGCAAGTGTAAGAAATAAAGTAAAGTATAACTGAAAGATAGAGCAATGAAGTATATTATACTAAAGTAGTAAGAGTACAAAGATAAAAAGATACAAGAGCTTTACGAAGACTCTAAGCTACTCCTGAATCCCTGAGGCAAAAGACTCAAATTCAACTCTAAATCCTAGGACTATCGTATTGCTACAAGACTAAGACAATGGTGTGTTCCAATCACTTACATACTTCTCATGTGAGCTACCAAGGGGTATTTATAGCTACCAAGTGAGTAGGGGTTCTTATAGGGACGGTATGGTAGCTACAAGGGTGAGAAGGAGGCAGGGGACCCCACCCATTGGCCGAGCGGCCATGGGGACCCTTGGATCCACTGCCATTCTTCGTTCGAAGGTCCATCTTCTCTCCCTAAGTTGGTTGCATGGCGGTTGGCAGTTAAACCTTGTGCTTTTTCCCGGACCATTGGATCTCACTTGTGTTTCTTCCTTAGTCGTAGGATTGAAGTGCCTAGGATTACTGACTTCACCAATCCATGTGCTAGATCAATGAGGTGGCAAGCCTTTTGGTACTTAACACGTTGGCTTCTCAGTTTGCACCTTTGAATTGTGTTGACACGTCATTTATGCACATGCAGATCGAAGATAAGGTGATTTGGCAACATTTACAAGCTGGGCGGCCCAGAGGGAGGCCATGCGGCCTAGCCCAATGGTCGGGTGACCTATGTATCATCCTGACTTAGCCAAATTTTACCTGTTTTCAAGTATTCTTGCACCTACAATCAAATATTCAACACAACTCATGGAACTATGTCAGTAGCAAGGGTTAGTCTACACTTTGATGTTTTTTCCTTCATGTTCATGGATAGTTGTCGGTCGAAAGTAGTGCAACAACGACCGTCAACAATATTCAAACTTTAGCTATGCAATACCCTTTTAGCCTAGTGCTTCCTCGTGGAACTTAAAAATATCCTAGAATATTCCGAGGTGAAATGCTACAATGGTAACTCTATAAGCGCGCGGAATATAATTATTCTTGTGCACAAGAATCATCCACGTCGACTTAGTGGCATGAGTCTTACTTGGTGGGAAGGTTGCACTGGTCTCATTTCGAGAGAGCCAACATTGATGATTTAGGTCACTACTTCATACCTTCTAACCTAGGGCTAACTAATGCACATAGAAAAAGTTATTCATTCATATACATGCTAGTTGACCAAGGTTTCTAACCTATATATGCTTGTACATCAAAACATAGGCCAATAAAGTTTGCTGCATTGTTTTCATTTGTTTAATGTTTCGTACAGCTTTGGAAAAAATAAGAAATGTATGAGTTTATACTAGGCCATTTGTAGGAGCAAGATTGTTTCATCACATAGCTCGTCCGTCATTTGGGGTGTTAGAAAAAGTCTGGTTTACAACAAAATCATGGATTTATCTAGGAATTGAATTCAGATGGTACCTTTATTATATATAGGCTATCTGTTCACTTTGTTTAGTCCATATTAAGTTTACTAAATACAATTTTCAATAACATGATTTAGTTTTACGCAATGTAGATTGGGCAGGCCTCTTAGATAGCATTTGGTTTGGTGACAACGCGATATGCGTGTTGGTTCTATCCCAATTTTCTTGGACGGAACGGGTGTACCTAGATGTTTGATTTGGGAGATATGGCCATCCCTGGAATTGAGAAGAGATAAGGTGGATATCTCTACACTGAGCCCCACCTATCATGTCATATAGAGAAATATCATTTCATTCTACCTTATTTTACTATTTTTTTATGTGATGTGACTGCTCCAAATCCGATGGGAATATTCCTCTTAGGGGATGATTCAATTCCACCTGCCTCCAAACAGACATGGCTTCTTTGGAAGCATAGTATATTTGTAGTTTCTAGATAATACTATGTTATTGAATAATACTAGAGTATTTAGGGAAAAAGGTGTTTGGCAGCTCTCTGAAAACTCTGGTTTGAAAACCATGGTTTGACAATACTCCAATATTTTTGGATTATAGAAAATTTGGTGTAGACCAAAGTTTTTGATTCGGCACACAAAATACAGTGAAAACAAACTATTGTAGCCACACTCTGATTTCACTGTGCTATGATATTGTTATGATAATTATATACCATTGTATTTGTAAACTATGGTTTCAAAATGCAATGTACCCAAACAGAGCTTTAACCTTCCCATCTAATGAAGAGTTTCAAGCAGTACAACGCTAAGAACAATATATAGCATTGGACTCTATTCTACTTTTGTGCTTTTCTTAATTGATACTCCCTCCGTCCTAGAAAACAAATCATGCTGGGTTTACCCTAAGTCAAACTTTGTAAAGTTTGACAAAATTCACAGTGAAAAGTATTGACATTTACAACACCAAATTGGTACCTAATGAAAATATGTGACAAGGAATCTAACAATACTCATCTGGTATTATAAACATTTATATCTTTTGATATAAATTTGGTCAAACTTTACAAAATTTGACTTAGGACAAAACTAGAATGACTTGTTTTCTGGGACTGAAGGAGTATTTTTTTAGTATGGTAACAATATTTGATAAAACTTTACTCTTTCACATTTTCACATTAGAGTAAAATGCACGTGATGTCTTCAAACTAACCTGGCAGCACGTTTGAAAAATTTATCTATGTTTCTCATCTATTTTTTAGGGTGGCGGGGCATTTGAGATTTCTGATATGGTGGTATTCATGTGTATCAATTTTTTTGGTTTTGGGAAGAAATTCCTAGATCTGACCTTAGCTGGTTGTACTTGACAACAGTCTTGTTGAAGACATTGTTTGAAATTCGAGAATTGCTCTTTGTGGTGAAAACCTTGGTCTGGACTTAATTGGTTGGATCATCTCAATGGCGGTGCATGAGCATATCATGTTCTCTTTAGAGGCATTGATATTAGAGATCCTTATCGGGATCTAAGTGTTGCTTTGTTGGTAGCCAGTTTGATGGCTATGTTGTGTTGTTTTATGTGGTTCACCGTGGCATGATATCTATTCTTATGTCTTTTTTCTTTTTTTAGTTGTGTAGAGACCAGAAGATGTATCTTAGTGTTTTTTTATCATCTTGATATTATTGGCTAGATCAATAAAGCTTTTTTTTAAAAAAAAACATCCTGTAAACCTCTCTCTACCTCATCGCCCCTAATAAAAAAGATGGGTTTTTATATTAGTATATTCTCGAGGTTTAGATTAGATATTGAAAAAAATGGCTTCCGTAACACGGAGGTAATCAAGTTCGAATTCCAATCATGTGTTGCATGATATGAATTTTCCTATATACAAGGTACGTGAAGTAGAACTAAGTTCCAGGACCAACGACATCATTATTGTCACGGCTCACGGATGCACCCTCCAACTATACAACTGTACTAGACGGAAAGGGGAATTAGGTTTCAAATCCTCGTGGCCGCCACCAAGCTACTTATATAGGAATCACATTTCGTTCAAATTAAATTCAGACACAAGGAGGAGCATCGGACGGCTAACTAAAAGCTTGGAGCTGCTGTGGCGTCTGGGAATTGAAGAAGAAGCACAACTGCATGCATCACTACTAGAGCATAGTTCATAGATGGCTGATGCCGTGTCGTTGTGGCTCGTCGTCTTGGGCAGCATCGGCGCCCTCTACGGTGTGGCCAACTTCTTCCGCGTCCTCCGCTACCTGGCACTGTGTCTCCGGCAGCCAAGGGATCTCCGGCGGCGCTACGGGTCATGGGCAGTGATCACCGGCCCGACGTCGGGGCTCGGGCGGTCCATGGCCGTGGAGCTGGCCCGCGCGGGCCTCAACCTCGTCCTCGTCGGCCGTGACCCCGCCAAGCTCCACGACGTCTCCGAGAAGATCGCGCGGTGCCACGGCGTGCAGACCAAGGCAGTGGTGTTCGACCTGTCGCTCGTGTCCACCGCCGAGGGGGACGAGGCGATGCGGCGGCTCCGGGACGCGGTGGAGGGCCTGGACGTGGGCGTGCTGGTGAACAACGCCGGCGTGGCCAAGCCCGGCGCGCTGTACTTCCACGAGGCAGAGGTGGAGTCGCTGATGCGGATCGTGCGCGTGAGCAGGCGCTCACGGAGGTGACCGCCGCCGTGCTGCCTGGGATGGTCGAGCGCGGGAGGGGCGCCGTCGTCAACGTCGGCTCCGGGTCCGCCGTGGCGTTGCCCTCCTTTCCGCTCTACTCCGTCTACGCTGCCACCAAACGGTACGGGCCGGTTTTTTAAAAGCATACTCGACGATGCCATTGTAGTGGGCCCTGTTTGGCCGGGTTTCTCCCGGCTCCAGCTCCCGCTCCTCGTGCTACAGTATCGAGCCGGGAGAAGCTCCACTGCATCGGTTCTGGTGAACGAAACAGCTCTGTGAGAGCAGAAATCGTGGGTGCGGAGGAGCCGAGCAGGGAGAAGCTCATCTCCACTGGCTCCGGATGAACGAAACAGCTCTGTAGGAGCGGAAATCGCGGGCGCGGAGGAGCCGGAGCCGCGGGCAAGCGCTGTCGGGGCGAAACTGGAGCCCCTGGCTCCCATGCCAAATGGGGCCTAAATTATTACACATTTTTTTTAAAAAAAATCGCAGGTATGTTGCTGCGTTCTCAAAAGGCCTTTACCTGGAGTACAAGAACAAAGGAATTGATGTACAATGTCAGGTACATAGTTTTATACTCCATAGATTATTATACACATGTGATTATTACTTTGGCTTAGTTTGGGTACTCGTTGAAAAGATTTTGAACTTTTGGGATTTAAACACACTCAAATCTTTCTATTCCACACCAAATCCATTCTGATTCACAGGTATCCAAACAAGACCTTATGCGAAATTGATTAAGATTTGGCCAGGAATGACAACTAAACTAGGAGTTATAAACAGCAGCTGCGTGCCTGCAGGCGCCGTTCTTCGTGGAGACCAACATGGCGTCGAGCGTGGTGAAGAGCAGCTTCTACCCGCAGTTTGTGGTGACCCCGGACGCGTGTGCCCGCGCGGCAGTGCGCTGGATCGGGCACGGCCCGCTGTGCATGCCCAACCTGGCGCACCAGGTCCAGTGGTGGTTCGCCGGCTTCGTGCCGGGGGTCATTAACGACGCGTATCGCCTGGCCAAGAATCCGCAGCACCGGGACATGTTCCGGGTGCTCAGATCGGCTAGGGCGCCGAATCCGCAGCCGCAGGGGGCCGACAAAGTGGTGGTTTACAACAAGCAGTAGCAGCGTTGTCCACATGTGCTGCGGTGCACGGAGAATAATCAAAACATTAATAAATTGATCGTCAAGGCTAATTGATTTCTACAGAGACAGACGACCAAGGCATGTGAAAATTGTACTACCTAGCAGGCTAACACAAATGCCGGAGAGAATGACCTCACTATATATGTGCGTGCGGTCCAGATGATTTGTGCGGCCTGGGTTGTGGTCAATTGTCTATCTTATCTCATGTTATAAATTTGGCAGTCTTAGCATACCATGCCTTTTACTTTTGGCTGTCAAAAGTGATGGATTGGGATTTCACTTGTCAATCAGCTGTCACTATGTACATTATGTACTAAGTAATGATAAAACTGGTACCAATATTTTCCGATTTTCTGTTCGTTCGAAGGGGTCTAAACACAGAATGGAACGCCCGATATTCGAATAGAATAGTTAATCTTCGATCCTTATCCGTATTTATCACACAAAATGAGATATATAGCAATACCCAGACTATCTGTACTCCGAGTATTTGTATTTGTCACACATATTCATCTGTATCAGACCTGATTTAAATCCCTACATGTAAGGCCATCTCCAGCATCGTACTCATCTGATTCCTAAAATTTCAAACTCCACCCTGTCTGTAGTGTCAGAATAGTATCAGAATCGTCAAAATGAGGCAGCCGTTGGAGCCAGCCTAACGAGCAATATTTCAAACTCTTCAATCTACTCCTCTCACTTTTATCCAGCAATGGGAAGGTCGTGTGGTGAGACTTTGTCCGCTTGCAGCCATCCCATTGTTTAGGCTTAGTTTGAAAGCTCTTGGATTTAAGTGCATTGGTGGACTAGGTGGGTTTAAATCCACAACAGATCTAAAATCCCTCAATATACCTCACATCCTCCCAATAGACTTAGTAGGGGCAAAATGCCAGTGCAGCCGCCAGCCCCTCCCTACCAATGTTACCTACGGCCGTTGCCGGTGGCTAGCCCAAGCCGACCACCCACGACCCTACCCTCGCGCGCCTTTTCTCCTCTCCACCACATGCACCCTGTTTCCTCCTTTCCCTCCCTTTCATTGACGTTGGGTGAAGCCCCAACAGGACAACGGCATGATACAAACCATTCATCACTTGATGCATGGTCCTCGGCCATGGATCTGGTCAATCTAGGTGGGGTCCATCATGCGACGGTGCTGCTCCGGCCTAGGGTCTCCCGTGCGGTGGGTGCTGCCCGCCATGGAAGATCTGCAGCATGCGCCTACAACGCCCTTGCATGGCGGGCCATGGCTCCGCTCAACGCCATTGTTGTCTCCCTCTCGTCATGGTTGGGTTATGGGGCGGCTCCACTACCCTAGAGCCTACCTTCACCCAGGCGAGAACTTGGGGATTCCTTCAACACTGGATTTGGCGCCTTGGTGTCACCCCTGAGCCATCGAGATGTCAAGTGTGGCTATCTTCACAAAGGTTGTTGCGCCCTCGGTTTGTGTTATGTCTAGCTAGTCGGTGCTTGCCCCTCCTTTGTGGTGCTCACTACGGGTAGACCCAGCCTTCATGGCTCGGATCTAGCATGCCTCTGAGCAAGCGTGGTTGTTTGACTAGGTTTGTGGCACTGCGGTGGGTTGTGGCATTGTTGACTACTACGAGCTTTGACTTCGCAGTAGGTCGTTGGCCTATGGCCTTTCCAGTAGCTTGTTCACGAGTTTGGCAAAGTGTCAATGCTTCTCATCATTGTCAAGTGTCACAGGTGAAAACTTCCATGATGGTGTTGACGTTAATAGTACCAAAGTCCTCCTTGGAGGCATCGTTCCATGGCCCTGCCCTTCCTCCATGTTGAAAACTGGTCCTGGTCTCATGGGACGAGAGACGGTGATATCTATGACGTCGCATCCTACCTATAGGCGTCACTTTGGATGTATCGATATTCTCCCAAATGTTGTGGCATATGATGGCTGCCTCTTGATTCTGCTGCTAGTGACTTTGCCCCAGCCATTCTCCGAGTCCTTGCTCAAATCGTCTCATCAAATGCTGGGTTTCCGAAACCATGGTCCCCTCTCTTGGATCTCCTTGTTCTCCATTAGGCAGCCCTCCCTCTTTGTAGGCTTCCTCCCCTTAAGGGGCGTTGGCGTGCATCGACTAGACCTTGATTTGCACTCCTAAAATGATGTAGTCACAATGTCGCGTGTCAATTTTGACATGAAGCCTAACAATTGCAGTGAATGGAGGTTGCTGAAGTGGTGTCGCTTGGTGGTGGTTTTGGTTTATCACTTTGCTCTGGGTTTAGGTTGACTTCGTTTGTGGCCACTGATTAATGAAAACTAAGGTAGGGATTCCTCCCCGACCCCCTGACCTTAAAAAAACATACTCCTTCCATTTGAGTAAAGTGTGTTTTGTATACAACATTCATCCAAACGTGGACCAGTCGAAAGATGCTAAAAAGGACTAGATATTTTTGGGGACAGGGTATTGCACTGGATTTGAAATCGTCCCCATGTGTACGTTTCGTAGGCAAACACACACCTTGTCCAAATTTCTGAAACGTACATTGAAGGACCAAGATGTGCAGTGCACCCCATGCTGACTTAATTGTGCAGCATCAACAAAAAGTTCTCAAATGGGAATAGACCGGGGTGATGGCCCCCATGGTAGGATGTGGCGACGGGCGCGCCACCTTCTTGGCGATAGCCTTGGTGTGGGACAGACCGCGAGGGGTCCTGTCTACACTGTGGGAGCGTCGGGGGGAGTTCGGGCGATCTGCGCGGACGGCTGGCCGGCCACGGGGGTTGTCACCCATGGTCGGCCGACCTGCATCAAGGGTCAGGCGACCCTGACCAGAGGTCGGACAACCCTGGGGACCTAGTCCCGTCAGCCAAGGTGACCTCCGTACGAGTCTCTCTGGGCTCTCCTCCCTCAGGATGGATTGGAGAGGTCGTGGCGAGTCCTCGGATGCTGGGGTACGTGGCGGTGGTGTCCGAGGTGATGGAGATGATGGCCTTGCCATTGTTGCGTGGAGAAGGTGGTGCCATGGCTAAATTCTAGATGGAATGAGATGGGATTGTGATGTGGGAGGAAGAAGGTGGCCTTTTTTCACCTTAAAACGTCGGAATCCCGATCTCATTCACTCAACAGAACCGGAAGAGCTGGGGAAAAGCGCTCCAAAACATGAAAAATCAAATTTTGGCAGTCGGGCGACTTGGTTCAGAGGTCGGGCGACCTGACCCAGGTCGTGCAACCTGGCACTGAGGTCGGGCGACCCATGCCCTAGGTCGGCCGACCCGGCCTCGCGTCTGATGGCCTGGCTACTGCACCAGGGGGTCGGGCGACTTGACCCTGAGGTCAGCCGCCCACGCCAACCCTTGGCTGGACGTGCCAAAAGTTGGGATTACCCCTTTTAGGTTGCCTTTACCCATAGACATGTGTTGGACATTGGTTCTATTGAGGTTTTGTAGCAAAAGGTGAGATTAGAGGAGTTTTAAGGGAGAAAAAGCAAGTAGTGTACAAGGCTTCTTTTATGGTCTGAGCTCGACCATAGACGTGTGATCATACTACCTCGTGCAGCTTGAAGACGTCCACTTCTTCGAGCTGAGGCATTTCGGGCTCAAGAAATATTTTAAGGCGTTGCCCATTCGCCTTGAACACATTTCCGTCATCGTCCTGGAGGGTGATGGCGCCGTGATCGGCAGCTTCAAGGACCATGAAAGGTCCTTTCCACTTACTCCTAAGCTTACCGTGACCAAATAAACGAATGCGAGAGTTAAAGAGTAGTACCTTATCTCCCGCTTTGAATGATTTAATCTTGATCCGCTTATCGTGCCATCTTTTGGTGCGCTCCTTGTATAGTTTGGCACTGTGGTATGCCTTCTCCCTCCATTTCTCTAGCTCGGCCAATTGCATTTGCCTTCGTACGCCTGCCGACTGGAGATCCATGTTCCACCTCTTCACCGCCCAGTGAGATTTGAATTTGAGTTCCACTGGAAGATGACAAGTCTTGCCGCACCAATTGGTATGGTGTCATGCCAATGGGAGTCTTATATGCAGTACGGTATGCCCAGAGAGCATCGGGTAGCTTGGATACCCATTCTTTCCCATAGCCTTGACCGTCTTTTACAGTATGTTCTTGATTTGCTTGTTTGACGTCTCGGCTTGGCCATTTGTCTGCGGATGGTAAGGGGTGGCAACACGGTGGTCCACACCGAGTTCAGCGAGACACTTCCTGAAGCGCTTGTCAATGAAGTGGCTGCCCCCATCGCTGATGATGACTCGCGGTACTCCAAAACGAGGAAAGATTGTTTCTCAGAACATCTTAATGGAGTGTCTTGAGTCCGCTGCAGGACACGGCATTGCCTCTACCCATTTTGATACATAATCAGCTGCGACCAGAATGTACTCCTTGTCTCCATTCTTGGGAAATGGTTCCATGAAATCTATGCCCCACACGTCGAATATATCAAGCTGGAGATTGCTCGTAAGTGGCATAGAATCTCTTGGATTTATATTCCCTTGGCACTGGCACCTTGGACACCGTCGTACGACCTCTTTTGCATCCTCGTACATAGTGGGCCAGTAGAACCCACTTTGCCAGATTTTTGCATGAGTCCGATAAGCCCCATAGTGACCTCCATAGGAGGATGCATGGCATCTATCAAGGACTTGCGGTGCTTCACAAGCTGTAATGCAGCGACGTAGGAGTCCGTCTGCGCAGAGTTTGTATAGATAGGGGTCATCCCAGAGATAGAATCGGCTGTCGTGGGCCAATTTCCTCTTGTCTGCTCCCTCAGAGACATAGCCGGCAACGATGTAATTCACCAGATTAGCATACCAAGGTTGGGCTGTTGTCACCTTTAGGAGCTGATCATCTCTCATATAGTCATCGATCGGCAAGGGCGATGTTTCTTCAAACCTCATTCATGAGAGATGATCTGCAACTGAATTCTCTACTCCCTTTTTTGTCTCGGGTCTCGATATCAAATTCTTGGAGTAGCAGCACCCACCGGATCAATCGTGGTTTTGCATCTTTCTTGGTTAGGAGGTATATGAGAGCTGCATGATCTGCGTAGATGATGACTTTCGATCCTACCAAGTATGATCTGAACTTGTCAATTGCAAAAACCACTGCCAACAGTTCTTACTCGGTGGTTGAGTAATTCAGTTGTGGGCCAGTGAGCGTTTTGCTTGCATAAGAGATAGCATGATGCTTTTTATCCTTGCTCTGACCTAATACTGCTCTAACAGCGAAGTCGCTTGCATCACACATGATTTCAAAAGGTAAGTTCCAGTCGGGTGGCTGAATGATTGGGGCTGAGACCAGAGCCTTCTTAAGCGTGTGAAAGGCCTCGAAACATTCTTCATCGAACGTAAAGGGAACATCCTTAGCTAGCAAATTGGTCAGAGGCCGGGCTCTATGGGAGAAATTTTTGATAAATCTCCTATAGAACCCTGCATGGCCTAGGAAGCTTCGGATGGCCTTTATGTTGGTGGGTGGAGCTAGTTGTTCAATGACCTCGATCTTTGCACGATCTACCTCTATGCCTCTTTCCGAAATTCTATGTCCCAGAACAATTCCTTCTCTAACCATGAAGTGACATTTCTCCCAGTTTAGGACAAGATCAACTTCTTGGCATCTTTTGAGAACTTTTTCAAGGTTCTCTAAACATCCGTCGAAGCTCTTGCCGTATACTGAGAAATCATTCATGAATACCTCCATGATATCTTTGATGAAATCAGAGAATATTGCCATCATATACCGCTGGAATGATGCTGGAGCATTGCACAGCCCGAACGACATTCGCCTGTAAGCGAAATTTCCGTAAGGGCATGTGAAAGTCGTCTTACTCTGGTCCTCCAGGTGAATCGGAATCTGGTGGTATCTAGAGTAGCCGTCGAGGTAGCAGAAGAAGGAGTGTTTTGTCAGTCTCTCCAACATTTCATCAATGAAAGGAAGAGGAAAGTGATCTTTCCTGGTGGCGGCATTAAGCTTTCTATAGTCAATGCACATCCGCCATCCTGTGACAGTTCTCTGTGGTATGAGCTCATTGTTTTGATTTTTGACAACTGTCATCCCTTCTTTCTTTGGTACAACTTGTACTGGACTGACCCATTCGCTATCACTCACGGGGTATATGATTCCCGCGTGAAGTAGTTTTAGAACTTCCTTCTTGACCACCTCTCTCATCGCATTGTTAAGTCGACGCTGCGGCTCCCTAGTTGGCTTGTGATCGGCCTCCATAGGGATATGATGAGTACACAGGTTGGGACTGATTCTTTTTAAGTCTTGAAGAGAGTATCCAAGCACAGATCTATACTTCTCCAGCACTGAAAGTAATCGCCGGCTCTCACTCTCTGTCAGCTTGTCGCTGATGATCATTGGTGTGTCCTCATTCTCGTTGAGGAAGGCGTACTTCAGGCCAAGCGGTAGTTGCTTTAGTTCTATCTTCGGAGCTTCGGGCCATAAGGATTCACCAAGTTCTTCGAACTTCCATGGCTCCTCTACCGTACTGAAGTCGCTAACAGCCTCTTCCTCTAGGCTATCTTGACCCATTTCATCAAGTGCAAGGCTCATCACTTCTTCCATAGGGTCAATCTCTGGCTTTGCTTCAGTCTTGGCATTGAGTGACCTATCGATATTGACATTGATTTCTTCATTGCCAAGCTGAAGCTGCAATCTCCCTCTGTATATATCTGAGCTGGTGAGGGCCGCGATTGGGATCCCAACCACGATTAATGGTGGAGACCCCTCGGGGATGTCAAAGACATGAAAGTCTAAGAACACCTGCATATCCCGCAAGGTTGTTTGAATTACCCTCAAAACACCCTCGCATCTCAAGTAGCTGCCCTTTGTCCATTGTAAACGCATGGCAGATCTTGATAGCGGTTGTGTCGGGTAGTACTTGTCCATTACGTGCTTAGGGATTATATTGATTCCTACCCTTGGGTCATATGTAATATCTTGCGGTTGAAGCCTTGATACTTGGCCTGGGATGACGATGGGGTCTGGATAAAATTTGACTGTGTTCATGTCCAGTCGTCTCATCTCTAGCCAATCCCGATTGATTGCTGCTGAAAGCCAGAGTAGGTCCTCCTTCATATGCATCTTATGGTCTGGTAGTACGTATGTTTGTTTGGAGGTCCTAGTGAAGCGTCGGTCTTGTTTTGCTAACTGAGAGACGTCACCAAAATCCATGAAGAGTTCATCCTCAAAAGAGAACGGAGGTGCCGACGGAGGAACCGTCAAGGCTAAACTGACCCTCTCAGTTTGCCTAGACGATGGTTCTGGGATTTTCTCGATTCGGAGGGGTAGTGGTAGAGATGGGGTATATGATGTTTGTCTCTGTTCGGTTTCAAGTGTCTTGGGTAGCTTCTGTGGAGGTGGTTCTTCAAATGTACCGAGGCCAGAAGCTTTCACGCAGATTTTGCCGAGAACTCTTCTTCCCTCGGATGGTGTCAAGTAGTAGAACGACCCTCCTGAGGCTAGGTCGAGACAAAGATCTGCTCCGGGTGTAAGGCCCCGAATGAAGTGTTGTAGCAACCATGCCTCAGAAATATCCAAATCTGGCCCTGAGAAGGCCAAACGATTGAAGCGTTCCCAAGCTGCCCCCAAGGATTCTCTCTCGTGCTGTCGGAAGTTGAATACTTCGCAGCGGAGGTCGATAACCTTATTTGGCGGAAAGAAACGGAGACAAAAACTGTTTTTCAAGCCCTCCCAACTCCCTTCTACTTTACCAACTGTCTGCTTGCACCAGATTTTTGCCTTCCTCGTGAGCGAAAATGGGAAGAGCAACCATTGAAGTGTGTTGCCAGACATTCCCGGGATGACCAGGCAGCTGAATAGCTGCTCGAACTCCCTGAGGTATGCGTAGGGATATTCTGATTCGTGTCCTCTGAATGATTTGTCCTGAACCATGGCTATCAAGCCAGAATGTAGCTGATAGCCTTCTACGGTGATGGGTGCGTATGATGGTGGAGGCCCCAAATAATCGGCCTTTGGAGCGGCTAGTTGAAAGATAGGAGTGGAATCCATATGGAAGATGATATGTGGTATTTGGTGGGGATATAAGTGGTGGTTGTGTATGGTGAGAGTATGGACGATCCTAAGTTCTAGTTGAATTAGCTACCGTTCCCCGGCAACGGCGCCAGAAAAGCTTGTTGGTGTTTCTTAGCCTACTGATATAGATCCGCAAGCGCACAGAAACACGTTGTAGCTTTTCACCCAAGAGTATTCCAGGGTATCGAAATCGACGAGGAACGAGGAGTAACTCAACGTAACTAGCAAAGCCAGCAATTGTAGAGACAAAGGACAGAGTAGAGCATGTTCACTACCTTATATAAAACAACTTAACTTTACTAAGCAAACTAGTGTTCTACTTAGCAGGTTTACTTGGACACTAAGCCTATAGAACCACTTCCGGGCACCAGAGTGCTGATAACCCAGACGAAAAAGGCGGGCGCTACAGAACTCAGCTATGCGTCGATGACTACTTAGCCGAACGACGGGGTGGAGTACACAGGGTACACGCTCGCTATCACCAAGCGGACCTACCACCAAAGCTGAGTGGGACAAGGCACCTTCCAAGGCAAACTCTGGTCTAGACACCACGTCTGCACAACCGAGTTTACTACTACACAGGTTCGAGGCCTGAGAGCAAGCACAACTGTATAGCTAAACTACACAGAGCACACTTAGCACCCGTAAACTACTGAGCAAAGTACTGAGTATGTAAATAAAGTAAGTATGAAATAAATAAAGAAGGGAGCAAGGAACTTTACTATATCCTAGAAATAGAGTAATAATTCCTCTGAGAATAAGAGCTCTAGAATAGAAGACCAAAGAGAATTCTGACTCCTTCACTCTACAACTCACGACTCACTCTTGATACAACTTGGCTCTCTCTACAATGCCAAGGGTGGCTTCACTACTATACTCTACACTCAACTACACAACCATACTAGTGTTATCTTGATCCAACACACCTAGGGGTATTTATAGCCTGGATGGACGAATAAGGTTAGTTTGGGCAAGGTCGGCGGTCGGCCCTGTGGGTAGGTCGGTCGGCCACCTAGGCGGTCGGGCGACCATCCGATGCACCGCCTTCCTTGATCCTTCGGTTGTGATTTGCTCCGAATGTCGGTTGGCGGTTGTGGCGGTTGAGGCACGTGCAAAATGAGGTCGGTGCTAGGTCAGCCGACCTTGGGATAAGGTTGGGCGACCTCTGATTGGCTGCATGTTATTTCCCTCGGATTGCTGACGTCATCGATCCCTTGTGCGAAGTCCTTTCGGCCCTTGGATGCATTGGATTCTTGATCCGACAGTTGCATTTAACATGTTTTGTGTTTCTTTGCATGCAAGTCGAATTTGGCAACATGGCAAGGTCGGGCGACCAAGTGGGGAGGTCGGCCAACCTAGGCCTGTGGTCGGCCAGCCTGGCCCCTGAGGCTGATGGGCCTCAGGTCGGCCGACCAGATCGGGCGACCACACCTAGGTCGGCCGACCTAGGATGGTCGTCGGCCGACCTGTGTTTCCTGGCCCATTGCTCTGCTTTGCCTCATTGCCTTTGTTTATCCATTTCCATATGGTTTTGTATGTGTAAAGCTCCTGCATACAACCTTTATGCACAACTCGTCGAACTAGTTAGAGATTAGTGAAAACTTGGTAAAGTATATTCTAAAACATGAAATGTTGGTGGTCGAAATGGGTTTTATCGTCCGCCAACAACTAGCAAGCGCACTACGAAGTCTTTACAAAGATCACGTTGATAAGGTGTAACCGCTAAGGTTTCAGGTTACGCTACGGTGGGGCAAGCCTCAAGGGAAGAATCACATACATATAACGTAAAGCACACTCAACCCAAGTAGCGCGAGTGCCACAGATGCTCACCTTCCCTCTTGCCCCGCAGGTAAGTTATTCCTAAACCAAAACAACCTAATTAATCAGCTAAGATCGTTCCATTTCAATCTTGTGGTAGCACTGTTGTCCCAGGTGGTCACTTTGCGATTCGGTCCTTATGGAGAGAACTAGCAAAAGCACACGAGCACATTGCTGAAGCTCTCTAAACCATGTTGCTAAAAAGCCATATTAAAATGGACATGAATCGATCAGGGGTCAATCCCAACAATTAATTGCATAGGATTATTAATCAAAATTAAATTAACAAAAGGACATGAGTTTGCGCAGCACCTAGCACAACTTAACCATATGCATCTCAAAAAGGTAGATATATAAGGATAAAAGTAGCTAGGTAAACCTTACAGGCATACAAAATTAAAATGCACATGCAGTAAATGAAAAGATTATTAGGTGTTGTCTATGTTATACTTGCCTTCTTCAAAATTTATTCCTTGCTGCTGCTCAGAGGCTTCTGGAGGCTGCTCTTCACGGATCAACGTCTACGCACGATACACAGTACCAAACAAGCATCCACATGATCACACATGCAAGCAAACAAATGCAAAAGATAAAAAACAGTACATCATGACATAAAAACAGAAGGTAAAATGTATTTAAAATTATTCTACACATTTATACGATCGCGTGGGCGCGAGAATCATCGAAAACGGATTTAAAACGGTGAAAATATAGCCTTTTGAATGCTGTTAGGACTGAAATGTAAATACTTTTCAAAATTTTGGATTAAAACGATAAAAACAGATCCTTCTCTACTACTGGCCTGGACGGCGGCTTGATTTGGAGAAAGCTGAGAGTCTCTTTTACAAAACGCCGACGGCTGACCGTCATTTTGACCGGAGTTGACCGGTCACCGGTGGCTAGGGGGCGTCAGATCAAGATCCGAGGGTTAGGAACAGGAGGGCCGAGGCTTGACCGACGACGACCATTGAACCATGGCGGCGTACGCGGGTTGCGGCGGAGCCTCACCGGAGAGCGGCTCTCCGTGCGCTGTGGGGTGCGGAACGGGACGAGAAACGGCTGAGAAGAAAGAGAGCGCGACGGGGATGCTCACCGTGGGCTTGGTGGCGTCGGGTGGCGACCGGAGAGGGCTGGCGACGAGCTTGCGCGGATGGCGAGGTCGGAGCTCGCGGGGCGACGTCGAGGAGCGGCTTTCGGCACTGCGGACCGGCAGGGAAGCTCTGGGGTGATCCTACGGTAACGGCAAGGGGGTCAATTGGGCAGGGGAAGGTACTCCATGGCGGAATCGAGCGGTGGCGGCGCAAGCTCACCGGTCGGCCTCGATGGCGAAATTGATGGCGGCGGCGCGAGCTAGGGCTTGGGCGAGGGAGCAGGTGGCCAAAAGAGATGGTGGCGGGGGCTGTCAAACCCTTTTTATAGGGCTAGGCCAAGGTGTTGGTGGAGAATTCGACTCGGGTTCTTGGCGTGCGAGATGGGGTCCGGCTCAGACTTGAGTCCGCAGAGGGAAACGTCCGGCGCGAGCCACCGATGAAAGGGAGGCGCTGGCAGGCGGGCCGTGCGGGTGCGGTATGACGGGCCACGGCCAGAGGCGGGGAACGGCCGGGGCTATGGCACAGAGAGGCGGCGCCGGCTCGGTCCACTAGCAGAGAGAGAGGGAGCGGGGCGTTCGGCGTGGGGAGGAAGAAAGGCCTGACCGAGCGGGGCCGGGTGGTCAGCGGCTCAAGGGGGCGCGGCCCACCGGTCAGCGGGGAAACAAGAGGAAGAGGAAGCGGGATAGGCCGGCTGGCCTGTTGGGCCCGGTGGGAGCGGGGAAGCAGGGAGATTGGGGCTGGGCCGATTCGGCCAGGTGGGCTGGGGGTTGGGTTTCTCTTTTTTTTTTCTCTCTTCTTCCTCTCCTTTTCTTTTTAAAAGCAAGGCCAAAACAAAACTAAAATTTAAATAAATTTGAATTCCAACCTTAGTTCATACAGTACATAAAATAAAGCTCCAGCATGAATGCACAACCAAAGTTGGCCTATGATGAATTCAAATTACTTATTTAATAAAATAAATCATGAAAATGTAAGCCTAGGCATATATAACCTTAGAAAATTAAATAAACCATATTAAATTTATTGTAAAATACTAGAATTAAAATTACGGTGTTATATCATGCTTCATGCTATGTAGGAGCTTTACACATACAAAACCACATGGAAATGGACAAACAAAGGCAATGAGGCAAAGAAGAGCAATGGGTCAGGAAACACAGGCCGGCCGACCACCATCCTAGGTCGGCCGACCTGGGTATGGTCGCCCGACCTAGTCGGCCGACCTGAGGCCCATCAGCCTCAAGGGCCAGGCCGGCTGACCACAGGCCCAGGTCGGCCGACCTCCCCACCTGGTCGCCCGACCTTGCCACGTTGCCAAATTCAACCTGCATGCAAAGAAACACAAAACATGTTAAATGCAACCGTCGGATCAAGAATCCAATGCATCCAAGGGCCGAAAGGACTTCGCACAAGGGATCGATGACGTCAGCAATCGGAGGAAAAGAACATGCAGCCAATCAGAGGTCGCCCACCCTTATCCCAAGGTCGGCCGACCTAGCACCGACCTCGTTTTGCACGTGCCTCAACCGCCACAACCGCCAACCGACATTCGGAGCAAATCACAGCCGAAGGATCAAGAAAGGCGGTGCATCGGATGGTCGCCCGACCTCCTGGGTGGCCGACCGACCTACCCACAGGGTCGGCCGACCTAACCCCCAGGTCGGCCGACCACCGACCTTACCCAAACCGACCTTGCACACCTACAAATACCCCATTCGTCCATCCAGGCTATAAATACCCCCCCGGGAGGTCATTTGCAAGGTGTGGTGGATCAAGATAACACTAGTGTGGTTGTGTAGTTGAGTGTAGAGTATAGTAGTGAAGCCACCCTTGGCATTGTAGAGAGAGCCAAGTTGTATCAAGAGTGAGCAGTGAGTTGTAGAGTGAAGGAGTCGGAATTCTCTTTGGTCTTCTATTCCAGAGCTCTTATTCTCAGAGGAATTATTACTCTATTTCTAGGATACAGTAAAGTTCTTTGCTCCCTTCTTTATTTATTTCATACTTACTTTATTTACATACTGAGTGCTTTGCTCAGTACTTTACGGGTGCCAAGTGTGCTCTGTGTAGTTTAGCTATACAGTTGTGCTTGCTCTCAGGCCTCGAACCTGTGTAGTAGTAAACTCGGTTGTGTAGACGTGGTTTCTAGACTAGAGTTTGCCTTGGAAGGTGCCTTGTCCCACTTAGCTTTGGTGGTAGGTCCGCTTGGTGATAGCGAGCGTGTACCCTGTGTACTCTACCCCGTCGTTCGGATAAGTAGTCATCGACACATAGCTAAGTTCTATAGTGCCCGCCTTTCCCGTCTGGGTTATCAGCACTCTGGTGCCCGGAAGTGGTTCTATAGGCTTAGTGTCTAAGTAAACCTGCTGAGTAGAACACTAGTTTGCTTAGTAAAGTTAAGTTGTTTTATATAAAATAGTGAACCTGCTCTACTCTGTCCTTTGTCTCTACAATTGCTGGTTTTGCTGTTCGTTCCTACCTGTTTTACGTTGAGTTACTTCTTGTTCCTCATGGATTTCAATACCCTGAAATACTTTTGGGTGAAAAGCTACAACGTGTTTCCGTGCGCTTACGGATCTATATCAGTAGGCTAAGAAACGCCAACACTAGTCATCTCATCTCCGGTAATGTGATGAACTCCTAGCGTAGCTCACGACTTGTGGGTAAAGATGTACAACCTCTCGAGAGTGTAAAACTAACATGTTAGCCGTGCTCACGGTTATGAACGGCCTAGACCCTTCCCAGTGATTAGTAGGATTCTTGGCTGAGGTTCCTTGGTTTTGGTTATGGTTCTGATAATGGTTATATCTGTTTAATCTTATTTAATTTTTATGCAATATCTTTTGGGATAACAGTTTTGTTACTGATTCATAGTAAGTAGGTTTTAATGGAAATTTTAAATTAAAAGCTAATGCAGTCTGTCAGCTAACCCTAGAGCCTCATGGTTTATGTTACATTTGTTGGGTATTTTGTACTCACGCTTGTTTCTTTATATTTATTCCTTGTTGGGGGAAAAAATCCAATCGCTGCTCAGTTGATGGAGGTAATGAAGACTATATGCAAGACTACGACGATGAGTTTTAGGCGCTTCGTTCACCAGTCGATGTCCCTGTGGCGCCCGTTATATTTATGTTTTATGCTTCCGCTATGCTACGTTATACTCTAAGTTAAACACTTGTGTTACAGTGTAATAATGATATATTTAAGGTTATGTACGTTTTTATCTTTGGCATGTGTTGTGGTACTTTGTAATTTGTCATGTATATGCGAAACGTTTCCTGGCACATATATATGTTGCACGGTTTTGTTCGTTGAAACCGGGCGTGACACATGAAACAAAAGGCAGATCGATAGAATGCGAGATAACTAGGTAGATCTTGCCAAGAACAACGCTTAGTACAAGATCTAATATGGTCATTGTAAGACACCAAACAACCCTAACACAATCTTTGAGAGAGAACATTACGTCAGCATGACGCTTACTTTGAAAACCCAAGAATAGAGGTGGCGATGTGCCAAGTTGATGACGAGACATGCGCTGCTGGGAACGTATGACGTCATTTTATTCATGAATAGAGGCTACATATTTATAGTCCGAAGACTTAGACGACACATCCATATAACTATCTAAACCTTAAATTTATTTCTATCTAAATATACATGGCCCATCAGCCGACTGAAACAACCAAAACCGCCTCCGTGTGGGCGGCCAATTAAGCCATCTATCGATCCTCTAGCGACCCTAGATCGGCTAGGATTCCATGGCAACAAATGCACCGGACGGTCAGACGTGCATCACCGGATGGACCGGTCTACACAGAACCTACACAAACTCTACAAACAACTGAGTTGCGCACCGAACGTTTTGGGATGAAGAAAAAAGGAAGGAGGAACAAGCTCACACACAAGCTAAAGCGAAATCCATCTATTGATTGTTCCAAAGAGGTATCAAGATTACACAAGAATAGATTGGATCAAGTCTGAGCTTGCTACCATCTCCTACCCTCAATTACATAGCTGAGATCAAATATGAGGGCTCTCTCATGAAGCACTTAGCTAGAGGTTTACTCTAGATGTTTCAAAGAGAGAAGCGAACCCTAATGAGGACCTTTATACTACAAGACCTTAGCCCTAGACTCTAAGTGCCTATTTTGCATGTAACCCCCTAAGATAGAAACTCAACACTAGAATGCCTGAAGGGCTAAAATCAAAAAACACAGAGTAAACGCTCCTTGGTCCCTAGTGTCCTAATCTTGGACGAACATGATGGAGTTCTAATCTTCTTATACTCAAAGCAATCACCCAATGTCCTCCACACGTGTCTAGTTGCCCAACCCTTTAGATAACTATGGTTTTGATGGTGGAACCGGTAACGCTCCTTGGCCCCTAGTTTTGACACTTGAACTAGAAAAAAAAATCTTGGGCCCTAGTTTTGATGATGGAACTAGTTTAAATGACCATTGGCCTTCCTTCAAGACAGTGGTTTTAAGGCTCACCAAATCTTTGCTTGACTCCAAGTCCTTATAATGCCATGCATGGACCCAAGTACCCCCCTGGGCCACTTACCAGTGCACTTGGTAGGGTGTTGTCATGCTAAGTCCACTCTGGCGCTGCCTCTTAGTACACTCGAGAGGGCTTTGCTCTAAGCCCACTCTATAGGTGCCTTCCAGTACACTTGACAGGACTTCAATATTGAAAAGCCCTCATCACAACCAGGATGAAAGACTAGACTCAGTCCACTTGAATCTCTCATAATGGCTAGTCTAGGTGTACACACGAGATGGTATGATGAGAATAGTATTTAAGCTAAAGCTTTCTCCCAACAACTAGTTTTGAGGTTTGCGCTATTTATACCCCTAACCTCCACTACATGGTTGGTCACTCTTGAGTTCATTATAGTGTTGAGGCATATTCTTGAGAGCTCAATTCATCAAAAGAGCATTAAGTGCATATTTTGGCATAGCTAGTGTTGTTTGCGAGCTCTTGCTTAGGCCTTGCTTAGCGCATAGATCTTGCTTATGACCAAGTGTTGTAGTGAGATTTGCCGATCTCTTAGCATCCGTGCTTGCAGAAACAAAGACTTGTGTGGGGCTTGTAGTCTTGCGAGATCCTTTGGGTTGTGGTGTGGCCACCACCTTGCTTGTGAGAATGAGGGAGGCTCTCAATGTTCTGTCCAAAGCTCACCATTGTGGAAATGGTGGTGAGTGTCTGAGAAAAGCCCACAGAAGACCCCACTTGAGAGTGGGTGTGACCAAGGATATCTGGAGTTCCTTGAGTGGGAAGCTTGACCATTGCGTGGATCACCTTGACAACCTTGATCCTTGTGTGGATTTAAGGTATTAGTCCTTGCGTGGACTAAGTGATACCAAGACTTTGTGAGGGGCTCCAAATGAGGATTATGGGGAAGGCTTGCATGCCTTCCGTGTCTCCAACTTGTGTCATGTCGCCATCAGGAATTATATTATGTTGTTTTTAGATATCCTTAGTTTTTAGAATCCTACTTCACCCCCTCTTAGGGTATCGGCTCAAGGTCCTCATGTGACTTTCACACCCATTTATTTTTAAAACTAGATTTTTGACACATTGAACTTTGCAAAAACCAAACAAATGACCCCTAGGTAGTTTTGGATGGTGGTTTACCACATTGGACAGACATGTGGGCCTTGGGTGCCACAATTGTTGTTATCTCCACATGTCAGGGATACAAGTCTCCTTCCACCTTCTTTTCTTTCTCTTATACATCTGCCTCTCTCTTTTGTACCTCATGCTAGAGCAACAAGGATGGACAGCCAGTAGCTTCAAGCCCATCGGCATGCCGCTCATACCTTACAGCAAGAGCAGTGTCATTGCGGTGTCTAGAAAGTGAGCACCCTCCCCCTCCTGATGATGGCCCTGACGATGAATTGGAGCTCAAGGGATCTTTCGCTCCAGCCACCACTAGCATTGGCGATCAATTACATTAGGGAAGCCCTCCCCGCTGATGAGTACGGAGAAGAGGTGGTGTTGCAAGTCAAGACTGCGATAGCCCTCGTGGGGCTCTACCACACAACCAAGAACACATGGGTAGGTAGAGCAGGAACAAGGAGTGGAGCTGATGCGGCGGCAGCATCGGAATGCATGGTGTTGTGCGGGGAAGAAGAGGAGTAATCAGAGTGACAAGTGGATCACGGGTAGGCATCATCGTGCGAGCTTACAAGAAGGTGGTGGCTGCGAGCTTAGACGTGATATGGGTAGCACCAGCGGTGACCTCATGCATGATATAGCAGCAATGACTGCAAGCAGGAGCTAGAAGGTGGAAAGGAGGCTGCACTAACTTGGAAGGAGGCGGTGGCTTCAGTAGGAAGGAGGAAAAAAAGGAAAGAAAAAGGAAAATAAATGTTAAACCTCACAAGTGGGCCCATTTGCCCCTATGGCATTATGTCCAACGTGGCATGCCACTTTCAGAACCACTTCTCAAAATCGCTTTGAGGGGGGGGGGGTCATTTGTTTGGTTTTTATAAAGTTTAATGTATTGAACATCTGATTTTATTGGTGGGGTGATGAAGTAGACCATCCTCCAAACATCAGGGGTTTATCTAAACCATTTCGATATTTCCATGTCTAGAAGGACAAGGAGAAGACATAGGCTTGGACTACATATATTACATTCTTCTCCCTTTTAGAGGAATCATTTTTGGAATTTTTGATTTTTTAAGATGGGAATCAAAATGTTTCAAAGATTTAGGTATTCCAGAGAGTCCTATACATGAATTTTTAGTTATGCCAAATTTTAGAAATTGCATAAAAATAACTGAAACTCTAATATAACTTAACCAGAAGTTCTAAAAATAATTTACTATTACTAATTGGAGGCTCTTTTAAAACATCCACGTTAATCCCCTGAGGACGCATCATAAAAATAGATAAATATTATAAATTCTAAAAATACTAAGAAACATCGTGTCATCAATTGGTAGACTAAAATCGTAATAGTCACTGAAACTACATCTTAACCACACTTTCCGCCATTACGAAAAAATACAATATACCTTACTTAAAGTTATATCTAAATTAACCCCCCCCCCCCCCCCCTTTACTTTTATGATATATTTTCTCAAATAACCCTTAAATTTATTTCTAAAATTCTAAAATACCAACCTTTGCTATTACAATAGACAATACAAAGGTACACTTTATATTGATATTAAATTACCTACCCATGTCATTGTACAAAAATTAAAATAAATTAATGAAACCTATATCTAACGTAAAATTAAGTGTCAAAAAAAATAAATCTATTTATTTTTACTACTAAGTTAATCTATAAACGTTTAACATATATACCGCTAACTCTCTATATGACATATGAGAGCGTTGTTTAATAAACTAGTGAATAAAAACCATAATCTAGAGACACTGAAAACATCCAAAAATCATTTCCTTCCCTCTATGGCCTATGCACATGCTACTCAGCAAGAAGAGATGGGTGGGGGAAAAAAGATCGGCGTCAGAGCGCCCGGGCGTGTGATATACCTGACGTGAAAAACAAACCTGCTAATTTGTACGTGCCACGCATAGTAGCAAACAATGGGACACAGAAGCAATAGAACATGGTCCTAGAAATGTATGAGAATATAATAACAAATCTGCAGATGTAGACAACCAATTGATGCGGCAAGCATGAAGGATCTCAACCATCAAGTCGCACATCATGTCCAATGTATACAACTATACATCTCAAAGAAAGCAAGCATAGGTCTGACAGCTTGGAGCAATTTCTGTCCATGGCCAATGCAAGAGAGTAAGAATTATCTAAATCTTGGTGCAGTTCCTATCTAATACCAATACTGAAAAATGATCTAAATCTCATTCTCTGAGCGCGCCCAGCCGCCCACATTTGACAGATCATCAACTGGACACAGATTTGTGCAGCTTTATAACCTGCAGTCCTGAACAAATGAGGGGAGGTCTTGGAGAAGCTGCTGAGAAATAATGCAGAATTAATGATGTTCATGAAACAGAAATATCCTCACCTATGAAAGAGTTAGCCGTTCACCTTGTTTCATACCCCTCATGTCAGTCATCTCCACTGTCACGGTCAAAAAAAATGTCATTCTCCACTGTTGATGATCAGCCTTGTTCAGGAAAAGGAACAATGGCCTCCATAAGACCTTCAAAGAAGCAGGGCTAATAACGTCAGGACTGAGAAGCCAGTGCGAAGACTGTAGGAATCAGAAGGATTTAAGATTAAAATGCGCTATGGGTTTATGATAAGAACTGTCCTTAATTTCCATCATACATATAACACGCATTAGCACAGCTTCTATTTTTCAATAATTCCTTTTCTCCTTGATAGTTACTGACATATCTGCATATCCATTTTCTATGGACAAGATTAGGATTTCAAAGTACGAAATCATCATAAGTTGTTACTGAAGTTGATTGATAACTCACAACACTATGATCACTGGAAACTACCCTGCAATTTGTAACTGCCTATTCCAGCACTACGACTATATTAGAGAATAAATAAATCGGAATCCATGATCATGCACATGGGCACATCTGGTACATCAAAGCTCGGATATGAACGCATCATTTAAATGGCTAACACCCACACAAGCACACACTGAGACACGCATGGCAGAAGTTTATTCTCTGGAAAACAGAGAAACTGAAGGAACTTGCATATGCCTGTGCAAACTTTTTCACAGCAAAAGGAGTTCAGATTATGCACTATACAAATCTGACCATGGAAACATAATTCAAATTTTAGGGGATAACTAGAGATGGGTAAACAGAAAGTCAGAAACTACATGTGTCTTGATCAGCATGGGCATCTGAACTCAAAACTAGATGATCATCTGTTAACAAACAGCCTCGTGTTTGCTCATTGCTGGTTGATCGCAAGTACATCGGGCAATCAAATTCAGCACAAAATAGTGTAGTACACCATTATAACAACCATGTAGACATCTAGTATTATCCAACGAATGGCATGGCACGGGCAAATCAACAGCATGATATCGATCAGAGTTGCAGCAAAAAGAAGCAGAAGCAAACATGCATTCGTAAGGATGGTGAAGTTACCGTTGGCAATGGAAGGTGACAGGTCCCACGGGAGGACGCGAAGAAAGGGGACCGGTGGTACCAGCCTGTAGGAATTCTCGACGAAGTGCACGACCTGATGCGAAGCCATGTTGACACCGAAGAAGCTCTTCCCCAGAAAGAAGTAGACCACATCGGGGTGCCTAGGGTTCACGAGCACGATTTCAGGGACCAGCTTCGGTAGACGGGTGCCCTGGTAGCTCGGATCGTTCCAGATCTCCGTGAAGCTCGTCTTGTACGTTTTGTGCCACTGCAACCGAATGGTGCCGTCGGCGTCGGCGTTGGGATCCGGGATCAACGTCCATACGACGACGAACTTGTCTTCGCTGGGGTAGCCGGCAGGTAGAATGTCACGGGCCATCTCCACGAACCGCAGGCTGTGGTCGCTGACATAGATGCAGCGGTTTCCCAGGAGGAACGGATCGGCCTGAGCCAAAGCGCGGCCCGGCGGGAGACGGTGGAAGCTGAGGGCGGGGTGATCGGCGTTGGGGTCGCAGCAGAGGAGCCCCCACGAGAGGTCGAACCACCAGAGCTTCTTGTCGTGGTCGACGACGCCGTTGGAAAACCAGTGGCGTTCCTCGGCGGCCAGCGGGGAGACGAGGTCCTTCTGGAGCCAGCTGTCGTCGCCCGAGCCAATGCAGTGGAGCTTGGCGCGGTCGCTGCGCGTGGTCACCTGGAGCTCGGCGATCACGTAGGCGCCATCAGATAGACCGCGGGTGAGCCCGACGCTCTTGATGTTATAGGCGGCGGGGAGGGAGGGGGGCCCGACGGTGCGGCGGCGGGGTACGCGCTCGGCGGAGCCCATGGTGGGTTGGCGAGACGGTTCCGCGGACGCGACGAAGTGCCGCGCCAGGATGAGGTCGAGGGTGTCGACAGGGGTCGGGCCCTCGGAGAAGCAGAGGAGGAGAGCGGAGGGCGCGGTGGCGACGAGGTAGGGGAACGTGTCGGAGCTGATGGCGTTGGCGCCCCATGGGTGGACGCTTGGGGCCACGCCGAAGATGGTGACCCGCGGCGGCGCCCGTAGCGAGACGAAGACGTTGCGGGGGTGCTCCGCCTCCGCGTCGTCGTCCTTGGGCTCGGGGGCGATGCAGAAGACGCGGCGTAGGATCACCCACGGGCACTGCGGCGGCGAAGAAGCATCCGCCATCGGGGACTGGTTCGCTTCGCTTCGCTTCGGGGCTCGTCAGCAGCGTAGCAAGCGCACGCGGAGACGGGAGAGGAAGGGGAGGAGGAGAACGGTGGGTTGGTGATTCGATTTCTGATTTCTGATTTGGGGCGGTTTGGTTTTTGGGTGAGATTTTAAGGCCAGGAGGGACTGGGCTTCTCAAGGAAGATTCCATTCCTCCCCAGCACCCGAGTGTGCCAGCGCCAGCCCAACTAGTACGTCGGTTTACGGTTTTGTTCAATTTTCTTTTTAAGGCCAGGAGGGACTGGGCTTTTCTTTTTCTTTTATTTTTTCAAGGGGATTCTTTTAGGGCTAGTTTGGCAACCACATTTTTTTAAGGGATTCTCATTTAATTTCTCCAATGGAAAATAAACTATTTTCCTTCAATTTTTTAAAATCCTTTGGAAAAATGGGATTGCCTATATTATACAATGGTAATGACTCAATCCTAGCCGGCCATGCGGTTGGCCTCAGGCAAGGTCGCAGATCCTACAACACCTCCTCTCAAGCACCATCTTTCATTGTAGGCGCTCGTCTTATTCCTCCCTTTACATCCTCCTTCCAACCTTGCGGCCCTAGATCTGCTGATACCGGTGAGGTAAGCCGTCTCTTACTCCTATAGTTATGGTTTTAAATTAGGGATTCGAGATTGGGATTTAGGAGCGTGGTTTTGGATGACTGTGGGCTTAAAGGGGATATGCTAGCGGCAGCAACCGTAGGTGGTGGGTGATGAAGCCATTCGGTGTTGGCGTCGTCGGTTGGGTAGTGGGTGGTAGGCTGAATATTTAGTTAGGATAGCAGAGGGCGGGTGGTGTACGGTGTGTGCCAGTGAGGTCGTTGATCGTGGGCAATTAGTGAGATAACTAGGAATTAGTTAAGACTAGGGCCAATTTTAGGGGGGAAAACCTACCACATATATTCCATGTATACAGAAATAGATGAGAAAGGACAATAAAAGAGTTTGGTTTGAGAAAATGCTTGAACTACATGGCTACAAGTGTTATGCAATAGTTAAGAACAGCATGCAACACACAAAAAATAAATATCTAGCCATGATTTTGCTGCATTCATATCTTCCTTTCCGGCTCCAAAAATATAACACATGATGGAAATGTAAAAATCCTAAGGTGGTGTTTGGATATAGGAAAATAGAGGTTTGGATAGAGATAAGAGTGGTGGGATAGGTATTAACCCATGTTTGTTTTGTGGGATACAAAAATAAGTGTGAGTGTTTTATAGAGTGGGATAGGGACAAGATGGGATGGTGGGATAAGATATCCCTATCCTAGTCCCCAACCCAATGTTATCCAAACAGGCACTAAATCTATAACTCTAGTATAAACTCACAGCCACCAGATATGCCATTGGCTTAAACTACCGCTACCAGGATTACATACAACATAAATTATATGTCCTCGATAGCCATGCTATATGTGTTGATCTTGTGACGTGTCGTGTCTCCGTCTTGCAACGCGAGTCACTCATAAAAGGTGGATATCGCCAACTTCACTTGGTTTCCCCTAGTTAAATTGGGCTTTGTGCAGATGGGCCAGTGGAGTTCCTAGGCCATGGGCCCATGGCCCTAGGCTCAGGTACGCCCTTGAGGTAATGGTGGAGGTGGCGGGGAGAGAGGCCATTAGGCCCGATGGAGATGGCCAGCCGTGCAGAAAGGTTAATGCACGGTCGCCGTACAGTACATGTGTCCTATATTTATAGTAGAATTATATGATGAATTTTAGCTATTTTTCTTCCTGGCTGTATGTGCTCGTTGCACTCGTCTAGCTAGGAGTTAGGACCAGTCACTTGTATCATTAGAGATTTTAATTGTATTTAATACGCTAGAACACAAATAGGTGTTGTAGCTTACATATAGGCCTTCGGGCTTTATAGGGTATGGATTTTTAAAATTTAGAAATAGATAAATACAAAATTAAAATGCACATGCAATTATTGAAAATTTATAGAAATTTATAACACAGAAAAGTCTCAGAACATATGTTTGGATGAGAAATACAAGAATGCAAGACACAGAAAGAAGACATTAGGTTGGACCTCATGCTTATTTTCATAAAAAAGGATACTACGGAGGATGTCATTCGCTAGAAATTTCAAAGAAATTAGTAGGATTCAATCCTTTTTCCAAATGTTCTTATAGAAAAAATTAATAAGAATTGAATGAACCAGATCTTTTGACATTCTGTTCTCAACATTAGACTGGCTAGCACTAGCAGTATGTGCAAAGGCAATGCGCAAATGTGCAATAGATGTTCAAAGAAGCCCATTTAAAGATTCACTTTCAGCCCATGTCATCGTTCTGTGCAACGCACCGTGCGAAAACAGCCCACCGGCCACTGCCGTTCCTGCCCGGGAGCTGAAAATTCAGGTACACTTCGTTTTTGCGTAGATTGTTTCGGGCTGAAATGAGGCCCACTTGCCGCCCTCATTTGGCTGGCTTTCTCCATTGCGCGGATGGGAAAACAGGCATATGGCACACAGGCAAACATATGGCACGCGGATGGAAAAAAGAACCTTGGGACGAAAAATATCTAAGTTCAAAATAATGTTCATATAATGAAAACAAGAAATAAAAATAAAATAGTTTATAGATTCCTTAGATAATAAAACAAATTAAAATGAAGACAAAAATCATAAAAAGAAAGAGAACACACGCAGCCACACCAAGTAAAAGAAAGCGAAAGTGAAGAAAAATGCCGCATGGACACTCCATGCCACTTCCAGAAGACATGTGAATGACAGAGCAGCTTAAAAAAGAACCCGTAGCAGGCCGCAGCAGGACATAGTAAGTTATTGGGCCACTTTAAGCCCAAGAGGCAAACTAAAACAAAGAGAAAGAGAATGGGTGGATGGAGATGTGTGGTGAACTCCTCCTAACCCCCCCCCCCCCTCCGTGTGCCTCCACAGCTCAAATCCGGATATTGTAGCGTCTACAACAGCACGTGCCGCTATTGGAGATCAAATCTAGCCACCCACGTTGTAGAACCTTTCATTCTTCCACTAGATGTATCATCATAGAGTTAAGTCTGATTATCTTAATGGCTGTCATAGAGTGAAGTTTAAGTATTTGAATGGACAACGTAGAGTGAAATCCGATCAAGAAGGATTCCATATAGGTTCTCATACAAAATATGAAAATAAGGTAACTTTATATTTCAAAATTACTAAGTCCAATCATTCATGTTTACATGTAAAGAATAGGGCATGAAGGGTGTATGAGAAATCAATATGATCCATTTACAAAAGGCCTAAGGTAACATGACGCAACAAAGAGACATCCTCATCTATTTGTATAGGTGATGATTTTTTTAGCAACCTCGAGTGTCTTTCATTAAACCAAAGAACCAATTAGGAAATAATGTCAGTTAAAATAAGTAGGTACCTCATGTTAACAAGCATGACATCCTAGAAACCCAATATCATAGTTGGTAGCTAGGTTTACACTCCTTAATTGGTAGTAATGAAACAATACGACATGATTTCCCCATATATTAATTAGAAGTACTAACGAAAATGCATGTGCGTTGCTACGAAAATCATGTAGCCACGATGTGCTGTGTATATCTCGCATTGAGTGGTGTATCAATAAGAAAGTACAATTACAGCATGAAGGTTGGACCGACGCCTAAGAGGAGGGGGTGAATTAGGATTTCTAAAAACTAAGGCTCACTAAAAACTACAACTACTAAGCAAAACCTATGCAAATAAATCTAACTATGTGCACTATGGTTTTGCTAAGTATTGCTACTACTACCGTGGCCAAGTCTTGCAACCTAGTTCCACTTAGAAACTAACCTATCAAGCTAGTCTAGGAATATAAGCACACAATTGCAAGAATGTAAATGCGGAAGCTAAAGAGATAGGATAGAGAATGCAAACTCCCGATGACGATGATGGTAGCACACGGTGAAGACATGGAGATTTTTTTTGAGGCTCGGGGAAACTCATGGTCTTTACCTCTACTCCTCGTTGGTGCTCCACTAAGGGCTTTGCTCTCGCGTAGTCTTCGAAGGAATATGGCCTCGCCCTTTGCAAGGGTGGAGGATGGCAAAGTGACTTCCGCGGAAATCATGCAACCACGGTCGGGTCTCCGGATATCCTCGGTACACACCCACCCGAGCCTATCTCTCGCGTAGTCCTCCACGGGTACGGCCGCCCAAGCAAGGGTAGAGGATGGATACGGCCGTTGGGGTCTTCCGAGTCCTTCTCGCGGAGCTACCCCGCCGTCTCCACTAAGAAAAGCTTTTGGCCAAACCGCCGAGGGCCTTCCTCCCTCTCACAAGATGGTGGTGGCCACTTCACACACCGGAGGGTCTCGCAAGACTTACAGCCGCACTTGATACACCAAGGTCGTGCACGCAGGCACGAAGAATAGGCAAGGTGGTCTAAGCAAGGATGCACTAAGCACTGCTATGCCGGATGTGTCTAGTTTTGCTCTTGTGGTGGTTGGGCTCTCAAATGGTGTTGCTACACTTCAAATGGGCATGGAGAATGTGTATCAATACTTGTGCTAGCTCAGGATACTCCAACCACAAAGTGGAGGCCGGCCAAGGGGGTATATATAGGCCTCACCTCCAAAACTAGCCGTTAGAGGCATCTCTCCAATTTTCTGCATGCCCACCGGACAGTCTAGTGGTACACCACCGGACTGTCCGGTGCGTGTTATTGGCTTTGCCTCGAGTCGACCGTTGCCTCTAACAAAGTGACCGTTGGATGCACCGGACTGTCCGGTGGCACACCACCATAATGTCCGGTGGCTCTTGGTGCTGGGTCTTCGACTTGTATAGTTCTCGGTCTATAACATCCTGTAGCACCACCGGACTGTCCGGTGGTGAGCCACCAGACTGTCCGACGGTGAATTTTGCGCCGGACTTCACCTCTTCCTTCTCAGCCTATATCATCCGGTGGTGGACCACCGGACTGTCCGGTGCATAAAATTTTGCACCGGTTCTTTAGCTCTTGGCTCGGTTCCTTGTAGGCACCAGACTGTCTGGTGCTGCACCACCGGACTGTCCAATGCATATATTTTCTTCTGTTCTTAGGACCGCCGAGTCAGGTCCCTTGGTTGCAACTTTATGGTGGTTTGGGTCTTCTCTTTTGCCTTTTAGGTCCTCCTTTGAGGTATTTGAACCCCAAGTCCACCTTTTGCACTCTAAGACTTTAGACAAAAACACTTGTATACAAATATTAGTCCCGTGGCACGTGTTGTCAATTCAACCACCAAAACCACATATGGGAACTAAGCACAAGGCTTAGGGCCCATTTTCTTTACACAACAATAGCCTGGTTATAGTGTCTTCAAAGTAAGTCATAGCAGTATAACATATAACATGGTGTGGGGTGGCACACCAACATTTGGTAAAAGGAAAGCATTATCTCTTATAATGTCATTTTGTTTCGATAATTCATGTCAACTTTGAGTGAATTTTGAAGTGGGGTCAGTTGCGGTGCAAAACTTATTTTATTAGCTTTTCATCAATACATATTATGTTGAAAATGGAATCTATATGCGAGCTAGGCATCCATTTTCATGTGGCTGCTGCGAGAATCCGAATTGGGCTCACGAATAAATTTGAATTCAATTTGGATTGATGGGTAAGGATAGGAGTCTTAGAAGAAGGGTGAAGTAGACGTAAGGAATGTATAAAAAGAGTTAATGTAGCATCAAAAAATATCAAAAGAAATTTTTTGTTTAATATTATAGGGTATAGACATGAATTTGGTCTTTGTTGTAATGGCATGAAAAAACTTTTGAACGTGCATAGTCAATAAACATACAAAAAAGTTGGTTAACAACTTTTATCCAGATGAATTATTCCTATACTGGGCTGCTACATCGGAGGTATTCGTGTGGCATAAAATAAAGTATACCAAGGGCTGCAAATTTTAGTATCCAGCCCAACTGTGCGTATACAGCTCTCGGTGTTTAGGGCTTGATTGGTTCCATAGTTTTTGAACACCGTGGTTTTAGAATACCATAGTATATTTTGGTTGTAACACAAATACTATAGTTTTTTGATATTGCAGTAAAAATGCAGTATTTCTCAAAACCATGACACGTTTGATTCCGCAGTATTCGTATAAGCACACATGACCGCTTTGGAGGCGGCCAGTGCCACAACCGTCTACATCTCATCAGCTCGTGGCCATGGCCGCACGGGGCACAAATCCATTGATGGGAGCCCTCTCTCACGCCGTCCGCCGCTCTCTCTCTCCTCTTCCACCGTGCTCTCCCACTCCCTCCTCGTCGGTCGCTCTCTCCTCCGATGGCCATTCACGGGGCGAATCTGCCGCTCTCTCTCTCTCCTCCACCATGCTCTCCCACTCCCTCTCCCCCGCAGCTCTCTCCCTCTCCGCCGGGGAAGGCGGTGCCCGCGCGGAAGCCCCGGCTGCGCTGCGGGAGGCGGGGGCACGACCGCAGGAGGGGCCGGCGCGGTGGCGGCATGAGGACGCACAGCCCATGACGGGGAGGTGCGGCCATGGCGAGGGCGCGCAGACGGACAAGGAGGCACGTCCGGCAGCTGTGACGCGCGGCGGGGAGGCGCGGTCGGACGGGAGGCGCGCCTGCGACGGGGATGGGGAGGCGCAGCCGAACGGGGAGGCGAGCGGCACGATGATGGACGGTGGCGGCGGGAGGGTGAGGATGGGGAGAAACGTGCGTGAGGACCGAACGAAGCGATACAGAGAAAAACTAAATTTTAGACCACAGTATCCAAAATTCCAAAAATACTATGGTTTTGGCTATACTATGGTATTGAAAATTGCTGTTTTATAGGTCTAACCAAACACCTTTGAGACTGAAATACTGCAGTATTGGCCACTACTATGATTTTATAGGAAAACTGCAAAAATACTTTGCTATCAAATATAGCCTTGTCCTATGGTGCTTGCCCCCTTTCTCCTCCTAAAACCAGGTGGCGGCGACTTGACCCATCTTCTCGCTGGTCCCTGCCCATCGTTCGCCTGTTCTTCTCATTGGTCACTCGTCCCGCCTGTGACAATAAGGATCCACGTCCAAGCATACCCAGATGGGCCCTCCGGCGACGATCCAATGCGCAAGACTGTTTTTGGTTCGTTTCTATTTGATTAGTGGCTTCTTTTCTTTTGTTTCTTATTTCTCCCTAGTCCATCTCAATTGCAGTCTCTTGATGTATTTGTTTTCTCCTACGTACTTACAAATGGGCCACTTTGGGTGACTCCATATGTTGTTTATACAACAGTTTTGTCTCCATGCCAATCGCGTTTAGAAAGGTTATCTTTAGCTAGGATTACTCCTCTCCTAAGATACCATAGGAAAACTTTGATCTTTAATGGAGCTTTTAATTTCCATAATCTTTTGTTTAATTGGGCACCTCATTTTTAATCAAATGATAATGAGATTTTACGGAGAATTGTCTGGATTGGGTCATATTACAATGAAATGCATCATCCTCTCTCTACATTCTTAGAAAAGACTTCCTAAGGGAATTATTATTATTATTAACGTATGAGAGTGCCCTTTCAACAATCTAGTATGCACAATATACTGTGGATATGGAAATTAAAGTAGTCTCGATCGATCACATGGTCTTTGATTTGAAAGTCCCTAGCCTTGTCAACAATATTAATATCCCACAATCCGGTGCAGATTTCACTCCCTTTCCTCATCAATATCCAACAATTAGGTTGGATGGTTAATGCAATAGTTAACTTTGTAACAAACTCATTATATAATAACATAATAACGGCTGGCTATAGAATATATCCTTGTCATCTAAAAGCATCACTCAGGGGTTGAAATACTAATCTACATTATGAAAAAGCAAGCTTTCGCAATACCATTTTTCACCCAATAACACATTATACCTCTCACATTGGCCCCACTTGAAAGGTTGAAAAATATCAGAAAGGGTTGTAAAGTGCCTAAGACTGATAGAAGAAAAATGTTTCTGCCATTTGTTCTTTTATTTTTTTACCTTGTTCTGTACCCACACCCATCAGACAGTTTCCTTATCTTGAAATTAATGAAAAAGAAAAGACATCAATCAAACGGGTCTCCTTTCTTTTAATTTCTTATTTCTCTTTTCTATTCTTCGTTTTCTTCGACGTTTTGGATTCACCACGTGCATGTAACACATATCTCTACGCTAGTGAGATAATAATATCTGAATTTGAACGAGTAATATTTGATCTATATCTGTATTTAAAGATTTAAAATTGGATATTAGTAGGTTGATAAGATGTATACCAATATCCGACGTATTTCAACCCTACTCTCAAATCTACTTAAAAACAGTTATATGCACCGTATTACCCGTATATATTTCGAGCTACATATATTTATTAGTGTCGGCTGATACATAGTATAAAATTTAGAAACACCTACGCAAATTATATTGTTTACTGGTGGCATTCGTTAATGATTTTATTAGTGTCGGCTGAGGCTGACACCTGTAAATTTGGAAGCACCTACACAAATCTATAGGTTACTAGTGCCTTTCATTATTGAATAATGATGCAGTGGAGGTGACACCCATGGCGAATGGCGCCTTCGGAATGGGGGCTTCGTCTCATTCTTTCATTTGCGTTTTCTTCCATACCGCACGTGTAGAGGCGGGTACTTGTATGAAAGGCAAGTCCTCTCATTTTTCATTTCTCAGCTCCTCCCAACGTAAAGTCTTTTTCTATGAGATCATTTTCCGTGTCTCCAGGTCTTCTCAACGTAAGCTTTTTTCTAGGGCCTGGCCAGTGGGTGCTCAATACCATGGCTGTGTGCTGCTGTTTTTGCTACAGGAATATGTGAGAGATGGAGAGCTACAGCTATCCACTGCCGAAGCGGTTATGCAGCCCCAGCTTAGCTCACCGAAGGCGAAGTCACAAATTTGATTTAGAAAAACCATTGTCGACAAAACAACCAAACAATAGAGAGAACGACTCTATTTTAACAGGCATAACAAACGTTCCATCATTTAATTATTCAAATATAGGTAAATAGATAAATAACTATAAGTCTACAAAATATTAGTAGAAATATTATTTAAAAATCATGATTCATAGAAAAATTAGACTTAAATAACGTTATTTATAAAAAGATAGTAAAATTTAAGGAACATATTGGCGGTCGTTGGCCCCTAGATCCCTCCGTCCTCCCTCCGTTGAGCGGAGCCGGATTCAGTGCCTTTACTGAAGCAAGGCACCACATACCTTTGAGCCATGTATCCGCCGTCCAAGCTGCATCCATCGGCTCACGGGGTTGCAGCCGGTCCTTAACGCGTCCCTCACGCTGGATTTACAGAGAAAGCACAAGGAGAGTCACGTGTAGCTTGTGGACCCCACGTGTGCCAGCACAACTTGCTCTTTGTAGTGCGTATAGTAGCGTGTACGTCCAAACTGCATCTATATTTTGTCAATATATGTGTCGTACCTATAGATACTGTAGGTATAGCTATATATACACTATAAAAAACTGAGTTTTTAATACCATTTTTCATCTAATTTTTTTTTTTATATCTCTCGCATTAGTCCTAACTATACAAGTTGGAAAGGGTCAAACCTATAAAAAAATGTTTCTACGCTTTAGTTTTTTATTCTTTTTCACCTCATTTTAAATCTATATCCATCCATTTTTTCTTAATGAAAATGAATTAAATTATCCATACCCATTATGAAAATGGATTAAATTGTCCCATAATTGACATATAAATTATCTCTTGTGTTATTGTACAAGATAATTTAAAGTTGGCACTGATTTTTTTAATTGCCACTATGTCATTATAAAACTATAAATATTAATTAACTAGAGCCAATTGTAGAAAGATAAGATAAATAATTATGTATATATACACATACATTCTATTAAAGTATAAACATATGAGATATATTGAATAATAGCAATTTATTTAATTGTGTGCGTCTCAAGTTTATATGTAAATTTATAATATTTATATTTTATACTGGTACATGTCATTTCATATGGTTGACATACTAGTTTCTTCTAATTTTCTTTCTCTTTCATTTTTATATTTGTTTATTTGCACGGCCGATCATTTTTTTCTTTCTCTCGACGTTGTTTGCGTTTTCCATGATCTGCATAGAGCCACGGTTCAGGTGCACGTGGTGCTCGTATTTCTACGCTAATTTAATTAAATATAATTAAATACAAATATGTTTCCAACTATCAAAAAGATGAAAAATTGTTTGCTCTCTGTAATAAACGGAATTGCTTCTGTTTGTGCTTTCGGAGCAGCGTCGTTCGGGCTGGATACGTGCAGGCACGTACATCCGTACAACACCGTATACATGAAACAGGTGTGACAGGAGCAAGGTTGTGCTGCCACGCACGGGGTCCACAACCTGCACGTGATTCTCTCCCAATTTTCTATGCCAATCCAGCGTGAAGGACAGGCTGCAACCCCATGAGCCGATGGATGCAGCTTGGACGGCGGATACATGGTCCAAAGGTACGTGGTGCCTTGCTTCAGCAAAGGCACTGAATCCGGCTCCCCGCTGAGCACACTTAGAATCTTCACATGCACACAAAATCCATGTAGTATATCTGTACATGTATCCTCGGACGTCCCACAACAATATTTATCTATATATGCAAAATGTATATTCGCATCTATATCTATGCTATGCAATCTACCCTAAAAATACTTGTACGACTTATATTTGAGAATGAAAGGAGTAAAAGGAAAATGATGTAATAAAATGTTCTCACTAATGATTTAAAAAGTCTTTATTCAGCACTTGGTTTTAAATCTTAACTTTTTCCTGAAAACAAGCAGTCAAGGATGAGAAGATAAAAAGAAAATTGCCATGGAAAAAAGGGATAAAATGTCTGAAGCGAATTGTTATTGGATCAGAATGACAATCATTTCTTCCGTATTACTAGTATAATACTTCCTCCAAGTCTCAAAAGAGTGTTGTTTTAGATAAGATCCCATTTACCAAGGAGTGATTAAGGACATGTTTGGAACGTAGGAATTTTATAGGAATTTGACAAGATTTTTCATAGAAAATAATTTAATTTCTAAGAAAAATGTAGAAAGAGAGAAAAATTCCCGCATTCCAAATATGACCTAAATAAAGTGTCTTTCCCATTCTGCCCATATTAAATATGGTCACGTGGCAAATTTAAACAGCGGTCTCTTTTAAATCGTGCGGTCGCACAGGTATGTATTCCAACAAGCAGGCCGTGACTTTGCATGGCCGATTTTTGCTTCTGCATGCGATTTTCGCTGCCGTTTTGCATATGGTGCTATTTTGTGCGCATGTGCTGGTTCGAGGAACTTCCACTCAATTTAAGCCCAGTTAGCTCTTTCATGCAAACTCAAACAGAGCACGCAGCTAGACTGCTGCTCGTCGGCCTTGCATGCACAACAATGCCGTCCATGGCGCCACTACGCCGGGAGCAACCGAGCAAGCAACGGCTCGGAGAGATGATACGAGATGGAAATGCATGGCGCTTGTTTTTGCATGGACGTGAACAACGGCCGGGAGCAAGCCGTTGCATCCACACAGGCTATGCATGGCGCCTCACAGCTCGCGCCACGCATGCTCCTCCGGAGCTCACATGCGGCTTCGCGGCAAGTGCTGAAATACGGCCCATCGTGCTTCGGACCGAATCGTGTTGGGCCGACATAGCTCGGGCTGTGCCGTGCTGAGCCTAGTACCTAAAACCGTGGCTCAGCACGGCCCTGAAGCACGCTGGGCCTCCTTCGAGCCATGCCATCCAGTCCAAGCATGGCTCACAAATTTTCATAGGTTTTTTCCCATGTTCTCAATCAATCAATAATTGCATAATAAGTATCAACAAATACATATGAAACGAATGGCAACACGTATATTGTCCAAGTATGGATTAACAATTGCTATATCATCTTGAACTACCAAATTTAGAATGTGGTACACACACCTTTGGTGGACAACATAACCATGTATATATGATCGAATATGAGGGCCTAAAATTTTCAATGGCAGTTGTTTGTATTTGAGGAAGCATTGTCAAGAGTCACGGAGAGAATCTTATCAGCAATATTAAAATCATTGACAATCTCAAGAATATGATTAGCAATTGCATCATTCTAAAACCAATAACTCGTTTGTTTAGATAGTAAGAATTATCCAAGTAGTGGGCAACAACAGATATATAACTAGTCTTTTGGTGCGATGAAGTCCAAACATTTGAAGTTAAAGCAAAAGAAAACCTAACATTTTTAAAGGATTCTTTAATAGCAGCAAGTTGTTTCTTGTACAGTGAAATCAAATCATATTAATTTTGCAGTTGTTCACTAACAGGCTCATATTGTGGATGTGGACAGAACACACGTTGAATCAAGTTTTTAAAATTTTGGCTTTCGCCCATCATAATAGGTAAATCTTCAGAGACAATATATTCGATAATTGCTTCACATGCTACGTGTGGGTTGTAAACCCATGTACTTACGGTATCGTCAGTAGCAATGTTGAGCTGGGTTCGCACACCTCCTCCTTGAGTTTGTCCTAGCTTTTCCAAACAAGTTTTGTAGTTCCGATTCAAATGTCCAGTGCACCCATTTCAATCTGCGCTCAGCTTTGCAATAGTGACATATAGCGTAATAACATTTTATAGCATTCTCGGCAACTTCTAGCTTGTCCATATGATTCCAACATGGTGCCTTTGAGCGTCTACCAATTGACGGTGGAACTGGCACATGCACAGCAGCAAGAGCGGGGTCCTAAGCGGGAGCCCCACCTCCAGCGGCTAGGGATGGCACATCGGCGACAAAGGCAGTATCTTCAAACCCTTCAGTGCTGTCCATGTGACTGTCATCCACGCTATAATCTCCCATGCTTGGGGAAAGTTGGTGAGGATTGACACAGGCAATATCTCTCCTAGCAGGAGGCTTCCTAGCAGCTGTTCTCTTCTTCCCCATCGAAGGATTAGGCGGTTAACTCATAGATGGGGTGTGAGTGTGAGTGTGTGGGATAAAGTAAACAAAGACATGAAGGACAACTGCAGGCTGAGGGCAGAAAGGTTTTTATAGAAACCACGGGCAATGGCTGGAATTCCATCCCCAATTTTTTCCAATCAGGTTTTCGAAAAGCATGTTAACAGTAATAATAACAACGGTTACTTGCATTTAACATTAACAGCATCGAAGGGGAAAAGAGGAAACGGGTGGGATTCGAAGCGGCGAACACTTACTGTCCCTCTAGGGAAATGTAGCAGTCACACTCACTGTTGCTGTGGGTCGCCGCGTGCGGATCCTCCCCGCCGCGTGTCGATCCTGCCAGCCTAGAGCCCTGGATGCCTGTCAAACGTCGTAGTGTCGCAACCGCTTGCGATGCCGTGGCGGCGTGGCGGGCGGTCGTCAACGACGTCCCTGCCTGGCTGCGGGCTGCCTCCCTAGATGAGCGGTTGATGGATCCGCCTCCGCCATGTGAAGCCGGTCAAATGTCGACGACGTCCCTAGATCCGCCATGCTCCTGTGCCGCCGCCTCGCCGAGCATCGCCACTGCCGCCACTCAGTTTCCAATGGGGAATACGAGTAGAGTTAGGGATGGAGTGAACCGGCCGAGGGGGAGTTGCTGGTGTAAGTCAGGCCAAATTCGTGCTTTTGCGGGTTTTTTCGTGCCGGGCTAGGCCAAGCACGCCCAGGTCACCGTGCCGTGCCGGGCGGGACGATGGGCCGAAAAGCTAGGCACGACCCAGCCTGTCCATCGTGCCGTGGCCCAATCGTCTTCATGCTAGGCCGGGCTTCGTTCTCAGTTTTTCGAGCAATGCTCGTGCTAACCCGTTAGGCCCGGCCCAAACTTTCAGCACTATTCGCGGTGCATCGGGAACATGCAGCGTATTAACACAGGAGCAACATCTCAATGTATTGGTATAGGCAAAAAAAACATTTTTTATACTCTATTTGCATATCCAAAACAGCATTCTTTGAGAACCGGAGGAGGTACTTCTGTATAATTAGATAAATTAGTGATGTAAGAAAACAACACACGTAGAAATTAAAGAAAGGCCAGGCGGCGCGCTAACGCTGCGCCCGTGACGGACTGTGCAGCAATTCCGCTCTACACACCCAAAAATAGATGTGCAGAAATAATGGAAATTTTGTATAATTAGTTTATTGATTTGAACCGGAGATGATTCGTGGATTGCTCCATCCCCATCCCCTACAAAAGACAAAAAAAACACACATGTATATTTATTTAGCATTATCAGCATTATTTGCGTGAGTATTACATGGAGTATATCACCCAGGTTATAAATTTTTGTACGCAGATTAGATAGGGCTACGGCCTGCTGGCCTAGTCCCTGTTGTTTGGCCCCAGCGATCCGTTGTTTGGCCCCAGCGATGAATTGCCGTTCGGGGGCCTCTCGGCCTGGCTGCCCCGTGAATTCCCGTTGGCGATTACAGCGCGGGGGCCGTGGAGGATTTCTCTGTGCTGCAGGTGCAGGCGGATCCGGTACCAGTCGTGGACCCAGTCGGGCACGAAGCCGGTGAGGCACCACTGGAGCTTCTGGGCGGCGCCGGGCACGCACAGAGGGCCGTTCCCGATCCACGTCGCCGCCGTGCGCGTGTAATCGTCCGGCGTCGCCACGAACCACGGCCGGAGCTTGGCCTTCACTGCGCTCGACAGCATGCGCGTGTCCACGTAGAACGGGACCTGCAAGCGAATACATATAATAGGGACTGTGGTGACCAGTAATCATCGCCTCGACGAGCTGCCTGTTAGGCTGATCTTATAAATTTATTTTACCGTTTTCTTTATAATATGTGTACTGATATCTCAGTCTTAACGCTTTTTTGAAAAGAAGATTCTCATAGAAATTTTATTCAATCTTTTAAGAAATGTAGAATTCAAAAAAGTCCCACGTTTAAAGATGCCTTAGTTTTGTGAGCATATTTGAATACGAGAGGCTAAATTTTAGCCAAAAAATTTAGTTCATATGCATCAAACAGGGCACATAATAAACAAACTAAACTTCCGCTAAATTTTGACTAACCATTAGTCTATGAGTCTAAAAATGAGCTAAAGTGGACTAATATCAATTCTCAGTGTAATTAATGAATTAGCTAACTATTAGCTCATCGTATTCAAACATCACGTGACCAATGGTTAGGTCATTCTCGGTAGGAATTTCATTGCACCGTTACCAAGAGTGTTAAATCAGATTTTATTAGGTACATGTGCATCCAGTGTTTCATCTACATAAAATACTTTTTTTCAACAAAACTCTCTCTATCTCTCCTCATAAATACACAGTCATGTCACTAAGGATGCTGATAGGTCAATGCATTTATTCAGAATGAAACTTCGACCGATGGTCTTAAGCTAAACTTTGATAAGCTAAACTTTAGTTGTGGCTAAACTTTAGTTCTAATATATTAAACATGTCCTTAAATATACATCGATCAGTACGGACCTGGTATTGGACGTCGATCCCTTTACTTCTGTACTCGACGTAAAGGCTTCTGGAGAGATGAGCGACATATCTGGAAGGGGTCAACACCACATAAGTTTTGGGAACTGTTGGGTAGTACTGATCTATAGGATTTGAATTGGGGTGAACATCACATACATTTAATACACCTACTCCATCAAAAAGTTATGGCTAAATTTACTATATTCAACTAATCCCATTATTTACCATATTGCACTACTTCACCATGTGTACTGATTCTGTAAAACAATACCTATATAGCTATATTATTATCAAAAAATACCTATATAGCTATGCTGAAATCTCTATATGATTATTATGTTAAATACATCAATAAGACTTTTTTTCATCCAGAGTTTTACACTCATATTATCTTTTATTCCTTTGTACCGTACCTCTGATCGTCTTCATCATGTGTTTAGTTCATATCTTAGCTTATCTTAGCATCAGTAATGTTAGAACAATTTCAAGAGCAAGTTATCATGTCCAATTAGAATAGTATCAATTTAAAGCTTAGACACCATCTCTAGCGCAGTGCCTAAAACCCATTTTCTAAATTTTGATTTTGGGCTTGATAAACAAATATAGCCCCCCAATACAAAACGAACACTTTAACTGTTTTAGGATCTCTCAAAACAGTCACAAGTTTTTTCCTAAATTTGTATCTTTTGTCTATATTCCCCAATAGTCTTTGGGCACCTAGTTTTCGAAATTATTGAAGGAAAGGATTTTTTATTTTTAGGAATGCCCTAATATCAAATTAATTAATCCGTGCGTAGAAGACGGTTATCGACGACTATGAGCATTGAGGAGGCCGCACGCCACAACAGTGACATCTCTCCTTTCGTTGCAAGCCTGCTGTCTACCGCTCGTCAACACTGAGCAAAAACTCCTGTTTGGATCAATTAATTTGTATCACCAACTAGCTAATGAGTGCTAATAAATTGCAGTACCTATTAGTTGTCTCATTAGCTTAGCATGTTTATATAAAAGATAATTAATTTTTAGCAATTAATAATTAGTTGGAGGTATCAAATACCCCTTAAAAAAGGGAACATGACGACCGAGAATAGACTAATTGAGGAAAGGCCCTGCTCGTTCCGGCGGGAAGACCAGCTCAACATAATTGGAGTAGTGTCATGAAGCTTGCCGATGCTCAAACTCATCCATAGAACGGCATGTGAACCCCAGTCCGTAATACCAACGGGCATTGACGCTTGCAAAGGTACCAAAAGGTACTTCAGTTTATAACATCAAGTGGTACTAAAATTTTGCCAATCAATATTAATGCCTTTAAAGTAGCTATAATAAAAAAGAGTATCTCTATGCAATCACATTTGACTGTGTTACAGTGGTTCGACGGATCGCGTGCAATCCTCAATGGAAATATATTTTTTACCTTTTACGAACCTTGAGTGTTTGTTTTAGCGACCGGTACTAAAGCTGCCTTTAATTTCTGTAGTACAGTGAATATTGCTATCAAGAAGTGATTTTGCACCCCAACCAGCCCGTGAAACATGTGCCTATTGCACTTTTTGTGCGTGTACTGATGCCACGCATGTAAGGGCGTTCCCAACAATAATAGACAGTACTAGCTATTTGATTGCCACATCATACTGTGAGTTCCACGTGACAGATTTTTTTATCATATATTTTCACCAACATCCATGCTGTGGGGCCCGCCTTCATTAATGGCTGACCAAGTAGGCAGCTCCCTCCCGTTCCCCCTTCGCTCATTGGCCTCGATTCCTGTGCGAGCCTAGCGACGAGTTCATCGCCAGCGATTTATTTTTTCCGTTTTCTCTTTCCTCCACCTCAGTATCCGATCCTAGTCACTGTCCAAATAGCTAGCTGAAATCCTTGGTGGAGACGCCCTAAAGCGCCAGCCAGCAGCGATAGGAACATGTGCCACTTGCCTTTTTGTGCGTTTAGCATTTACTGATTGCTGTATCAGGGCCGACAAATATTTTCTAAACAAAGTAGTTTCGCTCTTTACACAGTTCATGTCACATAAATTCCGAATTTTAATTTGTACTCCCTCCAGTTTTAAATATAAGTCGCGGTTGACTTTTTTCAAAACTTTGACCATTCATCTTATTCAAAAAATTTGTTCAAATATATAAAATTACAAATCATGCTCAAACTAACCTTGGTAATAAACCAAATCACAACAAAATAAATGATAATTTGTAAATTTTTTTAAATAATACGAATAGTCAAAGCTTTAAAAAAAGTCAACTGCGATTTATATTTAAAACCGGAGGGAGTAGTTTACATCTTCAAAAACCAGTGAAATTGTGGGGGGAGGGGGAGAATATGAGTTTGACTTGCTCATCTTATTTAAAAGTTCATAATTATTGTTTATTTTTATTGTAATTTAGTTTACCACATAAAATACTTAAAGTATGCTTTTAATTTTTCAACATTTTCTATTTTGAATAAGCTGAATCAGTCAAATTTGATGAAAAAATTAAATGATCTATAAATTTGGACGAAGAGAGTAATGATTATTGTTTGGAAAGTTTGATGCTAGTGGTCCCAAAGAGTAAAGTAAAAGAGAAGTGTAGTGCTAGTAGCCAATTAGTGCCTCGCTTACTTCTTCGTCGAGCTGTAGACAGTGTACAGAGGGAAGGACGGGACGGCCAGCGTTGAGCCCGAACCGACGTTGACGATGGCACCTCTTCCCCGCGCCAGCATCGTCGGCAACACTGCTGCTGTCACTTCCGTCAGCCCCCACAGGTTCACCCGTATCATCCTCACAAACCGCTCGATGTCGGCCTCGTGCAAGTACACCGCGCCGGGCGTGTTCACGGCGGCGTTGTTCACCAGCAGCCCCACGTCCAGCCCCTGGATCGCCTCCTGGAGCCGGCGGATCGCCTCGTCGCCTGCCACCAAGACGCGCTCATCGTCGCTAGCAGCATGAGCATGAGCAGAACGAACATGTATGTGTGCATGCATGCGCGTATGGACAGATTACAGATAGATGTCACCTTGGGGGGTTGCAACAAGGGACAGGTCCAGCACCAAGGTCTTGATCGCCACTGAGTGGAGGGACTTGATGGCGTCCGATGTTTCCTGGAGGTTAGCTGCATTGAGATCGAGGAGGACGAGGTTTAGGCCCCGGCGTGCGAGCTCGAAGGCCATGGACCGGCCGAGGCCGGACGTCGGGCCGGTGACGATGGCCCACGAGCCGTAGCGGTGGAGGTCCTTCGGCCGGCGCAGGCAGCGGACGAGATAGGCGAGGGGGCGGACGCTGATGGCGGAGATGTACAGCGCGCCAAGGCAGGCCAAAGAAAAGAACCAGACCGGCGGGTCCATTATTGTCATCTCTGCTTATCCTGCTTCAGCTTCTTGTTCCTCCAGCAGGCTACTGCACGTTAGGAGCCACCATTGTAGCTAAGTAGCTAGCAGGGACGTGGTGCAGTGGCAGCTGCGAGAGGAACCATATATAAGAAGATATACAAGGCTGAGTTCAGCAGGATATTGTTTATCCCATCGTTTATTTCAAATTTCACTCGGTCTACAGTGTAATTGCAGTATCAAAATTAATGAAGCAAAGTATCAGAATTATTTATGGAAGAAGAGAGGATTTCAGGTCGACTAAACTTAGGATGCACCGGTACCTAGAAAATACTGAGGTGGCATTGTTGATAACTGTACGATAAAACTTTCACTACTCAGTGGAAGTTTTAGTAGAATTTTATTTTCGTTAAATGCTATGACACATTAATACAGTAGATGACATGACAAGTAGTAATTAAAAGAGAGAGTTTAATGAGAGAGAAAAGATTTTAATGTAAATGAAACTCAAGGTATACTCTTACATAAAAAAAACTAATGAACTAGAAAACGAAACCGCAGTCGGAATGGAATGGCCAGCCCGATACCGTGGTGTGCTGCTGTTTTTGCTACATGAATCCGTGAGAGATGGAGAGCTACAGCTATCCACAGCCGAGGAAGCGGTTGTACAGCCCCTGCTTAGCTCACTGAGGGGCGAAGTCACAAGTTTGATTTTGGGAAACTATTACCGACAAAAGAACGAAACATAGAATGACTATTTTAACACATAGCGAACGTTCGATCATTCAATTATATTAATTGAGAATGAAAGGACTAAAAGAAAAATGGTGTAATAAATTGTGCTCACTAGTGTTTTAAAAGTATTTATTCAGCACTTGGTTTTAAATCCCAACCTTTTCCAGTAAACAAGCTCTCTGGGATAAGAAGACAAAAAGAAAAAAAATTGGCATAAAAAAAGGACAAAATGTTCGAAGGGAATTGTTATTGGATCAGAATGACATTCGATCGTATAATACCCCTATGAATTTTCCTATCAAAACAAACCATTCAAAACGTATACCGAATAATTATGCTGGAGTTTTTTCTTTTCTTCTTTTTTTTTAGTGTCTTGGCTACATACTTTTAGGTTATGTGTCAACACTATATAATAGTCTGGTCTGATGCATTTTTTGAAGTCGGAATGTATTTCCATTATCTAAAAAGAAAATACCGCATATAGCAATTATTGGAAATTAGTTTTTTTTGGATCAATCACATGGCCTTTGATCAATTGGGTGCAGATCGATTTCACTCCTTTCTTCATCAATGTTGTAATATCCGAATAACTAACTACTGCTGATTTCACAACAGCTCATATGTCCAACAAAGACCAAAAATAAAAAGGACACATGTAGTATTTATTTAGCATTATCAGCATTATTTGCGTGAGTATTATATGGGAGCGTATCACACGGGTGGGACACCCACACACGCTCAGTCCCCTATAGGGAAAATCCTTGGTGAGACATCCGGGTTGCTCCCGACGGGAGTCGAACTCGGGCGGACAGGCAACGCAACGACTGGCCGACTGGCCTTGCCAACAGAGCTGTTCCCCTAGCCCCTATTGTTTGGCCCCACGTATGAATTGCCGTTTGGGGTTACGGTCTCGGCATGGCCGCCCCTGAATTCCGTTGGCTGTGCTGCAGGTGCAGGCGGATCCCGTACCAGTCGTGGACCCACTTCAGCACAAAGCTGGACCGAGTCTAATGGTGGAGTAAAATTGGTTGTGTATACTACTGTTTGACACTGTAATCTTACTGTAGATAGAGAAATAGCTAGAATACTAAATAAATAATGTTATAGGCAACCATTTTAGTCCTAGGTTAGGATGGACTGAGGCACCACTGGAGCTTCTGAGCGGCGCCGGGCACGCACAGCGGGCCGTTCCCGATCCACCTCGCCGCCGTGCGCGTGTACTCGTCCGGCGTCGACACGAACCACGGCCGGAGCTTGGCCTTCACTGCGCTCGACAGCATGCGCGTGTGACCTGCAAGCGAATACATACAGTAAGTATATATACTAAACAAAAAGGATATAACATGAAGAATTCCATAGATCGTTCAGACCATTTCCAATGGGATGTGTAAAAAAACGTCTATCTACACTGTAAAAGAACGAGTTTTCTAAAATTTTTTTTTATCCAGAGAGGCATAGGTATACCCCTCACACTGATCCCACTGCGCAGTTTGAAAAATGTTGGAAAAGGGTGAAAAGGCTCAAAACCCATAGATGCAAAATGTTTCATCCAGTTTTTCTTTTTATTTCTCACCTCATTTTATATCCATATCCACATATTACTTTCCTTCTATTGGTTTTAATACGAAAGGAATGGCGTCAATCAATCGGGTCTCTTTCCTTTAATTTTATTTTTTTTCTCTTTTCTATTGCCTCCTTCGTCATCTCACAACATGTGCACGTTGCACGTACATCTATGCTAGTAGTACAAAATGACACTGTAGCGCTACTATAGACAGACAAAATGGCAGTTGGAATAGTAGATTAACAGTGGATAGATATCCACTTTACTCCACCGTTGGGAACAGCCTCACGGATAGGGACTATGGTGACTAGTAATCATCGCCTCGATCCACGAGCTTCCTGTAGTTTTTTTAAAAGTACTCCCTCCGTCTCAGAAAGGTTGTCGTCCTCGATTTCAGTGTACTACCTTCGATCCTTCGTCTTATTAAAAAAGATTATAAATATCATTAATTTTTTTATGATTATGTTTGTAACCGCACTTTTATAAAATTTATTTTTGAGTAAAATAAGCACCGGAACGTGCACTGAAATCAATACAAGCGACACTCTTTCTAGAACGGAGGGAGTATAATTCAACAAATGAAAAATCCCATGTTTAAAGGGTCCTTAGGAGGTGTTTGGATCCTCGGGCTAAATTTTAATTCCCATCGATGTTTGGACACTAGTTACAAGTATTAAATATAGTCTAATTATAAAACTAATTACACAGATAAAGATTAAACTGCGAGACAAATTTATTAAACCTAATTAATCCATGATTAGCAAATGTAATTAGGGTTAATAAATTTGTCTCGGCGTTTAGTCCTGTGTAATTAGTTTTATAATTAGATTATATTTAATACTTCTAATTAGCACCGAAACATTTAGTGTAACATGGGCTAAATTTTAGTCCTTGAATTCAAACACCTTAGTTGTGGATTTAGTTGTGGATATTTCAATACACATCGATCAGTACGTACCCGGCATTGGACGTCCATCCCTTACTTCTAGACTCGATGTAAAGATATCTGGAGAGATGAGCGACGTACCTGGAAGCGGTGGTCAGCACCCCATCAGTTTGGGGACTGTTGGGTAGTACTTGTCTGTTGGATTTGAATGGGGGTGGACATCACACATTTAATACGCCTATATGCTCCATCAAACAAATTATGGCTAAATTTACTATATGCAACTAATCCAATTATTTACCATATTGTATTATTTCTCTCTGTGTACTGATTCTTTTTTATAATGCTCTGTGTGCTGATTCAGTAAAACAATATCCATATAGGTAAGATGAAATCTATATATAATAATTACTTTAAATATATCTGAGTATTTTTTTTCATCCAGTCGTACACATTTATTCCATTGTTCTGTACCTCTGATCGTCTTCATCATTTGTTTAGTTCATATCTTAGCTTCAGTAATGTTAGGCCATGCCCAACGGGATGGATAAAGTGGGTGTCTATAGTACAAATCGACACTGTAGCGCTACTGTAGACAGAGAGGGAAGTAGTTGTAATAGTGATAGACATTGCCTTTTACTCAGTCCGCTGGGGACAGTCTTAGAACAATTTCAAGAACGAGTTACCATATCCGACTAAAATAGTGTCAATTTAAAGCTTAGACACCATCGCTAGCGCTGGGCCTAAAAACCCGTTTCCTAAAATTTTATTTTGGGCGTGAGGAACAAATTTAACACTCCAATACAAAACGGACGCTTAATGTTTTACGATCTCTCAAAACGACCACACAATTTATTGGCTCCGATCGAATGTGCTAGTATCAACTACAGCTAAGGCTGTCTCCAACCAGAGTGCCTAAAAGCCTATCACTATTCCGACTATCTCTCTGTGCATAGCAGCGCTACAGTATCGATTTGTACTATAAACACTCAATGTACACATTCCATTGGAGGCAGTATAAAGAGGAAGCTGTTGATCTACGATACCAAAAATCTGACGCTTCCCTTTTACATGGGCACTGTTGCTGATGCACAGTGCAGCAGCAGCAATTCAATCCAATCAGGCTAAAAGTCCTTCGGCTTCGACACCTACTTTCCGAAATCGTTGAAGGAAAGGAATTTTTATTCAAATAGTTTTTATTTAGGAATAATGCCCTAATATCAAATTAATTATATCCGCGCCGTACGTATGCAAGAGAAGACTGTCCACGACTATGAGCACGACTATGAGCATTGAGCACGCCGCACGCCACAATGGTGAGATCTTGTGTTGCAAGCCTGCTGCATGTCGAGCTCTCGTCATAAACACAACGAGAATTCCAATAGGTACTATTATGTCTTTTTAGTATACGTCGGAAAGGTCGCGTGGCTTATACAGATGCATTAGTACTGGTTGATTCATCTGTACTAAAAGTATGTTTTGGTACTAGTTCATAATACCATTTGGTACTAATGTTCGCGAAGGTACTAAAAGATACCTAGTTCATAACACAAACCGGCACTAATACCTTGTAAATACTTATACAGTAAAAAAACATTTCTATATGTAGTCTAGCTTGACTGTAAGTCATAGTGGTTGAATGGATCACGCGCAGGGTTTACAATTCCATTCCCCATTTTCAGAATTTCGTTTTTTTACCAAAATTTGATTTTTATATTTTTGAATTTGGAATCCGAAAAACTAGCTTTTCGGACTGAAAAAACAATCCCGGCCCCGTCCAAAAACGGTATATTTTTTGGAAAACCGGAACTTTTCAAACGGAAAGTTAATCCCAGATTCACGCGCAATCTCTGACCTTCCACCGGTTCCTCCCACAACCGACACTAAACCTGCGATTTCTTAGTACAGTGAATATCGCTATTTTTTTTGAGTGAGTGAATATCGCTATCAAGAAGGTGAGTTTGCACCCTGCCAGCCAGTAACTATAGAAACATGTGCCGATTGCCTTTTTGTGCGTGTACTGATGCCACGTATGTAAGGCGCACCAGCTAACAATAGGAACATGTGCCGCTTGTCCTTTTTGTGCGTGTATCGATTGCGGTACACACAGTGAAAGATACACTCAGAGATGTTATTTGCATCTTTACATTGCTCTAGGTTTCATATACTCCCCTCCCATCGTTAATACATGTCGTTTTTAAATATAATTTGTACTAAAAAATCAAATATTAAAAGCTGGAGGGAATAATATTTGTCCAGCTTTGATATCTAGATGGCACAGTGTGTTAGTACATTATTTGATGGAGGTGTCTTGAGTTTGTTCTCATGGAGTAACGTCAAGAACGAACCATTCGTAAGTGAGTTTCACTGGCTCGCTCGCAGACAAATATTATGTAAACAAAGTAGTAGCGTTGCTCTTTACAGTTCATGTCACACAAATTCCAATAATTTATAACTTATATCTTCAAAGACTAGTAAATTAAATTGTGTGTGTGGAGGGGATATAATAAGTACAGTAGAAACTAGAAAGATCTTTAAAGATACTGTATTTAGTAATGATGCTAGTGGCCCCAAAGAGTAAACTAAAGTAAAAGAGAAGGGTAGTAGTACAAGCCAATTAGGTAGCGCTTAGTTGTCGGACGTGGTGGGATGGAATGACTGCATTCATAGAGATTCTAGGAAAGAATGATTTTATTCTGTTTTTGGTTTAAGTGATGAAATGGCTCTATTTTGATGTTTGGTTGGAGGGATGAGAATAGAATAGTTTTAGAGAAAATTACCTATTTGGCCAAAAAAATTTAGAACGCTTCTTTCTTTGAGCTAAAAAAATTTTCGTTCCCTACTTGACATAAAAATTTTGTTCCGTTTCTTTCTTGACACTTCGTCCATTTAGAGCCATAACGGTGTCAAATAGAGTCACAAAAAAATCCTCAAAAATACTTTATGGTTTTTATACATAACCAACCTACTTCTAGATTTTTAATGGAATTTATTACGCACATTATATAAACATTTCTCTATTATCTAACTTTATCTCAACATCATTATCATTTTCAAAACACCTATTAAGTTTTATATGCTGAGGTTCAAACTTTTATAGTAAGCTACGTATACAACAAAGGGAACATACAATTTTTTTGCCGCCGTTAAACGTGGGACCACATCTCGTAGAAACATGGTTTCCTCTTCCTCAGTCCTCACTGCCTCCACCCATCCCGGCGCCGCCTCCACCTGTCCCCACCGGCGGCCCCCCTTCCCCCCTGCCTCCACCCATCCCCGGCACCGCCTCCATCTATCCCCTTCGGCGGCCCCGCCTCCGCCTATTGCCGCCAACCGTACAGCGTCCACCCATCGCCGCCGACCACGCCCATCCCCACTCCATTTCTGCTCACGCGCACGACGGCACATGCCTCCGCCCGCGCCCATCCTCGTCGCCTCGGACGCCTCTGCGCCGCCCCCCTCACGTTCATCCTGGCCGCCACGGACGAGCTACCACCGACACCGCTCATCGCTTCAGCGCCCGCCGGCCTCGACATGAACCGCCCTGTCACCGCCGCTGATGCGAGCCGCCTCTGGCGCCGCCTTCTCCCCTGCGCGCCGCCCGCCGCTGCCGCGCATCGGTATGGGAGAGAAGAGAGGTGGAAGACCAAGAGAAAACGGCGAGCAACTCCATCCGAGAGGGACAAGCGGGTCCGGAGAAATTTTTAGGATGCCTGGATGACGGATCTTGGAAGAATATTTCAATCTTGGAATGGCTCCATCCCTTAGCTCTTGAACCAAACACATCAAAAAAATAGGATGGGATGGCTCCACACTTGGCCATCCCACGAACCAAATGGATCCTTACTTCTTCGTAGAGCTGTAGACCGTGTACAGAGGGAAGGACGGGACGGCCAGCGTTGAGCCCGAGCCGACGTTGACGATGGCACCACTTCCCCGCGCCAGCATCGTCGACAACACTGCTGCTGTCACCTCCGTCAGCCCCCACAGGTTCACCCGTATCATCCTCACAAACCGCTCGATGTCGGCCTCGTGCAGGTACACGGCGCCGGGCGTGTTCACGACGGCGTTGTTCACCAGCAGCCCCACGTCCAGCCCCTGGAGCCGGCGGATCGCCTCGTCGCCTGCCACCAAGACGCTCTCACCGTCGCTAGCAGCATGAGCATGAGCAGAACGAACATGTGTGTGTGCATGCATGCGCGTATGGACAGATTACAGATAGATGTCACCTTAGGGGATGGCAACAAGGGACAGGTCCAGCACCAGGGTCTTGATTGCCACTGAGTGGAGGGACTCGATGGTGTCGGATGTTTCCTGGAGGTTAGCTGCATTGAGGTCGAGGAGGACGAGGTTTAGGCCCCCGGCGCGCGAGCTCCAAGGCCATGGACCGGCCGAGGCCTGACTGTAAGCGGTACAGAGACGAGGGAGATCACAACCACAGATTGTATTGATCGATGAGTTTGGATATTTATACATGTACATCCTGGAATGGGTCAGCTAAGTAACTACACATCTAACTGAACTGAACTAATCGTAGCTAGTCTTGAGGAGGACCGTTGTACAGGAGCATGCACATGCTAACAGTGACGTCGGGCCGGTGACGATAGCCCACACTACTGCATAAGGCAGCAGGAGCGGTGAAAAAGACCCCTGTGCTAGCGGGTTTAGAAAGCGATCTTATTCGTGGGTTCCTGTAGTGAAACTACTGTAGGAGCGGTCCCAAAACCGCTCTTGCAGAGACTGAGCGGCTCATGTTTTCAACCGCTCCTGCTGAGACCCTTATAAGAGTGGTGGGTGATAAGCACCGCTCCTGTTGAAGTCCGCAGCAGGAGCGGCTCATGTTTTTAGCCGATCCTGCTACGGTTCTCAGCAGTTGCGGTTTGTTTTTCCACTGCTCCTGCTAATATTTAAGCCGCCCTATTTTATTCCCGCCATAATTTAAAAAAGCTCTGTGTTTTCTATTTCCCGCCATAATTTGAAAAAGCCCTGTGTTTTCTGTTTCCCGCCAAATTCTAGAGTGATTTGTTTACGAAATCATATTGATTGAAATGTATTGCTTCTAAATCCTAATGCATGCTATTCTGCTAAAGGTATATATATACATTTCGAGCCACATTTACATAAATATTCAAGTGTGTCAACCTTGCCTTGCGTCCTAGTTGGTTCCAAAACACATCACACCTTGATTAGTACTTGTTTATACATCGAACACATCAACTTAGGATTTGTGATACTCCCACTCGATCAGTCGATGGTATTTTTCTTCTATTGCTAAAACTGAATCGTGATCGAAGAATTCCCCTCGCGGGTTGATTACTTCACGCATTGTGAAATGGCATAGGTCGGCAACGATGTTCATGAGATCAGTCTCGGTGAGAGGCTGACTTGTTAAAGGGATTGGAGGGCTGGACCAAAAAAAAGATGATATGAGTATCAACAGTGCCAAGGTGGTCTTAATTATGTGCACACATGCAAGACGTACGATGAAATAAGATAATGTTTTTGAGTACTTACATCTTCTCTTCAGGATTAGTTCTATACCTCCCATCGACCCTGAGAAACTCACAAACATAATACCCACAGTATCCGGTTCCCCTTGGTTGCTTGTGGCACTATATCTTACAAACAGGTTTAATTAGTTTTAGATTTATAATACATTGTTTGAACATATACATATGTATGTGTCTTTTGTTCCATACTGGGAATTTCACTCTGACTTGGATATCGTGTTGGCGCTGAGGATGAAACGGCAGGTTATACTTTTCGATGCCCAGTTTGAAGGCCTTGTTATAAGTAGAACACATATACAAACTCAGATAAGAAGGGCGACTTGACATATATAAGAACCAATATGGCAAGTACTGTACTTATCACCATATTATATTCAAAATGGTCGAATATCTCTTGGTTTCGACATCCAACGAGTCCAAGACCAATACTTTGCTCTCTTTAGGCATGATGTATATACATATCCAGTGTCCGCTGCAAAGACCAAAACGAATGAAGTTAGATATGACCGTGTGTGCTTAATTTTCGCTCAGTATCAAAGGCAAGGGTTTTGACATACTCAAAATTGTATGGAGCAAAGATGTGGTCACAGTTTTCGTCGTGGAGGAACTTCAGGGCAGTGACAATATATGAGGCAACTTTCCTCTTTGCCTTCAGATGTAGTTTTATCCGGATTGCATATCTCTCTATGTCACACCCAGTTTCCAACAAACAAAACCAAGCAATTATATATGCGCCAGGATCGAGTCTCGCACATACATGACGAATTACAAAAGCACCACAGACACATGCCAAAGATAAAAATGTACATAACATTAAATATATTATTATTACACTGTGACACAAGTGTTTAACTCAGAGTATGACGTAGCATTGCAGAAGCGTAAAACAAAATATAACTAGGGCGCCACAGGGACATCAACGGGTGAACGAATCACCTAGTACTCGTCGGAGTTTTGCACATAGTCTTCAATACCTCCATCAACTGAGCAGCGGTTGGATTTTTTCCTCCAACAAGGAATAAATATAAAAAAGCAAGCGAGAGCACAAGGTACCCAACAAATATAACATAAACCATGAGGCTCTAGGGTTAACTGACAGACTGCATTAGTTTTAATTGATTACTATTATTAAGGCCTAATTACTATATATTAGTAGCAACGCTATTAGCCCAAAAGATATTGCATAAGTATTAAAATAACATTAAATAGAGATATCCATCACCATATCCATACCAAACCAAGGAACCAACTAATCACTTGGAAGGGTCTGGGCTGCTCATAACTGTAAGTACGGCTGACATGTCAGTTTTACACTCTCGAGAGATGGCGTATCTTTACCCAGAAGTCGTGAGCTACGCTTGTTGTTCACCCCATTACCTTAAACGAGATGACTAGCAAGCAACACTACGAAGCCTTTCCAAAGATCACGTTGGTAAAAAGTAACAGCAAGGAATCAAGCACCGCAACGGTGGTGTCCGCCTCCAAAGAGAGAAGCACATACATATAAGGTAAAGCACACCCAACCATGAGGTAGCGCAGCGACCACAAAAGCTTACTCCCCCTCTTGCCCCACAGGTAAGTTACTCCAAACCAAAATGACCTAATTACTTAGCTAAGATCGTCCCGTTCCAATCTTGTGGTAGCACTATTATCCTAGGTGGTCGCTTTGTATACCAGTCCTTAGGGAGAGAATCGCAAAAGCACACGAGTACATTGCTCAGGTTCCCCAACCCATATTCCTAAAAAGCATGTTTTACCACAGACTTAAACCGCTTAATGGTCAAGCCCAACAATTAATTTCATAGAATCATTAATCAAAAATAATTAACAAAAGGACATGTGTTCACGCAGCACCCAGCACAACTTAACTATATGCATCCCAAAAGGTAGATATATAGGGAATAAAGTAGCTAGGTAAAACCTTACAGGTTAACAAAATTAAATGCACATGTAATGATTAAATGACTATTAGGTGGCGTTTATGTTATACTTGCCTTCCTCAAAAGTTCCTTGCTACTGCTGCTTAAAAGCTTCAGGAGGTTGTTCTTCAAATTCAGTAGGCTGCTCAACGTCTACGTACGTTCATAACGCCAATCATGCAAGCATCCACATATACACATACATGCAAACAAAGGCAAAAGATAAGAAACAGTATACCATCTCATAAAAGCAGAAGATAAAACTTATTTAAAATCATTCTACAAATTTATACGATCGCATAGGCGCAAGATTCATCGAAAACGTATTTAAAACGGTGAAGTTATAAGCTTTTGAATTATATCAGGACCTAGGTAAATAGATTTCGAAAACCAGGAGTTAAAACACTACAACAAGGGCCTACTAACGACTGGCTTGGACTGCGGGTTCATTTCAGTAAAGCTTAGGGGCTTTTAGCAAATGAGCGGAGGCTGACCGGGGTTGACCGGTATTGACTGGGTCTCCAGTGACCAGGGTTAGACTAAACGATAAACGGTAAACAGTCGGTCACCCACTGTTTAGCCATTATTCGTTGCTAAACGACCATTTAAACGGGTTTAAATGGTGTAAATGGCCAACTAAATGGAAACGGTGAGCCACTGTTTAGCGTTTAAACGGTGTTTAAATGGGCTAAACGACCGTTTAGGCAAACAGTGCCAGCGACTGACGACCGACGGATCTCGATCGTGCGGCTGGCATAGGAAGGGGAGGTTTGGCCGGTGGTGACCAATAGGGGTGGCGGCGCGTCGCCTGTCCGCGGCGGAGGCTCCCTGGAACGATGAGTTGCAGGCTCTGGAGGGTGCTAGGGACGGCGAGGGTTGTACCGGGAGCGAGAGGAGGACACAAAAAACTCACCCCGGGGCTTGATGGCAGCAGTGGCTTGACGGATAGGCCGGATGGCGGCCTTGCGCGATGGTGGCGGGCTGGTGGACCTGGAACGGCGGCAAGAAGACGACTCTGGCATCCAAGAAACTGTGGGGAAGCTCCGGAGAGGCACTACGAAGCTAGAGAGGGGGTCAAAAGGGCCGGAAAGCCACCGGAGGCGGCCAATTTTGGGCGGTGGCGACTCACCTTGGCGACGCGTCAGCAATGAAATTCGCGGCGGCGCGGCACGAGGGCTTAGGCTGGGGCTCGAGGTGCGAAAAGGGGCGCGGCGTGGATCCAGTAGACACCTTTGTAGGGTGCGGACTAGGGCCGCGACTCGGGTTCAACTCGGGCTCGAGCATGGGGCGGGCGCGCCGTCAGGGGTCGACCTTGACCTGGACTCGGTCCGCGTTGAGGAAAGCGAGCGATGGCACAGGCAGGCGGGCCTGCGGGAGCGCGGGACACGGCCAAGAGGCAGAGGAAGGAAGCGGTTGGGCCATGGGCAGAGGTGGTGGCGCGGCGCTCGGTCCACCAGCAGAGGCAGGAGGTGGGAGACGGGCCTGCGAGTGGGGCCGACTCGTCAGTGGCACTGGGTGGCGGGCCATCTGACAGAGAGAGAGGAGGGTGAGATGGGCGAGCTGGACCGGCTCACTTGTTGGGTCGGAGGAGGCCGAGGGAAGGAAGGCCGGGGTGGGTTGGCGGCCTGGCCAGCTCGCCCCCCTTTCTTTTCTTTTCTTTTCTCTTTCACTCTCTTTTTCTTTTAAAAGCTAAATCAAAACTATGATTCAAATAAATTTGAATTACTGACCTTAGAGCATACAACAAAAAAAAATATGCACAAGCATGAATGCAACAATCAAAGTTGACCTATGATTTATTTTAGTTATTTATGCATTAAATAAATCATGAAAATGCAAGTCTAGGCACATAAATTCTAGAAAATTAAATAAACCATTTTAAATTTATTGTAAATTGCTGGAAATAAAATTAGGGTGTTACACTCTGCTTTTGTTTTTCCTGCCTGCAGTTCTTTGCTATCGTCTTTTAGCTTAAGTGGCTTGTCGTGTTGACTCTGGTTAATTAGTGAAGGGTCCATGAACCCTAGTCTTGTATCGCCACGGCTTCGAGCTGCTTGATACTGCATTCTGAAAGGTATATTATAAAGCGAATGGATGTTACATATGAGAGTATTATTATGTTAATTATGCCCACATAATTAATGGGATTGGCAGGAGACTTACAGGCACCAAAGGGTCATCGCAGTGATGTCCATTTTTCCTAGGCGGAACATGTTTTGGAACTCTAATAAATCGGCGATTGTAATCTTGGTTAGAGTGGTGAAACATTCACTCGGAATGTGAGCGGTTACAAATAGGACCCCAAGTCTACATGCCCTTAGATACCAATCGTGAAATTTTCTCATCTCCCTTGGGAATCGATCATCGTTAAGAGCCCAATCTGGCAGGAATGGTTTGCCGTGTTCGTATCTTAGAGGACAATCTGGCATATCGGGAATCTGATCAAGGCCAAGCACGGATTTGTAGTATTTTCGGCCAGGAAAAAGATCAATTGTCTTTGTTTCCCTCTTTCCCTTTTCCGGCTCTTTTCCCTTTGGTTCCTCCTTTTCCTTTGCTGCCGCATTTTTCTTGAACCACGTTTCCACCTCAGGTATCGTAGACTTTTCATATGCGCGTACCATTTTTGGCACCATGCTTGTATCGCATGTCTGTGCTACCACTGGCTCCTCGTCCCATGGAGGTTGTTCTGATGGATCCAGCTTCTCGATGACTTCTGGAGGTGTAGCCAGGTTCTCAATGACTTTTGGAGGTGTTGGTACGAATTCGTGTATTGGGGGATCCGAATGTGCATGATCTCGTTCGGGCACAACATGTTCTTCATCCGTTGCATCTCCTACTGGGCCATGTTCGAGTGCTAGATGTCTTGTTTGGGTTGTTGTTGGTCTTGTGGTGCCAGGTTCAGGATGTCCACAAGATGAACTGATTGATAGACTGGTCGAGCAAGTGTATTCCATCTAGAGTGGGGATGTCTATCCCTTCTGCTGCATGTTTGGATTCAATGCTAAGGACTTGGACCCTTGCATAGTTCAGCAGGAACATAATGCCATGGAAAAGGTTGCTTCCAGGAATGGCCAGTGCCCTTGCTACCTCCTATGTCCTTCCATGTATTCCAACAGGGATGTGCAGCTCGCAAGGAGTCAGAGACGTGATGGTATCTAGTGCACGCCCTTCTGGATCGGCGGATTAAGGTCTTGCAACACCTGGTACTACAATATCTTGTAGTGTTTTTTCAGCAAAACTCCTAAATTTTTCTATGAACATCTCCTCGGCAGTTTCTCTCATAGCTTGCTTGTAGTGATCATGCCTTTTGTAATAGGCCATGTCTTCGGGGAACCCATACATCCAGTTGAGCTTGGACAAGATGCCTCTTACTCGACCTCCATGCTCTTTTGTGCCTATTGCTTCAGTCAAGACGTCTTTCTCTCTATCGGGGACAAATTTGCCCACCTTCTGATCCTCTGCAAGATGCATGATTTTGCTCACCACCTCTTTGGTCTCATGCCTTGCAAAATCTTTATTGGCCCCATCCAACTTGACCTCTCAGCCCTTGACCCATTGGAACGTCCGCTCATTTAATCATTCGTACGGATCAGGTAGCCCTTTAGCTATCACATCTTCCCTTTCTTTGTTCCATTGCTCAACTTTCGCGGCGTACCCACCAGGCCCAAGATGTGGCTTGTGCACGTCTCTCTTTGCAAGCTCTGAGTTTGCTTCACTATGCTTTTTGGCTTCTTCTGTAGTCCTTTGCCTCACAAACTCATCCCACTGTGCTTGGGTGATATTTCCGTACTCCTCAAATGGAGTTAGGTTCTTATTCAAATATTTTTTTTGTGAGATCCACTTTCCATCGACGGTAGGCAAAACCTAGCTGCTTCAAGGCATATGACTTAGCCTTCGCCAGGCTATCACATGGGAACTGGAACACTTTCTGCAACTCTTTCTATAATAAGTCCTTCCTAGCATCGGGCACCTTCTTCCAATTAGTCCACATAGGTTCCATCCATTCCCTCACTACCACCCCACGACGTTGCAGAACTTTGCTCTTACCGTAAAAGGTTCCAGTGGATGCCCATCAGCGCCAACCTCATGTACTATTAAAACTGTTTCTGGTAATTTGTTCTTTGTTTGCTTTTCGCCTCTCCTCTTGCTCGTTCCTATTGCCTAAATGGTGTCTAGTTCGGCCCGATTGTCCTAAGGTGTGGTGGGTTCTTCAGCCATTTGTTGTTCCTGCTTGGTGCGAGATTGTTAATGAAACGGGAAATTTGTATCGTTACAACAACTAAACTAACTAAAAGTGTTTGGCTCTCACCTCAGCGGAGGGCACGTAGTTTGGATCCCTTGCGAGTTATCGAGCGCGTTTAGCGGCAAGTACGTCCGAGGCACGTGGATCTTCTGGCTCGAGGTTGTCATTTTCCAAATCAAAATCGACTTCATCGGGTTGATCGTTAAGAACATCTTCGAGCCATGCATTGTTTTCAACGAATTGCTCTGGCGGTGACCTATGATCCATTTTTTCTAGAAAAGACCGCGTAATCTAACAATTATAAAATTCAAACACATGAAAATTGTGTATACATGAAAATTGAAAATACATGAAAAATGAATATACATGAAAATTTATTCAATAAAGTAGTCAAAATACATGAAAATGAATATTCATGAAATATCAACATACATGAAAAATGAATATATATGAAAAAACAACATATGTGAAAAATGTATATACATGAAAAATGTATATTCATGAAAATGGGATATACACAAAAAATGTATATACATGAATATACATGGGAAATCAACATACATGAAAAATGATTCAATAAAATAGTCAATATACATAAAAAATGAATGTACATATGCTAACCCACTAACATACTAAGCTATTTTTCCAGTTATATACTAACTTATTCCATTTCTAAACACATATGGAATGGATGTGTGAAGCAAGACGCCCAAACGGTGGTCCGGATGTGTGAAGGATGTCCATTCTTCGCTCGACAATAGCACTAGCTAGCCTCTGCCCTCAACAACATATCGCTCTCTTGGCCGTTCACATGCTGGGGGCTGAACATGATAGGCCCTTTCAAAAAAGCGGCCGACGGATACGACTATGTCCTGGTGGCCATCAATAAGTTCATAGAATACAAGCCGATCGGCCAACTTACTGAAAAGAAGGCAACAAACTTCATAGAAGAGATTATCCACAGATTCGGCATCCCCACGGAAATAATAACAGACCTGGGGACCAACTTCACCAGTGGAGAGTTCAAAGAGTACTGCGAGAACTACGCCATCAACATCCGCTATGCTTAAGTCAGTCACCCAAAGGCAAACGGCCAAGTGGAGAGAGCGAACAGCCTAATTTTATAGGGCCTCAAGCCCTGTATCTTCGACACGCTCAAGAAATACGAGGGAAAATGGCTCGAGCAGCTACCGTACGTAGTCTGGGGGCTGAGGACCCAGCCAAGCAAGGCAATCGGAGGGCATACTCCTTTCTTCATGGTCTACGGCTCCGAGGCCATCATACCAGCGGACCTAATTCATGGGGCTCTAAGGGTGGCCTACTGGCCTTCGACAACATTGCAGAAGCAGAGAAGTCTAGACAGGAAGACCACGAGATACTAGAAGAACACTACCTTGACGTAGTCCTTCAGGCGGCCAAATACCAGCAGTCACTGAAGCGGTACTATGACAAGAACGTGAAAATCAAAATTGTTTAACGTCGGCGATCTCATCTTGAAGCGGAAGAACGCAACTGTGGGTCAAAGCAAAATGAGCTCCCCATGGGAGGGCCCCTACATCATAGTAGAAGTACTCAGCCATGCAACATTCAAATTGGAAGACAGAGATGGCATGAAACTCAATAACATGTGGAACTCCAACAGCCTGCGGCGCTTCTATGCATAGCCTAAAGCGGCCAATAGACCTAGAGGCACCAGCAAGCACACCTGAGTCCCAAGCACTTGGCGCCAGTGCCTACTCAATGTAACACCCCGAGTCTAAAGACTCGATAAGGAAAGCGCATGCTGACATTGTAAGAGCTAGAAGAGCTCATGCACCTGAAATACCACAACCAAAGTTGTGATGAATAAAGTGAATCTGAAGCATTCAATTCTCTATTCGACGAAAACGAGTCCTAAGAACTCAATGTCTAAAGACATTCCACTTGAACGAAAGTTATAACGATAGGGTAGAGTACCACAATACTCGTCGCCTTGGCTATAGTGCAGCCGAAAAAGAGTCTTAAACACTCGTGTCCTAAGACTCCCTCTACAACCACAAGTTGTAATGAACTCACCAACCGACGATGCGCTATCTACGTCCAAAGAGTCATAAGCACTCGAGTCACAAGACTCCCGCTACAACATAAGTTGTAATGAACCCAGGACCATGTCTAATGCACCCGGTCAACCAGGTCATCGCGCCGCCTGCTCCAAGAATCCTAAGTACTCAAGTCTTAAGACTTCCACTATTGCCATAAAGGCCGAAAAGAACCCCGACCAAGTATTAAGCACTCGGGAAAATGATAAAGGCGCTCTACCAGTCATAAGAGTCTAAAGCACTCAAATGTCCTAAGACGTCTGGTGCAACCAAAGTTGCAATGACAAGGGGTTGGGTCCTAAAGGACACAGACACCCCCTCCACCTAGCGAAAAATTGCAACAACCGAATCAGTAAGCACTCAACACCCATGGCGCAACCAGCAACAACTTCGACCATACATTATTCAAAGAAAAGATGCAGGGCCAGAGTTGCAAGCACTCGACAAGGCATGACAAGTTAGCAAACACGAATCCACACAACCGAGTTCAAATAGAAGCAACGTCCTTCATACACAACTCTCCTACTCTGCTGGAGGAGCGAATACAAGCTGGCTCACAGCATAATCACTGAGAGGCCCGGCAGCTGCCACATAGCTACCAAAAGCACTCGCCGAAGTTCCATGCTTCGGGCAGGCAGCCAACACCTCAAGATCCTAGTCAGGGTAATGCGTCTTTATGATCGCAGCGGAGTCCGTGATACCATCCTTCACCACTCCTTTGAAGAAGGCCTCAGCATCCGCAAGAGAAGTTCCAGATGCTCGATAATGGGCCTCGCTACTTCCTCCGGTGCGATGACGTCAAGTAACGCCACTACGCCACCCTCCAGCTGCTTGTTCCTGGTCTCCAGCTCACCATAATCCTTGGCAAAATGGTCACTCTTCTTATCGGCATCGTTACGTAGCGCACATTGCACCGATAGCTCCTCCAAGATCTTCTTCCATTCCTCAGTAAGAGCATTGATGGCCTTGGAATGATTAGCCTTTTCTTCAAGAGCCTTGCCCTGGATGCTCCTTGAGTAAAGACCGTGAAACAGCGAGAAACTTATAAGACATTTCTAGATCTCGAGAAATTACCTCGAACGACCGCTTGATGTTGGAAAGCTCGCCTTTCAACCGGGATGACTCTTCCTCAGCAGCATCCTTATGCTAGGTCAAGGCCTCAACTCGCTTCTCCAATTCAACTTTCCCTAGAAGGAGCACATGAACTTCAGAAAAGATAGCACCACGGAATCCAAAAAAGTAGCATCAACCAACAAGCAGCAGACGTCAGGGCAGGTGCAAGCTCCTCTTTAAGCCTGGCATTCTCTTCCAAGAGCGTCGACGTCCGAGCAAGAGCGAGCTCTTCCTTAAGATCAGTGTTCTCCTCATAAAACCGAAGAATCCCCCATACTGGCTTATGTTACATATTCGAAGCAAGTCAAAAAAGTGATAACAACAAAGAACAGAGCGACCAAGTACTCACAGGAAGCTCCAAGGCAAGCTTGGAGGGCTACGTCTCCAATGAAGTCCACTAGGGGCACAACCGGCCGAGGCTCTAGGGCAGTCACCGCGCCGACGGAGCATTTGGCCCCATCATCACCACGAGACCCGCCCCCAGAACCTTCAGGAGGCAACGTGAACGGAGCAGCCTCATCTGCAGGGACAAAGAAGTCATCGAGGATCAGAACAAGCAAGGCGATCAAATCGGCAGGAGGATACTTGCACTAGCATTACCTAAGGGCTTCGGCTCAGACTGTTGGGGGACCGTAGCAAGCACAGTGCCATCATCAAGACGCTTCGGGGCTTCGCCTCCTACGACATCAGGAACCGCCACCGACTCCCCCTTGGTGGCCTCACCCTTCCGAACAGCTTGAGAGTGCTCACGACCCCTCCTTGGGAATACGACGTAGATCCCTCACCACTCCTGGGGGCTATGGGAGGAACCTCACAGAAGCTGCAACAACAACGGTGTTAGAATACAGCCAAGCAGTGAAACAATCGAGACGTCAAAGATGCTATGGGAAACAACAACGGTGTTAGAATACAGCCAAGCAGCGAAACAACCGAGCCAAGCAGCTCAAAGATGTCAAAGAAGAGTCTTAAACGAAGGACAATGTTACCTCTGATGGCGGGTTATACACTGAGGGAGATCTGGGAGCTCCAAGGTTATACACCTCGCACATGAAAAACTGAGACACCCTGAACAATCCTTGAAGTTGCCGATAACGGAGGACTGACCTTTCTTTGGCGGCATGGCGCGAAGTTTTGTGGCCAGCGACCTTGAAGTGCTTCCTCATGCACTAGGCAGGCAGAAAGGGAATCGCTGTAACGCGGCAAATCGCAAGCAACCCAGCGGCAGGGGAAACGCTAGTGAAATAGGGAAGGAGAGCCGTGATTCAAGCCAAAGGGCGGCGGTTCAGCAATATATAGACGTCTCACCCAACGGCGTTAGTGGTCCGTTGGACGCAACATCGACAACGGCAAACACCCCCAACGGTCATAAATCATACAGACTTGGTGGAACTAGTCGGCAAAAATAAAGTGAACACCTCAAGTGGGAAGCACTCGGCGATACGGTGGTCGACGCAAGCACTTGGCGGAACATGGCAACAAAAATAAAAGTAATCAAATCCTGCCGTGCAAGCACGACGAACCACTCGGATAGTTCAGTATAGGCACAAGCACAGAAGCAAGATAATTCAACAGAGCAACACACGAAACATTAAGAAAATCTCAAGAACATTTGACAATCGAAGTGAAGCAAAGACCCATATAATGGCCAACCTAATGGTTCTTGAGCAACTCATTACAAAAGTACTATGATACATATCTATATATGGTGGGGCAGCGGTTTTCAACTACACCTAATCGCCGCGGCGGGCTACCTACAACAACCACCTACTGGTGCAGGCAGCGGCGCTTCTATGGGAGAGCGGCAGCGCTCTCATCATCGCCACCATCGCCGTCGTCATCAACGTCATCGTCGTCGTCATCATCATCACTGTCTTCATCCTCATCCTCTTCCTCATCTTCGTCGGAGGCAGGGAGACCTGCGCGGTGGAGGCCGCGGAGTTTGGCAATCTCTATCCGGCTATAGCCCTGGGAGTCGTCGGAGTTGGGGACCTCGTCGTCCTCCCCCGGCGGAGGAGTCTCCTCCGGTAGAGGAACCTCCTCTTCACCCCTGTCTACGCTGTCGCCATTGGTGGACGAGTCGTCGCCATCGTACTCACCAGCAAAAAACTCCTCCTCGTTCCAGTCATCAGGGAGACGAGGATCGGTGGCACCGGAGGCCCTCTTGGCCTTGCCGCTGTCATTGTCGCCGGCCATGGCACTAGTGGTGGCGAGAACTAAGGGAGGCAACTGCTCTAGTTGAGAATGCCTCTGTAGAGAGCAAAGAAGGCGCGACGGAGATGAGAGCCCGGTGCCCTATTATATACTGATGGAGCCGATGCTTCGTATCCTGCTTACACGCATCAAAAATCCAATCGTCACGGCGGTTCAAAAAAAGGAAGCCCTGCGACGTTCCGTATGCCAGGGATGGTACAACTGACAGCGTGGCAGGAAGATGAATCTGCGTGGCAGGGCTCAATATTCATCTCAGGGAGGCAAAGCAGTTATTCTTCGGGGCCATCAAGATACTTGGGGGGCTCGTGCCGTACCCTAATTCGGCCCATGCAGGGTCCCTCTTTTGCCTCTTAAGCAACCTCCAAGGACGCACTTCATACCTCCTCGGAGTTTGGGGCTGGGGAGGGGCAAAGAGGAAAGTCAACTCTGATTTTTTTCTTTGGCAACATGCTAGTTGAGGCAGTTCAACCCTTCAAGCCGATTGCTATGCAAGTCGACATGAAGCTTGGGGGCTACTCCATATGGAGTTCATCTAGCGATGACCTCCATATAGTGCCATGTTTTCTTGGAGGCACGATGACCTGAAGACCTTTAAGATGATTTGTACCAAATCCTCGTGAAGCTCGGGCATTTGTGGGCATCATGGGCCCCTAGGTACCCCATGGACATGGTTTACTTGTGTCCCAGCAGGCGGTCCAAGTGGTTTCCCTTGCGGAGCAGGCCGCAAGAAGACTTGAAGGACAAGCAACTCGGCTGATAGGATAGATGTTGATCTGTGTGTAGATATCCACTCCCTCAATCATGGGATTGTAATCAGTTAAGTCATGCTTAGGTGGCTTGTAACCCTAGCCCCCTGGCCTATATAAGGGGGGCTAGGGACCCTAGGAGGATTCATTCACATCCTAGACGCTCTAACATTCAATACAATCCACATACACCTCATACAGGATGTAGGGTATTACGTGATCAGCGGCCTGAACCTATATACATCGTTGTGCCCTTTGTTCTGTAGACCTTCGCAATCCACTCGCCTACCCCTCCCCCCCCCCCCCCGATCTCTAAAACCATCGCGTGGGATACCCCGTGGTGGGCTGAGGGTGTAAAGCATCGTCATGTTATATATTTTGTGTTAGTGCATGTAATAGGGTGAGCTCGACAATGTAGTTGCAGCACGTTGTATTCGAGGGTAGACAATATAATGCTCTTAGAGCTTTGGTGGCTTAATTTGCGACGTTAACGACGCTCTGAGCTTGGTGTACTAGTACATATATGAGGAGACCCTACCTTCATGGTGAAGCTCCATAGGGGACACGACGCCGAGGTGACTAGAGAGTATAAAGAGATGTATCGTGGCTAAGTCTTTTTGACATGGCACATACCTTGTTTAGCGAAAGCCATAATCAGAATAGACTTGGTGACCAAGATCATATCCTATGTAGAAAGTCAATGTAGATCAAAGTTTGGTTTTTGCCACACGGCAAATTCATGTCTCTGAGATTTCGCCTCTATTATGTTCAACCATATCTTAATATTACTAATTGGAGGCTCCCTTTAGAGCCTCCACGTTAATCCTCCCGAGACACGTTAGGAAAAAAAATATAATCCTACAAATTCTCGCAATAATCAGAAAAATTCAAACATCAATTGGCAGATTGGACTATTAACGGCCATTAGATCTGTTTTCTAACTTTCTAAGTAATTACTCACCTCTGCAATTACGAAAGATTCATAGTTCAACTCTCGACGAAAGCAAATTTTTTTTTTAGATTTTTCCCCATTTCAAATTTACCGTATATTTTTTGTCATATTTTTTTCCATTTACAAATTTACCCTACTAAATGATCCCGTAATTTTTTTATAAAGTTGCTAGAAACCTCTCTATGAAACAGATATTTTGTACCTAATATTACTATTACTAATTAGAGACTCCTTTCCTCCTTATTAATCCTCAAAAGATGCGCTAAAAAAATCATAGAAATTCTCACAATAATCAGAAACGTCCTATCATGACTTGGCATATTAGAATCTTAATAGCCATTAGGTTTGTTTTCTATGTAATTAACCACCTGTATAATTATAAAAATAATATTAAGTAACAGTTGTAAGGAAAATATGCCCTAAGCCTTGTGCTTAGTTCCCATATGTGATTTTGGTGGCTGAAGTGACAACACGTGCCATCGAACTAATATTAGTGTGCAAGTGTTTTTGTTAAAGTCCCAAAGTATAAAAGATGGACTTTGGGTACAAACACCTCAAAGGAGGACTTAAAAGACACAAGAAAATATCCAAACCGCCATCAAGTTGCAAGCTAGAGCCTTGACTCGGCGGTCCCGCTGGCCGGTCAGCCGGCCAATTTTTTGGGCCACTGGAAGGTCCGGAGAAGCCCCTTCGAATGATCCGGAGAGAAAAAAAGGCCGAAGTTGAAGACTCAAGACCTGGTGCGGTTTTACACGCACCGGATGGTCTGGTGGTCCCACTACCGAACGGTTCAGTGGTTACACCGGACGATGTAGGGAGTGGGTGAAGACTTAACCATGTCCCGGTGCTTTGACGCACCGGACGGTCCGGTGGTCCACCGGACATTATAGACAGAAAACATTGCAAGATGAAGATCCAGGTTTCAACATGCACTGGACGGTCCGGTGGTGCAACACCGGACTGTCTGAAGGTTCCAACGGTCGGATTCAAGTCCAAACGGTCGACTCAACAACTAGTCGCTTACACGCACGGTCCGGTGGCGGTCCGGTGGTGACGCAGAAAATGGGAGGACGCTCCCAACGGCTAGTTTTGAGGCTTGGGCTATAAATACCCCTTTGCCCGGTCTCCACTTTGTGGTTGGAGTATCCTGAGCTACTACAAGTGTTAAGGCGCCTATTTGATCCATCCCAAGAGCCTCGTACACACATTTGAGAGCCCAACCACCACAAGAGCTAATAGACACATCCCGACATAGCGAGAGCTTCTATAGCATCTTGGCTTAGGCCTATTTGTTTAGTCTCCGTGCCTGCGTGCACGTCTATCCTTTGTAAGCGTGGGGTTTGTAAGTCTTGCGAGACCCTCCGGAGTGTGGAGTGGCCGCCACCTTACTTGTGAGAGGGAGGAAGGCTCTCGGCACGTTGGCCAAAAGCTTCTCATAGTGAAGACGGCGGGGGAGCTCCGCGAGAAGGAATTGGAAGACCCCAACGGCCCCGACAATCCTCTACCCTTGCGTGGGCAATGCCGTAGTCCAAGACTACGCGAGAGAAGGGCTCGTGTGGGTGTGTACCGGGGATATCCGGAGACCCAACCGGGGTTGCTTAACTTCCGAGAAAGTCACTTTGCCATCCTCCACCCTTGCGTGGGTGAGGCCGCACTCCTTTTAGGATTGCGCGAGGGTAAAGCCTATGGGGGCACCCAACGAGGAGTAGGGGGTGAGACGGCACGTTGGCCTCCGCGAACATCGGGAAAAAATCTCATGTCTCCATCTTGTGCCATCGCCGACATCGTCATCGGAAGTTTGCATTCTCTGCCTATCTTTTAGCTTCCGCATTTACATTCTTGCAATTGTGTGCTTACTTTCCTAGACTAGCTTGATAGATTAGTTTCTAGGTGGAACTAGGTTGCAATTTGCCTGACTTGGCCACGGTAGTTTTAGCAACACTTAGCAAAACTGTAGTGCACATAAGTTAGATTTATCTTGCATAAGTTGTACTTAGTAGTTGTAGTTTTTAGGAGTCTTAGTTTTTAGAAATCCTAATTCACCCCTCTCTTAGGCGTCGGTCTAACCTTCAACAGCCATAACTACATATTAGTTACCCATTTTGCCATTATGAAAGAAAATATATAATAACACCATAAATTTATGCCTAATTTCTCACATTTGTTATTACGATGGATAATACCAAATAGCACTCTAATTTATATATAAACTGTTCACCGTTGCTATTATGGCCAATAGTATAATGAAAATCGACCCTCAAATTTATATTAAAATCACCTACTTTTGCAATCGTATCAAAAATTACATAATCAATAATCAAGCATACATCTAAAGTAGCAATATATGCTATTATAAAAACTAAGTATAAAAACAGATTTATATATGTTGTATTATAACACATGATACATCTAAGGATCTAACCCGTACTTTCATAGGCTAGTGATATTCTAATACTATAGTTTTAAGAAACTACCGGCATCCCATGGGGATTGATCCCCTAAACCATGTACTGTGTTTGATATTGATAGAATACCTAAATTTCAAAATCTTCACAAAATTCTCGCTTTTACAGCATAGGAATTGGTATCAAACGGTAACCAGGTCAAATTTGAGCCTGGAACACAACTTGTAGAAGGAAAAAAAAAAGGGGCACAAAATTAAATTATCTCAGTTTAAATACTCCGCGGGATCAAGATGAAACTTTGTGTACAAGGGTTTTTTTATGAGAAACGGCTTTATTGATCACTGTAAGCATCGTACAAGAACTGGATCAAAACCGATCCCAGTTTATACATTGGTTAAGGCCGATTAAATCGGACACTGAGAGCCATGAGCGAGGTTTTGACAGTAGCACCAGACAGGGGTATTATACGTGTGCAATTTTGTTTGTCGTGCCAATTGATGCGCTACACAATTATTTTGTCTCGAAATGTGTTCCACCGAGACTATTTTGTGGTTAAGTGCATGGACCAAGGACTGCTAAATGGATTGTTCCTTATTAGCGAAGACTTTCCCGACACAAACTAAAGTCCTCAACGACAAGCACGATAGGTGGGACAACGGTAAGTGCCAGCCATCCTTAATAATTGAGAGGCCTAAGAGGTTTACAAGCCTCCCTGGGGTTCGACCTTAGTCCCCTTAACATGGTAACAAGTTTTTTCCATAACAAACCGTGTCACACCATGTTAATATTCGCTAGCATGTCAGACGATGAACCAGCAACATCTTCTGAGCCTTTGTCCCCAAGTTTTTCAGCGTCAACATCCGCTTTGACTTTGCGCTTCACGTCCCGTGACCCGTCGATAGCTCCTACTTCAATCGCCTCTAGATACATTGCCTTCACCAGACTGATGAATCGCCTCCTGAAACTCGGTACTCGGGACATGTTTGCTGCGATCCCTTGCAACCTATGAAAAGATGTTTGTTACTTGGAGTTGCTTCAGGTTTATTATTGAAAGTTTAGCATACCAAATTAAGTGTGCATTTCTACCTTCTGATTATCGCCTGCAGCTGACCTCTCTTTATACTATCGCCCGATGGGAAACCAGAATCATCCCAGTCAGATGGTTTTTCGTTCTTGTTTGTCATGATGAGCTTCCTCAAGCACATCTCCTCGTCTTCAGTGATCTCCAATTTCTTCATTTGATCCTTGATGACCAGAAGTGGTCCGAGCATCCAGTCTAATACTTTGTCTTTAGGCCAGTTGAAGTTTGTCACCTCGACATCATTGGCTACAAGAACATATGAGTTATGGTGAAACATAGAGATGGAGTAGGGACAGTGCAGACTGAATTGTTTAAGTTTTGAAGTGGAAACTCATTAAGATAATAGGTACAGCATCATACATATCAGCAAACCATCCGAATCAGATTTTGCAGACCGTATCAGACACTGAAGGATGCACCAGGCAGGTAATTTAATGCTTAATTTCTTGCATTTTCCTTTGGTAATATATTCCTCCATGTCTCCAGAAGTAATCAGGCCCTCACTCAGTAATATCCTTCCATTCAGCTCACAGGAACGGAAGAACCAATCCCATATCTATGGAGTCAAGTTTTTATTTAAAAAAAAGAGGGGTTAATAAGTCTTAAGTTGCTAGAACAGAGATATAGATCATGCATGACAAAGGAGATAATTGTGTACTTGGATCGGTCTTAGACGCCGGATGGTTTGCATGAATGTCTTTGATCGATGCAACACCCTTCTATGTTTATGATGGCCATTTTGATGCCTTTCCCCAGGTTTAGCTGTAACTTTGTACCCTTCCTTTTCAGTCGTTTCACACTTCCTGATATCTGCTTTTCGATATTTGGGCCTGTCTGTCAAAAATGGTTACTGGCAATTGAATGAATCTATATGCAAGGAATGGCATGCAAGTGATAAACAAATTTCAACAGAATAACTGCTAAATGCAATGGAAATATCAATCGAAATGTACCTTGGAAGGCATGATCCTTCTCTTAGGTAAAGCAAATCATTGGTGTATTCATCAAAAATTGATATTGCTGAAATCATGTATGCCAGTCCCATTTTGAAAGATGACTCCTGAACATAATTATAGAATCATATGAGTAACAATTCGCTCCATGAATGGTCAACATATGAACCTTTGAATGCCTATGGAAAAATATTTGATAACGACACTTCTTTCATCAGAAGAAATACTAAACAGACCTGATAAGCAATCAATCCTGCATGAAAGCCGAACAAGAAGCTGCTGAAAAATGAGGCTATTACTCCCCCAATCACAGCAAGGGGCCATAGTATAATGGCCAAACCAGCAAAAGGCACACAGACAGTTTCTAGAAATGGTCCTTCCCTTCCAACTAGATCCTCGCATAACCTTTGCCATCCTTTCAACAACATGCAGGGGCTTTTCCACAAAGCCACTGCACTTATCATCAGTACATCCACTGGAACAGCAACAAGGGCAACAAGCATGCTCCGTGGTAGATAAGACAACCTACATAAAAGCACGAATAATGTTAGTAACAAAAATCCACACATAGTTTGCTATAAGTATGCCAATCAGGGTAGTCTTGAGCTTTCAAGTTCAGTTGAAGATATGATTAATTAACATCAGGTTCTCAACAAGATTGTAATGTGCACAGTAGTTTGTCCTGATTACTGAGAGAGCGTAGATGAAAGTTTAAAACACACTTGATGTCGAGGGGGGCTTCATCGTCCCCCATTTTCTCAATAAGATCATCCATGAAAGAGAAGTATGAGTGGAAGCAGGAATCGGTGACATCGCGGACAACCGTGCAAGCTCCAGCTATTGCGCTTACAGTTCCATCCTGCAGAAATGAGATGATTTTAATAGAACTATCACATAATTGATTATTAGAGTATATTTGGTAGTTAGGGATATTGTAATCCCGTATTGCCATATGTATTAGGGAGGCATTTTTTCCTCCAAATCCCAAAAGCCTCAATGCAAATAATCATCCCACACAACCTATCAAAGAAAAATCAAGAATCCGATCTGACCTAGAAAACACATGCATACCATAAAACAATGAGTCAGCTTGTCCGTGACACCCTCGCCAACTGCCTCAAATGTTGCCATAAGAGGAACAAAAACTCCATAGCCTATGCCACCCAAGAGACTCCCAAAAATAGCAAGTACTGGCAAGAGGATCAGTGGCAATGGCAACAGTATTCCAATAAGGATCTTCAACACTAGTCCAATTCTTTCGGTTCTGCAGAATCAGAACTCTTATAAATAACCACATCATTCATCGCATATTCCATTTAATCAAAATACAGAACAGCTGCAGGAAGTCAGCACAAAACTTGCTAATGTAGAGAAAGTTACCATACTTGAGCACACAGTAGTATGTCCAGATAAAATGCGCAGGCCAGAGACCAATAATAACAGCAGAATTTCCGAAGAATGTGATGGCAGCCGCAAACGGACCAATAAGGACGGCTACAGAAAAGGACAGTGAATCATTAGCATCTGCCTGAACCACACATGATATATACAATCACAAACCCTGAGCGCAATTCTACAAATCATCCACAACACTGAGCACAATTCGCCCGCTAATCATCTACCTCTCCCAAACTGTAGGAGGTTCTAAGCCTCTACTAAATCCATTTGTTACATTACTCTATGCACGTATTTCATTAATATTCATAAGAATATGGACGGATAAAAAAATGTGGTCAACCTGTGCTGCTGCTGTTACCTTTGATGGAGCCCAGGAGCAAGAGGAGGAGGAAGAAGGGCAGGAAGGACACGAAGCTCCAGAGCTTGCCAAGGAAACCCGCAGGGACCTGCATGGATCAGATCCCAGCCAAAGTGCTAAGATCCTCACCAACCTCCTGGCTGGTCAAGATCACAACCCTGCTGAAGCGAGTGAACTTACTTGCCTATGTAAGTTCAGAGCAGATGGAATAGAGCAGGGGAGGAGGAGGAGAAGAAGAGGATGGACGCCTGGAAGCTGGAGCCTGGAGGTGCGGATACTGAGTCAGGGGCGCTCTGCCGTGGAAGCGCTGGGACTCGCCGCGTGTTGGTTTGCATGGGCTACTGCGATTTTTTATTGGTATATATACAAGGCTGTTGGCCCAGCTCTCAGCCGCAAACATTCCAAGACACCGAAAAAAGAAAATAAACTATTCGTACACACATACAGGACATTATTCTTAACAAACGGGAATAGCATGGCACCAACGGAACATAATTGATCGATTTCATTCCGGTGCAGTAACGTGGCGGAACCGCCCTGCTTAATCTAAACTAAGCATATTTGTCACTTCTGACTCGCAGTGCGCTTAGGCCAGACTAAATCCGGTAGTCCGTCGAGAGTCTTTCGGACTCTCGATAACACCATTTCTCGAAGAACCGACATCAAACACATCCGACTCTCGAGGGAGCCACAACAATTACATCATCATAGGCAGTTGAAATAGAGAATAATAGACTTAATTTACAAACCAAGTGTACAGAATCAAATACATGTTCAAATATAGTGGAAGCGAAATCAGAGTATTTAAATATAGCGGAAGCGTTTTCAAAATCTCACAGCGGAAACAATATACTTAATTAGTCTTCGTGAAGAGATGAACAAGGCGAATAGCACCGAGCCCACCGGTACTACCACCTCCAACACAGTTGTCCAGATATCTTCGGTTCCTGTAATCCAAAAATAGGGGCAAACCCTGAGTACTAATTACTCAGTAGGACTTAATGGACGGGGCTTACGGCTGACGCAAAGCATGTTTACTAATCATGTGGATCCTTAGCTGTTGATTCTTAAACAAAGTCATGTTGAAATAAGATAGCAGGATTTGACGGCTGTTATCCATAAATCATGAAGATCATTTATATCATAAAATAATTACTCGCAGGAAAGTAAAACATGAACACATGTCCCGTCCCAAGATTCACAGCTCCCCCATCCAACCCCTTGGGAGTAGCCGTCTCAGGAGCGATACCACGGTACGTCGGGTCAGACCTCCCTCGATCTCAAAGCATCTTCCAAGTCCATCGACCTTCTAGCAGTAGATGGGCAACACCATGAATAGAGGGACGGATCATACACATCCAAACATGTTGTATTAAAAAGCTGACTTAATAAACAGTATGTTATAGTTATTTTGGCATTCTCACACCTGGTGAGCATCAGCGATTCGAATCGATTTTTAATTCTCGAAAATAACTAGAAATGCCAGGGGTATATGCTTACTAACCATCGCGTTCCCACATATAACCCCTATCTCCACTTGTCCCATCCCAAGTTCGATTCAATCCTTCCGTTGTTCCCAGGTTGTGCCGCCTTAGGAGCGATACCACGGTCATGTTGGGTCAGCCCTCCCTCGACTACAAGCTCCCCAAGGTGTCACAGTAGAAGTCTGTCTCTGTTCTTCGGATGGCACAAGTAAGACTTTCACCGGTCCATTATCCCGGATAAGCACTCTAGCAATGTTATGCCGATCAGCAGGCGAACAGCGAACGGGTCTTATGTGACTCGGGCGGAGTCCACCAAACCATTCATCTCATCATCATCATTTTTCTTATATACCCATATCTCCGTCCGATCTCCATTTAAAACATATCATAATCAAAGTAAGATTCATAATAGTGAGATTTCTTTTCTGAAAAGCAATCCCTACGGGACGAGTGACTCCATTCACTCGTGTCTACTCGTACCTAGCATTACTAGGCATACTCGTCCTACGTACTCTATTTTAGGTGCTAGGGCCATGGCGGCCAGGGAGTCTAATGCAGTTGGCTTCAAACAACTCCTAATGCATATGCGTAATCATCAAACAAGATTTGTATTTGCTAGGAGAAATCATGGTCCTGCCTACTTTTGCTTTAATTTAATAAATCCAACAAACTAAGCTAATGTTAGTTTGCCGGGTTGTGAGGCATTGCCCAAGGCAACCCCTTGATCCCTTGGACAACTCCTCCTTCCAAACACGACTGATGGGCACTCCAGGTCGTGCTTAGGGCTTAGTTGGTCTTCTGGACAACCGTTGATTGATGTAGCTCCGCGCACTTGGTTCTTGATTACGTATCTGTATTAAGTGTCACTATATGAATGATATGCATGATGCAATGAATGAGATGCATGAATATCGAGAACACATACGAATAATCATTTTAAGGACGGGCAGATGGGTGGTTGATAAGGTACTAAATAAGGAATACTTTTACGTTGATAGTACGGATAAAATTATACAATCAGGTGTGCACAAGACAACGCATGTAATAAGCTCATGAGCATGCATCAATTCTTATAGCTTTCTTTTATCATGTCATATTCAAGCATGGCATATAACTCAAGCACCTGTTTAGATATGGTATGAACTACTAGCCCCAATAATTACCCTTTGCACTAATGGCAGCATTGTCTCCTTGGGATTAAGATTTAATGACCCATAGACATAAGAAGGCACCTTTTTATTATTTGCTTTATGGTCTCGATCATAACATACCTGCATGAAGTGTGGTGGTGTTTAATTTCTCTTAGCAAGTCAACCATATGAGACAAAATACATGGAAAAAACACATGATGGAATCCTACTCCAAGTTATCCTTATCATACTAAATGTACACAAGCATATAAGTGAACAAGTTATATATATAATTGACTTATCTTAAGTTATTGTTATTTACACTTTTAGAGTTAAGGATTTGTAACCTAAGCATAGGGGAATGACGCATGCATGTGGAGTATATATAACCATCCATCCTCCTAAGTTTCACTTGGACATAGCAAAAATTAAATATACTGAGTGGAGTTTACACGAGAAATCCCGAGTGCATATGAGTACATCAACATCCCATTCTTATGTCCTTCACCTTTGACCCTATGTAAATAACTATCTACCAACCCTTTGTGAACATCAACCAAAATGCCTGAAAACTTCACACAAGCATAATCTTACCATAATATGGTTGCAGGAAATTTAGTGGAATTTTTAGAGCCTATTAAACCCTATTTTTCTATTTTATTGATTAAATCATCGTAGCACTTGTCATTTTCATATCACATAGCAACCACCAAACAAAGTAGATGGAACTTTATCTATAGACTGCCCTGGATCAAATGAGTGTAGTACAATTTTCATGAATTCTTCCTGACAAGTTTTATGTAGCAATCATTTCCATATTCACATGATGCACAAAATACATGCGTGAAGGTAAAACAGTAATTATACAGTGTATTATAGGGTTGTCAAAAATGTATGTGAACATTCATGACATAATTAGTACTCAGTCCAAGTTTCATAATTTTTGGAGTACGATTACCCTATTTTGCTAATTAAATACCAAAACAATGCATGCACACAAGCAAGGGTAAAACAGTCATTTCTCACACCAAGATCTAGTCCACTGTATAGATCTATTCATAAGCAATCCAACAAATCAAGTTTCACATTTTTGTGATTTTTATACTAATTTCTAGAATTTTTCAAAGTTCATATGCCAAATCCGGAAGTCAAATATTACCCCGTGAATATACTCCTTCGTAATTAAACTTAGATGGCAGGGGGTACCAAACAAATATCCTTAGACTCTGTCAACAGCGCGCTAATTCAGCATACATCCAAAGTTAGATCTGCAAAAGTCCAAAGGCTTGGATTAAAACGTGAAACCTTGGTAGATCCAGGGGGTTATGCATGAGATTCATAAGACACAGTAAACAGTGACGTGAATAGAAAAGTGAGGGAGGGAGTTTTTGCAAAATGTTGGAGCTTTCTTCTACCTCCCGACAGGGATGGCGCGCGCGGCGGGCCTAACTCGACGGGGTTGCGCCGGCGCGTGGGAGCTCGTGCTTGAAGCCGAGTGGGGCCGGGGACACGTTCCCCGCCGCGGGCTTCCACTTCCCCTAGATCTCGTCGCCGGTGGTGGAGAAAAGAGGCGGTGCGGTGGCGTTGAACCGGAGGTGCTCCCGTGGTGAGGTCGCGGCGGTGCGGATCGATTCCGACGCGGGAAGTGGAGGAACGGCGCGACTAAGGAGCCCGTGGGACTCACGGTGAAGTGGCGAAGCCGGAGGGGTTGAAGTGGAGGCGCGGGAGGCGCCGGAGGATAGCTGTCCACGGTGAGGCCGTGGCGCGGCGCGGCCATGGCAGGTGGCGCAAGTGGAGCGGAAAACGGGAGGCGTGGGAGGGGCCGAGGTCGGGCCTCACGGCTGCGCGAGAACGAGAGAAACCCAACGGAGGTGGAGTTAGGGTACGGGATGGCCCAGAGGAGGTCATCGACGGAGAGTGGAGCTTTCCATGGCGGCTATGGCGGTGGCGTCCGCGACAGGGGTGAAGGAGGCGTGGGTAGAGGCCGAGGGGTAATGGGAATGGTGTAAGAGCTTGAGGCAGTTGGCCGAGGGGAGGCTTGAGGGGGCGACGGCGCGAGCTCGCGCTCTGACCGACACCAATGGCGTTAGCTCGCGCTCTGGCCGACACCAATGGCGTCCGTGCGCTCTGTGTGATGGAAAGAGAGCGGGAGCAAGGAGTAAAGGGAGGACAGCGTGAACGTGGCCGCGATGCCGTCCAGGTGAAGACGCGCGCGAGGGCCGAGATAGGCAGCGGCGCCGCGGCGTCGGCCGTACGCCGGCGTCCGCGTGGCGCGCGCGTTCTGGGCAGCGGCGTCGTCCGAAGGGGATGCAAGGCCGGCTGACCGGTGGGACCCAGGTGTCATAGGCACATGAGAGGAATGGAAGTTCCGAAAATGGAGGGAAAAGGAAAACACCAGTTTGACCGCTACGACCCTTGTTTGTATTTCGCATTTTGGAACATTCTTAAGGCCGAATTAGGTTGAACCCAAATTACAGAAAATGCTCTAAACATTTAGATCTACAACTCTCTTATAAACTTTGTGGTGAGGTTCTATGTAAATATTTAGGGAAATCTTGAATTCAATTGTCTGACGCAGATTTGACCGACTGAACCCATCAGATTAGAAATTCTAAAACTTCATTTTCTAGTCTCTCTCATAAAAAGAGTTTCATACCAAAGTTGTTCAGAATTTCATGAGCTACAAACTTCTCAATAAAAGCATTGCAAGATTATGACTGTAGGTCAAGGGAATTTTGAATTTACAACACAGGTCAGGTTCTGGCAGATTTACAGATTTACATAAAAAGACCCAAAACACCATCCAAATCACTGTGCATGTCAACACTCCAATTATCAAAGTTGTTCCTAATAGAATTATCTACAAGTTTGGTATATAAAGTCTTGCTTGAATCACTACAGATTTTGAATTACAAGCACAAACATTGTTGAAGGTCTGGTAAAACTGCAGGTTCAATTTAAGTAATCTTTCTTGTTTCAACATTTTGACTACTCAAATGACGTAAACACTTCCACTCCAGGTGCATTTGAAAGGTTATAAGCTTAATTTCACTTCATAGAAGGAAGATTCTGAGGTTATATAGTGAAATCGAAAGTAATTTCAGATTCAAATTTGGGATGAACTGAAATTCAGACTTAAGAATTTTCTAAGTATAGACCAGCTTGGGGCTGATTTCATAAGGCATTTGGGGTCAAAATCTAAAATAGTTTAAGACAGTTTTAAACCATGCTCAGGGTAACAAAAGCGGAGTTCACGGTATGTACGACAACTTTAATAATGGGGCTAAGCTCAGTTGCTTAGTGATTCTAAAAATTTTATTAGGGTCCAAATTTGTTCACGATCACAATTGGCACCTTTCCAGAAACTTCTGGTTTGATTTGGCCTCGATTATTAAACCTCATAACATATAATTTTAAGGATGGTCATAATACCAAAGTCGAAGATATCATCTCAAACTACGACTTTTGTATTTGATGTTTTGCCTAAAAATTTGTGGGTGACGATTTAAACAACCAAACCACGTAGAGTTTCGTATTCTACTAAAAAAAATTTTAACTTGGTGATTTCTCTAGCCGGTCCTCATTGCTCTCAAAGCATCATTAAATCTTAATACATTATTAGTTTGTCTCTAACTGTGTGTTAAAACTTTTGAGATGCCGGAAGCATCACAAGTAACCTGATGAAAAATACTATAACGAGCATTGACAGACTTAAGAAATTCAGATTACAGAGCTACAGATTCCAGGCTCAAGCCTTGGCAGAAATTATCAAGCGAAAAGGATACCAAAGCAGGGGAATCAAATGTCACCCTGATAATTATTTTTTTCCCACGGACAACAATTTGATAATATACTTCATCCGAACATACGGCAGCTGGGAGAGGACTACGTGCGACAGCAATGTATTGCCAAACAATAGAATCGGCAAAATGGCTGTGTGTTGAGTGCTAGCAGTGGTCGTTTCCTGCCAATTCTGCTCATGACAATCAATAGCGATGGCCGTAAACTTGTACACAAGTCAAGGAACAAAATGCTAATTGTTCAGATAGCCCCCAGCTTGCTCATGGTCTGATCAGAGAGCTATCTTATGTGGATGATCATCTTGCTGAAGAAATCCTTGTTCTCAGGGAAATACTCCAGCAGCTCATCTTTGGTTACCCACGCATAGTCCTTGCATTTTCTAATATGGTATTTCGTTGTGCCGACCACTTGTGATTTGAAAAAGAAACGCTGCGACAAGCATAGCAGGATTAAGGATACAGAGAATTGCTAATGAACAGATATTCCTAGCATACAAAGTCTAAATGGACCAATGCAAAAGCCAGTGCTCAGAAATGCTCAACCATGGCAAGAATACTAATAGATTAATTTACAGCATGCAAGGAACTAAAATGAATTTCACAAAGAATTCGATTGGTCAAATGAATTAGGCACCTTGAATGATGACACATTTGATTCTGTTTGTTCAACCGCCATATGAGCCATTGGAGCATTGCCAACAAAGTATGTATTATCAAGTTCCCCAAGAACAGATTTTAATGCAGACTCAGCACACTGCAAGAAAAAAAATCCAGCATATAAGGAACCACAGGCATTGGCAAACAAATTGAAACCAGGCTACAGTATGAATTAACAGATGGATTTCGTTTGTAGAATTTTTTTAAATGCATACCAATCGCATAGTTTCTTCATTTTCATATACTTTTTCTGGAAAATGCCAGACAGGCTTTCCATCAGGAGCCCCATAAGTGTCGCCATACAGAAGGAGATAAAGTTTATTATCAAGAGCTCGTTGTAAGGACCTACATAAAAGATGGTTTAGTAAATAGTACAGGCTTGTACATTGTAGTCCTCACAAGTTAAGAAATGAACCCATGAAACTGTAAGTAAAACCGATTCAACTTTCAGCACAATTATATGATGTCATGCTGTCGTGCTTGCAGATAGAAAAAAGATCCCTTAACATCAATGAAAGCATTAGCTATGAAACCACTCACTGGTGCTCTCCTGTTTCAGCTTCTTACAGTCCTACTGGAGCAGACACATTGTAACAATTGTGACTAGTCCATTGTGACCAGTATTACTTGGTTAAAACTTTTTTTAAGAACAAGATTACTCGGTTAATACTTGGACATCTGGTACTGAATCATATGGATCAAATTTTCTGTTAGTATGAATCATATTGGGCATGTAGCCAAGTACAACTTGAACAATACATATTTGAAATTTGCTAATCAAAGTCCATCTCAATGTGTGTACCACCGTAAGGAGAGCAGGAAAGCATCAATGAATTGCTAGAGAACAGGTTAAATCCATAGCTTCCAGGGATAGAAACCATTAACTGAAAGGAAAAGAGAGCTATATAATCCATAGCTAGGTATTAAGGTTGCCTAAGAAATGGAAGCGATGGTTTTAGTTGTATGTTTTGAGCACTGTTTGCCTACACGGCCATGTAGACCATTTACATGCCATTTAAATGCTAGTCAGTAATTTTGTTGACCATGTAGTCCGTATAATCCGTTTTTTAGCCTGTTTAAACAGCCGTGCAATCCAATTAATCACTAAATGGAGGGCGACTGACTGTTTAGCGTTTGCCATTTATGCTAACATTGGTTTTTGAGTAGAGTAGCAAAAGCAACTCTAATTTTGTTGCACAATCACCTCTGCAAATCAGCTAGTTGTCATAGTATTTAGAGACATTAAGGACACATGAGTGTGTCAAAAAAATCCTAGCACACATTTGTGTTACTGCAGAGTAATTGGTACAAACACACCCTTAAGACATGATAGCCGCCGTCCAAAAAAGCACATATACAAATAAGAAATGGAAGTTCAAAACTTACTTCCGGTCATTTGTTTTGTCAGCCTCTGTAATTCTTGGAGCAGGTACATAATCAATATGATAATCACCCTTACCCCTACAAAAAGAATTAGGATAGTTTTCACATCCAACTTAAAATGGGTAACTCAAAGGGAAAAAACTGAGCAAAATGGGCATATATAAAATATCCATGTATCAGGGACAGACAGGAGAGAACGTGCACATAGGCGCTGTGGTGGCGAGGCAAGTTGCATTAGCCACAGGTCGGGAGTTCGACTCCCCGTTCTCACAAAAAAATCCATCGACATTATTTCAGTGAAATACGTGTCCACTGAATGTTACAGCAATATATGTGTCCACAGGCACGTCCTGGCACTTGGTGGCACGTCCTGGTAGTTGGGGTTCAGGGGGATGTTCTCAACCAGGATCTGTGGATCGGCCCTTAGAGGCAGACAGAAATTATCACATATTCTAGAACACATAAGGGCCATGCGTGTTATTAGAAGATAAATTTGACAGTGTACTACTTTCTGGCCACTTAATTCAGTCTCAAATCACTCAGAACCCGCATTATTTGAAGATATGCATTCTAGACCTCCATTCTAGATCAAAAAAGCCATATCTTTCAACGATTGAGGCACTCCATTGGTAAGCAAGTCTACATTTAAGTAGGGGGTGGACATAGAACAAAAAGTCCTTTTGGAGTTATCATGGACTTATATTTGGTGCATATTGGAGAAGAATAGATGGACTTATGTTTAGGACTGAAGGAATTACTGATGAAGACCCTACTTAGTAAATGATGTTTCATTTCCACAAAGCAAGAGGCGTGGGCACAAGACATTCATAGTCGTTTTCCCTCTTTTGCAATTTTAGAAGGGTTATTTTAAGACGTTTCTCCTAATGCACTACAAAATGCACTCATTCCACTATAAATTGAATTCGCTACCATAGTCTCACAGCAAAATCAAAACAACCAGGAATGGTGGCTGCAAATTAGGGGAGAAAAGTCTACATAGCGCACAAGGGGAAAGGAGGATCACCTCGCGTCGGCCTTGCCGAGGACCTCTTCGGGGTATTGACGTCTGTACTGTTGCCTCCACCGGAACCTAAATGGAGAAAAGAACCAAAGCCACGCAAAAAAACAAATCAGCATAACGAAGCAAGGTCAGATGAGGACAGAGCGAAACTGAGATGAGCGGATCAGGCATACGAGAATTCTTGGAAGGCGTAGACGACGGGGTGGATCTTGGGGATGACGACGGGGAGGCGCTCGAACAGCACCGACGCCACGAGCTTCCCGTCGGCCCCTTCCTTAGCCGAAGCAGGAGCAGCGGCGGCGGAGGAGCTGAAGGCGCGCGGCTGCAGAAGCGACCGGAGGAGAAAGCCCGCCGTCGCCGGCGATCGAGACAGCATGGTGGGGAGGCAGCGATTTGGGTTCGAGGCCCGCGTCGCGCCGCGCCGCAACGGTGTGGGGATGGAAGTACTGGCGGAGGAAGAACCCTGCCTAAACCGTGGCCCCGTAGGCCGCAAGCACATTTTATTTAAAGATGCTCTCACTTTCTCTTCCCTTTGTTTATCTTTTTCCTATTTCCCTGCCCCTTTTCTTCTATCTTTTTCTTCTACATCTATGTCTATCTACACTTTACCTACCATGGTCCCACTGTATCCACATATTGGTCCTACTGCTCAGATTAAAAAGGATAGGAAATGGTTGTAAGCGACACAAAACTAATAGAAATAAATATTTCCACCGTTTAATATTTTATTTTCTCACCAAAACTTCTCCCTTTTATTTAACCAGTAAAAATGCATGTGCGTCCCGCACGTGTCCAACCGTTGTTTGGTCAATTAGTGTTTATTTTCAAACACTTCTCGATGTACAACAACATATAGCTAAAATGTTTTTTTTAATAATTTATAATTTTATATATGTGTTGATAGTTATGGCAAATAATATTTTTTAAAGTATTGCAGTGGTAGTACAAATACCGACGACGATGATGATAATAGTGCATTGGAATTGTGCGCAAAATTTTGATTTAATTAACAAACCGTAGTAAAGGTAGCCCAATCGAAGACGTGCTTAAAATCTAACATGTGACAAGCAGAACAGGCCGAGAGATTGTGTGATGTTCGTGCATAAGTGTGATGAGAGATAGGGATTCAATGAGTTATTAGGTCCAATCATTAAAATATTGAATATATATCCTCTCCTCAAAAGAAAATAAAGTTGATCACAACAATACGATAAGTCAAATTAAATTGGAAGCAGAGACAACCTTATTAGAAACCTGGATCACCACCTTGAACTTTGAACTTTAGTGGCCGTACTTTCCAGCTTATCTCCTTCGGCTTGTTCATAACGCACCGAACCTTTTAGTACCAACAGCCAGCGGGAACAACAGAACCTCTTCTTACTAGCCCTGTAGGCCTTCTTCTCCGCAGCTGTTTTAGCAGCAGAAGCTCTGACGAAGAGGGACATCTGCACGATCCAAAGCACCAGATGCATTCAAAACTAATCGCTTACTGACCAAAGGTGCCCACATCGGCAACAACGAAGATAGCCGGGTTTGACCCTTCGTGCTTGCCCGAAGCTGATATGATATATATCCCTACTGTGTGCGGCGCCGCCAAATAAATATGATCAATACATGGTGTCGGAGACATTGATGTTTTGAAAATCTGATTGGAGAGAGAGGACGAATAATTGTCCTGGGAAAGGCATGTGATGGGGATCAAGGGTGCCCGATCTTCCATCAAGCGGAGATAACTGTCAATTTGGTGGAGGCACAACACACGATTCAACTTCTAGTCAACATGATTCGAACCCTGCAATCGCAACACCACATGTCCTCTGGTTATCAATCGTGCACACACGATTGACCCCACCAGGAAAGGCTTATCCCTATTTGCGAATTGAAAAACACAAAAAAGAACACGGTAGATGCAAACTCAAATTTCAAATAAGGATGAAGCGCACAAAGTTGGGGTTCCACAAACTAATACACGGCGAAACAGTTTAGCGACAGAATAATCAAAGCAAAACCCTCAAACCTAGCGTAATGACAAGGTTCGGTTGTGACCAAGGGGTGACCAAGTAAGCCTAGGGGCGTACAAGGACTTTGTGCCCAAAAACGGGTGTCACCGCATTGTGATAGATTATGAACGTCATTTTGTTTCGATGATTCCCATCGACTCGGAGATTATTTAGATGTGGGAACAAATGGGTTGGAAAGCTTATCTCATTAGCTTTCCGTCCATATGTAGAACGTGATAGAAATGTGCCCGGCGTGGCAATTTCCAAGATCAATTCCGAGTCATATCAGCTCTGGTAAGAGCCGATGTTGAGTTTGAGTGCAACTCGGCCCATGGGTCTGACTCGGACGCTCGCGTGTGGTACGCGCAGTTGGACCGCCATTGGGACTCGGATACTTGATCTGCAAGCAATAGAATCCTAATGGGCCTTTACGTGGCTAAAGCCCATTAGTGGAGACTATATATATGCATGAGAGGGCACGGCTCAGGGTACCGGTTGTGTGGATAAGCCATCGCAGAAAAGGTTTCTGCGAAAGCCTAGCCGTGCCCTAGTCCAATCTCTCAAGATCCGCCGCCAAGTTCGTGGTGCTAGCACGCCAGCACTCGGCGTCACCTTCCCGCACGTGTGGATACCGTAGAGGCGTTGCTACGACTGCTTCGCACATCAGCCGACTGGTGGCAGGGGTTGCCGACTCATCGCCGACTGATCCTGATCGAGATCGGCTGGACGACTCGGCATCGGCAACCACTCGGCGCGCTTGACTCGGCACTCGGCTGCGTTCACTCGGCACCCGACTGCTTCGACTCGTTTTCCGCTGCACTGCGCGTCTAGTGGTAACGACCTATGATCTCCTGCTCGTACGAGTTCCTGCATGTTACGCGGTAGTAGAAAAACGTTTTCATGCTATGGTAGCCTATCCCGTAACCCTACAGTGGTATCAGAGCCGATCGTACGTAACTTTTTGATCTAGATCGATGTAATCTATTACCATAGTAGATTGGATCGACTGTGGCTCCATGATAACAGATTGGATCTGTTATAGGCTCTATACATCGATGCATTGGATGGATTGGTGGTAGCAGATTGGATTTGTTACAGGCTATTCGCGTTCGTTCATTAAATGAACGGATGTGAATTACATGGATGAAACTTGCATTCAGCTTGATTGGATCAAACCGATGAGTTTACATAGATTGGATCTATGATCCATATTTGTTGTTATCACATGCCTATTCTTTTTGCATTAGATGTGTTAGAATAGATTCCCTTAGAAAAATTCAAGATGTTTTGATGCCCTTCCAATCGCTACACCTATAAGAATTTCGATCGTTGTTCGGTGGGTCTGCCAAAGCAGGGTGCCGTCAATTATCTTAATCAAATAGGGTGGATGTCGGACATCCGCGCGTACGAGATTGGTTTGCTTGATGAGGCTATCAAATCGGATTTGAGCCTTGGGCATGACGTTGGAGGTTTCGACATTGGATATCGCCGAACAAACGAGAGTCACATAGGATGTGATTGACAATTGTTGCCTACCGGTTTCGCTAAGTTTCTAGCAGTGATGCCAAAGTTCACTGGGACTTAGATAAACGCGGATCTCGTCCACAATGTGTCGTGAAAGGGAATACGATTAAAAACATATAGTGGGAGTATCTTTTGTTAAATTGTTTAATAAAAGATTACATAAAACATTGTGCTAAATCTTTGCATATTTACTTCCTGTTGTAGTTGATCATGGCCGTTAATCCTGCTCAAAGTTCTGGTTTTTAATTTGCGATATATTCTTGATAAAGAGAAGTTGTCTGGAACCAACTTTACTGATTGGTATCGAAACTTGAGAATTGTTTTCAAGTAAGAGAAAAAGGAATATGTTCTTGAGCAGCCCTATCCTGATGAATCTGGGAATGGTGCTAGTGCTGCTGACCGCAGGGCTTATAAGAAGCACTGCAATGACTCACTTGATGTTAGCTGTCTTATGCTTGCTACTATGTCCCCTGAGCTTCAGAAGCAATATGAGGACTCGGAGGCCTATAATATGATTGAAGGGCTCCGTGGCATGTTTGAGAACCAGGCAAGGGTCGAGAGGTACAACACCTCAAAGGCCTTGTTCGGTAGCAAGCTAACTGTGGGGAGTCAAGTCAGCCCTCATGTGATAAAGATGATTGGTCACATTGAGACCCTCGACGGACTTGGTTTTGAACTTGATCCAGAACTTGCGACGGATGTGATCCTCCAATCTCTGCCTCCAAGCTTCGAGCCGTTCATCATGAACTATCATATGAATGGCTTGGATAAGACCCTAACCGAGTTGCATGGGATGCTGAAAACTGCCGAGGATAGCATCAAGAAAACCTCACATCATGTGATGATGGTCCAAAGGGATAGCAAGAAGAGGAAGCGCAAGGGCAAGGGCAAAGGCAAGGCTGAGGATTGGATCCAAAAGCCTAAGACTGGTCCCTCTCCCTCAGACAAGTGTTTCCACTGTGGTGACAGTGGGCATTGGTCGAGGAACTGCCAGAAGTATCTGGAAGAAAAGAAGATGAAGGGAAGTGAGACTTCCGCTTCAGGTATTAATGTTATCGAAATTAATCTTGCAACTTCTTTTAGTGGATCATGGGTGTTTGATACCGGATCAATGATTCACATCTGCAAATCGTTGCAGGGGCTAAATCAGACTAGAAGTTTTGCGAGAGGCGAGTTGGATGTGCGCGTTGGCAATGGAGCAAAGGTTGCTATGTTGGCAGTCGGCACGTATCGCTTGTCGCTTCCTTCAGGATTAGTTTTGGAATTAAATAATTGTTATTTTATTCCAGCATTGAGCAGAAACATTATCTCCTCTTCATGTTTGAAGGAGGATGGTGGTTATGAGATAATAATAAAGAACAAGTGTTGTTCTGTTTATTTGAATAACATGCTCTATGCGCATTGTCCATTAGTGAATGGATTGTATGTTCTTGATCTTGAGGATGCGCGGATTCTTAACATTAATGCTAAACGACTCAAACCGAGTGATTTGAATCCTGCCTATATCTGGCATTGTCGCCTTGGCCATATTAACAAGAAACGTGTAGAGAAGCTCCATAAAGATGGACTGCTCGACTCATTTGATTATGAATCATTTGAGACATGTGAATCTTGTTTACTTGGCAAGATGACAAAGGCACCATTCACTGGTCAAGGTGAGAGGGCGTCCGAGTTATTGGCCCTTGTACATACTGATGTATGCGGTCCAATGAGCTCTGTAGCCAGAGGCGGTTTTCAGTATTTCATTACTTTTACTGATGACTTTAGTAGGTATGGCTATATCTACTTAATGCGACATAAGTCCGAGTCGTTTGAAAGGTTCAAACAGTATCAGAATGAAATATAGAATCACTCGGGCAAGATGATAAAATTTCTACGATCAGATCGTGGTGGAGAATATCTGAGCCAAGAGTTCAATGACCATCTGAAGAGTTGTGGAATTGTTCCACAGCTGACTCCACCCAGAACACCAAAGTGGAATGGTGTGTCGAGAGGAGGAACCGAACCTTGTTGGACACGGTTAGGTCGATGATGAGTCAAACTGATCTTCCGTTGTCTTTTTGGGGTTATGCTTTAGAAGCTGCTGTGTTTACACTGAACCGCGTTCCATCGAAGTCTGTGGAGAAGACACCATATGAGATATGGACTGGGAAGAGTCCCAAATTGTCTTTCCTTAAGATTTAGGGTTGTGAAGCTTATGTCAAGCGTTTGACGTCTGACAAGCTTCATCCTAAGTCGGACAAATGCTACTTTGTGGGCTATCCTAGGAAAACCAAAGGATATTATTTCTATAACCGGGAGGAAGCAAAAGTGTTTGTTGTCTGGAATGGTGTCTTTCTGGAGAAAGAGTTTCTTTTGAAAGATGAAATCAGTCGGAACCAGGTGCAACTCGAAGAGGTTCGAGAAACACTGAGAATGGTTCTAATCCGACTGATTTCCAACAGGATGAGTCAAGTGTTGAGCACCCTGTTGAAACACCATTAGCCCCGCGTAGGTCACACAGGGCACATCGTGCACCCGACCGCTACATGTTCCTCACCATGGGTCGGCACGATGTATTGTTGTTGGACAATGATGAGTCTAAGACTTACAAAGAAGTTGTGATGGGACCCGACTCTGAGAAATGGCTGGAGGCCATGAGATCCAAGTTGAAATCCATGGCTGACAACCAAGTTTGGAACTTGGTCGAGCCACTTGATGAGGTGCGACCTATCGAGTGCAAATGGGTTTTCAAGAAAAAGATAGACGCTGAAATGTTCACATCTATAAGGCACGGCTTGTGGCAAAAAAGTTTCGTCAAATTCAAGGTGTTGATTATGATGAAACATTTTCGCCCGTAGCCATATTGAAGTCTATCCGGATCCTCCTAGCGATTGCCACATATCATGATTATGAGGTGTGGCAAATGGATGTCAAAACGGCTTTCCTTAATGGAAACCTAAGTGAGGATGTGTACATGACACAGCCCGATGGTTTTGTCGATACACAGAATGCTGGGAAGGTATGCAAGCTTTTGAAGTCCATTTATGGACTCAAGCAAGCATCTCGGAGTTGGAATCTACGTTTTGATGAAGTGGTCAAAGGGTTTGATTTCATCAAAAATGTAGAAGAACCTTGTGTTTACAAGAAGGTCAGTGGGAGCGCGCTTGTCTTTCTAGTCTTATATGTAGATGACATATTGTTGATCGGAAATGACATTCCTATGTTGGAAGCTGTGAAGGACTCATTGAGAAAGAGTTTCTCGATGAAGGACTTGGGAGAAGCAGCTTAGATTTTGGGCATAAAGATCTATAGAGATAGGTCTAAGCGCTTAATTGGATTAAGCCAAAGTACATATATTTACAAGGTGTTGAAACGGTTCAACATGCATGATTCGAAGAAAGATTTCTTGCCCATGTCACCTGGCACGATTTTGAGCAAGACTCAGTGTCCTTCGACTACTGATGAGCAAAAGAGGATGAGTGAGATCCCGTATGCCTCCGCAATTGGATCCATCATGTATGCCATGATATGTACTCGCCCAGATGTTTCCTTTGCTCTAAGTGTTACGAGCAGATACCAATCATGTCTAGGTGAAGGTCACTGGATTGCTGTAAAGAATATCCTTAAGTACTTGAGAAGGACTAAGGATGCGTTCCTAGTGTTTGGAGGAGAGGAAAAGCTCGTTGTAAAGGGTTACGCCGATGCTGGTTTCCAAACAGACAAAGATGACAGTAGATCGCAAGCCGGATTTGTATTCTTCCTCAATGGTGGAGCGATTAGTTGGAAGAGTTCCAAGCAAGATACTGTGGCTGATTCTGTAACAGAAGCCGAGTATATTGCAGCTTCGGAAACTGCAAAGGAGGCAGTTTAGATCAGAAAGTTTATTTCTGAGTTGGGTGTTGTTCCGAGTGCTTCGTGCCCATTGGACCTTTACTGTGATAATATGGGTGCCATTGCACAAGCTAAGGAACCTAGATCACACCAAAAATTCAAATATATACTCAGACGATATCACCTGATTAGAGAGATAATCGATAGAGGTGATGTGAAGATATGTAAAGTGCACACGGATCTAAACGTAGCTGATCCGTTAACGAAGCCTCTCCCGCAATCGAAGTTTGAGGCACACACGAAAGCAATGGGTATTGAATACCTGAGTTGACTCTAGTGTATGTGGGATGAGAATTTGTTATGTTTTTTTTTGAATAAATGTTATTCATTGTTGTTCCTTGAACATGTTGCTGTAAACAATGGATCAACGAGTGCGTGACTCATTCGTGAGACTCTTGTTTAAATGCCGTGTTCTAAATGGTCCCTAGCCTATAATCTTTATTAGGGACAATAATGATTCAAGGGCTAGCACATGGATTGATTGATGATCATGTTTTACGTATCATGGATATTGGATATCAAATCAATGATATGGACAGATGTTAGAGAACATGGTGTCGGATCTGACTCACTCCGAGACGTTGCTGGGATTGTTATGCTTAAATGTGCTATCAAGTGCTCTCGAGTGATATACCCGCCAAATCCTTTGACCTGAGATCACCATTGATTCTCACTGTGTGCAGTGGTGTACTTAGGGGTTACCAAATGCTACACCATAACTGGGTAGTTATAAAAGTAACTTTCGGGTACATTACGAAACATGAGTGGGATGTGAGTGGATCAAGATGGAATTTGCCCCTCTCACATAACGAGAGAGATTGCCTCTGGGCCCTTCGAGGTGGCTGGATTAGAAAATGCATGGCCGTGCTATGTGATTAATGGTAATCACATTCGGACTAATGGTTAGTCCAGTAATCCACCATTGACGAGTGAAATTAGTCTGACTATTAAACAAGGGTGGCACAAATCTCGCCTTGGGTCGGACTGGCGTCGCGTGGCAATAGGATATAGGACGAGTCGTATATCAAGGTTCGGTTGATATGATCATTATGCTTTCGGGGGTCAACATGTGCTGCTAGGTGCCGCTGTTGATCGATTGGCTTGAGAAAAGGTTTTTCGCCATGGCCGACTGCATGAGAACCTACAGGGTCACACACTTAAGGGATTGGTGACACTAGGATATTGCCCCTTGGGCAAGTGGGAGATTAATGGAGATGTGCCCAGCGTGGCAATTTCTAGGACCAATTCCGAGTCATGTCAGCTCTGGCAAGAGCCGATGTCGAGTTCGAGTGCAACTCGACCCACGGGTCTGACTCGGACGCTCGCGTATGGTACGCGCAGTTGGACCGCGATTGGGACTCGGAAACTTGATCCGCAAGCAATAGAATCCTAATGGGCCTTTACGTGGCTAAAGCCCATTAGTGGAGACTATATATATGCATGAGAGGGCACGGCTCAGGGTACCGGTTGTGTGGATAAGCCATCGCAGAAAAGGTTTCTGCGAAAGCCTAGCCGTGCCCTAGTCCAATCTCTCAAGATCTGCCGCCAAGTTCGTGGTGCTAGCACGCCAGCACTCGGCGTCACCTTCCCGCACGTGTGGATACCGTAGAGGCGTTGCTACGACTGCTTCGCACATCAGCCGACTGGTGGCAGGGGTTGCCGACTCATCGCCGACTGATCCTGATCGAGATCGGCTGGACGACTCGGCATCGGCTTTTCTCCATCGGCAACCACTCGGCGCGCTTGACTCAGCACTCGGCTGCGTTCACTCGGCACCCGGCTGCTTCGACTCGTTTTCCGTTGCACTGCGCGTCTAGTGGTAACGACCTATGATCTCCTGCTCGTACGAGTTCCTGCATATTACGCGGTAGTAGAAAAATGTTTTCATGCTATGGTAGCCTACCCCGTAACCCTACAGAACGGTCACGACGAAATCCGTATATTGAGATTGTGGAATCACTGTTCCAACGATTGGCCTCGGAGATTATTTAGGTCAAGGGGAACCTCTTCCTCCTACGTGGAATTGAACAGCTCTTGGTGGGGACTGGCCGCTGCATCACCGGAACATCCGATTCCACCGGCCTCTCCATCAATCTTGTCCTAAGGGTCTCTCTCAAAGGTACTTGGTGCACTTTTGACCCGGTCTCCTTCCTCGGTGCAATGTCCATCGATTCCTTTGGTAGAAATATTCCTGCTAGGCCTATGAATCATGTCCTGGGAGATCAAATCTTTCTCATGGATAGTTTGGGAGATCCATAAATCCTAGGTTACTAGGCGCTACCGAACAGTTCGGCAGTCGTCACCGGACTATCCGGTGCCACCGGACTGTCCGGTGGATTCTACCGGACTATTCGGTGACGACTAGAGGACCTAAATCTGCAGATCTTTCGGCTCCAGATTTATTTTTGCCCTCCCCAAAATATATTTCATATGCTCCTGTATGTCTTTGTGACATATTCCTGCCTGCACATCGTGTCTATCTCTTCAGTTACCAAATCTGTCACTTAAATTTTCTTTTGCAATCCTAAGCCTAATCTTTGGTTTCAAATCCAAATCTTTGTACCTCAGGGCTATGGTATGGCAAGAGGAGAGGAGTTGAAGCAGTATGTCAGGCAAAAAAGAAAACAGCCAGCCAAGAGGCAACGTCCTTCCTCTGGAAGTGATACCTCATCTCCTGTGGAGGACACCGGTGCAGGTGGTTCTCATGGGGGAAGAGCTCTCAGATCTACTCATGGCCCACGGCAAGCCACTCCTCGTGGTACTATGAGGATTGAGGATGAGGGAAGGGCAGGAGACACTACTTCCTCAGATGATGACAGTGTGGACGATGCTACCTTTGTGGTACAGTCTAGACCTCATGGAAAAGGTCCAGCCCCTCGTAGTGATGACGAAGCTACTGGAGAAGATGAGATTGAGGAAGAGTTTGTGCCTCATCGGGATCCACCTCCATTGGCACAATTAGCAAAGAAAATCATCAAGCCAGTTGGTCCTGCAGGCAAGAGGGTAACCAACTATAGATCTAAGGGCAAGTTCAATGTCATAAGAGATAATAAAAGAATTGATTTCAGAACAGTGAGGAAGGATGCTTATGATTGGAGGTTTCACACCAGATTTCAGGAGGATTTTTATGAGTCAGTGATCATCTCCAAGGAGCATCCTGTACTTGATGATCAATGGGTTGATTGGCAGTGGATGAAGAAGAAAAAGGATCCTATCTTTGATGAAGTGATAGCAGCTTGTGAGAGGCAAACAATTTAGAAGATAATGTGCTATGAGCATCATTTGAATGTAGAGCTCATTGCTCAATTCTGTAGGACCGAGACGTGCGACTAGAGGGGGTGTGAATAGGAGCACCAAAAACTCAAACTTACAACCCCCTGGTGCAACTTGACACACTACACACCACAACTTCTAGACACCGTCCACTGAAAGGAAACGTGTATAGCAAGCACTTGGTGTCGCCCACTGAACGGGTACACACCAAGCAAGTGAAAACACTAGACTCAACGACCACGAGATCGCAAGTCTAGCGAAACAACGCCTCTTGCAAATGAGGATCCCACGTAGCCACTCCGCACCTAAATGCGTCTCACTGATGAACAGAGAGCGATGAATATGAGCCAGTGGTGAGAATCACTCGGGTAAGGACGAAGCAAAAACCAAACAGCGAAAACACCAACAAAAAGCGACAGCGCAGACTCACGCCAGATAGTCCAGTGCACTTCACCGGATAGTCCGTAGAGACCGGATAGTCCGGTGACCTGCACCGGTTCGGTAGAGGCTGGGACAAGGGCCAGAGCCGGATAGTCCGATGCACTCCGGACAGTCCGATGGTTGCACCGGATACTCGGTTAGCACCTTGGAACTTGAGTTCTCAAACCTAAAACCTGACCAAACCTTGTCCAATTTTCATGGAAATTGATACAGGCTATCTGAGTACTATTCCAAAGCTATTTCCAAAAGATCTATGGAAAAAGATCAAGGGATTAACGGGAATTTCAGATCTCGTGAAGAGGCAAGCCTTGGGCAAGAGAAGGGGAAAACTCAAAAACGACTTGCTCGTGGCAATCCAAGGGGATTGAGATGAACTAGGTCATAATCTCCACGTCCTAGCAAGTCCAAAAGAGCCAAAAGAACAGGATTAACTCGCGGGCAAAACAAATCACCAAAAGCCTTTGAGTTTCATCCAAGAGCCAAACTAGAGAGGAGACGAAAAAGAGGGTTCCACTCAAGAACTCCAATTTCAGAGGAATATTGCTGGATTAATCATGAAATTGAGTTCATACTTCATACAAAGGATCCTACAGCCTACCACCCTTCATCCTCCCTCATGATGTGAAGAACAATAGCACTTGGCTGTATGGAAACTAAGCCTAGGGTTTTCTAATGGTGGAAGAGTCACCTAAATGACCAGCCACTTAGGTATATATATAGCCTAGGCCTAACGACACTATTTAACACTAAGACCCATACTCGAGAAAGCTCGGAAGGGGCTGAAATGAAAATGATACAATCGGACGACTACGATGACGCTTGATCTTCTTCTTCTCCACGTCTCACTTAGATGTACGTCATGTAGCCAGTAGTCCGGAAGTTTCTCCCAGTTTTGAAGTTAGAAACTGGGAAACTTTATTCTACGGGCTTCCTGGGCCAGGTCTTGACCCAATCTTCTATCTTGGCGAGTCGGAGCCCAACCTACCAAGTCATTTGAACTTGGGTGGCGGTTTTGAGCCGAAGCCGCCAAAGCCTCCCTCGCACGCCTTCGCGCCATGCACTCGGGTTGAAGCACCACAGTGGCACCCGGCTTCTCCAGTCCATCGGAGTCGCCTCGCAGTCCATCGGAGGGCTTACATCGCCGTTGCCGAACCGCCCCTCCGTGTACCGAGCTTCCATGGCCGACCGACGCCAAGCATTGCCTTTGGTCCATTGGAGGGCTTTTGCGTCAGTCCATCTAGGTCTTCATCATCTACCTCCAGTTCATCGGAGAGCCTGCGGTCCATTGGAGGACTTGTACCGTTGACAATCACTCATCACACCAGGAGAGCAATGAAGTCGGTCCATTGGCTCTCAAATTCTATGCCACTGTGTTCTTCAATGACACCGATGCAGATGAGAAGAAGTGGGAGATGGCATGGATGACATATGGTAACATTTGCTCCATCTCTTACTTTGACTTTGCTCACTTGATTGGGAAGCATGAGCTAGATCTGAGCAAGCCCAAGATTCACATTGAAAAGTGTTTGCCTGACAGTGAGATGAAGTTTATGTACCCTCCTCAGAATCAAAGTTTTTATGGTCATGCCACAGGGTTGTATACCTTCTATGCATCTCTCTACAGAATGTTCAGGAAGACTCTCACTCCAAGGGAAGGTGATGCTACAAATATCTCACACTATGCCAAGAACTTGCTTGCCAGGATGAAGGAAGATGGGAAATCTTTCTGTGTGACCAACATCATTTGGGAGGAGATCAAGGCCATCTCATTTGACCCATATAGAAGTTGTGCATATGCTCCTATCATTATGAGAGTCATCGAGAGGGTCTCTAGCATTGACTTTGTGAAGGATGTTGTACACAAGCCATTGAGGATCAAAGTTGTGAAGCATCCTATAGTGCTAGCTCCAGTTGTGCCTCCCAGCTCTAGTGGACCTTCACAGACACAGTTGCCACCTGAGGTTCAGCACAGGAGGCAGTCACCTCAGAGGAGGAGAGACACAGGGCACTACACCAGTGAGAGGAGGAGGAGCTCGTCGCCAGTTGTTCAGGCTTTCAGAGCCATTATGGAAGCCCTCAAGTGCTTCAGAGCTTAAGACAAGGCTGAGAAGAGAGAGATCCGCAACCGCCAGATCTTATCAGATAATAGGTTGAAAGGGATTCAGAGGCATCTTCAGATGCAGCCACTTCCTTCTCCAGACGGAGAGGTTGAGAAGGATACAGAGACTGAGTAGGAGGAGTACTAGGATCCTTTTGTAGGATACGGTACATATCAGGGACAGACCAGTGGTGCCTTAGTGCCACCACAGTTTTCTTAGCCACTTCAGTTCTCAGTACCGCTGTAGTTCAACCAGCAGCCTCAGTTCTTTCAGTAGCAGGGACCTCCACCACCACCTCCAGACACCATGGGAGGTACAGTAGAGTCAACTACACAGGCTTTGTTTGGTTTGAGTACGGCGTTCACAGCTGGTTGCCCAGGATACTCCACTATGGCCATTTCAAGCATGTCAGGACCTCTTCCTTACACTCAGCCTCAGTACATTCAGTCTACTAACAGAGCCAGCTTCAGTGGAGTTCCTTTTCCGAGTGGTCAGGCCTCTTCTAGTAGCGCTTTCCACCAGACCGCAGCGTGGCCAAACTAGAGTCAGCTTCAGAGTGGCAGTCAGTACCAGTCAAGACCGCAGGGTGGTAGCTCTAGTTCAGGATGGGATCAGGGCACTCAGTGAGCCTTGAGGTACTTTCTCTTCCTATCTATCTCCTTTTTGGTGCTTAATGACAAAGGGGGAGAAGTACATTAAAACTTAGTGTTGGATTCAGGCGGGAGAAGTGAAAGGAAGAAGAAAAGAAGAAGAAACACTTCATGGGAGCAGGCAACCGCTTTGTGCAGTTCAGAGGCTTCATGAACCCACTTGCAGCAAGTTTTATCTATCTAATTCCTTTCAGCTATATCTTTGTGTTGGTTCGTGTGGTGAACCATGTATCAAACTCCAGTGTCATGTGTTGGACACTCACTTTGTAATAAATTTAAAAAAAATTCATGTGTGATCTGTGTGAACTAGATGTTAATATAAGGTTAATTCAGTGCTAGAAGCTTTGTGCTTGTCTCTTTGACTCTTTGTGACTTTGTATTTGTGCTTTGTGGGTGCCGACTGCATCTACCGTTTGTGCTTTGTGGGAGCAGACTGCATCTACCGGACTATCCGGGAGAGCCTGTCGGACTGTCCGGCGCACCGGACTGTCCGTTGATGTCTACCGGACTATCCGGTAGAAGGGCAGCAGCTGCACCACCAAGCACCTCTCTCGGTTTATTTAGTGTTTACTTGTGTTTCCTTTGTGGTTACTGGAATGCTGAGATATATGGGAGCTCTCCTTGCACAAAATATGTGTTGTTAGGCATTTGTGGTTCAAATTTGAATTTTTTGTAACTCAAGCACAAATTTAGGGGGAGCATACCAAATATCTGAGAATTCCTGTACTTAATTTATTTATCTCTTGTAAGCTTTAATCGGGGTTGTCATCAATCACCAAAAAGGGGGAGATTGTAAGTGCAGCAAGGCTCCTTAGTGGTTTTGGTGTATTGAGTGACAACACGATTAAAGGTCTAATCTCTCTGTGAGATGACTTATAGGTTTTCATAGGAATATTAAGTATAACAAAGTGAAATTGAATGGATTGTATTGGATATATCTCATGATCAAGCATGATTGTTCTCATATGTTGAGAACCAATGATTTAAATGCTTATCTTTCATAAGTATGAAGACAAATGGATCTATAATGGATATCTCAAGTGAATACATTACCCAAGTACTGGTTATCTTTGGTGTTCTATTATTAATGCACTTTGAGGCTCATGACTATCATAATATGAAAAATGACTTGAACCTAATTCTTCTATATGGATGTTACCGTTATTTGAATAGCTCATAAATATCAAATGGCTGATCTCAAAGCATTTGTATTGCATATTCAAGCCAACCATCATAAAGATCAAGTATAATGAATGGTTAATGAGAAAATGTGCTCCATCTACCTAATGAAGAGGTTTTCATTATTGAAGTCCAACTATTTCAACTCAAAAGAGGATTGCTCTAAGTAGAAGAAGCTCAGCTTGACTATCCCTCGATTGCAATCACTCAAGACGACATTGTTCATCAAGACAAGACTCAAGTGGAGCAACTAGATTTCTATTTAATCTTGAGTATATGTATGTCGTACTATCAAGAGGGAAGTTGAGCTTGGAATGTCACTGGCCGACATGTGCTCTAGCTAGTTCAGAGAGTGTCGGGCCACTTCATCTTCACTGATGACTTTGGCACTGAGTGTGAGAGCTTTCCAAATCTTTTCTTGTGCTTAACTCTCAGCTAAGTGTAGCTCTTATGGAGACAGACACCTACACTTTCATTAACCTAGTGACTAGGCTTTGTGCCTGCAGTTTCTGGCCTGGGGGTCCTCCACTGGACTATCCGGTGACCCTCACAGGACTGTCCGGTAGAGGGGTTCAAACCTCAACGGCTAGTCGTCCTCTACCGGACAATCCGGTTGGGGCTCTGACACAGAGCCAACGGCTAGTTCTGGGGAGTTGGGTATTTAGACTCCTTCCTTCTCACTTGTTGGGGTTGCTGCTTTCCTCCAACTCCCATATACATTCAGAGGCCTAAGAAATACTCCCCAACCACTCTCTTTGTGAGATTGAGCCTAAGTGAGAGATTCTTGAGTTGGGAGAGTTTGTGTGAGATTGTGTGAGCATCATTGTGAGCACCTAGCTTCTGAGCATAGTTGGCAAGCATTCCGGCAAACGCTTTTGTTACTCTTGGAGGTTTCCTCCTAGACGGCTAGAGCATCCTGAAGGTCACTCTCTTGGGAGTGGCACATTTCTTGTAGGTGATTACCCCGCTCTTCGAAGCATTGCAGTGAGCGTCCTTTCAGCCTTGGTGGTTGAGAAGGGAGAGGCCGTGAGTTGAAAAAGACTCGAGCTTTTGGTGGGCACCTCAACGAGGACGTACGGACACTTGCGGATGTGCCCGAACCTCGGGAAGTAAATCTTGTGCCTTGTGTGTTGTGCCCCTGCTGGGAGACCCAACCTTTGTGCTTGTGGTTTGTTCTTTACTTGCATTATCCTTTGCTTCCGCTACTTCTACCTCTCTCTTGTGCAAGTTATTGTTGTGAGTGCAGGTTTGTAGTTCACTGCAGCTCAACATCACCGGATAAACACTTGTGACTAAACTCCATAGCTCAATAAGTATCCTAGTACATATTTACATATTTGAGCTAGCTCTCTGTGTGTCACCGGACTATCCGGTGTGGTGTACCGGACTATCCGGTTCTACTGGACTATCAGGTAACAACCACCGGACTATCCGGTGCTGACCTGACAGTTGTTTTAAGTGATGTAAAATTTCAAATTAGCCTACGCACCTCCTCTAGGCGACATCAAGATCCTTTCACTTATTTATTCCTACAACTATTGTTTTATTGCTCTAAGTAAAGCATTAAAAAGATGAACAATTAAGTTTTAAAATATCCCAATACAACATGGATAGATTATATTTGTCATTTGGTACAAGTTTCATATTTTTTATTTAAAATGAATTAATTATGACTTTTTAGAGATTAAATAAGGTTTTTTTTTATTTTAAAAAAATAAAAACCACCACCCAAATACCACTTTTAACATGGTATGGGGTGTGTTCCCGCCCGGTTTGTTTAGTTCATGGACCTTTGGACCTGGTTTCATAATTCAAGATTGAAACAGACAATCATGATAGTCGAAGCAGTAAAATGGACTTTTCCCTTTTTAAAGTATTGTTGGCACCAAATTATACCTTGCATATGAAATGCTGAGAAGGAAGGCTAGTTCATTTGAAATGACCGGAGTGTCCAAAACCCCCTCAAAAAGTCGACCAAATAATACCAACGACTAGTTTAGAAAGTACAATAGACCAGATTGTCCGATGTGTGTCAAGTTGCTAGGAATGGATTGTTCGGTCTCTAGTAATTTAGTCAGTCTTGGTGTTAAAAGTTAGTTAGCTTTTAGGGGCTATATAAACCACTTCACCTGGCCATTCGGAAGACGTTAGAACTGAGAAACTTCATTTCAGTGTGACACGCTCCTAGGAGCTCTAACTTGACAAAGTTCTTTAATGCACATCTTGGCACAACTTAATGCTTGCAACTTGCAAGTGTTTGCTTAGGTCACTTAGTGTATTGCTCTTGTTGCCATCGAAGTTAGTAAACGTGGTTTGCATACCTCTTGTTATCAGTGCATATGCGCACCATTTTTTGTGTGCGTGGAACTTATAAGTCTTGCAAGACCCTATAAACATGGAGCCACGTTACTTTTGAGTTGTGAGGGGGAGAGTAAGGCATCAACGTTTGGGTAAAAGTTCAGGCTATAAGGGAGACGATATGAAAAAACATCCAGAAGAGGTGACTCAGAACCAACTTGCAAGTTGAGGAAAGCTGGTACTATCTTGATTGGAAGCTCGGCTCTTACGTGGATTAAGAAAAAAAAATCTCCCTTGCAAGAGTGTGGAGATGACTGAGATTTTTACATAGAGTCGTCGTCACCGAAAATTTGCGCTTTTACTACTACTAGCATAGAAGTATGCACGTGGCAAATCTAAAACGTCGAATACAGGAATGAACCAATCGGCAATCAAATATGGAGGAAAAAGAAAGAAATAAAAAAAATAAAAGAAAGGAGACATGTTTGATTGATGACCTTCTTTTTTCAGTAATTTCAAAGCTGGTATGGGTACAAAACGAGATGAGAAAATAAAAGACCAAAGGGTGAAAATATTTTCCTTCTATCAGTTTTATGCCCTTTTCAACCCTTTCCAACTTGTCTAGTGGAGCTAATGTGAGAGGTTTTTATTGGGTGAAAAATGGTATTGTGAAAACTCGCTCTTTTATAGCGTAGAAAATAATTTGCCTCCAAATTGAAGCGCCCCTATTTTAATTGGAACTTAAATGTGATACAAATACTAGTCCTAGGAGGTTAACAACACATTTATTTCAAATAGTACAATCTGACTTAACGATTACAAACCAAATTACATAAATAGGATAAAAGCGGAATACAGCGGAAGCATCTTTATTGCCCAATGACACAGACTAATTGGGGATAGGATCATGACCTAATTGAAGAAGGTTTCAATCAGGGTTTCCTTGTCGTTTGAAAAATATAGTAATATCAAGGGTGAGTACAACCGTATTCCACAAGCCCACCTTCCCCAAATAAGAAAGGGTAAAGACTTATCTCCACATGCAAGGAGTATATGGAGCTCAGGCTATTTTGCAGAAAACTTATGCAAGGTTTGGTGGTTTACCATTTTAATATAAGAAAACACATTTTTCAAAAAGGGTGCCACTAGACTTATTGGTCCGCCGTGGCTTGTGGCAAGCAGGCCACAAGTTTTCTCCACCACTACGGGGCAATGCCCCGCAGCATCCAAAAACACACTAGTTTCTCACCCAGCCCAACCCATACCCAAATTTTATAAAACATCTAGTGGTAGAAACCAAGCCGTAACCCGTCCATACCAGTGGACAACGGACTATCCGGATAGGTTTATACTCTGGCCAGAGGTACACACTTTACCCACAAGTTTGGTCCAAGACTGTCATCGTCATGAGGTCCTTTCCCGCTCAAGGCTCTACCCTCGCAAGTATTCCCCCCTCAACCAAAGGAGAGACATGGGATCCCTGTCGCATAAATGCCAGCAGACACGCGACATTGCTTTAATGCCAGCAAACACACGACTTCCACCATTCCCAGTCCTCCGGTGCTCTCAGCCTATGGGTATCGGCTGGTTGTTCCTTGCGGGTTCTGGCCCATTGTTGCTGCATACAACATCGAGTGGTTGCACGATAAAGAGTTAGGCCAGATGAGACTTCTAGTTAGGTCCTTTAGGGTAGAAACTCCATAGTGCTCATACGAGCAACTTGTCCGGTCCTCTCCACGAGGCCGGACCCCAGATAAACCGTAAGAGCGGTATCCAGGCATTCCGCCCTTTAACACGTGACATAGCCGATCGAGATCAACCACCGGGGTCTTTCCCCATGTTTTCGCAAACGCACACCCAACCCACCAAAACCCAAGCTCCAGCAAGATTAATGTGTGTAATATTGAGTGAGCGATCCCTCCTACACGCGCTAAGTCTAGGATTGGTTTTGGTGGATATCCTACCATGTTTAACCTTAGCTAGCAAAAACTATGCATGTTTTATAGTTGACATGGCAAGTGTTGTTTTTGTAAAAACTAGGAGGTTTATGCATCAAATGGTTTCAGTGGACTTGCCATCATCAACGTTCTTGTTACAGCGGAGGTCAACGTTCGGTTCATCGGGCTCCTGGTCCGGCACGGTACACGTCAGGTTCACGGGTCTCCTCCGAAATGGTTTCTACACGTGCACAAACAAAAACATACATAAAATGACAATCAAATATGCCCAAGAGGCTATGCAAAAGGTATGGATGGATGGAGGATGATTTTAGAAGAATTTTGGCGAAAGAATCGCCGGATTTCGAGACCGTATGTCCGAGATATGAATTTCTTAAGCAAAGAAACTCATAAATCGAAATGGAAAAAAAGAACAAGCTCCGCGGGCCAATACCACGCGCATTCCATCACGTTTCCACACTTGGCTTGGCCTGTTTCGCCCGTCGCCGCATCATGGGCCCTTTGGGCCGGCCCACTGGTCGTGACGGGGCGGGGACGGAACGGAGAAGGTGGGACGCGGACCCCATGCGTCATCGGCACCACGGTCGGCTTAGCCAAACTGGACTGCGCCCACACCTCGGCTCACCGGCGGTTCTCCGCCGGTGGTCCGGTTCTGGTGACGGGGGGGGGCCGGTGAGGTAGAGGGGATCAGGGCAAGCGAGTCGGTGGCGGTGCAAAGCGCCGGCGAAGTGTAGCCTCGGCGCGGCGGTGCTCTGAGCTCACTCCGGCATGGCTCCGAGCCGGGCAAGGGAGGAAGGAAGAGCATGCAGGGGTGGCGGAGTTCATGACTACCTCGATTTGGGGAAGGGAGACGGGAGGGAGTGAATTTGGGCGGCGGCCGGTGGGGAACGACAGAGACGAGTAGCCCTGTCAATGGTTTGGTGGGGAATGGTTTTATTGGACTGGTTTTAAATTTGGGCAGTACCAATTAGGTTTGAAATGGATCGCGATCTTAGATAGACTGGTTTGGTTTTCGTTACTCGTTAGAATGGGCTAGATAGGAAGTGGTCTGGGCTTTGAAATTAGATTACAAGCGGAAACCTGCCGTAGGCTAACCGAGCGAGCCACCACGCGCTGCCGCGATGCCGCCGCTCGCGCCGCCGGCCGCTGCGCAACGCGCCCGGGCGCGCTCCTCGCCAGCCGCCGCCGTTTGCGCATCCCGCCGCCGCTCGCTCCTCGCCAGCCGCCAGCCGCGCGCTCCTCGTCGGCCACCGCCGCCTCCCGCCGCTCGCGACGCCGGTCGCCGCGCTCCTCGATGGCAGCCGCCGCTCGCGCATGCGCATCCTCCCGCCGCGCCCGCCGCCGCATGCTCCTCGTCAGCAGCAGCCGCTCGCGACACTGGCCGCGCGAGACTGCGCGCTCGTCGCCGGCCATCGCGGCTCGCACTGGCCGCCGTGCGCTTCTCTCCGTTGTGTTGGTTCTGCAGTTCTGCACTACTGTTGATTTCAATTTGGTTTCTGTGGATTGAGAGCCATGGTTTGGATTCCTCCGAGGCTTTGTTTGGGTACACGTGGATTGGAGTGGAATACACTCTAATTTAGAGTGTGTTTAAATCTACGATAGTTTAAAATTTTCTTCAATCTATTTCATTCCACATCAATCCACTCCAATCTACGAGTACCCAAACGAGACCTGAAGAGGAAGCAGAACGTGGTTAGGTGTGGTGTGGGTTTTGTGGAGGATGGAGTGGGTGGGGTTGGTTAATTATCCATAGCTTATTTGATATGGCTTGGGCTGGATAAAGTTAGGATTACAACCTATTTGCAGGGCTACCGGCGAGGATGTGGATGTGGGTGTGCTTGAGTGTGTGCGAGTGAGGGTGACGGCGGGGCTAGAGGTGCCTCCTTTTATAGGCGACGGCGACTCGCCAAGGGTGGCCGGCGTGTCGTGGTTGGGTCCTGCCAGGCCCGCGCGGCATGTGCGGCGTGGTGACGAGGACGGCGGCGACGAAAATCTCGGGTGGTGCGTTGTACAGAAACTCATACAAAAATCCTGGGTGGGGATTTTTGCTCTTTTCTTTTTGTGAATTTTGAGCATTGGGTTTTGAATTTGAATCTGGCGAGGAGGGTGTGTGAGAAAAAAATGGGAGGGGTAAAACTGGAAAAGAACTTAGGGTGGAAAGGTGGAGTGAAAGGTATGATGATGCATTTTTGAAAATCATTTTGAAAACCACACAATTTATTTGGTGATTCTGGTTAGCGATTTTGGGGTGTTACATAAATTTACTAGGTTCACTAGATGGAAAAGGTAAAAGCAATTCCAATGGATTTCTTAAAACTTATCCGCTACAGATTGTTGTATGAGTTTCCCAAATTACTTCATACAATTTCAAAATTCAGTTTAATTTGGCTTCGCTCTAAATCAAAACTCTATTGTTTTGACTGGTGTTTAGAAGAACACAAATTTATACGCAGATGAGGGTTTCTCTTCAGCCAAAAGATTATGTACACCCAACCTTAACTGAATCGAATAAATCTAATTTAATCCAATTCGAATTTAAATTTTTTTGTTAGTATGGTTTGGAAAACAGCAATAGACCACATGAAAACGGACATCCAAATCATGTACGGGTTCTGTTTCGACGTTCTATATATGGACCGGAAACTAAAGAGATAATGTTTCCAACCCAACTGAAATCACCCCAAAATGCACTTGGAGTCAACAAAAATAGTCGAAACATAAATAATATGTCAAATTTATTGTGATAAAATGGCACACGAAGACGAACGCCAAAGTTGCATCATATCTCTATTTTGGGTATTCTACTTATCGACGAAAACCTAGGTGGTAAACTTTTTAACTCAACCGACACCACTTTAAAATTTGATTGGAATCGACAAGAATAGTCAAAATAAGATGACATCTCAAGAGAGGAAGGATTTTCTTTTGCCAAAATTTTGATATAACAGCCCACATCAAGTGTGCCCTGGTTCTATCCTCGTTTGTTATAACTTCCTTCGGACACGATCTTACCAAATCACAGTCGTCATTGTGCGTCAAAAACAAAAAACACATAAGACGACTCTCACGAGCACGCCCAAAGCAGGCTGCCCAAGCAATAAATGCAGCGCAGCACTGAGACTGTCCAGAGCTCTAACGGCTCTTTGCGCGGCCGGTTGGACGCACCGCTGACTCTAGTATGAAGAAAGCTCGGTGCGAAGCATACACACTACATATGATGTTAGATTATATCCGTTGCATCACAAACAAAAAATACATAAGAAAGCTCGGTGCGAAGCATACACACTACCTATGATGCTAGATTATATCCGTTGTAACGCATACATATTTTTTAGCATTTATAAAATCAAAATAGTTTTATTATTTTTGCCACGAAGCATGATTTAGTAGCGTATTTATTTATTTGTTACTCTATATTTTAAGAAATTGATTGAATCGAGAGACGTTTGACTTAACAAAGGCAAATGAACTATGATTTGGGACGATGGAGTATTTCAAATCGGATTGGAATGGTATAAATGATGGGCGCATGTTTCAAACTTCCAGTGACCGTGGAATTTTTGTTCACGGCTAGGTGTAAACAAAATTTGGCCACGATATAAAAATGAACTCCATTGGACCATAGCTAAAATTTAGGGGTGTTTAGATCTCTGACTAAAAATTTAGCCTCCATCACATCGCATGTTTGGACGCTAGTTAGAAGTATTAAATGTAGTTTAATTATAAAACTAATTTACAGATGAGGAGTAAACTGTGACACAAATTTATTAAGCCTAATTATTTTATGATTATTAAATGTGATGCTACAGTAACCATTCATTAATTATGGATTAATTAGCTTTAATAAATTCATCTCGCCGTTTACTTCTCGACCGTATAATTAGTTTTTTAATTAAACTGCATTTAATACTTTTAATTATATCCAAACATTTGACGTGACGTGGGATAAATTTTAGCTTCCGCTTGCAAACACCCTTTTCCTTACTTCTCCAGTGCAGGAACAGGCCCTTTAGGATCCCCAGGCAAAGTTTTAGTTTCCGTCACGTCACATGTTTGGACGCTAATTAAAAATATAAAATATAGTCTAATTATAAAACTAATTGCACATATATAAAGACTAAACAACGTTAATCATAAATTAATTAGATTTAATAAATTCGTCTTGCCGTTTAATCTTAATCCATGTAATTAATTTTATAATTAATCTATATTTAATATTTCTATCTAGCACCAACATTTGATGCCACGCAACCTAAATTTTAGCCCGCGATCCGAACACCCCCAACGTCGAATACGAACGGACACATCTGTCGCCACCCTGCAGGCCGATCTCAGAAACGAAGCCGCCTTTTTCTCCCCGGCTCCCCGCCGTCCCCTCCGCCGCCGGCCCGCCCCTCAGCCGGCGACGAACCGCAGGTGAGCTCCTTACATCGTAGCAACCGCTATTAGGACTCCCGTAACCTAGATTGCAACACCCTTAGCTCGCCTCGCCCTCGGAATGTGGAAACCCTAGCCACCTAACTTCGCCTGTTATGGGCTCCCTCGATTGTTTGGATTTACAATTCTTTACCCTTTTCTTGCAGAGTTCGGAAGAACTGCTAATGGAGGGCGTGGTGGCGGAGAATGCAGCGGCGCCCGTGGGCACGGCTGCCCCGGAAGCTGCTGTACACGCGGATCAGCGCGTGGAGGGCGGTACGATGGTGGAGGACTCGACGGCGCCCACGGTGGCGCCAGAGGCAGCTTCCGACTCGGATCAGATTATCGAAGATGGAGCCCTGGAGTCGGGGATGCACGGGTAAGAAATGCTGCTTTATTTGTCAGTTTTGATCTTTATGTAATGTCTTTCATGATGCTTTGGTGGGGTAAATCTAGATTTGCATCTGTAGAGTTATTACAAAGATATTCGTGTTATGGAATTGATGTCAGCATAGCAAGGATGCATCCACCGAAGTGTCATGTTTTGCACAAATCTCATTGAGAAAGATGTTAATGTGAAATAAAAACCTGGAGGCATGTACAAGCAAATAGCCCCTAGTGCAATAAATATGGAAGAGTAGCAAAAAGGATGTCCCATCTGCGATTGCGTCCAAGCATGGGAATGGTCTGGTTCTTTTCACAACATTAGGCAAGTGTGCCTTTTTTCCTGTGTTGTGGTGTCATGTGGCCATGGTTGCCATCGCCTAGGTGTCGAGGCGCTGGGAAAAAACCTGGGTGTCTGCGCAGACGCTGCCCGGCAATGAATGTATGATGGTTCTGTGAGAGGGACCAGTAGCCTGTTGTTCCACATTGCGGGAGGGGGGAGGCACGGCACTGAGATGCTGTTTGGTTCGACGATTCCGGCCCGTAATCCATTTACAGCCCAATCTGTTGCCGTTGGTTTGTGTTTGGTACGACTACTCCTTAACAGATCACAGCGTGAATGGTTACCAACCCATACAACATCAATACCGCTTCCGATCCAGCGTTATCCGATTCCCTCCGCTCTTCTCGTCTCTCACCCCTCGCACGCCTCCTCTGAGCTTACATGCGTCAGATCTATGGGAACCGAAACTTCAGCCTCCCAGGAGAGCCATGGCTCCGCTTCGAATCCGTAAGCGAAGAGCAGAGTAGCTGCTGCAGTTCTAGGACTCCATGCCGAAGCACACGCCAAGCACTTGCGATGGCGGCGGAAGAATCCGTCGTTGTGCCGGGATCCCCTCTCCCTCTCGGTCTCCATGGCCTAGGCCCACTAGAGTTCATCTGTAATCCATGGCGCCTGATGCAGGTACGTGAGAAGTTCAACAGCAATGAAAGATCAGCTTACTAGTGGAGAAGCCGATTTGAGCAGCACTATGGTCGATTGGATGGATGATGTACTTCATTTGGGTGGAACCTGCTCGATTTGAACCATGGCAATTGGCAAAGAGATTGGCGGCTTGTCGCGGTGGCGGCGGCTGAAGCACAGAGGCGAGTTGGGAAGGGCGGTGGTTTCCGGTTTCCATTACCGGACACGAAACAAACAATCCTAGTAATTTGTTACTTTTCTTCAGATCAAAGCGGTATCCATTCCATTAACGTTTACGTTTCCACACTTCGAACCAAACAGCACCTGAATGTACAATGGTTCTGGTGAGAGGGACAAGTAGCCTGTTATTCCACACTCCAGGTATGTGGGCTGCTGGTGGCCTGGGCCTTTCTAGTCCCTTGCCCTTCTTATTTTCATGTTTCTCCTCCTTCCATGCTGGTGTTTTGAAGTTACTCATGTCTATATGTCGTTGCCTTGCCTCGCCTTGCGTGGTTGTGTCGGCTCACCTAGTTGATTGGAAGATGGTGGCTCACTACGTCTCGCCTTACCACCTTAATAACCGTGCCTGTGGCTATTGCTATCAGATTGCATTGAAATATTCCCTCCATTCATTTTTACTTGTCACTCCACACATGTTTTCGAAAATTAAGGAATAAATGATTTGACTATTCAGCCTCAGCTGCTCTGTTTGGCGTGGAAAGTGGATGCATATGCATGTGGCATGCATAAACCTGCTAATTTTTTGCAACTCTGCTTACATCCTAATTATGGGGTAAAAGTGGAAGAAAAACCTTAGGATATGTCAAAAGTCAACTTTTCATGAGCTTTTCAATTTTCATAGTGAACTAGCGGCATCATGCTTTTACGACCAGAGGGAGATCCAAATTTCCGCAGGACTTTGGGGGGAAATTTTGCTTTATGTTTTGTTCTCGAAAATGGAGGAGAACTGCACGTAGTCGCATTATAGATAGGGGGAAACTAGTACAGCGGTAAATGCTCAAAGGAGACATGAGACTTTTTGGATTTATGTTATCATCCTATCTTTGCATCATATGATTCTTCTATAGACTAAATTAATAAGCATGAAAACACTTACTCCCTCCAGTCTTTGAAAAATGGATGTTGGGAGAGTTTACTGGATGGTTTCAAATACTAGACGCTGGGGGCTGTTTAGTGTTTTGTAACCAGTTTACCCCTGCTGCAGTTAAGAGAAAGAATATGTTTCCAAGGACAATTAATAGGGAGTAGTAAATGGCCAGCTAAGTACCCATGCGTGCATGCAAACGGTTCATTTCTCATCAAGTACTACTAATACTACTCCAACAGAGTTTGCACTCCAAACTCTCTCCATGGAACACACGAAGCTCATACAGGAATGTTGGAGTATGTGTGTATTCAGCCCATGGAGGCCCATGTACTCTAGACTATTTTACCCCACCCTTTAGGGTTTGGGAGGAATTAATCCAATTAGCATGGTATCAGACTAGGGTTTCCTTCCTCCTCCCTCCTCCCTTCTCTCTCCTCCCAGCCGCCACAGGCAGGCCACCGCCCGCCGCCGCCACGCCATGGCCGGCGGCCAGACGCCGCCGCCGCCGCCTCCCTCCTCCTCCTTCCCTCTCCTCTCCTTTCCTACTCTGCGGCCGTCCGCACGCCGCCGCCAGCCCCCTCTGTGCCGCGGCCCCTTGCGTCGCCGGGCTTCTCCATGGCCGCCGCCCAGGCCGACGACGACGCCGCCGCCGCCGCCCTCTCCAGGCCGCCGTGGCTGCAGCCGCCGCGGCCGCGGCTGCCTCGGCCTTCTCTGCCCCTATCCCCCGCCGGCGCAGGGTGGAGCTCTGCTCCCCTACGCCTGCCCAGTGTCTGGGCCGGGCCGGGCTGGGGGTCCTTGGGCCTGGGCGCGGACTGGGGTCCTTTCGGCTCCGTGTACACCGCCGCGCCGTCCTCGTCTCCGTCCTTCGTCGCCATCGGGGACCCTCCGGCCACCGATCTGCCGCTGAACGATGACCACATCTCCGTTTCGGCATCGACCGCCCCTACACCTGCTACTGCTACCTCTGCTGGGGGTGGGGGTCCGGTCTTCCACGAGCCCTCCGCCGGTGCTACCCTCACTGCCGCCCTCCGTGCCGCCAAGACTGAGGCTGCGGCGGCTCAGGAGCGGGCACGTGTGGCCGCTCTTACTTGGAAGCGTGAGCGTGCCGAGGCGGATGCCCTTGCCCGTCGTGTCGCTGAGGCGGAGCGCTTCCTCTACGGCGCCCCTGACTTACCGCTTCACCAGGACCATACTGAGGGCGGGGCCAGCTCTTCCCACCAGGCTCGGCCACCTCTGCGGTGCACCCGGCCCGACCCTGCCGACCCGGTGGTTGCCCAGCTTCACCTCCAGGCGGCAGGGGTCCAGAACATCCGGGCCCTGGTTCCTGTCGTCCTCCCCATTCTTCTTGCCCTTCTTCCATCATGGTCGGCGATGGGTCTTGTCTTCCTGTTACCTCCGTGGGGGATGCAGGCTCTCTTGGCTCTTTTCGTCTTCCCAATGTTCTTGTTGCTCCTCATATGGTCCATAACCTTCTTTCCATTCGTCAATTTACAGCTGACAATTCTTGTACTGTCGAATTTGACTCTTCTGGTCTTACTGTGAAGGATTCGGCTTCCCGGCGTCCACTTCTCCAATGTGACAGCCGGGGGCCCCTTTACACCCTCCGGCTTCCTCCTTCCGCTGCCTCGCCTTCGGTTTCTCCTCCGTCAGCTGCTTTCGTGACCACCACCTCTTCCACTACCTGGCACCGCCGCCTTGGTCACCCAGGCCACGACGTTTTGGCTCAGCTCAGTCGTAGTGCAGATCTGCCTTGTACTCGAGCTCCTGATGAGCATCTTTGTCATGCATGCCAGTTAGGGCGTCATGTTAGACTTCCTTTTTCTGCCTCATCTTCCCATGCAGATCGCTTGTTTGATCTTGTACACTGTGATCTGTGGACATCTCCTGTACTCAGTGTTTCTGGTTATAAGTACTATTTGGTGGTGGTTGATGATTTCTCCCATTATTCTTGGACTTTTCCATTGCGCTTCAAATCTGAGACGTTCTCCACGTTGTCCCACTTCTTTGCCTAGGTTTCCACTCAGTTCGGCCTCACCATTAAGGCCGTCCAGTGCGACAACGGCCGTGAGTTTGACAACAACGCCTCCCGCTCTTTCTTCCTCACTCGCGGTGTCCAGTTGCGCATGTCTTGCCCCTACACCTCCGCTCAGAACGGCAAGGCTGAGCGCATGATTCGTACCACTAACGATATCATGCGCACCCTTCTGTTCCAAGCTTCTCTTTCGGCTCGCTTCTGGGCGGAGAGTCTTCACACAGCCACCTACTTGATCAACCGTCTCCCCTCCACTGCCTCCCCAGCTCCCACCCTGCACCACGCTCTCTTCGGTACCCCTCCCCGCTACGATCACCTCCGTGTCTTCGGGTGTGCCTGTTACCCTAACACCTCTGCCACTGCTCCTCACAAGCTGGCGCCCCGTTCGACTCGGTGTGTGTTTCTCGGTTACTCCCCTGACCACAAGGGGTACCGCTGCTTTGACCTCACGTCTCGACGGGTCTTGATCTCCCGGCACGTCGTGTTCGATGAGTCGTTTTTTCCTTTCTCCTCCACCACCACCCCAGCCTCCGACCTTGAGTTGGAGTCCCTCTTTCCCACTGACCCGGTGGTCCAGCCACCCTTGTCTGAGCGTTCTGCAGGTCCTCCGCCGATGTGCCTTCCTGATGCGCCGGTCCTGTTTCCGGTTGTCCCAGCTGCACCACGTGCGGCCCCGGAGTCCCCTGCCGCGCCACGCGCGGCCCCGGAGTCCCCGTGCCCGGAGGCCCCGTTGTCCCCCGCCGGGCCGCGTGCGGCTCCCAGGCCTCCCCTGCGCTATGCGCAGCCCGTGCGGGTCTACCAGCAGCGCACGGTGGTCTCCCCTGCTCCGACACCGCCGTTGCCGGCGTCCCCTGTGCCGGCCCCGTCTACGTCACCGCCTGCGGGGCCGCCGGAGCCGCCTCGTCACCCTCGCCTTGCCGCCCGTGTCGAGTCGACGGTGTACCACCCGCTTGTCCTCGAGCGGGATCCTCGTCACCTACATCCTATGGTGACACGGCGGACGGCTGGTGTTCTTCGGCCCGCGGCCCTCTCGACTGCTGCTGCGGAGCCGGGGATCTCTCCTGTACCCTCCTCCGTCCGGGATGCCCTGGTCGACCCTCACTGGCGCCGTGCGATGGAAGAGGAGTACACTGCTCTCCTTGCCAACCAGACGTGGGATCTGGTGCCACCCCCTCCTGGTGGCAATGTGGTTACTGGCAAGTGGATCTGGACGCACAAGAGGCCCGCTGATGGCACTCTAGATCGCTACGAGGCTCGTTGGGTTCTTCGGGGCTTCACCCAGCGCCCTGGTGTGGACTACGATGAGACCTTTAGCCCAATGGTGAAGCCTGCTACAGTGCGCACGGTCCTCTCGCTGGCTCTCTCTCGCTCGTGGCCTGTGCATCAGCTGGACGTCAAGAATGCCTTCCTTCATGGCACCTTGACTGAGACTGTCTACTGCAGTCAGCCGGCGGGTTTTGTGGATCCCACTCGCCCAGATATGGTCTGCCGGCTAAACAAGTCTCTCTATGGCTTGAAGCAGGCTTCTCGGGCTTGGTACTCTCGGTTTGCCACGTTCTTGGTCACCTTGGGGTTCACTGAGGCCAAGTCAGACACCTTCTTGTTTATCTATCGGCATGGAGATGAGATGGCCTATCTGCTGCTCTATGTTGATGACATCGTCCTCACAGCCTCCAGTCCGTCCTTGCTTCAGCGGATCATCACCTCCTTGCAGCAGGAGTTTGCTATGAAGGACCTTGGCGTGCTCCACCACTTCTTGGGTGTTACAGTCGAGCCCCGTCCCTCTGGCCTTCTCCACCAGCGGCAGTACACTCTTGACATTCTGGAGCGTGCAGGGATGGCTGATTGTAATCCCTGTTCCACCTCGGTTGACACGCAGGCTAAGCTCTCAGAGGATGCCGGCCCTCCAGTTGCTGATCCTACTGCCTATCGTAGCCTTGCTGGTGCTTTGCAGTATCTCACCTTCACCAGGCCAGACATCACATATGCAGTTTAGCAGGTCTGTCTACATATGCATGATCCCCGGGAGCCGCACCTCACTGCCCTGAAGCGTGTCCTCCGCTACCTTCGGGGCACTGTGGACTACGGCCTCTTTCTGCACCGGTCTTCCTCCGCCGAGCTCGTTGTCTACACCGACGCTGACTGGGCCGGGTGTCCGGACACTCGTCGGTCCACGTCCGGCTACGCTGTCTTCCTGGGCGGTAACCTTGTCTCTTGGTCGTCCAAGCGGCAGCCGGTCGTCTCTCGCTCCAGTGCTGAGGCCGAGTACCGGGCTGTCGCCAATGGCGTAGCAGAGGCTTCCTGGCTCCGGCAACTCTTGGCTGAGCTTCACAGCCCGCTTGCCAAGAGCACGCTCGTCTACTGCGACAATGTCAGCGCGGTGTACCTCTCCACCAACCCGGTCCAGCACCAGCGGACCAAGCATGTGGAGATCGACTTGCACTTCGTCCGCGACAGGGTCGCCATCGGCGATGTTCGAGTTCTACACGTTCCGACCACCTCCCAGTTTGCCGACATCTTCACCAAGGGTCTACCCTCTGCGGTCTTCTCCGAGTTCCGTTCCAGCCTCAACATCGCTCGTGGCTAGAGTTGAGTCTGCGGGGGGGCGTTACCCTGTGTGTGTGTTCTTTCTTTCTTGGCCAATCTGAAACTCCGCTGCGCCGGAAGTTCAGACTGCGGGGGGGTGTTGGAGTATGTGTGTATTCAGCCCATGGAGGCCCATGTACTCTAGACTATTTTACCCCACCCTCTAGGGTTTGGGAGAAATTAATCCAATTAGCAAGGAAGACAAGGAGCTCGTCCTCGTAGTGCCTGACTCCGAGGAGGATGACGAGCACGTCAACCGGAAGAGAAGGCCTCGGTGCAGAGTGTCAAGTAGGCCGGAGAAGCGAAGGAGCAGCGATGTTGTCGTCGAGCTCGTCCCCGTCCTCGCGCAAGCAACAAAGCGTGCTGATGTCGGCGTCCCCATGAAGGCCGACGATGTTGTCGAGCCTTCTGTCCAAGAAGTAGACAAGAAGCTTACATTAGCAACAAAATAGAAAGAAACGTTGTATTAGCATAGGGGACAAGAAGCTTACCGAACTCCTGTATGACGTTCAAGTCAATCTCACCAGCTGGTTGTGGTTCTACGTTCAAGTCCATCGTAGCTATCTTGTGCTAACTTACTGGTACTACTTGGAGTATTGTGATAGCCATGCAAAAATGAAACAAAAATACCCCATGCGAGGATTCGAACCTGAGGCAAAGCGCAATGGATGTGCTGCAGCAACCACCTAAGCCAAGGGTCATTTGATGTTAAAAAGCAGGACCACATGCTATTTAATAGGGGCACTGCATGAAAAAAAAAACTCCTAATCATTTGCTCCTTGGTATGCGAAATCCTGTCCAAAACGTCCATTTTTCAAAGACTGGAGGGAGTACGCTATTTCTCGTTCATAAGTTATGTTTGGTCAAGTTCATCTGATGGCATAGTGAGTTTTTAACCTTGTAGTTTCAAAGTTTTTTACCCCAGTGTAAGTCATTCTTTCATAAAGTCTAAAAGATAATTCCTGTAAAAAAGGTTACTTTCTATAGTAACACTTAAAAAATAGGACTTCAGCTGATTGCTGAACGTGTTTTTAGGGCTAGTCTGTTCATTTCTTCTATACCTAAATAGGTACACCCCACTACGCTATTCTCTAGACATGCATGAAGACATGTCATCTCAAGACTCACTAAGTTGAATGTCACGTCACCATCCACTCATCATCCACTGAGCCCTCTATTTATATCTTCCATCGATCTTATGTGGCTTCATGCATGGTATGTTTTTCTGTGGCATATACATAGGGTATCGCTCAAATTCCTACAGCAACGCACAGGGAATTCATCTAGTTATTCAAATCATGACTGCATTTTTCCTCATGGAGGCAATTTTTTGTGACACAACAGAAAGTTTCACATGGACTTGAATCGTTCAGGAATTTGCAGCACATCAACCTTGACTGGTGCACTTGTTTCCTTCCATGTATAAGCTTGCATCTTTCCGACACACTGGTCAATATTTTGTTTTGAAATACAGTAGAACAGCATAAACATAGCTGGTCTAACACAACTCTCAGTTTTGTTCATAGTGAACTATACACTCTCCAGTTTTTCTGTGATAGCTCACTGAATTTTTATGTAGTTTTACTTCACATCCAAGCTTTGGTGCAATGCATTTTCATTTCAGGGATATAGTAACAAATGTTGATGTCAGTCCTGAGGAAATGAGAAGTATCATTGAAGTTATAGCTGACACGGGGAAGTTCTGGTATTACACTTTTCCTACACTGCTTGTGGTTTCTGTTCTTTGATGAGTTTCAACTGACCCCATCTTTATTGCCTCATTTGAACTGATGATATATACATTTCTTCGTCTTTGAGTAGAACCTGCTGTAATATGTTAATATGTTGCATTTAAAAGAAGTAATCAGTTAAATTCTAGTTCCAAAAAACCAAGCATGTACTAGGCTGATTAGGTTGCTTTCAATTAGGTTAAAGGAATATGTTGCATGCAGAACACAGGGACAGAATAATTAGAGTAGAACATTTACTCTTGTGATTAACTCCTTTGCAGGCATGATTGGAGTTTCCTGAAGAGTTTACTGTCTCTCAAATTGAAGCAGGTATGTCTATTTGGTGTGTTATCTGTAATGAATAGGAATTGCATCATGTATGATTATCATCTAAACTGATGTTCATCATGTCAAGGTCTTGGATGAATATTTTGAGGTTCAAATGGCAAGCCAAGATGATCGACAACAACAAAGAGATTTCTCGGTGGAAACATACTCTGAGCTAGTTAGCCGCCTCAGTGATGGTGTGTTCTTTAGTCTTTACCAAGGTTTTAAATAGTGGGCTAACCTTTTTAGTGGTGGCCTCTAGGATTTATAAAAGATATAGCCAGATATAGTAGAAGATATTTCATTTAGTGGTTTTCGTTTTTTCTTTTGAAAATCTTGAATTAACTATGCAGAAAAACATAAGGAAAGTTCATACAAATACATGGACCTAGGCTCCAGGTCCATTATTTTACAGCCATGCAATCAAATCAATACTCATGGCTATAATCAACATTCAACATTCAAATCAACAACTCAACAATGACTCAATGGTCGATTTCATCGTTCATTGAAGTAAAGAGCACAAGAGCCATACGTTGATAAGTTATAGTCCTCTAGAGCAAAGAAGGATATTTGCCTCATTCAGGATTACCAACACTAAACATTTCACAGCTAAGTTAAATAACAGTGTTTAGTGGTGCTAAAGCATTGTTAGCTGCAGTTGCGGGAACAATTTGCCGCATCATAGTGGTATGCTCTCTAAAATCCTTGTAACTGTGTTCTATTTAGATTTTAGAACCATGAGCTTTACATTTATTTTGTGCTACAAAATTCCAGTAAATTTCTGGTTGATGTAAGAAATATGCATTTCGGAATATCTTGAAGCTGGAATAGTCCTACCATCCTTGCTGACTGCAAATACCATATTCTTTTGGTTTGCCCTTAAATAGTAGCTCATATCTTGTAGTTGTGCATCAATATAGTTTATTTTGTCGCTAAGAACTTCAAACATTGAAATGATACTCTTCCATGACATTTAAAGCTAAACAGTAGACACTTGTTGCTAATCTGGATTTGTTGACTGTTGTCTTATGATTTGCTGGATAAAAAGTTTCAATGGGTATTGTTGTTAAAAGTTTGTGTTTGAAATTGTTGGTATTGCGCCTCTTGCATCAGTTGCCAACACCCAGTTGCAGTGATGGTGCTTTTTGTATTCATGTGATGTCTAATTGCACTTCTATGTTCTTTTACATCTATAGAGCATGATAAATTGGGAGCAGCATTTGGTGGATCTTTTACTTGTTTGTTAGCATTTCACATTGAAAAAGGGTTTAGATATATGTTGGACCAACTAGGCACTTGGAAGCTGCAGCTGGGTTTCCATTGCAGTTCAGAAGAGAGAGCTACTTTTGTGGTAATTGCGATGGCTGTTTTTTGGACTATTTGCAAATGTGATTGTTTGCTGAATTATTTTGCAGCACTCTGGAGGTTTGAAGAGGGTCCTCCATTCACACTGCAAAGGCTTTGTGAGGTGAGACTTGTACCTTTCAGTTTTATTCTAAACTTTTCCTAAGCAATCAGATGAATTTATAAGATGAAGCTCGTTTTGTTTCATTCACATCTTGCATTCATCCTATTTTGAAACAAGCTTACAGTAGTTTTCCATTACAGATTTTGTTGGATCCAAAAGGAACATACACAAAATTGTCAAAGCTTGCTTTAGCCTTGGAGAAGGTTTGTCACTTGAGCTTTCACTATTCTTTTTGTTTAGAGAATATTTTGTTTATGAAGGAATACAGTAGGGGGTATAAATATATTAAGATATAACGAGAGAAAAAAAAAAAGAATAGCAGAGTAGGAAGACTACTCAACTACAGAACAGGAAGAAGCACACTCTAGGGCCAGCCTAGGAAGAAAACCAATGTACATATTAGCCTAAAGAGTTAAGCCATGTTAAGATTGGGGTTCTAAAAGCTTCTTGAACCCTGTGCAGATGCAGGGTTACTTCATCCGATAGGCCTTGCTTCCATCCTTGGAAAGTTGGTACTCTGAGTTTTTCATTTTTTTTATACAAAGCACAAGCTTCTCTGCTTGTTGGTTTGCCACCTGAAGTCCAAGTAACATAACTCAGCTTGAGGGATGATTTCTGAAACAGCATTTAGTGCACCTTGATAACATAACAAATAACTTAACGGGTTTAGACATGCTGTGCCAGTATGCTACAGTTCTGCTGTAAGCAAAAGAATACCATAGTATTTTTATAAAGTATTTTTAGAGTTCTAGAAAAATGCCATAGTTTTTGCAAAACACTTTGGTTTTATAAAGTAAAGTCATGAGGTGTTTGGATGGAACACAAATTGTAGTTTTGAAAACCATAGTACTCCTAGTCTTTTTGAAGTTTTAGAAACTCCCACTCTAGTCCTCTATTCCTAAACCAGGGTTTTATGCTCTTGGTTCTAAAACTGTTTTCTAATAGTATGGTTTCTTAAAACTACAATATCCAAACAGGGCCAGAATGGTATTTTCTTAATGTCTAGGTTGACATTTATTTGAGAGTATATCTGCTGATAAATCTTTTCATTCATTATGTTTCTGTTCTGATATCCAAATGCACTTATAAGAATTATTAATTGTTTTTTATTCATTCTGAACCATTCATTGCCAATTCTTGCATGTCTTGTTTGTAGAATCTCCTAGTCACATCTACGATAACCAGGTGCACTGATCCATATCCAGCTGCTCAAGGGCTACCAAGTTCAGAGTGGACGCAAATAACAGAAAATTCTGGGCCTGTTGATGATGAGCCTGAGAGCACACCTGAGCATACTACTGCGGTGCCAAATGGAACAGAGCATGTCGCAGCAGATGGTGATGAGGAGATGGCTGATGCTGAAGTTGAGGAAGGGTCTGCTAGCTGTGATGTAGAGATGCAGGAGGACAAGCCTGATCATGTTGAAAATGTTGACTCTGATGCTAACCCTGGTGACGCAACCGATGCTGAAGCAGTCAATGCCAGTGAACCCTTACCAGAGCCACAAAGCTGAGCTTGAGCTTGCATGAGAAGAAAGCGATAGGACCAGGTTCCAGTATAGCTGTACATTTAGCAATCCACCTGTTGCTCACTAATTCTCGGGATTCGCTATACTTGGATAACCCAAAATGAAGTATGGATTTGGATTAGGAAGTTTCCATGGATTAGCTTATATTATACTATTGGTGTCTCGTTCTAGTGGGCCTTTGCATAAACATATATATGTTGATCATGCCCTGAACAGTTTAAATTCTCCCGAGATGGCCATGGTACATTTTCCCCAATGGTACCTTTGTGCTTTGTTACTATGAGGCACCACCTAGGCTGCAAGTCTGTTCTGGTACCCTAGTTGCTTCGTGTTGCTGAAATCCATGATGCATCCAAGATTAATGAGATTGATATCTGGCTTGTTGCAATACTGAACTTTAATGGATCATGAGAAAGTGAACTTTCCGAACCTCTCTATGTCTACTTTTAACCGATCCAGATTTCTTTCAGTGAACCTTGTACTGCTGTACAAAGCTGTCATTCCATTGATTTGATTTCTAACGACTTTGCTTTCAGCAGCATCAAATAGGCCTGTGCTACGAATTGCCCCATGCCTGCACCGTGCGTAAGCTACGTGGCTCACTGATGATGTGCTGCTATCTTAATGATGGTGTCAATTTTGTCTTGTTATTTTTCTAATAAAAATGTCTTTCTTGAAAGGCCGACAAGTGTTTCTTCAAGGGTAAATTATTAACTTAAAAAGAATTTGTATACTTGTATTAATCCATCAGTCTTATTTCTTTGCCTTTCCCACTGTTAATATCTTACACTGTTGTTCGGGAGTGCACGTCAGGCTATCTATCGTGCTAAGCCATACAAGGCGGAGATAGGTAGTCAAATGTGAAATGTACCTTTGATGTGACTCCATGGTTCATGTTTTTTTTTTTTTTTTTTTTTTGACACTACTCCATGGTTCATGTTGCTATCAAATGATGGTGCAAACTCTTACGTTTGTGTTGGTTTTGGATTGGTTGTTTGGCTGGGACAATTTGGGGGCATTTTAATTGGGGATAACGACATTATAGTGACCACTGGACCACCATACCAAAAATTTTCTAGTTATTCTCCGTTATATTTTCCTACCAGATTGTTGTCTTTCGGTCATGGCACGTGGGAGGAGTTCGGCATCGATTTGCGGCACTTAGTCAAGTCATGGCTATTGCTGGATGAAGTTTAGCTTGTAATTAAGATGTTCTAATTTATATGTCGTTTGATTTATTTTATACCAAGTTTGATGGGCTCGTTTTTCAAAAAAATTGCGAAAATGTTGAAAAATTCAATTTATAGTTAAAGTATACTATATGCACTAAATTTCAACAAAAATAAATAATAGTTGTGAATTTTTAAATAAGACAAGCCGGATAATTTTGTGTTAAAAAAGTCAAACGACCTATAACAGCACGTTTGGAACGTAGGAGTTTTATAGGAATTGCGTAAAAATTTTACAGAAAACCGTTTAATTTCACAGAAAAAAACGTAGGAATGGAAAATAATTCCTGCATTAACAGGGCCTAAATTAGGACAGAGGGAGTATGTTTGTGTGTCTCCTGCTTTAGTTAACAGAATATGTTGACGGTGTTTGTTCATTTTTATAACTAGTCAACATGCACACGTGAATAAAGAAAAAAAATCATACACACAAAGACATAAAAACCAATTTGGATAGCTAGTTATGTCTAAACCAAAGGGCTAACTCTAGGTTTACTTTTTGCTCTGAAGTGGAACAAGCTCAATTTATGTAGACCGTAACGATGCATGGATAAAATATAATTATATAACAATTGATAAAAGATGAAAAATCTGCCAAAAAGACGACATCCCACTAATTAAAATTAGAGAATCACTCTAGCTAAGGGACAATAATACATGTAATACATATGCAGGTCACGCTAACTAAAATGACCTGCAACACCCATTAGATCAATTAAATTGATCAAAATATTAAATTTATAAATACTGAAATGGACAACACTTGCCTCTGGATCAGCACATACAAACATAACTTGAGCTACTGCCATTGCAACAATGGCAAGTAGTACAAGTCTGACTAGAATTATTAAATGACGAATTGTCATTTTATTTATTACCCATCAATCAGCTGTATGCTGATAATATATAAGGCATAATAATCAAGCAAGCAAAAGATTCTTTTCCATCATTTTAGAGATGTAACATTGGCATTTTTCACTACCCAACAAATGTAGAACCTCTCTCCAATGTGAAAACACAAAAACAATTTTATATAACATCAACAAATCTTAACAATTTGTAGACATGAAAATCATTTAAGTGCATTCCAATATGGTACAAAAGTAAGTGGCACCTCCTCATCCACATGCTCGAAAAAACAACTGTAGTACATTTTCAACGAAATTTATACAATCCCAATACAAGCCAAAAAATCATAAACAAAATATACAATTTAATAAATAATCACTATGTTTCGAAACTCCTCCCAACCTAAAACTTAATATACATTTATACATTTTATAGGCAAATATAAACCTTTCCAATGTGTATTTTTATATGAGCACTTATCCCTCCCTAGAATCACATGAGTTATGGCTATGGTATTCATTTATCCTGAACAACAAGCACCTATAGAACAAATGATAGCACGGTCATGGAAAAACTCTTTTTCTTACATAGCTTGTATATAATTTAATGAATTAAGAATATGATTTTCCTTCTCGTTACATAACTTGTATACAATTTCATGAATTAAGAACAAATGATACCCTCTCTAGTTAAAGAAGAAGCTTATGTGTATCCATTATAGTAATGGTCTACACCAAACCTATCCAATAAGTTTGTGTGTATTTATCTACACAATAAAAAAATCTTATGTGCATCAACTATCAATTATAGTGATGGTCTACGCCAGACCTATCTAATGAGTTTATGTGTATATATCTACACTATAAAATAGCGAGGTTTCTAAAAAAATCTTTTATACCTATGTTGGCCACAATATACCCTTCACGCTAGCCCCACTGCGCAGTTTCCTTAGGACAAAGGAAAGGACTGAGAAGGTAGTGTTTGGAACAAAGGAGGTGAGCTACCACTTTCCTTGGGAATACTGTAGCCACACAACACAATTCCATAGGAATGAAAACCTTCACCTCTATCTCAGTTTTTCTCTTCCCATGCGTAAGCTGAGGCATCTGCACCTAAATGTATTTGGTACTCCTGTAGAAGCATGCAAGCTTGTCCCCTGGCCATATGCAATCTTGTTCCTAATCCTCTTAGGCTAGGGGCTAGTTATGCATGATTAAGATAGCAAGCTTGCCCCAGGTCCTCTCTTCAGTTTACAGCCCTATCGTCTGTGTCATATGCATGTTTTCAAACCCTTGTCTCACATGTCAAAATAGCAATATAAACAAAACAAAAATACTTTATTATTTATTCATGTTAATTTTTTATTATTTAAATCAAATATGTATTTCGATTAGCACAACATTTCACAATTTCTACATAATAGATTCCTGCAATCCCATAACCTACGCTTTTTGTTCCTGTGTTTTAAAAATATAGTTTTTCACTTCTTACTCTCGCTATTCTTGTCATTTTTCTATTCCACCGTTTTGGAATCCTTGGTTCCAAACAGACCCTAAAGTGTACACTCACCTGAGTATGAGAAAATGTCATTAGAATTTGGTTGTTTCCTCTTTTTGCATACATTCACATTCACTGTTCATCATTAACTGTAACAATGACATCTCCAAGTTCTTTGCGTATAAATAAATATTAAAAGGTAGGTTAAATATAAAGAATGAACAAGAAAAGAGGTTTTACCCATCATGTTGCGTTGTGTTTAAACTGCTGTACAATTGGCCATGAGATTACATATAGGTTTGACCATTTATAGATGCTAAGTTCCATAATAGTTGAGGCTATATCAATATATCTCTGCACTCCAAGTAGCTGATTTTTTTATACTGGTCAAATGATCAATGTTAATAGAGAAAAATCATTATTAGATCACATAATGTAAACACTTACGCAATATAAACTCACCTTATACAATTTTTCCGATGGTAGCTAGCTCTTGCCTTAGCCCATTTCTCTTTTTACTTTTCCTCTGGTAAGTTTGCATTGTTTTCCTTCGTCATTTTCCTCTTATGCTCTTTAAGACATATCTCACATCCTCTGTGCATAAAAATATTCATACAACACCTGTATGAATGAATATGGTTTTCTTGAATTTGTAACTGACAGAGAACAAAAGACAACATCTATTGGAAGTAGCTAAAGTGAAAATAGAATCACAATCCAATAATACAATCATGGATGGGCGGGCCTCCTAATTATACAGGTACATACAAGCCAAGTTGTAGGCAAGCAGAGCTCCTATAGGAATCCTAATACAATTACGTCTGACATAAAACACCAGTGAAAATACTAACAATTATGTTCTTTACCCTACTATATGCAATGTAAGTCCTAATACTATATGTACTTTACACTACATATGTAGCCACAAAATATTATAGAATGACACAAAAACCTCCAAACCATCTAGGCATGAAAGCCACCGGTAGTCTTCAGTATCGACAAACGTGAGCGAAGTGTGCATTGATCGATCCAAACAACTTGTTTGAACATAGATAACGCTAAAGAACTCATGAGTATGCTGGTTCACGACTCAAACGACGTCCGTCGGGGAGCCAGGCGACGGGGCCGTGGTGGTGCAGGTCGACGGAGAGGATAGCGCTAGGGCGTCCAAGCCAGGGCAGCGCAGGTCGCCAGGGACTTGGGGCTAGGTTGGCGCACGGGCGAGGCAACACAGCCGCGCAGGTCGCCTAGGAGCCGAACAACGGGGCGGTGCAGGTGGCCTGGAGTCTCGTGCGAGATGCAAGGGAGTCTCGTGCATGCAAATCAGGAAGGTTACCTCGTGCAAAATCTAGATGGCAGGTTATCACCTCGTGCATGCAAATTGGGAAGGTCACAAAATTAGGAAGGTGGCAATCAAGGTAACGCGTTGCTCTCATTGATACTTTCTAACAAAATAAAGGGTGAGTATGGGATAGAAAATAGGTGAGAAAAAAAGCAAGGAAAGGGTGAAAACATTTTGCAGCTACTTGTCCTTTCCACCCCTTTTCAACTTTTCTCAACCTGCGCAGTGGGGCCAGCGTCAGGGGTATAGGTGGCTTTCATAGGTAAAAAAGGTATAGCGAAAACTCGCTCTTTTATAGCGTAGATTTCCAACTTTTCTTAACCTGCGCAGTGGAACCAGCGTGAGGAGTATAGGTTGGCTTTCATAGGTAAAAAAGATATAGCGAAAACTCACTCTTTTACAGTGTAGATAGATAGACTTGACACTGATTTTTTCCTCTTGATGGCTGACTTCAACCTTTTTTTTTGAAACGAACCAGGCAAAAGAGCTATCGATTATATCAATATAGAAAAAAAACCCAAATTGGGCAACAACAAAACATCACACCAACTCAACGCACCAATCAACGCAACTAGCCGGCTGGATTGGGACTTCAACATGGCAAACACTCACCGCCAAAACAAAGCACGTGCCCAATCTAGACAAGACGCGAGCTTCCAAAGCGACAACTCCAGTGAGGAGCGCGACACCACAGGCGGCGCCGCCGCCCGACCCTAAGGTCAGGGTTTTCACCCCGGAACACGATGCATAGCGGGAAAAGAGGTGGAACGACGATGCTTCCAAGGAAGTAAACAGCACCCGAAGGTGTCGCCATCGTCAACACGGTGAACGGGCAAGGCTTTCGCCACCACCACCAAACCCAATGCACACCGAAAGCTGCAAACAAACCCCAGGTCCTGCGCCTACAAAAGAAGAAGCTTCCGCCGCATCTCAAAACTGCCAGTACAACAAGAGGCGCAGACCACACCGAAGGTAGGACCGATGCCTGGGGGGGTGAATTAGGATTTCTAAAAACAAGGCTCACTAAAAACTACAACTACTAAGCAAAACCTATGCAAGTAATTCTAGGTAAGTGCACTAAAGTTTTGCTAAGTGCTGTGGCCGAGTCTTGCAACCTAGTTCCACCTAGACACTAATCTATTAAGCTAGTCTAGGAAAGTAAACACATAATTGCAAGAAAGTAAATGCGGAATCTAAGGAGATGAGATAGAGAATGCAAATTCCCGTAGACGATGACGGTGATGGCACATGATGAGGACACGGCGATGTTTTTCCCGAGGTTCGGGGAGACTCGCAGCGACCTTGATGCCAACCGCTGACGCCACCACCCTGTTGCAGCCCGCCGCGCCTTGCCTCAACCAGAACTGATCTTCGGACATCGCACCCGGCGAGACGCCGCCCGTAGCCAAACATGCCGAAGCCGCCGATACTGCCCATCTGGGCAGCCACCACCCCAACCGCGAGGCACCACTACGCCACGCCGCCGCTCCACCGCATGATGACGCTGTAGGGGCCCGACAGCCACGCCGTCGTCCACCGCGATGCGCACCATACTCGCATCGTCGGAGCGCTACCAGTGCGCCGCCGGACCCCAGCGGCCACACCGCAGGACCCCGTAACACCTCGCTGCCGCCTATCGGGACTGCCGCCCCGGGGCACAGCGCATCACCCCTTCCTCGACGGGGCCACCATGATGCAGATCCGGCGAGGATGCCGGATCCACCCCAAACATGGCCGCCGCCGGCAAGGGATGGCCAGGGGAAGAGAGAGCTCCATATACCAAACCCGGCCTGGCTGGAACCGGACGAGGGGCCACCGGAAGTGGCCTCCGACGACGCCCCGGGTCGAAGGAGGGTGCAGGGACGGGCAAATGAGCGGCGCCGCCGCCGACCTAGCGCCCCCGCAACCAGCCAACGGAGCGCCAATGGAGGCGCAAGTCTTGGCGCAGCAGCGCTCCACTGCCGCACAACCCCCCACGCCCGGCGGCGCTTCCCCCGGAAGCCCCACGCCTAGGGCGGAGGACACCCAGATCCGCTAGCAAGACAACGCTCCAGGACAAAATGGCATTGCCACCACCATCCTACCACCTGCCGGAGGTCCTGCGGCGTGCTCCGGCGGCGGCGAGATGGAGGGGAGGGGGAGAGAGGTGGGTGGTGGCGTGTCCCACCCATGTCGCCCGTGAGGAGCTACGCGGTGGCGTATGCTAGCGCCTAGGTTATTCCGAGCCGCCACTACAAAATTGCACTTCTCGTTATTGTGTGCATGCTAATCTTCCTGCAATGGTTAGTGAGGATAATGTTACCCTTTTGTAATATTATCTATAAGCTTTTGGTGTTTCCAATGATAGCTAGTGTTGTCACGCAGATTAAGAGAGAATTCCTTTCTTGGCCCTAAATAAAATCTTGGTTTTTTTTTTTTTTGCCTAAAAAATTTTTTACTTGCCTACTTGACCTCAAAAATTTTTCCTCTTTCTTTCTCGACACTTCTGTTATTTCAAAGGTCCAACGATGTTAACTGTAGCATGAAAAGACATTTGTGCCCTTGGCTCAAGTCGTCAGCCTCGGCAGTGCTTGCGTCGGCTCACCCAGGCTGGAAGCTCGCGCCGGCAGAGCCACCACCCGTGTCCCTGCAGCCTAGCCCCCTCGCCACGTTCCTCCTCGGGTGCGCATTCAACGGCACAACCGTGAACATGGCCATGCATGCTCATCCTGGGATGCGTGCTGTTCGGCGTCGGCATGGGATTCGCCAACCAGCCACTGCAGGAAGAATCCACACAATTTTCGGCGGCCAATTCCCACCGAAAATAAGCCTTTTTCCGCCAAAAATATTCACGGACGCGGCGTCAGCGAACACGCCTGCGCCACACTTGTGTCGGCGGAGCTTACGTCGTTGTCCTCACGTCTCTGGCCTCGCTGGCGTCCATGCCGGCGCGTGCTCACGGTGGCAGCGGACGCGCCGTCGCCGTCGTCGTCACCCACATGTCACCGGCCTCACCGACGTCCGCAGCGGCAGCAGACGCGCTCGCGCTCGCATCGCATAGGCAGAGCCCTCGCCCTCGCCCTCCCGTTGTGGCCTTGCCTGCACTCGCGCCGCCGCCTCGCCCAGCGTCCGCGCCTCGACCCGTCAACCGTGCTCGCTAGAGAGAGGTAAGAGACAGAGAGAGGAAAGAGGTGGCTTACGGGTGGGACCAGAGACAAAATTGTCTTTTCCCTCCAACCTCAATGGAAACCCTAATAGAATCTACACTATTAGGTCCCAAATCGCAGTTTGCAAAGGGTTGGAAAGGGGTGGAAAGGTCCAAAATCCATAGATGTAAAATGTTTCATCCACTTTCTCTCTTTATTTCTCACCTCATTTTATACCCATACCCACCTGTTACTTTCATTCCCTTGGTTTTAACGAGAAAGGAATGACGCCAATCAATCAAGTGTTCTTCCTTTTAATTGTATTTTTTTTCTCCTTCTTTTAGCCTGCTTGATCATCTCACAATACGTGCGTATTGCACGTACATCTATGCCAGTGGATAGAAATGTCAAAGAAAAAACCGGGTAAAATTTTTAGGTCACGTAAGGAATAAAAAAAAAATTTGGATCAAGTAAGGAACTAGCGAAATTTTTTAGGCCAACTGGGTAATTTTCTCATTTTACTACTGGAGAAGCTGCACACATCGTATCATGACACGGTGCTCAAGGTGACCTCTCATGGAGTGGTGTTGCTGGAGAGATGGTCCTCGGTCTATCTCCTAGTAGCCGAAATTTATGTCAGACTGCTCCTGTTTGTACTTCTCATAGTCATCGTTTTCTTTTACCAACGTAGATATACGTGCAGTATGCACGTATTGTGAGATAATCGAGTAGGCAATAGAACGGAAAAAAAATTAGAATTAAAAGAAAAGAAGTCTGATTGATTGGCTCATTCCTTTCTCATTAAAACCAAGAAAAAAAAGTAACACGTGGGTGTGAGTATAAAATGAGGTGAGAAATAAAAAGAGAAAGTGAATGAAACATTTTGTATCTATGGGTTTTGGGACTTTTCACCCCTTTCTAACCTTGTTCAATCTGCACAGTGGTACCAGCGTGAGGGTATACCTATATATTTTTAGGTAAAATTTTTTTTTTTAGAGAACTCGCTCTTTGATAACGCAGTTTCTCTTCGGTCCAGAACGTGTAATGTATTTAGTTTGTTTCGTTAGGATTATTATATGCCACTTATGTGATAAAAAGTCATATCAATTTTACGTTATAAAAAAGTATACACTACCTAATAAACAAAACTAACAGTACATATGCATGCATGTTTAGATATGGGTATCAAGAGGATACAATATGAAGATAAATATAAGGGAGATTGGTGTTTATACCCCTGCTAGCGACTTCAATAGTGTTTTGCCTTCATTTTTAAAACTTTGTAATTTTACTCCTGTATTTTTAAAATGAAGACTCCGTATACCCCTATTTCTAACCCTGTTAGATGCGTCTAGACTAAACTATTTAAAACAAACAGAAAAACCCTTTGAAATAGGGGAATAGGCTAGAAGCTCCTTGTCTTTTCACCCACAACCCACTGGAGTGATACCGGTGAAAATCCAGGTGCGATGTGGCCTGTGGCGTGACATAGGGAGACTCGGTAGCGACGACACAGTTGCCTGCGCATGACCCGGCGCCGGCACGAATAGAGGTATTATAACAATACATTACAAAAAATAGGGGCAAATTCGTATGGTCATGAGGTGTTTGGCACCAAAATTGGTATTGTTAAGAAACGTCAACGGAACAGGGGTAAACTCTATCTTTGATTTAAAAACGTAGGGGTAAATTCACAAAGTTTAAAAAATGAGGGCAAAATCGCTATTAGACTACGAAGTGTGGGCATAAACACAAAAGCCCCTAAATATAAATATAATAATTGGTGCAAGGGAAAAATATGCACAAAATGATTGAAGCTTAATGATGTTTATCAAATAATGCTTTGCAACACAATCACATGTCTTAGATGTCCTTATGTTGTTATTAAAAGAGAGTAATTTGTGTCAAATTAGTAATCTCATCACAGGAATAACACTCAACAATGTATAAACAACACTAACTATAGAATGCTCAGAGAGGCTTTGTGTTTCCGTGGCTATAGAATGCTCGGAGAGGCTTTGCTTCCCGTGGGCAGGGGGAAGCCTGCCTCCATGCTGCTCTCTCCATCATATCTCCTCGTACTGCTTTGCTCAAGCATCGGAGATCTTAAAACCTGAGGAGGTTTGGATGCACGAGAGCCTTCGGCTGTCCAGCAGCGCCTTGGCAGACGGACGCGTGTCGTCAGCACATTTGCGAAAAGGCCCTCATATTTTAGAAAAATCAACCCGCAATCCATCCCATCTGCGAGGAACAGTAAACACATTCGTATATTTTCTACGCCAAACCCTGATGTAAAACTTATCGGAGATCTTAAAACCTGAGGAGGATTGGATGCACGAGAGCCTTCGGCGGTCCAGCAGCGCCTTGGCAGATGGACGCGTGTCGTCAACACATTTGCGAAAAGGCCCTCATATTTTAGAAAAATCAACCCACAGTCTATCCCATCTGTGGGGAACAGTAAACACATTCGTATATTTTCTACGCCAAACCCTGTTGTAAAACTTATTTCAACACGAAGAAGAGAAAATTCGAGATCATCGCATTTTTTTCACGAACCACCCCGTGGGCGATTTTTGGAGAGCCCCCTGTCCTGCTCTGAGCCCTAGCCCCTGTCTCATGCCACCGTATCTCCTTCCCTCTGCTCCCCGCCGCCGCCTCCTTGCTGCTTGGGGCGCTCATGGCGAGGTCACTGGCGGGGCCGCCGTTCACGAGCGCATGGACAACACGTACAACCTTGGCCCGATTAGGTCACGCCTACCGTGGATTCGGCCATCAGATCTCCGCCTATTCCGCGATATTCTCCCACGCGGTCCAGCAACATGGATAGATTAGCGACGCGGCAAGCCATGCGGATGCGGACCAGCCATAGGGCTAGCATCCTTGTGTGTCGTCCTGGATGGGAAGCCAACGATGGATCTCGGCGTCCTCTCTCCTGCTGCTCTGCCAGGTTTAGTCAACCACACCAATACACTGTTGATTGCCGGCTTGAAGGCCTTGCCTGGCTGCCGGTTTTTCTGGGGCTAACCTTGTCTTCTAGGTTCAACATCTCACCAACCAATCGTTTTTTGGCTAATGCTCATCTACTCCGCTGGAATCATACCGCATATGAACAAAAAGTTCTAGCGCATCTCATAAGGTAATCAATACAGATCTCATACGGTTTAAATGTGTTTGGTTCCACCCTTAATGGCTCTTCTATCACTTACGTATACGAATAAATTAGAAGCACAGCAACAACCTATATGACCTGACTATGATTTTGCTACCATTTACTCATTGTCTCTGCCGAGTGATAATATTCTGCTATTGAAATTAGCTTTTCACCTTGGTTGTGCGTTTTCATCATGCCAGCTTCTAGAGCAATCTATGTTATTTGCTCTTAACCTGTTGTTCAGTGTTCAGGACAGCATAAATATTTCCTCGTGCCCATGTAACGGAAAAGGCAAATTCCATTCCTATCACTTGGCAATCTAGCAAGAACATGGTAAAAGGTATCGTAGATCCTATTCTGTTCTATCTATGTTGTTCAGATAATACGAGTAATTTCATCAGATCTATGCTTAAATCAAATTCGACACTGTTTTCCTCAAGTCCATATCTCCTTATGATCCACCACATGATTGGTGTGGAGTGGGCTGCCTAGCATAAATACTGACGTTTTTTTTGACAAAGGCACTCCATATAGATTTCATAAAGAAATACACTGACATATGGTATTGTGCTGACCTATATATGGTTCTGAATATCTCAGCTCTTGAATGTTACTTATGAATATTTTCCTATGTCCAAAATAATAACTGTAATTTTTTGTCAACGATAGCGACCTATTGACTGATGTAACAAAATGTTCCATTGAACAAGCTGTGTGATGAATGGCTCAAATATGAATAAAAAATTTGGGATCTAAACGCATATATTTGTGTTTACCTTAGGAGGCTTGATTCCCACCCGAAGAAAGAGTTCAGGGTTCATACGTGGCAAATCAATGGACTCCCTGAGCTCTCTAATCTGATCAGACAAACCGCCTACAGCAGAGTAACTAACATTCCCTGCATCTTCTTGAAACATTTGGATTCAGAATAGAGCAAGTAGTGCATTATGAGTGATGGCTCAATGGAATCGTCATTATGCTTCTTTGGTGAGTTTTTTTTAATCCTCTAGCTCAGTGAAAGTAATCATAATAATTATTTCTGCTGTTCTGTTGTTTGGGGTGTTGATGCAAAGCTGAGCTACTACACATTGGCCTTCTGTGGAGATGGCATCAGCAGGTGTAGCCCTGTCTGGGTGCAAGAACAACGGTAGCGCAAGCATTGGAACAGAGAAGTTGCAGGATTGGATGAACGAGCTAAAGATTAGAGATGATAAGGTGATGATGAGTGGACTCGTTGCTTTGGCCTAATTTCATTTGTTCCAGATTACATGAAAATGGGGCGCGGTTGTAGCATTTGACTTGAATTGCAAATGCAGAAGCTGAAGCGACCATTATTATGGGAAAGGCACAGAAATTGGGCACATAATGTAATGGCTACTGGCGGCAAGAATGGTCAACCAAAACAGGTGAGTGATATTACTGCATTTTATCAGGATTTATCGTCTACTACACATGTTTTTAGTGTGTTCATGAATCTAATAATTGAAAGCCAAGACCATGATGCAATGTGCTACTTTTTTTTTTTTTTGCATATTGCCAACATCATCATAATGCTAGCTTATAAGATTGTGCAATCTAATTGTCCTGATCAAGTTGTCATTTACGTTTTATATAATAATATGTGTTTATTGGTTGCACTTGCAGACAGTGAGCTACATGGCTGAGCGCACTGTAGGCCAAGGTTCTTTTGGTATTGTCTTCCAGATTAGTTGTGACAACTTAGGCAGCTACCTGTACTATTTCTATCCAGGGCATTGTTTACATATTTTTTATCTTCTGTATCTTGAATAATATAAAGCCTTCCGTGTTCAGTTATTGGGTAATCATATGTCTCTGCTTATTTGCAATGTCATTTCACCTTTTCATAGGCTAAATATTTGGAGACGGGTGAGATTTTTGCCATAAAGGAGGTTCCTTCACGATAAGCGTTACAAGGACTGGGAGCTGCAGACTATGCGCCTTGTTGACCACCCTAATGTTGTTGCTTTGAAGCGTTTTTTTTCTTTTCAACAACATAGAAAGATGTGATTTATCAAAACTTGGTTCTAGAGTATGTGCCTAAGACTGTTCATTGAGTTGCGAAACATCACAACAAGATGAACCAACGAATACCACTTATTTACATGAAGCTGTATATGTACTAGGACTCCAGGAGCCAAATGTGTGTAACCATAAAATGCATTCTTGACAAGGAAAGTGACCTGTATATAACCATTCCGCTGTAAAATTATTAACATTTACTGCCAATTGAGCTATAAAGCGTTCTTCTTTTCTATTTATCAATGGTTTGAATGATTAAGCAATTGCATGATGCAATTTATACAAATAATAATAATATTATTATATACTATATGTTGGTAGAGCGCCCGATAGGGCGCTTTATTTTCTAGTGTTAGTGAAAGGGCATGCAATCCTTGATGGCGACAACATGAGGCCCTTCATGCTCATTTGATTTTTTTTCTCTCCTCACTCATCATAGATGGTGAGGCAAGTGGGGCGTATTTTTTTTAACCCGCAACAGCTAATGGGCTGGGCAAGGGCCATGTTTTTACCCAAAACCGACTCAACCCAACTCTACAAAACTTGACGCAACCTAAAAAACCGACCTGATGCGTCCTTGGGAGTGTGCGGGCTAACTCACCCCGTTGCTAGGTACAGGTCGAGTGCGGACCATCATAAAGAACTCACGACCCAACTTGACTTGAGGCTTGAACAGGTCTAGCAGACACCAATGGGGCATAGATCTAAGCAAGGAAAGACATATTTGTGCCTTGCTGTTCTAGATCTATGTATCTTGAGCTCTATTAGCGCCCATGAATGCGACATTGGCACGTCAAATAGTGGTATGTATGGCTAGATGTAGTGGGCATATGTTGGCCACTGTGGCTCTCATGCATAGTGTGTAGTGTTTGTGCATGGCACGTTGCATGTCATCGCTCGCACTGCTCATTGCTCACAAGGGATAAAGAAGTATATTTTAGCTTGTCGAAAAATATAAGGACAATTGGTTCCACGAGCTAGCTGGCCTAGCTTTGCCATGCTTTTGCGGCGTATGCAACAAGGGGCTTGACCGTAGGTAAGCCAAATTTGCTCTCTCCTAAAAGCAAAGTTAACCTTGTCCACACAAGCTCCAAAGCAACCAAGTAAAGGAATCAAACGCACATGTTTCACTGTTAACCTGGCTAGGCAAGGTAATAAGGGGCAAGCAACAAGGGGCTTGACCGGGTTGGACCGCAGGAGAGCTAAATTTGCTCTCTCCTAAAAGCAAGGCTAACCTTGTCTACACAAGCTCCAAAGCAACCAAGTAAAGGAACCAAATGTACACGTTTCTCTGTTAACCTCAAGGTAATAAGAGGAGACAAGCAAAGGTTTTGGATCTTTTGCTCAATCTCGCCTAGTCTTGCTTAGCAACGATATGTGTTTGGTAGTAGATAAAAATCTTGCTTTGCTTGGCTAGCTTTCCTCTCAAAGCAAGGAAATTCTTGCCTGGCTAGGAGAGCCAAATCCGTTCTCCTACATCAGTGAGGTGCCTTGTGTTGTGTGTGGTACCTCATTTATTGCTCAGACATTACATGCATGCCTGCCTGGCATCTTGAGCTCCTTGTGTTAAAAAGTTCGAAACGCATGTACGGTGGACCATCAAGCTTTCACACCAGAAACACAACCAAACATTTCTTTTCTTTTTTACTTTACCTTGCCTCTCCTCCCCTTACTCCGTGGCTAGGCAAAACAATGTTTAACAAATGATACAAGATCACAAAGAATGTGGTCAAAGTGCTAGGCCACTACAAGGAACGTCATAGTTTTCGTCGGCCAGGAACCGACGAAAACAGGAACAAAACCAACGAAAAAGGCTGTTTTCGTCGGTTTTCGGCCTGTTTTCGTCGGTTTCTGGCCGACGACGTATATTTGACGAAAAAATAACTAACTTTCGTTGGTCGCCTTTTTTCGTCGGCCTCCACTGGCTCACGAAAGCTAGGCTCCCGCCAGGGTACACGTCACCCCTCCCTACTTTTCGTCGGCCGGCTAAACCGACGAAAACAAAGTGCCACGTGGCAGGCGCTGAGTGCGGCTCCAGGCATGTTTTCCTCGGCACCATGGGCCGAAGAAAACAAGGTGGTACCTTTCGTCGGCCCGTACCTACCTAGCCGACAAAAGTTATTTAGGTTATTTTTCGTCGGCCAATCAAACCGACGAAAATTATATACGCTACATTTCGTCGGCCGCTTATATGCTGACGAAAGATGATCCGTCCACCACCCCAGAATTGGCTGTTTTTCACTAAAATTCACAGTTCATAAACATATATCATTCAAACATCATCAATTAATGAACAGAATTACATTCTCAAGCCAAATCACAATTGTCCATAGCACATTAAGTCGAAATCACAACTGTCCATACAACATTAAGTCCAAAACACAAGTGTCCATACAACATAAGTGTTCAAGGTCCATTGCACATCACAAATTCATACCACTTAAACCATAGTAGTCCAACACAAGGTCATCCATTGCACAATGAAAAGGACAAGCATACATACGAAGTCCTCTCACATCACATGAGGCTCATCAGGGTTGTGGCTGCTACCTCCAGAGGCAAACAAATTGTTAACAAAGTTGATAGCTCTGTCGGTCTCCTGAAACACAACAATCATAGATAGCCCTCTTACACCACATGTTGTATATGCATGACTTAACCATCCTCGAAAACGACAAGTGACACACTAACCTCTGTCCCAAGTGCTGCTAGTGCCGCAGGTGGAGTTCCCACTACATTGGATGCATTCACCCCCGATCCGTACATAGATTGTGGAAATATGAACTTCATGCATTTTTTAGCTAAAGTGACCACAGCTGCCCCTTTGTTAACAAGTTTGGCTAGCATTGCTAAATATAGCTAATCTAGTTGGAGTTTGCTAGATTGACATAGTTGGAGTGTGGCTAGCGTGCGTACCTGAGCTGCTGGAGAAAACACTGGAGGTGAGGGCCACTGTGGCTGTTTTGGAGGAGGTCCAAGTGAGGGACACACGATGGTGACTCCCTGTGCCGCTAATGCTGCCTGTAAAAAGGATCGTGTTAGTATTATATATATATATATATATATATATATATATATATTGACAATTCACATTTACAATATAAATCATTGTCACCTACTTGAATTGTCTGTTGCTGTTGTGCAATTATGTTCAAGTAGTACTGTTGCGATTGCCTTTGGTATTCCATTTGCTGCCTCTGGTATTCCTCCTGCTGCTTTTCGTATTCCCGACGCTATCTTAGCTCCTCTTGCATCCTCGCCATCTCCGTAGCTTGCACTGAGGACGCACGGCTGCCAGAACCCGACCCTCGTGACGAAGACGCCGCCTGAGCTCGCAATTCCGTCGAGTTTATCAATCCATTGAACAAAGGGTACCTAGAACGTGTCAATCAATCCATCAGATCAACATGATTAAGATTGGCAATCAGACAACTATAAATCACAATCAACGAATTCAAATCATATCACCGTCCATGGGGCTTCTCTCGCTCAACAGCGTGCACAGCTACGGGGTCTATTGGTTTATGCCTCCAATCATCGTCTTCGCCATGCCGGCTCGTCACTTCCTTTGCATAAGACTCCTGTAATGCATGCTTGGGGTTAGAGCTTGACAATGGAATAAAACTCGAACTATGGCTGCCTCGGTGCGGAGTAGATCAGGTTGCGAGGGATCTGGACCCTTGTGACATTGGACATACACCTCGATGTCACTTGGTGCCACACCGTTTTTTTCGGCCTGTAACTATGAATTAGCCTACATATAATGTTCAATATGCTTGAAGAGATTGAGTAAGCCTCATATTACCATGCGTTTTGCCTTACGAATATGTCCGTCACCGCCATAATTATGTCCCGGCTCTTTACCTCTATTTCCCCTTTTTGACTTTGAGCGTTCGATCCATTCTTCGGAAGCCCATAGCCGGCAAAGAGCCTGGTATGCTTGTGGCTGATCTTCCATCCATTTGGGAGTGACCTGTAGAAAGATGATAATTTATTGAGACAAGATAAACGTCACTTCATCTACCTTCGCATACTCATCCTCTTTTAGGTATATTTCTGCAGCTCCCAGCGATTGGTTCATTGGAATTCCTTTAACCTCCTTGTAGTATGCACAGATTGCTTGTATGCGAACTTTGTTGAAGGAATCCCTAACCACCTTGGCTGCATTGTGGTTGAAGACCTTGCGGGTATGCTCAGCATCACATCCTTCAGCCAATTGAAAAAGTTTCTGCAACAAGTTAACAATTAGTGATCATATATATGATTTACATATGTACCGACAGATGTAACAAAACATACCCAAAACTCAGCCCATACTCTTCCCTGCTTGTCTTTATAGTCGCCATCCACTTTCAGCTTGTAGCTTAGTGCTTCCAGTTGGTGGCTACGATCTCCCCACCTCCCGGCTTAGTGACCATTCCAGGATAGTGCAGGCGGCATATATAACCCAAGACCTTGTTCACCCGGGTGTGGCTACCTGCACCTGTGAAACTCAAATCCTCCCAATAACTGCAATACAAATTACATCAGCTTACTTAATTTCTAAGAAAACGATAACTAAAGTGGCAAATATTGATACTCTTACCAATCGCCAATTGCCCTTATCCTAATCCTTTGTTCTGGTCGTGCTGGCACCGGAGAAGGACCCACCATATGGCTCTTCCTAAACTTTCGAAGACGCCCAACAGGCGACCCACCGAGGTCCATATCCATCGGGTCTCCCTCCTCTTATGGCTGCCCATCCCCATCCGCACCCGCCTCGCCATCGCCATCGCTATGCCCACCCCAATCCCCATCTCCATCCCCATGCCTATCCCCATGCCCAGCCCCAGCCTCAGCCTGTCTAGTGTGCTGCACCACCTCATCATCATCACTGTCCTCATCCTGTAGAAGTGTAAGGAATAAGTACAGAGTGTTGTTACAGAGACATACTGTAACCAAATAATTACATAATCACTTTGTTACCTCGTTTCTTTGAAGTGCAACAGTGTGCCCTTTCAATTCAGGCGCGACGTGCCTCAACAGCTCCTCTCGCCTAGTGTTCCCTGAAGAAGAATCCCGAAACAAGAAATCCTCGCGGTGCGAACCAGGTAGTACCTTGCTCACCGCCTTCAGAAAACCCTTGGCTGTCTTTTTCATTTTACCTGACATCCTGCAAAACTTGAACAAGTCATTAGTTAGTGTAAAATGTAGTGAAGAAATGAACAAGACAATAGTTAAATAAAGGTAAGATGAACAAGACAATAGTTAAATAAAGGTACAATGAACAAGACAATAGTGAATCAAAGGAATGAGCATTTACATGTCAAAATTCATCAATGTCTCGATTAAGAAGTGCCCTCCCTTTTAACTGCTTCCACGTAACCTTTTTCTTCATTTGTTGTCGTTTCCTTTTTGTGGGTGTTGGTATTGTAATGTGATTAGGGTCTCCAACTAATGAGTCATGTCCAACAACAGTCTCTACATGAAAAGTGCTTGGCAACTCTTCTTCTTGGTAAACCTCATCAACCTCACTAGGTACCGGCACACCTTCACGATAATCACCAACATCAGGAATAAATAGAAGTTCACGAGAATTCACTTTGTATACTACCCACCAAGCCTCCAACTTTTCGCATGGATATGGCATATAATACACCTGTTGAACTTGGTGTGCAAGTACAAAATTGTCATGACCACTTAGTAGTTAGTTGTGTTTGACTTCGACCATCCCAAACTCGTTTTGACAAGTATTACCATGTTTGTTGTCGAACCACTCACAATCAAACATTACTACTTTGAGTCTCTTATTACCGATAAAAGTAAACTCTAGGATATCCTTAATGATCCCGTAGTAATCGCTTTCATGGCCTTCTGCATCGGCTGCCGTTACCACAACTCCTGTATTAACTGTGGCGGCAAGTGGCCGAACAGCTTCAAACTTAGTAGATCGGAAACGAAACCCGTTGATGTCATACCGACCATAGCTTTTGACCGTAATGGATCCAAGAGCCATCTGTTTAAGGTCCTCATGTATTTTTTCTCTTTTTCTACATAGCACTGTCATGAACATTTCATAGTAAGGTTATATATTATTAGAACATAAAATCAAAAGAATAATACGACAAGAATTTACTTTATCTCTCCACCAGCCGATGAAATGTTGCCCTCCTTTTAATCCATCTCGTCGCATTTTATCTAATTGTTTGGCTATTGGTGGATTCTTATGTTTCCAGTTTTGGTTATCGAACTCACTGCATGTGAATGTATGGAATGAGATATATCTAGAGCAACTTAACTACGCATATAAGCACATAAGTAGCACTTACGTGAAATAAGCATCCATCTCCTCCATGTTGCTGTACATGTAGATCATGTAGCCCTTTTTTCACTGATAGTGTAGTAGTAGGCCGTTGATCTGCCCACAGTTGTGCCGCCACACTGTTCTTGAAAAATGGAGAGATCACTAGTTGGTGCTTCTTCACCAACATTGTACCGCAATGTAGGTGGTAGGACATTATGTTCCTCTGCAAAGTACACACTTGTAAAGTATGCTATCTCCTTCAGCGAAAACGCTTCAGCGATGCACCCTTCAACTTTTGCCTTATTGCCAACCATTGCTCTAAGGTTCTTTAGAGACCTTTCAAGTGGATACATCCACCTATATTGCACAGGTCCGGCTACCTTAGCTTCATATGCGAGATGAATCAAGAGATGCTGCATTGGATTGAAGAATCCATGAGGGAATATTTTCTCCATCTTGCATAAAAGCACAGGTGCCTCCTTTTCTAGCTTCTCCATCATCTCTCTCGTGATCTATTTAGCACAAAGTTGGTGATAGAAATGCCTCAGCTCACCTGATACCCCCCACACATCATCTTTAAGATAACCTCGAAACATGACTGGCAAGAGCCTTTCCATTATTATGTGCTAATCATGGCTCTTTAGCCCATTAACCTTCACTGTCTTCACATTCAAGGCACGTCTGAAGCCAGCTACATAGCCATCGGGAAATTTAAGTTTTTTCATCCACCTAAGCACTTCTTTTCTCTCCTTAGGCAAAAGACAAAATGGAGCTCGTGGTTTACCACCATTACTTGTGAGCTCGAGGGTTGGCCTATTACATATCTCAGCTAAGTCTTTTCGGGCTTTCAAGTTGTCTTTTGTTCTATCGCTTATATCCATACAAGTGCTAAAGATGCTTTCAGCAATGTTTCATTCTTGGTGCATTACCTCAATGTTGTGCATCAATTTCAGTGCCGGCACATAAGGTAGCTCCCACAAAGAACAAATATGAGTCCAATTGTGCTCCTCTCCGAACCCTGCAAACACATTATTGCCATCAGGGTCTGGAGCCAGTGCACTCAGCTTAGCAGCAATTTCTTCCCCACTAAGACTCTTTGGCGGGCCCTTCGTGATAATCGTATCCTTCGTAAAAGCGTCCTTTTCAAACCGAAAGACATGATTCTCATCGAGCCAACACCTATGGCAATCGAAGTAACAAATCTTTCCACCAAAGGTAAGACGAAAACAATTTGTCTCCGCACCACAAATTGGGCAGGTCAATCTCCCATGGCAGCTCCATCCAACAAATATACCATATGCCATGAAGTCAAGCACCGACCATAGATATGCAACTCGAAGTTTGAACTTCTGTTTCTTGTGATTGTCATACGCTTCTATGCCTTTCCGCAACTCCTTCAACTCTTCAATCAGAGGTTTCAGCATGACATTCAGACGGATGCTAGGATGCTTCGGACCAAGTATGATGAGGCACAGGAACATAAACTCATATTTCATGCAAAGCGCGGGTGGAAGGTTATATGGAATAGCAAAGACAGGCCAACAAGAGTATGATGCGGCTGTTATCTTGAATGGTGTGAAGCCATCAGTCGCCAACCCAATTCTAACATTTCTAGCCTCACTAGCAAACCCTGGATCAAAGCTGTCTAGAGACTTCCATGCCTCACTATCGGATGGGTGCACCATCACTCCTTGCTTTTCATGTTTCCTTTCCTTGTGCCAGGTCATGTGTTTGGTTGTTTTCTTAGAGAGAAACAACCGTTTCACTCGAGGTGTAATAGGCATGTAACAAAGTTGCTTAACTGCAACGTTCGTCGTCACCTTCTCACAATCTTCGTTTACAACCTCGACATACCTAGACTTTCCACACTTTAGGTACTTTGTCTCGTTTTTATTCTCCTTCCAAAAAAGCATGCAATTGTTCTCACACACATCAATCTTCTCATAATTCATTCCAAGACCATTAAGCAACTTCTTTGCCTGGTACATATCTTTGGGCATCTTATGATCCATAGGGAGAAGGTCCGTGATCAAGTTTAGGATCGCGTTGAAACAGTTATTTGAGAAGGCATACTTAGACTTAATGGCCATGAGTCGGGTCACAAAAGCTAGGAGGCTCACTTTCGTGTGTCCATGCAGCGGCTCTTCCGATGCTCTCATGAGCTTGAAGAAAGCTTCAACCTCGGGTGTTGGTGGATCCTCATAGTTGAGGTCAAACTCAGGCCTTAAGGCATCAAGCATCTCGTCCATTCTGTCCTCACCAGGCCTATCATCTTCCTCCTCTTGCACTGTAGTTGCGGCCTGAGAAACACACTCTCCGTGGTGTGTCACAATTCATAGCTTGCCATGAATCCAACGCCACACAGGTGCAGAGACATCTATCTTCTGGTCTGAGCGTAACGGTTGCGACAGTCGCTGCATGGGCACTTCACCTTGTCACAACCACCAGACAAAGAGAATGCACGATCAACGAAATCTGTAGCTTTCTTCACCCATTCAGCAGAGTGAGCGCCTCCTTTATGCCAACCTTCGTACATCCATCTTCGGTCTTCACCCATAGCTAATGAAGTTATACATTAAATTCAATATTCAATCAATAAGACCTACTCATTCAAATATGTCACGGCCCTACATCTATAGGAAAAGAATGTCCTAAAACCCACCCAAGAGTGGCCGACACAGTACAGATCTATGAAAAGCCGGCAGGGGGCAAACGAAATTTCGGCAGCATAACCCCACTGTTCTCTAATTGCACGCCCAGATATAGTGCAACCGGAGAACAACAGGGTTATACCGGCGAAATCTCGTTCAGCCCCTACCAACTCATCATAGATACCGTGCTCTATCGGCCACTCCGAGGCTGTCTAAAAAAGGGACAATTCCGGACCAGCATAGCTCACATGCGATAGGTTTCAACTTACGCATGTGAGGCGCGCTGGTCCGAAACGAGTGACGCATAGGTTTCGTGATTAACACACTAAACCTAATTTTCAACGGTATAATACATGCAGGCCGACGAAAATAAGACTAAGGCTATATAAACAAAGTAGTGAGCAGGCTATACAAACAAAGTAGGGAGCGGGGCTGGTGCCTTACTTAATTCCTCACAGGTCGAAGCAACACAGAAAGTTGGGCACCGCGTCGAGGCAGATCAGGTGGTGCTACCAGCAGCAGCAGGACCGGCGCTAAACACGGCAGAGGAGCGAAGCAGATGCCCCAGGTAGCTTTTGCCCCAGGCTAGTGGGGGCTGGGCGGGGCAGGCCCGGTGGCGCCGGCGCCTCTAGGAAGCGGAGGACCGGGTCGCCGCGGCCCGGAGGCCCCCCGGGCGGGGACCGGAGGCCCCCCTGGCGCAGGTAGGCGGCGGCGGCCAGAAGGGAGGCGGCGGCGGGCGGGAGGGAGGCGCGCGGGCGGGGGATGGAGGGAGGGAGGCGGCGGCGGGCGGAAGGGAGGAAGGCGGCGTCGGGCGGAAGGGAGGGAGACAGCGGTGGGAGGATGGGAGGGAGGCGGCGTCGGGCGGGAGGAAAGGAGGGACGGAGGCGCGCGGGCGGCCGAAGAGAGCACGGCGGCGGGCGGGCGGGCGGGAGGTCGGCGGCAGCGGCCGAGAGGGAGGCGCACGGGCGGGGGATGGAGGGAGAGAGGCGGCGGCGGGCGGAAGGGAGGGAGGCACCGGGAGGGTGGCGCCGGGATCGGAGGCGGGCGGGCGGGCGGGATGTCGGCGGCGGCGGCACTCAGGAGGGAGAGAGTTTCGATTGAAACAGTGAGGAGTGAAAAAACACCTAGGGAATATCTTTCCGCGTGGGTTTTGTCGGCCGGTTGGGCCGACGAAAGATATACCTGTTTTCGTCGGCCCTGCCCAAGCCGACGAAAAGTACTTTGGCTTTTTTCGTCGGCATAAGATGGCCAACGAAAGTTATTGCCTGCAGTGTCCATACAACATAAGTAACATAAATACATTTGCATTGGACTTCGCACAACATGATTCATAATCAAGCCAAATTAAATCACAATTTTCCATTGCACACACCATGTCCAAATCACACTTGTCATACAATGTTCAAGCTCCATTGCACATCACAAATTCGTACTGAATTAAGGGCAACACTTGAAACTACAGAAGTCCAACACATGGTCCATTGCTCAATAAAAAGGATCCAAATCTAACGTACGAATGAAATCCTCTCACATCACATGTGGCTTATCGGGGTTGTCCTCACATCGCATGGGGATCATCGTCGGTCTCCTGAAACAATAACAATCATAGAAAGCCCTCTCACATTACATGTTGTATATTCATGAGTCGGTGCTAGTGCTAATATCCATATGACTTAACCAACCCAGAAAACGACAAGTGCAGAACGAACCTTAGACGCGGGTGATGGTAGTTCCGCGGCTCGAGTTTCTATAGCATTGGATCCCTACAACAGAGGTGAAATACTACACTAAGTCCTTCTACAAGTGACCAAATGTAGATAAAATATGAACTTCATGCATCTTTCAACTAATCATCAGCACGTACTTGTATAGCTTGCTGTTGCTGGTGCCAGACCATGTGTTCGGCTGTTTTTTTAGAGAGAAACAATTGTTTCACTCGAGGTGTAATAGACATGTAACGAAGTTGCTTAAGTGCAACGTCTGTCATCACATTTTCACCATGTTCGTTTACAACCTCGACATACCTAGACTTACCACACTTTAGGCACTTTGTCTCGTTTTCATTCTCCTTCCAAAAAAAACATGCAGTTGCCCTCACACACATCAATCTTCTCGTGATTCATATCTTTAGACATCTATTTTGGAATGGAAACATTCACGCGTTGTCATCCTGTAAATAATTGTGTTAGTTAAAAAATGACCGAATAAATGAATCATATATTGAAGGTTCTAACAACAAAATGACCGAGTTTTAACAACATATATTCATCGTAGATATTTTAATAATCACATGCTGAAAAACATAATACTCTAATAATTATCGCAATGCATAAACGAAACTCACTTGTGTCGGACGGCGCGGTGGCAAGAAATAGGCAGGAGGCAGCGTGAGTCTCATGTCTTCCGGCACGGTGGCAACGAAATAGGCAGGAGGCGGCGGAACAGCCTGAGTTCCTCTCTCCCGGCGTAGTGGGATCGCAGGCAGAAAGTGGTTGGTTAAATACTCAGGACTATTTTTCGTAGGCCAAATTTCTTTCGTCGGTTTAGGAAAGAGACCGATGAAAAGTAATGGTGTATTCGTCGGCCATAGTACTTTTCGTCAGCCAGCCGCTGGACCGACACCAGGCATAGGGCTAAACCGGTCTCATATAGTTTTCGTCGATGCCGCAGTAGCCGATGAAAGCTGGAGTTATTTTCATCGGCCCTTGCCCTGGCCAATGAAAACTATTGTAGTTTTCGTGAGCTGAAATGGGCCGACGAAAACAAATTTTCTTTCGTTGGCTTCTCTTGTGGCCGACGAAAGCTAATTTGGCCGACAAAAATGTTCGCGTTCCTTGATGTGGGCCTCAGGCTATTTCAGCAAACGGACATGTAACGCAGAAAACCTACCATGTAGTTACACTTTATTTATGTAGTAGACATGTTTTATTTCGCATCTACATCAATATTGATATGTTTTCTAAAGCGTGCTAGGAGCGTTTTCGCAAGCACCGTGTCAAAGAATGTAGAGACGGATTACTATAGCGTATCTATAGTTGATAGAGACATCTCATAGAAACGTTATATGTATGTCTATGCATTTTAATACACTTTTATAAAAACAATTATACAACGTGTCTATTGACGTTGTTATATTTTGTAAAAACGCTTAATATATGTTTAAAAATTACTATAGCGTATCTATAGTTGATAGAGACGTCTCATAGAAACGTTATATGCATGTCTATGCATTTTAATACACTTTTATAAATACAATTCTACAACGTGTCTATTAACGTTGTTACATTTTATAAAAACGCTTTAACATATGTTTAAAAATAGTAAAAAATATTTATTACTACAAGATATGTTTTATTTTTGTGCAATGCAATTGCGAAGAATTGAAGTCATGACCACATACCTCACATAATGTCTCCCCACCACTAGACCATGTCGCATATGAATGGTTAATGCTATTGATGGTTGAAAATGTGTCTTAATTCGTGTTATTTTAAGATACTTTTAAGTTGTATCAGAAAACATATTTACATGTATATGCACGTTTATTTGACATGTTTGATGTCGTGTCTAGATGCTGCTGATGGTTAATAGCGTAGCTAACTACGTATCATGTAGAGATGTTTTAAATAACATGACAACAAGCATCACTTCATGTCTTGCGATACTGTATTTGTGTCTAACATTGTGTCAATTCGAGATATTCTGAAAAACGTGTCAAAAAGTATGTTTATGTCTTCTGTGTAGTGACGCTTTAGCCAGTGTTGCTACCAAAACGTATCTAGAAGGCGTTTTTCCTGTAATGTAAGAAAAATGGGCTCTAAGCCTCGTGCTTAGTTCCCTAATGTGATTGTGGTGGTTAAAGTGACAATACGTGCCATGTGACTAATATTAGCGTGTAAGTGTTTTTGGTTAAAGTTTAGGGTGCAAGAGGTGGACTTGGGAAACAAACACCTCAAAGAAAGTCCAAAAATCACAAGAAAAGATCCCAAGCCGCTATCAAGTTGCAATCTAGGGTCCGACGTCCCCGCTGACTGGTCAGCGGGCCGATTTTTTGGGGCACCAAGAGGTACGGAGAAACCCCATCGAGTGCACCGGCGAGGAGAAAAGCCCAAGAGTGAAGATAGAAGATCTAGTGCAAAACGCCACTGTCGAACAGTCCGATGGTCCATCGGACGATCTGGGCACCAGAGAAGAAAGAGACCAAGTCTCAGCTTTTCAAAGCACCGGGCGGTCCGATGGTTCATCAGTAGAGTTGGACGGAACGAGCGACAAAACGAAGACTGCGGCGTTCCACGCATCGGACGGTCCGATGGTCTCACCATCGGACGGTCCGATGGTCCGATGGTTTCAACGGTCGGCTAAGTTCCAACGGTCGACTGCAACGGCTAGTTGGGAGCACCCATCGGACGGTCCGATGGTCCCACCATCAGACAGTCCGATGGTCTCGACAGAGCAGATCTAATTGCTTCCAACGGCTAGTTTTGACGCTTAGCCTATATATATCCCCTTGGCCGGCCTCCACATTGTGGTTGGAGACTCCTGAGATAACATAAGTGTTGAGGCACCACCTTGATTCATCCATAGAGCCAAATACACACATTTGAGAGCCCAACCAACATAAGAGCAAATAGACACATCCTGGCATAGTGAGAGCTCCATAGCATCTTGGTTTAGGCCTATTTGTCAAGTTCCCGTGCCTGCATGCATAACCTCGGTGTATCAAATGCGGCTTATAAGTCTTGTGAGACTCTCCGGAGTGTGGAGTGGCAACCACCATCTTGTCCTTTAGGAGGAAGGCCCTCGACACGTTGGCCAAAAGCTTCCCTTAGTGAAGACGGCGGGGGAGCTCCGCGAGAAGGACTCGGAATACCACAACGGCCCCGACAATCCTCTACCCTTGCATGGATGAGGCCATAGTCAAAGACTACGGGAGAGAAGGGCTCATGTGGATGTGTACCGGGGATATCCGGAGACCCAACCGTGGTTGCTTGGCTATCGAGGAAGCCGCTTTGCCATCCTTCACCCTTGCGTCGGCGAGACCGCACTCCTTTAAGGATTGCGCGAGAGCAAAGCCCTTTGCGGAGCACCAACGAGGACGTAGGGGGTGAGAGGGCATGTTGGCCTCCCCGAACCTCGGAAAAAATATTCTTGTCTCCTTCGTGTGCCATCGCCGATATCGTCATCGCGAGTTTGCATTCTCTACCTATCCTTTAGCTTCCGCATTTACATTCTTGCAATTATGTGCTTACTTTTCTAGACTAGCAGGTTAGTTTCTAGATGGAACAAGGTTGCAAGACTTGGCCACTGTAGAATTAGCAACACTTAGCAAAACCATAGTGCACATAGTAGGACCGAGACGTGCGACCAGAGGGGGGTGAATAGGAGCACTTAAAAACTCAAACTCACGAACCCCCGGTGCAAACTGACAGCTACAACACACAACACTAGACACCGTCCACTGAAAGGAAACGTGTCTAGCAGCACTTGGTGTCGCTCACTGAATGGGTACACACCAAGCAAGCGGAAACACGAGACTCAACGATCACAATATCGCAAGTCAAGCGAAACAACGACTCACGCACTATCGTCTTGTTCGCCACTCAACGCATCGAAATGCGCCCTACTGGTTCACAGGAGGTTAAGAGTATGGGCAGCAACAAGAAACACTAAAAGCGAGGTCGAAGCAAAAGCCGGGCAGCGAAAACCCCAACGAAAAAGCTCCCAGGCACCTCACAGGTTGCTGCCGGACTGTCCGGTAGCGGTCACCGGACTGTCCGGTGGAACCGGATGGTCCGGTGACTGAGCCGGATGGTCCGGTAGCAGCGGGGCTGGAACTCCCAACGCCAGACTCTCCGGTGCCTAACACCGGACTGTCCGGTGAGCCGAATGTTCCGGTACAGGTACCGGATATTCCGGTGGGGAGCTGGAACTTGAGCTTTCCAACCCTAAATTTGACCAAACCTTGTCCAATCTTCACGAAATTTGACACAAGCTATCTGAGGCCTATTCCAAAGCTTTCCCAAAAGATCAACTCAAAATGATCAAGGTATTAGCGGGAATTTCAGATCTCGTGAAGAGGCAGCTTTGGGCAAGAAAAGAGGAAAACTCAAATTCGACTTGCTCGTGGCAAACCTGTAGGTTTGTGATGCACTAGGGCATAATCTCCACGTTCTTGCAAGTCCAAAACACCGGCAAAAGAAAGGATTCAGCCATGGCCAAAGCAAACACCTAAAAGCCAAGAATTGAACCCAAAAACCAAACTAGAAGGGGGAGGAGGAGAGGGCTGCACACATGAACTTGAATTTCTGCTGAATCTTGAAGGATTAATCACGAAATTGAGTTCATAAAAGTTCCTACAGCCTACCATCCTTCATCCTTCCTTCTTGTGTGAAGAACACTAGCTAGGGGACTCAAATCGGACTCAAATCCTAGCCCTAATGCTCTTGCTTCTCTCTTTGGTACTTGGCTGATTAGAAACTAAGCCTAGGGATATCTAACAGTGGGAGAGCCACCTAAATGACCAGCCAATTAGGTATTTATAGCCCTAGGCCTGATGACACAATTAATACTAAGACCCTTACTCTAGAATGCCCGGAAAGGGCTAAAATGTAAAAGATACAATCGGACGACTACGATGACGCTTTGATCTTCTTTTTCTCCACGCCTCGCTTGGATGTACGCCACGTAGCCAGTAGTCCGGAAGCTTCCCCCGATTTTGAAGTCAGAAACCGAGAAACTTTATTCTGCGGGCTTCTTGGGCCGGGTCTTGGCCCAATCTTCTGTCTTGGCGAGTCGGAGCCCAACCCACCAAGTCATGTGAACTTGGGTGGACTTTTTTACGCCGAAGCCGCCAAAGCCTCCCTCGCACGCCTTCGCGCCATGCACTCAGGTTGGAGCACCACGGTGACACCCGGCTTCTCCAGTCCATCGGAGTCGCTTCGCGGTCCATCAGAGGGCTTACATCACCGTTGACGATCCGCCCCTCCGTGTACCGAGCTCCATGGCCGACCGACGCCGAGCATTGCCTCTGGTCTATTTGAGGGCTTTTGCCTCAGTTCATCGAGGTCTTCATCATCTACCTCCAGTCCATCGGAGTGCCTTCAGTCCATCGGAGGGTTTGAGCTTGTTGACAATCACTCATCACACCAGGAGAGCAATGAGGCCGATCCATTGACTCTCACTTAGTAGTTGTAGTTTTTAGTGAGCCTTAATTTTTAGAAATCCTAATTCATCCCCTTTTTAGGCGTTGATCCAACCTTCAGGACTACAGTATGAAATCTACGCTGTAGCAATATCGTACATAGAGAGAAGTTTGAATTGAGCGAGTGGGATGGTTTCCTAGACTCAGCCTCAATTGGGCATGAAATTGTTAGGCACTACTCAAGATCGTTTTCTTTCTAGGTAGAAGGTTCAAAATTGTGTAGCTACATATCTTTTGTTTTTTTATGACTCTGGTGGTTGACATTGGTCATGGTCATTTATTGTTGAGGATAGCCTCGGATAAATCAGACCACTAACGATTCAATGTTTACAAATTTGATCTTTTTATAAATAAAACCACTTAGATTCATATGATATCGTTATCCACAGTGAGTGAACTGATAATGCATAGGATTCCTATTATATAAGGATATAAGCTACCTTCAAATTATTGCTATCTAGATTTTTTCTATCTACCTTTTCATAATCCACAATCATTTTCATGTTTCTATTATATATCTTTACTAGATAATTTAAATGTCATAATTTTGAAAAAGAAACATCCAAACATTATAAGTTTGCAAAAGAAAAAAGAAAGAGTAAGTCGGATTACATTTTAAATACTCTATCCGTCTTAATTTATAAATTGTTTGAATTTTTTAGCACCAAGTTTGACTGGTTTGTCTTATTCAAAATATTTACGAAAATGTAGAAAAATTTGATTCATAGTTAAAAGATATTATGTGCTAAAATAATTGTGAATTTTTCTAATGAAATGAGCAAACTAAATTTATTGTCAAAAAATCAAACAAGGCATAAATTAAGACGGACTGAGTCTATCCTTAAACAATTTCCGCATTTCTCTTAGACTTTTAAATAAAAACGGACCAATCCGCAATCCGCTCGCAGAATCCCCGTCAATTGAAACCGCAAACTTGCAGGGGGTAAATAGCAAAAATCACACTGCCCCCACTCGCCTCGTCGTCTCCCTCTCGCGCACAGCGCACTTCTCTTCCATTGCTCCTCTGCCGTTTCCCTTCTTCCACGCCGCAGATCCGCGCCACCGCCATCGCTCCTCGCCACCTCAGATGGCCTCCCCGTCGGGGAACCCTAATCCCACCCCGAGTGCTCCCTTCGAGCTCAGCCAGCTCTTCAGGCCTCCGCCGAACCCTAACCATCCCACCACCGCCCCGACCCCCACGGGCGTCTTCCCTGGCGCGCCTGGCCCCGCCGCCGCGCCACCGCCCACGGGTCCGTACTCCTTCCCACCGGCGACCCCGCCCTTCCATCGCGGCCCCTACCTCCACTACCCCAACGACCCCCACGGCTTCCATCCCCACGCCGCGGCCGCCTTCGCCAACGCTAACCCCACCGCGAACCCTACCGCGAACCCCGGTTCGGGCCCTAACTCCGGGGCGCGGCTGATGCAGCTGCTTGGCAACACCGTACCCACCCACCTCGAGTCGGCGGCGTCGATGCCACCGTCGTCAGAGTTCTCCACGGCCCCAGCGGCGGCACTCCCGGCGTCGTCGTCCGCGCCGCCGGCAAGGATGCTCAGCAGCAAGATGCCGCGCGGGAGGATACTAGGGCCCGAAGACCGAGCGGTGTACGACGTGGACTCGCGGCTACCAGGTGAGGCGGAGCCGCCACAGCTTGAGGTGACGCCTATAACCAAGTACACCTCGGACCCCGGGCTGGTCCTTGGCAGGCAGATCGCTGTGAACAGGGCGTACATCGTGTACGGTCTTAAGCTAGGCAACATCCGCGTGCTCAACATCAACACTGCGCTCCGTTCCCTACTTCGCGGGCACACACAGGTAATGTGGCTGCTTAGCTCTGTTGTTTAGTTTATGGCCCATGAAACAGTACTAATAGCTGCTCGGAAATGAACTATACCTTTTTATTCATGGGATACGAGCATCTTGTTCTCATTGCACCAGTCAAGTGCATTTAGCTCATTGCACATTCGTAAAACAGTAACAGACAATTTATCTGATATAAATATTTTTTGGGGGTTTTAAGCCAGCATCTGGTAATTTGGTGCCATCCCGTTTCCTATTATATTGTTGGGTTTAGTCAGCGTGAAGTGGTTTTTCTTATTCATGTTTTGCATGGCCATATTTGTGTTTGCTGCAGAGGGTGACGGACATGGCCTTTTTTGCAGAAGATGTCCATCGTTTGGCAAGGTATTTTGCATTGAAGTATATGATATTTTGGACATGATTTTCTGCTTGGTGCTGTGCAATATTGTAGGGCACATGCATCTTTTTCTTCTAGTTGCCATTGTGGAGTGGTCGAATGAATGTCAGGCTGGTAGAGTGGCCTTGCCAACTCTTGTCACCCAGTTATTGGTGCAATATAAACTTGCTTTTTTCGTTATAGTCCAAAACTATATTATGTTTTAAAGATCGGCACAGCATAAATCATCTCCTATCTGTTCCCTCACAAACTTTCCAACTTATTTCATTCATCTGCAGTGCTAGTGTAGATGGGCGGGTATACGTGTGGAAGATTGATGAGGGACCTGATGAGGAAAATAAATCTCAAATCACAGGAAAGATTAAAATTGCCATCCACTTCATGGGAGATGCTGAGACTTATCATCCAAGAATATGTTGGCACTCTCATAAGCAAGTAAATCCTCATCTATATGATATTTACCTCATGTCTTGATTCATTCCTAATCCATGTAGTTTCTGTCTTGTAGGAGATTTTGTATGTTGGAATTGGGAATTGCATCTTAAGAATAGACATAACAAAAGTGGCTAGAGGAAGAGACTTCCATACGGAAGAGCCTCTAAAATGCCCACTTGACAAGCTGATTGATGGCGTGAACATAGTTGGTAAACATGGTGGAGACATTACTGATCTCTCTATATCTCAATGGATGACTACACGTCTGGCTTCAGCATCAAAAGATGGCACGGTTTGTACTCTCTACAGGATTAGCCTCTTGTTGGTTAGGGAAACTACCTCCTGATAGGCTAGAGCACAATATTTGAGGTTGTCTGGAAAACTGTAGATCTACAACTTTCTCATGAGCTCTGTTTCACTGTGCACGTTTGAAATATCTTGGTTTCTTCCTAAGAGCATCAATAATCTGGATGCAAAATGATATTGCTTATATCTTCTGGTACTCAACAGTTAATATGTTCTTGGTTTCTGGTTCCAGTGCAAGTTGATATGTGACTACCACACAGGATAGATTCTATGATTGTTTTAGTTTCATCAACCATACTGTTAATCCTGCTACGCTTTGGACAAAATCCACTGCCTCTGACAAGAGAATTGTTATTCCTCCTCTGGGTGTTAGGGCATAGTTTACTGTTGTATTTGTTTGATACCATATTAAGTGTACAGAACATTATTCAGTATTGCTTAATTCAATATATACCGTCTTCCCTTTGTTTGTGACAGGTAAAAGTCTGGGACGATCGCAGGGCAACCCCTCTGTCTGTGCTGAAACCACATGATGGTCAAGCAGTTTACTCGGTGTCTTTCCTTACGGCACCTGAACGACCAAATCATATAAATCTCATTACAGCAGTATGTGTTCTTGTGCCTTTTTACTTCATTGCTTTCTTATTGTAGTCTAATTCTTGGTATGGTATTTTTATTATTGGAGCCTACTATTCTTATATCATTCTTAAAGGCAGCAAATGAAAGAGATATTTTATCCTGCACATTAGACAAACTATTATCTCGATAGAGGATAGACTAGTCAATGCATGCATTTAAGCATTAAGCAGTGTAAGTTATAAATGGATATTTACTAGGGATATGTGGGGAGCAAGACGTTGCATTGGTTTATGAAGTCACATGTGACTTACATCTATGGACAAGACAATTATAGAAATATGCGCTACCCTTGTTTCCAGGAGAGTGATTTGAATATATATTCTGAAATTCTGAAAAGTATTTTTAAAGCTGTACTGAATACCCATACATTGTTTTCCAGCTCATACAGCACTTGCCCATTTTTAAACAATTATAATTCCATTTTTTATGACCACAAGGTACCTCATAACTGTACCTGCAAAACCAGAGTTAAATAATCTGAAAAGAATCATAATTTTTTTGGGGAATGAATGATATAAAACAATGCCAGTTTTATTGAATTAAGAGGAACAGATACAAGTACGTAGCCCTGGGAGGCTATGTACAGGAATAAAAATGATAGTAAGACAACTTCAACAACAGCAAGGACATCTATAAACTACAGCTGAATCTTTTAAATGATGTCATTCGTCTTGTGTTAGTATTTGCTTGCTGCCCTCCAGAGGGAGAATATATTTCTGAAAGGATACCATTCCCATTATCCATTATTGTTATGTTACAATAATGTATTTCTCCCTTGAAAGCTTAGAAAGAAAGCTCATATCATGCCTCTTGTTTAGCATCTTTCTTGAGTAAGATTAGTAAATATTAATTTTTTATGTTGCAGGGCTCGCTCAACCGAGAAATAAAAATTTGGGCCTCCACTAATGAAGAAGGCTGGTTGTTGCCAAGTGACTCTGAGACATGGAAATGCACTCAAACATTGGAACTTGTAAGTTCTCTAGAACATAGGCCTGAGGAGGCATTTTTCAACCAAGTTACAGTGTTGCCGCAAGCTAGCCTTATATTGCTTGCAAATGCAAAAAAAAATGCTATTTATGCTGTGCATGTTGAATATGGTCAAGATCCCGCTTCAACTCGGTTGGATTATATAGCAGATTTTACAGTTACAATGCCCATTTTGAGTCTCACGGGAACACATGATACCCAACCTGTTGGTGAACAAGTTGTTCAAGTTTATTGTGTCCAGACAATGGCTATACAGCAATATGGGTTGGAGTTATCTCTCTGTCTTCCTCCTACAGCTACTAACACTGGACCTGGAATAGACCCAGCTATTTCTCATTTTGAGAGGCTTCCAGAAATGGCAGCACCGGAGTCATCCACTGGAACTACTCACATAGATTCTTCTATTGCTGTTTCAACTAAACCATCAAGTGATAATCAGGCCACCGGTAATGTATTAGTAACTTAACCTATATTTGTTTGAGTTAATTTAGATGATGTTTAGTATGCTATACTCAGTTCTAAAAATAAGGTGTTTTAGTTTTGTTACAAGTTAAACTTCTCTGACTTTGACCAAGTTTTTAGAAAAATACACCAACATCTTCATTGAGTTCACCATGAAATATGTCTTGATATTGTATTTGTTTGGAATATGTTGTAGATGTTAATATATTTTTCTAAAAACTGGGTCAAATTTAGATAACTTCTACTTAGGTGAAACTAAAACACCTTATATTATGGAACAAAGGAAGTAGCAATTCCACCATTTGTTATGCAGATGCTGATTCTTCTTCCCATGTTCCATATGTAGCTCCTACATCAAAGATGAATCTGTCTGGAACCCCAGTTGTCTTAAGTAGACATCCTTCAGGAGGTCCATCGCATGGTGATCGTGATGCGGACCAGTCATCTTTTGGTAGAAAAGATAGCTTTGGAAAGGAAGAGCTAAGAGGTGGCCAAAGTGATGGTATATCAATTTCAGATCCTCTTCCTGTGTTTCACTTAGGTAGGAAGCCATGCTACATTTATGACAACTGCATCTGAAATGATTTCAGGTGTGCTCACTTCTGAAACTGTTGTGAGTAGAAACTCACAGAATGTACAAGCAGAAGAAAAACATGTAGATATGGGAATGCCAAATCCAACTGTTGAACTTCAGGCTGGTCAGGAGACCCAAATTCAACCTGAGAAAAAAGAGAGATCTGTCAAGCCTTCAGAGCAAACTGTAGACACAGTCAGTGAACACACAGTAACAACTGACAAGTACAGTGTAGGAGATTCACAGCCTCTGGCTGATAGATCAGTACCCATGCTTTTGAAACAGTCTTCTGAGACTGAAGATGTCAATGTTGCTAATAAAGCAACTGAAGCTTCTGAGAGAACTGATGGTCGTTGTGCTTCAAGGGATTTACTGTTAACCTCAGCTACAAAAGAGGGAAAAATCATGCATCCTCAAGTGTCTGGGCAATCCTCTCCTTCTACAAGCACTTTTAACTCTACTGATTCCTTGCATGAACCTCGAAGTGATGAGAACCCTCCTATTGATTCATCTCCGCAAGCTGCAGCTATTCAAGGAACACTGCAACAGGTGATTTTACATTAAATATTTTGCCCCACTGTGCCAACTTTGTGTGATGCTCTTGTTGACTATTTGAAAATATTTGCTAGGGAATGCTTATTGAGCCCCAGCCCTACATTGCCTTGTTTGAGCTGCAATGACTCTGCCTCCTTTCTTTTATGACAAAATTTATATTATAACACGTCAGCACTGTTATGCAATGTTGCATAGATGTACAAAGTTAATCAGACAGTAGTTATGTTCAAATTAACTGCATTAAATATTTAAATCACCTTGATATTGTTTTACTCAGAAGGCATCAGTGTATGCACTAAGTGTCATGTGTCATTAATATTCAGTTTCACAGTGAAGTTACTAATCTTGACTTTTCTCATGCTCATATTGCACCATCAGATGTCAGCATTTTCTTTTTTTTTTTGTCAATGCTGTGTACGGAGAACACATTGAATTTATTGCCTACCCTCATATGATTATACGAAGATGATAACCCCTTCAGCATGCATATTTGACATTATGCTTGCCATTTTCCAGCTTGTGGCCACATATAGTAGCCTACAAAAACAATTGAGCACAATTGTGTCTGTTCCAATTGCAAAGGAAGGCAAAAGAATTGAGGCATCACTTGGTCGAAACATGGAAAAGTCGATCAAGGCTAACATTGATGCCATGTGGGCCCGTTTCCAGGAGGAAAATGCAAGGCATGATAAGTCTGAAAGAGAGCGAATGCAGCAGATGGCTACTCTAATCGCAACTTCTGTAAGCAAGGATATCCCTGTAATGCTGGAGAAGCCACTAAAGAAAGAAATTTCTTCGCTGGGACCTGCTGTTGCTCGGACAACAGCGCCTGTCATTGAGAAGTCCTTATCTTCTGCTGTGTCTGATTCACTTCAGGTTGTGGCTAATGTTTCTTTTTCTTGTCATTCTAATTTTTTTTGTCATCTCTCTCATTGAACTCCTTTTTTCAGAAAATGCTGGGTGACAAGGTTGTGAATCAGCTAGATAAGTCTGTAAGCACAAAACTTGAAGCTAGTGTTGCTAGGCAGATCCAAACCCAGTTCCAGACATCTGTCAAGCAGGCACTTCAGGTATTTATCTTTGGTACTTGTGTTCCCTCCAGATGATCATTGGCAGTGAAGGTGTTAAGTCCACCTGGGCTATAAATGTAATATCCTTGCTTCCATTGCCATCTACTGAGGGTTGTTTGGTTGCCTGAACTAACTCATCAGTGCACAGGATGAAGTTGATTTTACGAAAATTGATTGAGAACATATATGTGGGTTCTTAAATAAGAATACACAAAAAACTTTATGCTGCATCATCTTGTCTGACCAGATTGGTCACATTATTTGATGCAGCATGATTCTCTTATGGACACACATCCATCACTCAGAACGTTATGCTTGTGAATTCAGTCAAACACCAATCAGTTACTGGTTTTGTCAAGTCTATATTAACATCATCTTGCAAATACCACAACTTATACAGACAACCATAACTAATGCCAACTTATTATAGCACCAAGCAAATTCCATTTACATATTTGAAATTTGTTCATTTATATTGTGTTAAACTGATCAACATTTATATTTTGTGTTTTAGTGAGTGGTATTAAGCAGCTGAGTCGTCTTTTGATTTGATCACTGCAGGACGCGTTACGCTCTAGCTTTGAATCTTCAATTATTCCAGCATTTGAACAATCATGTAAGACAATACTCGAGCAAGTAGATGGTGCTTTCCAGAGAGGGATGTCTGAGCACAGTGCTGCTATCCAGCAGCAGGTCTTGACAGCACATACCCCATTGGCACAGACTCTGAAAGTAAGTTTTGCCAAATCTTTTGGTACAAACAATAAATAGGCAACTGAAAGATTATACACTTCAACCAACATGCCGTGTTTTATCTGTGTTTTGAGCTTTCATCCCTTGTGGTGAGTGACATGCCTTCTGTCTCATTATAATTCTTTCAGGAAGCAATCACTGCATCATCATCAATGAACCAGGGTCTTACATCAGAGTTACTTGATGGCCAGCGGAAGCTTTTGTCACTATTTGCATCAGGAAGCCCAACATCACAGAACACAGGTGCTTTGCAGCCCAGTAATGGACCAGTGACCAATCTTGCTGAGGTAGGGAATACTTTTAATTTTCCACTCGTCTGTCATGATTACAATGCTAGCATCTATCTGCATAATTGAATTGATATTGTTTTCCTCAAGAGTGTACTGAACGATTCATTTGGTGAATTGGTGTATTTTATGTTTCAGGTTGATGCTCCACTGGACCCTATAAAAGAACTAGGCCGACTGATTAGTGAGCGGAAATTCGACGAGGCATTTACAATGGCTCTTCAAAGGAGCGATGTCTCTATAGTTTCCTGGCTGTGTTCTCAGGTAAATCCGGTGCCAATTTGCTTTGTCTCTATCATAATACCTATCACACATGCACGGCCCTTTTTTTTTTTGTGCTAAAAATAGTAAACTGTGTATCATCATGCGACCCTCCAATGCATTTATCGGATCGAATGGGGTTGAAGTGGATTTGAATGGATTGAGGTGGATTTTGACTTACTGTGGATTTAAACCCACCTCATACCTTTCAATCCACTCCAATACACCTCAAGCCAAAGTGCCAAACAAAACCTAATGGTTAGTGGAACAGGCTTCATGCATTACAGAAAGTAGTCATTTTGTCAGATTATTTAAATGTTCTACCATTTTCTATACTATGAGAATTTATAGTCTTGGGCCTCAATGTCAGGTTGATTTGCAAGCGATATGTGGAATGGTTCCCATCCCTTTGAACCAAGGGGTCCTCCTAGCTCTGTTCCAGCAGCTAGCATGTGACATTGCCAATGATACATCCCGGAAGCTTCAATGGATGACAAATGTCGCCGTAGCAATACAACCATCAGATCCGATAATCGCTATGCATGTAAAGCCAATATTTGAACAAGTCTATGGTGTCCTGGCGCACCAGCGGTCCCTATCAACAACCAACACTTCAGATGCGACAAACATCCGCTTAATTATGCATGTGATCACCTCAGTGCTGATGAGCCACAAGTGACAATTGTAAGGCGGAATCTGACTTTGCATCTTTGTAGATAAAAGATTTTGCATAGCCAATGAAACCGAAAGAAAGGGAGTGTTACATTTTGTCTACAGGCCTTGGATTCTGTCTGGTGTAAATTGGCCACGTGTGACATGGTACAGAGTTGCATTCGATGTGGTTACATTGTCTTGGATGTTGGGTGCATAGGTCTGATCTCCCCAGCTGTCCAGCGCAAAAGTTGTATTGCCCCCTGTTTCATACCTACATTTCGAGCTCCAAATTTGCTGGCGGAGCTCGTGTGCGCTTATGGTCCTTGTTTACTCATGTGAATGTGCTGCACTTGATCCGTTGGCTGTCTGGGCTCTGAAGCCTGGAGCATGTGCGTGTGAGCATGGCGCATGGATGCGGTGCCACATTTGTGTCCTCCGTTCATCTACCTGTTGACTGCTGTGCACTCCTGTCGATTGGCATTACCTGTGTTGTAGAGGTCTCGAATGAATTTGTGGGACTTATCTTGAGGGGAGGTCGCGAATGAATTTTTGGGACGTGTGCTTTCGATGCTCAAGCTGTTTCAGTCTTTGTGCACTGTATCAAGCTCCGTTGCTGGTTATTTTTTGCTCATCAACAGGTCTTTTGAGCACCATTTATAGTTCGTTAATTGATCACCGTGCTGTGGAAACACAGATGGAACAGTGCCTGTTTCGGTTGGGTCAGGCCGTGCACTACGCTGAAACAGCACAGGGTTGTGGAAGAATGGCTCCGCATTTGGAAGCAATGAGCTTTTGCAGTGCGGTGTGTCTAGCTTCCGAGATTTTAAATGGTGGAGATTAGAAGCTGCGGCAAGTTGAGTGGTTGTTTGGATTTAGAGTCAGCTTTTAAAAGCTGGATTGTTTGGATTTAGAGTCAGCTTTTAAAAGCTGGATTACACAAACTATCTGGGATCCAAACGTAGCCTAATGCCTAAAGTTACTTTCCGAAGTGCTACTGGATAGCACAAAGTGTTGAAGCAACAACTTGGCTAGAGATGAAGACAGAACAAAAGGTCAAATCCGAAATCCACCGATAAGAAGAGCTTGATCCAAACTCAAACTAGAGATTTAGTCTAAGGTCTAAAGAGAACATAGCTTTTATTGATAGGCTTCAAAGATTTAGACAACTCAGCATATGACTAGGTTGGCAACTGGTCAACTAGTTGGCAATCTTTTGAGGCCAAAATTTCACCAATGTGTTGGAGCTGACTGAAATCAGTTATCCTATTCAAGGAGGAACTGGCAAGATGACTGCATAAGGAGTACGAGTTTGAGAAGAGTTTTGAGGAAAAATTGAAGCCTTGTATTTTACATTCTTCTAGGCGATACCCCTTCCTGAATTATGAAGCACTTGTTCTTAGCAACAAAATCACATTTCCATTCTAATTCTTGATATCAAAATATTGTTGAGTTTTGATACTTGATGCCCATGAACCATATTTAGCTATATGTGTGAGGTCCCTCATCATTCGCTCATGTAAAGTTGAATGATCTTTAATGCCAATTTTGAGTGCGTACATTTATTTTATTTTCTACGTGATGCAAATTTTGGTATATAAACTTGGTTTCTCACAAATGCAAGACATTCGGCACTAGTTGTTCCAAGATTAAAGTGTCGTCATCTTTATGCTCTTAAATTTAGGAGATGGGCCGATCTGATGATTAATAGCTTGATATAAGTAGCCTGACAGGACTATATTTAGCGTACAGTCGTATTTACAAAATCTGTGGCTCCAAATCTCCAAAAAAAAAAAAATCTCAAAAAATCTGTGGCTCCAACAGCTGGGCCTGGCTCCTGAACACCATAGCTATGTGGTGTACTATTTACACACGCAGCCACGGCAGGTCGTTGTGCAGCGCCAAGGACGGAAAAGCTATGTGGTTCCTCCTATCCTACCAGCACTGGTCCGTCTCCCACCGGCGCAGCACCCGCACGCCGCCGCCGCCGACGCCCGGCCAGCCGCGGTCGGACGGCGGGCCGAGCGAGCGGTCGTAGCGCGCCCTGGCGTCCGGGTCCGACAGCGTCTCGTACGCCCGCCTGATCTCCAGGAACGCCGTGGCGGCCCCGGCCCCGGAGGCGCGCGAGGTGTCGGGGTGGAGGCGCTTGGCCATGGCGCGGTACGCGGCCTTGATCTCCACGTGCGTCGCGGCGCGCCCCACCCGCAGCGCCTCGTACAGGCTGCTCCCCGCGGCGAGCGACGGCGGCGGCGGCGCGGTCAGGGGCACGGCTCCCGCCATGGCACGATTATTCCTCCGCCTCTAGCAGCTTGCTGGCTCCCTGGGGAATGGATGGAGTGGGATCTCTGCCTGAGCTGGGGAATGGAGTTGGAGAGTGACGATTTGGTCGAGGTATATATATATATATAAATATATATATAAATAAATTGCAGATGCAGAATGGCCTGGTTGGGAGTGTGGGACTGGGACCAACGTCGTCGGATTCGAGAGAAGAGACGGTGTGGGGTCGATCGGGATGGGGCATCGCTTTCTTCTAGAAGAATGGGTTGGCTCGGGAATTGCGTTGATTGGTCAGCACCTGTGCTGGCAGCCCCGCATCGAAGAAGGCGCACTTCAGGCGGGTCCGCATGAATGCCTTGTTCTTCTAGAAGGTCATGATGCTCACATTATCCGCTCTGCCCAAGCTCAATCATTTTAGCTTGGCATGCAGAGGCTTTTCGGATTTTTTTTTTTTTTTGAACTGAGAGGTTTTTCGAATTACTTCCCCGAGTTTTGTCTGGTGGATCTATCCAGGGGATTTGATTGGGTACCGCGACTATTAAGTATACTCTCTCCATTCTATGAAATAAAGCGTACATGCATGTATTTGAAAAAGTCAAAATTTAAAATCTTTGCCTAACAACTTCGTCAAAATATATATTTTAGTATATGCATGTTATATATTTGAATTCGTATTTAAAAGTACTTCAAGGCTATAATAATTTGGTATTTGTTGATGCTATATTTAAAAAAATAAATGATCAAATTTTCATTTTAAAGACCATGTTAAATACATGCACATCTTATTTTATGGGATGAAGGAAGTATTGATGAGCGGCAGGAGTTAATACTACTTTGAAATGTGAAAAGTATGACCTGTTTGATATTTTATTAAATCATAAAACTACAACATTTAAGGATACAGAATTTGGAAACTGCCTCGATCGTGGACCTTGGATACAGAACAACAATTCGTGATGCTGGGTGCAGAAGCATCCTCTTCACCGCTCGAAGGAGATCCGGGAGAGGAGGGATGGAATCGACGGAAAGTTGGAGTTGATGCAACAGGTCTCATTGGACTGCTCTCATATGAAAATTATGGCATCCACTAATCGGGCTTCCTTGAACCCATGGTGATCGACACAACAAAAAAGGATGAAATAGGGCGCAGGATGGACCGCACATAAGCTACCGGCACCAACAAAAAGGGTGGATGGTGTGAAGCAGTGTGCATATGTTTCTATCGGGCATTGCTACGGTACACAAATTACCTCTTAGGAGGTAAGACTTCAAATTGATCTCAACCATCCAAATAAAAAGAGAAAATAATTAATATAATAGATTAAAAGAGGAAATGAATTAAATAAATTATTTAAAATAAATTAAACAGAAAAAAGTCCGGTATTATCGCCCACTTCTCCGGGCTTTCTGTTGCAAGCGAGTGGCGGTTCCGCTGCCTTCTCAGATTTAGTTCCTCTGATTGCAATCGTGATGAAGTTGACAAGCTCAATCGTGGATGTGCAAGTGTGACGTGCAATGTACGAGGGCTGCCAGCCACGTTCATCAGTTAAAATATGTATATATCACGTAGGCTGCCGGCCTTTCATGTTCATTAAAAGAAATCGTTGTTTGTAATGCAAACGAGATGAACAGTCATTTACAATCAACAATATACACGACGCATTGTCTGATATATGTAGTTGTCACGTTCGTTGGTATGGATAGTTACGTTCAAGAGACCACGTCTCCGTTGGGTCGCATGTCCAGATAGAAAAGAGATCAGGTTCCCATGGGGTGGTTAGTTATCGATGATTATCCCATTTACATATTTAAATTGAATAAATAGTTTTTTTATTATTTTGAGGTATTACCTCTTAGGAGGCAATACTTCATTTTATCTATTTAGATCAACGGCTCACAGTTGTTTCAGTGTACCGTAGCAATTGCCGTCTCTTTTTGGTCATGGTTGTACTTGTGTGTGGATGGACATATACAGGAATAAACATGCATGGATCCGCTATAAATAAATGATAAATGAGTGAAAAAGGCGGAACTGTTACGTGTAATATTGAAGGGTCACTTGTACCGGCACTATAAATCGCGTGTTGATGCCAGGGTTTACAATTCCGACGGAATGTAATTTTTCGTATACCTCCGGAAACGGAAAAAGACCGAAAACCCGATGTAATTCGAATTTTTCTGAATGGAAAACACATTCCAATTTGAAATTGAAATTTGAAAAAATGGAAACCGGATTTTCCGGTCGGAAAATGTTACTTTTCGACCGGAAAAGGTTGTATTTAGGCCGAAAAATGGTGTTTATGAGCGAAAAAGCAGTGTGCTGTGCATTTTGTCATACACAAAACTCCATTGAACTCAAATATGGACCAAAACAATGCTCAGACAATAGATCGACATAGCATAACTCCAAAATACTTGAGATTTCAACCTCCTGCCGATCTTTCTAGTCGAATGGCAGCGGAGGAAACCAAGAAACATCGAAATCCGCTCGGGAAACTTGTCCTTTCGAGGGGGAAACTCCATGTGCACAGTCGCCGATGGGAGGCCACCAGATTTCCGACATTTCCGGTTGTAAAGAACAACTTTTGCTTTCAGGCCTTATACGGTTAGGAGAAAATCCAATAAGATTAAAAGAAATTTATTCTATTTAAATTTAATTAGTAAAAAATTAAATCCTCTCTGAAACCAAAACCAAGGCAACCGCCTTACGGTGGATAATGCAATGGCGCAGCGGAATAAAAGCTCGACGGCGGTTTCAGGAGATAGCAATAGCAATAGCAATGAACTGCAATGGGGAAAGTGAACTGGTGGGGCCTGAGGGCAGGGACTGCAGTCTGCAGAGCCTCACCCGTGGCAATGGAGCACAAATTTTGCACTCTGATCCCTGCCTCAATTTATTTTCACAAATAACCCGCTTAGAAAAGTATGTGCAAATCTGACCTTTTTTGCGGCGCCACAGTCCGTGGCGCCGCAACAACATTTTGCGGCGCCATAGACCGTGGCGCCGCAGCCCCTGACCCCCTCCAGCGTGGCGCTATGCGGGGCCCGGTTGCGGCGCCACTGCATGTGGCGCCGCAGAGCTGAGGCCCAATGGGCCGCGTCCGGTGGGTCTTGGGCCTCTAACCCGAACCGGGCTTGCGGCGCTGTAGACTGTGGCGCCGCAAGGCCTGCGGCACCAAAGGCCATGGCGCCGTAGTAGTTAACTGCGGCGCCATAGTCCTTGGCGCCGCAGTGCTTTTTCCATCCTTTAGCTCTCATAATCTCTTTTCATCCAGTTTTTTCCATCTTTTAGCTTTCATAATCTTTTCTCATCCAGTTTTTTTTATCTTTTAGCTTTCGTAATCTTTTCTCTTCCGTAATCTTTTCCAGTCCAATTTTTTTTATCTTTTCTCTTCCACAGTAACCAAACCCCACCTTTTCTCTTGCATAATCTTTTCCACTCCAGTTTTTTCAATCTTTTCTCTTTCGTAATCTTTTCTCTTCCATAGTAACCAAACGGGACATAGTTTTTCATCCAAAGCCATATTTTTGTTTTTTATGTCAGGCTCGTTATAATTCATAGAAAATCAACCCCAAATTTACTATATTTCTACACAAATGATAGATTCAAATTTCGTGTATCATTCGAATACGGATAGCAAATAAGGCAAGAAAAAAATTCAAGAATCCACACAGTTTTTGCAACTGAGCAAAACACGATGTCAAACCATATGAATAACATCGAGATTCGCAATCATCCACATGATTACAAATTAAAAGTCACGTCCACGCCTAGGAGTGAACCCATAATAACTACGTCCTAGGACCCTCTAGGTGTCTAACGGCCACGCGGACGCCTTTGTCTGGCAGGGCGAGTGTTGAGGCGGTTGCCGCTGTCCACGTCCGAAGGGTCACCAGCATGCCTACGGCGCCTAGTAGCCGGAGGTCGACTCGACGAACCCTGTCAATTGTAGATGTTAGTTTAGTAGAGCAATCTCGACAACTAGTAGGGTACGAACAATAGCGCAAAACTTACCGCCTCGGTGTCGTGCTGTGTCTGTGTGAAGCGTGGCGCGTCGTGCAGCTGGCTACCAGATAGGACGTCCGGAACATGGTCCCCGTTGTCGTCGTCGTCCTCCTTCTCCTCCTCCTCCTCCTCATCGTCGTCCTCGGGTCAGAGGCGGCGCTCCGTCGGAAGATAGGTGGAGTGACCTCTCTAGACCTAGAGCTCCGCGACAACCGTCCACCGCTGCCAGAAGGCCCACCACGAACACCGCGTGGCTGAGGAGGGAGTGCAGCTGCGCTGTAGCACCCAATCTTCCTGCTCAACCTACGGCAGTGCCTGCTAACTATCAGGACGAAGGACTTGAGGGCGCCGGGAGGTCGTGGCTCGGCTCGAGCAAGGACAGAACCCACCTCATTGGTCAGCTAGGCCAACTGTTGCCCCTGTAATTAAGGTTTAGTTAGGAGAGAAGGAAATGTTGCATATTGCATGTAGCGATACGTAATAGGAGACAAAAGTGCGGTCTTACCACGTAGTCCTGTACGGGCGCTCTCTCAGGCTGAACTCCTATGCGAGTCCTGGTGTCGTACTCGTCGCTGTCGTCCGAGTCGACCTTGCAAATCGGCCGGTGGTCGCTGCTAGGTCGCAGCCTAACCCGCGAGTGGGCCTGCAGCCACCGCAGGTACTCCACGAAGTAGGCATCGTCGTGGGCCTCACCAATGTCGACGTCCACCGGTTCCTTCGCATCCCACCTGCCGGTGTGGACTATGTGCGTGATCCGCCAGTCGGTCTCGCTGTACCGGCTCCCCTTCTTCATCCTGCACGAACCAACAAATAACGGTGTAAGTACGGTGTAAGTGGACATACACAAATCTGTTGAACATTATGATTAGGAACCATACTTGTGGAGTGCCTGGTCCGTAGGGACCGTGTGTGGAGAAACGACCTGCCTCCGTCCAAACTGGCGCATCACACGTGTAGGTATGTGGTACTCCACCACGATGAAGTAGATCAGTGGGACGACAACCCTTCAAAGGTTCTCGTCCCTACGACATAGTGGGCTTAGCTCCGCCTCCTCTATCTCCTCCCTAGAGTACGGGGTCCACTCAACCTAACAGATAAATTAAAACGTCAGGCCTATCAGGTATTGTACAGGACACAGTGCAAGGCAATGAGTTTCAAATTGGCCTCAAGTACCTGGCGGTGGGCGACACAGTCGAGCTCGTTCGTGTAGCGCTTGTATTTCCCCTCAATCCAACCGAAAACAACCTCCACGTCCCTCCAAAGCCATAGGACAGTGGGTCTGATGTCCTCAAAGGGCCACTCCTACCATCCGAATAGACTCCATATGTTAACAACCAATAGAAAAAATTCATGCGTTAAGATGCAATGCAAATGTCATATGCTATACCTCGCGGTCTCGCCTCACCGGTCTACCGATCGGCAGGTGCTCCCAGCTCCACACCTGAAGCAGGTAGAGGCACCCACCGATGCTCGAAGTCTTCTCCCTGCATCGACAGCCATCACACAGCTGTCGATACATGTGGGCCAAGGTACAGGAAGTCCAGCTGTAGGTGGCAATGGCGGCTCATGGCCGCGCCAGGACAGGGAGCATCGTCGACGACACCGTGTCTCCTGATGAGTCTGGGAGTAGGAAACACGCCAACAGGTACCAAAGCCAGCCCTGGCGTGCTGCTCCACCTGTAACGGTGTAGCGTCTGGCGGGCACGCCCCGAAGTGTTCTCGGAGCCAACCCGTAGTGACACCGGACGTCCGCCTGCAGTGTTAAATTAACGTTTAGTGCCATAATACATGAACACAAGCTGAATTGAACACAATATTAAATTACTTAAGTGTGACAGTCCCCTGGCTGGCTGTCCGGAGGTGCTATACCAAACAAAGCCAGCACCTGAACATGCCACGCCGTGGGCTCTAACCTATCTATAACAGGCGAACCTGCCACGGGGAGACCCAAGATCATCGCCGTGTCCTGCAGGGTGATGGTCATCTCCCCGCATGGAAGGTGGAAAGTGTGGGCCTCCGGCCTCCAACGGTTGACCAAGGCTGTTAACAAAGCAGGGTCCAACGGTGGGAGACCAGAGGTAACCACCCGAGCAAGGTCCAGGAGGCCGGCCTCCTGGATGTACGCGACGTACCGCTCGTCCCAACTAAGGGGGTGAGTGTGAGTACGACCCCGCAGAGGCACCAACTCCTACAAAATATTTGCAACGTTAGGCATATGTGCACATGTATTAACGGGCGTATGTCTTATGTTCATACAAAAGTAAGTGTGTTTTATCTCGCCAGCAGCGATACGTGGTGCGCGGTGGTCTCGCTCATAGCCGCCTCAAGAAGGAGGTACTGGGGGTCCGCCATCCTGCCAAGACATGAAACAAAATGTTAAAGACGCGATAAAAATTTTAATTGATAGTCACAATGATGTAAAATTAGACAAATTCGGCATTTTAACCATTCATGGGATTGACAATTTCACCTCTTCACCTAAACTAAATGTCTCTAATGCAGTCTAACGAGAGCATAAGGTCAAACATAAACACTAATACTAACCACTAACACTTAACCAAACATATTCCTCCTATAAATTACCCTAACTATTACTAACCACTAACTCTAATACTAACCACTAACACTTAACCATAAAACTAACAATATCGCTAACCCTATAAATATTTTACCTAACATCACAAGGCGAATGCAAATTCTATTAGCACACGGGTCCTTAATTTTGTTAAGTGGAGATCAATTATATTAGGACACACTACTTAGGACATGAGTCATTAATTCTACTAGGGCACGAGCCCTTAATTTAAAATCAATCCAACGTGAGTTCTAAACTTAGTAAAGATGGCGAGGAAAATTCATACCCGGCGAGCAGAGACGAGGAGGTTGCGGTGCGGGACGGAGGCGGCGGCGCGGGACGGGGAGGGCGGCAGGCGGCGGCGAGGGACGGGGAGGGCGGCAGGCGGCGGCGGCGGCGGCGTGGGACGGGGAGGGCGGCAGGCGGCGGCGCGGGACGGAGGCGGCGGCGCGCGACGGAGGCGCTGTGATGCGGCAGGCGAATGAACGGCCCAGGCCCACATGGGCCTCGGCTCTGTGGCGCCGCAAAAAGAGTCAGATTTGCACATACTTTTTTGAGGGGGTTATTTGTGAAAATAAATTGAGGCAAGGGTCAGAATGCAAAATTTGTGCGCAATGGATCGGTGGATGGATAAGGGCCGAATGAGTCAGGCCAAAAATTGAGTTAACGGGTCCGTTAGTGGGTCTAAGCAAAATGATTTTTTAAGCAACGAATACATGTTACTTTTGAACAAGGCCTGGTGCAATAGACTCGAAATTCGTTCTAGTTTCTTTATCATATTTATGAAATTTTCCAAATTTTTAAAATGAAAACAAAAAAAATCGAACGGAAATTCAAATCCCGTAACCGAGCGGAAACAAAAAAAAACTTGCCGGTTTTCGGCAGATTTCCGTTGGAAAATTAATCCCTAGCTAGGCTGGTATGATTACAGAGCAACAATCGCACCCTTTATGTCATGTCCTACGACACCCAATGTTGTACTGTAGCTGTTAATACATAACGAAATAAAAATACGATGGCAATACATCTATAAAAGACAAAATGGCACAGATCCATGTCGGACAGCCGGGATAGTCACCATCTCAGCCAGCGGCGACCCTGTTCATTTTTCACAGCGATTATATACACATAGAGGTGATACATACTCCCTCGGTTTTGCAATGTAGGCACCATTGCACGCAAAATGAATAATAAACTGTATTTTTCATGTAAAGTCATATACACATGTTACGTGTATAGTTGACGTTTTCCATATCTATGTTTTTCCATATATACGGGCAAAAGGTCCCAGTGCTACGGACGTCTTTGTGCTTATTTGTTACAGCGACAAACGGACACGTGTGGCACGAACCATACGTCGAGTAGAATCGTGATTTTGTTTGTGAGTTACAATTCTCGCTTCGCAGTTCAAACCAAAGTTGTGTCCTCAGACGGTAGTCAACGGAAACTCATGGTAAGCAAAGGGTATAGCGGGATTAATTATTTTCGCTTCTCACGTTCATCCATTCATAAGCGGCTTAGGCCAGTGTCACCACCTCGTCTATTTCACTATCTATATTTCAAATTCTATTCCAATAATAATATACAAATAGTATTTTGCACATCTATATCTACCGTCTAATGATACTATCCTTGTAATAGAAAACAGACATGCCCATCCAATCCCCTCCTATTGACTGTAGTACAACAGGTCGTTGAATGGATTAGATCGTCTCGATTATCTTTTACTTACACGTCATCATCTGTACACTGGACGCTGCTGCTGTGACAAGGGGAGCAGCTGCTTGGTGCTCGGTATGCGGGCAAAATCGATGTGGCCTCCACATTCTAGAATCTAGAAGGAAGAAGGTTGCATTGGCGGTTTTGGGTCGCCTTTTGTTTCCGCATCCGTCGCTGTCTTGAGTCAGACTGTGCGCCCGTGACTCGTTCATCCGACGGTGTTAGGCTGAGTCCAATAGAACACACTATCTCTACTCTCTAAACATTATTCTAACTGCCCCTCCCTCTGTGTACAGGACAGCATTTATGTCAAACAGTGCAAAACAGTGTTTAGAAAACCTATATAAAAAGTCCTATTAGACTCAGCCTTGAGATGAAGCCAGTGACTGGAAGCTTTGTTTGTGGTAACACTGGCACACTGCAGTCGATGTGCTTCTTCAGAGCAATAAGCTGAACGGCACGCAGCGGCCGGCAGAGCACTCATTTTTGTTTTGGGTCGGGGCTGTGTCATCCAATCCAACCGCAAGCGGGCCACCCTCGAGTGTGTTGGAAGCTTGGAGCTGATCAAGGACCTCGGCTTTGGAACAACAGAACACACGAACGCGATGAACTCTGAGCTCGAGTCAATTTCTAGGACACATCCGGCCCCTCCGACGGTGCAGCTCTGCGATGTGCAGAGGCACTCACCCACGGACCCGTCGCCAGACGCTAGGGTTGTATCTTCCGGTAGAGCAAGAGCAGGGTTAGAAATTGAAGTGACCCTACCTAAATTCACAGAGAGGTTCCTTACCCTTAATTAGTCAAAAAACACAGACTGGTAGCAACGCAGTGGAAGAATACATGCAAACATGAAGTAAGGAACTTTGTATTTGGTTTGCTTGATGTGGCCTAGCACTGGGCTAAAGGTCCAGTTGATTTGTGCATGATGTTGTGCATCGATCTGTTCATCAACTATTTGATGAGCCCAATTTCTAAACTATTCGATGATTTTTTTTGTTCGAGCTATCAATATTGCCAACTCATAATAGCTAGCTTATGCTGCAACATGCAACGTTCATGGATCAAATAAACCAAAGAAAGCCTTGGAAATTACGAAAACAGTCAAGCCAAACAAGAAAAATGGTGGCGGAACAGTTCTGGCTAGCTATGGCATCCCCCAAAGCATAGGGGCGGATCTAGCGTAGGGGCTGAAGCACCCCCTACAAGCGCGCGGATAATGGAGCCTCCCTGAAGCCCCCTAGCAATATTTACGCATAAACAAAGCATGAAGGGGAAAATGTGAAGGAAAGAGAAGAGGAAGAGGGAAAAGAGGAGGAAGAAGAGGAAAAATGAGCCCCTCTAGTCTCCTCCACTGCCGAAGCATATATAAAGTTGCATGTTGTGAAAAATAGCATTCATAGCGGTGGATGGGATGACTCATCTCTCTTTGGTTGTAGATCTAATGTGAACATATTATCTATGAGTTAATCAAAATATAGATATGCTGGCTTAGTCTCTTGGACGTGTTTATTGGGGTTGAGTGTGCATGTGTTCATTCATAGGGGCGAGTGTACATGTGTGTTTCTGTCTTTATTACTATGTAATTCTAAAAAAATATGTATATTTAGCTTAAGTTAGGGATCTGACCGATGATGAGCAAGAACACCTATCTCAATCTCAGGATCACTTAACTAGTCTCTTTTGAGAGGAGATCAAGTGTTATCAACATGCAAAGACGAATGATATCCTCCTAGTAGATAACATCACTAGGTACTTCCAAATGATTGCTAATGGCAGACACCGGTAAATTTCCTTGCTTGAGGCTGGAGGGCAAAATTGAAGGCCATGCCATACAAAATTTCCTTACACTGGTTTGGTCTGATCTAGGCACTGAATGGCATTTTAGTCCACCCATACAAAAGTTACATATGGGGTTGGATTCTAACGTAGAAGCTGACGGAAGACCAGATAAGGAACCAAAGATAAGTTGAGTGTCAAATAGGAAAATTTTGAGTTTTGAGGGCCAAGGAAGGAACCAAGCAGCTTCTTAGTGACAAATAAGGAATTTTCTCTACACGTTACTCTCAGTCCCATAAGATAGGACGTGCATGTTTGTAGAAAAGTAAACTTTTAAATCACTACAAGAGATTTGACCATTTATGACGAATATCTAGTGACAATAATGAAATTCATCATTAAATTGCTCTGTTTATGACGTTTTATAGAGCTGCACTTCCAAATCGTCGGCCACCAGTACTAATCAGGTTTGTGCCATTCTCCGGTGTAGAGAAGTATTGCCCTTTCCTAATTGCCGATTGCCACCTCCCTAGCAACATCTAATTCCCAATCTGTGTACTATATAAATCCAGAAAGCAAGAATGGTACTCAATAAATCAAGAAAGCAAGGCATAAAACAAGATCTAAGATTGAAGAATAATTCAACAACTTGCAAGCAATACAATGGTACTCAAGCTGCCAGTGGACCTGCACAGTGTTCATGCCAGAGGTGATCAGTGTTTGAGAAGTCCCTGCATGTTGTGACTACAGATCTGCTATCTAGTTGCTGTTAGCTTGTAAGTTCACATGTTTAGAGGATAGCTGGTATAATCTTCTTAGTTGATAATTAGTTTTTTCTCTTCTGTTCTCTGCTTTTTTTTTATCCAAAATGACTTTTGTATTTTTGTCTTGTTCATTAGGTCGTTGGATATGAACCTTAAGGAGAAAGAGATCCTTAAGTTGGTGTCAATTGGAAGATAGGCTCATTATCTTGTAGGGAACCAATAGTATTTTATAGTTATGTTAAATGGAACCAATAGTATTTTCTAGTTAAATCTGTAGTATCACTTAATCTAGTTCAGCTTTAGTCTGTACCCTAACTTTTCTTCCGATGTTGCTCGAGACATTGTGTCCTTTTCAAGCATTATCGCTTAAATGTGTTTATCTGCCAAATAACGTTAGTGCAAGTGTCTACCTGTGATTCATATACTTGAATGATGTGATGTGCTTTTTGTGCAACAAATATTCTTCATGTTAATGTTTCTCTATTGTTTAGTTTAGCATATTTCCTATTAGCTTGGTATTTTCTTTTCACAATTAGGTGACTATTTGTAGAGAAAGCATAGTACTATGAGAGTTATGAGTAGTTGTAGCACCTCAATTTGTTTTGTTCTGCAGTTGTTGCTTTGGTATATTATTTCTAGCATTTTGGCAATAGTAGCATCTTAGATTTATTCTTGTGCAACTGCAGGCTGGCAATGGCTGTTGAGCAGCATGAGGAAAGCATCAGAAGCTAGTAATCATTTTGAGCTTAGGTAGTCTTAGGTAAGCATCAGGTTTATACCAAATAACTTGTATAAATATAAGTGGATGCTGAAATTGTTTAATTCTGTTGATGTATGAGGTGTATGGCTGCATGAAACATGCAATTGATTAATGGATCTGCTCTATATATGATTTGTGACATTTTTGGAATGGGAGTATTTTTGCAGTGGCCTGTCTAATATATGGGCAAATTTTGTGCGTCAAATAGGCTGCTGCCAAAATCAGCCCACAAACATTATTAATGGGCTAAGCTCAGATAATTGGGCTGTGTAAAATCAGCCCGAAACAAGTTTATGATGATTAAATTCGTCATAAAATTTGTCCATATCATCTGCCACGCCATCTGCGATGTCAGCATTTGTGTCATGAAGCCACGTCATCAGCCACATGGCAATGGCCCATGGAACTAGTTATGACATTTGTTATGACGATATTGACTGTCATAGATATTTGTGACGATAATGTGATCGTCAAAGAGTTTAGTGACATTTTGCTTCATTTTGTCACGAAAGGTGCTTAGAGACGGGGCTTCTATGATGAGAGCATTTTCGTCACCGTACCGTCACAGGAGTGTATTTTGTGACATAAAAACCCATGTTTGTGACATTTTTAAAACATCACGGAAACCCAGATCTCTTGTAGAATTTGACTAATAATTCAGTATAAATATATTTAGTGTATGCATGCTATATATATACTTAGATAGTTAGATTTGTATTCGAAAGTACTTTAAGATAATGATAACCTTGTATTTACTGATGACATCTTTTTAAAAAAATTAATGGCAAAAGTTTCGTTTTAAATACCGTGCCAAAAATTTATATACATTGTATATGGGATGGAGGGAGTATAACATTTGTTTCTACAAGGACTTATCGGAGGTTTAGTGGCACAATCCTTTTGTCTAGCTGTTTCGAGAAATCTAGATATACCTCAGGTGTCGGAGGCCAAAAATAGATTCCTCACATCTAATTTTATGGAATTTCACTGGAATCTATAAAACTTTTTCTCAACATGCAACCTAGCCACATCATCTCAAAATCCCACAAACTTGCATGCCATATCACCATTCACTGAGACCTTAATTTATATCTTTCATCGATTCTTTGTGGCTTCATACATGCTAAACTTCCATATGACGTATCATGTGTAGTATTATTCTTCGTCATTGTCAAACAAACTTCACGATTTTTTATCATCATATCCAATCTGCTAACACATACACAACTCATATCCTATGGAATTTCATCACATTTTTCATACAACCATCTTCGTAAACCTTTAGTTGATTCTCCAAAAAATTGCTACTTTGCTTCTTTCTTAATTAATCACTAAATGGTCATCTGAAATTATCTCTACATTCCCGCAACAATGTGCAGGAATTCACCTAGTATATCTATATAGATGGAGGCCACTACAATTCATTAATTGTTATAAAGCAGCCCTCACATTGAGCCACATCATCAGAAATATTGCTACCATCCGATCGAAATATCTAAGTATCATCCATCCGTCCATGTGTACACTAGCTATCACCATGGCATTTACTCATCCATTGTCATGAATTTTTTGTATCTGGCCGTCTGTTCCACTTCACCACTGCTCCTTTGATTAGGTCCTACAACGTTTCAAGTCTCTCTGTGTTCCCTCCCTCTCAGTTTAGTGAATGGATAAATGCTACCGGCGGCCACGGCACAAGCGCCCTCTCAATGAATTAGGTGCATGTAGCATGATGAAATTGCTCTCTCCATTAATTGGGTGCATGCAATATGCAATTTGTTCCTCCCATTCATTCTAACTCCTTGGCCACTAGAACACCCATCAGGTATCAATGTAATCCGTAACTCCTGCATTGCCACTAATTCCCCTTCTCATATGCATTGTTTTTGAACTGTGAACTGCAGCGTTGTATTACATTCAAGAATAAAAAGGGTGGAAGTGTAGTGTTAATGCTATGGTACCATGGAAAGAAGCCAAGCAGGCATCGAGGCATGAATCAAGCTACTTAAGCACATCCAGTGTAGATGGCAATCCATGGACATGGTTTTGCAGGATCGTATTTGTTTCCCCTGTCCTATATTTGTAGTTTGGACTTCGGCTACTGTATGTATGAATTCTATTTTTTCAATAAAAGTTGATATCCTCTTTTATAGAATAGGAATCCCTTGCTCTCCCTTCCTCTCTCTTGGTTTGCATGCCTTTTACATTTTTTTAGATAATGATATGCCTTTTACGTGCAGAAATAGATTGCCGGACATCATCAATTTCAGTCAAACAAAAAGGTAAAAAGTTGTGTGCGTGTTAATTCTACAAACAGATAGCAATTGTTATTTCATTGTTTATGTACACCATTATTAACCTATGGAAAAAATGATGAAACTATCTTCTCCACAACTTTACACGCAAATAAATAATAATTATTATTATACAGCTCTTATTATCATCATATAATCATCATGTAGTCAGGTATTGTGTTTTTCCTTTTTGCCATCCCAACCCCAACATTTTGTGCTGCATACGTACTAATTGGCACCTTTGCTATATTCAACGAGAGTTCTCAAATGATCAGTATCCATTGATTATCTTCATACATACTGTCGTATGCCTGTATCCATCAATTTTTTTTAAAAAAAAAAGGAGCAAATTTGATGTGAGATTGTGCTATATATTAGAGTTCATCTTCCCACATTATTCTACGGCTCCTGAAACTATTGACTTAGTTCTTTAAACTTTTTTCAGTATAAGCACCAGATTGAACAATTGAATTGGTAGTGTTAATCAACTTGGTTGGATCTACCAAACATTTGTATACAACTTATGGACGTCAGAGTTCAAGAATAAAATCACTTGCTCTTTAAGGATAATAATTTCTACTGACTACAAGATAAAGTAATTATACGGTGGATTAGATTTTTTTTGCCGGAGGCTAGGTACCGACCCACTCATGGCGAACTTTGAGAGGTGGCATTGCTATTTGCACGCGCACCAAATATGGTGCCACTTTTCTCATATTCTCACAAGTCACAATGGAAATTGGCCTCGACATAGCATTGCCTGATGCCCTCCCATCTATTATGAAGTTGATTTGAAGTTTTGTTTCCATTTGAGTCTGTTGTTATCATGTCAATGTATAACCTATTTTTTATCAACTAATTCTGAATTCTTCAAGTAGGCTCATGTTTCGTATTTGCAAGTACCAATTCTTTTTTTATCATTGGACATCTTCATTCAAATAGAAGCATTCCATTGTGATATTTGTTCTCCATAGAATGGATATAATTATTCATACAGCCTTTCTTTATTGAACAATAAAGAATCTATTTGAAAGTCGTTCTTAAATCCCACAGCAACGCGCGGAGAAATCACCTAGTATAATAAAGCTCTGGGTCCATATGGCTTTCCAACTGAATTTTATCGGCACTTCTAGGAAAGTGTTGGAGGGGACTTGATGAAATGTTGCATGATCTGTTTAGAAAAGGATTTATTATTGTTTAGCCTCAACTTTGGGGTTATAACATTGACACCAAAGGTCTAGGAGGCAAATATCCTTCAACAATATCGATCCATGTGCTTGTTAAATGTGAGCTGTACAATTTTTACGAAAGTGGCTATAATTAGGCTAAATTCTATAGTAGATAAGGTGGTCAGTCCATCTCAACCAGTCTTTCCGATGGGGTGTAATATTATGGAGGGTGAAGTAATTCTCTATGAGACACTACATGAACTCCATCGCAAGAAACAAGATGGAATCATTCTTAAATTAGATTTTAAAAGGCTTGTGAGAATGTGATATGACTGTTTATTGGACTCTTCGTCCGAAACGTTTCTCAATGATGATGTTCAGCTCTATTTTCAAATTAAAAAAATCCCTCGACAAGGGGATCCTTTATCCCTTATTTAATATCATAGCAGATATATTGAATATTTTTATACCAATGCAGATGACAAAATACGCAATCATATCATGGACACAGCACAAAATATGAAATTACTCTCCTTTGTGCATTTGAGCAAGTATCGGATGAAGATCAATTTTCATAAAAGTAACTGTTTTGCTTTGTGGAGGCGCAAAATCATATGGATTATTACACTGGGTTATGTGGGCGCAACGCTAGGGAATTCCCAATTAACTACCTAGGTACGAGGTATCCTACTATTTTTTTTTTTTGCCTTACCCCTATGGGTCTTAAAGAAAGTGGACTATTTTCTGTCTAGATTCTATTGGCAGGGGGTGGACATAAAAAGAAATGTAGAATTGCTAAACCCAGTATTGTGTGTCAGCCCAAAGAACAAGGTGGGCTTGGGATTCAGGATCTGAACATGAAGAATATTGCTTTTGTAAGTGCAACAAGGCTCTTTAGTGGTTTTGGTGTATTGAGTGACAACACGATTAAATCTCTTTGTGAGATAACTTGACAGGTCTTCACAGGTGCATTAATTGTGATCAAATGTGAACGTACGAATTCTAATGTATAAATCTCATGGTCAAGCATGAATATTCTCATATGTTGAGAATCAAGGGTTTCTTTGGATATCATTCTCAAGCTCTAATATTAACGATTTAAAGTGACTATCTCAAGTGATTGCATTGCCCAAGTGTTAGCTACAATGGGGTTTCTATTCTTGATGCACTTTGACGCTCTTGGTTATCATACTGAACAAAGTGACATAGAAACTATTTTTTGCATTCGGACGCCACTATATCAACTAGCCTATTCTTAAATGACAAGTGGTTGATCATGGAGACTCTATATTGCATATCCAAGCCAACTATAATAAAGGTTAACCATATTGGATGGTTAATGAGCAAATGTGCTCCATCTACCTAATGAAGAGGTTTTCACTAATGAAGTCTAACTTATTCAGCTCAAAGAGGATTGCTCTCAAGAAGAAGCTCATCTTGTCTCTCTCTGTTGAAATCCTTCAAGACAGCATTACTTCATCAAGATCAAAGCTCAAGTGGATTTCCAGTAGATTTTCATTTAATCTTAAGTATAGGCATGTTGTATTATGAAGAGGGAAGCTAAGCTTGGAATATCACTAGTCAACATGTGCTCTAGCTAGTTCAGAGAGTGTAGAGACATTTCATCTCTTGTGATGAATTTGGCACCGAGTGTGAGAGCTCTCTGATTCTTCTCTTGTGTTTAACTCTCAGCTAGGTGTACCTCTAAAGGAGACAAACACTATACCTTCTTACCTAGCGACCAAGGCTTTGTGCCTTAGCCTCTCTGTCCAGGGAACCCCTCACCGAACTATGCGATGGGCTCTATCGGACTGTCCGGTAGAGGGGGTTTGAACTGCAACGGCTAGTTGCCCTCTACCGAATTGCCTGGTAGAGGCCACCGGATTGTTCGGTGGTGGCCTGACACAGGCCAACAGCTATGTTTGATGTGCTGGGTATTTATACCCCTCCCTCACCTCTTGTTGTGGTGGGCTGCTTTCCTGCAACGTCCACATTCATTCAGAGACCTAAGAAACACTCTCCAACCACTCTCTTTGTGAGATTCTTGAGTTGGAAGAGTAAATTGTGAGATTGTGTGAGCTTGATAGAGCATCCTAGCTTCTGAGCGTAAGTTGGCAAAACATTTCTGACAAACGCTTTTGTTACTCTTGGAGGTCTCCTCCTGGACGACTATAGCGTCCCGAAGGTCACCCGGTCTCTGGGTGGCACAACTCTTGTAAGTGATTACCCCGCTCTTCGGAGCACTGCAGTGAGCAGCCTTCTCGGCCTTGGTGGTTGAGGAGGGGAGGCCGTGAGTTGAAAAAGACTCGAGCTCTTGGTGGGCGCCTCAACGAGGATGTAGGGATACTTGTAGGTATGACCGAACCTCGAGAACTAAATCTCGTGTCTTGTGTGTTGTTTCCCTGCTGGGATACCCAAGCTTTGTGCCTGTGGTTTGCTTCTTTACTTGCATTATATTATTCTTCGCTACCGCTTTTATTACTTGTGTGCTAGTTCTTGTGATTGAGTGCAGGTGTACAGTGTAGAAAGTTCAATATCAACAGAGCAACCCAAAGAACAACTCTCCATAGATCAATAAGTATCCTAGTTCTTGTTTCAATATCAACAGAGCAACCCAAAGAACAACTCTCCATAGATCAATAAGTATCCTAGTTCTTGTTTACTTTCTTGAGCTAGCTTCCTTTGTGCCACCGGACTATCCGATGATATTGGACTGTCCAGTAAACAACACCGGACTATCCGATGTGAGAGCTGACAGAATTGTTTTAAGTGCTGTAAATTTTCAGATTAGCCTATTCACCTCTGCTTCAGCTTTGATTAGCAAATGTGTTTAAATAGCACATCTTAAATGGTATATGGCAGCGGATACTACCTAAAAAATACAGGGGCTCAAAACATTTGTCTCATGTGGAATGAAAAAAATGGACTCACTTTTGGTCTTGTCTAGTGAAGTTAAAACACAATTTCTTTCATTGATCCTTCAGGCTTAGATGAGCAACTCTCGCATTGGAGGTGATTGGGGTGGATTTAAATTCACGGTAGATCAAAATCTAGCTCTTTCCCTCTCAATCAACTTCAACCCCCTTCAATCCGATAATTGCCAAACTAGACCTCATTGTGAAAGATTGATTACAATTCAGATTATGTGGCCAGGGGGTTGACCCTGTGATATCAATACCCTTCACTTTACAATATAGCTTGATAAAAATCTATTACGATAGCCGAAGTCTCCGAACACTCACCTCCAGACCTCCCTTAGCATAGACATATCATTGGTCCAAAGCTAGTCGCTTGGAACGTGTTGTTGTCTCGTATTGAGGCAATTGTATAGTTGAGGAACAAGATTTGTCTCGCTGGAACCAGTTTTCAGTTAAATCAGTGTACTCTGCGCTATATGTTTGGATGTACCTAGGGTGAATAAAAACTTATAGAAAGTAAAAGCCCAATTAAAGATTAGAATTTTCCTTTGGTATTTACACCGTGGGGTGGTACTTTACAATGGATAAGTTAGCAAAGACGAACTGACATGGTGGCATGTTATGTTGTTTCTTTCACAAGAATGAGATGATCACACTAGTTTTACAAGTGCCACTTTTCTACGTTTGTATGGAACTTTTTGTTGGTGGCCACATGAGTAAATCAACCATCCAATGTGGATGATTTGTTTGGCTCTTAGCTAAGTGGTTCAACGAAAACTTTAAGATATTTGTTTCAGCTAGGAGCGATAGCTTTGCGCAGATCACTTTGGCTTTGCAGAAACTGACTTGATATTTAAAAAAGGAAAATGTGGCCAGCTCATTGCTCGGAAGTTGGGCTATTCTTCAACGGATGGACTCGCCAGGTTTGGTTAGGCCGTCTCCAATGATTCCCCAAAAGAGGTTCCTTAATGTTTTGCAGAGTTAGGTAGTTGGAAATAGTGATACGGAGTGAGATTTGAGGAGTCTCGTTGAAAACAGACTTACGAAGGGATCAAAATTTTTGGTGTTGACAAGGATACTCTCAACGTTTTGCCAAATGCATGGATGACGGTCTAGTCTCTTGATTGAAGCTCACTAGATTGTGTACTTTTTCCTTTTCTTTTCTTTCTGAATGTGTCATGACAGAAGCCGAAAGCCACATCAAGAGTGTTTCCTTGATGTACTGTTCCTAGTCATTTAATTAAAAGCTTCATCTGTCCGAAAATATCTATTCCTTGCACTTAAAATCCATACTGCTTATTTTGGAATGATTTTTTTTTCATATGCACTTTTGGTGATCTTAAAAACTACCTATTCGGCCTTATTCATTGTCTAAAACATTGGGGGGCTATTTTAAACACACGGGAAAAAATCTTTCCTACGTTTTTTAATTGAAATTGAACTGCTTGATACAAAATTTCTACGTCCTATGAAATTCTTGCATTCCTAGTGGATCCTAGAAACTTAGACAAGGAAGACCTATGTAGAGAGGGCCGCTTACAGGTCCCGTTGAATCGTCTGTCACGCTCAATGCCACGTTGAATTGTATCAAATCTGACGCCTTATTTTCATATATTTTCCCAATCAACAGATAAGGAACCAACCTTACAGCATGTATAAGGTAAGCTTTCAATTTTCACTCTTTTCAACCTTAATGCCTCCAGTCAACCGTTTTCATATTAGATTCTAGTGTAACAAAAAACATCTTTCTCATATCACAGATAAGCCAAAAAATCCATTCTAATTTTCCTCGGCAGATGGATGCTGTTTACTCTCATAGTTACTGTGAAACTAGTAACTGTTACAACACGACAGCCTCTCTAAATCCAAGCTTCGGGCTTGACAGAGACCCAGACTAAGGAAACCACCACCCAAAGTGAAGAAACATCTGGTTCTGGTAAGAGGGCACTAACAGGGAAGTATAAATGAACAAGCCTACCAAAATCAAGGCAAGGCATCATGCAACTGTTTCCCCACGGGTATCACCAATTCTTGTTTTTTGTTTACCCTGTCCACATCTCCGCCTATTTACAGCTTCAGTCATTCTTTGCATGCTCAGTATTCTCATTGTTAGTTGCATATGCGGCAGCACCACGCTGAACCATTTGTAGTTGAATTTGTAACATCTGGGAAGAAGAGGTATAGCTTTGATTTCTTTTGGATATAGATTAATAATAATATAAACAAACAAAAAGTCATGAATTGTGTGAAGTACGCCACTGTAAACTAGAGTTAAAGTAATAACAACTACCATACATGCACAAATGCAACTACAAGCAGGGCAATCTAGTTAAGGAGTGTACCAGAGAAGCATTAATAACTTGAGCATAGTTTATAGATTCTGTGATCAGATGGTAATGCTCAAGACTATCTGTTCAAAGCTCATGAACAGATGTCAATCAAAATTGTTGAAAAGGTACTTTGCAAGCTATACTATTTTGTAGGAATCAATGTAGCTAGATTGCATGCTCATGGACAGCAGATTTGCATGACATCAATAGTCCATGACAAGCAGACTGTTACATATCAATACTGGTAGCTTACGTTAACATTGGCAGAAAGTTTCAAAAACATCACAGATATGGGAAATCTAGTGCAGCCAAGTCATATTCATTTGCAATCATGCAAACTTTTTGAAAGAGTCATGCAAATTCAACTATGCATAAGTTATCCATCCATCACCCATCAAACTTATTCAGATTGCAGAGTATGCAGCTTTGCAGGATTGCAACTAAAGATGAGCTTGCAACAGAAATAACTATGATATCGCAACATGCAAGCGATCAATGTACACCTATCTAGCTATTGTAGCTCATATGCAGCACTTGCTGGTCAACATCACAAAGTAATGAGATAGGTGTAAGCTGAGTGCTTTCAGATCAAGATTCTTTCTTACCTCTATCTGGCTCTTTATAAAGTTTTCTTGTGCCTTCTGCAGTGAGTCTCCAAGATCTCTGGTGCTTGTTCCTGAACCAACGGCACCATGTGCATTAAAAGGCAGAGGTGTTAAAGCATCTCCCGTGTTTTGGAACTGCATTTCTTGGTCTTGTGATTGATTGGAGCTACTTGCTTCAAATTGTGGTGTGCTTGATGTAGACTCAGGAGGACCTGATCTGATGGTTGAATGCAGCATATTTATCAGTATTGTGTTTTATATAGCAGGACAAAACATCCCTACTTTTTATTCTATCGATATAGTAATAATTGGATAAAGTATTACAGTGAATACAACGTAACTAAAAGTTGACAAGCGTGGTTAAGTGGTTAGCCACCCACTCCGAAAATAAGACACCAAGAACTTTGCGTTTTAGACTGTTCCGAAAACATCCTACCTCCATTCTCGAATGTTTGTCGCCGGCTCGTTCCTTTTTGAACTAAAAAGTGACACACACAAAAAAAGAACAGAGGGAGTACCTATTTAGTGTGTTTGCTGGAGGATAACCAAAAGATCTTCCATATAAAGAAGCTGCAGCTGCAGCGGCTTCAAGTTTTGCCTGGCGCCTGCTCATGTTCTCACCTGCCGCTCCTTCTGAGGCTGGAATACCAGTACCTGCAGCTGCTTTTTATCACATCAAATCAGCGATCACAAATAAAGAACAGATTAGAGAGTGCATTACTCACTGATACATAAGGCTAAAATCATATGTGATGGAAAAATGATCTGATCAATAAAATGAAGCTCACCAGGCTGAACTCCAGCTTGAGCTCCATGTTGCCGCGCTGATGCAGCACGCCCATTATCTGGGGGAATGATCGGAGCTCTACATGTGGGGCAAGTGTGTTGGCGCTCTAACCATGACCTTAGACAATGGACATGGAACAGATGCCCACAAAGCAGCTTCTTTGCAGTAGTCATCTCCTCACGGCAAATAATACATGTAGCGTCGCTCCTGAATACAATAAAATGTAAATCGCAACAACTTTTATAGTACAGTCAACTGAATCGCGCCAGTGGAACAATATAAAACTCACGCATTGAGCTCTTCTTCTGTAGCATCTAGAAAGCGCTCATTCATATTGGAAGTGATCTTTCTGTAACGTATATAATCTGCAATGCGAATTCTGAAGTTGCGGAAGGTCTCATATAGCTCACGAATCAAGTGTAGCGGGACACCATAGTTCCTGTTATCAGTACAATGGATCAACAGCCAGTCTACAATATAGTTTCAGAAGGCTATTACCATAATAAGAGAACTTACAGGAAGATAGCTATGAAGAAGAGCATGTATAATGACAAATGCACAAGGTCGCTGACGAGCTCCAAGTAAAATGTATACACTGCCTTACGCTCCCATTGACCTTCCATTAGCATGTCACTGACATAGAATATGTACTTCACAAATGTTGATACTGTGGATGTTGCTAGTATCATATACCTGATGAAATATGATTCATACATGTTAGCACTTTAGTATTTTGAATCATAAAATAACACATCAAGAAATAATTTCTAGGCATTTAGAAATCAGAGCAATAGAACTTAGAAGTGCAGCTTCTGGCCATAATAAGGTTAGCCAATAGGATTGTTGCCTTGCTTGGAAGGCATGTGCCTTGCTTTGGACGCAACAAGCAAAGAAGAAACTCTAGCTGGAGTTTCATGCTAAATGGACCCAATGATTGGCAGTGCTATAACATATGGTATTGCTCAAACATAAAACAGAGATAATTGTTGAAGGTGCTAGACAAATATCTTGCAACATAGCAACCAGAACATATACTCCTATTTATGAACAAATAAGCAAGCTTGAGGCACTTGAGGTAGTGGAAGTTTAAGGCTAAGATAAATTCAAGGCATCAAGCAATAAAAAGCAACAACTGCAAATACGGCATTATTCATAGGGTTTAGGGCAGGGCTCATTGCAGAGGATGGTACACATATTGGAAACAGGTTTAGTTACTAAAGACCTTTGCGGTAGTCTTGGTACAGTACAACTACAAAATGAACCTCACATCATATATGGACCTGACGTTTAGTCCTTGGTTTTGCAAATATTTGTCCATACCTTGGGAATTGTCCTATCTACTCTGTACCTCTAATCTAATGTCTACTCTGTACCTCTAATCTAATGTTGCAAAAGAGGCCTAATAGTCGTGGCGTTTCAGGAAAAGTGTATGTGCACAACAGGCACAATGCGAGAAGAAAGAGGCATTTCAGTAAAGTGAAAAGATGAGAACATTGGTCTTACTCAAATGAGAAGAAGATTGCAACAGATGCCTCCCGCTTCTGTATGAGTGACCTTAGTGAGTTGGACAGGAAGAGGCAGTCAACGAGGAGCAAGAACACCATGAAGGAGACGATCCTGATGTGCGAGAGCATGGGCACCGAGGGTGTTGTCTCGATGTACTCGACCCTCTTCTGGGCCAGCCAGTGCAGTGCCTTGACAAGCAGCAGCGCAGCGACCATGGCGAGGAAGGAGACGGAGAAGTCCTGCCGGAAGATTGTGACCGCGAAGAGGATCTCAACGACCTCCCGCCAGGACTGCTCGTTGAGGCGCTCAACCTCGGCCTCCCGGAGCGATCCCAGGAAGATGCGCTTGACTAGCTGCCAGGCGACACACATGGCGACGAGCCCCGTGTTGAGGAGCAGCACGAAGCAGATCTTGGAGGTGGAAAGGTAGACCATGGCCGGGTAGAACTGCTCCCGGCTGCTGAAGGCGTAGTACACCGCCGAAACCGTCGCCAGCAGGCTGAACGCCGCGTACGTCTGAAGACGGATCATCTTCACCGCCGGCGCCGGCGCCGCCGCCTGCCCGCCCGCAGGAAATCCGCAACAAAATTTCTGCTACAAAACCGCACCACAAGGCACCGCCACTGAGTCGGATAACCTAGAGCAAAGGCGGGGAAAATTTTTCTCCAAAATTAGCCCGCGAATCGGGACCCTAGGTGTCTTAGGCAGGCTGCATCAGATCGGGAACGCGAGTGCGATGTCAGGGCCTTACCCGGGCGAGGGAACCACGTGATCGACGAAGAGAGCGCAGAGGAGCTCGCTCTACGAGTGATTCGACGGGGACTCCATCTCCGGGAGGCTTCGATTCGATCCAAGGTGGATAAGCCGCTGTCACCGCAGCGATTTTGGGAGGAACGAGGGTTTGGAATTTCTCGTGCCTTCCTTTCTCTCGATTTTTTTATTTTCTTTTTCGGGGAAACGTTTCGGGGGGTGAAGAGATGGTGTGGAGCTGGTGTGTAGGCTCGGTCCACCACGCGAGATGGAGGCGTCTGGGTTGTGGGCGGTGACGATGCACGCCACGCCGGGGAGGCGGGGACTCGGTGCACCACGTGCTGGAATTGGATGGCTGCGTCGAGGCTGTGCATGTGGGTGCGGGTAGCGGGTGGACTTTTTTTTCACGTACACATTTGCACGGATGACATGTCTCGAACCAATGAGTGGCCTCCACGTGTGTGAGAAAGGCAAGGAAAATGGGAACCATATCCTGTCAGCCACGGCCCACAAGAGAAGGATGCTGCTTCGATTAACATAGAAAAAGTCCATTTTTAACCATTGAAGGGTCATCGAGTTCAGAGTTGGCCATTGAACTCTAAAACCGGATATATCTGATCATCCCGCTATTGAGACCGGACATATTTAGTCTCTCATGTGGTTTCAATGGCGGTTTCCATTTTTAAAAATAATAAAAAAATCTATTTAGTTTTAAAAATTTATAAATAATTCATTTTAAATTAGAAAAACATGAAACTAGTACCAAAATGTTTATAAAAATGTAATCTTCTGGGTGATCTCCTGATTTAATATAGTGCAAAACAATAATACATAAAAATATTAGACATAGATATGAACAATAAAACAATAGGAGGGGTAATAAATGAGACACATATAACTCTAAGTATAACACCAGTGGATAGATTATATTTTTTAGAAAACTTTTGGTACTAGTTTCATATTTTTCTGATTTAAAATGAATTAGGTATGATTTTAATAGATTTTTAAAAATATTTTGAAAAATGAAAACCATCCTTAGAGACCAAATATATCTGGTTTCAGTAGTTGGACAGTTGGATATGCCCGGTTTTAAAGTTCGATGGCCAAATTCGGACTTGAATGATAGTTCGACAGTCAAAATGGACTTTTCCATTAAAAAAAAGAGAGAGAACTAGGGATGTCAATGGGTGGACACCTGGCGGGTGAGCAAACACCCACCCGTATTGACACCCGTTACATCAATGCACACCCGCACCCATAATACCTAGCGGGTGCATTTTCACACCCGCACCCGCACCCGCTGGGTGTTGGGCACCCGTTGGGTGACCGGCATTTGCATATATTGCAAGCTTAGAAATGTAGCACCATTTACCACACCACAAATAGCATATAAAAAACATACATATAATATATAGACAGTCAATTTATCAACACAAAGTATGTAATCTATTGACAATTCACGTGATAATAATATTTTAAACTTACTTTAGCCACGTGATAGTGTTACGGAAGGCTTAACGTTAGGCCAAATTAAATTTCTTATATTTTAGATTAGCAAATGATGAAATCACACTTGATAAAACAATATCTGTTATATATTCAAATAGCTGATGAGCATCAGGATAAAGAGAAACAATGTTCAAACACAGTAGGATTCTAAACTCTAGTGAGTTAGGATAAATTCAATCCATCAAAAATTAAAATTTAAAACAATATATTATTTTTATGGGGCTCAATGGGCACCCGCGGGTGGAAATCAACACCCACACCCGACCCGCGGGTCTAATTTAACACCCGCACCCGCATCCATGGGTCTAATTTGACACCCACACCCGCAGCCAATGGGTGTGAAACCCGAGGGTGCCCGCACCCATGGGTGTGACTGCCATCCCTAGAGAGAACCTCCTCGGTGCAAAAAAAAAATTGACGTGTGCAATACATACGAATCATTTTAGGCAATGTAGATACATTACACCGAGTCCAGCGAGTAAGGTAAATGGTTTTGTACTGTACAAAACTAGCAACATTGTTTACAGTGTTATCCTCCTAAACACTAAACGATAAACAGTCGGTCAGCTTCCGTTTAGCGTTTAATCGGACTACACGGGTGATTAAACGGCCTGAAAAATGGATTAAACAGGATTAAACGGACTACACGGCCTACACAGTTCCCTATTGTGTAGCGTTTACACGGCGTGTAAACAGTCTACACGGCCTACACAGTTCCCTATTGTGTAGCGTTTACACGGCGTGTAAACAGTCTACACGGCCGTGTAGGCAAACTATGGATGAGTAGTTGAAATAGTGATAGAAGAGAAGGGTAGACTAGCTACTGGACTCAGTCTTATAACACAATGAATTTGAAATAAAAGGTTGTCAGTGACGTTAGGCTAAGCCCGTCTCTAGCTGGTCTATAGACGGAGAGAGATGGTTAAAACAATGATAGACAAGAGTAGATATACAATTCGCTGGTTAAGCATTATATGCATGTGAGATGGTAGCTTTTAGAGCTACAAACTCATGATTCTCAAACCATAAGAATAAAAAAAACATAGGCTAGAATGCCTATGCAATTGAAATTCTACAATAATTTATAACACAAAAAAAATCACAAAACATATGTTTAGATTATGCGGAGGAAAAACACAGAGATAAAATACATATAGAAAGAAAACATGCGGTTAGACTCATGCTTATTTTTCTCAAAAATTGCTATGGAGCATGCCATTTCATAGGAATTTCAAAAACATTGGTATACTGAACCCTAAACCCTAATCATTTGTTCCAAAGGATCTGATAAAAAAAAGTTTTCCATATGAATTGAATCGTCCAACATTCTTTTGCTTTTCCTCCATTCCAAAGGAGGCCTAAACCAAATGATAGTAAAAAAAATTAAAATGCTAAAATTTTGGCCATTAGCCAAGTATATCACTGGAGTTATGTAGGAACAGGGAAAATCTTATCTACTCTGTATTTCACTTAGTAACAGGACGAACTTTGTGTTCAGTATTCACCAACAGAAACAAAGAAAAACACAATCCTATAATCAAACAATTCAACATTACTACATTAGTACAATTATGAGAAGCTTTGATGAAGGTCTTCAAGACAAAATCAAGCAGCAGCTTTGGCCTTCTTAGGAGGCGGATTCCCTCCAGCAAGGAGAACGTATGAGTAGAAGCAGATCATCGCGGCACTGGTGAAATAAGAGATTTTCAGAAGGGCAGTGGAGGATGATTCGAGATCTTGAAATAAGGTAGACAAAGCATGGCAGAGTGCATTTCCAAAACTAGAAAAAAGGGACAAAACCGGGAGGAGGGGGTACCTGAGTGCAGCATAGAAGCCCCAGGGAAGCAGCTTCTTTGTCTGTCACGAAACAGTATATCAGAAAGACAGAACAAATCAAAGTGGTCGTTGATAACCAAGTTAAAGTCTCACTTACAGTCGTGTACACCTGGCAGTGCTTCCATGCTACTGCAGCAGCAATGCCTGCAAACAATAAGCATTGCTTGTTACTAATTATCATAGGTTTCTGCATGTGGAATTTCAATTTGGCTTATGAAGCAGGACCAAATATTCGCGGAAAATATAATGTTGCCTGCCCGAAATGCATCTGAGATCTATCAGATATATTATCTATCAGAATGTCAACTTGTACGAAGCTCCTCCCTGAGTCAATGAAACCTGCTAAGATGTTATACTGGGGAAAATAAACTACCTGCTTGTGCTAGTATGAAAGGCAAGCTGGATTGTCCACTCCTCCAGACCTTAAGGCTAAGCACGCCAAGGGCTAATATAGCAAGGCCAGGCGCAACACCAAAAGTTAGACTGACAGGACTCCTCCAAAATAGAAATCCAACAAGGCCCATGAAAAATAGAAATCCACCTGAATGAGGAAAATTACTTGTTAGTACTCCTGATAATTTTTTTGAGACAATATTGAACAAAGAAGGATAGCATAGTATTAACAAAATAAAAAAAACTCACAAAAATGTTGGGATAACAAATATTTACCAACTAGATCTAATGAAAAACTGTCCAGAAGTTACCTACAACCCTTGTTTCAAGATTTTTTAAGGAGCACGGAAAGATAGGAGTAATAAAAGACATCATATACACAAGTAAAAGAAAAAAAACATGTTACTATATCAGCGATGCTTTAGTAATGACTTCTGGTTAGAGGTATTCGCACAAAAATTTGCTAGAAACAAAGCTGAAATCATACCAAAAGGGATCCCTAGGCAAAAGTCATGTATCTTTGCACACTTCTGTTGAGGAGCAACCTCCTGTTCTGTGTTTCTCTCTTCATTAGCAGGTGCCACAATGGCTGGCTCCACAATTTCACCACCTGTTTGCGCAGTACTGGTGACAGAATCAACAGGAGTGGTATAGTCTGCCTTCATGCACATTGTAGCCACCAGCTGCACAGTGAAACAGCAATGCCATCAAAGGAGGACATATGAAACGCATAGATTAGGAACAAAAGAGGGAGACCTTAAAGACGAGTAGGCGAACGCGCTTATAGCGTAGTGGCTAAGGGCTGCAGTGGGCAGCTCGCCGACCCGGGTTCGATCCCACGTATTGCACGTCTGGCTGTGTGCCCACCTCCTTGTGAATTACGGCACAGTCCCCGCGTCCGCGAAAGCGAGATCCCGCCGCGTGAGGCTGCCTGTGCCCAAGGTTCGGTGGGTCCCTTCTTAAATGTGATGTCAGGGGGACGTCTCCCCTCCCTGATCGAGTTTTTTTTAAAGACGAGTAGATATATACTGGAGCCTTTTTAGTTTTTACTACTTCAAAAAGGAAGGATACTAAACTATTTGCATAGAAGATACTGCACATATTCATGATCACATACATATATTGATGGGGTTCAACAAATATTGTTTTTATAAGAAATATGGAGTTTATTATGATGATGGAACGACAATGGCACATCAAAAATTGATAAAACATTCTAGGCATGAAGGGGATGAGATCTAATATTTGCTTTATCTTTAAGTCGTATAAATGGATGCTAGCTTAATCACGAAGCACGAAGGTTGGAGCCTAAAAAAATCTGATATTCAAAGTAATTCTGGTAATGAAGCAAAAGTAGTGATCCGCAAAGAGAGTATCCGATAGCATGAGCACACAACATATTGCAGCATCTGCTTCAAGCAAAAACATGAAGGCTTCAAAGTTATCAAGGCCACTCATGAGAACAACAATTGAAAAACTCAGATTCGAAACCTAAGTGGTGGTGGTGGTCGGGGGGGGGGGGGGGGTGTTAACCACAGCATGAAAATTCGCTCCCGCAGGGAGTTGAACCCAGGACCTGAGGAGTGCCATCAGAGCCACCTAACCTGTTCAGCTAATATACTAAGCTCTACAACACCGTAGGCGTATGTTCATTTTACAAGCTGAGAAAAGAAATGGTAAATGCCATAATGATATATAAAGTGTGGTACTTCAACTTAGTCTACGAAATAAGTTGAAGTACCTGCCTACCCGGATACCTGTCCCTTCTGTGATCAGGCGAAGGAGTCCATGCAACATATACTGATCTCTTGTGTGTTTACTCGACAAGTCTGGGTTTTAATCTTGCAGCACCTGAGTCTACCCATCTTGGTGCCCCCTCGCATCAAACGTCGTTTTTTCGAACTGGTGGAGAAGAACTCTTATGAGTGTACCAAAGGACCTACGCAAGGGGCTGAGCTCTCTAATCATCCGGATCACATGGGAAGTTTGGAAGCACAAAAATTCTTGTGTCTTCGAGGGGTCACAGCCAAGTATACAAAGGTTGCTTCAGGCTGTGATGGATTAATGCGATTTGTGGTGTCAGGCGGGGGCTGTGAAGCTCCAGGAGCTCTTGTTTAGGCCGCTGATCCCAGATTAGTAGGTTCTTTGTTTGTTATTTTGGGTTGTGATTCGGGTGGAGGATTTTTAATCCCAAACCCTTTTTGTACTCTTTCTCCTTAATGCAATGACATGCAGTTCTCCTACGTCGGTCGAGAAAAAAAAGTCTACGAAATAAACATATCCATTGTTTTAGAGCAAAATACATGCACCTATCTAATCAAGGGCTACTAACACATAATGAACAACCAATCATGTAACAGTTTTTTTTAAAGAATCATGTAATAGTTGATTTCTACTGCTAAGTTACACAACAGTAACGTAATGTGGAAACAATCAAAGACAACTAAACATAGACAAGAAAAAACTGTACATGAATACAACTAGCTTTGAACAAGCAAAACATAGATACTCGGTAACTAAACCCACAAATATTACTGACTGGTCCTGAGATCATATTAACCATGAAACAAGGACACCATGCAGCAATAGTTCTTATAGCAGTGCAGTTGATAGTATTAGGACAGGCAAGAAAAGTTCTGATATGAACCCATAGACTCACTATGAGCTGATGTTTTTTCTATAATATCCACAACAACTTGAAAGGTTTCTCACTCTTCTAAGTGGATACATATACAAAGAAATAAGGGGAGAATTAGGATAAATCAAGGCTGAGCGACCACTCCCACAAAAGGAAAAATAAGGCATCCCCTGGGAACTTCCAGTGACAATAGTCGCCATGCTCCACAGCATTGGCCTCATAGCTTCCACAGTTGCCTTGACAACAATGGTAGTGATAGTGCCGTAGTGTGGCAATGATGAGTGATCATGTTGGACCCCAACGAACTAAATGAAAACAGGGTACTACAATTCAACATGTATTTGTTATTTGCCAGGGAGCGTTAAATAAAATTTTGGTACTTGGTAGGAAGTTCAAATTTTAGTAATCTTATCTGAAATTCATGTAACGCCACGTAGCATTATTCCCTTCCCCTTTCAATGCCAATTGTCAACAGCCCCTTCCGTGCATTCTCCGGCAGTAGATCTTCCTACTATCTAAACCATTCTAGAGTAGTATTTCAAAATTTTCCTAAAATGTTCTCCTATACTCACTCGATCCACCACGCAAAAACCAAGTTCAATGCACCCGTCCTCATTCTAGCAGTCCAACACAAGCACTGCAGCACGGATATCTCTATAATCAAGATCCAAGTAGGGGGGTAGCCTAAAAAAGGAAGCAGGAAAATCACCTTGGACGCGGTAGGAGCGGCAAGGCCGCCGAACGCTGCCCGGCGAAGCGACGACGGGACGATAGACGGCCCCAGGGGCGCGACGCGGAGGAGCCGCGCACTGGACGGGGCTGGCCACCGCCTCGGCATCGCCGGGACCGCGGCTGCGGACCCGCGGATCTGCGCCGCCGCCATCGCTATGTCGCTGCGCGGCTCGCTCGCGCTTACGGCACCGTTGTGAGAGAGAGAGGGTTTGCTCGGAACTCGCAGAGCGGATTGTGCGGAATCGAGTCGCTGGTTCCTGCTCGGAATGGAGGCGGTCAGAGGAGGAAGGGAGTCGTTTGTTCGTGGTCGCCTGGTCGACCGGAGCACGTGGGGGGAAATGGGGAGTGAATGGAGGGGGGAGATTTTCAGCTTTGACATCAAAATCGAAACGGCATGTGTGAAGAGACAATTGGCCGTCACTTACACAACTCACTGCGACTAGAGTAAAAAATTCATGGGCGGTCCTTAAATTCGTATGGATGTGTCGTTTCGCTCTGTAAACTTACAAAATATGTCATACCGGTCCATAAATTTGTTTCGGGTCTCATTTTGATCCAAACGGGTCGTGATCTCACCTAAACACTACATCTGACATGTGGGATCCACCTGGCAGCCCTTCTTACTCCTTCCCTCTGCCCTCTCTCATCCCTAAAGGGGCGCGCCGGGTGTGGCCGCCGCCACCGCCTCGCCTTGGAGGCGCGCCACCGGGCGAGCCGCCGCAGCCGCACTACGCGTGGGGGCGCGCAGGCGCCGCTGCTGTCCCGCCTCAGCCGCGAGCGAGCGGGCGAGCCGCCGCCGCCGCCCCGCCTCGGAGGCAAGCGGGCGGGCGGGCGGGTGAGCTGCCGCAGCCGCCGCCGCCGCTGCCCCGCTTCAGATGTGCACGGGCGGGCAGGCGAGGAGCCGCCGCCGCCTCTGCCGGCGCGCGCGTGGCGTTTGAGCCCGTCGACCTCCGCCTCTGCTTCCGCCTCACTGAGGTCGAGCTCTACGGCGACGTCTGCTACCCGGACGCCGCCGCTACGCTCGGCTTCTCTCCTCACCGTCGTCGGGCTTCGAGGACATGACCAGTCCCATGGCCGCCGCTCCCTCTCTCCTCACCGGAGAACGGGAGGAGCAGGACGGCGCGGCACCGCGAGCTCAAGGGAGGGAAGTGTGCTGGAGAAAAGGAGGAGCAAGAGGCGGTGCTACGAGCTGGAAGGAAGAGGAAGAGACGAGGTAGAGGCCAGGCGCATCAATGGCGGGGGCAGTGGGTAGCAGAGAAAGAGCGCAGGGAGAGGGAGGAAGGAGTTAAAAGTGGCTGACGTGTGGACCCCGTATGTCAGCACTTGTCCACACGGTGTGACCACAATCCGTTTAGATCAAAATGAGACCCAAAACAAGTTTATGTACCGACATGGCACATTTTGTGAGTTGATGGACCGGGATAACACATCTATGCAAGTTTAAGGACCGGCTCTGAATTTTACTCTTGCAACTATATACAGCCACACCCACATTGCATATTGAAGCAACCAAAATTTGCTCCATACTTCAAGGTGCCTTTTATTACTATCATGGTAATAATAATTTTATTGGTAGTTTTGATATAAACGTAGAAAATATATATGCAGAATTGTATTGGTGCTACAGGTGACACTCACATCCCTATGACAAATTCATCTCGGACAAAAAAGAGTCATATAGAAATAGAAAACAAGGTCACAACACAAGATGGTCGCATGTGATTTTGATAGAGTTTGCGCACGCCCATTCTGCTTGGGAGAGGTATGCTTCTAATGCTAGTCCAATAAACCATGGATTTACTGTGCCTCCTGGTAAAAACACTAGAATTTCTTGCCCCAACCATGGAACTAGATATCATTTGCAATAGCAAAGATGATCTGGACAAAAACCATAAGATCGCAAGGAAACTATTCAATCTTCAACATGCTCAACTTCGAAATCATACAAAGATAACTATCGGTATTCAACACTGAAAGCTACACGTATTATTCAACACCCCTATAGCTTGTTGTGTAACTCTTAATTTCATAAAGCTATACAATGGTGGTATACCAATGGCGGCATTTATGGGTGCTGTTATCAGGATGGACTGAGATAGTAAGTTTTTTGAATCAAATCTCCCTTAATATCATACCAAATTGAAGTGCAAATTTTACAATATTTTTTTCATGCCTGTATCATGCTTCGGCTGAGTGTGTGAATTATGATCGATCAACTAAATTTTCTGCATAAAATTTTACTGAATTTTTTATAATAAATCTATGGCTCTATTGAAACTAAAAGTTTGATGGTGTTCCGGCCATAGCTAAAAATTTAATACTAGTATTCTGGCACCGTATTGATGTGCTGGCTGTAAAGATTACAGTCGGTTTGAATCTGTGCAAGTACCCATTTTTAAAATGGCAGCATATCAGCTGCAATCGGGTATGCCCGTGCAACCTGCAGTCTTGGGCTATTCGATCTAGATCTAGTGGCTATACAAGAAGGTGGGGAACTTTTGCAGAAAAAACGTCCGCAACAACAAAAAGATTTTACAAATCAGTCCCTATCCGGCTCTTCGTCGTTGCAGCCTGTGACTTGTTCCCCTTCGTCCATCAGTCCCTTTGCCGCGCGTCGCCGGCCACCGGTGCGCCCCCTAGGTATGCCCCAAGCCCCCAACAGGCCAGTACTACGATTCGCCTAGCTCTTGTCATTGCGAACCCTAATCACTTTATTGACGTGTTAAGGGGAGAGCTCCATCACCAAGCTGCTTCTCGCACTACATCCGCAATTCTATCCATCTCCTTCCACGACTTGTTCAGCTTTGCTTCCTCGAATCCTCGGTCCATCCACAAGCACAACTTGGTCCTACCTGAGTCGGAAAAGAACACGTTCATAGTCACCTTTCTTAAGGCCGCATGAGGACGAGTCCCGCACTCCCGCTCACGATTGGAGGCGTGCCCGGCGTCTCCCTCTCGCCAGACGAGCAGCAGCCGAGCCATTGGTGGAGGTACTCCCACCCTCCCGGCGTCTTGATTCCTCCGACAGACAGCAGTTGTGCTCATCTCCGTCTCCGTCTCTGTCCTCGTGCACTGGAACTGCCTCCGTCATGACTCGTGAGCTCATGATGCGATTTGGAAGGAAGACGGCAGCCAAACGACTCGTGAGCTCATGATGTGATTTGGAAGGAAGACGGCAGCCAAACGACGCGGGGCTGAAGGGTGTTGCACGTAGTTGTAGGTTTTTTTTTTTCTTGTAAAAAAGACATCTCTATTGTTCTAACCATAGGATATGTATGTAGCACCCCAAGTTACACGGTTGCATGGTTGCACCAAAGGTCCCAATTGCACATGATATGCCGCCTTTTAAAATAGTGCTTTAATTGATAAGAAAAAGATTAAAAGCAGACCTCATAAGTTTTTCTTATACTTGTGGTCAAGATATACATTCTTCGTGTGCATCATTGTTGCATATCTGTATTTTAAACTTTAGCATCTCTATTCTTTGAATTGGTGTAAGGACTGTGCTGGGGTATCCACTCAAGAGGGAGAGGGGTAAATTGAATTGCTAAATCTGTCTTCTAAAAGCTAAGATTTTCTAGTGCATAAAATAAATGTGTCGCGTCCTACACATGCGAGTTAAGTCTAAGGTTTATCTATGCGCTCTCAAACTTACCCAAAAAACTTAATCAAATTAACTAGAAAAGCTAAAGACACAAGAAAATAAATGCGAAAACATAAATGTGGTAAGTAAAGAAAGTGGGGTAGGAGGATGCAAACTTCCGAAGAGACACAACGATTTAACGTGGTTCACCACTAAGGGCTATGTCCACGGACTCGTCACAAAAAAACAATATTCGAACCGAGCACCAAGACTATTTTGATCACGTCTTGCGCTCGCTACCAAGTGGCTCCCGACAATTAAAAGCTACGTGCCACCGAGACTATTTCGACCACTACCACCGTCTCTCTCGGTCACAAGGCACCGGATTCTTCTCTACGGAGTTTGTAGGGTCTCCTCGTCCCCGTACAAGGTGTCGCTACTGTTCCACACCAAGGTGTCTCTACTGTTCCACACCAGAAAGGAGGATCTAGCAACGAGTACAATGTGGCTTGACCACAGCCAAGACTTCTTGATAGCTCACGCAAGAGCTACACTCAGGAAGAGCTCGCAAGATCACTTTTTCTAAGATATAAACTAGCTTGAATAATACACTAAGCACACTTTGGATAGTTGGAAAGAATTGAAAATGGTTGGAAAAGCCTAACACTAATAGAAAGAAAATATTTTTACCTTTTGGTCTATTATTTTCTCATATCGTTTTGTATCTATACCCACAAAATGCCTTTCTTGTTTTAAACTAAAACAAAAGGAAGGACGTCAATCAAGTTGGTCTCCTTCCTTTAGCCCCCCTTGGAGGTCTTCTTCCTTTAGCCCCCTTGGAACAAGGAATTTCACATGGGTGTACATGACTTTCACATGTATCAGTTCAATTTCACAGAAAAACGTGAGAAATAAAAAAATTTGTAAATGCAACAAGGCTCCTAAGTGGTTTTGGTGTATTGAGTGACAATACGATTAAAAATCTAACTTCTATGTGAAGTGGTTTGACAGGTAATCACATGATAATCATTTGTAACGTGAGAATAAATTTTTATGTTTATATCTAATGATGAAGCATAAATGTTCTCGTGTGTTGAAAATCAAGGGTTTACATCGATCATATGTTGAGAATTGAATAAACCCTATTATACATCTATCTTGAAGAAGAATATTTGGCCAAGGATCAATTCATTGTTGGATATACTCATAGATCATCACATTGACCTTATCATTGTTGCATTTGTTCACTATGACATGGACACCTATATTACTGGTTATCTTGTATGTGTTACGGTGAAAATGATTCTATCAATTGAATGCATTGCGTCAGTGTTGGTTATCATGGATTCTCTATTCTTGATGCACTTTGAGCCTCTTGGTTATCATATCGAGTAAAATGACATAAAAACTATTTTTTCCATTTGGACGTCACTGTATTAATTGGACTCTTCACATATGACTAGTGGCCGATCATGAAGAATATCCATTGCATGTCTCAGCTATAAAAAATCAAAAGCACCAATGAGCTTATTTAAGCATGAACATAGTGACAAATCAAGTGAAAGTGCTACACTACACTCATATATATCAAGCAAGATAAAGTGATCTACATTCTATATCAAGCAAACAAGTGCTAAAGTGACAATGGAAGCAAGAAAAGAGACCCGTCATTATTTGAAGATTTATTTTGCGGAGGTTCAATCAAGATCGAATAGATTTGCTAATTCATCTTGAGTATAGGAACCGACGTACTATCCAGGGGGGTCCAACATGCAGTGCTTCTTGGGTCATTAAGCTCACAAGGTTCAATTCTTTTTGACCAAATTTCTACCCAAAGTCACATAGTCAAAATCTGTTTTTCTCAGTGCCCATCGGTGGTTCCCACCGGTGCCAGCGGTCGGGCACTCAACCACCGGTCGGGCAGTTCGCAGCTCTCTGCTAGCCCATCGGTGGTTCCCACCGGTGCCACCGGTCGGGCACTCAACCACCGGTCAGGCAGTTCGCAGCTCTCTGCTAGCCCATCGGTGGTTCCCACCGGTGCCACCGGTCGGGCGCTCAGCCACCGGTCGGCCATCTCTTTTTGCCCCAACGGTTGCCCCTATGCCACACCGGTACCACCGGTCGGTCACTTGGCAGCCCAGTAACGGTTCAAAACGGCTAGTTCGAGAGGGGGAGTATATATACCCATTCACTCCCCTCTTTCTCTCTCTCTTGGCCACTCCACCAATGTGAGACAAAGCTCCCTTGTGCTTTCGCTCTTCTCCCCCACTCTCCACTCTCTTGAACTCAAATCCTCCATGGCTTGTGAGTGTGAGTTGGTAAGATCTTGAGAGAACTTTGAAGACTCCGTGTTCATCCTTCCGTCTCTCTCGTTCTTTGTAAGCTTTGGTGAACCTTGAAGCAATCTTAGTGGATTCATTACTCTTGGGGTTTGGTGCTCCTAGACGACTAGGCGTCTCCCGTGAAGCACTCAACTCTTGTGGGTGATCCGGGAAAGTTTGTATTACCCACTCTTTTGAGCAACTCATAGTAAGTACTCTCCACCGGTCTCGGTGATTGGGGAGAAGGGGATAGGGTTGCGAGCCCAAACCCTTGGTGGGTTCCTCAACAATGCGATGTATGGACACCTTGTTGGTGTGCTCGAACCTCGAGATAAATCCTTGTCTCTTGTGCTTGCTTCTGGTGACTTGTATTCTTCGTGTTCATATTGTTCTTGAGCTTCCTTACCTTGTGTTGGCAAGTTTTGTGTGGATCTCTCTTTTGTGCAGGTTCTAAGGCAAGCCCCTCTTAGATCTGTAAGAACTAGCCCTAAGAAACCTTCAGAAGGTATCGGTATCAATCTCGCTTGTGTAGATTTAGAGATCAATTCATTTCTTTCGCTGCCTGACCGGCACCACCGGTGGTCCGACCTGTTCCACCAGTCGGGCGTTGTTGAACCGGTCTGTCATTGATATTTGGTTCTAGTTTGTGTTATTTTTAGGAACGCCTATTCACCCCCTCTGGGCGACATCTAGGTCCTTTCAAAATTTCCACATTAAAAAAAGCCATGAAATTTATTAGTTCTCTTTCTCTGGCGTTCGCTTTCTTCCCTTTCCTCGATGCCTTCCGCTCTTCATGCAGTCCTAGATATACAAGATGAGAAGCCGTTCACGGCGTGCGTACCGCACACACGTTTACGCTAGTCAAAAAGAAAACTCTCTCCGTATTTAAATATAAGTCACCATTGTTTTTTCTAAAACTTCTATATCTTATTTTATTCAAAAACTGTGTTTAAATATATAAGGAAACAAATTATGTTCAACTATCTATATTGATAAAACAAATCATAAGTAACTAAATAAAAAAATGTATTTTTTAAATAATGCAAATGATTAACGTTGTGAAAAAAACCAACCACGATTTATATTTAAATATGGAGGAATTACTATGCTACGATTTTTTCCAAAGCTGTGTGTTTGGTTCCAGAGCGGAGTGGAATGGAACAATTCTATCCCCTCTTTGGTTCCAAAATGTGGGAGTAGGATAGAACGTGGACATCCCACAGCAAAGAATATACCCTCCATCTTCGGGACGAATAGATTCCTCCGAAAAACTGGAATACGCTCGTTCCTTCTCACGCCGTCTCTCTCGCGTCCCTTCCTCCCTCGAGCGCAGCTCTGCGGTGGGCGACGGAGGTCGGTAGAGGCGCGGCACGCGGAGCAGGCGGAGGTGACGGCTGGCGGGGAGGCGCTCTGGGCGGCGAGGCGAGCGGAGAGGCACTCTGGGCGGCGGGAGGGACGAGCCTGGTAGGGAGCTGCAGCTGTCGACGGCGAGGCTACCAGCTCTAGTGGGGAAGGCGGGCGGCGGGCGGGGAGAACAGGACGAGCTGCCGGCAGGCGGGGAGAGCAGACCGAACCGAGCAGGGCGGCGCGAGGACGGCGGTCGCCAGCGTGGCGAGCAGACCGGAGCGCGCGCGACGGCCACCGGTGGGGCAAGCAGGTCGGGCCAGGGGCCACCGATAGGGCGAGCACGCGAGGGCAGCTGGCGGGGCAAGCGCCGGGGTGGGATCCGGCGCTGGGCAAGCGGAGGCCGTGAGGCGTGAGCAGAGGAAGAGGAAGAGGAAGAGGAAGAGGAAGAGGAAGAGGAAGGAGGAATCGTTTATTTGAATGACAGGTGGGCCCACCAAACGGTGTGTTACACCGTCCGTCATTCTAATGTTGAGATCCCACCAACCAACCAAAAAATAGAACCGTTCCATTCTTCAACCAAACACGTACCATGGAATGGTTCCATTCTCAGAATCTAGGATATGACCATTCCATGCTACCTCGCTCTCCAACCAAAGGCTAAGGCTTGGATGTTGAAGTATACTAAAGCTGCAGTATTGAGAAACTATGGTTTTCTACTACCTATTAAGGCAGTAAGGGGGGCGTCCACCACCGTGCGTGACCTCGCGCCCCCGCTCACCCCGTGCCCCCGCTCGACCCCGCCTCCACAGACCGCGCACCGGCCTTGACCTCACCTCTCCCACTCCTCCGCCCCCACGCGACCGTGTGGATCCCAGCACCCGCCCCTCGCCCCTCGCGCGGCGCCCGCATCCTCGTGCCTGGCATCCACAATCTCCCCGACCCCTGAGCCGTGCCGTCGCCTGTCTCGCACCGTGGCAATGCCGCCGCCTGTCCCTTGTCACCACTGGCCTGCAACGCAGCCTTTGACTTTGACGCCGCTGTCGCCGTGGGGCCGCCCCGGCGCCGGCGCCTGTGGGGATCCCGCCACAAACCGTAACCGCACGTGGGGAGCCGCCGCCGCCACTGGTGGGGAGGCTGCCATACGCCGCAACCTGCCCCGCCTCGACTCCCTTCTCCCCGGTGGCACCCGGTCTCCAAATCTGCTATGACCGGTGCGCCTCTGAAGCCTCCCTCCCACACGTGAGCATCCTCCTCCTCTCTCCCATTTGGATTTTTCTGGTCCGCCATCCTGATCCTGATTTGGCTTTTCTTGCCGCAGGCACTCCATGGGCATTTCCTACGTGGTTACCATGACCAGGGTTATCTGCATGACTGCATGTTTGAGATGCAATTAGTGCCACATCCTGGACAACCTTTCACTGATGGCAACAACCAAAAGGTAAAACTGTTGTGTGGATGCTTTGTTCCTCAGTTCGTCATTCGTGTTTATCTTATTTTTTTCTGAATAATGCAGGGGTAGATCTTGCGTTGCATACTTAATAATAACAATGCCCACGCATTCAGGGTTCGACAACCTTGCTAAATAATTATGACCTACAAATTGTACTATGTTATCATGCTTTGTTCTCATGTGAGAAAAAAATTCATGGCAAAAATTTATGTTTTTTGTTTTATTTTTGTCTCTCTCACATATCTCTACTATTTATTAAGGGGGCAAGGTTTACGTGATTGAACTTACAATCTTGTGGAATGGAGAGGAGGCAAGGTTTACGTGATTGAACTTACAATCTTGTGGAATGGAGAGGAAATGAAGAGCATATGCTTTGATGGAATCTATGGTAATAGCAGGCTATGCCAAATAACAACAACTTTTTTCCGGCCGCTATGAGGCTATAGCGCCGCTGTAGCGTCGTTATGGCAAATAGCGGTCTGCCAAGAAAATGAAAATAATATGAATAAATGATACGATTGATGAATCAAAATATTACATAAAAAACTAGATTTGAAATTGATTGCCTGAGATTTCTTTCACGTTGCTGTATCGCCATGCCTTTGCTTTTAATTCTATCTACCATGTGGTGCCTTTTAGGATACTGAAAATTTTAGTTCTACCAACCACAGCTGGATATCCTCTGGAGAGAAACTCTAAAGAAAGACTTTCATATGGATTGAGGATACAATGTACAAATTTGTAGGCATTGCTTGCGCTTTCAGGCTGTTGTGAGGTAGAGCACTATCTCAACATATCTTCATTATGTTATTTTCGTCCTCTTAAAATAGTAGTGTAGGACTCTTCTCACTTTTGCAGGTCACAGTTCCCATGGCAAATCTGGATCATCATGTCTCTCTTTTGTTTGTAGCAGCACATGGATCAGACAAGTTTCTTCTTCGTACAATCTTTCTTGGATACATATACCGTCATCCAGGACCAAGTAGTTTTGTCATCCAAGTTGATAACTGCACCAGTAGCCAATGTTGATGTCGATGTCAATGCATCCAAGTTGCTGAAAGAAAAGGTTTATGTTCAGCAAATAATCTCTCTTTGCTTTGTTTTTTGGGTGCTAGTGAACAATCTGTATGACCTTTAGATTCGCTTGCTTAGAGAGAGGAGTATGGTTTTGAAAGATGATTTGCTTGGGTTAAGATTCAGTAGTCGTTTATGTCTATATTAGTCCTAAAAGACCTTTAACACCTTCTGCCCACTCCTTATTTTAGAATTACTCAGTACCATGATGGAGGCTAATATAACAAGTTTAAACATGACCAGCACTGCCTTCAACAAATTATGCTAAAAATCCTTTTCACTAGAAAGGCATTATCACATTCTCTCCAATCCTAAAAAAAATCATGGATCCTTAAATTCGTATTTTAGGAAAATGATTTATCTTTATATTCAACTATTCAAGTCTAGGAGGGCTTGTTTTGGTAGAGTTGGGGAATGACGATACTGCTAATCTATTCTTGCATGCATGATTGTGTATCGTTAATCTTGTCTGAACCTTAATTGTAAATAATTCAATCTTGGTTCGCAGCATTTAGAAAAAAAGTATGAACACTCACTGAACTAAACTAGATTATGATCATGCAGGTGGGCAATGTGGAAGTGGTTGAGTATAAAAAAGTTAGTCTTTGCTGTCACTGATGTAAATCAACTGAGTTCATCTCTGTTCATTCTGAACTAATGCATTTTTGTCTCCTTGTTAGGGAAATAGTGCTTTCAAAAGGAGACAGTGGAGCAAGGCGATACACAAACGTAACATATTACTGCAACAGAGCACCTGCTTGCTTATCTGGAACTCGACCGGTATACTTGCTACCAGCCATATTTTTACTCTCAATGTTTCTTCTGAAGTTAGTTAAATATGGCATATTTTATCTCGTGCAGTTTCAAACAAGCTGAAGCAGATTGTGAATTTGTGATAGTGCCTTACTGTTGGACCGAAACGTAAGAGATTTTTTACGGCAGATATGTGGGGCTTTGGCAAATTGTATGTAGTCAGTTTGACCTGTATGGTCCTCGGTGAATGTGGAAATTTCTGACGAGTAAACATCTTTATACAGTACATTTATTCATTCATTTAATTAAGGGTCACAATAAATTTGTACGATTTGTTAGCTCTCACTCTTATGTAACTTGTCCAGTGCATCCATTTGTTTTTGTGCATCAGGTACTGGAGTCTCCTGATGGAGATTAGATCGACCATTACATCACGTCTAAGTGCTTACAATCTTACAGGCGTGTTTGTTTCATAGATGAAGGATTAAAGTATTTAAAAAAATCAACTGCATCATACATTTATGAATGGAGGTAGTATAATTACTCATTGCTATTATCAATATAATTGCTATTATATTTTATATTGCATCACCCTTGAAGTACAATACATGATGCATTCATTCATTGAGTCGACGTATGTATGCATGGGCATTTTTGTTTTTTTGATTCCGTGGCAACGCACGGACATCGACCTAGTAAAAGACAAAGTCTAGTAATACCAGAGTATTTACAAACCAAAGTGGCGTGTTTGGGTACTGAGTAGTAGCAATGCGATGTTTTAAAAACTGGCTGGACTGCACGAGTATGTACATGCTTATGGCCTAAATGATGGATTATTAAAAGATCAAATATATTTTGGTAGTAGCAGGAGCAGTCAATCGTACATTCGTACCTACTTGTTCTTGCTATTGTCTTGCCGTTCTCGCTACTACTTTGTTCCCTTTTGTTCGGATCTTACAAATAAAACAAAGCATTCAAACCACTCTACCTGGATATACCCCTTCCGTGCAGCTTGGTACACATTTAGGGCTTTTTTTGGTAGCAGAGTTTTAAGAAACCGTGGTATTCCAATACTATGGTTTGTAGATGAATATGACAATAATACTACAGTTTTTGAATATCATAGTAAAATCAAAGTATTGCTTGAAACTGGCAGCCGTTTGGTTTCACAGTTCCATAGCACTGTATCGAGGTGAAACTATTGCGCGGGAGCGTGGTGCAGTGCGGGAGGCGGGGCGCGACGGTGGCCGCGTTCGCCGCAGAAGTCCGGGCTGAGCGCCGTAGCGCCGCCCACGACGGAGTTGGCCCCACAGGCGAAGTCCTCCGCGCTTCGCTCGCTCAGTTTACGGCCACACGAACGGAGACCCCCGTGCGTCCGCTGCAATCACGGGAATCCCCAGATCCAAAATCAGTAGCAGCTGCAACCACGGGAGTCCCCGGATCCAAAATCGGTACCACCACTATGGATGCTAACTGGTCAATAGGTTGATCCATCTATTGTACAAGCAGCAGCAGAACCACCACTACCGCCGACGGCGGGAGCAGCCCTCGTCCTCCTCTCGCAGAGGCAGAGGAAGCCATGGTGCTGAGCTCTCAGGGAGGCAGCAAACGGGTCGTCATCGTGGCAAGAGGACTCTGCCGCCGCCGTGGCCGTGGCCGTCTCGGCGACGAACGCCGCATCCGAGGGTGAGGAAGAAGGGGAGAGCAGTACACGACGGAGCTCGAGGAGCACCGCGGGCGAGGTGGAGGCGAGGGACTCGTTGCAGGACAGGAGCTGCACACCGCGAGCTCGAGCGGCGCGGGGCGACGGGCCGAGATCACGGGAGGCCGAGCGCAGGGGCGATGGCGGCGCAAACGCACTGGAGGCCGCGTGTGGGGCGACGGACGCTAAGGATCTAGAAAACGGAAGAAAACTTTGGTGCAGACTTCAGTATAAACAAAACTCTAAAAATAATACAGTTTTGGCTATACTGTGGTATTCAAAACAGTGTTTTGTAAGAACTAACTAAACAACTTTAGACTAAAAAAACTACAGTATTCTCTAATACCACGGTGTTTTGTTGCAAAACTACAAAAATACTGTGATACCAAACGGACCGAAAGATCCTATAGTTCACCAATTATCACAATTCCCAGCGTGGGGAGGTAAAAGCAACGCACAGACATGTAAATGGACAGGTTTTGCAGTAAATAAAATCGAAGATCCGGCCGGCTACCAACGCATGGGCGCATGGCTCTGCGGCCGGCCGCCACGGGAGTGCGCACGTCGCGCCAACCTCTGTTCACGAAAAAGATTCCAATGGAGTTTTCTAAACTCAAAAAAAACTGTAGTTTTCTACATACTACAGTTTTTAATGGGGTGTTTAGATCTAAAAACTAAACTTTAGTTCGTATCATATCAGATGTTCGGACGCTAACTATTTGTTTATAAATATTAAATATGGTTTAATTAAAAAAACTAACACGAGGACTCTACGGCGTCTCTACGGCGTGCGATGCACGTGGCCCGAATCTGCCCTTGCCAGTTCCCACGCACCCCATGACCCTCACGGCTCCAGGCCCAAAGCGGCAAAGCCTAACCGTCTTGTCAGTCCACCGTGCACCGAGCCCACCCGTCCCCGCTTCTCTCCCTGGCCGTACGAGGCGTGCGTCACCGACCGGAGTGGAGGCGGTCAGGCGGAGCACCGGCCGCCCCAAGTCTCCCTCCCTGCCTCCCGGTCGTCGGCGTCGTCGTCTCCCCCGCTCTGTACCCCTCGTCTTGGAGGCGAAGAAAGAAACCGGCTACCTAAATATCCCGCGACCGCCGGCAGGCTCCGCCCAACTAAACCTCCCAAACCTACCACCAGTCCACCGCCCATCCATTTCCGCCTTGGCTCGACCCGACTCACAGAGGGCGTCCACGGCGGCCGCAGTGCCAGAGGGGACCCAAGTGGAGGATTCAAGGATGCACCTCTACAACGCGTGGCTGCCGCCGCCGGTGGCGGCCGCGGCGCGCGGGGAGGCGGCGTCGTTCGCGGCCGCTGCGCGCGCGGCCGCGGACGCGTGGCGGCCCGAGGACCCCGACTCCGCCTACGCCACGCTCAAGTGGATCTCCGTATTCGACCTGTAATTGCCCCCTTGAGCTCTCACCCCCTCCCCCAGCTGCGGTTTGATTGCTTTGAGGTCTTCTTTACGCTTTCGTCTGTTGGTTCGTGTGTGTGGTCCACGACTGTGCTGCCCGGAATGCTGTTGACTAACTTGACTCAGCAATCCGGTTTATCGAGTAGCGGATTTCGTCTTGTAATTTTGTCGATATCTGTCGGAGTGCTGGTTTTTGCTTGGTCCGATAGCGTTTGCTGTTTGGATAGTCAAATTTCGTTGTGCAGCAATCACTATATCAACACTCTGGCGCTCGTTTTGTGGTTTCGATGGTTCAACCTCCTATAGTGTCTGTGTTTTCTGTGTGTGCAATTTAGACATTCTGCAAGCACGTCCAGCACTGTTTTCTAGTTCTGTGCTGAATTTTCTGAACTATACGGCCACATTGAGAATTAGGACATTAAATGAGTGATTTCAGGGAACTGCTTTACCTGAGATGTGATTTTGATCGACCTAGAAATTCAAATTGGTGTTGTCAGAAGTATGTTGAGTTATGCGCATAAAATGCCACACTATAGATTGTGCTTTTGTATTAAATGCCATCCTGAAGAATTTGATCAGTAAAATCCACTGCGAAGTTGATAATTACTGTTGCTATATTTTCGAAATCTTGACCAACTTTCCCATTTGTTCAAAGTGGAATGTTAGTTATGTATATTAGAAAAGGTGTTATGAACATTCTGTATATTAGCATTAAGAAAAACTGAAAACAGGAATGCCGGTTTTAAAGATGGAATGCAACAAAAGTAATACGTTATGGCTTTCCACCTTTACAGTGGCAAATTCTTGACCAAATTTATTTGCTATAGCATTTTACAACAAATATTTTGAGTGTATTTTTGAAAAACTTTCTTAAATTGTGGTGGTTGATTGGTTAATTTTTTTGTTGTTGTCTGGAGTATCTTGTGCAAACCCCTCTTTGGGTTCTAACAAAAAGAAGTCTCATGTGGGGAATCTTGACTCTTGAGTGATCGATGGATTTGATTTAATGCGATGCAGATAAGTGAAACCACAATTAGATCATTTTTGGTCCTTTTAGGGGATTGTTTCAGTTCTGCACATATTGGCATATGTAGCCTTATATCCCTTTGGCTTGAATTTACCTAAATCTCATATGATGGCCTTTGATCTACATGATGACTTTGGATTTTAGTAACCATAGATGGGTTTACACTAGGCTCTTTCCCTTACCTTGTAAACTTGAATCCTTACATGTTTGTGACAATTGGATATGTTAATCATAAGGTGGATCTGCTTTGCACAGTCATGTTTAAATTGTTAACTGATGTAATGCTATAATGGGAAAGATGCAGCTTGTTTCTGTTGCAGGATAACTGATAAAACAATTGAATACGGTCAACAGGAACATTAGTTCTTTTATTTATGCTTGCTCTGAGTACCATTGGCTTCGTGAATAATGCGGTTTATAGAGTTTGGGGGTGTATTAATGTTGGTGATTGTCTTTTTTTTTTTCAATTTATTTAGTTTTATTAAAGCGAAGAGTGATATTGCTCCTGAGGATGTACAGGCTCTTGTAAAGCTTGGACTGGAAATATTTCATGCATCACAGAACAAATTTGTTGTCCAGGTAATGCTCATCGATTAATGATTTATATATAGATAGTTCAGATCTGTTTGCTCTTTGGTGATATATTCTCTTCTTGGTAAATGAATGATAATCAGATTAAATGGGGAGGTCTGCTAATCAGGCTTTTAAGAAAGCATGGGAAGAGGCTTTCACTTGATGTGCAATGGAGGCCGCTTTATGATACATTGATAAGGACTCATTTCAAAAGGTAAAGTTTGACAATGTACCCATTTTCCAACAATGGAAGGATGGCACTATAGCTAAGTGAATGACATGTTGGTTTCAGAAACATGGGGCCTGAGGGCTGGAAAGTAAGGAAGCAACACTTTGAGACTGTCACCTCCTTAGTGCGTGCATCCAGGAATTTCTTTCCTGAAGGTGCGGCTGCTGAGATTTGGTCAGAATTCAGGTTTGGCAGCTTCTGTTTTGGCATAGTCAGCATGGAACCTTACTTTTTTCCAGCCCATTTGTGTTTTTCCAACTGCTTTGATGTTTTATTTCATTTTGAACTGTTTCTTGTGAAATTCTTGCATGATTCCGTTTTAAAGGAGGGGGCCCTAAGCCTGTATAATGTTGGTCGGACAGAACCACAACTTAAATTCATTTTCTTTTGTATATTTGAGTTAGTGGCAGAACACGCGCAATTTGTAATAACAAAGGCACCATATTACCTGTAGTGCAATATATAAAAGCTTGTAGCAATCATTTATAAAAACTCTCGTTAGTACTTAGCATTGGTATCAAACCCCATTAGTCCAAGTTCTTCCTTCTAGCGCTAATCAGATAATAACATAGAGAAAGGATCTGCCAGAAAGATTTCGCTATATTACTCCAAGGCCCACACGTTAGTGAGAGATAGAGAGTAGCAGTTTTGTAAATACGGAGCTGCATACACTGCAGGTGGGCCCCAAACGGGTCAAATACGTAGACAATGGGCATATCTCAAACCTAGACGAAATACTAGTGGTCTGGTTCCTGTATTCCAAATTGTAATGGCATAGTTCAAAACCAAGCAAGGTATAATGGCTTCAATCTAATTAACCCCATATGCAAGCATAGGGACTCCAGTGGCAAAGATGTGTGGGTCTTGGGACCTTTGACTCATTGTACTCTTGCAAAATATCATAACAGCATGTGAACACACAGTGTTAAGATTTCACCTTTTAGTTGCTTCTTGTATTAACAATAATATTATTGTCATTCCTTCCATACCATCATTATTTTTAACATTTGGTCATTTGGAAAAATAGCAAACAAAATTAGAACATACCATAATTGGAAATTGCTTGACAATATACTGCCAGTATTGAAGTATCTTACCTTGTACTGTACTGGAACTACAGGACCTTGCTGGAAAATCCATGGCATAACTCAGCATTTGAAGGTGTTGGATTCCTCAGGCTGTTTCTTCCTGCGAACTCGAGGAATCTGAATCACTTTACAATGTAATATGTTGGATTGATAAGCTCCCTCGTCTCTTCTTTAACCGAGCATTGTTGTACTTTGTCTTTTAACTAATTTTGTACTGTTGTAGTGATTGGATTGCACAATGTCTTGACATATGGGATTCTGTCACAAATTGTAACTTTTGGGATATCCAGTGGGCTTCCATCATTGCACGTTGTATAAAAAATTCCAGATCAGTAAACTGGGAAGATTTTCTGCCTTTGTTATTCACAAGATACTTGAACATGTTTGAGGTACGTAAGCACTTTCAGTTTCATGCCTAGGTACTAGTCAGTAGTCATCTTGGCAGCTTGGTGAAAGGCAGAATGGACACTAATTGCATAACATTTTTCATGTCTTGCTGCACAACTGTTCTTTTTGATTGCTCAATTTTCTTAAGGGTAGGAATATTTTATTATTATATTGAAACAGACATTACTTTGATTTTTTTGAAATTTTCTTTGAGGCTATTCCCGTACCCATCCCGCCTCAGATGCATCTCGTTCCCGTCGCCGCTCTAGGACAACCTTTTCCGTCGGGCTGCTGTTGCCACGACGGACGGGGTGAGGAGGCAGCTAGCCCTTGCTTCCTCATGGTCACGGGGCCTCCTTCCTGTTGCTGGTGAAGCCATGATGCTTGCTTCCTCCCACGTGCTGCTGGTGACAGCCGACATGAAGCACGGGAGGCACTTCGTGCTCATGGAGACGGGAGGACAAGGCTCTCTCGCAGGACAGACATGGCTTTCACAGAGCAGCCTTCTCCTCCGACCCTGCTTGCGCGGAGACGGGAACACCGGCCTAGAAACATCTACTACCACTGGCCGAGAGTGGCGTTGATGCTCGTGCCGCTGGCCGTGACCGGGAGGGCATGAAGGCAGTAGTGCCGGCACGCATGGCCGCATGGATCGAGGACAGGTGCTGGTGCCATCGACGCTGCTCTTTATCTATCGTCATGTTTTGTCCAACAAAATCCAACATTATAGGATGCTGAACAAATGGATGTCCACGTCCAAATAAATCCAAATCCAATAGAATCCACATGCTAAATCCAATTGGATTTTGGACTAAGCTACATCCACTCCCAGGTCTAGCTGCACTCAATAAGAGCTTGCAAGCTCACTCTCCCTAAGCTTTAAACTAGGTTGGATGATGCACTAAGCACACTTTTGGTGGTTGGAGTGGATGATATGCTTGGAATGCTCCTCTACACTTGTTGTGGTCTTCAATGGCTCCAACTCCTTCGGAATGGCTGGGTTGGGTGGTTTATATAGCCCCCAAACACAAACTAGCCGTTAGCTAAAAGGCTGCCAGAAAGTGCCTAAACCTATGGTACGGTCTATACACTTTGGCATACTTCGGACCATATGGTCCGTTGTACTTGCCAACTAGCTGTTAAACTGGCCGTTGCCAAAGGTCCGATGTATAGGACGGTCTCATAGACCCTTCCATCCTGTTCATTGAACACATCCACTTCTTCAAACTTTCTCACCATCGGGAAAATATGTCCGATGTATAGTACGGTCTAGCAAACCATACCATCCGATCCGTTGAACTCCTCGGCTGCTACAATCTCCACACCTTTTGCCAAATTGGTCTGATCCTTAGGACAGTCTTCAAGACCATACCGTCCGGTCCGTTGTAACTTGGTCGCTCCAACTACTTCACTGCTGGAATGGTCTGGTCCATTCATTTCTTTGAGATCGTACCATCCGGTCTTCAAATTTCGCCAGTCTTCCATTTCTTCACCCCTTCGGGAATCCGTGTTACGGTCGGCCCTTCGGGCCTTGCCTTCGGCTTTTCTTCTTCATCATCCCTTAGACCTAAATACCTGAGAATGTGCATCTAGATAAGTTTATTAGTCCAAGTGTTGGTTGCCAATCAATCACCAAACACAACTATGGAAATATGGCATAAGAAGCCATTTTCCTTGCACAGAGATCACTCATCAAATGAGTATATTGTTCCATATGAGTTTTGGAGTATCTTAAACATGGCATTTGGAGTCAATACCATAGAATATTTTGTTTGTGTATCTCAGAATAATTGCTTTGTGTATCGCTTGCATTGCAGCCAAAATCTGTGTTTGTCTTACTGTATTTTTTGATTTGTTTCCTAGAAGGCCCTAAGAGGATTTAAGGATGGTTAAACTATTAATGATATGGTAGGATCATTCACTAGAAAATATGCAGTAAATCGCTAAATAAGAAGCTGGAATGTTTCTGCTGCAGCAATGCTACTGGCAGATATAGTAGGCCACTATAGAAAAAAACATTTGCGGAAGCGAGCTATAAATAACCACAATGTAGCTCCAATTGCATCTTTTCCCCAATCTTTGCCCTATAATTCGTTATTCTGAAACAATTGTGGTGGATACATCGCTTTCTTGGAGCAATGAAATTTTCAAAATATTTTGTCCAATGTTTTTCACATTATGTTAAAGTAATCAGAAAAGATATTTGCATGTTCAATTCTCAGTGTATGATCTATATGTTGCCAACACACTAGAAAAGTGCATGCTATGCCATTCATTTGGCGTACTTAAAACAAAATTGTTTGGTAAATACTTAGCTGGGCAGAAAGTTGTTGGATTAATTTTCCAATTCATGTATATATTTCTCTCTCTGCATCTAGGTTCCTATATCAGGTGGTAGTGGGTCATACCCCTTTCCAGTGGAGGTTCCTGGGAACACAAGATTTTTATTTTCCAGTAAGACAAGAACACTTTCCAAGGCAATTGCAAAGTCCATCGTAAGTCATTGACATCCTTTCAGTTTTTTTTTTGATCTGACTAGCTTATGTAAAATACGTACGTCTTTTTGCCTCTGAATCTCTGATGTGTTGGTATGGGAAGAATATATGAATGAGTAATGGCTTCAAACTTCACTAGCCTGTAAAGGTTTCATATTGTGTAATCCAATGATAAAAATTGTTACTTTCCTGTATATTTATACTCCATCCATCCCAAATTGTAAGGGGTTCTAGACCTCTACTAGATTCATTCATTACTCCATGTATGTGTGTTCAATGTGTCTAGATTCATCAACATCCATATATGAATGTGGACAGAACAAAATAGAGCTAGAACCCCTTACAATTTGGGACGTAGAGAGTATGAAGCAAGAATGTTTGCAAATAAAAAATGTAGATGGTATATTTATGTTAATTTTAAAACATTACCCCTTTACATTGTTCATCTAAAGCAAGAAAGGTTTCATCCATTTTTCTTTGTACCTTTTGCAGGTATTCCTTTTGAAGCCTAGGAGTTCAACATTCGAGTATTTTGAGAAGCTCATTAATTTTTTGGAACAGTATGCCTTCTGACCCTTGATTGTCCTTGGGCTAGCTGCAGTGGCTCTTTATTTTGTTTTAACTCGATGCTTTTGGTTATTAGGTTCTATCATCCATCAAATGGGGGTCGTTGGACCTACTCATTGGAACGTTTCCTGCGGTATCTTGTTGTTTACTTTGAGAAACGCCTTCAACATGAGCAATTGTAAGGGATCAATCTTCATTATTCACTTACATGTGCAGCTTAAAAAGACCATCTTATTGACAGTCTATCTGTTTCAATATATACATTGTAGTGATACAACGGTTGAGAAACATGATCAACTTTGTCTAGGAAAGGAAGAAAGGGCTGCTTTTATCAAAATTGTCTTGAAATTACTGGATCGTGGTCAGTACAGCAAGGATAGTTCTCTTGCTGAAACAGTTTCTGTTGCAACTTCAATCCTGTCTTATATTGAGCCAACCCTCGTGCTTCCGTTTGTTGCAACAAACTTCCAACTGGCCTTAGAGACAGTAAGTTCTAAAAGAGATATGCACTGGCTTCATTTAGTTTTATAGATATTTTCTGTGTCCATGACTTATGAGAGCCCTGTAATCTGTTCAGTTCTCAATTGGTGCGTGCTTTTTTAGCATATTTTAGAGCTAATCATTTGAATTGTTTTCTAACAGACTACAGCTACCCATCAGTTAAAGAATGCTGTAACATCTGTTGCATTTTCTGGACGCGCTCTTCTTTTGTGTTCTTTATGTTCATCTCAGTCTGATGATAGCAGTGTTGCCAATTCATTCAGTGATCTTATTGTTGCTTCCCTTTCAAATGCATTGCTTGGTATGGATGCCAATGATCCACCGAAAACTATAGCTACAATGCAATTAATTGGTTCTATATTTTCAAACGTAAGTCTTTTTTAACCTTCCAAACTGCAATGCTGGTTTCTAGTAAATAATACTGCTATGCTAACCCTTCTATGTTCTATACAGCTAGCTACAGTTGGTGTTAGCGATGATGTGCCTGCATTTCTCCAATCTAACACTCTAGCAAACTGGCTAGATGAATTCTTTTCTCGGTTGTTTTCTGTGCTTCAGAATTTAGAATCAAGTAGTCCCATGTAAGCTGTGATTGCTAAAGTCGCATTTGAGATTGTTTTTAGTATTCAAAAACTTCTAACAGCATTTTGATGACATTATCTCATTTGGATATTGCAGTAATGAGGGTTACCAGACCTCATTCATGTCAGGGACTTTTCTTGTTGAGGACAGTCCATATTACTTTTGCATGCTTGAAATTCTTCTAGGGAAGTTACCAAAACCTTTATTTAATCAGGTATTTGCATTCTTGTTAAAATGTGGCACTTTTCCTTGTCCTTAGACATGAATTTCCCGCAATGCATGTGTTTCCTTGTATTTCAATTGACAGTCCCTGAAGAGAATTGCCAAGTTTGTTAATGCAAATATCCTCCCTGGTGCTACATCAGAAGTTGGGCTTCTTTGTTGTGCTTGCGTTCATTCATATCCTGAGGAGGCTTCAGTTTACCTTGTAAAACCAATCTTACTAACTATCATGTCATCCTTTGAGGGCACTCCGATTACAGGTTATGTAGGAAAAGTACTTCCTGAGAAAACATCTAAAAAGGTTCGCTCAAACATAAAGTGTCTATTACAGTATACAGTATCACTTGAGCTATTCCATAAATTACACACCACTCTCATTTAATGACATGCAGGCTACACTTTCTCCTGCCCTGGAAACAGCATTAGATTACTATCTGAGGGTTTTGGCCATAGCTATCAGTTATGCTGGTCCAGTGTTACTCAATTATAGGGAAGAATTAAATCACATAATAACATCTGCATTTCAGGCCCCTTCATGGAAGGTTATATTTTTCATTTATCTTTTCATTTATTTGGACAGATAGTATCCCCAGCTCCCCGTTATATATTATATAATGTTAGCTGACGAATTCCCTTTTTCTTTGGAATGACTAGGTTAATGGAGCTGGGGATCATCTTCTTCGCTCTCTGCTTGGAAATCTAGTTTCCTATTATCCAATAGATCAGTACAAGTATGTTTACATCATGGCCATTTGATGGTTTCTTTATTTTATGGATAAAAATCTTTACCCAACAACCCATGTATTTATCCTATATTTCTTTTATTTTTTGTAGGCCATTCACTTGCCAGCCTATTGGTAATATTATTGAACCATGGGGATGTTCAAAAGCTCATCAGGAGAAGGAGGTTGAAATGCTTAATTTCCCTCCAAAGTGGCATGATCCCAGTCAAGATGAACTCTCTTTTGCAAATGAATTACTACATTTACATTTTGAGTCAGCATTAGAAGACCTTTCAACTATTTGTCAGCCAAAATTTCATTCTGAGACAGGTAGATATGCTAGTTCTGGCCATGGAAACAACCTGTAATTTTTTTATTACTCATTGGTTGGCCATAAGCCCATAACTATAATGTGGAATGTTAAAAAAGGTGCATGCGTATTCAAGTACATTAAAGACTGTTATTATCTTCTTATGCATTAGGTTATCTCCTATATTTTCTGCAGGTGCCTATTTGATAATTATTTTGTTTTTCTTTTAGCAGGGGATGAGAAGGAGCACCTAAAAGTAACTCTATTACGCATTTACTCCTCATTACATGGTGTAATGTCTTGCTTGCCAGAAATTCGTCCATCATATAAAGATGGAAGGTCCGAGGAAGTGGACTCTATATTCTTCATTGCAGGATCTGCTGGTAGCACTGTTGGCAGCTCAGAAATGCGTGAAAAGGCTGCAGAATTTGTGCACATAGCTTGCAGGTGAGCTTTTTTCTAATACATTCAGTTTCACTTGATAATAGTCCCTCCATCCCAATTGTAAGGGGTTATGGATTTCAATTAGATTCATGTTGATGAGGGACGTCACATAGATGGTTCATGAACATTCAAGTGTCAAAACTAAACTCAATTTTGATATCAGGTGTTGGAAGACACATCTGGTTTTCCTGAATGAGTAGTCAATTTGAGTTTGATCTATATTAAATACTCCACCTTAGCCTATAAAATTGTGATGTAATGGCAAGTGTCATAATATTAATAGAATATACTTGGCTGTCCTATATGTTATGTCTTAGTTATTGAGTTACGTGTGAGTTGTATGCTAGTTGGCTAATAGTTGTCATCTTAGTTGCATGTGAGGTGTGTAAGGCTTTGGAGCCTATAAATAGAGGCAATGCCCTCTAGTTTTGTAACTTGACATGTATCCAATACCATGTGAATAGAACTTGATGTTCCTATGATAGATCTTGGACTAGATTTCTTTGAGCTTTGGATTACGCTCTTTTGTCTGTGGATTCAGACTCGCCTTTAGGGCTTTACCTATTAGCACCTTGAAGTTGTTCCTTCAACATTTTGTGCTATTTCTACTTATCAGCACATTGGAGAGTTCCTCCAATATAGTGTGCTGCATCATATGCATTATTCCATGTATATATTTTGTATATGTGTCTAGATTCATCTATATCCATATGAACATGGATAGAGAGAGGGCCAAAACCCCTTATAATTTGGGAGAGAGGGAGTATTTAATATTTCGGCATCACCAATTACATTTCTATGAACAGGTACTTATTAAAGGAAAGAACTGATGACAGTATTCTTCTAGCACTTGTTGTGCGCGTCATTGATGCTTTGGTAAACTATGGTATGTTAACTAGGTTTAAAAGCTCCAGCTGAGTAAATTCTCTCCTGTTTACATGAGATGTGACAATGTCCTGGTGTAGGCAGCTTGGAATACCAAGAATGGTCAAGCCACGTTCAAGCTTGGAAACTAGAGTCTGCTTCCATAATCGAGCCTCCATGCAACTTCATTGTTCCATGTCATGCTCAAGGGAAAAAGAGGTATGTCCATCTGCATTTGTGGATTCTGATTCTGCTATATGGATTGTGATTGAACTTTTACACTTCTGTTTCCATTAGACCTAGATGGGCACTTATCGACAAAGCAAACTTGCATAGTACATGGAGGAGTTCGCAATCATCATATCATAGATACAGAACGAATGCAGATGTCTGTCCGTCTGCCCTTATGATTAATTTGATGAATGATCTCTTAGATCTCTCACTACACAACTACGAAACTGTTCGCCCGTAAGTTCTCTCTCCCTATCTTTTTTTGCCACATACCGTGTTTTGGTACGTCTCAGTTGGGTACAACTGGTAGCATCTGTTCATGGGTGTAAACACATGCTGACCCAACACACATGTGCCTACTCACACCTACCCACGCACACACACACCCAGCCTACAACGATACACATGCTGAAGGATCACCTCTTTGGTGGAGGTCTATGAAACCATCAAGGGTTCTGTAGGTGACGAGCACGTCATTGTCCCCTTGTGGATCCACGTGTGAGATGCAATAGAATTTATTCTAGGGGGCCAGCCTGGTGTGACATCTGGGGTGATTCTAGGACTCTTAACCTGTGCGGGCAGTGCCACCACCTGGCCACCAGTCCATTCTCGATCAACGTACCTTTTACTTAAGGAAAAAGTTTATATAATCCCCTGAGCTATTGAAGGTTGGATACTTGCTCAAACTACAAAACCGGATATTGGGAAAAAGTCTATATAAACCACTGAAGTTTGAGGGGTTGGATACATCACCCCCTCAGCTTCAAAACCGGTTAACACCCCAAACTTTGGAAAACTGGACCAATCACCCACCGTGCAGTTTTGGAACGTGGTTTTGTTGACGTGGCACACACATAAGTGCCACCTCAGTACAAATGTGGCACAGGGTCCACCTATCAGCCCACTAGCTCTCTTCTCTCCTTCCCTCTCCAATCTCTGCGCAGCCCGTCGCCCGCCTACGCCGCGTCTGGGCACTGGCGGGAGCTGCTCCGACACTGCGGCCGGGTGCGCGCAGGATCCGTTGCGCCGTCGTCGCCACCCGCGCTTGGTCCCAAGCCACCGCCATGCCCTCCTCCGACCTTGCCTTCATCCACAAGCTCCACTCCGCGCTTGCCGACCTCCTCCGCCTCCTGGAGCCCAAAGCCGCGGTCCGCGCAGCCGCCGACTACTGCATTCTCCATGCCTTCCTCCTTGTCGACGCGCACCGATAGCCCGCGCTCCGGCACCTCCGCAGGCCTGCCCTCGAGGAGGAACAACGGGATGTGGGCGCACGCGTCGGTGGCGGAGGTCCTGGAGGAGGAAGCCCAGCTGGTGGCGGTGCGCGCTGAGGAGGAAGGGGCGCCCAACGCCCACGCGAGCTCGTGATGAAGACGAGCTCGTGATGAAGACGGAGCCCGCGAGCGGTGGGGCGAGGCTGCGCAGCTCGGCGACCACGGCATCCAATGCCTCCCGCACAGGCCGCAGCGGCGAGAAGCATGCGGAGCGGCTCCCGCACATGCCCGGCCACAGCGGTAGAGCAGCCCGCGTGCTAGCGGCGGCGGGCGATGGGCTGCGTAGAGATTGGAGAGGGAAGGCGAGAAGAAGAGCTAAGGGGCTGACAGGTGGGCCCTGTGCCACATTTGCACTAAGGTGGCACTGACGTGTGTGCCATGTCAGCAAAACCACTCTCCAAAACCGCTCGGGGGTGATTTGTCTGTTTTTTTCAAAGTTTGGAGGTGTTAGAAAACCTCAGGGGGTTATATAGACTTTTTCCCCGGATATTGAACACATTAAACTTTTGAAAACCGGACAAGTAACCACCTAGGTGGTATTGGAGTGTGGTTTCTCTGACGTGGCATGGCAACGGCACATATTATAGATATGCCATATCAGTAAATACATGTCATTTATTTTTCCCTCTCCCCTTGCTTCTCTTTCTCTCCCTTCAGTCTCTGGTTTCTCTGCTCACCGCCTCCTCTCTTGTGCCCAGCCTACGTACTTGCCACTAGCTTCACCTGCTCATGGACTCGACCCGCCAGCGCATTCTTGCGCCGCCCCCTGTCTGTGTGCGCTAGTACTCTGATGTGCACAGGCACGCCGCCGCACACGCTTGCTGCAGCCCCGTGCACGCTCGTTAGCATTTGCCTCCACATGCTAGCAGCTGACGCACGCTAGTTGTTGCAGCACACAACCATACTTTAAACTGCAGCAGACCACTTTCTCCAGGAATAGGAGAGAGATGGAGAGTAACGGGATGCGCTCGACGCTAGGTTGAACGCCCTGAGCTCGCTGCCACACTGGTTGCAGTCGCTGATGCCCGCACTATTGCCGCTGCACGCACTAGCCACCGCTGCCGCCGCCCTACGCGCTATCCGCGACCTCAACCCCGCGTGTGCTCGCTGGGCCGCCGCACGAGCCGCCACCGCAGCCGTGCATGCTCGCTGTGCCGCCGCACGCTAGATGTTGCTAGGAGGAAGATAGTAAAATTTCAATTTAGACCCTATCAATCTATCTAATCAGCTCTCTGGTTTCTTCCCTTGGAAAAGTTTACATGTGACTAGGAGGAAGATAGTAAAATTTCAATTTAGACCCTATCAATCTATCTAATCAGCTCTCTGGTTTCTTCCCTTGGAAAAGTTTACATGTGGGTCCATGACAGCATGGCATGCCACCTCAACAAAACAACTCTTACTGCCCCAGGGGATTATTTGTCTGCTTTTCGAAAGTTTAATGTGTTCAATATCCGGTTTTGTAGCTCAAGGGGCTATGTATTCGACCCTTGATAGCTCAGGGTGTTATATAAACTTTTTCCTTTTTACTTAAGAAGATTAATTTACCACGTTAAGTACCCCGCCTGGGGAGTATGTTCGCAAGAATAATTTCTTAATATGTCTCATGGAATACGAGAATCACACAATCCATTGTTTTGGTAGTTCTCTTCCCTTCATGAATATATTGTTTCTGTTTCTGTACATTCTTATGCAGGTATGCTGGAAGATCCCTTACGAAATTGTTGAAACGCTGGCCTTCTCTAATTTCTAACTGTGTTCTTGCACTTACGGAAAATTTGCGCAATCCAAAAGCTCCTGAACATGTGGTGCTTGGTTCTTGCAGCATTCTGACATCGCAGACCGTTTTAAGACACCTGACAACTGTATGTCTATTTCACAACTTACATGCTTTAGATCTAAGTTAAATCAATAATGTGGTTGGTATAACATCATTGTTCTGTATAGGATTCTGGTTCCCTCTCTTCATTTATCATGGGCATTCTGGAAAGGTATACTCAGAGTTCTCACACACATTATTTCTACATTCAGTTCTACTGAGTATGTTTATTGCATTTGCACATCTCGCAGTAATAAATATTAATCAAGATTTTGACAAACATGGAATGGAAAAGTTTGCATTTTATTTTTTGTTGAAACAGGGCAGCTGATCAGTATGTACTAACTTGAATCCTTTCTTCTGTAGCTCGCATCATGAATCATTGAAGTGTCAGAAAGCTATTACTGAGGTACTGTTGAATAGAATAACTGAATCTCTGTAAAAGAGATAGTAAATATAATCGTAATGTAAGGTGTGCCACTCAAGACTTTTTATATGCTGTTTACAGCTCTTTGTAACGTATAATATACGTTTCACTGGAATATCAAGGAGCTTCTTCAAAAATTCTGAAAATCAAGCGGACAAGCCAGGATTTCTCGGTCTAGTTTCTCAAATAAATGCTTTGGGCTTTGAGACTAATAGCCTACATTGGAGGTAAGAAATTTATTTATTCTGACATAAATTGATACACCTCTTGGCTTTTAACGACACACTCTAAAAAAAGGGCAGCCTGGTGCATGAGCTCCCGCTTGCGTGGGGTTCCATGACTTGAACCCGTGATGTCCTGGTCACAAGGCAGCAGCTTTTTTTTTATTGAACACGCAGGAGAGCTGCATATCATTTATATTAAGAAGAAATAACGGGTACAAAGAAACCCGAGAACACCCAACGTGCACAACCATTACAAACGCACCTGTGACATGGATCACCACCCAGGAGAACGACCCGTACATCATGTACTCAACTCCAAAACCCAGGCTCAAAAGGCCCCCAAGGTTAGGTGAAATGCCATTGAACACACATCTATTGCGATGTCTCCATAGGGACCAATCACCCAGGATGATCACAGAGTTCAGACCCTGCCTCATGAGACCAGACACTGCTTCACTAGCATGCCGCCACCAATCCACAAAAGAGACTTCTCCGGGCTGGGGGCACAAAAACTGGAGACTGACCTTTTGAAGAAGCTGGAACCAGAACTGCTGGGAGAAAACAGAGGCTGCTAGCAGATGATCAATGGACTCCGTGTCTTGATCACAAAAGAGGCATCTAGGATGATGTTGCAGCCCTCTTCGAGCAAGCAGGTCAGCAGTCCAACACTTGTCATGGGCAACCAACCACATGAAGAATTGACAATTACCAGGTGCCCAAGATTTCCAAATGCGCTCCCAAGAGTAAAAAAGGATCCCACCTTGGAAGAAACCCTTGTAAGCTGACTTTGCTGAGTACTGTCCTGAGGGGGAAAACGCCATATATGTCTATCATCAACATCAGGATTCAGCACTATCTGTGATAGTATCCCAAAGCTTTAGGTACTCATTTATGGAAGCAACACCCAGTGCCCCTTGTAGATCCGAAATCAAAGCATGCTGTGTCACTGTGTCAGAGCTTCAAGCACCGTGCGTCTGTTAGCTTTCCGTTTAGGAACCAGCAAGAAGAGCCAAGGTGCAAGGTCAGCGATACACTGTCCATGAATCCATTTATCAGTCCAAAACAAAGTGTGGGCTCCATTTCCTACCTCGCTGCATATAGCCACCGAGAAGAAGGAACGCACCACCTTAGGGATTTGAATTGGGAGCGTCGCCCAAGTCAGGCTCTGTTTTTTTTTTTTTTTTTTTTTTTTTTTTTTTGCAGCCAAAGCCATCTCATGCGAAGAAGGCAGCAGCTTTACCACTGCGCCAAGGCTCCCCTTCAATGACACACTCTGCAACCTTGAAATTTTAATTTTTTTCATCTCATGTATATACTCTGAACCAGTTATTCCATCTCACTTTTCTACTATTCCATGCCTTTCAGCCTACATGGTTTCTGTGCTGAGCTCACTTTTTAATATATGCAATTTGTTCATTGACCCCAAATTCCCTTGATGCCATCAAACTAGATCTCTTTTAAAATGTGTCTTAAACTTGATCCATTTCTGGTTGTGTTGTTTATTACTTTATTATGTACTAATAGATAGACAACGATGAAAATTAAAAGAAAGCATGTGGCATTCACAAAAGACGAACTTGTCTTATGAAATAGGCTTAGTTATTAGTGAAAAACAAAAGCGACAAACTGTCAATCTTGCATTGCTATGTTCAACGTGTGCTAGCAATACCACTTTTTTTTATCTTAGTACCAAAGGTGAATTTGAAATTGAAATTTCGCAGGTTTACTTAACCTTGAATGTATACATACATGATCTTTTAAACATTGTAACATGTTGGATAATTGTATTTTTGCTAGTTGTAATGCCTAAACCCTCTAATATTCTGTACTTTCCCTTTTTTTACCCAAATATATGTCAGCATAGGCTACATTTTAATCATTTTTTTATTGTTAATAACTTGTCTGAGGTTTTTTTTTTCTTATTGTGGTATGGTGTGTTAGTGTATATAGTGTTTATACATATGTTGTGTATTTACCCTAAAGTGTAGGGGCCTCCTTGTAAGGTTACCAAGTGTACATTTGCCCTTTGGGCCCTATGGAATAGATGAACTGTTATTCCACTCCTCCTAACATGGTGATCCCAGGCTATTATTACTCTTAATAGGAAACAGTTAAAAGTGCGATTCTGGCTTCAATTGTATCTTATTTAAAATGCTACTGAATATTTCTGGTTAAGTGAAGGTTCTCTAGTTGTGTGGCGTCCAGCAACTGATTATCTTTTGCTGACTGTTGCATTGTAGTCCATAATTCTGGCAACTCTTCCCATGATTGTGTCTTTGTCAACTTGAATTCTTTCACTTCAATTATTGCATGTATCTCTTTTGAATAAGCCACTCCCCCTGAAGCCATGCTCTCTGGATTCATTTTGTTTTCTCTAGGACACGCAGGAGTGTTGTGTAAAATCATTATGAATAACGAGAAAAGTACAAGGGAGAAGGAGAAAATCTCATCCCGACACACCCAAAATGCACCCATTGAACACAATCCAAACACCCTGAGGATCTATAACATGATCGGCACCCTCAGAATAACCAAAATAATGAGGTCACCCTAAAAATAGAAGTATGCTGTATGCCTCTAGGTTAAGCGACCTAATAAGCAACTCATGGAGAGCGAAAGCTCCAGGCGAACCACATGGCAATCTCAGTCACTGCTGCCTGCTGGTCTTCTAGATTTTTACTTGCACCAAAACCAGAGCATGCTGGATGTACAAAACCTTCTGTGCTGACTGTTTTTAGAATAGTACACAAATGGCATTTCCACAAAGGCAAATACACGAAGACACTATTACTTATTCCTTTAATAATGCAATCTCAATCATAGTAGCTGCTTCAATTTAACTATCCTGTAGTAATAAACATATATATGCACTTAAAACTTGCAGCTGTGCCATTTCAGGTACAATTTGATGGCCAACAGAGTGCTCCTGTTGCTAATTTTGGCATCAAGAAGTGAATCTGGACTATACTCACAAATGCTCGCAAAAACTGCTGGTAAGGACTTCATGCCTCTCTGTTTTTATCTTTTTAGTAACTTGATATGCATGTTTGAAAAAGATGATAGTTTTTAACGAGCTTTGTCATTCAAAATTAATATCTTATGTTAGGTCATTTCCTAAGGAATTTAAAGAGTCAACTGCCCCACTCGAGAATGCTTGCCATATCTGCTCTGAACACATTATTGCAAGGATCACCTCATAAGACGTCTCCACAAGATTCACAGCAACTAATAGATCACTCTGAAGATTGCAATGTGTCATCAATAGGAGAAATTTTGAACGAGATAATCCAAGAGGAAGGATTCATGACTGAGACACTGAACAGTTTATCTCATGTCCATATTATTTCCGATAATGATGGTTCGTCAAAAGCGAGTTATGGGGCATCATCTTTTCAAAGCGGATCTGACAAAGCAATCACTTACTTTTATTTTGATTTCTCTGCCTCGTGGCCACGTACACCTAGTTGGATTTCTTTAGTGGGTGGTCACACATTCTATTCCAGCTTTGCTAGGATATTCAAAAGGCTTATACAGCAATGTGGAATGCCAGTAATGTCTTCTATTCAGACCGTACTAGAAGAATTTCTAAGTTCAAAAGAGAGATCAAGGCAATGTGTGGCTGCTGAAGCCATGGCAGGGATGCTTCACTCGGATAGCACTGGGAATTTGGAGTCTGGGAACAACTGGTTAATGGTTCAACTGCAGAAGATTATGTTAGCACCATCTGTGGAGTCAGCTCCTGAATGGGCAGCTTGCATTCGGTATGCTGTTACAGGAAAAGAAAGATCTGGAACTCGTGCTCCTGTTCTTAGGCAAAAAGTATTGGAGTGCTTATGTACTCCTGTTCCTCATTCCATGGCAACTAGTGTACTTGCCAAGAGATATTCTTTTCTCTCTGTTGCTTTAATTGAAATTTCTCCACCGAAAATGTCCCCAGCAGAGAAGCAATACCATTTTAAAATTCTTGATGAATTACTTGACAACATGAACCACTCATCTGCTCAGGTAAACTAAATGACTCAAGAGCGGGGGTTTCTTTGCGTTGCTAGTCATTTTATTCACTTACTATGAGAATATGATGCAGTCTCCTTAAAAATTGTATTCACATCTCAAGAGCATTTCCTAGAATTATCGAGAAAAACTGCTCGCATGTTTTCCCCTTTGAATATTATAATTTATTGTCATCACATTGTAGTCCCAGCCACCAGGTTCTTATGCTTAAGCCTTCTCCTTGGGACCGGGTGAGAAAGGCGAGCTGGAGTCAGTCTGGTGTATGTTTTGTTGTGTGTTTTGGCTCTTCGGGCTTGCTGTTTGTGTTCTTGTTCAGCAGGACTCTTCCTGGCTGCTGTTGTGGTTTTTTGCTCTTCTTCTTTCTTACTATAATGATAGGCAGTTCTCCTGCAGGTTCGGGTGTAAAAAGGGTTCTCATGCTTGACTGTGTTGATGAATTTGTTCTGGACAAGCACATCCAAAATAAGAAAAGAAGCATACTACACATTTTTTGTATCATCAGTCATGCTCTTGGGCATAGTTCAGAAGTGTTTAGCATACATAAATATGATTAAAAGTCATGCAAATATCACTTTCCAAATTACTAGTGGAATTTAGGGCAGTCTTGTTCTATTGAATTATCAGTTTGGTTTCCATTTGATTGGTTAGACATGCATTGTGTAGCTGACCTTTTTTTATGATAATTCTGGGTTGGAATTTTGAAATTGATTAAGAACATGTTCTGTCCATTGTTGCACTAAAAGTTGGTGCAAAATAAAATGTACATGTTTCTCGAACAATTTAATAGTCTAATGGAATTTAATAAATTCCAAATAAGTTAAGAGATAAGGATCGACACATTGCAGCTTAGCTGTAATAGGTATTCACTTTAGAACTTGTCTATCAAAATTAAATTACTGTTCATATATTAATTTTTTGATAAGCTACTAATGTTAAATGGATCCTTTGTCTGGAAGGAAATATTACTATCTCTGCAAAATATTGTTTCTGATTCGTTTTTCTTTTTTTTTTTTTTTACATTTTGAGTTTAGGTAAGAGAAGCAATTGGTGTTGCCATGTGTGTTACATGTTCAAATATGAGACTTTCTGGGTCATTTGGCACTGGATGTTCACCGGAAGAGCTTTGTGGGGATGTAAGCATGACTGAACAAACAGGAAATGAATATTGGTCTAAACGTTTGACAGATGGAGCTAATGAATTAGCTGTAAGTATACAAAATAGTATTCAATCTAAGCAACTGGAGTCAACATCAGATTCAGCTGAAGATAGTGTGGATCATAGAGAGGACTCTAATGCTAAGAGAATGGAAACGGTGCTTATTTTCTGCCTTTCACCAAGTTTAAAGGTCCCATATCCATGTGCTTCATTCTGGCTTACATCTTCCTTTTTTCTGTTCTTTACAGATTTTTCATTTCATGATCGCATCTTTGAAGTCTGGGAGATCTTCTGTTCTATTGGACATTATAATCAGCCTCGTGTACCCTGTTCTCTCACTACAGGTAAAGCAATTCGGTAATACCGTAATGTTGCGGTGAGAGATTTTTTTTTTTTTTTGCTTTTTTTCATGTGATCTTTCACTTTATTGTTTCTTATGATGAAATAAAAGGCGAGGAAACTCCTCTACTCCTTTCCATGTTTGTCTTAATGAAATGACACACAGCTCTCCCAGCTCCCGCATCATCTGAGGAAAAAATGTCCGTCTTAAAGGCATCTTAAAAATGTAATTTTTGCTGTAGGCTGTTTGATACTTTGATCACCTTAGAAAAGCAAATTGATATTGTTTGGGCTGTTGAAATTTAGATGTACTTAAAAGTTTATTCAAAAAACATGCTCAGAAACTCTAGATGTTTATTTTTAGGGGGCAGAAATAGGTAATTTTCTTACAACCAATAATTATTTGTATTTACTGCACTTCATCTATATATTTTCTATTTGCAGGAAACATCAAACAAGGATTTATCATTGCTTGCTAAGTCAGCTTTTGAGTTGCTGAAGTGGAGGATTCTACCTCGGCCTTTTCTTGAAACTGCTATTTCATCTATTCTTTCATCAGTTGATGATCCTAACTGGCGGACCAGATCTGCACTGTTATTGTATCTCAGGACCTTTACGTACAGGTTTGACTAGTCACTTTGTTTCAAATGTACCCATTGTTATGACAAAGGTTTTGGTCCACAACTACTGTTTGTTTCCTTAGTTGATGCTTAGTACGAAAAATTTCTAGCCTACTACGAATGCCAAGGTTTCAGTTCTTGCTTTGTTGCTACAAACAGTACATTTTTTCATTTCCTTTATGGCAGAGTGCCATGACTTGTGACGTGTTACTGTTACATGTAATTTCACTAAGATCGATAGAAACTTTTTTTTGACAAGGATAACCTTTTCCCCTCTGTAATGGAAAATAGTGCTGGAGTTTACAAAACATAAGACAATAACATAGAGCTAGATGATGAAAGTGAGAGATGAAGAGATACAACTATACAAGATCAACAGAAACATAGCTTTTGTAGATTTGTAGTATTTCTACCACCTTTTTATTCCATAATTTCAGTTTAGTAGTATGCACCATTGATTTTTCCAGTGGCCAGAGCTAATGGAAAATGAATACTCTACATTACCTTTGTCACAGGCATACTTTCATCCTCTCTGGCTCAGAGAAATCACAAATCTGGCAAACAATAGAAAAATTACTTGTGGACAACCAAGTTGAGGCAAGTATATGTTTATTTGACTTCTATTCAGTGACTTTCAATTTTCCTGTTCTGTCTTGCTCATAAAATGTGTAATATCACTGCACTCAACTACTCAAGAAAAGTTCTGCTATTGGTGCACATGTTAAAGTGCTGTTTAGCTAAAGGTCCTAGTGGAGGCATATTATGTCAATAATCTGAATTTTTTTCTTATACTTTCAGGTAAGGGAGCATGCTGCTGGTGTTCTTGCCAGTTTAATGAGAGGTATAGATGAAGATCTATCGAAGGATTTCCGTGATCGGTCATATGCACAAGCCCAGTATATCTTTAATGCGCGGAGAAGGTAACCTTTCTGTTATTCTGATGGTCGCATCGACTTTTGGCTCCTCTCTTTATTTCTCGTTGATCTGTCGAGCTGATAATCAGCTAATACCTATGTTATCGGTCACAGAAATTCAAAGTCAGGCCACTCTGTTGCTACCATCCATGGTGCAGCCCTTGCTTTGACAGCTTCGGTTCTTTCTGTTCCATACGACATGCCTAGGTATTCTCTGTCACTTTCTATGCATAGTAGATGTCAGATGCTTCTCCTCATACAAGGAAAGTAGGTGCATCATGTCTTAGTATTACCTTCGTTCACAGATGTATGACACGGTTGATTTCTTTTTTAAAATCTTATTCAAAAAAATTATTCAAACATGTAAAAATACAATTCACACTCAAATTATGTTTAGTGATAAAACAAGTCACACCAAAATAAACGATAAATTGTGAAATTTTTTAAATAAGACGAACGATCGAAATTGTAGAAAAAGTCCACATCATACATACATTTGTGAACGGATGGAGTATTTGTGCGTGCGGTTGATCCTGTAAATCTTTATGCTATAGCCATAATACAATTTTGAATTCCAGCTACAGTTCTATTGACTGGGCATGCGGCTTTGTGGTCTTTTGCAGCTGGCTTCCTGCTCATGTCACGCTACTTGCTCGCTTCATCCGGGAGCCTTCCCCCATAAGATCAACCGTCACGAAAGCTGTGGCTGAGTTTAAGCGTACTCATGCTGACACATGGAGCATCCAGAAGGATGCATTCACGGAAGATGAACTGGAGGCAATCTTGAAATCTTCCCCTTCACCCACCCTTTGTTACGTCTTACAGCCTACGCTCTTTCTAACAGTTTCGCTCTTTGCGCATGCAGGTTCTCCGCGATACATCTTCCTCTTCCTCATACTTTGCTTAGATTATAGGATATTCTCTGATACCGTGTGGTGTATACGAATGACTGTTAAGTGCAAGTGTTGCTCTTATGGTACAACCTTGTGTCATATTTGCTTTCCTAGCCTTCTCTTCGTAAACGAGACGATGTTATGCATATATATGTACATGCTTCTATTTTCTATCGTCTGGATATTGTACTTGAACAATTTCATTTAGGCAAGCGGACATAGCCGAAATGAGTTACGGCATATGGGTTCCTTGCATGGCCCCAAACTACAGACGAGACGCTAGAAACTACAGAAATACAAAATTTCCAAACAGGTCAGTGAGTCAACATTGTCGCTGCCACTAGTTCAGGGTTGATAATCCCGATTGGAAAGTCTGTTTTTCGTTCCTGTTTCTGGAGCTATACGGGAAGGGATTCCGGCGGAAAATTTTGAGGTTTTCCGTCCAAAATTTATAAGTTTGAAAATTAAAGAAAAATGGCGTAAAAATACGATAAAAAACTAAGCTTCATTTCCACTAGTTTTTGCCGAAAACAAACACTTTTTAGATAAGGAAAAATGATTTACTGCTTTACAGGTAGATTCGCAATATTGATTGAGCTGGATCTCAACCAGAAGGGTGACTGTAAGTATATAGGCACCATGGTAAGTTTCGGTAATAATAAGTTTATTTGTAGTCTACTGAGCTATGATTTATAGCTTTTTAGTGTTTGCCCTAAGGAGGGGTCCAAGGTTAGTACTTGATTTTGAGATATGCCAATAATGGATGCACACATAAAGCAAAAGACTCAAGAACAGCAAAGGTGTAAGTAAGAAAGGCTTAGGGTCCAAAAGACTCAAATGTTGAATCAAAATATTTGAAGAAATTCAAAGTCAGAAGCATGCTTTATGGATCGGACGGTCCGACCCAAGTGAGAATCAACGGACCGTACCAATCAAGCGGTAGAAGACCTAATAAACAGTAGTCGACAATATCATTGCGAACCACGTACACATATGGTCATATAGCATAGTGAAGCTAGATCTCTTTGAAACATTTGATTGCATGACATTTTAGCATTGTTACTAATTGCACAAACCTGTTAACTTTTTAGTTTTTACGAAGATAAACACTATACGCTAATAGTGTTTTATATACTACTTGAATGAAAAATCAAAATCTATGCATCGTAGAGCATGGTATATTTGAGATTGGTGTTTTCTCAAAATTCTATATGTTCTTAGAGTGTAGGTTGATCTACTAGTCTATTATAGTGCATACAATAATTTAAATAAATAACATATGCTACTTAAGTAATAAAACACTAGCAATATAAATAAATTAAATTTAAATGTCTCCTAATAGAGCACCAACAGGTAGATTTCATTTTTAGAAAAATTTTGATACTAATTTTTATGATTTAAAATAAATTTTATGAATTTTTAAGACTAAATATATTTTATTAATTTAAAATGATAATTTATCTCTAATATAATACACATCCGAATCAGTCCGACTTAGCTATCCAGATTATCTGACCGGGACGGATATCACCATTCGTATATTCAAATCTGACATCCAAATAAACTATCCGAACCTACATCCAATATCAGAAAAATATCTGGATATCCGAAAAATGACATCTGAATTACTATTTGAGCTCTTGGGTCGGTCGAAAGGCACATAATATCCGTACCATTTACAACCCTATTGCCCGCGTTAGACATTTCATTTCACCGCGTCGACGTGGTGGCTCCTTATCGTGGATAATCCCATCCCATGCTGCCATGTCACTCCCTTCCTCGTGGATATACCAGCCCAATAAAGAAAGGTTTTCACCTAGAAACTAGTGGAGGAGGCTAAGGTAGCGTTTGCTTGGTGAAACGGAGTGGAATGGAACTATTGCATCCCACCAATTCTAGCGTTTGGTTGAAAGGCTGATGAATGGATCCGTTCCAGAAAAGAGAATATTTTCTTTAGATTCGGGATGGGCACGTTCCGAAAAAATTCTAGAACGCAACCGTTCCACTTGGAACGTGAGACTGACAGTGGGTTCGGACTCAGAATCTGGAACGGAGCCATTCCATCCCTGAAATCTGAGACAAAACTATTTCATTCCTAGAATCTAGGACGGAAACATTTCATTCCACCCTGCTCTCTAACCAAACGCTACCTAAAGAAACTCCATGATGACTCCTCCAAGGAGGGTAATGTCGCCCACAAGCGTCACCAACATACCTAGAAACTGACAGAGGAGGCTAATAAGAATGCGTACATGCTCCACACGCCATCTGCACCCAAGCTTCTATATAGGCTATCCTAGTACTTCTATTTAGGCTAAGAGAAAGCAAAATTCAAGTATGTGCATTCATATTCCAGTCAAAAGTTGCATTTCCTTAAAACCATACCAAAAGGATGCAATAAGATAAACAAATCACTAATATAATATAGAAAGAGACATCCTTAATGGCATATGATCACCGGTCGTAACAAAACTGCCAGTGATGAAAGGTTATCACTTTTGGTTTAATAGTGGCCGAGGGTTGGGACTCTCTAAGGAGACAACAATCGGCAGTGATAAATCACTACCATTGGCCTTCGTGAGCGGTCAGTATGTCTACACTACCGGGCTATGTCTCTCTTAGGGAGGCACCAATTACAATGGAGATGCCTATCACTACCAATTGTCTTCGTGAACCGTTAATATGTTAACATTGCTGATGGATAGTCTCTACTAGCCGCCTCCACCCCTCATCCCGCCCCCACGCCGCCACCGGAGAAGGCCATCGGAGGTTGATGCGGGCCCCAAGGATGGCATTGGTGGGGCCATCTGCGACTTCCCTCCTCAAACCCTCGTAGCTGCCTCCGCTCCCTCTTCCTTGCCGTCACCTTCGCTCCTCCCTCCCCTTCGCCACCAAGGGACGCCATGCGCACCCCTGTCGCAACCACAAGCCACGTGCTGGGCTGCCACGCACCACCGACCGCCACCGGTTGTGGTGGCCATGGCCCTAGATCTTTGCCCCTTGGCCTCGCCTCAGGCTATTTAGCCTCTGGGTTCTCGCAGTGTTGGTTTTGCAAGGTGGTTTGTATCTAATCCTCACAACTGTGTCTCCATAACTTGCTATTGTTGTTCATACATACTTTGTGACATATTTGTCTTAGCTTCTTTTGGCGGATCGCTTACTCAGACGAGACATCCCATCCTTAGATGAATTATATGGACTTGATTTTTGTGGGCCTTTTGTCACGTTCACAAATCAGTCGTCGTAGTCTGCACATCTAAGGATTGTTTGTCGATCGTAGAGTTAGTGGTCATTGTTTTGGGTTAAGACTAAGTGGTATGGCAACACTAACTCGGTTTGAGGGTGGTAGTAGCTTTTAGGATTCCTGATATAATGGTACTTCTGTGTATCAGTTTCTTCGTTTTCACGGAGAAATCCCTAAGTCTGACCTTAGTTAGTTGTATTGGCATCGGTATTGTTCAAGCCTTAGTTTGAAATACGAGGATTTTGCTCTCTACGGTGAAAATCTAGGGTCTCGTCTTAATTGGTTGGAGCATCATAACGGCAGTGCGTGGACATATCTTGTTCTTTTTAGGGGTGTTGTTGTTGGAGAGTCGTATTGGGATCCTAGTGTTGCTTTGTTGGTGGATGAATTTTAAGGCTTATTTGTGTGGAGTAGCTTATTGCGATATGATAGCTATTGTCATGCTTTTTTTTACTTTTTCTCTGGCTGTGTACACCATAGTTATGTAGAGGCCGAAAGACATATTTTGTATCATCTTAATGTAATTTACTAAAATCAATAAGAACTCCCTTAAAAAAAAAACGTTCGTCCGTGCCCATAAATTCTCTCCCCCGGATTGCATCTAATACTGGCTGTGATATTAATGGGCACGGTTACTCTCCAACCCCTTTTCATCATTATAGCCAGATAAGAGTATCACTACTGAGAACATGAAGCGACCTGGCGATCGTAATGATATCAGCCGGAATCAGGTTTACATGTTCAAGCCAACAAATGACAGCAGTACAAGGTGCTGGAGACTCTGAAGATGGAGCATATTTGATCTGAGCTATCACATGTCTCTTTGCCATGCAAGTGAAATGATGCAGCAAATATTATTTATATTGCAGGAGCAGGTCAAGCTATCACCGGCCTTGTCACAATGCCGTGCAAGTGATCTAGCAAATCTTATCAATGCAGGCCGGATCGGATCGGAGCAGGTCAGATATCACCATGTTTCTCTGCCTTGCTAATGATCCAGCAAACCTTATCAATGCAGGAGCAGGTCAGATATCACCAGGTTGGATACTGTCCTATTGCTATAGAATTGGTGGATGCAAGCCCTAAGGTTATTGGCTTGACAACGAAGAGGACTAAGTATTTTTTTTTTGAAAAAAGTCTATATAACTCCCTTAAGTATATAGAGTGGAACCTATCATCCTGAACTATAAAATTGGATATTTTGCACCCTAAAGTATCAAAAACCAGTCAAATAACCTCTGAGTAGTTTTGGTGGTTAGTTTTGATAACGTAGCATGCTGATGTGTTCAAATCACCCCTCTAACTATTTCAGTTGGTACATTCTGTTCTTTGATAAATTTGTATTTTTTATTTCTCCATGTGCAAATTGAGTTTTAGAGTTTAAATTTTGCAAGGTTATCGTGATTTTCTCATAATTTTTTATTAGTTAGATATTTAATAATAAATTAACTTACTAATATAAAATTGTAATAATCACAAAAAATCACCATTTATTTTTCTAATACAAGTTACGACTGCAAATATCACCCTACAAAATTTAAAATTGAAACTCAAATTGTAGACGAAGAAACAAAAAATATAAATTTATTAGGGGTAAAATGTACCAACTAAAACAGTTGGAGGGATGATTTGAACACATCAACATACCACGTCGTCAAACCACCCACCAAAACCACACATTTGGTTATTTGACCGGTTTTTGATACTTTAGGATACAAAACATCTGGTTTCGAAATTCAAGGGGTGATGTGTTCCACCATATATATTATATAAACTTTTTCCTATTTTTTTATCTCGCATAAGGAGCATGACCTCTGAATTAGCAATTGGAGAAAAAAGAGGAATGACCAAGGAGAAACGAGAAGCATTTTTTTTTGATATATCACCCCAATTCAAAAAAATGAAAGGCTGAAATTGAATATTGATGATGCCTGAAGAGAACAAAAAATTGTTTCGGTGCCAACTAGCCGCAGCCCAGTCCTCTATGCTCCCTCCAAAATCTATAGCGTGAACATTTGGAGCAAAATCTGCTGCAGCCGGCCACTCCACCGAGCCCCTAAAATGCCATGGTCCTACTATTCCCTCAAATCCACGAGGATGTACTCGTTCCCGCTACCTCGTCGCTGCAGCGCCGCATCCCAACTACCAATCCGTCCCGCGCTAGGACAGAAAGGCGATGGCGACGCGGAGACGCAAGCAACGGTGACAGCGAGGAAGAGAGGCATGGATCAGGCGGTAGGTATGCTGGAGGGGCGGACCTTGGCGACGGGTGATGGGAGGTCGATCATGCGGCGGCGGGGGTGGGAGGCGGGTGAGATGGTGGCCGACAACGAAGTTATGGGAGCCGAGCTGTCGCGGAAGACTATGAGGAGGCCATGCAGGTGCCGGTGTCCGCGTGGACACCCTACTCCTCTGGTGTAACCCCACCGCGGAGAAGGTGGGGGAGGCGGTGGGGAGAGGAGAGTAGGACCTAGATCCACGGCGTGGAGAGAGCATCGGTGGCAGGTCGGCGCACGCGGCAGCGGCAGGTAGGTGGGGAGGGAGCGAGGCGGCGGCGAGGGAGAGGGAGCAAGGCGGAGCCGTGGAGGGAGCGTAGCGACGGGGACGGAGGAGCCAAGAGGGAAAGGGGATGGAAGAAAAAGAGAGTGAGGTCCTTGTGTCAGCAGTGGTAGGATACAAGTGCTAGTTGGAGGTGGATAAGGCTGTGTCCAGTATTCCCCCATCCCTCGTCACTTTTTCAACTACGGCTCATTCTGTCTGCTGTAGAACAATGCAACGTTTAATTTCAGGGAGCCAAAAAGGGGCACCGCTCGAGCAAGTCTAAATAAAATATATTAAATAGTGAGATATTGAGAAAACATTTAGACAAATAGGAACCCAGGAAAAGTTGAAGTAGAGGAGTGAATTTTGCTGATTGATCTAGAATATTTTTTAGATGAGAAATATAGAAGAATATGGGAACAGATAGTCTAACACGGTTCATGATGATTTTTTCATTTGAGTAGAAAAATTTTCCATCATGCGGTGGCCATGCGAGGGGATGTACTCGTTTTGTGTTTAATGGTAATATAAATAGAAAAAACTGTTCCCATATAAATATAGTGAACTTTAAGGGCAGAGTGGCGTGATCATGGACGCAACGCACCATCACCATCACCATCTCCACCGACATGAATTCCTGACCTCGCAATGTAGAGTGAGACGACTCCAAATTCGAATGTTCATTTGTTCCAGCGTTCTCTGTCTATCAAACCAAATGAGTTCAATACATATACCGTGGCCCTCTTCGGCAAATCTTTAATTTCAAATGAGATTTTTCGTTTTAATCTATTTTCAGAATTAGCTCACTAACAATCTGCTGTATAACATGATGTTTGGTAATGTTTCTGCTTCTTTCAGCAGAGAAGCTCAACTCGTGCTAAACAATAAGGGAAAAATCCATTGTACAACCTCGATCTAGCCAAAAAATTCGATTTTCAATCTTGTACTAGGAAACCAGGTAACTTGCACTCTCAAACTAGTAAAAAAGTCAGATTTACAACTCAGAACTATTGAAGGTGGTTTTGAAGGCGGTTTCGCTGACGTGGCTTGTGGGATCAACATGTCAGTAGGTTCATTTTCATTCTCTCTCAATGACATGTGGGGCCCACTTGTCTGGAGATGGATGCCGGCGATGGTGGTGGAGACGGAGGCAGTTGCCATTGCTGGAGGTGCATGCGCTGCAGATCCAGGCGACAGGAGGCGCAGGAAGGCATGGTGCGCGAGCGCCCGTGGAGGCAGGGCGTGCAGCGGTCGACGCGAGAGTGGCGGACACCTACGGTTAGTGCGAGGGAGGCAGAGGCTAAAGCCGCAATGGTGTGAGGGAGGCGAACGCCGCAGACAGGGCGGAACTATGCAGCGGGGCTGGGGCCGGCGGCCCACACGGGCAAACACGCCGAGGTGGGGCTAGGGCTGGAGGCCGCAACCACCCCCCTCTTCCTCCCTACAGCCTGCTACGGCCGCCACAGTCTGGATCCGCGCCATGAACGCAAATACTCCTATCGTGGAGAGAGGGATGACAAGTGGGCCTCACGTGTCATTGAGATAATAAAAATAAACGTTCTGACATGTGGGTCCCACATGCCACCTTAGCGAAACCGCCTTCGAAACCACCTTCAATAGTGCTCGGGGTTGTAAATCAGACTTTTTGTTAGTTTAAGGGTGCATGTTACCTGGTTTCGTAGCACGAGGTTGAAAATCAGACTTCTTAGATAGTTCGATATAGTAAAATGGACTTGTCCATATGACCCATAATAACCGCAGTTTTGTTTTGTTGTAAATCAAACTATTTTGATTCTAACCAAAATATAAAAAAACCAATATTTATGAAAATGAATAGAGATAGTGCGAAAATATATTTCAAGTGAATCTAAAAATGTTAACTTGGTATTATAAGTGTTAGCATATTTTTTTTATAAAAACCAGTTCAACTTAAATTGATTTGACTTTGGACACAACTGCAGTTAATTTTACAAGGTAATTTTGAAAGTTCATTTTGAATAATTATGGTTTTTGTGCCCAATAATCACCTAAGAAGACGTGGACCCCACATGTTTTGGCCAAGTCAGTGCCATTGGTAACACGCAAATTGTAGACTTTGCAGACCGTCTTTTTTGGATAGGCAAGAGATCCTTCTCCGTAAAAATCTTGTAAAATGCGTGCAAAGGTGCTGGCTTGACTCAGCGAGTAGCAGGCCCTGCTGTACTCATTGTCTCTTGTCATGCAAATGTGATTCTTCTTTTTATTTCTATTTCAATCAATCGTATCCAATTTTAATGATATCCTGTTTTTTAGATCGATTTACGCTAACCACCACAACAACAACTAGATGGGTGTGAATGATTGCGGAAGCTTAGAATGATTTTTACCACTTCCACCCAAACACACGAAGCTTAAATACCTCATTTTCTAATTTCGGACGGAATACTGGTATATTACTAAAACTAAACAAACTTGATAAAATTCCACAACTAACCCAACTAAAATCTTGCCAATCGGATGTCTAGAACTCTAGAAAATAATAAATCCAATATCTAGACAGTGATGAGAATTAATAAAACAAGAATTTCGTTATTAATCAACATCTAGAAAACATTATAAAAAAATGAGACCAACCTAGCAGGAACTAGGCGGTTTTTCCATTAAAAAGAAATTGGCACCCAAATTCAAGTGGGAGAGAACTCAAACTTGGGTGGTTAGGTGCATGGCCACTCATCCCACCTAACTAGTTGAGCTAGGCTCACTTCCTTAGAAAACTTTAACGAACCTAAATTCTTTCTTATATCACTAGATTGATGCCCTAACAAGGTTCTACATGGATCAAATCAAATCAATACTTATAAATGAGAAATGAATCAAAAACTAAAAACTAGGCGTATATAAATATGAAGTTGATAAAGATGAATGGGTTACCAACACATCTATTGCAAATGTTGATCTTCATTGCGAAGATGTGTTTATAAAATGCTAAATATATAGGCATCCAACAAAAATTCTACTCGAATTCTATTGTAAAAAACAGTGGCGCCGTCTGTTGTACCGTTATAGCCTGACACAAACCCTACAACCTATTCTTCCATTTATTCCCATTGGACAAAGTACGAACCAACCTTCGTCTGATTGGGCTGCACACCTGCGAGTCGTGCTCCGCCGGTTCACGAGTCCTCGACCAGTAGCTGCATGCGTGAGCCAACAGCCCACCTTGCATGCGTCATTGCTGATGACCTTGCGCTACACAAATGCATGCATAAGTAATGCACACCATGCATGTCCACGCTAAGCGCACGCATTACACCTTGAGCATGCACTTTTGCATTCACTTCTTCTGGTTTACATCGCATCCAATCTCCGAATGCAACGATGACTTTGCAACGCCTCCCGTCACGTCAGCACACATGCGCCTCCGACAAACGTAACTTTCGTAACCTAGTTTCAAAACCTCAGTCCAGAACCTAGTTCGAAGGCACTGCCTCAAACAATATTTGCACATAAACAAATACCAAACCATGTCCGAGCCCAAGTCCACAAACTTTAACTCAACTCAGTCCAAAACACCTATACACTATTGTGTCTCCAATCATCATGCTAACTTACTGCACAAATATCGATGACATAAGTACTTTGCAATGCCAAATTCAATCCTTACCAATTTTTCATCATACGATTTCACAATTTTTTTAAAATTTAAAGTTCAAATAATTAATGTTTTGATTCCCAAAATTTTTTAGATGCTCTAGGAGCCACTAGATGAAACATAGCATATTTTCGACAGATAAGGGCACCTCCAATGGTGTACTAGCTACGTGGCTGAGTGATGTGTCGCTCAGAAGAAAAACAAATCATCTTGCACACTGTCCTCCTTAGAGATAATTTACGCTAGGGAAAATGACCTAGGCCTGCAACTATGAACAAGCGAAACTCTTATTAGAAGAGTGGTTGATCAACCTATTTCCCTTCATCGATATCCGCTCTCAAAACAGCGGTACGCACTAGGGATAGCCCTCCCTTTTCTAGCTAGGGTATAGGTAGTACTTCTCTCTATTGGACCATGCCATTTCCCTTCATCAAATTATTGAAAATAAGTCTTTCGAGTACATTCCAATTTGTTCACTACATCCTACTTATTACTATACTATCATCTTCTAGTGCCACGAGGAATGGATTGATGCCTGTTTGGATGCTAGCTAATTGTTGGCCCAGCCCAGGAAACAAACACACTCACAACTCGCTGGATCACAACTCACGAGCTCAAGGAGACAACAATGGCGGCGAACGCCCCGGCCGCAACGACGGCCTGTATATTTTATTTCGGGTGTAAATGGTTTCCGTTTGGAAATCACTGTGCACAGCGATACCGCCGTTTTTATTTACAGATGGAAAATGTTGTTTGGATTGAATGGATATATAGAGAAGCTTCCGCGCTGGAATTCGGCCGGCGGGCTGCGCCTGGCTGTAGCGGTAGCTGCGACGGGATTCAACATTTGCTACAGTACAAGCTAGTAAGAATGGTACAACGGCAGCGACAGCTGAAAAGCAAAACGAAACGGGCCACCAGCTTTCTAGGCTCTAGCGGACACCAAGCATGATTCAAGAAGATTTTCACGGGTTGAAATACAAGGTTTGAAGCCACAGATCGGCAAAGAATTTCATTGGTTGAAGTAAGCAGAGAAACACACGCAGCAAAGAAATAGATCTGAGAAGGGGACTAATGAGCAGCACCTCGATGAGGAGTGGGGCGCTGGCGGCGGCCTTGTGACACGAGCGAGGACGGCCTGAGCGGGGGAGGTACCGGCGCCGGCTTGAAGAAGGTCTCAGTGAGCACGACGGAGATCGACGTCAAGCAGCTACGGACGCCGGCTTGGAGCTAAGGTGAGCGCGACGCTGGCCAGGACTAGGGTTGAAGGAGCGTCGTCCTAGAGCAGGGGTGAAGGGAGCATCAGCCTAGATGCCGTCGTCGTCACCGCCAGCCTCCGCCAATGTCACCGCCGCCGGGAGCGCCTACGTGACTCGGGAGAAGACCTCGATAGATGTCGTGAAATTTTTCAGACCTAGGCGAGTCTTTTTTTTTTCCGCCGGTTTTGGGCCATTCCAAGGGTAAAATTTATGGCCTCACCTGCAATCCAAACACCAATTTCTTGCCTAACATGTAAAAAAATATGGGTCTATAAATTACCATAGTAATGGATCAAATACAGACCTTCCAAACAGCCCTTAGCACACACTAGTTCCAGAGGGGAATGACGCTGCGTATAGGCATATAGCCCACGACGCCTCCAGGAGCTCACCTCCACGCCCGGCTACTTCGCCTCGTCCCGTGGCCACGTACGGCGTCGTGGCGAGCGCGTCTCTTGCCCCACACGATCCGGCCACGTTCTCCAACAATCAGCGACGCCCCCGTCAGCCGCTACCCCTCCAACTAATTCCATCCGGTCTGCACCCGATGCAGCACGCCCCTGCACATGCAGCTGGACGACTCGGACCACCAACGCACCGCTGCCGCAGCTGATGCTGCATGCGCCGGTCCATGGTCCACCAACGCGCCAGGCTGCAGCTCTCCTGCTCCTGCACGACTACCAGACTTGGTCCATTTCGCCACGCCTTGCCGACCCACGTCGCATCTCTCCTGCATCGCGTCCATCGGCCACGGCGACACGGCGACAGACTCCCACACACACACGACCATGCATGACCACGCATGCACACGACGTACGCACACTAAACACACTAACGAACACAACGCACACACTAATACTAACCATGCCAAGATTATTGCTAACACTAATGACGACTTTTCTCTGTCCATATAGCTGAAAGGGTGTATGTAGCTAGTGAAATAAACAACCCTATATGATCCAATCAATAGCAGAATTTTATTAGGTTGCTAGTTACCAGCTGTGGGGATACACCCATAAAGCTTATCTTACGTGAAACTGGTCGGCTAGCATGCACAACGGGTCGACCAAGTAAAAGATACGGTTCGGCATGTGTTGGACAAAGACTCGACATATACAAAGGACAAAGACTCGACATGTACAAAGAAAAGATGATTGGAAAGAAATTCTAGTAGGACATATGACCAATCCTAGTAGGATTAGATCTCTTTCCTTATATGGTGTGTTTCTTGTGTTCTTTACACCATTGATTCATTCGTATGATAAACCCGGCCGGTGAGTCTCCTCCAGTCAGACTGCTGATGCAAAACACCGACACTGGCTGCTCGATAAATGGTTATGGATTGGCATACCTAGCACATGGACCAAACATTTGAAAGGAATCCATCCATACAAAATTCTTAGTTTTTGAAATGCATGATTAATGTTTTGATGCGGACAGAGTCTGCAAGCATAGCATCGATCGTCATTCATACAGTATACCCTCTCTTCGTTCAAAAAAAATGTTAGTATTATGCAGAACAACGGACTTGAGTTTTCGCCACTAATGTTAGTACTACTTAAGGGGTGTTTGGCAAAGCTCTCGCAGCTGAACGTCCAGCGAGAATCACTCCCGCGCAGCCAAACAGAAAAACCAATCTGCTCCACGGAGGGAGTGGAGTGAATCTATTCTCCAATTTCTACTGGAGAGAGTAGGAGCCAAAAAAAAAAAAATCTGCTCCCCTTCTCCACGTTAATAAATGCACATCCAGAATCGCTCCACGGATAAACAAACAAACATTTCATTAGACAGATTCACTCCTGTCACAGAATCACTCCACGAGAGAATTAGCTCTCAGCGCTAGACAATTTGGGAGGAGAGCTCTACCCAATAGGCCCTAAGAACAAAACAAGCCTCTACATACTATGAATCTATGATATCTCGTAACATTAGTCTTTCTAAAATAGGATTATGATATTTCGTAATACTATTGTTAGAGTGGCATAGCGGAATTTCGGACCAGCTCACTTGGCGCCCCACGGTCCATGGCCCACCAGGTCCATATGCCGGAGTCCCCGACATATAGTGCCCTAGGCCTAACTCAGCTCAAAAGACTATCCAGTTAGGTAAGGGCTACCGCTTCCTTATATGCCAAGCTCCTCCACCGTTAATTACTAATGTGGGACTAAACTTAATAATCTACCCCGTCACACATCGGCCCAATGCTTCAATCAAACAACACTGGTAACCTCCGAAGATGTTATATCATAGGTCATTGACACGAGTCAACATATCCTCCCCAAAGAATTCCATAGACTCCTCGAAGAATTACTACTACTTTGGAGCAACAGAATTCCGGCCTGGCTCGCTTGGCACCCATGAGTCATGGCTCACCAGGCCCATATATTGGAGTCCTCGACATGTAAGGTGTAACGCACCAAAAATCACTCCCTAAAAATTTCTCTAATTACTCCTTAATTCAAAATCATATTTCAAATTTTTGCTTCGCCAACTATTTTATTATGTGCTCAACAAAAAGTCCACTTAAAACTCTCTCAATATCCTCCACTCATCCCTGAACACTCCACTAGAATATCCCTATAAATTCTCACCTAAATCCTCCCCAAAATTTCCAGAAAATCTCCATATATTTCTCTCGAAAATTTCTAGATGTTTCCCTGATGACTCCACCAAAATTTCTCCTCAAATCTCCCTCTAAATGTTCTGACAATTCAAAGTACCAAAAATCAAGGAATTTTGTAAAACGTCTCTCCATTGCTCTCTTCCTTCGTCCTAGCCCGCCGCTACCCAACACCTCCTCCCAGTTGTAGCCCACCTCCCCTCCCAGCCCATCCTTCCCCCATCGTACGGCCCGAACTCCATTCCCTCCCCCACTCGGCTCACCCACCATCCATCTTCCCCCGGCCCAGCCGAACAACATGTCTTCTCCTTCCACCAGCCGCTCCCATGCCTACTCTCACTAACGTCGGGACTCGGGACCCACACGCTACTTCTCCTTCTCTCTTTGCTACAAGGGCCTACCAATCGGAGCCATCCCCCTCATCTCGGTCACATGAGGATCTCGTGGGCGCGCTCGCCGTCAGACCTTGGTCCCCTACTAGTGGGGCCATCCTCGCCACACCGTGTTATGTCACGACCTCACCTTCCTCTTTCCGGCATCGGCTTTGGTGGTCGTGCGTGATGCTGGTTGTGCGTGATGCCCTATGGTGTCTCCCTGACGGCCTATAAAAGGTGAAGCTGACAAGCTCCTTTCCTACACCGAGCACATTGAGTGAACCACCCGTTCTACCCCTCCAATTCCATTAATACCCACATTGAAGCGCCTCCCGTCCTTACAGGAACAAAAATGTGCCTGTTACCATTCCCAGGACACCGGTGATCACATCCTTACATCAGATAAGTACATATTGCCCTAACGGGATAGACTAAAGATGATGGTGATCCACTCTTAGAGTCAATTTACCACAAGCCACAACATACAAAAGAGAAGGGCTCTTAACACATAGCCCAAAAGACATAGTGAAGACATAAAAACGACCCAATTGCGATAGGCAGAGTTGGGAAGCAGGCGTAGCCCTTACATGTTCCCAATGAAGTCATCTCTGTAAACCAACAACTAAGTAAGGGTGAGTACAAACGTACTTCGCAAACCCACCTTGCCCCATAAGGAGTAGATATTTCACATATCTCTATATGACAAGAGTATGTGGAGTGTAGGATGTTTTGCTGGAAAACATTTTAATGCAAGGTTCACTAGTTTTCAATTTTAGCTTGTGAAAATATTTCCCTTTTTATAAAACTTGTCACTATACTTGTCGGTCCACCATGCCTCACCACATTTCTTCCAACACATTCTCACAGGAATTTGACCATACCCATCATAGCACTCGGCATCTATCGCCGGACAAAAACTAGATTTTTGAAACACATTTCCTATTTTGTATAAAACAACTAGTAGTTGAAACCAAGACATAACTTGTATGCATACTACCCAAATAGTTTTATACTCTGGCCAAAGGTGCACACTTTTTCCACAAGTTTGGACCAAGACACTCATTGACATGAGGCCCAGTCTGCTCATAGTCTTTCCCACATAAATATTCCCCAAAGAGCTACCATGAGGGACTCAAGGCCACCTTGTCGCCCAATGCCCACAACATTCCTGCGACATAAACCCCACCCTCGGCCTCCCATTGCTTCCTAGCTCACTGGTAATTGCCTGGTTATTACTCGTGGGTTCCAACAAAATGTAACACCCTAAATTTTATTTTCAGTATTTAAAATATTTAAAATGTTTTTCTTAATTTATTAAGTCCTTTTCTTGTGTAGAATGAGCATTTAAAAGATTTTATCAAATAAATTTTAAAACAAATAAAAAGAACTTAGGACAACATGTTGTTGCATTCATGCCGTTGCACTGGTTTTATGTTGAGTGGTTGCCTAAGAATTCGAGTTCAAATTTTATTTGAATTCATAGCGCGTTTAAATCTAAAAAATAAACGTGTTTGAAAAGTTTTCAAAAGAAAAAGGCCGGAAATCCCCTTCTGTGTTTCCCTCCTCTGTTTCGGTTCAACAACAAACCAAAGTTGGAATCGACCCGACTCTCATTCTTCTCTGCCCTTTCAATGTCTCTTTATCGTGTGGTCTGTCTCCCCGCTCTTTTCTTTGTCATACATGTCCCGCTCGTCGCACTTCTCTTTCCCCTTGCCATCAATCCCGCGGACCATCTCGTCCCATCATGCTGAGCTAGCATGGATGTTTTGAGTGCGAAAACCCTTCCAAATATCTTTGTTCATCGTCAAATTGTTTCTGAGAATTTTCCGGATTTATCTGGAAGCGTTTCTCTTTTTTCTAGAGCAAATTCTATTTATTGGAGCTTTTTCTGAATCTTTTCATGAGCTCTAAATATTTTATTTGAGTTCATTGGGTGCCAAAACATATCTGGAAATTTTTTCTAGAATTTTTGGAGCCATCGGAGTATTTTTCGGGGCACGAACAATAATTGTAGATATTCTGGAATTATTTTAATACCCGAAATTCCATATTTCGAAAATTAGTCCAAATCCAACTTGGCCCAAACCCGTGCATATATGTATTCATCGGAATTCTCTCGTCGTCCTCTTTCCAAAACCAGTATCCGTTTTTCAATCCCGAAACCCTAACTCCCTAGATCTGAGTGGGAAGGTTGAAGTCTTCTCGAACTCCGGCGATCCTTCGGCGAGCGATTTCTCCCTGCACAGGCATCACCGGCGAAATCTGAGGGTACCACGACGTTCGTCTCGTCAAAATCTCTTTTGGGGTGGTGTCTGTTTTGCGAGGAAATCTTTGATGCTCCATGGATCTTAGTTTTTCTAAAACCTCCGGTGAGCACTTTTCCCTTTCTCCTTCCCCTCCGGTCGGCCTCGATCTTTGTGCCGCCTGTACGGCTCCCGCCCGGCCTCTCTCCCGTGTTGGCCGTTTCCCCGCGCCTGGGTCCCACCGGGTCCCGCCTGCTCCCTGCCTACCATGCGCAGAAGCGCTGCGTGCCCTGCTCCCTCTGCCCTGTCTGGTCTCGCCGTGGGCCCCGCCCGTACGGACCGCTGGCTTCCCGCGCCGAGAGAGCGCAGAGCGCACAGCCGCCCGCACGCCCTTGCCTACTCCACCGTGCCACGTGGCATGCCCCTAGTGGCTGCTTCCTCGCCGTCCCATGTTCCGGCCCCCTACACGGGATCCAGATCTGCCACACCGGATCCACTAGATCTTCTGCACTCCCTAATCTACAGCCCACCGTGTGCCACAAGGTCCAACCAGTCAGAATGTGCCAAGTCACCGCAGCCGTCATCCCTTTGCAGAAAAGCCCCTGAGCCCTTCGGGATTTAACCCGTAGTCCAATCAAACCGCAGGAGGCCCTGCTTTAACAGTTTAAACCCCAGTTTTTAAAAGTTATTTACAAACTAGCCCTGCAACCTTCAAAAGCTCATAACTTCTCCGTTTTAAACTCGTTTTCGACGATTCTTGCGCTCACGAGTTTGTAGCGACGCGTAGAATAGATTTATGAACTTTTATCTTCTGTTTTGATGTATGATGTACTGTTTTAGCTTATTTATATTTGTCTGCTTGCATGTGTGAACCTGTGTGCATGTGTGGTGCTCCGATGAACGCGTAGATGCCGGCCTTGTTTGTGGAATCTCAAGTGCAACATCAAGACCAACATCTAGAAGTCTCTGAGCAGTGTCTTTTTAAAGGAAGGCAAGTATAAAATAAACAACACCTAATAACCTTTTTATTTACTGCATGTGCATTTTAATTTATATGCCTGTAAGGTTTACCTAGCTTCTTTTATCTTTATATATCTACCTTTTGGGATGCATATGGTTAAGTTGTGCTAGGTGCTGCGGAAACTCTTATCCTTGTTAATTTAATTTTGATTAATAATCTTATGCAATTAATTGTTGGGCTTGACCCTGATCGGTTCATGTCCATTTTAATATGTCTTTTTAGCAACATGGTTTAGGGAGTTTGAGCAATGTGCTCGTGTGCTTTTGCTAGTTCTCTCCCTAAGGACCGAATCACAAAGCGACCACCTGGGACAACAGTGCTACCACAAGGCTGGAATGGGACAGACTTAGCTGATTAATTAGGTTGTTTTGGTTTGGGAGTAACTTACCTACGGGGCAACAGGGGAGGTGAGCTTCTGTGGCACTCGCGCTGCTTGGGTTGAGTGTGCTTTATGTTATATGTATGTGCTTCTCCCCTTGAGGCTTGCCCTACGGTTGTGGAACCTGAAACCTTAGCGGTTACACCTTACTAACGCAATCTTTGTAAAGGCTTCGTAGTGTGCTTGCTAGTCATCTCATCTCCGGTAATGTGATGAACATCTAGCATAGCTCATGACTTGTGGGTAAAGATGTGCAACCTCTCGAGAGTGTAAAACTGACCTGTCAGCCGTGCTCACGGTTATGAGCAGCCCAGATCCTCCTTTTGATTAGTGGTTCCCTGGTTATGGTTATGGTTCTTTAATATGGTTACTTTCTTTATGCAATAACTTTGGGCTAACGGTTTCTTCTACTCAACTTTAGTAACTAGGCTGAAATAAAATTTTACTTAATTAAAAAGCTCATGCAGTTTGTCAGCTAACCTTAGAGCCTCATAGTTTATGTTATACTTGTTGAGTACCTTGTACTCACGCTTGTTTTATCTTCATTCCTTGTTGGGGAGGACAAATCCAACTGCTGCTCAGTTGATGGAGATGCCGAGGAGTTTACGCAGGGCTATGATGAGTTCTAGGCGTTCGCTCACCAGTTGACGTCCCTGTGGCACCCTAGTTATCTTTTACGCTTCCGCAATGTTTGGTTATGAGTTTGAGTCTAAAGACTTATGTCCCTATGTAATAATGAAGTTAAAGTTATGTACATTTTTATTCTTTGACATGTGTCTGTGATGCCATTGTAATTTGTCATACATATGCGAGACTTGATCCTGGAGCATATGTACTTGCTCGGTTTTATTCGTTGGAAACCGGGTGTGACACAAAGTGTTGCTGCATACAACATCGAGTGGTTGTGCTAAAAGAATTAGGCAAGATGAAACATCAACTCGGTACTTACATGAGTCAGGGTAGAACTTCCCCTTGCTCGATCCCGAGCAACCACATCCCCGGACTTCCCTATGCAAGACCAGACCTCTAGGAAAGCCGTGATCACATCACCAGACTTCCACCCTAGTTTTATAGTGGCTTAGCCTACTGAAGTTGTATGCCAGGGTTCTTCCCCATTTTTCCAAAACACACTATACATTTGTAACCACATTCCCAACATTTCATCGAGTTTAATGAAGATGTTGTATGAGTGATTGCACCTAAGTGCACTACTTCTAAGGTTGGTTCGGATGGCTATCCTAACATGTTTCCTCAAAAGCAAAAATGTAGGGTTACGGGGTAGGCTACTTTAGCATGAAAACGATTTTCTTCTACTGCGTACAACACAGGAACTCGTACAAGCAAGAGATCATAGGTTATTACCACTAGACGCGTAGTGCAGCGGAAGACGAGTCAGAGCAGCCGGGTGCCGAGTAAACGCAGCCGAGTGCCGAGTCAAGCGCGCTGAGTCGATGCGATGCAGAAAAGCCGACGCCGAGTCAACCAGCCGATCTCGATCAAGTTCAGTCGGCCGCCCTTGAAACTAGTCGGTTGATCAGCGTAGCAGTCGTAGCAACGCCTCTACGTTATCCACACGTACGGGAAGGCGACGCCTAGTTCCGGCGTGCTAGGACCACGAACTTGGCGGCAGATCTTGAGAGATTGGACTAGGGCACAGCTAGGTTTTCGCAGAAACCTTTTCTGCGGTGGCTCACGTATGCGCAGATTAGGTCTTCCGAAGCCATACCCTTTGATGCATATATATAGTCTCCACTAATGGGCTTTAGCCACGGAAAGGCCCATTAGGATTCTATTGCTTGCAGATCAAGTATCCAAGTCCACATAGAGGTCCAACTGCACATACCATACGCGAACGTCCGAGTCGAACCCGCAAGGTTGAGTCCGCACCGGACTCAGCATCGGCTCTTTGGCAGAGCCGATACGACTCGGAGTTAGTCCAGGAAATTGCCACGCCGGGCACATCTCCATCAATCTCTCACTTGCCCAAGGGGCAATATCCTAGTGTCACCAATTCCTTAAGTGTGTGACCCTGTAGGTTCACATGCAGTCGGCCATGGCGAAAAACTTTTTCTCAAACCAATTGATCAACAATGGCGCCTAGCAGCACATGTTGATCCCCGAAAGTACAATGATCATATCAACCGAACCTTGATATACAACTCGTCATATATCCTTTTGCCACACGACGCCAATCCGACCCAAGGCGAGATTTGTGCCACCCTTGTTTAATAGTCTGACTAATTTCACTCGTCAATGGTGGATTACTGGACTGACCATTAGTCCGAATGTGATTAACCATTAATCACATAGCACGGCCATGCATTTTCTAATCCGGCCACCTCGAGGGGCCCAGAGGCAATCTCTCTCGTTATGTGAGAGGGGCAAATTCCATCTTGATCCACTCACATCCCACCCATGTTTTGTAATGTACCCAAAAGTTACTTTTATAACTACCCAGTTACGGTGTAGCGTTTGGTAACCCCTAAGTACACCACTACACACAGTGAGAATCAAACGGTGATCTCAGGTCAAAGGATTTAGCAGGTATATCACTCGAGAGCGCTTGATGGCACATTTAAGCATAACAATCCTAGCAACGTCTCAGAGTGAGTCAAATTCGACACCATGTTCTCTAACATCTGTCCATATCATTGATTTGATATTAAATATCCATGATCCGTAAGACATGATCATCAATCAATCCATGTGTTAGCCCTAGAATCATTATTGTCCCAATAAAGATTATAGGCTAGGGACCATTTAGAACACGACATTTAAACAAGAGTCTCACGAACGAGTCACGCACTCATTGATCCATTGTTTACAGCAACATGTTCAAGGAACAACAATGAATAACATTTATTCGAAATAAAACATAACAAATTCTCATCTCACGTACACTAGAGTCAACTCAGGTATCCAATACCCATTGCTTTCGTGTGTGCCTCAAACTTGGATTGCGAGAGAGGCTTCGTTAACGGATCAGCTACATTTAGATCCGTGTGCACTTTACATATCTTCACATCACCTCTATCGATAATCTCTCTGATCAGGTGATATTGCCGGAGTATATGTTTGGATTTTTGGTGTGACCTAGGTTCCTTAGCTTGTGCAATGGCACCCATATTATCACAGTAAAGGTCCAATGGGCACGAAGCACTTGGAACAACACCCAACTCAGAAATAATCTTTCTGATCCAAACTGCCTCCTTTGTTGCTTTCGAAGCTGCAATATACTCGGCTTCTGTTGCAGAATCAGCCATGGTATCTTGCTTGGAACTCTTCCAACTAACCGCTCCACCATTGAGGCAGAATACAAATCCGGCTTGCGATCTACTGTCGTCTTTGTCTGTTTAGAAACCAGCATTGGTGTATCCCTTTACAACGAGCTCTTCCTCACCTCCGAACACTAGGAACGCATCCTTAGTCCTTCTCAAGTACGTAAGGATATTCTTTACAGCAATCCAGTGATCTTCACCTGGACATGATTGGTATCTGCTCGTAACACTTAGAGCCAAAGAGACATCTGGGCGAGTACATATCATGGCATACATGATGGATCCAATTGCGGAGGCATACGGGGTCTCACTCATCCTCTTTTGCTCATCAATAGTCGAAGGACACTGAGTCTTGCTCAAGATCGTGCCAGGTGACATGGGCAAGAAACCTTTCTTGGAATCATGCATGTTGAACCGTTTCAGCACCTTGTCAATATACGTACTTTGGCTTAAACCAATTAAGCGCTTAGACCTATCTCTATAGATCTTTATGTCCAAAATGTAGGCTGCTTCTCCCAAGTCCTTCATTGAGAAACTCTTTCTCAATGAGTCCTTCACAGCTTCCAACATAGGAATGTCGTTTCCGATCAACAATATGTCATCTACATATAAGACCAGAAAGACGAGCGCGCTCCCACTAACCTTCTTGTAAACACAAGGTTCTTCTACGTTTTTGATGAAACCAAACCCTTTCTACTTCTTCAAAACGTAGATTCCAAGTCCGTGATGCTTGCTTGAGTCCATAAATGGACTTCAAAATCTTGCATACCTTCCCAGTATTCTGTGGATCGACAAAACCATTGGGCTGTGTCATGTACACATCCCCACTTAGGTTTCCATTAAGGAAAGCCGTTTTGACATCCATTTGCCACACCTCATAATCATGATATGCGGCAATCGCTAGGAGGATCCGGATAGACTTTAGCATGGCTACGGGTGAAAATGTTTCATCATAATCAACACTTTGAATTTGACGAAACCCTTTTGCCACAAGCCGTGCCTTATAGATGTGGACATTTCCATCAGCGTCTATTTTTTTCTTGAAAACCCACTTGCACTCGATAGGTCGCACCTGATCAAGTGGCTCGACCAAGTTCCAAACTTGGTTGTCAGCCATGGATTTCAATTTGGATCTCATGGCTTCTAGCCATTTCTCAGAGTCGGGTCCCATCACAGCTTCTTTGTAAGTCTTAGGCTCATCGTTGTCCAACAACAATACATCGTGCCGACCCATGGTGAGGAACATGTAGCGGTCGGGTGCACGATGTGCCCTTTGTGACCTACGCGGGGCTAATGGTGTTTCAACAGAGTGCTCAACTCTTGACTCATCCTGTTGGAAATCAATCGGATTAGATCCATTCTACAGTGTTTCTCAAACCTCTTCGAGTTGCACCTAGTTCCGACTGGTTTCATCTTTCAAGAGAAACTCTTTCTCCAGAAATACACCATTTCGGGCAACAAACACTTTTGCTTCCTCCCGGTTATAGAAATAATATCCTTTGGTTTCCCTAGGATAGCCCAAAAAGTAGCATTTGTCCGACTTAGGATGAAGCTTGTCAGACGTCAAACGCTTGACATAAGCTTCACAACCCCAAATCTTAAGGAAAGACAATTTGGGACATTTCCCAGTCCATATCTCATATGGTGTCTTCTCCACAGACTTCGATGGAACACGGTTCAGTGTAAACGCATCAGCTTCTAAAGCATAACCCCAAAAAGACAACGGAAGATCAGTTTGACTCATCATCGACCTAACCATGTCCAACAAGGTTCGGTTCCTTCTCTCGGACACATCATTCCACTGTGGCATTTCGGGTGGAGTCAGCTATGGAACAATTCCACAACTCTTCAGATGGTCATTGAACTCTTGGCTTAGATATTCTCCACCACGATCCGATCGTAGGAATTTTATCATCTTGCCCAAGTGATTCTGTACTTCATTCTGATATTGTTTGACCCTTTAAAACGACTCGGACTTATGTCGCATTAAGTAGTATAGCCATACCTACTAAAATCATCAGTAAAAGTAATGAAATACTGAAAACCGCCTCTGGCTACAGAGCTCATTGGACCGCATACATCAGTATGTACAAGGGCCAATAACTCGGACGCCCTCTCAACTTGACCAGTGAAGGGTGCCTTTGTCATCTTGCCAAGTAAACAAGATTCACAAGTCTCAAATGACTCATAATCAAATGAGTCGAGCAGTCCATCTTTATGGAGCTTCTCTACACGTTTCTTGTTAATATGGCCAAGGCGACAATGCCAGATATAGGCAGGATTCAAATCAGTCGGTTTGAGTCATTTAGCATTAATGTTAAGAATCGGCTCATCCTTAAGATCAAGAACGTACAATCCATTCACTAATGGACAACGCGCATAGAGCATGTTATTCAAATAAACAGAACAACACTTGTTCTTTATTATTATCTCATAACCACCATCCTCCTCCAAATATGAAGAGGAGATAATGTTTCTGCTCAATGCAGGAATAAAATAACAATTATTTATTTCCAAAACTAATCCTGAAGGAAGCGACAAGCGATATGTGCCAACTGCCAACACAGCAAGCTCCATTGCCAACACGCACATCCCGCTTGCCTCTCGCAAAACTTCTAGTCTGATTTAGCCCCTGCAACGATTTGCAGATGTGAATCATTGATCCGGTATCAAATACCCATCATCCACTAGAAGAAGTTGCAAGATTAATTTCAATAACATTAATACCTAAAGCGGAAGTCTCACTTTCCTTCTTGTTCTTCTTCTCTTCCAGATACTTCTGACAATTTCTCGACCAATGCCCACTGTCACCACAGTGTAAACACTTGTCCGAGGGAGAGGGACCAGTCTTAGGCTTAGCATCAGTTCTCGGCTTTTGGATCCTATCCTCAGCCTTACTCTTGCCTTTGCCCTTGCTCTTCCTCTTCTTGCTATCCCTTTGGACCATCATCACATGATGTGAGGTTTTCTTGATGCTATCCTCGGCAGTTTTCAGCATCCCATGCAACTCGGTTAGGGTCTTATCCAAGCCATTCATATGATAGTTCATTATGAACGGCTCGAAGCTTGGAGGCAGAGATTGGAGGATCACATCCGTCACAAGCTCTGGATCAAATTCAAAACCAAGTCTGTCGAGGGCCTCAATGTGACCAATCATCTTGATCACATGAGGGCTGACTGGACTCCCCTCAATTAGCTTGCTACCGAACAAGGCCTTTGAGGTGTTATACCTTTCGACCCTTGCCTGGTTCTCAAACATGCCACGGAGCCCTTCAATCATATTGTAGGCCTCCGAGTCCTCATATTGTTTCTGAAGCTCAGGGGACATTGTAGCAAGCATGAGACAGCTAACATCAAGCGAGTCATTGCAGTGCTTCTCATAAGGCCTGCGGTCAGCAGCACTAGCATCATTCCCAAGTTCATCAGGATAGGGCTGCTCAAGAACATATTCCTTTTTCTTTTGCTTGAGAACAATTCTCAAGTTTTGATACCAATTAGTAAAGTTGGTTTCAGACAACTTCTCTTTATCAAGAATAGATCGCAAATTAAAGCCAGAACTCTGAGCAGGATTACCGGCCATGATCAACTACAACAGGAAGTAAATATGCAAAGATTTAGCACAATGTTTTATGTCGATCTTTTATTAAACAATTTAACAAAAATATACTCCCACTATATGTTTTCAATCGTATTTCCTTTCACGACACATAGTGGACGAGATCCGCGTTTATCTAAGTCCTAGTGAGCTTTGGCATCACTGCCAGAAACTTAGCGAAACCGGTAGACAACCATTGTCAATCACATCCTATGTGACTCTCGTTTGTTGGGCGACATCCAATGTCGAAACATCCAACGTCATGCCCAAGGCCCAAATCCGATTTGATAGCCTCGTCAAGCAAACCAATTCCGTACGCGCGGATGTCCGACATCCACCCTATTTGATTAAGATAATTGACGGCACCCTGCTTTGGCAGACCCACCGAACAACGATCGAAATCCTTATAGGTGTAGCGATTGGAAGGGCACCAAAACATCTTGATTTTTTTTCTAAGGGAATCTATTCTAACACATCTAATGCAAAAAGAATAGGCATGTGATAACAAAAAATGGACAATAGATCCAATCTATGTAAACTTATCGGGTTGATCCAATCAAGCCGAATGCAAGTTTTATCCATGTACTTCACATCTGTTCATCCAATGAACGAACGTGAATAGCCTGTAACAGATCCAATCTGTTACCACCAATCCATCCAATGAATCGATGTATAGAGCCTATAACAGATCCAATCTGTTATCATGGAGCCGCAGCAGATCCAATCTACTATGGTAATAGATCCAATCTATTACATCGATCTAGATCATAAAGCTACGTACGATCGGCTCTGATACCACTGTAGGGTTATGGGGTAGGCTACCTTAGCATGAAAACGATTTTCTTCTACCGCGTACAATACAGGAACTCGTACAAGCAAGAGATCATAGGTCGTTACCACTAGACGCGCAGTGCAGCGGAAGACGAGTCGAAGTAGCCGGGTGCCGAGTAAACGCAGCCGAGTGCCGAGTCAAGCGCGCCGAGTCGATGCGATGCAGAAAAGCCGATGCCGAGTCAACCAGCTGATCTCGATCAAGTTCAGTAGGCCGCCCTTAAAACTAGTCGGTTGATCAGCGTAGCAGTCGTAGAAACGCCCCTACGGTATCCACACGTACGGGAAGGCGACGCCGAGTTCTGGCGTGCTAGCACCACGAACTTGGCGGCAGATCTTGAGAGATTGGACTAGGGCACAGCTAGGGTTTTCTTAGAAACCTTTTCGGCGGTGGCTCACGTATGCGCAGATTAGGTCTCCCGATGCCATGCCCTCTGATGCATATATATAGTCTCCACTAATGGGCTTTAGCCACGTAAAGGCCCATTAGGATTCTATTGCTTGAGGATCAAGTATCCGAGTCCACATAGAGGTCCAACTGCACGTACCATACGCGAACGTCCGAGTCAAACCCGCAAGGTTGAGTCCGAACCGGACTCAGCATCGGCTCTTTGGCAGAGCTGATACGACTCGGAGTTGGTCCAGGAAATTGCCGCGCTGGGCACATCTCCATCAAAAAACATGCAGGTTTTTTGTTTAAATTGCGCATAGGGGTTGTATTTATAAAAACTAGGTATTTTATGCATCAAGTGGTAAATCCAATGGACTTGCTGTTCACGTTGTTGGGATGGTGAACATGACTATTGTAGGGCATGTCAAATGCTTGATCCAGACACCAAGTCATGCTCTTCGGGGGATGGAACTGATCGGGCCCTTTGGAAAGTCCTACGCTCACAAAAAAACATGCAATCCAAGGCACAAAATAAGCTCAACACGGTTTGGAATTATTTTAAATAGGTAAGGCTTGTTTTTAGAATAATTTAGGTGGAAGAATTATCGAAATCGGGGTTCAAATGGAGGAGGTATGGGTTATGTAGTGCATAGGGGTTATATTTAGACTTACTGGAAAGCTCAAGGGCTAGATTTCATCATTTCCATGCGGGACGGCCCACCGCTTCCGCTCGACCTGTCTCGGCCCGCATGGACGCTAGGCGGCCCTTGCCCTTCCGCTCCGCCCACGCAAGCACGGCCCAGCGGTCTGGCCCATGCGCGTGGGGGAGGGAGGATGACATCAGTCGCAGGGCCTGTGTGTCATAGAGAGGAAGAGGGATGACATTGGGGTGATGGCGCCATGGGTGATCCAGTTAAACCGACTGGGACGGGTGACGTACGACAGATATCCTCGCTGCCAGGGCCAGTTCGGTGTTTAGTGACTCCCTCCCTCATGTGTGCGGTGGCAGTGTCCGCACCGAGGCGATGTGGAGCGAGGCAACTCTATTTTGTGGCATGGGTGCGGGGCTGGAGTGGTGGCAATGCAGGCCTATGGGCAGCGTAGAGTAGGGCTAGCATGAGGCGAGCACATCGCATGGAGGCATGCCAAGGGATGGAAAAGGAGGGCAAGGAAAGAGGAAGAGTCCATTCGAGGAGGTGGGCCGAGCAGAGGAAAAGAAGGGAAGGTGGGCCGTTCGGATTGGGCTGAGGAAAGGGAAAAGAAGGGGGTGGGCTATGGCCCGAGTGGAGGAGGAGGCTGGGCCGGATGGCCGGGCCAAAGGAAGGGAGGGTGCTTCGTTTTTTATGATTTTGGATTTTCTAATTTAAGTTTTGAAAGGAATATGCGTGGGGATTTTGGGGATGAAAACTATAGGATAGTTTGGAGGGGTATTTGGAGAAAATTTCTAGGGTCCAAGCAGAAAAGATTTGAGGATTTTGTTGAGCTCATCAAGACATACTTGGTTAAAACAACATTTTCGAAAATTGATGAATTGAGGAAAACTTAGAAGAATTTTTGTGGAGATATTCTCAGGGCGTGACACGCACCCATCGGCCACCACGCCACTCTCAGTCATCTAGGCACCTTGGTTCGATTGAGTCGGCCATGAGCGCTTCCACACCACCCTCGACCTTCGCTCCCTCCCCTTGCTCGTACTAGGCTGTTCATGAACCCCACAGCAACGCACATGCCCGCCCATGGACAGGTCGCCCGTGGGCAGCCACCCTCCGCCATCCCACATCAACGAGGCCTCCACTGAAAGGTTCCCCACTCCATTCTCGTCGTGGCGACTGTCGCTAGCGGTCCGCGCCGAGGCACCATGTTTGCGTAGCTGGACACCACCGTACCGGCTCACCATCACCCCCACAGCCACTAACGTGTGGACCCCGAACCATCACCAGAACCAAACGTGATCCCCCTTCTCCCTCTAACACGTGGGCCCGGCATAATGCCGTTCCCCAACGTCGTCGTCGTTCACCACCCATGTCACCGGCATGTGGACCCAGCCTTAATGTCATCTGCCAATGCTACATTTCCCCTTCCCATAGCCACCTTGGGCCGGCATGCTAAACGTGCCAAAATTCTTGTGCCTAAGCGGGTTGACGCATGGAAAATGTCTAAATGTACCCCTTGAGCTATCTAAAAAGTCTTAAACTTCCCCATCTCCACTACTAAGTCCATATTTTCTCCATTTCATCTCCGAATTCAATGATTCTTGTGCCTTTCCTTTAGAATCAAACCCTATCCACTCAAGAAAAATCCTAGAATTTGCACCACTTTTATGTCTGTCACACACCAGTGTCTAGTTTAACCTAATTAGCGGAACCGCTGACTTTTGCCAGAAAACAATGATGGCAACAAACACACCAAGATTTTCCTCATTCCGGAGATACTTCTGTTTTTCAAAAACACAACATCCGGAAATATTCCTTTTCCAAAAATAGAAAATCCAGAAACATTCCAGTGATATTGCCATAATAAAAAATTCATATCTTCTCCATACGACCTCCATTTCCAGTTATTCTTCTTTCTAAATCCTTCTAAATTCAAGCCTATTATTCTATAATTATTCCAAATGTAGCTGAGCTTTTTTTTTTGCCTCAGTTTGCATGTTTTCCTGTTTTGTGCCTGTAGTTTTTCCTAGAGCATCTGATCAACCCAGTGCATGAAGCAAGTTCCTGACACGCCTTTCGTGTGTCGTATCTACCAACAAAACAAAGCAACGACAAGTCCACATGGTCCTCACTTGATGCATAACTCAGCTAGTTTTATAAAGACAACCCTAAGCCTGCTATTTTACAATACTAGCATAGATGTACGTGCAACATGCACGTGTTGTGAGATAATCAAGCGGAAAAAAAGAAAAATAAAATTGAAAGGAAAGAGTCCTGATTGATTAGCGTCGTTCCTTTCTCATTAAAACCAAGAGAAGGAATGTAACAAGTGGGTATGGGTATAAAATAAGGTGAGAAATAAAGAGAGAAAGTGGATGAAACATTTTGCATCTATGGGTTTTGGGCCTTTCCACCCCTTTCCAACCTTTTCCATGAGAGCCAATGGATCGGCCTCATTGCTCTCCTGGTGTGATGAGTGATTGTCAACGAGCTCAAGCCCTCCGATGGACTGGAGGCCCTCCGATGGACTGAAGGTAGATGATGAAGACCTCGATGGACTGAGGCAAAAGTCCTCCAATGGACCGGAGGCAATGCTCGGCGTCGATCGGTCATGGAAGCTCGGTACACGGAGGGGCGGTTCGGCAACGGTGGTGTAAGCCCTCCGATGGACTGCGAGGCAACTCCGATGGACTGGAGAAGCCGGGTGCCACCGTGGTGCTCCAACCCGAGTGCATGGCGCGAAGGCGTGCGGGGGAGGCTTTGGCGGCTTCGGCTCAAAACCGTCACCCAAGCTACGAAGACTTGGCGAGTGGACCGAAACTTGTCAAGATAGAAGATGGGCCCAAGACTCGGCCCAAGAAGCCCGCAAAATAAAGTTTTTCCAGTTTCTAACTTCAAAACCGGGGGAAGCTTTCGGACTACTGGCTACGTGGCGCACATCCAAGCGAGGCGTGGAGAACAAGAAGATCAAGTCGTGATCGTAGTCGTCCGATTGTATCTTTTCGGTTTGGCCCCCTCCGGGCATTTTTAGACTAGGGGTCTTAGTGTAATTGTGTCGTTTAGGGTTTAGGGTATAAATAGACTTGAGAGCCTCCCTTGGAGCTTATCTTAGCAGCCACAAACCCTAGGATTTCCTAACCCTAGCAGCCAAGGTCCAAAGAGAAGAAATAGAGAGGATTAGCTAGGAGATGAGTGCCTAGTTTAGTCTAATCTTGTCATTAGTGGGAGGATGAAGGGAGTCAGGCTCTAGGGAACTTTTGTAATCTGATTTCTTGAGTTAATCCAAGGTTCCTTGTTGAGAAATTCCATGTTCTAGAGCAGCAATTTCGTCCCTCCCTCTTTGCCCCCTTTCTAGTCTCGTTTTTGGTCCCGTTTCTTGGATTTTGGCTCGTTTTGTGATGTCCAAGGATGAGACCTTTCTTTTGCCGGTATTTTGCCTTACTAGGACGCGGTGCATCTCACTAGCCAAGTGCTAGAATCATCCAACCATGAGCAAGGGCCGTTCTTGACGTTTCTAGGTTTTTCGGGTTCAACTCACCTACCTCACGAGATTTGCAATTCCCGTGCATCCCTTGATCTTTTGGAGCTGATCTTTTGGGATTTTCTAGGGAAGGTCCTTAGGATCATCCATGCAAATTTTCGTGAAGTTTCGTTGAGATTTGACCCGGTTTTGGTTCGGTTTTTGGTGTGCACGCGTGCAGTTTTTTAGTTGCTGTGTTGGTCTAGCGCGATACACAGACAGGACTGTCAGGTCTTTTGTCTGAACCTCTATAACCTGACTGTCCGAAGTGTCTGCAGGGAGAACTAGGCTTGCACAGCGCTGCTGCAAGGGAAGTTTGTCCGATCAGGCCCTAGGGCCATAACCTGACTGTCCTGTTTCCCTTGTTTTTTCGCGCAGTTTTCTTGTTTGCTCAGTTTGTCCGGTCAGGCTCTCAAGGAGAGACCTGACTGTCAGGTCTGTGGTTTGTTTTTGCTGCTTGAGTGGTTTTGTCCGGTCTGGCTTTTTGGCCAAGACCTGACTGTCCGGTCTGCTTGTTTCCTGGTTTGCTTGCTGTTTCTCTCTTGCTTGTTTTGTCTGGTCAGTTTCTCCCTTGGAGAACTGATTGTCTGGCTTTGCTGTTCTTCCTTGCTGCGTGTGTTAGCTGCTGCCCTGGTTTGTCCAGTCCCCTTGTGTTTCAAGTTGCAGGTTCTCTCTTTAGTCAGGTGTGTAGGTGGTTTTGGTGCAGCGAGTGTTTCTTCTGTTTGCTCTTTGTCTAGTTCTCTTCTTGTTGCTGTAATTGGTTTGTTAGTGTGTTCCTCTGTGTATTTGTTTTTAGTTTTTGGTTGCTTTGCTCTTTGGGGTGCTAGTGTGTCCTAGGGTTGGTAGTTTTCATACTATGCGACCTTGCACACTTGGGTAAAACTTTGTTCAGCTAGTGACTTAGTTTGTGTGTGTGTCTTGTTAGGGTGTGTCGGTCGTTTTGATTGGTCTTGTCGGTGTGACACTAACCGCTAGTCCATACTCTTCGCTCGCTAGTTCCAGTGAGACGCACTCTGGTGTGGAGTGGCTATGTGAGTGTCATGTTTGCCGAGAACAATCCTTTGTTCTTGTTTATCTAGGTGTGGTGTGTTGGCTTGGTTAGGTGTAGTTTTTGCTTCCACTTTCCACCCGATACGTATCTGTTCAGTGGACGGTATCGGGTGAGGTTTGTGAGTAAGCTTTGGTGGGGTGTGAGTTTGAGTTTTTCAAGTGCTCCTATTCACCCCCCTCTAGTCGGACGTCTCGGTCCTAGAAGTGGTATCAGAGCCGGTTAGGTTTTCTATACCTTAACCGGTGATGAAACCGTAGTGACGATGACTTACTCCGGGAAAATTCCCGTCCTTGGCTCCAATGGCTATCCCTACTGGAAAGGTAGGATGGAGGCGTTCCTTGTTAGCCAGAGTCAGGACATATGGGATGCTACTTAGAGTACGACTTTTGTGGTGCTTCCAGTCGCTGAGCGTACTACGCAGGATATCGTGGCTCAGCATGAGGCGAATGCCAAGGCTGTTAACTTGCTCTTGTCCGGGCTTGGTCCCATGGATTATGAGAGAGTGAGTCACCTTAAGACTGCGCGTGAGATATGGTCACTGCTTAGTGCACACCATGAGGGTACTGCAACGATTAAGGCTAGGCTTGTGGAGACTTACCGGCGCGAATATGAGAATTTCGTCCAGAAGCCGGGAGAGTCAGTAGACGACTTGTTTGGTCGCTTTCAGTCGATCATCAACAAGTTGTGTGTCAACTCTGCCCCCGCTGCCCTCCCATATACCGATCATCAGCAGGCTGTCAAGTTGCTGCATGCTTTGGACAGAAAAATATGGGAGATCAAGGTGAATTCAATCATTGAGTCGGCAGGGTATGATACGATTGGAGTAGAGGCGCTCTATAGTAAGCTCAAGGCCACTGAGGTAGATTACAAGATGAGGGATTCCCTCGCTTGTACAGGTTCTAAGAGTCTGGCCTTGGCTACCCCCCTCTAGTGAGTCTGTCACTAACCCCATGTTACACAACTTCTCGTTTTCTGCTTTGATGTCTGTTACAGAGGAGCAGCTAGCGACACTTGGGGATGATGAGTTGTGTCTAGTATCTAGTCGCTTTCAGCGCGCCTATGACAACCGGATGAGTAAGAAGAGGGGAGAGCGGTCCAAGTGCTTCGAGTGCGGAGAGGTCGGCCACTTCATCGCCGAGTGCCCCAACAAGAACGACTACTACAAGAAGGGCAAGAGCTACTCCCGCGACTCTGACAAGTACCACTCCGGCAAGCCAAGCTTTGACAAGCACCGCTCCAGCAAGCACGGCTCTGGCAAGTGCCCCTTCGGCAAGAAGAACTTCCGGAAGGCTTTTAAGAGCTACCAGAAGGACAACTGGAAGCGGGACAAGGCCTTCTTCGCCGAGATCGGGTTCTGCAGCAGCGGATTTTCTTCCTCTTCGTTCTCGTCGAGCTCAAGCGATGAGGAGATCACGTACAGGAAGGACAAGAGGAACGATCAAGGCGGTCCAGCTGGCTTGTGCTTCGTCTCCACCAAGTCCAGGCGCAAGAACAAGGACAAGAGGAGCTCGGTTTGCTCCATGGCGCTTGAGGACAAGGAGAACAAGGATGATGGCAGCAACTCTTCTTCCGATGATGAGGTAACTCCTGAGCAAGCCAAAATCCTTAAGATGCTAGAGCAGAACAGCCGGGAGCTTAAGGCCCAGGATAAGATGCTGGAGAAGGCAGTTAAGAAGCTGCAGAAGTTGAAAGCCCAACTTGCTGAGGCTTTAGAGAAGAACGAGAGGTTGAGGAGTGTGAGACCCCAACCCAGTGAGATTGAGTGCCCTACCTGCGAGTCTTTCATGACGGAGCTTGGTGACCAGAGAGATAGGTATGCCAAGCGGGTAGAGGAGATAGATGAGCTGAAGGCTGAGCTAGGCAAACTCCAGTCCAAACTGGATGAGCCTACCTTGAGTGGAGAACTTGAGTGTGAGTCTTGCCCCTGTCTAGCTAGAGAGCTAGCTGTTCTGAAGGAGAAGTTTGAGGGGCAGCTCATGGAGCTTGAGGAGCTTAGGGCTAGACCTACGCTTTTGGGTGCGTGTATGGTCTGTCCTACTTTGAGAGGTGAGTTAGAGCAGTTGAGAGCTGACTTTGAGGTGCTTTCAGCACCTACTGATACTTGTGAGAATTGCCTAACCCTTAGAATGCAGCTGGTGGATAGGGATGCCACCATTAGGAAGTTGGAAAAAGCTGTTGTGGTTCCCTCCCTAGACTGTGATATCTGTACTGCCCAGACTGTGATTCTGGAGGATCTGAGGGAGGAGATGTTGTCTTTGCAAAATGACAACAACAGGTTGAGAGAGGTGCTCAGTTGGGTATATGCGAGGCAACCTCAACTAGAGATGATCATAGAGAGCACCAAGAGAGCTGAGGGTGAGACAAGTGGTGTTGGGTTTGGAGAGTGCAGCATTTCGGGTGAGAAGAGTGCCCCAATTAAGGTCAAGACTGCACCTACCTAGCCAGGAGAGACTATTGATGGGGTTTACCATGAGCCACCTAAGGCTGCCCCAAAGAAGCAGTACTGGACACCCAAGCCTTCCAAGGCTAAGCTGGACAAGATTGTTGAGGAAGAGCTTAAGCCCAAGGGCAAGAATCCAGTCCAGCAGCCTAAGGCACCCAAGGCCACACCACCTAAGCCCAAGTCCCAGCCTAACCCACTTCCTAGGAGGCCTGTCTACCACTGTGAGTTTTGCCAGCGGAATGGCCACCTAGAGGAGTTTTGCTTCAGGAGGAAGCGGGTTGAGAGGCAGGAGAGAGCTTGGGGGAACCAGGATCAGTTCTACCAGGGTGGTAGGCAAGATCCTTCCCACCGCGGTGAGATGAGAGACCGCTTTGCCGGTGGTGAGAGAGGAGGCGGCTTTCAGGCTCGTGCTCCTAGTCGTTTTCAGCGTGGCTATGGACCTCGTGACCGAGGCTTTGAGAGAGCTTTCGAGGGTTCACGCTTTGGAGGTCGTGGTTACTTGATGAGTTCTTTGATTGTGCTTATCCCACTTTTGAGCAGATGGCTCGGCACTGGTACAACAGTTTTGGGACTAACCCCAGTGCCGGACCATTTGCTCACCGTCGCTTTATTTGATTTTGCAGGATCGAGGCATGGAGGACGTGTGGATCATAGACTCCGGTTGCTCTAGGCACATGATAGGGCACCGCAAGTAGTTCTCCAGCCTCAACCCTGTAAGCACCAAGGAGTACATCACATTCGGGGACAATGGTCAAGGTAAAGTGATGGGTGTTGGTTCTGTTTCGCTCTCTGCTAAGCTTTCCCTGAGAGAAGTTGCTTTTGTCCGGAATTTGGGGTTCAATTTGGTTTCTGTTTCGCAACTTCTCGATGAAGGATTTGAGGTTCGTTTTAAGAAGGGTGCGTGCTGTGTTCTTGATGCTGAGGAGACCCTTATTTGCTCTTTGCTGCCGTTTGGTCAGGTTTTTAGGGTGGACCTCACATCTGTTTCTGGCCCTGCTCGCTGTTTGGTTGCTAGTCCTTCTGCTGATATATGGAAGTGGCATAGGAGACTTGGTCACTTGAGCTTTGATCTGCTAGTCAGGTTAAGTTCAATGGGCCTAATCCGAGGATTGCCCAAATTTAGAGCTGAGAAGGACTTAGTATGCCACCCCTGTCGTCATGGCAAGATGGTTGCCGCTTCTCACACTCCTGTGTCTCAGGTTATGACCTCCTATCCGGGTGAGCTACTCCATATGGATACAGTAGGTCCCGCTCGGGTAGCGTCGGTCAGTGGGAAGTGGTACGTGCTTGTCGTTGTGGACGATTTTTCGCAGTTCTCGTGGGTTTTTTTTTCATGGAGTTTAAGGATGAGGCGTTTGGTTTTGTTCGGGATCTGGTACTGAGGTTGAGAAACGAGAGTTATAAGGCCATGAGGGCTATTCGCAGTGACAATGGCGGAGAATTCAGAAACTCTCGTTTCGAAAACTTCTGTCGTGACCTAGGTCTTGAACACCAGTTTTCTTCTCCATATACCCCTCCGCAGAACGGTGTTGTAGAACGCAAGAACCGCACACTTGTTGAGATGGCACGGACGATGCTCGATGAGCATAGGACTCCAAGGCGCTTTTGGGCTGAGGCAGTGAATACGGCCTGTTACATTGCGAACCGGATCTTCTTGCGAGCTTTCCTTGGGAAGACCTCGTATGAACTTCGGTTTGGTAGGCAGCCCAGCGTCAAGCATTTGCGAGCGTTTGGCTGCAGGTGCTTTGTGCTTAAGAAGGCGGGGCATTTGGATAAGTTTGAGTCTCGTTGTTTGGATGGGATTTTTCTGGGGTATGCTTCTAATTCTAGGGCTTTTCGTGTGTGGATTTTGGAGGCCAAGCGAGTTGTTGAGACTTGTGAGGTTTCTTTTGATGAAACTATGCCCTGCACAACCCCTGCCCTTGAGCTTTCAGGTGATGATGAAGAAGGCGCCCCCATCTTTGAGGATGAGGAAGGTGCAGTTAATGATGGTGATGCAGGAGCCACTGCACCGGTTGCAGCTCCTGTCCCCTCTGCTACGAGCTCAGATGATGAAGGAGGACCCTTGCCCACGCTTTCCTCCTCACTCCCCCGACAGCAAGCTCATGCAGAGGCTGGACCCGCTGAGGACGCAGGGGAGGTGACTTCCGAGATTGTTCCATCTCGGCAGGTCCAGTGGGATCACCCTCCACACAGGATGATTGGAGATATTCACCAGCGTGTCACACGCTCGTCGGTTAACTCTCTAGCCTTTTTCTCCCACTCTGCATATGCTGCTTCTTTTGAGCCCCGGGATGTGTCACATGCATTATCTGATTCTAACTGGGTGAACGCCATGCATGAGGAGTTAGAGAACTTTGAGAGAAACCATGTCTGGGATTTAGTTGAACCTCCACCAAACTGTCGCCCTATAGGTACCAAGTTGGTTTTCAAGAACAAACAGGGTTTCTATCAGAAGGAGGGGATAGATTATGAGGAGACCTTTGCCCCTGTAGCTTGTTTGGAAGCCATTAGGATTTTGCTTGCCTTTGCGGCCTCTAAAGGCTTCAAACTGCAGCAAATGGATGTCAAGTCTGCTTTCCTGAACGGGTTCATAGAGGAGGAGGTATATGTGAGACAACCTCCTGGCTTTGAGAGTGCTAGATTTCCAGACCGGGTGTATAAGTTAAGGAAAGCCCTTTATGGTCTGAAGCAAGCTCCTAGAGCTTGGTATGCTAGGTTGAAGAGTTTCCTGCTCAAGTCTAGGTTTGTGATGGGTTCAGTAGACAAGACCTTGTTTTTGTTGAGTTGTGGCGGTGACACCCTGATAGTTCAGATATATGTTGATGACATAATCTTTGGTGGTTCATCTCACACTTTGGTGTCTAGTTTTGCTGAACAGATGAGTAGAGAATTTGAGATGAGTCTTATGGGTGAGCTCCAGTCCTTCCTCGGGTTGCAGATCAAGCAAGGCCCTAAAGGAACCTTCGTCCGTCAAGCCAAGTATACAAGAGACATACTCAAGAAGTTTGAAATGGGTGACTCCAAGCCCATGACAACCCCTATGAGTACAAACACGGCGCTTGATGCTGATGAAGATGGGGAGGCGGTGGACCAGAAGGAATTTCGAGGGATGATCGGCTCACTTCTGTACCTGACGGCGACCAGGCCGGACATTTAGTTCGCGGTCTGCCTTTGTGCGCGTTACCAGGCGTCTCCTAGGACTTCTCACCGTCAAGCGGTGAAGCGCATTTTTAGGTATCTGAAATTCACTCCTGAGCTTGGTCTTTGGTACTCCTCAGGTTCTTCTCTTTTTCTTAGAGGGTTCTCAGATGCTGACCATGCTGGCTGCCGGATTGACCGCAAGGTAACCTCCAGCACATGCCAACTCTTAGGAACCTCTCTTGTCTCTTGGTCCTCTCGCAAGCAAGCTAGCGTATCTTTGTCTACCACAGAAGCAGAGTATATAGCTGCTGCTAGTTGCTGCTCCCAGCTTTTATGGATGAAAGCCACCCTTAGTGACTTCGGCCTTAGGTTTGGAAAAATCCCTCTTCTAGTAGATTCTACTTCTGCTATTTCTATAGCTAAGAACCCCGTCTTGCACTCTAGAACTAAACACATAGACGTGAGGTTTCACTTTCTGAGAGATCACTATGAGAAGAGGGACATAGACTTAGTCCACGTAGCATCTGAAAACCAGTTGGCCGATATCTTTACCAAGCCCCTAGAGTTTGGCGCTTTTGTGCGCTTGAGAGGTGAGCTTGGAGTGTGCTATCCCTTTTAGTCAGGGATAATGTGCTATTCCTTTTAGTAAGGGATAGCTTCTGTAGTTTAGTTTTTGCTTTTATCTGGTTTTTATTTCTTTTTGCTTCTTTTGCATATTGTATCATATCATGCATCACATTGTATCAGTTTCATTTTCACTTCACTAGCATTAGAGCTCTTTTGGAATGATAAGTTAGTAATTGCTTGTGCTAGATTGTACAGATGCATGCTTGATCATGGTTGGCTAAGCTCTCTTGAGTCTGTTGAATACTAGTTGTGAGCTAAGTCATTTTATTCTTTGCAAATCAAAAACCATGATCACCACTTGATTTGGCTACCTAGCATGTGTAGGATTGTTGAATGCTATGCTATCTTTTCATACCTGGATATGCTAGTTGTATGCCTTTGCCATGTTAATGCCTAAGCTTTTATGACACCTTGCTTAAATTGAAATCTGAATCAAATTGCTTACAAGTGTGTCTTATATGATGAATTGAGAAAGATCCAGGTGGGTTTGCTTGTCACACTGATCTAGTTCAAGACAGCTTGCCTTTGCACTTTGGCATGAACTTGGACTAGGCTGTCTATGACCAAAACCTTGTCTTAAGCTTCTGATGGTTATATAACCTAGGCTTGGCATTGGTTGGTAAGAAGTGGCAAAAGACAAGTAAATAACCCCTGGCACAAAAAGAACTTGCTTTTGACTACAAATGTCTAAATCTGAAATTTGCAAGTCTCTAAAATGCTTATGGCTAGTTGTATATGCTTTGGTTGAGAGTAGCACACCTTGTATGCATTGCTAGCATTTTGTTGTTCATGCCTATCTTGCTAGGTGCTATTCATGTTGGTGATGCTTTCTTTTCATTAACCCTGAAAAACAAGCCTACTCTTGATATGTGTGAGATAGATTCATTTGAGCTTGTTGTATGCTTCCTTGCCCTCACTTGCTCTGTATGCTAGAACTTGTGATTACTAGATTTACATTCCTTCTGAGCTCTTTCAGTTACACTCTTTGCATTTTATGGCATACTTTGAGGGAGAGTTGTCTAGTTCAGGGGGAGTTGAGTTCAAAGAACCCTTGATGTGTCCATTGTCAACAAGGGAGGGAAATTTGGGGAGAGATTAGTGTACTTCTCCAAGGGGAAGAAATTTAAAAATATGGAAAAGGGGGAGAACTCAGGAGAGATTTAGTTGAGAGAGAGCTTTGCATTCATATTGCATTTGTGAGGATGCATTTCAGGGGGAGTTTGAGCTTTTAGCATGCTCTTTGCATCGGTGCGTTGAGCCTTTTGCCTCTGTCTTGAGGAGCCGATGTTTTGTTTTTCGTTTTGCTTCAAGCTGCCTTGTGTTTTGCCTTTGTTTGGTTTTGGGCAGCTTGAGCATTTTTTTTCTTTTTCCTTTTTTTTCGGTTTTACGCTTTTTTTTGTCTTTGCTCTATTTCAGGTTACAGGTTGGAGATGTGTTGACAATGCACTCATCAAGGGGGAGATCGAGAGCCAATGGATCGGCCTCATTGCTCTTCTGGTGTGATGAGTGATTGTCAACGAGCTCAAGCCCTCCGATAGACTGGAGGTAGATGATGAAGACCCCGATGGACTGAGGCAAAAGTCCTCCAATGGACCGGAGGCAATGCTCGGCGTCGATCGGTCATGGAAGCTCGGTACACGGAGGGGCGGTTCGGCAACGGTGGTGTAAGCCCTCCGATGGACTGTGAGGCAACTTCGATGGACTGGAGAAGCCGGGTGCCACCGTGGTGCTCCAACCCGAGTGCATGGCGCGAAGGCGTGCGGGGGAGGTTTTGGCGGCTTCGGCTCAAAACCGTTACCCAAGCTACGAAGACTTGGCGAGTGGACCGAAACTCGTCAAGATAGAAGATGGGCCCAAGACTCGGCCCAAGAAGCCAGCAAAATAAAGTTTCCCGGTTTCTGACTTCAAAACTGGGGGAACCTTCCAGACTACTGGCTACGTGGCGCACATCCAAGCAAGGCGTGGAGAAGAAGAAGATCAAGTCGTCATCATAGTCGTCCGATTGTATCTTTTCGGTTTGGCCCCCTCCGGGCATTTTTAGACTAGGGGTCTTAGTGTAATTGTGTCGTTTAGGGTCTAGGGTATAAATAGACTTGAGAGGCTCCCTTGGAGCTTATCTTGGCAGCCACAAACCCTAGGATTTCCTAACCCTAGCAGCTAAGGTCCAAAGAAAAGAAATAGAGAGGATTAGCTAGGAGATGAGTGCCTAGTTTAGTCTAATCTTGTCATTAGTGGGAGGATGAAGGGAGGTAGGCTCTAGGAAACTTTTGTAATCTAATTTCCTTAGTTAATCCAAGATTCCTTGTTGAGAAATTCCATGTCCTAGAGCAGCAATTTCGTCCCTCCCTCTTTGCCCCCTTTCTAGTCTCGTTTTTGGTCCCGTTTCTTGGATTTTGGCTCGTTTTGTGTTGTCCAAGGATGAGACCTTTCTTTTGCCGGTATTTTGCCTTGCTAGGACGTGGTGCATCTCACTAGCCAAGTGCTAGAATCATCCAACCATGAGTAAGGGCCGTTCTTGACGTTTCTAGGTTTTTCAGGTTCAACTCACCTACCTCACGAGATTTGCAATTCCTGTGCATCCCTTGATCTTTTGGAGCTGATCTTTTGGGATTTGCTATGGAAGGTCCTTAGGATCATCCATGCAAATTTTCGTGAAGTTTCGTTGAGATTTGACCCGGTTTTGGTTCGGTTTTTGGTGTGCACGCGTGCAGTTTTTCAGTTGCTGTGTTGGTCTAGCACGATACACAGACAGGACTGTCAGGTCTTTTGTCCGAACCTCTATAACCTGACTGTCCGAAGTGTCTGCAGGGAGAACTAGGCTTGCACAGCACTGCTGCAAGGGAAGTTTGTCCGATCAGGCCCTAGGGCCATAACCTGACTGTCCTGTTTCCCTTGTTTTTTCGCGCAGTTTTCTTGTTTGCTCAGTTTGTCCGGTCAGGATCTCAAGGAGAGACCTGACTGTCAGGTCTGTGGTTTGTTTTTGCTGCTTGAGTGGTTTTGTCCGGTCAGGCTTTTTGGCCAAGACCTGACTGTTCGGTCTGCTTGTTTCCTGGTTTGCTTGCTGTTTCTCTCTTGCTTGTTTTGTCTGGTCAGTTTCTCCCTTGGAGAACTGATTGTCCGGCTTTGCTGTTCTTCCTTGCTGCGTGTGTTAGCTGCTGCCCTGGTTTGTCCAGTCCCCTCCTGTTTCAAGTTGCAGGTTCTCTCTTTAGTCCGGTGTGTAGGTGGTTTTGGTGCAGCGAGTGTTTCTTCTGTTTGCTCTTTGTCTAGTTCTCTTCTTGTTGCTGTAATTGGTTTGTTAGTGTGTTCCTCTGTGTATTTGTTTTTAGTTTTTGGTTGCTTTGCTCTTTGGGGTGCTAGTGTGTCCTAGGGTTGGTAGTTTTCATACTATGCGACCTTGCACACTTGGGTAAAACTTTGTTCAGCTAGTGACTTAGTTTGTGTGTGTGTCTTGTTAGGGTGTGTCGGTCGTTTTGATTGGTCTTGTCTGTGCGACACTAACCGCTAGTCCATACTCTTCGCTTGCTAGTTCCAGTGAGACGCACTCTGGTGTGGAGTGGCTATGTGAGTGTCATGTTTGCCGAGAACAATCCTTTGTTCTTGTTTATCTAGGTGTGGTGTGTTGGCTTGGTTAGGTGTAGTTTTTGCTTCCGCTTTCCACCCGGTACGATCTGTTCAGTGGACGATATCGGGTGAGGTTTGTGAGTAAGCTTTGGTGGGGTGTGAGTTTGAGTTTTTCAAGTGCTCCTATTCACCCCCCTCTAGTCGCACGTCTCGGTCCTACATTCCAAACTGCGCAGTGGGATCAGCGTGAGGGGTATACCTATGACTTTGTAGGCAAAAAATATTTTTAGAAAACTCGCTATTTTATAGTGTAGATTGCATATTGTTTTGCTGCTATGAAAAACAAGGTAGGATAGACACCCTGAGCTTAGCTAAAATTAATATGCTTAGGGAATGATACAAGTACCCTTTTATCAAAGATTTTATGGAAAGGATTTGGAAAAAGTTATGATGTGAGTTTTTGGAAAATGTTTTGGAAAAAAGGAAAACTACAGCTTATGACTTCGGTCGGCTACGCTACCTCATAGTAAGACGGATTTTGGGTGTCATTATCATGGTTTTTTTTAGTGTGGGACAGTGTTTTTGGAAGAAAGACCGGAGATGTGGTTGCTCGGTATAAGATCGGCTACAACTGCTTGATGTTGTGTGCAACAATGCTTAGCTTGAATCTACTTGGATAGTCTGAGAATTGCTGGGTCTAGTGGCAGTATGTTGCGAAGTGGTTTGTCAATCGGCTGGTTGAGCCATGAGCTACCTTGACGGTCGGTTCATCATATGATATAATTTGCCTCTAGGGAAGGCAAAGTGTTTTTGATAAAATGGTTTATTAAACAAACCTACATTAAAAGCTTCTTTTAGGCAAAATATCCAAAAGCTGCTCAAATACTTTACATTTAGATTACAGAAAGCTGCTAAGTGAAGGTGGACTGCTGAGTATGTATGTACTGACCCTTGCTTTGTTGTTCGTTTATAGAAGAGTTATGAATATCGTGTTAGTGCGATGCCTGCTTCTCAACTTTGTCTTTGGCATTTGGGACGTTGTAATGTCTTCGCTCCGTATAATGGACTTCCTGCTGCAAGTCCTCTTTCTATGTACTCTGGGGTTGATCATCTTGTAGAGTTGATCACCTTGGTTTTTGATCTGTCTTGTTTGGGTAGATCTGTACTTACCTAATTCAAGAATGTGGTAACCAGCCTCTTGGGAATCGTAACAGGCATATTTTTGATCCCATAGGGGTAGGGGCGCTTCATAAGGCCCTAGGAATAACTATCTCAAAACACTAGTCCATTAAGTGAGGGTTATCTCCACCTTATATGCCATGTGTGAGGAACATAACCCCTAAAGGTATGGTTTCAGTGATTAATGACAACCTTATTTGTCTTACTAATGAGTTCATGAAAGAAGGACATATATATTATGAACGTACTCATTGGATAACAAAAGGAGACCCCTCAACTTTGATGTATAAACACCGGACTGTCTAGTGCCTTAATATGCGTTGTCTGCTTATATTGTCATGAGTCCGTGTGAAATGCATGCACTGGATAGTCCGGTGGTTTACCACCGGACCCTTCGATGTGTTCAACAGATGTTATAGGCTGAGGGAGTAGCCAGGGCGTCCCTATTCATACAACGGTGTTTCTCATGGCTCCTTGGCGTAAAAAAGAGGATTTCTGGACCGTCCAGTGTGCAGCCACCGGGCCATTTAGTGTATACATAAAGTTGCAAAGAATCGTACAAACGGCTAGTTTTTGGAGTTCTCTACTATTTAAAGGCTCCCTCTACCCTCATTTGCTACGTTTGCTACCAGCAGTAATCCATACGTACACAAAGGTCATTTGAGCACCAAAATACACAAATATTTGAGCTTTGGGTCAAGAGACTTTATAGAGAGAGTTGGCCTCTGGCACGAGGTTGATCAACTGAAGACTAATGCTTTTTACTATTGGTGATCACAATCACCTAGCTTCAGGAGATTGTGGAAGAAGCAAGAGAAGGCCCTTGTATGAGCATTGTGCATGGTTTAGAGTCCACCACATATCAAGGGGGAGCTTGGCCCTTACTCATGTGCTTTGACAAGGACTAAGGGAGTCGTGACTCCTTGATACCTTAGGAAAATAACCTCACCACCTGTCTCAATTTCTTTCATACAGTTTACATTATGCATTACCTTCCACATTTACTTTCCTAGAATTGCACGCTCTAGGTTACAAGTCTTTTGGCGATTCTCTCTCTACGACCAAACACCTTTTAGGGTTTAGGGTGAATTGAGACTTGATCGATAGGTTTTAATTTCAAGTTTAAAAACTAGAAGTCCAATTCACCCCCATCTTGGATATCTTGATCCTTTCACCATGCTCGTCTACTATCAATTACCAATGTGGAAGTAAACCTAACAATTACAAGATGAGCTTAGGATTTGTTTGATATGGTAGTTGATACTCATATTGTTAATGGAGAATCAACAAAATTCATGATAGATTAGTGGCTGAATTAGCCTGCACCCCTTTTGGTGTGATCCCAAGAGAGTGGTTAAAAGTTGCACAATGGGAAAGCACTACAAAATAAGAGTTGAGTAGATGATACTAAGGGAACTCTCATACTGTAGGTTCTTGTCGACTACCATCTGATCTAGGAACTAGTTGATGGCTTTGTGCTATAATCTGATACCCTGCATCAGTAGTTTTGGACGTTAACAACCGTTGTTGGTCTTCTGGTCGTCTAGCCAAATGAGGTTTGCCCCACCAACCAGCATGTCCCTTCTGTGATCAAGTTAAGCAAATTATGAACCATGTGATTTCTTCCTCTGTGCTTACTAGAGAAGTGGGAATTTGAGTCTTGTAGAGACTGTATCTCCTTGTTTAGTTGCTACCTAGATTAATAGTCGCTTAAACTCATGGTGGAGAAATGCTTAGATTCCTACCTAAGAAGTTGCAAAAGGGCTTTGACTCTTTGGTGACCTTTTTCTCATTGGAGTTGCGAAAGCATAGGAAGGCTTGTATCGATCTACGAGGAAATTAGTCCTAATATGTAGTCTATCTTCACTCAATGGCTATAGAGGGGCACTTTGTGGTGTATAGCGGGAGCATCTGGCCGTTCAAGTTATGCTCATCAGGTCCCTTACTTCTACTCCTTAGGGATTGATCTCTGTTTAGTTGTGGTTTTTGCTGGACATTAATATCCATTCTTGGTCTTCTGATGGTCCGGCCAAACATCATTTGCCTACTGCCCCTTCCATGATTAAGTAGTTGAGGAACCCATGAATAATCATGTCTTCTCTTCATGTATTCTCACTAGAGAAGTGTTGATATGGGTCCTATAGAGACTGTACTGCCCTGCTAGGGTGCTACCTAGATCAAATAGTCACTTCAACTCATGATGGAGCTATGCTCCGAGATCCCTGCCTAAGGAGCTTCAGAAGCGCTTTGACTCTTTGGCCATCTTTGTGTCATGGGAAGGGAGGAAGCACACAAGGCTTGTATCTTTGGGGCTCCATTGGCAAAACTCAAATTCCTTCGGAATTGAAGATGATTGAAGGGAATTGAAGGGGAAATGAACTAATTTTTTCCCAAATCCCCTCCATTCCCCTTCAATTCCGATTAGAATTGGTTGATCCAAACAAGACCTTAAGGGAATTAGTTCTAATATGTAGTATGTCCTTCGTTCGGTGTCTATAGAGGGGCACTTTGTTGTGTATGCCGAGAGCATTTGGCCTTCAGGATATCCTCCTAAGGTCCCATACTTCTACTCCTTAGGGATTATTCTCTGTGTTTGAAAGTGATTGTGCATTTGACCTCACTGGCTGTTTTGTGTGCTGTACCTCGAGGGCACCATAACCTCTTAGGGTTTCTATTTTTCCATTCATAATGAAATGGGACACAAATATTTTGTGTAGTTCGAGGAAAAGGAATAATTAACCACAATACGAGTATTGTTATATAGGCCAACTTTGAAGAACCTCACAATTATATTGTTATATAGGCTAACTTTGAATAAGCAAAATAATAAATCAATTTTGAATTATTAGGTTTTCATTCTTAAAATGGTTAAATTTATCCGACTAATGCAGAGGGTAGCACAATGTTAATGAAAAGTCCTTGGTAATTTGGTTTTTGCAAGAGCTAGCTCTATGGCAGAACATTTGCTACAAGTTCACTACAAAGAAGTTGGTGGACCATTAACCTAGTTATGTGAAATTGTGGATAGATGAGATATGACATCCTTTTTTTAATTTTCCTTCAAACATTAAAAAGCCCAACAATTGTGTTTGATATACAGGGTAGACCTACAAAATCAAGCAAGCCCAGGAAAGAATTGTTTCAGAAAAGAAATTATAATTCGATCAAATATCTACCGGATATTAGTGTTAGCCTAAACGGTAAACGGTAAACAGTCGGTCACCCACTGTTTAGCCATTATTCGGTACTAAACGGCCGTTTAAATGGGTTTAAACGGTGTAAATAGCCAATTAAACGGAAACGGTGAGCCACTGTTTAGCGTTTAAACGGTGTTTAAACGGACTAAACAACCGTTTAGGCGAACAGTGCCGGATATTCTTAGTATATCACACATTAGTATATTGTGACGTGAAAGAGATTTCACGAAAGATAACTGTGTGCTCATTAATTAAAGTACATGAGCCAAATAGCTTACTACCACAAATCTGGATAATTCATTTTCTATGGGATTAGAGGAGAATGAAAAGGATTGAGAAAAAAAAAACTTACTTCATTTTCCCCTCAACCTCTCTCAATCCCTCTAAGACCTGGTTTGGGTACTTTGGATTGGAGGAGTGGTTTGGGGGATTGGAGTGTGTTTAAATACAAAATAGATAAAAAATACCCCTCAATTTCTCACAATCCATTACTCAAATCCTCCTGAACCTAAAGTACCCAAATTGGGCCTAAGTATTCCCAGACATGACCTAAAACGCTGGAAATTGTTGGAGAAATAGAGAAAAACAAATGAAGGCTTATAAAAAATAATTTTGCTGGCACAAAAACAGGTTAATTTCGCAATTTCCCTATAAATGTTCAAGGAACTAACAAGATTAGTGATTCCCTTGTGTATTTCATGCTTGCTCATAAAAGAGTTAACTCACAAGAATATTTCGTTACTAGTCGTATATATAGATCATTGTCTTTCCGTTGAAAAGATTGATGGGTTTTTAATTGGTTGTATAGCATTGATGCCACGTTCAATTCAATCCCTGAGCAACGCAACAAGACGGCACAAAATAAGCAGGACACCCCTTTTTTCTAATTTTGGCGTTACACGGCGGCGCTGGTAACCAAATGTTAGGCATCAAATCCCAAAAACATTAGAATCGGCCTTTGTTAGTTCAATGAACCACATTCCAAATAAACAACCGAGGACGAGTTCCACGTGGTAAAGTTTTTTAAAAGACCATGTGATAAGAGCGGTCGAAACATGTGGCGGATGTTACATCAACGTCGCCAATAATTAATCTGCTTCAACAGCATGGGCCTACGAACATTAACAGGGATACGTAGGCTCGCAGATGGACTGATGCGAGTGTGTTGTGTATAAATAGCCAGCTGGGCTGGGAGTGAACCACTACGACGAAGCAAAGCAAACCAAGCCTCCAATGCACGATATGATGGATGCCATTGTGCCACTCGCCACGCTCCTCCTGGTGGTGAGTGAGTAGATGGTAGTGTGCAAAATTTCTACTAGTAGCTAGGGAGCTAGCGTGTGTGGAACAAAGAACTCATGCATGCCTGTGGCCATTTGGTTAGTTTTAATTTGATTTGCGTTCAAGCAGACGCTCCATATATATACATGTTGGCAAAACGCATGTTCCTTTGTAACAAATACTATTCTTTTTTTGTGTTTGGGGTATGCAATGTATCTACGGCTAGTCGGCTACGGGATTTTAATTAGTGAGGACGAGCTGTACATCATATCATGCTGCGTGGATGCAGGTTTTTGGAGCATGCGGCGGAAGCATGGGTGCAGCGGACGCCGTGGCGCCGCCGGCGAGGACGATGGCAGCGATGGACTATTGGCATGCAGTGCTTCCCGAGACCCCTATCCCCCAAGCCATACATGATCTACTACTGTTGACCCAATCCAAAGGTATATATCTATGTCTTTCCCCACGAATCACAACGTCCCACCAGTCACTGCGTCACAAACTATATACAATTCGACGGTTCTTAAACCACATATGTGGGGTACTTTGATTACTGTCAGTGATGTGAATGACATCCGTGACGTGAAAATCAACTACTGCCCGATGGTTTTCAAAAAATCAACTAATGAGTGTGCATTGATGATGCGGATAGCCAAAATGAGTCACTCTCGCATCAATGATGCGGGTAGGTTTTTTAGAATAAAAAATTTATTTCGGTCTCTATAAAGATGTTTACACTTAATCATTATTATGACAAACAAAGCAAACAATAGTAAATTCTCAAAGAGCAAGGAGACTAAGAATAAATTCTTTTAAACGACGACCTTCCGTGCTAAAACACATATATTTGTGAACTCATTACAAATTCAGTTAACAAAAATGTGTCGATAATGACGGAACATAAACATATTTTGACAGTCAGTGCCACTAATTATGAGTCTCATTAGTGACAAGTCTTGACTACTAGTGTCTCTAATGATGAACGAATTGTTATATAAAAATGAGAGAAGAATCGCCATTTTATATATCAAAGGGGTTTTAAAAATAATCTCAATCACATACACTCCACGCGCACTTCAATATACTAGATGACACCCCGCGCGTTGCTGCGTGAATGGTATAATGTTATATTTGTAAAAGGTATAAGATATTCTTAGTGGGCTCCGAATATAACGTGGCTTTACGCATATTGAGAGAAATCGGTAGTGGGGGCTAGTTATTTAGATATATATAAGGTATAAGATTCCTTGACTTTTAGTTACATATACAATCAATTTTTACACGTTTACTAGTAAGAGTAGAAATTAGTTTAATTATACAAATTTTGGTAGGAGCACTCATTTTAAGATTTATCTAGAATGTGTAAACGGAAACTTTTCAACCTCAGTTAAACTTACTTCAGGCCCCTTCAGCAGTGCTTGGGTCTGATCTCGACCAGCTTTTCTTGCAGCACTGCTAGATCAGTGAAAAATAAGCGGCTTCATCCAACAAGCCCCCTTAAAAACAGATGCATATCTACACCGCCGGTGAATAGGAGAAAAAAGTGACTTCTCCTATCTGTTAAATTTACTATATTGCCATTGAAATCGTTGTGACAAACTTTTTTAAAAAGGAACGTAAGACGCTATTGCCATTGAAAAATCGTTGTAACAAACTTTTTTTAAAAGGAACATAAGCCGGAGTCATCGTAGGAAGAAGTCAAAACCCTGCCAAAGAGTGCCATCTACTTTTTTTTTGCCATGTTTCCTTATTGGATCATAAGTCAGTTCATATTTTGCTATTTGCTTAATTTCTTCACCTCAAAAAATGATGGATAAATAGAATACAAGAACAAAAAACAAGCTTTATACAGAGTTTCTTCGATAGGGCTTTACCGTGGGCTTCTCCACCAGCTTCTTGTGAAACTCTACCAAATAAGTTAAAAATAAATAGGTTCATCAAACATGTCCCTTAAAAATAGTGAAACAACTTACACTAGTGTCACACCCGGTTTTAGAAACAAAACCAAGTGCTAACCATGTATGTGCCAGGATCAGTTTAATCACATACACAGCATAAACAAAAGTAAATAGCACAACCAGTACTTTACTTAAGAGTAATAACCATTATTACAGACCATAAATGTCTTTAACGAAACCGAGTATCTGAACGAAAACGAGTTAACTAAACGACAGCGGAAGACGACCGTGATCCACAGGCAACTGACGGATGGCACACCAGCCTAGAACTCGTCGTAGTCCTGGAACTCCTGGTTAGGATCACCACAACTTCCTTCTGGATCTGAGCAGCGGTTGCAATGGATGCAACGGGTATAAAACAAGCAAGAATGAGTACATAACGCACTCAGCAAGTATTCCGTTTAAGATAAAAGTGGACTGGCTTTATAGTGGACAGGCATAGCAATTGCTTTTAGTTAGTCAAGTTTTAATTACTAGCAATGATTAGCATAACCCATCCCTTTTTTATAAAGACAGTAAAACATATTAAAGGATAAGCATGAACCATAACCATAACCATCATCATTACCATGCTCACCATGAGCCATTCACCTTGAAGCTGAAACTCTAATCTGTGAGGGTCCAGGCCGCTCTTAACCGTGAGCACGGCTGATATATCAGTTTTAAACACTCTCGAGAGGTTGTACATCTTTACCCACAAGTCATGATTCCCAGTGTGCCCGAGGTTTGCAAAGCCCCATTTATTCATACCTTAGATGAATCGGCAGGGTTTCATTACGAGACCTTTACAAAGAATTCCTAGAGTTATGGCCCACTCGTTACAGGTTACTCCAGTTAACTAAAGATATGAGAGTTCCGTTCCAAAGGGAGACAGATAAAACTGCACCACATTGGCAAAGGGCAAAGTCCCATATCCCCCAGACCCCTCATACGCCATGTTTCAGGAAAGTAAGCCAAAACTCTAGTTCATCTAATTAATCAGTCAAGCCCAGTGCCCATGTGAGTCTTGTGGTTGTACTGTTTTCCTGGGTGGTCGCTCGGCGAACCGATCCTTAGGGCGAAGCACTTGAGCAAAACCAACAAAAACATGCTCAAGCCTCCATGTTGTTAAAACCAAACTTTTATCATAAGGTTCATCATTACTTGGTCAACGTTAACAACATAAGTAAAGTGAGTTGAGCGGAAGCAAAAATTAGTTTACAACATCACAGCCCTCCCAGGTTATAAAACATGTAAAGGTATATGAGGCTAGTCATCCTTATTAGGAGCACGCAAAATTAGGCTCTAGATCATGTGATTAAAGTAAATAGGACATAGGTCAAAGAATACTTGCCTTCCTCAGCAAAAACTTGCTCAGGAACTTCCCAAGATGGATTATCGTCAAACTCGGACGGAACGTCGGCTACACGTTGCATACATACAAGCAATGAGTATAAACTGACTAAAACAGTACACCAAACATCATGAACAGAGGTTAAAAAGGTTTTAGAATTGATCTACACTTTATTACGATTCCGTAGGTTCAAGAATCGTTCAAAACGGAGTTAAAACGCAAAAGATATGAATAAAACAAGTTTAAAGGCTTAAAACAGAAAGAATTTGAAATTCCAGGGGCTAAACTGTGAAAACCTGGACCTATCCGTAAATAAATAGGACCGCGGGTTGATTTAGAAGAAGTACAGGGTCTTTCTCGCAAAACCTCCGCGCTGACCGGCTTGACCAGGACCGCGGGTTGATTTTCCAAAAGTTCAGGGTCTAAACCGTAAAGCCAGGGACCTAGATCTAATAAATCTGGACCGCGGGTTAATTTCCAAAAACCCCAGGGACTCTTTAGCAAGAGTGCGGCGCTGACCGGTATTGACCGGGATCGCGTCTCACGGTGGCCGTTGGATCTCGATCGGACGGCAGGAAAAGGATCGGGGCGGTGGGGAAAGAAGACCGGCGACGGGGCGACCGGCGGCGACCTTCGGCGCGGCGGAGACTCGCCGGAGAAACGCGAACTCCGCGGTTCCGGGGCCTAGAGCTAGAGGGACCGGGCGCACGGGCAAGCGGGCGGCGGTGCGAAGCGGCCGGAGGGGTTCGGGAGGCGGTGCAGCGACCGGAGGCGGCGGGCGACGGAGCGGGGTGGTGGAGGAGCTCCGGCGAGCAATTCCCGCCGAGGTAGGGCGCGATTGAGGACGGGATCGGGTTAGTTAGCTTCCATACCTCGATGCGAAGGCGCGGGTGTAGGTGTGGACCACGGTGTGGCGGCAACGGCGGTCGGCGTCGTGAGGCGGCGTCCGCGGCTCTCTGCGGGGACCGGCGGCGGCGCGGTGGGCAACTAGGGCGGTCTAGAGCTCGGGCGTTCGATGGCTAGGGCCTCGGGGTGGCCGCCTTTATAGCCCGGACGCCGAGGCTTGCGGAAGGGGAAAAAAGGAAAGGCGACACAGGGCAAGGAAGGTCCGAGCTCGGCCGGACTTGTCCGAGTTCGTGTCGCGTACGGCGCGGGCGAGAGCAGGGAAAGGAAAGTGCAGGCGCGGGAAAGGAAGGCGGAGGCGGCGCGGGAACCCTCGGGCGGGGTCGGGATGCAGGCGCGGAATAGAGTCCACGGCGCGGGGACTTGCTCCGTCGGCGTCGGACCGAGAAAAGGAAAGGAGGGAGAGGAGGGCGATGACGGGTGGGACCGGGTGTTAGCGAGAGGGAGGGCGCGGCGTCTGCGGGAGGGAGCGGCGGCGGTCTGCTGGGCCGTTTCGGCTTGGCGGGCCGCGCGCGGGGAGGGGCGCCGACTGGACCGGGCGGAGAAAGAGGAGAGGGGAAGCGGGGCCGGCTGGGCTGGGCCGCGGGATGAAAAGGAGAAGGGGGGAAGAGGGAGCTGGGCCGCGGGGAAGTGGGCCGCGCGGGGGAGAGAAGAAGGAGGAGGGGAGTTGGGCCAGCGGCGGTTTGGGCCCAAAGAGAGGAAGAGAAAGAAAAGAAATTTTCCTGAGTTGTTTGAAATTTGAGAAATTTTGGAGAGATGCAAAAGAGTTTAAATTCAAACTTTGAACACTGCAAATCACCCAATAAAAATATGCAAAGACATGAGTGCTCAAACATGTGATTCCTATGATTCTTTTTAATTAATTAATTTGAAATCTCCAAAAATCAAATAGGTGTCATGTATGATCAAACAATATGAACAGATTAAATTGGTTCCAAATGATCTTGTTTGTGGTAAAATTTAGGGTGTTACAAACCTACCCCCCTTAAAGAAATCTCGCCCCGAGATTTTAGGATTGGCTAGCAAAGAGTTCCGGGTAATCTGCTCTGAGGTCATCCTCTCTTTCCCAAGTAGCCTCTTCTGCCGTATGGTGACTCCACTTAACTTTGCACATCTTTATAACCTTGTTTCTGGTAGTCCTCTCTGCCGTTTCCAAAATTTGGACTGGATATTCTGTATAGGTCAAATCATCCTGCACATTAAGTTCATCCTCCTGCAACTGCTCTTCAGGTACCCGCAGACACTTCTTCAACTGAGATACATGGAACACATCGTGTACTCCCGATAATCTGTCAGGCAATTCCAGTTGATATGCAACTTCTCCCTTACGGTCAATTATTTTAAAAGGTCCAATATATCGGGGTGCTAATTTCCCTTTCACCTTGAATCGGCGTAGACCACGAATAGGTGATACTTTCAAGTACACATAGTCTCCTACTGTAAATTCCAAATCCCTTCGACGGTTATCCGCATAACTCTTCTGTCTAGTTTGAGCAATCCTCAAATTCTCCCGAATCATTCGTACTTGTCGTTCGGCGTCTTCTATGATTCCAGGACCAAACAACTGCTTCTCTCCTGGTTGATCCCAATGCAATGGAGTTCTGCACCTTCTACCATACAAAGCCTGAAAAGGTGACATCTTGATACTAGCCTGATAACTATTGTTATAAGAAAATTCGGCATACGGCAAACTTTTGTCCCAACTAGTACCATATTGTATTGCGCAAGCTCTCAACATATCCTCTAATATCTGGTTGGTTCTTTCTGTCTGCCCATCGGTCTGTGGATGATATGCTGAACTGAAATTTAACTTAGTGCCCATTGACTCATGCAAACGCTTCCAAAAATGAGATGTAAACTGAGTTCCACGATCTGACACAATCTTCTTTGGTACTCCATGCAAACACACAATTCTGGACATATACAATTCAGCTAACTTGGCTCCCGAATAAGTGGTCTTGACAGGTATAAAGTGAGCAACTTTGGTTAATCTGTCCACTACTACCCATATAGAATCAAAACCACTTTGTGTACGCGGTAGGCCGACGATAAAATCCATACCAATTTCCTCCCACTTCCACTCTGGGATCTTGAGTGGTTGTAACAATCCAGCGGGCTTTTGATGCTCAGCTTTCACCCTCTGGCAAACGTCACACAAAGCTACGTATTCTGCTACTTCACGTTTCATACCGTACCACCAAAATTTCTGCTTCAGATCTTGGTACATCTTTTCACTTCCGGGATGGATGGAATAAGCTGTCTCATGCGCTTCCTTCAGAATTAAATCTCGTATAGACTTTATGTTCGGAACGCAAATCCTATCCCCATGCCATACTGTGCCGTCGGCATCCACTTGGAATCCCGGTGCCTTATCTAACTTGATTAACTCTTTTATTTCCTTGATCTTCTCATCATTAAGTTGTCCCTTCCTGATTTCTTGTTCCAACGTAGGTTCAAACTCCATGGAGACTGTGCCTTCCGTATTATTAAGAAAACCCAAACTTAGTCGGTCGAATTCTATGGCTAGCTCATCCGGCAACTCTTTTGCCCACAACAAACTGATCTGACTCTTTCGGCTCAAAGCATCTGCTACTACATTTGCTTTGCCAGGATGATAATGTATCTCCAGATCATAATCCTTGATTAATTCTAACCATCGTCTTTGCCTCATATTTAACTCAGTCTGGGTAAAGATATACTTTAAGCTTTTGTGATCAGTATAGATGTCACACTTTTGCCCGAATAAATAATGCCTCCATACTTTTAATGCATGCACCACTGCGGCTAATTCCAAATCATGAGTTGGGTAATTCTTCTCATGATCCCTCAGTTGTCTAGAGGCATAGGCAATAACCTTGCCTTCTTGCATAAGAACACATCCCAAACCTAGTCGTGAAGCATCACAGTATACTGAAAAAGGCTTATGCATATCTGGAAAAGTTAGCACTGGCGCTGTGGTTAACCTCTTTTTCAACTCCTCGAAGGCTTTCTGACAAGCTGACGTCCACTGAAATTTAATATTCTTCTCTAACAAAGCTGTCATTGGTTTAGCAATCTTGGAAAACCCTTCAATGAAACGCCGATAGTAACCAGCTAATCCGAGAAAACTCCTGATGCCTTTCACATCCTCTGGGATCTTCCAATTCCGCACTTCAGATACCTTACTCTGATCAACGGCAATCCCTCCATTGGATATGACATGACCTAGAAACTTAACCTCCTCAATCCAGAAATCACACTTGCTGAACTTCGCATAAAGTTTATGCTCTCTAAGCTTCTGCAACACTAATCTTAGATGTTCCTCGTGTTCCTCTTCAGTTTTGGAATAGATTAGAATGTCATCGATAAATATCACAACAAACTTGTCAAGATATTCCATAAACACACTATTCATCATATACATAAAGAAGGCTGGGGCATTTGTCAAACCAAACGACATAACTGTATATTCATATAATCCATAACGACTAATAAACGCTGTCTTTGGTATATCTGAAGGTCTAATTCTTAGTTGATGATATCCAGATCGCAAATCAATTTTGGAGAAAACACAGGCACCTTTGAGCTGATCAAATAAATCTTCAATCCGGGGCAGTGGATATTTATTCTTTACTGTAACGGCATTAAGACCTCTGTAATCGACACACATTCGCAAGGTTCCATCTTTCTTTTCAGTAAGCAAAACTGGTGAGGCCCAAGGGGAGGTGCTCTTGCGAATAAACCCCTTCTCCAATAGTTCATCTATTTGTTTCTTAACTTCAAGTAATTCGACTCCAGATATTCTATATGCTTTCTTATAGATAGGTGCAGTTCCAGGTACTAATTCAATAGAAAATTCAATGTCACGTTCAGGTGGCATACCTGGTAACGAATCTGGGAAGACATCTGGAAATTCTGACACTACTCTGATGTTCTCCAAGGCTGTGGCATCAATAGCGTTAACTCCTGCTTGAGGCGGGTCTATCATGACTTCCATGTTCTCACCGGATGGCGTAGTCAAAGTCACTTTCCTCTCAGCACATGAGATTACCCCGTTGTATCTTTGCAGCCAATTCATACCCAGGATAACATCTATTCCTTGTGCTTTCATAACTATTAAAGTTGCTGGAAAATCTACCCCCCTTATTTTAATGGATGCATCATCACAAGCGAACTCGGATCGCATGTTTCCCCCGGGTGAACTAACTAGCATTGTTTTTACCATCTTTATCATAGGCAAACTATTCCTCTCTACATACTGAGCAGTAACAAAGGAATGCGTAGCACCAGTATCAAATAGTACTAAGGCGGGTTGGGAGTTGACCAGGAACGTACCTACGACAGCATTTGGACCTTCCTGGGCAGCCTCCGCAGTGATGTGGTTGATCTTGGCGTGGTTGGAAGCTTGGTTGGGGGTGCCCGCCTTCGAACTCGATTGCGGTGTCTGCTGCGGCGTACCTCTATATGGGCATTGCTTAGACCAGTGACCTGTTCCTCCGCATTTGAAGCAATTTGCACTTCCCGTTGGTACTGGCGTGCCTGTCTTCACTGGGGTACTAGTAGGAGTTGGTTGGCGGGGAGCTTGATTGTTTGAGCGCTGCATCTGGGGATTGTTCTGCTGAGACGGATAGTTCGGGCGCTGATAGTTGCCATTATTGTTGTAGCGCTGGAACTGGGGCTGCTGCTGTCCGGGGTTCGGGGTAGGACGGTTCTGGAAATTCTGTGACCCAGAAAATCGCGGGCGGGTGTTGCTGTTAGACTGCTGCGCTTTCTGCTTGCGCTTCTTTTCCTCCATCTCGCGACGTGTACTCTCCGTCACGATAGCTCGGTCTATCAGATGTTGGCAGTTAGGGAAGGTATGGTTCATAAGCTGGTACCTGAGTGGATCGACCAAGCCTTTGAGGAAACGGTACTGCTTCTTGGGGTCGGTGTTAACCTCCTCTGGACAGTAGCGGGACAGCTGTAGAAACTTGTCTCGATACTCACTGACGGTCATGGTGCCCTGGGTGAGTGCCAGGAACTCTTCTTTCTTCAGTGACATCACACCGGCTGGAACATGATGCGCTCTGAACCTCTCGGTGAACTCCTGCCAGGTAATGGTATTGGGGTTGTTATGAGCCAAGCGGTACGATTCCCACCATTGTTGAGCGGCACCTCGTAGCTGGTGGGGGCCATAGAGAACTTTCTCCTGGTCGGTGCACTGAACGACGTCCAGCTCCCGTTCTATTGCGCGGAGCCAGTCTTCTGCATCCATGGGGTCGGCAGAGTGAGTGAACACGGGTGGGTGTCCCTTCATAAATTCTGCGCGTCTGTCTCGCGGTTGAGGCGGTGGTGGTGGGGGTGGTTGCTGCTGCGCCTGGTGCATAGCTGCCACTGCTTGACCAAGAGCTTGTATCACTTGGGTCTGGTTCATAATCAGTTGTTCCATAGTCATCGGTGGCGGTGGATTTGGAAGTCCTCCATCTCCGCGACCTCCTCTACCTCCACGACCACGACCACGTCCACGTCCTGTACTCATCTGATGAACCAATCATACCGTTAGCACATACTTCCGACCATACCTCTCATTCAACGTTAGTAACCAAGATAGATGAGATAAAGGTCTAAACATATATATATGGATAGAGCAAGGCTTTCCCAAACTAACTATCTTTATTAAACTTATTAAGCATCCAACCAAAAGACTAAGTTGTGGACATCACCCCACAACTTAAGCACTCATTACAAAGAACCAAATCATCCATAAGACACAATCATAAGCAAACGAGCACACTTTTAATCGTTCTAAGCCTAACCGGACTAACTAATCGATACTACTAGAACCTATTACAAAAGGGGTAGCATCCTAGTCCTCATGATGCCGTATATAGGTCCTAGCTTCTGGATCATTGTAGCGGGCCTTCTTCCTACGCGGAGCATCAGCAGGGTCTTCTACAGGTTCTTCTTCCGCGGGTTCAACGCCATGTGCAACCCATGCTCGAAGCTTCCGGTTCTCGTACCTCACCATGTCCAACTCGTCCAAGGCGGCATTGTAGTCGGTGTTGAGGGTAGCAAGGTACTCAATAGTGGACTCCAGGCGTGGGTTCTGTTCTGCCTCCGGGTTGGCGATCCAGGCATCAAGTCTTTCGACCGAACGGCAGGGGTAGTACCGGCGTGAAGTGATGGCCATATCTTCACGGTGTGCGTGACACAACGTCGTCAAGGCCTCCCTAGCAGCATCACTGATGGCGGCTTCATGGCTGTTGCGGCGAGTAGGTGCGTGTCTGACGTGGATGTTCCGGCGGGATCCGAACTCATCCGGGATGCTGATCTCCACTGTCATGTCCCAATCATCAGGTAGGACGGGATGGCGGTAGCGAGTCCCCACATAGGTGATCCAGAACTGATCGTAGTGGAGCATCTCCAGCGTTTCCCTCAGCATCCGAGGAACAGGCAGCGGGTAGTCGAACCAGCGGTGGGTTGTGGTGACCACGGGTCCAGCTTCATCGTCGTCCTCATCATCGTCCGATGGGGGTACGTCTCCAGCATCTGGATCTTGTTCTGGGTCTTCAGGGTCAACAGCTGGATCTTCTGGCTCCTCCGGGGGTTGCTCCTGCGGCGGCGCCGAAGGGGGTACTGGTGGCTGCACCTCCAAGGGTTCTTCCTGCGGCTCCTCTTCTGGTTCATCTTCGGACAGCTCAGGGACAAGCTCCTCTGGGTCCTCCTCCTCGGACTCAGTCAGGTCTACCCACTCTTGTGGCGGTGGAGAAGGTGGGGTTGGGGTAGGCAATCTGATCCTGTTGGGTCCGCCATAACCTCGTCCACCAACACGCATGCGGGCAGTGCGCTTGAAAGTCGACATCTGCAGGCCCACATCGTAAGCAAACATGAGAAACAGTTCTATTATGGGATAGGTAAGTAGATATAGAAGATCTTAATTGAAATAGACAAGTATGGATGTCAAAATAGCATATATGGCAAGTATTTGAATGGAGAAAGCAAGAAAAGGTAAGCAAAATCCTTAATCACGACCAGTTCTACTCTAGGCTTGCGTCCTACGGTCAGCACGGCTCTGATACCACTTTTGTCACACCCGGTTTTAGAAACAAAACCAAGTGCTAACCATGTATGTGCCAGGATCAGTTTAATCACATACACAGCATAAACAAAAGTAAATAGCACAACCAGTACTTTACTTAAGAGTAATAACCATTATTACAGACCATAAATGTCTTTAACGAAACCGAGTATCTGAACGAAAACGAGTTAACTAAACGACAGCGGAAGACGACCGTGATCCACAGGCAACTGACGGATGGCACACCAGCCTAGAACTCGTCGTAGTCCTGGAACTCCTGGTTAGGATCACCACAACTTCCTTCTGGATCTGAGCAGCGGTTGCAATGGATGCAACGGGTATAAAACAAGCAAGAATGAGTACATAACGCACTCAGCAAGTATTCCGTTTAAGATAAAAGTGGACTGGCTTTATAGTGGACAGGCATAGCAATTGCTTTTAGTTAGTCAAGTTTTAATTACTAGCAATGATTAGCATAACCCATCCCTTTTTTATAAAGACAGTAAAACATATTAAAGGATAAGCATGAACCATAACCATAACCATCATCATTACCATGCTCACCATGAGCCATTCACCTTGAAGCTGAAACTCTAATCTGTGAGGGTCCAGGCCGCTCTTAACCGTGAGCACGGCTGATATATCAGTTTTAAACACTCTCGAGAGGTTGTACATCTTTACCCACAAGTCATGATTCCCAGTGTGCCCGAGGTTTGCAAAGCCCCATTTATTCATACCTTAGATGAATCGGCAGGGTTTCATTACGAGACCTTTACAAAGAATTCCTAGAGTTATGGCCCACTCGTTACAGGTTACTCCAGTTAACTAAAGATATGAGAGTTCCGTTCCAAAGGGAGACAGATAAAACTGCACCACATTGGCAAAGGGCAAAGTCCCATATCCCCCAGACCCCTCATACGCCATGTTTCAGGAAAGTAAGCCAAAACTCTAGTTCATCTAATTAATCAGTCAAGCCCAGTGCCCATGTGAGTCTTGTGGTTGTACTGTTTTCCTGGGTGGTCGCTCGGCGAACCGATCCTTAGGGCGAAGCACTTGAGCAAAACCAACAAAAACATGCTCAAGCCTCCATGTTGTTAAAACCAAACTTTTATCATAAGGTTCATCATTACTTGGTCAACGTTAACAACATAAGTAAAGTGAGTTGAGCGGAAGCAAAAATTAGTTTACAACATCACAGCCCTCCCAGGTTATAAAACATGTAAAGGTATATGAGGCTAGTCATCCTTATTAGGAGCACGCAAAATTAGGCTCTAGATCATGTGATTAAAGTAAATAGGACATAGGTCAAAGAATACTTGCCTTCCTCAGCAAAAACTTGCTCAGGAACTTCCCAAGATGGATTATCGTCAAACTCGGACGGAACGTCGGCTACACGTTGCATACATACAAGCAATGAGTATAAACTGACTAAAACAGTACACCAAACATCATGAACAGAGGTTAAAAAGGTTTTAGAATTGATCTACACTTTATTACGATTCCGTAGGTTCAAGAATCGTTCAAAACGGAGTTAAAACGCAAAAGATATGAATAAAACAAGTTTAAAGGCTTAAAACAGAAAGAATTTGAAATTCCAGGGGCTAAACTGTGAAAACCTGGACCTATCCGTAAATAAATAGGACCGCGGGTTGATTTAGAAGAAGTACAGGGTCTTTCTCGCAAAACCTCCGCGCTGACCGGCTTGACCAGGACCGCGGGTTGATTTTCCAAAAGTTCAGGGTCTAAACCGTAAAGCCAGGGACCTAGATCTAATAAATCTGGACCGCGGGTTAATTTCCAAAAACCCCAGGGACTCTTTAGCAAGAGTGCGGCGCTGACCGGTATTGACCGGGATCGCGTCTCACGGTGGCCGTTGGATCTCGATCGGACGGCAGGAAAAGGATCGGGGCGGTGGGGAAAGAAGACCGGCGACGGGGCGACCGGCGGCGACCTTCGGCGCGGCGGAGACTCGCCGGAGAAACGCGAACTCCGCGGTTCCGGGGCCTAGAGCTAGAGGGACCGGGCGCACGGGCAAGCGGGCGGCGGTGCGAAGCGGCCGGAGGGGTTCGGGAGGCGGCGCAGCGACCGGAGGCGGCGGGCGACGGAGCGGGGTGGTGGAGGAGCTCCGGCGAGCAATTCCCGCCGAGGTAGGGCGCGATTGAGGACGGGATCGGGTTAGTTAGCTTCCATACCTCGATGCGAAGGCGCGGGTGTAGGTGTGGACCACGGTGTGGCGGCAACGGCGGTCGGCGTCGTGAGGCGGCGTCCGCGGCTCTCTGCGGGGACCGGCGGCGGCGCGGTGGGCAACTAGGGCGGTCTAGAGCTCGGGCGTTCGATGGCTAGGGCCTCGGGGTGGCCGCCTTTATAGCCCGGACGCCGAGGCTTGCGGAAGGGGAAAAAAGGAAAGGCGACACAGGGCAAGGAAGGTCCGAGCTCGGCCGGACTTGTCCGAGTTCGTGTCGCGTACGGCGCGGGCGAGAGCAGGGAAAGGAAAGTGCAGGCGCGGGAAAGGAAGGCGGAGGCGGCGCGGGAACCCTCGGGCGGGGTCGGGATGCAGGCGCGGAATAGAGTCCACGGCGCGGGGACTTGCTCCGTCGGCGTCGGACCGAGAAAAGGAAAGGAGGGAGAGGAGGGCGATGACGGGTGGGACCGGGTGTTAGCGAGAGGGAGGGCGCGGCGTCTGCGGGAGGGAGCGGCGGCGGTCTGCTGGGCCGTTTCGGCTTGGCGGGCCGCGCGCGGGGAGGGGCGCCGACTGGACCGGGCGGAGAAAGAGGAGAGGGGAAGCGGGGCCGGCTGGGCTGGGCCGCGGGATGAAAAGGAGAAGGGGGGAAGAGGGAGCTGGGCCGCGGGGAAGTGGGCCGCGCGGGGGAGAGAAGAAGGAGGAGGGGAGTTGGGCCAGCGGCGGTTTGGGCCCAAAGAGAGGAAGAGAAAGAAAAGAAATTTTCCTGAGTTGTTTGAAATTTGAGAAATTTTGGAGAGATGCAAAAGAGTTTAAATTCAAACTTTGAACACTGCAAATCACCCAATAAAAATATGCAAAGACATGAGTGCTCAAACATGTGATTCCTATGATTCTTTTTAATTAATTAATTTGAAATCTCCAAAAATCAAATAGGTGTCATGTATGATCAAACAATATGAACAGATTAAATTGGTTCCAAATGATCTTGTTTGTGGTAAAATTTAGGGTGTTACAACTAGATAGGACAAGCAAAAAAAAGTGGCTCATCTAGTTTCTCATGTCAATCCTATATATTCCTATCACTAAAATATCTTGTTACCATTGAGAAGCCATTTTGCTAAACATTTTTCTCATAGGGTTTTAGCTCCACTAGAAAAACCATTTCACTGAAGAAACCCGAGCCCAAGCAATTTTAGGAGGTGGAGCGCGGCGCTAGATCCAAGTTGTTCAGGTAGCTTAGCCACCCTTTGGCATAATCAACTAAGGGGTGGCAATTTGCAACAAACACATATGTGTTGGAACAACAAAATTCAAGTGGCAAGTGATGATTTTTTTTTTCAATTTTACCTTACTAGGAAATTTTTTGTTCTCAAATTTTCATCTTTTCCCATAAATTCTTTGTATGTGATATGTTATTCCAATTTAAAATCATAATCATTAGCAAGCAATTTTTAAAACAAATCCATTGATATCAATTCTGTAGCATATAATTTACATAATATTGAACAATGATTTTGGTCAAAGTGATATCAATTCTTTGTTTCAAATATTAGGTGTGCACAATACTTTTATTTATAACCTTGTTTATTAATTATATTTCCAATTTTAGAGTTTCTTTCAAACTAGGTATCGGCCATTGCCTCAAAATGAGAGTACATAGTACATATACACATGTTGTCCACTTGGAAGTAAAGAAAATTCCTCATGTTCTGCTACCATTATGCTATTCCAATGAGTAATATCAAAGGCCTCAATTAAGTGCCACATAGAAATTTTAACTTCTGTTGTCTATGCAACATCTATTGTATATATACAACGCATTAAAATAGTCATTATTATAAGGTCAAGACGACTCAAGGAAGGTCACAACGTCATATGGGTCCCAAGGCGAGGAGGGCTTAAGGGAGGTCAACTCATCATATGGGTCCCAAGGTCAAGATGACTCAAGGAAGACCACCACGTCATACATGTCTCAAGGCGAGGACGGCTTAAGGGAGGTCAGCACCTCATATGGGTCTCAAGGTCAAGATGGCTCAAGGAAAGCCACCACATCATACATGTCTCAAGGCGAGGACAGCTTAAGGGAGGTCAGCACATCATATGGGTCCCAAGGTAAAGATGACTCAAGGAAGGCCACTACGTCATACATGTCTCAAGGCGAGGAGGGCTTAAAGGAGGTCAGCACATCATATGGGTCCCAAGGTGAAGATGACTCAAGGAAGGCCACCACGTCATACATGTCGCAAGGCGATGAGGGCTTAAGGGAGCTTAGCACATCATATGGGTCCCAAGGTAAAGATGACTCAAGGAAGGCCACCATGTCATACATGTCTCATGGTGAGGAGGGCTTAAGAGAGGTCAGCACATCATATGGGTCCCGAGGTAAAGATGACTCAAGGAAGGCCACCACATCATACATGTCTCAAGGTGAGGACAGCTTAAGGGAGGTCAGCACGCTGTATTGGTCCCAAGGTGATAATGACTCAAGGAAGGCCACCACATCATACATGTCTCAAGGTGAGGAGGGCTTAAGGGAGGTCAGCACATCATATGGGTCCCAAGGTAAAGATGACTCAAGGAAGGCCACCACGTTATACATGTCTCAAGGTGAGGAGGGCTTAAGGGAGGTCAGTACATCATATGGGTCCCAAGGTGAAGATGACTCAAGGAAGGCCACCAAATCATACATGTCTCAAGGCGAGGAGGGCTTAAGGGAGGTCAGCACGTCATATAGGTCCCAAGGACAATATGACTCAGGGAAGGCCACCACATCATACATGTCAAAAGGCAAGGAGGGCTTAAGGGAGGTCAGCACGTCATATGGGTCCCAAGGTAAAGAGGACTCAAGGATGGTCACCACGTCATATGGGTCCCAAGGTCAAGAGGACACAAGGATGGTCACCACGTCATATGGGTCCCAAGGTCAAGAGGACACAAGGATGGTCACCACGTCATATGGGTCCCAAGGTCAAGAGGACTCAAGGAAGGTCACGATGTCTTATCAATCCATAGCTCAAAAGGAGCCAAGAACAAAGGCCACCTTGTCATATCACCATTGTAAGGACTTAAGAAAGACACCGACATCTTATGGTTCTCGAAGCATGGAGCACTCATTGAAGATCATCACATCAGACAACCAACAAAGCACCAGTGAAAAAGGTAAAGTGAATAAAGTTAAGCTCATGTTATGGAAATCTAGTATAATATGGTGCCTTTATTTTTTTAGAAAAAAGTGAGTAGAAATTATTCTAGATTCTAATTTTGATCTAATATCAGTGAAAATTTGAATTGATAATATTTATCGTGCGAGAAAACACATACTCCCTTGGTCCAAAAAAATTTGTACCTCCAATCAATATATGATGAGACAGGGAATATACTATTTTCAGATTTGTTTTAGACCAACCTATATTTCATATTTATTTTCAGACTTGATCTAGTTTGTAGAGAAAATATTTGCATCTACGACACAAAATAAGAAATATATTTTATTATGAATCTAATAATACAAGTTTAGGATAAATCTATAAATAATTATATTTTAAAACAGCAGGGAGAAATTTTCCAATAAATATGACAAAATAACTCCTAAAGATAATCTGAATTTGAATAGAACAAGATGTTTTAGTCTAGGGACATTTCTTAAATATACACTACGTAATAGCTAGAGGATTATTAAATGTTGCATTATGCTGTAGGCCCTTAAATTTGCACGTCCTTGAGGATCTCAAGTAGTGGAATATTTATTTATGTGGCTTGAATTACTTGTTTTAGGTGGCAGGCATCGGCATGACCATGTTCATCAGAGCCACAGCCACAGCCACGGCAACCAGCTCGCAGATGTTTTCTTCTTTCACGACGTCCTTCGTCCAGGGTCCGTGATCACGCCGACCATCCCACTGACCACCTCCCTTCCACCCCTGCTACATCGCCATGAGGCTGCCTCCCTCCCGTTCTCCACCGAGCGCTTCGCCGACATCGTTGCCTTGTTCGCGCCAGCGTCCCTCGGCATGGCCGATGAGATGCGGTGGACGCTGGACACCTGCGAGCACCCGCAGCCGCTCCCAGGCGAGAAGGCCGGCTGCGCCACCTCCCTGGAGTCTCTCGCAAGGCTCCCTGCCGCCCTCCTGGGCACACGCAACATTCGCGCTTTCTCCGGCGACATGCCCATCGATCCTGCGGGCACGCCGGCGAAGCGGGGGAGGTACAACGTGACGGCCGTAGTGAAGCTCTCCGAGTCGCCGACGGCGGCGACATGCCATGACCTGACATACCCCTACGCCGTGTTCTACTGCCACACGACCAACCCGGCGGCCACGTACAAGGTGACGCTGGTGGCGCAGGACGGCGGGGCACCGGCTATGGAGGCGCTGGCCGTGTGCCACCTAGACACGTCCCTGTGGAGCCCCAGCCAGCCGTTCTTGGCGGCACATAATCTCAAGCCAGGTGAGGTAGCGGTGTGTCATTTCCTGTCTAAGCTCAGCATCATCTGGGTCCCCGGTGAGCAGCAGGGAGGCGCACGGGACACCCAGTAGAACTCAAAGCACCAGACCTACGTTGAACTGTGTGGCAGACTGGCAGTAGTTTGTAACTGTGTGGTAATTTTGATGAACTGTGTGGTAACTGGTAAGTTTGTAACGTTGGATCTATACGTGGCTCTAGTACTACGTAGTACGTACTACTGCTAAATAAAAAGCTGCGTTTGTGATTGTAATTTATTTAAGCAACAAGTTGTGGTAGAAGTTCAATGTTTCCCCCACCGGCCTGTGTGTCCTATACGGGTATCTGGATGAAATATAATGTATACCACTCAGTCTCCCGATCCCAACCCAATAATCCTATTACATATTTACAGTGATTTATAAATTTCTGTTTTGGATTATTGTAAATGAATAACACTAAACTGGATGCGATGTGCAACTCACTGGATGAGCTCGTGTCGGATGGTTGTTTGCTGATGCTATAACGCGAAAAAACTAATACACAAGTCATGCATTGATCTCAGATTACCACGAGCTTACCTAGCTTGTTTTGAGTTTCCCTAAAATTTGGCAAAAACATGCTCCTTTTACTCCCTTGAACTAATTCTGGGTCAAGATGAGAACTTTATAGTATATCTTTTTGGATGACCTTCTGTAAGTAGAAAATGTAATCCTAAAGTTCTGTAAGATTTTAACAAGGTTTGATCAAGTTTGAAACAGTTTTCAAAAAAAGGATAAAGGTTGTTTTTCACGTAGCAGTTTTATGGGTGTTCAAACACCGGATCATCCGCTGCCCCTAACTTGATCCTTTTGACTAAAATTTTGTAAAGTTGTTCCTTCAAATATTGAGCTCCAGCAAACATTTTTATGATTTTTGGAACAAGTTAGTTTAGGGTTTCGTATGTTCTTTGGAAGTCATTCAATCTGTGAACAGGAGAGTGTAGTGCACAAACACCGAATCATCTGGTGCCCTTCAACTCCTCTGTTGCGCTGAAAATTTGTGGAGATGTTAAAAGTATGAGTTAAAAATAAAATATTTTTACCTAAACGTTTTCTACCCACCTATGTGTCCACAGTTGGATCCAATCGAGGACCCTGTTGCACCAGAAAACCGGTGGGCAGTATCCCCAGCAGGCAACACGGTGTATGTGGACGTAGGGGTCGCTCCTCCTAGATGCGGCTCCCGATCGGCTAATCAGCTAGCCGATCGTTGGCGTTGGTGATTGGGCGATCAATGGCTGTGGTGGTGATGCGGGCGTCACTACTACAATAACTTGCAATAGGAACGGTGCAAGAACCCCCAACAGGAATGGTTTTACGAAATGTTCCTACTCGTGGGTTCCTATAGTGAAACCCGCTGCAGGAACGGTTTGTGCAGTATCTTTAGCAGAAGCAGCTCATATTTGAGCCGTTCCTACTGAATACCATACAAAAAACGGTTAAAAACATGCACCGCTTCTGTTAAAATTTTCAGGAGGAACGGCTCACGCCGTGCACCGATCCTACTGTGAACTAGAAAAAAAAAACAACCATCGCCCCTGCGCAGGCAGCCGCAGCTCCCACCGCATGCTGCTTCTACTTTTGCTTCCACCTCTGGAATGCATGGGAGGAGCCGGAGTCCGGCGAGGTCGTCGTCATGAGCTGAAGGTGATGGAGTCCTGCTCCAGGAAGTAGGTGGACCACATCCCCCACCAGTATGATGTTGACGCCCGTGCCCGTCAGTGTGGCCATGCCGCCGACCGCCGACGCGTACACGACGCCGAGCACCACAGCCTTGGAGAAGCGCTGGACTTGGCGCGCCTCCGAGCCTCGGCTGCCCTCTAGCTCGTCGCGCGGGAGCCACTGCAGGATCCCCGTTGCCACCGGCATCATCATGACGGTGCATGGCGTGTTGTGGATCCACATGCTCATGAATATGGTGGTGCCGCAGATGCCCAAAAGCAGCAGGTGCGGCTTTACCGGGTCGCCGCAGAAGAGCGCCATGATCTGCACGCAGGTGAACCTCGAGGTCCAGATGGTGAAACGCAACCTGCTGGGGCGGACGTGGTACCTGGCCACCGGCGAGCTCACCAGGTTCGACTACGGTGAGGGCCGGTTCGGCGGCGAGCCCTGCTTCATGCCCACCAAGGGCGCACCCGCACGCGGCGAGGACGACGGATACATCCTCTCCTTAGTCCGCGACGAGCGCGCCGGCCGCCGTCGCCGTGCTGCTCGGTCACCGTGCCAGCCCGCAGCCGTCACGCTGCCGTAGCCGCGCCGGCCCGCCGCCGTCGCCGCGCGGTCATCGCTGAGCCGCTGCCGCCGTCGAAGTTGTGCAAGGACGTACATAAAGGCAGAGAGAAGATGGGGAAAGAAGGATGGGGAAGAAGTACTGTTCGGAGTAGGTGGCGATGGGAGTAAACAAAACAGTATGTATGTTTTGATTTTCGCGCCAGATCTATTGAAAAATTTCAGGTCCCTAGAGTTGGAACGGTGCATGCGGTGCACCGATCTTGCAGTTATATTTTAAAAGATGAACTGTTCCTGTAAATAATTTACCAGAAACGAGTGGGAAAACAGCAGGAGCGGTGGACCTTACCAACCGCTCCTGCTGTTGCTTTAGCGGGAGCGGGTGGACATGTCCACCGCTCGTGCTGTAGGGAGCACAACAGGAGCGGGTGGTAAAATCCACCGCTCCTGCTGAATGAGCTCTGCAGGAGCGGTGCACCTTACCAACCGGTTCTGAGCGGTGCACCATGTGGGACCCACCATGGGCACAGCAGGAACGGCCCTAAATTGGAGCCGTTCTTAGTGTTATTTGGGTGGTGTTCCCGTAGCGGGCTTTTACAGTAGTGCGTGCCACCCGGCTTGACCTTGCAGCCGGGGAGGTTTGCGTGCGTGTGCATGATCAGAGGATCGCCCTGCAGATACACAGACAAGTTAACAGGCGTAAAATCCTAGCCGATCGCGAGGATCGGCTCATACGGGCCGATCGTCTCCTTGTTACCTGTCAGGTTAGTTCATCGGCAAAACGCAAACAAGGAGACAAAAGAAGTATGGAAAACCTATCTAAATGCATGACATAACAGATCTACATAGCCAAGTCGGTTTCTAACTAGGACCTCCAAAGAAATCCATCTAACTAGACAGATGCATATTACGACAAAATAGATAGGGTGCTCGATGTACGCTCATCTATCGGCAGGATCGTCTCCTTGTTTCCTGTTAGGTTAGTTCATCGGCAAAACGCAAACGAAGAGACAAAAGAAGTATGGAAACCCTATCTAAATGCATGATATAACAGATCTGCATAGCCAAGTCGGCTTCTAACCAGGACCTTCAAATATGTCCATCTAACTAGACAGATGCATATTACGACAAAATAGATAGGGTGCTCGATGTACGCTGATCTATCGGCAGGTCACGAGCACACGCTGCGACGACTTGTCGTGGATTGTAAGAAGTGATTAGGTAGCGTGCAACGAGCTACATTTGAACCGATCTATAACATGAAGCACAGATACATAAACAGATCGATAAACATGCAAAGGTAAAGACAGATCTCGCGGCAAGCTAGGCTTGGCACAAGGTTCGTCTGGATAAACGATAGATCTCGTGTCGCTCGGCACGAGATTCATCGGGATAACTAATGGATCTCGTGCCGAGCTAGGCTCGACCCGAGATTCATCATGGTAACTAGCAAACCATGCCATAAAAAACGCTTCAGTACACGATCTGCCAGGCGACTAACGGCCTAATGCCCTAACGAAGTAAATCATTAGAGCAGCATGACGATTAGCGGTGGCGATGCACCGAAAGAGAGGTGATGAGATACATAGCTGCTTGGGGCATAATGTCCGCATGCTTTATTATGAACAAAGGGTTACATACATATAGCCCAGAGGCTTGGCCCTCAAGACAACTCTTTGCTAAGACGGACTTGATCTCTTCCCTAAACTAATAAATGACAACTCAATAGTAATTCTGGAACTCTATTATAAGATAACATGATCTGGACTCTTCCTCTTATTGATCCAGATCTTCGTGCAGCTTCTAAATATCAGCTGAAACATGCCGTATAATTGTGGCAGATTCTAATCGTCATATTGTTTCGGCTAGTTTCGTCGATTCTGAGCTTATCTTGATGTGATTCCAGTGGTGTTGGAAAGCTTATCTCCTTAGCTTTCCATCCATATGCCGAACGTCCAAAACGGAGTCCGTATGTGGCCTGGGCGCCCGTTTTCGTGCGGCCTACTACAACAGTCCGAACCAGCTTCGCGATTAAACTGGGCTTCAACATGGATTAGACCTGTGATTCCATCTCAGCTTGGGCCTTGAATACTCGCTTAACATTATATTTGGCCAAACTTATGATATGAGCCCGGCCAAGTAGAATCCATCATCATGAGCTTCTTCTGACACTTTGGCCTGACTAATCTAAGTCAAATTTCGGTGTCAACGCATGCCCCCCAAGTTTGACCAAATATATCAGAACCTCTTCCATGTATCCGCTGGAAAATCCCTCAAAGATGGTCGGCTTTCACCTTGTACTCCTTATGCCTATGATCTTGCCCCCCGAGCCGATGCATCGGCTTCTCATCAGCTGATATTATTGATCCTCAACTTGAACCCTGAAGCATCATCATTTTTTTATGGCCGATTGCCTAAATCGGTCTTGACCTTTTCCCTTTGCATCGAGATTAGCCGATGATTTGTGATTGTTGATGGTGACCATGCCATGATGATGATGCCCATCAGCCGAGTGGCTAGCAGTCGATTCTCGATCTGAATAATAATGTGAACTCCGTAAATCACCTACAAAACAATCACTTGCCGGACCGGCACTACAGAGAACACTATGAATCGGCTAAAAGCCGATGGATCATATTTGGTTAGACAAAAAAGTCATGCAAATAGACCCAACAGGAAGGATAAACATCTCTTCCTCCACAAAAATATGTTATGTCATACAAGGAGTGAGTGTAAGCTTCCAGGTATGTTTAAAAGCATTTACAAATGCTAGCATATGCATACAATGAGGGTTTAGCATAAAAACACCGCATAGAAAAGCTCAGAGGAATATATCTATATTAGAACATGAGCAAGCAGTTTTAGGATTTTCAAAAAGCATCACCGCTTAGCCCAACCAACTAGCACGATAAAGTATGATAAGCAGAAGCTAGCAAGTATCTGCCCAAGTGAGCTTTTCCGATACAAGGATCTTTTAGCAAGCCTGATTACTCATGCTCTCTAGGTCTTGCAGGTTAAAACATATTTAAAATTGAATTTCAAGCAACCTTTCATTATGTGCCAGGGGTTATTTGCTTGTCATGCCACTTCTTACCAACCAATGCTAAGCCTAGGTCTATTGAACCATCAGAAGCTTAAAGCAAGGTTTTGGTCATTCACAGCCTAGTCCAAGTTCATGCCGAAGTGCAATAGCAAACAGTCTCAAACTAGATCAGTGAGACAAAGCAAATCCACCTGGATCTTTCAATATAGCATACACATGGACATCATTTAAATTTTAATTGAATTCAGCACAAGATTACCATGTAAGCAATGAGGTTTAAGCTGATGTAATTGATTCCAAGGTAAAGGATCTAGCTACCAGGCAGGTACAAGATAGCAAAAGCAAGACTAACCTACACATACTAGTAGCCAAGTAAAGCGGTGACCATGTTTCAGATTTTCAAAGAATAAAAGCCATGCTCAGCATTTGATATTCAACATATTCAAATGAGCTTAAATACACATGGTCAACAGCATCCACACCTCAAAGAATGTACACGAACCACAAGTAAAAGCTATTAAACATACATGGAAGCTGGTGCAAGTGACGAGTGAATATAGTGCATGATAATGAAATTGGGGGCTTGAGTCTTACCGGTCGAATTGGCTAGACGAATTGATAGCAATAATCTCATCGCAACTATTGGCTATTTGGAAGCCGAATATCCTTAGCCTGCAGTAGATCAGTGAAGCATATAATAGAAATAATACGTGCTAACCTTAGGGTGCAGTTGATCTGAAAACCGATCAGCAAATTGTAGTCCTATTCTCTGTCGAGGCAGCCAGAGTAGCTGGCGACGCCGCTGGAGCATGATGGCTGGATCGATCGGCTGAGGTGTAGATGTTTCAGCACAGGAACCGAAATAGCTGTCGGTGGTGGTGACAGCTTCATGGTCTTCTGTCTTGTAGTCTTTAACTGCCCCCCGAGTGAAAGTGCTTCCCCTGTTGGCCGATCACATAGATTAGCCTCAACTTCCCCGAACGAATCTGGACCATTGGCAGCAACCCACAGGCAAGGGCCAGCGTGTCGTCGTTGCACGACGACCTCCGTGATGAAGCCGATGTTGATGCAAGAACCGACATTGATGTATGAACCGATGGGCAGTGACTCCAGTTATTTCATAAGCCTTTGATTCACCTATGCAGTCACTGAAACGAGAATCGGACGACGCCAGTCACCAGAGCAAGAGCCAGAGTGAGGGTCGCGCTGGTCGCCGAAGCACGAGCCAGAACAGATGCCACGCCGGTCGATGAAATGATAGCCGAGCGGGGGCGGCTACGGCCGCCGGAGCAGAGGACGGAGTAGGAATCGTGCCGGTCGCCGAAGTAGGGGCCGGAGCAAGAAGCCGTGCCGGTCGTCAGATTAGGGGGATGCCGGAGCGGAGATCGCTAGGACCGTAGTCGCCGATCCATTGGTGCTGATGCCGACAGCACCACGACAAGCACGCCGAGGTGTAGCACACACGCTCCATATGTGCAGCACGTTGGCCCCAGCCATGCAAGATATGGTTCCCACGGCGCCCTTCACTGCTTGCCTCCACAGATGTGCACCGTCTACGTTAGCGGAGGCTAGAAGATCGCGTTGTGCGCCATGGCTGCTGCCACCATCTCCCCATCCTCCCTTATGGCCACCTTGTTGGCCGGCAATACCGCCGCGGTGTCGTTCACCACGTCCCTGATGAGCCTGACCTTGCTATCGCCTTCTGACTATGGCTTCGTGTTTGTCTCTGCCACCTGTTGCGCGGCGGGCCGCCATGCTGCCGGAGACGTTACTGCTCAACCCCGTCGCGTGCATCTCCACGGACTGCACTGCTGCCGCATCGGCGAGGCCTACCGGCTTGTCGTCCGCCGATTTCTGTGCTGCTGCTTGGAACGCCTTGCCGATGGTGACTGCATCACGTCCTCCGTGACTTCCCGATCTGGCACCAACATAGTGAACTATGCCATCATCGTTGTGCACTGGTGCCGGAGTTTCGCGGCATCCTTCCGCATTTGATTTTCTTCATCCCCTCGGCCTCCCATCCCTTAATTCAGAAGCCGCCGAATCTTCAACTATTGACAAGGCATGCAGGCTATGCCCCCAGAGCACCTGTCCGAAAGGTTCTTGGACTGGTTATAGCAAGCCTCCAAAAACTAAATCGTCTACTTCCTTTTCTGAGCGATGCAGATATTAACCGATGCTCTTGACCCCTCGAAATCTTTCAGATATACTCAGCAAATATTTTCCCTTCTCCTCTGAGCATAGTGTCATATAGTTTGCAATCCTCATCACAATTATCGGTGACCTTAGGATGAAGTCGGTCTAAAATCCAATCAACAGATTGTAGTTTGAGGAGTTCTTCGAACGCTTTGTCGGGGAGCCGGAGTAGCCAATGATGATAGTGCCGAAGGAGCAGAGTGCCAGCATCGATCGACCGAGGTGCGGTCTCCCCAGCATAGGAGTTGAAGTAGTTGATGTCGATCATGTAGTAGGGATATAGGTGGCCAGGTTGACCGGCTGACGTAACGTATGCTTCGCACAGGAGCCAAAGTAGCCGATGGCGATGGCGCTGTAGAAAAGTTGATGGCTAGGTCGTCCGGCTGTAATGATGGCGCTAGAGACATGGTGACTTAATAGTTTTTTTTTGCTTTGTGGTCCTGCTCCTTGAACTCGATGGTTAAACATCGGCACTGTTGTACATGCTACACCCTCTTCATGTCACTAGTATCCATCTAATGTCCTGTGCATAGCCGATGGTGTTGCATCAGCTGTTCTTCCATACTATAGTCTCTCGAGGCAGCCTTCCTTGCCCCCCAAGCGCAATCGACAGCGTGACACTAATAACTTTGTAAAATTGAGGCAGGTCACCTTGCCCCCCGAGTGTAGTCGATGGCACAATACTGTTAGTTCCGCAATCCTAAGACAAGTCACACTACCCTTTGAGCGAGAGTACCTTTCCTCATATGCTGAAAAAGTGTGTGCTCCTTCGTCGATGGACCACATTTACCGGCATTGGCTTCTTTTGTACAGTTGCTACATGATCTTGTATCTATTAGGAGCCGATGATCTCGGCGGCCATCTTGTTGACGCCTGGGCGTTGCATGCAGACGCGGTGCTGACAAAATAATATCTGAATTTAAACCAATGCCCGGCGTAGCAGGCTCTTGATGTTTCTGTGGATGTATTTGCCTGTGGTAACAGACGTCCACATACAAAGGCCGTGATGCTGGTTCAGGCTCTTTCCATGGCTCGAGTTCCTGGATGAATCATGCACGTACGTCTTGCTCTGCTCACCATGTCTTCTCCCATTTGTATTATATACGGCGTAGCGTATATGATACCTCAGCGTACCTCGTGGCGATGCCATCTTCAGGATTGGTGGGCTGGTGGTTTCGATGCCGGTGCAGCTACAGTTCCATGGTGGTGACGTGCTTTTCCCCGTCGGCTGGTGCACAGCTATCTCCCTGGCGCAGCCGTATCAGCGGCTCCTTGTATTATATCCATCTGTCTATCAGAATTTAACAGCTGACCGAAACCGTGCAGAACTAGATCAACCAAGGAGTGCTGATATACGAACGAGTAGCACCTTTGCTTGACTCTGATATCAAAGCACTACAACGAGAAATTGCTGACTTGAAGGCTGCTCGCTCTGCCGACACAACTGGTAAGCGAGATCCTCTATGTGTTGAGTTTGTGTGGTTGTGACATTTTTGCTTCTGACTCATGTCATTCGATTACTATAGCTGCGTCCAAGAAAGTGAAGGTCCTGGAAGACACCCACACCCAAGAGATCAACATACTGAAGGAGAACTTGGCGCAGCAGCAAGCATTGTATCAAAGCATTGTGGCTGAGCGAGATGCTGCTCAGGATATGACCGCCAATCTGAAGAGGCTTGAGTTAGAGAAGAAAGGGCACGAGGTAACCCGCCAAGAGACCCAACTTGCATATTCTTTACTCGATGAGGCCTATAAACTCTAAAAATCCGCAGGACGAGACACTGTGCCATGACCAAGACGCAGCTCGACTACAAAAGGAAATTCAAGAACTCCGAGAATCCCGAGGCGCTTATGAGAAGTCCTTCTGTGAGGCATCGAGTTCATTGACCGCACTGCAAACGAGCCATAAGTTGTCATTGGACGAGCTCAAAAAGAAGAATGCCGAGCTGATTGAAGCCGACCAGAAATAGGTCACTATCCAGAAGGAGAACGTGAATCTAGATAAGGTGTTGTCGTTCACTCGGGCCGCTCTCAAGGAGAAGTGTAGCGAGCTCGACCTTGCAAAGCACAATTATGAGATTTCCAAGAAGAACTGTGGGAAGTTCAGTGATGCTCTTGAGAAAGCCAAGCATGCCGTTGGTTCATTATCTTCGATGATGATCACAATCCTGGACACCTTTGTCCCTAAGACCGGAGCTCCTTGAAACCGAAGTGAACGGGTGTCAACTCTCCCTGAAGGTGCTAAGAGACGATTTCGCGACAAGGTTAAGTTGGCCCTTCAATAAGCCCTAATGACATTGAAAGCTGCGAAGCCCGACTTGGCACTGGCTGATCTGACCAGGGTAGTAGCCTCCAACCCCGATGATTCGGCCATCGCGGCCTATGCTGATGAAGCATGCAGTGTTGTTGAACAGTTAGTTCGTGAACTTGATCTGTAAAATCCTTTTGCTGTATGGACCTGTATCGGGACCCTTTTGTGTAATCATGTGGCCTCCGGCCGAAGGTGAGTATATATGCTTTACTTTTGCTTTCGGCGCCTTTACTTAGTGCTGCCAAGTCCCACTGTTCTGCTGGGACCTCAGGTTGTCGGATGAATAACTTTGGCTTGGCGTGTATGTGAATCCTCCCGCTTTTGCTTAGAATTCTTGACTCTGTGTGATGTGAACCACTTGCTTTCGCCCACCAACGGACGCTGTAGCCATAATTCGACTGTCTGCTGCCCTTTTCTGTTCACGGTGAGTTGCGTGGTATGCTGACAGGTGGCATTTCAAAAGCTTCCGAGCGAGTCACCAAGTGATTTCTAGTGAGGGGGAAGGTGAAGCTCCCTTTCCAAGGTCCGCTCTGGTGCCTTCGTTCACAATGGCTGTGGATTCCTATGGTGTATGTGCTCCTATTGGTGTTGTTTGGCAGACATTGGATTTATAGATTCTATCTTTTGAGCAGCCAGGAAGTATTCGCCTCCATGCTGTGTTCCTTCTACCTGATCCCTAGTGCTGAGGCCTTCTTGTTACCGGTCTTGTGCTAGAAGTAGGATAGACAGCTTTCCTTGTATTGTCATATGAGCCCAAGTTGAAACCTTACTGTAATGCTGAATGTACTGAAGCCGACTCTTGTTTCTTTGCAACGTGCCAATAAAGGAAACTGATGTCATCTGAGAGTCCCCTGAGTGAGATACTGCGTCCTAAAGTCGATCTAGCTGCCCTGTATCGAGTAAACATCATGCCGAGTCATATAACACATATGCAGGGGATAGAGAACATCCTTTTAAGTCAATTCGCGAAACAGCCGACTGAAAATTGTGCCAAGGGATAGAGGACACCCTTCAAATGAGGACTGTGTAGGCATGTAATACCGAGCTGTAAGCCGTACAACGACCTAAGCCGATTGCCCCATTAATAGGGATAGAGAACACCCTTTGAGATGAGGACGCGTGGGCATGTAGCACCGAGCTGTAAGCCGTACAACGACCTAAGCTGATTGCCCCGTAAACAGGGATAGATGACATCCTTTGAGATGAGGATGCATGGGCATGTAGCACCGAACTGTAAGCCATACAACGACCTAAGCTGATTGCCCCGTAAACAGGGATAGAGGACACCCTTTGAGATGAGGATGCGTGGGCATGTAGCACCGAGCTGTAAACCGTACAACGACCTAAGCCGATTGCCCCGTAAACAGGGATAGAGGATAACCTTTGAGATGAGAAAACATAGGCATGTAACACCAAACCCGAGTTACTTCATAACCTGAGGCTGATTGCCGACTCTTGCAAACGAAGACGATAGATTGCAGAAAGTAAAAGAGCAGGAAAAGTAAAAGAAAAGATGAACAAAGAACTTGCACAAAGGACATGCATTCTTTCATTCAATGAGGACAACCATTCGAGTACAACTGAGGTCGAGTCGTTTTGAGGTTTCGACTATCATAACACGAGTACATCACACACACACGCTGCTTTGAGGACTATTGGCGGTTCTTAGCCTACCGGATTTTACTCCGCAAGCGCACGGAGACCGTTGTAGCCTTTCACCTGGGAGTATTCCAAGCTATTGTATTTATCCACAGGGAAGCATTGAGATAGAGATATTAAACCATCATTCATCCAGTTGCTACTACTCTTCCATGTCAACCGATAGCTAGGAAAGGTTGACACCAAACACCATGGCGTAAAAGCCAAGCACCTTTGGCAAGAAAACAGGTAAAGCTAGGAGGACAACGAGACAGGGACTGCTATACAGTCTTCTATCTCTGCTAGCAAACAAGCGCTATCCACGCTAAGGGTCGAAAGGATCTCAACAGAGTTATGACTTGCGTTGAGCGAAATTCCGGCGCCTCGAGGGGTCAGGGGGTAGATAGTAGACCACCGAAGGAGACTCGGCTAACGCCTAGGGCCTATCGAACGAACGGGCCTAGGATACACAGGCACACCACACGCTGTCACCGAGTGGGGCTACCAAGCAAATCTGCATGGATAGGCTGGCACGCTACAAACGTGTTCAAGCGAAGCTTGAACAACAATAGTTCATCCTTAGCTAAAGGAAAGGAACTAATCAGAGCCTAGCGTATAGGTTCGATTGTAACACCGGCAAGCATAACAACGATTAATCAATTCTAGTTTAGCACAACTCAGGCCTCGAACTTGGCATGCCTAAAAGGAAAAAGGTGCTAAAAAGCTACATACATACCAAGCGAGTAACTAACTAGAGCAGAAGATAAGTTCATAAAGTAGGAAAGTAAAGTACTTGCACTAGTTAATAATCGGAAAGTAATGCTCAAAATAGCAAATAAAATATATTACTGAGTACTTCCGATCGACTCTGATACAGCAGACCCTTCTCTAACTCCTAACCAAACACTATTTTCAGAGTGGAGGCACCTCCCTTGGGGTGCCTCCTAGAGGGAGGAAGAAAGAAATCACATGGTGATGGTACATTTTGGAGTGGGGGGAGTGCCCCTCTATTTATAGGACGAAGAAGGTCGGTGGGGGTAGCAAGTGGGTTGGTCGGGCGGCCACGTGGGTGGTCAGCCGACCATCACGGAGGTAGGCCGACCGTCCGATGCGCCGCCTCACTTCTCCAACGCCTAGGATGCCTTCTAGAAGTCGGTTTCTGTTGATACACATGCTGAACATGTTCGGGCGTCCAACATGGTGACCGTGCAAGCCAAGTAATGGGCCGGGCGGCCATTTGAGGTGGTCGGCCGGCCAAGCCTAGGGTCGGCCAAGCCAAGCCTTTCAGCAGTTCCTCGGCCCGTGTGGTGGCCTTTCGACGTTGGATTCGACTTGGGCTTGTTCCACCTTGTGTATTTGGGCTCTTGGTGACTTCCTTGGATAAATAAGATGAAGTATGAGGCATTTTGGGAGAGTGCATGGTCGGCCGGCCATGGCCTTGGTCGCCCGACCTCAGTCATGGTCACTCGACCACTCTCACAGCCCATGCATGTTGTCAACCTTGCGATAGCCATAACTTAAGCGTCCGGACTCCAAATTGAGTGAACCGAAAGTCCATTTCGATTGTTTCGACGAGATATTTGCAATGGCTTGGTCCATGAGGGCATTTGAGATACTTCATAATGATGTTATTTCCCATGCATTCTCAAGCCCTTTTATGTGATGATTCTCTCTTACTCCAAATGATGTTCTTTTACACATAATGTGAGATTCACGCTGTGATACATCAAAAACCACCAAAACTCATGGAATTTGTCAGTGTTAGGTAAATAATGCATGGAACATTATGTATACCCCATTTATTCACCGAGGGATTGACGGTCGAAATAGGAAAACAACGATCGTCAACAAGGACGCAGCTACTCACGCGTAGAACCTTCGAAGGAGCTCCACGAGTTCCCGACTGGAGTCCCATCCATCTGAGATAGCCGATATGACCCTAGCCGAGTAATTTTTGCGACGATGTACGGGCCCTCCCACGGAGGAGATAGCTTATGGCGCCCTGTACCCCTCAAGACTCTGCGAAGCACGAGGTCCTCGACTCAAAAAGCTCTTAGCCGCATGTTACACGTTCATGATAGTGGCGCAGGGTCTACTGATATCGCGCCCACTGAATCACAGTATTGAGCCGCTCTTCCTCAAGTAGGTCAATCTCCTCGACTCAAGTTGTTTCTACTTCGGCCATATCCTTGAACATGAGATGAGGTGCCCCAAAGGCTAAGTCAGCTGGCAACATGGCTTCTGCCCCATACACCATGAAGAAAAGTGTGTTCCCATTGAGGGCTCGGCTGGGTTGTGTTCACAGACTCTAGACTATGTATGGCCATTCCCTGATCCATTTGCCAGCTAGCTTCTTACTCTTGGCGTATACCTTCTTCTTAAGTGCCTCCAGAATCATGCCCTTGGCTCTCTCAACTTGACCATTAGCCCTCGGATGCGCCACAGAAACATACTTGATCAAGATTGACTTTTTCTCGCAGAAAGTGAAGAACTCATCGCCTGTGAAGTTGGAACCCAAGTCGGTGATGATGCTGTTGGGAATCCCGAACTGGATTACGATCTCCTCAATGAACTCAATTGCTTTGGCTGATGTTAGGGATGCAATAGGCTTGTACTGAATCCATTTGGTGAACTTGTCGATGGCCACGAGCACGTGAGTGTAACCTCCTTGAGCCCTCTTAAAAGGCTCGATCATATCTAGCCCCCAGCACGCGAAGGGCCACGAGACAGGAATGTTCTAAAGCTGCTGCGCCGCGAGATGATGCTGTTTGGCGAGGAACTGACATGCCTCACAATGCTTGACCAGATACGCTGCATCTTGCTTTGCTGTTGGCCAATAGAATCTAGCCTGGAATGCTTTCCTGACCAACGTCCTTGACGCTGCATGGTTGCTGCACTGCCTAGCGTGTATTTTCATCAGTAGACTCTTGCCTTGCGGTATGTCAATGCATTTCAACAAGACACCCGTGGCATCTCTCTTGTACAGATCGTCTCCAATTAGCTTGTAGGTGGCTGCGCGTCTGACTAACCGCTCAACTACTGCTCTGTCATCCGGCTGATCCCCGTCCCTAATGTACTTGATGATTGGAGTCCTCCAGTCGTCTAAGGCCACTTCCAAGTTCAAGACTTGCTGATCTGGTGCCTCTGACTCTTGCTGACTGACACATGGACGAAAGAGTTCATGCATGAATACTCCTGGAGGGATTTTGGCTCGAGAGGAACCAAGCTTAGACAGTAAGTCGGCGTCAGCATTTTTCTCGCGCTCGACGTGGTGAAACTCCAACCCTTGAAATTTGTCCTCCAGCTTGCAGACTTTAGCACAGTATTTGTCCATAGACTCTGTGGAATAGCTCCAATCTTTGTTGACCTGATTGATCACAACCATAGAATCATCATAGACCATCATGCGCTGGACCCCGAGTGAAACAACTATGCGTACCCCGTGAAGAAGAGCTTTATATTCTGTGGCATTGTTGGAGACCGTGAAAAGGATCCGCACCACATACTTTAGTTTCTCGCCCTTGGGGGATGTCAGCATGACTCCTACTCCAGCTCCCTCCAGCTTCAGTGACCCGTCGAAGTACATCTTCCAGAATTCCAGAGGTTCCGGGTTATCTAGCACTTGGTTTTCCATCTACTCCGAGATAAAGTCTATGAGAACTTGTGACTTGATAGCTGTATGTGGTCGGAACTCTATCTCGTGAGCCCCCAGCTCACACGCCCACTTGGCAATTCTCCCGATGGATTCTCTACTGTGCAGTATCTCGCCTATTGGGAACTGGGTGACGACGATGACCTTGTGCTCCTCAAAGTAATGTCGCAGCTTCCGAGCAGTGATAAGAACCGCATATAATAACTTCTGAACTTGAGAGTACCTTATCTTGGATGGACTGAGGACCTCGCTGATGAAGTAGACTGGATGCTGAACTTTCTGCGCGTGGCCCTCTACCGCGCGCCCTTTCGACTATCAATGCGGTGCTGACCACGTGAGTCGTGCATGACATGTAAAGTAGTAGATCTTCAGCTGGATGACTCGGTGTGGCCCGGTTCGGGGATTTGAGCACCGCGGAGTGGTCAGGAACTTATTGAGAGCCTCCAGGGCTTCCTCAGCTTCGGGTGTCCACTGGAATTTGTCCACCTTCTTGAGCAGTTTGTAGAATGGCATGCCCCTCTCACTGAGGTGCGAGATGAATCGGCTCAGGGCTGCCATGCACCCCGTTAGCTTCTGGACGTTCTTTTGAGACTTTGGGGGCTGCATCCGGAGAATGGCGTCAATTTTCTTCGGATTAGCCTCGATACCCCACTTGCTGACGACGAAACCGAGTAGTTGTGATGCCCCAGGCATCTCAAGTGCATTATCATCTTCATGCATGCATCATTTCATTATATAATGGCATGCATTTACATTCCATGATCAAGCTTGCTTAGTTGAAATGCAACTTGTTAAACCCTGTTTTTGCATGTGTGCTTCTATGTTTGTGCTCATAACTTTAATTGCATTGGGATCTAGGTAAACTTATGAGATCAAAAATGTAGACAAATATGAGTTGAACAACTTTTATAATTGGAGCCTGGTCATATACTGAATTTTTCATGGAGTTTTGGATCCCTTTTTACCAACATGAAAAACCAATCAAAACCTAACCTGCCTAGTAATTTAAAATTTTCTCTAACATACAAACATTTTTATGCAAAACTCCTTTTGAATAAGTTGTAGCACTTGAAATTCTAAGCAAAATTGTGAAAAGTCACCTTGGCTAAAAATGGCTAGAAATATGACTTTTGATTTTCCTAAGCAATAAAGGTCCACTGTCCAAATTGGGGGCTGCTAGGTAAATTCAAACTTAAATCATATTTCCACACAGATTTTGGTGTCAAACCTTTTGACACAGTTGTAGAGTTAAACGAGTAGAACATTTCATCCAATTGGAGTCTTGCCAAATTCGGCTTCTAAATAGGGAACAAAAGTGAATTTCCAATTCACCCCCTCTTAGACATCTTGATCCTTTCAATTGGTATCAGAGCAGAGTGCTCATTGGTTGAGGCTTCACCGCCTTGAGCAAGATGTCCGGTGGTGAAGGACCCCCTTCCGTGTTCGATGGCGAGGACTTTCCATATTGGAAGATCCGTTTGGAGTCCTATATGGAAGCCATTGACCCCCTTCTCCATCGTGTAGCCATCACTAGCTTTCCGGAGATAGCCGATAAGGAAAAGCCCACTACGTCAGAGCAAAATTACGAGAAGTGGAATGCCAAAACTTGTAATGTCCTCTTTCATGGCTTGTGCAAGGAGGTTTTCAACCGCATGAGAAACATCAAGGATGCTCACAAGCCATGGGAAGAGATTTGTGCGCTCCATGAGGGAACCTTGAGCGAGAGAGAGCAACGTCATAACACTCTAGGCAAGAAGCTAAGTGATTTTCGCATGTTCCCTTATGAAAATGCTAATCAAATGTATTCTCCCTTGAATTGCTTGTAGAGAAGATCAATGGTCTTGGCCTAACTCAAATCAAGGAGGATGATGTTGCAAGAAAGTTAATTGATCTACTTGATTGTGAAAAGTATGGCAACATCGTCACCTACCTTCACCAAACCGACCTCTCCAAAGCAACTCCGTCCGGTGTGCTTGGCAAGATCAATGCACACAAAATGTACATGAAGATGACACCGGATGTGGAGCCACCATCCAAGAAGAAGGATATTGCTTTCAAAGCAAGCTCATCTAAAGAAAAGAAGTCCATCACCAAGAAGATCATTGTTGAGGACAATAAAGAAGAAGATGAGCAAGAGGATGATGATAGTGATGATGAGGTGGTCCATGTTATGTGCAAAGTCACTTGTGCTTTGGGTCGCCTTGACAAGAAGGGCATTAAGTACTCCTCAAGAAAAAAGAAATTCTTTCCATCAAAGAAGAAGCTTGAAGAAATGGAGTGGTACAAGTGTGGCAAGCTTGACCATCTCTCCTTCCAATGCCGTAACAAGAAGAATATGAAGAAGAAGGAGAAGAAGAGCAACAAGCATGACTCAAGTGATGAGTCAAGTGATGATGAGAAGAAGCACAAGAAAAAGAATCCCAAGCCTTTCAAGAAGAAATTATTCAAGAAGAAGGGGAAAGCCTACATTGGAGAGTGGATGACGGATGAGGACACTTCAAACAACTCCTCATCCGATGCAAGTGATTGTGAAGATGAAGCGGTTGCTAGGCTTGCTATCGCTACTATCTCTACACCAACGCCAACTTCATCAACTTCTACTTCCACTCCACACCTATGCCTTATGGCCAAGGGTGACAAGGTAAAAACTTTTGATGAATCCTCTGATGATGATGACTTGCCCTCCTATGATAACTTGCTAGCTTAGTTCAAGAGCAAAACAAGGCAATTAGCAAGTTAAGTGCAAAGCTTGACAAGGCAAGAGTTGAGAAGAAGAATCTCATGAGCAAATGCAATGAATTAGTCACAAGCTATGATCATGGCAAGGTTGAGGAGATGAAAAAGAAAATTATCACCCTTGAAGAAATTAATGAGAAGCTCACTTCAAGTAACAAGCAACTAGTCAAAGAAAGAGATACACTTGATGATGGCTACAAGATGATCAAGAAGTCTCACACTGAGGAATCTCAAGAAATCAAAGAGCTAAATGAGACACTTGATGAAGTCAACAAGTGCTACCGAGAGTTGTCTACAACACATGAAGAGTTGTGCACAAGAAACCGCATTCTACAACTTCATAGCATTGAGCTTGATGAAACTAGAAAAGAGTTAGAGGCAACTCTACAAGAAATCAACTCAAGTCACAAGAGTGATGAATCCCCCAATGACATCAAGTCTTGTGAAAAGACATATGTGCCCAAGAGTGAGCATGAGAAGTTTGTGATTGAGCTAGAGAAATTGAAGAGCAAGATGAGTGAATCTCCCAATGCTCTCAAGGATCTCAAGTATTGTGCCCAATGCAAGAACAAGACTTCAAGTGAGAAGGAAACTAACATTCTCATCAAGCTCAAGGATGAAAATGAAAAGCTAAAACTTGAAGTAAAGAGTGCGCAATCCGATATGGCACATTGGTCAAAGGAAATGAGAAGTTCAATGAAATGCGATCATTCCAAGCCATGCACTTTGAAAGAAATGGACTTGGTTATCCACCATTCAAGGATACATGCAAGCCGGCACCCTCTATCAAGCTAGAGAAGCCAAAGTGGTGCACCGAGTGTATGACCGAGGGTCATTTCATATTTGTGTGCAGTGATCCTCCTAAGAAGCCCATCTCCAAGCAATTGAGAGCATTTGCATTTGATGCTCATTATGTGCTTCAAAGGAACTCTAAAGGGATAGTCAAGGCAACGTTTATGGGAAAGAAGGATGACACAAGGCCAAGCAAGTTGTGGGTGCCCAAGACACTTATTCCCAAGATTCCTAACCCAAATGCCAAGTGGGCACCTTAGCCAAAGCCTAAAGCACCTATTCTTAGATGGGTGCCCAAGTCTCAAGCTTGATTTGCTTGTGTGTAGGTGAACTATAAGACCGGTGGATCACATTGGGTGATGAATAGTGGTTGCACACAACATATGACCGGTGATTCCTGGATGTTCACCTCACTTAGTGGAGATGTGAAAGACTATGACAAGAGCACATTTGGTGACAACTCCAAGGGCAAAGTAGAAGGATAGGACAAGATTGAGATATCAAGTGAATATTCAATATCCAATGTGTTGCTAGTTGACTCATTAAACTTCAATCTCTTATCCCTTGGTCAATTGTGTGATTTGTGAACTTCAATCTCTTTGAACTTCTATCCTTCAGGCGATGATGGTATAATAGCAGAGAAGCGATCAGCGCTTTGAGGCCTTGATTCAGTAGCAGACTCAGTTACAGCAGGCCATGCTCCAGCAGCAGCAGCGTAGTGATGATGGATTTGCACAGATGCAGCAGTAGCAGACAGAGTCTTAGGCCCGGATACTTGAGATTGTACACACTCTTGTGGCTGAGCTTCGCATCGACACTTAGAGGTAGCTCGATGCATTACATCAGCAGTCCTAGGCTCCTCCGTTGCCTGCGACCTCTCAGTCTCAGCTGCCTCCCCCAAACCGGAGCCACAAGAGCCCTCTCTCCACCCTCAGCACTCTAAGTACGTCACATATGGACTTTCAATACACCGAGCTACTAGGGAGTGGCTTCAGGATGGACATGAGTCAGTTGCCGGCGCGTACCCTAGAGTTTGACTCCACTCCGCCAGTTCTGCCTAAGCTACCTGCTATCTCTGCTCCTTTAGTTCCTACTCCTGTTTCACAAGATCTCACTTCAAGGCAACCTCCCCATAGTACAGCAACTGCACCCAGTTCAGCAGTGACCGAGTTGTCCGCCACACGGCTTGTGCAGGCTTCTACTGATACACCATCGACGAATCCGAGCTCTCACACTGTATCTACTACTGGCTCGACGACGGCGACCACAGCTCCTGTGATGACAGCCGAGGCCACCCAGACCGTCTCTGCTCTGCCTGCACCTCCCAGTCAGCAGGCATCTACCGATGCACAACAGGCAGTTGACGAGGCAGCTGCAGAGTCCCCCGATGATGCCGACCTTGACTTCCACATCCGTGCGCCAAAGATGGGCTTTCCTCGCGGTACTCCTCCTCCGTCGGGCTCTTAGTGTTCTTCCTTTTTGGTGTTTGACACCAAAGGGGGAGATATTTCTTAGGGGGAGTGTTAGAGAGTGAGTAGAGCTAGGGGGAGTTAGCTTAGAGCTAGGGGAAGTTTGAGAGTCATATCTTTTGTTGTACGATGGGTGCTTATTTTGGATGTTGACCCACGCCATGACATTTGACTTTTAAGCTTGTCGGTTGTTGATCATGACTTTGGTCCTTGATTGTGCTTGACTTTATGTGCTTATATTCATGTTCTCTTTTGAGCTTTGTACTTTCTCGCTTTACTTTTCAAGCTCTGCCTTTGTGTTGTCATCAATCACCAAAAAGGGGGAGATTGTGAGAAACATGACCCTAAGAGATAGAGGTTTTGGTGATTAATGACAACCTAATTGCGTTACTAATGAGTTCATGACATGAAGGTGATTTATTTAATGCTGTGCTCATTGGTTAATGGAAAGAGACCCCTCCATCGGATTCAATTCCACATCTAATGAAGGATGGCCCTCAGATTGGAAGTCTAGCGTGAAGATCGAGCTTCATTAGCCCTAACTGCCGTAAAGTCAAAAGAAGGGCGCTTAGGATTTTATATGCTAGCTTTTAGATGCGCCGTACTATCAAGGGGGGTCAAGGTGAGTAGCTTGAACATCTTTTAAATCAGAAGTTTGCTCCACTCGAGTGCATCTTAGTCTCAAAGCTCAATCACTTCTTCATCGAACCGTCCGATGGTCCTACCATCAGTGTTTTCATTCACCCATTTTGTCAAAACCAAAAGAAACTTCCTGCAACTTCTTCATCTTTCAAAACTGTCCAAAATCAGTGTTTTCATTACCATCGGACCGTCTGATGGTTGCACCATCAGACCGTTCGATGGTCCATCGGATAGGTTAGACATGAAGCTGTGTCTAGGCTAGTTGCAGGCTATGTCCACCATTGAACCGTCCAATGGTTCCATCATCGGACCGTCCGATGCTCAATTGGACTAGTTGGACAGTGAGGGTTGCCACCGCTTGTTTTGTGCTTTTACGTGCATCGGACCGTCCGATGGTCTCTGGGCAGTGGCGCGAAAACGGGGGATTTGAAAAATATGTGCATCGGACCGTCCGATGGTCCTACCATCAGACCGTTCGATGGTTTGTGAAGAGAGCAGAATCGTACAGTAACGGCTAGTTTTTGAGCTCTCCTCTGTTTAAAGGACCCCCCTCCCTCCATTTCACACCTTTGCAACCAGGAAACACTCATACACCTTCAAAGGTCTTTCCACCACAAAAATCATCAACTCTAAGAGCTTTGGGCAAGAGACTTGAGAGAGAGAACTTCTTGAGTTGAAGTTGATTCAAGTGAAGCCAAGGCTAGTTACTCTTGGTGATTGCGATCACCTATACGACTGTGTTCGTGCCTTCCGCGAGCTCTTTGGAGATTGTGGGGGAAGCGGAAGAAGATCCTTGCGAGGGCAATTGTGAAGCGGTTTGGAGCTCGCTGTTCTAGAGTGGAGAAGAGCATCCCAAAGAGAGCGTTTGGTCCGCGGAGCAAGAGGGTAGCTTGACCTTTGCGAAGGTCACTTTGCCAACCCCACTCCTTACGAGGTTTGGGGCCGGGGATCCTTGCGAGAAACCCGCGAGAGCAAAGCCTTGCGAGAGGCACCAAACGAGGAGCAGGGGGTAGAGACCATGTGTCTCCCCGAACCTCAGGAAAAAGATCACCGAATCGTCTCTTCTCATTTACTTTCTGCATTAATTTCCGCATTTACTTTGTGCCTTTTCATTCCTAGATTTGCATGCTTGGCTATAGGTTGCAAACCTTTTGTTACGTGTAGAATTCTAGCCACACGATTAGGCACTGGGTGAATTGAGACTTGTGCGATAGGATTTAATTTCAAGTTTAGAAATTAGAAGTCCAATTCACCCCCCGTCTTGGACATCTTGATCCTTTCAAGGGTCTCGCGATGAGCGAAATTTCAGTGCCCTCGAGGGTCAGGGGATAGAAAGTTGACAACCGAAAGAGAACTTTTTTTATCACCTGCACATGAAGTCATCGATCACCGCCTCCTCGGTGATGCGGGGAATGTGATTCCGCATTGACTGGAACTTCTTCAAGTAAGAGCGGAGACTCTCTCCATCCCTGCGCTTGATAGTCTTGAGGTCCCACCGCTACACCGGTTTGTCAGAGAGGGACTAGAAATTGTTCACGAACCGAGCACAAAAGTCCTCTCAAGTGTAGATGCAATTGCTACGGAGGTGACGAAGCCACTAGAGTGCGTCTTGCCCCAGCACGATCGGAAGGTAGGCCGTCATGACATCTTTGCGGCCGCCTGCTGCCCTGGCCGCCATAGAGTACACAGCCAACCAGGCATCCGGGTCTTGCTTGGTCTCATACTTGTGGATATTGGACACTTTGAAGATCTAAGGCCATTCCACTTCACGTAGCCACCTTGTGAAAGCGGCAATCCATACTTTGCCTTGGTCTCGCACTGGAGCGCCACCGTCCGAAGCGTCTCCTGGTTGACGACACGGCGACCGAGGACGGTGGTCCCAATCGGTCGTACACGGAGTGACGTGGGATCAGGCTGTTGATAGAGCCCATGCCTGAATCCTTTCTACCATCATCCCTCTGACGAGGAATGGCATGATCTTGATCATACTCCTGGCGACGCCGCAGTTCCGCATCATGTCGTTGTGCGCACGAGTGTTGGCGGCTCATAGGCTACTGGATTTTACTCTGCAAGCACACAGAGACCTCTGTAACCTTTCACCCCGGGAGTATTCCAAGGTATGGTATTTATCCACAGGGAAGCATTGAGATAGAGATATTAAACCATCATTCATCCAGTTGCTACTACTCTTCCACGTCTACCGATAGCTAGGAAAGGTTGACACCAAACACCATGGCGTAAAAGCCAAGCACCGTTGGCAAGAAAACAGGTAAAGCTAGGAGGACAACAAGACAGGGACTGCTATACAGTCTTCTATCTCTGCTAGCAAACAAGAGCTATCCACGCTAAGGGTCGAAAGGATCTCAACAGAGTTATGACTTGCATCGAGCGAAATTCCGACGCCTCGAGGGGTTAGGGGGTAGATAGTAGACCACCGAAGGAGACTCGGCTAACGCCTACGGGCCTACCGAACGAACGGGCCTAGGATACACAGGCACACCACACACGGTCACCGAGTGGGGCTACCAAGCAAATCTGCGTGGATAGGCTGGCACGGTACAAACGTGTTCAAGCGAAGCTTGAACAACAATAGTTCATCCTTAGCTAGAGGAGAGGAACTAATCAGAGCCTAGCGTATAGGTTCGATTGTAACACCGGCAAGCATAACAACGATTAATGAATTCTAGTTTAGCACAACTCAGGCCTCGAACATGGCATGCCTAAACGGAAAAGGGTGCTAAAAAGCTACATACATACCAAGCGAGTAACTAACTAGAGCAGAAGATAAGTGCATAAAGTAGGAAAGTAAAGTACTTGCACTAATTAATAATCGGAAAGTAATGCTCAAAATAGCAAATAAAATATATTACTGAGTACTTCCGATCGACTCCGATACAGCAGACCCTTCTCTAACTCCTAACCAAACACTATTTTCAGAGTGGAGGCACCTCCCGTAGGGTGCCTCCTAGAGGGAAGAAGAAAGAAATCACATGGTGATGGTACATTTTGGAGTGGGGGGAGTGCCCCTCTATTTATAGGACAAAGAAGGTCGGTGGGGGCAGCAAGTGGGTTGGTCGAGCGGCCACGTGGCTGGTCGGCCGACCATCACGGAGGTAGGCCGACCGTCCGATGCGCCGCCTCACTTCTCCAGCGCCTAGGATGCCTTCTGGAAGTCGGTTTCCGTTGATACACGTGTTGTTTTGGGGGCGGCTGGCCGGCCATGTGAAGTGGTCGGCCGACCACAGGCATGGTCGGCCGACCATCATTCCAGCCTTTCAGTCCTTCCTTGGCCCATACGGTGGCCTTCCGACATTGGATTCGACTTGGACTTGTTCCTCCACTTGTATTTGGGCTCTTGGTAACTTCATTGGTTGAATAACATGAAGGAAAAGGCATTTTTAGAGAGTGTATGGTCGGCCGGCCATGCCTTTGGTCGCCCGACCACCCTCTCTTGTTTCCAGCGTTGTGAATCTTGCAATGGCCATAACTTTTGTGTTCGGACTCCAAATTGAGTGAACCAAAACTCCATTTTGATTGTTTCGACGAGCTCTTTGCAATGGCTTGGTCCACGGGGGCATTTGAGATACTTCATAATGAGTATATTTCTCATTTATTCTCAAGCCCTTTTACGTGCTGATCCTCTCTTTCCCCAAATGGTCTTTTCTTGTATGGACTGTGGGCTTCTCCCTGTGATACATCGAAAACCACCAAAACTTGTGGAATTCATTAGTGTTAGGTAAATAATGCACAGAACTTTATCTATACGACATTTATTCACCGACAGTTGGTGGTTGAAACCTTGCAATAACGACCACCAACACACCCCCAAGCTTGAACTTTTTCTCGTCCTCGAGCAAAGCTAAGACTTAGGCTCGGTGGATCAAGAGTTGCATCATTGTCAATGTCCTGCAATTATTAAGGGTACAATCCAACACTCCACCTTTATGTCTGAACAAACTGGCATGAGTGTACCCCAACCTTTTTATCCGTACCTGTGGGGCTTCTGGCAATTGTTACCTTGTCTTTGGTGGTTGAGAGATGGAACAATCTCAGTTGAGTGTCACCGAATTCTATTTCCTTTCTGGCTTTGTGCTCGGAGGGTTTTGAAAATTTTGAAACGAAAGCACTAAGTTCCTCAAGTGGTACCCTCGATCACTCAAGTGGTTGTGTATTCCTCACTAGGCCATTGGCCAAACTTTTCCCTATCAACTAAAGGCTTATGTGGAGCTCAAGGTATGAATAAAGTTAGCTTAGCTATGTCATGTATGTTGTCAAGTCAAAGATTGGTCCTAGCGAAGTTTGCGATACCTCTCATCCCGATCAAAGGAAAATGGACTCGTTTTGTGGATGGATATGGTCTATGGATGAAAACTCCTTATTTGATGGATCCCCTCTTGAAACTTTGAAGAATTTGAGTACATGGAGCTGTCATTTTCTTTTCTCTTTTTTTGTCACTCTTTTCTCTCTCTTTTTTTTGATATCTCCATGTCTCCTTTTTGTATGAGAACTTTGGGGATATTTCTAGGATATGACTGGAGTATTTATTTGGAGACCATATTTGTGGATAGATAAGTGGATGATGGATATGGTGGAAAAATATCTGGTGTAGGGGGTGCTTGAATCCAGTGTAGATTTAAGCATGACTAGACAAAGAAAGGCTAGCAATGAATGTGGATGTGAGGGATTTTGATGGGGATGTGAAGTGCCACTACCTCATAAGAACTCAAAATTTGACAAAACTCAACATAATAATAGGAAGCATATGCATAGGTTTCATCATGAAAGCATTTGGCTCTGGATAGGTATTTAAACTACTGAGGAACTTTCTCATTTTAATTTTCAAAAAGAAAACTCCGAGAATTCATATTACTATGATCAAGATGGGTTAAACTGATACTTTGATTATATCACATCACACAACAACTTAGACGTAGTTTCGAAAGCGCTTGCTCCCACAAGGTTAAAGACTAAAGGAAGGATCACAACAAATGCCAATAAATTCGAATTTCAGGAGAGTGTCAAGTTGTATACGAAATACTTATAAGAAATTAACAGAGCAACTATTCATCATTTCCTTTAAGCAAAGGTATAAACAAAGTTCTAGCATTATGGCTAGGAGTTAATTTATTCATGGTAAAAAGCAAATATTTTTGTAGTTTTGAATTATGCAAATTTTTATAAGTGTTTTCTTTTATTCATGATAACAAGAAGGTAAAAGTTTTTTTGGTGTCATGGCAGTTTTCAGGATTTAAGATATCAATTTAATACAAAGCATTTAGGATTTTTATAATGATCTTCCACCAAGCTTAGTTCTTGCAAGTGATTGCCAAGAAACTGAGCTTCAAAATTACCTGGCATTACCTCCCGCAAGCTTGCTTGTTCCCTGGGTGACGACGATGCTGCTTGTGTTACTTACCTGTGTTAGGCGAATTCGCTTCTCTCTTTACTCTTGTTCAGCCTCCACTATTTCTAAAAAGACTGTTTGATGAGCAGTTCTCGTGCTGCTGTTTGGACTGTCTGCAAAGTGTCGGGAGATTGGATTTATCTGATCTGATGGTACTATTACCGTGGATGAATGTCTCTTGTTAGATCTCCCGCTCCAACATCATATTTTTGCCTTTAGCCTGACATTCTTTCAAAGTGACACCGTTTCGGTCGCGGCCAGCTATTTATTCCCAAACAGACTGCGTGGAATGATAGAGGTGGATGTTTGTTGGAGTTGACTCCTTTGCATCCATGGCATTTGCCATGTTTGTGATTGGCGTGCTGACTCATGTTGCGCAATGCTTGTGATATTAGGTGGCTCATTGGCGCATTGACTCATGAGTAGAGTAGATCAACCTGACCTTTGGTAAACTGCTTTGTCTTGTTGTGTGTCTGGCTAGGGGAAGGGAATTAAGGAATCCTCACTCGTAGCGTTCCTCCACACTTGTGTGATGTCTCTACATATATCTTACGCCAGTTGCAACCTCATGCTATAGAGATATCTGGTCTTGCGGTGTTGAAGATGAACTCTCGGGATGAGAGCTATCTATGGCCTTTTTTGTTCACTTCCCAAGTGATACAGAGCATGGTCAATGTCTGGCAGCGATCAACCATTGTTGTAGGTTGAATATCGAAGTCCTTCCTCTCAGGGGTTGGGTTGAAGCATTACTTGGTATATCCACCCCAAGCTTGATTCTTGTGTTTTCATGAAACAAACCTTCAGTTGAAGTTTTCATGTTCCGCTTGGACCTTTATTCAGATTCCAGTGGAAGGCATTGTCCAATCATGAGGCGAAGAAATACTCAAGATCGAGAGTGGGTTACATGATAGCATTTTCGTTCCTCCTTTATGATCTCCGGAAACCTCCTTCCTTTCCCTGCATGTTAGGGTTCGACATGTGCACTTGTCTACTTAACAAGATTTTCCCTAGGTTGGGCAGAGTTGAGGGCTAGCTTAACTGATCAGGATAAGCTAACCTAAGATAGCACTGTTGGAAGATCTTATGGTCGTAACATCTTAGCATGAAAGTTTGGTTTCAAGTGCTACCATGATAGCACTACTAGAAGATCCTAGCACGATGAAAGTTTTTTCCAAGAGCTATCGCTAACAGGCATTCGATTTAAAATAACCTCTAAAAAGAGAATGTTAAAAACAACTGTTAGAGGGGGTTACCTTCATTGACGTTGGAAGTAACGATGCTAAAAATTCCATCTCGGCAGTAGGTACATCGGGTTCTTGCTCCATGGTTGGTCATTGGAATATTGATGTAGCGGATATCCTCTAAACATTGCTTCGTTGGCTTGTTTCTTCAGAAGCTTGTCAAATGCTAGACAATTTTCTCCCCCAAGCTTGGTTTCTGCACTGAATGCTGATTCCAAACTTGCTCCCTATCATGCTCTTATTGGGCTTGATACTCGTCGATCATGACATGTGCCACCAGTCGTTGTTTGCCTTTGTGCCACACAACCATCGACTGCATGTCCTGACATCGACGTTCTCACCTTGCATGTAGGCGTTGATTTGTTTTTGCCTTTGTGGTGCGTAAGACGGAGCTCTGCCTACGATCAGATGTGTCTATGCCGGCTGAATTTGGGATCTACACCACAACGCCATGGGTACGCAATCCGCCCGTGGGGCAGTAGATCAGTGGCCTACTACCTATGCAAATTCAAGCATGGATGATAGCATAATGTGATATAGAATTTCATGCATACCTTGACATGATGCTATCATTTCCCAAAAAGGGCGAGAGGTTGAGCACGAGAATGTCGGCCACGGAGCCTCTATCCTCGCATGGGGAATGAATGCCTCCTGTAACAGGTTAGTGTACAACATATACAAGGGTCCAATATGCGTAAAGAATATTAACTACCAGGCCCATTGTTCACATAGTGCTAGCAAAATATTTCAATCAAAACATAGCACAAAGCCTGTTGCTATACCATGACTTTCATCTCTCCAACTTCACTCAAAATCGCCCGACCAAGGTCATGGTCGCCCGACCACGCTCTCTTGCTTCCAACGTTGTGAATCTTGCGACGGCCATAACTTGTGTTCGGACTCCAAATGAAACGACCCAGATTTCGCGATGCCGAAATCCAAGCCTTTTGCTTCTCACGATAGTCCCAGGATACATAGTGCTATCGTGAATCACATATATCAGTCGATATCACAACCAGAAGTTCGAATTATAATTACATTTAAACAATATTGGTCAAAGCCGGTACAAGTCCAACAGGACTGAATCAAGCAGAAATCGTATTCTAGCAGCGGATAGTAAGTCTTCGGGTCTATCTCCACAGGCATCCTTGAGCGTAGCACCGCGATCCTCAGTCGTACCGTCCTTCATGGGAAGTATCGCCGTCCGTCTCATCTTCATCCGTCTCGTCTCCGCCGTCGTTGGAGTGGTCGTCTCTCAACTCGTCTCCCAAACCTGCGCGCCAGTAGCGCAGGCCACCCTGAGACACTCCCCTAAGCGGCAGCATAAAAATAAAAGGGACTGGCACAAGTGGAAGGCTCTAGGCTTCCTATGCAAGCAAGCATATGGCAGCAATATCCAGATTATTATATCATTGTTCCATTCAGGAATTCGGTCACACAGCCGGTTCCCCTGCTCATCACTCATACCAACACATACACGTCTCACCACCAAACACATCTTCCAAAACACCCACTCATCATCAACTAATTCTGCGGCATGGGAACCTCCCACCCGCCCATCCTCAGCCGGTGTTCTATCACTCGAGGGAGAAGAGAAGAAAACCCATGCTAGATGAGGTGAGTTCTACCCTTGGTCCGTCCTTGACCGTGGACGTCGGCTTTACGTAAAGATTTACACTCTGCAGAGGTTTGTACATCTGTACCCACGCGAGATGGGATAAGGGCAGAGCGTCCGCTGCCATTGGCCCACCACACCGGTAATGACCTCCCCTTCCTGGCATCATTCTGCTTTCCTGAGCTAGAAAACTGTGTTGATATACTATCCACCGCTCTCTCAGAACTGTGAGCTCGAAGAATCCGGAGCCTCCACGGGTCGAGTCTATCGGGGACGTGTGGCTGCATCACAGACCCACCATCGTCCCCTAACACTATCGCCTCACGCCTACAGTCCGAGTGCCATTGGGGAAGATCGAGAACCGGGCCTGAGGTCACGTGGTATGCACGAAATATCCAAGAGTTATCACCCCTACTCGGTCCTTAGTTTGGCGAGAGCAAGCCTTCCAGGGGTCGGTTGCCACCCTCAGCGGTGGGCCGCGCACCACCACACACCTCTCTCCACTCAGGGTAGAGTTCTAGTCTCACCCATAATTTCCGTGCCGACTCCCGCCACCCATCTCACACACCATCCCGCGCTAAAAAACCCACCCACTTCACACACGCCAAGAGTTATTACATCCCACCATCATATCACCCAATCTCACATCACGTTCATTTTATTTACTTAAAGTAGTAATATGGTGGTGGTAATATAGCAAGCAGGGTAATAGTGGCTAAATGGAAATAGGCTCCCTATTTTTGGGTTAACACAGCAAGCATGATCATAAATAAAGCAGCAGCAGCATATATGTGTCTATAGGATTCGAAGCAGGGAAGTGTCTGAATGGTGACCTCGGGTAGAGCTGCTTGCTCCAAATCTCCGGTGTAGTCGAAGTAGTCGTGCTCGTCAGGGTCCTCCGAGAGATCCTCCGAACCTATACGTGGAAATCCGAATAAACCACATGCGGCACAAACTCCAGATAAAATGCGAGAAGAACCAACATCACTCAGACAATAGTATTAACTAGCAGAGTTTGATTTTTAGAACAACATCAATTGGATTCATATTAATCCAAGTTAAATTGCATTGGCCAAAATTATTTAAGGTTAAACAACCTTCATCTAAACTGTACGCTAGGCATTCAGACTGGCTAGGTTCAGGCATGTGTGCACAGCAGAACTGATGGGTTATGTACTGAAGCTAGCAAAAGCATCCAGAGGTCAGGAAGCTGCAGAATGCACCTAGGTGACTGACGTGGGGATTGATCCAGCAAGCATATCAGCACAAGCATCACTGATTCACAGGTTGCTATCCAACGTGCAAAAGCCTGAAGATGGTCATCGCTTTTCAACAAGGCCAAACGAAGCAATCAGCTGCTCTGCATCTCTCCAAACAGCAAGTCCATGGCCTCTAACTTATACTGCGGATTGGGCATCAAGTGAGCTGGTTGTTTTGGTTTGCAAACGGTGATTTGGGACTGGGTCAGATATGCTCGTGTGCAGGGATTACAGGAGTCAGATTGGCATGTTGGCCAAGATCAGAACACGGCACGGTGGAAGGGTGAGCAACAGAGCATTCCTGAGCTCATCGTCAGGCTGCTTGAAAAACTCAGGACAACGGCAAGGTGCGATAACAGGACAAGGGCCTGGGTATACTGTGTGCGTGCGAGAACACAGCACGACAACGGCGGCCATGGGTGAAAAGGGGTTCCAGGTTCCTGCAGAAAAAGGCTACCCGGCACGAAGGCACGGTCACAGGCATGGAGGGCTCATCGACAACGTTGCCGGACAGCAAAACAGGGGAAGGAGGTCAAGCCATATGGCTGTGCTCACCGGGGGCTCAACGGTGTAGGCGTGGCTGTGCCGACCGTCGGAGAAGAGGATGCAGCCCGGGTTCGTGGTACGGCGTCGCAGCAGGTCGGCGCGTCCAGCTCCTGCTTGATGTCGTCGTCGCCGCTTCCTTTGACCAACAGCTCGCAGAACGGCTCGGGGTCGCGGTCGATCCCTCGGGTCAGCAGCTTGGTGTGGAGGTCGGCGGCAGCGGCGTCGAGGTCGTGGCACTCATCCCGGCTCGGCGGCGGCGTCCGTCTTCCGCAGCAGCCCGCCGTTCACCCGGCGGCGTCGTCTCCGCAGCTCCGGCTTGGCGTCGCGGTTCGTCTTCATAGCAGCGGCAGCAGCATCGTGCCCGCGTCTGCGTCCGGCTCTCCTCTGCAGCTTTGCGTCAGGCGTCTGGTACAGGTCGTCGCAGCGTCCTCCGCGGCTTCCCCAGCGGCGTTGCTCGTCGTCGCAGCTCCGATTCGGCACTGGCTCGACGCGGCGTCCTTCTCGCTTCCCTCCGGTCTCTCCAACTCCGGTGGCTTGGTCTGGATGAGGAGGAAGCAGGGCCTTGGCCCGGCGGCGGCGCACGGGGAGAAGACGAGGGGCTGCAGCTTAAAAGGGGAGGGGGCTAGGTTTCGAGGGGAGACTCTCGCTACGGACGGCGGGGATCCTCGGCATGCGAGCCATGGACGCGTGGAGCGCATCCACAGCAGTTCAGCTCTCGGCGCTCTTCCTTTCGCTGCACGCAGGCGACGCGCGGGATAAGAGCGAGGGGAACAGGTAGGGCCAGGCGGTTGGGCGTTGCCGGGCGCTGTCTTGGCGGCCAAGAAGCTCTGGGCGAGGGGATTCGAGGTGGAAAGCGAATGGTGTTCGGCGTCGTCTTTGCTTCTCACGCGAGGAAGAGAAACAGGGAATGAAGGGAAAGCTGCATGTGGGCCAGCGCTGTCAGCGAGTGGAAAGGAAGGTGTGCGTGTTGGACTCTTGAGCTCTTGATGCTGGCCGAACTGGGCCAAGCCCCAGCGAGTGACGGCCTGGGCTTGAAGGCTTAGCCTTAACAATTTTAATTAGCACTCATGTTTGTGTACGTGAATTAGTTTGGTCTGAATTTAATTATCTTATACAATGATACTAGCACCACTCAAAAGTCCAAAGAGAAGAACGAGCACACAATCATGCAGCATGATCTAGCGTTTTGTTACTGCAGGTTTTAATCTAACTAAGCACAAAATTAGAGAGTTTTAATCTAACTAAGCACAAAATTAGAGAGAGTATTTTATAGTTGTTTATTTCTTTTAAGGAAAACTATAGAGCTACCTAATTAATTATTTAGGTATACATGGTTTCATTTAGCAAAGTTAAATAATTCTATATTGGTTTAAATTATATTTAGCCGGTAATGATATAAGTTTTTTTTTAGCCTAACATGAGATGCAATCAAACAATTTCACATAATTAACTAAAAAGTTTTTGAAAGTTCGCATTTTTACTATCATTAACATTCCGTAGAAATTTGGGGTGTTACACCAAATTGAGTGAACCAAAACTCCATTTTGATTGTTTCGACAAGCTCTTTGCAATGGCTTGGTCCATGAGGGCATTTGAGATACTTCATAATGATTATATTTCTCATTCATTCTCCAGCCCTTTTACATGCTGATCCTCTCTTTCCCCAAATGGTCTTCTCTTGTATGGACTGTGGGCTTCTCCCTGTGATACATCAAAAACCACCAAAACTTGTGGAATTCATCAGTGTTAGGTAAATAATGCACAGAACTTTATCTATACTGCATTTATTCACCGACAGTTGGTGGTCGAAACCTTGCAATAACGACCACCAACAGCGAGTTCTTGATTTGGTTGCGCGCGTCGCGCTAAGCGTTGAGGTGATTGCATGCATCATCAGCATTGGCTGCACCAGTAGCTGCATTAGCACCAGCACTAGTGGCAGCATTAGCTACACCAGCTCCCGCACCAGCACCAGTAGGGGGCGGCTATCGCAGGGGCATGAGGAGTGCCACTGCCCGTGTGAGCGCTTTTCACTGTTCATCCCCCTCAGGGCATGCGTCGGCAAGGCAGGTTAGCGTGCCACCCACCTGACTCGGGGTCTTCCCAAGCCTGGCGAACTCTAGCTCTAGGTTCCGCAGAATAATTCGCCCACCGCAAGGTCGATGTCGTCCCGCCATGTAGTCGGCGCAACGCTGGCGCCGCATCACGTTTCTTCGCGGATGTGCCTCGACCTCCTCCAGAGTTTTGCTGGATGAGGTCACCTTGTCCACTGAGATTTGCCGGGTTGGATCATGATTCTCAGCCTTGTGATGACGCCTGATGCCATAGAGACGATTGCAGCAATGTCGCGCGTTACGTTGCTCGTCGTTCTCCCCGTCCAACGTGTTCGAGTCCTCAGATACTGGCTCGTCCTCTAGATGGCCGTCGATGACAAAGATGCTAGGAAATTAGAGAGTTGGGCCTGAGGGCGAAACCTCCTCACCATCTTGGACTGTCAAAGCGTCCTCGGTGCGAGGAGCTGAATCTGAGACAGCAAGCTCCGTGGTCGTAGCCACAGCTGTTTGCTCGTCAGTTGTAGTAGGCGAATCGATGCTGCAGATTGTGGTGAGGTCTTGCTGACGTTGTTCCGATGACGATGACACCGATGAAAGTGTGGCCGACGTTGTTGCCAACTGAGAACTGCGCCAGCGAGCGGTTCTGCCAACGGGAGTAGAATCGATGATGAGCCCCAGCCAGAGCCCCATCAATGGCACCTCCTCCGCATGGTAGACGTCGTCATATGCGAAAGTTTCCCTCCGTGCGTCGAGGCACGGTTGGAGAACTCCCGATACATGGTGGCAACGTTGCGGAGTCCGTGCGGGAAGCAAGCTTCAGGTGCCGGGCTTGGAGTAGCCACCCGAACTGAAGATGTTAGTGTGCCGGTGCGTTGATCCTGATGAGGCCTCCACAACAAGCCGGTGCCTTACTGATTTTCTCTCATCCCCTGACCGATTCGAGCCAGGATTGAGGATGTTGGTGCCGTTGGACGATAAGTCGGTGAAGTCGACCTTGCCGCTTGGGGCGAACGAGCTGGCATAGATCCGACTCTGACCGTTGTCGAAGCATTGCCTTGTGGACCTCATCCAGGATGGATTCGGCCTATGCGTTGCCCTTCCCTGACCCGACTGATGAGAGTCCAAGCCGAAGTAGGGGAGGTAGGAAGCGAAGTGCGTCGAGCCGGGGACGATGAGCTCGCCACTCGGGGTGGAGCAGGCTTGCCTGAGCCAGGTTGGCCCAGTACGTTCCTCCGGGGAGCTCCTCGAGGCAGAGCCGAGGAGCTTGGCACGAGCCTGTGCCTGGTCGAGGTGCCGGAACCCAAAGGTGAGTCGGCGCAGCGTGAGGTGTCGTTGTGGTCGATGGAGGCTTGACCGTGGGCCGAACAGATCTAGCCGCGGTGTTGGTCAGAGGATGCTCCTAAACGAGCTCGGCGAACCTCCGGCTATGTGCCCGCTCCGGAGCACGGTTGAGCAGATAAAGATCGCCGTCCATGCCGACGATGAACGAGAGAGATCCGAAGCAGATCATCTCCCTAGGAGCGAAGTTGACGTCGTTGTCGAGAAGGTTGGCCATGGAGCTAGCCAGATATTGATGTTGCCTCCCCTACTTGGTGTGCCAACTGTCAGGGTTTTAGTCCGGTAGTACACCACGGGATGCCTTATGTGATGCTTTTAGGGCAGGCGAGTCCGACCGTAGCTCGATGGTTTGCATGTAAAACAACAAAGAACACAGAGAACACGAGTTTATACAGGTTCGGGCCGCGAGATGCGTAATACCCTACGTCCTGTTTGCTGCTGATTGTATTGATTATGAGTATTTGAGGTTACAATGAGCATTGGTATGCGAGGATGCAAGGGCGTATGTGTAGATGCGTTGATCTGCTAAGAGTTGAGATGGTATGCTTGGGAGGGATCCCTTACCAGCCTTATATAATCTGGCGTGGTTTGGATTACAAATCGGTTTTCTTCTACAACTCCTAGTTGGTTTAGACTACAACACATCACATGAAACCCTAAATCTATACTATTTCCATCTTTGAGTTTGTCAATGCCCAAAAGTTCCATCCGAGCAGTGCGCTTCACGAAGCCTTCCTTGATTACGACTTCCTTGTCTTGATCTCCACAACTCGACATCTTCATAATTGGGTTCGAGTTATTCGGTCGGCTTAGTAAATCAGCCGGCCGACCATCCTGAGCCCTCGAATAGCCCATGCTTGAATCCACGGCAGGAGGAGCTAGGGGATATTTATCCCCCACAATCGACACCAAGTGTTCATGCTCAGGATAGGCAACCGATATGTTTTTTTGGAGTGCATTCGACATTCGACTGCCTCCGTTCTTGCTCACGTTCGTGTTGATGGGACGTCACTGTTAACATCTTTCTGCATCAACTTAGGATCAGTTGCATTGAATAGGACGATATGATGACTTTAGTTAATGGCACACCTCTGCCTCTGGTGCTGCTTCAGGTTATTCACTCAATTCCTTTGTGTTCGTTTTTGTTTTTTTGAATCTTCAACTGCAACATCTTGACTGATAGAGAACACCTCAGTCATGTTCTTCAGCGTGTTCTTCAATTTATTCTGATCACATATGTTGTCATGTTTTTTTCTAGATTAAATCGGTGGTTAAATTTCTATTATTTCCAACACCATTATGCATATATTGTATGTGAAAGATCTGTCACCGGCCTGATGGGCTTTCCTAATGATACTACCTCCCTAATTTCTTTGTGTCAAATGGAATGTAATTCTAGCCATGTAGAACAAATATGTCGGGGTGCATATAGCATAATAGTTTGACGCAGTTGACTTTTTCTCAAAACTTCGTTCACTCGTCTTGTTCAAAAAAAATTAAACAAACAAGTAAAAATACAATACATGTTCAAACTAACCATGATGATAAAACGTATAACAAAAAAGTAAATGATAATATATGATTTTTTTTCAATAAGATGAGTTATTAAAGTTTTGAAACAAAATCAACTGCATCGAAAAAACAAAACAGAGGTGATACATTTATTTCTGCTCAATATATTCCACTTGCATGCCGCATTTTATTGTTACTTTCTAGTTACTAGACTCCAGTACTATGTATGGTGTACACACATGATAATACATAAAGCGCATGGCAAAATATTCGAAGTTCATTAAAACGGAATACCATTGTTGTAAATTATTGTTTTTTAAGCGGGCACAACACAACGTGGGATGGAAGGAGACAAATACTGAGCTTGTAGTGAAGTGGCAGTGCAATCGATCCATGGGCTGTTTATTCCTGAGCAGCAGCACACGCGTGTTTTTAGGGACAGTCATTGATGGCGATCAGGAGCAACCACAATATCCCTTGCAGTCACTGGGGCAGTTATAAGCAAAGCAGAAAGCGCAGGCAGAAGTCAGCTTCGGGTCAGTCGGAAGCCCCGTCGCCGACGCGGCGGCCAGCTTCTCCTTCTGGGGACCAACCTCCTCTGCCGCTGCCGCTCTCGGGGCAGCCATAAGCAGCAGCTGTCCGGACAACAAGGCGACGGCCAGCAGCACGCAGCAAGCCGTAGCTGCCATTCTGCTCCTCTTCAGCACCGCACTGCTTTGGGAAGCCATGCTTATCAATCTCTCGAAGCGAAACCTGCATATGCTTGTTCCAGAGGGAAAACAATATAACCATCGTCAGAGCAAAAGAAACTTGATGGTACTCTTGCTCCAGATACAACCATTGATACGTTGATGCAGAAGTGCCATTAATTTAAATTAGGAGATTTGTTAATTGATGGCCCAGCTCCTGTGCTCAAGCAGTATTAGGCCGGCCGGGGGGTGGAAATTAAATCACGTACGTACCAGATATAGCAGCAACAGTAGTTATTGACAGCTTGCTTGGGCCTATGTTCCGACTCTAGCTTGTTGCTGGCTTGCAAGAAGAGTGGAGCAGCAGGGTTCCTATTTATAATCGGAGATCATCAACCAGAGGGAGCAAGCGCCAACAATATAATGTCCTCTCGAGACGGATAACAGCCATGTAATAGTGATGTGCTATTTTTTTAATGATACATAGTACTTCCTCGATCATAAGTACTGTTGCCATTAGCGAGAAAAAGGAAAAACTCTATATGGCCCCTGACCTATCAATACTTGCCTACTTCGCTCCTTTACCAGCAAAACCGGATATTCTACCTGTTAGCTAGCGTCCTAGGGACCCTATACTCCCGAGGAGAAGATACTCTACGCAGTGTGTGTTAACTATATTCGATCCAATTATGTTGACATAATTTTATTCACATGCTGTCGTAATTTTATTCACGGAAAATTATGCTGTAATTTTATGATATAATTTTATTCACGAAAAGTATATAATTTTATTTATGGAAATTAATCCCAACATAATTTTATTCGCACGTTTTCATGGAAAATTATGCTAACATAATTTTATTCACGGAAAATTACGCTGTCATAATTTATTCCACTACAAAATGAAGATCATAATAAACTATTACACTATAACTGTTTTGTTAATATAATCAATTAAAATTATATTATGAAGAAAAATAAAAAAAAGGAAAAGGAAAAAAACTGTGGAGAAAGAGCCGAGCGAGCGATTGCCAACCGGGAAGTGCAATTCTATTGTGAACTATTGAACAATTAGTGGTTGCCTACTACAGTTCATTCCTTACCTGACCTTCCTAGTTAGCAGTGTAGGGGAGTCGGACTGTGTTCGAAATGCTATTCATTTAGTCGAATGACAATTGTTAAATATCTTGTGCTTTCTAAAATCTCTACCTAATATTAAAGTGAATAATGTTTCACGGTCCATCGGTCCGTCCTGACGGCGGGACCCACCTGTCAGCCTCCCACCATCTTCGGTGGCGTCTCTCCGCGTCTGCATGTCGCACGGCACAGTAGTTTATGGCAATGGCAAACCAAGACCAATACAGGCTAGGAATCCAAATACAATAGGAAACAACCAATAAGAACACGATTCCAAATCAACAAGCTGCATCAATTAAATATAAGCTGGACCGGACCACGCCAAATAAAAAAACAAAGACAAAGAAAGAAGCTTCATGGCTGCCGTAATATGTCTAGCCGGCCGCAGTATGAGCTCACAAATCGAGCTCTAGCGCAACTAAATCGAGCACCACAATTGTGAATCGAGCTTTCCCTGTTGTTCGGACAACGCAAGATCAAAAGGGACAAAAAGGCCAAGAAGCTTCATGCCGCCCGGCGCCCTCACAAATCGAGCTCCAGCGCAACTAAATCGAGCACCACAATTGCGAATTGATCTTTACCTGTTGTTCGGACAACGCCAGATCAAAAGGGACACAAAGGCCAAGAAGCTTCATGCCGCCCGAGCCATATTTGTATATTATATTTTTTGATCTGGTGAGATGAGAGACCACTTTGCTGGTGGTGTGAGAGGAGGCGGCTTTCAGGCCCATGTTCGTGGTGGTGAGAGATGCTTTGTCGGCCGAGCTCCTAGTCGTTTTCAGCGCGGCTACGGACCTCGTGACCGAGGGTTTGTGAGAAAGCTTGAGAGGCCACGCTTTGAGGGTTGTTGTTACTCCAGTCCTGGTGATTTTTTTGACTGTGCTTACCCCATTTTTGAGCAGATGGCTCAGCACTGGTACAGCAGCTTTGGTACTAACCCCAGTGCCAGACCGTTTGCTCACCGTCGCTTTACTTGACTTTGCAGGATCGAGGCATGGAGGACGTATGGATCATGGACTCTGGTTGCTCTAGGCACATGACAGGGCACCGCAAGTGGTTCTCCGACCTCAACCCCGTGAGCACCAAGGAGTACATCACATTCGGGAACAATGATCAAGGTAAAGTGTTGGGTGTTGGTTCTCTTTCGCTCTCTGCTAAGCTTTCCTTGAGAGAAGTTGCTTTTGTCCGAAATCTGGGGTTCAATTTGGTCTCTGTTTCGCAAGTTCTCGATGAAGCATTTGAGGTTCATTTTAAGAAGGGTGTGTGCCGCGTTCTTGATGCTGAGGAGACTCTTGTTTGCGCTTTGCTGTTTTTTGGTCAGGTTTTTAGGGTCGACCTAACATCTGTTTCTGGCTCTGCGCGTTGTTTGGTTGCTGGTCCTTCTGCTGATATTTGGAAGTGGCATAGGAGACTTGGCCACTTGAGCTTTAATTTGCTAGTCAGGTTGAGTTCAATGGGCCTAATCTGAGAATTGCCCAAATTGAAAGCTGAGAAGGACTTAGTGTGCCACCGCTATCGTCATGGCAAGATGGTTGCTGCTTCTCACATTCCTATGTCTCAGGTTACGACCTCCTATCTGGGTGAGCTACTCCATATGGATACAGTAGGCCCCGCTCGGGTAGCGTCGGTCAGTGGGAAGTGGTATGTGCTTGTCATTGTGGATGACTTTTCGCGGTTCTTGTGGGTATTTTTTATCGAGTCTAAGGATGTGGCATTTGGTTTTGTTCGGGATCTGGTACTGAGGTTGAGAAACGAGAGTCATAAAGCCATGAGGACTATCCGCAGTGACAATGGCGGAGAATTCAGAAACTCTCGTTTCGAAAACTTCTGTCGTGACCTAGGTCTTGAGCACAAGTTTTTTTCTCCGTATACCCCTCCGCAGAACGGTGTTGTGGAACGCAAGAACCGCACACTTATTGAGATGGCACGGACGATGCTCGATGAGCACAGGACTCCTAGGCGCTTTTAGGCTGAGGCAGTGAATACGACCTGTTACATTGCGAACCGGATCTTCTTGTGAGCTTTTCTTGGGAAGGCCTCGTATGAACTTAGGTTTGGTAAGCAGCCCAGCATCAAGCATTTGCAAGCGTTTGGCTGCAGGTGCTTTGTGCTGAAGAAGGCGGGTCATATGGACAAGTTTTAGTCTCGTTGTGTGGATGGGATTTTTCTGGAGTATGCTTCTAGTTCTAGGGCTTTTCGTGTGTGGATTTTGGAGGCCAAGTAAGTTGTTGAGATTCGTGAGGTTTCTTTTGATGAAACTATGCCCTGCACAACCCCTGCCTTTGAACTTTCAGGTGATGATGAAGAAGGCATCCCTATCCTTGAAGATGAGGAAGGTGCAGATGATGTTGGTAATGCAGGAGCCACTGCACCGGCTGCAGCTCCTGCCCCCTCTGCTACGAGCTCTGATGATGAAGGAGGACCTTTGCCCACGGCTTCTTCCTTACTCCCTCAACAGCAAGCTCAAGCTGAGGCTGGCCCCGCCGAGGACGCAGGGGTGGTGATCTCCGAGATTGTTCCATCTCGGCAGGTCCAGCAGGATCACCCTCCACACAGGATCATTGGAGATCTTCACCAGCGTGTCACACACTCTTCGGTTAACTCTGTAGCCTTTTTCTCCCACTCTACATATGTCGCTTCTTTTGAGCCCCAGGATGTGTCACATGCATTATCTGATCCTAACTGGGTGAACGCCATGCATGAGGAGTTAGAGAATTTTGAGAGAAACCATGTCTAGGATTTAGTTGATCCGCCACTAAACTGCTGCCCTATAGGAACCAGGTGGGTCTTCAAGAACAAACAGGGTGAGAATGGGATGGTTGTGAGGAACAAAGCGAGATTAGTAGGCCAGGGTTTCTGTCAGAAGGAGGGGATAGATTATGAGGAAACCTTTGCCCCTGTAGCTCATTTGGAAGCCATTAGGATTCTGCTTGCTTTTGCTGCCTCCAAAGGCTTCAAACTGCAACAGATGGATGTCAAGTCAGCCTTCCTAAATGGGTTCATAGAGGAAGAGGTTTATGTGAGACAACCTCCTAGCTTTGAGAGCACCAAGTTTCTAGACCGGGTGTATAAGTTGAGGAAAGCCTTTTATAGTCTGAAGCAAGCTCCAAGAGCTTGGTATGCTAGATTTAAGAGTTTCCTGCTCAACTTTGGGTTTGTGATGGGTTTAGTAGACAAGACCTCATTTTTGTTGAGTCGTGGCGGTGACACCCTGATAGTTCAGATATATGTTGATGACATAATCTTTGGTGGTTCATCTCACGCTTTGGTGTCTAGTTTTGCTGAACAGATGAGCAAGAAATTTAAGATGAGTCTCATAGGTGAGCTCCAGTTCTTCCTCAGGCTGCAGATAAAGCAAGGCCTTGAGGGTACCTTCGTCCATCAAGCCAAGTACACAAGGGACATACTTAGGAAGTTTAATATGGGTGACTCTAAACCCATGACAACTCCTATGAGTACAAATACGGCTCTTGATACGGATGAAGATGGGGATGTGGTGGACCAGAAGGAATTTTGAGGGATGATCGGCTCACTTCTGTACCTGATGGCGACCAGACCGGACATACAGTTCGCGGTTTGCCCTTGTGCGCGTTACCAGGCTTCTCACAGGACATCTCTCCGTCAAACGGTGAAGCGCATTTTCAGGTATCTCAAGTTCACTCCTGAGCTTGGTCTTTGGTACTCCTCGGGTTCTTCTCTTTCTCTTAGAGGGTTCTCAGATGCTGACCATGCTTGCTGCCGGATTGATCGCAACTCAACCTTCGGCACATGCCAACTTTTAGGAACCTCTCTTGTCTCTTGGTCCTCTCACAAGCAAGCTAGCGTATCCCTGTCTACCATAGAAGCAGAGTATATAGCTGCTGCTCCCAGCTCTTATGGATGAAAGACCCTTAGTGATTTTGGCCTTAGGTTTGGGAGGATCCCTCTTCTATTGGACTCTACTTCTACTATCTCTGTAGCTAATAACGCCATTTTGCACTCTAGAACCAAACATATAGACATGAGGTTTTACTTTTTGAGAGATCACTATGAGAAGGGTGATATTGACTTAGTCCATGTAGTAACCCAAAACCAGTTGGCCGATATCTTTACTAAGCCTCTAGAGTTTGGCGCTTTTGCGCGCTTGAGAGGTGAGCTTGGAGTGTGCTATCCCTTTTAGCTAGGGATAGTGTGCTATTTCTTTTAGTAAGAAATAGCTTCTGTAGTTTAGATTTTGCTTTTATCTTGCTTTTATTTCTGTTTATTTCTTTTGCATATTGTATCATATCATGCATTGTATTGTATCATATGCATTTTCACTTCACTAGCACTAGAGCTCTTTTGGAATGATGAGTTAGTACTTGCTTGTGCTAGATTGTACAGATGCTTGCTTGATCATGGTTGGCTAAGCTCTTTTGAGTCTGTTGAATACTAATTGTGAGCTCTGTCTTTTGTTTTCCTGAAAATCATCAAAAACATGATCACCACTTGACTTGGCTACCTAGCATGTGTAGGAGTGTTGAATGCTATGCTATCTTTTCATACCTGGATATGCTAGTTGTATGCTTTTCTTCAGTTAATGCCTAAGCTTTTATGACACCTTCCTTCAAGAGAAATCTGAATTACAATGTTTATAAATGGTGTTTGTGTGCTGAAATGAGAAAGATCCAGGTGGATTTGCTTGTCATACTGATCTAGTTCGAGACAGCTTGCCTTTGCACTTTGGCATGAACTTGGACTAGACTGTGTATGATCAACACCTTGTCTTAAGATTCTGATGGTTCTTTGAACCTAGGCTTGGCATTGGCTGGTAAGAAGTGGCAAGCCAAGTGAATAACCCCTAGCACAATATGGAACTTGCTAATGAAATGCAAGTGATTAATTCTGAAATATGCAAGTCTCTAAAAGGCTTATGGCTGGTTATATTTGCTTTGGTTGAGAGTAACACACCTTGTATGCCTTGCTAGCATCTTGCTGTTCATGCCTATATTGCTATATGCTATTCATGTTGGTGATTCTTTTTTTTAAACTACCCTGCAAAACATGCTCGCTCTTGATATGTGTAATATAGATTCATTTGAGCCTGTTGCATGCTTTCTTGCCCTCACTTGCTCTGTATGTTAGAACTTGTGAATACTAGCTTTCCATCGCTTCTGAGCTTTTTTTGGTACACTCTCTACCTCTCATGGCATATTTTGAGGGGGTTGTCTAGATCAGGGGGAGTCCTATGAATCCTTGATGTGTCCATTGTCAACAAGGGGAGAAATTTGGAAGAATTGAGATGTTTGGACATAGGCTGAGAACTCGGGAGAGATGTAATTGAGAGGGAGCTTTGCATCATTTTAGCATGCTCTTTGCATGGGTGCGTTTAGCCTTTTGCCTCTGTCTTGAGGAGTCGATGCTTTGTTTTCTTTTGTTGCCTCATAGTGCCCTGTTTCCTTGTTTGTGCTTGGCTCTTGGGCATTTTGAGCAACTTTCTTCCTTCTTTCTTTCTCTTTTCGGTTTTATGCTTTTCTCTTGTCTTTGTTCTATTCCAGGTTACAGGTTGAAGGTGTTCACAATGCACTCATCAAGGGGGAGTCCCAATGGACCGGCTTCATTGCTCTTCTGGTGTGATGAGTGATTGTCAACGAGTTCAAGCCCTCCGATGGACTAGAGGCCCTCCGATGGACTGGAGGTAGATGATGAAGACCTCGATGGACTAAGGCAAAAGCCCTCCAATGGACCGGAGGCAATGCTCGGCGTCGGTCGGCCTTGTAAGCTCGGTACAAGGAGGGGCGGTTCGACAACGGTGGTGTAAGTCCTCCAATAGACTGCGAGGCGACTCCGATGGACTGGAGAAGCCGGGTGCCACCGTGGTGCTCCAACCCGAGTGCATGGTGCGAAGACGTTGTTGACGGCACTTAAGAACGCCAAACCTTATACTGCAAGCGCACAGTATCGTGGTAGCTTTTCCCCAGGATGAGTATCTTGGGTTTTGTCAATCCAAGGATAATTACGTTTAGGCTATTATTAATCTAATATTAACTTAATTACTATCTAGTTCTAATAGATCTAAAACAAGCTTAAAAAGGATTAAGAGTTATTCTAATTATACTCTAATTATACTCTAATTACGGTCTAAAAGAGATCTAAACTATAGCATAAAATGATAGAACAAGTATTAAGCTATAAACGAGATAGATATGGTTTAACATGGCAAAAGGATCCACAAGAGATATGAGACAAACAACCTATATACTAAAAACCACCTTGAGATAAGATCTAATCATTAAGCAAAGATTAAGCATAACCATGAATGTCAAAGGCTTACTTGAACCTTTCTCCAGCCCTACTGTCACAAGAACCAGTTAATCGACGAACTAGTAAACCCTAATCATCTCTAAGCATGAGTAGATTCAATCAACTAATTAAAGTAAAAAGATCTACTAAAAGAACATGAAAACGTTTATATCTGGTCAGATAAATCATGTTGGCATTAACCATTGTAAAGATATGGATCATAAACTATGCATAAACAAGAAGCTAAGTCTAAAAGACAAACTTTATTGATCGAATCATCAAGGCTTTATCAAAGTAACATAAGAAGTACGAGAAATTACTCGAGATAGGGGTCGGCTGACCCCCCTGGATCCTGCCTCCTCTCGCTTCCTCCTTTCGCCGAGATGTCCTTCTCATCGAGTTGAACGCCTTTGGCCTCCGACCTCTGCCCTAGACTCTCGACTTACAATGAATTTGCGGTAGACAATGGTGCCTCTCCCCTTGGGAGGCCATATATTTATACTCCGGGGAGTCTCCTATACATGGAATCTAATAGGTCAGTTCTAAGAGTCCTAAAACACCTATTTCTATGTATATACAAGAGTCTTGAAGGTTCTTGGGCGTCCATGAAGCTTCCTTGGTTGGAGAAGAAGTCCTTGTCCTATTCCTTCCCGAAATCAGCTTTCCACATTCTGTAGCCTTTAGTATTTTGACCATAACTCCCTCATCCGAAGTCCAAATAAGGCAAACTCGGACTCTAAATTGTAGCGCTCGAAGAGATCTACAATTTTGGTATTCAAACTTTCTTCATTTGATGTCGTTAATATCTCTGAATTGGGCCCGTAAGGTGCTGCTGTCATGAACTTTCTTCATTTGACGTCGTTAATTGGAGGTTGGATTGGACTCTTCATAAACCTTCCTTATCTTCGTATTCTTCATACTTAAGAAATCCTTAGCCTCCGAAACCTTCTCCATAATGGGCTTGGGTTTTCTTTTGGGCTTTAATTGTCCTCCCTGGACTTGTAGCATAAATCTTTGATTCGAGAAATCTTCATTATTATCACAATTATACCCTATTTTCCTGCAAAAATCAATATTGCACAAAAACAAAGAGCATTCTCGAAAACGGGGTTATTTGTTAGCAAAACAAGACTAAACCATAAGATTAACTCCTGAAAAGATACAAAAACATATAAAAATAGAGCATAAATTTAGTAAATATCTCGCGTCAACAGACGTGCGAGGGAGGCTTTGGCGGCTTCGGTTCAAAACTGCCACCCAAGTTCAAATGACTTGGTGGGTTGGGCTCCGACTCACCAAGATAGAAGATTGGGCCAAGACCCGGCCCAGGAAGCCCGCAGAATAAAGTTTTCCGGTTTCTGACTTCAAAACCGGGGGAAGCTTCCGGACTACTGGCTATGTGGTGTACATCCAAGCGAGCGTGGAGAAGAAGAAGATCAAAGCGTCATCGTAGTCGTCCGATTATATCATTTTCATTTTAGCCCCTTTCGGGCTTTCTAGAGTAAGGGTCTTAGTGTTAAATGGTGTCGTTAGGCCTGGGGTATAAATAGACTTTTGGCTAGTCATTTAGGTGACTCCTCCACCATTAGAAAACCCTAGGCTTAGTTTCCATACAGCCATGTGCCAAAGAGAGAAAGGAGAGCTTGAGGCTAGGTTTTGAGTCCCCTAGCTAAGGTTCTTCACATCAAGAGGGAGGATGAAGGGTGGTAGGCTGTAGGAACCTTTGTATGCACTTAATTTCGTGATTAATCCAGCAATATTCCTTTGAAATTAGAGTGCTTGTGTGCAGCCCTCTCCCTTCCCTCTCTCTAGTTTGGTTTTTGGGTGAATTCTCAAAGGCTTTTGGTTCTTTGCTTTGCCTACGAGTTTTCCCCACTTCTTTTGGTGTTTTGGACTTGCAAGGACGTCGAGATTATGATTTAAATCATCTCAAACCTGCAGGTTTGCCACGAGCAAGTTGAATTTGAGTTTTTCCCTTTTCTTGCCCAAAGCTTGCCTCTTCACAAGATCTGAAATTCCCGCTAATCCCTTGATCTTTTTCCATGGATCTTTTGGGAATAGCTTTGGAATAGTGCTCAGATAGCCTGTATCAATTTTCGTGAGGATTGGATAAGGTTTGGTCAGGATTTAGGTTTAGGAACTCAAGTTCCAGGGTTTTACCGGACTATCCGGTGCAACCACCAGACTATCCGGTCTTCCACCGGATAATCCGATGGCGTGCACCGGACAATCCGGCTCCAGCCCTCGGTCCAGCTTCCACCGGACTATCCGGTGCCCGTCACTGGACTATCTGGTGTTTACTGGACTATTCGGTGAGGTGCACCGGACTATCCGGCGTGTTGCTGGCTGTTTGGTTTTGGTTGGTGTTTTGCTGATTGGTTCTTTGCTTCGACCTCATTTTTAGTGTTCCTTGCTGCTGCCCATACTCTTAACTTGCTGTGAACCAGTGAGGTGCATTTTGGTGCGTTGAGTGGCGGTCAAGACGCTAGTGCGTCAGTCGTTGTTTCACTTGACTTGCAATTTCGTAATCGTTGAGTCTTGTGCTTCCGCTCGCTTGGTGTGTTCCCGTTTAGTGGGCAACACCAAGTGCTTGCTAGACACGTTTCCTTTCAGTGGACGGTGTCTAGCATTTGTTGTGTGAAGTGTGGTAGTTTGCACCAGGGGGTTATGAGTCTGAGTTTTTGAGTGCTCCTATTCACCCCCCTCTAGTCGCACGTCTCAGTCCAACAAAAGATCCTTTCTTTCACGTTTGTTTCTTTGTCTAATCTTTGGCATATGTTTAATCTCAAAGTATAATGAGCACTCGGATAGATCTCAACTGTTTAGAGTAGATCTAGATAGGTTTCTTTTTCCCTTTATTGCATGTTTGTACACACTATTTGGATGTGTCATCGGCAAGACAGCAGGCCATGTCGATGTTGAAGATCCGATGCGGGAAGAGCCGATCCGAGCGATCTGGCTAGTATTTAATGTTTACCCTGTTTTATCTATCCTTGCAGGGGAAGCAGGAGTCAACCATCACCACTACCATCATCACAACCTTCCTGGCTAGGTCATCAGCTAGGTGGCACGCCTAACCACCAACGCAAGACGATCGGCTAGCTGCCTAGCCGATCATGAGCCGCAGCAAGGAGGAGCGACCTTACGTCCACATACACCTCTCGGTTCGCATTGTGTTGACACCAAGGGCACTAACCGTCGGTTTCCTGGTGCAACACATTTTTGGCACGCCCAGTGGGACCAAGATCTCAACTCATCATCATGGCTGGAGACGCTCGCAAGAATACCAGCGAGGATGAGGAAGTTGCGCCCATTGACAAGGTTGAAGACCTCCCTGAAGCGCACCAAAAGCAGTACACCACGATCGTAGAGGATCTGATGAAGAAGCCGCTCGCCATGTATGGGCGATCTCGTCATGGCCATATCAAATCCAGGGAGCCCCCGATACGCTTCTCGATAAAGTTGACCTCATGACTCCCTCATGCGAGCGTACTGAGGCGCTCCGTGAAGAAATATAGAGGATCACGGTGCACGCCCTCATCCGGCAGTCGGAGGCGACCATCAACCGCATGGATAACATCGTGGTCAAAACTGTCCGAGCTGCTCTAGCCGGTAAACCCCTTCACATCACCGGCCCCGAGTTGAACGGCCATGTTGGAGAGGCTATGTTCTACTCCAGGCTGCTCACTCCTATTCACATCGAGGTTCAGGGTGACAACGTCGCAGAGTTCGTTATGCATCCTCCTCGCGACGACATCCCCTTGCAGCCCCAGGCATATTCTACTCAACCGTTGGTTATACCTGATGGATATTTCTGCCAGTTGAGGTATCGATAGTTGGAAGACGGGGAAGTGCGTCCTCCCCCGTACCCCAATCCGGGCCTTGTCAATCCGCGACGAGGCCCGCAGCAGGACCCGCCGGACTCCCACAGGGGGCAGAAAAACCGCAGACCAGGAGATGCTTGACTGGAAACACACGTACGGGACTGGGCCGATCCAAAACAATAAGGCCATGCATGCTGCAGGAGCCGATTCCGATGTAGTTCGGGAACAAATTTCTGAAATTTTGAGAAGTCAATATGGGATTACGCCTAAGCAAAGGGTTACCTACTCCAAACCCTACCCAGAGGTATATGATCACCTCGAAGCGCCTCCCAAGTTCAAGATCCCAGATTTCTCCAAATTTAGCGGCAACGACGGTGCCAGGACCGTCAAACATGTTAGTCCATACTTGGGCACAGCTGGGACCCGTATCTCGAGCCGAACATATGAAGATTCAGCTGTTCTCTTTGTCACTCACCGGGCCAGCCTTTGGGTGGTAGACCACGTTGGCCCCTGGATCGATTATTTCCTGGAAACAATTGGAGGAGAAGTTCCACGCGCACTTCTTCTCTGGATCTGATGAAGCGACGATGACAAACCTCACCAGCATCTACAAATACCCAAGAGAGTCATTACAAAAGTACATTCAGGGTTCCACGAGTTGAGGAACATATGCTATTCTCTCCACCTCGAGGAGAGATTCTTGGCGGAACTGGCATACAAAGGCTTGAACAAAGCTGTCAAGGCAGCATATGGGCCGACCGATTTTGAATCTATCGGCCACTTAGTTTCCAAAGTCTCTGCCTATGAACGAAGTCACCCGGAGGTGTTCCAGGAAAAGCAGAGGAGGAACATCGGCTACATCCAAACTGAAGAAGACGATCCGCTAGATGATGCCGATGCGTACCTTGTCTAGTGGGCAAGAACAACCCAGCCGTTGTAGTGCCAGTGGGTGAAACAACCTGAACCTACTTTGGGTTTTGACATCGATGTCTCTAAGACCGAAGCCATCTTTGACTTGTTGCTCAAGGAAAAACATTTGGTGCCAATAGCCGGGCATCAAATGCCCACGGCCGAAGAGATACGTGGTCGCAAGTACTGCAAATGGCATAACATGATCGATGGGCATAATACAGTTGACTGCAGGATTCTGTGGTCTGAGATTCAGAGTGCTATCGAGCAGGGAATGTTGGTCTTTGCCTGCACTCCAATGAAGATTGATACAACGTCTTTCCCAGTCGACGCGGTCTATACGACTGATCCGCTGCCCGTGGAGAGCTACCCGACATTGGCCTCTGCCGAGCCAACGTTCCGAGCACTCCTGAGAGAAGCAATTACTGCAGGAAGGGTCCTACGCCATGCTAATCAAGAGTCATATCCTCACCTACTCCAGAATGCCACCTTCTCGATCAACATGGTCAATAGACCTGCGGACGCGAGAGGAAAGGCCAAAGCCGATCCATGTGACGATTTGCCTTTGGAGTTTAGGGCCGAAGAACACACTTCGGCCAGAACAATTGAAAGAAATCGACAATTCCGTCCTAATTCGGGGGCATTGATCGGCATGTACGAGTGTCATCATTGGCGTAACGAGGAGCGTCGTCGCGCTGACAAGGAGAAAGACTACCACCGTGAGCGGCGTCGCTATGACGAGGAGCGTTGTCGCTAGTACCCTTGACGTGAGGAGAGGCACTGGGAGGACCGTCGGCGGTACGAGGAGCACCGCAATGCTATCAACTGCGAGGAACATTGGCGCTGCCCCTACTTCCACTTCTACTGGAGCCAAAGTATGGACAGGCTTCTGACCATTGATGACTGCAAAAATGTTCCAACCGCAGGGCTCATCACGGCAAAGCGACCGTGTTCTAACACTTGCGACGCACGCCATCGCCACACCGTCATCATGCTCCCTCGCTGCGCTGTGCACGGGATCCTACTCCCCCGCCACGACGGCCCGTGTCTCCACCGCTAAGGCGTTGACCTGCATCTCCATCACCAAGGCGCTCGCCGCCCCCTGTCGAGCGGTATAAGCCCGAGGATGATCAGCGTCGCGCGGAATGCCACCTGCCAAGGTGGTGCCCCGAGGGTTTGACCAAATCCCAGAAGCGCAGCGTTCAACATCTGCGTAGTCTGGAACAAGCCGAAGAAGAGTACCTCCGGTTGCTCAAGAAGTTCGGAGGTGTTATGGAAATCCCAAGTCTACGGCCAGATCACAACCACGTTTGGAAGCATAAGCCACAGTCCGATGCAGTTGAAACATCTGTGAGGCCGACATCGGCTGCATCGGCCAAAGAGGAAACAGCACCTTCAGCCACTGAGGACCCGTCCAGCGATGAGGATGACATGGAGGAGGAGGTCAACAAGGTGATGAAGAAGGCAACGGCAAGTACCAACATGGTTTTCTACCTCCCAGAAGATTTCCGTCCTCCCAGCAGTGAACAGATGGCCGAGTCCATGGCACAACTCAGTCTCGGCCCCGCTGCTGCAATTTTTGAGAAGCCGGTCAACTAAAAATATCAGCACCTCAAGCCTTTCTATGTAAAAGGCTTCATCAACGGCAAACTAGTTGGCGGGAAGCTCATTGACGCAGGTGCAACTGTCAACATTATGTCGTACTCCTTGTGCCTCAAAATCGGTAGGTCTGCCGACGATCTTGTGAAGACTAATGTTACCCTTAATGATTTCAAGGGAAATTCATCACAGGTGAAAGGAGTCCTCAATGTTGAGCTGACTGTTGGCCACAAGACATTGAACACGTCCTTCTTCATGGTTGATGATCACGGGTCCTACTCGGCTCTCCTTGGCCGAGACTGGATTCATGCCAACTGTTGCGTGCCTTCCTCAATGCATCAATGCCTGATCAAATGAGACGGTGACAACATTGAAGTGGTCCTTGCAGATGATCCGCGCAGCGTTGCACAGTGATCAACATCGGATGAGGCAGAGTGTCTATCGGGAAGACAGGAGTTGGACTAGAGTTTTGTCGACGAGGCAAAAAACGGGATCACGCCAGTTCTAGCAATCGGCATTGCTCTCTAGATGGTAGGCTAGTATCATCGAGTGCGTCGGCCGATTACCGTTGGCTCATGGATGCTTTTAGCCTTTCTATGGACGTACAGTCCGTAGTGGCGGATCTGCGCGATCGGCCCCAAAACATTTGTAACCATATTTTATGTGAAACTTCTGTATTGACCAATCTGCATGATTGGTCTCGAAACATCAATTTAGTTTATGTTACTTCTAACAAAGATGTTTTGTCATGTGATGGTCAATTGCTTGATGATGAGAAGAAACCTGATATGGCACCTCCCCATCCATCCCTGACATCGTCGGGATCTACTTAAGAATTTACCGAGGAAGGCAAGCTCGGCTTTGGTTTTACTCTCTCAGATGAGCTTGAACCGGTTGACATCGGTCCAGGCGATCGCCCTTGGCTCACATGGGTTAGTAAAAAGCTTGACCCAGAATTCAAAGCCAAGTTTGTAGAATTACTTAGAGAATTCCCTGATTGCTTTGCCTGGGAATATCATGAGATGCCTTGCCTCGACCGATTCATTGTCGAACATCGGTTGCCGACTAAGCCTGGGTTTCATCCGTTAGCTCAACATCCTAGAAAAATCGATGTGAACATCGTGGATACAGTCAAAGAAGAGATAGAGAAGATGATTCGTGCTGGGTTTATTCGTCCTTGCCGATATGCCACCTAGATATCGAGCATTTTCCTTGTATGGAAGAAAAATGGGAAGCTTAGAATATGCATTGACTTCAAAGACTTAAACAGGGCCACACCAAAAGACGAATACCCAAAGCCCATTGCTGAATCGCTTGTCGACGCTGCGGCCGGTCACAAAATGATGAGCTTTCTTGATGGTAATGCTGGGTACAATCAGATCTTTATGGCCGAACAAGACGTCTACAAGACAGCTTTTCGTTGCCCACAAGGCTTGTTTGACTTTGTTGTTATGACCTTTGGCTAACGCAATGCCGGAGCTACTTATCAGCAGGCCATGAATTACATCTTCCACGACTTGAGCTTGTGGAGGTATACATTGATGATGTAGTAGTAAAATCGCTTTTGCAGGAGAATCATTTAGCCGATCTTCGTCAAGTCCTAGAACGTACTCGGAAGCACGGCATGCGAATGAATCCTGATAAATGTGCATTTGGTGTCACAGTTGGCTAATTCCTGCGGTTTATGATACACGAAAGAGGGATAGAAATTGGCTCAAAGAGTAAGTATGCTATCGAGACGATGGTGCCCCCGACGACCAAGAAGGAACTTCAAGAATTAATTGGCAAGATTAATTATATTAGGAGGTTTATCGCTAATCTATCCGCCAAGCTTGAGGCATTTATGCTATTGATCAGGACGCCAAAGAGCAACGAGTTCATATTGAGAGTCAATGGACTGGCCTCACTGCTCTCCTAGTGTGATGAGTGATTGTCAACGAGATCAAGACCTTCGATGGACTGGAGGCCCTCCGATGGACTAGAGGTAGATGATGAAGACCTCGATAGACTGAGGCAAAAGCCCTCCAATGGATCGGAGGCAATGCTCGGCGTCGTTCAGCCATGGAAGCTCGGTACACGGAGGGGTGGTTCAGCAATGGTGGTGTAAGCCCTCCGATGGATCGCGAGGCGACTCCGATGAACTGGAGAAGCCGGGTGCCACCACGGTGCTCCAACTCGAGTGCATGGCGCGAAGACGTGCGAGTGAGGCGTTGGCGGCTTCGGATCAAAACTGCCACTCAAGTTCAAATGACTTGGTGGGTTGGGCTCCGACTCACCAAGATAGAAGATTGGGCCAAGACCCAGCCCAAGAAGCCTGCAGAATAAAGTTTTTCGGTTTCTGACTTCAAAACCGGGGGAAGCTTCCGAACTACTGACTACGTGGCGTACATCCAAGCGAGGCATGGAGAAGAAGAAGATCAAAGCGTCATCGTAATCGTCCGATTGTATCATTTTCATTTCAGCCCCTCCCGGGCATTCTAGAGTAAGGGTCTTAGTGTTAAATGGTGTCGTTAGGCCTGTGGTATAAATAGACATGTGGCTGGTCATTTAGGTCATTTGAGTCCCCTAGCTAGGGTTCTTCACATCAAGAGGGAGGATGAAGGGAGGTAGGCTGTAGGGACCTTTGTATGCACTCAATTTCGTGATTAATCCCGCAATATTCCTCTGAAATTGGAGTGCTTGTGTGCAGCCCCTTCCTCTTCCCCCTTCTAGTTTGGATTTTGGATGAAACTCAAAGGTTTTTGGTGATTTGTGTTTGCCTATGAGGTAATCCTCTTCTTTTGATGTTTTGGACTTGCAAGGACGTGGAGATTATGACCTAATTCATCTCAAACCTGCAGGTTTGCCACGAGCAACTCGAATTTGAGTTTTTCCCTTTTCTTGCCCAAAGCTTGCCTCTTCACGAGATCTGAAATAGTACTCAGATAGCCTATGTCAATTTTCGTGAAGATTGGACAAGGTTTGGTCAGGTTTAGGGTTTGATAGGCTCAAGTTCCAGCCTTTACCGGACAGTCCGACTCAGCCACCGGACTCTCCGGCTCCACCGGACAGTCCGGCGCAGGCCACCGGACAGTCCGGCGTGTTCCACCGGACTGTCCGGCAAAGCCTGGGAGGTGGCTGTGTGCTTTTCTCGTTTGAGTTTTTGCTGTCCGGTTCTTTGCTTTGACCTCGCTTTTAGTGTTCCTTGCTGCTGCCCATACTCTTAACTTGCTGTGTACCAGTGAGGCGCATTTCGGTGCGTTGAATGGCGAGCAAGATGCTTGAGCGTGAGTCATTGTTTCGCTTGACTTGCGATCTCATGATCGTTGAGTCTTGTGCTTTCGTTCGCTTGGTGTGTTCCCATTCAGTGGGCGACACCAAGTGCTTGCTAGACACGTTTCCTTTCAGTGGACAGTGTCTAGCGTTTGTTGAGTGTAGTGTGTGAGTTTGCACCAGGGGGTTGTGAGTTTGAGTTTTTAAGTGCTCCTATTCACCCCCCTTCTAGTCGCACGTCTCGGTCCTACAAGTGGTATCAGAACCAGTTAGGTTTCTTCATACCTTAACCGGTGATGAAACCGTAGCGATGATGACCTACTCCGAGAAGATTCCGGTCCTTGGCTCCGATGGCTATCCCTACTGGAAGGGTAGGATGGAGGCGTTCCTTGTTACCCAGAGTCAGGACATATGGGGTGCTACTTAGAGTACGACTTTTGTGGTGCTTCCAGTCGCTGAGTGTACTACGCCTGAGATCGTGGCTCGGCATGAGGTGAATGCCAAGGCTATTAACTTTTTCTTTTTCGGGCTTTGTCCCATGGATTATGAGGGAGTGAGTCACCTCAAGATGGCGCGTGAGATATGGTCACTGCTTAGTGCACACCATGAGGGTACCACGACCATTAAGGCTAGGCTTGTGGAGACTTACCGGCGCGAATATGAGAATTTCGTTCAGAAGCCAGGAGAGTCAGTAGACGACTTGTTTGGTCGCTTTCAGTCGATCATTAACAAGTTGCGTGTCAACTTTGCGCCCGCTGAGCTCCCATACATCGATCATCAGCAGGCTGTCAAATTGTTGTATGCTTTGGATAGAAAAGTATGGGAGATCAAGGTGAACTCAATCATTGAGTCGGCAGGGTATGATACGATAGGAGTGGAGGCGCTCTATAGTAAGCTCAAGGCCACATAAGTAGATTACAAGATGAGGGATTCCCTCGCTTGTACAGGTTCCAAGAGTCTGGCCTTGGCTACCCGCTCTAGTGAGTCTGCTACTAACCCCCTGTTACACAACTTCTCATTTTCTACTTTGATGTCTGTTACAGAGGAGCAGTTGGCGATGCTTTGGGATGATGAGCTTTGTCTAGTGTCTAGTCGCTTTCAGCGTGCCTATGACAATCGGATGAGCAAGAAGAGGGGCGAGAGGCCCAAGTGCTTCGAGTGCGGAGAGGTCGGCCACTTCATCGCCAGGTGCCCCAACAAGATCGACTACTACAAGAAGGGCAAGAGCTACTCCCGCGACTCCGACAAATACCACTCCGGCAAGCCAAGCTTTGACAAGCACCGCTTTGGCAAGCACAGCTTCGGCAAGCGTCCCTTCGGCAAGAAGAACTTCCGGATGGCTTTCAAGAGCTACCAGAAGGACAACTGGAAGCGAGACAAGGCGTTCTTCGCCGAGTTCGGGTTCGGCAGCATCGGATCTTCTTCCTCTTCATCCTCGTCGAGCTCAAGTGATGAGGAGATCACGTACAAGAAGGACAAGAGGAACGATCAAGGAGGTCCAGCTGGCTTGTGCTTTGTCTCCACCAAGTCCAAGCGCAAGCACAAGTTCAAGAGGAGCTCGGTTTTCTTCATGGCGCTTGAGGACAAGGAGAACAAGGATGACAGCAGCAACTCTTCCTCCGATGATGAGGTAACACCTGAGCAAGCCGAAATCCTTGAGATGCTAGAGCAGAACAGCCGAGAGCTAAAAGCCCAGGATAAGATGCTGGAGAAGGCAGCTAAGAAGCTACAGAAGTTGAAAGCCCAACTTGCTGAGGCTTTAGAGGAGAATGAGAGGTTGAGCAGTGTGAGACCCCAACCCAGTGAGTTTGAGTGCCCTACTTGCGAGTCTTTCATGATGGAGCTTGGTGACCAGAGAGATAGGTACGCCAAACGGGTAGAGAAGATAGATGGGCTGAAAGTTGAGTTAGGCAAACTCCAGTCCAAGCTGGATGAGCCTACTTTGAGTGGAGAGCTTGAGTGTGTGTCTTGCCCCTGTTTAGCTAGAGAGTTAGCTGTGTTGAAGGATAAGTTTGAGGGGCAGCTTAAGGAGCTTGAGTAGCTTAGGGCTAGACCTGCGCTTTTGGGTGCGTGTATGGTCTGTCCTACTTTGAGAGGTGAGTTAGAGCAGTCGAGAGCTGACTTTGAGGTGCTTTCAGCACCTACTGACACTTGTGAGAACTGCCTGACCCTTAGGATGCAGATGGTGACTAGGGATGCCACCATTAAGAAGTTGGAGAAAGGTACTCCTGTGATACCCTCCCTAAACTATGACACTTGTGTTGCTCAGACTGTAGTTCTAGAGGATCTAAGGGAGGAGGTGTTGTCTTTGCAAGATGACAACAATAGGTTGAGAGAGGTGTTGAGTTGGGTGTATGCGAGGCAACCCCAAATAGAGATGATTCTAAAGAGCACCAAGAGAGCTGAGGGTGATATGAGTGGTTTTGGGTTTGGAGAGTGCAGCACCTCGGGTGAGAAGAGTGCCCCAATTAAGATCATGATTGCACCTACCCGGCCAGGTGAGACTGTTGATGGGGTTTACCATGAGTCACCCAAGGCTGCCCCAAAGAAGCAGTACTGGACACCCAAGCCTTCCAAGGCTAAGCTGGACAAGATTATAGAGGAAGAACTTAAGCCCAAGGGCAAGAAGCCAGTCCAGTAGCCTGAGCCACCCAAAGCCACACCACCTAACCCCAAGTCTCAGCCTAACCCAGTTCCTAGGAGGCTTGTCTAACACTGTGAGTTTTGCCAGCGGAATGGCCACCTAGAGGAATTTTGCTTCAGGAGGAAGCGGGTTGAGAGGCAGGAGAGAACTTGGGGGAACCAGGATCAGTTCTACCAGGGTGGTAGGCAAGATCCTCCCTACCGCGGTGAGATGAGAGACCGCTTTGCTAGTGGTGAGAGAGGAGGCGGCTTTCAGGCCCATGCTCCTGGTGGTGAGAGACACTTTGTCGGTCGAGCTCCTAGTCATTTTTAGTGCGGCTACGGATCTCGTGACCGAGGGTTTGTGAGAGAGCTTGAGAGGCGACGCTTTGAGGGTCGTGGTTACTCTAGTCGTGGTGATTTCTTTGACTGTGCTTACCGCACTTTTGAGCAGATGGCTCGGCACTGGTACAGCAGTTTTGGTACTAACCCCAGTGCTGGACCGTTTGATCACCGTCACTTTACTTGACTTTGCAGGATCGAGGTATTGAGGACGTGTGGATCAGGGACTCCGGTTGCTCTAGGCACATGACAGGGCACTGCAAGTGGTTCTCCAACCTCAACCCCGTAAGAACCAAGGAGTACATCACATTCGGGGACAATGGTCAAGGTAAACTATAGGGTGTTGGTTCTATTTCGCTCTCTACTAAGCTTTCCCTGAGAGAAGTTGCTTTTGTCCGGAATCTGGGGTTCAATTTAGTCTCTGTTTCGCAACTTCTCGATGAAGGTTTTGAGGTTCATTTTAAGAAGGGTGTGTGCCGCGTTCTTGATGTTGAGGAGACCCTTGTTTGCTCTTTGCTGCCTTTTGGTCAGGTTTTTAGGGTCGACCTCACATCAGTTTTTGGCCCTGCGCACTGTTTGGTTGCTAGTCCTTCTGCTGATATATGAAAATGGCATAGGAGACTTGGTCACTTGAGCTTTGATCTGCTAGTTAGGTTGAGTTCAATGGGCCTAATCCAAGGATTGCCCAAATTGAAAGCTGAGAAGGACTTAGTGTGCCATCCCTGTCGTCATGGCAAGATGGTTGCTGCTTCTCACACTCATGTGTCTCAGGTTATGACCTCCTATCCGGGTGAGCTACTCCATATGGATACAGTAGGTCCCGCTCGGGTAGCGTTAGATTGGTCCCTTACACCTTCAAATGCTCATAACTTTCACGTTTAAGATCCGATTAGAGTGATTCTTGCACTCATATGTTCATAGCAGTTGTTGACGTCTCTTAGCGTAACAGATTTTACTCCGCAAGCGCACGGAGATTCGCTGTAGCTTTTTCACTCAGAGTATTCCGAGTATCGTAAAAAATCCACTGGGAAGCAAGGGCGAATAGGTGGAATGAAATGTCAAACTTTCAAGCAGTACTATAACTTAGATAAAATACCAGCTAAACTTACAACGGAGGTAAGATATAAAGATAGTGTATGGTGGGAAGAGTAAAACAGGGACTAAAGAAGCCTAACACTTAGGTAGTTGCCCGGGAGGACAACGAGTGAGATTAGATTTCCAAACTCTACTACTTAACCGCTGCAGAGGAGTATTCCCGATTGAACTAAGATAACTGGATACAAGCTAGGATCTTGCGTCGAGCGAAATTCCGGCGCCTCGGGAGGTCAAGGGGTAGATAGTAGACCTCCGAAGGAGACCCGGCTAACGCCTACGGGCTTACCGAACGACGGGGTGGATTACTGAGACCTCTAGAGCTGTCACCTAGAGAGGCTACCGACCAGATCTGCGTGGGTAAGATGGCACGCTATACTAGTGTTCAAGTGAGAACTTGAACACTAAAGCTCTTCCTTGATCAGAGGGTGAGAACTAACTTAATCTTAGATCAAAAGCCTAAGACAAGCTTATAGCACCGGCAAGTCTAACAAGATTCAGATAACTTAAGAACAACACAAACCTAAGCCTTGGATCTAGTGTGCAATAAAGGTACACCACACTAGGCAAGCGTTAAGAAGTAAAGTAAAGTATGACAGAAGATAGAACAATGATAAATATTATACTGGAGTAACGAGTACAAAAGATAGAAAGATACAAGAGCTTTACCGAGACTAGAAGAAGACTCCGGAATCCCTGAGGCAAAAGCTCAGACTCAACTCTAACTCCCAGGACTAACCTAGTGATACAAGACTAAACGATAGTGTGAGCTACTCAACTTCCACACTCTACAAATGAGAGCTGGGGGCTATTTATAGTCACCAAGTGAGTGGGGGTACTTATAGGGTCGGTATTGCGGTTAAGGGGACAGGTGGCAAGCCGGGCGGCCTGGTAGGAGGCCGGGTGGCCCCACCTCAGGCCGGGCGGCTTGGCCAGCCCTTGGATCCACCGCCATTCTCCATCCTACGGTCCATCTTGACTCCCCAAGTCGGTTGCATGGCGGTTATGGCGGTTACAAGTGTGTTTTCCCTTCAACCGTTGATCTCACTTGTGTTTCTTCCTTAGCCGCAGGATTGAAGTCTCGCAGATTGCTGACTTCACCAATCCAAGTGTTGGATCGGTGATGTGGCAAGCCTTCCGGTACTTGACACGTTGCATTCGACATTTGGACTTCACAAGTGTGTTGACACATCATTTATGCACATGCAGGTCGAAGATGAGCTAATTTGGCTCCTGAGTCAGGCCGGGCGGCTTGGAGTGGTGCCGGGTGGCCTGGCTTGGAGCCGGGCGACCTGGCCCACTGGCTAGTGACCCTATGACTTAGCCAAATTTGCCTGTTTTCTGCTGATCTTTGTACCTTCAATCAAATATTCAACACAACTTGTGTAAATATGTTAGTAGCACAGGTTTATCCATACTTTGGCATGTTTTCCTCCATGTTCATGGATAGTTGACGGTTATTGGTAGTGCAATAACGACTGTCAACAGCAGTATGTATATTAGTTTTACATTCATTTTATGTTTTGTTTTTATGTAATGGTGTACTATTTCTTATCATTTTGCCATTGCTTGCTTGCATGTATGTACGTGGATGTTTGTATGGTGCTATGTTCGTGAGTAGACGTTGATCAGTCTGTGGAGTTTGCAGAGCCACCTCCTGAATTCTTTGAGCAGCAGGAGGATAACTCCGAGGAAGGCAAGTATAACTTAAACAACACCTAATAACTGTTATTTACTGCATGTGCATTTAATTTTGTGTACCCTGAAGGTCTACCTAGCTACTGTGATCCTTTATATCTACCTTTTGGGATGCATTTGGGTTAAGTTATGCTAGGTGCAGCGCGAACTGTTACATCTTTGTTAATTAATCCTGATTAATGGTTATATGCAATATATCTCTTTTAAAACTTGCTTTTTAGCAACATGGTTTAGGGAACCTGAGCAATGTGCTCGTGTGCTTTTGCGGTTCTCTCCGTAAGGACCTGTTCATAGAGCGACAACCTAGAACAACCGCGCTACCACAAGACTGGGATGGGGCAGTCTTAGCTCAATAATTAGGTTATTTTGGTTTGGGGTAACTTACCTATGGGTCAAGAGGGGGAGTAAGCTTCAGTGGTCCCTGCGCTCCTCATGGTTGAGTGTGCTTTACGTTACATGTATGTGCTTCTCCCTTTGGAGGTGGGCCCCACCGTTGCGGCGCTTGATTCCTTGCGGTTACTCTTTACTAACGTGATCTTTGGAAAGGCTTCGTAGTGTGCTTGCTAGTCATCTCATCTCCGGTAATGTGATGAACACCTAGCGTAGCTCATGACTTGTGGGTAAAGATGTGCAACCTCTCGAGAGTGTAAAATTGACCTGTCAGCCGTGCTCACGGTTATGAGCGGCCCAGATCCCACTTTTGATTAGTGGTTCCCTGGTTATGGTTCTGGTTCTGGTTATGATTCTTTAATATGGTTACTTTCTTTATGCAATAACTTTGGGCTAACGATTTCTTCTACTCAACTTTAGTAACTAGGCTGAAATAAAAATTTACTTAATTAAAAGCTCATGCAGTTTGTCAGCTAACCTTAGAGCCTCATGGTTTATGTTATACTTGTTGAGTGCCTCGTATTCACGCTTGTTTTATCTTCATTCCTTGTTGGGGAGAAAAATCCAACCGCTGCTCAGAAAGATGAAGGCCTGAAGGAGTACAAATGAAGGATCATGTAGTTCTAGGCGTGCGACCCCCAGTCGGTTTCCCTGTGGATGGCTCGAAGATTTAGTTACGCTTCCGCTACTCTGTGTTAAAGACTTAATGTCTTAATGTAAATGTTGTTTAACGATATATATTAAAGCATGTTCTGTGATATTACTGTTTATTGTCTCTATATGTGTGAGATTAGATCCTGGTACACATATAGGTTTGCTTTGGTTTGTCTTTTTAAAACCAGGGTGAGACAATGATCGGCTCACTTCTGTACCTGATGGCGACTAGACTGGACATTCAGTTCGCAGTTTGCCTTTGTGCGCGATACTAGGCTTCTCCCAGGACATCTCACCGTTAAGCGGTGAAGCGCATTTTTAGGTATCTCAAGTTCACTCTTAAGCTTGGTCTTTGGTACTCCTCGGGTTCTTCTCTTTCTCTTAGAGGGTTCTCAGATACTGACCATGCTGGCTGCCGGATTGATCGCAAGTCAACCTCCGGCACATGCCAACTCTTAGGAACCTCTCTTGTCTCTTGGTCCTCCCGCAAGCAAGGTAGCATATACTTGTCTACCATAGAAGCAGAATATATAGCTGCTGCTAGCTGCTGTTCCCAGCTCTTATGGATGAAAGCCACCCTTAGAGATTTTGGCCTTAGGTTTGGGAGGATCCCTCTTCTAGTGGACTCTACTTCTGCTATCTCTGTAGCTAAGAACCCCGTCTTGCACTCTAGAACCAAACACATAGACGCGAGGTTTCACTTTCTGAGAGACAACTATGAGAAGGGTGATATTGACTTAGTCCATGTAGTAACCCAAAACCAGTTGGCCGATATCTTTACCAAGCCCCTAGATTTGAGCGCTTTCGTGCGCTTGAGAGGTGAGCTTGGAGTGTGCTATCCCTTTTAGTCAGGGATAGTGTGCTATTCCTTTTAGTAAGGAATAGCTTCTGTAGTTTAGATTTTGCTTTTATCTTGCTTTTATTTTTCTTTGTTTCTTTTGCATATTGTATCATATCATTCATTGCATTGTATCATATGCATTTTCACTTCACTAGCACTAGAGCTTTTTTAGAATGATGAGTTAGTACTTGCTTGTGCTAGATTGTACAGATGCTTGCTTGATCATGGTTGGCTAAGCTCTTTTGAGTCTGTTGAATACTATTTGTGAGCTCAGTCTTTTGTTTTCCTGAAAATCCAAAAACAAACTTGGCTACCTAGCATGTGTAGGAGTGTTGAATGCTATGCTATCTTTTCATACCTGGATATGCTAGTTGTATGCCTTTGCTAAATTAATGCCTAAGCTTTTATGACACCTTGCTTAAATTGAAATCTGAATCAAAATGCTTACAAGTGGTGTCTTATGTGCTAAAATGAGAAAGATCCAGGTGGGTTTGCTTGTCACACTGATCTATTTCGAGACAGCTTGCCTTTGCACTTTGGGATGAACTTGGACTAGGCTGTGTATGACCAAAACCTTGTCTTAAGCGTCTAACGGTTCTTTAAACTAGGCTTGGCATTGGTTGGTAAGAAGTGGCAAAAGACAAGTAAAAAACCATGGCACAATATGGAACTTGCTCATGTAATACAAGTGATTAAATCTGAAATATGCAAGTCTCTAAAATGCTTATGGCTGGTTCTGTATGCTTTGGTTGACAGTAGCACACCTTGTATGCAGTACTAGCATCTTGTTGTTTATGCCTATCTTGCTAGGTGCTATTCATGTTGGTGATGCTTTTTTTTAAACTACCCTGAAAAATATGCTAGCTCTTGATATGTGTAAGATAGATTTATTTGAGCTTGTTGCATGCTTCCTTGCCCTCACTTGCTCTGTATGCTAGCACTTGTGAATACTAGCTTTCCATCCCTTCTGAGCTCTTTCTCGTACACTCTCTGCATTTCATGGCATATTTTAAGGGGGAGTTGTCTAGTTCAGGGAGCGTCCTATTAATCCTTGATGTGTTCATTGTCAACAACGGGGAGAAATGATGGACATAGGGGGAGGACTCGGGAGAGATTTAGTTGAGGGGGAGCTTTGCATTCATTTTGCATTTGTAAGGATGCATTTTAGGGGGGAGTTGAGCTTTTATCATACTCTTTGAATCGGTGCGTTGAGCCTTTTGCCTCTGTCTTGAGGAGCCGATGCTTTGTTTTCTTTTTTTGTCTCATTGTGCCCTGTTTCTTTGCTTGTATTTGGTTCTTGGGTATTCTGAGCAACTTTCTTCTTTCTTTCTTTTTCGGTTTTATGCTTTTCTCTTGTCTTTGTTCTATTTCAGGTTATAAGTTGAAGGTGTTGATAATGCACTCATCAAGAGGGAGACGAGTATGTTTGCCGCCATCAAGGGGTATTCCGTCGTACTGCTGGTTGCCGCCATCTCGCGAATCGCACGGAAAAAGTTTGCAGTGGCAGTATGTTTGCAGTTTTGAGAGATGGAAGACGAGTCTCGGGTTTGACACGCGTGCTTTTATAAAGCTCTGGCCCACGCGGGGTTTTGAAAATTTTGGCCGAAGGAAGTGCGCCATTGGTCGGATCGGCTACTACATTAATTTGTTGATGAGCCGATAAGTTGGCTGAATGCTGATCTAAGTAACTTGTTTAAAGTTCATTTCACGAAGGATCGGCTGAGGAGAGGAGAATAGATTAGCTTGCTGAAAGCCGATCGTGGGACTATACAAGTCAGTGTGTTACCACTGAGCCGACGTTTCCTCTGGTGAAATTCCTAAGGTAGAAGGAATCGGTAAAGGAAGGAAGGGGATTTCATTAATTTATATACTAGGATGACAAAATATGTATATTCCCTAAGCCGACACCACGGCTATTAACTTCCAAAATTTGTGGATTTTCTTCCTAAAGCCGATACAACAGCTGATGCTAATATCTAACTAATCCTACTATTACTAAGATAGGATGCAAAGCATTGCTATCGTCGGCCGACTCCTCATCGGCTTCCTCGTCACCGTCGTCGGCTTCGACGTCGGCGTCCTCACTCCTGGAGGAGCCAAGGTTGGACGGGCTCTCCTCGTACTGTGCAAGGAGCTCGGCGTCTTCGTCTGACTACGCCGGCTCGTCGTCATCGCCTTCTTCTTCCTCGCTGTCGTCGTCAGCAGGCAGGAAAGCCTCCACCCGCGTCCTCTTGGTAGGGCGCTTTGGTGATGGTGATCGGCGCAGCGGAGAAGGGTTCCATGGAGGAGATGCCACCGCATCCTCAGGATCCTCGGCTATCCCGAGGTTCACCTGCACCACGGACGGAGGGTCCGGGATGTCTGGGCCGAAGATAGCCAGCCAGTCGTTGGTGGCCTCGTCCGGCGATCCTTCTTCCATGGAGGAATGTTGCCAGCACTCGCCGCTGGTAGAGGAGCGGAGCCCGGCGGCATGACGTCGACTGGCGGTGGTGGAGCCTGAACATTGGCAGTCGCTGGGGGTGCAGGGGCTGCCATGCTCTCGATGGAGGCGATGGAGGGCGAAGCCGGTGGAGTGGGCCCGGTCCCAGCATGAAGGATGGAGAGGAAGGCTCTGAGGGGATGTTGCTACCAATGGAGGACATGACGAGAAGGGGGTTTTTGCTCGGCTCTTTTCTTGGCTAGAGGAAGAAGGAGAGCAGATGCCGAAGGGGGAGAAATAAGGGAACCGTGCCTTTTATTAAGTATGAGGCGATGGAAGGTGAAAGGGCACCGTATAGAGATATTGAAGGGTCACGCCGGTCATCATTGCACTTACCATGGAAGACCGCGTGGCGGTTCAGTTTTGACGGGACGTATCAGCCAGAGATTCCTTCTTGTCTTGGATTTGAAATAAATCTTTATTTGCCAAAACCAGGGGCATGTGTTGGAATCGGAATTTCGCCGACCCAATTAATGGGCCTGAATCGGCTCTGGGCTGAGAGAAGCTGTCCAAAGAAGCGATGACACGCACCATGTCAAGTTGGCCAGCAGGCCTTGTATCGTAGCTTAAATGGTTTAAGTTAAAAGAGTCCGGTTAGAGATCGAGTCGGTAAGAGTTTTAGCTTAATTAGGGAAAGGGAAGGCTTGCCGCCCAAGTCCCCAGGACTATAAATATGTACCCATACTATTGAATAAAGATTGACGACATACGTTCATCAAGTAGCGGTTGTCTCCACATCTCTTTGGCGCATCGCCGCCCCTAAGCAATTAGAGTTTTCAAGGTATATCGTCATGCTGCCCTATTGATCTCTCTAGTAGATGTTGATAGGCCATCGCGGCGTTTTGCCGATGGTAGTTCTTGTATTGAAGCGTTTTTTATGGCAAGATCCACTAGTTATCTCATTCATCGAGTTGGCATGCTTGCATATCAACTCGTGCACAACTTGCTTCATGTTGACAATCTATGTGATGCATGTCTTTACGTTGCATGGTTAATGTTGTAAGTTTAGCATGTTGCAAGCTTCATATTTAGGTTTGATCTGTCCTTAGAAGATGTATCTACAGATCGTTTTCCTATTAGAAAAGATTCGATGCTCTCTATATCACATTTTATCTTTGCCGATCTCGATAAAGATCCGTTCTTTCACATTTGTTTCTTTGTCTAATCTTTGGCATAAGTTTAATCTCAAAGTATAATGATTGCTCGGATAGATCTCGACTGTCTAGAGTAGATCTAGATAGGTTTCTTTTTCCCTTTATTGCATGTTTGCACACACTATTTGGATGTGTCATCCGCAAGACAGCAGGGCCATGCTGATGTTGAAGATCCGATGCGGGAAGAGCCGATCCGAGCGATCTGCCTAGTATTTAACGTTTACCCTATTTTATCTGTCCTTGCACGGGAAGCAGGAGTCAACCACCACCACTGCCATCACCACAACCTTCCTGGCTAGGTCGTCAGCCAGGTGGCACGACCAACCACCATCGCCAGACGATCGGCTAGCTGCCTAGCCGATCGTGAGCTACAGCAAGGAGGAGCGACCCTTACGTCCACATACACCTCCTGGCTCGCATTGTGTTGACTCACCAAGGGCACTACCCGTCAGTTTCCTGGTGCAACAGGTACCTTGGTGTCGCATCCTCCGACACTATCCCTAAACTTTCTAAACAATAACCTCCTAAGGTGCTTTTGTAAGTGGTTTTGCCTATGTGGTAGTACATGTGGACCATGACATGGTATTTCACCCCCTAAACTATTGATTATTGGCTACATAACCCCCCACCCACATATATAAATGGATATTTAGCCCTTACCCTGAGAACGCAATGCCTATATAATAGCACTAACTCCATTACTAACATACACAAATTGACATTTATGTGTTATTGAATTGTAGTATGAAGGTCCTTACTAAATAAGTAAGTGTATTATGCAAAAAAATTAGCTTCAAATTCAATTAAAAGATTAACTTCTCAGTGCATAGAGAGATAAAAATTACGGAGTGAGTTCCATAACCGTGAGACACTATAAAAAAACTATCATATACCCATAATCGTTTTGTTAGTATTGTATAATTAAAGAGACAAAATATTCATTTATATAAGTGAGGGGTTATATAAAGGAACATAGATAGTTTAGGGGCGACCTGGACTTATTGAAAACATATCTTTGCCATGTCATTGTCCACGTGTAATGCCAAATAGGCAAAACCACCTCCAAACCACCCTACGGGGTTATTTAAACGGTTTTACATAGTTTAGGGATAGACTACCCGGTTTTGTAGGTGAGGGGGTTATGTAGACATGCATTGATAGGTCAAGGGTGATGTAGACTTTTTCCGAGAGAAAAATATTTGCCAACTACATCAGTTTCAAATTATAAGTCATTTGACGTTTTTAACTATATGTTTGACAGCTTATGCTCAAACAAGTGTGTACAAGAGGTGCCAGTGACTCTAAAGGCCTTGATGACCTTTGTCGGTAAGTATTGGCCCTCTAAGTTTGGTTACTATTGGCCATCCCCAACCATTGCGGGTAGGTGCCACCTCTTGCGCGCTTGCTAGCAGCCACCACCGTGCAACCACAACTTCTTGGTAGATCTAGGTCTGAGATGGGAATAAAGAAAGAGAGTGGGAAGGGGGAAATGGTGGAGAATAGGATTAGAGGAGGCATCGACGGCAATTCTACAGGAGGGAGATGAATCTAGGTGGAGATTGAAAAAGGTCACATGAATTGGAGACTGGGAGACCAGGAGAGGAGTGGGGAAGGGGTAAAAGAGCGCAGATATTTTCCTCCCCGCCGCGTGTGCCCCCGTTCGCGCCCATATTTCAGTCTGTATGTCTGACAGGTGGGCCAAGCTAGAGGATTGGAGCGTAGGACAACCTATTTTCTGGTGTGTGCGTAGCATCCGTGACAGTGAGAGATTTTCCCCTCATTGTAGTGCCAACGGAATGGAAGACATGAGGACCTAGCCATATCTTGGATGGCAAGCACGGACGGTGTGCAGGCTGCCCGCCTGGGTTCGATCCCCGTAGGGTTGTGCCTACTTGTCTCACCAGAATTATTTCCAAATAAATGGTGTTACCTCTTACGGATGTGCCACAGCTGTCTGATCTCTTAGCCGTGTGTATCCTTGAAAGTGTTCATTGTAGGTCTAGCTTGTGCATAGGTTAAGTGTGTGGTTGGGAGTGCGTGTGGTGTGTGTTGTGCGTGAGTTTAGAAACTACAGCACGTACCAGAAGGCTCAGTCGTGTGTATCCTTGAAGGTGTTAATTGTACATCTAGCTTGCGCCCATGTTAGGTGTGTGTGGTTGGGCGTGTGTGTGGTGTGCATTATTGTGCGTGAGTTCAGATACTACAGCTTGTACTCGAAGGGTGAGGCAATAAAAAAAAACGCACGAGAAGATATCTACTCCCATGACAGATATTTGTTAGCCAAGGGCAGTACTCCTAGCCAACGGCAGAAAACTCGTCTGTGGTAGTGCAACAATAAGATTGTGTAGGGATGAGGGGACATCTCCTTTTGTGGGAAGCTCCAGTACATAAGATGCCAAGGTGATTAGAAGAGAGGCAACTACATGGCTAAGGGGTTGTTTCGATTCATGCCTAAGGTGTCTCACCTCAAGTCATACAACGATGTATTTAGGTGGGAGTTTGATTCTTTTCCTAAGATAGGGCATGCATTACCCCATTTATGATAGGTTAGTTCATTTTTCTTGCCTCGGCCTGCCTAAAGTTGGGTGGTGGATTTTGACACCACAAGTTAGGCATTACCAAAGATGATGTGAGATATCTTAGGCATATATCCAAACAGCCCTAAGTCTTAATGACTCAGTGGAACTATCTTTTTTTCGCATGAGGCTTAGTTACGAGCCCAAAACCGTGATCAAAAGAGACTAGCTGACTATACTCATGTATCTTATGTGGGGATTCAGTGTGGACTAGGGTTGTCATTAACACCAATACCACATGATAAATCATTGTCTTTAGAGTTTTCTCTCACATTTACTTACACGCATTTAAGCTTCCTAGTTCAATGGATAGGTTAGTTTAATTGGTTATGAATGCTTTAGGTTGCAAGTCTGGTTTAGGTAAGCTAGAGATGAATGCCAGGTGTGTAGCTGCTCATTATTTTGAAAAGCATGTTTTCTACTCCCTCCGGTCTATAAAAATGGTTATTTTAGATAGCGACACGGTCACCAATACACCACTTTAACCATTAATTAAGAATAATACATATATTGAAAATATAGAAGTTCATAAGATTTAGAAACTACAATTGAATACATCATTCCCAAAATATGAACTCAAATATTTGGAAAGTTATTGATTTTCAAAACTAGAATGTGTTGACGGCACACAAACCTGTTGCTGCCAGATCCTAGCTAGACCAGGGTCTCAACGTCAGATCGGCCGCCGCGTGTAGTGGTGGCAATTTGTATCCTTGGCCCAAACGGCTGTGTATCATAGCATAGAAAGTTTTAATTTAGAAAATTAAAGTTAGGGTTTGTTTAGAACGAGTCGGACTTGTCGTCCAAGTCTCCGGAATATAAGTATGTACCCTATTGCTTCGTAATAAAGTTAACGATTGACATATGTTCCCAAACAATATGTGCTTGGTTCACCTCAACCTTGGCACATTGGCGTGAGATCCATCAGTTCCCATGTGCGCCTCCGATCTATATATCTGTTTATGCTTCATGTAACAGATCGGCGGCGTACAGCCAAGTGTACATAGCTCCTTTGGCTGCTACATTACACGACATAGGCTGCAACATGCACACATAGTAGCTCGAAAGATCGATGTACGCTTGGCACCTTGCTTTACACGTCATTGTTCGTATATGCGTCAGTGGATGAACCCCCTTGGGTGTGGAGTATGTTCACGCACGTGGTTAATGTTTCAGTTAAGTCTTCTCTTAGCTAGATCCATCTGATCACGTGTGTAGTGTAATTAATCTAGGGACGTTGCATCGGCTGGATCATGTTTTACTATAAATAGGAAGCGGTTAAAAAAGGCCCGGCCGTAAAAAGGTTTTCCCGCAAGCACAACCAAAAAATGAAAAATGCCCATCCGCCTGCCCTCCAAAAAAGGAAAAAATCCCACAGCCGCCCACAAAAAGAGCAAAGAAGGAAAAATACACACAGGCCAAACATAAATCATGAACAGGCAAATATTGCTGGAATCACTAGGAAAATATAGTGATATCCAATAGGCAAGATAATGGTGTCCTTAGGCAAATTTACGAGTATCACTAACACAAAAAATGTTGTTTTGCCTAATGAAAACAGTATTTTGCCTATTGAAATTTACATATTTACCTAATGAAGGAGAGCGGGGGAGGAGGCTCGCTAAGTGTCCTAGCGATGGGCGGAGCCACCGGTGGCGGTGCCCAGTAGAATGTGGGGAGTGGAGGTGAGGGGGAGAAGGCTCACAAATGCGAGCTGCCTCACGCCGACTTGCCGGCGGCGCCTAGGATGGCGGCATCGCTTTGGAGGAGGAGGCGCGCAGGGGCAGCAGCCAGATCCGGCCGCCATGATCAGCGACGCTGCCTCCATGCGTCGGGCGCGGCCCCGATCTGGCAGCCCCCAAGGCCGGTGCGGCAGGGGGCCGACCGCCATGGGCGACGAGGTCGCCTCCAAGCTCCACGGCGGCTCAAATCCGGCCTCCCAAGCGCGCGTGGGGATGGAGGCGCACCACCAGCAACAGCGTCGGCGGTCGGCGGGAGCAGGATAAGGCAGCAGCTCAGGGAATGGAGCACGGCCGCGCGTCCACGGCGGGCGCCGTTACCCGTCAGCCGCTGCGCCAGCCGCCGAGGGTGTGTCCCTAGGCAACGCCATGCACGTGGGTACGGGCTAGTGCGTCGCCTGGAGATGGCTGGAATGGTGTGAAGATGCGAGGGAAAGAGCGCAAGCTTTTGCGTCAGGAGTGAGAGCAGGTGCTGCACGTGTGGTTGAGATTTTGAGTGAAAGAGAACGGTCGACATTGCCCAATGGGTGGAGGTGTGCGTGCAGTCGAACAAAAAAAGACCGACCTGCACGAAGTCTTTACCTTATAAATATACTCCAACGTGTCAAGTTTGTAAATCTCTCTTAATGACACTGTAACGGAGCTAGGGGACGAAAAATTATCGTAGAGAGATCTGAGCGGCTAGGGCATGATGGTTTAAAATTTCAATTAATATAGGAGTGTCTTAAATTAAACTATAGAAATTAAAATTTTGATCCATAAAATTTCACTCGCTTTACACACCTGATCCATAAAATTTATAGACAAAATTTTCAGCACTTTCAAGGCAGGATCATGGCTGACAATTCTTTTTTGTTGCTTGGCTCGGATCTGAAACTAATCTACAAGGAGTGAAGACTCCGTGAGCTAAAAGCCATGAGCTAACGCACATAAGGCTTGGTTCAAAATATGGGTCAGTATCACTTGTTTGGCTGTTTTCCGTATGAACCTCAGCTTGAATGATACCGTCAAGCAATCATCAATCACTCCGGCATGGACGCTACATCAAGGTTCCTATCTCAGCCGGCGGGGTAAATCTGTCAAAAAATGTAGTTTATTGGAGACATGTTTACATATACATACACATCTGTGGAGTAGTTGATACTAAGTCGTGCCTCGCCTAGAATTCTATGCTACTTGCCCTTTCATAAAATCGGCCCTTTTGGAATTATACAGATGGGGCTACACACATTACAACATATTGCTTATCTGCCAGCCCCACGATTGCCATGGAGCCTATAGTTTTCTGTATCCTTGTCTCTAATTGTTGTTGTCCACTCTACACTAAAGGAATCGCAGAGCTTTTCATCGTCCTCATTAATTTTGGTCGGGATTTAGTTTAGCCGACGGAAACTAACAAACTTTCTTCGGCCACTGAACCGCCAACAATAACTAATTTCCTCGGTTTAAGTCTACGGCCAATAAAATTAAACCTAACTTTCGGCGGCTATTGAAACCGACGAAAATTACTGGCCCTAGGGTTTCAGCCCGATTAACATTCGTCGGATTCGCCGACGAAAGTACTGGTTCCAAGTGAGAATGGCCAACTATGCGTCTCGCGCCGCCCTCTCTCTCTCCACCTTCTCTTCGCTCCCTCTCTTCCAAACTGCGCCACCGCTTGCCTGGGCCCCTCGCGCCACCCATGGCCGTTGACTGTCTTCCTACCGGTTGCGCCTCACTGCCGCCCAGTGCCACAACACCCGCAGAGGCCGCGCCACCCCGACTGTCGCCTAAGGATGGCCGCCCACTACCCAATTCGTATCGTCGTAGTGGATCCGAGAGTCCATTTACCTCACACTCATTTCTCTTTAGAAGGACAATTAAGAGACTACCATTTGGCTTTAAATATGTGGTTGCGAGGTTATTTTCGTTGACCGTGATATGGTAGACCGACAAAAATCAGCTTTATGATTAGAATAATTAATTTGTGTCATGTTATGAATAGATAGACCAAATGACATGTAGATTAGTGTCATGTATTGTTGACGGTGTTCAAATACAACAGTTAAAACTTGCAATTAGTGATATGGATTGTTGGTGGATGATTACGTATTAAGTAATTGCAGATAAACATAAATTTTAGGTTTTTATTAGTGACACATACAATTAGTTGATATGCTTCGTTGGAGTTTTTATTAGTCCATACTAAGCACTAAAGGCTTAATCACTCGCTTATTCCACTACTACAGATGTGTTAAAATAAGACGGTTCAATTTTGTATTTTAAGACACTAATGAAATGTCCAGTTATCAGGGAGTCGCAAAAGAGGCAGCTCTTTTAAGTCGGTTGTCAACCGTCTTAAATGAAATTATATAAGACGGTTTTTAGTGTACAACAGTCTTAAAAAGGCTATTATTTAAGTCATTTCACATTTTGTTTAAGACACTTCTTCTGAATAACCGTCGAGAAAATATATATTATAAGTCACAAGATCTTTTATCAAACCGTCTCAAATTTTGAGAATAATAGACGCTTTTTAGACTCATATTAGACACATCTCACACTTTGAGAACCATCTTAGTTAGATTCAAGCAGTGCAAAATTAATAATTTGAAAGCAAAACACGTATATATATAATAAGATTAGTACCATTTAATATCTCATAAATAAGCACAACTAGACCATTCGCCCATACATAAGCGTAAACAAAATTCAAAATACAATATTAGTTCAAACACTAGGTTGAAAATTGTTTACGTCAACATTTTGCCTAGACTACGCATAGGATTCCCAGTCTACATGAGAAACTTGTTCTTCCACACATGACGGGGTGCATCCATCTTTTTTGTAGGAAGAAAATAGAGAAAACAATGTCTATCACCTCTGTCATAAAGAAATCGAGCAATCGTTCTCGTACATTTGCTATCTCCTCAGGCAACAATGGATTGGTGGCAAAACCAATGCGATCCATCAAGAATACAAACCGGATAAAGTTTTGTAAAGGCCATATTATGTAGGTTTGAGTAGAGTAAAACCTAGATATTAACTATGTCTTATACCAATTTACAGGGAACAGTAACTCCTACAAGTAGTTGAACTAGGACACTAACATATCTAAAATGGAGGTAGTAAGAAAATACCTGATTGGCAAGCGAAGTATAATCCTTGCAGTGTTTCAGAAAAACAACATATACATGATAGAGCATAAAAATAGTTGATCTCGATATTTGTACCAATAACATGAGCAGATTACTGATAACTTACGAAATTCCCCATAATCTCCTTTGACACTTATTAGCTTTCTAAGGTTGAAAACTATGATATGCAGGAATTTATAGAAATATTTATGACACTCACAAAATTAACATATGAATTCTGAAGAAACAGAGCCACAAAGAGAGTATAACGAAGCTTCTTTTCTACTGTTGTGGCCTTTCAGAAGCTCTAGAATTATCATTGACTCATACTAGTTTTTAAATTGTATGCACATATAATTAAAGCAACGAGATACTCCACCAGGCAACTACTACCAACAATTGGCTGCATATATAATTATGAATGAATTGAATTCCAATGGTTATAGTTTGAAGAATAAAAACCTAAACAACATCATTCCATCCACTAATCCAATGAAGGCTAATTCAAGGGTAAAAACTGATCCAAAATTAGAGGATTGAATATTGCGTCAGAACCATCTTACCGTATCCACTCTAAAAACTTGGTAATGTACCTTGTTCCTGCAACAAGGAGTGGTGAGCGGCTGCTAGCAGGACTGGCAATCAGGAGGATGACGAGGTCGACGAGCAGGGTCCGGCAACAAGGAGTGGAACCCGACTGCTAGGCTTGTCAATTCTGAGGAGGACGACATGTAGAAGAATGTTTTCGAGGGGTGAATCGTGGATGCGGAGGGAGGGCCAGGGGAGGCTACGGACTTACGGTGATGATGAGGGAGGAGGCGGCTGCAGATCCTGAGGCGTTCTCGGGGAGCTTGGGAGGCTAAAGGCGGCGGCTTCAAGGAGGAGGTTACGGAAAGCAGATTCAATTCGCTAGGTATTTTCCCGTGACTGATCTGAGAACGGAGGGATTGGCAAGAGGATTATTCATAAATAGAAAATCACCCGGGCTTTGCTATCCTCAGCATATAAAATAATATTGTTTCAGCAATGTGAAAAATAAACCGTTAAGAGAGTGGTAATTGATTTGCTTCTCATAGTTCAAACCCAATAGCTGCAATTTTTTTTCTTTTTTGAACTCGATTTTTTTTCAGACATAAACTGAAAGCATGACCTAATTTTATATGGATCCAAGGTAAATGACACTAAGAATTCTTAAATAATATTTTCATTAAGTCTCTAATCATTCTATATCTATTCTAACTAGACCTAAGCAATTTATCGGGTTGGGTCGGGTTCGGGTTGGGCCGAACAAAAACCCGACGGTTTTTGTGGCGGCCCGAACCCAACCCGACCCGGTGGTCGGATAAAAAATTCAGCCCGCACCGGTCGGGTCGGGTCGGACCTGTGTAAATTGTCGGGTTATTCGGGTTTTTTCGGGTTTCGAGTCAAAATTCTTGGCCCGGACCCAACCCGCCAAACATACCGGGTTGAAAATATCTGCCCGAGCCCACCCGTCAAACTTTTCAGGGCGGGTTGGGTCGGGCTATTTTCGGGGGGGTCGGGTCGGGCAGCCCATGCCCAGGTCTAATTCTAACATAATCACAATCGTCGCTCACAACCATATTATTTGCTTCATGTGACCTGTTGGTCATTTTTTCTGATTTGGTGAAACCCGATCTGAAATGAACTTAATATTTACTACGCTTTATTTTACAAAACGCCTTATATGAATACTCAAATTATGACGGTTTCATATATATAATTATCTTTACTGACGAACATTTAAGACAGTTCTTACACACAAGATGACTTATCTAGTTACCTTAAAAGCTACGGTTTATAATAATGAACCGTCTTAAACTAATATAAGTCATTTATTACCATGCAACCGTCTTAAAACACTTTTCTATATAAGACGGTTATCCAAAAAACTATCTGACTTTACTTGGCACCGCGTGATACAAGACGCTTCTATAAAATGTATTGGTGTCCGTCTTAAAAGGTGCGTCTTATATTAGCAAATTTGTAGTGGTGTTCATTGATGCAATGAGATCTTGATTACTCTTAACTTGATATTTCCATTTTGTAATTATGTTTTAGGGTTTAATTTTTACCCGTACTATCTACCAGTTAAATGATTTACGTACTATATATCAATTATCTATTTTAGGTTTTTAATTTTCTACTTGAATTCTAAAAATCATTTTATCTATTTTTTTATTTAAAATTATGCAAGTAGTGTCTCGATACCTATGCGTCACTCATTTCAGACCAGCACGCGTCACATGCACACATGTGACGCGTGCGGGTCTGAAATTGTTTGGATAGCCTTGGAATAACCGATAGAGTGTGGTATTTATAACGAGCCAGAGGGCCGAATGAGATTTCAGCTGCTGCACTCGTCTTCCTGTAGTGCGGCTTCGATTGGCTCTGCGGGAGGCCAATCCTAGTTGTATGTGGTGATGCGGGTGTGCCATCTGGCTTGACCTTGCAGCCAGGAAAGTGAGTTTTGTGTGGCGGTTGGCTCTGGTTCTCCCTGAAAAGCGTACACAAGAGATCTAAACGTTAAGTTTTTGCATGATCGCAAATGTTTATTTAATAAAATAGCCAAAACCGCATCGAAAGAGTAATAGATATAAAAACCCTATCTAAAAGCATGATATAACAGATCTGCATAATCAAACCGGCTTCTAATCAAGAACTCCAAAGAAGTCCATCCAACTAAACAGATACAAACAACCACATGTATAGATAGGGTGCTCGAGATACGCTGATCTATCGGTAGGTCGCGTGCACACGCTGCAGGATCATGTTGTGGGGGATAGATATACCCTAGGTCCTCATGGCGTGGATCCAAGACATGGGCCAGTGGAGGGCCCAAGGAGGTCGGGTGGCCAAACTCGTGGGCTGGCCGTCTCACTTGGGCCCAAAGGTGGCGACGAAGAGGTGACTTGCCGGGCAAGACAGCGAACTCGTGATTCAGGAACACTTGGGCCCAAAGGTGGCGACGAAGAGGTGACTTGCCAGGCAATACAGCGAACTCGTGATTCAGCAAGGCGTGGAAACATATTTGACTCGAACTTCATCTCTTGTTGTGTTGCGCTCGGATACCGTTGACACGGGACTTGAGGATGGGAAGGATATAAATCACGGATTCTATGTGATTTGTCGTAATCTAAACCGACTAGGAGATATAGAAGGAACTGTATGCAGGACATATCTGGAGCTAAAGAAAAAGTGTTTACAATAAATACTTTTGTATGCTAGGTTCGAGATAGTTTAACCAATTTTACCATATTTGAAAACAGCTTTTTCTGTAAAAAGGGTACCACAGAACCCGCTGGTCCACGAGGCTCAAGGCTTCCCAGCCAATACATTTTCGTTCCTACTACTGGGTTCTGTCCCATAGTACCAATCATCCACCAGAACCATTTTGTTCCCAACCCAAACCATTTCCCACTATTTTATGAAAAACTGCTAATTGAAGAACCAAGCTGTAACTCATCCATACAAGTGGACACGGACCATTCAAATAGGTTTTACTCTGATCATACTAATTCCCACAAGTTGGACTTAGTGACACTTACGGCCAAATAAGCGTCTGAATTCCAAACTAAGCTTTTGCCTTCATTTCATCGCCTAGCAGTGCTTTAGGGAATCGGGACTCTGAGTCACTCCAGCACCCCGCGGTACTCCAGTGACACACCAACCCTTCCCTAGCCCCTTGTGCAGCAACACGGCAGCTACTAGGTTATCCATTCTGCCTCGGCCTAGCCAATGCCTCATACAAAGCGAGTGGTTGTAGTAAAGAGTTAGGCGAGATGTCGATCAATGCAGTCCTTACAGAACACAAGTAGAACCAATCTGCTAATCCTTGCTCGCCACCACAAGTCTTTACCTACCCGGTCTTCTCCATGAATCCCGGGATCTGGGGTAACCGCGAGCTGCAAGTTACCCATTCATACCCTACCCTTTAAAATGGCGTATCCTGACCCGTGGGTCGTTTGCCTAGGTTCCTCCCCATTTTATTTTAAAACACACACACCTATCCCCATCCCAAACCCATCATATTCCATATCCATAGCCCAACATAACATCAAGATTATGACAGATAATTAAGTGAGCGATCCCACCTATGCGCGCTACATCTTAAATAGGCTTAGGTGGCTGTATATTTGTGGAGTTACCTTAGCAAGCAAAACATGCAAGTTTTATGGTCATTAATAGGCCAAGGGTTGTGTTTGCAAAACATAGGAAACTTATGCATCATGTGGGGATTCCAGTGGGCTTGCCGTTTGCTTTGTTGATATAGGTGTTGGTCTTGGTGGTGGGGATATGCCCTCTGCCGAATCCGTTGGTACTCCATCCGTTGGGCGAGATGGTGTGCCAACCACTGCTCATGCCGAGCCAGTTGCTGAGCACGATGATGGGCCAACCATTGCGCATGCTTGTACAGCATCTGCTGCATTTGTCTGTTGTAGGCATCCAGTCTTGCATAGGTCTCTGCTATAGGCGTGTTGTGCAGGATATCCGGGATAACATACGCGTACAAACAAGAAGGAAACATACATACAACTGAGTATCATATGAGCTCAACCGTGATGACAGGATGTTTAGGGTAGGTGGAGATTATTTGGGGATTTAGTGAAGGTGGTTTTGGTAGAGTGCGAGGGATCACTGATTGGACTGTCATGTGCTGGCCACGCTAGCGCTTATGGTAGTAGGAGTTGCGGTAACGAGAGTGGAAGGGTTTGACGGAAGCAAAAACGATGGGACGGCGACCGCATGGTGATATTGGGGGAAAGTCTTTTGGCTATTCGAGGAGTGAGATTGGTTGGGAAACTATGATTTTTCAGATGATTTTTAGTGTCGTTGCCATCTAGGTGGAGGAGTCAAGGCTAGACCTTCTTCATGTTATGGAACATAGGAGAACAACGGCTCAAGCTAGGCTTACATAGTTGTGGGATGGCGTCATGATGGCGTAATGGTGGCTTGGTCTCAGGGAGATAGACTATGTGGAGTGTGTGGATGCATAGGGCTTGAATTTAGATGAATTTAGGCGCAAGAATCGCCCAAATCAGAGTACAAATGAAGGAGATAAGGGTATATAGGGACTAGGAGTAGTTTTGGACTTTTTTTTGAAAAGTCAGAGGATGGGAAATGGACTTTTTCTTGATTTTAGCTGCGGGGTAAAAGAGCTTAGGCCTGGGGGGGGATTCGGCCCGACTTGGCCCACGCTGTGGAAGGGGAGGGGTGACGGCGCAGGCGACGGCGTCACCGGTGGGCCCATATGTTAGCGGCACAGGAGGTGAAGGGCGTCGGGGGGGGGGGGGAGGGGGCGACGGCGAAGGCTCGGTTCGGAGCCGAACCGGGACACGGTGGACCGAGCCGCCTGCGGAGGTTCGCCGTCATCTGGCCGGTTCCGGTGACGAAGTCAAGTCCTCGACGACGAGGCCGACGAGACAGGTCTCATGACGTGGTCTGGGCGGAGGTTTGGTGGCCGGCAGCGGGGTGTCCGCAGCGGCGACGCGAGTGTGTGTCGACGGCGAGGGCGCGCGCGACGGTGGCTCTGGTGGCTGGAGGAAGGGCAGCGGTGAGGTAGAGGAAGGTGTGAAGGAGCTCTAGAAGTGGTTAATCGAAGGATGGCGCAGTGGGAAGGGTGAATTTGGCAGTGTCGGGGGTGGCTCGCCGGTGCGGGGGCTTGGTAGCGGAGAGCGGTGGCTGTTGGCGGCTCTTAGCCTACCAGATTTTACTCCGCAAGCACACGGAGACCGCTGGAGCCTTTCACCTGGGAGTATTCCAAGGTATCATATTTATCCACAGGGAAGCATTGAGATAGAGATATCAAACTACTCTTCCTGTCAACCAATAGCTAGGAAAGGGTTGACACCAAACACCATGGGGTAAAAGACAAAGCACCGTTGGCAAGAAAATAGGTAAAGCTAGGAGGACAATGAGTTATAAACTGCGGTACGGTCTTCTATCTCTGCTAACATACAAGAGTTATCTGTGCTAAAGGTCGAAAGGATCTCAACAGAGTTATGACTTGAGTCGAGCAAAATTCTAGAGTCTCGAGGGTACCAGGGGGTAGATAGTAGGTCCCGAAAGAGAGTCTAGCTAACACCTGTGGGTCTCCCGAACGACGAGCCTGGACTACACAGACACACCACACGCTGTCACCGAGTGGGGCTACCAAGCAAAGCTACGTGGAGAGGATGGCACGCTACAAACATGTTCAAGCGAAGCCTGAACAACAATAGCTCGTCCTTTGCAAGAGGAGAGGAGCTAACCAGAGCCTAGCGTCTAAGTCTAGGGTTGAATTGTAGCACCGGCAAGTATAACAACAATCAATCAAATCTGACTTAGCATAACTCAGGCCTCAAACTTGGTATGCCCAAAAGGAAAAAGGTGCTTAATAGCTGCATACATACCAAGCGAGTAACTAACTAGAGCAGAAGATAAGTGCATAAAGTAGGAAAGTAAAGTACTTGCACTTGTCAATAGTCGAAAAGTAAGAAAGAAAGCACAGGATACATTTCCGAATATTCAGAGTGACTCTGATACAGCAAACCCTTCTCTAACTCCTAACCAAACACTATTTTCATAGTGGAGGCACCACCCGCAGGGCGCCTCTTAGAGAGGGAGAGAGTGTTACATGGTGAAAGGTACATTTTTTGAGTGGGGGAGTGCCCCTCTACTTATAGGAGTGGTAAGGTCGGTGGAGGAGGTAAGTCGGTGGCCGGGCGGCCACTGTGCATGGCCGGGCAGCCATGAGGGGTGGTCGGGCGGCCACTCAATTAACCGCCTTTGTGCATCCGATGGCTGATCTTCATTCCCCAAGGTCGGTAGTAGTCGCCCAAGTTGGTTTGCATGTAAAATGGTTAAGTCATGTGGTCGGGCAGCCACCCATTTTACCAACTTGTGTGATCCAATGGCTGGAAATGCTTCCCTAGGGTCGGTGACGGTTGCCAAAGTCGGTGCACGTGCAAAACGGGAAAAAGTAGTGGTCGGCCGGCCATGGTCAATGGCCTGGCGGCCATGTGTTGCTCCCGGATTGGCTGCATGCTATCTCCCTTGGATTGCAATCCTCGTGTGATGGCTTTCCGACCCTTTGTTTCACCGGATACTTGATTGTACGGTCGGATTCATCTTCTTTTGTGTTTCTTTGCATTGGAGGAACCATATGGCGTGGTTGGGAAGCTAAGATGATGGACGGGCGACCATGGGTAGTGGCCGGGCAGCCATGGGTGGTGGCCGGGCGGCCATGGGTGGTGGCCGAGCTGCCATGAGGATGGCCGGCCGGCCATGTAAGGTGGCCGGCCAGCCATGGTCCATCTTCTGAGCGTTATCAATTTTTGCGACGGCCATAACTTTTGCATCCGGATTCCAAATTGAGTGAACCAAAACTCCATTTTGATTATTTTACGAGATCTTTGCAATGGATTGGTCCATGAGGGCATTTGAGATACTTTATAGTGATGTTATTTTCAAATCATTCTCAAGCCCTTTGTGCGTGAATTCTCTTTTGCTCCATATGGTATACTTTTGATGAGCATCTCCCTGTGATACATCGAAAACCACCAAAACTCATGGAATTCGTTAGTGTTAGGTAGATAATGCACAGAACTTTATGTATACCCCATTTATTCACCGTGGAATTGGCGGTCGAAACCGTGAAATAGCGACCGCCAACAGTGGCGGCAGAGAGTGGCTCGCTGGTGCGGGCTTTGGGCAGAGCCACGCGAGGCGAGGGGAGAGGCAGGGTGCGACGGCGGCCGCGGGCGGCGTTTTATAGCCGTGGTAGTGGCGACGTGGAGCGGCGGTGCGCTACAAACTTGGTGTGGCAGCGCTGCGCTGTTGGCGAGGTGTGGCAGAGATGGCAGCACGAAGCAGCGGCGAGGTGACCACGCACTGCTTCGGCGAGGTGGGGGCGGCGACTTGACCGGGCGGCGCAGCGAAGTTATGGCGCGTAGTGCGCAAGCGGCCAAGGAGGAAGACGATGGGGTGAGGCTGATGCGGTGGCGCAGTGGGGTCAGTGCGGCAGATGGCGGCGGTGTCGCGGCGGGACCGTAGCGCTGGCGAGGCGGGGCCGAGCATGCAGCGTCGTGCACGCGCGGCGTGCGGTTTCGGCCGGGGGAAGAAGACAAGGGAAGGAGGGGCGCCTGATGGGTGGGTCCCGCAGGGCAGAGAGAGGGTGCAACAGCCGGTTGGCAGGCCACGGCGGGTGGAGATGGGCCGGGGACCGGCCGGGCCGAAAGGGAACAAAGGAGGGCAGCTGATGGGCTGCCGGGAGGAAAGTTGGCCCAAGGGGGTTTTATTTCACCTTTTTTCTGGATTTTGGAAGAGATTTTGTGGAGCAAAAAGGTAGTGAAATATGTGGAGAATTTGGGTGGATAATATTTTGGGTAGACAGATTTTTTGGGGGATATTTGGTGGGAGATACTTTGGAATATTGGAGATTTTTGTTGAGCTCATATCACACATAACAATCAAGCAAGACTTTGCAAAACGATTTTGAATTAGGGAGGGATTAGAAGAAAATTTCCGGGCCTAAATTTCGGGGTGTTACAGATCTACCCCACTTAAAATGAATCTCGTCCTTGAGATTCGGCCTAGCGGGTTTTACAAGAGTAGCTTTGCTGCAGCTAGGGCCAATTCTCAAAGGGAGGCTCGGCAAATAGATGTTTGCTCTGTCAGAATTTGATATCAGGTACAAGCCGGCTAGGGCTGTCAAGGGTCAACCATTAGCCGATCTCATCACTGAGCGATCGGCTCCACAATACTGTTTTGTCGGCATATCGTCTTGGGCGTTATTTTTTGATGGGGAGTAAAATGCACTAGCGGTCCTCGAACTTGGCACGGGGTGTCGATTAGGTCCCCCAACTTAGAATACCGGGTATCCGAGTCCCTAAACTTGGCTTGGTGTGTCACCTAGGTCCCAAAACCGCCTTTGCACCCTCTCTCAAAGTGGTTTACGGCCTAGAGACGTTTGCGGCCCACATGTGAGCCTATCCTCACTCTGCCTCTCCTCTCTTTCTCTCTCCAACAGCACCCAGCGCCCCCCACCTCTCCTCTCTCCGCCGCCGCCCGCTCGCCCCTCTCTCTCCACCGCCGCCCGCTCGCCCCTCTCTCTCTCCGCCGTCGCCCGCTCGCCCCTCTCTCTCCACCGCCGCCTGCTCGGCCCTCTCTCTCCGCCGCTGCCCGCTCACCTCTCTCTCTCCACACCGTCCGCCCCTCTCTCTCCGCCTTCGCCCGCTCGCCCCTCTCTCTCCTCCACCCCCAGTGCAAGTGAGCGCGCACGACCTCCTTGTCCCCACCGCCCGCCGCCTCGGCCTGCACACGCCGCTGGCGCTTGGGGTCGGAGAGCAACACCGCGGCAGCCAGTGCGGCCGCGGCGGCTGCCGCGGCAGGGAGGGAGAGTGGCGGGAGGTCGGTGGCCGGCGCTCCTTCTTGTCCCCGCTGCCCGGCGCCTCGGCCTGCGCCCGCTGCCGGCGCACGAGGTCAGAGAGCGACACCGCGGCAGCCCGTGCCGCCGCGGCGGCTGCCGCAGTAAGGAGGGAGAGTGGCGGGATGTCGGCGGCCGGCGCTCCTCCTTGTCCCCGCCGCCCGCCGCCTCGGCCTGCGCGCGCCGCCAGCGCTCGGGGTCGGAGAGCAACACCGTGGCAGCCAGTGCGGCCACGGCAGGGAGGAAAAGGGGCGGGAGGTCGGCGGGCGGCGCTCCTCCTTGTCCCCACTGTCCGCCGCCTCGGAGAGAGGAGGGGGCGAGCGGGCGGTGGAGAGAGAGGGGCGAGCGGGCGGCGGCGGAGAGAGAGGGGCAAAGTGGGGATAGGCTGACATGTGGGGCCCACATGTGTCTGGGCCGTAAACCACTTTGAAAGAGGGTGCAAAGGCGGTTTTAGGACCTGGGTGACACACCAAGCCAAGTTTAGGGACTCGGATACCCGGTATTCTAAGTTGGGGGACCTAATCGACACCCTGTGCCAAGTTCGAGGACCGCCAGTGCATTTTACTCTTTGATGGGTCTACGTGTGATGCTGGCTGCGGCATTGGACTTCTTATTGTTTCCCCTCGGGGGCACAGTATGAATTTGCTTTTCGCCTAAGCGAGCGGTGCACCAACAACCAGACAGAATATGAAGCTTTGTGCAAAGGCCTTGAATTGTCACTAGAAGTTGATGTCGAAGCAGTAGAAGCCTTCGGCGACTCCGAAGTTGCCATTAACCATCAACGGAGGATTTCAATTGTGCAAGTGATTTGTTATATCCCTACCTCCTATGTTGTCAAGAGTTGATGGCAAAATTCAGATACATTCAGTTAAAATGGATACCAAGAGAATACAATATAGAGGCTAATAAATTAGCACAAATAGCTTCTGGCTACACAGAATAAGACGATGATGTTTGTGCCGACGTGATACAGATAAATACAGTCGATTGGAGAGCCGATCTCCTCAATTACTTGAGGGATCCGGCTCGGGGGGGAGGGGGCAGATAAGAAGACAAGGCATCATGCTTTGAAACACGTGCTTGTTGGCGACGAACTCTACTTCAGGACTATAGAAGGTCTGTTGCTGAAGTGCTAGGGACCGCAGAAGCGCTTGGAGTTATGCACGATGTTCATGAAGGGGTATGCGGAACCCATCAATCGGCCCACAAAATGAAGTGGCTGATTAGAAGGTTGGGGTATTATTGGCCAACCATGTTGGAGGATTGCTTCAAGTATTATAAAGGTTGCCAAGACTGTCAGAAATTTGGAGCTGTCCAGATAGCCCCGGCTGGGCCATTGAATCCTATTATCGAACCATGGCCATTCAGAGGTTGGGGTATGGACATAATTGGACATGTAAATCTGTAGGACGAGACGTGCGACTAGAGGGGGGGTGAATAGGAGCACTTGAAAACTCAAACTCACAACCCCCGAGGTGCACCCACGCGAGAACCATGCGCACCCGATACCGTCCATTGAACAGATACGTATCGGGTGGAAAGCGGAAGCACACGAATTAACGCCCAATGAAACGGACGTAAGACGAGCAACCAAACTACACCTAAATGAACAAACACACTACACCCAGGCGAACGCACACAACACCTAAAACTACACCTCTATAATGTGCAGAGTTACGTAGCATAGACAAGCTACCAACCCTAAGACACATTGAGAAACCCTAAACGGAAAAACACTAAAGCACACAACAAAACAAGCGAAAACAACAAGGCACAAACAAAACAAGCTACAAAGCTTGCAAGTGTCGCACACTAGCCACTCAACACACCGAAGCATGCCTCACGTAAGATCAGACAAAACAAACCAAAGAAACACAAAACAAGTTTGAAGCAAACAACAACATTCTAAAAACCAAAGAAACCAAGAAAAACAAACCCCAAAGCAAACGGAGCAAGAAACACGCAAAAACAGCCCAAGAAAGACTAGATTGGACAATCCTCTCTTCACCAAAAGGCCTAACCGGACAAACCCAAAGATAGGGGAAGAAATAGCCCAAAAACACAACAGACCGGATAGTCCAAGGTCTATAGACCAGACAGTCCGAAGTCCCTACTTCGGACAAACCTAAGGACAATTGATTTGTCTTGTCAATTCTCCAAAAAACTGCGCGGAAAAACAGCCCGACACCCCATCGAAAAATCGATGGGGCCAAATCTCAACGAAACTTCACAAAAATTTGCATGGACAATCCTAAGGACCTTCCCTAGCAAACCCCAAAAGATCCACTTGAAAAGATCAAGGGTTGCACGGGAATTGCAAATCTCGTGAGGTTGGTGAGTTGACACCGAAAACTCGAAATCCGACAAGAACGGCCCTTTCTCGTGGTCTGATGATTCTAGCACTTAGCTAGTGAGATTTACCACATCATAGCAAGACAAAATACCAGCAAAAGAAAAATTCCAACCTTGGACAGACCGAAACACACCAAAATCCAAGGATTGGAACCAAAAATGAACTAGAATGGGGAGGCAGAAAGGGGATGAAATTGAGCTGCTCAAGACATGGATTACACAATGAGGAATCATGGATTAATCACGAAATTCAGGTTACACAAGTTCCCTAGAGCCTACCTCCCATCATCCTCCCACTAATGACAAGATTTGACTAAACTAGGCACTCATCTCCTAGCTAATCTCCACTCTTTTCTCTCTTTGGACCTTGGCTACTAGGGTTAGGAAAAACCTAGAGTTTGTGCTGCCAAGATAAGCTCCAAGGGAGCCTCTCAAGTCTATTTATACCCTAGGCCCCAAATGACACAATTAAATTAAGACCCCTACTCTAAAATGTCCGGAGGGAGCCAGGCCGAAAAGATGCAATCAGATGACTACGATGATGACTTGATCTTCTTCTCCACGCCAAGCTTGGATGTGCACCACGTAGCCAGTAGTCCAGAAGTTTCCCCCGGTTTTGAAGTCAGAAACCGGAAAACTTTATTCTGCGGGCCTCCTGGGCCGGGTCTTAGCCCAATCTTCTATCTTGGCGAGTCGGAGCCCAACCCACCAAGTCATTTGAACTTGGGTGGCGGTTTTGAGCCGAAGCCGCCAAAGCCTCCCTCGCACGTCTTCGCGCCATGCACTCGGGTTGGAGCACCACGGTGGCACCCGCCTTCTCCAGTCCATCGGAGTTGCCTCGCGGTCCATCGGAGGGCTTACACCACCGTTGCCGAACCGCCCCTCCCTGTACCGAGCTTCCATGGCCGACCGACACCGAGCATTGCCTCCGGTCCATTGGAGGGCTTTTGTCTCAGTCCATCGAGGTCTTCATCATCTACCTCCAGTCCATCGGAGGGCCTCCAGTCCATCGGAGGTCTTGAGCTCGTTGACAATCACTCATCACACCAGGAGAGCAATGAGTCTGGTCCATTGGCTCTTAATCTCCCCCTTGTTGAGTGCATTATCAACACATCTCTATCCTGTAACCTGAAATAGAACAAAGACAAAAGAAAAGCGTAAAACCAAAAAAGAAAGGAAAAGAAAAGAAATGCTCAAGCTGCCCAAAACCAAACAAAGGCAAAACACAAGGCAGCTTGAAGCAAAAAGGAAGCAAAGCATCGGCTCCTCAAGACAGAGGCAAAAGACTTAACGCACCGATGCAAAGAGCATGCTAAAAGCTCAACTCCCCCTAAAATGCATGCTCACAAATGCAAAAATGAATGCAAAGCTCCCCCTCAACTAAGTCTCTCCCGAGTCCTCCCCTATGTCCAATACTTCCCCCCCTTGTTGACAATGGACACATCAATGGTTCATAGGACTCCCCCTAAACTAGACAACTCTCCCTCAAAATATGCCATGAGATGCAGAGAGTGTACCAAAAAGAGCTCAGAAGGGATGTAAAGCTAGTATTCACAAGTTCTACCATACAGAGCAAGTGAGGGCAAGGAAGCATAGAACAAGCTCAAATGAATCTATCTTACACATATCAAGAGCAAGCTTGTTTTTCAGAGAGTTTGTAACAGAAAGCATCACCAACATGAATAGCACCTAGTAAGATAGGCATGAACGACAAGATGCTAGCAATGCATACAAGGTGTGCTACTCTCAACCAAAGCATATACAGCTAGCCATAAGCATTTTAAAGACTTGCAAATTTCAGATTTAAACATTTATATTCATAAGCAAGTTCTTTTTGTGCCAGGGGTTATTTACTTGTCTTTTGCCATATCTTACCAACCAATGCCAAGCCTAGACTCAAAGAACCATAAGAAGCTTAAGACAAGGTTTTGGTCATACACAGCCTAGTCCAAGTTCATGTCAAAGTGCAATGACAAATAGTCTCAAACTAGACCAGTGTGATAAGCAAACCCCACCTAGATCTTTCTCAATTTAGCACATAAGACACCACTTGTAAGCATTTTGATTTAGATTTCAATTTAAGCAAGGTGTCATAAAAGCTTAGGCATTAACTTAGCAAAGGCATACAACTAGCATATCCAGGTATGAAAAGATAGCATAGCATTCAACACTCCTACACATGATAGGTAGCCAAGTCAAGTGGTGATCATGGTTTTTGATTTGCAAAGAATAAAATGACTTAGCTCACAACTAGTATTCAATAGACTCAAGAGAGCTTAGTGAACCATGATCAAGAATGCATCTGTACAATCTAGCATAAGCAAGTACTAAATCATCATTCCAAAAAAGCTCTAGTGCTAGTGAAGTAAAAATGCATATGATACAATGCAATGCATGATATGGTACAATATGCAAAAGAAACAAAGAGAAGTAAAAGCAAAGAAAAAGCAAAATCTAAACGACAGAAGCTACTCCTTACCAAAATGAATAGCACACTATCCCTGACTATAAGGGATAGCACACTCCAAGCTCACCTCTCAAGTGCACAAAAGCGCCAAACTCTAGGGGCTTGGTAAAAATATCGGCCAACTGGTTTTCAGATGCTAAATGGACTAAGTCTATGCCCCCCTTCTCATAGTGATCTCTCAGAAAGTAAAACCTCATGTCTATGTGTTTGGTTCTAGAGTGCAAGACGGGGTTCTTAGCTACAGAAATAGCGGAAGTAGAGTCCACTAGAAGAGGGATCCTCCCAAACCTAAGGCCGAAATCACTAAGCGTGGTTTTCATCCATAAGAGTTGGGAACAGCAGCTAGCAGCAGCTATATACTCTGCTTCTGTGGTAGACAGGGATACACTAGATTGCTTGCGGGAGGACCAAAAAACAAGAGAGGTTCCTAAGAGTTGGCAAGTGCTGGAGGTTGACTTGCGATCAATCCGGCAGCCAGCATGGTCAGCATCTGAGAACCCTCTAAGAGAAAGAGAAGAACGCAAGGAATACCAAAGACCAAGTTCAGGAGTGAATTTCAGATACCTGAAAATGCACTTCACCGCTTGACGGTGAGAATTCCTAGGAGAAGCCGCGAACTGAATGTCCGGTCTGGTCGCCGTCAGGTACAGAAGTGAGCCGATCATCCCTCGAAATTCCTTCTGGTCCACCGCCTCCCCATCTTCATCCGCATCAAGCGCTGTGTTTGTACTCATAGGAGTTGTCATGGGTTTAGAGTCACCCATGTTAAACTTCTTGAGTATGTCCCTTGTGTACTTGGCTTGATGGACGAAGATACCCACAAGGCCTTGCTTGATCTGCAGCCCAAGGAAGAATTGGAGCTCACCCATGAGACTCATCTCAAATTCCCTGCTCATCTGTTCAGCAAAACTAGACACCAAAGCGTGAGATGAACCACCAAAGATTATGTCATCAACATATATCTGAACTATCAGGGTGTCACTGCCACGACTCAACAAAAACAAGGTCTTGTCTACTGAACCCATCACAAACCCAGACTTGAGCAGGAAACTCTTCAACCTAGCATACCAAGCTCTAGGAGCTTGCTTCAGACCATACAGGGCTTTTCTCAACTTATACACCCGGTCTGGAAATCTAGCACTCTCAAAGCCAGGAGGTTGTCTCACATATACCTCCTCCTCTATGAACCCGTTCAGGAAAGCAGACTTGACATCCATTTGCTGCAGTTTGAAGTCTTTAGAGGCCGCAAAGGCAAGCGAAATCCTAATGGCTTCCAAACGGGCTATAGGGGCAAAGGTCTCTTCATAATCTATCCCCTCCTTCTGACAGAAATTCTGGGCTACCAATCTCGCTTTGTTCCTCACAACCATCCCATTCTCACCCTATTTGTTCTTGAAAACCCACTTGGTACCTATAGGGCGACAGTTTGGTGGCGGCTCCACTAAAACCCAGACATGGTTTCTCTCAAAATTCTCCAACTCCTCATGCATGGCGTTCACCCAGTTAGGATCAGATAATGCATGTGACACATCTCGGGGTTCAAAAGTAGCAACATATGCAGAGTGGGAGAAAAAGGCTAGAGAAGCAACCGACGAGCGTCTGACACGCTGGTGAATGTCTCCAATCATCCTGTGTGGAGGGTGATCCCGCTGGACCTGCCGAGATGGAACAATCTCGGAAGTCACCTCCCCTGCGTCCTCAGCGGGGCCAGCCTCTGCTTGAGCTTGCTGTCGGGGGAGTGAGGAGGAAGCCGTAGGCAAGGGTCATCCATTATCATCAGAGCTCGTAGCAGAGGGGGCAGGAGCTGCAGCCGGTGCAGTGGATCCTGCATCACTATCATCAACCACACCTTCCTCATCTTCAAAGATAGGGGTGCCTTCTTCGTCATCACCTGAAAGCTCAAAGGCAGGGGTTGTGTAGGGCATAGTTTCATCAAAAGAAACCTTAAAAGCCTCAACAACTTGCTTGGCCTCCAAAATCCACCAGTGTTAGCCTAAACGGTAAATGGTAAACAGTCGGTCACCCGCTATTTAGCCATTATTTGGTGCTAAACGGTCGTTTAAACGGGTTTAAACGGTGTAAATGGCCAATTAAACGGAAACGGTGAGCCACTCTTTAGCGTTTCAACACCGTTTAAACAGGCTAAACGATCGTTTAGGCGAACAGTGAAATCCACACACGAAAAGCCCTAGAACTAGAAGCATACCCCAGAAAAATCCCATCCAAACAACGAGACTCAAACTTGTCCAAATGCCCCGCCTTCTTAAGCACAAAGCACCTGCAGCCAAACGCTCGCAAATGCTTGACACTGGGCTGCTTACCAAACCGAAGTTCATACGAGATCTTCCCAAGGAAAGCTTGCAAGAAGATCCGGTTCGCAATGTAACAGGCCGTATTCACTGCGTCAGCCCAAAAGCGCCTCGGAGTCCTATGCTCATCAAGCATCGTCCGTGCCATCTCAACGAGTGTGTGGTTCTTGCGTTCCACAACACCGTTTTGCGGTGGGGTATATGGAGAAGAAAACTGGTGCTCAAGACCTAGATCACGACAGAAGTTTTCGAACCGAGAGTTTTTGAATTCTCCGCCATTGTCACTGCGGATAGCCCTCATGGCCTTATGACTCTCATTCCTCAACCTCAGTACCAGATCCCGAACAAAACCAAATGCCTCATCTTTAGCCTCCATGAAAAATACCCACGAGAACCACGAAAAGTCATCCACAAAGACAAGCATGTACCACTTCCCACTGACCGAGGCTAATCGAGCGGGACCTATTGTATCCATATGGAGTAGCTCACCCGGATAGGAGGTCATAACCTGAGACACAGGATTGTGAGAAGCGGCAACCATCTTGCCATGACGACAGGGGTGGCAAACTAAGTCCTTCTCAGCTTTCAATTTGGGCAATCCTCGGATTAGGCCCATTGAACTCAACCTGACTAGTAGATCAAAGCTCAAGTGACCAAGTCTCCTATGCCACTTCCATATATCAGCAGAAGGACTAGCAACCAAACAGCGCGTAGGGCCAGAAACAGATGTGAGGTCGACCCTAAAAACCTGACCAAAACGTAGCAAAGAGCGAACAAGGGTCTCCTCAGCATCAAGAACGCGGCACACACCCTTCTTAAAACGAACCTCAAATCCTTCATCGAGATGTTGCAAAACAGAAACCAAATTGAACCCCAGATTTTGGACAAAAGCAACTTCTCTCAGGGAAACCTTAGCAGGGAGTGAAACAGAACCAACACCCAACACTTTACCTTGACCATTGTTCCCGAACGTGATGTACTCCTTGGTGCTCATGGGGTTGAGGCTGGAGAACCACTTGCGGTGCCCTGCCATGTGCCTTGAGCAATCGGAATCCATGATCCACACGTCCTCCATGCCTCGATCCTGTAAAGTCAAGTAAAGCGACGGTGAGCAAACGGTCCGACATTGGGGTTAGTACCAAAACTGCTGTACCAGTGCCGAGCCATCTGCTCAAAAATGGGGTAAGCATAGTCAAAGAAATCACCACGACTAGAGTAACCATGACCCTCAAAGCGTGGCCTCTCAAGCTCTCTCACATACCCTCAGTCACGAGGTCCGTAGCCGCGCTGAAAACGATTAGGAGCTTGACCAACAAAACGTCTCTCACCACTAGGAACATGGGCCTGAAAGCCGCCTCCTCTCTCACCACCAGCAAAGCGGTCTCTCATCTCACAGCGGTGGGGAGGATCCTGCCTACCACCCTGGTAGAACTGATCCTGGTTCCCTCAAGCTCTCTCCTGCCTCTCAACCCGCTTCCTCCTGAAGCAAAACTCCTCTACGTGACCATTCCGCTGGCAAAACTCACAGTGGTAGACAGGCCTCCTAGGAACTGGGTTAGGCTGGGTCTTAGGCTTAGGTGGTGTGGCCTTGGGTGGCTCAGGCTGCTGGACTGGCTTCTTGCCCTTGGGCTTAAGCTCTTCCGCAACAATCTTACTCAGCATAGCCTGAGAGGGCTTGGGTGTCCAATATTGCTTCTTTGGGGCAGCCTTAGGTGGCTCAAGGTAAACCCCATCAACAGTCTCTCCTGGCTGGGTATGTGCAGTCTTGATCTTAATCGGGGCACTCTTCTCACCCGAAGTGCTGTACTCTCCAAACCTACAACCTCTCATGTCACCCTCGGCTCTCTTGGTGCTCTCTATAATCATCTCTAGTTGGGGTTGCCTCGCATACACCCAACTCAACACCTTTCTCAACCTGTTGTTATCATTTTGTAAAGACAACACTTCCTTCCTCAGGTCCTCCAGAACAACAGTCTGGGCAGCACAAGTGTCACACTCTAAGGAGGGTATCATGGGAGTAGCTTTCTCCAACTTCCTAATGGTGGCATCCCTATCCACCAGCTGCATCCTAAGGGTCAAGCAGTTGTCACAAGTGTTAGTAGGTGCTGAAAGCACTTTAAAGTCAGCTCTCAACTGCTCTAACGTGCCTCTCAAAGTAGGACAGACCATACACGCACCCAAAAGCGCGGTCTTGCCCTAAGTTCCTCAAGCTCCTTGAGCTGCCCTTTAAATTTATCCTTTAGTACAACTAGCTCTCTAGCTAGATAGGGGCAAGACTCACACTCGAGCTCTCCACTCAAAGTAGGCTCATCCAGTTTGGATTGGAGTTTGCCTAGCTCAGCTCTAAGCCCATCTATCTCCTCTACCCGCTTGGCATACCTATCTCTCTGGTCACCAAGCTCCGTCATGAAAGACTCGCAGGTAGGGAACTCAAGCTCACTGGATTGGGGTCTCACACTCCTCAACCTCTCATTCTCCTCTAAAGCCTCAGCAAGTTGGGCTTTCAACTTCTGTAGCTTCTTAGCTGCCTTGTCCAGCATCTTATCCTGGGCTTTCAACTCTCGGCTGTTCTGCTCTAGCATCTCAAGGATTTCGGCTTGCTCAGGAGTTACCTCATCATCGAAAGAAGAGTTGCTGCCATCATCCTTGTTCTCCTTGTCCTCAAGCGCCATGGAGCAAACCGAGCTCCTCTTGTTCTTGTTCTTGTGCCTAGACTTGGTGGAGACGAAGCACAAGCTAGCTGGACCTCCTTGATCGTTCCCCTTATCCTTCCTGTATGTGATCTCCACATCGCTTGAGCTCGACGAAGACGAAGAGGAAGAAGATCTGCTGCAGAACCCGATCTCAGCGAAGAAGGCCTTGTCCCACTTCCGGTTGTCCTTCTTGTAGCCCTTGAAAGCCTTTCGGAAGTTCTTCTTGCCGAAAGGACGCTTGCCGAAGCTGTGCTTGCTGGAGCGGTGCTTGTCAAAGCTTGACTTGCCAGAGTGGTACTTGTCGGAGTCGCTGGAGTAGATCTTGCCCTTCATGTAGTAGTCGTTCTTGTTGGGGCACTCGGCGATGAAGTGGCCGACCTCTCCGCACTCGAAGCATTTGGGCCTCTTTCTCCTCTTCTTGCTCATCCGGTTGTCATAGGCGTGCTGAAAGCGACTAGACACCAGACATAGCTCCTCATCCCCAAGCAATGCCAACTGTTCCTCTGTCACAGACTTCAAAGCAAAAAAATGAGAAGTTGTGCATAAGGGGGTTAGCAACAGACTCACTAGAGGGGGTAGCTAAGGCCAGACTCTTAGAACCTGTACAAGCAAGGGAATCTATCAACTTGTAATCTACTTCTGTGGCCTTAAGCTTACTATAGAGCGCCTCTACTCCTATCGTATCATACCCTGCCGACTCAATGATTGAGTTCAACTTGATCTCCCATACTTTTCTTTCCAAAGCATACAACAATTTGACAGCCTGCTGATGATCGGTGTATGGGGAGCTCAGCGGGGGCAGAGTTGACATGCAACTTCTTAATGATCGACTGAAACCGACCAAACAAGTCCTCTACTCCTATCGTATACCCTGCCGACTCAATGATTGAGTTCACCTTGATCTCCCATACTTTTCTGTCCAAAGCATACAACCACTTGACAGCCTGCTGATGATCGGTGTATAGAAGCTCAGCGGGGGCAGAGTTGACATGCAACTTGTTGATGATCGACGGAAAGCGACTAAACAAGTCGTCTACTGACTCTCCCGGCTTCTAGACGAAATTTTCATATTCGCGCCGGTAAGTCTCCACAAGCCTAGCCTTAATCGTCGCAGTACCCTCATGGTGTGCACTAAGCAGTGACCATATCTCACGCGCCGTCTTAAGGTGACTCACTCTCTCATAATCCACAGGACCAAGCCCGGAAAAGAGAAAGTTAACAGCCTTGGCATTCGCCTCATGCTGAGCCACGATATCAGGGGTAGTACGCTCAGCAACTGGAAGCACCACAAAAGTCGTACTCTGTGTAGCATCCCATATGTTCTGGCTCTGGCTAACAAGAAAAGCCTCCATCCTACCCTTCCAGTAGAGATAGCTATCGGAGCCAAGAACGGGAATTTTCCTAGAGTAAGTCATAGTCGTTATGGTTTCTTCACCGGTTAAAGTATGAGAAACCTAACCGGCTCTGATACCACTTGTAGGACCGAGACGTGTGACTAGAGGGGGGTGAATAGGAAGCACTTGAAAACTCAAACTCACAACCCCCGAGGTGCGCACACACGAGAACCACGCACACCCGATATCGTCCACTGAACAGATACGTATCCGGTAGAAAGCGGAAGCACTCGAATTAACGCCCAACGAAACGGACGTAAGACGAGCAACCAAACTACACCTAAAAGAACAAACACACTACACCCAAGCGAACACACACAACACCTAAAACTACACCTCTATAATGTGCAGAGTTACGTAGCATAGACAAGTTACCAACCCTAGGACACATTGAGAAACCCTAAACGGAAAAACACTAAAGCACACAACAAAACAAGACAAGCTACAAAGCTTGCAAGTGTCGCACACTAGCCACCCAACACACCGAAGCGTGCCTCACTTAAGATCAGTGAGTGAAGAGTATGGGCATCCAGTGGTTGACACAAAACAAGTTTGAAGCAAACAACAACATTCCAAAAACCAAAAAAAACCAAGAAAAACAAACCCCAAAGCAAATAGAGGAAGAAACACGCAAAAACAGGCCCAAAAAGACTAATCGGACAATCCTCTCTTCACCAAAAGGCCTAACCGGACAAACCCAAAGATGGGGGAAGAAATAGCCCAAAAACACAACAGACCGGACAGTCCGAGGTCTATGGACTGGACAGTCCGAAGTGCCTACTTCAGACAAACCTAAGGACAATTGATTTGTCCTGTCAGTTTTCCGAAAAACTGCGCAGAAAACTGCTCGACACCCCATCAAAAAATCGATCGAAACGGGGTCCAATCTCAACGAAACTTCACAAAAAGTTGCATGGACAATCCTAAGGACCTTCCCTAGCAAACCCCAAAAGATCCACTTGAAAAGAACAAGGGTTGCATAGGAATTGCAAAGCTCGTAAGGTAGGTGAGTTGACACCGAAAACTCAAAATCCGACAAGAACGGCCCATGCTCGTGGTCTGATGATTCTAGCACTTAGCTAGTTAGATTTACCACATCATAGCAAGGCAAAATACCAGCAAAAGAAAGATCACAACCTTGGACAAACCGAAACACACCAAAATCCAAGGATTGGAACCAAAAACGAACTAGAACGGGAAAGGGGAAAGGAGGACGAAATTGAGCTGCTCAAGACATGGATTGCACAATGAGGAAACTTGGATTAATTATGAAATTCAGGTTACACAAGTTCCCTAGAGCCTACCTCCCATCATTCTCCCACTAATGACAAGATTTGACTAAACTTGGCACTCATCTCCTAGCTAATCTCCTCTCTTTTCTCTCTTTGGACCTTGGCTGCTAGGGTTAGGAAAAACCTAGGGTTTGTGCTGCCAAGATAAGTTCCAAGGGAGCCTCTCAAGTCTATTTATACCCTAGGTCCTAAATGACACAATTACATTAAGACCCCTACTCTAAAAATGCCCGGAGAGGGTCAAACCGAAAAGATACAATCGGACGACTACGATAAAGATACAATCGGACGACTATGATGACGGCTTGATTTTCTTCTTCTCCACGCCTCGCTTGGATGTGCGCCACGTAGCCAGTAGTCCAGAAGCTTCACCCGGTTTTGAAGTCAGAAACCGGGAAACTTTATTCTGCGGGCTTCCTGGGCCGGGTCTTGGCCCAATCTTCTATCTTGGTGAGTCGGAGCCCAACCCACCAAGTCATTTGAACTTGGGTGGCGGTTTTGAGCCGAAGCCGCCAAAGCCTCCCTCGCATGCCTTTGCGCCATGCACTCGGGTTGAAGCAGCACGGTGGCACCCGGCTTCTCCAGTCCATCGGAGTTGCCTCGCGGTCCATCAGAGGGCTTACACCACCATTGCCGAACCGCCCCTCCGTGTACCGAGCTTCCATGGCCGACTGACGCCGAGCATTACCTCCGGTCCATTGGAGAGCTTTTGCCTCAGTCCATCGAGGTCTTCATCATCTACCTCCAGTCCATCGGAGGGCCTCCAGTCCATCGGAGGTCTTGATCACACCAGGAGAGCAATGAGTCCGGTCCATTGCCACTGACTATTTCACCAAATGGGTAGAGGCCGTGCCGATGAAAAATGTCACGGCCAAGGATGTAGTACACTTTGTTGAGGAACACATTATTTATCGTTTTGGTATAACACAGACTATTACTACGGATCAGGGCACTGGGTTTTTGGCTGAAGAATTCAAAAATTTGCCAAAGAGATGGGTATCACTTTGATACTGTCCTCGCCGTATTACGCTCAAGCTAATGGACAAGCCGAGGTGTCAAACAAGAGTCTCATCAAATTGATCAAGCGAAAAATAGATGAGTATCCTAAGCAATGGCACGATCCGCTAGCTGAGGCGTCTTGGGCATATAGGATGTCATGCCATGGAGCTAATAAATGTACTCCATATTAGTTGGTATATGGCCAAGAGGCCGTCATGCCATGGGAAATCATCATCGGCTCACGGAGGGTGCAGTTTCAGAACGACCTATCGATCGATGAATACGCATTTCTTATGAACATCAACGCAGACGACTTAACAGAACTATGGCTTTGGGCTTTTGAAAAGATCAAGGATAATAAAGCTAGAGTGGCAAAAGCTCACAATAAGAAGGTAAAGCCGAAGAATTTCTAGGTACATGACCTTGTATGGGAGCTAGTCATGCCATTTGGCACAAAAGACCCGGCATTTGGAAAATGGTCGCCTAATTGGCATGGACCTTATCGGATAGTAGACATCGCTCCAGGGAATTCCTACAGGATGGAGACATTGGAAGGAGTTCGGTTCAGCAGGAACATCAATGGCAAGTACTTGAAGAAGTATTACCTTAGCCTGTGGATCGGATCATGAATTACACACCGATGCTTTGCCATCTGGTCTTGACCATAGCCGATGTACCAAGCATCGCCTTAAGAAAAAATAATAATAGACCGATGCGTTGCCATCTGGTCTCGATGGAGTCGATGCGTGGGAGCATCGCCTTAAGGAGAAAAAATAGACCGATGCGTTGCCGTCAGGTCTCGATGAAGCCGATGTGTGAGAACATCGCCTTCAAAAGAAAATATGAAAAAAGCAAAACAAATGAACAAATAGATTTCAGGGCCGATGTGCGTCACCGGCCTTAATTATAGCCAATGCGAGTAAGGCATTGCCTTCAGTACAAACATACAAGAAGGAGAAGTCCGATGTTTTTTGCTGAGCTGCACGCTCGGGGGGGGCACGACTAAAGGAACTTGTTGTGTGATTAAAGGAGCAACTACGAAGAGGAAGAATCTGACAGTTTCTCGAGGTATTGACGGACCGCAGTGAGGGCCTTTAGCCGTACTTCATCGGCAAAATTCAGAATTTGCCGATCTGGCTTGTCAGAGCCAACTCTCGGATGCGTGCTATGCTGGTCTTGAGCGATGTTGATAGCCCTCGCTTTTCGTCAGTGACCTTCTTCACGTCTGCATCATTGGCCAAGATAGCAGCATCGACTTCAGCCAAGTGCTTCTAAAGGCGCGGCGCTTGATTTCGTCATTGATCTTCGTCTTTCTCGTGTCAAGCTTCTGCCTCGACGTCTTTAGTCGCGTCTCTTCCCTTTGGTGATCCAGAGCGGCCTTGAACTGGTTTGCTGCAGCACACTCCTTGGCAATTTCTTCCTTTAGAGCTGGCTGGTTATTGCGAGAAGCTATGCGCGATGCAGCTGCCAACACGTCCTTATGATGGAAGCCAAGGTGAGCTGTAGGCCAGAGCGCTTGCTTTAGGCCTGAGGGCAGTGTGTCAACGATCGGCTCAAGGGCTGTGCGGATCCCATCACAGTCAATGACCAGCCGCTCGATCGGGGCTTCTAGCTGCTTGGCAATGTCCCCGAGTTTGGCAGCCTTGTTAGCCGTGGTTGAAGGAGATTTTGGAGGGCTCTCGGTTACTTGAGATTCACCAAGGGATGAAGGATGAAAATTTAGCAACGCTGCCACATCAAAGGTCTGACAACGAGGCAATCAGGTTGAGCAGTTTCAAATAAAGTGTGAATATGCAGATGGAAGCGTACCTAAGGAGGATTAGCTTCAGCGCTGTGGCCTTCGTCTGCGTGACCAGAGGTGTCTTTAGAAGAAGCACATGTCTAATCAGGAGAAGCCTCTTCTTCATCGCCTTCTTGCTCCTGGCCGTGAGAGCTGTTATCCTGCGCAATGGATGAGGTGCGTAATTAAATGTAAAGTTCAGTAGCTGGGGCGATAGAGAAAAGTTTACCGGTGAATCGGAGGGAGGTGGTTGAGCTGAGGCAATGGCTGGAGTCTTGGAAGGAGTTCTCTTGAGCCTCGGCTGCCGAAGTCCTTTTCCCTCTCGTTTGCGCTTGCATCCAGGAGCAGCAAAGATGGTTTTGTCGAAGGAAGGTGCCTTGGCTTGATACACGGGCAGCGAGGCCATTTGGAGATATTTGAATGGCTGCCCGGTTTCATCAGTTGGAATGGGGCCTTCCTGTGTCTGGACAGAGAGGGAGTTCGGTTAATACAAGGTGCGAAAGTTTACCTCCTCGGGTGTAGCCTCGTGATCTGGGTCAATTGCAATGAGAGCCGATGCAACCGTGCACTGGAAAAGGTGAGGCCTCCAGTAGTCCTACCAAAGTTTAAAGCCATCGGCTGTGTACACGAACTCCATTTTGTCGGATATATTCATCTTCAAGTCAGAGAAAATGGAGTAGGCTTTGGAGGCTACAAGGGAGTCAGTTAGCTCGGCTCGGCTCTAAATTTTCTCATGGATGATCAGGCAAGGAGAGGTTTGATTAAAGCCGAGTTGGCGAGCAACTAGAACAGGTTGGTAAGACTCATACCCTGCCTTGATAATTCTGTTGCTAGTGCTCATGCTGACTAGGAGGAGGCAAGGAGTGGCCGTAATGTCGAATATAGCAGCTACATGTCTCATCACCTCTATTTCGGCGCATAACCGCCTTGGCTCCCAGGTTTATTCTCTCCATGTAATCGTCATGCTGCCCCAGCGGGTTCATCCAGGTCGGCTAGGGCAGCGAAGCGTTTACTTGATCAACGGCAGACCTTGTACTGAAGCGTTTTTGATGCCAAGGCTCGCTAGTTATCTCGGTGGATCTCATACCAAGCTTCGCTTGGGGCGAGACTCGCTAGTTATCCTGCATGTTATTGATCTACTTTTGTATCTGTGCTGCATGTTGACGATCGGTGGCGTGTATTTTGGCCCATCGGGCTATGTATCTTTAGATAGGAAAATAGTGTTAGGGTTTGTTTAGATAGGTGGATCTGTTATCAAGTCTTTGGACTACAATCGTGTAATATTTATTCAATCAATGAAAAACGCGAACATTACGCCCCAAGCAACTATGTGTCTCATCACCTCTCTTTCAACGCATCGCCACCTTGGCTCCCAGGTTTATTCTCTCCATGTAAGCGTCATGCTGCCCCAGTGGGTTCATCTAGGTCAGCTAGGGCAATTCAGTGGTGGACCTTGTACTGAAGCGTTTTTTATGGCAAGGCTCCCTAGTTATCTCGGTGGATCTCGTCATCAAACCCAAAGGTATCTAGCCTGAAGAAGGATGGGTTCTCAAAGTTTTCAGATTCGGCATTTGCATCGTATACAGGGGTGGTTTGGGAGCTATGGAAGCACCGGTACCACTTGGCTGTTTCTACCGCATCGGTTTGAGTTATAGGCAGCTGATGCAGGGCTTGGTCAAATGAGGTGCAGGGATAGACTTGCCGAAAGAATCAGGAAAAGATTGGGATTCAAGCTCTGAAAAGTCTGGAATTTCATTGCGAAAGTATAGCTAGCACCAAAGTTGAACAAACCACCAAGGTCCTCCTGTCTTGACATGCTGCCTAGCCAGGATCCGCTGGGTGTTCAAGGAAAGATAGCTGTATAGTATGCCTAGGAAAAGCTTTCCTAGAGCAAGAGTTTGGCCTTTGGCTAAAGCGGTGGCCAAGTTAAGATAATTCTTTATCGGGGCCAAAGAAGGACCATTGTAGAGGAAATGGTCAAGCCAAAGGTTCAGAAAGTCAATGTGCCCTTTTTCTAAGACTGGGCCAGTTTGCTTATTGTGTTGACTAATATACTAGCTCCAATTTCGCGTTCTACTTTTCTCTACTATCTTCTTGTGGGGGCATTCAGTCAAGAAGAAGGGAGAAGGACAGGTGGAATGCACATCTAAACCAAGGATCATGACAACGTCCATCAGAGTAGGTGTCATGGGTCTAGAGCCAAACAAGAAATAGTTCAGGCTGTCTGACCAGAAGTAGCCGATGGATCTAAGAAGATTGTCGTCTTTCTCCATGGGAGAGAGGGACAGGGTTAAAGCATCGGCTATACGGGTTGTTTGCCATGAAGAACTATGGGCTCGTTCAAGACGGTTGTACCATCCTACCTACCCATCCATGGGGAATGGCTAAGCGCGGAGCTGGTCTGTCCATAGATCTAGGTCTGGGTCATTATGAACAAAAGGTAGGCGCTTGTTTCAGTTCTGGCAAGTTCATACGGGGGTTCATAGGATTTGAGCCCTAATCTGAAAGGTTTGGAATTGGCCGACATGGGGATCAACATTTCGTCGGCCTGATTAATCAAGAGCAAATTCAAGATAAAGGGAACAATCATATAAGTACCATGGGATTTTGGCAAGGGGCAAGTTCTTTACCTTCAATCCAAAGACGCGCTTGCAGACAGTCTGTTCTTCTGTCGTACTGTTGGTTGCCGCCATCTCGTGAATCGCACGGAAGAAGTTTGTAGTGGCAGTATGTTTGCAATTTTGAGAGGTGGAAGACGAGTCTCAGGTTTAACACGCGTTCTTTTATAAAGCTCTGGCCCGCGTGGGATTTTGGAAATTTTGGCTGAAGGAAGTGCGCCTTTGGCCGAATCTAAGTAACTTGTTTAAAGTTCATTTCACGAAGGATCGGCTGAGGAGAGGAGAATAGATCGGCTTGCTGAAAGCCGATCGTGGGACTATATGAGTCAGTGCGTTACCACTGAGCTGATGTTTGCTCCGGTGAAATTCCTAAGGTAGAAGGAATTGGTAAAGGAAGGAAGGGGATTTCATTAATTTACATATTAAGATGACAAAATATGTATATCCCCTAAGTCGACACCACGGCTGTTAACTTCCAAAATTTGGGGATTTTCTTCCTAAAGCCGATGTAACGGCTGATGCTAATATCTAACTAATCCTACTATTACTAAGATAGGATAAGGCAGCAGCGTCGGCGGTCGGTGGGAGCAGGATAAGGCAGTAGCGCAGGGAGTGGAGCGCGGCGGCGCGTCCATGGCGGGCGTCATTACCCGTCAGCCGCCGCGCCAGCCGCCGAGGATGTGTCCCTAGGCAATGCCATGCGCGTGGGTACGGGCCAGGTGGAGCGGCCGCCGATGCGTCGCCAGGAGATGGCTGGAATGGTGGGAGGAGGCAAGGGGAAGAGCGCAAGCTTTTGCGTCAAGAGTGAGAGCTGGTGCTGCACGTGGTTGAGATTTTGAGTGAAAGAGAACGGTCGATGTTGCCCAATGGGTGGAGGTGTGCGTGTAGTCAAACAAAAAAAAGACCGACCTACATGACGTTGCCCAATGGATGGAGGTGTGCGTGCAGTCAAGTTTGTAAATCTATCATAATAACACTATAACGTAGCTAGGGGATGAAAAATTATTGTAGAGAGATTTGAGCGGCAAGGGCACGATGGTTTAAAATTATCGTAGAGGGATCTGAGCAGTCAGAGGAATATTGCAGGATTAATCATGAAACTGAGTTTCTACAAAGGTTCTTACAGCCTACCACCCTTCATCCTCCCTCTTGATGTGAAGAACACAAGCTAGGGGACTCAAATCCTAGCCTAAAGCTCTCCTTTCTCTCTTTAGCACTTGGCTATATGAAATTAAGCCTAGGGTTCTCTAATAGTGGAAGATTCACCTAGATGACTAGCCACAAGGCTATTTATACCCTAGGCCTAACGACACCATTTAACACTAAGACCCTTACTCTAGAATGCCCGGAAGGGGCTGAAATGAAAATGATACAATCGGACGACTATGATGACGCTTTGATCTTCTTCCTCTCCACACCACGCTTGGATGTACGCCACGTAGCTAGTAGTCCGGAAGGTTCCCCCGGTTTTGAAGTCAGAAACCGAGAAATTTTATTCTACGGGCTTCCTTGCCGGATCTTGGTCCAATCTTCTATCTTGGCGAGTCGGAGCCCAACCCACTAAGTCACTTGAATTTGGGTGGCGGTTTTGAGCTGAAGCTGCCAAATCCTCCCTCGCACGCCTTCACGCCATGCACTCGGGTTGGAGCACTACGGTGGCACCCGGCTTCTCCAGTCCATCGGAGTTGCCTCGCAGTCCGTCGGAGGGCTTACACCACCGTGTACCGAGCCTCAGTCCATCGAGGTCTTCATCATCCTCTACCTCCAGTCCATCGGAGGGCTTCCAATCCATCAGAGGACTTAAGCTCGTTGATAATCACTCATCACACCAGGAGAGCAATGAGTCTGGTCCATTAGCTCTCAATCTCCCCCTTGATGAGTGCATTGTCAACACCTTCAACCTGTAACCTGAAATAGAACAAAGACAAGAGAAAAGCGTAAAATTGAAAAAGAAGGAAGAAAAGAAGAAGTTGCTCAAAATGCCTAAAAACCAAAGTCAAGCAAAGAACCAGGGCATGTTGAGACAACAAAAGAAAACAGAGCATCGGCTCCTCAAGACAGTGGCAAAAGGCTCAACGCACCGATGCAAAGAGCGTGCTAAAAGCTCAACTCCCCCTAAGATGCATCCCCACAAATGCAAAATGATGCAAAGCTCTCCCTCAACTAAATCTCTCCAAAGTCCTCCCCCTTTCTCCATCATTTCCCAATATCTCCCAAATTCTCCCCCTTGTTGACAATGGACACATCAAGGGTACATAAGACTCGACTCCCCCTGATTTAGACAAACCCCCTCAAAATATACCATGAGATGCAAAGAGTGTATCAGAAAGAGCTCAGAAGGGATGGAAAGCTAGTATTCACAAGTTCTAGCATACAGAGCAAGTGAGGGCAAGGAAGCATGCAACAAGCTCAAATGAATCTATGTTGCTAGCATGTTTTTCAAGGTAGTTTAAAAGAAAGCATCACCAACATGGATAGCATCTAGCAAGATAGGCATGAACAACAAGATGCTAGCAATGCATACAAGGTGTGCTATTCTCAACCAAAGCATATACAACATGCCATAAGCATTTTAGAAACTTGCATATTTCAGATTTAATCACTTGTATTACATGAGCAAGTTCCATATTATGCTAGGGGTTATTTACTTGTCTTTTTCCACTTCTTACCAACCAATGCCAAGCCTAGGTTCAAAGAGCCATCAGAAGCTTAAGACAAGGTTTTGGTCATACACAGCCTAGTCCAAGTTCATGCCAAAGTGCAAAGGCAAGTTGTCTCGCACTAGATTAGTGTGACAAGCAAACCCACTTGGATCTTTCTCATTTCAGCACAACAAACACCACTTGTAAACATTGTAATTCAAATTTCAATTTAAGCAAGGTGTCATAAAAACTTAGGCATTAACTTAGCAAAACTAGCATATCCAGGTATGAAAAGATAGCATAGCATTCAACACTCCTACACATGCTAGGTAGCCAAGTCAAGTGGTGATCATGTTTTTTATTTTCAGGAAAGCAAAAGACTTAGCTCATAATTAGTATTCAACAGACTCAAGAGAGCTTAGCCAACCATGATCAAGCAAGCATCTGTACAATCTACCACAAGCAAGTACTAACTCATCAGAGCTTTAGTGCTAGTGAAGTGAAAAAGCATATGATACAATGCAATGCATTATATGATATGATACAAAATGCAAAAGAAACAAGAAAGAAACAAAAAAAAGCAAACAAAGGCAAAACCTAAACTACTAAAGTTATCCCTGACTAAAAAGGATACCACACTCCAAGCTCACCTCTCAAGTGCACAAAAGCGCTGAACTCTAGGGGCTTGGTAAAGATATCGGCCAACTGGTTTTGGGTTACTACATGGACTAAGTCAATATCACCCTTCTCATAGTGATCTCTCAAAAAGTGAAACTTCACATTTATGTGTTTGGTTCTAGAGTGTAAGACGGGGTTCTTTGCTACAGAGATAGTAGAAGTAGAGTCCACTAGAAGAGGGATTCTCCCAAACATAAGGCCAAAGTCACTAAGGGTGTCTTTCATCCATAAGAGCTAGCAGCAGCTATATACTCCACTTCTGTGGTAGACAGGGATACGCTACCTTTCTTGCGAGAGGACCAAGAGACAAGAGAGGTTCCTAAGAGTTGGCATGTGCCGGAGGCTGACTTGCGATCAATCCGGCAGCCAACATGGTCAGCATTTAAGAACCCTCTAAGAGAAAGAGAAGAACCCGAGGAGTACCAAAGACCAAGCTTAGGAGTGAACTTTAGATACCTAAAAATGCGTTTCACCACCTGACGGTGAGATGTTCTAGGAGAAGTCTAGTAACGCGCACAAAGGCAGACCGCAAACTGAATGTCCGGTCTGGTCACCGTCAGATACAAAAGTGAGCCGATCATCCCTCAAAATCCTTCTAGTTCACCGCCTCCCCATCTTCATCCGCATCAAGTGCCATGTTTGTACTCATAGGAGTTGTCATGGGTTTATAGTTACCCATGTCTAACTTCTTGAGAATATCTCTTGTGTACTTGGCTTGATGGACGAAGGTACCCTCAGGACCTTGCTTGATCTGCAGCCCGAGGAAGAACTGGAGCTCACCCATGAGATTCATCTCAAATTCCTTGCTCATCTGTTCAACAAAACTAGACACCAAAGCGTGAGATGAACCACCAAAGATTATGTCATCAATATATATCTGAACTATCAGGGTGTCACCGTCACGACTCAACAAAAACAGAGTCTTGTCTACTGAACCCATCACAAACCCAGACTTGAGTAGGAAACTCTTCAATCTAGCATACCAAGCTCATGGAGCTTGCTTCGGACCATACAGGGCTTTTCTCAACTTATACACCCAGTCTGGAAACTTGGCACTCTCAAAGCCAAGAGGTTGTCTCACATATACCACCTCCTCTATGTTTAGGAAAGTTGTCTTGACATTTATCTGCTGCAGTTTGAAGCCTTTAGGGGCCGCAAAGGCAAGAAGAATTCTAATGGCTTCTAAACGGGCTATAGGAGCAAAGGTTTCCTCATAGTCTATGCCCTTCTTCTGACAGAAACCCTGGGCTACCAATCTCAATTTGTTCCTCACAACCATCCCATTCTCACCCTGTTTATTTTTGAAAACCCACTTGGTACCTATAGGGCGATAGTTTGGTGGAGGTTCAACTAAATCCCAGACATGGTTTCTCTCAAAATTCTCCAACTCCTCATGCATGGCGTTCACTGTTGGTGGTCGTTATTGCAAGGTTTCGACCACCAACTGTCGGTGGATAAATGGGGTATAGATAATGTTTCATGCATTATTTACCTAATACTGAAGAATTCCACAAGTTTTGGTGGTTTTCGGTGTATCACAGGGAGAAGCTCACATTCCATGCAAAAGAAGACCATTTGGGGTAAGTGAGAATCAACACATAAAAGGGCTTGAGAATGAATGAGAAATATCATCATTATGAAGTATCTCAAATGCCCTCATGGACCAAGCCATTGCAAAGAGCTCATCGAAACAATCAAAATGGAGTTTTGGTTCACTCAATTTGGAGTCCGAACACAAAAGTTATGGCCGTTGCAAGATTCACAATGCTAGAAGCAAGAGAGGTGGTCGGGCGACCATGATCATGGTCGGGCGACCAAAGGCATGATTGGCCGACCTTGCACTCTCTCAAAATGCCTTGCCCCTCATGTTATTCAACCAAGGAAGTTACCAAGGCGCCAAATACAAGTGGAGGAACAAGCCCAACTCGAATCCAACATCGAAAGGCCACCACATGGCCCAAGGAAGGGCTGAAAGGCTGGAATGATGGTCGGCCGACCTTGCCTATGGTCGGATGACAACCCCAAAAGGCCCCCGGCCCATTACTTGGCCGTTCTGAACATGTTCAACATGTGTATCCATGAAAACTGACTTCCAGAAGGCATCCTAAGCGTTGGAGAAGTGAGGCGGTGCATCGGACGGTCGGCTGACCTTGGGGAAGGTCGGCCGACCATGGGCTTGGTCAGCCAACCTCCGTGATGGTCGGCCGACCACCCACGTGGCCGCCCGATCAACCGACTTGCAGCCCCCACTGATCTTCTTCGTCCTATAAATAGAGGGGCACTCCCCCCATTCCAAAATGTACCATTCACCATGTGAACTCTCTTTCTTCATCTAGGACGCGCCCCACGGGAGGTGCTTCCATTTTGAAAGCAGTATTTAGTTAGGAGTTAGAGAAGGCTCTGCTGTTTCGGAGTCAATCAGAATCTTCGGTAATGTATTCTATTTTGATATTTTAAGCATTATTTTCCGACTATTGACTAGTGCAAGAACTTTACTTTCCTACTTTATGCACTTATCTTTTACTCTAGTTAGTTACTCGCTTGGTATGTATGCGACTTTTTAGCACCTTTTCCCTTTTGGGCATGCAAGTTCAAGGCTTGAGTTGTGCTAAACTAGAATTGATTGATCGTTATTATGCTTGCATGTGTTACAATCCAACCTATATGCTAGGCTCTGGTTAGTTCCTCTCCTTTGGCCAAGGATGGACTATTGTTGTTCACGTTTGTAACGTGCAGCCTATTCATGCAGATTTGCTTGGTAGCACCACTCGGTGACAGCGTGTGGTGTGCCTGTGTATCCATGGCTCGTTCGTTCGGTAGGCCCATAGGCGTTAGCCGGGTTCTCTTTCAGTGGTCTACTGTCTACCCCGTGACCCCTCGAGGCACTGGAATTTCGCTCGATACAATTCATAACTCTGTTGAGATGCTTTCGACCGTTGGCACGTATAGCTCTTGTATGCTAGCAGAGATAGAAGAACGTATAACAGTCCCCGTCTCGTTGTCCTCCTAGTTTTATCTGTTTTCTTGCCAACAGTGCTTGGCTCTTACCCTATGGTGTATGGTGTCAACCTTTCCTAGCTATCGGTTGACGTGAAAGAGTAGAAACAACCAGGGTTCACCTTTTCATTTTTACTGTAGCAAAATTTCGGTTTGACCAGAAAATTTGACTTTCATATTTTTGAATTTGGAACCGGAAAACACCGCTTTCCGAACTGAAATTTGATTCCCAGTGTGGGGCAGAAACGAATTTCGGACTTTCCGAACGGAAAGTCGAACCATGGTAACAACTGGATGAATGATGGTTTAATATCTCTATCTCAATGCTTCCCTGTGGATAAATAATACAATACCTTGGAATACTCCCAGGTGAAAGGCTATAGTGGTCTCCGTGCGCTTGCGGAGTAAAATCCGGTAGGCTAAGAACCGCTAACAAGAGTCCAGGTGGCGGAGCGACGCGGGGTCGGGTAGTGGCGCGGTGGGGCTGGGGCGGCGCTGCGCTGCTGGCGAGGCGTGGCAAAGATGGCAGCACGATGCAGTGGCGAGGTGACCGTGCACTGCTTCGGCGAGGTGGGGGCCGCGACGTGATCGGGCCACGCAGCGAAGTTATGGCGCGAAGTGTGCAAGCGGCCAAGGAGGAAGAGGAAGACGATGGGGTGAGGCTGATGCGGTGGTGCAGTGGGGTCGGCACGGCAGATGGCAGCGGTGTCGTGGCGAGGCCGGAGCGCTGGCGAGGTGGGGCCGAGCATGCAGCGTCGTGCACGCGCGGCGTGCGGGTTCAGCCGGGGGAAGAAGACAAGGGAAGGAGGAGGGCCACCTGATAGGCGGGTTCCGCAGGGCAGAGAGAGAGGGCGGGGCAGCCGGTTGGCAGGCCGCGGCTGGTGGAGATGGGCCAGGGACAGGCCGAGCTGAAAGGGAAAAGAGGAGGGGGGCTGATGGGCTGCCGGGAGGGGAAGTTGGCCCAAGGGGGTTTTTCGCCTTTTTTCTGGATTTTGTATTTGGAATTTTGGAAGAGATTTTATCGAGGAAAAAGGCAGTGAAATATGTGGAGAATTTGGGTGGATAATATTTTGGGTAGATTAATTTTTTTTTGGGGATATTTGGTGGGAGATATTTTGGAATATTGGAGATTTTTGTTGAGCTCATATCACACACAACAGTCAAGCAAGATTTTGAAAAACGATTTTGAATTACGGAGAGATTAGAAGAAAATGTCCGGCCCTAAATTTTGGGGTGTTACGGATCTACCCCACTTAAAATGAATCTCGTCCTCGAGATTCGGCCTAGAGGGTTTTACAGGAGTAGCTTTGCTGCAGCGAATCTACTTTTGGTTATAGCAGAAGCTGGAGACAATCCGCTGCTGGGAACGTTATATGGATGCACACCCAGTAGGTAAACGCATATGTGGTAGTGGTATTTGCTCCAACAATTCACAAGATAGATAGAGATGATTCCATTCAATGAGACTCAAAATTTGACAAAGATCAAAACAACACTAAGTAGCTTAAACAAGCAGCTTAGATATATTCAGTGTATCTGGCTCTGGTAGGTGTTTCAAACCAACGAGGAAACTTTATTTTTATTTTTCTAAATAATAAACCTAAGATGTTCATCTTACTAAAAAAAATGTAGAGCTGGCCTAGTACTTAGTCATATTATTTCTCACAACAAATTAGACAAGGTTTATGCAAATGGCATCCACTAAGTAAAAGATTAGGTTCTCATATTATACACGCAATCTCAAAATTTAGCTAAGCATGGTTTTTGCATAGACAACTAAACAAGACATGATAGAGCAACTATTCATCATTTTCATATGAAGAGAATATATGAAAACTAGAAGTTGCTTTTATTGACACTGTTTTTAGATCAAAATAAAATGAAACAAACGGTACAAATAATAAAATAAAATTATTTATTACTCACTCTTGGGTAGGTTGGGTGTTGCTGGCGGACTGCTGCTGGGAGGACTGGTACTATCGGATAGGTAGGACCGGTACTGCAGCTTGCTGCACAGGAAAAACAAGGACGAGAATTGGGGGCGTTACTCTGAGACAGAGACGTGAGAAGCATGCTCGTGTTGGTCTACCATCCCCCAAGCTTGAATGAAGCTAGGAGTTTTGGTAGTACAGCTATAGAAGTCTTGAGCATTGACGAAGCCGGCTTCCGCCATTTCATTCAGGTTCTAGAGCCTATCGATGTGGTCCTAAAGCCGTTGGTCCATCGTTTTGCTGCGTCGGTAGATGTCGTTCACCTGCTAGTACAGCCTCTGGTCGTACTAGCCCAACTTCATCCCCTCCATTGCGGGGTTGATGCTGGCCATGTTGTCGGTGTGGAATCGAGCTGATGTAGAGAGACCTTGGTCTCTTACTGAACTGACGTGATGCACTTCCACCCCCATGGTACTGACTATCATGCGATGGCTGGAATGAACTTTGGCCACCGCTGCTGGTAGTATACCATGGCTCGGGCTAAGTATACTGACGGAGCCGTGATAGCTCTGAGTCAGCATGTTCAGATGGAGTGGCAGTGTGATATGCCCAGGATGAACCTGCTCCTATTTCTCTAATGTGTTCTTTTGTTCATTGTTGTTGGGTCCTAGTCATGATGCCTCCAAATGCTTTGGCATGGTGCTACCATGTCAAGCTACATGGTTAGGCTCCTAACTTTGTATAGATCGTACTGCGGCGCTAGAAGTGGTAGTTCAAAATTATGCCCAAACCAAGTGATGACTAGATTGGTGCACAATGTACTTCACTATGTGGGAAGACAACGAGGGAGACCCAGCGAGCTAGGAGTCTCAGAATAGGGTTTTGGATTTTTGTGGTACTAGTTTCCCCTTCCGATACTCTCCACAGATTTCCGTCATCCTCTGCTAAAGAGCAGTTTGGGTGGAAGCCTAGGAGATCGCTAAACCTCCTCAAGGTAATAGAATAATTAGTATTGAATAGACGGAAATGGATGGTGGTTGTACATGAGGTGTGTCTCTCCATGCGAAGAGTCATTAGGAATTACATTGTGAGAAGGATGGATCCTTCTTCTGTGATGTTCGAGCATTCTAGCCATCCCGCATAATCGAATGCTTGCGTAAACGAATCCAACATACCTATGGTGACGAGGAAGAAGGCATCGAAGTATCTTGTCCGTCCCAATGTCTTGGAGGAAAGAAGCTCCAACTTCTCTTCATCAACATTGTTTCATGGGGTGATGTCGTGGATCGTCAAAAGGCGCTGTGGTGGAGGCTATGAAGATGTTGCCTCATCATGGTCCTGGCTTTGGGCACCACTGATGGACGTCCTATCAGACACAGCAGGAGTCCTAGAACTCCCGCTCTACGAATGGGAGCGCGAACGCTAGTCTGACGAGAACGGGAACTTGAGGTGCAGACCTTTCCCTATGTTGCTCAGGGCTCTCTTTGCCTTCCTGAAGAGCGACGACATCCTGCAAAACAATCATAGTCAAGGGAACACCCGAAGGAAAACAACTAAACAGATCGATAAACATGCAAAGGTAAAGACAAATCGGCTCGACACGAGATGCATCGGAATAACTAATGGATCTCGCGCCGAGCTAGGCTCGACCCGAGATTCATCATGGTAACTAGCAAACCGTGCCGTCAAAAACGTTTCAGTACACGATCTGCCAGGCGATTAATGCCCTAATGCCCTAACGAAGTAAATTATTAGAGCAGCATGACGATTACCTGAAACTCTAGTCGCTAGAGGTGGCGATACGCCGAAAGAAAGGTGAAGAGCGTAATGTCCGCGTGCTTTATTATGAACAAAGGGTTACATACTTATAGCCCGGAGGCTTGGCCTTCTAAAGACGGACTTAAACTCTTTCCTAAACTAAGAAATTACAACTCAATAGTAATTCTAGGACTCTATTATAAGATAACATGATCTGGACTCTTTCTCTTATTGATCTAGATCTTCGTGAAGCTTCTAAATATCTGCCGAAACATGACGTATAATTGCGGCAGATTCTAGTCGTCATATTGTTTCGCCTATTCCCATCGATTCCGAGTGTATTCAGGGCGGTGTTGGAAAGCCTATCTCCTCAGCTTTTCATCCATATGCAGAATGTCCAAAACGGAGTCTGTATGTGACCTGGGCGCTCGTTTTCGTATGGCCTACTATAGCAGTCCGAACCAGCCTCGCGAATAAACTGGCCTTCAACATGGATTAGGCCTATGACTCCATCTCAGCTTGGGCCTTGAATACCCGCTTAACATTATATTTGGCCAAACTTATGATATAAGCCCGGCCACGTAGACTCCATCATCATGAGCTTCTTCTGACACTTTGGCCTGACTAATCTTAATCAAATTTTGGTGTCAACAGACCGACGATCTGGCTTGTGATGTTTAAGCACCCCGCTGTATCCGTAAAACTGTTACTTGATAGAAAAGGTTGCCACTTAATCTGGACCGTATTCTTTAATCTGATAATCAAATCAAATGGTGTACGAGAAAATCTTACGAAAAGTCTTAAGAGTTCCTGCCGTTTTTTCTAATTCTTTTTTCACAGAGAAATTTGTCCCACAATGATACATCCGGAATTGAAATGTGCAACCAATGCATGATGGGCCAACAATTCTGTTGTATTTTGAATCCATAATGGCCCAATGGTGATATCACGAACGTGGTGCAAGTTAATATAAAATTGATTTGGATCAAATCAAATCGTTTAATACCAAACCGTCCTAAAAGCTCCAAATGTGCATGCTTAAAACCTTTTGTCATGCACATCAAAGCACACGCTTGGTAAAAACGGAAATCAGGATCGATTGAAACAAAGACAACCCTCGGATTTGCAAAGAGATCAGAGAGAGGGGAAGGCTGCACAAGAAAAGGAAAAAAGAAAAAGAAATCAAGCGCCTGAGCTGCATGTCCGATACGACGCGATGCACAGGCCGCTCTCTCGGACAGGAGGAGGTGCGGTTCTCGGCCGGCGGCTGCGACAAGGAACAGAGAGGAATGAGGAGTTAGGGGTTAGCTCTGCAACCTGCGGATTTTATACGAAGCTACGATAAATCCCAGGCGTCCCATCTCATCATCCAACGTACAAAGATGCGCGGGGTGCTTGACGGTCCAAGTTGGCCTAAAATAGGTCCAAGCTGCCCTGTGCTGCCCTCGTTTTGTCTCTAAACAAATTCGAGCCATGGGCTAAATTTGGTTAGTTTCTTTTTATTTATTTATCTACAAATAGTTTCTTTTTGCGTGAGCTTCTATACGAAATTGAAATTTAGTTTTTTTATATATGGTTTATTTTCTCCCTAATTACGCACGTGCTGAGCCTATCTACAATATAGGAACACGAAAACACCATTTACAGCACATTGTTTATACAAAACTGTTATTATAATTAAAAAATATATTGTTATACATGGAAGAAACACAAAACATAATTTATAACTCATATATTGTTTTAACTAAAATATTAAATAAAAAATGACACACTAAGTGAATAGTAAATAAACAAAAACGGCATACCCAATTTAAAATTTATGTAAAATTAAAATTAATTGCATGTCATTTTTTATCGTTCCACACGTGCATTTGTCCTAGTACTGTAGTGAGGTTCCATTAAAAATGACATGATTTTTGGATCAAGTTATGTTGGGTTTTCTCCAATTTCTTTTGAAGACTGCCAGTCTGTCCACCTTATAGTCCGATTCTCCCGCTGTATCTCCTGGTGGCCTTAACTTAAATATTTTAATCAGCTGAGCGTTTTGAGATAGCTTAAACATGTTCTTGTGAAGTTGTGGTTCAATTTTGGTGAATTTTGGAGTTCGTTTCGTAGGGCTTCGACAGTGTTTTCTGCAATCATGTCAATCCGAACTAAGAAGGTAGTTTGAACGAGTTTTGTGATCATCTGAGTTGCTCATTTTCGCCTGTGTTCATGAGCAGTGCTTGACCGCTTCTGTATGTCTGTTTCATAACTGTGTCCTTGGATTAGTAGGATCCTTGTTGCTACGTTTCCCTGAATGTTTAATGAAGATGTTGGAGGTTGAATTTTTTGAGGGACTCCTTAGCACCCTGCTGTGGTCGCCATTCCCGGTCCTTCACCCTCTCCCCTTATGATCCTTGGGCTATGTCCAACGGGTGCCATCATGTTGCCAAGGGCCTCACCACAGGCTATACTTTGCTCGATCTGGTTACCCCAGTTGGGATTAGCTTTGTGCCTCTGATGCAGCTAGTCACCCCATCTTTCCTCCCCTCTCTTCAATTTCTCTATTGCTTGACAGACGTTGGTGGTGATTTGCATGGTGGTCCAGCTTTGCCTTAGCCAGATCCATAGCCAGGGTGTACATATGTAGCGGTTTGGTGGCATTTATAGGACGTGAAAGTACCAAACCCAATGTGTGGGGGTGCCCCTTCTTTGGTGGCTTATAGCGTGCTTAGCATCATTGTTTGCCTAGTTGTTGCTTGCGATGATGGTGAATGTACAATCAAAGCCCTGCGCTCAGTGCACCAAGAGATTTTCAACCTACACACGGTTCTTCATTAAACAAGCCCATGGGTTTTGACATTTGCGATGGCAGCATCTTCATGTGGCTATTGTCTTTGGTCGTTGTTCGACTTACTTATGGAACCCCTTCTTCGTTGTCAGTCTCTTTGAGGCTTCCTCCTCTTCTCCATGGGCGTTCGTTTGTGGTTGGTGGCTGCTCAAATGCACAGCCTTGGTGCACTATTAACTACAAAGGAGATGGGCACTTTTCTGGTGATACTTAGGCAGACGTGCTCCTCCACCTTCAATACCCTTTTTGTTGTGGCTAAGCCCATCATGGCTTTCTTCCCTTGTTGGACAGCTAGGGGGGTGGCAGCAGTTTAAACTTGATTAACTGTTTCCCAACATTAACGCTAGAAAAGATTGTTTACAGCATTTAAGCACATGAAACCTTATACTCCAAGCGCACAATATCAGTGTACCTTTTACCCGCAAAAAAAAATATCAGTGTACCTTTTTCCCAAGATGAGTATCAAAGGTTTGTGTAATCCGTGGAAACAACTAATAAATGATAAAATAGCCCAAGCTTAAGGTAAAAACTTAAAGTAAAAAGGATTATCTAACTTATGTCTAGTCTAAGTCAAGTTAGATAATAAAGCAATTAGAACAAAACTAGAATATCTGATCAAAAGGTGTTAACCGGCATCTAATCTAGCTCTAATTGGATTCAAGACAAGTATGATAGGTACAACCAAAGATTAGAGCAATGAGATAACGATTTATTCAAGGCAAACATGTGCATGATCAAGCATATCCCTCATAGCATGATTAAATTAAGGTCTAAAACCATACCCCCTCAATCGAGTTTAACCTTTCCCTCCACCCATGTGTCACATAGAGCAGAGTAATCGACGAGAAGCTATAAGGCATACATGATTAGAGAACAATGTTTTAACCACTTCACATAGTCAAATAGCATGATGGAAACAGCGAGAACTTTTAATCACCTTGATCACAAAGAACAAGCTATGCAACCATCATATCACTAGTAAGCAAGATAAAAAAATTTAGATATCTAGACATAAACCTTAAGAACAAGATCAAGAACACATGCATCCAGATCAAGAATGTGAAGAACTAGACCAAGACCAATGCTCCAATTAATATTAATATCAAATTTACAACCATGATCATACCTCCTACAATGACACGAAGGCCATAAAAACAAGGCAATTAGAGAGCCTTGCAAGGACTCAGATTACCCTATGAAACTACAAGAACTCTAATAACTCGACCCTCAGCTCTCCTCTAGTGGATGTTCCTCCCTTCTCCTTTTCATCTTAATAATGAATTGGATGATCTACCCTAGGGCCTAGGGATCCTATTTATGCCCTGGAAGAGGTGCCACAAAAAAATTGTGAACCGACATAATATAAAAGGTGGGGTCGGCAGACCTAGGGGATCAAACTCAGCTACAATGTGAGAAAAGACACATTGTTACTTGCTCCTCTTGTTTCCATCTTTGCAGAGGTCGGTTGTTGCTTGGTTACGACGAATTCCATATAATGCATGCGGGCCTTTCGGCTCAAGAATCTTCGGTTTAAGTCAGTTTGTGCCAAATCTTCCATATTTGAACATATTTCGATGATCCTTGGAGATCATTTGTCAAAACCTTCTACATCATTGTTGATAAGATCAAATGTACTTTGCTCCTCGAAGATCCTTTGGTAGCCTCTAGCAGGGGGTGGCTCGGCTAAACTAGGAGGCTAGGGTCGGCCCACCCTAGCTCTTTTTGGGCTACTGGGCTTGCTCTCGATATTGATCAATAGTAAAGTATCAAATTAGGCCTTGAAATCTGCAAATATTGACTATAACATGAAACCAAAATAATATTGCAAAATCCACATTTATTGGAGTTATTTGTTAGTGAAAGACAATGTTGATGCTCATGTTCAATGAAAAAAACAAGTAAAATTATGCAATATATCGTCAATATAGAGTGCCAATAATAACAAGGGCCTCCACGTCACAGTGGACAACGAAGACAATGACCCATACCACGGGTTCATAAGCGGCATAGGTCCTTCCATCGATTCAAAAGACTTCACAGTGGACTGTTTTGTAATTCCTCTTGACAAATTTGACATCATCCAGCATCGAGTTCCTCTACAGCCTAAGGCCGATACTATGGGACCTGGATGACTTGTGTATGGCCTTCAAGCATGGTAGCTATTGCATCCTTTGGAAGGCCATTAGGACCCCAGTGGTGACATACCAATACTAGCAAAACAAACACTGAATTCCACTAACACCTTGCTGTCATTGGACCGCCTCATGGCCTCATATACCAAAGTATTTGCAAAGTAACGAGGTCTATCGCCTACCCTACCTATACGATTATTGGATCCACCTCTTGCCCGCCAGAATGCCTTTCATCGTCAAACTGTACGAGTACACACAACAATAGAAAGATGAGTTTGGAGGCTCAAAGCAAAGCGATGCTCATGCAGGGCATCATACGCCTTAGCACATCGACATCTTAGCGATGGTGCTCCTCATCAAGAAATCAAACAGCTCCTAACGCTTTTGTATCAACTAAAGGGCTTTGAGTGAGCAGACGGTCAATGACAAATATCACATACCGATGTTGGACGAACTTCTAGATGAGTTGTATGGTGCGCTCTTCTACAAGAAGATCGATCTTTGCTCGGGCTACCATAAGGTCCATGTCCACCCCGATGAAGTCGAGAAGACAATCTTCTGGACACATCATTGCAGCTTTGATTTCTTGATGATGCCCTTCGACTTAACTAACACCATGGTAACATTCCAGAACTTGATGAACATGGCGCAATATTGTAAGGAAAATGACCACTTATGCCATATTTCGATAGTTGTGTTTTGATGATTGATTGACAACCAATACTTGGACTAATAAACTTGTTTAGATGCACATTATCAGCTATTTAGGTCCAAGGGATAAAAAGAAGAAGATGAGCCAAAGGCAAGGGCTGAAGCGTCGAACCATGTTAATTGAAGAGGTGAAGACTTGGAAGCCTAGAGATTTGTGAGGACCGGATGGTACGGTCTCAAAAAATTGAATGGACTAAACCATTCCAATAGAAGACAGTTTAAGAGACCAAGTTACATCAGATTGGATGGTACGGTCTTAAAGACCATCCTAAGAATTGGACCAATTTGGCCGAAGGTGTGAAGATTGCAGCAACCGGGGAGTTCAACGGACCGGATGGTATGGTTTGCTAGACTATATCACAACAAGTGTAGAGGATCATTCCAAGCATATCATCCACTCCAACCACTTAAAGTGTGAATAGTGCATCATCCAAGGTATTTAGAGCTCAGAGAGAAAGAGTGAGCTTGCGAGCTCTTCTTGAGTGTAGCTCCTGCATGAGCTATTAGGAAGCTTTAGCTGTGGTCAAGCCATATTGTACTTATTGCTAAACGCTCCTTCCTGGGGTGTAGTGGCAACGACACCTTATGCGGGGACGATAAGACCTTAAAAACTCATGAAGAATCTGGTCCCTTGTGACTAAGAGAGACGGTGGTGGTGGCCAAGCCTCACTAGCTTAGTGGCACTTAGCCTTTGCTTGCTGAGAGCCACTTGGTGGCAAGCGCAAGATGTGATCGAAAGAGTCTTGGTGCCCTGCTCAGATATTGTCTTAGGTGATGAGCCTATGGACGTAGCCCTTGGTGGTGAACCGCGTTAAATCGCCATGTCTCCTCGGGAGTTTGCATCATCTTGTCCTTACCTCTTTACTTATCGCATTTACTTTCTTGTGCTTTCCTAGTTAGTTTAATTAGGTTTGGCTCTACGTTGCAAGTCTTTTAGATAAGTTAGAGAGCGCATAGATAAATCTTAGACTTAACAAGCATGTGTATGACGTGATAGCTTTATTTTATGCACTAGATAGCAATGGGTTTTAGATGATCGATTAGCGAACTAATTCACGCCCTCCCCCTCTCAGGTCGGATACCCCAGCACGGTCCTTACAGTTGTTCCTTCCTCCACTAATGTGAAGCAGCACAGGGCCGTGGAGGAACAGCTCCACATTGCTGCTACTAGATAACTACAACACATGTCAAGGAGAAACCTCTCCAAGGTGTTGATAGGTAGTGAAACAGCACAATATGTTGAAGGAATAGCTTCAACGTGCTGAGCTAGATATCGTTCTAGAGACAGAGATAGACCAAGAGGCCAAATCGGAATCCACAGATAACAAGAGCTTAATCCAAAGCTCAAAGTAGAGATCTAGTCCAAGATCTAAGGAAGAACATCATGTTCTATTCATATGGTGGTGAATGCAAGTCAAGTTACAAAACTAGAGAGCATTGCCTCTATCTATAGGCTCCAAAGCCTTACACAACTCACATACAACTAAGAGAACAACTAATAGATAACTAGATGACAACCATATGACAACTAAGGATACAACTTTGTAGGACAGCTAAGTTGATTCATAAAGTATGTAGCATACAGGTAAAACTAAAATTGACATCTTGTTCTTAGTAGAAAAATTCAGATTTCTCTTCTAATTCTCAATATAAGTATCTAGATTGAATTTTGATAGTTGAATGCTCATGAACCATATCTATCCATATGGATGTTCCCCATCATAATGTGTCTTCATCTTCAATGATATATTGATCTACAGTTCATCATGGTCAGAGCACCTTTTAGCATGTCAAGAAAGTTCTTGAGGTCCTATGAGCCAACAGATTGTTTGTCAAACATTATAAGTGCACCTTTGGATCCTTCTCCATGTCCTATTGTGGCTAAGTTATTTATTTATAGGGTGTGACCATGGATAGTAATAAAGTGGTAGCAGTAGCGTCCTAGCCTATTCCATGCTCCACTGGTCGGGCGAGCTGTGGATTTTTGAGCCTATCTAGCTACTACAAGAAATTCATTAAGGATTTTGGCAGTATTGTAGCTCTCCTTATTACAAGGCTACTCAAGAAGGATGCATTCCATTAGTCACTGGCGTCCGAAGCGACATTCCAAGCTCTGAATAAAGCCCTTTCCATAGCACTCATTCTTCATCTATCGGTGTCCGACAACCCTTTTATTGTTGATTGTGATACATATGTATCAAGCTTTGGCGATGTCCTCCACCAAGACATTGGGCCCTTGGTTCTCTTCAGTCAGCCATTTGGGGCACAACATTTGAAGCGCATCACATGCGAACGAGAACCACTCACTCTGATCCAGGTCGTGCACCATTGGCGACCCTATCTTTGGGGGCACTGTTGGCGTTCCTTAGCCTATTAGATATAAATCCGCAAGCGCACGGAAAACACGTTGTAGCCTTTCACCCGAGAGTATTCCAGGGTATCGAATCAACGAGGAACGAGGAGTATAATAATCACACAACACAATGGCCAAACTAACAAAGCTAGCAAGTAGAGGATAAAAGACAGGAAAGTAGGTTCTCAACAGATATTAAAGCACCTTACTATACTAAGCATGCAAGGCACTATACTTGTCATGTAAACATAGACACCAAAGCTGCAGAGCCACTGCCAGGCACCAAAGTGCTGATAACCCAGCCGAGAAAGGCGGGTGCTACAGGTTTCAGCTATATCGTCAGCGAGTCTATCCGAACGAACGGGATTGGAATATTGAGAACACAAAAGCTGTCACCTAGTGTGTCTACCAACCAGAGCTGCGTGGGATAGCCGACCAACCAAGGCAAACTCTAAGTATGAACACCGTCGTGCCACTCAGAGAGTTTACTACTTACTGGTAATGAGCCAGAAAAGCAAGCACAACTATATAGCCAACACTATAAGCATGCACAAGGTTCCCGTAAACAAACAAGTATAAAACTAAGTATGAAAGTAAAGTAAAAATGTAATAACAAAGGTGAGAGACAAGGAACTTTACTCAATCTTGGAACTGAATATCCTTCCTCTGATAATACAAGTCTGGGAGAAAAGAGAAATCCCACTCCCGAACTCTGCACCCACTACTCTCCTTGATACAAGAGAAACTCTCTCTACAAGCTAAGGTCAAAGCTTCACTTCTCCACACTATACACTCTACCACTACATTTATCCACTAATCCACACCTCACAAATGAGGTCTAAGGGGGTATTTATAGTGCTAAGTGATGGAGGAAGGCGGTTAGAGGCAGTTACAGGTCGGGTGGCCTGGTGTGGGGCCGGGCAACCTGGAAGTGGGGCCTAGCGGCTCGGGGTGGAGCCGGGCGGCCCGGAGAACCCTTGGATCCACCGCCTCACTTCATCCCACGGTCCATATTGCTCCTCCAAGGCGGTTATAGGTCGGTTGGCGGTTATTCTTGTGTGCTTTTGCCTCAACCATTGGATCCTTTTGTGTTTCTTCCTTAGCCATTGGATGGAACTCCCCCTGGATTGCTGACTTAGCCAATCCGTGGGCTGGATTGATGAAGTGGCAAGGCCTTCCGTGACATGGTGACTGGTTCTCTCGGATTCCAACGTAGAGTTGTATTTGACACGTTGTCTCTTGTATGCAGGTGGAAGATGGCGGCATTTGGAGAGTTTCACCGACCGGGCGGCTTGGTGGCAAGCCGGGTGACTTGGGCCTGAGCCGGGCGGCCTGGGTCCTTAGCCCATATCTAGCCCTTCTTCCTGGTTCACATGTTTTCTCCATGTTTTCTATATTTTTGCACCGTGACATGTGTTTCTACAAGATCTTTGTACACAACTCGTGGAACAGGTTAATATGTATGAAACTTGCATAAACTTACCCTTGGAACATGAAATATTGGTGGTCGAAATTGGTTATAACGACTGCCAACACCCCCCTACACTTAGACTTTTGCTCATCCTCGAGCAAAACAAGAGTTAAGCATGGTGTAGAGGGTATATGACAACTGTAGCCTCAACAAGTACAAAGGTTACTCCCAAGTTGGTTCATCTTACCCAGGATTTCAACGGTGGCTTCACTTTGATTTTAAGATGTTGAAGCTGAGAACAAGTTTCAGGTATCACAGCAGTTTTCTCCCAGCTAAGAGCAACAAAGGTTTTTCTCTTTTCAAAGACATAGTTTCTACTCTTTTGTTCTCAAGGTCACCTCTCAATCACTCAAAGGATGAGAATCCTTGTGTTTCCTCTCCTCCTAATCTAAGTTTTGGGTGGAGTTGAACGAGAGTGAGACTATCTCATCATGTTTGTATCACCAAGTCAAAGCAAGTGTCAAATCAAAGAGTATGAATCAAATCAAGAATTTTGGCTATGTGCAAGTGTGGCGGAAAGTTATTGGTAAGTGTGCTTTGGTATTCCCCTTTTTTGATGCGAGAGAGAGCATGGTATTTTCCTTCTTTTTCTTTCTTTCTTTCTCACTTCTTTTTCTTTCTTTTTTTTTCAATTCAATTCCATGCCTCTTTTCCTCTCTTTTTGCATGATTGATAATGGGGAATTGGAACATTGGCATAGCACAACTTATTGGAACTTTGTGGTATGAACATGTACGAGATAGCCAAAAGTCATGAATGATTCTAACTCATTTGATGGCACAAGGTTTGACAAAGTTCAAAACACTCAAAGATGTCGTATTTGTGGCACTGGTTGGGCATGTGACTTGAGAACATTGGAGTAGATCACATTTTAAAATTTTAACAAAACAAAAGCTCTTTGCCTTAGCGGGGGATCACTGCTATGTATCCATGTTACTTATATCTCATGAATCAACAACTTAAATCAAAGCAGGTCCCTAAACAAAAGGTATCCATGGGCAAAATTACTTCAGCATAGGGAGTAAAATTTGTACGAGCATAGACATAAGCTATCAATATGATCATGTAGAGTAAGATTTATCCAAGTTTCATGTATAGAATGGAATATATGGACCAAAATTGAAATTTTCGCGATAATACCTGGTCCTTGTGCAGGGTCGACATGAAGATGGGCCAACTCAGCCCAAGACTGAGCCGGGAGGCCTGGTGGCAGGCCGGGCGACTTGGTCAGGAGCCGGGCGGCCTGACATGTGGGTCTTTCGACCCTTGCACCGGTCATGTTGCGTGGAGAAGTGCTTTGGGACACCGATTCTGCGTGTGGTACGTTTTTCACCGTCGTGACAAGCCGGGCGACCTGAGTAGGTGCCGGGCGGCCTAGGTGCCAAGCCGGGTGGCTCGGGGTGGAGCTGGGCGGCTTGGGTTTGGCTCGGTTTGTCCCAAATTTTTGTGTGTAGCGCGATCTAACCCTGTACATCGTATTTCTTCGTCCGTTTCTGCAGGGTTAATGACGAGAGATGGGGGAGGCTAAGTGCATTCCTCCCCCCTACACTTGAACTCAAAGTAGGGTAAACAAGAACTTTATTGAGCTGTCATTGGAAATAAATGAAACAAAGAACATAGGCGCAGTTCAAACAAAGAAAGAAATAAAACAAACTAAACACTAAGAAAGCAAAAAGGGCGCCTATTCTAAAAATTTATTCTAACGCCATGGCATCTATGGCATAGGTGGATCGTAGATGTCGGGATGCCCAGTGGCGTTGCCAAGGCGTCGGAACTTGGAAGCGAAGCCCTTCCTAAGGATTTCTATTTTACCATTGATCTCCCACTTCCAAAGTTCTCCATCTGCGCAGCGTTCTTCAAGCATGATGAACCTTTTGTTCATGGCTGCGATCTCCGCCTTGAGAGACTCAATGGTCTCTTCCTTCCCCTCCTCCTCCTTATCTGATTCTTCAAATTGTCTAGGAGGAGCCCGAATAGGAGGGGGCTTGAGGGTCTTCTTCACGGTCCTCCTAGGGGGAGTAGAGTCAATGGACTCATCAATTGATGCGTCCCCCCTAAGGACATTCTCCCTGTGCTTCGGGATCAACACCTTCCCCCACCCACCATTGGGAGTCGGTCCTCCCCAGATGGTGTAGGATGGCAATCCCGGACTTTTGGGCTCACCATTGCCCTCATCCTTCACGGAATCTTCCAAGAAGAGTTTTCGGATGGGCACCGCCTTGGGAGTGATCTTCCCGACATTGGGCTGAGATGAATCACCCTGGAACGTCTTCTTCGCGATGGTGCGCGCAGGAGATAACCCCCGTGCCGGCCTTCCCGCACTGCGTGATCGCGCAGGGGAAGCCAGGCGACCTAGCATCAGGTCGGGCGGCATGGGTCGGAGGTCGGGCAGCCAGAGAAGTGATGTCGAGCACCATGGAAGGGTCGATCTCGTGGTTGGATCGCGGCGTGTAGGTCGCCGTGGTGCCAGAGGTGATGGCAAGGCTCTTGGGAGAGGTGTTGTTGGAGGCCATGACTTAGGTTTTTCGCAGGAACGATGAGGAGAAGATGAGAGTGGCTGGAAGGGGAAGGCTCTCGGGTTTAAGTTGTGAAAGCTCGTCCTCATCTACTCAACTGAACACCGACGGCTTAGGGATCAGTTCTACTCGAAAAAATTCGAATAGAGGCGGCCGGGCGGCAAAATTCGAGGTCGGGTGGCCTCGTCCTAGGTCGGGCGGCTCAACACTGGGTCGGGAGGCCTGACTAGGAGCCGGGCGGCTCCACCAGGGGGTCGGGCAACTTGCACCTGCCTCACCGACTCTGGTTTGGCAGACTAGAATTCGGTTTTGCCCTTCTAGGTGGACTGAAACCCTTTTTCATCGTGATGTGACGGCTCTTTGTTGAGATTTTGGTGGTATGGAAGCACAAGGTGAGATAAGATAGAAAAGTGAGGAGCATGGTAGTGTACATGGCTCGTTTTAGGTCGTTGCTAGACCGTGGATGTGTGATCATGCCGTTCCTTGCAGCTCATAGACGTCCACTTCTTCGAGCTGAGGCATTTCGGGCTCTAGGAAGACTTTTAAGCATTGCCCATTCGCTTTAAAGACCTTCCCGTCTTTGTCCTAGAGGGTGATGGCACCGTGATCATTCCCACTTACTTCTAAGCTTACCATGACCAAACAAACGAACGCGAGAATTAAATAGTAATACCTTATTGCCTGGTTTGAATGTCTTGATCTTGATGCGCTTATCGTGCCATCTTTTGGTTCGCTCCTTGTACAGCTTGGCACTGTGGTAGGCCTTCTCCCTCCATTCCTCCAATTCAGCGAGTTGGATTTGACGTCGAACTCCTGCCGATTGGAGGTCCATGTTCCACTTCCTTATCGCCCAATGCGACTTGAACTCAAGTTCTACTGGCAGGTGACAAGTCTTGCCGTACACCATCTGATATGGTGTCATGCCAATGGGAGTTTTATATGCTGTGCGGTATGCCCATAGAGCATCGGGTAGCTTGGATACCCAGTCTTTTCCCATAGCTTCGACAGTTTTCTGCAGGATATTCTAGATCTACTTATTTGATGTCTCAGCTTGGCCACTTGTCTGTGGGTTGTAAGGAGTAGCAACACGGTGGTCCACACCGAGTTCTGCGAGGCACCTCATGAATCTTTTGTCAATGAAGTGTGGGCCTCCATCACTGATAATGACTCTTGGCGCACCAAATCGAGGAAATATGGTGCCATAGAACATTCTGATAGAATATCTTGAATCTGCCACGGAACACGGCAGCGCCTCTACTCACTTTGACACATAATCCACTGCGATGAGGATGTACTCTTTGTATCCACACTTGCGAAATGGCCCCATGAAGTCTATGCCCCACACATCGAATACATTGAGTTGAAGATTGCTGGTGAGTGGCATAGCATCCCTTGGATTTATGTTTCCTTGTCGTTGGCACCTTGAACACCTTCTTACGAACTCTTTGGCATCATCGTACATATTTGGCCAGTAGAATCCACTTTGCCAAATCATTGCATGAGTCCGGTAGGCTCCATAGTGACCTCCGTAGGAAGATGAATGGCATCTGTCAAGGATCTAGGGGACTTCACAAGCGGGAATGCAGCGATGCAAGAGCCCGTCTGCGCAGAGCTTGTATTGGTAAGGGTCATCCCAGAGATAGAACCGGCTGTCATGGACCAGTGTCCTCTTGTCAGCTTCTTTAGGTATGTATCCTCTGACCATGTAGTTGACCAGATCTGCATACCATGGTTGGGATGTCGTAACCTTCAGAAGTGTGTCATCTCTCATATAATCATCAATCGGCAAGGATGATGTTTCTTCAAATTGCATCCTTGAGAGATGATCAGCAACTGAATTTTCTACTCCTTTCTTGTCCCTGATCTCGATATCAAACTCTTGAAGTAGCAGGACCCACCATAATAGTCGTGGCTTTGCATCTTTCTTGGTGAGGAGGTACTTGAGAGCTGCATGGTCTGTGTATATACCAAGTATGATCCGAATTTGTCAATGGCAAAGACAACGGCCAATAACTCTTTTTCGATGGTGGAGTAGTTCAGCTGCAGGCTAGTCAGCGTTTTGCTAGCATAGGATATGGCATGATGTTTTCTATCCTTGCTCTGGCCTAGGACTGCTCCTACAGAGTCGCTAGCATCGCACATGATCTCAAATGAAGCATTCCAGTCTGGTGGTTGGATGATGGGTGCTGTGACAAGAGCTTTCTTGAGTGTATGGAAGGCTTCTAAGCAGGCATCATCAAACACAAAGGGTGTATCCTTAGCCAACAAGTTGGTCAGTGATCGGGCAATAAAGGAGAAGTTTTTGATAAATCTCCTATAAAACCTAGCATGACCAAGGAAGCTTCGGAGTGCCTTGAGGTTTCCTGGAGGTGGGAGTTGCTCAATAACTTCAATTTTTGCACGGTCCACCTCGATGCCTCTCCCTTCTCTGACCATGAAGTGACATTTCTCCCAGTTTAGGACAACGTCTACTTCTTTGCATCTCTGGAGAACCTTTTCTAAGTTCTCAAGACATCCATCAAAGGTCTTGCCATAGACTAAGAAATCATCCATGAATACTTCCATTATGTTCTCTATAAGGTCAGAGAATATGGCCATCATGCAACGCTGGAACAATGCTGGAGTATTGCATAGCCCAAATAACATTCGCCAATAGGCGAAAGTGCCATAGGGACAGGTGAATGTGGTCTTACTCTGGTCATCCGGATGAATGGGGATCTGGTGATAACCAGAGTAGCCATCAAGATAGCAGAAGAAGGAGTGATTGGCCAGTCTCTCGAGTATTTCATCAATGAACGGAAGAGGGAAGTGATCTTTCCGGGTGGCTACATTGCGTTTTCTGTAGTCGATACACATACGCCATCCGGTGACAGTGCGCTGAGGAATTAGCTCATTGTTCTGGTTCTTCACAACTGTCATTCCTCCCTTCTTTGGTACAACTTGGACTGGATTGACCCATTCACTATCTTGCACCGAGTAGATGATACCCGCGTGTAGGAGTTTAAGTACCTCCTTCTTGACTACCTCTCTCATCGCTTGATTGAGTCTTCGTTGAGGTTCCTGTGAGGGCCGGTGCTCAGTCTCCATCGGAATGCGATGAGTGCACAGGTTCGGACTGATTCCCTTCAGATCTTGGAGTGAGTACCCAAGCACTGATCTGTACTTTTCCAAGACTGCGATTAATCGCCGGCTCTCATTCTCGGTCAGCACTGATGATTACCGGTGTGTCTGGATTCCTGTTGAGGAAGGCATACTTCAGGCCAGGCGGTAGCTATTTAAGCTCAATTTTCGGGGGGTCGGGCCGCAATGATTCACCCAGTTTCTCAAACTCAAGCGACTCTTCTACCGCACTGAAGTTGTTAGCCTCTTCCTCTAGGCTTTGTTGATCTTCCTCTTCCTCAAGTGAAATACCCATCACTTCTTCTAGGAGATCAACCTTTGGCTTAGCTTCCGTTTTGGTGTTCAGTGCTCGACTCATGCCAACTTCGAACACTTCTTTGCCAAACTAGAGCTGTAGCTGCCCTGGAGTTGCTGTAGTTTTGATCAGGGAAGCGATAGGGATCCCAACCAGTATGAGTGGCATGGGTTCCTCGGGTATGTCGAAGATGTGGAAATCTAAGAACATCCGCTTATCCCGCAAGGTGACTGGTATGACCCTGATAACTCCATGATTTTCCAACGATTCATTCTTGTTCCACTTCAAGCGAATGTCGGATTTTGATCGTGGGAGAGTGGGGAAATGGGTGTCTACAACATATTTAGGAATGATGTTCACCCCAAGTCGAGGGTCGTACAGGATATCTTGTGGGAACATGTCAGATACATGGCCAGAGACAAGAGATGGTCCTGCGTAGAGTCGTCTCTCTTCTAGCCATTCCCAATTCAGCACAGCTGTAAGCCAGAGAAGGTCCTCTCTCATTTGATGTGTTTGTTCTGGGAGTAGATATACTGGTTGAGAGGTCCTTTTGAAGCGTTGGCTTTCTTTGGGGAACAGAGATGTTTTGCCAAAGCCCGTTAGTAGCTCGTCATCAAACGAGAACGGGGGAACCGACGGAGGATTCGTCACGGATTCACTGACTCTCTCAGTGTCCTGTGACGTGCTAGGTTCGGAGACATCTGTGATCATGAGTGTTTGTGGAGATGGGGTACGGGTATTCTAGCTCTCTTCTTGGTAGCTGGGTTCAGGTGGATCTTGTGGATGTGAGCGTGGTTTCTCGATTGTACTGCCATCAGAAGCTTTTTCGAGGATTTTATCAAGGACTCTTCGTCCTTCTGGGGCAGATAGGTGAGAAAATGATCCTCCTAAGCTAAGTCCAAACATAGTCCTGCGCCTGGTGAAAGGCCTCGGACAAAGTGCTGCAAGAGCATGGACTTTTGGATCGCCAGATCTGGGCCAGATGCAACCAGACCAGTGAAACGTGGCCAGGCTCCCGCGAAAGTCTCGTCACTTCCTTGACGAAAGTTGAGAACTTCACATCGAAGGTCAATGACTCGATTTGGTGGGAAGAAGTGGAGATGGAATTTGACTTGAAGTCTCTCCCAACACCTCTACTGCACCGACTGCTCGGTTATACCACGATTTTGATGCTCCCGTCAGTGAGAACGGAAATAGTAACCATCGAAGAATTTCTCCAGGCATACCCGAGATGGAGATGCAGCTGCAGAGCTGCTCGAACTCTCGAAGGTGTGTGTAGGGACTCTCTGATTCCAATGCTGCGAAGGATTTGTCCTGAACCATGGCTACCTAGCTATCTGTGATGATGGGCACGGATGATGGTGGAGGCTCCAGAAAATCACCCTTCGGAGCTGATAACTCGCAGATAGGCGTGTGATCCATGGGGTGGTGTGGTGATATGGTGGGATAGTGGTATAGTGGTTGTATAGTTGGAGATAGGATGACCTTGGTTCTGTGTTAAGATAGCTACCGATCCCCGGCAACGGCGCCAGAAATGCTTGTTGGCATTCCTTAGCCTATTAGATATAAATCTGCAAGCGCACAGAAAACGCGTTGTTGCCTTTCACCCGAGAGTATTCCAGGGTATCGAATACACGAGGAACGAGGAGTATAATAATCACACAACACAATGGCCAAACTAGCGAAGCTAGCAAGTCGAGGATAAAAGACAGGAAAGCAGGTTCTCAACAGATATTAAAGCACCTTACTATACTAAGCACGCAAAGCACTATACTTGTCATGTAAACATAGACACCAAAGCTGCAGAGCCACTGCTAGGCACCAGAGTGCTAATAACCCAGCCGAGAAAGGCGGTTGCTACAGGTTTCGGCTATATCGTCAGCGAGTCTATCCGAACGAACGGGATTGGAATACTGAGAACATAAAAGCTGTCACCTAGTGTGTCTACCAACCAGAGCTGCGTGGGATAGCCGACCAACCAAGGCAAACTCTAAGTATGAACACCGTCGTGCCACTCAAAGAGTTTACTACTTACTGGTAATGAGCCAGAAAAGCAAGCACTACTATATAGCCAACACTATAAGCATGCATAAGGTTTCCGTAAACAGACAAGTATAAAACTAAGTATGAAAGTAAAGTAAGAATGTAATAACAAAGGTGAGAGACAAGGAACTTTACTCGATCCTGAAACTGAATACCCTTCCTCTAATAATACAAGCCTGGGAGAGAAGAGAAATCCCACTCCCGAACTATGCACTCACTACTCTCCTTGATACAAGAGGAACTCTATCTACAAGCTAAGAGAAAGCTTCACTTCTCCACACTATACACTCTACCACTACATTTATCCACTAATCCACACCTCACAAATGAGGTCTAAGGGGGTATTTATAGGCTAAGTGATGGAGGAAGGCGATTAGAGGCAGTTACAGGTCGGGCGGCCTGGTGTGGGGCGGGACGACCTGGAAGTGGGGCCTGGCGGCTCGGGGTGGAGCCGGGCGGCCTGGAGAACCCTTGGATCCACACCTCACTTCATCCCACGGTCCATATTGCTCCTCCAAGGCTGTTATAGGTCGGTTGGCGGTTATTCTTGTGTGCTTTTTCCTCAACCATTGGATCCTTTTGTGTTTCTTCCTTAGCCATTGGATGGAACTCCCCCTGGATTGCTGACTTAGCCAATCCATGGGCTAGATTGATGAAGTGGCAAGGCCTTCCGTGGCATGGTGACTGGTTCTCTCGGATTCCACCGTGGAGTTGTATTTGACACATTTTCTCTTGTATGCAGGTGGAAGATGGCGGCATTTGGAGAGTTTCACAGGTTGGGCGGACCTGGGCCTGAGACGGGCGGCCTGGGTCCTTAGCCCATATCCAGCGCTTCTTCCTGGTTCACATATTTTCTCCATGTTTTCTATGTTTATGCACTATGACATGTGTTCCTGCAAGATCTTTGTACACAACTCGTGGAACCAGTTAATATGTATGAAACTTGCATAAACTTACCCTTGGAACATGAAATATTGGTGGTCGAAATAGGTAATAACGACCGTCAACAGGCACAAGTTTAGGGTGTGCATAGATCATTTTAGTTAGAAGTTAATGGTCAATCAACGCCTCTCCATCATTCCGTAGCATTAGTGGATTAGCTAATATTTCACGTTTAGTTTCTCCATGTAATATCGCCCTAGATGGTTCAATTCGATAGTCGATGCTCTGTACATCCACGATGGGAGGGGGGTCTCAGCGATAGTGATGACTCTCTCTGGCCCATCATTCCAGTTGTTTGATGACATTTGACAAGAGGGCCCAGTTGACCCTACATGGCTAACTATTCGTGTAAAAATCACTAATAACACCCTCATTGATCCATGGCGCATTCATGGCGGGTTGATCCTCCATGGGCACCGCGTCTACATTCTGCGTCTTCACCTCTGCAGCAGACAATGCTGCAGCATATACCATGGGCCAAAAGACATAGCAGCACCTACGCGCTATTCTATGTTGTCCACGACTGCACTTGCATCTGCTATTATGCATGCTCGTGTGCCATGTGCCATGTGCCAAAGGAACAAGACTGGGGTCGTGCATCTGGCTGGGCTCCTACGACCTATCAAGGTACCACCCTAAGAGTGGATCGACATCTCCTTCGACTTTATTGAAGGACTCCTAGAATACATGGCAAGATGGTTGTCATCCTCACATTGGTCGTAAGCTTCCAAGTATGTGCACTTCGTTGTGCTCAATAACCGCATATGGCCACAACAATAGCTGAGGCTTTCTTTGACAATATTGTCTCGTTGAATAGCCTCCTGACTTCGATCATTAGCAATCGTTATCTAGTCTTCATGAGCACCTTATGGTGCAGCCTGATGAGCGTTATGTTGCGCATGGTTAGTTGAAGGTGGTGAAGAAGACAATCACCATATGTTTGGTGCATCATAGGAGACAAGCCTCGGACATGGTTCGACTAGTTGCCATGGGCCAAGTATTGCTACAACAATGCCTTCCACTCAGCCCTGCACACCACCCCATTCCAGGTTTTCTATGACATAATCCACTAGCCATGTTACCCTATGTGTTAGGCATTGCTGCCGCCTGATAGGAGTAAGCCCAATCTTCTATGAGGTACATCGGTTTAGGGGTGGAGAACTCAACGTTAATGAAGAAGGCTCCGAGCCAGCAGGTTCGAATCCTTGCAATCACTACACCACTGCTCCGATGGTTATTGATCGCGTGACGTGCGCAATCGACCTCGCCAAGAAGGCTATTATTCCTGCAATGCAACCGAAAGAACACCAACCAGAACGAGGAAGGAACGCAATCAAGAATTAACTTGTGCTCACAAAGTTGGGGTTTCACAAACCATACACGACGGCGAACTGTTCTCGATAGAATACTCTTAAGCAAAACCCGAAACCCTAACTTGGCGGTGGCTACTATTTCTATAGGACATAAGGTTGACCATCAATCCCTAGACGTGTCCGTAATGGACTCCAACACGATACATGGGCCATCAGCCCAAAAAGAGGAAAACAGCCCCTGGACAGATTCTGTCCCCTGAATTTTGACGTGAATTCCTGATGACTCCAAAATCCAAATGACCTGAAACCAGATGCATTGGAAAGGCTATACTCTTAGCTTTCTAGGCATATGTGGATCATCAAAAATGGAGTCCGTTTGCGGCCTGGGCGACGTTTTTACTGATGACTGGTCCTGGAGGCCGAGGAAGTCGACTCCGAGTAGAATTGGGCCTCCACTTTGACTTGGATGTCCTTCTGGCCCTCCTCCTGGTCTGAGCTGATCTCCAAGGCCTTCATGGTCCTCTCCTAAGTTCCTAAGTACAATAGAATTAACAATAACATTAGGTAGCATACCATCCTCACAAGTATATGTACGACCACTTAGGAACGAGTTCACCAAGCCTGTTGGTTCAATTGTCTTGCACGTGATCTTGTAATAGGTCCTTGCATAACCATAGGGGTGATGTCCTCATCATGCCTCCATTGTCGATAATATGCTTCGGGAACACGATGCGTTCCTTGTCGAGGTTCACGACCAACTTCTATAGGCCCAGCAACATGCCAAGCGCTATTATGACGGTTTCCATGTCGCGATGGTTGCCATGGTTGAACCTAAGGAAGCAGATGCAACATGGAAACCTGTCGAGCAGTTTGAGCGCTCCTACCCCCAACATCTAGCTCAAGGACAAGCTATATTCTTGGATGAGAGGAGAGACCGCTACTATGTACATATGCAAGAATAAGCCTTCAACTACTTAAATTTAGTTAGTTCAGTTAGTTAGGTAGCTACTTAGTTGGCTTGTGTCTCATGTTTGTTAGGAGATTGGTTGGTTGTTAGGTTAGGATTTTAAGCAAGATTAATCTACTCAAAGATCAATCTATTCTATCGATCCCTTGCCCTAAGTGTCCCTTGTCCACGATGTGTGACAACTCATCTCCTCGTCGCCGCCAGGCCTTCAAGCCCTTGCCAAACCACTTCCTTCAACTGTAAGGCTCCCTTTGGAATGCAATATTATTTCCCATGTTCCTTCCATTTTTCATGTGAAATTGAACTATTTTCTATGAAATTTCTACACTATTCATATGTTCTAAATGCCCTAATCTATGCAGCAGATTAAGTTCCATCATAACTATCTATAAAAGTGGAATCCAGGATCACGCCATGCGTGTAGCCCGTGCACGGATTAGCAGGTCTCTTGGCATCCCTCTATGCGTGGCATTCAGATTGCCCCCCACGATCATGGACTCGCAGTCTTCGATCAGAAAAGGTAGACGCTTGAGCTTCTCAAACGCTGTTGCTAGGAGCAGCGAGGAAGAGAACCATCGATCAGAGAAACCGAAGGAAACATATCGAATCAGATCAAAACGGACGAGCGTTTCTCCAAGGCCTCCAGGATACCGGGCGTCCGGGCCTAGGCACCAGGCTTTCCATACCGTCTCGTTAAAAAGGGTTACTTACTGGATCAGGAATTCATCATCCTCAATCCTTCCCCCGCGCGTCCCCTCGAGCCGCCAACCCTGCAAAGCTGCTGCTCTGCTACCGCCAGAGATTCACTGCCCGGCGTCCTCGTCCAGTCGTCGTCAACCTCTCGCAGGCCCCAGGTTCCCACCCGTGTCACTCGCTCAAAGGATAAATAAATACCACTGATAGCCCCTCCGCTCCTCTTGATGAGTACGGGCTGCTTCCTCTGCTCGTTGGTCCTGCTGCAAGTTTTCATCGTCCAGCTGTCCCTGATCTCGAGCGGGCAGCAGACTGGAGGCCAGATTGGGGACGGTTTTTTGTGTCAAGATCCAATCTGGAGGTGGCGGTTGATGTCAAGCCATGGTCGCGATGAGGTGGCTAGTCACACCGCTTATTCAATCTCCGTCGATGAGGAGCTTTCCGATGGAGGAGTAGACATTGGCGATGAGTATGCGAGTGATGATGGAGGCCTGCCTATGGAGCGATGCGAAGCAGCTGTGGAGGAAGACGAGGGGTTGCAACCCTTGGAAGGAGGTGGCATTGACGATAGCGATAGAGAAAAAGATAGCTCCGGTAGCAGTGGTGGCGGCGGCGATGTCGAATGTCCCAAGTGCAGAAAATTATTCAAGAACGATAAATCTATGTTTGGCCACTTGTGCAGCCACCGGAACCGAGGTTATAAAGGCGTTACTCCGCCTGCGAAAACGCTCAAGCTATCGCCATCTCATAGCTCTTCATTGCCAGGTATCTCATAGCTTTTCATTGCTAGGTATCTAAGCTCACCGTAATATTAACACCGTCCAAGATAGTTTGTAATATGCTCTATGCCAATGTGCTATTCACTCTCGTTGGTAGGTACCGACCAAGATCCTCAGCTAATGAGCCAATGTGCTGTTCAATCTTGCTGCCAGGTACCGACCAAGATCCTCAGCTAACCCCGCTGGAGACACTCTGTGCCTACGTGATGCTCACCCTAAAGTACAGAGGTACAACAGCCCCACAACACACCAACCACAACCGCCACCGACTTCGTTTGGAAACGTTGATGCCATTGTACAGCCTCAAAGGTGGAATTGGACGATCGGTTACAGGTAATGACACAGCTGAAATCAAGAGCAATGTGTGCGCCAAAGCAAGCAATCTGCAGTGTTGCGATGAAGGCGGTGACTCCATTGTGAAAATCATGAAGAAAAGAAGGAACATGCCAAAAGAAACCAGAGAGTTGGTCAGGAAGAAGGTGAAGCTTGAGCCAACTCCAAAGGAGAAGCATCCGTACATGTGCAAGCATTGCAAAGAGGAGTTTCCCACGCACTAGGCCCCAGGTGGGCACATGGCTGGCCACCACAGGGAGAAGAAGGTCCCAAGACTGAACGATTCCTTGTCCAGGGCACACCAGGGCATGGCTTCCCAAAGCCTCAATGGGAAGCAGCATGTTAAAGGTGGTGGCGGTGATGGCGACGGCCGGCATGAATACAGTCTATCTATGCGAAGAGGATTGGACTCCGAGCAGTTCCCCATGGCACTGGACATGCCGTGGCATTCTAGGAAGGCATCAGAAGGGCAGATGAGGCAGCACTTCGAAAGGAGGAACGATGGCCTTTCACCAGCGGTGGCGGCGCCGAATCCAACTCTGGCTGATGATAGAGATGGACGGAGGCTGTTGAACATTGACCTCAATGTTGAGGCTCAGGAGCAGGAATAGAAGGCGCAAATCTTTTGCGTCATCAGAGGAACCGTAATAAAGAGACTTTCATACTATATACGAGCAATTTCTATGTATTTGTTTGTAAGAACAGTATGTATGTCTCTAGAAAATAGTAAACAGCGTCGGTATCCCAATGCCAGATGAAAAATATATAGGTGTAATTGCCATTGAAAAATGGTTGATTGGCATAATATACTAGTGGTAGTTTTATACAGTATATATAGAAGAGCTGATTCCCTCTATCTAGTTTGTCTCTTAAATTCAATAAACAGTAGCCCAACAAACTTTTTTTTCTTTCAAACAAGTTATACCATGGTTGCATTAAAAAACTGCACGCTTTGCATTACACTCAAACATATGTTTCCTGGTTTTATGGTTCATAGTAACTTTTTCTTAATATACTCAAGCATTAACAGAAGCTAACCAAAACTAAATTAACTTTATAACTGATAAGTAGTCAAATTCGGACTTGAATAAAAAAACATGTTATAGTGTTAAGGCAGTAGTGCTGGGGTATCATGGTTAGATTGGATTGGATAAGATTTGTTAGTTTGTTAAGGAAGAGATAAGATATATTCTGTTAAATATTTGCTTAAGGGTAAAGTCAGTCCTTTCTATAAAATAGACACCCTTGTATCAGTCCTCTCTATAAAAAGACACCCTTGTATCAGTTTAGATTAAGCAAAAAATAGATCAAAGAGTGTAGCTCAGAGCCTCTCGATGGAGGGCGAGTCACCGATTTATCAGCTATCCTATGTACCAATCAACAGGCCATATCAAACAACACCAAATTAAATGTGAGATTAATTATATTTGAGTTCTGGGAGCACATTATTCGTATTGTTTTGTTCAATATATTGTTTAGTACCTGATATTACATATTTACATGCTAGAAACTATAGCTGGTAACTGAATGCAAGCGGCTTAATACATTGAATAAAAGTGAGAGCTCATATGATTCAAAATACATGACCCAATACATCTAAGATAAGAAAATAGATTTCTGAATTATAGATATTTCTAGAGCTGATCTAATTTTCCTGAACACATGGCTGAAGGTATTGATAGTGTGAACTTTCCGAACAACATAATGCAATATTCCTCCAAGATCAAAGTAGGCCAACTCCACCTACAAAATCATGCAATAGGAATCTTCAAATGCAATCCCTAGGTGTGAAAGACTGCATGAGCAAACTAACTACATGAAAAAATAACTCAAGATAATACAACTCTCGAAATCATTTCACACTCTCTCCGAGCTCCAATCCATCTCTTTCCTTCCTCTCTTTCTATCCCTTCTCTCTCCCACACCATGCCAGCTTTGCACCTGCATGCCAACCCTGTGCTGCCCAAACTCTGGCCTTGTGCTGCCCCTCCCCATCGTTGCCGTTGTTGACAACGGAATTTGGCCGCCCCTGTTAATGGGCCAAGATCGGCTTTGGGCTAAAGAGAAGCTATCCAAGGAAGCGACGGCGGATGGTAAAGCAGGCCATTGGGCCTTGTATCGTAGAATAAAGATTAGTTAAAAGAGTCCAGTATAAGTCGGTTAGGGTTTGTAGTTTAATTACGGAAGGGCAGGTTTGTTGCCCTAGTCTACGGACTATAAATATGTACCCTTATTATCGAAATAAAGTTGACGACATAGGTTCATCGAGCAGCGGCTGTCTCCACATCCCCTCAGCGCATCGCCACCTCTAGCAACTAGAGTTTCAGGTAATCATCATGCTGCCTTAACGATTTAGTTCGTTATAGGCGTTACGACGTTAGTCGCCTGGCAAATCGTGTACTGAAGCGTTTTTGATAGCACGGTTTGCTAGTTACCATGATGAATCTCGCGATAAGCTTTGCTTAGCGCGAGATCCATTAGTTATCCTGATGAATCTCATGTCAAGCCTAGCTAGGCATGAGATCCATCACGTGTATGAGCCGATATGCTTGCACGTCGGCTCATGCACGATTTGCTGTTATGCTAATATCTCCTGTGATGCATGCTATCACACTGCTGGTTTGTTATTAGATTAGCATATAGCAATGCTTGAGGCGTAGATTAGATCTGTTCTTATAGCTTTACCTACAAATCATGTGTTATTAGGAAGATTCGATGTGTACCCTGTCTTGCCTTTTATCGTTTTACCAAAGATGCATCTGTTTTCATATCGTTCCTATAGAATCTTTGGTATAATAATAGATTCAAGGCATGCTTGACGTTCATCTGGATGTTTTAGCCGACTAGGATAGATCTAGTCATATTTACTCTTCCTTTATTTAAGTACTTTTATATATTATATCTGGATATACTATTGGTAAGACAGCAAGGCCTTGCCGACGAAGAAGATCTGATCCAGGATGAGCCGATCCGAGCGATCCGGCTAGTATCGTTTAATCAGTTTTGTCTGCTTATACAGGGGAAACAGGAGTCAACCAACGCAACACCATCACCAAAACCTCCCTGGCTAGGTCATAAGCCAGGTGGCACGCCCAACCACCACCAAGCCAGAGACGATCGGCTGATCCGTTCGGCTGATCGTGGGTCGCAGCAAGGAGGAGCGATCCCTACGGTCGACATACACATTTCGGCCCTATTGTGTGAAGCTCTCTAGGGTACTACCCGTCGGTTTCCTAGTGCAACACATTTTTGGCACGCCCAGTGGGACGCATCCAAATACATCTGCATGGCTGGCAAAGGACGTGGTACCAGCACCGATGAGAACGGTGAAGAGTTTACCCCCATCGACAAACCCGAAGATCTTCCCGAGATTCACCAAAGGCGCTACTCTGAGATCATGGAAGAACTCAAGGCCAAAGTACTCGCCATGTACGGGAGGTCTCATCACGGTGGCTTTGTGCTATGTGGAGTCCCTTCGTTGCTTCTCGACGGAGTCGACCTCATGGCTCCCTCGCAGCAGCGCACTGAAGCGCTCCGCGAGGAAATACACAGGATTACCGCGCACGCTTTGATTAGACAGTCTGAGGCGGTCATAAACCACATGGATAACATTGTGGTCAAGACAGTCAGAGCAGCGTTGGCCGGTGAGCCCCTTCACATCGGCGGCCGAGTTGAACGGCCACGTTGGAGAAGCCATGTTCTACTCCAGGCCGCTCACACCGATCCGCATCGAGGTACAGGGGGATAACATCGCAGAGTTCATCATGCATCCTCCGCGTGATAAGCTTCCTCTAGAGCACAAGGTATACTCGACTCTACCCTTGGTCATACCTGACGGTTTTGTATACCAGATGAGGTACCGACAGCTGGAGGAAGGAGAAGCACCTCCTCCCTTGTACCATAACCTGGTCCTTGTTAACCCGCCACGAGGGCCAAAGCAAAATCCGCCAGAAGCCAGGCCTACGCACGAGGCAGTTCCACATCGACCAGCGAAGACGGCGGACCAAGAGATTATGGATTGGCAAAATGCCTACGGGACTGGGCCGATCCATAGTGATCAGGCCGTGTATGCCGCAGGGACTGGCCTCGACATGTCTCGGAAAGACCTTTCTGAGATTTTGAAGAGCCAATACGGTATCACGCCTCTGAGGGGTGCCGTCTCTTACGCGAAGCCCTATCCGGAGGTGTACGATCATCTGGAGGCGCCCCTAAGTTCAAGATCCCTGACTTCACCAAGTTTAGTGGCAATGACGGGGCCAGTACCGTGGAACACGTCAGCCGATACCTCGCACAGCTAGGGATCTCGTCAAGGGCCGAACATATGAAAATTCGGCTGTTTTCTCTATCACTAACCGGGCCAGCTTTTGGGTGGTACACTACATTGGCCCCTGGGTCCATCACTACATGGAAGCAATTGGAAGAGAGTTTCCACGCACAGTTCTTTTCTGGATGTGATGAAGCCACGTTCACCAACCTAAATAGCATCCATCAGCTCCCAGGGGAACCAGTTCACAAGTACATCCAACGGTTCCGCGAGTTAAGGAACCGATGCTACTCTCTCCATCTTGATGAGTGGATCCTGGCCCAGATAGCATACAAGGCGCTGAACAAAACTGTCAAGGCGGTATACGGACCGACCGATTTTGATTCCATCGGCCATCTGGTGTCAAAAATTTCTGCTTATGAGCGGAGCCATCCAGAGGTTCTGCAGGAAAGGCAAAGACGGAGCATCGGCTGTATCCAGGCCGAGGAAGACAATGCCTTGGACGATGCCGATGCCTACCTCGTTCAGTGGGCAAGGACCAACAAGCCTCTGCAGTGCCAGTGGGTGAAACAGCCTGAGCCGATCCCAGGCTATGACTTCGACGTCTCGAAGACCGAAGCCATCTTTGGCATGCTCATCATGGAAAAGTTGTTGGTGCCACTTCCTGGGCATCAAATCCCTACGGCTGAAGAGATCCGTGGCCACAAGTACTGCAAGTGGCATAACAAGCTAGACAGGCACAATACAGGTGACTGCAGGATTCTGCGGTCTGAAATTCAGAAGGCCATGGAGCAAGGGAGGCTGGTGTTTGCCCGCGCTTCGATGAAGATAGACACGACGCCTTTCCCTGTCAACGTCGTCTACGCTACAAGTTCATTGCCCGACGAGTGCTACTCGGAGTTCGTATCCGAGTCGATGTGCCGAGCACACTTGGGTAGGGCTATTTCTACAGGCAGGATCCTGCACCAGGGCAATCAACATCAGTATGAGAGCCAATGGACTGGCCTCATTGCTCTCCTGGTGTGATGAGTGATTGTCAACGAGCTCAAGCCCTTCGATGCACTAGAGGCCCTCCGATGGACTGGAGGTAGATGATGAAGACCTCGATAGACTGAGGCAAAAGTCCTCCAATGGACCGGAGGCAATGCTCGGCGTCAGTCGACCATGGGAGCTCGTTACACGGAGGGGAAGTTCGACAACGGTGGTGTAAGCCCTCCGATGGACCACGAGGCAACTCCGATGGACTGGAGAAGCCAGGTGCCACCGTGGTGCTCCAACCCGAGTGCATGGCGCGAAGACGTGCGAGTGAGGCTTTGGCGGCTTCGGATCAAAACTGCCACTCAAGTTCAAATGACTTGGTGGGTTGGGCTCCGACTCACCAAGATAGAAGATTGGGCCAACACCCGGCCTAGGAAGCCCGCAGAATAAAGTTTTCCGGTTTCTGACTTCAAAACCGGGGGAAGCTTCCGGACTACTGGCTACATGGCATACATCCAAGCGAGGCGTGGAGGAGAAGAAGACCAAAGCGTCATCGTAGTCGTCCGATTGTATCTTTTACATTTCAGCCCCTTCCGGGCATTCTAGAGTAAGGGTCTTAGTGTTAATTGTGTCGTCAGGCCTAGGGCTATAAATACCTAAGTGGCTGGTCATTTAGGAGACTCTCCAACCATTAGAAAACCTTAGGCTTCATTTCCATACAGCCATGTGCCTAAGAGAGAAGAGAGAGCATTAGGGCTAGGATTTGAGTCCCCTAGCTAGTGTTCTTCTCACAAGAGGGAAGGATGAAGGGTGGTAGGCTGTAGGAACCTTGTATGAACTGATTTCCTATCTTCAATACATCAAGATTCCACTAAATTTTGAGCTCATGTGTGCAGCCCTCTCCTCCTCCGCTTTCTAGTTTGTTTTTTGGGTTCAATTCTTGGCTTTTGGGTGTTTGCTTTGGCCATGGGTGAATTCTTTCTTTTGCCGGTGTTTTAGACTTGCAAGGACGTGGAGATTATGCCCTAGTGCATCACAAATCTGCAGGTTTGCCACGAGAAAGTTGAATTTGAGTTTTCCTCTTTTCTTGCCCAAAGCTTGCCTCTTCACGCGATCTGAAATTCCCGCTAATCCCGTGATCATTTTGAGTTGATCTTTTGGGAATAGCTTTGGAATAGTGCTCAGATAGCCTGTGTCAAATTTCGTGAAGATTGGACAAGGTTTGGTCAAGTTTAGGGCTTGGGAAGCTCATTTTTCTGCGCCCACCAGACAGTCCGGTTCTATTACCGGACTATCCGGAGTCACCGGACAGTCCGGCGCAGGCCATCGGACAGTCCGGCGTTGGGTCTCCAGCCACGCTGCTACCGGACCTTTCGGCTCAGTCACTGGACCCTCCGGTTCCACCGGACAGTCCGGCAGTAGCCTGTAGGTGGCTGTGTGCTTTCTCGTCGAGGTTTTCGCTGCCCGGCTTTTGCTTCGACCTCGCTTTTAGTGTTTCTTGTTGCTGCCCATACTCTTAACTTACTGTGACCCAGTAAGACGCATTTCGGTGCGTTCAGTGGCGAACAAGACACTTGTGCATGAGTCGTTGTTTCGCTTGACTTGCGGTCTTGTGATCGTTGAGTCTCATGCTTCCGCTCGCTTGGTGTGTACCCGTTCAGTGGCCGACACCAAGTGCTGCTAGACACGTTTCCTTTCAGTGGACGGTGTCTAGCGTTTATAGTGTGTTGTAGCTGTCAGTCTGCACCGGGGGTTTGTGAGTTTGAGTTTTTAAGTGCTCCTATTCACCCCTCTCTAGTCGCACGTCTCGGTCCTACACAGTATTCCCATCTCCTCCGAGATTCTATCGCGTCAATCAACTTGGTTCACGCATCCAAAGATGAGAAGGGAAAGGCCAAGGCAGATCCTCTCGACGACATCCCACTAGAGTTTAGGGCTGAAGAGCATACTTCGGTCAGAACGATTCAGAGGAATCGGCGATGTCGCCCCAACTCGTGAGTGTTGATAGGCATGTACGCACGCCATCATCAGCGGAACGAGGAGCGGCGTCGAGCTGAAGAGGAGGAAGCCTACCATTGTGAACGTCTGTCATCTTGAAGAGCGGCGTCGCCAAGACCAATGGCAGGAGGAACGGCGCCGTGAGGAACAGCGGCGGTACCAAGCGCGCCGCCACGCCATAAACCGCGACGAGCATTAGCGTTGCCCCTATTTTCACTTCTGCTTGACGCAAGGCATGGAGAGATGCCATCACCGCGACGACAGCGCACGGCCTAGCTCGCCACGCCGTCGCTGTGATCCCACTCCTTCACCACGGCGTCCTCCGTCTCCACCACCAAAGCGGCAGTCTGCGTCTCCATCACCGGCACGCTCGCTGAGAGCCAATGGACCGACCTCATTGCTTTCCTGGTGTGATGAGTGATTGTCAACGAGCTCAAGCCTTCCGATGGACTGGAGGTAGATGATGAAGACCTCGATGGACTGAGGCAAAAGCCCTCCAATAGGCCGGAGGCAATGCTCGGCGTCCGTCGGCCATGGGAGCTTGGTACATGGAGGAGCGGTTCGGCAACGGTGGTGTAAGCCCTCCAATGGACCGCGAGGCGACTCCGATGGACTGGAGAAGCTGGGTGCCACCGTGGTGCTCCAACCCGAGTGCATGGTGCGAAGGCGTGCGAGGGAGGCTTTGGCGGCTTCGGCTCAAAACCGCCACCCAAGTTCAAATGACTTGGTGGGTTAGGCTCTGACTCGCCAAGATAGAAGATTGGGCCAAGACCCGGCCTAGGAAGACCGCAGAATAAAGTTTTCCGGTTTCTGACTTCAAAACCGGGGGAAGCTTCCGGACTACTGGCTACGTGGCATACATCCAAGCGAGGCGTGGAGAAGAAGAAGATCAAAGCGTCATCGTAGTCGTCCGATTGTATCTTTTACATTTCAGCCCCTTCCGGGCATTAGTAAGGGTCTTAGTGTTAATTGTGTCGTCAGGCCTATGACTATAAATACCTAAGTGGCTGGTCATTTAGGTGACTCTTCCACCATTAGAAAACCCTAGGCTTCATTTCCGTACAGCCATACGTGCCAAAGAGAGAAGCAAGGGCATTAGGGCTAGTATTTGAGTTCCCTAGCTAGTGTTCTCCGATCACTCAAGAGGGAAGGATGAAGTGTGGTAGGCTGTAGGAACCTTGTATGAACTGATTTTTCATCTTCAATAATCAAGATTTAGCAGTATTTGAAGTGCTTTTGTGCAGCCCTCTCCTCCTCCCCATTCTAATTTGGTTTTTGGGTTCAATCCTTGGCTTTTGGGTGTTTGCTTTGGCCATGGGTGAATCCTTTCTTTTGCCGGTGTTTTGGACTTGCAAGGATGTGGAGATTATGCCCTAGTGCATCTCAAACCTGCAGGTTTGCCACGAGCCAGTCGAACTTGAGTTTTTCCCTTCTTGCCCAAACATTGTCTTCTTCACGAGATCTGAAATTTCCGCTAATCCCGTGATCATTTTCAGTTGATCTTTTGGAAAAAGCTTTGGAATAGGGTCTACATAGCCTGTGCCAAATTTCGTTAAGTTTGGACAAGTTTTGGTCAAGTTTTGGGTTTAGAAACCCAAATTCCAAGTTAGCATCGGAACATCCAGTGTCTCTACCGGAACATCCAGCTCCACCGGAAGTTCCGATAGCAGCCACCGGAACATCCGGTAGGTTGGGCTCGTTGAGAGCCACCTACAGACCCTACCGGAACATCCGACATCCGCCACCGGAACATCCGACGGCAGCTATCAAAACATCTGGTAGATCTGAGCAGCCTACTTTTTTCGGAGCCTTTTTTGTTTGGCTCTTTGCTTCGACCTCACTTTAGGTGTTTCTTGTAACTGCCCATACTCTTAACTTGCTGTGAACCAGTAGGGCACACTTCAGTGTGTTGAGTGGCGAACAAGACGCTAGTGCGTGAGTCCTTGTTTCGCCTGACTTGCGATCTTGTGATCGTTGAGTCTCGTGCTTCTGCTCGCTTGGTGTGTACCCGTTCAGTGGGCGACACCAAGTGCTGCTAGACACGTTTCCTTTCAATGGACGGTGTCTAGCGTTTGTTGTGTGTAGTAGCTGTCAGTCTGCACCAGAGGTTTTGTGAGTTTGAGTTTTTAAGTGCTCCTATTCGCCCCCTCTAGTCGCACGTCTCGGTCCTACAAGTGGTATCAGAGCCGGTTAGGTTTCCCATACCTTAACCGGTGAAGAAACCGTAGCGACGATGACTTACTCCGGGAAGATTCCCGTCCTTGGCTCCGATGGCTATCCCTACTAGAAGGGTAGGATGGAGGCGTTTCTTGTTAGCCAGAGTCAGGACATATGGGATGCCACTCAGAGTACGACTTTTTTGGTGCTTCCAGTCGCTGAGCGTACCACACAAGATATCGTGGCTCGGCATGAGGCGAATGCCAAGGCTGTTAACTTTATCATTTTCGGGCTTGGTTCCGTGGATTATGAGAGAGTGAGTGATGGGGACAGGGGGTTCCTGATCTTCCGTCAGGTGGAGATAACTGTCGATTTGGCGGAGGCACGACACACACGATCCGGCTTCTAATCAACACGATTCGAACCCTGCAATCGCAGCACCACGTCTGCTCTGGTTATCAACCGTGCATACACAATTGACCTCGCCATGAAGGCTTATCCCTGCCTGCGTATCGAAGAACACAAGCAAAAACACAGTAGATGCAAACTCAAATTGCAAATCGAAAGATTAAGCACACGAATTGGGGTTTCACAAACCGGAGTATTCTCACATGGCGAAACTGTTCATAACGATAGAATAATCTAAGAAAAACCCATCTACTCTAATGACGGCTACAGAATATATACAAGAGAGAGGGCTAGGGGGCGGCCAAGTGGGTGGCCGAGCAACCCTAGGGCATACAAGGCCAGCGGGCCCAAAAACTGGCGTCGCAGCATCCTGGCAGATTCTGTCCGTCAACTTGCGACATGATTTTCGTAGACTCCAAAGTCCAAATGATGTGAAACCAATTGGGTTGGAAAGTTTATCTCCTTAGCTTTCCAACAATATGTAGAACGCTCAAAACGGAGCCCGTATGTGGCCTGAGCATACGTTTTCATGAGGCCCGCTCCAGCAGTCCGAACTGGGCCTTGGTCGTATGCGTATTGGTCATGCCCTCATCATTCTCCCCTTCTTAGTTTTGAGTCGTCCTCGACTCAAAGTCGCTGATGTTTGAGGAAGTAATTGTTTCCGTTCTTGGCATGATCCAGCGTTGCTTTCTTTCTTAAAATTGAACCTGTTGTGACAAAACAAACAAAGAAGAACAAAAGAATCTCGGCGTGATAGGATTAGTCTTGAAACAACCCTCTGTTTCATCAAATTATTTCACAACAAAAGGATATTTTAGATTTGAACAGATATAAACACAATGAACCATATATTCTGCTTTACTATCATACTAGCTAATGACATAATATGTATGTTTAGATAAACATGGCAAATCAACGTGCATAAAAAGTTTCTTATTCAAAATATTCAGATTACGAAGAACATAAAATTCAATATAACCCAAAATACTTAACGAAGATAACAATTTCAGCTCGTCATCCACACAAATAATAGGAATAAAATGTTTATTTTCAGCACAAATAATTGGTTCGAGAGCAACAAAAACATCCTTATTCATGAGTTGTGGCATAGAAATAAATGATGAATTATCACACAACCTTTCCTTCTCACATAGAGCAGTAAGACAATAATCATGTGACGAAGGTACATCAAAAAAATGTTTCACTATAGATTGCTCTACAATAGCATGAACTGTGGGTAGATTTGGTGCACCAAAAATTTTCTCACATTGTGTGACCTTTGCACCCATGTCATTACCTGTGTTTATATGCTCGCTGCAATGCTCATCCTCCATTAGCATGTTGTTTCTCTCATCGTTAATTATCACATCCTGTCCAAGGTTAGTAGCAAAAAGAACCTCCATAGGTTGTATAATTTCAGCAAAGCGTGCATCATATTCATTCTTCGTAAATTGTTGTTTCTCATATCTAATTTTATTCTTAATCTTATAAGCAAGATCAATTAAATCATAGAGAGAATTATATTGCATATCACCAAAAACATCATAAATATCATTATTAAGACTATTTAAAAATCTTCTTATTCTTGCCTTCTCAGATTCATGTAAACCACTACGCAATAACAAATTTTATAGCGCATCATAATACTCTTTAAAAATTTTATCACGTTGTTGCAGATATTGCAATTCACAAATTAACTTTATAGAATGAGAATTAGAAACAAATTCATCTCTCATGATCTTTTTCATATATGTCCAAGTTTGTGGATCAGCATCATAATCGCAAAGATATTTCCACCAAATTAAAGCACATGATTTTAGAGTACTAGCAGCATTCTTAATCTTTCTTCTATCACATAAACGATTTTGTGCAAAAATTTTATCCATCGCCATTTTCCAATTAATGTACTTATGTAAACCAAAACCATTGTAAAAAGGAAGACGTGGTATTATATAACCTGAACCTTTTAGTGATGATGTTCTCAAGGTGGCATGGCTCTTAAATTTCTTTATATTTCCCTTCCAAGTAGTGCTATATCGTGTCATTATTAGCAGAAAATAAGAAAACACACGAAAAGTATATTTTCCTATAAACTACTATGTATAGGTGGTGAGATCACATACTCTCAAGCGTCTTACCAAGCTCTTACAAATATTCTTACCAATGCAAAGCAGTGGATGGTACAACCGGTGGCTATTTCGTGATACCGTGAGGACGTGAGCGATGCGATTGCAAAAGTTGAAGCTGTACTAATCAGAAGTATATATGTGGAGCTTTGAAAGGTTTTATATAGTAGCAAGGATTACCACAATTCAAAATCAGATAGCAAAATTAAATAAGCGTCCAAACTACTTGTCAATGTTGCTGGTCTAAACTTGTTCCTAGAACTAGCTCAAGCAAATAAGTCACATATACAAAGTACAAAGGACACAAAAGATGTAAACACTTCTGTTTTTTATTATTTTTCTTCTTTTTTTTTGTGCAGCTCTTATTTTTTCACTTGCCTTTTTCTTTCTTTCTTTCTTTTTTTTCTCTCCAAAGTGCCACAAGAGTTAAACTATCACAATAATGTCGTCTGCAAATTACAGATTTTCTATCCAAACTTGCACAGACGATTTCACACTCTTAATGACCTCCAATGAGAAAACTTATAACACAAAAATTGTAGATATACTTTTTCTCTTTCCAACGAATATATGGAACACCTTTTTTAGATAAATGAAACAGGAGACATGGACCCCAAAATACAGACTCTTCAGAAATTTCGAGGTCACGCACAGATTTGCTCCCAACTAGATTTAGGCATTGATAACTATTTTTTCTGGAAACGTCGCAGTTGGCAAAGTTGTAGACAAGTTCTCAAGCTTTCCAGAAAGTACTAGAACACTAAATTCCGAGTTCATATGTCGGAGATGTCGTCAAAATACCGAACTGGACAGAAACAATTCCGAATCGGACGCGATGACGTGATGAAAACGGACACGGTGACACGATGCAAAACTCAAACCAATCTAAAAAAAAATCTTAAACCAGCAACAAGACCACGACAATGGACACAAACTCAATGTTGCGGACTCCAAAATCAAAAGGTGCAAAGGCTAAACTTGGCGATAGGACAAGATGTGCTACAAACCCTAACTTTTATACGGCTTTTTGTGGGCTATGGGATGAAACAAAACTAATCTGCTAAGGATAATGGCAAGCAAACCTGACGGTAAACCTTACTCTGAATACCACTTGATGGGGACGGGAGGTTCCCGATCTTCCGTCAGGTGGAGATAACTATCGATTTGGCAGCATGTGACACATGATCCGGCTTCCAATCAACACGATTCGAACCCTCCAATCGCAGCACCACGTCTCCTCTGGTTATCAACCGTGCACACACAATTGACCTCACCACGAAGGCTTATCCCTGCCTGCAAATCAAAGAACACAAGCAAGAACACGGTAGATACAAACTCAAATTACAAATCGAAAGATTAAGCACACTAATTGGGGTTTCACAAACCGGAGTATTCTCACACGGCGAAACTATTCACAACGACAGAATAATCTACGCAAAACCCATCTACTCTAATGACGGCTACAGAATATATACAAGAGAGAGGGCTAGGGGGCGGCCTATGGGGTGGCCGAGCAATCCTAGGGCGTACAAGGCCAGCGGGCCCAAAAACCGACGTCGCAGCACCCTGGCAGATTCTGTCCGTCGCATTGCGATGTGATTTCCTGTCAACTCCGAAGTCCAAATGATGTGAAACCAATTGGGCTGGAAAGTTTATCACCTTAGCTTTCCAATGATATGTAGAACGCTCAAAACGGAGCCCGTATGTGGCCTGGGCATACGTTTTCGTGAGGCCCGCTCCAGCAGTCCGAACCGGACTCGCGAATAAATTGGACTTAAATGTGGATTGGGCTTTAAATTCCATCTTCGCTTGAGCCTTGGTCGTATGCGTATTGGTCATGTCCTCATCAGTGAGTCACCTTAAGACTGCCCGTGAGATATGGTCACTGCTTAGTGCACACCATGAGGGTACTGCGACGATTAAGGCTAGGCTTGTGGAGACTTACCGGCGCGAATATGAAAATTTCGTCTAGAAGCCGGGAGAGTCAGTAGACGACTTGTTTAGTCGCTTTCCGTCGATCATCAACAAGTTGCATGTCAACTCTGCCCTCGCTGAGCTTCTATACACCGATCATCAGCAGGCTGTCAAGTGGTTGTATGCTTTGGACAGAAAAGTATGGGAGATCAAGGTGAACTCAATCATTGAGTCGGCAGGGTATACGATAGGAGTAGAGGCGCTCTATAGTAAGCTCAAGGCACAGAGTAGATTACAAGTTGAGGGATTCCCTTGCTTGTACAGGTTCTAAGAGTCTGGTCTTAGCTACCCCCTCTTGTGAGTCTGTCACTAACCCCCTATTACACAACTTCTTGTTTTCTGCTTTGATGTATGTGACAGAGGAGCAGTTGGCGTCGCTTGGGGATGAGGAGCTATGTCTGGTGTCTAGTCGTTTTCAGCGCGCCTATGACAACCGGATGAGCAAGAAGAGGGGTGAGAGGCCCAAATGCTTCGAGTGTGGAGAGGTCGGCCACTTCATCGCCAAATGCCCCAACAAGAACGACAACTACAAGAAGGGGAAGAGCTACTCCCGTGACTCCGACAAGTACCACTCCGGCAAGCCCAGCTTTGACAAGCACCGCTCCAGCAAGCACGGCTTCGACAAACGTCCCTTTGACAAGAAGAACTTCCGGAAGGCTTTCAACAGCTACCAGAATGACAATCGGAAGCGGGACAAGGCCTTCTTCGCTGAGATCGGGTTCTGCAGCAGCGGATCTTCTTCCTCTTCGTCCTCGTCGAGCTCAAAAGATGAGGAGATCACATATAGGAAGGACAAGAGGAATGATCGAGGAGGTCCAGCTGGCTTGTGCTTCGTCTCCACCAAGTCTAGGCACAAGAACAAGGACAAGAGGAGCTCGGTTTGCTCCATGGCGCTTGAGGACAAGGAGAACAAGGATGACGGTGGCAACTCTTCTTCCTCCGATGATGAGGTAACTCCTGAGCAGGCCAAAATACTTGTGATGCTAGAGCAGAACAGCCGAGAGTTGAAAGCCCATGATAAGATGCTAGAGAAGGCAGTGCAGAAGTTGAAAGCCCAATTTGCTGAGGCTTTAGAGGAGAATGAGAGGTTGAGGAGTCTGAGGCCCTAACCCAGTGAGATTGAGTGCCCTACCTGTGAGTCTTTCATGACGGAGCTTGGTGACCAGAGAGATAGGTATGGCAAGTGGGTAGAGGAGATAGATGGGCTTAGAGCTGAGCTAGGCAAACTCCAGTCCAAACTGGATGAGCCTACTTTGAGTGGAGAGCTCGAGTGTGAGTCTTGCCCTTGTCTAGCTAGAGAGCTAGCGGTGCTGAAGGAGAAGTTTGAGGGGCAGCTCATAGAGCTTGAAGAGCTTAAGGCTAGACCTTCGCTTTTAGGTGCGTGTATGGTCTGTCCTACTTTGAGAGGTGAGTTAGAGCAGTTGAGAGCTAACTTTGAGGTGCTTTCAGCACCTACTGACACTTGTGAGAACTGCCTGACCCTTAGGATGCAGCTGGTGGATAGGGATGCCACCATTAGGAAGTTGGAGAAAGGTACTTCTGTGATACCCTCCTTAGACTGTGACACTTGTGCTGCCCAGACTGTAGTTCTGGAGGATCTGAGGGAGGAAGTGTTGTCTTTGCAAAATGACAACAGCAGGTTGAGATAGATGTTGAGTTGGGTATATGTGAGGCAACCCCAACTAGAGATGATAATAGAGAGCACTAAGAGAGCCGAGAGTGATATGAGTGGTTTTGGGTTTGGAGAGTGCAGTACTTCGGGTGAGAAGAGTGCCCCAATTAAGATCAAGACTGCACCTACTCAGCCAGGTGAGACTGTTGATGGGGTTTACCATGAGCCACCCAAGGCTGCCCCAAAGAAGCAGTATGTGATGCTCCAGCATCTCAAGTACCTAAATTAAGAAATTTGTACACTATCATGCATCATAAGCATCATGGCATAATCATGGTTGGAGGGGTTTGGTCATAATGTGGGTTTTTGTTTTCTTTTTTCAGTAAGCATGGACAATGCCAGGCTTGTAGTTTGATTTCTGTTGAGTTGTGGGGGGAGCTCATATTACCAAAGTTGTAGATAAGGATCTAATGAACAACTTTGCCAAATTGAGTTTGGGCAAAAGATAAATTCAAATTGGTGTTTTGAACCTTTTTCTGTCAGCCCCAAATAACCAACCCAAACCAGGCTGGTTTTGAAAACCCAAGTTTGAGCAAACCTACAGCCACTTTCATGAAATACTCCCATTGAACCAAATGTAGACCATAAAATTCTACACAACTTTCCCAAAAGGCACATAAGGTGCAAATGGCTGGAAAAGGGTTTTTTAGAATTTCTAAGATGGAGCATCCTGCTGGTCAAACCTGAGGCAGCAACTTAAATTCAAATTTAGGCCAATTTTGACCATAGAACTGGGGGTCAAAGTTTATAACAAAGTTGTAGATTACAAAATTGTGAACACTTCTTGTAATTTGAGTTTCATCTAAATCGGCCTCTAAGATGCTCAAAAACGCAAATAGAAAAGAGGTGTCTCAGCAGTCAAAGGGGGTTTTTCCTTTTTTTTCGGGTTTTTTCCTTTTCCCTCTCTATGACAGGTGGGCCCCGCTTGTCGGGTTCCCGCCCGCGGCGCCCAAAATTGGGCCGGCCCGCGCCGTTCGGTCTCGCCCCGTAGGCCCGGTCCAATACGCCCGCCTCTCCGTTCCGCATCCCGGCCCCACCCGTCAGCGACTCGCGGTTCATGGACCCGGTCCGCGCCGCGCGGCGCATCGTCCTCCCCGGTACGACGGCGACCACGCGGCCGACGGGCACCGCCGCGCCGTCCGGCCTCCGCCCGCGCCCCTCCGCCCTGCCCGCGCTGCCCGGCGCCGGGCCTCTAAAAGGGGAGAACTCCGCGCCCCGAAACCCTACCTCCCGCTCCCTCCCCGCGCCGCCCCGAGCCGTTTTCCGCCCGCCGCCATTGGAGCCGGCCGAGCTCGGGACCGAGCCGCGCCGCCGCCTCCCGGCCTCCCCGAGCCCAACCAACCACACCACCGCAACCGCCGCGCCACGCCGCCCCTCCCCCGCTAGCTCTCGTCGTCGGACTCCTCTCCCCCGAGGAGATCGAGCTCGGCTCGACGTCGCGCCCGCGCCACCGACGCCGCCGTTCACGCTCGGTGCGCCGCCGTTCCCCGTCGCTCCACGCCTCCTCCGCCGACGAGGATACCCCCAAGGTGAAGCCCTAGCCCCCGCGCACCTCCGCCACCCCGCGTCGCGGCTCCGGCGAGCCCCAGCTCGCCGGCGCGCGCGCGCGCCGCGCCGCGCGGCCTCGGCCGTCGCGAGGAAGAAGAAGGGGGGCCGGGAAATTTTAGATCCGGCCCCTCGGCTTCTTTGTTTTTGCACCCCGGTCCTTCCGCACGGGGGCTGAGTCTTGCAGATCTTGCAAGCTAGCCCCTGGAAACTATGGTTAATTACGCAGAGGTCCTCGGATCTGAGTTTCTCTTTTTCTATTTTTCTTTTTCTCGGTTTAAACTTTGAAAAATCATATAAAATCAAATAAAAATCCTAAAAAGGAAAATCTTGTTGTTCTGGAACCACAGTAAAATGATCTATGCAATGGATATGATGTGGATCTGTGCATGTCAACTTTTGTTCACAATTTTTGCACATGCATGTTCTAGGTTGTAAATAGGAAAAAGTATATCTAATGAGCTCTAATGAGCTTGAGGCCTTGACAGTAGCTATAACAGGGTAGTTAGGTCCTGAGTACTATGTTTAGCACCCTAGCATTTGTCAAGTTATATGTGTTTTGCTTTTTACCATTTAAATGTGACTTGGCAAATGTTGCTACATAAAAAGTGCATGAAATGAGTCATGTATATTTTTCCTAAGTTCTGTATAGCATAGTTAGCTCCCTGGTGAAATCTGAAAGTGTGCATATAAGGTTTAGTCCTTGTTTTGGAAATGACAAAAGTTGCTAGCTAGGGAAAGAAAATGGAAGTAAAGGGGTTCTTTTTATAGTAGGGGTAAATGCATGATATGTTGGGTGAAAAGAAGTTAGCCATTGTCACGTTCTGTGACATTCGCATTGTCTCCGTGCAATCTGTACGCTCATTTCATACACTTGGCATGCATATAGACCCCGTACCCGAGGAGCAGGAGAGTCCGGTGATCGAGGAGCCAGAAGACCCGGAACCCGAGCTGCAGCAAGAAGAGCACCCGCAGGCCGCACCTGACTTCGCCCCCGAGGAAGCTAACCCTAGCGAGGAAGGTAGGCAGGCCCTACATTCTCCCAGCAAAAATATGATTTTGGTTACGCATATGCATTAGGAGTTGATTGATACCTTACTGCATTAGATTCCTTGGCCGCCCTGGCCTAGCACCAATCATAGGTCCGTAGGACGAGTTGCATAGAAATGATAGGGCCGAGTAGACACGAGTGAATGGTCACTCGTCACGTAGGTTGACTTTGAAAAGAAAATGATACACTGGAAACTGCCTTGGTGGCTTTACTGTTGATGATTAAAAGGAGACCGGGCGGAGATTAAGTCTAATTTTCGCGGTGTGCGTTGTTGTTGTGTGATGGCTCCGCCCGCGTCGCATAAGGCCCGTCCGTTGTTCGCCTGCTGGTTGGCATACCATTGCTAAAGTGCTTACCCGGTTAATGGGGCCGGTGAAACCTTACTCGTGCCATCCGGAGAACAGAAACACGTTCCTACCCACTGGTTGAGAGGAAGGTGGCCCGGGGGAGCTTGGTGCTCATGACGGGGAGACCGAGATGTCGGCAGGCTCGTCATGGGGGCACAACCCGGGAGTCAGGTGGGAGTGAATCGAACTTGGGATGGGACAGGTGGAGGAGGGGGACTATATGTGGGAAAGCCGTCGTGTGAGTAAGCATATGGGCCCCTGGCATTTTTAGTTATTCCCGGGAATTAGAAATCGATTCGAATCGCTGATACTCACCAGGTGTGAGAATGCCAAATGCCGCACACGGGCAACGTAGTAATAACCTTAATATTCTGCAATATGATTTTCATGGATTCGGATATCAAGTGGTTGATTATTATTTGAGACTCTGATATTTCATAATGATGACAGCTATGTACTTGCAAGGATTATCTCTTTCTTTCACAAGGATAGTGGCTGTTAAATCCCACTATCCGAAAATAAACTTTTGAGATAAAAATCAAAGGCTAAGGATCCAATGATAGTAAGCAAGCGTTGCGTCAGCCGTAAGCCTTGCCATTAAGTCCTCTGAGTAATTAGTACTCAGGGTTTGCCCCCAACATTTGGATTTCAGGTATGGAGTTCCTCTTCTGCGCCTGTGTTGGCGGGGGAGCCTGTTATCATCAGGAGTGACAGGAGTCATGGCATGGCATGGGGGCGACATCAGTGGGCGTGATGTCACTCATCTACTGCATCTCTTTTGGTTTAAGCATGACCTATGGTCTTAGACTTCCGCTGTGAGACATTATTTCGAAATTCGGCCGCTGTTGGCCCTATGTTGAACTTATTTTATTCAGAACCTGGTTTGTAACTTAAAGTCTTATTACTATCTATTCAAATGCCTGTGATGACGTAACTGTTGTGGCTCCCTCGTGAGTCGGATGTGTGTGATGTCGGTTCATCTGGGATTTGGTGCAAATCGAGAGCCGAAGGCTTCTCGACGGACGACCGGGTTTAGTACGGTCTAAGTACACCGTAAGCTAATGGTGACAGGTGTACTTAGCCCGTATTAAATCGGCGGTTCCGCCACAGCTGGTATCAGAGCCGATCATACACAGACAACAGTTATATCATCAAGTTTAGTTTACAAAACTATATTGAAAGCCCTTTTCAAGTAATTCGAAAATGAGAGTATACGATATGCCCATATTAAGGATGTTAGTGTTATCCAGGTGACATCACTAACATTTGACCTAGATAGAACTCATATGCATATTCGGTGCTTTGAGAAACAACTTTTCGGCCATTAGCCCTCCCCAGTACTGGTGGAAGCTATTGGAAGTGTTGCGATTAGTTGTGAACTCTGCATTCATGCTGGTAGGATAGAAATTTTTAAGGGGGGTGGTCACCTTTGCGGTGTTTGTGACCACTCTTCTGTTGTGACGCAGCAAGAATTCAATTTGCTTGCGTGGGTGCCAGCCCGGTCTAGCAGAGGACCGTACAGATGCGTTGTCCACGCGGCGCAAATTGCGTGGATGCCACTTCTAGGTTTAGAGTGGTAATGTTGGAAGCATGCATTTTTCTGCAGGTACACTGACTACGTGCGATATTAAGAACGATAGTGAACGTCTAGTGGCATTAGAGAGAGCCGTGCATATATGTCACCGGATTATCGCTAGTAATACTAAATAGGGTGTGCGATGTGAGATCGATAAGGACGAATCATGCATCATGATTTTTCTTTTCTGTCAAATGGGGTGGCTGCTAAAAATATGAGTATTGCATGAACTCGAAATTTTAAGACACCACTCTACACGTTCCCTCCGATCCGTCTTGATCATGATTTTTAAAATCCACTCCCTTATAAAACTAAGACATCTCCTTTTTATGCAAAACAGATGGTGAGGACGAAGCAGACCGCGCGCAAGGCCACCGGAGGGCGCCCTTTGCCCCCTATGACCCACACCCCGCCGGTTGCCGAGGGTGGATGGGTCCATGAGCGTTGCCGGGAGGACTGTCCCATGTCCCTGATCCTGTGCAGGGCCATGCGTGAGTTGGGACGTCGCCCCTGCCCGTTCATCTCCACGCAGCTGATCCACGAGCCGGGAGTCTGTGAGGCCAAGGTGGTCCTCACCACGGCAAACGGTAGTTTCCGCACGATCGTTTCCCGCGGAGTCAGTGGGGAGGACGCTCGCAAGGGTGCTCTCATGACAGCCCTTGCAGTACTGAGCTCTGAGGAGGAGGCGGGTGACACGGTGCTGCGTTTCCTCCCTACCCTCGGACAGGACGACGACCCGTGGCAGGACCGTCGCGACGACCTTCGGGCACGGGGTGCCTCGCGCCCCCAGGTCGCGTGCGTGGATTACGCCCGCGAGGTGTACGGGCTGTACATTCAGGAGAAGGACCGCAGCCAGTTCTTCGCCGCCAGGCACAGGGACGCTCAGGCTCGCCGTGAGGAGTTGGAGGCGCAGGTGTCGGTGCTCCAGCAGCGCCTCGCGCAGTATGAGGGATCCCAGGACGGGGAGTCCTCCGAGCCTCAGGAGATGGAGCAGGACGAGGACGCCGCGACTACCGGTCACTCGGAGGCTTAGAGGATGTCTTAGTGGAGTAGTAGTATGTGGCGCGTAGCTAGCACGTTGATAGCGATATTTTGTTTCACCACGCTCCGTGCTTACTTATGGTTGTACCTAAACATTTGTGAGGTGAGAGCTCATACGGGTACCCCATTTATGTAATATGGGACGCCACTTGATGTGTGATTCGATGGTTGGTCGATGTAACCACCATCCTGTGATGTAATGGCTAAACCTTGAGCCTTAATTTAGATCGTTTTAATTAAATTCGGAATTCGGTTTTCTGCACTACCTGGTTGCATTGCACGCAAGATATGTACATGTCATGATTTCTGAGCCTATACCTACGATGCACGAAAATCTCATGTAAACCACGTTGGCATCCTCCTTGCAGATGGTGAACACTCGCAATGGGCAACACTCGGGTTCGGAGCAGCAGGCGAACGGCGCCCCACCTCCGCCGGAGTTGGCTACCCTGATCGTGCAACAGGGTGAGCTGATCCGACTGCTGACGGAAGAGCGCCAAGGCCGCGGTAATGGGCAGCGGGAGCCTAGAAACCGTGGTATCTCATACCGGGACTTTGAGGATTTGCGCCCTCCCATCTTCAGCAAGTGCCCCGAACCGCTGGATGCTGATGACTGGCTCCGCACCATCAGATCCAAGTTTACTCTCCTCCCAGAGTTGACCGAGCAACAGAAAGCGCGCTTTGCCGGGCAGCTGCTACAGGGACCTGCGGGGGCATGGCATGCCACGTTCCTCGAGATGCAGCGGGCTGGGCATGAGCCCACCTGGGAGGAGTTCTCTCAGGCTTTCCGGGCCCACTATATCCCGGATAGCCTGGTAGAACAGAAGAAGCGAGAATTTCGAGAGCTCAAGCAAGGAAACAAGACGGTGATGCAGTACGTACAGGCGTTTATTCACCTGTCGCAGTATGCACCGGAGGATGTGCGAGATGACCCCTCTCGTGCCGCTAGGCTTCTGAGCGGCTTTGACCCCACTCTCCAGACACACTTGGGGCGTCGCTACCAGAGCTTCACCGACTTGGTGGACACCGCGCTTGATATGGAGAATCGCCTGCGGGTCGCTAATGAAGATCAGAGGCGCAAGCGCCAAGCCAACACATCTGCTGCTGGATCCTCCCAGAAGCAAAAGTCAGCCTATAGGCCCTCACAGCAGTACTATCAGCAGCCCCGTTTCACGGTCCGGCCCAATCAGCCGGGCTGGGTTCACCGGGCGCCACAGCAGCAGCAGCCACAGCAGCAGCAGAGGCTCACCGCCAGCACACAAGCTCCGGCCCCCGCGACACGTGTCCTCGCTCTCCCGGGGCCTGGAAACCCTTGCTTTAACTGTGGCAAGGTGGGGCACTTCAGTCGGGATTGCAGGGCACCCCGCAAATTTCAAGGCCCGAATCCAGCAGGCGGCACCCAGCAGGGCAAGCAGAAGGGGCCGGCACAGAAGACGGGTCGGGTGCACTACATCCACCTGGAGCAGATTCCCGCCGGTGTGCCGGTGCTCGCTGGTACGTTCATGATCAACGGTCGTTCGACCGTCGTGCTATTTGATTCGGGGGCTACGCATACCTTTATTAGCAAAGCATACGCACAGAAGCATGACATAACATTGCACAAGTTGAGGGAAAACTACCACATCACTGCCCCAGGGTCTCCGATTGATACCAGTCTAGGGGTCAGGCACTTAAAGCTGGAAATAGGAGCCGAGACATTCATCATCAACCCCGTGGTGCTGCCACACCAAGGGATTGATATTATCTTGGGAATGAATTGGATGACTGAAAACAACGCCGTCCTAGATATTGGCAATAGGACCATACAGTTAAGGTCTAGGGTCAGCGGCAAGGTTATATGGGTACACATGCCAGACATGAAACACATGGTGGCCACAATAAATGCAACCGAGGTTGATGAAATTAGAAAGATCCCAGTAGTGTGTGACTTTCCAGACGTGTTCCCGGAGGAGCTTCCGGGTCTACCCCCGGACAGGGACGTGGAATTCCGCATAGATCTTGTCCCTGGCACAGCCCCTGTCTCCAAGAGGCCATATAGAATGGCACCAGATGAATTGAAAGAGTTAAAAATACAACTCCAAGAGCAGTTAGACAAAGGTTTCATCCGACCTAGTTCGTCACCGTGGGGTTGTCCAGCCCTCTTTGTAGAGAAGAAGGATCAGGGGGGTAAGAGGCTCTGTGTGGACTACAGGCCGCTAAATGCAGTCACTGTTAAGAATAAATACCCAATACCACACATTGACATCCTGTTTGATCAGCTAGCTGGGGCTAAAGTCTTTTCAAAAATCGACTTAAGATCAGGGTATTATCAGATAAAAATCAGAGAAGAGGACATACCGAAGACCGCTTTCTCAACCAGGTACGGGTTGTATGAGTATCTGGTCATGTCCTTCGGATTAACCAACGCACCAGCCTTCTTCATGTACATGATGAACTCGGTATTCATGAATGAGCTCGACAAGTTCGTCGTAGTATTCATTGATGATATATTAATCTACTCCAAAAATGAAAAAGAACACGAAGAACATTTACGGGTAGTACTCACTCGGCTAAGAGAACACAAGCTCTATGCCAAGTTCAGCAAGTGCGCTTTCTGGTTAAAGGAAGTGGGTTTCCTGGGGCATATTCTGTCAGAAAAGGGAGTAGCAGTTGATCCTAGCAAAGTGAAAGATGTCCTGAATTGGAAGCAGCCTGAAACCGTAACCGAGATCAGGAGTTTCCTTGGTTTAGCGGGCTACTACCGCCGCTTTATCAAGGACTTCTCCAAAATTGCTAAACCAATGACCTCCTTGACTAAGAAAAATGCAAAATTCGTGTGGGGTCCGAAGTGTGAGGAGGGGTTCCAAGAATTGAAGAAACTGTTAACAACTGCACCAGTACTAGCCCAACCGGACGTCACCAAGCCCTTCGATGTGTATTGTGACGCCTCCGGTCAGGGCCTCGGTTGTGTCCTAATGCAAGAAGGGAGAGTAATTGCGTACGCCTCCCGCCAACTAAGAAAACATGAAACCAACTACCCGACTCACGATCTGGAACTTGCAGCAGTCGTGCATGCCCTGAAGATATGGAGACACTATCTGCTGGGCAATACCTGTCACATATACACTGACCACAAGAGCCTCAAATATATCTTCACACAGCCCGAACTGAACATGAGGCAGCGTCGGTGGTTAGAATTGATAAAAGATTATGACCTAGAGATTCATTACCACCCGGGGAAAGCGAATGTAGTGGCGGATGCACTAAGCCGTCGGGCTCATTGCAATGTGATTGAGGTCCGACCCACGGCTCGGGTGATATGTTGGGAGATGAACGAGATTGAGATGCCGGTTGAATTCTTAGTCGAACTATATAACATCAGCATTGAGCCAACACTAAGAGATCTGATCATTGAAGCACAAAAACACGACCCGGGCATGGCTCACATACGTGAGGGTATTGCTGAGGCAAAGAGGGATTGCTTCACCTTAGATAACCAAGGGGTCCTATGGTTCAAAAACCGCTTAGTAGTCCCTAAAGATATGGAGTTGAGGAAGAAAATATTAGAAGAAGCTCACAAATCCGTACTGGCCATGCATCCAGGCAGCAATAAAATGTACCAGGACTTAAAACAAAGGTTTTGGTGGACCCGCATGAAGCGGGAAATCGCCAAATATGTATCGGAATGTCACGTATGCAAGAGAGTAAAAGCAGATCACCTAAAGCCAGCCGGTATGCTTCACCCCTTGAACATCCCGGCTTGGAAGTGGGAAGATATACACATGGATTTCGTGGTGGGTTTGCCTCGCACTCAGAAGGGTTATGATTCTATATGGGTGATTATCGACCGGTTCACGAAATCGGCCCATTTTCTCCCTGTAAAGACAGTCTACCGTGCCAACACGTATGCCGAGTTGTATATAGCAAAGATTGTCTCCTTACATGGTGTCCCTCGGACCATCACCTCAGATCGGGGCTCAGTTTTTGTGTCTCGCTTCTGGGAACAACTACAGAATGCCTTAGGAACAAAATTGATCCATAGTTCGGCATACCACCCCCAAACCAGTAGACAAGTGGAAAGAGTAAATCAGATCGTAGAAGACATGCTGAGGGCGTGTGCCTTAACTTATTCCACCAAGTGGGACGAGTGTTTGCCCCTAGCAGAGTTTGCATATAACAACAGCTACCAAAAGAGCTTGGAGATGGCTCCTTTCGAGGCTCTGTATGGGAGGAGGTGCAGAACACCTCTGAACTGGTCAGAACCTGGAGAGCGAGTCACCTTCGGGCCCGATTTGGTAACACAAGCCGAAGAGCAAGTGAGGTTTATACAGGAGAACCTAAAAAGGGCACAGTCAAGGCAAAAAAGTTACTCAGATAGAAGGAGGAGACCGCTAGTGTTTAAAGAGGGGGATCACGTGTATCTTCGGGTATCGCCGATGAAAGGTGTGCACCGGTTTGGGGTAAAAGGGAAGCTAGCACCGCGGTACGTTGGGCCATTCAAGATTTCCGAGAAATGTGGACCCGTGGCTTACCGGTTGGAGCTACCACCACGCCTCGCGGCAGTCCATGATATCTTTCACGTGTCACAACTTAAGAAGTGCCTGCGAGTGCCAGAGGAAGAGATCGACACATCCCAGGTTCAGATTGAACCGGACCTCACTTATGAGGCCAGACCGGTGAAAGTCCTGGACCGAAAGCAACGATCGACTCGACGTAGCACAGTCACCATGTATAAGGTGCAATGGAGTGAGCACACCGAAGAAGAAGCCACGTGGGAGACGGAGGAGTACCTGCGAACCAAGTATCCGGGTTTCCTTCCGTCCACCTCGAACGAGTATGTTTCGACTTGCTTAAAACCTTTAAATACCCGTCGCACTGCACTTTCTCATCTCTATAAACTCTCCACCCACAACACATCAAAATCTCGGGACGAGATTTCCTTAAGGGGGGTGGGTTGTGATGCTCCAGCATCTCAAGTACCTAAATTAAGAAATTTGTACACTATCATGCATCATAAGCATCATGGCATAATCATGGTTGGAGGGGTTTGGTCATAATGTGGGTTTTTGTTTTCTTTTTTCAGTAAGCATGGACAATGCCAGGCTTGTAGTTTGATTTCTGTTGAGTTGTGGGGGGAGCTCATATTACCAAAGTTGTAGATAAGGATCTAATGAACAACTTTGCCAAATTGAGTTTGGGCAAAAGATAAATTCAAATTGGTGTTTTGAACCTTTTTCTGTCAGCCCCAAATAACCAACCCAAACCAGGCTGGTTTTGAAAACCCAAGTTTGAGCAAACCTACAGCCACTTTCATGAAATACTCCCATTGAACCAAATGTAGACCATAAAATTCTACACAACTTTCCCAAAAGGCACATAAGGTGCAAATGGCTGGAAAAGGGTTTTTTAGAATTTCTAAGATGGAGCATCCTGCTGGTCAAACCTGAGGCAGCAACTTAAATTCAAATTTAGGCCAATTTTGACCATAGAACTGGGGGTCAAAGTTTATAACAAAGTTGTAGATTACAAAATTGTGAACACTTCTTGTAATTTGAGTTTCATCTAAATCGGCCTCTAAGATGCTCAAAAACGCAAATAGAAAAGAGGTGTCTCAGCAGTCAAAGGGGGTTTTTCCTTTTTTTTCGGGTTTTTTCCTTTTCCCTCTCTATGACAGGTGGGCCCCGCTTGTCGGGTTCCCGCCCGCGGCGCCCAAAATTGGGCCGGCCCGCGCCGTTCGGTCTCGCCCCGTAGGCCCGGTCCAATACGCCCGCCTCTCCGTTCCGCATCCCGGCCCCACCCGTCAGCGACTCGCGGTTCATGGACCCGGTCCGCGCCGCGCGGCGCATCGTCCTCCCCGGTACGACGGCGACCACGCGGCCGACGGGCACCGCCGCGCCGTCCGGCCTCCGCCCGCGCCCCTCCGCCCTGCCCGCGCTGCCCGGCGCCGGGCCTCTAAAAGGGGAGAACTCCGCGCCCCGAAACCCTACCTCCCGCTCCCTCCCCGCGCCGCCCCGAGCCGTTTTCCGCCCGCCGCCATTGGAGCCGGCCGAGCTCGGGACCGAGCCGCGCCGCCGCCTCCCGGCCTCCCCGAGCCCAACCAACCACACCACCACAACCGCCGCGCCACGCCGCCCCTCCCCCGCTAGCTCTCGTCGTCGGACTCCTCTCCCCCGAGGAGATCGAGCTCGGCTCGACGTCGCGCCCGCGCCACCGACGCCGCCGTTCACGCTCGGTGCGCCGCCGTTCCCCGTCGCTCCACGCCTCCTCCGCCGACGAGGATACCCCCAAGGTGAAGCCCTAGCCCCCGCGCACCTCCGCCACCCCGCGTCGCGGCTCCGGCGAGCCCCAGCTCGCCGGCGCGCGCGCGCCGCGCCGCGCGGCCTCGGCCGTCGCGAGGAAGAAGAAGGGGGGCCGGGAAATTTTAGATCCGGCCCCTCGGCTTCTTTGTTTTTGCACCCCGGTCCTTCCGCACGGGGGCTGAGTCTTGCAGATCTTGCAAGCTAGCCCCTGGAAACTATGGTTAATTACGCAGAGGTCCTCGGATCTGAGTTTCTCTTTTTCTATTTTTCTTTTTCTCGGTTTAAACTTTGAAAAATCATATAAAATCAAATAAAAATCCTAAAAAGGAAAATCTTGTTGTTCTGGAACCACAGTAAAATGATCTATGCAATGGATATGATGTGGATCTGTGCATGTCAACTTTTGTTCACAATTTTTGCACATGCATGTTCTAGGTTGTAAATAGGAAAAAGTATATCTAATGAGCTCTAATGAGCTTGAGGCCTTGACAGTAGCTATAACAGGGTAGTTAGGTCCTGAGTACTATGTTTAGCACCCTAGCATTTGTCAAGTTATATGTGTTTTGCTTTTTACCATTTAAATGTGACTTGGCAAATGTTGCTACATAAAAAGTGCATGAAATGAGTCATGTATATTTTTCCTAAGTTCTGTATAGCATAGTTAGCTCCCTGGTGAAATCTGAAAGTGTGCATATAAGGTTTAGTCCTTGTTTTGGAAATGACAAAAGTTGCTAGCTAGGGAAAGAAAATGGAAGTAAAGGGGTTCTTTTTATAGTAGGGGTAAATGCATGATATGTTGGGTGAAAAGAAGTTAGCCATTGTCACGTTCTGTGACATTCGCATTGTCTCCGTGCAATCTGTACGCTCATTTCATACACTTGGCATGCATATAGACCCCGTACCCGAGGAGCAGGAGAGTCCGGTGATCGAGGAGCCAGAAGACCCGGAACCCGAGCTGCAGCAAGAAGAGCACCCGCAGGCCGCACCTGACTTCGCCCCCGAGGAAGCTAACCCTAGCGAGGAAGGTAGGCAGGCCCTACATTCTCCCAGCAAAAATATGATTTTGGTTACGCATATGCATTAGGAGTTGATTGATACCTTACTGCATTAGATTCCTTGGCCGCCCTGGCCTAGCACCAATCATAGGTCCGTAGGACGAGTTGCATAGAAATGATAGGGCCGAGTAGACACGAGTGAATGGTCACTCGTCACGTAGGTTGACTTTGAAAAGAAAATGATACACTGGAAACTGCCTTGGTGGCTTTACTGTTGATGATTAAAAGGAGACCGGGCGGAGATTAAGTCTAATTTTCGCGGTGTGCGTTGTTGTTGTGTGATGGCTCCGCCCGCGTCGCATAAGGCCCGTCCGTTGTTCGCCTGCTGGTTGGCATACCATTGCTAAAGTGCTTACCCGGTTAATGGGGCCGGTGAAACCTTACTCGTGCCATCCGGAGAACAGAAACACGTTCCTACCCACTGGTTGAGAGGAAGGTGGCCCGGGGGAGCTTGGTGCTCATGACGGGGAGACCGAGATGTCGGCAGGCTCGTCATGGGGGCACAACCCGGGAGTCAGGTGGGAGTGAATCGAACTTGGGATGGGACAGGTGGAGGAGGGGGACTATATGTGGGAAAGCCGTCGTGTGAGTAAGCATATGGGCCCCTGGCATTTTTAGTTATTCCCGGGAATTAGAAATCGATTCGAATCGCTGATACTCACCAGGTGTGAGAATGCCAAATGCCGCACACGGGCAACGTAGTAATAACCTTAATATTCTGCAATATGATTTTCATGGATTCGGATATCAAGTGGTTGATTATTATTTGAGACTCTGATATTTCATAATGATGACAGCTATGTACTTGCAAGGATTATCTCTTTCTTTCACAAGGATAGTGGCTGTTAAATCCCACTATCCGAAAATAAACTTTTGAGATAAAAATCAAAGGCTAAGGATCCAATGATAGTAAGCAAGCGTTGCGTCAGCCGTAAGCCTTGCCATTAAGTCCTCTGAGTAATTAGTACTCAGGGTTTGCCCCCAACATTTGGATTTCAGGTATGGAGTTCCTCTTCTGCGCCTGTGTTGGCGGGGGAGCCTGTTATCATCAGGAGTGACAGGAGTCATGGCATGGCATGGGGGCGACATCAGTGGGCGTGATGTCACTCATCTACTGCATCTCTTTTGGTTTAAGCATGACCTATGGTCTTAGACTTCCGCTGTGAGACATTATTTCGAAATTCGGCCGCTGTTGGCCCTATGTTGAACTTATTTTATTCAGAACCTGGTTTGTAACTTAAAGTCTTATTACTATCTATTCAAATGCCTGTGATGACGTAACTGTTGTGGCTCCCTCGTGAGTCGGATGTGTGTGATGTCGGTTCATCTGGGATTTGGTGCAAATCGAGAGCCGAAGGCTTCTCGACGGACGACCGGGTTTAGTACGGTCTAAGTACACCGTAAGCTAATGGTGACAGGTGTACTTAGCCCGTATTAAATCGGCGGTTCCGCCACACAGTACTAGACACTCAAGCCTTCTAAGGCTAAGCTGGACAAGATAATAAAGGAAGAGTTTAAGTCCAAGGGCAAAAAGCCAGTCCAGCAGCCTGAACCACCCAAGGCCACTCCACCTAAGCCCAAATCCCAGCCTAACCCAGTTCCTAGGAGGGCTGTCTACCACTGTGAGTTCTGCTAGTGGAATGCCCAAGTCCCAGCCTAACCCAGACTAACTCCAGTGCTGGACCGTTTGCTCACCGTCGCTTTACTTGACTGTGCAGGATCGAGGCATGGAGGACGTGTGGATCATGGACTCCGGTTGCTCTAGGCACATGACAGAGCACCGCAAGTGGTTCTCCAGCCTCAACCCTGTGAGCACGAAGGAGTACATCACATTCGGGGACAATGGTCAAGGTAAAGTGTTGGGTGTCGGTTCTGTTTCGCTCTCTGCTAAGCTTTCCCTGAGAGAAGTTGCTTGGTTCGGAATCTTGGGTTCAATTTGGTTTCTATTTCGCAACTTCTCGATGAAGGATTCGAGGTTCGTTTTAAGAAGGGTGCGTGCTGCGTTCTTGATACTGAGGAGACCCTTGTTTGCTCTTTGCTGCCTTTTGGTCAGGTTTTTAAGGTCGACCTCACATCTGTTTCTGGCCCTGCTCGCTGTTTGGTTGCTAGTCCTTCTGCTAAAATTTGGAAGTGGCATAGGAGGCTTGGTCACTTGAGCTTTGATCTGCTAGTCAGGTTGAGTTCAATGGGCCTAATCCGAGGATTGCCCAAGTTGAGAGCTGAGAAGGACTTAGTATGCCACCCCTGTCGTCATGGCAAGATGGTTGCCGCTTCTCACATTTCTATGTCTCAGGTTATGACCTCCTATCCGGGTGAGCTACTCCATATGGATACAGTAGGTCCCGCTCGGGTAGCGTCGGTTAGTGAATAATTGTACGTGCTTGTCGTTGTGGACGACTTTTCGTGGTTCTCGTGGTATTTTTCATGGAGTTTAAGGATGAGGCGTTTGATTTTGTTCGGGATCTAGTAGTGAGGTTGAGAAACGAGAGTCATAATGCCATGAGGGCTATCCGCAGTGACAATGGCGGAGAATTCAAAAACTCTCGTTTCGAAAACTTCTGTCGTGACCTAGGTCTTGAGCACCAGTTTTCTTCTCCATATACCCCACCGCAGAACGGTGTTGTGGAACCCAAGAACCGCACAGTTGTTGAGATGGCACGGACAATGCTCGATGAGCATAGGACTCCGAGGCGCTTTTGGGCCGAGGCAGTGAATACGGCCTATTACATTGCGAACCGGATCTTCTTGTGAGCTTTCCTTGGGAAGACCTCGTACGAACTTCGGTTTGGTAGGCTGCCCAGCATCAAGCATTTGCGAGCGTTTGGCTACAGATGCTTTGTGCTTAAGAAGGCGGGGCATTTGGACAAGTTTGAGTCTCGCTGTTTGGATGGGATTTTTCTAGGGTATGCTTCTAGTTTTAGGGCTTTTCGTGTGTGGATTTTAGAGGCCAAGCAAGTTGTTGAGACTTGTAAGGTTTCTTTTGATGAAATTATACCCTGCACAACCCCTGTCTTTGAGCTTTCAGGTGATGATGAAGAAGGCACCCTCATCTTTGAAGATGAGGAAGGTGCAGATGATGTTGGTGATGCAGGAGCCACTGCACCGGCTGCAGCTCCTGCCCCCTCTGCTACGAGCTCTGATGATGAAGGAGGACCTTTGCCCATGACTTCTTCTTCACACCCCCGACAACAAGCTCATGCAGAGGCTGGCCCCGCTGAGGAAGCAAGGGAGATGACTTCCGAGTTTGTTCTATCTCGGTAGGTCCAGCGGGATCACCCTCCACGCAGGATGATTGGAGACATTCACCAGCGTGTTACACGCTCTTCGGTTGCTTCTCTAGCCATTTTCTCCCACTCTGCATATGTTGCTTCTTTTAAGCCCCGGGATGTGTCACATGCATTATCTGATCCTAACTGGGTGAACGCCATGCATGAGGAGTTGGAGAAATTTGAGAGAAACCATGTCTGGGATTTAGTGGAGCCTCCACCAAACTGTCGCCCTATAGGTACCAAGTGGGTATTCAAGAACAAACAGGGTGAGGATGGGATGGCTGTGAGGAACAAAGCGAGATTGGTAGCCCAGGGTTTCTGTCAGAAGGAGGGGATAGATTATGAGACCTTTACCCCTGTACCTCGTTTGGAAGCCATTAGGATTTTGCTTGCCTTTGCAGCCTCTAAAGGCTTCAAACTGCAGTAAATGGATGTCAAGTCTGCTTTCCTAAATGGGTTCATAGAAGAGGAGGTATATGTGGAACAACCTCCTGGCTTTGAAAGTGCTAGATTTCCAAACCGGGTGTATAAGTTGAGGAAAGCCCTTTATGGTCTGAAGCAAGCTCCTAGAGCTTGGTATGGTAGGTTGAAGAGTTTTCTGCTCAAGTCTGGGTTTGTGATGGGTTTAGTAGACAAGACCTTGTTTTTGTTGAGTCGTGGCGGTGACACCCTGATAGTTCAGATATATGTTGATGACATAATCTTTGGTGGTTCATCTCACGCTTTGGTGTCTAGTTTTGCTGAACAGATGAGCAGAGAATTTGATATTAGTCTTATGGGTGAGTTCCAGTTCTTCCTCGGGCTGCAGATCAAGCAAGGCCCTGAAGGAACCTTCGTCCATCAAGCCAAGTATACGAGAGACATACTCAAGAAGTTTGAGATGGGTGATTCCAAGCCCATGACGACTCCTATGAGTACAAACACGGCGCTTGATGCTGATGAAGATGGGGAGGTGGTGGACCATAAGGAATTTTGAGGGATAATCGGCTCACTTCTGTATCTGACGGCGACCAGGTCAGACATTCAGTTCGCGACCTGGCTTTGTGCGCGTTACCAGGCTTCTCCTAGGAATTCTCACCGTCAAGCGGTGAAGCGCATTTTCAGGTATCTGAAATCCACTCCTGAGCTTGGTCTTTGGTATTCATCAGGTTCTTCTCTTTGTCTTAGAGGGTTCTGAGATGCTGACCATGCTGGCTGCCGGATTGATCGCAAGTCAACTTTCGGCACATGCCAACTCTTAGAAACCTCTCTTGTCTCTTGGTCCTCCCGCAAGCAAGCTAGCGTATCCCTCACAGAAGCAGAATACATAGCTGCTGCTAGCTGCTATTCCCAGCTGTTGTGGATGAAAGCCACCCTTAGTGATTTCGGCCTTACATTTGGAAAAATCCCTCTCCTAGTTGACTCTACTTCTGCTATTTCTATAGCTAAGAACCCCGTCTTGCACTTTAGAACCAAACACATAGACGTGAGGTTTCACTTTCTGAGAGATCACTATGAGAAGGGAGATATAGACTTAATCCATGTAGTATCTGCAAACCAGTTGGCCGATATCTTTACCAAGCCCCTAGAGTTTGACGCTTTTGTGCATCTAAGAGGTGAGCTTGGAGTGTGATATCCCTTTTAGTCAGGGATAGTGTGCTATTCCTTTTAGTAAGGAATAGTTTCTGTAGTTTAGATTTTGCTTTTATTTTGCTTTTATTTCTCTTTGTCTCTTTTGCATCTTGTATCATATCATGCATTGCGTTGTATCATATGCACTTTTACTTCACTAGCACTAGAGCTCTTTTGGAATGATGAGTTAGTACTTGCTTGTGCTAGGTTGTACAGATGCTTGCTTGATCATGGTTGGCTAAGCTCTCTTGAGTCTATTGAATACTAGTTGTGAGCTATGTCATTTTATTCTTTGCAAATCAAAAACCATGATCACCACTTGATTTGGGTACCTAGCATGTGTAGGAATGTTGAATGCTATGCTATCTTTTCATTCCTGGATATGCTAGTTGTATACCTGTGCTATGTTAATGCCTAAGCTTTTATGACACCTTGCTTAAATTAAAATCTGAATTCAAATGCTTACAAGTGGTGTCTTATGTGCTAAAATGAGAAAGATCCAGGTGGGTTTGCTTGTCACGCTGATCTAGATTGAGACTGCTTGTCATGGCACTTTGACATGAAATTGGACTAGGCTGTGTATGACCAAAACCTTGCTTTAAGCTTCTGATGGTTCCTTGAGCCTAGGCTTGGCATTGGTTGGTAAGAAGTGGCAAAAGACAAATAAATAACCCCTGACACAAAAAGAACTTGCTTATGAATACAAATATTTAAATCTAAAATTTGCAAGTCTCTAAAATGCTTACGGCTAGTTGTATATGCTTTGGTTGAGAGTAGCACACCTTGTATGCATTGCTAGCATCTTGTTGTTCATGCCTATCTTGCTAGGTGCTATTCATGTTGGTGATGCTTTCTCTTAAAAAACTCCCTGCAAAACAAGCTTGCTCTTGATATGTGTAAGATAGATTCATTTGAACTCGTTATATGCTTCCTTGCCCTCAGTTGCTCTGTATGCTAGAACTTGTGAATACTAGCTTTCCATCCCATCTGAGCTCTTTCTGGTACACTCTCTGCATCTCATGGCATATTTTAAGGGGGAGTTGTCTAGTTCAGGGGGAGTCCTATGAACCCTTGATGTATCCGTTGTCAACAAGGGGGAGAAGTATTGGACATAGGGGAAGGACTCGGGAGAGACTTAGTTGAGATGGAGCTTTGCATTCATTTTTGCATTTGTAAGGATGCATTTCAGGGGGAGTTGAGCTTCTAGCATCGATGCTTTGTTTTCTTTTGTTGTCTCATTGTGCCCTGTTTCTTTGCTTGTATTTGGTTCTTGGGTATTTTGAGCAACTTTCTTCTTTCTTTCTTTCTTTTTTGGTTTTACACTTTTCTCTTGTCTTTGTTCTATTTCAGGTTACAGGTTGAAGGTGTTGACAATGCACTCATCAAGGGGGAGATTGAGAGCCAATGGACCAGCCTCATTGCTCTCCTAGTGTGATGAGTGATTGTCAACGAGATCAAGCCCTCCGATGGACTGGAGGTAGATGATGAAGACCTCGATAGACTGAGGCAAAAGCCCTCCAATGGACCGGAGGCAATGCTCCGCGTCGGTAGGGCATGGAAGCTCGGTACACGGAGGGGCGGATCGACAACCGCGGTGTAAGCTCTCCGGTTGACCACGAGGCAACTCCGATGGACTGAAGAAGCCGGGTGCCACCGTGGTGCTCCAACCCGAGTGCATGGCGCGAAGGAGTGCGAGGGAGGCTTTGGCGGCTTCGGCTCAAAACCGCCACTCAAGCTACCCAAGGCTTGGTGAGTCGGGCTATGACTCGCCAAGATAGAGAAGATGGGCCAAATCTGGCACAGACAAAGACTTCCTAAAGTTTCCCGGTTTCTGACTTCAAAACCGGGGGTGCAAAGGTGGATTGGACTACTGGCCACGTGGAGGACATCCGAAAATTGCGTGGAAACTAAGAAGATGAAGTTTTCATCGTGGTCGTCCGTCCCTGATATTTCGGGTTCTTTTCTATTTTAGCCCCTCCGGGCGTTTCTAGTATTAGGGGTCTATGCGTAAAAATGCCAAAACTGAACCAGTGTATAAATAGCCTAAGAGCTGGTCATTAGAGGGTGTCTTGGCAGCTAGGTTTTCATTTCCATAGGGTAATTTTCGTCCTCAAGCTTTGAGCCCCAAGTTTAGGAGGATTAGGGCGAGATCTAGCCTCCAAATCAAGAGGGAAGGTGAGGGTGGTTGCTTGGGACGAAATCCTTCATTGTAATATGATCTAAGACCTCTTTTGAGGCTCATAATCGAAGTGGTTTCGTGCAGCAATTTTGTGTGCTTCTCCTCCCCTTGTTCTCTTTGGTTTTGGCTTCAATCCTTGGCTTTTTGGGTGTTTGTTTTGGCTAAGGTTGAATCCTTTGTTTTCCTTGTGCTTTCGACTTACAAGGACGTGGAGATTATGTCTTAGAACATCTCAATCCCGAAGGATTGCCACGAGGAAGTTGTTCTTGAGCTTTGTCCATTCTTGCCCAAATATTCACCTCTTCACGAGATCTGAAATTCCTGCTAACCCCTTGATCTTTTTCAATAGATCTTTTTGGAATAGCTTTGGCATGGAGCTAGGTTAGTGTGTGCAAAATTTCGTGAAGATTGGTGAAGGTTTGGTCAAGTTTTGGCTTCGGAAGTTCAAATTTCGTGTGGCTGTTTTTCTGTCTGTCTATAACGTCCGGTGGCTGTCTATTTCGTCCGAAGGTTGCTTCTGTGATCAAACGTTCTCCAAATAACCTAAAATTTTGTGAAGCTCTTATCCTGTGAATCATAAAGCTCCCACAAAAATGTCAGAATTTTTGGAGGTGTTTTGACCTGGTTTTGGTATTTTTCTTTTTGGGTTGGTCTGACAGTTTTTTAACCACCGGACAGTCCGGTGGGTTTGCACCGGACAGTCCGGTGGCTCTAGGATTTTTATTTCTTGTCCAATTGAGCTGACAATTCGTGGAGTTGTTCCTTAGACCCTTTTTAACCTTCAGTAAAAATTTCATAATTTTTGGAGTTGGTTTGATTGGGTTTTGGTCCGAATCTTTTTTGAGTGTCAGGCTGTAAGCACTGGACAGTCCGATGGTTAACCACCGGACAGTTCGGTGGTCACAACTTGCTCGAATTGGCCAGAATTTTTCTGGAGTTGTTTCCCATTGTCTTGTGAAGGTGTGGTAATTCTTTGGGGTGGTTTGGAGCTTTGCTTCTTGGGTTTTGAGATTTTTCTTTGCAGGCCTGTCTGTTTGAAATCTGCAGTCCCAAAGTTGGTTCCTTTTGCGCTCTTTGTCTTAGCCGTTTGAGCGTGTGCTTTCGCTTTGTGCTTGGTACGTATCTGTTTAGTGGACGGTACCAAGCACGTGTTGTGAGCTAGATACATATCCTCTCAGTGGACGGTGTCTAGCTTCGTTGTGGGTGTTGTTTCCGTTTTGTACTTCGGTGGGGATTTGAGTTTGAATTTTCAAGTGCTCCTATTCACCCCCTCTAGTCGCACGTCTCGGTCCTACACCTGAGATAGCTCTTCCTTGAGATGTTTGATTTCATCAGCTATCTTCACCCTCTTCGCATCAAGCACTTGCCTGGACGTCTTCAATCTCGCTTCTTCACTGTCGTCATCCAGGTCTGCCTTGAACTAGTTTGCTGCTGCACATGCCTTGGTAATCTCTTCTTTCAGGGCCGGCTGGTTGTTACGAGAAGCTAAGCGTGACGCAGCGGCCAATACATCTTCACGGAGAAATCCAAGGTGAGCTGTGGGCCGGAGCACTTGCTTTAGGCTTGAAGGCAGCACGTCGGCTATTGACTCGAGGGCCGTACGTATCCCGTCACATGCAACGACCAATTTTTCAATTGGAGCCTCTAGTTGCTTGGTGATTTCTTTGAGATTCGAGGTCACATCAGCCGGAGGAGTTTTGGGAGGACTCTCAGTCACCAAAGATTCGTCAATGGTTGAAAGATCGAAGTTTAGCAAGGATGCAGTATCAAAGGTCTAGCAATAGCAAGGTTAGTTCATGGACTATAGGCAAAAGGGATATGCAGTTAAAGAAGTACCTATGGAGGGCTGACTTCCATGTGAGCTTCATCTGTCCGGCCGGATGTATCCTTAGGAGAAGAACTGGGAGGTTCAGGGGAATTCTCTTTTTCGGCCTCTTCCTGCTCCTGGCCGTGAAAGCTATGATCCTGTATATAGAATGGTCAGCACAACTTTCACTACTGAATCCAAGGCAAAGTGGAACTTACTGGTGATTCAGAAGAAAGGGTCTGAACCGAGACGACAGGTTTGGCCTTGATGGCGGCTTTCTTGAACCTCGGCTGACGAAGTCCTTTTCTCTCCCTCTTGCGCTTCACCCCAGGGGAAGAGAAGATGGCCTTGTCAAGGGAAGGCATGTCGGCCAGGTACAAAGGCAGTGGTGCCTTTTGCAAATACTTGAATGGCTGGCCTGTGTCGTTAGTAGGAACAGGTCCTGCCTGCATCTGTGGTCGAGAAATTCGGTCGTATCATGAAGCAATAATGCACGAAGAAGGCCAAATCGGTAATCTTCCGGTGTGGTTTCTTGCTCGGGGTCGATGGCTAAAAGAGCCGATGCCACGGCATTGTGGAAAAGGTGGGGCCTCCAGAAATTCCACCAGCGGTCGAAGCCATCGGCTGTGTACACGAATTCCATCATGCTAGGTATACTCAGCTCAAAGTCAGAAAAGATGGAATACGCTTTGGTGGCTACCAAGGAGTCAGCTATATCGGCTCGGCTCTAGATTTTCTTGTGGATGATCAGGCGAGAGGAAGTCTGGTTCAGGCCGAGCTGGCGAGCGGCTAGAACAGGTTGGTATGATTCATATCCTGGCTTGTTGATTCTGTTGCTAGTACTCTTGCTAACCGAAAGGAGATAAGGGGTAGCCACAATGCCGAATATAGCTCGAGTTTCTTCGTCAGTACTAAAGACATCTAGTCTGAAGAAGGACGGGTTCTCAAATAGCTCGGATTCGGTATATGCATTATATACAGGGGTGGTTTGTGAACTATAGAAACACTTGTACCATTTGGCTGTTTCAGCTGCATCGGTCTGGGTTATCGGCAATTGATGCAAAGCCTGGCCAAATGAGGTATAACGGATGGATTTGCCTGAGAGGTCTGGGAAGGACTGGGACTCGAGTGATGGAAAGTCTGGGATTTCATTGCGGAAGTACAGTTGACTCCAGAGCTGAACAAACCACCAAGGACCGCCTGTTTTGATGCGTTGTCCAGCCAGTATGCATTGGGTGTTCAAAGAGAGATGGCGATACAGTATGCCTAGGAAGAGTTTTCCTAAGGCAATGGACTGGCCTTGAGCCAGCGCGGTGGCCAGGTTGAGATAATTCTTGGTCGAGGCTAGAGAAGGACCATTGAAGAGGAAATGGTCAAGCCACAAGTTCAGGAAGGCGATGTGCTCTTTCTCTGAAACTGAACCAGATTGCTTGTTGTGTTGAGCGATATATTGGCTCCAGTTTCGGGTACTGCTCTTTTCCACTATTTTCTTATGAGGGAATTCAGCTAGATAAAAGGGAGAAGGACAGGTGGATTGCACATCTAGCCCTAAGATCATGACAACGTCCATGAGAGTGGGTGTCATGGGGCCAGAGCCAAACAGGAAGCAGTTCAGGCTGTCTGACCAGAAATAGCCAATGGATCTGAGCAGGTTGTCATCCTTCTCCATGGGAGAGAGGGAGAGAGTTAGAGCATCGGCTATACGGAGGGTTTGCCAAGTGGAGCTATATGTGCGCTCAACGCGTTTGTACCAATCAACCCACCTGTCCATGGGGAATGGCCAGGCACGGAGTTGGTCAGTCCATAGATCTAGGTCTGGGTCGACATGGACAAAAGTCAAGCGTTTGGTCTCTGTTCTAACAAGGTCATATGGGGGCTGATAGGATTTGGGTCCTAGACTAAAAGAATTGGAATTGGCCGAGGTTGGGATCAATATCTTGTCAGCCTGGATGATTATAGAACAAGTGCAAGGTAAAGATGGCAGCTTTGCGAAGGGTATAATTGCAGAAATAGCCAGAGTCTTTACCTTCAATCCAAACACGTGCCCGCAAAATGTTTGTTCTTCTATTGTGCTGCTCGACGCCGCCATTTTCGCAAGTCGCTTGAAACAGGTGGTGGTGGAAAAGTGTTCGTCAGCGGCGAAAGGAAAGAGGACGAGTTCTGGTTCGGTGCGTGTACCTTTATGAGGCACTGACTAGCGCGGGATGAAATTTCGGTCAGAGGAAGCGCGTCCTCTGGTTTATCGGCTTGTCGTGTTATGTTTGATTAAGTCAATGAGATAAAGCCGATTCGATGTTGACCAGCAAGCCGACTGTTTACTAGAAATCGGCTAAGTGAGCAGATCGGCTTGTCACATTGAGTTAGAGTTGATTGAGGGACTTTTTGAGTCAGCGCGATGCTGCTGAGCCGATTTCTGTGCAAAGGGGAATCGGCAAGAAAATAGAAAAAGGAACAGAAGTTTAGAAAGGGAAATTACATTAATATACATAGCAAAATATATTTACATCCCAAAGCCAATACTACGGCTGTTAACCTCCAAAAGCTGGGGATTTTTCTTCCAGAAGAGCCGATGCAACGGCTAACATTAAAACCCAGGCTAATCCTACTGCTACTAAGATAGTATGCTCTAAGCATCACTATCACTAGCCGATTCCTCATCGGCTCCTTCCTCCTCGCGTCGACCTCATCGCCGACGTCCTCGCTCACAGTGGGAGCAAGGTCAGACGAGCCCTCCTCGTACTGAGCCGCGAGGTCTTCATCCTCGTCCAGCTCCTCTGGCTTGGCTTCATCGGAGGAGTACTCCGGCTCGTCGGCGTCGTCCTCCTCGTCGCTGTCCTCTTCCTCGTCTTCCTCATCGCCCTCTGCTTCGTCATCGGAGGGCGGTGTCCCCAAGCGCCTTCTCTTGGTAGGGCGCTCGGGCGAGTCATGGTCCGGGCGAGGGACCCATGGAGGGGAGGCGACCGCATCCTCCTGTTCCTCAGCGCAGCTGAGGTTGATCTTCACTCCGGATGGAGGGGACGGGATGTCCTCGCCCCAGACCTTTAGCCAAGCGGCTTTGGCGGCTTGGTCTGGGGATTGCTCTTCATTGGCTGCTGGAACGACCGGAGGAGCCAGGTCGGCTCCTGCTGTCGGTAGTGGAGCGATGCCCGGCGATACGGCTGGGCAGGGCGACGCCTAAGAGGGGGTGTGAATTAGGATTTCTAAAAACAAGGCTCACTAAAAACTACAACTACTAAGCAAAACCTATGCAAGTAAATCTAGCTAAGCGCACTAAGGTTTTGCTAAGTGTTGTTACTTCTATCGTGGCCAAGTCTTGCAACCTAGTTCCACCTAGAAACTAACCTATCAAGCTAGTCTAGGAAAGTAAGCACACAATTGCAAGAAAGTAAATGCGGAAGCTAAGGAGATGAGATAGAGAATGCAAACTTCCGTAGACGATGACGATGATGGCACACGATGAGGACACGTCGATGTTTTTCCCAAGGTTCAAGGAGACTCACGGTCTCTACCCCCTACGTCCTCATTGGCACTCCACTAAGGGCTTTGCTCACGCGTGGTCCTCAAAGGAACATGGCCTCGCCCACTCAAGGGTGGAGGATGGCAATGTGACTTCCGCGGAAGTCAAGCAACCCCGGTCGGGTCTCCGGATATCCTCGGTACACACCCACCCAAACCTATCTCTCGCGTGGTCCTCCCGTACCATGGCCTCGCCCACGCAAGGGTAGAGGATGGATAGGTCGCTGGGGTCTTCCGAGTCCTTCTCGCGGAGCTACCCCGCCGTCTCCACTATGGGAAGCTTCGGCCAACTAGCCGAGGGCCTTCCTCCCTCTCACAAGATGGTGGCAGCCACTCCACACTCCGGAGGGTCTCGCAAGACTTACAGCCTCACTTGATACAAGGTCATGCACGCAGGCACGGATACTAGACAAATAGGCCTAAGCCAAGATGCTAACAAGCTCTCGCTATGCCGGGATGTGTCTATTTGCTCATATGGTGGTTGGGCTCACAAATGTGGTTGCTACACTTCAAATGGGCATGGAAATGTGTCTTAACACTTGTGCTAGGCTCAGGATACTCTAACCACACTGGGGAGGCCGGCCAAGGGGGTATATATAGGCCTCACCTCCAAAACTAGCCGTTAGAGGCTTATTCCATTTTTTTTGCGTACCCACCGGACAGTCCGGTGGTTGTAATCTTCTTCTTCTTCGAGTCGACCGTTGCTCTGACAATGTGACCGTTGGAGCCACCGGACTGTCTGGTGGCACCAACGGACTGTCCGACGGTGAGCCACCGGACTGTCCGGTGCGTTGTAGCGCCGGGTCTACAACTTGGATTGTCCTCGGTCTATAACGTCCGGTGGCACCACCGGACTGTCCGGTGGTGAGCCACCGGACTGTCCGGCGGTGGGTTTTGCACCGGACTATGCCCTTTCCTTCTCAGCCTATATCGTCCGGTGGTGAGCCACCGGACTGTCCGGTGCAAGGATCTTGCACCGGTTCTTCAGCTCTAGGCTCAGCTCCTTGTAGGCACCGGACTGTCTGGTGCTGCACCACCGGACTGTCCAGTGCATGCTTTTTCTTCTGTTCTTGAGCCAAAAAATCGGCCCGATGACCGGTCAGCGGGACCGCCGAGTCAGGACCTTCCCTTGCATCTTGATGGCGGCTTGGGTCTTTTCTTGTGTCTTTTAGATCCTCCTTTGAGGTTTTTGTACCCCAAGTCCACCAATTACACCCTGGGACTTTAGACAAAAACACTTGCACACAAATATTAGTCCCATGGCACGTGTTGTCAGTTCAACCACCAAAATCACATATGGGAACTAAGCACAAGGCTTAGGGCCCATTTTCCTTATAGACGTTCATCTGGATATTTTAGCCGACTAGGATAGATCTAGTCGTGTTTACTCTTCCTTTATTTAAGTACTTTTATATATTATATCTAGATATACTATTGGTAAGACAGCAGGGCCTTGCCGACGAAGAAGATCCGATCCAGAATGAGCCGATCCGAGCGATCCGGCTAGTATTTAACGTTTAATCTGTTTTGTCTGCTTATACAGGGGAAACAGGAGTCAACCAATGCCAACACCATCAACATAACCTCCCTGGCTAGGTCATAAGCCAGGTGGCACACCCGACCACCACCAAGCCAGAGACAATCGGCTGATCCGTTCGGCTGATCGTGGGTCGCAGCAAGGATGAGCGATCCCTACGGTCCACATACACCTCCCGGCCCTATTGTGTGAAGCTCTCCAGGGTACTACCCGTCGGTTTTCTGGTGCAACAGCCGTGCTGCCACCTCATGGCCAAGCTTCTCTCACCTCACTGCACACTACAACACTGTTGTCCCACATCGCCTCAGTGGCAAAGTCATGTGGTGGTCATGGTGATGTCGAGAATCATCACAGTACAGGTAGCGTTGGTAGTGGGTTGTCGTCGATGTGCTCTGTTGAATCATTCCCTCAAACATGTGATGGGCGTTAAAGCTTGGCGCAGCCAGAGCAACTCTGGCCGCCTAGGTCTCACACAATCAGCCTCCAAAACATTGTAGTTGCATGCTTGCTTGTGGAGATGGGGGTTTGGGGGTGGTTCTGCCCATGGTGCGTATATCTTAGAGACCTAGTGCTTGTGCTCAGGTATGTAGGGAGCTCCACCAGCTGCAGTGGTAGACCCACAAGGTGGTTTAAGAACGCAAAAAACACTTACCCTAGTGTTTAGTGAGTGTTGCTCTATACTTCTTCACCAATGTTCGAATCACGGTCTAGGCTTTTTTTTGCTTAAATCTGGGTCCGCCACTAGCCAGCCAGAGTAGGAGCAAAGGGAGGCGTCAGCATGATGGAGGAGGAGAGGTGCTTAGCTGAGGGATCCGATGACTATAACTGGTGGAGCAAGGTCTGTTGACTGGCATGTGTGCCAAGGCGGAAGGGGCAGGGGAGCGGTCAGTCCTGCCTTGGAGAACAGAGGAGAGTATTTGGGGTGATGGCGGAGCTTGGTCTCATGTAGATGGAGGATGTCAGTGGTGCTTAGGTTGTTGTAGGAGGTTGGAGTGGTGGGCAACCTAGGGTATGGGGGTGGCGTGGCCGGAAGGGGGAGACATGAGCCGGCCCTTCATGATGTGGGAGAGAGAGGTTGAGAAGGTGAGGAGAGAGTGAAATGGTTCTGATGGTATAAGTGCAAAAAAAAAACAACAAAGAGGTATGGGCCTATTCGATATCACCTAAAAAGTTAATGGCCTTCAAAACTCATTTTTAGTTGGTGGACCCAAGTGAAACCCGAGCACAAGTCAACAAACCTCTAGTGCATTTAACTCTAATTATAAATAATTTAATATTAATCATGTGTTAATGTTTCAGTACACAATCCATTCCAGAATTATGATATACAACATACTTCTCGGGTCAGTAATTTTTTGACAAAAACCTGACTGAAAAAAGGCATTAACTGCATCTATAGGATGTTCAGTTTGATTGAGGATCATCTTTAAGTAATGATAAGCAGAAGTATCATATACCTTTGTATCAAAGTGGAGAATGCTTGTGAAGTTTACGGTGTTTGTAGCAACAACAAATATCCTGGCCTGGGCACATTTCATGCACACTAGTTGGAAGACTAATGGTGTACTGCTCATGACCAGTTAAACCAAGTGAATCCATATCTTCTCCAGACTTGAAGCACAAAGGAATTATTCCCATGCAACCGAATTGCTCTAGTGAATTCTTTCAAAACTCTTGGCAATCACAGGCTTTAACTCCCTGCCATAAAATTTATACAGTTACATTAGCTACAGAAGTGAAAAAAGCACAAAGGGAAAACTTTGATGGTGAACTATATATATAACCAACAGCTTAGTACATTTTGCGTGCCAGTCCCATGAGCTTCCAGTCCCATATTCAGCACCAGCTAATACATCATGTCTCTCCATCAGATTTGTACCTCCGCAGATAGTACAATGAACATGTTTACAGAAAAAACTGCAGCGGTACAAGAACAAGTATACTAAAGCTAGAACTAGATTGGAAATGTCTAATTCAATTGCTATAAAGATCAGAAATGCTTAGAAGACATGAAATTTAGGCATGTTTGGAAGCATGGCATTTTTATGGTTTCCAAGTAATCCATGGTTTGTAGGAATACCATAATATTTTAGACCACGAGATGTTTCGTTGTCTTATAGAAAACTGTATTTTCAAAACCATCGTTTTGTACATACTATGGTATTTTGGGATTATAAGAAACACCACTCCAATCAAAGTTTTCATGGCTTTGCTAGCTTGTTGCTTGTTTCCACTAAAATCACATGGTTTTGTATGTTATCCAAACAAGTTCTGAGAGATACAATAGTTTCAGTAAAGCTACAAAAACCATAGTATTGTCATGATAATTGCAAACTATATTATTCTAATACTATACCTTTAGGAAACAAAGAATCCAAACAGGCCCAGGCATGTCAAATTTAAGGAGGGAAATGGAAAATAAGACCAGTTTGAGGTCATAACCGATTGGGTTCTTGGAAAAAGCTAAATCCTGAACTAGGCCTGGTTCCAGTTTCTGCTGCCAACATGGTTAATTGAAGCACCATCGACAACACAGCACACTTATACCTCTAAATTGGAATAAATTGTGATGGGATGAAGATGGAATGATAAGTTGAACTCGTATATTGTATTAATTGCATGTCGGGCATGTTTCCTCCTCTCATGTCCATAAGAAAAATTGATCTATTGCTCTTTCCTGTTCCAATCAGACTCATCTTCAAAATTGATGTCAACCTAAACAGAACATAGTAAACGTAAGAATTTGGGTATTTTGCAAAATACGATAACCTCTTCTACAATTATTATGTGAAAACTGTTGAAGGGTACCACAAAGGAACTGAAAATTTATCTCTTTGGACCTGAAACACATGGCTCCACATTTCTTAGATCAATTTCTAGATACAATGAATATGTCAGTATTATTTGAGGCTGATAGAATTATAAATCCAAAGTTGCATACATAAAAAACCATTCCTCAGGTGTTGTTCACAGAGAAGATTAAGAAATCAAACTTACCCAATCATAATCCACAAAAAGTTTTTTGCATGTAGGTATTTTTCTATTGTTTATATCTAAAATTTAAAGTATTAGTACTACCAAGCAAGAATATAGTATGAGGTAAATGATCTCATTACAGACTATTTCATTAAATATAAGCACATCATGGAAGTAATTACATAGTTCTGAATAGTCATCACTTTTTTTTGTCATTATGAGATATTCCTAGGTGATATGATCAACAGGAAAGAAACCAACAGTTGCTCCATACTCTGATGCCATATTGCTATAGTTGTTGTGACTCCATTCCGTAGTGTTCCATATCTCTTTAATCTTACAACACCAGGCAGCATCATGCTCATTGGCTCAATGATGTATGCAAAAACAAATGAATAACAAGATGGCAGGTAACATGTGAGCATGGTACAAGATAAAATAGGTAGTGACTGTTGACACGTTTTTAGCGCCAATCACCAAAGATGAGACCTAGACCGAACCTCCCGGGAGGGACCCCGTCACGGAAGATCAGCGCTAGGGGTTGCCCTAGCGTCGGCAGGCCACCTAGAGCTCCTCGGGTCGGCGTAGAGTCGATAGGAAGCGAAGTTGAGGATTGGAGAAGAGAATTAGGGTTTTGAAAAAGTAATATGCATAAAAGTAAGTAAATAATAGATTCGTTCAATTGTGGATGCACCAATCGGCTTGGCCCCTTTATATTTATAGGGGAAGGTGGTCTTACCCTTGTACAAGTCGAATCCCACTATATCTCGCCCAAATCTTGGAAATCCTCTCAGACTCGACTACACCAGATAGTTCGGTATAGCCTGCTGGACAGTCCGGTACACACCACCGGACTGTCTCGTGGCGCTGGCCAGTGCAGGCCTGCCAAATTAGGTGCTTAACACTGACAACAATAACCATTTACCTGACCAAGCATAGCTGCCTCAGCATCAATCTCCCCAACTCCCAAACCAAGAATTTCCAATCCATTAATCATTGTAGTGTGTGAGTCTGTTCCCACAACACTATTAGGATAAAGGAGGCGATTTGTGTTGAAAACAACTCTACCAAGATATTCAAGATTTACCTAAAATAGACAATCGATAATGCTTACAAATGAATTTCAAACATTACAATCAACCCCTGTACATTATTTTTACCTGATGAACCATTCTAGAACCAAGAGGTATGATAAGCACGTTGTGAAATGCAGAAGACCCCCATTAAGGCAGGCAAAGCGCTCCTTGTTCCTCTCAAAATCGAGTTCCATGTTTGACTGCACTGCACTTTCTGACCTCACCACATCAGCTGTCACTGAGTGATCAATTACTATGTCTACTGGAACCTAAATGCATAACTGAAAACTAAATATGACAACAATAAAAATTGTGTATGCCTGCTTCTGCTTGCCACAAGATTTAAAAGACAGGACATACCATTGGATTAATCTCATCAGGATCACCACCTAATCTAGACATTGCATCCCGCACGCTTGCAAAGTCAACAAGGACAGGTATGCCAGTGAAATCCTAATTTCACTATATCATTATTAAGCCCTGCATCTGGAACAGATTTCTATAGGGGAACCAATTATGATGTTCCAGGCGTGTATGTATACCTGCAGAATCAGACGCAGGCTTGAATGGTATCTCAGCTTGCTCAACTGAAGTCTTCTCCCACTCCATAATCTTCTCTACATCATCCTTTATTATTTTGAACTAGCCATAGTTAAGACTAGGGTCACCAAAGAGTGAAAATGGGTGTGCAAAACACTGTTTGCACACTATCACTATAGAAAACTAGAGAATTTTCGGCAGTTTTATTTATTTTTGGCGGCTCAGACTGGCTGCTGAAAATAACTGTCCTATTGACCGTTATTTTCGGCGGCCTAAACGGGCCGTCAAAAATTAGACTATTTTTGGCGGCTGAAATGGGCCGCCCAAAACAAGGATCCAATTTTCGGCGGTCATCTTTGGATTCCTATAACATGTAAATAGAGTGAAAAAGTAATGATTGCATACTGTACACATTACATATGCATTTTTTTGGTGACCATGGCTTTACTTATTACTGACTCAAGGAGCACAAGGATTGGGTATGGCAATTTTTCTGAAAAAGACATTATCAAGCACTGCTCTGTCAGCTGTCAACTCGTTCAGTTGTACGCAACATTAATTTGAATAAAAAATAATATATTTGCTTCATGGAGTGTTGTGCGCATCGTTACAGTTACATTGAAGGCACTTGCATGCTTTTTGAAGCATACAAAATGCAGCTTTAAGCGTCAAATCGTATTGCAATATGCAAAGATGGTTGTGGTGAAACTCAAATCTTTTGATGGCAGTGAGACCGGTTGTGATCGAATTATTTTATTTCAATTGGGAGGGTAGATTACTGATTAGCTCTTCTCCGAGGGCCGGCCAGGCTGTAGTAGCTGTCGTAGCTTGCTCCTCCCTTGTGGTCGTTCGCGAGACATGCCAAGGCGAAGCTAAGTTGATTGATCTTTGAATCTGGAAACAACGGCTTCTGAGATCATCTTGTACCTGCAAATCCTAACATGAAAAAACTGTTCTATCCTCGAGAAATTGAAGGAAAATACACACCCATTGTTCGAACTATTGAATACTTTTATAGATATAGAATACTGGGTCGCCTCCAGAGTTGGGTTGCCCTTGGACATTTGCGGGAAAATGTGGAAGGGTATGAGGAGGTGGCAGAGTCGCGTGCTTGGAGATGGCCAGATGGGACATGGGAGATGGCGCTGTCGGCAGCGGTGGAGCCACGGCGACTGGCGACGCCGGAAGGGGACTCCCGCACTATTTCGTCCCCCTCGTGTGTCGTGTCGCCCCGTAGGCTCGTAGCACTCTCCGCTTCATGTCTGGCCTCGTAACGATTCAACTTTAACACGATGGAGCTGGGCTGGGCCAGGAAGGCCATCCCGACTCCTTCACCACCCATTTTTTAAAAATTATATAAAAATTTATTTTATTTTTGCGAGAGTCCCCACTACTTCACCACCCGTTATTGAAAATATGTAAAAAATTGTTTTATTTTTATGAGAGTTTTCAAATATTAGGACTTGTTTGGTTCCTGACTAAGATTCAGTAATGACCAATATAGTTAAAAAAATAAACTCGTTAGGTTATAACTAAAATTTAGTCATGGTTTTATCCACAATCCGAATGCACCCTTAGTACCATACTACCACAAGCAATATGATTTACACAACTATCCAAATTATTTAACTTACTCTTTTGTCTAGGTTAAAAGTGTCGTCCACAGTAATTTTGAGCTACATACTAATTTATACTCTTTCCGTTCTAAAATTGAAGTCACTTTTTTAGATATTTGTGCACGGTTAATCGCTTGTCCTATTCGAAAAAATAATTGATAATATTTAATTTTTCTGATTGTGTTAATAATATGATTACGAACATAATCAATAAAAAATAAACAATAGTTACATGTTACCATTCCTAGATGGCTAAAATATGTCTCTATCCTAAGGGGACTAAAATGTACCTATTACCATTCCCTATACGCTGGTAACCACATTTACATTACAGATCCGCTCTAACAGACCAGACCGAAAAAACACGGTGATCAACTCTACGAACTAATACACCAATCGCCACACAATACAAAAAAGGAGGACCTCCAGAAAGCGGTCCAATATAAGAAGCATAGACATTATAGCGATGCAAATGCCACCTGCATGGTTGGGGAATAATCGTGGACCTTAGATGATCTTGAGACTCCTTATTGGTAAACTAGCAACAAAGCAAGGTGAGTACATATGTACTCAGGAGTCCACCTTCACCAAGGAACTTGGGGAGTTCTATATGTGCATGGTATTTGAGGAGCTTTGATATATTGTGCATAATTGATGCAATGTTGACTCACCTTCCACCATGGCTCACTGCATCACTTGCCAGATCTTTCAAAGAAAAGCATCTTTTTCATTTTTAAAACAAAAATACTAGTTTTTGAATCAAGCCATAATTCATCCATATCAGTGGACATGAACTATTCGAATAGATTGAAACTCTGGCCAGAGGTGTACACTTTCCTCACAAGTTTGGACTCCAAACACCCATCGCCATAAGCATCTGATTCCTCACAAAGCCCTAACTAGGCACAACATCAACACAGCTACCACGAGAATGCCAAGGCCACCACGTCCCACATACCAGGTAGACAGCACATACTGCAAAATCAAACTCCACCATCTCGTTGTTCCCCAACCCACTAGGTAACTGTTTGACTATTCATGCCGATCAGGCTAAGCATCGAGTGGTTGTACTGTAAAAGAATTTAGCAAGGTGAAACGACAACTCAGTCCTTTGCATGAGATAGGGTGGGACTTCACTTGCTCATACCGAGCAACCATATCCCCGGCCTATCTTCCGAAAGAACCGGCCCTGAGAAAACCGTGATAACAACATCTACAATGCACCCTACTCTAAAGGTAGTATAACCGACTGAAGTCATCTGTTGTGGTTTCCATTTCCCCAAAACATTTTCTAAAACCCTTTATCCAAAAATCATGTATATATAAGACTCAATACCTTGTTTCCTAAGCGTACTAAGTCTAATATGTCTTACGGTGACTATCCTAGTAGGTTAACCTTACGAGCAAAATAATATGCTGTATTTAAAATAATAGACTCAGGGTTATGTTTATAAAAACTGGGTAATTTACGCATCAAACGAGAATCCAGTGGACTTGTTGTTGTTTGGTTCGGATGGCCTCCACATTTAAAACAGTGAAGTCTATTTTACCCTCCTCGATCTTGTCTTGGAGTCTGACCCGCCCCACAAACTCAAAACCTATAAAATGTTAAGTTTCCAACTCTTGAAATCATGCAAACTACCTTAGGAGTGTACATTTGGGTGTTTTTGTTCTATGTCACCATGTCAACAATCTTGAGCCCACATGTCACAAACCTAATCTCTTTCTACTCTATCTCAACCCACAACCACATGCATTCGCATCACCACCCTCACCTTCTCTCCCATGCTAGCTAGATGCAAATGCATGGAAGGGGTCGGTGATGACCATCGTTAGCTACAAGCATGCAAAAATGTATTAGTACCGCCCTTGATCAGCGCGACCAAGAGTAGCTGGGTGATGCTTGGTCTTGAGGCAGAAGTGATCAAAGATATAAGGGTAGGGAGATAGGAAGGGAGGAATACAGGAATGGGATGTAAGCGTCAATGTATTGAGAAATGGTGTCACCATGGGGCAGAAGAGATATATATATATATAGAGAGAGAGAGAGGCGAGGATAGCATTGTTGGGAGAGAAAGGAAGGTAGACATCATTTGTTTGAGGAGGAGAGAGAGGTATGGTGAAACTATTGAGAGACATATGGAGACAACAAACGTGGTGTTGTTGAGGAGGAGACAGTAGGTCTATTCAGAGGGAGAGGGAGTTGGCATCGCTATTGGAAGGGATCAGGGGAGAGAGGGTGACAGCACTATTGAGAGGGAGAGGGATGATGCAATGAAGGTGTTGGAAGGGAGAAGAAGGTGGCGGTAAAGCTATTGGTGGGGAGAGGGATGTAGTGATGGCATTGTTGGGAGGGAGGGAGGCTCCAGACTATTTGGAAGGAAAGGGAGACGATGGTGGTGGCATGGTAGGAATGGAAAGGAAGGCGATGGTTGTGGCATAGTTGCAAGGGATATGGAGGCGACGGTGTTGTGAAGCTAGGAGAAAGATGGAGGTCACGGTGGCGCCATGGGATCCACACTGGTCTCCATTTCAAGTTTACAGATGAACCTTAACCTTAGTTCACCACCTCTTACCCTCTAATTGTAGAGCTCAGGTCTAGATTCGAGCTCTCTCATGCACTGGCTGAAGACTAGATCTAAGAGAGGCAAACTCTAGAGCAAGCCCTAAGGTTTTGTTTATAGCACAAACTCAATCTACTATTAGACTCTTAAGGGAATTTTACACATAAACCCTATGTTACAGACACTTACACTAGAAAGCCAAAGGGCTAAATAAGAAAACACTTGATAACTTGATCAGACGAACGCGGTGAAGTTTTTAGTTGCTTAGGCTAAACACAATCTGCTGATGACCTCCAGACATCCATTAGTCCAACCCTTTTTGGGATATGTTCGGTTTTGAAATGATCAGGTGGCCCCAATTTTGATGCTTGGAAACTATCATGGGCTTAATCTGAGAGTAGTGGTTTTGAGGCCCATCAAGCATTGCCTGACCTCAAATCCGCTCTAGGGCTAAGTCTTAGACCCAAATGCACTCTTGACCACCCACCAGTCCACTCAATCGGTAGGATTTCCACACACACACACACACGCACACGCACGCACGCACGCACGCACACACACATGTGGTACCTCTCGGTCCACTTGAGAATGCTTTCCTTTTAGTACACTCTGAAGGGGTCTGCCGGTCCACAGACTCAACTCACTCGAGTCCCTCACAAATGAAATATATTCCTTGTAGTCCAAAACAATATTCGGGAAGAGGGGGTATAACTTTTGAGAAATTAGTTTGCATGCATAACTTGCCATGGCTGCACTTGACCTATAGTAACTTTATTTTTGCAAGGCTACTCACTATGAGAAGATTGGCCACTTGCTTGTAATTTTTTTACTCGAGTATTATATGCCAAAATTTTGGGATTCATGTTGTAACTTTTCAATCTAACACTCAGATATCATATCTTCAAGTTGACAATTTCTATTAGAATTTAAAATAAATAAAAGAGCGAGTTTCTGCAATATTATTTTTCACGGAACAAAAACATGCATGCCCCTCACATTTGTCCCCCCTTCATAGGTTAGAAAAGGATTGGAAATGGGTAGAAATGGTCAAAAATGATAGAAGAAAAATATTTTCACCTTTTGGTCATTTATTTTATTACCTCATTCTGTACTCATACCCACCCAATACTTTCATAACCTTGGAATTAATGAAAAAGAAAGTACGTTCAGTCAAGTGGCCTTTAATTCTTTTTTCTCTTTTCTTTTCCTATTTCGTTGTCCGCTGGTCAACTCCTTTCTTTCCCTAGTTTGATGCCTTCCACTTTCCATGTGATTCGTATGGGTCCACCAAATATACAATCTGTTATGTGTTTAGGCCGGAGTCATTTCTTTGATCTAGCTCTGTTGCTTCTATAGCCTTTAATAGGACCCTGATTGACGGTGATGCATTACCAATAAACTCTAAAGGATTCAAGTATGTTTTTTTTGGAAGATAACGATTCCTAGTGTTGTCTCTTTGTTCGAGTCCAAATGTAAACTAAATCATTTCATAATTCATATGTCATGGTCCATGTGATAAAGCACTCAGTAATCGCGTCAAGCTCGTCATCATGTAGAGTTCCTGTGCCTTTTGATTTCCTTGAGCCCTAGAATCATAAAGCAATAATTTGTCATCTAGTGGTTTGCACCAAAACTTCTAATCCACCCTTCCTCTAATTCAACTTTCGCTTAGACCTAGAAGAGTTCTTAATCTTGTTGAGAGAATGCAAGCCAACAAGCCCAAGTCCAGCTTTTGAGTCTTTGAATTACATGCCTCCTTGATCATCCAATGAGCAACCATTTAAACTTTAAATCCTACACTCACAAAGCCCATTAACATTTAAAGTTAATATTCGAAATCACTGAAACTTAACTTAGAGACTAGGTTCATACAATGGCCAAATGCCAAAAACTTAATCATATGTTCCTTCCTCAACAAAGGTAGCTATAGCTGTAGGTAGTGCCCTACTAGAGTCTCTAACAGAGTGAGTACATTGACTACCTATAGTATAAATCGACACTGTAGCGACACTGTAGCGCTACTATAGATAGAGAGGAGAGTAGTTGGAATATTGATAGACAATCCTTTTAGGCACTTGGTTGGAGATGGTCTTATATGTTTTGACTATCCTATTCCTATGTCTCGGTGATATTTAACGCGATCCTTTCTCTCTCCATTAGGCTGAATCCAGTACCTCCCCTATCCCTCCATCTCCCGTCACTGTTCCAACTACCCTTCTCTCTATCTACAGTGCTGGGAGGGATATGGGGGATCCTTTGGTTTTTGCCTAAGGGACCTAGCTCCAGGCTCTGGTCAGCCCCTAGGTACAATTCCCATTGGTCTTGTAGTCTTCCACATGGGCCTCCTTGTAGGACCTTCCCCACTATAAGGGCGCTGACTTGAAAAAGGTCCCTTAAGGCTATCTCCAATGGTGTTCCTCATCCCCATTCCTCAAATCTCATTCCACTTTGTGTGTCACATCATCTACAGTGCAGAACAGTACCAAATAGTGCCAGATTCCTTAAAATGAGTAACACCATTGGAGATAGGCTAAGGACTAGCATCATGCTCGAATGACTGGAACTTCCAAGTGCATTATTCTCTCCCCTCCACCCGGTGGAGCCTTTTAGGTGCTTCTTGGCCTTAGGGACCCTTTCATATGGATGACATTACCGGGGGAGGGGCGGCGGATGGCATTGCTTGGGTCTCCTTTTTCCAACAAGTGTGCCATGCTTTGTTCTTTTAGATCTTCTGAGATGAAAATCTAATCAACAAGTAAAAACATCATATCCTATTACATATGTTTCCGCTTTATTCTTTCCTGGCTAGCAATGTACAATAAATAAATATGCACAACTATAAGTTGGGCCCACTATTTTAACGGTATGACTACGAATGTTGGTCTCTTCTTCAACCGATAAATACTATAAGGATTATCAAGATTTTGAGATGGAATGTGGTGGCACTTCATAATCAATGGCGTGGAAATATTTTTTTTCACAAAATCTATCTTCTTTATTTAGCTATATGTATATGGTGTATATGGTTCTGTCTCCTTGTCAATCGATTGACAGTTTGTATTTGTGTCAATCAACTTCTCTGTACCATTGGATGCAGATCATAGGGCCTAGTTCTGTGTTGTTGTTGTGTTCCTACGTCCAAGGCAAAAAGTGCCTGACCGATTGAGATTGCATCAATCAATCTATTGTCTTTTTGTTTTACTATTGAAGAGCTGGCTCACAGCTTCAACCTTTTTGTTTAAAAACTGAGCCGGTACCAACTCTCCTGTGTTTCGGCTCCCTGCATACAGCTCGACTCCCAGTCAGTCCAGTTTGTTTAAAAACTATTGGATCTGTTGCTGTAAGCCTGTAACTGTCAACCCGGTTGCTGTAGCTATCTGTCTGGCTTTGGTAGGCGTCTATCTGGCTACTGAAGTTTTTCTGTTCGTGCCTTTAAGTGCTGACAGGGAGCAATTACATACATTGACACTAAAAATTTAAACTGGTCTCACCCACATCCTAGCCCCTCATATTTGGTTAGATGTTTCATTATGGACCAATGAGCAATAAATATTGGACTAGATTAGTTAACTGGTGCACGCTAAATAACACTGAGATAGACACACCTCCGAACAGCAAAATCAACAGAATAACACATCATTTAAACAATACAAAGAACAACTAAAAGATATTGATGTCCTTTTGGTGAACATCAACTCCATGCTTAAGACATAAATTCTCCTTGCAAGACACGTGCAACATAACACATTAGGCAGTGCAACGGAATAGAGAAACGAGACATCTAATCAGGCCTTTCCACACAAAACAAGAAACTGGAATAGTTGAACACAACAACACAAATTAAGAGCGTACTACTGTAGTCATTAGACACAACCATAGTCTTTTGAATCATTGACAGAATGGTCAAGCACAACCACAGCCTCACTACAAAGTGCAAGCTAGATGATGCTTCTCTTCACAAACTGATGCCCCTCCTAACCATCTCCAACTTGCAGCAAAGACACGTACATGTTTAGCAAGAGCTGCTACTATCTAAGTAACTTATATCCAAACACAAACAAGTCACAAACAGACACACAAACGCCAAATAGTCATAGTCCCATACATCCCCATATCTCACAGAGAAGCATGATGGCAACCGGCTCCATGACCTAGGGGTAGGTTCCACATGAAGCTTAATAACTTGAGGATCTTCCTCTGCCTGCAAACACACATCCATAGTATAAGCTTCACATGTGCGAGGCAGTGTTAACAACCACAGAAAAGCATAAACCAAAAAAGAGGACGGGTATAACAAAGATGGTCTTGACACCCCCAAAACATTACACACAGTCACACACAACAACACACATAAGTCACACAAAATAATGGAAGATGCTTTCCTTCACAAACTGATGCCCCCTCCTAAGCACCACCAACCTGCACCAAAGACACATGTTCAGCAGCAGCAACAACATCTACCTTGTTAGCTGATATCCATATATCTAACAACATATGTAAACTATATCTAACAGAACAATGCGTGTACTATAGAATGAAGAAGAAAAATAGACTCACACTAAGTTACAATCAGTCAAATAGCTAAACAGCCACAGTCTAAATTATATTCACACTCACAGTGCAGCCTAAAACCACATATATCACTCCCTTCCCCCCCCCCCCCCAACCTCCCCAAAACATTGCTAAATTCCTTGCAGTGATACAGAAACATACGCACCTTAGTCAGTCACAGAAAAATGGTGGATCCCATAGGATATGTACACTCTCAAACGGACACAATTATAGATATCAACACATAGATACATGCAAACATTGACACGCCTGCGTGCTTGACTAACAATCTAAAAAGTTCTTTAAAACTGACATATAGATAGACATATGCGATCACTACAATATTATCTAACACTAACAGATAAACAAAAAAAATAACAGACACATAGACTCCTCCCACCCTCGCATATACACAGGTAACACTCAGACAAAGACAAAGATACAGGCACATCCTACACATGTCGCCGCCACCCTAACTGCAACTAAACAGACACATACAGTTATAGCCACAACAGCGACAGGTCGGTCAAATACCTAAACACCAACAACCTCAATTAAATTTACACACATTAAATCAGTATACTAAAGCAAGCCTACTATAACAGACACAAAACTAAAATAGACCTAAATACACACATATACACATTCTTGAAAAATTAACAACAACATCCACAGTATAGTCACCATGCATAAATTACAGTCACACCCACATTCTTGAAAAATAACAGAGAGAGGTGACGTACCTTTACTTCAAAGATCAAGCTGGATGATCCTTTTCTTCACAAATGGACCTATCTAGTCACAAACCGAATGACCAAACATGGTACAACCGATGTTAGTAAATATATGAAGCAGTACATAACAATAACAGCCACAGTCGATATTTGAAAAATTACATATAGGTACAACCCGTACATACGCACAGCTAGTCAAACAGACAGATATACACATTTAAACAAGATAGTGTGACGGCCAAAACTATAACAACCTCATTCTTGAAAAACAACAGCCACATCGACAGCAAAAAAAAAACACTAAACTCTAACATTCAGAGATAGAAATACATCATAAAAAACTACAACAGCCACTCTCTATCTCAAAACCTTAGAAAACTAACAAAACCGCACTATTTGCGGAAGGTGTGTGCTCTTCATCTCCATGATCTTTATCGGTATGTGTGTGAGCGTTGCTTTCCTCTCCACCATAGTCACGCTTTCGCTTTCGATGAACAGGAACCATAGCTACAACAAATAGAAAATAAAAAAGAGCAACACAGAGAAATGGGAGTTAACAACGAGGATTATAGATAGTAGTGATGTGAAAAGATAAGTGAAGTTGCATTTGTGTGTGAAAGCACATATATTATTATTGAAAAAGTGTGTGTGAAAGTACAGATATTACTATTGAAAAAGATTTGCTCCTCGGCAACTGAACTGAGGATAATCACGAGATACGAAAAAAAGTGAAATAAAAACAGCAATAATTCATTAACGGAATGAGGGAAACCTACTGATTTTACAATAAATCTAGTGAGAAAAACATTGGTGCGTGCTCAAACTTTTATTGAACATCACTACAGCAGCCAGTTTCACTTATAATTGATAAATATCTACAGTTGCTCTTGTCCAGGGAAAAAGAGAAATGCAGCAGCAATAACAGATTAAAGACTGAATTGATTTGGAGGGAAAACAATCAAGCTTAGTTTGAGGACTCTTGGATTAGAAGGGATTGGGCTATGTTTTAAATACACAGTAGATCAAAATCTCCTTCGAAAATTCCTTTCCATCCATTTCAATCCCCCTCAAAACTATATTTTCCAACTAAGCCTCATAGTTCTAATATCCCACGTGAATACAGAAACCCTAGCACACTGAAAAAACTGGATTTTAGCATAAATGTAGTGTGCAAGCACACAGTCAGAACCTCACCACCCTCCATTGCTGCATCCAAAAAAATCCGTGCGAAAATCACACAAAACCGAGCAAGGATTTGGCGCGTATACCCATTGATCCGTGTCCCTCTATATCCATCACCCACCTCACCACCTGTTGTCGCTAGCGTCCCAAAAATCCGTGCAAAAATTACACAAAAACAAAAACGAGCAGGGATTTGGAGGTATACCTTCCGATCTGTGATCCCCCCATGCATGCTAGGCAGCTAACCTCCCCACATCCCCCCGATCCACTCTCTGTTGACTGCGCGCCGACAGGGACAGAGCTCGCCCCCTCGTCGTCACCGCCAGACCTCCTCTCACAAGAGGCAGTGGAAAAAATGGAAGCCTGTTCACACACACCCCCACCCGGCCCCTTTGAAAACGACGTGTGACGGTGCGAGGGGCCCGCCACAAACACGTGCAGCCAAGCCGAGCCTTGGAAAGAAAAAATTAGGCTACGGACACCAGCTAGAGGAAAAAGAGTGCATTCGCACTATTCCAACTACCTTCCTCTCTGTCTACCGTGCGCAAACAGTGTTTTGCACCCCCATATGCTCTGTCTGGTGATCCCGGTCAGCACCGAGCCATGAAAAAAAAAAGTAAGAAACAACCGGCTGGCAAGCTCTCCTGCGTCGACTGACGAGATGCAACACATTTGAAGAATAGCAATTCTGTATATTAATTCACTATAAAAATTTTAGGATGGATCTGGATCATTGGATGGTGATAACAAATAATAGTGGAGATCCTTGTCCTTTTCCATTTCTTGTAGATTTGTTATAAACCATTTGATTTAATACAGATGGCTAGATGTTTATATATATAATCCAACAATGTATTTTTTCAATTATATTTACTTTCTCGGGGAACATTCTATTACTTCTTCAACACACTTTCATGAAGATAACGATATAGATTAGATAGACCGACCAAATCATCCAAACCATTACATTTCGTTTTACTAGTTTGCAATTGTTCACACTTCCCATGCACGAGCTGTAATTCAGATGTTCCAGCCTATACGTATACATATCAATGAGATGTACAATTTGCCAGGAGCATTAAACGACAATCAAATAGTGTAGTAAGTACACAACCTGTAACACTAGAATTCATTGACTTTTCATGTATGTCTATGCACTTCTTTCCACGTACAAGTACCAATCTTGAGGTGACCATATGTGGCATATATAGGCCGCTTCCGTGCGCGCGCCGTGCAGTGCAGTTCATTTGGCCTTCAGCTGCAACCGCCGGCCGCGAAGCCGATCCTTGACTGCGCGACGTCGTAGACGACACTGAACGTCTGCTGCTGCGTGTTGCCAATGATGGCCGTGCTGTCGGTGGGCGCGAACGCGAGGCACGTCGTGGAGTCGTCGACGTCGATGAGCACGTTCCGCGTGGCCAGCTTCAGCGAGGCGCCACCCGCGAACGCCATGGCGACTGCCGGCACGCGCAGCTGCGAGGCCTGTCCATCGAAGCAGGTGTCCAGAATGGAGTAGGCGGGCGCGCGCTGCGTGCCGCTCATGGCGGCGGCCACGGCCTTGCTCAGCGCCGTGTACACGGCCGTCGGCAGGCGCGTGATCACGGTGCCGGAGTCTATGATGGTGGGCAGGCTGCTGTACTCCGACGGGGACACCGCGAGCGGGGCCCCGGCGACGGACATCCCCGAGAGGCCGACGAAGTAGAGCGAGGCGTCGAGCGAGCTGGACGCCATGGGCGTGTACGAGTACTGCCCGGGGCTGTAGGAGGAGCCGATGGAGAGGTACCCCGTGGAGGCGGAGGTCGGGAGGCAGTAGGAGAAGGCGTCGCCGCCGAGGGCGGGCGCGAGCTGGGAGAGGAGCGAGAGCTTGTTGCGCGCGAGGCCGATGAGCCCCGCGGAGCGGCCGAAGAGGCCCTCGTTGTCCTGGCCGCAGCCGTAGTAGAAGTCGGGGAACCTGGTGGAGCCGAAGGAGACGGTGTCCTTGCTGAGGTAGCCGACGGAGAAGGAGCTGTCGCCGTAGCTGGCCTGGTAGACGCAGACGTTGGAGGCGGAGCAGGCGGAGGGGTTCAGCGTGGCGGCCTGGAGCTCGCCGCACTGCGACGCCGAGCAGGGCACGGAGGCGTAGGTGCTGGAGGCGCTGGGGTCGTAGAGCGTGCCCGCCTGGCGGTGGCACGACACGAGGCAGGGCGAGCACTGCAGCCACGTGAGCGAGGACCCCGTGTCGACCACCATGGCGTAGGTGGTGGCCGGCGTGCCGAGCCCCAGCTGGGTGACGTAGTTCCCCACGCCGATGGACATGCCCGGCGTCAGCGGCACGGAGGCCAGGGAGTCGGCGGCCTGCTTCTTGTTCTGGAGCGACGTCGGCCGGCGGGCCCGCGACGACGGTGCGTTGTTGTTATTGTCGGTGGCGGCGAGGCGCGAGGCGAGGTGGGCGACGCGCGCATCGTCGTGGGTGAGGACGGTGGAGAAGGGGAGGTCGGACGGGAGAGGCGCCGGCGAGCAGGGGCTCTGCGGGTGGTGCAGCGTCAGGTGGAGGCCCGAGCTGTTCCGGTGCGGTAAATCTGCAGAAGATTATCGTTCATTCCGAGCTGGTTAATCATTCAAAATTGCTAACTTCAATAACGCACTCTTAACTACAGTATTATTGTAAGCATTTTAACACCTTTCTAAAAGAAATATACTACTCGTTTCAATTCAATTTTTCTAAAAAATAATAGTCGTTTTTTAAACAAATAATGTGCCTTAGCTTATTACTGTACAGTACATGATTTGATTGCTAGCCTTTTTATCAAGTCATCAACTGATCATCATGGATCCCTATACCGATCGAGCAGGCGAGCACCAATTATGCATGCAGGCAGTTGCCATGGCCCGCTGCCGGTCGATAATTGTGTGGATATGTGCCTCCAAGTTCTGGTGCGTGGTCTATCAATTCATATCGATCGCGAGAAAGAGATGAGACGAGGACAGCGACGCCGCACCCGCTGAAAGAGATTCAGCAGCTAGCACGCACTGAACTACTACCAGCTGCAGAAGAACGAAAATATGAAAACGGGCACCGCGAAACAAGGGCCGCCTAGCTCCTCGACGACTGTGACTGACACTCGGCAATGTCACCAAATACTCTACGCGTTTATGTGTAGTATATGCCACTAGGTTCCTTGATTTGAGCATATCGCTCGTTTGAACCCATCGTCTCACATGCACGACGTACGGTTAGTCCGATCCAACTCCAACCTGGTTGTTGATTGCAATTGTTTGGAACCGCAGCGGCGCAGCTCATTCTAAACTCCAAGGGTAGGCCGACGGTTTTGGCATTAGTTGATGCCTGATGAGTAACCGAACGTACATAAGTACATTACATATGGACAATAATGTCAATGTGACGAGCCAATGCAAACGCAACGTGCTACAGTATTTTTAATCTGCATAGTAATGCCGTTATGACTTGACTAGAACCTGCTGCTGGACGGGTGCATGGTGGATGTACAACGGCCGCGCGCTACTCAAATCGTGTGTGATTAGGTTATGATTTTCTGATGGGTTTCATTAGTTGGTTTGATTAGCAAACGCGCATGTAATCGATTTGGACTGTTCACGCAGTCGCACACACAATAACCTTAGTTGTGCTAACATTTGTGCAAGGGGATCCCTTCTAGTACGATATACTAGTCATTTTTATAGGTCCTTTTCTTTGTGGCCCTATATATTGTCCCTGCGCCCTGGAGCTCTGGTCAGTGTCTCCAATTATTTTCAAGCTATTTATGTGCTACAATAATTACTTTCATCCATTAAAAACACAAGATAACTATCTTCGGCATGCACACTCTTCAAGGTTTTACTATGGTAGTATATTTATTTCAAAACAAAAAACATGTATTTGTAGGGCATTTTTGACAGGACTCCTCAAGCAGCTCCTGATAAAGCCCTGCCCAATGGCTTCTTAGCAAAAGCAGCAAGCCGGAGCATATGTTTCGTAGCTTCTCATGGCTTTGGCTCTTGGAGGAGGTGCCAAAGCCTGTGGCTCCTTCAGCCAAATAGGCCATGCACAACCTGACTATCCGAGTTTGGATCAACTGAATTTTATCGAAGTTATCTCGACCAAAAATTAAATTATATACTTTTTCTGTCCTAATTTATAGGTCGTTCAATTTTATTTGACACTGAGTTTGACCAACTCGTCTTATTCAAAAAATTTATGAAAATATAAAAAAGTAAAGCAAATTTAAAGTATATTATATGTTAAACTAAATCACAATGAAAATAAGTAATAATTATGAAATTTTTTTTGAATAAGATGAGAAAGTCAAACTTATGTCAAAAAAATCAAACAACTTATAAATTTTGATTCCCTGGAAGTATATGCTAATAGCTAGATTAAACAGCAATAAAGAGTGAAATGCACCGGCGGCCTCAAAGTTGGCTCGTGATGTCGTCGAGTAGGTCCCTGAAGTTAGGAAACATCAATTTCGGGTCCATAAAATTGGCTTTTTGTGTCATACGGGTCCCGAAAGTTGGCTTTTGGTGTCATCAGGTCCTAACGGGCACCATCTCAACCTGCTAGGCCTACGTGTCACTCCACGTTGTCCTGTGTGGGCCTAATATTATCTAGGACCCACCACATGTCAGCCTCTCACCCCGCCCTCCCTTCGCCTGTCAGCAGCGCCGGCCCGCCGCCCGTTAGATGAGGCGGCTGCGCCTCGCCGTTGCCTCCCCTTCTAAGCCCGTCCCCCGCACGCCGTCGCCTGTCCTGCCCTTCTTTGCCCCGGCCGCAGGGACCGCCAGCGCATTTCACTCAGCAATAAACTAGGGGGTCTATTAGATAAGTGACATACTATTTATGGACCCAAATAGGCCCATAGTATAAACATGCTTACTGAGATTTAAGCAAAAGTTGATCAAAATATGCAAAGTCTGACCTTTCATCAGAGACCTTTGGGCTATCGACAATCAGTAGCGTGTATCAGCGGCTAACATCCTCCATTATTTTCCGACGCCCTGACGGGAGGCACGCAAGAGTCTAATCTATCACACGTACGCCTCTCATCAATCAGCATGGCTGGCTTGCACTAGGTACGGACGTACGTCAAAGTCCAAACCCAGAGAAACACGTCAACAAAAGTAAAACAGCGACGTCGATCGATGCTGATTACGCTATGGTTGCGCACACGCAAACGCACATCTAGTAGTATGTGTCTTGTGTGCTAGCTAGAGAAGTTCATGGGGGTTCAGGGTTATAGCTGATCAGGCCTTAGATATACTAGTCCATCAACATAGATAATAATTCTAACAGGGATAATAAGTAGTACAAGAGATTTTATTCATTAATAAAATTTGGGATGATCTATAACTAATCAGGATTGCTCATCTTTGCTGTCTCTAATTGTGTATATATTCTCACACAATACTAGATCATATTTCCTTTATCTAGAACAAGATCATATGGATAATTTTTTATATTATTATACTTTATACCTTCTCCATTCCTATTACTGTATCGTACATTCACACGCGTGTTTGGTATTGGGTTGAAACATTAACCTAAACTATGGTGCTAACTTGGATGTTATCCTCGAAATCGAGAGTGAGGCAAGTGAGTTCTTTGCTTCCAACCACTAATCATGTTAGTTGTTAGAGGACCACAAATACGTACAGACACTTCTTATCTGGCACCTACTTTAAATAATTTATAAATGCCCAATTGTCATGCGTTTCATATCGCAACTTCTCTATATAGGTCACTACCTTGTACGTTAATTAGATGCACGGCAATATGGCGGCAAAAGAAGAAAGGAAAATGAGAGAGGAACATTGTACTATGCTGGGTGATAACATAGGCCCATACTAACAGATAAGCTGACTAGCTGAGTCATTCAGGAAAAGTAGGTGTTAATAACAAGTTAGGGTAGAGTGGTTCTTGCATGCATCATAGATTCATTATATTCATGGGGCCTGCACAAAAGGCGTAACACGGAAGTATCAGTTGGCTTTTTTTTATGATGAGAGATGTGGAGAGATTTTAAGTAGGAGTATTTATTATCTTTTTGGATAAGAAAGAATTTGATAGACGTGACATAGCAGATATTGAAAAAAAATACTATTATAACTATATATATAACTATATAGGAAAATTCCTTTCTACATGCGCATGTAGCTACACTCGCATATGTATCTCATGATTGAGGGCGTATTTGGTAAAACGAAAGGTATGTACACGGAGTATGCAATGATATTAGACCATCCGAAGTGGTATGTGCACGAGGTATGCGAGTATACCTGAGGTATGTAGACATACCTCGTTATATATACTAATATGAACATATTATCAAAATATAATAAAAACAAGGGCTGTTTTGTAATTTTTTTGGGTGGTGACATTTGAGGTATTTTAAAATAAGTACGTGAACATACTCAAATTGATAAATGAGTATGCGAGTATACCCTTATTGGTTTATTGAAGGTGAGTGTAGCTACATACGCATGTAGATAAAACTCTTCCTAACTATATATATATATATGCTTGGGTCCATATATACTTCCAGTCTTTTTTGACTTCTGTTCAAGGACAGATTAAATACAAGAAATTTTCTTAAAAGAAGAACATGCAGCGGCCATCTACAGAATGTGTTTTATGCAGGAAAATAATATTGAAGAAAATGCGTAGCATAAACAGCATCATACTTGTTAATTAGCATTATATATATAAGGAAATTAATGCCTTGTGGACCTAGCAAGTCGCAATGATTGGGATATGGGATACGCCATCCCATCCAAGCTCTTTTATGTCGACTACAATGTGCCTGTTAGGCTACCTTTATAACACATCTGTCCCACAGCCTATATTTCAAATTTCTCTATATTCAGAGTGTATACACGCAGTGCTGCAAAGTGGAATGGACGGAGCGTTTGGATGTTAATTTGGTGAGCATGGCCTTAGGTATTGTTTGGCAGGTTACTGTGGACTCCGGCTCGTGCCTTAGTGCTGGCTCTGCTACAATGCCAGGGTCAGGCGAAGCCAAAATTAATTAGTTGAGCCCTGTTTTGTTACAGCGCCTTAGTCGTTGCAGCTTATCCGGAGCTGACAGCGTAACCACTGCGCCTCACAGGATAAAGGTCCATGTGGAAAATCATTGCGCAAACCTGGCAGCAGTAACGCACCGCCGCCTCCCAAATTCAATGGATGCTTCGTTCTGTGGGTCACAGTGTTTTTGGACAGGAGGGCAAAGTGTAGTACAAACATGCTTGTGATCTCTAAGCAAAATGATGCATGATGATGTAAGTTTATTACAATTGTAGTTATATGTATTCTACTGACACTTTGTGCTCTATCCTGGCCGTGTTTGCGAATGCCCTGAGAAGCAACTGATTGCAGAGGAATATCCACATACATCTGATCGATAACTTATCAAATCAGGAACAGACCATGTGACTTGTCATCCTTTGAATTTGATAGAAGTGTGACTGTTGACCTTGAAAAATTATCGTGAAATAGACTGTTAAAGTTCAGTACTAGCTGGTGTCGGGACTCTGAACCGTACGTGTCTCTGAGCTGGAAAACCTAGTTCCGCCGATCAATTGACTGCTTCAGCTAGAAGCTTGCAGTTCATCTTATGACTGATGATACGTAAGGTGCAAAATCACTACAAATAAGATTAATTAAGCTCTCATAGAAATACATATGTACCGCTGATTTGCGAAGCGCAGGCGGTGCTGGTGATGTCCCGGGCAGGAGATGCAATCGTGAACAGGAGGGAGCAGCAGGCAGCAAGAAGAAGAGGAAGCAGCGCCATGGCATTCCCAGACGATCGAGCTGAAAGCTAGCTTCCTCTCTTGAGGCCTTGCGGTGAGCTCAGGCCATTGTCTTTGTGGCCTTTATATATAGAAAAGATTCCAGTATGATGTGTGTGGCCGTGTGGGAGTGGGAATCTCGCATGTGCCTTTCATCGCTCTAATTTAGTGATGGTCATCTTGTCTGCCCAACCAATTAAGTACGGTGATTTGGTGAAGGAGACCAATCATGCCAGTTACTGGTAGTTACACTGCACACAGTTTCTTTATTTTACACCAGTTGTGTTTAGAGCTGTACGTAGCTAACATGTGCATGAATCGATACGAAGCAATTCACTCTACGGCCGACAGATAAATTTGATTTATGGACTAATTAGGTGCAGACTGCAGAGAATGATGATCATCAGGTTGGTTACACGATTAATAGCAAGAAAACTGCCATCACCAACCACATGGCATCCGGGGCGGGAACGATGAAATTAAAGGGAACGTTCATATCACAAAGAGGGCTTGCACAAGAGTATCGGTGGACGCCTGGCCTCCTATGCTGGCACTTGCTGGTCCATAGCAATATACCGAGTTGATGTTGATGCTGCATTGCTGGTCTATGGCTGATTCCAACAAGAAAGGCCAAAGTACAATACCATTTCAAATTTCACTAGGTTACCATAATGCAGATTCCGTCATTTGATCCTCCCGCTACACTCAGCCTAGGGCGCACACATGGGTCGCTAGCCCTCTCTATAAGCCATCCACGTACGAAACAGAAGGTAGGAGACAGAATAGCATGTTGCTGACTGAAGCGAGCGCCGATAGCACACGCTGTGACAGAGAAGGTAGGATAGAGAAGGCAGGGCAGCACCAGACGACGGCATGGTGGCGCCCTCTGGGGGACTTGGTGGAGGAGGGAGGGTAGGGCGGCGCAAGGACACCGTCGTGGGTCGCCCATGTTGAATGATAATCCAAATTTTTATGGAGGTGGCCAATAAGTTGAGGAGCGAAGCAGAGGCCTGTCGCTGGGAGGCATCGGCCGGAGTCTTATGGATTAGGGTTTGCTATATAATCATCTTGTAAGCTGCCGGGGGTGTTATTGTAAACACTCCACGAAGATAGCGAAAGTTGTGGCTGGTTGGTGCTCGTGTTTTTTCCTTCACATCGGAGGATTTTCCACGTTAAAGCCTTGTGTCTATGTGAGTGGGTTTGATCTTCTACGTTCGTTTATTGCCGATCGATCTCTAACAGACCATAGGGGAGACAGGGTGGCCCTGTAGGGTTACGGGGTAGGTTACCATAGTATGAAAACTATTTTCCTTTACCGCGCAAACACAAAAACTCTTATAAGCAAGGGATCATAGATTGTTACCACTAGACGCACAGTTCAGCAGAAGACTAGTCGAAGCAGCCGAGTGCTCAACGTCACCCACTGAGTGGTTGTGGTGAGAGGAGCCGATGCTGAGTCGTCCAGTCAGCTTTGATCAAGAACCACTCGGCCATCCATGGAAAATGCCTCTACGGTATCCACACGTGCGGGAAAGCGATGCCGAGTTCTAGCTTGCTAGCATCACGAACTTGTTGGAGGATATCAAGAAATTGGACTATACTATAGCTAGGGTTTTGCAGAAACATTTTCTGTGACAGCTCTCATGCACACCAACCTCGGCCACCTAAACCATGCCCTCTCATGCATATATATAGTCTCTACTAATAGGCCTTGACCTTGTAAAGGCCAATCATAATTCTAATTGCTTGCAGATCAAGTATCCGAGTCCTGATTGAGATTGAACTATGCAGACCATCTGCAAGTTTCTGAGCCACACCTGATCTGTAGGGTCCCGATCAGCCCCGGCATCGGCTTATGCCAGAGCTGATCATACTCGGAGTTGAACCTAGAAATTGCTGCTCGGGCACATCTCCATCAATCTCCCACTTACCCAAGGGGCAATATCCTAGTGTCTCAATCCCTTAAGTGTGTGACCCTGTAGGTTCACATGAAGTCGGCCATGGTGAAAAACCTTTTCTCAAACCAATCGATCAACAATGACACCTAGCTGCACATGTTGACCCCTCGAAAGCACAATGATCATATCAACCGAACCTTGATATACAACACGTCCTTATTCCTTTTACCACGTGACACCAAATGAACTCAATGCGAGATTTGTGCCACCCATATTTAAGTAGTCTGACTAATTTCACTCATCAATGGCGGATTAACTCAGACTAACCCTTAGTCTAAAATGTAATTAACCTTTAATCACATGGCATGGCCATGCATTTTCTAATCCAACCACCTTGAGGGACCCAGAGGCAATCTTTCCCATTATGTAAGAGGGGCAAATTCCATCTTGATCCACTCACATCCCAATCCATGTTTTGTGATGTACCCAAATGTTACTTCTATAACTACCTAGTTACAGAACAGTGTTTAGTAACCCCTAAGTACACCACTACACACAGTGAGAAACAATGGTGTGTCTCGGGTCAAAGGATTAAGCGGGTATATCACTCGAGATTGCTTGATGGCACATATCAAACGTAATAATCCCAGCAATGTCTCGGAGTGAGTCAATCCGACACCATGTTCTTTAACATTTGTTAACATCATTGATTAGATATCCAATACCCATGATTTGTGAAACATGATCATCAATCAATTCATGTGCTAGCCCTTGAATGTTTATTGTCCCAAATAGAGATTATAGGCTTGAGACAATTTAGAACATCACATTTCAACAAGAGTCTCACGGATGAGTCACATACTCGTTGATTCATTATTTATGGCAGCATGTTCAAGGAACAATAATAACATTTATTCAAAATAAAACACAACAAGTTCTCATCCCACATAGGCTAGAGTCAACTAAGGTATCTAATACCCATTGTTTTCATGTGTGCCTCAAGCTTAGATTATGGGAGAGGCTTCGTTAATGGATCGACTACATTTAGATCTATGTGCACTTTACATATCTTCACATCACCTCTATCAATTATCTCTTTGATCAGGTGATATTGCCTGAGTATATGTTTGGACGTTTACTATGATCTAGGTTCCTTAGCTTGTGCAATGGCACCGTTATTATCACAGTAATGCATGGTCAAATGGGCACAAAACACTTGGAACAACACCCAACTCAGAAACAAACTTTTTGATCCAAACTACCTCCTTTCACTACTGGAGAAAGGGCTATCAGTACTAGTTGGGAACACCTTTAGTACCGGATTCCCAACAGATACTATGGAGTCGACTAATGCTCTCAGGCTTTAGTCCCGGCTGTAGGAACCAAAACAGGATGGTTCGTTAAAAAACAAAAAACTGAAAAAAGTATGTTTCCATTGGGGCTCAAACTCAAGACTAACAACATTATGCGAGATCTATCCAACCACTAGAACTCACTGCCACATCTGACAACATAGTAAATGTTTTTCTTTTATTGCAAGTGCCTGGAAGGCTTTAGTACCGGTTGGTGAGGCTTTAGTCTAGGTTGGTGTTACCAATAGGGACTAAAGGGAAGCCTATAGGACCAGTTGGCAACACCAACCCGACAAAATCCTCTCCAGGGGGTACCACATTTCGAACCAGGACTAAATCCATGTGTCTATGTGATTGGTTTTGATCTTCCATGTTAAATCCTTGTGTCTGTGTGATTTTTTTATCTTCTTCGTTCGTTTATTGCCCGTCGATCTCTAACAGCCCATGGGAGAGAGAGAGCACTGCACTGTAGGGTTATGGGGTAGGCTAAATAGCATAAAAACAATTTTCTTCTACCGTGCAAATACAGGAACTCGTACAAACAAGGGATCATAGATTGTTACCACTAGATGCACAGTGTTGTAGAAGACTAGTCGAAGCAGTCGAGTGCTCAACGTCGCGCGCCGAGTGGTTGTGGTGAGAGGATCCGTTCCTAAGTCGTCCAGTCAGCCTCGATAAAGAACCACTCGGCAGTCCTTGGAACGTAACCAGCCGGCAAATGAACATAGCAGTCACAACAACGCCTCTACGGTATCCATACATGTGGGAAGGCAATGCCGAGTTCTGGCATGCTAGCACCAGGAACTTGGTGGAAGATCTTGAGAGATTGTTCTAGGGCATGACTAGTGTGCTGTAGAAACCCTTTCTGCAATATCTCTCACACACGCCAACATCAGCCACATCAATTGTGCCCTCTCATGCATATATATAGTGTCCACTAATAGATCTTGACCTCCTAAAGGCCCTTTAGGATTCTAATTGCTTATGTATCAAGTATCCAAGTCCTGATTGAGGTTCAACTGCACAAACCATCTGCGAGCTTTTGAGCCAGACCTGATCTATTGGGCCCCAATCAGCCCTAGCATCGGCTTATGTGAGAGCCGATCTGACTCGGAGTCAAACATGGAAATTGCTGCTTGGGCTCAGCCTAGCGTAAGGTCACTGCCATTTGTACCGAGTGAGGGGAAGAGGGTGACATGGCCCGGCGTGAGGTCACCGGCATTCAGGGGGGTGGTGGCGTGGCACGATGTGAGGTCGCTGACATCCACAGGGAGAAGCGGTCGCATGGGCTTCCCCACAGCAGTGGAGGGAAGGTGAGGCTGCCAATGCCTATGGTTGAGGCCAACTCACAACCATGGAGGAGGTGGGGGTGTAAGGATCGAGTGCCCAATATGGGGATGAATTGGGCTAATTTCAAACTCTAATCAAAAGTCTTTAACCTAACAAACTAAAATTAGCCCGCTTCACCCTCTAGTCACAACAGCCCTAAGACTAGAAGCAAAGAACAAACCTACACATGCTAGTGGATTTGAAAACCTACACAACTAAGAGGCCTACAATAGTGACCAAAGCAAGGGTAATACTAGCCAAGGGGAGGTAAATCATGGTGACAACAAGATGCATCAATGAAAGTTGCAGGAATTTAAGTGCATCAAGTAGAGGAGCTAGGGTAAGAGATAACAAGATTTTTCCCGTGGTATCGGAGCTTTGGCACCCTCCCCTAGTCCGCATTGTGGTGCACATTGTGTGCATTTCTGCATCCCATGTTTGTGGGCACTCTCTAGGAGTCTTTGTTCACCATTCCGGCAAGGTGGAGCTCACGCCTTGTAAACCAATGTTCTTCGGGCCTCCACAGTCCTTTGGCATGCTCTGAGAATGCACCCCGGTCACCAAGTCCGCCTAAGTGTTTCCAAACACCAAGAGTAACAAGCTATAGTCCATTGTCCTCAGATTTTTTTTTCTCAAAGCGCATACCTTCCGGAAAATTGTTATGATGTATATGATGGTCTGATAGGCTGTACCTTTCGGTCCTTGTAATACCAATTTTTCTTCAAAGTGCATAACTTTGGGAAAACTGGTCTGAAGCATTGTCCGGTCTGTTGGAAGGTACTGTCTGGTTTGTTCATTTTGTGCTGAGTTGCACTGAGTCATCTGAAGTTGTCCGGTTCATTGATTTCTTCATGCTTTGCACTATCTAGTACATGTACCAAATTTCTGACTTTGATTTTCATGAGGTATTTTGATTCAACCTTTCATTCCTTTGGACATTGAGCCTTTGTAGGTTACACATTTGCTGTTGTTGAGTCTTTTGGCATGTGTGTGCATCCAGATTTGGCATATCTCAAGATCAAGCTACTAACATTGGACTCCCCTTGATAATGCAGACTCTAAAAAGCTATAAACCTTAGCTACGCAATGATCCTCCAACTCCTTTGATCCTTGACTTTAGAAGAGTCATTAGCCTTTGAGATACGAGAGAAAACTCGTCTGCCTTCCATGAAAGTGAGACTTGAAATTAGGGCCACTTTTCACATCCAATGAGCCATCACATAATATTCACTTTTAACCCTGCACTTATGAGCTCATTAGACCATAGTTAAGCTTGTCATTCAATCACCGAAACTTACCATGGGGCATAGATACTTACACAGGGCTAGCACGCCTATAGGGAGAGATGGTGGTGTGCCCCGGTGTGAGGACACCAATACCTATGAGGTCGGGTGTGGAGGAAGTGTCAGAGATAGAAATTGGGAAGACGAAGACTATGGGGTTGATGAGTGAGATTGTTAAAAAAATCATTATATTAATTGATGAGCAGGACCCATGTTTTAGATGGACCCATTGCATGAGTTCTTTTTATGATGTCTATAGATGATATGGATGAACCATCAAAAACAATAGAGAGCAAATTGTATTTAATCATTGCTGGTGCCCTTAGAGGATTTGTTATAAAAACTACTCCCTCCATCCCAAATTGTGAGGGGGTTCTAGCTCTCTTTTTATCCATTCACATTCATATGGATGTTGATGGTTCTATACACATATTAAACACACATACATGGAGTAATGAATGAGTAGTGGAGGCCTAGAACTCCATACAATTTGGGACGAAGAGAGTATATTGTATGCAAAAATTTGTACGAGATCAAACATTTCAGACTCTCATTTTAAATTATTTAATTTAAACATACACATTTATGATCCCATTGGAAAAAAAGTTGTTGCTTTCGCAAGGAGTTGTCTCTCAAAAAGGAGTTAGCAATACTGAGAAATACAATAGTTCACATATTTGTTTGATTTCGCATAGGTTTTGATAAGTTGTTTAAAGAGTCTTAGTATACAGAGAGTCATAGTATATAGGACGTCGGCACAAGGTCCTCACGTGAGTTTCAATTATGACATAAGTAGATATTGCGATTTCTTGAATATAATACAAATGTAAGAATTATACTTGTCACAAATGCATATAAACTTGTAATAATTAAGAACCATTAATGTTTATTAACATATGATTCAACACTTAGTTATTGAGTTTCAAATAGTAATTCAAATGTTATCCACCATATGTGGATAAGATATACAACATATCGCAATTCCTAGTAAGAACTATATATACTCTTTCCACAACATATCACAATTAACTAGTATTAATCCAATGACAACATGTATGTAGTGCCACAAAAAACGTCCAGCACAAGATATGGTTACTATTGGATCACGACATGGACAAAGCAAAAACCATGAAACTTGTTCTGTCTTTGTCTGAACAACTCTCTGGTCTAAAAATTCATTTTTTTTCACAAAAGCGAAATTTTCTGCTTTGGTAAACCAAAAGAATGGGAGAGTCCATATTCTAACCTCTTTGGATATAAAGTAGGTTCTTACCCTTTTCCTTATCTAGGAATCCCTATCCACTTTAGGAAGCTAAATAACAAAGTTCGGAAGATAATTGAAAAGGGAATTAAAAAAATTTGAGGAATTGGAAAGGGAAAATGCTTCCTTTTGGTAGGAGATTAGTTTTGTTAAACTCTGTGATATCTAGTCTACTGATGTTTATTCCCTGTTTTTTTTGAGATACCATGAGTTGTCTTGATAAAAATAAAATACTTTAGATCTCACTTCTTTTGGTAGTACGACAATCACTAAACGAAATACAGACTAGTAAGGTGGCCCATCTTATGTCAACCTATGGAACTTTGTCTCCTGAATAAAAGGATTTGGGGTTCAAAACATTGATATCCAAAATAAATGTCTCCTGAATAAATGGCTCTTCAAACTTTGTAATGTAGATGGTCTTTGGCAAGATCTTTTGCAGAATAAATATTTAAGAGGAAATCCTTTGAGCCAAACAGGAAAAAACCATGAGACTCATAGCTTTGGAAAAGTCTAATGGGAGTAAAAACCAATTCGTTAGTCTAGTGGGAACCAGGTTCTGGGCAGGCTCTCAAGGATGTTTACCCAAGCTTGTTTACAATTGTTAGAAGAAAACATGCAACTGTAGCGGAAGCACTCATAACAAATCCTTTTTAACGTCTCCTTTAGAAGAGAACTAAAAGGGATTAAGTTTCACGAGTGGCATAAATTATCATTTCTGTTAATTTATAAGTGGGTAGAGATTAGTTTATTTGGGGGTCTGCACAGTAAAGTCCATTTCACAGTCATTTCAATGTGTAAGCACCATATTAGCAATGCTTTGAAAGTTTCACAAGAGATTTGGTATAAGAAAATTCATTTGAAAGTTAAGGTATTTCTTTGGTTTTTTAAGAGGGGAGTCATCTTGATAAAGGATAACTTAGCAAAAAGAAATTCAAAGGGTAGAAGTAATTGCGAATTTTGTAGTATGCAAGAAAATATCCAACGCCTTTTCTTTGACTATCATTATGCTAAATTTCTATGGCGTGTTGTGCACTGTATTTTCGGTCTCATACCCCCTTGAGGTATTGGACATCTTAATGTTTGGTCCAAGCAAGAAGGGAAACGAACGGTTCAACCCTTGCTAATGGGAGCTGCAACATTTTGTTGGTCAATTTAGCTCACAAGAAACAAGGTTACTTTTAACAAATACAAACCAAAAACATTCTTTCGGATACTATTCAAGAGACCACACTAGACTCGATGTTGGGACCAGTTGCAGCACACTAATGATGAGAGAGACTTTATGGTGCAAGCTTGCAAGCTTCTCGAGTCGGCGGCTTTAAGTTACTTTGCTTCTCTGGATGGCCTTATGTTTTTCAGATTGATTGTTAAGTTTTTTCTATTTTTGCTATGTGGTGTGGTGTAATAGTTTTGGTCTGATGCCTTCTCCAAAGGTGTGTGTTGACATCACTTAAGCACGCCAATCTTTATACTGCAAGCGATAGTATCCGTTGTAGCCTTTCGCCAAGATGAGTATCAAGGGTTTGTCAATCCGTGGAATACTATATTTAAACTATCACTAATCAAGTATTAATCAATTACTAACTAGCTCTAATAGATCTAACAAGCTAAATGTGAAAGGGATAATCTAATCACAAACTAGTTTTACAACTAAATTGTAGCATTAACTAGATCAAAGAAAAGAGATTAGCAAGGACAAGCTAGATCAAGATAAGCTAAACAGGCAAAAGGATTAGCAATAGATATGAGAAAATCTTCTTATAAACTAAGAACCACCGAGCATAGATCTAATGTGAAACATAGAATAAATATGATCAAGAATGTCATAAACCTGTTCAAACCTTTCTCTTCAACCACTTGTCACATAAGTCAGGGTAATTGAAGAACTAGCAAGGCTAAACCATATCTAAGCATGAGCTGATTCAATCAACTAATCAAGGTAAAAATATCTACTAAAACACATGTAGATATATATCATCCTTGTCATGCACATGTAGAGATGAAGCATTGCAAAGATATGGATCAAATATCATGTATAAACAAGGAACTAATACTCAACAGACAATTTCATTGATTGAACGCAAGGTTTATCATAGCAAAATAAGAAGAACATAGATTTTACTCGAGATTCATCATGAATTTGAAGCACAAAGTTGTCGATATCGATGACATGAAGAACATATCAAAAGATAAACTTGAGGCTCCATCGGAAGCCCTTGGGTTAGTTGACTTAACCCCCTAGGGTCGGCCGACCCTAGGGCCTCCTGCGTCCTCTCGTTTTCCCTTTTGCTGAGAACTCTTTCTCGACGAGTCTCGCAAAGTTGGACCCCTAAACCTAGCTTTGGATCTTTGGTTACAATGAATTTGATGCCTCTCCCCCTTGGGCGACCATGTATTTATACCTCGGAGGGTGCCCTATACATAGAAAATTTAAGGTCGGTTTGGGATGCTTCTATGATCTATTTTCATGTATATATATGTCTCATGGAAGGTTCTAACTTGTACATGATGTATCTTGCTTGGAGATGAAGTTGAAGCCTTATTTCTCCCGAACCCCACTTTCCTTATTCTCCACCTTTAGTATTTTGATCTTTAGTACGCAGACTCTGAATTGTAGAGCTCGAATAGATCTACAATTTTGTTATTCAGACTTTCTTCATTTGATGTCATTAAGGTCTCCGAATAGGCCCCACAAGGTGCTGCTGTGCTGAATTTTGAGAGTATCTTAAGATTAAGTTGGAACTGAGTTTATCCTATGATAAACCTTCCTTATCTTCAATTTCCTCATATTCAAGTAATTCTTGGCTTCCGAAACCTTCTCAATTATTGGGTTTGGGCCTTCTTTTGGGCTTCAATTGTTATTATTTTATTAATTAAGTCATCTCCCTAGACTTGTATCATTGGATCCATCTACGAGTAGCCTTCATGAATATTTCAGTTTATTCCTCTTTTTTCTGTGATATTCAACAAAGCATAGAAATAAAGAGCATACTCGAATATGGGGTTAATTGTTAGTAAAAGATGACTTCATCATATGATTTATCTTTGGAAAACTCATAAGCATGTCAATAAAGAGCATAAATATCATTGTAAATTTGCGCCAATAGTGTGATGCTAGATATGTGCTATTGTCTAAAAATGTGCGATTCCTTCAGTAAATAGAACATAAAGAACAAACATAGAAGATGTAAGTCAACTGATAATAAGCTTGATGACTATGTATGCACATGTGTAGCATGGATATATATTGAACTATCCCTTAAAAGCTCTCTAACTTGTCTTTTTCATGCTTTCATTGTAGTCCCTTGCGAGCCCTGACATTCTAGCAACCTTAAAGAGAGCAATCTAACATCTTAGCCTATCCCTAAAAGGTAATCACACTTGAATAATCCAAACGAGTTGCAACATGTAACAATAACTTATTTGCGGGCTTGCAGGCAACCCACCTTGCATCCCTTGACTGTGAGATATGTCCTTTTTACCCATGAGAATTTGCAACAAACAATGTGTGATTCCTTAATAAGTGGTATGCTCAATGGTGATACTCTTTGTGAGTGGGATCTTAAAGTAGAACTAATTTTTCGAATGTGAAGTTTGATGATTTGTAAAGGTTAAATATATTGGTGTAAGATTTAATATTCTTCCTCTCACAAATTTCAAAGTTCAAAGCCGTACTAAAGAAAATAAGTATGACTATGTACATAATGGTGGCTAGCTTCATTATGCATTGAATGCCATTAAAAACCTTACAAGATGTGGCACCAAACTATTACTAGATCAAGTTTGTAATTGATGGGAATCTTGATTTCTTACATTTTGTACGAAAATATTTCTTAAAATTATTTCTATGCCAGTCTGCCTCTGAAAATCATGTTTTTTCGGGTGGGCCACTTTATCAACCACTAAATTACGTGTAAATTCGTTGGCCATGCAGAATGGCCCACGAAAATAAGCTTAGTTTCATCGGTTAAGCATGGCCCACGAAATTCCAATTGGATCTAGGCCCCGGCCGCCACCCCAGATCTTGCCCGGCTCGTGCAGTCCACCTTCCCCGTTCACGAGCCGCCACCGCCGCCGCGCTGCCAGATCTCGCCCCTGCCCGGCCACCGCCGCCGCCTTCCCCGTGCGCCACCCCTCTCCCCCGCCACCGCAGCCTTCCCCGCGCGCCACCCTCTCCCCTGTCCCGCCGCCGCAGCCGCGCGGCACCCTCTTCCCTTCCCCGCCTTTGCCACGCGCCAGCCTCTCCCCTGCCCCGCTGCCAGCGCCGCCGCCACGGCCACGCGGTCGGCGCCGCAGTCGCCCTGGCCCCTGACTTGAACCGCGTGCGGCCTCCCCAGCCCTGCGGCGCGCGTCGCCTCCCAGGCCGCCGCCACCCCCGCCACACCCCAGCCCCGCGGCCTGCGCCGCCGCCCCGGCCACGCGCCGTCCCTGTCGGCTCCTATCTTGGACCGCGCGGGGCCGACACCGCCTCCCCGGCCCCGCGGCGCGCGTTGCCTCCTAGGCCGCCGCCACCCCGGCTACACCCCGGCCACACGGCCTGCGCCGCCGCCCCGACCGCGCGCCGCCCTTGCTGGCTCCGGACTCGGTGGTGCGCGCGGCCTCCCCTGCCCCGCGCCGCGCGTCTCCTGGCCAGGCCGCCATCCGAGGTCCCGGCCGCTGCCTCCCCCAGCCCCGTGACGCCCAGGACCTCCCCCGCTGGCCCAGTCAATGCCAGCCGCCTTCTCCCGGCCCCGCGACGCCCAGTTCCTCCCCCGCCGGCCTAGGTCATTGCCGGCCGCCGCCTCCTGGCCCCGCGACCAACCTAAACTCCCCGGCGCCCCCACGGGAAAGAGAAGGTTAATTCACGTTCTTCGGTCTTTTTATATATTGTGTAGTTAACTTCGTCGGCTTTGCATGTCTAGAGTACTTTATGTGTAAATTCGTCGGCCTCGTTGACAACCGACGAAAATTGTTAATCATTGGCTGTAACATGCTTGTCCTTTTGTGATTTGATTATAGGTTAATTGTCATTTGTGAATAAATTAATGGTTAATTGCAATTAGTGATTGATGAGTATGGCTTTGCCATTAGTATTAACTGTTATTCTCATGGTACATACACATGTTTAGGACTGTGCATGCACATGCTCATGTTTTCATACGGAATATATAGTGATATGATTAACTACTGTTCATCTTATGTTTTCATACTATATATGCATCATCTTGCTCTGCTTTTTTGCACTTTAATTCCAAGTCATTTTGTTTTTTGATTATTTTTTCTACGTTTAGAGTTTAGGTTTTCTCGCCAAACAGTAGTGAACTATAGGCGTCACCCGTTCGGGAACGACAAACCTCACATTGACTTGTGAGGTTCGCCATTCCGGAATTGTCCACGTATTTTGGACAGCCTGAGAGTGGAGGCAGATGCACGTGATTTGTGACTCATGGCTTACGATTGGAGCGAAATTTCGGTTGTGTAACCCCTTTGTTCTCCAACACACCATGATTAGGCGTGTGTTTGGAGAACAGCGGCGTTATGCTGCCAAAATTTCGCTTCAATCGTAGGCCAAGTCACAAACCACATGCATCGGCCTCCACTCTTGGGTGGGTTTAGGACCTTTTCCTAATAGGGAGTTCATTGTCTCCTAAGCCACGGTCGTTGATATACTATCTCCTTTGTGTAGCCTTTTGAAATGGATGGTGATCGGAAGGCGATGTATGGTGGATGGAGGAAGGATGGGGCACACTCCAAAGAATGGCAAGTTGTAACAAAGGCTTTCCTTGACCACGCATTCGCTGTAGAACCTGGTCTCGTAGTCCTGTGTCCTTGCAGTAAGTGTGAGAACAAGTGGTTATGGGCAAAGGAAGACATCGAGGAACACCTGTGCATAAGGGGGTTTATGCCCAATTATCTTGTGTGGCGAGCGCATGGAGAGCATGGTGAACGCGTTGATCAGGGGGTAGACCATGAGGATCATGATATGATGGATGAAATGCTGAATGATCTTGGTATGAGGGTTGATAGGACCGCGGAGGGTCCAAGCCAGTTTCCACCCAAGGTCGAGGAATTCTGCCAGCTTCTTGATGCATCAGATGAGAGGCTGCATGACTATACACAGTCGACACTACTTCAGACTTTGACAAGACTTATGTCGATAAAGTCGAAGCACAACATTTCAAATACTACTTACAACGACATTGTCAAACTGATTGACGACATTCTTGTGGCGGAACCGCCCTGCTTAATCCAGACTAAGCACACTTGTCACCTCTGGCTCGCAGTGCACCTAGGCTGAACTAAACCCGGTAGTCCGTCGAGAGTACTTCGGCTCTCGATAACACCAAATCCTAGGGGAACCGACATCAAACACATCCGACTCTCGAAGGAGTCACAACAGTTACAATCATCACAGGCAGTTGAAACAGAGAGTAATAGACTTTAATTTATAGACCAAATATATGTAATCGAATACATTTCAAAATATAGTAGAAGCGATTTCAGAGTATATATATAGCGGAAGCGTTTTCAAAATCTCGCAGCGGAAACAATATACTTAAGCAGTCTTTATGAAGAGATGAACAAGGCGAGTAGCACCGAGCCCACCGGTACTACCACCTCCAACATAGTTGTCCGGATGTCGTCAGTACCTGTAATCCAAAAGTGGGGGCAAACGCTGAGTACTAATTACTCAGTAACACTTAATGGACGGGGCTTACGGCTGACGCAAAGTATAGCTTACTAGTCAGGTGGATCCTTAGCCATTGATTTTATACAAGGTCATGTTGACATAAGATAGCAGGATTTGACAGCTGCTATTCATTAACCATGAAGATCATTTATATCAAAGAGCAAATACTTGCATGAAAGTAAAACATGAGAACCTATCAGTAACTTGCACCCTCCTCTACACATGTCCCGTCCCAAGATTCACAGCGCCCCATCTAACCCCTGGGAGTAGCCGTCTTAGGAGCGATACCGCGGTACGTCGGGTCAGCCTTCCCTCGACTTCAAAGCACCTCCCAAGTCCATCGACCTCCTACCAGTGGATGGGCAGCACCATGAATAGTGGGACGGATCATACACATCCAAGCATGTTGTATTAAAAAACATGAATATAAGTATAAAGTATTTAAGTTATTACCTACGTTCGTATGTCAAAGGCATTGGCATTTTCACACCTGGTGAGCATCAGCGATTCGAATCGATATGTTAATTCCCGAAAATAACTAAAAATGACAGGGGTATATGCTTACTAGCCATCGCATTTCCACATATAGCCCCCCATCTCCACTTGTCCCATCCCAAATTCGATTTGAACCCGCCACTTCCCCAGGTTTAGCCCCCATGGAGCGTTACCACGGTACGTCGGGTCCAGCCCTTCCATGAGATAAGCGCCCCCAGTTCCATGGTAGGAACAAGTCTCTATTCTTCGGATGGCACAAGTAAGACTTTCACCGGTCCATTATCCCGGATAAGCACCTTAGCAATGTTATGCCGACCAATAGGCGAACAACGGGCGGGCCTTAAACGACTTGGGCGGAGTCCACCATACCTTGCCACATCATTTTTCACAATATTCCCATAACTCCGCCCAGTCTCTATTTCAAACATAGCATATAATAATCTTCCATAAGATTTTTGTTTTTGAAAACACCTATGCGACGAGTGACTCCATTCACTCGTGTCTACTCGTACCTAGAAATTCTAGGCAACTCGTCCTACAAACTCTAATATATAGGTGCTAGGGCCAGGGCGGCCAAGGAGTCTAATGCAATTGGTTCCAAACAACTCCTAATGCAGATGCGTATGCAATTCATCAAATATATTTGCTGGGTAAAGCATGGTCGTGCCTACCTTGAGTATTCTTATGAAAGCCAACAAACTAATCTAAGTTAGTTTGCCAGGTTGTGGGGTTTTGCCCCAGGCAACCCCTTGAAACAGGTACGGATGTAATCAGCGACCCTTCGTCTTCAGGTTGGGGAAGGATCAACTCCTGGTGCAATCCGTTGTACGGCTTCTCGATCAATAGTGGCCCTTGTGTTGATCCTTCTTTCGCGGAATCTATATGTATGGTATAATATGCAAGTGAGTGCAAAAGAATGCAAATACATGCATATGGTACAAGTTATATGTATGACATGGCGCGACCATGAGTGCAACGAGTGCAAATGTAGGTATGCGGTGCAAATGAAACACAAGGCACGTCAAGTAGTTAGTGACGAGATGACTCAAGCATGCTTAGTCCAATTACACCCCATACTAGGAAACTTAACAACTTTGCTAAGAAATCATACAACCCATCACTAAGAAATCGTACAAACCATCACCACATTTTATCTTTGAAATTATTAGGAATTATTGTTCTACATGTGTACACACCCTATAGCTTCTCAAATTTTCGTAAAATCATCTTTGCATCCTAAAGTCACTTTTTCCCAAATATCAACTCTAGCAAGTATCTTTTTGTCAATTTCTAAACAGTAGCTTAAACTTACATGCACAACTTTCTACTTCACCAGTGAGCTACTCATACTATATAAAGTACAGGAAAAATACCAGAGGGCATATTTGAGCATATTTTATGTAGCCATCATTTCCCAAGTCAATTAAATACACGATACACATGCATAAGGGCAAAATAGTAATTAAACAGCCAATGCTAGGGCTACCAAAAATCACATAGTGCCCTAAAGCTATAAGGAAGCTACTGTACAGGTTTCATAATTTTTGGAGTTCATTTAGTCCACTTTTGCCATTTATTTACCCTCACATGCATGCAATTTAAACAAGGGCAAAACAGTCAATTCACACTTCCACATCTTATCTATCATGTAGATCTAGTCCTAAGGAATCCATAGCCACTGAGTTTGTCCATTTTGGATTTTTCTATGAATTGTTATGATTTTTCAAAGTTCAAAATCAAGAAAATGCTTTTAAATCACATTTACACACTGACCAAGGACTTATACTTATTTAACCGTAGACTCCAGGGGCCTGCAAGGAAGATTGCTTAGACTCAGTGAACAGTGCGTGAGAATACTCCTAAGCCCAGGGTTAGATCTGCAAAATGCAACGGCTCGGGTTAAAACGCGAGACCCTAATAGATCTAGGGGGTTATCGGGAATTGTTGCAAGACTCAGTAAACAGTGGTAAAATAACCAATAACCGGAGGGTCTTTTTTGCAAAGCGATGCCCTTTCTTCTACCTTCGGCCGGGGGCGGGACGCGCGGCGGCGGCCGGCGTCGTGGTGCTCGCGCCGGCGTGCAGGGTCCGCGACTTGGAGCCGGGACGGGCCGGGGAGGTGCCTCCCGCGACGGCGAACTCGACCCACTAGGTCTCATCGCCGGCGGTGAAGAGGAGAGGCGAGCGGCGGCGGTGAACTGGCGAGGCGATGGCGCACGGGACCCGGTGGCCGCAAGCTCGAATCTCGCAGCTCCGGCAATGGGGGAGGACGAGGATGGGTGTGAGAGCTCCGCGAGGAGATGGCGCACGCGGTGGAGGTGAAGTGGAGGTGCGGGGATGGCCGAAGGGAGGCCGTCCACGTTGAGCTTGAACTTGACTCGGGCGGCAATGGCGACGGCGTGCGGGGGAGGGGGTTAGATGCGTCGGCGGTGGACGAGAGGTCAGGGGAGAGGCGGAGGGTGGTGAGGCGAGCGGGAGGCGCTCTTCGGCGGGGCTCGAGGCGGCTTGAGGTGGCGGTTGCTGTGTGCCGTAGCGGCGGCAATGGCGGCGGGCACACTGCGCTTGTGGAGGGCGAGGCGGAGGGAGACGGTGAGGTTTAGCGCATTGGACGCGGGAGGTGGAGGCGGAGGTGATGGCGGTGGTCTGGAGGCGCGGGGAGCAGCGGAGCGGCCGGCGTGAGCTCGCCTCCAAGCTCGGCAATGGTGGGCGGCGCACTGCGTTTCGGTGGAGGGCCGGGAGCGAGGCGTTTGGGCGAGTGGGAGTGGCAGGAGCGAGGTGAGAGGGAGCCGAGGAAGGTCTTGGCCTCTCCACTCGGCCGGGAAGGCGTCTAGGTGCGGGGAGGCAGGGCGCGGCCCTCGGCGTCGGCCACGCGCGGCGCGGGCAGGCGTCGCCCGCCGCGTGGGCGCGCTGGAGTGGGGAGAAGGCCAGTGGCAAGATGGTGATCCGAGTCCATAGACCCGAAGAGGCTGATAGGTGGGACCCAGTGAGGAAAAGAGGGAGAAGGTCCAGTGGACCGGTTGCGCGGGCGGCGTGCCAGAGTGGGGCCCACGGACCGGGTTTTTGTCCGATGCGGGCTGGAAACCGGTGGGCGTGCCAGGTGGGTCCCACGTGTCAGCGAGACAAAAGGAAGTAAAAAAACCCGAAATTGGAAAACCCCAGTTTGACTGCCAGGACCTTTGTTTGTATTTCGCGTTTTTGAACAGGTTAGAAGCCGAATTTGAAATATTCCAATTGGATGAAATGTTCTAAATAAGTTTCTCTGCATTTTCTTTATAAACTTGTATACCATGTTATATTCAAAAATATGGTTTCAATTTGAATTTAAGCTGCTGACCAAGGTTTGACCAATAGAACCTTCTAGTTTAAAAATTCTAAAAAACTATTTTCCAACCACATTCACCCAAGGAGTTTTATACCAATGTTGTTTAGAAGTTCGTGATCTACAACTTATTGAACTGGAGTTTTGCAAGATTATGGCTGTAGACCAACTAAAATTTGAAACTACCAAACAAGTCAAGTTTGGACAGAAATCATATGCTGACAGAAAAAGCCCCAAAACCCTATGCAAACCTTCTTGCATGTCAAAGCACCAATTACCAAAGTTGTTTATCATTAAATTATCTACAAGTTTGTCAATATGAGTTTCACCCAAATCTGAATAGAATCAAAGTTATGGACACAACCACAGAGACATGTATGCAGAAAACAGGTTTCGACAAGTTGCACTTCAACCAAATTTGAACTAGGGTTCAAATGCATGTCATAATATGATGCATTATGATGAATGCTGTACATATGATGAATGATTATGCTCTTGAGATGCCTGGAGCATCACAATTCTCCCAGAAAATCACAAGTTGCCTAAGAATTTGTATTTTGCAAAGAAGATTCTACCTGGTCTTGGGATGAAATATGAGAAGATTGATGTCTGCCCCAACAACTGCATTATGTTCTGGGAGGAGGATGGGACTGACAAGTTAGATTGTTGTAATCAGTGTAATGCATCTAGATCTGTCCAGGTGACCAACGACGAGGGCGAGTCAGTAACTACAAAGGTTGCAGCTAAGCAATTTCGTTACATGCAACCCGATTCTCAGTTTCTACGGATGTACCTCTGCAAGGAAACAGCTATGCATATGAGGTGGCCTAAAGAAGGCAAACGTCTGAACAAAAATTAAGATATAATGGAGCATCCGGTAGACCAAGCATGGAAGGCACTGGACAACTTTGATCCAGAATTTGCAAATGACCCTAGGACTATTCGGTTTGGTCTATCGACGTACAGTTTCACACCTTTCAATACTAATGCAAGCCCATACTCTTGTTGGCCGGTTTTCATCATCCCATACAATCTTTCACCTGAGCTAGTCAATAAAGATGAGTACATGTTCCTCGCACTTGTCATCCCAGGCCCTGAGCATCTAGGGCCAAAACTAAATATGTTCATGCGCCCTTTGTTCAAAGATCTGAAAAAATTATGGAGAGGTGTGAAGGCTTATGATAGCTATGCTAAAGAGGAATTTACTTTGCGTGCCGCATATCTATGGTCAGTTCATGATTTCATGGCTTATGGTGATTGGTCTGGATGGTGTGTGCATGGTCGGCTTCGCTGTCCCATATGCATGAATGATTTAGATGCATTCAAATTAAAGCATGGCGGGAAAGTATCATTCTTTGATTGTCACCGACGATGGCTTCCTTCTAAGCATGATCTCCGCAGTTCAATTACTGCATTCCGAAAGGGTGTTAAAATTACAAAGGGGCCACCAAAGAGGCTAACTGCAAAGCAAATAATGGCATGGCATGCTGAATTGAAGCCGGGAGAGAATGATAGGTTCGCAGGTTACGGGAAGAAGTACAACTGGACTCATAAGTCCATAATATGGGAGCTTCCGTATGCAGAAGCATTAATGTTACCACATACCCTAGATCTGATGCATCAAGAGCGAAATGTTGCGGAAAGCATCATAAGCACATGTTTTGATGTGACTGGTAAGTCGAAAGATAATATCAAGGCAAGGAAAGACTTGGCATTAATTTGTGATCGACCAGCGCTTGAGTTGAGAGTGAGTAATAATGGGCATGAGAGTAGGCCACGAGCTGATTACTGTCCCAAGCCAGAAGACAGGAGACAAATATTTCAATGGTTGAAGACAATAAAATTTCCAGATCGCTATGTGTCGTAGTTCCGGGAACCGGGGTGACACAAACAGTAGTTTTATGGTTCGGTGGGGATTCAGCGTAGAATCGCTCCAAATGGTGAGCCGAGGGACTCGAGGGATTTATACTGGTTCAGGATTGAACTCCCTACGTCCAGTGGGGTAATGTTCTTGCTTGTATTGCTCCGGGCTTGGTGTTCGGTGTTACACGATGTGAGTGTGTGAAGCTTGTTGCCTTGTCCCCTTTGGCGAGCGCGTTCCTCCTTTTATAGATGCAAGGGGAGCTTCCAGCGCCTGAGGAGGCAAGGAGCCAGTAGAAAGAGGAGAAGCAAAAAGAGGAAAAAGATAAACTAACACGTGGAACCCTATTACAAAAAGTATCCTCCTGGGCCGTCCTGGCACGCATGACTCCTCCTGAGCTTCCTCGGCACACCTCCCGCACACGCGGTAGGGTCGCGTCCCTAGCCCTGTAGCAGCGCCGTGCTGGCTCCTGTAGCAACGCCGTCCTGGTGCTGGCGGTACTTGGCGTAGGGCCTCCCCCTCTTGTAGTCAACTGTGCGGTACAAAAGGGGGCGTCCCGTTCCATCACTCCCCGCGGTCTGACATCTCCTCATGCATCATTCCTGAGGTGAGTCATGGGGTTAATTTAAATGTCGTCCTATCGCGCCCCTGGGGAAACCCCTCCTAGTTTTTCTGTGCCGCGAGTACAGGCGTGCGCCCGGTCAGAGGTGTGCACCTGCCCTGTCGCGTCGTGGGGTCCCATCAGTCGGGCCCGCGGCCGAACCTGCTCTCCTTAAGGAGGGGCTCAGGCGCTTCGTCCCGTACGATCTTCGTTGGCTTAGCTCGGCCGCCAGGCCTGGCCCGACCGTCCCGGGCGACGCTCGGTTGCCTCCGTCCTGCCCGACCGTACAGGCCGAAGCTCGGGTGGGCCGCCTTGCGTTCGCGTTTGGCCCGTGCTCTGCTAGGTTCTTCCTGGGCCTTTTAGTGAGAGCCATCTTTTGGGCTTTGCGACGGGCTGTGGGCTGCTACATGTCGTGGGGGCATCTAGTCATCTCTCCGTCAGTAGCCCCCGAGCCTTCGGCTAGCTCGTGAGCTAGTTGGAGGCTTTTATGTGGGATCGCGCAAGCGCATCCGTAGGATGTAGCCCCCGAGCCCCCAGGCGATCTTCGTGGATTGCCCGAGGGCTATCTTTTAAGTAGGTTCTTTGTGAAGTTTTTATCGTGATCCTTACAGTTTTGTTGCGGCCAAAGCCTTTTGCGCACCTTTTCCCCCCTCGGAAAGGTTTTCACGTCCTTTATGAGGGTCGGGCCTTTCACCGTCGACCGGGCCGGTGTTGACGTGAAAGCCATCTAGCTAATGGCGGGTCATTTCCAAGTGAGATCCAACGGTTCCTTCTGGTTTGTGAACGGCCGTGGCAAGTGATCCCGCTGGGGGTCTCGACCCTCTGGGGCATTTCATGTGAGCCTTTCCTTACTTGACCTTGTCATGGCCCTTTGTTCGGATGTCCATCCAAAGGGGGGCCACGTGGCCACCCCATCCGCTGGGTTACCACAAGGGAGTTTGAGGTGTGGCCTTGGACACGGTCGGGGCAAATGGGTAATGTGCCACGCACTTGGCTTGCAACTTGCTAGGAGCTCGCCCATCGACCGTCCCTCGCTCTGTTCTGTGTTTTGTCATTTTAAGTCCTTCGGGGCGGTTTTTTGAGTCGGCGACTCTTCCCCTTCGGCTCTTTAATGGGCGTTCCGTTCGAGGGGACGTGCTCCGTCACGTACACCGCCCCGGCGCGCCGCCCGAGGGATGTTCATGCGGATTCCTCGCGTGCGCCTGCCCTTCTGACGGAAAACTCAAGGGACGTGCGTCGTGGTGGGGCCCGCCGATTCCGCCCCGCGTCTCCTCACCTGCCCTGTTTCTCTCCTGTATAAATAGAAATGACAAAGGAGGGGAATTTTTTGTGCCTACCAGTTCTCTCGCTTCTTCCTGCTTCGGCCGCCGTTGTCTTGCACGCCTCGCGACCTCTGCTTACCCAGTCTGCGCCGCTCGTTCTTCTCAAGCCGTTCTAATGGCTCGCGCCTCCTTCCCTAGGTGCACAACCCTGCGGACCCGTATTTCGATCTTGGAGAAGAAGGGCTTCCTTCCTCACCAGTCGAAGTCCGGGTGGAGACTGGAGGACATCGGCGGCGCGCCGAATTCTCAGAGGGACGAGTGGTTGTCCTCGCGCCTTTTTATGAGCGCGGGTTCGGTCTTCCCCTGCTCCCGCTCATGCGGGGGCTCCTCTTCTTCTACGGGTTGGAGATTCAGCATCTGAATCCCAACGCCATCCTCCACATGGTGTGCTTCATCATGCTGTGTGAGGCCTTTCTCGGAATCGCGCCGCACTTCCAGCTGTGGTGCTACCTGTTCCGGCCCCAACTATCGCCGAGGCAGGGCGGGCAGTCTCTCGTCGGCGGCGTGATGATCTAGTTGCGCAACGGCCGTTGGCAAGACTACTTGTAACACTCGAAATTTCATTTTCAGAATTTAAAATAAATAAAATGCTTTCTTAATTTATTAAGGATTTTTCGTGTTTAGAATGAGCATTTAAATGATTTTATAATGTAAATAAAATGAATTTAGGCCAACTTGTTGTTGCATTCATGTCATTGTATCGGTTTTATGTTGAGTGGTGGCTTAAGGACTCAAATTTATTTGAATTTATAGAGTGTTTAACCCAAGTAAAAGAGTCCAAAAAAAAATCCCCTTGTTTCTTCACCATCGCTTTTGGTCCAGCCCTCATTCTCCTTCTGGGCTCGGCGTATCGCATTTTTCTCTCTTACTCCCTTCTCTCTTTCGGGAGTTGGAATCGCCCACCTATCCTCGCCCTCTTCTTCTCTCCCACCTAGGCCAAACAACATAGCTTTCCACCCCTTCACCAAGCGACTCAGCTCACCAGCGTTTCTCTCTCTGACCAGTGGCCTTATCATCCTTCTTGCCACCATCAAGTGAAACCACCATGATTGAGTTAGTCTCGCTTCCCACTCTTTTCTTTGTCATGCGAGGCCTGCTCGTCATGCTTTATCCTTCTACTCATCATTCCAATCATGTCGATCATCTCATCCCACCATACCAATTTGGCATGCTTAGTGTTTTGACCGTGATAACCTTTCTAAATGCGTTTCGTCATCGTCATGTTGATTTTGAGAATTTTCTGGATTCATTTAGAGACTCTTTCCAAGCTTTTTATGAGCTCTAAACATTTTATTTGAGTTCACTGGGTCCAAAAATATTTATAGGATTTTTTCTATAATTTTCGGAGTATTTGGAATATTTTTGGGCCAAGGCCCATTTAATTCCCGAGCCACCTCATCCACCAGGACCATGCTGCACCGTTTGGGCCATATCTCCCTCATACGGAGTCCGTTTGGGCTGTTCCACCACTTTTCGGAAAGCTAACGATGGGCCCTTTCCAACCCAAGTGGAATCACGTCAAAAGCCCTTCTAGATCGATGGGAACTCGAGAAACAATACTGCTATCCACTTCTGCCCAGTTTTGTCCCACCTTGTTTTTTGATGGAAAAGTGAAGGGTTCACAACCCTATATATTTGGACCACCCCTAAGTGAATAAGTGCACCAAAGACTCCTTTGCAGGGAGCCCCTAGTTTGGGAACCCTAAGGTATTTTCCCCCATCCCCCATATTTTGGGCGCACAGCCGGGTGCTACGCCTCAGCTGCGGCAATCTGCGCGCCTCTTCATCTTACTGTCCTTGGTTTGGTGAGGAGATCTTCAATTCGCCGTAAATCTACAAGTTTCTTTTCTTTGGTAAGGTGTTTCTATCCTAGCCATATTCTTATTCAACTTTGATGAGCAATTAATTTATATTCGTTCATCTCTAGTGAAATCTAAACTTTACTAAGGTATTCTTTTCGTCATTTTCTACGCCGTGCTGATCTTCTTTTGAAAGATCCATTGCTGCGTCAGCAACGCCACATTATTCGTCAATTCTAGCGATGCCTCCATTTGTGAGCTCTCTCACACTCTTTCATCCTCTCTGCAACTTTATATATATTCATCCTTTATTCCTCGTAGATTGGTTCCCTACACCTTCAAATGCTCATAACTTTCACGTTTTAGATCCGATTAGAGTGATTCTTGCGCTCATATGTTCATAGCAGTATGTAGATTAGTTTTACATGCGTTTTATGTTTTGTTTTTATGTAATGGTGTACTGTTTCTTATCGTTTTGCCATTGCTTGCATGAATGTATGTACGTGGATGTTTGTATGGTGCTATGTTCGTGAGTAGACATTGAGCAGTCTGTGGAGTTTGCAGAGCCACCTCCTGAATTCTTTGAGCAGCAGCAGGATAACCCCGAGGAAGGCAAGTATAATATGAACAACCCCCAATAACTCTTAATCATTGCATGTGCATTAATTTTGTGTAGCTTTAAGGTCTACCTAGCTACTTTGATCCTTTATATCTACCTTTTGGGATGCATTTGGGTTAAGTTATGCTAGGTGCAGCACGAACTCTCATACCCTTTTGTTAATTAACCTTGTTAATGATCTTATGCAATTAATGTGAGCTTAACCCTCTGTGCTGTGTGCTTGAGTGGTTCATGTCTCATTTAAAACTTGCTTTTTAGCAACATGGTTTAGGGAACCTGAGCAATATGCTCGTGTGCTTTTGCGGTTCTCTCTGTAAGGACCTGTTCATAGAGCAACAACCTGGGACAACCGCGCTACCACAAGATTAGGATGGGGCAGTCTTAGCTCAGTAATTAGGTCATTTTGGTTTGGGGTAACTTACCTGTGGGGCAAGAGGGGGAGTAAGCTTCAGTGGTCCCTGCGTTACCTCATGGTTGAGTGTGCTTTACATTACATGTATGTGCTTGTCCCTTTGAAGGTGGGCCCCACCGTTGCGGCGCTTGATTCATTGCGGTTACTCTTTACTAACGTGATCTTTGGAAAGGCTTCGTAGTGTGCTTGCTTGTCATCTCATCTCCGGTAATGTGATGAACACCTAGCGTAGCTCATGACTTGTGGGTAAAGATGTGCAACCTCTCGAGAGTGTAAAACTGACCTGTCAGCCGTGCTCACGGTTATGAGTGGCCCAAATCCTCCTTTTGATTAGTGGTTCCTTGGTCATGGTTTTGTTTATGGTTATGTTCTTTAATATGGTTACTTTCCTTATGCAATAACTTTGGGCTAACGGTTTCTTACACTCAACTTTAGTAACTAGGCTGAAATAAAAATTTACTTAATTAAAAGCTCATGCAGTTTGTCAGCTAACCTTAGAGCCTCATGGTTTATGTTATACTTGTTGAGTGCGAGATGTACTCACGCTTGCTTGTTTTATATTTATTCCTTGTTGAGGGGACAAATCCAACCGCTGCTCAGAAAGATGAAGGCCTGAAGGAGTACAAATGAAGGATCATGGAGTTCTAGGCGTGCGACCCCCAGTCGGTTTCCCTGTGGATGGCTCGAAGATTTAGTTACGCTTCCGCTACTCTGTGTTAAATACTTAATGTCTTAATGTAAATGTTGTTTAACAATATATATTAAAGCATGTTTTGTGATATCACTGTTTATTGTCTCTATATGTGTGAGATTAGATCCTGGCACACATATAGGTTTGCTCTGGTTTGTCTTTTTAAAACCAGGGTGTGACACTACTTCCAGATCCCGCTCCCCTCGTCCACTCATGCGTTCGCGGGGGAGTGGTTCTACATTCGGAACATCGGCGACCCTCCTCTAGCGAACGGGGTCGTGCCGCCGCCCAACTATGTTGGGAGGGCCCCTGGCTTCACCGACGTTGCTCCCTCGGAGCAAAAGCAGTGGGAGTGGGGACGGGACAAGAAGCATGCCAACCAGGTGGAGCTCCTTTTGGAGAAGATCAATGCCCTCCGTCGTCGTGATTTGACCAGCGCCAAGTTGGTTTTGACCTTCCTCTGTAGGAGGGTCCAGCCGCTGCGGCTCTGTCGTTTCCCCATGTGGGAGTACGTCGGTTTGGCCGATCCGGACCGGTGTTCGAGCAAGGAGCTCACTTCGGAGGAGGTTCAGGCCCGCCTGACCGCCATCACCGAGGGCGCTTCGTCGGCGAGCCTTTCCGGTGGCCCTCCGACTCTCAATCATTTGATTAGGAGTGATATGTTAAGGCTTTTCTTGGACGCTCGGTAGTAGATTCATTGGATTCACCTGTGCCGCGTCTTGTGTTGTTTCAGGGTCCTGGCGGCATGAGGCCGTCCCTCGCCCCCCTTTCGGAGGATGCCGCCGTGAGGGCGGACCAAAAACGAAAGAGGGAGGCGAGTGCGCGCGTGGAGGAGGAGCGTAAGAAACGCCGCCAGCTCGTGCGCGATCAGAAGAAGGCAGAGCGCGCACGGTAGGCCCGGGAGCGTGGCGATTCGCCGACCCCTCCTACCGACCTATCTGACGAGGAGTGGTCCTCAGACGCAGCATCTGAGGCGGTCCCGCTAGCCAGGGAGAGCTCTCACTCAGAGGCTCTTCCTGAGGCTCTCGTGATTATGGATCCTCCGAGGGTCCACCAGGTGCCGTCACCGGCGGCGTCACCCCCTCCGGCTGACGTTCGGGAGGTAGAGCCGTGCGGTCCTGAAGTCGCGGCGGCGGTTGTATCGACTGCGGTGTCCGTGACGGTCCCGCCTCCCGCCGTTGCGGCATCCGCACCAGCTCCGACCCCTACTACCGTGGCACTCGCGGCGTCTCCGCCCGTGGGCATGGCCGACGTTGCGGCTCAGTCAGGAGGGAGTCCAACGACGGCTTTGCCCACGGGTGCGGCTGACCTCATCGTCTCCCGCCGCGGGCTCTGGTCTGCCTGCGCCCGTGACTTCTCCGGGTGGTAGTGGCGGTGCGTGGGTGTCGCCAGGGGGCGTTCCGTCATCGCAGAGGGGCGCTGAGCGCGTGCCTACTCTGCCCATGCCACGGCGCCTTTTCTCTGCGCCGCAATTTTCCCGGTCTGTAATTCTGGGAGCTTTGTTCTTGCTCATGGTCTTGTTTTATTGATTTGCTCTTCTTTTAGGCTTCACATGCCGCACAAGTCACTATCGGAAGCTGCGCGGATTGCCCGTCAGCAGGCTTTGTCTGCGGCGCCCGTGTCTACTGCGGGGACTCAAGCGCCGCCTTTGCTGGGTGACCTGGGGGAGTGTCGCGTCGTGGCCCCGACGGTGGTCCCTCCAGGGGCTCCCGGTGATGCCGTTGAGGCACAGCCATCGGGAGGGGCCGCATCGGTCAGCCTGCCGCTTCCCCCTCCGGGACCTCCTCCTTCTAGGGCCATCCAGCTGTTTGTCCCCCCTTTGCTGTCCCGCCTTGAGCAGGGGGTCTTCTAATTTTTCCTCCGGGCAGGAGGCCACGGAGTGGAAGGTCGTGGAGGAGGCCTCTATAGAGGTCGTATCCGAGGTCGACAGACTCCTGTCCTCCCTTGACGCGGCCATAGGTGCGGTCGGCCGCATCCGAGGGGCCGTCAAGGAGCGCGTCCTTCCTCATGGGGCGGTGCGGACCCTCCCTTCTTCTTTTGATGGGGTCTTTCCCTGGTGATCTTTTGGTGATGTCACCGACAATTGGTTTCAGGTCCTCATGTCGCGCGCGGCCGAGCACGGCTCTGTGCTGGCGGCCGCGCAGAGCGAGGCGGAAAAGGCGCGGGCGGAATCCCGCTTGGAGGGGTGAGGGCCGCAGAGGTACGATGGTCGAGCGCGCTGTCCATGCGCTTGGATAGCGCAAATGCTGAGTCGTCGCTGCTCCGTTCGGAGGCGAGGGACCTCCGTTGAGAGGTGGAGAAGCTCTGTGCGGAGCACGACGCTAACGAGGAGAGCGCGCGGGCTCTGCGTTGGGAGCTTGATGTCACGACGCGGCGTGCTGATGACGCGGAGATGGCCCTTCGCGTGACGACGGACTCCCTCAACCGCGCGACCGAGAAGCTCGGTGCTTTGGACGGTGAGTCTTTTTGTTGGTCTCGAGTCTTATTTTGCGCCAGAGCTTTTGTCGTGACGTTCGGTTTTTTAGGGCTGCGGACGGAGCATCAGCTCGTTCGGGACACCGCTGCCTCGGCGTGTGCCCGTCTGTCGCCGCCGTCACTCCTCTCGCTCCCGGAGCGTCTGGCCGAGCTCCCAGATCACGTCGATCGTGTCGTGCGGGAGTCCGCCTTCTACAGGAGCAATATGGCGCTTGCACAGGCAACCTCCCACTTCAACGAGCTTCGTCCCGTGCTGGGGCCGATAGCGGAAGGGTTCGCCGGTGGCCTAGGCGATGAAGTCATAGAGCGCCTTGAGGAGGAGGCCCGCCCTTATGCTGTGCTGAGTTCCAGCCGTGTCGATCCCGCTTCTCTCCTGCGGAGGCCACCCTCATAGTAGGTCCGTTTGGGCACGATGTCTTTTGTAATGTTTGGACTGGACTTTTGGTCGTGGCGGCCTGTCTTGTAATAAAACAGCTTTTTGTAATTTGTTTTGCGGGTATTCTCCCTTCAGCCCCCGAGTTAGGTGAAGCGACTGGTAGGTCGGTGTTGACAGCACTTAAGCATGGCAAACCTTATACTGCAAGCGACAGTATCGTGTGTAGCTTTTCCCTATGATGAGTATCGTAGGTTTATGTCAATCCAAGGAACGAACTAATCGTGATCTAATTAACAAGAGTTTATGCGAAAACTAGGGTAAAAAGGATATCTAATCTATTTCTAAACCAATCCTTAAACTAAACCAATCCTTAGCCTAATCTAGTAAAAGAGATAAACTAAACTATATATATATAAGATAAACAATTAGAAACATAATTAGAACTCTAATCAAAGGGTATTAACTAGGTTCTAATCAAGCTCTAATCGGATCCAAAGCATACGATAGATAAAGTTTCACAACGAGATTAGAGCAGCGAGATAACTAGTAGATCAAGGCAAATAAGCATGTTCAAGCACATCTATCATAGCATAATTAAATCATGATCAATCAATCTAATCCCCTAGATCGGCTCAACCTTTCCCCGGGCTCCACTGTCACTGGTAACCAGGTAATCGACGAAGAACTTTCAACAGGCACGTAATTAGAGAATGCACTTCCAATTACTTTTATTTGGTCTAATAACATAATTAGAGCAACTAGCACTTCTAATCACCATGATCACAAGAACTAGACACAAAACTATATTACTAGTAAACTAGATCAAAGATCAAGAACGCTAGATAAACATCACCCTTAATGACATGGTCTAATCAAGATGCATCTAGACATAAACTTAATTACAGCTAGAACAACCATAATTAGAACAAGAATATGATAATTAGACAAGAACAATACTTCATTAATTAACTGTATCATAATTACAACCATGATCATACCTTCCCTTGATGATACAATTAGACCTCCGGATCTAGACAATTAGAGAGCCGTGCAAGGCCTCTAATCACCTCTAGAGATTAGAAGAAGATCTAAACCTAGACTAGAAACTTGACCCTCTGCTCTCCTCTAGTTGTGTCCCTCAAGTCGTCGTCTTGTCGCCTTGATAATGAATTGGATGCCTCGACCAGGGGCTCAGCTTCGCTTTAAATACCCTGGAGAAGACGTGGCCGAAAAGGAAACTGAAACCGACATACGGAGTCCTGGGGTCGGCCGACTTGGGGGGGTATGGCTCGGCCGACCCAGGCCCTTCCAGCCTCCTCTAGTTTCCATCTTTCGCGGGCTTCGGGATAACCTTCATATAAATCTTCGTGGAGTCCTTTTCGGACTCTAAACCTTCTAGATTCTTCTGTATCCCGAGATCTTGTCGAGTCTTCTAGAATTAGGCTTCTTTTGATGGGTCTTTAATTGGGCTTCTTCTTCCGTTATTGAATAATATTCAGAGGTCTTTTTACTCGAGGTAGACTTTGATGAATTTTGCTTAAAATTGGCCCAAAACCTGCAAAAATTACAAGTAGACTATTTCCAAGACAATATTGCAAAATCCACAATAATCTATGTTATTTGTTAGTAAAAGGCAAAGTTGACGCACAATAATAGGTAAAAACAATATAAAATGATGTATAATTTTCGTTCATAAGCCGCGTCAACAATACCCCCACTCTTAAACCTTGCTCGTCCTCGAGTAAGTAAAAACTTAAAATATGGTTAACTTATGAACTAAAATCAAATAATCAAACTAAATTCATACTCTCAATATTTTTCAGTGTTTGGATCTACAAATATAAAAATAGATAGATATTCATGTAAGCATATCCCACAATGTATGATAAATGAGATCAAACTTTATCACAAATGAATCTCCTTCTTTTCAAAAATTATTATTTCGACAAAGTTTTCAAGGATCAAGATTATATAAAGCCCAAAACTCCACTCATCTTTCTAGTCACTCAATATGTGGCTAAAAACTATCTCATAATCATATTATATATGTGTAGGCTTATATCTGGAGTTTTCGGTAAGGATCCTAATCAAAATTTAATCTCAATATATTATCAAACTAGGAAAAGGATCTGCTGGTTTTACTGAGATTTCTCAAAAAGGTCATGGAAAATAAATTGATGAAAAAGATAAAGAAAAATTATATAGAATGGTGGACATATGCAAATAAATCAATGATTTCAAGGCACAAATGAAGTCCCTGATATCGGATTGCATATGGTTGGAAAATTTTCTGGAGTATATATATTGAATAAACACCAACTTTCATATAAAAGATTTTTGAGGGGCATAAATATAATATATATTTTTATTCCTAATTCTACTGCGGCCACTTGGCTTTTTTTTTTCTTTTCTCTCTCTTTTTTTTTTTCAATTTTCGACCACTTGGTCTTCTCTTTTTTTTTTTCTTTGCCTCCTCAAAAACTTTATAAAAATTTTAATTTTAAAATAAGCTTTCCTCCCCCACTCTTGAATAATACTCATCCTCGAGTATTTTAACTTTTTGGAACAGGGGTCCAGCTGAAAAATAAACTTAAGATATACTCCAGAAAACAAATAGGTTGTGGTAAGGATAGATATATTTTTGACGATATTTTGGTTTCAGGAGGGATATCCAGCGAAATTTGTATTTTCTCCAATGTAGAGATATACAATGCATGGATAAAAAGGCTAGCAAATGAAAAGATAATCAAATATGAATGACCAGCTTTGAAATCTCAAACCCTAGATTCAAATCCTAATTCAATTCAATCAAGAATTAAATTTGATCAAACTATAGTGTATTATATAATATAAGGCTCTAAATAGGAAGGGCTTATATAAAATAATCACAAGAAAAACTTTGATCATAAAAGTTTATAAAATAAAATCATCATTTTTTTTAAAAAGGAGACTCAATATGATAAATCTGAAATCAAAATATTAATATCATATGGGTCTTTATGAAATATCAAATCTATCTCATATATGCAAATCAAAATTCAAATTTAAGTGCATTAAATTGAGAGCATAAACTTAGTCTAATCAAAAGACTTTAGAACACAAATTAACACAAGTTTTATTCAATTAAACAAAGGAGGTGATACATGACTCAAATAAAACTCAAATTAACTCGAATTAAACACTCATAATTATACAAAATATATAAAATAAGAGAAATTAAAATAAATTCGAAATTAAAATAAAATAAAAAAAAAGAAAAAGAAAATCAAACCACTAAGAGCTTCACTCTTGATTGCCTTGATTGTTCTGGTCCCACAGCCTCAGGTTGAATAATTGCTCCTCAATATTCTGAGTGTTTTGCTCGTACTGTTGTAAATTTTCCCGAACATGATCAAGAATACCATAATTTCTTGCCGTCATTGTCTCAATGCCATAATAAGATCTGTGTGGCATCTGCTGAGCTGCAATGAAATCTGGATCGTAGGATCTTGCATTTCTAGGAATAAAAACTGCAGGTGGAGGAATATTCCCTAATGGCTGAAATACAGGAGTAGAGGTTGGATCATAAGAGCTAATGGGTCTGACTTGATAGACTGGCCCTTGTGATGAACCTGCTCCAAACTGACTGCTAGGAAACTGTTGATTAGGAGTAGTCCAAGCGTCCCATTCTGATGATGTTTGCTGACTTGGTTCTTCCTCAAACATAAACTTCTCCAACCAATCAGTTTTATTCTGAATAAACAGAGACAACCTTCTATCTGGGATTCTAAACTTGGTTTTAGCCACATAAAATCCAGTAGATGAATTCCCAAAAATGTATTTCCCTTTCTTAAGGGAGTTTTCATCTATACTAGCTGGTAGCACAGTGTATGCGGGGCTAGAAACCAAATTGGGTATCAGTGAGAAGGCAATCACCGTAAGATAATGTCCATATCCCAATAATCCGGTTGCTCTATTTCTCTGGACTATCCAATGATTAATCATTGCATTAATGGGATTAGTCCAAGTAGGTTGACACAGTGCAATATATAGCCATTTCAATTCAGCAATCTGCACCTTAGTGTCATCCATCCTTTCCAAAACTCTTACTGTCATGAATCTATGAATGATGCGAAGGATGGGGTTGATAATTTTCATTCTCTCCTTTGAATGTCCACTAGCAATACGCAACCAAAAATTCTCTAGTGTAGTATTATCAACTTCTATACTTTCTGGTGCATTAGTGTGGAATCCAAATAAAGCTCCAACAGTTCCAAAAGAAATATCAGTCCAGTTTTCCTTAAGTCTAAACCTTAAAGTGCTGATTCCATCAGAAGACTGAACTATATCCATAGTAGTCATAATCTCTAGTGCTAAGTCACTCTGATAACTAGCACTAATATGAATGAAAGGACTCCAGCCAAGATTAAGGAATGATTTCTCTATACTTGAATCAAAGTTTAGAACTTTCATGAAATCATGATCTAAATCAAGATTGGACCTAATCCTTTCTTTGCAACTGTTGTACCTTTGCTCTTCTATAGCTGAACGGAGAGAAAATCCTTCTGAAGAATACTTCCACTCTTCATCATCATCATCATCATCAATGTTCATCGGTTGAGGGACTTGACTTTGAGAACGAGTGCGTGGCCTCCTCACCGGCTCCATGACATCTTCTACTTCAACAGAGAAGCGAGAAGAACATCCTCTCAATCCTTGATCCCGACGGAGACTCTGCTCAGAACCGGAACTCCCCATCTCAGAGACAGAGTGTCTCCTTGATGAAAGTCTTGATGAATCGTCGTCTTGGGGTTGAGAGCTGCTCCTTGATGAAGAACCCTTGAAAGTCTTCTTGATGAAGCTTGCCGCCTTCTTCATCTTCTAAACTCTTCCTCTCAAGAACTCTCAAGAACTACTACTCTTGCTCTTCTCTCTCGAAATACTGGCTCTGGAATGGTTTCTGGGTGGTGAAGATCATCAACAAAGGTCTGGAATTTATAGGCAAGGCTGGTGCTGAAAGGGGAGGTGCATCTGGTGAAGGCTCTACTGAGGTCGGCCGACCAGGGGGGGTGTGGCTCGGCCGAGCTGGCCTTGTACTGGCTCTGCTGGGTCTCCTCCTTCTCATGCAAGATGCCCATTGGATTCCTGATACTTTTGGATAGCTTCTACTGCAAGTTGAACGTCGTGCATGCAGCTTTGGACAGAAACTTCAATCAACCATAAGTTTGTCCCCTTGGATGTTTCTTCATCATGGCTATCCTAAAAAGTTTTAATCTTATCCTATTCCTATGTCTTGGCTGGTTGCTACAAGATCAAAAGAGGATCCAATGTTGCCTAATTAATTAATTTTTATTTGGTTGATGTTAATCTTCACTAATTCTAGTCCTTAATGCGTATAAGCAATATAAATATCCCTACTACTGTAGGTTTAATAATTTCAGCACACAAAAAGATAGAATTAATTTTCATATTAAAGATTATCCCTATTTAGCATATTGAAAATTAAACCTATGTTTAAAGTTTTTATTAAAAACAAATGTTCGGTTAATCAACCGATTTAATTTCAGAATAAAGATAGTCACTCAATTCATTAATTGAATTGAATAAACTAACTTCAATTCTTTAGCGTGGCTTAGGTTAAACGCCTAGTTTTTGAATAAAATTAGAGAGATGATTTTTGAAATTCAAACAATATAGATAAAATCTAGAAAAACATATCTACTCTAATTTTTATTTAAAAACCGAATAAAATCGAACCAAATTTAAACCGGCAAAGTCTTCGTGGTTTTCAAAATTTAGATAGCTACGTAAGTGAGAGTAGCTATCTTATCCTATTTAAATCTAAAAACTTTAAATTAAACTAACTCAAACTTTATTAATTTAACTAATGTTTAACAATAAAGTTTTGACTCAATTTAAACTAACTCAAATTAAACTAAAAACTCTAAATACCTGGGTTGCCTCCCAATAGCGCTTGAGATGAGTCCTTCAGCCCAACTTCAAATCTTTACTGTCCAATGTCTTGTGTAGACACTGCAGACGAGTCTTCTTCTTCAAGCTCCGTCCTCTTCAATTGATTGGCAAACTTCAAACTTCGGACGAAATTTGAATGAACTTGATTCACCATTGATGTTGAACTTGATTTCTCCCTTCCCCACATTAATAGTGGCTTGAGCAGTCCTTAGGAAAGGTCTTCCAAGTATCAGTGGTGATCTCGAGCTTGCTCCCATCTCCAGAATAACGAAGTCAACTGGTACAATATTATCTCCAATCTTCACTGGCACATCCTCAGCTACTCCTTCTGGATATCTCACTGAACGATCTGCTAGCTCCAGACACATGGATGTAGGCTCTGGTTTGGGCAGCTTGAGTCTATCGAACACTGACTTCGGCATCACACTAACACTTGCTCCAAGATCGCACAAAGCCTTATCAATGTTGAGTACACCAATAGAACATGGGATGGTGGGGCATCCCGGATCTGCCATCTTCTGTAAAGGGACATCCATTATGGCTGCACTACACTCAGTCGTCAGCTTGACACACTCAGATGGCATTTCTCTCTTGTTAGCTAGTATATCCTTGAAGTACTTGGCATAAGTGGGTACTTGAAGTGCATCCAATAGTGGCATGTGGATATATAGCTGCTTGATCACTTCAATGAACTTGTTGAAATGCTCATCCGTCTTGCTAGCTCGAACTCTACACTTTCCTGGTAACACTCTTGTGTCGTCTACTGTCACTTCTGGTTCGTCTTCACTCTCTTTCTCTGCTTCCACTGAACTGGCAATTTTTGTAGTCAACTCTGGGTCTCTAGTCTCTCTCCCGGATCTGGTAGTAACTGCTTTGAGTGACTCTTTAGACTGTGGCTGTCCTGGCAACTTTCCTTCATTTTTGTTTGGGAGATGCTCTGCTAACTGAGATAGTTGATTTTCTAAAATCTTCATCATCCCCATGAGCTGTTGATTTGAACTTCCCACAGTAGTGATCTTGCCATCAATGCTTTCTAACACTTTGTCTACAGCCTTGAATTTTGAGTGTGTATCCTTGTTGATTTTAGCTTGCTCTTCCATAAAGTCCTTGAGCTGAATCCGCAGAGGAATGACATTCTGAATAGCTGATCCGGCAGTGAACTGTTGTTGTCTATTTTGTCTATAATTGGACGGGGGAATCCAACCTTCCTTCCTGGCATAGTCCAAAGCCTTAGCTTCCTCCGGACACCTCTCACTTGAGTGACCATACTCTCCACACTCTTCACAAGTCATCATGTAATCTGTAGACTTCACTTCCTCTGCTCTGCCACTTTCCATCTTCTCGAACCTCCTCATTAGTGAGTCGATTTTTCCACCAAGGATCTCCATCTTGTCTACCTCCAGCACACTCTTCGCTGTTCCAGTGGAAGTATGCTGCTCCAGTGAGGTAGGCGTCACTCTATCTGCTCCCCATGCTCCATTCTCTGCAATCTTCTTGAATAAGGCTTCGGTCTCAGTGGGTGTGAGACTGAGAATTGATCCTCCGGATGATGCATCAACTTGACCTCTGCACACTGCGTTGAGTCCTCCATAGAATTTCTGAATTATGTCCCAATTCTGAAAATTGTGATGAGGGCATGCTGACACATAATCGTTGAATCTCTCATAAGCTTCACTGAATGTCTCAGTGGGGTACTGCACAAATGTTGAGATCCTGTTGCGCAAAGCTTGAGTCTTCCCTGGTGAGAAATACTTGGCGATGAATGCTTGTAGTAGACTCTGCCAGTTGCTCACTGTCTCCTCTGGTAGTGTCGCCAACCACTGGTGTGCTTTCCCAATCAGAGAGAATGGGAAAAGTCTTGCTCTGATCTGGTCGTCAGTGACTCCTTCAACGTTGAATGTGTTGCAAATCTGCAAGAACGTCTTCAAGTGGTGATTTGGGTCCTCCTTTCCACTGAATGGTTGATTCTGCACCATGTTGATCACTGAGCTCCTGATCTCAAATGCTCTGGGTGGTGGTGCCAAGTCTCTGATCTTCAAGTCTGCTGATGTTGGCACACACAGCTCCATAAGCTTCTTCTCTTGGTCTTCCATCTTCGGCAGAGTTTCCTCTTGTTTCCGAGAAAATTTGGCAGAGTTTCGGCTCTTTCTCAGCAGTTTTTCTGGATCATCCACATAATTAGATGGTTTATTGGATCGTGGTCCATCCATTCCTGCTCAGGTTAGTGGCAGAAAATATATACAAAGCAAAAATAATTCTACAAAATTTACACTAAACTAGTCCTGAATCCAAAAATTTAAAAACAAAATTTAAATTCAGAAAATAAAGAAAAATAAAAAATAAAAAAAATAAAATAAAAAAAATGGCGCAAGAACAGTAATAAATAAAAATAACATAAATAAAAATAAAATAAAATTATTGCGCCTAAAAGAAAATAAAGAAAATAAATCTAAATGCATAAAAGAAATAAAACTGAATTTAAATGCTAAATACATACAACAAACATAAACTCTAATTAACTAGAACCCTAATAATTAGTTTCCCGGCAACGGCGCCAGAAAAGCTTGTTGACAGCACTTAAGCATGGCAAACCTTATACTGCAAGCGACAGTATCGTGTGTAGCTTTTCCCTATGATGAGTATCGTAGGTTTATGTCAATCCAAGGAACGAACTAATCGTGATCTAATTAACAAGAGTTTATGCGAAAACTAGGGTAAAAAGGATATCTAATCTATTTCTAAACCAATCCTTAAACTAAACCAATCCTTAGCCTAATCTAGTAAAAGAGATAAACTAAACTATATATATATAAGATAAACAATTAGAAACATAATTAGAACTCTAATCAAAGGGTATTAACTAGGTTCTAATCAAGCTCTAATCGGATCCAAAGCATACGATAGATAAAGTTTCACAACGAGATTAGAGCAGCGAGATAACTAGTAGATCAAGGCAAATAAGCATGTTCAAGCACATCTATCATAGCATAATTAAATCATGATCAATCAATCTAATCCCCTAGATCGGCTCAACCTTTCCCCGGGCTCCACTGTCACTGGTAACCAGGTAATCGACGAAGAACTTTCAACAGGCACGTAATTAGAGAATGCACTTCCAATTACTTTTATTTGGTCTAATAACATAATTAGAGCAACTAGCACTTCTAATCACCATGATCACAAGAACTAGACACAAAACTATATTACTAGTAAACTAGATCAAAGATCAAGAACGCTAGATAAACATCACCCTTAATGACATGGTCTAATCAAGATGCATCTAGACATAAACTTAATTACAGCTAGAACAACCATAATTAGAACAAGAATATGATAATTAGACAAGAACAATACTTCATTAATTAACTGTATCATAATTACAACCATGATCATACCTTCCCTTGATGATACAATTAGACCTCCGGATCTAGACAATTAGAGAGCCGTGCAAGGCCTCTAATCACCTCTAGAGATTAGAAGAAGATCTAAACCTAGACTAGAAACTCGACCCTCTGCTCTCCTCTAGTTGTGTCCCTCAAGTCGTCGTCTTGTCGCCTTGATAATGAATTGGATGCCTCGACCAGGGGCTCAGCTTCGCTTTAAATACCCTGGAGAAGACGTGGCCGAAAAGGAAACTGAAACCGACATACGGAGTCCTGGGGTCGGCCGACTTGGGGGGGTATGGCTCGGCCGACCCAGGCCCTTCCAGCCTCCTCTAGTTTCCATCTTTCGCGGGCTTCGGGATAACCTTCATATAAATCTTCGTGGAGTCCTTTTCGGACTCTAAACCTTCTAGATTCTTCTGTATCCCGAGATCTTGTCGAGTCTTCTAGAATTAGGCTTCTTTTGATGGGTCTTTAATTGGGCTTCTTCTTCCGTTATTGAATAATATTCAGAGGTCTTTTTACTCGAGGTAGACTTTGATGAATTTTGCTTAAAATTGGCCCAAAACCTGCAAAAATTACAAGTAGACTATTTCCAAGACAATATTGCAAAATCCACAATAATCTATGTTATTTGTTAGTAAAAGGCAAAGTTGACGCACAATAATAGGTAAAAACAATATAAAATGATGTATAATTTTCGTTCATAAGCCGCGTCAACAGTCGGTTTAGCTAACTTAGCCGTGGGAGAACTGAGGGCACTTTAGGGATAAAACTTCCTCAGTTTTTCGATGTTCCATGCGTTGGTGAGGACATTGCCGTCAGAATCTTTGAGCTTGTATGACCCTGGCCGCAAGACTTGGGCGATGATGTACGGTCCTTCCCATGGCGAAGAAAGCTTGTGCTTGTCTTTAGTGGCCACGACTCTTCGTAGCACTAGGTCTCCTACGTTGAAGGACCTGCTGCGGACCTGACGGTCGTGGTAGCGTCGTAGGTCCTGCTGGTATTTAGCCGATGTGACGACGATCGCGTCCTGAGCTTCGTCAAGGAGGTCGTTGGCGAGTTGAGCGTCTGTTGCGTTCTGTTCATCGTCGTAGGCCTGGACCCTTGGGGATCCGTACTTTGGGTCGTAGGGAGCACTACTTCGGCGCCGTATGCGAGAAAAAATGGCGTACAACCAGTTGCTCTGGATGTCGTCATCCGTAAACTCCATAGGACCGCTGGTAGCTCGGCGGCCCATTGGGATCCGAATTTCTTAAGCCTGTCGAAGATTCGGCGCTTGAGGCCTTGTAGGATCATACCGTTGGCGCGCTCGACCTGACCGTTGGTTCGTGGATGCGCCACTGCGGCCCAGTCGATCCTGATGTTGAACTTATCGCAAAACTCGAGGAAACTTCGTTCGGTGAATTGCACGCCGTTGTCGGTTATGATGGAGTTTGGTACTCCGAACCGATAGAAGATGTCACGGTAGAAAGAAGCCACGTCCGCGGCTCTGAGTGCCGCGATGGGTTTTGCTTCGATCCACTTGATGAACTTGTCGATGGCGACGAGCAAATGGGTGAAGCCCCCGGGTGTGCTTCTAAGAGGACCGACCATGTCTAGGCCCAATACCACGAAGGGCCATGTTATGGGAATGGTCTGGAGGGTTTGCGCCGGCAAGTGCATCTACCTGGCAACAAATTGGCAGCCTTCACAGGTTCGCACGACCTGCTCAGCATCCGCCATACCGGTTGGCCAGCAAAAGCCTTGTCTGAAGGCTTTGCCGACCAAGGATCTGGGAGTAGCGTGATGGCCGCACGTGCCACTATGGATGTCGTCGAGGAGTTTTCTTCCTTCATTGATCGGGATGCATCTCTGCTTTATCCCGGAGGCACTTTTCCTGTACAGCTTGTCATTGATGAGGACGAAGGACTTGGCTTTGCGGGCTAGGCACCTTGCCTCGGTCGTGTCTCCTGGTAGATTGCCGGTGTTGAGTCTTGTGATGATGGGAGAGTGCCAGTCGGGGTCGCTGGTTGAGGCGACCAGCCCCTGGGCGTGTTCCTCTGGGTCAGTGCGCGCCTCTAGGCCGGCGGCGGGTGCCCTTTCTTCCGGATGCTCGACCTTGACTGACAGTTCGTAGTGGTCGGAGGAAAAGACTCCCTCCGAGACGGGCTCTCGTCCGGAGGCGATGGTCGAGAGTCGGTCCGCCTCCTTGTTGAAGCGCCTGTAATTGTGTTCGAGCTCGAAGCCTTTGAATCTCTCTTCGAGCCTATGCACCTCCTTGTAGTAGGCGCACATCCTTGGGTCTCGAGGTTCTGCTGCCTTCATGACCTGGTCCACCACGAGCTTCGAATCGCCTCGCACGAGGAGGCGTTTCGCCCCTACCTCCGCGGCTATTCGAAGCCCGTTGATGAGTGCTTCATATTTCGCCACGTTGTTTGTGGATGGAAAGTGGAGGCGTATCGAGTAGTGCAGATGGTGCCCTTGTGGGGAGGCGAGGACGATCCCGGCTCCGCTGCCCGTTTTGAGGTATGACCCATCGAAATACATGGTCCAGTATTCCGGGTCCTCAATGGGTGGAGGGGCCTATGCCTCCGTCTATACAGCAACAAAGTCGGCCAGCACTTGCGACTTGATGGCGGTCCTTGGCACGTACATTATGTCGAGCCCGTTGAGTTCGAGCGACCATTTGTCTATGCGGCCTGTGGCATCGCGGTTATGGACAATCTCCCCTAGGGGAGCGGTGGAAACGACCGTCAAAGGGTGTCGATCGAAGTAGTGTATGAGCTTCCGTTTGGCAATGAGCACAGCGTAGAGGAGTTTCTGTATCTGTGGGTACCGAGCCTTGGACTCGGATAGTACTTCGCTGCCGAATTACACCGGTCTTTGCACCTTGAGCGCACGACCTTCCTCTGCTCGTTCTACAACGAGGGCTGCGCTGACCACCTGCTCGCTGGCCGCGACGTACAGAAGCAAATTTTTGCCCAGCTAGGGAGCTACCAGTACCGGGGGCGTTGTTAGAAACGCCTTGATCCGATCTTGCACTTCCTGTGCCTCTGGGGTCCAGGAGAAGCGATCCTCCTTCTTGAGGAGCTTGTAAAGAGGCATGCTCCACTCGCCGAGCCTGGACACGAAACGACTTAGAGCGGCTAGGCAACCAACCAGTCGCTGGACCCCTTTTAGGTTTTTGATAGGGCCCATCTTCTGGATGGCGTCGACCTTCTCCTTGTTTGCTTCAATGCCCCGCTCGGAGACCATAAATCCTAAGAGCTTCCCCTTTGGGACTCCAAAGACACACTTCTCCGGATTGAGCTTGATGTTGAACCTGCGTAGGTTCGTGAAAGTTTCTGCTAGGTTGGCTATGAGGTCGCCGGACCTTTTGGTTTTGACGACTATGTCATCCACGAATACTTAAACGTTACGCCCTATTTGATCGACAAAACAGAGGAGCATACATCGTTGGTACGTGGCTCCCGCGTTCTTTAAACCGAAAGGCATGGACACGTAGCAAAAAGAGCCGAAAGGGGTGATGAAAGATGTAGCGAGCTGGTCGCTTTCCTTCAGCGCAATCTGGTGATAGCCAGAGTACGCATCTAAGAAGGAGAGTAGCTCGCATCCCACGGTGGAATCAACCACTTGGTCGATGCGTGGAAGGGGAAAGGGTCTTTTGGACACGCCTTATTCAGGCTCGTATAGTCGACACACATCCTCCATTTTCCATTCTTCTTCTTAACAAGTACAGTGTTGGCGATCCATTTTGGGTGGTGCACTTCTTTTATGAACCCTGCGGCTAAAAGCTTGGCGATCTCCTCCCCTATTGCTCTACGCTTTTCCTTGTCAAAGCGGCAAAGGCATTGGGCGACCGGTCTTGCGGACGGTCGGATATTCAAGGAGTGCTCGGCGACCTCCTGGGGGATGCCTGGCATGTCAGATGGCTTCCATGCGAAGACGTCCCGGTTGGCTTGGAGGAAGTCGACGAGCGCGCTTTCCTATTCCTTGGAAAGCGATGCCCCAATCCGAACCTTCTTGGTCTGGTCGGTGGGGTCCAGACTTATCTCCTTCATGTCCTCTGTGGCTTTGAACTTGCTCCCCTGGGCCCCGAGCCTTCCGAGGCACCCTGGTGACCGTCCTAGCGCGCTTCCTTGGGGCCCTGTGGCATGCCCTTCTTGAGGTCGGCCAGTTCCTTAGAAGCCACGAGCGATGCCGCGACCTCGCAGTTGGCCCGCTCGCATTGGTAGGCCGCCTTGAAGGAAGTGCCCACCGTGATGACCCCACGTGGTCTAGGCATCTTCAACTTGAGGTAGGTGTAATTGGGGACAGCCATGAATTTGGCGTAGCAAGGTCGCCCCAGGATCGCGTGATAGGATCTGGCAAAGTCGACTACTTTGAACTGCAATCGTTCGGTACGGAAGTTCGAGGGGTCGCCGAAGGTGATGGGCAGCGTGATCTGCCTGAGTAGGTAGGCCTGCTGTCCCGGGTTGATGCCGTGGAAGGGAGCGCTGCTTGGGCGCAGGTCTGTCCTAGGGATTCCCAACGCAACGAAGGTTTCGATGTACATGATGTTTAGGCCGCTGCCGCCATCCATGAGCACCCTGGTGAGGCGTTTGGAGCCGACGATGGGCTCCACGACCAGCAGGTACATTCCCGGATGTGGGATTTTGTCCGGGTGGTCGCTTCGGTCGAACGTGATTGGAGCCTCCGACCATCGGAGATAGGTCGGGACGGCAGGATCCGCGGCGCTTACGTCGCGGCTTGCTAGCTTGAGGCGCCGCTTGTCGCCGTATGCCTCCGGGCCGCCAAAGATCATGAGGCATCCGAATGGCTTGGGGAAGGCGTCTGTTGTGCCGTCCTTGGTCTCCGCCATCTGGGCGGCCTCTTCCGTCCTTGCTTTCTTCTGCGACGGTCCCCCGACGAACCGTTTGAGGAATTCGCATTCCTTGAGCTTGTGGCGCACCAGGAATCCGTAGTTTGGGCACGGTCCATCCATGAGCTTCTGGAAGTGCTCATTATTGCCTTTTGAAGGCTATTTGGGTGGTCGCTCGGCGGCAGCGACTTCGTTCTTCCCGTATTGGGGATGGTCGTCCCGGCGGCACTTGTCGCGACGGTCACGCCAGTCTCTTTTGGCACCGCTTGTGCCTTCGCCGTCCTCGCGGGAGGGCCTTCCCTTTCGAAAGATGACCCCGACGGCGTCCTCGCCGTCGGCGAACTTGGTCGCGATGTCGAGGAGGTCCGCGGTGGTCCTTGGCCGTCCACGGCCAAGCTCGTGGACGAGCGCCTCGTTGGAGGTGCCATACGTGAAGGCGCTCACGACGTCGGCATCGGTGACGTCGGGCAGCTCGTTCATTTTCTGGGAAAACCTCCGGATGTAGTCTCAGAGACTTTCCCCGGGCTTCTGCGTGCAGCCTTTGAGGTCCCATGAGCTCCCAGGGTGCTTGTACGTCTCCTGAAAGTTGCCTACGAAGACCTTCTTGAGGCCTTCCCAGTCATGGATTGTGTCATCAGACAGGTGTTTGAGCCAAGCTCGAGGCACGTCTCCGAGTTGGATGGGGAGGTACTGTATTATCAAGGAGTCATCCTTGATTCCCGCCATTCTACAGGCGAGACGGTAGTCCTCGAGCCAGACGGCCGGGTTCGTCATCCCGTCATACTTGGTGAGGTTCATAGGCGCACGGACTCGGTCGGGGAACTGCGCCTAGCGAATCGCACGATCGAACGCCTATGGGCCTAGGCCAGACGCGCCTCGTCCCCGTTCGTGCCTTGCATCGGGGGTGCGCGATTGGTTGGTGTTGCCTTTGTCCCTTCGATGAGCGTCGAGGGTATGCCGGGCGTCGCGCACATTGCCCAGGCGTCCTTTTATGGGCGCCTTCGTCTTTGTGGACGGGTATGTTCTCCCGAATGTTTCCCGCGACGTGCAGTCGGTTGTCTCGATCGACGTTTGGGAGGCCAGCTCATCCTGCTGTACTGCTGCCCTTTGCACAAGGTTGCGGAGATTTTGGAGCATAACCCGAGCCGCGGGCTCGGTGGGCTCCGGGATGGCCTGTAGCATCATTGCGGCGGCCGCGATGTTCTGGTCAGGGCGGGGGAAGTAGGGCGTCCCGTCGCTCCCCTAGAGGAGCTGGTTGTAGACCTCGCGGCCGCGAGGCCTGTCGCCCTTGTGCTGGCGGCAGCCCACTTCCTGATGGAGTTCATCGAGCCTTCGCTCCAGGTTGCCAATTTCCTTCTCCTTCTAGCAGAGTTCTTCTTCTCGCGCCACCACACGCACGAGCCGTTCGCGTTGATACTCCAGCTCCTGGCTAGGTGTCTCCCCATCCCCCCGTTGGCTGGCAGAGTTGCCACGAGGCATGCTTTCCCAAGGGTCACGGGAGCTTTTGCGCCTGGGTTGGAGGTTGACCCGCTGCTGGAGACGTCTCCCAGCAAGTCGTAAACTGAGGTCGGGAGGTGTCCCGCCATGGCCACCAGTGCCGGAGGGCGAGGCGCTTCCCCTTGAGGGGTTGCAGCGAGCCTATTACGGTGTCGCCTGGACACGGCAGCGTGCCTCTTGAGGCGGCGTCTCTCCGCCTTTGCTTCGGCGGTTGCTGGGGCACCCACTGGCTCACGCGGGACGTTGTCTTGGAGCTCTGCCATGGATGGCAGCGGTGGGTTCCCATGCAGTTGGGTCACCATGTTTGCGAGTGCGTAGAGCATTTGATCGCGTTCCTCGCCGGTGGGAGATGGGTGCTGGAGCGCACTGGCGCAGTCGATAAGCAACCCGATGTCGGGGCAAGCGGGCGCAAGGGGCTCTGCTTCCGCCATCACGACGTCACGGGGAGGTTCTGTGAGCCGGACACTGCTCATGCCCTGAGCGAGGGCATCGATAGTTGGGGCGGAGCCGGCGAGGCGCAGCTCGCCCGAGGTGGTGGCGATGAAGTTGAAGGAGCCAAAGGTGATGCGGCTCCCAGGCTCCAGGGCCTCACCGCTGGTGAAGATGTGTGACGGAGCCATCGGAGTGGTAAGGTCGCTTGATGCGCTGAGAAATCCCCTACCTGGCGCGCCAAATGTCGTGGTTCCGGGAACCGGGGTGACACAAACAGTAGTTTTATGGTTCGGTGGGGATTCAGCGCGGACTCGCTCCGAATGGTGAGCCGAGGGACTTGAGGCATTTATACTGGTTCGGGATTGAACTCCCTACGTCTAGTGGGGTGATGTTCTTGCTTGTATTGCTCTGGGGCTTGGTGTTCGGTGTTACACGGTGTGAGTGTGTCAAGCTTGTTGCCTTGTCCCCTTTGGCGAGCGCGTCCCTTCTTTTATAGATGCAAGGGGGAGCTTACAGCGCCTGAGGAGGCAAGGAGCCGGTAGAAAGAGGAGAAGCAAAAAGAAGAAAAAGATAAACTAACATGTGGGACCCTATTACAAAAAGTCTCCTCCTGGGCTGTCCTGGCACGCCTTCTGTACGTGCGGCCCCTGCACGCGTGACTCCTCCTAAGCTTCCTCGGCACGCCTCCCGCACGCGCGGTAGGGTCGCGTCCGTAGCCCTGTAGCAGCGCCGTGCCGCTCCTGTAGCGACGCCGTGCCGACTCCTGTAGCAACGCCGTCCTGGTGCTGGCGGTACTTGGCGCAGGGCCTCCCCCTCTTGTAGTCAACTGTGCGGTACAAAAGGGGGCGTCCCGTTCCGTCACTCCCCGCGGTCTGACATCTCCTCACGCATCATTCCTGAGGTGAGTCATGGGGTTAATTTAAGTGTCGTCCTGTCGCGCCCCGGGGGAAACACCTCCTAGTTTTTCTATGCCGCGAGTACAGGTGTGCGCCCGGTCAGAGGCGTGCACCCGCCCTGTCGCGCCGTGGGGTCCCATCAGTCGGGCCCGCGGCCGAACCTGCTCTCCTTAAGGAGGGGCTCGGGCGCTTCGTCCCGTACGATCTTCGTTGGCTTAGCTCGGCCGCCAGGCCTGGCCCGATCGTCCCGGGCGATGCTCGGTTGCCTCTGTTCCACCCGACCGTACAGGCCGAAGCTCGGGTGGGCCGCCTTGCGTTCGCGTTTGGCCCATGCTCCGCTAGGTCCTTCCTGGGCCTTTTAGCGAGAGCCATCTTTTGGGCTTTGCGACGGGCTGTGGGCCGCTTCATGTCGTGGGGGCTTCTAGTCATCCCCCTGTCACTATGCGGCTAACTTGAAACGGACAGTAAATTTGAAGACCGAAAAATTGATCGGGTTGAAAAACCATGATTACCATGTTATTATGGAGAGGCTTCTACCCATTATGTTTAGAGGCTACTTCAAAGATCAGTTATGGAGGATATTTGCTGAGCTCAGTTACGTCTATAGACAGTTATGCGCAAAGACAGTATCAAAGAGCTTGATGAAGAAGTTTGAGAAGGAAATTCCAATTCTTGTATGTAAATTGGAAATGGTGTTTCTACCTGGTTTCATGAATGTGATGCAACATCTATTGGTGCATTTGGCATGGAAAGCTTTGGTAGCCGGACCCGTGCAATGTAGGACCGAGACATGCGACTAGAGGGGGTGAATAGGAGCACTTGAAAACTCAAACTCACAACCCCCAAAGTGTGCTCTCACACAAAATCAACTTACCCGACACCGTCCACTGAACGGAAACGTATCGGGTGCTAAGCGGAAGCAAAAGCTACACTAACTGAGCCGAGACACTACACGTAGATGAATACGTACAAAAGAAAACTCTTGTCAACAAGTCACTCACATAGCCACTCCACACCTAAGTGCGTCTTGCTAAACAGTAGCAAGCGATGAGTATGGGCTAGCGGTGAATGACGCGCAACTAAGACGAAACAGAGAGACCGACACTCACTAACAAGACCTACACAAACAAGGCACTAAAACTAACAAGAATTTACCTTACTGAGCAAGGCTGCGTAGAATGGACGAGCTACTAACCTTAGGACTCACTAGAATAATTAAAGAAGAACACACGAGGGCACGAAATAAAACTAACGGAAACACCAAGAAACGAACCACACAAAACTGCGAGAACAAAGAAGAACAACAACAAAACACAAAACCTGAAAAAGAGGAAAAGGGATCGGACAAACCAGTAGCAGCGAACAGCACAAACACAACACGCTGAAAAACAACAAAGGACCTGACTGTCAGGTCATCTACCTAAAGCCTGACCGGACAACTTAAGCAAGGAAGAAAAACTGCACGCGCAAAACTGAAGACCGGACAATCAGAACCTAACACATTGGACAAACGACCTCACAAAGAAACCATAGAAGAGCACAAGCTGCAGCACACCAGCACCAGCAGTTCGGACAGTCAGGTTTGAGGGGATCGGACAAATAACCTGACTGTCAGGTCAGTTATTCGCGCGAGCCAAAACCTGAAACTGAAAAACAGCACGCGTGCACTTCAAAAACCGAACCAAAACCGGGTCAAACCTCAACGAAACTTCACAAAAATTTGCACGGATGATCCTAAGGATGTTCCCTAGCAAACTCCAAAAGATCCACTTGAAAAGATCAAGGGTTGCATGGGAATTGCAGATCTCGTGAGGTTGGTGAGTTGAACCCGAAAAACCGAGAAATGTCAAGAACGGCCCTTGCTCATGGTTGGATGATTCTAGCACTTGGATAGTGAGATGCACCACATCCTAGCAAGGCAAAATACCGGCAAAAGAAAGGTCTCATCCTTGGACAACACAAAACGAGCCAAAATCCAAGAAACGGGACCAAAAACGAAACTAGAAAAGGGGGAAAACAGGGAGGGACGAAATTGCTGCTCTAGGACATAGAATTTCTCAACAAGGAGCCTTGAATTGATCACACAATCTGAGTACACAAGTTCCCTAGAACCTACCTCCCATCATCCACCCACTAATGACGAGATTAGACTAAACTAGGCACTCATCCCCTAGCTAATCCTCTCTCTTTCTCTCTTTAGACCTTGGCTGCTAGGGTTAGGGAAACTAGGGTATGGTGGCTGCCAAGATGAGCTCCAAAGGAGCCTCTCAAGTCTATTTATACCCTAGGCCCTAAACGACACAATTACATTAAGGCTCCTACTCTAAAAATGCCCGAAGGGGGCCAAACCGAAAAGATACAATCGGACGACTACGATGACGGCTTGATCTTCTTCTTCTCCACGCCTCGCTTGGATGTGCGCCACGTAGCCAGTAGTCCGGAAGCTTCCCCCGGTTTTGAAGTCAGAAACCGGGAAACCTTATTTTGTGGGCTTCCTGGGCCGTGACTTGGCCCAATCTTCTATCTTGACGAGTTTCGGTCCACTCGCCAAGTCTTCGTAGCTTGGGTGGCGGTTTTGAGCCGAAGCCGCCAAAGCCTCCCTCGCACGTCTTCGCACCATGCACTCGGATTGGAGCACCACGGTGGCACCCGGCTTCTCCAGTCCATCGGAGTCGCCTCGCAGTCCATCGGAGGGCTTACAACACCGTTGCCGAACCGTCCCTCCGTGTACCGAGCTTCCATAGCCGACCGACGTCGAGCATTGCCTCTGGTCCATTGGAGGGCTTTTGCCTCAGTCCATCGAGGTCTTCATCATCTACCTCCAGCCCATCGGAGGACTTGAGCTCATTGACAATCACTCATCACACCAGGAGAGCAATGAGGCCGGTCCATTGGCTCTCAATCTCCCCCTTGATGAGTGCATTGTCAACACCTTCAACCTGTAACCTGAAATGGAACAAAGACAAGAGAAAAGCGTAAAACCAAAAAGAAAGGAAAAGAAAGAGAAATGCTCAAGCTGCTCAAAACCAAACAAAGGCAAAACACAAGGCAGCTTCAAGCAAAAGGAAAACAAAGCATAGGCTCCTCAAGACAGAGGCAAAAGACTCAACGCACCGATGCAAAGAGCATGCTAAAAGCTCAACTCCCCCTGAAATGCATCCTCACAAATGCAATATGAGTGCAAAGCTCCCCCTCAACTAAATCTCTCCCGAAGTCCTCCCCCTGTGTCCAATACTCCAAAATCTCTTCCCCTTGTTGACAATGGACACATCAAGGGTTCCTAGGACTCAACTCTCCCTGAAAATATGCCATGAATTGCAAGGAGTGCAACTGAAAGAGCTCAGAAGGGATGGAAAGCTAGTAATTACAAGTTCTAGAATACAGAGCAAGTGAGGACAAGGAAGCATGCAACAAGCTCAAATAAATCTATCTTACACATATCAGGAGCTAGCATGTTTTCAAGGTAGTTTAAAAGAAAGCATCACCAACATGAATTGCACCTAGCAAGATAGGCATGAATAGCAAGATGCTAGCAATGCATACAAGGTATGCTACTCTCAACCAGAGCATATACAACTAGCCATAAGCATTTTAGAGACTTGCAACTTTCAGATTTAAACATTTGTATCCATAAGCAAGTTCTTTTTATGCCAGGGGTTATTTACTTGTCTTTTGCCACTTCTTACCAGCCAATGCCAAGCCTAGGCTCAAAGAACCATCAGAAGCTTAAGACAAGGTTTTAGTCATACACAGCCTAGTCCAAGTTCATGTCAAAATGACAAGCAATCTCAAACTAGATCAGTGTGACAAGCAAACCCACTTAGATCTTTCTCACTCTAGCACATAAGACACCACTTGTAAGCATTTTGATTCAGATTGCAATTTAAGCAAGATGTCATAAAAGCTTAGGCATTAACTTAGCAAAGGCATACAACTAGCATATTCAGGGATGAAAAGATAGCATAGCATTGAACATTCCTACACATGCTAGGTAGCCAAATCAAGTGGTGATCATAGTTTTTGATTTGCAAAGAATAAAATGACTTAGCTCACAATTAGTATTCAACAGACTCAAGAGAGCTTAGCCAACCATGATCAAGCATGCATATGTACAATCTAGCACAAGCAAGTACTAACTCATCATTCCAAAAGAGCTCTAGTGCTAGTGAAGTGAAAATGCAAATGATACAATGAAATACATGATATGATATAATATGCAAAAGAAGCAAAAAGAAGTAAAAAACCAAATAAAATCAGAAACTAAACTACAGAAACTATCCCTGACTAAAAGAAATAGCACACTCCAAGCTCACCTCTCAAACGCGTAAAAGCGTCAAACTCTAGGGGCTTGGTAAAGATATCGGCTAACTGGTTTGCAGATACTACATAGATTAAGTCTATGTCCCCCTTCTCATAATGATCTCTCAGAAAGTGAAACCTCACGTCTATGTGTTTGGTTCTGGAGTGCAAGACAGGGTTCTTAGCTACAGAAATAGCAGAAGTAGAGTCAACTAGGAGAGGGATCCTACCAAACCTAAGGCCGAAATCACTAAGGGTGGCTTTCATCCATAAAAGCTGGGAGCAGCAACTAGCAGCAGTAACATATTCTGCTTCAGTTGTGGAAAGAGCTACACTAGCTTGCTTGCGGGAGGACCAAGAGACAAGAGAGGTTCCTAAAAGTTGGTATGTACCGGAGGTTGACTTGCGATCAATCCGGCAGCCGGCATGATCAGCATCTGAGAACCCTCTAAGAGACAGAGAAGAACCCGAGGAATACCAAAGACCAAGCTCAGGAGTGAATTTCAGATACCTAAAAATGCGCTTCACCGCTTGACGGTGAGAAGTCCTAGGAGAAGCTTGGTAGTCGGAGTCACGGGAGTAGCTCTTGCCCTTCTTGTAGTAGTCGTTCTTGTTGGGGCACTCGGCGATGAAGTGGCCGACCTCTCCGCACTCGAAGCATTTGGGCCGCTCGCCCTATTCTTACTCATCTGGTTGTCATAGGCGCGCTAAAAGAGACTAGACACCAGACATAGCTCCTCATCCCCAAGCGATGCCAACTGCTCCTCTGTCACAGACATTAAAGCAGAAAACGAGAAGTTGTGCATAAGGGGGTTAGCAACAGACTCACTAGAGGAGGTAGCCAAGGCTAGACTCTTAGAACCTGTACAAGCAAGGGAATCCCTCAACTTGTAATCTACTTCTATGGCCTTGAGCTTACTATAGAGCGCCTCTACTCCTATCGTATCATACCCTGCCGACTCAATGATTGAGTTTACCTTGATCTCCCATACTTTTTTGTCCAACGCATACAGCAACTTGACCGCCTGCTGATGATCGGTGTGTGGAAGCTCAGCGGGGGCACAGTTGATACGCAACTTGTTAATGATCGACTAAAAGCGACCAAACAAGTCATCTACTGACTCTTCCGGCTTCTGGACGAAATTCTCATATTCGCGCCGGTAAGTCTCCACAAGCCTAGCCTTAATCGTCGCAGTACCCTCATGGTGTGCACTAAGCAGTGACCATATCTCACGTGCAGTCTTAAGGTGACTCACTCTCTCATAATCCATAGGACCATGCCCGAAAAAGAGAAAGTTAATAGCCTTGGCATTCGCCTCATGCCGAGCCACGATATCCTGCGTAGTACGCTCAGCGGCTGGAAGCACCACAAAAGTTGTACTCTGAGTAGCATCCCATATGTCCTGACTCTGGCTAACAAGGAATGCTTCCATCCTACCCTTCCAGTAGGGATAGCCATCGGAGCCAAGGACGGGAATTTTCCCGGAGTAAGTCATCGTCGCTACGGTTTCGTCACCGGTTAAGGTATAGGAAACCTAACCGGCTCTGATACCACTTGTAGGACCGAGACGTGCGACTAGAGGAGGGTGAATAGGAGCACTTGAAAACTCAAACTCACAACCCCCAAACTGTGCTCTCACACAAAATCAACTTACCCGACACCGTCCATTGAATGGAAACTATCGGGTGCAAAGCGGAAGCAAAAGCTACACTAACCGAGCCGAGACACTACACGTAGACGAACACGTACAAAAGAAAACTCTTGTCAACAAGTCACTCACATAGCCACTCCACACCTAAGTGCATCTTGCTAAACAGTAGCAAGCAATGAGTATGGGCTAGCGGTGAATGACACGCAACCAAGACGAAACAAAGAGACCGACACTCACTAACAAGACCTACACAAACAAGGCACTAAAACTAACAAGAATTTACCTTAGTGAGCAAGGCTGCGTAGAATGGACAAGCTACCAACCTTAGGACTCACTAGAATAATTAAAGAAGAACACACGAGGGCACGAAATAAAACTAATGGAAACACCAAGAAACGAACCACACAAAACTGCGAGAACAAAGAAGAACAACAAAACACAAATCCTGAAAAAGAGGAAAAGGGATCAGACAAACCAGTAGCAGCGAACAGCACAAACACAACACGCTAAAAAACAACAAAGGATCTGACTGTCAAGTCTTCTACCTAAAGCCTGACCGGACAACTTAAGCAAGGAAGAAAAACTGCACGCGCAAAACTGAAGACCGGACAATCAGAACCTAACACATCGGACAAACGACCTGACAAAGAAACCAGAGAAGAGCACAAGCTTCAGCACACCAGCACCAGCAGTTCGGACAGTCAGGTTTGAGGGGATCGGACAAATAACCTGACTGTCAAGTCAGTTGTTCGCGCGAGCCAAAACCTGAAACTGAAAAACTGCACGCGTGCACTTCAAAAACCGAACCAAAACCGGGTCAAACCTCAACGAAACTTCATGAAAATTTCCACAGATAATCCTAAGCACCTTCCCTAGCAAACTTCAAAAGATCCACTTGAAAAGATCAAGGGTTGCACGGGAATTGCAGATCTCGTGAGATTGGTGAGTTGAACCCAAAAAACCGAGAAACGTCAAGAACGGCCCTTGCTCGTGGTTGGATAATTCTAGCACTTGGCTAGTGAGATGCACCATGTCCTAGCAAGGCAAAATACCGGCAAAAGAAAGGTCTCATCCTTGGACAACACAAAACGAGCCAAAATCCAAGAAACGGGACCAAAAACGAAACTAGAAAAGGGCGAAAAGAGGGAGGGACGAAATTGCTGCTCTAGGACATAGAATTTCTCAACAAGGAGCCTTGAATTGATCACACAATCTGAGTACACAAGTTCCCTAGAACCTACCTCCCATCATCCACCCACTAATGACGAGATTAGACTAAACTAGGCACTCATCCCCTTGCTAATCCTCTCTCTTTCTCTCTTTAGACCTTGGCTGCTAGCGTTAGGGAAACTAGGGTATGGTGGCTGCCAAGATGAGCTCCAAGGGAGCCTCTCAAGTCTATTTATACCCTAGGCCCTAAACGACACAATTACATTAAGACCCCTACTCTAAAAATGCCCGGAGGGGGCCAAACCGAAAAGATACAATCGGACGACTACGATGATGGCTTGATCTTCTTCTTCTCCACGCCTCGCTTGGATATGCGCCACGTGGCCAGTAGTCCGGAAGCTTCCCTCGGTTTTGAAGTCAAAAACCGGAAAACTTTATTTTGCGGGCTTCCTGGGCCGTGACTTGGTCCAATCTTCTATCTTGATGAGTTTCGGTCCACTCGCCAAGTCTTCGTAGCTTGGGTGGCGGTTTTGAGCTGAAGCCTAGCCTCCCTCACACATCTTCGCGCCATGCACTCGGATTGGAGCACCACGGTGGCACCTGGCTTCTCTAGTCCATCGGAGGGCTTACACCACCGTTGCCGAACCGCCCCTCCGTGTACCGAGCTTCCATAGCCGACCGACGTCGAGCATTGCCTCCGGTCCATTGGAGGGCTTTTGCCTCAGTCCATCGAGGTCTTCATCATCTACCTCCAGTCCATCGGAGGGCCTCTAGTCCATCGGAGGACTTGAGCTCATTGATAATCACTCATCACACCAGGAGAGCAATGAGGCCAGTTCATTGGCTCTCATGCAATACAGGTGGATGTATCCTATAGAAAGAGGATTGAAAAAGCTCAAGGCCACTGTTCGCAACAAGGCTAGAGTCGAGGGTTGTATTGCTGAGTCATTTGCCCTTAAAGAGATATCACACTTCTCAAGCAAGTATTTTGCCCAACGAAACAATGTGTTTGCGCCTACACTGCGAGTTCAAATGGAATATGAAGCACCACAAGGCAACCTTCAGATTTTCAAGCACCAGGGTAAACCAGTTGGATCTAGTACTGTACGTCACTTGGAAGAATCTGAGTTGAACCTGTTGTTGTTGTATATGTATAGCAACATGGACGAGACAATTGAATATATCCAGTAAGTGATCATTGTAATTGTGTCGACGTCCATCCATTTTTCCGTCTCATGTCTATCTTTAATAATCTGCATGAAATGAATTTGTGCAGATTATTTGACGACGAATGTTGAAAAATCTAATTCTGTACCCATACACACAGTTGGAAAATATGCAACGTGATGGCTTCAAAGGTGGCCCTAACTTCGTGCAGTTAATTTATCATGTCAACCTTTATTTCCATTCATAAACTTAAGCTTGGCCCACGAGGTTTAATGCATGTTTTAATTTTGTTTGTATAAGCATTTGCCAATAAAGTGCACGAGGATTTGAAGCAACTCGCACATACTTATGTGACCGCCAAGAACTACAGTCTCTATGATGTTAATAGATACCGCTTCCGAACCGCGAAATTGGAGAAGAGTAGACCATTGGTAGCCCCTGTCAACAGCGGAGTGATGACAAGTGCATATGATGCAAATGATAAACTAGTGAACTATTACGGTGTTCTTCAAAACATCGTTGAGCTTGTCTTCAGCGGTCCTAAGGAACTAAAAGTTGTTTTTTCCGAATGCGACTGGTTCGGTCCGCGTAATGGGACTCGTGTTGACAAGTATGGGATGGTTAAGGTCAAGCATAGTTCTAGACTTCCAAGCCGTATTAACAGTGTTGTCCTTACAAATCAGGCAGAGCAGGTGTACTACCTCTCATATCCTCACCCAAGCTTAAAGGCTTGGTGGGTTGCATTCAAAGTCAACCCACAAGTGTGCCCTCCTGAAAATGTTGATTACATGAGTACTAACATAGAAAACGATGACTATGATGTGTTTCAAGAAAAAGGGCAATTAGACAAGTATGGCATGAATCAAGACATAGGACATAGATTCTATGTGGCTGAAGGTGAAGGCCTTGATAATTTAGGTACTGATACAAGAACACTAGTTGAGGAACCTAGATCAAAACGCAAACGACCTGTCGTTGTCAGGAAATCGATACGAATTCAACGGATGCAAGAGCGTCTCAATAAGCAACGAGTCAATGAAGCATCATCAGATGCAGACGACTTTTGATAAGTATATTTCTTACACTTTTCATTCAGTACTGACATATCTTTGTGCATATTATTGAATTACATATTTGTTACACTTTTCATTCAGTACTGATATATTTTTCTTATTTTGATGAAATGATGCAGATGATGTTCAGGCATAGGTTCTCGCGGACGAAGAGTAAGGGTTCCAGTGAGGACACCTCGAGTGGTGGCCTTTTTCAGGGCACCACCCAGAGCCGACACAGGAAGGAGCAGCTGCTTGGTTGTTTACAGGCACAGGCACAGGCACAGGCACAGGCACAGGCACAGGAGGTGCCTATGGCAGCACAGGAGCAGGCTGAGGAGCAGGCACCACAGGAGCAGGCTGAGGAGGAGGCACCACAGGAAGAGGTTGAGGAGGAGGCACCACAGGAGGATCCAATGGGGGAAGGCGATGTTGCTGGTGGTTCTTCTTCCGTTAGGCGATTTAGGTATTATTTGTGTCAGTTTCTATATGATTTTTTTCTATCTACCCAATTATTTCATCTAAATTCAATTTGATTTGTTTATTTAGGTTTTGGAGCTACAATTCTGTCCCGAAGAGACTGGCTAAAAGGATGCTCATCAGGCCTCGTGCAGAATGGTAATGCTTCTTGTCTTGCTGTGCTAAATAACTATCTTGTTTATCCATGTGAATTTGATTGCATTTTTTAACATGTTTTGCTTAATGTCTATCTTATAGGCAATGGGACGGTGTAGGAAGACGTTCTAAGGTGAATTCGATGTTAGGGGCCCTCTGCCGCTACTACTACCCAGGCATGGTTGAGGTCGATGGCGAGCGGCAAGCAACTGAGCAGTGGTCCCATTGGCGTCTCAAGGAGTATGTCCGACCAAATGAAGGTAGTAGTGTAGGGGGTAGTAGCGAAGGGGGCAGCAGTCAAGCTCAACGGAGAACTTGTCAGTCAGTTGTGTGGGATGAATTCTGGATGAGTTTTTTTCCATATGTTTATCAATGAATGAATCATTCCATCACATGAACACATAGTCTAACTTCAATTATCTATTGATATGTAGTTGAGGTACAGTTTGGAAAATGAGGATGATATAGAGGTTCTACGGAGCGTGAGAAGGCACTTTTGTAGGGCAGCTGAGAAGGTCATCGATGATGCCTTCTACAATGCATGGATTTCGGCCGTATGCCAGTACTACAAGAGGATAAAGGGTAAGAACATGAGCAAGGAAAAAGGGGCTAGTCAGATTTACCTCACAGAGCAACAGTACCTCCAAGTCTCTGTTAATTGGATCGTGAAGGACATGGAAGCTTGGAGGTGGTTGGCAAAGAAATGGTCTACACCTGAATGGATTGCTTCCTCAAAGTCGCACCGACAAAAACCGAGGGAAGGCAGCACTGGGGCATAGGTTCGGCGCTGATGGACACTACAGTCTTGCGAGACGCATGGTAAGAAAATATATCGTTCTCCTTGCATATTATTCAATTTCATTTCGCTTGTCTAGATTGCATGTCTTAACTCAACATTAATTACATGCAGGAACATGAAAGTGGTGTGCCACTAAGTTTTATGGAAGTTTTTGTTCGTGGTCACCGAGGCCCCGATCCAACGAACCCTGAAGTGTTATGCACTGAGGCGGCAAGAGAGAAAATGGTAAACCATGTTTATACAACATGTATTCAGTTGCAAGATTTGACTCTGACTATGTTTTCTTTCTCTATTTGTAGATGGCATATGGGGAGGAAATGACTCAGCGTCATGGGCCTGACTTTGATTGGCGGCAAGCAGAGGTAGACGCTGAAGCATTGCATGCAAGTGGCGGGGGAAGAAGGCATGGCAGGTGATACAAATTTGATTGCGTCGATGTGTTCATGAATCGTGACTGTGTGTGCAGGTTGGCCTTTGTAATTAAGGGCTATTTTTGAGTTTGCAGGTATGCCTTTGGCACCGGGGTTGTAGACTACGACCAGAGTATATCTCGAGCAAGAAGATTGGGTTCGTCATCTGGGAGTTCTCGCTCCTCAAGGGGCTCAAGATACCCAGGCAGAGGAGGAGGCTCGTCAGGCAACACAAACGGTCGAGCGGCTGACAAACATGACAACCTACATGGCTTCTTACTTTCAGGTAGTTTGTTTATCAAAACACGCTTCAATTTGGGTTGTTATGTTGCGAATCTAACATTTGATCTATTTGTAGGATATCACAGCTCGATTGAGACCCGACGTGAACTTGCCACCCTTTTGCCCTCCTCAAATGTCTCCGCAGCAGGTAAAGCTAACTAATCTCTTCACCAATTCCATATTAAGCAACTCTTACGAAATTATTCCGAATGATTTTTGGTCTCATAATTAACTTATGCAGGGGTCGACAAGGTGGGTGCCACCACCCCAGGGCTCGGAACCACCTCCGGGGAGGACGATGGTACCCCAGGGCTCCCAGCCACCTACAGGGTGGACGATGGTACCCAGGGCTCCCAGACACCTCCGGGGTAGATGGCACCGCAGGGCTCTCAGCTAGCTTCGGGGTGGATGGCACCGCAGGGCTCTCAGCCACCTCCCAGTTGGATGGCACCGCAGGGCTCCCAGCTACCTTTGGGATGGATGACACCCCAAGGCTCCTAGCTACCTTCGGGGTGGATGTCAGCTGCTGCACCACACTTCAACCCGTGGATGCAATCACCTCTTCAGCACTATGGATCACAGGTATATATACAAAAGTAGGCAAACTTAGTAGAAGTTAGTGAAACTTAGCATAATTTAGCGAAACGTAGCAAAATCTACCTAAAACTAGCAAAACTAGATAAACTTAGCAAAATCTTGCAAAACTAGCTAAACTTAGCAAAATCTATCTAAACCTAGCAAAACTAGCTAAACTTAGCAAAATCTAGCTAAACCTAGCAAAATTAGCTAAACTTAGCAAAATCTACCTAAACCTAACAAAACTAGCTAAACTTAGCAAAACCTAGCTATACTTAGCAAAATCTAGCTAAAGTAGCCAAACTTAACAAAACCTCGCAAAATCTAGCTACCCTAGGCCAACTTAGGAAAATCTAGCAAATTTCAGCTAAACCTAGCCAAAATCTATCTACACTAAGCGGTTTGAGTTTATTTTGTAGGGTTCTGCCTCACGCCCTCATGGCCCAACTCCAGATGCGGAAGGGAATGATGACTTAGCGGGTTCCGGAGGAGCGAGCGGCCACAACTCTCAAAGTCCGCAGGAGTAAGCTGTGTGGCGCTGCATGGGTATGCATGGATCAATGGACTTTGTATGAACCTATGTATTTTGAATGGTTGAACTTGCTTTTGTCGAACCAATATGGACTATATGGTTGATGGGTATGTGTGGATCGATGGACTTTGTATGAAAATATGTCTTTGTGATGCGGATGTGTGATCTGGACATATTGTATTCTTTGAATTTCTGTGATTTTCTGTGAATTAAATGGGGCTGGTTTTTGGGGAGGGGGCCTGGGCTTAATTTCGTCAGCAACATCATCATCACACCATCAGAGTTGACTCGTTGCTGTCCGGCTGCAGCACAATGTGCTCTCCTCCTGCTGCTGCTCAAGGTCTCCCTTCTTTCTCCACGCCTCACATTTCAATGGCGGTACAGGACGTTCCAGAGGATCCCCTGGCTACCTGCTACAATGTGAGCGGCCACGACGTCGCGGTGAGTTTTGACGGCGGCGCCAGGATTGACCTGCTCCCGTCGGCAATATTGTGGGTCACAGGCGACTTAGGCTGAAACCAACGGGTACCCCATATGGGTGTTCCAAAATTAAATGCGACACTGTTACATGTTACAGCATTGTAGACAGAGAGAGGTAGTTGGAACAGTAGATAGGGACGAAGGATGGGGGAGCTGCTAGACTCAGCCTCTGCGGCTTGCTTCCCGTTTCTGCCTATCAATGTAGCTTCGCCAAATATCAATGCCATAATCAGCACCATACAACAGAAGGTGTACAACATTAATTGTGTTCGACATTGCTGGCGACAGAGTTGGGATCGGAGCGAATGGATGCGTCTAATAAGACTATGTGCAGTGGGATGCGTATAGAGATTGGTTATACACTGTAGCGATACTGTATGCAGAAAAAAATGGTTGAAACAGCAATGCATTTATGCATCATAGTGCACGTGGTCCTAGATCAAGATTCAAAAGTTAAGAGACAAGCCTAACGAGAAATGAAAAAATTGGAAGCACAGCTATCTCAATTACTAGCTCCCTCTGAATTTATAACACAGTTTTTTTTCATAACGTTAACAATTGATATTATTAAAAAAATTGACATATTATCATTTATTTTATTATGATCTGTTTTATCAATAAAGATTGTCTGGGTATGAGTTATATTTTTATATATTTGAATAATTCACACAATGATTACTTCACAAGCCAGGAGGCACAAATTCGAACTGAAAAAACATCAAAAATCAAGAAATAAACAAAAAATTGGAGTTCTCATGATGTCATCCGTCCTCATACTCCTCTCGCCTAGCACCACTTTAAATGTGGGGCTTATAATTACGTCTTGCAAAACTCTCACAAAGTGTACAATGGTCAACATCTTATTATTACTCGTGAGAGGGAGGGAGACCTTCGGTACTTTATTCGAAGCTCGCCATAACGAAGATGGCAAAAAGCATCCGGAACAGTTCATGGTAGTCTCTCATTGCGTGTGTACATCTACTCTAGTGTATATATAAATTTTAAGATTTTACATTTTCATTTGGCACATGCCCTATATATTTGTGATATTTGTTTCTTTTAGTCCATTGCAAGTATTGTTGCGCAATTACTATATTGGCACGCATCTTATTTTGGAAATATTCTATCTTGTGATTACTGTCTACTCCCTCCGTCACACAGTAGTCATATTTTAGAACTTCTAGGACAAATTAAAGAGGGTGGGATATGACGCATGTTACCTAATTAATAGATTAATCTTTCCATTTTTGTGATGTCTGCGTGCATGTTGGCAGATTAATTTTTTTAAAGACAATTAATCTTCTAAAACAATACTTCTAAAACAGATTAATTTTGAATCCTAAAACAACAATTATTGTAGGATGGAGGGAGTAGATAAAAGAGCGTTTTGATTTCTTATCTGTTTAGTGATTTGTAACTGTGTTGAGATATCTACACAAATTAAAATTTACATACAAATTGGTCCTTTTTGTTGATTACACACTTGCCCTGCGGGTTTTAGGGACCAACCGGTGGTGATATATCACAGTGAGATGGTGCCCCAAGCCAACAGTAATATGTGTATGTCTTCGGGTGGCTTGAACGGCAGAGATATATTTTTCACTTCGAACTACAGAGATCTATTTTCACTATCGGCTCTAGATAAACCGGCAGTGAAAACTGCGCTGTGCTAGCACTTATTATTACCCTAGTCATGACTAAGACCATGGTCATCAGGAGGTGGAAAAAAGTGTGGAAAACACTGTTTGCGCACTGTACACAGAGTGGAAAAACAATGATTGCGCACTGTAGACAGTACAAATATACTTTCTGGTGACCATATCCTAATAAGCAATGTGGTCAGCTGGTGGTCTGGTTTTTGCTTTTATATCTCTCCTCGAAACTACGCCGTAAGTTACTTACACATAATTAACAAAATCTTCTAGCACATCAGTTTCTTTATGTCGCAGGAACAGCCGTTCAACGCAATGCTGCAAGCTGTTGGGCGACAATTACTTGGTGGCAGCACTTTGTTTCCTACGATCTTCTGTCGTTTCTCCGCGCCAAAATCCAAGATATGACGCGTAGGTAGTCAGGTATAAGAAGACACCAATTCTTTGACAAATATCTGCAGATAGCTTAAGCAATTCTTTGCCGATCGGTCATGGCTTCGTGGATCATCCATTTGGCATTGCTCCTCCTATGCATCATCGCCTCCCAGCATGTTCTCGGGGCGCAGCAGTACCACACCATCAGCGTCCAGTCGCTGCTGTCCGGCTCGATGTGTTCTTCTTCGTCACCTGCAGGTCCAGTTTTTTAATTATTACCCCCCCTCTCTATTTCAAAACCTCATCTTGATCGTTTCAGCATGATTGTGTAGGTCTTTGAGCATGTTATACATACAGTAACAGACCGGTGTGTTGTATGAACGTTGTTTCTTCACTCCACGCAGATGCAGCTACCCCATCGTCATCACGTCCAGGAGCTGGAAGCACCCTGCATATCATCCGCCGGGCGTGCCAGCAAACCGACGACCACCACAGGACAGCGTCGGACCACTTCACAGACATCCTTGGTCGCGACCAGTACCGCGTGCAGTCCATCCACCGCCGGCTCGCCGGGGCGAAAACCACGAGCACCACCATCCCTGCCCACCTCGGCCTCCCATTCCACAGCGACGAGTACGTCGTCACCGTCGGCATCGGGACCCCGCCCCAAAACCTCACCGTCCTCTTCGACACCGGCAGCGACCTCACCTGGGTCCAGTGCGCGCCGTGCAGCGACTCCTGCTACCCGCAGGAGGAGCCCCTGTTCAACCCCAAGAATTCCAAAACGTACTTCAGCATCCCGTGCAACTCGTCATTATGCGGCATAGGAGGTGGCCAAGAAACCAGCTGCGGGCCCTCGACCTGCGCCTACAACGTTAGGTACGGCGACCAGTCCAAGACGTGGGGCGATCTTGCTCAGGAGACCGTCACTCTGTCGCCGGCGTCTCCGCCTGCCGCCGGCGTCGTCTTTGGGTGCAGCCAGGGGACCAGCGGCTTCAAGGATTCTGGGACGAGCGTCGCTGGCCTGCTCGGTCTCGGCCGCGGCGACTCCTCCATCCTCTCGCAGACGGGGCCGGTCGACGTCTTCTCGTACTGCCTGCCTCCACGCGTGACCTCCACCGGGTACCTCGCCATCGGCGCCGCTCCTCACGGGAACATCACCTACACGCCCCTGAGGGACATTAACCCTCAGCTGAGCTCCATGTACGCCGTGGACCTCGTTGGCGTCTCCGTCGACGGTGCTGCCATCCCTATACCCGCCGGGGCGTTTTCCCCGGGCATGACCATCATCGACTCCGGCACGGTGCTCACGCACATGCCGGCAGACGCGTACGAGCCCCTGCGCGACGAGTTCAGGCGCCACATGGGCAGGTACAAGATGCTGCCGCCGGGGGAGGTGGTGAGCTCCCTCGACACGTGCTACGATGTCACGGGGCAAGACGTCTTGACGGTGCCGCGGGTGGGGCTCCAGTTCGTCGGCGGCGGGGCCATTGACGTCGACGCGTCCGGGATAATGGTGGTCGCAGGTGCCGAAGGGGCGGCCGTGGCGTGCTTCGCCTTCGTGCCCATTCAGTCGCCGGCGGGTCTCGTCATCGTCGGTAACATGCAGCAGAGGGCGTACAACGTCGTGTTCGATGTGGCGGGCGGGAGGGTTGGGTTCGCAGCAAATGGATGCAACTGAGCGATAACACCTACTTGTGATGAAGGCTTGATGATGCACGAATTGCATACAAAATTATGTACTGTATCTTAGAAATAACAATGTCCTTATTTAAGTCTTCACTAAATATAGTAAAGAATAGTGCTGGACATATATTTTTTTCATAATATAAATATCCATTTGGGGATATGTATTTTCTCGGGAGCATACACAATTTATGAAATGTTTTAACAATGGCATCAACTGCTGCAGCTCCTGTATATAACTTTTATTGCAATGATGCTACTGTTTATCAAGTTACAACCAAATAATGCTTTTTTTAGAAACCGTTAAAATTTACTATTATAGATGCACATGCCAAACACACTATATATTTTTGGCAGCAGATGCCATTTTTTAACAAAGAAAACAGTTCCAATCTCTACAAAGTGCACACAACCAGTTTTTATAAAGATTTAAGCCTTGAAGTTGCATTCAAATAAAAAAGATGGAATAATCAACATCAAAGTATCTTATTGTTGAACATGTCAGGTAGCTTTGAAGATAAAATGCAAGAAACTTGGGAAAACAGAGGCAAGCAACAGCAACTTGCTTGGCCAATAAAAGCACAATCAAGCAACAAATAATGAATTTGGATCACCTCTCCAATCTCCTCGCCGCCGCCGACAGAGTAGGGGATGGCAGGGAGGAGAAGCGGCGAGGCAGCAACAGAGGACGGACATGGAGCCGCCGCCACCGTCGAGCCCCTGTGCAGGGCCCTCCTCCCGTTGCGAGTGGAGTTCCTGCCACGTTCGATCTTGTAGGATGGGTAATTGGTGAGCACCTGGCAGAAGGTCTGGGAGCAAAGGCAGGGGCGGGGTGGCGGCCGGCGACCATGGCTGCGAACCTCTCCATGAGAGGAGGGCAGCGGGGGGCGGTGCAGCTGCTGCGAAGGCGCGAGGCGTGCCTGGGGACTCATGGGTACGACGGGGCAGAGAGGCAGCCGCCATCAGCTTCCTTGGCAGGCAAGGCATTCGGTGCTGGCCGTGGGTGGCGGCGACAGGAAGATGAGGGAGAGAGGAAAAGTGGGAGAGGGGCTCACATGTGAACCCCATGTAGTGTTGGGAACATTCCAGATAGCGTGGCAAGCCATATAAGCTTAATGGGTTGGAATGGTAACCGTTTGGACCTTAGATGACGAAAAGCCAACTTCCTGTGCCCGTACTTACTAACACAGCATGCCAACTTCGGAGGCCAACAATGCATTTTACTCATCTTTTACCAATAGTTTCAACTGCTGCAACTCCGGTATATAACCTTTATTGCAATCATGCTACGGTTTAGCAAGTTACAACTAAATAACGATTGGTTTAGAGACCGTTAAAATTTACTTTTATGGAAGCACATGTCAAACACACTATTTTTTGGTAGCAGATGCCATTTTTTAACAAAGAAACCAGTTCCAATCTCTACAAAGTACATACAAACAGTTTTTATAAGGATTTAATAATCCTTAAAGGTTGATTCAAATAAAAAAAACAAATGGAATAATCAACATCAAAATATATTATTGTTTCTCTACGCATTTTTGATATTGCCACCACGGAGATCTCCAATGCTTTGCTCGCCAAACCAACGGTCTCCGTTTTGCCCTTACACTATAACAACACACAAAATCGTATCAAATTTTAAAGAGTAAAATACATGTACGGTCTTCGAATCTAGGTCCCAAAACCGCTTTTTAAAACCACTTTTTGTTCTCCGGTGTTGACGTGGCTCGCTGACATACCATTTAGGTCCTTAAACTTGGCTACGGGTATCATCTAGCTCCCTAAACTTAGCTGGGAGTATCATCTAAATCTCAAATCTCTCTCCATCGACACTTCTCTCATCGTCGTCGACAGGAGTGCCAGTAGTGGAGGATGGCGGTGAGAGGACAACAACATGAGAATGGGCAGCCTGAGGATTGCCAACACTCCTCCCGATGACAACAAAGAATTTTCTAATGAAATCTTGTTAGTTTCAGTGTTTTTTTTGTTTTCAGTCCGGTACGAAAAGGCTATTCATTCTTGAATTTTGATTTTTTTTGTCCCCAAATGAAAAAAATTATAGAAATATTTCGCAATGGTTTTGGTGTTTTTCGGCCGAAAATATTATTTTGGCCATGTAAAAATGAAATGTTTTGGAACCTAAATGGCACTCCTGCCAAGTTTAGGGACTCAAATGACACCCGTCGCTAAGTTTAAGGATCTAGATGGTATGTTAGCGTGCTACGTCAGCATTGGAGAACGAAAAGCCGTTTTAAAAAGCGGTTTCGGAACCTAAATGGCACACTAGCCAAGTTTAGGGATCCGGTATCCTGGTTTTCTAAGTTCGGGGACCTAAGTGACACACGTTGCCAAATTCGAGGACCTTCCGTGTATTTTACTCAATTCTAAATGTAGCTTGCATATAAAGGACTAAATAGCCGTTGGTACAATATTTATTATTAAAATGCAGTAAATGAAGTACATAAAACATAGCACGAACGAAGGTCGTATGACGTAGTAATACTTCAACCGTGAAACATGCATGTCAGATAGCTTTGAAGATAAAATGCAAGAATTTAAACTTGGAAAAACAGAGGCCGCAACCAACAGCAACAACCTGCAGGGCAAATAAAGCACAAGCAACAAGCAGTAGGGAATATGGAGCATCAGCGCAGCCCGCATCTGCTGGGGACGAAGGCAAGCTTGCCACCGCGCACGTCGTACACGATCTCCTTGGTCCGCTGCACCTGGGACCCCAGCAAGTTCCAGGGCAAGCCGTCGGCTGCAGCGACCGCGAGGCAGCCGAAGGGGAAGCCGTCGTCGAGGTGGTCGCGGAAGAAGTACATGAACTGCCTGTCGTCGAGATCCATGGTCTCCCCGTTCCCGAACTTGAGCGTGATGTCCGGGAGGTAAATCGTCTGGACCCCGGTGAAGTTGTAGCACGTGTCGAGGTCGCTGAACGCCGGGGCCGGCTGGTACTGCGCCATCGCCTTCTTGAACTCATCGCGGAGAGCGGCGTAGATGGACGGGGTCAAGTATGTGAACGCCGACTGCACTTGGATCACCGTCCCATTGCCCCCAAACTCGGCCGGCTGCAACGGGAGGTCCTTGCCGTTGATGGTGACGGCGACGAGGTCGACGAAGTAGTAGTCTGGCCAGGCCGGGTTGCTCAGCAGTGGGACGTACTTGACGCCGGCCATGCTGGAGTACTGCGACAGCGCGGGGGCGATGGTGAGGAAGCCGTGGGTGTCCGTGTCCGCCGGTAGGCAGTACGAGAACGCGGCCGTGCCGGGGGGTGACGAGAGCAGCGCGCGGGTCGCCAGCGAGTGGGCGCCCGGGCCGAGGGCGATGGTCCCCAATCCCATGGCTTCGTCGTCGCCGCTGTACTGGTTGTCCAGATTTATGCAGGTCACCAGGAAATTCTCGAAGGTCGACGACGACGACGAGAATGTGAGGGTGTCCGTCACGACGGTGCCATTGGTGAACACGAAAGTCGAGTTCCGGTACGTGTAGGGGCACGGTCCAGCAGAGCACGACTCCACCGTGCAGTCCGGCGAGCCGCACGGCACGGCGCGGAACGAGGAGGACATGGAAGGGTCGAACGCCCGGTCGCAGGGAGGTGCGGCTCCGGACGTCCCGGGGAAGCAGGGCTTGCACCACAGGCTCGAAGTGCCGACGATGTCGAAGTAGAACGGGAGCTGCTGGGCCGGCGTGCCGTACCCGGCGATGATCGTGTAGTCGTACAGTCCTGGGAAGCTGCTGACGACATTAGGCGTGGCGGGGGCTGATACTAGGCCGGACGACGGTGTGGCGGATGCCGCCGGAGCCGGTGCCGGTTCGGCTGCAGCAGTTTGGTGGATCCCGGAGAGATAGCGCAGGCGGAGGCCGTCGCGGTGGAGGGTCTCCTGCAGCGACGGCTGCTTGTTGGCTTGCCTGGGTTTGCCGGAGCCGAAAGGAGAGCACGGGCTCAGGCGGTGCACGAGCGGCAGCTTGTTGTCGCTGCCGACCCCTGCAGAATTGTTATTAAAAAAAGAGAATTATAAACAGGATTTACAACCTAATAAAACAATAAACCAAACAATAAATACCTCAAACTATCTAAAAACTAAACAAAAACCCTGTGGACAGTTTTGAGAGCAGTGGTTCCAAAACTGCTTTCTAAAACTGCTTTTCGCTGTCCAGTGCTGACGTGGCATGCTGACACACTAGCCATGTTTAGGGACGCGGAATCCTGATTTTCTAAGTTCGGAAACCTAAGTGACACACGTTAGCAAGTTCGAGGACCACCCGTCTATTATTCGGTTTTATACTTCGATCTAGATAGTAAATTAGACAACCATAAAGTACGAAGCACATGATTGTAAAACGCAATTTATGCTTATTAAGTATTATACTAATGAATCAGGGATAAGGAAATGGGCCGGGTTACCGAGGAATTAATTCACTCCCAATTCACCATTATTATTGCGTATAGTGGGCTGTACCTGAAGGGATGGACTGGCAGGTCGTCGACGATGACTCCTCGAAGGAACGGAGGATGCGACTAAACCCATGAGCCCGAGAAACGACCAGGCACAGGACCAAAAGGGACGATACATGCATCGCTGAAGCCATGATCAAGATCAAAGTAGGAGCCGCTAGATGAGCACACTAACTGCTGCTATATATACGTGCCATCGTTGGCATTTTGTCCTTGTTTGCGTCCAATCCATTTGTGCGCGACACACCAAATAAGCTAGCACCAGATGTCATTGTATGCTTCGACGATATATAGTTGTATTTGAACTGGTCTCGTCACATCAGTTAAAGCTCGTCCTACTCCTAAAGAATTAATGATAATGTTCTGTGCCGAGGTATACAGCTAGCTAGTAAGGGTAGTATCTGGCAGGACATATATGGCATATTGCTCGTATCTTTGGTTATTCCATTTGGGCTTTCATTATTCTTGAGCATGTTTGTGGCCAGCTAGTTCTTCATTCATTTCTTTTGCTTGGTCACTTGGGGTCTTCATACCTGTAGATTGTATTCTAATAATTAGGCTATGTACTAGCCTTTATTTTCTTCGTTTCGTAGTCCATGTCTTGATCTTGCATCTTCACTGAGCCTTGATTGGATTGTTGTCCAAGTGATCTGACCACATAGCCGTGTGGTTTAACTTCTTAAGGCACTGTATGGAATTCTAAGGCACTGTTTGGAATGCTTGTATTTGGTCTAAAACTATTGGAAATTCCAGGCCCATTTTTCTTTTGACATAAACTCCTATCCGTTGTTTGGATGGACGGTGAACCCACTTAATTTACATTCGGATTGGCCCAAAACCATCAGAAAAAAAAACGCACCTACGGGGGTCTGAAAAATTACACGACAAATATCGGCCCAACCTCGCTGGCTCGTGCCTTTGCTCGTCGCTCTCAGGCGGCGTCTGGGACAGTGGCGGCGCGGGATCAGGGGCCCTTGGCGCTGGCAGAGAAGCGAGAGGAGTCGTCCCTGGATGCGCGCCCCAGTGAGCGCGGCGGGGATGCGGCTGGCGAGGAGTGGAAGGGCACGGCGGGGCTGCTCTTGATGGACGCCGTGCCGCCGCCGCTCCCGGACTCCGGCGCCGTGCCGGGGCTTGCGTGGAGCAGCCAGGCGATGGCGGCGCAGCGGCCGTCGTCGTGGGCGCCCTGGCTGCGGCAGCCGGGGAGTGCGCCGCGGCACGCCTGGCCGCCTCTCTGCCCCTGCTGCCCCGGCACCACCACTCCGTCGGCAGCCTGGTCCGGCAAGAGGACGGCGGCCAGCAAACCTTCTCGTCTTCGTCGCCGCACAGCTTGAAGGCCTGTGATGTTCGGAGGAGGTGGGACGCGCAGAGCAGGAGCGCAAGAGCAGAGCAGCAAATTCGTCGTCGTCTAGACTTCACTCTCTCATGATCCAATCACTCAGTACAGATGCTTCTGTGTTATTTCGTTTCTAGTTTTCAAAAAACACTCCAGTACCCAAACACAAAATTTCCATGGAAATATTTTACAATGGTTTTTCTTTTGCACATGGAAATACAACCGGAAACTGTTTACAGGTGAAAATAATTACTGAACACCCAAACCGGAAATACAAGTGATTTAACACTCAGGCTGACTGTTCATTGAAATTAAAATGCTTGCAAGTGGTTTCAACACGTTTTTCATTTGGGTTTTGCTTTGCATTGTTTTAAGAATTATGAATACCGTACTGAAAGAAGAGTTTTCCTCCTATTTAAGCAAAGGACATGGCAAAAGACCTCTCTCCATTTAGTCTTACATAGAGATCCTGCCATAAATGAAAAGACTCTGCCATAAAAGGAAATATTCTTTTTCAAAAGCATTTTTATCTTAGAAAAAATTCATAATTCCACAACCGAGCATCCAAATCAAAATCTGATAGCATCATCATGTTTGTTTCAACAAAAACTTTGAAATAAGATCCCAGTTGACCATGTTTTAATGACTCAAATAAATATCGTAAAAAATATGGAATTTGTTACTTTTTGTAAAATATGTGTTACAACGATGTAAATTATGTGAAAAAAATTACATCTTTGTTACTGTTTATAAAAAAAGTTGTATGTCACAAGGAAGTAAATTATCGGAAAAAATTTACATCCTATAAAGAATTTGTTACTTTCTGTAAAAAGTGTGTTACAAGGATCTAAATTATGGACGAAAAGTTACATCCTATAAAAAAAAGTTACATCATGTAAAAAGGCTCGTCGATGCGGGGGCAGGGGCGTGCTGATGCAGAGACATGGGTACGATGTAACTTTAACCTAATAAGTTACATCCCTGTGTCACACATTTATTATAGAATGTAATAAATTCTTTATAGAATGTAACTTTTTCTCCATGAGTTACATCCTTGTAATATAATCTTGTATAGAAAGTAATAAATTTTCTATAGAATGCAACTTTTTTTCCATAAATTTCATCTTGTAACACGCATTTCTGTAAATGTAACAAATTCTCTATTGGAGGTAATTTTTTTCCATAATTTACATTCTTGTAACAGACATTTTTTATAGAAAGTAACAAATTTTTTATTTTGGACCGTATTTATTTCAGTCAAAAAAACATAGTCATGTGAGATCTTGTTTCGAAGTTTTTGTTAAAATAAACATAATGGTGCGATCGGATTTTGATTTGGATACTCGGTTGTAGAACTACGGAATTTTTTAGAGGATGAACTTTTTCTTCCACGAAAGACACGGTTGCAGGAGCACTGGGGCATCCGAGCAGAGTGCTTGACTTCCCTATTTAGCGGCTGTACCCGTTGGATCAAAAACGAGCGGAGAAGAAGAGGGGTCTCGCTCTGAGTCTAAGCGGAGGCCGGCCTCGTTTTAGCTTTTGGGTTAACGAAAACTGATATTTCTAATGCACGGCTTGCACAACCACTCCAAATCAAGAAACTACCCAAATCAAAGCTTTTTATTTTTAGCTAATTAGCCTTGTTAAGCATTCTATTTTTAGTTAATTAGCCTTTTAAAGCCTCGTGCATCACAGAATCGGTGCGTGGGAAACACTTTTTGGACTTGCTGATCGCTGGAGGGAGCCGCGCAGCCGATTCTGTTCCACTGCTTTCTAGGTCCATTCAACCCCTAGTATTATTTTCAGAAAATTCTCTATCTGCCATAAAGAAATTTATGTTCCCTATCTACCATCAGAAAAATAAGTTCTTCCTTTTTCTTCACTATCTGCCATCAAGTTCGATTTTTCTTTCCCAATCCACCACTTCTGTCTACCTGCCGTCCAGCCCGAGTGCCCGACGTGAGGCGACGCGAGGAAGGAGGCGCCGACCAAGCTCCCAGGCCTCACGCCGTCGTCGCTGGGGCGTGGGAGCCTGCCCATCAGCGCCCCGCCCAGGTCTGGGACTGCGCTGGAGCTTGCCCATCGGCGCCAGACCTGAGTCTGGGACCGTGCCGCATGGGAGGGCGAGCTATCCACGGCGGCTGGGAGCAGCCGCGCGGGAGAGCACAGCGGCCACGGCGCGTGTGGAGAGGCCGCACAGGAGGGAGGGATGGCCATGGCGCGTGTGGAGCCACCGCGCGGAGGGCGAGACTTCCACGCGGTCATGACACACGCAGAGCGGCCGCGCGGTGGCCACGACGTTCGGCGTGCGGGAAGGCGGCTCGTCCGTGGCGGCCACAACTCGCGGCGCGCGGGAGGGTGGCTCATCCATGGCGGCTGAGAGCGGCGTCCGCGGCGTGCGGTGCATGGGAGGGCGGCTCATCCATGGGGTCTCGTCCATGGTGGCAATGGCTCGACTGGCTCTCCTGCGCCCCAGCGGACGGCAGTTGATGGAAGTAGATGGTAATCGCCGGCAGTGGTGGATAGGGAACTAAAAATGCAAGTGGATGGCACATAGGGAACACTAAGGTTTTCAGTGGCACATAAGGCACACAAAGTTTTTTCGATGGCGGATAGGGAATTTTCTCTATTTTTGGCGCAAATATGCATTCCCATGTCCAATTTCATAGGCATCATTGCTGCTGATTTGCAAATCCCTTTGTAGGTGCAAACCCATTATCACATAATCTAGGGGAAAAGCAAAAATACCAAGTACATTAAGTCATATTATGCACATGTTGTTGTGGTTTTTTACCAGCGACAAGTAGATTTGTAGTTGGTAAAAGGGACTTTCGTGGGTTACCATCTCGATGGTCAAGCCTTCGAGGCTCAAGGATGAACATGAGAGAGATTTAGAGTGGTTCGTGATGAATCTCTACGTCCACTATGTGCTGAGCTTGTGTTGTTTGGTTTCTTTGTATCGCAGATGAGAGAATGGAGCTCTTGTGCTAGTGTGTTCCTATGGTGGCTGCCTCTCCCTTATATATCCGGGGAAGGCTGGCTATTGGAGCTATGAGAGAAAAAGGAAGGGAAAAAAAGATGGGGTCTTCAACCCCTACAGTCTGACATGTGGTCGTCCTTCGTCGCGGCGGTGTCGAAACCGACCGATCAGCAGGTCTCGATCCTCGTCGGTCGAGGGTTGAATGATGCGGCTGAGCCCTCGACCGAGGCTAGAGGGGGGACGTCCTGGTCATTGCGCATTCCTCTATATTGAATGCTGAGGGGATGCTGCGCGTCAAATCATCTTGTCCTCCCACGAAACATGATGACGGCAGGTGGCGTATTGCAGTCTGTCATTTCGTCAGGCGGCTTGCACTAGTGTGTCCAGCGCACTCGAGGAGGGGCTGGCCTCCTTTAATGTGCCAGACTAGACATCATTGTTGTCTGTCATTAATGCGCCTGGCACAGACCGACCGTCGGGGGATCTCGACCTCATTGGTCAGAGGCTATCTGTAATACTCTATATCTTAATCCCCAATTAAGTGCATTATCATGTCATCACATGCATATTTGAAATTTTTGGAGTTACAGATTTAAATATAATTTGAATCAAATTATTTCAAACCTGTTCAAACTCCGATAAGCCTCTCATCCCATGAACCTAGGGTTGAACTGTGATGAGACCAACTGGAAGGTGGGAGACAAGCGGGTGTCGACGTGTACACCAGATTTCGGTGAGGACAGTCCAAACTACGTGCCAAGGGATGTTAGGATTGTCATATGCGGGGTTGTTGTACACGCATATGATGGGTGTTTGATTATCCTCTCGAAAGTGTAAAATCAATTCGAATCATCACCAACATCGTAACAATTCTTCTTGCTAATAAATGGTTTCGCGGAGTGTTTGCTTTGTTTGCTTATTAGACTAGGTGAACATATATAGTATAATAGGAAATAACTATATGAAGTTAATACCCTAAAAGCTAAGGATTTACTTGTAGGCTTGATGCAGTGTGAGTTGACCTAACATGATCAGCTATAGGTTTGAAAGTCGGGCTCTGGCCCAGCAGACGGGTAAGTCTTGCAGAGTAATTAGTAATCAAGCCTGTTCTCTCATTATTCATCTAGGTGTTGAATATATCCTCTTTGAGTACGATCATGCCTCCTTCGCTCCTCAGTAGTCCTCGTATATTGAGAATGCATCGCTGGGCACGTTGCAAAGTTTTTGTTTAAAAAAGATTGTTGTTTATATATACTAGAGTAGAACAACCTTTTACAATTTTTGTAAGCATACTACTCTTTTGATGTATAATTATGTTGATGTCAAGTTGTAATAAAATCGGTTATCTTGTAATAAACTTTTGGTTTAGTTTGTGAAATGTTGTAATCTGTAGGCTCCTTTGAGAGTCGCTCCATAAGCTCGATCCAGATAGGAAGGCTTGTCAAGGCTGGTAAACCTTGACAAACTAGTGGAATTAACTTAAGTTTGATACTTAAGCCTTACTTAGGTACTAAACTCAGGTTAATTTGGGTTGTTCTACCACAGATGGTATCAGAGTCGAGCTTCTGAGTAAGATTACTATATTTTCAAAACTATGTTCTATACCTATATGCCCACCGTTAACTTCTCTTGCTCGAAAGTGAGGAATTTGATTAATTGAATCAATGTAGTGATCATGTAGTAATTATTAATTAAAATTAATCAAAACATTGCATGCATTATGATTGCATTAGGTACTAAACTCAGGTTAATTTGGGTGATTCTGCCACAGATGGCATCAGAGAAGAGCTTATGAGTAAGATTACTATATTTTCAAAACTATGTTCTATACCTATATGCCCACCGTTAACTTCTCTTGCTCGAAAGTGAGTAATTTGATTATTTGAATCTATGTAGTGATCATGTAGTAAATATTAATTAAAATTAATCAAAATATTGCATGCATTATGATTGCATTAGATCCACCGCATTTTGCTTATAAGCATAATGAGTCGGTTTATGTAATTTCAAGTATTTTAACAAATTTTGTTACTCTGGTTCAGACGCTTCACCGTTTTGTTCCTCATAGGGTTGTCAGAGGACTGCCCTTTTACCGTAAGTCTTCACTATCGACAAAAGGAGTTAGTCCAAGATATATCATTGTACTGTTGATGTTCTCTTTGATACCCATTTCAGGGTGCAAATCTTTATGCCTCGACATTCTAATATACCGGAGGAGAACCTTTTCGAAATAGAAGGTGGTGGAGCAAATGAAAAGGAGGCGATATCGGATGTAGCTTGCAAAGCTTTGACAAGGCTCTGTACCTTGCATTCCGATGAGCTAGATGGGTTTGATGTTATGTACTTCCCTCCTTCCAATCACACTCAGCATGAGTGGGATCATAGAATTCGTAAACTTGATCGTACCACACGAGGCCTTTGGAAACGCCAAATGAGGGAAGAAGTTCATTTTGCCACAAATCTTGCTTCTCTCTATGAACAACATCATGAATCCTATCTAGATACCCGTAACAATATTATAGAAGTTTATAGACAAAAGCAACATCTTAGACAACAACATCACCATGATATCTCCAAGATAATTGATCTTGGTAGTCGCATCCACAAAGATCAGTGTGATATAAGAGAACTTCGGGTTCAATTCCAAGCTGCTAACCTTACTATAGAAAATTAAACTCTTCTCATTGATCACCACCATCTAGAAATAGATGACCTCAATGAGCAAATAGCTGCCATGCAATTTCAAATTAACCAACTCCAAGATGATTTTTTTGAAGAGGACCCTAAAGAGCTAGTTCCAGAAGGGTTAGAGGCTACTTAAGGATCCCTTGGGTTTATTCTATGTCAATAGGGCTACCTCCTGATCCTATTCCTAATAGAATGTATGACTCTGAGGGATCTGCGAAAGAATACTCAGTGGACCAGAGTGGAGTTTAGAAAATTAAAAAAAATTAAAAAATAGGTATGTGGCCACTTGTAAAATATTTTGTTTAAATTTATTTTGAATTCTTCTTTTTAAGACTTTAATAAACCTTTTAATGTAAGTTGAAGGCTGGCTGAAGTATAACTTGTAGAGTTGTATTAATAAACTTCAACGTTCTGCTTTCTTGAAATATGAGATATACTTATCAACTAAAGCTTGATGAAAAATAAGTTGTTCAATAGTATTTTGGTGTCTTGTAGATGGATGTTGATCCTACTCACTCAAGTTCGGGGCACCTCCCCCACCTAATCCCACCATGGAAGAGATGCGGAAGTAACTTTTCTAGATTTTGAGGCTCTTCATCCTCCAGTCTTCTAGACGACACCTGACCCAATGGATGCTAAACTTTGGGTGAGGACTATTGAAGGAAAGTTCGAGTTGCTGCCAAATATCACGGATCGTTAGAAAGTATTATTTGTAGCACACAAGCTCTAAGGCCCTGCAGGATCTTGGTGGGTGACTTGTCAAGCATCCCTCAAACCCGATCAACAACTTACCTGGGATGAGTTCAAGAAGGCCTTTGAAGGCCAACATGTTTTTGAGGGATTAGTGGAAATGAAACTTCAAGAATTTTTGAACCCGCAGCAGGGTGATAAAACAATGTTGGAGTATATACACACTTTCAATGACTTGGCTCAATATGCTCTTGTTCAAGTGGCTTCAAATGATTCTAAAAAGATGTACTTTCCTGAGGCTAGTCTCCAAAGATGAGGGTAAAAATGAGTATGAACTATCCTAGTTTCCATCAAATGGTTAACGACGCCATCCAATTGGAAGAAAGATTAAGGATCTATAGTTATGATAAAAAGTGCAAGAGACCAGCCAAAAGTTCTTCATCACGTGCATGGTACAATATCAACAATCACCCAGGTCCAATCAACAAGCTACTCACTAGTAATAGGTACTATGTTCAGCTTTTTAGCCAAACCAATACCCTCGACGGTGGGTAATGAGGCCTCAGCAACAAGTTCACCATCCTTCGGCTCCAGCTACTTCAAACCCTCGTGCCCCAGTATCTAATGCATGCTTCAATTGTGGGCAAACTACTTATTTCGTAAAGGACTATCAACATCCGCGTCTGAATATGGGTTTCTGTCCACCTACTCCAACAATAGGGGGGATTTCATATTTTGTGCCAAAAAAGAAAGAGCCTGCTCCTAAAGTGGGTAAAGTCCATTTTGTTCAAATGGAAGAACTTCCTGAAGGAGAAAACGTCATGACTAGTATGTTTCCAATCAATAATCAACTTGCTCTTGTTTTGTTTGACTTTGGAGCATCACATACTTTATCAGTAATGAGTATGCCATTAGTTGAGGTTTTCGTTTGACAAGAATAAAGACTGTGTATCTCATTACTGCTCCTGGAACAAAAATTCTAACTAATCATATAGTTCAAGATCTGCATTTAGATGTAGGTGGAAAATCCTTCACCGCTCAACCTTTGGTTCTACAGGGGGAGAGATTCCTCTTCTTTTAGGGATGAATTGGATAAAAGAACACAAAGTAGTTATGAATTTGTAAGCCTGTACTATTTAGTTGACCTATAAAGATGGTCCTTCAGTTCAAGTGTTTCTTCCTTGCAAAGAAAAGGAAACTCGTATGATGAATGCTTTAGAAGCACCTGAATTGAAGTCAATTCCAGTAGTGTGTGAATTCCCAGATGTATGTTCAAATGATCTCCTGGGACTTCTACTAGATAGAGAAGTGGAATTTGCTATTGAATTAGTACCTAGTAGGGCTCCCATATATCGGAAACCTTACAAGATTGCCCCTTGAGAGATGGCTGAGATGAAGGTTCAAATAGAAAAATTGCTAAAGAAGGGACTCGTTCATCCTAGCTCTTCTCCCTGGGGCTGTCTTGTAACCTCTGTGGAAAAGAAGAAAGATACGTCTTTAAGAATGTGTGTTGACTATCAACCGCTCAATGCAGTAACAATCAAGAACAAATACCCCTTGCTGAGAAATTGATATTTTGTTTGATCAACTATGGGGTGCAAAAGTCTTCTCCAAGCTTGATCTTCGGTCCGGATATCATCTAATAAAGATTAGAAAGGAAGATATACCCAAAATTGCTTTCACCACTCGTTATGGTCTTTATGAGTATTTGGTAATGTCCTTTGGGTTGACCAATGCTCCAGCCTTCTTCATGTACTCCCTCCGTCCCAATACACTAGTCGGTCTAGGTAAGAGCCGCCAAAATAGTAGGAGGTGCAAATGTCTGTATTACCCCTGCTTTTGGCATTTGAAAGTACTACACGGCTGGAGTTGCCATCATTACAGCACAGTTCCCATACAGCAGTCCCCATGCAGCAATAAAATACACATACACATAATCAATATTATACAAGTGCCTGGCGCCATTTACAGCCGCACAAACATAACCAGGCGCCGCAAATTTTGCTCCAAATTTCCTCCTCCGCGCCAAAAGCTACTAGCATCAGGCAAAATACAAACCAGCAGCTCTTGGCCTATAAATACAGACTAGTACTACAAACTGGATCTCCTGCGTTCCATACCCCAGTACCACAACCACAAGCATGAAGTGAGGAAACCAAAATGAGATTCGATCTGAATCAGCCAACAGACACAATTGGTGAGGCTTCTCATGATCTTCAAGACAGAGGAGAAGAGGAAGAACATGGACATGTTGGAAGTGGCCTTCAGCGAGGTGGCATCCAAGCTCCATCGGCTCTCAATCCTTTCTATGGCCACTTCCACCAGGTCAGCCAAGGTCCATGGACATTTCCTCTCCAGCCTGCACAGGAACAATTTCATAGAGGTGAGGTATTTTCAGTGAACAAAATTAACACCGCCTTAACTTTTGTCCTTTACAAAGCTGATGACCTTTAGTTCTTTGTTCTAGAGGATGGGTTGCAGGTTGAAGGCCAACTTGAGGGAGAGGGCAGCCATGTTGATCTAAACTTTTTCTCACCTGTTCAAGAGGAAGGAATGCTTGCAGGTTAGTGTGATCTAAATTTTGTACAATATATACCCCTTGGTTCCAGGTGTAAGTCAATTTAAGTCTACAAGTCAGTAACCAAGTAGAACTCTTTTGCGTGTAATAGTATTTCGACATGATTTACAATGACAGCCAAAAAAAACTCTAAAGTCACAATTTTGGGCAGAGTAATGAACAAATCTGTTATTTTTCTGTGTAGCAAAAGCCATCACCTTTATTTCTGTGATGTAGGCGATGGCATACAGGTTGGAAGAGAGGCCCACCACGGTCACCATACCCTTGATCTAAACTTTGTTGCACCTATACAGGAAGCAATATTACTTGCAGGTTAGTGTGAAAGGAAATGTTTGTGGTCCCTTAAGGCAGTAAATGGTTTAATATTGTAATTTTTTTTGAATGGTATTGTAACATGTTGATATTAGCAGAATTATTATAGCAACAAACATGAAGGCCTTCTAGTGTTACTTAGGAGTATTATTCTAGTGCTGATACAACTTAACTAGAATCTGAAATTTTGGAATTTAGGTACCTCAAACAATATCAAAGTTAATGTCACAATGACATTGACTAATCACATGTTTGCTAATTTTTCTCCCAAATTTCCAACTTAGTGTACTGCATGACCAATTTATCGCTAGCATATCTGATTGTTAAAGCATGCTTTTTATAGTACTCACATGTCTATTGTAGATGATGATCCAAGGGAACAGGAGAACCCAGCTGTGCATGCAGTTGATGAAAACTATGATGTGGACGAAATGGACTATGATTGGCATGAATATGGTGTGTACACCAATTATGTCAACATAGTTTACGAAGATGATGACGAGCTCAACTCATACCAGGAAGATGCAAATGAATGTAGTAGGCACAAAGATTTGACAGATAGAGAAAGACAAGATGTATATGAAGAACTACTACAGAGGTATCGCAAGGGGGTACTAAAAAAAGGCAGCACAAATGCGGTGGCAGATAAATTTAACATTCATCCCCGTACGGTGCAACGTGTATGGGAAAGGGCTAAGAAATGTATTAAAGATGGAGTGCCGGTTGATGTATCTTCCAGGAAGCCTAAGAATAGTGGGCGGAAAAAAGTTGTTGTTGACCTCTCAATTGTCGCTAGTGTTTCGCTGCTCCAAAGGAGTACTATAAGGTCACTAGCGGATGCTATAGGAATGTCAAAAAGTTCAGTGCATAGGTGCTACAAAGAGGGGCTTATTAGGAGGCACTCTAATACATTGAAGCCTTATTTGAAGGAGGCAAACAAAATAGAAAGGCTGCATTGGTGTGTCTCTATGCTAGATCCACTTTCTTTGCCAAACAATCCCAAGTTTATTGAAATGAAGTATATTATCCACACAGATGAGAAGTGGTTCAATGCTACTAAGAAGGATAGAAATTTCTACCTCTTGCCAGATGAGGAGGATCCTTATAGAACTGTACAAAATAAAAATGCAATGGAAAAATGTATGTTATTGTGTGGAGTTGGGCTGCCTTGGTTTGATGATGAAGGAAATTGCATATTTGATGGCAAGATTGGCATCTGGCCATTTGTGAGAAAGGAACCAGCACAGAGGAGCAGTCAGAACCGGCCTAGAGGGACACTAATCACCAAGACGATGAAGGTTGATAGAGATACAAGCAGATCATTCTTAATATCAAAGGTCCTGCCAGCTATTCAAGCTAAATGGCCTCAACAAGGAAGACACGAGACAATATGGATTCAGCAGGACAATGCCCCTTCACATGTGCGACCGGATGATGAGCAATTTAATATTGCAGTACAGCAAACAGGTCTTGATATCCGTCTCATCAACCAGCCACCAAATTCTCCTGATATGAATTGTCTTGATCTAGGCTTTTTTGCTTCTCTACAATCCTTAGCGTTCAGAAGGGTCTCTAGGAACTTGGATGAGCTGATTGAAAATGTGGAGAAAGAATTCAATGAGTATGATCCATGCACTCTAAGGAGGGTGTTCCTGACGCTACAAGGATGCATGTTAGAGGTTATGAAATCAGATGGAGGGAATCGGTACAAAATTCCTCACATGAGTAAGGAGAAGCTAGAGGCACTAGGCATCCTACCAAAATCACTTGGTTGTGATCGTCAGCTCTATGAGAAAGTGGTAGAGTTGCTGAACACTCCTACTTGAGTGCTGCTATAGTATTGTTCTAATTGGTACTGCATATTTTGCCCAAGGTGTGTATATTAGTACTGCATCTTTTGCCCATGGTTTGTAAAGCTAAGCTGTATTGATAGCTGGTACTGATTATTGTATAATTAAGCTTTGATATATAATTGTAGTAACTATGCAAACAAATTGAGCGCTAAACGAGGGGAGTGCTAAACGAACCAGGTCGAGCTGACACTCATCCAGTGGCTCGTATTGTTCCTCTTGTGAATATCCTGCAAGGTCCATGGACATTTCCTCCCCTTGTGAATACGCTTCAAGGTTCATGGGCATGTCCTCCTCGCTTTCTTTGCCCTCCTCTAACTATCAAAGGCATAGTAGTACTTATTTAAAGGAGTATTCTACTTATTTAAAACACAGTTCCAAAAAAACACACACCTCCATCTGCTTGACCATGCTGAAGTTGGCCATCGTGTTAAACTTTTCTTTTGACCATGGGACATATCCAGGGAGCACCAAACGAATCATTTGCAACTTAAATTCATCCATGTCCTCATATTCTCGCTCTTGTAAATGTCCAGCAAGGTTCATGGCCATGGTCTCCTAAAAAGATCAAAATCATCAGTGACCATGGATTGAATTGCTGGTTCATAATGGTAGATAGGAAACTATACCATATTGTACAAATTTAAGCGCACACCTTGCTGTTAACAATGTCCTGGTTGGCCGTGCGTGTCGCAGAAGGTGGGTCGACCTTAGGTGTGTGCGCCTGCTGGTTGCTGATCTCCCCTTCATTCTCAACCATGGTAGCAACATCCAGTGGCTTGGTCTCAGGTACAAACTCGCAGTCATCTGTGCACATTATGCCTTGAAAACTTTCGTCGTCCGAATCAAGGATGAACATGTACTCATCAGCTCCTCCTTCTTGCGTGTCCTGGGCGAAATCGACGCCCTCCACAACAAGGCGATCAGAACGTACATCCCACCATGAGCCTCGACGCCTTTCACGGCCAGGAAAACACCTGTGCTGGCAGCGACGTTGACGACCCGATCTAAACCCGCTCCAAGAGCTGGGGCCGACACCAGGGGTCCTGGAGATGGGGCTGAGGCTACAACTCGATGAGTTGGGGCTGCCGAGGATGCTCAATGAGTTGGAGGCACTGCTCCAAGAGCTCATGTCGCTGCAGGTACTGCTGGCCCATGCCCCGTTGCCTTCCCATCTGCCGCCGCTCATGGGCCTCACGCCACCGGGGACGCCGCTCATGGCCCTCCAGCCGCCGCCGCCGCTCCATGGCCTGGCGCCATCGCTGCCACCATGGATGCCGCCCTTGATCTCCTCCTTCCTGCCTTGCACGCTGTGGATCCAGGAGCCTGCGGCATCGACGAGGTCGCCGCATTCGCCGGAAACGCGAAGCCGGTCGCCACCCGCCGCCGACACTGTGAAGCCGGTCGCCGCCGCCTTCCATCGCAAGGCAAGGACGGGCCTAGGGAGCTGCGTGCTGCTGCGAACACGGCTGTGCCGCGGCCTCTAGCCGCGCCCGCCCCCGGATCTAGCGGCGGGAGGCACGGTGGACCCGGCCACGGGAGGCCAAGGCACTGGCCACGGGAAGCCCCGGCGACGGCCTCTAGCACCACCGCAGGGTGGGTCGGCCACGGGAGGCCAAGGAACCTCGCGGGGCCGGCAGCGGGAGGCCAGGCCCGGTGGCGGGCGGTGGGGAGCGGCACGGAGGAAGGTTGCGGGCGGTGGGGATCGGCGCGCGGGGGATTGAAGCGGCACGCTGCGGGAGAAGGAGCGACGTGCGGAGGATTGGGCGCGCCGGATTGCAGCGGCGCGCAGGGGGAAAAAGAGCAGCGCGTGGGGGTTTGGAGCTGCGCGCGGCGGATTGGAGAGGCGCGCGGCGGAGGAAGGAGCTCCGTGCGATGGATTGGAGCTGCGCGCAGCGGAGGAACGCGATGCGGAGAAACCAGGTGGGGAAAGTTGGGCGTCGGTGGGGAAAGAAACCAGAGAAGAGGGAGGGGTTTTGGGTACTGGTGGGACCCATCGCGTCTGGTGGCAGAGGAAAGACAGAGGCAAGTCCCGCAGGCGACTAGCTTTGTGGGACAAATTTGCAATCCTAGTCCTACTAGAGTTCTGGGACGGAGGGAGTATTTGATAAATTCAATATTTCTAAAGAAGACAAATTTGTGGTTGTCTTCATTGATGATATATTGGTTTGCACAAAGATAGATGATGAACACGAGAAACACTTGCATATAGTGTTTTCTCGTTATGAGAACATAAGTTACACACCGAGTTCAGTAAATGTGCATTTTGGTTGAAAAGAATTTCTTTCTTAGGTCGTATTCTTTCTACTGATGGGAAAGAAGTAGACCCAGAAAAAGTACAAGAAGTCTTGGATTGGAAAACTCCTGAAGCAATAACAGAGGTTAGAAATTTATTGGGCTTGGCTAGATATTATCGTGGATTCATCCAGGATATTTCAAGAATTTCAAAACCTATTACCAAGTTACTTTAGAAAAATGTTACGTTTACTTGGGGTCCTGAGTGTGACCAAGCATTCCAAACTCTGAAGAAGCTACTTACTACTACACTAATGTACGTTGGTTCAACCCGATATCACAAAACATTTTGATATATATATTGTGATGCTTCGGGTACTAGAATAGGTTGTGTGTTAATGCAAGAGGGAAGGGTAATAGCTTATGAATCTCATCAATTGAAGAAGCATGAAAACATTATCCCACTAATGATTTGGAATTAGCAGGAGTAGTGCATGCCTTAAAGATTTGGCATCATTATTTGCTCGGCAATATATGCCATATTTACTTTGATCACAAGAGCTTGAAGTATATCTTCACACAGAATGAGTTGAATGTGCGGCAAAGAAGATGGTTAGAGTTGATCAAAGATTATAATCTGGAGATCAATTATCATCCAGGGAAGGCAAATGTAGTTGCTGATGCATTGAGTCAAAAATCTCATTGCTACTGTGTCACTTTACGCCCTTCTGAAGAATCACTTTGAGGAAATGGAGAAGTTGAATTTGCAAATGATACACCAAGGAACTGTGATGGCCCTTCAACTGGATATGTCCATTCGAGATCAAATCATACAAGCCCAACATTCTGATAAAGGGATGGAACATCTTCAAAGGAGATTGTCTGAGGGTGAGAAGCTATCTTTTCATTTGGATGAAAATAATGTGTTATGGTTTAAAGGTCGGCTAGTAGTGCCCAAGAATCATGAACTTTGAAAGAAAATCATAGAAGAAGCCCATACTTCTTGGTTTACCATACACCCAGGAAGTAGTAAGATGTACCACGATCTCAAACAACGATTCTAGTGGACACTTATGAAAAGAGGAAAATTTGTATCGGAATGTGACATTTGTCAAAGGGTAAAAGATGATCATTTGAAACCACTTGGACTATTACAATCACTTCCTATTCCCAGCAGGAAATGGGAAGATATTCACATGGATTTTATCGTGGGACTGCAAAGAACTCCTAAAGGAAATGACTCAATTTGGGTGATTATTGACAGATTAACTAAGACTGCCCATTTTATTCCATTCAAGTCTAATTTTCGCATACAGATGTATGAAGAGCTATTTTTACAACGGATAGTTGCATTACATGGGGTACCTAAAACTATTGTTTTCGATCATGGATCTCAGTTCATTGCCCACTTTTGGAAACAACTTCATACAACCCTCAGTACCACTCTTATTCACAACTCTGCTTTTCATCCTCAAACTAGTGGGCAAGTAGAACGAATTATTCAAATATTGGAAGATATGCTTCGAGCTTGTGCTTTAACATACAATGATAATTGGGAAACTTGTTTGCCTTTCGCTGAATTCACCCACAACAACAACTATCGGGATAGTTTGGAAATGGCCCCATTTGAAGCTTCGTATATATGGTCGACGTTGTAGAACTCCTTTGAATTGGTCTGAACCTGGAGAATGGGTAATTTTGGGCCCCGAATTGGTGACTACTACTGAAGAACAAGTTCATTTTATTCAAGCTAAATTAAAAGACGCACAAGCACGACAACAAAGTTGTGACAAACGAAGATGACCCTTGACCTTCCAAGTTGGAGATTCAATCTATCTTAAGGTGTCTCCCATGAAAGGTGTTCATCGCTTTGGTGTTACTGGTAAATTAGCCCCTCGATATATTGGACCTTTTCCAATAATTGAGAGGTGTGGCCCAGTAGCCTATCAATTGAAGTTACCTCCTCACCTATCAGTAGTCCATGATGTGTTTCATGTATCCCAACTAAAAAGGTGCCTCCAAATACCTATGGAAGAAGTAGATCAAGCTAAATTCTAGTTAAAGCATGATCTAGTTTATTGGATGTCAAGGAAAGAGCCACTCATCGACGAGCTATCAAATTCTATAAAGTTTAGTGGAAAAATCATACACCAGAGGAAGCAACTTGGCAATCGGAACACTTCTCGTAGTCTAAATACCCAGAGTTTTGTGAAAAGATTCAGCGAAGCACCATCAGTAGGTGTTGACGGTCGTAATCTCACGATATCAACCGTCAATTATCCACCAAATGAAGCTAAACATGTGAAATATATAGACTAACCCTTGCTACTAATGAGTTCCACAAGATGTACATGACTATTTGGATGCAGGTACCAAAATACACATAAAATGGTTGCAAACATGTCACATATCGAAGATGAGCAGAAATGGCAAAAGTGGGGTGGCCGCCCGACCACTTGTGGTGCCCGACCACTTGCCAGCACACCAGTGGCCGCCCGACCATGTGTGGTGGCCGCCCGGCCACCCTCCAACAGGGTTTTGGACCCCTGACCACGTGGAATGGTCCCTTGACCACTTCACTTGCCATGTCTTCGATCTGGTGTGCAAACAAACGCAAAAAGGTGAAGATCCAACCATACAAGAGAGCATCCAATATAGCCAAGGGTCACAATGTGCCATGACAAGGATTGGTGATGTCAAGGATCCAAGGGGAACAACATGCAACGAATTGGAGCAAAACACGTGGCCGCCCGACCACTTAGGATGGTCGGCCGACCACCCCTCGGTGGCATTTTTTACGTGCACCAACTGATTCAACTGCCGACCGACATGAGGGAGTGAGATCAACCGTCGGATGCTCATGGTCGGTGAATCGGGTGGCCGCCCGACCACCCCCTATGGTCGGCCGGCCACCGATCTTGGCCGCCCGACAACCGACTCGGCCCCTTTACCGACCTAATGCACATATAAATACCCCCTCACTTCCTAGGCTATAAATAGGCCCCGAGAGCTCATTTGTAAGGGGTGGAGTTGAGTAGAGAGTTCTATCTTAGAGTGCTTCACTCTTTTCTTAGTAGTTAGGATAGTCCTGGAGTTAGAGTTGAGTCTAGCTTTGCCTCGGAGTCTTTGGAGTTATCTTCGAGTCTGTGGTAAAACTCTTGTATCTTTTGGATTCAGATTATCTTCAACATAATTCAGTTATATTTTACTTTATTTCTATCTCCTGCAAGTGTGGTGTACCTTTATTTTGCATACTTGCTAGGCTTAGATTGTGTTTCACTCAGTTATTCAAGTCTTGCTATTCTTGTGGGTGCTATAACTCAACCTTAGACTTAGACGCTAGGCTCTGGCTAGATCCACTCTTTTGATCCAGGAAGATCTATCATTATTCAAGCTTCGCTTGAACATGTTTATAGCTTGCCATCCTCTCCACGCAGCTTTGCTTGGTAGCCCCACTCGGTGACAGCGTGTGGTGTGCCTGTGTAGTCTAGGCCCGTCGTTCGGGAGGCCCGTAGGTGTTAGCCAGACTCTCTTTCGGAACCTACTATCTATCCCCTGGTACCCTCGAGACTCTGGAATTTCGCTCGATGCAAGACCCTGGCTTGTTTATTTGAATAGCTTAGTTTGACACGGATAATCTTTGTAGCCGATTAGAATAGAGTTTGGTGATTTTATCTCACTTGTTGTCCTCCCAGGCAACTATACCTTTCTACAGATAGCTTAGATAGATATCCTCCTCCACCATACACCTATCTTTATCACGTTTACCCCTGTTTAACTACTAGTTGGTATAATTTATCCAAGTTTACAGTTCATTCGATTTGAGTTCATTCAATTGCACTCTTGAGCCTACCACTTCCTTGTGGAAATTACGGTACTCGGAATATTCTAAGTGAAAGGCTACAGCAGTCTCCGTGCGCTTGCGGAGTAAAACCTGTAAAGGCTAAGAGACGCCAACAAGCTTTTCTGGCGCCGTTGCCGGGGAAGCAATTGGCTAAGAGATAATTGATATCCCATTTCAAACCAGTATACTTGATAGGTTTTACCGCTAGTTGTTAACAGGCTCACTTTGCTCTGTTGTTTTGTTGTGGTTGCAACAGAGAGGTGTATGACCGGTTTTGACCTGCCGGTAAATTTCCATGACAACCCAGAGTCACTACTCCGAAAAGTCCATCGCAAGACTATTCACGGTCAAAGACCTATACCCAGGGAGCTAGAACCAAGTATTTCAACCAGTACTCTACGTTTCACCACCATGGCCGAAAAGACTATCTGTGAGTTCTCCATCCCCTCGAGCAGCAATATCCCCAAGGGACCTAATGTTCAAGTGGGAGAGGATTTTGAGCTCAAACCGGGGGTGATTCACATGGTTCAAGCCATCTCTTGCTACGGACTAGCTACAGAAGACGCCAACAATCATCTGCTGCAGTTCCTAGAGATCTGTAGCACGTTCACCATGAAAGGAGCGTCACCGGATGCCGTCAAACTTCGTCTCATTCCCTTCTCTCTTATTGGGAAGGCAAAACAGTGGTTCTACCTCAACAAAGCAACACTCACAACTTGGAGCACATGTTCCGATGCTTTTCTGGCGATGTATTTCCCACTAGGGAAAACTAATGCGTTGCGAAATAAGATCTCGAGCTTCCAACAGCTCACAGATGAAACCGTGGCTGAAGCTTGGGAATGTCTGTAAGAGTACATTGCAGCGTGCCCACACCACGGGATGCAAGAGTGGCTGATCATTCAGAGCTTCTTTCATGGGCTTCACCGCTCAGCTCAAGAACACCTAGATGGAGCTGCTGGAGGATCCTTCCTCTCCTTGAGCATCACGGCGGCCAAGAATCTCATTGAGAAGATGGCCACCAATCAAGGATGGAGAGAAGAGAGGTCTAGCACCCGTTCCTGAGGCATCCATCAGATCGAGAGCACTTACATGCTCGCCGCAAAGATGGATTTGCTATTAAAGAAGCTGAATGAAACTCCAGAAGCCGCTCCGGTGCAATCCCTCGATGCTCACATGACTTGCGAAGTCTGTGGAATACGGGGCACTCGGGGAATAGCTGCCCCGAGACGCGACCCGAAGATGCGAACTTCATCGGTAATAGTACCAATAGCTTCAACAATGGGAATCATCCTCAGCCAGGATGGAATTCATGACCACATCTCCCTTTCTCTTGGCAAGGTAACTCTTCAAATTCGCAACAATTTCCTAAGAGTAATTACACTTTTGATCAGAAAGCTGTGAATGGTAGCATTAGTAAAAAGTTCCATGCTAATGATAGGATGTTTGAGTCTATATCTTTACAAATGGAAACTTTGAATAGTGCTATGAAAAACCAACTTAGCTTCAACAAAAATGCTTGAAACTCAAATAGCTCAGTTGGCTACTGCTTTACCTAACACAAATCCGGGTAACCTGCCTGGGCAACCTGAAGCTCCTCCTAAGGAGCACATAAATGCAGTAACCACCAGGGGTAGAAAGTCCACACAGGACCCCCCTCCTCCTAGTCGTGCAGGTAAAGAGCAAGAGAAGACAGCTGGGCCCGAAGATAAGGTTGCAGAAGAAAATATGCCTGGCAAGGAGGAGAAGTCATCAAAACATCTACCCCACGAGTTTTATGACACTACGGTGCTACCATTTCCTCCAAGAAACAAGAAGGCTGCCGCTGACGAACAATACAGTAAGTTTGTTGACGAACATACCCCTGCTAGATGCTGTGCAGGTACCGACATACGCAAAGTACTTGAAAGATATCCTCAACAACAAGAAACCCCTACCGTCAACGGAAGTTGTGCATTTGACAGAAGAGTGTAGGGCAGCTATACTCAAGAAAAAGGACCCTGGCAGTCCCACCATCTCATGTTCAATTGGAACCCAGCACTTTGACCAAGCGTTGTGCAATCATAGAGCCAGTGTTAGTGTCATGCCGAAGGTCATCTTCGACAAGCTGAATTACGAGGCACTCGTCCCCACGGCTATGTGCCTTCAGTTTACAGATCAGTCCGTTCGATACCCCGAAGGAGTCGCTGAGAACGTCCCGGTGAGAATCCAGAATTTTCTCATCTTGGTGGACTTCGTGGTACTCGACATGGAGATCGATTCAAAGACCCCGCTTATTCTTGGGCGAACGTTTTTGAGCACTGCTGAAGCAAACATTGATGTCGGAGCAGGAACAGTCCACCTAAATATCAACGGCAAGAATGAGACTTTTGCCTTCAAGCCAAAAGTTGAGCAATGCAACAAGGTGCACACTTTCAAATGCCAAGCTTCACAGAATGCACCAAGGTCAAGGATAAGACCAATGATCAGAACCCAACGGAAGACAGCCATGTTACATTCATGAAGAAGAAACTCAAATTCGAGGCTGAATTCCAACAAAAAGAATATGAGAGAGCAATGCAAAGCAAAAGATCGAGAAAAGAATAGACAAGCCATGGCAAGCCCAGTCCCGCACCAGGAGGCAAAACTCCTGAGAACAAGGTTGGCACCGACAATGAGTTAACTACTCCGAGCCGGTGCAGAGGAAAGAAGTCACACAGAAAGGCAGCCCCCAGTTTTGGTGGTGACAAAATCCCAAGAGGCAAAACATGGGCTCCCCTAGCCAACAGGTAAATTGGCATTACCCTCTGACGGCATATTTACTTTTCCGCCAGAGTTTAATTTTTACAACTCACTGCATGTTTAAATTTTCATATTTAATTTTATATTGCATTAGTTTAATTTCTTTAACCTTGCATTTTTTTTCGAAAAAAAAGGGGGTGGCCGGCCGGCCACCACCACTGGCCGGCCGACCAGCTCCCTCTCCCCTCTCCTCTTTTGTGCAGTGCAGCAGGCACACCTGGCCGGCCGCGCCCGGCAACGCTCCACTCCCATCTCTCTCTCCCTTCTTTCCCTTTTGCTAATCTCCTTCCTCTCTTTTCTTTTTTGCTAATCACACCCCACTATCTCAAATTGGAGGCAGCTTTTGACCATGGCTTTGGCACTTTCGGTGCATGCATGCATACCTGCTCCTCCCACTCACTCGAGAGCCAGTGCATGAGCACCATGCATGGCCGCCCGGCCTCGGGTAGTGGCCGCCCGACACCCCTTTTCTGCTTTCGGTGCATGCACCATCATCTTCTCTCCCCTTTCATCATCACGTTCGACACCATGCGCACCAGGCCTTTGGTAGTGGTCGGCTGGCCTAGACCTATGGCCGCCCGACCCCCCATCTCGTGCACACTAACACTCCACTGCCTACCAAGAGCCACGCATCTTCTCTCTTTCCATCATTTTGCGTGAAACACTCGACGTTGGCAGGAAATGGTGGCCGGCCGACTGCCCGGACCCTCCACTTTTTCCCTTTCAGTGCACACCACCATGCATGGCCGCCCGGCCCTCTGCATGCACCCCTCCGGCTATAAATACGTCCCCCTGCTTCCTAGCTTAGTGCACCACGAAGCAACACTCTTCTCCCTCTCTAATCTCTCATTTAGTGCTTAATTAAGCTCGCTAGCTTAGTTAAAGTATTGCCCGAATAAAATTTGGTTAGCCAAATAAAATTCCGGCAACTCTCTCTCTCTTTTGAAGCAGGACGAGAATGTTTTGTGGAGGCTCTGCCCCACAAGGACGCTGTTTTTAGACGACTAACCCGCTAACACTAATTTTTATTGTCGTCTATCCTTCGGGTATCGTGTATTTGTTGTGTGCCTTGTGGATGAAGAACGCATTTAAGAAGGCGAAGAAGGCCGTTAGCAAGGCAGGACAACATATCCGCTGGTCATCCTCAGAGGGTGGCTCCGGCTCGGCAAGCCGGCATGCTGCCTTTGAGAGGATATCCATCAGCACAGAGGAGCCTGAAGAATTCCAGACGTCGTCCACTCACCGGCCCATACTCATCCTCAACTCACAGCTCGTGCCGCGTACTCAGAAAGAGGCCAAGGCATTAAGACTTTTAAATCAAAAGACTTATGCCTTGACCAAATGTTTCGATGAGGACCTCCTCGTCAACACCGGCATGAGGGAGGAGTTTAACGAGGTATTTGAGGCCATTGGGTGGAGCGACTTTGCAGAAATCCCAGAGGGAGGAATCATCCTCCTCACCAAAGAATTCCTCATGACGCTCCGCACCGACACCCGAAGGGATGGTACGTACGTCTGGTTCCGCCTTTTCAATACTGATTATGAGCTTACTCTACGCCAATTTAGAACCTTGCTTGATTTCTCGCCTCAATGCACTTTGAGTGAGGATTTAGCAGGGTTTAATTCAGCAGAGTTTTGGAAAGAATTGGTAGGACCAGATGCTCCCAGGAAAAAGAGCATTGCTCACATTAGGCACCCCACTTTGCGGTTTTTAGCCCGCTGGCTTACCATGGTAGTTTTCCCGCGGGATGATACCTGCTGTGTCACAGTAGAGGATGTTAGATGTCTTTATGCCATGTGGAAGAAAATAAAATTTGCTCCTACACTTAGCATGGTTCGCCACTGGCAAGGACCAGCTCAGAGTGGTCATATCATCTCGATCATGTCCTTCGTGACAAGGATCGCCAACGGGTTGGGAATGTTAGCAAATGCTACCGCCTTCTTTATGCCAAATGACCCTACACGAGTAGTCAAAGAGTCACACTTCATCCATGCACACTTCTTGAGGAAGGACACAAACGGGAAATACATCATGACGTTTAGAGGTTGCGACTTTGAGCTGCCACTCCCAGCACCGCAGCTCAAATTATACTCTGTGAGAACACTAACCGTGCAGTTGGAGCCCGAGCCAGAACCAGGAAGAAATAGTGTCTCCGGAGTCATGACTCGCGCCCAACGACGCCGAGCAGTGGAGCAAATCCGCAAGGCCAACGAGGATGCACAACAGCCAGGAGCCACACCTGCATGGGCTCATCCAAGCACACCTGCTTGGGAAGCCAACCCACAGGGTTCCTGGCACAGCTCATGGAACTCCATTGTGCCCTCCGTCAACCCGACACCGTCACATCATAGCAGAGGTGAGTACTGTTGACGTCTCTTAGCGTAACAAATTTTACTCCGCAAGCGCACGGAGATTCGCTGTAGCTTTTTCTCTCAGAGTATTCCGAGTATCGTAAAAATCCATAGGGAAGCAAGGGCGAATAGGTGGAATGAAATGTCAAACTTTCAAGCAATACTATAAGATAAAACACCAACTAATCTTACAACGGGGGTAAGATAACACGGTAGTGTATGGTGGGAAGAGTAAAACAGGGACTAAATAAGCCTAACACTTAGGTAGTTGCCTAGGAGGACAACGAGTGAGATTAGATTTCCAAACTCTACTACTTAACCGCTGTAGAGGAGTATTTGCGGTTGAACTAAGTTAACTGCAAACAAGCTAGGATCTTGCGTCGAGCGAAATTTCGATGCCTCGAGGGGTCAAGGGGTAGATAGTAGACCTCCGAAGGAGACCCGGCTAACGCCTACGGGCTTACCGAATGACGGGGTGGAATACTGAGACCTCTAGAGCTGTCACCTAGAGAGGCTACCAACCAGATCTGCTTGGGTAAGATGGCACGCTATACTAGTGTTCAAGTGAGAACTTGAACACTAAAGCTCTTCCTTGATCAGAGGGTGAGAACTAACTTAATCTTAGATCAAAAGCCTAAGACAAGCTTATAGCACCGGCAAGTCTAACAAGATTCAGATAACTTAAGAACAACACAAACCTAAGCCTTGGATCTAGTGTGCAATAAAGGTACACCACACTAGGCAAGCATTAAGAAGTAAAGTAAAGTATAACAGAAGATAGAACAATGATATATATTATACTGGAGTAACAAGAGTACAAAGATAGAAAGATACAAGAGCTTTACCAAGACTCGAAGAAGACTCTGGAATCCCTGAGGCAAAAGCTCAGACTCAACTCTAACTCCCAGGACTAACCTAGTGATACAAGACTAAGCGATAGTATGAGCTACTCAACTTCCACACTTCACAAGTGAGGCCTAGGGGGTATTTATAGCTTCTAAGGTCGGTGAGGCAGTTGGAGAGGCCGTTAGAGGTCGGGCGGCCTCTGGTGGGGCCGGGTGGCTCCACTCCTAGGCCGGGCGGCCCGGGTGACCGTTCGATCCACCGACTTGCTTCATCCAATGCTCCAAATTGCTTCCCTAGGTCGGTTGCATGGCGGTTATAGTTGTGCTTTTGCCTCAACCATTGATCTCACTTGTGTTTCTTCCTTAGCCGCAGGATTGAAGTGCCACGGATCGCTGACTTCACCAATCCAAGTGTTGGATCGGTGATGTGGCAAGCCTTCCGGTACTTGACGTGGTGGTTTCGGCATTTGGACTTCACAGCTGTGTTGACACGTCACTTAGGCACATGCAGGTCGAAGATGAAGTGAATTGGCCACATTGTCAGGCTGGGCGGCCTGGGGTAGGGCCGGGCGGCCTGGCCCACTTGCCAGTCAGCTCAAAACAACTTTAAGTAGCTTAAGCAAGCTAGGCTCAGATATTTCAGTGTATTTGGCTTTGGTAGGTAGTCAAAACCGATGGGGAAACTTCATTTCATTTTTTTTCAAAAGAATAAACCTGAGATGTTTATCTTACTAGGGACATGTGAAGACAATCTAGTGCTTAGCCATATCATTTCTCACGACAACTTAGACAAGGTTATGCAAATGGCATCCACTAAGTACAAGATCAAGTTTTCAACTTATACACACAAGCTCAAAATTAAGCTAAGTGTAGAACATGCATAAACGACTAAGTATGAACATAATAGAGCAACTATTCATCATTTCTATATGAAGGATATATGCATCAAAGTTGGGAGTTGCTTTTATTGACACTTTTTTTTAGATAGGGCAATAAAAAGGGGAAGTACATAAAACATTATTGAAAGTACTTACCTTGGTTGGACGGTGATGTGCTACTGCTCGGTCGGACGGGGTACTGCTGGTACTGGTAGGATGGGTGATGCTGCTGCTTGGTCGGACAGGGGTACTGCTGCTGCACATGGAAGGAGACAAGGACAAGAGATGGGGGCACCTTACTCTGAGGGGGACACAGGCGCGAGGAGACATGCTCATAACGGTCTACCACCCCCCAGCTTCAATGAAGCTATAGTAGTTGTAGAAGTTCTGAGCATTGAGGAAGCCGGCTCCAACTTGCTCATTCAGGTTCTGGAGCATTTCCGTGTTGGTTTGGAGCCGTTGACCCATCTCTTCCGTGCGTTGGTAGATGTCACCTACCTGCTGATATAGCCGCTGATCGTACTGGCCCAAGTTCATCCCCCCATTGCGGAGTTGATGTCGGCTGTGCTACCGGGCTGAAGCAGAGTGACCTAGGTCTCTACTGAGTGCATGTGATGCACTACCACCTCCGTAGTATTGTGTACTATGTGAAGGCTGGTAGGAACTCTCGCCACCGGTACTGGAGAAGTACCAGGATGGCTCAGATGGTAAGGAAGCATGGATGGGTTCCTCAGAATCCTCTCCTCGGGCTCTGTGGTGTGACTTCTCCGCTCGCCGTCGCTGGGCTCTGGTCATGACACCGTTGATGCTTTGGTGTGGTGCCTCCACATCTAGCTGCATGGTTAGGCTTCTAACGGTGTACATGTCGAACTGCGGTGCTGGAAGCGGTAGCTCAAAACTGTGCCCAAACCATGTCATGATCATTCTCCCAGTTGCGGCGTCTCGCCTCATGAAATGTGCCTGGACAAAGTGTTGCTCCCCTACATAGTGTGATGTGTCGTCGGGAAGGTAGTCAAGTTGGGCATTCTCTAGGAGGCCCAAGTTAGCTGCTATCCTGGTGACAAAGGAAGTGATGCTTATGGGGGTGTTGGTCGCTCTCATGCCCATCCAATGGTGGACAATGTCGAGGACCGGAGCATAGCGCTTCTTTTTTACCATGGCATAGACGCACTTGAGGTCTTCGTTGGGTGCACAACGAACCTTGCCTCTCAGGAAGATGATGAGCGAGACCCAGCGAGCTAAGAGTCTTAGAGTGGGATTGTGAATTTTGGTGGTGCTGTGTTTTCCCTTCCCGTACTCTTCACATATTTCCACCCAAAAAGATTTCATGTCATACCCGGCCGGGTCACTAAACGAAAAGTTGGAGTGGAAGCCCAGGAGGTCGGCAAACTACCGCGGGTAGACAGAAAATTCAGTATAGAACAGGCGGAAATTTATAAGCGTACCTGTTGTACGCTTATCCACGCGGAGAGTCATCAGGAATTCTTGTGTGAGAAGGACAGATCCTTCCTCTGTAATGTTAGTGAAATCCGACCAACCCACATAATCAAATGCTTTAATGAATGGGTCCAACATACCTATCTCGACGAGGAAGAAGGCGTCGAAGCACTTTGTCCTCCTAAAGACCTTGGTGGTAAGAGCTTGTAACGCCTGAGCTTCCTGATCACCTTGGATGTTGATATCCTGCAGGTTCATCAGTCGGCGCTGCGGTTGTTGCTGAGAAGAAACTCCTTCATCTTGCTCCTGGTCCTAGCGGCTGCGTGTACCGCTGACAGACATCTTGTCGGACACTGCGGGAGTCCTGTCGGATGCTGCTGGGTCCTGGAGCTTCCGCTTTGTGAACGAGAGCGAGAGCGCTCGTCCGACGAAGACGGAAACTTTAGGTGCAGCCCCTTCCCTGTGTTGTTCAGGGCCTTCTTCGCTTTTCTGAAGAAAGAAGACATCCTGCAAAAATAGACAATAGGCTACACAAGGGACAAAGCAGACACAAATATTAGCGTTAGCGGTTAGTCATCCAGAAGTCAGTCGTCCAAGAGTCAGTCGTCCTTGAGGGGCAGAGCCTCCACAAAACGTCCAAAAATCGAGGGTGTAGCACTTATTTTATTGAGCAGAATTTTCACTAAGTGCTGGAATTAAACTAAGTACTTAACTAAGCTTAAGAGAGTGATTAAGGAGGGAGAAAGGAGTTGCTCGCGCTGCTGAGCGGTGCAAGGAGCTGAGGGAGCGCATGCACGTATTTATGCAAGGGCATGTAGGCAGGAGGGAGCACCAGGCCGGGCGGCTCAGGGCCAAGCGCGGCGGCGCAAGAGTGGGGCCGGGCAGCCAGAGGCAGGCGCTGGGCGGCTTGGTGGGTGGAGCAGGAGCTTTGCTCCTAGGCTGGCTAGTGAAGACGGGACGCGGACGGTGCAGGGGCGCCGAGCGGCTCGGGTGGCTCGGCCACTTGCCTCGTGCGTGCGCAGAGAGGGAGCAGAGGGGGCCGGCCGGCCCCTAGTGGGGCCGGGCGGCTCAAAATTTTTTCGCAAAATTAGAACTAGCTAAATGCAAACTTAAGCAAAAATTTGGTGAAATTTAAACATGCAATGGTGAAATTCAAAGTAGATGCATGAAAAAGAAGAGAAATATAATGCAGAAAATTAAATATGCAGTGGAGGGTAATGCCAGTTTACCTCCTGGCGAGGGCAAGTCATACCTTCGGTGTGGTGTTAGCACTTGACGGAGACTTAGCGGCCGTCTGGGCTGCAACTTTTGCTCGCCAAACCTTCTTGGTTGCCACAGCCTTTTGTTTCTGAGTTTTGATCTTTTCTGGCTTTGGCTTTGGTGTCTAATTTCCTTCTTCCACCATTCTTGAGATGTGTTTGTTGTCTTGACGGTGACCTTTGTCTCAAGAGCTTTGCCTCTTGAGTCCTTTGTCAGCGGCTGGGCCAGTGAGGCACGTCTCAGTGACTCGGCTCTACGATCGGCTTTGAGCTTTCGGGCTTCTCCATTGTATAGGAGCTTTTCCATGGCTACGAGGAGTGAGTCCATCTTCGCCTTGCTTGGCGAGAGCTCGATCTTCTCTCTTGGTGTCTCCCGGGGTGCCTGACACTTAAATTTGAAAGTTTTTACCTGTCGGCACTGTTCGACCTTTGGTTTAAAGGCGAACGTCTCCCGTCTGCCATTGATGTTGAGGTGGACTTCTCCAGCTCGAACATCAATGTTAGCCTCAGCGGTGCTTAGGAATGGTCGCCCAAGGATGAGCGGCGTCTTCGTCTCTACTACCATGTCTAGCACCACGAAATTTCGGATTTTCACCGGGACGTCTTCGGCGATCCCGACGGGTAGCGAATCGATTGATCCGCTAGCTGCAGGCACATAGCAGTAGGGGCAAGTGTAGCATGCGTAAGTTTATCAAAGACTACCTTGGGCATGACGCTGACGCTTGCTCCCAGATCACAGAGAGCTTGATCAAAATTTTGGGTTCCGATTGAGCATGATATGGAGGGGTTCCCAGGATCCTTCTTCTTTTCAGGCGACTGGTTGAGTATAGCAGCGCTACACTCCTCCGTGAGGTGCACAACTTCGGTCGATGGCAGCGGCTTTTTGTTGTTGAGAATGTCCTTCAGGTACTTAGCATATTTAGGCACCTGCCTCGCATCTAGCAATGGGATATTGACATATAACTTCTTGATTACCTCAATGAATTTGCCGAACTGATGGTCGACCGAGGCCTTCTTCTGCCTTTGAGGAAAAGGGAGCACTGTGCTGTCATAAAACTCATGCGGAGCTGACTTTGGTGCTTCCTTCACCGGTGGTGGTTCTCGATCCACCTCATCTTCCTCCTCTGTTGCAGCCTGCTTTCCCTGTTTTTTTCCTGCAGCTCTAGGATGTGGGGGGTCTTGTGTAGACCTTCCACCCCTAGTGGTTACAGCATTTATATGTTCCTTCGAGGGTGGCTCGGGCTATCCTGGAAGCTTCCCCGAAGTAGGACTAGGTAGAGCGGCGGCAAGCTAAGCTATTTGGGTTTCTAATATTTTGTTAAAGCTCAGTTGGTTCTTCATGGCACTATTCAGAGTTTCCAATTGATTTGATAGAGATTCAAGGGCTCTATCATTCGCATGGAACTTCTTACTAATGCTGAGAACTGCCAGAAGACATACCTTGACCAGCGAAAGGTAAGTTGGGTCGTGAATTCTAACCTGGTTGAGGACGACGCCCGTTGCTGAAGCCATTGTTGTTGATGAAGTTGACGTCCTCCGATCCATTTTCGGGGCAGCTGTTCCCCGTGTGGCCGGTGTTCCCACAATGCTCGCAAGTCATGCGAGAATCCAGTGCCTGGACCAGCACAGCTTCAGGAGCGCCCTCCAGCTTCATTAGCAGGAGGTCCATTTTGGCGGCAAGCATGTCGGAGCCGTCAATATGGTGGACTCGACGGGGCTTATTGTTCGCCCTCTCCTCTCTCCATCCTTGGTTGCTTGCCATCTTCTCGATGAGAGTGCGGGCAGCGGCAACGCTCAAGGACAAGAATGATCCTCCAACGGTTGCATCGAGGTGTTCTTGCGCGGACCGATGTAGTTCGTGGAAGAAATTCTGGATTATCAGCCACTGTTCCATACCGTGGTGGGGGCAGGCGGCGATGTATTCTTGTAGTCTCTCCCATGCCTCCGCCATAGACTCATCAGCGAGCTGTTTAAAGCTCAAGATTCGGTTCCTCAGTGAGCTTGTCTTCCCCAGAGGGAAGTACTTTGCAAGGAAGGCATTGGAGCATGCCTCCCAAGTTGTCAAGTTATTGCGGTTCTGGTAGAACCACTGTTTCGCCTTCCTAATCAGTGAGAATGGGAAGAGTCGAAGCCGAACAGCATCGGTGGTGTAGGACCGAGACGTGCGACTAGATGGGGGTGAATAGGAGCACTTAAAAACTCAAACTCACGAACCCCCCGGTGCAGACTGATAGCTACTACACACAACAAGCGCTAGACACCGTCCACTGAAAGGAAACATCTCTAGCAGCACTTGGTGTCGCCCACTGAACTGGTACACACCAAGCAAGCGGAAGCAAAAGACTCAACGATCACGAGATCGCAAGTCAAGCGAAACAACGACTCGCGCACTAGCATCTCATTCGCCACTCAACGCACCGAAATGCGCCCTACTGGATCACAGCAGGTTAAGAGTATGGGCAGCAACAAGGAACACTAAAAGCGAGGTCGAAGCAAAAACCGGGCGGCGAAAACCACAACGGAAAAAGCTCACAGCCACCTACTGGCTGCCGCCGGACAGTCCGGTGCATCTCACCAGATAGTCCGGTAGAGACCGGATAGTCCGGTGACTGGCACCGGATAGTCCGATGAAGCCTGGGCCGAGGGCTGGAGCCAGATGGTCCGGTGCATGCCGTCGGAGTATCTGGTGGGGGACCGGATAGTCCGGTGGTTGCACCGGATTGTCTGGTAAACCCTGGAACTTGAGTTTCCAAACCCAAATCCTGACCAAATCTTGTCCAGTCTTCACGAAAATTGACACAGGCTATCTGAGCAGTATTCCAAAGCTATTCCCAAAAGATCAACTCAAAATGATCACGGATTAGCGGGAATTTCAGATCTCGTGAAGAGGCAAGCCTTGGGCAAGAAAAAGGGAAAACTCAAATTCGACTTGCTCGTGGCAAACCTGCAGGTTTGAGATGCACTGGGGCATAATCTCCACGTCTTGGCAAGTCCAAAACACCGGCAAAAGAAAGGATTCAACCTTGGCCAAAGCAAACACCCAAAAGCCAAAGATTGAACCCAAAAACCAAACAAGAGAGGGCTGCACACAAGCACTACAATTTCAGAGGAATGTCACTGGATTAATCACAAAATTAAGTGCATACAAGGTTCCTACAGCCTACCACCCTTCATCCTTCCCACTTGTGAGAAGAACACTAGCTAGGGGATTCAAATCCTAGCCCTAATGCTCTCTCTTCTCTCTTTGGCACATGGCTTTATGGAAATGAAGCCTAGGGTTTTCTAATGGTGGGAGAGTCACCTAAATGACCAGCCACTTAGGTATTTATAGCCCTAGGCCTGACGACACACTTAACACTAAGACCCTTACTCTAGAATGCCCGAAAGGGGCTGAAATGCAAAAGATACAATTGGACGACTACGATGACGCTTTGATCTTCTTCTTCTCCACGCCTTGCTTGGATGTACACCACGTAGCCAGTAGTCCGGAAGCTTCCCCCGGTTTTGAAGTCAGAAACCAGAAAACTTTATTCTGCGGGCTTTCTGGGCCGGGTCTTGGCCCACTCTTCTATCTTGGCGAGTCAGAGCCCAACCCACCAAGTCATTCGAACTTGGGTGGCGGTTTTGAGCCGAAGCCGCCAAAGCCTCCCTCGCACGCCTTCGCGCTATGCACTCGGGTTGGAGCACCACAGTGGCACCCGGCTTCTCCAGTCCATCGGAGTTGCCTCGCAGTCCATCGGAGGGCTTACACCACCGTTGCCGAACCGCCCCTCCGTGTACCGAGCTCCCATGGCTGACCGACACCGAGCATTGCCTCCGGTCCATTGGAGGGCTTTTGCCTCAGTCCATCGAGGTCTTCATCATCTACCTTTAGTCCATCGGAGGGCCTCCAGTCCATCAGAAGACTTGAGCTCGTTGACAATCACTCATCACACCAGGAGAGCAATAAGGCCGGTCCATTAGCTCTCAATCTCCCCCTTGATGAGTGCATTGTCAACACATTTCCAACCTGTAACCTGAAATGGAACGAAGACAAAAGAAAAGCGTAAAACCGAAAAAGAAAAGAAAAGAAAAGAAATGCTTAAGCTGCCCAAAACCAAACAAAGGCAAAACACAAGGCAGCTTGAAGCAAAAACAAAACAAAGCATCGGCTCCTCAAGACAGAGGCAAAAGGCTTAACGCACAGATGCAAATAGCATGCTAAAAGCTCAACTCCCCCTGAAATGCATCCTCACAAATGCAAAATGAGTGCAAAGCTCCCCCTCAACTAAATCTCTCCTGAGTTTTTCCCCTTTGTCATAATTTAAAATTTCTCCCCTTGGAAGTACACTAATTTTTCCCCAAATTTCTCCCCCTTGTTGACAATGGACACATCAAGGGTTCCTTGAACTCAACTCCCCCTGAACTAGACAACTCCCCCTCAAAATATGCTATGAAATGTAAGGAGTGTGACTGAAAAGAGCTTAGAAGGGATGGAAAGCTAGTAATTACGAGTTCTAGCATACAGAGCAAGTGAGGGCAAGAAAGGAATAACAAGCTCAAATGAATCTATCTTACACATATCAGGAGCATGTTTTTCAGGGTTATGGAAAAGAAAGCATCACCAGCATGAAAGACATATAGCAAGATAGGCATGAACAGCAAGATGCTAGCAGGACATACAAGGTGTGCTACTCTCAACCAAAGCATATATAATCAGCCATAAGCATTTTAGAGACTTGCAAATTTCAGATTTAAACATTTGTATTCATAAGCAAGTTCTCTTTGTGCCAGGGGTTATTTACTTGTCTTTTGCCACTTCTTACCAACCAGTGCCAAGTCTAGGTTATATAACCATCAGAAGCTTAAGACAAGGTTTTGGTCATACACAGTCTAGTCCAAGTTCATGCCAAAGTGCAAAGACAAGCTGTCTCGAACTAGATCAATGTGACAAGTAAATCCACCTGGATCTTTCTCAATTCAGCACATAAGACACCACTTGTAAGCATTTTGATTCAGATTTCAATTTAAGCAAGGTGTCATAAAAACTTAGGCATTAACTTAGCAAAGGCATAAAATTAGCATATCCAGGCATGAAAAGATAGCATAGCATTCAACAATCCTACACATGCTAGGAAGCCAAATCAAGTGGTGATCATGGTTTTTGATTTGCAAAGAATAAAATGACTTAGCTCACAATTAGTATTCAACAGACTCAAGAGAGCTTAGCCAACCATGATCAAGCATGCATCTGTACAATCTAGCACAAACAAGTACTAACTCATCATTCCAAAAGAGCTCTAATGCTAGTGAAGTGAAAATGCAAATGATACAATGCGATGCATGATATGATACAATATGCAAAAGATGCAAAGAGAAATAAAAGCAAGATAAAAGCAAATTCTAGACTATAGAAGCTATTCCTTACTAAAAGGAATAGCATACTATCCCTGACTAAAAGGGATAGCACACTCCAAGCTCACCTCTCAAGCGCACAAAAGCGCCAAACTCTAGGGGCTTGGTAAAGATATCGGCCAACTGGTTTTCAGATGCTACATGGATTAGGTCTATGTCCCACTTCTCATAGTGATCTCTCAGAAAGTGAAACCTCACGTCTATGTGTTTAGTTCTAGAGTGCAAGACGGGGTTCTTAGCTATAGAAATAGCAGAAGTAGAGTCAACTAGGAGAGGGATCCTACCAAACCTAAGGCCGAAATCACTAAGGGTGGCTTTCATCCATAAAAGCTGGGAGCAGCAACTAGCAGCAGCTATATACTCTGCTTCTATGGTAGACAAGGATACGCTAGCTTGCTTGCGAGAGGACCAAGAGACAAGAGAGGTTCCTAAGAGCTGGCATGTGCCGGAGGTTGACTTGCGATCAATCCGGCAGCCAGCATGGTCAGCATCTGAGAACCCTCTAAGAGAAAGAGAAGAACCTGAGGAGTACCAAAGACCAAGCTCAGGAGTGAATTTCAGATACCTGAAAATGCGCTTCACTGCTTGATGGTGAGAAGTCCTAGGAGAAGCTTGGTAGTGCGCACAAAGGCAGACCGCGAACTGAATGTCCGGCCTGGTCGCCGTCAGGTACAGAAATGAGCCGATCATCCCTCGAAATTCCTTCTGGTCCACTGCCTCCCCATCTTCATCAGCATCAAGCGCCATGTTTGTACTCATAGGAGTCGTCATGGGCTTGGAGTCACCCATCTCAAACTTCTTGAGTATGTCTCTTGTATACTTGGCTTGATGGACGAAGGTTCCTTCAGGGCCTTGCTTGATCTGCAGCCCGAGGAAGAACTGGAGCTCACCCATAAGACTCATCTCAAATTCCCTGCTCATCTGTTCAGCAAAACTAGACACCAAAACGTGAGATGAACCACCAAAGATTATGTCATCAACATATATCTGAACTATCAGGGTGTCACCGCCATGACTCAACAGAAACAAGGTCTTGTCTACTGAACCCATCACAAACCCAGACTTGAGCAGGAAACTCTTCAACCTAGCATACCAAGCTCTAGGAGCTTGCTTTAGACCATAAAGGGATTTCCTCAACTTATACACCCGGTCTGAAAACCTAGCACTCTCAAAGCCCGGAGGTTGTCTCACATATACCTCCTCCTCTATGAACCCATTTAGGAAAGCAGACTTGACATCCATTTGCTGCAGTTTGAAGCCTTTAGAGGCCGCAAAGGCAAGCAAAATCCTAATGGCTTCCAAACGAGCTACAGGGGCAAAGGTCTCCTCATAATCCATCCCCTCCTTCTGACAGAAACCCTGGGCTACCAATCTCGCTTTGTTCCTCACAACCATTCCATCCTCACCTTGTTTGTTCTTGAAAACCCACTTGGTACCTATAGGGCGACAGTTTGCTAGAGGTTCAACTAAATCCCAGACATGGTTTCTCTCAAAGTTCTCCAACTCCTCATGCATGGCACCGGATAGTCCGATGAAGCCTGGGCCGAGGGCTGGAGCCGGATGGTCCGGTGCACGCCGTCGGATTATCCGATGGGGGACCGGAGAGTCCGGTGGTTGCACCGGATTGTCCGGTAAACCTTGGAACTTGAGTTTCCAAACCCAAATCCTGACCAAACCTTGTCCAATCTTCACGAAAATTGATACAGGCTATCTAAGCACTATTCCAAAGCTATTCCCAAAAGATCAACTCAAAATGATAAGGGAATTTTAGATCTCGTGAAGAGGCAGCCTTGGGCAAGAAAAAGGGAAAACTCAAATTCGACTTGCTCATGGCAAACCTGCAGGTTTGTGATCTACTAGGGCATAATCTCCACGTCCTAGCAAGTCTAAAACACCAGCAAAAGAAAGGATTCACCCTTGGCCAAAGCAAACACCCAAAAGCCAAAGATTGAACCCAAAAACCAAACAAGAGAGAGGAGGAAGAGAGGGCTGCACACAAGCACTTCAATTTCAGAGGAATATCACTGGATTAATCATGAAATTAAGTGCATACAAGGTTTCTACAGCCTACCACCCTTCATCCTTCCCACTTGTGAGAAGAACACTAGCTAGGGGATTCAAATCCTAGCCCTAATGCTCTCTCTTCTCTCTTTGTCACATGGCTGTATGGAAATGAAGCCTAGGGTTTTCTAATGGTGGGAGAGTCACCGAAATAACCAGCCACTTAGGTATTTATAGCCCTAGGCCTGACGACACATTTAACACTAAGACCCTTACTCTAGAATGCCCAAAAGGGGCTGAAATGCAAAAGATACAATCGGACGACTACGATGACGCTTTGATCTTCTTCTTCTCTACGCCTTGCTTGGATGTACGCCATGTAGCCAGTAGTCCGGAAGCTTCCCCCGATTTTGAAGTCAGAAACCGGAAAACTTTATTCTGCGGGCTTCCTGGGCCGGGTCTTGGCCCAATCTTCTATCTTGGCGAGTCGGAGCCCAACCCACCAAGTCATCCGAACTTGGGTGGCGGTTTTGAGCCGAAGCCGCCAAAGCCTCCCTCGCACGCCTTCGCGCCATGCACTCGGGTTGGAGCACCACGGTGGCACCCGGCTTCTCCAGTCCATCGGAGTTGCCTCGTAGTCCATCGAAGGGCTTACACCACTGTTGCCGAACCGCCCCTCCGTGTACCAAGCTCCCATGGCCGACCGACACCGAGCATTGCCTCCGGTCCATTGGAGGGCTTTTGCCTCAGTCCATCGAGGTCTTTATCATCTACCTCCAGTCCATCGGAGGACTTGAGCTCATTGATGATCACTCATCACACCAGGAGAGCAATGAGGCCTGTCCATTGGCTCTCAGGTGGTTGCACCCTTGATGGTAAAAGTGCTGCATATCTCCAGAAATTGCTGGAGATGGCTGTTTGCATCCTCCGACGCCAATCCACAGAATGGGCTAGCTTGGATCATGTGGATGACACCTGGCTTGAGCTCAAATCCATCTACAATAGTCACACTGGGCCCCGTAGGGATGTTGTTGCTGGATGGGACAGAGAACTTGCGAATGGTCTTCTCGGCCATGTGTGTCGTGTCGGTTGTGCTTGATGATCCAAACTCCAGTGTTGCTGGCACAGGCCTCTACCCGTGGATTGTCTTCTGACGGACTCTCCTTCTGAGCTGTGACTCCGGATTGTTGTGAAAGTTTGTCAGTAGGTCAATACCGGTCATACACTTAGGTAGTGTATGGTGGGAAGAGTAAAACATGGACTAAAGAAGACTAACACTTAGGTAGTTGCCTGGAAGGACAACGAGTGAGATTAGATTTCCAAACTCTACTACTTAACCGCTGTAGAGGAGTATTCGCGGTTGAACTAAGTTAACTGCAAACAAGCTAGGATCTTGCGTCGAGCGTAATTCCGGCACCTCGAGGGGTCAAGGGGTAGATAGTAGACCTCCAAAGGAGACCCGACTAACGCCTACGGGCTTACCGAACAACGGGGTGGAATACTGAGACCTCTAGAGCTGTCACCTAGAGAGGCTACCAACCAGATCTGCATGGGTAAGATGCCACGCTATACTAGTGTTCAAGTGAGAACTTGAACACTAAAGCTCTTCCTCGATCAGAGGGTGTGAACTAACTTAATCTTAGATCAAAAGCCTAAGACAAGCTTATAGCACCGGCAAGTCAAACAAGATTCACATAACTTAAGAACAACACAAACCTAAGCCTTGGATCTAGTATGCAATAAAGGTACACCATAGTAGGCAAGCGTTAAGAAGTAAAGTAAAGTATAACAGAAGATAGAACAATGATATATATTATACTGAAGTAACAAGAGTACAATGATAGAAAGATACAAGAGCTTTACCGAGACTCGAAGAAGACTTCGGAATCCCTAAGGCAAAAGCTCAGACTCAACTCTTACTCCCAGGACTAACCTAGTGATACAAGACTAAACGATAGTATGAACTACTCAACTTCCACACTCTACAAGTGAAGTCTAGGGGGTATTTATAGGTCACAAGGTCGGTGTGGCGGTTAGAGAGGTGGTTACAACTGGAAGGCGCCGAGGTAGGGCCGGGCGGCCTGTAGTGGGGTCAGGCGGCCTCCCACTAGGCCGGGCGGCTCGGAGAACCATCGGATCCACCGCCTTTCTCCATCTTGTGGCTCATATTGCCTTCCCAAGTCAGTTGACGGCGGTTATGGCGGTTAGAAGTGTGCTTTTCCCTCAACCGTTGATCTTCACTTGTGTTTCTTCCTTAGCAGCAGGATTGAAGTGCCGAGGATCACTGACTTCACCAATCCAAGTGCTGGATCGATGATGTGGCAAGTCTTCCAGTACTTGACGTGGTGCATTCGGCCTTTGGACTTCACAAGTGTGTTGACACGTCACTTTGGCACATGCAGGTTGAAGATGAGTTGATTTGTCTCCTGAGTCAGACCGGGCCGCTTGGGATGGTGCCGGGCGGCCTGGCTTGGAGCCGCGCGACCTGGCCCACTGGCCAATGACCCTATGACTTAGCCAAATTTGCCTGTTTTCTACTGATCTTTGTACCTACAATCAAATATTCAACACAACTTGTGGAAATGTGTCAGTAGCATAGGTTTAATCCATACTTTGGCATATTTTCCTCCATGTTCATGGATAGTTGACAGTCATTGGTAGTGCAATAATGACCATCAACACCCCCCAAGCTTAGACCTTTGCTCATCCTCAAGTAAAGCCAAGATGGGTTATGGATCAGGAGTTGCTGCATTATCAATGCTCATAAATAGGAGTTATGCACAGACGACACTCATGCTTTCACCTCGAACCACAGTGTATGTAATGATCACTCTTACTCATACCTGTGGTGCATCTTTTTGTCTTACCATATCTTAGGCGGTTGAGAGGAAGAACGATTTAGCTGCAGGTTCTGCTCCAAGCATGTCTTTTGGGATTCCATCTCAGGTGTTTTTAAAGCTTTTTCAAAAGAAAGCAAGTTTCCCCAAAGGTAATCTTGATCGCTCAAAGTGTATCCTCACCTTTTGAAGCCAAGAGCATGGCTAAGAACTTCCTATACTAAGGCTTATGTAGAGCTCAGGGTCATGGAAGAACTTAGCTTACTTAAATTGTTTGTTTTGCAAAGCCAAAAATTAGACCAAAGAAATGTACTACATCATCTAGCCTTGTTCATTGTTGGAGCTTTATTTGGTGGATGGATGGATGAATCTCCTTGTTTGCTTTCCTTCTCCTTTTTGATTGATAGGTATGAATATGGAGCCTTTTTGTATTTTTCTCTCTTTTTGCCATGCTTGACTAGCATGCTTTTCTTTTTCTCATACTTTTGCCATGCTTGACTAGCATGCTTTTCTTTTTTTTCATATTTTTGGTGGCTCCATACTCTACCTCTTTTTGATTGGAAGGAGTAAGGCTAAGTGTATTATTTTGGAGATATAAGGATGCATACCCCGTATAGGTAAATGCATTTGTGGTGGTGGATCTTTTGCTCCAACAATTCACAAGATAGAGATGATTCCATTCTAAGAGACTCAAAATTTGACAAAGCTCAAAACAACTTTAAGTAGCTTAAACAAGCTAGGCTCAGATATTTCAGTGTATTTGGCTCTGGTAGGTATTTAAAACCGATGGGGGAACTTCATTTTATTTTTTCTAAAAGAATAAACCTGAGATGTTTATCTTACTAGGGACATGTGGAGAAAACCTAGTGCTTAGCCATATCATTTCTCACAACAACTTAGACATAGTTATGCAAATGGCATCCACTAAGTACAAGATCAAGTTTTCAACTTATACACACAAGCTTGAAATTAAGCTAAGTGTAGAACATGCATAAACAACTATGTATGAACATAATAGAGCAACTATTCATCATTTCCATATAAAGAATATATGCATCAAAGTTGGGAGTTATTTTTATTGTCACTTGTTTTTAGATAAAGCAATACAAAGGGAAATATATAAAAACATTATTGAAAGTACTTACCTCGGTAGGACGGTGATGCTACTGCTCGGTCGGACGGGGTACTGCTGGTACTGGTAGGACGGGTGATGCTGCTGCTTTGTCGGACAGGGGTACTGCTGGTGCACATGGAAGGAGACAAGGGCAAGAGACGGGGACACCTTACTCTGAGGAGACACAGGCGCGGGGAGGCATGCTCAGAACGGTCTACCATCCCCCCAAGCTTCAATGAAGCTAGGGGTTTTGGTAGTAGTAGTTGTAGAAGTTCTGAGCATTGAGAAAGCCGGCTCCAACTTGCTCGTTCAGGTTCTGGAGCATTTCTGTGTTGGTTTGGAGCCGTTGATCCATTGCTTCCGTGCGTTGGTAGATGTCACCTACCTGCTGATACAGCCTCTGATCGTACTGGCCTAAGTTCATCCCCCCCCATTGCGGAGTTGATGTCGGCCATGTCAGGTGTGTGGTACCGGGCTGAAGCAGAGTGACCTAGGTCTCTACTGAGCGCACGTGATGCACTATCGCCTCCGTAGTGTTGTGTACTATGGGAAGGCTAGTTGGAACTCTTGCCACCGGTACTGGAGAAGTACCAGGAAAGCTCAGATGGTATGGAAGCATGGATGGGTTCCTCAGAATCCTCTCCTCGGGCTCTGTGGTGTGACTCCTCCGCTCGCCGTCTCTGGGCTCTGGTCATGACGCCGCCGATGCTTTGGCGTGGTGCCTCCACATCTAGCTGCATGGTTAGACTTCTAATGGTGTACATGTCGAACTGCGGTGCTGGAAGCGGCAGCTCAAGACTACGCCCGAACCATGTCATGATCAGTCTCCCAGTTGCGGCGTCTTGCCTCATGAAATGTGCCTGGACAAAGTGTTGCTCCCCCACATAGTGTGATGTGTCGTCGGGAAGGTAGTCAAGTTGGGCATTCTCTAGGAGGCCCAAGTTGGCTGCTATCCTGGTGACAAAGGAAGTGATGCTTATAGGGGTGTTGGTCGCCCTCATGCCCATCCAGTGGTGGACAATGTCGAGGACTGGAGCATAGCGTTTCTTTTTTACCATGGTATAGAGGCACTTGAGGTCTTCATTCGGTGCACAACGAACCTCACCTCTCTGGAAGACGACGAGCGAGACCCAGCGAGCTAAGAGTCTCAGAGTGGGATTGTGAATTTTAGTGAGGCTGTGTTTCCCCTTACCGTACTCTCCACATATTTCCACCCAAAAAGATTTCATGTCATACCCGGCTGGGTCACTCAACGAACAGTTGGAGTGGAAACCAAGAGGTCGGCAAACTGCCGTGGGTAGACAGAGAATTCAGTGTTGAACAGGCGGAAATTTATAAACGTGCTGTTGTACGCTTATCCACGCGAAGAGTCATCAGGAACTCTTGTGTGAGAAGGACGGATCCTTCCTCTGTAATGTTAGCGAAATCCGACCAACCTACATAATCAAAGGCTTTAATGAACGGGTCCAACATACCTATCTCGACGAGGAAGAAGGCGTCGAAGCACTTGGTCCTCCCAAAGGTCTTGGTGGTAAGAGCTTGTAACACCTGGGCTTCCTGATCGCCTTGGATGTTGATATCCTGCAGGTTCATCAGTCGGCACTGCGGTTGTTGCTGAGAAGATACTCCTTCATCTTTCTCCTGGTCCTGGCGGTTGCGTGTACCGCTGACAGACATCCTGTCGGACACTGCGGGAGTCCTGTCGGATGCTGCTGGGGTCCTGGAGCTTCCGCTTTGTGAACGAGAGCGAGAGCGCTCGTCCGACGAAGACGGAAACTTTAGGTGCAGTCCCTTCCCTGTGTTGCTCAGGGCCTTCTTCGCTTTCTTGAAGAAAGAAACATCCTGCAAAAATAGACAATTTGCTACACAAGGGACAAAGCAGACACAAATATTAGCGTTAGCGGTTAGTCGTCCAGAAGTCAGTTGTCTAAGAGTTAGTCGTCCTTGCGGGGCAGAGCCTCCACAAAATGTCCAAAAACCGAGGGTGTAGCACTTATTTTATTGGGCAGAATTTCAACTAAGTGCTGGAATTAAACTAAGTGACTAACTAGTACTTAAGAGAGTGTTTAAGGAGGGAGAAGGGAGTTGCTCGCGCTGCTGAGTAGGGCGAGGGAGAAGTGCATGCATGCACTTCTATTTATAGCTACGCGAGAGGAGGCAGGCAGGAGGGAGCACCAGGCCGGGCGGCTCAGGGCCAAGCCGGGCGGCGCAGGTGTGGGGCCGGGCGGCCAGAGGTAGGCGCCGGGCAGCTTGGTGGGTGGAGCAGGAGCCTAGCTCCTAGGCTGGCAGGTGAAGATGGGACGCGGGCGGCTCAGGGCAGCCGGGCGGCGTCGGTGGGAGGCCGGGCGGCCTCCAGTGGCTCAGCCACTTGCCTTGCGCGTGCAGAAGATGGAGCAAAGGGGGCCGGCCGGCCCCTGGTGGGGCTGGGCAGATCCAAAATGATATATATTTTTTTGTCAAAATAGAACTAACTAAATGCAAACTTAAAACAAAAATTTGATGAAAATTAAACATGTAATGGTGAAATTCAAAGTAAGTGCATGAACAATAGGAAAATTATAACGCGGAAAATTAAATATGCAGTGGAGGATAAAGCCAGTTTACCTCCTAGCGAGCGCAAGTCATACCTTGGGTTCGGTGTCAGCGCTTGACGGAGACTTAGCGGCCGTCTGTGCTGCAACTTTTGCTCGCCAAACCTTCTTGGTTGCCACAGCCTTTTGTTTCTGAGTTTTAGTCTTCTTTTCTGGCAAGGCTTTTGGCATTTCCTCTTTCTTCCGCCATTCTTGAGATGTGTTCGTTGCCTTGGTGGTGACCTTTGTCTCAGGAGCTTTGCCTCCTGAGTCCTTTCTCGGCGGCTGGGCCAGTGAGGCACGTCTTAGTGACTCGGCTCTGCGATCGGCTTTGAGCTTGCGGGCTTCTCCATCGTACAGGAGCTTTTCCATGGCTACGAGGAGAGAGTCCATTTTTGGCTTGCTTGGCGAAAGCTCGATCTTCTCTCTTGGTGTTTCCCGGGGTGCCTGACACTTAAATTTGAAAGTTTTTACCTGTCGGCATTGTTCGACCTTTGGTTTGAAGGCAAACGTCTCCCGTCTGCCATTGATGTTAAGGTGGACTTCTCCAACTCCAACATCAATGTTGGCCTCAGCGGTGCTTAGGAATGGTCGCCCAAGGATGAGTGGCGTCTTCATGTCTACCTCCATGTCTAGCACCACGAAATCCACTGGGACGATGAAGTTCCAGATTTTCACCGGGACATCTTCGGCGATCCCGACGGGGTAGCGAATCGATTGATCCACTAGCTGTAGGCACATAGCAGTAGGGGCAAGTGTAGCATGCGTAAGTTTATCAAAGACTACCTTGGGCGTCACACTTGCTCCCAGATCACAGAGAGCTTGATCAAAATTCTAGGTCCCGATTGAGCATGATATGGAGGGGTTTCCAGGATCCTTCTTCTTTTCAGGCGGCTGGTTGAGTATAGCAGCGCTACACTCCTCCGTGAGGTGCACAACTTCGGTCGATGGCAGTGGCTTTTTGTTGTTGAGGATGTCCTTCAGGTACTTAGCATACGTAGGCACTTGCATTGCATCTAGCAATGGGATATTGACATATAACTTCTTGATTACCTCAACAAATTTGCCGAACTGATCCTCGACCGAGGCCTTTTTCTGCCTTTGAGGAAAAGGGAGCACTGTGCTGTCATAGAACTCGTGCGGAGCTGACTTCGGTGCTTCCTTCACCGGTGGTTCATGATCCACCTCATCTTCCTCCTCTAGTGCGGCCTACTTTCCCTGTTCTTTTCCTGCAGCTCTAGGATGTTGGGGGTCTTGTGTAGACCTTCCATCCCTAGTGGTTACAGCATTTATATGTTCCTTCGGGGATGGCTCGGGCTGTCCCGGAAGCTTCCCCGAAGTAGGACTAGGTAGAGCGGCGGCAAGCTAAGCTATCTAGGTTTCTAACATTTTATTAAAGCTCAGCTGGTTCTTCATGGCACTATTCAGAGTTTCCATTTGATTTGACAAAGATTTAAGAACTCTATCATTCGCATGGAACTTCTTACTAATGCTATCGTTCACAGCTTTTTGATTGAAAGAATTTTTATTAAACTGCTGAGAACTGTTAGAAGACATACCTTGACCAGCGAAAGGTAAGTTGGGTCGTGAATTCCAACCTGGTTGAGGACGAGGCCCGTTCTGAAGCTATTGTTGTTGATGAAGTTAACGTCCTCAGATCCATTTTCGGGACAGCTGTTCCCCATGTGGCCGGTGTTCCCACAATGCTTACAAGTCATGCGAGAATCCAGTGCTTGGACCGACACAACTTCAGGAGCGCCCTCCAGCTTCTTTAGCAGGAGGTCCATTTTGGCGGCAAGCATGTCGGGGCCATCGATTTGGTGGACTCCACGGGGCTTATTGTTTGCCCTCTCCTCTCTCCATCCTTGGTTGCTTGCCATCTTTTCGATGAGAGTGCGGGCGGCGGCAACGCTCAAGGACAAGAATGATCCTCCAGCGGCAGCATCGAGGTGTTCTTGCGCGGACCGGTGTAGTCCGTGGAAGAAGTTCTGCATTATCAACCACTGTTTCATACCATGGTGGGGGCAGGCGGCGATGTATTCTTGTAGTCTCTCCTATGCCTCCACCACGGACTCATCAGCGAGCTGCTTAAAGCTCGAGATTCGGTTCCTCAGTGAGCTGGTCTTCCCCAGAGGGAAGTACTTTGCAAGGAAGGCATTGGAGCATGCCTCCCAAGTCGTCAAGTTGTTGCGGTTCAGGTAGAACCACTGTTTCGCCTTCCCGATCAGAGAGAATGGGTAGAGGCGAAGCCGAACAGCATCGGTGGTTGCACCGTTGATGGTAAAAGTGCTGCATATCTCCAGAAATTGCTGGAGATGGCTGTTTGCATCATCCGACGCCAATCCGCAGAATAGGCTAGCTTGGACCATGTGGATGACACCTGGCTTGAGCTCAAATCCATCTCCAACAGTCACACTGGGTCCCGAATTGATGTTCCTGCTGGATGGGACAGAGAACTCGCGAATGGTCTTCTCAGCCATGTGTGTCGTGTCAGATGTGCTTGATGATCCAAACTCCAGTGTAGCTGGCACAGGCATCTGCCCGTGGATCGTCTTCTGACGGACTCTCCTTCTAAGCAGCGACTCCGGTTTGTTGTGAAAGTTTGCCGGTAGGTCAAAATCGGTCATACACCTCTCTGTTACCCAACAATAAAGTAGATAGAGGCAAATAGACCCGCTAAGAAATAGCAGTATGTTATCAAGTTATAAGTACCTAGGTTCAAACAAATCAAACTTCTATTGCCAATTGCTTCCCCGGCAACGGCGCCAGAAAAAGCTTGTTGGCGTCTCTTAGCATAACAGATTTTACTCCGCAAGTGCACGGAGATTCGCTGTAGCTTTTTCACTCAGAGTATTCTGAGTATCGTAAAAATCCACAGGGAAGCAAGGGAGAATAGGTGGAATGAAATGTCAAACTTTCAAGCAGTACTATAACTTAGATAAAACACCAGCTAATCTTACAACGGGTGTAAGATATAAAGATAGTGTATGGTGGGAAGAGTAAAACAGGGACTAAAGAAGCCTAACACTTAGGTAGTTGCCTGGGAGGACAACGAGTGAGATTAGATTTCCAAACTCTACTACTTAACCGCTGCAGAGGAGTATTCGTGGTTGAACTAAGTTAACTGGATACAAGCTAGGATCATGCGTCGAGCGAAATTCCGGCGCCTCGAAGGGTCAAGAGGTAGATAGTAGACCTCCGAAGGAGACCCGGCTAACGCCTACGGGCTTACCGAACGATGGGGTGGAATACTGAGACCTCTAGAGCTGTCACCTAGAGAGGCTACCAACCAGATCTGCGTGGGTAAGATGGCACGCTATACTAGTGTTCAAGTGAGAACTTGAACACTAAAGCTCTTCCTTGATCAGAGGGTGAGAACTAACTTAATCTTAGATCAAAAGCCTAAGACAAGCTTATAGCACCAGCAAGTCTAACAAGATTCAGATAACTTAAGAACAACACAAACCTAAGCCTTGGATCTAGTGTGCAATAAAGGTACACCACACTAGGCAAGTGTTAAGAAGTAAAGTAAAGTATAACAGAAGATAGAACAATGTAATATATTATATTGGAGTAACAAGAGTACAAAGATAGAAAGATACAAGAGCTTTACCGAGACTCGAAGAAGACTCCGGAATCCCTGAGGCAAAAGCTCAGACTAAACTCTTACTTCGAGGACTAACCTAGTGATACAAGACTAAACGATAGTATGAACTACTCAACTTCCACACTCTACAAGTGAAGTCTAGCGGGGTATTTATAGGTCCCAAGGTCGGTGTGGCAGTTAGAGAGGCGGTTACAACCGGAAGGAGCCGAGGTGGGGCCGGGCGGCCTGTGGTGGGGTCGGGCGGCCTCCCACCAGGCCGGGCGGCTCGGAGAACCGTTGGATCCATCGCCTTTCTCCATCTTGTGGCTCATATTGCCTCCCCAAGTCGGTTGGCGGCGGTTATGGCGGTTAGAAGTGTGCTTTTCCCTCAACCATTGATCTTCACTTGTGTTTCTTCCTTAGCTGCAGGATTGAAGTGCCGAGGATTGCTGACTTCACCAATCCTTGTGCTGGATCGATAATGTGGCAAGTCTTCCGGTACTTGACATGGTGCATTCGGCCTTTGGACTTCACAAGTGTGTTGACACGTCACTTAGGCACAAGCAGGTCGAAGATGAGCTGATTTGGCTCCTGAGTCAGGCCGAGCAGCTTGGGATGGTGCCGGGCAGCCTGGCTTGGAGCCTGGCGACCTGGCCCACTAGCCAGTGACCCTGTGACTTAGCCAAATTTGCCTGTTTTCTGCTGATCTTTGTACCTACAATCAAATATTCAACACAACTTGTGGAAATGTGTTAGTAGCATAGGTTTAATCCATACTTTGGCATATTTTCCTCCATGTTCATGGACAGTTGACGGTCATTGGTAGTGCAATAACGACCGTCAACAGAGATACTTTGTTTCACCACTCATACTCTAGTGATCAAACAGAAGAAACGATAGAGTACACTCTTTGGTCCAATCTTTGGCTTAGCAAAATAAACATTCTAAGTGTGCCACATTCTCCCCCACCTAAAGCTCCAGAAAAGCCTTAGTGTAGGAAAATGTTGGCCAAAATCATGGCCTTTGGTGAGGAAACACTTCTGAGCGATCGAGAGTACCAAGGGGAAGCTTATGTTTGTTTTGAAAATCTTGAAAACACCTGAGAAGGACATCCAAAAAGAATGAGTTAGAATCAATTCGGCAAACAAGTTGTTCTGTCTCTCAACCGCCCAAGGCAAGGTAAGCAAAAAGATGCACCACAGGTATGACGCAAGATCAGCTTTGATTATTTCACTACTTGGGGCAAAAGTTTGAGTGATGAGTTGCATATAAGAATTTTCCTTTATTTTCGATATTGTAGCAACTCCTGATCCACTTTCAGTCTTAGCTTTGCTCGAGGACGAGCAAAAGTCTAAGCTTGGGGGGTGTTGACGGTCGTAATCTCACGATATCCACCATCAATTATCCACCAAATGAAGCTAAACATGTGAAATATATGGACTAACCCTTGCTACTAATGAATATTTGGATGCAGGTACCAAAATACACAAAAAATGGTTGCAAACATGTCACATATCAAAGATGAGCAGAAATGGCAAAAGTGGGGTGGCCGCCTGACCACTTGTGGTGGCCGCCCGGCCACTTGCCAGCACACCAGTGGCCGCCCGACCATGTGTGGTGGCCGCCCGGCCACCCTCCAACAGGGTTTTGGACCCCTGACCACGTGGAATGGTCCCTTGACCACTTCACTTGCCACGTCTTCGATCTGGTGTGCAAACGAACACAAAAAGGTGAAGATCCAACCATACAAGAGAGCATCCAATATATCCAAGGGTCACAATGTGCTGGGACAAGGATTGGTGATGTCAAGGATCCGAGGGGAACAACATGCAACGAATTGGACAAAAACACGTGGCCGCCCGACCACTTAGGGTGGTCGGCCGACCACCCCTCGGCAGCATTTTTCACGTGCACCAACTGATTCAACTGCCAACCGACATGAGGGAGTGAGATCAACCGTCGGATGCTTAAGGTTGGTGAATCGGGTGGCCACCTACCTTGGCCGCCCGGCAACCGACTCGGCCCCTTTACCGACCTACTGCACATATAAATACTCCCCTCACTTGCTAGGCTATAAATAGGCCCCGAGAGCTCATTTGTAAGGGGTGGAGTTGAGTAGAGAGTTCTATCTTAGAGTGCTTCACTCTTTTCTTAGTAGTTAGGATAGTCCTGAGAGTTAGAGTTGAGTCGAGCTTTGCCTCTGAGTCTCCGGAGTTATCTTGGAGTCTGTGGTAATACTCTTGTATCTTTTGGATTCAGATTATCTTCAATATAATTCAGTTATATTTTACTTTATTTCTATCTCCTGCAAGTGTGGTGTACCTTTATTTTGCATACTTGCTAGGCTTAGATTGTGTTTCACTCAGTTATTCAAGTCTTGCTATTCTTGCGGGTGCTATAACTCAACCCTAGACTTAGACGCTAGGCTCTGGCTAGATCCACTCCTCTGATCCAGGAAGATCTATCATTGTTCAAGCTTGGCTTGAACACGTTTATAGCTTACCATCCTCTCCATGCAGCTTTGCTTGGTAGCCCCACTCGGTGACAACGTGTGGTGTGCCTGTGTAGTCCAGGCCCGTCATTCGGGAGGCCCGTAGGTGTTAGCCAGACTTTCTTTCGGGACCTACTATCTACCCCCTAGTACCCTCGAGACTCTGGAATTTCGCTCGATGCAAGACCCTGGCTTGTTTATTTGAATAGCTTAGCTAGAGACGGATAATCTTTGCAGCCGATTAGAATAGAGTTTGGTGACTTTATCTCACTAGTTGTCCTCCCAGGCAACTATACCTTTCTACAGATAGCTTAGATAGATATCCTCCTCCACCATACACCTATCTTTATCACGTTTACCCCTGTTCAACTACTAGTTGGTATAATTTATCCAAGTTTACAGCTCATTCGATTTGAGTTTATTCAATTACACTCTTGAGCCTACTGCTTCCCTTTGGAAATTACGATACTCGAAATACTCTGAGTGAAAGGCTACAACGGTCTCCGTGCGCTTGCGGAGTAAAACCTGTAAAGGCTAAGAGATGCCAACAGTAAGCCTTTCAAAATCTTTCAAAAATCTTTTATCTTACTACTGGCCCTCTTAATTCTCAGGACAAGATTTTCGTAAGGGGGAGGGTTGTGATACTTCGTATCTTAATCCCAACTAAGTGCATTAATCATGTCATCATATGCATATTTGAAAATTTTGGAGTTATAGAATTAAATTTCATCCGGATCAAATTATTTATACCCCGTTCAAAGTTTATTTTATCCAAGGATAAAAGTGCAAAGTTTATACCCTTTCACTTAAGTTTTTGGACCTTAGGGTAAAACTTCCTAGTTGAGGGTGTAAAAACTTCTTGGTTGACCCTTTCGCTGGCGGCCCAAGCCGCTGCGACCCACCCACAGCTTCCCAGCCTTCGAGCGCCCAGCGTCACGCATGGCCGCCCAGTCGAAGCCGTGGACCCGAACTGGCCACGTGCGGGTGCACCATCTGGCCCAGCCCACGGGAGCCGCCACCGCACCTGTCATCATCCTTCAGCAGGGTTAAGGCTCCACCGTCGCCGTCGTCCTCATCTTCTGCTGCCTCCCGAGCCTATTTAAGACCTTCCTGACCATGACCCGGTCATCCTCAACCCGAGCCGTCCCCTATCATCACCCTTTCACCTTCACCTCATCCCCACACCACTCACCTCTCCGCCGATGTCCACCTCATCGCCGACAGCCTCCTACACCACCTCTCCTGGCCAATCGAGGGTGAGACCCTCTGTTCCCCCTTCTCTCTTCCTCCTATGGCCATCCTCGTCGAGGATTGGGTCGGCCCGAGCTTGAATCAAGCTTGGTGCCTACCCATGGCATCGGTGGCCATGGCCGCCGTCTCTGAGCCATCCAACACACACACACACACACCCGGTGTAGGACTCCAACAAAGACTTCACGGAGGTATTCTCCGGCACTGGTGTGGCTCAACACCACTGCGCGAGAGCCTCGCCGCCGCGCGCACGCAAGCATGGCATCCGCCGCGGCCACCGCTTCAGAGAAGGAAGAGAAGAGAAGAAAGGGAAAGAGAGGAACAAGAGGTACAGCTGAACACGCCGCCGTGCCGTGTGGTCACCGTCCACGAAAGTTGTGGCCTTCGTCGCGCGGAATGGTCACCGGCTAGCCGGGTCGAAAGGCCGCGCCCTAGGCCTCGCTTGGGCCGAGAGAGGGAGAGAGAGGGGGAGGGGAAGCAGGCCGCTGGCCTGGCTTTTGGGCAAAAAATGAGAGGAGAGAGAGTGGTTAGGCTTGGTCTTTAGGCCGGTTTGGACCAAAAATATGAGGATGTAAGGTTATGTCCAACAGCTTCCCCATCCTCCATCCCTCATCACTGTTCCAACCACCCCTATCTCTGTCTATAGTATAGAACAATATTGTAACTATGATGATAGGGGATGATATATGGGGGTACCGCTGGACATAGCCTAAATGAAACTTAAGCAAAACGTTATTTTTGGGCTTTTGGGTTTATTTTTCACAAATTCTGAAATTTTATTATTTTCTTTTGGGCTTTTGGGCTTGAGGGACAAATATATTCTTGTTAAACTTATAGAATTTTGTTAAAATAGTACTTAACATATAATTTTCAATATTTCATTTGGAAAATCTATTTTAATTTTTATTAGTTATATTAAATATTTAAATTTGTTTTAAATTTTTAAAAAAATATTTAAGCTTGAGATGAGGTCTGGAAAATAAATTTAGTGCCCCACCTTTTCTTTTAGGAAACTTTATAATTCTTTTTACAACAGGTCGATCATCCGCCTCCTTAAAACTCATGCATGTCATTCATTTAGGTACGATAACTCCTTGACCCTTTGTTGAAGAATCCTCAAAAACTGTTAATACAAAGATCCGGGAAGTTGGAATTTAGGAGCCATCTTTTATTTCTGAAGAGGAATCTTTTGAAGCTGTTATTGATTCCAACTCTTTAAATCCAGGCAAGCCTCGGTGCATCTCCCCTTTTTCATTTGAATCTTAATCAATGAGTTATGTACATGCATTATAGTTAGGAGTTGGTTGAAACCCTAGTGCATGCTTAGCCCCTTAATCCAGCATAATTAGTCCTAACCGTAATAGATTAGAATGGTTGGCCAAGTTTAATCTTTGGCCACGTTTGTTTCCAAAAGAAAATGAATCTGGACAATAAAGTTTATTGAGATATTAATTGGAGACATTGGGCGGGATCAGTTATGCTTCTGGTATTGATCACTTTGAAAGATCTAATGAATGAACATGGAATTGGATCCTAATCCTGCCTATGTCATGTAAGGTCATCCGATGTCTTGGCCATGCTTTCGGCTTTTGAATGCGCCCCAATCACTTGTCATCCTTAATGGGCTCTGATAAGCCTTTCATCCCTTGAACCTAGGGTTGAACTGTGGTGAGACTAACTGGTAGGTGGGACACAGGCGGGTGTTGACTTACTGTACACCCAGATTTCTGTAAGGATAGTCCAAACTATGTGCCATGGGATGTTAGGATTGTCATATGCGGGGACATTGTACACGCATATGACAGGTGTTTGAGTATTCCACTCGAGAGTGTAAAATCGATTCGATTCGCTTGGCTTACCAGGTGTAAGAGTTGAATCATCACCAACAATGTAGTTAAGAAGAATAATGCTTCTTGCTAATAAATGGTTTCGTAGTTGGATTCTAATCAATGTCCTAATGTCTTTTCATATAGGAGATAATAAACAAGTTGTGCAATAATCATAATTTATGAACCTCATGAATAACTCTACTCTATTTCTCATAGGGTACATAGGAAAACAATCAACAAAACTTAAGGTCGAATTCATAATAATAGTATTAGGGTATGTACAACTATCATTATTAATATCAAAAGTAATGATATATTCAGGGCAAATAAATGTATATCATGAAACATCTCACCAAAAGTAGTAATATTAGTAACAACAACAACGATCATACTAAGAATGATAAAATGATAATAACAACAAAATAATTGTCATGTATTGCATCATTGCCAAAAGGAAACAACAACCCTCCAAAAATTATGTCATTCTATAGAAGACTGAGCAGGAGGGAGGTGAATTCGTTAATGAGCATGGTAAGTGATGAAGTTCCATCAAACATATAGTTTCTAAAGGAACAATATATTTCTTAGGGACATATAAATATAATCAGCATTGGCCAAAATAATATCTATATGCCTGACTGATTACCAAAATGACACTAAATCCCTAATCAAGACTTCTCGTTGGTTTCATATCTCAGCTAGAGACAACTTAATCACTTGGGGTATTTAGGTGCAATAAGTGATGCAATCAACATTAGAGATACGTGAACATAATCAACGTTAGTCAAAAAACATCCATGCACCATAAGTTAGCATTAAATAGCATCGTGTCTCTAATCAGGATTTCTCGTTAGTTCCATATTGATTCGAGACTACTTTACTATATATGGGATAACATAAGAATGACACAATAGTAAGATCAACATGGATCGAATGAGTACATTTGTGTCATAGCCCAATTTATGACATCTCCAACCAAAACTTCTCGTTGGTTCCATTTCAATCAGAGATGACTCTACTAAATTTGGCCTAAAGATCTTATATGATCATGGCAAAATATTGCTCGGGACTTAGTGATCCAAGTAATCCAATTAGTTTAAGAGCTTATCAAATGACAAATGGCCATGAACAACGGTGGTTAATAAATAGCCAAGAGCATGAGCTTAGGCTCAACATAATAGAGTTGTATCAAGTCCCAAAACAAGAATAATTAGCCAGAGAAAAAAATCTCATGATCATTATGGCCAAAACATCATTTGTTACATATTAGCGGAAGCGTAAGGATCAATATCATAAGACAACATGAGACTTAGTTATGGTAAAGAAATAAAATAATTACTCATCTCAGGGGCAAAAAGTCTACAAAACTTTGGAGACATCAGAATTAAGCCCTAGATCAAGACAAAAATAATTTGCTGAGTAAGTTACCTTAGCTTAGTCTCACAAGTGAAATAATCTCAACGGCCTAATTGAATGTTATCCAAAAGACAACTCAAAACTTATGCCCAGAATAGGGACAACATGGCTTAGGAATTAAAAACATTGTACGAGCAGAGATTTAAGCGACTCATGATTACAAATAACGTTGGTTACAATATAACCATGAACCATCGTTAAGTTAGCACCCTTTATAACTTAAGTCCCAAACCAAAATTTCCTGTTGGTTCCATTCCGATCCAGTATAATCGTAAAGGGCAAAATAAATCCACCGAAATATATAATCGTAAAAATTTGTGCATTAAAAAAAATTGCACAATTAAAAATTTCTAACGGTCACATGAAATAAGGCACCACATAAAATAGCTTGGCCCTAATAAAAGGACACATCATAAGGCATTAGATATGTGCATAATATTATTTCAAATGATGCCAAGAAACATTAAGGGATTAATTGCACCAACATGATACTTTAACGTTCCTCACATAAAAAAAACTTAAAACATGAACAAATACTGATAAAAGGCATCACAAACTTAATGCAAAAATTAACAATGCACCCAAAAATAAAGCCTCATAACATAATATGCTCTTAAATCAGAAAAAATAATATAATTACTGAGAGAATAGCGAAATATCGCATTATCAATATGGCCATAAATTATCTAATACAGTAATATGGTCCATAAATCAGTGATCAATTAGGGCACTGTAAATAATACTTAGAATAGTAATTAAAATCAAGGAAACAGTAATGCACAGCCGAAAAGAAAAAGGAAAAAGAAAAAACTCGTACCGTGCAAACCGGGCGCGGCCCAAAACGCAAGAATCGGCCGACCCGTCTACCCGCTCCCCCTCACATGGGCCACAGCCAAGGCCTGGGCTGCGAAAGAAGCCTAGCCGGCGCGCGGTGCAACCCCTGCCTCCCTCTCAGCTGTTCGATCAGATCGAACGGTCAGGGTTTTCCCAGCGAGGCACAAAACCGGCGCGCGGTGTGGCGGAACCGCCGATTTAATTCGGACTAAGTAACCTGCCACCATTAGCTCTCAGTGTACTAAGGCCGTACTAAATCCGGTCGTCCGTCGAGAAGCCTTCGGCCCTCGATTCGTACCAAAACCCCAGAGGAACCGACATCACACACATTCGACCCTCGATGGAGCCACAACAGTTACATCATCACAGGCAGTTGAATAGATGTTACATAAGAAGTTAGGTTACAAACCAGTTTGAAATAAAATAGAGTTCAACATAGTCTCATACGTAAATAGCATTCAAATAGAGTCTCGCAGTGGAAATCTTTAACCATCATAGTTCATGATAACCAAAAGACTTGTAGAAGTAAAGTAACATCATGCCCACTGATGTCACTTCAATTGCCAGCTCAACACGCTTCTTATTCCTGATGATAACAAGTCCCTCCGCCAATACAAGCACAGAAGAGGAATTCAATACCTGTAACTCAAAAGCGGGGGCAAACCCTGAGTACTAATTACTCAGTAGGACTTAATGGATGTGGTTTACGGCTGACGCAAAGCTTGCTTACTAGTCATGTGAGTCCTTAGCCATTGCTTTTAGACAAGTTATGAATATAAGGTAGCAGGATTTGACAGCTGCTACCCCTTTCATGATACCCAAGCCATTTGCAATTGAGAAATTCATAAAAACTTGCATGAATAGAAAGCGTATCATAGTCAAGCATGTAACATTCGAAAACATGGATCATAATACATCATATTAGAGTTATTACTACGTTGCCCGTGTGCGGTATTTCGCATTCTCACACCTGGTGAGCATCAGCGATTCGAATCGATTTCTAATTCCCGGGAATAACTAAAAATGCCAGGGGCCCATATGCTTACTAACACGACGGCTTTCCCACATATGGTCCCCCTCCTCCACCTGTCCCATCCCAAGTTCGATTCACTCCCACCTGACTCCCGGGTTGTGCCCCCATGACGAGCCTGCCGACATCTCGGGCTCCCCGTCATGAGTACCAAGCTCCCCCGGACCACCTTCCTCTCAACCAGTGGGTAGGAACGTGTTTCTGTTCTCCGGATGGCACAAGTAAGGTTTCACCGGCCCCATTAACCGGGTAAGCACTTTAGCCATGGTATGCCAACCAGCAGGCGAACAGCGAACGGGCCTTATGCGACTCGGGCGGAGCCATTACACCGCAACAACGCACACCGCAAGAATATAACTTAATCTCCGCCCGGTCTCCGATTAATTCTCATCATAATAAACATCTTAGCATAGACAGTGTTTTCTTTCTTTTCAAAACACCTACGTGACGAGTGACATTTCACTCGTATCTAGTCGAGCCTAACATTTCTAGGCAACTCGTCCTACGTACCTAGTGTAGGTGCTAGGGCCGGGGCGGCCAAGGAGTCTAATGTAATGAGGTTCCAACCAACACCTAATGCAAATGCGTAATCATAAAACATTATTAGCTGGGAGAATATGGTCCTGCCTACCTTCCTCGCTAGGGTTAGCTTCCTCGAATGCGAAGTCAGGTGCGGCCTGCGGGTACTCTTCTGGCTGCGGGTCCGGCTCCTGGTCTTCTAGCTCCTCGATCAGCGGCTGTTTCTGCGTCTGCTCCTCGATCCCGTGATCTATATGTATGCCATCATATGCAAAATGAGTGCGATGAATGCAATGCAGGACAGAGCGCAGTAAACATATAACCCACAGTGGAAATAGGGCAAAGTAAGTAAACATTTCTATTTAACGATCTATCTCCCGAGGGGGAGGAAAATCAAACCCTCCTATGAAATCATATAGCCCATCACCTAAACTTAACCAAGGACCCACCACGTAACCCATGTATCCATGTCATGACCATGCATTTATATGATGTGGCATTTTTGACCCTTATCTACCATTTCTTCCATTTACATTTGGTCGTTTTTTCATTTACTCGAGCCTCTGAGTTTAAATAGCTCTACTGCTCCCATTGACTTAAAATTTTTACAGCATGCACATATCATCTAGAAGAAGCTACCGATAAAATTTCAGCCCAAATGAAGTAAAAATGAATTTATTAAAATCCTAACAAGTTAACAGCCCTTTCCCTTTTCGGATTTCTCATTAATTATAGAAAGTGAATCTGACCATGGAATATGACCAGTGATGATGATAGGCCATAAACTACTTACACAAAAATTTACAAGTGAAATACTTTCCATTTGGCAGGGTATCTATTTTTCATTTTTAATTATAGAGGAAATGGACATGCATGACAAAACAGTATATAAGACCTGCACATATATACTTTCTGGACTTTACACACCATGTACAAGCCACCATATTTTTCTTATAATTTTTCTAGTAATTTAAATACATTTTTCCTATTTTCCTTTCTCAACTAGCATTTTTTGTCATTTTCAAAACACCATCTTAAACTAACATGCAAGGTCACATATTGTAACAGTGGACTACCCATGATGTGCAAAGTCCATGAAAAATACTAGGGAGCCATTTTGAGCATCTTTTATATAGCACCCATCTTACACTACAATAAAAACATATATTTATCATGGAAAAGGAAAAACATCAATCAAATGAACAGTGCTAGAGCCAAGAAAATTCACACAGGGCCTAAGCATCACTAATATACTACTATCCAAGTTTCACACATGTTGAAGTTCATTTACCCCACTTTTGGTATTTATTTTTCTTTAACATGCATGCAACAAAACTGAGGGTAAAAATGTCTTTTCACATGACCACATCATACATAGCCTATAGATCTACTCAAGGGAAGTTCATAGGTACTGAGTTTGTCCATTTTGGATTTTTCTTTGAATTGATATGATTTTTCAAAGTTCAAACCGAGAAAAAGGTAAATAGAAAAAGAAAAACCTAGATCTAAGGACCTCTACGTAATTAACCGTAGTTTCCAGGGGCTAGCGCGCAAGATCTGCAAGACTCAGCCCCCCGTGCGGGAGTACCGGGTTGCAAAAACGGAAAAGCCCGGGGGCTGGATCTAAAAAGATCCGGCCCCGTCGTCTTCCTCGCGCGCGCCGGCGAGCTGGGGCTCGCCGGAGCCGCGACGAGGGGCGCGGGGGAAGCGCGGGAGTGAGGGCGTCAACCTGGGGTAGCTCTCGTCGACGGTGGCGGTGTGGTTGAGGCGGAACGGCGGTGAACCGAGGTTGAACCGAGCGGCGGCGGCGCGACCGTGACGTCGCGGCGGAGTTGGATCTCGGCGGTGGAGGCGAGGATGACGACGAGAGTCGGTGGTGGAGGTGCGCGGTGGAGTGGGGAGTGTAGTGGTGTAGGTCTCGGGGTGGGAGGCGGCCGGACGGCGGCGGCGCGACCGTGAGCTCGAGCTCGCGGCCGACAATGGCGGCGCGGCGAAGGACGGCGCGGGCGGGGTGGAAACGGAACGGGAAGCGGGGAAAAGAGCTAGGGTTTGGGGCGCGGGGCCCCCCTCCTTTTGACGCGCCCGGAGGCGCCGCCCGTGGCTCGCTGTACTTCCTGTACGCCAGCGAGCCACGCGGCACGCGCCGGTTCGCGCCGTGCGCGTCGGCGCGGATCGGCGGGCCCACGTGTCATTGACTCCGGGAGAAAGAAAATACAACTGTGTTTTCCTTACTACTGTAAACTGCGGTTTTGACAAATTTGGAGGCCGAATTTGGAAAAAGTCCAATTGGAAGAAATGTTCTACTCAGAGAGATCTACAACTTTGTCAAAGTAACACCAAAATCCAAGTGTAAATGTGGTTTAGATTCAATTTTTGAAATCAGCCCTAGGTAAGGACAAGGTACCTTTATTGTTTGGAAAAAGGAAAAACCCTATTTCCAACCCTTTTCACCCAAAGTGCCTTTTGGGTAACTTGCTTAGAATTTCAATACCTACAACTTATTCAATGGGAGTGTTGCATGAAAGTGGTTGTAGGTTTGTGGAAACTTAGGATTTTTAAACAAGGCTGATTTGAGTTGGTTTTCTGCACTGACAAAGAAAGACTCCAAACCCTATGTAGCCTTCATTATCTGGCCAAACCCCAATTATGAAAGTTGTTCAAATCTTCATTATCTACAAGTTTGGTAATATGAGTTTCCCCTAGATCCCAAAGGAAAAAGGGTTTTGTAACAGTAATCATACTAACACACATGCATAAACAAGCTGTAACAAGGGTGCATTTCTCCCAAACTTTGACCATGTCTCTCTACCCATGGTTATGATATGATGATTATGATGAATGCTTAATGTAAGATTTACTTTAATTTGGTATTTGAGCTGCGGGAGCATCACAACCCACCCCCCTTAAAGAAATCTCGTCCCGAGATTTTGATGTGATGTGGGTGGAATAGTTAAAGTGAACGAGTACGTAAGGAGTGTTAGCTAAACATACTAGTTTGAAGTGGATGGGAGAAAACCTTGGTGTTTAGTTTGTAGATATTCTTCAGTTTCCCACGTTGCTTCTTCTTCGGAGTGATCACTCCATTGCACTTTATAAAAATTGACAGTATTACGCCGTGTTGACCTTTGCTTTTGGTCTAGGATTTTGATGGGTCGTGCTTCATAGGTAAGGTCAGGCTCAATCTGAACTTGAGATGTGTCGACTTCTTCTTCCGGCACTCGTAAGCACTTTTTAAGTTGTGACACGTGAAACACGTCGTGCACCGCGGCAAGATGTGGTGGCAACTGCAACCGGTAAGCCACCGGTCCACATTGCTCGGTGATCTTGAACGGGCCAACATACCGTGGGGCTAGCTTTCCCTTCACCCCAAAGCGATGTACCCCCTTCATCGGTGACACTCGAAGGTATACATGATCACCCTTCTCAAAGACTAGCGGTCTCCTTCTCCTATCCGAGTAACTCTTCTGCCTGGACTGCGCACTCTTCAGGTTACTTTGTATGAATTTTACTTGTTCTTCGGCTTGAGTTACCAAATCAGGACCAAAGGTGACACGTTCCCCAGATTCGGACCAGTTGAGGGGTGTTCTACATCTCCTACCGTATAGGGCCTCGAAAGGTGCCATATTCAAGCTCTTCTGGTAGCTGTTATTGTAAGCAAACTCTGCCAAGGGCAAACACTCATCCCATTTTGTGGAATAAGTTAAAGCACATGCCCTCAGCATGTCTTCTACGATCTGATTTACTCTTTCGACTTGGCCACTGGTTTGAGGGTGGTATGCCGAACTGTGAATCAATTTCGTTCCTAGGGCATTCTGCAGTTGTTCCCAGAAGCGAGACACAAAAACCGAGCCCCGATCTGAGGTAATGGTCCGAGGGACACCATGTAAGGAGACAATTTTTGCTACATAAAGCTCGGCATACGTGTTGGCACGGTAAACCGTCTTTACAGGGAGAAAATGAGCTGATTTCGTGAACCGGTCGATAATCACCCATATGGAATCATAACCCTTCTGAGTGCGAGGCAAACCCACCACGAAATCCATGTGTATATCTTCCCACTTCCAAGCCGGGATGTTCAGGGGTTGAAGCATACCGCCCGGCTTTAAGTGGTCAGCTTTCACCCTCTTACACACGTCACATTCCGACACATACTTGGCGATTTCCCGCTTCATGCAAGTCCACCAAAATTTCTGTTTCATGTCTTGGTACATCTTATTACTGCCTGGGTGCATGGTAAGCACAGAGGTGTGGGCTTCGTCGAGTATTTTCTTCTGCAACTCCATATCTTTTGGTACTACTAGGCAATTTTTAAACCACAGGACCCCTTGGTCATCTAGTGTGAAGCAAGCCTTTTTCTCTTCATTAATACCCTCACGAATGTGGGCCATACCCGGGTCTTGTTTTTGTGCTGCAATGACTAGGTCTTTTATTGTCGGTTCAATGATGAGGCTATAGAGTTCGACTAGCTGTTCGGTTGGCATTTCTATTTCATCCATCTCCCAACATATCACTCTTGCCGTGGGCCGGGCTTCAATCACATTGCAATGAGCCCGACGGCTTAGTGCATCAGCTACCACATTCGCCTTCCCCGGGTGATAATGAATCTCCAGGTCATAGTCTTTTATCAACTCTAACCACCGTCTTTGCCTCATGTTTAATTCGGGCTGTGTGAAGATGTATTTGAGGCTCTTGTGGTCAGTGTAGATATGACAAGTGTTGCCCAGCAGATAGTGCCTCCATATCTTCAGGGCGTGTACGACTGCGGCTAGCTCAAGATCATGGGTTGGGTAGTTCGCTTCATGCTTCCTTAGTTGGCGGGAAGCGTAAGCGATTACCCTCCCCTCTTGCATTAGGACACAGCCAAGCCCCTGGCCAGAGGCGTCACAATACACATCGAAGGGTTTTGTGACGTCTGGTTGGGCTAGCACGGGTGCTGTCGTTAACAATTTCTTTAGTTCCTGAAATCCTTCCTCACACCTCAGACTCCATATGAATTTTACATTCTTCTTTGTTAACGAAGTCATTGGCTTTGCGATTTTGGAGAAGTCCTTGATGAAGCGGCGGTAGTAGCCCGCTAGACCAAGGAAACTCCGGATTCCGGTCACTGATTCTGGCTGCTTCCAGTTCAGGACAGCCTCTACCTTGCTAGGATCGACCGCTACCCCCTTCTCTGACAGGACATGCCCCAAGAAACCTACTTCCTTCAGCCAAAAAGCACACTTGCTGAACTTGGCATAGAGCTTGTGTTCTCTTAGCCGGGCGAGCACTATCCGTAAGTGTTCCTCATGCTCTTTTTCATTCTTGGAGTAGATTAATATGTCATCAATGAACACCACTACGAATTTGTCGAGCTCATTCATAAACACCGAATTCATCATGTACATGAAGAAAGCCGGTGCATTGGTTAAACCAAAGGACATGACTAGATATTCATATAGTCCATATCTGGTCGAGAAGGCTATTTTAGGTATGTCTTCTTTTCTGATTTTTATCTGATAGTAGGACCTTCGCCCCAGCTAACTGATCGAAGAGAATGTCAATGTGTGGTATTGGGTATTTATTTTTGACGGTCACGGCATTTAATGGCCGATAGTCCACACACAGCCTTTTACCCCCTTGGTCTTTCTTTTCTACAAAGAGGGCCGGACAACCCCAAGGTGATGAACTAGGCCGAATGAACCCTTTTCTAGCTGTTCTTGAAGTTGTATCTTTAACTCCTTCAGTTCATCAGGTGCCATTCTATATGGTCTCTTGGAGACAGGGGTAGTACCAGGTACGAGATCTATGCGGAATTCCACATCCCTATCCGGGGGTAGACCCGGAAGCTCCTCCGGGAATACGTCCGGAAAGTCACACACTACTAGGATCTTTTTAATTTCATCAATCTCGGTTGCATTCACTGCGGCCACCATGTGTTTCATGTCTGGCATATGCACACGTAAAACCTTGCCACTGACCCTAGACCTTAACTGCACTGTCCTGCTGCCAACATCCAGGACGGCGTTGTTCTTCGTCATCCAGTTCATCCCCAATATAACATCAATCCCTTGGTGTGGCAGCACCACGGGGTTGATGATGAAACTTTCCGCACCAATCTCCAAATTTAAAAGTCTAACCCCCAGACTGGTATCTATGGGAGCCCTGGGGCAGTGATGTGGTAATTTTCCCTTGTACATTTTTAAGCCATGCTTCTGTGCATATGTTTTGCTAATGAATGTATGAGTGGCCCCCGAATCGAATAACACGACAGTCGGATGACCGTTGATCAGGAACGTACCAGCGAGTACCGGCACTCCAGCGGGGATCTGCTCCATGTGAATATAGTGCACACGGCCAGTCTTCTGTGCGGGCCCCTTCTGCTTGCCTTGCTGACTGCCGCCCGCAGGGTTCGGGCCTTGGATCCTGCGGGGTGCCCTACAGTCTCTGCTGAAATGCCCTGTCTTGCCATAGTTGAAACAGGGATTTCTGGGTCCTGGGATAGCGGGGACACGGGGTACGGGGAGTTGAGCTTGTGTGCCCGAGGTAAGGCGCTGCTGCTGCTGTGGTGCCCTGTGAACCCAGCCCGGCTGATTTGGCCGGACCACGAAGCGTGGCTGCTGGTAGTGTGCTGTGGAGGTCTGTATACTGCTTTCTGCTTTTGGGAGGATCCAGCAGCAGACGTGTTAGCCTGGCGCTTGCGCCTCTGGTCCTCATTTGCGACCCGGAGACGATTCTCCATGTCAAGTGCGGTGTCCACCAGATCAGTGAAACTCTGGTAACGGCGCCCCAAGTGAGTCTAGAGAGTGGGGTCAATGCCATTCAAGAGCCTAGCTGCTCGGCGGGGATCATCTGCCACGTCTTCTGGTGCATACTGTGAAAGGTGAATGAAAGACTGCACATATTGCATCACAGTCTTGTTGCCTTGCTTAAGCTCCCAAAATTCCCGCTTCTTCTGCTCCATCAAGCTGTCCGGGATATAGTGAGCCCGGAAAGCCTGGGTAATGTGGCAGAACCACCCTGCTTAATCCAGACTAAGCACACCTGCCACCTCTGACTCACAGTGCACTTAGGCCGGACTAAACCCGGTAGTCCGTCGAGCTACCCAAAGGGCACTCGATGTAACCATCGCCCGAGGATACCGACATCACACACATTCAGCCCTCGAAAGAGCCACAACAGATTTCATCATCACAAACAGTTGAAGTAGAGAATAAGTAGACTTAGTTTACAAACCGAAGATAAATAGTCAAATACATGTTCAAATATAGCGGAAGCGATGTCAAAATATACATGTATAGATACATATAGCGGAAGCGTTCAAAACATCTCACAGCGGAAATAAAACTCAACTAGTCTTCAAGTAGAGATATACAAGGCGATAGCACCGAGCCCACCGGTTCTACCACCTCCAACATAGTTATCCAGCTGTCATCAGTACCTGTAATCCAAAAGTGGGGGCAAACCCTGAGTACTAATTACTCAGTAGGACTTAATGGACGGGGCTTACGGCTGACGCAAAGCATGCTTACTAATCATGTGGATCCTTAGCTGTTGATTCTTAAACCAAGTCGTGTTGACATAAGATAGCAGGATTTGACAGCTGCTATTCATTAATCATGAAGATCATTTATATCATAAAGTAAATACTTGCAGAAAGTAAAACACAAACACATGTCCCGTTCCAAGATTCATAGCACTTCCATGACACCCCTGGGAGTAGCCGTCTCAGGAGCGATACCACGGTATGTCGGGTCAGCCCTCCCTCGACTCCAAAGCATCTCCCAAGTCCATCGACCTCCTACTAGTGGACGGGCAGCACCAGGAATAAGGGAACGGATCATATACATCCAAGCATGTTGTAATAGAGAAACATGATTATCAGCATAAAGTATTTGAATTATTACTACGTTCGGACGTCAAAGGTATTGGCATTCTCACACCTGGTGAGCATCAGCGATTCGAATCGATTTGTTAATTCCCGGGAACAACTAAAAATGCCAAGGGTATATGCTTACTAGCCATCGCGTTCCCACATATAGCCCCCATCTCCACTTGTCCCATCCCAAGTTCGATTCCAACCCACCACTTCCCTAGGTTTAGCCCCCATGGAGCGTTACCTCGGTTCGTCGGGTCCAGCCCTCTCATGAGATAAGCTCGGATGGCACAAGTAAGACTTTCACCGGTCCATTATCCTGGATAAGCACCTTAGCAATGTTATGCCGACCAATAGGCGAACAACGGACGGGCCTTATATGACTCGGGCGGAGTCCACCATACCTTGCCACATCATTTTTCATAATATTCGCATAACTCCGCCCGGTCTCCGTTTCAAACATAGCATATGATAATCTTCCATAAGATTTTTGTTTTGAAAACACCTACGCGACGAGTGACTCCATTCACTCGTGTCTACTCGTACCTAGCATTACTAGGCAACTCGTCCTACGAACTAATATATAGGTGCTAGGGCCAGGGCGGCCAGGAAGTCTAATGCAGTTGGTTCCAAACAACTCCTAATGCAGATGCGTAAGCAATTCATCAAATATATTTGCTGGGTAAAGCATGGTCCTGCCTACCTTTGCTTGATCTTAAGAAAACCAACAAACTAAACTAAGTTAGTTTGCCGGGTTGTGAGGCTTTGCCCCAGGCAACCCCTTGATCCCTTGGACAACTCCTCCGTCCAAACACGACTGATGGGCCCTCCAGGTCGTGAGTGGGCCTTAGTTGGTCTTTTGGATCACCGTTGGTTGAAGTAGTTCCACGCGCTAATTTCTCGATCGCGTATCTGCAAATAGCGTCACTATATGAATGATATGCAGGATGCAATGATCGAGATGCATGAATATTAACCACACACATGAATAACCATTTCATGGACGTACCGGAAAGGTGATTGGTAAAGTATTTAAATGTAGAGTATTCTTATGGACCTTAAGCAAGTACACAATCATTCGGCCACACATATACAAGTTACTAATCATATTCATCTTGACAACATGGTAATGCGATGACTCGATAAGATCATGCAATAGCTACCTGGGTCGCTAAGATACATGCACAAAGTATGGCGGTGTTTAACCTCTCTTAGCAAGACAAACATATCGGATGGAGTACTTAAAAGAAACACATGTTAGTTCTTTAGACTGAGAGCACTTTTTATTATACCTATTGTATACAAGCATATTAATGAACTAGTTATAAATATCTACCTTATCTTAGGTCATTGTTAATTACACTTTTATAACTAAGGATTTGCAACCTAGGCATATGAGGATGAAACATGCATGTGGAATATATAGCCATCTAGCTTACAAGGTTTCATTTTTGGCATAGCAAGTTAAATATAGCAATTGGAGTTTACAAGAGCAGATATGAGTACATTACATCTCCTTTTTATTTCCTTCACATTTGATCCTATTTAAGTGACCATTTATGAATCCTTCATGAAACAACAACCACAATACACGAATGATTCACATAAGCATACTTACAGGGTAACATAGCTACATGAATTTTGGTGGAATTCTTAGAGCATGGTGAATAGCACTTTTCTATTTTTGATTAAATCATCATAACACTTGTCATTTTCATAACAGTAGCTAAAACATGCATGCGCAATCTCATATTTTACCAGTGAACAACTCATACTACATGAAAATACCAGATGTCATATTTGAGCATATTTTATGTAGCCTTCATTTCCCAAGTTAATTAAATACACAAAACACATGCAAAAGGGCAAAACAGTAATTAAACAGCCAATGCTAGGGCTACCAAAAATCACACAGTACCTAGATGCCATAATAAAGCTACTGTCCAAGTTTCATAATTTTTGAAGTTCATTTGGTCCACTTTTACCATTTATTTACCTACACCATGCATACACTAAACCAGGGGTAAAACAGACTTTTCACACATCCACATCATACCTATCCTGTAGATCTACTCAAGAGGAGTCCATAGCCACTGAGTTTGTCCATTTTGGATTTTTCTATGAATTGTTATGAATTTCTAAAGTTCACAGCTAAATTAAATGCATTTAAATGGAAAACATTTGAATCTGGGGGCTACAACGTAATTAACCGTATACCTCAGGGGCTAGAACAGAAGACTATCCTGACTCAGTGCACAGTGCATGAGAATCTCCTAAAACTCGGGGTTAGATCTGAAAAATGTAAAGGCTCGGGTTAAAATGTAAGATCCTAATAGATCTAGGGTCTAACCTGCAAGTTTCGGAAGACACAATGAATAGTTAATTAATATGCAGAATTCAGAGGGGCTCAAATGCAAAATGAAGTCTTTTTCTTCTACCTCTCGACGGCCGATGCACGCGCGGCGCGGCTCGCGTTCGCGCGGCGTCGCCGGCGCGTGGGGGCGGCTTCTTGGAGCCGAGAGGGCTCTGGAGGGTGCCTCCCGCGACGGCGAACTCGACTGTGTAGGTCTCGTCGCCGGCGGTGAAACGTAGAGGCAAGCGGCGGCGGTGAACCGAGACGGCTGTGGCGCGGCGGTGCGCGGCGGCTCCGACTCGACGCGGCGGCACCGGCGATGAAGGGGGCCGAGGTTGGGTCCTAGGGCTGCGCGAGGACGCGGCGAAGGCGGTGGGGTTGAAGTGGAGATGAGGGGAGGGCCGGGAGATGGCCTTCCACGGCGAGGGCCGGCGGCGATGGTGGCCGTGGGGTGCGCTCGCGGGGAAGAGAGCTAGAGGCACTGGCGGCGGACGAGAGTTTGGGGGAAAGGTGGCGGACGGCGAGGCGAGCGCGAGGCGCTCCTCAGCGGGGCGAGAGGCGGCTCGAGGCGGCGCGTGCCGTGAGCTTGCCGCGGCGACAACGGTGGCGGGCACACTGCGCTCGGGAGGGAGAGGCGGAGGGAGACGACGAGGCTTAGCTCGTTGGACGCGGAAGGCAGAGGCGGAGGTGATGGCGGTGATCTGGGGGCGCGGGGACGGCCGTGGTGACCGGTGCGACGAGCTCGAGCTCGGCGCCAATGGAGGGTGGCGGTGTTCGGTGCGCAGAGGGAGAGCGAGGGAGTGAGAGGGCAGAGAGTGAGGGAGTGAGGCGAGTTGAAGGGCGAGCCGAGCGCGAAGGGGGGCCGGCTTCCCGTCCAGATGCAAAGGGGCCGGGCGCGGTCTCGGCTGGCGTCGGCGCGGCGTCGAGCGCGTGGCGCGCGGGGTCGGGGCGCGCTCACCGCGTGGGCGGAGCCGAGGGGGCGATGGACGGTGGCGCGGATAAATGGACAGGGTCCATGGACCGCGAGTCACAGCCGGGTGGGACCGGGGCGACGGGGAAAGGGGACGGTCTATGGACCGGGTGTACAGACGATGCAAATGGCGGGACCCACGGCTCGGGTTTTCCAAGCGCACAAGCGGGAACCCGAGGGTGATCTGACGAGTGGGGCCCGCTGTCAGTGAGACAGAGGAAAACCAAAATTCCCGAAAATGGAAAAACCCCAGTTTGACTGCAGAAAGCTTTGTTTGTATTTTGCGTTTTTGAACAAGTTGGAGGCGGAATTTGAAAATACCCTAATTGAATGAAATGTTCCAAATTTGTTCCTCTACATTTCACTTATAAACTTGTATACCATGTTATATTCAAAAATCTGATTTAAATTTGAATTCAAACTGCTGACCAAGGTTTGACCAACAGAACCCTTCAGTTTTGAAATTCTAAAAGTCCATTTTCTGGTCACATTCACTCAAAGAGTTTTATACCAATGTTGTTTAGAATTTCATGATCTACAATTTATTCAATTGGAGTTTTGCAATATTATGGCTGTAGACCTGTTTAAATTTGAAATTACTAAACAAATCAAGTTTGGACAGAAATCATAGGCTGACAGAAAAAGCTCCAAAACTCTATGCAAACCTTCATGCATGTCAAAGCACCCATTATCAAAGTTGTTCATCATTAAATTATCTACAAGTTTGTCAATATGGGTTTCACCTATATCACTATAGAACTAAAGTTATGGGCACAATCACAGAGACATATATGCAGAAATCAGGTTTCGACAAGTTGCATTTCAACCAAGTTTGAATTGGGGTTCAAGTGCATGCTAATGTATGATGCTTTATGAGGAATGTTGCATGTATGATGAGTGATTATGCACTTGAGATGCTGGAGCATCACAGGTAAACTCCTCCCAGGTGGCCTCATGCCCAGCCCGCTGCATTTCGAGGAACGTGGCATGCCACGCGCCTGCTGGTCCTTGCAGCAACTGCCCGGCAAACCGTGCCTTCTATTGCTCGATCAGTTCCGGAAGGAGTGTGAAATTGGACTTAATTGTGCGGAGCCAATCATCCGCGTCCAGAGGTTCAGGGCACTTCGTGAAGACGGGGGGTCGCAGCTCCTCGAAGTCCTTGTAGGAGATGCCTCGGTTCCTAGGCTCTCGCGGCTCCAGCTGGCCACGGCCCTGGCATTCCTCGGCGAGCAGGCGGATCAGCTCGGCCTACTGCACGACCAGGGTGGCTAACTCCGGTGGGGGTGGAGTGCCGTTCGCATGTGGCTCCGACCCCGAGTGTTGCCCATTGCGAGTGTTCACCATCTGCAAGAGGGAGGTCAACCGGATTTTAATCTCACAATACCTTATTGCAAAGTGACGCGCTGATAAAATCATAGCATCACGGACAACATTGTAAATACATGAAATCATGCAATATGATATCATATAATCTGCAATAAAAAGTAATCCTCCTCTCGAGGCGTTTGGGGAAGAGCTACACTAGTGCACCTATCCTCCCAGCGCTGCATCCCAAAACGAGATACAAAGTCAATTTCGTCCACTCAACCTACTCCAGCTATTCAAGAACGTACGATAGACTTCGAGTGAGATTTAAAAGTTCGAAAACTACTTAAGGTCTTATCATTACATAGTGGGATGGTGGTTTCAGCGATCAACCATCAAATGGCACATAACAAGGTGTCCATCATTACATAAATGGCGTACACAAATGAGCTCTCACATCTCATCAAGGTTTTAGTACAACCACACATAAATGCACGGAGCGGTGTAATACAAAAATATCGCTATCAACGTGCTAAACGATACACAAAAGCGCCTCATCCTTCTTCCTCATCACCACTCCTCTCTAAGTCGCAGAGCGGCCTGTGGGGACGGAGCCCTCTCCCTCCTCCTCCATCTCCATCGGCTCAGAGGACTCCCTGTCCGAAGGGTCCTGCTCTGCTGGAGGCGGCTCGTACACCGCGAGGCGCTGCTGTAGCTGAGCCACCTGACCCTCCAGCTCCTCCACTCGAGCACGCGGCTCCGCGTGCCTATGAAAGTAGAAATGGCTCCTGCCCTCAGCGCGGTCATACATCCTGTGCATCTCACTAGCAAACCCCATACATGCTGCATAGGGTCGTGTGTCGTTGCGGGCCTTGAGCATGTTGTGGCGGCGGACCCACTCGTCGTCCATCTCCTGCGTGGGGAGATAACGCAGGTCTGAGTGGCCCGCATCCTCCTCGGAGCTCAGAAAAGTGATAGCTGTCATAACTGCCTTCAGATAGGCTTCCTCCTCGTTCGCCCCATAGACCACGATGGTGTGTGGGTTTGCGGAGTTCGGGTGCGGGATGACCACCCGGGCCCAGCAGCTCCCCTGCCCGTGCATGGTCTGCATGGAGTAGAAGGGACAGGGGCGGCGTCCCATCTGCCTCAGGGCTCTGCACAAGATCCGGGAGAGGGTGCAGTCCTCCCGGCAGCGAGTGTGGAGTAGCCCGTCCTCTACCAGAGGTGGTGTATGGGTCACTGGCGGGAGCGGGCGCCCCCTACCCCCCACGGCCTTACGCACGGTCTGCTTGGTCCTAACCATCTGTTGGACACAAAAGAAAGGCCTTTGCATTAAAAATTTTGAGTGAGTTCATACAATATTTTATGCATTATTGAAAAGGAAAAAGATAAGGGACTTAAGTTCGTGATTTCTTTTGTATGCTTATTAGAAGTACCCCATATATAATCCAAGCGATGAACATGATGCATGATCCGTTGGTACCGTCTCACATCACACATCCTAGTTTAGTATACACTATCGGTTATTCGGTGACAATATGCACGGCACTCTCTATTGCAACTAGTCGTTTTCTAATCGTTCTTAACTTCGCGTGGAGTTAGTGTACCTGCAGAAAAATGCATGCTCATACATTACCACATAGTGTGGCATCCACGCCATTTTGCGCCGCGTGGACAACGCATCTGTACGGTCCTCTGCTAGACCGGGCTGGCACCCACGCAAGCAAATTGAATCTTGCTGCGTCACAACAGGAGAATGGTCACAAACACACCCAAGGTGACCACCCCCCTTAAAATTTCTAGCCTACCAGCATGAATGCAGAGTTCACAACAATCCGCAAAACCCGATAGCATTCCTCCAGTACTGGGGATGGCTATGGCCGAAAAGTTGCTTCTCAAAGCGCCGAATATGCATATGAGTTCTATCTAGGTCAGAATGTTAGCGATGTCACCTGATATACACTAACATCCTTAATACGGGCATATCGTTTACTCTCCTTACAAATTACATGAAAAGGGCTTTCAAAAATAGTTTTGTAAACCAAAACTTGATGATACAACTGTTGTCTGTGTATGATCGGCTCTGATACCAGCTGTGGCGGAACCGCCGATTTAATCCGGGCTAAATACACCTGCCACCATTAGCTCTCAATGTACTTAGGCCGTACTAAACCCGGTCGTCCGTCGAGAAGCCTTCGGCCCTCGATTCGTACCAAAACCCCAGAGGAACCGACATCACACACATTCAACCCTCGATGGAGCCACAACAGTTACATCATCACAGGCAGTTGAATAGATGTTACATAAAAAGTTAGGTTACAAACCAGTTCGAAATAAAATAGAGTTCAACATAGTCTCATACGTAAATAGCGTTCAAATAGAGTCTCGCAGCGGAAATCTTTAACCATCATAGTTCATGATAACCAAAAGACTTGCAGAAGTAAAGTAACATCATGCCCACTGATGTCACTTCAATTGCCAGCTCAACACGCTTCTTACTCCTGATGATAACAAGTCCCTCCGCCAACACAAGCACAGAAGAGGAATTCCATACCTGTAACTCAAAAGCGGGGGCAAACCCTGAGTACTAATTACTCAGTAGGACTTAATGGATGTGGTTTACGGCTGACGCAAAGCTTGCTTACTAGTCATGTGAGTCCTTAGCCATTGCTTTTAGACAAGTTATGAATATAAGGTAGCAGGATTTGACACCTGCTACCCCTTTCATGATACCCAAGCCATTTGCAATTGAGAAATTCATAAAAACTTGCATGAATAGAAAGCGTATCATAGTCAAGCATGTAACATTCGAAAACATGGATCATAATACATCATATTAGAGTTATTACTACGTTGCCCGTGTGCGGTATTTGGCATTCTCACACCTGGTGAGCATCAGCGATTCGAATCGATTTCTAATTCCCGGGAATAACTAAAACTGCCAGGGGCCCATATGCTTACTAACACGACGGCTTTCCCACATATGGTCCCCCTCCTCCACCTGTCCCATCCCAAGTTCGATTCACTCCCACCTGACTCCCGGGTTGTGCCCCCATGACGAGCCTGCCGACATCTCGGGCTCCCCGTCATGAGTACCAAGCTCCCCTAGGCCACCTTCCTCTCAACCGGTGGGTAGGAACGTGTTTCTGTTCTCCGGATGGCACAAGTAAGGTTTCACCGTCCCTATTAACCGGGTAAGCACTTTAACCATGGTATGCCAACCAGCAGGCGAACAGCGAACGGGCCTTATGCGACTCGGGCGGAGCCATTACACTGCAACAAAGCACACCGCAAGAATATAACTTAATCTCCGCCCGGTCTCCAATTAATCCTCATCATAATAAACATCTTAGCATAGACAGTGTTTTCTTTCTTTTCAAAACACCTACGTGACTAGTGACATTTCACTCGTATCTAGTCGAGCCTAACATTTCTAGGCAACTCGTCCTACGTACCTAGTGTAGGTGCTAGGGCTGGGGCGGCCAAGGAGTCTAATGCAATGAGGTTCCAACCAACACCTAGTGCAAATGCGTAATTATAAAACATTATTAGCTGGGAGAATATGGTCCTGCCTACCTTCCTCGCTAGGGTTAGCTTCGTCGGATGCGAAGTCAGGTGCGGCCTGCGGGTACTCTTCTGGCTGCGGGTCCGGCTCCTGGTCTTCTGGCTCCTCGATCAGCGGCTGTTCCTGCGTCTGCTCCTCGATCCCGTGATCTATATGTATGCCATCATATGCAAAATGAGTGCGATGAATGCAATGCAGGACAGAGCGCAGTAAACATATAACCCATAGTGGAAATAGGGCAAAGTAAGTAAACATTTCTATTTAACGATCTATCTCCCGAGGGGGAGGAAAATCAAACTCTCCTATGAAATCATACAGCCCATCACCTATACTTAATCAAGGACACACCACATAACCCATGTATCCATGTCATGACCATGCATTTATATCATGTGGCATTTTTGATCCCTATCTACCATTTCTTCCATTTACATTTGGTCGTTTTTCCATTTACTCGAGCCTCTGAGTTTAAATAGCTCTACTGCTCCCATTGACTTAAAATTTTTACAGCATGCACATATCATGTACAAGAAGCTACCGACAAAATTTCAGCCCAAATGGAGTAAAAATGAATTTATTAAAATCCTAACAAGTTAACAGCCCTTTCCCTTCTCGGATTTCTCATTAATTTTAGAAAGTGAATCTGACTATGGAATTTGACCAGTGATGATGATAGGCCATAAACTACTTACACAAAAATTTACAAGTGAAATACTTTCCATTTGGCAGGGTATCTATTTTTCATTTTTAATTATAGAGGAAATGGGCATGCATGACAAAACAGTATATAAGACCTGCACATATATACTTTCTGGACTTTAGACACCATGTACAAGCCACCATATTTTTTTTATAATTTTCCTAGTAATTTAAATACATTTTTTCCTATTTTCCTTTCTCAACTAGCATTTTTTGTCATTTTCAAAACACCATCATAAACTAACATGCAAGGTCACATATTGTATCAGTGGACTACCCATGATGTGCAAAGTCCATGAAAAATACTAGGGAGCCATTTTAAGCATCTTTTATATAGCACCCATCTCACACTACAATGAAAACATATATTTATCATGGAAAAGGAAAAACATCAATTAAATGAACAGTGCTAGAGCCAAGAAAATTCACACAGGGCCTAAGCATCACTAATATACTACTGTCCAAGTTTCACACATGTTGAAGTTCATTTACCCCACTTTTGGTATTTATTTTGCTTTAACATGCATGCAACAAAACTGAGGGTAAAAATGTCTTTTCACATGACCACATCATACATAGCCTGTAGATCTACTTAAGAGGAGTTCATAGGTACTGAGTTTGTCCATTTTGGATTTTTCTTTGAATTGATATGATTTTTCAAAGTTCAAACTGAGAAAAAGGTAAATAGAAAAAGAAAAACCTAGATCTAAGGACATCTACGTAATTAACCGTAGTTTCCAGGGGTTAGCGCGCAAGATCTGCAAGACTCAGCCCCCCGTGCGGGAGGACCGGGTTGCAAAAACGGAAAAGTCCGGGGGCTGGATCTAAAAAGATCCGGCCCCGTCGTGTTCCTCGCACGCGCACCGGCGAGCTGGGGCTCGCCGGAGCCGCGACGAGGGGCGCGGGGTATGCGCGGGAGTGAGGGCGTCAACCTGGGGTAGCTCTCATCGACAGTGGCGGTGTGGTCGAGGCGGAACGGCGGTGAACCGAGGTTGAACCTGAGCGGCGGCGGCGCGACCGTGACGTCGCGGCGGAGTTGGATCTCGGCGGTAGAGGCGAGGATGACGACGAGAGTCGGTGGTGGAGGTGCGCGGTGGAGTGGGGAGTGTAGTGGTGTAGGTCTCGGGGTGGGAGGCGGCCGGACGGCGGCGGCGCGGCGAAGGACGGCGCGGGCGGGGTGGAAACGGAATGGGAAGCGGGGAAAAAAGCTAGGGTTTGGGGCGCGGGGCCCCCCTCCTTTTGACGCGCCCGAGGGCGCCGCCCGTGGCTCGCCGTACTTCCTGTACGCCGGCGAGCCACGCGGCACGCGCCGGTTCGCGCCGTGCGCGTCGGCGCGGATCGGCGGGCCCACGTGTCATTTACTCCGGGAGAAAGAAAATAAAACTGTGTTTTCCTTACTACTATAAACTGCGGTTTTGACAAATTTGGAGGCCGAATTTGGAAAAAGTCCAATTGGAAGAAATGTTCTACTCAGAGAGATCTACAACTTTGTCAAAGTGAACAACCCCAAAATCCAAGTGTAAATATGGTTTAAATTCAATTTTTGAAATCAGCCCTAGGTAAGGACAGGGTACCTTTATTGTTTGGAAAAAGGAAAAACCCTATTTACAAGCCTTTTCACCCAAAGTGTCTTTTAGGTAACTTGCTTAGAATTTCAATACCCACAACTTATTCAATGGGAGTGTTGCATAAAAGTGGTTGTAGGTTTGCGCAAACTTAGGATTTTTAAACAAGGCTGATTTGAGTTGGTTTTCTGTATTGACAAAGAAAGACTCCAAACCCTATGTAGCCTTCATTATCTGGCTAAACCCCAATTATGAAAGTTGTTCAAATCTTCATTATCTACAAGTTTGGTAATATGAGTTTCCCCTAGATCCCAAAGAAAAAAGGGTTTTGTAACAGTAATCATACTAACACACATGCATAAACAAGCTGTAACAAGGGTGCATTTCTCCCAAACTTTGACCATGTCTCTCTACCCATGGTTATGATATGATGATTATGATGAATGCTTAATGTAAGATTTACTTTAATTCATTATTTGAGATGCCGGAGCATCACACGCGGCGCCCGCGTCTCCTAACCCTAGCTCTCATTCTCACCGTCTCCCTCCGCCTTTCATGCCGCCCTAGCCGCACGCGAGAGAGAGAGGGCGGGCGACGCTGCCGCCGCTCGTGAGGGTGCCGCCGCGGTGGAAAAAAAGGGCGCCGCCGTGGCTTTGTTAGCCGGAGCACGCGCGCTCATTGATGCGCGCGGCTCCATCGAGCGGAGCCATGATGGCCCTCAAGGGGTGACATAGCGCGTGGAGCTGGGCCACTTCGCCGACATTGCTGGATCCGCGGCGGCCACGACGACTATGGCGAGGGGCGTAAGACCGGCATGATGACGTCGGTGCGCCCCTTAGCCCTCGAACTCCAGCGGAGCCGCGCTGCTGCCGGTAGGTTAATGCGACGGAGACCGGCAAGATCCGCCGTGGTAAGCCGTTCTTAGCCCAAAATTGCATGATTTGGGTTGGATTTGGGGCCGATTAGACATTAGGGTTTCGGAATTTGGGGAAAATTGGATTTAGGGTTTCGGGTAGAAGGGGAATTTTGGGAATTTCTTGATTTCAACCAAAATTCGGTCGAATCACCTCCTTCTACATTCTAAGTCGAGAAATTTAGCCCTTAATCCGTGCGGTAATCAAGTAAACATGAGTAATTAGGCTAAATTAGGCCTAATGGTAACTAATTAGACATGAACCGAAGCAATTAGGGTTTAACAGTAAGTAATTAGGCATTGACACGATTGATCCGGGATAATTATGGATAAGAGTGAACAATTAGGCCTAAAACATGACTTAATCTCTTCAATTTGATCTAGTCGATCCATTGAGGTCTAGAACATGGATCGAGGCATGAAATTAGACCCTAAAGCATGCATAAACGCCTTGAACAGAGGGCAATTAGGGCTAATTAGGTCCAATCCGAGAGTAATTAAGGCCATAAACATGAGGATTAGGGTCCAGAATTAGGCTAGCTCGGCTCTGATACCAAATATTAGAACTTAAACATTAATCCCACAGGATCTACTAGCCTAAGAGATGAACACACCAATCCACAACTAATCAAACACTTACCTTAATGATGGATAGCCTCGGCTCACCTCTGAACGCGTGTGGAGATCACTGTCATGGAAGACGGCGGTGGCTATCGATCTTCAAGGCATGGACCTAAGCCGTTACCCGATCGGTGGGTTAGGAGGGTATTTAGTGATTTGATTAACTCAAATTACATAGGTGATTAGCTCGGTAACCCTCCTCTTATATAAGGCTTGGACGTCCTGGAACCGGGCCAAAAAGGAAACGCTAGATTTGCGCTCACGATCGCACGCACAAAAAAGGGTAAGACCCAATATTCTCGGTCAAACAGGTTGGCTAACCGAGATTAATTCCAACACTATGACCTATTTCTATGAATATACATGCCTCTTGAAGGTTCTTGGTCGTCCACAACTTCCTTGCTTGAAGATAAAGCTGTTGCCCTGTCCGTCACAAAATCCAACTTTCCTAATTTTGTAGCTTTTAGTATTTCAAACAATAACTTCCTCATATGAAGCCCAAATAAGGCAAACTTTGACTCTAATTTGTAGAAGAGATCTACAACTTCAATATTCAAAATTTCTTCATTTGATATCACTAAAGTCTCTGAATTATGCCTACAAGGTGTTGTTGTTCTAAAATCTGAGAATATCTCGAGAATTAATTGGAACTTAGATTCGTCTTGTGATAAACCTTTCTTATCCTCAATTTCCTCATACTCAACCAATCCTTAGCCTCTGGAACCTTCTCAATAATGTGATTGGGCCATCTTTTGGGCTTTAGTTGTTCTTCTTTTATTAATTAAATCATCTCCCTACACTTGTAGCATTGGATCGTCGTATGAAGATGCCTCCATATATGTTGCATTTTGTCCTATTTTCATGTGATTTTTAATAAAGCATAGACACTAAAGGCATACTTCAAAACGGGGTTATTTGTTAGAAAAATATGAATCAAACATATAATTTATCCCTCAAAACACATGGAAACACCTCCAAAATATAGCATAAATATCGTCTCTATCTTGCGGCAACAGTGTGGGTGCTCTATTTTTTTAGATCTATTTACATGGCATTATTCCGTACGGTTAATTGGAACTGTCATTCAGATCTATCTAGGTACTGTATTTTACTGTCCCTAATTGCTGAATGCAACGACATTAAATTGGTCTGGTCAAAATTGATGATCAGTGATGATTTTTTGCTGCTAAGTGGATTTGCTAGAAGGAAAACATCAATCGCAGAGCAGTATGGAATGAAGGGTTGATGAGAACATGTACAACATGCATATGACCAAGGCCCAAGAGAATATGAAGTTTGAAGCCAAATCCGAATTGAGGTCTAATTTATTCGCGAGGCCGGCTCGAACTATAGGAGTAGGCATTAGTAAAACGGACGCCCAGGCCATAAACGGATTCCGTTTTGGACGTTCTACGTATCGACGGAAAGCTAAGGACGTAAGCTTTCCAATCCATCTGGTCCTAGGCCCAAATAAGCTCGGGGTCGATGGGAATCATCGAAACAACTCGACAACCAGAATCTGCCAAGTTGCTGCATCACCGGTTTTTGGGCCTGCTGGCCTTGTACGCCATAGGGTTGCTCAGCCACCCCCTTGGCCTTCCCCTAGATCTCTCTCTTGTATATATTCTGTAGCCGTCATTAGAGTATAGGAGTTTTGCTTAGATTAGTCTGTCGTGAACAGTTTCGTCGTGTATCGGTTTGTGAAACCCCATCTTATGCAATATTGATTGTGTTCTTCGTGTTCTTGCTTGTGTTTTCGATTGAACATGCAGGGATAAGCCTTCTTGGCGAGGTCAACAGTGCATCTCACGTGGTTGATAACCAACGGAGCGGTGGTGTAGCGATTGCAGGGTTCGAATCATATTGATTAGAAGCCAGATCATCAACGTCGAGTCTCCACCAAATCGAATTATCCCCACCTCACGGAAGATTAGGACACCTATTCCCCGTCAAGTGGCAATCAGAGCTTCAGGTTTACCGTGAGGTATATTATCGTGTGTCCCTTAGTTTAAGTGATTTATATTCCTAAAGTCCTCAAAAAGCCATAAAAAATTAGGGTTTGTAGTCCATCTTGTCCTATCACCACGTTTAGTCTTTGCATAATTTGATTTCGAAGTCCGCATCATTGAGTTTGTGTCCTTGTTCATAGTCTTATTGCTGGTTTAGATCGGGTTCTTGATTTAGTTTGAGTTTGCATCTTGTCACCGTTTCCATTTTCATCATGTCATCACGTCCGGTTTGGAATCCTCTGTGTCCTATTCGGTATTTTGATGATGTCTCTCTCATAAAAACTCGGATATTAGTGTTCTTATATTTTTTGGAAAGCTTGAGACATTGTCTACACCTTTGTCAATTGTGACGTTTCCAGAAAAAATTGTTATTAGGGCATAATCTGTGTTGGAAGAAAATCTGTTTGTGACCCAGAATTTTCTGAGCAGTCTGTATTTCGGGGTCAACATCTCCATCCTCTCTTGCCCAAAATAGGCATTCCATGTATTGTAAAGAAAGAGAAAAAATAGGGCTATAACTTTGCTATTCTAAGTTTTTGCATTTAATGCCGTCAAGAGTGTCTAATCGGCTATGCAACTCTGATCAGTAAATCTATGATTTATAGACGAAAGTTTTGTGTTTTCGTGGAGTTGTATCTTGTTTTGCGGCACTTTTGAGATAAAAAAACAAGAAAAAGGCAAGTGCATAAAAAAATGAGCCGCACAAAAAAGAAAAAAAATCAGGAGCGTTTGCATCCTTTGTGTTACTTGTGTTTCGGTGTATCTCTTGCTTAAACTAGTCCTAAGAGTACGTTTAAGACAGCAACTTTGACAAGTACTTTGGATATTTATTCAACTTTGCTATCTGATTTTTCAATTGTGCTACTCCTTACTACTAATATGGCCTCCTATAGCTCCACGTATATACACTTCTTGTCAGTACAGATTCCACCTTTGCAATCGCTACGCTCAAACCCGTTGCGGTATCATGAACAAACCGCCAATTGTACCACCAACTGCATTGGTAAAAACACTTGTAAGAGGTTGGTAAGATGCTTGAGAGTGTGTGCGTCTTTATTCCTGGACCACATCCTATTAAATAATAGAAAAATATATACATTCGTGTATCATCTTGTCTTCTACTAACAATAACAGGTTACACCGTCGCACGTGAAAGGATCAAGAAAGGGGTCAAGTAGACATTGGAGAGTCAAACAACTTTGAAACCATCTCCGTAAAAAAGTCCAGGTTGTATACTTCCACATATTCCTTCTAATAATGGTTTTGTTAATGATGCTTATACTGATTGGGTAATAGCTATGGATGAAATTTTTTCCCAATATCATTTGAGTGATAGATGGAAGATAAAAAATACAGGTAGTGTCTCTTTTTGTGCGAGTAATCTTCTACATGATAATGTGAGTTCACTGTTACAACCTATTTTAAGTTCTCAAATGGTGAAAGCGGAGAGCAATCAGTACAATAATTTGTTTTGACTTGTATTTATTGTGAAGGAAAGGCGTTGTCGGATCATCATTGATGGTGAGACTTGTCGTAATTTTGTTAGTTCTGAGCTGGTTGAGAGGCTTTGCTTGACTACAGAGCAACACCCATGTTCATATTGTATCCAATGGCCTAATTCATGTGGTATGTTTTAAGTAAATAAAATTAGCGAGGTCCAATTTTTTCTTGGCAAGTATCATGGTAGTACTTATTTTGATGTTGTGCCTATGGAAACAACTGATTTGTTATTTGGTAAACCATAGGTACATGAAAACAATGCTTTGTACGATAATACTAATAATATATGTTCGTTCAAATACAATGGTAGAAAGATCAAGTTGCTTGGTATGAATCATGCTTAAATTTTAGAAATTGAACTTGCGCGACAACAAACTAAAAAGATGGATGGTATTAAAAATGATTTGAGTAATTTTAATGATGACATGCATAAATCTGAGTTACCTTTAATACAAGCTGATTCTACTGCTGATTCTTGTGATAAAAAAGAGTTGTGTGATATTACGCATATTACTTATATGCCATAACTTGTTGATAAGCATGATATTGTTAATCTTGAACCAATCACTTGCGCTGAAAATAGACCTTTTCTCCCTATTGCTAGTGCGTCAAATGAGCTGAAGTTGTTATATTCTATAAACACTTTGGGTTATATAGAATTTAATGTTCTTTGTAACCTAAATAATTTGAATGAAAAGTTTTTTTTCAGTTCTGATTTTTCATAAATGTCTAGAAACATATATCATTTTGTTAGCGAATATAATTGTAAAGGAGAATATATAGTGCATCGTCTTTATATCTCATCAAATTTGGACTCTCTTATTGTTGGTGATTATGATCAGTTATAAGGTTGTACTAACGCTAATCATATCATGTCAAATTTCTCTTTTGTTGTGTCATAACAGGGTAATTTCAAGAAGGGAAAAAAGATCGGATGATGTCATGTATGGCATCTACTTCGGCAAGAATCAATGACTTAGAGTCAAGGACGACTCAAAATCAAGAAGAGCAGAATGATGAGAATATGTACAACATTAGACCCAAGAGAATATGAAGTTTGAAGCCCAATCCGAATTGAGGTCTAATTTATTCGCGAGGCCGGTTCGGACTGCAGGAGTAGGCCTCAGTAAAACGGACGCTCAGGCCACATACGGACACCGTTTTGGGTGTTCTACGTTTGGACGGAAAGCTAAGAACATAAGCTTTCCAACCCATCTGGTCTCAGGCCCAAATAAGCTCGGAGTCGACGGGAATCGTCGAAACAACATGGAAACCAGAATCTGCCAGGTTGCTGCATCACCAGTGTTTGGGCCCGCTGGCCTTGTACGCCCTAAGGTTGCTCGGCCACCCCCTTGTCATCCCCCAAGACCTCTCTCTTGTATAGATTATGTAGTCATCATTAGAGTAGAGAGGTTTTGCTTAGATTAGACTGTCGTAAATAGTTTCGCCATGTATCGGTTTGTGAAACCCCACCTTATGCAATATTGATTGCATTCTTCGTGTTCTTGCTTGTGTTCTCGATTGCACATGCAGGGACAAGCCTTCTTAGCGAGATCAATCGTGCGCGTCACGTGGTTGATAATCAATGGAGCGGTGGTGTAGCGATTGCAGGGTTCGAATCATATTGATTAGAAGCCGGATCGTCAACGTTGAGTCTCCACCAAATCGAATTATCCCCACCTCAGGAAAGATTGGGACACCTATTCCCCATCAAGTGTCACATAGGATTTTCCTAGATATTTGCTTGGAAGAAGTGGCTGCTCATAATACATATGATACATGCCTAACTAAAGTGGGGTTCATTAACCTAGAGGTAAAATTCAATGAACGTGCAAACAAGGATTACAAAGCCATTAATTTCGAAAATAGGTGGCAGTACTTGAGACGAGAATATGAAATATGAAGTACAATGGTGTTGTCGCCAATGATGAGTGGTGAGAAGATCAAAGAAGGGTAAGGGTATTTTCCACCATTGCATCTTGCTCTCTTTCCAATTAATTGATGTATCGTTTTATTACTTGTCTGCAGGTAGAACCATCTTGTGTGAAGTTCCAGTCTGCGCCACTTCAGTGTGCAGATGAGTTACAAGTAATCTTTTGTGATAACAAGACTTGAATATGAAGGGAATAATATGGAAAGAACAATGGCGTGCCATGTCATTCACTACCGGAGAACGGACAATCCGTCCTCTAAATCTATCCCGACGTAAAATAGAGCCGGTACTGACAGAGGAAACAATCCCGATTCGAAATGTGGTACCCTCTGGAGAGATTTTAGGACTAAAATGGTAGCCTTAACGATCGAGACTAAAGCCTGGTTGGACTAAAGGCTACCTTTCTAGGCACTTATAATAATAGAAAATCATCCTCTACTTAGTCAGATGTGACACTAAATCATAGTGGTTGGATAGATCTCGCATAATACTGTTGGTCTTGAGTTCGAGCCCCAATAAAAACATACTTTTTCCCATGGACTGAAGGGGTTCCTACCGGGGCCGGTAAAAAGCTAGCTTTTGAAACAGCTTAAGCTGTGCCAAACAGGGGTAGCTTTGAAGACAAAACTCAAGAAACTTGGAAAAACAGAGCTACGCAAGCAACAGCAACAACCTGCAGGGCAAATAGTAAAGCACAAGAGAATTTGGAGCGTCAGCGCAACCCGCATCTGCTGGGGACGAAGGCAACCTTGCCTCCACGCAGGTCGTACACGATCTCCTTGGTCCGCTGCACCTGGGACCCCAGCAAGTTCCAAGGCAAGCCGTCGGCTGCGGCGAACGCGAGGCAGCCGAAGGGGAAGCTGTCGTCGAGGTGGTCGCGGAAGAAGTACATGAACTGCCTGTCGTCGAGATCCATGGTCTCCCCGTTCCCGAACTTGAGCGTGATGTCCGGGAGGTAAATCGTCTGGACCCCGGTGAAGTTGTAGCACGTGTCGAGGTCGCTGAACGCCGGGGCCGGCTGGTACTGTGCCATCGCCTTCTTGAACTCATCGCGGAGAGCGGTGTAGATGGATGGGTTAAGGTACGTGAACGCCGATTGCACATCGATCACCGTCCCATTGCCCCCAAACTCGGCCGGCGGTAATGGGAGGTCCTTGCCGTTGATGGTGACGGCGACGAGGTCGACGAAGTAGAAGTATGGCCACGCCGGGTTGCTCAGCAGTGGAATATACTTGACGCCGGCGATGCTGGAGTACTCCGACAGGGTGGGGGCGATGGTGAGGAAGCCGTGGGTGTCCGTGTCCTCCGGCAGGCAGTACGAGAACGCGGCCGTGCCGGGCGGTGACGAGAGCAGCGCGCGGTTCGCCAGCGAGTGGCCGCTCGGGCCGAGGGCGATGGTCCCCAATCCCATGGCTACATCGCCGCCGCTGTACAGGTTGTCCAGGTTTATGCAGGTGACCAGGAAATTCTCGAAGGTCTCCGTCGACGATGACAATGTGAGGGTGTCCGTCACGACGGTGCCATTGATGAACACGAAAGTCGAGTTCCGGTTCGTGTAGGTGCACGGTCCAGTAGAGCACGACTCCGTCGTGCAATCCGGCGAGCCACACGGCACGGTGCGGAACGAGGACGACCTGGAAGGGTCGAACGCCAGGTCGCAGGGCGGCACGGCTCCGGACGTCCCGCGGAAGCACGGCTTGCACCACAGGCTCGAAGTGCCGACGATGTCCAGGTAGAACGGGAGCTGCTGGGCCGGCGTGCCGTACCCGGCGATGATCGTGTAGTCGTACAGTCCTGGGAAGCTGCTGACAACATTAGGCGTGGCGAGGACTGATACTTGGCCGGACGACGGCATGGCGGATGCCGCTGGAGCTGGTGCCGGGGCGGCTGCAGCAGTTTGGTGGATCCCGGAGAGGTAGCTCAGGCGGAGGCCGTCGCGGTGGAGGGTCTCTTGCAGCGACGGCTGCTTGTTGGCTTGCCTGGGTGCGCCGGAGCCGAAAAGAGAGCACGGGCTCAGCCGGTGCACCAGCGGCAGCTTGTTGCCGCTGCGGACCCCTGCAGAATTATTAATAGAGAAGTGAGTAATGAACAGGGCGGATTATGTTTTATAACTTTACTAGGTATATGCCCGTGCTTCGCCACGGAGGCAACAACTATAAACACAGATGATTTTTTAAGATGCCACACGATGATAACAATGCTACTATTTCCACATATACATTAACTACAGTGCTACAATGCTTTTTATTAAGGTTTTTAAAACACAAGCAGAATCAAAACTAATTCTTAACCAAAGCAGGTACAAATTTCTCCACATTGATGACATTGATATCGGGCAATAGTTCAGTAAGGAAAAACATAAATTAATACTCACTAATTTTGAGCTACCATGCTGCTATTATCAGAGATTAGCTTGTGCCAACGCAAATAAGAGTATGGATTTTACTGATCTAGCAACATATTTTAAGGCAAATTAAAATTCATACGCATCAACTTTACATAATAGTCTGAAACTGTCTGAGCTATCGAAGCATAGATGTCATTGACATCTCATCAACCTTACAGTCCTGCATAGAGCATGCACACACACATTACCAGAAAACAGCTTGTTATTAGGCTTGCTAATTGTAATCACTCTTCATGATATTCTGGGTTCTTCTTCAGAATTATAAAGCCCTCTCCTACAAGTGTCAAAGAGAATATATTTGCAGAACACAAACAAACAGTAATCAGCTTTTTCTGAGGAAAATATACACAAATTGTATAACACCGTATTAGTTCAAAATGCATATTACTTTTAGACTTTTAGCTGATAAATCAGTTCACGAGAGTGGAATGTGTCTGAAAGCCAACAATTATCTTAGACCATGTCTTGCCTGAAAAACCAAGTTGATAGCCTGCTCACCTGGACAGGATCACAGGAGTTGATAGCTTGCCTAGACAAAATTTTTTTGCCCACAAAGAAGAAAGAAAGCTGCTGGAGACAGTTTGTGCAATAAATAGGTAGTGGTGCACAAATGATTGAAAGGTATGATATTCCAGCGTCGTTGTCTCTAAATTTATTAACTGATGTGTTAATATTTCAGTCAGAGCAAATTGATGAAAACTATAAGCCTATTTCATTGCCCACAAAAAACAAAGTGTCCTTGGAGGATGTTCATTTCCACTGCGTTCTGTTACTGTGTAAACTGCAATCAAACTAAAAAGCCAAAAAACGAAAAACAGTTAAAGTCATGTGCGTGTGCACAGGCGCACACGTGTGTGGTAGTAAGGGGGTCTAACTTCTAAGCGTAGAATTTTTCAAGCCATTATAATCAAGCCACATCAGATAGATCATCGATGTTATACACCAAAGTAAGAGTTGAGTAAGCAAATCTCTCAAGAAGGTAATGACTCACCTTGACAATTATTATAGCTATGACACCAGAAACAATGAGAAAAGGCATGGCCATGATGCATCGATCAGTTGCAACCTACTTTAAAATAATTGATAAAATGATAACAGATAAGAACATAGTTGATTGATAAAGTAAACAAATTGTGAAATTGTGAGATGAATTTACCTGTGTACCGATTTCTTTCACCAATTGAGATGCCTTTTTAATGGAGAAATGGATGGAATCCAGCTCATTAACAACTTTGCTCATTTGTTCTGTCTGATGAAGAAGAAAACATAAAAATTATCTTTACCATATCCTGATTGGAGAACATAAAATAATATCTGGCTGTTTCTGGAAATAAGAAAAGAGATGCACCTGTGCTTTGCCCAAAGGCAGGGGGCAAAAAGTCATTGTTTCTTAAGAGCCATGTAAGACTTTAATTCTTTGATCTGCAAAACAAGACACTCGAGTTTAGCGAAAGCTGTTGAATCAGAAAGGTAAGTGGATTGATTCACATGAAAACATGTTTTGCATTACTACCATTGACTGCTTTCTATCATACAACATTCTTGCTATCTCCGGATCAGAACACCCTAAAAGCAGTGGATTCCCATTGAAGCACATTAAAATGGGATGCCCATTGAAAAAATAGGACCAAGGTAAATTGAATTCTTTTAAAAACTACAAACCTATAAAATTTCCACCCTTTTGCTTTTGAAGTTCTTGAAAGTGAAACCTAGGTGTATGCCCGTGTGTTGCCACGGGAGTTGCAAATTCTCAATGTAATCACGCAGAGCATGAATTATACATGATCATAGCAACATTTTATTTTGAATCCTATTGAAATGCATAAGCATTAATTTTAAATGACAAACACAAATTCTAAAAAAGGTTCTAGTGTTATTATGAAATGCTTACAGTAAAACCAACCCTACTTTATTGGTCTTGCTGTCAGTACCTAATAAAACAAAAAAAGTAAAAGAAAAGGTGTGCCTCTGGCCCACACACTATCTTTGCTGAGCCATTGTGTTTGTTTGGATTTCTTCACCAGTGAGCTCTAGCCTACCAGGAGCTACGTATTGTACATATTGTACCAGTGAGCTCTAAGGCTGTTCACAGCAATGACCGGCAAACGGTCTGGGACTGGCAAAATATAAGAGAGAGGGTTCAAAAGTATTCGCTTACTTTTTAGTGCAGCAGCTGCAGCACGACACCATCCAGTTGCAGATGAACATACCACGCCATCTACCCTGGTCTGCCTCCAGCACAAATGCCTCCTGCATCTCACACAGCTAGCACACTGCAATCTGCAAATCAATTATATAGACAAATGTAACTGTTGCTGCAAAATCTTAAGAGTTCAAAACATTCATTTGCATCACTCGTTTGGCAAGAAAATAGTAGAACACATGTCATAAATATATAGTGCTGAGCTAACCTATATCAAACAAAAATACTGGTTATAATATTTAAAATGACAGCTCTATTTTCCCTGTGCATTACTTGGAGAGGTAGGGGACGAATTGCTGTTGTTGCTAAATAATCTATCATATTTCCTAATAGACTGTCATTGTGCCACTATGTGCATCATTCATTGTATCCAAATTCACTGCAGTCATCTAATCAGTTGCATAGTATAGTACACTATTCATATAGCTTTTAGAAAGAAAAAGAACTTCACATGTACAAGCAGTCAAGCATACAAATCAGGTTGGATCTTTTCTCTTCCTCTCCACATACATATGTTTAATTAGGGATATTTTGCTAATGCATCACCAAATACTTCACAAAAAAATCATCGCCAAAAAAATTTCAACACAACTGTAGAGAGTTTTGTAATATCCAAATCAGAATCAAATATGAATGTGTCTCACAAAAAACAGGTTAAGTGAAATGTTCAAATTATCATGTTAATAGTCATCGACAAGCAATAACATATGCATCTGCCAATTTGATGTATACCAAAAAGTCAGCAGCAGTATGTTGTTCATTGCCACTATAATCCTTGATCTGTAACTGTAACAAAGAGGAAAAAATAAACATGAAAAAATAAGAAACATTCTACTACATAGATATTTTGTTAAATTCGGCTAATACAAAACAATCATGTTTATCTGTTATCACTGGAGATTAGCAATTATAGGTTCAAGCGGCTTGTGAGAATTATATTATGAGTCTCAGTGAATAACTGTATATAGCCCTCGTTATTTGCATCTTCCCTACCTTTGAATGCCCATCTATCAAGGAGTATCACAGTACATTGTCATCATTGTGCACGCTGCTAGCACTCCCACCAATTCTGATTCTTGCAGCACGCATCAACCAGTGCTTGTAAGCAGCTGCAATTACCACAATGCCTCACTGCTTTTAGGAACCTGGCCGCTACCTGCACTTGCCCTCCATCACAAAGTATTAATTCTTACAACTATGCTACAGGTGAACTCATGATCACAATGTGTGTGTACAAATTAGGCTCCATCCCTGCTCCCTTCATATTGTACATGACGTCATTAACCACACTGCGTGCCAACCCCCAACTAAGCATTTTGTCGAGCAGCTCACAGGCACATCCATACCATGCGCAAAGCTCGACTCTTGAGTGGAGCTCGCCCATGAGCTGTTTGTTCAGGGCATGTAGTTGCGCTGGCGAGTTGGATGCAGGCACTAATAGCACAGCAATGGCAGGGCCGATCAAGATTCGCCCCGCGAACATGTACTTGTTGAAGTGGACGAGCGCGAACACCACTAGGTCGCAACCATCGCCCACAACCGGCCCAGGCCACAGAGCTTTGTGTGTTGGAGCTGTGGGTTAAGCCGCACCGACGAAGAGCTTCTGAGCCTTGAGCTCTGCGAGGCGCATGCGAGCGGCTCCTACCCCGCCGCCACTGAGGTATCGTAGCACGGCTACAACCATGGTCGATTTATGCCTGACGATGGCCAAGCGCGTGAACCCCGCGCGAGCCGCATCGGCAGATTGCAGCACTACTCCCGCAAAGTGCCAATCACCCCGCCGACGGCGGCACAGTCGAGCACACGAATTGGGGGGAGGGACGTGGTGGAATGCCTCTTACCTGCTTTCTCGATGTCGATGTTGGTTGTGGACGATGCCGGCCGGCGTGTGAAGGCGATTCTGCACGGCGAGGTGATCCGCGTGGAGGACGGTGGCGGCGGGGGGAGGCGATCCGCATTGAAGAGGGTGATTTGAGTCAGTTTCCGATCTGTTTGGGTCGCGGGGCGGAACGCTGGGTGGGGATGGCGGGCGGGGTCGGCTTCCGGGATGACCGCAGGGCTAGGGAAGCGGGCGGAGATCGGGGAGCGTGTGCGGAGATCGGGAAGTGTGTGATGGGGTCGTCGGGGAACGCGGAGATCCGGGAGGACACGGTTTGGCGGGGGCATTCCAAGCGAGGCCATCGGCAGGGTCGAGCGGGGGCACGGGGCGCGAGGCTACGGTGGTGGTGGACGCCCCCCTTACTCTCTTAATAGGCAGTAGGGATAGAGATAGAGATTTACTCACACTCCCAACTTTATATACAGTTGTGAGTCGTCTAATTTACAACTTAAATCTATAAAACCGTTCAAGGTGTATTTTGTCCAATTCATTATTCGGCTTTATATTTTTATAGCAAATTAGACAACCATGAAGTATGAAGTACATGATTGTAAGAATCAGGAGAAAATGGGCCGGGTTACTGAGGAAATAATTCACTCCAAATTCACCATTATTATGGCATATAGTGCGCTGTACCTGAAGGGATGGGCCGGCAGGTACTCGTCGATGCCTCGTCGGAGGAACGGAGGACGCGACTTAACCCATGAGCCGGAGAAACGACCAGGAACAGGACCAAAAGGGACGATAGATTTATCACTGAAGACGTGATCAAGATCATATGTATCAGCCGCTAGATAACCACACTAACTGCTGCTGAGACCGTCTCTATATATGCGTGCCACCATTGGCATTTTGTCGTTGTTTGTGTCCGATTCATTCATTTGTGCGCGACACACCAAATAAACTAGTACCAGATGTCAATGTATGCTTCGAAGATATATATACTTGTGTTTGAACAGGTCTCATCACATCAGTTAAAGCTCGTCCTACTCCTAAAGAATCAATGATAATGTTCCATGCGGAGGTATACAGCTAGTCAGTAGGGGTAGTATCTGGCACGACATATATGGCACATTGCTCGTATCTTTGGTTATTCCATTTGGGCTTTCAATATTCTTGAGTATGTTTGTGGTCAGCATTTTGGCTGAGTTCTTCATTCACTTCTTTTACTTGGTCACTTGGGGTCTTCATGTCTGTCGATTGTATTCTAATAATTAGGCTATGTACTAGCCTTCATTTTCTTCGCTTCATAGCCAATGTCTTGATCTTCCATCTTCACTGAGCCTTGATTGGGTTGTTGTCTTTTTTAAAAAATATACTAACTCCGTAACCTCACAGTAGCAAAGTTTTGAAGTACAAATTTCAGTTCTTGTTTAACAAAAAACACTCAGCCATTCAATCCTACGACTAAACTGCCACCCACATGCCTGAGAGTAAATATCCGAAGCCACTCGTGTTAATAGACGCAAAGCTTTAAAAAAGAGTTCCTGTATATCAGGACACCAAAGAATAGCCCACGAATGTATCTAATGAGCTGTTGCCTAAATAACCTACAAAGGGGAAAAACAATTTTTTTAAAAAAAAAAAACTAGATTGTTTCTACGTAGCCATAGAGACCAACACATGGTTGCCGTTCCAAGAAGAGCGCGATGCATTGCTAGGTGCTAGCAAAACCTTCTACCCAAGCTCTAAGAATATGTGACATTATTTCGTTGTTTAGGTTAGAAGCATGTTGTATAAAGGACCAAACTACTCTAGCGAAACGACACACAAAGAACATATGACCTATATTGTCTCATCACTGTGGCAAAAGACATAAGATTTGCTACCCTTCCACTTACATTTATCTAAATTATCTTTCGTGAGTAACACGCTCTTGCGAAGGTATCAAAGAAAGATATTAACTTTTAGAGAGGCCTTGATTCCAATTTCTTTTGTTCAAATTAATGAGAGCTTGACAATGTAACTTCACTGAGAACACCCTGTTTTGGGTTAGATTCCAATGAAAGGAACCCAGCTCTTGTACAAGAGTGAAATTGGCAATGTGGGAAAGTAATAAATACTAATCTACAAACTTAGGGCCTACGAGGTCTCTACGCCAAAATAAATTGGGAGGGAAGGAGCATAAGACCTCTGCAACGGCGATGTTCTTAAGTCTTGCTATGGTGTATAGAGTTGGAATTGAGCTTCAATGGCGTTGAGCCTAACCAGATGTCTTTCTAAAATCTTAATTCTGACCCATCCCTAACTTTGAAAGAGCCAACACGTAGGAAATGACGCTTAGCCTTCATTAGTCCAAATCAAAAATGTGAATGTCCCAGTTTCCATTCAGCCTGGGAAAGGGGGTTCGAACCTAAATATTTATTGCAAATCGGTTGTTACCAAGTTCCATCCGAACTAAGGAGCTTGTAAGGCCACTTGCTAATAAGTAGAGCAATATTTTTGGTTCCTAGCTCATGAATTCCAAGACTAAGGACCCATTGTCTTTAGGCTGGCTGATTATACTCCATGTACTGGCTTAGGTGGTTCTGGACATTACCAAAGCAATAAATCTCACTTTTATTAGAACTAGGTGATTTCTTCGTGCGTTGTTGCGGGAACTTCAAGGAATTTCAAACAAATTGAACTTTCTGTAAATGAAGAAATTGGTATATGAATGAATAAAAATTAGACATATACACTGTAAGAACGATCCAACAGCAAAACTGAATCATAATGTTGATTTTTTTTTTTTGATAAATCATAATGGTGATTTGAATTGCCAAAGTTGGTTTCACCGTAGATGGAATCGCAAGAGGCAGCCACGTGGGACTAAACCCACCACCATCCCAATACTGCCTTTGAGATTTATTAATCCAGAATTTATTGGATTGCAAATGGGCCGAGCCTACTAAAATTCCAACAGAAGCATGGCACCTTTGACATATCGGAAGGAGATGTTCTCTTTTAGGATATTAGAGATCTAATTAGTGCTCATTTTAATCATGTAAACATGTTCCATGTATCAAGATCTTCTAATGGTAGCGTTTACAATCTTGCAAAGTTGGGGCTTGCTGGGGAGCCGGATTCCTCCAATGTATGGAGGTATCCCGTCCCAAGCTTTGTAAACGACTTTGTAATGGGTGATCTCTGTAATCACAGTGGTGAATGAAAATGTGTGGTCTGTGAATTTCAAAGAAAAGAAAAACAAAAGGCTGCACGGAGCCTGAGGAGATTGAACAATGCCTTCCTCCGTTGCACTCTTCTACCTGGTCTTGGAACCCTGGCTCGCAACGCAACCATCAACATCAAGTTTGAAACTTACAGCCAGAATGCCAAAGGCAACTGGTCCAATAACGATTCCCCAAAATCATGAGGCCTCTCATACATCTTACAGGCGCCAGCTCGCTGCAGCTTCATCTGGAGCTCCCCCTTGCTGTTGTACTTGAGCACAAACGTCATCATGCGGAGCAGGCCGCGGCGTGGCCGTGGGTGCTGTGCGTCGTGGACATGGTCTTGGCCTGGATGCCCGTCGTCCTTGTGTAGGAGGCACTCGAGGACGCAGAACCTGCTGTCGCCCTTCGCCCATGTAGAGAAGCCTGGCGCCAAGACTCAACTCCGTCCCTTTGCGGCACACCTTGTCCTGGCGCCGGCCCAGCTTCCAGCGCGGCGCGCTTGTGATTTCGGCGGCGACGGGAGCGACGTGCAGCAGCAGAGGTACCCGACCCCGTTCCGCCTCTCGTCGCCGCAGAGGCCGACCCACGCTTCCAGCTCGGCGTCGAAGTAGGCTTGGCCGGTGAACGGCAGCATCCAGTCCCCGTGGCGCGTCCACCGGAGGCGCTCCGCGTCGAAGGAGAAGGTGCCCTGCCCATCGTGCGGCGAGCGATGGGCGCCGTCCCTGTCTCTCTGCCGCCGAGACCGAGAACCAGCGGACACGAAGAGGGTGCGGCCGTCCGGGTGCAGCGTGTGGCAGAGGACCTGGCTGGTGTAGAACGGCGGCCGCGCTTTGCCGATGGGGATCCAGGACCACGGCGCCGTGCTGTCGTAGGACGGCTGGTCGCCGAGGTACTCGGCGAGGGCGTTCGTGAACAGGAAGAGCTTGCCGCCGACGGAGGCCAAGAGGGGGGCTGAGCAGTCGCCACAGCAGGATGGCCACGGGCAGATGACCAAGCCCAGCGTGGCCGTCTCGAAAGCCGGGATGGCCGGCTTGGCCTCTCCGGGCTGCATCGCGAAGATCTTGGTGCCGTGGGAGATGAATTGGCATGAGGTATCGTGGAGGGCCTCCATGCGGGCAACCGGCGACTCCGTGAGCTGCTCTGGCGGCAGCCGGTCGGTGTCGCTGTCGGTGCAGTCGGCCAAGGCGTCCACGTCCAACTTGCGGATGCTGTAGCCCATCTCCCAGTCGTCCACCACCAGGTAGAGTTGTTGCTTCGGCTTCGGTGACAGCTTTGGCCGCTCAGTAGAGTTGTTGCTTCGGCTTCGGTGACAGCTTTGGCCGCTCAGGGTGGTGGAACCGCCCTGCTTAATTCATACTAAACACATCTGCTATCTTTGTCTCACAGTGCATTTATGCCAGACTAAATCCGGTAGTCCGTCGAGAGTCCTTCGGACTCCCGATAACACCATTTTTAGAAGAACCGACATCAAACACACCCAACTCTCGAATGAGCCACAACAGTTACAATCATCACAGGCAATTGAAATAGAGAGTAATAGACTTATTTTACAAACTGAATATGTGAATTCAAATACATGGTCAAAATATAGCGGAAGCGATTTCAAAATATATATACAGTGGAAGCGTTTTCAAAACATCTCGCAGCGGAAACAAACTCAAATAGTCTTCGTGCAGAGATAAACAAGGCGAGTAGCACCGAGTCCACCGGTTCTACCCTCCTTCAAGCAGTTGTCCAAAAGTCATCGGTACCTGTAATCCAAAAGTGGGGGCAAACTCTGGGTACTAATTACTCAGTAGGACTTAATGGAAGTGGCTTACGGCTGACGCAGAGCTTGCTTACTAATCATGTGGGTCCTTAGCCATTGATTTTAACAAAACCATATTGATATGAGATAGCAGGATTTGACAGTTGACAGATCTCTTTTAACAGTAACATGATCAGAAATATATAGATAACTTGCATAATTAAGATCATCATAACATGATAACTTGCATGGTATAAAACATCCATATCCAAGCATGTAGATATACAAAATTATGATTTATAGGCATAATAGTTTTCATGTTGATTACTACATTGGACGTCAGTGACATTGGCATTCTCACACCTGGTGAGCATCAGCGATTCGAATCGATTTGTTAGTTCCCGGCAACAACTAAATATGCCATGGGTATATACTTACTGGCCATCGCGTTCCCACATATAGCCCCCATCTCCACTTATCCCATTCCAAGTTCGATTTCAACCCGCCATTCCCCAGATTTAGCCCCCATGGAGCGTTACCACAGCGTATCCGGGTCAGCCCTCCACGAGTCAACACCCAAGCGCCCCTAGGTCCGATGGTAGGACCAAGTCTCTGTTCTTCGGATGGCACAAGTAAGACTTTCACCGGTCCATTATCCCGGATAAGCACCTCTAGCAATGTTATGCCGACCAATAGGCGAACAACGACCGGCCTTATGCGACTCGGGCGGAGTCCACCTCGCATTATTCCAATTCTCATCATACAGATCCATATCTCCGCCCGGTCTCCATTTAAAGCATAACATAATCATAATAAATTTCATAACAGTGAGATTTTTTCTTTTGAAAAGTAATCCCTACGAGATGAGTGACCTTTATTCACTCATATCTACTCGCACCTAACCATTCTAGGCACACGTCCTGCGAAGTCTAGGTATAGGTGCTAGAGTCAGGGCGGCCAAAGAATCTAATGCAATTGGTTTCAATCAACTCCTAATGCATATGCGTAATCAACAATTATTTTATTTGCTAGGAATAGCATGGTCATGCCTACCTTTGATTACTCTTATGAAAACCAACAAACTAATCTAAGTTAGTTTGCCGGGTTGTGAAGCTTTGCCCCAAGCAACCCCTTGAAACCGGGACAGATATAATCAGCGACCCTCCGTCTTCCGGTCGAGGAGAAACCAACTCCCGACACAGGGGCCCTTCATCTGGCTGAATGATCAGCGGCTGCTCCTGCGTTTGTCCTTCGTTCGCGGGATCTATATGCATGGTACAATATGCACGTGAGTGCAATAGAATGCAAATACATGCACATGGTACAGGCTATATGCATGACATAGTGTAATTATGAGTGTAACGAATGAAAATGTATGCAGGAGGTGCAAGCGAACATAATGCATAGCCATGTAGCTTGTGATGAAAAGACTAAGTATTCTTAGTTTAGATACATCCCATAATAAGAAAACTTAACAACTTCACTAAAGAATCGTACAACCCAATATTTACGAAATCGTACAAACCATCACTAAAAAATCATACAAACCATTACTAAGAAATCATACGAACCATCACCGATACTACTTCAACCTTTCATGCATAAAATGCAGGTGATATGTACTTGATGGTATGCAGCAAGTAACTTTATATATGCACCAAAAATATTGTTACTTGCGGTTAAACATAGACACACAAATTAATGAACATACTACCGTTAAGAATAAAATGCATCCATGAGTTCATATAGTTAGACAACTTTAATTGCTCTCAAACTTTTACCACATGCAGAAATATACTACATAATACTACTACCAAAATTTCAGCTACAAAAGACTTATAATGAATTTATGAAAATTCTAGCACGCTATCAACTCTACATCTTTCCAGATTTTTCATATTTTATAGGAGTGGGTTATGGATCTGAAATTTATAAAGTAAGCATTTCATTGCATGAACATCATATACAAAAATCATCAAGCACAAAATCCATAGTTTGATAGGACATCTATTTTCCCTATATTTAACTTATGCAAATTAAGATGTAATTATAAACGGTGTTAATAAATTTTCCAAAAATTCTTTATGGGCCCTCTATCATACTAGTAGCATAACAGATTTTTCATAGAATTATCTTTGCATTCTAAAGTCATTTTTTCTAATTATCAAGTCTAGCTAGTAGCATTTTGTCAATTTCAAAACAGCAGATAAAACATGCATGCACAACCTCTTACTTTACCAGTGAGCTACTCATACTATATAGGGTACATGAAAAATACCAGAGGGCACATTTGAGCATATTTTATGTAGCCTCTATTTTTCCAAGTTAAATAAATACACAAAACACATGCATAATGGCAAAACAGTAATTAAACAGCCAATGCTAGAGCTACCAAAAATCACACAGTACCTAAATGCCATAACCAAACTACTGTCCAAGTTTCATAATTTTTGGAGTTCATTTAGTCCACTTTTACCATTTATTTACATTAAGCATGCATGCACAAGACTAGAGGCAAAACAGACTTTTCACACACCTACATCATACCTATTGTGTAGACCTATTTACAAAGAGTCCATAGGCGCTGAGTTTGCCCATTTTGGATTTTGTTTGATTTGTTATGAATTTCTAAAGTTTCAGCCGAAATAATCATTTAAATGGTGGAAATCCATAGATCCGAGGACTTTTATGCAAATACCAACAGATCCATGGTCTACAGCACAAGATCCTCAAGACTCATAGTACTGTGCATGAGATATAAATGTGAAAACACCAAAACGCGAGGACTAAAGTGCAAACTCGCCATCTCCCTCCTCCGTTCTCCTTCCTCCTCGCGACAGAGGAGGGAGGGCACGACGGTGGCGCACGGGAACGGCCGAGCGGGGGGATGGCGGCTCACCGGAGGCGGCCGGGGAGAGAAAGTAGGACGCGGGGAACCTTTCTCCTCTACCTTGGTCGATGGAGAGGCAGTGAAGGAGGCCAGCGACGGCGAGGAGACGGGGGTCATGCACCGGCGGCGCGGCGCGGTTGAACCGGGCGATGGAGAGGCGGGCGGCGGCCGAGATCTAGAGCGTCGGACGCATGAGAACGAGACAGAGGTAGTGGTGGTGTCCTGGAAGCGCGAGGCGGTCGGAGATGGCCACGCATAGTGATGAACCGAGCTTGAACCCGGGGCGCGGCCGCGGTGTGGCGACGGTGGTGCGACTTTGATCCGGCCGCTAGAGAGGTGTACGGCGGCCTAGACCTAGCGCGTCAGACGCGCAGGGCTGAGGCGAAGGTGGAGGCGGCGGCCTAGGGCGCTGAGAGACACCGGAGCATCGGAGGCACGAGCTCGACGCCAAGCTCCAATGGCGGGTGGCGCACTGCGCGCTCTGCGCTCGGGAGGAAAGGCAGAGAGAGGGGCAGTGGAGTGGGGAGGTGGGGAGCGCGTGGTCTTGGCCGAGAGAACGTCCAGGTTCGGAGGGCCTTCGGCCTCGGCTTATGGCGAGGGGCGTGGGGCGTGGCCAGCGTGTTGGCAGTCATGGCGGGGCGCGCGCAGATGCCGCGCGCCGCGTGTGCGTCGGGGAGAGGGGGAGAGATGAGGTGGCGCGGGTGTGGACTCGGTCCATAGACCGATACCGCTAACGAGTGGGCCCGGGCGAGGATGGAGCGAAACGGTCCACGGACTCGGTCTACGGAGACGTGCGAGGTGGGACCCACCACGGCCGGATTTTCCAATTACGCAGGCGGGAATCCGTTGACCGCTGTCAAGTGGGGCCCACTTGTCATAGACACAATGAAAAAGGCAAAAGTCCCAAAATGGAAAAATCAGCTTTGACCGGAGAGACCTTTGTGTGTATTTCCAGTTTTTGAACACCCTAGAGGCTGAATTTGAAAATTCCCCAATTGGATGAAATGTTATAAATTTGTTCCTCTACATTTGTCTTATAAACTTTTATCCCATGTTATATTCAAAAATATGGTTTAAATTTGAATTGAAGCTGCTGACCAAGGTTTGACCAACAGAACCCTCCGGTTTGGAAATTCTAAAAGTCTATTTTCTATTCACTTTCACAAAAGGAGTTTTATACCAATGTTGTTCAAAATATTTTGATCTACAACTTTCTCAATACAAGTATTGCAAGATCTTGGCTTTAGGATGAAGAAAATGTGGATTTACTCTACAGGTCAAGTTTGGACAGATTTCATAACTTGACAGAAAAAGCCCCAAAACTCTATGCAAGCGTTACTGCATGTCAAAGCACCAATTATCAAAGTTGTTCATCATGAAATTGTCTACAAGTTTGGTATATCAAGTTTCTTCAAATTCACTACAGATTCAAAGTTATAGTGACAAAAGTGGAGACCTATTTTGGAAAAATTGGATTTAATTGATTCAAATGGCTTGGTCTACTTATGCACTCAATATGAAATGTTCATGAGATGATGCACATATGTCAATGATGCAATTGTAATGCACTTGAGATGCCAGGGGCCTCACACTTGGCGGCGTGGTCGCTGCGGGGATCAATCTCATCGGAGGAGCTCTTGCACTGCGACATACTACTGTATCTGTATCCTGTCCTGCTGTCTCCCTCCCGGCCACCTAGTTAAATACTAGTAAGATGCAATTCTCTTGTTCCCTCAGCAGGCAACTCTAGCTTTCATCATGTATATACATATATTAAGGCTGTCCCCAATGGGGTGCCTCAAAACACCGTTTGACATAAATGATGTACTGTAGACAGAGAGGGGAGTAGTTGGAATAGTGTTTTGAGGAAGTGGATGAGGAGGACCATTGGGGACAGCCTAAGAGGAGGATCCGACCCTGATAAGGGATAGACCCCGGTCCTACTCGGACTCTTGTTTCACAACACGAGAAGAACGGATTTGTGTGCATGTGCGTGTGCCCACTGCCCAATTACCCCTTACCCAAAGTCTACCAAAAATGCCCATACATTGCAACGGAAGCCAACAATGTGTTATCATATTCCCTCCATCTCATGAAATAAGACGTGCATGCATTTGGAAAAGTCAAACTTTAAATTCTTTAACTAACAATTTAATCAAAAATATATATTTTTAGTGTATGCATGTTATATTTTTTGTATTTGTAATCAAAATTACTTTAAGATTATGATATTTTGGTATTTATTGATGCTATATTTTAAAAGAAATAAATGGTCAAACTTCTGTTTTAAAAACCGTGCTAAATACATGCATGCCTTATTTCATGAGATGGAATGAGTATTAAGTATGCTTATGCACCACATATCGTAAAACCTAATAAAATAAGCTGAGCTCATATTTGGAATGGCATGAACATAATTTTAGATTTAAATTAAGGACTTATATTGCCCGTAGGGGTGGATCTTCCTATGATCCTTGCCAAGTTTAATGTGATTTATCCTGGGTATCTCAGTTTGCATCTCATTTCATGCGTGGATGTTTGCTTGAGTGAATGTGTGCGTCACTTTGTTCGTAAAGCCGTAATTGCAAGTAGACAAAAGAGGAAAACCTAGGTCCTCAAATTCTTTCACAAGTACTCCAAATCAAATTAAAACTTTATTTCTAAATTATTACTAATGTCTGGGGTTTAAAAAAAACTTTTGTATATCAAAGTTGTAGAGCATAAAATTTTAAACTACTTTGGTATATAAAGTTTATTTAATTTGTCTGTTTTTATTTTCTAATTTTTTGTCAAACTGACTTGTTGATTTTCTGCTCAAAATTTCAAAAAGAAAAATGTGTTTTATTATCCTTATGGCGGCTGGGTCCACAAGCCAACCCCTCTCCTTCCACCTCCAAGTGGGCCAGCGGCCCAGGGAAAAAAAATTCCCCACCGTCCCTCGCTCTCGTCCTCCCGAAGCCTCGACGCCACCCCCGAACTCTCGGTCTCTCGTCTCTTGTGAGGAGCGCCGCTGCCGCCCGGTTCCACCCCCACCGCCGGCCACCACCCTCTTCACTCCGGTCACCTCCTCAGCCTCCGCCGTCGTAATCCCTCCTTTCCTTGCTCTCCTTTCCCCGTGCCCCCTCCCTCTCCTGGTTGCTGCAGCAGGCAGGCAGGATCACTGCCTCACTGTGGCGCCCTACCGGCGGAGCAGCCCAGTGCCCGGTTGTCCCTGCGCAAGGATGCCATCGAACCCTCCTCTTCTTCAAGCATGGCAGCAGCCATAGAGATGCTGGCCGATCTTGGGAGCAAGCTCCGGCGACCAGGCTCTCCTCCTCTACTCGCTCAGGCAGCAAGCACCCGTACCGGAAAGCAGTCAGTGGGGGAGAGGACTGCGGCGGTGTGAGGGCGGCTTAGCGACGGGCGAATCGCGTGGGGCGTGGGCGTGGGCGTCGGACGTCGGCAGTCTTGCAGGCGCGGAGAGACGGGTACTGTTATTCAAGCCATGGAGCTTCTTTGTCCTTGCCCTTTCTATGACCTGTTGTTTTATATTTGGCCGATTCTAGTCATTGCCTATTGGGATTCATGTTCTTTCGATTTGATTCATATTAATGATTTGGAAGGCCACTGAATTGCCGAGCATAAGGCTATCCTCGATGGGCTGCCTAAAAGGACTGTCCATACACGGTAGCGCTAATGCGGACAGAGAGATAGTTAAAACAGTGAAATAACAGTGGATAGCTAGGAGTTTTAGGCAGGCCATTGGAGATCATCTAATAGAGGCTAGACATGTCAGACATGGAGAAGAAACTAGAAAGTTTTTCTTTTTTTTTCCGTAAAGGTTTTGGTTCCGAGTTGTATTGGAGAGATGCCATAGAAGCCGCACTGGATGCAGATTCGAGGAGCCGAGGACCAAGGGAGGGAGGAGCGCCGCGCTAGGCGAAGGACCAGAGAAAGGAGAACTGACACGTGGTCCCCGCCTATCAGGACGGACCGTAAAACCTTAAGACGGATTAGGAAAGCTTATTTGTTTTAATATTAGATATAGACTATCGCAAGAGCCCTGTTATAACCATTTGATCAAAGGAAGTTAGCTGAGCGGCTAACAAGCCCTTCTCTCTCCTCTCCCATGCCCTGGCCCAACTCCCAAGTGCTGGTTCATCCGTACACTACCGTCTCCCCACGGCGTCTTCTGCCCGTCGTCGTCGCTGCGGCATTGTGGCCGCTAGCGGTGATGAGCTCCCGAGCTGTAACAACATCTTGTTTTTAGTTTACTCAAAAAATATTAAATTTGCCATCAAACAAATCAGATTTCACTTTTCCACACCTCTCAGCCGAGGTAGCGACAATCATTCCCTACCGCCAAATACGAAGAAACAACTTGTACTCTTAGCTTTCCTCTAGAATAAAAAAGGGAAAGAGGGAAGTTACGGGTGGGCAAGATAGCAGTTTTTCCTATTTTATTTGCTCACATTGTTTCTACTAGCAAAATGCCCTTGCCTTGCAACGGGAAAAAAAATCGTTAAGTCTCACGAATAATTCCATGTCCTATGCTGGAAAATGGACCATAAAAAGCCATTGATGAGAAATTCCAAAGCATAAATATGTGAGGAATAAATCTGTAATCCTTTAATGAGTTAATTGGCTAGTTATTACAGTCAATTTAGTGACTCAATGGCTAGCTTAAGGCTGCCACATTAGAGCCATTAAATCGAGTTAACTGGTCTCTTTTGGGGGAATCAGTGTACCGAGTCTGGTCTTTCGTCCTGGCTATGATGAGCGCTTGTTAACACTGAAAACTTGCTGAAGGACGAGCGAGCACCTCCTAAGTGTGACTTGGAAGAAAGCCCTCTTAAGTGGACTGAGAGGCGGCGCCAGAATGGACTTGGCGTGACAAAATCCCTGCCGAGTGGACATGCATGTGGTTTGGGTTGTGGTCCAAGTTAGGCTCAGCACATGAGCACGACCTTGGGTGCGGGACGGTGTTGTGAGCTGTAAAATCACCGCAAGAAGTGAAGCCCACAATCGTTTCCCGGTTCGAGCGTCAAAACCGAGGCCTAAGATCGTTTTTTTCGTTCCATCGCCAAAACCAGGGCTGGTATCAATTTTGATTGGTATCATATCATTGCAAGTTTGCTTGTTCTAACCCCTAACTTAAGCCATTGACTACTTACTTCATTGGTGTCTTTTGCACTTCATTGTGTCCAGTGATGAGGACATCTCTCCTATGTATGTAACCGACACTACTCCAGTTGTGATGCATGGTCCTCTCACGAGAGCAAGAGCACGGCAGCTAAGTCAACGGGTGAGCTCGTTCATATGTTCTAGTGTGTATATGTGTGACGATAGTATACTACTTAACGGTACTGTTGATTTAATTGTACTTAGAAATATGGGAGAGGAACAAGAAGGCCTTGGGAACCAACAAGGGCGAGGAGGGAAGAAAGGATGGCGTCCAAGTCAAGTTGGAGGCCCAATTCATCTTAGAGTAGGCCACCTCAGCCTCCAGGAACAGTCTGCACCAAAATTGTCGCCCAGGCCACAAACAGACTCCATTTTCGGCGATCCACATATTCCTGGAAAGATAAAAACATAAGCTTTCCAATGCCACCGGTTTCGGGCATATTGGAGTTCGTAGTCGACAGAAAATCGCATTGGAAGTCCATGGACAGAATCTGTCCAGGGTGCTGCGCCACCACTTTGGGCCATTGGGCCATGTATCGTGTGAGAGTCTTGTGTGTTCTTGTCTAGGAGTCTTTGGCCGACCCTAAGGTATATAAAACCTTAGCCGCCGTCCAAGTTAGGGTTTTGGCTTTTTTCTTGGATTATTCTGTCTTTAGAACAGTTTCACTGTGGAAAATACTCCGGTTTGTGAGATTCCAATTTCTGTGATTAATCATTTCTCTTCGCAATTTCAGTTGCATATACCGTGTTCTTGCTTGTGTTCTTCGATTCGTAGGCAGGGATAAGCCTTTGGAGCGAGGTCAATCATGTGTGCACGATTAGTAACCAGGGGAGACATGGTGCTGTGTTGATATCTGTTCATCCTCTCTAGCCTTGGTTGTCTATCTTCACCATTCCTTGTGTGCTTTTGCAACGAGAAGAAAGACACGTTTAGACCAACAACTAGGGCAAGATCTTTGAAAATTTTTCAGCATTACTATCTATTATTGATTGTGTACCACTGATATATGCATATAGCCTTCCTACAGCTCCACAGATACTATCTCCTGATCAGTACAGGTTTGTCCCTTGCAATCGCTTCATCACGCCCTCACGGTGTTACGAACTAGCCACCCGGTTGCACCGTCCTTCACTGTGTTGGTAAGAACCGGGTAAGAACTTGGTAAGGTTGCTTGAGAGCGTGAGATCCCACCTTGTAGTTTTTAGGGCTTGTCATACTTGTGCTTGTGTTTGTCCTTTTGTTTTTCTGTGCTAATTATGGCAGGTGGCAAGAAAGGCGATAAGGATGATGCTGAGGTTTCCTTCAAAGATTGTGTTCTTCATTCTGAATTGGCGGACATGCTAGCCAAGATCACAACAACAATCACAAAGGGCAATAAGGTGACCAACAAGTCCCTCGACACCTTGGCTCGCAGCGTATCCTCACTCACGAAGAGGGTGGATGCCATCGAAAAACAATGTCCTGAAGCTAGTGCCAAGGGAGACTGCTCCGCCAAGAGCGTTGCCAACGATAACGACAAAGATAAAGACAATGACAACGATAAGGACCAAGACACCAATGACGGAGATGAAGAAGACGAGGATTTTGAGGAAAAAGAGGACAACGAGGAAGACGAAACTGAGATGCAATGTCGACTACGTAACCGACTTTGTCGCAACAGGAAAGGTATGGGAGGTAAGAAGGGAGGTAATCATAGCAACAATGATGACCCCTTCGCTAAGGTAAAATTCACCATCCTTTTTTTTCTGGAACTTATGACGCCGAGGCTTATTTGGATTGGGAAATGACCGTTGAGTAGAAATTTAATTCCCATCTAGTTCCTGAACAACATCGGGTTAGGCAAGCCACTACTGAGTTCAAAGATTTTGCTATTATTTGGTGGACTGAATTAGGTAGCCTTCACTTACAACCTGATACATGGGATAGGTTAAAAGAGGCTATGCGTGAACGGTTTGTTCCTTCCTCATATAAACATGAGTTGCGTAAGAAACTACAATGCTTAGAACAGGGAGACATAACCGTTCAGGAATATTATGCTGAATTGCAAAAGGGTACGATTCGTTGTGGGGTTAAAGAGGAAATTGAGAATAAAATTTGTCATTTTTATGGTGGGCAACGGCGAAAAATTCAGGACATTGTTGACTACAAAGAGTTTTCTACTGTCAATCATTTGTTTCATCTTGCCATGTTAGCAGAGAAGGAGTTGCAAGGACGCCAATCTAGGAGCAGGAGCAACGCCAGTACTTCTTTCACGCCTTGGACGTCGACAGGACAAGCGAGGACAGTACCTCCATCCACCTTCCGACCAGCTGCACTGCCTCCTTCGATGACCACACGACTAGCGACAACAACACCCCCCCGCACGTGCCCCGGGCAGCAGTAAAAGTGTTGCCGCCCACGCCTACCAAGAGCTCTTTCTTCATTGCTTCCACAGGCCGTACATCGACAGAGATTCGCTGCCACAAGTGCCAAGGGATTGGCCACGTTAAGAGGGAATGCCCCAGCGAATGGGCATATATTGCTACTGATGACGGAGGCTACATCAGTGCCTCCGATGTTGAGGATGACGATGCCACTGCAGACGATGACAACGTTGATGATGAGGGCACCTATAGTGCCGAGGATTCTGCCGCTGCCCATGCCATCATTGTGCAACGTGTTCTCAGTGCACAGATGGAGCAAGCCAAGCAGCAGCAACGGCACAACTTCTTCTAATTTTTTATTCATCATCAACAACCGACAAACACGTGTCATCATTGATTTCGATAGCTGCAACAACTTGGTGAGTACATATTTGGTCAAGAAGCTTGGCTTGACCACATGCCCGCACTCACATCCATACCATATTTAGTGGCTAAATGACTCCAGCAAAGCTAAGGTAACACAAACGTGTCAGGTTCATTTCTCCATTGGTGCATATGCCGATTTTGTTGATTGTGATGTGATGCCGATTCAAGCTTGCTCTCTTTTATTGGGTTGTCCATGGGAATATGACACTGATGCACTTCACCATGGTAGAAGTAATAAATATACATGTATAAGGGAAAGAAAATTACGCTTCTACCTTTGACACCTGCTGAAATTATTAAGTTTGATAAAGAGAGGCTTGCAAGTGATAAGAAAACCAATGATGATAAATCTGAAATTCAGCATGTAGTAAATCAAATCCGATTGAAGAACCCTGTCTTGCTTGCTACAAAAATTGATCTTGCTGAAATTAATGCTGCTGCTTTGTGCTATGCTTTTATATGCAAAGATGTCTTGTATTCTATGTAAGATATGCACAACACTTTGCCTCCTGCGGTCACTAACCTTTTGCAGGAGTATGCGGATGTTTTTCTCGATGAGATACCTCTAGGGCTTCCACCTATTCGAGGGATTGAGAACCAAATTGATTTGATATCTGGAGCGAGTTTAGAAAACCGAGCTGCTTATAGGACCAACCCTGAGGAGACTAAATTCAGCGACAAGTCCAAGATCTTTTGGACCATGGGTATGTATGTGAGAGCCTTAGCCCATGTGTCGTTCCTGTTATTTTGGTTTCTAAGAAAGATGGTAGTTGGCGCATGTGCATAGATTGTAGAGCCATTAACAACATTGCCATAATGTACCATCACCCCATTCCTAGGTGGGATGACATGCTTGATGAGTTAAGTGGTCCTATAATTTTTTCTAAGGTTGACTTGCGTAGTGGATGCCACCAAATATGAATGAAATTGGGAGATGAATGAAAAACAACTTTTAAAACCAAGTTCGGGTTATATGAGTGGTTAGTCATGCCTTTTAGGTTAACTAATGCACCTAGCACCTTCATGTGATTAATTAATGAGGTTTTACGAGCATTTATTAGAAAATTTGTGGTGGTATATTTTGATGATATATTGATTTACAACAAGTCTTTACCAGAACATATGGATCATCTACATGCTGTTTTTTATGCCTTGCGGGCTGCGTGCTTATTTGGTAACATCGAGAAGTGCATCTTTTGTACCGATCGAGTCTCTTTTCTTGGATATGTTGTGACCCGCAGGGAATTGATGTAGATGAATCCAAGGTGCAAGCTATTCGCAGTTGGCCTACGCCCACGACGGTCTCACAAGTGCGAAGCTTCCATGGATTTGCTGGATTTTACCGTCGCTTTGTGCCAAATTTCAGCACCATCGCTGCGCCATTAAATGAGTTGACAAAGAAGGGAGTAGCGTTCCATTGGGGTAAGCCACAGGAGGATGCCTTTAATCTTTTGAAGGATAAACTTACACATGCTCGATTGCTGTAACTTCCTGATTTTGGTAAGACCTTTGAGCTCGAATGTGATGCTTGTGGAGTAGGCATTGGTGGTGTTTTGATACAAGAAAATAAACCCATTGCTTACTTTAGCAAAAACTGAGTGGTCCTGTTTTGAATTATTCCACATATGATAAAGAACTGTATGCGCTTGTGCAATCTTTGAAAACGTGGCAACATTATCTATGGCCCAAAGAATTTGTTATTCATTCCGACCATGAATCGCAAAAACATATTAGAAACCAAGTGAAACTGAACCGTAGACATGCCAAATTGGTTGAATATATTGAATCTTTTCCTTATGTTATCAAACACAAAAAAAGGAAAGGATAATGTGATTGCTGATGCTTTGTTTAGTTGATATACCATGCTATCCCAACTTGATCATCGTATATTTGGGTTAGAATCAATTAAAGAACAATATGCTTATGATGAAGACTTTAAAGATGTCATGTTGCATTGCAAAGAGGGGAGATCATGGCACAAATATGTGATAAATGATGGTTTGTGTTTAGAGCTAACTGTCTATGCATTCCAGTTGGATCCCTTTGTCTTCTTTTGTTACAGGAGGCTCATGGAGGCCGATTGATGGGTCATTTTGGTGCCAAGAAAATGGAAGCCATGCTGTCCACGCACTTCTTTTGGCCAAAGATGAGGTGAGATGTTGAGAGGTTTGTGTCCCACTGCACTGCATGTCAAAAGGCTAAGTCACGATTGAATCCACATGGTTTATATATGCCTCTTCCTGTTCCTAGCACCACATGGGAAGATATATCTATGGACTTTGTTTTAGGATTGCCTAGGACAAAGAGGGGGAGGGATAGTATTTTTGTGGTGGTTGATAGATTTTTTAAGATGGCTCATTTCATTCCTTGTCATAAAAGCGACGATATTGTTAATATTGCTAATATATTCTTTCAAAAAATCGTTCGCTTGCATGGTATGCCTTCTACTATTGTTTCATATCGTGATGCCAAATTTTTGAGCCACATTTGGGGAACGCTATGGAATAGATTGGGCACGAAGCTGCTGTTTTCTACAACCTGTCTTCCCCAAACCGATAGTCAAACCGAGGTAGTAAATTGAACTTTATCTACCATATAATATGGCTGTGCACTCTACCACCAAGTCCTTTCCATGTAGTGTATGGTTTCAATCCCTATGCCCCTATTGATCTTTTACCTTTACCTACTATTGAGAGAATTCATGATGATGCTAAGAAGCATGCTAAATTCATTCTAAAATTGCATGAGATTACTAAAGAAAATATTGAAAGGATGAATGAAAGGTATAGGGCTACTGGTAGTAAAGGTAGAAAGGAAATAAAACTTGAACCGGTGACTTAGTGTGGTTATTTTTGAGAAAGGATCGTTTTCCAGATTTGAGGAAGTCTAAATTGATTCCTAGAGCTGATGGTCCTTTCAAGATAACTGAAAAAATAAATGACAATGCATATAAACTTGAGTTGCCTCCCAAGTTTAGGGTTAGTCCCATGTTTAATATTGCAGATTTGAAGCTATACTTGGAAAAAGAAGATGAGCTTGAGTCGAGGACGACTCCACTTCAAGAAGGGGAGGATGATGAGGACATCTCTCCTATGCATATAACCCACACTACTCCAGTTGTGATGCATGGTCCTCTCACAAGAGCAAGAGCACGGCAACTAAGTCAACAGGTGAGCTCGTTCTTATGTTCTGGTTAGTATATGTGTGAGGATGGTATACTATTTAATGGTGCTGTTGATTTAATTGTACTTAGGAACATGGGAGAGGAACAAGAAGGCCTTGGGAACCAGCAAGGGTGAAGAGGGAAGAAAGTAGGGTGTCCAAGTCAAGTTGGAGGCCCAATTGATCTCGGAGTAGGCCACCTTGGCCTCCAGTAACAATCTGCACAAAAATCATCGCCCAGGCCAAAAATGGGCTCCATTTTCGGCGATCCACATATGCCTGGAAAGATAAAAACATAAGCTTTCCAATACCACCAGTTTCGGGCCTATTGGAATTCGGACTCGATTAGAAATCGCGTTGGAAGCTGTCTAGGGTGCTGCACCACCACTTTGGGCCATGTACGTGTGAGAGTCTTTTGCATTTGCATCTAGGAGTCCTTGGCCGACCCTAAGGTCTATAAAACTTTAGCCGCCGCCCAAGTTAAGGTTTTGGGTTTTTTTGCTTAGATTACTCTGTCTTTAGAACAGTTTCGCTGTGGAGAATACTTCGTTTTGTGAGACCCCAATTTGTGTGATTAATTGTTTCTATTTGCAATTTCAGTTACATCTACCAAGTTCTTGCTTGTGTTCTTCGATTCGCAGGCAAGGATAAACCTTTGTGGCGAGGTCAATCGTGTGTGCACGGTTGATAACCAGAGTAGACGTGGTGCTGCGATTGCAAGGTTCGAATCGTGTTAATTGAAAGCTGGATTTTGTGTGTTTCACCTCTGCCAAATCAATAGTTGTCTCCACTTGACGGAAGATTGGGAATGATCCGACTTCCAATCGGCACGATTCGAAACCGAATCGTAGCACCACGTCGAAACAAACACCTTTGCTTCCTGTTTTGTACTCTTTTATTTCACAACATTTTTCGATAACTCAAACACGCACCAGGAAGTGTCACACAAAACTCAGGACAAACGGAAACAAGACGTGGTCTATGGAACAGAAACTGTGAAAGAAAGCACGTCTTACACAAAGGTGCAGAAACTTTAGGGCACGATATCTCGGTCTTCCCAGCTAATTTTCGCAAAAATAAGTTCACCAAACCCGGCGAAGCGGGGGACAATGAGATCCGATATTTTCTGCAGATTTCCGAAATATATATTTTTGCCCTATTTTGAGTTTCGAGCGAAAAGTTATGGCCATTTTACTGAAGGACACTGAATTAGGGTATTGTAGGTTACACCCCTTCGAAAACAATGATGTATGGCGTGGATATGGAAGGTAAAGGTCAATGGTGGACGTTTGTGGGATGGTGGGTGACAGTATGGTAGGTGGAAGGTGGCGAATTAGGGTTTTGATGAGGGAAACTCCAAACACACAATGACAAAGACGAACCCTAACTCGACTTGGACTCGAACGGCGATCTGAATCGGTGTAGGATGTGAGATGCAGCGGAGATGGAACACAACTAAAACAAAATGCAATCTAAACCAGCACCATGACTCGACCTTGGACACAAACTCAGAACTACGGACTCCGAAACCGAAATTGTGCAAGGGCTAACGTCATGGTTGTAGGTATGGATTTTTTTTAGCTTTTCATGGACTGTAGGACGAAATGAAACTAATCTACTGAGGATAAATGCAGGCAAATCTGACAGTAAACCTTGCTCTGATACCAAATGATACATCCGGACCATGTGGGGTTGGCCGAGGCCCAACAAATTAAGGTTGTCCGGAGCCCAACAGTTCCCACAAGGGAAAGGCCCAATCACCCGAAAAGACTAGTCTGATAGGGGAAAGGTGGCTCTCCTTTTAAGGTAGCTTCCTCCTCCCAAGTTAAGTTAGGTGGGATTATTCAAAGGCTCACACGATTACCACTCGAGTAACTAGGCCATCTAGGCTGCTCTTTGCCAGCGGGTAATAGTGGGGGATGTCCTCATCATTCCCACCCCCTTAAAGTGGGCCTAGATCTGATACCAAATGATACATCTGGCCCAGGTGGACTTGGCCGAGGTCCAACAAATTAAGGTTGCCCAGAGCCCAACAGTTCCCACAAGGGGCCCAATCACCCCAAAAGACTAGTCTAATAGGGGAAGGTTGGTTCTCCCTTTTAAGGTGGCTTCCTAGTCCCAAGTTAAGCAAGGTGAGATTATTCAAAGGCTCACAAGGTTGTCGCCCGACTACAACTGGGCCAGCTGGGCCCTTTTCTTATTGCATCATTGCCAGTGGATAATAGTGGAGAATGTCCTCATCATCTAGCTTTTGATGCTAAGTAGCTCAAGTTGAGGGTGAGTTCCATTTCTGCTACATCAACCTTCGAGAAGGACACTTGTACCACTACTTCCGCTACTACTTGTGTTCCACCTCTACAAGGACCGCTTCATGTACATGCAAAGATTGACCCACTGAGGACGCAGGGGAGGTGACCTTAGGGCGTGCTATGCACCTTCAGAGGTCCAGTGGGATGCTTTAACTTAGAGCGTGCCACAGGTAAGTGGTTTTGGAGTTTGCCTTCCCTTTTGCCTTGGGAAGCTTTGTCTTGTTTCTTGCTTTGTCTTTCCTTTTGCTCTTTCTGCATTTTGTATCATACTCATGCATTGCATCATGTACATTTGTATTATACACAAGCACTTGAGTTCATTTGGCATGAATTGGTAGTATTTGCTTGTGCTAGTTTGTACAGTTGCTTGCTTGATCGTGGATGGCTCAAGTTCATTTGGATCTATTGAATGCTAATATGAGAGTTGAGTCACTTTGTTTTCTTGAAAATCTCAAAACATGATCACCACTTGACTTGGCTACCTAGCATGTGTAGGAGTGTTGAATGCTTATGCTATCTTTTCATGCTTGGTTATGTTGAGTTTCTACCTTTGCTATATTGATGCTTAAGCATTTATGATACCTTGCTTAATCTGAAATATGAATTAAAATGTCAAATGTATTTTATCTTTGTGATGAAATGAAAAGATACATGTGGGTTTGCTTTGTCACACTGACTTGGTTTGGGACTTCTCACCTTTGCACTTCGGTGAGAATTTGGATTTGGCTGTGAATGACTAAAGCCTTGTCTTAAGCTTCTGATGGTCTTTCTAGACATAGGCTTGACATTGGTTGGTAAGAAGTGGCTTGACAAGCAAATAACCCCTAGCACCTAAGTGAAGCTCGCTTGAATTGAAAAATTGCTTAAATCTGAAATATGCAAATCTCTGAATTGCTTATAGTTTGTTGAATATGCTCTAGTTAGGATTAGCACACCATGTATGCATTACTAGCATCTTGTTGTTCATGCCTACCTTGCTAGATACTATTCATGTTGGTGATGCTTTCTTTTAACCAAACCTAAAAATCATGCTTTGGTCTTGAACTGTATAAGGTAGGTTCATTTGAGCTTGTTGCATGCCCCGTTGCCCTCACATGCTCTGTATGCTAGAACTTATGATTACTAGCTTTTCATCCTTGATGAGCTCATTTTCTGAACTTGTGGCATTTGCATTGCATATTTTGTGGGATGTGATGTGTGCATTGTCAACAAGGGGGAGAGTGGAGTCACCAACCCTCAAGGGGGAGAAGTGTCAACCACTTTGTGCAAGAGAGAGTCAGAGTTTCAGGGGAGAGCTGCATTATCCTAGGGGGAGCACCACCCTAGGGACAGAGTTGCATTATTAGATGGGCTGTGATGCAGGGGGAGTTAGAGTTTTAGCATGCTCTTTTAGCCAGCTGTGTTGAGCCTTTCCCTCTTTCTAGAGGAGTTGGTCCTTTGCTTCTAGCATGACTGTGTTGAGCCCTGCCTCTTTTTTGAGGGGTCATGCTTTGTTGATCGGCTGCGTTGAGCAGTTTCCCTTGTCTTAGGGGGTGATCTTTTGGCTTTGCTCTTGTTCACTTCTAGTGATCCCATTTCTATAGTGATCCCATTTCTGCCTTTCTTTGGCTTTTGTGCACTTGAGTGGATTTTCTTTGTTTTCTTTCTTATTCTTTTGTTCTTTGTTATGCTTTTATTTTCTTGTCTATGATTTCAAGTGGTTGGTGAGGGTGTTGACAAGGCACTCATCAAGGAGGAGATTGAGAGACTCAAGTGTACCGAGTCTGATTTTTCATCCTATCTATGATGAACGTTTGTCAACACTAAAGACTTGCTGAAGGACGAGCGAGCACCTCCTAAGATCGTTTCCTGGTTCCATCATCAAAACCAAGGCTGGTTGCCTGTATTCCAAAACTAGTAGTTATCCAAAGGGGTGAGCTACTGGATACGTGGAGGACATCCGGATGAGGCGGAAAAACCAAAGATGCCTTGGACTTTATCGTGTTCATTCATCCGAGTTTCACTGCGTCTTTATGGCCTCTACAGGCGTTGTAGTGTCAAGAGTGTGTAATATAGGGGGTCAGATGCAAAACTGCCTTAGGGCAATAGGTGTGTAGTATAAATAAGGGGTGTGCTACTCTAAGCCACCTCTCTTGGCTAGTTAGACTTTGCTTAGACCTAGGGTTTGAGAGTGAATCCCGTCGCCAAGCAAGAGCATCAATTCCTAGTGGGTTTTGGAGAGATCTATCCCCAAAGTAAGAGGGTAGGAAAGGGAGGAATCTTGGTGTACGAATCTTCATCTTGTAATCTGATCTAATACCACTTTGTGGCAAGTTAAAAGATGGAATTCGTGCAGCCTTTGTGTGTGCTTGTTCTTCCTCCTTCTTGATTGCCTTTTGATCTTTGATTCTTGACCTTTTGGTGTGTTTTGTTTTGGTCAAGTTCAAGATCTTGACCTTCTTGGTTGGATTGTGGTTTTCCTTGCCCAATCTTTAGATCCACTAGCAGCCCCAAGTTTTTCATTCTTGCCTTGTGGACTTCACTTCGGGAAAGGAAAGATCCGTGGAGAAATCCTTGGCTTTTGGCCTTGATCTGTTGGGAAGAGCTTCTCCATGGATTAATCTAGGTCCTTGCAAAGTTTGGTAAAGTTTGGAGTCCATTCGGTCAAGATTTGGTTTGGTTTTTAGTGGATTCGCAAGCTAATTTAATCTGCTGGGAACCATCGGACCGGTTGGTAGACAACCGTGAGGACCGAAAGAGCGATCTAGAGGGGGAGTGAATAGGTCGACACCCCTAAAAAACCTACCACCCAAAAACCCTCTCTTCTCAAACATGCAAGGTCACATAGCAAAGACAAGGTACTAACCCTAGGACACGTAGAGGAAAGCTACACGGAAGCACTCGTTCAAACGGCGATCGAAAACGACGCAAAACGAGCCAAAAACAGAAGGCTGAAAACCATGGGATGGTCCTATGGTCTGACCATGGGACGGTCCGATGGTCTCACTTGTCCGATGGTCATACCATGGGACGGTCCGATGGTTAGACCATAGGACGGTCTGATGGTACCATGGGATAAGTTAGGCAGCAAGGGTGGCCGGCCCTCGAAACAACTACTGAGCACGGATCTCGTCCGATGGTCAAACCATGGGACGGTCCGATGGTCACCAACTCGTCCGATGGTCTCGTCCGATGGTTCTCAGCAGCAAAATCAGCCCGCGTATCCACCAAAAACTTCACCAAAACCGGTCCAAAACTCGTCCAAACTTCACGAAATTTTGCATGGATGATCTTGGATCTATCCCAAAGCTAATCCCAAAAGATCCACATGAAAAGATCTAGGATTGCACGGGAAACGCAGATCTCGTGAAGGGGATGAGTTGAACCCGAAAAAACAAAAACGGGGAAGAACAGCCCTTGCTCGTGGATCAAGGATTCTAGCACTTGGCTAGTGAGATCAACCACATCCTAGCAAGGCAAAACACCGGCAAGAGAAAGGATTCAACCTTGGCCAAACCAAAACACACCGAAAGGCCAAGAATTGAAGCCAAAAACGAAACTAGAAAGGGAAGGGAGGGGAGCTGCACACAAAGACTCAAGTTGCTGCCCGAAGACTCATCTAAAATCACTCCATAATCGGTAGCAAGGTCAGATTACATGAAGAGATCATGTCCCCAAGCTTCCTCCCACTTCCTACCCTCTTTCTATGGCTAAAGATCACTCTCAAGCACTTGGAATTTTTGGCTCTTGCTTGGTGACGAAAATGGCTGCCCAAACTTAGGTCTAAGCAAACCCTAAAACCAGCCAAGAGCAGGAGATTGGACAGCCATCTCCATTATTTATACTACAAGACACATTCTAGGCTGTTTTGCAAACAGCCCCCTAAGATACAGACGCAATTACACTAAAATGCCTGTAGAGGCTAGAAAAGACGCACGAAACTCAGATGAACGGCCTCGATGGAGTCCTTGATCTTCTTCGGCTCCAAGTAATCTCCCGATGTCCTCCACATGGTCAGTAGCTCATCCCTTTGGATAACTACCGGTTTTGGGATACCGGCAACCAGCTCCTGGTTTTGACAGTGGAACTAGGAAACGATCTTGGGCCCTAGTTTTGACGCTCGAACCGGGAAACGCTTGTTGGGCCTCTATGGATAGAATGATTTTACGGCTCACGACACCGTCCCGCACCCACGGTCGCACTTGTGGGCCGAGCCTAACTTGGGCCTCAACCCAAGCCACCTGCCAGTCCACTCGGTAGGGATTTTCTCACACCAAGTCCACTCTGGCGCCACCTCTCAGTCCACTCGAGAGGGCTTCTCCTCTAGGTCACACTTAGGAGGTGCTCGCTCGTCCTTCAGCAAGTTTTCGGTGTTGACAAGCGCTCATCACAGCCAGGACGAAAGACCAGGCTCGGTACACTTGAGTCCCTCAATCTCCCCATTGATGAGTGCCTTGTCAACACTCTCACCAACAACCTGAAATCGTAGACAAGAAAAGAAAAGCGTAACAAAGAACAATAGAAGAAAGAAAAACAAAGAAAATCCACTCAAGTGCCCAAAAGCCAAAGAAAGGCAAAAACGGGGGCACAAGTTGTGAACAGAGCAAAGCCAAAAGATCGACCTCCTAAGACAAGGGTAACTGCTCAACGCCGCCGATCAACAAAGCATGGCCCCACAAGATAGAGGCAGGGCTCAATATAGCCATTCAAGAAGCAAAGGACCAGCTCCTCCAGAAAGAGGCAAAGGCTCGACACAGCTGGCCAAAAGAGCATGCTAAAACTCCAACTTTCCCTGCATCACAGCCCATCTCACAATGCAACTCTCCCCCTGGGGTGGTGCTCCCCCTAGGACAATGCAGCTCTCCCCCTGAAACTCTAATCCCCTATCCCCTTGTACAAGGTCTCTCCCCCTTTGTCCAAGGTTGGTGAAATCTCTCCCCCTTGTTGACAATGCACACATCAAGGTATCTCTCACCCAAATCATAAAGTGCAAATGTCACAAGTGAACAAAATGAGCTCATTCAGGGATGAAATGCTAGTAGATACAAGTTCTAGCATACAGAGCTTGTGAGGGCTACGGGGCATGCGACAAGCTCAACTGAACCTATCTCACACAGTTTAGGAGCAAAGCATGTAGTTCAGGTTTGGTTAAAAGAAAGCATCACCACAAGAATAGCATCTAGCAAGATAGGCATGAACACAAAATGCTAGCAATGCATACAAGGTGAGCTAATCCTATCCAAAGCATACATCAACATAGCCATAAGCAATTTGAGACTTGCACTTTTGAATTTGATACCAATTAAATTTCAGCAAGTTTCACTTAGGTGCCAGGGGTTATTTGCTTGTCGTACCACTTCTTACCAACCAATGCTAAGCCTAGGTCTAGAAAGACCATCAGGAGCTTAAGACAAGGTTTTAGTCATTCACAGCCATGACCAAGTTCTCACCAAGGTGCAAAAGTGAGCAGTCCCGTGCCAAGTCAGTGTGACAAAGCAAACCCACCTGGATCTTTTCATTTCAGCTCAAAAGATACCAAATACTTGACATTTTAATTCAGATTTTCAGATTTAGGCAAGGTATCATAAATGCTTAGGCAAACAACTTGCAAAGGTAGACAACTAGCATAACCAAGCATGGAAAGATAGCATAAGCATTCAACACTCCTACACATGCTAGGTAGCCAAGTCTTGTGGTGATCATGTTCAAAAAATTTTTAGCAAAACAAAATGACTTAACTCTCAAATAGCATTCAATAGATCCAAAAGAGCTCAAGCCATCCATGATCAAGCAAGCAATGTATAATCTAGCACAAGTAAATACTAACTACTGATACCAAAAGAGCTCAAGTGCTAGTGTATACTACAAATATACATGATGCAATGCATTAATATGATACAATATGCATAAAGAAGCAAAGAAAAGCCAAAAGCAAGGAAAAATCAAAAGAAAACCTAAAAGCTACCAAACTCCCCCTAACTAAAAGAGAAAGCAAACTCCTAACTCCCCTCTCAACCGATTAAAGGTCTCTAAATCTAGGGGTTTGGTTAGGATATCAGCCACTTGGTTTTCACTCGCCACTTTCGCTATGTCTATGGTGCCTTTCTCATAGCTATCTCTCAAGAAGTGATATCTCATATCTATATGCTTAGTCCTAGAGTGAAGAACTAGGTTCTTAGCAACACTAATGGCACTGGTACTATCACACAAGATGGGAATCCTTCCATAGGTAAGGCCATAGTCTCTTAGGGTAGCAAGCATCCATAGGATCTGGGAGCAGCAGCTAGCAGCGGCAACATACTCTGCCTCACATGTAGAAGTGGCTACACTAGACTACTTACGAGAAGACCAGGAGACTAGAGAAGTACCCAAAAACTGACAAGTACCAGAAGTAGACTTGCGGTCTATCCGGCACCCAGCATGATCCGAATCTGAAAAGCCAAGGAGGGAAAGAGAAGAATCTGCAGAGTACTAAAGACCGAACTCTAGGGTGAACTTGATGTACCTCAAGATCCGCTTGACAGCGGTGTGGTGTGACTCCCTCGGGGACGCCTGAAAACGAGCACACAAACCTACAGCGAACTGTATATCTGGCCTCGTAGCAGTCAAGTATAGCAGCGACCCGATCATCACTCGGTACACCTTCTGATCAACCTCCTTGCCATCTTCATCAGCGTCCAAAGCAGTAGACGTACTCATCGGAGTCATCTGAGACGAAGCATCTGCCATCTCAAACTTTCGGAGTAGGTCCCTCGTATACTTGCTCTGGTGGACGAAAGTACCCTGTGGAGTCTGCTTGATCTGGAGTCCAAGGAAGAACTGAAGTTCCCCCATCATGCTCATCTCAAACTCCCTGCTCATCTGCTCAGAAAACTTTCTACACAAAGCATGAGAAGAACCACCAAAGATGATATCATCCACGTAAATCTGAAGAATCAAAAGATCTTTGCCATGCTTCAGTAAAAACAGAGTCTTGTCCACACTCTCCATCTGAAAATCCTGGTCAACTAGAAATTTCCTAAGTCTTTCATACCAAGCCCAGGGAGCTTGCTTCAGGCCATACAAAGCCTTCTACAATTTGAACACTCGGTTAGGAAATTTGGGATGCTCAAAGCCTGGGGGTTGCCTCACATAGACCTCTTCCTCTATAAACCCATTCAGAAAAGCACTCTTCACATCCATCTGAAACAGCTTGAACCCTTTCGAAGCTGCAAAGGCTAAAAGAATGCGAATGGCTTCTAATCTGGCTACCGGAGCAAAGGTCTCTTCATAGTCTATCCCCTCTTTTTGGCAAAAACCATGAGCAACAAGTCTTGCCTTGTTTCTTACCACAACTCCATCCTCTTCCTGTTTGTTTTTGAAAACCCATTTGGTTCCTATAGGATTGCAGTGTGGTGGAGGCTCAACTAAAACCCAAACTTGATTCCTCTCAAAATTTTCTAACTCCTCATGCATAGCATTGACCCAATTTGGATCAGACAAAGCGTGTCCAACATCATGGGGCTCAAAGGAAGCAACAAATGCAGAATGTGCAAAGTGAGCAAGAGAAGTAGACCTGGATCTAGTAACTCTCTCATTCAGGCTACCAATGATATTCCTTGAAGGGTGATCCCGCTGGACCATCCGAGATGGCTGTGGCTCGGTGGTCACCTCCCCTACGTCCTCAACGGGCCCTGCTGCATGTACAGGTGGATCGAGTGGAGGTTGCTCCCAAGTGGTCGAAGGAGAATGTACTGGAGCTCCCTCATCGTCCTCTGAAAGTGAAGCAACGGGTTCTGGAGCTGCAGCCGGCGCAGTATTACCAGAAACACCAACGTCTTCCTCATCATCCTCAAAGATGGTAGTACCTATCTCATCCTCACCTGCAAGCTCAAAGCCAGGGGTTGTGCAAGGCATAGTTTCATCAAAAGTAACTTCGCAAGTCTCTACAATCCTGCCAGAGTCCAAGAGCCAAACACGGTAAGCACGCAAGTGTGTGGCATAACCAAGAAAAACTCCGTCAAAACTGCGAGGTTCGAACTTGTCCAAGTTCCCCTGCTTGAGCACAAAGCACCTGCGGCCGAACACCCGCAGGTGGCTCACTTTGGGCTGCCGCCCAAATCGTAGCTCAAACGATGTCTTGTTAAGGACAGCTTGTAGGAAAATACGATTTGACATGTAGCACGCGATGTTGATTGCCTCAGCCCAAAATTTCTTTGGAGTCCTATGCTCATCGAGCATCGTCCTGGCCATTTCAACAAGGGTCCGATTCTTGTGCTCAATCACCCCGTTCTGCTGGGGAACATATGGAGACGAAAACTAGTGTTCAAGACCTTGGCTATGGCAAAAGGCCTTGAAACGATCATTCTTGAATTCTGAGCCATTGTCACTGCGTAAAGATCTCATGGCATGTCTTGATTCGTTTCTCAACCTCAAAACCAAGTCATGAACAAACTCAAAGGCCTCATCCTTACTCTCCAAAAAATCCACCCAAGACCAATGAGAAAAGTCGTCCACGATCACAAGAACATACCACTTCCCACCAACAGATCGCACCCGAGAAGGTCCCACAGTATCCATATGGAGCAACTCCCCAAGGCAAGCTATCATCACCTGATTGACAGGTGTATGAGAAGCAGCAACCATCTTTCCGTGACGACAAGGATGGCACACAAGATCACGCTCACTCTTCAACTTGGGCAATCCTCGAATTAGATCAAGTGAGCTAAGCTTTGCAAGCAAATCAAAGCTCAAGTGACCTAGCCTCCTATGCCACTTCCACAAATCAGAGGAGGGACCGGCCATCAAACAGCGAGAAGGACCAGAGGAGCTCGAGAAGTCAACACAAAAAACTTTCCCAAAAGGCAAAACAGGACAAACCAAAGACTCTCGAGCATCCAAAACATGAGAACAACCCTTCTTAAAGCGCACCTCATATCCTTCCTCGAGAAGTTGCGAAACAGAAAGAATGTTGTAACCAAGGTTACCAACCAAAGCAACATCCCTCAGGATAAAACTCTCAGAGACTGGAACAGCACCAATACCTCTTACTTTCCCTATACCTTTGTCCCCGAAAATGATATGCTCACTGGAACTCACTGGGATGAGACTGGAGAACCATCTGTGATTACCGGTCATGTGGCGCGAACAACCGAAATCCATTAGCCATATGTTCTCCAGGCCTCCGTCCTGCATCAATAGCGGTTCATGGGGTGAGCATATGGTCGGACACTGGGGTTAGTTTGAAAAGAAGCAAACTAGTGCCGAGCCATCTGCTCAAAAGAAGGGTTAGCAAAATCACAATCAAACATCCCTTGTCCCCAATCCCGCAGAGCCTGAAACTGCCTATCACCACGTCTATAACAGCGTGGTCTCTCAAAGCCTCGGTCAGGTGAACCGTAGCCGTACTGCTCATGACCCGGTGCCCTGCTGGCAAGACGTCCACCACCACCTGGAGCACCATGAGGAAAGTGGTCTCCTCTACCTCCACCTACACGACGTAGCCAACGGTCTCGCCTATCCTCACGCCGAGTCTCAACTGCAGGTCTACCACCTTGGTAGTACCTGTCCTCATTCCTAATCTCAACCTCATGCCTCTCAGCCCTCAACCTGCGGTAGCAAAACTCCACCAGGTGATCCTCCCTATGGCAGTAGTCACACACGTACCTCTTGGGTGGAGTACCCTTTGGTTGGTTTTGGTTCTTGGGCTGGCCCTTTGGCTCTGCAGTGGGCTTAGGAGGAACATGCCTCTTAGCACCTTGCTTGGAGCTCTCAAGAGGTATCTCAGGTGGGTTCCTCTTAGGCAAAGTGTCAAGGGGGTTCCTCACAAAGTTAGGCTTGGGAGTCCACACTTGTTTCTTAGGTGGCTCCTTAGGCTTGTCAGTCCACACACCATCCTTGGGGTTGTTGGGCTGAAAGTTGGGCTTGTTGTGGGTCAAAGGAAACTTCTCACTCAAAGGTACCCCACTCAAGTCACCAATTTTCCCATACAACTGATCAAAATCAGCCTAGGTGTAGTGGTATCCAACCCCTAACTTGTCACTCAACTTGAAAGAGAAAATGATCATGCCAAGCTGAGCCTCCCTAGCAGAGATCCAACTAAGAATGGTTCTAACATAGGTGTTCTCATCCTCCAACTGAACCTTCTCAATGGCCAAAGCATCAAGCAAATCTCCAAGATCCTTACACTTAGAGCAAGCAACACTAGTAGGGTTAGCAGTCTTTTCAGACTTCCTCAAATCAGCCCTAACTTCCTCCAGCTCCTTCCTAAGTGTAGGGCAAACATCACACTTGGCAAGCAAAGTCGTAACTCCTCTAATGCTACAGTAGTAGAATGAAGCAAATCTACATTACTAGCATGCTTAGCACGGAGATTAGCTATTTCAACAGTTAGAACCTGACAATCAGTGCACTCAATCTCATCGGCAACAGCACAAGCTTCCTTAGCAACAGACAGATCATTCAAAGCACAATCAAGTTTAGACTTCAAAGTCTCAAGCTCAGCCTCTAGAGTAGCAACCCTAGCATTTGTAGCTCTAAGATCCTTAGCTGCTACTCTAAGCAAGCGATCCTGGTTTTTCAAAGAAACAAACATAGCATCCTCATCATTTTCATCATCGCTCACCTTGGGGTCTGTGGAGGAGCTATTGCAGATACCAGAGTCGGTGGAGCTAGCTTGATCACCCTTGATCGCCATGGTATAGTAGCCGATCTCATCACCGAAGAAGCAGAGTCCAATGTGCCCGACGATCTTCTTCTCACCATCATTGTCGCTGTCAGAGCTGGAGTCGCTGGAAGTGCCGTCGCTGTCACTCAAGCTGGCGAGGAAAGCACGGTCGCGCTCTTGCGTGTGCTTTTGGTACTGCTTCACGAACTCCCTCTTGCTGAAGTACGGTCGCTTCTTCTTGTCGCCCTTGTACTTGCCCTTCTTCTTGTCGGAGGTGTACTTGCCCTTGTACTTATGATCACTCTTGCCGGCGGAGTACTTCTCCTGAGCTCTCCTCTGGGGGCAGTCGGCAATGAAGTGGTCCGTCTTTCCACACTCATAGCACTGGAACTTGTCACCTCTTCTGCGGCTCATCCTGTTGGAGTAGAGGCACTGGAACTTGTTGGAAAGTAAGCACAGCTAATCATCATCAAGTGCCTCCAGTTCCTCCTCCTTAGCTGCAATCAAAGACAAAGCATAGCCAACAGAAGGGTTAGCATTAGCAGCACCACCACTACTAGGGCCAGATATAAGAGCTAGGGACTTTGGAGTTGGTCCGCTCATTCTGGACTGCGCCTGAGCGTCAACCTCCAAAGCCTTCAACTCGCTATACAACTCGTTTGTGGTGAGAGTCTCATAGCCACTTGACTCGACTATAGACTCATTCTTCATTTGCCAAATACTACGATCCAAGGCAAAGAGTAGCTTGCAAGCCTGCTCATGGTCGTCGTACGGCAAAGCCCCATTTCTTGCATTAGCACGAATCTTGTTGGCAATTGATTGAAACCGACTGAACAAGTCGTCAATGCTCTCACCAGGTTGCTGGGAGAAGTTCTCGTACTCTCTCTTGTACGTCTCGTACAGCCTGGCCTTGACCTGACTTGTCCCCTCATGGAAATTTGCAAGGGTAGTCCAGATCTCATGAGCCGTCTTAAGATGACTCACTCTATTGAACTCAGAGCGGCTTAGAGCTATTAAGAGGAAATTTCTAGCCTTGTTGTTCGCTTCATGTTCCCACTGTTGCAGCTGGGTAACACGCTCATCTAGCACCTGATAATCAGCACGCTGACAAATATCCCAGACGGACGAATGTTGGCTCTGAAGAAATGCCGCCATGCGGATCTTCCAATATGTGAAATCTGAGCCATTGAACCTTGGGATCTTGCCGACGGACTGATCCATGGTCGCTACAAAGTGGATCTAGAACAGGTTAAGGTATAGAAGACCCTAACTTGGCTCTGATACCAATTGAGGACCGAAAGAGCGACCTAGAGGGGGGTGAATAGGTCGACACCTAAAAAAAAAAACTACCACCCAAAAACCCTCTCTTCTCAAACATGCAAGATCACGTAGCAAAGACAAGCTACTAACCCTAGGACACGTAGAGGAAAGCTACACGGAAGCACTCGTTCAAACGGCGATCGAAAACGACGCAAAACGAGCCAAAAACAGAAGGCTGAAAACCATGGGACGGTCCGATGGTCTAACTTGTCCGATGGTCAAACCATGGGACGATCCGATGGTTAGACCATAGGACGGTCCGATGGTACCATGGGATAAGTTAGGCAGCAAGGGTGGCCGGGCCTCAAAACAACTACTGAGCACGGATCTCGTCCGATGGTCAAACCATGGGACGGTCTGATGGTCACCAACTCGTCCGATGGTCACCAACTCGTCCGATGGTCTCGTCCGATGGTTCTCAGCAGTAAAATCAGCACGCGTATCCACCAAAAACTTCACCAAAACCGGTCCAAAACTCATCCAAACTTCACGAAATTTTGCATGGATGATCTTGGATCTATCCCAAAGCTAATCCCAAAAGATCCACATGAAAAGATCTAGGATTGCACGGGAAACGCAGATCTCGTGAAGGGTATGAGTTGAACCCGAAAAAACAAAAACGGGGAAGAACAGCCCTTGCTCGTGGATCAAGGATTCTAGCACTTGGCTAGTGAGATCAACCACATCCTAGCAAGGCAAAACACCGGCAAGAGAAAGGATTCAACCTTGGCCAAACCAAAACAAACCAAAAGGCCAAGAATTGAAGCCAAAAACGAAACTAGAAAGGGAAGGGAGGGGAGTTGCACACAAAGACTCAAGTTGCTGCCTGAAAACTCATCTAAAATCACTCCATAATAGGTAGCAAGGTCATATTACATGAAGAGATCACGTCCCCAAGCTTCCTCCCACTTCCTACCCTCTTTCTATGGCTAAAGATCACTCTCAATCACTTGGAATTTTTGGCTCTTGCTTGGTGATGAAAATGGCTGCCCAAACTTAGGTCTAAGCAAACCCTAAAACCAGCCAAGAGCAGGAGATTGGACAACCATCTCCATTATTTATACTACAAGACACATCCTAGGCTATTTTGCAAACAGCCCCCTAAGATACAGACGCAATTACACTAAAATGCCTGTAGAGGCTAGAAAAGACGCAGGAAACTCAGAAGAACGGCCACGATGGAGTCCTTGATCTTCTTCAGCTCCAAGTAATTTCCCGATGTCCTCCACATGGTCAGTAGCTCATCCCTTTGGATAACTACCAGTTTTGGGATACCGGCAACCAGCCCCTGGTTTTGACAGTGGAACCAGGAAACAATCTTGGGCCTCGGTTTTGATGCTCGAACCGGGAAACACTTGTTGGGCCTCCATGGATAGAGTGATTTTACGGCTCACGACACCGTCGCGCACCCACGGTCGCACTTGTGGGCCGAGCCTAACTTGGGCCTCAACCCAAGCCACCTGCCAGTCCACTCGGCAGGGATTTTGTCACGCCAAGTCCACTCTGGCACCGCCTCTCAGTCCACTCGAGAGGGCTTCTCCTCCAGGTCACATTAGGAGGTGCTCGCTCGTCCTTCAGCAAGTCTTCGGTGTTGACAAGCGCTCATCACAGCCAGGGCGAAAGACCAGACTCGGTACACTTGAGTCCCTCAAACCGGACCGTCCGATGGTGTGACCATCGGACCGTCCTATAGTATGACCATCAGACCAGTTAGGTGACCATCGGACCGTCCGATGGTGTGACCATCGGACGAGATCCGTGCTTAGTAGTAGTTTCGAGGCTCAGCCACCTTCGTTGTCTAACTCGTCCTATGGTGTGACCATCGGACCAGTTAGGTGACCATCAGATCGTCCTATGGTTGTTTGGTTTCGGTTTTTGGCTCATTTTGTGTCGTTTTGATCGGTGTTTGAGTGAGTTCTTCTGTATGGCTTTCCTCTACGTGTTGCTTGTCCTTGCTACGCAACTTTGCACGTATGAGAAGAGAGGGATTTTTGGGTAGTAGGTTTTTTAGTGAGTGACCTATTCACCCCCCTCTAGGTAGCTCTTTTGGTCCTCATCTTTACCTTTGCCATTGTGTAGTGTGATGATGGGCAAAACGGCTAGGTGAGGCTGTTGTGTTCCTGCCTATATAACATCATGGTAGAGCCATGGGAAAATACTACACATTCCAAAACTCATTCCAATTCTTGTCGGGTCGTGTGCTGTGAGCTGAGCTGCTAGATCTCATCGGCTCTTCGTCTTGACATGCATCGAGGTGAAGAGTGAGCGGTGTATATTCGAGCCCTTGCCGCCGTGAAGCCCGCACGAGGGGCGGCAATAAGGTTTCTAGGAAGCGCAAATGCGTGACCGCTCGAAGCAATTAGCCGACTGATCGCCTCTTCTACATCGACTCTCCACCACATCGGCTCTCCAGAAGGACGGAGCTGTCAACGTGTAAGTTCATTACAGCTGAAGTCGCTTTCTGTCTAGTATCAAGAGCCGACAGATCGGCTGTTTAGCCGATACTTAACCGCTAGAACGCTGCTGATTTAAACATGAATAAAAATCAATATACTTTACTGCCTAGCTTGTGTGATAGTCTATGAAATTTGCCTTGTATTCAAATCTAGTATTAGAATAACTCGCATTTTTCCAACAATCCAGCGTTTATTCTAATAATTCAGCATGAGAGGTTTGCCGGTGGGCAGAACTTCAGGAGATGGCTGACTAGAGTCAAATTTTGGCTCATGTCTATGGGACTGTGGTGGGTGATCCATCCAGTGATGCCATTTTCTAATGATATCATTATGCTGCTTTTGGAGGTGCGAGTAATACTGTACTAGGCTGCATCTTGAATTTGTTGTCAAATCAACTCTACGATGTGTACATGAATTACACAAACCCCATAGAGTTGAGGGATGCACTTGAACGCGCAAGTTTGTGGGCCCTCAAGCTGGTCGACTGATATACACCTGTGATCAGTTCTATGACTTCAGCATTGACGCTACAAAGTAAATAGTAACACAGGCACATGAGATTTAGCTTCTGGCAGGGGAAATCGCAAGTTTGGGTTGTCCTTTGCCGGATCGGTTTGTGGCAGCGGGCATTATTGCCAAACTCCCTACAACATGGCGGGATTTTGCTACTAGTCTAAAACATTAAAAGAGGATATTTCCACCGAGGATTTGATTATAGCACTCGATGTGGAAGAAAAAGGGCAAAGGATGCACCTAGCAGATCTGGTGCTGAACAAGGTGCAAATGCAAATGTCGTAGAGGAAAAGCCTAAGCACAAGGGAAAGGGCAAGATGCAGTACAGTGAAAGCTAAATAAAACCACTAACTTTAAAAAGAAGAAATCAGAGAATGAAGAGAAAGTCAGAACGTGTTATGTGTGTGGGCTTTAGGGACTCACTCGTGAAAGGCAGGAGCATCCATGAGTCCATGGCCAGTGGGGCCGGCTTTCTTTCTGGTCGAGACCATGTGCAGCCGCGTTTTTGCGGCGTTCGCGCATGTCGTCTCTCTGATGACTCGATCTCTTGGCAGGTTGCCCATCCTTTTCGTAAATCGTGACACGCACATGTCTGCGCACCACCGCTCCCTCGCCAAAGCAGATGCAGTCACAACCTCACAGGATGGCAGGAGGTGACCGCGTGGGATCACTCCGACTCGCCCTGCGTATAGCTATGGTGAGGGGAAGGGTGAGGACGTGCTGCTCGGTTCGGCATCCGTGGCCCTGCATCCGGCACGGGCGTCCTCGTCTCGTTTAGTGGAGTCATCTTGCTGGAGCCTAGAGCCGGAGGGCCGACAGAATTCACGGGAGGGGCGTCGCAGAGTGGCAGCCTCCTCTAGCTCCGACAGTGTTCGGTTATGCGGCGAGAATCGCGCATCGCACCGGCATAGTGCCTCCTAGGGTTATGTCTCGTTTGATCTTTTACGCCAAGCGTCCAGAAGTTTTCTGTCTCCTGTGCTGGTGCATTGCAACAGGTTTGCCGCACAACCGAACACACTGCCTCCCTCTCCATCAAGATCCGGCTCTGGCTTTCCTCCAGAAAGATGAAGCGCCTGTGATTCAGCGAGTGGCTGTACATTCCGGCTCTAAGGCTATCCATACTCGTAGATGGTAAAGGGGATGCACGATGCAATCCCCATTTACCATTGAGAGGGCTGTAGCAGCGGGTTGTATCTGCGACGGCAAAATACAGCGAGCGCCTCAGCACGCCAGATTCTGCGTCCCCTCCATCCGACGCCAAACCCCCCTCTCTCATCCACGTCAGACGCGGCAGCAGCGGGCACCAATGGCCGAGCGTGGGCACCATTGCACGAAAGAGCGGCGGCGGCTTCACTGGCGGGACGCGCCAGCACCGGCGGACACCGAAGTGGAGATGAGCCGGCGCGACGCCGTGTCTGGTGGGGAGGAAGGGGAGACGAACCGGCGCTGCAACGTCACCGGCAGGGAGGATGAGGAGGAGGTGGGGGGATACAGCCGGTGCGCGGATGAAGCGCTGCCCCCAGATCAATGCGGCGCCGGGTCGGCGCGGTGCTGTGGTCGGCGGGGAGGAAGACAAGGAGGTGGGGGAGATGGCCGGCCACCCGCCAGATCCAAGGGCATCGGAGGAGAGGAGAGTTGCGGCCACCCGTCGCTCGCTGCTGCATTGAAGCCGGAGCCGAAGACGAGCGGAGGAAGGGAGGGAAGGCGGGGGTGCCGCGGAGGTCGACGGTGGGGAGGCGCGATGCAGAGGCCGTCGGTGGAGAGGCGTGTCTCGGAGCGGGTCGTAGCGCGCGGAGGAGGCATCGGCGGCCTGCACGAGGGAGGCAGTTTGGCTTATCCCACCATGTCATCTATTCCCTATCTCAATCTAACCACATTCACATTCATTTTCCTATCCCATAATCCAAACAAAGTATAAACTTATCCCACTCCATGTTTCCCTATCCCACCCTACATTTTCATATCCCAATCCCAATCCAAACACCACGTCAGTGTGGGGAACGAAATCTAGGCAACGGAAGGTAGGTTCCTTTGTGAAAGAGATAATGCTGAAAAGGTAATGCTAGAAAGGATATATTTTCTATTTTTCAAATTTATTTTCACTGTTTCTTTACATTTTAAATTATATTATTAATATTCATTCCATATTTGTTATTTGAAAAATGATTTCATATGTTTGTGACATGCAATAAGTATGATTGTTAAAAGAAGATGGCAGTTGAAGGTGGTTAATAAATATACACGATAGTTGCTATATAGTACTCCCTGCATTCCAAGCATAAGTTATGGTTGTTTACATTTTTAAACACACGACGGACTCATCTTATTTAAAAAATTTTATAAATTCTATTATTTTTCACTGTGATTTTTTTACCATATCATATATTTTTTATAACTTAAATTTTTAAATATTGTTTATAATTTTTCAATGAAACCATAGGTCAAACTCAATATTAAAAAATCAAATGACATAATTTAAAAGAGATAATATGAGATGTAAAATAATATGAGTCCATTTGTATGATTAAATATTGATGTGCAATGTTTGTCGATAATTACATTTTTATTATTTGTGATAAATATATGCCCCGATAGGGTTTTTTATTTTTCTAGTCATGTATAAAGCCCTGATTTCACCGCATGGTAGAGAAAACTGCCATATCGACGGCTTTGCCCGTGTACCGTGTTGTTTTAGAATTTGCAAGACAGATTGAAGACAGTGAAATATATCGTATGTGCCTTTATTTTTTTTCCTTTTTGTGGTGTTTGCATGCATGCAGATTAATTTTTTTTTTGAAGACAACCAATTTCTTAAAATAATATTTACTGTGGACAAATTTTGAATCCTCAGACAACACTCATCGTGGGGACGGATTGAGTAATAGTGTGGTGCACCCTCGTGGCCCCATCGCACTCGCCAGAGTACCGCTGCTGTCCCCGACTGCTCGCTCCCTGGGTCACGGCCGCCTCATGCCTGCGAGCTCGCTGGAGGTTCCATCGCCGCGCCACTCACCCTGGGCCAGCCCACCCGCCGTCGTCGCCCACCCTCCACCGCACGTGGGCTCTTCGCCGCCGCTCGCACGAGTAGGAGCAGACGTGGAGTAGGGACCCGCGGCGGCGGAGGGAGTCAGGTGCGGAGAGGGAGGACTTGGAGCGGATGTGCGCTGCGTGTGTCAACCACTCTTCAAAACCAGCTAAGGGTTATTTGCCCGATTTTGCAAAGTTTAAAGTGTTAAACATCTGGTTTTGTAGGTTGAAGGTGATGTATACTGCACTCTAAACGATGGCGGGTTATGTATACTTTTTCGAATAGCAACAGATGGATAAACATCCGGTTGGAAACAGCCGGATAACTCCAGGCATATGAAGTAGGGATGGAGCGGTGAAGCAGCAGGGCAGCACCATGGCGGAGACGGCGCTGGGCATGGCCACCACACTGGTGGGCAGCGCCCTCGGCGTCGCTTCTTCGGCCGCAAGAGAGGAGATGAGCCTGCTTCTTGGGGTGGGCGAAGATATCTGGTAATACTTCATATATTGTTTATACACGTATATAAGGTTCGAATCTCATATTCATATATTGTTTATACTCGTATATATAATGTTCGAATCTCAAAACCATTGACCGACATTTATCTCAGAAATACATAAATGTTGGGTCAAAATTTTAAGCGATACAACTAGTTATTTGGGATTACATCAGCAGCAGAATGACGGAACAACCTTAGCCTCCATCCTCATCCATCCGCGGATCCTCCCCGCACCCTGATTCTCCTAGCCACCAGTAGCCACCTGATCCGGCGAATCCCTGAGCCTCCCAAGCCCTCCAACCACAGATCCGGGTCACGGACCTCTAGAGGATGAAGAAGAAGCGAGCTACTCTGTCAGAGGCTCAGAGCACGAGACTGAAGAGTGAAGAGAAGAATGTACCAGACAAGGAAGAATGGGCCACAGTAGGAGGAAACCAATTACTGCGGCCCAGGAAGCATTGGATGCCTAGTTAAACCTGGAGGTCTGCTGTGACTGTGGAGGATGATTTGGGTTCTGATCTAGACGATGGGATATCAAAAGAATGGGATATCAAAAGATTGAACTATGGTATTATTATTTTGCTCCCAAAAGTGAAAGAGGCTATGTATATTAAGCAATATAGACTGATATGTTTGCTGAATGTGGTATAGTACAAAATTATCACAAAGGTCTTGACTAACAGATTAACAAAGGTGGTGGATAAACACATTGATATGAACCGGTCAGCTTTCATGCCAGGAAGGTGTATTCTGGATGGCATTGTGATTTTGCAGGAAGTGCTACATGAGCTAAGAGTCAGAAAACAGCCTAGTCTTATGGTAAAGCTGGATTTTGAAAAGGCATATGATCTGAATTGGGCTTTTCTTGAAGAGGTTCTGGAAAAGAAAGGCTTTGCAAAGAGATGGATCTCTTGGATGAGAGCAATAGTGCATGGAGGCAGGATCGTGGTTGATCTGAGTGGAGAGGCAATTTTTTCAAAAGTTTTAAGGGTTTAAGACAAGGGGATCCTTTGTCGCCGCTATTGTTTAACCTTGTGGTGGATAGTTTGTCAGGTTTGCTACATGCAGCAAGCAGGGCTGGAGAGGTGGTTGGTTTAGTGCCCCATTTTATAGAAGGGGAGGGGGGGGGGGGGGGGCTTACTCACTTACAGTATGCTGATGATACAATTATTTTTCCTAAATATAGATAAGGACAGCATTTGTTGAGTGAAGTTCTTGCTGATGTGTTTTGAAGATATGTCTGACCTAAGGTCTAAGGATTAATTACCAGAAAAGTGAGGTGTTTGCAATAGGGGTTGAAACAGAGGTCCTTCAGCAGATGGCAAATGTTTTCAACTGCACAAAGGGATCTTTTCCCATCAAATACTTGGGTGTGCCAGTGAGTGATGTGAAACTTTCAAAGTCAGACTTTTCCTATATTGTAACAAAAATCGGAAAGAGGTTGAGCACTTGGAAATGTAGCTCATTGTCTTTAAGAAGCAAAAGGCGTGCTGATTAATGCCTGCCATTCTAGTTCCCCCCTCTATGGTATGGGGTGTATCTGTTGTATGTACCAAATTGATGTGATCAGAGCTAGATTTTTTTTTAACAGGGTACTGGTAAAAAAAGGAAGTCTCACATGACAAAATGGCAATCTTTGAGTAGACCGAAAGGCTTTGGTGAGTTGGGTTTCTCAGACTTGAAGCTAATGAATACATGCCTAGTGGCTAAATGGATTGATAGATTGGAAAGAGATGATAAGAGTTTGGTCTGTTGGTTGTTGAGAATGAAGTATTTGGGAAATCAAAGTGTTTTTAAGTGGAATGGCAGAGGGGGGTTGCAGTTTTGGAGAGGCATAGTTGAGGTTAGGAGTTGGTTTGGAAGACGGAGGAAAGTTAATGTCAAGTCAGGAGGGCAACCTCGGTTCCAGCAAGATTGGTGGATAGGAAAGCGTGAACTGAAATACATTTTTAGTTTGCTGTTTGATATTTGTTCAGACCCATATATTTCGGCGAAGTAGGTGTGCTCAGTAGAGGGCTGGGTAATCAATTTCAGGAGACCTCTAACACCTGAGGGGCTGGGGGAGTGGCTCAAACTGCAAGAGTTCGTGGGAGTTTTTCAGCTGTCTGATGGTAGAGACACGTCGGTGTGGGCTTTGGAAAAAACCAATGTGTTTTCAGTGAAATTTTTATACAGGGAATTAACTTCTGGGGGTGTGATTGATAGATGTTTAGTTGAAGTATGGGCTTTCTGAAACGTATTTTTGTTTGGATGGTGAGTGGGGACTGGATTCAATCGGCAGAGCAATTGAAGAGGAGAAAATGGTCGGGTCCAATTGAGTGCATACTTTTTTCTTGCCGCATTCACCCATTGCGGTCTTTGCGTGGACATCCTTGAGTTCTTGTTTTGGCTGGAACTCTCAACCCACCTCATTTGAGTGTATCTTCTTGTCTACTTTGAGAGGAAGTAGAGGTGCTGACCTTAAATCGTCTTTGATTTTCTGCTTACGATGATGTGGGTGCTCTGGAAAACAAGGAATGATTTGGTCTTTGAAGATAAAATTGTTCCGTCGCCGGAGGTGGTGCTGTACAAGATGGTGATGATGGTCAAGTCCTGGGTACCCCTATCATGTTTGAAGGATCAATCTTACCTGGATGGTGCAACTGGCAAGCTCCATAGTTTTATTCATGCACAGAACTAGTGTGGAGTGGGAGAGAGGTGTAGGTTTTCTTTTTTGAGTGAGTTGTAGACTCTTTAGAGATGCAATCTTATGGTTAAACTTGTAAAATCTGATGTCCCCAGCATGATGAAAAAACTTTAGTTTTCAATAAAGTTGGGTGGAAACCTTTTCTCAAAAAAAAAAAATCTAGCCGATGACGAGTGTGAGATCAATTCCTAATCCATCGCATTCGGATTATGTTTCGCTACTCTATATTATCTGACAGATCTGCAGCATACATCTTGTATGCAACAATCTATCACTCCCCTCAACCTTGGTGTGATACAGCGCTGACATAGAAGAGGACTTGCGCCGGACCAAACAATAGTAGCCGATGCCTAGGGAGCATGACAGGGGAGGTCCGGCATATAGAACTAGCCCTAATAGTGTTAATGGCGGAGGCACTATTGGCAGGGATTCCACTCCTCCTGGAGATACCTCAGAAAACATAGCACACGACATGAAGAGGGCTGGACAGTGGTTATACCGCAGCACTGGTGGAGAAAGGAAAAAGAGAATTCAACCCCAGCGTGCAAGAAATATCAATCAAGTAACCAGATCAGAAGAGCAGACTTCTTCTTCAAGATGAAATTGGAGTTATGATGGAAGCAATGAACTCCTCAAGGCAGCCTTCAAGAGGCCATGAACTCTGCCACTCCCATGACTGATGCTGGCTCTGGTTCCACTCTGGGCACAAAGCTTTTGTGTGTCCTCACCGGCACTATCGGTTACCAGCAGCAGCGCTAGATAGAGAGACCCTAAACCCCCAAGCTCAGCATTACACTTGAGGGTCGTGATGGTCTGGCAATACTGGCACTCTCTACCCTGGTGACCCTTTGGCCAGACCGGGGGTTCTGCACGGTGTCGGCGACGGGAAGCGTCAAGAGGTGCTGGGGCACCTGCCTGTCTCTAAAAGTAAAATATATATATATATGTATGTTGTACTACCTTGATGTCCATCATTCAGATTTACACTACTCAGCATGATTTAAAGAAAACAGAGGAAGTACTCCTATTTTGATCCAAAATACAGTATAATGTTTGGACAAGGCATTTCTCCCAGGATTGTTGGTCTCAGTAGAACCTTGAAGTTGACCCCTGGGGAGAACCCTTGGCAATCTTCAGCAGTCTAAAGGAGCAATTAAATTTCCCCTTCTTCATGGAGATCATCATCCTACTCTGTTGGGCAATTTGGAATGAAGGGAATAATTTCATATTCAGATGGATCCGCCCCAACAGTTGTCATTGTCACTACTTCTTCAAAAGTTGCTTTGGTTTGGTTATCCATCGAGCAATGGGTGCTTTACCTTCCAACAATTTCTTCATGGATAGAAAACCTTTTATGATCCTCTTCTCTTTTTATCTCTTTTTTTGTTCCTTAATTCCCTGTGTACTCCATTCACCCTATGCTTTGTATTTTTTCATATATATATATCTGGTGCAATATATTAGAACAAAAGAAAGTATATTCAAAATGCATGGGAAACATTTTATCTATCCTTTTCCTTATCAGGTTCATCAGCGATGAGCTAAAGATGATGCAAGCCTTCCTCAAGGCAGCTGACAGGGCACGCGAGAACACTGGTGTGCTCAAGGCGTTTCTGGAGCTGATCCGTGACTTGGCCTATGACATTGAAGATTGTCTTGAGGAGTTCATGGCTTCCATCAAGCAGAAGAGCCTCAGGCAGAAACTCCTCAGCTTGCGAGCACGTCATCGCATCGCTGTCCAGATTCGCACTCTGAAATAAAGAGTCCAGGAGGTGAGCCAAAGGAACATGAGGTACAACGCGATCAAGCTCACACCATTTGCCTCCAGCAATGTGACAGGTGACACAGAGCTCACTCGGAACTTCACAGCTCTAAATGTTGATGAAGCCCAGCTTGTTGGTTTGGATGAGCCAAAGAAGAAACTAATGGACCTAATGACCAAATCAAAGGCATCCATGGAGCATGAAACCTACAATACTGGTCCGAAAGTGGTTTCCCTTGTTGGGATGGGTGGCCTTGGCAAGACAACTCTCGCAAAGAAGGTGTTTGATAGCAAGGAACTTAGTGACATGTTCAGCACCCGTGCTTGGATCACAGTGTCACAATCATTTGACCAAAAGGAGCTCTTTAAGGAGATGATTAAGCAACTTTTTGGAACTGAGTCATTGAACAAACTCTTAGAAGATCATAAAGGGCAGGTGCTGGAAGTACATCTTGCTGGTGACATATCCAAAAGACTCAAGGAGGCAAGGTACCTTATTGTTCTGGATGATGTTTGGACCATTGATGCATGGAATCGCATTAAGGTTACTTTTCAAGATAGTGGTAAGGATGGTAGTTGTGTGGTAGTGACTACACGGAATGGCAGATTAGCTGAACACTATAGTCTCCCATCACACATCCACCACCCCAAATTCCTAGGGAAAGAAGAGGCTACGACCTTGTGTTTGAAGAAGGTTAATAGAAGTCTTGATGACCTAGAGAAAGATACAAACACTGAAGGAATAGTTGAAAAAATACTGAAGAAATGTGGGGGACTACCACTTGCCATTCTGACAATTGGAGGCCTACTTGCAAATAAGGATACAAAGGACTAGAAGAGTTTATATGAGCAACTCCCTTGGGATCTTGTTAACAATCCAAGCCTTGATGCGCTAAGGCGGGTGGTTAGTCTTAGTTACAGCCACTTGCCTTCTTATCTGAAGCCTTGCTTTTTACATCTCAGCATCTTTCCTGAAGATTTTGAGATTGAGAAGAAACACATAGTGAATAGGTGGGTAGCTGAAGGGTTTATAGCAGATGACACAACCATAAGAACACTTGAAGAAGTTGGTGAAAGTTACTTCTATGAACTCATGAGCCGGAGCATGATTCAACCATCTAAGCTAGATAATTTGGGAAATGTGAAGGCCTGCAGAATTCATGACATTGTTCATGACATTGCAGTGTCAATCTCTAGGCAAGAGAACTATGCATCCATTCCTAGAGGAGACACATGCACCATAGCCACACGAGGAAGCATTCGGCATCTTTCGTATTTTTCAAGTGGGAAACTGGATGTTGGTATGGACTTAAGCCGTGTTCGTTCTTTTACTTTGTTCAGTGAACTTCTGGATCCCTTAGTATCACTTTGTTCAGTCCAATTCAAGATGTTGAGGGTTCTGGATCTCAAAAATTATAATTTTAGAATAAGTCAACGAGACATAAACAACATAGGATTGTTACTACACTTGAAGTATGTAAATTTTCCCAGTTCTTATATTTGTGCACTTCCAAGATCTATAGGGAACCTTCAAAGCTTGCAGACTCTGGATATACAGTGGTCAAATATTGCAACCCTGCATTCAGAAATCACTAAACTTCAAAATCTTCGTAGCCTCCGATGTAGCAGGACACCGGTGACTCAACGTGGAGAATGGTTGAAGGACGTCCTAGATTTGATACGACCTTCAGGTAACTATGGTGAGTATAGTGATGGAATTGCCAACCTGCACATGGGCTTCTCTAGCTGTTGGCCTAGCTCAACTGGCATTAAGGTGCCAAAAGGAGTGGGAACTTTGAAACAGTTACAAATACTGGAGAAAGTGGATATTAAGCGAACAAGCAGGAAAGCAATTAAAGAGATAGGGGAACTAACTCAGCTGAGGAAGTTAGTTGTGAGAGGGAGAGGGGCCTCCAAGAAAAAGGGCAAGACATTCTGTGACGCTGTAGAGAAGCTGTCTTCCCTCCGTTCCCTCAGTGTGGGTGCTAACGAGCGGGATGAAGTTGATGAGCTAGATATGTTAGTTTCCTTTGCATCCCCTCTTCTCTCTCTTGATAGGCTCAAATTGAAGGGGCAGCTTCAGGAGATACCTGCATGGGTTGCTAAATCTGCGGACTTGACGAAGATTGACTTGAAGCATTGTAAGCTCAAGGAAGTGGAGGCATTGGCTCAACTCCCAAACCTGATGCAACTTCGTCTTTATTCTGACACATATGGTGCAGAGAAATTATTGTTCCACAAGGGTGCATTTCCAAAGCTAAGAATTCTTCACCTTAATTATTCATCAACACCAAGGGAGGTGAAATTTGAGGAGACTGCCACACCTAATCTGGAAAAGATAAGGATCGAGGATTGCAAGCTAACATCAGGGATCAATGGTATCAAGCACCTTCCAAAACTCAAGGAGATATACTTTTTGAGAGGTAGATTGGCGAAGCAAGATATGTTACAAGAGGAAGTGAACAAACACACGAATCACCCTGTGCTACAAATGCTGGTATGTGAACCTGCAAATCCTGAAGAGTCTGAGGTAACGGTGGAAGTTACGGAGTCGGTTTCTGAACCAGGGAGACCTTGCAGTCTTGATCTACCTTTCATGCCACCAGCCTCGACAGAAAACGACAGGTCAGCCATTTCTCCTGCACATCGCAATGGATGAGCTTCATTCTTCCTTCACGGACATCACTCCTCCGAATTGTAAGTATCGCATGCCGTGTGAGCTGTTTCATCAATATGTATCTGCGTATCTTGTGGTGTTCTGGCCAGCAAACTTGTTAACTGTATTCCTTAGCATGCATGTTCATGTGTGTAATAGTTACTACTGTTCTTCTGTCTTTCTTCTGTAAGCGTGATGTAACTGGAGCTTGGCCTTATGTGTACGATCATCAGGCATTTTATTTGGCTATCCCCAATGGGCTGCCTAAAAGGACTGTCTATACACTGTAGCGCCACTGTAGACAGAGAAAGGGGTAGTTGGAATAGCGAAGGAATAGTGAATAGGCAAGAGTTTTAGGCAAGCCATTGGGGATGGTTTAAAAGAATGTGTGTCCTCTGTCAGGTTCCATCACAACATGTCAGCGAAACTGTTGTGTTCAAGTACCTGCTGTTGTTCATTTCTATTCTATTTTTCATCTTCAGGGTAGTATTTTTCTTTTTGAGTATGAAACTTGGCATCTGAAACTCGAATTTCAGCAACAGCGCCCATGGAAACGGAGTGCAGAGTCAAACAACTGTAAAGGTACACTGTCTCCTATACCATCCAGATCATTTGGGAACTGAAATTTTGGTAAGTTTCCTCTTGAACCTGAACACGCGTGGATGTATAAATTTGGTAAGTTTCTATTGTGGTCGATCTTTGTTTTCTTTTGTCTATGTAATCTGCTGTTGTCAGAGCTGAACTTTTATTTGTTGTTGAATGATACGGCACTCGGCAGGCTGACCTTAAAAAAAAGGTAAAAGTCTATTTTTATCATCAAATTGTCGCCCAAAGTCTGGATTTGACCATCGAACTGTCGCCTATGTCCGGATTTTGCCATCAAACTCTAAAACTGGGTATACCGACCATCTGACTATTGAAACTGGACATATTTAACCCCTCCCGTGGTTTCAAGCGCGGTTTTCATTTCTATAACAAAAAATCCATTTAATCTCAAAAATCCATAACAAATTCATTTTAAATTAGAAAATATGAAACTAGTACCAATTTTTTTTCTAAAAATGTAATGTTTTGGGTGATCACCTGATTTAATATAGTTCAAACAATAATACATATAAATATTAGATGCGGATATAAACAATAAAACACTAAGACGATGTAATAAATGAGATCTATATAACTACAATTAAAGCACTAGTGGATATATTACATTTTTAGAAAAATTTTGGTACTAGTTTCATATTTTTCTGATTTAAAATGAATAAGTTATAATATTTTTAAGATTAAATAGTTTTTATTATTTTTAAAAATGAGAACCGCCTTTGAAACCATCCGGTGGATCAAATATGTCTGATTTCAATAGTGGAATGGTCGGATATATCCGGTTTTAGAGTTCGATGGCTAAAGCCGGACTCGGGAGACAGTTCGATGTAAAAAAATGGACTCTTACCTTAAAAGAAAAGGTGGAGGACCACAATGTATATTAATTGAAACTCCTAAACTCAGCGTTCATTACGTTGCTGTCCAAGAAAGCCGATGCGTTGGAAGTAAAAGATTACAGCCCATCACTCTTGTTCATAGTTTTGCAAAATTGGTCACTAAGCTGTTGGCCAATCGGTTGGCACCTCTGCTATCAGACTTGGTTTCAGTTAACCAAAGCACGTTTGTCAAGGGCAGAAGTATCGATACCCTAGAATACTCTTGGGTGAAATGTTACAACGCGTTTTCCGTGTGCTTGTGGAGTTATATCTAATAGGCTAAGGAACACCAACAGCTACTATGGCCCGCAATCAACATCTAAATCAACCGACAACCTGACATGCTCAAAGAAGGAAGGCATTGGGTAGAAGGGAGCCCTGGCTTGACCGAGCCAGGAGGGCCCGGTCGGTTGACCCCACCCCTCCTGAAATCGGTTTGCAGTTTCTTTTTTACAACACCTCAGTATAAATAGCGAGGCTAGGTCCCAAGGTCGATCATCCAATTCATTATCTAGGCATGGAGGAGAAGAAGAGAGAGACGTCAACCAGAGGAGAGCTGAGGGTCAAATTCTAGTTTATGAATTAGAGCTTGTTTGATTCTTGGAGGTAATTAGAGACCTTGCATAGTGCTCTAATTATCTAGCTCCAGAGATCTAATTATATCATTGTGTGAGGTATTGTAAGCTTGACACAATTTATCAATGAAGCATTGATCTTGTCTAATTATCGTATCCTTGGTCTAATTCTCTTATGATTAAGATGCATGTTTGTTTGATCATGTTCTTAACGTGGCTTTGATCTTCGATCTTGCTTACTAAAGATATAGTTGCATAGCTAGTTCTTTTAATCATGGTGATTATGTAGGATCGAGATTACCGGCTAGAGGGGGTGAATAGACGGTTTTAACTAAAATCAAAGACGCTAGGCAAATTTAATTAGAACCACAAGAGAATTAAATCTTCTAGCCTATGTTGAGCTTAGTGGATTTGCAATCTAGGGTGATAAGATAGCAATTAAATCTCTAGCAATGTAAATGCTCAAAGTACAAGAAAGTAAAGTGAGTAAAAAAATCACTACACAAGAGACCGAATTTTTTCCCGTGGTATCGATGACTTGTCAGTCACCCCTAATCCACGTTGAGGTGGATTCAAAACATCCAACCACTCCTCTATCAAGACTCTGTTCCTCTAGACTATAAATATGTGAGTGAGAGAGGTGGAAGAAGGCTCAAAAATGCTCAACAAGTGTTCCAAATGGCCAAGAGAACCAGCCAAGCGCCGGCCACCAACTACATATAGCCCCACCTCTCTCAACTAGCCGTTATGTGCAAAACTCGCAAAAACAGGGAGTTCACGGACAGTCCGCAGTAGAAACCTTGGACAGTCCGCACTTGAAATCCAACGGCTAGTTTCGCATTTAATGCCTGGTTAGAACCACTCAAATTAGTACTGCGGACAGTCCGCCTCACAAGGCCTAGACAGTCCACCGTTCACTCATTTTCAAAACACAGGGACTCTGCTGCTCTGGGGGCGCTGGGACAAATGACCAGTTGACGGTCTGCCACAGGGGCCCAGACAGTCCGCCGTTCACATGAAAAATACCCGGCAGAAACACCAATGCCCTGACCCAAACTCCAGTTAGTACGGCGGACAGTCCGCCCTCCAAGGACGGACACCGCCGTTGGGACTCAAAAACTCAACAGGGAGCGGGCCAACTCTGGGTGAAATTTACCTCATAACTGCGGACAGTCCGCCTTACAAGGCCGGATAGTCTGCCACTCTGAAAATCAGCTCATTCAAAAATATCTTTTGAATCGGTGTTTTCTTTTCCAAATCGATCTGCTGTTAGGCCTAATCCAAGTGCATCTACCATATGAGCAATGAGGCACTACAAGACCGTCAAGCAAATGACATTGACCCCTCTTAATAGTATGGCTATCTAGCCTATTAATCCGATCAATTCTCTTCTCTAAACACCTCTTGACCGGTCAAAACAAAAACCTATCATATACCTTTGCCTTGAGCTTGGAATAAAGCTTTAACATCCAAAGCTTCCACATAGCTCTTTCTTTGTATGGACCAACCTACATTCTCAATCATCTCAATGAAAATGTTAATCTACACATGTTGTCATTAATTACTAAAACACCAACTAGGGGCCTAGATGCTTACAATCTCCCCTTTTTTTGTAATTGATGACAACCTGTCTCAAGAAGTTGAATATAAAGAATCAAATCTTTCATATATCAAAGGCATAAGAAGGATTTGAGAGTGAGTTTTGAACAATTTATCCATCGGAGTAAAGTTCCAATATGAAGAATGAATAAGCCATAGCAAATCTCGAGAATGTAGAGATGGCTCCCCCTAAATATGTGTACCATTAAATAAACTTTGATACATACATGCACATTTTCAAGGATAGAATCCGGCGGAGCTTCCCCTACAAAGTGGTGATTGAGGGACAATAATAAAACAAGATGAATAGAAGTAGATCCCTTTTCACTTAAAAACACCTCGATCAACCACACCTGTTAGAACAAGTCACACATAAAGATAGATAGATAACACATCACAGGTTTAAGTTCTAGCGAGTTATTACAACCAAGGTTCACAAGCCACATAAGAGTACTTAAGATAGTACAAGCCAAACATAAGGTTCATGCAAAGCAGAAAGGTAAATATGCAAGGTAGTCCATCCATGAGCTCCCCCTAGATCAAATATCCTTCTCTTCTTCATCAATTTCTTGCCTTCTCCCCCTTTGACGTCAAATTACCCAAAAAGAGCAATCACTGACCATCATTGCCATCCTCAGGAGGAGGTGGAGAAGGATAAGGAAAGTATGGTGCATAGGGACGAAACTGCGGAGGAGGAAGTGGCGCGGGATAGACTGAGTAATAATGTCTTGTGAAATCATTGAAGGAAGTGTTGAGAGTGTTGATCCCAGCCTGGAGAGTCTGCTATTGCTGACTTAGTTGCTCAAACTGATCATGAGTGGTAAGTGTGCTAAACTGATCATTGAGAGCATTCATATTTGCTTGAACACCCCTGTGCACATTTTCCATGCTAGACATGATTGGGTGATACACATTTGTGTGGACGTGCTGACCAAAGATCTGAAACCCAGTGTCCAACCGTTGTCCAAGGTTTCTACCGATGTCATCCCCCAAGGCCTGTAGCTAGGTAGTGAACTGCTGCCCAAGGTTCTTCTGCATGGTAGTAAAGTATGGATCAAAATATCAAGGAGGTTGCCAGTACTACTGATGTGGAGGAGGTGGATGTGGCATATTCTGAGCATTCTGGTCTACATCATCATCCTCATTGTCAGGTACCTCTTCCTCAACATCAAGAAAATGAGTGAAAGGCCTTTGAAGAAATGGAGGTTCATTTCTAAATAGTTTAAAAGAAGTATGAATCACTTCACGTTCACCTCTGAACCTTGTTTTCTCAAGGATCAATGCCATGATATATGGAGCATAGGCAAGATTCACTGACTTGTCCACCTTAAGGTCACTAGCATGATCCATCATAAAGGTAATAACATCCATGACTTCTCCATTCATCACATGATAGATGATATTGCAGAACTTATCACGGACCTTGTTTCTATCACCACCTTGGGAAAGATAGTCATACGAGCAATCTTGTTGATCACAGCAGGATGATGACGTAGCCCAGTGGTACTTCCAACAACAGTAGGAATGTTCGACCTTGCAGGCTCATAGTACTGAGCAATATTTTCAATGGCATCTTCATTCACCAAATCAACCTCATTTGAGATCACCTCATAGTTAAGTTTATTTGCAGCAGCAAAATCCTCAAAAGTGGCTTCATACTTTCTTTTGCCAGTCATCCATTCAATGGTTCTTTCCTGCATGCTGACCTCAGCAGTGGCATAGAACTGGCAAATGATAATTTCATTATAACCAACTCTATTTTCAATGAAATCATGTAAGCCATAGTCATTGAACCGTTCAACTAGATCAGACATCACAGGTTCTGTGAGCATATAGTTTCAATCAATGGTTTGATGCTTATGAATGCTAACTTTCCTCAAGTGACTCCAAAAAGCATCAAACTGAACTTGAGTGTGAAAGTACATAAAATTGGTGTCACGAGGCATAGCATATTGATAGGGATTTCTTGCTCTTGAGTATTGATCCACTGACCATCTCATTTCTGAATATGCCCAACCAGTGATGTCAATGGCTTCGTCTTCTGCCCCAAGGTTTTCTGCCTCCATAGATGTTGCATCACCTTCATTTGACGATTGAGCCTGTGAATCAACATCAGAATCATAATCTTCATCAGCATCATCCCTCCTTTGCCTTTTGCTGGTACTGCCCTTCTTGAATTTGGATACAAGTTTCTTCAAAGAGCTTCCACCGCCTCTGTTACAGATAAAAAATATGCAAAGGATAAATAACTGACAGAACAGACTGTTGCTGCAAAAACTCCCAACGGCAAACAGTCCGCAGTACAGTCGTGGACAGTCCGCAGTTTACTGTTCAGACCCGACAACAAACAGTGCTAGTTCATCCATGAATCCATCAATCGATCCAATATATGCAGTATTTGCACTCCAAATTAAAACCACAACATCACTACTATAGCCTTAACAATATCCCCAACTCAAATCAAGAAATCCGTAGTCAAAAAGTAGATCACACATCAAACCCTAACCATGAACTTGAACTCAAATCACGAGCAACGAGTGAGGGATTCAATCCAATACCGAGAGGACATGATGGAGGAGGTCGATGAGTGTCCGAGGATGCGCGCGGATAGTCCGGAGAAGCCTCCAACGATCTCCCCCTTGAGAGGGACCTTTTCTTCCTTTAGGGAGAGAGAAGAGAGACAGGGAGTCTGATTCGAATGAAGGGATATGAGGAAAGACCAAGTGCTTTTGCCCCTTTGTTCTGTCGGTCTGGACTGAAACCCGACACGCGGATTGTCCGCGGTCCGTTGGCGGACAGTCCGCCGTTGTAAGCCTAGGAACCCAAACGATGCAGACAGCCCCTGACTAAAATTTCAACCTCTACTGCGGACAGTCCAGGGTCCAAGCGCGGACAGTCCGCGGTTCATTTTCTCAGACTCCCCAGAAACCAGACTTGTTCTATCAAATTTTCAATCCCAACTGCGGACAGTCCGCCATTGCAAGACTATACTGCCTGATCTGCTGCCGGAATTTTCAATATTTGAACTTTGGAAAGGGATCATTGCTCATATATGGACTTATTAGCTGCAACAAGAGTTAGTAAGTATGCTCAGGTATGCAACGAGTACAACAACACAAAAGTTAGGGAAAGCAATGCTAAAAGTAGGACAAAAACATAAATCGAGAGAAAATGCCCATTTAAATGCATAACGAGGATACATGAAGGCCCATATAAGCTTGACATTGTGTGAACTCTCATCTTCAAGCCACATTTAGGAAATCAATTACATTGAGCTCATTTCTTAATTTGCAAAACCTTTCTTCATCTAAAGGCTTTGTAAAGACATCGGCCAATTGATCTGCTGTACCAATACCACAAATAGAGATATCTCCTTGGCTAACATGATCCCTTAAGAAATGATGCCGAATATCAATATGCTTGGTTCTTGAGTGTTGAACGGGATTTGTGGCCAATTTCACGGCACTTTTATTATCACACATGAGAGGCACTTTGTTGAAGTTAATACCATAGTCCGATAGAGTTTGCTTCATCCACAACAATTGAGCACAATAACTTGCCGCTGTAATGTACTCGGTAGTCGAAAGAGAAACTGAATTTTGTTTGTTTGAATACCAAGAAACAAGAGACCTTCCAAGAAATTGACAACTTCCCGAAGTACTCTTTCTATCAATTTTGCACCCCGCATAGTCGGAATCCGAATAACCAATCAATTCAAATTGAGCACATTTAGGATACCATAGCCCAATATTAGGAGTATGCTTCAAATATCTCAAAATTTTTTTACGGCCATCAAATGAGCTTCATTTGGAGAGGCTTGAAACCGAGCACACAATCAAACACTAAACATAACATTGGTCCTAGATGCGGTGATGTAGAGCAAACTACCAATCATGGACCGATATAACTTTTGATCAACCAATTTACCTCCTTTATCAAGTTCAAGAAGACCATTTGTTCCCATCGGAGTCTTGATTGATTTTGCATCTTCCAAACCAAACTTTTTCAACATATCCATCAAATATTTAGATTGACTCACAAAAATCCCATCTTTCAATTGCTTGATTTGAAAACCGAGAAAGAAGCTTAATTCATCGATCATAGACATTTCAAATTCCTTTGACATCATCTCACCAAATTCCTCACAAAATGAAGCATTTGTAGACCCAAAAATGATATCATCAACATAAATTTTACATACAAAGAGATCTTTGCCAATTGACTTAGTGAACAAGGTAGTGTCAACCTTCCCAATTTTGAAACCCTTTGAAACAAGAAAATCACTAAGCCTTTCATACCAAATCCGAGGGGCTTGCTTTAGTCCATAAAGAGCCTTGGATAGCTTGTACACTTGATCCGGTTTCTTTGGATCCTCAAAACCGGGAGATTACTCAACATGCACAAGCTCACTAATCTTGCCATTCAAGAATGCACTTTTCACGTCCATTTGAAATAACTTGATATTGTTAGCACAAGCAAATACAAGAAGAATCTGAATGGCTTTCAATCTAGCAACCGGAGTAAAGGTTTCACCAAAGTCCAATCCTTCAACTTGTGTATATCCTTGTGCCACCAATCTTGCTTTATTTCTAATCACAACACCATTTTCATCATGCTTGTTGCAAAACATCCATTTATTGCCAATGACATTATAATTCTTGGGTCTTTCAACTAACTCCTAAACTTCATTCTGAGTGAAGTTATTCAATTCCTCATGCATGGTATTCATCCAATCCGGATCTTGTAGTGCTTCATCTACACGGTTAGGCTCAACACAAGATATAAAAGAATAGTGTTCACAAAATGAAGCAATACGAGACCAAGTTTGAACACCCTTACTAATGTCACCAACAATTTGATCAATGGGATGATTTTTTGCAACCGTGTGATGAATTTTAGGATGGGCATAAGAGTCATGAGTTGATGTAGAGAGACTATCCGAGGAACTTGGAGGAATGTGATCTTGAACATTATCAATTTGGGCATCTTGTTGATCTTAGTGATCATGCACATTAGTAGTTGAAATAGAGTGAATAACAAAAATGGTGTCATCATCTTCAACTTCTTTTGGCTTCACATCACCAATTGCCATGGTCTTCATAGCCTTACTCAATTCTTCACCTCTCACATCATTCAAGTTATCACTTTCTTCTTGAGAACCATTTGTTTCATCAAATTCAACATCATACACTTCCTCAACAATTCCATGAGTCTTGTTATACACTCTATCAGCTTTACTATTTGATGAATATCCAAGAAGAAATCCTTCATCACACTTCTTTTCAAACTTGGAGAGATGACCTCCTTTTTTCGAGATATAGCATTTGCATCTAAAAACTCGAAAGTAAGAGATATTTGGCTTTCTCCCAATAAGCAACTCATATGGAGTTTTCTTCAACAATCTATGACAATATAGCCTATTTGACGCATGACAAGCGTTATTAATGGCTTCGGCCCAAAAAGAGTGAGAAACATCATATTCCGCAAGCATGGACCTAGCCATCTCAATTAGAGTTCTATTCTTCCTCTCAACAAGACCATTTTGTTCCGGTGTGTACTTGGAGGAGAATTCAAACTTGATACCCTTGTCATCACAATATTCATCAACTCTTGCATTTTTTAATTCAGATCCATTATCACTTCTCACTTTCTTGATATCATTCTCAAATTGATTTTGAGCCAAGATTGCAAATGACTTGAAAGTATGAAATACACTTGATTTATCATGAAGAAAGAATACCCATGTGTATCTTGAAAAATCATCCACAATCACAAGACAATAGCTATTACCACCAATACTTTCATAAATTGTCAGCCGAAAAAGATCCATATGCAACAATTGCAATGGCCTACAAGTAGACATTTGGCTTTTGCTAGGATGAGTATTTGCCACTTGCTTTCCGGCTTGACAAGCACTACACAACTTATCTTTCTCAAATTTCACATCCTTCAAGCCTCGGACTAGATCATGTTTTATCAATCTATTGAGTTGAGTCATACCAACAAGAGCAAGTCTCCTATGCCATAATCAACCCATTAATGACTTAGAGAACAAACAACTTGTGAGATTGGCTTCGCTAGATGAGAAATCCACAAGATAAAGATTTTCACGATGAAAACCTTTAAAGACGAGATTGCTACCATCCACACTAGTGGTAACCACATCATCAATAAAGAAGTTGCATTTGAAACCAAGATCACACAATTGAGCAACAGACAATAAGTTGAAATTGAGTGACTCAACCAATTGCACATTAGAAATGGAGAGATCATTTGATATAGCAATTTTACCCAATCCTTTCACTCTTCCCTTGCTATTGTCACCAAAAGTGATATTGTCATAACCAGTGCAATCATCATCATTGATTGAAGAAAACATCCTCATGTCACCGGTCATGTGTTGAGTACACCCATTATCAAGCACTCAATGTTTGCCTCCGTCCTTGTAGTTCACCTACAAAAGGAAATTAATTTCTTTTAGGTATCCAAATTTGTTTGGGTCCTTGGATGTTAGTCACCAAGGCTTTAGACACCCAAATGACATTTTTTTAGCACCAATTTTAGGTGTGTCAACAAATTTTGCACAAATACCTTTTGCATTTTTAGTAAGAACATAGCAAGAATCATAAGAAGTAAAGGATACATTCTTATTGCTTGGGCAATCTTTCTTCACATGTCCTATTTTGTGACACTTGTTACACCTCTTACCACACTTCTTGATAAAGGTGATCATTTGTGGGACAAAAGCACTCTTACCCTTCTTGGGAACATACCCAAGGACTTCATTGTTAATTGATTTGCACATTCCCAAGACCAAATTTAGGTTAGCCGTGCCTCCATAGGATCTCTCCAAATCACGAGTAAGAGTTTCAACTTTCTTCTTTAGCATCTCATTCTAAAAAATAAGAGTACATCACATGAGAAGCCATCCTTCATAGAAAACCTATTGCAAATGCTACAAGAAGAGTTAGTGGGACTTGGTGCACTTAGACTATCAAGTAAGTTACAAGTGACACCCATGTCCACCTTGACCGTGGTGGCTTCATGTACAAGGGGAGAGTTTTGAGCTTTCTCAAGCTTCTCATGATCCACTTTAAGTTTTTCATGAGAAATCTTTAGCTCCTCAAAAGACGATTGAAGAGATTTGTACAATTTCTTCAATGCCTTAAACTTTTCTTTCTCCTTGTACATGTAGTCATCGGCCTCACTAAGCATTTTAACAAGATCATCATAAGAATATTCATTATTATCATCATCATCATATACCTTGGAACCACCTTTTGCCATAAGGCAATGAGGAGTAGAAAAGAGTGATGGAGCCTACTTGATGGCGATGCCGGCAATAAGATTGGAAGCTTCACCTTCATCATCCGAATCCGAACTTGCATCGGAATCCCAATGAACATGATAAGCTTGTCCATTCTTCTTCTTTATGAACTTCTTTTTTCTCTTCCACACTCTTGTCCATCTTCTTCTTATTTGGACAATACATGGCAATATGACCCGGTTCACCACACTCAAAGCACTTTCTTTCATTGAATGGATTCTTCTTTGATGATTGACTTCTTCTAGAAGTGTCTTTCTTTTTTCTCATGAATTTGTTGAATCTTCTCACAAAGAGAGCCATTTCTTCATCATCTCCACTTTCACTTGCTTCATCATCACTATCATCATCTTCAATGACTTTGGAAGATTTTGCTTTGAGAGCAATGCACTTCTTCTTCTCATCAACCACTTCACCATGAGCTTTTTCTTGTGACCTCTTGAATATGTCATGAGTGAGTACTTTACTCAACACTTGGTTGGTGAGGTCTTCTTCAAATCGGATCTTACAAGCAAAGTAATAATTGTATCATATCGGCCCGGGAGGGACCTAAGAAACTTGTGAGAGAAATCTTCATCCAGCACATCAAAACCAAGACCTTTGAGCTCATTCACAACCTCATTCAATCGGTTGAACATGTCAGAGACACTTTCATCTTTCTTCATCACAAATTGATCAAACTTGCCCTTGTACACATAAAATTTGGCAATCTTGACCAAAGAAGTCCCCTCATGAATTTCCATGAGCTTGTTCCAAATCTCATATGCAGTTTTGAGATTCTTGATTCAGTTGAATTCACCCACATTCAAAGCATCATACAACACATTCATGGCTTGATCATTAACTAGCATATTTTCCTCATCCATGGGTGTGAATTCATCTTGTTTGAGAATAACATAGCCCTCATTAACAGTTTTCCAAATCCTTCCACCCATGGATCTAAGGTAAACCGTCATTCTAGTTTTCCAATAATCATAATTGTTCCCATCAAAATATGGCGGTTTCCCAACATGAACATTGCTTCCACTAGCCATAACTACACTCCGAGATGATTAAATCCGCAAATTAAGGAGTAACCCTCTCTGGTACCACTTGTAGGATCGAGATTACCGGCTAGAGGGGGGTAAATGGACGGTTTTAACTAAAATCAAAGACACTAGGCAAATTTAATTAGAACCACGAGAGAATTAAATCTTCTAGCCTATGTTGAGCTAAGTGGGTTTGCAACCTGGGGTGATAAGATAGCAATTCAATCTCTAGTTATGTAAATGCTCAAAGTAAGTACAAGAAAGTAAAGTGAGCAAAGAAATCACCACACAAGAGACCGAATTTTTTCCCATGGTATCGATGACTTGCCGGTCATCCCTAATCTACGTTGAGGTGGATTCAAAGCATCCAACCGCTCCTCTATCAAGACTCTGTTTGATCTTTGAGCCGGATTGGTCAATGAACCTCTCAAACCTCGATTCCACTAGGGATGCTTTTCACCACTCCGGTAAGGCAAGCACCACGCCTCTTATAATCACCACCGCGGCTCCTTCACAATCTTCTTTGAAGAGCTCGACGGGGAATTACCACCAAGCCTTCTAGGAGGCGGCAACCTCCAAGAGTAACAAGCCAAACCTCTCAATCTCACTAGAATGCAATCTCAAGCAATGTGAGTGAGAGAGAGGTGGAAGAAGGCTCAAGAATGCTCAACAAGTGTTCCAAATGGCCAAGAGAGCTAGCCAAGCGCCGGCCACCAACTATATATAGCCCCACCTCTCTCAACTTGCCGTTATGGGCAAAACTCGTGAAAACATGAAGTTCGCGGGTAGTCCGCAGTAGAAACCTCGGACAGTCCGCACTTGAAATCAAACGGCTAGTTTCGCATCTAATGCCTAGTCAGAGCCACTCAAATTAGTACTGCGGACAGTCCGCCTCACAAGGCCCGAACAGTCCGCTGTTTACTCATTTTCATAACACAGGGACTCTGCTGCTCTAGGGGCGCGGGGACAAATGACCGGCAGACAGTCTGCCACAAGGGCCTGGACAGTCCGCCGTTCACATGAAAAATACCCGGCAGAAACACCAACTCCCTGGCCCAAACTCCAGTTAGTACGGCGGACAGTCCGCCCTCCAAGGCCGGACAGTCCGCCGTTGGGACTCATAACTGCGGACAGTCTGCCTCACAAGGCTGGATAGTCCGCCACTCTAAAAATCAGTTCATTCAAAAACAGCTTTTGAATCGGAGTCATTTTTTCCAAATCGATCCGCTGTTAGCCCTCATCCAAGTGCATCTACCATATGAGCAATGAGGCACTACAAGACCGTCAAGCAAATGACATTGACCCCTCTTAATAGTACGGCTATCTAGCCTATTAATCCGGTCAATTCTCTTCTCTAAACACCTCTTGACCGGTCAAAACAAAAACCTATCATATACCTTTGCCTTGAGCTTTCCATCACCAAGATTAAAGCTCTAACATCCAAAGCTTCCACATAGCTCTTTCTTTGTATGGACCAACCTACATTCTCAATCATCTCAATGAAAATGTTAGTCCACACATGTTGTCATTAATTACCAAAACACCAACTAGGGGCCTAGATGCTTACAGATTAGAGGTTCTTGCTAAGTTGATTATGTTATTAGACTATGTGAAGTGATTAGAAGCACGTTCTCTAATCATGTATGCCTGCTGATGAGAGCTTCTCGTCGAATATCTCATCTTATGTGACAGTAGGCGGGAGAAAGGTTAAGCTTGATCTAGGGGGTTTGATCGTTGATCTTGGTTTAATCATGCTATAGAGTTCATGCTTGATCGTACTTATGTTTACCTTGAGCTACTCGTTATCTCGTTACTTTAATCTCTTTGATGATCCTATCATGCTTGTCTTGGATCCAATTAGAGCTAGATTAGACTCTGGTTAATGCTCTTTTGATTAGTGTTTTAGTTATGTTCTAATTCCTTATCGTCTAACTCTGATATAGTTTAGAGATAGATTAGATATGATCTTATGCTCCCCTTTACTCTAAGCTCCTATTAGTTTATTCTTTATTAGTTGTTTCCACGGATTGACAAAACTATGATACTCATCGTGGGGAAAAGTTACATCGATACTGTCGCTTGCAGTATAAGGTTTGACATGCCTGAGTGCCGTCAACAAGCTTTTCTAGCGTCGTTGCCGAGAAACGATTAATCGAGATTAAACTAATTTGATCTTTTGTAAGTAGCTAACTTGTTTTCTTTTGTATATATGACTTCTTTTGTATATAATATGATTTCTTGTATTCATGACTTATTGGTTTTTCTTATGTATAGATTTTGTTTTATTCTTTGATTCTTTGATTAGTTGTATATGATCTTTGATTTAATGATAGTTTAAGCTTTGTTTAACTTAGGTTTGCTTTCATGATAGTATGATTTCATGTGGATATATCCTCTTAGTATATAGTTTTCTTATGTATATATTTTCTCTCGCTATATAACATTAGCAGGAATGGAGGGACCCCGATCCAATAAACCATATAATTTTGTGGATGATCCAGAAAAGTTTTTCAAAAAGCCCGGAAACTCTGCCGGAAATTATCAAAGGAAGGGGATACTCTGCCGAAAATGGGAGAAGAGAGGAACTAAGTGGGTTGAGCATAAACTACTAATGATCTGATGATCAGAGATCGCTCTTTTTAGGTCAGAAGCTCAGTGATAAGCATGGTGCAGAATCAACCATTCAGTAGAAAATAAGATCCAAATCAGCATCTGAAGACATTTCTATAAATTTGCAACACATTTAAGATTGAAGGAGTCACTGATAATCAAATCAGAGCAAGACTATTCTCATTCTCACTCATTGGGAAAGCTCATCAGTGGTTGTCAACACTTCCAAAGACTACAGTAAACAACTGGGTGCAGTTGCTCCAAGCATTTATTGCCAAGTATTACTCACTAGGGAAGACTCAAGCTTTGCGTAACAAGATTCCTACTTTTGTTTAGTTTTCCACTGAAACATTTGAGGAAGCATATAAGAGATTCAATGATTATGTGTCAGCCTGCCTTCATCACAAATTTCAAGAATGGGATTTGATTCAGAAATTCTATGGAGGACTCAGTGCAGCGTGTAGAGCTAAAATTGATGCATCGTCAGGAGGATCAATACTCAGTCTTACTCCTACTAAGGCTAAAGCTTTATTCAAGAAGAATGCTGAAAATGGAGCATGGATTTTTGAAAGAGTTATGACGTTAATTTCCACTTGAGTAGCAAAGAGTGTTTTCAAAGTGAACAAGCTGAAAATACTAGGTGGAAAAATTGATTCACTAGTAAGAAGATTCGAGAAGATGGAAATTGGTAAAGCTGAAGAAGTGAAGTGTACAGAAGCAATGTTGACATGCCAAGAGTGTGGAGAATATGGGTATACAAAGGAAAGTTGTCCAGAAGAAGCAAAGACTTTAGACTATGCTGTTGTGTTGGCTTTAGACTACAGAAGCACTATTTTGATTCATGTCATGTTCGCTAAATTCAAACCGGCGTAGGCATCACATCGACGAAACCAATACTGAAGATATTTTCTTTTGTTTTGTAGTCATATATTAGCCATATGATGTAAATTTCTTTTAATGTTAGAACTCTTAATCAGGGTTTTCTCCATAGAGATTTAATTAACATAATTTTTATGCAAATATAAGAATTATGGAAGCATGGACCTGCAATACCTGTATCTCTTTATTTTATCCCATTTAAATTAAGTTAAATTAGTGACGCGGAGGTTTGGCCTTCGGCCGCCCGTTTTCCCGGCATCACTATGTCCTATCCCTCTCCCCCTGCAGCCAGATCCGCTGCTACAATGGAAGCTCTAGCACGTCGTCGATGCATCACTGCTGGGGGAAGGCGGATCTGGCGGCCAACTCAAGCTCGGATCCACGCGCTGTGACTTCGGATTTCGGTCTGTGACCTCCATTGGCTGACGCTAGCATGCCCTTTCTGCTCCACCGCCCTCCAACCTGCACCCAGAAACCGTGGTCGACGCCGTCCGGTTGCCCACCGCCGCGCCGCCAAAGCTCCCTCGCGTCGCCCGCTCTCCGCCCTCTCCTAAACCTAACGCCCGCTCTCCGCCCTCTCCTAAACCTAGCGCGACGGTTTGTACGGGATTGAGTAAATCATTGGAAGAGAGCCGCCCGCACAGTACCCTTCCTATTTTATGCACCCCACTCTGTACACCTACAGGGATAGACGATGCCGTTTACGCACGCCATTGGAGATGGTCTTATTAGTCTTTTTTTTGTCAATGTAGGCTATGTTGTTCGTTTAACAAAAACAACCTGCTTAGGATGAAATAGTACACCTAAGATGTTGTAATATATTCAAAATATTAATATAATAAAATTTTAAAATTAATCATATTGAGCTTATTTTGTTATGATAATTCTAAGAAACACTATGGTTTAAATAAAATTTAAATGGATATTGGTGTTTATACCCCTACTAGCTATTTTAATAGTGTTTTTATCCCCGTTTTTAAAACTTTGTGATTTATTTACCCCCTATGTTTTCAAAATTAAGACTCTATGTACCCATATTTCTAACCCTATTAGATGTAGCTGGTTTCAAAATTAAGACTCTATGTGCTGGACTAAACCGTTCAAAATAAATAGAAAAAACTTTTGAAATCAGAGAATAGGCTAGAAGGCCCCTTATCCTTTCACCCACAACCCATTGGAGTCATACCGGTGAAAACCTGGGCGCGACATGGCCTGTGAGCGGCACGACATGGGAGACCCGGCAGTGATGACATAGTTGCCTGGGCGCGACCCACTGGCACCGGCGTGAATAGAGGCATTATAACAATAGAGTAAATTCCACTGTGGGTCTCTAAACTTGTATCGAGATCTCAACCAGGTCCATGTACTCAAGAAGTGTGCCATCTAGGTCCTTAAACTTGTCTTGAGGTTGCAACCAGGTCCAAATCTTCTCTAATCTCCTCTAGCCTACACATGGATAACCAGCATGGCACTGACATGTCGGGCCCACATATCATCCCTCTCAATCCACTCTCTCACCCCTTCTCTACCCTGCTGCATGCTAGCCACCATCGCCCCGACCCTTCTCCCTTGCCATCTCCCTCCTTGCCGCGTGCGCTGCCCACCCCGACTCGCACGGCTACCATCTCCACGCCATCTTGTGCCAGACGCTGGTGCATCCCTCCTCGTTCGGAGCGCGCGTTCGGTGCCGGCAGCGCGTTCCAGGTCGCGGAACTGGAGGCTGCTGCGGCTCATGGTGTACATCACTGACACGCACCACTCCTCCAGGTCGCGGAACTGGAGGCTGCTGCGGCTCATGGTGTACATCACTGACACGCACCACTCCTCCAGGTCGCCCACACCGCATCGGGCGCCGTCGTCGGAGAGGAGGATGCCGAAGATGGAGGCCACCGGCTTGCCGGCGGAGGCGGCGTTGGCAAGCAGTGCATTGGCGGCACCCGACATATCAGATGCTTGTGCATTTACAAGAGAGGACAACAGCTTGCTTAGAAGAAATTATAGGGCGATCTGACACACATGCTGAGGATTAAGAATGGTTGTCTGTGTGGAAGACGAAGGTGCCTTTAAAAATTAAAGTATTCCTTTTGCGCCCGGTGCAAGGTTCTGTGGCTACCGGTGATTTGCTCATGAGGAGGAACATGGCGCAACAAGACCTGTGCACGTTGTGCGTGGAACCATACTCATGGAGACATCCTCTCTTGGAATGCAACATGGTCAGGAGTGTTTGGGCTTTGAATTGTGAGGAGTTAGTTGAGCATCTGGTTAATACCCCGAACCAGGAAGTCAAACTACCAGGTCTCGTAACCCGGAAGTGTTAACAAGGGTTGGAGTTACTGTGTGGGCTATCTGGTATGCATGAAGGAAAGCGATTCATGACAACCTCTTCTAGAGTCCAATGTCTACGCACTACTTTGTGGAGAGATACATTGCAGATTGGAAGAAAGCACAGCCAAAAGCAAACGAATTGAGGCCTGTGGCAGGGCCGAGGACCCCGGCAGATCCCATCACCATCTGGCTATGCTAAAATCAACATCGACACTGCACTTGCTAAGAGGGGAAGCCAAGCAGCCATGGCAGCAGTTGCGAGGAATACCAGGGGCACGTTCTTGGGTGCCTCAACATTGGTGCTAGATGGAATTTTAAGTCTTTTAACACACAGTAGCGGAAGCGTAATTGAAACTCTGAGCCGCCCACAGGAAAACCAACTGGGGTCGCATGCTTAGAACTCATGAACCTTCATTTGTACTCCTTCAGGCCTTCATCTTTCTGAGTAGTGGTTTCATCTTTCTGAAAGCATGAGTACATCTCACACTCAACAAATATAACATAAACCATAAGGCTCTAAGGTTGGCTGACATAAATACATGGGCTTTTAATTGGTCATATTTTATTAAGGCCTAATTACCATAAATTAGTAGCAACGCCATTAGCCCAAAAAATATTACATAAGAATTAAGTCACATTAAATAGAGATAACCATAACCATATCCATACCAAACCAAAGAACCTCAACCAAGAATCCTCTGATCACTAGGAAGAGTCTGGGCCGCTTGTAACCGTGAGCACGGCTGACACGTCAGTTTTACACTCTCGAGAGGTGGCGTATCTTTACCCCAAGTCGTGAGCTACGCTAGGAGTTCATCCCATTACCTTAGATGAGATGACTAGCAAGCACACTATGAAGCCTTTCCAAAGATCACGTTGGTAAAAAGTAACTGCAAGGAAGTGCTGCAACGGTGATGCCCGTCTCCAAAGGGAGAAGAACATACATATAACGTAAAGCACACTAGACCATGAGGTAGCAACTTCCCCTCTTGCCCCGCAGGTAAGTTATCTCAAACCAAAATAATCTAATTACTGAGCTAAGTCCGTCCCATAAGCAGCCTTGTGGTAGTATTGTTGTCCCAGGTGGTCGCTTTGTGAACCAGTCCTTAGGGAGAGAACCGCAAAAGCATACGAGCACATTGCTCAGGCTCCCTAAACCATGTTGCTACAAAGAAAGTTTTAAAGAGATAAATTATGTAGGATCATTAACCAAAATTAATTAACATAATGACATGAGTTCACGCAGCACCTAGCACAACTTAACCAAATGCATCCCAAAAGGTAGTATAAGGATAAAGTAGCTAGGCATAACCTTACCGTAAACAAAATTAAATGCACGTGCAATGGTTAGAAAGGTTATTGGGTATTGTTTCCTTTAAAAAGAAACACTGCTCGGAGTCTTTTGGATGTTGAACTTGATGTTGCACTTCTGATTGCACGAACCATATCAGCGTCTATGCGTTCATCGGATCACCACACAAGCATACAAGTACACACATGCAAGCAAACATGTACAAACTATAAGAAACAATACACCATATCATCATAATAGAAGATAAAAGGTTTATGAAACTTTTCTATGCATCACTATGAACATGTGAGCACAAGAATCGTCGAAAACGGATTTAAAACGGTGAAGTTATAAGCTTTTGAATATCATAGGACCTAATTGAAATTACTTTTCAAAAACTAGGGCTAAATCATTAAAAACAGGGCCAGATCCTACGGGCTTGGACTGTAGGTTAAAAACAAGAAAGGACAGGGACTCTTTAGCAAAATGCCCCCGGCTGACCGGCGGTTGACCGGTATTGACCTGGTCACCGGTGAATGGAGTGCGCTGGATTGAGATCCAGTGAAGGGGATTAAACGGGAGTGGGGTGAAACGACCCCAATTCTGTGGTGCCCGAATTGAATCCCTTTACAACATGCGATAGTCTCAGAACACATAAATGCTATCACATGCAGTGTCTCAGCATAATATCAAATCCAAACTTTACGAATTTAATTTATTACATACCATATATCGGCGATACTTCGGCTCGCTGGCCGGGAATTAAACAAGCAAACGATCTCAGAGTAGCAGCTTCATGATCCGGTCCATCCCACAAGCATCCTTGAGCATAGCTCCACCCTCAGTCCTCGTACCAGTCGTCCCTCGCGACGAGGTTATCCGGCTCATCGTCACCTGAGTCTGCACGATAAGTGTGCAGGTCACTAAATCGAACACCCCAAGCATTCTATCTAGTATTCAAAATGGAGTCTGGCTTCCTAGCAAAGCATAAAAGAAAAGAGTATAGCATATCTAGTTGTTCTCTCCGGAAAGTCGGTTCCGCGACCGGTTTCCGCTCTCAACACATATCCTAACACATGTCACGTCTCACCTCCATGCACCTCTTCCAAACATCCACTCTTCATACTATATCTGTGGCAAGGGAAGCTCCTACCCGCTCAAGCCTCAACGGCCTTAGCCGGTAACCAATCACTCGAGGGGGGAGAGAAGAAAACCCATGCTAGTTAGAGCAAGTCACACCAAGGGTCGTCCTTTGTCCGGGGACGGCGGCTATACGTATAGATCATACACTCTGCAGAGGATTTTGTACATCTGTACCCACACGAGACGGGACGGAGGCGGTGGCCAACCACCCTGGGCCCGCCACACCGATGGATGAACTCCCCTTCTGGCACTTTCCTGCTTTCCTGATCTAGAAAACTGTGCGGATGCACTATCCACCGCACTCTTAGGACTGTGAGCTTGAGATATCCAAGGCCCCATGGTTAAGTCTATCGGGGACGTGCAGCTGCAACACAGACCCGCCATCGCCCCCTAACACTATCGCCTCACGCCTACAGTCATATGCCCTTCGGGGAAGTTCATGAATCGGGCCTGAGGTCGCATGGTATGCACGAGTCATAGTCCAAGGTGAAGAGTTACTCCTACTCGGTCCTTAAGTTGGCGAGAGCAAGCCTTCCAAAGGTCGGTTGCCACCCTCTGCGGTGGGCCGCGCACCACCAGACACCGCACTCCACTCTGGGTGGAGTTCTAGTCTCTCCCATAATTCTGGTTCCGACTCTCGCCGCCCAATTCTCACACATCCTCTCGCGCTCAGAACCAACCCCTTCACACACGCCAAGAGTATTCACATCCCACCAATATAACACCCAACTCACATGAAGTTCCTTTTATTTAAACTTAGGTATTAGCAGTATAGCAAAGCATTGGCTCAAAGATAATCAAAGTCCATTTGGGGCAGGCTTATTGCGTTAGCAAAATCATTTCACCTATTGACTAACAGTTGCGTATGTCTATAGGAAACGGAGGTGGGGTGTTCGCTGACCTTGTTCATCGGCGTTATCTTCTGGTAGGTACTCCGGGTCCTTCGGGTCGTCCTCTTGGTTCTCCGGCTCTGGATAAAACAAGCTACGTATAAAAATCTAGCAAAAAGAACCAATTAAGCGAATAAGATGCGACACCCATCAACGAGATTTAATCCTAGGTGATAGAGAAATATTTTAGAGGAGATTAGAAACTGGTTTCATAAGTTTCGGAGTTGGGATGGATTTATTATGAATTTCCAAATTTTAATTCGGGTTTAATTAATTTAAAAGGTGAAAAGGGATGGGGCTGGCTTCGAGGCCAAAACTTGGCCCACTCGGGCTTCGCCAGGCGCAGCCCACGGCTGTGGCCCGCCTCACTCCTCTCGCTTTCGGCCCGCCTCACTAATCAGCAGGCCGGCCTCTTCCTCCGCTCGCTCGGCTTGCCGCATGGCCTCCTTCCTTCTTACCCGCTCGGCCCGGGTCCTTCTCTCCTCCTCACCCAGCCAGCCTGCTCCGCTCAACTTGGGCCAAAAACAAGGCCCAACTCGCTCAGAGCCCGATCCGATCCGCTCCTCCCCACTCTCATGCTCTCACCTACCTCGCGCACCGAGTGCTTGACGAAACACCTCCAAGGCAACGCAGCGCGGCGGCGCTCGCCGCGGCGGCAACAACGCACGACAGCGCGACTCCCACTCCTGTGATCAACACGGCTTGGCATGAAGGCCGGCTTCCCAGGGTTCGATGAGGTCATGGTGGCGGCTCCCGGCGTCGTGCGTTGGTCTGCGCACGCGCGGCGGCGATATTCGCCCAGTCTCAGAGCCAGTCCCGTCAGATAGGTCATGGCGGCTACGGGCGGCGTCCACGGACCTGGGTCCGGTCGCCTTGGCGTGGTGCGCGCGGCACTGGCTTGATACGGTGGCGGTAGCGCTCGGCTCAAGCTGCTAAAAAGGGTAGGCGCACAAGGTAGTCCCGGCTATGGCGGCGAGGCGAGTTCACGGCGTGGCGTGCTCGAGCACGGCACGCGAACTACTCGAGGGCGAGGTCTCGAGGCCTGGGCTCACAAGCGATGGCACAGGGTCTAGGGTTTTGGCAACACGTGGTGACGGGTCTAAGCACGGTGATAGCTCAACCTGCTGCGACGACGACAACGCGGCGCGCACGGCGTGCACGATGCTCACACATCAAAGCAGGGGTAGCGCGGCTCCAGTCCGGCACCCCAGCCACAATCCAGCGCAACGGCGCTCCCTAAGGCCATCTACAACCACCACCCACGGCTTGAGACACGGCGTAATGGCCGGGCTCCAAGACGCCGCGGGGGCAGCACGCAAGCAGAGAGGCCCCGAGGACCAGGCTCGCGGCGGGGATTGGACAAGGGGATGATGGCGTTCTCACCGTGGTATACTTGCCGAAGTGTAGTCGTCCCTGGCGGTGCAGAGGTAGCAGGGGCAACGGGGTTCGGCGGCGCGGTTTGGGCTCCAGTCTCCGGGTACGGCGACGTTGTGAGCGGCTCCAGCTTCGGGTTTCTGGCGGGATCCTAGCACGGACGGAGTGCAGCTCTCCTCTGGGCTCGCGGCCTTCACACCTTGCCACGGACAGTTCCAACGTCAGCGCTCCGGTCTTCTTCCCCGGCGCTGGTGCTCCTCCTCCTCGACCCTCTCTCCCCGATTCACCTCTGGCGGCGGCTGTGGATGGGTAAGAACCCCGGTGGACGGCTAGGGTTTGAGGAGTGGTACTCTGGGCTTTATAGGGGAGCGCCTAGGGTTGGATTGGGGGCGAATTCCCTCAGTGATGGCGGGAATTGGCCGGGCGCCACCTCTCTGCCTCCTCTCTTCTCCTCTTTCCCGCTCTTCCTTTCTTAGAGAGCCGACAGGGTTACGCAGCGTGCGTGACCTAGGCCCCACGAGGCCATGGGCAGTTGGGGCCTTATCCTCTCCCCGCGTCTCTCAGCTTGGCGCACAAGTTGATCGGAATGGCACGGACGCGGTGCGCGGCAGAAGAAAAGGAGGATGGGTTGTGCCCTAGCAAAGTCGTGACCCACCCAACTGTGTGTTAATGTAGTATGTGTCAACTTGGGCTTCTTTTGTCATCATGAAAATGTCCCATACCATTTTAGTGTGTAGCCATAGTTTTATAATAGGAACACAGCGAAGCCTAATGTGAGATGATATTGGGCCAAGCCTACCAAATATATAATTCCATTTAGTGTGTCAACTTGGGCTTCTTCACTATGAGATGATATTTGGGCGAAGCCTACCAAATATATAATTCCATTTAGTGTGTCAGCTTGGGCTTCTTCACTAGAGATCGCTTGTTTGGTTTTTGTCTCCATCTGATGATGTTTGTACCTCTTATACCGATGAATAGAGTGGAGACGATTTGAGCTAAAAAACAAAAATTTGCTATTGGTTTAATATATAACTTTCAACTAGTTTTATATCCCATTTTTGCGCAGCAGGGTTATGAAAACCCGCGGGAAGCAACTGGACGAATTGTATGTGCCAATTGCCATTTAGCTAATAAGCTTGTAGATATTGAAGTTCCCCAAGCAGTGTTTCCTGATACCGTATTTGAAGCAGTTCTTCAAATCCCTTATAATATGCAGCTGAAACACGTTCTTGCTAATGGGAAAATGGGAACCTGATACTTGATGTCAATAGTTTTCAAAGCATATACAATATGGATCTCATCGCAAGGAACACGACGGTGCAAAAACTGAGTTGAAATATGATACCGTATGAGAGAGAAATAAGCATCGAAAACAAAAACACACTAAATTTTCTATGATCAGATCATCGTTGATGTCATAGGGACATTTCTGACGGATAATAATTCTTCAGCATAAATCATCCTACACAACAAAAAAGTAACGAAACGTGGCTAAAAAGAAAAGGAGGATGGGTTGCTCCCTAGCAAAGTCATGACCCAATTGCATGCTAAAGTAGTCTTTGTCAACTCGGGCTTCTTTTGTTATCATCAAAATGCCCCATACCATTTTAGTGTGTAGCCATATTTATATAAATAGGATCATAGTGAAGCTTAAATGCGAGATGATTTGGGTGAAGCCTGCTAAAGATATAATTCCATTTTTCTGCTATGCTTCAAAGTAACCTCTCACTTTTCTCTTGTATGCTCCTCGTTCGTGGACTCAGCCTCGCTGACAGCCTGACCCTATCCGTGTGTACGCGCGGCCGTCCACCGCGACGACTCCACAGGCTTCCTCCTCTCTGACTGTTGCGTCAAGCTCAAGCATAGAGAAGCTCGCCGGCCGTAATGTCGAGCCAAAGCAAATTGTAGCGCCGACGGCAGCAAAACCACCGAGACACACAAGCCACTCCCACAAATCTCATCACCGAGATCCACACACGCAACCGACGAAGGCTTGCGCGCCATGATGCTGGAGCGGAGGAAGAGCCGGTCGCGTCTTGTCGGCGTCCGGGTGGGGCGGTCTCCGGCGGCGGCGGCGGCGGCGGCGGCGGCGTCGCCGTCTCCGCCGTCGCGCCGTCCCCGCAAGAGCGGAAGCGTTGCGCGGGGGGTTCGAACGGCCGTGCGCCTGGCGCCGCTGTCGTCCTCCCGATCTCGGACGCGGCGGGAAGGGAAGGGCCGAGCGCTCGCGCGCTCGGCGTCGGAGCCGGCGCTCTGGGTCGCCGCGCGGGTCGCCGCCGTGCCTGATGGGCTGGGGCATGACTCCCCGCCGTCCCCGCCGCCGCCTCCACTCGAGCGGCCGCACACCTGCTTCGACGTCTTCAACCCGGACTCGCCCTTCGGTCGATCCCCTTCCACCGCCTCCCTCACCAATCCCAGTTCCTGGGAGGTACGGCAAACTAACTGAGGCACCGTTCGTTTCTTGAGGCGGCATGCGTTGCGATAGTGATTGCTAGCTTCGGTATCGAATCGTATCTTATCTCACGGTGTTTTACGAACGAACGCAGCCGAGACCAAATCTTCTGTGGTTCGCGGCTTTGCGGAGTTAACTGACAGGATATGTTTGGATGTAGGAGGCCAAGGTGGTGGTGAGTGTGACGGTGGAGGGAAGCGTCGGGCCGGTGAAGGCTATGGTCCGTTTGGGAGCCAGCGTCGGGGAGGCCATTGAGGCGGTGGTCGACAGGTACGCCAGGGAGGGGAGAAGCCCGCCCCTCAACATGGCCGCCGCTAAGGGTTTTCAGCTCCACCGTTCCCATTTCTCCCTTCAGAGTAAGCCACTGTGCCTTTTCTGGTACAGTTTGCAGAGTATATCTCTTTTTGTTTCCCTAGAGGATGATGCATTATTTTGCTATAAGAAGTTTTGTCCAAACATTTCGATTGGTGTATTTGCTTGCAAGTAGGATGCTAGTTTGCAATTGTACATGTGGCACCTCCAATATTTCAGATAAATGTTGATGTTATGGAATTCAGATTAAGGTTTCTAATAATTGTTTCGGACAGCATGAGGATATTTCCTCTTTGTGAAGATAAATTCTACTTCTGCACACTAGGGCAGTCTTAGTGAACTAGTGATCCAAATATCTCCGTAATCCACAAGATTTTCTAACTAAAAGGTCATTCCTAAGCTGCCAAAATCAAATGCTTATTGTCCACTGAATACTCCATCACTTGGAAATGGATTCCGGATGACACCTACTCCTCCAGTTCAGCATACAGAGCCCAGTTCATGGGATCCTACAACGGCCACAAGGTTACCCTCATTTGAAGCGCTAAAACGGAAAACAAATGCAAATTATTTGCCTGGATACTCATCCAAAATAAGCTCATCACGGCTGACAACTTGGCATGGCGTGGCTGGCCTCATCAGACCTCGTGCTCCCTTTGCAATGGGCCCCTAGAGTCAGGACTTCATATGCGCTTGTGCTGCCCCTTAGCGCAGGATGTGTGGAACCAGGTCCTCGCCTGGGAAGACCTAACACTGCCCCAGCAGATCGACCCCACGAGCTTCACCAGCTTTAGGGGAGTGGTGGAGGACAACAGAGGCCCTCCTCCCAAAAGAGTGTAGGAAGCTGTATAACAGTGTCATCATATACACATGGTGGAACATTTCGAAGGAACGCAACCGTAGAATTTTCGAACATAGCTCACTCTTCCTGCTTCAGGTAGCTTGAAGAGTCAGGGAGAGCTTGTTTCTCTATACAAGTGCATTCTGCCGCTTTCGATTTAGGGTCCCTGACCTTCTCTCTCTCTCTCTCTCTCTCTCTCTCCCTCCCCTTCTCTCCCTCCCCCTCTCCCTCCCTCCCTCCCTCCCTCTCTCTCTGGTGTTTTTATGAGTGTCCGAACCTAGGCCGGCTCAGCACTGGTCCAGTGTGTATTTCTGATTTATTTCCCTCTTAATTGAAAGGCAGAGCTCCTATCATTGCGTTAAAAAAAAGAACTCTACTATTCATCTGCCTTATAATTCTTGAGACTACTTTAGTTTAATTTTTGTTATTTATTTCATAGAGAAATTTGATTTCTGCTGTTTAAAGAATGGTTTATTGTTAATTATGATGCAACAAAACATGATATCTTGAATTTGTAATTTTTATGTTATTGATCAATTATATCAATGCGCATATAGGTTCTTGCAAACCACAACAGGGTAGTCTCAGTCAAAAATGTGTGCTTCAGGATTTTCTGGTTGTCTTTCTCCTGACCCATTCCACTGTATCCAACTAGGCCCCCCTTGTCTTAAATCATCAAAAATAACATAAAATATTTTAGTATACTAAATGAGACTGGGTTCAAGCTACTGGACCCTCTCTGTAGCATCAGAAAACTGTAATATTTCAACATCATTGCATTATCAGTTGTGCAGTCTGCAGTTACAAGTGCCCACCAAGTTGATGTACCATGTTGCCTACAACAACAACAACAACAACATAGCCTTTTTATCCCAAGCAAGTTGGGGTAGGCTAGAGTTCAAACCCAAACCAAACCGCTAGAAGAGGGAATTTTTTTTTAACTTTTTGAAGAGGAATCTTTCAACAAGAAAACAAGGGTTTCAAAAGTTTTATTTACATTTCAAATACTAAGGCTTGCCGCATGATGTGATCTCAAGACTTGTCTTCAAAATACTTCTATGTTATACCTTACCAGTTTCTGTGAAAGGTGTGTATAGTATAGGAGGCTGTTCCATGTCTTCAATGAATAACGAGTTAACAGGGCTACTCATTCCATTCCAAATTGTAAGGGGTTGTAGGCTTGGGATAGATTTCATGCAATATTCCATGTATGTGGTTTGTATATGTGCTTAGATTCATCAACATCCATATGAACATGGATGGAGGAAAAGAGGACCAAAACCCCTTATAATTTGGAATAGAGGGAGTATTGTTTTTAGGACTCATAAGGTTTAGTTTTTTCTGCTTGGGCCTACTATTCAATGGGGAAGCTTGTCCTTGTGTTTTAGAATATACTCTGTGCTGTAGGCTAAGGTCAGTTATAGCCTGTAGGCAACATGCAGCCAAGTGTGACTTGTCTAGCAATGGGGCTGGTCTTTTTTCCTGAGCACACTGCACACCTAGAATACATGTGTATAGCAACCACTTAGTACGTCTTGCTTGCCATATGAGTACACTAGGATATTAATGAAAACCACATCACATATTTTTATTAGTATTCATTGGGCTTCTGAAATCTGTTTTTTTTTTTAAACTGTTTGATACATTTGCAACTCTTGTAAAAGTTAAGGGGACCTCAAATTTCAGCTGATCTGATATTCTGTTGGCCCTCCACTCCTGATTTGAGATTTTAATATGAATTTGGTTTTTCCATTTTGTATAATACATTATGAAATTGTGTACTTCCTGTTGAAGCTATTATATTGAACCTTTGATAAACACTCTTTGAGCATCAAAAAGTGGAATGTTGCCTAGGCTGCTATTTCATTATATGCACCGAAGTCTGCTCGTTTATTGTCATTTTTCTAAAATATTACTCCCTCCTTTGAACTTACAATGCTTATTTTGTTCTTATAGGATAAGCATTTGACCAACGCTTACTATTTCCATACATTCATAATTTTCGTGACACAAAATTGATGTCATTATATTAGCATTAAAAATACTAACATTTGAATGGATTTTTTTACCATAGAAACGGCATATTAATCGAATTATCGATCAAAGTGTTGTAAAAAAACAGAGGGAGTACTTGTCTTAAGTGAATGGAGATTGTATCAGTGGAGCAGAGTATTGTGAACTATATGTGTTATGGGCACCGAACCACTCACTGAGCTGTTCACTCAAGCTCATTGCTCAAATGACTGAAGTATAATTACCGTGTCTTCATTTTCAACTAGCTGAGTCTTTATTTTCAATTTACCTTTGGAGTGCATTTAATTGTTCATTATTTCCTGGAAGTTGACTCGATCTTATCTGAAGAGTAACAGATTGAACTTTTTTCTCACAGGTCTGAACAAAAATGACAAAATTGGAGATGTGGGGGGTAGAAATTTCTACCTACACAAGAATAATGGAAGTAATGTGTACCTCCAAAATGAAGATTGTGACGCAAACTGTTCTAATGAAATCATTCAGAGCTATGTAGGACAACCATCCGGTGCTCCATACGAGCATCAGATCTTAACTATCATGATCAAGAAGCTGGATAAAATTGGCCGGCGAACAAAGAGGATCTGGAGGTTCATCACCTGCAACGACTGTTCATGAGTATCACGACATATTGACATGGATATGCAGCTGTTACTGTACATATTCAAGTAGTAGTTAACCAGTAAAAAATGTGGCATGATCGATGTAGTAGTGAACGTGTATGTTATGATGTTCATCCTAAGTTCTAGCAATAGTTAACCAGTATACGGCATGCTGACTTGGTATGCATCCCCTTATCGGTTAGCTATAGTTTTGGAGGCTTGCCAGTGGGGATGTATATTTTTGTTCGGAGTATGAAGGCATGAAAAAGGTCATAGCTGGATCGTGTCAGCTACTTTTATCGACAACTGACGATGTATCCTACGTGATCTGTACGTCTTGTGACTTCTGTGAGATACTTGATCTAAAATTGTAAGGGTTTTATTTACTGTTTTATCTGTCCATGTCTACATAGATGTCAATGAATTAGACACATTGAATGCATGCATATGTAATGAATGAATTTTGTAGAGGTTTAGAACCCTTTAATTCCGGATGGAGTATTGAAACTAGAATTGGAAAAACGTGCTAGTGTGTAGTTTTTTCCTACGAAGCACAGATACTATACCAAATAGCCGTACCCAGACGGTGATACGCATCTGATACTCCAAATAGCCATACCCATATACCCATATGGTGATATGCATATGATACTCCGCCGATACGCTATTCGAAACCTATCTGATATTTAGTATTGCAGTTCATAGCCTCTCATTTCATCGTCACAATAATTGCATAAGCATAACTGAAATGTAGGGCAATGACTTAAAATTATACTGGAACATAGCAAGGTACAAAAGTACAAGAATTTTATCAAAAAAAAAAAAACTAGAAGTTAACTTTGGGATTTCCAAAGCAAAACTCAGACTCGAGTGTAACTCCCAAGACTATCTAATACTATTAATACTAGAGTGCTACAGTATAATATTCACTTTCTTCCGCACTTGCAAATGAACTCGCGGGACCAATTTATACCCTCCCAAGAATTGGCGGTATTTATAGGTGAGGTAGGTTGGTGTAACCGCCGAGTCGGTGGCTAGGCAGCTAGGTGGCAGGCTGGGCAGCTAGCCTTTGGTCCATGGACCATTTGATCCACCGCCTTCCTCGATCAGTGCCGGCCCTGGGGGGGGGGGGGCGAGCGGAGCGGCCGCTCCAGGCCCCCAAATCGCAAGGGCCCCACCTCAGGACATGCATACATGCAGTACCTTGGACTCCGTCTCTGGATGAAACGTCGCATACGGCATACTCGTGTAGCTGCACACAGAGAGGCCCCAAACTACAGATCGATTCCTCTCAATTCTCATCTCATCTTCTTCCGTGGAGTCTGTCAGCTGCCGAGGTCTAAACGCTGGCACGCCGCACACGACACAACATACACGACCCCATGCCAATATATCTATTTCTGGTTCAATTTTTTTGGAGGGTAAACACCGCAGTGTTCGTGCTAATATTGTCTCTTCTGCCGAGGGATGCGCTTCAGCTGATGAGGATTCTACGCTGAAGGCAATGAGGAGAGCAGCGGTTCGAAACCTTGACGGCCCAAAAGAAAATAAGAAGATGGCTGATGACACAACGTCACCACTTTCATCTTCTGTTCCTTCCAACTTGGCGTCAGGTACCTTACTGTCCTCCTCTGTTAAAATTACATCTATGCCTAATGTTTGTTGTATTTCAAACCTAAGCAACACAGGCTTTTCTTTAATTGTTCTGTTAATGCTGATAAGAGAATAGATGTAGATAGAACAACCTTCACCTCAAAACCAAAAGAGATAGAAATATTAGACTCAGCTGAACATTGTACCGGTTTGGATCCTTTTGTGTCAAGTGATGATGAGGATGCTGCGCATGACATTAATCTTCTTGCACACTTGGTAAAGGAAGTTTTTGATGTTGGTTTGGATGACTTAGACCTAGACATAAAAATTTGTGATCTTATGGCTATTAGTCGAAAGTCTAAATCAGATTCCAAAAAGAGAAGAACATGCATAAGACCTCATTGGAAACAAGTTAGCTGCATAGAATAATCTATTACTATGCCTAGCTAATGTTGTGTTATGCCAAGATGACGATATTTTTCACCCAAATAGAAAATTTTCAGTCAAATCCCATTATCTAGCTCTGATTCACACAGATATCCCAAACATCAATAAACGCCTTTGAAGTTTGAAAGCTCCTTTAAAAATTAAAATCTTCCTTTGGTATCTACGTAAGGGCATAGTACGAACAAAGGATAACCTAGCGAAGCGAAATTGGCAAGGTAGTAAGCAATGTTGCTTTTGCTACAAAGATGAGACAATAAAGCACCTGTTCTTTGAGTGCCAATTTGCTCGTGCGGTTTGGGCTATTATCCAAGCGGCTTTTGGTTTAGCATAGCCATTTAGTGTGTCTAACATATTTGGGAATTGGCTTGGGAGTTTTAAAAAAGAGCTTAAACCACCTGCTCTGTTAGGAGCTACTGCTACCTGTTGGTCGTTGTGGCTATCTAGAAATAGTTTGGTTTTTGAAAAAAAACAATGCCTTTCTCCTTTGCAGGTTATTTTCTCAACTATTCATTGACTCCGTATTTAGGCTATTCTCTAGAAGCCATCTTCCCAGAATTTGGTTACAGCGGCGTCTCAGTGTTTGACACGGGTGGCCAAGGAGTTTTTTACCCGCGCACATGGATGGCAGTCTAGTCTACGGATCCGGTGTCACTAGTGTGTTAGTATTTTCTTGAGCTTTTGTAAGGTTGTGTGTATCTCAAACATGCAGAGGCCGGAGGTATTTTAGGATCTTTATATTTTCTCGATGTATTGGTCCTAAAATTAATAAAGCTTCATTATCTTAAAAAAAATCCGTCAGTCCGTGCATGCTGCACGGAGGCCCTTGCCCAGTGCTTCACTCATCTACTTCCCTCGTCTTGACTCCGTTTCAATCTCATCGTCTCGATCACAATGAGGTATGCCCATATATCCTAACCATGAATCCATATGATGGTTAGACTATTGATTAGATTGTATGGATCGCTAATATTATATTTTATGCTTGGTTTGTTTTTTATTGATTTCAATAATTTTTTTGGATACATAAAGATTTGAACACGAAAAAACTTTTCATGTTCATATGTATGTATTTCACGTAAAATTAAATTGTTTTGGAGTGAAATTCCTACCGTCTAAACGGCTCCTAAAGGTTAAGAATATTTGATAATACTATTAACTCGGTTCTCGAATATTTATCGCTAGTAGTTCATTTTTGAACTAAAATGTGATAAATATGAAAAAAAATAAAAAAGTACTATTTTTTTAAAAAGGCCCCCATTTAATACTTCCTCCCGGGCCCTGAACTGTCAGGGCCGCCACTGTCCTCGATTCGACTGTTGATAAATGTTTTGGCAATGTTTGGCCGTAAAGTTCGTTGTGCCTTTTCCTTAACCATTGGATGTGGAGTGTGTTTCTTCTTTAGCCATTGAATGGAGCTCTTTCGGATCAGTGCCTTCACCAATCCAGGGGTTGGATTGATAAGGTGGCAGCCTTCCGGTGCTTTGCATGTTGTAGAGGTGACATACTTCGTGGGAGTGTGCTTGACACGTTTCCTTGTGCATACAGGTCGAAGTGGGCTGGTGTTTGTCGTTGGAGAGGGCCGAGAGGCTGAGGCTAGGCTTGCCGGCTGGTTTGGCAGTGGGGCAAGGCGGCTAGGGGTAGGCCAGGCAGCGAGCCTCAGACTTAGCCAATTTTCATATGTTTTTAGCTAATTTTCACACCTACAACCAAATATTTGAGCACAACTTGTGGAACTCAATTAATAGCAAGGATTAGTCCAAAATTGATATATTTCCATTCAAAAGAGTGGATAGTTGATGGTTGAATGATGAAATAACGACCATATATAAAGACTGTGCTGGGGTATCCGACCCAAGAGAAGGAGGGGTGAATTGGACCGCTAATTCGCTCTTCTAAAACCTAAGGCTTTCTAGTGCATAAGATAAAACTATTGCGTCCTACACATGCTATTAAGTCTAAGGTTTATCTATGCGCCCTCTGACTTATCCAAAAGACTTGTAATCTAGAGACAAACCTAATCAAACTAACTAAGAAATCTAACGGCGCACAAGAAAGTAAATGCAGAAAACGTAAATGCAGTAAGTGGAGGTAAGGGCAAGGGGATGTAAACTCTCGAGAAGACACAAGGATTTAATGCGGTTCACCACTAGGGCTATATCCACGGGATCGCCACCAAAGGCAACATTCGAGCCAGCCACCAAGACTTTTCCAATCACCGTCTTACGCTCACCACCAAGTGGCCCTGGCAAGCAAAGACTAAGTGCCACCATGCTACCAAGGCTTGGCCATCGCCACCGACTCTTTTGGCCACAAGGCACTGAATTCTTCACTATGGAGTTTGTAGAGTCTCCTCGTGCCCGCTCAAGGTCTCGCTGTACCAATGAGTACAATGTGGCTTGACCACAGCCAAGGCTTCTCCAATATCTCACACTAGAATTACACTCAAGAAAAGCTCACAAGCTTAGTCTCTCTAAGCTCTAACCTAGCTTGGATTATGCATTAAGCTCACTTTGGTTAGTTGGAGTGGGTAATATATTTGGAATGCACCTCTACACTTGTTGTGGCTCCTCTGGTCTAGTACGCACCAGGCCTGGACCGTTCAGTGGTGCATCCAGGGTCTTGGGCTGCCGCCTCTTAACAATTTATGATGTGGGACCAATTTTTTCCCTCTCGTGTAACGTCGCCTGCGTCGTCGGCTGTCTCCTCATCGGCGCTGCTCCTCCCATCGCTGTCACACCGCACAACATGCTCCCTTGGACACCGCCTCTCCGTGTCTCATGCCACACTGCACCTCCACCACCGGCTGCCGTAATTCCCGCGCCGCTGGCCATCCCTTCCATTTCCAATGGTCCTCTTCTCGAATTTTTTCTGGTGAGCTTCGAAACTTGACTTCCCTTGGGCTATCAAGTTCACTATATCTAGGGTTTCCTATTCTTGGATGTCTAGCATGTGGTTGCAAGTGAGGATTGAACTTTTCATGTTGATTATGCTATGGACAAGGGCCCTGTTTGGTTTCGATTTACTACATCTCGCTCATCTGAAAAGCGAGTTTTCCACGTAAGCCGCTCGTTGGAGAATCCGTTGTGCGAAAAAGCGAGTTGTTTGGCAACCTCGATTATTTCAAGTGGATGCGGCTCCAGCTCCTCCCTTGTTCATGCCTCCTCCCCATCGGCGGCTAGGAGGGCCGTGACGGGTTCTGCGGCGGCTTCCACGTGCCTCGAGGTCCGGCCACCGCCCCGCTCGTCCAATCGCGGTGCAGTTCGGCCGCAACTGCCGGAGGCCCTTCGCAGACACCTCCCATCTCCTGCCCCTTCTTTCGTCTTCCTCCCTCAATCACCATTGCTTCCGCCGAACCAAGCTCCGACCGCTGGCCAAATCCAATGCCGTCGCGCCGTCCCCCTTCGATTCCCCACGCCTAGAGCTCCCTCACCTCCCCGCACACCTCCTGACCAAATCTCAGCCGCCGTGGTGACTGGAACAGCCGGAAATCGGAGTTTCCCCGGCAGCCGTCGTCCAGAGGCGTAGTGGAGACATCCCGAGACGGAGGCGGCCCGGCGGAGTGGTAACTTTCCAAGGCGGAAGTGGCGCAGTGCGCAGCGGCGAACCGAGGCGGAGGAGGCCCGGCGCGGCGGAGACCTGGTTCGCGGGGGCGAACCAAGGCCGCGAGGCGGCTCGCCCGCTCGGGAGGGGCCACAGGCGCGAGGATAATCGGCCACGTCGTGAGAAACGGGGGCGGTGGGCTGCGTACGTGAGAATCAGAGTTTCTACATGGACAGAGATTCCGGGGGAAGCGGGCTTACCAAATAAGCAGCCCGTTTGGCCACGATTCTCGCGGTGGGAGACCAAGAATCCGATTATAATCGGATCCAAACAGGCCCATGGTAGATTTGGTTTAAATGTGAGATGGCCACGCATTTGAACTAAAATCTCCTCAAGTTGAAAATCAACATTCATGCTACACATCCGACAAATCCATCTCTATGCTCTAGGTCTTACCTTATCTAATGGTTAATTCTATCTTATCTAATTTTTCTCTTCTATCATTTCTTTGATAAATCCACAGAGGTGAGCAAGAAAAAGGAGCGCACATGCGAGGAGTCCGAGCGCGAGTAGGACAAGACAGCGGCTTATGCTTTCGATGCCATGGAGAGCAGACGAGCCATCGACATCTTGATAGGCGAGTAGTGTCAGAATCCACTGACGTCAGCCAGAGCTCCTAGGGGCCAAGTGGATCCCCTGCTGATCGGATACAGAGCATGCACCAAGCGTGCCGCCTCGCCTTCCAGGCCGACACGTCAACAATGCCGTGAGTTATAGGCTCAGGCGGAGGCAAAGAGGAATGGCAACGGAAAATACCCGTCGGGTAGTAAAATTCTATACCCACACCCGCGAACAAAAATCATACCTACTGCAATACCCATACCTGCTTGTGGGTACGAAAATTTACCCATGCCCGCTCGCGGGTATGAAAATTTACCCATACCCGTACCCGCGTTGGTAAAAAAACCTATCGGGTAACCCATACCGATTAAATACACTACATACATGTTTAAATAGCACAAATATAATAAATAATGGCATACTTAAAATAATAAACCACTAAATATGAGTAAATAAATTTAAGACAATAATAAATGATATTGAAACATGCAAGTTGGCTATATTTTTCTCAGTATACACTTATGTTTACTTAATTACGTAGAATAAATATATGATTGATACGGGTATAAATTATCCATGGGTACGTGGGTACAGATAATATTCACCTATACCTGCACCCTTGTAACTCACGAATATAAGATTGTGCCCACTACGTACAATGCATCGTTGCTTATATAGGTGCTTAAAGAGAGAGAAGCACCACTTAGAAAACTAATTCCTACGATGCAAGGGAGATGTTTATATATGCCCAACCACCTCATTAGCACTCATTAAGCACCAAAGCTTAAATAAGCACGTCATGCACCTTTTAAGCACCTCGTTGGCCGGGTGAGGTGGGGCCCAGCGGAGGCAGGGAGCAGAGCGGACGCGTGTCTACACGGGGACGCCGAACCTGCTCTTCGCTTTGGGTGGAGGGGGCCATAGCTGGTGGGAGCGGAAAACAGTGGGCGCCTTAGGCTGTCCGCACTCATCAAACTCTATACTCCCACTCTAAAAGAGAATATTCCATCTAGTCATCACATTTTTAAAATACAGTCAACAAACCTCCACACTCATACAACTCTATATCACCCACTCTATACAAACTACCACACTATTTTATTATTTTACACCCTCCACTCTCTGTTCTCTCTCCTTATCCTCTCCCCGCGCCTCCTCTCCTGCGCCCGTCTCCCTCCCCGCCGCCGCTTCTTCCTCCTTCGCCCCAACGCTCACTGTCCAAGATCGGCTTCCCTCGCCACTGCTAGCTCCGCACCATGGGCCCGGTGGGGAGCGGGCAGTGGAAGAGGGCTCTTCCCCTCCAGTCGCGGTTGGAGGGAGCAGTGCCGGCAACTTGCCCGCCACCGCATCACCATCTCTGGTACGCCACCGCCTTGCCATCTCAGCGCTAGATCTGCGTAGCCCTTCTCCACCCTGGTGCCATCCACCGACGCAGCGCCCTCCAACGACGTGCGCCACCCTTACTCCCTCCCACACCTCCTCCTTTCATGCATCGACCTCCTCCCTCGCGTTGACGCAGAGGGGAAGCTCACCCTCAAGCTGCTCGATAGTGGGAGGCTATGACCTCGAGCCCCTTCGCCTCCAGCGGGCCTCAAGCTCCTCCGCCGCCGGGCTCAACCTCCACCGCTGCTGTTGGCATTGGAATTTGGCCGACCCAGTTAATGGGCCTGAATCGGCTTTGGGCTAAGGAACGCTGTCCAAGGAAGTGATGGCGTGAACCACGATGGCGCGAACCACGTCACGTAGGCTAGCGGGCCTTGTATCGTAGTTTAATGATTTGAGTTAAAAGAGTCCAGTTAGAGATCGAGTCGGTTAGGGTTTTTAGCTTAATTAAGGAAGGGGTAGGCTTGCCACCTAGTCCATGGGACTATAAATATGTACCCGTACCATTGAATAAGATTTGATGACACACGTTCATCAAGCAGCGGTTGTCTCCACATCCCTTTGACGCATCGCCGCCTCGAAGCAATTAGGGTTTTCCAAGGTATATCGTCATGCTGCTCTGTCAATCTCTCTAGTAGATATTGATTGGGCATTGCGGCATTCTGCCGAAAGTAGTCCTTGTACTGAAGCATTTTTGATGGCAAGATCTACTAGTTATCCCATGCATTAAGTTGATGTGCTCGCATATCGGCTCGTGCACAACTCGCTTTATGTTAACAATCGTTGTGATGCATGTCTTTGCGCTGCATGGTGTTCTTTGTAAGTTTAGCATGATGCAAGCTTCATATCCAGGTTTGATCTGTCCTTAGGAGATATATCTACAGATCGTTTCCTGCTAGAAAAGATCCGATATTCTCTATGCTAAGCTTTATCTTTGCCAATCTCGATAAAGATTCGTCCTTTCATGTTGTATCTTTTTCTAATGTTTGGCATAAGTTTTCATCGTAAGGAACAATGAGTATTCAGAAAGATCTCATCTATCTAGAATAGATCTGGATAGATTTCTTTTTCCCTTTTTTATTACATGTTCACAACCTTCCTGGCTAGGTCATCAGCCAGGTGGCACGCCCGACCACCATTGCTAGACGATCGGCTAACTGATTAGCCGATCGTGAGCTGCAGCAAGGAGGAGCGACCCTTACGTCCAAATACACCTCCCGGCTCTCATTGTGTTGACTCACCAAGGGTACTACCCGTCGGTTTCCTGTGCAACACATTTTTGGCACGTCTAGTGGGACAAAAAGCAAAGATCACCAATCGATCACCATGGCCGGCGACAACAGGAAGAAGGCCGACGATGACCAAGAAGTCATGCCCATCGAGAAGGTTGAGGACCTGCCGGAGAATCACTAGAAGCAGTACGCTACGATCGTGGACGATCAGAAGAAGAAGCTGCTCGCCATGCACGGGCGATCTCGCCATAGCCATATCAAGATCCAGGGAGTCCCCGATACGTTTCTTGATAAGGTTGACCTCATGACTCCCTCACGCGAGCGTACTAAAGAGCTTTGCGAAGAAATCTAGAGGATCATGGCGCATGCCCTCATCCAGTAGTCAGAGGCGACCATCAACCGCATGGATAACATCGTGGTCAAGACTGTCTGAGCTACATTGGCCGGTGAGCCCCTACACATCACCGGCCCCGAATTGAACGGCCATGTTGGAGAGGCCATGTTGTACTCCAGGCCGATCACCCCCATCCACATCGAGGTTCAGGGTGACAACATTGTAGAGTTCGTCATGCATCCTCCACGTGATGGCATCCCCTTACAGCCCCGGGCGTATTCTACTCCACCGTTGGTTATACCGGATGGATACTTCTGTCAGTTGAGGTACCGACAGCTGGAAGAAGGGGAAGCACGCCTTGCCCCGTACCCCAATCTGGTCCTTGTCAATCTGTGACGAGGCCCACACCAGGACCCGCTGAAAGCTTGACCCCCACACGGGGCAAGTAAAACCGCAGACCAAGAGATGCTTGATTGGCAACACACGTATGGGTCTGGGCCGATCCAAAATGATCAGGCCATGCATCCTGCAGGAGCCGATTCCGACTTGGTTTGGGATCATATTTCTGAAATATTGAGGAGCCAATACGGGATTACGCTGTTGACGCAAGATATTGACTAAAATTATGCTCTATTTTTATATGATTTTATATATTTTCAGGGATTAATATTATGATTTAGTCTTGTTTTGCTAACAAATAACCCCGTTTTCGAGAATGCTCTTTGTTTTTGTGCAATATTAATTTTTGCAGGAAAATAGGGTATAAATGTGATATTTTGAGGATTTCTCGAAGAAAGGATTATGCTACAAGTCCAAGGAGGAGAGATGATTAATTAAAAGAGAGCAATTAAAGGCCCAAGCCCATTATGGAGAAGATTCCAGAAGCTAAGGATTGTTTGGATATGAAGAATATGAAGATAAGGAAGGTTTATCAAGAGTCCAATCCAAACTCCAAATAAATCGCGAGATATTCTCGGATTTCAGGACAGCAGCAGCTTGTCGGCCAATTTCGGAGACCTTAACGACGTCAAATGAAGAAAGTCCAATTACCAAAGTTGTAGATATTTTCGAGCTCTACAATTTAGAGTCAGAGTTTGCCTTATTTGGACTTCAGATGAGGAAGTTATGGTCGAATTACTAAAAGCTGCAGAATATGGAAAGGTGATTTCGGGAAGGACTCTATCAATGACTTCATCTCCAAGCAAGGAAATATATGGACGTCCCGGACTCTTTTGGAAACTTATATATACTTGGAAATAAGTGTTTTAGGTATTTTAGGACTCTTAGAACCGACCTATTAGTTTCCATGTATAGGGGACTCTCCGGAGTATAAATATATGGCCTCCCAAGGGGAGAGGCATCATTGTCCACCGCAAATTCATTGAAAGCCGAGAGTCTAGGGCAGAGGTCGGGGGCCAAAGGCGTTCAACTCGGCGAAAGGCGCATCTCGGCGAAAGGAGGAAGCAAGAGGAGACAGGAGGGGGGCTGGTCGGCCGACCCCTAGGGGTCTGGTCGGCCGACCCAGGCCCTCCCGAGGGTTGTTCGAGTTCATCTTCTGTCGAGTTCTTCGTCGAGTTCATCCCGACGATTGTGCTTCAACTTCGTGATGTATCTCGAATAATTTCTCGTACTTCTTATGCTACTTTGATGAAACCTTGATGATTTGATCAATAAAGTTTGTCTTTTAGACTTAGCTTCTTGTTTATGCATGATTTATGATCCATATCTTTGCAATGCTTAATTCCGACATGTTTATATCTGGCCAGATAATAAGCTTAGCATGTTCTTTTAGTAGATCTTTTTACTTTAATTAGTTGATTGAATCTACTCATGCTTAGAGATGGTTAAGGTTTGCTAGTTCGTCGATTAACTGGTTCTAGTGACAGTAGGGCTGGAGAAAGGTTCTAGTAAGCTTTTGACATTCATGATCATGCTTAATCTTTGCTTTATGTTTAGATTTTATCTCAAGGTGGTTCTTAGTACATAGGTTGTTTGTCTCATATCTCTTGTGGATCCTTTTGCCACGTTAAACCATATCAATCTCGTTTATAGCTTAATACTTGTTCTATCATTTTATGCTATAGTTTGGATCTCGTTTAGACCTTAATTAGAGTATAATTAGAGCATAATTAGAAGTATTATTAGAGTAGTTCTAATCCCTTTTTAAGCTTGTTTAGATTTATTAGAACTAGCTAGTAATTAAGTTAATATTAGATTAATAATATCCTAAGCATAATTATCCTTGGATTGACAAACCCAAGATACTCATCCTGGGGAAAAGCTACCACGATACTGTGCGCTTGCAGTATAAGGTTTGACGCGCTTAAGTGCCGTCAACAAGCTTTTCTGGCGCCGTTGCCGGGGATATTTATCGTTTAAGTTATTGTAAATCTTTTATTAACTTTTTTTTACTACTAGTTTTAATAGTGAGATTAGTTTGCTATTTGTGTGTTAATCTTGTTCTAATTGTTTGCTAATAGTTTTTCTAATTGTGTGCTAGTTCTTTATTCTGTGTTTAGATTTGGTTCTAGTTATTTAGAGATATCTAATTACGATCTTGATTCTCTAATTTAGTTTCTGTGTTCTTTGTTAAGTTCTTGTGTTTGTTTCTTTTTATTAAAACTAACCCAGCAACTTTGCTGTCATAGATCTTTTGTTTGTGTTTTGTTTTTTTGTGTCAGATATGACTACGTTTCTTGAAGATCTTCAGCACTTAACGCTTAGAGAGTTTTCAACTCCAAAAGCTAAAGATTTGAAGTTTCAAGAATCAAACAAGAAGCCGGAAGCAGAATCCTACGAGCTAAAGCCAGGAATCATCCGGATTGCTGCTGAAAATCTGTTCAGTGGTGAAGACGACGAGAATCCTTACAAGCACTTGGAGAAGCTCAACCAAGTGTGCCGCACTTTCCATCAAGATGGAGTCCCAGTAGAGTGGGTTAAGTGGAACCTCTTTCCATTTACCCTCGTCGATAAAGCCAAGAGATGGTACCAAGTTGCCGCAATTGAAGCTCAAGGAGATTGGCAAATGCTCGAACAAAAGTTTCTCACCAAGTTCTTCTCTATACTTCGAGTGCACAAGTTGAGGAAGGAGGTTTGGAACTTTGAGCAAAAGACGGATGAAGACATCGACGAAGCCTGGGAGAGACTCAACGATCTGCTGCTGCAAGGACCACCACTTGGAGTGACACCAGAGATGGCTATTCACATATTCTTCTTTGGTCTGACGTCAGAAGCCTTCAAGCATGTGAACACGTGTGCTGGAGGATCACTCATGAGCCACTCAAGCAAAGAAGCCACCAGAGTTCTGTCCAACATTTTTTTGACTTCCAAGAGTGAAAGAGAGAGAAAAGACAGAAGAGTGAAAGAGCCAGATGAGGAGCTTATGGCGCCTATACCTGCCATAATTGAGGACCAACTACCTGCCAAAAGGACTCCAGTCTCATATGCATTTGATGAGGAAGACTTTGGAAGCTTTGCACCTCAAGAGGATGTCAAGAGTGTGGAGCACAGAAGTCTTGCCAGTGCAAAACCTTTGACTGAGTTCGAGAGAATGAGCTGGATGCCAGTGGATTTTGGAGCTACACTCAAGTGTGCAGGACCACTCCCACCAGAAGACTTAGTGGAAGAGGAGGAGCTGTTTCCACCAGAAATACCACTAAGGAGGAATTCTGATAGCCAAGACACAGGGGAGATGCTGCAAAAATTGTTCCAAGAGGAGGAGTTGGATAGTGACTTTGTGTCTGAAGTGAAGCGAGTGATCGGAGTCAAGCCGGAGTCATCACTTACTGAGGAGGTTATCGTCCAGCTGTCGCCTGAGGAATCTTCAACTGGAATTTCATGCTCCATCAACAACGAAGACTTCAACAACATACACTGCTCTATGGAAGCCCAGGTAAGTACAATGAGCTATGAAGTTTATTCTAAGTTATGTGATAAACCATGTCTAGTTTCTACTAATCTTAAGATTAAACTTTCTAGTAATGAAATGATTAAACCTGTAGGCTTAATTAAAAATGTTGAAGTTAACTTTGCTAATAAAATTATACCAACTGATTTTTATGTGATTAATGTCTATGATGATAATGTTAATTTAATCTTTGGTAGACCTTTTCTTAAGTTGGTTAATGCTGTAGTTAATAATGAAAAAGGAAAAGTCACGCTTAATATTAATGGTTTAAAATATGACTTTGATTTCCTACCGGCATCTAAAGTGCCCATTAATCTCACTCCCGATATAGAGGAGATAGAGAGTATTAACTATATAAATGCTTTTAGAGAGCCTTTAAAGCTAGTCTTAGAAGGAGAAGAGGAAGGTTTCTTCTCCGAGGAAACAACCATTGCCACTAATCAACTTGAACAAAATATTGAAGAAACCCAAGACACTCCAGTAGAGCCACTAGGCGACCTAGATCATCAGGAGGTGCCAGATGTAGAGCTAAAACCACTGCCTGAAGGACTTAAGTATGAATTCTTAGGAGAGGACAAGACCTATCCAGTAATCATTAGTGATGAACTAAGTCCGGAAGAAATAGAGAGGTTGCTGGAAGTGTTGAGGAGACACAAGAAGGCAATTGGTTACTCTCTAGCAGATCTAAAAGGAATCAGCCCAGCTTTTTGTACTCATAGGATTCCAATGGAGGAAGATCACAAGCCAGTGGTTGACAATCAAAGGAGGATGAGTAATGAAATGAGGTCTGTAGTGAAAAAGGAAGTAATCAAACTTTTAAACGCCGGAATTATCTACCCAGTACCAACCAGTGAGTGGGTAAGCCCAGTCCATTGTGTGCCTAAAAAGGGAGGTTTAACCGTAGTTAAAAATGATAAAAATGAATTAATTCCACAAAGGACAGTGACTGGTTGGAGGATGTGCATAGATTACCGGAAACTTAATAAAGCCACTAAAAAAGATCATTTCCCGCTACCCTTTATAGATGAGATGTTAGAGAGACTAGCTAAGAATACCCATTTTTGCTATTTAGATAGATATTCTGGTTTCTTCCAGATTCCTATTCATCCAGACGATCAACACAAGACTACCTTTACTTGTCCATACGGAACCTTTGCCTATAGGAGAATGCCTTTTGGTCTATGTAATGCACCTGCTTCTTTCCAAAGGTGTATGATGGCAATCTTTTCAGACTTTATCGAAGATATTATGGAGGTTTTTATGGATGATTTCTCAGTCCATGGCACTAGTTTTGACCACTGCTTAAGGAATTTAGAAAAGGTGCTTCAGAGGTGTACAGAGGTTGATTTAGTGTTAAATTGGGAGAAGTGTCATTTTATGGTTAGAAGAGGTCTTGTGTTGGGACACATCATATCGGAAAAAGGAATTGAAGTAGACAAAGCCAAAATAGAGACGGTAGAAAAATTGCCACCACCCACTAATATTAAGTCTCTAAGAAGCTTTCTTGGACATGCTGGATTTTATAGGAGATTTATTAAGGACTTTTCAAAAATAGCTAAGCCCCTTACTTATCTTCTTCAAAAGGATATTCCATTTGAGTTCACTGAGGAGTGTGAGGTTGCCTTTAGAAAGATTAAGGAGTTACTTATTAGTGCACCGATCATTCAACCACCAGACTGGAATCTTCCTTTTGAGATCATGTGCGATGCCAGTGACTATGCAGTGGGAGCCGTGCTAGGACAGAGGAAAAATGGAAAAGTACATGCCATTTATTATGCTAGCAAGACTCTCAATGAGGCTCAAGTCAATTATGCTACTACGGAGAAGGAGTTGTTAGCAGTAGTTTTTGCCTTTGAGAAATTTAGATCCTATATAGTTAATTCAAAGGTTATAGTCTACACTGATCATGCTGCTATCAAGTACCTACTCACTAAAAAGGATGCTAAGCCTCGTTTAATTAGATGGATATTAATGCTACAAGAGTTTGATGTAGAGATCAGAGACAAGAAGGGAGTTGAGAATGTAGTGGCGGATCACTTATCTAGGATGGATCATGGAAAGGATGGTTCACCAATAGAAGATGCACTAAGAGATGACACTCTGTATGCGGTCCTAGATAAAGATTCATGGATGAGAGATGTGATAAGAGCTATAAGAGGAGAACCATTACCACACCTCAACTATAATTCTAAGAGAAGAGTTCTGGCCGAAGCTAAGAAATACTATTGGAGTGCTCCCTACTTATATAGATATGGATTAGATGGTGTCCTTAGAAGATGTGTACCTGCAGAGGAAAGAAAGGAGATTTTGAGGAAATGCCACTCTGCAGAATATGGAGGACATCATGGTCATTTTAGAACCCAAGCTAAAGTATGGGGGAGTGGATTTTATTGGCCAGAAATGCATGAAGATGCAAGAAAATTTGTAGCCACTTGTCCTGAGTGTCAGAGGTCTGGAAATATCACTTCAAGAAATTCAATGCCTCTCACATATAATTTACAGATAGATTTATTTGATGTCTGGGGAATGGATTTCATGGGACCATTTGAAAATTCACATGGATATGAGTACATTTTGGTAACTGTGGATTACGTTTCAAAATGGGTAGAAGCTATACCATGCAGAAAGGCATCTACAAGAGAATCCATCGAGATGATTCAAGACAATATTTTTCCAAGATATGGAGTTCCTAGAGTTATTATCTCAGATGGAGGATCACACTTTGTTGGAAAAGAATTTACTAATTACCTAGCAAAGATGGGAATCGAGCATAGAGTTTCTACAGCCTATCATCCACAGACAAATGGCCAAGCCGAAACATCAAATAAACAATTAAAAGATATTCTAAAAAAGACAGTAATTAAAGGAGGTAAAAATTGGTCAAAGAAGCTTAGTGATGCTCTTTGGGCTTATAGAACTGCATTTAAAGCCCCTATTGGAATGACACCCTATCAGCTTGTTTATGGAAAGACTTGTCATTTACCAGTAGAGATGGAGCACAAGGCCTATTGGGCTATTAAGGAATTAAATTTAGATTTAGACGCTGCTTTGATCAAAAGAAGGATTCAACTAAGTACCCTTGATGAAGCTAGACTACGAGCTTATCACAGTGCTAGTATTTATAAGGAAAGGGTTAAGAGATGGTTTGATAAAAGAATCCAAAAGAAAGAGTTCAAGGAAGGTGATAAGGTTCTTCTTCACAATTCAAGATTCAAACTTTTTGGAAAAGGTAAGCTACAAAGTAAATGGGATGGACCTTATATAGTACATGATGTATCACCTACCGGGGCAGTTACTATTATGGATTTAGAAGGGAATCGATTCATGGTCAACGGTCAAAGACTTAAAGTTTTCCTTGAAGAGGACAAATTTGAAATCAATTATATTGATACATATGAATTCAAGGAAGTAAAGGTACCGTACTATGATCTAAATCCCTAGTTTTATTTATTTTTCGCATCTTTGTATATATTTAGTAGAGTTTAGTTTCTTGTTTTTAAAAATTTTCTATCTATATTTATTTTAAATTAGAAAATAAGGTTACCGACTCAATATGAGGCCTTTTGGCCAGAGGACAGCCCCTGGTCGGCCGACCAGGAGGGTCGAAGTCGGCCGACCCAGGGTGTTTCCTCGTCGGTTTAAGTTCAAATTTTTATGGCATAGTCTCTGTTGTTTCCCTAATAATTTTGAGGAAGAATTCAGTTCAGACAATGTGGATTAGGAAAATTTAAGAGCTTTGCTTAGTGTAAGTGTGGGGAGGTTATTATATTACCTCCCATATCTAAATAAAACGTCTAATTGGACGTATAAATAAATAAGTATTTGTTTTATATGGGTTTTATTAAAGCCTTATTAAAGTATTATATATTTAGTCTATGAAATTATTTTATTAGGTCTTATTATATTAATAAAATGTGTGTTGAATAATTGCCTCTCTTTATTTAAGTTTATTCTTTATTTTTACTTTGATATTTAATCTTACTTAAGTTTTCATGATTTGATTAATGTGGTGATTACTAGATTGATTAGTAATGCATAACCCATATCTTTATCAGAGGATTATGTTTTATAGCTTTGCCAAAGTTTTTAATTAAGAAAAAGATTAGAGGTGTATCTATTTTTTTCATAAAACCTCTCTTCTTTGATCAAGTTTTACAAACCCTTTGTTAAGAGAGAGTTAAAATTCCTAGTAGAGCTTAGATTATGAAAGCCAGTTTATAAGCAAGTTATCTCATGTGAGTTTGGTTAAGTTTGATCTCTTTAGAAAATTTGATCTCTTAAATAATCTTGGTCATCTTTATTTCATCTTTTGCTAGCCTTCTATAAATTCAATTGCTTACAATAAAAGAGCGATTTCTTTAAATCCTTTGAGTCAAATTTCTTCTCATTATTTCATCGTTACCTATATAAGTAAAGTTTTTGCTCAAATAATCTTGTCATAAAAAGCAATTGTTTCCAAAATGATGGTAAAGAGAGGTAGGGCACCATTAAAAGAAAAAAAAAAGAAAAAAAAAAAGAGAGAAGAGGGATGGCGCCTAGCATAAAAAAAAAGAGTGGGAGAAAAAAATGACCAAGTGGTCGCTTGTAGAATTAGGTTATATATAAAAAAAATGACCAAGTGGTCGCAAGTAGAATTAGGAAAAGGAGAAAGGGGGAGAAAAGAAAAAAATAAATGTAGAATTTGGAGAGTTTGGAGAAGAGATGTGAGAGTCTAAATAATCTTATCAGTGTAATGAGCAAAAACTTTTACTTTTCCAACCATGTGCAAATTCCGGAAATTATTCCACTTCATTATATTATTGCACATGTCCACTTTCTATATCTTCTTTTCCTTGTCTCTTTATATATTTAGTTTCTTATTTCGATGACCAAGATAATTTGAGTTGATTAGATGATTTTTAGAGAGATAACTTAGCTGGACAATAAAATGATTAGCTTTGCTAAACCTTTACCAAGCTCCACATATACTCCTGTGAGAAGAGGAATTTGAGAGTAAATTTTTATAGGATAGCCACTTATAAAGAGTGTCTTTTGAGAGCTTAGTAAAGGGCAAGTAAATTCTTGAACTTTGAAAGTTTCGTTTTCTAAAACCCTCTTTTATGATTCTGAAAGAAAATTTTGGCATTGCTATGATTCATTTGACTTTGATAATTTTTATGGGGATCTATATGCATAAAAGTCGATTTAAAATCCATGTTATGATTTGATTGATTTCTAACGTAAGATTAAGTTGAAAAGTATTTGTTTAGAATTTTCTTAAATAGAGTTTTTATATAAGTTTATCGATCCTTTGCTCGAGGACTAGCAAGATCTAAGTGTGGGGATGTTTGTTGACGCAAGATATTGACTAAAATTATGCTCTATTTTTATATGATTTTATATATTTTCAGGGATTAATATTATGATTTAGTCTTGTTTTGCTAACAAATAACCCCGTTTTCGAGAATGCTCTTTGTTTTTGTGCAATATTAATTTTTGCAGGAAAATAGGGTATAAATGTGATATTTTGAGGATTTCTCGAAGAAAGGATTATGCTACAAGTCCAAGGAGGAGAGATGATTAATTAAAAGAGAGCAATTAAAGGCCCAAGCCCATTATGGAGAAGATTCCAGAAGCTAAGGATTGTTTGGATATGAAGAATATGAAGATAAGGAAGGTTTATCAAGAGTCCAATCCAAACTCCAAATAAATCGCGAGATATTCTCGGATTTCAGGACAGCAGCAGCTTGTCGGCCAATTTCGGAGACCTTAACGACGTCAAATGAAGAAAGTCCAATTACCAAAGTTGTAGATATTTTCGAGCTCTACAATTTAGAGTCAGAGTTTGCCTTATTTGGACTTCAGATGAGGAAGTTATGGTCGAATTACTAAAAGCTGCAGAATATGGAAAGGTGATTTCGGGAAGGACTCTATCAATGACTTCATCTCCAAGCAAGGAAATATATGGACGTCCCGGACTCTTTTGGAAACTTATATATACTTGGAAATAAGTGTTTTAGGTATTTTAGGACTCTTAGAACCGACCTATTAGTTTCCATGTATAGGGGACTCTCCGGAGTATAAATATATGGCCTCCCAAGGGGAGAGGCATCATTGTCCACCGCAAATTCATTGAAAGCCGAGAGTCTAGGGCAGAGGTCGGGGGCCAAAGGCGTTCAACTCGGCGAAAGGCGCATCTCGGCGAAAGGAGGAAGCAAGAGGAGACAGGAGGGGGGCTGGTCGGCCGACCCCTAGGGGTCTGGTCGGCCGACCCAGGCCCTCCCGAGGGTTGTTCGAGTTCATCTTCTGTCGAGTTCTTCGTCGAGTTCATCCCGACGATTGTGCTTCAACTTCGTGATGTATCTCGAATAATTTCTCGTACTTCTTATGCTACTTTGATGAAACCTTGATGATTTGATCAATAAAGTTTGTCTTTTAGACTTAGCTTCTTGTTTATGCATGATTTATGATCCATATCTTTGCAATGCTTAATTCCGACATGTTTATATCTGGCCAGATAATAAGCTTAGCATGTTCTTTTAGTAGATCTTTTTACTTTAATTAGTTGATTGAATCTACTCATGCTTAGAGATGGTTAAGGTTTGCTAGTTCGTCGATTAACTGGTTCTAGTGACAGTAGGGCTGGAGAAAGGTTCTAGTAAGCTTTTGACATTCATGATCATGCTTAATCTTTGCTTTATGTTTAGATTTTATCTCAAGGTGGTTCTTAGTACATAGGTTGTTTGTCTCATATCTTTTGTGGATCCTTTTGCCACGTTAAACCATATCAATCTCGTTTATAGCTTAATACTTGTTCTATCATTTTATGCTATAGTTTGGATCTCGTTTAGACCTTAATTAGAGTATAATTAGAGCATAATTAGAAGTATTATTAGAGTAGTTCTAATCCCTTTTTAAGCTTGTTTAGATTTATTAGAACTAGCTAGTAATTAAGTTAATATTAGATTAATAATATCCTAAGCATAATTATCCTTGGATTGACAAACCCAAGATACTCATCCTGGGGAAAAGCTACCACGATACTGTGCGCTTGCAGTATAAGGTTTGACGCGCTTAAGTGCCGTCAACATACGCCTAAGCAGAGGGTCACCTACTCCAAACCCTACCTGGACGTATACGATCACCTTGAACCGCCTCCCAAGTTCAAGATCCCAGATTTCTCTAAATTCAGTGGCAACGACGGTGCTAGTACCGTTGAACACGTTAGCCGATACTTGGCACAGCTAGGACCTGCTTCTCGAGCTGAGCATATGAAGATTCGGTTGTTCTCCCTGTCACTGACCGGGCCAGCCTTTGGGTGGTACACCACGTTGGCCCCTGGATCGATTACTACCTGGAAAAAGTTGGAAGAGAAGTTCCATGCGCACTTTTTCTCCGGGTCCGATGAAGCGATGCTGATAGATCTCACTAGTATCTATCAATACCTAGGAAAACCGATGCAAAAGTACATCCAGCGTTTTCGCGAGTTAGGGAACAGGCGTTATTCTCTCCACCTAGAGGAAAGGCCCTTGGCGGAATTGGCGTACAAAGGCCTGAGCAAGGCCGTTAAAGCAGTATATGGGCCGACTGACTTTGAATCTGTCGGCCACTTGGTGTCCAAGGTCTTTGCCTATGAACGGAGCCAATGGGTCAAACAGCTTGAGCCTACTCCTGGTTTTGACTTCGACATTGTTAACGGTCGTTATTGCACTACCAATGACCGTCAACTAACCACAAGCATGGATGAAAATATGTCAAAGTATGGATAAACTTGTACTACTAACACATTTCCACAAGTTGTGTTGAGTATTTGATTGTAGGTACAAAGATCAGCAGAAAACAGGCAAATTTGGCTAGGTCACAGGATCACTGGCCAGTGGGCCAGGCCGCCCGGCTCCAAGCCAGGCTGCCCGGCACCACCCTAAGCCGCTCGGCCTGACTCAGGAGCCAAATCAGCTCATCTTCGACCTACATGTGCATAAATGATGTGTCAACACACTTATGAAGTCCATATGCCGAATGCACCATGTCAAGTACCGAATGGCTCCACCTCATTGATCCAAGCACTTGGATTGGTGAAGTCAGCAATCCCCGAGACTTCAATCCTGCAGCTAAGGAAGAAACACAAGTGAGATCAACGGTTGAAAGGAAAACACACTTGTAACCGCCATAACCGCCATGCAACCGACTTGGGGAGCCAAGATGGACCATAGGATGAAGAATGGTGGTGGATCCAACGGCTGGCCAGGCCACCTGACCTGGGGTGGGGCCGCCCGGCTCCTTACCAGGCCGCCTGGCCTGCCACCTGTCCCCTTAATCTCACTTGGTGACTATAAATACCCCTAGCTCTCATTTGTAGAGTGTGGAAGTTGAGTAGCTCATACTATCGTTTAGTCTAGTAGCACTAGGTTAGTCTTGGGAGTTGGAGTTGAGTCTGAGCTTTTGCCTCAGGGATTCCGGAGTCTTCTTCGAGTCTCGGTAAAGCTCTTGTATCTTTCTATCTTTTGCACTCGTTACACCAGTATAATATTTATCATTGCTCTATCTTTTGTTATACTTTACTTTACTTCTTAACTCTTGCCTAGTATGGTGTACCGTTATTACACACTAGATCCAAGGCTTAGGTTTGTGTTGTTCTTAAGTTATCTGAATCCTGTTAGACTTGCCGGTGCTATAAGCTTGTCTTAGGCTTTTGATCTAAGATTAAGTTAGTTCTCACCCTCTGATCAAAGAAGAGCTTTAGTGTTCAAGTTCTCACTTGAACACTAGAATAGCGTGCCATCTTACCCACGCAGATCTGGTTTGTAGCCTCTCTAGGTGACAGCTCTAGAGGTCTCAGTAATCCACCCTGTCGTTCGGTAAGCCAGTAGGCATTAGCCGGGTCTCCTTCGGAGGTCTACTATCTACCCCTTGACCCCTCGAGGCGCCGGAATTTCGCTCGACGCAAGATCCTAGCTTGTATCCAGTTAACTTAGTTCAACCGCGAATACTCCTCTGCAGCGGTTAAGTAGTCGAGTTTGGAAATCTAATATCACTCGTTGTCCTCCCAGGCAACTACCAAAGTGTTAGGCTTCTTTAGTCCCTATTTTACTCTTCCCACCATACACTATCTTTATATCTTACCCCCGTTGTAAGTTTAGCTGGCATTTTATCTAAGTTATAGTACTGCTTGAAAGTTCGACATTCCATTCCACCTATTAGCCCTTGCTTACCTGTGGATTTTTACGATACCCGGAATACTCTGAGTGAAAAAGCTATAGCGAATCTCCGTGCGCTTGCGGATAAAATCTGTTACGCTAAGAGACATCAACAAGCTTTTTCTGGCACTGTTGCCGGGGAAGCAATTGGCAATAGAAGTTTGATTTGTCGAACCTAGGTACTTATAACTTGATAACATACCGCTATTTCTTAGCAGGCTTATTTGCCTCTGTCTACTTTATTGTTGGGTGACAGAGAGGTGTATGACCGGTTTTGACCTACCGGCAAACTTTCACAACAATCCGGAGTCGCTGCTCAGAAAGAGAGTCCGTTAGAAGACGATCCACGGGTAGAGGCCTGTGCCAGCTACACTGGAGTTTGGATCCACAAGCACAACCGACACGACACATATGGCTGAGAAGACCATTCGCGAGTTCTCTATCCCATCCAGTAACAACATCCCCACTGGACCCAGTGTGACTGTTGGAGATGGATTCGAGCTCAAGCCAGGTGTCATCCACATGGTCCAAGCTAGCCCATTCTGCGGATTGGCGTCGGAGGATGCAAACAGCCATCTCCAGCAATTCCTGGAGATATGCAGCACTTTCACCATCAAGAGTGCAACCACCGATGCTGTTCGGCTTCGCCTCTTCCCATTCTCACTGATTGGGAAGGCGAAACAGTGGTTCTGAACCGTAACAACTTGGCGACTTAGGAGTCATGCTTCAATGCCCTCCTGGCAAAATACTTCCCTTTGGGGAAGACAAGCTCACTGAGGAACCGAATCTCGAGCTTCAAGAAGCTCGCTGATGAGTCCGTGGCGGAGGCATGGGAGAGACTACAAGAGTACATCGCCGCCTGCCCCCATCGTGGTATGGAACAGAGGTTGATAATCCAGAATTTGTTCCACGGACTACACCGGTCCGCGCAAGAACACCTGGATGCAGCCGCTGGAGGATCATTCTTGTCCTTGAGCGTTGCCGCTGCCTGCTCTCTCATCGAGAAGATGGCAAGCAACCAAGGATGGAGAGAGGAGAGGGCGAATAATAAGCCCCGTGGAGTCCACCATATTGACGGCTCCGACATGCTTGCCGCCAAAATGGACCTCCTACTAAAAAAGCTGGAGGGTGCTCCTGAAGCTGTGCCGGTCCAGGCACTGGATTCTCGCATAACTTGTGAGCATTGTGGGAATACTGGCCACACGGGGAACAGCTGCCCCAAAAATGGATCGGAGGATGTTAACTTCATCAACAACAATGGCTTCAGCAACGGGCCACGTCCTCAACCAGGATGGAATTCACGACCTAACTTACCTTTCGCTGGTCAAGGTATGTCTTCTAACAGTTCTCAGCAGTTCAATAAAAATCCTTTCGATCAAAAAGTTGTGAACGATAGCATTAGTAAGAAGTTCCATGCGAATGATAGAGTTCTTGAATCTTTGTCAACTCAAATGGAAACTCTGAATAGTGCCATGAAGAACCAGCTGAGCTTTAATAAAATGCTAGAAACTCAGATAGCTCAGCTTGCCGCCGCTCTACCTAGCCCTACTTCGGGGAAGCTTCCGGGGCAGCCCGAGCCACGCTCGAAGGAACATATAAATGCTGTAACCACTGGGGTGGAAGGTCTACACAAGACCCCCCACATCCTAGAGCTGTAGGAAAAGAACAGGGAAAGCGGGCCGCACCAGAGGAGGAAGATGAGGTGGTTCGTGAACCACCACCGGTGAAGGAAGCACCAAAGTCAGCTCCACACGAGTTCTATGACAGCACAGTGCTCCCTTTTCCCCAAAGGCAGAAGAAGGCCTCGGTCGACGATCAGTTCGGCAAGTTTGTTGAGGTAATCAAGAAATTATATGTCAATATTCCATTGCTAGATGCGATGCAGGTACCTACGTATGCTAAGTACTTGAAGGACATCCTCAACAACAAAAAGCCGCTACCATCGACCGAAGTTGTGCACCTCATGGAGGAGTGTAGCGCTGCTATACTCAATCAGCCGCCTGAAAAGAAGAAGGATCCTGGGAACCCCTCCATATTATGCTCAATCGGGACCCAGAATTTTGATCAAGCTCTCTGTGATCTGGGAGCAAGTGTCAGCGTCATGCCCAAGGTAGTCTTTGATAAACTTACGCATGCTACACTTGCCCCCACTGCTATGTGCCTGCAGCTAGCGGATCAATCGATTTGCTACCCCGTCGGGATCGCCGAAGATGTCCCGATGAAAATCTGGAACTTCGTCATCCCGGTGGATTTCGTAGTGCTAGACATGGAGGTAGACACGAAGACACCGCTCATCCTTAGGCGACCATTCCTAAGCACCACTGAGGCCAACATTGATGTTGGAGCTGGAGAAGTCCACCTCAACATCAATGGTAGATGAGAGATGTTCGCCTTCAAACCGAAGGTCGAACAGTGCCGACAGGTAAAAACTTTCAAATTTAAGTGTCAGGCACCCCGGGAAACACCAAGAGAGAAGATCGAGCTTTCACCAAGCAAGCCGAAAATGGACTCTCTCCTCGTAGCCATGGAAAAGCTCTTATACGATGGAGAAGCCCGCAAGCTCAAAGCCGATCGCAGAACCGAGTCACTAAGACGTGCCTCACTGGCCCAGCCGCCGACAAAGGACTCAGGAGGCAAAGCTCCTGAGACAAAGGTCACCGCCAAGGCAACGAACACATCTCAAGAATGGTGGAAGAAAGAGAAAACGCCAAAAGCCCAACCAGAGAAGAAGACTAAAACTCAGAAACAAAAAGCTGTGGCAACCAAGAAGGTTTGGCGAGCTAAAGTTGCAGCACAGACGGCCGCTAAGTCTCCGTCAAGCACTGACACCGAACCCAAGGTATGACTTGCCCTCACCAGGAGGTAAACTGGCCTTATCCTCTACTGCATATTTAATTTTCCACGTTATATTTTTCTTATCTTTCATGCACTTACTTTGAATTTCACCATTGTATGTTTAAATTTTATCAAAATTTTTGCTTAAGTTTGCATTTAGTTAGTTCTATTTTGCGAAAAAAATATATATCTTTGGAGCCGCCTGGCCCCACCATCTTTGGAGCCGCCTGGCCCCACCAGGGGCCAGCCGGCCCTGCGCGCTCCACTGCCAGGGGGCACCAGAGCCCGAGCCGTCCGGCCTCTGCACCGAGCCGCCTGGCCCCTCTGCCCTGCGCACCGACGCCGCCTCGCTCCCTCTGCACCGCTCATGTCCCTTCACCACCCACCACCCTACACCCTAGGCCGCCCGGCCTCCTTCTGGCGCCGCCCGGCTTGGCCTCGAGCCGCCCGGCCTGGCCACTGGTCGCCCGGCCTGGTGCTGCCCCATGCTTGCCTCCTCGCGCGCCTATAAATACAAGTGCATGCATGCACTTGCTCCTTACACCGCTCAGCAGCGTGAGCACTCCCTTTCTCCCCCTAAACACACTCTCTTAAGCTCTAGTTAGAAACTTAGTTTTAATTCCAGCACTTAGTTAAAATTTTGCCCAATAAAATAAGTGCTACACCCTCGGTTTTTGGACGTTTTGTGGAGGCTCTGCCCCGCTAGGACGACTAACTCTTGGACGACTGACTTCTGGATAACTAACCACTAACGCTAATACTTGTGTCTGCTTTGTCCCTTGTGTAGTATATTGTCTATTTTTGCAGGATGTCTTCTTTCTTCAGGAAAGCGAAGAAGGCCCTGAGCAACACAGGGAAGGGACTGCACCTAAAGTTCCCGTCTTCGTCGGATGAGCGCTCCCACTCTCGTTCACAAAGCGGAAACTCCAGGACCCCAGCAGCATCCGACAGGACTCCCGCAGTGTCCGACAGGATGTCTGTCAGCGGTACACGCAGCCGCCAGGACCAGGAGCAAGATGAAGGAGTTTCTTCTCAGCAACAACCGTAGCGCCGACTGATGAACCTACAGGATATCAACATCCAAGGCGATCAGGAAGCCTATGTGTTACAAGCTCTTACCACCAAGACCTTTGGGAGGATCAAGTGCTTTGACGCTTTCTTCCTCGTCGAGATAGGTATGTTGGACCTGTTTATTAAAGCCTTTGATTAAGTATGTTGGTCAGAATTCTCTAACATTACAGAGGAAGGATCCGTTCTTCTCACACAAGAGTTCCTGATGACTCTCCGCGTGGATAAGCGTACAATAGGTACGTTTATAAATTTTCGCATGTTCAATACTGAATTCTCTGTCTACCCGCGGCAGTTTGCCGACCTCCTGGATTTTCACTCCAACTGTTCGTTGAGTGACCCTGCCGGGTATGACATGAAATCTTTTTGGGTAGAAATATGTGGAGCGTACAGGAAGGGGAAACACAGCACCACCAAAATTCACAATCCCACTCTGAGACTCTTAGCTCGCTGGGTCTTGCTCATCGTCTTTTCAAGAGGCAAGGTTCGTTGTGCACCCGACGAAGACCTCAAGTGCCTCTATGCCATGGTAAAAAAGAAGCGCTATGCTTCGGTCCTCGACATTGTCCACCATTGGATGGGTATGAGAGCGACCAACACCCCTATAAGCATCACTTCCTTTGTCACCAGGATAGCAGCCAACTTGGGCCTCCTAGAGAATGCCCAACTTGACTACCTTCCCGACGACACATCACACTATGTGGGGGAGCAGCACTTTGTCCAGGCACATTTCATGAGGCGAGACGTCGCAACCAGGAGACTGATCATGACATGGTTCAAGCATAGCCTTGAGCTGCCGCTTCCAGCACCGCAGTTCGACATATACACCATCAGGAGCCTAACCATACAGCTAGATGTGGAGGCACCACGCCAAAGCATCGGCGGCGTCATGACCAGAGCCCAGCGACGGTGAGCGGAGGAGTCACACCACAAAGCCCGAGCCATCCTGGTACTTCTCTAGTACTGGTGGCGAGAGTTCCTACCAGCCTTCCCATAGTACACAACACTACGAAGGCGGTAGTGCATCACGTGTGCTCAGTAGAGACCTAGGTCACTCTGCTTCAGCCCGGTACCACACACCTAACGTGGCCGACATCAACTCCGCAATGGGGGGGATGAACTTGCGCCAGTACGATCAGAGGCTGTATCAGCAGGTAGGTGACATCTATGTCACACCCTGGTTTTAAAAAGACAAACCAGAGCAAACCTATATGTGTGCCAGGATCTAATCTCACACATATAGAGACAATAAACAGTGATATCACAGAACATGCTTTAATATATATCATTAAACAACATTTACATTAAGACATTAAGGGCCCGTTTGGAACGCAGGAATTTCACAGGAATTGTACAGGAATTTCACAGGAAACAGTTTAATTTCACAGGAAAAACGCAGGAATGGGGAAAAATTCCCACATTCCAAACAGGCCTTAAGTCTTTAACACAGAGTAGCGGAAGCGTAACTAAATCTTCGAGGCATCCACAGGGAAACCGACTGGGGGTCGCACGCCTAGAACTACATGATCCTTCATTTGTACTCCTTCAGACCTTCATCTTTCTGAGCAGCGGTTGGATTTTCCCCCAACAAGGAATAAATATAAAGAAACAAGCGTGAATACAGAATACCAAACAAATATAACATAAACCATGAGGCTCTATGGTTAGTTGACAAACTGCATAAGCTTTTAATTTAAAACTTTTTATTAAGGCCTAATTACTATGAATTAATAACAAAACCATTGTCCCAAAAGATATTGCATAGGAATTAAACAAGATTAAACAGATATAACTATTATCAAAACCATAACCATAACCAAGTGACCTCAGCCAAGGGTCCTTCTAATCACTGGGAAGGGTCTGGGCCGCTCATAACCGTGAGCACGGCTAACATGTTAGTTTTACACTCTCGAGAGGTTATACATCTTTACCCACAAGCCGTGAGCTACGCTTGGAGTTCATCACATTACCGGAGATGAGATGACTAGCAAGCGCACTACGAAGCCTTTACAAAGATTGCGTTAGTAAGGTGTAACCGCTAAGGTTTTAGGGTCGCAACGGTGGTGTCCGCCTCCAAAGGGAGAAGCACATACATATAACGTAAAGCATAAGTTACTCTCAAACCAAAACAACCTAATTAGTCAGCTAAGTCCGTCCCATTCCAGCCTTGTGGTGGCACTGTTGTCCCAGGTGGTCGCATTGTGATTCGGTCCTTAGGGAGAGAACTAGCAAAAGCACACGAGCACATTGCTCAAGCTCCCTAAACCATGTTGCTAAAAAAACCATATTAAAATGGACATGAACCGATTAGAGTCAAGCCCAATAATTAATTGCATAGGATTATTAATCAAAATTAAATTAACAAAAGATGTGAGTTTGCGCAGCACCTAGTACAACTTAACCATATGTATCTCAGAAGGTAAAATATATAAGGATAAAAGTAGCTAGGTAAACCTTACAGGCATATAAATTAAAATGCACATACAGTAAATAAAAAATGTTATTAGGTACTGTTTATGTTATACTTGCCTTTCTCAAAATTTATTCCTTGCTGCTGCTCAGAGGCTTCTGGAGGTTGCTCTTCGAACTCAACAGCAGATCAACGTCTACACACAATACACGGCACCAAACAAACATTCACATGATCACACATGCAAGCAAACAAATGCAAAAGGTAAGAAACAGTACATCATGACATAAAAATAGAACATAAAACGCATGTTAAACTAATCTATGTACTGCTATGAACATATGAGCGCAAGAATCACTCTAATCTGATCTAAAACGTGAAAGTTATGAGCATTTGAAGGTGTAGGGGACCAATCTACGAGGAATAAAGGATGAATATGTAAAGTTGCAGAGAGGATGAGAGAGTGTGAGAGAGCTCACAAATGGAGGCATCGCTAGAGGTGACGAATAATGTGGCGTTGATGACGCAGCAATGGATCTTTCAAAAGAAGATCAGCACGGCGTAGAAAATGAAGAAAAAAACACCTTAGTAAAAGTTTAGATTTCACTAGAGATGAACGAATATGAATTAATTGCTCATCAAAGTTGAATAAGAATATAGGTAGGATAGAAACACTTAACCGAAGAAAAGAAACTTGTAGATTTACGGTGAATCAAAGATCTCCTCATCAAACCAAGGACAGTAAGATGAAGAGGCGAGCAGATTGCCGCAGTTGAGGCGCAGCACCCGGCGGTGTGCCCAAAATATGAGGGATGGGGGAAAATACCTTAGGGTTCCTAAACTAGGGGCCCCAGCAAAGGAGTCTTTGGTGCACTTATTCACTTAGGGGTGGTCCAAATATATAGGGTTGTGAACCCTTCACTTTTCCATCAAAAAGCATGGTGGGACAAATCTGGGCAGAAGTGGATAGCAGTATTGTTTCTCGAATTCGCGTCGATCCAGAAGGACTTTTGACGTGATTCCACTGGGTTGGAAAGGGCCCGTCGTTAGCTTTCCGAAAAGTATGGAACAGCCCAAACGGATTCCGTATGAGGGAGATATGGCCCAAACGGTGCAGCATGGTGCTGGTGGATGAAGTGGCTCGGGAATTAAATGGGCCTTGGCCCAAAAATATCCCAAATGCTCCAAAAATTATAGGAAAATTCTATAAATGTTTTTGGACCCAGTGAACTCAAATAAAATGTTTAGAGATCATAAAAAGCTTGGAAAGAGTCTCCAAATGAATTCGGAAAATTCTCAGAATCAACATGATGATGACGAAACGCATTTAGAGAGGTTGTCACGGTCAAAACACTAAGCATGCCAACTTGGTATGGTGGGATGAGATGATCGACAGGATTGGAACGACAAGTAGAAGGATAAAGCATGATGAGCAGGCCTCGCATGACAAAGAAAAGAGTGGGAAGGGAGACTAACTCAATCATGGTGGTTCCACTTGATGTTGACAAGAAGGGTGATAAGGCCACTGGTCAGGAAAGAGAGAGAAACAATGGGGAGCTGAGTCGCTTGGTGATGGGGTGGAAAGCTATGTTGTTTGGCCTAGGTGGGAGAGAAGAAGAGGGCGAGGATAGGTGGGCAATTCCAACTCCCGAAAAAGAGAATGGAGTAAGAGAGCAAAAGGCGGTAGGCCGAGCCCAGAAGGAGAATGAGGGCTGGACCAAAAGCGATGGTGAAGAGACAAGGGGATTTTTTTTGGACTCTTTTACTTGAAGGGTTAAATACTATAAATTCAAATAGAATTTGAATTTGAGTCCTTAAGCAACCACTCAACATAAAACCGATGCAATGACATGAATACAACAACAAGTTGGCCTAAATTCATTTTATTTACATTATAGAATCATTTAAATGCTCATTCTAAACACAAAAAATCCTCAATAAATTAAGAAAGCATTTTATTTATTTTAAATTCTAAAAATGAAATTTAGGGTGTTACAATCTACCAATGCACGGAAGAGATGAGTTAACGGCTCTAAAACAACGCGGAGATGCTTCAGAACCTAAACGAGCAAGTTGGAGCCGGCTTTCTCAATGCTCAGAACTTCTACAACTACTACTACAAAAACCCCTAGCTTCATTGAAGCTTGGGGGGATGGTAGACCGTTATGAGCATACCTCCTCGTACCTGTGTCTTCTCAGAGTATGGTGTCCCCGTCTCTTGTCCTTGTCTCCTCCTATGTGCACCAGCAGTACCCCGTCCGACCAAGCAGCAGCATCATCCGTCCTACCAGTATCAGCAGTACCTCGTCCGACCGAGTAGCAGCATCACCGTCCTACCAAGGTAAGTACTTTTAATAATGTTTTTATTTATTTCCCTTTTTATTGCTTTATCTAAAAAAAGAAAGAAAAAAGTATCAATAAAAATAACTCCCAACTTTGATGCATATATCTTCCATATGGAAATGATGAATAGTTGCTCTATTATGCTCATGCTTAGTTGTTTATGCACGATCTACACTTAGCTTAATTTCGAGCTTGTGTGTATATGTTGAAAACTTGATCTTGTACTTAGTAGATGCCATTTGCATAACCTTGTCTAAGTTGTGAGAAATGATATGGCTAAGCACTAGGTTTTTCTCCACATGTCCCTAGTAAAATGAACATCTCAGGTTTATTCTTTTGAAATGAAATGAAGTTCCCCCATCGGTTTTGAACACCTACCAGATCCAAATATATTGAAATATCTAAGCCTAGCTTGATTAAGCTGCTTAAAGTTGTTTTGACCTTTGTCAAATTTTGAGTCTCTTAGAATGGAAACATCTCTATCTTGTGAATTGTTGGAGCAAAAAAAAAAAAAATCCACCTCCACAAATGCATTTACCTATCCTGGGTATGCATCCACATATATCTCCAAAATAATACCCTTAGCCTTACTCCTTCCAATCAAAAAGAGGTAGAGTATGGAGCCAAAAAAAATATGAGAAAAAGAAAAGCATGCTAGTTAAGCATGGCAAAAATATGAGAAAAAGATAAGTATGCTAGTCAAGCATGGCAAAAAGAGAGAAAAATACAAAAAGGCTCCATATTCATACCTATCAATCAAAAAGGAGAAGGAAAGGAAACAAGGAGATTCATCCATCCACCCACCAAATAAAGCTCCAACAATGAACAAGGCTAGATGATGTAGTACATTTCTTTGGTCCAATCTTTGGTTTTGCAAAACAAACAATTTAAGTAAGCTAAGTTCTTCCATGACCCTGAGCTCCACATAAGCCTTAGTATAGGAAGTTCTTAGCCATGCTCTTGGCTTCAAATGGTGAGGATACACTTTGAGTGATCAAGAGTTCCTTTGGGGAAACTTGTTTTCTTTTGAAAAATCTTTAAAAACACCTCAGATGGAATCTCAAAAGACATGCTTGGAGCAGAACCTGCAGCTAGGTCATTCTTGGCTTTACTCCTATTTATGAGCATCGATATTGCAACAACTCATGATCCATAACCCATCTTGGCTTTACTCGAGGACGAGCAAAGGTCTAAGCTTGGGGAGGTGTTGACGGTCGTTATTGCACTACCAATGACCATCAACTAACCACAAACATGGAGGAAAATATGTCAAAGTATGGATAAATCTGTGCTACTAACACATTTCCACAAGTTGTGTTGAGTATTTGATTGTATGTATAAAGATCAGCAGAAAACAGGCAAATTTGGCTAAGTCACAGGATCACTGGCCAGTGGGCCAGGCCGCCCGGCTCCAAGCCAGGCCGCCTAGCACCACTCCAAGCCGCCCGGCCTGACTCAGGAGCCAAATCAGCTCATCTTCGACCTATATGTGCATAAATGATGTGTCAACACACTTGTGAAGTCCAAATGCCGAATGCACCATGTCAAGTACCGAAAGGCTCCACCTCATTGATCCAAGCACTTGGATTGGTGAAGTCAGCAATCCGCAAGACTTCAATCCTGCGGCTAAGGAAGAAACACAAGTGAGATCAACGGTTGAAAGGAAAACACACTTGTAACCGCCATAACCGCCATGCAACCGACTTGGGGAGTCAAGATGGACCATAGGATGAAGAATGGCGGTGGATCCAATGGCTGGCCAGGCCGCCTGCCCTGGGGGGGCCGCCCGGCTCCCTACCAGGCCGCCCGGCCTGCCACCTGTCCCCTTAACCTCACTTGGTGAATATAAATACCCCCTAGCTCTCATTTGTAGAGTGTGGAAGTTGAGTAGCTCATACTATCGTTTAGTCTAGTAGCACTAGGTTAGTCCTGGGAGTTAGAGTTGAGTCTGAGCTTTTGCCTCAGGGATTCCAGAGTCTTCTTCGAGTCTCGGTAAAGCTCTTGTATCTTTCTATCTTTTGTACTCGTTACACCAGTATAATATTTATCATTGCTCTATCTTTTATTATACTTTACTTTACTTCTTAACTCTTGCCTAGTATGGTGTACCTTTATTGCACACTAGATCCAAGGCTTAGGTTTGTGTTGTTCTTAAGTTATCTGAATCCTGTTGGACTTGCCGGTGCTATAAGCTTGTCTTAGGCTTTTGATCTAAGATTAAGTTAGTTCTCACCCTCTGATCAAGGAAGAGATTTAGTTTTCAAGTTCTCACTTGAACACTGGTATAGCGTGCCATCTTACCCACGCAGATCTGGTCGGTAGCCTCTCTAGGTGACATCTCTAGAGGTCTCAGTAATCCACCCCGTCGTTCGGTAAGCCCGTAGGCGTTAGCCGGGTCTCCTTCGGAGGTCTACTATCTACCCCTTGACCCCTCGAGGTGCCGGAATTTCGCTCGATGCAAGATCCTAGCTTGTATCCAGTTCACTTAGTTCAACCGCGAATACTCCTCTGCAGCGGTTAAGTAGTCGAGTTTGGAAATCTAATCTCACTCGTTGTCCTTCTAGGCAACTACCTAGTGTTAGGCTTCTTTAGTCCCTGTTTTACTCTTCCCACCATACACTATCTTTATATCTTACCCCGTTGTAAGTTTAGTTGGTACTTTATCTAAGTTATAGTACTGCTTGAAAGTTCGACATTCCATTCCACCTATTAGCCCTTGCTTCTCTGTGGATTTTTATGATAGTCGGAATACTCTGAGTGAAAAAGCTACAGCGAATCTCCATGCGCTTGCGGAGTAAAATCTGTTACGCTAAGATACGTCAACAGACATCTCCAAGACCGAAGCCATTTTTGATTTGTTGCTCAAGAAGAAACATTTGGTACCAATAGCCGGGCATCAGACGCCCACGGCCGAAGAGATATGTGGCCGTAAGTACTGCAAATAACATAAAAAGCTCGACGGACACAATACAGGTGACTAGAGGATCCTACGATCCGAGATTCAGAGAGCTATTGAGCAGGGAAGACTAGTCTTTGCCCGTGCCCCAATGAAGATTGACACGACGCCTTCCCAGTCAACATTGTCTACACGACCAAGTCACCGCTCGAAGAAGACTACTTGCTGCCTCCCTCTGCTGATCCAACATTCCGAGCATGCCTGGGAGAAGCGATTACTGCAGGCAGGGTTCTATGCCATGCCAATCATGAGCTGTACCCTCATTTGCTCCAAAATGCCACGTTCTCAATCAACATGGTGGGTATGCCTGCGGACGCAAGAGGGAAGGCCAAAGCCGATCCACGCGATAATCTGCCTTTGGAGTTCTGGGCTAAAGAACACACTTCGGCCAGAGCAATTGAAAGAAATCGGTGATTCCGTCCTAATTCGGGGGCGTTGATCGGCATGTACGTGCGCCATCACAGGCGCAACCAGGAGCATCGTCGTGCCAACGAGGAGGAAGACTACCACCGCGAGCGGTGTCGCTATCACGAGGAGCATCATCGCTAATATTCTCGTCCACCTAGACATGAAGAAAGGCACTGGGAGGACCGCCGACGGTACGAGCAACACCGCGACGCCGTCAAGCGCGAGGAACATTGGCGCTGCCCCTACTTCCACTTTTGCTGGAGCCAAGGTAAGGACAGGCTTTCGACCATTGATGATTGCCCAGAATGTTCCAACCGCATGGCTCAGCATGGTAATACGACTGTGCTCGAACGCTTGCGGCGCACGCCATCACCACGCCGTCATCGCGCGCCCTCACTGCATCGTGGATGTGATCCTACTCCCTCGCCACGACGGCCTGCGTCTCCACTGCCGAGGCATTGGCCTGCATCTCCACCACCAAGGCGCTTGCCTCCCCCTGTTGAGCAGCACGAGCCCGAGGACGATCGGCGTCGCGCGGAGTACCACTTGCCAAGATGGTGCCTCGAGGGTTTGACCAAATCTCAGAAGCACAGAGTTCAACGTCTATGCAGTCTAGAACAGGTCGAAGAAGAGTACCTTCGGCTACTCAAGAAGGTTGGCGGCGCCATGGAGACCCCAAGTCTACGGACGGAGCGCAACTTCGTCTGGAAGTGCAAGCCGTAGCCCGACGCGGCTGAAACATCAATGAAGCCAACATCGACTGAACCACATAAAGGGGAGTCGAAAGAGGGGTCATCACGAATGGATAGTGATGACCTGTCTAGCGATGAGGAAGACATGGAGGAAGAAGTCACTACAGTGATTAAGAAAGCTACAGTGGGTATCAATATGGTTTTCTACCTCTCAGAAGACTTTCGTCCTCTCAGCAGCGAACAGATGGCCGAGTCCATGGCACAACTCAGTCTCCGCCCCACTGCTGCAATTTTTGAGAAGCTAGTCGACAAGAAATATCGGCACCTCAAGCCTCTCTATGTAAAAGGCTTCATCAATGGCAAACCAGTTGGCGGGATACTTGTCGACGCAGGTGCCACTGTTAACATTATGCTGTACTCCTTGTGCCGCAAAATCGGCAGGTCTGTCGATGATCTTGTGAAGACTAACGTTACCCTCAACGATTTCAAGAGAAATTCATCACAGGTGAAAGGGGTCCTCAATGTCGAACTGACCATTGGCCACAAGACGATGAACACGTCCTTCTTTGTGGTCGATGATCATGGACCCTACTCGGCCCTCCTTGGCCGAGACTGGATTCATGCCAACTGTTGCGTACCCTCCTCAATGCATCAGTGTCTGATCCAATGGGATGGTGACAACATCGAGGTGGTCCCTGCAGATGATTCACACAGCATTGCACAGTCGTCTACATCAGATGAAGCGGAGTGTCCCCCAGGAAGGCAGGAGTTGGAATGGAGCTTCGTTGATGAGGCACAAAATGGGATCACATCGGTTCTAGCAATCGGTATTCCTTTCTAGATGATGAGATAGTATTACCAAGAGTGTCGGCCGATCCACATCGGCTTGTAGATGTTGGTAGGTTGTCTATGGATGTACAGTCTGTGGTGGCCAATCTGTGCAATCGGCCCCAAAAAATTTGTAATCATATTTCATGTGAAACTTCTTGTCTGACCAATCTGCATGATCGGTCTCAAAACATCAGTGTAATTTATGTTGCTTCTAACAAAGATGTTTTGTCATGTGATGATCGATTGTCTGATGATGAGGGGAGACCCAAGATGGCGCCTCCTCACCCGTCCCCAACATCGTCGGAATCTACTCAAGAATTTGCCGAGGAAGGCAAACTCGGCATTGGTTTTACTCCCTCAAATGAGCTTGAAGCATTCGACATCGGTCCAGGTGATCGTCCTAGGCTCACATGGGTTAGTAAAAAGCTCGACCCAGAATTCAAAACCAAGTTGGTAGAATTGCTTAGAGAGTTCCCTGATTGCTTTGCCTGGGAATATCATGAGATGCCTCGCCTTGACCGATCCATTGTCGAACATCGGTTGCCGATCAAGCCTGGGTTTCATCCGTTTGCCCAATATCCCAGGAAGATCTATGTGAAGATCGTGGATATAGTCAAAGAAGAGATAGAAAAGATGATTCATGCTGGGTTTATTCGTCCTTGCCGATATGCCACCTGGATATCGAGCATTGTCCCTGTGTGGAAGAAAAATAGGAAGCTTAGAATATGCATCGACTTCAGAGACTTAAACAGGGCCACGCCAAGAGACGAATATCCAATGCCCATTGTGAATCGCTTGTTGATGCTGCGGCCGGTCACAAAATGATGAGCTTTCTTGATGGTAATGCCGGATATAATCATATCTTTATGGCCGAAGAGGATATCTATAAAATAGCTTTTTGTTGCCCACAAGGCTTGTTCGAATTTGTTGTTATGACCTTCGGCTTGCGTAATGCCAGAGCTACCTACTAACGGGCCATGAATTACATCTCCCACGACTTGATCGGCCGGCTTGTCGAGGTATACATTGATGATGTAGTAGTGAAATCGGTTTTGCAGGAGAACCATTTAGCTGATCTTCGTCAAAGTCCTCGAGCGTACTCGAAAGCACGGCATGCGTATGAACCCTGATAAAGGGTTACGGCTGGCCAATTCTTGGGGTTTATGATACACGAGAGGGGAATAGAAATTGGCTCGAAGAGTAAGCATGCTATCGAGACTATGGTGCCTCCAACAACCAAGAAAGAACTTCAAGAGTTGATCGGCAAGATTAATTATATTAGGAGGTTTATCCCTAATATATCGGCCAGGCTTGAAGCGTTTATGCCATTGATCAGGACGCAGAAGAGCAGTGAATTTATATGGGGGCCTGACCAGCAATTGGCATTTGATAATCTGAAGAAGTATCTGACAGCACCTTCGATGATGGCTCCACCTTGTCTCGACATTCCATTCATCGTCTATTTATCGGCTGATGAGACATCCATCGTGTGGGAGTCATGTATCACCGGGTCCCTCATTACGACTGCTTACGTCACCCCGACAGGTGGGCCGCGTGGTTTGGCTTCGAGCTCAAAGCAGCGGATGGCGTGGATCTCAAGCGAACCACTCGGGCGGCCGCAGATAGGGATCTGTTAGAGTATTTTTCTTGTATTCTCGGGTTACAGCCCCGAAAACAACTCAGCAAGTAAACTTCCGAAGGATCTATTGTAACCCTAGCCCCTCGGCCTATATAAGGGGGGCTAGGGACTACGGGGGAACTCTCTGAAACCCTTTTATTCTCAGCAATACAATCCACCGACCCCCATACAGGACATAGGGTATTACGCTCAGCAGCGGCTTGAACCTGTCTAAACTCGTGTCCCTGCGTTCTGTACACCATTATCGATCTGTTTGCCACCCCTTCCGATCTCAAAACCATCGCAGGTCCTACCCTGTGGTGGGCTACCGGGACTAAACCCCGACAGCTGGCGCGCCAGGTAGGGGCTGGTGTGCAGGATCCCCTGATCGAGATGGGAGTTTTCTTCCACGCTTCCGTCGAGTCACAGCCGGGGGAGATATTCTCCCTCGTCGCGTTCGCCTCCGTCGTCGACAAGCACGGCGGCGTGCACCTGGTCGGAAGCCTACCTAGCCACTGCCGGGGGCGAAGGCGGCACCGTCCTTCAAGGAGGAGACAACGAGCGGCGCTACACCCTCGCGGCAGGCGCGGCTAGGTTCCTCGGCGAGGAATTTGATGAGGCGGCCTCCTCGATGGCCTTCTCTAGCAAGGAGTTGTGCATCGCTGCGATGGGCACCGTCGTGGCGGACTTGCCCGCATCCGTGGCAAAGACGAAGCTACAACAGCTGGCCCTTAAAGGCCTAGGGCTCGGCACGGAAGCACCAAGGGACAACAACCCGCTGGCACCACCACTGCCAGCTGGCGGTGGAGCTCCTGACCTTCACCACACCATCGAGGGCAGAAAAGACCTCCGCCACAAGATCAACTCCAGGCGGCACCAGGCTTGGAGGCAGAACTCGCAAGATGGGCAGATTGGGAGAAGAACTACGGCACGGTATTCCCCCCGTCAGCATTCTAGGGCGGCAACAACGACGACGACCGACTCGGCAAAAGCAGCGCCCTAGCCGAGTACCGCCGCTACGACCCCCTCTGGGACGACCCACCATTCAACAACGAGTACGATGGCATCAAGGCGTTCACCGCCAGGATTACGGCGGTTTCTTCGCCCTCTACGTTCAGGCTCGTCAACATCGATAGATACCACCCCAAGGAGAACCCAGAAGAGTGAGCCCGCCTCTACCGCCAAGGAGTCAAGGTGGCCCATGGCGACTCCGACGTTGCACTAGCCTACGTCCCAATCATGCTAGGGCCAAAGGCTCTACAGTGGCTCCAGAACTTGCCACCCAGCTCCATCTCCAGCTGTCCGCAGTTATGTGAAAAGTTCATCGCCAACTTCCGTGGTACCTACCACCAACCGGCGATAGTGCGGGACCTCACCCACATATGACAAGGGCATCAAGAGACGCTCAAGGAGTACATCCGGCGCTTCTCTGAGCTCCAAAACTAGGTGGCGGACGTCCCTGACCAAACTGTCATCACTGCTTTCAAGGAGGGACTCTAGGACAAACGCCTCCTGGAGAAGCTGGCCCGGAAACTGCCGGACAGCATCGAGTCGCTGTTCAACATCGCCAACAAATACGCTGACGCTCGGGAGGAGATCCAAGACATCCTCACCCACAACAAGGGCGCCCCAGAGCAAAGGCGCGATGATGAAGACTACCGCAATCACCGCCGCGACAACAACGATCGCCGCCGCGACGGCAATGACCGACGTGACTGGCGCCACGACGGCGACAGGCGGCTATGGAAGCGCGGCCCCGAGAACACCGTCAATGAGGTGTGCTTCAGCGGCAAGAGCCCCAAGCAAAGGATGGAAGACATCCTCGACAAGCCCTGCCTGGTCCACCCCAGCGCAAGGCACAGCTACCGCAACTGCAGAGGGCTGCAGTTCCTGCTGCGAAGGGGTTCACTCCCGCCCAAGAAGGGAGACGACAAGGACGACAAGGACGGCGGAAAGAAGCCCGCCGACAGGAACCAGAAGGACTGGGAACCAGGAGCAGACAGCGGCTTCCCGGAAGTCCAGAATGAGGTGGCCATAATCTATGGTGGCCATGGCGCCAAGGAAAGCAAACGCAGGCAGAAGCTGATCGACAGGCAGGTCCTCATGGCAAATAAAGCCACGCCGACCTACTGCTGATCGACAGGCAGGTCCTCATGGCAAACAAAGCCACGCCGACCTACTACCAGGAGTCCCACATGCCCATCAGCTTCAACAGGGATGACCATTGGTGCGACTTCGACGAGCTAGGACGCTACCCCCTCGCCGTAAGCCCGATCGTGCGCTCTTCCATCCTGCACAAGGTCTTGATCGACGGGGGCAGTGGCCTCAACATCTTATTCGAGAAGACGCTCCTAGCACTGGGGCTCAGCGTAGAAGACCTCCAGCAGTCCGATACACCATTCTACAGCATAGTTCCTGGGCGGAGCACACAACCTCTCGAGCACATAACTCTGCCCGTCACCTTCGGCAACAAGGACAACTGGAGAAATGAGTACGTGCGCTTCGAGGTGGCGCATGGACTCATCCTACAATGCCATTTTGGGACGGCCAGCACTCGCCAAGTTCATGGCAATCTGGCACCACTCGTACCTGGTGGTCAAGATGCTAGGCCCCCACAGCGTCATCTCCATTCAGGGCGACTTCAAGGTATCCCACGAGTGCGACCAGGCGGCGCTCGCAGCCTCGGAAGACCTCGAGCACGAAGCAGCTCGGGAGGAGGTCAAGTCCCTTGCCACAAAGACGAACCCGTCCATCCCGGCTACCGAGATTAGCCGGAACGCGATGCAGTCGGCCGTCCCTACCAAGAAAGTCGACCTGGGGCAACCCCAAGAAAACGGCGACCATTGGGGCTAACCTTGACCCCAAATAGGAAGACGAGCTCATCCAGCTCCTACACCGGAACTGGGACATGTTCGCCTGGCAACCATCTGATATGCCTGGCGTTCCCAGGGAGCTGGCCGAGCACAAATTGAAGATCAACCCGGGCGCCAAGCCCGTCAAATAGATGCTACGTCTATTCTCCCACGAGAAGAAGGAGGTGATTAAAGCAGAAATAGCCCGGTTGATAGCAGCCGACTTTATTAGAGAAGTTTTTCACCCAGATTGGGTAGCAAATCCTGTACTTGTAATGAAAAAGAATAAAAACGAGTGGAGGATGTGTGTTGATTATACTGAGCTCAACAAACACTGTCCAAAGGATCCCTTTGGGCTGCCTAGGATAGATCAAGTAGTACACTCCACAGCAGGCTGCGCCCTGCTCTCCTTCCTAGACGGCTATTCAAGATATCATCAGATCGCCCTGGCTCAAGGAGACGAGGAGAAAACCTCATTCATCACCCCTTTTGGGGCTTACTGCTACAAGACCATGTCCTTCGGCCTTAAAAACGCTGGGGCTACGTATACCAGAGGATCATCCAAGCCTGCCTAAGCAAGCAGTGGGGCAGGAACGTCGAAGCTTACATCGACGACGTAGTGATCAAGAGAAAGGACCCGAGTGACTTCATCAAAGACATCGAAGAAACGTTCAGCAGTCTCCAAGTCTACAGATGGAAGCTCAATCCGGAGAAGTATGTGTTCGGTGTACTATTCGGCAAGCTACTAGGCTACATAGTTAGCAACCCTAGCATCGAGGCTAACCCAGAAAAAATCATGGCCATTACGAGCATGCAACCGCTGACTTCCCAGAAGCAAGTCCAGAAGCTAACAGGCAGCATGGCGGCACTCGGCAGATTCATCTCACGACTCGGCGATCGCGGCCTACCATTCTTCAAGATCCTCAAGAAGCTGGACACATTCAAGTGGACGGAGGATGTGCAGAGAGCACTGGATGAACTGAAAGCCTTCCTCTCCACGCCTCCAGTACTGACACTCGAATCAGAGGGCAAGATGGACAGAAGAGAGAAGAATTATACCTATACCTCTCGTGTACCACCCACGTGGTCAGCATGGCACTTGTCGCCGAAAGAACAGACGAAGCGAACGTCCACAAGGTCCAGCTCCCGGTGTACTTCATCACGAAGTGCTCAGCCCATCCAAAATAAGGGAGCAGCAGGGAGAATAGCAAAATGGGCATGCACACTGGGCGCATACGACATTGACTTCAGGCCCAGAAACGCAATAAAATCCCAGGTCCTAGCGGACTTCATCGCCGAATGGACAGAACAATAGGTCCTAGCAAACCCCAAGAAACCACAGCACTGGGTCATGTACTTCGACGGCTCACTCAACCTGGAAGGAGCAGGGGCTGGCGTCCTCTTTATATCCCCAAGGGGTGAGCAACTCAAATATGTCCTCCAGCTGAAGTTCAAGCTCTCCAACAACGCCGCTGAGTACGAAGCCTTAATCCATGGCCTGTGCATAGTAGAGTCTTTGGCTCCTGGTATACGGCGACTCCCAGGTGGTAATCAATCAAATCAATAAAGACTGGAATTGCTCGTCAGAGAAAATGTTGGCCTACTACGCGGAAGTTCGAAAGCTAGAAGGCAAATTCCACGGAATAGAGTTCCATCCACGTGGTCCGGGACAACAATGTGGCGGCTGACATCGTATCGAAGCTGGGTTCCAAACGAGCCGAGGTACCCCCGGACATCTTTGTGCAAGTACTCGAGAAACCAACCGTGGCGGAAGACGGCGACGCAGCTCCAGAACTGCCTAAAGCACCCGATGGCCAAGTCTTGGTGATCGAACCTGACTAGAGAGTGGAGATAACCAAATGCATCAAGTCAGGAAAACTTCCAGAGCCAAAGTCAGCTGGCGACAGAGTGCACAGAAGGAGCAAAAGCTACAACCTGATTTGTGACCAGCTCTACAAATGTGCCGCATCTTCAGGAGCATACCACACAGTGAAGGAATTGACTTACTCAAAGAAATCCACTCAGGGTCATGCGCCAACCACGCAGCTTCAAAAACACTTGTCGGCAAAGCATTCAGATCAGGCTTTTACTGGCCCATAGTGAAGCAAGACGCAGAAGAAATAGTCAGAACCTGCGAAGGATGTCAGTTCTTCGCAAAGCAACAGCACCTGCTAGCATCAGAGTTGCAGAACATCCTAGTCTCCTGGCCGTTCGCATGCTTGGGGCTGGATATGATCGGCCCTTTAGAAAGACAGCAGGAGGATATGACCACGTTCTGGTAGCCATAGACAAATTCACCAACTAGATAGAGTACAAGCCAATCAACAAGCTGACAGCCGCAAAAGCAATCGAGTTCATCCAGGAAATCATGCACAGGTTTGGGTTACCTTCAAAAATCATCACAGACCTGGGAACCAACTTCGCAGCCGGTCAGTTCTTTGACTTGTGCAAAAGCCAAGGCACCCTGGTCCGCTACGCGTCCATTCACCACCCACGAGCAAACGGCCAGGTAGAGCGGGCAAATGGGATGATCCTACACGACCTCAAGCCAACTATCTTTGACCGACTCAAGCCATACGAGGGGAGGTGGCTACAACAACTACCTTACGTAATCTGGGGGCTAAGAACCCATCCGTCGAAGGCCATCGGCAACAACACCCCGTTCTTCATGGTGTACGGGTCCGAAGCAGTCATCCTGGCCGACCTAAAGCATGAGGCTCCGAGAGTAGCATTCAGGGACATACGGGAAGCAGAGCAGTCAAGGACACAGGACGTTGACCTCATCGAGGCCGAACACCTTCACGTCGCCCTCAAAACGGTGAAATACCAGCAGGCTCTGAAGCGGTACTACGACAAAAACGTCAAGCCTGGCTACTACAATGTCGGTGACTTGGTACTCAAGCGCAAAACCTCCTCCGCAGGGCAGTCCAAGATGAGCTCCTCGTGGGAAGGACCCTACATAGTAACAGAGGTGCTGGGCAAGGCAACATTCAAGTTAGCTGAGCCAGAGGGCAGAGAACTCCCAGGCACCTGCAGCGATTTTACCCATAGTCAGAGTGGTACTTCGCAGTCAGATCTGAGTGCTCGCACTCAGCATGTACGGGCCGAGCAACCTGAACGCTCATTTTCCGGCGATAACCAAGCCGAGTACGGCCTCTGCGGCCCATATTTAATAGTACCAATGGTATTCCGCTCACACACTTCTTGCATCATGTAATTAAGTTACATAACAATGCAGCACGCGACAAATTACTCCGCAATAACTAGCTACCAATGGCAACAACCAAGCCGAACTAGTCGAGTCCCCACCTTAAAACACCACCCGGCGACAACCAAGCCGTGGACAAGGCATGAGTAACGCGCTCTAACCAGCAACAACCAAGCTGCCTAAAGAGCACTCGCTATAAAAGCGCCACCCTACTATACTACCCAGTGACAACCAAGCTGCGGAAAGGGCTAAAAGAAAGAACTCTTACATCTAGAGACAATCAAGCTGCGAAGAGAGTATGAAAATCATCCAGGTTCTTGCATCCGGTGACAACCAAACCGCGAAAAGAACACAAACAAAATACTCTAACCAGCCTACGCACGGCTGCCCAAAGAGTTGTACTACCAAATTTATAAATACAGGTCACCATCAGCGGAACCATAAGTATCACTGGCTAACCATCAAGCCTTCCAGGCGACTACTCCCAGGGGCTAATCATCCGTCTCTCAACTAAACACAAACTCATAGGCCTTGGCGGCAGCTTCTCCAACAGGGCGCGCAGCCTCCTGGTAGCTGGCAAACGCCTCTTGAGAAGTCCCATCCTTGGGCCCAGAAGCAACAGCATTCAGATCGGCCTCGGCGTCCTAGATGGATTCCTTAAAAATGTCCTCAGCCCTGGTCAGCGCCGTGGCTAATCTCTCCTCCATGGGACGCGTCACTTCTTCAGGGGCTATCATATCGACAAGAGCCTTGACACCAGTCTCCAGAGTATCATATCGGCGCTGCAGCTGGCTGCACAAGATTCCCTGTTGCCCAAGCTCCACCAGGTCAGACGCATGCTGCTCAGAAAGTCATGTAACCTACGCGTCTAGCACATCGAGCTTGGCCCCCGCCTGATCCCACACCTTCCGAAGCTCGTCGGCATTCTTCTCATGGTGCGACCTTTCTTCAAGAGCTCGCGCCTGACCGTTTCTCAAATAAAGACTGGGCACCAGCAAGCAACTTGTACGACATTTCAAGATCTTTTGCAGTTACCTTGTAAGCGGCCTTCTGGGATACCAACTCTCCTTTCAGCTTCAGTGCTTCAGCTTCCACAACGTTCTTCTCCCCCCTGAGGGCCTCAAGCTCAGCCTTCTGTGCCGCCACGACTGCTGCGATCTTCTCAGCTAGTTCCGCTGAGAGCAAGATGAGCCAGCAAAGAATTTACCTTAAGAAACAGGCCATCAGGGGGCAACAGTCAACCAGCGACACAACAGGCTTACCTTCCTTCTCCTGCTCCAGGGCAGCCAGACGCCTCTTCAGTTCAGTATTTTCTGCATATATCTGATACAATTCCTGGAAGCAAGCCTGTCCATTTGTACGGGAGTAAACTAGCGAATTCCAGATTACAAAAGGAGGACCACCTAAGTTAGCGCTGCAACAATGCTCTTACCGGCATATCGCTGATCAGCACGAGGCTCACGTCGGTCAACCCTCGCACCATCAGCCCGAGGGGAGTCCCTGCAGCAGCAACGGCGGGAGACAACTCGGGCTCACACTGGGGCTAGTCCGGAGCATCGGGCATCCCTGAGGTACCCACCGCGTCGGGGCATCCTTGTCGGCACAGTGAGCTTTCACGCTCCCGTCCGCCGTTAGTAGGAGCGGCGGCACCCAATGTAGCCACAGCATCAGGCAAGCTGGCACTGGAAGATTGAGGAACGTCTTTCCATGGAGAAGTTGCTTGCTTTCGACCCTTGTCAGCTTCAGGGGGCGGCGTCACACCTCTACTCCCTGCCCCGCGGGTCGCAATCTCAGCAGCTCTGGCAAACAGAAAACACAATTTAAGCCAGAATACATAGCAAGGAACAAGAAACAACTTGGAGCTGCAAAACTCACAATGGAAGCCTTATCTGTTTCTTCACAACTCTGACTATGGGCTTGCTGCAACCATGGTCAGGGCCACCGGAAGCTCTGGGCTTGCTCATCGCCGCAGTACATTTCGACAACCCAAGATGCTCTCAGCTGCACAGGGACTCACCGTCAGATGATTCATTCTCCTCGGCAGCTGGGTCAACCAGCACCAGGCCCTGGCCCAATGAGGACGCGGAACGTTTCCGGGTGGCCTGGCGTGTATGACGACGCCCCGCGTCAGCATCACCCGGAGCATCGACCTCCGGAACAGGATCCTTGACCGATCTCTCATCCTCACCAATCACACAATAGAAATCTAGAGGCACCTTACCCAGTGATGATTCTGCAGGATCAGGCCCGGTGTACTCCTCTCCTGGGGTAATTTTTCCCTGCAATGCCAACCCTTCTGGGTATGGAGGTTTAGAGAAGTACTTGAAGCACACCGCCTACGCAACAAGAGAGCAAACAACCCTGCTCATACGATCAGGAAGGTCAATCATGATGCGGACGTAGTGAACGATTCAGAAAAGAAGAGTCAGTTACCTCGTTAGGTGGAGCATAAACATAATAAGAGCGAGGGCTCCCGTGATTAGTGATCCGTCCGGTAAAGAAACTTCTGATGCGGATCTTGATCTCGTCTCGACTGACGGTGCGGTTCATCTCCCTGGTAGGGTCGTCTTCCCCCTGATAAAAACACGTCGGATGCACTCTGTCCTTCAGCAACTGGATGTTGTGGAATACAAAATCAATGGCCACAGCCATAGCAGTCAGACCCCTTTTCTTCAGATCAGCGATTCTTTCAAGCAATATCTGAACATCCTTCATCTCCGCATCGGGCAAAGCCTCCTGCCAACTATCCCTACCTGGGGGCACACAACCAGAGTTAGCAAGGACTGAATTCTCAACATTCTCCATTACGAACCACTAGTCAGTCCAGAATTTGTTGGAAGTCAGCAGAGGGAGGTCCAGGTAGTGCTGCTTCATGCTATCCCGCAGTTGAAAGCCCGTTCCCCCAACATACACAGCTTGCCCATCTCTAGTATGACGCTTGCAAAAATAAAGGTACCGCCAAAGGTTGAAATGCGGCGGAATGCCCAGATACCCCTCACACAGATGAACAAACACCGCCAGTTGTGTGATAGAATTTGGGTTCAAATTGGGAAGCTCTAGACGGTAATAATGCCCCGCAGGAAGAAGCAGATGGGGAGACTAAGCCCACGGTAGAAGTACCAAGTGAACACTGGGGTGTTATGAGGATTTACCTTTGGGAACACGCGCCCCCACCTGTGTCTCCCAAAGATCGGTGGACTTCGCCGGAAGCAGACCTATCCCTTGCAGTTCTTCCAGGCAAAAATCATCCATCGTTGTGGCGGCCCACACAGCCATTGGATCTTGGGGCTCCCCTGGCGCTCCCGTGCTAGAGGACCCTTGGCCGCCAGGGATGATGGCCTTGGAGTCTCGTTTCGGTGCCATGCCCCCCAGATTATGGTTCGGCACTCTCGATTTCAAGCGCATCAACTTGGGCGGCGCGGAAAAGGAATGGGATTCGTGAATGGCTAGACGCGGCAAAACCCTAGCAGATTTGGGGAAGAAGGCGATTGAATAAGGCAAACGGTAAACGCGGCTCCACTTCTTGAAGCGTGCGACTCGCCGTTAAAACCACATATGGAGTTAACGTCACACCCCCAGCAGAGTGTGGTGCTAAGGATCCGACAGCACCACTCGGACAAAATACCACTCGGCGAGCACTTCTTCGCTCTCGACCACACAGGGACTCGGCCCTCCTAACAGAGTGCCCTAGGGGTTGTCATCTGTTCGGCCAGCGCTGCAGGGACTCGGCTCTCCTAACCGAGTGCCCTAGGGGCTGTCATCCGTTCGGCCAGCCCTACAGGGGCTCGGCTCTCCTAAGCTGAGTGCCCTAGGGGTCGTCGTTCGTGCTTTTGATCAAGGATAGAGGAACTCTCACTCAGTACTACAGATCACACGGGCGGTCCACTCGGATCAATCGAACGAACGTATAGAAGATGCTCTGTTTCAAAGAGAAGCAAAGAACGCAACAAACAAACATCAAGAAGCAAGGAAATTTGCTCATGGAGAAAAAGCAACAGAAAGCAAAGATAGTTCAATTTGATTGCAGGCATAAGAAGTTCATTAATTACAATAATATTGGTTGTGAGGTCCCCTCGCATTCTACAGCGACCTACTCAGCCTCGCTACACGGCCATTGGGGACCTCGCCGGGCCTAATGCTTGGGGATGATGCCATGACGCGGCGGCGCTTGAGGTTTTGCGGTGCCGCAGGAGGGCCGCCGTCATCCTCATCGTCGTCGGAGCTGTTGCTGCTCTCATCGTCGCTGCTACCGTCGTCGCTGTCCTCGTCGCTGTCGTCTCTGTCGTCACCGCTATCAACGTCGGCCTCGCCGCCGTCGTCGTCGTCGCCACCCGCAGCGACAGCGTTAGCGCTACTGTCGCCATCGCCGGCCCCACCTCCGCCCGCGCCGTCAACAGGCACTTCGACGCGGTTCATGCCGGCTGCTCCTCTGCCAGAGCCATCCCCGTCGTCTTCGCCGCCGCCCCCGCCGCCGCCCCCTTCGCCGTCCTTCTCGTCCTCATCGTCGTTGCCCTCCGGCTCGTCTTCCTCGGTGCTGCTGTCGTTCGAGCCACTGAGGCCGGGGTGCTCAGTGCCCCAGCGAATGGCGCGCTCCTCGTGTTGTAGCCCTCGGAGTTGGTCTCCTCCGGCTCCTCCTACGCGTCCCAGTCTGACGAGAGGGGCTCGCTGTCGCTACTGCTGGGCTCCGAGGTGGGCCCGTCGTCGTCGACAGCCCATATTTCGAGGCTTTCGTTGAGATGCGTTGGATCGGGGACGGTCTCATCCCTTCTTTTTATAACATTGAAGCGCGGTGGTTCGACTTCTGCACAGTATGGATTCGGAGAAGAGCGTCGTTCCGCTTTCCAGGTGCAGTACGTGGCACTTTCCTGATGGGTGTTGTTTCAGGAAAGTAAATCCAGCAGAGATCGTGTTCATACCAGTTCCAGCTTTCGGGTGAATGCGACGCTTCGAATTCTTGGCAGTTTGTGGGTTCGTATTAGGGGCACTCGGACGAAACCACTCGGATCCAAGGCAAAATATTGGCAGATATCAACCACTCTGAACAAGCTCCAAGACGCATCTCCGATACATCTTCAATCTTGGGGGCTACGGGAGTGGTCAGGAAAGGCATTTCTGAAAATTTTACGGCAGGCTCGGAACGGTATTTTTGAAAGCTTCAGGCCTATTGAAACTCAAGTCGATCTAAATCTTGGGGGCTACTCCATACGGAGTCCATCTCGTGATGGTCTCCGTAGAATGTCTAACGGCGTGACTCCATGATAACCTTCAAGACGATTTCTACAAAATCATCGTGAAGCTTAAGGGCTTGTGGGAGTCATGTATCACCGGGTCCCTCATGACGACGGCTTACGTCACCCCGACAGGTAGTGGATGGCGTGGAGCTCAAGCGAACCACTTGCGCGGCCGCAGATAGGGATCTGTTAGAGTATTTTTCCTGTAATCTCGGGTTACAGCCCCGAAAACCTCTCGGCAAGTAAACTTCGAAGGATCTGTTGTAACCCTAGCCCCTCGGCCTATATAAGGGGGGCTAGGGACTACGGGGGAACTCTCTGAAACCCTTGTATTCTCAGCAATACAATCCACCGACCCCCATATAGGACGTAGGGTATTACGCTCAGTAGCGGCCCGAACCTATCTAAACTCGTGTCCCTACGTTCTGTACACCATTATCGATCTGCTTGCCACCCCTTCCGATCGTGAAACCATCGTAGGTCCTACCCTGTGGTGGGCTGCCCGGACTAAACCCCGACACATTGGCTCCGTTCTGATTCAGGAAGTTGATGGGAGGGAGTGCGTTGTCTACTACCTCAGCCGACGACTGCTCAACGCGGAGACCAGGTATTCCGAGATGGAGCGTTTATGCTTATGTTTATACTTTACATGTACCAAATTATGGCATTATTTGCTCAACGCTGAAGCATATGCTGTCAACCCCAATTCTCAAAGAGAGGCTCGGCAAATTGATGTTTGCTCTATCAGTATTTGATATCAGGTACAAGCCGGCCAAGGCTGTCAAGGGCCAAGCATTAGCCGATCTTATCACTGAACGATCGGCTCCGCAATACTGTTTCGTCGGCATATCATCTTGGGCTTTATTTTTTGACGGGTCCACGTGTGATGCTAGCTATGGCATTGGACTTCTTATTGTTTCCCCTCAGGGGGCACAGTTTGAATTTGCTTTTCGCTTTAGCGAGCGGCGCACTAACAACTAGACAGAATATGAAGCTCTGTGCAATGGTCTTGAATTGCTACTAGAAGCTCGCGCCAAAGCAGTAGAAGCCTTTGGCAATTCTAGGGTTTCCATTAACCAGTCAACGGAGGATTTCAATTGTGCAAGCAATTTGTTATATCCTTACCTCCTATGTTGTCAAGACTTAATGGCAAAATTCAGATATGTCCAGTCAAAATGGATACCGAGAGAAGACAATGTAGAGGCCAATAAATTAGCACAAATGGCTTTTGGCTAGCAGATCAAGACGATGATGTTCGTGTCGACATCTTGCAGATAACTACAGTCGATTGGAGAGCCGATCTCCTCAATTACTTGAGGGATCAGGCTCGGGGAGGCAGATAAGAAGACAAGGCATCGTGCTTTGAAACACGTGCTTATTGGCGATGAACTTTACTTCCAAACCATAGAAGGGATGTTGCTAAAGTGCCTGGGACCGTCAGAAGCGCTTGGAGTTATGCACGATGTTCATGAAGGGGCATGCAGAACCCATCAATCAGCACATAAAATGATGTGGCTGATCAGAAAGTCGGGGTATTAATGGCCAACCATGTTAGAGGATTGCTTCAAGTATTACAAAGGTTGTCAAGATTGTCAGAAATTTGGAGCTGTCCAGATGGCCCCAACTGGGCCATTGAATCCTATCGTCAAACCATGGCCATTCAGAGGCTGGGGTATGGACATGATTGGGCAGGTAAACCCTCCGACCAGCAAGGGACTTAAGTGGATTTTGGTAGCCACTGACTACTTCACCAAATGGGTAGAGGCCGTGCCGATGAGAAACGTCACGGGCAAGGATGTGATACACTTTGTTAAGGAACACATTATCTATCGGTTTGGTATACCACAGACTATTACTATGGATTAGGGTACCGTATTTTTGGCTGAAGAATTCAAAAAATTTGCCAAAGAAATGGGTATTACTTTGATACAGTCCTCACCGTACTATGCCCAAGCTAACGGACAAGCCGAGGCAGCAAATAAGAGTCTCATCAAATTGATCAAGCGGAAAATAGATGAGTATCCTAAGCAGTGGCATGATCGGCTAGCTGAAGCGTTATGGGCATACAGTATGTCATGCCATGGAGCTACTAAATGTACTCCATATCAGCTGGTATACGGGCAGGAGGCTGTTATGCCGTGGGAGATCAACATCGGCTCACGGAGAGTGCAGTTTCAGAATGATCTATCAACCGATGAATACACATCTCTCATGAATATCAACACGAATGATTTGACAGAACTTCGGCTTGGGGCTTTTGAGAAGATCAAGGATAATAAAGCTAGAGTAGCAAGAACTCATGATAAGAAGGTAAGGCTAAAGAATTTCTAGGTCGGCGATCTTGTATGGGAGATGGTCTTGCCAATTGGCACAAAAGGCCCGCAATTGGAAAGTGGTCACCTAAGTGGCATGGATCCTATCGTATAGTAGAGACCGCTCCAGGGAATTCCTATAGGATGGAAACATTGGAAGGAGTCCGGTTTAGCAGGAACAGCAATGGCAAGTACTTGAAGAAGTACTACCCTAGCCTGTGGATCAGATCATGATTTACACGAAGACCGATGCTTTGCCATCTGGTCCTGACCAGAGCCGATGTAACAAGCATCGCCTTAAGAAAAAAAAGAGATAACATATACATACAGACCGATGTGTTGCCATCTGGTCTTGGTGGAGCCGATGTGCGAAAACATCGCCTCAAGAAAAAAAATATGATGAATAAAAAACAAAATAAATCGATAATGGATTTCAGGGCCAATGTGTGTCAATGGCCTTAATTATAGTCGATGCGAGTTAGGCATCGCCTTTAGTTCGAAAATACAAGAAAGAGGAATCCAATGTTGTTGCCGAGTTGTACGCTCGGGGGGCATCACTGAAAGGACATGTTCAGTAATAAGGAAGGCAGCTACACAGAGGAAGGGGCTGACACTTTCTCTAGATATTGACGGACCGCAGTGAGGGCCTTTAGCCGCACTTCATTGGCAGAACTGAGAGTTTGCTGATCTGGCTCATCTGAGCCAACGACCAGCCCCTTGTTCAGTTCTCGGATGCGTACTATGCTGGTCTTGGGTGATGTTGACAGCCCTCGCTTTTCGTCAGCAACCTTCTTCATGTCTGCATATTGACCAAGATAGCAGCATCAACTTCGGTCAATTCCTTCGGAAGACGCTTGATTTCGTCGTTGATCGTTGTCTTTCTCCCGCCAAGCTTCTGTCTGGACATCTTCAGTCGCGTCTCTTCTCTTTTGTCATTTAGAGCTACCTTGAACTGGTTTGCTGCAGCACATTCCTTGGTGATTTCTTCCTTTAGAGCTGGTTGGTTATTGCGGGAAGCTATGCGCGATGCAGCTGCCAATACGTCTTCACGAAGGAAGCCTAGGTGAGCTATAGGCAGGAGTGCTTGCTTCAGGCCCAAAGGTAGTGTGTCAACAATTGGCTGAAGAGCTGCGCGGATCCCATCACAGTCGATGACCAGTCGCTCGATTGGGGCTTCTAGCTGCTTAGCGGTGTCCCCAAGCTTGGAAACCATGTCAGCCGTGGTTGAAGGGGATGTTGGAGGATTCTCAGTTACCAAAGATTCTCCAAGGGACAAAGGATCGAAATTCAGCAACGCTGCCACGTCAAAGGCCTAACGACGAGGCAATAAGGTCGAGCAGATTCAGATGAAGTGCAAATATGTGAGTGGAAGCGTACCTAAGGAGGGTTAGCTTCAGCGTCATGGCCTTCATCTGTGTGACCAGTGGTATCATTTTTTTGACCAAAAAGACTGTGGGCGAGATCCCCATAGTAAAAAGGTTTTTATTAAAGATTAGAGCGACTTACAGAGACAGTTTACAACCACCAACGAAAGAAAAATGGGATACAAATGAGGCGAGCAATGCCCCAGAAAGGTAAGGAGATTACAGGGAGTCAAGCCATAATAGAGCTAAAATTTTCTTGACTGCCTTCATCCTCAGACTCTGAAGACGAAACTCTTCTTTGAACTTCAGGGTCCAAAGGCTAAAGGAGACTGATTGTCCGTCAAAGATCAAACGATTTCGCATCTTCCATAATTCCCACATAGCAACTAAACATACTTCCATGAAGCTTGGTATGGCTGAAATGTTGCTGGCATTTAAGATTCTATCATGCAAATTCAGATTATGGTCCCAATGGACTTGCAGAAAGTTCCAGCAACTCACAGCTAGGGGACAATAAAAAAATAGATGTTCTATATCTTCCTCAACACCCTGTTGGCAGCAAGCATAGAAAAAGTCCTGGTGGGGTAACGGATTTCACCGTATAAGCATAGACTTGGTGTTGAGCCTATCTATACGCATCAGCTAGCCAAAAAACTTTATCCTCATTGTACACTTGAATTTGCAGAGCTTTTTAAAAACTCTTGAAGCCTGCAGTTCTTGATGTTGCTTAGAATAATATGATGAAACCGAGAAATTCTCTACACCATTACAGAGCATCCAAACATCTGACTGGTCTTCCTCATAATTAAGGTGTAAAATCATTTGTTGCAAGGCTTGCAACTCCTCAAAGGAGAAGCACGTGTCTGATCAGGTGACGCCTCCTCTTCATCGCCTCCTTGATCCTAGCTGTGAGAGCTATCATCCTGCGCGACAAAAGAGGTGCGTGATTAAAAATAGTAATAACAGCTCAGTGACCAAGGTGATAGAGAAAGGTTTACCGGTGAATCAGAAGGAGGTGGTTGAGACGAGGCAATGGTTGGAGTCTTGGAAGGAGTTCTCTTGGACCTCGGTTGCCGAGGTCCTTTTCCCTCTCGTTTGCGCTTATATCTAGGAGCAGCAAAGATGACTCTGTCAAAGGAAGGTGCTTTGGCTTGATACACCGGCAGTGGAGCCATTTGGAGGTATTTGAATGGCTGGCCAGTTTCATCAGTTGGAGCGAGGCCTTGCTGTGTCTGGATAGGAAAAGAGTTTGGCTAAAACAAAGCAGGAAGGTAATAGAAGAACAAGCCGAACGTAAGTTTACCTCTTCAGGTGTAGCCTCGTGATCTAGGTCAATTGCAATAAGGGCCGATGCAATCGCGCGCTGGAATAGGTGAGGCAGTAGTCCCACCAAAGGTTGAAGCAATCGGCTGTGTGCAAGAACTCCATTTCGTTGGAGATATTCAGCTTTAGGTCAGAGAAAATGGAGTAGGCTTTGGAGGCTACAAGGGAGTCAGTCAGCTCTGCTTAGCTCTGAATGTTTTCATGAATGATCAGGCGAGGCGAAGTTTGATTGAGGCCGAGTTGGCGAGCAGCTAAGACGGGTTGGTAAGACTCATATCTTGGCTTGTTAATTCTGTTGCTAGTACTCATACTGACCGGGAGAAGGCAAGGAGTGGCCATAATGCCGAATATAGCACGAGTCTCATCGTCAAACCCAAAAGTGTCTAGCTTGAAGAAGGATGTGTTCTCAAAGTGCTCACATTCGGCTAATGCATCATATACAGGGGTGGTTTGGGAGCTATGGAAACATCGATACCATTTGGCTGTTTCTGCCACATCAGTTTGAGTTATAGGTAATTGATGTAGGGCTTGGCCAAATAAGGTAGAGCGGATAGACTTTCCAGAAGAATCATGAAATGATTGGGATTCAAAGTTCTGGGAAGTCTGAAATTTCATTGTGAAAGTACAGTTGACACCAAAGTTGGACGAACCACCAAGGCCCTCCTATTTTGATGCGTTGCCCAGCCAGGATCCGCTGGGTGTTCAAGGAAAGATGACGGTATAATATGCCTAGGAAGAGCTTCCCTAGGGCAAGGTTTTGGCCTTTGGCTAAAGCGGTGGCTAGGTTGAGATAATTCTTCGTCGGGGCCAAAGAAGGACCATTAAAGAGGAAATGGTCAAGCCAAAGGTTCAGAAAGGCAATGCGCTCTTTCTCTGTGAACGGGCCAGTTTGCTTATTGTGTTGACTAATGTACTGGCTTCAGTTTCATGTGCTGCTCTTCTCTACTATCTTCTTGTGAGGGTATTCAGTCAAAAAGAAGGGGGAAGGACAGGTGGAATGCACATCTAAACCGAGGATCATGACAATGTCCATCAGAGTGGGGGTCATATGTCCAGAGCCGAACAAAAAAACAGTTTAGGCTACCTGACCAAAAATAGCTGATGGATCTAAGGAGATTGTCAGCTTTCTCCATTGGAGAAGGGGACAGGGTTAAAGCATCGGCTATATGGGTTGTTTGCCACAGAGAGCTGTGGGCTCGTTCGACACGAGTGTAACATTCTACCCATCCGTCCATAGGGAATGGCCAGGCATGGAGCTGGTCTGTCCATAGATCTAGGTCTGGATCCGTGTGAACAAAAGGTAGGCGCTTGGTTTCGGTTCTGACAAGTTCATATGGGGGTTCATAGGATTTGGACCCTAAACTAAAAGATTTTGAATGGGCTGAGGTGGGTATCAACATTCCATGAGTCAGTTGTGCAGGTACCATGGGATTTCAGGAGAGGGCAAGTTCTTTACCTTCAATCCAAAGACGCGATCGCAGAGAGTCAGTTCTTCTGTCATGCTACTGGGTGCCGCCATCTTGCGAAATCGCACGGAGAAAGTTTGCAGTGGCAGTATGGTTGAGGTGTTGAGAGGTGAAAGACGATTCTCAGGTTTGACACGCGTGCTTTTAATAAAGCCCTGGCCCGCGCAAGGTTTTTGGAAATTTTGGCCGAAGGGAATGTGCCTTTGGTTGGATCGGCCATTACATTAATTTGGTGATGAGCCGATGAGTTGGTTAAATGCCGATCTAGGTAACTTGTGTAAAAGTCCGTTCTACGAGAGATCGGCTAAGGGAAAGAGAATGGATCGGCTTGCTGTACTGAAAGCCGATCGAGGAACTATACGAGTTAGTGCATTGCCACTGAGCCGATGTTTGCTTTTGCAAAATTTCTGAAGTAGAAGGAATCAGCAAAGGAAGGGAGGAAATTTCATTAATTTACAGATTAAAGCAGCAAAATATATGTAAATCCCCTAAGCCGACATCACGACTGATAAATTCCAAAATTTGGGGACTTCCTTCCTAAAAGCCGATGCAACGGTTGATGGTAATATCTAACTAATCCTACTATTGCTAAGATAGGATGCTCTAAGCATCGCTATCATCGGCCGATCCCTCATCGGCTTCTTCGGCACCGTCGTCGACGTCCTCGCTGCCGGAGGAGCCAAGGTCAGACGGACCTTCCTCGTACTGTGCAAGGAGGTCTGCGTCCTCGTCCGGCTCTTCCAGCTCCGTGTCTTCATCGACTCCGACGGCTCGTTGTCGTTATCCTCCTTATCCTCGCTGCGGTCGTCGGCGGATAGCGAGGCCTCCACCCGCCTCCTCTTGCCAGGGCGCTCTGATGACAGTGAACGGTGCGGCGGAGGAGGGTTCCATGGAGGGGACGCCACCGTGTCCTTGGGATCGCGATCCTCGGCACAACCGAGGTTCACCCACACCCCGGACGGAGGGTCCGCGATGTCTGGCCCAAAGATAGCCAGCCAGGCCTTGGTGGCTTGGTCTGGCGATCCTTCTTCATCATCCCCCGACACGACCGGAGGAATGTGGCCAGCACCCGCTGCTGGCAAGGAGGCAGAGCTTAGCAGCGCGATGTCGGCTGGCGGTGGTGAAACCTGCATAGAGGCAGCCGCTGGAGGAGCGGGGGCTGCCGCGCCCGCAATGGAGGCGATCGAGGGCGAAGGCGGTGGGGTGGGCCCTCGGGGTCCCATCACAGAAGACGGAGAGGAGGGCTCTGTGGGGGTGTTGCTGCCGATGGAAGACATCGCGAGAAGGGGTTTGCACTCGGCTCTTTTCTTGGCTAGAAGAAGAAGAAGAGCAGATGCTGATGGGGAAGAAAACAGGGAAACCGTGCCTTTTATTAAGTATAAGGCGATGAAAGGTGAAGGGACACCGTATGGAGGTATTGAAGGGTCATGCGGATCATCATTGCATTACCATGGAAGACCGTGTGGCGGTTTGGTTCCGAAGGGATGTATGAGCCAGAGATTCCCTCTTATCTTGGTTTTGAAATAAAATCTTTATTTGCCAAAACCAGGGAGGCATGTATTGGCATTGGAATTTGGCTGACCAAGTTAATGGGCCTAAATCGGCTTTGGTCTAAGGAACGCTGTCCAAGGAAGCGATGGCGCGAACCACGTCAAGTAGGCCAGCTGTAAGGAAAATGGCCTCATGTGCCATATTTTCATGGTTGTGTTTTGGTGATTGATTGACAACTAACACTTGGACTAATGAACTTGTCTAGATGCACATTCATAGGTATTTAGGTCCAAGGGATGAAGAAGAAGAAAAGCAAAGAAAAGGCCCGAAGGGCCGCCCCAACAGGGGTTCCGGTTAGCGGACGGGGGTTGAGGGGGAGCCACCCCTCGCGGGTCTCAGGGTAGCGCCCTGAAACCTCACAGGATTGTGAGGACTAGATGGTACAGTCTGTGAAGACTGGACTAACCTCCGTAGCAAGTTTCCTGAAGGAGGTGAAGGAATAGAAGCTTGGCGAGTTACAAAGACCGGATGGTACAGTCTAAGAAGACCGGACCATGTTTCTCGAGGAGGCGAAGATGTGAAGGCTTTGGAAGATACAAAGACCAGAAGGTATGGTCTAGATGACCGTCCATAAGCGTACCAAATAACCCGAGGGTACCAAACCTTCGGACTGGAGGTAACATAGTACGGTCTCACAAGACCGTCCATGGACCGTCCTAAGAAACTCAAGGCTGGGGACTTTGAAGGACTTGTAGTGCACAACGGACCGGATGGTACAGTCTTTATAAACGATACTAACCTTCAGACTAAAGTATAGTGACATGGATTTCAGTGACCCTTGGGAAAGTGAACGGACCGGATGGTCCGGTCTATGGAAAAAGGCTAGACCGGATAGTACGGTCTACACTGCGTCAGCAGCCTGTTGGAGCAACGGCTAGTTCATGTTTGGGGGCTATATAAGCCACCCCACCCGGCCATTTCAAGGGTGTTGGAGACATTGAAGACCAGAGCAAGTGTAGAGGTGTATTCCAAGCATATCCATCACTCCAACCACCATATGAGAGCTTAGTGCACATCCAAGCTAGGTTAGAGCTTAGAAAGAGTGAGCTTGCGATCTCTTCTTGTGTGTAGCTCCTGCGTGAGCTATTGGAGAAGCCTTGGCTGCGGTCAAGCCACTTGTACGCATTGCTAGACCCTCCTTCCTTGGTGTGGAGCAGCGGCGACAACTTGTGCGGGGATGAGGAGACCCTACAAACTCCATAGTGAAGAATCCAGCGCCTTGTGATCGAGAGAGATGGTGGCGGTGGCTAAGCCTTAGTGGCTTGGTGGCACTTAGCCTTTACTTGCCATGAGCCATTTGGTGGCGAGCGCAAGACGGTGATCGGGAGAGTCTTGGTGCTTGGCTCGGATACTGCCTTCGGTGGCGAGCCCGTGGACGTAGCCCTTAGTGGTGAACCACGTTAAATCTTTGTGTCTTCTCGGGAGTTTGTATCCCCTTGCCCTTATCTCTTTACTTACCGTATTTACGTTTCCGCATGTTTTGCTTGTGTGCCTTTAGCTTTCCTAGTTAGTTTGAATAGGTTTGACTCTAGGTTGCAAGTCTTTTGGGTAAGTTAGAGAGCGCATGGATAAACCTTAAACTTAACTAGCATGTGTAGGATGCGATAGGTTTATCTTTATGCACTCGATATCCCTATGTTTTAGTTGAGCGATTTGTGACCCAATTCACCCCCTCCCCCTCTTGGGTTGGATACCCCGACACATTCCTTTCACCAGCGGGCCTTGTATCGTAGTTTAATGATTTGAGTTAAAAGAGTCCAGTTAGAGATCGAGTCGGTTAGGGTTTTTATCTTAATTAAGGAAGGGGTAGGCTTGCCGCCCAAGTCCACAGGACTATAAATATGTACCTGTACCATTGAATAAGATTTGATGACACACGTTTATAAAGTAGCGGTTGTCTCCACATCCCTTTGGCGCATCGCCGCCCCTAAGCAATTAGGGTTTTCCAAGGTATATCGTCATGCTGCTCTGTCAATCTCTCTAGTAGATATTGATAAGGCGTCACGGTGTTCTGCCAATAGTAGTCCTTGTACTAAAGCATTTTTGATGGCAAGATCTACTAGTTATCCCGTGCATTAAGTTGATGTGCTCGCCTATCGGCTCGTGCACAACTTGCTTTATGTTAACAATCGTTGTGATGCATGTCTTTGCGCTGCATGGTGTTCTTTGTATGTTTAGCATGATGCAAGCTTCATCTAGGTTTGATCTGTCCTTAGAAGATATATCTACAGATCGTTTCCTGCTAGAAAAGATCCGATATTCTCTATGCTAAGCTTTATCTTTGCCGATCTCGATAAAGATTCGTCCTTTCATGTTGTATCTTTTTCTAATGTTTGGCATAAGTTTTCATCCAAAGGAACAATGAGTATTCAGAAAGATCTCATCTATCTAGAATAGATCTGGATAGATTTCTTTTTCCCTTTTTTATTACATGTTCATACATATCACTTGGATGTATCATCGGCAAGACAGTAGGGTCATGCCGATATTGAAGATCCGATGCGGGAAGAGCCTATCCGAGCGATCCGACTAGTATTTAACGTCTGCTTTGTTTTGTCTGTCTTTGTAGGGGAAACATGAGCTAACCACCACCACCACCATCATCACAACCTTCCTGGCTAGGTCATCAGCTAGGTGGCACGCCCGACCACCATTGCCGGACGATTAGCCGATAGTGAGCCGCAGCAAGGAGGAGCGACCCTTACGTCCACATACAACTCCTGGCTCTCATTGTGTTGATTCACCAAGGGTACTACCTGTCGGTTTCCTGGTGCAACAGCCTCCCTCAAGCTCCTCAGTCACCTCTGCTTCTTGGCGCGGGCACCAACCCCTGGTCCGATGCAGCTCGTCGCGACGCTATATGGGGACTGCATCCCATATAGTGTCCACAAGTGTGGACAGCCTTATGGGAGTGGGGCCGGGAACTGGGGCCGGGAGAGGGAGCGGGACACACGGGGACCGGGGGCACGTGGGCACCCAGTATGGGGTGCAGGGCACTCCGGCGCTCCCACCCGTTGTTCGTACAAAGAGCACACGAAATACGGCAGCCGGAGGCAAAGATAGGGACTAGGGAGAGCTTACGAGAATTATGTTTTTCACCAAATTTAGGTCCATTTGATAGCATTGGAATAATTGGAATTTGGATACTGAGTAGAATTCAAATAATAGTTTTGGAGTACCCCACCCATTTGGAAACTTAGACAATATGTACAAATAATTCTAGATATGCCTTAATGCCTACAGTGCCTCTGCACTCTCGTAGCTTCATCAAGAGCATTGCGGCCCCTGACATGCCACCGGATGGCTCCTCTAGCGTCAGTGTGTCACCGCCTCACCGGCTCCTCCACAAGTTCCGCCACCGGCCTCTCATCCTATTACACTGCCGCTGCAACAACTCTTGCCCCATCGATATCCATTCTTAGAGATCTACGGCCATCGACCCATTCTCCTCGAGCTGCGACCCAAGCCATCTCCGCCATTGGCCTTCCACCATCTACAACACTGGCGCTGCCTCCTCGAGCTCTCCCAACGAGCCCTCCTCCTTGCTTGAGCACTATTGTCCCTCCTCACTCGCAAGCCCCATCACCACCCCCCTCGCATCCAGCCGCCAACCCTCCTCAGCAACCGGTAGAGGCCCGCACCGCTCCTCTGCGTCAGTCACCATCGTTTCATCGCAAGCCAGTGCTGCAGTCGCCCGTCTTCCCCGTGTGTCACCGGCCAGGAGTGTGACCGGAGCAGGTGACCGTGACGGAGCATGCTGTGGTCATCGATGAGCAGAGCAGGTATTGATCAGTGACGAGCACGGCAGGCGGCGTGCGGCGACCGCGAGCGAAGTTTGGAGCAGGCAACGCACGCAGCGGCGCGGAGGCAGAGTAACGAGGTGGGACGTTGATGAACCTGTGGGGATGAGGGCAAAATTGCATTTTCACGAAACAACCCCTCCATTATCTCCTATTATCAGGTTCCAATCGGGTATCGGGATTTTGGAATCTGTGTGGAATCCAAGATCTAAGCTATTTGATTTCTTATCTCATTTTAGTATCTTGGGCTTGTTTTGTCTAAAGCCATCGGTGGCCAAGCCAATTTTAGCGGTGTTTGACCTTAAATTAAAATTTAGCCAATAATAAATTACTTATTTATATGGCTTGTGCATAGTCAAATAAACCGTAAAGATGAAAATAATGTTGTATAGTGGAATTTTAATTTAAAATCAAACATGATCAAACTATGGCCAAAGTTTGGTCTGGCCACTGAGGGCCATGAACCAAACAAGCCCCAAGGAGAGTCTTGTCTCTGGACTATAAATAAGGTAGACCATGTAAATCAGCATCCACACGATCAATACAACTCTTGGCACATCGCCACTCCTTCTTAGGGTTCTCTCGAGTTAAGCGTCATGCTGCCCTAGCGTAGTTATTTGGGTCGGCTAGGACAGCGAAGTACATATCGGATCTATGGTGAACCTTGTACTGAAGCAATTTTTATGGTAAGGTTTGCTAGTTATCCCGGTGACTCGTACTAAGCTTCGTAGTTGGCGTGATTCACTAGTTATCTTATTTATGCTTCATGCTATCGATCGGTAACGTGTAGCCAAGCGTATATCGCTCGCTCGATTGCTAGAATCCACTACATGCATACGACAACTCGAGAGAACGATATACGCTTGACACCCTGCTTCACATGTTTTAGATTGTATCTTCTGTTCTAGATGAACCCTTTTGGGGGGTTCCGATCTATGTTCATGCATGTGATCGATCGGTTAATGATCTTTTATGATTAGATTCATATGGTTATATGCATAGCACGTTAATAATCTAGAGTAGTTGCATCATCTATATCATGCTTTAAGTAGGGTTTTTTCTTCTTGCATCGCCTTATTGTTGGCGTCTCTTAGCCTACTGATATAAATCCGCAAGCGCACGGAAACGTGTCGTAGCCTTTCACCCAAGAGTATTCTAGGGTATCGAAATCCACGAGGAACGAGGAGTAACTCAATGTAGAACAGATAGAACCGAATGATAAAACCAGCAATTGTAAAGATAAATAACAGAGCAGAGTAGGATCACTACTTTACATATAACCACTTAAGTTTACTAAACAAACTAGTAACAGGTTTACTTGGACACCGAGGCTTTAGAACCGCTTCCGGGCACCAGAGTGCTGATAACCCTGATGAGAAAGGTGAGCGCTACAGGACTCAGCTATGCGTCGATGACTACTCATCCGAATGATGGGGTTGGTCTACACAGGACACACACTCCCTATCACTAGGTGGGACTACCAACCGAAACTGCATGGGACAAGACACCTTCCAAGGTAAACTCTAGTCTAGACACCACGTCTACACGAATGAGTTTACTACTGCACTGGTTCGAAGCCAGAGAGCAAGCACAACTATATAACTAAACTAAACAGAGCACACTTGGCATCCGTAAACTACTAAGTAGAGAACTAAGTATGTAAATAAAGTAAGTATGAAATAAATAAAGAAGAGAGTAAGGAATTTTACTCAATCCTAGAAATGGAGTAATATTTCCTTTGAGAATAAGAGCTCAGAAATAGAGTACCAAAGAGAATTCCAACTCCTTCACTCTCCACTCACTACTCTCTCTTAACTCAACTTGGCTCTCTTTACAATGCCAAGGGTGGCTTAACTACTATACTCTACACCTCACTACACAACCACACTTCTATTCTATTGATCCACCACACCTTTCAAGTGACCTCCCATGGGGTATTTATATCTTGGAGCCCGAGGGGAGTATTTGGAGGTGTGCTAGGTCGGTAATGGATGTAGGTCAGTGGCCAGGCGACCAAGGCGATGGCCGGCCGACTATGAGGGGTGCTCGTACCCGATTAAGATACTTTGTTGATCCTACAGCTGAGTTGCACTACCCGAGTTGGTTGGCGGTTGAAGTAGTTGATACACGTGCAAAACGGGGTCGATGCTTGGTCAGGCGGCCTCGTTCTATGACTGGGCGACCATGTGTCTTTTCCTGGTTGGCTGCATGTAACTTCTCCCAGATTTCTGACGTCATCGATCCTTTGCATAATGGCCTTCCCATGCTTGGATGCATTAGATACTTGATCCAACAATTGCATTTGATATGGTTTGTGTTTCTTTGCATGCATGTCAAAGATTGGCCAAAATGACATGGTCGAGTAACCGGGTAAGATGGTCGGGTGATCATACTTCTTGGGTCAAAACATTATATTGGACCTTTAGGGGACAACCCATGGCATATGGGGGTCGGGAGACCACCTTTTATGGTCGGCCGACCACGGTGTATGGTCAGATGACCATAGGTGATGTTGGTCGGCCGACCATGGTGTTTTGCATGGTTGTCTTCCTTTGTGCCCTTTTTCCATGTAATTTTGGAGGCGAAAAGCTCCTGCATACAACTTTCATGCACAACTCATGAAACTAGTTAATAATATATGAAAACAAGGTAAATTATACTCTCAAACACGAAATGTTTTTTTGACCAAAAAGACTATGGGGAAGGTTCCCAGTAAAAAGATGTTTTTATTAAGTTTAGGGGTAGTGAGAACTTAGATCACAGTTTACAACCACCAGACAAAGAAAAACAACACATGCACCACTCGACACAATCCAGCGAAAGGGGAACTAGTAACAGTTGATTGATCCATGAACTAATTTTCAAACGTGAACTCTCCTTAAGCTTTAAGCTCTAGAGTCTGGCTTCATCCTTGAACCTTGCCACCAACAAATTAATATTGGCTTGCTGTCCATCAAAAACTTTCCTGTTCTCATCTTCCAAAGTTCCCACATTGCAATGACACAAATCTCCAAGTTGCCCCGAGTTCTGTACTGCTTGCAAAATCCTTTCCTGTATCTGGAGAGACAGATCCCACTAAATTCGAAGAACCTACCAACATCTTCGTGCAAAGGAGCAATGGAAGAATAGGTGGTCGACATCTTCTTCTATATGACCACGACACATAACACAATGGGCCTCATTCTGTTGTAGCATGTTTCTTCTTCTAAGCATGTTCTTGGTGTTGATCCTATCCAAGAGGACTAGCCAAAAGAAGAATTTAGTTCTCATTGTGCATTTACATTTCCATAACTTGCCAAAGATATCTGAAACTACAATGTCATCATGCTTCTTTTTATAAAACCTGCTGACCGAGAAGCTATCTTCCACTGGCAAGGCCCATGGCTGATCAACATTATATGTAATATCAGCCAGAAGCTCTTGTAGGGACTGCGTGGAGAGTGGCAGGAAAAAGACAGCTGCTAGGTGTGGGGCCTCCCTTGCTTCCTTTATGGAGATACTAGGGGATAGAGCAAAAGAGGCCAGGCTCGGAAATTGCTATCCAGGAGCTCACCGGTCCAATTATCTCCCCAGAATAAGGTGGAGGAGCCATTTCCAACCTGACATGAAGCCAAGCTTCTATATGCTCCATTTAATCTCAGAACATCCTTCCACCAGAAAGAACCAACTTCTCTGCAAGCATGTGGGATTTTATCCTGGGATTTTATCCTGGTAATATTTGTCCTAGATCAGATGAACCAAAGGGGTGTCCTTCCTGGAATAGAATTTATGCAACTATTTGGTGAGCAAGCCTTCATTCTGAATTTTTAGATTAGTCACACCTAGAACACCCTTGTCCTTAGGCTTCAAAGCTGTTTCCCAGGCCACCAGGTGGCCTCCTTTCTTCTCATGATATGTTCCTCTCCATAAGCACTATTTGTGAGCTTTGTCTATGTTTTCAATAACCCGAGCATGTATTTTATCGTTGACATAGTGTAAATCATAATGGGTCTAAGAAGTGAGTTTACCACCTTTAGCCTCCCCGAATAAGACAAATAGTTTGAGCAAGTCAAAAGTTTTCTTTCAACTCTGTCCATTAATGGAGTGAAGTCTTCAATTTTTGGCTTTGTAGTCCCAAGAGGTAGCCCAAGGTAGGTGAAAGGTAGCGAAGCTACCTTGCAGCCAAAAGTGTTAGCCAAGATACACATCTTTTCTGCTTCAACATTTATTGGCACAATGTAGGATTTATCATAGTTAACTTGAAGCCTAGTAGATGCAGAGAAGGAGGATAGGATGGCCTTGAGATAGAACAACTGCCTTGCATCTGCTTGCATCACCAACAAGGTATCATCTGCATACTGAATGACAGGGAACTATCCTCTCCTCTGTGGGATGGGAAGCTTCAGTATATTCTTAGAGTGAGCTTCATTGATAATGTATTGCAGTAATTCAGCAGCAAGAACAAAAATAAGTGGCGAGAGAGGGTCTCCGTGTTTTACTCCCCTTTGACACTGAAATTGCTTTTCAGGGGCTCCATTGAGGAGTACAGATGAGGTAGCTGTGGACATGATATTTGCAACCCATCCTCTCCATTTATCAGAGAAGCCCAAAGCCTGCATAACAAGGAGGATAGCTGAATGTTCTATCGTGTCAAAAGCTTTTGCAAAGTCAAGCTTTAAAAGAATGATCTCTCCCTTTGATTGATAACTGAGGGACTCAAGTGTACCGATTCTGGTCTTTCGTCCTGACTGTGATGAGCGCTTGTCAACACCGAAGACTTGCTGAAGGACGAGCGAGTGTTGACGGTCATTATTGCACTACCAATGACCGTCAACTATCTATGAACTTGGAGGAAAACATGCCAAAATATGGATAAACCTGTGCTACTTACATATTTCCACAAGTTGTGTTGAATATTTGATTGTAGGTACAAAGATCAGTAGAAAACAGGCAAATTTGGCTTAGTCATAGGGTCACTGGCCAGTGAACCAGGTCGCCCGGCTCCAAGCCAGGCCGCCCGGCACCACTCCAAGCCGCCCGGCCTCACTCAGGAGCCAAATCAGCTCATCTTCGACCTGCATGTGCATAAATAATGTGTCAACACACTTGCGAAGTCCAAATGCCGAATGCAACGTGTCAAGTACCGGAAGGCTTGCCACATCACCGATCCAACACTTGGATTGGTGAAGTCAGCAATCCGCGAGACTTCAATCCTGCGGCTAAGGAAGAAACACAAGTGAGATCAACGGTTGAAGGGAAAACACACTTGTAACCGCCATAACCGCCATGCAACTGACTTGGGGAGTCAAGATGGACCGTAGGATGAAGAATGGCGGTGGATCCAAGGGCTCACCAGGTCGCCTGGCCTGAGGTGGGGCCGCCCGGCCTACTACCAGGCCACCCGGCTTGCCACCTGTCCCCTTAACCGCCATACCGACCCTATAAGTACCCCTACTCACTTAGTGACTATAAATACCCCCTAGCTCTCATTTGTAGAGTGTGGAAGTTGAGTAGCTCACACTATCGTTTAGTCTTGTATCACTAGGTTAGTCCTGGGAGTTAGAGTAGAGTCTGAGCCTTTGCCTCAGGGATTTTGGAGTCTTCTTCGAGTCTCGGTAAAGCTCTTGTATCTTTCTATCTTTTGTACTCGTTACTCCAGTATAATATTTATCATTGTTCTATCTTGTGTTATACTTTACTTTACTTCTTAACGCTTGCCTAGTGTGGTGTACCTTTATTGCACACTAGATCCAAGGCTTAGGTTTGTGTTGTTCTTAAGTTATCTGAATCTTGGTAGACTTGCCGGTGCTATAAGCTTGTCTTAGGCTTTGATCTAAGATTAAGTTAGTTCTCACCCTCTGATCAAGGAAGGCCTTTAGTGTTCAAGTTCTCACTTGAACACTAGTATAGCGTGCCATCTTACCCACGCAGATCTGGTCGGTAGCCTCTCTAGGTGACAGCTCTAGAGGTCTCAGTAATCCACCCCGTCGTTCGGTAAGCCCGTAGGCGTTAGCAGGGTCTCCTTCGGAGGTCTACTATCTACCCCTTGACCCCTCAAGGCGCCGGAATTTCGCTCGACGCAAGATCCTAGCTTGTATCCAGTTATCTTAGTTCAACCGCGAATACTCCTCTGCAGCGGTTAAGTAGTAGAGTTTAGAAATCTAATCTCACTCGTTGTCCTCCCAGGCAACTACCTAAGTGTTAGGCTTCTTTAGTCCCTGTTTTACTCTTCCCACCATACACTATCTTTATATCTTACCCCCGTTGTAAGTTTAGCTGGTATTTTATCTAAGTTATAGTACTGCTTGAAAGTTCGATATTTCATTCCACCTATTCGCCCTTGCTTCCCTGTGGATTTTTATGATACTCGGAATACTCTGAGTGAAAAAGCTACAGCGAATCTCCGTGCGCTTGCGGAGTAAAATCTGTTACGCTAAGAGACGTCAACAGCGAGCACCTCCTAAGTGTGACCTGGAGGAGAAGCCCTCTCGAGTGGACTGAGAGGCGGCGCCAGAGTGGACTTGGCATGACAAAAGTCCTGCCGAGTGGGCTGGCAGGTGGCTTGGGTGAAGGCCCAAGTTAGGCTCGGCCCACAAGTGCGACCGTGGGTGCGGGACGGTGTCGTGAGCCGTAAAGTCACTCAAGTGGAGGCCCAACAATCGTTTCCCGGTTCCACCGTCAAAACCAGGGGCTGGTTGCCAGTATCCCAAAATCGGTAGGTATCCAAAGGGATGAGCTACTGACCACGTGAAGGACATCGGGAGATTACTTCGAGCCGAAGAAGATCAAGGACTCCATCGTGGCCGTTTATCTGAGTTTCCTGCGTCTTTTCTGGCCTCTACAGGCATTTTAGTGTATTTGTGTCTGTATCTTAGGGGGCTGTTTGCAAAACAGCCTAGGATGAGTCTTGTAGTATAAATAAGGGAGATGGCTGTCTAATCTCTAACTCTTGGCTGGTTAGAAGGTGCTTAGGGCTTAGAAACCCTAGGTTTTGTTCATCCAAGCAAGGGCAAACATGATTAGTGAGTTTAGAGAGATCTAGGCTCCATCAAAGTGGGTAGGAAGTAGGGTGACAGCTTGGAGAACGAGTTCCATGGTGTAATCTGGATCTAAGACCTTGTTAAGACATTCAATAGATGGAATTCGTGGCTCTTTTGTGTGTGCTTGCCTCTCTCCCTTCTTGATTGGTTTTTGATCTTCATTTTCTTGCCTTTTGGTGTGTTTTGGCTTTGGGCAAGAGCAAGCTCGTTCTATTGCCGGTGTTTTGGACTGCTAGGACGTGGTTTTGATTGTGGTTGTGTTGCCCAATCTTTGAATCCATGAGCAGCCCCTCCTCTTTCGTTCTTGGCAAGTGGACTTCACTTTGGGGGCAAGTCAAATCCGTGGTAAAAAACTTAAGCCTAGGGCTTAATCTGTTGGGAGGACATCTCCATGGATTAGACAAAGTCCCTGCAAAGTTTGGTGAAGTTTGGATTCCATTTGACCGAGATTTGGATTGTTTTTGAGGATTCTCGGGCTGTTTTTCTCACCTCGGGCTGCCCTGTTTCATACTACCGGACTGTCCGGTGGGTAGGCACCGGACTATCCGGTGGCCTAGAGTTTAACCTGGGTGGAGACTACGAGGCTCGGCCTCTCAGGCTTTTAGCAGCCACCAGACTGTCTGGCGGTGGTGCTAGAGGGTCAAGCCCTCAGCCTATTTCGTCCGGTGGGTGGCACCGGACTGTCCGACGGTTTGGTGTCGGACTGTCCGGTGGTGCACCGGACTGTCTGGTGGGTTGGACTCGAGGGTCAAGCCCTCAGTCTTTACCGTCTGGTGGGTGGCACCGGACTGTCCGATGCTTAGGCGCCGGACTGTCCGGTGCGTTAGCATTGGACTGTCCGGTGGCTTCTGCTCCCGGCGGTTCTAGGCTCATTTTGCGTCGTTTTCTCTCGGCGTTTGAGCAAGTGCTTTGTAGTGCTTCCGTAGTGCTTTCCTCGATGTGTCTTAGGGTTGGTAGCTTGTCCTAGCTACGTGATCCTTCACGGGTTAGAAGAGAGGGTTTTTGGGGTCACAGGTTTTTAGGTGTTGACCTATTCACCCCCCTCTAGGTCGCTCTTTCGGTCCTCAATTGGTATCAGAGCTAAGTTAGGGTCTTCTATACCTTAACCGGTTCTAGATCCATCAAGGGCGACCATGGATCAGTCCGTTGGCAAGATTCCAGGGTTCGATGGCTCCGATTACTCATATTGGAAGATCCGCATGTCGGCATTCCTCCAGAGCCAACATTCGTCCGTCTGGGATATTTGTCAGCGTGTTGATTTTGAGGTGCTTGAGGAGTGTGTTACTCAGCTGCAGCAGTGGGAACACAAAGCGAACAATAAGGCTAGGAACTTTCTCTTAACAGCCCTGAGCCGCTTTGAGTTCAATAGAGTGAGTCATCTGAGGACGGCTCATGAGATCTGGACTACCCTTGCAAACTTCCATGAGGGGACAAGTCAGGTCGAGGCCAGGCTGTATGAGACGTACAAGCGAGAGTACGAGAATTTCTCCCAGCAACCTGGTGAGAGCATTGACGACTTGTTTAGTCGGTTTCAATCGATTGCCAACAAGATTCGTGCTAATGCAAGAAATGGGGCTTTGCCGTACGATGACCATGAGTAGGCTTGCAAGCTACTCTTTGCCTTGGATCGTAGTATTTGGCAAATGAAGAAGGAGTCTATAGTCGAGTCAAGTGGCTATGAGACTCTCACCACAGATGAGCTATATAGCAAGTTGAAGGCTTCGGAGGTTGACGCTCAGGCGCAGCCCCGAATGAGCGGACCAACTCCAAAGTCCCTAGCTCTGATGTCTGGCCCTAATAGTGGCGGTGCTGCTAACGCTAACCCTTCTGTTGGCTATGCCTTGTCCTTGATTTCAGCTATGGAGGAGGAACTGGAGGCACTTGATGATGAGAAGTTGTGCCTACTGTCCAACAAGTTCCAGTGCCTCTACTCCAACAGGATGAGCCGCAAAAGAGGTGACAAGCTACAGTGCTACGAGTGTGGGAAGATGGACCACTTCATCGCCGACTGCCCCCAGAGGAGAGCTCAGGAGAAGTACTCCTCCAGCAAGGATCACAAGTACAAGGGCGAGTACACCTCCGACAAGCAGAAGGGCAAGTACAAGGGTGACAAGAAGAAGCGGCCGTACTTCAGCAAGAAGGAGTTCGTGAAGCAGTACCAGAAGCACGTGCAAGAGCGTGACCGTGCTTTCCTCGCCAGCTTGAGTGACTGCGACGGCACTTCCAGCGACTCCGGCTCCGACAGCGATGATGATGGTGAGAAGATCGTCGGACACGTGCTCTCAAGGGTGAGATCGGCTACTATACCATGGCGATCAAGGGTGATCAAGCCTGCTCCACCGACTCTGACTTCTGCAACAAGTCCAACTCCGAGCCTCAGGTGAGTGATGATGATGATGAGGCAATGTTTACAGCTTTGAAAAACCAGGATCGCTTGCTTAGAGTTGCTGCTAAGGACCTTAGGCTTGCTAATGCTAAGGTTGCTACTTTAGAGGCTGAGTTTGAGACTTTGAAGTCTAAACTTGATTGTGCTTTGAATGATCTTTCTGTTGCTAAGGAAGCTTGTGCTGTTGCAGATGAGATAGAGTGCACTGATTGTCAGGTTCTAGCTATTGAAATTGCTAATCTCCATTCTAAGCATGCTAGTAATGTAGATTTGCTTCATTCTACTACTGCAGCACTAGAGGAATTGAAGGCTAGGCCGATTGCTTGCCAAGTGTGATGCTTGTCCTACACTTAGGAAGGAGTTGGAGGAAGTTTGGGCTACTTTGAGGAAGTCTAAGAAGATTGCTAGCCCTACTAGTATTGATTGCTCTAAGTGTAAGGATCTTGGTGACTTACTTGATGCGTTAGCCATTGAGAAGGTTCAGTTGGAGGATGAGAACACCTATGTTAGAACCATTCTCAGTTGGATTTCTGCTAGGGAGCCTCAACTTGGCATGATCATTTCCTCTTTCAAGCTGAGTGACAAGTTGGGAGTTGGCTATCACTACACCAAGGCTGATTTTGATCAGTTGTATGGGAAGATTGGGGACTTGAGTTTTCCCTTGACCCACAATAAGCCCAACTTTCAGTCTGACAATCCTAAGGAAGGTGTGTGGACTGACAAGCCTAGGGAGCCACCTAAGAAACAGGTGTAGACTCCGAAGCCTAACTTTGTGAGGAACCCACTTGACACCTTGCCCAAGAGGAACCCACCTGAGATACCTCCTGAGAGCTCCAAGCAAGGTGCTAAGAGGAATGTTCCTCCTAAGCCCACTCCAGAGCCAAAGGGCCAGCCCAAGAACCAAAACCAACCAAAGGGTGCTCCACCCAAGAGGTACGTGTGTGACTACTGCCATAGGGAGGGTCACCTGGTGGAGTTTTGCTACCGCAGGTTGAGGGCTGAGAGGTGTGAGGTTGAGATGAGGAATGAGGATAGGTACTACTAGGGTGGTAGGCCTGCTGTTGAGACTCGGTGTGAGGATAGGCGAGACCGCTGGCCACGTCATGTAGGTGGAGGTAGAGATGACCACTTTCCTCGTGGTGCTCCAAGTTGTGGTAGAGGTTTTGCCGACAGGGCACCGGGTCGTGAGCAGTACGGCTACGGTTCACGTGATCGAGGCTTTGAGAGCTACGATAGACCACGCTTTGATAGACGTGGTGATAGGCAGTTTCAGGCTCCGCGGGATTGGGGTCAAGAGATGTTGATTGTGATTATGCTAACCCTTCTTTTGAGCAGATGGCTCGACACTGGTTTGCTTCTTTTCAGACTAACCCCATTGTCCGACCACATGACCGGTAATCACAGATGGTTCCCCAGTCTCACCCCAGTGAGTTCCAGCGAGCATATCATTTTTGGGGACAAAGGTACAAGAAAGGTAAGAGGTGTTGGTGCTGTTCCAGTTTCTGAGAGTTTTATCCTGAGGGATGTTGCTTTGGTTGGTAACCTTGGTTACAACCTTCTCTCTGTTTCACAACTTCTCGAGGAAGGATATGAGGTGCGCTTTAAGAAGGGTTGTTCTCATGTTTTGGATGCTCGAGAGTCTTTGGTTTGTCCTGTTTTGCCTTTTGGGAAGGTTTTTCGTGTTGACTTCTCGAGCTCCTCTGGTCCTTCTTGGTGTTTGATGGCCGGTCCCTCCTCTGATTTGTGGAAGTGGCATAGGAGGCTACGTCATTTGAGCTTTGATTTGCATGCAAAGCTTAGCTCACTTGATCTAATCCGAGGATTGCCCAAGTTGAAGAGTGAGCGTGATCTTGTGTGCCATCCTTGTCGTCACGGGAAGATGGTTGCTGCTTCTCATACACCTGTCAATCAGGTGATGACAGCTCGCCTTGGGGAGTTGCTCCACATGGATACTGTAGGACCTTCTTGGGTGTGGTCTGTTGGTAGGAAGTGGAATGTTCTTGTGATCGTGGACGACTTTTCTCGTTGGTCTTGGGTGCATTTTTTGGAGAGTAAGGATGAGGCTTTTGAGTTTGTTCATGACTTGGTTTTGAGGTTGAGAAACGAATCAGGACATGCCATGAGAGCTTTACGCAGTGACAAGGGCTCAGAATTCAAGAATGATCGTTTCAAAGCCTTTTGCCATAGCCAAGGTCTTGAACACCAGTTTTTGTCTCCATATGTTCCCCAGCAGAATGGGGTGATTGAGCGCAAGAATCGGACCCTTGTTGAAATGGCTAGGACGATGCTCGATGAGCATAGGACTCCTACGAAGTTTTGGGCCGAGGCAATCAACACCGCGTGCTACGTGTCAAATCGTATTTTCCTACGAGCTGTCCTTAACAAGACATCGTATGAGCTATGATTTGGGCGGCAGCCCAAAGTGAGCCACCTGCGGGTCTTCGGCTGCAGTGCTTTGTGCTCAAGCAAGGGAACTTGGACAAGTTCGAACCTCGCAGTTCTGACGAAGTTTTTCTTGGTTATGCCACGCACTCGCGTGCATACCATGTTTGGCTCTTGGACTTCGGCAGGATTGTTGAGACTTGTGAAGTTACTTTTGATGAAACTATACCTTGCACAACCTCTAGTTTTGAGCTTGCAGGTGATGATGAGATAGGTACTACCATCTTTGAGGACGATGAGGAAGATGTTGGTGTTTCTGGTGATACTACGCCAGCTGCAGCTTCACTTTTAGAGGACGATGAGGGAGCTCCAGTACATTCTCCTTCGACCACATTGGAGCAACCTCCACTCGATCCACCTGTACATGCAGCAGGGCCCGCCGAGGACGTTGGGGAGGTGATCACCGAGCCACAGCCGTCTTAGATGGTCCAGCGGGATCACCCTTCGAGGAACATCATTGGTGGCCTGAATGAGAGAGTTACTAGATCCAGGTCTACTTCTCTTGCTCGCTTTGCACATTCGGCATTTGTTGCTTCTTTTGAGCCCCATGATGTTGGATATGCTTTATCTGATGCAAACCGGGTCAATGCCATGCATGAGGAGCTAGAGAATTTTGAGAGGAACCAAGTTTGGGTCTTAGTTGAGCCTCCACCACATTGCAACCCTATAGGAACCAAATGTGTTTTCAAAAACAAATAGGGAGAGGATGGAGTTGTGGTGAGAAATAAGGCAAGACTTGTTGCTCAAGGTTTTTGCCAAAAAGAGGGGATAGACTATGAGGAGACCTTTGCCCCTGTAGCCATTCGCATTCTTTTAGCCTTTGCCCCTGAAGCCATTCACATTCTTTTAGCCTTTGCAGCTTCAAAAGGGTTCAAGCTGTTTCAGATGGATGTGAAGAGTGCTTTCTTGAATGGGTTTATAGAGGAAGAGGTCTATGTGAGGCAACACCCAGGCTTTGAGCATCCCAAATTTCCTAACCGAGTGTTCAAATTGCAGAAGGCTTTGTATGGCCTGAAGCAAGCTCCTCAGGCTTGGTACGAGAGACTTAGGAAATTTCTAGTGGACCAGGGTTTCCAGATGGGGAGTGTGGACAAGACTCTTTTCCTCCTTAAGCATGGCAAAGATCTTTTGATTGTTCAGATTTATGTGGATGATATCATCTTTGGTGGCTCTTCTCATGCTTTGTGTAGCAAGTTTTCTGAGTAGATGAGCAGGGAGTTCTAGATGAGCATGATGGGAGAACTTCAGTTCTTCCTTGGGCTCCAGATCAGACGGACTCCACAGGGTATCTTCATCCACCAGAGCAAGTACACGAGGGACTTACTCTGGAAGTTTGAGATGGCAGATGCTTCGCCTCAGATGACTCCGATGAGTACATCTACTTCTTTGGACGCTGATGAAGATGGCAAGGAGGTTGACCAGAAGGTGTACCGAGGGATGATCGGGTCGCTGCTGTACTTGACTGCTACAAGGCCAGATATACAGTCCGCTGTAGGTCTGTGCGCTCGTTTTCAGGCGTCTCCGAGGGAGTCACACCGCACAGCTGTCAAGCGGATCCTGAGGTACATCAAGTTCACCCCAGAGTTCGGTCTTTGGTACTCTGCGGATTCTTCTCTTTTCCTCCTTGGATTTTCGGATTCGGATCATGCTGGGTGCCGGATAGACCGCAAATCTACTTCTGGTACTTGTCAGTTTTTGGGTACCTCTCTAGTCTCCTGGTCTTCCCGTAAGCAGTCTGTTGGCGTCTCTTAGCCTTATAAGATTTTACTTCGCAAGCGCACGGAGACCGCTGTAGCTTTTCACTTAGAGTATTCCGAGTATCGTATTTTTATCCACAGGGAAGCGGCAGGCGAGAGAGTATAATTGAATAACTCGAATCGAATGAACCGTACTTAAATAAATATACCAACTAGTCACTAGACAGGGGTAAGTCTGGTAAACGGATAGGTGTATGGTGGGAAGAAGTAAATTGAACTACCTAAGATACACGTAGAAAGGTATAGTTGCCTGGGAGGACAACGAGAGAGATAAAGTTCCCAAACTCTATTCTATTCGACTGCAAAGACTATGTCGTGGTTAACTAAGAAACTCAAGTAGCAAGTCAGGGTCTTGCGTCGAGCGAAATTCCGGCGCCTCGAGGAGTCAGGGGGTAGATAGTAGACAACCGAAGGAGACCCGGCTAACGCCTACGGGCCTACCGAACGAACGGGCCTGGACTACACAGGCACACCACACGCTGTCACCGAGTGGGGCTACCAAGCAAAACTGCGTGAATAGGCTGACACGCTATAAACGTACTCAAGCGAAGCTTGAGTAACAATAGATCGTCCTTGATCAGAGGAAAGGACCTAACCAGAGCCTGGCGTACAGGTTGGATTATAGCACCGGCAAGAATAACGGGACTTGACTAACTAAGATAACCACAAGTCTAAGCCTAGCAAGTATGCAAAATAAAGGGTACACCACACTTGCTAGAGATAGAAATAAAGTAAAATATAATTGAATTATATTGAAGATTGAGTACTAAAGATACAAGAGCTGTTACCGCAGACTCAGAAGAATCTCCAAAAACTCTGAGGCAAAGCTCGACTCACTCTAACTCCCAGGACTATCCTAACTACTAAGATGTGGAAAATGACACCCTCAAAGGTAGGATATGGCCCTCAACTTCTCCACACCTTTACAAATGAGCACTACAGGCCTATTTATAGTCCCATATGAGAGGGAGGTATTTGTAGGAGGCTTAGGTCGGTGGGAGGCCGAAGTCGATGGTCGGCCGACCTAGGGGGGAGGTCGGCTGACCTACTCCGAGGTCGGGCGACCACCCGATCCACCGCCTTTGCACTCCAACGGCTAGATCTTGCTTCTCCATGGCGGTTGGCGGTTAGGACGGTTGTTGCACGTGTAAAATGCCTCCGAGGGTAGGTCGGCCGACCTTGTAGGAGGTCGGGCGACCACGTGTCAGGCCTGCATTGGCCATTTTGCTTCTCCCTCGGATTGATGGCGTTGTGGATCCGTGACTTGGTGCATTTTCGGCCTTTGGATACATTGGATGCTTGGTCTTGCGGTTGGATTTGAGTGCACTTGTGTTTTCTTCATGATGTGGATCAATCAGGTGGCAAGTGGCCCACTTGGAAGGTTGGGCGGCCTGGCCAGGGGTCGGCCGACCTGGATGCGGGTCGGCCGACCTGGCCACCTTGACCAGTGGTTTCCATCTTTTGATCCTTGACATGTTTTCAACTGTTTTACGTGTATTTTGGTACCTGCATCTAAATATTCATACAAAACTTGTGGAACTCATTAGTAGAGGGGTTAGTCCATATTTATTCACTTGTATAGCCCCATTTGGTTAGTTATTGACGGTAGATATCATTACATTACGACCGTCAACCCCCCAGGCTTAAACTTTTGCTCGTCCTCGAGCAAAGCTAAGACTGATAGTGGATCAGGAGTTGCTACAATATCGAAGATGAAGAGAAATTGTTATATGTGACTTAATACTCATGCTTTTGTTTTGAGAAGTGAAATAATTGAAGCTCACCTTGTGTACTACCTGTGGTGCATCTTTTTGCTTACCTTGCCTTGGGTGGTTGAGAGATGGAACGACCATTGTACAGGAGTTCTTCTAACCTGCTCTTTTTGGATGTCTTTCTCAGGAGTTTTCAAGATTTTTCAAAACAAAAGTAGCTTCCCCAAGGTGCTCTCAGGCGCTCAAATGTGTTTCCTTACCAAGGGCTAAGATTCGGCTAACACTTTCCTACACTAAGGCCTTTGTGGAGCTTTGGGTAGGGAGAAAGTGGAACACTTACGATATTTATTTTGCTAAGCCAATGATTGGACCAAAAAGTGTACTCTATCACTTTTTCTATTGATCATTGGAGTATGAGTGGTGGTACTTTATGCCTCCTTCTCTTGGTATTCATCCCTTGTAGCCTTTTGTATGTTTGGAGTGGATATGGAGCTTTTATTTATTTTTGCCATGCTTGAACTTGCATGCTTTTCATTTTGCCGTACTTTTGCACGCATTTTTCTTTTTGCCATGCTTTTGCATGCTTTTCTTTTTGGGCTCCATACCCTTACTCCTTGAGATTTGAAGGCTAGCGATTATGAGAAGTATTTGGAGATATTTTGGTGGATGCAAAGTCCGGAATGGATCACTTGCATTTTTGCTTTTGTACTCCAGCTATCAACAAAAGATGATATTTCTACTCAAAGAGACTCAAAATTTGACAAAGCTCAAAATATCACTAACCAGCTCTTTGTAGTAGTTTCAACTAATTGAAGCATTTTTTTGGCTCTAGTAGGTATTTTTGACCAAGGGGAGCTATATTTTGTTATTTTCAAAATAAAAACCTGAGAATTATCCCATATTCAAGTTATATCATTCATCTCACAACAACTTAGACTTGTTATCACAAATAGCATCCACAAGATAGAACCTTGGTTTACTTCTTTTATTCACAAGCTCAAAATTAAGCTAAACATAACTCACATGCAAGAATTAAATCATCCACTTGATAGAGCAACTATTCATCATTTCCAAAACGAAGCTAGCATGTGAACTTATCATTAAAGCATGGGAGTTCTTTTTTTTTATATATACATACATACTGAAATAAACAAACTAAATTAAACAAACTAGATTGAGCAAATTAAACAGACTAGCAAACTCTCAAAGATACATGAGTGGTGTAGAAATCAGGGGACTGTCATACGTACCCAGCTGTCGATTCGGGTTCCCCCCAAGCTTCAACGAAGCTACTCGGGGTAGTACCCATAGTACTGGAAGAATCGCTGGGACTCATCAAAGGTGCGCTGAGCTGTCACTTCTATTTTGAGGAGGCGGTTGTACTGTTCATCCTGGGTCTGTTGGATGACTTGAGTGCGCTCATCTACTTGGTTAAGCTGCTGGGCCATCCCAGCTGTGCGTTGGTCCTGAATGGTCAGGGACCCAAAGATGGGCCTGCAAAGCGTGCAGAGGCAGATGGTCCTGCCTCATATGGTGCTGACCCAAATCCATAGAAGGTTCCTCTTCCTTGCTGCTGTGAGAATGCAGCGCTCGGCTCATGTCCCCATTGTGTTCCAGATCCTCCGTGGGGCTGCCACGTTGGGTCTGGTCCCTGGGTGTGCCAAGACATGCCAGCTGTGGTATGGAACCAGGTAGGTCCCATCCTAGCGGTCTGCGCATCCTGGGCTTGCTTTTGTAAGCGCTCTTGGGCTGCCCTCCTTTGTGCCCTGGTCATGACTCCTGCTACACTGTGCCTGGGCTCCTCTAAAGGCTCTTCCTCTGGGACGCTCTCTAATGGCATAGAGAGTGTGTCCACATGGTAGATTTTAAACTGAGGCGCTAGTAGAGACACTTCAAAGTTGTACCCCTTATAGATCATGACATACATGTCCGTGCTGGGGTTCTTGCGCAGGAAGTGTGCCCGGATGAAATGGCTCTCGGTGACTAGGTTGGGTGTGTCAGGGGGTAAGAATGCCACCTGGGCATTAGCTAATACCCCTAGTTCGGATGCAATCCTCGTCACGAATGACGTGATTGATATGGAATTTTCATCCCAAACTAGTTTCATCCAATGGTAGAGCATGGCGGTGACGGGTGCATATTTCTGCTTACGCCACATGGCATAGAGGATTTTTAAGTCCTCTATGGTCACGCAACGTGTGTCATCGCGGGGCAGGACTATGATGGTAATCCAGCGGGCCATGAACCGCATAGTGGGGTACTTAATGTTCGTGACGCTCTTCTTCCCCTTATGGTCCGGCCCGGCTAGTCCCTTCTAGAACTCTGTTGCATTGAAGCCTACGGGTTCGGCTGCTATAGAGCAGCGGGGTGAGAACCCGAGAGCATTGCTGAACTGACGGAGTGTCAGTTCATGCTCAGAGTTAAAGAGTCTGAAGTGAACCGTTGTGCCAGACTCCAGTGATACTACTCGGAGGGTCATAAGGAACTCCTTTGTGAGGAGGACTAAGCCTCCCTCGCTAACATGTGCAAAATTCTCCCAGCCTATCATACTGAAAATTTCATCGAATTCGTTATCCATACCTGTGCTCGTCATGAGGACTTCATCGAAGCACTTGGTGAGGGTGATAGGCTTGGTGTGGAGTCGCCTCAGCGAGTCGGCCTCGTCTTGATTGCGTGTTTGGATATGATAATCCAGCAGCAATACGGGCCCGATGGAGGACAAAGCTTCTTCTCCTCCCAGCCTAGCACTCGATGAATCTCTGTCGGACACCGTCCGCGAGTTTTGCGAGCTGGAGGACGTCGGGAACTGTATGTGCTGCCCCGCCTTGCTGATGGCACTTCTTGCCCTCTTGAATGCGCGCTTCATCCTGCACAAAAATTGACCACAAAAACTACGAGACGACAAAATAAAATTAGCGTTAGCGGTTAGTCGTCCTTGCGGGGCGTGACACCACCACAACTCATTCGTGGTTTTGCGAAGAGAGGGGCTAGTAGCTAGATTATTTTTGCTCAACTAGATTTTATTTGGGTATTATTTTGGCTAAGCAAGAGCTAAACTACTACTAAACACAGGGATTTTGAGAGGGAGCGAAGGGAGTTGCTTGCTGCTGCTTGGTGCATTGGACAAGGGAGTGAAGGTGGTATTTATAGAGGGAAGGAGCAGCAGGGGAGCGAGGTCGGGCGACCAGCTGAAGGGGTCGGCCGACCCATGGCCGTGGTCGGCCAGCCTTGAGAGCTGGTCGGGCGACCTGGTGGCTTGCAGCAAAGGGAAGAGTGAGGGCCTTTAGGCTTGGTCGGGCGACCGGCGAGGCTGGTCAGGCGACCTTGGCCATGGTCGGCCGGCGTGGAGACGCGGTCGTCCGGCCATAATTGCCTGTCTGCTCCACTTTGCTTGGGTTGGAAGCAAGAGAGAAAGAAGGAAAAGAAGAGGCATGGAGGCGCTGGTCGGGCGGCCACGGTACATGGGTCGGGCGACCTGCTCATTGCCTTTTGTGCTTTGGAGGGAAAATGCAGGGCGTCGGGCAACCTCATCAGTGGGTCGGCCGGCCCTGTGGCTTTGTGTGTGCAAAGGGGATGATGAGAGAGAGAAGAGCTGAGGTCGGGCGACCGTGCGAGCTGGTCGGGTGACCACCGGCAGTGCCCCTCCCTCTTGTGCTTTGCTTCGTGAGTGAGCAAGGTAGAAAGCGCAAAGGGAAAAAGGAAAGGGGAGATGAAGGGGCAGGTCAGCCGGCCTCCTTGGCCTGCTTTCATGCATTCAAAGCTAAGGAGAAGAGGGTGAAAGGAAAAGAGAAGAGAAAAGAGAAAGGAGAAAAGAAGAAGAGAAAGAAGGGAGAATGGGAAGAGAGGGGGGCAGGCTGGTCGGCCGACCTGACCACTGTGGTCGGCCGGCCTCGGCCTGCTTGCCTACCTTACCCTATGGCAGTGGTGGTCGGCCGGCTCTGTGCTTGGGTCGGCCGACCCTATTATATTTTTTTTCTCGGCCGACCCTATTATATTTTTTTTCTTTCTTTCGAAAATGGAAGGTGTAAACTAAATGCAAAGAAAGATTAAAATTATGCATTGCCAAAAATTTGAATATGCAGTGGAAGATGGGAATTTAAAACTAGCGTGAAATAAATATGCCATCGGAAGATAATGCCAGGTTTACCTCTTGGCGGGAGCGAACCATTTATCGTCCTTCGGGATGTCGCGTGAGCATACGTACGGGGAGGTAAGCAGTACCTTTGCGAGCCACTTGGAATTTGTCGTGGATGAGTCCTGGGTGCGCTCGTCGTCAACATGCCCCATAGTATTTATCCTAGGGCCTCCATGGGTATGTTGATGTTTATTGCACCCTCGGTTGATGGGTCTTGTAAAATCATGGGTGCTGACCTTCTTAACAGGAGCTTTGCCTCCTATTTCCTGGTTCTTGCGGTTAGCCTTCATGGCTCTCGCCTTCTTCCATTCGTCTTCCTCTCATTGTCAGATGGCAGCCTCGGTGGCTAACTTCCGTTTCATAAATGCTACGAGACTGTCCATCTCATTCCCGGAAGCATCGTAGATTGGCGGCTTCGGCACATACTTTTGGCACTTGAAGATCTTCACTTGGCTACACTGCTCCACTTTTGGTTTGAAGGAGAAGGTCTCCCTCATCCCATTTATGTTGAGGTGGACTTCTGCAGTCCCAACATCTATGCTTGCTTCCGCGGTGCTCAGAAACGGCCGCCCAAGGATGAGCGGTGTCTTTGCATCAATCTCCATGTCCAATACCACAAAATCCACGGGAATGAGGAAGTTCAGGATCTTCACCGGGACATCCTCGGCGATTCCCGTGGGGTGTCGGATAGATTGGTCCGCAAGTTGCAGGCACATACTTGTGGGCGTGAGTGCCGCGTGATTGAGTTTGTCGAAGACAATTTTAGGCATAACACTGACGCTTGCTCCGAGATCACATAAGGCTTGATTGAAGACTTTGTTCCCTATTGAACATGGAATGGTAGGACTGCCAGGGTCCTTCTTCTTCTGTGAAGGTTGGTTGAGTATAGCTGCGCTACACTCCTCGGTCATGTGCACAATTTCCGCTGATGGCAGTTGTTTCTTATTGTTGAGTATATCTTTCAAGTACTTTGCATATGTCGGTAATTGCATTGCATCTAGCAGAGGTATATTGACATATAATTTCTTAATGACCTCAACAAACTTACTATGTTGTTCATCGGTGGTAGCCTTTTTGTTGCGCTGAGGGAATGGCAACACCATTGAGTCATAAAACTCGTGTGGGAGAGTTTTCGGGGGTGCCTTCTCCTTCGCGGCATCGGTGCTGGTCTCTAGATCATCATTCTTCTCCATTTTGGTGGTCTTCTCTTGTTCCTTGCCTGTATGGTTAGTGCGTGACGTACCACTAGGATGTGGAGGGTCTTGAGTGGACTTACCACCCCTAGTGGTGACAGCATTGATGTGCTCTTTGGGAGGAGGTTCCGGTTGTCCAGGAAGCTTTCCCGCATTATCATTAGGCAAAGAGGCAGCCAACTGAGCTATTTATGTTTCTAACATTTTATTGAAACTCAGTTGATTTTTCATAGCATTGTTAAAAGTTTCCATTTGAAAGAAAATAGATTCAAAAAGTCTATCATTTTCATGAAACTTTTTACTAATGCTATCATACACAGCTTTAGGATCAAAAGAGCTAGGCTTATTGAACTGCTGTGAATTACCTGAGGAGTTACCTTGTCCGGAGAATGGCATATATGGGCGCGTGTTCCAGCCTGGTTGGGGACGATTCTCGTAGTTGAAGTTACTAGAATGACCGATGAAGTTGGCGTCTTCCAGTCGCATTTCAGGGCAGCTGCTCCCTGAATGCCCCGTATTCCCGCAGACTTCGCAAGTCATGCGAGTGTTGAGGGCCTGTGAGAGCCAATGGACCGGCCTCATTGCTCTCCTGGTGTGATGAGTGATTGTCAACGAGCTCAAGCCCTCCGATGGACTGGAGGCCCTCCGATGGACTGGAGGTAGAGGATGACGAAGACCTCGATGGACTGAGGCAAAAGTCCTCCAATGGACCGGAGGCAATGCTCGGCGTCGATCGGTCATGGAAGCTCGGTACACGGAGGGGCGGTTCGGCGACGGTGGTGTAAGCCCTCCAATGGACCGCGAGGCAACTCCGATGGACTGGAGAAGCCGGGTGCCACCGTGGTGCTCCAACCCGAGTGCATGGCGCGAAGGCGTGCGAGGGAGGCTTTGGTGGCTTCGGCTCAAAACCGCCACCCAAGTTCAGATGACTTGGTGGGTTGGGCTCCGACTCGCCAAGATTGAAGATTGGGCCAAGACCCGGCCCAGGAAGCCTGCAGAATAAAGTTTTCCGGTTTCTGACTTCAAAACCGGGGGAAGCTTCCGGACTACTGGCTACGTGGCGCACATCCAAGCGAGGCGTGGAGAAGAAGAAGATCAAGCCGTCATCGTAGTCGTCCGATTGTATCTTTTCGGTTTGGCCCCCTCCGGGCATTTTTAGAGTAGGGGTCTTAATGTAATTGTGTCGTTTAGGGCCTAGGGTATAAATAGACTTGAGAGGCTCCCTTGGAGCTCATCTTGGCAGCCACAAACCCTAGGATTTCCTAACCCTAGCAGCCAAGGTCCAAAGAGAAGAAATAGAGAGGATTAGCTAGGAGATGAGTGCCTAGTTTAGTCTAATCTTGTCATTAGTGGGAGGATGAAGGGAGGTAGGCTCTAGGGAACTCTTGTAACCTGAATTTCATGGTTAATTCAAGGTTCTTTGTTGTGAAATTCCAAGTCTTGAGCAGCAATCTCGTCCCTCCCTCTTTGCCCCTTTTCTAGTTTCGTTTTTGGTCCCGTTTCTTGGATTTTGGCTCATTTTGTGTTGTCCAAGGATGAGACCTTTCTTTTGCCGGTATTTTGCCTTGCTAGGACGTGGTGCATCTCACTAGCCAAGTGCTAGAATCATCCAACCACGAGCAAGGGCCGTTCTTGACGTTTCTAGGTTTTTCAGGTTCAACTCACCAACCTCACGAGATCTGAAATTCCTGTGCAACCCTTGATCTTTTCAAGTGGATCTTTTGGGGTTTGCTAGGGAAGGTACTTAGGATCATCCATGCAAATTTTCGTGAAGTTTCGTTGAGAATTGACCCGGTTTTGGTTCGGTTTTTGGAGTGCCTGCGTGCAGTTTTTTCAGTTGTCACCTCACCTACCTCACGAGATTTGTAATTCCCGTGCATCCCTTGATCTTTTGGATCTGATCTTTTGGGATTTGCTAGGGAAGGTCCTTAGGATTGTCCATGCAAATTTTCATGAAGTTTCGTTGAGATTTGACCCCGTTTCGATCGTTTTTTGTAGAGGTGTCGGGCTGTTTTCTGCGCGCAGTTTTTCGGAGAACTGACAGTACTAATCGTCTGTCCTTAGGTTTGTCCGAACCCTATACTTTGGATTGTCCAATCCCCTTCCCTCGGATTGTCCGGTCTATAGGTTTTTAGGGCTGTTTCAGCCCCTTTCTTTGGGTTTGTCCGGTCAGTTCTTTTGGTTGAGACAGTATTGTCCGGTCTAGTGTATTTAGGGCTGTTTTTGCGTGTTTCTTGCTCCGCTTGCTTTGGGGTTTGTTTTTCTTGGTTTCTTTGGTTTTTTGGAGTGTTGTGGTTTGCTTTAAGCTTGTTTTGTGTCAACCACTGCATGCCCATACTCTTCACTCACTGTTCTTAAGTGAGGCACGCTTCGGTGTGTTGAGTGGCTAGTGTGCGACGCTTGCAAGCTTTGTAGCTTGTCTTGTTTGGTTTGTGCCTTGTTGTTCTTGCTTGCTTTGATGGTGCATTAGTGTTTTAAGTTTAGGGTTTCTAAATGTGTCCTATTGTTAGTAGCTTGTCTATGCTACGTAACTCTGCACATTAGAGAGGTGTACTTTTAGGTATTGTGTGTGTTTGTCTGTGTGTAGTGTGTTTGCTCGTTTAGGTGTAGTTTGGTTGCTCATCTTACGTCCTTTTCTTTGGACGTTATTTCGAGTGCTTCCGCTTTCCACCCGATACGTATCTGTTCAGTGGACGGTGTGGGGTGTGTGTGTTTTCGTGAGAGCACACTTTGGGGGTTTGAGTTTGAGTTTTTCAAGTGCTCCTATTCACCCCCTCTAGTCGCACATCTTGGTCCTACAAGTGGTATCAGAGCCGGTTAGGTTTCCTATACCTTAACCGGTGACGAAACCGTAGCGACGATGACTTACTCCGGGAAAATTCCCGTCCTTGGCTCCAATGGCTATCCCTACTGGAAAGGTAGGATGGAGGCGTTCCTTGTTAGCCAGAGTCAGGACATATGGGATGCTACTCAGAGTACGACTTTTGTGGTGCTTCCAGTTGCTGAGCATACTACGCAGGATATCGTGGCTCAGCACGAGGCGAATGCCAAGGCTGTTAACTTTCTCTTCTCCGGGCTTGGTCCCATGGATTATGAGAGAGTGAGTCACCTTAAGACTGCGCGTGACATATGGTCACTGCTTAGTGCACACCATGAGGGTACTGCAACGATTAAGGCTAGGCTTGTGCACTTACCGGCGCGAATATGAGAATTTCGTCCAGAAGCTGGGAGAGTCAGTAGACGACTTGTTTGGTCGCTTTCAGTCGATCATCAACAAGTTGCGTGTCAACTCTGCCCCCGCTGCCCTCCCATATACCGATCATCAGCAGGCTGTCAAGTTGCTGTATGCTTTGGACAGAAAAATATGGGAGATCAAGGTGAATTCAATCATTGAGTTGGCAGGGTATGATACGATTGGAGTAGAGGCACTCTATAGTAAGCTCAAGGCCACCGAGGTAGATTACAAGATGAGGGATTCCCTCGCTTGTACAGGTTCTAAGAGTTTGGCCTTGGCTACCCCCTCTAGTGAGTCTGTCAATAACCCCATGTTACACAACTTCTCGTTTTCTGCTTTGATGTCTGTTACAGAGGAGCAGCTAGCGACACTTAGGGATGATGAGTTGTGTCTAGTGTCTAGTCGCTTTCAGCGTGCCTATGACAACCGGATGAGTAAGAAGAGGGGAGAGCGGCCCAAGTGCTTCGAGTGCGGAGAGGTCGGCCACTTCATCGTCGAGTGCCCCAACAAGAACGACTACTACAAGAAGGGCAAGAGCTACTCCCGCGACTCCGACAAGTACCACTCCGGCAAGCCAAGCTTTGACAAGCACCGCTCCAGCAAGCACGGCTCCGGCAAGCGCCCCTTCGGCAAGAAGAACTTCCGGAAGGCTTTTAAGAGCTACCAGAAGGACAACCGAAAGCGGGACAAGGCCTTCTTCGCCGAGATCGGGTTCTGCAGCAGCGGATCTTCTTCCGCTTTGTCCTCGTCGAGCTCAAGCGATGAGGAGATCATGTACAGAAAGGACAAGAGGAACGATCAAGGCGGTCCAGCTGGCTTGTGCTTCGTCTCCACCAAGTCCAGGCGCAAGAACAAGGACAAGAGGAGCTCCGTTTGCTCCATGGCGCTTGAGGACAAGGAGAAGAAGGATGATGGCAGCAACTCTTCTTCCGATGATGAGGTAACTCCTGAGCAAGCCGAAATCCTTGAGATGCTAAAGTAGAACAGCGGGGAGCTTAAGGCCCAGGATAAGATGCTGGAGAAGGCAGCTAAGAAGCTGCAGCAGTTGAAAGCCCAACTTGCTGAGGCTTTAGAGGAGAACGAGAGGTTGAGGGGTGTGAGACCCCAACCTAGTGAGATTGAGTGCCCTACCTGCGAGTCTTTCATGACGGAGCTTGGTGACCAGAGAGATAGGTATGCCAAGCGGGTAGAGGAGATAGATGAGCTGAAGGCTGACCTAGGCAAACTCCAGTCCAAACTGGATGAGCCTACTTTGAGTGGAGAACTTGAGTGTGAGTCTTGCCCCTGTCTAGCTAGAGAGTTAGCTGTTCTGAAGGAGAAGTTTGAGGGGCTGCTCATGGAGCTTGAGGAGCTTAGGGCTAGACCAACGCTTTTGGGTGCGTGTATGGTCTGTCCTACTTTGAGAGGTGTGTTAGAGCAGTTGAGAGCTGACTTTGAGGTGCTTTCAGCACCTACTGATACTTGTGAGAATTGCCTAACCCTTAGGATGCAGCTGGTGGATAGGGATGCCACCATTAAGAAGTTGGAAAAAGCTGTTGTGGTTCCCTCCCTAAACTGTGATATCTGTGCTGCCCAGACTGTGATTCTGGAGGATCTGAGGGAGGAGATGTTGTCTTTGCAAAATGACAACAACAGGTTGAGAGAGGTGCTCAGTTGGGTATATGCGAGGCAACCTCAACTAGAGATGATCATAGAGAGCACCAAGAGAGCTGAGGGTGAGACAAGTAGTGTTGGGTTTGGAGAGTGCAGCATTTCGGGTGAGAAGAGTGCCCCAATTAAGGTCAAGACTGCACCTACCCAGCCAGGAGAGACTGTTGATGGGGTTTACCATGAGCCACCCAAGGCTGCCCCAAAGAAGCAGTACTGGACACCCAAGCCTTCCAAGGCTAAGCTGGACAAGATTGTTGAGGAAGAGTTTAAGCCCAAGGGCAAGAATCCAGTCCAGCAGCCTAAGGCACCCAAGGCCACACCACCTAAGCCCAAGTTCTAGCCTAACCCAATTTCTAGGAGGCCTGTCTACCACTGTGAGTTTTGCCAGCGGAATGGCCACCTAGAGGAGTTTTGCTTCAGGAGGAAGCGGGTTGAGAGGCAGGAGAGAGCTTGGGGGAACCAGGATCAGTTCTACCAGGGTGGTAGGCAAGATCCTCCCCACCGCGGTGAGATGAGAGACCGCTTTGCCGGTGGTGAGAGAGGAGGCGGCTTTCAGGCTCGTGCTCCTGGTGGTGAGAGACGCTTTACCGGCTGAGTTCCTAGTCGTTTTCAGCGTGGCTATGGACCTCGTGACCGAGGCTTTGAGAGAGCTTTCAAGGGTTCACGCTTTGGAGGTCGTGGTTACCTTGATCGTCGTGATGATTTCTTTGATTGTGCTTATCCCACTTTTGAGCAGATGGCTCGGCACTGATACAGCAGTTTTGGGACTAACCCCAGTGCCGGACCGTTTGCTCACCGTCGCTTTACTTGATTTTGCAGGATCGAGGCATGGAGGACGTGTGGATCATGGACTCCGGTTGCTCTAGGCACATGAAAGGGCACCGCAAGTGGTTCTCCAGCCTCAACCCTGTAAGCACCAAGGAGTACATCACATTCGGGGACAATGGTCAAGGTAAAGTGATGGGTGTTGGTTCTGTTTCGCTCTCTGCTAAGCTTTCCCTGAGAGAAGTTGCTTTTGTCCGGAATTTGGGGTTCAATTTGGTTTCTGTTTCGCAACTTCTCGATGAAGGATTTGAGGTTCGTTTTAAGAAGGGTGCGTGCTGTGTTCTTGATGCTGAGGAGACCCTTGTTTGCTCTTTGCTGCCTTTTGGTCAGGTTTTTAGGGTCAACCTCACATCTGTTTCTGGCCCTGCTCGCTGTTTGGTTGCTAGTCCTTCTGCTGATATATGGAAGTGGCATAGGAGACTTGGTCACTTGAGCTTTGATCTGCTAGTCAGGTTAAGTTCAATGGGCCTAATCCGAGGATTGCCCAAATTGAGAGCTGAGAAGGACTTAGTATGCCACCCCTGTCGTCATGGCAAGATGGTTGCCGCTTCTCACATTCCTGTGTATCAGGTTATGACCTCCTATCTGGGTGAGCTACTCCATATGGATACAGTAGGTCCCGCTCGGGTAGCGTCGGTCAGTGGGAAGTGGTACGTGCTTGTTGTTGTGGACGATTTTTCGCGGTTCTCGTGGGTATTTTTCATGGAGTCTAAGGATGAGGCGTTTGGTTTTGTTCGGGATCTGGTACTGAGGTTGAGAAACGAGAGTCATAAGGCCATGAGGGCTATCCGCAGTGACAATGGCAGAGAATTTAGAAACTCTCGGTTCGAAAACTTCTGTCGTGACCTAGGTCTTGAGCACCAGTTTTCTTCTCCATATACCCCACCGCAGAACCGTGTTGTGGAACGCAAGAACCGCACACTTGTTGAGATGGCACGGACGATGCTCGATGAGCATAGGACTCCAAGGCGCTTTTGGGCTGAGGCAGTGAATACGGCCTGTTACATTGCGAACCGGATTTTCTTGCGAGCTTTCCTTGGGAAGACCTCGTATGAACTTCGATTTGGTAGGCAGCCCAGCGTCAAGCATTTGCGAGCGTTTGGCTGCAGCTGCTTTGTGCTGAAGAAGGCGGGGCATTTGGACAAGTTTGAGTCTCGTTGTTTGGATGGGATTTTTCTGGGGTATGCTTCTAGTTCTAGGGTTTTCGTGTGTGGATTTTAGAGGCCAAGCAAGTTGTTGAGACTTGTGAGGTTTCTTTTGATGAAACTATGCCCTGCACAACCCCTGCCTTTGAGCTTTCAGGTGATGATGAAGAAGGCACTCCCATCTTTGAGGATGAGGAAGATGTGGTTAATGATGGTGATGCAGGAGCCACTGCACCGGCTGCAGCTCCTGCCCCCTCTGCTACGAGTTCAGATGATGAAGGAGGACCCTTGCCCACAGCTTCCTCCTCACTCCCCCGACAGCAAGCTCAAGCAGAGGCTGGACCCGCTGAGGACGCAGGGGAGGTGACTTCTGAGATTGTTCCATCTCGACAAGTCCAGCGGGATCACCCTCCACACAGGATGTTTGGAGATATTCACCAGCGTGTCACACGCTCTTCGGTTAACTCTCTAGCCTTTTTCTCCCACTCTGTATATGTTGCTTCTTTTGAGCCCCGGGATGTGTCACATGCATTATCTGATCCTAACTGGGTGAACACCATGCATGAGGAGTTGGAGAACTTTGAGAGAAACCATGTCTGGGATTTAGTTGAACCTCCACCAAACTGTCGCCCTATAGGTACCAAGTGGGTTTTCAAGAACAAACAGGGTGAGGATGGCATGGTTGTGAAGAACAAAGCGAGATTGGTAGCCCAGGGTTTCTGTCAAAAGGAGGGGATAGATTATGAGGAGACCTTTGCCCCTGTAGCTCGTTTGGAAGCCATTAGGATTTTGCTTGCCTTTGCAGCCTCTAAAGGCTTCAAACTGCAGCAAATGGATGTCAAGTCTGCTTTCCTGAACGGGTTCATAGAGGAGGAGGTATATGTGAGACAACCTCCTGGTTTTGAGAGTGCTAGATTTCCAGACCGGGTGTATAAGTTAAAGAAAGCCCTTTATCGTCTGAAGCAAGCTCCTAGAGCTTGGTATGCTAGGTTGAAGAGTTTTCTGCTCAAGTCTGGGTTTGTGATGGGTTCAGTAGACAAGACCTTGTTTTTGTTGAGTCGTGGCGGTGACACCCTGATAGTTCAGATATATGTTGATGACATAATCTTTGGTGGTTCATCTCACGCTTTGGTGTCTAGTTTTGCTGAACAGATGAGCAGGGAATTTGAGATGAGTCTTATGGGTGAGCTCCAGTTCTTCCTCGGGTTGCAGATCAAGCAAGGCCCCGAAGGAACCTTCGTCCATCAAGCCAAGTATACAAGAGACATACTCAAGAAGTTTGAAATGGGTGACTCCAAGCCCATGACAACCCCTATGAGTACAAACACGGCGCTTGATGCTGATGAAGATGGGGAGACGGTGGACCAGAAGGAATTTCGAGGGATGATCGGCACACTTCTGTACCTGACGGCGACCAGACCGGACATTCAGTTCGCAGTCTGCCTTTGTGCGCATTACCAGGCGTCTCCTAGGACTTCTCACCGTCAAGCGGTGAAGCGCATTTTCAGGTATCTGAAATTCACTCCTGAGCTTGGTCTTTGGTATTCCTCGGGTTCTTCTCTCTTTCTTAGAGGGTTCTCAGATGCTGACCATGCTGGCTGCCGGATTGATCGCAAGTCAACCTCCGGCACATGCCAACTCTTAGGAACCTCTCTTGTCTCTTGGTTCTCTCGCAAGCAAGCTAGCATATCTTTGTCTATCACAGAAGCAGAGTACATAGCTGCTGCTAGCTGCTGCTCCCAGCTTTTATGGATGAAAGCCACCCTTAGTGATTTCGGTCTTAGGTTTGGAAAGATCCCTCTTCTAGTTGATTCTACTTCTGCTATTTCTGTAGCTAAGAACCCTGTCTTGCACTCTAGAACCAAACACATAGACGTGAGGTTTCACTTTCTGAGAGATCACTATGAGAAGGGGGACATAGACTTAGTGCATGTAGCTTCTGAAAACCAGTTGGCCGATATCTTTACCAAGCCCCTAGAGTTTGGCGCTTTTGTGCGCTTGAGAGGTGAGCTTGGAGTGTGCTATCCCTTTTAGTCAGGGATAATGTGCTATTCCTTTTAGTAAGGGATAGCTTCTGTAGTTTAGTTTCTGCTTTTATCTGGTTTTTATTTCTCTTTGCTTCTTTTGCATATTGAATCATATCATGCATCACATTGTATCATTTGCATTTTCATTTCACTAGCACTAGAGCTCTTTTGGAATGATAAGTTAGTAATTGCTTGTGCTAGATTGTACAGATGCATGCTTGATCATGGTTGGCTAAGCTCTCTTGAGTCTGTTGAATACTAGTTATGAGCTAAGTCATTTTATTCTTTGCAAATCAAAAACCATGATCACCACTTGATTTGGCTACCTAGCATGTGTAGGATTGTTGAATGCTATGCTATCTTTTCATACCTGGATATGCTAGTTGTATGCCTTTGCCATGTAAATGCCTAAGCTTTTATGACACCTTGCTTAAATTGAAATCTGAATCAAAATGCTTACAAGTGGTGTCTTATATGATGAATTGAGAAAGATCCAGGTGGGTTTGTTTGTCACACTGATCTAGTTCAAGACAGCTTGCCTTTGCACTTTGGCATGAACTTGGACTAGACTGTGTATGACCAAAACCTTGTCTTAAGCTTCTAATGGTTATATAACCTAGGCTTGGCATTGGTTGGTAAGAAGTGGCAAAAGACAAGTAAATAACCCCTGGCACAAAAAGAACTTGCTTATGAATACAAATGTCTAAATCTGAAATTTGCAAGTCTCTAAGATGCTTATGGCTGGTTGTATATGCTTTGGTTGAGAGTAGCAACACCTTGTATGCATTGCTAGCATCTTGCTGTTCATGCCTATCTTGCTAGGTGCTATTCATGTCGGTGATGCTTTCTTTTCGATAACCCTGAAAAATAAGCTTGCTCTTGACATGTGTAAGATAGATTCATTTGAGCTTATTGTATGCTTCCTTGCCCTCACTTGCTCTATATGCTAGAACTTGTGATTACTAGCTTTCCATCCCTTCTGAGCTCTTTCAGTTACACTCCTTGCATTTCATGGCATACTTTGAGGGGGAGTTTTCTAGTTCAGGGGGAGTTGAGTTCAAAGAACCCTTGATGTGTCCATTGTCAACAAGGGGGAGAAATTTGGGGAGAAATTAGTGTACTTCCAAAGGGAGAAGTCTTAAAATATGGACAAAGGGGGAGAACTCAGGAGAGTTTTAGTTGAGGGGGAGCTTTGCATTCATATTGCATTTGACAGGATGCATTTCAGGGGGAGTAGAGGTTTAGTTGAGGGGGAGCTTTGCATTCATATTGCATTTGAGAGGATGCATTTCAGGGTGAGTTTGAGTTTTTAAGCATGCTCTTTGCATCGGTGCGTTGAGCCTTTTGCCTCTGTCTTGAGGAGCCGATGCTTTGCTTCTTTTTGCTTCAAGTTGCCTTGTGTTTTGCCTTTGTTGGGTTTTGGGCAGCTTGAGCATTTCTTTTATTTTTTTTTCTTTCTTTTTCGGTTTTACGCTTTTCTTTTGTCTTTGATCCATTTCAGGTTACAGGTTGAAAGTGTTGACAATGCACTCATCAAGGGGGAGATTGAGAGCCAATGGACCGGCCTCATTGCTCTCCTGGTGTGATGAGTGATTGTCAACGAGCTCAGGCCCTCCGATGGACTGGAGGCCCTCCGATGGACTGGAGGTAGAGGATGACGAAGACCTCGATGGACTGAGGCAAAAGTCCTCCAATGGACCGGAGGCAATGCTCGGCGTTGATCGGTCATGGAAGCTCGGTACACGGAGGGGCGGTTCGGCGACGGTGGTGTAAGCCCTCCGATGGACTGCGAGGCAACTCCGATGGACTGGAGAAGCCGGGTGCCACCATGGTGCTCCAACCCGAGTGCATGGCGCGAAGGCGTGCGAGGGAGGCTTTGGCGGCTTCGGCTCAAAACCGCCACCCAAGTTCAGATGACTTGGTGGGTTGGGATCCGACTCGCCAAGATTGAAGATTGGGCCAAGACACGGCCCAGGAAGCCCGCAGAATAAAGTTTTCCGGTTTCTGACTTCAAAACCGGGGGAAGCTTCCGGACTACTGGCTACGTGGCGCACATCCAAGCGAGGCGTGGAGAAGAAGAAGATCAAGCCGTCATCGTAGTCGTCCGATTGTATCTTTTCGGTTTGGCCCCCTCCGGGCATTTTTAGAGTAGGGGTCTTAATGTAATTGTATCGTTTAGGGCCTAGGGTATAAATAGACTTGAGAGGCTCCCTTGGAGCTCATCTTGGCAGCCACAAACCCTAGAATTTCCTAACCCTAGCAGCCAAGGTCCAAAGAAAAGAAATAGAGAGGATTAGTGTCACGCCCAGTTCTCAACCAACGGAACCGGATCAACATATATGTGCCAGGAACGTGTCTCACATATATAATGACAATAGTGACATCACAGAACGTGCTTAAACGATAAATAAAACGTTTACATAGAGTATAACATCACTTTATTACAATAAGACAACATGTCTTTAAACCAGAGTCATAGCGGAAGAGTAAACGAAGACGAGTGAGCCGCCACAGGGACGTCGACTGGTGGACCGGTACGCCTAGAACTCGTTGAAGTCCTGAACATACTCTTCGAAGTCTTCTGGAGCTGAGCAGCGGTTGGGTTCCAGCCAACAGTAGGTTTAAAGTAAAGCAAGCGTGAGTATTTCATACTCAACAAGCATAACATGAACTATGAGGCTCTAGGGTTGGCTGACACATTGCATGAGCTTTTAGTTGGTCAAGTTTTATTAAACAGCTAGTTACTACGAGTGGGTTCATAAACCAGAAAGCCCAAGATATTGCATAAAGAATTAATCAACATTATTGATACGAGAACCAACTTCCAAAACCAAACGGGAACCACTAATCTGCATAAAGGATCTGGGCCGCTCATAACCATGAGCACGGCTGACATGTCAGTTTTACACTCTCGAGAGGTCGTACATCTTTACCCATGAGTCGTGGGCTACGCTAGTGGTCCACCACATTACCTTAGATGAGATGGCTAGCAAGCACACTACGAGGCCTTTACAAAGATCACGTTGGTAAGGCGTAACTGCTAAGGTTTCAGGGTCCGCAACTGTGGAGCAAGCCTCAAGGGGAGATAAACGCACTCAACCCAAGTAGCGCGAGGGCCACAGAAGCTCACCTCCCCTCTTGCCCCGTCGGTAAGTTACTCCCAAACCAATGCAACCCAATTAATTAGCCAAGACCGTCCCATTCCAGTCTCATGGTAGCACTGTTGTCCCAGGTTGTCGCTTTGCGAACCGGTCCATATGGAGAGTGGCTATAAGCAAAACACACGCTTATGCCCCCTAAACCATGTTGCTAAAAAAACCAATTTTAAAGGATCATGACCCACAGAGGGTCAAGCTCAAGATTTGATTGCATAGGTCCATTAACAACATTATTAACAAAAGATACATGAGTTTGCGCAGCCACTAGCAAAACTAAACCAACATGCATTCCCATAGGTAAACATTGCGATAAAGAGGCTAGGTACAGTCCTTATTGGCATACAAAAACAGACACATCCATATGAAGTGATGAAATGATTATTGGGTTGTGTCCATGTTATACTTGCCTTGCTCAAACTGGTCTTGAGGCTGCTGCTCAACACCCTCAAACTGCTGCTCCTCGTCACCAACAAACTGCTCACCGTCTAACCACGATCACGGCAACGTACAAACATTTCCACGCATACATACATGCAAACAATTGGCCAAAGGTGAGAAACAGTACATCATATCATAAAAACAGAAGGTAAAACTGTACTAAAAACATTCTACGTGTTTCTACGGTCGCGTGAGCGCAAGAATCACTCAAATCGGAGTTAAAACGTGAAAGTTAGGCATAAAACGGGCTCCTAGGGGCATAACTGTGATAGAAACATTAAACCAGGGGCTAGATTTGAAAAACCGAGGACCTATACGTAATTAAACCTAGCCGCAGAGGGTTCTGATGCAAAACTCCAGGGTCTGGACGGCGGGTTCAAATTTTCAAAAGCGCAGGGGCCAAAACGCTAAAACTAGGACTAAAATCTAATTACTTTTCAACGTCGGTGGACTGCGGGTTGATTTCCCGGAAGTCCAGGGGCTCTTTAGCAAAACGATCGGCGCTGACCGGTATTGACCGGTCAGCGGTGAGTGTGAGCGGTTGGATCTCAATCCAACGGTGACGTTAGATCGGATCGGGGTTCTGTTCTCGTGCGTCGGATCGAGATCCGACGGCGGAGGGAGGTCGGGGCCGAGGGCGACGGTGACCGCGCCCATGGCGTTCTCGGCGCGCGGCGGGACCGGCGGCGCGGCGGCGTTCCGGCTCAGGGAGGGCCCTAGGCTCGACTAGAGCTAGCCTAAAAGAGAGAGGGTGTTACGGCGAGCTCACCGAGGGCTTGAGGGCGGCGAGAGATGGTCGGTGGCGGTCTAGCGACGAGCGGCGGCGGCGTCGGTTCACGGGTGGTGTTCGCCCGCGTGGAACGTTAGGGTGAAGCGTCTCCGGGACTCCGAGGTCGTGCGGCGAAGCTCCGGGGTGCTCCTGCGACACGAGAGGGGGAGGAATCAGGGCCGGAGGGGCTACACCGACGACGAATTTGGCGACGGAGCGGCTTACCGAGGCGGAGCTCCACTGGCGATTCGCGAGCTCGAGAGGGCACGGGAGGGCAATAGCTTTGGTGGAGAGGCGAAGGGGATGGAGGCGAGCCTAGGTGTGGGTTTTATAGAACCTTAGGTGAAGGGGATAGGCATGGCCGCGGTGATCCCGCTCGGCGGCTTTGAAAGCCGGACCCGGCACAGTGAGGGAAAGAAGGGAGAAGGGGGAACCGGGGCGGTAGCTGCGGGATTGAAGAGGGGAGCGATTAAGGAAGGCGTGGGCGAGGATACGGAGGAAGCTTCCTCCCTCCCAGGTGCCCGTTGAGGCCGCGCAGAGAAGGAAGGGCGCGCGGTGACTGCGGCGAGAGGAGGGAGACGGGCCTGACGCGTGGGGCCGGTGCGGCAGCGGCGTGAGGGAGGGGAAGGCGCCGCGGCGCGGCTGGCTGGGCCGGAAGCCGGCCCAGGCGGGAAGGGGGCGCGGGGCGACCGGGCCGAGGCCCAGGCGGGAGAGAGGCGGGGCGGGGGTCGGCTGGGTCGGGGCCCAAGCGTGAAGGGGGCGCGGGAGCTGGGCTGGCCGGTCGGCCGGGCCGGCCGGTCGGCCTGGCTCTTTTTTTCTTTTTTTTTTTTGAATTCCTTTGAAATGGGATAGAAAATAGGTCTAAAATTCAAATGAATTTGAATTTGAATCCTTAATTCAAGCAAACAAGAGGCAATGCACCAGCATGTAATGCACAAGAAAGTTGGGCCTATGTTACTTTTATGCATTATTTAATTTAAATAAGTCAGGAGAAATGCAAACTAACACAAAAACCTTAGGAAAATTAAATAAATTGCTTGAAATTTATTGTAAAATGCTGGAATTTAAACTAGGGTGTTACAATTAGCTAGGAGATGAGTGCCTAGTTTAGTCTAATCCTATCATTAGTGGGAGGATGATGGGAGGTAGGCTCTAGGGAACTCTTGTAACCTGAATTTCGTGGTTAATTCAAGGTTCTTTGTTGTGAAATTCCAAGTCTTGAGCAGCAATCTCATCCCTCCCTCTTTGCCCCTTTTCTAGTTTCGTTTTTGGTCCCGTTTCTTGGATTTTGTCTCATTTTGTGTTGTCCAAGGATGAGACCTTTCTTTTGCCGGTATTTTGCCTTGCTAGGACGTGGTGCATCTCACTAGCCAAGTGCTAGAATCATCCAACCACGAGCAAGGGCCGTTCTTGACGTTTCTAGGTTTTTCGGGTTCAACTCACCAACCTCACGAGATCTGAAATTCCTGTGCAACCCTTGATCTTTTCAAGTGGATCTTTTGGGGTTTGCTAGGGAAGGTACTTAGGATCATCCATGCAAATTTTCGTGAAGTTTCGTTGAGAATTGACCCGGTTTTGGTTCGGTTTTTGGAGTGCCTGCGTGCAGTTTTTTCGGTTGTCAACTCACCTACCTCACGAGATTTGCAATTCCTGTGCATCCCTTGATCTTTTGGAGCTGATCTTTTGGGATTTGCTAGGGAAGGTCCTTAGGATTGTCCATGCAAATTTTCATGAAGTTTCGTTGAGATTTGACCCCGTTTCGATCGTTTTTTGTAGAGGTGTCGGGCTGTTTTCTGCGCGCAGTTTTTCGGAGAACTGACAGTACTAATCGTCTGTCCTTAGGTTTGTCCGAACCCTATACTTCGGATTGTCCGATCCCCTTCCCTCGGATTGTCCGGTCTATAGGTTTTTAGGGCTGTTTCAGCCCCTTTCTTTGGGTTTGTCCGGTCAGTTCTTTTGGTTGAGACAGTATTGTCCGGTCTAGTGTATTTAGGGCTGTTTTTGCGTGTTTCTTGCTCCGCTTGCTTTGAGGTTTGTTTTTCTTGGCTTCTTTGGTTTTTTGGAGTGTTGTGGTTTACTTTAAGCTTGTTTTGTGTCAACCACTGCATGGTCATACTCTTCACTCACTGTTCTTAAGTGAGGCACGCTTCGGTGTGTTGAGTGGCTAGTGTGCGACGCTTGCAAGCTTTGTAGCTTGTCTTGTTTTGTTTGTGCCTTGTTGTTCTTGCTTGCTTTGATGGTGCTTTAGTGTTTTCAGTTTAGGGTTTCTCAATGTGTCCTAGGGTTAGTAGCTTGTCTATGCTACGTAACTCTGCACATTAGAGAGGTGTAGTTTTAGGTGTTGTGTGTGTTTGTCTGTGTGTAGTGTGTTTGCTCGTTTAGGTGTAGTTTGGTTGCTCATCTTACGTCCTTTTCTTTGGGCGTTATTTCGATTGCTTCCGCTTTCCACCCGATACGTATCTGTTCAGTGGACGGTATCGGGTGTGCGTGTGTTTTCGTGAGAGCGCACTTTGGGGGTTTGAGTTTGAGTTTTTCAAGTACTCCTATTCACCCCCCTCTAGTCGCACGTCTCGGTCCTACAGCCTGGACTGGTGCAGTCTCAGGATTGTCTTCTAGCTTCTTTAAAGGCAAGTCCATCTTGGCGGCCAGCATGTCCGTGCTGTCGATGTGATGGACTCCACGGCATTGTGGGTGTGACCTATCTTCCTTCCATCCCTGGTTAGTGGCGATCTTCTCAATCAGATTTTTGGCCGCTCTCACACTTTGGGATAGGAAAGATCCTCCAGCGGCTGCATCCAGGTGCTCTTGAGCAATACGGTTTAACCCATGAAAGAAACTCTGAATGATCAGCCATTCTTCCATGCCATGGTGGGGGCAGGCTGCTATGTATTCCTGTAATCTTTCCCAGGCCTCCGCCACCGTTTCATCTGCGAGCTGTTGAAAGCTCGAGATCTTGTTTCTCAATGCGTTGGTCTTTCCCAGAGGGAAGTACTTGGCGAGGAATGCGTTTGAGCATGCATCCCACGTTGTTAGTGTTGCGCGGTTGAGGTAGAACCATTGCTTCGCCTTTCCGACAAGTGAAAATGGGAAGAGGCGTAACTTGACAGCATCGGCGGATGCACCTTTCATGGTAAATGTGCTGCAGATTTCTAGGAATTGCTGCAGGTGGTTGTTGGCGTCCTCCGTTGCTAAACCGCAGAAGGGAATGGCTTGAACCATGTGAATGACTCCCGGCTTGAGTTCGAAGTTCTCCCCTGCGTTGACGGCCGGTCCCTATATTGCTACTGGATGGGATGGAGAACTCACGGATGGTTTTCTCGGAAGGTACGGCCATGTCGTCGGCTTTCGAGGAACTACTTGACGTGGCCGTTTCAAGGTTCAATTCCCTTGGAACAGGTATCTGCCCGTGAATGGTCTTGGAATGGACCCTCCTAAGCAGAACCTCTGGGTTATTGTGAAAATTTTCCGGCAGGTCAAAACCGGTCATACACCTCTCTGTTGCAACCACAACATAAACAACAGGGACAAGTGATCTTGCTAATGACTAGTTGGTATTTTTATTAAAGACACGGGGTTCGAAAAGAGATTATCAACTATATCTCTGCCTATTGCTTCCCCGGCAACGGCACCAGAAAAGCTTGTTGGAGTCTCTTAGCCTTATAAGATTTTACTCCGCAAGCGCACGGAGACCGCTGTAGCTTTTCACTCAGAGTATTCCGAGTATCGTATTTTTATCCACAGGGAAGCGGCAGGCGAGAGAGTATAATTGAATAAACTCGAATCGAATGAACTGTACTTAAATAAATATACCAACTAGTCACTAGACAGGGGTAAGTCTGGTAAACGGATAGGTGTATGGTATGAAGAAGTCAATTGAACTACCTAAGATACACGTAGAAAGGTATAGTTGCCTGGGAGGACAACGAGAGAGATAAAGTTCCCAAACTCTATTCTATTCGGCTGCAAAGACTATGTCGTGGTTAACTAAGAAACTCAAATAGCAAGTCAGGGTCTTGCGTCGAGCGAAATTCAGGTGCCTCGAGGAGTCAGGGGTAGATAGTAGACAACCGAAGGAGAGCCGGCTAACGCCTACGGACCTGGACTACACAGGCACACCACACGCTGTCACTGAGTGGGGCTACCAAGCAAAACTACGTGGATAGGCTTGCACGCTATAAACGTACTCAAGCGAATAGATCGACCTTGATCAGAGGAGAGGATCTAACCAAAGCCTGGCGTACAGGTTGGATTATAGCGTCGGCAAGAATAATGGGACTTGACTAACTAAGATAACCACAAGTCTAAGCCTAGCAAGTATGCAAAATAAAGGGTACACCACACTTGCTAGAGATAGAAATAAAGTAAAATATAACTGAATTATATTGAAGATTGAGTACTAAAGATACAAGAGCTGTTACCGCAAACTTAGAAGAATCTCCGAGAACTCTGAGGCAAAGCTCGACTCACTCTAACTCCCAGGACTATCCTAACTACTAAGATGTGGAAAATGACACTCTCTAAGGTAGGATATGGCTCTTAATTTCTCCACACTTTACAAATGAGCTCTACAGGCCTATTTATAGTCCCATATGAGAGGGGGGTATTTGTAGGAGGCTTAGGTTGGTGGGAGGCCGAAGTCGGTGGTGGGCCGACCTAGGGGGGAGGTCGGCCGACCTACTCCGAGGTCAGGCGACCACCCGATCCACCGCCTTTGCACTCCAACGGCTTGATCTTGCTTTCCCATGGCGGTTGGCGGTTAGGACGGTTGTTGCACATGTAAAATGCCTCCGGTAGGTCGGCCGACCTTGTAGGAGGTCGGGCGACCACGTGTCAGGCCTGCATTGGCCATTTTGCTTCTCCCTCAGATTGATGACGTTGTGGATCCGTGACTTGGTGCATTTTCGGCCTTTGGATACATTGGATGCTTGGTCTTGCGGTTGGATTTGAGTGCACTTGTGTTTTCTTCATGATGTGGATCAATCAGGTGGCAAGTGGCCCACTTGGAAGGTTGGGCGGCCTGGCCAGGGGTTGGCCGACCCTGTCAGTGGGTCGGGCGGCCAGCCCCCTGGTCGGCCGACCTGGCTGAGCCAGGGCAGGCTTTGCCCTGGTCGGCCGACTTGGATGTGGGTCAGCCGACCTGACCACCTTGACCAGTGGTTTCCATCTTTTGATCCTTGACATGTTTTCAACTGTTTTATGTGCATTTTGGTACCTGCATCCAAATATTCATACAAAACTTGTGGAACTCATTAGTAGATGGGTTAGTCCATATTTATTCACTTGCATAGCCCCATTTGGTTGGTTATTGATGGTAGATATCGTGAGATTACGACCGTCAACACAGTCTAGTGTAGCCACATCCACATGTGAGGCAGAGTATGTTGCCGCTGCTAGCCGTTGCTCCCAGATCCTATGGATGCTTGCTACCCTGAGAGATTATGGCCTTACCTATGGAAGGATTCCCATCTTGTGTGATAGTTCCAGTGCCATTAGTGTTGCTAAGAACCCAGTTCTTCACTCTAGGACTAAGCACATAGATGTGAGATATCACTTCTTGAGAGATAACTATGAAAAGGGCATGATAGATATAGTGAAAGTGGCGAGTGAAAACCAAGTGGCCGATATCCTAACCAAACCCCTAGATTTAGTGACCTTTGCTAGGTTGAGAGGGGAGTTAGGTGTTTGCTTTCCCTTTTAGTCAGGCAGAGTTTTTGTAGCTTTTAGGTTTTCTTTTGGTTTTTCTTTTGCTTTTGGCTTTCTTTTGCTTCTTTTTGCATCTTGTATCATATTCATGCATTGCATCATGTACATTTGGAGTATACACTAGCACTTGAGCTCTTTTGGTATGAGTAGTTAGTATTTACTTGTGCTAGATTGTACATGGCTTGCTTGATCATGGATGGCTTGAGCTCTTTTGGATCTATTAAATGTTTTTTGTGAGCTAAGTCATTTTGTTTTCCTGAAAAATTTTTGAACATGATCACCACTAGACTTGGCTACCTAGCATGTGTAGGAATGTTGAATACTTATGCTATCTTTCCAAGCTTGGTTGTGCTAGTTGTCTACCTTTGCAAGTTGTTTGCCTAAGCACTTATGATACCTTACCTAAATTTGAAAATCTGAATTAAAATGTCAAGTATTTGGTATCTTTTGAGATGAAATGAAAAGATCCAGGTGGGTTTGCTTTGTCACACTGACTTGGCACGAGACTGCTCACCTTTGCACCTTGGTGAGAACTTGACCATGGCTGTGAATGACTAAAATCTTGTCTTAAGCTCCTGATGGTCTTTGTAGGCCTAGGCTTGGCATTGGTTGGTAAGAAGTGGTCCGACAAGCAAATAACCTTTGGCACCTAAGTGAAACTTGCTGAAATTTAATTGGTCAAATTCAAAAGTGCAAGTCTCAAATTGCTTATGGCTTTGTTGTTGTATGCTTTGGATAGGATTAACTCACCTTGTATGCATTGCTAGCATTTTGTATTCATGCCTATCTTGCTAGATGCTATTCTTGTGGTGATGCTTTCTTTTAACCAAACCTGAACTACATGCTTTGCTCCTGACCTGTGTGAGATAGGTTCATTTGAGCTTGTTGCATGCCCCGTAGCCTTCACGTGCTCTGTATGCTAGAACTTGTATCTACTAGCTTTTCATCCCAGAATGAGCTCATTTTGTTCACTTGTGACATTTGCACTTCATGTTTTGGGAGATACCTTGATGTGTGCGTTGTCAACAAGGGGGAGAGATTTCACCAACCTTGGACAAGGGGGAGAGACCTTGTACAAGAGGATCAGAGTTTCAGGGGAAGAGCTGCATTGCCCTAGGGGGAGCACCACCCCAGGGGGAGAGTTGCATTGTGAGATGGGCTGAAATGCAGGGGGAGTTGGAGTTTTAGCATGCTCTTTCAGCCAGCTGTGTTGAGCCTTTCCCTCTTTCTAGAGGAGTTGGTCCTTTGCTTCTAGCATGATTGTGTTGAGCCTTGCCTCTTTCTTGAGGGGTCATGCTTTGTTGATCGGCTACGTTGAGCTGTTTCCCTTGTCTTAGGGGGCCGATCTTTTGACTTTGCTTTTGTTCACTACTTGTGCTCCCGTTTATGCCTTTCTTTGGCTTTTGGGCACTTGAGTGTATTTTTCGTCCTGGCTGTGATGAGCGCTTGTCAACACCGAAGACTTGCTGAAGGACAAGCAAGCACCTCCTAAGTGTGACCTGGAGGAGAAGCCCTCTCGAGTGGACTGAGAGGCGGCGCTAGAGTGGACTTGGCGTGACAAAAGTCCTGCCGAGTGGACTGGCAGGTGGTTTGGGTGGAGGCCCAAGTTAGGCTCGGCCCACAAGTGCGACCGTGGGTGCGGGACGGTGTCATGAGCCGTAAAGTCACTCAAGTGGAGGCCCAACAATCGTTTCCTGGTTCCACCGTCAAAACCAGGGGCTAGTTGCCGGTATTCCAAAACCGGTAGTTATCCAAAGGGATGAGCTACTGACCACGTGGAGGACATCGGGAGATTACTTCGAGCCGAAGAAGATCAAGGACTCCATCGTGGCCATTCATCTGAGTTTCCTGCGTCTTTTCTGGCCTCTACAGGCATTTTAGTGTATTTGCGCCTGTATCTTAGGGGGCTGTTTGCAAAACAGCCTAGGATGAGTCTTCTAGTATAAATAAGGGAGATGGCTGTCTAATCTCCTACTCTTGGCTGGTTAGAAGGTGCTTAGGGCTTAGAAACCCTAGGTTTTGTTCATCCAAGCAAGGGCAAACATGATTAGTGAGTTTAGAGAGATCTAGGCTCCACCAAAGTGGGTAGGAAGTAGGGTGGCAGCTTGGAGAACGAGTTCCATGGTGTAATCTGGATCTAAGACCTTGTTCAGGCATTCAATAGATGGAATTCGTGGCTCTTTTGTGTGTGCTTGCCTCTCTCCCTTCTTGATTGGTTTTTGATCTTCGTTTTCTTGCCTTTTGGTGTGTTTTGGCTTTGGGAAAGAGCAAGATCGTTCTATTGCCGGTGTTTTGGACTGCTGGGACGTGGTTTTGATTGTGGTTGTGTTGCCTAATCTTTGAATCCACAAGCAGCCCCTCCTCTTTCGTTCTTGGCAAGTGGACTTCACTTCGAGGGCAAGTCAAATCCGTGGAGACAAACTTAAGCCTAGGGCTTGATCTGTTGGGAAGAGCAACTCCATGGATTAGACAAAGTCCCTGAAAAGTTTGGTGAAGTTTGGAGTCCATTTGACCGAGATTTGGATTGTTTTTGAGGATTCTCAGGCTGTTTTTCTCACCTCGGGCTGCCCTGTTTCATACTACCGGACTGTCCGGTGGGTAGGCACTGGACTGTCCGGTGGCCTAGGGTTTAGCCCGGGCGGAGACTACGAGGCTCGGCCTCTCAGGCTTTTAGCAGCCACCGGACTGTCCGGTGGTGAGCCACCGGACTGTCCGGCGGTGGTGCTAGAGGGTCAAGCCCTCAGCCTATTTCGTCCGGTGGGTGGCACCGGACTGTCCGGTGGGTTGGACTCGAGGGTCAAGCCCTCAGTCTTTACCATCCGGTGGGTGGCACCGGGCTGTCCGACGCTTAGGCACCGGACTTTCCGGTGGTACCATCGGACTGTCCGGTGGCTCCTGCTCCCAGCGGTTCTAGGCTCGTTTTATGTCGTTTTCTCTCGGCGTTTGAGCAAGTGCTTTGTAGTGCTTCTGTAGTGCTTTCCTCGACGTGTCTTAGGGTTGGTAGCTTATCCTAGCTATGTGATCCTACACGTGAGAAGAGAGGGTTTTTGGGTTCATAGGTTTTTAGGTGTCGACCTATTCACCCCCCTCTAGGTCGCTCTTTCGGTCCTCAATAACACTGGTGTATGTATTCAAAGTTCAGGCTAGATAATCTTGGATGCTTCTGCCTCAGATGAACCCATACTAATTTTGATGAATTAACAGAATAATAACATCCTGCAGCCTATTAGCCAGCACCTTGGTTATTATCTTAAGAGAGCAATTGCTTAGAGAGATTGGCCTAAAGTCACTGGAGACTCAGGTGTGTTCACCTTGGGAACTAAGGTTTATAAAGGAGGTATTGAGACTGGTCAAACCAATGTTGTGCTAAAAAAAACTTTGCAAAGACTTTGGAAGTCTCTTTGAATAATACCCTAGAGTCTCTTTGAATAATACCCCAGCATTTTTTTCAAAAAGAGCCCATTGAAGCCATCCGAGCCTAGTGCTTTATCAACGGGTAGGTGCTTGACTACCTGACCTGATTGACTTCCTCCTCTGTGATGGGCTCATCCAGGTTATCCAGAACACTATTTCTGGCTATCAAATTTGGCAGGTCAAAAAGTATGACTGGTTTACTTGAACAACCGATCCTCTCTTTAAAATCAAGCCACAAGATTGCGGCTTTGTTATCATGATCACTCACAAGGTAACCCTCCTTAGTTTTCAACTGAGCAATGCAATTTCTCCTATAAGAGATAGTCGCCATCGAATGGAAGAACTTAGTACAGTCATCCCCAAATCTGACCCTATTGACAGTGTACCTTTTCTTCCAGTATTCCTTCTTATAATCTAGGTGTGTCAGCAACTATCTCTTAATTATTCCTCTCAGGTTCCCCTCTGGAACTGATAGATCCTGCATTCCTCTAGAGCATCCAAGAACCTAGTCACTTTGTCACACATCTGAATGGAATTATTAAGTTTGGAAATACATCTACTCCACTTCTTCAGTGCATATCTCAACCTTTTCAGTTTTGCTATTAGGATAGCTGCCGAGCTGGTCTTGTTAGTGACTTCTTGTGTCCAGGATTTCTGTACAACCTCCAAGAAACCGGGGTGATTGGGCCAAAAGTTTTCAGAACGGAAGATAGTGGACTTTGGTATGGTGGTGCTGACCACGATTTGGCAGGGAGCATGAAGTTGGGGTATGAAGTTGTCCAATGCTAAGAGGTAAAGACCCAATCTAACTGCTCCAATAAAGGGTCATCCTGCATATTGCTCCAGGTGAATCCTCTTCCTTTGAGGAGTAGCTCAATAAGCCCATTTTCCCCAATGCATCGTTGAATCTCAGTACATCAGCCATGTTGCCTCCGGGTTTGTTTCTATTACAAAGGGATCAATAAAAATTGAAATCTCCTAGAATCTACCAATCTTCGTGAGGCTGAACATCGAATTATTTGAACCAATTGTTAAAATCAGAATGTGCCGGCTCCACACATGGTCCATATACTAACGACAATTTCAAGCAAGAGAGGTTATGCATTGACGTGAGTTCCATAGTTAAGTTAAACGAATGCTTCTCAATGACTGTCCCTCTGAAAACAACTGAATTCTGTTGACGGTCGTTATTTTGCTATTTCAACCGCCAACACTTATTGATATACTAACCTGCTCGGCAGAAAGATCGCAATCGGCTCATATAAGCTGATCCACTCGGTGGCCTTAAGCCGATCCCCAGGATCCGGCTGGTATTTTATGCTCGTTTGATTGTGTGTGTATATACAGGTCGACCCTCCGACCACCACATCCTTCCTGGTTAGAAGGTCATGCTAGGTGGCACACCTAGAACCCCCTCTCACCGCCCACACGAGACGCTCGGGGATGGTCAGAACCGACAGAATGTTTGACCAGAGCGACAGCACACCTCACGGTTCCCTGGTGTGTCCCTCGCCGGAGCCTGATCGGCTTTAGGTGATGCCACGAACACAACCTTAGATCTACAGAGATCAAAAAATTCCCTCAAAATCCAAGACAACTACGATGAAGGTCTCGACGAGGTGAACGTTGTGGTGTCCTCGGATTTCACTGGAGACGCTTGGTCGTGTAGGAATTGCTCACGGAGAGTTAGTGTTTGTGGATTGAAAATAGAGGTTGCATCTAGAACAAGAATGATGAGAGAATTAAGATGAGTATGTATATGCATAGGTTTGGGCCGGGTTGGATTTGGGCTAAATATTCAATTTCGAGGATTACAATAATTCCAAAAAAAAATCCGAAATTAGTATTAGGGCTCTGAAAAATGTTCTAATGGCTCCAAATATTCTAGGAAAATTCCTAGGTATGTTTTGGCACCTAATGAACTCAAATAAAATATTTAAAGCTCATGAAAATATATAGAAGAGCCACCAATAAATGGAATTTTCTCCAAGAAAATGTGGAAAAAGCTTCCAAATAAATCTAGAAAATTCCTAGAAACAACTTGACGATGACCGACATGATTGATGGTGAGGGGAAGGAGAGGCTTGACAAGTGGGGCTTGCATCACAGAGAAGGAGCGATGTGGGAGACAACCTCGACAAGGTGGTCCTACCTATCGGTGGTAGAAAGGTCATAGGGCCACCGGCCAGCGAGAAATAGAGGATGCGGGAGTGGGCCTACTCGGGGATCGGAAGGGGCAACAAGCTGGGCTGCTTGGCCTAGGTGGGCCGTAGCAGGCCTGGGAGAGAAAGGAGGATGAGGAGAGGTGGGTGGTTACGACTTCGGTTGGCTGCTGGGCTTAAAGAGACGAGGGAGCTTGAGAGAAGAAGAGGTTGTAGCTCAAGCCTAGGAAGGGTATTGAAAATGGGGTTTTGAAAATTAAATGCACCGGACGGTCCAGTGGTCACACAGAAAGCACATACATACAATAACAGTTAGTTTTGAGCTGTGCTCTATATAAAGGAACCCCCTCGCTCCATTTCTTGCCTTTGCGACCAGGACACACTGATACACTCACAAAGGTCATCCAAGCACCAAATATTCACCAAATATTTGAGCTTTGGGTCGAGAGACTTGAGGGTGAGAGAACTTCTTGAGAGACTTGAGCGAGCTTCTTGGAGATTGTGTAAGAAGCGAGAAAAGGCCTTTGCAAAGGCGTTGTGAGCGGTTTGGAGCCCACCATACCCGAGTGGACAAGGGCATCCCGAAGAGAGCGCTTGACCTTTGCAAAGGTCAAGAGGTAGCTTGGTTCTTGCGAGAACCACTATGCCAACCCCTCTCCTTGCGAGGTTTGGGACTAGGGTCTTTGCGAAGACTCCGCGAGAGCAAAGCGTTGCGAGGGGCACCAAACAAAGATTAGGGGGGAGTCGTGACTGCTCGATACCTTGGGAAAAGATCGACGTGTCATCTCTCCATTCTTTACTTTTTTTGCAATTTGCATTTTGGACTTTTACATTCTTAGAATTGCATGCTTGGCTCTAGGTTGCAAACCTTTTGTTATCATGTAGAACTCTAGACATACTTAGTTAGGAACTAGGGTGAATTCAGACTTGATCGTTTTAATTTCAAGTTTCAAAAATAGAAGCCCAATTCACCCTCCCTCTTGGACATCTTGATCCTTTCAAGGATGTTACTACTCTACCTCCCTGCAATCCATGGAGATGGTGTAACTATGCATACTTTGCATCTTAGACATCCACGCTCCATCCATTGGCTAGGGAGAGAAGGTGCTAAATTTTGCAAAGAATCGCCTGCTTTGGATATAAATGACTATACTTTTTTGCGATTATAGACCTTGCTCAAACCCTGTTCGGCCAGCACCAAGTCACGACGTTTCGCTTCCCGTCTGTCATGCTGCATCACCATGGACGACGTGCTTGTAGACGCCGGTTGCACCGCCAACGCCATAGATGATGGGCTCGTTGACACTGGCCATTGCGCCACCACAGTGGATGATGTGCTCGGTGACGCCAGCCATGGCACCACCACCATGGATGATGTGGACACTGGGCACGTTGATGCCATCACGCTTGGATGTTGTTCACGCCGTCACCGCCACGGATTCTTACTGTGCATGTCCCAATGGATGCTGAACACCAGGACCAACAGCGCGCAAGGCTCCCACCAGGATGGCGGTAAGCGGGGCTCCCACCCAGACAGGGGCACGAGGGGCTCACTGGCTAGCAGCACCACAGAGCAGCCCTTCCGTCGGCGAGCAGGGCACCATATCCGGCGCCACATGTGGCTCCCCGGTAGGCGGCGGCATGGATGCACTTGTTGTTCTGCAACTTTTATAATTCTTGGCCCAAAGAATTGTTTTCTCTCTAGGCTAGTTCTTCAATGTAATGGTGTTCTACACTCTCTACCATATAGTGCCTCAAATGGTGTTTTAGCTTTAGCTTTTTAAATTTTTTCCGTGATCCCATTGATCTTTTTATCTTGTGCATACCTCTCTACCATATAGTGCCTCAAATGGTGATTTAACTTCTTCAATTTGTTCCGTGATCCCATTGATCTTTTTATCCTATGAATACCTCTTCTGATTTCTTACTCCAAGGTAGGTTCTAAGTCCATGGTAACTCTCTTGGTTTGATTCAAGAATCCAAAACTAAATCTTTCAAACTCCACACTTAACTTCAAAAGCATTTGAAAACTCAAAGCTGTATTAGTGTAACAAAAATCTCTAGAGCATGATCGACAATTGCTACTCCAGATCATGAGTTGGGTAGTTTCATGTTCCTTTAGATGCATGAACTATGACTTGCATCAAAACACCTCTTTCAACCTTATCATGATACATCACCTTACATTGCAGGACTCTTGTGGATATCTCGACAAGTTAACACTGGTGCAATAGTCATCATTCTCTTTGACTCCTCAAATGTAGCTTGGTGGATAAAGTCCACATAATTTCAGCATTCTTATCTAACAACATTGTCATAGGTTTTGCAATCTTCGAGAATCCCTCAATATAATGAACCTCTAATAATACCTTGCCATACCAAGAAGCTCCTGACATCCTTCTAATCGTAAGGTGGTTTCCGATCTAATAATACATGCACTTCTCTTGGTTCACTGTGACTCCTCCATTTGAGATGGCATGGCGAGGAAAGAAACTTGATGAATCCAAAACTACTTCATTAATCTAAAAGCTCACACTTGCTTAGCTTGGTGCACAGCTGAGTATCTCTGAGCTTCTGCAACGCTAGTCTCAAACATTCCTCGTGTCCTTCATTCTTTGAGTAGACTACAACATGAACACCGCAACAAACTTACCAAGACAACCTATGAGCACATTCTGGTGTTGTACCAGGCGACAACTCGATGGGAAACTCTACATCGCGACTTTGATGTTCTATGTAGAAGTTCCCTCCATTAGTTTGATCATTCACTATTTAGCTAATGGTGATGGCGCAACATACTTGATCCTTTCTCCTGATGTAATTGTCAAGAACACTGATCTCTCCACATCACGGACTACCACCTTTTTGCTGCTAGCTAGTTTATTCCAAAGATAACATCAATTCCTTCTGACTCCAAAACTATCAAATTTTAATGGAAGTCTACCCCCTTAATTTTAAGACAAACCCTTTTGAACATATGTGATTTGCCTAAACTTCTCCTCTTGGGGTACTAACATGCATATGCTTCTTCATAGGTTGCGTGGGCATGTTGTGTTAATTCACATACTATGTTGTGATGAAAGAACGTGTGGCTTTGGAATCCAACAAGGATGTAGCAAGCCCCTTGGATCCATTGCCTCAAGTCATTCAACGATCTATAGGTGCTCCTTAAGTTAGTTGATAGTTATGCACATGTGTTTTCCCTTGGATCATTAGATCTCACTTGTGTTTCTTCCTTAGCCAAAGGATTGAGTTGCCCCTGCTGACTTCATGGATCCTAGTGCTAGATTGGTGAGGAGGAGACCTTCTGGTCCTTGGCGTATCGGTTTTGTGGCATACACCATGGAGTTGACATGTCACTTGTGTGCATGTAGGTCGAAAATGAGATGTGTCAGAGCCTTTCGGAGGCCAACTGGCCTAGGGAGGGTTGCCCGGGCGGCCAATCCTTCTCCCTGACATAGCTCCATTTCTCATATTTTTCATGTTTTTCATACCTGCGTTTAAATATTCAAACACAACTCATGAAATTTGATTAGTACCAAAGGTTAGTTCTATTTTGACATGTTTCCCTTCAAGTGTGGATAATTGATGGTCGAAATGGTGAAATAATGACCGTTAGCAACCATCGAACCACTACAATACACAGTCACATCTGACAAGGAATGTTCTTCTTTTATTATATGTATCTGGAAGGCTTATAGTATCGGTTGGTAAGTTAAACCTGTACTAAAGGTTTTATTACGTGTTCGTATTATCAACCAGTACTAATGCCTCTCCAAGGGTTAGGACTTTTCCAACTGGTACTGAAGACATTATTTGTACTGGATGTAGATGTTGGCCGATTTCTTTGTCAAATTAGAACTCATCCGAAACCCATTCCCCAGTGATGCCAGATGTGTCCTCCTTGCCCCCGTCCCTCCTGGCAGTAATCCTAACTAGGGTAAAGGTTTCTTAACTGTTGCTACTGTTTTGTAATTAGGATGTGTTGGGTGAATTTAGATTATGTGGAGTTGGATTGGACTGGATATTGGATGGCAGGGAATACTGCTAAGGATCCGAAGGGATAAGAATGTGCCATTAATTGAACTAAGGTAATTTTCCTCCAAACTGATTTTGATGTCTGTCCAATTCCATGGCCAGGTCTACTCTGGAGGTCCACTGTTTTGCTTCCCTGCCGCTTTTGTTTTAATTTAATGATCCAGCTACCTTGCACGAGTCTCCTGCCCACAAACCACAACTTGTCATGTCATATCCTGCAACTACTAATTAACTTGCTTACAGTTGTGGTCCACGAACTGAACAATACCGACAATATTTATAAGTGCGTGCAACAGACTAGCGTAGATTAAAAAGAACAGGTAGTCCCCCATGCATCCCCAAGCATCTCAGCATCATCTCCTCTTGGGCATTAGCCTACACTAAGAGAACATACAAGTGTGCAAAGTAAACCATATATCTCTAACGAGATGAAACCAAACTCCATGCAAACTCACATGGCCGACGAGTCCACCCAGGACATGAAGCTGCTGATGCCGCCGTACGTCACCGGCGGCAGCGCCACCAAGCCACCTGCCCCGCCGCTTGTCGACAAGACTCTCTGCTGCGCCTGCGACATCATCAAGCTCCTGCCGACCGGCACGGTCATGGTCTTCCACGAGCTGGCTCCGTCCTTCAGCAACCACGGCGCTTGCGGTGCGGCAAGCCGGGGCCTCACCGTCGCGCTCATCGGCGCTTGCGCCGCCTCCTGCGTGCTGCTCTCCTTTACCGACAGTCTTGTCGGCTGTGACGGTCGCCTCTACTACGGCGTGGCCACGTCTCGGGGCTTCTACCCGTTCAACTTCGACGGTGCTTGCGACGAGCAGAGGCGCAAGTTCGGGAACTTGCCCAGGATGAAGGTCAGGCCGCTGGACTTTGTCCATGCGCTTGTCTCGGCGTTCCTGTTCGTGGTCGTCGCGCTCGGCAACGCTGGCATACAGAGCTGCTTGTTCCCGGTCATCGGGCCGGACGTTAGGGAGGTGCTCATGAACCTTCCGGTAGGGCTAGGGATTCTGTCCAGCTTGGTGTTCATGATCTTCCCCACAACCAGAAAGAGCATCGGCTACACGGACCTGATGCCTCACCAACAAGAAGAGGATGGGAAAGGAATATCCAATAATCTAAAGCTGTGAGCACGTCGTCTGTATAAGTAATGAAAGGAAGACGTCAACACCAGTTAGTGTACTGTATGATGCATTTACGTAGGTAATTCTAGTATATATTGTCTATATTTGGATGCATGCATAAGGATTCTATGACTGTTATTCGTATACGGTATACTCTATGTAAAATATGAGAGATGGTAGCTAATTCTCCATCACGACGCCTGATGTTTCTGGCTCCTTTTCTATCTAGCAATCGTTAATGATTTCAGGCTAGCTAGCATATAAAGCTTTGTGACTCAAACATGTCCAGCCTATAACACTTTCTTTTTTTAGATAATGGAAATCAAACATAACGTTGTTGCAGCAAGACCAAGAGTTACATCATAAACAACGTTACCGGCCACTCAACCAGTGCGGCTTAACCAAATTAACTAGAACACAGGTAATTAATTCTTGGTATGAGTCCTAAATTAACCACTAAGACTAATCATATATCATATATATCTAAATAGCTAGCCCCCACTATCCATTTCTTTCAACATGCGTGAAGCCACGTCATCTCCAAAACCCACTAAGTCTCATGCCACATCATCATCCACTAAGTTCTTTATTTATATCTTTATATTGATTTTTTTTGGCTTCACGCATGCAGTGCTTCTCTATGGTATATACACCGGTAACACTCAAATTTCCGCAGACTAAGTCTCATGCCACATCATCATCCACTAAGTTCTTTATTTATGTCTTTATATTGATTTTTTGTGGCTTAACGCATGCAGTGCTTCTCTATGGCATATACACCGGTAACACTCAAATTTCCGCAGCTACTCCCGGAGAATTTACCTTATACCTTTTACAAGTACAACATTATACAATTTACGCAGCAACACGTGGGGTGTCATCTAGTTGAGAGAATTTGTAGGTTTGTGGCACAGATATTATCCCTTTATCTACCAATTGTTATGTAAGGTACTGTGTCTGTCATTGTTCGTGGCAAAGATATTGTCCCTTTATCTACCAATTGTTATGTAAGGTCCTATGTCAGTAATTGTTGTTTGAGGTGTTAGTGCATATAATTTTATATATCTAAACAGCTAGCCCCCACTACCTATTTCTGTCAACATGCGTGAAGCAACGTCATCTTCGCAGCCCACTAAATCTCATGCCACATCATCATCCACTAAGTTCTTTATTTATATCTTTATATTGATTCCACGCATGCAGTGTTTCTCTATGGCATATACACCAGTAACACTCAAATTTCCGCAGCTACTCCCAGAGAATTTATCTTATACCTTTTACAAGTACAACGTTACACAATTCACGCAGCAACGCGCAGGGTGTCATCTAGTATGCATAACTTGCACGTCATGATAATGATCACACATACTTAATAGAGCAAAATCTTAACTTATATTACTAGCCTTGTGTTGACACGTTTTAGCGCCATTAACCAAAGATAAGACCTAGACTGAACCTCCCGGGAGGGACCCCATCAGGGAAGATCAGCGCTAGGATTTGCTCTAGTGTCAGCAAGCCACCTAGAGCTCCTCAAATCGGCGTAGAGTCGAAGAGAGGCGAAAATTAGGGTTGAAGAAGAGAATTAGGGTTTGCGAAATAGAATTACATAAAAGTAAGTAAAATAGTAGATTGGTTCGATTGTGGATGTGTCAATCGGCCTGACCCCTTTATATTCATAGGGGAGGGTGGTCTTAACCCTTGTACAAGTCGGATCCCTCAAGATCTTGCACAAAATCTGGATTTCCTCTCGACTATACCGGATAGTCTGGTACAATTCACCGGATAGTCCGGTATAATGCTCAACACATGCCCCCCTGCCTTTTAGTGAAGATCATGAACTAAAAGCACTAGACTCACTTACATCTTGGAGAACTAGGAGATATCTCATAATATAACAATTCCGAAGCAAACTAAACCTCCGATGTGATACATCGGCTCTCTTCAAGCATCTTGCCACATGCTTGGATAATATTTCTTCAAGAAGCGGCCATTCAATGCTTTAGGCAATTCGTTACCTTGCAAATCTTCCAGCACATAAGCATTACTAAGAACTACCCGCTTCAACTTGTAAGACCCTTCCCAACTTGGAGACCACTTGCCGAATCTTCTATCTCTAGTCTTCAATGGAAGCACCGTCTTCCACACAAGCTCTCCAACCTGGAAATTTTTGGCCTTTACCTTCTTGTTATACACCTTAGCCACCATGATCTTGTTCTTCTCGATCTCCATCAGAGCCATCAACCTCTTGTCGGTCACCTCATCAATGTTGTCCATCATTAAATCGTGATACTCACCGACATCCAAGTCATTCTGCCTTGCAAACCTGTATGCATCCAAATTTACCTCTACAGGTAACATAGCATTCTGACCATACACAAGCTCAAAAGGAGAAACTTTAGTAGCATGATGTTTAGATATTCTATGAGCCCATAAAGCTTCAGACAAGACCTCATGCCAGCATCGAGGATGATCGGCGATTTTTTTCTTGATAAGATTGATAATCACTTTATTACTAGCCTTGGCCTGACCATTGGCCTGAGCATAATATGGAGAAGAATTAAGTAACTTAATCTTATATGATTCGGCAAAATCACGTAACTCTTTAGACATAAAAGAAGCACCTTAAATCTGTAGTTAAAGTTCGAGGAATACCGAATCTATGAATAATATGCTCAGTAAGAAACTCAATTGCCTCCTTATGTGTCATATTCTTCAAGGCAATGGCTTCAGTACACTTGGTGAAGTAGTCCGTAGCCACCAATACGAACCGATGCCCCTTGGAAGATGACGGATGAATCTCCCCAATAAAATCCAGACCCCATCCTCTGAACGGCAATGGCTTAATGATAGGATGTAACTTAGCCGCAGGAATGATCTGCAAATCTCTAAATTTTTGGCACACTTGACACCCTTTGTAATACTTAAAACAATCGGCAATCATAGTAAGCCAATAAAACCCAGCTCTCCTCAAGAGCCACTTCATCTTTAAAGCACATTGATGAATACTACAAATACCTTCATGTACCTCTAACATAGCCAGCACAACATCATAAGAACCTAAGCACTTGAGAAAAACACCACTAAGGTTGACTCCAACCGAATACCCAAACGCCGACGCAAACCTAAAATGGGTCACGAACGTAATCATTACGCTACCCAAATGTCTCCAACCAAGTACCCATATCGCAAACCTATTTTGGGTTCAAGCAGGAAGAGGACCTTAACTGGGTCTCCCCTGACTCCATGCTCAGTTTAGGTCGTCGGTTGGAAAGGGTGGAAATTTGGGTGTCCACCACATCAAGCAGCGTGACCTATACCCTGAAATAGGTCTCCAAAATTTACGTCTTCGGTTGGAGTCAGCCTAACAGTTTGGCGATATAAGTCGTCATTATTCAAAGCATACTTAAAAGTAGCCCGCCGAACTTTTCTCTCTGTTCTGGCATTTGGATTCTGAAAATATGTAATAAAAGGCTTCCTCCAATCATCTGGATCGGCTACACCGCTTGCCGAGTCATCCAAAGGCAAAACCCAAGATTTCTGCTTTTCACCGGAATGTCCGACACTTTGCACCGGACAATCCGACACTTTACCGGACAATCCGGTGCATCCTGCCGGACAATCCGGTGTGCGCAGTTCCAGCACGCAAACCTTTTCAAGCATCGGTTTCTCAGAAATATGAAATTCGCCTTTTAAAACACGATAACTAGATGCTCCCCATGCCAAATTATTAGCTCTGGAATTATCAGTTCTAAAGATATGACAAATCTTAAATTCATCAAATATATGAATGATATCCCAATATTTTTGGGATAAGAATTTAAAAATCCTATCAAAGCATTGACACTCTCCCGAAATTTGTTGGACTACCAACTGAGAATCCTCAAAAGCTTGAACATATTTTACTCCCATGGAAGACAACAATTCCAAACCGAATAACAAAGCTTCATATTCAGCTTGATTATTAGTGCAATGAAACTCTAATCGGCTAGAGAAATGAAAAGAAGCACCCTCTGGTGAAATAAGCACTACACCAATTCCTCGCCCATCATCGTAAACTGATCCATCAAAATAAAGCTTCCATGGAGCAGAAGTAACATAAGACATATCTAGTTCAAAAGAACCATCAATCCAATGCTCAACTTTAAAATCAGCTACAATTTGGCCTTTCATAGATTTTAAAGGTTCATAAGCCAAATCATATTCCATCAATGCATAAGCCCACTTTCCAACTCTACCACTCATAATGGGGTTACGCAACATATGCTTAATAACATCGGTTTGACAAGCAACAGTACATGAACTAGATAACAAATAATACCTCAACTTGGTACATGCATAGAATAGGCGTAAGCATAACTTTTCAATAAAAGTGTATCTTGTTTCGGCGTCAAGCAATCTCCTATTCAAATGCATGTACAACCTTTGGTTTCTTGAGTCAAAACAGCACCAATAACTTTGTCTTCTGCAGCAATATACAATCTGAAAGGAACCCCACTCCTAGGAGCCTTAAGAACCTGCACTGAAGACAAATACTCCTTGATTTGCTCAAAAGCCCTCTGCTGTTTTGCCCCCGAAGTGAAATCTGCATCATTCTTTAACCGAAGAATAGGAGTAAAAGCATCTACTTTCCTAGCAAGATTAAATATGAATCGCCGTAAATAATTCACTTTGACTAGAAACTTCTGCATATCAAGCATGCACATCGGAGCTTCTACTTTCCGAATGCGGCTAGGATCTACTTCTATGCCATTTTCATGAATAATAAATCCTAAAAACTTTCCAGCCGACACACCAGAAGCACTTTTGTGTGGGTTCATCCTTAAACCATACTTGCGCATCTTTTCAAAGGCTTTACGTAAATCGGCCAAATGAGAATCAAAAGCTACCGATTTAACAACTATATCATCAATATAAACTTCTAAGATGGTCCCTAGCAATTCATGAAAGATGAAGTTCACGGCTCTTTGATAAGTTGCACCAGCATTCTTTGAGCCAAATGTCATAACAACCCACTCAAATAAACCAATAAAGCCAGGACATAGGTAGGTGTTGGACTGTCCGGTAGTTGGTGTCGGACTATCCGGTGGTGCTGTGTTGGGAGCCTTCTGTTGATTCTGCTGCCTCCTGGCGCCAAGAAACCTGCTTGCGATCTTCAGAGTGTCCATGCCATCTGCAGTCTTCTGCTTGATCACCTCCCTAGCAAAAACTTTAGTATCTCATCGATTATCTTGGAAGAATCGATGATTATAGCTTTGCCTTTTCTTGTATCGGCCGTCTCTAGTCGAACCAAGACTTTCTTGCCGCTCATATCCAGAGTGTTCATAGGGAACAACTGCTTGCCAATTTGCATCTCTGGAAAACCCAAACAGCCTTCATTCACGACCGCTTGCAACTATCAACGGAAAACATTAATATCGTTAGTCGCATGAGAAAGAGTTATGCGATTTGCAATATGCTTTCCGTTTCAGATCATCAGCGGAAGGAATAGTATGCGATAATGTAATTTTTCCACTCTTAAGAAGTTCATCAAAAATCTTATCGCATTTAGCAACATCAAAAGTAAATTTAACTTCCTCCTGCCGATTCTTAGTAATTGGCTTCAGAGATGGACAAGTAAATGATTTATCCTTATTAGACCGAGAGAACTGAGCGGCATAAACTTCTTTTAAATCATCATCGGAACTAGCCGAATCATAATCTACAATGTTTACATTGTGACGTGCAGCCCTCTGAACTTTTCTACTTCGGCTTTGTACAGCCAAAGCTTGTTGATATAATAAAGACAAGGAAATCAAACATGTGCCGATCAGTTTCTCTTTTATGTATGGCCTTAGTCCCTCGAGAGCTAAACTAGTTAAGTCCCTATCGGAGATAGTTAGCTGGAAGCAATGGTTTCAAGTATCTCTAAATCTTCTAAGGTAATCATGAACCGATTCCTCCCGCCCTTGCCGGATCTTAGATAGATCGGCCAATTCTAACTCATATTCCGCTGAAAAGAAGTGACCATGGAATTTAGTCTCCAAATCATCCCATGAATTGATTTAATTAGGAGGCAAAGAAGAGTACCAAGCAAAAGCACTACCTGTGAGGGACAAAGAAAATAACCGAATATGAAAGGCTTCCATCCCAGCTAAATCCCCCAATTGCGCCAAGAACTGACTAATGTGCTCTCTGGTACATCTATTATCATTACCGGAAAATTTAACAAAATCTGGTACTTTAAACCCCGAAGGAAACACATATGCATCAAACGCACAATTATAAGGCTTTTGACAAGAATTAGCAACAGTAGTCATGTCAATCCCAGTTTTCCTTTTGAAAGCAGCCATCAGATCCCACCAAATCTCTTCCTTGACATCCAATGTAGAACCACTGGATTTAGCCACATGAGAGGTAGAAGCACTAGGATTCTGCGCAGACCAGAGCTGGTCATAGGTGAAGTTCGAAATAGGACCCTTAGGCACTCCCGAACATACCGGTGGAACTGATCCCATGCCATAGGAAACTGTAGTAAAGGGCGGCACAAATACTTTAGGCGGAGTGAAGTACTCTACTCCTGTCGTGTTTAGTACAATCCGTGTTTAGTACAATCCTTCGGTTTGGATCTACCTAAGTTGGTGCAATGGTCATACGTGGAGGAGTCATCGCTGCTCCTGCAGTATTCTATCCGGTGGAAGCCACCGGACTGTCCGATGAAACATCGGACTGTCTGGTGGACGGATCGGACCGTCCCGTAGACGCAGCTGGCTGAAATGGTTTGCCTAGCAGCGATGGTGGTGGCTACAGTTGACCTGGATAATAATTTAAAGGCATTCCAAATATAGGCTGGACCTTCTGAGATCAACTTGGCGCCGATGGACTTGGTGCAACCGATTCCGCAGTAGTTTCATGTGACGAAAAAGTAGAATTGATTGATTTATCAACAGAAGTTTGCAATGCATCAATCCTACCAGATAGCTTGCCCTGCCCCTGATCTACATTACCTTGCAGACCATTAATTATCTCGGGAGTTGCTAGGTTACTTACATCGGGTTTTGTGGGAGGAGCTATTGATGAAGATGCTGCAGATAGAAGCTCTTCAAGATTGATCTCCTTCTCCTTTGTCACCTTCTTGTGATGGTCGATGGTGAAGTTCTGCAGTAACTTCTGCATCAAGGCATCCTGGAGTCGCTTCATCTATTGGTTGAAATTTTCTTGCTCCTCGGTCGGCAAATCCTCAAAAACCGGCCTTAGTATGTTGTTGGAAGTAACTCTAGATGCATCCGTAAGCTCCACCACGGTTGTTAGCTTAAGATCAGATCTGTTTGCCTTCCCAGCGGAGTCGCCAAAAAGTGTGTTGACACATTTTAGCGCCAATCACCAGAGACATAGACCGAACCTCCCAGCAGGGTCCCCATCAAGGAAGATCAGTGCTAGGGTTTGCTCTAGCATCGGCAGGCCACCTAGAGCTCCTCAAGTCGGCGTAGAGTCGAAGAGAGGCAAAAATTAGGGTTGAAGAAGAGAATTAGGGTTTGGGAAATAGAATTGCATAAAAGTAAGTAAAATAGTAGATTGGTTCGACTGTGGATGCATCAATCGCCCTGACCCCTTTATATTTATAGGGGATGGTGGTCTTAACCCTTGTACAAGTTAGATCCCTCAAGATTTTGCACAAAATCTAGATTTCCTCTGGGACTCGACTATACCGGACAGTTTGATACAACTCACCGGATAGTCTGGTATTCACCGGATAGTACGGTACATGCCACCGGACTATCCGGTGGCGCCAACAGGTGAACGCCTGCCCAATTTGGTGCTCAACACCTTGATTGCATAGTAGATAACTATATATAGCGGCGGTCTTACATCAAGGTGATCCGTTGTCACCCCTTTTATCTAACCTTGTGGCGGATATGCCAGTCCTATTCATAAATAGGGCAAAAGAAAATGGCTAGATTCAAGGATTGGTACCTCATTTAGTGGAGGATGGTCTTTCAATCCTCAAAGATACTGATGACACTATTTTTTTCTTAGAACATAATCTAGAGCAAGTGAAAAATCTAAATATTATTCTATGTTCCTTTGAGAAGTTCTCACGACTAAAAATTAATTTCCATACGTGTGATATCTTTTGTTATGAAGAGGCGAGGTCACATGTTTAACAATACTTTTAGATATTTGGATGTAGCGTGGGTTGCTTTCCTTTCCGATATCTAGGTATACCAATGAACCACAAAACGCTTCAGAACAAAGACTGGAAGGTGGTCGAGGATCATTTGCAAAGAAAAAAAAACAGCTGGAAAGGAAAAACTCCTTTCATATGGTGGTCTCATATTATTGATAAACTCTATTTCGAGTAGCTTACCAATGCTTATGATATCATTTTTTTTGAGGTACCAACAGGAATTTTTATGAAACTGAATTTTGACAAGTCCACCTTTTTCTGGCACCTTGATAATCACAAGGAAAGCTACGCTTTCCAAATGGGATATGTTGTTTTTACTCAAATATCAAAGGGGGATAGAAATTACGGATTTAGAAGTACAAAATAAGTGTCTTCTTAGTAAGTGGCTTCACAAATTACAGAATAAGGATGGAGAGTTGCACCAACTTCTTAGGAAGAAGTATAACAAGACTATTGTTGAGGTAAAATGGTAGCCAGGGAACTCGCATTTCTGCCCAAGCCTTATGAAGGTTCATGACTGTTCCCTTAATCTCTCAACCTTCAAAGGAACACAATGTAGATTTCTAGATGATAGATGCCTTGGGAAGTTTTCTCTCAAATACCAGTTTCCTTCGCTAATAGAAAGAAACATGTTTCAGTTGCAACTCTTCTTAGTGTCATACCTATTAATGTTTGTTTGGAAGAGCCCTTGTGGTAGACAATTTGACTAAGTGGAATGAACTAGTTGCAAAAATTGCATTTGTGCAATTTGACAACCAACATGATTCCATCAAATGGTCACTCTCTACATAAGGAACATTTTTGCGTACAATATATGTATCGCTACTTTGTGAACCACATAGCTATACCTCTAAGCAAATCTTTGTGAAAGTTGAGACTACCTTTGAAAATTAAGAGTGTTAATTAACTAGTTTGTTTTGAAAGGAATGATTTAACTAAGGACAATTGATAAAGAAGATGGAAGGGTGATGACCACTATTGTTTATGTGACAATAAGGAACTGTCCAACATTTTTTTTCGGTTGTCAATGATGCAAGCTTTGTTTGGAAAGTGTTCACTATGAATCTTCGTTTATGTTCTCCAACAAATGGGTCTGCATTTTTTGGGACTTGGTTTACACAAATAGACCAACATTTTCACTCCCAATTTTGTGTGGTTGCAAAAAAGAGATTTCATTCTTATCTTCAGCTCATGTTCAAGCTACTTATTGGAGTCGATTTTGGAGCTTGTTTCAAAATGCAAACAATAGGCCTTTCGTGAAGTGGGCATGTTGTATGCTAGAAAATATGTCCATGGGTGAGAGATCTTCATGAACCATGGATGGCCGTTGTTTAAGTGGATCTATGTTTAATTTATTTTAGACTTTAAAAGTTTATTCTTCTTGTAATCAATTATTTGTTCTAAGTTTGGGTTAGGGATGGTTATGTGCAAATCTCTTACTGAGACTGAAATAAAACTTGTCAACCAATATATAGTGCTCATTGTTAGATAGATCTCGGGCCTAGAAGGAAGACGTCCCAACTGGGCCCAGATCCAGAGCTAGGGCCTTGATCGGAGGCCCAAAACCCCTAGGGTTGTGGCCCCCTTCCACATTATGCCACCATAAAAAGAGGACCACAGGGGCACCCAAACCAACATTCGTCAGAGTCTACTGGTGCCCACGCAACCCGAGAGGACAAATCTCCTTAGGCGTGGGAGTGGAGGGAAATGCCATCGCCGGCGCTGCCCCCTGTTCATGCCGTCACCGCCCTCATGGACACCCAGAGTGGAACCCCCATTGCCCAAGCGGCACTGGTCAAGCCGTCCTCCACTACCGAAGGTATTTCACTCTCTGTTACCTCAGTCCCTCTCTGGATCAAGTGATCCATCCATGACCTTACTCGAACTCACTCAAGAACACCTAGTGGAAGGGGTTTCGGGCACTAGATGCATACATCAAATACTTCACTCATGACTTGGGACGTTTTGCAAGAGCCCTTTAGCTATGAAGCCTTTGTTTGTTCAAATTGACAGACCACGTAAGGGCTTGAACCGGTCATGGCCTTACATGCGACAAAATTAAGCTTGCTCTCTTCGATGGCTCAATGTTGCGGTCACTATTGCTATATTGGCAATGTGGCATAGCCCTGTTCATGGTTTGGTGCCAAACCGTGCAACCCGGTGAACCAAGCCGTTGGAACCCGGCTCTACAGGTTCTCCCGGGTTAGGCTAAACCGCGGTTTGGACTGGTTTACCCGTCTCTTGGATAAACACCATCATTGCAATGAAGCATAGCGAGCTCGGCATAGCGAGTGCGACGGCATAGTGCCTAGAGCTGCTGCTATGGTGCCTAGCACAATGGCCATGACACCCATGAGCCCACTGCGTATGGTATCGGTGGCGGCGGTGCCATGAAGAAGACAAAGATTAGGAGGCAGTCAGCATTGTGAGGGCTACGGATCCAACCAGCAAGTTACATACCACAGGGGACAAAAATTATGCTAATCGAAGCAAGAAGCTTATCAAATCGATTAAATGAAACACCACAGGACACCGCTATGGCTTGTCGCCCATCCGACGAGGTCCCATGCCGTGTGCGCAGCCTTGTCACTGTGGCGCGAGTGACCACGTAGAGCCGTCGCAGCCACCGGTGGCTGGTGGTGCCAGCGCTCCCACTGGTCTTGGAATGTGTCCTCCCCCGGCTCCGGACGGTGATGAGGATGAGGAGGTAGAACATGCTACACCACCGGTCTGCACGGCGACAATGTTGATGGGTTTGGTCCCCTCCTTGGAGTGGGTGAGACACAATGTAGTGAGCTAGTGTGAGGATGCGCACTTCACGCGCGTGCCACATGTTGAGCCACATACAGCATTCAGCTAAATTAGTAGAAGCATAAATTGGAAATGGAAGTAATGGTTCAATATTTGCTGGTACTATACATCAACCATTTTGTAGTTTCGTCGTGTCCGCATGGCTTTACATAGATGCACATTCATTGAAGACATTGACACAAAGAAAGGAAGACCAATTTCTGTCAAATTGGCGTGTCCAGTACAACGAATAATTTTTCTAGAGGAACAGTTATATACAGATCACCATCCCATGTAAATAACCCAACTAATTCAATAATTTGTTCACGAAGAATCTCAAAGGACCCATGTGGAACAGTATACATATAAATTCTGTCAAATTTTGTTATCAATTGAAGGTGTGTCCTTTGCACTCAGGTGTCCGAAATCGCATAGTATCAAAAGTGACAAATGTCCTTATACACCTTGCACAAGATGATCCCGAAACATAGACCAAATTGGCTTGGTAGCCACCTCCTCACCGCTCTGTATGTTCAGAATTCAAACTATGTTTTATATTGACACTTAGTAGAATGTGCAGTTTGTGAAGATCAAGACATGGAAGATAAAATAGAATAGAATCTGAAAGCCTTGGCCATCAAAGCTTGACTATTTTTGTATGGCTTAACGAATGAATTAACCATACAGTTTCTAACCATATGGTCTGTGTTTCAAGACCATTTTTATACACGTAAGAAGTTACTAACCATATGGTTAGACCTGGATTGTCAGATAAGGATACCACAAATAGAAGTTCTATGTGCATGCATGTTACCTTAGAAATAAAAATTGGCATATATCATACTACAATAGATAAATATCTGGCCATTCATTTAATAAAGGTGAGAAATTTGATGAATAAATTCATGCACAAAACATTAGCCATGGCAGCTTCAAAAGATTTGAGTCGAGAGAGAACATGTGCCAATCTGATTGCTACTCTGAACCATGTGTCAATCTGATTGCTACTCTGAACACTACATTAAGAAATCAACAATGGTTTAAAAATAAGAATTGACATATATCATACTACAACAGATAAATATCTGGACATTTATTTAATAAAGGTGAGAAATTTGATGAATAAATTCATGCACAAAACATTAGCCATGGCAGCTTCAAAAGATTTGAGTCGAGAGAGAACATGTGCCAATCTGATTGCTACTCTAAACATTACATTAAGAAATCAACAATGGTACCTCAATTTATAAACTTGATGGCTTTGGACTAATAAATCTTGCCTTGCAAATTTTATCTTGGTCGGTACCTCTTTATGTAACTTTTATCTTTGTCAGTAATCAAGCTTATACGAATTTTAAGTTGTACATGAGCTTTCATCGAAACAGCACATGTCGACTTATAGCAGCGAACAGGCACGTACTTACAACAAGCTGAAACAAGAATGATAAATCAACATGGTTGAGTATGTAGCTATATGCATGTTTAGAACAGGTGCAAACAGTTAATTCCTAAATAAGCTATAACTCTAGCAAGCTTTGCAATATTCATCCAGCTATGGCAGAGCACAAACAGTAAAACACAAAATGCACAAGAAAATCACACCGGACGCCAAACAGCGATAAGTCTATTCCACATCGCTAGGGAGAAACAAGAAGCACACCTAGACAAGATGGCGTCGACATCCAGCAGCAGCCAATGAGTTAAATGCACCCGTCGTCGATACGAACAGGCACATGCAAAGAAAGCAAAGCACAATCAAACAATTTTGGAGGAAATGAATACCTAGCCAATTGCATCGGCAAACAACCCCACCATTTTGAGAATAGGTGCAAAAATATCATCAAGCTTTCTTTTAACCATTCTTCTTAACAAGCAGCAGGCTGAAAACTGAAACTAAAGCAAGGATCATCATGCCATACCTGTGAGAATGGTTACCCCTAGCAGCTGAAAATGCAGAGCATGAGAATGGCAAAAAAAAAAAAAAAAATCTGACCTCATGCTCATTGCTTTACTGCACATTGCCCCTCTAACGCAGATAAGGGACCAAAATAAAGCTGCAAATGCGCGAGGGAACTTGCTAGTTGCTCCTCACATCCATCAATCTGTGTCTAGGGAAGGTGAGCAGAGAGCAGGTGGTGCAGGAGATGAAAGTGGAACCTAAACCAGCAGGTGGAACACCAGAAAGTGCTGGGAGCATTTCTTGGGCTTGCCTGAGTCCCTAAGCCTCTCTCTATGCCCTTGATGGCCTTCCGCACAACTATATGCATCATCCCGCTCTAGATTTGTACAGCTATATGCCTAATGCACAAAAAATGCACACACACGAAGAGAAGGGGCGCAAAGAAGAAGAAGAAGGAGGAAGACAGAGCCGAAGAAGAGGGATGCAGACAGCAAGGATGAAGGTAGAGATGGAGGCACACAGAAATGAGGAAGACAGGGAGGAGAAGAGAAACGGAAGGGAGACGAGATCTACCTCGCTGCCTTTAGAGGGATGGATTGTGCCGTGGCTGCAAGGGCCCCGTCCTCTTTCCCTTCCCTCTGCTTCTGCTAAGCAGGGCCGCGAGGCACCGCAGCTCCAAGGTGCCGCACGTGGTGCCGCAAGGGGACGGTGCGGCGGCCAACCTTAGGTCTGCCCTCGCCGGCACAGGTCCGAGCCACCACTGCTCGTAGAGATGGGGACGGGGGCAGCGACGGAGAGAGAGAGAGGAGGCGTAGGGTTAGCAAGTACCCACCAGGGCGAGGAGCAGTGGGTGGCCACACCGAGACCGCCGCCTGTGCAAGCGTCCGCGCCGCCACGTCCATGGCCACCGCCACTGGTCCACCGTACGCGTCGTACTGCTCCATAGCCACGGCTTATCGGAAGGGCAAGAGGAAGAGGCAGGGCCAAGAACCAAAACCTACAAATCCACCAGCCCAGGAGACAAGTACCCCCAAGGCCCGAAACCATGACGCGCGGCGGCGGCTGCTGCTGTCGAACCCTAGCCGGACGGCAACCAGGCAACGATGGAGAGAAAAGGAAGAGAAGGCAGGACACCTGGCTGAACCGCGCGCGGGAATGAAGAGGCGTTGCGACGGGGGCGCCCTTATGGCCCTATCCCGCCGGCCAACCTCGTCCGGCAACCCATGCCGCGGACTTTGGACAACAACGCCAGAGGATGAGGGCGGACTGTGGCCACAGGGTTGAAGGACGAGGCAGGTAGAGGCTGGCCAACATGAGCGCGCCACCTCCACCTCACGCTGCCGCATCGGGGCCCGTGTCGGTCGGCGGCGGTGGGGGGCCGACGCGGCAGCGGTGGGCACCTACAACGGGGCCCCACGCAGAGTGGCTCCGGGGCAGAGCGCGGCGCCCCCGCTCCCACGCAGAGCGGCTCCTTGCGCGCCGGTGGCCGCACATCACCGCATCGGGCGGCTGCGAGCGGGGAGCGGGTAGAGCTGCCCTGAGCGCCCAGAAGCCTCATGCGCTTGCTTGGTTTTAAACGAGGAGAGCGGCATAGGGAGCACAGTGCTACACTGGCACCGGTTCCAAACCAGCGAAACTGCTGCCCAGACCACATAAACCAGCTACAGCTAATGACGGGTTGGGCTCGTTTTTGCGCTGTAAACCGCTTAAAAGTTAAAACTTAAAACCGTGGATGAACAGGGCTAGTGTGGCAGATTTCTTTTGGCATTTAGGGGCTCCTTTTCGCAAGTTGAAGTTTGCATTGTTGCATGGTAGCTGTGCTGGCGTGCCGGCTTCTAACCAACCGTTCGAACTGGCACGGTCAGAGCAATTTCTCCACGGCTAGAGGGCCGAGATAAGAGGCGTTACCCCCAACCCCAACCCAATCCGCCGCTTCCGTCGGCACGAACGCGACGCTTTGGGCTGAACGCCGAGGCATGCAAACAAGGCGTAACCCAAGCACAAAGCCGAGAATGATCATTTTATATATCCTTCATCCTCAATCATCGTGTAGGAGAACGCTACAAGAACAATGTTGGCGAGCGGCGACCCCTATATATGCAGGTTCCTGCTACCAGCCCTGCAACAACCACCAACCGGCTATCCACACTCAACGAGCGAGCACACGACCACCTGCAGGCTGCTAGCTCTACAATGGCTTGGTCCTTCCCCTCCCTGCTCGTCTGCTTGGTGCTCCTCGCTTCGCCCTATCTTGGCTGCTCATACCACACCAGCTACACCCATGGAGGAAAGCACTACACTGTCCGCTCCAACAGAGAGCCACCGCAACCACGGCAGACCTGCTCCTCCCTACATTCTGGTGAAGCATCATATCATATATAACGATCCTCGTTCGTGAATTTACAAGCGTCACGATCATGTGTAAAGATGTCATTGTGTTATCTTGTCACCTAATGGCAATTGCTAACCAACACTAACTGCAGGACGGAGCAGCAGCGCCGAGGGAGTGCCTGTAGTGCACCGGTTAAGCCCATGCTCCCCTCTCGGCAACGGCGCACAGAAGCAGGAACACCCGTCCGTGGCTGACGTCCTCCGCCACGACGCCTTCCGTCTGCGCTCTCTGTTGATCGGGGCGGACAACCATGGGTCCCCTGCACCCGCCCCGTTGCCTGGCGGTGGCGGTGGCAGTGACGGTGGCGTGGCGATCCCCAACAGAGGCGCTTCCAAAGACGAGCTGCCCGGGGCGTTCAACTACCACGTGGTCGCTGGCTTCGGCACTCCGGCGCAGCCCCTCCTCATGGGGTTCGACACCTACACCAGTGGTTGGACGCAGCTGCAGTGCCAACCGTGCGGCGCAAACGAGGCGTGCGGCCACGCCTACAACCCGTCCGCGTCGTCCTCCTTCGCTCACGTCCCCTGCGGCTCGCCGGACTGCCCGTTCAACGGCGGCTGCTCCGGACCGAACTGCGCCCTCAACACTTCCCTTGGAAACGTAAGCTTCGTGACCGACACGCTCACGCTGACGCCGTCGACCACCATCGGCAGCTTCAGGGTCGAGTGCATCGAGCTCAGCCAGAGCGACAAATCGAGCGGCACCCTCGACCTCAGCCGGAACAGCCACTCGCTGGCGTCTCGCGCGCCGTCTCCTCCCGGCACGGTGGCCTTCTCCTACTGCCTGCCGTCATCCCCGGGATCCGTCGGCTTCCTCTCCTTCGGTGCCGCCATGCCCAGTCCGGACAAGGCGATCTACACCCCGCTGCGGACAAACCCCGACAACGGGAACATGTACGTGGTCGATCTCGTCGGGCTGCGCCTCGGCGGCCGTGACCTCCCGCTCCCGCCGAACGCCATCGCCCGGGACACCATGGTCGACCTGAGCACCACGTTTACCTACCTCAAGCCCGCGATGTACGCGGCCCTCCGCGACGGATTCCGTGGGTTGATGACGCGGTACCCCGTCGCGCCGCCGCTCGGCGGGCTGGACACGTGTTACAACTTCACCGGGCTCGACATTTTCATCGTGCCCACCGTGACCCTCATGTTCGTCGGCGGGGCCGACGTCGACCTCTCCTTGGATGAGATGATGTACTTTTCCGACCCCCAGGACCATTTCTCCATCGGCTGCCTCGCGTTCGCCGGCTTGGGCGACCTCGCCGTGATCGGGAGCCGGGTGCAGATGTCTACGGAGGTGGTGTACGACCTGCGCGGAGAGAAGATTGGGTTCGTCCCGTACCGCTGCTGATCAGTCAACATGGCCGCTGGCCGCTGCTGTGCCTCAAGCACGGTAAAGAGCAAGCATGCATGCATGCATGCCCGTGTGGCACGGCCGTTGTGCGGTTCTCATTTCACAGCGTCTATCCACAATAATAAAGACCCAGAAAAATCGTGAGTGATGTGCGATGGTGCGGGGCTATGTCCCAATATCCGTATGGATCAATAAGCAGCAGCCACAGGGATCAAAAGCTAGTTTAATGCTGCCTCGGTTTTGTGAATTTGCCAGTATCACCTACACTACACCTATGAATAAAAGAGTTTACCTTTTTTTTTTTGTTATTATCTGTTTTGCAGTATGTTGATTGAATGTTTCTTTTACGATGAGATGCGAACAAATACACATAACTCTTGTTAAAAACAAACCATGTTAGTATATCATTAATAGATACTCCTCCGGCGTCCAAATAACAAATGTTTGAGACATCGACCCGGTCGCAAAAGGATTACTTTGAATATTGATTAATAGTAGTACACATATTCCAAATACAATCAAGTATATAAGCAATATTTTGAAACTAATTTTTATGATGAATCTAGTTATGCCAATTTCAAAATGTGAATTTAAATATTTGAAAAGATATTTGTAAGGAAAATGCTGCAAGTTGAAGACTCAAATCGGTGCACACCGGACGGTCCAGCAAGAAGAAATGTCGCAAGTTGAAGACTCAAACGGTGCAAATTACACACATAGGATGGTCTAAAGGTCATACACTAGATGGTCCGATGATCACACACCAGATGATATCGGTAGAAGAGAGGAGGAGCGATCGCATCCAAGATTTACATGCACTGAACGGTCCGGTGGTCACACACTCCACCATCCGGTGAATGTTGCCGGTCGTTATAACCCATTTCGACCACCAACATTTCATGTTTCAAGGGTGACTTTTATGCAAGTTCATACATATTAACGGTTCCAATAGTTGTGTACAAAGACCTTGCAGAACACATGTCACGATGCAAAAACATACAAAACATGGTGAAACATGGTGTACCAACAAGAGAATGATGGAAAGGGAGCTAGACACTACAGGTGTACCAACAAGAGAATGATGGAAAGGGAGCTAGACACTATAGGAATCCAAGGCATTTTCGGCAGCCAAAAACCACCGAAAATAAGGCAAAAACCGTCGAAAATTGCCTTATTTTCGGCGGGAGGGATCCGCCGAAGGTGAATAGCCGAAAATAGGCTAATTTTCGGCGGCTAACCGAAAAAATAAGCTTATTTTCGGCGGCCAGGCGAGGCCGCCAAAAATAAGCTGGAGCCGACTATTTTCTTGATTTTTTCCTTTGAGGGACTCAAGTGTACCGAGTCTGGTCTTTTGTCCTGGCTGTGATGAGCGCTTATCAACACCGAAGACTTGCTGAAGGACGAGCGAGCACCTCCTAAGTGTGACCTGGAGGAGAAGCCCTCTCAAGTGGACTGAGAGGCGGCGCCAGAGTGGACTTGGCGTGACAAAAGCCCTGCCGAGTGGACTGGCAGGTGGTTTGGGTTGAGGCCCAAGTTAGGCTCGGCCCACAAGTGCGATCGTGGGTGCGGGACGATGTCGTGAGCCTTAAAATCACTCAAGTGGAGGCCCAACAATCGTTTCCCGGTTCGAACGACAAAACCGGGGCCCAAGATCGTTCCCTGGTTCCACCGTCAAAACCAGGGGCTGGTTGCCGGTATACCAAAACCAGTAGTTATCCAAAGGAATGAGCTACTGACCACGTGGAGGACATCGGGAGATTACTTCGAGCCGAAGAAGATCAAGGACTCCATCGTGGCCGTTCATCTGAGTTTCCTGCGTCTTTTCTGGCCTCTATAGGCATTTTAGTGTAATTGCATCTGTATCCTAGGGGCCTGTTTGCAAAACAGCCTAGAATGAGTCTTGTAGTATAAATAAGGAAGATGGCTGTCTAATCTCCCCCTCTCTCTTGGCTGGTTGGATTGTGCTTAGGGCTTAGAAAACCCTAGTTTTAGGTCTCCAAGCAAAAGCATCAAAGATTAGAGAGGTTTGAGTGATCTAGCCTCCACAAAAAGTGGGTAGGATGAGGGTGGCTGCTTGGTGAACGTGATTCATCTTGTGATCTGGATCTAGGACCTCTTTGAGGCTATCAATTGATGGATTTCGTGCAGCCCCTTGTGTGTTCTTCCTTCCCCCTCTCTTGATTGGCTTTTGATCTTCGTTTTCTTGCCTTTTGGTGTGTTTGGCTTTGGACAAGAGCAAGATCTTTCTATTGCCGGTGTTTTGGACTACTAGGATGTGGTTTTAATTGTGGTTGTGTTGCCCAATCTTTGAATCCACGAGCAGCTCCTCCTCTTTCGTTCTTGGCAAGTGGACTTCACTTCGGGGACAAGTCAAATCCGTGGAGTAAATCTCAAGCCTAGGGCTTTATCTGTTGGGAAGAGCTTCTCCATGGCCTAGACAAAGCCTTTGCAAAGTTTGGTGATGTTTGGAGTCCATTTGGTCAAGATTTGGATCGATTTTGAGGATTCTCGGGCTGTTTTCTCTCCTCGAGCTGCCCTATTTCATACGCGGTGTGTCCGGTGGGTAGGCACCGGATTGTCCGGTGGCCTAGGGTTTGCCCGGGCAGAGTCAACGAGGCTCGGCCTCTCTGGCGGTTTAGCAGGCGTCGGACTGTCCGACGGCTGCGTTATCGTCCGGTGGCTTCGGCTATAGGGTCAAACCCTTAGTCTTTTCCGTCCGGTGGGTGGCACCGGACTGTCCAACGCTTAGACACCAGACTGTCCGGTGGTACCGTTGGGCTGTCCGGTGCGTAGGCATCGGACTGTCTGGTGGCTCCTGCTCCCAGTGGTTCTAGGCTCGTTTTGCGTCATTTTCCCTCGGCGTCTGAGCGAGTGCTGTGTAGTGCTTCCGTAGTGCTTTCCTCAACGTGTCTTAGGGTTAGTAGCTTGTCCTAGCTACGTGATCCTACACAGGTGAGGAGAGAGGGCTTTTGGGGTCATAGGCTTTTAGGTGTCGACCTATTCACCCCCCCTCAAGGTCGCTCTTTCGGTCATCACCCTTGCAGGGCCAAAACCCACCCTAAATTCTTGATTTTTCCCAGATTTTGACATTTGAATCATACATTCTCAAATCCATAACCATGCACACATATATACATATATATCCATACACAAAGTGCTCAAATCCATAACCATGCAGACATATAACCATACACAAAGTGCTCAAATCCATATAACCATGCATAAGTCATCAAGTCAATACACAAAGTCCATCACATACACAAGTGTAAGTCCATAGTCTCGAGTCCATACAACAAAACTCCATAACATAAGTCCATCTCTAGCTCGGTCATTCAACTCACATGGCACCTGGGTCGTTGGAGTTGTGGCCGCTACCTCCGGAGGCAATAGGTTGTTTACAAAATCAGTGTGTCCAGATTACTGACAAATAGAACAAATGACAAAATTAGCCAAGAATTTTAGATATGCGACAATAGAAGACACAAATAATATAGCTTAATGGCTCAAGTGATGAGACGAACCTCTTCTCTAGGTTGTCCTGACACTGGCGAAGGAGTTTGGTAAGGATTGGATGCATGGACTGCCGATCCCTATTACACGCAAGTACAGCTTAATGAAAACATGTTTGGCCACAATGTATAGCTAGGTATGAGTTTTTTAACTACATTGACCACAATCAGCTATAGTTTTACAATGTTTGCTGAAGCTGAAGCTGAACAAGTTCGGCTACAGTTGAGCAACTTTCACCTGAGCTGCTGGAGAAAAAGGCATCTGAGCAAACATTCCCCACGTCGGCGGTACTGGGGGCGGTCTAACTTCTGGTATGACAAATGTCAACCCCTGCTGCTGGAACATTGACTGCAGAATGCAAAATGCTAGTAAAATGTTTTGATAATGATAGGAATGGTAATTATTCACTTTCATACTTATTTGAATCGCCGCCATCTGTTGTTTGTTAACGTACTCTTGGTGAGCTTGCTGCTGCCTCAGGTACTCTTCTTGTGCTTTAAGAAATGCATCGTGCTTCTGAATCTCGTGCTCCAGCCTCTCCATGTCCATGTCGTGCGCGGTGCGGCGTTGCCACCTGAACTTTGTGAGGAATGCCCCCTAGATACTTGTCTCGAGTCGATCATGCCGTTGAACATGGAGTACCTTCAAAAATTCAAACATAGTGTTGACATTTGTACTGTGTTATATTATACACAACTAGACAACACCATGCATATTGCGATCTTACCGTCCATGTGACTTGCCGCCACCGCTATTATACACGGCCTGACCATCAATGGGTGCATTCCTCCAATCATATTCTTCACCATAACGTCTGCTCATCTTCTTCCCATATTCCTCCTGCAAGTAGAAACCAACTTAACAAGTTAGCCATGTAAAATATTGCGAGAAGTAATGTAAAGATCAGATGGCAAACTAGCCAGTCGGTCTGTGGCCAACGGAGTACACAATAGATCAGGCTGCGAAGGGTCTGGTTCCCTATGTCCTAGAATATACATGTCTATGGCACTCGGCACCTCTCCAGTCCTAGCAGCCTGTATGTAGATGTTAGAATCATATATTTTCCGATAGTTGAGGGACGAAATGTAAAGCAGTTTCTTACCGTGCGTTGAGCCATTCGTCGATATCTGTCACCCCCAAGCGTATGCGATGCATTCTTAGTCCCAACATTTCTATGCCTCTTTGATCGCTCTTGAAAGTCTTTAGATGCCCACAGCTCACAAAGTGCCTTGTAAGGGCCTGGTTGATCTTCAAACAATGGATGTCCGGTCTGCATGTACAGGAGTTAGTATATCGTAATAACAATCTTAATATCTGAAGCAGCAACACAATTCCCAAAAGAGGACATTACTTGTTCGTACTCCTCAGCAGTCAAGTACATCTCCGAACAATCCCGAAAATGGCCCAATTGCTGCCCTTGAGACTTAAGCCAAGCATTTGTTACCTAAAGCCGAAGGTTGGAGAATGTATCGTTGCATATCTTCAACGCAGCCTGATCAAGAACTTTTTTTTGCATAATCCACCTCTGAGGGATCCACACGGAAATACTTCTGCAACATTAAACAGTTAATACCAAAAAATCAGCATAATTGGAATCAAACAGTTAACAGAAAGAATCAACAAAATAGGCATCAAACAGTTAAGAAGAAAGAATTTTACCCAGAATTTGTTTTTCACAAGCCCCTGAACACTTCCATATGTAACATGTGGAGCAAGTGCAAATTGCTTCCATTGTCATGGGTATAGTCTGACCCCCTTCTGCACAACTCCTGGGTTGTGCATTCGAATAAGGGCACCCAACACGCGTATCGGACATGTCAAGGTCCCATAAACGCTCCATCCAGCAAAGATACCATACGCCAAGAAATCATGAATTGACCACAGGTACGCAACCCTAAGGGTGAATTTCTACTTCAAGGAAATGTCATATGCTTCAACACCTATCCACAGTTGTTTCAACTCTTTAAACAAGGGTTGTAACATCACGTTGAGTTTTGGTCCAGGATGTTTTGGACCAGGTATGATGAGCCAAAGGAACATAAATTCATACTTCATGCACATAAAAGGTGGAAGGTTGTATGGAATAGCAAACACAGGCCAACAAGAGTAAGAAGCGGCCGATTTATTGAAAGGTGTGAAGCCATCAGTTGCCAAACTGATGCGAATATTCCTCACGTCCTCAGCAAACTCTAGGTCAAACTCATCCAAGGCCTTCCATGCATTTGAATCAGCAGGGTGCGCCATGACCCCCTTGGGTTTTCACGTACACGTTTCGACCACCGCATGGGTTCAGCCATTCTCATTGAGAGAAAGAGCCGTTTAAAGTGAGGTACCAACGGGAAGGAACGGAGCTGCTTGTGTGCAACATCCGTCGTCACCTTTTCGCCATCCTCATTTACTACCTCAACATATCTCCCTTTGCCACAGATTAAGCAATTTTTCTCGTCCTTATGATCATCCCAGAAAAGCATGCAGTTGTCTGTACACATATCTATCTTCTCATAGACCATACCGAGGGATTTGGTCAACCTCTTGCACCAATACATGTCACTAGGCAACTTATGAGGCTGCGAAAGGACATCCCCGATCAATTGCACGAAGTCATTGAAACACTGGTTTGAGAAGAAATACTTGGACTTGATGGCAATGAGCCGAGTCACAAAAGCTAGGACGGACACTTTTGTGTGTTCGTGCAGCGGCTCTTCTGAAGCTTTAAGGAGCTTAAAGAACTCCTCAACCTCCTTTGTAGGAGGATCCTCAGAGTTTACACCAAACTCCGGCTGTAAAGCTTCTAGCATCTCATCCATCCTATCGACGCCGCCGAATCATCATCTGCTTCCCCTTTAATTCGAACTCTAGTTTCTTTCTCACCATGGAAGGTCCACGTTTCATATTCTGCATGAAACCAAAGTTAACCAGGTCTTTGGCCAATTCATCCTTATTCTGAAAGTGTCCGTTGTTGTGCTTGTTGCATGGACAATTGACCTGATTGTGAGTTGTCCAAGAGAAAGCATGGTCGACAAAAGCCTGTGTCTTCCTCCTCCACTCAGCTGAGTGAGCTTTACCGCCACTCTTATCCCAACCATCATACATCCATCGGCGATCGTCGCCCATACTTGATGCTATGGAGATTAAAGCAAGGTAGATAGTAAGCTTGTGTTTTTTCAACGTATTGCGGCCCTACATCTATAGGTAATGATATGTCCTAAACCCACCCAAGAGTGGCCGACAGAGCGCGGATTTATGATGAGACCGCGGGTTCGAACGAAATTTCAGCAGCATAACCCCGCTATTCTCCAACTGCACGCCCAAATGTGGTGCAGCGGAGAACAACAGGGTTATGCTGCCGAAACTTCGCTCAAACCTTGTGACTCATCATAAATACCACGCTCTATCGGTCACTCCGAGGCTGTCCAAAAAAGGGACAATTCCAGACCAGCTACATCTCACGTGCGCAACGCACGTGAAACGTTGCCGGTCCGAAACGGGTGACGCGCATAGGTTCCGTGACTTACGTTTATTAAAGCTTAGATAAATGATAAGCATAGCATATGAAAATGATAAGACATAGTATAACGGCAACCATATATTGAAGTAAGCATATTGAACCATAACAAATCATAAGCATGCATGTTGATAAGATATGGCACTTCTAATCATAAGCATGGTAATAATAAGCGAGACATTTGATCTAATCATTCAACAATCATCGAAATCAAAACTTATGACACTTCTAATCACAACTTTCTGCGGCTAGCCGCCGAAAATTAACTACAATCACTATAAAAAAGTCGAAAGCCATCGGTTTCTTACTTCAAAGAAGTACGGGACGCAGGACGCGGTGTGGGGTGAGGCCGGCTGGCAGGGACGCAGGAGGGGCGCCGCGCTGGGCAGAGGGCGCTGGGCGGGACGCGGGAGGGGCGTCGCGCCGGGCAGAGGGTGCCGGACGTGCTGGGCAGAAGGCGCAGGCCCAAGGAGGGGCGTCAGGTGTTGGGCGGCGCAGGCAGGTGCCGGCTGGGAGAGGGGCGTGGCCGGCCGGGAGAGAGGCGCCGGGTGGTAGGCGGCGCAGGCAAGCCGCCGCGCGGGGCAACGGGCTGGGGGCGCAGCCGGCCGGGGCGGCGGGCGGGCGCCGGCCAGAGGCGAGGCTGCGGGCGGGGGGCGGCGGGCAGGCGCCGGCCAGAGGCAGGGCTGCGGGCGCCGGCCGGGGCAGGGCGGCGGGCGGCGGTCAGGGCGAGCGGCTGGGACCCCGGTGTGTGGTGCGTGTGCACTCAGGTGGCCACGAAGGGGTAGGAAGGCCACCGAAAATAAGGAGCCTATTTTCGGCGGCCCACAAGTGTTTATTTTCGGCGGCTGCCCCTGGCCGCCGAAAATAAAATTGGCCGCCGAAAATTCTCGAGATTCTTGTAGTGGGATCCAAGCCGCCCAGCTTGAACCAAGTCTCCCGACCTCCAAAATCCCTTTAGACCCAGAGGCTGACACCAGGGGCTAAGTCCCTAGGTCGCCTGACCTGTCGGCCAGGCCGGCCAGCTCCACTTTGGCTCTGAATGCCACCATTTTCCACATGCATGCAACATAAGACGTGTCAAGTGCTACTGCACGTTGAATACTGAGAGAAGAAACACAAATACACCGGAAGGCCTTCACCTCACCAATCCTGCCCACGGATTGGTTAAATCAGCAATCCAGGATAGTCTCATCTAATGGCTAAGGAAGAAACACAAGAAGAATCCAATGGTTGAGGCAAAAACACACGAGCATAACCACCAACCTACAACCACATTGGAGAGTCAAAATCAACCGTGGGATGAAGTGAGGTGGTGGATCCAAGGGGTACTCAAGCCGCCCAGTTCAGGGTGGGGTTGCCCAGCCTTCCCCAGGTCGCTCGGCCTAACCCTCCCCCATGTAACCGCCATACTAACCCTACAAGTACCCCTCACTCACTTGGGTACTATAAATACCCCCTGGTAGCTCACTTGTGAGGTGTGTGTGTGTAGTAGTGGTAGAGTAGCACTTAGTGTGAAGTGTATAGTGTTGGAGAAGTGAAGCTTTCCCTTAGCTTGTAGAGAGAGTGCCTCTTGTAGCAAGGAGAGTAGTGAGGTGAAGAGTTTAGGAGTGGAAATTCTCTTCTCTCCCAAACTTGTATTCTCAGAGGAAGGATATTCGATTCCAGGATTGAGTAAAGTTCCTTATCCCCCACCTTTGTTATTTCATACTTACTTTACTTTCATACTTAGTCTTATACTTGTCTGTTTACGGGAACCTTGTGCATGCTTATAGTGTTGGCTATATAGTATTGCTTGCTTTTCTGGCTCATTACTAGTTAGTAGTAGACTCTTTGAGTGGCACGACGGTGTTCATACTTAGAGTTTACCTTGGTTGGTCGGCTATCCCTTGTAGCTCTGGTTGGTAGACACACTAGGTGACAGCTTTTGTGTGTTCGTTCAGATAGACTCGCTGACGATATAGCCGAATCCTGTAGCGCTCGCCTTTCTCGGCTGGGTATTCAGCCCTCTGTTGTCTAGTGGCTCTGCAGCTTTGGTGTCTATGTTTACATGACAAGTATATCTCTTTGCATGACTAGTATAGTAAGGTGCTTTAACATTTGTTGAGAGCCTGCTTCTTTGTCTTTTATCCTCTACTTGCTAGCTTCACTAGTTCGGTAGGTTGTGTGGTGTGTTTTTATGCTCCTCATTCCTCGTGGATTCGGTACCCTAGAATACTCTCAGGTGAAAGGCTACAACGCGTTCTCCGTGCGCTTACGGATTAATATCTAATAGGCTAAGGAACGCCAATAGTGAACACTCCAGACATTCTAGTCCTATAGAAGAAGCAAATCAAGACTTGGGCGTTAACACACACAAGATGGTGTGGTGCTCACAAATATCCAGATGAAGATCCAACGATCGACTCTAATGACTACTAGTTTGGGTGTATGCACCGGATGGTCCAGTGGTGTACATAGTCCGCTGCGTACACTGGACTATCCAGTGAGAATAGTCTGCACAATGTAGCTTTCTGAGAACGACTATATCGGAGGTTTTGGCTATTTATACCCCCTTCCTGGCCTTCACTATATGGTTGGTGACTCCTAAATTCATTCTAGTGTTGAGATACATATTTGAGAGCCAAATTCATCAAGAAAGCTAATAGTGCATAGTTAGGCATAGCTAGTGCTTATGAGCTCTTGCTTAGGCCTTGCTTAATGCATAGCCCTTGGTTGCAACCAAGTGTTGTAGTGAGATTTGTGAATCTATAGCCATTCGTGCTTTGCGCGCACATAGACTATAAGTGTGGGGCATATAGTCTTGCGAGACCTTCGAGTTACGGAGTGGACACCACCTTCCTTGTGAGAGGGAGGGAGGTCCTCGGTGTTTTGTCCAAAGCTTACCTTAGTAGAGACAGTGGTGAGCATCTGTGAGAGGCCCGCAGAAGACACCACTTGCGTGTGGGTGTGAACCGAGGATATTTAGAGTTACCCAATTGGGAAGCTTGACATTTGCACGGGGTCACATTGCCAACCTTGATCCTTGCATAGATCAAGGCCTTAATCCTTGCTCAGACTAAGCAAGAGCAAGGCCTTGGGAGGGCTTCCAAACGAGGACTAGGGTAAGGCTTGTCCTTAGTGCATTGCTATTGGCATAGCTAGTGCTTGAGAGCTCTTGCTTAGATCTTGCTTAGTGCATTTCCATTGGTTGCGACAAAGTGTTGTAGTGAGATTTGTGAATCTCTAAGCATTCATGCTTGCATGCACAAAAACATGTAAGTGTGGGGGCTTGTAGCCTTGTGAGACCCTCCGAGTTGTGGAGTGCCCATCACCGTGCTTGCAAATGGAGGGGGGCCTCAACATTTTGGCCAATGCTCACATTAGTGGAGAGAATGATGAGAGTCCTTGAGAGTTCCGTGGAAGACCCCCACTTGAGAGTTGGTACGTACTGCAGGTATCCAAAGTTACCTAACCGGGAAGCTTGACCCTTGCTTGGGTCACCTTGCCAACCTTGATCCTTGCATAGATCAAGGCCTTAGTCCTTACGCAGACTAAGCGAGAGCAAGGCATTGCGAGGGGCTCCAAACAAGGACTATGAATAAGGCTTGTGAACTTTCTCGAAACCTTGGGAAAAATCTCTGTCTCCAACTTGTGCCATCATCATTGGAAGTTTGCATCAATGTACCTATCAACTTAGATTCTGCATTTACATTCTTGTAATTGTGTGCTTACATTCCTATACTAGTTTGATAGGTTAGTTCTCTAGGTGGAACTAGGTTGCAAGACCTATCCTCAGTAGAGTTAGCAACACTTAGCAAAACCTTTGTGTACATACTTGCTTTATCTTGCCTAGGTTTGTTAAGTTGTTTTAGAGAGCCTTAGTTTTTAGAATCCTAATTTACCGCTGCCCACTTAGGGCGTCTTGTTCCTTACACTCTCTACAATCAATTTCATCAACACGACATTGGTCATCAAAATTCAAGTCAAGTGGATTTACTAGATTTATCTTTCATTTTGAGTATAGATATGCCATACTATTAGGTGGGATGATAAACATGGAAAGTAAACTAGCCTAAGTGTGCTCAAGCTTGTGTCAGAAAAAAAACTGAACCTAACTAAGTGTGCTCAAACTTGTGTCAGAAAAAAAACTGAACTTAACATTCTTGTGAATGGTGTTTCTACATGTGGGCACACCAGTTTGTTCGGTAGGCCTCACTGGCGTATCCGGTGTGGATAGTGCTAAGTGACACCTTAATGGTTTAGCTCTCTTGTTCTTGTGATGTCTTCTAGAATTGGTGTGTCTTTTCTGGAGTATTTCAATAGTTGTACCTAAGCCTAAGGAGCTTTTCTTTATGCCTTGTGTCATGCCTGAGTAGCTAGAACCAGCTTGACCGGTAGGGGCTGCCACCTTGTACGTCTCCCATTTTGAATGTAATGTCTAGCCTACCTCTACTGGCTTGTTCGGTAGTAGGTGTCGTCTTGTCCGGTGTATCTCTGACAGATTGTTCAACTGCTCATTTTTGTGGAGAAAAGTATATATTCCTCCTTTCACCTCTTGTAGTTGCTGCTACTACCTTCCACCTTCTCTACTATTCCAAAGGCCAAAAACATGCACTTTGTTGGCATTTCTTAGCCTTTATAGGTTTTACTCCGCAACCACACGGAGACCGTTGTAGCCTTTCACTCAGAGTATTCCGAGTATCGTAAATTTCCATAAGGAAACAGTAGGCTCAAGAGTGTAATTGAATAAACTCAAATCGAATGAACTATAAACTTGGATAAATTACACCAATTAGTAGTTGAACAGGGGCAAATGTGATAAAGATAGGTGTATGGTGGAGGAGGATATCTATCTAAGCTATCTATAGAAAGGTATAGTTGCCTGGGAGGACAACGAGTGAGATAAAGTCACCAAACTCTATTCTAATCGGCTGCAAAGATTATCCGTGTCTAATTAAGCTATTCAAATAAACAAGCCGGGGTCTTGCATCGAGCGAAATCCTAGAGTCTCGAGGGTACCAGAGGGTAGATAGTAGGTCCCGAAAGAGAGTCTGGCTAACACCTACGGGCCTCCGGAACGACGGGCTTGGACTACATAGGCACACCACACGCTGTCACCGAGTGGGGCTACCAAGCAAAGCTGCGTGGAGAGGCTGTCACCGAGTGGGGCTACCAAGCAAAGCTGCGTGGAGAGGATGGCAAGCTATAAATGTGTTCAAGCGAAGCTTGAACAACGATAGATCGTCCTGGATCAGAGGAGTGGATCTAGCCAGAGCCTAGCGTCTAAGTCTAGGGTTGAGTTATAGCACCCGCAAGAATAACAAGACTTGAATAACTAAGTGAAACACAATCTAAGCCTAGCAAGTATGCAAAATAAAGGTACACCACACTTGCAGGAGATAGAAATAAAGTAAAATATAACTGAATTATATTGAAGATAATCTGAATCCAAAAGATACAAGAGTTTTACCACAGACTCGAAGATAATTCTAGAGACTCCGAGGCAAAGCTCGACTCAACTCTAACTCCCAGGACTATCCTAATTACTGCGAAGGAATGAAGTACTCTAAGATAGAACTCTCTCAACACAACTTCACACTTTACAAATGAGCTCCACGGGTCTATTTATAGCTTGTACAAGTAAGGGAGGCATTTGTAGGTAGGGAAGGTCGGTTTGGTGCAGGGTCGGTCGCCGGGCAGCCACTAGGGGTGGTCGGGCGGCCACCTGATGTGCCGACCTTGCACATCTGACGGCTGATCTCCCTCCTGGAAGTCGGTTAGAAGTTTCTCAAGTCGGTGCATGTGCAAAACGGTTAAGTCAAGTGGTCGGCCGACCACTTGATTCACCGACTTAGCACATCCAACGGCTGGGAAGGCCTCCCCGTGTCGGTTGGCAGTTAAAGGAGTTGGTGCACGTGGAAAACGTCATGCATGTTGTTCCCCTCGGATCCTTGACGTCACCAATCTTTGTGCCAACACGTTGTGACCCTTGGATACATTGGATGCTCTCTTGTATGGTTGGATCTTCACCATTTTGTGTTTGTTGCACGCAGGATCGAAGACGTGGCAAGTGAAGTGGTCAAGGGACCATTCCACGTGGTCGTGGTTCCAGATGGGCACTAGGGGGTGGCCGAGAGGCCATGGCACATGGCCGGGCGGCCAGGGCCCTGTCACCATTTCAGCCCATCTCTGGTATATGGTGTGTCTTCAACCATTTTGTATACATTTTGGTACCTGCATCCAAATATTCATGTACATCTTGTGGAACTCATTAGTAGCAAGGGTTAATCCATATATTTTACATGTTTAGCTTCATTTGGTGGATAATTGACGGTTTATATCGTGAGATTACGACCATCAACACCCCCCACGCTTAGACTTTTGCCCGTCCTCGAGCAAAACTAAGACTGAAAGTGGGTTAGGAGTTGCTACAAAATTGACGATGAAAGAAAATTCTTATATGCAACTCATCACTCAAACTTTTGCCCCAAGTAGTGAAATAATCAAAGCTCACCTTATGTAATACCTATGGTGCATCTTTTTGCTTACCTTGCCTTGGGCGGTTGATAGACAGAATGACTTTATTGTAGGAGTGTTTCTAACTCATTCTTTTTGGATGTCCTTCCCAGGTGTTTTCAAGATTTTCAAAACAAACATAAGCTTTCCCTTGGTACTCTTGATCGTTCAGAAGTGTTTCCTCACCAAAGGCCATGATTTTGGCCAACATTTTCCTACACTAAGGCTTTTGTGGAGCTTTAGGTGGGGGAGAATGTGGCACACTTAGAATGTTTATTTTGCTAAGCCAAAGATTGGACCAAAGAGTGTACTCTATCATTTCTTTTGTTTGATCAATGGAGTATAAGTGGTGGAACAAAGTGTCTCCTTCTCTAAATTTTCATTCCTATAGCCTTTTATAGATTTAGAGTGGATATGGGGCTTTTTATTTATTTTTGCCATGCTTGAACTTGCATGCTTTTCATTTTGCCATGCTTTTGCACGCATTTTTTTAGCCATGCATTTTTCTTTTAGCTCCATACCCTTACTCCTGGAGATTTGAAGGCTAGGGGATTATGAGAAGTGTTTGGAGACTTTTGGTGGATGCAAAGTCTGGAATGGATCACTTGCATTTATTTTTTTTTGTACTCCAGCTATCAACAGAAGATGATATTTCTACTCAATGAGACTCAAAATTTGACAAAGCTCAAAGCATATCTAAGCAGCTCTTTGTAGCTGGTTTAGAACATTTGAAGCATATATGGCTCTGGTAGGACTTTTTAACCATGGGGAGCTTTATTTTGTTATTTTCAAAAATTAAAAATCTGAGACATTTATCTTACTAGGAATATGAAAGATCATCCCACATTTAAATCATATCATTATCTCTCAACAACTTAGACTTGTTATCACAAATGGCATCCACAAGGTAAAACTTTTGGTTTACTTATCTTTATTCACCAACATAGGACTAAGCTAAGCATAAGTTGTCATTGAAGAATTAAACCATTCACTTGATAGAGCAACTTTTCATCATTTCCAAAACGAAGCTAGCAAGTGAATTTAACATTAAGCATAGGAGTTATGACACAATTTATTTTTTTTTTAACTGAATTAAAGCTAAACTAAGGATACACTACTTCTCTCATGGTAAGACAGACAAAACTAGACATGTTCGAGAAAAAGGTATAGGGGTGAACAAGGCGACGATGGAACACACATACCTTAGCTGTTGGGTTCTCCCCCCCCCCCCACCAAGCTTCAACGAAGCTTAGTTGGATAATAGCCTTGCTGGTGGTAGTACTGAAGGTTCTGCTGTTGGATGCGGTCGATAGTCGCTCTTGTCTCCAGGATCAAGTTGTGGTCGCCTCCTTATTGCTGCTGAATGTCGGCGATGCTGTACATCATCCCCAAGGTGCGATGCTCTTGGAGATCTAACACCTCGAAGAGGGCGGTGAAGTTCCCATTGAGTTCGCCACCGATGTAGCGGACAGAATGGGACGGACCTGCACCATAACCATAAGAGTACTCACCTCCGCTATGATGTGACGGTGTCAGGTTGACGGAGGGCACAATGGACTTCCACGAGCTGTCTTCCCAAGCGGGTGTACCGCCCTATTCTTCCCAGGCGGGTCCTATGCTAGGATGAGCCCATGCAGGTTCGGCACCTGGCTGCTGTGCATCCTCATAGGCCTTGTGGATTTGCTCCTTAGCTCGACATCGTTAGGCGCGAGTCATGACTCCAGCGACACTATTTCTTGGTGGCTCAGGAGGTTCTAGCTGAAAGTTTAGTGATCGCATGGAGTATAACTTGAACGGCGGCGTCGGAAGCGGCAGCTCATAATCGCAATCCTTGAACGTCATGATGTATTTCCCGTTTGTGTCCTTCCTCAAAAAGTGTGCGTGGATGAAGTGTGACTCCTCGACTACTTGTGTAGGGTCATTTGGCATGAAGGAGACGGTAGCATTTGCTAGCACTCCCAACCCATTGGCGATCCTTGTCATGAATGACGTGATCGAGATGATATGACCACTCTGAGCTAGTCCTTGCCAGTGGCGGATCATGCTAAGTGTAGGAGCAAATTTTATTTTCTTCCACATGGCATAGAGACATCTTACATCCTCTACTGTGGCACAACGGGTATCATCCTGCGGGAAACAACCATGGTGAGCCAGCGGGCTAAAAACCGCAAAGTGGCGTGCCTAATGTGAGCGATGCTCTTTTTCCTAGGAGCATCTGGTCCAACCAATTCTTTCCAAAACTCTACTAAATTAAATCCTGCTAAATCCTCGCTCAAAGTGTATTGTGGCGAGAAATCAAGCAAGTTGCTAAATTGGTATAAAGTAAGCTCATAATCAGTATTGAAAAGGCGGAACCAGACGTACGTACCATCCCATCGGGTGTCGGTGCGAAGCGTCATGAGGAATTCTTTGGAGAGGAGGATGATTCCTCCCTCTGAGATTTCTGTAAAGTCGCTCCACCCAACGGCCTCAAATACCTCATTAAACTCCTCCCGCATGCCAGTGTCAACAAGGAGGTCCTTGTCGAAGCATTTGGTCAGGGCGTAAGACTTTTGGTTTAAGAGTCTTAATGCCTTGGCCTCCTCCTGAGGGCACGAGCTGTGAGTCGAGGATGAGTATTGGCCGGTGGGTGGACGACATCTGGAATTCTTCAGGCTCCTCCGTGCTGATGGACATCCTCTCAGAGGCAGCATGCTGGCTTGCCGGGCCAGAACCACCTTCCAGGGATGACCAGTGGATGTGTTGTCCTGCCTTGCTAACGGCCTTCTTTGCCTTCTTAAATACATTCTTCGTCTTGCAAGGCACAAAAAATACATGATACCCGAAGGATAGACGACAAAAAAGATTAGCGTTAGCGGGTTAGTCGTCTATGAAAGCATCCTTGTGGGGCAGAGCCTCCACAAAGCGTTCTCATTTCTGCTCAAGAGAGAGTGTTGAAAGTTTATTTGGCTAACCAAATTGTATTCGAATATTATTTTAACTAAGCTAGTGAGCTTAATTAAGCACTAAAGAGAGAATTTGAGAGGGAGAAGTGAGTGCAAACTTCATTGCTGCTTGGCGCACTGAAGAAGGAGGCAGAAGGTCGTATTTATAGGCGATGCGAGCAGCAGGGGTGCATGCAGGGGGCCGGGCGGCCAGTGGAGGCTGGGCGGCCGGTGCCCGAGGTGGTGCTGCACTTTCTCTGCGTGGGTGAGCACTAGAGAGGCAGGTAGCATGAGCGCAGCAGGCGTGGACTGAAGATGAGAGGCAAGGAGGGGCCGGGCAGCCACTCAAGGAGGTCGGGCGGCCAGGGCTTCGTCCTTGCTGGTCATGCTCTCCTGCATGATGATGAAAGGTGAAGAAATGAGAGGCAAGCAGTGGGTGGTGCGCTGGTTGGCCTCCTTGGCATGGTTGGCTGGCCACTTGAGTAAGTTGGGTAACAAGGTGCTAGCTCGTGCAGCAGAAAGCAGAGGGTGAGAGAGAGCTAATGCGCGCCGAAAGCAAGAGAGAGGGGGGTGGGTCCGGGCGGCCACATAGGGTGGTCGGCCGGCCACCACTTGAGTGCCTGCTGCCTCCCCCTAAGTGCTTGTCCTGCTCTTGCATCATAGGATGGTAAAGATGGAAAGCACAAGAGAAAGAAAGGGTGAAAGGAAAGGAAGGGGAAGAGAAAGAGGGAGAGCAGCAAGGGCTGCTGCTGCCTTGCGCCAAGAAAGAAGAGAAAGGGGAGCAGGGGCTGGTCGGCCGGCCAAGTGGGGTGGCCGGCGGGCCACCCAAATTTTTTTTTTTTTGAAAATGAATGCAAGAATTCAGAAAATAAACTAATGCAGAAAAAATTAACTGCAGAAATTTAGACATGCAATGGGATGCGAAAATTAAACTTTAGCAGGAAATTAAATATGTCGTCGAATCATAACTTCCAACTTACCGGTTGGTGCGGGGATCCCATGTTTTGCCCTTTGGAGTTTCATAGAAACTGAAGCTGGGGGCTGCCTTTCGTTGTGATCTTCTTCCTCTGTTGCGCCGCCTTGGAGTGTTTAACTCGTTGTCAGCGCCGACCTCGTTTGATGGTGCCTCTCTTACTTGCCACATTGGCCTAGTTAAGTTGACACCATCTTTTTTCTCATGAGCTTTGCCTCCTGGTGCGGTGCTGGGCCTATCGCGTCTTGTCTCTTGCCGTCTCGATCTTCTGCTTTGCATTGTCCTCTCATACTCTTTTTGTTGGAATTCGGCCTCCATTTTCAACTTCTTCTTCATGAATGTGATGAGGCTGTCTTCCTTTGGCGTGGAGTTATTGATCTCAACCTTGACCTTGGGCGTGTTCTTTGGAGCCTGGCACTTGAAAGTATGCACCTTGTTGCATTGTTCCACTTTTGGCTTGAAGGCAAACGTTTCCTTCTTGCCGTTTATGTTCAGGTGGACATTTCCTGCTCCGACGTCAATAGTTGCATCGGCGGTGCTCAAAAACGGCCGTCCAAGGATGAGCGGGGTTTTTGAGTCGATTTCCATATCCAGTACCACAAAGTCCATTGGGATGAGAAAATTTTGGATTCTCACCGGAACGTTCTCTACCACTCCTTCGGGGTAACGGACGGACTGATCCGCAAGCTGTAAGCACATAGCTATGGGAGCAAGTGCGGTGTGATCGAACTTGTCGAAGATGACCTTCGGCATTACACTGACACTGGCTCCAAGATCACATAACGCTTGGTCAAATTGTTGCTTCCCAATTGAGCATGAGATGGTAGGGCTTCCAGGGTCCTTCTTCTTGAGTATAGCTGTGCTACACTCCTCTGTTAAGTGCACAGTTTCCATTGACGGTAGGGGTTTCTTGTTGTTGAGGATATCTTTCAAGTACTTTGCGTATGTCGGTACCTGCATAGCATCTAGCAGGGGTATGTTGACATAAAGCTTCTTAATGACCTCAACGAACTTACTGTATTGTTCGTCAGCGGCAGCCTTCTTTTTTCTTGGAGGAAACGGTAGCACCATTGTATCATAGAACTCATGAGGTAGATGTTTCGATGCTGACTTTTCCTCCTTGCCAGGTGCATCTTCATCTGCAACCTTTTCTTCAGGCTCAGGCATCTTCTCCTGCTCTTTACCTGCATGGCTAGGAGATGGGGGTCCTGTGTGGACTTTCCACCCCTAGTGGTTACTGCATTTATGTGCTCCTTGGGAGGAGCTTCAAGTTGCCCAGGCAGCTTACTCGGATTTGTGTTAGGTAAAGCAGTAGCCAACTGAGCTATTTGAGTTTCAAGCATTTTGTTGAAGCTAAGTTGGTTTTTCATAGCACTATTCAAAGTTTCCATTTGTAAAGATATAGACTCAAACATCCTATCATTAGCATGGAACTTTTTACTAATGCTATCATTCACAGCTTTCTAATCAAAAGTGTAATTACTCTTAGGAAATTGTTGCAAATTTGAAGAGTTACCTTGCCCAAAGGAAGGGAGATGTGGTCGTGAATTCCATCCTGACTGAGGACGATTCCCATTGAAGCTGTTAGTACTATTACCAATGAAGTTCGCGTCTTTAGGCTGCGTCTCGGGGCAGCTGTTCCCCGAGTGCCCCGTATTTCCACAGACTTCACAAGTCATGTGGGAATCGAGGGCTTGCACTAGAGCGGCTTCTAGGGTTTCATTCAGCTTCTTAAGCAGCAAATCCATCTTTGCGGCGAGCATGTCAGTGCTCTCCACTTGATGGACGCCACGGGAACAGGTACTTGACCTCTCTTCTCTCCATCCTTGATTGGTGGCCATCTTCTTTATGAGGTTCTTGGCCGCCTTGATGCTCAAGGAGAGGAAGGATCCTCCAGCAGCTGCATCCAGGTGTTCTTCAGCTGAGCGATGAAGCCCATGAAAAAAGCTCTGAATGATCAGCCACTCTTGCATCCCGTGGTGTGGGCACGCTGCAATGTACTCTTGCAGACGTTCCCAAGCTTCTGCCACGGTTTCATCAGTGAGCTGTTGGAAGCTCGAGTTCTTGTTTCTCAACGTGTTAGTTTTCCCTAGCGGGAAATACTTTGCCAGAAAAGCATCGGAACATGCGTTCCAAGTTGTGAGTGTTGCTCTGTTGAGGTAGAACCACTATTTTGCCTTTCCAACAAGAGAGAAGGGAAAGAGATGAAGTTTGACGGCATCCGGTGATGCTCCTTTCATGTTGAAGGTGTTGCAGATCTCCAGAAATTGCTGCAGATGATTATTGGCGTCTTCCGTAGCCAGTCCACAGAAAGGGATGGCTTGAACCATGTGAATCACCCCTGGTTTGAGCTCAAAATCCTCCCCCACGGTAACATTGGGCCCTGTAGGGATGTTGCTACTCGAGGGGATGGAGAACTCACGGATAGTCTTTTCGGCCATGGTGGTGAAATGTGGAGTCCTGGTTTAAGTACTTGGTTCTAGCTCCCTAGGTATAGGTCTCTGCCCGTGGATAGTCTTTGAGCGGACTCTCCTGAGCAGAGACTCTGGATTATTGTGGAAGTTTTTCGGTAGGTCGAAACCGGTCATACACCTCTCTGTTGCATCCACAACAAAACAACAGAGCAAAGTGAGCCTATTAACAACTAGCGGTAAAATCTATCAAGTATACAGCTTCGAAATGAGATATCAATTATCTCGTGGCCAATTGCTTCCCCGGCAACGGCGCCAAAAAAGCTTGTTGGCGTCTCTTAGCCTTTACAGGTTTTACTCCGCAAGCGCACGGAGACCGCTGTAGCCTTTCACTCAGAGTATTCCGAGTATCGTAAATTTCCACAGGGAAGCGGTAGGCTCAAAAGTGTAATTGAATAAACTCAAATCTAATGAACTGTAAACTTAGATAAATTATACGAACTAGTAGTTGAATAGGAGTAAACGTGATAAAGATAGGTGTATGGTGGAGGAGGATATCTATCTAAGCTATCTGTAGAAAGGTATAGTTGTCTGGGAGGACAACGAGTGAGATAAAGTTACCAAACTCTATTCTAATCGGCTGCAAAGATTATCCGTGTCGTGTCTAACTAAGCTATTCAAATAAACAAGCCAGGGTCTTGCATCGAGCGAAATTCCAAAGTCTCGAGGGTATCAGGGGGTAGATAGTAGATCCCAAAAGAGAGTCTGGCTGACACCTATGGGCCTCCCAAACGACTGGCCTGGACTACACAGGCACACCACACGCTTTCACCGAGTGGGGCTACCAAGCAAAGCTGTGTGGAGAGGATAGCAAGCTATAAACGTGTTCAAGCGAAGCTTGAACAACGATAGATCTTCTTGGATCAAAAGAGTGTATCTAGCCAGAGCCTAGTGTCTAAGTCTAGGGTTGAGTTATAGCACCCGCAAGAATAACAAGACTTGAATAACTAAGTGAAACACAATCTAAGCCTAGCATGTATGCAAAATAAAGTTATACCACACTTGCAGGAGATAGAAATAAAGTAAAATATAACTGAATTATATTGAAGATAATCTGAATCCAAAAGATACAAGAGTTTTACCACAGACTCGAAGATAACTCCGGAGACTCCAAGGCAAAGCTCGACTCAACTCCAACTCCCAGGACTATCCTAATTTTTGCGAAGGAATGAAGCACTCTTAGATAGAACTCTCTCAACACAACTCCACACTTTACAAATGAGCGCCACGGGTCCATTTATAGCTTGTACAAGTAAGTGGGGCATTTGTAGGCAGGGAAGGTCGGTTTGGTGTAGGGTCGGTGGCCGGGTGGCCACTAGGGGTGGTCGGGCGGCCACCCGATGTGCCGACCTTGCACATCCGACGGCTGATCTCCCTCCTGGAAGTTGGTTAGAAGCTTCTCAAGTCGGTGCATGTGCAAAACGGTTAAGTCAAGTGGTCGGCCGACCACTTGATTCACCGACTTAGCACATCGAATGGCTGGGAAGGCCTCCCCATGTCGGTTGGCAGTTAAAGGAGTTGGTGCACATGGAAAACGTCACCGAGGGGTGGTCGATCGGCCGACCACCCTAAGTGGTTAGGCGGCCACGTGTCTGGCTCCAATTGGATGCATGTTGTTCCCCTCGGATCCTTGACATGACCAATCCTTGTCCCAACACGTTGTGACCCTTAGATATATTGGATGCTCTCTTGTACGGTTGGATCTTCACCATTTTGTGTTTGTTGCACACAAGATCGAAGACGTGGCAAGTGAAGTGGTCAAGGGACCATTCCACGTGGTCATGGTTTCAGATGGGCTCTGGGGGTTGGCCGGGCGGCCATGGCACATGGCCAGACAGCCAAGGCCCTGTCACTATTTCAGCCCATCTCTGGTATATGGTGTGTTTTCAACCATTTTGTATACATTTTGGTACCTGCATCCAAATATTCATGTACATCTTGTGGAACTCATTAGTAGCAAGGGTTAGTCCATATATTTCACATGTTTAGCTTCATTTGGTGGATAATTGACGGTTGATATCGTGAGATTACGACCGTCAACACACTCTAACCCTCTCTTTATGTGATTCAGCTCTCTTGTGAGATTTCTTGAGTTGGTTGTGTAAAGTGAGATTGTGTGAACATCAACGAGCAATTCTAGCTTTGAGCAATAATTGACAACTTTGTTTCGGTGGAAGCATTTGTTGCTCTTGGAGGTCTCCTCCTAGATGGTTAGGTGTCTCCCGAAGGGTACTCGTCTTGTGGGGTGCCACTCTAAAGTTTGTATTACTGTTGATGACACAAAAGCACACCAAAACATATACCGCAAGCGACAGTATCTGTGTAGCCTTTTCCCAAGATGAGTATCAAGGGTTTTGTCAATCTGTAGAAAACTATGTTTAAATCACTAGTAATCAAGGATTAATCAAATAATAACTCGCACTAATAGATCTGCTAAGCTAGAGGTGATTGAAAGGATCTAACCATGTAACCATGAACTAGATCTAAAACTAAACTAGAGTATCAATTAGATCAAGAAAAGGATCTATCAACAACAAACAAGAACAAGCGATATCATTATGAAGCTTATACGACGAAGCAAAAAGCAAAAAATATGAGACAAACTCCTTAGGAACCAAGGTTCCCCTAAGTTTGGATCTAACATGAAACATGGGATAAACATGATCATGAACGTCGTGAACTTGCTTGAATCTTTCCCACCAACCACTTGTCACATAAGTCTAGTTAATCGACGAACTAGCAAACCCGAACCACATCTAAGCATGAGTAGATTAATTCAAATAATCAAAGTAAAAAGATTAATTAAAGACATGTTGAATTCTATCTTGGCCAAGATCATGTAGACAATTGAGCATTGCAAAGGCATAGATTAACGATCCTGTAAAAATAAATAATTCATTGCTTAAAGACAATTTTGTTGATCTAACTCAGGGTTCATCATAGCTTCATAAGAAGAACAGGGAGTTTCCTCAAAAAACATCATGAATTCAAATAACAAAGTTGTTGAATTCGTCAATTTGAAGCACATCCTCAAAGATGAACCCAAAACTCCTAGGGAAAGCCCTACGTCAACTGAGCTAGACCCCCTAGGGTCAGCCAACCTAGGTCCTTCCTGCCTTCTATCACTTCATCCTTTGGCCAAGAACTTCTCCTCGACTTGTTCTCAAAATTTGGTCCCCTAACCTAGCTTTTGAGCACTGATTCCTTCAAATTGGGATACCTTTACCCCTTGAGAGGCCCTGTATTTATACCCATGTTGTACCCTTATACATGGAAAGTCTAAGGTCGGCTCTAGGGTTGCTCTTTCCACATTTTAATCTACTTCAATATTTAAACAACTCCCATAATGAGCCTAGATTACATGGTTTTTCATGGGCCTTCTGGAATTCTCTGGAATTGCTCATGGGTTTCGAATATGGAGTTAATTGTTAGTAAAAATACGTATCCATCATATTATTTACCTCTCAAAACACATGAAAACATGTCAATATAAGGCATAAATATCATTGTTATCTTGCACCAACAATTACCCACTCATTGACACATTCGATAGTGTGTGATCTCATTGTACATTTGTTGACGGCACTTAAGCACGCCAAACCTTATACTGCAAGCGACAGTATCGGTGTAACATTTCCCCGAGATAAATATCAAGGGTTTTGCCAATCCGTGGAAAACTAGGTTTAAACTACTATTAATCAAGGATTAATCAATTACTAACTATCTCTAATAGATCTAAATAAACTAAAGGATGATAAATGGTATTCTAATTATAAACTAGATATTAAACTAACTAAAGCATAAACTGGATATAAAACTAGACTATAGCATATACTGGATCAAGAACAAGGATTGATAGGATCAAAAGCAAGATCGATAAGGAATTAGCAAAAGATATGAGACAAACTTCTTATAAACTAAAAACCACCCTAAGCATGGATCTAACGTGAAACATAGAATAAACATGATCATGAATGTCATAGACTTGCTCGAACCTTTCCCCGGGCTCTACTGTCACTAGTAACTAGGTAATCGACGAACTAGCAAATCTAAACCATCTCTAAGCATGAGCAGATTCAATCAACTAATTAAAGTAAAAAAGATCTACTAAAAGACATGTGGATTAATCAACCCTGGCCAGGTCACATGTAGAGATGAAGTATTGCAAAGACATGGATCAAAGATCATGTATAAACAAAGAACTTATAGCAAATAGACTATTTCATTGATCGAACTCAAGGTTTATCATAGTAAAATAAGAACAACAGAGAGTTACTCGAGATACATCATGAACTTGAAGCGCATAGTTGTCGAGATGGACTCGACGAACAATATATCAGAAGATGAGCTCGAAACTCCCCGGGAACAGGTTGGGTCGGCCGACCCTAGGGGGAGTAGGTCGGCCGACCCCCTCTCTTCCTGCCTCCTCTCGCCGCCTCCTTTCGCTGAGATCTCCTTCTCGACAAGTCTTGCGAAGATGGACCCTAAACCCTAACTTTGAAGCGCTGGTTTACAATCAATTGGATGCCTCTCTCTCTAGGGAGGCCATATATTTATACTCCGGAGAGTCCCCTATACATGGAATCTAATAGGTCGGTTATAAGAGTCCTAATAGACCTATTTCTATGTATACAAAAGAGTCCTGAAGGTTCTTGGGCGTCCATGAAGCTTCCTTGCTTGGAGAAGAAGTCCTTATCCTAGTCCTTCCCGAAATCAGCTTTCCATATTCTTTAGCCTTTAGTATTTCGACCATAACTCCCTCATCTGAAGTCTAAATAATATAAACTCAGACTCTAAATTGTAGAGCTCGAAATGGTCTACAACTTTTGTATTCAAACTTTCTTCATTTGACGTCGTTAAGGTCTCCGAATTAGGCCCGCAAGGTGCTACTGTCTTGAAATCCGAGAATATCTCTTGATTTAATTGGAGCTTGGATTGGACTCTTGATAAACCTTTCTTATCTTTATATTCTTCATACTCAAGCAATCCTAGGCCTCCGGAACCTTCTCCATAGTGGGCTTGGGCCTTCTTTTGAGCTTTAATTGTCCTTCTTTTATTAATCATCTCACCTCCCTAGACTTGTAGTATTGATCCATCAACGAGTAGCCTTTTCAATTATTGCCAATTATTTGCTATTTTCCTGCAATTTTTAATACTCGAAAATGGGGTTATTTGTTAGCAAAACAAGATAAAATGATAGGATTAACTCTCAAAAATACATAAAATCATGTGAAAACAGAGCATATTTTTAGTACATAACGAGCGTCAACAACCTTGGTGGTTGGTGAAAGGAGGATTAGGGTTGGAAAACATCAGACTCATGGTGGGTGTCTCAACAAGGAAGTAGGAACAACCTTGTTGGTGTGATAGAACCTAGTGATAAATCTTTTGTTTTGCGTGTTGCGTGCCCCTACCGGGAGCTTTTGCATGCCTTTACCATCTCTTTTTTACTTCTTTGAGTGTCATTGGTTTTTCTAGTGCTACCTATCAGTCTGCCCGGTGCCACTGGACTAGCCGACAGGGCTCACAGGCTAGTCCAGTGTTGGAGCTAATTCGATTTTAAGTTGTTATTTTTTTAGTGTTAGCCTATTCACCCTCTCTAGTCGAATCTAAATCCTTACACCATGTTGTAAACATCGGACTATCCAGTCAGTAAAATGTGACCAAACTTCTTGTAGCTTCTATGTCTTGATGTGTTGGGTCTTTTGGTGGTTGATGTTCAAGCATTCTCTTATGCTTCTTGATTGCTCCTTTGCGATGTTTGTACTCGAAGTTCATCACTTTCATCCTTAGAACTATATAAAATATACTTGCAAGCATGTTAATCCTAAATTGGTCCATGTTTGTCATTCAACCATCAAAATCACAATAAGCACACAAAGGATGAGCCTCAGGGTCCATTTTCCTTACAATGTTTTCATTAAGGTGTTGCTATGCTGTTGTTCAGATGTTCCCATCATCTAACCTTTGTCCTTCATCCATTTGATCCGTCTCTGTCATTGCTAAGGACAAAGTAATTATCAAAAGACTTTATTAGCATTAGATCTTGAGATAGATTATGTGGTTTGCTAGGAATGACTTTACCTGATAATTAACTTACTAGAGTAGGTATACCAAGAATGGTACAAGCCGTGTTTAAGCTTGGAAAAGTAGAGTTTTCTGCCATAACAAAGCATCCATGCAACTTCATTGTTCAATTTCATGCTCAATGAAAAAATAGTTATATCCATTTGCATTTGTGGATTCTATTCACAAAGCAAACTTGCATAGTACATGGAGGTATTCACAACTATCATTCATAGATACAAAACAAATATAAATGTCTGTCCGCCTGGCCCTATTATTAATTTGATGAATTATCTCTGACATCTCTCACTACAAAACTATGAAACTATTCAGCCATAAGCTCCTCCCTTGTTATAATTTGAAGATTGTGGTTAAGGTTTTGTATTTTGCTATTAGCATTTTGGACACATGAATTTGACAAACTAACAATGGTTTTTTGGTGGAGTACCTATCTTCACCTCTCAACTAGGTGCAGAACTAGATGATACCCCGTACGTTATTGCGGAGAATTTGTACTATTGCATAAGACTAAAATCAAAAGGAACACATGTATGCATGAATGATATGCCCATAAAAACATTGAAAAAATAAATAGGTGATATGCCCATAAAAATCATTGAAAAAATAAATATGTGGTTTAAGTGGTTGATGATGTGGATTCTTCCAAGTCACAGTGGATGGTATCATGGTTTCACCGAATCACAAAGAAATAGATAGTAAGGGACACCAATTTATATATTGAAGACTTCCCGCACATTACTGCATGAATTTAAGTGACATGCAATTTAGTGGATTATGTGATGATGTGGCTCCCATGCGTACAACGCTACACAAAAACAATGCATGTATGAAGGCACAACAAATCGGTGGAAGATATAAATATAGGTCTAAGTGGGTGGTGACATGGCATGCAATTTAGTGGGCTCATGTCATGACATGGCTATGATGTGGCTACTATCGTGCTAACCGATTCTAGAAATCAATTTCTTAAGGTAGATGATTTTTTCTAGCCCACGCATGGTTTCTGGCGGCCTACAATTTCTGAACACTTCTAAACAATAAAAGGGGACATTTCTAAAAATCGGCTCCGTATTAATGATTAGAATATCAAAGAGCTTATTCACAAATTCTAAATATCAAGCAATTCTCGGTCTAGTTTCTCAAATTAATGCTTTGCTTTGAGATTAATAGCTTAGAATGGAGGTAAAATTTTTGTTTATTCTGATATAAATAGATACACCTCTAGGCTCTAATGACATATTCTAGGTCGTTGAAATTTAAAGTTTTTTCATCTCATGCATATATTTTGAATCGGTTATTACATCTCTCTTTTCTAATGTTCTATATCTTTCAGCCTAATTCCTCTCGTCCCTTTAGTTCCTCCAAATTTTAATTTGAGAGTTGCCAAACTATTCTTTGACGATAAGTTGAGGGCCAGGTTCTACGGTGCTGGCAGGAAGGATGTTAAGCAGATAGTGTGGACTGTTTAGACCAAGTTTAGTACATATCATATATATTATAAAATGACACTGTAGACAGTTAGTGGTGTTTGGATATAGACAATGGATGGATAGATGATCTGTTACACACAGTCTTACAACAATAGTACAAATGAGCTTCCTCCTTTACGCATATGGTCTGGACCGGCAAATTAGGGGAGAAACGGCCTAGATACATATCCCGCGGATGTGGGCAGCAACCAAATTGCTCTTGTGTTCTAAAAAAACAAATTGCTCATTCGCTCCGTCGGGACTTGAGAACCGACATGTGTAGATTGCAGAGAGGCCTCACTACTATGTATTGTCGCCTCGGCGAGCGTGGGCGCAGCCATGGAGACGAGGAGTGTGACCGTTGGCACCAGGTGATTACACGAGGATTATTGGAGTAGGTGAAGGAGGATTTCCATTCTAGCTTCGGTTCCGCTATCGCCGCCCCGGCATATGTGGTATGCGAGCTCTGGCGGTGGGCCGCGGGCAAATTGCCGGCCAAAGCACCATGGTCACTGCTGGTGAGGTGGACCCTCAAAAACCATCTACGTCCAAGTACGCCGTTCTTCACAAACATTGCATTCGTTGGTGTGCTGGTCGTGTCTCTTTGATCTTTTATTAAGCTCGGAATTCACTTATTGCGCGCAGCAGAGGGAGAACGAGATAGAGTGTTCTTATACCTTTTATATGTAGCGTGTCTAGAAGGATAGACGGGGAGGCGTGGTTATGCCAGTGTCGTCTATGATAGCGAGCTAATCAAGATGGTGGGGGTTGCACACTGAAACTTTTTCCTGTTAGCACACACCAGATGCTCGACGAAATGCCTCAGAGGATGCATTTTCTTTCTTTTGGTGTTTTTATCAGGAGGAGCAGTGTATGCCAGCCAGACACAAGGCACATGCGCCGACAAGTGCATTTGTGTCGGTCGCTTAAATTTAGGGCTCATTACACCACTACGGCTAGATTGGCAACTCTTGGATTAAGGAGGATTGGAGTGGATTGAGAGGCATTGATTGAGTGGAATTTTTATCTATTGTCGATTTGGACCCATCCCAATCTACTTCAATCCAAGAGTTCCCAAATTAGCCCTTCGATGGAATCATCTGCACACATGTTTTTCTCCTTTGTATCTTTGATTGGCTCCAATCTTTTGAGTTAAATTTTTTCTCTGTTTTGGACTTCCATAGGATTCCATGTGCAATCCTGCATAGTGCATACTACTCCAACATAACTCTATTTAGACTATATGCAGTGGGTTGGATAAATAGATTGCTTATACACTGTAATGACACTGTTCACAGAGAGGGAGGTAGTTGGAACAATAGATACACAATGCATTTACACATTCTGTTGCACATAGTCTTAGTGCCAGGATCTCAACATACTGTTGGCACATCCTGCTGGTGGAATGGAGAATTGACATTAGGTAATCCTTTGCATAATATGTGTTAGTGTTGCATTTTGTGACAGTATTTACAACTTTTACATGTAGAAATTAGAAATTCTATGGTTATTGACAAAATCTAACAGCAAAATCCTTAATTAAAAGCACATCTCCTTAAACATGAATTACTTGAAAGAAACAGAGATTTGGTATATCAAATTAGTCAAATGCATGGTATTTTCTGTTTCTGAACATCTGATGTAAATAATATGAAAATAGGAGTAAAATTTACAGTATGCGTCATAGTTTAACCAGGGCTACTGATTATAGGATGGCCTGGCCCTGTGGGCAGGGATTGCCATCGATCTATTGTCACCTTCCAGTCAAGAGGCTGGAGGTAACGCCACTGCTGGCAACTGTGGATGCGTACTGGTCAAAACCTTCAGTTTGCATCAGGCCTAGCATGCTATAACTTAAGTTTGTGGGCACCATTTCCGGGAGTGGCAACTCACTATTGAGGTATTGTATGACTTGCCTCATACTGGGCCTTGCGCTACAAATTGGATGTGCACACAGCAATCCTAGATTTAATACCAAGCATACTTCATCTGCATTATAGCTTCCATGTAACCTACTGTCAAGTGTGTACGTGAGTGATCCTTTGTGCCAATGATCAGCAACCCAATCAATTAGGATCTCAGAACTATGCTCTGCCTGACTACTGATAGGCCTTTGTCCACAAGTTACCTCAAGAATGAAAATGCCAAATGCATAAACATCTGTTTGAGGTGTTGCCTTACCGGTGCGGGCCAATTCTGGCGCTAGATATCCCATGGTACCAACTACATGTGTTGTTTGTGGGTCGGTGCCGTGATCATACAATCTTGCAAGACCAAAGTCACCTAGACGCCCATTCATCTCACTATCAAGTAGCACATTGCTTGCTTTGATATCTCGGTGTATTACAACTTTCTCCCACCTTTCATGAAGATAGAATAGGCCAGATGCAACACCTTTGATGATATGAAACCTTTGGGCCCAATCAAGAGTGGGCTTATCCTCCTCACAATGTAAATACTTATCAAGACTTCCATTTGGCATATAGTCATATACCAATAAGAGTTCACCTTTTCTTCTGCAATAACCAAGCAGCTGGACCAGGTTGCGATGTCGGAGACGACCGATACTGACAATCTCAGCAATAAATTCTTTCATTCCCTGCTTTGACTCATGGGACACCCTCTTTACAGCAACCTCTAATTTTGAGACAGGAAGCACACCTTTGTAAACCTTACCAAATCCTCCTAGACCAAGTACATTCTTATTCTTGAATCCATCTGTAGCATGGAACAAATCCTTGAATGAAAATCGGTGTGGCCCGAACTCAGCTTCCCAGTCTTCTTGTATCTCAGCATACTTCATTCGTCTCCGAATAAATAGAATTATAGTTGCTCCAACAAGGAGAATGAATATGGCTGTGGCTATTGGTAGGATGATCTCTAGCACCTTGGACCGAGGTTTTGGGCCAACATGAGGTAGCTTTGGTAACTTGGTGATATCTATCGGTGGAGCTGGGCTATTAATGCCCAAGCTCAAGCCGAGCACACAATACAGTGAATTGATTGGACCAGTTGATGCAGAGAAGCCAATGTAGGATAATGGATCTTCATGCAGCACTGTTGAGAGGTTGTGGGTAGCTGAGAGTAGAGGTCTAGAGGGTTTGGCTACCCTGAGGGGAGCCAGTGTCACGTCGATCTGTGTGGTCTCGCCATTATAATCCACCCACACTTGCATCTCCTCACGGCTAACAAGGGACAAGTTTTTGAAGATACCATTATTCTTGTCATCATAAAAACCAGCTGATTTGGACTCGACTGAGGTGAGGCTGTTGATGTCAATTCCGATGTGGTTGTCATCAATGTCATTGAATTCTGTATTTTTGCTGCTATCAAGCTCCACTGCAAATATGTGGTTGCTTGCTTTGCCATCAATTGTTTTGTTGAGGAGACCCAAGTATTGTGAGTCCTGTGCACCTGAGAAATCCTTGGTCGGAGAGATCAGGAAAGTCATGCCATCGGTGCATTCATCAGAGTAGATGGGGACCATGCCAAACACAAAGGAAACCGAGAAAGACTGCACCATCTCACCAGGGGACTTGCGGAATCGCCATGGAGTTGGGTAGAACGCATGGCCTTTAAGGTGAACTGTGTGATTGGTCAGCTCAAGAACACCGTCTGGTGTAACTGTTGCTGTTCCGTCAAGGGTGAGATTATTCCCAGAGAACCCAGAGTAGACGAACTGATCCTCTCCGGTGACAGTGGTGAATGATACAAGGTTTAGGCCCAGGGAGAGTAGGAAGGGTAAAAGGAAGGATAGACGCACCATGAGGCTTGTCTGGAACTGTAAAAACTCGACAAGATGTAGGAATAGGCTTTGTGACAGTGGGAGGTGCTTATTGTGTTTGTCGGTAATTTATTGGCAAGTGGAGAGTACTAGCTCTTAGCCATAAATGACGTATGTGGCTGGCCACCTGCACAGATTTTCATTGAGTCGTTGTCCTGAGGTGTTTTACTAGTTGATCGTACACGCAATTGATTTGTCATTAGTATTTTGTTCTTACTCTGACGGCGTAAACATATACTGTTCTCCTGCTGGGATTTGGTAACATATTAACCTGTTCACCAGTGTACTCTTCTACAAATGAAAACAAAAAACAAAAACAACGCCAACAACGATTGGTGTGCCAGATTAAAATTTCACCCCTAGCTAAAATTTAGGGACAAAGCTACGGGCTCTAAAATTTGGCCTACAAATTTAGGGACTAGGTCATAAAAGGGCCAGACTTAATTTGCAAAGAGTACGGGTTAAAAATGTTTGAGGGTGCATAGGGACAAGTCCATTTTACACCACTTGAACTCTTCAGTAAATAGAGAAAAAAGTCCCAAACTATGAGTGGTGTGCCATGCTGATTAAAATGTATGGGTCATGTGAAACATAAATTAAGTCGCCCTGAAATGAAACCAACAAAAACTGCATGCATAAGATGTTTGGGCAATTGAACATAAAATTAATCTATATATCATTTATCACCTGGAGCTAGCTTGGGAAACTAGAAAATTGCATAAAAAATAAGCTGTATGCTGAAACATGAGTTCATTATCACTTGAACATCGAACTGCTCCAAAAATGGGTCAACCAGTCAGATTTTCTCCTGCCTAGAAACTAGAAAGTTCTCATTGAATGGGTCTCCTCTCGTCTAATGTCATGGTAGGAAAATTTATGTGGCCACAACATGGGAGACCTATTCATCCCTCTGTCAGTCAAGCTAGCTTCCTGGTCAATTCTGGCTCGACGTAGCAGTGAAGACTTTAGTGGACGGCTAGGAAGACAACCAACTGGCGAAGATGTCGCGGAATTCTATCCTCCATCAAAGTCATGGAGATGAATTGGAATCCAGGATCATGATAAAGTCCAGAGGAGCAAAGCCATGGAAAAAGTGGCATGTGGCAAGTAAGTCCAAATGTATTGAGCGGAGTAATCTTTTTTTTGTTGTTGTTCCTTCAATGGTGTGAGTACACGAAAACATTTCATGATAGATCTGGTTGGTGCAGGAAAGTCTAGGAGTCCCCCTCACATTGCTCGGGACTCTGGATGATTTCGATGCTTGATGGTGTGATTTTTCTTTAATGTGGCATGATTGGACCTGTTGATGAACGCTATTTTTTTACCATGCTAACTAATTTCCTTTGCCAGAATCGCTGAGCGCACTTGATAATCTTGGAAGAGTAACTTTTTCTCAAATCTTACTGTTACTGATTAGAGGCTCCAACTAACTATTACTGATCAGAGGTTTCTTTTGGAGCCTCCACTTTAATCCTCACGAAACGCACTAGAAAAAAGATAAATCCTAAAAATCTCACAAAAATCAGAAACATCCAGCCATCGATTGACATATTAGAATATTAATAGCCATTAGATCTGTTTTCTGAGTAATTACCCACCTCTGCCATTGTGACCTGTTTTGAGTTCAACTCTTAAGGAAAACAAATTTCTTTTTTTGGTAGGTTTTTTCAATGTTCAGTTTATTTTCTAATTACCCACCTTTGTCATTGTAGAAGATTTTGAATTCAACTCTCAACGAAAACAAAATTCTTCTTTTTTGGCAAATTTTTTCCATTTTCGAATTTACTCTCAGTTTTTTGTCAAACTTTACGTTTAAAAATTTACACTACTAAATGATCATGTAACTTTTTTTCTTAAAGATGCTAGAAACATTTCTATAAAACAGATATTTTGTATCTAATCTTACTATTACTAATTGAAAGAGCCTCCTGTCAACGTTCCCGACACCAGCATACCGAATAGGTACCCCGCTAGTATGAAGGAGCGTAGGGGCGTGGACACTACCGCCAGGCTCTAAGGAGAGAGAGGGAGTGTGAAGAACAAGATATAGAGAGGTTCGGACCACCGGACTGGTGTAAACCCTACGTCCTCTTGAGAGTGATTCAATATATATGAAGAATGCAAGTTACAACTAGAAGCAAGCCGCTGGCGTGGTTAGAGGAGCTCTGGTGTGTGAGTGCGTGTGCTAGGGTGAGAATGATCGATCCTTATCCTAAAACATGGTTCAATAAACCTTATCCTAAAACATGGTTCGGTACATTATTTGCTGTGCAACGGACTGGCCGTCACGTCTCCACACCCGTCGTGCACTGCCCATTGTGTCTGTAGTAGCCGGCTCAGTTCCACGGCCGGCGGGAAGGCGTCGTCCCGTCCCGTTTGATGGGGCGTGGTGGGACGCGCACGCAGCCCGCAGCATGCATGTGCTCTTTTGATCCGTTGTTCCTGTGGCGGAACTGTCCTGCTTAATCCAGGCTAAGCACACCTGCCACCTCTGGCTCGCAGTGCACTTAGGTTGAACTAAACCCGGTAGTCCGTCGAGCTACCCCAAAGGGCACTCGATGTAACCATCGCCCAAGGATACCGACATCACACACATCCAGCCCTCGATGGAGCCACAACAGTTACATCATCACAGGCAGTTAAGGGTAGAAAATAAGTTAAAGTGCTTACAAATCAAATATAGGTACTCAAGTACATGTTCAAATCAAAAGCGGAAGCATGTTCAAAATATCTCGCAGCGGAAACATAAAACTTGAGGAAGTGGTCTTCATGCAATCGTGAACGAGGTGAGCAGCACCGAGCCCATGTGTACTGCCCTCCTCCAAACAGCTGTCCAGATGTCATCAGTACATGCGCTCTAAAAGTGGGAGCAAACCCTGGGTACTAATTACTCAGTAGGACTTAATGGAATGGCTTACGGTTGACGCAAAGTTTGCTTACTATTAAGTGGATCCTTAGCCATTGATCGTTAAACAGTGATGAGTTAACCATAAAGTAACAAGTTCCATCATTTGCATGTATCAACATAATCATAATAACTTGCAGGCATGTAAACATATAATACAAGCGTGTGGTATTTGAAAACATGAGTAATAAGCATAATGTATTCAAGTAGTTACTACGTTGTCCGTGTGCGATATCTGGCATTCTCGCACCTGGTGAGCATCAGCGATTCGAATCGATTTTTAATTCCCGAGAATAACTATCATGCCAGGCGTATACGCTTACTAGCCATCGCGTTCCCACATATAGCCCCCATCTCCACTTGTCCCATCACAAGTTCGATTCAGTCCCGCCTGACCCTCGGGTTGTGCCCCCATGGTGAGCCTGCCGACATTTCGGTCTCCCCGCCATGAGTACAAAGCTCCCCCGGGCCACCTTTCTCTCAACCAGTGGGTAGAAACGTGTCTCTGTTCTCAGGATGGCACAAGTACGATTTCACCAGTCCCATGCCCTGGATAAACACTCTAACAATGTTATGCCGATCAGCAGGCAAATAGAGGATAGGCCTTATGATACTCGGGCGGAGTCCACCAACCATTTTCATAACCATCATCATTACTCATTTTTCTTATATACCCATATCTCCGCCCGGTCTCTGCTTTAACTATAAACCTAAATGTACCTTCCATAATAGCGAGATTTTTGTAGTCTTTGAAAGATCACCTACACGACGAGTGACTCCATTCACTCGTGTCTACTCGTACCTAGCATTACTAGGCATACTCGTCCTACGTACTCTATTGTAGGTGCTAGGGCCAGGGCGGCCAAGGAGTCTAATGCAATTGATTTCAAACAACTCCTAATGCAGATGCGTAATTATCAAGCATAATATGTTTGCTAGGAAAAGCATGGTCCTGCCTATCTGTGCTTTACTTTAAGAGGACCAACAAACTAAGATAATGTTAGTTTGTTGGGTTGTGAAGCTTTGCCCCAAGCAACCCCTTGATCTCTTGGACTGCTCCTCCTTCCAAACACGACTGATGGGCCTTCCAGGTTGTGAGTAGGTCTTAGTTGGTCTTTTGGACGCCGTTGATTGACGTAGCTCCACGCACTTGCTTCTTGATCACGTATCTGCAATAAGCGTCGCTATATGAATGATATGTACGATGTAATGAATGAGATGCATGAGTATCACACACACATATATGAACAATCTTTTCATGGACAGACAAAAAGTGATCGATAAGCTATTTGACAAGAAGTGTTTTTACACATTTTGGACAAGCATACAACTATGCACTCAACCCTTTCCGATGCACATAGAAGTTTATTATATGGTCCAATGTTAAGTTAACCTATTCTTTTTCATGCCACATGCAAGCAAAACATCACCCAGCATATGATTACTCATGTAACGGATTACTAGCAACACTCTTCGTACTAGTGATAATAGTACATTTATGAACTTAAAGCAAGCATACACCCATACAACCCCACATACACCTAACAAGTTATCTATAGTAAATGAAACATGTTGAGTGCAACAACATGTAGGTGAAGGACACTCAAGGATGATGCAAAACTAACAAATCAATTATTAAGTGTTTCCCTTGGAATAAGTCATTTAACATTAATTATTTGTTTTGACTATGATATACACGCCTAAGGTGTGGAGTAACTTATTATGCAGCAAGTAACCAAGCTGAAACATGTAACATTAAGCACTCATAGGAAACCTACCATGATCTTAATATGCAACACGTCTATCTATTGCATTAAACTACTGAAGTATTAAGTGTTAGAAAATACCAAATGAACCCAAATATTTATGATATGCAGAAACTTACTATGCAAGGCTACTGACAAAATTTCAGCCATAAAGGAGTTATAATTTAATTACAGCAATTCTAGCAATTTACAAGGTATTTAACTTTCCAAACTCATTACAAATCACAGAAAATGCTTCTGGACATGAAATTTCTACAGCTTAACATGGTATGAACATCATGTACAAAAATCAGCGAGCAAAATAACTACGGTTTGATAGGACATCTATTTCCCCTTTAATTATTTAAGCCTATTACAAAGTTAATTTAAAACAGTGTTCACATACTTCACAAAAATACCTTTTTGGAACCCCTACCAAATTTATCGTTGAATTTTCCTAGCACTCTAAAACCACTTTTTCCTATTATCCATTTAAGCAAATGACAATTTGTCATTTTCAAATCAGTAACAAAACTAAACATGCTTACCTTCATCTTTCACCAGTGAGCTATTTATGCTAAGGAGAGTACATGAAAAATTCCAAAGAGTCATTTTGAGCCTATTTTATGTAGCCACCCTTTCCATGTTGATAAAATACATAAAACACATACATAATGGTAAAACAGTATTTATACAGTCAATGCTAAGACTACCAAAAATCACACGGTGCCTAAACATCATTAGAAAGATACTGTCAAAGTTTAACAATTTTTGGAGTCCATTTAGTCTACTTTTGCCATTTATCTAGTTTCATCATGCATACAACAAACCAAGGGCAAAACAGTCCTTTTACACATCCACATCATACCAGCCTGTAGATCAACTCACAAGGAGTTCATAGCCACTGAGTTTGTCCATTTTGAATTTTTGGCTGATTTATTATGATTTTTCAAAGATCTCAGCCAAAAATAATAAATCTAAAACGAAAATACCACACTTTCAGGGGCTAAAACGTGAGATCTATTAGACTCAGTGAACAGTGGTCAGGACGGAAACGGGAAAACTCAAAAACACTGGGACCAAATCGCATAATCATCGTCTTCCTCCTCCCGTCGTCTTCAACCTCGCGACAGAGGGAGGGGGACGGAGGCGGCGTTTTGCCGGGGCCGGCCTGCAGGGCGCCGTAGCTCATCGGCGTGGCTTAGGAGGTGGAGAGGAGGGTGGAGAGCTCACCCTACCTACCTGTAGTGGCCGGGAGCGACGAGGCTGGCGCGGCGACGGAGCTCATGCTCGGAGGGTTTTCGGTGTGGTGGTGCAGGGCGGTGGGGTGGCGCCGGCGGCTTGCTAGATGCAGCCCAGGAGATAGATAGGAGGATGGGGAACCTTTTCCCCTCTACCTCGGTCAGTGGACAGGCAGGGAGGAGGCCGTCGACGGTGAGGCCGCATCACCGGAGTTCGGCCGCGGAATGCGGCTTAGGGGGACAAAACCGATGGCCTAGAGCATGTGGGAACGGCGGAGTGGTGGATGGGGAAAACCGGCGCGGTGCTCTGGTGGTGTGGGGAGGAGAGGAACGGCCGGCGCAACGAGCTCAAGCTCGGGCGACCATGGCGGATGAGCTCTGGCTCATGGACAGGGGAGGGAGTACAAGGGCGAGTGGGTGAGTGGGCAAGTGGAGAGGGACGCGAACGCGTCCAGGTGAAGAAGCCGGGGCCGTTGAGCGGAGGCTGAGGCACCGCGGCCTCGCCCGGCCGTCGCCGGCTGCATGGCGAGCTCGGCCTAGGCGCGGTCGATTACCGCCCAGGTCGGCCCCATCGGTCAGTGGCTAAGGGAGAAGAGAAAATGCGAAAAATGTAAAATCCCCGTTTGACTACAAAACCTTCGTTTGAATTTCTCATTTTTGAGCTCTCTAGAGGCCGAATTGGACCAAACTCAAAATACAAGAAATGTTCTAAATTTTATACTCTATAACTTCCTCATAAACTTGAATACTAAGTTCTGCTGAAATTTATGGTTTAAATTTGAATTTAAATTACTGACCCAGGTTTGACCAACTGAGCCCCTCAGCTTAGAGATTCTAAAAGTCCATTTTCTAGTCACTCACATAACAAGAGTTTTATACTAAAGTTGTTAAGAATTTCATGAGCTATAACTGTCTCAAATAAAGTTCTGCAAGAGTATGGCTGTAGGTCAAGGAAATTTCGAATTTACTACACAGGTCAGGTTTTGACAGATTTGTTAATTCAACAGATATTAAGCTAAAAACACCATGCAAACCTTAGTGCATGTCAAAGCACCAATTAACAAAGTTGTTCATCATAAAATTTTCTACAAGTTTGGTATATTAAGTTTTGTCTATATCTCAACAGATTTTGAAATACAAACACAAATATGCTCAAAATTTTAGTCAAACAGCAAATTTACTTTATTTAGAGTCTTTTTCGTTTTCAACTTTTGAAGTATCAAATGAAGTCCAATAACTTCAACATCTGATGCATTTGAAAGGTGATAAGTTCAATTTCATTTTATAGAAAGGAAGATTTTGAAGTTATATGGTGAAATTGAAAATAATTTCAGAATAAAACTTGAAGACAAGCTGAAAATTTAGACTTGGAGATGTTCTGTGTGAATCAGCTTGAGCTGATTTTTAAGAGATGTTTGGGCAACTTTAAAATAGCTAAATGGAAGTTTTGAACCATGTTCTATGTAACAAAAGTGTAGTTCATAGCATGTACAACAGCTTTGATAATGGAGTTGAGCCTAGGTGCTTTATGAATTTAAAAGTTTTATTAGGGTCCAAATTTGGTCACGATCACAGTTGCACTCTTTGCAGAATTTCTGGTTTGATTTGGTTTCGACTTTTAAACCTCATGACATATGATTTTAAAGGTGGTCATAATATCAAAGTTGAAGGTAACATCACGAACTAAGACTTTTGTATTTGGTGTTTTGCATAAAAGTTTGTGGTGGGGACTTAGACAACCAAACCACGTAAAGTTTTGTATTCTCCTAGAAAAATTATGACTTTGTGACTTCTCCATGTAGTCTTCGTTATTCTCTGCGATAATTACGTCTCAATTCATTATTAGTTTGTCTTTAACGGCGTGTTAAGGCTTTTTGAGATGTCGGGGGCATCACAGTTCCAACCGATGCGGTTGGCAGAGGACTCTGCTCTCCCGAGGGAGGTTTCCCCGTGGTTCAGGGTTGTGCAACTGGCCGCTACCTGTTCCCCTAGCCACAATCTGCTCCAGTGACGGCCGTGAGGCGCGACTGCCACGGCTGTGGGACCCATCTTCTTGCCCCACAGTCTTGTTTCATTATCCCATAGGACGAAAGGCGAGTCTTCCATACGCTGGCGAGGCTCTATTCATGCGTCTCTGGGGTATGGGTCCCTAGGACGCTAACACCTCCTTATTTTAATGCTCACAAAATGCGCTAAATAAAACATAAAATCATAGAAATCCTCGCAATAATTAGAAACAGCGTATCATCGATTGCGAATTAAAATCTTAATAGCCACTAGATTTGTTTTCTATGTAATTAAGGACGCTAACACCTACTTTTTAATGTTCACAAGATGCGCTAAATAAAAGATAAAATCATAAAAATCCTCACAATAATCAGAAACATCCTATCATCGATTACATATTGAAATCTTAATAGCCACTAGGTTTGTTTCCTATGTAATTAATATACTGTCATCCATCGTATAGCTCTAATAATAGATCCGTTTTCTCGGAAAAAGATAAATCCTAAAAATTCTTACAAAAAATCAAAAATATTCTGTCATCCATCGTATAGCTCTAATAATGTTTTCTAAAAAATTAGCCACCATGACATTATAAAAGATAAAATAAAATAATTCCCTAAATTTGTATAAAAATTATCATCATGCCCTTATGAAATATGATTTAAGTAACACTTAAATTTTCATAAAAATTGTCCACTGTTCCATTGTAAAATATGAATTAAATAACAATATAAATTGGCATATAAATTACTCACCATGTCATTATAAAAGACGAATAATAAGGCTTAAATCTGCATATAAATTACCCAATATGCCATCATAAAATATAAATTAAAATAATTTCTAAATTTGCATATAAGTTACCGTAATTCAGTTACGATGGATGAAAATTACTACAGATTAAATCTATATCCCCTAAACTCCAACAGTGCGAGAGCAACCTTTTCAAGCCTCCATGTTAATTCTCACTGGCCGCTAGAAAAAAAGACAAATCGTAAAATTATTACAAAAGTCAGAAACATCCAGCCGTCCATCATATAGCTCTAAAAAATTACATTTTCTAAAAAATTACCACCATGCCATTATGAAAGATGAAATAAAATAACCTCTCCAATAAAGTACAAATTAAAACAACTCTCTAAATTTGCATAAAAATTACCTATCATGCCATTATAAAATATGGATTAAATAACCATATAAATTTGTATATAAATTACTCACCATACCATTATAAAAAATAAATTAAAATCAACCCTAAATATGCATATAAATTACCCAATATATTGTCATGAAAAGTAAATTAAAATAATTTATAAATTTGCATATAAACCACCCACAACGTCATTACGAGAGATGAATTAAAATAACCACATCTAATATTACCAAGGATTAAATCTATATCACCTAATAAAACTCTAACCCGAGAGCACGGGTTGATGGACTAGTTATCTTACTATTACTAATTTCAAAGCACGCTAGAAAAAAAAGATAAATCCTATAAATTTTCACAATAATCAGAAACATCCGACCATCAATTGCCAGATTGGAATATTAGTAGCCATCAAATCTATTTTCTAAGTAATTACCCACCTCTGCCATTATGAAAGGTCTTGAGTTCAACTCTCAACAAAAGCAAATATACTTATTTTTTTCATTAGCTCTATTTTCTAAGTAATTACCCACCTCTGCCATTATGAAAGGTCTTGAGTTCAATTCTCAACGAAAACAAATATCTTCTTCTTCCTTTTTTTTTTAATTTTTCTGATTTTCAAATTTACCTTCAGTTTTTGTCCTTTTTTCTATTAAAGATGCTAGAAACCTTTCCCTGAAACAGATATTTTGTACTCTTTATGAAATTTCCACGTCAATCCTCACAAGATGCGCTAGAAAAAAATAAAATCATTGAAATTCTCACAATAATAAAAACACCCGATCATCAATTGACAGGTTGAAATCTTAATAGCCATTAGATTTGTTTTCTAATTAAGTAATTACCGACCTTTACCATTATCAAAACAATATTAAATTACCCCTAAAACTACATATTAATTACCCACTCTGCCAATATAAAAGAAAATATAAAATAACACCCTAAATTTATACCTAATTGCTCACATCAGCTATTTTGATGAATAATACAAAATATCCTCTTTAATTTATATTTAAATTGTTCACCTTAGTTATTATGACTGATAATATAATGAAAGTAACCCCTCAAAATTATATTAAAATCACATATTTTTACAATCTATCAAATATTATTTAAATTAATTAAGCATACATACAAAATAGCAAGATATGCTATTATAAAGAACTAAGTATAAAATTAGATCTATATATGTTGTACGGTTATGTATAATACATTTTAAGATCTAACCCGTGCAAAAGCATGGGTTAATTGACTAGTGGTAATAATGCATTTTGAACGGAATGGTCCTGCAGACCGTTCAGAATTTGTATGACTTCTTGAAGTAGTAGTTTTCACTCCAGGATGCTTTTAATATAGTAGTTTCTGGGTCGTGACTCGTGAGTACATTGTGATCCTTGTTAATTTTGCTTCCTCTGTACAGAAGCTTTCATAGTGCAAATGTGCTTCGCTCCTGTGTCCGTCGGTCATTATTTTCATTCCTTGTTTGCCGGTTGCCGCCGATGACTTTGTTGATAGCGATGGTTAAGTTGACAAATACTGTATCCTCCAGAACTTCATTTGTTTGGTCTACATGAGCTTGAGCGTACTAATGCATTTTGAACGGAATGGTCCTGCAGGCCGTTCAGAATTTGTATGACTTCTTGAAGTAGTAGTTTTCACTCCAGGATGCTTTTAATATAGTAGTTTCTGGGTCGTGACTCGTGAGTACATTGTGATCCTTGTTAATTTTGCTTCCTCTATACAGAAGCTTTCATAGTGCAAATGTGCTTCGCTCCTGTGTCCGTCGGTCATTATTTTCATTCCTTGTTTGCCGGTTGCCGCCGATGACTTTGTTGATAGCGATGGTTAAGTTGACAAATACTGTATCCTCCAGAACTTCATTTGTTTGGTCTACATGAGCTTGACCGTACTGCCAAGCCTCTTTTACATCTGAACTGGTGAAGTCAGTCAACATTACCTACCATACGTAAGCAGATCATTAACCTTGATACGCATTCAAATGTTCATTCTTGGCCTTGCATGTGTATGGACTGCCTCAATCACGCTTCACCCAGCTTCAACAACAGTTTCAGACCGCAGCTAAACAATCAAAGTCTTGGACTACTGGTCGTTAATGGCCTTCCGATTATATTGTACGGTTCGCGTGGTTGCTGAAAAGTGAAAAAAAGGACTCCATGTTGAACAGACTGATTAACCTGGCCCGCCTTCTAGAGATGCTCTTACTGAGCTAGAAACATCGTGTTTAGGAAAAACCTGAGTTAAATCTCTTGATTTAAGAGAGATAATAATGTCTGGCCACCAATATACATGGGAGGGTAGCGGGGATAATCCTACCTTTGAGAAGTTAGAATCATGGTTAGCACAGAGTGGGAACAAAAATTTCCCCTCACAAAGGTCCTTACAAAAGATAGAAGCAACTCAGATCACACACTTTACTGTTAAATACTGGTGCTTCTTCTCATAATAGAAATCCCCCTTTATTTAAATTTGAGCAGAGATGGCTTATTAGAGATGGTTTCTACGATCTGGTTGCTGATAAATGGCAATCGGAGACTAGAGGGACTAATGCTATTGAAAAATGGCAAAACAAGATAAGATCCCTTCGGCAATATCTGACGGGATGGACCAAAAAATATTGCTGGTCATAATAAAAAGGAAAATAAATTAATTTCAATGATCGATGACCTAGATAAAAGAGTCGAACGACATACGCTCTCTGATCAGGAATTAAACCTGAAGCATTACCTCAATGCACGATTGATTCAGCTTTTGAGGGAAGAAGAAATTAAATGGTATGAGAGAACTAAAACTAGAAGCCTTCCTAGAGGGTGATGATAACACCCAGTATTTCCATTTGGTTGCAAATGGAAACCATAGAAAACAACACATCTTCAAATTAGATCAATAAGATGGAATTATTGTGGGTGATGCTGAATTAAAAACATACTCACAAATTATTATAAGGGGTTGTTTGGACCACCAGAGGAAAATAATTTTAGTATGGTGGAAAGTCATATCCATGATATACCTCAAGTAACATGGGAGGAAAATAGTAGCCTCGTTGCGCCATTTGCTGAAACAGAAGTAAAAGAGGTGGTGTTTCAAATGGAACATAACAAATCACCGGGTCTTTAAGGTTTCCCAGCAGAATTTTATCAAGTTTTTTGGGGATATCATAAAGGTGGATCTTTTGGCGTTGTTTAATGATTTTTATGAGGAACATCTACCTCTTTTTAGTCTCAACTTTGGAGTAATTACATTACTTCCAAAAGTCAAAGTGGCAACAACAATTCAACAATATAGACCTATTTGTCTCTTTAACGTGAGTTTTAAGATTTTCACAAAGGTGACCACTAATAGACTCACATTAGTGGCTAGCAATTTGGTCTGTCCTTCTCAGATGCACTCATGCCAGGTCGTAATATCATGGAGGGAGTTGTGATGAAACCATTCATGAAATGCATTCAAAAAAGCTCAATGGTGTTATTCTCAAAATTGACTTTGAGAAGGCTTGTGATAAGGTAAAATAGTCTTTTCTGCAACAAAACCTTCTAATGAAGGGGTTCTGCCGGAAATGGTGCTCATGGGTCGAAAAGTTTGTCACTGGAGGTAGTGTGGGCATCAAAATTAATGATGACATTGGGCACTATTTTTAGACTAAAAAAGGTTTGAGGCAAGGAGATCCTATGTCACCTATTCTATTCAATTCAATATTGTAGCAGATATGCTCTCAATTCTAATTAAGAGAGCAAAAAATGATTGTCAAAATACATGAATCATACCTCACCTGGTGGACGAGGGTTTATCAATTTAACGGTATGCAGACGATACGATCCTATTTATGGACCAAAATTTAGAGCAAGCTAAAAATATGAAGCTTTTGCTCCGTATGTTCGAACAGTTATCGGGTCTAAAGATTAACTTTCACAAAAGTGAGATTTTCTGCTTTAGTGAGGCAAAAAATCATGAACATGAATACACTGTGTTGTTTGGTTGTGGCATGGGACCTTACCCATTCATCTACTTAGGTATTCCTATGCACTTCCATAAAATCCGTAATTCGGATTGGAGTGTTATTGAGGACAGATTCAAGCACAAACAAAGTACATGGAAGGCTAAACACCTATCTTATGATGGCAGACTGGTTTTATTAAATTCAGTACTAAGTAGCCTTCCCATGTTCATGATGTCATTTTTTGAAATCCCAAAAGGTGTCCTAAAAAGACTAGATTTTTATCGATCTAGTTTTTTTGGCATGGGAGTAGTGATAAACAAAAATATTGTCTAGCTAAATGGGATATCATGTGTCGCCCCAAAGATCAAGGAGAACTAGGGATAACCAACCTCAATATTAAAAATAAAAGTCTTCTTAGTAAATGGCTTTTTAAATTACTCAATGAGGATGGCGTCTGGCAGACCATACATAGAAATAAATATCTAACTTCAAAATGTTTGTCTCAGGTTCAAATTAAACTTGGGGACTCACATTTCTGGAAAGGTATTCTAAAGGTTAGGGAAGATTTTTTTTTGGTTGTAGAACTTTAATGATTTTTTGGTTGTAGAACTTTCTAAGATAAATGACGGTTCACAAACTCGGTTCTGGGAGGACACTTAGGTGGGAACAAAACCACTTAAAGATCAATTTTCTAGCCTTTATAATATTGTCAATTACACACAGAAAGCTGTGGCGGATGTCATGATTCAAATGCCGCCAAATATTACATTTCGAAGAGCTTTATCTGGGGACAAATTGACCGTGTGGCACAAGCTAGTAGCAAAAATTGCTAATTTTCATTTATCTATTGGGAGAGATATTTTCACTTGGAGCTTGCATAGACACGGTCAGTTCTCTGTTCGGTCTTTTCACAATTATTTGATCAACCCGGATACACCCCTTCAATAGCAAATTTATTTGAAATCTGAAGCTTCCATTGAAAATTAAAATATTCCTCTTACCTATGGCGTTGGGTTATTCTAACAAAGGATAATCTTGCTAAGAGAAATTGGACTGGGAGTCAAAAGTGTTGGTTCTGTAATAGTAATAAAATAATTAAACATTTGTTCATTGACTGCCAGCACGCAAAAACTATTTGGAGAGTTGTTCATGTTGCTATTGGGTTAACTCCACCTCATTCTATTTCTCATTTGCTTGGAAATTGGTTAGCGGGCATTGCGGAGAATGTGAGAAATTTGATTTGTGTGGGTGTCGCAGCTCTATTGTGGGCAATTTGGTGCACACGTAATGATATGGTATTTGAGAAAAAGCAGGTTAATTCTCTTATGCAGGCTTTATTTAGAGGAGCATATATTGGCTAAGATTTTGGGCCATAGTGCAACGTGAGGACAAAAGGGAAACTATCCGCTTGATGCCCAAGGCACTGGACGTCATTGCGATGGATATTTTCGCCAACAATGGATAGAGAGTCAATAATAGGCTTTGCTTTTGAGTGTTTCCCTTATTTTCACTTTATGTTTTTGTGTTCAGCCTTAAGGTTGACAACTTTGTAATTTGGTTGAATGCGTCTGCAGAGACCGGATTTTTATCCATTTCCAAAAAACTATGAGACGATGTGACCTCCCATCACTACTGGAGCAAGTTCATCTAGATCATTTGATTTCTTCAGCTTTTGCCAGGAGCTGGGACAATGGGCAGGGTTAGGCATATACTGATAGGTATGTTTTGTATGTCGTACTGATTAAGTTCATGCCATTCGGTAGAGGACCTATTTTTTTTCATCTCTCTAGAGCGTAAGGTCGTGTGGCCGGCTAGAGAAGAATTAAAAACAATGTTTTGTTAAGTCATTTAGCGGCAAGCTCCTCCAGAAACTATAGCACGATCTAGCGGGCTTTAACGTAACCCGAAGTATCCGGATATAGGTTGTTTGGCTTAGCACAAGGTCTCTAAAATAGCTAATAGCAGAGCCGGCTGTTTAGAACCTAGATTAAAAGAGAGGAGGCCTGAGGCCCTAGATGAAGAGACATGGACTATAGCGCATGTTGGTTACTGAAAATATGTATTCCAGGGTTCCAGCAGGGAACACAATCAAATTTAGAGATGATAATATTGGCTATGACGATTATGGGTGGGAGTTCGGGAGATCCATAGCTGCATGTTTGTGGGTCCTAAACGATTATATATTTAAAGCTGTAAACAGTTACGTCCTACAAATTTGAAGATGATCAAGAATTGAAGAGAAGGTATTCTTCGTCTGCTTGATCTTACAAGCCTTTCCTACGAATGGAGGTGAGGTGCTAATATCTCCATGTACACCAAAATGTCATAAAACATAGTAATCTCAAAACAAAACAACAAGAAGAAAGTGTAGTTCCCGTTCAGTAACTCCATCTGTATAACATCAAGTATTTCTAATACAGTCGTCTACTACAAAAAAAATATTTTCACAGAAAAGTGATTCATCAAAGTCATCACCTTTAACAAGGCTAAACATATGATTTGTGGGCGGATATATCCTCAAGACATCCAATATATTTCCTCTTGATTGTATAGAACGAGATAAGCAGGGTAGCAGGCTGATTGTCTGAAGATAGCATGGGCACTTTCTTATCTTCCATCGAGTGAGAAGGATATGGAACCGAATTCCGCCATCATTGGCGATGGGTACAATGATATTGTGGATGGATTGAGATTTCCTTCACTCTGCATTAAGGCTAACATATGAAATCTGAAGTGCTCTGGCTGTAGCTCTGGCATTGGCACATCGCCTTCAAGATACTGCAAAATTTGCCGCATGTTTGGCCTTGAACCAGGAAATGGGTGTGAGCACAACAATCCTAACTTCAATGCAAGACATGCCTGGTCGATATCATATTTACCTTGCAAGTTGATGTCCACTGTATCAAGGAGTGACTCTTCACGCCAATTATGAATAACCCAATCGACCAACATGAGCTGGTTTGCCTGTGTGTCTTCAGAGACAGGCTTTTTTCCACAGGTCACCTCAAGAATGAAAACTCCAAAGGCAAATACATCAGTGAGAGTGCTTGCCTTTCCTCTATGTACTAACTCGGGAGCTAGATATCCTATTGTGCCAACAACATGTGTGGTTTGTGGGTCGGTGCCATGATCATACATCCTTGCGAGGCCGAAATCTCCAAGCCGTCCATTCATGCCTTCATCAAGAAGAATATTATTTGGCTTGACATCCCGATGGATCACAACTTTGTCCCATTCCTCATGGAGGTAGAGCAAGCCTGATGCAATATCTTTGATAATCTTAAACCTTTGCCCCCAATCTAAAGTGGTCATGCCCTGTTCACTATACAAGTACTTCTCAAGGCTTCCATTTGCCATATAGTCATATACTAGAAGGAATTCACCCTTTCTCCTACAATACCCATGCAATTTCACAACATTATTGTGCTGAAGATGCCCCATGCTTACAACTTCAGCAGTGAACTGTTGTACACCTTGCTTCGAGTTGTATGATACCCTCTTTACTGCAACCTCTGCTTTTGATTTGGGAAGTACTCCCTTGTACACCCTTCCAAACCCACCTACACCTATCAAATGCTTGGAACTAAATCCTTTTGTGGCATGGAATAAATCTTTGTAGGTGAACCGGTGCGGGCCATACTCAACTTCCCAATCTTCACGTACCTCCTTATACCGCATATGTCTCCTCACAAGTATGACAATTGCAATGCCAATAACCAATATAAAAAGGGCAGATGTAATTGGTAGGATTATCTCTAATAGTTTAGAGGGAGATCTTGGACCAAGATTGGGTAGTTTGGGTAGTTTGGTGGAGTCAATGACAGGAGCAGGGCTGTTCATGCCAAAACTCCATCCAAGAATACAGTGATGCCCCGTGGTTAAGCCTGTTGAAGATGAGAACCCAATGTATGCTTCTTCTGTAAGTATTGAAGAGAGGTTGTTGGTTAAAGAGAGTAGTGGCCTCACAGGCTTTTCCTGGGCAAGAGGAGCTATGGTCACATCGATCTGCATCGTGTTTCCATTGTACTCCACCCATGCTTGGATTGGCCCGCTTCCAATTAAGGATACATTTGTGAACGATGTTCCATTCTTATCATTGTAGAAGCCAGCCGAGTAGGATTTCAAAGAGTTGAGACTATTGATGTCGATGCCGACATGGTTGTTGTCAATGTCCCCAAACTCAGTGTTTTGGATGGTGTCGAACTCAACTGCAAAGATGTGATTGCTTAGACTACCATTGTTTGTGGAGTTGAGAAGGCCTAAAAACTGGATTGGGAAAGCATCAGTGAAATCATTGCTTGGGGCAACGAAGAAGGCAAAGCCATGGCCCCTTATGTCTCCAAATGAAGACAGGATACCAAACACAAAGGACAGGGAGAAGGATTGAACCGTGCCATTGGGGGACTGGCGGAAGCGCAGCTTGAATGGGTAGAATGCATGGCCCTTGATCCGGGCCGTATCATTAGTCAGCTCGATGAGACCGGTCGACGTGATTCTGGCTGCGCCATCTAGGGTGAGGTTGCTGCCGGTGAAGCCTGTGTAGACGAATTTTTCATGGTCATCATTACCCATGCTGAACTCTGGTATGAAGCCTACAATTAGGAAGAGGAGTATTGAGAAAATGAGCTTCATGTTGTACTGGTAATGGCGGAGTAGATTTCTGTGTTTTGTACTTCACCCGGTGTGGAAATTTATAGCCTAGTTGAACACCTACTTCCTGCAACAGATACGACCCAGTAGTCCGCTGGAGCATCTCCTGCACAATAAAGAAAATGAGACCGTAACTTAAATCTCATGGGTCAGGAACCAAAGGTTCCTCCAGTTGTCTAACTAAACTTATAGACCGAAACCAAAAATATATAGGTCCGGAGCTGGGTTCCTCTCAAGCACCAGAAAAAATCACTTATATGATAATTCATTCTACTCGTATTTCTTGCCACTCGTGAACATGTGTTTCCTCTTCGGTCTGATATCAAGGGTGGAGAGGCTTTCTGTTCCTCTTCTCTGCTGCTTGTTGCAGGATTCTGTAATTTTGCTTTCTTCCATGAACCATTTTGGTTCATAAGCCTATGCTTTGTAAGCTCGCAGAATGGGCCAAATCCACTCATTCGTTAGCGTTGAAGCTGGATATTTGTCCTTTATATAAAAAGTAGAATTTTGCGACCTCAAATATGTTAACTAATAACTAATTCAGTTTAGGAAAGGCACCTTCCACGTACGTGGCCTTTTCGCCAGTTATAATGACATATCTGGTGTTTTTCATGAATTTATTACTGTATTTCTTTTCACATATCTAGTGTTGCTCATGACATATCTAGTGTCCACCTCATTTTGGGACCAACCCCATCTACGTGTCCGTCCATGAAAGATTGAAAATTGAGAAAATCAACTTCGAAGAACCATGGAATCTGCGCGGGTGAAAAGTCAAAAAGATAATCAATCAGATCGCCGGTCGAGTTACACGATCGTTGGTAAAACGTCAACACAAGTGCCCCAATGAATTAAGAACATGCTGGCATCCACAAATTGTCCTGTTTGGTTACCATGAGATAAAGAATATAGATTCTGCATACCACAAAGATATGACTAGAAGTTAATAATAGCCTACGCTTCCTTAGGCTATTGTCACCGGTCACCTATCTCAGCATTTATATTTTAAACTCTATTGTAGGAGTATGAGAGTGTCTACGTGTCTTTTATTTGCACCATCCGGTAATAATATTGTGTCACAAAATCTAAGAGGATAAATGAGTTCTAGGAAATCAAACAGCCCTTTACGTACGTTGAGTTTTGCTCAATAAGGTTCGGTGTGCTGAGATAAATTAGAGACACCTGATGAACGTCTCGCTTCTTGCACTAGAAGCTTATAGACAAATTTAAGACTTAGAATAACTAATTAAAAAATATTTATCTTTGTTTTATCATATTTATCCATATATATTTTAATGTTTTAAATAGCGGGCTAAGCCCTTTAGTGGTTGGTCTCCAAAAACAGCTAATAGCAGTCTATAGCGGGAGATAGCGGCAGCTATAGAGGAAGATTTAGAACCTTATATATTTAAATAAATACTTTTTGTAGCCTGTACTGCCTGGTTGAACACTGATTTTTTGCAACAGATACGACCCAATCTTCTGGACATCTTCTGCACAATAAAATGCCTGGATTTTCAGGGCAGCGTGGAAGAAGTTGGCGGTCTTCATGGGTTGGCATCGATGACACCTGCATGCAAGATATTCAACAGCGTCTTTATCATTTCTCTGCACAAAATTGAATACTTAGGTTCGCAGACATTAGCAGACCTCTCTGATGATGTCTTTGTTGGGTGGCATAAGTGCTGTGTGTCGTGGATGTAAATTTGGCTCAATTCACTCACCACGTGACACTGTTGAGGCTGCATTTTTCTTTATCTAAAAAAAAACTCCAACTAGATACCGTACCTCACGCACATGCCACATTGTATTTTCACTGTTCCAAGTATTGTGGCCGAAACCAAACTATATACACTCACATAGCTAATCTAGGAGCCCAAGAAAACATGGGTTGGAGGTTTAATCAATGGTCCAATTTTAACTTAAAAAGTTAAAACTTTATTTTATAGTTGGCCATGAACCAACCAGACGGTTTCTTATTTTTAAGGCTTCTCAGCACCGTGAGGAGCTAGATCATTAAGGAACCATCCTAACAAGACCGTAGTTTCACTTGCGATTTGCATATTAAAACTAGCTTGATGGATATTTATGTTGAGATAAGTGCATATTTGATATAAAAGAGTCTTAATATACTGGTTATAAAAAGAGCATTTTTATTAATACAGAATATATATTTTTATAATATATGATCAATAATTCGATATTGATGGTTCTTCTCGTCGTTTTTTTGCTAGGCTCGTGAACATATTTTGCATAGAATTTTGGTACCACAATCAACCGCTTTTCAGGAGGCTTTTTGAAAGCCGTAATATATACCTTATTTAGACAACTAGTCAATCAACTCGTGCTTTCGCACGGGTTAGAGTCTTAAATGTATTATTCGTAACCGTACAACATATATAGATCTATTTTTATACTTAGATTTTTATAATAGCATATCTTGCTGCTTTATATGTATGCTTTTATGTATGCTTAATTGATTTAGATAATCTTTGATCGATCGCAGAAATAGGTGATTTTAATATAATTTTGGGAGGTTATTTTCATCGTATTATTAGTCATAATAACTAAGGTGAACAATTCAAATATAAATTAAAGGAAATATTTGGTATTATCCTATCAAAATAGCAAATGTGAGCAATTAGATATAAATTTAGGGTGTTATTTCATATTTTCTTTTATATTGGCAGAGTGGCTAATTAATATGTAATTTTAGAGGTTATTTAATATTATTCTGATAATGGCAAAGGTGGGTGATTACTTAATTAGAAAACAGATCTAATGGCTATTAAGATTCCAACATGTCAATTGATGATATGTTTTTTTTATTATTGTGAGAATTTCTATGATTTTACTTTTTTTAGCGCATCTTGTGAGGATTGACGTTGAAATTAAAAAAAAAGAGTTTACAAAATATCTGTTTTATGGAAAGGTTTCTAGCATCTTTAATGAAAAAAGGACAAAAACTGTTGGTAAATTTGAAAATAGAAAAAATTTAGAAAAAAAAGATATTTGCTTTCGTTGAGAATTGAACTCAAGATCTTTCGTAACGGCAGAGGTGGGTAATTACTTCAAAAATATATATAATGAAAAAAAGCGGATATTTGTTTTCATTGAGAGTTGAACTGAAGACCTTTCATAATGACTGAGATGGGTAATTACTTAGAAAACAGATCTAATGGCTATTAATATTCCAATCTGCCAATCGATGGTCAGATGTTTCTGATTATTGTGAGAATTTTAAGATTTATCTTTTTTTCTAGCGCGCTTTGAAATTGGTACAATTTTTAGAATCTCCAATTAGTAATAGTAAGATTGGAAACGCATATGTTCCGCATGCCCTTTTTACCGGTCATGACATGTCTAGTGTTTTTCATGATTCAGAAGAAGCCATGTCCATATCGTTTTGGGACCAGCCTCTTGTACGTGTCCAGCCTTGGAAATGGAGAAATCGCTTTCTAATGGTGGTCGTACTGAGAACCGTAGAATCGGTGCTGGTGAAGAAGTCAAAAAGATAATCAATCAGATTGCCGGTCGAAAGCCACACAATCGTTGATTCAGAACATACTGGCAAAGAATGAAGACAAACGGTAGAAAGAGGAGATGTGTTGTTTGAGCAAACTATTTTTAGTTCAGCAAAACATTCGTTATCCCTCACGTTGGTCCCACTGCACAGGTTGGATATAATTGGGAACAGTTAGAAAATGTCAAAGATAGTAGAAGGAAAATGTTTCCAACCTTTAGAATCTATCTACACTGTAAAAGAACGAATTTTCTAAAAATCTTTTTTACCTAGAAAGGCATAGGCATACCCCTCACGCTAGTGCCATTGCGTAGTTTGCAAAAGGTTAGAAAGAAGTGGAAAGGCCTAAAACCTATAGATGCAAAATGTTTCATCCACTTAATTTCTCTCTTTATTTCTCACATCATTTTATACACGTACCCACCCGTTACTTTTCTTCCCTTGGTTTTAATGAGAAATAAATGACGCCAATCAATCAGGTCTCTTTACTTTTAATTCTATTTTTTTTTTCTTTTTTATTGTCTGTTTGATCATCTCACGCACGTACATCTACGCTGGTAACGAAAAAAGAAAGAACGTCAATCAAATGGTTATTAATTCTTTTATTAATTATATTTTTTTCTTTCCCTCTGTTTTATTGCACAGCTAGTTAACTTTTTACTTTTCCTCAACACTTTCTACTCTTCACCCGATTTGCTTAAACCCACCATGTATGTAGTCTGAGATGTTGTTCACGGCGTACATGCCACAGGTACGTCTACACTAGTTTTAATAAATAAACATGGCAAAGCAATACCAAATTCCGCAATGAAGTGTTTGGATATTACAAACACTCTATGTGACCAACTGAGCTCAATGATAGCAAGTTTTGGCGTGGTCATCAGGAAAAGGAACACAAGATGCACTGGGTGAGCTAGGACAAACTTGTGCTACTAAAAGAGCAAACAGGTCTAGAATTACTGGCATACATCCCTTCGAAATTGCTATGTGTAAGTGCAATCACCTTTTGAGGATTTTGGTGTTAATGACAATACAATTAATAGCTCTAATGAAAATGCATGAGCAACTTGCAAGTAATGTAGATCATATGAAAAGTGTTTGAGAAAGAAAAGAGGCAAGTCTTTGTGCAAGTAAAAGAAAGAAGACCTCCCATTCCATTCAAATTTTGATGTGCAAGGAGTCTCTATTGAAAGATCAAAAGCGTAGTATTTCATATTTATCCTTGAGTTAGGAAACACCGTACTATAAAGAGGAACCGATAAAGGTATACTATTTGTGATACTAAAGCTCAAAGTGTCCAAAAATCTATCTAATATTCACTTCCAAATCTTAATTTCTGCTCACCAAGGTTGATGGCCTGGTTCAACCTGAGACCTCCATCGACCGATTTTGCTTCTTGTATGGTTTTCGGTCGATGGTCTAGTTCAACCGGACCAAGTCCTCCATCGACTGATTTCGGTTCTGAGTGCATTTTCAATTGAATCAACCTCGTCCGGTTCAACCAATTTTGTACAAACTAGCACTCTAACAGCTACTTCGAGGGAACCCATATATATACTTCAAAAGATCTAGCCTTCTATGACGTTTCGAAAACGTCACAAACAGATTTTTTTTTTGTCACAAAATACCATCTAGACGCCTCCGCCACGAATTACCATCGTTACAGAATATGCGTGACTAAAGACCTTCTGTGACAAAACTGCAAAAAATGTCATAATTCTAGTGACAATCGCACTATCGTCACAGAAAACGTCACAAACAATTAGATAGAGCCACATGGATGATGATGTGGCAGTTGATGTGGCGCATATTCGTGACGAATTTAATCGTCATGAACAAGATGTAGCCCATTCAAGAACACCTTCATGGGCTGGTTAATGGCGTTGAGCCCCTGCTAGGGCCCATTTTATTTGGGCCAATCTAAACGACAACGCATCATAATCAAGCCCAAAAACAAATGTTCCAAGCCCAGTTAAGCATTCATTAAAATCAATAATAATTCATATGGCCCAGATAATACAATTCACACAATTAATCTAGTTTTGGAAGATAATAGTAAGTGGACAACATACATTTCCATCTAACACCATACACTAATAACCAGGCGCCTTGCTTCTTGACCAGGTTCCATGATACAACTTCCTGGAGGTATTTTGACTACAAACAAAAAGTACAAAGGTGAGTTCAAGGCTTCAAGGTACCCACAAATTTTATAGAAAAGTGTATCAATACATACAAGTAAATGTACAGATAAAGAATTACAGAGAAATCACCTGAAAAATAAATGTGTATTTCTTAAATATAAATCTAAATGGTCGGATATAAGAATGTGACAGCCGCCTGAGAGGGGTACCATTTCAAACATTTTAGCCATTACCAAAAGTACAATACAGATAAGAATATCTTGTCACTACCATGGACTGGATTAGTCCAATTACTAAGAATTTTCCAAGATTCTAAGATGTCTGATTGTCCATTGCAAATTAGGTGCATGCAGTAAAGAACTATTAGAACACTAGGTGCATGGTTTAACAAGATGTCATACAGATAATTATAGCATATTATTTTGCTATCAAGAAGGAGGTCAGTTATTCATATTGCAATTGTTGGATAGATACCTTAAGGATGTGTAGTGCCAAAAATGCAACCCTGCCATACAGAACTCGAAGAAAACAATAACCTACATATGCAAGAGACATAAAAAGGAATTAAAGCAATAAGTCTGGCCAAACATAGCTAAGACTATGTACTCAGTAAAATTTTAGGTTAGATGAACCATAAATACATTAATAAGTTATGTGCAAACAAGGGCAACTACTGATGCTATTCAATTCAATGCATAATAGCAAGCTTCAAAACAAACCTTGATACTGCTTGAAATACCATTATTTCACTCTACAAGTACCCAGATAGGAAAATTTTCTATTTCGAAGTTCCACCAGCAAGTTCACATATTAACAGAACATCTTTATGCTCAGCATTTTATAAAATCATTGACAACTGAACATTGTTTGATATTCCAGCAGATCAAAGTTGTGGTGCACACTAAAATACTGTAGTTGGATATAATATATACTTTTATTTTCAGTTTCACTTAAATAACAGAAAAGGCATTGGGTTAGTTAAGATGAATGAAGTACAATATACAAAGTAATCATATTCCCTTGTGCAATTAACTCTCATTACTGCCACGACATACTGCATACCAAAATAAGATTAAACCCTTGCTGGAACATATGTATGTTGATACTACTGCATATGAGATTGAACAAATTGACACTAGTGCCTTCATAGCTAGCAGATTGAAACTCGAAAGGCGACATTATTCACGGGTAGCTATTAAATAATGCTAAGAAAACACATTTCTCTTAAATATGATGAGTCTAGTATTATTAACCCTAGCGTTAACCAAGCTACCATGAGACGATTAGCATTGGGAACAAACAATGTGTGGCTGGCATGCAATGAACTTACCTCAAAAGCTTTCAGCCGGTTGTCTTCCTCCCTTATTTTGTAAGCAATTCCCCACTACAGATGTAGAACAAGTGATCAGCTCGCAAAAACTTTGCATGAACCATGCAAAAGAAAAGAAACAGAATAACATGACAAGGTGGTGGAATAACATCATTTTTTTTATATTTCATTTGGCTGCACTACCAAAATGTGTAGTATATGAATGTTCATCCTATCTAGTATATCAAGATGTTGTTAGCAAGGACAGTGGCAGTGGAACAGGGTGGAAAGATGAAAAAGGGCGTACGCAAGTTGCCCCGAGCTGGTGCTCGAGCGTGATGGTCCTCCTGGGGAACTGTGGCGTGCCCGTGGTCCGTGCTCCCTGTCCAGTAGCTATAAGATTGAAAGGAACGAAATCGAATCAGCCATGAAGACGGATTGCAGCTGCAGGCAGGCAATAAGCAGGCGTGGAATTTACCCTGTCAGAAGATTTACGGTAGTCCTTGACGAAGCCGACCAGGCGGGAATCGTAGGGGAAGCCGCAGTTCCAGATCAGCGCGGTCCGAACGGGGGTGCACGGCGGCGAGCGGATCCAGACGCCGCGAGGCCGGAGGAGGCGGCAGAGGCGCGGATCCAGCCGCCTCGAGGCAGGATCTGAGCGGAGGCGCGCGCCGGTGGCGGGGTGGCGGTGGGGAGCAGCGCGCGCCCCAGGAGGTAGGAGGAGCTTGCTCACTCGCTCGAGGCAGAGGAGAGAGGTCGGCGCAGTGACCGGTAAGGCTGAATCCAACGCCACCTCCGTCCCCCTCCCTCCATATTCTCTCTCATCACTATTCCAACTACCCACACTCACAGCTATAGTACCAAACAGTACCGTATTAAATTTTGCAGTCACCTTTTGCAGTCGGCGACAGCCACCTCCATCCCCTTTCTCCATTTTCTCTCTTTTCACTGCTTCAACTACCCACACTCACATCTACAGTGCGTAACAATATCGTATTAAATTTTGCAGTCACCTTTTGCAGTCACCGCTGGAGATAGCCTAAGGGAGAGGAGAACAGAGAGTTTGATTCCCAGGGTCCATGCGGCGCAGTGCGGCTGCCGTTAGCTAATTAATGGCGCGGCAGCTTGACCCACTGTAGCCAAGCGACGGCGCGGAAGCTACAGCCGCAACACGCCGCAGCAGGAGACAAAAGAACGGAGCCTTAGGGTTGGGAGGGCGGCGTTATTTCGATTGTTATAGCGCCGATCTCACTGGACTCCACCGTTGGATTGATCAAATCGACGGCTATAATCGCCCGACGCGTTGGGTGGGCCAAGTGTGCGGCCCAAGCCCAAGTTGTTCTGCTTTTTCTTTTGATTTTTTTTCTTTTCCTTTCTTTTCCCTTATTATTTGAATAAGTGGTGTTCTATATTTACTTTATCATTTTCATATGAGGACTTGAGGTTATTTTCTTATAGCATGTTTATTGGTCTTGGTATCTTATTTACAATTTTCAGTCAACACTGATATTGTATGAATTTAATTGCATTTTTATAATTTAGTGTAGAAAAAATTAATAAGACATGAATAGACTCAGAAATTCGTAATATTTTGTGGAAGAGCAACATATGTCCACTTAGCATCCTCAAAAAAGTTTGGACAAGAAACTCCACGAAGTGTCAGTGTTTCTTTCATACAGCTTTAACTAGTCATGTGGGTTACACGTGAAGTCATCTTATCATTTTCATGTGGCGAGCTTAAGGTTACCTTCTGATAGAATGTTTATTAGTCTAGATAATTTATTTGCAATTTCCCGTCAACACTAGAATATTTTATGAATTTAATTGCATTTTTTATGATTTAGCGCAGAAATAATTAATAAAACATAAATAGACTTAGAAATTCATGATATTTGGTGGAGGGGCATCATATGTGCACATAAAATTTTTAAAAAAGTTTGGACAAAAAACTCCACAAGGTGCCGGCACCCATACGAAGGAAATATCCTCGCCCATTGGAGCTTAACCATGAGCTAGTTCAATGGTCAATAGGTTTTTCTTTTTAAAAAAAAACTTTCTCCGAGCGCCACGCATGGACCCAGCCCAGCAGCAGCCGCGCCCCTTCGGCCTAGGAGCAGTCGCGCGCACATAGATGGGAGTGAGTTGGGATACGGCCCAAGATTAGCCCATTGACGGGAAATATCTATATGTATTGTGTTGAATGCTAAGATACATGATTCTTGATGTAGCTCAATGGTTAATTTTGGTCTCTACTCCGTCAAGGTCATAGGTTCGAATCCTCCTTGAGCAATGTTTATATTTTTTGTTTCGGATGCTTATTCATGTGGTGATTTAGACCTATGACCATTTAGAAAGACACCAAGAGGCCAAAGTAAATTTTGATAATTTTACAATTTTTTCAAACTTCAATTTGAAAAACTAAATGTAACAATTAACTAGTTTGCTACAATTTTTCCTATGGTCAAAGTAAATAAGAAATTTCAATCCTAAAAAAATAAATGCTATATGGACCCACTAATTAGGATGCTAGTGGGACCCACATGATAGGTGGTTATCTTCTTTAAAAACACTTATGACAAAGCAACAATGTCACAAATATATTGATTCAGTTTACGACAAATTGTTTTCGTCACTAAACAATATAGCATTCGTCATAAAACTACCATTGGACTCATTTGTGACGAACTTAGTGACATGTTTTATTTTTGTTATTAAGCCATGGCTCACTCCAAAAAACGTCATAAACGGAGCAATTTAGTGACGTATTGCTCCTTTGTCAGAAGCTATTCGTCATAAAAGGTGAGATCTCTTATAGTGTATATACCCATTCACCCCTCTCTCTACGGTGCTTCTTCCACCTCTGAACAACCTGAGACACATTTCGAAAAGGCACTCTCTCCTCCACACCACTCTCCACTCTTGAGCATCCAAATCTCCAAATTTTTTGAGTGGATCTTGCAAAAACTTGGGAGCTGAAATCGCTGCACCTCTTCTCCTGTCTCCATCTCTTGTTCTTGAGCTTTGAGCTTGGTGACACCTTGAGCAGCCTTTGGTGATTTGTTACTATTGGAACCTGAGTTCCTAGACGGCTAGGCGTCACCTTGGGTTTCATCCCCTCTTGTGTGGTGGTGCCAAAGGAAGTTTGTATTACCCTAACTTGTGAGAGCATCATATTAAGTGACCTCTTCCAATCTTTGTGATTGGAGAGGGGAGGATAGGGTTGGAAAAGACCCAGCTCTTTGTGGGCGCCTCAACGGAGAAGTAGGGCTCCTTTGTGGAGTGACCAAACCTCGGATTAAATCCTTGTCCCTGTGTGCTTGCTTGTTGTTCTTGTTGTTCTTCGTGTTCTTACTCTTGTGTTGCAAGGTTTGTCCCGATCTATCTTGTGTGCAGGTTTGGTGGTGAGCCCCTTTCAGATTTGGAACCTTTAGCCAAAAGGAAGGTTTTGATTCAAATGAAATCATCTTTGGTTGCATGGTTTGAGATATCAATTTAGTTCTTCATTTCTGCATTAGTTGAACCAGTCCACATCGGTTGAACCAACCTTGAGCTGGTTGAACCAATTTGGACTAGTTCAACTTTTAATACTAATTTACTTAGATCATTTGTATAAAAAATTTCAGGTTAGCCTATTCACCCCCTCTAGGGTAATTTCAATTGGTATCAGAGCCTAATCCTAATGATTAGCGCTTAACCGTGTGAGGAAAAGATCATGGAAGGCAAGGAAATTACCTCCGGTGGTGACCATGACGAGCTGCTCACTCGAGAGCTGCTCAACTTCGTCGATGATGGAAGTCTTGATCCTACAACCAAGAATGCAGCCATAGAGTTGGCCATGAAGATGATCAAGAAGATGAAAGAGTTAGAGAATGCAGCCAAGAAAGAAGAAGAGAAGAAGAAGGCCGAAGAAGAAGAAAAGAGGAGAAGCAAAGTGCTCAACATGGACGAAAGCACTATGGAGAGCATGGTCAAGGAAGTGAAGCTTCAAGTTAACCATCAGCCCGAATCATCCAACTCCAAGGCTGAATCCAAAAAGGGCAAAGTAAAAGAGTATCATCGTGTCTCTTCTGATTATTCTCGTTCAGCTGCACCTACTTTTTCTTCAGCCCCACTCGGAAAAGTTCCTACTCTAAATGAGTTGAACTATGATGAGTGGTCCAACAAAATGCAATATTACTTATTCGGAGTCCATCCGAGTCTTTGGGAAGTTGTGAATGTGGGTTCACAGTGAAATCTCACTATTTGGCACTAGGGTTGAAAACGGACGCGAAAATTCTCATACCGTCCCGTGCCATATTACCGTTTTGTCCCGCCCGTTTTCGTATTTACGGGAAAAAACGGGGACGGTACGGGAAACAGGATGGCGGTAACCGGGAACGGGAACGGAAACGGGAGAGGGTGTTTACCGCCCGTATTTGCGGTATCCCGTATTTGACCGGGAAAATCCCGTATTTATCCCGGTAACCATTTATCCGGGAAATCAGCCCACCTTGTGGCAGCCCAACACTCATACTCGGCCCAAGCCCAACCACAACCCTAGGGGCAAAATCGAGTCACTAGCCAGAGCTAGCCGCACGCCCAGTCGCCCCTGCCCGCACTCCCTGGGGAGTGCAGTCGCCGGCCTGCCCTCCAGCCATCCGCCACCTCCGCTCCCTGGCCCCCGTCGGCCCGCTCTCCACCAGCCGCGGCCAGGCCTGCAGCCACCGGCCGGCGCGGTGCGGCAGTGCCCCTCACGGCCGGCGGCCATGAGCTCATCGCGGCCCCCTGGAACTCAAAGCGAAGGAGAAGGACGCAATGGTGGCCGGGCCGCCTCCGTGCCACCGGAAAGACACCTCGGCCTAGGGAGTTATCTCCCGGAATTGCTACCACCACCTTCTTCCGTCAAAGGCAGCAACAGCGGATCGATTTCAGGTAATCAAGTATACCTTGCCCTTGAGTCCTTGAGATAATAGATGCAAGATGCAGTAGCGTTACTAGCGTATGGATTGATAATAGTTTATTTGTTTGAATAATTGATAGGGTCTAAAGCGAAGGCAGGTGAAGGTTGCAGTCAAGGGTTACCTATTGTTGTTTCTGGGTCTTCATCTTCAGCAGCAAGAAATGGCCAAGACTGTGGCACACATGCACCGGCTACTGCTAGTGGACCTGAAGGTACCGAGTCACAGACGCAAAGGCAACACCAACAACAACATGTTGTACACATTGATGATGATGAGGGGGGAGGAAATGATGGAGTTACTGGTACAGGGCCAGTGAAGAGGCAGAAAAGGTTAACATCTAATGTGTGGGAGCACTTCACTAAGAAAACTATGATAGTTGAGGAGAATGGAAAGAAGTATGAGCAAATGTGGGGCTTTTGCAGTTTCCCAAGATGCAGGGCAAAGTACAGGGCTGAGTGCAACTATGGCACTTCTGGATTTAGGAACCATCTGAAGTCAGTACATCATATTGTAGACGGGCAGCTACAACTAAAGGCAGAAAAGGAAAAGGGGAGAGATGTGACTACCATTCAGCCTTACAAGTATGATCAAGAGATTAGTGTGAAGAAACTTTATAGAGCAATAATCATGCACGAGTATCCATTCAATATTGTTGAGCATGATTATTTTGCTGATTTCATTAAGTCCTTGTGCCCTAGCTTTCCATTAAAGTCTAGAGTAACTGTTAGAAAGGAAATAATGGACATATATCTAGATGAAAAGGATAAGCTATATAAATATTTGAAAACAGTTCGTTCTCGCTTTAGTGCAACAATGGACATGTGGACCTCATGCCAAAACAAAGGGTATATGTGTGTCACCTTGCATTGGATAGATGATGAGTGGCATATTCAAAAGAGAATAGTGGGTTTCTTTCATGTAGAGGGTCGGCACACTGGCCATAAGTTGGCTGAATCATTTACAGAAGTTATGGTTAACTGGTTTGTAGAGAAGAAGTTGTTTTCCTTGACTTTGGATAACGCAGCAAGTAACCTTGTGGCAGTAACTGATATTATTGATGACCTTAGAGTGAATGGGAAAGCTTCTTTGGTCTGTGATGGCATTTTTTTCCATATTAGATGTGCATGTCACATACTTAATTTGGTTGCTAGAGATGGATTGGCTGTTATTTCAAAAGCAATAGAAAAGATTAAATCATTGGTGCTCACTGTGAAGGGCTCTCCCTTACAGTGGGAGGAACTCATGAAGCATGCTAGTGAGTGTGGGTTAGATACATCAAAGGGTATTCAGCTAGATGTGTCAACTAGGTGGAATTCAACGTATTTGATGCTAAGAGATGTTTTGCACTACAAGCCAGCTTTTATTAGGCTCAAGTCATCAAACCGTACTAAAATTTCACCTACTGATAGTGAATGGGATATGGCTGTAAAAGTATTCCATTGCTTGAAAAAATTTTATGATCTTACTGAATTGCTCTCTGGTACCTCATATCCAACAGCAAACCAATTTTATAGAGGTTTCTGTGAGATAAAGGAGCTGCTTGATAAATGGTGTATTGATGAAGATTTAACTATTAGAGCAATGGCTGAATCAATGAGTGAAAAGTTTGAGAAATATTGGAGCTGTTCTAGTTTGAGTCTTGCTGTAGCATGCTTTCTTGACCCTAGGTATAAGAAAAAGCTTGTGGAATATTACATGAGAAAGTTCTATGGTGACTACTATTAGATTCGTCTTGATGAGTTTGTTGGTGTTGTCAAGAATCTGTTTCAGTTTTATGCTAGCTCTAAACCGACGTCAAAGAGTGACATGAATGCAAATCAACATGTCAGCCTAACAGATTCATTTGCTGAAAATCATGATGCTGAATTAGAGAGCTTTTTGTATGATGATACTGTGCCTGATAACAATGTCATGAGTGAGTTGGACACATACATGGTAGAGCCTCTTTTAAAGCAGCATCCCTTTGATATTTTATTACATTGGAAGATCAACACAGATAAGTTCCCAGTTCTTTCTGAAATTGCTCGTGATATGATGGCCATCCAAGTGTCAACCGTTGCTTCCGAGTCTGCCTTTAGTGCAGCTGGTCGTGTTATTGATCCATATCGTAACCGTCTTGATGCTGAGATGGTGCAAGCTTTGATCTGTAGTAAAGATTGGATTCATGCAGCTAGAAAAGGTACTACTTGTCTATGTTGTATTGTTGTTCAATTAAATTGTCCATGCATATGTGATGTATTGATGCATATAGCTCTTTTTAATTTTCAGATTCTAAGTGCATCCCTTCCATTTTGGCTGAATTTAAAACTCCAGAGATCATTTCTCTCCCCATAGATGAAGAGGTATATGATTGTTTCCATATTTCAGCAACTTTAGAACAGTTGAAAAAATATTTTGGCTGCTAACTTGCAATAACCTTTCATGGTGCTTGACTGCTTGTAGGAGGAAGATAATGTGATGGATGAACGTGCTGAGCTGTGACCCTTTTGTGATGTTGGTTCTTATGTGAGACTTGTAAGCGACCATGTTGTGGCGATGTGGGTTGGCTGTTGGTTTATGAGTACTCTTGTGTGGAACTGTAGATGACCCTTGATTGCAGACTTATTTTCGTTGTGTGGATGAATGTTGATTGTGGACTTATTTGCTTTGTTTGACTGAACATATCAGATTATGGAACTATTTTTCTTTTGTGGATTGTGGATTGTATTGCATATGTTTGAATGTCCCGGTTTATGTTCCCGTTACCGGCCGTTTTAGCCGTATATCCGTCCGTATTTTTTCGTTTCCGTATAACCGTATATACCGCGGCCGTTCCCGTTACCGGCCATCCCGTTACCAGTCCCGTTACCGGTTACAAAATACGGGAACGGGAGAGGGTGTTTCCCGACCGTTACCGTCCGTTTTCATCGCTATTTGGCACTGCTCCATAATAAAGTCCCAACTATTAACAAACTCCTTTGGGTATTAAACACCGCACCAAAAGTCAAGATTTTTGTACGGTATCTTCATTGAGGAGTCATTTTAACCAAAGAGAATCTAGCAAAACATAATTGGTGGGATAGCAAACAATGTTGCTTTATGACAATGAGATAGATAGGCATATATTAGATGTTGCGTGCTTTGACTGTGGTGTACACTAGCACAGAAACGATCTTTGCAGACGCCCCCCATGAAAGGTTAGAAGCGGTCCAAAACGGGAGCCGCTTCTGACCTAAGTAACAAGGTTCCCGGAACGATGGGGACGAGGAACGGGAACGTGGGACGTGGTTCGACACTTTGAGAAGCATGGAATGAAGGGGGGTATACCTCTGAGCTTCGTTTATTCGAAGACTGGAACGTGTTCCCAACGATATTGGAACGATTCTAGGGAACGATGTTCCTGGAACGAGGAACGTGTTCCAAGCATTTGAGGAACAATCGTAGGGAACAAAAAAATCATATATAACCTCAACCCAAGTTTTACAGAGATGAAGTAATCAAGCAAACAAGCATATAAATTATAAAGTCTTAAATTATATTAGAGAGAATAGTAGAGTAGTAGACTGCATAAGCTTCCACAGATCAGCCTTGAACGTCTTCTAGATAGCTGGGTCTTCTGGATCAACATCCCATTTTGAATGTGCTCCTCCTTCTCTGTAGCTTTCTGTTGATCGGGATATGAGCCGCAAATTAGAATGGATAAAAACCAGCTTATCAGCAGTGCCTGGATTTAACTTGTTCCGTTTAGCACTATGGATGTACTGGTATGTACTCCATATCCTTTCGGCTGATGAGCTACTAATAGGTTGAGATAAAACTCGTTTAGCAACCTCTGCTAGCTCCGGAGTTACAGATCCATAACTTGTCCACCAATCAATCGCATTCATGCTATATGCATCAGACTAAACTTCTGGCACTGCAAACATTCCTTTCTTCATGATAAAAATATTAAATTGCTCTCGAAAAACTTTGTTCTCACTAGGAGAATCTGCAATCTTCTCAAAAGCTGCAAGAACATTTGTCATAACCTCAACATCTATGTTGGGAGCTTCCCTAGTGGTGCCTCCTGGAGCTGGTGTGTTTAGGTATTGCTGATGATAAAATTTTGGACACAATGCATACGCTAAACAATGAAGAGGAAGATTCATCCTCTCCCAACGGCCAATAACTATACTCTGCACTTCAGCAAAATCTTCTTTGTGTGGGTTATCCTCTTTTGTCATAATATATTTTATCTCACCCACCATACAATCCATTCTCTCATATATTTCACCCATTTTAGATCCTTCTTTATCTCACCCACCATACAATCCATTCTCTCATATATTTCACCCATTTTAGACCCTTCTCCATCACTGAACTTCAGCACCGAGTATATTGGCCCTGTGATGGCAATGATGTTTTCAACTTCACTCCAGAAGTCGTCATCATTTATTGTTTGGGCAATTGCCCTTGCTTGCTGCTTCAAATCGCTGCTGCTAGTGCTCACCCAGTCTTTTCATCAAATCGCATCGCCACTCCTTTGTTCCACCGTTGTTGTTTCCAGGTGGTACACCAATGATAGTGATTTCATCAAGGAGAGGATGTCTCGTACCAGTGTTGGATGTTTCTACTTGGACAAGATCTTCATCGCCGCTCTCTGCTCCATCATCAACACCGGTGTCATCAGGGCCATCATCTTGCATGTCAAGGGCGGCATGGACATCATCGGAAGGCTCCTCATCAGAACAGCGAAGTTTGCTGGATCCGAACGCCATCTGGTGGAAAGTGGTGTGGAGCCGTGGACTGTGGGATGTGGCTATCGGTGGAAACAGGAGGCGAACTGTTCATCTACCTCCGTCTAACTAGTATTAATAGAGAATGGCTACTATCGGTGGAAACAAGAGGCAAATAGGAGGACCAGTCCACGCCGCGCTCAGGCTTCTGTTTCCGAGGGGATTGATTACTGAACACTGATGGTGGCTGACTCTTGGAATTTCCATAGATTTTTATCCGTTGGAAATTAACCCTTGGAATTCCGTTTTTTCTTCAAAGAAAAACGTGCAACCGTGCAATGCACTAGGTGCAATTTGTACAACCGTGCAATGCACTAGGTGCAACGTATTTAAATATACGTCGCGATAAATATTCCCTCCGTATTTAAACATATGTCGCGATAAGCCCCTCCCTTTTGCCCACTACTCCTAGAACCACCACTGCATACACTCAAGTGATTACATGATTCATGGTTACATGATTCACGGTTCAATGACGCATACATACACTCATAGGCAGATCTAGCATGGAGGCTGAGGAGGAGCTAAGCCCCCTCTACCGACCAATCCTGGAACCGCCACGGCATACACTCAAGTGATTACGTGATTCATGGTTGCGTGATTCACGGCTCAATGACGCATACATACACTCATAGGCAGATCTAGCATGGAGGCTGAGGAGGAGCTAAGCCCCCTCTACCGACCAATCCTGGAACCGCCACGGCATACACTCAAGTGATTACGTGATTCATGGTTGCGTGATTCACGGCTCAATGACGCATACATACACTCATAGGCAGATCTAGCATGGAGGCTGAGGAGGAGCTAAGCCCCCTCTACCGACACCTCCTAGAACCGCCACGATATACACTCAAGTGATTACGTGATTCATGGTTGCGTGATTCACGGCTCAGTGACACATACATACACTCAAGTGATTACACGAGTCACGGTTCAATGACGCATACATACACTCAACTGATTACATGATTCACATTTCAATGACGCATACATACACTCGACTAATTACGTGATTCACGGTTCAATGACACGTACAATGTACATACACCCAAGAGATTACATGATTCATTGTCACCTTTCTCGATTTCAGCGCACGATGAAACATTTGTTTTATTCAAAAAATAATTGTAAATATTATTTATTAGTTTACAATTGTGTTTGTAAATAGTATGTTGGGACGGAGGGAATAAGTGCTAACAATAAAATATCACCACTTTCTTTTTTTTTACCCTTTCAATTTTTACTCATTTTTTCTGTATTTTTTTTGAGGGAAAACTCATTTTTTCGGTAGCAATGGGCTTTGGTCACTAGCGGCCCACAGCACAGCAGTACAGCACTGGATCCTGGATCGCTGGAAACCTAAGCCCAAATAGCAGCATCCTGCGATTAGCGCCGCCGCCGCCGCAGATGCTTCGAGTCAAGACTCAAGAGTCCGCCGCACCAGGAGAAGTCGACCAGCCGTCAAGCACTCCAGCACTCCGGCTCCGGCGTCCAGACCCAGAGTCTCGTCCCTCCCTCTCCTCCTCTGTGCTATCGTCTCCACCACCAGTCCAGCGGTCCAGCCCCACGCAGCAGCCATTGAGGCACCTTGGCAAGCGGCAAGGCGCTCTTGGCCGGCCGCCGGCCTCCGGCGGCGGGGCCGTGGCCCTGCTCCACGAGATCACGACGTGCCTGTGCCTGCGCTCGACCGGCAGCAGGGCGCGCCTCTGCTCCAGCATCTAGCGCCACGCAGCAGCCGACAAGGCGCCCCGGAGAGCGGCAAGCCGCGGCGGCGGGCCTCAATGGCCTCTTTTGGCTGGCCAGCGGCCGGCTGCCGGCGAAGCCGTGACTCTACTCCATGACGCGTCGGTCCCGGGCTCCCGGCGCGGCTCTACGCTGCTCATGGAGTCATGGTTGATGTTAGTAGAATCCCGTTCCATTTCCATATCGATCCCACGCGTTGAAGTTCCGTGATGAATTGGAACGATGTTCCTAATCTGTGCTAATTCCGTGAGACGAGTTCCTCTGTCGTTTGGAACGAAGTTCCCAAAAGGTCCCGTTCCTCGTCCCGGAATGAAGTTCCCGGTACAGGAAACGTGGCTACTTTCCGCGTTCCCTGTTTCTAAGCTTCTGACATTTGCTGGACGGGGAAAGGTCATGGGCCGCCCCTGAAAATAGGTACTCAGGGGCAGGTCATAACATTGTCCGCCTCTAAAAATCGATTTTCAGGGACGGGCCGTGTGATGGACTGCCCCCATGTTTAGTGACGGGCCATGCCTTTTTCAGGGGCGGGCTGTCTAAAGGGCCGCGCCTAGGGTTCATCCATGGCCCCACATGTCATACTCACATGACCGTTTGGCTTACTGCGTGCGCTTTCAGACCTAGACGGCCCCACATGTCATCCTCACGCGACGGTTCAGCTGGCGACGGAGTCCGCTATAAGACCTAGACGACGACGCCGCCGCTCTTCAAATTGATTCCCCAATCGCGTACACAATCCTCCCTCCGTCTTCCCCATCTCGATCGATCGCGCGCCCCACGGCCTGTAGCTCGAGCTCGAGCCTTGCGCGCACCATGGATCCGCCGGCCCTCGACCCCGTCAACAACCACCTCCGTCGCCTGCGCTGGTATACGCATGAGGACATCCCCCTAGCGGTCTGAGGAGCGGTCCTGCGAGCGGAATTGGAGAAGGGGAACTACCGTCGGGGTCGCCGGCGGAAAAGGCTTGCCTTGGTCCGGCGGACCTCCCTCGCCTTGGTCGCAGCCATTAGGGCAGCTCGCCAGGGCGAGCGGCGGGCGGAGTTCGACGCGATGTCGCCGTCGAGGCTCCACCTCCACCGGCGCCAATGCCGCTGATGCCAGTACTGCCGCTGCCTCCTCCCTCGTCGTCGACGGTGCCTCGGCATCCCGCGGCGGCCTCCTACACCTCATCGTCCTACAACGACGCCACCAGCCGCCACGGCCCTATACTCTGCTTCATCCCGCCCTCCATGGGCGGGCCTGGTGCGCATCGCCGCCAGGTCTTTGAGCGCCTGGAGATGGCGCGTCTGCAGCGTGACTCCGTAGCCTCCGCTGAGCGCGACCCAATCGATTGGGATGCGCTGTTGAATGACGATGAGGAGGAGTAGTAGTATAGTAGTAGTTCGATCTCTCTATATATATCTATGTGTTGCTGTGATGTACTTATATCCCTATATATATGTATATCTATGTTGATCTGTGATGAACTTATATGTCTATGTAGTTATATGTCTGTGATGAACTTTGCATTGTGTGATGAACTTGTTCTGTGAAGATGAACTTTGCATTGTTTAGCGAGCGAGAAAACCCCAATAGTCGTTGGGTACGAGTAAATCAGGGGCGACTCATAACACGCACCGCCCCTGAAGATCCATTTCAGGGGCGGACGTTGTTATAGACCATCCCTGAAGATACATTTCAGGGGCGGTGCTAACCATAGGCCGCCCTTGAAAATATACCTATATAAGGCTGCTTCTTCCACCTCGTGACTTTGCCCGCGAGGAGGAGTTCTTGGATAGCCTCTCTAATGGCGTCCAAGAAAAGCAAAACATGGGGGAGGTTTTGATCTGGTTTTGTTTGCAGATCGAAGGCTTTGGAGGTTAGACTGCACATACTTTCACTTCGTTTTTACTTTTTTGCTAAGTAGTTTGTTGTAGGTAGGCAAAAATATTTTCTCTCATAGTTCTTGTGACTTCTCCATGTGTGTAGCTCGTTTTTTTGCCATAGCTTACAAATGTAGTGTTTGGTTGCTTTTTAGCTTGCTCTATTGATTTAGAGTTTTTTTGAATGCATGACGGGAATAATTAAAAATAAATTCTCTCATATTTATAGCTAGTTGTTATATACACCAACAAAATTGAAATAAATTCTCTCATGTTTTCTACCAAATTATTTGCTATGATTTGCCTAGATTATGCTTAGATTTTTTTGATGATATGCCTATATTAGTTTATTTTCACTTGTAGTACCTTTTTTAGACAAGAGTGAGTAGAAGATGGACCGTCCTGATCGGGCATGGATGTATCAGAGTCGTGTCCATCCTTGTTACCTCATTGAAGTGGACAAATTTATTGAAGCTGCAAACAAACATGCTACGAAAACGAATTCTGTTGGTATCATATGTCCATGTAGAATATGCAAGAATGAGACGGTTGCTAGAGAAGATAAGACTGTTAGATCCCACTTGATCTGCCACGGTTTTGTTAAGCACTACCACACTTGGATATATCATGGTGAGGAAAAGATCATGTACGAGTTCATTTCGGACGATGAGGACATGGATGAGGAAATATTCCTCGCTGCGCATGCTAATTATGTTGACGCCGTCGACAATAACGAAGGCGTCTAACATAATGAAGGTGTTTTCGAGAGCATACCAGCTGGTAGTAGCGGTGATTTGGGTGATGATTGAGATCAAGATGCGGACGACCTTGAGGAAATTCTAAACACATCAAGGCCGATGTGATACATAGGCATGCAAAAGGGTTGGAGCACTTCGAGGCCGTAAAGGATGCAGCTAAGCAAAGCGTTTATGACAAGTCCAAGGGTTGTCCAGCACATTGGTCTCAGCTACGGTTTGTGATTGAGTTGCTAATTTTGAAGGCAAAATATGGGTGGTCTGACAGTAGCTTCAACGATCTATTGACTCTCTTAGCGTGGTTGCTTCCAAAGCCTAACTTCGTGCCTGCAAACACATATAGAGCCAAGAAGGTTATTAGCCCATTAACCATGGGAGTGGAAAGAATACATGCTTGTCCAAACCACTACATATTGTACCGTGGGAAGGAATTTAAAGATTTGGAGAATTGCCCAACATGCGGTGTCACTCGCTATAAGAACAATGAGGTTTTCACTGGACAAGACGACCAAGGACCGGGAATCGGGAAAAAAAGAAAGAAGGGTTCAAGAAAGAATGTTGTACCCCCAGAGGAAAAGGTGCAGACGTGCTTAGACATTATTGATGAGAATCAGAGAAAAATCCCCGCTCTTGTTATGTGGTACCTCAATTCCATCACTTAAGGCGTCTGTTTGCAAACCCTAGAGAAGCAACGCTGATGCGATGGTGGCACGAGGAGGGCGCCAAGGATGATGAAAAGCTTGCGCACCCAGCTGATGGGACACAGTGGAAAAGGTTTGATGAAATGTATCCACAGTTTGTTGAGGATCCAAGGAACGTGAGGTTTGCATTGAGCACTGATGGAATGAATCCGTTTGGGGGTAGAAGTAGCACACATAGCACTTGCCCGGTGATCCTAACCATATACAATCTCCCCACATGGTTGTGCCAGAAGCGGAAGTACTTGTTGCTATGCATCCTGATACAAGGTACAGCCTGGTTTCGAAATAAATGTATTTCTCGAGCCTTTGATGGAAGACATGGCAAAGCTTTGGAACGAGGGTTTCAAGATATGGGATGAGTTTGGTAAAGAAGAGTTCACTTTAAGAGGTATTATAATCGTTACCATTAATGACTATCCAGCTTTGTTCTCCCTGTCTAGACAAATCAAAGGGAAGACGGGATGCCTTGTATGCTTGGACGGCACTTCCTTTTTGTATTTGGATGGATCAAGAAAAATTGTGTACACAAAGTACCGGCGTTTCTTATTAGGACACAGGTAAAGCAGAAAACAATTCTACAAGTGCTTTAATGGCAAAGCAGAGCCAGAGTTTGCACCTACGAGAATGAAGGACAGCAAACATATTTTTCATATGGCCAAGGCGTTAAAGGTGGTATACGAAAAGAAGGAAAAAAGAAGTAGAACTAGCGACGAAAGTGGCCCACCATTCAAGAAGTTCTCAATCTTCTTTCGGCATTTACCATATTGGAAGGACTTACAGGTTGGGCATGCAATTGATTGTATGCATCTAAAGAAGAACGTGTTTGATAGCACAATCTGTTTGTTGATGGACATACCTGGGAAGACAGGATGGGCTTAAGTCACGTAGAGATCTACAAGCACTTGAGATTAGAGAGGAGCTCCACCCGATAGATAATGGAAATGGGAAATTCACTCTCCCCGCAGCAAGCTACAACCTGACTAGAGATGAAAAAAGGGCAATCTGCAAGTACTTGCGTGGGCTAAAAGTGCCAGCTGGTTTCTCATCGAACATCAAAAGATTAGTGTCTATGAAAGGTTTGACCATAAGCGGGTACAACGCTCATGATTGCCACATGATGCTGACGGTCTTCCTCGCTATTGCAATCAGGGTGGTCAAGCCAGTATATATGAGAATGGTCATTACTCGGTTGTGCTATATATTCAACATGCTCTCTGAAAAAGTGATCTTAATAGAGGAACTAGACAGGCTACATGGTTTTGTGACAGAGACGATGGCCCAGCTCGAGATGTGCTTTTCTTCATCGTTTTTTGACATAATGCCACACCTCATTGTACACATGGTTGATCAGATCCGTTCATTGGGCCCTTGTTACTTGCATGAAATGTGGACGTACTAGCGTTTCATGTCCACTCTCAACCGATACGTTCTCAACCGTGCTTGCCCAGAGGGGTCCATGTCGGTGTTTGATACCGGCAATGCACCACGGGGTGTGTCGCGTGATGCTTTTGGGGTGGCGAGATCAGCGTAGCTCGATGGTTTGCGTTGAGATGCAACAGAACACGAGGGTTTATATAGGTTCGGGCCGCAATAACCGTAACACCCTACATCCTGTTTGGGGCGAGTTGTATTGATCTGAGTTCTCGAGGTTACAATGAGGGTCTGGAGGTTTTGGTGGCTGGTATGCGATGAGATGATCGATGATCTACGTAGGGGTCCCTCACCCACCTTATATAATCCGGCCAGGGTTGGGTTACAAGTCGGTTTCTATCTACGAGTCCTATTCTATTTGGAAACCTAAAGAGTACACAGAATCTACGGTTATATGCTTCCTTCCTTGAGTCCAGCCGCTTCTAGAATACAGAGTCCGAACCAACTCCTTTGCGCCTTTCCTGAATTATAGCATCTTGACTTGATCTTCAAGCTTGCCATCCGTTCTCGGGCCCATGAGATCAGTCAGCACCCTGAAAAGGGCCTGCTGTCTCTACTGGGCCCTCCAATGGCCCATGTACTGAATCCATGCTGTGAGGGCCCAGGGGATATCTATCCCCCACGAGCCCCCGAGGCTCGAGTTAATTTAGAGATTAATTGACTCGAGACTCTAGAAAAAATAACATACTGTTCATGAGTTCCTCATCTGTGTCCACAACGTTTCTCATGGTGCACCGCCAGGTGCACCCCATGGGGTAGCCCCCGAGCTTCAGGTTGACTTAAGTATCAATCAGCCTGAAGATCTAAACTCTCCGTTTAGTCTTCACAAAATTCAATTCCCAAGCGCCGAGTCAACTTGAGAAATAGCAAATCCTCTTACCCGAGTTACCATCTATACTCAGTTTTCCGAGTCATAGAAAACCGACTCAAGATTCCTGTTTCCTCAGATTTTAGGAAAAAGAATAATTTTCTCACAAATCCCGCACCCCATGGGGTTAACCCAAAGGGGACGAGCAGAGGGTACCGAAGAGTTACCCCAGAAAGGCCCCAGAAAATAGGAAACATCCAAACACGCAACAGCCACTGTCCACCCATGCGATAATTGACGCGTGGAAGAAGTCGAAACGATGCAGCCTACAGAACCGCGTTCACAGAGAACGAAGCGAGGTGGCCGTACTATAAGAGCAGAGCTATCACCCGGCCATCCATCACGCCTCCACTGAGCACTCCCCACTTCAAGAAAAAACCCCAAGAAGGCACCCCACCCCCTTGCTCGCGGCCATGGCCGGAGGGAAGGGGAAGAAGCGCGCGCGCTCGCCACCGTCGTCGGAGTATGAGGACTCCAATGACACATTCTTCGGCGGCGCCTACGACGACGAGGAATCCTCGGAGGACTTCTCCTCCAGCGAGGAGGAGGAAGCCCCCGAGGATGCCCTGCCCCAGGAGGACGACTCGGAGCCCAACACCGATGACTCCCAGGGCTACAACCGCAAGGAGATCGCGAAGCTCCGCAGCCTCCGCCGTGCCGCCTTCTAGGAGTCCGACGACGACGAGGAGGAGGACAGCGAGGAGGACTCCGACGACGACGATGCCCCCAGCGGCCAAGACGGCCCGGCCGGCCACAATGGCGGTGACGGCGGCCACGGTAGCGACGACGGCGGCCACGACGGCGGTGATGAGGCCGACGCTCCGGCTGCCAAGCGCCGCCGTGTCACTGGGCCTCCGGCCGGGCCATCCACCGGCGTGTAGGCTACCACTACCACCACCATAGTAGTAGTAGTAGTTAGTAGTAGATTAGGATAATTTCTCCCCTTGTATGTAATCCACCTTGTTGAACCATATATATTATATAATGAAATCCATCTTATTATCCTTCGTTCCTGAGTTCTTCTGTGTTTTCTTATCTTGAAAATCTTGCATCCGAGTCAAATGCACCATTTGAGTTCTTTGGAAGTAAAACCGAGATCATCATACAGCAAAAGAAATCACACTTCGCTTATGCCCAGAGTTCAGGCGAGACTCAACTTGCTAGGTCGAGTTGGAAACCCCATTCTCCGAGTAATAGAGAACATGAACCTTTGCTTATGAATACCGACTGAATAACTATACTTAAGAAATCATCCTGACTAAAATGGACGACTTAAGAAATCATCACGCCAAGAGCATACATTCATTGTGATACCACGTACGGCCCAGACCGCCCAAGAGCTCGGTGTGACCAACATCGCCAAAGCCCCCGAGCTAACAACTGCTCCAAGTGGTGTGAAGACACAAGCTGCAACTGGTCAGGGGCGCATCAAGGCGAAAGCAACTCGCACTGTAGTGACACGTAGACAGAGGACACACAAGAGGGCAATCAAAGATCTGATAAGCTCTCTAGAGTCAGCAGACAAAGCTAAAAAATCCAGATATTCCTCCCCCACCGCAGCTAAAACTGACAATACCGTAATTGGGGTTGACTGGAGTAGCTTGGTTGATGAGGACGAAGGAGAAGAAGAAGAACAATCTCAATTGTCCCTCCGCGAGAGGCGATCCAAGAAACATCATGATGACACTATATTAGCCCCTTCTGGATCCATACTGCCACTTGAGGAGGATGAAATTGATCTGATGGCAGAAGATATGGATCTAGACCAAATTACCAGAGATACGTGCAAGCTCCCTTTCACCATATGCTCTGATGAAGATATAGAGTCACCATCAACAGGCTCTAGGGGAAAACAAACTGAGACCACAAGCCCCCGAGCGAAAATAGAGCTAGGATCAAAGAGTTTAGAGTCTGAAAACCCCGCAAGCCCAACATCAGTAGATATTCCTGAGGATGAGACTGCTCACACGAATGAAGCCACTGAAACTGTGCAGGAGGTACCAATGCCATCTAAGAACTGGCAACAGGCATTAACTGGTGCAGCTTCAGAAGAGAAACAACAAGAGCCTTCCACTGAGCCATTGCCTGAAGCTGCTAGCTCTAATGAACGCCTAACTGAGATCGATACAAACTATACCCCTCATCCTTCATCTGAAGCTCATGAGTCGGCCCAAGAGAAAGAAACTGAAGAACCAAAAGAGACTGATCAAGCCGAAAAGGGACAATCAGACTCCCTAGCCACAACCGAGCCAGGCAGCACCCAACCCCCTCCAATTGAGTCAGGTGATAATAGTCACCAAATAGTACCAGCACCCCCAAGCTCAGGATTGCTGACAGCTTTCGAGGTATGCTAATTGTGCACATATCCTGTATTGACCTTGCTGTTGCCTGAACAACCCGAATTACTCTTTGCAGGCTATGCTGAAGATGCTCCAAGGTGGAGTGCAGCAGGCCAACTTGATCCATGTTAAGATTGCTGCACTATATAGCCTAGAGGTTATCACTCTGAAACAACAACTGGCTGACTCTGAGGCCGCACGAAAAGCTGAAAAATCAGGTACGTATGCAACTGTTCCATACTTCCAACATCTGAGATCTCAAACTGAACTGTGGACTTGCTGCCAGCTGCTGCTGCTAAAATTGCTTGCCTAAAACAAACGGCTATGACTCGAGAGACAGAGTACCGCAATGCCATTGCTGACAGAGATCAAGCCAGAGACCGAGCAGCAGACCTGCACAGACAGCTGGATATTGAGAAGAAAAACCATGAGGTAACTCGTCAAGAATCCCAACTAGCCTATTCTTTGCTCATAGAAGCATATGAACTGTATCATTCCACAGGAGAAGATGCGCCAAAGAAATGACGAGTATCAACAGCTGCAAAAATCGCGAGACGGATTTGAGAAGTCGTTCCGTGAAACTGCCAGTTCCTTGGAGTCTTTGAGGAATAGCCACTCCTTAACACGCCAAGCGCTTAAGGAGAAAGAAACTGAACTGGCTGAATCTCAAAGCGCCCATGAAAAAATAAAGAAGGTACTAGCCTCCACAAGGTCTGCGCTTAAAGAATCCCAAGACCATGCTGTTCATCAAGCTCAAGTATCAGAGGTCTTGAAAAAGAACTATGAGACTAGCAAGAGGAACTGCAACAAGCTGAAAGACGCCTTTGAGAAGGCAAAAGAGGCTGCCTTGAACGCCAATACTGCCTTGATCAAGATCCTAGACATCTGTGTGCCCGAAAAAGCTACACCTCGTCCTCTGGGTGATCGAATGACAACTTTCATGGACGATATGAAGTCCAAGATTTCTGAACGAGTGAAAACTGTTCTTACTCGCGCCCTTACGGTCATCAAGAGTTCACAACCTGAGATTGACTTGGCAGGTTTACCAGAGAAGATAGTAAAAAAGAACCAGAGTGCTGAACATGAAGATGAGGCCCGAGTGATTGCTGAACTCCTTGTAGGTGACAATGAGTAAACAATGATCCCTATGTAACATAATGAACTGAATGCTGTGTGTATGTATGTTTCATCTAGTGTCGACAATCTGGACTATTTACTCTACAAAACAAAGTTAATTTTAGAGAGCAAATCAAAATTTTCATACGTACCTGAGAGTTATCCCTATGCAGAGGAAACAAGTGACATTATCACGATATGAGTTTGAACCGAATACAAGAAGAACAACACATAATAGTAAAAAACATGAATACTTCAAGATAGAGTATGGTGATGAAGCAAAGACATGCAGTAATGAGCTGTAGGTCGTCAAAACCTAGGCCCTTCTGTCTTTTTTCGGTCGGGGCTTTGAATGCTCCCCAATTATGAGGTCCTGCAAAGGCATGTAGCACCGTGCTGTCGGTCATATGACCTAGGCCGATTGCCTTTGTTTTGGTGGGGCCTTGAGTGCTCCCCGATATGAGTACGAACGAAAGCATGTAACACCGTACTGTCGGTTATACAACCTAGGCCGATTGCTTTCGTGGGCGGGGCCGGAGATATCCCCGTCAAGAGTAAGAGTGGGCATGTAACACCGTACTGTCGGTCATACGACCTAGGTCGATTGCCCGTACACAACGAGTGAATATCACGAGTAAAAAGTTGGAAAGAGAACATAGAATACTTTATCTCAAGAGTACGTTCATTTATAGAATATGAATGAGGACAGAATACAAAAGATGATACTAACTTAAAGAAAAAGACTATGCGTAGAATCTGCGCAGATGCTCTATATTCCAGGAGTTCCCGACTGGTGTCCCATTCATTTGAGACAGACGATATGATCCTGGATGAATAACTTCTGCCACGATGTATGGGCCTTCCCAAGGAGGAGACAACTTATGCTGTCCCGCAATTTTGAGCACCCTGCGCAGCACCAGGTCCCCGATTGAGAAGGAACGAGGCCTCGTATACCGATCATGATAACGACGTAAAGTCTGCTGATATCGAGCCGACTGAATAACAGAGTTAAGACGCTCTTCCTCGAGTAGGTCGATCTCCTCAAGTCGGGTTGCTTCAGTCTCAGCAATGCTGTTAAAAACCAAACGTGGGGCTCCAAACTTGAGGTCAGCAGGCAAGACCGCCTCTGATCCATACACCATGAAGGGCGTGTTCCCTGCGAGAGCTTTGCTAGGTTGTGTTCGAAGGCTCCAGACCACATACGGCAATTCGCGTATCCACTTCCTAGCTAGCTTCTTATCCTTATCAAAGATCTTTTCTTGAGTGCATCCAGAATCATGCCATTGGCCCGCTCGACCTGCCCATTAGCTCTGGGGTGAGCCACCGAGACATACTTGGAACGGATGGACTTTTGTTCGCAGAAATCAAAGAATTTAGAGCCTGTGAAGTTGGACCCCAGATCTGTGATAATGGAATTCATGATCCCAAAGCGAAAGATGATGTCTTGAATGAACTCCACCGCTTTGGCAGACGTTAAAGAAGCAATGGGCCTGAACTCAATCCATTTGGTGAACTTGTCGATGGCAACCAGCACATGAGTGTATCCTCCTTGAGCTTTCTTGAAAGGCCCAATCATATCCAGCCCCCCAACAGGCAAAAGGCCATGAGACCGGTATATTCTGTAACTGCTGTGCTGGAAGGTGATGCTGCTTGACGAGGAACTGACAAGCTTCGCAATGCTGTACTAACTCGGCAGCATCCTTTTTCGCTGTGGGCCAGTAGAAACCAGCCCTGAACGCCTTCCCGACCAATGTGCGTGAAGCGGCATGAATTCCACAAACTTCAGCATGTATCTCTTTTAGCAAACTCTGCCCAGATGAGGTACTTAGGCACTTCAGTAAAACTCCTGAGGCAGCTTGCTTGTATAACTCGTTATTAATCATAGTATAGCTGGAAGACCGTCTCGCTACTCGCTCGGCCTCGGCTTTATCATCCGGAGTTTCTTCGTTCAGGATGTACTTGATGATGGGGGCCCTCCAATCAGTCGGCGCATCTAGAGTTAAGATGTGCCGATCGGGGGGTATGCTCATCTCGTCTAGCTGAACGGAAGGATGATGAAGCTCTTGAACGAAGATGCCAGGGGGTACCTTGGCACGTGAAGAGCCTAGTTTGGACAGAATGTCAGCGTCCATATTGCGATCCTGATCCACATGAATGTACTTGAGGCCCTGAAATCTGCCTTCCAGCTTGCAGACTGCCTCGCAGTATTTGTCCATGCTTTCCATGGAGCGATCCCACTCCTTGTTGACCCGATTAATGACCACAAAGGAATATCCGTAGGCCATTAGACGCTGGATCCCGAGTGATATGGTGATGCGCAGGCCATGGAGGAGGGCCTCATATTCAGCTGCGTTGTTGGAAACCGGGAAGAGAATCTAGAATGCATACTTGAGTTTTTCCCTGCTGGCGAGGTGAAGACGACGCCAGCGCCAGCTCCTTCCAACTTCAACGAGCCGTCGAAATACATCTTCCAAACTTCCATGATTTCTGGCTTCTCAGGCACTTGATGCTCAGTCCACTCAGAGACGAAATCGACTAGTGCTTGAGTCTTAATTGCAGTACGAGGACGGAATTCGATGTCATGAGCCCCCAGTTCGCAAACCCACTTGGCGATACGCCCTGTGGCCTCTCAATTACGTAAGACTTCTCCAATTGGGAACTCCGTAACCACGATGACTTTATGTTCCTCAAAGTAATGGCGTAATTTGCATGCGGTAATGAGAACTGCGTATAGTAACTTCTGTACTTGAGGATACTTGATTTTGGAGGGGCTAAGGACCTCGCTGATGAAGTAGACCGGATGTTGCCTGGGTACCGTGTGCTGCCCGTCCGGTCGCTCGACCACCAATGCAGTACTGATCACGTGAGTTGTACAGGAGATGTAGAGGAGCAGATCTTCCGCCGATAAGTCGGTAGTGGCACGAGTAGGAGACTTGAGTACGGGAGGTGACGTCAGGAACTTTTTCAAAGCGTCCAACGCTTCTTGAGCCTCTGCAATCCACTGAAATCTGTCGACCTTTTTGAGGAGCTTGTAGAAAGGCAGGCCACGTTCCCCGAGCCGTGATATGAATCGGCTCAAGGCTGCCATGCACCAAGTCAGCCTCTGAGCATCTTTCTGTGATCTGGGAGGGTGCATACGCAGGATAGCCTTGATCTTCTTGGGGTTGGCTTCGATTCCTCTGTTGCTGATGACAAAACCGAGCAACTGACCTGCGGGGACGCCGAAGACGCACTTGGTGGGTTTGAGCTTCCACCGGAATTTCCTCAGGCTGTCGAACACTGGCGCAGATCATCGATGAAATCTTCTTCGTTCTTGGTCTTGATTACGACGTCATCAACGTAAGCCTCAACACGTTCTCCCCAATGTTCGGCAAGGCAAGTTTGAATTGCCCTTTGGTACGTTGCTCCTGCGTTCTTCAACCCGAAAGACATTGAAGTATAGCAGTAGGCACCGAAAGGCGTGATGAACGCTGTTTTCTCCTGATCTTCGGCTGCTAGGCTAATCTGATGGTAGCCCGAGTAACAATCGAGGAAGGAGAGTAAAGCGCAGCCGGCCGTAGAGTCATTGACCTGATCAATGCGAGGTAACCTGAATGGGTCCTTAGGGCAGTGCTTATTGAGATCGGTATAATCAACACACATCCGCCAGTCCTTTTTATTTTTCTTGAGAACGAGTACAGGATTTGCAAGCCACTCGGGATACATGACCTCTCTAATAAAACCGGCAGCCTTCAGCCGGGTTAACTCTGCCCTAATGGCCTCTCGTTTTTCTGGAGTGAATCACCGCAGCCTCTACTTGATGGGTTTGGCATTGGGGAACACTTTGAGTTGGTGCTCGGCCAATTTCCTCGGAACCCCAGGCATGTCCGCATGCTTCCATACAAACATGTCACGATTGGCCCTCAGGAACTGGACGAGCGCGTCTTCCTATTTGGGAGGAAGAAGAGCGTTGATGGCGGTCGTCTTGGTCGCGTCCGAGGGGTCGAGACTTATCTCTTTCGTCGGGACGGCTGGTTGAATTGCCGCACTAGAGGCTGCCTCTTGAGTCGGAATCTGTAGGTCTTCTTGCGACATGCCGGCCTCGTCCGCCTTGAGCTTCTTCTGTGCCGCCATGTGGTTCTGCTCAAGGGCCATTTGCATGGCTTCTTGTACGCACTCCGAGGCTCCCTTGAAGTCGGCGCGTATAGAGAGAGTACCCGTTGGGGCCGGCATCTTGAGCATGAGGTATGGGTAGTGTGGGATAGCCATGAAATTGGCTAGCCCAGGACGCCCGATGATGGCGTTATAGACGCAGTTGAAGGTCGGGACTTCAAATTGCAGCGTCTCGATGCGAAAGTTCTCTGCCGTGCCAAAAGCGATCGGCAGATGGACGTGTTCGAGAGGGTATTCGCCTACGCCTGGGACAATCCCGAAGAACGGGGTATCTGATCTCTTGAGTTCACTGAGCGGGATTCCCATCTCTTGCAGAGCCCTGGGGAACACCACGTTGATGCTGGCCCCTCCGTCGATCAGAACCTTCTTGAGTCGGGTGTCGCCGACTATGGGGGTTACTAGCAGTGGGTACTTGCCTGGCTCGTCGAAGTTGAGCCACTGATCCACCCGACTGAACGAGATCAGCTCGTGGGACCAATCATATGGCTGCGGCGGTTCTGAGGTGGCCGCGTTGATCCGCCGATCCTCCAGCTTCTGCTGGCGCTTGCTCGGGTACGCTCCGTGCCCTCCTAGGATGAAGTTGACCTCCTTGTTGACGTCAGGGAAGCATTGATTACTGCCTCCAGCCGGCCGCTGCGGCGGCTGATTCTGTGGTGGAGGAGGCAGCAGGAGGAGCTTGCGCCATCGGGAACTGGCCGCGTGTCAGCATAGCTTTGAAGTCACGGCAGTGTCTGAGAGTATGGCGCATATCCTTATGCGCAGGGCATGGCTCGTCGAGGAGTTGGTCGAGAGTTCGAGGCTGGGCTGGATGCGGGACGCGTGGTCGTACTGGAGCTGGAGCCATGACACAGACCTCCTCCCGAGGCCTCTTGTCCCAGCGATGATCTTGCCGTGGGGGTTCTTCACGCCTTTCCTGCTTGCCCTTTCCTCGATCGTCTTGCCTGGGGCGAATGAGGTCATGAGCTCGTTCGTTCGCCGTGATGTAGCGGTCCGCTTCCTGGAAAAGAAGCTCTGAGGTGGTAGGCGCCCTTTCCAATATGTGCTTGACGAAGACCTGGTCGTCGGAGCCCTGGAGGAAGTCATCAATCACCGTGTCCTCAGATACGTCGGGGATGCGGTTTCTGAGAGCCTGGAACCGCTTGAGGTACGATCGCAGGCTTTCTGATTCCTTCCGCCTGATGGTTTTGAGGTCCCACCGTTGCGCTGGCTTGTCGGAGAGTGACTGGAAGTTAGCGATGAATAGGCGACGGAAGTCACCCCAGTCCTCGATGCTACCTCGCCTGAGGTGGTGGAGCCATTGAAGCGCGTCCTGCCCCAACTTGATTGGGACATAGGCCATCATGAGGTCTTCCGAGGCATTGGCCGCTCGGGCCGTGGTAGTGTAGACGGCCAGCCAGTTCCGCAGATCCATCTTCGTCTTAAATTTTTTGATGTTTGAGATTTTGAAGTTGGCCGACCACTCGACATCTTGAATCCTTCGGCCGAAGGCTGCTATAGCAGCTTCGGCGGTGTCAGCCGGGTTACCGCAGTTCTCCACTGGGCGTCGAGGCGGAGACTGAGGTCGATAATCCCGCTCGGGTCTGATTCGGGGGGCGGAGTGTTCACGGAGGTAGCCCCCGAGTGACCCCTGGTGGCGGAAGCGTGCTGCGGGGGGCCGTAGTCTCGGTCGTAGTTTGCGCGCCGGTGCATCTCGAGCTGGTGTCTCTGAGCGCAGGCTTGCTCGATGTTGTGACGTGCGTCGCGGTTGCCGTTGATGACCTGTCACGCGTCGGCAACCTCTTGCTACCTGGGCACAAGGTGGTCTGCTGCCCGAGCAAGAACAGTCTTGATGGCCACCCCATCTTCGTTGTTGGGGAGGAGCTCGCAGAGTTTGACCAACTTCCCTCCTGCTTGACTCAGAGTCTCCATGACTCCCTCGAACTCCTTTAGAAGATTGCGTCCGGGGAGCCCCGCCGGCCGCTGTCGCTTGGCTTGAGCGGCCTACTACTCGCGACGCCGCTGCCGCGTCTGGTTCCTGCGTCGGTGGCTTTGCACTTCCTGTTCATCCTCGCTCTCCCGAGTTACCTCATCTATTGAGACAGGTAGCGTAGGATCCTTGTTGCCTAGGATGTGGCGGCGCCGGATGTTACGGATGCGGTTCGCCCTTTCCCTCCTGTGGCGATCTTGCGAGGTTTCGGCAAGGGCGGGTTGCTCATCGTCTGAGACCACTTCGTCAATATCATTCGACGCGCCGATGATCACAAAGAGCTCAGGGAGGCAGAGAGTGCAGCTGGGAAACGATCCCTGGGACCTGCTGGTGGTCGTGGCAGCCACCCCCATGCTGGCGTCCGAGGCAGGGACCGTGGACGTCGTAGCCGTTGTGGTAGTTGCAACGTGCTCAGAGACCGTAGGAGTATCGATGCTGTAGATCATATGAGGGCGCCCCGCATCACGAGCTCTCTCTGTATTTACCAGACGACGGCAAGCCTCGCCAGACGGCGAGGTGCTCCGGTGAGCGGATCCTCCTGCCGGCGCGGGATCGGCGACGAATCGTGGGCGATGACCCACCGGCGACGCGTCGAGCCCACTGTGAGCGCGATTGTCCGGAAGAGGCATGGACTGTCTTGAGTCGGGCGCCCCCCCCCGCGCACCCCCATCGTTGTTGAGGGGAGCCGAGGCACGAGAAAGAAGCCCCTGGTACGTGGTAGGCAAGTTGCGGAGACCGAACAGGATGGAGGGGACGACAGGCTCCACCCGAGTCTTCTTTCGCCCCTGGGTAGGCGAGGCTGGCCGGGGTCGCTTCGATGCCGGCGGAGGCGGTGGGACTCGTAACGGACGTGGGACCCAGGAACGAGTATCAACAGGGACTCGCCCTGGGCCCTGTGGAGTGCTGCCCGAGGCGCGAGTCCGCCGCGGATCTCGTGAGGGTTCCCTGAGGAACCTGGTCTTGGCCCCCGACTAATCCGAGTCCAGATTTGAGTCGGGGAGGTTGAGAGCGCCGTGCGACGGGTCGGGAGCGAAGCGGTGGTCGTCGCAGGTTTCGCTTAGGCTGGCGTGGTCGATGTAGATCCAACCCTGAAGAAGACCCTGCGGTCGGCTCGTGCCCCCGAGCCATGGTGACCACGGGCTAGCGCCTCGCACCGATGTGCTAGAGCTTGGCGCGGAGTTGGTGGGTGCTGACGAGGCGCTGGTCTCTGGTGATGATCCGATGGTGCAGGCCGCGCTGGAGTGGTCGGCGGCCGCATGACGAAGCGCGATTGCACCGGCACGCTATGAAGCTGATGGAGGTCGCTGCTTCGATCGGCGATGAAGGTGATCGATCCGAACTGGATCATGTCGCCTGGGGTGAAGCTGTTGACGAGACGATTGGCCATGGAACCAGCTGATGCTGATTTCGCCGCCCCCTACCTGGCGCGCCAACTGTCGGTGTTTGATACCGGCAATGCACCACGGGGTGTGTCGCGTGATGCTTTTGGGGTGGCGAGATCAGCGTAGCTCAATGTTTTGCATTGAGATGCAACAGAACACGAGGGTTTATACAGGTTCGGGCCACAATAAGCGTAACACCCTATGTCCTGTTTGGGGCGAGTTGTATTGATCTGAGTTCTCGAGGTTACAATGAGGGTCTGGAGGTTTTGGTGTCTGGTATGCGATGAGATGATCGATGATCTATGTAGGGGTCCCTCACCCGCCTTATATAATCCGGCCAGGCTTGGGTTACAGGTCAGTTTCTATCTACGAGTCCTATTCTGTTTGGAAACCTAAAGAGTACACAGAATGTACGGTTATATGCTTCCTTTCTTGAGTCCAGCCGCTTCTGGACTATAGAGTCCAAACCAACTCCTTTGCGCCTTTCCTGAATTATAGCATCTTGACTTGATCTTCAAACCGTTCTCGGGCCCATGAGATCAGTCGGCACCCTAAAAAGGGCCTGCTGTCTCTACTAGGCCCTCCAACGGCCCATGTACTGAATCCATGCCGTGAGGACCCAGGGGATATCTATCCCCCACAGTCCATGATAGAGGCCTATTGTACTGAAGAGGTGGTTGAGTGCTGCCAAGAGTACTTGAAGGACAATAATGGTATTAGTCTAGTTGAATCTCGATATACAGGAAGGTTGTGCGGGAAAGGCACATGAGGGAAGAAAACTATTGTTGACAAAGATTACAAAGAAGTGGCAAGAGCACATCATAGTGTGCTACAACAACTTTCTATAATGTCTATGTTCATTGAACATCACCTCACTGAAATCCGTGTAGAAAGCAATGGACGATCAGAGGCTTGGGTAATGAAAGAGCACAAGATCCGATTCACGAGTTGGCTTATGGGCTTGGATATAACGAAGGGAGAAAACGAGGAAGGCATAACTATTAAAAGATTAGCTGCTGGTCCATCTCCATAGGTCACGACATGGCAAGCATATGTCATTAATGGTTACACATTCTACATGGCTGAAAAGGATAAGAAAAGTGCATGCCAGAATAGTGGGGTTCGGATTGAGGCCCTTGATACAATGGGCCAAAAGGTCACATACTATGGATTCATAGAGGATATATGGGAGTTGGACTATGGATATACTATACAAATACTAGTCTTTAGGTGCCAATGGATCAAACATCCACAGGGTGTACAGGTCAACAACTTTGGGCTCACAACTATAGACCTAGCAAATGTAGGCTATAAAGATGACCCTTGGGTACTTGGTTCACATGTTGCACAAGGTTTCTACGTGCGAGACCCATTATGTCCTAAGAAGGAGAAACATATTGTTGTAGTGGGCAAACAAAAGATCATCGGAGTTGATGGAGTGGAAGATATTGAGGCATGCAATGAGTATGAAAACTTACAACTGTTTACAGATGTACCAACAAAGATGGAGGGCATAGAATCAAGCTTCAAGTATGGCACCCCCTGGCTATGCAACGATGGAGAACCAAAAATTGTAACTGGCTAAATTTAGGGCTTTGTGAACCATATTGCACTGATAATGTGTATTATTAATTAATGAGACTCTTCGTGTATTGTTAATTTTTGAGACTATATGTTTATTGTTATTAATTTTATCCATAGTAAATCATAAAATTATTGTAAATAATAAAAAATATTACTAGGGACGGTTTTCATTACGAACGGCCCCCTCATAACATTTCAGAGGCGGTGTAATAAGATACGCTACTGGCAACAAGTTATCAGGGGCGGTGCATAAAGAAAACCGCTCCTGGTATCATTATTAGGGGCGGATCATTAGGTCAACCGCCCCTGATTCTATGATTGCCATTAGGTGAAAATTTTCTAAGTCCCGGGGCGACATATATACATATGGCAAGCGTTATTCTATTAGCAACACGAAGGGATTTTGGAGGGAAGAAGATGAAGCTCACCTCACAGCAGCTTGGGTGGAGGCGGTGGCGGGTTCCGGCGGCGTCGACGAACCCTTGGTGGTAGGGGCGGCCAGATCCGGCGGCCACGGTCCTTGGTGGCGGAGTGGCATCTCGGTGGGCGAGGAGAGGCAGGGAGGTAGAGAGAGGGGAGTGAGTGAGTGAGCTAGGGTTGCAAGTTTTTGTCCCGAGGTGTGAGGCTGGGATCCGTCCTCTATTGAATCTGATGGTGGATAGGGCGGCAGCTGAAGGGCTCTTGGGTGATGGAAAAAAATATTCCAGGGGCGGTGGATAAGGATATCCGCCCCTGATAACACCGGTGGAAATAATGAACCCCTAGTACAGATACCAGGGCGGCTTGTTAGATCCACCGCCCCTGATAATGATGTACCGTATATATACTTGGGTGCGAGGAGGTCGAAAATTTTCCTAAGTCCTGGCTCCAACATTGCAAAACACGCCGTCAGACTGCCAAAATTTCCCCTCGCCGCCGCCCCCAATGCCGGCTCTACTGCTGCAACCCCGACGCCACCGCGTGCCTCCTCGCCGTCCCCGACGCCGCCTCTGTACACTGCAGCGACTGATTGAAGTTCCCGCGCCGCACGCGCGTTCTCTCCGTCCCCGACGCCACCGCGCGCAAGCTCGCTTGCCATCGCCGACGGTGCTGCGCCTGATCCGACGCCGTGCTGCGCCTCCTCGCCGTCCCCGACCCCGACCCCGACGCCGACTCCGCCACTACTGCGACGACTAATTGAAGTTCCCGTGCGCCGCGCCCGCGTCATCTCCGTCTCCGTCCCCAACGCGCGCAAGCTCGCTTGCCGTCCCCGACTCCGCTATGCCTAATCCGACGCCGCGCTCGTCCTCGCCGTCCCCAACCCCGATCTAGCGCGCGTCCTACTGTGAGCTTAATTGTTTCTTTAAGTGTTTTAGGATACACACTCTACCTGGTATCAATTATCTACAAATCTGTTTCTTGCTTGTGAGCTTGGCTAATTAATTGATAGGTTGTCTTAGCTTCAAGTTACCTACAATTTTGTTTCTTGCTTGTGAGCTTGGCTAAAAATTTGCATATACATCACTTTTCTTGCGTGTAATGTAATCTTATTGTTGGCGTATTAGTTAAAAAAATGGATAAGCATAGTGAACAAGATGCACTGTTCGGTTCCTACGAGGAAGTATTTGGTGTTGATGATGAGCACGATACCTTGCTATCCGACGATGAGGAACAAGACGACTATTTAGTTGACCCCTTTGCCGATGTAGTACAAGCAGACAAAGCTGCGAGAGAGTTGGCAAAAGATCTAAACTATGATCCCAATGCCGAGGTATAGTCATAGTCAATGTGTACTGATTTGTTCATATGTGTGTAGCTTTAGCATAACGTGCTAACTAAAGCTGTGTGATAACCATATGATCTCGTAGGCCACCCAAGAAGGGGATAAAACCATGGGGTTTGTACCGCCACTAGTTTAGATAAGAAAATGCCGAGGTATAGTCATAGTCAATGTGTACTGATTTGTTCATATGTGTGTAGCTTTAGCATAACGTGCTAACTAAAGCTGTGTGATAACCATATGATCTCGTAGGCCACCCAAGAAGGGGATAAAACCATGGGGTTTGTACCGCCACTAGTTTAGATAAGAAAATGCCGAGGTATAGTCATAGTCAATGTGTACTGATTTGTTCATATGTGTGTAGCTTTAGCATAACGTGCTAACTAAAGCTGTGTGATAACCATATGATCTCGTAGGCCACCCAAGAAGGGGATAAAACCATGGGGTTTGTACCGCCACTAGTTTAGATAAGAAAAAGAAACATGGACACCGTAGCAAGAACAAGGTGCCAGATACAATTTACATAGTAAACAAATTGGGCCCCACTGGTCAGCCAATAGACCCTCCATCAGTAACTGCAAAATTCAGCAACACAATAGGAGCTTTAGTGAGTACATGGTTAGATCCATCGATTAAAGATTGGAGGTCGGTGGCAGGTGGGACAAAGATGTTCATTTGGAATGAGTTGCAAAAAGTTTTCCGGTTCCCTAGTGGAATAGTTGCCGATGTAGTACAGGCAGACAAAGCTGCGAGAGTGTTGGCAAAAGATCTAAACTATGATCCCAATGCCGAGGTATAGTCATAGTCAATGTGTACTGATTTGTTCATATGTGTGTAGCTTTAGCATAACATGCTAACTAAAGCTGTGTGATAACCATATGATCTCGTAGGCCACCCAAGAAGGGGATAAAACCATGGGGTTTGTACCGCCACTAGTTTAGATAAGAAAAAGAAACATGGACACCGTAGCAAGAACAAGGTGCCAGATACAATTTACATAGTAAACAAATTGGGCCCCACTGGTCAGCCAATAGACCCTCCATCAGTAACTGCAAAATTCAGCAACACAATAGGAGCTTTAGTGAGTACATGGTTAGATCCATCGATTAAAGATTGGAGGTCGGTGGCAGGCGGGACAAAGACGTTCATTTGGAATGAGTTGCAAAAAGTTTTCCGGTTCCCTAGTGGAACAGAAGACCTCGACCAATCTTTCACGATGAAACAAACAGGTTTATCCTTTCGGCGTTGGAGGTCGGAGTGTTCAGTACTTGTAGCAGGGTCGGACACCTTTCCAAGACTATGGTAAAATCACACAGGCACAGTGGGATGCGTTCGTGGCAGCAAAGACAACCGAAGATGCCCTAGCCCTGAGCAAGCATAATTCTGAGCAGGCAAAGTCCAATCCCTACCCTCACCACTTGGGCACGTCAGGGTACAAGGGGCTGGCAGAAAAAAGAATGAGGCGACAACTAGCGAACACCGGCCCAGATGGTTCAGCGCCGGAAGATCCGTACGACGGCCATGATGAGCGTTCATACAATTGGATCAAGGCGCGAGAGAAGCAAGGTAGGTTTGACAAACCCCTGCGACTGAAGAAGTTGTACGGAAAATTTTGGAGTTCAACAAGCAGAAAAAGGAGGGCAAGTTCATCCCTAATAGGGAGAATGATGCACAAAGCCTCAGCCTAGGCAACAAGGAGCACGGATGTTGCGTGCGAGGCATATCATCTAAGCTAAACTAGAAGGAAGGGTCGCCCGAGACAGGGCTAGATATAAAAGGCATGATCAGTTCAGGGAGATGATCAGAGAAGAAGTCGAGGCCATATTTGCTGAATGGTTTGCTGCGTACTATGTGAATCCAGTGGACCAATTAGAGATAGAGAATGATGAGCCATTATCTGTTGTGTCGTCCCGACAGAAATGGTGCCGAGCATGGTTATCGATCCACTGGATCAAATTTCTTGTCCAACAACGTGCTCATTACTGATTCCTGTGGGCAAGCACGGAAGGGTTGAGGTGGTGGGTGTGACGCGGCTTATGTACGAATATTTTGTATAATTTTACATAGTTTTCATTGATTCTAAGCGTCAACTATATCTTTTACTAACAATTATCACCAATTATTGTGGATTTTGCAATATTGTCTTAGAAATATGCTATATGTGATTTTTATAGGTTTTTGACCAATTTTCGCGAAATTCACAACGATTTACGTTGAGTGAAAAAAGACCGCTAAGATGACATTTATTGAAGATGATGAACAAGGAAGGCTTGGTTAATTCATGCCCCCTCTGTGTTGATCAAGGCTTTCTAATCAGAAGCTTCAAGAAGGTGTCAAGAGCTATAAGGAATTAGAGATAATTACTCGATAAAGACATCAATTTTACCAAAGACTAGAAGATTCCGTCAAATCTCGGCCCATACCGAAGATTCCAGGAGCCCAAGAGTTCGAGAGACCCGTACAAGTATTTCTTATGTGACAAGCAACGTCCAAGCGAAAGACGGAAACAACCGGGCAAAGGAGGAGTCCGGGTCGGCAGACCCAGACCCCCTGGTCGGCCGACCGCCCCCCTTCAGGCATCGTATCGTGTTCTCTTTTCTACCACGCCTCTTCCAGAAGATTCCAAGGAGATAAAGATTACTTGGGTACGAAGGAATTGAAGATAAGGAAGGTTTATCATGAGATCCATCCAAGCTCAAATTAAATCTCGAGATATTCTTAGATTCCAGGACAGCAGCACCTTGCGGGCCCAATTCAGAGACCTAAACGACGTCAAATTGAGAAAGTTTGAATAATAAAGTTGTAGATCTCTTCGAGCTCTACAATTTAGATTCTGAGTTTGCCTTATTCGGAGTCCGGATGACATAGATATGGTCAAAATACGAAAGGTGCAGAAAACAGAAAAGTCCGATTTCGGGGGAAAGAGTCCTACTCCAACTCCAAGCAAGAGAAAGGTGGAGGGCACCCCAAGGCACCTCTAGGGTATAAATACAAACCCTCATGAGACCCCAAGGCCATCCAATTCATTCCAATTCATTATCAAGGTGACACGATGTATAGGGACCACAACTAGAGGAGAGTAGAGGGTCGAATTTCTAGTTTAGGATTAGAGTTCTTCTAGTTCTTAGAGGTGATTAAAGGTCTTGCATGGTGCTCTAATTACCTAGCTCCAGAAGTCTAATTTTTCTTGTTCTAGTTCTAATTATGCTAGTTGATTAGAACATGACATAGATATGGTTATATTCTTATAGCGTTCTTGATCGTTAATCTAGTTTACTAATGATATAGTTGTTTTTCTAGTTCTTGTAATCATGGTGATTAGAGATTCTAGTTGTGCTAATTATGTTATTAGACTATGTGAAGTAATTAGAAGCATGTTCTCTAATTATGTATACCTCTTGAAAGTTTCTCATCGATTACCTGGTTAATAGTAACAGAAGAGCCCGGGGAAAGGTTAAACTGATATAGGTGATTAGATTATTTGATCTTGATTTAATCATGCTAGGAAGTTTATGTTTGATTATTGCTTGTTTACCTTGAGCTACTAGTTATCTCGCTACTCTAATCTTGTTGTGGCGTTTGTTATCTTACATGTTTTGGATCCAATTAGAGTTTGATTAGAATCTAGTTAATACCCTTTGATTAGAGTTCTAGTTCTGTTCTAATTGCTTATCTTATATATATATTAGTATATTTTATGCTTAGTTTAGATTAGTTTAAGGATTGGTTTAGAGTTAGATTATAGCCTCTTTTATACCTTTAGTTTGCATAAACTCTAGTTAATTAGTTTTCAATTAGTTCATTTCCTGGATTGACAAAACTCATGATACTCATCTTGGGGAAATGCTATATACGATACTGTCGCTTGCAGTATAAGGTTTGCCGTGCTTAAGTGCCGTTAACAAGCTTTTCTGGCTCCGTTGCCGGAGAACTAATCAATCGAGTCCTAATTAACTTGAGTTTATGTATATATTTAATTTTGTCTTTTTCTTTTACTACTAGTTTTAATAGATAGTTTGTGTTTGCTAATTATGTGCTAATCTTGTACTAATTGTGTGCCAATTGTTTTTTCTAATTGTCTTCTAATTAGTTAATGTGTTATAATTTTCTAGTTTGTGTTTAAGTCTTTGTGTTTTAATCTTAGTCTCTATTTACTTAGTGTGCTCAGTTATATTCTTATTCTCTAATTGTGTTCCTATGTTCATCGTCCGTTCCTATGTTCATTCATAGTTTAGACTAACCCAGCAACTTTGTTGTTATTAGATTTTTGTTTTTGTGTTTTTCTTAATTTAGCCTTTTATCTTTTATTGTGTGCCTTTTAATTTATTTTAGTTTATCCTATTTTATTTACTTTCTTGTATTTAATTTTATAATTAGTTAGTTTTGTTTAGAATAAGTTTAGCTTTTTTATTAGTTTAATCTTTTATAAACTTTATTAGAATATAGTTCCTCTTTGTATATTTTTCTTTGCCTAACTTTGCAGGAAAAATGGGCTTTGGTCCAATAAAAAAAAAGTTAGGTTAGGAACTCTTTAATAGTAGGTGCTAATGTTGTTAGTGGCCTATGATCCGTTATTGAGTTTTTCTACAGCTATCACGAAGGAGTAACTATGGTGTTAAACGTATGTCTGCGGTGTCAATTAAGTTTTTAAGACTAATGTTCTTTGGAGCTTGTTTGTTCTAAGCTACAGATAATGGAGGCAAAGATGATGAGCCGAGAAGGTTCCGGACGCTAAGGATTGCTTGAGTACAAGGAAGATGAAGATATGGAAGGTTTATCTCAAGACTAATCCAAGCTCCAACCAAATCTTGAGCTACTCTCGAAATTCAGGACAGCAACACCTTGTGGAGCCAATTCGAAGACCTTAACGACGTCAAATGAAGAAAGTCCGAATACCAAAGTTGCATTATTTGGACTTCAGATGAGGAAGTTATGGTCGAAATACTAAAGGGGCAGAGCAAGGGAACTGAATTTCGAGAAAGACAAGAAGTATTCTTCTCCAACACTTATGGTGCACGCAATCATGGCATTCCAAGGAAAAAGACGAAGCCACCATGAAGTCAACATTTGAACTTCACTTCTTCAAAATTAAGGTAATTCTTGTTTTAATCATAAATATAATTAAAGTTTGCTTATGTTTGATTAGAGATGTTTCATAATGATCATTAAAATATTGTTTGGTTGATTGTTATCCTCCCATCGTTTCTTGTGTTTTGTTTTTAGATTTTTGTTAAAACTTTAATTCCCTTAATCCATACCTTAAAAAATCAATTAATAAAAATTGTCTTTATATTAGCTTCTTGTCCTATGATCCATGGCTTGGCAATGCCTAATTCTAGCATGATTACCTGGCCGATTAAAAATTCTTTTCATCCTTTAGATCTTTTTACTTTAATTAGTTGATTGAATCTACTCATGCTTAGAGATGGTTAGGATTTGCTAGTTCGTTCATTCTCAGGTTTAGGGTTTGATATAAATAAAAATATTAAGAGTCAAGGTTTGTGCAAAAGTAGAAGGGAACTGACCACTTAATCCTCCTTGAGTGGTTCGACCTAGGTTTAATTTTTATGTAAATTATTTTTAAAATTTTAAATATGAACATGTGCATGTTTTCATGACTTATTATATGTGCACAATATTATTTTTGAAATTTTAAAATTTCAAAACGTTTGGCCTCTCTAAAAAAGAACCCTTGTTAGAATTTTATCTAAGCCAGTTATATTATTTCTTTCTAAATCATCTCTCTAATTTGGCCAAAAATTATTAGCAACCCATCATTTTGTTTATCCCATGTTTGATTTTATGAATCATGTTCATCTATGATTTATACATGCCTTAGTGTTTTGCTATGTGATTTTAATTTGAATTATAGTTGCCTTTGATTCATGAATCAAATGTTTGTTTAAACCAATCAACCATGTGACTCTACCTTTATCTCTAATCATTGCAATGATAATATTATATTATATACGTATGTGCACTATGAGCTAACCATGTAGAGAAATTCACACCTCATTTGAAACAATGAGACCAATGTGTGAAAGAGTACAAGACAAATTCATGATGATTGATAGGATTTGACAAATTTGAAGACATCATCAGAATTTGCAAAAGTATGATTGAGTTTCAAATTGAAGATTGAGTGGACTGAATGGAAGAGAAATTGAACACAAGAATCAAGCCTATGAGGCTTCAAGATCAACGATGGTGGACTCAAACAATTTTCACAAAGACTCAAGTCCAAAGGGCTAAAGATTGTCAACATCGGGAAAGCTGAAAATAGAAAGATGAAGATATCATCAACATGGAGCTCGACCTCAAGAGGCAAAGATAGAATATTTTCTTATGTTTGGAAAGCCCATGAAGTTCTCTTTCCAACGCAACAAGAATGTCTCAATTTGAAGATTTCTATAAGGAGCAATGTGCAAATCATTAAAGGCTATGCGAGCTGAATTGATGTGTGGACAGAACGCAGTGCTTGAGTAAAATGGGCATAACTCCTTCATACGGAATCGGATTTTGATGCATAAGTACTTGTTGGAAAGATAATTCGAGAGGATATCCAATGGATCTATTGTTTTAGGTATGTTTTGTTCGATACCAATGAGATTTATCATGAGGAAAGAGGTAGTAGCAACAATGGTGATGTCTACTTGAGGATGATGATGGCAACAACAATGAAGAAGGCTTGGACAATGCTTCTATGGGATTTTCATTATCAAGTTCAGTTGTAAGGAGCTTCAAGGACATTGGCACATGGACACACAAGCAGAGGATTGTGCACACAAGTGATGCTATGATCAAGACACGATGAAACTGCATAATTGTTGACGTCTCTTAGCGTAACAGATTTTACTCCGCAAGCGCACGGAGATTCGCTGTAGCTTTTTCACTCAGAGTATTCCGAGTATCGTAAAAATTGACAGAGAAGCATGGGCAAATTGGTGGAATGAAATGTCGAACCTTCAAGCAGTACTATAACTTAGATAAAATACCAGCTAATCATACAACGGGGGTAAGATATAAAGATAGTGTATGGTGGGAAGAGTAAAACGTGGACTAAAGAAGCCTAACACTTAGGTAGTTACCTGGGAGGACAACGAGTGAGATTATATTTCCAAACTCTACTACTTAACCGCTGCAGAGGAGTATTCGCGGTTGAACTAAGTTAACTGGATACAAGCTAGGATCTTGCGTTGAGCGAAATTCTGGCGCCTCGAGGGGTCAAGAGGTAGATAGTAGACCTCCAAAGGAGACCCGGTTAACGCCTACGGGCTTACCGAACGACGGGGTGGATTACTGCGACCTCTAGAGCTGTCACATAAAGAGGCTACCGACCAGATCTGCGTGGGTAAGATGGCACGCTATACTAATGTTCAAGTGAGAACTTGAACACTAAAGCTCTTCCTTGATCAGAGGGTGAGAGCTAACTTAATCTTAGATCAAAAGCCTAAGACAAGCTTATAGCACCGGCAAGTCTAACAAGATTCAGATAACTTAAGAACAATACAAACCTAAGCCTTGGATCTAGTGTGCAATAAAGGTACACCACACTAGGCAAGCGTTAAGAAGTAAAGTAAAGTATAATAGAAGATAGATCAATGATAAGTATTATACTGGAGTAACGAGTACAAAAGATAGAAAGATACAAGAGCTTTACCAAGACTCGAAGAAGACTCCGGAATCCCTAAGGCAAAAGCTCAGACTCAACTCTAACTCCCAGGACTAACCCAGTGATACAAGACTAAGCGATAGTGTGAGCTACTCAACTTCCACACTCTACAAGTGAAGCCTAAGGGGGTATTTATAGCTTCTAAGGTCGGTGAGGCAGTTGTAGAGGCGGTTACAACCGGAAGGCGCCGAGGTGGGGCCGGGCGGCTCCACCTAAGCCGGGCGGCCCAGGTGGCCGTCGGATCCACCGCCTTTCTCCATCTTGTGGCTCATATGACCTCCCCAAGTCGGTTGCATGGCGGTTATGGCGGTTAGAAGTGTGCTTTTCCCTCAACCGTTGATCTTCACTTGTGTTTCTTCCTTAGCCGCAGGATTGAAGTGCCCAGGATTGCTGACTTCACCAATCCAAGTGTTGGATCGGTGATGTGGCAAGCCTTCCGGTACTTGACGTGGTGCATTCGGCATTTGGACTTCACAAGTGTGTTGACACGTCACTTAAGCACATGCAGGTCGAAGATGAGCTGATTTGGCTCCTGAGTCAGGCCGGGCGGCTTGGCATGGTGTCGGGCGGCCTGGCTTGGAGCCGGGCGACCTGGCCCACTGGCCAGTGACCCTGTGACTTAGCCAAATTTGCCTGTTTTCTGCTGATCTTTGTACCTACAATCAAATATTCAACACAACTTGTGGAAATGTGTTAGTAGCACAGGTTTATCCATACTTTGGCATGTTTTTCTCCATGTTCATGGATAGTTGACGGTCATTGGTAGTGCAATAACGACCGTCAACACCCCCCAAGCTTAGACCTTTGCTCGTCCTCGAGTAAAGCCAAGATGGGTTATGGATCAGGAGTTGCTGCAATATCGATGCTCATGAATAGGAGTTATGCACAGACGACACCCATGCTCTTACATCGAACCATAGTGTATGCAATGATCACTCTCACTCATACCTGTGGTGCATCTTTTTGTCTTACCATGTCTTGGGCGGTTGAGAGGAAGAACGACTTAGCTTCAGGTTCTGCTCCAAGCATGTCTTTTGGGATTCAGATCTCAGGTGTTTTTAAAGATTTTTCAAAAGAAAACAAGTTTCCCCAAAGGTACTCTTGATCGCTCAAAGTGTATCCTCACCATTTGAAGCCAAGAGCATGGCTAAGAACTTCCTATACTAAGTCTTATGTGGAGCTCAGGGTCATGGAAGAACTTAGCTTACTTAAATTGTTTGTTTTGCAAAGCCAAAGATTGGACCAAAGAAATGTACTACATCATCTAGCCTTGTTCATTGTTGGAGCTTTATTTGGTGGATGGATGGATGAATCTCCTTGTTTCCTTTCCTTCTCCTTTTAGATTGCTAGGTATGAGTATGGAGTCTTTTTGAATTTTTCTCTCCTTTTGCCTTGCTTGACTAGCATGTTTTTCTTTTTCTCATATTTTTACCATGCTTGACTAGCATGCTTTTCTTTTTCTCATATTTTTGTTGGCTCCATACTCTACCTCTTTTTGATTGGAAGGAGTAAGGCTAAGGGTAGTATTTTGGAGATATATGGATGCATACCTAGGATAGGTAAATGCATTTGTGGTGGTGGATTTTTGCTCCAACAATTCACAAGATAGAGATGATTCCATTCTAAGAGACTCAAAATTTGACAAAGCTCAAAACAACTTTAAGTAGCTTAAACAAGCTAGGCACAGATATTTCAGTGTATTTGGCTCTGGTAGGTATTTAAAACCGATTGGGGAACTTCATTTCATTTTTCAAAAGAATAAACCTGAGATGTTTATCTTACTAAGGATATGTGGAGAAAACCTAGTGCTTAGCCATATCATTTCTCACAACAACTTAGACAAGGTTATGCAAATGGCATCCACCAAGTACAAGATCAAAATTTCAACTTATACACACAAGCTCGAAATTAAGCTAAGTGTAAAATGTGCATAAACAACTAAGCATGGACATAATAGAGCAACTATTCATCATTTCCACATGAAGAATATATGCATCAAAGTTGGGAGTTGTTTTTATTGACACTTTTTTTAGATAAAGCAATAAAAAGGAAAAAAAACATTACTGAAAGTACTTACCTCGGTAGGACTGTGATGCTGCTGCTCGGTCGGACGGGGTACTGCTGGTACTGGTAGGACGGGTGATGCTGCTGCTTGGTCGGACAGGGGTACTGCTGGTGCACATGGGAGGAGACAAGGACAAGAGACGGGGACACCTTACTCCGAGGAGACACAGGCGCGAGGAGGCATGCTCATAACGGTCTACCATCCCCCCAAGCTTCAATGAAGCTAGTGGTTTTGGTAGTAGTAGTAGTTGTAGAAGTTCTGAGCATTGAGGAAGCCGGCTCCAACTTGCTCGTTCAGGTTCTGGAGCATTTCCGTGTTGGTTTGGAGCCGTTGACCCATCTCTTCCGTGCGTTGGTAGATGTCACCTACCTGCTGATACAGCCTCTGGTCGTACTGGCCTAAGTTCATCCCCCCCATTGCGGAGTTGATGTCGGCCATGTCAGGTGTGTGGTGCCGGGCTGAAGCAGAGTAACTAGGTCTCTACTTAGCATACGTGATGCACTACCGCCTCCGTAGTATTGTGTACTATGGGAAGGCTGGTAGGAACTCTCACCACCGATACTGGAGAAGTACCAGGATGGCTCAGATGGTATGGAAGCGTGGATGGGTTCCTCAGAATCCTCTCCTCGGGCTTTGCGGTGTGACTCCTCCGCTCGCCGTCTCTGGGCTCTGGTCATGACGCCGCCGATGCTTTGGCGTGGTGCCTCCACATCTAGCTGCATGGTTAGGCTCCTGATGGTGTACATGTCGAACTGCGGTGCTAGAAGTGACAACTCAAGACTATGCCCGAACCAAGTCATGATCAGTTTCCCAGTTTCGGCATCTCGCTTCATGAAATGTGCCTGGACAAAGTGCTGCTCCCCCACATAGTGTGATGTGTCGTCAGGAAGGTAGTCAAGTTGAGCATTCTCTAGGAGGCCCAAGTTGGCTGCTATCCTAGTGAGAAAGGAAGTGATGCTTATAGGGGTGTTGGTCGCTCTCATACCCATCCAGTGGTGGACAATGTCGAGGACCGGAGCATAGCGCTTCTTTTTTACCATGGCATAGAGGCATTTGAGGTTTTCGTTGGGTGCACAACGAACCTCGCCTCTTGGAAAGACGATGAGCGAGACCCAGTGAGCTAAGAGTCTCAGAGTGGGATTGTGAATTTTGGTGGTACTGTGTTTCCCCTTCCCGTACTCTCCACATATTTCTACCCAAAAAGATTTCATGTCATACCCGGCTGGGTCACTCAACGAACAGTTGGAGTGGAAGCCCAGGAGGTCGGCAAACTGCCGCGGTAGACAGAGAATTTAGTGTTGAACAGGCGGAAATTTATAAATGTACCTGTTGTATGCTTATCCATGCGGAGAGTCATCAGGAACTCTTGTGTGAGAAGAACGGATCCTTCCTCTGTAATGTTAGCGAAATCCGACCAACCCACATAATCAAAGGCTTTAATGAACGGGTCCAACATACCTATCTCGACGAGGAAGAAGGCGTTGAAGCTCTTGGTCCTCCAAAAGGTCTTGGTGGTAAGGGCTTGTAACACCTGAGCTTCCTGATCGCCTTGGATGTTGATATCCTGCAGGTTCATCAGTCGCTGCGGTTGTTGCTGAGAAGAAACTCCTTCATCTTGCTCTTGGTCCTGGCGGCTACGTCTACCGCTGACAGACATCCTGTCGGACACTGCGGGAGTCCTGTCGGATGCTGCTGGGGTCCTAGAGCTTCCGCTTTGTGAACGAGAGCGCGAGCGCTCGTCCGACGAAGACGGGAACTTCAGGTGCAGTCCCTTCCCTATGTTGCTCAGGGCCTTCTTCGCTTTCCTGAAGAAAGAAGACATCCTGCAAAAATAGACAATATACTACACAAGGGACAAAGCAGACACAAATATTAGCGTTAGCGGTTAGTCGTCCAGAAGTCAGTCGTCCAAGAGTTAATCGTCCTTGCGGGGCAGAGCCTCCACAAAACGTCCAAAAACCGAGGGTGTAGCACTTATTTTATTGGGCAAAATTTTAACCAAGTGCTGGAATTAAACTAAGTGCTAAACCATTGCTTAAGAGAATGATTAGAGGGGAGAAAGAGAATGAGCGGTGCAAGGAGCAAGTGCATGCATGCACTTGTATTCTGGGGCCAGGCGGCGTCAGTGGAGGCCGGGCGGCGCCAGTAGGTGGCTGGGCGGCCTAGGGGCTATGCCCATAGCCTGGTTGGTGTTGTGCACGCGAGGACGGGACGGCAACGGTGCAGAAGGAGCGGGCGGCGTCGGTGCGCAGGGGCCGGGCGGCCCCAGCTGGAGCCGGGCAGCCTGGTGGAGTGCGCTGAAGAGGGAGCAGGGGGCCGGCCGCCTTGTGCGAGGGGCCGGGCGGCACTGGCGCGGTGGCTTAGCCACTTGGCCGTGCACGGGCGCAAAAGAGGGACAAAAGGGGCCGGCCGGCCCCTGGTGGGGCCGGGCGGCTCCAACTTTTTTTTTTCGCAAAATTAGAACTAGCTAAATGCAAACTTGAAACAAAAATTTTGATGAAATTTAAACATGCAGTGGTGAAATTCAAAGTAAGATGCATGAAAGATAGGAAAATTGTAACGCGGAAAATTAAATATCTAGTGGAGGATAAGGCCAGTTTACCTTCTGGCGAGGGCAAGTCATACCTTTGGTTTGATGTCAGCGCTCGATGGAGATTTAGTGGCCGTCTGTGCTGCAACTTTTGCTCGCCAAACCTTCTTGGTTGCCACAGCCTTTTGTTTCTGAGTTTTAGTCTTCTTTTCTGGCTGGGCTTTTGGCGTTTCCTCTTTCTTCCGCCATTCTTGAGATGTGTTCGTTGCCTTGGCGGTGACCTTTGTCTCAGAAGCTTTGCCTCCTGAGTCCTTTGTCAGCGGCTGGGCCAGTGAGGCACGTCTCAGTGACTCGGCTCTGCGATCGGCTTTGAGCTTGCAGGCTTCCCCATCGTACAGGAGCTTTTCCATGGCTACGAGGAGAGAGTCCATTTTCGGCTTGCTTGGCGAAAGCTCGATCTTCTCTCTTGGTGTTTTCCAGGGTGCCTGACACTTAAATTTGTAAGTTTTTACCTATCGGCACTGTTTGACCTTTGGTTTGAAGGCGAACGTCTCCCGTCTGCCATTGATGTTGAGGTGGACTTCTCCAGCTCCAACATCAATGTTGGCCTCAGCGGTGCTTAGGAATAGTCGCCCAAGAATGAGCGGCGTCTTCGTGTCTACCTCCATATCTAGCACCACAAAATCCACCAGGATGGCGAAGTTTCAGATTTTCACCGGGACGTCTTCGGCGATCCCGACGGGCTAGCCAATCGATTGATCCGCTAGCTGCAGGCACATAGCAGTAGGGGCAAGTGTAGTATGCATAAGTTTATCAAAGACTACCTTTGGCATGACGCTGACGTTTGCTCCTAGATCACAGAGAGTTTGATCAAAATTCTGGGTTCCGATTGAGCATGATATGGAGGGGTTCCCAGGATCCTTCTTCTTTTCAGGCGGCCGGTTGAGTATAGCAGCGCTACACTCCTCCGTGAGGTGCACAACTTCGGTCGATGGCAGCGGCTTTTTGTGAGAGCCAATGGACCGGCCTCATTGCTCTCCTGGTGTGATGAGTGATTGTCAACGAGCTCAAGCCCTCCGATGGACTGGAGGCCCTCCGATGGACTGGAGGTAGAGAAGACGAAGACCTCGATGGACTGAGGCAAAAGTCCTCCAATGGACCGGAGGCAATGCTCGGCGTCGGTCGGCCATGGAAGCTCGGTACACGGAGGGGCGGTTCGGCAACGGTGGTGTAAGCCCTCCGATGGACCGCGAGGCGACTCCGATGGACTGGAGAAGCCGGGTGCCACTGTGGTGCTCCAACCCGAGTGCATGGCGTGAAGGCGTGCGAGGGAGGCTTTGGCGGCTTCGGCTCAAAACCGCCACCCAATTTCAAATGACTTGGTGGGTTGGACTCCGACTCGCCAAGAATAGAAGATTGGGCCAAGACCTGGCCTAGGAAGCCCGCAGAATAAAGTTTTCTGGTTTCTGACTTCAAAACCGGGGGAAGCTTCCGGACTACTGGCTACGTGGCGCACATCCAAGCGAGGCGGAGAAACCGAAGATGATCAAGACGTCATCGTAGTCGTCCGATTGTATCTTTTCGGTTTGGCCCCCTCCGGGCATTTTTAGAGTCGGGGTCTTAATGTAATTGTGTCGTTTAGGGCCTAGGGTATAAATAGACTTGAGAGGCTCCCTTGGAGCTGATCTTGGCAGCCACAAACCCTAGGTTTTCCCTAACCCTAGCAGCCATGGTCCAAAGAGAGAAAAGAGAGGAGATTAGCTAGGAGATGAGTGCCTAGTTTAGTCTAATCTTATCATTAGTGGGAGGATGAAGGGAGGTAGGCTCTAGGGAACTTTTGTAATCTGATTTCATAAATTAATCCAAGGTTTCTTGTTGAGAAATTCCATGTTCTAGAGCAGCAATTTCGTCCCTCCCTCTTTGCCCCCCTTTCTAGTCTTTTTTTTTGTCCCGTTTCTTGGATTTTGGCTCATTTTGTGTTGTCCAAGTTTGAGACCTTTCTTTTGCTTGTATTTTGCCTTGCTAGGATGTGGTGCATCTCACTAGCCAAGTGCTAGAATCATTCAACCACGAGCAAGGGCCGTTCTTGACGTTTCTAGGTTTTTCGGGTTCAACTCACCTACCTCACGAGATCTACAATTCCCGTGCAACCTTTGATCTTTTCAAGTGGATCTTTTGAGGTTTGCTAGGGAAGGTACTTAGGATCATCCATGCAAATTTTCGTGAAGTTTCGTTGAGATTTGACCCGGTTTTGATTTGGTTTTTGGAGTGCCCGCATGCAGTTTTTAGGTTGCAGTTTTTTTGGTCTAGCGCGATACATGGACAGGACTGTCCGGTCCCTTGTCCGAACCCCTAAGACCTGACTGTCCGGTCTTCTAGCGTTGAAACCTGCAGCGTGTTCTCTTCTCTGTTCTCTGGCAGATCATTTGTCCGATCTTTTGTCCGGTTTCTCAAACCTGATTGTCCGGTCTATAGATTTAGGTGTGTTCTCTTCTTGATCTTGGTAAGTTTGTCCGGTCAGGTCCGCTGCTTAAGACCTGACTGTCCGGTCTGTGTTCCTCTTTTCTGAGTTTGCGTTTTGGTGTTCTTTTGTCTCCCTTTTGTCCGTTTTAGTGTCTAGTTATTTCAGCTTGTGTGATGTGCTCAGTTTTGGGTGGTTTTGGTGTTCTCTTTGCTTGTTTTTCAAGGTGTTAGTGAGTCCTAGGGTTGGTAGCTTTTCTTGCTATGCAACCTTTCTCACTTAGTAGGAGTTTTGTTTGCGTTAGTTTTATTGTTTGTGATCTAGTTAGCGTGTGTCGGTCGTTTTTGTTTGTACTTGGTTGCGTGACACTCACCGCTAGCCCATACTCATCACTCACTATTTTTCAGTGAGACGCACTTAGGTGTGGAGTGGCTAAGTGAGTGACTCGTAGCTAAAGGCGATCTTTTTGTGTATATTCTGTTAGACATAGTGTCTCAGCCTGGTTAGTGTAGCTTATGCTTCCGCTTTGCACCCGATACGTATCTGTTCAGTGGACGGTATCGGTTGTGCGTGTGTTTTCGTGAAGAGCACACTTTGGGGGTTTGAGTTTGAGTTTTTCAAGTGCTCCTATTTACCCCCCCTCTAGTCGCACGTCTCGGTCCTACAAGTGGTATCAGAGCCGGTTAGGTTTCCTATACCTTAACCGGTGACGAAACCGTAGTGACGATGACTTACTCCGGGAAAATTCCCGTCCTTGGCTCCGATGGTTATCCCTACTGGAAAGGTAGGATGGAGGCGTTCCTTGTTAGCCAGAGTCAGGACATATGGGATGCTACTCAGAGTACGACTTTTGTGGTGCTTCCAGTCGCTGAGCGTACTACGCAGGATATCGTGGCTCAGCATGAGGCGAATGCCAAGGCTGTTAACTTTCTCTTCTCCGGGCTTGGTCCCATGGATTATGAGAGAGTGAGTCACCTTAAGACTGCGCGTGAGATATGGTCACTGCTTAGTGCACACCATGAGGGTACTGCGACAATTAAGGCTAGACTCGTGGAGACTTACCGGCGCGAATATGAGAATTTCTCCAGAAGCCGGGAGAGTCAGTAGACGACTTGTTTGGTCGTTTTCAGTCGATCATCAACAAGTTGCGTGTTAACTCTGCCCCCGCTGCCCTCCCATATACCGATCATCAGCAGGCTGTCAAGTTGTTGTATGCCTTAGACAGAAAAATATGGGAGATCAAGGTGAACTCAATCATTGAGTCGGCAGGGTATGATACGATTGGAGTAGAGGCGCTCTATAGTAAGCTCAAGGCCACCGAGGTAGATTACAAGATGAGGGATTCCCTCGCTTGTACAGGTTCTAAGAGTCTGGCCTTGGCTACTCCCTCTAGTGAGTCTGTCACTAACCCCGTGTTACACAACTTCTCGTTTTCTGCTTTGATGTCTGTTACAGAGGAGCAGCTAGCGACACTTGGGGATGACGAGTTGTGTCTGGTGTCTAGTCGCTTTCAGCGTGCCTATGACAACCGGATGAGCAAGAAGAGGGGCGAGCGGCCCAAGTGCTTTGAGTGCGGAGATGTCGGCCACTTCATCGCCGAATGCCCCAACAAAAACGACTACTACAAGAAGGGCAAGAGCTACTCCCGCGACTCCGACAAGTACCACTCCGGCAAGCCAAGCTTTGACAAGCACCGCTCCAGCAAGCATGGCTCCGGCAAGCGCTCCTTCGGCAAGAAGAACTTCCAGAAGGCTTTCAAGAGCTACCAGAAGGACAACCGGAAGCGGGACAAGGCCTTCTTCGCCGAGATCGGGTTCTGCAGCAGCGGATCTTCTTCCTTTTCGTCCTCGAGCTCAAGCGATGAGGAGATCACGTACAGGAAGGACAAGAGGAACGATCAAGGCGGTCCAGCTGGCTTGTGCTTCGTCTCCACCAAGTCCAGGCGGAAGAACAAGGACAAGAGGAGCTCGGTTTGCTCCATGGCGCTTGAGGACAAGGAGAACAAGGATGACGGCAGCAACTCTTCTTCCGATGATGAGGTAACTCCTGAGCAAGCCGAAATCCTTGAGATGCTAGAGCAGAACAGCCGGGAACTTAAGGCCCAGGATAAGATGCTGGAGAAGGCAGCTAAGAAGCTGCAGAAGTTGAAAGCCCAACTCGCTGAGGCTTTAGAGGAGAATGAGAGGTTGAGGAGTGTGAGACCCCAACCCAGTGAGATTGAGTGCCCTACCTGCGAGTCTTTCATGACGGAGCTTGGTGACCAGAGAGATAGGTATGCCAAGCGGGTAGAGGAGATAGATGAGCTGAAGGCTGAGCTGGGCAAACTCCAGTCCACACTGGATGAGCCTACTTTGAGTGGAGAGCTTGAGTGTGAGTCTTGCCCCTGTCTAGCTAGAGAGCTAGCTGGTCTGAAGGAGAAGTTTGAGGGGCAGCTCATGGAGCTTGAGGAGCTTAGGGCTAGACCTACGCTTTTGGGTGAATGTATGGTCTGTCCTACTTTGAGAGGTGAGTTAGAGCAGTTGAGAGCTGACTTAGAGGTGCTTTCAGCACCTAGTGATACTTGTGAGAACTGCCTAACTCTTAGGATGCAGCTGGTGGATAGGGATGCCACCATTAGGAAGTTGGAGAAAGCTGTTGTGGTTCCCTCCCTAGACTGTGATACCTGTGCTGCCCAGACTGTGATTCTGGAGGATCTGAGGGAGGAGATGTTGTCTTTGCAAGATAACAACAACAGGTTGAGAGAGGTGCTCAGTTGGGTATATGCGAGGCAACCTCAACTAGAGATGATCATAGAGAGCACCAAAAGAGCTGAGGGTGAGACAAGTGGTGTTGGGTTTGGAGAGTGCAGCATTTCGAGTGAGAAGAGTGCCCCAATTAAGGTCAAGACTGCACCTACCCAGCCAGGAGAGACTGTTGATGGGGTTTACCATGAGCCACCTAAGGCTGCCCCAAAGAAGCAGTACTGGACACCCAAACCTTCTAAGGCTAAGCTGGACAAGATTGTTGAGGAAGAGCTTAAGCCCAAGGGGAAGAAGCCAGTCCAGCAGCCTGAGCCACCCAAGGTCACACCACCTAAGCCCAAGTCCCAGCCTAACCCAGTTCCTAGGAGGCCTGTCCACCACTGTGAGTTTTGCCAGCGGAATGGCCACCTAGAGGAGTTTTGCTTCAGGAGGAAGCGGGTTGAGAGGCAGGAGAGAGCTTGGGGGAACCAGGATCAGTTCTACCAGGGTGGTAGGCAACATCCTCCCCACCGTGGTGAGATGAGAGACCGCTTTGCCGGTGGTGAGAGAGGAGGCGGCTTTCAGGCTCGTGCTCCTGGTGGTGAGAGACGCTTTACCAGCCGAGCTCCTAGTCGTTTTCAGCGCGGCTATGGACCTCGTGACCGAGGCTTTGAGAGAGCTTTCGAGGGTTCACGCTTTGGAGATCGTGGTTACCCTGATCGTCGTGATGATTTCTTTGATTGTGCTTACCCCACTTTTGAGCAGATGGCTCGGCACTGGTACAGCAGTTTTGGGACTAACCCCAGTGCCGGACCGTTTGCTCACCGTCGCTTTACTTGACTTTGCAGGATCGAGGTATGGAGGACGTGTGGATCATGGACTCCGGTTGCTCTAGGCACATGACAGGGCACCGCAAGTGGTTCTCCAGCCTCAACCCTGTAAGCACCAAGGAGTACATCACTTTCGGGGACAATGGTCAAGGTAAAGTGATGGGTGTTGGTTCTGTTTCGCTCTCCGCCAAGCTTTCCCTGAGAGAAGTTGCTTTTGTCCGGAATTTGGGGTTCAATTTGGTTTCTGTGTCGCAACTTCTCGATGAAGGATTTGAGGTTCGTTTTAAGAAAGGTGCGTGCTGCGTTCTTGATGCTGAGGAGACCCTTGTTTGCTCTTTGCTACCTTTTGGTCAGGTTTTTAGGGTCGACCTCACATCTGTTTCTGGCCCTGCGCGCTGTTTGGTTGCTAGTCCTTCTGCTGATATATGGAAGTGGCATAGGAGACTTGGTCATTTGAGCTTTGATCTGCTAGTCAGGTTAAGTTCAATGGGCCTAATCCGAGGATTGCCCAAATTGAGAGCTGAGAAGGACTTAGTTTGCCACCCCTGTCGTCATGGCAAGATGGTTGCCGCCTCTCACATTCCTGTGTCTCAGGTTATGACCTCCTATCCGGGTGAGCTACTCCATATGGATACAGTAGGTCCCGCTCGGGTAGCGTCAATCAGTGGGAAGTGGTACGTGCTTGTCGTTGTGGACGATTTTTCGCGGTTCTCGTGGGTATTTTTCATGGAGTTTAAGGATGAGGTGTTTGGTTTTGTTCGGGATCTGGTACTGAGGTTGAGAAACGAGAGTCATAAGGCCATGAGGGCTATCCGCAGTGACAATGGCGGAGAATTCAGAAACTCTCGTTTTGAAAACTTCTGTCGTGACCTAGGTCTTGAACACCAGTTTTCTTCTCCATATACCCCTCCGCAGAATGGTGTTTTGGAACGCAAGAACCGCACACTTGTTGAGATGGCACGGACGATGCTCGATGAGCATAGGACTCCAAGGCGCTTTTGGGCTGAGGCAGTGAATACGGCCTGTTACATTGCAAACCGAATCTTCTTGCGAGCTTTCCTTGGGAAGACCTCGTATGAACTTCGGTTTGGTAAGCAGCCCAGCGTCAAGCATTTGCGAGCGTTTGGCTGCAGGTGCTTTGTGCTTAAGAAGGCGGGGCATTTGGACAAGTTTGAGTCTCGTTGTTTGGATGGGATTTTTCTGGGGTATGCTTCTAATTCTAGGGCTTTTCGTGTGTGGATTTTAGAGGCCAAGCAAGTTGTTGAGACTTGTGAGGTTTCTTTTGATGAGACTATGCCCTGCACAACCCCTGCCTTTGAGCTTTCAGGTGATGATGAAGAAGGCACTTCCATTTTTGAGGATGAGGAAGGTGTGGTTAATGATGGTGATGCAGGAGCCACTGCACCGGCTGCAGCTCCTACCCCCTCTGCTACGAGTTCAGATGATGAAGGAGGACCCCTGCCCACAGTTTCCTCCTCACTCCCCCGACAGCAAGCTCAAGCAGAGGCTGGACCCGCTGAGGACGTAGGGGAGGTGACTTCCGAGATTGTTCCATCTCGGCAAGTCCAGCGGGATCACCCTCCACACAGGATGATTGGAGACATTCACCAGCGTGTCACACGCTCTTCGGTTAACTCTCTAGCCTTTTTCTTCCACTCTGCATACGTTGCTTCTTTTGAGCCCCGGGATGTGTCACATGCATTATCTGATCCTAACTGGGTGAACGCCATGCATGAGGAGTTGGAGAACTTTGAGAGAAACCATGTCTGGGATTTAGTTGAACCTCCACCAAACTGTCGCCCTATAGGTACCAAGTGGGTTTTCAAGAACAAACAGGGTGAGGATGGGATGGTTGTGAGGAACAAAGCGAGATTGGTAGCCCAGGGTTTCTGTCAGAAGGAGGGGATAGATTATGAGGAGACCTTTGCCCCTGTAGCTCGTTTGGAAGCCATTAGGATTTTGCTTGCCTTTGCGGCCTCTAAAGGCTTCAAACTGCAGCAAATGGATGTCAAGTCTGCTTTCCTGAACGGGTTCATAGAGGAGGAGGTATATGTGAGACAACCTCCTGGCTTTGAGAGTGCTAGATTTCCAGACCGGGTGTATAAGTTGAGGAAAGCCCTTTATGGTCTGAAGCAAGCTCCTAGAGCTTGGTATGCTAGGTTGAAGAGTTTCTTGCTCAAGTCTGGGTTTGTGATGGGTTCAGTAGACAAGACCTTGTTTTTGTTGAGTCGTGGCGGTGACACCCTGATAGTTCAGATATATGTTGATGACATAATCTTTGGTGGTTCATCTCACGCTTTGGTGTCTAGTTTTGCTGAACAGATGAGCAGGGAATTTGAGATGAGTCTCATGGGTGAGCTCCAGTTCTTCCTCGGACTGCAGATCAAGCAAGGCCCTGAAGGAACCTTTGTCCATCAAGCAAAGTACACAAGAGACATACTCAAGAAGTTTGACATGGGGGATTCTAAACCCATGACAACTCCTATGAGTACAAACACGGCACTTGATGCTGATGAAGATGGGGAGGCGGTGGACCAGAAGGAATTTCGAGGGATGATCGGCTCACTTCTGTACCTGACGGCGACCAGGCCGGACATTCAGTTCGCGGTTTGCCTTTGTGCGCGTTACCAGGCGTCCCCTAGGACTTCTCACCGTCAAGCGGTGAAGCGCATTTTCAGGTATCTGAAATTCACTCCTGAGCTTGGTCTTTGGTACTCCTCAGGTTCTTCTCTTTTTCTTAGAGGGTTCTCAGATGCTGACCATGCTGGCTGCCGGATTGACCGCAAGTCAACCTCCGGCACATGCCAACTCTTAGGAACCTCTCTTGTCTCTTGGTCCTCCCGCAAGCAAGCTAGTGTATCCTTGTCTACCACAGAAGCAGAGTACATAGCTGCTGCTAGCTGCTGCTCCCAGCTTTTATGGATGAAAGCCACCCTTAGTGATTTCGGCCTTAGGTTTGGAAAAATCCCTCTTCTAGTGGACTCTACGTCTGCTATTTCTGTAGCTAAGAACTCCGTCTTGCACTCCAGAACCAAACACATAGACGTGAGGTTTCACTTTCTAAGAGATCACTATGAGAAGGGGGACATAGACTTAGTGCATGTAGCTTCTGAAAACCAGTTGGCCGATATCTTTACCAAGCCCCTAGAGTTTGGCGCTTTTGTGCGCTTGAGAGGTGAGCTTGGAGTGTGCTATCCCTTTTAGTCAGGGATATTACGCTATTCCTTTTAGTAAGGAATAGCTTCCATAATCTAGAATTTGCTTTTATCTGCCTTTTATTTCTCTTTGCTTCTTTTGCATGTTGTATCATATCATGCATTGCACTGTATCATATGCATTTTCACTTCACTAGCATTAGAGCTCTTTTGAGATGATGAGTTAGTACTTGCTTGTGCTGGATTGTACAGTTGCATGCTTGATCATGGTTGGCTAAGCTCTCTTGAGTCTGTTGAATACTAGTTGTGAGCTAAGTCATTTTATTCTTTGCAAATCAAAAACCATGATCACCACTTGTTTTGGCTACCTAGCATGTGTAGGATTGTTGAATGCTATGCTATCTTTTCATACCTGGATATGCTAGTTGTATGCCTTTGCTAAGTTAATGCCTAAGCTTTTATGACACCTTGCTTAAATTGAAATCTGAATCAAAATGCTTACAAGTGGTGTCTTATATGATAAATTGAGAAAGATCCAGGTGGGTTTGCTTGTCACACTGATCTAGTTCGAGACAGCTTGCCTTTGCACTTTGGCATGAACTTGGACTAGACTGTGTATGACCAAAACCTTGTCTTAAGCTTCTGATGGTTATATAACCTAGGCTTGGCATTGGTTGGTAAGAAGTGGCAAAAGATAAGTAAATAACCCCTGGCACAAAAAGAACTTGCTTATGAATACAAATGTCTAAATCTGAAATTTGCAAGTCTCTAAGATGCTTATGGCTAGTTGTATATGCTTTGGTTGAGAGTAGCACACCTTGTATGCATTGCTAGCATCCTGCTGCTCATGTCTATCTTGCTAGGTGCTATTCATGTCGGTGATGCTTTCTTTTCGATAACCCTGAAAAATAAGCTTGTTCTTGACATGTGTAAGATAGATTCATTTGAGCTTGTTATATGCTTCCTTGCCTGTTCTGTATGCTAGAACTTGTGATTACTAGCTTTCCATCCCTTCTGAGCTCTTTCAGTTACACTCCTTGCATTTCATGGCATACTTTGAGGGGGAGTTTTCTAGTTCAGGGGGAGTTGAGTTCAAAGAACCCTTGATGTGTCCATTGTCAACAAGGGGGAGAAATTTGGGGAGAAATTAGTGTACTTTCAAAGGGAGAAGTCTTAAAATATGGACAAAGGGGGAGAACTCATGAGAGTTTTAGTTGAGGGGAGCTTTGCATTCATTTTGCATTTGTGAGGATGCATTTCAAGGGGAGTTTGAGCTTTTAGCATGCTCTTTGCATCGGTGCGTTGAGCCTTTTGCCTCTGTCTTGAGGAGCCGATGCTTTGCTTCTTTTTGCTTTAAGTTGCATTGTGTTTTGCTTTTGTTGGGTTTTGGGCAGCTTGAGCATTTCTTTTATTTTCTTTCTTTTTCGGTTTTACGCTTTTCTCTTGTTTTTGATCCATTTCAGGTTACAGGTTGAAGGTGTTGACAATGCACTCATCAAGGGGGAGATTGAGAGCCAATGGACCGGCCTCATTGCTCTCCTGGTGTGATGAGTGATTGTCAACGAGCTCAAGCCCTCCGATGGACTGGAGGCCCTCCGATGGACGAGGTAGAGAAGACGAAGACCTCGATGGACTGAGGCAAAAGTCCTCCAATGGACCGGAGGCAATGCTCGGCGTCGGTCGGCCATGGAAGCTCGGTACACGGAGGGGCGGTTCGGCAACGGTGGTGTAAGCCCTCCGATGGACCGCGAGGCGACTCCGATGGACTGGAGAAGCCGGGTGCCACTGTGGTGCTCCAACCCGAGTGCATGGCGTGAAGGCGTGCGAGGGAGGCTTTGGCGGCTTCGGCTCAAAACCGCCACCCAATTTCAAATGACTTGGTGGGTTGGACTCCGACTCGCCAAGAATAGAAGATTGGGCCAAGACCTGGCCCAGGAAGCCCGCAGAATAAAGTTTTCTGGTTTCTGACTTCAAAACCGGGGGAAGCTTCCGGACTACTGGCTACGTGGCGCACATCCAAGCGAGGCGGAGAAACCGAAGATGATCAAGACGTCATCGTAGTCGTCCGATTGTATCTTTTCGGTTTGGCCCCCTCCGGGCATTTTTAGAGTCGGGGTCTTAATGTAATTGTGTCGTTTAGGGCCTAGGGTATAAATAGACTTGAGAGGCTCCCTTGGAGCTGATCTTGGCAGCCACAAACCCTAGGTTTTCCCTAACCCTAGCAGCCATGGTCCAAAGAGAGAAAAGAAAGGAGATTAGCTAGGAGATGAGTGCCTAGTTTAGTCTAATCTTATCATTAGTGGGAGGATGAAGGGAGGTAGGCTCTAGGGAACTTTTGTAATCTGATTTCATAAATTAATCCAAGGTTTCTTGTTGAGAAATTCCATGTTCTAGAGCAGCAATTTCGTCCCTCCCTCTTTGCCCCCCTTTCTAGTCTTTTTTTTTGTCCCGTTTCTTGGATTTTGGCTCATTTTGTGTTGTCCAAGTTTGAGACCTTTCTTTTGCTTGTATTTTGCCTTGCTAGGATGTGGTGCATCTCACTAGCCAAGTGCTAGAATCATTCAACCACGAGCAAGGGCCGTTCTTGACGTTTCTAGGTTTTTCGGGTTCAACTCACCTACCTCACGAGATCTACAATTCCCGTGCAACCTTTGATCTTTTCAAGTGGATCTTTTGAGGTTTGCTAGGGAAGGTACTTAGGATCATCCATGCAAATTTTCGTGAAGTTTCGTTGAGATTTGACCCGGTTTTGATTTGGTTTTTGGAGTGCCCGCATGCAGTTTTTAGGTTGCAGTTTTTTTGGTCTAGCGCGATACATGGACAGGACTGTCCGGTCCCTTGTCCGAACCCCTAAGATCTGACTGTCCGGTCTTCTAGCGCTGAAACCTGCAGCGTGTTCTCTTCTCTGTTCTCTGGCAGATCATTTGTCCGATCTTTTGTCCGGTTTCTTAAACCTGATTGTCCGGTCTATAGATTTAGGTGTGTTCTCTTCTTGATCTTGGTAAGTTTGTCCGGTCAGGTCCGCTGCTTAAGACCTGACTGTCCGGTCTGTGTTCCTCTTTTCTGAGTTTGCGTTTTGGTGTTCTTTTGTCTCCCTTTTGTCCGTTTTAGTGTCTAGTTATTTCAGCTTGTGTGGTGTGCTCAGTTTTGGGTGGTTTTGGTGTTCTCTTTGCTTGTTTTTCAAGGTGTTAGTGAGTCCTAGGGTTGGTAGCTTTTCTTGCTATGCAACCTTTCTCACTTAGTAGGAGTTTTGTTTGCGTTAGTTTTATTGTTTGTGATCTAGTTAGCGTGTGTCGGTCGTTTTTGTTTGTACTTGGTTGCGTGACACTCACCGCTAGCCCATACTCATCACTCACTATTTTTCAGTGAGACGCACTTAGGTGTGGAGTGGCTAAGTGAGTGACTCGTAGCTAAAGGCGATCTTTTTGTGTATATTCTGTTAGACATAGTGTCTCAGCCTGGTTAGTGTAGCTTATGCTTCCGCTTTGCACCCGATACGTATCTGTTCAGTGGACGGTATCGGTTGTGCGTGTGTTTTCGTGAAGAGCACACTTTGGGGGTTTGAGTTTGAGTTTTTCAAGTGCTCCTATTCACCCCCCCTCTAGTCGCACGTCTCGGTCCTACATTTTGTTGTTGAGGATGTCCTTCAGGTACTTAGCATATGTAGGCACCTGCATCGCATCTAGCAATGGGATATTGACATATAATTTCTTGATTACCTCAACAAATTTGCCGAACTGATCATCGACCGAGGCCTTTTTCTGCCTTTGAGGAAAAGGGAGCACTGTGCTGTCATAAAACTCATGCGGAGCTGACTTTGGTGCTTCCTTTACCGGTGATGGTTCACGATCCACCTCATCTTCCTCCTCTGGTACGGCCCGCTTTCCCTGTTCTTTTCCTGCAGCTCTAGGATGTGGGGGGTCTTGTGTAGACCTTCCACCCCTAGTGGTTACATCATCTATATGTTCCTTCGGGGGTGGCTCGAGCTGTCCCGGTAGCTTCCCCGAAGTAGGACTAGGTAGAGCGGCGGCAAGCTGAGCTATCTGAGTTTCTAGCATTTTATTAAAGCTCAGCTGGTTCTTCATGGCACTATTCAAAGTTTCCAATTGATTTGACAAAGATTCAAGAACTCTATCATTCGCATGGAACTTCTTACTAATGCTATCGTTCATAGCTTTTTGATCGAAAGGATTTTTATTAAACTGCTGAGAACTGTTAGAAGACATACCTTGACCAGCGAAAGGTAAGTTGGGTCATGAATTCCAACCTGGTTGAGGACGAGGCCTGTTGCTGAAGCTATTGTTGTTGATGAAGTTGATGTCCTCCAATCCATTTTCGGGGCAGCTATTCCCCGTGTGGCTGGTATTCCCATAATGCTCGCAAGTCATGTGAGAATCCAGTGCCTGGACTGGCACAGCTTCAGGAGCGCCCTCCAGCTTTTTTAGCACAAGGTCCATCTTGGCGGCAAGCATGTCGGAGCCGTCAATGTGGTGGACTCCACGGGGCTTATTGTTCGCCCTCTCCTCTCTCCATCCTTGGTTGCTTGCCATCTTCTCAATGAGAGTGCAAGCAGCGGCAACGCTCAAGGACAAGAATGATCCTCCAGTGGCTGCATCGAGGTGTTCTTGCGCGGACCGGTGTAGTCCATGGAAGAAATTTTGGATTATCAACCACTGTTCTATACCATGGTGGGGGCAGGCGGCGATGTACTCTTGTAGTCTCTCCTATGCCTCCGCCACAGACTCATCAGCAAGCTGCTTGAAGCTCGAGATTCGGTTCCTCAATGAGCTTGTCTTCCCCAGAGGAAAGTACTTTGCAAGGAAGGCATTGGAGCATGCCTCCCAGGTCGTCAAGTTCTTGCGGTTCAGGTAGAACCACTATTTTGCCTTCCTAATCAGAGAGAATGGGAAGAGGCGAAGCCGAACAGCATCGGTGGTTGCACCCTTGATAGTGAAAGTGCTGCATATCTCCAGGAATTGCTGGAGATGGCTATTTGCATCCTCCGATGCCAATCCACAGAATGGGCTAGCTTGGACCATGTGGATGACACCTGGCTTGAGCTCGAATCCATCTCCAATAGTCACACTTGGCCACGTAGGGATGTTGTTGCTGGATGGGACAGAGAACTCGCGAATGGTCCTCTCAGCCATATGTGTCGTGTCGGTTGTGCTTGATGATCCAAACTCCAGTGTAGCTGGCACAGGCCTCTACCCGTGGTTCGTCTTCTGACGGACTCTCCTTCTGAGCAGCGACTCCGGATTGTTGTGAAAATTTGCCGGTAGGTCAAAACTGGTCGTACACTTCTCTGTCACCCAACAATAAAGTAGACAGAGGCAAATAAGCCCGCTAAGAAATAGCGGTATGTTATCAGGTTATAAGTACCTAGGTTCGAACAAATCAAACTTCTATTGCCAATTGCTTCCCCGGCAACGGCACCAAAAAAAGCTTGTTGACGTCTCTTAGCATAACAGATTTAACTCCGCAAGCGCACGGAGATTCGCTGTAGCTTTTTCACTCAGAGTATTCCGAGTATCGTAAAAATCCACAGGGAAGTAAGGGCGAATAGGTGGAATGAAATGTCGAACCTTCAAGCAGTACTATAACTTAGATAAAATACTAGCTAATCTTACAACGGGGGTAAGATATAAAGATAGTGTATGGTGGGAAGAGTAAAACAGGGACTAAAGAAGCATAACACTTAGGTAGTTGCCTGGGAGGACAACGAGTGAGATTAGATTTCTAAACTCTACTACTTAACCGCTGCAGAGGAGTATTCGCGGTTGAACTAAGTTAACTGGATACAAGCTAGGATCTTGCGTCGAGCGAAATTCCGGCGCCTCGAGGGGTCAAGGGGTAGATAGTAAACCTCCGAAGGAGACCCGGCTAACGCCTACGGGCTTACCGAACGACGGGGTGGATTACTGAGACCTCTAGACCTGTCACCTAGAGAGGCTACCGACCAGATCTGCGTGGGTAAGATGGCACGCTATACTAATGTTCAAGTGAGAACTTGAACACTAAAGCTCTTCCTTGATCAGAGGGTGAGAGCTAACTTAATCTTAGATCAAAAGCCTAAGACAAGCTTATAGCACCGGCAAGTCTAACAAGATTTAGATAACTTAAGAACAACACAAACTTAAGCCTTGGATCTAGTGTGCAATAAAGGTACACCACACTAGGCAAGCGTTAAGAAGTAAAGTAAAGTATAACAGAAAATAGATCAATGATAAGTATTATACTGGAGTAACAAGTACAAAAGATAGAAAGATACAAGAGCTTTACCGAGACTCGAAGAAGACTCCGGAATCCCTAAGGCAAAAGCTCAGACTCAACTCTAACTCCCAAGACTAACCTAGTGATACAAGACTAAGCGATAATGTGAGCTACTCAACTTCCACACTCTACAAGTGAAGCCTAGGTGGGTATTTATAGCTTCTAAGGTTGGTGAGGCAGTTGGAGAGCCAGTTACAATCGGAAGGCACCGAGGTGGGGCCGGGCGGCCCGGGTGGCCGTCGGATCCACCTCCTTTCTCCATCTTGTGGCTCATATTACCTCCCCAAGTCGGTTGCATGGCGGTTAGAAGTGTGCTTTTCCCTCAACCGTTGATCTTCACTTGTGTTTTTTCTTTAGCCGCAGGATTGAAGTGCCCAAGATTGCTGACTTCACTGATCCAAGTGTTGGATCGGTGATGTGGCAAGCCTTCCGGTACTCGACGTGGTGCATTCGGCATTTGGACTTCACAAGTGTGTTGACACGTCACTTAAGCACATGCACGTCACTTAATTACACATTCTCATACACCCATTAGGTTTTTATTTTTCTTGTATTAAAGATTAACTAGGCCACGAGTTAAAAATCATTGGGAATATTATTAGATTATGGTAAATTGCTTCTACTCTTGACCATTATCTCGAGAGTAGTATGTGCACTTGAATTGTTTTGCGAAGAATTATTTAATGATAAAGAAAATTGAAGGAATATCTGGTAACATATTTCTAACGCCTTTTCTTTTCATTTTAAATTCTGCAATTATTAGCTATATCTATCAATTTGGTATTCTCTTTGTGTTTCTCTTATTTGTTGTGTGTTAGTTTAGATTTATAGTGTGATTAATGCTACAATCATAACTAATTAATGATAACAATGTTTTAAAAAAAATAATGAAAGTTGCCGCTTTATCTTTATCATGCTTTGGTTTTGATTAGTTAAATTGGCGGGCTCTCATAATACATGTTTAATTGAATCGGCCAACAATTTTGTGATTGATTATGTTTATTCATAGAGACACATATGATTTAATTTTTGTGAGGTTTAGTCTTTATTATGATCATCTCCTTGTTTATTTTTACTGCTTATAAATGCCGTGATTAACTTTATTGGATTATCTTGCAATAGCCATTTCTACCAGAACCATATATTTTAAACCTTAGATTTATCAAATTTGTTTTTCAAATGAGTTGAATCAAGACTGTGATCTAGGGTACGAGACTTAGAAACTGGTCATTCATTTTTGCGTATCTTTTCTTTGCTAGTCTTTTTTGTCCATGCATTGTGTCTCTCTGCATTGGAGAGTTCAAACTTTGCTGGATATCCATCCTTAAATCAAGATTATCTTTTTGTGTATCCTCCTTGACCACAACCTATTATTTTCTAGAGTATTTAAGAGATTAAATATTATTCTTTTTATTAGACAGTTCTATCCTCTGAGCTAAATTGTTTTAGATATATACTCAAGGGCGAGGGTGAGTATTATTCAAGAGTGGGGATGGAGAGCTACCTTGTTATACGCTATGTGATTTTATTTATAGAGAGAGATTTTTGAGGGGGAAAAGCAAAAAAAATAAAAAAAAAATAAAAAGAGACTAAGTGGGTGCCCAAAAGAAAAAAAAAGAGTTGCCCCTCAATAATCTTCTAAGTGTTTTTAAGAATTTTATATATAGTTGATCTTTAGTATTAATAAGGGATATTCTGTTTATATATACTCTAGAAAATATTCTAACCATGTGCAATCCGATAGCAATGACTTCATTTGTGCCTTGAGATCATCCATGGACACTTGCACATGTCCACTCTTCTAAATGTGTGTTCCATCCTTTCTCTCTCAACATTATTTTTATTCCATGACCTTTTTGACAAGTCTCAATAAAACCAGTAGATTTCTTTCTTGGTTTGACAATATTTTGAAAACAAATTTAGGATTAGGATCCATACCAAGCTCCAGATAAACTTCCACCTTTTATATGTATGTTTATTGAATACCATTTAGATATTGAGAGACTGGAGAGCTGAGTGTGTTTCTTTGGCTTTGCAAGAACTGTTCTCTTAATGTTTGATTATCTTTTTCAAAAACATATTGCTAAAATAAAGAGATGTGTCATTGATAAATTTGAACCCTTACTAATTCTTTTGTTGTGGGATGAGCTTAATTGAATATCTTTTCTTTTCATGATTTGCTGGTTTACACTAAAATTTTGAGAGAGCTTGTGAGTTTGACTAATTAAGATTAAGGTATGAAAAAGTTAATGTAGAGCAACGCTGATTCTTGACCTAAGCTTAAGGCATGTTGTGGGGATGTTGTTGACGCGGCTTATGTACGAATATTTTGTATCATTTTACATAGTTTTTCATTTATTCTAAGCGTCAACTATATCTTTTACTAACAATTATCACCGATTATTGTGGATTTTACAATATTATCTTGGAAATATGTTATACGTGATTTTTACAGGTTTTTGACCAATTTTCGCGAAATTCACAACGATCTACGTCGAGTGAGAAAAGACTGCTAAAATAACATTTATCGAAGATGATGAACAAGGAAGGCTTGGTTAATTCATGCCCCCTCTCTGTTGATCAAGGCTTTCTAATCAGAAGCTTCGAGAAGGTATCAAGAGCTACAAGGAATTAGAAATAATTACTCGATAAAGACATCAATTTTATCAAAGACTAGAAGATTCCATCAAATCTCGACCCATAGCAAAGATTCTAAAAGGCTAAGAATCCGAGAGGCCCCGTCCAAGTATTTCTTAGGTGACAAGCAACGTTCCCGCGAAAAATGGAAACAACCGGGCAAAGGAGGAGTCCGGGTCGGCCGACCCAGGCCCCCCCGGGTCGGCCGACCGCCCCCTTTAGGTGCCGTATCGTGTTCTCTTTTCTACCACGCCTCTTTCAGAAGATTCCAAAGAGATAAGGATTAATTGGGTATAAAAAAATTGAAGATAACGAAGGTTTATCACGAGATCCATCCAAGCTCAAATTAAATCAAAAAATATTCTCGGATTCCAGGACAACAGCACCTTCGGACCCAATTCAGAGAACTAAACTATGTCAAATGGAGAAAGTGTGAATACCAAAGGTGTAGATCTCTTTGAGCTCTATAATTTAGAGTCCGAGTTTGCCTTATTTGGAGTCCAGATGATAGAGATATCGTCGAAATACGAAAGGTACAGAAAATAGGAAAGTCTGATTTCGGGGGAAACAAGAGTCCTACTCCAACTCTAGGCAAGAGAAAGGTAGAGGGCGCCCCAAGACACCTCCGGGATATAAATACAAACCCCCATGAGACCCCCAAGGCCATCCAATTCATTCCAATTCATTATCAAGGCGACACGATGTAGAGGGACCACAACTAGAGAAGAGTAGATGGTCGAGTTTCTAGTCTAGGATTGGAGTTTTTTAATTCTTAGAGTTGATCAGAGGCCTTGCATGGTGCTCTAATTACCTAGCTACAGAGGTCTAATTGTATCGTCAAGGGAAGGTATGATCATGGTTGTAAGTATGATACAATTTAGTAATACAATTTATTAATAAAGCATTGTTGTTGTCTAATTATTATTTTTTTTATTCAAATTATGCTTGTTCTAGCTCTAATTAGATTTAGATCTAGATGCTTGTTGATTAGAACATGTCATTAAAGGTTTCATTCTTCTAGCGTTCTTGATCAATAGTCTAGTTTACTAATGATATAGTTATGTTTTTAGTTCTTGTAATCATGGTGATTAGAGGTTCTAGTTGTGCTAATTATGCTATTAGACTATGTGAAGTAATTAGAAGCATGTTCTCTAATTATGTATGCCTGTTGAAAGTTTCTCGTCGATTTACTGGTTACCAGTGACAGTAGAGCCTAGGGAAAGGTTAAACTGATATAGGGGATTAGATTGTTTGATCTTGATTAATCATGCTATGAAGTTTATGCTTGATCATTGCTTGTTTACCTGGAGCTACTAGTTGTCTCGCTACTCTAATCTTGTTGTGGCGCCCGTTATCTTACATATCTTAGATCCAATTAGAGCTTAATTAGAATCTAGTTAATACCTTTTGATTAGAGTTTTAGTTCTGTTCTAATTGCTTATTGACGGGGGAGAATACAAAACCCCCAGAGGAAAGAAGCCCAAGAAAGGCCTGCACAGGCCCAGATCGAAGGCCCGCGGCCTTACCCAACGCACAGCGACCGGGGGAGTGAGCCGATCCGACCCTCGCCCCGTACGCTCGTACGGGACGGAGGCGGCCGACCTTCCCACGAGGCAGCCGATCCTCAGATCAAGGCTCGGGCGAGGCGGAGAATCCCGACCGATGCCGCGCCCAACGTTGGGACCCACCGGCGTGCGGCCCACGACCAGGCAGCGAAAAGTCCACTCGTGGGCCCGGATGATGGGACGACACGCTGCCCTCCTGCGCCCACGCTTGCTACGACGGAACGGCGTCACGCTGCCACCGCCTGCCAGGCGCATGGCTGCACGCGAACTCTTTGCGACAAGATGTGCCATCAACCACTTGATGCCGCTCGCCTGGAACACCCCGCCACGACGGGGCTAGGGGGTGACGCTGGATATAGGTCGACCCTATAAAACGAGATACCGAGCAGGGTGTGGCGAGGCCGGCAAAACAGAACAAGCGCAAGAGACAGAACTGCCAAGCCCCGCCTCATACAGACTTACGAAGCAGAAGGCAACCGACCGACCTTCACCCCTCGGCGGGGCGCGATGATGCATGAGGCGCCGTTACGGACAGACGGAACGACTCGGCAGCAACGCTCCGTAGCCGGATAATCCGCCACCTAACACCATGCCCGTCTGACACCAAGAGCTAAAGAAAGGAGGCCAGGACGGACCGGACGGAACACCCTCCCCATGCGGTTCTCTGACTCCATGAGAATAGAAGCATTAGCAGGTACACTGAACCCCCGGCACAGCTCAGCTACAGGATCCCGGACAGACGACCTCGTCGCGCGTGACAAAGGTGTGCTAGGAACGCACGGGCTTCTGACAGGACTCTTGTAGTAAGGGGACCCACGTGTCAGGGTCCCCCCTCCCCTTTGTATCCCTTCTTCTTTTCCCTGGAACTGTAAGCTCCCCCTTGAACTATAAAAGGAGGGGAAGCACTCACGAGTAAGGGCAGGATAGCAGAAGCACACAAAGAGCACAGAGGCCAAGTAATAGGGAGACCCTCTCCGCTGCGCTTGCGCCCACTGTAACTCCTCCACGCACCTCGTAATACAAGAAACACACTCCACTGGATGTAGGGATTCATCCCGAACCAGTATAAACCTTCGAGTCTACCGGCTCACCATTCGGAGTGAGTCCGTGCTGACATCCCCCACTGAACAACAAATCTACTGCTTGTGTCACCCCGGTTCCAAGAACCACGATAGTTGGCGCGCCAGGTAGGGGATCTTCAGCGCGCCTAAGCGACATCATCGCTCCGATGGCATCATCATCCACCTCCATCGGCAACAAGGTCCTCGCACTAGGGAGCCGCATCACCTTCGGCACCTTCACCTTCGTTGCCACCGCCACCGGCGAGCTCCGCCTCATCGACCCTACTCCATCCATCGACGCCCTCACTCAGGGCATGGATGACCTCCAAATCGTGGACGCTCCGCGTGACCCGACGATGGGAGAAGCTGTGCACTCGACGCCCGCCGACCTCAACATGGAGGCGCTCGCCGACCGCGCCAACGCGCTCCTCCGCTCGACCTCCACTTGTGAGAATCGCGATCAAGTGCTCTATGAACTCGCGAACGTGGTAACCCAGCTGCATGGGAACCCACCGCTGCCGTCCATGGCGGCGCTCCAAGGCATTGCCCCGGACTCGCCCCTCACAGCGAGGACGGAAGGACCCATACGCCCCGCGCCTGCCAGAACCAAGGCAGATAAGCGAAGGTTGAAGTGACGCACCGCTGCGCTCAAGCGCCACCCCGAGGCGCGCATCGCAATCCATGAGGACGGGACGCCTCGTCAATCAACCCTCGTGGCCATGGCGGGCCACTACCCGACGTCCGTCCATGACCTCCTGGAAGATGTTTCCAGCAGCGGGTCCGTCTCCAGCTCGGACAAAAACCACCCCGCCGCGATCGGAAGGGCATGCCTCGTGGCAACCGCTCCCATAGGCGGAGATGCTGGAGGTCAAAAGACCCCCAGCCAAGAGGTGGAGTACCAACGTGAACGACAGGCGTGCACCCTCGCGCGCGAAAACGAGCTCCGCCAGAAGGAGAAGGAGATCGATGACCTCGAACATAGGCTCGAGGAGCTCCACAATGAGGTGGGGCGGCGCCAGCATAAGGGCGAAGGGCCCCGCGGGCGCCACGTCTACAACCAGCTCCTTCAAGGGAGCGACGGGACACCATATTTCCCGCGCCTCGATCAAAATATCGCCGCCACCGCCATGATGCTCCAGGCAATCCCGGAGCCCAGCGAGCCTGCCGCCAAGGCCACGCTCCAAAACCTTCGCAGCCTCGTGCAAAGGGCAGCGGTGCAGCATGCCGAGTTGGCAAATCAGCCAACAGCGGATACGGATGCACGCACCACGCGGACGGCGACCACACAGGGTAATGGGGGCACGGGCGTCCGCGAGACCCGTCAAGGATCGCCTGGGCGACAAGCGTGACGCCCGCGACACCCTCAATGCTCGCTGAAGGGAGCGAGACAACATCGCACACTCGCGCACCCCGGACGCAAGACGCGAGAAGGGATCCGATCCAACTGGACCAGGACCACGCGCTTTCGGGAGCGGAATCCGCGAAGCGCAGTTCCCCTCATGAGTGCGCGTACCCACTAACCTCACCAGGTACGACGGGTCCACGAACCCGGCCGTATGGCTCGAGGATTACCGACTCGCCTGCCGGCTAGCAGGGATCAGGGATGATTTTCTGATCATCCAGTATCTCCCCATCTACCTCGGGGACGCGCCTCGAGCATGGCTCGAGCACTTGCCCGAGGACACCATCCACAATTGGGAAAGCCTCAAGAAGGTCTTTGTAGGGAACTTCTAGGGGACGTACAAGCGTCCCGGGAGCTCTTGGGACCTCAAGAACTGCACCCAGAAGTCCGAAGAAAGTCTCCGGGACTACATCCAGAGATTCTCTCAGAAGAGGAACGAGCTCCCGGACATCACTAACACCGACGTCGTCAGTGCCTTCACATACGGCACTACGAACGAGGCGCTCGTCCACGAGCTCGGTCGTGGGCGCCCCAAGACAACGGCCGATCTCCTTGACATCGCCACCAAGTTTGCCGATGGTGAGGACGCGGTCGGCGCCATCTTCCACAAGGGAAGAACCTCCCGTGATGACGGGGAGGGAACAAGCGGTGCCAAAAAAGATCGGCACGAGCGCCGCGGCAAGCGCTAGAGGGACGAAAGGCATCAGAGGGACGAGCGCCCACACCACGGGAGAAATGAAGTCGCTGCAGCCGACCGACCTCCCAAGCCTCCGGCCAAGTCCAGCAACGAGCACTTCCAAAAGCTCATGGACGGGCCGTGCCAGAACCATGGGTTCCCGGTGCGTCACAAGCTCCAGGAATGCGAACTCCTCAAGCGCTTCGTCGGCAACCCTTCGCAGAAGAAGGCAAAGACGGAGGAGGCCGCCCAGATGGCGGAGAAAAAGGACGACGCCGAGGCATTCCCTGAGACGACGGGATGCCTCATGATCTTCGGGGGGCCAGAGTCCTACGGCGACAAGCGCAAGCTCAAGCTCGCGAACCGCGAGGTAAATGCCGTAAATCCCGCCGTCCCTGAATACCTCCGATGGTCGAAAGAGCCGATCACCTTCGATCGACGCGACCATCCGAACAAAGTCCCGCACCCCGGGACCTACCCGCTCGTCGTGGAACCAATCATCGGCCCCAAGCGCCTCACAAGGGTGCTCATGGACGGCGGAAGCGGCCTCAACATCATGTATGTTGAGACGCTCGACACGATGGGAATCCCCAGGACAAGCCTGCGGCCCAGTCACGCCCCGTTCCACGGCATCATACCAGGCCAGCAGGCCTACCCCCTCGGGCAGATCACGCTGCCCATCACGTTCGGCGACCCTTCGAACTTCCGCACAGAGCGATTGCAGTTCGAAGTAGTCGACTTCGCGGGGTCATACCACGCGATTTTGGGACGACCATGTTACGCCAAGTTCATGGCCATCCCAAATTACACATATCTCAAGCTAAAGATGCCCAGTCCGCACGGGGTCATCACTGTAGGATCTTCCTTCAAAGAAGCCTACAAGTGTGAGCGGGCCAACTGTGAGCTTGCCGCGTCCCTCGTGGCATCCAAGGAGATTTCCGACCTCAAAAAGGTCATGTCAACGGGTGCCCCCGATGCAACCAAAGAAACACCCCCAGACGTCCCCGAGACGTCCAAAGCTGGGAGAGGCACCTTCAAGCCCTCTGAGGACACGAAGGAGGTGCCGCTCGACCCTGCCGACCCTTCCAAGAAGGTCAGGATCGGGGCTGCGCTTTCCCAGAAATAGGAAAGCGCGCTCGTCGACTTCCTCCGAGCCAACCGGGACGTCTTCGCTTGGAAGCCTGCCGACATGCCAGGAATCCCCCGGGAGGTCGCCGAGCACTCCCTAAACATCCGACCGACCGCAAGACCGGTCGCCCAACGCCTTCGCCGATTCGATGAGGAGAAGCGTAAGGCTATAGGGGAGGAGATCACTAAGCTTTTAGCCGCATGATTCATAAAAGAAGTGCAACACCCAAAGTGGGTTGCCAATCCTGTAATGGTTAAAAAGAAGAATGGGAAGTGGAGGATGTGTGTCGACTACACGAGCCTGAACAAGGCATGTCCAAAGGACCCTTTCCCTCTACCTCGCATTGACCAAGTGGTCGACTCTACCGCAGGTTGTGAGTTGCTATCCTTTTTGGACGCATACTCCGGCTACCACCAAATCGCGATGAAAGAAAGCGAATACTCCGGCTACCACCAAATCGCGATGAAAGAAAGCGACCAGCTCGCCACTTCTTTCATCACTCGCTTCGGTCCCTTCTATTTCGTATCCATGCCATTCGGCTTAAAGAATGCGGGAGCAACATACCAGCGATGCATGCTCCTGTGTTTCGTCGATCAGGTAGGACGAAATGTGGAGGTCTACGTCGACGACATAGTCCTAAAGACCAAGGAATCCGATGGTCTCATAGCCGACCTTGAGGAAACCTTCGCGAACCTCTGCAGGTTCCGGATTAAACTCAACCCCGAAAAATGCTTTTTGGGGGTCCCCAAGGGCAAACTCCTGGGCTTCATGGTCTCCGAAAGGGGAATCGAGGCTAACCAGGAAAAAATCGATGCCATTCAAAGAATGGGCCCCATTCGAAACCTGAAGGGAGTCCAATGACTGGTATGATGCGTTGCCTCGCTCAGCCGCTTTATATCCAGGCTCGAAGAACGAGGGATGCCGCTCTATAAGCTGCTAAGAAAGGGAGACCGCTTCTCCTGGACCCTGGAGGCCCAAGCAGCCCTGGACAAAATCAAGACTTTTCTCACAACTCCCCCGGTGTTGGTCGCACCCGACCTAACAGAGACGCTGCTTTTGTGCGCCGCCGCCACCACACAAGTGGTCAGCGCGGCCCTGGTCGTAAAGCGAGCGGAAGAGGGCCGAGCGCTCAAAGTACAGAGGCCCGTCTACTTCGTCAGCGAGGTTTTAACCGAGTTCAAGGCTCAGTACCCGCAAGTACAGAAGCTCCTCTATGCGGTGCTCATCGCCAAGAGGAAGCTTAACCATTACTTCGACCGCCACCCGGTGACGGTCATCTCCACTGCCCCTTTGGGCGAGATCGTCCGTAACCATGACGCGACAGGACGCATCGCAAAATGGGCACTCGAGCTCAACGAGCTCGACATTACCTACCTGCCAAGAACTGCGATCAAATCGCAGGCCTTGGCAGATTTCGTCGCCGAATGGACCGAAGCACAAGAACCACTGCCAGTCGAGGATCCGGAGTACTGGATCATGTACTTCGACGGGTCCTATCTCAAGACCGACAGCGGGGCAGGCATTGTCCTCATTTCCCCGCAGGGACATAGGCTGCGGTACACCATACGCCTCCACTTCCCATCCACCAACAACGTGGCCGAATACGAGGCCCTGGTAAACGGGCTCCGTATAGCAGCAGATGTGGGGGCAAGGCGCCTCCTCGTGTGAGGAGACTCAAAGCTCGTGGTCGACCAGGTCATGAAGGTGGCTGAGCCTCGCGACCCCAGGATGTGTGCCTACTATAAAGAGGTACGCAAGCTGGAAGAAAAATTTAAAGGCTTCGAGCTCGAGCACAACTATCGACGCTTCAACGAGGAAGCCGACCGACTCTCAACCATAGCGTCCGGTCGGGAACCCGTTCCAGACGGAGTCTTCACCTTCGACCTTTATAAACCTTCCGTCATGACCGAATCGTCGGACGAGGAACCAACGGCAATTCCCCCCGACCCTGCCACACAGGCTCGGGGGCTGGTAGCTGTAGTCGGGGGTCCAGACTGGCGTCTCCCCATCATGAACCGACTCTCTGACAACAACCTACCCGAGGACGCGACCGAGGCCAGACGCGTGGCCCACAGAGCAAAGTCCTTCGTTATTGTTAATGGAGAGCTCTACAAAAAGAGCGCCTCCGGGATCAAACAGAGGTGCATCCCCACTGATGAGGGGAAGCAGATCCTGGCCGAAATCCATGGAGGCGTCTACGGGCACCACGCGGCCCCAAGGGCACTGGTAGGAAAGGCTTTCCGGCAAGGTTTCTTCTGGCCGACAGCCATGGCTGACGCCGAGCAGGTCGTGCGAACCTGCGAAGGATGCCAATTTTTTGCCAGGCAGATTCACATACCTGCGCAGGCACTCCAAACTATCCCCATCACGTGGCCCTTTGCGGTCTGGGGCCTGGATATGGTTGGACCTCTCAAAAAAGCGCCCGGGGGCCGCACCCACGCCAACCTGGCTAGTGATGGTCGGCCCAACCTTCAAAAGGTCAAACGGATAGGCCTTCCGGAGGGGGTGGCGCCAAGAATCCCATTCGAAACTGGGTGCTCAGAAAACTCTCCTAAAAACCTGACGATGGGCTTAAAAGGCAAAACCTGTGCAATACCCATAACGGCTTCACACACACGAGTCCCTGACAACCCCCGAGCGATTCCTCACGAAATCACTCGGGGGCTCAGGGGCTACATCCCACGGATGCGCTTGCGCGCCTTCCCCAAGAGTGAGCCTCCGACCAACCACAAAAGGATTGATCGAAGGCTCGGGGGCTACATCCCACGGATGTGCTTGTGCGCCTCCCCCTAGAGTGAGCCTCCGACCAACCACAAAAGGATTGATCGAAGGCTCGGGGGCTACTGACGGGGGAGAATACAAAACCCCCAGAGGAAAGAAGCCCAAGAAAGGCCTGCACAGGCCCAGATCGAAGGCCCACGGCCTTACCCAATGCCAGCGACCGGGGAAGTGAGCCGATCCGACCCTCGCCCCGTACGCTCGTACGGGACGGAGGCGGCCGACCTTCCCATGAGGCGGCCGATCCTCAGATCAAGGCTCGAGCGAGGCGGAGAATCCTGACCGATGCCGCGCCCAACGTTGGGACCCACCGGTGTGCGGCCCACGACCAGGCAGCGAAAAGTCCACTCGTGGGCCCGGATGATGGGACGACACGCTGCCCTCCTGCGCCCACGCCTGCTACGACGGAACGGCGTCACGCTGCCACCGCCTGCCAGGCGCATGCCTGCACGCGAACTCTTTGCGACAAGATGTGCCATCAACTACTTGACGCCGCTCGCCTAGAACACCCCGCCATGACGGGGCTAGGGGGTGACGCCGGATATAGGTCGACCCTATAAATCGAGATACCTAGCAGGGTGTGGCGAGGTCGGCAAAACTGAACAAGCGCAAGAGACAGAACTACCAAGCCCCGCCATGTACAGACTTACGAAGGATAATCCGCCACCTAACACCACGCCCATCTGACGCCAAGAGCTAAAGAAAGGAGGCCAGGACGGACAGGACGGAACACCCTCCCCATGCGGCTCTCTGACTCCATGAGAATGGAAGCATTCGCAGGTACACCGAACCCCCGGCACAGCTCAGCTACAGGATCCCGGATAGACAACCTCATCGCGTGTGACAAAGGTGTGCCAGGAACGCACGGGCTTCTGACAGGACTCTTGTAGCAAGGGGACGCACATGTCAGGGTCCCCCCTCCCCTTTGTATCCCTTCTTCTTTTCCCTGGAACTGTAAGCTCCCCCCTTGAACTATAAAAGGAGGGGAAGCACTCACGAGTAAGGGCAGGATAGCAGAAGCACACAAAGAGCACAGAGGCCAAGTAACAGGGAGACCCTCTCCGCTGCGCTTGCGCCCACTGTAACTCCTCCACACACCTCGTAATACAAGAAACACACTCCACTGGACGTAGGGATTCATCCCGAACCAGTATAACCTTCAAGTCTGAGAGCTAATGGACCGGCCTCATTGCTCTCTTGGTGTGATGAGTGATTGTCAACGAGCTCAAGCCCTCCGATGGACTGGAGGCCCTCCGATGGACTGGAGGTAGACGATGAAGACATCGATGGACTGAGGCAAAAGCCCTCCAATGGACCGGAGGCAATGCTCGGCGCCGGTCAGCCATGGGAGCTCGGTACACAGAGGGGCGGTTCGGCAACGGCTGTGTAAGCCCTCCGATGGACCGCGAGGCAACTCCGATGGACTGGAGAAGCCGGGTGCCACCGTGGTGCTCCAATCTGAGTGCATGGCGCGAAGGCGTGCGAGGGAGGCTTTGGCGGCTTTGGCTCAAAACTGCCACCCAAGTTCAAATGACTTGGTGGGTTGGGCTCCGACTCGCCAAGATAGAAGATTGGGCCAAGACCCGGCCCAGGAAGCCCGCAGAATAAAGTTTCCCGGTTACTGACTTCAAAATCGGGGGAAGCTTCCGGACTACTGGCTACGTGGCGCACATCCAAGCGAGGCATGGAGAAGAAGAAGATCAAGCCATCATCGTAGTCGTCCGATTGTATCTTTTCGGTTTGGCCCCCTCCGGGCATTTTTAGACTAGGGGTCTTAGTGTAATTGTGTCGTTTAGGGCCTAGGGTATAAATAGACTTGAGAGGCTCCCTTGGAGCTTATCTTGGCAGCCGCAATACCCTAGTTTCCCTAACCCTAGCAGCCAAGGTCCAAAGAGAGAAAAGAGAGGAGATTAGCTAGGAGATGAGTGCCTAGTTTAGTCTAATCTTGTCAATAGTGGGAGGATGAAGGGCGGTAGGCTCTAGGGAACTCTTGTAACCTGAATTTCGTGATTAATTCAAGGTTCCTTGTTGAGAAATTCCATGTCTTGAACAGCAATCTCGTCCCTCCCTCTTTGCCCCTTTTCTAGTTTCATTTTTGGTCCCGTTTCTTGGATTTTGGCTCGTTTTGTGTTGTCCAATGATGAGACCTTTCTTTTGCTGGTATTTTTCCTTGTTAGGACGTGGTGCATCTCACTAGCCAAGTGCTAGAATCATCCAACCACGAGCAAGGGCCGTTCTTGACGTTTCTAGGTTTTTCGGGTTTAACTCACCTACCTCACGAGATCTGCAATTCCCGTGCATCCCTTGATCTTTTGGAGCTGATATTTTGGGATTTGCTAGGGAAGGTCCTTAGGATTGTCCATGCAAATTTTCATGAAGTTTCGTTGAGATTTGTCCCTGTTTCGATCGATTTTTCAAAAGGGTGTCGGGCTGTTTTTTTAGTGCAGTTTTCTGCTGAGTTAAATAGGACGGTCTGTAGAGACCGGATAGTCCGGTCTGTGTGGCGGAGAAACCGAGGTTTGGCCACCTCGTGTGTGTGTCTTAGGTTTGTTTGTCCGGTCTTTTGTCTAGTTTGCCAAACCGGACTGTCCGGTCTGTAGTGTTTCTGGGCTGTTTTCTTCCTCTCCTTAACTTAGTACGGTCTAGGCCTTTTGGGGGGTTCGGATAGTACGGTCTATACTATTTTAGGCTGTTTTCTTGTGTTAGTTCCTTCTCTTCTTCCTTGGTCTTTTCTCCTTAGTTTCTTTGGTCTTTGGAGTGTTGTTGTTTGCTTCAAACTTGTTTTGTGTCAATCACTGCATGCCCATACTCTTCACTCACTTCTTAAGTGAGGCACACTTCGGTGCGTTGAGTGGCTAGTGTGCGACACTTGCAGGCTTTGTAGCTTGTCTTGTTTTGTTTGTGCCTTGTTGTTCTTGCTTGCTTTGATGCTGTTTTAGTGTGTTCGTCCAGGTGTAGTGTGTTTGTTCAATTAGGTGTAGTCGGTGCTTCCGCTTTTCACTCGATACGTATCTGTTCAGTGGACGGTATCGGGTGTGCGTGTGTTTTCGTGAGAGAGCACTTTTGGGGGATTGAGTTTGAGTTTTTCAAGTGCTCCTATTCACCCCCCTCTAGTCGCACGTCTCGGTCCTACAAGTGGTATCAGAGCCGGTTATGTTTCCTATACCTTAACAGGTGACGAAACCGTAGCGACGATGACTTACTCCAGAAAAATTCCCGTCCTTGGCTCTGATGGCTATCCCTACTGGAAAGGTAGGATGGAGGCGTTCCTTGTTAGCCAGAGTCAGGACATATGGGATGCTACTCAGAGTATGACTTTTGTGGTGCTTCCAGTCGCTGAGCGTACTACGCAGGATATCGTGGCTCAGCATGAGGCGAATGCCAAGGCTGTTAACTTTCTCTTCTCTGGGCTTGGTCCCATGGATTATGAGAGAGTGAGTCACCTTAAGACTACGCGTGAGATATGGTCACTACTTAGTGCACATCATGAGGGTACTGCAACGATTAAGGCTAGAAATGTGGAGACTTACCGGCGCGAATATGAGAATTTCGTCCAGAAGCCGGGAGAATCAGTAGACGACTTGTTTGGTCGCTTTCAGTCGATCATCAACAAGTTGCGTGTCAACTCTGCCCCCGCTGCCCTCCCATATACCGATCATCAGCAGGCTGTCAAGTTGCTGTATGCTTTGGATAGAAAAATATGGGAGATCAAGGTGAACTCAATCATTGAGTCGGCAGGGTATGATACGATTGGAGTAGAGGCGCTCCATAGTAAGCTCAAGGCCACCGAGGTAGATTACAAGATGAGGGATTCTCTCGCTTGTACAGGTTCTAAGAGTCTGGCCTTGGCTACCCCTCTAGTGAGTCTGTCACTAACCCCATGTTACACAACTTCTCGTTTTTTGCTTTGATGTCTGTTACAGAGGAGCAGCTAGCGATGCTTGGGGATGATGAGTTGTGTCTGGTGTCTAGTCGCTTTCAGCGAGCCTATGACAACCGGATGAGCAAGAAGAGGGGAGAGCGGCCCAAGTGCTTCGAGTGCGGAGAGGTCGGCCACTTCATCGCCGAGTGTCCCAACAAGAACGACTACTACAAGAAGGGCAAGAGCTACTCCCGCGACTCCGACAAGTACCACCCCGGCAAGGCAAGCTTTGACAAGCACCGCTCCAGCAAGCACGGCTCCGGCAAGCGCCCCTTCGGCAAGAAGAACTTCCGAAAGGCTTTCAAGAGCTACCAGAAGGACAAGCGAAAGCGGGACAAGGCCTTCTTCGCCGAGATTGGGTTCTGCAGCAGCGGATCTTCTTCCTCTTCGTCCTCGTCGAGCTCAAGCGATGAGGAGATCACGTATAGGAAGGACAAGAGGAACGATCAAGGCGGTCTAGCTGGCTTGTGCTTCGTCTCCACCATGTCCAGGCGCAAGAACAAGGACAAGAGGAGCTTGGTTTGCTCCATGGCACTTGAGGACAAGGAGAACAAGGATGACGGCAGCAACTCTTCTTCCGATGATGAGGTAACTCCTGAGCAAGCCGAAATCCTTGAGATGCTAGAGCAGAACAGCCGGGAGCTTAAGGCCCAGGATAAGATGCTGGAGAAGGCAGCCAAGAAGCTGCAGAAGTTGAAAGCCCAACTTGCTGAGGCTTTAGAGGAGAACGAGAGGTTGAGGAGTGTGAGACCCCAACCCAGTGAGATTGACTGCCCTACCTGCGAGTCTTTCATAACGGAGCTTGGTGACCTGAGAGATAGGTACGCCAAGCGGGTAGAGGAGATAGATGAGCTTAGAGCTGAGCTATGCAAACTCCAATCCAAACTGGATGAGCCTACTTTGAGTGGAGAGCTTGAGTGTGAGTCTTGCCCCTGTCTAGCTAGAGAGCTAGCTGTTCCGAAGGAGAAGTTTGAGGGGCAGCTCATGGAGCTTGAGGAGCTTAGGGCTAGACCTACGCTTTTGGGTGCGTGTATGGTCTCTCCTACCTTGAGATGTGAGTTAGAGCAGTTGAGAGCTGACTTTGAGGTGCTTTCAGCATCTACTGATACTTGTGAGAACTGCCTAACCCTTAGGATGCAGCTGATGGATAGGGATACCACCATTAGGAAGTTGGAGAAAGCTGTTGTGGTTCCCTCCCTAGACTGTGATACCTATGCTGCCCAGACTGTAATTCTGGAGGATCTGAGGGAGGAGATGTTGTCTTTGCAAAATGACAACAACAGGTTGAGAGAGGTGCTCAGTTGGGTATATGCGAGGCAACCCCAACTAGAGATGATCACAGAGAGCACCAAGAGAGCTGAGGGTGAGACAAGTGGTGTTGGGTTTGGAGAGTGCAGCACTTCAGGTGAGAAGAGTGCCCCGGTTAAGACCAAGACTGCACCTACCCAGCCAGGTGAGACTGTTGATGGGGTTTACCATGAGCCACCCAAGGCTGCCCCAAAGAAGCAGTACTGGACAACCAAGCCGTCTAAGGCTAAGCTGGACAAGATTGTTGAGAAAGACCTTAAGTCCAAGGGCAAGAAGCCAGTCCAGCAGTCTGAGCCACCCAAAGCCACACCACCTAAGCCCAAGTCCCAGCCTAACCCAGTTCCTAGGAGGCCTGTCTACCACTGTGAGTTTTGCCAGCGGAATGGCTACCTAGAGGAGTTTTGCTTCAGGAGGAAGCGGGTTGAGAGGCAGGAGAGAGCTTGGGGGAACCAGGATCAGTTCTACCAGGGTGGTAGGCAAGATCCTCCCCACCGCGGTGAGATGAGAGACCGCTTTGCCAGTGGTGAGAGAGGAGGCGGCTTTCAGGCTCGTGCTCCTGGTGGTGAGAGACGCTTTACCGGCCGAGCTCCTAGTCGTTTTCAGCGCGGCTATGGACCTCGTGACCGAGGCTTTGAGAGAGCTTTCGAGGGTTCACGCTTTGGAGGTCGTGGTTACCCTGATTGTCGTGATGATTTCTTCGATTGTGCTTATCCCACTTTTGAGCAGATGGCTCGGCACTGCTACAGCAGTTTTGGGACTAACCCCAGTGCCGGACCGTTTGCTCACCGTCGCTTTACTTGACTTTGCAGGATCGAGGCATGGAGGACGTGTGGATCATGGACTCCGAATGCTCTAGGCACATGACAGGGCACCGCAAGTGGTTCTCCAGCCTCAAGCCCGTAAGCACCAAGGAGTACATCACATTCGGGGACAATGGTCAAGGTAAAGTGATGGGTGTTGGTTCTGTTTCGCTCCCTGCTAAGCTTTCCCTGAGAGAAGTTGCCTTTGTCCGGAATTTGGGGTTCAATTTGGTTTCTGTTTTGCAACTTCTCGATGAAGGATTTGAGGTTCGTTTTAAGAAGGGTGCGTGCTGCGTTCTTGATCTGAGGAGACCCTTGTTTGCTCTTTGCTGCCTTTTGGTCAGGTTTTTATGGTCGACCTCACATCTGTTTCTGGCCCTACTCGCTGTTTGGTTGCTAGTCCTTCTGCTGATATTTGGAAGTGGCATAGGAGGCTTGGTCACTTGAGCTTTGATCTGCTAGTCAGATTGAGTTCAATGGGCCTAATCCGAGGATTGCCCAAGTTGAGAGCAGAGAAGGACTTAGTATGCCACCCCTGTCGTCATGGCAAGATGGTTGCCGCTTCTCACATTCCTATGTCTCAGGTTATGACCTCCTATCCAGGTGAGCTACTCCATATGGATACAGTAGGTCCCGCTCGGGTAGCATCGGTCAGTGGGAAGTGGTACGTGCTTGTTGTTGTGGACGATTTTTCGCGGTTCTCGTGGGTATTTTTCATGGAGTCTAAGGATGAGGCGTTCGGTTTTGTTCGGGATCTGGTACTGAGGTTGAGAAACGAGAGTCATAAGGCCATGAGGGCTATCCGCAGTGACAATGGCGGAGAATTCAGAAACTCTCGGTTCGAAAACTTCTGTCGTGACCTAGGTCTTAAGCACTAGTTTTCTTCTCCATATACCCCACCACAGAACGGTGTTGTGGAACGCAAGAACAGCACACTTGTTGAGATGGCACGGACGATGCTCGATGAGCATAGGACTCCGAGGCGCTTTTGGGCTGAGGCAGTGAATACGGCCTGTTACATTGTGAACCGGATTTTCTTGCGAGCTTTCCTTGGGAAGACCTCGTATGAACTTCGGTTTGGTAGGCACCCCAGCGTCAAGTATTTGCAAGCGTTTGGCTGCAAGTGCTTTGTGCTTAAGAAGGCGGGGCATTTGGACAAGTTTGAGTCTCGTTGTTTGGATGGGATTTTTCTGGGGTATGCTTCTAATTCTAGGGCTTTTCGTGTGTGGATTTTAGAGGCCAAGCAAGTTGTTGAGACTTATGAGGTTTCTTTTGATGAAACTATGCCCTGCACAACCCCTGCCTTTGAGCTTTCAGGTGATGATGAAGAAGGCACCCCCATCTTTGAGGATGAAGAAGGTGCAGTTAATGATGGTGATGCAGGAGCCACTGCACCAGCTGTAGCTCCTGCCCCCTCTGCTACGAGCTCAGATGATGAAGGAGGACCCTTGCCCACGGCTTCCTCCTCACTCCCCCGACAGCAAGCTCATGCAGAGGCTGGACCCGCTGAGGACGCAGGGGAGGTGACCTCCGAGATTGTACCATCTCGGCAAGTCCAGCGGGATCACCCTCCTCACAGGATGATTGGAGACATTCACCAGCGTGTCACACGCTCTTTGGTTAACTCTCTAGCCTTTTTCTCCCACTCTGCATATGTTGCTTCTTTTGAGCCCCAGGATGTGTCACATGCATTATCTGATCCTAACTGGGTGAACGCCATGCATGAGGAGTTGGAGAACTTTGAGAGAAACCATGTCTGGGATTTAGTTGAACCTCCACCAAACTGTCGCCCTATAGGTACCAAGTGGGTTTTCAAGAACAAACAGGGTGAGGATGGAATGGTTGTGAGGAACAAAGCGAGATTGGTAGCCCAGGGTTTCTATCAGAAGGAGGGGATAGATTATGAGGAAACCTTTGCCCCCTGTAGCTCGTTTGGAAGCCATTAGGATTTTGCTTGCCTTTGCGGCCTCTAAAGGCTTCAAACTGCAGCAAATGGATGTCAAGTCTGCTTTCCTGAACGGGTTCATAGAGGAGGAGGTATATGTGAGACAACCTCCTGGTTTTGAGAGTGCTAGATTTCCAGACCCGGTGTATAAGTTGAGGAAAGCCCTTTATGGTCTGAAGCAAGCTCCTAGAGCTTGGTATGCTAGGTTGAAGAGTTTTCTGCTCAAGTCTGGGTTTGTGATGGGTTCAGTAGACAAGACCTTGTTTCTGTTAAGTCGTGGCGGTGACACCCTGATAGTTCAGATATATGTTGATGACATAATCTTTGGTGGTTCATCTCACGCCTTGGTGTTTAGTTTTGCTGAACAGATGAGCAGGGAATTTGAGATGAGTCTTATGGGTGAGCTCCAGTTCTTCCTCGGGCTGCAGATCAAACAAGGCCCTGAAGGAACCTTCGTCCATCAAGCCAAGTATACAAGAGACATACTCAAGAAGTTTGAGATGGGTGACTCCAAGCCCATGACGACTCCTATGAGTACAAACACGGCACTTGACGCGGATGAAGATGGGGAGGCGGTGGACCAGAAGGAATTTCGAGGGATGATCGGCTCACTTCTGTACCTGACGGCGACCAGGACGGACATTCAGTTCGCGGTCTGCCTTAGTGCGCGTTACCAGGCATCACCTAGGACTTCTCACCATCAAGTAGTGAAGCGCATTTTCAGGTATCTGAAATTCACTCCTGAGCTTGGTCTTTGGTACTCCTCGGGTTCTTCTCTTTCTCTTAGAGGGTTCTCAGATGCTGACCATGCTGGCTGCCGGATTGATCGCAAGTCAACCTCCGGTACATGCCAACTCTTAGGAACCTCTCTTGTCTCTTGGCCCTCCCGCAAGCAAGCTAGTGTATCCTTGTCTACCACAGAAGCGGAGTACATAGCTGCTGCTAGCTGCTGCTCCCAGCTTTTCTGGATGAAAGCCACCCTTAGTGATTTCGATCTTAGGTTTGGAAAAATCCCTCTTCTAGTGGACTCTACTTCTGCTATTTCTATAGCTAAGAACCCCGTCTTGCACTCCAGAACCAAACACATAGACGTGAGGTTTCACTTTCTGAGAGATCACTATGAGAAGGGGGACATAAACTTAGTGCATGTAGCTTCTGAAAACCAGTTGGCCGATATCTTTACCAAGCCCCTAGAGTTTGGCGCTTTTGTGCGCTTGAGAGGTGAGCTTGGAGTGTGCTATCCCTTTTAGTCAGGGATAATGTGCTATTCCTTTTAGTAAGGGATAGCTTCTGTAGTTTAGTTTCTGCTTTTATCTGGTTTTTATTTCTCTTTGCTTCTTTTGCATATTGTATCATATCATGCATCACACTGTATCATTTGTATTTTCACTTCACTAGCACTAGAGCTCTTTTGGAATGATAAGTTAGTACTTGCTTGTGCTAGATTGTACAGATACATGCTTGATCATGGTTGGCTAAGCTCTCTTGAGTTTGTTGAATACTAGTTGTGAACTAAGTCATTTTATTCTTTGCAAATAAAAAACCATGATCACCATTTGATTTGGCTACCTAGCATGTGTAGGATTGTTGAATGCTATGCTATCTTTTCATACCTGGATATGCTAGTTGTATGCCTTTGCCAGGTTAATGCCTAAGCTTTTATGACACATTGCTTAAATTTAAATCTGAATCAAAATGCTTACAAGTGGTGTCTTATGTGTTGAATTGAGAAAGATCCAGGTGGGTTTGCTTGTCACACTGATCTAGTTCGAGACAGCTTGCCTTTGCACTTTGGCATGAACTTGGACTAGGCTGTGTATGACCAAAACCTTGTCGTAAGCTTCTGATGGTTATATAACCTAGGCTTGACATTGGTTGGTAAGAAGTGGCACCAGACAAGTAAATAACCCCTGGCACATAAAGAACTTGCTTATGAATACAAATGTATAAGTCTGAAATCTGCAAGTCTCTAAAATGCTTATGGCTGGTTGTATATGCTTTGGTTGAGAATAGCACACCTTGTATGCATTGCTAGCATCTTGCTGTTCATGCCTATCTTGCTAGGTGCTATTCATGTTGGTGATGCTTTCTGTTCGATGGAGCTCCTCCGATGGACTAGAGGTAGATGATGAAGACATCGATGGACTGAGGCAAAAGCCCTCCAATGGACCGGAGGCAATGCTCGGCGCCGGTCGGCCATAGGAGCTCAGTACACGGAGGGGCGGTTCGGCAACGGCTGTGTAAGCCCTCCGATGGACTGGGAGGCAACTCCGATGGACTGGAGAAACCGGGTGCCACCGTGGTGCTCCAATCCGAGTGCATGGCGCGAAGGCGTGCGAGGGAGGCTTTGGCGGCTTCGGCTCAAAACCGCCATCCAAGTTCAAATGACTTGGTGGGTTGGGCTCCGACTCGGCAAGATAGAAGATTGGGCCAAGACCTGGCCTAGGAAGCCCGCAGAATAAAGTTTCCCAGTTACTGACTTCAAAACCGGGGGAAGCTTTCGGACTACTGGCTACGTGGCGCACATCCAAGCGAGGTGTGGAGAAGAAGAAGATCAAGCCGTCATCGTAGTCGTCCGATTGTATCTTTTCGGTTTGGCCCCCTCCGGGCATTTTTAGACTAGGGGTCTTAGTGTAATTGTGTCGTTTAGGGCCTAGGGTATAAATAGACTTGAGAGGCTCCCTTGGAGCTTATCTTGGCAGCCGCAATACCCTAGTTTCCCTAACCCTAGCCAAGGTCCAAAGAGAGAAAAAAGAGGAGATTAGCTAGGAGATGAGTGCCTAGTTTAGTCTAATCTTGTCAATAGTGGGAGGATGAAGGGCGGTAGGCTCTAGGGAACTCTTGTAACCTGAATTTCGTGATTAATTCAAGGTTCCTTGTTGAGAAATTCCATGTCTTGAACAGCAATCTCGTCCCTCCCTCTTTGCCCCTTTTCTAGTTTCATTTTTGGTTCCGTTTCTTGGATTTTGGCTCGTTTTGTGTTGTCCAATGATGAGACCTTTCTTTTGCTGGTATTTTTCCTTGTTAGGACGTGGTGCATCTCACTAGCCAAGTGCTAGAATCATCCAACCACGAGCAAGGGCCGTTCTTGACGTTTCTAGGTTTTTCGGGTTTAACTCACCTACCTCACGAGATCTGCAATTCCCGTGCATCCCTTGATCTTTTGGAGCTGATATTTTGGGATTTGCTAGGGAAGGTCCTTAGGATTGTCCATGCAAATTTTCATGAAGTTTCATTGAGATTTGACCCCGTTTCGATCGATTTTTCAAAAGGGTGTCGGGCTGTTTTTTGAGTGCAGTTTTCTGCTGAGTTAAATAGAACGGTCTGTAGAGACCGGATAGTCCGGTCTGTGTGGCGGAGAAACCGAGGTTGGTCCACCTCGTGTGTGTGTCTCAGGTTAGTTTGTCCGGTCTTTTGTCCGGTTTGCCAAACCGGACTGTCCAGTCTGTAGTGTTTCTGGGCTGTTTTCTTCCTCTCCTTAACTTAGTACGGTCTAGGCCTTTTGGTGGGGGCCTTTTGGGGGGGTTCGAATAGTACGGTCTATACTATTTTAGGCTGTTTTCTTGTGTTAGTTCCTTCTCTTCTTCCTTGGTCTGTTCTCCTTGGTTTCTTTGGTCTTTGGAGTGTTGTTGTTTGCTTCAAACTTGTTTTGTGTCAATCACTGCATGCCCATACTCTTCACTCACTTCTTAAGTGAGGCACACTTCGGTGTGTTGAGTGGCTAGTGTGCGACACTTGCAAGCTTTATAGCTTGTCTTGTTTTGTTTGTGCCTTGTTGTTCTTGCTTGCTTTGATGCTGTTTTAGTGCGTTCGTCCAGGTGTAGTGTGTTTGTTCAATTAGGTGTAGTCGGTGCTTCCGTTTTTCACTCGATACGTATCTGTTCAGTGGACGGTATCGGGTGTGCGTGTGTTTTCGTGAGAGAGCACTTTTGGGGGTTTGAGTTTGAGTTTTTCAAGTGCTCCTATTCACCCTCTCCCCTCTAGTCACACGTCTCGGTCCTGCAGAGTCTACCGGCTCACCATTCGGAGCGAGTCCGTGCTGACATCCCCCACCGAACAATAAATCTACTGCTTGTGTCACCCCGGTTCTCAGAACCACGACACTTATCTTATATATATATTAGTATATTTTATGCTTAGTTTAGATTAGTTTAAGGATTGGTTTAGAGTTAGATTATAGCCTCTTTTATACCTTTAGTTTGCATAAACTCTAGTTAATTAGTTATCAATTAGTTCATTTCCTGGATTGATAAAACCCATGATACTCATTCTGGGGAAAAGCTACATACGATACTGTCGCTTGCAGTATAAGATTTGCCGTGCTTAAGTGCCGTCAACAGTGGGCAACGCAATGGCTATTCCTAGCGATATTTTTCACGGAACTCCGATTCCGCCAGGTTATATCCGGATCGAAGTGATTTCGATCAACCCAAAGCATGGGGACGAACCAATATACATCCCTACACTAGAGGGGATACAATGCCTCCGAGAAGCCGTGAACCAATTCATATTATGGAGCAAGAAAGAGATCCAACTGGCGCCTATGGTCAATCAAGGACATCCAGATGATCAGTTGGCGATAGTGGGAATAGATAAACATCCCGCGAACCCGCAGTCTCCACATCCGGCAAACCCACTGTCCAAATCTCCATCGAAACCTCCATCTCCATCAAAACCTCCTTCTCCACCTCCATCAAAACCTCTTTCTCCACCTCCACCGAAACCTCCATCTCCATCAAAACCTCCTTCTCCACCTCCATCAAAACCTCTTTCTCCACCTCCTCCTCCATCCCCATCGAAAACTCCATCTCCACCTCCATCGAAACCTCCATCTCCATCAAAGCCTCCTTCTCCACCTCATGCGAAACCTCCGTCTCCACCTCCTGAAGCATCGAAACGTGCCGAGATTCCGAAGCAAATACGTCATTACAATGGAAAGGTCGTGTCGAAAGAGACTACAGCTTGGCTACAAAGCAAAAAGAACGGAAAACATGTACCATTATCCAAAGTACAGGACAAGGAAGACAAGTTGGACAAAGAAGAACCAAAGTTCGTAGAGTCCATTGGCCTAAATGACATTGCTGATCTTCCAGACTGTCCAAAACAATATTGGCACGGGAAGCCTTTCCTCCCAGATTGGGCTTTGAAATTAGTGCCCAATGAAATGAGAAGATTCCACAATTGGATAATGAGGGCCTGCAAAGCAGGGATCAATCAAAACGAAGCACGCTACAATGCCCAGTTATTTAAATCACGCGGAACTAAAACACTAAATGTTGGCTTCGACGACCTTTAATTAATGTTTCGGCTCGGCTGGATGGACATCAGTTTAATGACTGCTTGGTGCCTGTAAGTGACATGATCATCCTTATACATGAATTCATAACTGTTCTCGCAAATTCATTAATTGTACTTTTAATCTTATGCGTTTTTTTATTAATTGCATAATGCAAGTTCAAATGGAGGAGAAGAAGGGTGTGAAGCTCGGGTTGTTGGACCCAAACCTAATTTCGAGGGAGGCACACACGTTCCCACTCCGCTACCTAGATCACGACGCCGACCTCGCAGCAGGTAAATCAAAAAAAAAAAGACAAACAAAAAAATCCGTGAGAAACTCGCTAGGGAACGTAGGTTGCAAATTGCGACGTACATTTCCCTCGCGATGGAATTCTATGAGGAGCATGGTGTGGACGACATATTGGCCCCATATTTCTTTGAGTAAGTCGTCAACAAAAATATTCAATTCTATATTTTTCATATACTGCTCGTAGATATAAGATACATATTTAGGTATGTTATGATTTATTAGCAGCAATCATTGGATTTGTCTACTGATAACGCCAAAGCTAAGCAAAGTCCTCGTCCTCGAGTCCTTGGATTACGAGACGAAGTCGTTTAAAGATATCTTATTAATTATACAATCGTAAAAAACACATTTTTTGTAACCATTCTTCAATCATATATACAGCTATGTCCAAGTAACTTAAATGTGTATCATTCTTGAATCATATATTTGAACAGGGCTTTCAAGTTTCACGTTGAAAAAGGAGGGAAGCATCATGAAGATTTTCCAAAAAAGATCCGCATTCACTCAAAATTCCCCGTAAGTTGTGTACATTACTACTTTTCAGTATAGTTGTCATACGATGAAGATAAATGATTTGAATCGATCAATACTTGTGTAATGCCATAAACAACCGCGTGGTACATTTTCTGTGAATACTATGTCAGCGAGTTCTTTAAGGTCAACGGACGATACAGAACAAACCCGCAAGACGTAAGCCACCGATTAGCACAAGCTACATCAATTACACAGCAAATACATATATAATATCTAATGTCCTCTCTACATATCTTCTCTTCATGTAATGGCCCAACAACATACCTTTGCAGGACTCCTGTCTCTCCGAGGACGATCTCATGAATATCGTCAGGGACCTTTGCGTTTTACTTCTCCGTGAGATGTGCCACATCGAAGGCGATTTCTTTAAGCCGGATTCTGACCTAGCTATGCTTCCGGAATGCAAACACCTTAGGGAGTGGAACAATACAGGACTGTAGTTAGGCACTCAAGCAATACTTATTGAATGTGTACATATATGCAAATATTGGTTGGTATGTACATTTTATTCAGATGTCGTTAACTACATATATATGTATTCTGTTGAGAAAAAACGTGGTTCAAATTTTGGCGCCAAGCAGCTCTGGCGCCAAATATTGGCGGCAACAGGAGCTCTGCCAAATTTTAGTAGGGGCGGGTTATAATGTGCACCGATTCTAATAAAAAAACTCGGGGGCGGCCTGTGCTACAAAGCGCTCCTAGAAACGTTGTTTCGGGGGCGGCCATTATTTCCAACCGCCCCTGGTGATGGGATACCAGGGGCGGTGCGTAACTTTGCCCGCCTCTAAAAATATATGAGTCAAGGGCGGTTCTTCTTACGCACCGCCTCTACAGATCCATTTTCAGGGGCGGTTAGGAGCCATGCGTCTCCGCTGACACGGGTAATCAAAGATGTTCGCGCAGGGGCGGTCCGCGGTACCACCTCTGAAAATGTTTTCCCAACCGCCTTTGTAGATGCTCGCTGTGCTAGTGGTATGGGCTGTCGTTCATATAGCTTCATGTCTTTATCAACGCTAGTGTGCCGAATATGTTTGATGCTTAGATATCGAGTGTTAACAAAGAACTGAAATATTTAATGTTATACGTGGTGCATCAGCCACATGTTGGTCCTCATGGTTTTGCGAAATGACATGGCCTATGAAAAAATAAACACTTCATCATTTTGCAGGAATGCAGGTTACATATATGGGCTTCGCACTAGGAATATCCTCCACAAGCCTAGTTTATTGTACTTGGCTGTAGCAAATCACATCATTTGGACTAGGTGGCTTAGCGAGTTTTTTTTTTTTCATCTAGTCTTGGCGGTCTAGTCGACGAATCACTTGTAATTAGTGTGTATGTTTGTTGGTTACTTTTTATCCGGCTGGGTGCATCCTAGCTAAATAAGTTCAGAATTGATTCATAGCTTTTGTATCTATTAACTTGATATAATGACCTGTTAGATTCAATAAAATTTCCTTTATTGCAAAGATTAGAAATGCTACTTTATGTGAGAGGACTCAGGACTCTATCCTGTTTTAGAACTAAAATAGGCAAACACAAGGCCGACTGAGTCAGAGAGTCATTAAATCACTCTCACAAATTCATTTTAATTTTAGTGCGTACAAAATGTCTCTCTGGCAATAGAAGACATCTCATTCTGCCGCCAGCTACTCTTCAATAAGCTATACCTTCTCTTAACAGCTGGGACGTCAATCCCGATGCATTTCTATTGTCCGATAGCTGATGTCTTGAAGCATAAATTAGAACAAACCACAATGGTATGGCATGAAGCTTTCAATCACACTTGCGTCGGACGCATGGATAATACAGGAGAATACAGTTAGCTAATCCAATTACTAATTGTAGAAGTTGCATAGTCCCACAACTATATAACAGTGATCATGCTATGAGATACTCCACAAGTATCACCAGCTAGAGCAGCAGCACCTCTCTCCTAGTATCGAACCAATGATGGCTTCACACATTACCCATATGCTCATGTGCTTCATTCTTCTGCCTCATTTTGGTTTCTCCGAACACACTCATGGGAGAAGCCATATCCTCGTCCACCCATCATCCGTTCATGCGCGGCCTTCGACTCTGTCAGCATCACTGGCGTCAGACTGCTTATCCATCCCTCCCGGTGCAGTAAACATGATCACGCCCTCAAATTATTATTTTTTGTTAATTTCCAGTTTCACTTTTAAATTCTTGCCAAAAAAGCAACTTCAGAAACGAGAGGTTGCTTTGTCAGGTTGATGAACTGGTAACCGTTTTTTATTCAATGGGCTCCAAATTAATTTTGCTAATGGAAAAAGGTCATATTGATTTTCATGGACCTTTTCTTTTGGAAAAAATACAGTATAGATGAACAAACTCATATACGTACATAAACATGCATCTTTAAAAGCACACACACATACCATACCTTTACAAGTCAATTCGAGAGACATAAAATAAATGCAAACCTTTGTATGGCCATAATCTACACGAGCATCTCGTTGTTGACAAGTGCGCTATTTAACACTGAAACAATGATTAGACATAAATGCCAAAATGTGAGCACTAGTGCTGAGCTACAGACTCAAGCCCAAGTAGGCAGGTTTCACTTTCACATTAAGAAATCCAACCTTTTGAGTTAGACTAAAGTTCACTAACTTGAACAGACTTGACCATGCTATTTTTAATGTAATTTCAGCTGGTTACTGATAAACTTCTGCTATGTACTAATTTCACACGGTAAATTTTAATTCGCAATTTTGGTATGTAAAAAGACATGATTTTTTTTTTTTTTTTTTTTTTTGCTTGTGGTTCAGAAATGACTCTGACCGGATCGCATGCTAAATGAAATCTCTGGTATAAATCTGGCTAACCATACACAGAAATCTTGCTTACTCTCTGATCCACGAATTAATGTTTCTCAGGACGTAGCGACGCCAAGAAGTTGCCACTGGTGCACCCTCTGAGCCCCTGCTCCCATCCCCGTGGCGCACGGAGCCAAGACATGCCGTCGGTAGACGACATACTGCACGCCGACAGGCTCCGCCTCCAGTCCCTCTACGAGACTGGCACCACCGCCCGGTCCAGTGCGGCGTCGACTTCGGACTCGATTCCAATCTATGGCAATGACTACGACGAGCTCCCCGGGACGCTGTTCTACACCGTCGTCCTCGGCTACGGCACGCCGGCGCAGCAGTTCGCGGTGGCCTTCGACACGGCCGCCGGCTTCTCGTTCCTCCGGTGCAAGCCGTGCAAGGCAGGCGATAGCCCGTGCGACAAAGCATTCGACCCGTCCATGTCCTCGTCCTTCGCCCCTATCCCCTGCAACTCACCAGAGTGCGCGGGGCCTTGCTCTTCAGGGCAGACGACGTGCCCGTTCAGGTTCGGCGCTGCCGTCACAGAGGCTAACGGCACCTTCGTCAAGGACACGGTGACGATCTCGCCGTCGACCACCGTGGAAGGCTTCAAGTTCGGGTGCACGGAGTTCGTCGACCCTGACCTGTTCTTCGGGGCGGCAGGGTTGATCGACCTCAGTAGGAACAACCACTCGCTGGCGTCCAGAGTGTCTTCTCATCCCTCGAGCAACGGCGGCGGCGACTCCACCGTCGCCTTCTCCTACTGCCTCCCGTCGAACCTGAGCTCTCACGGCTTCCTCTCCGTCAACCCCTCCCAGTCCGTGTACTCCGGCCGGCGGGACGTGCAGTACGCGCCGCTGGTGGACAACACTGCCATGCCGACATTCTACTTCGTCGAGCTCGTCGGGATCAAGGTTGGCGGCGTTGACCTCGCCATCCCTCCATCGGCGCCGATCAACAACTTCACGTTGGTGGACACGGCGACGACGTTCACCTATTTCGTCCCGTCCGTCCACGCCGTGCTCCGGGAGGAGTTCCAGAGGCAGATGGCCAAGTACCCCACGGCACCGCCTCTGAAAGGCCTTGACACCTGCTACAACTTCACCGGGCTCGACAAGCTGAACGAAACCATCTTCATTCCGATAATCAGCCTCGAGTTCGCCGGCGGCTCCAACCTGGAGCTCCTGTTAGAGCAGATGTTGTACTTCACCAACCCGGCCAACTACTACTCCGTCGCGTGCCTCGCGTTCGGGGAGACAAATCCAGGGAACACGTTCCCTGTCTCAGTCATCGGCAACCTCGCGCAGATGTCCGTAGAGATGATATACGATGTGCAGGGAGGAAAACTTGGGTTCGCCCAAGGAGTGTGCTAGGCACTCAACGACTGTATGTAGACCACTCTTGTGGGTTTGCTATACTTTTTTATGCACACGTTCAGGTAGCTTACCTGAGTTAAGCCCAGATTTGGCCCAATGTGTATCCGTACCAAAAAAAAAAAGGAAAAAGTCTATATAATTCGCTGAAATATATATCGTGGAACACGTCATCTGCTAAACTACGAAACCGAATGTTTTGCACAAGTATCAAAAACAGGTCAAAAAACCCCTTGAGTGGTTTTGGTGGGTGGTTTTGATGACATGGCACGCTGATGTGTTCAAATCACCCCTCTAACTATTTCACTTGGTACATTATATCCCTTGATAAATTTATATTTTTTGTTTCTTTGTCTACAATTTGGATTTGAAGTTTAAATTTTGCCGGGTGATAATTGGGGTCATAAATTGTATTAGAAAAATAAATGGTTATTTTTTGTGTTTATTTTTATTTACAATTTTAAATTAGCAAAGTTAATTTATTATTAAATATCTAACTAATAAAAAAATTTATGATAACATCACCGTAAATATTTCTTGCGCAAGTTATCACATGAAGAGATGAAAAATACAAATTTATCAAGGAGTAAAATGTATCAACTGAAATAATTGGAGTGATGATTTAAACAAATCAGCATGCCACGTCATCAAAACCACCCACCAAAACCAATCATGGGGTTATTTGACCGATTTTTTATAATTTAGGAGACAAAACTTTCGGTTTCGTAGTTCAATGGGGTGTTGTTCCACCCTATATACTTCAGAGGGTTATATAAACATTTTTCGTACTAATTAAAAGCGGATACAGATCAGGTGCAGTGGCTATTCCTACTGCAACATAAGCAGTGGAAGCATCTCGTGCATTCCAGCAGCCATCAACGGCCAGATGACAACACTTTCTTCCATTCTGCTTGTACAGTAGGTTGTATGCTACTATCAGCCATAAACTCTGATTACTACTGACCATATTATGTATGAACTAGATTACTGTTAATCATAAGATAATATGGAAATCAGAATCTAATATGGCAGCAACAAAATGGTAGCAGAAGATAATTTATAATCAAAGCTTGGTTAATTCTGTACATAGCTAGTTAGCTATAAATTAAACTTGTCTTTTTTTTGCAGCCAGCCACACCTTCATTCAACAATAATGAAAATCATATATATATATATAGGAAGAGTTTTATCTACGTGCGTTTGTAGCTACACTCACCTTCAATAAATCAATAAGGGTATGTTCGCATACTCATTTATCAGTTTGAGTATGTTCACATACTTATTTTAAGATACCTCAAATGTTTTTTTTAAATCTTGCCAGGAGCACTGGCTATTCATCTAAGAACTCGTATGGATACCTACGCTGACCGTGCGCTCAGACGCAGGTGAGGCTGTCTGAGCAGTCTCAGAACGCGCCTATGGAGCAACACACGCCACACACACTTATACACACACCCCACGCACGCTCCGTTCCCTCTGGGAAATAAATCCCGATGCGACACCCGCGTCCGATCTCGACGAGAATCGAACGCGGGCGGGCAGCGTCCCACCCATACGGCATACCACCGAGCCAGAGGCTCGTCCGCAGATACCTCAAATGTCACCACTCAAAAAAATTACAAAACAGCCCATATTTTTATTATATTTTGATAATACGTTCGTATTAGTACATATAACAGGGTATGTCCACATACCTCACATATATTCGCATACCTCGTGCACATACCACCTCGGATGATCTAGTATCATTGCATACTCCATGTACGTACCTTCTGTTTCACCAGATACGCCCTCAATCTTGAGATACATACGCGAGTGTAGCTACATGTGCATGTAGAAAGGAATTTTCATATATATATATATAGCACAGGGCTATTCAGAACTCAGGGCTTCCAATAGTTACGGGGAGCCCGAGCCAGCCAGCAGACCGGCCGGTAGCCTCTGCACCATGCTGACCTGACGCGCGCGTCTCTCTGCTCGTTTCGTCCGAGCATATAAACTTATATTTCACAGCATATATCGATACATTGTGTGGCATATAATCTTCGTCAACAGAAAGTAACAAAGGAACACACACTGACACATTCCTGCCACTTGACGCATGCATGCAGTCTAATTAGATTATATTCGTTTTTTCATAATAATTCTTTGCTCGAACATTCAATTCACAAACGGTTTCCACCGCTAGATTGCTGACATTTTTGTGCATAAATTGACATCAAATTTGAATAATTTTATATTTTTTTAAAAAATATTTAAACCACGTACGAGCATAAAAAACCGGTCTAGGAGTATACAAAGCGGTGAGTACAAGCATATATTTATATGACTTAGTTTGTTGATGTTGTGATCATAAATATTAAGTTACTAAAACATATAAATGTTTGGTGATTTTTATTACCTTTTTAAAATTCAAAATTTGAACGTACGCTTCCTCCCCGTGAGCATATAAATTGAGTGAATAATCATATATAACTTGTTTGTATCACCAATTTTGAATATTTTTATTTTTTCAAAGAAATATTTAAATCAGGTACAAGCATAGAAACTTGATTGTGAGCGTAGAAACCTGTGCGCGCAAGCATAGATTGATTCGTTAGGATGCAAAGAAAACTTTATGCGCAAGCGTAGAAACTGTATTTGAAATTTGAATCTACTGGGGTTTTAGTGACTTTATTTGATAGAGTTGTGATCATAAATATTAGTTTGCCGAAGCATATAAACTGTGCAAGGTAAGCATAGAAATTATATGGACTTTACTTTGAATATTATTTTTCTTAAAAAATATGTAAACTAGGTACAAACATAGAAACATGTACCTACAAGCATAGAAATATGTCCCTCTCTCCTCGTTTTGTCTTAAGCATATAAACCGGTGAGTACGAACATATAAACGGTTTCTATGCTCACATCTTGGTTTCTATGCTTGTATGTGGAGCATAAAAACATGTACTTACAAGCATAGAAACACGTCCCTCTCTTCTAATTTCGTTTTGAGCATATAAACTGGTGAGTGTGCAACCGCGGGCATAGACACTTGACTAGTTCATGTGATTTTCTTCAATACTCAATGAGGCAGTCATAGAAATATGCAACCGCGGGTATATAATCCTTCCTCACAAATCATAGAATCCTAATGCCGATGTTGCGAAGATTCGTTATTTCTTTGCAACACATAGAAAATGAGTTGTTCTTTTTCTTTCTCTTAGCTATCTATAATTTGAAATGAATCCAACAGCTTTGTCTAACCCAATAATCAGTTTATATGAGCAAGCTCAACAAAGATGTAGTGGTAGAACATGGATCAATGTGGGTGGTCATAGAACATGCAACCGCGGCAGTATAATCTTTCCCCACAAATCATAAAATACCAGTGTTGATGTCATAGAAGCCAAATTTCATTATTTTTGTGTCAAAAGTGATAGAATAAGCTTTGTTCCGTTCATCTGAGATGTGACTAGATGTTATACGACTCAAAAACAAAAAAAAAACAGAAAAGAATGAAACAAGTCCAGACTAGCTCTCGTACATATGTATCTACCAAAAAAATGGATTTTTTAAAGAAAAATGCAACTGAGATGCAAGCAAATAACGTAGTCCAATCACATAGATTAAAACATTTTTTCAGGCCACACACGACATATAAATCATGTCAGGAGAGCAAAGAAAAATCCAAAATCCAAATCCAAAATCCCACGGCGGGGAGAGGGCCAGGCGGCCACGCCGAGGTTGCGCTCCCACGGCGGTCGGCAGCGGAGGCTGTGCGGGATGGCGTTGAGGGGCGGGCAGGCGGCCGTTGCTGGCCACCTCTTCACGCCGAACCATGAGCCACGCCTGATCCGGTCGCCGCGGGACTCCTCCTCGCTGGATCCGTCTGCCACCTCCTCGACGAGCCGCTAGGGGCGATTGGCTGCACTTGCCGCCGCCGGAGGCCCGACCGAGCCTGGCCCCATGTCGAGTCCGGATGCAGGTGCTGGTGAGGGCGGAGCGACGGGGATTGGGATCGACCGCCGCGGCCAGCGACGCCAAGGGCACGAGGGGGAAGGGCTTGCCGGTGGCCGATGCGCCCGTCGACTAGTGTCGGCGGCCGGAGGAGCTGCTTGTCGCCGTCATGGCGGAGCTCGAGGTCACCGACCTCGTCCGCACCGCCGCCGCCTGCTCCTCCTGGCGCGTCCCTTGCCTCGCCGAGCAGCCGGGGGAGACTGGCCGCGCCGTCGCTCGTCTGCGGCCGGGGAAAGCAGCCGTCGTGCGGGCAGGGGAAGGAGCTGCGCCGCGCTCCATCGCCGGGGTAGTAGCACCGGTGCGCCTCGCCGCCGCGTCGCTCCTCCGGATCTGGGGAAAGAAGAACTGTGTGAGGAGAGAGAAAGAGTGAATTCAAATGAGGGAGGAAGCGTGCCCCTCTCTGTGTATATATATTCATAATATATATGACGACTAGTGATATTATATGATTAGAATGGTTGGTTCGGTGGAACTACGTAGAAACTAGTTTGGGTCCGGGCTTCCCCAGTTTATTGGCAGCCCAGAGCTCCCAATATACTCTCTCTATATATATATGAAATTTGTTACAATGTCAAAATCTGGGATAAAAGGAATTTGGGGTCTGTTTTGGATCCTGGAAGGGCTAATTTTAGGCGGCTAAGTAGCGGGCCCGCCAAAAATTTGCCAGATAATTTTCGGCTGCTGGGCCTGGCCGCCGAAACTGGGACTGGCCGCCAAAAATTAAACCAGACTGGCCGCCAAAAATAGATGGCTTTATTTTCGACGGCCTAGAGGAACCGCCGAAAATACCCCACTCCGGGTCTATTTTCGATGGCTAGATAAACCGCCGAAAATAAGGCTTCGGCGGTTTTTGGCCGTCGAAAATTCCCTGGATTCCTGCAGTGATTGGACTGTCCTATCTCGTGGTGTACACACTGGACGGTCCAGTGCTACACTATACCGTCCAGTGAGAGCTGTCTGCGAGCCGCAGATTTCTTCTAATGACTAGTTTTGAGATTTGGACCATTTATACCCCTTACCCAGCCTCCACTGTATGGTGTGTAACTCCTAAATTCATATATTGCAGCGTTGAGACATACTTGAGAGCCCAGTTAATCAAGAGAGGTATTAGTACATGCTTTAGAATAGCTAGTGCTTGCGAGTTTTTGCGTAGGCCTTACTTAGCGCATAACCCTTGATTGTGACCAAATGTTATAGTGAGATTTGTGAATTTCTTAACGTATGTTCTTGGCGCACTAAGGCTTGTAAATGTGGGGCTTGTAGTGTTACGAGACCTTTCAGGTTACGGAGTAGCCACCACCTCACTACAACTTTTTAGGCCTTCTATGACAAATATACAATCACAATAAAGACATTCGTCACGATTTCTTTGGTTTTATGACGTTTTCTATGAAGTAACCCAATTTAGTGATGAAAATTTTACGCCTGTCATTAAAATCGTCATGAACTGTTGTAGCACCATCTTTGTGACGATATTATATGACAATATTAAATTGTCATAGGTGTCAATCGTCATAAATTCACTCTCCGTCGTGACTGTGACGATATTGCATGGCAACGCACATTTGTCACAGATTTATATTTTATTTAAATAAAAAAGAATGTTTAATAATAATTGTTGGCACACGTGGAACACCATTAAGATGGGACCCACTGCGACATGGCAATTATATTAGTATTAAAATGGGTCCTACTGCCACATCGATGGCAATTATATTAGTACTCTGTTAACTTTATGGAAAAAATTAAAAGAACAAACATCATTAAAATCGTCATGAATTGTTGTAGCACCATCTTTGTGACGATATTATATGACAATACATTGTCATAGGTGTCAACCATCGTAAATTCACTTTCCGTCAGTGACTCTGACGATATTGCATGGCAACGCACATTTGTCATAGATTTATATTTTATTTAAATAAAAAAGAATGTTTAATAATAATTGTTGGCACACGTGGAACACCATTAAGATGGGACCCACTGCAACATGGCAATTATATTAGTATTAAAATGGGCCTTACTGCCACATCGATGGCAATTGTATTAGTACTCTGTTAACTTTATGGAAAAAAAATTAAAAGAACAAACTGGGTGGAGAATCAAACCTGAGACCAAGCTCTCAGTTCAAAGTGCTCCATCCACTGCGCTATTGCTGCGTTTCTATTTGGGTTCGCACGATAAAATAATTAATAATACGCTCGGTTTGTCACGTACGTACTTAGGGAGCTGATTGCATTGAGGCCTCGAGTGGCCAAATCAAACTTTCGCCACATTTTGACATTGTTTGACTTTAAATTAAAATTACACTATACAACATAATTTTCATCTATATGGTTTATTTGGCTATGCCCAAGCCATATAAATGAGTAGTTTGTTGTTTGACTAAATTTTAATTTATGGTCAACTAGGTTTGACTGTGGCCAAAGTTTGGCTTGGCCACTCAAGACCTCGATCCAATCAGCCCCTAGGTCTTTGCGTGGACGAGGTGCATCAGATTCTCCTCATACGTACCATGTACGCTCAGCTTGCTCCTGGCCGCCGCCGCCATAGTTGATCATCGCCTCGTCGCAGTGGACAGCAAGGTGAATTCATCCTACCTTTATACGCTAGGCGGCTAACGAACTCAAGCGGTCAAGCACATCACCAGCGTGGAAGCCGGCATCGTCAAAGCCCATCGGCCGATCGGCCTCGGCTGGCTTTGCGTGGCCGTGAATAGCAGGCCACAAGGAGGGTGAGAACTACCTAATAGAGTGTCTACGCAGCATCGTTCATCTTAGGTAAACTAATACATTGGCATTCTGTGAACATGAGTACAATTGACTGTTATTCGTTTGTGCATATGTGTTATGAAATTGATTTCTGTATTGTTTAATTATGTCAACTAGCAAAGTCTATATTCTTTCAATTAATTGGGTTACAAAATATGATCCCAATATGAAAACCAAAATAAGAAATAAAGAATGGTGGCATAAACTCAATTTCAAAAGAGGATGTATGCATAAATGAATTATTGATTTGTGCATATGTATTATTTGTTATCAAATTTCTTTATGCATATGCGTTTTTATTATTGATCTACAAAAATGATTTATGTATATGCGTTCTTGCATATGGATATGCCTTTTCAATTATTTCTACTAGCAAAATTGATTTATGCATATGCGTTTTTCTTATTGATCTACCAGTTTCTTCTCTAAAAAATTAGGATTTTTTGTATGCTTAGCTTAGATTGGCATATAGTATTGTATATAGTTTTCCGCAAGTGATCAATAGCAAGACACATCTAACACATGTTATCTTATTTAAATGTATTTGTAGATGGACAGATCTTGGATCAATAGTAGGCTTTTCAGCAAGCAGCATATCGCAGGAGTGACGGATTTCATGAAGTTAATTTCAGAGCGATTTGCTGATAGTGAGGAGGTACTATGTCCTTGTCGAAAGTGTTTGAATCGGCTTGCCAAACCTAAGTCACAGATAGAGGATCATTTATATATTCATGGTATGGCGAGCACATACACTACGTGGATACATCATGGGGAGCCACAATTGGATCCTGTAATAAATGAACAAGCTGACCATCTAGATGAACAATATAGTATGAATGAGGATGTTAGTATGAATGAGTCTGAAAACCCAGAAGATAGATTGCATGATATGGTACGAGAGTTGTTCGCGGTTGGAGAGGAAGGTGCACAAAAATCTATGTTTACAGATGTATTGGAAGAGATGAAGCAAGAGCTTCACCCAGGTGCATCGTATACAAGATTTTCTTTTGTGGTGAAGTTACTTCATATCAAGTCATTTTATCGGATTAGCAATGTTGCGTTCACTGCAATTCTAAAGTTGTTATCATTGGCTTTCCCACAATGTTGTCTACCAGTATCCTATAAGGAAGCTAAGAAACTTATTAAAGCATTGGGACTTGGACATGAGTCAATTCATGTGTGCCCAAATAATTGTGTTTTGTTTCGAAAGAAATATGAAAAAAAATGATGAGTGCCCAGTGTGTGATGCATCGAGATGGAAAGATGGGGAAGGAAAAAATAAAAGTCCTCGGAAGGTACTACCGTATTTTCTTTTGATTCCTAGATTAAAGAGGATGTTTACTTCTAAAAAAAATTTCTGAGGAGGCACAATGGCACAAGTTGAAGAGGAAAGTAGTAGAAAATGAGCTTAGCTACCCAGCTGATGGTGAGGCATGAAAAAACTTTGACAGGAAACATCATTGGTTTCAAGAAGATTCTAGGAATATAAGGCTTGGGCTTGCGACAGATGGTTTTAATCCCTTTGGCAAAATGAACTCCTCTTACAGTATGTGGCCAGTTTTTGCTATCCCTTACAAATTTTCTCCATGGGTATGCATGGAGCAATCGAACTTCATGATGTGCTTGCTCATCCCTGCTAAGAAATGTCCGGAAAAAGATTTCGATGTATTTCTACAACTTTGGATTGGTGTCCCTACTATCGATGCATTCACTGGAAAAGAATTTGATCTACATGCAGCTGTAATCTGGTGTATTCATGACTATCCTGCTTTGAGCACATTATCAGGTAGAGTTACCAGAGGGTACTATGCTTGTGTGCACTGTGACAAAGATCCTTGTTCTAGAAGAATAAGGAATAAGATATGCTACATTGGGCATTGTTGTTGGCTTGAACATGATCATCTATGGAGGAAAAAAAAAGAACTATGATGGCAAAATTGAAAACCATGAGAAGCCACAGGAATTTAGTACAGCTGAGTTGAGGCAGCAATTGGAAAATATGAAGGATGTTAAAATAGGAAAGCATCATCAAAGCAAAAAGAGGAAGCGAGATACAAAAGATGGTCAATGCTAGAAGAAACGGTCATGCTTGTGGGATTTGCCATATTGGGCAGATTTGAAGCTGCGGCATAATCTCGATGTAATGCACATTGAAAAAAAAATATGTGAGTCTTTACTTGGTACATTTCTTGCTCTTCCCGGAAAGTCAAAGGACAGTATTAATGCTAGGCTTGATTTCAAAGACCTGGGCATAAGAAAAGATTTACACTTGAAGCGTGATGGAGATACATAGACGGTTCCTCATGCCCCCTATACAATGAATAAAAATCAAAAGGTAGCATTTTATGACTTCTTGAGAAGTGTAAAGTTTCCAGATGGTTATGCTTCTAACCTAGCATCATGCATCACTATTGATGGATGCAACCTCCAAAGCTTGAAAACTCATGATTGCCATATCATACTTCAACGAATATTACCTGCTGCTCTCCGAGGAATCATGCATAATTAAATATATGTAGCAATTGCCGAACTAGGTAACTTCTTTCAGCAACTATGTGCTAGGACTCTTAAATTGGATGGTTTGTGTCAAATGAAATAAAATATCCCAATTATTCTACGCAAGCTTGAGAAAATATCCCCCCACCCCATTGTTTGATGTGATGCTACACTTGTCGATCCATTTACCTGATGAGGCAATCCTTAGAGGACTACACCAATATGGGTGGATGTACCCTGTTGAAAGAAGGTTATACACTTTGAAACATTCTGTGAGGAACATGGCACGACCTGAGGGTTCGATTGCTGAAGCATATGTTGCTAATGAATGCTTGCATGCATGTTCGAGGTATTTTGATGATCTTGAGACAAGACACAATCGCGGGCAGGAATAGAGAGCGCGTTGATATGAGTAAGGGTGATATATCTGTTTTCTAGCATAAAGCAGATTTACTTGGAGCCCCTAGGATTACATATTTAGAAAAGGATTATGATAAGATGGTTTGGTATGTGCTAAACAATTGTCCTGAGGTCGAGCCATATATAGAGTACGTATTTCTATTTTGTGTCTTGCTTCCTCTTGTTACTTTGGTATTCGTTGCATGCTAATTATTGAATTTAATATGTTTCACAGCCTATACAGAAAAAAGTTACAGAATGAAGGAGGATTTGCTGATGTTGAAAAACAAGTAGAAAAAAAATTTCTTCCTAGTTTAAAAACCATGTGAGAACTTGTTTTATATTTCAACTTAATTTTTCTATAGTTGAAGTTTTTCTCGTTATATACCGAATTGATGTGTACAAATTGGAACACGGTACGTGCATGGAGAAGGTGTCTGTGCTGATCTATTTGCTTTCTCATGTCAACCCGATCTTCGAGTTAGAGTTTATTCAGCATGTATTGTTGATGGTTTTCGATACCACACTGTTAATCGTGAGAAAAATAGGAAAACACAAAATAGTGGAGTCATGACAGAAGGCACACATAATGGTGAAGATATTGAATTTTATGGTTGCTTGAGAGAAATAATTCAGTTGCTGTATACTGCACATAACAGCGGACATCGGTCTGGTTATTTTTCGGGTTTGACACAGAATGCAAGAAGGGAAAACTAAAAGACGATGGATTATTCAAAAGTATCAACCATTCGTGCATGTGGTACAAAAATGATCCATTCATTCTTGCCCCACAGGCAACAATGGTGTTTTATTTGGAAGACACCAAATATGGGGGTAGCTGGAGGGTAGTTCAAAATTTTGCGCATAGGCACCTATGGAATATTGATGAAACTTCTAGTGATGAAATACCCAAGGGTGTGACACTTTCTTACCAAGATGATGAGTGTGTTGCTTCTAATATTCAGAATACTGAAGTGCATTTGAACAATGTTACGACGAGGCTAGAAAACGGAGTAATTATTGATGGAAGTGTAGTTGAAGATATTCATAGACAGGGAAAGGGATGCAAGATTATTCTGAAGATGAAGAAGATGAAACAGGTTGGCAATATGCGAGTGATAATGACAGAGCACACAATCGCAAATGATGTAGATGATGATAGCGATGATGACTAGATGGGTGTTTATCTGTGTCATATAATTTAAAGGTATGGGTATATCTGATTTTTCCAAATTTTGGAATTTTACTTTGATGAATTATGGTCTGACCTCACTCAATTTACAGTTTTTTATTTCATACTCTAAATCTTCACTGTTTGTAGACAAATGGCAAGCTCTATAGGAGATTGTAGTTCAATTCCAAGAGCATGAGAGATGACTCCATATGAAATGATAAATAACCACCTTGATATGCATATCACACTAATTCAAGGCATGCGATTAGTAGAAAGTACATATGAAATTTAAAAGCACACCATATCTGTTTACAAAACTTCATGACAAGTAGGTAATGCAGGAGTCAAAACATGACCTGGGCAGCATTTCTACTGAGCTAGAATTGGGAGACTCAACAGCATACCAGACGCAACAACTAATTGGCAGATTATGTTCTCTTCTTAGTTCCTTTTGTAGCTGCTGAAAAAGTATGCCACTAATTGACTTAGCCCAATATTTAAAACACTGCAACAAACGCACAAATTTTGCACTCTGACCCCTGCCTTAATTTAATTTCACAAAAAGCTCGTGGCGCCGCAGTAGCACATTGCGGCGCCACGGTCAGTGGCGCCCCAGACCCTAACCGCCTCCAGCGTGGCCAGGCGTGGGGCCCGGCTACGGCGCCACATGCGGTGGCGCCGCAATGCCCAGGCCCATATGGGCCGAGCCCAGTGGCCTTGTAGCGGCTAGGCCCGGGCAGCCAGGCTTGCGGGGCCGGGAGCCGTGGTGCCGCGGGGCTGCACTGCGGCGCCACGCCCTATGGCGCCGCAAGGGGTTCCCTTTTTCCATCTTCCTCTCAATTTTTTCCATCTTTCCTCTTCCATAAATTTTTTTCCATCTTTTCTCTTCCAGAGTAACCAAATGAGACATAGTTTTTCATATTTTTCCATCTTTCTCTCAAATTTTCCATCTTTTCTCTATTTTTCCATCTTTCTCTCAAATTTTCCATCTTTTCTCTAATTTTCCATTTTTCTCTCAATTTTTTCCATCTTTTATCTTCCATAATTTTTCGTATTCTTATTCTTTATGTAAGACTAATTAGGATTCATAGAAAATCAACCCAAATTTCATTATATATCTACACAAATGATAGATTCAAAATTTGTGTAGCATTCGGTTACAGATAGCAAATAAAGCGAGAAAAACTTCAAGATTCCACAAAGTACCTCCTCCCGGTAGTACGGCGTCCACTCAACCTAACAAATAAATTACAACGTCAGGGTCACAGGTATTGCCCGGGAGGCAATTTCAGCCAATGAGTTTGAAATTGAGCTCAAGTACCTAGCGGTGGGTGACGTGGTCGAGCTCGTTTGTGTAGCGCTTGTACCTCCCATCAATCCGACCGGTAGGAACCTCCACGTCCCTCCAAAACCAAAGCACAGTGGGTCTGCTGTCCTCAAACGCCCACTCCTGCCATTTCAACAAATGACATATGTTAAGAACCAAAAGAAACAATTTGCAACTTTAACATGCAATGCAAAACTAGTGGGGAAATTTAGCCAAAGTCTTGCTATACCTTGCGTTCTCGCCTGACCGATCTACCGATCGGCAGGCGCTCCCAACTCCACACCTGAAGCAGGTAGAGGCACCCACCGATGCTCGAATAGTTCTCATTGCGCTGACAGCCATCGCACAGTTGTCGGTACATGTCGCCCAAGGTACAAGAGGCCCAACTGTAGGTGGCAATGGCAGCCCATGGCTGCTGCAAAATTGGGAGCAGCGCCGAGTCCACCATGTCTTCTAACGAATCTGGGAGCAAGAAACACGCCAACAGGTACCAAAGCTAGGCCCTGGCGTGCCGCTCCACCTGTACCGACCCTGCGTCGGGCGGGTGTTGACGCGGCTTAAGTACAAATATTTTGTATCATTTTACATAGTTTTTCATTGATTTTAAGCATCAACTATATCTTTTACTAACATTTATCACCGATTATTGTGGATTTTGCAACTTTTTCTCGAAAATATGCTGTATGTGATTTTTAGAAAGCTTTATTTAGTTTAGTTTTTAGCTTTTTCTTAGAAATAGATTTTAGTTTAAAAACTCTAAGTGTTAAAGTAAACCATGGTCGAAATTAATGAAGGATTTTTGTTTAGTTAAAATTTGATTTTGAATCTTTATAATAGTAGATGGCTACTCTCATTTACGTAGCTGTCTAAATTTTGAAAATTTAATTTTGAAATTTTACAAAGCCTTTGCCGGTTTCTGAATTCGATTTGATTTATAAAATAAAATGAGAGACATTTTTCTTAGGTTTTAATCTCTGAATTATTATATGATCTCAAAATCTTCTCTCTAATTTATTCAAAAACTGACGTATACCTAAACCACTCTAAAGAGATAAGATGAGTGTATTCAATTCAATTCATGAATTGAGTTGCTTATCTTTATTCTGAAATTAATTTGGTTGAATAACCAAACATTTGTTTTTATGCAAAATAAAACATAGGTTTTAAGAGTAGCAAATAAAAACTATCTTGAAAATTAAAATCTATGTTGAGTGTTATAAACATTGAGTGTTTAGAACCTACTATAGTAGGCATATTAATAAATATATTTATATTGCATAATTGCAAATTAAAGACATAAAATTAGTGTAGATAATCAACTTCTTAATAAATAAAGGTTAAATTAGGCAACATAGGATCCTCTTTTGGCATGATATAACCAGCAAACACCAGGACATGGGTAATAACTGAAAGTTTGGTAGAAAAAAAATCAAATGGCTAGCATCCAAGGAGACAAACTTTAACCCATTGATTGTTTTTCTGTCAAAACCTGCATGCATGTCGGCAATCTTGTTGCGGAAGCCATCCATTTTCGTCAGGAATCCTAGAGGTAACTTATAGGTGAAGTTTGGACGCGAGCAGGGCCAGAAGCCCTTCACCAGATCACCCTCCCCTTTAAGCCACCTCTTTGCCTATAAATTAGAAGCCTTTGTTGCTGCGTTTTATCACCAGAACAACCACCAGCAGACCAGAAACACCCAGGAGAAGAAGAAGTGCAGTAGTATTGAGAAAAAAAAATTGAGAGGAAGATGAAAAGTTCTTCAAGAAGGCTTTCAAGAATACCTCATCTAGAGGAAACTCTTCCCAAGAGGAGGAAGGTTCATCAAGGCCTACACCTAGGAGATACTCCGTCTCCGAGATGGGAAGCTCCGACTCCGATCGAAGCCTTCATTAGGATCAAGGCCTACATGGGTGTTCTTCCCGTTTCGCCGTCAACATTGATGAAGTTTTGGAGCCGTCAAGAAGTAGGACTCGTTCTTCTACCCGAGCTCAAGATCAAACCCCTCAACCCATGAATGTTGATGAAGACCAGTGGAAGTTCACGCCGGAAGGATTTTTACGAACAAATCTTGAAGAACAGAGGTATAATAGTTGTCAGAACCGCATAACCTCTAATTTTGATCTAGACTTTGATTTTCTGGGCCGTCTAGATTTTGCTCCAAGCATAGAAAAAGCTTTCAAACATTTGGGCTGGAGCAATTTTATTCATATTAATGCTACACATCAGAGGGATATAGCAATAGAGATTATGATCATCATGGACATAGTCAGTTCCTCTGATTCGAGCCATACCCTGAGATTTAGACTATGATTGGTTCTTTGTTGGGATTTTAGGAGAATACACCTGAAACTACTACTAAAGTTAACCAAGATGTCTTAGAAAGTTTTTGGTCGCAAATTGCTGAGAATTCTTCCAAAAAAAGAATGAGAATAATTAATTCTATAATCAGAATCATTCATAGGTTCATGACTGTCAGAGTGTTAGAAAGGCTAGATGATACAAAGGTGCAAAATGCAGAATTGAAATGGTTTTATATTACACTTTGTCAGCCTATGGGAATTAATCCAATCTATTTCATGATCAATCATTGGATTATTCAAAAGAATAGAAACACCGGATTGCTTGAATTTGGGCATTATCTCACTATCATTGCTTCAACCTTGAACCCAAATTTAGTGTTCAATCCAAGTCAAACAAAGTTACCAGCTAATATTGATGAAAATTCTCTAAAAAAAGAAAAGTATATTTATTGGAACAAAAATACTGGTTTCTTTGTCAGTAACACCAAATTTAGAATCTCTAGTCCCAGACTTGCTTTATTTGCACAAGGGAAAACTGATTGGTTGAAAAAATTCATAACTGAGGAAGGGGAATCAAGCCAACAACCACCCCTGGGAGATACCGTCTGCGCAGCCAAGTCGGCATTTTATGGCTAAAGAATTTAGAGCGGGATCATCATCTTATACGCCTGTGTTTAATCCAAGGCCAATTAGCTCTTTTGATCCTGCTACTACCCCAGTGTTCAACCCCTTGGCACAATTTCCCCCGCCTCCAGCTTTTGTTCCAAGGAGTGCCAGATTTCATGCGCTTGAATTTATTTCAGCTTAGAATATGCCACAACAAGCATTCTATGGCATAGAAAACATCACTGCGGAGAACTACCAAATCATTGATCAGACTAGGACAAATACCAACCAGTTCGAGCAGAACACACAGACCATAGAAGAGCAGCTGCATAATCTGAGGTTATGACACCAGAGGCATCAACAGTGAAGGCTGTTGGTTTGTTTTTTAGTTTTTATTATTATTTTTTTATTTCTATCATGTATTTTATCTTTTTATCTTTATCTTTTTTTATTTTATCTATGTATAATTATGAGTGTTTTTATTTTATTTCGATAAGAGTTCATGGTCATGTATTTTCCTTTGTTGGAATAAAATAAAATATTTGTTTTCTTGTAATCTGATGTCATTAATTGAACTAAATTTATGCCCTCACTAATGTAATTTAATTGAACTATGATTGACATTTATACAGTAGATATGATATTTCATAAAGATCCACGTGTTATTCATGTTTTGATTTCATTTTTGTCATAATGAATCTCCTTAAATTTTTATTTTTGAGCTATCAAATTTTATGATTTAAGTTTTTTATGATTATTTTATTAAGACCCTACCTATTAGAGCTTTATTTTTTGAAACTATAGTTTGATCAAATTTAATTCTCGATTGAGTTGGATTAAGATTTGAATCTAGGATTTGAGACTTCAAAACTAGTCATTCAATTTGTTTATCTTTTCATTTGCTAGTCTTTTTATCCATGCATTATAACTCTCTGTATTGAAGAGATTGCAAACTTAGCTGGATATCCATCTTTAAACCAAAAATATATCATCTCATATATCTTCCTTTGCCACAATCTATTAATTTTCTGGAGTATGAAAGAATTTTTGGATAAGTGTTCTCTCCTGTTATCATTGTTTAAAATACTCAAGGATGAGTATTATCTAAGAGTGGAGATGTTGCGCTACCTATTTAGGGATCCTTGAGGAGGCAAAGTAAAAAAAAAAAAAGGGATTGATGTGCACGCCCTACACATAAAAAAAAAAAGAGACCAAGTGGTCAAAGTAGAATTAGTTGTCTAAAAAAATAAATAATGAGAAATAAAGATTTATATTTTTGCTCCTCATTGATTTTCCATATTCATGGTGTATAGCTTAACTTATTAAAAATACTCCAGAAGATTTTTCAACCATATGCAATCCGATAGCAAGGACATCATTTGTGCCTTAGATCAATAGTTTATTTGCATATATCCACTTTTCTATATACTAGTAAACTGCCCGTGTGTTGCAACGGACAAAACAATTGAAAAAAAAAATCACCATAGCATTCATAGTCATTAAATTCAATAGAAACACTAAGAATTGAACTTGAACTGATGGAAAAAAAAAAGCTAAGCCATGCTTAGCCAATGCAGCGGCTACAATTAACAGAATGATCTTGGCAAACATATTTCTTGAGCCACATTGAGATTTTGTACAATATACAAGGTCAACTTAGCATAATGATATTCAAAATATGACCAGCCCTTAAAAACACTTCAAAAATGTATATGTACATTAGACAAACCCGTCCACAATGACTTGCACCATAAGATAACCACAAGTGTCAAAGTATAGTTAACCATGTGGATCGATTTAATGAACCTCTACTCTCATAAGATTTGCAAGTCTATCATTACTCATGTGGATCTCAGCCTCCAGCTCAGCCACCCTGCTGGCTTGCCACGCTCCCCCAAATGCTCAAATATAGTACCGCCCATCAACATCACCTCAACAACTTTCTGAAAACAAAGATCCTATCAGTGACAGAACAAATAAGAATGAGTTTTTCATCCGAATGGGATGAGATCAAAGGAGAGGAGGCGCACGGCGTTCTCAAGACAACCTGGTGGGAGCATTAGGGGACTCCCCTACGGATAGACCACCATTGAACACTAAATCTAAATATATGTAGGATAACAAGAAATCAGTATGACAGAGATAAGCTTAACTCATAACACCCATTAGACAAGAATTCTTGCACAAAATGCTATAACAAAGCTTGGTGCAAAACCGATATCATAAAATCATGGCAAGGATCCCTCTCACACAAAATCTAGGGCGCAAGCAATCCTCACTCTATAGAAGTGCACACACCTAAAGAGGTACTGCATGGAAAAAAATGCAACTACTGAGTACAATGGCTAGATGTTTCAATGCCCCTATCCAAGTACCCTAAGACAATTATGCAGGTTACCAACCCACACACATCAGAAACCAAATCATATTTCAGTTTTCAGCACATTGCGCAAATATGCCGCTATGAGACAATCAACAATTTAGCATTGCTGTAGAAATTTCTAAAGTAGCAAACATACATCTGAAATTTCATGATATATATAGCACTTGGACGGTAGCAGTAAATAAGGTTTAAAAATAAATTCTGGCTTTAGATTGAGAGGCAACCTGACAACGGATTCACTCAGTTAAAATAGCACCGACTATACAGTTCGGTAAGCCTTTGATGAGGTCATAACTCTAGTGTGGTAAAAATCACTTTGCTACTCCATGCAAAGTTCAGTTGCATCTTAAAATAGAAGAGTTTATAAATGACCCAATCAATGTGAACAGGTGCTGAAGCCAACGATTATTTTCTGAACTCATGGCTATGTGACAAGGGCATCAAGTTTTTGAGCCAAAACAATTCTTGAGGACACGTCATTATTTTAGTTTCATGGCATACCTTTACCTTTTCAACATTGAAGGCAGCAAAATCTAATGTACAATTCAAGCATATGGTTTTACCTGTCTCATCTGCGACATAACCATCGGTTGGGCCAATCGCAAAGAATGGTGATGTGTAGATTATCTTCTTGACAGTTGGTGTTCTCTTGGCAGCCATTAACACATTCTCAAGGCCACGCACATTAACCTGTACCGCAACAGAAAATGCAAATGTTTAATTATTGCATGCATTTCTTGTACCCATCCAAATTAGTATGCATCACAGTTTCATGCACTGCGTGCTCAATCATTTTCCCCACCTTATTTTCATATCCTAAAACAGTACAGAGATTGGGATTTGGGAGTCAGTGGGCAGAAGCAAAAGTACTGGTGCCTAAACAGACTACTAATTAACTGACACACAGTGCCAGAAATGATTGAGAAATCTTCTCTTGACCGGAATGATTGAGAAAGCAATCAGTTAACTCCTTTGAGTCCAATCAGTGTTACGGCTTCACAGTTAGCAGGCGAATTTAGCTTTGTGGCACACAACAATTGAAAGTAACATGCTTTCCTTATGTAAGCAAAAACATAGGTTTTCATTAAATCATGTCACAACACAAGTGTATATCTACCAAGTAGATAACAGCAAACGCTGAGCATTCTTATTCAAGACTAATCTGACTTGCAGTTTTACTTCTAACAGTGCATAAGAAACATGAATCAAAACCGCCTGACACTGTGCATGCAGATCCAAAGCATATAGCTTTAGAAACTGAAATTGATTTAGTTAACTTTTTAAAACTCAGTGGGAAAGGCGCAGGCCATCCTAAACAAACCCGTGCAGATATGTTAGATAATCTGAACTGAATAAAGGGTGAAATACATATGGCCTATATTATTTCACTTAAGTGTTACTCCAGGATTTACTTGTTTGAAACATGAATAATCTGTTCAAATAGACAGGAAATGACAACACGAACCTAGGATATTGTTGTGGAAGCTAGCAGTGAAATTTGGGCTGCTGACTGAATGCCCTAATTGACAAGAAAAGAAAATGCTTGTTATTCCACAAATGCATCCATTTCATATTGCTGTCAGACTTGTCAATTGATTCAATCATACAAGAATATATGTTGGTGGCTGAAACAAATTCTAGAAAAAATATCATCTTAAAAACGAACCTAGAATCCCACGAGCATGAGCAGATTTATATGCAGCAAAAGGAGGAAGGGAAGCTTACCAGGAAGCTGTCCGGTCAGCTGGCCACCGGTGGTCCTGGTCCTGGGCGACTTTCTTGATCCCTCTTCGTGACAGTCGTGGCGGCGGGGGTAGGCGGTGTGCGGGACGGCGGCAGCAGGCTGCTCTACCAGCAGCGGAGTAGGAGGGCGCCCAACTCCTGGAACTGCGCAAGAAGGCCGACGCGGCCACGCGGGTGCAGGCCGCGGCGCGGACGGACTCCACGAGGCGGCTGCAGCGGCAGGCGTAGCAGCTGCAGGCAGGGCCGCTCGTCCGCGGTGGCCTCTCCTCCGGTGAGGGCGCGGCGACGGCAGAGCGGGGAAGAGAGGGCACGGGTGCGGCGACGGCAGCACGAGGGAGCGAGGGCACGGGCGCGGCCGCCGAGCGTGAGGAGCGGCGGTGGGGAGAGAGGGCGCAGTGACTCCGGTCTTCGCTTGCGTCGCCCACGCGCCGGATCTGGGGGCGGTAGCGGCGGCGGGCAGGGGCGTCCGAGGCGCGGAGCTCGGATTGCTTACGGTGGGTGCGGTGGAGACTGGAGTGGGTATCCGAAATGTGAAAGGCGGTGGCGGACAGGTGACTGGCGAGTGGCCAGCGCCACCTGTGCGGACAGCTGGGGAGCGGGCAACGGACGAAAGGGTGGGTCGGTTCGAGTGGAGGCGGTGCGGGCGAGGGCCGAAGGGAGGGGAGCGAAGTGGAAGGAGGGTGGGAAGCACTAAGGCTTTTAAAGTAGGAGAGATATATTTTTTCTATTTTTTAATCATTATGATTTCTATGATCGTTTCAGAAAGTTTCAGTAATTTCAGCAGATTATTTTTTAGTTTGATAATATATTGAATTTAAATTTTGATTAGGAACCTTACCAAGCTCCCAATAAAAGCCTACACTCATATATTCCTTTAGTTCAGGTTTTATTTTACACATATATATTGAGAGACTGAAAATATGAGAGTAATTCTTGAGTCTTAAATATTTTAATCTTTGATATTTGATTTTTTTTTGAAAAATTTTATTTGAAAAAATAAGGAGATTTGTTATTAATGATTTTGATTTCTTTATATATATTTTGATTTCTCTATTGATGATTTTGATTTTTTTATATATCTATTTATATTTTTGCAATTGTGTACTTAATTTTTATAGGTTAGCTTTATAAGCTTTATAGATGAAACTAAGTTGTAAAATCTTGCTTTATTACGGTTAGTAATATTTATCAAAACCTTAGTGCACATATTTACTTTATATTGTATATATTTTAATAAGTTATTCTAAAAAAATTTAGTTTTCATAATCCTAATTCACCATCTCTTGGAACGTTGGCTCAAAAAACTATATCTAAAATCATAATGTTAAAAAACTATTATTACAAACCCTCGTTTGGTGGACCCTAGCCATATAAATGCAGGCAGGGAGTCTGATCTTTTCTTCCATCTGACGCCGAGCAATTCCGTTGAAGATATAACCTGACTGGGTTCACTTGTCTGTACGACTGTACCCAACGAACATAGCTGGACGTGTGCCACCTTTTGCTCCAAATTAAGACCTGACTAATTCTATGGCTCGAGGCTGCAATTGGCAGCATCATTGGCAAATTTCAAAGATGTCACACCCCGGTTTTGAAAAGACAAACCAGATCAACTCCATATGTGTGTCAGGATCTAATCTCGCACATATAGAGACAAATAAACTGTGATATCACAGAACATGTTTTATTACGTACCGTTAATCAAGGTATACATTAAAACATCAAGTCTTTAACACAGAGTAGCGGAAGCGTAACTAAATTTTCGAGCCATCCACAGGGAAACCAACTGGGCGTCGCATGCCTAGAACTTCACGAACCTTCATTTGTACACCTTCAGGCCTTCGTTTTTGTGAGCAGCAGTTGAAATTTTCCCCCCAACAAGGAATAAATATAAAGAAGCAAGCGTAAGTACATCTCGCACTCAACATATATAACATAAACCATGAGGCTCTAAGGTTGGTTGATAGTCTGCATGAGTTTTTAATTAATTATTCTCATTAAAGCCTAATTACTATAAATTAGTAGCAACGCTATTAGCCCAAAAGATATTAGATAAGAATTAAATAACATTAAATTAGATATAACCATTAACAAAACCAAACCAAGGAACCTCAGCCAAGGATCCTACTAATCGTTGGAAAGGGTGTGGGCCGCTTATAACCATGAGCACAGCTGACATGTCAGTTTTGCACCCTCGAGAGGTGGCGCATCTTTACCCACAAGTCATGAGCTACGCTATGAGTTCATCACATTACCGGAGATGAGATGACTAGCAAGCACACTACGAAGCCTTTCCAAAAATCACGTTGGTAAAAAGTAACCACAAGAAATCAAGCACTGCTATGGTGGACCAAGCCTCAAGGGGAGAAACACATACATATAACGTAAAGCACACTCAACCCAAGTAGCGCGAGTGCCACAGAAGCTTACTCCTTCTCTTGCTCCGCAGGTAAGTTACTCTAGACCAAAACAATCTAATTACTGAGCTAAGATCGTCCCATTCCAATCACATATCTTTGTGAACTGGTCTTTAAGGAGAGAACCGCAAAAGCACACGAGCACATTGCTCAAACTCTCTAAACTATGTTGCTAAAAACATTCTTTTAAGACAAACTTGAACCGCTTAATGGTCAAACCCAACAATTAATTGCATAGTATTATTAATTAGAATTAATTATCATAAGGATATGTGTTCACGCAGCACCTAGCACAAGTTAACCATATGCATCCCAAAAGGTAGATATAAGGAAATAAGTAGCTAGGTAAAACCTTACAGGTACGCAAAATTAAATGCACATGCAATGATTATGTTTATGTTATACTTGTCTTCTTTTAAAAAACCGCTGCTATGTGTCTTCTGGATGTTGACCTTGATATTACACTTGAGCCGTATGAAGAGATCGCGTCTATACGTTCTTTGGATCACCACACAAGCATACAGGTTTACACATGCAAGCAAACAAGTACCAACTATAAAAAACAATACACCATATTATCAAAATAGAAGATAAAAGGTTTACAAAATTATACTACACATTGTCATGAACCTGTGAGCACAAGAATCACTCAAAACGGATTTAAAACGAAGAAGATATGAGGTTTTGAAGGTTGCAAGGGCTTACTTATAAACACTTTTCGAAAACAGGGATTTAAAACGTTAAAACAGGGACCTGCCTCTACTGTGTCGGACTGAGGATTAATTGAGATAAAGCTTAGGGGCTTTTCTGCAAAGGCCCGCTAGCAGCGGTGACGTGGCACTCTCTGAGTGGATGGATCGGGTGACACGCACTGGGCTACGGAGTTGCTGCTACAGAGAATCGGCCGGATCCGGTGTGGCTGGATCTGAATCCCATGCAGCCGGCCAGACGCGGGACGGCGGAGGGGACCACTCGGGCGCCGACACGTGGCGAAGTGAAGGCAGCAGAGCACCTGAGCGCTCGCTCGCTCGCTCTCCAGCTCGGGCAGCGGCCGGCCGTGCTGGAGCTGGGGGCCCGGTGGGGAGATGGAACGTGGAGCGCGGGCCTGTTGGCCAACGGCGATGTGGGGCCCAGGAGGAGGCAGGGGTTGGGCTAGAGCTATACTGCAGGTACACGGATCGAGGCCACCGGAGAGGAAAGAAAGAGCTCAACGGAGTTTATGGCACTTCACCGGAGTTGAAGGAGAAACCGGTGATGCCCTGGCGAAACGAAGACCATGCTGATGAAGAGCTCGACGAGAGGAACACAGTGATGTCCTCGGATTTCGCCGTAGTCGACTGGTTGCGGAGAAAACCCACGCCGAACCTTCGCCGGAGTTGGAACAAACTCGAAACTTGTCTTTCACATCCAGAGAGTTAGGGTTTTGGGATTGAAAAACGGAAACCGGTTCAGAAAAGAGGACTACGAGAGGATTACGATGAATATAAATATGCACAGGTTTGGACAGAGTTGGATTTAGACTATTTTCGGAATATTCAATTTCGGGCATTAAAATAATTGCAGAATATCTAGAATTAATGTTCGTGTCTTGAAAAATACTCCGATAAATCCAAAAATTTTAGAAAAATTTTCAAAACTGTTTTGGCACCCAGTGAACTCAAATAAAATATTTAGAGCTTATGAAAAGATTTAGATGAGCCTCCAATAAATGGAATTTGCTCTACGAAAATGGGAAAAGCCTCCCGATAAATTCAGAAAATTTCCAGAAACAACTTGACGATGAACAAAGATATTTGGAAGCATTTTCACACTCAAAACCTGCCAGCCTAGCATGGAGTGATGAGATGGTCGGCAGGATTGATGGCGGGAGAAAGAGAAGCTTCACACGCGGTAAAGGAGAAGCGTGACGAGCGGGACTTGCATGACAAAAAAAAAAGTGGGAGGGAGACCAGATGACTAAAAGACACGGAGAGGGCAGAGAAGAATGAGAGGCGGGTCTATTCCAACTTTGATTGGCTGTTGAATTGAAAGAGTGGAGGGAAACACAGGAGGGGATTTCCGGCCTTTCTTTTGAAAACTTTTCAAACTCGTTTATTTTTAAGATTTAAACACGCTAGGAATTCAAATAAAATTTGAGTTTGAGTCCTTAGACAACCACTCAATATAACACCAATGCAACGGCATGAATGCAACAACAAGTTGGCCTAGATTCATTTTATTTGCTTTAAACTTTATTTTACAAAATCATTTAAATGCTCATTCTAAACAAGAAGATCCTTAATCGGTGAAGAAAAACATTTTATTATTTTAAATACTGAAATTGAAATTTAGGGTGTTATAAAAGATATAATTTTTATATGTGAACCTGCAACCACAAGTCCAGCAAGTAAACTAGTTGTCAACTCGTCATCACCTGAGCTGTCATTTCAGCTTGAATGGAATCTAGATCACCGAAACAGGAGAAAAGCTTGCTTGAGTTCATATTTCATAAAGAGTTAAATACATGTAAGGTCCTTAAACTTGTCATTATATGAACCCTTAACAGGCATTTTCAACACCCTAAATTTGTTTTGGTGTACCAGATAGGTCCACGAACTCTCAAAACACATTATCAACATCCTAAACTTGTTAAGTGATGCACCACAGATCCATACCTCTTCCTTTTATATTTAATTTTTCAATTAAGACCTTGGAATGTTCTATCTCTTCTGTTCTACTCCTCTAGTTCCTCCTCCCCTCATCTGCAGCTACCCGATGTTGTCCCACCTCCTCCCCCCGTCTATGGCCGCCCAACATCCTTTCTCATGACTAGTGCCATGGCCAAGGCTGAGGGGGAGCAGCCTTCTACCCCTTCTCTACGCCGTCATCTCCCCATGCCATGCCGGTAGCCGCCAGTGGCGGATCCGCCGCGGTTAAGACCGGATTTGCATGGAGCCTACATCATCACACCAAGCCGAGCTCTGGTTGCCGACTTTGCACTTCTTCATTGCCTATCTCTCCGCCTCCTCCCCACGCCACACCAGCCGCCTCTTCGCGCCACTGTCGCTCGCTCCTCCCCTTCGCAGCCACCCGTTGCCACTCCTCCTCTTGTCCATTGCCGCCAGATGTCATCCCTCCCCCACCCTGCACCACACTAGCGTCGATGATGGCCTCCCTATACCACCACCGCACCATGGCTAGATCCGAGACGGGCCCACCACTATTTGTGTCGTCCCACCATTGGCGCCGGGAGAGAAGGGGAGGCGCTGCCAAATATGTGGTTGTGGAGGGCGGAGGAGGCGGAGAGAGATGGAGGAGGCGACGGGCAACATAGGAGCAGGCAAGCTAGCGACAGTAGAGGAGGGGGTGGGGCAGTCCGCAAAGAATGAGGCGGGGAAGACAGCCGAGGAGGTGGTGGGCAGGTGATCAAGAAGAAGGCACGATGAGCAAGAGGCGGAGCGGACGGTGGTGGAGGCGGCGGTGGCCGAGGATGAGTAGGAAATGACACCGAGCTCCTTCCTGCTACAATAAAGAGGGATAATTGAGGATAGTACTAGAGAAAGAACATTCTAGGGGCCTAATTGAAAAAATAAACATAAAACACAGGGGTATGGACCTGCGGTGCACCACGTAACAAGTTTTGGGTGTTAGAAATGCCCTTTAAGAGTTCGTGGACCTATCTGATACACTATAACAAGTTTAGTGTGTTGGAAATGCGTTTTGAGAATTCATGAACCTATTTGGTACACCACAACAAGTTTAAGGACCTCCCATGCATTTAACTCTTTCATAAACGATGGCTTAGCAATTTCTGCTCATCTAGATCAGAGATGTTGGACTGATAAGGTATTCAACACATAGGTCCATTCATAAATATGAACACCTGAAAGTTACCTAGAGGGGGGTGAATAGGTAATCTGAAACTTAAAGATCAAATTCCAACAAATTAGTACAAAACCGGTTGAACCTGCCCTGGGCCAGTTTATACAAATCGATCCAACCAAACTTGATTCCGTGAGTTGGGGAGTGTCCCTTGATGTTCCACTTAGTAGATCTACAAGGGGCTTGGCTAGAAACCTTCACAATAAAGAGATCCATTCGAAGGTGTCTCCACAAGCATGTTAGAATTCCAAGAACAAGAACAACACAAAAGCACACGGGGACAAAGATTTAATCCGAGGTTCGGTTACTCCACAAAGGAGCCCTACTTCCCTGTTGAGAAGCCCACAAAGAGCTGGGTCTTTTCCAACCCTTTCCTCCCTTCTCCGATCCAAGGATCAAGGAACAGGTCACTTACTATATTGCTCTCACAAGCTGGGGTGATTACAAACTTCTCGAAGCACCACCACACACAAGGTGAGGGGGTAGTGCTGCAACGGGTGACGCCTATCCGTCTAGGAGCACAAAGCTTCAAGAGTAACGAATCCGCCGGGATGCTTGAAGTGCCACCAAAGCTCAAACGAACAAGAGAGGAAGGAGACGAAGATCTTGAAAGCTTTCTCTTGAATCCTCACAAGCTCACTCGAAGATTTGAATGGATTTGAGCTCAAGTGAGTGGGAAAGAGGTTGAAGAAGGAGGAGCCTTTGAAAGAAATGTCTCAAGTCGCATGGAGTGCCAAGAGAGAGAGAGAGAGTGAAGAGGTATGAAGGGTATATATAGCACCTCCTCCCGAACTAGCCGTTACAAGGCGAAACTAGTGAATACCGGTTGAACCAGGGGTAGGCAGGTTCAACCAGGATTGACTGGAAATTCAACCAGAGAGCCCATTTCAGTTGAAGTGAGGTGAACCGGTTGAACTATGGTGGTCAACTGGATTGTAATTGAAACAGAGAGCTCATTCCGGTTGATATGGACGATGGACCGGTTGAGGGGTCAATAGAAAAAGCATATTTGAGAAAGTTTGACTTTGTGGATTGAATAACTTGAACTTTTGAGCCATGGTAGCACTAAAATCATACCTTTTTGGATCCCTCTTGATAGAACAGATTTTCCTAACTTAATGATAAATTAAAATCAAGGCCTTGATGCTTGAATAAAGATTTGAATGCGCGAGATCTTGTGATAAATAATTGAAGGTCCTCCAAAGCAATCCTTTTCACTTTGCTTCTCTTTTTCATCAATCATGAGCTAGCTTAAACAACAATGTATAGAATTTCTGCGCTCATGCTCAATTAAGATCATTAGAGACTTTTAATTGTTCATTGTCAATCACTAAAACCCCTCAAGGTTTGATTGCACTTTCAATCTCCCCCTTTTTGGTGATTGATGACAACACAATTAAAAGTGAAATATATGGAGTATAAACAAGCTTTTGAATCCATGTACATTTATAGCTCCCCCTAAATATGTGCAAGAGAGTTTTGAATGGCCTAACATGCCATGTTTGCACACACAAAGAGTAAAGTGGAAAAGCCATACTATATACAAGAATTCGAGGGAGTGCACACAAGTGTCATAAATAAAATCGTGATGCATATGACAGTTATGCACTCAACACCAAATAGAACTAGAACAAAACACCATCAACAATAAACAAGGTTCACACACAAGAGTTGAGCGATAAAAGTTCAAGTTTGCCTACTTAAACTATTACAAACCATAGTTCCACACAAACAAATATTACATGTCCATAAGTTTTTCGCTCACAACTCACATAGATATGGATAGATAAATATGAGACATGGATACATTGACTTGAGCTTCCAAACAGCCAAACTACTTCAGCTTCTCTCTTCTCCCCCTTTGGCATCAAGCGCCAAAAAGAAGAGAAACCATCTAAGGTTCCCATCGTGGCCACCTTTGGGCAGCCACATCCCATGCCGAAGTATCATCACCAGGAGGAACGGAGCTCGGATCATCTTGAATCTCATCCACTTGATGTGAAGAGGGTTCAGCTCCATAAGTGAAGGGCTCGGGAGGGACAGGTTCATACTCTTCTTCATCTCCAGCAACAAGAGGCTGATGAAAGTTCTAAGAATAATAATCCGCAAAAGTAGTAGGCATGGCTGCGTGAGGAATATACTCACGAGGAGGTGAAACCTGAGATGATGATCTTGCTGCACTGTCACGACGGATGCTTTTAAAATGTTCACGGATGTCATGTTGATTCCTTTCAATGACGTCCATCCGAGTGGACTGAGCACGGCATGCATGAAAAATTCCTTCAAAGCTTCTCCTGATGTACCCAAAGAATCCACCATTCGACCTTCCGCGACCGCGACCCCCATAGGTATGCATTGGGCAGCTAGCCTGAGTAGCTCTAGAGGAGGAGGGATGGCGTGCAGGAGGTGGTGAGGGCTCACCAGAGGACATGGTAGAAGCCTTGAAATGCCTTGCTGCTGAATTTTCGGGATCAACTTGACATGGCTTGTACTTGGCACACTTTCCAACCAATGGTAAATACATCTGTTGTGTCACAACTTCAATCATTCTCATAAGATAAGGTGCATGTAAACAACCCCTAAGTGTATTCCATGAAGCCTTGATGATTTCTTGATAGATGAGATCAAAGATGTTGATAGACATATGTGCATTTTCCGGATGAAGTACTCATAGAGTAGTACGACTCACACCATGAACGTTGTGCTGATTTCCACCTTTAGGAACCACTGTATCCCGGAGAAGATGATTCAGATAGCGCATGAGTGGGGTCATGGCGGTTGACACCCAAAATTGACCAGTTGGATCTAAATGCATGTCATCTACAATTGAATCACGCACAAAAGTGTCAAAGTCATGGACACACTTCTTTTTCCTGGAGATATCTCCATTAGAGAATACAAGAATATGAGCAAATCTCCGGTAGCTGCACTTGTACCACTCCCCTTCAATATTGAAGTGAAGATATGGAAAGCGATGCGTACTCTTTTGAGTATCTGGATTTTGAATCCAAAGAGTGGCATAGAACTAGGCTATCACCTCAGAGTTCCATGGACGATGGAATGTCATGATCCACTGAATGCCTCTATTCTCAAGAATGTCAAGAGCCTCATGCATATGCTTGTCATTTAGCTTCCTGCAGCCTTCCCAATCAATGCACTGCTGATTCAATACAGGTTGCCTTTCTTTTGACATGATCACAGAGTTGTAGAAGTCAACATGGACTTGAGAGTTGAATCAGTGACCTCTAATACATGGGTGCCTCTCAAATTGAGTATCATTCTCAAATCTGAACTTGTACAGTTGATCACCTTGCCCCTTCACCAAATAATCAATGGTATTCTTTGTGGTATGACCGGCTCCTCCACAGTAGGCTTCATGCAGCTGCAGATCTTTCTTGATACAAGCATTGCGAGGAGGAGATCCAATTTCATCATCAAGCTCCCCCTCATTGTTGGAGACTTCTTGCATAGGTTGCTTGCCTCGACTAGCTGTTCGCTTGATATTTGTGCGAGGAGGCAATCTTGCACCACGAGTGACATTCACTGCTTGAGGAGGAGACTGCTGCTGTGCTGCACCACTTGACTCTCCCTTTTTCTTCGTGTGTTGCTTCTTGGACCGTTGCCTTGTGTAGGTTATTGGAGAAGAAGAAGCAGGTGTTGGAGATTCCTCTCCCTCTTCCTCATCTTCTGATCCACTCGATGGATCCGCAAGGTTGAGTTGAGGTCTACGACGGGGATGAGTCATTGCTACACAAGGGAATGGATAGGAATAAATATTTTTTGCGAACATTTGTGAAAACATGGTCTGGACAGAAATTAGATACCCTAGGTTCCTACAAAGGTGAATGCATACTAGAGTTACTTGAATAGAGACTTGCATTTTGGATTTCATGTGCAAAAGGTGCATAGGCTGGTTGAGCTAGCAGGGCGGCGGTTCAACCTGTCAGGGTGTCCCTCGGGTGAATCCGAGCCCCAAATGGGTTGAACCCCAAATCCAATCAACATGCCCTTTTAGATCCATATTCTAGCATGCATTTGGAGGCTTTTCACGGTAGGGAAACATCTCTAACCCTATGGATTGATAGATCGGGGAAAAACAAGATCATACCTCAAGTAGAGAGAGTTCCCGCGAAAACCAAGTTCAAAACTTAAGGAAGAGATGGAGGAGCACGTGGGGGAGAGCTTCCATCACTTGATTCTTGGTCCCCTCCACATGCAGCCCTTAATTCTTGGTCGGATATGGAGTGGGGAGAGTGATTTCGGGAGTGAGCGGAGAGGGAGATGAAAGCAGGAAGAGAGAAAGAGAGAGGTGAAATGAAGAGGTAAGAGAAAACTTACTCTCCTCACCCCTTTTGCCCCCTCCCCATGCCCCCTGTACAGGCGCAGCCCCACGCATCCGGTTGAACCGCAGGTGGGAGGCCCAACCACGCTAGGAAAGTTCCCAGCCCGAGAGCCCATCTTGGTTAAAAAGAGGGTACCCCTTAGGCTCTACCGGTTTCAGCAGACAGGCAGGCCGAGATCCCATCTCGGTTGAAATGCCCATCCTGGTTGAACTTGAAAGCTCAACCGGTCTCTACTGAAAGAGCCCAGATTTTGTAGATTTTGAAAGGAATTTTCAAACCCTTTTAAAAATTGTTTTCAAAGATGGACATGTAACAAATTCATGCACATATGGCTAGCCACAAACAAGCATTGCATAACAATAGCCATATGACATGAATTAAGATCTTATGATCAGAAAATCTAACAAATTTCTATTTGCTTGAAAGTAGCATGGATTGGATAGAAGTCTACAAAATAAAATCAATCAAGTATGTGCAAGGCTTCAAACCATGTTACGAGAATCCAAGATGTTTAGTTCACTCCTTAAATCACAAAACCTTGACTCGTCTAGGGGTTTAGTGAAGATATCGGCAAGTTGATTTTCGGAACTCACATGACGGATTGCGATATCTCCTTTGGCTTCGTGGTCTCTCAAGAAATGGTTGCGGATGTCTATGTGTTTGGTGCGTGCGTGTTGCACCGGGTTGTTTGCAAGCTTGACCGCACTCTCATTGTCACACAAGAGAGGGATCTTGCTAAACTCACAACCAAAGTCTCTCAAGGTTTGCCTCATCCAAAGTAGTTGAGCACAACAAGCACCGGCTATAACATACTCGGCTTCGGCGGTGGATAGTGCAACACTATTTTGTTTCTTAGAGCTCCAAGACACCAAAGACCGACCAAGGAATTGGCAAGTCCCCAATGTACTCTTTCGATTGCAACCGGCATAATCCGAATCGGAATAGCCAAGAAGATTGAAAGTGGAGCCCTTGGGATACCACAAGCCAAGGTTTGGTGTATGAACTAAATATCTCAAAATTCTCTTAATAGACACCAAGTGGCACTTTTTTGAGTTAGCTTGAAATCTTGCACACATGCATATGCTAAGCATAATATCGGGCCTAGATGCACAAAGATATAGCAAAGAACCTATCATTGACCTATAGAGTTTTTGGTCGACATTTTTACCTTCATCTTTATTGAGGTCGTGGTGTCCGTTGGATGCCATGGGAGTATCGATGGGCTTTGCGTTCTCCATGCCAAACTTCTTGAGCATGTCTTGCGTGCACTTGGTTTGACATAGGAACCTGCCTTCCTTGAGTTGTTTAATTTGAAATCCTAGGAAGAACTTTAGCTCACCCATCATGGACATCTTGAACCTCTTGGTCATAATCCTACTAAACTCATCACAAAAGGCTTTGTTAGTACTACCAAATATAATGTCATCTACATATATTTGGCACACAAAAAAATCATTATCGAATTTGCGAGTGAAGAGTGTAGAATCGGCTTTCCCTATCTCAAAGCCATTTTTTAAGAGAAATTCCTTAAGGCATTCATACCATGCTTTAGGAGCTTGCTTAATCCCATAGAGCGCCTTATGGAGCTTGTAGACGTGGTTTGGCTTCTTTGGATCTTCAAAGCCCGGTGGTTGCTCCACATATACCAACTCTTGGATTGACCCGTTGAGGAAAGCACTCTTGATGTCCATTTGGTACAACTTGAAGTTGTGATGGGTGGCAAAAGCTATAAGGATCCAAATTGACTCAAGCCTTGCCACCGGTGCATAAGTCTCTCCAAAGTCCAAGCCTTCCACTTGAGTTAATCCTTGAGCCACCTATCGTGCCTTGTTTCTTGTCACCACGCCGTGCTCATCTTGCTTGTTGCGGAAGACCCACTTGGTTCCAATCACATTTTGATGGGGTCTTTCCACCAAGGACTAGACTTCATTCCGTGTGAAGTTGTTTAGTTCTTCTTGCATTGCCATGACCCAATCCAGGTCCTCCAAAGCTTGCTCCACCCTAAGAGGCTCCAAAGAGGAAACAAACGAGTAAAATTCACAAAAACTTGCTAAACGTGAACGAGTAGTTTCCCTTCTTCGAATGCTTCCTAGGACGTTGTCAACGGGATGATCTCTTTGCACAGTTTGGTGTACACGAGGATGGGGCAATAGCTGCTGGCGTTGTATTTGCCCATCATCCTTATGTACTTGAGCTTGATCTTCATTTTCTTACTCTTGTTCACCATGTTCTTCTTGTTGAGCAGTTGGAGAGTCATCATTTGAATTTTGATCTTGCTCTTGTGGTGCATCTCTTGGAGGTGTGGAACATCCACTCATGGGAGTTTGATCCCCCACTTGTGGAACCTCTTCACGGTCTTGCTGCTCCCCCTTGCTCCAAGCATAGGAGAACATTTGGCATCACCACTTGAGCTTGATCATCTTGTTCATCTTCCTTCTCTTGAGGCTTTACTTCTCCAATTGCCAACTTCTTTATTGCTGCACAAGGTGGTTCTTCATTTCCTACAACATTTACATCCAAATGCCCTTGCGAGCCATTAGTCTCATCAAATGTCACATCTACCGCAATCTCAACTATACCGGAGTTTTTGTTGAAGACACAGTATCCATGAGCATTTGAGGCATAACCAAGTAGAAAACATTCATCTACCCTAGGTGCAAACTTTGAGCTTTTGGTTTTCTTGTTAAGTATGAAACACTTACAACCAAAAACCTGAAAGTAGTGCACCTTAGGTTTCTTACCAGTTAACAGCTCGTATGATGTCTTCTTGTAGCTCTTGTGAAGATATAAACGGTTGATTGCATGGCACGCGGTGTTCACAGCTTTAGCCCAAAAATTGTCTGGCGTCTTGTACTCATCAAGCACAGTCCTAGCTACCTCAATAAGTGTCCTGTTTTTCCTTTCCACCACACCATTTTGATGCAGTGTATAAGGAACCAAAAACTCATGCTTGATACCTTCTTCATCTAGGTACTCCTCAACACCGGTGTTTTTGAATTTTTTCCCATTGTCGCTTCTCACTTTCTTGATCTTCACTTCATATTCATTTTGTGCCCTTCTCATGAACACTCAAAAAGAATACCCAAGTGAAACGGGAATAATCATCAACAATTACCAAACCGTATTTTTTACCGCCAATGCTTATGTAGGCTACCGGACCAAATAAATCCATGTGTAGTGTGATGCCCCCGGCATCTCAAGAGCCTTAACACGCAGTTAGAGGCAAGTAATGATGAATGAAGACTTGATCGTGCTAGGAGAGGATTAAGAGTTAGGTGGAGAAATCACTAAGTCAAAATTTTTCTAATTCAAGATACAAGACCCTGTGTAGCTTTGTTGACTAAGTCACACCTACAAGCTTTTGTGCAAACACCAAACCCAAAGTTCTACCTTGATATTGTAGCCAAGCTCAAGACCAAGTGACGAAAGGTTTAAAGTTTGTTTTAAATTCAGCCAACACTCTTGCTGAAAGTTGACAAGTGCGATCGTGAACAAATTGGACCCTAATAAAACTTTTAGATTCATTAAGCAACTGAACTTAGCTCCATTATCAAAGCTGTCGTACGTACCGTGATCTTCACTTTTGTTACACTGAGCTTGGTTTAAAACTGTCGATTAACTATTTTAAATTTGGCACAAACATCTCTTGAAATCAGCTCAGGCTAGTCTACACAGAAAATTCCTGAATCTGAATTTTTAGGTCATTCCAAACTTGAATCTGAAATTACTTTTGAATTCACTATACAACTTCAAATTTTCACTTTCTATGAAGTGAAATTAAACTTGTCACCTTTCAAAAGCAATAGACCTTGAAGTGATTGGATTTCATTTGATACTTCAAAAGTTGGAAACAAGAAAGTCTCTATACAAAGTAAAATTGCTGTTTTACTAAACCTGGGAGCACATTTGTGACTATAGTTCAAAATCTGTTGGGATTCAGACTTTATATTACCAAACTTATAGATAACTTACTGGTGAACAACTTTGGTAATTAGAGCTTGGTCACATGCTGAGGTTTAAATGGAGTTTAGGGTCATTTTCTACCAGCACAGAAAACCAGTCCAAATCAGACCTATTTGGAAATTTCAAATTTTCTCTAACCTACAGCCACTTTCATGCAAGACTCTAATTGGATGAGTTGTAGCTCAAGAAATTCTAAGCAACTTTACCAAAAGGCACTTTGGGTGAAAATGGGTATAAATGGGACTTTTGAATTTTCTAAGCAAAATAGGTCTCCTGTCCAAATTTAAGGCTGTTAGTTAAATTCAAATTTAAATCATATTTTCACTCATGTGTTGGCATTAGGTCTTTTGACAAAGTTATAGATATCAAAGGGTAGGATACTCCTTCCAATTGGACCTTTTCCAGATTCGCCTTTTAAGTTGGTCATATAAGCGATTTTCTGATGGGAAGAAAACCAAATGAGGGTGTTTCTTATTTTTCCCATTTCCTTTTGGTCACTGACGGGTGGACCCATCGATCCGGGACGACCGGTGTCACCCAGGCCATGGCCTCCACGCGGCCACAGCGTATGGGCGGTGGCGCGCAGTGCCTAGGATGCCGTCCCGACGCCCGCGGCTTCACCTGGACGGGTTCTTGGCCCCCTTCGCTCAGCCCCGCTCACTCTCCCTCTCCCTGCTCGTCCTCCCCGAGCTCCAAAGCGCCGCCTGCCATGGGCAACCCGAGCTCCAAGCTCGAGCTCCCGCGGCCGCCTCAGCCGTTCCCGTGCCTCCAAAACGCCACTATCGGCTTGGCCTTCACCCCGCGCATCCGGAGAGCCAAACCGCGTCGCTGTTCCTTTTCCCATTCGCCAAACCGAGCCGCACCCGAGGACCACCTCGCCATGGCCGAGCTCGCAGCGAGCTCGCGTCAAGACCGCCTCGGGCCGCCTTTACCCCATCCAAGGCGCTTCCCGCGCTCGCCTCAATCTCCTCCACCGTCCCCACTACCCGTCAGCCGCCACCGTCGCCTCCTGCCACTTCGCCGACGCGCGCTGCGCTCGCCGCGCGCGCCGCCGTTAACCTCGCCGTGGAAACCCACCACCAAGCAGTCCCCGCGCCCCTACTTCACCTCTGCTGGGTCCGTGGCCTCTCCGCACAGCTCACGCGCCCCTCCAGAGTCGCCGTCCCGCCTCTACCCTCCGGGTAGAGACTCTGCGCCGCCATGTTCGTCATGGCCACGCCGCGCGAGTTCACCGCCGCCGCCCCACCTCTCCTCTCCATTGCCGGCGACGAGATCCGGGGGGAATGGAAGCCCGCGGCGGGGAACACGTCACTGGGCCCACTCGGCTCCAAGACAGGCCCCCACGCCGCCGGCGGGGCGCCGCCTTTTTCCTCACCGCGCGGCACTTCCCTGTCGGGAGGTAGAAGAAGAAGGGAGGGCGTCTTTGCACAAAACCCCCCGTCCTTTTCCCTTTTTGTTTCTCTTTGTTACGCACTATTCACTGAGTGTATGCAATCTTCTTTGCAGGCCCCTAGAGTCTACGGTTAATTCGGTATAGGTCCCTGGATCTATGGGTTTTCCAATTTAAATGTATTTTCTTGAGTTGAAACTTTGAAAAATCATAACAATTCAAATAAAAATCCAAAATGGACAAACTCAGTGGCTATGGATTCCTCTTGAGTAGATCTACAGGATGGGTATGATGTGGATGTGTAAAAAGTCTGTTTTGCCCCTAGTCTAGTGCATGCCTGTTGAGGATAAATAAATGATGAAAGTGGACTAAATGAGCTCCAAAAATTATGAAACTTGGACAGTAGTTTTCTTGTGGCATTAGGACACTGTGTGATTTTTGGTAACCCTAGCATTGACTGTTTAATTACTGTTTTGCCCTTATGCGTGTGATTTGCGTAATTAAATAACTTGGAAATGAGGCCTATGTAAAGTATGATAAATATGACTCACTAGTATTTTCTTATGTCCTATATAGCTTGTAAATCTCACTGGTAAAATATGAGCCTCTGCATGTCAATTTTTAATGGTGATTTGAAAATGATAAAATGCTACATGTTGGAAATGATAATTAGAAAAAGTGCTCATAAAGGGTTAGGAAAAGTCCCTGAAAAATTTGGTAGCTTAATGTTGATGCATAGAGTCCAGAAAATATATTCGAGAAGGCTAGTTACACTGGTCATTTGTACATTTTAAATTCACACAGGATTAATATATGGAAAATAGATGTCCTGTCAAACTTGGGAGTTTTAATTTGTAAATTTTTATACATGCAGTCCATGCTAAGTATAGGTGGTTGTTTGCTATTGATATCATTATGCATGTGGAATGATTTCTAGCTGCATACTATCTAATATTCTTTATGTCACACTTGATTAAGAAATTTGTTTACTCACTCATGTAAAACACCTAAAATCAATATAGGGTCTAATCCATTAAATATACAATAAGGCATGATATACCTAGTGAATGATTCCTATAAATGTATGAAGAATAAGATTATGACTTGTTACTGAATGCCCCACCGCACATGTCTTAGAGATCTATCAAGCATTTCTCTCATGTTGTCTATGTGATTATTAGCTTGCATGAGTGTGATTGTATGATTGTATGCTTACCCGATGTTCCCGAGAGTGATGTCGTTGCTAGCAGTCCATACATGAATAATTATATGCTTGAGTGATGTTTGCTTGCATGAGGTATGATAAAGGGCAACTTAGTTTAGTACTTGGTCATATAATCAATTCTATGTTGCCATGTGAATGTTTGATTTTATAGTTGTATGCTTGTCCTAGATCTGTGAGGCCACTTCTTGTTAACATAGTTTATCAATCACTCTTCTGCCTATTTCTAAGATAATTGTTCATGTACGTGATTCATATTCATGCATCTCATTCACTGCATCATGCATATCATTCATATAGTGGCGCTTACTGCAGATACGTGATCAAGAACCAAGTGCGTGGAGCTACTTCACGCAACGGTGGTCCAGAAGACCAACTAAGCCCCAAGCACGACCTGGAGGGCCCATCAGTCATGTTTGGAAGGAGAAGTTGTCCAAGGGATCAACGGGTTGCCTGGGGCAAAGCCTCACAACCCGGCAAACTAACATTAGCATAGTTTGTTGGTTCTCTTAAAGCAAATCAAAGGTAGGCAGGACCATGATCTTCCCAGCTAATATGATTATGATTGATGATTACGCATCTGCATTAGAAGTTGTTTGAAACCAATTGCATTAGACTCCCTGGCCGCCCTGGTCTTAGCACCTAAAATAGAGTACGTAGGACGAGTATGCCTAGTAATGATAGGTACGAGTAGACACGAGTGAATGGAGTCACTCATCCCGTAGGGATTGCTTTTCAGAAAAGAATTCTCACTATTATGAATCTTACTTTGATTATGATATGTTTTAAATGGAGACCGGGCGGAGATATGGGTATATAAGAAAAATGATGATGATGAGATGGATGGTTTGGTGGACTCCGCCTGAGTCACATAAGGCCCGTTCGCTGTTCACCTGCTGATCGGCATAACATTGCTAGAGTGCTTATCCGGGATAATGGACCGGTGAAAGTCTTACTTGTGCCATCCGAAGAACAGAGACAGACTCCTACTGTGACACCTTGGGGAGCTTGTAGTCGAGGGAGGGCTGACCCGACGTGACCGTGGTATCGCTCCTAAGGCGGCACAACCTGGGAACAACAGAAGGATTGAATCGAACTTGGGATGGGACAAGTGGAGATGGGGGATATATGTGTGGAATGCGATGGCTAGCAATCATATATCACCTGGCATTTTTAGTTATTCTCGGGAATTAACAAATCGATTCGAATCGCTGATGCTCACCAGGTGTGAGAATGCCAGATATCGCACACGGACAACGTAGTAATAACTGTAACATGCTGTTTATTAAGTCACGCTTTTTAATACAACATGCTTGGATGTATATGATCCGTCCCACTATTCATGGTGTTGCCCATCCACTGATAGGAGGTCGATAGACTTGGGAGATGCTTTGAGGTCAAGGGAGGGCTGACCCGACGTACCGTGGTATCGCTCCTGAGACGGCTACTCCCAAGGGTTCGATGGGGGCGCTGTGAATCTTGGAACGGGACATGTGTTCATGTTTTACTTTCCTGCAAGTATTTACTTTATGATATAAATGACCTTCATGGCTAATGGATAGCAGCTGTCAAATCCTGCTATCTTATGTCAACATGACCTTGTTTAAAAATCAATAGCTAAGGATCCACATGATTAGTAAGCATGCTTTGCGTCAGCCGTAAGCCCCGTCCATTAAGTCCTACTGAGTAATTAGTACTCAGGGTTTGCCCCCACTTTTGGATTACAGGTACTGACGACATCCGGACAACTGTGTTGGAGGTGGTAGTACCTGTGGGCTCGGTGCTACTCGCCTTGTTCACCTCTTCATGAAGACTACTTAAGTATATTGTTTCCGCTGCGAGGTTTTGAAAACGCTTCCGCTAGATATATATATATGATCTGAATTCATTTCCGCTATATTTGACCATGTATTTGATTTCACACATTTGGTTTGTAAATTAAGTCTATTATATTTCTCTAATTCAACTGCCTGTGATGATGTAATTGTTGTGGCTCCTTCGAGAGTCGGATGTGTTTGATGTCGGTTCCTCGGAAAATGGTGTTATCGAGAGCCCGAAGGACTCTCGACGGACTACCGGGTTTAGTCTGGCCTAAGTGCACTGCGAGCCAGAGGTGGCAGGTGTGGTTAGTCTGGATTAAGCAGGGCGGTTCCGCCACATGTAGCAGCTTCAATGGCCTTGATGTAGTCACGATGTTCTTGGCGGGATGTGGTACACCAACTTGTTTTCCAGCTTGGCATGCACTGCAAACTTTGTCTTTCTCAAAGGAAACATTTGTTAGTCCAAGAATGTGCTCATCCTTTTGAAGTTTGGCCAAGTTCCTCATGCCAACATGGGCTAGCCGGCGATGCCAAAGCCACCCCTTGTCAGATTTTGCCACTAAACAAGTCTCGGGCGTTACTCTAGTTGTCGTGTAATCAACAAGATAGAGCTTGCCCTTCAAACGACCCGTAAAAGCAATAGAGGAATCCATCCTTCCTTCTAAGGATTTGCACACCCTCATCCGTAAAGAGACAATTGAAGCCCTTCTCACACAATTGTGATACGGACAACAAATTGTAACTCAATGAACCAACAAGCAATACATTGGAAATTGATTGATTATGTGAGATCGGAATGTTACCAACACCAATTACTTTCCCCTTGTCACTATCACCAAATACAATTTCTTGAGATTCATTTGTGACTTGCAAGGAAGTGAACATGTCTCTCTCTCCGGTCATATGATTTGTACATCCACTATCAAGCACCCAACTTGACCCACCGGAGGAGTAGACCTACAAAACAAATCAAGCTTTGTATTTAGGTACCCAAAAAGATTTGGGTCCTTGAGGGTTAGTTCTAAGAGCCTTGGGTACCCATACGCTCCTCTTCATGAGTTGCTTCTTCTTGTAGGCACCCACATACCGTACCACCATCTTACCATGTTCCCAAACTACCATGTAGTCACACAAGTAAGACCTAGAAATGGGAGTTTCGGCCTTTGCTTCACTTGTGGTCTTTTCTTTCTTCTTGTTTTCCTTTGGTTGAGGTGATGATAAATGAATCACTTCTAACATATCAAACAAGGTAATGGACTTCAAAAACTTTGGTGCCTCCCACCCCATGTTGTTGTTCACCACATGGGGGTTGACCTTTTGATAATTGAACCCCAACCCCTTCTTCTTGGTAGGCTCAAGCTTGGGTTGTTTCTTCCTTAGTTCATCATTCTTAGGAAGCTTACCCTTTTTCTTTGCCAACTCAAATTGTCTAACCTTTTCTTCCAAGATCTCTACCTTTTCAAGGTTAGTAGCACAAGCATTCATATCATGATCATAGCATTTTTTACAACCATCGCTTGTGGAAGCACTAGAATCAAAGGTGACCGAAGAGGATGTGGAAGTGGTGTTCCAAAGAGTGTCAAATTGTACTTCAAGTTCTTTGTATCGAACTTCTCAACTTGACATGTTATGTTGAAGTACATTGTTGGCACACTTTAGTTCATCCATGGAAGATTTAGCTTTTGCAAGTTCAACATCTTTTTCTTCCATGGCAGCCTTGACCAAGGAAAGTTCCCGAGTCAATGCCTCCACTTTCTCATTCTCTTTGGTCAATGTCTCTTGTAGCTCAAGGTTTCTCTCCTTTTCAAGGATGAGCAGGTCCTCTTGATCTTAAAGAGCCATTTTTCTCTTTTTCTAGTTTTTCCGTAAGCTTGGTTATTTTGTTATATGCTTTTTCTCCAAATTCTTTTATCATTTTATCCTTAAAGCTAGGTTCATCATGCTCAATTGACAAAGCAGTTTCGGAATTCACCTTAGCTCCTTTTGCCATGAGACATTTAGGAGTGTAGTCATCTTCATCGTCGGAGAGGTTGGTGAAGAGCCTTGGTGAGGATGGTAGCTTTTGTATTGCTATGCTTGCCACCTTCTCATCCTCGGAGCTTAAGTTTTCCTCTTCGTAGTTCCATGCCTTACCTATGTGAGCATGACCTCTCTTGGACTTCTTGTGATAGCTCTTGCTCTTCTCACCTCTCTTGTACTTGTCTCTCTTGTACTCCTTCTTGAACTCATTTCCTTCTTGGCCCTTGTTTGGACACTCCGCAATGAAGTGATCCGACTTGCCACACTTGTAGCATGGCCTCTTCTTTCCCTTCCGATGATATTTGTCACCACCTCTCACCATCTTCCTAAAGCTCTTGATGAACATAGCAATATTTTCTTCTTCATCTTCACTTGAGCTTTCTTCATCACTTGATGATTCTTCAACAACCTTCTTGTGTTTGCATGAGTGTTCATACTCATCATCCTTTTGACACTTGTGGTTGTTGCTTTTTCTTGCGGCAAGAGCGTTGACTTCTCTTGTTGATCGACTACTTCATATTCGGCTTCATGTTGTTGGAGCTTGGCATAGAGATGATGTGGCTTCATGTCCTCATAGTCATCTCTATCTTTTATTATTTTTGCAAGATTCTTGTCTTTCACTTGATATGCTCTCATGAGCAATCTTGTGACCTTGTTGTCATCTTGCCACTCCTTGCTTCCTAGAGCTCTTACTTTGTTTACCAAGGTCATGAGTCTATCAAACAAGGACTTGAGACACTCATCTCTTCTCATTGCAAAGTGTGATAGTTGTCCATCTACCACTTCTATTCTTTGCCTTCTTGACTTGATATCACCTTCATGTGACAACTTTATAGTATCCCAAATCAACTTGGAATCTTTAAGTCCTTCTACCCTCCGATACTCTTCTCCTTCCAAATGTCCTAGGAGAATGCTCACAGCTTGAGCATTGCGATGCATGTCTTGTACCATCTCGGGAGTCATCTCTTCATCTTCCTTGGGCTTGTAAATACCTACATTCACAACTTCCCAAAGACTCGGATAGACTCCGAATAAGTAATATTGCATTTTATTGGACCACTCACCATAGTTCAACTCATTTAGAGTATGAACTTTTCCGAGTAGCGCTGAAGAGAAAGTAGGTGAAGTTGAAAGAGAATAAACAAAAGAAACACGGTGATACTCTTTTTCTTTTTCCTTTTTAGAATTGGATTTGGAGTAGGATGATTCGAACTCTTGGTTGATTTGAAGCTTCTTCATCATTTCCTTAACTACGCTCTCCAAAATGCTTTCATCGATGTTGAGTACTTTGTTTCTCCTCTTTTCTTCTTCTTCGGCCTTCTTTTTCTCTTCTTCTTCTTTCTTGGCTGCATCCTCTAGCTCTTTCATCTTCTTGAACATCTTCATGGCCAACTCTATGGCTACATTCTTGGTTGTAGGATCAAGACTACCATCATCAGCGATGTCGAGCAGCTCTTGAGGGATTTGCTCGCTTACACCACCACCGGAGATTGAATCCTTCCCCTCCATGACCGTTTCCTCACGCGGTTAAGCGCTAATCACGAAGATTAGGCTCTGATACCAATTGAAAGTTACCTAGAGGGAGGGTGAATAGGAAATCTGAAACTTAAAGATCAAATTCCAACAAATTAGTACAAAACCGATTGAACTTGCCCTGGGCCGGTTCAACCTATACAGGATACGAAAAACTAAATTGATCTACAAATCGATCCAACCAAACTTGATTCCGTGAGTTGGGGAGTGTCCCTTGATGTTCCATCTAGTAGATCTACAAGGGGCTTGGCTAGAAATCTTCACAATAAAGAGATCCACTCAAAGGTGTCTCCACAAGCACGTTATAATCCCAAGAACAAGAACAACACAAAAGCACACGGGGATAAATATTTAATCTGAGATTCGGTCACTCCACAAATGAGCCCTACTTCTCCGTTGAGGAGCCCACAAAGAGCCAGGTCTTTTCCAACCCTTTCCTCCCCTCTCCGATCCAAGGATCAAGGAAGAGGTCACTTACTATGTTGCTCTCACAAGCTGGGGTGAATACAAACTTCCCAGAGCACCACCACACACAAGGTGAGGGGGTAGTGCTACAACGGGTGACGCCTATCCGTCTAGGAGCACAAAGCTCCAACAGTAATGAATCCACCGGGATGCTTGAAGTGCCACCAAAGCTTAAACGAACAAGAGAGGAAGGAGATGAAGATCTTGAAAGCTTTCTCTTGAATCCTCACAAGCTCACTCAAAGATTTGAATGGATTTGAGCTCAAGTGAGTGGGAGAGAGGTTGAAGAAGGAGGAGCCTTTGAAAGAAATGTCTCAGGTCGTATGGAGTGCCAAGAAAGAGAGTGTGTGAAGAGGTATGAAGGGTCTATATAGCACCCCCTCTTGAACTAGCCGTTACTGGGCGAAACTAGTGAATACTGGTTGAACCAGGGGTAGGTAGGTTCAACCGGGATTGACTGGAAATTCAACCAGAGAGCCCATTCCGGTTGAAGCGAGGTGAACCGGTTGAACCGGGGTGGTCAACCGAGATTGTAATTGAAACAAATAGCTCATTCCGGTTGATATGGAGGATGAACTGGTTGAGCCTTAGGCTTAACCGGGGTCAACAGAAAAAGCATATTTGAGAAAGTTTGACTTTGTGAATTGGATAACTTGAACTTTTGAGCCATGGTAGCACTAAAATCATACCTTTTTGGATCCCTCTTGATAGAACGGATTTTCCTAACTCAATGATAAAGTAAAATCTAGGCCTGCTTGAATAAAGATTTGAATGCGCGAGATCTTGTGATAAATAATTGAAGGTCCTCCAAAGCAATCTTTTTCACTTTGCTTCTCTTTTTCATCAATCATGAGGTAGCTTAAACAACAGTGTATAGAATTTCTGCGCGCATGCTCAATTAAACTCATTAGAGATTTTTAATTGTTCAACGTCAATCACTAAAACCCCTCAAGGTTTGATTGCACTTTCAACACCTAATAAAAAACAGTAAATTCACTTACTAAATATGTTTTCTAGAGCCATACAAACCCTAGGGTGCTGAAATTGAAATTTTATTGGTACCAGTCATGGACACCGCCTTCTTGTTCAGCACATTATTGCTTAGTTGGGTTTATGAACCCGGTCTGTTTTTTTGGTTCAACCTGACAGCCACGCTCTTGCTTTTGCCTGCAAAACTCTTTCCAAAACGACAGTTGGACACTTTGACTACAACTAGCCGCCATTGAAAAATTGATTGGTTGAAAGAAACTTTTGCTAAATCAATGATGCGGCATATGCTAGAGTTTTGACGAGTTCACATAGGTAACCTTAAAGTCATTGTCATATGTAATAAAAACCACATTTTCGTTAATGCAAATTCGTACCAATAGATCTCAGGCCCAAGTTTTGGACAAGTCAAAGTAGTACGTATCTACTAGAGTTGCATAGCTGCACTGCGAATTGTGAGCTGCCAAAGTACCAGAGTGCATTTGAACTTCCCACAAAACACAACGTATCAGAAATGCTGCCCAAGAAGATTATGTTCTTCTGCCTTCTCCTGAGACTCGGTATTTCTTGGAGCAGTAACGGGGAAGACCAGTTCGTCTACTCCGGGTTCACCACCAACGACCTCCACCTTGATGGAGGAGCAAGAATCACGCCAAGTGGCCTTGTTGAGCTAACGAACGGTATGGTTCGGCAGAAAGGCCAGGCATTCCACCCAAGTCCGCATCTCTTCCACAACTCATCAGGTGGTACAGTGCAGTCTTTCTCCATATCCTTTGTCTTTGCCATCCTCTCTATCTACCCTGTGAGTGGCCATGGCCTCGCCTTCTTCATCGCGCCAAACATGAATTTCTCTGCAGCATTCCCAACACAATACTTGGGCCTCTTCAATGACCAGACCAATGGCGACCCAAATAGTCACATCTTTGCTGTTGAGCTTGACACAGTCCAAAATTACGACTTATATGACATCAACAACAACCATATTGGCATCAATATCAATAGTTTACGCTCCATGGAATCCTATGATGCAGGCTACTATGATGACAAGAGTGATAATTTCTTGAATTTGACACTTAATAGCCACCAGGCGATTCAAGTGTGGGTGGACTATAACAGAGAAGCCACACAGATCAACGTGACAATAGCTCCCCTCAATGTTGCAAAACCAGTGAGGCCACTGCTGTCCACTACCTACAATCTGTCAACAGTTATCACTGATCCGGCATATATGGGTTTCTCATCCTCAACAGGCTCCGTCATTGGACAACACTGTTTGCTTGGCTGGAGTTTTGGCATCAACAGTCCGGCTCCACCAATCGACATTACCAAGCTGCCAGAGCTGCCTCGTCTTGGACCAAAGGCCAAGTCAAAGGCATTACAGATAGCTTTGCCAATAGCAATTCCGGTTCTCCTCCTTTCCACAAGCATTGCCATTTTTTTACTCGTGCGGAGGAATATAAGGTATGCAGAGCTACGTGAAGACTGGGAGGTTGAGTATGGGCCTCACCAGTTCTCATACAAGGATTTATTTGATGCCACACAAGGATTTAGAGACAATAATTTGTTAGGCAGAGGAGGGTTTGGAATGGTATACAAGGGCGTCCTCCCAGTATCCAGAGTGAATGTTGCTGTGAAGAGGGTGTCACATGACTCAAAACAAGGCATGAAGGAATTTATTGCAGAGATTGTAAGCATTGGCCACCTTCAGCATCGTAACCTTGTGCCATTATTGGGATACTGCCGGCGGAAGGGCGAGCTTCTCTTGGTGTATGACTACATGCCAAATGGTAGCCTCGACAAATACCTGTATGGTAAAGAGGGTAAGCTTACTTTAGACTGGATCCAGAGGTTCCGGATAATCAAAGGTGTAGCATCTGGGTTACTCTACCTTCATGAGGAGTGTGAGAAAGTCATCATACATCGTGACATTAAAGCAAGCAATGTGCTCCTGGACAATGAAATGAATGGGCAACTAGGTGATTTTGGTCTTGCCAGATTATATGATCATGGAACCGATCCACAAGCCACACATGTGGTTGGCACCATAGGGTACCTAGCTCCAGAGCTAGCACGTACAAGCAAGGCAACCCCTCTGACGGATGTTTTTTCTTTTGGTACATTCATTCTTGAGGTCATATGTGGGCAAAGGCCTATCAATCTAAATACCGATGACAGACAGATAATGTTAGTTGACTGGGTGCTTGAACATTGGCATAAAGGATCGCTTACTGATACCATGGACATCAAACTTCAAGGTCAATATGATATTGATGAGGCATGTCTAGCACTGAAGCTAGGATTGTTATGCTCCCACCCATTTACAAACGTAAGGCCAAATATGAGGCAAGCCATGCAGTACCTCAACAAAGAAATGCCAATACCAGATTTAAAACCAAATGTAAGCTTTTCCATGCTAGCCTTGATGCAGAATGATGAGCTCAACCCATCCACCATATTGCATTGTCCAATAGAAATAGGCTTTGGCACAATATCTACCATCTCAGGAGGAAGATGACTAGATGAGACTCAGACATGGTCAACTATGGTCTATAGCATGCATAAATAATCATTACTCCGTGAAGTCTATCCATAGTCCCTTAACATTTGCTTTTTCATGTGGATGTTACGACTTTAATGTTGATATATCTTGAAATTTTAGTTCACATTAGAGAAATCAAATACTTTGTAATGAGAAGTGTGCAGTTGGTACACAAATCAGCAAAATCAAGGAGCTGCACAAACCAAAACAGAGAAGGCAAATTCATGCAACTACACATGTATGGTTATTCTTCATCTTTAGCAGCACCATGGTACAAATACATTTCCCTAATTCATCTGGTCACTCCAACAAGCATGACAAGGGTCTGTAAAAGGGGGATTCAATCTTAGGGATGAGCACAAGGGCAAAAAAAAAAAAAAAAAAAAAAAAAAAAAGAGAGAAGAGAAGCCTATGTCACTACAAAAGAGCTAAAATCCTGTCTGGGGAGGCCCAAGCATTGTGTTTATAGCATTCAGTGATCTACACTTTACAAGAATACCCTTATGGTTTGAGTAACTACACAGTTTCCCCTACCGTAAAGCAAGAACTACTAAGGGTAGTGTGGTACATGTGCAGTGGATCCTGACTTGACCATTATCTACTTCTTAATGCATTTCTAGGGGCAGCCAACATGATCTAGCAGCGAGTCAGAAGTGCTAAGTCAACTGCTTACAGAGGCGACAAGCTAAGACACTGCCTATAGAAATACATTTTTAGAGGCAGTTGGGCTAAGGCGATCATCTATGGAAATACATTTCAAGAGGTGGCTGCTCAGCCCGCCTCTAGAAATAGCCCATTTACATAATCCTTTAGTTAGAGACGGTCTGAATAGCTTCCTCTAGAGATCATATTGGCCACCTTGTGTGGTGGTGTGTATATGGGCAGATGTTTAATTGCTTGCGATCAGTCTTAGGCATCACCAGTAGCGGAAGTATTGGCGCCAAGAAGTATTGTTGTCCTTGCTCGTGATGAAGGTTTTCACAAGGTAGCCATGTGCAGTCTAATTGCTTGAACCTTATTTTGAAACTAATGCTTCTGGCAAGCAATTTGATTTCCGTTTCCTTTATTCATGTAAGCCGTAGCGCTAATGAGATGGACTAGATCAACTGAACTGTGAATGTTTTTGTGATAATGAATGAGCAAGCCTTGATTAAAAAAACAGTATTTAAGATATATAAAAAATCCCCATGCTCGGTAACAACAGTTGTTTCTTTTAGAATTTGATCACGAGGCAATGCATACAAATCTTCATCTAAAAAGGAAAAAGTATATATGCTTCATGACAACTTCATATATTCTTCAATCTTCATAGTAGACAGAAAGAATACAGTACCACAACTTAACTTTTAGACTGTCTATTGTTCATGTGATCATGAAATTCATCTTAATAATGCTCAAATTATATTAAATATATTTTTCCGTTCATAAATGTATGAATTCCTTACCTTTCAGAAATAAACATCAGTCATAGACATGGCCGATGAAACCAAGGGAAAGGGACTGCATGCAGTCATGGAATTGAACAAACCAAAGCATTTCTTGACATATTCTAAAGAAATGCGATAAAATGCACAGAAAGGAATTTTTATGGTCCAGGACTTGCTTTGAGAAACACACTTAGTATCAAAATATGTAGTTTGCACTAATGTACAACATTAAGCACTAAATGCTATGAACCAAATATCACATGAGGCGTGGAATTGAGATCATGTACAGCCTTTTGGCCATTGGTGCGAGCAAAGAGACAGGACAAACAGTGTTCTGAGTTCTGACTGGCTGATCAGGAGACTCCAGGTCCAGGAACAACCACACTGCTCCATGGCTGCCCGCAGATGCACCTGGTGCATGGCTCCCTAGCTGCATCCCACGTACTGGGCTGACGCATGCCTAGTCATCACAATGGCAATTCGGCCCACCTGGAGCTGTTCCTATTTCTAGAAACTCTGGACCAGGGTTCTCCAGTGCCATGGTTCCAGCTTCCAGGATAATCTTCGTTCAGCCCTTGGCATGGACTTTAGGAGGTTCACATGGTGTCCTATCTCTTCAAGCTTCGGGATGGGGTCCACCACCAATTGGAGCTACACCAAAAATCTAGAGTTCCAATCTACATTCTAGTCTTAATTAATGGCGTTAAGCTGATATGTACAAGGCTTAATTGTCTGTCTCAATCAGTCATAGTCTAGGTCTGCTGCACCTCGAGGATGAGCTGCTCGGAAAGGGGGGAGAAGTACTATGGGTACTCAGCTGGGGGCTTTGGGCTGGGCAGCGCTACAGGAGGCCTGCTACAATAATGCTGATTACTGTAGCAGGGATAGGAATAGTTGGTGAAAACATTAGACTTAGTAGACTAGATTTATTCCTTAGGAGTCAAGTAACCTCTCTCTATATATAGAGGGGATATCAATTGATATTAAGCAATGAATATATATTACTCAGCTCTCCCCCTATTGGTCCTAGAGCAGCCAGGCAATGACCTAGGATAATCTTACTGTTTTAACCCATTATACCATTTATGTTACTGGTTTGATTGCTAATCCAGGATGCTGCATCTAAGTTCATATATCCAGACTACTTAGCTAGTTAGCTTTAAGAACCCATATTGGTTCTTTCATCGAGCTTGGATAAACTCAATCTTTGGCCACCAAGACCGTGACCAAAATGATTATGGATTATTACTACTAAGCACCAAAGTAATATTGACTCAATGAAATAAATGCTTAATGAATCAATATCTGGCAAGTGCTTGAAAATTGTGGACAGGTACCTGTGCGAATAATGAATTGGGTTGTTACACAGACAAGGGCCCCACCTTGATCCCAACACCTTACATTTTTGTCTGAATGCTTTGACCATAGAGAACCCTATATGCTTCTTTCTTTCAACCAAGATAGTTTCAACCTTTAGCCTGCAACACTGTCACGAAAAGGAAATTTTGACTATTGGTAACCACATATTAAAAAATTGATTGATTACAAGAGATGCATCATAAACAAATGATGCTAGAAACTTAATTAACTTTCACTGAGTCAGCATCAACTTTGCAGCCACTTGTACTTTGTAAACCTCTCTCATTTTCAGCAATTTTTTGGGGAATCAAATTTCATTTCCAGTTTTCCTTTATGGAAATAAGTCACATTCTCAGTATTAAAATAATCTTCATTTTTAGCAATACTTGCGAAAAATATGTAGATATTTTTTCTCGGAAAACGTAGGTTTCATCTTCTAGGGGGCCATTGACACCCGTGAACCACCAACTTCAGTCTTCCAGTTCTGCAAACTAATAAACGGAGAAAGAAAAAGATTCTACACGAATAGAAGACTAAGGAACTATGACCTGCCAAGTGCCAAGTTATATTCATAACACGAGGCACAGGGAGCAGTCATGACTGTCGCAGATAAGGTCAGTGAGACCAAGGGAAAGTGAAAGCATTGATGGCAAGTTTGACAGAAGATCGTAGCATAGCATGAATTTCTTGACACATTTCTAAATTCTAACAGCTGGGACATATCAATAACCGCCTGAGAGGAAATTCTATTCTCCAGAAATTTTCTCTGGAGACACATTAGAATATAAAATAAAATTCAGCAGAACAAACAAAAATTCTTATAAATCAACCATGAAATAGACATTAGACACATCGATTGCTTTTGCTTACTACACAAGCACATGAGCACCATGTTAATCTATGAGAAACAACTAAGAAAGTAACGTTCGGGTTTTTGTGTCTTGATGTTTTATGAATTAAACTCAAAAACATGATAGTTACCCCTCCATAAATAAAAGGCAACTGGAGGTAGCAAGACACCAAGAATCAAAGAACCTACTCTAGCACACTAAGAGAAAAAGGCTTCCCCATAATATGAAACCTTCAAAGGAAGTATAAGAAAAATCAACAGGTCAAAATGTCCAGCACATGTTTGAACCTGAACTAGTAGTTAATTTTCCTGGTCTCAGCATCAATTGACACTGACTCTCTCATAGAATGCCATATGCGGTGGAAGAAATGTGGACTGGAAGAAATGGACTGCTATTAGTAGAGGGCAACTGCAAACCATAGCTTAGAAAATACCTTGTTCTTGCATCTTTCTTGCAAAGTCACAAGTTATACCCATGCCTGAAATGAAACATAGGTGGCTCACTCTATGTCATCTCCTCTACTTCTGTAACTTCAACCTTGCATCTTTCATCATCGCCGATGATCAGTTTGTCTATTCCAGTTTCACCCAAGCAAATCTCAGCCTAGATGGCACTGCCACAATCAAACCAGATGGACTCCTTGAGCTAACCAATGGCAGCTTTAATCTCAAAGGTCATGCATTCTACCCAACTCCTCTGTGGTTCCGCAACTCACCTAGTGGAAACGTGAAGTCCTTCTCAGTCACCTTCATCTTCAACATCGTCTCTGCCAACCCTGATAAGAGTGCAGATGGCATGGCCTTCTTTATTACAACAAGCAAGAATTTCTCTGGTGCATTTCCAGCCCAGTACTTAGGCCTCTTCAATGACCAGAACAATGGTAACGCAAGCAACCATATCTTTGCAGTTGAGCTTGACACCATACAAAACAGCGAGTTTGAGGATATCAATGACAATCATGTTGGCATCAACATCAATAGTCTCCACTCTGTGCAAGCCCAGAGTGCTGCCATCTACGATGATAAAAGTGGTACGTTCAACAACTTAACACTCACTAGCCGTTATGCGATGCAAGTATGGGTGGAGTATGATGGAGGGACAACACAGATCAATGTAACATTGGCTCCCATCAGAATGGCTAAACCTGTTAGGCCACTAGTCTCAGCCATCTACAATCTCTCAACAGTTCTATCAGATACATCATACATTGGCTTTTCATCTTCAACTGGGGTATTTATCTCAAGATATTACGTGCTTGGTTGGAGCTTCAGCATGAGCAATAGAGATCCAGAGATTGACATCACCAAGCTGCCAACGGTACCTCGTGTTGGCTCCAGGTCACACTCAAAGGTCTTGTTGATCATTCTTCCAGTAGTCATTGCATCATTCATCTTTGTTGCCGGAACTGTCATCATTTTACTTGCACGGAGGAAACTGGTAAACAATGAGATACAGGAAGATTGGGAGATCGAGTTTGGGCCACATCGATTCGCATACAATGATTTATTCCTTGCCACAGAAGGATTTAAGAATGAGAATGTGCTTGGTGCAGGAGGGTTTGGCAAGGTGTATAAAGGCTTACTGCCAACATCTAAATTGGAGATTGCAGTGAAGAGGTTGTCACATGAGTCAAAGCAAGGAACAAAAGAGTTCATTACTGAGATTGTTAGCATTGGCCACCTTCGGCACCGAAACCTTGTGCAGTTACATGGCTATTGCAGGCGAAAAGGTGATCTTCTTTTGGTATATGACTACATGCCAAATGGTAGTCTTGACAAGTTCCTATATTGTGAACAGGATAAACCTTCACTCGATTGGGCTACAAGATTTCACATCATAAAAGGTGTTGCATGTGGCTTCCACCGAGACATCAAAGCAAGCAATGTGCTTCTTGATAACGAATTGAATGGACGGCTAGGAGACTTTGGCCTTGCAAAGTCATATGATCATGGTACAGACCCACCTACCACACGTGTAATTGGCACCATGGGTTACCTTGCCCCAGAATTGGTACGCACGGGTAAGGCATCCCCTCTTACAGATGTCTTTGCCTTTGGCATATTCCTTCTTGAAGTCACCTGTGGACAAAGGCCTGTCAACCAAAATGCAGAAGGTGAACAGTTTATGTTGGTCGATTGGGTAATTGACCATTGGCAGAAAGGATCATTGGTGGAGACAATAGACAAGAGGCTAGAAGGTGGCTGTAACATAGATGAGGCGTGCCTGGTTTTAAAACTTGGGCTCTTGTGCTCACAACCATTCGCTTGTGCAAGGCCTCGGATGCATCTAGTAGAGCAATACCTTAATGGTGACATGCAGTTGCCAGAGTTCACACCATCAGATATAAGCATGAGCATGCTAGCCTTAATGGAAAACAGGGGTTTCGACCCTTCCACTATGTCACCCTCACAACTCGTGATGAGTTTTGGCACAATGTCAAGCCTCTCAGGAGGACGGTAAAAAAGATTTGTGGTCCTTATTGAGTGCATAATGGGTTGTTCTTGTATTCGTTGTATGGAGTAGTGTCCATTATTGCACACTTCAGAGTCAAAAATTCCATTGCTGCATAAGAGTAGGTGATCTATAATAAGAAGATCTAAACATTCAGGTGAGATCTGAATCTTTTCTAGAGGCGACCCGTATTTTAATGCTGTATATTCAGCATTCCAATGCTGGACCCCAAAGGTATATGAGTAACTTGCTACAATTATCTTCTACTCCGGTAACCAACTTGGGAATGGTTCTGAAATCAGAAACTTAAGGGTATTGAAAGCAAGGGGAGCGTACCAGTTGCGGTTGACCAGAGGAGATCCGCTAAGCATCGCCTCCGGGCAGCTGACGGGTGCGTGTGCGTCGGGTGCTGTACCGGCACTCCGGCAGGACTAATGGTAGCAGGTAGGCCGACGGCCGCCGCACATGCGGCACTGCCAACAAGCCTCGGTAGAGACGTCAGCGCCCCCGCGGAAGCAGCGGAGAGGCCGGCGGCCTGCGGTAGGGAGGGGGACGCCTGTGCACGCGAGTGGCGAGTACGAACCGTACGATTCTCCCAGGAGCACGGACGGACTTTTACATTAGCTTGTAATAAAAATCATTAATGGTACAGTTCACTTTCACATTAACTTGTTACATAGGGCCTGTTTAGTTGAGGTCTAAACTTAAATTTTGGTAATTTGACTCAATCTATGTATAAATTTAGTCAAACAATAAACTTTTCATTCCAATAAATTATTTGGGTTCTAAATAACTCATCCAAAAGACAAATTTTAATGAGCTAATCTGCAAATCATTGGCCCTGTCAAAATGCAAATTCTTCGACTGCCTTGCAATTCGCATCCGGACTTCTGATAGGCTCCAGGCACGAGGATGGACGAATCAAGAGCACTGTCCACTTTGCCGGTACTCTCTAGAGTCGGCTTTTCACCTCCTTGCCGAGCGCAGATTCACCAAGCGTCTATGGAAGGAGTTATTTAGCTGGACGGCGAACCCGGGACTTGACCCGACAAACTGGAGCCTAGCGCTAACTTGCACCAATGGTGGACAAACACAGCCGTTGTTCCCTCCACTTCTAAGGAAGAGGCTCCGTTCGCTCATTGTCCTAATATGCTCGGAAATCTGGAAAGAAAAGAATAACTGGGTCTTCAATCGTGCTGAAGCTCCTTTAACATAATTCTCAACAGAATCAAAGATGGGGCTCGTGTGTGGAGTTTTGCGGGAGCCAAAGGGAGTATGAGTCCATGTAATTTTTGAGATAGTTGCTTGCGTGGGCCTCACTCTGCAATTCAAACTCTTCCACCCTTTTTGGGTTTCTCCTTCTTTTTAATATAATAGGCACGGGTTCGTTAAAAAAATAACTGATCCTAATGAAAAATTTGCTTTTGAATCAAATTTTAGTCTAAATCCACAGTCAAAATTTTGGCGTACCAAAACTTTGGACATTAACCAATCATGCCCGTAAAACAAGATAGTTTTTTCCTAGATCTCTTTTCAACTAGTTTTTTTTATTTTTTATATTGTTATCTTTATGCAATATGTGCAATGAACCATCTTTACAAAGTACTACATGCTTCAATATTTTCTTTAACATAATTAAACAATTTTTAATACCTAAGTCAACATTTACTGATTAGTTCAACGTTTTAGATGGAGTCCAAAGTGAACTTGCAGTTCTTTCCTTGCTATTTCCAAGTGAAAGTCAACCAAATCTTGGAATATTGCCACGTACCATTTTGTCTGAAGTGGAAACTTAGGTAGTTAAATTTACTTTGATCACGCAGGTATTGCCTACATATCACGCTAACTATACTACTTGTTCTTGTAGGCTTCATAGACTAGTAGCTTCAATCCAATAGCTACACCACTTCCTGAGACAGCTTTCATATCCCAGGCCAAAAAAGATTAAAAGACTCCCAGACCAAAAAAATAGTTAGCTTGTTGACTTTTGCCTGAGCTTGTTGACTTTTGCCTGGCTCATAGATGCATTTTGAGAGCTGAATGAAAAATTTGTTAGCTTGTGACTGTTACATTATGTTGATTATTTTGGGTTGCACCTAAACACCTTAGTCTAGTACTAGATTGTGACTGGATGCTGCTGTGGGAGGCAACTAATACTATGTGATGTTTTGGGTTGTAAGTGGATGATGTTGCAGGAGGCAGCAAATACTGTTGGATGTTGCAAGATAATACTAACTGACTTACATATGCTTTTATGGACATAGTAGACAATGCCATTCCTGAGTTTGTTTCAAATGCATTCCTGAGTTTGGTTATTCATAAGTTTGTTTCATTGACATTGATCATGAGAACAGAACTATGTTATTTTATTCCATTAGGTTGACCATGACATTACATCCCTCGTACCACATTAGCTAGCCGAACATTTACTAAAACACTTGTACAACCAAAAATACAATTAACACTAGTGGAGAACACACACACAAAGCACAGCTAGTTTGGACCAAACGTAGAGCTTTTTGCCGAGTTGCTTCTAGTCCTCCACCTTTCTTCATCACTGCAAAATCATTCTGTAAATGCTTGCAACATCCCACGATTGTGCTTCATTGCGGACACCTGACAGCACCATCACGCCTTTGTTCATACATCCCTTCAGAGAACTTACATAATCCTCTTCCCAATAAAAGAACGGGCGTCCACCGGATTGCTACAAAATAGAAGATAAAAACAATCGATTCCACCGTTTCCAAATGCAAGCGTATGTAACACCCCAAAATTTGACCCTGAGTATCTAAATTACCCTCTAATTCAAAATTGGATTTTCAAATCTTGTTTGTTTAAGTGCGCAATAATGAGCTCAACAGATTTTATCAACCCCAGAAAATTCTATCTCGCTCCCCCCGCTTAGTTCTCAAAAAAATATCCGGCAATATCCTCACCAAAAAAAATCCCCTCAAATTCTTCTCCAAATATTCATTTTCAAATCCAAAATCAAAATCAGGAAAAAGATAAAATCCTCACCCTCTCAGCTTGGGCCACATCACACATGCACTCTCTCTTCCCTCCCCCGCGCAAGCCCAAACCGGCCTTCTCCTCTTCCTTCTCCCCGGCCTAGGACGAGCAGCCCATCAGCATCCTCCCTTCTCCCTCCTTCCTCTCTCTGTCGACGGGCCCCCCCCCCCCTTCAGGCCGCCCCCCTCTTTATGCCCCATGGCCCCACACGCCTGTCGTCTTCCTCCGCCTCCTTGTCCGCTTCCTCGCATCCGCCAGTGCACCGCCGCCCCACCTCCGCCTATAAGGAGCCCCGCCGCCATCCCCGGCCTTGCATGCTCACCCCTTCCTACACCGAAACACGGCATGAGATGACCTATGCGGTGAATTCCGCCATCCGCCCCTCAGCCCCTCCCAATTTCACTGGTTTGCGCTCTTGAACAGACCACGCATGCCGTCGCCATTCTCCATCCTCAAGCCATCCTAGTCCAATTCCTTCGACAGTGAGCACCCCAACACCTTCCTCTATCCTAGTCCAATTACTTTTTCGCTTGCTCGACCCGAGCCCTCCACGGAGCTCCGAGCCGCCTTCAATGGCCGCCCACGGGCGTCCCTACTCCGCTCGCCTCCTCCTGCCTAGGACCCGCGAAACAGATTCGTCTCGTTCTCCTCTTCGCATCGGTGCCCTCGGTTTCGCGAACGGAGGTCGAGAACATTCGTTCCGGCAAACTCCGGTGAGCTCCACCCTTTCCGACAAACAGAGCTGAGTGCCGGCAGGGTCTGGCGTTGCGGAGAGGACTGGACAAGTGGCTCGTATGAGCACTATGGAGTTTCTGCCTGAAGGACCGAACTGGAGTCTCATCTTGCCTAACTCTTTTATCATGCAACCACTCGATGCTGTATGCGGCAACACTGGGCTGGAACCCGCAAGGAACAACCGGTCGATACCCGTAGGCTGGGAGCTCCGGCGGACTGGGAATGGTGGAAGTCGTGTGTCTGCTAGCATTAAAGCAACGTCGCATGTTTACTGGCACTAATGCGACAGGGATCCCATGTCTCTCCTTTGGTTGAGGTTAGGGAATACTTACGGGTGTAGAGCCTTGAGAGGAATCATGTGATATGAGCGCTCCTATCACGTATCCGAACTTGTGGGTAAAGTGAGCACCTCTGGCCAGAGTATAAACCTATCCGGATAGTCCGTTGTCTACTGCTATGGATGGGTTACGGCTTGGTTTCTACCACTAGTGTTTTATAAAAATTGGGTATGGGTTTGGCTCGGTGAAAACTTGTGTGTTTGGATGCTGCGGGGCGTGGCCTCGTAGTGGTGGAGAAAAAACTTGTGGCCTGCATGCCATAAGCCACGGCAGACCGACAAGTCCGGTGGCACCCCCTTTTGGAAAATGCGTTTTCTTGAAATAAAACTGGAATCTAATGAGCCTTGCATATGAAAATGTTTTTGGCAAATTTTACCCTGAGCTTCAGATATCCTTTGCATGTTGTAATAGTGTTAACCCAATTTGTCATGGAGGAAGATGGGCTTGCAGAGTACGTTTCGTACTCACCCTTGCTTTGTTGTTGGTTTATAGAGAAGATGAAGTTATCGTGACCCTTAGAATGGAAAAATGTTTTTGAGTCAAAAATCAGTTGAAAAACATCTCTGCTCCTCACCTTGATCCGTTTCAAACTGAGTCTTAGTCCGTCCCTTCCTTTGCTTTGGTTAAGAGACCTGCTCTCAGAGCCGAGCTCGAACAAGACCGTAGAAAGGAAGAGCAACGCACCACAAAAGTCAGTGACAGCATCAGCATCAGCATCAGGATCAGTGCATGACCAAAACGTGCACCCCGAGGATCTAGGAAACAAGGACGTGACTCCCGTTGTCCTTGCCATAAATGAGGCCGGACTGTGCAACACCGTCGAGGTGACCGTTCAGGCAAGACTATGCGTCAATAGCGCTGCATGGAATCGCCGCCTAACACCGTGTCCACCACTTGAGAAAGGACACCGGCAACTAGCCCTGGATGTGCTGGCAAGGTGCTTAAAAGAGGGCCAGAAGAGCCTAGAACCACTCAAGTGTGAGCCGCCATGGACAAGCCACCTCTAGTTCTCACCGGCATCCCCACCCCCTTTTAGAAGAAAAAGGCCGGAGACCTCATAGATGGAGTCCCAGTCCTAGAAAGCACCACAACCAACCCTCCAGAGCCTCAAAGCCAACTAGAACCCTCCCCAGTTCCTCCACCAGAGCTAGAGAACCCCTCACCCTAAGGAAGATTCTAGCACCCGACCCAGAGTTGCTAGCAAAGGAAGATTCCCCAAAAGCTGCACCAACCTCCCCGCTATCAGAAGAACTACCCCGAGGTCCTCCATCAAGCCCAACAGCTTCCTCGACAGAAGCAAGAATCGAGATATCAGACATTGCCTCACTTTGGTGGCTATTTGGAGAAGACAACCATGTGGCCTCATCGCAGTCGTTGCCCGAGATCATCAACATCAGCTCCAGCGAAGAGCATTCTAAGGGAAGCTCCACCTTCCTCAGCAGCGAGACCTCATGGTTTGGCGATCAGTTGTGTCCAGTGCTCCTCTCGCATTGGGTAGTAGAGTTTTTGCTCCGCTTCGGTTAGCACCCTTATGAGAGTGAATCGTGTAGTTTGCGTGTGTGTGGTGGTTGTTGCCTTGTGGGCAGAGTCTGTATCCTTGTGTGGTAGCCGATGTGTTAGTTCTTGTAGTTCAAGGCCGAGCCTTGCGTGCCTCGATCAAATGGAAGGTGTCACCCGTGTCGACTACTGCCGGGAAGAAAAAGGCTTTCCCAAGCTGCTAAGAGATTCCATGCGGTACCTCGGGATACCCGGAATACTGCAGGATATCGTTCCTTGAAAGGGGGGAATGAGGATGGACAGTCACCCCGTATATCAGAGAGAACCTCTCTCTCGACGGTGGGTACTCCAGAGCCATCGGCATCAGGTTCTTAGAAGCCTGTCACATTGCCACTCGTGGCGCAATAAAAAGGTTGTGCTCAGTCTACCATGCGGTAGTGCAAAAGACCCCTGTGAGATATTTCCCACTTGTGAACCAACGCGCCATAGCTTGGCTTAAGAGGACCACAATCTTGACTAAGATCAAGGAGTCCAGAGATCCCACTATAGCCTACCTAGTCCAATACCTGCTCGCCTTGGATAACAAATATGAAAAGCTGAGCCAACTACATGACAAGTTGGTAGACCAACACCAAGTTTTAGAGAGACAACAAGCTGAGTATAAGAGGGCATGGATAGACACCTCTCTCAGCTATGGAACGAGAAAGAGGGCCATGTTCGGTACTCGTCACCCACTCCAATGAGAAATGTAGTACCCTATGATCGCAGAAAGTTCAAACCCTCCCAGCCAACCAGTGCTGAGTCGCCCTAGAAATTCTCAGCCCTTCCTGCTCAATCATATGCAGATCCGTGAGAGAAACCGAAGGGACCCCAATAGCCAAGAGGATGAAGCAAGCATGGGTACGTTCCTGACACTCTCATTTCCACGAGAAGGATCCAGTTCTCAGCCAGAAGAAACGAGCCGTACACAATGGGAACCCATCCAAATCGATTAGCCATGTTAGTGTCTCGCGCGTCGTGTGTTAGTGCTAGTTCGTGTCTATTTCTGTTGTGTGTGGCTCGCCTTGGCTTTGTTAGCTAAGACCGGCCTTGTTGTATGGTTGTGCTACTAAAAAAAGAATATTAGACCCAGCTCTTGTCCCTGCTTTTTCCCTCTCATCTTAAACACATGTTCTCAGAAAGGCAGAGTCTTTCGAAGGAAGCCATTAGAAAAGCCCTCCGAAACATAGACAAGGGGTCAAAAGGACCCATCCGCAGTTCACGGAGATGACCAAGAGCGACAGCAAACAGGCCCCGACTGAATTGTACAGTAGCCTAGGAATCAGAAAAAGAAAGGAGGAAAAAATCCAATCCCACAGTGTCCCGATTTGGAACAGTGACCGCCATCTGGAACAGTGACCGCCACAGTTTTCACCGTTTCCGCCGCATCTGCTGTCGCCGACCCCACCACCCACTCGCCTATGTCGCTGCATGCGCGTACCAATGTCGTCACCACATGCGCACTCCGCCGACACCGCCTGCCACTTTGGGCAGCACGCGCACCCGCTTCACCGCTGGCCGCACTTGGCCCCTACCTGCCGCATCTCACGAACCATCGTGTGTTGTCCGCCCCATCAGCTGGCACTCGGCCCCCACTCTGCCTTCGTGTGTGTGCCGCCATGTGTCCTGCTCCACCACCACCGGTGTCGCCTCGGTGCACAGACCGCCGCACCACAACCCCGCACCTCGTGTGCCTATAAAAGCCCGGGCTCCGCTCTACACCCACCTCGCAGAACAAGCAAGCACATCGCTCCCTCACTCCCCCAACTAAATCAGCAACCAAAACCACCTCCTCCCATGTTATATGACACCGGGATATGGCATTTCCTTTTAGGTTTCTATGCCATTGGCATTTTCACCATCCTCTTCGGTCTCTTGCTCCTTTGGGAAATCCACCGCCTCTTCCCGAGGAAGAAACCCAGAACCACCCCAAACCATCCACCACCAGAACATGAGCATAATAGCTTGGTTCTGAACTCTCCTAAAGTGCATGCTCATCACTTACATTCTCTAGGCGTACCTCCGGATTGCAGCCTACATACTGCGAGGGAGTTACGGGGAAGAAATCATCTCTGAGGTGTACTAGTAATATTGAAGAAGCAAGTAGCCACCAAATCCTCCCCTGAGTTATGAACCCAGTACCCAGAGTTTGTATTTTGCTTAAATACATACTCTTTGCCGAATCTCTTCTCCTATGCATTCTAGTCCTCCTCTGGCTCCTGACCCTCCCACGGCCAGATAAAGACCCTGAAGAAGCCTCCCGCTAGCAAAGCTGTGCAAAGTTGAAGAAATAAAGAAAAAGCCAGAAGCATGCAAGAAGGTAGAGGAAGAGGTTCTTGGGATAAAAAGAATCGTAAGAATAGGTGCTTGGGATAAAAAGATTCGTAATGGGAAGAAGGCTACCCTAGATAGCCGTTCTGTCACCAGCCCTTCCTCTGCTACCGGTGCAGCAGCAGCAGTTGGAAAGCACCGCAGCTCCCCATTTCCAGAACAAATATCAAGCAAATTTTTGGTTATGGATGGGTTGCCCGTACATTTCACCTCGAAGAGCGCCAAGAGCGGAAAAGAAAGTGCCTTATTGAATTTTGCTGCTTCTTCCACCAAGGACTCCAGCAACCTTCCAAGTCCATGAGGTGAAGGAGATAGAAATATCTCTTTTGTATGTGGAAGGTTTGCATGACGGCTTCGTCAAATGAAGAAACCAGAAATGACGAAATAAAGCCAAGCTGTCTAAGCAGTTTGTTAAAGTTCCACCTTCCATTCTGTGCGAAGAGAACCAAGAGTTATTGTAAATTAGAAGTTGTTTAGTTGAAGTAAAGCTATCCTTGCAAACCCTCCAAGCTGAATCTCGAGGACGAGATTCATTATAAGTGGGGTAGGTCTGTAACACCCCAAAATTTGACCCTGACGATTTTATCTAAATTCCCCTCTAATTCAAAATTGGATTTTCAAATCTTGTTTGTTTGAGTGCGCAATTATGAGCTCAACAGATTTTATCAACCCCAGAAACTAGCTTGGATTGTGCTATAAGCACACTTTTGGTGGTTGGAATGAATGATATGCTTGGAATGCTCCTCTATACTTGATGTGGTCTTTAGTGGCTCCAACAACCATGAAATGTCCTAGTGGGGTGGCTCATATAGCCCTCAAACATGAACTAGTCGTTAGCCAAAAGGCTACTAGAAAGTGCCTAAACCGTACGGTACGGTCTACAACCATACGCTCCGTTGTTCTTGCCAACTAGCCATTGCACTGGCCATTAAACTAGTCGTTGCAAAGGTTTGATATATAGGACGGTTTCACCGTACCATCTAGTGTGTTGAACTCAGTTTCACAAACCGTACCATCTAGTGTGTTGAACTCATCCACTTCTTCAAGGTCCTCACCTTTGGGAAAAATATGTCCGATGTATAGTACCGTCTAGCAAACTGTACCATCCGATCTGTTGATTTGCTCCGCGGCTTTAATCTCCACACCTTCGGCCAAAATGGTCTGATCCTTGGGATGGTCTTCAAGACCGTACCTTTCGGTCTGTGTAAACTTGGTCACTTCAACTGCTTCATTGCTAAAGTGGTACGGTCCATACAAGTCTTGGGGGTTCGGACCATATGGTCTTCACAACTTGCCAGGCTTCCAAATCTTCACCCCTTCAGGAAACATGGTTCGACCAATAGGACGGTCTCACAAACTATACCTTGTGGTCCTTAAAATGTTATTCGGCTTTGGGCCTTGCCTTCGGCTTTTCTTCTTCTTCATCTGTTGGACCTAAACACTTGGGAATGTGCATCTAGACAAATTTATTAGTCCAAGTGTTGGTGTCAATCAATCACCAAAATACAAATATGAAAATATGGCATAAGAGGCCATTTTCCATGTAGGGTATGGACCTAGCATGAACCAAACTACAGCATTAGTGGCTCATAAATACATTTTGAGAGTTCATGGATCTAAATGGCACAGACGTGCAAGTTTATGGGCCTACTGTGCATTTTACTCATTAAAATATATCCATAGTGGATCTTGTCTCAAGGTCCTATGGAACTTCTAGCTTCTTTTACCGTGTCTTCGACGGGTAGGAGAGGGAACAATCTTAGAAGAGTGTCATTGAACTCTATCTCCTTTCTGGTTTTAAGTTCGGAGGATTTTAAAGGCAAAGTACTAAGTTCCTCAAATGGTACCCTCGAGTCCTCTGGTGGTTTTAGATTCCTCACCAGGCCTGAGGTCATTCTTTTCCCTAAAGACTTATGTGGAGCCCAAGGCAGAGAGACTCATTGGTAGAACTAGATAAATTCCGTGCGTGTTCTTGCAGAATTTGAGTTCTACTCTATGCATATACCACATAATAGTATTGCATGTATGTGCCGCAGAAAATCGATGTAAGCTATAAATAAATGATTTAGTGTATTGTGACGTGGCATGCTACTAAGTGGACACCGTCTCCACATCATTAGTCCACAGATTAGGCTAATAAATTATTTAAACTAAAACATTAGATAAACAAAAATAACACACTAAATTAAATATATTTTTTAAAAAAAATTACCAAATATTTTTTATTTATCACGTGTGGAAGGGTATTTTTTTAATTATCACATGCGGGACACACATGCACTTTTACTATAATACATAGAAAATATCATGAAAAGATATAGTAAACAAACATTCAGCGTTTGCTCAGATAGTCAAGGATAATAGATCAGAGGAAAGTATCGTAAGAACATAAGATAGATCAGATGGAATTAGTTCCATATGCTTCAATAATTGGAGCCATAATGTGTGCTTAAGTATGCACTCGCCTTGACTTAGAATTTACGTCTGAGAAACTTGACAGATATCCGACGAATTCAGGGAAAGCTCTGAGACTTGCGGTTTTTGCAAGGGACAAAAGACCTCGTGATGACTTATAGAAAGGCAGATGCCCTAGAGATCTTGGGCTATAAAGATACATAGTTTGAAAGCTGTAAACACACCAAGAAGTCAACATCTAGATATGTATTCGCTCCAGCAGGAGGAGCCATATTAAAGAAGAGCTGCAAACACTGAATTGTTACATCGTTGACAATCTACATGAACTTTGTAACTTATCGTAAGGCAACAGGGCAGACAATATTGCTAAAGAACTTTGTACATGGATCAATAGTTGTTGACATTATAGAAAGACCACTTAAGACATATTACGACAATGAGTTAGCAGTGTTTTACTGTTACAATAATAAGTCAAGTGTGGCTACCAAGCACATTAACATTGAGATTTGTGTTGTGAAAGAGAACAATTCAGAATAACACGATTGAGAATGAGCACATGAGAACTGAGAAGATGCTTGCAAATCCGCTCATAAAAGGTCTTCCACCCAACGTGTTCACCGAACACCCAGCCGACGTTGGGTTAATTTAAAGAGTACAATATGGTTTTAGGGCTATCCGAACAACCATCTTAAAAGGAAAATGAAAATGCCTCATTATGAGATAGAAACGTGTATTGTAGTCAATGAGCTTAGTGACACGTAACTGGCCGTGTTTAACGCATTGGTCTCGATGTATTGATCTATGAAAGGATGGAGCATAAAAATTGCAGAAACAAAAGAGATCGAGATCAAGGGAAGAATGTTGGAATTGAATCGAAATTAGGAGATGTCTTAACCGAGTTTGATTGTAGTAGAACTAGACTTTGATTGGAGGCCCAAAACCCTGCTGGGTTGTGGCCCCTCTCAGCCCGCACCCCCATAAATAGAGAATTGAGGTAGGCACACAAACCAACGTTCAACATGCCTCCTTGGCTCGACACAAAAAACCCTAAGGACCCGATCTACTAGGTGCAAGTAATGAAGGAAAGATCGCCTCCACCGCTTCTATGCATCGTCGCGGGCCCTCTGTGGCCGCCGCCGCCATGATTGACAATGCAGAACTAGTCCAAGACGAACAAGACGAACAAGAAACCCTCGTTGCCCCTACGAAATTGGGCACACTCTCGAAGCACTAAGGTGACCTTTGTCCCTCTTCATCTCCCTCGTTATGAACCGAAGATCTAAACCATGAACTTCACCAAGAACCCTAGTGGTAGGGTTTCAGGCACCAGATCCACACCCTAAGAGTCTAACACTAGGCAGCTGGCTGCTCTCCTTGCCTTGTGTTGCTAGTGCAAGAGGTTTTCTTTGGGGTCGCCATCACCATTTTTTTTTCACGCTTGTCTGCCTTTTGTTCTTGTACATAAACTCTGCGCCTGTTGGGGCATAACGGGTATCTCTCCTGCTTATTTTTTTTAAAAAAAATGTGGATTTCATCCACCAAAATAATTCAAACTCCAGCTGCCAGCGCTTTGAACACAGTAGGAAACCATATAACACCACAGATCAGAAGCCAACTAATCTTCATGGCATACATCAGAAACCAGAAAATGCTAAACCACAACCAAGCCAAGAGCAGAATAAATATATAGGCTACCCATAATTCCATAGCATTAGAAATACTATCATTTGCCACAGCTACTAATTTGAAAGGTCTGCATTGAGCACAGGATTGGCAACTGATTCCAAATTCTAGAGGCGACATGATGAATGCATACAGTGTACACTAAGACAACTCTCATGTTAGCTTCAAGATTTCAAGCACAGAATGGTGCCATGCAGCCATAGCCAACCAACTTGTTTTAGGAAATTTTCTTGGCGATGTCCTTGATAACCTCATCCATGTCAAGTTTTTTCATTGGTGTGAAGGGGCGTGGCATGTTCTGCACATCAATTGGAGCTCTAATTAAACCAAATGAAATCATGTGTACTGTCTGTAAAAAATGCTATCAAAATTGGTTCAGTGGACAAGGGAAGATGTCATAATTTGTGATGTTACATTACATGCACAGAAGGGCTATTCCTAGTGTTTTCAGAACCTCATTACATGGTGCAAACTGCAATTTATTCACCTTAACTTTGGTAACATTTTTCTAAGAAACCTTGTAAAGCAAGTAGTGAAATAAAATAACTTGTGGAACAAAAGGAAGTTATCACAAGATAAGCTAATAGAAAATGAATCAACATATGATGTCTTGGTGTTTTTATAATGAGTATGAAGCCTTTGTTTTGAAGGTCTTAGCAAAGGCAACACATTAGACAAAATGGTTAGCAAAAATGGTACATGGAATTATGCATTTTACAAATGATTTTCATGACTTGTATCCTCTAGTATGGGATAATGGAGTACACTGTGGCAGGATAATTGCCATGCATAAGATGTGTATCAGTGTTAGCATGAGATCATTAGAGAGAATTTTGCATATATCTAACTGAGGCACAGGGACAGGCTCTCATATGCTTTAGTAATGCAAGAGTTGTTAATACTACCTGCAACGATATGAACACTTCACCACCTTCTTGACGAATCTCGAGGCAACCACGCCGTGGCTGGGAATTGAAAAAAACAGCGTGATGACCTTTAGGAAAGTAGGATATACATTTATGATATTATAGGGTATCACAAGGAACTATGTTCTGGCAAAGATCATGATGATTAACACACTAGAGATATACTTTATGAGGGTTGATTATCACCGATACCCCAGGAACAGAACTTTCCAAGTCCTCCTTCACCTTCTGAGCTCGTATCTTAAACTGTCTGCACTGAGTACTATAGAATATAGCAGAAATGGTATAAAAACAGAGTTGCAGTTAGTATAATTCAGTAAAGTACATGGACAGGAATAATGCATTACATAAGATGAACACTTGAAAAAACTGAAAGCATTAAACTAAGGAACTATTCTTTCCAATGTGTAAGTATTAAGGAATGACGATTTCAAAAAAAGGACTGGAATGATGTTAATTAGTGAATGCTATTTACAAGCCATGGACTGATAAAGGTATTCTGTCACACAATATAAAAAAATAAGATTAAACTTTACTGATTTACTAAGAAACTAATCAAGACTCATACTTCTCTTCTTCAAGAGCGCAGGTTAAATACCTGGGTAATGTGACTGTTGCCTCCAAAACAAATTTTGTTGACAAGTAGACTCAAAAACAATGTTTTAGAATGCACTAAGCGCCAGAAATGCATCATGGCACTGACCAGCAACAAGGAGGGAACAGGTGGTTGTACTTTTGGCATATTAAGTGCGGCGGTTGGGCGAATCTGCCTGTTTGCCGACTTCGTGGGGCGGCGGCCTCGGCGGCTCCGACGTCGTGGCTTCGGTCGGCGCTCCCCGGTCGGCTGGAGGCTGGATCTTGAGCCTCCCCGGCCAGAACTGTCTCTCCGCCTCCCGATCGGCCGGAGGGCGACGATGGGGCCATTCGCGCCCCTTGGCCTCGCGCCGCTGGTTCCGCCTAGTCGGTGGCAGCTTTGGCCTTAGGGGTCCCGGCCTTGGATGCTCAGATGGTGTCGGCGCCGCCCTTGGCCGGCTAGATCCGAGCGATACGACGAGCGGTGGTGGGTCTTCTAGCGACAGCCATGTCCGCTTGTGGGCGGACGGCGGTGATGCCTGCGAGCGCCACTCCTACCCCCTTGAGGGTGCCGTCCATGGATCTCCCCCCCCCCTTCTGTGTAGGCGTCCTCGCCTCGGCCACCTTGGGGTTTCGCGCTGGTTGGTCGGCCGGCGACGGAGCTCTGGTGGTCAGGCCCCGCCGGGTTGGTGCGTCGGTGGTCGACAGAAGGTGGCAACACGTGGCGGCTTGGCAGGGTGGCGTCGGCGGTGGCTGTCCCTGCAGCCCTTCTCCATGGTGCTGGAGGTCACCGCTGCTCTGCTGGGTCTTCAGAGGAAACTCTGCCTGGATTGTTCTAGGTGGGCGGCGGCGGCGGCGTTCCAGCGCCGTTTCTCCTTCTTGAAGGCGCCGTCCAGAAGACCTTCAGTTTGTGTGGTTGCTGGCAAACGTTGGGGCCTTTTGTCACTCCGCTTGGCTCGATGGTGCTTGGGTCTTTGTTGCTCCGAGCGTCTGCTTGCTCCCGGTGCTCGGCGCTATGGCTCCAAGCTCGTTGGTGAAGAATCGGAGCTGCCCCGCGTGGGGTGCGTCGAGGCTTGGCAACGATGGCGCACCGCGGTCTTCCTCTTTGTGTGCCGATGTTTGGGTGTAGGCATCATCGAGTAGCTTTGGCCGTTTGCAGCCCGTCATGGGAAGTCAGAGCTGCTGTCCATTGTGGTGAGCTCCGGAACGATGACTCACGATGGGCTTTGTGAGTGGGGCTGCCGTTGTTTGGGTTGTTTTTTGGGGGCCTTTCACTGGTTTCTCTACCGCGCGCTTTGTGTAGGTTTCGGGCCTAGTTTTCCTTAAAACTAGGTCAATTCTCTTCTTCTCAATTGAGAGGCAGAGCTCCTACGTTAAAAAAAAAACCAGAATAATAGAGAAAATAAGAAAATGCCATGGTGTCAATGGAGCGATCCTACTCTACCTCACGCCTTTCATTGCCTAACAGTGGTTCTTTAACACTGCGGTAGAATGCTGAATTAAATTCTGAATTGTTGCAGCCATTTTATTAAGTTGAATGTTAATACAAACCTCTAGTTTTGAGTTTATAAAATTTTGTCACATGCATGACCAGACGAGAAACAAACATGTTATGGCTAGATTGGCTAGATAGTATTGATAGATGGGATAGCAGATAGATTCGTGACTCATCTTCCCTCAGGAGGCTCTGAGCTGCACTTAATGATCTATTTTTTGCTTAACCTAAACTGATACAATTGTCCCTCTTTTATAGAGAGGACTGACTTGACCCCTAAGAAATACCTAATTTGACTCCCAAGAAATATCTAATCAAATCTATCTTATTTCTTCCCTAACTAACTAATCTTATCTAATTGCGGTACTGTTCACGCGGTACTGTTCACACAGCCAGGGCCTAGCCCACTTGCCATAACACTTCACCACCGCTCGTCCTCGAGCTGGTATAGTGCTCAAAGCTTGAGGCCCTAAACATTGTTGCAGTAGCGCCATGCAGCACCGTTGGAGAAGACACCAAAAACTTGACCGGTCCTCGGAGCGTTGCTGATGCAGAGCAGAAAAGAAAACCATGGGGGTTCTCTGCATGTGAGGCCACAGTGTGCACCATTGGGGTCCCATGGGTACAGTCCCATAGGAGGCTTCACATGGGTTCGACCTTGAAGGACGCAGCAGGCCTCTAAACGCACCAGGTTGGTGACCTCCTATAACTTGGCCCAGTGCCTTTCCCCTCACATCTGCAAGGGCGAACATGGACGACTTAGCAAGGAGCCCGCAGGTCGGCGGCTGGCGGAGGGCCGGCGAGCGCCCGCGGAGCCAGCGGAGCAAGCCGACAGGGTGGGCGGATCCGGCGAGCGGGGATGCAGATGGCATCCATGGATCCCACGCCCCTGTGATGCACAACGGCGACGATCGGGAAGTCGCGGGTGACGACAGCCGGGCGGTCGCGGGTGGCGACGAGCAGGCGGCTGGCGGGGCCATGCCGATAGGCAGAGGCCAGAAGAGGATTTGCGGCCCTGGTGAAGGCACTGCAGCCAACGGGCGGCAGGCGCAGAAAACGACGAAGGGCCCCGGCGTGCGTGGGCACAAGCGATGGGCGGCGGCGCGGGACAGGTGCAGCCCTACGATGGGCCGCTGGTCCGTCAAGCGGAGGTGCGGATGGCGTCCGCGGATCCTGCACCGCTACGACGAGCGGGAGGCTGCAGCTGCCGACGGACAAGTGGTCTCGGCCGGTGACGAGCAAGCCGCAGGTGCCAGGAGGCCGCTGGACGGCGGCGTCACAACGATGGGTGCAGGTGCAGCAGTCCTATCCGTTTCCGGTGGAGCCACGATGATGGAGTCGCGCCTTGCACGGATCTCGTTGAGGTACACCCGGAGGTCAGCACAAGAATCCAACGGGCAGGCTGCTGGCGTCGGCATGCTGGATGGCGGCGCCACGGTGATGGAGTCGAGCCTCGCAAAGGCAGCGAAGATCTTATCCACGCCATCCTAGAAGGTGGCTAAATTGGCTAGATAGTATTGATAGATGGGATAGCAGATAGATCCGTAACTCGCCCTCCCTTAGGAGGCTCTGAACTGCACTTAATGATCTATTTTTTGCTTAATCTAAACTGATACAATTGTCCCTCTTTTATAGAGAGGACTGACTTGACCCCTAAGAAATACCTAACTTGACTCCTAAGAAATATCTAATCAAATCTATCTTATCTCTTCCCTAACTAACTAATCTTATCTAATTGCGGTACTGTTCACGCGGCCAGGGCCTCACCCACTTGCCATAACAATCAATTATTACATTTCAAGCTTCCTAATTTTTTTCGTTTATGCAAAGAGCAGAAAAAACTTTGACAATGTATAGAAGACAATAAGAAGATTGATAACTGCCATCCAATTGAAACAAGTTCGTTTTTGCTAATTGCATCCACCTAAAGAAACCACCTAAAAAAGGTAACTCTACATCAAATCTATACCAGTTCCCAGCAGTAGTTTTATGCTACAAATTGTTTTGCTGGATTTTTCATCCATACCTCCACCTGAAATAGAATAAGATCCAACATTTGTTCTACAGAAATAAAAATGGAACCCTGTTCCCCTTCTTCCAATTTCTAAATAGAAACTATTGGTCTAAATTGGTGAACTGTATGCATTACAGAAAACGAGATAACAAGTTTGTAAAAGAAAATGGAAATGCTATGACTAAATCACATCTTAGAATATAAAAGTGGACCCCTAATGGAACAATACACATTATTTCAAATTCACCATGTAGTTTGGTAATTATTATGCTTTTTCAGTTCTTTTTTAAATACATCAATATCATATTTGACTAAAGTTTAGAAAAAAAACCCTAAGATTGGAAAGCTGACTGCAAAAAAGATCTTTCATATATTGCAAAATTGAACAATTTAAAACCATCATAAAAATTACACCTGTCTATAGCTTATTTCAAATGTACACATTTTTCATATCCTAAAAACAACATATTTAAGTTAGTGAATGGCAATAAACATTTAGTTGGGCAACATGACCTAGAAACATGGATATGTTCTACAAAATGTAGCTTTGTGAGACTGATGTCAATAGAAAGTGTAGTTCTGTAAAATTAGCTGTAAAAAGTGTCATTACAAAAGTTCACCAAAATAGCATGGTCTAGTGAAATTTACTGAACTTATATGTGAAATAAATAATTTATTGCTATCTATACAGGAAAAGAGAGATGAATGGTCGAAGTAAAAGATGTACAACAGAAAGGACGTATGTAATTCTCTAATAATTTAAATCAAGGGGATCAGTCAAATAGAGTAGCCTGTGTGGAAATCACCAAACGTTTCTAGAACCACAACAATTTTAATATTATATTAATTTCATATCCTAGATAGGAATTAATAACTTCAAAATCTAGGGGTTGTAAAATTAAGACATTAAGACTAGAATCAATACTCCCAATAGAGCAATTTTCACAATCAGACAAGGGACGGTGGGTCACATATCCCCAAGGGCTATTACAACGTGAACATGTCTCAGAGAAATACATCTGAGTTGAATATCCTATTGGACATGAGGAATCTAAAAAGAAATGTTTCGATGACATTGCATAACCTGCAAATGGGTAGAGTTTTTTATACGCTTCATTAAAATAGGGGTGGTGTGAGCACACAACTTTTCAGAAGGAATCATAATCTCTGAGCGTCCCAGAGCTAAGCCCAGGGCTCGAACATCCGAAGCAAGCGCTCCACCGAGCAGCTTTTAGCAACAAGCTATGCACTCTTCTTCTTTACATTTGTTTTTTAAGCATTTCCTTCATTTGTTCTTTCTATGAAAAAAACATGATATTGTCACACTGCTTAGACTCAGTTATGTCGCATCAATCATTGACGACTCATCATAAAAGCAGATAGAAACAAACCCACATGTTGTGTGTTACTTCCCCTTTGTGTTTCACTACCTTTTCACGCACTTTTCCTCGCTTAAACAAGCAATTAGATCCTAAAAGATTAGATAACTGTTTCCCTCCCATAAACCAATAAACAAAGTCAATCAAACGACAATAAAATGGCCCAATATACCAGCGTCTCCCCTGTTCCCTGTAAAATCATTCATTGCCTGCCTCACCAGCTAAACTCGCGCATATCCTAGACTAACCCCACCCATACACAAAGTCACTCACCAGGCCTCAACGATCACGCGCTTCCCTGCGGCCACCGCGTCAACTCCACCATCCTCTGCTGCCGTCGGCGCCACCGCCTCGGCTTCCTTCTTGCCTCTCTTTCTCCCCTTCGGCTCGGCAACTACCGCCTCTTGTTCCTTCTTCTTCTTGGCCGGCACCACTTTCACCGGAGCAGCCTCTGCTCTCCGCTTCCCGGCAGCGGCCATGCTCCGCGTCTTCCTCGGTGATCCCGCCACCAGAGCAGTTGCAGCCGGGGACCTGCGCTTGGGGGGCATCTCTACCTGAGTTAGCTCGTCTCTCTTAGGATTCGCTGGGTTTCAGAAATATACTAGAGGGGAATGAGACCAAGAAAAGGCGGGAGAGTTGGTCAGTTTCCCGCCAAATGGGAGGCCCCTGGTTTTTTCGTAGAGCAGCGACGGCGAGCGTCTTGCTGTGCGCGCGCGCTGGCAGCGCACGTGGCCACGCGGAGCGAGACAAAATGAAGTGTGTGACCGCGTATGGGATAAAACTGGACCAATATTTTCGGATTATCCATCGGTTTTAAGTGGTTCAATTTTCCGATTATTCATCCGATTCAAGTGGTTCAAAAGATTAAGTCACTAAATGAGATGTCCGATATCCGAATTAAATAGTTGATATTCAATCCGTATCTATATCTGCATATTCAAAATTGGACATTAACGTGGCGATGAGATTTACCGTAATATCCAGACTATCATGGTCAAAATCTGATCCAAAAGAAGAAAAATAATTATTTGTATTTTCTCTTTAGTTGGCAATGAGATCCATCTGTTATCGCATACGCTGTCGATCTACCCATCTGTTTGTGCTTCACGTAACAGACCGGCGGCATGTGGCCAAGCGTACATAGCTCGCATAATTGCTGCATACCACGACATGCGTCATAATATGTGCATACAACAACTCAAGTGATCGATGTGCGTTTGGAACCCTAGTTTACACGTCCTAGATTGTATCTACATTCATGGTGAACCTCCTTGGGGTTCCAATCTATGTTCATGCATATGGCTAATGGTTCGGTTAAGTCTGTTCTTAGCTAGATCTATGTGGTTATATGCATAGCAAAATCAACCTAGTAGCATTGCATCGTCTAGATATGCTTTAAGTAGAATTTGCTTCCTTGTTGAACTTTATCGACGCACTAACCCCGCAAGGTGCAAGGAGGAGATCTGCTCTTTTGAGCCGATCTTCGGAGAAGCCTCAAACCCATCAAGCGGTCCAGCTGAATTTGATGCCAATTTGTTGTTTATGTATCTTTAGGACGATTCTCTGAGCATGCATGCGCGCACCACCGCTCACAAACCTCCCTGGCTAGAATTAGGTCAAGCTAGGTGGTATGTCTAATAACCCCTCTCACTGCCTCGGCGACACTCGGGGACGGTCTGAACCATCGCTAAGAGGGATCAACCGCAGCGGCAGCATACCTTCCGGTTCTTTGGTGCGCCGTTAGCCTAGGCCATCGGCTTTTGGCGATGACACATGTTTTTTATACATTTATACGTAATACGAATGGTCGAAGTTTTGTAAAAATCATTTGCAACTTATATATTTAAATAGGAGTGAGCATTAAATAGACACGGTAGCTATTTAAGTTTGAAAATAAATAGTGAGGCAAGTGATTTGCTGAACTCAGTGTAATTGTGATTTTATTGTTTTGAAAAATTTATTGTTTGAAAACCTAGCATATGGGGAATGAAGCTGATCACGCAGAGGGCTTTAAGCGTGGATGTGTATCGTATCTGTTGTCCAGTTCATGTCCAATGTTAGCTTAGTTGGGTTCTTTTGTTCCTAGCCTCTTGTGAGGGAAATGGCTTTCGGTCCTAGCAATTGATACCGAAACAAGTTGCGATCAATACATATGAAAGATTTAGTACCAGTTAAAAAAGTTTTAGCCCCTGGAGAGGCTTTAGTATAGATTGGTGTTACAAACCGGTACTAAATTGATCGTTCATTTAGTACCGGTTCGTAACACCCACCGGTACTAAAGTCTCTCCGGTTGATACTAAAGCCTTCTAAGCACTCCAAATAAAAGAATAGCATCATTTATATAGTCATATAGTATTGTTTGGTGTAGTGGTAAGGTGGTGTTGCTGCCAAATCTTAGCCAATTTAGAGCAACAAAGCAATCAAATAATAGGCTTAATGGGCCACCCATGCAGAGGTGGATTGTATCATTCAATGGGCCTTAATGGGCTACGTATCTTTTGTTAGAAATTAAAGTTAGGGTTTAGACCCATTAAAAGGACGTGTTGTCCAAGTCTACGGATTATAAATATGTAACTTTTACTCATAATTAGCATTACGACATACGTCCTCTGCAGTGCGTGTGTCGCATCAGCTTGGCACATCACCACCCCTTTTTAGGGTTTTGAAGTAAGCGCCATGCTGCTGTTGCCACCAGATCCTAGCCGTACGAGGAGTTCAGTTCTAAGCGACAACAGCTGCCTTAATGGTGTCTCTAGTAGATTTCTTAGGGTTGTTTGATATTTACTTGTACCACGACAAACCTTGTACTAAGTATTGTTGTAGGCAACATTTGCTAGTTATCTCACATGATACCGATCTATCATCTTATTTATGCTTGGCGCTATAGGTTGATATCATCTGGCTAGGTGTATATTACTCCTTCAATTGCAACACTCCATTCATATGGCAATTCGAGAGATCAATATACACCTGGCACACTATCTTACATGTTCTAGATGTGTTAATTATCTCCGGATGAACTTCTTTGGAAGTTCAGATGCATGTGATGCGAATAGGATCGGCATGTGAGTCCAGATGTTCCTAGGTCTTTCTGACGATCCATGCTTGAGCTTAGTTTTGGGATGTTCCTATAGGCAATTTAGTAGTTTAGTCTACCTATCTGGCCGTGGATCTAATCTCAAGTATGTTTAGTTAGATAAGATTTCTGGCCTAAATTCGCATCGCTCTTGTTCGCATAGCAAAGATCAATCTAGTATAGCAACGCCGTCTAAAACATGCTTTAGATAAGGTTTTTACTTGCCTTGTTATTACTTTACCTCTATGCTCTCATCAATAAGGAGTCAATCGGCTCAAGTCAATCGATCTGTGGGACATAGTAAGAGCCGATTTGAATGATCTGGTTGGAATTTGATGTTTTATTTGTCATGTGCTTGCAGGCGATTCACCAACCACCACACACCCTCCTTGGTTGCAAGGTCATTCCAGGTGGCACCACTGGTATGTTGGCCGTCTCTAGCACTTGGAGGTGGTTGGAGCCACTATTGACGGTCATTATCTCACCATTTCGAGCATCTACAATCCATAATTGAATTCCATGAGTTTTGTTTAAATATTTGAATGTAGGTATGAATAATAGTGAAAACATGAGAAATGGAGCAAAGTCAAGGAGAAGGGCGGGTCGCCCGACCATACTCTCTGGTCGGCTGGCTTGGCTCAGGACGCCCGGGCCCTCCTCCTGGCCACCTAAAGCGCCCCAGTTTCCATAATGGGACCAAAATGTGCTTTATTACCATCCCAGAGTTTGGTAATCACATTATTACATCAGAGTGATACAGATCCGCCCTAACGGGTTGTACAACAAAGGGTGCAGCCCTTGAAGACTAAGCAGCGGAATATAAAGCGTAGGCTCAAGTTTCCCACGTCGCGGTTGGGAAGTAGGTCGTAGCCTTTAATTGCTGTCGTACGTGGTGCACTCATTGCTTCCTCTGGAAAAATATCAAGAGAGCAAGGGTGAGTACAATCGTACTCCGCAAGCCCACCTTCCTCCGTAAAGAGTGGGGGTATAGCTACATCTAGATGCAGGATATATCTGTAGCTTAGGGAGGTTTTGCATAAAGACACTTTGTATGCCGGGTTCTAGATAGTCTAACAAGTTTTATTCCTTTAGAAAACAGGGTTTTTATCAGAAGAGGTGCCACTGGACTTGCTTGCCCGCATGGCCAACGACTTTTCAGCCATCACACTTTCCACACCGCTACCGGGTTCTACCCCGTAGCTTAACTTCCACCCAAAAACCATTCCACAACCAAAACCAGATCTTTCCCACAGTTTTAGTTTATGAAAAGTGCTAATTGAAGAACCAAGCCCTAACTCATCCATACCAGTGGACTCGGACTATTCGAATAGGTTTTACTCTGATCAGAGGTTGTGCTAATTCCCACAAGTTGGACTCAGCGACACTTACGGCCAAATAAGCATCCGAATTCCAAACCAAACCGTTGCCTTTGTTTCATTGCCTAGCAGTACTTTAGAGGTTCGGGCCACCTAGCCACTCCAGTACCCCGCGGTACTCCCTTGGCTCCCAACCCCTTCCCTAGCCCCTTGTGCGCCAGCACAGAAGCTACTAGGCTATCCAATCCGCTCGGGCCTAGTCAATGCCTCATACAAAGCAAGTGGTTGTACTAAAAGAGTTAGGCGAGATGAAAATTAATGCGGTCCTTACAGAACACAGGTAGAACCGTTCCAACTTTCCATTGCTCGACACTGCGAGCATCCACCTACCCGGTTGTCTCCACGACTCCCGGGACTTGGGTAACCGCGGGTTGCTAAGTTACTGTTCATACCCTGCCCAATGGTGTATCCCGACCCGTGGGTCGTTTGCCGGGGTTCTTCCCCATTTTATTTTAAAACACACACACCTATCCTCATCCCAAACCCATCAAGTTTCATAACCATAACCCCAACTCAGCATCATGATTATGATAGATATAATTAAGTGAGCGATCCCACATATGCGCACTACATCTAAAATAGGCTAAGGTGGCGATATATTTGTGGGGTTACCTTAGCAAGCAAAACATGCAAGTTTTATAGTGCTTATCAGGCCAAAAGTGGTGTTTGCAAAACATAGGAATTTTATGCATCAAGTGAGGATTCTAGTGGACTTGCCGTGGTCCTCCTTGTTGTTGTATAACACGTCGGCATAATGCCCAATATTGGGCATTCTCGTGCTCCTGCTGTCGGTGCTGATGACGCACTAGCCACTAGTGGCGTGTGATGCCCCTGGCATCTCAGAAGCCTTAACACACGGTTAGATGAAGGCTAATGATGGATTAAGGCTTAGTCATGCTTAGAGATTAACAAGAAACACGTGGAGGAGCCACTAAATCAAAATTTTCTACACGAGATACAAGACCGCACATTTCGTGGTTGAATAAGTCAACACTCACATGCTTTTGAGCTCAACTCCAAATGCCAAACCTCGGATAAGAAAAGTAGCCCTAGACCTTTCTGTTGGACAATGTTCAAAAATCTAAAGACAGGAGGTTTAAAAGATCCAACCCAAAGTTTCCTGATAAGTGCCAGTTGTGATCGTGAGCAAACTTGAGCCCTAATAAAGCTTTCAAATTCATTAAGTACCCGAGCTCAACTCCATTGACAAACTTGTTGTACATGTTATGGACTATCCTTTTGCTACACTGAGCATGGACCAAAACTATCGTCTACTCCCTCAAAATTTCACCCAAATATCTCATGGAAACAACCAGATCAACCCACACTTAGAAATTTTCCAAGTATGGATTTTCAGCTTTTCCCTAAGTTGATTCTAAAATTACATTTGAATTCACTATACAACTTCAAATTCTCCCTTTCTATGAAATGAAATTGAACTTATCACCTTTCAAATGCACCCATTGTGGAAGTGATTGGACTTCATTTGATACTCCAAAAGTTGGAAACAAGAAAGCCTCTACACAAAGTGAAACTTCTGTTTTACCACACCTTGGAACATATTTGTATCTATAATTCAAAATCTGTTGGGTTTCAGACCAAATTCATATTACCAAACTTGGAGATAAAGTACTGTTGAACAACTTTGGTAATTAGATCTTGGTCACATACTGAGGTTTAAATGGAGTTTAGTGTCATTTTCCACCAACACAGAAAACCAGTAGAAATCTGACCTGTGTAGTAAACTTAGTGTTTCTATAAACTACAGCCATTTTCATGTAAATATCAAATTTAAGAAGTTGTAGGTTATGAAATTCTAAACAAACTTGTCAAAAGGCACCCTGGGAGATAAAGCCCAGAAGTATGAGTTTTGAACTTCCCAAATAATAGGGGTTCCATGTCCTAATTAAGGCTGCTATATAAATTCATATATAATTCATATTTCTACTTATAATTTGGTGTTGAACCTTTTGACAAACTTGTAGATCTTGAAGAGTGGAACATTTCCTCCAATTGGAGTTTTCCCAGAATCGGCCTCTAAATTGGTCAAAAAGGCTAATTACTAGAAGGGGGAAAACACATTTTTGCCTTTTCTTCTTCCCCGTCACTGGCAGGTGGGACCCGCGGTCCGCGCGGACGGCCATGGCCGAGCCGGCGCGCGCCACGCAGCCGGCGGTGTACGACCACGGCGCCCCGGCCACGGATCGACACCCCGCGCCGCGGCCGCTTCACCTAGATGCCTCCCCAACCTCATTCACTCGCCCTCGCTTGCTTTCTTCCTCCCCCGGCCTCGCGTTGAGTCCGCGTCCGCCATGGGCGACCCGAGCTCGGAGCTCGAGCTCCGCCGCCGCCCTCCGTCCTCCCCGCGCCCCTAGAGCTTCACCACTGCCGTCTTCACGACCTCGCGCACCCGGGGCTGTAAGCCTCGTCGCCTTCCTCCTCCCCGTTGAGTAGATCGAGCCGTCGCTCGACGTCCGCGACGCCGAGTTCACGGCGAGTTCACCACCGGTTCATCACCGACGCGCACCACCCTCTGGCGTTTCCCCCGCCTCAAGACCTCCACGGCCGCCTCCGCCTCGACTCCGCGCACCCGGAGCGCGAGACGTCACCGCCGTTCGACCTCTCCCTTACCGGGCCCGAGCCGCACCGCCGCGCCACGACGAGCCGTTGCGCCACCGGTTCACCGTCCTCGACCCGCGCCTCCCGTCCTCCCCGCCGGCCAAGACCCAGTGGATCTCGAAGCCCGTGTATGGGAACGCCTTCTCGGGGCACGATGGCTCCAATTCCGACCCCACCGCCGCCGGCGCAGCTCGCCTTTCCTCCTCCCGCCGCGCGCCGTTCATCCCCGGACCAAGGTAGAAGACGATCCGCGGGTTTTACAATCTAACCCCCGGTCTTTTTACATTTCCCCGGGGTTATAACGTGCACTGTGCGTTGTGTCTCGCATATCTTACGCGGAGGCCCCCTGGAAACTACGGTTAATTACGTTTAGGTCCCTAGTCTGAGTGATTTTCCATTTAAATGTATTTGAATTTGCTGTGAACTTTGGAAAATCGTATAAAATCACAGAAAAATCCAAAATGGACAAACTCAGTTGCGTTAGACTCCTCTTGAATAGATCTATTGAATGGGTATGATGTGGAGATGTGAAATATCTGTTTTGCCCTAGGATTGTTGCATGCATTATTAATTAGGGTAAATGACGAAAGCGAAGTAAATGAACTCCAAATGGCATGAAACTTAGACAGTAGCTTTCTTGTAGTATTGTAGCACTATGTGAATTTTTGTAGCCCTAGCATTTGCTGTTTAATTACCCTTTTGCCATTTACATGTGCCATGTGCATTTATTTAACCTAGGAATTGGAGGCTACATAAAATATGCTCAAATGGATGAACTATGATTTCTGGGCACTCCTTATAATAAATGTAACTCACTGTATAAGTTTGAGCTCTTGCATGTTAGGTTTGATTGCGGTTTTGAAAATGACAAGTGCTAAGGTGATTAAATCAATAAAATATAAAAGTGCTATTTACTGTACCCTAAACACTCCACCGGAAATTCCTATAGCTATATTACTGTGTAAGAATACTTATGTGGGTTATTCATGCTTTGTGGATGCTGTTTCATGAAAGATTCATGGGTAGTCACTTGAATAGGGCCAAAAGTGAAGGTAATAGGAATGGAAAGCAACGTACTCATATGCACCAGAGATTACTCTTATAAACTTCATTTAATACAATTTAGTTTGCGGAGTCAAAAGGAACCTTGTAAGATAGTTAATTCTATATACTCCACATGTATGTTTGATCCTCCTATGGCTAGGTTGTAGATCTTTAATTATGAAAAGTGTTGCACTATTAATATGTGGATATCAATAACTCGATTAAGTCAAGATATATAACTTATTTACTTATATGCTTGATGTATAGTGAATGGGATAAAATTAACTTGGAAGTAGAAGTCTATCATGTACTCTGATCCGTATGCTTAGCTTGTATACTTAACTTGCTGAGATAGATTAATCAACAACATACTCCATGTAAGTACCCTAGTAATCCAAATAGCTAGTGCTTATTTTTACTGAGTCACAGCATTGTCATGTTTCCTTCCGATCAGTGAACTGATAGATGTATATATATATAGGGGAATTGTCTGAGTATATGCTTGCTCCGGGTTATGAAGGCACTACAATCGCTATGTCAAAGATACCGTGTTTCGACCTAGCAGTTTGTATGTGTGTGCATGTATAATCCCCTGCTGTTTTGCTTGCACATGAAATGATAACAAACAATCTAAATTGATATCTTGCTCATGCATTAGTTCGAGTGTTGTATTGCGTGTCTCTAATTGTAGGGGTTATGCTAGTTTTATGCCCACAAGGGTGATCTTGTTAAATGGTTGTCAATTCCCTTTCTGCCTAACCATGCAACGACTGTTTAACGTGTGTGCTTGATATTCGTGCATCTCATCCACTGCATCATGCATGGCATTCATATAGTGACGCTTATTTCAGATACGTGATCGAGAAATGAGCGCGTGGAACTACTTCAACCAATGGTGATCCAAAAGACCAACTAAGACCCACTCACGACCTGGAGGGCCCATCAGTCGTGTTTGGAAGGAGGAGTTGTCCAAGGGATCAAGGGGTTGCCTGGGGCAAAGCCTCACAGCCCGGCAAACTAACATTAGCTTAGTTTGTTGGTTTTCTTAAAGTAAAACAAAGGTAGGCAGGACCATACTATACCCAGCAAACATCTTATGTCTTGATGATTAGGCATATGCATCAGGAGTTGTTTGGAACCAACTGCATTAGACATCCTGGCCGCCCTGGCCCTAGCACCTATACATAGAATTCGTAGGACGAGTGCCTAGAATTGCTAGGTACGAGTAGATACGAGTGAATGGAGTCACTCGTCGCGTAGGTGATTTTACAAACCTCAGAAATCTTATTATGATACAATTTATGATTATTATTGTTGATATTAAATAGAGACCGGGCGGAGTTATGGGAATATTATAAGAAAAATGATGATGTGGCAAGGTATGGTGGACTCCGCCCGAGTCGCATAAGGCCCGTTCGTTGTTCGCCTGCTGATTGGCATACCATTGCTAGAGTGCTTATCCGGGTCGTGGGACCGGTGAAAGTCTTACCGGCCCCGTCCTACTATTCATGGTGCTGCCCATCCACTGATAGGGGGCCGATGGACTTGGGAGGTGCTTGGAGGTCGATGGAGGGCTGACCCGACGTATCGTGGTATCGCTCCTGAGACGGCTACTCCCAAGGGTTAGGTGGGGGCGCTGTGAATCTTGGGACGGGACAGGTGGAGATGAGGGATATATGTGTGGAACGCGATGGCTAGTAAGCATATATCACTTGGTATTTTTAGTTATTTCCGGGAATTAACAAATCGATTCGAATCGCTGATGCTCACTAGGTGTGAGAATGCCAGATATCGCACACGGGCAACGTAGTAATAACTGTAACATGCTGTTTACTAAGTCACGCCTTTTTATACAACAAGCTTGGATGTGTATGATCCGTCTCACTATTCAGGGTGTCACCCATCCACTGCCAGGAGGTCGATGGACTTGGGAGATGCTTAGAGGTCGAGGGAGGGCTGACCTGACGTACCGTGGTATCGCTCCTAAGACGGCTACTCCCAAGGGGTGGGATGGAGGCGCTGTGAATCTTGGGGCGGGATGCAAGTATTTACTTTATGATATAAATGATCTTCATGATTAATGGATAGCAGCTGTTAAATCCGGCTATCTTATGTCAATGACTTTGTTTAAAAATCAAACAGCTAAGGATCCACATGATTAGTAAGCATGCTTTGCGTCAGCCGTAAGCCTCGTCCATTAAGTCCTACTGAGTAATTAGTACTCAGGGTTTGCCCCCACTTTTGGATTACCGGTACTGACGACTTTTGGACACCTGTGTTGGAGGTGGTAGTGCCGGTGGGCTCGGTGCTACCCGCCTTGTTCATCTCTTCATGAAGGCTACTTAAGTATATTGTTTCCGCTGCGAGATTTTGAAAACGCTTTCGCTTTATATATATACTCTGAATTCGCTTCCGCTATATTTGAACATGTATTTGAGTTCATACATTTGGGTTGTAAATTAACTCTATTATTCTCTATTTCAACTGCCTGTGATGATGTAATTGTTGTGGCTCCTTCGAGAGTCGGATGTGTTTGATATCGGTTCCTCTGGGATTTGGTGTTATCGAGAGCTGTAGTACTCTCGATGGACTACCGGGTTTAATCTGGCCTAAGTGCACTACGAGCCAGAGGTGGCAGGTGTGCTTAGTCTGGATTAAGCAGGGCGGTTCCGCCACATGGCGGAGGTACGCCATCTGCCGAATGCGTTGGTATTCCAACTGCTGGGCACGATGGTACCTCAACCACTGGGCATGCCGAGCATGATGCTGTGCGCGGTGGTGCGTCATCCATTGTGCGTGCTCAGCTAGCATTTGGTGTAATCGTTGGGCGCAGGCCTCAAGTCTCATGGAAATCCTTGCGAGAGACACACCAGTTATGATACCCGGTATAACCTACGCGCACAAACAAGGAAACGCACATATCGAGTGAGCTCAACATAAGTCTTAGGTAGGTGGAAGTTTGGTGTTTATTTGGATGGTCGGACCTTACCAGAGGGGTTGGCTCTGGAAAGTGGTGGAGAGGAGCTCAGGGTGGTGCGGGTTATTGGCTTTGCTGATGAGCATGGTGGCGGTTATGGAGATATTGCCATGGTAGTGGGTCGGGGCGGTTAGGGTGATGACGAGAATGGCGACATGGCAGTCACATGGTGGTGTTGGAGGGGGGAGGTCTTTGGTGGAGTGTATGAATGGGTAGAGCTTGTTTTTAGATGAATTTAGGCGCGAGAATCACCCAAATCGGAGTTCCAACGGAGGAGATATGGAGTATTTAGTGGCGAGAGGGTAGATTTAATCACTGGAGATAGTTCAAGGGGTAGAAAGGGACTTTTTCTTGGCGAACTATTGAGTCTGGCCCAGAAGGAAGGCAACTTGGGCCGGGGTAGGATTCGGACCGGCGCAGCCCACGCGCAATGCGCGAGCGGCGCGCGGCCACTGGGCCGGCCCAACTGCGCGGGGGCGCGGGACGACGGCGCGGTGACGCCGTTCTACGCGGGGCCCGCGAGGCAGCGACGGGGAGGCGGGACGGCGTCACGGGGTGATGGCGGCGGCTCGGTTCGGGGCCGACTCGGGGTGGCGACGGTCGGCGCCGGTTCACCGGCGGTTCTCACCGCCGGTGACGGTTCCGGCGACGAGGGTGACGGCGCGAGCACCAGGGTGGAGGGGCGAGTCTCGCTGGGGTATCGTGGGCGTGGGCTGGGGGCCGAAGGTGGGGTGTCCACGGAGCGGCGGCGTGGGCACACACGGCGGCGAGGGGAGCGCACGCGGCGGCGCCTCTGGCGGGGTGGAGGCGAGGCGGCGGGGTGCCGAGGCGGCAGATGGAGGTGGGGCGGAGCTTGGGAAGGGAGCAATTGGGCTCTGGTGGTGGGGGAAAGGGGGATTTTGAGCTCGCGGCGGTAGTGGCGCACCGGAGCAGGGGAATTGGAGAGGGGGAGGATGGTGTCCGCGGCGACGGCGCTCGGCGTCTTTTTATAGGCGCGAGGGCGAGGGCGGGGATGGAGGTGAGGCCGACGTCCGAGCCCACGGGTTCGGGTGTCGATCCTGCTCATCGGGGTGGCGCGCGGCGGGGCCGGGAACGGCACGTCCGGGGCCGGGCGATGGGGACCGGGGAGGCGAGCGGGGACCGGGGTAAAGGCGGAGGTGGGGGACGGCCGCGGCGGGGGGGTTCGGGGGCGGCGCGGCGCGTGGCGGGGTCTGGGAGGGACGGGGCTGGGTCACGGTGCGGCGCGGGAGGAGTAGGGGCCGGCCGCGGGGTGTGGGGCCAGGCGGTGGCGCGCGGCGTGATGACGAGCCTGGCGCGGTGGACGGGCGCGACCGGGGCCGGACGCGGCGGAACGCGACGGCGCGGGGCGCGTGGCGCGCGCCGTGCCTGTGCGTCGGGATGGAAGTGGAAGAAGGGGGCTGACGCGCGGGGTCCGCTGGGCAGCGACTGAGGGGAGAGGCAGGCCGGAGCGGAAGCTGGGCCGGGAAGCAGGCCGGCTCGGCTGGGCCGGGGGAGGCGGGCCGAGGCGAGAGGGAAGGGTTTGGGCTGCGGGGTGGGTTTCGGCCCAAGGAGATTTTTCACCTTTTTAGGGTTTTTGATATACGGTTTTGGAGGGAATTTGAAAGAATTTTGAGGGGATCTTGGTGGAGAATTTGGTGGGGAATATTTTTGGAACATCTATGATTTTTGTTGAGCTCATATTAGCACATAAGACATACAAGCAACAACAAACAAGCCAACGGGATTTTCGAAAATTGGTTTTGAATTAGGGAGGAATTAGAAAAAAAATTTCGAGGCTAAAATTCCGAGATGTTACACCACCCGGCCTCAAGTGTGCTCCATGAGAGCCAATGGACCGGTCTCATTGCTTTCCTGGTGTGATGTGTGATTATGAACAGTACAAGACCTCCAATAGATCGGCGGCCCTCCGATGGACTAAAGTAGATAATGAAGACCTGGATGGACACGGGAAAAGACCTTGATGGACTGAGGCACAAGAGCTCGGCGTTAGCCGGCCATGGAAGCTCGTTACCCGAAGAGGCGGTTTGGCAATGGTGGTGTAAGCCCTCTGATGGACTGCGAGGCAACTCTGATGGACTGGAGAAGCCGGGTGCCACCATGGTGCTCCAACCCGAGTGCATGGCGCAAAGGCACGAGAGGGAGAAGGCTTTGGCTGCTTCGGCTCAAAACATCCACCCAAGTTCCAATGACTTGGTGGGTTGCGCTCTGACTCGCCAAGTTAGAAGATTGGGCCAAGACCCAGCCCAGAAAGCCCGCAGAATAAAGTTTTCCGGTTTCTGGCTTAAAAACTAGGGGAATCTTCTAAACTATTGGCTACGTGTGGCCAACATCCAAACGAAGCGTGGAGAAGAAGAAGAAGAAGAAGATCAAGATGTCATCGTAGTCGTCCGATTGTATCATTTACATTTCAGCCCCTCCGGGCATTTGTAATATAGGGTCTTAGTGTAAAATGGTGTCGTTAAGTCTAGGGTTATAAATACCTAAGTGACTGGTCATTTATGTGGCTCTTCCTCCGTTTGCAAACCTTAGGCTTAGTTTCCTAGCAACCAAGTGCTTAAGTGAGAAAGGAGAGCTTTAGGCTAGAATTTGAGTCCCTAGCTGGTGCTTTTCACATCAAGAGGCAGGATGAAGGGTGGCAGGCTGTAGGAACCATTGTAAGAACTCGATTTGAGCAATATAATCAACAAGATTCATCCCAAATTCGAGTGCTTGTGTGCAGCCCTCTCCTCTTCCCCTTTTCCCTTTGGATTCTGGATGAAACTCAAAGGCTTTTGGTAATTGTGTTTTCCCACGAGTTAATCCTCTTTTTTTGTGTATTGGACTTGCAAGGATACAGAAATTATTATGACCTAGTTCATCTCAATCCCGTTGGTTTGCCACCAGCAAGTCGTTCTTGAGTTTTCCCTTTCTTGCACAAATATTCACCTCTTCATGAGATCTGAAATTCCCGCTAATCCCATGATTTTTTCAATATATATTTTGGAAATAGCTTTGAAATGGAGCTAGGATAGCCTGTGCTAATTTTTTGTGAAGTTTGGACAGAATTTGGACAAGTTTTGGGTTTAGGAGCTCAAAAACCGGAGCAGTTTCTGTCTGTATCAGAATATCCGGTTCAACTAGCCGGACAATCCGGTTCAATTGGACTATTAGGCAGGTCCCATCGAACTGTTCGGTTCTACTAGCCGGACTGTTTGGTTCAACCAGCCAGACTATCCACTTCAACCGGACTATCCGACTGGTTCAACCAAACTATCCGGGGGAGTAGGTTGTTTTGCCTTTCCTTTGTGTTTTTGGTGTTCTAGCTTCCTTCCGTGCTTTTGCTTTTGGTGTTCCTCACCTTTGGCCCATACTCTTTTCTTGCGGTTTATTAGTTAGACGAATTTAGGTGCAGAGTGGCTATGTGAGGCCCTTGTTGCATGAGTTGTTTCTCTTCTTGCCTTGCGATCACTCTCTTGACCATCGAGACAAGTTTCTTTCGCTGTGTTTGACTAGGTACATATCCGTTCAGTAGACAGTACCTAGTGTTCTATCCTTGCATTAGTTTGCCGCGTGGGGGTTGAGTTTGAGTTTTTAACTGCTCCTGTTCAACCCCCTCTAGTCACAGTCTTCAGTCCTACACTCCGACACATAACTTCACTTGCATGCAAACAAGTAATACATTAACACAAATTCGAGGTATATGCCACCTGAACAACATGTAAAGCGCCGCAAGGATTGCCACTTCATCAATCCAACCCCTGGATTGATGAAGTTAGCGATCCGAGGGAGCTCCACCCTGCGGCCAAGGAAGAAACACACTTCACATCCAAGGGTCAAGGAAGATACACACTGAACTTAACTGCCAAGTCGTGTCCGAGGGTACCACAACCGAAGGATTGAGAAAGGCAGTGGATTGGAAGGCTTAGGTGTGATGCTCTAGCATCTCAAGTGCATTTTCATCTCACATACATGCAACATTCATCATGATGCATCATATTATGACATGCATTTGAGCTCATGTTCAAAACTTGGTTGAATTTGCAATTTGTTGATTCCAGTTTCCTGCATATATGCCGCTGTGTTTGTAGTCATAACTTTAATTCTATTGTGATCTAGGTGAAACTTGATATAACAAACTTGTAGACAATTTTATGCTAAACAACTTTGGTAATTGGTGCTTTGATATGCAGCAAGGTTTGCATAGAGTTTTGGGGCTTTTTCTGTCAGCATGTGAATTTTGTCCAAACTTGACCTGTTTAGTAATTTTAAATTTTATTTGGTCTACAGCCATAATCTTGCAAAACTCTGATTGAATAAGTTGTAGCTCATAAAATTCTAAACAACATTGTTAAGAAGCTCTTTGAGTGAATGTGAATAGAAAATAGACTTTTGGAATTTTTAAACTGGAAGGGTCTGATGGTCAAACAGGGGTCTGCAGTTTAAATTCAAATTTAAACCACATTTCTGCACAGAACTTGGTATCAAGGATTTTGACAAAGTTGTAGATCTCAAAGAGTAGAACATTGCATCCAATTGGGGCATTTTCAAATTTGGCCTCTAACCAAAAACGTGAATTTCAGACAAGGGTTCCTGCAGTCAAACTGGGGTTTTTGCAATTTCGGTTTTTCTTTTTCCTTTTGAGTCTATGACATGCGGCCCCCACTCGTCAGCCAATTCGGATTCCGCCGGTGGAAAGCAGCTGTGGGCCCCACCATCTCCGTGTCTTCATGCACTCGGCCCACGGACACTTTCTTTCATTCCTCGACCCGGCCCCACCTGTCAGTGACCACCGGTCCATGGACCGCGTCCACCGTTGCGCCACCATCTCTCTTCCCCTCTCCCGCGCGCCCACGCGGCGCCCGGCGCCTGCGCCATGGCCGACGGCCGGCCGAGGCCGCGCCCTCCCCTCCTCTTCCATAAGGTGGAAGCCACCTTCCACTCACTCACTCAGCTCTCCTCGCCCTCACTCTCCCTCGGCTCGCTCTCTTTCTCCCTCTGCACTCGCTTCCCACACGCAGACCGCCGGCCGCCATTGGCGCCGAGCTCGAGCTCATTGCACCGGTCGCACAAGCCATCCCCGCGCTTCCACACCACCACGCTGGTGTTCCCCGTCCTCCCCTCCACTGAACCTCACCGGTCTAGGCCACCGCGACCGCTCCACCGCCGCGTAATCCGCCGCCGAACCCCGCCATAGCTGCGAGCTCGAAGCTCGAGCTGCACCCGCCGTTCCAGCCGTCCCCGCTCCTCCACACCTCCACGCCGGCGCCCCCCGTACTCCTCTCCACCGGAACCCCTAGCTCTAGGCCACCGAAGGCTCCCCACCGAGCCACACTCCACCGCCGGACTCCGCGCCCCTGGAGCTCCGTCGCCGCGCCATCTCCTCCATCCTCCGCCGCTCCAGGTAGTAGGATAAGGACCGCCGCCTTCCCCTATCCCTTCTCGACCGCCTCCGGCGAGCTACCACGCCCGCATGGCCGGATCCTGTGCGCGCCGTCGCCGTCCTAGGAAAGAAGAAGATGACGGGAGGAGGGAGATGGTAGTTTTACGTTTTAGTCCCTGTGCTTTTGAGTTTTCCCGTTTCCGCCGTGACCACTATTCACTGGGTCTGATAGATCTTGCGTTCTAACCCCTGAAGTATATGGTTAATTGCGTATAGGTCCTTGGATCTACTAGATTTCCATTTAAATGCATTATTTCGGCTGAGAACTTTGGAAAATCACCAAAAATCATAGAAAAATCCAAAATGGACAAACTCAGTGGCTATAAACTCCCTGTGAGTAGATCTACTGAATGAGTATGATGTGGATGTGTGAAAAGTCTGTTTTGCCCCTAGTCTTGTGCATGCATGCTTAATCTAAATAAATGGTAAAAGTGGACTAAATGGACTCTTAAAGTGGTGAAACTTGGACAACAGCCTTCTTATGGTGTTATGGCACTGTGTGATTTTTGGTAGCGCTAGCATTTGCTAGTAAACTACTGTTTTGCCATTATGTTAGTATTTTGTGTATTTATTTAACTTGGAAAATGAAGGCTACATGAAATATGCTTAAATATGACCTCCGGTATTTTTCATATACTTTATATAGTATGAGTAGCTCACTGGTGAAGTATGAGGTTGTGCATGCATGTTTTAGCTGCTGTTTTGAAATTGGCAAAATGCTACTTGCTAGACTTGATAATTGGAAAAAGTGACTTTATGATGCAAAGATAATTCTATGAAAAATCTGTTATGCTACTAGTAGGATAGAGGGTCTAGAAAGTATTTTTGGAGAATTTATTAATACTGTTTATAAACACATCTTAATTTGCATGAAATAAATATATGGAAAATAGATGTCTTGTTAAACTAAGGGTATTTCAGTTGCAAATTTTTGTATATGCTATTGATATCAAATAGTGCTCACTGCATAAGGTGCATGACTAAATTCCATTCCTGCAAATTATGAAAAATCTAGAAAATAAAAGGCTGATATATTGTTAGAATTTTAGTAAAATAATTAAAACTCTTTTTGCTGCTGAAATTTAGCCAGTAGCTTTGTACCATGTTAAGTTTCCTGTCACAAATGTAGTGGTATTACAGTAGGATCTTAGTATGAGCACGTTAAATTAACAATTGTCAAACCTATATAATCAATCTAAGTGCATATCATGTGAATATGTATGTGGCTTGATACTCCATGTTACTTGCTGCTAGACTCTTTGTGATGTCATGTAAAATAGGTCGAACTAGCTTTTGATGGTGGTTTGTACGATTTTTTAGTGATGGTTTGTACGACTTCTTATGAAACTTGTTAAGTTTCCTTAATTATGGGATGTACTTAAGCTGAGAATAATTAAGTCATTTCAACCTACCTGACCATGCATTACGTTTCATTTGCACCTCATTTAGTTGCACTCATGTTGACATTATATCATGCATATAGATCCCGCGAACGAAGGACAAACGCAGGAGCAGCCGCTGATCGAATAGCGAGACGAGGAGCCCCTGCATCTGGAGTTGGTTTTTCCTCAACTTAAAGACGGAGAGTCGCTGATTATATCCGTCCCTGATTCAAGGGGTTGCCTAGGGCACAGCTCCACAACCCGGCAAACTAACTTATATTAGTTTGTTGGTTTTTATATGAATAATCAAAGGTAGGCACGACCATACTATACCCAGCAAACATCTTATGTCTTAATGATTAGCCATATGCATCAGGAGTTGTTTGGAACCAACTGCATTAGACATCCTGGCCGCCCTGGCCCTACCTCCTATGAATAGAGTTCGTAGGACGAGTATGCCTAGAAATGCTAGGTACGAGTAGACACGAGTGAGTACTGTCACTCGTCGCGTAGGTGATTTTACAAATCTCAGAAATCTTACTAAGATGGAACTTCATTATATTATAGCTGATGTTAAATGGAGACCGGGCGGAGCGTAAGTTTACTTTTGGGGTATACGTTGTTGTTATCCAGCTCCGCCCGAGTCGCATAAGGCCCGCTCGCTGTTCGTCTGCTGATTGACATAACATTGCTAGAGTGCTTATCCAGGACATGGTCCTGGTGAAAGTTTTACATGTGCCATCCAAAGAACAGAGACTTGGTCCTACCGGACCCTAGGGGCGCTTACTCTCACGGAGGGCTGACCCATCGTGGTATCGCTCTGTGGGGGCTAAACCTAGGGAATGGCGAGTTGGAATCGAACTTGGGATGGGATAAGTGGAGATGGAGACTATATGTGGAAACGCGATGGCTAGTAAGCATATACCCCTGGCATTTTTAGTTATTCCTGGGAATTAGAAATCGATTCGAATCGCTGATGCTCACCAGGTGTGAGAGTGCCAAATATCACTGTCGGGCAATGTCGTAACAACCAGAACATCTATGCTTATATTCACGTTTTTGAACCCAACATGTTTGATGATACTCGTGTATATTATATGATCAAGGGTTATGCAAGCAATTATTCATGCTTTACTTTCATGCAAGTTTTTATTTATGAGATTGGATATTCATGGTTAAGGGATAGCAGCTGTCAAATCCTGCTATCTTATGTCAATATGACCTTATTTAAAAATCAATGGCTAAGAACCCACATGATTAGTCAGCATGCCTTGCGTCAGCCGTAAGCCACTTCCATTAAGTCCTACTGAGTAATTAGTACTCAGAGTTTGCCCCCACTTTTGGATTACAGGTATGGAGTTCTTCATGTGCGCTTGTGTTGGAGGGGGCAGTACCGGTGGGCTCGGTGCTACACGCCTCGTTCGTCTCTACGTGAAGACTACTACTTAAGTACTTTGTTTCCGCTGCGAGATGTTTTGAAAACGCTTCCGCTACATTTTGAACATGTATTTGATTTCATATATTTGGTTTGTAAATTAATTCCATGACTCGCTATTTCAACTTCCTGTGATGATGTAACTGTAGTGGCTCCATCGCGAGTCGGATGTGTTTGATGTCGGTTCCTCTGGGAATGGCGTTATCAAGGGCCGAAGTACTCTCGACGGACTACCGAGTTTAGTCTGGCCTAAGTGCACTGCGATCCAGAGGTGGCAGGTGTGCTTAGTCTGGATTAAACGGGGCGGTTCCGTCACATTAGGAGCCAAGGGGGAGGCCGTCTGGCCCCACACCTTGGCCGACCAGCCCCTAGGAGGCCGCTCTGCCTACCACCTGGCCGCCCCGCCACTGACCTTCCACTCCCACCGACTTTATGTTGATGGTCATCATTTCATCATTTCAACCATCAACTATCCACTCTTTTGAAGATAAACATGTTAAATTTGGACTAACCTTTGCTACTGATCAAAGTCCACAATTTGTGTTGCATATTTGATTGCAGGTGTGAAAATTAGCAGAAAACAAGTAAAAATGGCACATGATAGCCCTGTTCTATTCCCTCACATACTCCACTTCTTACCTCAATCCCTATCCCACCCTTTTATTCCATTAACAAAACACCACCTAAGTTCATTTCTTATCCTCCCTCCCATGCCGCACATCGCTCCCTCTTCTTCTGCCACTACTCCCCCATCCCACCCCCTGGCTCCACCTCCAATTCATGGCGACAGCGGTGACGGCCGCGGTCTGCGTGTCCACTTGTAGGTGGGTTCGGATCTGTCGAACGGCCTAGCGGCGGCGGCGGCTAGGGATGCAAACAGATCGGATCAGAGCGGATAATGCCTTTTTCTTATCCTAATCCTATTTTTTTTGTCGGATTTGGAGTGGAGCGGATATTGCTCGGTTACGGACATGGATACGGAATTTTTTGGATATCGGAAATGGTGCGGAATCGGATCGGTGTCGGAGTGGAAGTGGATTTAAAAATATCGGATAATACATGTTACATATAGCTTTTTTTACAATGATCAACAAGTTATAAACTAAAGTATAACTGTTCACATCATAGTTTAAATATCAGTAACAAAAAAATAATAGTGACGGTATTTTTGGTACGAATCAATCATCGTTGACTCTTATGTACTTGTCAAACTAATCGGATTATCCTATTATAAACGTCGGATAATCCGCATTTAAACTTGTAGGTGGGTTCGGATCTGTCGAACGGCCTAGCGGCGGCGGCGGCTAGGGATGCAAACAGATCGGATCAGAGCGGATAATGCCTTTTTCTTATCCTAATCCTATTTTTTTTGTCGGATTTGGAGTGGAGCGGATATTGCTCGGTTACGGACATGGATACGGAATTTTTTGGATATCGGAAATGGTGCGGAATCGGATCGGTGTCGGAGTGGAAGTGGATTTAAAAATATCGGATAATACATGTTACATATAGCTTTTTTTACAATGATCAACAAGTTATAAACTAAAGTATAACTGTTCACATCATAGTTTAAATATCAGTAACAAAAAAATAATAGTGACGGTATTTTTGGTACGAATCAATCATCGTTGACTCTTATGTACTTGTCAAACTAATCGGATTATCCTATTATAAACATCGGATAATCCGCATTTAAATATCGGATACTCCATGTCCGTCGGATTTTGGTGATACCATATCCTACTCCGCGTCTACTTGTAAATCGGATTCGGATTATCCATATCCGCCATATGGATATAAAAACTCCTCCTTCATATCCGCATAATTAGGATTCTGATCGGATCGGATAATTATCCACACCACTTGTACCCCTAGCTGCGGCAATCCGCACGGCCACCACCTCATCCCTCCCTATCATGCCTCCATCCCCCTGCTACACTCCACCATGTCCGTCTCGCAGCTATTGGATCTAGCCTGTCGACGCCGCCTTCGGCCCCAGCAGTGTTTTCCATCGCCACATCATCGCCTCTAGGTCCGCCGCTGGGTGCAGGCGGCGTTCACTGTCACCTCCCCCCTCCGGCCAAACCAACCCTCCTGCGCGTTGCCCCTCCACTACTACCGCCGAGGCTGCTCCTCCGGCTTCACCAACCTCCTCTCTCCCTTTCCCCTTTTTTCCCTAGATTTGTTGAGATCCACTTGAAATGGCTTCCTGGTCTTGGTTGTTCTAGATATTATGAATATTTGTACATAATCATTCGTAGCTGACATGGCGATTTGGGATTGTTTTTTTTTTTTGGCATATGTTATTGCCCGATGGCGAGTTGGGATTGTTTTTGGGCCTATGTTAATTGTTTGACATTCATTTGTTATTGGCCCAGGATGATTATTCTATTTTGATTGATTTTCGTTGCCTTACGTGGGATCTATTACAGGGGCAGGTACAAGAGATTGTGGTGAGAAAAAATTGCAAGACACCTCGCGGGTTACCGGTTCCAAGGTAGGAATGATTGTTTCGCTCCGTGACTCGGTTTTAGCCATACGTGTAGACGTACCTGCAACATGCATGTGTTACGAGATGATCGGTCAAGCAATACAAAGAAGGAAAAAAATTAAAAGAACTGATTGATTGATGTCTTTCCATTCTCATTAATTCCAAGACAAAGTACCAGGTGGGTATGGTTACAAAATGAGGTGAATGACAGAAACATTTTTATTCTATTAGTTTTGGATCCTTTCCGACCTACATAGTGGGGCTAACGTGAGAGGTACACTAGGACCATCGTAGGTAAAAAAGATTTATCTAAAACTCACTCTTTTACGGTGTAGATTGTGGGTCATGTTGCATTGGTTTTGGGGACAACTAGATCTACGGGTCTAGGTGGTTATAGATATGGATGGGTAAAAATGTTTATTAATAACTCGATCATTATATTATTAACCAGTGTAGATGTACGTGCAACACACACGTGGTATGAAATGACCTGTCGGGCAATCAAGGAAGAGAAAGAAGCAATTAAAAATGAGGAATGATTAATTGACGTCTTTCCTTTCTTATCAATTCCAAGATAAAAAAAGTACTTAGTAGATATGTGTACAAAATGACGTGAGAAAATAAAAGCCAGTTGTTTTAGATTCTTTCCAACCATTTTTAACTTTTTTCAAACTGTACAGTGAGACCAATGTAAAAGATTCACTAAAGCAATCATAGGTAAAAAGGGATTTTTCTAAAACTCGCTCTTTCTTGTGCACGTAGATGCCGATTAACATGGGATCCACATAGAGGCCGGGTGCCCGGGTTGATGTGAGGAAGGCATGCATGGATGGGGCCTAGTTGTCCGCTGTTAATTTATTACCGAATTAATAAGCTTATCAAACGATGGCATTAAGGCAGACATCTCGGCTCCATCGCAAGTGGTCGTTTGGTAGACCGCAGGACATAGTTGTTGGCAAGTGGTCATATTTCCGGGATATACCTGCATGCAGTAGTCATGGGCGTTAATGCTCTGGCCAACGTGCTTTGGGTTTGGGGGACGAGTCTATTGTATATAACTTTTGTCTCTTGTCCCTTCCATTTGCATACTTGATACTACTATGCCGTAGAATGTGTATAAAAATGACCGTGCTAGAGTGGCAAGTACCTACACATGAAGATGGCTCCAGCGATTGTTAGCTCTGTGCTCTTTGTCTGCCTGCTTCTTCCTCGTCTTGGAAGCTGCACCTACATTGGTGGTCGGCATCATGTCGCCCACTCATCCCACAGCTCTAGGGCGTCGACGCGGCAGCAGGCATGCAGCTCGTCCATGCGAACTGCAGGTACACGGGTCTTCAGCTCGTCCATCATGTAATATGCACGTTGCACGTACGTAGTTAGGAGTAGCATTCATCACACAAGAACCTTTTTTTTTGCAGGGCCGGGCAGTGGCAACAGGTTGCCATTGGTCCACCGGTCGAGCCCCTGCTCGCCGCTCAGCGCCGTCGCCGAGAAGCAAGGCCACGACGACAAGGCGTTGTCGTCCATGGACGTCTTCGAGCTCGACAGCCAGAGGCTGCGGATCATACACGCCGCCGGCCAGTCCAGTGTGACCGGCGAGGCCGCTGCCCCTGCGCCTTCTCCATCAGGCGCCGTGACGTCCCCCGTCGCCGTGACCGACGGCGGTAGCCATGTGTTCCGCGGCCTGGCGTACAGCGTCATGGTCGGGTACGGCACGCCGGCGCAGCAGCTCCCGATGGCCTTCGACACGGCCCTGTTCCCCCCCGGCGTGTCGACGCTCCGATGCAGGCCGTGCAGGTCGTGCGACGACCAGCAGGCTAGCTTCGACCCCGCACGGTCCTCCACGTTCGGCAGGGTCGCGTGCGGTCCGGAGTGCCCAAGCCTGCAGTGCCACGACGACCCCAACAACTGCTCCCTGCAGCTCTCATACACAGACCTGAACGGTACTGTTGTGGTTGTGGCCAACGGCACCTTCGTCAAGGACACTCTCGCGCTGTCGCCTGCAGCCACCATCCCAAGCTTCGCCGTGGCTTGCATGGACGTGGACAACTTACACGTCTCCACCTCGGCTGGGGTGCTCGATCTGAGCCCCAGCAGGTTCTCCTTGGTGTCTCGGCTCGTCGCTTCTTCCCCGGCCAGCAACGCGTCGGCTGCTTTCTCCTACTGCCTGCCGGCGTTCACGAGCAGCGAGACAGGCTTCCTCTCCATCGGCGGTGAACTGCCAGATTTGTCCGGTCGTTCAACACCCCTTGTGGAGGCTACCAGCAGATACGTAATGGAGCTCAGTGGGATCAACGTTGGCGGAACGGAGCTTCCGACGACGGATCCGGCCACGCACAAAGCGGTTCTGGAGCTTGGAACGTACTTCACCTACTTGAAGGCGTCGATCTACATCGCTCTCCGTGACGAGTTCCGGAAGCAGATGTCCATGTACACCATGGCGCCGCCGTACCGCATCCTCGACACGTGCTACAACTTCACGGGGCGGCAGCCGGACATGCCGAGCATTTCGCTTCAGTTCTATGGCGGAGCTACGCTGAACCCAGATGTGGATCAGATGATGTACTTCTTGGACGACGGCCAAGATTCCGTTGGTTGTCTCGCCTTCGCGGCAATTCCAGAGGCCTACCCCTATTCGATCATCGGCAACATGGTGCAGCGGGCGATTGAGGTAGTGTACGACGTGGGGGGAGGAAAGGTTGGCTTCGTCCCACAGAGCTGCTGACTCCAGAAATTAACACTCGCCTACCTGAATAATCCATGCTTGCATTGGCCTTAGCTTGCATGGTTGTACAAGCATGCACCTACTCGTTCTGTTCCAGCACCATGGTTATCCTCAGTTACATGTCTCGTTTCGCATCAATAATTTCACAGTGGATCGAACCTGAATCGAGTGGATTTGGTCTGAAGGATTGAAACAGACAACTAGAGGGAATGAATAAGGGTTAAAAAATCACCCCGAAAACATCTCTTCTAGCAATGTGCAAGATAACATAACTAGAATAAGCTACTCACCCTAGAACATGGCTAAGAAAAACTTTGCTGAAGCAGTGGCATAAACGCAAAACAAGCAAACAAGAGTTCACAGAGAACACTTAATGGTCTGGTGTATGAGCGTTGGCCTATCCGTTACACACACCGGACAAAGTCTGAGTCGTTTGGTTGGGATGGTCCGATGTTAACACCAGACAAAGTAGATTGGGAGGTTGATCAATTCTCTCGCTCCAGCTATACACACAAATTAAAATGGTCTGATAATAAAGCATCGGATGGTCCAATGTGTACACTTGATGAGAAATATGACATGCAAAACTCCAAAGCCTGGGCCAAACAACACACGACCCAATCGGACGGTCTGATGTGTGTACATCGAACGAGATAGAGAGCAGGCAGGTCTCCAAAGCTTGAGCCAAGCAACAACCATTGCATGCTTATAAAATCCCCAACTAGCCACTTAGACTAAGGATGACAGAATTACTACTGATGGATCTGTTGGTTTTTCATGTCGTGGATCCAATGCCCGAAACCAAAACCACTAGGGTTCTAGAGAGTTCATGAGTAGTTCAAGTGTGGATCTCGCGATCCAGACAGAAAAGGAGAGGGAGTACTCGTTTATACCTTCGGGTCGGAGGAGCGCTCGACCGGTGCCGTGGGGGCAACGGGGTTTCCCATGGCGCCGGTGGGGTGATGCAGAGGGCGGCGACGGGAGCACGGCCATGCTGGTGCACGCACAGAGGTGGCGCCGGCGGATGTGGCTCATCCCATCACTACTGCACCTCATTGATCGTTTCTGTCGATGTCGAGGAGGTACTGCTCACGTTGGTTTGCGTGCCTCTCCTTTTCTTATATAGCGGTGCGGGTGAGAGGGGGCCACAACCCAAGGGGGTTTTGGGCCTCCGATCAAGGCCTCTGTCAAAATTCAGGCCCGGTCAGGATGTCTTCTTACCGGACCCGAGATCAACTCTAACAATCTCCCCCTTGATCTCGGTCTTTCTTGTTTCTACAACTTCTATGCTCCATCCCTTAATAGATCAATATATCGAGACCAATGCGTTGCAGATGGCCAGTTACGTGCCACTGAACTAATCGACTACAATACACATTTCTATCTTAGAACGAGGCTCTTTATCATTTTCTCTTGAGACGGTCAATCGAATAGCCCTAAATCCAGAATCGTAGGTTTTCCAACAACCCTAAATGCCGGCTGCGTGTTCTCTGAACACGCTGGTTGGAAGACCTTAGTGAGAGGATTCGCGAGCATCCTCTCAACTGTCATGTGCTCAATCTCAATTTTATATTTTGGATTTTCTCTTCACAATATAAATCTCAATGTCAATGTGTCTGGCGGCCACACTTGACTTCTCGTTGTGATAGTACAATACACTGTCGACTCATTGTCGCAGTATGTCTTAAGTGGTATTTCTATAATGTCAACCACTCTTAATCCGGGTTTAATTTCGTTTAGCCACATTGTCTGCCCCATTGTCTCATGATAAGCCACAAGGTTCAGTGTACATTGTCGACGATGTAACAACTGACCATTTACAACTCTTTTCTGTGTCATGCCTTCTCCTACTAGAGTAGTAAGCACATATCCAAACATGGACTTCAAGGCGTCTCTATACCGCGTCCAGTCTGTATCTTTATAGCCCAAAGATCTCTAGGGCTTCTGTCTTTCTCTAAATCATCGTGAGGTCTTTTGTCCCTTGTAACAATCACAAGTTTTTCAGTTGTTCAGTCAAGTATCTCGGTCATAAAAGTCAAGTCAAAGCGAGTGCATATTTGAGCACATATTTTGCTTCCGATCATTGAAGCATATGGAATTAATTCCATCTAATCAATCTCAGTATCTTGTGTCACTTTCATCTGGTCTATCTCATGTTCTTGTGACACATTTATCTGATCTGTCGCCTTTGACTATTGGAGCAGATGCTGCATTACAGCTTGCATGCTATGTCTTTTCATGACAATTTCTAGTATGCTCTTGTTTCTGTCTTTGTGGATTTTAAAACCTCAGGACACAGGGTGCCTATCCCACATCTTTCATATCATGTTGCGAGGACAAGAAATTTCTTTGTCTTTAGCAGTAAATGCTCATCATTGTTAGCTAGTGGAATATCATCCATAGCATTAGAAAGTTATACCTCCAGTTCTTTAATCCTTGCATAAATGCAATTATCCTCTTTCAAACATCAAATTTTCTAATAATCTTATCCAAACTTTAGGTACTAATACCTAGAAGCTTGTTTCAAACCAATAAATTGGATTTTCTTTGGGTGGCAACCCATCTTTTCATTTTTCTTTCATGACAACCCTTAGGTAAAGCCATATAAATGTTTTCTTTCAGATCTCCATCAGGAGTGCTATGTTCACATCCGATTGATCTAATTCTGAATTAAAAATAAGCAACTGGTGCCATAATGATTCTAAAAGAGTCTTTTAATGAAACAACGAAAATGTTTCACCATTGTCGATTTCTTGTTCTTCAAAGCCAGTTTTCACCGGTCTTCCTTTCTATGTTTCTGAATTCCTTTCGGAGTCTTTGTTAATCTTGTAGACTAAAAGAAATGGGCTACTGTCTTGACTCATTTAGGAATTTATTCTAAGTCCCATACTGAATTCAAACTCAGATATCTAATTTAATCTTCTATGGCGTCAAGCCATATATAAGAGTTGAGACGACTTATGTCTTTTCATACCAAGAGGGGTCTCCCTCTAAGGGTATATCATCACTGAAATATGTCTCGTAGATGTCAAGGATCTATAAATAATTTCTATGACTTTCTCATAAGCACGTCTTGTCGTATTTCTATTGGCAGCTCTGGTGTGGATCATCAGCGGTAGTCTTTTTTTTTTTATTCTAGCTCTTTAGCCTCAACCACAGTAGGAACCAGAGGCTCAGACACTGGGTGAGTTAAGAGTTTCTTATTCATTCATTTGTCATGCTTGACGAGCCAATATCCACAGCAGGGGTCGCAACAACAACCGTTTAAAATGGAGGTGCAACCTCAGCATGTACCCGAAAATAGGGTTCTTCAACCATAGAAATTGGGATGTACATCCTCTATTCCTCAAGGTTAATTCCCAAGTACCATGCTCCCCAGATCTTATCATTGTCTAGAACCACTAAGTATCTTGTTTCTATGTAGTTCATATGTCTATCTGGACAGTGAGAATTCAAACACTTCAATCTCTTAGGCTAGCCAATGAGATGGCACCTTATAGTCTTCTCATATAATATCCCTTGAGCAGGGTCAATAGCCAATAGAATGGCGACTCATTGTCTTTTCATCTTATCTCCCTTCGACAGGGTAAATAGTCTTAATTTCAGATGGACAGCCCCAAACTGCAAATAGTTTATCATGCGCTTTCTCTTTATCTTAGTCAGTATCTTAATTACTCATGTATTTGGAGTCTATATGAATGGCGGTTTTGAATACCCTCCATCCACAGGTTTATCCGGTGTTATATACCAGGCATTTTGGTCATTTTCTTGCAAGTACGATGCAAAAGAGTTCCCAAAACTTGTCCATATGGTATATGGTGACTGTAGGACTCCCCCAGGATCAGATATCACCTCTTTAGTCTTTAAGACGCGCTCTCATTAAAATCATTCTATGCAATAAATGCATCACTTTAAGTCTACGAAGTCTGGTGGATGGGGAAATTCAGTTTTTAATCAATCAAACTTTCTTATTCCCCCCTCGAAATATGGCCTCATCAATAGACACAATTTCGACGAAAGTTTTTTCACCATGTCATTTTAATTTCTTGCTTATAGCAACGGATGTATTATTTTCTTTATGTCTCATCACATGGTGAGACTCACATTCTTTCAAATTTATCTCATTCACAAAACATCGCACAGGGAAATCAAATAAATCACGTCTCGTCAGAAGGTAAGACTCTCATTCTCATTATTACACAGAATAATGAACTCGAGGTTCCCATTGTTGTCATTTTCATTCATAGAATTTAAATCATATTTCTTCACAAGGAGGAAACATATAAAATATGTCTTACATACAAAACCGTCATCTGATTCTCATCAATTTCTAAAAGAAATTATCTTTAGTTTTGACATGATATTCTTTTGCATCAGCAAAAATTTAATTCTTGTTGCTACTCACAGCAGCATCTTCTTATCATAGAATCATTTCTTCTTGCAGCACACGCAAGTGCATACATGAATTTGAAAATATACCATCTTTCTCTTGTTGTCTATCTTGAAGCTATTGTCTGTGGTGTTGGCTCTAGTTCACTTAGAGCTCTCACCATGTCATCTGTCTCATGCCAACTGAGTTGTTACCCCGTTTAGCAATTCTGTGATCCTCAGTTCTCTGAGGTCATAATGTCATTTGAGCCTTAAAAAAAATAAGATCATGATAGGCTCAAAAATAGTCTCTGAAACAAAAGTCTTGCATGAATTAAATTCAACGTTGGTCAAAAGTAAAACATGTTCAAGTCTACTCAATATTCTAAATTCATCGTTGGATGAAAATAGATATCAAAATCATAATCAAAGCTCATATCATAATCATAGTTCATCGTCAAAATCATGGTCATCATCAAAATGATCGTTGGTTAAAATGTAATGACAGCACCATAAATCTATTGTCAATCATTCATTTCTCTAATAATTATCCACTTTGGTTTCAAATTATTTAGAGAAAAGACATACTCAAAATCATATCATCAGCAGCGGAAACATCATATAATCTGTGTCTAATTCTTAGCTCCAAGACAATATAAATCTTGTCAATTTCTTAAATACATGTATACAACAAATGTACACTTGAATATATCTGAAAACATGAAAAAAAAAAACCTTGCATGACAGAAAAGACCCAACAAAAATGGTCCACGGCCTGATTTTTCTCGTGGCCGAAACCGGCCCCAAATCGGCCCACGGCCTCTTCCCGCGTCCTAGCCCACAACCTGGGCCTGGGCCGGGAGTTCCCTCTCCCGCATGGGCTCAATCTAGCCCAAATCGGCTCCGTTCAATCTCATCCGTTCATCTCGAGATCAACGGCTCGGGATCATTCTAGCTGGGTATGAAAGGCGAAAATTTCGCCTCCCCCAGAAACCGTAGCTCACTTTTCTCTTCCCCCCGGCCGGCGCCTCTCTCTCTACTAGCAAGGCGGCCGGTGCCACCGGCGCAGCCTCTGTCCGAGGACAGCGCGGACGCCAGCGGTGCGCCGCCTCCCTTCTTCCCTCACCCGCGCCGCCCGCTCTGTCCGCCGCCTCTCTCCTCCCCTACATCACCGTCTCCGGCGAGGGAGGAGAGAGACGACGTGGTCTGGCGGCGCCGCCCGCGTGGCCTCTCGTTGGCGCGCGCCCGCCCGAGGGTGGACGCGCCGCCGCCGAGCGGCCCAGCAGCGGTGCCCTCTCGGCCCGCGTGCATGCGCGTGCGCACGTGGCGGCCGGCGGCGGTCGCCGCCTTCTTCTTGGATGCCGGCGAGGCCAAGGTAAGCCCTCTGGGCTCAAGTTTCTGCCGGTTTGGGTTTGTCTTAGGGTTTGGGGAATTTGTTTCAAATTCTTTGGATTCGAGCACAAAGGCACAAAATCCATTCAATTCTCCCCAAAATCCTTGAATTTCTTCTCAATCCCTGGACCCGAGGGTTGATTTCATGATCTGGGGTTAGAAACCCTCTCTGTTTTCGCGTTCTTGACCCGAGAGTCTCTGTGATCTTGACCCCGAGGGTCGTACCCTTGCTAGGGTTAGGGTTCGGGCAAGTAACCTGGCTCTTGATACCAATTGTTGGTTTTTCATGTCATGGATCCAATGCCCGAAACCAAAACCACTAGGGTTCTAGAGAGTTCATGAGTAGTTCAAGTGTGGATCTCACGATCCAGACAGAAGAGGAGAGGGAGTACTCATTTATACCTTCGGGTCGGAGGAGCGCTCGACCGGTGCCGTGGGGGCAACGGGGTTTCCCATGGCGCCGGTGGGGTGATGCAGAGGGCTATGACGGGAGCACGGCCATGCTGGTGCACGCATAGAGATGGCGCCGGTGGATGTGGCTCTTCCCATCACTACCGCACCTTATTGATCGTTTTTGTCGATGTCGAGGAGGTACTGCTCATGTTGGTTTGCGTGCCTCTTCTTTTCTTATATAGCGGTGCGAGTGAGAGGGGGCCACAACCCAAGGGGGTTTTGGGCCTCCGATCAAGGCCTCTGTCAAAATCCAGGCCCGGTCAGGACGTCTCCTTACCGGACCCCGGGTGAGAGGGGGCCACAACCCAAGGGGGTTTTGGGCCTCCGATCAAGGCCTCTGTCAAAATCCAGGCCCGGTCAGGACGTCTCCTTACCGGACCCGAGATCAACTCTAAAAGGATCGTCCGGACATCAGCACTTGTCACACTTCGAACAGTCCAGTTAGTATTGTTGAAGGAAAAATTTATATGACCCCCTGAGGTTTGGATGGTTGGACACATAGCACTCCCAACTTCAAAACCGGATATATCACACCCTGAACTTTGAAAACGGGTACAAATAACCTCCTAAGGCGGTTTTCAGGACAGTATTGGCACGTTGGACGCCACCGTGGCACTATGGCCCGCCTGTTAGGTCCGCCTGACCCATGAACGCGCAGCCTGGGCGCTTGCCACTAAGCTTGGGTGTGGCATGGTGTGGGGCAGACGCCGCCAACCACCGCCGCCGTAGGCGCAACCACCTCCAGCAGCAGCTGCTGCCCTCGTCCGTCCCCTCCTGCTTCAGAGCCTTAGCCTCCTTCGAGCCGCCGCCACCTCCCTTGCCTCGCTGCTCGCCCCGTCCACCCGGGACCGCAGCGCATGAGGGTGAGCCATCTCAGGGGGCGGAGGAGGGCCGAGGAAGGCGGGCCCCTTGAAGAGCGTGGTACCTCCGTCTTCGGCCGAGGCGGCGAGAGGCGGCGGCCCGACTGGGGGTGGCTGGAAGGGATAGGTGCCGTGCGGAAGAGGTCGTCTTCGCCCCTCTCCGCAGGCCGCCATCGCGCGTCCTCCCCGTTGGCCGTCGGCCCTCTCTGCAGTCCTCCACCGCGCGTTCCCCCCGTCAGCCGGTCGCGGTGCAGGGGACCAATCGAGAGCTGCTCGACCACGCGGATGAGCAGCTGCCTGGCGGCACGTGGTGGGCGCAGAGCCCACGCCCGGCGACGTCGGTGACTCGCGCGGGGACGCCGCGGGAGCCGCCGGTGGCGGGCTGGGTCCGGACAGGCCCGCCGCCCGCGGAAGGGTAAACCCAGGCGGCCAGCCCGGTGGTGCCCAGGTCGCGCATCCACCCGGCGCCGGCTCGGTGGCCGTCCTCTCTCGCGCATCCCCGACCTGCGCCGCCTAGCACCGCGCCCAAGCCACGCGTTCGGCCAACAACGGACCTGACAGGCGGGCCATAGTGCCACGGTGGCGTAAGCGTGGCAAAACCGCCTTAGAGGGTTATTTGTACCCGTTTCCAAAGTTTAGGGTGTAATATATCCGGTTTTGATTGTTCAGGGTGTGATATATCCGGTTTTGAAGTTGGGGGTGCTATGTGTCCAACCATCCAAACCTCAGGGGGGTGATATAAACTTTTTCCTATTGTTGAACTAGCCGTTGGCATTGTCTCAGCGGGGAGGGGGATTCGGACGTCCAGTCAGTTCATCTATCTTTGACTTCAACTTCTCTCTTTGTAACTGTAACACTGTCCAGTGACTATCCAAAGTGCACACATGACAGTCAAATCTGTTTTTGTGACTGGAGCGGTTTGTCTTCACCCTTTTCTGGTATGATGTCGAGAGATTCCAGTCAATACATTTGTCCTTGCCTCTACTTCACATCCTTTTCTTGAATGTTGATGACTATTCGGTCACTAGAACCTTTTTTTTTCGAAAAGCATGGCAAGAGAATTGACGCGGCTGAAATTTTATTAGATGGAGAAAAATACAGGGGAAGAAACAACAACTAGGTACTCCCCGAGGAGCGGCACTACAAACACTCACACCCTTACACTGGATAGACCCGGCACCTCAAAGTATAACAAGAGACACTAGACCGTCGAACTCTTTGCTGTCATCTTTCTCCACTTTCAATCTGCACTACCTCCACCAGCGATAGGGAGAGGCTGAACCAGGAACAGAGACAACTCCAAACTGATTTTGTAAAAGTACAGCTTTTAGCCAGATGATCTACTGTCTCAGGTTCCGGCTTGCAAAGCTTGCAAATGGGATCATTGTTCCAGCCTCTTTTTTGCAAGTTATTAGCTGTTAGGATCTTCCTGTGGAGGAGAGTCCATGTGAAGAAGCGTCATTTTCAGCCTTTGCCTTCCAGATGGGATTCAGCTTAAGCTTGGCATGACTCCCATGAAACTGGGCCAGGTAGGCGCTCTTAGCGGAATACTCCCCATTTGAAGTCCAACGCCATTTTATCTCGTCCGCTCTATCAAGCTCTCTAGAAACATCTTGTATGGCTTCCCAGAGTATCACAAATTCTTTGGTCTCGGTAGCCCTGGAAACAGGTGAGATAAGGGAAATCCATCTGTTAACGAGAAGGGCTATTTGCACCGTAATATTTTTGCGATTCGATTTTGCGAAGAGGGAGGGAGCGATGAAGCGTGCCACAGAGCCGTTAATCCAGTTCGAATACCAGAAAGAGACATGCACGCCATTACCCACTGTAACAACAGTTGAGGCATGAAAAAGGTCTCTGTCATCTTTGGTGCAAGGAACGTCAAGGCCAGACCATGCCCTATCAGGGTCTCTCCACTGAAACCACAACCAGCGAATCCGAAGAGCACAAGCAAAACGATCAAGGTCAGCAACTCCAAGGCCGCCGAGATTTTTAGGGTGTGCAACCACGGGCCAATTCACCAGAAATAGGCCCCCACTCATAATTTCCGGTTCTTCCCCTTTCCAAAGAAAACCTCGTCTTATTTTTGTCAATTTGTTTTAACAACCATCTTTGCGCAGGGAATACCATTAGGTGATAGATTGGTTGAGAGGACAGAACCGTTAACAAGTGTCGTTCTGCCAGCTTTAGATAGGAATTTTCCTTTCCATCCAGGGAGTCTTGCCCTGATTTTATCCAGAAGGGGCTGCACCTCAATTCTTCTGAGGTTCCTGGTGTGAAGAGGGAGCCCAAGATACTTTCAGGAGAAGGATGCAATTTTTCCAGGGAAGTACGGCAGAAGGGCTTCAATCTCCTCCGGTTGACAATGAATAGGATAAAGCTCCACTTTGCTCATGTTAAACTTGAGTCCTGAACAATCACTGAAAGTTTGGAGAACACGACTTAAAGCTTGTAAATCAGCGACCGAAGGCTTTGCAAAAATTCCAGCGTCATCAGCATACAGAGAACAGTGCAAAGCAGCAAGCTTTGGTATGGCGTGGAAGAGGATATTTGACAGGACAGCCCTTTCTATAATCCTTTGGAGTGGATCAATAGCCAAGATGAACAACATCGGAGAAGCGGGTCTCCTTGTCGGAGGCTGCGCCTATGCTGAATTTTTCTGCCTAGTCTGCCGTTTATGAGGATACGCGAGGAGGAAGAGGCAAGAATTGCTGAAATCTATTTTCTCCATCTTCTCCCAAAACCAAAGGCATCTAGCACTTCAAGCTGGTAGGCCCAATTTACAGAATCAAAGGCCTTTGAAATATCCAATTTAATGAAAATGGTTGGGCTCTTTGATTTATGCAGTTTTCGGATTACCATTTGGACATACAAGAAATTATCATGAATGCATCGTCCTTTGATGAAGGCATTCTGTGAACGGGATACCAGCCGGCCCAGCTTAGGAGCCAAGCGTTCTGCAAGGGCCTTGGTGATAATCTTTGCGAAGCTATTGATGAGGCTGATTGGCCTAAAGTCGGTTAGTTGCAAAGCATTGTCTTTTTTGGGAAGGAGTACAATATTAGCCTCATTTGCCAGGTGAAGTTTATTAGTACGCAAGTTATAAAATCCATGTAGTGCCTCGACAAGGTCGGCCTTGACAATATCCCAGCAGGACTTATAGAACAACCCAATGTAACCATCTGGGCCAGGTGCACACTGCGATGAGATTAATCGCACGATCCTCTTAATTTCATAGTCCGTAAAAGGAGTGTCAAGATCGGAAAGGTCATCTGGCTCATACCCTATGGCTGCCCAATCCAAGGAGTAGTGCCTAGCGGAGGGAACCACCCCCAAGAGGGAGTTAAAGAAACTGTAAGACACCTCTTCTTTATTTTGCTGAGCCATACAGTGCCCGTTACAGATTGCAGCTCTCTGATGAAATGTTTTTTTCTGCCGTAAATTTGCATGCAAATGAAAATTTTTTGTGTTGGCGTCCCCTTGTTTGATCCAACGCAATCTGAAGTGCTGCTTTGCCCGAGATTTAATCAAGTTGCTAATCCGAGTGACCTGGCTTTCAGAGACCGAAACAAGTTCAATCCCTGAAAGTTGTCTATGTTCTTGTGCCTTTTCCAAGCACAGGAGAGCGACCTGAACGATTGCAGATTGCAATTCAAGATTTCCTATTTGTTGCGCTCTCCAAATTTTGATAGATGTAGCTAATCATCTCATTTTGATGTGAAAATGCAAGATAGCATCTCTCGTGTCTACAGGCTGGTTCCAAGTAGTCTGAACCAAATCCTTGAAACCAGGAATTGTAGTCCAGAAAGCTTCAAAGCAAAAGCCTTTGTAGTGTTTGTAATTGACATTTCCCTGATGTGCCATATTTCCATGGTTGTGTTTTCGTGATTGACTGACAACCAACACTTAGACTAATGAATTAATCTAGATGCTCACATTCTCAGGTATTTTGGTCCAAAGGATGAAGAAGATGAGAGGCCAGAGGAAAGGCCCGAAGGGCCGGCCCAACGGGGGTTCAGCCCCTCGCGGGTCTCAAGGCAGTGCCCTGAAGCCTCACAGGATTGTGAGGATCAGAAGGTATGGTTTGTGAAGAGCGGACTATCGACCGAACCATGTTTCCCGAAGGGGTGATAAGTGGAAGCGATCAAGTATAATGGACCGGATGGTACGGTCCTGAACACCATCCTAACCATCGGACCATCCAGGCTGAGGAAGTGAAGATGTGAAGGCTTTGGAAGATACACAGGCGGAGCGTACCAAGTAACCCGGGGTACCAAACATTCGGACTGGATGTTACATAGTACGGTCTCACAAGACCGTCCATGGACCGTCCTAAGAAACTCAAGGCTGGGGGTGCACAAAGGACCAGATGGTACGGTCTCTATAAACCGTACTAACCTTTGGACTATTTAACGGCTAGTTCAACGGCTACCCTAACGGCTAGTTGGAAAAGTACACGGACTGGATGGTCAAGTCTATGGAAAAAGGCAGACCGGATAGTACGGTCTACACTGCGTCAGCAGCCCGTTGGAGCAACGGCTAGTTCGTGTTTGGGGGGCTATATAAGCCACCCTACCCAGCCATTTCAAGCTAGTTGGAGCTACTGAAGACGACAACAAGTGTAGAGGTGTATTCCAATCATACCATCCACTCCAACCATCAAAAGTGAGCTTAGTGCATGATCCAAGCTAGGTTAGAGCTTAAAGAGAGTGAGCTTGCGAGCTCATTTTGAGTGTTGCTCCTACGAGAGCAATTGGAGAAGCCTTGGTTGCGATCAAGCCACATTGTATTCGTTGGTAGACCCTCCTAGTTGGTGTGGAGCGGCGACGACACTTTGTGCAGGGATGAGGAGAACATTTAAACTCCGTAGTGAAGAATCCGGCGCCTTGTGACCGAGAGAGACGATGGTGGTGGCTTAGCCTTGGTGGCTTTGTGGCACTTACCCTTTGCTTGCCATGAGCCTTGTGTGGCGAGCACAAGAAGATGATCGGAAGAGTCTTGGTGCTTGGCTCAGATATTGCCTTTGGTGGTGAGCCCATGGACATAGCCCTTTGTGGTGAACCACATTAAATCTCTGCGTCTCCCCAAGAGTTTGCATCTCCTTGCCCTTACCTCTTTGCTTACCGCATTTACGTTTTCGCATTTGCTTTCTTGTGTGCCTTTAGCTTTCCTAGTTAGCTTAATTAGGTTTGGCTCTAGGCTGCAAGTCTTTTGGGTAAGATAGAGAGCGCATAGATAAACCTTAGACTTAACTAGCATGTGTAGGGCAACATAGATCTATCTTGTGCACTAGATAACCCTAGGTTTTAGTTGAGCGTTTAGCGACCCAATTCACCCCCTCCTCCTCTTGGGTTGGATACCCCAACACATTCCTTACAATTGGTATCATAGCTGGGGCTCACATCTCTTGCGAGAATAGCCAATTCAATTGGCAAATTTGTGAGATAGCTCGTAGGAGTGCCGTTGGCTTCACTGCCAAGTGAGTTTCTATGTCCGGTAAAGGGATGAGTACCAATAGGGCTCCGTTTTTAGATGGGAAGGGCTTCCCTCGGTGGAAGGTGCTCATGGAAGCACATCTTCATGCCCAGGGGCTTGATGTTTGGCGTGTCATGAAAGAGGGCACCCGTAGCAACTCCACTCGCGAGAGACAATATGATGTGATTGCAAAATCAACTCTCTTGTCCTCTCTTTGTGATGATGTGTTCAATCGTGGGTTTGCTTCTCCTAATGCTCATGAGCTATGGAAGCTAATTGTCGAGAATCATGAGGGCTCGGCAGATGTGGCCAACCAAAAATATCATATTCTCACGATGAGCTCACTAGCTTTAAGCAACTTGATAATGAAAATGCTCATGATATGTTCTCACGCTTGAACACTCTTCTAAATGAAATCAATAATCAAGGTCTCAAGCAAGTGACAAATGGAGAGGTGAACTGCAAGATCATTCATTGCCTTCGCAAGCCCGACTATGATATCATCAAGACCATCTTGCTCAAGGAGGACTTGGACAACAAAACACCCAACCAAGTCATCAACACTATTGTGGCCCATGAGTACTTCATGGGGATAATCAAGCAAGAGTCCACCTCCACTTCAAGCCAAAAGAGCCTTGCCATCAAGCACATATGCAAGCATCAACCAAGGCGGCAAGTGCAAAGCTCAAGTGAAGAATAAGAGGAAGATGAGGATGAGGATGAAGCCTCAAGCTCAAGTGAAGATGAAGCAACATCAAGGGTCATAATCTTCCACGAAACCAAGGTAGCCAAACATGGGAGGAAACTCTACATGCTAGGCTATGAAACTTGCATAAGAGAAGATGTGGTGGGAGTATTCAAGATAGCGGGCAAGAAGAAGAAGAAGAGCAAGCAAAGAAGACATCAAGCTTGCCACACCATTATCAAGGAAAAGAAGGGTGGCAAAGGGAGTTCAAGTGATGAATCAAGCAAGCCCTTCACCACCCGGTTGTCACACATATGCCTCATGGCCAAAGGTAATAGCGATGTAAGTGATGACTCCTCCTCAGATGATAATGAGCCCAATGATGTTTGTGAGATGAAGAGCTTAATTAAAGAGCAACAAGATTATATGCTAAAACAAAAGGAAGAAATCAAGGCCCTCAAAGCTAATGAAGAGCTCCATGCCTCCTTTGTCTCAAGATATGAGAACTTGCTTAACAAATTCAATTTGTTAGACAAGGAGAATGGGGAGTTCAAGAAACAATTTGAGGACCTTGAACTAAAATATGAATCTCTCACAAGCTCATTGGATGCAACTATTTCTTGTGCTATTCTTTGTGCAATTCCAATTATCAAGGTAGATGCGTCTATCTCTTCTGATCTATCTCCATGCAATGAGAATGTGGTTGTAGAAACATTGGATGACCTCATTGCTAGTGAAAATGAAGAGCTCAAACAAGATATGGAAAAGCTAAGGGTGGACTTAAGGCGGCTTAAAGGAAAAGAGGCACAAGATCAAGTCCGACCTCCTCAAGATAACCCCTCCAAGGGCGTGAAGAAGCTTGAGAAGGGAGAAACCGTGACTTGCTTCAAGCGTCACAAAGAAGGCCACAAGTCCTATCAATGCAAGAAGGAGATGGCCCAACAAAAGAACAAGAGCAAGAGAAAAAGCAAGAACAATGCTAAGGGCATGAAGAAGGCAATGGGGAACAAGAACTCTCCAAAATTGATGGCCTCACTAGTGTACACCAAGCCCACCTACAAAGCAAAGCAAAATAGCAACCACTACATACTTGAGAAGAAGGAGAATGGTAAGGTGGTGGCTCATACCATGGGGTGGAGGAACCAAGGATGGAACTGTCCCATTTGGGTGCCAAAGGAGTTAATTCAAACCATGGAAGGCTCCCAAAAGGTTTGTGTCCCAAAGACTTAGAGGTAGAAAGTGGCTTCAGGGAATTTGGAGACTTGGCAAGTTTTGGTGTGCATAAGTAGGGATGCATCATGAAATTGGACTGGAGCCAAGTATGGGATTAAAAATTTGAGACCCAAATTCCCCTCCCCTCCATATGAGGTAAAGAGCAAAGTAAAACCATCGCATGCATCATTGTACTTCAAATGCCTCTCTAGGATTGCATGACCATGTTTATTTATTGCAACTAGTATCTAGTCTTGTGCCGTCCTTGGTTTACATATGGTTTGTTGCTTGTGCTAACCATCTATCTTTGAAGCAACTTACATGAGCTTAACTTGTGGTGTGTTGAATGCACAATTTTGATCGTGGCACATGCTTTGCAAAAGAAAAAGGGCTACAAGTGCTAACATGTTCCTACTATTGGTATCCCTTCATTTGGTGTCATGTTTTCAAGTTGTAGGTGTTGACACCCAATGTTGTCATTTACAAGTGCATACACTTGGTTATGTGATTCAAACACTATTGCACACATTTAGGGGGAGCAACTCTATAACTTGAGTTTGTGTGACTAACATGCTTTAAAGTGATTGTAGTCACTAGGCTCTACCTCCAATGAGCTTCTTTTACAATTGGTGACCATCCCCTACATTATGCCACAAATCACATTGGATATCTTGATGAGTCAAGGCAACAAGTCCATGACAAAGGGGGAGAGATGGGCACTATAAGTGATTGCTTCAATTGGTATCATCAATTAAGGAGGAGAGCAAAAAAAGGGTAAAACGGCCCCACTAGTAATTTTCCCTTGCTACTAATGCTTTTCTTTGCTAGTGGTTGTGTTTAGGTCTTTTAGGTTCTCGATGACAAAGGGGGAGAGAAAGCAAGATGCATAATATATGGAGGAGAGAAGTCCCAAGCAAGCATTGCATATCACAAAGGGAAGAAAGATCCCATGCAAGGATTGCATATCTTAAAGGGGAGAAAAGGTCAAGCACCAAGGGGAAGAAATATGAAGACTATTAGCAAAGGGAAGATAAGATGAAAACATGAAGGTAAAGTGATAGGGGGAGGTACTAGTTCAAATATGGGGGAGAATTGTAAAATATGTGATCCCATAAACTAATGGTACCAGACTCAGTGCCCATTTTGTGCTTAAATCCCTCATATGGATATAAAGCCGGAAGCGTTAATTGGATCATATGCCGATGTCAAATGAAGTTGAGAATTGAAGAATCCATCCAAGCAAGCTAAGTTGTCCTAACTCGTCAATATTTACATTTGGTATCATTTTTTGCTTTTATCTTGCTTGCTTTGGTTGTGTTGTCATCAATCACCAAAAGGGGGAGATTGTAAGGAAAATGGCCTCATGTGCCATATTTCCACGATTTTGTTTTGGTGATTGATTGACAACCAACACTTGGACTAATGAACTTGTCTAGATGCACATCCTCAGGTATTTAGGTCCAAGGGATGATGAAGAAGAGAAGCTAGTTGAAAGGCCCGAAGGTCCAAAGTGTAAGCGATAAAGTATAATAGACTGGATGGTAGGGTCCTGACGACCGTCCTAACCATCGGACCGTCAGGCTGAGGAAGTAAAGATGTAAAGGCTTTGCAAGATACACCGACCGGAAGGTACGGTCTAAAGGACCGTCCAAGGAGCGTACTAAGTAACCCACGAGTACCAAACCTTCGGACTAGAGGTTACATAGTACGGTCTCACAAGACCGTCCATGGACCATCCTAAGAAACTCAAGGTTGGGGACTTTGAAGGACTTGCAGTGCACAAAGGACCGGATGATACAGTCTCTACAAACCGTACTAACCTTCAGACTATTTAACGGCTAGTTCAACGGCTACTGGGCTAGTTGGAAAAGTACATGGACCGGATGGTCCGGTCTATGAAAAAAGGGCAGACCGGATAGTACTGTCTACACTGCGTCAGCAGCCCGTTGGAGCAACGGCTAGTTCATGTTTGGGGGCTATATAAGCCACCACACCCGACCATTTCAAGCTAGTTGGAGCTACTGAAGACCACAACAAGTGTAGAGGTGTATTCCAAGCATATCATCCACTCCAACCATCAAAAGTGAGCTTAGTGCATGATCCAAGCTAGGTTAGAGCTTAGAGAGAGTGAGCTTGCGAGCTCTTCTTGAGTGTTGCTCCTACGAGAGCAATTGGAGGAGCCTTGGCTGTGGTCAAGCCACATTGTATTCGTTGCTAGACCCTTCTTGTTGGTGTGAAGCTGCGGCGACACTTTGTGCGGGGTCGAAGAGACCTTTAAACTCTATAGTGAAGAATCTGGCGCCTTGTGACCGAGAGAGATGGTGGCAGTCGCTAAGCCTTGGTGGCTTGGTGGCACTTAGCATTTGCTTGCCGTGAGCCTTGTGTGGTGAGCGCAAGACGGTGATCGGACGATTCTTCGTGCTTGGCTCGGATATTGCCTTTGGTGGTAAGCCCGTGGACGTAGCCCTTTGTGGTAAACCACGTTAATTCTCCGCGTTTCCCCGAGAGTTTGCATCCCCTTGCCCTTACCTCTTTACTTACCATGTTTATGTTTCCACATTTGCTTTCTTGTGTGCCTTTAGCTTTCCTAGTTAGTTTGATTAGGTTTGGCTCTAGGCTACAAGTCTTTTAAGTAAGATAGAGCACATAGATAAACCTTAGACTTAACTAGCATGTGTAGGGCAACATAGGTTTATGCACTAGATACCCTAGGTTTTAGTTGAGTGTTTAGTGACCCAATTCACCCCCTCCCCCTCTTAGGTCGGATAACTTGGCACATTCCTTACACCCTCCAGGTAGAGCAGTGAATGGTCCGAGCCCATAGACGCCACCGCTTGTAGGTCCGAGTTTGGTAAAAGGTCGAGCCATTCTAGAGTCGCAAAGAAGTGATTGCTTCACGGCATTGTTGGTGCATCTTGACCAATGCTCCAAGTGAAACGTTTACCGTTGAGAGAGATCTCAAGAACCTGCATGCCGTCCAAGACCCTAGTGAACCGCTGGATCATTCTAGTGTTAATTCTATTTTTGTTTTTGTCTAGGTCCGAGTAAATTAGATTGAAATCTCCTAGTAGCAGCTAGGTCGGGTTTGCTGCCACTTTAATGGTGGAGAGTTTTGAAAGAAAGTTGATTTTGTCTTGATCAGTTTGTGGACCGTAAACACCAGAGATGGTCCAGCGAGTACCATCAGTTGTAAAGGTGATATTAGCTGAAACAATATGTGGTGTGGAGAGCAAGCCTTGCGGGGAGAAGAAACGGTCCGAGGCCCCAACTATGATGCTCCTGAGGCCCCCGCAGCTGGCAGAGAGACATACTGCATTGTGAGATTGGATCCAAGTGTCTCTCTGTCATTTGTTGACAATTGTTATTTCACCATTTCGCCCGTCAATCTCTCGGTGAATAAATGGGGTATATATAAAGTTCTGTGCATTTTTTACCTAACATTGATGAATTCCACGAGTTTTGGTGGTTTTCGGTGTATCACACGGAGATGCTCAAATCACATACAAGAGAACATCAATTGGAGCAAGAGAGAATTTGCACATAAAGGGCTGGAGAAAGATCAGAAAATACACAACTAAAAAGTATCTCAAATGCCTGCAAGGACTCCACCAATGAATAGAGCTCATCGAGACGATTCCAACGCATATATTATTTGCCTAATTTGGAGTCTGAATGCAAAAGTTATAGCCGTCGCAAGTTCATCAATGCTCGGCCTGGTGGGCTGGCCGCCCAGCCATGTGGGCTGGCTGCACGGCGAGGGGGCTGGCCGCCCAGGCCACCAATTGGGCCTCCCGGAGGACGAATGGCAGCCCAAGAGGGGGGCTTTGGAGGATAATCCCACGCTGGGATCCTTTGAAAGACTTCTCACCTCTTAAGGCTATAAATAGTAGGCACCTCCTCACCTTGTAACTTGTACCATTTCACACCACATGAACTCTTTCTCCTTCTAGGAGGCTCCCCACGGGAGGGGCTTCCATTCTAAAAGCAGTGTTTAGTTAGGAGTTAGAGAAGGCACTACTGTTTTGGAGTCAGTCAGAATCTTTGGTAATGTATTCTATTTTGAGCATTACTTTTCGATTATTGACTAGTGCAAGTACTTTACTTTCCTACTTTATTTATGCACTTATCTTTTGCTCTAGTTACTCGCTTGGTATGCATGCGACTTTTTAGCACCTTTATCCTTTTGGGCATGGCAAGTTGAGGCCTGAGTTGTGCTAAACTAGAATAGTTGATCGTTGTTATGCTTGCCGGTGTTACAATCCAACCTATACACTAGGCTCTGGTTAGTTCCTCTCCTTTGGCCAAGGATGAACTATTGTTGTTCAAGCTTCGCTTGAACATGTTTGTAGCTTGCCAGCCTATCCACGTAGATTTGCTTGGTAGCCCCACTCAGTGACAGCGTGTGGTGTGCCTGTGTATCACAGGCCCGTTCGTTCGGTAGGCCCGTAGGCGTTAGCCGGGTCTCCTTCGGTGGTCTACTATCTACCCCCTGACCCCTCGAGGCGCCGGAATTTCGATCGACGCAAGTCATAACTCTGTTCAGATCCTTTCAACCCTTAGCACGGATAGCCCTTGTATGCTAGCAGAGATAGAATACCGTATAGCAGTCCCTGTCTCATTGTCCTCCTAGCTTTATCTGTTTTCTTGCCAATGGTGCTTGGCTTGTATCCCATGGTGTTTGGTGTCAACCTTTTCTAGCTATCGGTTGGCGTGAAAGAGTAGTAACAGCAGGATGAACGATAGCTTGATATCTCTATCTCAATGCTTCCCTGTCGATAAATACGATACCTTGGAATACTCCCAGGTGAAAGGCTACAGTGATCTCCGTGCGCTTGCGGAGTAAAATCTGTTAGGCTAAGAGCCGCCAACAAGCTTTTCTGGCGCCGTTGCCGGGGAAGCACCGAGTTAGAATATTATTCTGTTATTCATCCTTTTGTTATTGCTCTTTCTCTTTCTTTGAAAAATAAAAAAAATAGAAAAATAGAAAACCTTCTCTTCAATTTTGTTCTATCCGTTGAGTAAATCTTGATCATGCTTGTTCATGCTACCCAAAGTTTACCGTGAAAGTATAGCATGGGCCATTGTGTGCCCAGAGGCTAATTTTCAAATTAAGCGTGGTGCTTAGGTTGGGTTAGCCCCTTTTTATCAAACGATGTGTCGGGATAAATGAGCTATGTGTAGACTTTGGTAGTGGCGTTCCATGCCAGTTCATGAACCGCGATCCTTGAGCTAGCTGGATCTCTCAAGTTTCATGGAGACACAAAAATCTCGGTGATGTTTCAAAAATATAGACCGAGGATTTTAAGTGAAGTTGAAGGGATGAAAGTCATGGTATAGCAACAGGCTTTGTGCTACGTTTTGATCGAAATATTTTACGAGCACTTTGTGAACAACGGGCTCGATGGTTAATAGTCGTCACACATTTTTGGACCCTTTGTATATGTTGTACACTAACCTGTTGCAGGAGGCATCATTCTGTAACACCCTAAATTTTATTTTCAGTATTTTACAATAAATTTAATATGGCTTATTTAAATTTCTAGGATTTTTTATGCTTAGCCATGCATTTAATGATTTATTTTATCCATAATAATTTAAATTTATCATAGGTCAATCTTGGTTGTGCATTCATGCTGGTACATTGTTTTTGTTTGAATGGCTTAATGATGCAGGATTAACTTTATTTGAATCAATAAAGTTTTTCTTCTACCTTCTCAATTCAAAAAGGGTGTTCAAAATGAAAAAAAAAAAGAAAGAGAAGGAGCCAGCCGAGCCAAGCAGCCCAGCCGGCCCATCCTCTCTTCCCTTTTCTCTGGCCCGCTCGCGCCTCCCTCCTGGGCCGGCCCGCTAGCGCCGCCGGGCGGCAGGTCCGCACCCCCTCTCCCCCTCGTCAATCTGACCGGTGGGCCCGAGCCAACAGAGCCCTCTTCCACCTCCGTCCGAACCGCGCTCCGCCTGCTCGCCGCCTGTGGACCGCCACACCGAGCTTCTCTCTGCGCCGTGGCCCCGGCCGCTTCCCGTCCCTGGATGTGGACCCGAGCTCCGCCAGCCAGCGCGCCACGCCGCCTCGACGCGGGCTCGAGCTCGAGACGAACCGGACCCAGAGTCGCTGCCCTCTTCCGCTCGCGCCGCCTTTCCCGATTCGAGTCGGACTAGGCTCGATTTCACCTCCGTCGCCCTAATCTCCCTCTGCAAAAGCCTTTTTTTTAGCCCCGCCGCTGCGCTCTTTTTGCCCCTACGCGCTGCCCAAGCCCTAGAGCTCCTCTGCGCCGTCAATTTCTCCATTGAAGCCACCGCGGTGAGCTTTCCCCTCTCTAAAATTCACGGTGTTCGTCCTCTCTCCGGCCCTCTGACCACCACCTCCTCCTTCGCAGAGCCGCCGCGCACCTTCTCCGCCGGTTCTTAGACCCTCGGAGCCCCGCCTCGTCGCCGTCCCGCGTGCGCCCGACGCCGTCGTCCGCCCTCCCGCGTCGCCAGCCGCCTCCGTCGAACCACCGCTGACTGACGCCAAGCTCCCGGTGAGGTTCCCTGACGTCCGCTCTCACTCCCCGGCCAGTTCTTGACCCGCTTCGTGCACTGGGATGCCCGGAGTGCCACTCTCCGGCGAGGTGCCGCCACGGGAAAGCAGTGCGCCGCCTTCTCTGCTAGTCGTCGCCGGTCATATCCCTCCCCTTCAATCTTAGCCGCACGATCTCGATCCAATGGCCCGAAAACCACCGGAGACCAGTCAACCGCCGGTCAATACCGGTCAACCGCCGACCGCCGTGGCATTTTTGCGAAAGAGACCCTCTGTTTCCATGGATTCAACCCGCAGTCCACCTCTGTTCAAAAGTATTTATAAAACAACCCTGTTTTTAATGTTTTAAACCCCGAGCTCTCCAAAAATAGGTCCCGCAGTCCAAGCCCCTCTGTTTTAGTGTTTTAGCCCTCGGCGGTTAGGTTTATTTATGTTTGGGCCCTTGGTTTTCCAAAGTTAGCCCCTGACATTAGTTTTTCCTCGCAGTTGTGCCCCTGGAACCCTGTTTTGGGCATAACTTCACCGTTTTAAATCCGATTTTCGCAGTTCTCGCGCCCACGCGACCGTAGCGATGTGTAGAATAATTTTATATACGTTTTATCTTCTGTTTTTAAGTCATGATGTACTGTTTCTTACCTTTTGCATTTGTTTGCCTGCATGTGTGATCATCTGTATGCTTGTTTGGTGCCGTGTATCCTGCGTAGACGTTGATCCGCCTGTTGAGTTCGAAGAGCAACCTCCAGAAGCCTCTGAGCAGCAGCAAGGAATAAATTTTGAGGAAGGCAAGTATAACATAAACAACACCTAATAACCTTTTATTTACTGCATGTGCATTTTAATTTTGTCTACCTGTAAGGTTTTACCTAGCTACTTTTATCCTTTTATATCTATCTGGTGGGATGCATGTGGTTAAGTTGTGCTAGGTGCTGCGCAAACTCCTTTTCTAGTCAATTTAATTTTGATTAATGGTCCTATGCAATTAATGGTTGGGCGTGGCCCTGATCGGTTCATGTCCATTTTAATATGGCTTTTTAGTAACATGGTTTAGGGAGCTTGAGCAATGTGCTCGTGTGCTTTTGCTAGTTCTCTCCGTAAGGACCGAATCACAAAGCGACCACCTGGGACAACAGTGCTACCACAAGGCTGGAATGGGACAGACTTAGCTGATTAATTAGGTTGTTTTGGTTTGGGAGTAACTTACCTACGGGGCAAGAGGGGAGGTGAGCTTCTGTGGCCCTCGCGCTGCTTGGGTCGAGTGTGCTTTACGTTATATGTATGTGCTTCTCCCCTTGAGGCTTGCTCCACGGTTGCGGAACCTGAAACCTTAGCGGTTACACCTTACCAACGTGATCTTTGTAAAGGCTTCGTAGTGCGCTTGCTAGTCATCTCATCTCCGGTAATGTGGTGAATTCCTAGCGTAGCTCACGACTTGTGGGTAAAGATGTACAACCTCTCGAGAGTGTAAAACTAACATGTTAGCCGTGCTCACGGTTATGAGCGGCCCAGACCCTTCCCAGTGATTAGTAAAGGACCCTTGGCTGAGGTTCCTTGGTTATGGTTTTGATAATTGTTATATCTGTTTAATCTTATTTAATTTCTTGCAATATCTTTTGGGCTAATGGTTTTGTTGATAATTCATAGTAATTAGGCTTTAATAAATGTTTTTAAATTAAAAGCTTATGCAGATGTCAGCTAACCATAGAGCCTCATGGTTTATGTTATATTTGTTGGGTATTCTGTACTCACGCTTGTTTCTTTATATTTATTCTTTGTTGGGGGGAAAAATCCAACCGCTGCTCAGATGATGGTGGTAGTGAAGACTATGTGCAAGACTACGACGAGTATTAGGCGTTTCGTTCACCAGTTGACGTTCCTGTGGCGCCTGTTATGTTTATGATTTATGCTTCCGCTATGCTACGTTATACTCTGAGTTAAACACTTGTGTCACAGTGTAAATATGATATATTTAATGTTATGCACGTTTTTATCTTTGGCATGTGCTGTGGTATTCTGTAATTTGTCATGTATATGCGAGACGTTTCCTGGCGCATATATATGTTGCACGGTTTTGTTCGTTGAAACCGGGTGTGACAAATTTGGTATCAGAGCCGTGTTGACTGTAGGACGAAAGCCTAGTTAGACTGGTCATATTTAAGGACTTCACTTTCCTTGTCTTAACTGCTCACTTTTAAATGATTTGTCTTTATTTTAGTTTTACTGATTACTTGCTCACATTATGTTCGAAAATTTTTATTTATTCATTCTGTCATTTAGAACTTTACTCAAGTATTTCTATCGTTTCTATAGATGTCATCATTAGGGTGCCTTTATATATTAGATCATACCCTTATAATATCTCGTTAGCACGCTTTGTTTTGGTGTGTAAATGCTTGTTATGGTGAACTATGCTTGATTTGGTTCTTTGATTGATTGATAGTCTAGCTGTGTTATATGTCCACAGTATAAACAACTATGAAGATTAAATTAATTATATAAATTAATTAATAAAGATTAGATCGTTGGGGGTTATAAATAGCCATCTACTCTTTTCTCTTTACTTTATCGGTCACCATTATCTATCATCCTGGATACGTGCAACAATTGCTTACTGATATTGTTTCAACTGCTGCCAACAGATGGTAAACACCAGGAATCAGGCTAATGGCAACCCACCGCAGAACCCGCCGCCGCTGACAGCAGATCAGTCTTTTCAGCTTCAGATGCAAATGATGGCTACTCTCAACAATGCAGTGCAAGCTCTGCAGAATGTTCAAGCCAATCCGCAGCCGCAGCAGAGGGACAGACGTGGAGACTTTATGAAGGGACATCCACCCACTTTCTCCCATTCTGCTGATCCTCTTCAGGCAGATGACTGGCTCCGTGCAGTGGAGCGACAGCTTGACATTGCGCAGTGCAATGATCAAGAGAGGGTCCTGTATGCAGCAGGACAGCTTCGAGGTGCCGCTCTAGACTGGTGGGAGTCGTACAGACCGCAGGACAGGGAATGCTTCACCTGGGCTCAGTTCCGTGAGAGATTCAGAAGCCACCATGTGCCTGCGGGCATAATGAAGATGAAGAAGAAGGAGTTCCTCTCTCTGAAACAGGGGAACATGTCAGTCACGGAGTACCGTGACAAGTTTCTGCAACTTGCTCGCTATGCTCCCACAGAAGTTGCAGAAGATGGTGACAAGCAGGAGCACTTCCTGGAGGGCCTTAATGACAACCTCCAGTTACAGCTGATGAACAACACGTTCAATAATTTCAATCACTTGGTAGATCGTGCCTTGCTTACAGAGCAGAAGCGCAGGGAGATTGATGAGAAGAAAAGAAAGCTCAACCCTGCATCCTCCAACAGCAACACCCGCCCCCGCTACCCCCAGCAGTACCAGCAGCAGCGTCAGCAACCACAGCAGCAGCAGTACCAGCAACAGACAGGTCAGGGACAGCGTTACCAGAATCAGAACCAACGCCCTACCTACAGAGCTATGCCACAGGGGCAGTCCCACCCACCTGCCCAAAATCAGGCTACTGTTCCCGTGGTTCGTAACTGCTACAAGTGTGGCGATAGTGGGCACCTCGCCAACAACTGCCCTCAGAGGGGGCAACAGCAGCATCAGCAGGCCAGACAGAACGCCCCACAACAGCAGCAGCAAGGGCGTCCCAACCAGCAGCATAAGGCACCACTTCAGGCCAAGGTCAATCATGTGACGGCAGAAACTGCAGCAGAAGCCCCAAACGTTGTGCTTGGTACGTTTACAGTCAACTCCAACCCTGCTATAATACTTTTTGATACTGGTGCTACGCATTCTTTTATTACAAGATCTTTTGCTGAAAAACATAATCTCCCCTTAAGCTGCATGAGAAGACCTATGGTAATTAATTCACCAGGGGAAAGATAACTACTAACACAGTCTGTACCAGAGTTAGTATAAACATAAGGGGGGTAGAGTTTCGTACTGGATTGCTAGTTATTGATTCCATGGATATTGATATAATCTTGGGCATGGACACTCTGGAGAAGTGGGGTGTCAAAATTGATTGCGCTCAACGGACAGTTCACCTAGCAGCATCAGATGGCCAGGAAGTGGGAATCAGCGCATCAAGTCCTTCAGGTTATTTGCACCAGATGGACATTAGACCTACAGACGGTATTCGGATAGTGTGTGATTATCCAGACGTCTTCCCTGATGAATTGCCAGGTATGCCGCCTGACATAGATATTGAGTTTTTAATAGAGCTTTTACCTGGCACTGCACCCATAGCAATGAGGCAATATAGAATGGCACCAATAGAGCATGAAGAGGTTAAAAAGAATATAGATGAATTGCTAGCTAAAGGGTATATCCGCCCTAGTTCCTCTCCTTGGGCTTTTCCAGTTTTGCTTGTTGAGAAAAAGGATACTGATGTGAAAAGGATGTGTGTGGATTACCGAGCTCTAAATAAAGTCACCATTAAAAACAAGTACCCGCTCCCTCGCATTGATGATTTGTTTGATCAGCTTCAGGGTGCTTGTGTTTTCTCCAAAATTGACTTGAGATCTGGTTATCATCAGTTAAAAATTCGTCCCTCAGATATTCCTAAAACTGCCTTCACCACTAAGTACGGCTTGTATGAGTATACAGTAATGTCCTTCGGCCTCACCAATGCTCCTGCCTATTTTATGCAACTGATGAATTCAGTATTTATGGATTATTTAGACAAGTTTGTGGTGGTTTTTATTGATGATATACTGATTTATTCCAAGACTGAAGCAGAACATGAGGAGCATTTAAGGTTAGTTCTTCAGAGACTGAGAGAACACAAACTGTACGCCAAGTTCAGCAAATGTGAATTTTGGATTGATGAAGTGCGTTTCCTTGGTCACGTCGTCTCCAAGGGAGGAATTGCAGTGGATCCAAGCAAGGTCAGTACTGTCACAAACTGGAAGGTGCCGGAAATACCAAAAGAGGTTCGTGGATTTCTGGGTTTAGCTGGTTATTATCGGAGATTTATTGAGAATTTTTCAAGAATTGCAAAGCCCATGACTTCCCTATTAGAGAAGGATGCCGAATTTAGATGGACAAATGCACAGCAAGCTGCTTTTGATGGGTTGAAGAAAAGATTGACCACAGCACCTGTGTTGACTTTGCCTGACCAGCAGAAGAAATTCATAGTTTATTGTGATGCTTCCAGAGATGGTTTGGGATGTGTTCTGATGCAGGAAGGCAAAGTGATTGCCTACGCTTCACGGCAGTTGCGCAAGCATGAGTTGAATTATCCGACACACGACCTGGAACTTGCAGCAGTGGTGCACGCATTGAAGATTTGGCGTCACTATTTGTACGGGCAGCGTTGCGAAATTTATACTGATCACAAGAGCCTCAAATATATTTTCACACAGAACGAGTTGAATATGCGGCAGCGAAGATGGCTGGAATTAATTAAGGATTATGACATGGAAATTCATTATCATCCTGGCAAGGCTAATGTGGTGGCTGATGCTCTGAGTAGGAAGAGTTATGCTAATATGGCTTTGGGTTTCATGATGCCGCATGAGTTATGTGAAGAGTTTGAAAGATTGAGTTTGGGTTTTCTACATCACACTACAGCCACAGCATTTGAGGCAGAGCCGACATTAGAACAAGAGATTAGGGAGCACCAGAAGAATGATGAGAAATTGCAGGAAATTCGTGAGTTGCTCAAATCAGGCAAGGCGCCTCACTTTCGGGAAGATGAACAGGGAACTTTATGGTACAAGAACAGAATATGTGTGCCTAACGTGGACAGCATAAAAAAATTAATTTTGAGTGAGGCTCATGATACGGCTTATTCTATTCATCCCGGCAGCACTAAGATGTACTATGATCTGAAGGAAAGATTTTGGTGGTACGGTATGAAGCGTGCCGTGGCCGAGTATGTAGCTATTTGTGATACATGTCAGCGTGTGAAGGCAGAACATCAGAGACCAGCAGGTTTATTACAGCCGTTGAAGGTACCAGAATGGAAGTGGGAAGAAATAACCATGGATTTTATTGTGGGTTTGCCTCGTACTCAGAAAGGATATAATTCAATATGGGTAGTAGTGGATCGTTTAACCAAGGTAGCTCATTTTATACCAGTTAACACTACTTATTCAGGTGCTAAATTGGCTGAGCTGTACATCTCCAGAATTGTCTGTCTGCACGGCGTGCCTAAGAGAATTATATCTGATCGAGGTTCGCAGTTTACTTCTCGTTTTTGGGAGCAGTTGCATAATTCATTGGACACAAAGCTTAGATTCAGTACAGCATACCATCCTCAGACAGACGGGCAGACAGAAAGAACTAATCAGATACTTGAGGATATGTTGAGAGCTTGTGCCATACAGTACGGCACTAGTTGGGACAAGTGTTTGCCGTATGCTGAGTTTTCCTATAATAACAGCTATCAAGCCAGTCTGAAGAAATCGCCGTTTGAAGCCTTGTACGGCAAGAGGTGCAGAACGCCGTTGTTCTGGAATCAGACAGGTGAGAGGCAGGTATTTGGACCTGACATAATACAGGATGCTGAACAGCAATTGCGGATTGTTCAGGAGAATTTGAGAATTGCTCAGTCCAGGCAGAGAAGTTATGCTGATGTTCGCAGAAGGGATTTGTCCTTTAAAGTGGATGACCATGTGTACTTGAAGGTGTCACCAATGAGAGGTATTCGCCGTTTCAACATGAAAGGAAAGCTAGCGCCAAGATACATTGGGCCATTTAAAATACTGGAAAAGAAAGGTGAAGTAGCTTACCGCCTGGAATTACCTCCTAGTTTGTCAGGTGTGCATGATGTGTTTCATGTGTCCCAATTAAAAAAGTGTTTGAGAGTGCCCGAAGAGCAAACATCACTAGAAGGATTGGAGGTACAGGAGGATCTGACTTACACAGAGCATCCAGTGAAAATTTTAGACACATCTGAGAGGAATACCAGAAACAAAAAGATCAAGATGTGCCGTGTGCAATGGAGTCATCATACAGAAGCAGAGGCAACATGGGAACGAGAGGATGAATTAAAAGCAGCTTACCCCGCTCTCTTTGCTAACTAGCCTATCTGAATCTCGGGGCGAGATTCTTGTTAGGGGGGTAGGTTTGTAACACCCTAAATTTTATTTTCAGTATTTTACAATAAATTTAATATGGCTTATTTAAATTTCTAGGATTTTTTATGCTTAGCCATGCATTTAATGATTTATTTTATCCATAATAATTTAAATTTATCATAGGTCAATCTTGGTTGTGCATTCATGCTGGTACATTGTTTTTGTTTGAATGGCTTAATGATGCAGGATTAACTTTATTTGAATCAATAAAGTTTTTCTTCTACCTTCTCAATTCAAAAAGGGTGTTCAAAATGAAAAAAAAAAAGAAAGAGAAGGAGCCAGCCGAGCCAAGCAGCCCAGCCGGCCCATCCTCTCTTCCCTTTTCTCTGGCCCGCTCGCGCCTCCCTCCTGGGCCGGCCCGCTAGCGCCGCCGGGCGGCAGGTCCGCACCCCCTCTCCCCCTCGTCAATCTGACCGGTGGGCCCGAGCCGACAGAGCCCTCTTCCACCTCCGTCCGAACCGCGCTCCGCCTGCTCGCCGCCTGTGGACCGCCACACCGAGCTTCTCTCTGCGCCGTGGCCCCGGCCGCTTCCCGTCCCTGGATGTGGACCCGAGCTCCGCCAGCCAGCGCGCCACGCCGCCTCGACGCGGGCTCGAGCTCGAGACGAACCGGACCCAGAGTCGCTGCCCTCTTCCGCTCGCGCCGCCTTTCCCGATTCGAGTCGGACTAGGCTCGATTTCACCTCCGTCGCCCTAATCTCCCTCTGCAAAAGCCTTTTTTTTAGCCCCGCCGCTGCGCTCTTTTCGCCCCTACGCGCTGCCCAAGCCCTAGAGCTCCTCTGCGCCGTCAATTTCTCCATTGAAGCCACCGCGGTGAGCTTTCCCCTCTCTAAAATTCACGGTGTTCGTCCTCTCTCCGGCCCTCTGACCACCACCTCCTCCTTCGCAGAGCCGCCGCGCACCTTCTCCGCCGGTTCTTAGACCCTCGGAGCCCCGCCTCGTCGCCGTCCCGCGTGCGCCCGACGCCGTCGTCCGCCCTCCCGCGTCGCCAGCCGCCTCCGTCGAACCACCGCTGACGCCAAGCTCCCGGTGAGGTTCCCTGACGTCCGCTCTCACTCCCCGGCCAGTTCTTGACCCGCTTCGTGCACTGGGATGCCCGGAGTGCCACTCTCCGGCGAGGTGCCGCCACGGGAAAGCAGTGCGCCGCCTTCTCTGCTAGTCGTCGCCGGTCATATCCCTCCCCTTCAATCTTAGCCGCACGATCTCGATCCAATGGCCCGAAAACCACCGGAGACCAGTCAACCGCCGGTCAATACCGGTCAACCGCCGACCGCCGTGGCATTTTTGCGAAAGAGACCCTCTGTTTCCATGGATTCAACCCGCAGTCCACCTCTGTTCAAAAGTATTTATAAAACAACCCTGTTTTTAATGTTTTAAACCCCGAGCTCTCCAAAAATAGGTCCCGCAGTCCAAGCCCCTCTGTTTTAGTGTTTTAGCCCTCGGCGGTTAGGTTTATTTATGTTTGGGCCCTTGGTTTTCCAAAGTTAGCCCCTGACATTAGTTTTTCCTCGCAGTTGTGCCCCTGGAACCCTGTTTTGGGCATAACTTCACCGTTTTAAATCCGATTTTCGCAGTTCTCGCGCCCACGCGACCGTAGCGATGTGTAGAATAATTTTATATACGTTTTATCTTCTGTTTTTAAGTCATGATGTACTGTTTCTTACCTTTTGCATTTGTTTGCCTGCATGTGTGATCATCTGTATGCTTGTTTGGTGCCGTGTATCCTGCGTAGACGTTGATCCGCCTGTTGAGTTCGAAGAGCAACCTCCAGAAGCCTCTGAGCAGCAGCAAGGAATAAATTTTGAGGAAGGCAAGTATAACATAAACAACACCTAATAACCTTTTATTTACTGCATGTGCATTTTAATTTTGTCTACCTGTAAGGTTTTACCTAGCTACTTTTATCCTTTTATATCTATCTGGTGGGATGCATGTGGTTAAGTTGTGCTAGGTGCTGCGCAAACTCCTTTTCTAGTCAATTTAATTTTGATTAATTGTCCTATGCAATTAATGGTTGGGCGTGGCCCTGATCGGTTCATGTCCATTTTAATATGGCTTTTTAGTAACATGGTTTAGGGAGCTTGAGCAATGTGCTCGTGTGCTTTTGCTAGTTCTCTCCGTAAGGACTGAATCACAAAGCGACCACCTGGGACAACAGTGCTACCACAAGGCTGGAATGGGACAGACTTAGCTGATTAATTAGGTTGTTTTGGTTTGGGAGTAACTTACCTACGGGGCAAGAGGGGAGGTGAGCTTCTGTGGCCCTCGCGCTGCTTGGGTCGAGTGTGCTTTACGTTATATGTATGTGCTTCTCCCCTTGAGGCTTGCTCCACGGTTGCGGAACCTGAAACCTTAGCGGTTACACCTTACCAACGTGATCTTTGTAAAGGCTTCGTAGTGCGCTTGCTAGTCATCTCATCTCCGGTAATGTGGTGAATTCCTAGCGTAGCTCACGACTTGTGGGTAAAGATGTACAACCTCTCGAGAGTGTAAAACTAACATGTTAGCCGTGCTCACGGTTATGAGCGGCCCAGACCCTTCCCAGTGATTAGTAAAGAACCCTTGGCTGAGGTTCCTTGGTTATGGTTTTGATAATTGTTATATCTGTTTAATCTTATTTAATTTCTTGCAATATCTTTTGGGCTAATGGTTTTGTTGATAATTCATAGTAATTAGGCTTTAATAAATGTTTTTAAATTAAAAGCTTATGCAGATGTCAGCTAACCATAGAGCCTCATGGTTTATGTTATATTTATTGGGTATTCTGTACTCACGCTTGTTTCTTTATATTTATTCTTTGTTGGGGGGAAAAATCCAACCGCTGCTCAGATGATGGTGGTAGTGAAGACTATGTGCAAGACTACGACGAGTATTAGGCGTTTCGTTCACCAGTTGACGTCCCTGTGGCGCCTGTTATGTTTATGATTTATGCTTCCGCTATGCTACGTTATACTCTGAGTTAAACACTTGTGTCACAGTGTAAATATGATATATTTAATGTTATGCACGTTTTTATCTTTGGCATGTGCTGTGGTATTCTGTAATTTGTCATGTATATGCGAGACGTTTCCTGGCGCATATATATGTTGCACGGTTTTGTTCGTTGAAACCGGGTGTGACACATTCCCCACGCGAGGATAGAGGCCCCATGGCCGACATTCTTGTGCTCAACCTCTTGCCCTTTTTGGGAAATGATAGCATCATGTCAAGGTACGCATGAAATTCTATATCACATTATGCTATCATCCATGCTTGAATTTGCACAGCTAGTAGGCCACTGGTCTATTGCCCCATGGGAGAATTGCATACCCATGGCGTTGTGGTGTAGATCCCAAATTCGGTCGGCATAGACACCTCTAATCGCAGGCAGAGCTCCGTCTTAAGCACCACAAAGGCAAACACGAAATCAATGACCATAAGCATGGTGAGAACGTCGATGTCATGATGTGCAGTCGATGGTTGTGTGTCACAAAGGCAGACAACGACTGGTGGCACATGTCATGATTGACAAGTATCAAGCCCAATAAGAGCATGATAGGGAGCAAGTTTAGAATCAGCATTTAGTGCAAAAACCAAGATTGGGGGAGAAAATTGTCTGGCATTTGACAAGCTTCAAGAGAAACAACCAAAATTTTCAAGTCAACGAAGCAGCACTTATTGAATGTCTGCTACAATACATTCCAATGACCAACCATGGAGCAAAAACCCGATGTACCTACTGCCGAGATGGAATTTTTTGCATCGTTACTTCCAACGTCAATGAAGGTAACCCCCTTTAACAGCTGTTTTCAAAATTCTCTATTTAGAGGTTCTTTTAATTCAATGCCTGTTAGTGATAGCTCTTGGAACAAAACTTTCATCGTGCTAGGATCTTCTAGTAGTGCTATCATGGTAGCGCTTGAAACCAAACTTTCATGCTAAGATTCTACGACCATAATATCTTCCAACAGTGCTATCTTAGGTTAGCTTATCCTGATCAGTTAAGCTAGCCCTTTACTCTACCCAACCTAGGAAAAACCTTGTTAGGTAGACAAATGCATGTATCGAACCCTAACATGCAGGGATAGGTAGAAGGAGGTTTTTGAAGACCATAAAAAATGAACGAAAATGCCATCATGTCATCCACTCTTGATCTTGAGTATTTCTTCGTGCCATGATTGGACAATGCCTTCCACTGAAATTTGAACAAAGGTCAAAGCGGAACATGAAAACTTCAACTGAGGGTTTGTTTCATGACAACACAAGAATCAAGCTTGGGGGAAAATGGGCCAAAGATCCATCATCTAACCCAACCCCTGAGAGGAAGGACTTCGATATTCAACGTCCAACAGTGGTTGAGCGCTGCAAAACAATGACCATGCTCTACATCACTTGGGAAGCAAACATAAAAGCCATCTCTCATCCTGAGAGTACTTCTTGAACACCACAAGATCAGATGTCACTATAGTATGTGGCTGCAACTGGCATAAGATCTATGTAGTGACATCACCCAAGTATCGAGGAACGCCACGAGTGAGAATTCCTTAATTCCCTTCCCCTGGCCGGACACACAAAAAGACAAAGCAGTTTACCAAAGGTCAGATTAATCTACTCTACTCATGAGTCAATGCGCTAAAGAGCCACCTGACATCACAAACATGGCGCAACATGAGTTAGCACGCTAATCACAAACATGGCGAATAGCCGTCTCCCGAAGATTGGTGGCAAACTGCCAAGGATGCAAAGGAGTTAACTCCAACAAACTTCCACCTCTATCATTCCACACAGTCTGTTTGGGAATAAACAGCTAGCCGCGACTGAAATGATGTCACTTTGGAAGAATGTCAGGCTAAAGGCAAAAATATGATGTTGGAGCGGGAGATCCAACAAGAGATATTCATCCATGGGAGTAGTACCAGTGGATCAGATAAATCCATGCTCCCGACACTTTGCAGACGGTTTAAACAGCAGCACGAAAACTGCTCATCAAACAGTCATTTTAGAAATAAAGGAGGCAGAACAAGAGTAGAGAGAGAAGCGAATTCGCCTAACACTGGTGAGCAACAAAAGCAGCATGGTCGTCACCCAGAGAACAAACAAGCTTGCGGGAGGCAATGCCAGGTAATGCTGAAGCTCAGTTTCTTGGCGATCACTTGCAAGAACTAAGCTTGGGGAAAGATCACCCGGTGAGTACCCCGAATGCTCTGTATCAATCTGATATCTTAAATCCTGAAAATTGCTATGACACCAAAAAGATTTACTTCTTGTTATCCCAAATAAAAGAAAACTTATAAAAATTTGCATAATTCAAAAACTACAAAAGATTTGCTTTCACCATGAATAAACTAACTCCTAGTCATAATGCTAGAACTTTGTTTATACCCCTGCTTAAAGGAAATGATGAATAGTTGCTCTGTTAATTTCTTGTAAGTATTTTCGTATACAACTTGACACTCTCCTAAAATTTGAGCTTATTGGCTTTTGTCGTGATCCTACCTTTAACCTTGTGAGAGCAAGCACTTTCAAACCAAGTCTAAGTTGTTGTGAGATATGATATAATCAAAGTATGAGTTTAACCCATCTTGATCCTAGTAAGGTGAATTATCGGAGTTTTCTTTTCGAAAATTAAAATGAGAAAGTTCATCAGTGGTTTGAAATACCTATTCAGAGCCAAATGCTTTACATGTTAAACCTCTACATATGCTACCTATTGTTGTGTTGAGTTTTGTCAAATTTTGAGTTCTTATGAGGTAGTGGCACTTCAAATCTTGATAAAAAACCCTCACATCCACATCCATTTGCTAGCCTTTCTTCGTCTGGTCATGCTTAAATCTACACTGGATTCAAGCATCCTCTTACACCAGATATTTCTCCACCATATCCATCATCCACTTACCTGTCCACAAATATGGTCTCCAAATAAATACTCCAGTCATATCCCAGAAATATCCCCAAAGTTCTCATAAAAAAGGAGACATGGAGCTATCAAAAAAAAAAAGAGAGAGAAAAATTGACAAAAAAAGAGAAAAGAAAATGACAGCTCCATGTACTCAAATGCTTCAAAGTTTCAAGTGGGGATTCATCAAATAAGGAGTTTTCATCCATAGACCATATCCACCTACAAAACAAATCCATTCTCCTTTGATCGGGACGAGCGGTATCACAAACTTCGCTAGGACCAATCTTTGACTTAACAAAATACATGGCATAGGTAAGTTAACTTTATCCCTACCTTGATCTCCACATAAGCCTTTTAGTTGATAGGGAAAAGTTTGGCCAATGGCCTGGTGAGGAATATAAAACCACTTAAGTGATCGAGGGTACCATTTGAGGAACTTAGTGCCTTCTTTTCAAAATTTTCAAAACCCTCCGAACATGAAACTTGAAAGGAGATAGAGTTCAGTGACACTTAACTGAGATTGTTCCATGTCTCAACCGCCGAAGACAAGGTAAGAAATGCGAGAAGCCCCACAGGTATGGATAAAAAGGTCGGGGTACAGTTATGCCAGTTTGTTCGAACATAAAGGTAGAATGTTGGGTTGTGCACTTAATACTTGCAGGACATTGACATTGACGCAACTCTTGATCCGCCGAGTCTAAGTTTTAGCTTTGCTCGAGGACGAGCAAAAGTTCAAGCTTGGGGGGAGGGGGTGTTGACGGTCGTTATTTCACCATTTCGACCGTCAATCTCTCGGTGAATAAATGGGGTATATATAAAGTTCTGTGCATTATTTACCTAACACTGATGAATTCCACGGGTTTTGGTGGTTTTCGGTGTATCACAGGGAGATGCTCAAATCACATACAAGAGAACATCAATTGGAGCAAGAGAGAATTCACACATAAAGGGCTGGAGAAAGATTAGAAAATACACAACTAAAATGTATCTCAAATGCCTACAATAACTCCACCAATGCATAGAGCTCGTCAAGACGATTACAACGCATATATTATTTGCCCAATTTGGAGTCCGAATGCAAAAGTTACAGCCGTCGCAAGTTCATGAACGCCCGGCCTAGTGGGCTGGCCGCCCAGCCATGTGGGCTGGCTGCACGGCGAGGGGGCTGGCCGCCCAAGCCACCAATTGGGCTCCTGGAGGACGAATGGCAACCTAAGAGGGGGGGTTTTGGAGGATAATCCCACCCCGGGATCCTTTGAAAGACTCCTCACCTGTTAAGGCTATAAATAGAAGGCATCTCCTCACCTTGTAACTTGTACCATTTCACACCATGTGAACTCTTTCTCCCTCTAGGAGGCTCCCCACGTGAGGGGCTTCCATTCTAAAGCAGTGTTTAGTTAGGAGTTAGAGAAGGCGCTGATGTTTCGAAATCAGTCGGAATCTTCGGTAATGTATTCTATTTTGAGCATTACTTTCCAATTATTGACTAGTGCAAGTACTTTACTTTTCTACTTTATGCACTTATCTTCTGCTCTAGTTAGTTACTCGCTTGGTATGCATGCAGCTTTTTAGCCCCTTTTTCCTTTTGGGCATGCCAAGTTGAGGTCTGAGTTGTGCTAAACTAGAATAGATTGATCGTTGTTATGCTTGCCGGTGTCACAATCCAACCTATACGCTAGGCTTTGGTTAGTTCCTCTCCTTTGGCCAAAGATGAAGTATTGTTGTTCAACGCTTGAACACGTTTGTAGTGTGCCAGCCTATCCACGCAGATTTGCTTGGTAGCCCCACTCGATGACAGCGTGTGGTGTGCCTGTGTATCCCAGGCCCGTTCGTTCGGTAGGCCCGTAGGCGTTAGCCGGGTCTCCTTCGGTGGTCTACTATCTACCCCCTGACCCCTCGAGGTGCCAAAATTTTGCTTGACGCAAGTCATAACTCTGTTGAGATCCTTTCGTCCCTTAGCACGGATAGCTCTTGTATGCTAACAGAGATAGAAGACCGTATAGCAGTCCCTGTCTCGTTGTCCTCCTAGCTTTACCTGTTTTCTTGCCAACGGTGCTTGGCTTGAATCCCATGGTGTTTGGTGTCAACCTTTCCTAGCTATCGGTTGACGTGAAAGAGTAGTAACAGCTGGATGAACGATAGTTTGATATCTCTATCTCAATCCTTGCCCCGGGTGAAAGGCTAAGAGCTATCGGTCTCCGTGCGCTTGCGGAGTAAAATTTGTTAGGCTAAGAGCCACCAACATCATTCTAGACCGAGAACTTATTTCCTGTAGGCAGACAATCGATGCTCCCAAGGAGGTAATTAGATTACACATGCCTACTTGTTTAGCAGCAATGTTCAGGCCCCTCACATTCTAGCAGAGCACGTTGCAATCGGATGATGTCATCTGATAGGAAAATAAGCACTGAGACAGACTGAACCAGCTTCACAAAAGTTCAAAACCAAATAAACAACCCATGGAGAGGGTGGCGTGCTGGGCATACGGACCCCAACCAAAGCAGGCCAATCCCAAGTCCGGACACAAGACAACCAACCAGCTACCCGCCAATACCCAACGAACAACAACCTTCGACTGCTAAATGTAGGGAACAACACTCCAATCACGCTAAGCAGGAATACATCAACTCTCTGACGATACATTAAAACAACAAAGCGGCGTTGTGAGAAACTTGAGCCGGAGCATCAGGCCACCTCCACCAATGGCGCCAGAGCCACCGATCCTCCAGACTGGCGCTTCTTCTTCTTCTTCTTGGTGCCTTGCTTGGCATGATATGCAAGAACGCCGATCGCCTCAGCTTTTCCTTTGGTGAGAGGACGGTCAAAGTGCTGCGCAAGCTATTCCACAACATCAAGCTCAGTTAGATACTTGCATGGCGAGAGAGCGTTTAATTTTTTAACTAACAAGTCTTCTCCTATTTGAATAGACCCTTTGCTTGTTCTACTTTTGTCTTTTTAGCAAGTTTAGAGCTTCTACGTTGATATAGGGTCGAAGCACTCCCTAGGTTGTCGTTGGTTAGGTTGACACTATCTGGACTAGGGCTAACATTGCTAGCAGTGAGCCCAGTTTCTTTAGTATGCCCAAGTGTGTTTAAGACGGACATGTTAGTGCTGCAATTTGGAGCAAGGCTGGTGTCTAGGGGATGCTCTCTTAAACAAGTTGAAATCTGTGGCTCAATAAGCAGAGGGGCTAAGATTGGTTTGGTTATAGAAACCAAAAACTCCTCAATACTAAGATTGTTGTTTACCTCTGTGACAGCAACTGGACTGGTGGTGGAGTCGTTCTACCTGGTCTCCATCTGAGGGAACTGCTCCTCGCCCTCCTCAATCCCAGTTGAGTTCCCACCTAGCAAGGGCGAGGAAATTGGCAAATACTCCCTGTCCCTAGTAGCGTGCAACATCTGCATAATCTTGGTTGCCCGAATGGACTGCACCTCTGAAACAGCCACACAGCAACGAACTTCATCAAGCATGGGATTGCTACTGAAATTTGACACATACACATGAATATACCTGATGCAACATTGTTGACGGTCGTAATCTCACGATATCTACCGTCAATTACCAACCAAATGGAGTTATGCAAGTGAATAAATATGGACTAATCCCTCTACTAATGAGTTCCACAAGTTTTGTATGAATATTTGGATGCAGGTACCAAAATACACATAAAACAGATGAAAACATGCCAAGGACCAGATATGTGGCACACTGGCCAAAGTGGCCAGGTCAGCTGACCCCACCACTAGGTTGGCCGACCAAGGGTCAGGCCTGCCTGGTGCAGCCAGGGCGGCCGACCAGGGGGCTGGCCGCCCAACCCACTGACAGGGTCGGCCGACCCCTGGCTAGGCCGCCCAACCTTCCAAGTGGGCCACTTGCCACATCATTGATCCACATTTCAAAGAAAACACAAGTGCACTCAAATCCAACCACAAGACCAAGCATCTAATGTATCCAAAGGCCGAAAGTGCACCAAGTCATGGATCCACAATGTCAACAATCCGAGGGAAGAGCAAAGTGGCCAATGCAGCGCTGACACGTGGTCGCCCGACCTACTCTCAGAGGCATTTTACACGTGCAACAACCGTCCTAACGGCCAACCGCCAAGGGGACGTAAGATCAAGCAATTGGAGTGAAAAGGCGGTGGATAGGGTGGTCGCCCGACCTATGGCTAGGTCGGCGGCCGACCACCGACCTAGGCCTCCCACTGACCTAAGCCTCCTACAAGTACCCCTCTCTCATATGGGACTATAAATAGGCATGTAGAGCTCATCTGTAAAGGTGTGGAGAAGTTGAGAGCCATATTCTACCTTAGAGAGTGTCATTTTCCACATCTTAGTAGTTAGTATAGTCTTGGGAGTTAGAGTGAGTCGAGCTTTGCCTCGGAGTTCTCAGAGATTCTTCTGAGTCTGCGGTAACAGCTCTTGTATCTTTTGTACTAAATCTTCAATATAATTCAGTTATATTTTACTTTACTTCTATCTCTTGCAAGTGTGGTGTACCCTTTTTTTTGCATACTTGCTAGGCTTAGACTTGTGGTTATCTTAGTTAGTCAAGTCCCGTTATTCTTGCCGGTGCTATAATCCAACCTGTACGCCAGGCTTTGGTTAGGTCCTTTCCTCTGATCAAGTACGATCTATTGTTACTCCAACCTGTAATCCAACCTGTACGTTTATAGCGTGCCAGCCTATCCACGCAGATTTGCTTGGTAGCCCCACTCGGTGACAGCGTGTGGTGTGCCTGTGTAGTCCAGACCCATTCGTTCGGTAGGCCCATAGGCATTAGCTGGGTCTCCTTCGGTTGTCTACTATCTACCCCCTGACTCCTCGAGGCGCCGGAATTTAGCTCAACGCAAGACCCTGACTTGCTGCTTGAGTTTCTTAGTTAACCACGACATAGTTTTTGCAGCCGAATAGAATATAGTTTGGGAACTTTATCTCGTTGTTCTCCCAAGCAACTATACCTTTCTACGTGTATCTTAGGTAGTTTCATTTACTTCTTTCCACCATACACCTATCCGTTTACCAGACTTACCCCTGTCTATTGACTAGCTGGTATATTTATATAAGTACGGTTCATTCGATTTGAGTTTTTTCAATTATACTCTCTCGCCTGCCGCTTCCCTGTGGATAAAAATACGATACTCGGAATACTCTGGGTGAAAAGTTACAGCGGTCTCCGTGCGCTTGCGGAGTAAAATCTTATAAGGCTACGAGATGCCAACAAGTTTTCTGGCACCGTTGCCGGGGAAGCAATAGGCAAAGATATAGTTGATAATCTCTTTTCGAACCCCGTGTCTTTTATAAAAATACCAACTAGTCGTTAGCAGGCTCACTTGTTTCTGTTGTTTATGTTGTGGTTGCAACAGAGAGGTGTATGACCAGTTTCGACCTGCCAGAAAATTTCCACAATAATCTAGAGTCTCTGCTTAGGAGGGTCCGTCCCAAGACCGTTCACGGGCAAAGACCTGTTCCAAGGGAATTGAACCTTGAAACGGCCACGTCAAGCAGTTCTTTGAACACCGACTCGTCAAGTAGTTCTTTGAACACCGACGACATAGCCGCACCTTCCGAGAAGACCATCCGTGAGTTCTCCATCCCATCCAGTAGCAATGTCCCTACGGGACCGGCCGTCAATGCAGGGGAGAACTTTGAACTCAAGCCGGGAGTCATTCACTTGGTTCAAGCCATTCCTTTCTGCGGATTAGCAACGGAGGACGCCAACAACCATCTCCAGCAATTTCTAGAAATCTGCAGCACATTTACCATGAAAGGTGCGTCCGCCGATGCTGTCAAGTTACGCCTCATCCCATTTTCACTTGTCGAAAAGGCAAAGCAATGGTTCTACCTCAACTGGGCAACACTGACAATGTGGGATGCGTGCTCAAATGCATTCCTCGCCAAGTACTTCCCTTTGGGAAGGACCAACGCGTTGAGGAACAGGATCTCGAGCTTCCAACAGCTCGCAGATGAAACGGTGGTGGAGGTTTGGGAAAGATTACAGGAATACATAGCAGCCTGTCCCCACCATGGCATGGAAGAATGGCTGATCATTCAGAGTTTCTTTCACGGGTTAAACCGTACTGCTCAAGAGCACCTGGATGCAGCCGCTAGAGGATCTTTCCTATCCCAAAGTGTGAGAGCAGCCAAAATCTGATTGAGAAGATCGCCACTAACCAGGGATGGAAGGAAGAAAGGTCACACACGCGATCCCGCGGAGTCCATCACATCGATAGCACGGACATGCTGGCCGCCAAGATGGATTTGCTTTTAAAGAAGCTAGAAGACAATCCTGAGACCGCACCAGTCTAGACCCTCGACAGTCGCATGACTTGTGAAGTCTGCGGGAACACGGAGCATTCAGGGAGCAGCTGCCCTGAAACGCGACCGGAAAACACCAACTTCATCGGTAATTCTAGCAACTTCAACAATGGGAATCGTCCCCAACCAGGCTGGAATTCGCGCCCATATATGCCATTCTCCGGACAAGGTAACTCATTAGGTAATTCACAGCAGTTCAATAAGCCTAGCTCGTTTGATCCTAAAGCTGTGTATGATAGCATTAGTAAAAAGTTTCATGCAAATGATAGACTCTTTGAATCTATTTCCTTGCAAATGGAAACTTTTAACAGTGCTATGAAAAATCAACTGAGTTTTAATAAAATGTTAGAAACACAAATAGCTCAGTTGGCTGCCTCTTTGCCTAATGCTAATGCGGGAAAGCTTCCAGGACAACCGGAACCTCCTCCCAAAGAGCACATCAATGCCGTCACCACTAGGGGTGGTAAGTCCACTCAGGACCCTCCACATCCTAGTGGTGCGTCACGCACTAACCATACAGGCAAGAAATAGGAGAAGACCACTGAAAAGGAGGAGAATGATGATTCAGAAACCAGCACTGGTGCCACAAAGGAGAAAGTGCCACCGAAAACTCTTCCACACGAGTTTTATGACACAACGGTGTTGCCCTTCCCTCAGCGCAACAAAAAGGCTGCCGCCGATGAACAATATAGTAAGTTTGTTGAGGTCATTAAGAAATTATATGTCAATATACCCCTACTAGATGCTATGCAGGTAGCGACATATGCAAAGTACATGAAAGATATACTCAACAATAAGAAACCACTGTCATCAGCGGAAATTGTGCATATGACCGAGAAGTGTTGCGCAGCTATACTCAACCAACCTCCACAGAAGAAGAAGGACCCTGGTAGTCCTACCATTCCATGCTCAATTGGGAACCAAGTCTTCAATCAAGCCTTATGTGATCTCGGAGCAAGCGTCAGTGTTATGCCTAAAATTGTCTTCGACAAACTCAATCACGCGGCACTCGTCCCCACAATTATGTGCCTGCAACTTGCGGACTAGTCTATCCGACACCCCGCGGGAATCGCCGAGGATGTCCCGGTGAAGATCCGGAACTTCCTCATTCCCGAGGACTTTGTGGTATTGGATATGGAGATTGATACCAAGACACCGCTCATTCTTGGGCGGCCGTTTCTGAGCACCGTGGAAGCAAGCATAGATGTTGGAGCCGGAGAAGTCCACCTCAACATCAACAGGATGAGGGAGACATTCTCCTTCAAACCAAAAGTGGAGCAGTGTAGCCAAGTGAAGATTTTCAAGTGCCAAAAGTATGTGCCAAAGCCGCCAGTCTACGATGCTTCCGGGAAAGAGATGGACAGTCTCGTAGCATTCATGAAACGGAAGTTAGCCACCGAGGCTGCCATCCGACAACGGGAAGAAGACGAATGGAAGAAGGCGAGAGACATGAAGGCTAACCACAAGAACCAGTAAACAGGAGGCAAAGCTCCTGTTAAGAAGGTCGGCACCCATGATTTTACAAGACCCATCTACCGAGGGTGCAATAAAAATCAACATACCCATGGAGACACTACGACAAATACTATGGGGCATGTTGACGACGAGCGCGCCCAGGACTCACCCACGACAAATTCCAAGTGGCTCGCAAAGGTACCGCTTACCTCCCCGTACGTACGCTCACGCGACATCCCGAAGGATGGTAAATGGTTCGCTCCCGCCAAGAGGTAAACCTGGCATTATCATTTGACGGAATAATTAATTTCCCGCTAGTTTAATTCCCCGTTCTTCACGGCATATTTAAATTTTTGCAATGCATATCTTCTTTATCTTTCTTTGCATTCAGTTTATACTCTCATCTTTTGAAAAAAAAATTAGGGGCCGGCCGACCCTAGACCAGGGCCGGCCGACCACCACACCTGAAAAAGGGTAAGCAAAGAGGGGGCTGGTCAAGCCGGCCAACCACAAGGTCAGGCCGGCCGACCAAGCCTGCCTCTCCCCTCTCCCGCTTCTTTCTCCTTTTCTTCCCTCTCATGCTCCTCTTTCTTCTTTCTATTCACCTCTTTACCTTTATCTTTGTTGCTTTGCTCCATTCCTAAGCAAGGTAGAAGAAAGGAGCAGCACCGGTGGCCGGCCGACCATGGCCTGAGGCTAGCCGACCTTCCCCCTCATCTCCCTTTCTCTCTTTGCGCCCATTTGAAGCAAGCAGCATGCCAAGGAGGCCGGCCAACCAACCTCCTCCCCTCTGTTTTCTCCTTTGCACTTTCTACCTTGCTCACTCCCGAAGCAACACCAAGGAGGCCGGCCGACCAAGATTCTAGGCCGCCCGACCACGGTGCTCTCCCTCACTCACAACCAAAGGCAAAGAGCTGCACTCAACTGGTCGCCCGACCATCTCTATAGGCCGGCCGACCTCGTGATGAAGCCGCCCAACCCGGACACCACGCCGGCCGACCAAGCCTAAAGGCCCTCATCTCCTCCTTTGCCGCTTCACCACGCAAGGGTGGTCGCCCGACCGAGGCACAAGGCCGGCTGACCAGCACCATGGGTCGGCCGATCCCTTCACCGGCCGCCCGACCTCCCATGCTGCCCCATTTGGCTATAACTACATCCCTCAACCTCCTTCTCCAATGCACCAAGCAGCAGCAAGCAACTCCCTTCTCTCCCTCTCAAAAACCCTATGTCTAGTAGTTGGTTTAGCTCTTTGCATAGCTAAGTAATACCCGAATAAAAATGTAATTGAGCAAAAATAATCTAGCTACTAGCTCCTCTCTTCGGCAAGACCACGAACGAGTTGTGGTGGTGTCACGCCCCGCAAGGACGACTAACCGCTAACGCGCATTTTATTTTGTCGTCTCGTAGTTTTTGTGGTCACTTTTTGTGCAGGATGAAGCGCGCATTCAAGAGGGCGAGAAGTGCCATCAGCAAGGCGGGGCAGCACATACGGTTCCCGACGTCCTCCAGCTCGTAGAACTCGAGGACGGTGTCTGACAGATACCAAGCCTATCACCCTCACCAAGTGCTTTGATGAGGTACTCATGACAAGCACAGGTATGGATGACGAATTCGATGAAATTTTCAGTATGGTAGGCTAGGAGAATTTTGCAAATGTTAGCGAGTTAGGCATAGTCCTCCTCACAAAGGAGTTTCTTATGACCCTCCGAGTAGTATCACTGGAGTCCGGCATGACGGTTCACTTCAGACTCTTTAACTTTGAGTATGAACTGACAATTCGTCGGTTCAGCAATGCTCTCGGGTTCTCACCCCGCTGCTCCATAGCAGCCGAACCAGTAGGCTTCAATGCAACAGAGTTCTGGAAGGAACCAGCCAGGCCGGACTACAAGGGGAAGAAGAGCATCACAAACATTAAGCACCCCACTATGCGGTTCATGGCCCGCTGGATTACCATCGTAGCCTTGCCCCGCGATGACACACATTGCGTGACCATAGAAGACATAAAAATCCTCTATGCCATGTGGCGTAAGCAGAAATATGTACCTGTCACCGCCATGCTCTATCACTGGATGAAGCTAGTTTGGGATGAAAATTCCATATCAATCACGTCATTCGTGACGAGAATTGCATCTGAGCTAGGGGTCTTAGCTAATGCCCAGGTGGCATTCTTACCCCCTAACACATCCAACCTAGTCACCGAGAGCCATTTCATGCGGGCACACTTCCTGCGCAAGAACCCCAGCACAGACACGTATGTCATGATCTATAAGGGGTACAACTTTGAAGTGCCTCTACCAGCGCCTGAGTTCAAAATCTACCACGTGGACACACTCTCTATGCCATTAGAGTGCATCCCAGAGGAAGAGCCTTTAGAGGAGCCTAGACATAGTGTAGCGGGAGTCATGACCAGGGCACAAAGGAGGACAGCCCAAGAGCATCTTCAGAAGCAGGCACAGGACGCGCAAACCGCCGGGACAGGACCTACCTGGTTCCATACTGCGGCTGGCACGTTCTGGCACACCCAGGGACCAGACCCGACGTGGTAGCCCCACGGAGGATCTGGAACACAATGGGGACACGAGCCGAGCGCTGCATTCTCACAGCAGCAAGGAGGAGGAACTTTCTATGGGTACGGGTCAGCACCGTACGAGGCAAGACCATCTGCCTTTGCACGCTTTGCAGGAGACCCGTTGAGTGCCATTTTTGGGTCCCCGACCATTCAGGACCAGGGCACAGCTGGGATGGCTCAGCAGCTTAACCAAGTAGATGAGCGCACTCAGGTCATCCAGCACACCCAGGACGAATAGTACAACCGCCTCCTCAAAATAGAAGTGACGGCTCAGCGCACCTTTGATGAGTCCCAGCGATTCTTCCAGTACTACGGGTACTACCCTGAGTAGCTGCGTTGAAGCTTGGGGGTACCCCAATCGACAGCTGGGTACGTATGATAGTCCCCCGATTTCTGCATCACTCATGTATTTTTGCTTTGAGAGTTTATTAGTTTGTTTGTTCAATCTAGTTTGTTTTATTCAGTTTGCTCAATTTAGTTTGTTTATTTCAGTATATAAAAAAAACTCTCATGCTTTAATGATAAGTTCACATGCTAGCTTCATTTTGAAAATGATGAATAGTTTTTCTATAAGTGAATGATTTAATTCTTGCATGCGACTTATGCTTAGCTTAATTTTGAGTTTGTGAATAAAAGAAGTAAACCAAGGTTCTATTTTGTGGATGTCATTTGTGATAACAAGTCTAAGTTGTTGTGAGATGAATGATATGACTTGAATATGGGATAATTCTTTCATGCTCTTAGTAAGATGAACATCTCAAGCTTTTATTTTGAAAATAACAAATTATAGCTTCCCTTGGTCAAAAATACCTACCAGAGCCAAAAATGCTTCAATTAGTTTGAAACTGCTACAAAAAGCTACTTAGTGATATTTTGAGCTTTGTCAAATTTTGAGTTTCTTGGAGTAGAAGTATCACCTTCTGTTGATAGCAGGAGTACAAAAGAAAAAATGCAAGTGATCCATTCCAGACTTTGCATCCACCAAAATGTCTCCAAATACTTCTCATAATCCCTAGCCTTCAAATCCAAAGGAGCAAGGGTATGGAGCCCAAAAAGAAAAATGTGTGCAAAAGCATGGCAAAATGAAAAGCATGCAAGTTCAAGCATGGCAAAAATAAATAAAATCTCCATATCCACTCCAAAAATACAAAAGGCTACAAGGGATGAATACCAAGAGAAGGAGGCATACAAATTACCACCACTCATACTCCAGTGATCAATAGAAGAAGTGATAGAGTACACTCTTTCGTCCAATTTTTGGCTTAGCAAAATAAATACCCTAAGTGTGCCACATTGTCCCCACCTAAAGCTCCACAAAGGCCTTAGTGTAAGAAAGTGTTGGCCGAATCATGGCACTTGGTGAGGAAGCACATTTGAGCGCTTGAGAGGACCTTGGGGAAGCTACTTTTGTTTTGAACAATCTTGAAAACTCCTGAGAAAGACATCAAAAAGAGCAAGTTAGAAGAACTTGTGATGCCCCTGGCATCTCAAGCGCCTTGACACACAGTTAGACACAAGCTAATGATGAATTAGGGTTTAATCACGCTTTGAGAGTAACAAGGATTAGGTGGAGAAACCACTAAATCAAAAATTTTCTATCCTAATACAAAAAGTCTAGATTTTCAGCTGGTCACCAAACTTCATGCTGAAATTACTTTTGATTTCACTATATGACTCCAAATTCTCCCTTTTTATGAAATGAAATTAAACTTATCACCTTTCAAATGCACCTATTGTGGAAGTGTTTGGACTTCGTTTGATACTCCAAAAGTTGGAAACAAGAAAGTCTCTACACAAAGTAAAATTCCTGTTTTACCAAATCTTGGAACACACTTGCATCCATAGTTCAAAATCTGATGGGATTCAGACCAAACTCGTATTACCAAACTTGTAGGTCATTTACTGGGGAACAACTTTGGTAATTAGAGCTTAATCACATATTGAGGTTGAAATGGAGTTTAGGGTCATTTTCTGCCAACCTAGAAAACCAGTTCAACTCTGACCTGTTTAGTAATCTCAATGTTTCTGTAACCTACAACCATTTTCATGCAAATATCAAATTGAAGGAGTTGTAGGTTATGAAATTCTAAACAATGTTGTCAAGAGGCACTTAGAGAGATAAAGCCCAGAAATATGAGTTTGAATTTTCCCAAGCATTGAAGGTCTCCTGTCCACGACTAGGGCTGCTAGTTAAATGTGAATCTAAATCATATTCCACTTGGATTTTGGTGTTGCTTGTTTTGACAAAGTTGTAGATCTCGGAGAATAGAACATTTCTTCCAATTGGGGCTTTTCCAAATTCGGCCTCTAAATGGGTCAAAACAGCGAATTTCAGAACTAGAGAAAACACACTTCCAATTCCCAGTTTCCTTCGGTCACTAACCAGTGGGTCCCACAGGCCAGCGCCCCTGCCGCGCTCAGAACGCAGCTGCCGCATGGGCGCCGGCGAGCGGGCAGTACGCCGCGCCCACGGATCGAGCCCCGGCCGACCGAGCCCGCGCCCTTCCTCACCTGGCCGCAACCACGTCCGGGTTCATTCCCTCGCCCTCCATTTCCTCCCCACTCCTCCCGCTCTCTCGCGCAGAACGCGGGACGCGCCCGAGCCGCCATGGCCGAGCTTCAGTGAGCTCGCGCCGTCGTCTCTGCAGGCCGCCATTCGCCTAGCCACCACCCCCACCGCAGTCGCCTCGAGTCCCTCCACCGAAACCCCAAATCCTAGGCCACCGCCGTCGGCCCTAGCCCTCTCCCCACGAGCGCACGCCGTGGCCACGCCATGGCCTAGCCCACGGCGAACTCGCTACGCCGGTCGCCTCGGGCTGCCTCCCCTCTGTCCACCTTGCGCCCCACGCTCGCCTCGCCGTCCTCGACCTCTCCCCCGAGCTCTCGTCCACCACCGTCGCCACCTCGACCCTCTTCCGCGCGCGCCGATACACGCCGCACCGGCCGCCACTCACCTCACCGTGGAGACCCCCCGCCGAACCATCCCCACACCTCCACTTCACCACCGCCGCGTGCGCCGTCTCCCCACAGAGCTCTCGCGCCCGTCCTTGTCCCCTCACGTCGCCGGAATCGGCGGATCGACCCCGCGCCGCCACGGCCTCGCCGCGCGCTCACCCCCCAGTTCACCGTCGCCGCGCCGCCTCCCCTCTCCATCGCCGGCGACGAGATCTACCCCGAGAGGTAGCCCGCGGCCGGGAACACCCTTGGCCGCCGCCTCGGCTCCAAGACGCCACCCCTACGCGCCGGCGCAAGCGCCGGACCGCCGAGCCACGCGTCGTCTCCTCCCCGGCCGAAGGTAGAAGGAGAGGGTGATTTTACCCGAAACCCCCTGCCTTTGTGTGTTTTTGCGCGCTCCGTTTTAAGATTAATGTACTGTGCGTTGTTTCTCACAGATCTTACACGAAGGCCCCTGGAAACTACGGTTATTTATGTTCTAGACCCTAGATGTGAGGTTTTCTATTTAAATGCATTTAAATTGGATATGAGCTTTGGAAAATCATAACAAATCACAGAAAAATCCAAAATGGACAAACTCAGTTGCGTTAGACTCCTCTTGAGTAGATCTACATGATTGGTAAGAGGTGAAAGTGTGAAATTTCTATTTTGCCCCAGGTTTATTGCATGCATGATTAATTAGGATAAATGGCAAAAGTGCACTAAATGAACTCCAAATGGCATGAAACTTGGACAGTAGATTTCTTATGGCATTGTAGCACTATGTGAATTTTGTAGCCCTAGCACTTACTGTTTAATTACCCTTTTACCCTAAATACATGTGTATGTGCATTATTTAACTTAGAAAGTGGAGACTACATAGAATTTGTTCAAATCGACTCTCTAGCATTTTCCATATACATTAGGTAGTATAAGTATTTCCCTGGTAAAATATGAGCCCCTGCATGTTAAGTTTTAGTGGTGATTTGAAAATAATAAAAAGCTACATGTTAGAAGAGATATTTAGGAAAAGTGGTCATAAATGGCTAGGGAAATTCTCTGGAAAATATGATAACTTAATGTGGGTGCATTGAATCTAGAAAGTATATTCGAGAGGGCGATTTACACTGGTCAAATGTACCTCTTAAATTCACCTAGGATTAATATATGGAAAATAGGTATCCCGTCAAACCTGAGGGGGTGTTTTGTTTACATATGCAACGATAACAAACAATCTAAATTGATGTCTTGCTCATGCATTAGTCCGAGTGTTGTATTGCGTGTCTCAAATTATATGGGTTATGTTCGCTTTATGTCCACGAGGGTGATCTCGTTTAAATGGTTGTCAATCACTTTTCTGCCTAACCATGCAATGACTGTTCAACGTGGTGCTTGATGTTCGTGCACCTCATCCACTGTATCATGCATGTCCATCATATAATGACGCTTATTTCAGATACGTGATCAAGAAATAAGCAAGTGGAACTACTTCAACCAACGGTGATCCAAAAGACCAACTAAGACCCATTCACGACCTGGAGGGCCCATCAGTCGTGCTTGGAAGGAGAAGTTGTCCAAGGGATCAAGGGGTTGCCTGGGGCGAAGCCTCACAACCCGGCAAACTAACAGTAGCTTAGTTTGTTGGTTTTATTAAAGTGAATCAAGGTAGGCAGGACCATGCAAATCCCAGCAAACAAAATTATTTTGAGTTACGCATATGCATTAGGATTGATTGACACCAATTGTATTAGACTCCCCGGCCGCCCTGGCCCTAGCATCTATACTTAGGGTTCATAGGACGAGTGCCTAGAATGGTTAGGCGCGAATAGACACGAGTGAGCACTGTCACTCGTCTCGTAGGGTTTACATTCAAATGATGAATTCTCATTACTATGAATTTATTATTGCTATGTTATGCTTTCAATTGAGACCGGGCTGAGATATGGGATTACTATGTTGAAAAATGATGTGGATGGTATGGTGGACTCCGCCCGAGTCGCATAAGGCCCGTTCGTTGTTCGCCTGCTGATCGGCATAACATTGCTAGGGTGCTTATCCGGTACCAATGGACCGGTGAAAGTCTTACTTGTGCCGTCTCAAGGAAGAGGCACGTTCCTACCCACTGGTTGAGAGGAAGGTGGCCGTGGAGGCGGATGTTAAAGGAGGGCAGAACCCGACGTAACCGAGGTACCGCTCCTGCGACAACGCGCTCCGGGAGTCAGGCGGGAGTGGTCATCGAACTTGAGACGGGACAAGTGGAGATGGGGGAAGCATATGTGGAACGCTGGGAGTTAGTAAGCATATGCCATCCTGGTGCTTCTAGTTATTCCTGGGAATATAAAAATCGATTCGAATCGCTGATGCTCACCAGGTGTGAGAATGCCAATATCGCACACGGGCAACGTAGAACTGTTTGAGACATGATGTTTTATGGAATTGCTGGTCTAATACTACACAATGGATATACATGCAAATTATTCACTTTATATTACCAATGACATCCAGGATAAGGACTAGCGGCTGTCAAATCCCGCTATAGCATGACACTAAAACATAGTGCATAATCATGATTAAAGGATAGCGACTGTCAAATCCCGCTATCCTATGGCAACATCTTACAGTGTAAAATTAATAGCTAAGGATCTACTTGCTAGTAAGCTAAGCTTTGAATCAGCTGTAAATCCCGTCCATTAAGTCTTACTGAGTAATTAGTACTCAGGGTTTGCCCCCACTTTTGGCTCATAGGTACTGGCGGCATTCGTATAGCTGCTTGAAGAAGGGTAGCACCGATGGGCTCGGTGCTTCTCGCCTCGTTCGTCTGTATGAAGACTATTTAAGTATTCGGTTTCCGCTGCGAGATGTTTTGGAAACGCTTCCGCATTATATATATAATTTGGACATGTATTTGACTATATACATTCTTGGTTTGTAAACTAAGTCTATCTATTCTATATTTCAACTGCCTGTGATGATGTAACTGTTGTGGCTCCATTGAGAGTCGGATGTGTATGATGTCGGTTCCTCTGGGAAATGGTGTTATCGAGAGCCGAAGGCCTCTCGACGGACGACCGGATTTAGTACGGTCTAAGTACATTGCAAGCTAATGGTGGCAGGAGTACTTAGTCTGTATTAAATCGGCGGTTCCGCCACAGCTGGTATCAGAGCCGATCATACACAGACAACAGTTATATCATCCAGTTTTGGTTTACAAAACTATTTCGAAATCCCTTTTCAAGTAATTCAAAAATGAGAGTATACGATATGCCCATATTAAGGATGTTAGCGTTATCCAGGTGACATCACTGACATTCTGACCTAGATAGACCTCATATGCATATTCGGCGCTTTGAGAAGCAACTTTTCGGCCATAGCTGTCCCCAGTACTGGTGGAAGCTATTGGGTTTTGCGGACAGTTGAAATCTCTGCATTCATGCCGTATAAGTAAAAGCTCTTTAAGGGTGGTGGGCATGTTTAAGGCTTTCATACCCACCACACTTACATTCAGTTTTGGGATCCATCTTTTTCTCGACAATCCCCAGTACCGGTGGAAAGTCAGGCCTTGAGGAAAAGGTGCAGCGGCCCACCAACGTTGTCCACACAGCGGTCACGCGTGGATGCCACACTAGGTAGTAATGTATGAGCATGCATTCTTCTGCAGGTACACTAACCACGTGCGAAACTAAGAACGACTAGAGAACGACTAGTTGCACTAGAGAGAGACGTGCATATATGTTACCGAAATATCGCTAGTTGTATACATAGGAAGTGTGATGTGAGACGGATAGGACGAGCATACATCATTCCATCTCATCTCATGTGCCTTACTTGTTTTTGCTTGAAAGCAACTAGATTTTTTACTGCATCTATAAGTATACCTGTTAGGTAGTAACATTTTGCATATGAATCCTGTCTGCGGTTTTAAGATGCATTTCAAACTGCGAATAGAATCAACAGAAACTTATTATAAGAACCTAGTAGTACAAGAAATTTCTAACAACTTATGTATAGATTACTTGCTCTGAAAGTGAATACGAGCGAGGTACCAGTTTAGGGCGTGTCTTATATCCATTTTAAAACAAGTATTATATATAAAAGTTGTAGTGGGAAGAATTCAACCAACAAACTTATCTATAATGACCCTTTGGCAAAATACTCTGGGCATTAACTTACAATCATTTAAGTCGAAGCTTAAATCCAGTTAGCAAGTACGAAGTTTAGAAGATGAAGTTCGGGACGTAAACTAAATGGCACATGAATACAAATTACCATATGACCACATTTGGCCTTTGAAACTATCAAATTGATGGGAGCCTTATTCTTCCTGCTACAGATGGCGCAACCCTCGACGCAGCCCTTCGACTTATGTCCTAATTACCAAGAGTCCACAAAAGCTAAAACAACGATACCTCAAGAACAAAAGAAGAGAAAAGCGGGAGAATCTTCCACCGAAGCAGCCTCAGTTCAACATCTGCGACCTGGGATGGTTCTATTAAAAGGATTTGTCAAGCCTGAAGATCAAATCGGGATGGTTAATATGTGTCGACAACTGGGTAAGGGCCCAGGAGGATTTTACAGGCCAAGCCTCAAGAATGGTGCCAAGCTGAACTTATGGATGATGTCCCTGGGAAAGAACTGGGATCCGACGGCACACTCATATGGACCCACGCATCCATTCGATGGAGCACAAGCCCCGACAATACCAGACGCTTTCCAGCTGATTGCTCAAACTGCGAACTCCATTGCAAGTGAGTTTCCTCAGATTAACCCGGACATAAGCATCGTCAACTACTACACCAACTCCGGAAAGCTCGGACTTCACCAAGACAAGGACGAGTCAGAGAGTAGCCTTACCAAAGGTTTACCTTTCATATTCATCTCCATAGGAGACACTGCCGAGTTTTTGTTCGACGACACGAGAGACAAGGACCAAGCGACCAAGATCAACCTCGAATCTGGTGACGTTCTCATACTTGGTGGAGAATCAAGACTATTGTTTCATGGCATTTCCCACGTGAAGACCAACACTGCACCAAGTTGGTTGAAAGAAGAAACAGGCCTTCGTCCTGGACGTATCAATCTTACGTTTAGGCAGTATTAGCTAGATACTAGTTGGTGTGCTAGCAGTCATCGCAAACTTTTGTAATAAGAGGAGGTTGACTCCCATAACTAGTTTCCCATGTATCCAGCTCCTTGCAGTCGGCATGTGTCCAACCCTCCTGCTTAATGTATCTCTGTTTTCAATGGAGCATTTCAAACTCTTGTAGTTCTCACGCTTCATGCTCTTGTCATTCAGGCACTTCAATCTTTGTAATCCATGACACTTTAGTTATTATTACTCTGTTTTTCCGATTCAAATAAATCCGATAAATTATACCTTCGAAAACATTGTGCTATGGCATGTAAGACTCCTTGTTCATGTCTTTCTATAACCTTGTGTATTCGCATATCCCCTGAGGTTGGATGGAAATACTGCTCTTGACGGGGTGTTTACCCGAGCAGTCTATGGTGCCACGACGGAACCTAGGGTCCCGTGTGTACGGCCGTCACTCGGTTCCACTAGGGGCGCGCTGGTATCAAGACGTGCAAAGGCATGACACCGCTACAATTGTGAAACATTCCTACCCAACTTCTAACGCCTTGTTGACCTCTATCCCTCTAATTCATGGAAATAATTTACTCTATTTCCACTGCCGCCTAGTATCGTTTCTTTGCTTTGTTTCACCTTGCCTTTCTTGATTTGTGGGAAGCAATCAACTCTATTTCCACCACTCTATCTTATGATTTCTTCCTTTGTATCTATTGAATCTTATCTCCTAAAGGAGAACTTCAGCATCATCCACTACACTAAGCTTTTGTTCTCGGCTAGTGCTTTCATCGCATTGTCCTTTTCAAGAGTTGCTTCGTTCTTCTTTTGAAATTATCCTCAAAGTTGGGCTCACTAACCTTGGTGTTCTGTTAGTAAGCATAAGCCCTCTGCCTATACTTTTCTTGGTCAGTCTTGATCAATTATATGAAATCATACAAACCATCACCTTATCTAGGTGAATATGTCCTATCCTCTTTCCACGGCATCTTTCTCGAAACAATGAGTAGAATGTGCTATGTATCACCACATCTTACTCTTTGAAGAATGTTCGAATTTAATATCTTATATGTGTACACAGTCCCTATCAAATGAAATGAATGTGTCTCTCAAAAGCACATCCATTGATAACCCTTTGAATCCCAAGAGCCTTCGTGGTTCGGTCTTCCGATTGTGTACACCTTGCTTCAAATTGTTCTAAGACCTATATATTCATCACGTTTCTAAATTTTGGTGTCAAAGTCAGGGAGAAACCCTGTTTCATTATTTGAGTAAATCACTATCATTTTTGCATTGGCCACACCGTCTTTGCGGTTTGTTCATTCGCTCTCGTAAAAACCACGACTTGCCGAGCACCTGGGAAGGACCACCTTAGACGTATTCAAAAGCTTTGTGACTACCTTGTGTTAAAGAGGCACTAACCATTCACGAGCCAGTTAACAAAGCAAATGGATAAAGAATTAAGTGTTGCCATGTATGATAGAAGCACACGAACAACGATGCCCAAAAATTTGCATTTCGCAGTAAGCCGTAGAACCCTGCTTCCTCCAAATCTCAGGACGAGATTTCTTTAAGGGGGGTGGGTTGTGATGCCCCTGTCATCTCAAGCACCTTGACACACAGTTAGACACAAGCTAATGATGAATTAGGGTTTAATCACGCTTTGAGAGTAACAAGGATTAGGTGGAGAAACCACTAAATCAAAATTTTTCTATCCTAATACAAAAAGTCTAGATTTTCAGCTGGTCACCAAACTTCATGCTGAAATTACTTTTGATTTCACTATATGACTTCAAATTCTCCCTTTCTATGAAATGAAATTAAACTTATCACCTTTCAAATGCACCTATTGTGGAAGTGTTTGGACTTCATTTGATACTCCAAAAGTTGGAAACAAGAAAGTCTCTACACAAAGTAAAATTCCTGTTTTACCAAATCTTGGAACACACTTGCATCCATAGTTTAAAATCTGATGGGATTCAGACCAAACTCGTATTATCAAACTTGTAGGTCATTTACTGGGGAACAACTTTGGTAATTAGAGCTTAATCACATATTGAGGTTTAAATGGAGTTTAGGGTCATTTTCTGCCAACCTAGAAAACCAGTTCAACTCTGACCTGTTTAGTAATCTCAATGTTTCTGTAACCTACAACCATTTTCATGCAAAGATCAAATTGAAGGAGTTGTAGGTTATGAAATTCTAAACAATGTTGTCAAGAGGCACTTAGAGAGATAAAGCCCAGAAATATGAGTTTGAATTTTCCCAAGCATTGAAGGTCTCCTGTCCACGACTAGGGCTGCTAGTTAAATGTGAATCTAAATCATATTCCACTTGGATTTTGGTGTTTCTTGTTTTGACAAAGTTGTAGATCTCGGAGAATAGAACATTTCTTCCAATTGGGGCTTTTCCAAATTCGGCCTCTAAATGGGACAAAATAGCGAATTTCAGAACTAGAGAAAACACACTTCCAATTCCCAGTTTCCTTCGGTCACTGACCAGTGGGTCCCACAGGCCAGCGCCCCTGCCGCGCTCAGAACGCAGCCGCCGCATGGGCGCCGGCGAGCGGCCAGTATGCCGCGCCCACGGATCGAGCCCCGGCCGACCGAGCCCGCGCCCTTCTTCACCTGGCCGCAACCACGTCCGGGTTCATTCCCTCGCCCTCCATTTCCTCCCCGCTCCTCCCGCTCTCTCGCGCAGAACGCGGGACGCGCCCGAGCCGCCATGGCCGAGCTTCAGTGAGCTCGTGCCATCGTCTCTGCAAACCTCCATTCGCCCAGCCACCACCCCCACCGCAGTCGCCTTGAGTCCCTCCACCGAAACCCCAAATCCTAGGCCACCGCCGTCGGCCCTAGCCCTCTCCCCACGAGCGCACGCCGTGGCCATGCCATGGCCTAGCCCACGGCGAACTCGCTACGCCGGTCGCCTCGGGCTGCCTCCCCTCTGTCCACCTTGCGCCCCACGCTCGCCTCGCCGTCCTCAACCTCTCCCCCGAGCTCTCGTCCACCGCCGTCGCCTCCTCGACCCTCTTCCGCGCGCGCCGACACACGCCGCACCGGCCGCCACTCACCTCACCGTGGAGACCCCCCGCCGAACCATCCCCACACCTCCACTTCACCACCGCCTCGTGCGCCGTCTCCCCACGGAGCTCTCGCACCCGTCCTTGTCCCCTCCCATCGCCGGAGTCGGCGGATCGACCCCGCGCCGCCGCGGCCTCGCCGCGCGTTCAACCCCCAGTTCACCGTCGCCGCGCCGCCTCCCCTCTCCATCGCCGGCGACGAGATCTACCCCGAGAGGTAGCCCGCGGCCGGGAACACCCTTGGCCGCCGCCTCGGCTCCAAGACACCGCCCCTACGCGCCGGCGCAAGCGCCGAACCGCCGAGCCACGCGCCGTCTCCTCCCCGGCTGAAGGTAGAAGAAGAGGGTAATTTTACCCGAAACCCCCTGCCTTTGTGTGTTTTTGCACACTCCATTTTAAGATTAATGTACTGTGCATTGTGTCTCGCAGATCTTACACGAAGGCCCCTGGAAACTATGGTTATTTATGTTCTGGACCCTAGATGTGAGGTTTTCTATTTAAATGCATTTAAATTGGATATGAGCTTTGGAAAATCATAACAAATCACAAAAAAATCAAAAATGGACAAACTCAGTTGCGTTAGACTCCTCTTGAGTAGATCTACATGATTGGTATGAGGTGAAAGTGTGAAATGTCTATTTGGCCCCTGGTTTATTGCATGCATGATTAATTAGGATAAATGGCAAAAGTGCACTAAATGAACTCCAAATGGCATGAAACTTGGACAGTAGATTTCTTGTGGCATTGTAGCACTATGTGAATTTTTGTAGCCCTAGCACTTACTGTTTAATTACCCTTTTACCCTGAATACATGTGTATGTGCATTATTTAACTTAGAAAGTGGAGACTACATAGAATTTGTTCAAATCGACTCTCTAGCATTTTCCATATATATTAGGTAGGATAAGTATCTCCCTGGTAAAATATGAGCCCCTGCATGTTAAGTTTTAGTGGTGATTTGAAAATAATAAAAGGCTACATGTTAGAAGAGATATTTAGGAAAAGTGGTCATAAAAAATTCTCTGGAAAATATGATAACTTAATATGGGTGCATGGATTCTAGAAAGTATATTTGAGAGGGCGATTTACACTGGTTATATGTACCTCTTAAATTTACCTAGGATTAATATATGGAAAATAGGTGTCCCGTTAAACCTGAGGGGGTGTTTTGTTTACATATGCAATGATAACAAACAATCTAAATTGATGTCTTGCTCATTCATTAGTCCGAGTGTAGTATTGCGTGTCTCAAATTATATGGGTTATGTTTGCTTTATGTCCACGAGGGTGATCTCGTTTAAATGGTTGTCAATCACTTTTCTGCCTAACCATGCAATGACTGTTCAACGTGGTGCTTGATGTTCATATACCTCATCCACTGCATCATGCATGTCCATCATATAATGACGCTTATTTCAGATACGTGATCAAGAAATAAGCACGTGGAACTACTTCAACCAACGGTGATCCAAAAGACCAACTAAGACCCATTCACGACCTGGAGGGCCCATCAGTCGTGCTTGGAAGGAGGAGTTGTCCAAGGGATCAAGGCGTTGCCTGGGGCGAAGCCTGACAACCCGGCAAACTAACAGTAGCTTAGTTTGTTGGTTTTATTAAAGTGAATCAAGGTAGGCAGGACCATGCAAATCCCAGCAAACAAAATTATTTTGAGTTACGCATATGCATTAGGATTGATTGACACCAATTGCATTAGACTTCCCGGCCGCCCTGGCCCTAGCACCTATACTTAGGGTTCGTAGGACGAGTGCCTAGAATGGTTAGGCGCGAGTAGACACGAGTGAGCACTGTCACTCATCTCGTAGGGTTTACATTCAAATGATGAATTCTCATTACTATGAATTTATTATTGCTATGTTATGCTTTCAATTGAGACCGGGCGGAGATATGGGATTACTATGTTGAAAAATGATGTGGATGGTATGGTGGACTCCGCCCGAGTCGCATAAGGCCCGTTCGCTGTTCGCCTGCTGATCGGCATAACATTGCTAGGGTGCTTATCCGGTATCAATGGACCGGTGAAAGTCTTACTTGTGCGGTCTCAAGGAAGGGGCACGTTCCTACCCACTGGTTGAGAGGAAGGTGGCCGCGGAGGCGGGTGTCAAAGGAGGGCAGAACCCAACGTAACCGAGGTACCGCTCCTGCGACAACGCGCTCCGGGAGTCAGGCGGGAGTGGTCATCGAACTTGAGACGGGACAAGTGAAGATGGGGAAAGCATATGTGGAACGCTGGGAGTTAGTAATCATATGCCATCCTAGTGCTTCTAGTTATTCCCGGGTATATAAAAATCGATTCGAATCGCTGATGCTCACCAGGTGTGAGAATGTCAATATCGCACACGGGCAACGTAGAACTGTTTGAGACATGATGTTTTATGGAATTGCTGGTCTGATACTACACAATGGATATATATGCTTTACTTCATGCAAATTATTCACTTTATATTACCAATGACATCCAGGATAAGTATTAGCGGCTGTCAAATCCCGCTATAGCATGACACTAAAACATAGTGGATAATCAAGGCTAAGGACCTACTTGCTAGTAAGCTAAGCTTTGCGTCAGCCGTAAATCCCGTCCATTAAGTCCTACTGAGTAATTAGTACTCAGGGTTTGCCCCCACTTTTGGCTCACAGGTACTGGCGGCATTCGGATAGCTGCTTGAAGAAGGGTAGCACCGGTGGGCTCGGTGCTTCTCGCCTCGTTCGTCTGTATGAAGACTATTTAAGTATTCGGTTTTCGCTGCGAGATGTTTTGGAAACGCTTCCGCATTATATATATAATTTGGACATGTATTTGACTATATACATTCTTGGTTTGTAAACTAAGTCTATCTAATCTATATTTCAACTGCCTGTGATGATGTAACTGTTGTGGCTCCATCGAGAATCGGATGTGTTTGATGTCGGTTCCTTTGGGAAATGGTGTTATCGAGAGCCGAAGGCCTCTCGACGGACGACCGGGTTTAGTACGGTCTAAGTACATTGCAAGCTAATGGTGGCAGGAGTACTTAGTCCGTATTAAATCGGCGGTTCTGCCATAGAACTCCTGTACAATGGTCGTTCCATCTCTCAACCGCCCAAGGCGAGGTAAGCAAAAAGATGCACCACATGTAGTACACAAGGTGAGCTTCAATTATTTCACTTCTCAAAACAAAAGCATGAGTGTTGAGTCACATATAAGAATTTCTCTTCATCTTCGATATTGCAGCAACTCCTGATCCACTCTCAGTCTTATCTTTGCTCGAGGACGAGCAAAAGTTTAAGCTTGGGGGATGTTGACGGTCGTAATCTCACGATATCTACCATCAATTACCAACCAAATGGAGCTTTGCAAGTGAATAAATATGTACTAACCCCTCTACTAATGAGTTCCACAAGTTTTGTATGAATATTTGGATGCAGGTACCAAAATGCACATAAAACAGATGAAAACATGCCAAGGACCAAATATGTGGCACACTGGCCAAAGTGGCCAGGTCGACCGACCCCACCACTAGGTTGGCCGACCAAGGGTCAGGCCTGCCTAGTGCAGCCAGGTCGGCCAACCAGGGGACTGGCCGCCCGACCCACTGACAGGGTCGGCCGGCCCCTGGCCAGGCCGGCCAACCTTCCAAGTGTTCCACTTGCCACATCATTGACCCACATTTCGAAGAAAACACAAGTGCACTCAAATCCAATCACAAGACCAAGCATCCAATGTATCCAAAGACCGAAAATGCACCAAGTCACGGATCCACAACGTCAACAATCCAAGGAAAGAGCAAAGTGGCCAATGCAGGGCTGACACGTGGCCGCCCGACCTCCTACAAGGTCGGCCGACCTACCCTCGGAGGCATTTTACACGTGCAACAACCGTACTAACCGCCAACCGCCATGGGGACGCAAGATCAAGCCATTGGAGTGAAAAGGCGGTGGATCGAGTGGTCGCCTGACCTCGGGTTAGGTCGGCCGACCTCCCCCTAGGTCGGTCGACCACTGACCTAGGCCTCCCACCGACCTAAGCCTCCTATAAGTACCCCCCTCTCATATGGGACTATAAATAGGCCTGTAGAGCTTATCTGTAAAGGTGTGGAGACGTTGAGAGCCATATTCTACCTTAGAGAGTGTCATTTTCCACATCTTAGTAGTTATGATAGTCCTGAGAGTAGAGTGAGTCAAGCTTTGCCTCGAAGTTCTCAGAGATTCTTCTGAGTCTGCGGTAACAGCTCTTGTATCTTTTGTACTCAATCTTCAATATAATTCAGTTATATCTTACTTTACTTGTATCTCTTGCAAGTGTGGTGTACCCTTTATTTTGCATACTTGCTAGGCTTAGACTTGTGGTTATCTTAGTTAGTCAAGTCCCGTGATTCTTGCCGGTGCTATAATCCAACCTGTACGCCAGGCTCTGGTTAGGTCCTCTCCTCTGATCAAGGACAATCTATTGTTACTCAAGCTTCGCTTGAGTACGTTTATAGTGTGCCAGCCTATCCACGCAGATTTGCTTGGTGGCCACTCGGTGACAGCGTGTAGTGTGCCTGTGTAGTCCAGGCCCGTTCGTTCGGTAGGCCCATAGGCGTTAGCCGGGTCTCCTTCGGTTGTCTACTATCTACCCCCTGACTCCTCGAGGCGCCGGAATTTCGCTCGACGCAAGACCCTGACTTGCTGCTTGAGTTTCTTAGTTAACCACGACATAGTCTTTGCAGCCGAATAGAATATAGTTTGGGAACTTTATCTCACTCGTTGTCCTCCCAGGCAACTATACCTTTCTACATGTATCTTAGGTGTTTCATTTACTTCTTTCCACCATACACCTATCCGTTTACCAGACTTACCCCTGTCTAGTGACTAGCTGGTATATTTATATAAGTACGGTTCATTCGATTTGATTTTATTCAATTATACTCTCTCCCTGTGGATAAAAATATGATACTCGGAATACTCTGGGTGAAAAGCTACAGCGGTCTCCGTGCGCTTGCGGAGTAAAATCTTATAAGGCTAAGTGACGCCAACAAGCATCGACGCGGATGGGCTGCTTTGTTGCAGGATCCTCCCCCAGGTAGATGACGAACGGGTTGGCGAAGGAAACCCGTTTGGTAGAAAACTTCTTCTTAGGGTGCCATACTTGGTGCCTAGAGCCTGCGCGCCTCGTCCCCAAGCTTGCTGTGGGGGAACCAGAGGGTGACGCCGGAAAGGGGTAGCACGGTTGCAGGAGCCCTGGTGCCAGCTGGAGGAGTAGCAGTCCTCCACCTCGCCCTGGCAGTGAGACACCCACTCCCACACCGAGCTGCTGTGGTGACGGCAGTGGCCGCGGTCGAAGTAGTCATCATCGTTGTCATTACGGTGCCTGTGGTGTGGATCGCGCACTTCCAGACGACCACACTCCTTGCGTTCTCCAAGGTGGTCTGGCACACCCCTAGTGCCACTCGAACTCGCGGCGTTGCTTCCGGCCAGGACCAGAGCCGCCACCCTGACCACCTCCAAGTAGGGAAGCACCCTGTTGGAAAGTCCAAGCTTGACGCCCGTCGGTTGCTCCAGCGTCACCACAAACCTCCGATCTACGTCTGCATCAGGGTCAGTACCAAATCTCATGAGGAATCTTACTTGGGTCAGTAGACCATTCCCACAAGTCAAAAGTGCGGGTTCGCTTGCGATGCATGGTCTTCTCGTCTAGGAGGTAGATGGCACAATGGGGCCCATTGATTTGGGCAGCGATGTCTTCTTTCCAGGCATGCACTGCTTGGTCCACTCATCAAAGGAGAATACCCAGCCACGGTGATTGAGACGGCCGTGGAGCAACACCCTTCTCTGGTCTTCATGCTCGTCGAAGATGATGAAGTACTGCTTTGGGTGGTGCTTCAACACCTTCTTCTTGCTTCTCCTGATTCCAGCTTCTCAGAAAGGGCCTCGATGACGTGCTTGGGATCGGAGTCATGGTTGTTGCCATCACGCGAGCAGACAACTGCCTTGCCCACCAAACTGTCCTGCTCAAGCTCGATCTCCCTGTTCGCTGACACCGCACAGTCCACATGTCTGGGACGAGAGTGGGGGTCTCCAGGATGGGTTGCCATGGTAGGGTGACTAGGGGAGGATTTGTGCTGAGGCTCAATGTTAGTTGCTGTAGTGGAGCACTTTCAGATTGCTTGATTTATAGGATGGGCAGCCGGAAGATTGATGTCCATCTTTGAGGCATCTCCAGCATTTAGTAGGTCTGTTACACACAGCCGCTCTGTGGTTGGTGGCCAGGCAATTGCAGCATTTACCCTGAGTTTCAAAATTTTCTCTTCCTCACCTCCTGCTCTCTCTTGGAGATGGGTCTCTGCGGGCTGGGAGTGGTGAGAGGGGGCTTGCCTTTCCTTCACCAGAAGGGAGGCCAGGCCCTCTCCCAGCCAACGTCATCGTCATCTTCAATGCCACTACATTCCTTCCTCGGAGTACTTAGGATTCTAGGACTCAGATCCCCTATGGGTGGATGGATCGCCGACCGATTGCTAGAACACGCGTGCCCTGGGAACCGCTCCACATTGACTCCATGGGTTGAATACACGGGGGAATCTGTGTAACCTTGGCTCGTCTCTGTATGAGGACGCCGACCAGCCATCTACTTTGGGGAAGGAGGACTTGATTGAGCTTCATCTGCCTTCCATTTCGCTTTCTCTTCTCGATTGTGTTTGGTCTTGATTTGTTTTGCTTCAAGGCTCTGACGCACGGTGAGGGGATCTGACCGGTGGATGGAAGCACTGTCCCAGTGTGAGGGCGACGGAGCAGATCTTTGAGGAGTGGATCCGACAGAGAGGCATTGATTTTGGCTTGGCGCATATCTTGCGTGAGTGGATCCGACGGAGCAACATTGAAGCCGGCAGGGCAAGGTTGCTGCAGGGGCTGCTGACGCTGTGTGCTTTCCTCAAAGCTCCGGGGGAACGCAAAGAGCTGAGAGGCAAAATCTTCAAGAAACGGGATACTGCCCATTGAATCCGCCTGCTGAGGATCCAGCGAAGCGATGGGGTGGATGGTTGATGTAGCAAGGGGGGCGTGGATCTGGCCGGGATTTGGTCAGTAATGGCAGCAGCGAGGCTGTTCGGGATGGCGTCGGCGGTGGGGGTGGCCGGGGTGGCTGCGGCAGCGGGGGTGGCCGGGATTGCTGCGGCGGCTGGTGATGGCCAGGAAGGCAGCGGTGGGGGAGGGGGAGGTCGCCCCATCCTCTCCTCCAAAGTCTGTAGTCATCTGAACATGTTTCGTCCAGTCACTAGAACTAACTTTTGGCAGTCCGGTTAGTACGTCATCTCGCTGGTTTGATCTTCTGCTGCAATAACTATCTGGTCCATATATACAGGTGGAGCGGAGTGTCCGATCAGTTCAACTTAACTAGACTTTCATTTTAGGCATTCTCCATTGATTGGCTGAGTGACTATTCAGTCCTTATAATCATCTAGACTTTGGGCTGTCAGTCCTCACCAATGGCGGATCTATGATCACGTAGCCGGGGCTAGCTAATTAGTTTTCTTCCCATTTTTCTTCATATTTTCCTTATTTCTCTTCTTATACCTCTATTTTCCCATCTATCTTCATTAAAGATGTCCATAAATCCTAGGGAGGCTAAGGAGAGGCTTTATTGTCTGCACCGGGGTACTTGGGCTAGCTATAGCCCTGGCCACCTCGGTGCTGGATCCGCCCCTGTCCTTCACAGTTTTTGGGAGCTTTCTTGGCATTGTATCTCTTAATGTTTTAGGTGTCTTTGTATCTTGATCAATAATTTGAGATGTTTATTCCCAGCTCCATCAATTTCATCCTAAGACTTAAATAAATATACGAGCAAGACACATTAGTATAAAATACTATGATTTTCTTTGCACCTTGCTCTTCTTCATTTCTACCCATTACTCTGCTATCAACCTGGTCTTGTACATATAACCGGGATCTTAGCCGCCAAATCTGTGTATAGGCTCTGTTTAGAGTCCAGGCTCTAATTAGTCGTGATTTCCAATATTGTTCTCCTGCTGTTACAAATTTTGTTGCGTCAGTTTGGACGTACTAAAGACCTATACTTATATGGAATAATACGAAGATGCCTCTGCTCTTGCTAATTAAAGTATTTCTGAACGACTATAAATAGAGCAAGCGAGTTGTAGTCTATGTGCTGTACTTAGCTTTAGCTTTAACACTGCCACCACACACCATGGCTTCCTCCGTTTCTTCTTGTCTGATCTTCTTTTGCCTGTTTCTTCTTGCTCAACATGGCGCCTCCTACCATACAAGCTACACGATTGGGTCCAGGCAATTTTTTGTCAGGTCGTCGTCATCTGTACAGCCACAGGCCTCCGAGGCGCCAGCGTCCTGCTCGTCTATCCCATCCGGTACGGTCTATGCATATAGCTTTATGTCCGATCCGCAAGGTTTTTTTCTGTTATTAGGTGTGAGCTAAAACTTTAATGTACAGGGCTGGGCAGCAACAAGATGCCGGTAGTGCACCGGTTGAGCCCATGTTCTCGTGTGCACGGCACAGGTGCGTCCGTAACGTTGACGGATATATCGCGTCGTGACCACAGCCGCATTCGTTCCCTCTTCGCGGCGCGGTCATCTGGCATCATGGCCGACGGCGGCGCCCCAGCGCCGGCTCCGGCTCCGGCGCCGGCATCCGGCGGCATCACCATCCCCACCAACAGCACGTCAGAGCCCGCGTTACCAGGTGTGCAGGACTACGACGTGCTCATTGGCTACGGCACACCGGTGCAGCAGTTGCCGGTGTTCCTGGACACCAGCCTCGGCATCTCTCTGCTCAGGTGCAAGCCGTGCCTCTCCGGGGCGACGAACTGCGACCCGGCGTTCGACTCGTCTCGCTCCTCCACGTTCACCCATGTCCCATGCGGCTCGCCGGAGTGCCCCAGCAACTGCTCGGGCTCCGTCTGCCCGCTGCCGGGTTCCCCGATGATCCACGGCTTAAGGGGCTCAGTGGCCCTGGACGTGCTCACTCTAACACCATCGACAGGCATCCACGATTTCAGGTTCGGCTGCGTGGAGGTAGACGGTCCTGCTGACATGCCCGAGGCGGGCACCGTCGACCTCAGCCGCGACAGCCACTCACTGGCGTCGCGGCTCTCGCCGCCGGGAGCGCCTGTCTTCTCCTACTGCCTGCCGCTGTCCCCGAGCTCTCCCGGTTTCCTTTCCGTCGGCGCCACCGTCAGGGCCCAACGCCCAGGGGGTGCTCCCATGGCGCATGCCCCGCTGGTGCAAAACCCCGAGTACGCCACCATGTACTTCATCGACCTCGTCGGCATGAGCCTTGCGGGCAAGGACCTCCTGATCCCGCCGGGCACGTTCACCGCCAACGGCACGGCTCTGGACGTGGCCACAGCGTTCACGCACCTCGACCCGGCCGCGTACGCGCCGCTGCGCGACGCGTTCAGGAAGGAGATGTCGGGGTACCCAGTGGCGCCGGGGTCCGGTGAGCTGGGCCTGGACACGTGCTACAACTTCACCGGCCTGAACGAAGTCACCATACCGCTCATCCAGCTTAAGTTCGGGAACGGAGAGAGCCTGATCCTGCACATGGACCAGATGCTTTACTACGAGAATCCGGCTGTTGCTCCCTTCACCGTCACCTGCCTCGCCTTCGCCGCGTTGGAGGCCGACGATCCGTTCAACGTCATTGGCACAAGTGCGCAGACGTCGACGGAGGTGGTGTACGATGTGTCCGCAGGAACGGTTGGGTTCATCCCAAGAAGCTGCTAATTGCTGGTCCCGACTCCGGAGGAGGAGCTCATAACATAACAATAACAATATATGCATATGCATGGATCATCTAGAGCTCGGACAGTTACAAGATTCTTCTCCATCGGGGGAGTCTAAATAGTTGTGCACCTTTTGGTGTCAACTTTTATGGCTTTTTTCTTTCTTTTTTTTTTGTGTAACTGCGCATTCCCCTATGGGTTATAATCTATTATATTAATAAAGGAGTGTTAAAAAAAGCCACCACGTTCGCCGAGAGAGTCAAGAAATTCCCACGTTAATCAGAAAAAAGAAAAATTCTCCACCATTGGATTTTATGAAGATCTAATGGACTACGTTCAATTCAAAATTATACCACGCAAAGAAATAAATCTTCATATGGTACGGTCCATAATATAGTAAGTGTTCCATTTGACATAAAAAAAGAAAGATTTGTACAGATCTAAATTCAATACATCAATACAATAGACTATGCTAGATACGTTTTCTATGTGTTTTCCGAAAGAAAAAATAATATATCATTTATGTTATCCAAAAGAATCCAAAAGAAGTAGTGCGTACCATATCTTTGTCCGATACGTATTTATAATCGTAAAGAAAAAAACCACTACACTTTACATTGAGGAGACATATACTCTCACGTTTATTTTGGTCTCCCGGCAAAAAAAGAATAAACTATTCTGACTTGAAGAGAGATGAGAGCACTCTTCCACGTTCTAACTCTTTTTTTGTTTGATTGGAAAAATATATCTACCACGTTCCAACTCGAATGTGTAATATACATGTAATTGAACCTGCGATTCTGCGTGCTGCCATTAGTGGCCTCCAAAAAAACAAAAGGAATTTAGAAATACAATATATACGCAAATGGTGGCTGCTAAAAAATGCACATACATTTTTTTTAACCAACGCACATACACTCGCTCCTAAGAATATACACATAAATCTATTATATTAATAAGGGAGTGTTAAAAAAAGCCACCACGTTCGCCGAGAGAGTCAAGAAATTCCCACGTTAATCAGAAAAAAGAAAAATTCTCCACCATTGGATTTTATGAAGATCTAATGGACTACGTTCAATTCAAAATTATACCACGCAAAGAAATAAATCTTCATATCGTACGGTCCATAATATAGTAAGTGTTCCATTTGACATAAAAAAAGAAAGATTTGTACAGATCTAAATTCAATACATCAATACAATAGACTATGCTAGATACGTTTTCTATGTGTTTTCCGAAAGAAAAAATAATATATCATTTATGTTATCCAAAAGAATCCAAAAGAAGTAGTGCGTACCATATCTTTGTCCGAACTTATAATCGTAAAGAAAAAAACCACTACACTTTACATTGAGGAGACATATACTCTCACGTTTATTTTGGTCTCCCGGGAAAAAAAGAATAAACTATTCTGACTTGAAGAGAGATGAGAGCACTCTTCCACGTTCTAACTTTTTTTTTGTTTGACTGGAAAAATATATCTACCACGTTCCAACTCGAATGTGTAATATACATGTAATTGAACCTGCGATTCTGCGTGCTGCCATTAGTGGCCTCCAAAAAAACAAAAAGAATTTAGAAATACAATATATACGCAAATGGTGGCTGCTAAAAAATGCACATACATTTTTTTTAACCAACGCACATACACTCGCTCCTAAGAATATACACATAAATGCCCTACATACCATATCTCTACGAGCACATTCGAGAGACCGAACTAGCGAAGCGTAGAAATTACCATGTAAATAAAAAATATACGCATATAACTGTTTATGTTAAACTAGAAGAGTTTATTATATCAAATATAACTAATAAAAAGATAGATACCTAATTTTTATGATCATTCAGCGTTCTAGATTATATTCCTACCATTTTATTAGAGAGTGCTAAATAAAGCCACTACATGCACTAAGAGTGCTTAGAAAAAATACAACTAAAGAAGAAAAAAATATATACTGTTATGATTTCTAATTGTCTATATTAATCTAAGTATTCCAAATTAAATAAAACTAATAACAATAAAAACTGTGCAAAAAGAAGAAAAATATCTCCACCATCTATGTCTATTATCTTATTAAGGAAGTGTTAAAAAAGTTGCCATATTCGCCGATAGGGTCAAGGAATTAACACATTAAGTATGAGTGAAATGAATCTACACAAGACAAGATTTTATAAGCATCTAATATTTTGTAGCAAATAGTACCTAAAAGGATGAAATATGCAAACTATTATTACAATTAATTTAACACAAATATTTTATATCAAATAACTAAAGCAATTTTTTTTCAAAATACAAAGTTATCCACTATTTATCTTAATAAGGGAGCGTTAAATATGCCACTATGATAATAAATATATTTAGCTATATTTTAAATACATCTCATGATCTATTTTAAAGTAAATATTTTATAAAAATATAGTAAAAAATATCTACATTATCGATTATACTGATCATATGGTAGTCTAGATTACTCCAAATTATATCAGATCTAACAAATAAAAAGCAAATTTCACAAAAGAGGTGATAAAAATCTCTATTGTTGTGCATTCTTTAACAAATCTTCAAAATTACCATGTTAACCCATAAAAGAGATAATTCAATGGGCTGATACAGTGGAGCCAAAATTAATAATGTGAAAATTTATTAGTCACATGATTTTAAACATGATTTGCTTGCCGATAAAAAATACTATATATTACAGTTCAAAGATAATGAGTAAAAATTGTTGGGTCCAGGGGAAAGGAACTATTCCCATTCTCCATAGGGAAAAAATTAGCTAACCAGTCATATATTTGTGTTATAAAAATATTATTACCTTCATTCACAAATGTATGATGCTGTTAGTTTTTTTAACAATTTTAATCCTTTGCCTTATTTTAAAAATTTATTCAAAATGTGAAAATGTGAATCATACTTAAACTACCTTTAGTAATAAATAAATCAAATGACAGCAAAATAACTGAAAACTTATTATGTTTTTTAAATTAGATGAATACTAGATGCTTTGAAAAAAAGTTCAACCACCTCATACATTTATAGACAGAGGGAGTATTAGCATTATCTCATATGAACATTGAATTTTATGAACAACTAATGACCTATATTAAATCATATATCAAAATAAAGATCTACACTAATGTTTGTCACTGACATACATTCCACCTCCTCTTTCATTCTGGAACATCATGACTCGCTCACCAATTCATGATGTCGTTGATCCATAGGAGGTAGCAAAAGCCGTAAGGTAATACAAGGTCCCCCGATGAAAGGGTTTGAGGTAAACAGAGAAATAGAGATAGGTGGTCGGTAGAGCTGGTGAACAAAGAAATTAGATAACTATCTATAAATAATGTATGTTATCAAGTTTGTCTTTGGCACAATTCAATATACTCACATAACTATGTTTCTACTGATGTGTTCCAGATGTCCACTTAGGACCAAAGATAGTTTGGTAAATGTATTTTCATATGATAGAATTTTTAGATTAAAATAAAAAAGGACCCCATAATATCTTGATGCTTTGACCCACAACTGCTTCTAGACAATTCTGGATTAACCACATTCAGACGTGTTAAGATGAGAGTTGTATAGCTACTTTGCGCCAGGAGGGGACTCCATTTTAAATTTGAGTATTGTAAGGCTGGTGTGATCTTAAACAATGTTTATTGAGGACTCAAACATGCAAAGATTTTTTGAACCGGATATGAGAACATTTAGAATGAATCCCATTTGTTGGCATAAGTCAATTTGTTGGGCAAAAATATTCTTCTTACGAACAAACTATGTGGATTTTTTTCATGTGCCACAGTGATGACCCATGCTACTTCGCCTCACCCTGTAGAATTGTCTCCAAGTTGTCCCTACTGCTAGATCCATGACCATTGGCCTCCCTCGCTAACCTCTCCATTTCTAAGATCATCTACCACTGACACCGTCACACATTGTAAATCCTGTGCAGTCTATGACCTATTGCCTCAGCACTCTACCCGCACGCCCAACTCCTTGACTGAATCAACATCTTCCACCACACAACGATACCACCATTGAGGTGGCAATCATCAATAAGGCGGACCTGAACAAACCACGTATGTCAGAGCCAAAGAGAAGTGTAATGTTGTTTGTGGGCTAGGATTGATTTCAATAACAATCAAATCTTGACAAACCACAATCCCTTAAAAAACTACTGATCCAGATACACCAACATATTTAAGAGTATGTCAGTTAACCTTATAGATTATATAATTTAATTTATATGATATTGAGTGGCTAACAAACACCTAAACTTAGGAGTATGTACCTTATACAAAATTAGGGGGACAGATTATGACAAATACAAGGTGTATTGTTGATTTGTAAATAGAGAAAAGACAACATAAAAATGTTAAATAAGAATAATCAAACAAAATTAATTTCAAATAAAACCAAAACACCAATGGAAAAACTAGATACCGCTCTATTTGCGCGGACCACTTTTCTAGTTTATTAATAAATAAAATGTTTAAATTGCAGTAAGTTCTCTAGCCATCTTATAATAGATGTGAAAAAAACCGATGCTTTTGCCCTACGTATAACCATGGTGAATTCATTTCTAACGACAATTGTATACGACCATATTAACCGATGCAGACTGGCCTTCAAAAATTACTGAATTTCTTGTCAGCCATATGCTCCAGGTCGTGAGGACAATGATCTCCTTACAGAAACACGTGTTCATCTACCTCTTGATATGAACATCCAATTTTTCTGCACGTGTGAATGTCTTCGGTTGACCCCCCACAATGGATATAGGATAAATCTCTCCCTGTTTTCGATTCCCTCCAATGCATGTGCAACCGCACAAGCTTTAAAGGAGTTTTGTCATATGCAACCTAGCACTAGAGGGTCCTATGGCCATTCAGCATCACTAAAATGCATATACATATGTGCTACTGTAAGATCTGAGTTTGTTCTCTTAGATGTATAATGTGTATACAGAAGCAATAGCTTGCTCGGATGGTCCGGAGTGATAGAACATTTTTAAGTCTGTCTAGGTAGCAATCGATTGACTATCAATCGATATTTTTTTTATCGTTACATCGCGATCCAATGGTTCAGATTTTACTCCACTCTCTTCTTCCATCCGCTAACTAATTATGATGATACGTTGTAATTACGGTGGTGAAATACTGTAATTATGGTGACGATACACTATAATTACGATAGCGATACACTGTAATTATGGTGGTCATAAACTGTAATTTCCGTCCATCCGATTCAGATCCGACGGCGCATAAGAAATCGATTGACCAAACATACAAACAATCTATTGACGTATAGCTTTTCTTTTTTTAATTCCGTTCTTGCTTGGCTACAAGAGTCAGGTGAGCTCTTAGTTTTAGATTTAGTTTTTATAGCAAAAGATTTGTGCAGTGTTACGTGGCAAAACAATATAGAGTTGTCCAAAATTTGTGGCAAGAATATTTTATCGCTAATACATTAAGCATGTGTTTGGTTCAGAGACATAGTAGGATGGGATAGTTCTGTTCTGGGTTCTAGGGATGTGATAGTCCCATATCAGTGTTTGGTTGAGAGGGATGGTTTCATCCCTATTTTTCGTTTGGTTAGAAGGATTGGGTTCCACTGTAGATAACACCGTGAGCCCCCGTCGGTGGGACCCACCTGTCATCCTCATATATATCCCTTCTTCCCCACACCGCCCCTCTGCTCGCGTTGCGGTGCCTCTTCCTCGCGCCGCTGGCGGCGGTTCTCGCCGTCTCGCCCCTGCCTCCACTCTTCCCCGCGCCGCCGGCGGCGGTCCTCGCCATCTCGCCCCGGCCTCCACTTTTCCTCGCGCCGCCACCTGCAGTCCTCGTCCCGCCGCCACTCTTCCTGCGTGCGCGGCCGCCAGCGCTCCTCCAGCCATGGCCGTCGACGTTCCTCCTCCAACCGCGGCCGCCACGCTCCTGCTTCCGCTGCGGCATCTCTGCCCTCGTCGTGCCGCCGCCGCGGGATGCGCCGCCCTCTTGACCGTCGGCGCCGTGGCTTCTCCGCTCTGCTGCCGGCGCCACCTCCCCGCGTCGCACGGTCTCCGCTCCGCTGCCGGCGCCACCTCTCCGCCGTCGTCGCGCCTCGCCGTAGCTCCACCGCGGCTCGCCTCCGCACCGCGGCCTGCCTCGCCCAAGCGACGGGGGATGTCCCCGTCCGCCCGATTCGGAGGGGTGGGGGCGTCCCGCATCTAGAGGGAATATTCCCTCCAGGGGACCATCCCATCCTCCACAAACCCCAACCAAACACCAGGTAAAAGCGGACCATCCTATCCCATCCCCAATCACCCCCTCAACCAAACAGACGGTAAGAGATCAAAGTAGGTAAAGTTAACGTCTGCACCATCTGTCGGGGGCAAAACAGGGTAAGAGGAGAAATAGATAGAAGAAACACAATAGAAATAAAATAGACGGCATATGACACGAAATAGCATGATTCGTGGACAGCCCACTGCCCGGCCACCTATTTGTCTTACAACTTGGTTGCAGTCTTGCGAGACGAGCCGAATTGTGAAGTATCCACCACCTTGCCTATGAGAGGCATCGAGTCTATGTGTTTAGCCAAAGCTCTTCTTATTCGATACGACTTAGAGAGCATCTGAGAGACCCAAGGAAGTCCCCACTTGTGAGTAGACGAGAGCCGAGTACATTTAGAGTGACCTGAGGGATTAGCCCTTGAAATAGGTCACCTTAATTATCAATTTTGATCTTTTTGGGGATTAAGACCTTAGGACTTGCGCGGCCTAACCAAGAGTGAGGCCTTGCGTGAAGCTTAAATGGGGATTAGGGGAAAGCTTGCTCGCCTTCTGCTCTTCTTGTAACCTTGATAAAAGAAATCTCCATGACTCCACTATGTCGCCATGGTCGCCACCATCATCAATGACTTTGCATGCTTTACTCAAGTCTTTAGCTTCCTATCCGTGACTCCACTATATCGCCATCGTCACCAGCGTCGACACTCTCCTCCATAGGCCTAGCCTCCTGCACTATCGTTCACATCAACCACCGCAGGGACACCCTATTAGAAAACAAGCATGCGAAAACGCTTATGGATCTATCGACATAACCATGCACAATCACAGACGATTTCGGAGGCACGATATTTGTTAACGAGGTTCAGCCGAAACCTATATCCCTAGAGCATGGACGTTCATCCCCATTATTAGATAGCTATGCTGGCATCCGGGTATACCGCGGCAACGCCGCACCTCCAAATCAAACCATCATTCGTTTTACGGTTACACAGGATCGGCCTCATATTTAAGCCCCTAGAAATAGAGTTGGACTAGAACTTTACCTAGACCCTAATTATAACTCAAATCCTATTATAACTAAAATATACACATATTCGACACAAACTTTAACACACCCTATCCCCAGGCTTGCCGTCTTCTGTGAGGCGTGAGCCCTCCGCTGGGCACTACGCCTCCAGCTCGGGCTTCTCCCTCAAGCCTATTTCTAGCTTCTTCGTTGTTGCCGTGGCCGGCCAATATCAAGGTGGTCCTTGCCGCTGGCAACTAGGCAGCCGAGAATGTGATGGTGAGGTTCGAGGAGTGTCAAATCTCCAATAAAAAAATGCAAACAACCCATTCTATTCGAGGATAATGATTCCCCATGGGTGTGGATCCAAAGGATGCTTTCAAAACTAAAGATACTAATACTTATTCTTAACAAAACAATTCATAGGTAATGCTTGAGAACGTTATCCCTATGATTCAGAATAATGTTGATTGTACTGCATCAAGAATACTCTGACACGCCACCAACGCCATCCTCATTTATTGGCTGACATCACCAAATTGTCTATCCCACCTTTTATTTTAAACTTCTTTGTGTAGAGAATATCTTTTGCACTTCTTTTTACACAACCTAGCGACTAATAGCTTTACTGGTGCATAGGCACAACTCCATGCATCAATGATGATGTCACGGAGGACTCAACGTCATCAGAGGATACACTACGTGGAATCGTGCATGCACCCTGCTTGCACAGATCACATCCGTCTTGCATTGCGCTGTAGATTTTTTAAGCATAACGTCATGACAAAAAGAAACAAAAGAACATAGTACTTCGCCGGTCCATCGATTGCCCCGTCGTCTTATTCTGATTACCATCGGGTAGATTGACAGATATATGCCTTGTTGGCAACACGCGTCTGCATTCTTTGTTTCTTCAGCCATTTGTTTCTACTTGATCGTCCCCTCCAAAGTTCTTGTCCTTGCGAGGCGTGTACATTTAAGGGGAGGCCGATCACGAGAGTAACCCAATCAGAGTGCTGCAGAGACGACGCACACAATGGCGTCCCAACGGTGCCTCGTGCGCCTGCTGCTGCTCTGCCTTCTCTGTGGAGCTGCTCTCGCGGCGAAGCGGCGCTACCTCACCGCCACTATGGACGAACTGCTTAGCTACAAGGCCCACGTCGACTGCCCTCCCACCAAGGAGTCAGGTATAAATCAAGAACCACAACACCATTTCTCGTGCTCAAATATAGTGTTTGTTCTTTAATCTTTATTAAGCACTGTAACACCGGCCTTGCGTTGTCGTCAGCATGTAGCATACTAGCAGCATATGTCAGCGCTACACGTGACCACCTGCGAGGCCCACAAGAGAAATAGTGCTGTTTATTGTGTTTCGAGGGGCAAAAATTGTCCCTACGATGCTTGAACAGGAGAGATACCATCTATAGTATTTCTAAAGAAAACAATACGTATTAATTAATTAATTAGTACAATACACAGTAAAATGGTGAGGAATCCTGAAAATTCTAAAAACGTAAAAGAAATATCTGGGTACCAAATGGATAATAGGAGTATCTTATTATCATTAACAATAATAGTCGTTGGATCCAAATTACTTTAAAATTACCTATTTCTGTAATAATGAAAAGCAACATACAATAACTCTGCGTCTAAATCCAAATTGACATCATAAAAGAAAATCAGAGTGGCCCATAAATTAATATTTAAATTGCCCACCTTCGTTAACATTTGAAAGATAAGTAACCGCACCTATTTCATTATTAAAATGAACTTAAATAACCCCTTATGTCTATGTCTAAAACCAGCAATCCCCTAGGTCTCTCTAGGCCCTTACTAGCCCCTAGGCGTACCCTAACTAATTGGATTTTGATCTAATTTTTTGTCTAGGCTTTATGACCGCCTAGCCTCTAACTAACCCACAAGCAAAGCTAGCTCCCAAAAGAGGACGGTGCACATTAAAGTAATTTATACAATTTTCAGTCAAACAAACGGTGAATTCAAAAAAATTGCTAGTAAATTCTTACTATTCGCCATGGTCCCTGTGCACCAAGGTCATAACTGCACCTGGCGTTGCCTCTGACTAGGCCTATTTAGGTGACCTATTCCAGCTCAACTGTTTGGTGGAGCCTAGATTTCTTTGGTGTTTCATGCTTTCCAGATCTACTCCTACCAAACTGGTGCGGCTTGGTGGTTTGGGGGAGTCCCTAGCTGGTTATCATCTCTTAAGTAATTGATAATATTATGATATTATATAACTAATTAAACTTTATTTCTTATCTTGTAGATAAAAACAAAGAAATTTAATAGAATAGATGTGGATCCACTCAATAATTTTGTCTATATATATGTCATGACTGTACAGTAATTAGTAAATAAGCAAAATTATTTGTATTTTAGTTTGCTCGCTTATCCCCACAGTCCTCCTAAGCCTAGGCCCAATCTCACCGTCCGCCTAGCGCCTAACGACTACGGTAACCAGCCTTATCTAACATACCCACATATGCTTTTATGAAAAACACCATAAAGTTCACTAGTAAATGCTTCTGATTTACTCAAATCTAACACCATTAATATGCCAAAAGAACTTTACTCAAAATATAACACACGGTACATGCAAGCATGGAAAATTACATATTTTCATAGTTTAGCTGGGAACTCCATATTTTATAAATGTATAATGCTCAACTAATAATTAATTCTTTGGTAGAAAATTCAACATCTTGTGTGCTATGGTCCAAGATAAATCTCTTGGTTACGCCATTTAGTAAATAAGGGTGTTGCCTAGGGCCTAGAATTTGTACTTTTAGAGAGTAAATAAGTATCTTTAATGATTAAAAAAGTTAGAACAAATTAAATAAAACTGTTTTAGTTAGGCAAATACTCAAGATCTAAAAGCCAATGTTGTCGTATATATTAAAAAATCACGAAAGTATGCAATATTATCGGATTAAAAAAACCATATAGAACTGACTTTCAACTTATATAATGCGTATAACCTGCTTGCATTTGAATATAACTGACTGAAAATTCATGCTCTACAATCGGCTATGTAGTCCTACCTCTGTTCACAAATCTATGATGCAATTGATTTTTATCTACAATTTTAGTTCTTCACCAAATTAAAAACTTCAAATATGTGAAAATATGAATCATACTTAAACTATTTTCAGTAATATATAAATGATAAATCTGATAAAATAAACAATTACTTATTAATTTTTTGAATAATATAAGCGATCAAAGTTTTTTAAAACCAAAGGCTTCATATATACTCACGTACAATGCATCACTGCTTACAGAGATGCTTAAAGAGAGAGAAATGCTAAGCACCATCTAAAAATCCAATTGCTACAATGCAAGGGAGGTGCTTATATACATCTAACTACCTCATTAGCACTCATTAAGCACCAATGCTTAAGTAAGCACCTCATACACCTTCTAAGCACCTGGTGCTAGAAAATAAACCGGTTTTTATTGCTAAGCACCTTTTATAAGCATCCCATTGTACATGCTCTTAATGGAGCTAGTCCGTCTCATTACTCTATTTACTGCATGCAAATGATCCACAGTGACCACTTCTGGCAACAAGCTCACCACCACCCCTTTGGTTTGCGGGCTTCCGGATCCAAATCCACCGAAATGTTGTGGCGCTGGCGAGTCATTCGGCCGTCACGTCCTCAACCACGACATAAACCGGCTGAGCACTCTCCTCCGGAGGTCCTCCGCCGCCGTGTCAACTGCACCAGCACCGTCGGCAGGCGCCATCCCCTGGATCCCATCTGCTCCCGCTCCGTCGCCACTCGTCGTCCCTGGAATTCCGCTTCCGCCGATCCCATTTCCTCCGACGATGCCGCCAGTCGTCTCGGGATTTCCGTTTCCACCGGTGGCGTCGCCAGCAGAGGCGCCGGCCGTTACGATCCCGGACAGTTCCGGGGAGTACCTCGACACGCTGGAGTTCGTCGTCACCGTCGGCTTCGGCACGCCGGCCCGGACGTCCACGCTTTTGTTCGACACCGGCAGCGACGTGTCGTGGATCCAGTGCCAGCCCTGCTCCGGGCACTGCTACCCGCAGCACGACCCCATCTTCGACCCGACCAAGTCCGCCACCTACGCCGCCGTCCGCTGCGGCGACCCGCAGTGCCAGGCCGCCGGCGGGAGGTGCGACGGCAACGGCACCTGCCTCTACGAAGTCGGGTACGGCGACGGCTCGTCCTCCTCGGGGGTCCTGTCCCACGACACGCTGACGCTGACCTCCTCCCGCACCCTCCCCGGCTTCGCCTTCGGCTGCGGCGAGCAGAACCTCGGCGACTTCGGCAGCGTCGACGGGCTCATCGGCCTCGGCCGCAGCCCGCTGTCCCTGTCGTCGCAGGCCGCCGCGACGTTCGGCGCCACCTTCTCCTACTGCCTGCCGTCGCGCAACAACTCGCACGGGTACCTCACCATCGGCTCAACGCCGGTGTCCGAAACGGTCGTGTACACGGCGATGGTGCAGAAGGATGAGTACCCGTCCTTCTACTTCGTCGAGCTCGTCTCCATCGACATCGGCGGCTTCGTCCTGCCCGTGCCACCCACCGTGTTCACGAGCACCGGCACGCTCCTCGACTCCGGCACCATCCTCACCTACCTCCCACCGGAGGCCTACACCGCGCTCCGCGACAGGTTCAAGTTCACCATGAAGCAGTACAAGCCGGCGCCGCCGTACGACATCCTCGACACCTGCTACGACTTCACGGGACAGAATGCCATCTTCATACCCGCCGTCTCCTTCAAGTTCAGCGACGGCAGCGTCTTCGACCTCGACTTCTTCGGGATTCTGATATTCCCGGACGACGTTGAGACGGCCATTGGCTGCCTCGCGTTCGTGGCCAGACCTTCCATGATGCCATTCACCATTGTCGGCAACACGCAGCAGCGGAACACCGAGGTGATCTACGACGTTGCTGCGGAGAAGATCGGATTTGTCTCTGCCAGTTGCTGAGTTTTCGCTCCTGCTCCTGCTCCTGCTCGATGAATAATGGGTGAATTGAAGTCATTCTGATAATATTGTTAGTATTTCTTATACGAGTTATACAGATAGTAATAAGCGGAACGTGTTGTATTGTGCTTTTACAGAGAATTAAAACTTACTGATTGTTGTGCATTTGCGTAACGTGTCATATATTATTCCTCCTCCTGCTCGATGAATAATGGGTGAAGATCAGCGTCGGCGTCGTGTCCCTTGCAGTGATGCATTCTGATAATATTGTTAGTATTTCTTATATGCGATAGCAATAAGCTGAACGTGTTCTATTGAGCTTTACAAATTCTGAGAATTAAGTCCTACTGGCCGTCAACCCGTATGTGCATTTGCCGATTTGCGTGACGTGGCTTATATGTTAATCCATCCGCACTACAAGAAAGCGATTCATTTTCGCCATCTGCTGCGGTTTTCGTCGGCTATGGGAAAACCCACGAAAAATAAATAATTATCGTCGGCTAAAGATAACCGATGAAACCTCGTCGGCAGGGTGGTGGGCTCATGAAAGCTAGGAATTTTCGTCAGCCCGTGTGGCCCATGAAAATTAGTGGCCCACGACCCCAGGTGCCCTAAGCCCTTTTCTAGCCAATTCATTTTCTTCATATTGGAATATAGCTAGATTTGGCATTTCCCTACTGAGCTTAAATCCACCCTAACGGATAAATAGGATTCCATCTAAGAAATTTACTTGCATCCAAACAACAAATTTGGTATATATATGATTTGGTATTCATAGCCAATTCATTTCCAACAAACTCATTATTTGCATCCAATGTAGATATAGTCTTAAGGCAAGAATATAGTATACTCGTTATCCCATATATACTCCCTCCATTCTAAAACATAATAGACAATTCAGACAGCAATACGGCCACTAAGACAATATTTTGACCATAGTACTATGCATATTTGAAAAATACTAAATGTGCAATATTTGTAACTACTACTGTAGAAAAAGAGTAGCCATAATATTTTCAAAATAGGAATTAAAATGTTTAAAAAGATTATAGTAAAAACAAAAATAGGTCGATTGCACCCAAACAAATCATTTATTATTTGTTGAATACCGAAGACAGTAATATATATCATGATTGATTTTTTTAAACTTAATCATTTGTTTTATTAATAAATTATAAGTTGTTATTTATTTTGTTGTGATCTATTTTATCTTGCAGGGAGTTTGATCATGATTTGTTGTTTCATTTTTTATATATTTTTTTAAAAGCGAAAGATTGACGTTGTTGAAAAAAAATTAACAGTTAGTCAATTACTTGTATTTAAAATTTGAGGGGGCATGTTTCTAGTTGTTGCCTCCGCCATACACGGTGAGCTGCATCTGCCACCTGTCTCTAAGGGCAGCGAGTGCACCTGCTCGGGCACGACACGACGAGCCGCCGGCAACCGGCGCGACTGTGACGTTTTTCGAAAATGTGTTGATAATAAGTTCTGAATTAGAATAATCTTCTTGAATGCGGATTAATCTGCCTGCTTATCATGACATTTATGTCTGTCGTTACAGTCTCACAGACATGTACGTGCTACATTTGTCAGCAAACTATCAGCATGTACACGGCCCTCGGACGCAGAACACACGCAAAAAGCGCAAACGGAGAAGAATGTTTCCGTTATGTCCCCTTCTGCAAAGTACAGAAACCCGGACGCTATTTTGTCTATTTCACTTGGCAATTTGTTCTCAGCACATCAGCGAAAAGGCTTGACGAACGGACACTTGAAATCGTTAGAATGGGCTGCTACGCAAACCGGGTGAGGTTGGCACCATGGCTCGTGCTCTGCTTCTTTGCATTCTCTTGTGCAGCTGCTGCCCTGCATCCACCGGACGCGTCCAAGACGAAGGCAATCCACGACATGCAGCATCAGTGGCCTCAAGCTCCAGCCGCGCCATCTTGCCACTGGCGCACCGGCAACGACCCGAACCATCCCTCGCCGCGACGCTCCGGCGAGACGGCGCACGCCGCAGCACCCACGTCACGGGAACATCCTCCATGCGGCTGCGGTCGTCGTCGAACAGCGGCGTGCCGCCGGTGGTCATCCCGACAGAGCTGGGGTACTCGGTGGCCTCGCTGGAGTACGTCGTCACGGTGGGCTTCGGCACGCCGGCCGTCCCGCAGACCGTCATGATCGACAGCGGCAGCGACTTCAACTGGATCCAGTGCACGCCGTGCGGCTCCGGCGACGGCGAGTGCTACCCGGAGAAGGACCGCCTCTTCGACCCACGCGAGTCCGCCACCTACGCTCCCGTGCCCTGCGGCTCCGGCGCGTGCCGGAACATCTCCGCCGGCGAGGGCGACGGGTGCACGGAGCAGGACTCGCGGTGCGGGTTCACGCTGACCTACGCCGACGGCTCCAACTCGACGGGGGTGTACGGCAGCGACACGCTGACGCTGGCGCCCGGGGCCGTCGTGGACGGCTTCCGCTTCGGCTGCGGCCACGACCAGCAAGGCATGGCCACGGACGCCGGAACGTTCGATGGCGTCATCGGGCTCGGCAGCACGGCGGAGTCCCTCGTGTCGCAGGCGTCGCCGGCCTACGGTGGCGCCTTCTCGTACTGCCTCCCGGCGACGAGCGCCTTCACGGGGTTCCTCGCCCTGGGCAGGCCGGCGGCGACCGCCAAGCCCGGCTTCGTGTTCACCCCGATGCACCCGTCGGACCACGTCGCCGTGTTCTACAAGGTGACGCTCACGGGCATCAGCGTCGCCGGCCGCCCGCTCGACGTGCCGCCGTCCGCGTTCCCGCACGGCGACTACGGCATGATCCTTGACTCCGGCACCGTGGTCACCATGCTCCCGGAGACGCCCTACGCGGCGCTGCGGGCGGAGTTCCGGCGCGCCATGGCCGCGTACCCGCTCGCGCCGCCGATCCACCCTGTCGACACGTGCTACAACCTCACGGGGTACAGCAACGTGACGGTGCCCAGCGTGGCGTTCACCTTCCTGGGCGGCGCGACGGTCGAGCTCGACAACCCGTCGGGGATTCTTGTTGAAGGATGCCTGGCTTTCGTGGGGTTGAAACCCGACGACCACGGAAACGGCGTCATAGGCAACGTGAACCAGCGCACCATGGAGGTCTTGTATGATCCGGAGTATGGAACCGTTGGGCTACGTGCCGCTGCGTGCTGAATGCTAAGCACCTTACGTTGTTGCTCATACCGTTCGGTATCGTTTTGACGACTAAACAGTGATGTTTTTTTAAGCATAAATACTTTCTAGATCATGTGACAAATAAATAGTGGTGTTTTTTTTAAGAACTAGAGTGCTCTATGAGAAGTAATACACATGTGCCCGGGGATATTCTTTGAAATTTTGTATACGTCAAACAAAGTGAAAAAGTAGATGAGAAATGGGGACCTGAACAGCACGTAAGGACTCCGATCCAGATTGTGGCAACCAAACTCATAAAAAGAAAATAATCCCACTGCGCATATGGATATGAATTTTTTAGAACGTGCACAGCATGTTTCTCTTAAGATGAGAAGATCTAAAGGCACCGTCTAATATTGATTTGAGTTTCCTATCTATGTTGCATAGAAATAAAACATTCTCTGTAAAACAAACTCAAGTAACCTTTAAATCCACCTTTCTTTAGAAATTATTGTGAAGCATTTATTTATTTATTTTTCATTCATGTTTGAGCATCATTCATTAACTTATTTATTAAATCTATCTGTCGTATTTTGTAATTAACTTATTTCATTCATGTTTGTCATTTTATTTTTTTGAAATGCAATACAGATGGAGTCTTGCGTGCATACATGCATGTTCACTCTCCTCTATCAACACGCATAGATACTCTTTATCTATGAGCACATATAGAAGATACGACTATCTAGCATATATTTAGATCGATGAAGTCATCACTAGCCTATATTGATTGCAACAACTAAATTAAAATGTTAAAGAATAAATTGAAAATAATTACTACTCTCTTCACGTTTCTATAAAACCTACAATTTCTGTGGCTCCTCTGAAAAGCTAAATTGTTTTGATACGTGGTCTCAAAATCCTATAACGGTACATTCGATAAATGATTTGATCACCAATTTTAATTCACAAAATGTCAGGGAAAATTCACTAATTCCAATATTAGTCCACTTAAATTAGTGAATTCTCCATTAGTATGGAAGAATATTAACAGTTGTGGCTCCACCCTGTTCGTCTCTTGGATACACTGCAGCCTAGATAAGGAAACCGATGTATGCTGCAGCTGGTTGGCTAGGGTTGAGGGAACTGTTGAGTGTGGGCTACAGTAGTACAGTGTGGGCATCTAGGGCCGGCCCATGGAGTCATAATCGATCGACCATATATTGGGTCCGCTGCAACTGTTTGATTCTAGTTTTTCTAAGCGGTCTTTTCTTTTCCTGTGGTTTTTTTTACTCCATCTTTTTCTAGTTTTTTCGGGCCGTTTTTTAAGCCCTTGGTCTTGCTGAAATAAATTGTAGCAGCAAATCTCATGCTGCTCTTTCGAAAAAATATTGGGTCTGCAGCATTAGTTATCCTAGGCTAAAATCAGCCTCCCTTAAAATCCAACTTTAATCCATGAAACCTAAAACAATTCACTTTTCTACAGGACGGGGTAACAGGTATTTATACGAAGACGCACATTGCATTAGTTTTTGCTTATTAATTGCAATCCAACCATCATTTACTCATTATTTCATTTAACTGTCACCGTTGTCCTTCAACAATGTTGTAATGAAATAAATAGTTACTGTGTGCATTAATATTTGATACAGTGTCTGGAAATTTCCCCATTACTGAAATGTAGTAGGATAGGCTGTTTCCAGCGGCTCCCGCAAAGCGTCGCAGATGCGGAAAAAAAGCTACCGTAGCGCCGTCCAGCAGGGTGTGGATGCGGATTCGGAAAATGCGAACTAGCCCCAAACATAGCGCATATCTACGTATTCTCTCTCCTCACCGCATCCACGCGAGCCCAACTACCAGCCGCGTCTCCGCGTCTCCGGCCGTCATCTCCAGGCGTGCAGTGGCGAACCTCGCGCCGCAGAGCTCTCCTGCCATCGTCTCCAGCCGGGCGCAGCGGCGAACCTCTGACGCGGAGGTCTCCCATCGTTGTCTTCAGGCGCATCTCCTTCCATCGTCGTCTCCGCCGCATGGTGAACATGAACCTTGCGCTGCGGAGCTGGATTCCAAGCGAAGATACAGGGCACGGCGGCTGGAAAAACTGGAGCATGGCGGCTGGAAAGAGTTGGATTTCAGGTGAGCAGTTATGGTTCTTGCCCAAACAGTACCTTTGCAAATCCATCAAATTCAAGAAATCCAGCAACCAATCGAACCGATTGACAGCAAACACGTACAAAGGTGAACCGATTGACAACAAATCCAGCACTTGTTTCCTCGATTCGATGCCGGAACTGAGGGCGAGCAGGCGCAGAGAGCAACAGTCGCGGAGGAACAGCGGGTGTCGAAGGGATAGGAGCTTCTCATGAGAAACAGCAGGCGCCAAAGGTTGAGCGGGCGCGGAGGGACACGAGCGCGGCGTCCACATGGCCTCCGCCGGCGCCTCCTTCACTCCCGACGCGGGAGACATCCATATTCCAGGTAGCCCTGGGCAAAAAGAACCGGAACCGAGAAACCGAACCGAAAAAACCGGAACCGAAACCGAAAGAACCGGAACCGAAAGAACCGTTCTCTAGTTCGGTTCCAACTCTCAGAAAACCGAAATAACCGAGGAAAATTCGGTTCTAGAGTTCAAAGAACCGAATAAACCGAAAGAACCGATGTTTGTAAAGCCCAACACAAGAAAGTGGCCTGGCCCAACATATCCTGAGGCCTTACTAAACCCTAAGTATATAACTGGGTGGCCAAACCTTATCCTCTCGGCTCCCAGGTCCCAGCCTCCCTCCCCGACCCGTCTGCCCGTCTCCCCCCGTCCCCCGAGGCCCCGCACCTCAGCCGCCGCCTGCCCGCCGCCCAGGCGACCAGCCGGGAGCCGGCCCGCCGCACGCCCGGTCGCCCGCACCCGGCAGCCGGCACCCGCAGGCCGCAGCTGCAGCCTGCAGAGCGACCCCGTGCCGCCCCGGTGCCCCGCACCCGTAGCTGCAGAGCGAGCCCGCGACCGCCGCCTAGCCGCCCAGGGAGCAGGCGAATGCGCGCCGGTCCCTCGTCCCCGTCGTCCGTCGCCGCCCTGTGCCGCTCCCTCGTCCCCGTCGGCCGTTGCCGCCCTGTGCCGCTCCGTCGTCCCCGTCGGCCGTCGCCGCCCTGCGCCGCTCCCTCGTCCCCGTCGGCCGTTGCCGCCGCGCGCCGGTTCCTCGTCCTTGTCGGCCGGCACCATCCCTTCCCGGATTCCCGCGCCGGCTCGTTCGGCCCCCAGCCCCGGAATCCCAAAAACGGCTACATCGGTTGCTTCGTGCAGTGTAAGTGCTCCCTGTCAACATCTCTTAGATAGATCTGTATGCAATATGCATGTATATGGCCATATGGGATTGATTCTCTAGGGTTAATGCTTCATTGCATAACGCAGATGTCTCAGTCATCCGAGGAGGACCTTGATGAGCAGATTGCGTACTGGAATGCTACCTATTTGCCTGAGATTGAAGAGAAGGAAGAGGCGGCAGCGGCAGCGGCGGCTGCGGACGAGGAGAAGGAGAAGGAGAAGGAGAAGGAGAAGGAGAAGGAGAAGGAAATCATTGACTGCGATGCCGATGAGGGTGATGGGAAGAAGAGGAAGGATATACCAAAAAGAAGCAGTATATGGGAGCACTTCACTGAAATCAAGGATGAACACAATGTGGTGATCAAGGGCAAGTGTAAGTACTGTAAGCATGAAATCCAAGCACATTCAGTACATAATGGTACCTCTGCAATGCGAAAGCATTTCAATAATTGCAAGCATAATCCTCATAAAGCTCATTTGAAGCAAGGCGTTTTGCAACTAAAAGATGGAAGTAAAGTAGAAACTTGGAATTTTGACCCTGAATCACTTAGGGTTGCCTTTTCTGAAATGATTATAGAAGATGAGCTCCCATTTGCATTTGGTGAAAAGTCTGGTTTTAGAAAGTTTATGGCTCTTGCTTGTCCACGGTTCAACTTGCCTTCTAGAAGAACATGCACTAGGGACACTGTCGCATTATACTTTGAGCAAAAAGCAAAGCTGAAAATATTTTTACAGCACCATTGCCAAAGAGTTTCCCTAACAACAGACGGTTGGACATCACAGCAGCAAGACAGTTATATGACTGTGACAGCCCACTTTATTGATAATGATTGGTGCTTGCATAAGAAAATAATTAGTTTTTTTAAGGTCAAAAGTAAAAAGGGGGATGGTATTGGGAAGCATTTGCAGAAAGTATTGCTTGATTGGGGGTTGGATAAAGTAATGACTGTGACCGTTGACAATGCTAGTGGAAATGATAGTGGCATTAACTACTTGAGGAGGCAGATGAATAATTTGAAAACTAATATTGCACTAGGCAAGTACCTTCACATGAGATGTGCTGCTCACATAGTTAACTTGATTGTGCAAGATGGTTTGAAAGAAGTAGACATTTCCGTCAAACGTGTTCGTGCTGCAGTGAGATTTATCAAGAACGGTACATCTAGATTAGTCAAATTTAGAGAGTGTGCTGCTTTGGAGAAGGTGGACATCAAGGCATTCTTGAGCCTTGATGTTTGCACCAGATGGAACTCCACATATGATATGTTGAAAGCTGCGTGCGCATACGAAAAGGTGTTCACAAGGTACGCTGAGGAGGATCCATACTACACAATTGAATTGACAAGTGATAAGGATCCAGGTGTTCCTGATGAGCAAGACTGGGACAATGCCAAGAAAATGGCTGAATTCTTAGGTCATTTTGCTGATATAACTAAGCGGGTTTCTGCATCACTAAGTGTCACTGCTCACACCTTCTTTCACGAGATTGGAGAGGTCAATGTTTTGGTGAATGATTGGCTGAACAGTACTGATGTGGTTCAAGCAGCAATGGGGAAAAGAATGAAAGACAAGTTTGACAAGTATTGGGGGCAGTGGCATGACATTGTGGAGAATGAAAATGAGAATGACAAGGGGAAGGCAAAAGGGAAGGAAAAGGAGAAGGAGAACATGAACTTGCTGATTTTTGTGGCCGTTGTTCTTGATCCTAGGTACAAGCTTTCAGAGTATACAGAACTTGTCGTTCAAGAAATTTATGGTGAGGGTCCTGGACAGAAGTTGTGGGCTGCACTGAACAAGTGCTTGCATGGCATGTTTGAAGAATATAGGGCCAGCTATTCAAGTGACCGTACTTCCCAAAAAAGTGACTCACCACAACCTACACAAGGGGGAGGGAGCACCAGAATGATGAAGTCTGTAGTTGCCAAGAGAATGAGGCTCAATAATGGCTCAAGTAGCTACAGTAGGGGCACTAGGACTGAATTAGACAAGTACTTGGCTGAAGAGTGTGAAGATGAAGTAAAAACTTTTGACATTCTTGCTTGGTGGAAAGGGCAGTCCTCTAGGTTTCCTGTACTATCTCGATTGGCCCGTGATGTACTAGCCATTCCGATCTCAACAGTTGCAAGTGAATCTGCATTTAGCTTAAGTGGGCGTATACTAGATGATTTTAGAACTTCTCTCACTCCATTTATGGTAGAAGCTCTTGTCTGTACAAATGATTGGGTTAGGAGGACTACACCAATCAATGTTGCTGAGAATACTGAAGAGTTGTCTAAGCTAGAAGAAGGTGATTCAATAAACCATCTCTTTTATTTATTGTTTGTGTTGACGAATAAATTATTTATTGCTTTCATTTCTGTCATTTTAGAGCTGATACAAGAGTTTAAGGATAAAGAAATCAATGAAAACAATGCTTCCAAGTCACAAGTTCTAGGGAGCAAGAGCAAAAGCAAGGCTACCACTACCACCACTAGCACCAGGACCAACTCACAGTCTAAGCAATCTTCAAAAACAAGCAAAAGCAAACAATCCAACTCAAAGGCTACATGATTATGTGAGTCAGAGTCACTCTTTTGTACATTAAGTATCTAATCACTATATACCTAAACTGCGATTGTCTATTGACTTGCACTGTATTTATATTTCAGGACTGCTGGAGTGCTGGACTGCTGGTTGCTGACTTGGTCACTTGCTGGATGCCTGACTGTTGCTGCTGTCTGCTGCCCACCTGCCCCTGAGTGTGCTGGCCTGCTACTCTGCTGGATGGTCTTGTCTCTTGTGGACTGCACTGCACGTTGTGACTGCTGCTTGGTGCTTGTCTGTCAATTGTTGTGGCCTTGTGGGCTTGTGGTCTTTCTATGTTCTGTGATTTGTTTGTTGTTAGTTGTTACATGTGTTTGGAACTTCGGATATTCAGTTATCGGCTTGTTTTGAACCTCTAATTGTCCATGTATTGTCTATGAAATTCTGGGCATTGTGCTCTTTGTGGGGAGGTGCTGCCGAATTTTTTCACAGCCTGTTTTGTAATGTGTTCTGCTGTATTTCACTTCTGTTACTTCGGTTAGAACCGAGAACCGAACCGAAGAACCGAGAACCGAACTGCTCGGTTCTGGTTTCTTCCAAGGGTCTGTTCGGTTCTTGTTTTCTAGGAACCGAAATTCAAAAAGAACCGAGGAACCGAACCGAACCGAACCGAAGAACCGAATGCCCAGGGCTAATTCCAGGATGCGAGTTTGCCGTTCGCACTCTGCTGAAATGAGAGTTTCCCTTTCGCAATGGAAGTGGTGGGCCCCGTTGCGGAAAGGTTGATTTCTCCGCATCCGCATCCGGCCACTGCTGGAAATAGCCAAGAATTTGTGGCACAAAAGTTACTTAAGATGGCGTACTTAATTATATATGCACTCTCTCCTTTGCCTTTTATAAGGGGGGTGTGTATTTCAAAATTCAAACTATAAAAAGTTGCAGGATTTTACATTAGGATCCTTTTGGATTATGGAATAAAACATTATTTTAACTGGATTCAGATTCGAAAGCCCTTTCATGTGTATTGATTATCATATAACTGATTTTTTGGGTTGTATATCAGTCAAATTTCTAGACCATGTGATGTTGATCTAACAAGGTTTGTTGAATTGTGTGTACTTTTTGTATGTGTTGACTGACGTATAAGTTTCCATCAATCAATTTTTCTAACCATTGGATATAAATTGTATGATTGAAAAAAATGACTGATGAAATGTTTAATTTTAGTCACTTGACCTGGACTAAATCAAGACAGGCCTTATAGTATTTTGAAACGTTGGTTTATGTGCCACTAATTTGAACCATTGACGCTATTCGTAGCGAGAAGAATGGATTTACAACATTACTTAATGCAGTACAATGATTAACAACAGACAGACATGCGCCCTATCATGAAAAAAAAAGCAAAGCTTCAATTAATTGACGATGTAGCACTTCTTCCTGATCTCTCCCTGAGCACCGGTCAGCACGCCGACGTTGCCCATCCTGATCATGGACTCGCTGAAGTCCTTGAAGAACACCTCGTCGAACTTGCCGGTGGCGATGCGCTGGACGTAGTCCCTTGTGGTGGCATCGGTGAGGAGCGCGGCGTCGGACTGGAAGAGTCCCCTCCGCTTGGCGACGTGGCGGTAGTAACTCGTGTCGAAGGTCTTGTAGCTGCCGGGGTCCATCTCCGAGAGCATCGCATTGTCGTCGGCGCTCTTGCAGCGCGTCCTGAGCCTGTCGGCGTACTCGTTGTCGAGGGACGGGTCAGCGTTGTAGGCGCTGCTGAAGTTGTAGAGGCGGCCGGCGTAGGACGGGCAGTGCGCCGTGCCGAGGGTGTGGGCGCCCGAGAGGACGACGAGGTCCTTGAGGTCGAGTCCCTTGGAAGCGAAGATCTTGGTGAGCAGAGGGATGTCTCCGTAGGCCGGGGGTAGCTGGTCAGCGGCCTCCGTGGCGCTGGACACGCTGCCGTCTCGCCGCCCCAGTGTGACGGGCCAGAAGGGGCCCTTGGCCAGGACGACGGCATCGCGGGCCATGAGGGTGAGGACGTCGGCGCAGGAGACGGTGTTGGGGCAGGCGGCCTCGAGCCTGGCCTTAACCCTGTCCACGGAACCGAAACCCCGGAGGCTCTTGTTGGGCTTGGCGTCCCTCTCTGCCAGGTTGCCGTTGGTTGAGTTGAGCAGGACAGACGCGTCACAGCCCTGCATTTTTGCGTTGCGATCGAACACATGCATTTTGCTGTCAGTTCTATACTTCTATATATGAAGGTTGACAGTGCAAAGCTCATATAATAGATGCATGCTGGACACCGTGCTCGTGATGGTATGGCTGAATGGTGACTGGGTGACGACTTACCCTGACGAAGCAGTCGTGGAAATGAAGCCTGAGGAGCGGGCCGGCGAGGCTGGGCGCCGCGGAAATGATCTTCTCCATCTCGTCGCGGACGATGGCCTCGACGTTGGGGCATGTCTTGCTGTAGTAGCCGAGCTCCAGCTGAGCCACCGCCGGCGAGCTGCCTGCGAGTAGCAGGAGTAGGGCGACAGGCAGTACAAAAGACCTGATCATCGCCATCGAGTGATCGACCATTAACAATCTATGGCGCTTCAGATCGATCTTTTATATATGGTCGATCAAACAAGAATGCTTTGCAAGCGATCAAGGCTGAAATGTGGAATGGATGGATGGACATGTCCTGGCAACTCCCTGTATTTATAGAGGTGCATTTTGCATTGCATGCTACTAGCTGTTATAACTTGCAGATTACCTGGACTTGTTGCGTATGCTATGGCGTGACAGCCTGTTCCTGCGTATACACAAGCCGTAGCCATACATGGGCCCATGTGCGTGCTAACTGACATCTCGAGATATATACAATCTCTTCCCACAGAAAAAGGGAAAAAATGCACATACTGATCATTGAGGTTTTGACGCTTGGCTCTCCAAGTGAGCAGGTCAATACAAACAAAGATAAGAGGAATTGAAGATAAACGGGGCTGATTAAGGCCAGCCAGTTCATGGCCGCGTCGACCGTAACATGGCTCATATCTACACACAGAGAGAAGGCAGCAGGCAATTATCCGTCGCCAGTTATTATATATATATACATACAGTATAATTGAGGGATTAATATAGATATATATGCATGAAGGGGAATAACACCCCATGTGATTGCCAATCATTTGGGCTATAGCTGTATATGATAGTGTAAATGTCCGTGTGATGAGGAGGAATTCTTGGGTGGCGGCATCCGGTCGTGGCGTAACGTACGTAAACGTTACGAAACATGCATGTTCTCCGCAGCATTGGCCGGCAGGTTGACCATGGCCCTCTGGCGTTTGCACGTCATCGCGCCCGGGGATGTCTTTTCTAAACACGTTATAACAATCACTCACATACATAAATACACGCTTATATTACTCCTATGAATACACACACCTATAGCTACGCGCCATGACTCGTATGTTTACATCATCTGCCACTATATTTATTCCTAAAAAAGAATCTAGAAAGATGTGAGAACTCTTGTCGAGCTTAAAATTTGAATTTGGATAGATGGGCATCTCATCAAAAAGGAATCTAGGGAGAACTCTGAGTTTAGATTTTGAAACACCAACGAATGATTTGCTTACTGGTTTCTTGTCAAATATGTTAAGAACTAATGATGGTGGTGATCTCATCAACACGGAATACTCCAGAAGATTAGCAGTTGCTTAATTACCCCTAATCATAATTAGCTTAATGTAAACGCAATTACCCGAACGGACGCGTTGCCGTCCGTACGGCTTGTATATATATGTACACTGTTCATGGAATAATACACAGAGGATTCATTCTCTAATCATTCGATCAATCTCTCGATCTCTCATTTCTAACGCCTGCCATGCCGGTGTGCTTGACGATGATCGGGTGGCCTTCGTCATCCAACGCGCTATCCTAAGGATGAGCGCGCAGGGCTACACCGGCGTGTGGCTCCCCGCTCCTGCCCCAGGTGGACCTGCTCGCCGTGGTCCGCCTCGCCGACGACCGCCACGTCGCCATGCACAACAACCACCAGTGGCGGTGGCCCCTCCATCCTTGGCCTCGATAGTGACCGCGCCGGCCACCAACCTGTACCCACCGGGCTATTGCCCGGTTCATGGGTACGGGCCGTGCAACCTGCGCGACGCCGGGATCCTTGACGCCGCTCTCAACAGCGCCCTACTCCAGACGTCAGTGACCTCCTTGGACCCACCGACTCCGATTCCGGACGAAGCAGACAGGCCTCGATGGAGGCCACCGACGCCCGCACCACCCGGTTTTGGCCGCCGCTCTTCCACGGTGACCGTGGCCGCCGACGAGATCATCGCGCCGCCACCCTCTGCCCTCTCGATGCTGCCTCCCTCCTTGCGCATGCCGCGCCGCCACACGGGTGCGGCGGCCGCTCGCAACGACGACCACTCCACCGGCGTTGGCACCGCCAGCTGGATCTCCTCCTCCGAAGAGGAGAGGGCCGATTCCATCTCCTAGACGAGACATGGGAAGAGGGGAAGAAGGGGGCTACGGCGGCTGCGGTGGCTAGATCCGGCTGCGGGACGGCAAGATCTTGCGGCCTTGGTGGTGGATCTGGCCGGAGGACCGACGAGGACGGCGGCGGCTCACCGGTGGCGGCAGAGGAAATGGCAAGGAGGAGGCGGTTGGAAGAGGACGAAGGGACGCGACGCTAGGGCAACCCTAGCCGTCGGTCCAGCCCCTTATATACGCGAGCGGCGACTGGGCTCTGGGCCGGACTCGGTCCATGGGCCTGGACTAAGCCCACCTCGCCTGCTGCTGCTACTTTGCTTTTGGGCTGCTTTGACCTGCCGGACCAGAAGGAAAGCAGGCCACCAGTTCTGCAAAGCCCCTAACTTACCCCCTGTGTTAACGTGGTTATATATGTGTTAGTTTACATATTTTCAGCATTTTTCTTTTACATTTCTTAACTATAGTATTAGTTAGATGTGTTTAATATTATGTCCATGTTGTAATATGTAACCATGAATATGTGAATGTATATATGTGCTTGTGTATATTTTTGTCTCTTGTGTATGTTTTCACATAAAATGACACTACACTACACAATTTAAAACTCTCACAATCAAGTATATAAGAGTTTCAACAAACTCTCACATTTTGTATATATTTGAGATTGTTTATAGGGTTAAAAGATGTATACAATTACATAATTTGCAAAATTTTATATAACATATGTATCATTAATTTAGATATATCTTACATTTAATTTGAGAACTAACATAGGGTGATACAGACTAGGGCATTGGCTGCATTTTATTCAAAATTATGAATAATTCTGCCTAGAGACCATGCCTTTTAAGTAGCAATTTAATTGCCTGTCACTAAGAGATCTACATTATGTCTCAACATAATGACTAACTATACATGTTATTCTCATTAACTAATGTTTGGATACTTGGTCTACTCGTATCTGATGTTTAAGATATATATAATTTGATATTACAACACCACCATTAAGGTTTTAGATTTACCACATAGGTAAATTAATAAATCGATGGTTATGCATTGTAGAAAAAATGCAAGGAATCAAAGAATTTAAGGAACTTGCTTTTGGTGGAAGCAATTATCCTACTTGGGCATCAGACATGAAGATTGCATTTGCATCTCGAAAAATTTTACCTGCCATTGAACCACATGTACAAAATGGCCCTGAAATAACTGACCAAATGAAATACACTGCATTACTCTTATTAAGGATTTTTATCCATAAACATCTAAAGAAAGAATACCTTTTGAAAGAAAATCCTTACACTCTATGGGTTGCATTAAAAGAACGTTATGAACAGCAGAAAGAATTAATATATCCTGATGCAGACCATGCATGGAATCACCTACGCTTTCAAGATTTTAAATCTGTAGCTGATTATGATCATAAAGTTCATGATATATGCACAGGTTTGAAATTTTGCGATAAAGAACCATCGGATGCAGAAAAGATAAGGAAAACTTTATCTACTATGCATCCATCGGATAGGGTATTAACTAATCAATACCGCAAAAAGAACCACCAGGTCTATTCCCAGCTTATTCACTCTTTAACTCAGGCGAAGAGACATGATGAACTTCAAATTAAAAATCATCACTTGCGTCCAGTTGGTTCTGCACCTCTACCTGAAGTTAATTATGCACAGAATAAAGCTAAGAATAACAAAAGGAAATTTAGTGGATCCCTGCCAAGAAATCTAAATATTCCCCCTGGTCGTCGTGGTCGCAATTTCAACAAGAACCAGACACAAAGAAAATAAGAGGGCACGCGGGAATGCACCAATCACAAATGATAAACCTAGAGTTTGTCACAAGTGTGGTTGTAACACGCATTTCGCTGCTACTTGTCGTATCCTAAGCATTTGGTAGATCTTTATTTAAAGTCACTACGTGATGGGAACAAACGATCAAGATATGAAGCTCACTTCAATCAACCTACTGAGGAAGCTAAGGAGGCTGGTTGTTCGTCTCAGGTTCCCTATGAATCGCCCAACAACAATGCCCTCACTCAGTAGATGGCCAATATGATGATTGAATACAACTCGTTTAGTTTAGATATCTAAATCTGAAATTTGATACCTAATTATTATAAGTGTTGTAATAAGATAATAGTTAAAACTCATATAGCATAGGGTTTAAACTTAGTTATGAAATAAGAGTGTACTTATGTTAGTACAAGACTCATGTGTGTAATAATATTATTATTATGTTTTGGATATTAGATACCATATGTATGTATAAATAAATATAAAATAAAAATAAAGAATTAATTATCTAATTCTTGTGATTAATATAGATGTCTAATGAAGACGGTTCACCGGAGGAGAAATTGTGCCTTATGGATAGTTGCACCACAAACTCTATGCTAACTAAAATTAAATATTTCCAAACTTTAAAGAAAAGAGAAGGAAATGTTTTAACAATTGCCGGGAAAGATGCATTGATAGTTGGTTTTGGTAGAGCCATTATCACTCTCCCGATGGGTACTCAAATTGTAATTGAGAATGCTTTATTGTATCCCGATTCAACTCGTACCTTACTAAGTTATGGAGATGTTCGTAAAAATGGCATTCATTTGAAAACATATGAATAAAATAAGAAAGAATATTTTCTTTTTACCAAACCTACTGAATATGGCAAACAAATATGTGAAAAAATTCTAACTCTTGAATCCAGATTATATTATACATACATTAAGCCCATTGAATATGTTACATATAAGGTAATTTTTCAGAATATCGATGCATTTCAAACTTGGCATGATCGACTTAGGCACCCAGGTATCGGGATGATGAGAAAAGTTATCACCAATTCTATTGGTCATGATTTGACGGAGGCAAAATTTCTCAAAACTTCAGATTATGTATGCACTGCATGTGCTACAGAAATTAATTTTAAGACCTTCACCTCTTAAAATTCGAGCAGAACCACTTGGATTTGTTGAAAGAATTCAAGGTGATATTTGTGGTCCCATTGAGCCATCCTCTGGACCGTTCAGATATCTTATGGTTTTAATTGACGCATCTACGAGATGGTCACATGTGTGTTTATTGTCTACTAGAAACCATGCCTTTGCCAAAATAATGTCTGAAATTATAAAGTTAAAGGCACTTTATCCTGAACATCGAATTCAATCAATTCGAATGGACAATGCTGCTGAATTTTCCTCCCGTGCTTTTAATGATTATTGCATGGCTTTAGGAATCCAAATTCAGCACTCAGTTCCATATGTCCATACTCAAAACGGTTTGGCTGAATCTTTAATAAAAAGAATAAAGCTCGTTGCACGTCCATTACTAATGAATTGCTCTTTGCCTACGTCAAGTTGGGGTCATGCAGTTTTACACGCTGCCAACCTACTACAACTAAGACCAACTGCATATCATGACTCTTCCCCTATGGAGTTAGTACGAGGGGACCCTCCTAAGATTTTCCATTTGCGTAAATTCGGGTGTGCCGTTTACATACCGATATCACCACCACAGCGTATCTCTATAGGCCCCCACAGAAAGTTAAGGATTTATGTGGATAACCAATCTCCGTCGATAATAAAGTATTTAGAACCCCTAACGGGTGATCTATTTACGGCCCGATTCGCTGATTGTATTTTTAATGAGGAATATTTCCCGGCATTAGGGGGAGATTTCAAATAGCAGAAAGGAGAATGCCGAGAAATTGATTAGGATGCGAAGAGTATCTCCTCCTCAGATCCCCGTACTAAAGAAAATGAACTTCAAGTTCAGAAAATTATAGGTTTGCAAAATATTGCAAATAATCTACCTGATGCATTTGCTAACTACAAAGGTGTAACAAAATCTTTCATTCCTGCTAGGAACATGCCTGAAAGAGTGGAGATACCAAATAAAACCACTCAAACTCCTACTAATAAAAGGGGGAGAAGTAAGGCAACTAATAAGAAGTCAACTCCTTCAAAGAAAAGAAAGACAGTGAATGCACATGAACAAGTAGTTGAAGAAACTCAAAGTGGATCTGATCCACAACCCTCTTCGAATGTGCGCATGGTCGAAGTAGGGATATCGGAAAACTCGAAGACCATGGATATGGGAAATCCTGATGTGTCCTTTAACGGTAGATGAACTAGCTAACAACTATACAGAGACTGGCGAAACCTTTGACCGCAAGGCTACTATTATCGACATTTATTTCTCTGAACAAGTTGCTGACATTCTTAGTAATCCAGATCCTAAATCCATGGCAGAGTGTAGAAAACGTTCGGATTGGATTCAGTGGAAAGAAGCTATTGAAAAAGAGATTGCCTCGCTTTATAAAAGAGAAGTATTCTCAGAAGTAATGTTAACACCTAAAGGTACCTTCCCTGTAGGATACAAGTGGGTTTTCGTTTGTAAGCGAAACGAAAATAACGAAGTGGTGAGATATAAAGCAAGGCTAGTAGCACAAGGTTTCACGCATTGATTATAATGATCCCCAATAATGAGTGGCATAACATTCCGATACTTAATTTCATTGGCAGTACAAAATCGTCTATCTTTGCAGTTGATGGACGTAGTAACCGCATATTTATATGGGTCACTGTGATGCTCCAGCATCTCTAGTGCACTTTCATCTCATATACATGCAACATTCATCATGATGCATCATACAATGACATGCATTTGAACCCTATGGTCAAACTTGATTGATGTGCCACTTGCTAAACCCTATTTTTCGCATGTCTCTGTGATTGTGCCCATAACTTTGATTCTATTTAGATCTGCGTGAAATTCATATTGACAAACTTGTAGAAAATTTGATGATAAACAACTTTGGTAATTAGTGCTTTGACATGCATCAAGGTTTGCATAGAGTTTTGGGGCTTTTTCTGTCAGCATATGAATTTTGTCCAAACATGGCCAGTTTAATAATTTTAAAATTTTTTGATCTTAAATCCAAAATCATAAAATGCTTTTATTGAGAAAGTTGTAGATCTTGAAATTCTGAACAACATTGGTATAAAACTCCTTTTGTGAAAGTGTCTAGAAAATAGATTTTTAGAATTTCCAAACCGGAGGGTTTTGTTGGTCAAACCTTGGTCAGCAGCTTAAATTCAAATTTACACCACATTCATGAGTATAACGTTTTATACAAGTTTATAAGGGAAATGTAGAGAAACAAATTTAAAACATTTCATCCAATTGGGGTATCTTCAAATTCAGCCTCTAAGCTGAAGAAAACTGGGAATTTCAATTGGGTATTCCTGCAGTCAAATCCTCTTTTATCAATTTCGGGATTTTCCCTTTTTTTCTCCCTCTATGACAGGCGGGTGCCACCTGTCGGGCCCCTCGGATTCCCGCCGCGGGATTTTGAAAATCCGGCCGGTAGGTCCCACCATCCACTTGCCCCTTGCACCCAGTCCATGGGCCATCATCTCTCTACCCCACCCGGTCCCACCTGTCAGTGACCGACGGTCCATGGACTTGGTCCACGCCCGCGCCACCTCCTTCCTCTCCCTCTCGGCTACGCCCACGCGGCGGACGCCGCCTGCACCGCCGCGTGCGCCACGTGCTCGATGCCGGCCGGCTGATCTAGCGCCGAGGCCGCGCCCTGCCCCTCTTCACCTGGACGGGGTTCCGGCCTCCTTCACTCCCCTGCGCATCCTCTCCAACTCGCCCTCACTCCCTGCCTCTCTCCCTGGGGCGCAGCGCGCCGAGCCGCCAGAGCCGCCATTGGAGCAAGCTCCTGGAGCTCGCACGCCTGCCGCCTCCGGCCCTCTCCCGCCGAGCCACCGCGCGTCCTGCGCTCGCCTTGAGCTCCTCCTTCGTCCCCACTTGCCCTCGGCCTCCGCCATTGCCTCCTTTCCCCTTCCCCGCTAGCGCGCCCACGTAGCCGCCATTGCTGCCGGCCCCTCGCTGTAGACGGCCATCTCCCGGCTCTCCCCTTGCCTCCACTTCACCACCGACGCGTTCCCCGCATCCTCGCGCAGCCGAAGCGCCACCCGGTGGCCCTTCCCCTCACCGGAGCCGCCGGATCGACGTCGCGCCGTCCCGCGCCGTGCACCGAAGCCGCCGCGAGTTCACAAACTTCTCCACGCGTTCCCCCGCGCCCTCCTCAACTCCAGGCGACGAGATCTAGCCCACGGTGTCCGCCGTAGCGCCGACCACCTCCTCGACCCGACTCGGCTCCAAACGCGTCGCTCCTCACGCCGGCGTGAATGCGCGCGCGCCGCGCGCTCTCTCCCCGTCCCGAGGTAGACGAAGGCCACGACGTTTTGCACTTTAACCCCGCGCTTTATTCGTTTTTCTGTTCTAATCCAACGCACTGTGCAATGAGCCTTGCAGATCATACGTTATAGCCCCTGGAAGTTACGGTTAATTTCGTTTAAATCCTCGACCTATGAGTTTTTCCATTTATTTCATTTATATTAGGCTGTGAACTTTGAAAAATCATAACAATTCAAAGAAAAATAAAAAATGGACAACCTCAGTGGCTCTGGACTCCTCTTGAGTATATCTACAGGATAGGTATGATGTGGATGTGTGAAAAGTCTGTTTTGCTCTTGGTTTAGTGCATGCACGTTGAGGGTAAATAAATGGTAAAAGTGGACTAAATGAACTCCTAAAATGTTGAAACTTGGACAGTGGCTTTAGTGTGATATTTAGGCACTGTGTGAATTGTTGTAGCAGTAGCACTTGCTATTAAGTGACTAATCTACCCCTAGGCTTAAGTTTTTGCAATAAAAATGCATGGGAAATACTTACCATATGAAACTTGCTCCAAACATTGTACTAGATTTTTGAGACACACCTTATGCTATGTTTAGTTTGCTGGTAAAATTTAAGGCTCTGCATGTTAAGTTTGAGTGGTGATTTGAAAATGGCAAAGCGTCACATGCTTAACTAAATAAAAGGAAAAAGGGGTCTTAGGATGCATAATTAATTCCATAGAAAATTTGGTAGCTTGCTAATGGTATATAGGTTCCAAAAAGTACTTTTGTGAAGCTTGTGAGTACTGTTTGGATGTGCACTTAAAATAGATCTAGATAAATATATGGAAAATAGATGTCCTATCAAACTATGGATTTTGTGCTTGCTAATTTTTGTATATGATGATCATGCAGTGAAATGCTTGCTGTAGAAATTTTAAGTTCAGGACCCACTCCTACAAATTATGAAAATTCTGACAAGCTATAGGGCTGTAAACTTGTTGTAATTATAATAAAATAATTATATCTCCAATTGGGCTGAAATTTTGGCAGTTGCTTTGTCTGTACGTCATAAAAGATTGGTCTGATTTGGCTTAGTTTAACCTCAAGAATTCAGATGCATGATTTAAATTCTCAAATGAGCATGGTTTACACTAAGCGTACGCATGTATATTGATTTGACTAATACACACATATCATTTTCATAAACTATATGTTGGATGCTGTCATTTATATTTCACCTACTCTATATGCATGCCTTTGCATTCATTTGCACTCCTGTTGCATTTTATCATGCATATAGACCCCGCGTGCAAGGAGCTATCAACGCAGAAGAAACCGGTGAGGAAGGAACCGGACGACAGGCTATATCCGGAGCAAGAAGACGAATGGTCGCTGATTAAATCCGTCCCTGCTTCAAGGGGTTGCCTGAGGTAAAGCCCCACAACCCGGCAAACTAACTTAGATTAGTTTGTTGGTTTTTCATAAAAACAATCAAAGGTAGGCAGGACCATGCTCTTCCCAGCTAATACAATCTTGTTTGATGATTACGCATCTGCATTAGGAGTTGCTTGAAACCAATTGCATTAGACTTCCTGGCCGCCCTATCCCTAGCACCCATACTTAGATTTCATAGGACGAGTGCCCAGTAAATGCTAAGTGCGAGTAGACACGGGTGAATGGAGTCACTCGTTGCGTAGGTGGTTTCAAAAATTTACAGAAATCTCACTGAGGTAAGTTATTTTATATACTTCTGAATTAAATGGAGACCGGACGGAGATTTTATAAGTTATTTACCATTTACTATATTGAGCATTGGACTCCGCCTGAGTCGCATAAGGCGGGTCGTTGTTCGCCTATTTGTCGGCATAACATTGCTAGAGGTGCTTATCCGGGATAATGGACCGGTAAAGTCTTACTTGTGCCATCCGAAAAACAGAGACAGACTCCTACTGTGACACTTTGGGGAGCTTGTAGTCGAGGGAGGGCTGACCCGACGTACCGTGGTATCGCTCATAAGGCGGCTGTCGGAACGTGAGCTCCGGCCGGGTGGCGGAAAGCACCCGCCCGATCCTAAGTACTATGAGTAGTTAGGGGAGCGATCGTTGATAGCCGCGTAGCCAAGGCACGAGGGTGACACAAGGGTTTAGAGTGGTTCGGGCCGCCGGAGCGTAATACCCTACGTCCACTGGAGGTGAGGTCTTGTATTGGTTTGAGTGAGAAGGAGAAGAAGATCGTGAGACTTCTTCTCTGGATGCTCTTCGGGTGTGTGTTTCAGCCTATCCTCTATGTCTCGCATGCCTCCCTTTTATAGACCAAGAGGTGCATGTACATGGTGACCCGGGCCCGACAGGTGGTCCCGGCCTGTTATCTCTACCCGGCAAAGTTCCTTATGCTGTCTTGACTTCTTGGGTTATTCCTAGCAGAGATCAGGGCCTTCGGCAGCGCCTCTGTCGGTGTGTCCTATGCTCCGTTGCCGTGATGTCCTCTCATCCCTACACCTTGTACCTGTATCCGCCGCAGCAGTATGGCGCCGTTCGGGAAGTGCTCCGCCGGTCTGGAGTGTCCGGAAATGTCGCCACGCCACCCCTGCTTGCACTGTTCGGTCCAATCCGCCGTAGTACCCGGCGGTATGGCTCCAAGGGCAGGAGTGGCAGGCGGCGCGTCATTGCAGGCGGGTCACTGCGGCGTGCCACAGTGACCCTATCGTAATAGCCTGGGCGTGGCTGTCGTGCGTGGCGTAGCCCACACCGCGTACGGTGTACTTGTTTATGCGGTTTAATCCCCGATATCCGGCGGGAAGTTGACCGCTACGCCTTGTCACGGCCGCTGTTCCTCGGTAACTCGCGTCTCACAGTATGGTCACTGTCGCCTGTCAGCGGCGATACCGGAGCCCGTCAGCGGATGTTAGGCCACGCCCGCCTGTCCGCAATGAATGCGGTAGGTGGGTGTGGCCCGCCGCCGGAGGCCCCACCGCGAGCCCGGGGGACACGTGGAGGCCTCGGACCAGGCTGCTGCGGGGGCGGGCACCCTCCGCAGTCCGCAGCTTCCTCGCTGGGTGGATGGTACGTGGCTGCTCCGGACCTCCCCGAGCTGGGCCGGCTCGGCTCCCTTCCCGGGGTCGTAACGCGTCCCTAATCTTAAGATCGGACCTCGCGGGAACAGGTCTGGGACTTCCATATGGACCCGGGGTGCAGTCCGGCCCACAAGCGGTGGGTCAGAACTGCGAGTGCCTTTGGGCTCTTTCCTTACTGTGACACGTGGGAATACTGGCTGCTTCCTCTGGCTGACGGGGAGGCCAGGTGCGTTTTTCCCCAAGGGGGGATTAAACGCTTCTTTGTCAGGCTGCGTGGAGCCTTGTTATGTGCTGTACTTAGCTTTTGACCTGTATAAGCGGGTACCCGGTTTGCTGGGTACCGACAGCGGCATAAACTAGGAACAACGGAAGGATTGAATCGAACTTGGGATGGGACAAGTGGAGATGGTGACTATATGTGGGAACGCGATGGCTAGTAAACATATACCCCTGGCATTTCTATTTATTTCCGGAAACTACAAATCGATTCGAATCGCTGATGCTCACCAGGTGTGAGAATGCCAATACCACTGACAGGCAAAATAGTAATCCACTTGAATATGTTGTATTATTAATTCATGATTTTGTATATCAACATGCTTGGATGTGTATGTTTCGTCCCACTATTCATGGTGCTGCCCATCCACTGATAGGGAGCCGATGGACTTGGGAGGTGCTTTGAAGTCGAGGGAGGGCTGACCCGACGTACCGTGGTATCGCTTCTGAGACGGCTACTCCTAGGGGTTAGGTGGGGGCCCTGTGAATCTTGGGATGGGACAGGTGGGATGAGGGCTATATCTTGGATATTATGCAAGTTACTGATAGGTTCTCATGTTTTACTTTCATGCAAATATTTATATTATGATGTAAAGGATCTTCATGGTTAAGGGATAGCAGCTGTCAAATCCTGCTATCCTATGTCAACATGACTTTGTATAAAAATCAATGGCTAAGGATCCACATGATTAGTAAGCAAGCTTTGCGTCAGCCATAAGCCCTGTCCATTAAGTCCTACTGAGTAATTAATACTCAGGGTTTGCCCCTACTTTTGGATTACAGGTACGGATGGCATCTGGACAACTGTGTGGGAGGTGGTAGTACCGGTGGGCTCAGTGCTACATGCCTCGTTCGTCTCTACGTGAAGACTGCTTAAGTATCATGTTTCCGCTACGAGATGTTTTGAAAACGTTTCCGCTATTTATATACTCTGAAATCGCTTCCGCTATATTATGAAATGTATTCGATTACATATATTTGGTCTGTAAATTAAAGTCTATTACTCTCTGTTTCAACTGCCTGTGATGATTGTAACTGTTGTGGCTCCTTCGAGAGTTGGATGTGTTTGATGTCGGTTTCTCTGGGAATGGTGTTATCGAGAGCCGAAGTACTCTCGACGGACTACCGGGTTTACTCTGGCCTAAGTGCACTGCGGGCCAGAGGTGGCAGGTGTGCTTAGTCTGGATTAAGCAGGGCGGTTCCGCCACAATCACTGGATTCAGAAATTTACATGAAAATTCCAGATGGAATAAATATACCGAATCCATCGGCAAATCGCAACATGTATTGTGTAAAATTGAAGAAGTCACTGTATGGCTAAAACAATCAGGGTGGATGTGATACAATCGATTAAGTGAATTCCTTTCTCTTAAAGGGTACACTAAAAATGATGACTGCCCATGTGTGTTCATTAAGAAATCCACTACTGGATTTTGTATCATTTCAGTATATGTTGATGACCTCAATATTATTGGAAATAAAAAAGATATAAATGAAGCACGTCATCATTTAAAGAGGGAATTTGAGATGAAAGATTTGGGTCAAACCAAATTTTGCTTAGGTATTTAACTTGAGCATTTACCTTCTGGATTTGTATATCAATCGGCATATATCCAGAAAGTATTATATATCCAGAAAGTATTAGAGAAATTCAATATGGATAAAGCATATCCAGCTAAGACTCCTATGGTTGTGAGATCACTTGATATGAAGAAAGATCCTTTTCGACCAAGAGACGAAGGAGAAGAGACTTTGGGATCTGAATTCCCATATCTTAGTGGTATTGGAGCACTTATGTATCTTGCAAATAATTCCCGGCTGGACATTGCATTTGCAGTGAACTTACTTGCTAGATACAGTGCAGCTCCTACTAAACGTCACTGGGCTGGAATTAAGAATATCTTTAGGTACCTTAATGGTACAAGAGATCTTGGACTTTTGTATAATAGAAACCAAGACCGTACTTTAGTTGGATATACTGATGCTGGCTATTTATCTGATCCCCATAATGCCAGATCACAGACCGGTTTTGTATTTTTACAAGGTGGAACTGCTATCTCTTGAAAATCATCCAAACAAACTTTGGTAGCTACCTCCACTAATCATTCTGAAATCATTGCATTATATGAACCCTCAAAGGAGTGTGTTTGGCTTCGCAGAATGATAAACCACATAACTTAGTCATGTGGTATTGGTCCAATTAGTTCACCAACCATTATCTATGAAGATAATGTTGCCTGTATTGTTCAGATGGAAACTGATTATATAAAGAGTAATATCACAAAGCATATTGCTCCAAAGTTGTTTTATCCTCATGAGTTACAAAAGAATGAAAAGATAAACATCTTGCAAACTACATGTGATAATCTAGGTGATTTATTCACAAAATCATTACCATATTCCATATTTTCGAAGTATATTAATGGAATAGGTATGAGGCGACTTAGAGATTTGCAGGAATCAGGGGGACTATCACTCTCCAAAATATAACCAAGTCAACATTATATTATACTCTTTTCTTTCTATGGATTTTTTCCTCACTGAGGGTTTTCTGTATAAAGTTTTTAATGAGGTAATATAACAGGAAATGTGTCTTGTCATTTAATTTTTCCATAGAGTTTTTATAAGATGATAATACACATAATAGGATAGATATAGAATAGTTTTTCTGTATTCCTAGATATTGTAATAGAATTTAGATTGATTCGATCAAGGGGGAGTGTTAAGAACTAATGACGGTAGTGATCTCATCAACACGGAATACTCCAGAAGATTAGCATTTGCTTAATTACCCCTAACCGTAATTAGCTTAATGTAAACGCAATTACCCGAACGGACGCGTTGCTGTCCGTACGGCTTGTATATATATGTACACTATTCATGGAATAATACACAGAGGATTCATTCTCTAATCATTCGATCAATCTCTCGATCTCTCATTTCTAAACAAAATAGATGTCTTGTGGTGCGGAAGGTGAAAATATGCCAATATAGGAGCGCGCCTACAGGCTATGTTGCTCCGAACTTTGCGTGTTGTGAACACGTCCTAAATGTTTTCATGTCCAAATTAAATGCAATGCACATTGGGGCATAGTTTCTGAAATTCTAGAATATCTTCCTCAAGAAGAAGTGGTATTTCTCGCGCAACACCCAACCACACCTCAATCGATCTCTCCGATCCCTTAACCTCGTGTAAACAACCTCACCTCACCAGTGTACTACCACGCACACAAAGGTGGAATGTCACCAGGGCAGCTTATAATTTAAAACATATTCAGTGGGTAGCTTGTATTTAATGAAAATTTAATAATGATGCCAATAGTAACTTCTGTCCAAAGGAATCTTTAACTTAAAATCTCAAATAGATAAGAAAGATTTGAAATACAGTTATCAATATTTTTAATCTAAAGTTCATAAAAACTTTAATTTAGCTCAAATAAATGAGACTTTTATTTCACCAATAATTAATGACTCGTTAGTAAAGTACAACGATTATTGACCTACAAAGAAAGTAAAAACGAGTCGAATTGAGGAGCCTTTACTCTACATTACAAAGTTATAAACTAAACACAAACCTATATAGCGAACTAGATTCTTTGCGTTTGTGTTGCCATCAAATCCTAGCCGACCTTAGATCGTCGTCAGATCGGTTGATGTGTTTAATGGGCGGCCTGCGCAGAGGTGGTTTAGTTGTATCATTTGGGCCCAAGGGCTATGCATCTTAGTATAGAAAGTAATGTTGGGTTTGCTTCGCTAGAAGGACGTTCCGTTCAAGTCTCCGGACTATAAATATGTAACCATTTATTCATAATAAACACGACGACATACACGTTCAACAACGCGTATCTCGTCACCGACTCTCAGTGCATCGCCACTCCTATTCTTAGGGTTTTTCAAGTAAGTGCCATGTTGCTCTAATGGTTTCTCTCGTAGATTGTGTTAGAGTTGTTTGGACTTACGACTACAACGGTATACCTTGTACTGAAGCGTTGTTGATGACAATGTTTGCTAGTTATCTCGTGTGTTATCAATCTACTGTTTATCATGCTGCTGGCTGTATATATCTCACCCAGTTGCTTCTAGAATCCATGATATGCGCTATCTAGAAATATTCCTTCCCAAAAATCTAGAAATATTCTAGAAATGCCCCTCTCCACTTTTTATTCTAGATCTCAATCCTCTCTGACATTAAAAAATTCATATATCTGCCCACGAGCTCCGATTCCATGATTTCTTTTTGGCTAAATTATTATAAACCTAAGCTCTATCCATAAAAGATAAATCCAAACCCTATTGAGCTCATTTTTTGCCTCGGTTGTGTATTTCCTTATTTGTGCACGTAGATCCTTCTAGGGAGACCTGAGCATTTCTCGGGTCGGGTCGGGCCGAAAAAAACCTGGCGATTTTTGTGGCGGCCCGAACCCGACCCAACAAGGTGGTCGGGTCAAAAAATTCAGCCCGCACCCGACCCTCAGGATCGGGCGGGTCGGGCCTATGTAAATTGTCGGGTTCTTCGGGTTTTTTTTGGGTTTTGGGTCAAAATTCTTGGCCCAGACCTGACCCGCCAGACATACCGGGTTGAAAATATCGGCCCCAGCCCGCCCATCAAACTCTTCGGGTCGGGTTAGGTCGGGCGATTTTCGGGCGGGTTGGGTCGGGTTTACCGGGTCGGGCAGCCCATGCCCAGGTCTACTTCTAGCAGCCCGGTCGGTTCCATCCCTGAGAAGCGAGTACCTAGCGTACGAAGCAAGCCTCAGACACGCATCTCAACTATTGTGTCCGCCGTCGCGACCAAGTAACAACAAGTCCACTGGAACCTCACTTGATGCATAAATCACCTAGTTTTGCAAACACAACCCTGAGCCTATTATTTCTAAAATTGCATGATGTTTTGCTGCTAAGATAACTCTAAAACAATAGCCACCCCAAGCCATATTAGACCTAGTATGCTTAGGAAACAAGTGTTTACACATCCACATCATGAACTGATGGAAATGTTTGAAAAGGATGGTTTTGAAATGTTAGCGAAAATAGGGAAGAACCCCAGCAGCTGGACTACGATTAGCCATGCTACTCTATACGTAGGGAGAATATTGGGTACCATTATCATGGTGTTCTCAGATGCTTGGCCAGTGACTTTCATTTGAAAAGTCCGGTGATGTGGAGCTCGATATGAGCTATGGGTGGTCTGCCCTAAAAAGGACCGAGTTGTGGTTTCATATACTAGATGTTGTGTGAGGCAGCACATAGCCTGAGCCTGCATGGATAGTCTGGCAGTTGCCAGGCATGAGCTAGGAGCAGTGAGAAGCCAAGGGGTATGTGTCACGAGGCGATGGCGGGGTGGCCATTCAGGGACTCACGATGGTGAATGCCGCTAAATCCAACTTGTGGGTATTAATATAACCTTCTGGCCAAAATTGCAAATCGATTCGAATAGTCCATGTCCATAGGTATGGATGAATTATAGTCTAGCTTCTACAACTAGAGTATTTAATTTGAAAACATAAAATGCTTTGAAAGGTTCGACAATAGATGCCATGGGCCGCGATGGATGGGAAGTCTAGTGGCTGGTGTTATGTTCAACTGGTTGAGCCATGTCGTACGTGGCGGAAAGGCCCCGTATGTCACATATATCAAGTTTTCAATTCGGAGATAGGAAACTGATTTTTTAAAAAGTCGAAAGCATGATTACTGAAAAGTCTCCAAACGATCCTCATATTATTTGCATGTAGTTATAGAAACTCCTAAAAGTTCTTTAGAGAAGGTGGGCTTGCGGAGTACATATGTACTAACCCTTGCTTTGTTGTTGGTTTATAAAGAAGAAGTTGCTAAGTTCGAGTAAGGGCAATAACCTACTTCCCAATCAGTCACGTGGAAGTCAGGCCTACGTTATATATCCATTGCGTTGTCATCGCCAAAACCTGGTCGGTTTAGGCGGATGGCGCACTAAGGAATCGAAAGGTATGCTGCCGCTGCGGTCGATCCTTCCTAGCAGCGATACCGACCATCCCCGGGCGTCGCCGGGGCAGTGAGAGGGAGTTTTGGGCGTGCCACTTGGCTTGACCTGCTAGCTAGGGAGGTTGGGGGTGCACATGCATCGGAAAATCGCCTTGCAGATACACAAACAACATATCAGCATTAAATTCCATCCGGATCGCTGGGATCGGCTTGAGTCATCTCTAAGGATTGGCTCATAAGAGCTGATCGCCTCCTTGCATCTTGTGGGGGTTAGTGCATCGATAAAGAATAACAAGGAAGCAAACCCTGGTTAAAGCATGATCTAGACAATACAATGTCCCTAGGTTGATTTTGCTACACACATGACCAGATAGATCTTTTCTATGCACATGATCAGATAGATCTAGCTAAGGAAAGAGTTAACCAAATCATTATCCACATGCATGAACATAGACCAAAACCCCAAAGGGGATTCACCCACAAACGTAAATACAATCTAGGACTCGTAAAATATGGTGCCAAGCGCACATCGATCTCTCGAGTTGTCGTATGCACATGTTGCAGCGCATGTTGTGGTATGTAGCAACTGGGCAAGCTTTGTATGCTTGGACACACACCGCTGATTTGTTCACCATAAAAGACGCCTGAGTATAGAATCTACCGGGTAAGCAAAGGCTTAACATGTCCTAAAACGACCTAGAGTGAAGGATTAGAGACGCATGATGCTTACATGGAAAAACCCTAGGAGCCAGGGGTGGCGGTGCTCCGAGATTGAGGTGAACGAAGCATACATTGCTTGGGAACTATGGCGTTGTTGTTTATTATTGATCAAATGTTACATATTTATAGTCTAAAGACTTGACCTCAAGGCAGACCTTTTTCTAGATAGACTCAAACTCTTTCCTAACTGAGAGCCAATGGACCGGCCTCATTGCTCTCCTGGTGTGATGAGTGATTGTCAACGAGCTCAAACTCTCCGATGGACTGGAGGTAGATGATGAAGACCTCAATGGACTGAGGCAAAAGCCCTCCAATGGACCAGAGGCAATGCTCGGCGTCGGTCGGCCATGGAAGCTCGGTACACGGAGGGGCGGTTCGGCAACGGTGGTGTAAGCCCTCCGATGGACCGCGAGGCGACTCCGATGGACTGGAGAAGCCGGGTGCCACCGTGATGCTCCAACCCGAGTGCATGGCGTGAAGACGTGCGAGGGAGGCTTTGGCGGCTTCGGCTCAAAACCGCCACCCAAGTTCAAATGACTTGGTGGGTTGGGCTCTGACTCGCCAAGATAGAAGATTGGGCCAAGACCCGGCCCAGGAAGCCCGCAGAATAAAGTTTTCTGGTTTCTGACTTCAAAACCAGGGGAAGCTTGCGGACTACTGACTACGTGGCGTACATCCAAGCGAGGCGTGGAGAAGAAGAAGATCAAAGCGTCATCGTAGTCGTCCGATTGTATCATTTTCATTTCAGCCCCTTTCGGCATTCTAGAGTAAGGGTCTTAGTGTTAAATGGTGTCGTTAGGCCTGGGGTATAAATAGCCAAGTGGCTGGTCATTTAGGTGACTCTTCCACCAGTAGAAAACCCTAGGCTTAGTTTCCATACAGCCAAGTGCCAAAGAATGAAAGGTGAGCCTTAGGCTAAGATTTGAGTCCCCTAGCTAGGGTTCTTCACATCAAGAGGGAGGATGAAGGGTGGTAGACTGTAGGGACCTTTGTATGCACTCAATTTCGTGATTAATCCAGCAATATTCCTCTGAAATTGGAGTGCTTGTGTGCAGCCCCTTCCTCTTCCCCCTTCTAGTTTGGATTTTGGATGCAACTCAAAGGCTTTTGGTGATTTGTGTTTGCCTACGAGTTAATCCTCTTCTTTTGGTGTTTTGGACTTGCAAGAATGTGGAGATTATGACCTAGTTCATCTCAAACCTGCAGGTTTGCCACGAGCAAGTCGAATTTGAGTTTTTCCCTTTTCTTGCCCAAGGCTTGCCTTTTCACGAGATCTGAAATTCCCGCTAATCCCTTGATCTTTTTCCATGGAACTTTTGGGAATAGCTTTGGAATAGTGCTCAAATAGCCTGTGTCAATTTTCATGAGGATTGGACAAGGTTTGGTCAGGATTTAGGTTTGAGAACTCAAGTTCTAGGGTTTCATCGGACTATCCGGTGCAACCATCGGACTCTCCGGTCCTTCACCGGACAGTCCGACGGCGTGTACCGGACAATCCGGCTCCAGCCCTCGGTCCAGCCTTTACTGGACTATCCGGTGCTGGTCACCGGACTATCCGGTTTTTACCGGACTGTCCGGTGAGGTGCACCGGACTATCCGGCGTGTTGCTGGCTGTTTGGTTTTGGTTGGTGTTTTGCTGATCGGTTCTTTGTTTCGATCTCGTTTTTAGTGTTCCTTGCTGCTGCCCATACTCTTAACTTGCTGTGAACCAGTGAGGTGCATTTAGGTGCGTTGAGTGGCGGGCAAGACGCTAATGCGTGAGTCGTTGTTTCACTTGACTTGGTCCTACAGTTACTAATAATAGATTACAACTCAATAATAAAACTAGGACTCTATGACTAGATAACATAATACAGACTCTTTCTTCTATAGATCAAGATCTCCATGAGGCTTCCCAATATCAGCCGAAACCTACCGAAGAATTGTGGCAGATTCTGGTCATCCTATTGTTTCCGCAGTCCCCGTTGACTCCGAGCGTATTTGGACATGATTCTGGTTCCGATTGAAAGATTATCTCCTTAGCTTTCGATCCATATGCTGAAAACCCAAAATGGAGTCCATATGTGGTCTGGGCCTCTGTTTTTGTCTAGCCTATTCCTGCAGTCCGAACCAGTTGTGTGAATAAACTGGACTTCAATAAGGATTAAGCTTGTGACTTCATCTTGACTTGGGCCTTGGGCACACACTTATCATTGTATTTTGCCAAACTTATGATATAAGCCTGGCCAAGTGGATTTCTTCATCATAGTCTACTGCTGGCATTTTATATAAACTAGACTTGGTTAAAATCCAGCAGCAACATGCGTATGGTTGGATGTTTTGCAGATCCTCCTCTTTTGTATGGTGGTCCGAGTATCGTATTTGTCCGTAGGGAAGCGCCAGGCGAGAAAGTATAATTGAATAAACTCAAGTCGACGTAAACTTAGATAAATATACCAACTAGTAGTTAGACAGGGGTAAGTCAAATAAAGATAGGTGTATGGTGGAAAAGTAAAACAAACTACCTAAGATACAAATAGAAAGGTATAGTTCCTTGGGAGGACAACAAGTGAGATAAAGTTTCCAAACTCTATTCTATTCGGCTGCAAAGACTATGTCGTGGTTAACTAAGGAAACTCAAGTAAACAAGTCAGGGTCTTGCGTCGAGAGAAATTCCGGCGCCCTCGAGGGGTCAGGGGGTAGATAGTAGACCACCGAAAGAGAACCCGGCTATCACCTATGGGCCTACCGAACGAATGGGCCTGGGATACACAGGCACACCACACGCTGTCACCGAGTGGGGCTACCAAGCTAATCCGTGTGGGTAGGATGGCACGCTATACTAGTGCTCAAGCGCTTTCACCATGAAAGTGATTGAGCATTAAAGCTCGCCCTTAACTAGAGGGTAAGAGCTAACCTGACCCCTAGATCTAAGTCTAACAGAGGCTTATAGCACCGGCAAGTATAACAAGACTTGAATAACTAAGGTAACCACAGTTTAAGCCTAGCAAGTATGCAAAGAAAGGTACACCACACTTGCAAGAGATAGAAATAAAGTAAAGTATAACTGAATTATACTAAAGATAAAAAGAGTACAAAGATACAAGAACTTTACCACAGACTCAGAGGGATCTCCGATAACTCCGAGGCAAAGCTCGACTCACTCTAACTCCCAGGACTATCCTAACTACTAAGATGTGGATAAAGGGATTCTCTAAGGTAGAATGTAGCTCTCAACTTCTCCACGCTTTACAAATGAGCTCTCAGGGCCTATTTATAGCCTAGAAAGTGAGCTGGGTATTTATATGTGCACAAGGTCGGTAAAGGGGCTGAGTTGGTGGCTGGGCGGCCAAGGTCGGTGGCTGGCCGACCATAGGGGGTTGTCGGGCGGCCACCCGATTCACCGACCTTGAGCATCCAACGGTTGATCTTACTCCCTCATGTCGGTTGGTAGTTGAATCAGTTGGTGCACGTGAAAAATGCCGCCGAGGGGTGGTCGGCCGACCACCCTAAGTGGTCGGGCGGCCACGTGTTTTGCTCCAATTCGTTGCATGTTGTTCCCCTTGGATCCTTGACATCACCAGTCCTTGTCCCGGCACATTGTGACCCTTGGATATATTGGATGCTCTCTTGTATGGTTGGATCTTCACCCTTTTGTGTTTGTTTGCGTACCGGATCGAAGCTGTGGCAAGTGAAGTGGTGAAGGGACCATTCCACGTGGTCGGGAGTCCAAATCCCCGTTGGAGGGTGGCCGGGTGGCCACCACCCATGGCCGGGCGGCCACTGATGACCTGGCAGGTGGTCGGGCGGCCACCTTACTTTTGCCATTTCTGCTCATCTTTGATATGTGACATGTTTGCAACCATTTTATGTGTATTTTGGTACCTGCATCCAAATATTCATATATATCTTGTGTAACTCATTAGTAGCAAGGGTTAATCCATATATTTCACATGTTTAGCTTCATTTGGTGGATAATTGATGGTTGATATCGTGAGATTACGACCGTCAACACCCCCCAAGCTTAGACCTTTGCTCGTCCTCGAGCAAAGCTAAGACTAAAAGTGGATCAGGAGTTGCTACAATATCGAAAGCGAAGGAAAATTCTTATATGCAACTCAACACTCAAAATTTTGCCCCATGTAGTGAAATAATCAAAACTCACCTTAAGTCATACCTGTAGTGCATCTTTTTGCTTACTTTGCCTTGGGCAGTTGAGAGACAGAATGACTTTTTTGTAGGAATGTTTCTAACAAATTCTTTTTGGATGTCCTTCTCAGGTGTTTTCAAGATTTTCAAAACAAACATAAGCTTCCCCTTGGTACTCTCGATTGCTCAGAAGTGTTTTCTCACCTAAGGACATGATTTTGGCCAACATTTTCCTACACTAAGTCTCTTGTGGAGCTTTAGGTGGGAGAGAATGTGGCACACTTAGAATGTTTATTTTGCTAAGCCAAAGATTGGACCAAAGAGTGTACTCTATCATTTCTTCTGTTTGATTACTGGAGTATGAGTGGTGGAACAAGTTGTCTCCTTCTCTAAATTTTCATCCCTATAGCCTTTTATAGATTTGGAGTGGATATGGAGCTTTTTATTTATTTTTGCCATGCTTGAACTTGCATCCTTTTTATTTTGCCGTGCTTTTGCATGCATTTTTTTTGTTTAGCTCCATATCCTTACTCCTTGAGATTTGAAGGCTAGGGGATTATGAGAAGTGTTTGGAGACTTTTGGTGGATGCAAAGTCCGGAATGGATCACTTGCATTTATTTCTTTTGTACTCCAGCTATCAACAGAAGACGATATTTCTACTCAAAGAGACTCAAAATTTGACAAAGCTCAAAGCATATCTAAGTAGCTCTATGTAGCTGGTTTAGAACATTTGAAGCATATATGGCTCTGGTAGGACTTTTTAACCATGGGGAGCTTTATTTTGTTATTTTCAAAGATAAAAACCTGAGGCATTCATCCTACTAGGAACATGAAAGAATCATCCCACATTTAAGTCATATCATTATCTCTCAACAATTTAGGCTTGTTATCGCAATTGGCATCCACAAGGTAAAACTTTGGTTCACTTCTTTTTATTCAGCAATATGGGACTAAGCTAAGCATAAGTTGACATGCAAGAATTAAACCATTCACTTGATAGAACAACTATTCATCATTTCCAAAATAAAGCTAGCAAGTGAATTTGACAATTAAGTATGGGAGTTGTTTTTTTTAAAGTAAAGTGAAATTTAAGAAACAATGGACGCTACTCTTATCATAAGGCAGAGAGGTTATTCAGGGGGACAAGGCAGAATTCAGGTAAAAGTATGGAGATGAACAGAGAGATGGTGGAACACACATACCTTGAGTTGTTGAGTCCTTTCCTCCCAAGCTTCAACGAAGCTTAGGTAAAGAAGAAAAGAAAAAGAGAAAGGAACAAAAAGGAAAAGGAGAACGGAAAAGAAGGGGGAAGAAAAGAAACAAGGAGAAAGAAAAGGGAAGGAGTGCGGTCGGCCGGCCATAATGGGTGGTCGGCCGGCCGGCCCCATTTTTTTTCTTTTTTTTTGAAAATTGCCGAAAAGATAAAATTATACGCACAATCATAAAGCTTATGCAAGGCAAAAATTAAACATGCAGTGGAGTGAGAAAATTTAAATTTGGTGGAAAATAAATATGCCGTCGAAAGATAATGCCAATTTACCTGTTGGCAAGGGTCTTTCACACCCTACCCTTTGGGATATCAAGAGGATGTAGCTAGGTGGGATTTCTTTCGTAATATTTTGCACGCCGTTCTTTTGTTTTTAGGACTTGCATACCGGCGTCGATCATCTTTCGAGGAGCTTTGCCTCTTGATTCCTGGGGTTTAGAACTAGCCTTTCTGAGATTCGCCTCTCGCCGTTCAGATTCTTCTTGTTGCCGGATGGCAGTCTCCTGGTCTGATTTTAAGTGTGCGATGAGAGTGTCCATTTTTTCTTAGAAACGTCTTCATGGATGTGTGTTTTGGCATATATCTCTGTTGTTGGCATCAATATGTCTTCACTTGGTTGCACTTCTTCACTTTCGGCTTGAAGGTAAATGTCTCCCTCATGCCGTTGATGTTGAGGTGGACTTCTCTGGTCCCGACATCAATACTTGCGTCTGTAGTACTCAGAAATGGCCGCCCAAGGATGAGTGGTAGCTTTGCATCTATCTCCATATCCAACACCACGAAGTCCACCGAGATAAGGAAATTTCGGATTTTCACCGGGACATCCTCAGCGATCCCTGCGGGGTGTCGTATGGATTGATCCACGAGCTGCAGACACATGGTGGTGGGAGCGAGTGCAGCGTGATTGAGTTTGTCAAAGACCACTTTGGGCATAACACTGACGCTTGCTCTGAGATCACATAAGGCTTGACTGAAGACTTGGTTCCCAATTGAACATGGAATGGTAAGACTTCCAGGGTCCTTTTTCTTTTGTGGGGGTTGATTGAGTATAGCTGCGCTATACTCTTCTGTCATGTGCACAATTTCCGCTGAAGGTAAGGGCTTCTTGTTGTTGAGGATATCTTTCAAGTATTTCGTATATGTCGGTACCTGCAAAGCATTTAGCAGAGGTATGTTGACATATAATTTATTTATAACCTCAACAAACTTACTGTATTGTTCATCGGCGGCAGCCTTCCTGTTGCGAGGAGGAAAATGCAGCATCGTAGTGCCATAGAATTCATGCGGAAGCATCTCCGATGCTGTTTTCTCCTCTGCTCCAGGTCTACTCTCAGTGTCATCATTCTCTTTGGGGTCGGTAGTCTTCTTCTTCTGCTCTTTTCCTGCATTGTTAGGGGTACTACGAGGATGTGGGGGGTCCTGTGCGGATTTTCCACCGCTAGTAGTGACTGCATTTATGTGCTCCTTGAGAGGAGTTTCAGGCTGTCTAGGCAGCTTACCCGCATTAACATTAGGTGAAGAAGCAGCCTACTGAGCTATTTGAGTTTCAAACATTTCGTTAAAACTCAGTTGGTTTTTCATATCACTATTAAAAGTTTCCATTTGAACAGAAATAGTTTCAAAAAGCTTATCATTCGCATGGAGCTTTTTACTAATGCTATCATTCACAGCTCCTTGGTCAAATTGATTAAATTTATCAAATTGCTGTGAACAACTCAAAGAGTTACCTTGTCCGGGAGAGGGGATGTATGGCCTTGAATTCCAGCCTGGTTAAGGACGATTCCCGTCGCTGAAGTTAGGATTATCGCCGATGAAGTTCACTCCTTCGGTTGAGTTTCGGAGCAGCTGTTCCCCAAATGACCCGTGCTCCCACAGACTGCGCAAGTCATGCGAGCATCGAGAGACTGAACCGATGCGGTCTCTGGAGTATCTCCTAACTTTTTGAATAGAATGTCCATCTTGGCGGCAAGTATGCCGGTGCTGTCGATGTGATGGACGCCACGGGATCGGGTGCTAGACCTCTCTTCTTTCCATCCTTGATTAGTGGCCATCTTCTCAATGAGTTCCTTGGCAGCTCTCACACTCAAGGATAAGAAGGATCCTCCGACGGCTGCATCCAGGTGCTCTTGTGCAGCACGATTTAAGCCATGAAAGAAATTCTGGATGATGAGCCATTGTTCCATTCCATGGTGGAGGCAGGCCGCGATATACTCTTGTAGTCTTTCCCAGGCCTCCACCACTGTTTCATCTATGAGCTGTTGGAAGCTCGAGATCATGTTCCTCAGTGCATTGGTCTTTCCCAGAGGGAAGTACTTGGCAAGGAATGCGTTGGAGCACGCATCCCATGTAGTGAGTGTTGCATGGTTGAGGTAGAACCATTGCTTCGCCTTTCCGACAAGTGAAAATGGAAAGAGGCATAGTTTGACGGCATCGGCGGACGCACCTTTTATTATGAATGTGCTGCAGATTTCCAGGAATTGCTGCAGGTGATTGTTGGCATCCTCCGTTGCTAGTCCACAGAAAGGGATAGCTTGAACCATATGAATGACTCCGGGTTTGAGCTCAAAGTTCTCTCCTACTTGCACCTCAGGTCCTGTTAGGACATTGTTGCTAGATGGGACGGAGAACTCATGGATGGTCTTTTCAGCCATGACGTTGATAAACGGAGTGCGACTTGTTGATGCAGTTGGTTAAAGTTCTGTTGGTATAGGTATCACCTACGGGCCTACCAAACAAACGGGCCTGGGATACACAGGCACACCACACGCTGTCACCGAGTGGGGCTACCAAGCTAATCTGCGTGGGTAGGATGGCACGCTATACTAGTGCTCAAGCGCTTTCACCATGAAAGTGATTGAGCACTAAAGCTCGCCCTTAACTAGAGGGTGAGAGCTAACCTAACTCCTAGATCTAAGTCTAAGAGAGGCTTATAGCACCGGCAAGTATAACAAGACTTGAATAACTAAGGTAACCACAGTCTAAGCCTAGCAAGTATGCAAAGAAAGGTACACCACACTTGCAAGAGATAGAAATAAAGTATAACTGAATTATACTAAAGATAAAAAGAGTACAAAGATACAAGAACTTTACCACAGACTCAGAGGGATCTCCGATAACTCCGAGGCAAAGCTCGACTCACTCTAACTTCCAGAACTATCCTAACTACTAAGATGTGGATAAAGGGATTCTCTAAGATAGAATGTAGCTCTCAACTTCTCCACGCTTTACAAATGAGCTCTCGGGGCCTATTGATAGCCTAGGAAGTGAGGTGGGTATTTATACGTGCACTAGGTCGGTAAAGGAGCTGAGTCGGTGGCCGGGCGGCCAAGGTCAATGGCTGGCCGACCATAGGGGGTGGTCGGGCGGCCACCCGATTCACCGACCTTGAGTATCCAACGGTTGATCTTACTCCCTCATGTCGGTTGGTAGTTGAATCAGTTGGTGCACGTGAAAAATGCCGCCGAGGGGTGGTCGGGCGGCCACGTGTTTTGCTCCAATTCGTTGCATGTTGTTCCTCTCAGATCCTTGACATCACCAATCCTTGTCCCGGCACATTGTGACCCTTGGATATATTGGATGCTCTCTTGTATGGTTGGATCTTTACCCTTTTGTGTTTGTTTGCGCACCGGATCGAAGCCGTGGCAAGTGAAGTGGTGAAGGGACCATTCCACGTGGTCGGGAGTCCAAATCCCCGTTGGAGGGTGGCCGGGCGGCTCCTGATGACCTGACAGGTGGTCGGGGGGCCACCACAAGTGGTCGGGCGGCCACCCTACTTTTGCCATTTCTGCTGATCTTCGATATGTGACATATTTGCAACCTTTTTATGTGTATTTTGGTACCTGCATCAAAATATTCATATACATCTTGTGTAACTCATTAGTAGCAAGGGTTGGTCCATATATTTCACATGTTTAGTTTCATTTGGTGGATAATTGATGGTTGATATCGTGAGATTACGACCGTCAACAGCTACCACCTACCGCTCACCTCTGCCCACCCCCTGCTTGGCGCCCTAGCCGGCCGCACCCTGCCGGTGCCCCTGCCAGGCGCCGTGGCTAGGGGTGTAAATGGTACTGATATTATCTGTCCATATTCGAGTTTCGATCCGTTTAGAACGGTTAAGATCCGATCCGTATACACCCTAGCCGCGACCCTGGGAATTTACGCTATTTTCGGCGGTTTGCTGCCGAAACTAAAATTATTTTCGGCGCATGACATTCCACGACCTATAAAACCTGCCTAAAATAATGGTTTGTTTTTGGCGGTTTTTGCCACCGAAACTTAACTTATTCCTGCAATGGCGATAACGCATAAGGTGGGCCGACCTGGCACGAGCCTGGCCAATGGCGGAGCCTGGCGAAAAGCGAGGCAGATGCATGTGGCCGTTGCGACCCGCGCCTGTTGGCCTGCTGGTAGCGCTGCCAATTTTTAACACCACCCCGATGTTCTTATATATAAATAAATTGTATTGATGAATTATAATCCCTAATTATATTACAGAGAGATAGGTGACACTATTTCACAGATCACAACATTTGAATATTAATCACATGTAGATCATCAACACAATAAACAGAATGCCAGCTCCAAATATATTTTAAAACCACGCACCACTCTGTTATTAGGACCGCATGGTCTGACTGAGCAACTCTCATAATTAGTTGAATTTCTCTATGAAGCTCATTATGTGGTTGCTGACTTCCTCTGGTTTTTCTTCATTGATGAAGTGCCCAACATCATTCATGACGACGACAACATCGTCGAGAAGTGGAACAAACTTCTTGAACCCACCCTTGTGGATGAAATCTTGGATGCCTGGAGTATGGTATGTCAAATCCAAATCGCCAATGAAATTTAACCGGTACATTAATGACAGCTGCAGTCCAAGGTGACGTGAGTTCCCATGTCCTATACGTAACAAACACGCTGGTGTTTATCAACAAAAATGACAGTTCACGTAATCCACAAAATGTGAATGTGATGTGACCTTAATTAAGCATTGGATAGTAAAAAATAATCCAAATATATAAATATAATCATATTAATGTTTGTTGAAGTAGAATCAGTTTGACTATGAAGTAACTTCTATCTTATAGGAAGGTTGGGTTAGTCCTAGTTCATGTGGACTGATCTTTTTTTTTTTACTTTTGAAATTACAATGGTAGGTGTTTCTTATGCAAGAATGCACATCAATGAGCTGCAAGAATTTAATCTTCTAAATCTGATCTTATCAATGAAATGATATATTAAATCCATGGTCAGAATTTATAAATGGATTTGTGGTTTGTGGGAGGCACAAGAACTAGCAAGAGGTTAGAATTTACTTATTCAATGAACACTATAAGAAAAAGGCCTTCTAGATACGTTTTGGTAGCAACGCTGACTAAAGCGTCACTGCACAACAGACGTAAACATGCTTTTTGACATGTTTTTCAGAATGTCTCAAATTGATATGATTTTAGACACGATTAGAGTGTCGAAAGACATGAAGTGACGCTTGTTGTCATATTATTTAAAACATCTCAATATGACACGTAGTTACCTACGCTATTAACATCAGTAGCACTTACACACGACATCAAACGTGTCAAAAAAACATGCATATGCATGTAAACATGTTTTTTTATACAAATTAAAAGTATCTTAAAATCACACGAATTAAGACATATTTTCAACCATCAATAGCATAGAGACACATATAAAGTGTATCAAATAAGCGTGTCTATAGAGACATAAAGACGTTATTTAACACGATATTGAAAAGTTGAAATTCATGAATGGTAAATATAAAAAGAGTACATTACTTAACTATTCATATGTGATATGATGGTCTAGTGGTGGTGAGGCATTACAAGAGGTATGAAGTCACGAGTTCAATTCTTAGCAATTGCCTAGTGATTAATATTTTTTACTATTTTTAAACACATATTAAAGCGTTTTTACAAAATGTAACAACGTCCATAGACACGTTGTATAAATATATTTATAAAAGTGTATCAAAATGCATAGACATGCATATAATGTTTATATGAAACATCTCAATCAACTATATATATGCTATGGTAATCAGTCTCTGCAATCTCTGACACGGTGCTTGCGAAGACGCTTCTAGCACGTTTTAGAAAAACATATCAATATTGATATAGATACGAAATAAAATGTGTCTATTATATAAATAAAACGTACCTACAGGTAGAATTTGATGCAGCGGAAATGCATCGCTAAAGCTGATGAACCCTGCTACGTACCACCAACTTACTTTATTCAGGGCACGGTAGTAGTTGAGTGGCCCGGTGAATCCAGTCTTCTCAAACTTGCTGGTGTAGTACTTGAGGTCCTCCTCGGTTACCCAGCTTGGAAGTGGTACCTCGTCATCCGGGGAGCCCCAGCCGCCCTTTGGGACGAACAGCGGTCCAGGGGTGCGGGAACCCGCTAGGAACTTCCTGATCACCAGCTCTGTGCCAAGGCGTGCAAATTCTGCTTTTGCACCGGGCTCCTGCGTATCATATCCATTACGTTAATTAGTTTGTTACAGCAAGCTTTCCTAGCTAGCTTGCAAGGAGTGTACACATCAGTGTACCTCATAATACCAAGATTTGGCATGTTCTGCATATATATTCTTTGGAGTGTGGAACAAAAAGGACTGGCATGATAAACTGAATTAGCATCTTGTCACAACTTAACTTTGGCTACCAAATGCAATATATGTATGTTGATATGATACAGCAAATTTAAAGAACAAATATTAGCAAAAGTAGTAGTTAATTATAGTGGGCTTCATAGGAAGGGAGGATGGTTGGACCAGTTAGCACCTGTCTCGCAGCTAAATGATAGAGACGTCCTAAGCAGATTTCCTATGAGAACGGACGGCGATAGAGACAGAGATACATAGACAACTAACACCTTATATTAAGTAGAGTAACTGTTGGTGCATACAGATACAGTAGTGCTGTAGTGGTTTAGCAAAGTATAGCATTCCAGCAAGCAAGCAAGGAACCGGAGGGAGAATAGACAAAGGAAATTAAGCAGACACTACCGTAGGTGCTGGGTGCTGCATGCACGTTAAGCAATTAAGTGTCCAAGGCTGATTGTTTTTGGGGTAATCCTTGCATGGCGTGACATGCATGCCGAAGAGATATATAGACGGAAGAGATTAACAAGAAGCAATAAGCTGCTGCTTTATGTGGTGGCAACTCATCACAACTACTTCCACTCTGAAGAAGGTTGAAACAATCCAAGAACTAATGAAACGTGCTATTCAACATACTATATATGGACCTTTCGGATTGACATGCAAGTAATCTGGAGGAAGATGGTGGGGGACAGGAAAAAACTGGAAAATGCTACTAGCTGTGCCAGGCATGGATAACAATTTCAATGCTGCATCTGCATTCAGCAGATGGTAGTCTAACTACTAGTGCGAGTGTGCAACTAACGCTAGGAATTCTGTCAAGTACATGCACGAGGTATTGTACGTACCTGGATCCGGCAGATGTAGAAGTCGTCGCCGTAGAGCGCCCTGAGCCCGTTGACGGGCTTCAGCGCGGCGCTCCGTGGCGTGTAGGCGGCGCTGAGCGCGACGAGCGCGCGCACCCTATCGGGTCGGAACAGGCAGAGGCTCCAGGCCGTGAGCGCGCCCCAGTCGTGCGCGGCCACGAAGACGCGCTTCTCGCCGAGGGCGTCGATGAGCGCCACCAGGTCCCCCACCACGTGCAGCGCGGTGTACTGCCCGGCGGGGTCGTCAAGCTCGGGCGCCGCGCCCGACGAGTCGCCGTAGCCGCGCAGGTCGGGCGCCACGGCGCGGTAGCCGGCCGCGGCCAGTGCACGCATCTGGTGGCGCCAGGTGTACCAGAGCTCCGGGAAGCCGTGGAGCAGCAGCACCGTGGGCGCGCCGGGGGCGGCCGGGCCGGCCTCCGCCACGTGCAGGCGCACGCCGGTGCTCAGCTCCATGGTGCGGTGCGTGATGGCCGTCGTCGTGTGGTCATCACCGGCGGCCATCGTCTTCGTCTCTTGGTTGGGCTTGGGCTTGGAGCTGGTGGGGCAGCGGATGCCGCGGAGGCAGGCTATGACCATATGACCATGGACGACGACGGACGTGTCAGGGCCGCATGTAACTACCGGAAGGTAGTTAAACTAGGTAAATAAAAAGCCCATTAAGGCCCAATAACAGCCTTCTAGAGAGTTTTTACCTCTATTCAACAATTGCAAATACCAAATTCAACATCGCATTTGACTCATTCTAACATTTTATAAAAATTAATTCAACAATTTATACATGGAATGTTGAATCAGTCTATGTAAAATGTTGAATCAGTGTAGGGTGGAGTGTTAATCGGTATAACCGGAATGTTAAAATATATGCGCATGGGAAGGCTCACGGGCGGTGGATACCGGCGGCTCCGGCGGCGGCGCGCCCTGGCGGCGGTGGCTGCGGCATACCTTGGCGTCGGCGGCGGCGGAGGAGGCGGGCGGAGGTGGAGGTGTGCGGCAGAGGCGGTGAAGGCGCGACGGCGAAGGCGCTGCGGCGGCGGCGGGGCGCACCGCGCGGGGCCGGCCGGGAGGCAGCGGCGGCGGGCAGGGCGCAGCCGGACGGCGGAGACGGCGCGCGGGGGGTCGGGCGGAGGAGAGAGGAGGGAGGTAGGAGATGGACGGTGGATATGGTGTGCACGAATCTCAAACATTGAAAGATAGGTGGAGTTTTGTCCTACCGGAAGATAGATAGGATTTTCGGTGTGGGGGATAGATATCCCCTGGGCCCTCACGGCGTGGATTCAGCATATGGAAGATAGCAGGCTCCCAAACAAGGCACCGCCTGATCTCGTGGGCCCGAAGACGGATGATGTGTTTGGAGATCAAGTCAAAGCGCTGTAATTCAGAAAAGACGTGAAGAAGATGGCTTGGACTCCGGATTCCAGAAGCAGCAGGACTCAAGAAGGGAAGCGTATAATCGTAGATTCTATGTACTCTTTAGGATTCCAAACCGAGTAGGACTCATAGATGGAAACCGACTTGTAACCCAATCCTTGCCGGACTATATAAGGCAGGTGAGGGGCCCCTACGTAGAACATCTAGCATCTCATCGCATACCAGCCACGAGACGTCCTAGCTTTCATTGTAATCTCGAGAGCAAAGGCAATACAACTCGCAGCAAACAGAACATAGGGTGTTACGCTCCGGCGGCCCGAACCTGTATAAACCCTCGTGCCTTATCGCATCTCCACGCAAACCATCGAGCTACGCCGATTTCGCCACCTCAAAAGCACTACGTAACACACCCCGTGGTGCATTGCCGGTATCAAACACCGACAGTTGGCGCGCTAGGTAGGGGGCGGCGAGATCGCCATCAGCTAGCTCCATGGCCGACCACTTCGTCAACGGCTTCGCTCCGGGCGACATGATCCGCTTTGGGTCGATCACCTTCATCGCCGATCGGCGCAGAGATCTCCACTAGCTTCGCAACGCGCTGGCGCAACCGCGCTTCGTCGTGTGACCACCAACTACTCTAGGACCTGATGGACGATCTGCGCCACCAGATCGCTGCCAGGGACCGACGCCTCGTCAACCTCCACCGACTCAGCGTCGAGCTTCAACACATCGGCGCGAAGCGCCGGCCCATCGCCCGAACCCGCTCCCGCGACATGATGCGTCGGATCGTGCCCCCCGGGGTCACTATGGCTCGGGAGTGCGAGCCGACGGGAGGTTCTTCTCCGGGCCTAGACCTATGTCAACGGCGCCGACTCAAGCGGCCCCAACAACAACCACTGCTTCAACACCAACTCGCCGTACGGCGCTCTCGACCTCTCCGACTCAAGTCTGGACTCAGATTAGTCGGGGGTCAAGGGGGTGTTCGTCAGGAAGCCTCCCTCGAGATCCGCGGTGGGCCCACACCTCAGGCAGCCCTCCGCGGAGCCCACGACAAGTTCCCGTCGATACTCGCTCCTGGGTCCCTCGCCCGCTGACCAGGGTTGCAAAAGGACTCGGGTGGAGTCCTTCGCCCCGTTCGGTCTCCGTAACTCCACTGCCACTTACCAGGGGCTTCTCTCCCGTGCCTCGGCTCCCCTCAACAATGACAAGGGTGCGCGGGGGACGCCCAACACAACTCAGTCCGTGCCTTTTCCGGACAATGACGTCTACAGCGAGCCTGACATGCCGTTGATCGGCCTTCGCCTGGGGCTCGTCATTAACTCTACCCCGGCAGGGAGAGCCGTTCGGTGGCGTAGCTTGCAGACCGACGAAGCCTCTCATCACCCGGCAGTCGCTCGGAAGGCTCGCGATGCGGGGCATCACCACGTAATCTGCAACATTGAGACTCCTATGGCCTCTGACCACAGTGCAGCCACTACGACAGCCACAGCTCCAGCCTCCGACACCAACATGGAGGTGGAGACTACGCTTGTTGATCCCGAGAGTTCGCTTCCAAGCTCGACTCTCTATTTTCCCGAGATCCTCGTGATCAACGGTCCAGGGGACGAGATCGAGGAGGCAGTCTCGGACGACGAGCAACCCGCCCTCGCTGAAACCTCGCAAGATCGCCACAGGAGGGATAGGGCAAACCGCCTCTGTAACATTCAGCGCCATCATATCCTAGGCAATAGAGACCCCATGTTGCCCGTCTCGATAGATGAGGTGATGCGGGACAGCGAGAACGACCAAGAAGTTCAGAGCCATCGACGCAGGAATGAAGTCCGACAGCAACGTCGTGACTGGCAAGCTGGCGAAGCTAGGAGACGGTGGGTGGCGACGCTTCCTGGGCGCAATCTTCTAAAAGAGTTCGAAGCGGTTATGGAAACTCCAAGTCAAGCCGGTGGGGCATTGGTCAAGCTCTGCGAGCTCCTCCCCAACAACGAGGATGGGGAGGCCATCAAGAACCTTTTCACCCGGGTAGCAGATCACCTCGTGCCCAGGCATCCCGGGGCAGCAGATGCGCGCCAGATCATCAACGACAACCGTGATGTGCGTCTCAACATCGAGCAATCTCGTGCTCAGCGACAACAGATCGAGTTGGATCGGAGAGCGAATTACGACCGGGACTATGGACCTCCTCAACGCGCTCCGGCTGCCAGAGGTCACTCGGGAGCTGCCTCTGTCAACAGCCCTGTATCCCGAGTCAATGCTAGGGATGATCTCCGCCCTCAGTCCCCGCAACGACGTCCAGATGAGAACCGCAGCAACCCAGCTGGCAGCTCTGAAGTAGCCGTGGCGGCCTTTGGTTAGAGGATTCAGGACGTCGACTGGCCACCCAACTTCAAGATCTCAAACATTGAAAATTTCAAAACAAAGATGGACCCGCGGAATTGGCTGGCTGTGTACACTACCGCAGCCCGAGCGGCCAATGCGTCGGAAGATCTCATGACGGCCTACATCCCGATCAAGTTGGGACAGGAAGCGCTTCAATGGCTTCGCTACCTCAGTGGGGTTGCATTGAAGACTGGGGCGACTTATGTCGCCTGTTCGTTGCTAATTTCCAATCACTCTCCAACAAACCAGCGCAACGATGGGACCTCAAAGCCATCAGACGGAAGGACTCAGAGAGCTTGCACTCATACCTCAAGCGGTTCCAGGCTCTAAGGAATCGCATCCCCGATGTCTCTGAGGATACGGTGATTAATGACTTCCTCCAGGGGTCGAACGATCAAGTTTTCGTCAAGCACATACTGGAAAAAGCGTCCACTACCTCGGAGCGCCTTTTCCAAAAGGTAGATTGCTACATCACAGCGGACAAACGCGCTCGTGACCTCATCCACCCCCGACAGGATGATCGGGGCAAAGGCAAGCAAGAAAAGCACGAAGAATCCTCGCGGCAAGATCGCCGCTGGGAGAAAAGGCCTTGAGAGGAGGTCCGCGTCGTGGCGCCACCGCCAGCACGCCCGCGTGGCCTGCCTCCTGCTCCAGCTCGGACGCTCGACCAACTCCTCGACGAGCCATGCCCCACGCACAAAGACATGCGCCACACTCTCCGGAACTACTGCGACTTCAAAGCCATGCTGGCGCGTGGCCGGCTCCCCATGCCGCAGCCTGCCCCGCTGCCACCACCCCCACCACGGAACCAGCCTCCGCAATGCCAGAATGAAGGCAATAATCAACGCTTCCCAGACGTCAACAGGGAGGTCAACTTCATCCTGGGAGGACACGGAGCCCACGCGAGCAAGCAACAGCAGAAGCTAGAAGACCGTTGGATCAATGCGGCCACCTTAGAGCCGCCACAACCATATGATTGGTCCCACGAGCCAATCTCTTGCAGTCGGGCAGATCAGTAGCTCAACTTTGATGAGCTAGTCAAGTACCCGTTGCTGGTAAATCCCATAGTCAGCGACACCCGACTCAAGAAGGTGCTTATCGACGGCGGGGCAAGCATCAACGTTTTGTTCCCTCAAACTCTGCAAGACATGGGGGTCCCTCTCAGTGAACTCAAAAAGTCAGATACCCCGTTCTTCGGAATCATGCCGGGTGCAGGGGAGTATCCGCTCGGGCATATTTGCTTGCCGGTCACATTTGGTACCGCGGAAAATTTCCGCACAGAGACACTGCGTTTTGAGGTCCCAACCTTCAACTCTGTTTACAACGCCATCATTGGGCATCTTGGACTCGCCAAGTTCATGGCCATCCTGCACTACCCATATCTCGTCCTTAAAATGCCAGCTCCAGTCGGCGTTCTCTCCATACGGGCTGATTTCAAAGGAGCTTCGGAGTGCTTACAGGAAGTAATCCAGATGGCCCTCGAACAGAACAGCATGGTAGCACAGAAGAAGCTCAAGGCGGACGCAGCCCACATGTCGCAGGAAGACCTCCAAATCCCGACCCAAGAAGCGGCGTCAAGCGCAGCAATAAACCGGTGGTCCCCACGAAGGAAATAGGCCTCGATCCCTCGGACGCGACTAAGATAACTGCTGTCAACGCTCTTCTTCCTCCCAAATAGGAAGACGCGCTCGTCCAGTTCCTAAGGGCCAATCGTGACATGTTTGCATGGAAGCCTGCGGATATGCCTGGGGTCCTGAGGGAACTGGCCGAGCACCAACTCAAGATTTTCCCTAACGCAAAACCCATCAAGCAGAGGCTGCGGCGATTTACTCCTGAAAAGCGAGAGTTAATTAGGGCAGAGTTAACCCGGCTGAAGTCTACCGGTTTTATTAGAGAAGTCATGCATCCCGAGTGGCTTGCGAATCCTGTACTCGTTCTCCAAAAGAATAAAAAGGACTGGCGGATGTGTGTTGATTATACTGATCTCAATAAGCATTGCCCTAAAGACCCGTTTGTGTTGCCTCGTATAGACCAGGTCGTTGACTCTAAGGCCGGCTGCGCTTTACTCTCTTTTCTCTATTATTACTCGGGCTATCACCAGATTAGCCTAGCCATCGAGGACCAAGAGAAAACCGCGTTCATCACGTTTTTCGGTGAGTACTGTTATACTTCTATGTCTTTCGGGTTAAAGAACGCTGGTGCTATGTATCAACGAGCGATCCAAACATGCCTCGCTGACCACTAGGGCAATCGTGTCGAAGCCTACGTTGATGACGTCGTAATCAAGACCAAGAACGCGGAGGATTTCATTGACGATCTGCAACAGGTGTTCGACAGCCTGAGGAAATTCTGGTGGAAGCTTAATCCCACCAAGTGTGTTTTCGAGGTCCCTGCGGACGAGTTACTCGGTTTTGTTGTCAACAACAGGGGAATCGAAGCTAACGCCAAAAAGTCAAAGCCATACTCCGGATGCACCCTACCAAATCACAAAAGGATGCTCAAAGGCTGATTGGGTGCATGGCAGCCTTGAGTCGGTTCATCTCGCGACTTGACGAACGTGGCATGCCCTTCTATAAACTTCTCAAGAAGGTAGATTGGTTTCAGTGGACCACAGAGGCTCAGGAAGCGTTGGAGGCTCTGAAAAAGTTCTTGACCACGCCTCCTGTACTCAAATCTCCCAATCGTGCTATCGCCGACTCACCAGCTGAAGATCTGCTCCTCTATATCTCATGTACGACTCATGTGATCAGTACCGCATTGGTGGTTGAGCGGCCGGACGAAAAACACGCAGTACCCAGGCAACACCCAGTCTACTTCATCAGCGAGGTCCTTAGCCCCTCCAAAATCAGGTATCCTCAAGTCCAGAAATTATTATATGCAGTTCTCATTACCGCACGCAAACTGCATCATTATTTTGAGGAGCATAAGATCGTGGTGGTTACTGAGTTCCCAATTGGAGAAGTCTTGCGCAATCGGGAGGCCACAAGGCGTATTGCCAAGTGGGCCTGCGAGCTGGGGGCTCACGACATCGAGGTTCGTCCTCGTAGTGCCATTAAGACCCAGGCGCTGGTCGATTTTGTCTCCGAGTGGACTGATCATCAAGTCCCTGAGAAACCAGAGGTTATGGAGGTTTGGAAGATGTATTTTGATGGCTCGTTGAAACTGGAAGGAGCCGGCGCTGGAGTCGTTTTCACCTCACCAGCAGGAATCCTCTTCCCGATTTCCAATAATGCAGCTGAGTACGAGGCTTTACTACATGGTTTGCGCATAGCCATATCACTCAGAATCCAGTGGTTGATGGCCTACGGAGATTCTTTAGTGGTCATTAATCAGGTCAACAAGGAGTGAGATCGCTCTACAGAAAATATGGACAAGTACTGTGAAGCAGTACGCAAGCTAGAGGGCAGGTTCTAAGGCCTGGAATACATTCATGTGGATCGGGACCGCAACGTGGACACCGATACTTAAGTGCCTCTAGATATTCGTTCAAGAGCTTCATCACCCCTCTATTCAGCTAGAAGAGGTGAATATACCACCCGACTGACACATTCTAACTCTGGGTGACATTCCAACTGATTGGAGGGCCCCTATTATCAGGTATATCTTGAATGAAGAGACTCCAGATGATAAAGCAGAGGCCGAGCGACTAGCAAGGCGATCGTCCGGCTATACTCTGATCAACAACGAGTTATATAAGCGTGGCGCCTCAGGAGTTCTGTTAAAATGCCTACTCATCGGGGCAGAGTTTGCTGAAAGAGATACACGCTGGAGTCGTGGAATTCATGCCGCCTCACGGACATTGGTCGGGAAGGCATTTAGGGCCGGATTCTATTGGCCAACAGCAAAGAAGGATGCCACTGAATTAGTGCAGCACTGCGAGGCTTGCCAGTACCTTGCCAAGCAGCACCATCTTCCAGCACAGCAGTTGCAGAATATACCGGTGTCATTGCCTTTTGCTTGCTGGGGGCTGGACATGATCGGGCCTTTCAAGAAAGCTCAGGGTGGATACACTCATGGGTTAGTTGCTATTGATAAATTCACCAAATGGATCGAGTATAAGCCCATTGCCTCCTTGACATCCGCCAAAGCCGTCGAGTTCATTCAAGATATCACCTTTCGCTTTGGGATCATGAACTCCATTATCACAGATCTGGGGTCTAATTTTACGGGTTCAGAATTTTTTGATTTCTGTGAGCAAAGGTCTATTAACATCAAGTATGTGTCGGTGGCTCACCCTAGATCCAATAGGCAGGCCGAGCAAGCTAATGGCATGATTCTGGATGCACTCAAGAAGAAGATCTTTGACAAAAATAAGAAGCTAGCTGGCAAGTGGATACGCGAGCTCCCATACATGGTATGGAGCCTTCGAATGCAACCTAGCAAAGCTCTTGCAGGCAACACGCCCTTCTTCATGGTCTATGGGTTGGAGGCAGTATTACCCGCCGACCTACAGTTTGGAGCCCCACGATTGGCTTTCAAGGATATTGCTGAAGCCGAGGCAACACGCATCGAGGAGATCGACTTACTCGAGGAGGAGCGCCTGAACTCTGTTATTTAGTCAGCTCGCTACCAACAGACTCTACGCCGTTATCATGGCAGAAACATGAGGCCTCATTCCTTCTCAATAGGGGAATTGGTTCTACGCAGGGTGCTCAAGACTGCTGGACAACATAAGTTGTCTCCTCCCTGGGAAGGCCCATACATTGTCATGGAAGTCACTCGTCTAGGATTGTACCGTCTATCTCAAATGGATGGGACACCAATTGGAAACTCCTGGAACATAGAGCACTTGCGCAAATTTTATGCTTAAAGTCTTCTGGTGCTTTCTAGAATTAGCGGCTAGTGTTGATTCTCTATATTCTGTCTTCATTGTACTCTTCATACTCTATGAATAAAGTACTCTTGGGGCAGGCATTCTATGTTTTTCTCTGTTCTCGTTCACATTATTTATTCACGGTATAAGGGCAATCGACCTAGGTCAGATGACCGACAGTACGGTGTTACATGCCCACTCTTACTCTTGACGGGAATGACTCCGGCCCCACCACGAGAGCAATCGGCCTAGGTCAGTCGACCAACAGCACGGTGTTACATGCTCTCGTTCGTACTCATGCCTAGGTAGCACTCAAGGCCCCAACAAAACAAAGGCAATCGGCCTAGGTCGGAAGACCGACAGCACGGTGCTACATGCCTTTGCAGGATCTCACATCGGGGAGCAATCAAGGCCCCAGTCAAACAAAGACAACGGGCCTAGGGTCCATGACCTACGGTCCGATACTAAGTCATGTTGCCGACTTAACATTGTGCTTTTTCTCTAGCAGATACAACCTCCAGGTAAGCATAGACTACGTGTTTCACTTATAAGCGTACTAACTATTTTTTGTAGGATAGTAGCCGAGGTACCGATCTAAGAGCGTAACATATACATACAGCACTCAGTTCACTGCATTACATAGGAACCATTGTCTACTCAATGTCATCCACAAGGAGGTCAGCAACTACTCGGGTCTCATTCTCATCCTCTGTACCCTGGGTCTCGCTCGTCATCCTTGTTGGCAAACTCGCCAAGTCTATGTCGGGTTGCGATTTCTTGATCACCATGAGGACATGAGCAAGGATGGTTTTCACTCGCTCAGAGGTTCTTGCCTTGAGATCATCCGCAAAGGTGGCTATTCGATCACCCAGGGGATGTGACGCGTCTTTATCTGGCGCACATATGTCTAGAATCTTGGTTAGAGCTGTGTTTGCGGCAAGAGCAGCCTCTTTTGCCTTCTCATAGGCATCCTTCAGTTTGCTGCCGTTCTTCTTGCTGGTCTCATAATTCTTCTTGAAGGACTCCAGCACTTGAGCCTGTTGTGCGGCTTCATCACGGGACTCTTTCAGTGGAGACCTTGTGGAGGATAGCACCTTCTTCATATTGTCATGGGCATTCTGAGCTTCAGTTAATTCAGCCTCTTTGTTTTCAAGCGCTTGACGAGTCAAGGAATGGCTGTTCTTCAAAGCTTCCAAAGAACTGACAGTATCATGGAATGATTTCTCAAATCCGTCTCGAGATTTCTGAACAGTTTGGAGTTTTGCTTGCAGTTGCTGGCATTCATTAGTCTTTTGCTGCATTTCTTCCTGTGGAACGATACAATTTATATGCTGCTGTGAGCAGGGAATATGCTAGTTGTGTTTCTTGACGAGTTACCTCATGCTTCTTCTTCTCGCTATCTAGCTGCCTGCGCAGGTCGGCCGCTATGTCGCGAGCTTGGTCTCTGTCCAGAATGGCATTGCGGTATTCTGCTTCACGAGTAACAGCGGCTTGTTTCAGGCGGGTAATCTCAGCAGCAGCCACTGACAAAAAACATTTATTAGCTCGGGAACTCAGTTATTGACTAGTGCAAGAATGTTGGATACATACCTGTTGTTTTAGCTTTGCAAGCGGCTTCGGAATCAGTCAGCTGTTACCTCAGAGTAATGACATCATGGCTGGGCAACACAGCAATCTTCTCCCGAATCATGCTGGCTTGTTGTACTCCACCTTATAGCATCTTCAACATATCCTGCGGAGAACAATTGGAGCTATTTAGATGATGACAAGGACTGAGCGAGATGTAAAGCGTTGAAAATTGGCATACCTCAACAGCTGACAGTTGATAGTTGGAGCCATCTGATTCAACTTCAGGTGGCTGGGCGTTGCTTGGCTTAACTATAGCTAGAGCATCAAGTTGTTCCTTTTCTGCATGTTGCAGTTCTGCGCTTGCTTCAGGGTGGTCAGGTTCTTCAACATTTCTTTCTAGCAATGTGTCTAGCACCTCTGAAGTTGGTTGAGAAGCACCTTCCACATTGACCTCAGCTTGTTGCTCCTGGGTGATGTCAGCTTCGGGCAATGGCTCGGCCATAGATGTATGCTAAAGTTCTTTTGAGGCTGCTCCAGTCCACACTTCTTGCCAGTTCCCAGCTGGTATTTGTCCTTCATTCGCAACTTCAATGGACTCATCCATGTGAGTTTCAGTCTCGACCTCAGGATTGTCTGTCAGCACTGTATCTGCATGCCCTTCTGTTGCTAAGTCTCTAGGTGTCAGCTCTGGTGATGCTCGGGGGCTTGGTTTCTTAGGCCTTTTGGTCCTTGGAACATGATAACAATGTGAGAGCCAATGGACTGGCTTCATTGCTCTCCTGGTGTGATGAGTGATTGTCAACGAGCTCAAGTCCTCCGATGTACTGGAGGCCCTCCGATGGACTGGAGGTAGACGATGATCAAGACCTCGATGGACTGAGGCAAAAGCCCTCCAATGGACCGGAGGCAATGCTCGGCGTCGGTCGGCCATTGGAGCTCGGTACACGGAGGGACGGTTCGGCAACGGTGGTGTAAGCCCTTCGATGGACCGCGAGGCGACTCCGATGGACTGGAGAAGCCGGGTGCCACCGTGGTGCTCCAACCCGAGTGCATGGCGTGAAGGCGTACGAGGGAGGCTGTGGCGGCTTCGGCTCAAAACCGCCTCCCAAGTTTAAATGACTTGGTAGGTTGGGCTCCGACTCGCCAAGATAGAAGATTGGGCCAAGACCCGGCCCAGGAAGCCCGCAGAATAAAGTTTTCCGGTTTCTGACTTCAAAACCGGGGGAAGCTTCTGGACTACTGGCTACGTGGCGTACATCCAATCGAGACGTGGAGAAGAAGAAGATCAAAGCGTCATCGTAGTCATCTGATTGTATCTTTTACATTTCAGCCCCTTTCGGGCATTCTAGAGTAAGGGTCTTAGTGTTAAATGGTGTCATTAGGCCTAGGACTATAAATCCTAAGTGGCTGGTCATTTAGGTGATTCTTCCACCATTAGAAAACCCTAGGCTTAGTTTCCAACCAGCCAAGCGCCAAAGAGAGAAAGGAGAGCAGTAGGGTTAGGATTTGAGTCCCCTAGCCTAGTGTTCTTCACATCAAGAGGGAGGATGAAGGATGGTAGGCTGTAGAAACTTTGTATGCACTTAATTTCATGTTTAATCTAGCAATATTCCTCAGAAGTTGAAGTGCTTGTGTGCAGCCCTCTCCCTTCCCCTTCTCTAGTTTGGTTTTTGGGTTCAATCCTTGGCTTTTGGGTGCTTGCTTTGGCCATGGTTGAATCCTTTCTTTCGCTGGTGTTTTGGACTTGCAAGGACGTGGAGATTATGCCCTAGTGCATCACAAGCCTTCAGGTTTGCCACGAGCAAGTCGAATTTGAGTTTCTCACTTTTCTTGCCCAAGGCTTGCCTCTTCATGAGATTTGAAATTCCCGCTAATCCCTTGATCTTTTTCCATGGATCTTTTGGGAATAGCTTTGGAATAGTGCTCAGATAGCCTGTGTCAAATTATGTGAAGATTTGGACAAGGTTTGGTCAAGTTTTGGATTTGAGAGGCTCAAGTTCCAGGTTTGCACCGGATCATCCGGTGTCTCTACCGGAACATCCGGCTCCACCGAAAGTTCCGATAGGAGCCACCGGAACATCCGGTAGGTCGGGCTCGTGGAGTGCCACCTACATGTCCTACTGGAACATCCGACAGCGGCCATCGGAACATCCAACGGCAGCCACCGGAACATCCAACGGCAGCCACCGGAACATCCGGTAGATCTGGGCAGCCTGTAGTTTTTGGAGCTTTTCGTGTTTGGCTCTTTGCTTCGACCTCGCTATCGGTGTTCCTTGCCGCTGCCCATACTCTTAACTTGCTGTGAACCAGTGAGACGCGTTTCGGTGTGTTGAGTGGCGGGCGAGACACTTGTGCGTGAGTCGTTGTCTCGCTTGACTTGCGGTCGTGTGATCATTGAGTCTTGTGCTTCCGCTCGCTTGGTACCAAGTGCTGCTAGACACGTTTCCTTTCAGTGGATGGTGTCTAGCATTTGTTGTGTGTAGTGTCTGTCAGTTTGCACCGGGGGTTCGTGAGTTTGAGTTTTTAAGTGCTCCTATTCACCCCCCTCTAGTCGCACGTCTCGGTCCTACACATTGGATCTATGTCATCATCAGAGCGCAATGTGCATGAAAATCTGCAGGCATCCCTGATAATCTGATCTAAATTCAAATCTTCTACAGTTAGATCTATCTCATCCTCATTTGGCAGAAGAGTGGGTGCAGAAGGGGCTACTGTGGCATCATCATGGTGTTTCTTGGAATGCCTTTCACGATGGTGAAGCTGAGCCTTCTCCTCTTCTTCCTCATCCTCATCAATCAGGTGACTCCAGTTAACCCCAACTGACGAGTTATCAGTCTTGGTTACCGTCTGTGAAGAGTATCTAGACTTCTTGCTCTTTTGCTCTTTTTCTGCTGACTCGGGGGACTCAGTGACATCTTTGATGGTTCTTTTGCTTGTTCTCTACTTTCGTGGCACCATGGAACTAGTAGCACTGGCTTTAGTGTGCCCCTGGCCAGCTGCAGCTCGAGTCTTGACACCACTTAGGGCGGTTGCACGCTTAGGGGCTGCTTTGATGACATTGCTCACTTATGATTCTTGAGCAGTTTGAGCTGCACGCTGAATTATGATAAAGGAATGCTCCTTGTCATTTCCTTCCCCATGAGTAGCAGCAACAATGGCTTCCATCTCTTCTGCAGTTAGCTCGGATTGGCGCTTCGATAGCTTGTCAGCCCCAGAAGACAATGGATCTGATAGGAACTTGGATATATTGCTCTGCATCAATTCTACATGTCAGAAATTGATTACAAGTAGTTGAGGTCATGGGAATAAGAGTCACATCACTTACATTTGGAGTCGGATGCCAGGCGGAGTATGGCCTTGGAGTGCCCTCGTTATGAGTTTCGCCTCTCAACATCAACTCAACTCGAGCCTTGACACTTTCTTCAGTCATGGTTTGGGTCGTCTCTCGAGTAGGATCACTCACTCCGACATACAGATATGCAGGGTATATCCTATCTTTTAGTGGTTGAATGTAGCGATAAACAAAATCTATGACCACTGCATGGGCATTCAAGCCATTTTCTTTAAGATTGGCAATCTCCTCCAATAGCACCTCTACCTCGGCTTGTTCTTCAAGAGTTGGTCCTTCCTCCCAACTGGTTAGCTTGTTGTCAGGTTGTCTACCAGACCTGATGGGTAGCGAATTCTCATGGTTCTCTATGTAAAACCACTCAGAGTGCCATCCACTGTTATTATCTGGAAGTGGGATATCCAAATAGACAGATTTGTGGTTCTTGCGAAGTTCAAAGCTGGCTCCTCCAGTAACTTTCAAAACTCCATCTCTCAGACCGGCCTTGTAGTGGTACAGATGTTTCCACAAACCAAAATGAGGAACTATTCCAAGAAATGCTTCGCAAAGGTGGATAAAAATCGAAAGTTGAAGCACAGAATTGGGATTCAGATGCGTCAAGTTGATGGAATAGAACTGTAATAGGCCTCGCACGAAGGAGCACACAGGAAGGCCTAACCCGCGGATGAAGAAAGGGGCAAACACCATTGACTCATGGGTATCCTCAGTTGGTGCGGTATCATCTTTCTTTCCACAGATCCTCCAGTTCGCCACTTCCTTCGGAGGCAGGACACCCATATCTACCAGGGATTCTAGCATGGGTTCAGTGATGGTGGAGGGGCGGTATGCAAGGTATGGAGAGGGCAGTTGCCGATCTTCATTGTGTGGAAGTCTCTTACTGGTGTTTCCGCGCTCGCTTAGGGTCCTCTTCTTGGGCGCCATTGGTGTGGATGTTCCTATTGATTTGGGGATTAAAGCAGGGAAGGAAGCAGTAGTGCTCTTTGTTCAGCAATGGTGGCGGCGGACTCAAAGGGGAGAATGGCAGCACAGTACTCAGATGGATGAAATCAGCTCACGGTGTAGATCTCGAATAACCCTGACGCCGTCAGCAACAGTCATCGAAAAGTTGACGGAAACCGTGCCTACTGTTATCTTAACTCGGATTTTTTACTGCTTGTTTTGGTTGGGTCAGTTTCTTCTGAGATTGAGCATCGATTTCAGTCGGGTTGTTTCTTGAGAAGAATGGCTGTTCAGTCGGTTTGCTTGCACAAGATGACGTTCTCTATCACTCGGAAAATGAGATCTCTGGAATAGAATTTAACTTGACACAACAATTGATATATTGCCTATCCTCTGGGCATGCTGAAATATGATTTCTTCAGTCATCTCATGGTTTCTACTTTACTTTAAGCACTCAGAAGATGTGTTTGACTTGGACAAATGTTTTTTCAAGACAAAGGCACACAAGATCTCAAATACGGAGCATAATATGATGGATTTCATTATATATATACATATAGTTCATTACAATGGAAAACATATAGGTGGATTATATTAAACTACTGCTACTGCTAATCTATGGTGGTGGTGGAGCGCCTACAGGCTGGTGGACGGCCCGGCCAAGGGCCCGGTGACACGGCGGCACTTGGATGCAGGGGCGCCGGCCTCGTCTCCGCTGTCGTAGCCGTAGTCGTCCCCGTCGGAGCCGCCCGAGCCATCATGGTCGTTGGGGCCATGATCGTCGTTGTCGTCGTCGTCATCGTCTTCATCCTCGTCATCTTCCTCCTCCTCGCTGTCCTCCTCCTCCTTGTCGGAGCCTTGGAGGCCGGCGCGGTGGAGGCTGCGGAGCTTGGCGCGCTCCTCGAAGCCGTAGCCCTCGGAGTCGTCGGTGTTGGGGGCCTCGTCTTCGGAGGTGGGTTGCCGTACAACACCGCCTCCTCGGGGACCTTCTCCTCCTCGCTGGAGGAGTGGTCGAGCGGGGAGTCCTCCCCGTCGTACTCCCCGGCGAAGAATGCATCCTCCAAGTTGGAGTACTCATGCCGGGGAGGCATCAAGGAACGTGCGCGCTTCTTTCCTTTGCTGCCGGCCATGGTGAACAGGGAGTGAAGAGCTCTTGTTTTTTTGGGTGAATGTGTTTGTGATGGAGGCGTAATGGAAGACCGGGCTATTGCTTTGATTTTATAGCACAATCATCGCGCTTCGTTTTCTGTGAACGCGATACAAGAGGCTATGTCGTTTCGGCTTCCTCCACGCGTCAGTTATTTCTTGAAAAACAAAGGCTGTTGTGTGTCTGGTAGTTTCCTATTTTCTGGGAGGTCCACGGGTAATCCCTCGGTGCCCTCTGCTTGTTCCCTTTGGGTTAACCCCATGGGGTGCGGGATTCGTTGGGAAAAATATTCTTTTTCCTAAAAATCCGAAAAGCAAAAGTTTGGATCGGCTTTCTATGACTCGGAAAGCTGGGAGAGAAATGACAACTCGGATGTGGGAATATGTTATTTCTCAAATTGACTCGGAACTTGGAGGAAACATCTGATCAGTTATTTCTTTCTGATTTTTTTGGATCTTCAAGCTGATTGATACTTAAGTCAACTTGAAGCTCGGGGGCTACCCCAGGGGTGCACCTGGCGGTGCACCATGAGAAAAAGTATGTTGTTAACTCAGGCATAGAACTCATGAATAGTATGTTATTCTTTTTAGAGTCTCGAGTCAATTAATTTCTAATCTAACTCGAGCTTCAGGCTTGTGGGGCATAGATATCCCTTGGGCCCTCACGGCGTGGATTCAGCATATGGGCCGCCGGAGGGCCCAATAGAGATAGCAGGCTCCCAAACAGGGCGCCGCTTGATCTCGTGGGCCCGAAGACGGATGATGTGTTTGGAGATCAAGTCAAAGCGCTGAAACTCAGGAAAGACGTGAAGAAGATGGCTTGGACTCCGAATTCCAGAAGTAGCAGGACTCAAGAAGGGAAGCGTATAATCGTAGATTCTATATACTCTTTAAGATTCCAAACCGAGTAGGACTCATAGATGGAAATTGACTTGTAACCTAAACCTTGCCGGACTATATAAGGCGGGTGAGGGGCCCCTACGTAGAACATCTAGCATCTCATCGCATACCAGCCACCAGACGCCCTAGTTTTCATTGTAACCTCGAGAGCAAAGGCAATACAACTCGCAGCAAACAGGACGTAGGGTGTTACGCTCCGGCGGCCCGAACCTGTATAAACCCTAGTGTCTTATCGCATCTCCACGCGAACCATCAAGCTACGCCGATTTCTCCACCCTAAAAGCACTACGTAACACACCCCGTGGTGCATTGCCGATATCAAACACCGACAGGTGGAACCATGCATCCAAACGTGTTCTGCAATGTGCTTGTACATTTGCTGTGTGCTGATTTCGTTTTCTTGCTGTTGAGATGCTCCCGTCCGCCGCGTTTCACATTAAAGTATTGTGCAATGTGTTTGTACAAACTTTTAGATGCACTAGCATAGATGTACGTGCAACATGCACGTGTTGTGAGATAATCATGCAGACAATAGAAAGGAAAAAAGAAAAATAGAATTAAAAGGAATGAGTCCTGATTGATTAGCGTCATTTCTATCTCATTAAAACCAAAAGAAGGAAAGTAACAGGTGGGTATAGGTATAAAATGAGGTGAGAAATAAAGAAAAAAAGTGAATGAAACATTTTGCATCTATGGGTTTTGGGCCTTTCCACCCCCTTTTCAACCTTTTCCAAACTGCGCAGTGGGGTCAGTGTGATGGGTATACCTATGCGTTTGTAGGTAAAAAAAATTTTAGAAAACTCGCTTTTTTATAGTGTAGACTAGTCTTTCATGTTAAAGTAGATTAGGGAATAGACGTACGTGCAACATCACGTAGCATGAAATGAATTAGAAAATGAGACCTGATTGATTAATGCCTTTGCTTTCTCATTAAATTTTAAAAAAGTATATGGTGGATATGGGTACGAAATAAAGTGAGAAAATAAAAGACCAAAGAACACGTAATTTATGTATCGATTTTGGCACTAAAATAGGTTTAGCATTAATAGCGAGGCAGCGAGGCAAAGGAGTATGTACGTTGGAAGTTAAAATTTCCATGTGGCAAGGGCGGAAGGAGGCCGCCATGGCCGGTGCCGAGGCGTGGAGGGAAGACGGAGGAGGCGGTGTAGCGGTCCCTGGCGGCTAGGAGAATGCTGATGATTTGTCGCACCTACCGACGGTTGGAGTGGAGACCCAAACTCCATAGTGCCACCTTCCGTGGCATCGCTATCAACCCAGAGGAGGGGTGGCGGGCGGGCAGGAATGAGGCTGCGGCGACACACCAGAGCAGGCCATGGGAGATGGGGAGGGGCGGTGCACGGTAGAGGAGAGCCTTGAGGCGACGGCCCTATGAAGCCGATGGAGCGGGCGGGCGCCATGGCGGCGGTGGACTAGATCTAGCGCAGGAAGCAGCTGGGCACGTTCCATCTAGGACGTGAAGCTGAGCCGGTGGCGTGGCTTCTAGGTGGCACCAGGGGCTTGGAGGTGTCGGTTGGGAGGGAAAGGAGGTGTCGTGAGGAGGAACAGGAGGCACTGGTGCGGAGGAGCTAGCGGCGGGAGAGAGGGTGGGGAGGAGGATGCGGGGGTGAGGAAGGAGAGGAGCCGTAGGTGTGACGGAGACGCCTGAGGGAGAAAGGGAGGCAAGGAGGAGGATTGTGGCGGCGAAGAAAGATGATGTAGCAGGTAGGTGCGGGAGATCCGGGAAGGGAAGAGACAGGAGAATAGCTTTAGACTGCGTTTTCTTTGATGCGACATGTTCTGTATCGCAGAAGTTGACGATCCATGGGTCACAAAGGAAAAGATTAAACGCTGGATGGACGCCGAATCCTTCCAGAATAGGGAGTTACACATTTGGATCACTGTGATTTGCTGCTACTGTTGAAAAGAAAACGGCATGCAGCAGCACCACGGGTCAGCCACATGTCATGTAGAAGCAAGACTAGAACAACCAGGTACATAGCGAGATGCCTGCCCAGGACGAACAAGCGCCCTGCCAAGATTCGTCGATCAGATGTAGGGATGCACCCTGCCAACCTGAGAGTGATAGTAGAATACTACGCTGTCCACAAAGATGCTAGCAAACACCGCGTCCAGAAGAAATTTGAAATTTTACCATTATGAAACTGGGTCAGCCATTTACCATCCCGCGAAAGGGTTTCGCTCAAATACTATTATTAAAGATGAGACACACACTTGAATGCTATTTTGCAGTTTCGTAAAATGAAAAAAGGTCTAATAATATTGTGGGACATGACGAGGCTAAGCGGGCAGGCGGTCTTCTCTGGCTCCCCTGCCACTGCCAGTACTCCGACAATCTTCTCTCGCTCCCCACCGTTTGCTGTCGTCACGCCGCAGTGAAGGTAGACGGCACCAGCCGCCACATTCAGGCCTCGTTTGGAAGCCCCAAACCCCGGGGCAATCCCTGCCTTTTCCCCGGGTGGGCAGCCCGCGCGGAATTGGGCCCCGGGCCATATTTCGTCACCGTTTGGAAGCCCACGCGGAGGGGTTGCTCCGCCCTGACCCCTGCGTTTTCCCCGGGCGGCGGCTCCCCGGCTCTAGGCTCCGGGCGGCTAGTCCCCGAGCGCGACGCAAGGCGAGCAGGAAACTCGCTCGGCCGCCGCCGCCGCCGACGCCCACGCTCGAGAGCCGCCGCCGCCGTCTCCCATGCCCGAGAGCCGCCGCCGTCGTCCACCCTCGAGATCTGCCTCCACCGTCTGCGCTCAATAGTCGCCTCCGCCACCATTCGCGCTCGAGATCCGCGGTCTACCGCTGCTGCCATAGTGCCATACGTGCTCGGTCGCCGACACAACCCCGTCCTTCACTCGTCCTCCGTCGGCCGCGATGTGAGTCATACACCTCCACTTCCAACATTCACTTCACTCGCAATGGGATGCCCCCTGCCTCCACCATCGCTTTTCTTTCCTCAGTCTCTCACATCTCTCTCGTCACTCTGGCAACTGCAGGTCAAGAAGATCATCTTCCTCCCCTTGTCCTAAGTTTATCTCACGTGATACGGTGTTTGGGTTTCACGATTGCTCACAAATCTTGTTTGGTTTACTGAACAGGTGTTGTTGAGGGTGACTGTGGGAGGGAAATCGCCAGAGGCCACGAAAGAGATTTGAGGATGGAAGACTGCTGATCAAGGAAAGATTGTTGTGACCAAAGGTATAGAATTATAGATCTGGCTATTCATTTAGTTGTATCATGCAAATTTTAGATCTCGTTTGGGGTGACTAAAGCTTGTACTTTTTATAGATCTCGTTTGTTGCCTTATCTCAAAACATGTTAAATAAGTGGCTACTTTTAAATTCTTTTTCCACTCTCGGATTTATTTGTAGGTGAGATTATTTTTTTAATCGGCACATGTTTTAATTATTTTTTAGGCCAAGTCTTTGCTTTTTCCCACGGGTAGCTCTGGAGATGACGAGAAGAGATGTATTGATGAGTTGGTTTACATTGTTGACATGTTACTTTACATCGAAATTTTGGTAATAAACTATATCATTTATATACTAGATAAATTTTTGGCATGTTACGTTGCATTGTAAATTTTGTAACCGTTAACGGCTCAAGCTGTAACTTAACCACCTCATTTAGTGTAGGCTTAGCGTAATTATCTATTCCTAGTTCTTGAATTAAATCTTTTGGCTGGAGAGTCGTAGTGAACTTGAAATAAAAATAGCTAGGTAACTATTTGCAGTTAGTTGGCAAAGCAGTCAGCTGACAGCCTGACAACAATTATAATCAAGTTTGCTCAGCAAATCTCAGTTGTAACTATTATTTTGTATTCATACAGCCCTATACTCTGTACTTACATTTCGCTTTGTCTAGGCTGCAATTGAGAAAAATATGTGGGGACTGAAACAGTACAACAATAAACTCTACTGGGGATCAGGTTTAGCTAACTTTACTCATCGGCCATAGCAAAGGTGGCGTCTATTCAGCTGCAGCTCTTTCTCGTACTGGTCTGAGCTCAAGGGCAAGGCAATTTCCCTGGCATTGGTTCAGAGCCCATGTCAGTTTCTTTTCCTGAATATTCTTACGGTTGATTTCAAGGATATCTGTTATCTCGAGACGATGATGAGAATGTCTATAGTTGGTCGTAGGGGAACCAAGTGGATGCCATGAAGAGGTTAAGCAAATCTGCCTGGGTTTGCTGCGTAAGAGAACCTTCAGCCGTAGATGATTCAAAAATCATATGATCATCGATGTTTCTTGATCCAGTTTTGGCCTTCCAGATTCGCCCCAAGACTCAAAAAGCTTACATGGAGCTTTAGAAGCATGAGGGCATAGATCTCCAAGTACCATTCATGTTGAAGACCAGCAATTCTGCTCAATTTATTTCAGCTAAAACTTGAGTGGACTGTTCTGAAACTAGCCTGTGGTTTACATATATTTCTTGCAATCTGCTTCTCATTTTACTGTTATCTATATGCACTGAAATTTCTTGTAATAATGGTACGATGCATATGTTCTTGAATGTACAATGGTATTGAATGTTACTGAGTTTTTTTTGTAAAAAAAATAAGTTTGTTGCAATAAATCTGTCATCGTACTGATTTTCCCTATTTTTTTAAAAAAATAATTTTGATCTTTTTTATAAGGGTATAACCTCATCGTTTTATTCAGTTCTTATATTTTTGTATGGATTTTTCTGAATAGATAAGTTTCTTGAGGAGTACATAGGCTAGAAACACCAAACAACACAGCATGGAAGGGCGTAAAGTGACATTTTCCTCCCGCGTCAGCAGAAGTCCAACAGGGCACGGGGTTTTGGTTCACTGGTTCCAAACAGCGACGGGGACAGGAAACGCAGGCCAGGGAAAACGGGTGGGATTTGATTTGCCACTTTAAATCCCTGTGGGGGCTTCCTGCCTTGGATCTGCCTCCCCGTGCCTCCCAAACTGGCCCTCACTCTGACCCCGCCACTCCTCCCGCCCCAGCCTCGGCCATCCACGCCCCCCAATCCTTGGACAACGCGCCGCGTCCCCGTCTCACTGACACCGCGTGGGGCCCGCGGCTGCCCCCATGGGTGCCCGCGGCGCGCGCGCGAGCCAGTGGCCCCGTCTGCACCCGGTAGCTTAAGTTGATGGTGAGATAGGAACCCGAGGCAAGACTGCCGGTGATGGAGATATGTTCGACGTGGCAACTCCGACTCCGAGTATTATCGACTCGTGCCAATGCCGATATAGTCCGATCGGGACTTGACATGTTGGGTTCGGCTCAGAAACTCGCAGATTGTCTGCACAATTGGACCTCAATCTAGACTCGGATACTTGATCCTCAAACAATTAAAATCTTAATGGGCCTTAGTGGAGACTATATATATGCATGAGAGGGCACAACTTAGGAGCGCGTGAGAACCATCATATAAAATGTTTCTGTTAAACCCTTGCCGCGTTCTAGTCCAATCTCTCAAGATCCTCCGTCAAGTTTGTGGTGCTAGCATGTCACAATTCAGTGTTGCCTTCCCGCACGTGTGGATACCGTAGAGGCGTTGCTGCGACTGCTACGTTGATCGACCGACTGGTTTTGAGGGCAACTAAGTGTTTCCTGATCGAGATCGGCTGTATCGGTTTCTTCACCACATCGACTCAGCGCGCACGATTGCAGAGACACTGCAGCACAAATACACCCTTTCTTGCAGTTATACATAATAATATAAATATTTCACTTGTTTCTCGCATCACCAGATTTCTAAATTTTTGAACAATCCGAGGTACCCAAATAGGACTCATGTTCTCCCTGTATGGAATCAAATGCACTAAGTAAGTATCACTACTGCTACACATATATAGATACAAATAAAGAAAAATAATCTAATTGCAAACTTAACTTACTTATTTGCTTCTTCCATCGTTGTACGAACGGATGGCCTCAAGAATGTCTGTGTTTTCTTCCACGGCCGGGACACCGGAGCAAGGAGACACACCAGCATCTCCGTGCAGCACCGCAGCCGCAGCGCCGCCACCGCGCGCCCCTGGCGTCCGCGCGGCACCAAATCCTGCGCAGCTAACCTGTCCTCGACCGGCAACAGAGTAGTCCAACAGAGAGGATCCCGCGTTTTCCCACCGAATCCATAGTTCTCCCGCTAACCCCACCAAATCTTGCCCGGCGGCGGCCAGGGAAAAAAACCGCCACACGCTCCCTCCGTTCCAAAATGGGCCTTATGGGCCATCTGGGTTGCCTTGTTTCCATGGCAAAAACGAACTCCTAGCTGCAGCCCTTGGATGCGGCATCAAGATAGGGTAAAAGCACACGTGACTTGCCTCTCTAAAGGCAAAGAATCTGAACCAGCAAGAGAGGGAGGGAGGGCAATGGGCACATGGTGCTAGTGTGGACAGCTGCAAAGGTAGTCAGAGTAATCTTTACCATACGGATCCACACCCTAAAAGTGGGCAGGTAATGGGTCCACATCGCCTGTTAGCCCGTTAACCGTAGGATCTGGTGAAGAAGCAATGGGGGCTGTCCGATGCAGATCTTCGCGGATGTAATCGCCCGTCAAGTGAACCCTGCTGCTCGCGAATGTTCACGAACCCGCGAGTGAGCGACTACTTCGAAGCCCCATCCGCAGCGCCGCCCCACGTGCTCCCCTCCCTGCCTTTCGGCCACCCCTCGACCGCCGCACGCCGGTGACTACTTCGGAGCCCTACCGCAGCGCCGCCCCCACGCGCTCCCCTTCCGGCCTCCCCTTGACCACTGCCACGGCTACACACTACCCCGCCTCGCCCTCACCCCCCTGCTGGTCGCTTGCGCCGTGCCGACCCTCCCCGCACCGTCTCTCCCTCACCGGCAACAAGCCCTGCAGCTCCCTATCCCTCGCCAGTGATGCCCCCTGTTCCATCTCTCCCTTTCCCCACCGACTCCCTCGGTGGTTGCACGCCCAGCCCCGCCACTCCCACTCCATATCGCTTGCTGGTTGCAAAACCCAACCTTTAGTATCCCTCTTCCCAGAAGCTACTATGGCATAGGCCGCAGAGCGTCGAGCAATGGCGGCATGTGGAGCGATGTTGTGTGGGGGCAACGTACTAGATACCACTCGCTCTCATGACAACACCACCCCTCATATTGGCATATCACAATTGCTATGAAAATGCAAGCTGCTTTTTGGTGGGTGGTACGTTCTCCAAATAATTACATACATCTCGCCCGAACAGAGAGCCCAGAAGAAATCCTAGATCCGCCGCCACTGGCTTGCCCACCACCGGCGGCGGCAAAGGCTGCCGCGGTACCCCAAGGTGCCCCCCGTGTCCCTCCCCTTCCTCTCTTCCTCCCCCTTTCTCCGTTTGCGACCCTGGTCGCATCTCGCAAGTGTCGCGGCCGCCGCCGGGCACACATCCTCCGTTCGTGGCCCCGGTCGCGTACTCTGGTGGGCGTCGCTGCTGCCGTGGCCGCTGCCATCGCCTCATGCGTGTCCCTCGGGCGCTGCCTAGACCACCACGGGTGCCGCCCAGGCCGTCACGGCCAACACCGGCATCCTCGAGGTGTCCCTCCGCTGGCCGCCTCGTGTGCGTCCCCTCGTTGATTTGGCCGCCGGTTAGGCGTGGTGTTGTTGTTGGCGGCCGGTTGGTGGCGGTGCTCACTCCGACTGTGGTGGTCATGGCTCTGGTGTTCTGTTGAAGCTTGTCAAGATTGGTCACATCTCCGGTGGTCCGTTGATGCCTGTCAAGATCTGCGTTCGTGGTGTTTGAGTTTGGGTGGGGTGATGGTGGTCACGGCAAAAGCTTGGACGATGTCATCTATAGACGTCGCGTTCTCCTTGGAGGCGTCCTCTCTGTACCTTGCCCGCACCTACCATGCAACGAAAGCTCCATGCCCGGTGCACGGGGGGTTGCTTCGCCTTCGCATGGTCCACCTAAGGCTAATTGTCTAGGGAGGTGTGTCCGGTTTTTTTCGTCGGCGGTTTGGCTTTGTGCTTCGGATTCGACATCGGTTTGGCTTTGTGTTTCGGAGAAAGGAGCTCCTGTTTATGGGAGCAAAGCGAATAGAACAATCTCAACTGCTTACAACTCAACTATTTCAATGGTTTGCTGGCCATGTAGTTTTTGTATCGATCATCATCTGTGGTTATCGGTCTCGTGGATGGTTAGCGAGAAGGTGGACCTCAGAGATTTGTAAGATGCTTCAGATGCTCTATTCATCAACTTCTTTTGTGGAGGATAACGGAGTTATCATGGACTTTGATCATCTCACTTCGTGGTATATGAGAATATGTGCGGTTGCATGAAGCTCTTCAACGAATTTGGGTATTTTGTGTTGTTAGGTGGTGTGAGTTGTACGTTGAGTTTGCATTTCTAGATTGCTCAGAGCATTCAAGGTTTCTATCTTTTTTTTTTTCATTTTTCTTGGCTGAGTGTGGTTTTAAGTGCAAAGGCCGGAACATTATTTCACATTGAAATAAAGCTTCCTTTATCTAAAAAAAATATATGCCAACCAACCTCAAGAGAACAAATGTCTTACTCCACTAGAATTAAATTGGTAAATGAGCTCTAAACTCGATTGAAAAATATTTTAAGATATAAATCAGGTAAACACATATATTCGTTTGAGACCACTGTCTATCCACTTAGCTATTTGGTTTTCTAAATATTTGACACATAGAACCTTTCATAGAAACACAATAAAAAAGATCTATTAATATCTTCCATTCATTCTCATTATTATGGCTCACTATGCCCAGTGTTTTTGTTTTGTTATGGGTGCATTTTAATATACTAGGCTCATAATTACTGATAATTGCAATAAAAGTTAAGATATGAATGCACTCCTCTCACCAAAGGCCGGTTGGCCACTCTGTTCACCATTAGCAATAATTATTCTTTAAGGCTTATCAAGAACATGTATTTTCTTCCGTCCTTGCATATTCACAAACCTTTCAGGTTGATTGGTTCCTTTCAGTTAGGATTTCAGCGTCATGTTGTGCATATGTACTACATCTACAAGCTTCATAAATCTAGCTTCATTCTAGGCTTACTAAATGTCATGACTGCTCAATGGCTTGGTACATTACGAGTTTAGGTGACTTCATTAATTTATAGCAGGGTAATAAGATTCTTCTCACCATTATTAAATTATTACCCATGAACAGGTTCATAATTGATTATTTAATTGATACAAGGTATTCATGTTTTCTCTCTTTTTTCTACTTAGAGGAACAAACATTACATGTTACAATGAACCTTGATACTGGGAGGTCAGCTTGCTATGTAACACAACACAATACACAATCAGGTAATATAAGATTGAACTAGGCTGGGTCCGGTGCCATAGAACTATGCTACTACATATTCATGAACGTCCTAATTTTTAGCCATCATGAGCGACCCTCCCGCCCGTCCTCAATCCCATGCTCGTTTGTGCGCATCCACCCTTCTCATGCCCGCGCGTTGAACAGTGGATGTATGACGAGCAACTAAAGTGAGTGTCAACTTGAGTAGAAGTGTATCTAGATAAATAGTTCAGATTTGGAGAAGGACCCGCAGTGCCCCTCTCCAAGGCAAGTTATTTGTCCTTGACGATACCCAGCCACTCAAACTCGCGTAGTTGACTACAACTGTTTTGCTATCATCTAGAAAATCTGAGTACGGTGTACCTGATGATTAAAATATTTACTACAGTTCCAATCCCAACCCACAGCTTGGTGTATTCATAACCTCCTTTCATACAATATCTTAGTTCTTAATTTTCTACATTTATATATTTCTAGAACAATTGATTGCTTAAAGATTCAAACAAGGAGTAACAGAACCATCTAATTACAATCCCTTCCAATTCCCCATTCTGAATTTAGCTTCCAACCTTGGAGAATATGTATCTATAAAACCAAAAAGTAATGTGCAAATTCGAAACATACTACAGAAACAGTAGTTATCCGTTAGAGATATAAACTTTACTAGCAAAGTATTATTTAATGGAGTAAAATACATGGGCGGTCTTTAAACTTGGCAACGTGTGTCACTTAGGTCTCTGAACTTAGAAAACCAGGATTCCGGGTCCCTAAACTTGGCTAGTGTGTCATCTAGGTCCCAAAACCACTTTTCGTTCTCCGGTACTGATGTGACATGCTGACATACCATCTAGGTCCTTAAACTTGGTTAGGGATGTCATCTGGGTCCCTAAACTTATCTGGGAGTATCATCTACGAATCAAATCGCTCTCCATCGATACTTCTCTCACCTTCGTCGGCAGGAATGCTAGTAGTGAAGGATGACGGCCAGAGGGACAACAACATGGGAATGCCAGCCCGAGAATGGCTAGCTCCTTCTGCTGTCAGCATTCCTCCTGATGACAGCGAAGAATGGAGGCGAGAGGAGTACTGACCGGTATGGTTGAACTTTTCGAATGAAATCTCGCTGGTTTCAGTGTTTCTTCGTTTTCAGTCCGGTACGAAAAGGCTATTCAGTCTTGAATTTTGATTTTTTGTCCCCAAATGAAAAAAATTATAGAAATGTTTCGCAATGATTTCGGTGTTTTTCGACCGAAAAGATTATTTTGGCCATGTAAAAATGAAATGTATTGGGACCTAAATGGCACTCCTGCCAAAGTTTAAGGACTCAGATGACATCCGTAGCCAAGTTTAAGGACCTAGATGGTATGTCAGCATGCCACGTCAGCACCGGAGAACAAAATGCGGTTTTAGAAAGCGGTTTTGGGACCTAGATGACACACTAGCTAAGTTTAGGGACTCAGAATCCTAGTTTTCTAAGTTCGAGGAGCTAAGTGACATGCGTTGCCAAGTTCGAGGACCGCCAGTGTATTTTACTCTATTTAATGCATTACAAACTTTAATACTCTTGGTTTAGATCAATAGTTATCGAAGTGTATCATAACATCAAACATGTTTTTCATATAAATACAGGTCTGACTTTAATTATGTATCCAATTCCTAAATGAGCTGATTGATATCAATTCCTTCTTTCCTAGGTCTGTAACTTTCTGCTTTTTGATGGAGCTTCAGAAATAACAGCTACTGCAGCCATTATGCCTCCTCCTCCTGGGATTGGGTCCATCGCCAAGGTCCGGTGTCAGAGCAGAAGGATGTCCCTGGGTGGGTCTCTCCCGCAAGAGGGAGAAAGACTGAAAGACGTACCCATGGAGAGCATTGCAAATTTATACTTTCTTTACATTCGTAATGATTTGCACCCACGGACTCGAATTTCTGTGAACTATCTGTTGACGCTGCATCTAAAATTCAAGGGTTGATATGCAATCATTTCTACCCAAATTTATCATATTACTTTCATCCCGTGCATCCTGTAGCTTGCAATTAGACGTGCTTATTACTCCGGGGCATTGATTTATGCCCAGTATTATCTAAAATGTGAATACGCACCTGTTTAATATAAATGCCTTGGCCTAGATTTGTAATCTAATTACATACTGTAGCTTGCAATTTGGGCTTTTCCATTTTCAGCGCCATATGTCCTCTTCATAAAAAAATTACATTTTCAAAATTCTTTAAGCCTGCTTTTTTCACTTTTCATCTGACTTATCATCATCAATTTCGTTATACATATATTTGCCTATTGACTCAACCAATATCTATACTACAGGTGAATTGTGTCTTCAGCAGTAAGATATATATGCTTCTCATATTCATTGCATTTTTTCGTCTACAGTAGTTTCAATCATAACTCCTTTTTACATGTGAATGGCTATTGGAGTTACGATATCTGACATTATTTGCTCCAACTTATTTAGATGGCTTGCTAGGACGATATTAGCACTGCGCTACTACACCAAACAGCTTTAGGCATGGACTACATATCACTTTAATTTGCTTGTTTCAACTATGCTATACACCCACATATCCATATCCAATTATTCTTAAACATGTAAACCATGGTACCAACATGATTTTCTAGACTCTATCGCAAAGGAAGGGGTTTTTCTACGTTTCTCTGATGCTCTGATTTTAATCTTTAGTAGAAAAGGATGAAGCATTCAAATTTCATGAACTTTGTTAAGGTTGTCATGTTTTACATCAAACAGATATATGATATAAATGAACCTAAATATAGTGGGCATACTTTAGTTGTCAAGATATCCTGAAGGTAACAAAAGAATGCTTCCAAAATAATTTGATAATACCACACTGTTTCTGCACGAATTAATTTACTTTTTATTTCTTCCATTATAATAAGTGAGTCTTATTGCAAGGTTAATCAAAATAATTTCACGATGGACAAACTACCTCCACGACAAGCCAAATGCTAACAACTGTCCAAAGAGGATATATGATGCCTTGGTGAATGCTCTTGACTCTTGAGCATGCCATCCACTATGAGGGGGTACATTCTTCAGATGGGTCAAGGCCTCGCTCGTGTTCTGTTTTGTCAGATGTGCATTTTCCTATCCCACCTGTTGCAATGTTGCATCAAAGATACCTTGATATTCCCAAACAAATTGCTAAGAAAACGCTTGTAGCTGAACCTGCACAGAATGGGGATGGCACAACAAATTACAGCCAACAATAAGATCTTCTATTCAAATAGTATGGAAACATAAAATTTCTTTCAAGCTCTTAGTATAATTTTAATAGATGAGTATGCGTATTCAATTCTTTGTTGTAAATTTCCATAAGACATCATTTTGTTCTTGCACCTTGCTTGGCTGAACATTAAGCATGTAGCTACACGCCGTACAGAGAATCTTTTGCACTTAAAATTTCCTTTCTTTGCGAACTTCCAGTTGCACTGCACGCCACATTATATGTCTCTGGTGTACTTGCTTATTAAACTTGATAAAAACATTATGCTCGAGCATGTAAGCTCTCAAAGATATTAGTACTTATTAGGGTACTGAAGTTGTTGTAAAGAATGGAAATATAGCCTGCTTTACCCATATTGAGATTGCACTTGCTAAAATGAAAGATGTCAAAGTTGTTACTGCTACAAAGGAAAAAATAGCTCGAATATTTATACAATTCCTTTTAACCAAAATTTAACGCATCTATTAAAGTACTTCGAACCATCAAACTGAAAACATAGCAATTTCACACATCATGCGGTTTAATTAGATGCCTTGTAGAGAGCTAGGTCTTTTATTTCAGTTTCAAGTATTTTAATGTAAACTCTACTGTGATACAACATAACAAGTAACCTAAATGAGGCATCGTTTGTTCAACAACTTCTGATAGTGACAATAGAGATGTAAGTGGGACTGCTCATAGGCTTGGCGACATAACCCTACGCAAATATAGTTTGTCACTAAGCCCGTAAACATGTCCGCTTACATCCCTAGGTGACAACCTTTATTATGTAAATAGACAGATATTGAGCCACTAGCCCAATCAATAGTTAGTGACTTAATGCTCAGTGCATGAGCTCCCGCTTGCGCGGGGTTCAGACGGTGACATTTTTTTAGTTGATTCTATTTGTTTTCTTGACAAACTAAATCAATAACAATGCTTGATATCAACAATGAAATATTGGATTTCTAAATTAAACTGGCCTATCTTCGGTTTTGCGTAGCAACGCCGCGTGATGATTTCTAGTTAAGTAGTAGTCATGCACAAGCAACACATTCGAGGGTTAAATTGCGTAGTCACATTGACACACATAAGAACCATATCTTAACATGTCTTTTTTTCACTACAAGAAACAGGCTGAAGTTTGTTGGTTTATTTAAATTCATCGGTCACGGGGCAGCCGACAAATTTAAGCCAATAAATTCATCGGCCTTGGTCAGCCGACGAATTTAACACTAATAAATTCGTCGACCTTGGTTAGCCGACGAAGTTAACTTAAGTTCGTTGGTGCCTGTGACGTGGCCGACGAATTTAGTCGAGCCCAAGCATCGGTTTAGACGTTCTCAAGCAGATCCAGATCCATTCTATTGCCCTTCTTCCCCGCTCCCGCACACTGGCTCGACGCCGCCCCCATGTGCCTCCGTCCCGCGCCGCCGGATGCCGGCCCTCGCCTCCACGGCAGGCCGCGCCACCGGCTGCCTCCGCCGGCTCGGCAGCCAGCGCCGCCGGCCCCCGCTTTCTCGGCAGGCCACGCCGACAGAGCCCCCGCCTCCACGGCAGCCCGCACCACCTGCCTCCACCGCCTTCTCGGTAGGCCACGCTGCCGGCTGCCTCCGCTGGCTTGGCAGCACGCGCGGCCGGACCCCGCGCCACGGACCCTCCTCCCGTTGGGACCGCCGCAGCTCCGTGAGAAGAAGCCGCCTCCCATGGCCGAGCGCCGCCACAGGCTGGATCTGGCCCTCGGGGCGCTACAGGCGCCGCCTCGCCGCTGCAGATGGCGAGCGCCGCGCCTCCGCCATTCCGCCCGCCGCACCGGTCTTCTATCCCCGGCGGATGGGCCCCAGCCCAGAAGCCTCCCACCGCCCTCGGCCTCCTCTTCCCGATAGGAACGACTCCGCCGCCCTCCCATGCCGTGCCGTACTCCTCGTCTCCTCCTCCTGCCTCTCCCAGTCCCTTCCATCGCCGGTCCTTACAGCCCGGCAGCAGCACCTCCTTGTCTCCACCGGCGTCCATCTTCAGCTCGCCTCCCTCCACCTCCATCTGCGCCTCCTCCATGGGCGGCAGCAGCAGAGCTGCTGGCCGGCCCCGCTCTTGCCCATGGCGCCCTTCCCTGCCCATCCCCTGGCGCCCCTCTCCCTGTCCCTCTATGCCGCCCCCTCCTGCTGCCTCCCTGCGCCCCTGTCCCCCTGCCTGCAGTCCTCCCTGTGCTCCTTCCCTGTGTGTGGAGCAGCAGCCAGGGCTACCTTGCCTCCCCGGTGAAGCACCTGACACCCCAGCCCTCTGCATTTTTCCCCACTAAGGATGAGCAGCAGCAGCAGGTTGCCGGTCACCCTGTCTCTCTCTGTTTCTGAAAAACAGCAGCATTCCAAGGTTGGAACCTTCCTCTCTTTTGCTTATTTTAGTTGATATGCAATTCCAGAGGTTGAGAATAAATCATGGTTTGGTAGTTCACTAGAGTATGTGTTTATATGCACGAATAGGTAGAGTCAACTTTGAAATTAATTTCGAAAGCCACTTTAGGTTTCTACAAAGTTAGGTTAACCTTTTCTTATACATATATTTGCTGTACTATTGTGGTGTTATGCAAACTGCACATGAAAACACTTGGTGACCTAGTTTCTGTCTGGTTCAGTTTAGTTTCATCTATATGGAATTGAATTCTCAGGTTGTGGTGGACCACTTGAGTACTGCCTGTATATGTGGTCACATGTTTGTTTGCACTAGTTTACTTGGCTGTAACTGGCTGCCATGGTTATTTTGAACTTTAAATTTGCTAGCTGTTAATTGGCGAGGTCCAGAGTTAGCTAATGTATCTTTGGTTGGGTGATTTAACAAGCTTTATGCTTGGAGTGAAGAGAAAAACACTATTTCCCTTGCATTGTATAATTCACTTCATGATAGATATCCGTTACTTCTTGTAGTGGGAGTAAATTTATGGGTCTTTGCGCAATCATCTGTGAATTATGCAAAAGTGTCTGATCTTGCACAAACACATTTGTCTCACCGAGAGATATGGAGGGTATGCCTATCAGATTCTTCTTTTGCATTTACCATCTTTTTTATAAAAAAAAACTTTAATTTGAATTTGCTATATTTTTTCCCTTCGGAAGTGCATCTATGACACTGGTTCGGCTTTAGTGCCAGTTAACAGCTATCCACCGTGTTGAGTTTGCATCACAACTATACATGTAGATAATCTGATCGTGCCATGTTTCCATTTCGCTTCACTAGAGAGAAGTTATCACTGCAATTACATGTGTTCAAGTAATCATGTTGATATGTGTCTCTTTTTATCCCATCTGTATGTCCTTAATCGATCCCTTTGGTGTTTGGAATGTTAAACTCGTCTTAACTTTGAGTAACTTATGATAGCCTACAAGTGAACTTTGTAACTTGAAAAACTTTGCTAGTACATGCATTTTGGTGCAATTCAACCTATTGTTTGATTGATTTAATTAAAAGTATGTACATATATGTATTGATTCGCTGAACGATTAACACTTCTTTTCTTAATCTCCTTTTCAGGTTGAGAGTTAATTGATACACAATAGATAAATCAGATCGGTTTGTGTCTAATCCATTTTATACAATAGTTTAGAAATATTAGTTGATCTCATTGTTACAACAATACTAGTGGATTATAGTTCTTAGAAACTTTTAGTGTAACCTGATAGAGTCTCGGTATTTACTTTAGGACTTTCACTGCATGTATTACTCAAGGTATTACTTAAGTCGATGTTATTTTTGATGAATTGTATGTGACTACATATTTTTTGTCTACATGTTTATAGCGACCATATAGTGTATCTAGAGTTGCTATATGCGGCCAGATGATGTTCTACTATTTTCAGTGATTTTTTTTGTGAATTATCAGATTTATTTATAGGCATGGAATATTTTTTAATTAAAAAATTAATAAATTCGTGGGTCATTAAAAACCGACGAATTTAACTGCCATGTGGATATTAAATTCGTCGGCCAAGTGAGGCAGACGAATTTAACTCGGCCATGGGGATAAATTCGTGGGCCATGTGGAAACCGACGAACTTAAGCTAAGTTCGTGGGGGCCGACGAACTTATCCTGATAAATTCATTGAGTTAAAAACGACGACGAACTTAGAGTAAGTTCGTGGGTTTGGGCCTAAATTCGTGGGTATTTGGCCCACGAACTTTCTCTATTTTCCTGTAGTGTTTTAAGGGGGATCTTCTATAGAGAGGAAGGGGTTCAGCTTAACACACCTATAGCGGTTGACATCATTGATGTCGAGCAAAAGGATGCAGTTGCAGTCGATGGTCTCCTTGGCTTTGGCAGTGACCAATGTTGGCACATGACAAGAGGAAAAATTATCTTAAAATGATTCACATGAGAAAATTGCGAGCCATGCTCCGCTTTTATCCTTTTACTTCAGCAAAGCATGTTTGGTATAGACTACTATAGGGCATTGGGCATCAGGCATGTTTGATACATAAAGTTTTTTGTATACTAAAGCATGAATGTTTGACATACTACCATCAATATCCTTTGTTAAGCACGAATTGGGTTAGAATCATATATATACACATCAAGTACTTTACAGAAGCTTCTAATACCATAGCAGTGTGAACACTTCCAAGTACAACGCTTTTGTTCCCCAGTTTTACTTCATCTGCAATAATAACAAGCGTTTTTTTTGGTCATCAATAGAAGCAATAGGCACTTTGAAAAAACATTCCGGTTCTAATTAATATTTGGCGACAAAAGCGCAAAGGTATATACCTGCTATGGACTGGATCTGAACATCGCATAGCATTCATTCAAGCTTCTGACATGTATATCCTACTTCAAATAGAAAGAAAACCATTTTTTGGTCCAAGGTACCTTAACACACAGAAAAATTTAGAAGCTTCGGTATGCAAAGCCAAACTAAATAAAATATTAAAATGCAAAATAGTACAAATTGGAACTTAAGATTCAGCAGCACCCATATCTATAAAGCTTCTTGAAAATCACTTACCACACAACATACTTTGGTATGCATGTTACAAGCTGCACATCTGAGATGCCACATGTTCAAGTAATTCCATGTCTAATCAAGACGTCTGCGGTGGCTGATCTCCTAATGGCTAGGGATGCAAACGGATCGGAGCGGATAATGCCTTTTCCATATCCTAATCTTATTTTTTTGTCGGATTCGGAGCGGAGCGGATATTACTCGGTTGCGAATATGGATACAGATATTTTAGGATATCGGAAATGGAGAGGAGTCGGATCGGTGTCGGAGCAGAAACGGATTTAAAAATATCAGATAATAAGCTTTTTTTACAATGATCAATAATTTATAAACTAAAGTATAATTACTCAGGTCATAGTTTACATATCAGTAACAAAAAAAATAATAGTGACGGTATTTTTGGCATGAATCGATCGTAATTGACTCTGTTATACTTGTAAACTAATTGGATTATTCTATTATAAATATCGGATAATCCGCGTTCAAATATCGGATACTCCATATCCGTTCGGATTTTAGTGATAGTATATCCTACTCCGCATCTACGTGTAAATCGGATTCGGATTATCCATATCCGTATGGATATAAAAACTCCTTCTCCATATCCGCGTAATTAGGATTCAGATCGGATCGGATAATTATCCACACTACATGCACCCTTACTAATGGCTGTGCAAGATGAAACGCTCCTATCTAGCAATATTACAAGGTGAAATTTACTCTTGATAGAATTTTACTCTCGTCTACTTGTAAGCTCGAGGTACTCATCGTTGATTTGAAAAACAGAAATATGCCAAACCATTGGCACTGTAGATGACTAAACATTACAGTGTACTCGCTGTTCAATTCTGTTTCTGATTGCTACGGCACATCTTGACATAAGAAATTGCCTAATTTTAGGTAAAAGAAATAGATAAGGATATCAAGAAACCTTGGCAAATGCAATTCAACTCAGGATCCAAGTCACCACTCGAAATGGCAAATCAAATTGACCCATTTGGCCACAGCCGAGTGTTTGTACCTTGTGTTATCTGATAGCTTCACTCTTAAACCAGGTCATAAGATTAATGACTGACCACAATGCAGGGTTGCTCCTATGAGCAAGTAAACCACAGCTATAAAGAAAATTTTAAAGGGTACCAAGACTATATAGAGGATTAAGGAATAAAAATTGATCTGTACACTGTTGTGTTTCTGTATTGACATTGGTTCATGAATGCTAAATTAAATCAAACATTGGTTCATGAATGATGTATTAACTTCAGTTTGCTTTACATTTTAACAAGCTATACATCAATGCTGAAGCATTTGTAAACTGAAGAATGCTGAATTAGATGAAGGCTTGTGCATGAAGGATAAATGCTTCTCTCTGTGCTAAAAGGAAACAAGAACATTCCAAACAATAAAGGCTTAAATGTTTGACTAGGTTTGTGCCCGTGCGTTGCCACGGAAGCTGAAAAATTACAACGCAACAAGTAGGGAAAAAAAACATAGTGTAAAGCCAACTCATGTGCTCACTCTCCACTTCTAATTCAAAATAAATAGAAACCTCATGAAATATTTGTAATGACATAAGGCAAAGGAATCATACAATGCGCGTTAAACAATGCTCACATATATTCCAAAATATGCAAATGAACTATTGAATGTGTTACGTACGAACATATTGTTGACACAAAAATTTGGCAAAAAAGGAACATAAATGAAGCATAAACCTTGGCTCTCGTCCAAAAGATGACATCTAGAGAAAAAAACAGATACATTTAGAAATATGAGCAAGACTTGTTATTATAATCATGTTTCGAAGGGCGAGCATTGTTGTGAACGCAAATCAAGGTACCCTAATGTGACGAGTGCTATGTTGAGATTTCAAGAATTACAGCAGTGCCTCCTATTTGCACCCGCTGTTTCAAATCACAAATGGCTTAACAATATATTCTGAATAGGGAAGATGTCACAATCACTAAGAGAAAGAAGGTTAAATGGCTATTTATGGCTCTTTAGCGCAAAGCATCTCATTTTACCATAAACTTTTTTTACATTTCTTTGTGGTTGATCTCTCTGAACAATATCAACCTGTTAAAGAAAGAGTAACAAATGTAAGAGCAAGAGAACAACACAATTAAACAGAATAAAACAATAATAATCCATTTCTCGCTAATTGCAACAATATTTATGTGACCAATCGTGATCTACATAAAAAATGGTAACAGAAAAAATGGCATAAGCTGCTGTAAAGAGGCGGCTGTAATGTGACAATTCAGAAAGTATGGCAGCCTAATTATTTCTTTTCTGACAGAGTAACATGTTTGCTTTAAAGGAAGTAACCTAGCAAATCTAGATATGAATGGTGAAACAAATATTACTTTTGCTTCTGGTCATATGTGCATACCTTAACACTTGCCTATCAGTCCACCGGCTAGAGTGCCAAACAAGCTGATGCAAGATCGGTTTGCCAAGAATCCGTTGACCTGCCAGTAGAAGCTCTTCGAAAAGGGCCTTATTATAAATATGCAAAATATGATATCCTGAAAGTTTCAAACATATATAAATGCATCAAAAAAAGCTGGCATATGTTTTTTGGTAGTTCATGCCATTAACAATAGAGTAAAAACTATAATTTTTTATCATTTGTATAACATGTATCACCTAGCACTAAATATTTAATTTCAAGTTTTGAACCATATATGCATGGTGGGACAATATGCTAACGTGACCATGCTAACTCAAGTAACTGGTAATTAATCAATTTAGGAAACTGAAAGATGATATCTAGTGACTTGAAGTTCACATTATTACTGTAGTAAATCATTAACAGTATAAAAAGGCAGCAACAATCAACGAGACTTCTGAATTAACTCTGCATTAGACTTGTTTTATTTTTTACCACACACACTGTGATCTTAGTGCAGGAAACTTCACTGAATGCAAGCTTCAGAAAGCACCTGTCAACTATCCTCTGGGTGAGCCGATACTAAGCTTCCTGAATTTATCAAGTCCTCCTTAGTGTTGCTTGTAGAACTCAACGCCCAAACTGACATGTCAATGTTGCACCTAAATTACCCAAGAAATTCAGCTAGATATATATTTTTCAAAACAGACAGCTAATCAGATGCAACACAAAGATGTAGTAATTGCTAATTCTCAATGGCTGCAACGAAGAACATTTATGGAAAGTGATTACCGATGGCTTCAATCTATCAGAATTCCTGAGAAATTTGAGGAAATACTCGACAACATTGTAAGGAGTGTGGTAGGAATTCTCAACATTATTTGAATTCTCAACAAAAATGCAAAGAAGCTACCAGAGCCTGGACAAGAAAATAGACTAACACATCTTACCAAAGGGCATCCAGTGAGGAGTGATATGATTGATCTAACTGATAGATCACACTTGTTTTATTTGATCAATCTGCTTAATCTCGCCACCAGAATTTAGAAATTGTGTTTATATTAGCCAAACTCTTTTGACTCTGTTGGTACTCGTGTTGTGTAAAAGAACTCGGCTTATATAATAAAATGAAACAAACAACTAAGTGGAAGATTTTTGTAGGTCTTTTTTTTGGTACAGCGAGGGCATATCATGAACTTAGTTCTTAACAAACGCGCCTATATAGGAAGGAGAAACAGCACCTTGGTTTGGTCTGAATACTTCTATGAACTTCTCCACAGATTGTGCCCCCTCTTCAGCCAAAATCAAGGAGATGCTTAATGGTTCCAGATCACCAAGAAGCACTGTCCAAAAAGTTACGACATTTAGATTCAGTTATCGGTACCACATTACTTTCTACTTTTTTTGGACAATCACTGACAGAAAGAAGCCTTTAACAGCTGATGGCACCTGAAGGTTGTAGCTCAATCTCAGGGCAGCACCGCAGCAAAGGGAGCTCCTCGTTTCAACATTGAATGAGGACCAGTCGTTGCCTCCTTGGTCTCCTTGCCGAGGACGTCAATACGTCATCGTGTAGACAGTAGACCGGAGAGTTCTTGCCTTCATGATTGGATCTCACAGCAAGTGGCAATGTGAAGAGTTCAACACGTTTCAGAAATCAGCAATGAAGCACCTCCCTTCCCCTCTCCTGCTTGTGGACGGCGCCGGGGTTACGGCACGGCAGCGGATCAGACATGGCTGGCGTCGAGGTCGCAGAGTGGCGGTGGCTGCGGTCAGACAGCCTCCGCAGCAGACGCAGGTGGCGGACTGTGACAGCGGCGCGGCGGTCCGGCGATGGAGAGCCGGCGGGGCACAGGACGGGGGCGGCATACGTCGCGGCCCGCCTCGTGGCTGTGGCGGCAGAGCGCGACGCGCGCAGGAGCACCAAGTGGAGGGGCGCACGCGGAGGCGAGGGGGCCAGCGCGGCCCAGATCGGCGCAGGGCGAGCGGTGGAGGAGGAGGCAAGGGCGATGGCCGGATTGAGAAGGGGCGCGGTGCAGCTGCGGCAGAAAAGCGGAGGGGCACGGGGGCTTGACGATGGGATCGGAAGCGCGAGGGATGAGGGTGGGATCGCCGAGGTGTGGGGATCACGGGAGCGGGGGCACGCGAGGAGCGAAGCCACCCACCTGGCGCGAGGCCACGGAGTGGAGGCAGAACGCGCGAAGGATTCACCAGTGCTTAATAAGTCGTAGAGATTAGGGCGGATGAGAGACCCTCTTTCACTAGGTAAAACTTCATTATTCAATCTTGCATTCATTGATTAATTTAGTCTTAAACTAATTTCCATTAGTAGTTATAAGAAGCAAAACAATCCAAAGAAAAATAATAAGAAGCATAGAGAAACTACAAGACTCCCAAGAGATTTTCTAAGCATCAAGCTACTCATGCTCTACAATAAATTACAGGAAGGGCAAAAGTGAGCCAAGATTATTCACCTAAACGGAAGCAAAATGGCAATGTGCAAAGCTCCACTGCCATTATCAGACTGCAGTCGTGTGGTCCTGCGCACCTTCAGTTTCTTCTGAAATTAGAGTGTCTTGCCCCACTCCTTGGCATCCAGAGAAAACATCACATGGGCAGCTGTCTGGGAAAGGTACTTCATGACCCAAATACAACTAAAACCAGAGAACCCTGACCTTAGCATAAGTTGTCACATCGGATTAAGAGACATGACATAGATAGTCAGGAAACAATTTATCACCTTGACGATTGATGGACCAAAACACACAACCAATGATGTGAGGGAGGGCCGGCCTGCAGGCAGTTGTCACTTCCAGCATCTGCTTGTAGTTCTAGAAGAAGTGTACCGCACCAGTTCTGAAAGAAAAATGCAATGTCGAGAAAACGACAACAATTCTTAATCATATTTTTGGAAATGATTCCACGAGTATAAATAGTTGAAATCAGGGCAATGATAATAGATATACACCATCTCTATCAAAATATGAGATAGGAGGGGATCAGGGCAATGATTAAAGGCACGTGCCACTAAAATACTAAAATTGACTTGAAGAAAACAAGGAGAATAGATGAATTTAGCGAAAAAAACAAGGGGGCTTGTTCTGATCATGTTTGAGCTAGCAACATTGCTCTAGACAATGACAGTGACCTAAATTTATCTTCTCATGCGGTTCTTTTCATCAGGTAAAAACGACCTAGATTTATAGCAGCTCAACCTGAAGGTAGTAAAGGACTGCATATTGTTGCTTGGTTTCACCAGAGTTGTTATTCAATACTTGACCTTAAGCTTAGCTCAAACATGCAAGGGACATAATGGGACAAAAGAAACCATTGGCAAATGTATCTTTAGTTTATAAGCAGCTAAGAAATTCCTGGTCTGCGAAATGTACCCTAATATGCACCGTAAAAAATTCCAGTGTTTGCTAGTGTCCACACATTTCACTTTTCACTACAACAGGGAAGAGTTGACATATCATATCTCTGCTACTTCTGAACATTGTATTAGGCAGGAATTTCAAATTAATTTATCAATGCTTGTAAGAACAGTCAGAACGAACATACAGGGGTCGTATTTTTGTTAACTCAAACTTGCTCCAGCCTAAAGCTGCGACCATAAGCATACCTGGGGTTTCACCTCTTGCCTGAGTTTCGAGGCAACCGATTTTTCACTGTATTCACATATGGTACTGAGGAAGTGGTTGAACACCTCAGATCACAACACTCCGTACTTTGTGTTCAGCATTCTCCGTTGTGTGTGGCTTGGTGTAAGTGAGAATCGCTGAGAAAGCCTTGAAGTAACAGCAAAGAAAGCTAAGGTAGTCCATAGTGCGTGTCATCTCTAGTCTGTGCTAAACTTTCATGCCAAGTCATAGGCAAACTTGCACAGCTGCAGAGTATCAGAAACTATAATTAGAAAAAAGAAGGTCTACCTTCTACATGCTCATGGGTGAAGGGAAGAAGATGTTGCTGTTGTGTAACCTGCATTATCATTCCTAATTCACAAATATCTTGATGCAAGAGAAATCATGCATGTAAGTAATTATTATATACCTAGGATCAAGCAGAAAAGAAACCAATATCGGTGCAGCATGTGCGTCCAATGTTGAAAAGAAATCAATACCAGCTGATACGCTAAACTCAAGAACCAGGAAACGTGGACTTACCATGCTTCCTCGCATGCCACCATCATCAACTTAATGTTCATATACCATAGTGTTGCTTCGAAAAAAATGTGGGCAGCACCAAAACTGAGTATAACCCAAGGTATTAAAGTAGCCATTGTGCTTCTCGGCACAATTATTCTTTAGTATAAAACACTCGATGGACTAACATGGTACCTGCACCGACCAATGACAGTGCAGCATTCACCCCAACAATAAACTTTAAACACCTGCACATTAATCAAATACCAATAGTTAGTGTGAGCTTCGTAACAGAAAGAATGACAGCAACAAAGAGTTGATAGTAAATTAGTAGGCCATGAAAGAATGAAAATGAACTTAGGTGCTGTTCGGTTCCTTTGCCCGCTGGCCTCGCCTAGCCTCGTCCAGCCTTGCCCAGCCAGGCAAGCCGGAAAAGCTCTCCGTCGGAAGCAAGGATTTCCTTGCCAACGCAATCCCTGAGGCAAGCTTGCCCAGCATCCAAACACGAGCCATACTTCGGTGTCTGTGCCAAGCAAGGCAAAACAGCGGCTTGCCTGAGAACCAAACTGCCCCTTAACTATCGGTCTCTCCAAAACAACCAAACAACTTGATAGCAGAAACAGTACAGAACTAACATGGTTTGCCTTTAATTTCTAGAACACATGTGGATAAAATAGTGACCAAATTCACAACCAGGAGGTAGGGCTGGCAGCCAAGGAGCGGAAGGGTGGGAACACACCCAAGAAGGAGAAGCTTCCAATGATGGGTCTGAGGTAACTGTCGCTCCAAGTAGATCCCGCGGAGGGAGGGCTAGAACCGGCCTCGGAGGTGGCATGCCAAGCATTGGTCCTCTGCCTTGTCTTCCTTGTGGAGCGCCAGCGCCAGGAAGAGGAGCCAGCACGCCCCTAACCCGTAGGCCGGCTGCGTGGCGAGGACGGGCGCAGGGAGAGGCGGCGGTGACGCGAGCGCCATGGCAGGTCCGGCGTGGTGCCGCTGCTCGGCCGCGGCGGCTCCGTCCACCAGCACAGCCGCGCTTCGGCCGCCGGCCTCACCAAGCCGGCACGCCGCTCTGCCGGGGTGGGCGATCGCGCGGCGGCAACGGGCTCAAGGAGTGGCGGCGGCTGTGCGACGGCGAGGCGGAGCGGCGCCGGGGATGGAACGGGGCGGCGGTGAGGCGGCGCTGGGGGAGGTCACTGGTGCACGGCAGCGCCTGTCGTCGCTCCGCCCGACCGCCTCCTCTTTGCAGCTACCGCCGTCTCCGTCAGACCTCAACCGGTTCAAGGCCGCGCCCGCCGCTGCTTCCGTCCGACTTCCGCCGCCTGTCGCCCTGGATCTGGGCACGGGAAGAGGCCGACACTCGCGGGAGTGGAAGGGGAGGGGCGAGGCGGGGGAGCGTGGGAGAGCGGGCGGCGCCGGCTTGCGGCGACGTCTTGCTACACGTCCGGGCGGTTGGAGTTGTCCGTCCCGGTGCCCGTGGCGGGGTGTGGTTGTCGTGGCGGCGCCCACGCGCCCGTGCGTCGCCGGGGAGGCGCGCTGTCGTCCGAGCGTGGGGGCTATGTGTTGTGTTGCAGTGAGTTTGGGAGGTGTAGCGTAATCAGTTGAAGATACAAATTAGATCACGACCCTTTCCACCATAGTCGAAAAACACGTGAGGGCGTAGGATTTGGGTGAAAAAAAAAAAGAAAAAATTTGAGAAAATCTATAGGACAATCGAGTGTTTCTCGGCTTCTCCACACGTGATTTTTTAGCCATCGGATCGCTGCCTCCGTTGCTTCTGTCCGTTTGATTTGACGCTGTTGTGCGGTGCATTTTTCTATTTGTTAATGACGATTTGGCCTCGTAAGCTTGCATGGGAACTCTGGAATGGGGAATCGTGAAAGCTGCATTCAATTCTGTTCTATACAGTATCAATTTCTGATGTTACTGCACGTCAGTTTTTCTAAGCATTTTCACAGTGTGTTTTGATTTTTCTTTTCACGGTGGTGACACATTGTAAATTAGTGGCTATACACTAAGGGCACACTGTAATTAAGGTACCAATACACTGTAATTACGGTATCGACAAACTGTAATTACAATACACTGTACTTACGGTGACGATACACTGTCATTACGGTGGCGATACACGTAATTACGGTTTTGATACACTGTAACTAAACATACCGTAATTATATCGCTAAATACAATGTGATTACATTGTAATTATGCATCAAATGATATCAACATAAATTAGATATCGACACATGACCTCCAGTCTTCCAAACACGTTGCACCCATGTACTCCCTGCACGTCAAGCACCTGTCCACCCGCTGCACCATGTGCCCACATCAGGCTCGCCGCTCGCCCATTCACTGCACCTATTCGGCAGGTTTTGACGTGCGTATTTATCGGCAACCGTTTGATGTGTTTTTGATGGCCATAGTTTTCGTGTGATAGAAGGCACCAAAACACACGGATACTCTCTCAGCTGAAAATCGTGTGTTTAAGAGAGACCTGGCAACTGGTTGATAGAAACAGACAAAAAACACACGGAAGACAGATAGACAGACTCTTTTTTATATCTATGGGTTTTGAGTTTTTTTATTTTTTTCAATCTTTTTCAATCTGCGTAGTGAGACTACGGTGATGGTATAGATTGATTTTCATAGATAAAAAAAATGTTTTGCGAAAACTCATTTTTTTATTATAGTTTAGATTAGAAAAAGAAGATAGAAGATACATAGAAGAGTAGATAGATAGATACACGGAACACACGATACTGTTAGATCAAATGAATCGGATTGGACGGTCGATGGTGCGTCCGATGGCGTGGGCGACGGGCGTGCTCCGGACGTCCAGGCCCGCACCGCAGCCCGTGCCTCGCGGAGGTTAGACTATCTGCACTCCTTCACGCCAAACTTCCCTCCACCTGCATGCCGTAAGAATTTGGAGTAAAAACTGCTCTCCACGCTCTACTCCACCGCAGCGGAGACCGGCGTTTTCTTCAAATCCAGCAGAAGTACGGACATTCCGCCAGCGCTGTGCCATGGTGGGCCTCGGCAACCGTCGCTTCCTCGCGCGCTCGAATGGAGATGTCGCCCACGGCCGGCGTCGCCCGCCACTGCCTCCCATCGTTGCCCCCGGCCGTTGGACGCGCTGCCGTCGCCGGTTACGCAGGAGCCCACCGCCGCCGCCGGTAGATCTGGCCGTGGTGAGGCGAGACGAGGAATGCGGAGCGGAGAAGGCGAGAAAAGGAAGGCGGGATGGATCTGGTCGGGCAGTGTCCGCGACGACGAGAAGGCGTGCAACGACGAGGCGAGTGGCACCGGGGAGGCGACGAGGAGGAGGGGCGAATCAAGGGCAGAGGCGATCGATTTCGGGGGAGGAGAGGCCGGCAGAGCTAGGCGGCGGTGGATCTGGCGGGCTGGTGCTAGAGGTGGCGGAGGGGATGAGACGGCGCGCCCATGGCAGAGAGTGGGGCGACCGACGTTGGAGGTGGAGGAGGTCGGCCGCCGCGGCGTCGGCCCAAGCAGGGAGACTGGCGGCCGGCGAGGAGGGAGGAGGAAGAAGTGTCGACCGCGCGAGTTGCTCCGTCTGGATCTGCGAGCGCGAAGGGCCCGGCGTGGAGCGGGTGGGGAGAGGAGAGAGTGGCGCCGGCGGCGGTGGTAGAGAGGGCGGCGGCTCGGGTGTGGACGGAGGAGACGAGTGGAGGTGGAGAAGAGGAGAAAAATACTTGGGCCCACATGTCATAGGTGGCAGGATGGGAGAGATATAGATATGGTAGTTGAGGGTGGGTGAATAAAATATTGTGTAGTTTAATATGGAGAAAACCTATAGAGAAATAGAAGTGCAGAAAAAATTGATACGGAGTAAAGAATTTTGCTAACTAGACTAAAATATTCCCTGTAAAGGAAAAATTTAGAGTAACAGGAGTGTAGGTAGCCTTAGGACTCCTCCCAAACTCCAAACGGAAACCGAGTCGATTCAGATCCAAACCCGTATAATTGGGGAAGAGGGGGGTTCAATGCCTTGCCGTACGCAAACCCTAGCCGACATGAATGAATCGATTCGATTCGAAGGAGTGCGGCGGCGACGACGTTGTTTGCCGGCGGCTGGACTCGGGCACGGAGGAGGAAATGGCGGCCGTTCCTCGTTCCTTCCTCAAGAGGAAGGCGACGGAGGTGGAGGCCCAGGTCCAGATTCAAGAGGAGGGGGAGGATGACGGCGTTATTTGCCGGCGGCTGGACTCCATGGAGGGCCTTCTCCTCGACAGCGGCCGCGTTCAGTCGGCGTCCGTGATTCGGGGCAGCAAGCATGCCGATGGATCCATCTACGGGCAGGATACCCACTTCTACCATCGCCTCTACCGCCTCGACGACACCCGCGAGAGTACGCTCTAGACTCCTCTCACTGTTTGCTGCTTAATTTGCTTCTTAATTTCCTCAACCGATAACTAATTTTGGAACGCATTTAGCAATCCAATTTCCCCCTTATTGCATAAGCGAGTGAATCGATTATTAGTGCGTTTTGACCCAGTACATAATTTCCTTGGCTCGCTCGGCTCAACCGATTATAATGATTTTAGAGAGCATTTGGGGATCCAAGTTACCACGTATATGCTTCGCATTGAATCGATTTAAGAAGATGTTTTTCCACCTTGCTACATACGTACTAATCGCTGCTCGTTGTGTCCATGCATGACGATTGAATCTCAGCTCTCTTGAAGCCCACCAATCCGTCGCCACAGACAGGAACAGGATGCGCCATGATGCAGATTTTTTCTTTGAATCTAGCAATACACTCTGCTCACTCTACTGATACCGCCCTGGCTGGTCCAATTCGGCTGTACGGGTTCATGGCTGTCCGGGACCTCTTGCATCCCCTGCGCAACTATGTCTTCAACCGTTCCCGCGATGATCCTCTTGTCCTCGACCCCAGTGCTGATGACCCCTTCTTGCCACTGCCCATACAGATGCATGGCCCTAAGAGGGGCATCTACCTGCAAGCCAGTGCCCTGATTGAATACGATATTGAGGATAAAAAAAGGAACAGCAGAGGACGAAGACTTGCAGCTCATTGACGGGGCTGCCACCTTCAGTGAGCTGATACCGTTTCATGGAACGTACACTAACCGGATCCTTGGCAATCATGGTACCGCAGTGGACATTACCTTAGCACTTCTCCAAGATGCAGTCGAAGCCAGAATACGGATCGGTATATCAAAGATACCAGCAGCTGGCATTAACTTTTCGGTGTCCTGCTCGGTTAGCGGGATACACCAAGAAATCAAGCTCTTTGATGGTGTCATTGACAAGCCGGGCAATCTCAGGACCTTTGTGGTTGCTGTGGTGCACAAGTCGCCTCTGATACTACACTTCAAGCTTGCACGGGCAGATGGCATCGGAAAGGCCATTAGTCGATTCCATGGCTACCCTTATAAAGGGCATGGGCACAACTGGGAGTTCATTCCTCTTGATTTGGGCACTATAGAGGTGCAATTGTCTTGGTCAAATTTGGAGTAGCCTGCAGTGTTCCAACTTCCAAGTAGGGATGCAACGTGATTTTCTCGCGACTGCACCCATATGGAAAAAATGGCTTATTTGGAGGCTGGAAAAATTTACTTATTTACGAGATCGTCCGTAACCTTGCATCCCTACTCGTATGTTCTAGAAGCTTAGCTGATTATTAAGCTATATAAGAGGAAAATATTAAGACGTGGAGCCTCGTCCTGCGGCATTCAGGTGAACTGTGCCCGGACCTAGCAAAGGCCTATGTAAAGTTTTGGTGCAGAGCTGTTCTTTCTTGGTATTATATGATTGTAACCCGTAAGCTTAACCTCAATCCAACGTGTGGGTTTCTTATTTATATGAATCAAAGTTTTTTAATTTGTGATTTACGTTCTGAAGGCTGAGTGCAGCGGTCGGTATGTTTGGGCGTTTCTGTATTACTGACTTTTAGCAGTTTTGTGTGCGTTTGAAATTTATAGTACTCTATTGGATTGGATGCAGACATTCGAGTGATAATGAAAGTCGCTGAAAATTTAGATAACAGATTCCAATAACCTTTAAAAAAATTCAACAAAAATGCAAGTGCAAACTCATATATCTTGCATATAACAACAGGATGAATGATAAAGCTTGCTCAATCATACGATAAAACGAACCATTAAGCGCACCAGGGCAACGCATCCTGACCGGAACACGTTGAACATGATTAACGGGAATATCTTGAGCATGATTAAGGGCCAAATTGATCTAACAACCGGATCTTCCCTAATCATCCGGATCTAAGGCCAAACCAAAACACATGCCAAAACATAGATAGTAAAACGCACACCAAGCAAGGTGTACGATGGAAACCGCCTCGATTACCACCATAAAAGACTAACAGATAAACACACTTTATCTCACTAACAACGTCGGCTCGATCTGATCGACCCCATGCTGGTAAAAAAACTACTCCTCCATCCACAAATATATTGTTCCTAGTGTTTAAATTTTGTATGAAAATATAAGGACACGTACAATGGAATGCTTAGCATTGGTGCTTAGAAAAATAAACCAGGTTTTTTTCTCCACACCAGATGAGAGCGATGTTTAGGGAGAGAGGCATAGGAGGTTATTTTTGCTTTGGTGCTTGCGGGTTAGTTGGCGCAGTTTGTTAGCACCGATTCCTGCGCAAGTGCTATTCAACCGCATGCATACATGCATGGCCGCTGGTTCTACTCTTATCCAAGCCATCATGCAGCACCGCCGAAGAACTATATGAATTGTAGGAAATAAGAAGCTTAAAGAGATGCTAATGTTTATCAATTAAATATAATTAAGCACCGGTAATGACAGAGGCTCCCATTGTGAGTTAAGTTGCTTGTACAGATGCTTATGGTTTTTTTTTATTTAATCAGCTCTACAAGCATTGATGCATTGTACATACCCTAAGAGATTCTTGGAACAAAAATGAAACGGTTGATTTGGATTTCCTTCTCCCTGTGCATGCAAGCTAGGCCGTCCACCTTATGAAGAAAGATCAAGCAGTCCACGTTTTAAGAAAACCAATGAATTCGGACTTAAAACCATTCAATCCTTTTCTAGTCTTTTTAATCTGTCCTAAAAGCGCTACGAGACGATATATTTAAGGATGGAGGGAGTATCTCATAGTTGTGCGCATGCGTAGAAACTAAACGAAGCTCCTAACATTAAAGCAAAGCAACATAAGTAGAGTTTCATCCTGGATCTAAACACGCAGATAACTAGCAAACTTTGCCTAAAAAATGATTAAGTATGGATACTAAGTATTTTTAGAAAAATATCATGATTTTGCAAAATGCTTTGGTTCTAGAAAGAGATATGGGATTTGGATAGAATAAGAATTGCAGTTTTACAAACCGTGATATTGCTAAAACTAAAGTATTTTGAGAGTTTTAGAAACTACATTTTAGGCCACCACGCATAGGGCGAGAAGCCATCGCGAGTGGTGCGTGGGCGCCGCCGCCACTGAGAAGGCTCAATGCACCCTCCCAGCCGATAAGCGGGCACCGACAGCATGAGGCACGTGCTCTGTACTAACAGGTAAACAAACATGATCTTATTAATAGCGTCAGTTTGATATGTACGGATCGACCCATGCTGGTAAAAAATCTATCTCTACTTGTGCGCATGTGTGGAAACTAAACAAAGCTCGTAACACTAAAGCAAATCAACATAAGTAGAGCTTAATACTAGATCTAAACATGCAGATAACTAGCAAACCTTGCCATAAAAACGTTTCGGTACTAGGTCTGTTGGGGGAAAGATAGCTAGTGCCTTTCCTTCGTAAGGGAAAAAAGGCCCAAGAGGCGATGCCTCCCGTTCTTTCCTATAAAAGGGGAGGATGGATAAGAGAAAGGGATGATGAACCTTCTTCCCTCGCCCTCACGGACTGTATTTATTACATATGTTGGTTAAATTCGAAGTTAGCTTCTAACGTAATCCTTACTCCCACTTCGAAGTTACTAAATCCCAACAAGGTCTACTATGAATAAAGCAAATACTAAGCCGGCCTAACAAATCCAAAAGATTTATTAGGGCAACATGGCGTTTCCCTAGAGAAACCATAGAACAGGGGTGGTGATGCGCTGGATTGTTGAAATCGTTGATGATTACCCTCTTGGTCACATTAGATGTATATATTTATAGCCTTGTAGTCTTTTTTCTTTTTAGGAACACAGTACAAAGGCAGCCTCGTAGTCTTGGTACCCGTGAAAAACTAACTACCCAACTTGATATAATTTGGGCTTTACGAAACATATACCACAAAACAAAACTCCCTTTGACCTGACTCTTAGTGGGACAGTTCTAATCTTGGCCAAGTCTAATTTTTGGTGCTAACACATGACCCCTAGTTTTGGAAAAATTGTTTCAAAAACTAAGGTGCAGCTCCCCTTCATTCGATCAGACCCCTCGCCTTTCTCCCTTCACCACCCATTAACCTATGTAAGCATCTAGGCTCCATGGTAGGTTTTGGTGATTGAGTGACAAGCTTAATTGTGGTATAATGAGCTCATGAGTGCAGGTTTATTAATTGATATTGTTGGAATGCTCATTGGATGAGAAAAGTGTCCCCTAACTTCACGGATGATCTTCATGAATTAGGGACAGTTTTTCGCTCGTATCTCGAAGAATAAGTGATGAGAACATGCCCAATATTCATATGAACAAGGCCCAAGCCAAGAAGGAGTCACAAACCCGATCTGAGTTAAAGCTCAATTTATTCTCGTCGTCAGTTCGGACTGCAGGATCAGGCCTCACTAAAACGGATACGAGGCCACATACGGGCTCCTTGGAGATAAGCTTTCCTGCCATGCCAAAATACGCTTCGAGTCGATGGGAATCGTCGAAGCAAGTTGACACCCAGAATCTGCCTAACACTTGTTTTTGGGCCTAATGGCCTTGTACTTCTTAGGGTTGCCCGGCCACCTCCTTGGTCGCTCGTAGCCCTCTCTCTTCTATATACAAAGTAGCCGCATTAGATTAGATGAGTTTTGCTTAGATTAATCTGTCAAGGATAGTTCCGCCGTGTATCGGTTTGTGAAACCCCACCTTATGTAATATTAAGATTGTGTTCTTTGTGTTCTTGCTTGTGTTTTCAATTGCACTTGTAAGATAATCCTTCTTGGCAAGGTCAATCGCACGCGTCACGTGGTTGATAACCAACTAAGTGGTGGTGTAACTATTGTGTAAGGAAAATGGCCCCATGTGTCATATTTCCATCGTTGTGTTTTGGTGATTGATTGACAACCAACACTTGGACTAATATGTTTGTCTAGATGCATAGGGATGATGAAGAAGAAGAGCTGTTGATGGTTGTTATTGCACTACCAATGACCGTCAACTATCCATGAACATGGAGGAAAATATGCCAAAAGTATGGACAAACCTGTGCTACTAACATATTTCCACAAGTTGTGTTGAATATTTGATTGTACAGCAGAAAACAGGCAAATTTGGCTAAGTCACAGGGTCACTGGCCAGTGGGCCAGGTCGCTCGGCTCCAAGCCAGGCCGCCCGGCACCATCCCAGGCCGCCCGGCCTGACTCAGGAGCCAAATCAGCTCATCTTCGACCTGCATGTGCTTAAATGATGTGTCAACGCACTTGTGAAGTCCAAATGCCGAATGCACCACGTCAAGTACCGGAAGGCTTGCCACATCACCAATCCAACACTTGGATTGGTGAAGTCAGCAATCCGCGAGACTTCAATCCTATGGCTAAGGAAGAAACACAAGTGAGATCCAATGGCTCGGGTGAAAACACAAGATAACCGCCATAACCGCCATGCAACCGACTTGGGAAGTCAAGATGGATCGTAGGATGAAGAATGGCGGTGGATCTAAGGGCTGTCCAGGCTGCTCGGCCTGAGGTGGGGCCACCCGGCCTCCTACCAGGCCGCCCAGCCTGCCACCTGTCCCCTAAACCGCCATACCGACCCTATAAGTACCCCCACTCACTTGGTGGCTATAAATACCCCCTAGCTCTCATTTGTAGAGTGTGGAAGTTGAGTAGCTCACACTATCGCTTAGTCTTGTATCACTAGGTTAGTCCTGAGAGTTAGAGTTGAGTCTGAGCTTTTGCCTCAGGGATTCCGGAGTCTTCTTCGAGTCTCGGTAAAGCTCTTGTATCTTTCTATCTTTTGTACTCGTTACTCCAGTATAATATTTATCATTGATCTATCTTCTGTTATACTTTACTTCACTTCTTAACGCTTTCCTAGTGTGGTGTACCTTTATTGCACACTAGATCCAAGGCTTAGGTTTGTGTTGTTCTTAAGTTATCTGAATCTTGTTAGACTTGCTGGTGCTATAAGCTTGTCTTAGGCTTTTGATCTAAGATTAAGTTAGCTCTCACCCTCTGATTAAGGAAGAGCTTTAGTGTTCAAGTTCTCACTTGAACACTAGTATAGCGTGCTATCTTACCCACGCAGATCTGGTCGGTAGCCTCTTTAGGTGACAGCTCTAGAGGTCTCAGTAATCCACCCCGTCGTTCGGTAAGCCCGTAGGCGTTAGCCGGGTCTCCTTCGGAGGTCTACTATCTACCCTTTGACCCCTCGAGGCGCCGGAATTTCGCTCGACGCAAGATCCTAGCTTGCATCCAGTTAACTTAGTTCAACCACGAATACTCCTCTGCAGCGGTTAAGTAGTAGAGTTTGGAAATCTAATCTCACTCATTGTCCTCCCAGGCAACTTCCTAAGTGTTAGGCTTCTTTAGTCCCTGTTTTACTCTTCCCACCATACATTATCTTTATATCTTACCCCCGTCGTAAGATTAGCTGGTATTTTATCTAAGTTATAGTATGGCTTGAAGGTTCGACATTTCATTCCACCTATTCGCCCTTGCTTCCCTGTGGATTTTTACGATACTCAGAATACTCTGAGTGAAAAAGCTACAGCGAATCTCCGTGCGCTTGCGGAGTAAAATCTTTTACGCTAAGAGACGTCAACAAGCTTTTTCTGGCGCCGTTGCCGGGGAAGCAATTGGCAATAGAAGTTTGATTTGTCGAACCTAGGTACTTATAACTTGATAACATACCGCTGTTTCTTAGTGGGCTTATTTGCCTCTGTCTACTTTATTGTTGGGTGACAGAGAGGTGTATGACCGGTTTTGACCTACCGGCAAACTTTCACAACAATCCGGAGTCGCTGCTCAGAAGGAGAGTCCGTCAGAAGACGATCCACGGGCAGAGGCCTGTGCCAGCTACACTGGAGTTTGGATCATCATGCACAACCGACACGACACATATGGCTGAGAAGACTATTCGCGAGTTCTCTGTCCCATCCAGCAACAACATCCCTACGGGGCCAAGTGTGACTGTTGGAGAGGAGTTTGAGCTCAAGCCAGGTGTCATCCATATGGTCCAAGCTAGCCCATTCTACGGATTGGCATCGGAGGATGCAAATAGCCATCTCCAGCAATTCCTGGAGATATGCAGCACTTTCACCATCAAGGGTGCAACCACCGATGCTGTTCGGCTTCGTCTCTTCCCATTCTCTCTGATTAGGAAGGCGAAACAGTGGTTCTACCTGAACCGCGACAACTTGGCGACTTGGGAGGCATGCTCCAATGCCTTCCTTGCAAAGTACTTCCCGCTGGGGAAGACAAACTCACTGAGGAACCGAATCTCGAGCTTCAAGCAGCTCGCTGATGAGTCCGTGGTGGAGGCATGGGAGAGACTACAAGAGTACATCGCCGCCTGCCCCCACCATGGTATGGAACAGTGGTTAATAATTCAGAATTTCTTCCACGTACTACACCGGTCCACGCAAGAACACCTCGATGCAGCCGCTGAAGGATCATTCTTGTCCTTGAGCGTTGCCGCTGCCCGCCCTCTCATCGAGAAGATGGCAAGCAACCAAGGATGGAGAGAGGAGAGGGTGAAGAATAAGCTCCGTGGAGTCCACCATATTGATGGCTCCGACATGCTTGCTGCCAAGATGGACCTCCTGCTAAAGAAGCTGGATGGCGCTCCTGAAGCTGTGCCGGTCCAGGCACTGGATTCTCGCATGACATGCGAGCATTGTGGGAACACCGGCCACACGGGGAACAGCTGCCCCGAAAATGGATCGAAGGACGTCAACTTCATGAACAAAATAGCTTCAGCAACGGGCCTCGTCCTCAACCAGGTTGGAATTCACGACCCAACTTACCTTTCGCTGGTCAAGGTATGTCTTCTAACAGTTCTCAGCAGTTTAATAAAAATTCTTTCGATCAAAAAGCTGTGAACGATAGCATTAGTAGTAAGAAGTTCCATACGAATGATAGAGTTCTTGAATCTTTGTCAAATCAATTGGAAATTTAAATAGTGCCATGAAGAACCAGCTGAGCTTTAATAAAATGCTAGAAACCCAAATAGCTCAGCTTGCCGCCGCTCTACCTAGTCCTACTTTGGGGAAGCTTCCGGGACAGCCCGAGCCACCCCCGAAGGAACACATAAATGCTATAACCACTAGGGGTGGAAGGTCTACACAAGACCCCCACATCCTAGAGCTGCAGGAAAAGAACAGGGAAAGCGGGCCGCACCAGAGGGGGAAGATGAGGTGGATCGTGAACCACCACCGGTGAAGGAAGCACCAAAGTCAGCTCCACATGAGTTTTATGACAGCACAGTGCTCCCTTTTCCTCAAAGGCAGAAAAAGGCCTCGGTCGACGATCAGTTCGGCAAATTTGTTGAGGTAATCAAGAAATTATATGTCAATATTCCATTGCTAGATGCGATGCAGGTGCCTACATATGCTAAGTACCTGAAGGACATTCTCAACAACAAAAAGCCGCTGCCATCGACCGAAGTTGTGCACCCCACGGAGGAGTGTAGCGCTGCTATACTCAATCAGTCGCCTGAAAAGAAGAAGGATCCTGGGAACCCCTCCATATCATGCTCAATCGGAACCTAGAATTTTGATCAAGCTCTCTGTGATCTAGGAGCAAGCGTCAGCGTCATGCCAAAGGTGGTCTTTGATAAACTTACGCATGCTACACTTGCCCCTACTGCTATGTGCCTGCAGCTTGCGGATCAATCGATTCGCTACCCCGTCGGGATCGCCGAAGATGTCCCGGTGAAAATCCGGAACTTCGTCATCCCGGTGGATTTCGTGGTGCTAGACATGGAGGTAGACACGAAGACGCCGCTCATTCTTGGGCGACCATTCCTAAGCACCGCTGAGGCCAACATTGATGTTGGAGCTGGAGAAGTCCACCTCAACATCAATGGCAGACAGGAGACGTTCATCTTCAAACCAAAGGTCGAACAGTGCCGACAGGTAAAAACTTTCAAATTTAAGTGTTAGGCACCCCGGGAAACACCAAGAGAGAAGATCGAGCTTTCGCCAAGCAAGCCGAAAATGGGCTCCCTCCTCGTAGCCATGGAAAAGCTCCTATACGATGGGGAAGCCCACAAGCTCAAAGCCGATCGCAGAGCCGAGTCACTGAGACGTGCCTCACTGGCCCAGCCGCCGACAAAGGACTCAGGAGGCAAAGCTCCTGAGACAAAGGTCACCGCCAAGGCAACGAACACATCTCAAGAATGGCGGAAGAAAGAGGAAACGCCAAAAGCCCAGTCAGAAAAGAAGACTAAAACTTAGAAACAAAAGGCTGTGGCAACCAAGACGGTTTGGCGAGCAAAAGTTGCAGCACAGACGGTCGCTAAGTCTCCATCGAGTGCTGACACCACACCAAAGGTATGACTTGCCCTCGCCAGGAGGTAAAATGGCCTTATCCTCCACTGCATATTTAATTTTTCGCGTTACAATTTTCCTATCTTTCATGCATCTGTCTTTGAATTTCACCAATGCATATTTAAATTTCATCAAAATTTTTGCTTATGTTTGCATTTAGCTAGTTCTGATTTTGCGAAAAAAAAAGTTGGAGCCGCCCGGCCCCACCACGGGCCGGCCGGGCCCTCTGTTCCTCTTCTCCGCACGCACGACGCCGGTGGCTGAGCCACCAGGCCGCCTGGCCCCGCACCGAGCCGCCCGGCTCCTCCCTTTGGCTGCCCGGTCCCGGCACCAGGCCACCCAGCCTGCACCCCGAGCCACCCGGCCCCTGCCTGCATGCCCCTGCGCCTATAAATACACATGCACGCTCCCTCTTCTTCTTTGCACCGCTCGGCAACGTGAGCAATTCTCTTTCTCCCCCTTAACCACTCTCTTAAGCCTAGTTTAGCACTTAGTTTTTAATTCCTGCACTTAGTTGAAATTCTGCCCAATAAAATAAGTGCTACACCCTCGGTTTTTGGACGTTTTGTGGAGGATCTGCCCCGCAAGGGCGACTAACTCTTGGACGACTGACTTTTGGATGACTAACCGCTAACGCTAATATTTGTGTCTGCTTTGTCTCTTGTGTAGTATATTGTCTATTTTTGCAGGATGTCTTCTTTCTTCAGGAAAGCGAAGAAGGCCCTGAGCAACACAGGGAAGGGACTGCACCTGAAGTTCCCGTCTTCGTCCGACGAGCGCTTGCGCTCTCGTTCACAAAGCAGAAGCTCCAGGACCCCAGCAGCATCCGACAGGACCCCAGCAGTGTCCGACAGGATGTCTGTCAGCGGTACACGCAGCCGCCAGGACCAGGAGCAAGACGAAGGAGTTTCTTCTCAGCAACAACCGCAGCGCCGACTGATGAACCTGCAGGATATCAACATCCAAGGCGATCAGGAAGCCCAGGTGTTACAAGCCCTTACCACCAAGACCTTTTGGAGGACCAAGAGCTTCGACGCTTTCTTCCTCGTCGAGATAGGTATGTTGGACCCGTTCATTAAAGCCTTTGATTATGTGGGTTGGTCGGATTTCGCTAACATTACAGAGGAAGGATCCGTTCTTCTCACACAAGAGTTCCTGATGACTCTCCGCATGGATAAGCGTACAACAGGTACGTTTATAAATTTCCGCCTGTTCAACACTGAATTCTCTGTCTACCCGCGGCAGTTTGCCGACCTCATGGGTTTCCACTCCAACTGTTCGTTGAGTGACCCAGCCGGGTATGATATGAAATCTTTTTGGATGGAAATATGTGGAGAGTACAAGAAGGGGAAACACAGCACCACTAAAATTCACAATCCCACTCTGAGACTCTTAGCTCGCTGGGTCTCGCTCATCGTCTTTCCAAGAGGCGAGGTTCGTTGTGCACCCAACGAAGACCTCAAATGCCTCTATGCCATGGTCAAAAAGAAGCGCTATGCTCTGGTCCTCGACATTGTCCACCACTGGATGGGCATGAGAGCGACCAACACCCCTATAAGCATCACTTCCTTTGACACCAGGATAGCAGCCAATTTGGGCCTCCTAGAGAATGCCCAGCTTGACTACCTTCCTGACGACACATCACACTATGTGGGGGAGCAGCACTTTGTCCAGGCACATTTCATGAAGCGAGACACCGAAACTGGAAACTGATCATGACATGGTTCGGGCATAGTCTTGAGCTGCCGCTTCCAGCACCGCAGTTCGACATGTACACCATCAGGAGCCTAACCATGCAGCTAGATGTGGAGGCACCACGCCAAAGCATCGGCGGTGTCATGACCAGAGCCCAGAGACGACGAGCGAAGGAATCACACCGCAGAGCCCGAGGAGAGGATTCTCAAGAACCCATCCACGCTTCCATACCATCTGAGCCATCCTGGTACTTCTCCAGTACCGGTGGTGAGAGTTCCTACCAACCTTCCCATAATACACAATACTACGGAGGCGGTAGTGCATCACGTGCACTCAGTAGAGATCTAGGTCACTCTACTTCAGCACGACACCACACACCTGATATGGCCAACATCAACTCCGCAATGGAGGGGATGAACTTAGGCCAGTACGATCAGAGGCTATATCAGCAGGTAGGTGACATCTACCAACGCACGGAAGAGATGGGTCAACGGCTCCAAACCAACACGAAAATGCTCCAGAACCTGAACGAGCAAGTTGGAGCCTCCTCAATGCTCAGAACTTCTACAACAACTACTACCAAAACCCCTAGCTTCATTGAAGTTTGGGGGGGATGGTAGACCGTTATGGGCATGCCTCCTCGCACCTGTGTCTCCTCAGAGTAAGGTGTCCCCGTCTCTTGTCCTTGTCTCCTTCTATATGCACCAGCAGTACCCCTGTCCGACCAAGTAGCAGCATCACCCGTCCTGCCAGTACCAGCAGTACCCCGTCCGATTGAGCAGCAGCATCACCATCCTACCGAGGTAAGTACTTTCAATAATGTTTTCATTTATTTCCCTTTTTATTGCTTTATCAAAAAAAAAGTCAATAAAAACAACTCCCAACTTTGATGCATATATTCTTCATGTGGAAATGATGAATAGTTGCTCTATTATGTTCATGCTTAGTTGTTTATGCATGTTCTACACTTAGCTTAATTTTGAGCTTGTGTGTATAATTTAAAAACTTGATCTTGTCCTTAGTGAATGCCATTTGCATAACCTTGTGTAAGTTGTTGTAAGAAATGATATGGCTAAGCACTAGGTTTTCTCCACATGTCCCTAGTAAGATAAACATCTCAGGTTTATTCTTTTGAAAAATAAAATGAAGTTCCCCCATCGGTTTTAAATACCTACCAGAGCCAAATACACTGAAATATCTGAGCCTAGCTTGTTTAAGCTACTTAAAGTTGTTTTGAGCTTTGTCAAATTTTGAGTCTCTTAGAATGGAATCATCTCTATCTTGTGAATTGTTGGAGCAAAAATCCACTGCCACAAATGCATTTACCTATCCTGGGTATGCATCCGTATATCTCCAAAATAATACCCTTAGCCTTACTCCTTCCAATCAAAAAGAGGTAGAGTATGGAGCCAACAAAAATATGAGAAAAAGAAAAGCATGCTAGTCAAGTATGGCAAAAATATGAGAAAAAGAGAAGCATGCTAGTCAAGCATGGCAAAAAGAGAGAAAAATTCAAAAAGGCTCCATACTCATATCTATCAATCAAAAAGGAGAAGGAAAGGAAACAAGGAGATTCATCCATCCACCCACCAAATAAAGCTCCAACAATGAACAAGGCTAGATGATGTAGTACATTTCTTTGGTCCAATCTTTGGCTTTGCAAAACAAACAACTTAAGTAAGCTAAGTTCTTCCATGACCCTGAGCTCCACATAAGCCTTAGTATAGGAAGTTCTTAGCCATGCTCTTGGCTTCAAATGGTGAGGATACACTTTGAGTGATCAAGAGTACCTTTGGGGAAACTTGTTTTCTTTTGAAAAATCTTTAAAAACACCTGAGATGTGAATCCCAAAAGACATGTTTGGAGCAGAACCTGAAGCTAAGTCGTTCTTCCTCTCAACCGCCCAAGACATGGTAAGACAAAAAGATGCACCACAGGTATGAGTGAGAGCGATCATTGCATACACTATGGTTCGAGGTAAAAGCATGTGTGTCGTCTGTGTATAACTCCTATTTATGAGCATCGATATTGCAGCAACTCCTGATCCATAACCCATCTTGGCTTTACTCGAGGACGAGCAAAGGTCTAAGCTTGGGGGGGTGTTGACGGTAATGATTGCACTACCAATGACCGTCAACTATCCATGAACATGGAGGAAAACATGCCAAAAGTATGGACAAACCTATGCTACTAACATATTTCCACAAGTTGTGTTGAATATTTGATTGTAGGTACAAAGATCAGCAGAAAACAGGCAAATTTGGCTAAGTCACAGGGTCACTGGCTAGTGGACCAGGTCGCTTAGCTCCAAGCCAGGCTGCCCGGCACCATCCCAGGCCGCCCGGCCTGACTCAGGAGCCAAATCAGCTCATCTTCGACCTGCATGTGCTTAAATGATGTGTCAACACACTTGTGAAGTCCAAATGCCGAATGCACCACGTCAAGTACCGGAAGGCTTGCCACATCACCGATCCAACACTTGGATGGGTGAAGTCAGCAATCCGCGAGACTTCAACCCTGTGGCTAAGGAAGAAACACAAGTGAGATCCAATGGCTCGGGTGAAAACACAAGATAACCGCCATAACCGCCATGCAACCGACTTAGGGAGTCAAGATGGATCGTAGGATGAAGAATGGAGGTGGATCCAAGGGCTGTCCAGGCTGCCCGGCCTGAGGTGGGGCCGCCCGGCCTCCTACCAGGCCACCCGGCCTGCCACCTGTCCCCTTAACCGCCATACCAACCCTATAAGTACCCCCACTCACTTGGTGGCTATAAATACCCCCTAGCTCTCATTTGTAGAGTGTGGAAGTTGAGTAGCTCACACTATCGCTTAGTCTTGTATCACTAGGTTAGTCCTGGGAGTTAGAGTTGAGTCTGAGCTTTTGCCTCAGGGATTCCGGAGTCTTCTTCGAGTCTCGGTAAAGCTCTTGTATCTTTCTATCTTTTGTACTCGTTACTCCAGTATAATATTTATCATTGATCTGTCTTTTATTATACTTTACTTCACTTCTTAACGCTTTCCTAGTGTGGTGTACCTTTATTGCACACTAGATCCAAGGCTTAGGTTTGTGTTGTTCTTAAGTTATCTGAATCTTGTTAGACTTGCCGGTGCTATAAGCTTGTCTTAGGCTTTTGATCTAAGATTAAGTTAGCTCTCACCCTCTGATCAAGGAAGAGCTTTAGTGTTCAAGTTCTCACTTGAACACTAGTATAGCGTCTCACTTGAACACTAGTATAGCGTGCCATCTTACCCAGACAGATCTGGTCGGTAGCCTCTCTAGATGACAGCTCTAGAGGTCTCAGTAATCCACCCCGTCGTTCGGTAAGCCCGTAGGCGTTAGCCGGGTCTCTTTCGGAGGTCTACTATCTACCCCTTGACCCCTCGAGGCACCGAAATTTCGCTCAACGCAAGATCCTAGCTTGTATCCAGTTAACTTAGTTCAACCACGAATACTCCTCTGCAGCGGTTAAGTAGTAGAGTTTGAAAATCTAATCTCACTCGTTGTCCTCCCAGGCAACTTCCTAAGTGTTAGGCTTCTTTAGTCCCTGTTTTACTCTTCCCACCATACACTATCTTTATATCTTACCCCTGTTGTAAGATTAGCTGGTATTTTATCTAAGTTATAGTACGGCTTGAAGGTTCGACATTTCATTCCACCTATTCGCCCTTGCTTCCCTGTGGATTTTTACGATACTTGGAATACTCTGAGTGAAAAAGCTACAGCGAATCTCCGTGCGCTTGCGGAGTAAGATCTGTTACGCTAAGAGACGTCAACAAGAGCCAACGGAAAGGCCTGAAGGGCCACCCGAATGGGGGTTCCGCTACCCGGTTAGCGCCTTGAAACCTCACAGGACTGTGAGGACCGAATGGTACGGTCCGTGAGACCGTCCATATACCGGACCATGTTTCCTAAGGGGGCAAAGAAGCTGAAGCAATCAAGTATAATGGACCAGATGGTACGATCTTGAAGACTGTCCTAACCATCGGACCACTCTGGTGGATGAAGTGAAGATGGGACCAAGTTGTGAATTGCACTGACCGTCCAATGACCGTACATGGAGCGTACTAAATAAACCGTGGGTGCCAAACCCTCGGACAGGATCAAAAATAGTACAGTCTGAGAAGACCGTCTGTGGACCGACCTAAGAAACCTGACAGTGTGGACTTTGAAGCATTTGGAGGCTACAATGGACCGTATAGTTCGGTCTCTATAGAGCGTATCAAGCTCCGGACTAAAGGACAGTGACGCGGGAATTCAGTGACTGTTAGAAAAGTGAATGAACCGGATGGTCTGGTCTGTGGAAAAAGGGTAGATCGGATAGTACGGTCCACACTACGTCAGCAGCCCATTGGAGCAATGGCTAGTTTGAGTTTAGGGGCTATATAAGCCCCTACCCGGTCATTTCGAGGGTGTTGGAGCCACTAAAGTTGGGAGCAAGTATAGAGGAGGATTCCAAGCATATCTACCACTCCAACCACCATATGGGAGCCTAGTGCTAAGCTAGGTTAGAGAGAGTGAGCTTGAGAGCTCTTCTTGAGTGTAGCTCCTGCGTGAGCTATCGGAGAAGTCTTGGCTGCGGTCTAGCCACTTGTACTCATTGCTAGACCCTCCTTCATTGGTGTGGAACGGCAGCGACAACTTGTGCAGGGACGAGGAGACCCTTCAAACTCCATAGTGATGACTTCGGCGCCATGTAACCGAGAGAGACGGTGGTGGTGGCTAAACCAGGTGGCTTGGTGACACTTAGCCTTTGCTTGGCGTGAGCCATTTGGTGTCAAGCGCAAGACAGTGATCGGAAGAGTCTTGGTGCTTGGCTCGGATATTGCCTTTGGTGGCGAGCCCATGGACGTAGCCCTTTTGTGGTGAACCATGTTAAATCTCCGCATCTCCCCGGGAGTTTGCATCCCCTTGCCCTTACCTCTTTACTTACCGCATTTACGTTCCGCATTTACTTGCTTGTGTGCCTTTAGCTTTCCTAGTTAGTTTGATTAGGTTTGGCTCTAGATTGCAAGTCTTTTGGCTTTAGTATGTGTAGGATGCGATAGGTTTATCTTTATGCACTAGAAAGCCCTAGGTTTTAGAAGAGCGATTAGTGACCCAATTTACCCCTTCCCCCTCTTGGGTCGGATACCCCGTCACGTTCCTTACAATTGGTATCAGAGCTAGGGCTGACATCTCTTGCGAGAATAGCCAATTCCGTTAGCAAATTTGTGAGATAGCTCGTAGGAGTGTTGTTGGCTTCACCGCCAAGTGAGCTTTCATGTCCGTTGAAGGGATAAGCACCGACAGGGCTCCTTTTTTCGATGGGAAGGGCTTCCCTCGGTGCAAGGTGCTCATGGAAGCACATCTTTAAGCCCGGGGGCTTGATGTTTGGCGTGTCACTCAAGAGGGCACCCGTAGCAACTCCGCTCGTGAGAGACAATTTGATGCAATTGCAAAATCAACTCTTTTGTCCTCTCATTGTGATGATGTGTTCAACGTATGTTTGCTTCACCTAATGCAAATGAGCTATGGAAGCAAATCGTGGAGAATCATGAGGACTCAGAGGATGTGGCCAACCAAAAATATCTTGTTCTCGCCTATGAGCTAAATAGCTTTAAGCAATTTGCCAATGAAAGTGCTCATGATATGTTCTCACGCTTGAACACTCTTGTGAATGAAATCAACGATCTAGGTCTCAAGCAATTGACGAATGGAGAGGTGAACCGCAAGATCATTTGTTGCCTTCGCAAGCCCGACTATGACATCATCAAGACTGTCTTGCTCAAGGAAGACTTGGACAACAAAACAGCCAACCAAGTCATCAACACCATTGTTGCCCACGAGTACTCCATGGGGATAATCAAGCAAGAGCCCACATCCACTTCAAGCCAAAAGAGTCTTGCCGTCAAGCACACATGCAAGCAACAACCGAGGCGGAAAGAGCAAAGCATAATTGAAGAAGAAGAGGAAGATGAGGATGATGAAGAAGCCTCAAGCTCAAGCTCAAGTGAGGATGAAGGAACATCAAGGGCCGTACGCTTCTACCATACAAAAATGGCCAAGTATGTGAGGAAACTCTACATGCTAGGCTATGAAACCCGCATAAGAGAAGATGCGGTATGAGTGTTCAAGATGGCGGGCAAGAAGAAGAAGAAGAGCTAGGAAAAGAGACATCATGCTTGCCCCGCCATTATTAAGGAGAAAAAGGGTGGCAAAGGGAGTTCAAGTGATGAATCAAGCAAGCCCTTCACCACCCGGTCATCACACATATGCCTTATGGCCAAAGGTAATAGTGATGTAAGTGATGGCTCCTCCTCTGATGATGAGCCCAATGATGTTTGTGAGATGATGAGCTTAATTAAAGAACAACAAGATTACATGCCCAAACAAAAGGAAGAAATCAAGGCTCTCAAACCTAATGAAGAGCTTCATGCCTCCTTTGTCTCAAGATATGAGAACTTTCTTAACAAATTCATTTTGTTAGACAAGGAGCATGGGGAGCTCAAGAAGCAATTTGAGGACCTTGAACTAAAACACGAGTCTCTCACAAACTCATTGGATGCATCTATTCCTTGTGCAATTCCTATTGTCAAGGTAGATGCATCTATCTCTTGTGATCTAACACCATGCAATGAGAATGTAGTTGTAGAAACATGTAATGACCTCATTGCTAGGAAAAATGATGAACTCAAATAAGAGGTGGAAAGGCTAAGTATGGACTTAAGGCGGCTTAAAGGAAAAGAGGCACAAGATCAAGTTCGACCTCCTTAAGATAACCCCTCCAAGGGCGTGAAGAAGCTTGAGAAGGGAGAAACCATGACTTGCTTCAAGTGTCACAAAGAAGGCCATAAGTCCTATCAATACAAGGAGGAGAAGGTCCAATAAAAGAACAAGAGCAAGAGCAAGAACGAGGCCAAAAGCAAAACTAAGGGCAAGGAGAAGGCAATGGAGAAAAAGAACTCTCCAAAATTGAAGGCCTCACTAGTGTACACCAAGCCCACCTACAAGGCAAAGCAAAAAGAGCAACCACTACATACTCGAGAAGAAGAAGAATGGTAAGGTGGTGGCTCATACCATGGGATGGAGGAACCAAGGATAGAACCGGCCTATTTTGGTGCCAAAGGAAGTAATTCAAACCATGGAAGGCTCCCAAAAGGTTTGGGTCCCAAAGATTTAGAGAAGGAAGTGGAATAGGGAATTTTGGAGACTTGGCAAATATTGGGGTGCATAAGTAGGGATGCATCATGCATTTGGATTGGAGCCAAGTATGGGATTAGAAATTAGAGACCCAAATTCCCCTCCCCTACATATGAGGTAAAGAGCAAGGTAAAACAATCATGCATCATTGTAGCTCAATATCTCTCTAGGATTGCATGAGCATGTCTATTTATTGCATTGGTATCTAGTCTTGTGCTTTTCTAGGTTTATAATTGGTTCGTTGCTTGTGCTAACCGTCTATCTTTGAAGCAACTTACATGAGCTTAACTTGTGATGTGTGGAATGCACCATTTCGACTTCGCAAAGACAAAGGGCTACAAGTGGTAACACTTTCCAATTCTTGGTATCCCTTCATTTGGTGTCATGTTTTCAAGTTGTAGATGTTGACCCCCTCCCCATGTTGTGAATTACAAGTGCATATACTTGGTTAAGTGATTCAAACACAATTGCACACATTTAGAGGGAGCAACTCTATAACTTGTGTTTGTGTAACTAATATGCTTTCAAGTGCTATTTATTGCAGTCACCAACTCTACCTCCAATGAGCTTCATTTACAATTGGTGACCATCCCCTACAATATTTCCACAAGTCATATTGGATATCTTGATGATTCAAGGCAATAAGTCCATGATAAAGAGGGAGAGATGGCCACTACAAGTGATTGCTTCAATTGGTATCATCAATTAAGGAGGAGAGCAAGAAAAAGGTAAAATGGCCTCACTAGTAAAATCCCCTTCTACTAATGCTTTTCTTTGATAGTGGTTGTGTTTGGGTCTTTTAGGTGCTCAATGACAAAGGGGGAGCGAGAGATCCCATGCAAGCAAGTTGCACATTATATGGAGAGAGATACCATGCAAGCATTGCACATCACAAGGGGGTACCCCTTTTTGGTGTACTTAAACCCTCTGATCTTTGGTGGAACGTCAGTTCTATTGAGATTTTCAGCAAAAGGTGAGATTAAATAGAATTTTAAGGGAGAAAAGTGGTAGTGTACATGGCTTCTTTTATGGTCTGAGCTCGACCATAGACATGTGATCAGACTACCTTGTGTAACTCGAAGACGTCCACTTCTTCGAGCTGAGGCATTTTAGGCTCAAGAAAGATTTTAAGACGTTGCCATTCGCCTTGAAAACCCTTCTGTCATCATCCTGGAGGGTGATGGCGCCGTGATTGGCGGCTTCAAGGACTGTGAATGGTCCTTCTCACTTACTTCTAAGCTTACCATGAACAAATAAACGAATGCGAGAGTTAAAGAGTAGTACCTTATCTCCTAGTTTGAATGTTTTGATCTTGATACGCTTATCGTGTCATCTTTTTGTGCGCTCTTTGTATAGCTTGGCACTATGGTATGCCTTCTCCCTCCATTCCTCCAGCTCGGCCAATTGCATTTGCCTTTTTACGCCTGCCAACTGGAGATCCATGTTCCATCTCTTCACTGCCCAGTGAGATTTGAATTCGAGTTCTACTGGAAGATGACAAGTTTTGCCGTACACCAATTGGTATGGTGTCATGCCAATGGGAGTCTTGTATGCATTGCGATATGGCCACAGGGCATCGGGTAGCTTGGATACCCATTCTTTTCCCATAGCTTTGACTGTCTTTTGCAATATGTTCTTGATTTGCTTGTTTGATGTCTCAGCTTGGTCACTTGTCTGTGGATGGTAAGGGGTGGCAACACGGTGGTCCACACCGAGTTCAGCGAGACACTTCCTGAAGCGCCTGCCAATGAAATGTCCACCTCCATTGCTGATGATGACCTGTGGCACTCCAAAGCGAGGAAAGATGGTCTCCCAAAACATCTTAATGGAGTGTCTTGAGTCCGATGCAGGACATGGCATTGCCTCTATCCAATTTGATACATAGCCGACTGCGACCAGAATGTACTCCTTGTCTCCATTTTTGGGAAAAGGTCCCATGAAATCTATACCCCACACATCAAATATGTCAAGTTGAAGGTTACTTGTGAGTGGCATAGCATCTCTTAGATTTATATTCCCTTGGCGCTGGCACCTTGACACCGTCGCACGAACTCTTTTCCATCCTCATACATAGTGGGCCAGTAAAACCCACTCTGCCAGATTTTTGCATGAGTCCGATAAGCCCCATAGTGACCTCCATAAGAGGATGCATGGCATCTATCTAGGACTTGCGGTGCTTCACAAGTTGGAATGCAGCGACGAAGGAGTTTGTCTGCGCAAAGTTTGTATAGATATGGGTCATCCTAGAGATAGAATCGATTGTCGTTGGCCGATTTCCTCTTGTCTGCTCCTTCAGGGACATAGCCGACAATTATGTAATTCACCAGATTAGCATACTACGGTGGGCTGTTGTTACCTTGAGAAGCTGATCATCTCTCATATAGTCATCGATCGGCAAAGGCGATTTTTCATCAAATTTCAATCACGAGATGTGATCTGCAACTGAATTCTCTACTCCCTTTTTATCTCTTATCTCAATGTCAAATTGTTGGAGTAGCAGCACCCACTGGATTAGTCGTGGTTTTGCATCTTTCTTGGTTATGAGGTACTTGAGAGCTGCATGATCTGTATAGATGATGACTTTCGATCCTACCAAGTATGATCTGAACTTATCAATTGCAAACACCACTGCTAATAACTCTTTCTCGGTGGTTCAGTAATTCAGTTGTGGGCCAGTGAGCGTTTTGCTTGCATAGAAGATAGCATGATGCTTTTTGTCCTTGCTTTGACCCAGTACTGCTCCAACAGCGAAGTCGCTTGTGTCATTGTGCTCCCTCCTCTGGTAGGGGTAGGTCCTGCCCATGCTCCCTACTCCAATTATGAGTGTGGTGAGTTCTCATGATTGGGCATGCCTTCTTCGACAAATTTAAGGAGGTCTCATTGCCGGTGACCTAGTCGGGATGTGGTTGTATTCAGCGGAAGGGCTAGCTGAAACCATAGCGGTGTCTCCCTGTCTCTGCTCAAGCGAGAGAAGGGGTTAAGGTATGGGAGAGGGAGGAGGTCGGAGTAAAGACTGGTTGAGTTCCAAGAGAGGCTTATGTCTAGACTAGGCGAATCAGCGCAGACTAGCTGGAGGTGGGTTTGCAGAGTATTTCACTACAAGAATCTCAAAAATTTTCAGCGTCTTGAATTATTTTCGGCGGCTGGATGGAGCCGCCGAAAATAAAGCAACTATTTTCAGCGGTACCTAGGTGCCGCCAAAAATAGGGCCTTTATTTTCGGCGGCATGCTCCAATTTTCGGTGGCTGGAGCAGGCCGCCGAAAGTAAAGGCCTTATTTTCGGTGGCCAGCCTTCTAGCTGCTGAAAGTTAAGCCCAACCCTATCCTATCCAGCCCGACCCCGAACCACACGCACACACACATGCAACCAACACTGCGCACCGCCCCGCCCCGCCCACCGCCCGCCGGCCCTGTCGCGCCGCCCGCGCCACCTTGGCGCCCATCCCCACCCCGGCCGCGCCGCCCCGGCGCTCGTCCCCACCAGCACCACCGCCCAGGCCGCGCCGCCCCCCGCCCGTCCCGGCCGCGCCGCACCGGCCGTCCCTGCCCGGCCACGCCGCCACCACCCGGCCGTCTGCCCTGCTGCGCCGCCTCGGCCGTCCCCGCCCGGTCGCACCGCCCCCGCCCAGCCGGTCGTGCCGCCCCGGCCGACCTCATCGGCGGCGCCCCTCCACGTTGGTGCCCCTCCCCGCCGGCCGGCTCCCTTTCCCAGCCACTAGAAGACAGTGCCACCCCACACTTCAAAGTACAGAAATATGACTTCTTTATAATTGTTGCAGCTAATTTTCGGCGGCGTGGCTGGCGAAAGTATTAATTTCTTTGATTGTTGATATGCTATGCTTTAACACATGTAAGCTTATACAATGTATTATCATTTGATATGCTATGCTTTAACACATGATCATGGTATGCTTCAAGTCTTTTGGTCAGAACATGCTTTGTTATGTTATAATATGGTCACGGAACCTATGCGTCACCTGTTTCGAACCGGCACATCTCACGTGCGTTGCGCATGTGATATGTAGCTGGTCCGGAATTGTCCGTTTTTCTGACAGCCTCAGAGTGACCGATAGAGCGTGGTATTTATGATGAGTCACAGGGTCTGAGCGAAGTTTTGGCGGCATAACCCTGTTGTTCTCCGTTGCACCACATTTTGGTGTGCAGTTGGAGAACAATGGGGTTATGCTGTCGAAACTTTGTTCGAACCCCGCAGTCTCATCATAAATCCGTGCTCTGTCGGCCACTCTTGGGTGGGTTTAGGACATATCATTACCTATAGATGTAGGGCCGCAATACGTTGAAAAAACATAAGCTTGCTATCTACCTTGCTTTAATCTCCATAGCATCAAGTATGGGCGACGATCGCCGATGGATGTATGATGGTTGGGATAAGAGTGGGGGTAAAGCTCACTCAGCTGAGTGGAGGAGGAAGACATAGGCTTTTATCGACCATGCTTTCTCTTTGACAACTCACAATCGTGTCAGGTGTCCATGCAACAAGCACAACAACGGACACTTTCGGAATAAGGAAGAATTAGCCAAAGACATGGTTAACCTTGGTTTCACGCCAGAATATGAAACGTGGACCTTCCATGGTGAGAAAGAAACTAGAGTTCAAACAGAAAGGGAAGCATATGATGATTCGGTGGGCATCGATAGGATGGATGAGATGCTAGAAGCTTTATAGCCGAAGTTTAGTGTAAACTCTGAGGATCCTCCTACAAAGGAGGTTGAGGACTTCTTTAAGCTCCTTAAAAGCTTTGGAAGAGCCGCTGCACGAACACACAAAAGTGTTCGTCCTAGCTTTTGTGACTCGGCTCATTGCCATCAAGTCCAAGTATTTCTTCTCGAACTAGTGTTTCAGTGACCTCGTGCAATTGATCGGGGATGTCCTTCCACAGCCTCATAAGTTGCCCAATGACATGTATCAATGCAAGAGGTTGACCAAATCCCTCGGTATGGGCTATGAGAAGATAGATATGTGTCCAGACAACTGCATGCTTTTTTGGGATGATCATAAGGACGAGAAAAAGTGCTTAAGTTGTGGCAAAGGGAGATATGTCGAGGTAGTAAACGAGGACGGCGAAAAGGTGACGACGGAAGTTGCACACAAGTAACTCCGTTCCTTTGCTTTGGCACCTCGCTTTAAACGGCTTGTGGGAGGCATGTACCACCGGGTCCCTCATGACGACTGCTTACGTCACCCCGACAGGTGGGCCGCGTGGTTTGGCTTAAGGCTCAAGGCTTCGGATAGCGTGGAGCTCAAGCAAACCACTCGGGCGGCTGCAGATACGGGTCTGTTAGATTATTTTTCCTATAATCTCGGGTTACGGCCCCGAAAATCTCTCGGCAAGTAAACTTCCGGGGGATCTGTTGTAACCCTAGCCCCTCGGCCTATATAAGGGGGGCTAGGGACTACGAGGAAGCTCTCTGAAACCCTTGCATTCTCAGCAATACAATCCACTGACCCCCCATACAGGACGTTGGGTACTATGCTCAACAGCGGCCTGAACCTGTCTAATTTCATGTCCCTGTGTTCTGTACACCATTATCGATCTGCTTGCCACCCCTTCCGATCTCGAAACCATCGCGGGTCCTACCCTGTGGTGGGTGCCGGGACTAAACCCCGACAGCTGGCGCGCCAGGTAGGGGCTGGTGAGCAGGATCCCCAGATTGAGATGGGAGTTTTCTTCCATGCTTCCGTCAAGTCCTAGCCGGGGGAGATCTTCTCCTTCGGCACGTTCACTTCCGTCGTCGGCAAGCACGACAGCGTGCACTTGGTCGGCGGCCTCCCGGCCCCTGCGGCCTCTCGCACGGCGGCCTCGGCCGCCTCTCCGTCAAAAGGGGGGTAGATCCGATCTGCCAATCGGAATGACTCGGCCCAGACTACTCCGGCTGCGCATCAGCAGTCGCCAAGACAGATCCCATCCACCACCTGGGGTTCGGCCGCCTGGGCAACCACTCAAGGCACCCCTCGAAGCACCGCGCGGGAACCACCGCCCGGGCGGACCAGCGAAGGCCGCCGGGCACCGCCGACTCCGACCACTTGGCGTCCAGCGACCGCGACCGCGGCCGCCCGGGGCCCGGCTGTTCCGAGTGCCACCACCCGACGCTCAATTGTTCCTACCACTCGGCGCGCGCCGACCCCGTCCGCGATGGCTCGGGCAGGACGCACGCCTGGCCCATCCCGTGCTCCCGCGCGGGCCCCACCTCCAGCGGCCCGAGCATCCTCCACTTCCGGGTGGTTCAGGGTGACTTGGCGAGGGCGCGCGGTCCCCGCTTCCGATGCCCGGCCCTCTCCACTGCCGCCCGAGCATCGGAGGCGCTCCCCTCGGGTCCTACTGTTCGGCCTGCGCAACGCAGCCGCCTCCTACGCGCAGGCCCGACTACTCCGACGACGATATCTTCAACGCCGAGGATGTACCTATGCCCCTTATGGGGCTACGGCTTGGGCTCATCGTCAACACAAACCCAGCCGGACGTACCGCCAAGTGGCGCAGCGCCCCATCGAGCGGCCCAGCCGGCCACACGACCAGCGAGTCGACCCCAGCAGTGATGCGGCCGACGCACGACCCGTCCCGGTAAGTGTTCATGGCCGACATATACAAGCAAGAGCAGCCGGTCCCCCAGGACTCCCCCTCCTTCCAAGGAGAAACCCCGGCGGCGGCCCATGCACGCCACCTCCACAACGACGACAAGCAACGCGAGTGGGACCGCCGCGAGCAGCGCATGAGGATCCTCAGGGACCTCTCGGCCGATGAGCTCTCGAGGACCGACGAGACTGCCGGGCACCAAGGCGAGCGCATTCGGCAGAACAACGACCGCGACAGGCACCGCAAGGCGAAGGAAGCCTACCTAACCGCTGCCGGGGGCGAAGGCGGCACCATCCTTGAAGGCGGAGACAGCGGACGGCGCTTGGCCCTGGCTGCAGGCGCGGCCAGGTTCCTCGGCAAGGAATTTAACGAGGCGGCCTCCTCAATGGCCTTCTCCAGCAAGGAGCTGTGCATCGCCGCGATGGGAACCGTCGTGGCAGACTTGCCCGCATCTGCGGCAAAGACGAAGCTACAACAGCTGGCCCTCAAAGGGCTGGAGCTCAGCGGGGAAGCGCCAAGAGATTACATCCCGCCCGCACCCCCGCCGCCAGATGGCGACGCAATTCCTGACCTTCGTCACAAAATCGAGGGCAGGAAAGACCTCCGCCACAAGATCAACTCCAGGCAGAACCAGGCCTGGGAGGCAGAACTCGCAAGACGGGCGGAGTGGGAGAAGAACTACGGCACGGCCTTCCCCGCGTCAACGTTTCAGGGCGGCAACGGCGACGACGACCGGCTCGGCAAAAGCTGCGCCCTAGCCGAGTACCGCTGCTACGATCCCACCTGGGATGACCCGCTATTCAACAACGAGTACGACGGCGTCAAGGCGTTCACCGCCAGGATCAGGGCAGTCTCCTGGCCCTCTACAGTCAGGCTCGTGAACATTGAGAGATACCACCCCAACGAGAATCCAGAAGAGTGGGCCCGCCTCTACCGCCTAGGAGTCAAGGCGGCCCACGGCGACTCCGACGTGGTGCTAGCCTACGTCCCGATCAAGCTAGGACCAGAGGCTCTTCGGTGGTTCCAGAACTTGCCGCTCAGCTCCATCTCTAGCTGGCCACAGTTCTGCGAAAAATTCATCGCCAACTTCCGTGGTACCTACCTCCATACGGCGATAGTGCGGGACCTCACCCGTATACGACAAGGGCGCCAAGAGACGCTAAGGAGTATATCCGGTGCTTCTCTGAGCTCCGAAACCAGGTGGCGGATGTCCCCAACTGAACCGTCATCACCGCCTTCAAGGAAGGACTCCAGGATGAACGCCTCCTGGAGAAGTTGACCAGGAAGTTGCCCGACAGCGTCGAATCGTTGTTCAACATCGCCAACAAATACGCCGACGCTCGGGAGGAGATCCAAGACATCCTCACCTGCAACAAGGGCGGCTCAGAGCAAGGGCGCGACGATGAAGACCGCCGCGACCGCCGGCGCGACAACAACGACCGCGCCGGGACGGCAACGACCGACGCGACTGGCGCCGTGACGGCGACAGGCCGCCGTGAAAGCGCGGCCCCAAGAACACCGTCAACGAGGCGGGCTTCAGCGGCAAGCAAAAAAATGGAAGACATTCTCGACAAGCCTTGCCAAGTTCACCCCGGCGCGGGGCACACCTACCGCAACTGCAGAGGACTGCAGTTCCTGCTGCGAAGAGGCTCACTCCCGCCCAAGAAGGGAGGCAACAAGGATGACAAGGATGGCGGAAAGAAGCCCGCTGACAGGAGCCAGAAGGACCGGGAGCCAGGGGCGAACGACGGCTTCCCGGAAGTCCAGAACGAGGTGGCCATAATCTATGGCGGCCACGGCTCCAAGGAAAGCAAGCGCAGGCAGAAGCTAATTGACAGGCAGGTTCTCATGGCAAGCAAAGCCACCCCAACCTACTACCAGGAGTCCCACATGCCCATCAGCTTCAGTAGGGATGACCATTGGTGCGACTTCGACGAGCCAGGACGCTACCCCCTCGTCGTAAGCCCGATTGTGTGCGCCACTCTCCTGCACAAGGTTTTGATCAACGGAGGCAACGACCTCAACATCTTATTCGAGAAGATGCTCCTAGCACCGGGGCTCAGCGTAGAAGAGCTCCAGGAGTCTGATACACCCTTCTACGGCATAGTTCCCTGGCGGGGCACACAACCTCTTGGGCAGATAACTTTGCCCGTCACCTTCGGCGACAAGGACAACTGGAGGAACGAGTACATGCGCTTCGAGGTGGCGAGCATGGACTCATCCTACAACGCCATCCTGGGGCGGCATGCGCTTACCAAGTTCATGGCAATCCCGCACCATTCGTACCTGGTGCTCAAAATGCCAGGCCCCCACGGCGTCATCTCCATCCGGGGCGACTTCAAGGTATCCCACGAGTGTGACCAGGTGGCGCTCGCAGCTTTAGAAGACCACGAACGCGAAGCAGCTCAGGTGGAGGTCAAGTCTCCCACCGCGAAGACCAACCCGTCCATCCCGGCTACAGAGGCCAGCCGAAACGCGATGCAGTCAGCCGTCCCCACCAAGAAAATCGACCTGGGCCTCGGTGACCCCAAGAAAACGGCGACCATCGGGGCCAACCTCGACCCTAAATAGGAATACAAGCTCGTCCAGCTCCTATGCCGGAACTGGGACATGTTCGCCTAGCAACCATCTGATATGCCTGGCGTTCCCAGGGAGCTGGCCGAGCAAAAATTGAAGATCAACCCGGGCGCCAAGCCCGTCAAGCAGAAGCTACGCCGATTCTCCCACGAGAAAAAGGAGGCGATTAAGGCAGAAATAGCCCGGCTGTTTGCAGCCGATTTTATTAGAGAGGTCTTTCACCCAGACTAGGTAGCAAATCCCGTACTTGTAATGAAAAGGAATAAAAATGAGTGGAGGATGTGTGTTGATTATACCGAGCTCAACAAACACTATCCAAAGGACCCCTTTGGGCTGCCTAGGATAGATCAGGTAGTAGATTCCACGGCAGCTGTGCCCTGCTCTCCTTCCTAGATTGCTATTCAGGGTACCATCAGATTGCTCTAGCCAGAGAAGACGAGGAGAAGACTTCATTCATCACCCCATTCGGGGCCTACTGCTACAAGACCATGTCCTTCGGCCTTAAAAACGCTGGGGCCACGTACCAGAGGAGTATCCAAGCCTAGCTGAGCAAGCAGTGGGGCAGGAACGTCGAAGCTTACGTCGATGACTTAGTCATCAAGACAAAGGACCCGAGCGACTTCATCAAAGACATGGAAGAAACATTCAGCAGCCTCCGAGTCTACAGATGGAAGCTTAACCCGGAGAAGTGCGTGTTCGGCGTACCATCCGGCAAGCTACTTGGCTTCATCGTCAGCAACCGTGGCATCGAGGCTAACCCAGAAAAAATCACGGCCATCACGATCATGCAACCGCCGACTTCCCAGAAGCAGGTGCAGAAACTAACAGGCTGCATGGCGGCACTCGGCAGATTCATTTCATGACTCGGCGACCGCGCCCTCCCCTTCTTCAAGCTCCTCAAGAAGCTGGACACGTTCAAGTGGATGGAGGACATGCAGAGAGCACTGGACGAACTGAAGGCCTTCCTCTCCACCCCTCCAGTGCTGACGGCCCCAATCAGAGGGCAAGGCGGGCAGAAGGGAGAAGAACTATACCTCTACCTCTTGTGCACCACCCACGTGGTCAGCACGGCACTCGTCGCCCAAAGAACAGACGAAGCACACGTCCACAAGGTTCAGCACCCGGTGTACTTCATCAGCGAGGTCCTCAGCCCGTCCAAAATAAGATATCCTCAAGTACATAAGCTACTATATGTAGTCCTCATCACATGTCGCAAGCTACGCCACTACTTTGAGGAGCACCGGGTGGTAGTCATAACCAGCTTCCCCATCGGGGATATCCTGCGGAACAAGGAAGCAGCAGAAAGAATAACGAAATGGGCATGCGAACTGGGCGCATACGAGATCGACTTCAGGCCCAGAAATGCAATAAAGTCCCAGGTACTAGCCGACTTCATCACCGAGTGGACAGAGCAGCAGGTCCCAGCAAACCCTGAGAAACCACAGCACTGGGTCATGTACTTCGACGGCTCACTCAACCTGGAAGACGTAGGGGCTGGCGTCCTCTTCATATCACCAAGGGGCGAGCAGCTCAAATACGTCCTTCAGCTAAAGTTCAAGCTCTCCAACAACGCCACTGAGTACGAGGCCCTAATCCACGGCCTGCGCATAGCAGAGTCGTTGGCCATAGACCGGATCATGGTATACGGCGACTCCCAGGTAGTAATCAACCAGATCAACAAAGACTGGAATTGTTCATTAGGGAAAATGTCAGCCTACTGCACAAAAGTCCGAAAGTTAGAAGGCAAATTCCATAGGATAGAGTTCCACCATGTGGTCCGGGACAACAACGTGGCAGCCGACGTCTTATCGAAGCTGGGTTCCAAGCGAGCCTAGGTACCACCGGGTATCTTCGTGCAAGTACTCGAGAAACCAACTGTGGTGGAAGATGGCGACACAGCTCCAGAACCGCCCAAAGCCCCCGACGGACAAGTCCTGGTGATCGAACCCGACTGGAGAGCGGAAATAGCCGAATGCATCATCAAGTCAGGACAACTTCCAGAGCCAAAATCAGCCAGCGACAGGGTGCACACAAGGAGCAAAAGCTATAATCTGATTGGCGACCAGCTCTACAAATGCGCCGCTTCCTCGGGGGTCCTCCTGAAGTGCATACCTCGCAGCGAAGGAATCGACCTACTCAAAGAGATCCACTCAGGGTCATGCGCCAACCACGCGGCTTCGAAAACACTCGTCGGCAAAGCATTCAGGTCGGGCTTTTACTGGCCCACTGCAAAGCAAGATGCGGAAGAGATAGTCAGAACCTGCGAAGGGTGTCAGTTCTTCGCAAAGCAACAGCACCTGCCGGCGTCAGAACTGCAGAACATCCCAGTCTTTTGGCCGTTCGCAAGCTGGAGGCTGGACATGATCGGTTTCAAGAAAGCAGCAGGAGGCTACGACCACGTCCTGGTAGCAATAGACAAATTCACCAAGTGGATAGAGTACAAGCCAATCAACAAGCTGACAGCTGCAAAAGCAATCGAGTTCATTCAGGAAATCATGCACAGGTTCGGGGTACCGTCAGAAATCATCACGGACCTGGGAACCAACTTCGCAGCCGGCCAGTTCTTTGACTTCTGCAAAAGCCAAGGCACCCTGATACGCGAGCAAATGGCCAGGTAGAGCGGGCAAATGGGATGACTCTACACGGCCTAAAGCCAGCCATCTTTGACCGACTCAAGCCATACGAGGGGAAGTGGCTGCAACAACTGCCTTACGTAATCTGGGGGCTGAGGACTCAGCCGTCGAAGGCCATCGGCAACAACACCCCGTTCTTTATGGTTTACGGGTCCGAAGCAGTCATCCCAGCTGACCTAAAGCATGGGGCTCCGAGAGTAGCATTCAGGGACCTACAGGAGGCAGAGCAGTCAAGGACACAGGACGTCGACCTCATCGAGGGCGAGCACCTTCACATCGCTCTCAAAGCGGTGAAATACCAGCAGACTCTCAAGCGGTACTACGACAAGCCTGGCCACTACAACGTCGGCGACCTGGTACTCAAGCGCAAAACCTCCTTCGTAGGGCAGTCCAAGATGAGCTCACCGTGGGAAGGACCCTACATAGTGACTGAGGTGCTAGGGAAGGCAACATTCAAGTTGGCAGAACCAGAGGGCAGGGAACTCCCGAACACCTGGAACTCGGAACACCTACGACAATTTTACCCGTAGTTAGAGTGTACCCCGCAGTCAGATCCGAGTGCTCGCACTCAGCATGTACGGGCCGAGCACCCTCAACGCTCATCTTCCGGCGACAACCAAGCTGAGTACGACCTCCGCGGCCCATATTTAATAACAGAAATGTTATTCCGCTTACATACGTCTTGCATCATGTAATTAAGTTACATAACAATGCAACGCACGACAAATCATTCCATAAAAACTGGCTACCAATGGCGACAACCAAGCCGAACTAGTCGAGTCTCCGCCTTAAAACATGACCCGACGACAACCAAGCCGTGGACAAGGCACGAGTAACGAGCTCTCACCAGCAAGAACTTTTGGCGGTCATTATAACCTATTTCGACCACCAATATTTCATGTTTCAAGGGTAAGTTTATGCAAATTTCATACATATTAACCGGTTCCACGAGTTGTGTACAAAGATCTTGCAGGAACACATGTCACGGTGCAAAAACATAGAAAACATGGAGAAAACTTGTGAACCAAGAAGAAGAGCTGGATATGGGCTAAGGACCCAGGCCGCCCGGCTCAGGCCCAAGCCGCCCGGCCTGTGAAATTCTCCAAATGCCGCCATCTTCCACCTGCATTCAAGAGACAACGTGTCAAATACAACTCCATGGTGGAATCCGAGAGAACCAGTCACCATGCCACGGAAGGCCTTACCACTTCATCAATCCAGCCCACGGATTGGCTAAGTCAGCAATCCAGGGGAGTTCCATCCAATGACTAAGGAAGAAACACAAAAGAATCCAATGGTTGAGGCAAAAGCACACAAGAATAACTGCCAACCGACCTATAACCGCCTTGGAGGAGCAATATGGACCGTGGGATGAAGTGAGGCGGTGGATCCAAGGGATGGCCAGGCCGCCTGGCCTAGGACCAGGTCGCCTAGCTCCACCCCGAGCAGCCCGGCTTAGCACCCAAGCCGCCCGGCCTCTAACCGTCTCCAACTGCCACAACCAACCTTCTCCATCACTTAGCTCTATAAATACCCCCTTAGACCTCCCTTGTGAGGTGTGGATTAGTGGATAAATGTAGTGGTAGAGTGTATAGTGTGGAGAAGTGAAGCTTTCCCTTAGCTTGTAGAGAGAGTTCCTCTTGTATCAAGGAGAGTAGTGAGTGCAGAGTTCGGGAGTGGGATTTCTCTTCCTTCCTAGGCTTGTATCATCAGAGGAAGGATATTCAGTTCCAGGATTGAGTAAAGTTCCTTGTCTCTCACCTTTGTTATTTCATTCTTACTTTACTTTCATACTTAGTCTTATACTTGTTTGTTTACGGGAACCTTGTGCATGCTTATAGTGTTGGCTATATAGTAGTGCTTGCTTTTCTGGCTCATTACCAGTAAGTAGTAAACTCTCTGAGTGGCACGACGGTGTTCATACTTAGAGTTTGCCTTGGTTGGTCGGCTATCCCACGCAGCTCTGGTTAGTAGACACACTAGGTGACAGCTTTTGTGTTCTCAGTATTCCAATCCCGTTCGTTCGGATAGACTCGCTGACGATATAGCCGAAACCTGTAGCGCCCGCCTTTCTCGGCTGGGTTATCAGCACTCTGGTGCCTGGCAGTGGCTCTGTAGCTTTGGTGTCTATGTTTACATGACAAGTATAGTGCTTTGCATGCTTAGTATAGTAAGGTGCTTTAATATCTGTTGAGAACCTGCTTTCCTGTCTTTTATCCTCTACTTGCTAGCTTCGCTAGTTTGGCCATTGTGTTGTGTGATTATTATACTCCTCGTTCCTCGTGGATTCGATACCCTAGAATACTCTCGGGTGAAAGGCTACAATGCGTTTTCCGTACGCTTGCGGATTTATATCTAATAGGCTAAGGAACGCCAACAAGCTTTTCTAGCGCCGTTGCCGGGGAACGGTAGCTATCTTAACACAAAACCAAGGTCATCCTATCTCCCACTATACAACCACTATACCACTATCCCACCATATCACCATACCACCCCATGGATCACACGCCTATCTGCGAGTTATCGGCTCCAAAGGGCGATTTTCTAGAGCCTCCACCATCATCCGCCCTCATCATCACTGATGGCTATCAGCTACATCCCGGCTTGATAGCCATGGTTCGAGACCAATCCTTCGCAGGATTGGAATCAGAGAGTCCCTACACATACCTCCGAGAGTTTGAGCAGCTGTGCAGCTGTATCTCCATCTCGGGTATGCCTGGAGAAACCCTCCGATGGTTGCTATTTCCGTTCTCACTGACGGGAGCAGCAAAATTGTGGTACAACCGAGCAGTCGGTGAAGTAGAGGGGAGTTGGGAGAGACTCCAAGTCAAATTCTGTCTGCACTTCTTCCCACCAAATCAAGTCGTTGACCTCCGATGTGAAGTTCTCAACTTTCGTCAAGGAAGCAACGAGACTTTGGCGGTAGCCTGGTCACGTTTCACCGGTTTGGTCGCATTTGGCCCAGATCTGGCGATCCAAGAGTCCATGCTCTTGCAGCACTTTGTCCGAGGCCTTTCACCAGGCGCAGGACTGTGTTTGGACTTAGCTTCAGGAGGATCATTTTCTCACCTATCTGCCCCAGAAGGACGGAGAGTCCTTGATAAAATCCTCGAGAAAGCTTCTGATGGCAGTTCAATCGAGAAACCACACTCACATCCACAAGATCCACCTGAACCCAGCTACCAAGAAGAGAGCCAGAACACCCATACCCCATCTCCACAAACTCTCATGATCACAGATATCCCCGAACCTAGCAAGTCACAGGACACTGAGAGGGTCAGTGAATCCGTGACGAATCCTCCGTCGGTTCCCCCGTTCTCGTTTGATGACAAGCTACTAACGGGCATTGGCAAAACATCTCGGTTGCCCAAAGAAAGGCAACGCTTCAAAAGGACCTCTCAACCAGCATATCTACTCCTAGAACAAACACATCAAATGAGAGAGGACCTTCTCTAGCTTATAGCTGTGCTGAATCGGGAATGGCTGGAAGAGAGACGACTCGACATGAAAATGGTTAGGTTCTACCCAGGACCAGCTCTCCTCTCTGGCCATGTATCCGACATCTTCCCACAAGATATCTTGTACGACCCACGAGTTGGGGTGAACATCATTCCTAAACATGTTGTAGACACCCATTTCCCCACTCTCCCATGATCAAAATACGACATTCGCTTGAAGTAGAACAAGAATGAATCGTTGGAAAATCATGGAGTTATCAGGGTCATACCAGTAACCTTGTGGGACAAGCGGATGTTCTTAGACTTCCACATCTTCGACATACCCGAGGAACCTATGCCACTCATACTGGTTGGGATCCCTATTGCTTCCCTGATCAAAACGACTGCAACTCCAGGGCAGTTACAGCTCCAGTTTGGCAAAGAAGTGTTCGAAGTTGGCATGAGTCAAGCACTAAACACCAAAACGGAGGCTAAGCCAGAGGTTGATCTCCTAGAAGAAGTGATGGGTATTTCACTTGAGGAAGAGGAAGATCAACAAAGCCTAGAGGAAGAGGCTAGCAACTATAGTGCGGTAGAAGAGCCGCTTGAGTTTGAGAAACTGGGTGAATCCTTGCAGCCCGACCCCCCGAAAATTGAGCTTAAACAGCTACCGCCTGGCCTGAAGTATGCCTTCCTCAACAGGAATCCGGACACACCGCTAATCATCAGCGACAAGCTGACCGAGAATGAGAGCCGACGATTAATCACAGTCTTGGAGAAGTACAGATCAGTGCTTGGGTACTCACTCCAAGATCTGAAGGGAATCAGTCCGAACCTGTGCACTCATCGCATCCCGATGGAGACCGAGCACCGGCCTTCACGGGAACCTCAACGAAGACTCAATCAAGCGATGAGAGAGGTAGTCAAGAAGGAGGAGCTTAAACTCCTACACGCGGGTATCATCTACCTGGTGCAAGATAGTGAATGGGTCAGTCCAGTCCAAGTTGTACCAAAGAAGGGAGGAATGACAGTTGTGAAGAACCAGAACAATGAGCTAATTCCTCAGGCACTGTCACCGGATGGCGTATGTGTATCGACTACAGAAAACTCAATGCAGCCACCCGGAAAGATCACTTCCCCCTTCCTTTCATTGATGAAATGCTCGAGAGACTGGCCAATCACTCCTTCTTCTGCTATCTTGATGGCTACTCTGGTTATCACCAGATCCCCATTCACCTGGATGACCAGAGTAAGACCACATTCACCTGTCCCTATGGCACTTTTGCCTATCGGCGAATGTCATTTGGGCTATGCAATGCTCCAGCATCGTTCCAGCGTTGCATGATGGCCATATTCTCTGACCTTATAGAGAACATAATGGAAGTATTCATGGACGATTTCTCAGTCTATGGCAAGACCTTTGATGGATGCCTTGAGAACTTAGAAAAGGTTCTCCAGAGATGCAAAGAAGTAGACCTTGTCCTAAACTGGGAGAAATGTCATTTCATGGTCAGAGAAGGGATTATGCTAGGACACAAGGTTTCAGAGAGAGGCATAGAGGTGGATAATGCAAAAATTGAAGTTATTGAGCAACTCCCACCTCCAGCAAACCTCAAGGCACTCCGAAGCTTCCTTGGTCATGCTGGGTTCTATAGGAGGTTTATCAAAAACTTCTCCTTTATTGCCCGACCACTGTCCAACTTGTTGGCTAAGGATACACCCTTTGTGTTTGATGACGCCTGCTTAGAAGCCTTCCATACACTCAAGAAAGCTCTTGTCACAGCACCCATCATCCAACCACCAGACTGGAATGCTCCATTTGATATCATGTGTGATGCCAGCGACTATGCTGTAGGAGCAGTCTTAGGCCAGAGCAAGGATAGAAAACATCATGCCATATCCTATGCTAGCAAGACGCTGACTGACCCGCAGCTGAACTACTCCACCACCGAAAAAGAGTTATTGGCCGTTGTCTTTGCCATTGACAAATTCAGATCATACTTGGTAGGAGCCAAGGTCATAATATACACAGACCATGCAGTTCTCAAATACCTCCTCACCAAGAAAGATGCAAAGCCACGACTAATACGGTGGGTCCTGCTACTTCAAGAGTTTGACATTGAGATTAAGGACAAGAAATGAGTAGAAAACTCAGTTGCTAATCATCTCTCAAGGATGCAATTTGAGGAAACATCATCCTTGCCGATTGATGATTATATGAGAGATGACACACTTTTGAAGGTTACAACATCCCAACCATGGTATGCAGATCTGGTCAACTACATGGTCACGGGATAGTACCTAAAGAAGCTGACAAGAGGAAACTGGTCCATGACAGCCGGTTCTATCTCTAGGATGACCCCTACCTATACAAGCTCTACGCAGACGGGCTCTTGCGTCGCTGCATTCCCGCTTGTGAAGTCCCTCAGATCCTTGACAGATGCCATTCATCTTCCTACGGAGGTCACTATGGAGCCTACCAGACTCATGCAAAGATTTGGCAAAGTGGATTCTACTGGCCAAATATGTACGATGATGCCAAAGAGTTCGTGAGAAGGTGTTCAAGGTGCCAACGACAAGGAAACATAAATCCAAGGGATGCTATGCCACTCACCAGCAATCTTCAACTCGATGTATTCGATGTGTGGGGCATAGACTTCATGGGGCCATTTCGCAAGTGTGGAGACAAAGAGTACATCATCATCGTAGTGGATTATGTGTCAAAGTAGAGGCGCTGCCGTGTTCCGCGGTAGATTCAAGACATTCTATCAGAATGTTCTATGACACCATATTTCCTCGATTTGGTACGCCAAGGGTCATTATCAGTGATGGAGGCCCGCACTTCATCGACAAAAGATTCAAGAGGTGCCTTGCAGAACTCGGTGTGGACCACCGTGTTGCTACTCCTTACCACCCGCAGACAAGTGGCCAAGCTGAGACATGAAATAAGCAGATCAAGAACATCCTGCAGAAAATTGTCGAAGCTATGGGAAAAGACTGGGTATCCAAGCTACCCGATGCTCTATGGGCATATCGTACAGCATATAAAACTCCCATTGGCATGACACCATATCAGATGGTGTACGGCAAGACTTGTCACCTGCCAGTAGAACTTGAGTTCAAGTCGCATTGGGCAATAAGGAAGTGGAACATGGATCTCCAATCGGCAGGAGTTCGACGTCAGATCCAACTCACTGAATTGGAGGAATGGAGGGAGAAGACCTACCACAGTGCCAAGCTATACAAGGAGCGAACCAAAAGATGGCACGATAAGCGTATCAAGATCAAGACATTCAAACCAGGCGATAAGGTATTACTATTTAATACTCGCGTTCATTTGTTTGGTCATGGTAAGCTTAGAAGTAAGTGGGAATGACCCTTTTTGGTCCTTGATGCCGCCGATCACGGCGCCATCACCCTCCAGGACGAAGACAGGAAGGTCTTTAAAGCGAATGGGCAACGCTTAAAAATCTTCCTAGAGCCCGAAATGCCTCAGCTCGAAGAAGTGGACGTCTACGAGCTGAAAGGAACGGCATGATCACACATCCATGGTCTAGCGACGACCTTAAATGAGCCATGTACACTACCATGCTCCTCACTTTTCTGTCTTATCTCACCTTGTGCTTCCATACCCCCAAAAATCTCAACAAAGAGCCGCACATCACGATGAAAAAGGGTTTCAGTCCACCTAGAAGGGTAAAACCGACTTCTGGTCTGCCAAACCAGAGTCGGAGAGGCAGGTGCAAGCCGCCCAACCCCCTGGTGGAACCGCCCGGCTCCTGGTCAGGCCGCCCGACCTAGTGTCGAGCCGCCCGACCTAGGACGAGGCCGCCCGACCTCAATCTTTGCCGCCTGGCCGCCTCTATTCGAAATTTTTCGAGTAGAACTGATCCCTTAGCCGCCGGACTCTGTTGAGTGGATGAGATCGAGCTTTCACGACTTAAGGACGAGAGTTCCTCCCTTCTACCACTCTCATCACTCCATCTCATCTCTACCTCAAAAAACCTAAGTCATGGCCTCCAACAACACCTCTCCCAAGAGCCTTGCCATCACATCCGGCACCACGGCGACCTACTCGCCGCAATCCAACCACAAGATCGACCCTTCCATGGTGCTTGACGTCACCCCTCTGGCCGCCCGACTTCCACCCCAAGCTGCCCGGCTTGGTGTCAGGCCGCCCGGCTCAGAAAGGGGCCGCCCGGCTTCCCCTGCGCGCTCACGCAGTGCAGGAAGGCCGGCAAGGGGGCTATCTCCTGCGCGCACCATCGCGAAGAAGACATTTCGGGGTGATTCACCTCGGCCCAACGTCGGGAAGATCACTCCGAAGGTGGTGCCCATCCGAAAACTCTTCTCGGAAGATTCCGTGAAGGATGAGGGCAATGGAGAGCCCAAAAGTCTGGGTTTGCCATCCAACACCATCCGGGGAAGACCTACTCCCAATGGAGGGTGGGGAAAGGTGTTAATCCTGAAACACAGGGAGAACGTCCTTAGGGGGGACGCATCAATTGATGAGTCTATTGACTCCACTCCCCCTAGGAGGACCGTGAAGAAGACCATCAGGCCCCCTCCGATCCGGGCTCCTCCTGGGCATTTTGAAGAATCAGATAAGGAGGAGGAGGGGAAGAAAGAGACCGTTGAGTCTCTCAAGGCGGAGCTCGCAGCCATGAACAAAAGGTTCATCATGCTTGAAGAACGCTGCGCAGAAGGAGAACTTTGGAAGTGGGAGATCAATGACAAAATAGAAATCCTTAGGAATGGCTTCTCTTCCAAGTTCCGCCGCCTTGCCAATGCCACTGCGCATCCCGACATTTATGATCCACCTATGCCATAGATGCCCATGGCATTAGAATAAAATTTTAGTATATGCGCCCTTTTTGTTTTCTTAGTGCTTAGTTTGTTTCTTTCTTTGTATGATCTGCACCTATGTTATTTGTTTTCTTTAATGCTTAGTACAATAAAGTTTCTGTTTATCCTACTTTGAGTTCAAGTGTGGTGGGAGGATTGCACTTAGCCTCCCCCATCTCTCGTCACTAACCCTACAGAACAAACAAAGAAACACGATGTACAGGGTTAGATCGCGTTGCACACAAAAATTTGGGACAAACCGAGCCAAACCCAAGCCGCCCGGCTCCACCCCGAGCGGCCCGGCTTGGCACCTCGCTCGGCACCTATTTTAGGTTGCCCGGCCTGTCACGACGGCGAAAAACGTACCACACGCAGAAACGGTGTCCCAAATCACCTCTCCACGCAACATGATCGGTACAAGGGTCGAAAGACCCACATGTCAGGCCGCCCGGCTCTTGACCAAGTCGCCCGGCCTGCCACCAGGCCGCCCGGCTCAGTCTTAGGCTGAGTTGGCCCATCTTCATGTCGACCCTGCACAAGGACCAGGTATTATCGCGAAAATTTCAATTTTGGTCCATATATTCCAGTCTATACATGAAACTTGGATAAATTTTACTCTACATGATCATATTGATAGCTTATGTCTATGCCTGTACAAATTTTACTCCCTATGTTGAAGTAATTTTGCCCATGGATACCTTCTGTTTAGGGATCCACTTTGATTTAAGTTGTTGACTCATGAGATATAAGTGATATGGATACATAGCAGTGATCCCCCGCTAAGGCAAAGAGCTTTTGTTTTATTAAAATTTTAAAAATGTGATCTACTCCAATGTTCTCAAGTCACATGTCCTGCCAGTGCCACAAATACAAATCCATATGTTTCAAAGATATCTTTGAGTGTTTTGAACTTTGTCAAACCTTGTGCCATCAAATGAGTTAGAATCATTCATGACTTTTGGCTATCACGTACACTTTCATACCACAAAGTTCTAATAAGTTGTGCTTTGCCAATGTTCCAATCCACCCGTTATCAATCATGCAAAAAGAGAGGAAAAGAGGCATGGAATTGAATTAAAAAAAAAGAAGAAAAAAAAGAGTGAGAAAGAAAGAAAGAAAAAGAAAAAAAAACCATGCCCTCTCTCGCATCAAAAAGGGGAATACCAAAGCACACTTACCGATAACTTTCCGCCACACTTGCACATAGCCAAAATTCTTGATTTGTTTCATACTCTTTGATTTGACACTTGCTTTGACTTGGTGATACAAACATGATGAGATAGTCTCTCTCTCGTTCAACTCCACCCAAAACTTAGATTAGGAGGAGAGGAAACACAAGGATTCTCATCCTTTGAGTGACTGAGAGGTGACCTTGAGAACAAAAGAGTAGACACTATGTCTTTTAAAAAGAGAAAAACCTCTGTTGCTCTTAGTTGGGAGAAAACTACTGTGACACCTGAAACTTGTTCTCAGTTTCAACATCTCAAAATCTAAGTGTAGCCACCATTGAAATCCTGGGTAAGTTGAACCAACTTGGGAGTAACCTTTGTACTTGCCGAAGCTACAGTTGTCATATGCCCTCTACACCATGCTTAACTCTTGTTTTGCTCGAGGACGAGCAAAAGTCTAAGGGTGGGGGGGTGTTGGCGGTCGTTATAACCTATTTCGACCACCAATATTTCATGTTTCAAGGGTAAGTTTATGCAAATTTCATACATATTAACCGGTTCCACAAGTTGTGTACAAAGATCTTGCAGGAACACATGTCACGGTGCAAAAACATAGAAAACATGGAGAAAACATGTGAACCAAGAAGAAGAGCTGGATAGGCCCAAGCCGCCCGGCCTGTGAAATTCTCCAAATGCCGCCATCTTCCACCTGCATTCAAGAGACAACGTGTCAAATACAACTCCATGGTGGAATCCGAGAGAACCAGTCACCATGCCACGGAAGGCCTTGCCACTTCATCAATCCAGCCCACGGATTGGCTAAGTCAGCAATCCAGGGGAGTTCCATCCAATGGCTAAGGAAGAAACACAAAAGAATCCAATGGTTGAGGCAAAAGCACACAAGAATAACCGCCAACCGACTTATAACCGCCTTGGAGGAGCAATATGGACCGTAGGATGAAGTGAGGCGGTGGATCCAAGGGATGGCCAGGCCGCCCGGCCTGGGACCAGGTCGCCCGGCTCCACCCCGAGCCGCCCGGCTTGGCACCCAAGCCGCCCAGCCTCTAACCGTCTCCAACCGCCACAACCGACCTTCTCCACCACTTAGCACTATAAATACCCCCTTAGACCTCCCTTGTGAGGTGTGGATTAGTGGATAAATGTAGTGGTAGAGTGTATAGTGTGGAGAAGTGAAGCTTTCCCTTAGCTTGTAGAGAGAGTTCCTCTTGTATCAAGGAGAGTAGTGAGTGCAGAGTTCAGGAGTGGGATTTCTCTTCTCTCCCAGGCTTGTATCATCAGAGGAAGGATATTCAGTTCCAGGATTGAGTAAAGTTCCTTGTCTCTCACCTTTGTTATTTCATTCTTACTTTACTTTCATACTTAGTCTTATAATTGTCTGTTTACGGGAACCTTGTGCATGCTTATAGTGTTGGCTATATAGTAGTGCTTGCTTTTCTGACTCATTACCAGTAAGTAGTAAACTCTCTGAGTGGCACGACGGTGTTCATACTTAGAGTTTTCCTTGGTTGGTCGGCTATCCCACGCAGCTCTGGTTGGTAGACACACTAGGTGACAGCTTTTGTGTTCTCAGTATTCTAATCCCGTTCGTTCGGATAGACTCGCTAACGATATAGCTGAAACCTGTAGCGCCCGCCTTTCTCGGCTGGGTTATCAGCACTCTGGTGCCTGACAGTGGCTCTGCAGCTTTGGTGTCTATGTTTACATGACAAGTATAGTGCTTTGCATGCTTAGTATAGTAAGGTGCTTTAATATCGATTGAGAACCTGCTTTCCTGTCTTTTATCCTCTACTTGCTAGCTTCGCTAGTTTGGCCGTTGTGTTGTGTGATTATTATACTCCTCGTTGCTCGTGGATTCGATACCCTGGAATACTCTCGGGGTGAAAGGCTACAACGCGTTTTCTGTGCGCTTGCGGATTTATATCTAATAGGCTAAGGAACGCCAACAACAACCAAGCTGCCTAAAGCGTCGCCCTATCATACTACCCAGCGACAACCAAGCTACGAAAAGGGCTAAATCAAAAAACTATTATATCCAGCGATAGTCAAGCCGCGAAAAGAGTATGAAAATCATGCAGGTTCTTGCATCCGGTGACAACCAAATCGCGAAAAGAACATAAACAGAGTACTCTAACTAGCCCGCGCACGGCTGCCTAAAGAGTTGTACTACCACATTCATAAATACAGATTGCCATCGGCATGAGTATCACTAACTACTGGTAAAGCCGCTCAGGCGACTACTCCCAGGGGCTAATCGTCGGCCTCTCGACCAATCACAAATTCATAGGCCTTAGCGGCAGCCTCTTCAACAGGGCGCGCAGCACCCTAGTAGCTGGCAAGAGCATCCTGAGAAGTGCCATCCTTGGGCCCAGAAGCAACCGCGTCCAAATCGGCCTCTGGATAGTGGCTCTTGAAGGTAGCAACCACGTCGACTACCGCGTCCTGAATCGATTCCTTGAAAAAGTCCTCAGCTCTGGTCAGCGTCGTGGCTAGCCTTTCCTCCATGGAACGCGGCACCTCTTCTGGAGCTATCATATCAACAAGGGCCCTGACTCTGGTCTCTAAAGTATCATACCGGCGCTGCAGCTGGCTGTGCAAGATTTCCTTCTGACCAAGCTCCACCAAGTCAAACGCATGCTGCTCAGTAAGTCGAGTAACCTCAGTATCCAGCAAGTCGAGCTTGGCCTCCGCTAGATCCTGCGCCTTCCGAAGCTCTTCAGCATTCTTCTCATGGTGCGATCGTTCTTCAAGAGCTCGCAATTACCTCGTAAGCGGTCTTCTGGGTTACCAACTCTCCCTTCAGCTTCAGCACCTCAGCTTCCGCAGCGTTCTTCTCCTTCCTGAGGGCCTCAAGCTCCGCTTTCGGTGCCGCCACGGCCGCGGCGATCTTCACAGCTAGCTCAGCTGAGAGCAAGACGTGCAAGCATAGAATTCACCTCAAGCAACAGGTCAATAGGGATCAACAGGCAGACAATAACGCAACCGGGTTACCTTCCCTTTCCTGCTCCAAGGCAGCCAGACGCTTCTTCAGGTCGGCATTTTCAGCATATATCTGATACAACTCCTGGAAGCAAGCCTGTCCATTCGTGCGGGTGCAAATTAGCGAGTTTCAGAATGCAAATGGAGTACCAACCAAGTCAGCTCCGCAACAATGCTCTCAACGGCATGTCGCTAATCAGCACGGGGCTCGCGTCAATCGACCCCCGCACCAGCCCGAGCGAAGTCCCCGTGGAAGCAACGTCACAGGACGACTCAGGCTCACACAGGGGCTGGTCCGGAGTATCAGGCAGCACTGAGGCACCCACTGCATCAGGGCATTCCTGTCGATGCGGTGAACTTCCACGCTCTCGCTCGGCGTCAGCAGGAGCAGGGGAGTCCAGCGTGGCCGCAGCATCGAGCAAGGAGGCACTGGAAGTCTGAGGAACGTCCTTCCACGGAGAAGTTGTTTGTTTTTGACCCTCGTTAGCTCCAGGGGGCGGCGTCACACCTCTACTCCCTGCCCCATGGGTCGCAATATCAGCAGCCCTGGCAAGAAGACACCACAATTCAAGACAGAATACAGAGCATGGAATAGGACAAGACTCGGAACAGCAAAACTCACGATGGAAGCTTTATCTGTTTCTTCACAACTCTGACCACAGGCTTGCTGCGACCATGGTCAGGACCTCCAGATGTTCCGGGCTTACTCACTGCCGCTGTGCACTTCGACAGTCCAAGACGCTTCCGACTGCGCAAGCTTTCACCGTCAGACGAGTCATTATCCTCGGCGGCAGGGTCAACCAGCACTAGACCCTGGCCCAGCGAGGACGCAGAATGCTTCCGAGTGGCTTGGCGTGTATGACGACACCCCGCGGCAACATTGCCTGGAGCATCAACCTCTGATACAGGATCCCTGACCAGTCCATCGTCCTCGCCAATCACAACATAAAAATCCGGAGGCGCCTGACCAAGGGATGAATCTGCAGGATCAGGCCCAGTGTACTGCTCTCCCGGGGTAACATTCCCCGCAACGCCAACCCCTCCGGGTATGGAGGTTCAGAGAAGTACTTGAAGCACACCCCCTGCGCAACAGGGGAGCAAGCAATCAAGCTTATTCAATCAGGTGGCTCATACATGACGCAGATAAAGGGAACGAATCAGAGAAGAAAAGTCAGTTACCTCATCGGGTGGAGCATATACCGAATAGGAGTGAGGGCTCCCGTGGTTGGTGATCTGCCCAGTGAAGAAGCTTCTGATGCGGGTCTTGATCTCGTCTTGGGTGACGGTGCGGTTCATCTCTCTGGTAGGGTCATCTTCTCCTTGATAGAAGCATGCCGGGTGCACTCTGCCCTTCAGCGATTGGATGTTGTGGAACACAAAATCAATGGCCACAGAAATAGCAGTCAAACCCCTCTTCTTCAGGTCAGCGATTCTCTCAAGCAAAATCTGAACATCCTTGTTTACACGGCTTATGAACAAATATTTTGCATCACTTTATATGTTTTTTCACTATTTTTATGCGTCAACTATATTTTTTACTAACAATTATCACCAATTATTGTGGATTTTGCAATATTGTCTTGGAAATATGCTATATGTGATTTTTACAGGTTTTTGACCAATTTTCGCAAAATTCATAACAATCTACGTCGAGTGAGAAAAGACCTCTAAGACGACATTCATTGAAGATGATGATCAAGGAAGGCTAGGTTAATTCATACCTCTCCCTGTATTAATCAAGGTTTTCTGATCGGAACCTTTAAGAAGGTGTCAAGAGCTACTACGAATTGGAGATAATTATTCAATAAAATCATCAAATATGTCAAAAACTAGAAGACTTCGTCAAATCTCAGCCCATATCGAAGATTCCAGAAGTCCAAGAGTCCGAGAGGCCCCGCATGAACATTACTTAGGCATCAAGCAATGTCCCCGCGAAAGATGGAAATGACCGGGAGAGGGAGGAGTCCTGATCGGTTGACCAAACCCCTCTAGTCGGCCAACCCAGGGACTTCCTATATCGGTTCGAGTTTCCCTTTTTACTACGTCTTCTCCAAGGTATAAATAGTGACCATAGGCCCCGAAACAAGGCATCCAATTCATTATCAAGGCAACAAGATGTAGAGATGAGGGACAAGAACTAGATGAGAGTAGAGGGTCGAGTTTCTAGTCTAGGATCAGAGTTCTTCAAGTTCCTAGAGGTGATTAGAGCCCTTGCATGTTGCTCTAATTACTTAGCTCCAGAGGTCTAATTGTATTATCAAGACCTACGGCCGTGGTTATAAGTATGATACAATTTAGTAATGAAGCATTGTTCTTGTCTAATTATCATGTTCTTGTTCTAATTATGCTTGTTCTAGCTCTAATTAGCTTTAGATCTAGATGCTTGCTGATTAGATCATGTCTTTAAAGGTTATATTCATCTAGCGTTATTGATCGTTGATCTAGCTTACTAATGATATAGTTGTATATCTAGTTCTTTTGATCATGGTGATTAGAGGTTCTAGTTGTGCTAACTATGTTATTAGACCATAAAAGTAATTAGAAGCTAGTTCTCTAATTACGTGCCTGTTGAAAGTTTCTCGTCAATTACCTGGTTACTAGTGACAGTAGAGCCCGGGGAAAGGTTAAGCCGATTTAGGGGGTTAGGTTGAGTGATCTTGATTTATTTATGCTGATGAATATGCTTGAACATGTTTGTTTACCTTGAGCTACTAGTTATCTCGCTGCTTTAATCTTGTTGTGATGCCCGTTATCATGCATGTCTTAGATCCAATTAGAGTTTGATTGGACTCTAGTCAATACCCTTAATTAGTGTTCTAGTTCTATTCTAATTGATAATCTTATAGTATTAGTATATTTTATGCTTAGTTTAGATTAGTTTAAGGATTGGTTTATAGTTAGATTATAACCTCTTTTATACTTTAGTTACCATAAACTCTTGTTAAGTAGTTCTCAATTAGTTCATGAGAGCCAATGGACCGGCCTCATTGCTCTCCTGGTGTGATGAGTGATTGTCAATGAGCTCAAGCCCTGCGATGGACTGGAGGCCCTCCGATGGACTGGAGGTAGATGATGAAGACCTCGATGGACTGAGGCAAAAGCCCTCCGATGGACCGGAGGCAATGCTCGGCATCGGTCGGTCATGGAAGCTCGGTACACGGAGGGGCGGATCGGCAACGGTGGTGTAAGCCCTCCGATGGACCGCGAGGCAACTCCGATGGACTGGAGAAGCCGGGTGCTACCGTGGTGCTTCAACCCGAGTGCATGGCGTGAAGGCGTGCGAGGGAGGCTTTGGCGGCTTCGGCTCAAAACCGCTACCCAAGCTACCCAAGGATTGGTGAGTTAGGCCACGACTCGCCAAGATAGAGAAGATGGGCCAAAGTCCGGCCCAGACGGAGATTTCCTAAAGTTTTCCGGTTTCTGACTTCAAAACCGGGGGTGCAAAGGTGGATTGGACTACTGGCCACGTGGAGGACATCTGAAGATTGCGTGGAAGTTAAGAAGATCAAGTCTTCATCGTGGTTGTCCGTCCCCGATATTTCGAGTTCTTTTCTGTTTTAGTCCTTCCGAACGTTTCTAGTGTTAAGGGTCTATGTGAAAAAATGCCAAAACAGAACCGGTGTATAAATAGCCTTAGAGCTGGTCATTAGAGGGTGTCTTGGCAGCTAGGTTCTCATTTCCTTAGGGTAATTTTCGTCCTCAAGCTTTGAGCTCCAAGTTTAGGAGGGTTAGGGTGAGATCTAGCCTCCAAATCAAGAGGGAAGGTGAGGGTGGTTGCTTGGGATGAAATCCTTCATTGCAATCTGACCTAAGGCCTCTTTTGAGGCTCATAATCGAAGTGGTTTCGTACAGCAACTTTGTGTGCTTCTCCTCCCTTTGTTCTCTTTGGTTTTTGGCTTCAATCCTTGGCCTTTTGGATGTTTGTTTTGGCTAAGGTTGAATACTTTGTTTTCCTTATGCTTTGGACTTGCAAGGACGTGAAGATTATGTCTTAGAACATCTCAATCCCAAAGGATTGCAACGAGCAAGTTGTTCTTGAGCTTTTCCTTTCTTGCCCAAATATTCACCTCTTCACGAGATCTGAACTTCCCGCTAATCCCGTTATCTTTTTCCATAGATCTTTTGGGAATATCTTTGGAATGGGGCTAGGATAGCCTGTGCCAATTTTCGTGATGTTTGGAGAAGGTTTGGTCAAGTTTCGGATTGCTTTTGCGTGAGGTTTCCTGCTGTCCAGTTTTCTTGCTCATTCTGTCCACTTTCAAGTCTTGTTTGGTTTAGGGGTTAAACCTTTGAATTTTGGGCTGAAATTTTGTGGAGCTCTTTATCAGTGAATCATAAAGCTCCCATAAAAATTTTAGATCATTTGGAGGTGTTTTGACCTGGTTTTGGTATTTTTCTTTTCGGGTTAGTCTGTCAGTTTTTAACCACCGGACAGTCCGGTGGTTAACCACCGGACGGTCCGGTAGCTCTACGAATTTTATTTCTTGTCTAATTGAGCTGAAAATTTGTGGAGTTGTTACTTGGCCCCTTATTAACCTCCAGTAAAAATTTCATAATTTTTGGAGTTGGTTTGATAGGTTTTTGATTTGAATCTTTTTGGAGTGTCAGGCTGTAAGCACCGGACAGTCTGGTGGTTAACCACCGAACAGTCCGGTGGTCAAAACTTGCTCCAATTGGCCTAAAATTTTCTGGAGTTTTTCCCTATTGCCTTGTGAAGGTGTGGTAATTTTGGGGGATTTTTTGGAGCTTCTTTTAAGGGGTTTTGAGATTTATCTTTGCAGCTCTGTCAGTCTGAAAATCTGCAATTCTCCGGAGTTGGGTCATTTTGCGCTCTTTTCTTAGCCATTTGAGCGTGTGCTTCCGCTTGGTGCTTGGTACGTATCTGTTCAGTGGACAGTACCAAGCACGTGTTGTGAGCTAGATACGTATCCTCTCAGTGGACGGTATCTAGTTTCGTAGTGGGCGTTGTTTCCGTTTTGTACTGCGGTGGGGGTTTGAGTTTGAGTTTTCAGGTGCTCCTATTCACCCCCCTCTAGTCGCACGTCTCGGTCCTACAGTTCGTTTCCTGGATTAACAAAATCCATGATACTCATCTTGGAGAAAAGCTACACACGATACTGTCGCTTTCAGTATAAGGATTGCCGTGTTTAAGTGCCGTCAACAAGATTTTCTAGCGCCGTTGCCTGGGAACTAATTAGTTGAGTCCTAATTAATTTGAGTTTATGTATCTATTTAATTTTTTTTTCAACTAGTTTTAATAGTTAGTTTATGTTAGCTAATTGTATGCTAATCTAGTTCTAATCATATGCTAATATTTTTTTCTAATTGTGTTCTAGTTAATTAGTGTGTTATAATTCGTGTTTAGTCTTTGTATTCTAATCTTATTCTCTAATTGTTTAGTGTGTTCTAGGTATATTCTTATTCTCTAGTTGTTTTTGTGTTCGTCGTTCGTTCTTATGTTCATTCATAGTTTAGACTGCTGTCATTAGATTTTTGTTTTTGTGTTTTTCATAATTTAGCCTTTTACCTATTATTTTGTGTTTTTTATTTTATTTTAATTTATTCTACTATATTTACTTTCTTACATTTAATTTTATAATTAGTTTGTTCGTTTAGAATAAGTTTAACTCTTTTATTAGTTTAATCTTTTATAAACTCTTTTAAAATATAGTTTCTCCTATATATATTGCTTTAACTAACATTAAAAAAAATGGATCTCGGTCCAATAAAAAAATATTTTCCAACCTTAATCTTTAATAGTAGGTGCTAACACTGTTAGTGGCCTATGATCTGTTATTAAGTTTTTCTACAACTATCACGAAGAAGTAACTATACTGATAAAGGTACGTGTGTTGTGCCAATTAAGTTTCTAAGACTAATGTTATTTGGAGTTTGTTTATTGTAAGTTACAGATAATGGAAGCAAAGATGATTAGCCGAGGAGGTTCCGGAAGTTAAGAATTGTTTGAGTTCAAGGAGGATGGAGACACGGAAGGTTTATCTAAGACCAAATCAAGCTCCAATCAAATCTCGAGCTACTCTCAGAATTCAGGACAGCAACACCTTGTTGAGCCCATTTGAAGACCTTAACGACATCAAATGAAGAAAGTCTGAATACCAAAGTTGTAGATCTTTTTGAGCTCTTCAAGATAAAGTCTGAATTGCATTATTTGGACTTCAGATGAGAAAGTTATGGTCAAAATATTAAAGGGGCAGAGCAAGAGAAGCTGAATTTCGGAAAAGACAAGAAGTATTCTTCTCCAATAGTTGATGGTGCATGCAGTCATGGCATTCCAAGAAAGATGATGAAGCCACCATGGAGTCAATATTTGAACTTCACTTCTTCAAGATTAAGGTAATTCTTGTTTTAATCATAAATATAATTAAAGTTTACCTATGTTTAATTAGAGATGTTTCATAATGAACATTAAAATGTTGTTTGATTGATTGTTATCCTTCTATCCTTTCTTGTGTTTTGTTTTTAGTTTTTTTTTGTTTTGTTTCCTTAATCCATACCTTGAGAATCGATTAATAAAATTTATCTTTAGAGTAGTTTCTTTACATGACCTTTGATCCATGGCTTTGCAATGCTTCATCTCTACATGTGACCTGGCCTGTTGTTTAAACCACATGTCTTTTAGTAGATCTTTTTACTTTAATTAATTGATTGAATCTGCTCATGCTTAGAAATGGTTAAGGTTTGCTAGTTAGTTGATTTTCAAATTTAAGGTTGGATATAAATAAATAAATAAACTAAGAGCCAACGTTTGTGCAATAGTAGAAGGGGACCGACCACTAACCCCCCTCGAGTGGTTCGGTCTAAATTTAATTTTTGTGCAAATTGTTTTTGAAATTTTAAAACATGAACATGTGCATGTTTATCATGACTTATTATTTGTGCATAATATTATTTTTGAAATTTTAAAATTTCAAAATGTTTGGTCTCTTTACAAAAATAACCCTTGTTAGAATTTTATCTAAGCCTAATTTTATTTTATTTCTTTCAAAATCGTCTCTCTAATTTGGCCAAAATCATTAGGAACCCATCGTCTTGTGTATCTCTTGTTTGATTTTATGAATCATGTTTATCTATGAATTATATATGCCTTAGTGTTTTGCTAAGTGGTTTCGATTTGAATTATAGTTATCTTTGATTTATAAATCAAATGTCTGTTTAAATCTCAATCAACCATGTGACTCTATTTTTATCTCTAATCATTGCCATAATGCTATTATATTATATATATGTGTGCACTATGAGCTAACCAAGTAGAGAAATTTACGCTTCATTTGAAACAATGAGATCAATGTGATGAAAGAGTATAAGACAAATTCATCATCATTGATACAAGGATTTGACAAATTTGAAGACATCATCAGAATTTGCAAAAGTTTGATTGAGTTTCAAATTGAAGAGTGAGTGGACTGAATGGAGGAGGAATTGAAGACAAGAATCAAGCCCATGAAGTTTAAAGATTAACAATGGTGGATTCAGACAATTTCCACAAGATCCAAGTCCAAAAGGTTAAAGATTGTCAACATCGAAGAGCTGAAAATAGGAAGCTGAAGATGTCATCAACATAGAGCTCGACCTCAAGAGGTAAAGACAGAATATTTTCTTCTATTTGGAAAGCTCATGAAGTCCTCTTTCCAACGCAACAAGAATCACTCAATTTGGAGATTTCTACAAGGAGCAATGTGCAAGTCATTGAAGGCTACGCGAACTGAATTGAAGTCTGGACAGAACGCAGTGTTTAAGTAAAACGGGCATAACTCCTTCATACGGAATCAGATTTTGACGCATAAGTACTTGTTGGAAAGATAATTTCAGAGGCAATCTAATGGATCTATTGATTGAGATATGTTCTGTTCGAAATCAATGAGCTATTCCATGAAGGAGGTGCCAGCAACAATGGTGAAGACTACTTGAGGAAGATGGTGACAACAATGATGAAGAAGGCTTGGGTAGTGCTTTCATGGAATTTTCATGATTAGGTTCAGTTGCAAGGAGCTTCAAAGACATTGGCACATGAACACACAAGCAGAGGATTGCGCACACAAGTGATGCTATGATCAAGACACGATGAAGCTGCACAATCAAGTTATCTAGCTGCATGGACACTTCAGATGCTTACTCCAAGGACCATGGCTTTACTTCAACGAAGGTAAGTAAGAAGTCTTGCTTTATGACTTTAAATTAAGCGTTTTTTGGGAGGCAACCCGTTTAATTATTTGTTTTCAGTGTTAAGAGTCTTAAAGTCTTTTAATAGAGAAATGCGAAGCATGACACCACCTTTTGAATCTTTAGCTTGTGGCTAGTTAATTTAATCTAACCTTTGTTTTAGTTAACACCATCACATCATTTCAATTTGTGTTTTCCACCTTGCATTTGCACTATCATTTGTTTCTCCACACTTATTTTATTAGTGTTGACGCGGCTTATGAACGAAAATTATACATCATTTTATATTGTTTTTATCTATTATTATGCGTCAACTTTGCCTTTTACTAACAAATAACATAGATTATTGTGGATTTTGCAATATTGTCTTGGAAATTGTCTACTTGTAATTTTTGCAGGTTTTGGGCCAATTTTAAGCAAAATTCATCAAAGTCTACCTCGAGTAAAAAGACCTCTGAATATTATTCAATAATGGAAGAAGAAGCCCAATTAAAGACCCATCAAATGAAGCCCAATTCTAGAAGACTCGACAAGATCTCGGGATACAGAAGAATCTGGAAGGTTTAGAGTCCGAAAAGGACTCCACGAAGATTTATAGAAGAATTATCTCGAAGCCCGCAAAAGATGGAAAGAAACGGTTGCAAGAAGAGTCCGGGTCGGCCGACCCTGGGCCCTTTGGTCGGCCGACCCCACCCCCTCCCGAAGGCGGTTGAAGTTTCCTTTTCGGCTACGGCATCCTCAGGGTATTTAAAGCGAAGCTGAGCCCCTGGTCGAGGCATCCAATTCATTATCAAGGCGACAAGACGACGACTTGAGGGACACAACTAGAGGAGAGCAGAGGGTCGAGTTTCTAGTCTAGGTTTAGATCTTCTTCTAATCTCTAGAGGTGATTAGAGGCCTTGCACGGCTCTCTAATTGTCTAGATCCGGAGGTCTAATTGTATCATCAAGGGAAGGTATGATCATGGTTGTAATTATGATACAGTTAATTAATGAAGTATTGTTCTTGTCTAATTATCATATTCTTGTTCTAATTATGGTTGTTCTAGCTGTAATTAAGTTTATGACTAGATGCATCTTGATTAGACCATGTCATTAAGGGTGATGTTTATCTAGCGTTCTTGATCTTTGATCTAGTTTACTAGTAATATAGTTTTGGGTCTAGTTCTTGTGATCATGGTGATTAGAAGTGCTAGTTGCTCTAATTATGTTATTAGACCAAATAAAAGTAATTGGAAGTGCATTCTCTAATTACGTGCCTGTTGAAAGTTCTTCGTCGATTACCTGGTTACCAGTGACAGTGGAGCCCGGGGAAAGGTTGAGCCGATCTAGGGGATTAGATTGATTGATCATGATTTAATTATGCTATGATAGATGTGCTTGAACATGCTTATTTGCCTTGATCTACTAGTTATCTCGCTGCTCTAATCTCGTTGTGAAACTTTATCTATCGTATGCTTTGGATCCGATTAGAGCTTGATTAGAACCTAGTTAATACCCTTTGATTAGAGTTCTAATTATGTTTCTAATTGTTTATCTTATATATATATAGTTTAGTTTATCTCTTTTACTAGATTAGGCTAAGGATTGGTTTAGTTTAAGGATTGGTTTAGAAGTAGATTAGATATCCTTTTTACCCTAGTTTTCGCATAAACTCTTGTTAATTAGATCACGATTAGTTCGTTCCTTGGATTGACATAAACCTACGATACTCATCATAGGGAAAAGCTACACACGATACTGTCGCTTGCAGTATAAGGTTTGCCATGCTTAAGTGCTGTCAACAAGCTTTTCTGGCGCCGTTGCCGGGGAACTAATTATTAGGGTTCTAGTTGATTAGAGTTTATGTTTGTTGTATGTATTTAGCATTTAAATTCAGTTTTATTTCTTTTATGCATTTAGATTTATTTTCTTTATTTTCTTTTTATTTTAGGCGCAATAATTTTATTTTATTTTTTTATTTATTTTTTATTTATTTTATTTATTACTGTTCTTGCGCCATTTTTATTTTATTTTTATTTTATTTTTCTTTTTATTTATTTATTTTCTGAATTTAAATTTTGTTTTTAAATTTTTGGATTCAGGACTAGTGTAGTGTAAATTTTGTAGAATTATTTTTGCTTTGTATATATTTTCTGCCACTAACCTGAGCAGGAATGGATGGACCACGATCCAATAAACCATCTAATTATGTGGATGATCCAGAAAAACTGCTGAGAAAGAGCCGAAACTCTGCCAAATTTTCTCGGAAACAAGAGGAAACTCTGCCGAAGATGGAAGACCAAGAGAAGAAGCTTATGGAGCTGTGTGTGCCAACATCAGCAGACTTGAAGATCAGAGACTTGGCACCACCACCTAGAGCATTTGAGATCAGGAGCTCAGTGATCAACATGGTGCAGAATCAACCATTCAGTGGAAAGGAGGACCCAAATCACCACTTGAAGACGTTCTTGCAGATTTGCAACACATTCAACGTTGAAGGAGTCACTGACGACCAGATCAGAGCAAGACTTTTCCTATTCTCTCTGATTGGGAAAGCACACCAGTGGTTGGCGACACTACCAGAGGAGACAGTGAGCAACTGGCAGAGTCTACTACAAGCATTCATCGCCAAGTATTTCTCACCAGGGAAGACTCAAGCTTTGCGCAACAGGATCTCAACATTTGTGCAGTACCCCACTGAGACATTCAGTGAAGCTTATGAGAGATTCAACGATTATGTGTCAGCATGCCCTCATCACAATTTTCAGAATTGGGACATAATTCAGAAATTCTATGGAGGACTCAACGCAGTGTGCAGAGGTCAAGTTGATGCATCATCCGGAGGATCAATTCTCAGTCTCACACCCACTGAGACCGAAGCCTTATTCAAGAAGATTGCAGAGAATGGAGCATGGGGAGCAGATAGAGTGACGCCTACCTCACTGGAGCAGCATACTTCCACTGGAACAGCGAAGAGTGTGCTGGAGGTAGACAAGATGGAGATCCTTGGTGGAAAAATCGACTCACTAATGAGGAGATTCGAGAAGATGGAAAGTGGCAGAGCAGAGGAAGTGAAGTCTACAGATTACATGATGACTTGTGAAGAGTGTGGAGAGTATGGTCACTCAAGTGAGAGGTGTCCGGAGGAAGCTAAGGCTTTGGACTATGCCAGGAAGGAAGGTTGGATTCCCCCGTCCAATTATAGACAAAATAGACAACAACAGTTCACTGCCGGATCAGCTATTCAGAATGTCATTCCTCTGCGGATTCAGCTCAAGGACTTTATGGAAGAGCAAGCTAAAATCAACAAGGACACACACTCAAAATTCAAGGCTGTAGACAAAGTGTTAGAAAGCATTGATGGCAAGATCACTACTGTGGGAAGTTCAAATCAACAGCTCATGGGGATGATGAAGATTTTAGAAAATCAACTATCTCAGCTAGCAGAGCATCTCCCAAACAAAAATGAAGGAAAGTTGCCAGGACAGCCACAGTCTAAAGAGTCACTCAAAGCAGTTACTACAAGATCTGGGAAGAGAGACTAGAGACCCAGAGTTGACTACAAAAATTGCCAGTTCAGTGGAAGCAGAGAAAGAGAGTGAAGACGAACCAGAAGTGATAGTAGACGACACAAGAGTGTTACCAGAAAAGTGTAGGGTTCGAGCTAGCAAGACGGATGAGCATTTCAACAAGTTCATTGAAGTGATCAAGCAGCTATATATCCACATGCCACTATTGGATGCACTTCAAGTACCCACTTATGCCAAGTACTTCAAGGATATACTAGCTAACAAGAGGGAAATGCCATCTGAGTGTGTCAAGCTGACGACTGAGTGTAGTGCAGCCATAATGGATGTCCCTTTACAGAAGATGGCAGATCCGGGATGCCCCACCATCCCATGTTCTATTGGTGTACTCAACATTGATAAGGCTTTGTGCGATCTTGGAGCAAGTGTTAGTGTGATGCCGAAGTCAGTGTTCGATAGACTCAAGCTGCCTAAACCAGAGCCTACATCCATATGTCTGGAGCTAGCAGATCGTTCAGTGAGATATCCAGAAGGAGTAGCTGAGGATGTGCCAGTGAAGATTGGAGATAATATTGTACCAGTTGACTTCGTTATTCTGGAGATGGGAGCAAGCTCGAGATCACCACTGATACTTGGAAGACCTTTCCTAAGGACTGCTCAAGCCACTATTAATGTGGGGAAGGGAGAAATCAAGTTCAACATCAATGGTGAATCAAGTTCATTCAAATTTCGTCCGAAGTTTGAAGTTTGCCAATCAATTGAAGAGGACGGAGCTTGAAGAAGAAGACTCGTCTGCAGTGTCTACACAAGACATTGGACAGTAAAGATTTGAAGTTGGGCTGAAGGACTCATCTCAAGCGCTATTGGGAGGCAACCCAGGTATTTAGAGTTTTTAGTTTAATTTGAGTTAGTTTAAATTGAGTCAAAACTTTATTGTTAAACATTAGTTAAATTAATAAAGTTTGAGTAAGTTTAAATAGGATAAGATAGCTACTCTCACTTACGTAGCTATCTAAATTTTGAAAACCACGAAGACTTTGCCGGTTTAAATTTGGTTCGATTTTATTCGGTTTTTAAATAAAAATTAGAGTAGATATGTTTTTCTAGATTTTATCTATATTGTTTGAATTTCAAAAATCATCTCTCTAATTTTATTCAAAAACTAGGCGTTTAACCTAAGCCACGCTAAAGAATTGAAGTTAGTTTATTCAATTCAATTAATGAATTGAGTGACTATCTTTATTCTGAAATTAAATCGGTTGATTAACCGAACATTTGTTTTTAATAAAAACTTTAAACATAGGTTTAATTTTCAATATGCTAAATAGGGATAATCTTTAATATGAAAATTAATTCTATCTTTTTGTGTGCTGAAATTATTAAACCTACATTAGTAGGGATATTTATATTGCTTATACGCATTAAGGACTAGAATTAGTAAAGATTAACATCAACCAAATAAAAATTAATTAATTAGGCAACATTGGATCCTCTTTTGATCTTGTAGCAACCAGCCAAGACATAGGAATAGGATAGGATTAAAACTTTTTAGGATAGCCATGATGAAGAAACATCCAAGGGGACAAACTTATGGTTGATTGAAGTTTCTGTCCAAAGCTGCATGCACGACGTTCAACTTGCAATAGAAGCTATCCAAAAGTATCAGGAATCCAATGGGCATCTTGCATGAGAAGGCGGAGACCCAGCAGAGCCAGCACAAGGCCAGCTCGGCCGAGCCAACCCCCCCCCCTGGTCGGCCGACCTCAGTAGACCCTTCACCAGATGCACCTCCCCTTTCAGCAGAAGCCTTGCCTATAAATTCCAGACCTTTGTTAATGATCTTCACCACCCAGAAACCATTCCAGAGCCAGTATTTCAAGAGAGAAGAGCAAGAGTAGTAGTTCTTAAGAGTTCTTGAGAGGAAGAGTTTAGAAGATGAAGAAGGCGGCAAGCTTCATCAAGAAGACTTTCAAGGGTTCTTCATCAAGGAGCAGCTCTCAACCCCAAGACGACGATTCATCAAGACTTTCATCAAGGAGACACTCTGTCTCTGAGATGGGGAGTTCCGGTTCTGAGCAGAGTCTCCGTCGGGATCAAGGATTGAGAGGATGTTCTTCTCGCTTCTCTGTTGAAGTAGAAGATGTCATGGAGCCGGTGAGGAGGCCACGCACTCGTTCTCAAAGTCAAGTCCCTCAACCGATGAACATTGATGATGATGATGATGATGAAGAGTGGAAGTATTCTTCAGAAGGATTTTCTCTCCGTTCAGCTATAGAAGAGCAAAGGTACAACAGTTGCAAAGAAAGGATTAGGTCCAATCTTGATTTAGATCATGATTTCATGAAAGTTCTAAACTTTGATTCAAGTATAGAGAAATCATTCCTTAATCTTGGCTGGGGTCCTTTCATTCATATTAGTGCTAGTTATCAAAGTGACTTAGCACTAGAGATTATGACTACTATGGATATAGTTCAGTCTTCTGATGGAATCAGCACTTTAAGGTTCAGACTTAAGGAAAACTGGACTGATATTTCTTTTGGAACTGTTGGAGCTTTATTTGGATTCCACACTAATGCACCAGAAAGTATAGAAGTTGATAATACTACACTAGAGAATTTTTGGTTGCGTATTGCTAGTGGACATTCAAAGGAGAGAATGAAAATTATCAACCCCATCCTTCGCATCATTCATAGATTCATGACAGTAAGAGTTTTGGAAAGGATGGATGACACTAAGGTGCAGATTGCTGAATTGAAATGGCTATATATTGCACTGTGTCAACCTACTTGGACTAATCCCATTAATGCAATGATTAATCATTGGATAGTCCAGAGAAATAGAGCAACCGGATTATTGGGATATGGACATTATCTTACGGTGATTGCCTTCTCACTGATACCCAATTTGGTTTCTAGCCCCGCATACACTGTGCTACCAGCTAGTATAGATGAAAACTCCCTTAAGAAAGGGAAATACATTTTTGGGAATTCATCTACTGGATTTTATGTGGCTAAAACCAAGTTTAGAATCCCAGATAGAAGGTTGTCTCTGTTTATTCAGAATAAAACTGATTGGTTGGAGAAGTTTATGTTTGAGGAAGAACCAAGTCAGCAAACATCATCAGAATGGGACGCTTGGACTACTCCTAATCAACAGTTTCCTAGCAGTCAGTTTGGAGCAGGTTCATCACAAGGGCCAGTCTATCAAGTCAGACTCATTAGCTCTTATGATCCAACCTCTACTCCTGTATTTCAGCCATCAGGGAATATTCCTCCACCTGCAGTTTTTATTCCTAGAAATGCAAGATCCTACGATCCAGATTTCATTGCTGCTCAGCAGATGCCACACAGATCTTATTATGGCATTGAGACAATGACGGCAAGAAATTATGGTATTCTTGATCATGTTCGGGAAAATTTACAGCAGTACGAGCAAAACACTCAGAATATTGAGGAGCAATTATTCAACCTGAGGCTGTGGGACCAGAACAATCAAGGCAATCAAGAGTGAAGCTCTTAGTGGTTTGATTTTTTTTTATTTATTTATTTTAATTTCGAATTTATTTTATTTTTTTTTATATATTTTGTATAATTATGAGTGTTTAATTCGAGTTAATTTGAGTTTTATTTGAGTCATGTGAGTTAACCATGTATCATCTCCTTTTAATTGAATAAAACTTGTGTTAATTTGTGTTCTAAAAGTCTTTTGATTAGACTAAGTTTATGCTCTCAATTTAATGCACTTAAATTTGAATTTTGATTTGCATATATGAGATAGATTTGATATTTCATAAAGACCCATATGATATTAATATTTTGATTTCAGATTTATCATATTGAGTCTCCTTTTTAAAAAAAAAAAATGATGATTTTATAAACTTTTATGATCAAAGTTTTTCTTGTGATTATTTTATATAAGCCCTTCCTATTTAGAGCCTTATATTATATAATACACTATAGTTTGATCAAATTTAATTCTTGATTGAATTGAATTAGGATTTGAATCTAGGGTTTGAGATTTCAAAGCTGGTCATTCATATTTGATTATCTTTTCATTTGCTAGCCTTTTTATCCATCCATTGTATATCTCTACATTGGAGAAAATACAAATTTCGCTGGATATCCCTCCTGAAACCAAAATATCGTCAAAAATATATCTATCCTTACCACAACCTATTTGTTTTCTGGAGTATATCTTAAATTTATTTTTTTCAGCTGGACCCCTGTTCCAAAAAGTTAAAATACTCGAGGATGAGTATTATTCAAGAGTGGGGGAGGAAAGCTTATTTTAAAATTAAAATTTTTATAAAGTTTTTGAGGAGGCAAAGTAATTAAGTAATAAAAAAAAAGAAAAAAAAAAAAAAAAGAAGACCAAGTGGTCGAAAATTGAAAAAAAAGAGAGAGAAAAGAAAAAAGGCCAAGTGGCCGCAGTAGAATTAGGAATAAAAATATATATTATATTTATGCCCCTCAAAAATCTTTTATATGAGAGTTGGTGTTTATTCAATATATATACTCCAGAAAATTTTCCAACCATATGCAATCCGATATCAGGGACTTCATTTGTGCCTTGAAATCATTGATTTATTTGCATATGTCCACCATTCTATATAATTTTTCTTTATCTTTTTCATCAATTTATTTTCCATGACCTTTTTGAGAAATCTCAGTAAAACCAGCAGATCCTTTTCCTAGTTTGATAATATATTGAGATTAAATTTTGATTAGGATCCTTACCGAAAACTCCAGATATAAGCCTACACATATATAATATGATTATGAGATAGTTTTTAGCCACATAATGAGTGACTAGAAAGATGAGTGGAGTTTTGGGCTTTATATAATCTTGATCCTTGAAAACTTTGTCGAAATAATAATTTTTGAAAAGAAGGAGATTCATTTGTGATAAAGTTTGATCTCATTTATCATACATTGTGGGATATGCTTACATGAATATCTATCTATTTTTATATTTGTAGATCCAAACACTGAAAAATATTGAGAGTATGAATTTAGTTTGATTATTTGATTTTAGTTCATAAGTTAACTATATTTTAAGTTTTTACTTACTCGAGGACGAGCAAGGTTTAAGAGTGGGGGTATTGTTGACGCGGCTTATGAACGAAAATTATACATCATTTTATATTGTTTTTATCTATTATTATGCGTCAACTTTGCCTTTTACTAACAAATAACATAGATTATTGTGGATTTTGCAATATTGTCTTGGAAATTGTCTACTTGTAATTTTTGCAGGTTTTGGGCCAATTTTAAGCAAAATTCATCAAAGTCTACCTCGAGTAAAAAGACCTCTGAATATTATTCAATAATGGAAGAAGAAGCCCAATTAAAGACCCATCAAATGAAGCCCAATTCTAGAAGACTCGACAAGATCTCGGGATACAGAAGAATCTGGAAGGTTTAGAGTCCGAAAAGGACTCCACGAAGATTTATAGAAGAATTATCTCGAATCCCGCAAAAGATGGAAAGAAACGGTTGCAAGAAGAGTCCGGGTCGGCCGACCCTGGGCCCTTTGGTCGGCCGACCCCACCCCCTCCCGAAGGCGGTTGAAGTTTCCTTTTCGGCTACGGCATCCTCAGGGTATTTAAAGCGAAGCTGAGCCCCTGGTCGAGGCATCCAATTCATTATCAAGGCGACAAGACGACGACTTGAGGGACACAACTAGAGGAGAGCAGAGGGTCGAGTTTCTAGTCTAGGTTTAGATCTTCTTCTAATCTCTAGAGGTGATTAGAGGCCTTGCACGGCTCTCTAATTGTCTAGATCCGGAGGTCTAATTGTATCATCAAGGGAAGGTATGATCATGGTTGTAATTATGATACAGTTAATTAATGAAGTATTGTTCTTGTCTAATTATCATATTCTTGTTCTAATTATGGTTGTTCTAGCTGTAATTAAGTTTATGACTAGATGCATCTTGATTAGACCATGTCATTAAGGGTGATGTTTATCTAGCGTTCTTGATCTTTGATCTAGTTTACTAGTAATATAGTTTTGGGTCTAGTTCTTGTGATCATGGTGATTAGAAGTGCTAGTTGCTCTAATTATGTTATTAGACCAAATAAAAGTAATTGGAAGTGCATTCTCTAATTACGTGCCTGTTGAAAGTTCTTCGTCGATTACCTGGTTACCAGTGACAGTGGAGCCCGGGGAAAGGTTGAGCCGATCTAGGGGATTAGATTGATTGATCATGATTTAATTATGCTATGATAGATGTGCTTGAACATGCTTATTTGCCTTGATCTACTAGTTATCTCGCTGCTCTAATCTCGTTGTGAAACTTTATCTATCGTATGCTTTGGATCCGATTAGAGCTTGATTAGAACCTAGTTAATACCCTTTGATTAGAGTTCTAATTATGTTTCTAATTGTTTATCTTATATATATATAGTTTAGTTTATCTCTTTTACTAGATTAGGCTAAGGATTGGTTTAGTTTAAGGATTGGTTTAGAAGTAGATTAGATATCCTTTTTACCCTAGTTTTCGCATAAACTCTTGTTAATTAGATCACGATTAGTTCGTTCCTTGGATTGACATAAACCTACGATACTCATCATAGGGAAAAGCTACACACGATACTGTCGCTTGCAGTATAAGGTTTGCCATGCTTAAGTGCTGTCAACAATTAGCTTTGAAATTTTCATAAATCTCATGATGTATGCTTTATAATTATGATTGAAACTCAGCGCAGAGTTTTCTTTTTGGTAAATTAAGTGTAAACATGGTGTTTAGATTTAATTTAAGACCATCATCATTTGGTATAATTGAAAGTTTCTCGCTAATCATGTCTCTTGTGGATAAGCTTTCCATCTTCGTTATGTTAACATGTTTTTCCGCTTTTGATGTTACTAATTTCATGCATAAACCACCCTGTTACAATTAGATTAAAGTTGCATGTTTATAATTGGCTTGGTTGTTTAATTAACTTCATGATATGTGCTTTTATGTTTTTGTTAAATGTTTGATCAAGCGTTTTTCCTTAGCAATTTTACGTAAGTATGGTGCTTAGATTAAATTGTTAATCATCATGATGAAGTTAATTAGCCTCGTTAGTTATCAATAATTTTATTTGATTATTTTATAAGCTTTGCAATGTGCTTTGGTTTTTTTGTGCTGTTTTGAGTTGATAACCTTAAGAAAACATGGTGTTTTAATCTTTGTTAATTAAAATTATGATGGCTATAGAGAGACTTAGCAATCATGTTGTAAACATGGTGTTTGGAACCTGATTTAATTATTGTCTTTGTTTATATGCTTATCTCTTACATAATTACACACTTGCATACACTCATTAAGTTCTCGTTTTTCTTTTATTAAGATTGACTAGGCCATAAGTTAAATGTCAATGACGATATTATTAGATTATGGTAAATTGCTTCTACTCTCGGTCGTTACCTCGAGAATAGTATGTGCATTTGAATTGTTTTGCAGGAACTTATATAATGATAAGGAAATTGAAGGAATATTCGGTAACAAATTTCTAACACCTTCTCTTTTCATTTTAAATTCTACAATTATTAGCCATATCTATCAATTTTGTATTCTCTTTGTGTTTCTCTTGTTTTTAGTGTGCTAGTTTAGATTTATAGTGTGATTAATGCTATAACCATGGTCTATGCTTAATTAATTAATGCTTTCAAAAAAATGATGAAAGTTGCCGCTTTATCTTTATCATGCTTTGATTTTGATTAATTAAATTAACGACCTCTCATAAAACATGTTTAATTGAACTAGCCAGCAAATTTATGATTGATTATGATTGTTCATAAAGACCCACATGATTTAATTTTTGCAAGGTTTAATCTTTATCATGATCATCTCCTTGTTTATTTTTATCGCTTATTAATGCCATGATCAACTTTATGAGATTATCTTGCAAAAGCCATTCTTACTAGAGCCATATATTTTAAACCTTAGATTTATCAAATTTATTTTTCAAATGCGTTGGATCAAGATTATTTTCTAGGGTATGAGACTTAGAAGCTGGTCATTCATTCGCATATCTTTTCTTTGCTAGCCTTTTCTATCCATGCATTGTGTCTCTCTACATTGAAAAGAGTACAAACTTCGCTGGATATCCATTCTTAAACCAAGAATATCTTTTTGTGTATCCTCCTTGACCACAATCTATTATTTTCTGGAGTATTTAAGGGATTAAATATTATTCTTTTTATTAGACAGCTCTATCCTCTAATTAAGTTAAATTGTTTTAGATATATACTCAAGGGCAAGGGTGAGTATTATTCAAGAGTGGGGATGGAGAGCTACCTTGTTATGCGCCATGTGATTTTAGATTTTTTGAGGGGGCAAAAAAAAAAAGAAGAGACCAAGTGGTCGCCCAAAAGAAAAAAAGAAGAAAAAAAAGGGTAAAAGAGAGAGAGAGTTGCCCCTCAATAATCTTCTAAGTTTTTAAGAATTTTATATATAGTTTGTCTTTAGTATTAGTAAGGGATATCCTGTTTATATATACTTCAGAAAATATTCTAACCATGTGCAATCCGATAGCAAGGACTTCATTTGTGCCTTGAGATCATCCATTGACACTTGCACATGTCCACTTTTCTAAATGTGTGTGTTCCATCCTTTCCTTCTCAACATTATTTTTATTCCATGACTTTTTTGACAAGTCTCAGTAAATCCAGCAGATTTCTTTCTTGATATTTTGAAAACAAGTTTTGATTAGGATTCATACCAAGCTCTAGATAAGCTTCCACCTTATATATATATGTTTATTGAATACCGTTTAGATATTGGGAGACTGGAGAGTTGAGTGTGTTCCTTTGGCTTTGCAAGAATTTATCTCTTAATGTTTGATTATCTTTTTCAAAAATATATCCCTAAAATAAGGAGATGTGTCATTGATAAATTTGAATTCTTGCTAATTCTTTTGTTGTGGGATGAGCTTAGTTGATATCTTTTCTTCTATGATTTGCTGGTTCAAACTTAAAATTTTGAGAGTCTGCTAGTTTGATTAATTAATATTAATGTATGAAAAAGTTAACAAAGGGCAATGCTGATTCTTGACTTACTCAGTTAGTCGAGGACGAGCAAAGTTTAAGAGTGGGGATGTTGTTGACGCGGTTTATGAACAAATATTTTGCATCATTGTATATGGTTTTTCACTGTTTTTATGCGTCAACTGTATCTTTTATTAACAATTATCACCGATTATTGTGGATTTTGCAACATTGTCTTGGAAATATGCTATATGTGATTTTTACAGGTTTTTAACTAATTTTCGCAAAATTCATAACAATCTACGTCGAGTGAGAAAAGACCTCTAAGACGACATTCATTGAAGATGATGATCAAGGAAAGCTAGGTTAATTCATACCTCTCCCTGTAATAATCAAGGTTTTCTGATCGGAAGCTTTAAGAAGGTGTCAAGAGCTACTAGGAATTGGAAATAATTATTCAATAAAATATTCAAATATGTCAAAGACTAGAAGGCGTCGTCAAATCTCGGCCCATATCGAAGATTCCAGAAGCCCAAGAGTTCGAGAGGCCCCGCATGAACATTACTTAGGCATCAAGCAACATTCCCGCGAAAAATGGAAACGACCGGGCGAGGGAGGAGTCCTGGTCTGCCGACTAAACCCCCCTAGTCGGCCGACCCAAGGACTTCCTACGTCGGTTCGAGTTTTCCTTTTTACCACGTCTTCTCCAGGGTATAAATAGTGACCATAGATCCCGAAACATGGCATCCAATTCATTATCAAAGCGACAAGATGTAGAGACGAGGGACAACAACTAGATGAGAGTGGAGGGTTGAGTTTCTAGTCTGGGATCAGAGTTCTTCAAGTTCCTAGAGGTGATTAGAGCCCTTGCATGGTGCTCTAATTACTTAGGTCTAGAGGTCTAATTGTATTATGAAGAGCTACAGCCGTGGTTGTAAGTATGATACAATTTATTAATGAAGCATTGTTCTTGTCTAATTATGATGTTCTTGTTCTAATTATGCTTGTTCTAACTCTAATTAGCTTTAGATCTATATGCTTGTTGATTGGATCATGTCTTTAAAGGTTATATTTATCTTGCGTTCTTGATCGTTGATCTAGCTTACTAATGATATAGTTGTATATCTAGTTCTTTTGATCATGGTGATTAGAGGTTCTAGTTGTGCTAACTATGTTATTAGACCATAAAATTAATTAAAATCTAGTTCACTAATTACGTGTCTATTGAAAGTTTCTCGTCGATTACCTGGTTACTAGTAATAGTAGAGCCCGGGGAAAGGTTAAGCCGATCTAGGGGGTTAGGTTGAGTGATCTTGATTTAATTATGCTATGATGAATATGCTTGAACATGCTTGTTTACCTTGAGCTACTAGTTATCTCGCTGCTTTAATCTTGTTGTGATGCCCGTTGTCATGCATGTCTTGGATCCAATTAGAGCTTGATTAGACTCTAGTCAATACCCTTGATTAGTGTTCTAGTTCTGTTCTAATTGTTTATCTTATAGTATTAGTATATTTTATGCATAGTTTAGATTACTTTAAGGATTGGTTTAGAGTTAGATTATAACCTATTTTAGACCTTTAGTTACCATAAACTCTTGTTAATTAGTTCTCAATTAGTTCGTTTCCTGGATTGACAAAACCCATGATACTCAATCCTGGGAAAAAGCTACACACGATAGTGTAGCTTGCAGTATAAGGTTTGCCGTGCTTAAGTGCCGTCAACAATCCTTCATCTCTGCATCTGGCACGGCCTCTTGCCAACTATCCCCACCTGGGGGCACACAACCAGAATTGGCAGGGACTGAATTCTCAACATTCTCCATCACAAACCACTTATCGGTCCAAAATTTTTGGAAGTCAGCAAGGGGAGGTCCAAGTAATGCTGCTTCATACTATCCCGCAGTTGAAAACCTGCCCCGCCAACATACACAGCTTGCCCATCCCTCGTGTGGCGTGGTTGAAATGGGGTGGAATGCCTAGGCACGCCTCACACAGATGAACAAAGACCGCCAGTTGTGTGATAGAATTCGGGTTCAGATTCGGAAGCTCCAGGCGATAATAATGCAACAAGCCCCGCAGAAACGAGCAGATGGGGAACTGAGTCCACGGTAGAAATATCAAGTGAACACTGGAGTACTATGTGGAGTTACCTTGGGGAACACCCGCCCAACTTGAGTCTCCTAAAGATCGGTGGACTTCGGGGGAAGTAGACCCATTCCTTGCAGTTCTTCCAGGCAGAAATCATCCACCGTCGTGGCGGCCCACGCAGCCATCGGATCTTGGGGCTCCCCTGGTGCCCCTGAGCTAGAGGATCCTTGGCCACCTGGGATGATGGCCTTGGAGTCTCGCTTCGGTGCCATTCTCTCCAAATTGCGGTTCTGCACTCTCGCTTTGACGCGCATCAACCCGGGCGGCGCAGAGGAGGAATGGGATTCGCAAACGGCTAGACACCGTGGAACCCTAGCAGGATTTGGGGAAGAAGGCAATTGAATAGGACAAACGGTAACCGCGGGTTCCCTTCCTAAAACGCGCGACTAGCCGTTAAAACTACAAACAGAGTTAATGTCCAGCCTCGGCAGAGTGTGGCGTTATGGACGCGAGGGCACCACTCGGGCACAATACCACTCGGCGTGCACCTTTTTCGCCTTTGATTGCACAGGGACTCGGCTCCCCTAACTGAGTGCCCTGCGGGCTGTCATCTGCTTAAACCAGTGCCGCAAGGACTCGGCTCTCCTAACAGAGTGCCCTGGGGCCTATCATCTGCTTAAACCAGTGCCGCAGGGACTCGGCTCTCCTAACCGAGTGCCCTGGGGGCTGTCATCTACTTGAACCAGCGTCGCAGGTACTCGGCCCTCCTAATCGAGTGCCCTGGGGGTGGGCAGTCATCTGTTCGCCTAGCATTACAGGGACTCGGCTCTCCTAACTGAGTGCCCTAGCGGTTGCCGTTCGTGTGTTTGGTCGATATTTGCAAGAACTCTCACTCGGCAATCCAGATTGCATGAGTAGCCTACTCAGATCGGTCGAGCGAACAAGGGAGAAGAAGTTGTGTTACGTTTCAAAGAAAAGTAGTGGATTCAAATTCATTCATGGAGGAACAATGACATAAAGCTAAAGATAATATGATTGCAGCATGAGAAGTTCAGTTATTACAATAATATTGATGGCAAGATCCTCTCGCATCCTACGGGACCTAATCAGACTAGCTACGCAGCAAATTGAGGGCCGAGCCGGGCCTAATGCCCGGGGGCTGACGCCATGACGCGGCGCCGCTTGAGGTTCTGTGGTGCCGCAGGAGGGTCGTCATCATCGTCGTCGCCGTCGGAGCTGTCGCTGCTCTCGTCATCGACACTATCGTCGTCGCTATCCTCGTCGTCGTTGTCACCGCTCTCGACGTCGGCCTCGCCGCCGTCGTCCTCGTCGCCACCCACAATGACGTCGTCGTCGCCACCGTTGCCGTCGTCGGTTCCGCCTGCGCCCGTGCCGTCGCCGGCTGCTCCTCCGCCGGAGCCACCCCCGTCGCCGTCTTCACCGCCGCTGCAGCCGGCACTCCCTTCGCCGTCCTCCTCGCCCTCGTCATCGCCCTCCGGCTCGTCCTCCTCGGTGTGCTGCCGTCGGGGCCACCGAGACCAGGATGCTCGATGCCCCGGCGGATGGCGCACTCCTCGGTGTTGTAGCCCTCAGAGTCGGTCGGCTCCGGCTCCTCTGGCGCGCCCTAGTCTGAGGAGGAGCCCTCGCTATCACTGCCGCTGGGCTCCGAGGTGGGCTCGTCGGCGTCGCCAGCCCATATCTCGTCTTCTTCATCGTCGTAGCGACGACGCTTCTGGCCTCGTTCTCTGGCCATGGCAACTGCTCATGGGGTGGGGAAGGATGCGGTGGACAGAGAAGCAAAAACAGGAGCAGGCTCTCGCTGGGATGCGTTGGTTTGGGTGCGGCCTCATCCCCTATCTTTATAACATCGAAGCGCGGCGGTTCGACTTCGGAATAGTACGGATCTGAAGGGGAGCGTCGTTTCGCTTCCCAGGCGCAGCACGTGGCACTTTCCCAATGGGTGTCATTTCGGGAAAGTAAATCCATCAGAGATCGTGTTCACACCAGTTCCAGATTTTGGGTGAGCGCGACGCTTCGAATTCTTGGTAGTTTGTGGGTTCGTCTTGGAGGCACTCGGACAGAACCACTCGGATCAATGGCGAAGTATTGGCAGATTTCAACCACTCTGGACAAGCTCCAAGACGTATCTCCGATACATCTTGAATCTTGGGGGCTACGGGAGTGGTCAGGAAAGGCATTTCTGAAAATTTTATGGCAGTCTCGGAACAGGATTTTGAAAGCTTCAGGCAGATTGAGACTCAAGTCGACCTGAACCTTGGGGGCTACTCCATACGGAGTCCATCTTGCGATGGTCTCCGTAGAATGTCAGACGACATGACTCCATGGTAACATTCAAGACGATTTCTGCAAAATCATCGTGAAGCTTACGGGCTTGTGGGAGTCAAGTACCACCGGGTCCCTCATAATGACTGCTTATGTCACCCCAACAGGTGGGCCGTGTGGTTTGGCTTTAGGCTCAAGGATTCGGATAGCATGGAGCTCAAGCAAACCACTCGGGCGGCTGCAGATAGGGGTCTGTTAGATTATTTTTCCTGTAATCTCGGGTTACGGCCCCGAAAATCTCTCGACAAGTAAACTTCTGGGGGATCTGTTGTAACCCTAGCCCCTCGGCCTATATAAGGGGGGCTAGGGACTACGAGTAAGCTCTCTGAAACCCTTGCATTCTCAACAATACAAGCCACCGACCCCCATACCGGACGTAGGGTATTACGCTCAGTAGCGGCCCAAACCTGTCTAATTTCGTGTCCCTGCGTTCTGTACACCATTATCGATCTGCTTGCCACCCCTTCCGATCTCGAAACCATCGCGGGTCCTACCCTGTAGTGGGCTGCCGGGACTAAACCCTGACACGGCTCTTTCTGTCAATGAAAACGGCTAAACCCATGTAGTGGCCGAAAGGTGTACGTGACAACCCAAGGGTCATGGCGCACCATGCTGATTCAGATGCATGGAAGGCTTTGGATGAGTTTGATCCAGAGTTCACTAAGGATGCGAGGAATATTCGCTTCGGTTTGGCAACTGATGGCTTCACACCTTTCAATGAATCGGCCGCTTTCTACTCTTGTTGGCCTGTGTTTGCTATTCCATACAACCTTCCACCTTCTATGTGCATGAAGTATGAATTTATGTTCCTTTGCCTCATCATACCTGGTCCGAAACATCCTGGACCAAAACTCAATGTAATGTTACAACCCTTGATCAAAGAGTTGAAACAGCTGTAGATATGTGTCGAAGCATATGACATTTCCTTAAAGCAGAAATTCACCCTTAGGGCTGCGTATCTGTGGTCAATTCATGATTTTTGGCGTATGGTATCTTTGCTGGATGGAGCATTTATGGGACCTTGACATGTCAGATATGTGGTGCTGGCACAAGATGTTTTCATCTAGAGTTTGGTAGGAAGATCTGCTACTTTGATTGCTACAGATGTTGGTTGCCTTCCGATCATATATTTAGAGGCGAAAAGGATGCCTTTAGGAAAGACATCGTCTGCTACAATCAACCACCAAAAAGGCTAAGCGGGCAAGAAATTGCTGATCAGCTCGCAAGCCTTAAGATAATCAAGTAAAAGACTGCATATGAAGTGTTTGGAAAGAAGCACAACTGGACCCACATCAGTGGAATATGGAACCTTCCATATGCCAAGGCATTGAAGCTCCCGCACAACATTGATGTTATGCATCACGAACGTAATGTTTCTGAAAGCGTTATAAGCACGTGCATGGATTTCAGTGACAAAACAAAGGACAATGTGAAGGCCCTAAAAGACTTGGCAAAGATTTGCAACCGCCCAACACTTGAGCTCACCGCAAGTGGAGGAAAACCTCGTGCCCCATTTTGTCTTAAACCACAAGAGAGGAAAGAAGTGTTGAGATGGATGAAAAAATTAAGATTCCTAGATGGTTACACAGCGGGGTTGAGCCGAGCAATGAATCTGAAGACCGGGAAGCTTAATGGTTTGAAGGCCCATGATTATCACATTATTATGGAAAGACTCGTGCCTGTGATGTTTCGCGGCTACCTACCCGATAGAGTTTGGTCGGTGCTAGCTGAGCTAAGCTATTTCTACAAACAGCTCTGTGCTAAAAAGATAAAGAAAGAGATGATGGAGAAGTTAGAGAAAGATGTACCTGTGCTAATATACAAAATGGAAAAAAATTTCCCTCCTGGGTTCTTTAATCCAATGCAATTCAGGTGGATGTAGCACATTGAAAGGGCCCTTAAATATCTTAGAGCAATGGTTGGCAATAAGGCTAGAGTTGAAGGGTGCATGTGGCGGAACTGCCCTACTTAATCCAGACTAAGCACACCTGCCACCATTGGCTCGCAGTGCACTTAGGCCAGACTAAACTTGGTAGTCCGTCGAGAGTCCTTCGGGCTCTCGATAACACCATTTCCCGAGGAACCGACATCAAACACATCTGACTCTCGAAGGAGCCACAACAGTTACAATCATCACAGGCAGTTGAAATAGAGAGTAATGGACTTTAGTTTACAGACCAAATATGTGAATTCAAATACATGGTCAAAATATAGTGGAAGCGATTTCAAATTATATATAGCGGAAGCGTTTTCAAAACATCTTGCAGCAGAAACAAACTCAAGTAGTCTTCATTCAGAGAAAAACAAGACGAGTAGCACCGAGCCCACTGGTTCTACCCTCCTTCAAGTGGTTGTCCAGAAGTCATCAATACCTGTAATCCAAAAGTGGGGGCAAACTCTGAGTACTAATTACTCAGTAGGACTTAATGGACAGGGCTTACGGCTGACGCAAAGCATAGCTTACTAGTCAGGTGGATCATTAGCCATTGATTTTATACAAGGTCATGTTGACATAAGATAGCAGGATTTGACAGCTGCTATCCATTAACCATGAAGGTCATTGATATCATAAAGTAAATACTTGCATGAAAGTAAAACATGAGAACCCATCAGTAACTTGCATAATAGTATATCATACACATCCAAGATATACCCCTCATCTCCGCCTGTCCTGTCCCAAGATTCACAGCGCCCCCACCTAACCCCTGGGAGTAGCCATCTCAGGAGCGATACCACGGTACGTCGGGTCAGCCCTCCCTCGACCTCAAAGCACCTCCCAAGTCCATCGGCCCCCTATCAGTGGATGGGCAGCACCATGAATAGTGGGACGGATCATACACATCCAAGCATGTTGTATTGAAAAACATGAATATAAGCATAAAGTATTTAAGTTATTACTACGTTGCTCGACAATGATACTTGGCACTCTCACATCTGGTGAGCATCAGCGATTCGAATCGATTTCTAATTCCCGAGAATAACTAAAAATGCCAAGGGATATATGCGTACTAGCCATCGCGTTCCTCACATATACCCCTCATCTCCACCTGTCCCGTCCCAAGATTCACAGCACCCCTACCTAACCCTTGGGAGTAGCCGTCTCAGGAGCGATACCACGGTACGTCGCGTCAGCCCTCCCTCGACCTCAAAGCACCCCCAAGTCCATCGGCCCCCTATCAGTGGATGGGCAGCACCATGAATAGTGGGACGGGGCCGGTAAGACTTTTCACTGGTCTCATGTCCCGGATAAGCACTTCTAACAATGTTGTGCCGATCCCAAGCGAACAGCAAACGGAGTCTTAAACGACTCGGGCAGAGCCGGAGGACAACAATGCACACCCCAAAAGTAAACTTACGCTACGCCCGGTCTCGATTTAACATCAACATAAAATAATCATAAATTGCGTCATAGTAAGATTTCTGAGATTTTGAAATATCACCTACGCGACGAGTGACAGTGCTCACTCGTGTCTACTCGTACCTAGCATTTCTAGGCATACTTGTCCTACGAACTCTATTCATAGGATCTAGGGCCAGGGCGGCCAAGGAATCTAATGCAATTGGTTTCAATCAACTCCTAATGCATATGCGTAATCAACAATTATTCTATTTGTTGGGAATAGCATGGTCCTGCCTACCTTTGCTTTACTTTAAGAAAACCAACAAACTAAGCTAATGTTAGTTCGCCGGGTTGTGAGGCTTTGCCCCAAGCAACCCCTTGATCCCTTAGACAGCTCCTCCTTCCAAACACGACTGATGGGCACTCCAAGTCGTGCTTGGGGCTTAGTTGGTTTTCTGGACCACCGTTGATTGATGTAGCTCCACGCACTTGGTTCTCGATCACGTATCTGCAATAAGCGCCACTATATGGATGACATGCGTGATGATGCAAGGAATGAGATGCATAATCATCAAGCACATATATGGGCAATCATTCCATGGACAGATGAAAAAAGTGATTAATAAACTACTTAAACAACGAGTACCTCTATGAACCTAAAGTAAGTATGCACACAGACAATTAGATATGCACAATGGAACACATGGATTTAATACTTGCTCAAGTATCAACTTAAATTGTCCTTTATCTTACCATATGCAAACAAGAATCATTCAAGCATATAGTTACACATGTAGATGACTACTAGTTTGAATTACCACTCTTAGCATTCACGACAGTAGCATTGTTATAGACTTAAAGCAAGCATACACTTAAACAATCATACATATACAACTATCAACTCATAGACCGTAAAGGAAACGTGATAATGTTGTGACCCGATAAAATAAGCAATAGCTATTTGGATTACTAAGATACATGCATGAAGTGGGGTGATGTTAAATCCCTCCTAGCAAGTCAAACATATCAAACAAAGTACATGAGAGAAACACACGATAAGATTTAAATTACAAGTCACTATTATCATACCAAATGTACACAAGCATTAAGTAAATAGGTTACATATAATTTGACCTATATTAAGTTATTGCTATCTACATTTCAATGATGCAATACTTTTATGGTTATGGATTTGCAACCTAGTCATATGAGAATGAAACATGCATGTGGAGTACATAGAGTCATCAATCTTACAAGGTTTTATTTTGACATAGCAAAATTAAATATACTAAGTGGAGTTTACAAAAGCAATCATGAGTGTATATGCGTGCATAACATCCCCTTTTTATTTCTTTCACTTTTGATCCTATTTAAATGACCACTTATAAACCCTTCATGAAACAACAACCACAATACATGAATAATTCACATAAGCATACTTACAGGGTAACATAGCTACATGAATTTTTGTGGAATTCTTAGAGCATTGTAAATAGCACTTTTCTAATTTATTGATTAAATCATCATAACACTTGTCATTTTCATATCACATAGCAATCAGAAAGCAAAACACATGAAACTTTATTTATAGACTGCACTGGACCAAATAAGTGTAGCATAATTTCCATGGATTTTTCCAGACAAGTTTTATGTAGCAATCATCCGCATATTCACAAAATGGTTAAATTACATGTGTGAGGGTAAAACAGTAATTATACAGTGCATGCTAGGGTTACCAAAAATCACACAGATTCTAAATATTATACAAAAGCTATTGTCCAAGTTTCATAGTTTTTGGAGTTCATCTAGTCCACTTTTATCATTTATTTCCCTTCAACATGCATGCACAAAGCCAGGGGCAAAACTGTCTTTTTACACATCCACATCATAACCATTCAATAGACCTATTTAACAGGAGTCTAATGCAACTGAGTTTGCCTTTTTAGGATTTTTCTTAGATTTTTTATGATCTTCCAAAGTTTCAAGATTCAAGAAATGCTTTTAAATCAAAAATACCCACTGACCAAGGACCTATACCAAATTAACCGTAGACTCCAGGGGCCTGCAAGGAAGAATGCTTACACTCAGTGAATAGTACATAATAGAAAGAAATAAAAAGGGAAAAAGGCAGGGGGTTTTGGGGGAAAAACTCCCCTCCTTTCATCTTCCACCTCCCGACAGGGAGACGCCACCACGCGGTGGGGGAAACAGGCGGCGCTCCACCGACGGCGTGGGGGCCCATCTTGGAGCCAAGTGGGACCAGGGGCGTGTTCCCCACCGCAGGCTTCCATCCCCCAATATCTCGTCGCCGGCAATGGAGAGGAGAGGTGGGGCGGCGGCGGTGAACCGGAGCGCGGAGTGTGGCGACGCGTCGTCTCGATTACGGCGGGGTAGGAGGCATTAGGGTCTGGGGTCGGGCCTCACAGCTGCACGGGCACGAGGCAAACCCGGCAGAGGGGAGGTTAGGGCATGGGGATGGCCGGGAGGGGGTCCTCCATGGCGAGGTGGTGCGCGGCGCGGCCATGGCGGGCGGCGCAAGTGGAGCGGTGTGCTAGGAGTGACGGCGAAGGTCCAGAGCTTGGGGGTTTAGTGGAGTGGAGCGAGGCGAACGCGGGAGGCGTGTCGGGTAGGGCGGAGGTGGCCCGAGGCGGCGGAGGCGCGAGCTCGCCGCGGGGACTCCAAGGGTGGCCATGGCGGGATCACGGTTGGGAAGGGGCTAAGGGCGATGGCATTGGCCCGGGAACAGCGTAGGGGGTGGAGCGTGGCCGCGCGAGGGTGCCGCTGGCGATGGCTTGGAAGGGGAAGGCCTGAGGTGGCCGGCGCATGAGCTCGCCATGAGCTCGGCCATGGCGGCGTTCATGGTGTGCACGCACGCGGAGGGTTCCAGGGGCAGTGCCGGCTTTGGGGTCTTTGGTGGCTCAAGAGAGGGGCTCATGGCGCTTGTGCTGTGCATGCTTGGAAGGTGGGAGATGGCTCAGAGTGGCGGTGGCGCGAGCCTGAGCTCGGGTCGCCCATGGCAGACGTGCTCTGGTCGCGTGAGCCGGAGGCGCAGCAGAGGCAGGGTGTTGGGCAAGGGAGTGAGGGCGAATGGAGGAGGCCGGGATGGCGTCCAAGTGAAGAGAGAGGCGCGGGCAGGAGGGCGAGGCGCGGCCGGTCGGCGTCCCAGGCGCCACGCGCCACCGCCGGTACGTCGCGGCCGCGTGGCCGCCATGGGTTGGGCGTCGGCCGAGCCCCCGGATGGACGGGCCCACCTGTCATCAAGAGAGGGAAGGAGAAAAAGGAATCACACTCAATTTGGTTTTTCTCCCTTCTGAAAATCTTCATTTTGACCAACTTTGAGCCTGAATTTGACAAAACCCCAATTGTATAAAATGTTCTACTCTTCAAGCCCTACAACTTTGTCGAAAGGTCTAATATCAAAATCAGTTTGCAAATATGATATAATTTGAATCTACCCTGCAGCTCCTAGTTTGGACAGTGGACCTTTCTCGCTTTAAAACTTCAAAAGTCCTATTTCCAAGTGTTTTCAACCAAAGTGCCTTTTGGTAAAGTTGCTTATAATTTCTTGAGCTACAACTCATCCAAATAGAGTCTTGCATGAAAGTGGCTGTAGGTTAGAGAAAATTTGAAATTTCCAAACAGGTCTGGTTTGAACTGGTTTTCTGTGCAGGTAGAAAATGACACTAAACCCCATTTAAACCTTAAGATATGATCAAGCCCCAATTAACAAAGTTGTTCCCCAGCAATTTATATACAAGTTTGGTAATATAAAGTTGGTCTGAATCCCAACAGATTTTGCACTAAAGACACAAATGTGCTCCTAGGTTTGGTAAAACAGAAGTTTCACTTTGTGTAGAGTCTTTCTTGTTTTCAACTTTTGAAGTATCAAATAAAGGCCAATCACTTCCACACTGGGCGCAATAGTGAATTCCAAAGTAATTTCAGATTCTAATTTTGGGATGAACTAAAAATTCAGACTTTTCTCTGTGGGCTGACTTGGGCTGATTTCAAGAGGCATTTAGGTTAACTTTGAAATAAGTAGATGACAGTTTTGAGCCATGCTCAGTGTAACAAAAGTGAAGTTCACGGTATGTATGACAACTTTGATAATGGAGCTAAGCTTAGTTGCTTAATGAATCTAAAAGTTTTATTAGGGCCCAAATTTGTTCACGATCACAATTGGCACCTTCCAAAGAATTTCTGGTTTGGTCTCAACTTTTAAACCTCATAACATATGATTTTAAAGATGGTCGTAATATCAAAGTTGAAGATAACATCCTGAACTAAAACTTTTGTATTTGGTGTTTTGCATAAAAGCTTGTGGGTGGTGACTTAAACAACCAAACCACGTAGGGTTTCGTATTCTCCTAGAAAAATTTTGGCTTAGTGATTTCTCCATCTAGTCTTCGTTACTCTCTAAGCGTCATCAAGTCCTAATTCATTATTAACTTGTCTCTAGCTGCATGTTAAGGCTCTTGAGATGCTGGGGGCATCACATAGCATCGCCAAAGCATTTATTCTTAAGGAGATATCATACTTCTCTAGTGTACATTTTGCCTAGGAACACAATGTCAATGCTCCTACGATGCGATACAATGTGGACGAAAAACTTCTTCTTACTGACCTTCCAATATTCCAATCTACTGGAGGGTGCAAGTACCAGCTCACCCTACTATTTTAAGCGGGGAGAACGAGTATCGGCTTACCTCTACATGTATGCTAACATAAAAGAGATGGATCCATATTTTGCGTATGTGTTCATTGAGTACTTTGCTTCTTAATAACCACTGATATCTTGGTCTATTCCTTATCTATTTGTATTCTTCGTATAGTGAGTTCTAGAGGCAGAACTAGACATCTAAGAAGCAACCTACAAGCAAGCAACTAGGAAAGATGCGACAAGATGGCATAGATGGAAAACCTAATTTCATCGATTGGTTCAAGATTTACGTAAAAATCCTTCCGATCCGTACCATATTTGTCTCATCACTTGAGCCATTAAGCTATATTAGTTGTGTCTTGTGTTGTTGCATATCTAAAATTCTTGGCTAATTTTGTCATTTGTTCCATTTATCAGCAATCTGGACACAACACTGATTTTGTAAACATTCTCTTCGCCTTCGGAGGTAGTGGCCACAACTCAAACGATCTAGGTGCCATGTGAGTTGAATGACCGAGAGATGGACTTGTGTTATGGAGTTTTGTTGTATGGACTCGAGACTATGGACTTACACTTGTATATGTTGGGATTTTGTGTATGGATTTGATGATTTATGCAGGGTTATATGGATTTGAGCACTTTGTGTATGGATATATATGTATATATGTGTGCATGGTTATGGATTTGAGCACTTTGTGTATGGATATACATGTATATATATGTGCATGGATATGTATTTGAGAATGTATGGTTATTAAATGTCAAAATCTAGGAAAAAACAAGAATTTTGGTTGGGTTTTGGCCCCCGAAAGGATCTATTTTCGGTGGCCTGGGCAAGCGGCCGAAAATAAACGAAAGTTATTTTCGGCGGCTCGGCCAAGCCGTTGAAAATACGCCTACGCTAGTTGTTTCCGGGCTTATTTTCGGCGGTTTGGCTGGCCATCGAAAATAGACATAAATATTAACGGCTATTCATCGTCGGCGGATAGCTCCTGCCGAAAATAAGCTTATTTTTGGTGATTTTTGGCCGCTGAAAATGCCTTGTTTTCCTGTAGTGTTTCCATGCCATATCCACGAATGGGGTTTTAATGGCAACAATTTGTAGGCTATGATCGATTTTGGGAAAATATTCGATGGAAACCGTCTTTGAAGTGGGAATATGAAAACCCACCTTAGAAACATATTTAGTACTAAAATTTGAATACTTTGCAGCATTAATGCATCCATATATAGATGTGCCATGTTGCACAAATTTAGCATGCAATTTCAATCTAAAATCATAATATGATTCATGCACTGGAAGACAAAAACCTTAATTTTTTATCATCTATGATATTTGAGCATGAATATTATCATGTTTATTCATTTATGATACAATGAGTTTGCATCCTAAATTTTTAAAATATGTTACATTTAGGGATGCAGTACATATGTGCAAATTATCAAAATTTTGGAAACTCCTATGTAACTTTTTTCCCAATAATGTCAATTACCACACCAAAAACCATATGATGGTCAAATTCCACCGTTGGAACTGTGACAATGGATTATCTATCATCATATCATAATAGTAAGGAACAGGTCCATTTTTTGCCCCTCACCTATCATGTTTGTCTTGCCTTAATGCCTAATTGTTATTTCATGCAAACCGGACACCCAAACTTGTAAACCAGCAAAAATTGGGACCTGATAATGTGGATAGTGGTTTTGATTTTTTTTGCCAGATAAGCATGACATGGTTCGACCTCTCCCCCTCTCTGTACTCTTGTCTAATACTGCAGCTTTCTCCGTCTTCCCTCTTTATCCTCTCTTAGGCCCGAGCGAGTAGAGCGCCATCGCTCCAATTGCCGGCTAGGGGAATCCTGCAGTCACAGCAGCACAAACATCGAAGCCATCGCCACGCCCCACGCACCTCGAGCACCTTTGCCAATGCTATATCACCTCCGCCACCAGTGCCCTTCTCCTTCCAGGCTTCCACTACCGCTTTCAGCAGCACAGACCTCCTCCCCCTCTCCCTCCTTCACCACCTCCACCGTGATGGCACAAATCAAGCAAGCCAGCACAAATCGAAGGGGGCAGGCAGTAACTTCATTGCCAGAGGCAAGCTTGGTTTGGGAAAATGGAGGCATTCGGTGGTGGCAGCGGTACTCCTACAATGAGGTAGGGCACGGTGTGGGGAACACTAGTAGATTTGAGAGAGGGAAGGCTTGGGGCAGCATGACAGCGATGAGCTTGTCAATGGTGTCGCTTGTGGCACCTTCTCCACCATGCGTGGAGTTCTCCACCTCTAATCATAGCACCAGCTTGGGAGCTTCCACAAGAACTCCTTGGTGATGACCCCATGCGCCAGAGGAGGGGCTTATGGCATTGGCAGTAGTGGAGAATGAGGTGGAGGACAGTGCAGTGGCTGAGTTGGAAATGGAGGGTGTGGCAACCCATGACTTGTACAAGACAGCGGGCATGGAGCATCTTGAGAAGCTACGAGAGAAAAGAAAGGAGAGATAGAAAGAGAAGAGAGAGCTTGGTGGGGGAGAAGAAAGGGCAGCATGGCTGTGGCGGAACCGCCCTGCTTAATCCAGACTAAGCACACCTGCCACCTCTGGCTCACAGTGCACTTAGGCCGGACTAAACCCGGTAGTCCGTCGAGCTACCCAAAGGGCACTCGATGTAACCATCGCCCGAGGATACCGACATCACACACATTCAGCCCTCGAAAGAGCCACAACAGATTACATCATCACAAACAGTTGAAGTAGAGAATAAGAGATTTAATTTACAACTCAATTGTATGAAATCAAATACATGTTCAAATATAGCGGAAGCGAATTCAGAGTATCTATATAAAGCGGAAGCGTTTTCAAAATCTCGCAGCGGAAACAATATACTTAAGTAGCCTTCATGAAGAGATGAACAAGGCGTGTAGAACCGAGCCCACCGGTACTACCACCTCCAGCACAGTTGTCCGGATGTCGACAGCACCTGTAATCCAAAAGTGGGGGCAAACCCTGAGTACTAATTACTCAGTAGGACTTAATGGACGGGGCTTGCGGCTGACGCAAAGCATGCTTACTAATCATGTGGATCCTTAGCTGTTGATTCTTAAACCAAATCATAAGATAGCAAGATTTGACAGCTGCTATTCATTATTCATGAAGATCATTTATATCATAAAGTAAGTACTTGCAGAAAGTAAAACATGAATACATGTCCCGTCCCAAGATTCACAGCGCCTCCATACCACCCCTTGGGAGTAGCCGTCTCAGGAGCGATACCACGATACGTCGGGTCAGCCCTCCCTCGACCTCTAAGCATCTCCCAAGTCCATCGACCTCCTAGCAGTGGATGGGCGACACCCTGAATAGTGTGACGGATCATACACATCCAAGCATGTTGTATAAAAAGGTGTGACTTAGTAAACAGCATGTTACAGTTATTACTACGTTGCCCGTGTGCGATATCTGGCATTCTCACACCTGGTGAGCATCAGCGATTCGAATCGATTTGTTAATTCCCGGGAATAACTAAAAATGCCAAGTGATATATGCTTACTAGCCATCGCGTTCCACACATATATCCCTCATCTCCACCTGTCCCGTCCCAAGATTCACAGCGCCCCCACCTAACCCTTGGGAGTAGCCGTCTCAGGAGCGATACCACGATACGTCGGGTCAGCCCTCCATTGACCTCCAAGCACCTCCCAAGTCCATCGGCCCCCTATCAGTGGATGGGCAGCACCATGAATAGTAGGACGGGGCCGGTAAGACTTTCACCGGTCCCACGACCCGGATAAGCACTCTAGCAATGGTATGCCGATCAGCAGGCGAACAGCGAACGGGCCTTATGCGACTCGGGCGGAGTCCACCATACCTTGCCACACCATCATTTTTCTTATAATATTCCCATAACTCCGCCCGGTCTCTATTTAACATCAGCAATAATAATCATAAATTGTGTCATAGTAAGATTTCTGAGGTTTGTAAAATCACCTACGCGACGAGTGACTCCATTCACACGTATCTACTCGTACCTAGCAATTCTAGGCACTCGTCCTACGAACTCTATGTATAGGTGCTAGGGCCAGGGCGGCCAGGAAGTCTAATGCAGTTGGTTTCAAACAACTCCTAATGCATATGCGTAATCATCAAACGAGAGTTGTATTTGCTGGGAGAAATCATGGTCCTGCCTACCTTTGATTCACCTTTAGCAAAACCAACAAACTAAGCTAATGTTAGTTTGCCGGGTTGTGAGGCTTTGCCCCAGGCAACCCCTTGATCCCTTGGACAACTCCTCCGTCCAAACACGACTGATGGGCTCTCCAGGTCGTGAGTGGGTCTTAGTTGGTCTTTTGGATCACCGTTGGTTGAAGTAGTTCCACGCGCTTGTTTCTAGATCACGTACCTGTAATAAGCGCCACTATATGGATGACATGCGTGATGATGCAAGGAATAGGATGCATGAATGTCACGCACACACGATAAACAGTCATTGCATGGTTAGACAAAAAAGTGATTGACAATCATTTAAACAAGGTCACCCTGGTGGACATAAAGCTAGCATAACCCATATAATTAGAGACACGCAATACAACATTCGGACTAATGCATGAGCAAGATATCAAATTAGATTGTTCGTTATCATTTCATGTGTAAGCAAAACGTCACACAAGTATATGACTACACATGTAGTGACTTACTATACCATTCTCCTAGCATGAGTAACAGTAATACATTCATGAACTGATAACAAGCATCCCCAATCACATGGCTAGCTAGTAAGTCATTTATCGTAAAGAAACCATGTTGGGTACTACGGGGATGGAACCACACAATGATATCGCAAGGTTAAAACATTATTCGGTGTTTTGTTTGGAATAAGTTATTTAACATGAAGAGATTACTTCATGCACACATGGGGAACATTTACTATTGATGTCACGCACTTCGGTTATCTTATGGATTAAGGCCCTATATTAACCTTAAGTGTGTTACACAGTAAACGAATTAACCCCTCAATCAAGTGTGGCATAAACAACAATAGATAGCTTGTAGCTAGACATCAACTCTCATGTATAATGATAGCAAATGCAAATTAACACCGACTGTTATAATTAAACATCATATGCCTACTTTATGAATAAGAAACATTACTTGTGCTCCTATAGTTAGACAACTCTAAACGAGCTCAGATTTTTATGACATGTAGACTTATACTCCATTAGGCTACTGTCAAAGTTTTAGGACAATTGGAGTTATAATTATTTTATTAAAATTACAACACATTCTCAGCCCTACACATTGCCAGAATTTTCATAAATTATAGGAATGATTCCTGAAGGTGAAATTTCACCAGTGGGCTATACTTGGTATGAACTGTATGTACAAAAATTTGCAAGTTAAAACTCCCAAGTTTGATAGGACATCTATTTTCCGTATATTATCCCTAGGTGAATTTAAGATGCGCATATGAACAGTGTGAATGGCCCTCTAGCATATACTTTCTGGACTCCATGCATCAATCTCAGGCTACCATCTTTTCCAGAGAATTTTCCTAGCCATTTATGACCACTTTTTCTACTTATCATTTCCATCATGCACCATTTTATCATTTTCAAATCACCATTAAAACTTAACATGCACGACTTCATATTTCACCAGTGGGGTACTTATACTATCCAAAGTATATGAAAAATGCTAGAGAGTCAATTTGAGCACATTCTATGTAATCTCTAACTTCTATGTTACATAAATGCACATAACACATGTATAAGGGTAAAAGGGTAATTAAACAGTAAGTGCTAGGGCTACAAAAATTCATATAATGTTATAATGCCACAAGAAAGCTACTGTCCAAGTTTCATGGCCTTCGGAGTCCATTTAGGTCACTTTTGTCATTTATCCTATTTAATCATGCATGCAACAAACTAGGGGCAAAACAGACTTTTCACACATCCACATCATACCTATCTTGTAGATCTCTTCAAGAGGAGTCCATAGCCACTGAGTTTGTCCATTTTGGATTTTTCTTTGAATTGTTATGATTTTCCAAAGTTTACATATTTAGAAAAAGAAAAACATACAAAACAGGGAGCTAAACGAAATTAACCATATACTTCAGGGGCTAGCAAACAAAGGTCTATAGACTCTGTCAACAGCGCACTAATTCAACATATATATAGGGTTAGATCTGCAAAAATTCAAAGGCTTGGATTAAAACGTGAACCGCCAGTAGATCTAGGGTCTAACCTGCAAGTTTTGCAAGACACAGTGAATAGTCAAATAGTATGCAGAAAAGGGAGGGGCTTTAATGCAAAGTGTCGCCTTTTCTTCTACCTCCGGCCAGGGGGAGAGCAGGGCGCGGAGGCCGGCGTTTCCGCGCCCGCGCCGGCGCGTGGGGGCCCGGTCTTGAAGCCGAGTTGGTGTGGGAAGGCGTTCCCCGTCGCGGGCTTCCGTTTCCTCTAGACCTCGTCGCCGGAGGTGGAGAGGAGGAGCGGTGCGGTGGGGTGAACCGGCGATGGCCATGGCGGTCGATGGTTGGCGGCGCGACGTCGATCCAGCGGGGGAGGGGCGTTACGGCGGAGTTGGATGGCGCGTCAGCTGCGCGGTTGGATGGCGGGGCCGTTTATGGCGGAGAGAGGGTGCGGGAGGGCACGACGGTGGCTGCCCACGGTGAGGCCGTGGCGCGGCGCGGCCATGGCAGGTGGCGCCATTGGGGAAGGGGCTAGGGCCGATGGCGGCGGCCGTGGCGCGTCGGGGAAGGTGGAGTGGGGTGAGGCGAGCGCGGCGAAGGCGGTCTGGTGGCAACAGGAGGCGTCGGTGGTGGCTCTCCACGGTGAGGCCGACGGCGCGGAGCTCGCCATGGCGGCTCCCATACCGGGACTAGGGCGAAGGAGGGCAGGAGGACGCCGAGAAGCAGCAGGGTGGTGGAGGAGCTTGGGATCGGTGCGGGGCTCAAGGTAGTTGGCCGAGGGAAGGCTTGAGGGGGCACGGCGCGAGCTCGCGCTCTGGCCGACGCCAATGGCGTCCGTGCGCTCTGTGTTACGGGGAAGAGAGCGGAGACAAAGCGAGAGAGAGAGCGAGGGCGAGTGGAGGAGTTCGGGGTGAGCGCAGGAGCCGGGATCCCGTCCAGGTGCGGGCGCGGTCTCGACCTCACCCCTGAGCCGGTGGCCATGGCGCGGGCGTGGGCAGGGCGTGCCTGCCGCGTGCACGCAGGGGAGAGGGGAGGAAGGAGATGGCGCGGTGGATGGACCAAGTCCGTAGACCAGGGGCCAATGACAGGTGGGGCCGGGTAACGGGATGGAGAGATGGTCTATGGACCAAGTCTGCGGAGGCCAAATGGGAGTGGGGCCCACGGTGATGTCATCATCCAAGCCTGGGCGGGAATCCGACATGCGGGGCCCGCGTGACATAGACTCAGCGAAAAAAAGGAAATTCCCGAAAAAGAAAAACGGCTGTTTGACCAGGGAAGTAGTTTCTGAATTTCGCCTATTTGAGGACCTATTTGGCCGATTTTGATGAAACTCAAAATACAAGAAGTGTTCAAAATTTGTTGATCTACAACTTTGTTAAAACCATTACTACTAAGTTCTGTTGAAGTTTTTGGTTTAAATTTGAATTGGACTGCTGACCCCTGTTTGACCAACAGAACACATCAATTTAGAAATTCTAAAAGTCTATTTTCTAGACAATTTCACAAAATAAGTTTTATACCAATGTTGTTCAGAATTTCAAGATCTACAACTTTCTCAATATAACCCTTTCAAGATTATGGCTGTAAGATGAAAGAAATTTGAATTTACTCCACAGGTCAGGTTTGGACAGATTTCATGTATTGATAGAAAAGGACCCCAAACACCATTCAAATCCCAGTGCATGTCAACACTCCAATTACCAAAGTTGTTCCTAATAGAATTACCTACAAGTTTGGTATATAAAGTCTGGCTTGGATCACCATATATTTTGGATTACGAGCACAAACATTGTTGAGCGTTTGGTAAAACTGCAGCTTTATTTTAAGTAGAGTCTTTCTTGTTCCCAACTTTTGGAGTATCAAATGAAGTCCAACCACTTCCACAATAGGTGCATTTGAAAGGTGATAAGTTTAATTCCATTTCATAGAAAGGGATAATTTGAAGTTGTATGGTGAAATCAAAAGTAATTTCCGCTTCAAGTTTGGGAAAAACTGAAAAATCCATACTTGGGAAATTTCTGAGTGTGGATTGACTTGGGCTGATTCTAAGAGGCATTTGAGCTAACTTTGAAATAAATAGGTGACAGTTTCGAGCCATGCTTAGTGTGGCAATAGGATAGTCCATAACATGTACAACAAGTTTGTCAACGGAGTTGAGCTCGGGTACTTAATGAATTTGAAAGCTTTATTAGGGCTCAAGTTTGCTCACGATCACCCTTGCTATCCTCGGAAGAAGTGTTGGTTGGATTCGGTTTGATCTTTTAAACCTCTTGTCTTTAGCTTTTTGAACATTGTCCAACAGAAAGGTCTAGGGTTACTTTCCTTATCCGAGGTTTGGCATTTGGAGTTGAGCTCAAAAGCATGTGAGTGTTGACTTATTCAACCACGAAATGTGTGGTCTTGTATCTTGTGTAGAAAATTTTGATTTAGTGGCTCCTCCACGTGTTTCTTGTTAATCACTAAGCATGATTAAGCCTTAATCCATCGTTAGCCTTCATCTAACCGTGTGTTTACGGCTTCTGAGATGCCAGGGGCATCACAACCCACCCCCCTTAAAGAAATCTCGTCCCGAGATTTGGAGGAAGCGGGGTTCTAGGGCTTACCGCGCAATGTAAAAGGTTTTGGCCTCGTTGCTCGGGTGCTTCTGTCACACATAGTAACACTTACTCCTCCATCAATTTGCTTTGTTAACTGGCTCGTGAATGGTTAGTGCCTCTTTAACACAAGTTAGTTACAAAGCTTTTGAATACGTCCAAGGTGGTCCTTCCCAGGGGCTCGGCAAGTCGTGGTTTATATGAGAGCGAATAAACAAACCGCCCAGACGGTGTGGCCAATGTGAAAACGGCAGTGCTTTACTCGAAAAATGGAACAGGGTTACCCCCTGGCTTTGACACCAAGATTTATAAACCTGATAAATATATAGGTCTTAGGACAATTAGAAGCAATGGGTACACAATCGGAGGACCGAACCATGAAGGCTCTTGGGATTCAAAGGGTTATCAATGGATGTGCTTTTGAGAGACACATTCATTTCATTTGATAGGGACTGTGAACACATATAAGGTATTAATTCCGAACATTCTTCAAAGAGTAAGATGTGGTGATACGTAGCACATTCTACTCATTGTTTCGAGAAAGATGCAGTGGAAAGAGGATAGGACATATTCACCTAGATAAGGTGATAGTTTGTATGATTTCATATAATTGATCAAGACTGACCAAGAAAAGTACAGGCAGAGGGCTTATGCTTACTAACAGAACACCAAGGCTAGTGAGCCCAACTTTGAGGATAATTTCAAAAGAAGAATGAAACAACTCTTGAAAAGGACAATGCGATGAAAGCACTAGCCGAGAACAAAAGCTTAGTGCAGTGGATGATGCTGAAGTTCTTCTTTAGGAGATAAGATTCAATATATACGAAGGAAGAAATCATAAGATAGAGTGGTGGAAACAGAGTTGATTGCTTCCCACAAATCAAGAGAGGCAAGTTGGAAGAAGGCCATGGAATGACGTAGCAAAACAGTGGAAATGGAACCAAGCATTCCCACAGATACGGACGTTAAAGCTGATCAAGGTAAGCATAAAGGAGTCCGAGGCTAGGACCAACGGCTGAAATTGTACCATAGAGATAGAATCGATCATCCCCATGAAGCACGACTAGCAAGGATAAGCAAAGCAACAAAAAGATGTGGACAAGTGGAACCATAGAATTGATCCGTCTCCATGAATCGAGAAAAACATGGTTCAACAAGGCGAGGCAAAGGTGTGAACGATACTGGGATTTGAGACGGATTTTTCCCCACAGGTCAAGAAGGGCAAGGTGAAACAAAGCCGGGAAATGATACAAGGCGGCAGTGGAAATAGAGTAAATTATCTCCACGAATTAGATGTATAGAGGTCAACGAGGCGATAGAAAATGGATATGAATGTTCCACAACTGAAGCGGCGTCATGCCTTTGCGAGTCTTGATACCAGCGCGCACCTAGTGACACAACCGAGTGACGGCCGTACACACGGGGCCCTAGGTTCCGTCGCGGCACCATAGACTGCTCGGGTAAACACTACATCAAGAGTGGCACAACTATCCAATTTCAGGACATGCGAACAATATCAGGTTACATAAAGACTTGGCAAGTAGTATGTATGACATGGATCTCAATGTATTGGTGATGTAGACCAAGGAGTTGAAAGCTCATAGATTTCAAAGGTTGGAAACACAGGAATCTTGATAACGAGAGACACATGGCCCATCAACTGTTGAGTTGGGGTGGTGACATAGACTCAGAAGTACATGAATTGGCGTGAACCCAAAACATGTGGGCTACAAAAGTTTGAAATGCGTGGAGTGCAAGAGCTTGAAATACACGGAACAGTGGAGCTTGGAACTCTGGTTCTGCAATTGTTGGGAAAGGCATGATACCCTAGAGTTGATTCCAAGAAGTTAGGATCGAGTGGCACAGTGATCCGTACTCACTCAATGTGCAGCCAATACATGACAAAGCTAAACATTGTCACTACACCAATAGGTACCCGTACGGTTTGCCTAATCGTAGGATTTAAAAACATTTCTGGTCGACAGCTAGCTTCTTCTTCCAGTCATGTCGATGCAGCGCGGAGCTTCATGTGGGAGACACCATGGTGTTGTAGTCTTGACAGATCATCATTTTGGAGAATGTTGTCGGAGTTGAGGTAGATCTCGAAAACTCCCTCTTTTATCTCTCATGCCATCAACTAAGAACTCTAAGCGTTGCTAGGGGTATGTAAACGACGATATAATCTTGCACGTTGCATCTTCTGAACTCATTCTTGTCTTGGTGGAGCCCCCACTTCGTGTGCCGGTGTAGAAGTTGGCATTGCGTATGTTGGGGTCGATTAGAGGGGAATCCTCCTGCTTCAGTTATGAGGTGTTGGGCAACCTTCTTGAACGCTCCTGGTATTGCGGAGGCTCGTGCACCAGTCTTGTAGTTGTAGGTTACCTATTGATTTCTACCAAACGAGCAACTAAGAATTTACATGCTAGAACTATCTTGATTCGATCTTCGAGCTTGTCGAGTTCAGTCAGTAGAATTATCCCGTGTTGCAGGCGTTGCACCGAAGCCACATATATGGTGTACTCTTCAGCATTGTCTTCTCACTCTGTTGTTGTGATATCTTCGGTGAGGGCGACCAGGTTTAGAGCAATTTTTGATTTGAACAATCTTCTTGGCATGATACATAAGGGTTACCTTTATGAGTTTCAAAAGATGTGCCAAAGGTGAGACTATCTAAATATCGAGGCACGATTACTATCTTCCTTTCTAACATGTATATCCTTGATGTTCTGCGCCAAACCCATCATAATGTAGAATAGAAACTGTTTTAGGCTGAGAGTTTAATACCAAAGTTGTTCGTTTTGAAGTTCCCTATGACATTGGTATAGTACGTTTCTACCAGTTCGGACCCTAAAATAGACGAAACTTCAGATTACTAAGCTATGGTCCCATCTGTTCAGATTTGAGTCTGGTTCTAGATTCAGGTGTTTGGTCCAGTTAGAGGCACTTTTAGGACAAGGCCCAAATAGAAAACTTGTGGTAAACTTCATGTTCTACAACTTTGGCATAACAAGTTTCAGCTAGTTATGTCTAGATCATGCCCAGAATTTAAATTTGCACACCCAGCACTCACTGTCCAGATTTGAAATTTTGAATTAAACTGGTCGTAGAGCGTTTTTACTTCCATTCTTGCAACAAGGTGAATATAGAAAAGTTGTTAGTTAGGTTTCCAGCTACAACTTTTTGATAGAAAGTTTTTACTAAAACCATTTAGATCAACATCGAATTTCGGATTTTTAACAAACGGTCACATTATCGCAGATTTTAACTATGGACATGTCTTAGGCTGTAGCTATTGAATCTTTCATATTTATGGTAAGGAAGGCATGGAAGAGGGGTCGCCAATTAGTTATACTACCATTCATGTATAAAATTTTTTAGTTGATTCCGTTTGCTTAACCAACCAAGTATTGGCACAGTAGCATCACATGTATAATTGTAATATGCACCAAGTTACTTTCAATCAAACGCATCGCAAAGCAAATGAGATGAGATGGAATGATGCATGATTCGTCCTATCCGGTCTCGCTTCACACATCCTATGTATTTTATATATAGCAAGCGATATTTCGGTGACATATATGCACGTCTCTCCATAATGCAACTAGCCGTTGTCTAGTCGTTCTTAATTCCGCACGTGGTTAGTGTATCTGCAGAAGAATGCATGCTCATACATTACCACCTAATGTGGCATCCACGCGTGACCGCTGCGTGGACAACGTTGGTGGGCCGATGCACCTTTTCCTCAAAGCCTGACGTTCCACCAGTACTGGGGATTGTCGAGAAAAAGATGGATCCCAAAATCCGAATGTAAGTGTGGTGGGTATGAAAACCTCAAACATGCCCACCACCCTTAAAGAGCTTTTACTTATACAGCATGAATGCAGAGTTCACAACCGTTCGCAAAACCCGATAGCTTCCACCAGTACTGGGGATAGCTATGGCCGAAAAGTTGTTTCTCAAAGCGCCGAACATGCATATGAGTTCTATCTAGGTTAGAATGTCAGTGATGTCACCTGAATAACACTAACTTCCTTATACGGGCATAGCGTATACTCTCATTTTTCAATTACTTGAAAAGGGCTTTTGAAAATAGTTTTGTAAACCAAAACTTGATGATGTAACCGTTGTCTGTGCATGATCGGCTCTGATACCAGCTGTGGCGGAACCGCCCTGCTTAATCCAGACTAAGCACACTTGCCACCTCTGGCTCACAGTGCACTTAGGCCGGACTAAACCCGGTAGTCCGTCGAGCTACCCAAAGGGCACTCGATGTAACCATCGCCCGAGGATACCGACATCACACACATTCAGCCCTCGAAAGAGCCACAACAGATTACATCATCACAAACAGTTGAAGTAGAGAATAAGAGATTTAATTTACAACTCAATTGTATGAAATCAAATACATGTTCAAATATAGCGGAAGCGAATTCAGAGTATCTATATAAAGCGGAAGCGTTTTCAAAATCTCGCAGCGGAAACAATATACTTAAGTAGCCTTCATGAAGAGATGAACAAGGCGTGTAGAACCGAGCCCACCAGTACTACCACCTCCAGCACAGTTGTCCGGATGTCGACAGCACCTGTAATCCAAAAGTGGGGGCAAACCCTGAGTACTAATTACTCAGTAGGACTTAATGGACGGGGCTTGCGGCTGACGCAAAGCATGCTTACTAATCATGTGGATCCTTAGCTGTTGATTCTTAAACCAAATCATAAGATAGCAAGATTTGACAGCTGCTATTCATTATTCATGAAGATCATTTATATCATAAAGTAAGTACTTGCAGAAAGTAAAACATGAATACATGTCCCGTCCCAAGATTCACAGCGCCTCCATACCACCCCTTGGGAGTAGCCGTCTCAGGAGCGATACCACGATACGTCGGGTCAGCCCTCCCTCGACCTCTAAGCATCTCCCAAGTCCATCGACCTCCTAGCAGTGGATGGGCGACACCCTGAATAGTGTGACGGATCATACACATCCAAGCATGTTGTATAAAAAGGTGTGACTTAGTAAACAGCATGTTACAGTTATTACTACGTTGCCCCTGTGCGATATCTGGCATTCTCACACCTGGTGATCATCAGCGATTCGAATCGATTTGTTAATTCCCGGGAATAACTAAAAATGCCAAGTGATATATGCTTACTAGCCATCGCGTTCCACACATATATCCCTCATCTCCACCTGTCCCGTCCCAAGATTCACAGCGCCCCCACCTAACCCTTGGGAGTAGCCGTCTCAGGAGCGATACCACGATACGTCGGGTCAGCCCTCCATTGACCTCCAAGCACCTCCCAAGTCCATCGGCCCCCTATCAGTGGATGGGCAGCACCATGAATAGTAGGACGGGGCCGGTAAGACTTTCACCGGTCCCACGACCCGGATAAGCACTCTAGCAATGGTATGCCGATCAGCAGGCGAACAGCGAACGGGCCTTATGCGACTCGGGCGGAGTCCACCATACCTTGCCACACCATCATTTTTCTTATAATATTCCCATAACTCCGCCCGGTCTCTATTTAACATCAGCAATAATAATCATAAATTGTGTCATAGTAAGATTTCTGAGGTTTGTAAAATCACCTACGCGACGAGTGACTCCATTCACTCGTATCTACTCGTACCTAGCAATTCTAGGCACTCGTCCTACGAACTCTATGTATAGGTGCTAGGGCCAGGGCGGCCAGGAAGTCTAATGCAGTTGGTTTCAAACAACTCCTAATGCATATGCGTAATCATCAAACGAGAGTTGTATTTGCTGGGAGAAATCATGGTCCTGCCTACCTTTGATTCACCTTTAGCAAAACCAACAAACTAAGCTAATGTTAGTTTGCCGGGTTGTGAGGCTTTGCCCCAGGCAACCCCTTGATCCCTTGGACAACTCCTCCGTCCAAACACGACTGATGGGCTCTCAAGGTCGTGAGTGGGTCTTAGTTGGTCTTTTGGATCACCGTTGGTTGAAGTAGTTCCACGCGCTTGTTTCTAGATCACGTACCTGTAATAAGCGCCACTATATGGATGACATGCGTGATGATGCAAGGAATAGGATGCATGAATGTCACGCACACACGATAAACAGTCATTGCATGGTTAGACAAAAAAGTGATTGACAATCATTTAAACAAGGTCACCCTGGTGGACATAAAGCTAGCATAACCCATATAATTAGAGACACGCAATACAACATTCGGACTAATGCATGAGCAAGATATCAAATTAGATTGTTCGTTATCATTTCATGTGTAAGCAAAACGTCACACAAGTATATGACTACACATGTAGTGACTTACTATACCATTCTCCTAGCATGAGTAACAGTAATACATTCATGAACTGATAACAAGCATATCCAATCACATGGCTAGCTAGTAAGTCATTTATCGTAAAGAAACCATGTTGGGTACTACGGGGATGGAACCACACAATGATATCGCAAGGTTAAAACATTATTCGGTGTTTTGTTTGGAATAAGTTATTTAACATGAAGAGATTACTTCATGCACACATGGGGAACATTTACTATTGATGTCACACACTTCGGTTATCTTATGGATTAAGGCCCTATATTAACCTTAAGTGTGTTACACAGTAAACGAATTAACCCCTCAATCAAGTGTGGCATAAACAACAATAGATAGCTTGTAGCTAGACATCAACTCTCATGTATAATGATAGCAAATGCAAATTAACACCGACTGTTATAATTAAACATCATATGCCTACTTTATGAATAAGAAGCATTACTTGTGCTCCTATAGTTAGACAACTCTAAACGAGCTCAGATTTTTATGACATGTAGACTTATACTCCATTAGGCTACTGTCAAAGTTTTAGGACAATTGGAGTTATAATTATTTTATTAAAATTACAACACATTCTCAGCCCTACACATTGCCAGAATTTTCATAAATTATAGGAATGATTCCTGAAGGTGAAATTTCACCAGTGGGCTATACTTGGTATGAACTGTATGTACAAAAATTTGCAAGTTAAAACTCCCAAGTTTGACAGGACATCTATTTTCCGTATATTATCCCTAGGTGAATTTAAGATGCGCATATGAACAGTGTGAATGGCCCTCTAGCATATACTTTCTGGACTCCATGCATCAATCTCAGGCTACCATCTTTTCCAGAGAATTTTCCTAGCCATTTATGACCACTTTTTCTACTTATCATTTCCATCATGCACCATTTTATCATTTTCAAATCACCATTAAAACTTAACATGCACGACTTCATATTTCACCAGTGGGGTACTTATACTATCCAAAGTATATGAAAAATGCTAGAGAGTCAATTTGAGCACATTCTATGTAATCTCTAACTTCTATGTTACATAAATGCACATAACACATGTATAAGGGTAAAAGGGTAATTAAACAGTAAGTGCTAGGGCTACAAAAATTCACATAATGTTATAATGCCACAAGAAAGCTACTGTCCAAGTTTCATGGCCTTCGGAGTCCATTTAGGTCACTTTTGTCATTTATCCTATTTAATCATGCATGCAACAAACTAGGGGCAAAACAGACTTTTCACACATCCACATCATACCTATCTTGTAGATCTCTTCAAGAGGAGTCCATAGCCACTGAGTTTGTCCATTTTGGATTTTTCTTTGAATTGTTATGATTTTCCAAAGTTTACATATTTAGAAAAAGAAAAACATACAAAACAGGGAGCTAAACGAAATTAACCATATACTTCAGGGGCTAGCAAACAAAGGTCTATAGACTCTGTCAACAGCGCACTAATTCAACATATATATAGGGTTAGATCTGCAAAAATTCAAAGGCTTGGATTAAAACGTGAACCGCCAGTAGATCTAGGGTCTAACCTGCAAGTTTTGCAAGACACAGTGAATAGTCAAATAGTATGCAGAAAAGGGAGGGGCTTTAATGCAAAGTGTCGCTTTTCTTCTACCTCCGGCCAGGGGGAGAGCAGGGCGCGGAGGCCGGCGTTTCCGCGCCCGCGCCGGCGCGTGGGGGCCCGGTCTTGAAGCCGAGTTGGTGTGGGAAGGCGTTCCCCGTCGCGGGCTTCCGTTTCCTCTAGACCTCGTCGCCGGAGGTGGAGAGGAGGAGCGGTGCGGTGGGGTGAACCGGCGATGGCCATGGCGGTCGATGGTTGGCGGCGCGACGTCGATCCAGCGGGGGAGGGGCGTTACGGCGGAGTTGGATGGCGCGTCAGCTGCGCGGTTGGATGGCGGGGCCGTTTATGGCGGAGAGAGGGTGCGGGAGGGCACGACGGTGGCTGCCCACGGTGAGGCCGTGGCGCGGCGCGGCCATGGCAGGTGGCGCCATTGGGGAAGGGGCTAGGGCCGATGGCGGCGGCCGTGGCGCGTCGGGGAAGGTGGAGTGGGGTGAGGCGAGCGCGGCGAAGGCGGTCTGGTGGCAACAGGAGGCGTCGGTGGTGGCTCTCCACGGTGAGGCCGACGGCGCGGAGCTCGCCATGGCGGCTCCCATACCGGGACTAGGGCGAAGGAGGGCAGGAGGACGCCGAGAAGCAGCAGGGTGGTGGAGGAGCTTGGGATCGGTGCGGGGCTCAAGGTAGTTGGCCGAGGGAAGGCTTGAGGGGGCACGGCGCGAGCTCGCGCTCTGGCCGACGCCAATGGCGTCCGTGCGCTCTGTGTTACGGGGAAGAGAGCGGAGACAAAGCGAGAGAGAGAGCGAGGGCGAGTGGAGGAGTTCGGGGTGAGCGCAGGAGCCGGGATCCCGTCCAGGTGCGGGCGCGGTCTCGGCCTCACCCCTGAGCCGGTGGCCGTGGCGCGGGCGTGGGCAGGGCGTGCCTGCCGCGTGCACGCAGGGGAGAGGGGAGGAAGGAGATGGCGCGGTGGATGGACCAAGTCCGTAGACCAGGGGCCAATGACAGGTGGGGCCGGGTAACGGGATGGAGAGATGGTCTATGGACCAAGTCTGCGGAGGCCAAATGGGAGTGGGGCCCACGGTGATGTCATCATCCAAGCCTGGGCGGGAATCCGACATGCGGGGCCCGCGTGACATAGACTCAGCGAAAAAAAGGAAATTCCCGAAAAAGAAAAACGGCTGTTTGACCAGGGAAGTAGTTTCTGAATTTCGCCTATTTGAGGACCTATTTGGCCGATTTTGATGAAACTCAAAATACAAGAAGTGTTCAAAATTTGTTGATCTACAACTTTGTTATAACCATTACTACTAAGTTCTGTTGAAGTTTTTGGTTTAAATTTGAATTGGACTGCTGACCCCTGTTTGACCAACAGAACACATCAATTTAGAAATTCTAAAAGTCTATTTTCTAGACAATTTCACAAAATAAGTTTTATACCAATGTTGTTCAGAATTTCAAGATCTACAACTTTCTCAATATAACCCTTTCAAGATTATGGCTGTAAGATGAAAGAAATTTGAATTTACTCCACAGGTCAGGTTTGGACAGATTTCATGTATTGATAGAAAAGGACCCCAAACACCATTCAAATCCTAGTGCATGTCAACACTCCAATTACCAAAGTTGTTCCTAATAGAATTACCTACAAGTTTGGTATATAAAGTCTGGCTTGGATCACCATATATTTTGGATTACAAGCACAAACATTGTTGAGCGTTTGGTAAAACTGCAGCTTTATTTTAAGTAGAGTCTTTCTTGTTCCCAACTTTTGGAGTATCAAATGAAGTCCAACCACTTCCACAATAGGTGCATTTGAAAGGTGATAAGTTTAATTCCATTTCATAGAAAGGGATAATTTGAAGTTGTATGGTGAAATCAAAAGTAATTTCCGCTTCAAGTTTGGGAAAAACTGAAAAATCCATACTTGGGAAATTTCTGAGTGTGGATTGACTTGGGCTGATTCTAAGAGGCATTTGAGCTAACTTTGAAATAAATAGGTGACAGTTTCAAGCCATGCTTAGTGTGGCAATAGGATAGTCCATAACATGTACAACAAGTTTGTCAACGGAGTTGAGCTCGGGTACTTAATGAATTTGAAAGCTTTATTAGGATTCAAGTTTGCTCACGATCACCCTTGCTATCCTCGGAAGAAGTGTTGGTTGGATTCGGTTTGATCTTTTAAACCTCTTGTCTTTAGCTTTTTGAACATTGTCCAACAGAAAGGTCTAGGGTTACTTTCCTTATCCGAGGTTTGGCATTTGGAGTTGAGCTCAAAAGCATGTGAGTGTTGACTTATTCAACCACGAAATGTGTGGTCTTGTATCTTGTGTAGAAAATTTTGATTTAGTGGCTCCTCCACGTGTTTCTTGTTAATCACTAAGCATGATTAAGCCTTAATCCATCGTTAGCCTTCATCTAACCGTGTGTTTACGGCTTCTGAGATGCCAGGGGCATCACAATGGCCGCTCAATGCTAACGTGGCCGATCAAAACGGGTCTAGGTGCCAAAAGTAACATGTTTTGTAAGTTGAAGTGTCCGGTTTGAATAAAATAACAATTGGATGTTAAAGTTGGAGAGGCCTGATAGTTAAGGGGTCAAAATGGACTTGATCCTAATAGTAAATATGGGTAATTTTGGCACAAGTTTTGCTAGTTATTTCATATTGTAATGCAAACTATCACTAGTAATTTATATATAAATTCAGGAGTTATTTTGTATTTTTTGCATAATAGCGGATTTGAGCACTTTTTCATACAGCCATTAAGATTACAGTTTACCGAATTGATAATCAAGGAATATATATGTCATGCCTTTTTATCTCTACCTAAATTTAAAGCAAATGAGGTTTTTCGGTTCGTCCTGACATGTGGGACCTGCAGAATGTAGGATCGAGACATGCGACTAAATGGGGGTGAATAGGAGAACTTAAAAACTCAAACTCACGAACCCCCGGTGCAGACTGACAACTACTTCACACAACAAACGCTAGACACCGTCCTCTGAAAGAAAACGTGTCTAGCAGCACTTGGTGTCGCCCACTGAACGGATACACACCAAGCGAGCAGAAGCACAAGACTCAACGATCACGAGATCGCAAGTCAAGCGAAACAATGACTCATGCACTAGCGTCTTGTTCACCACTCAATGCACCGAAATGCGTCTTACTGGTTCACAGCAACTTAAAAGTATGGACAGCAATAAGAAATACTAAAAGCGAGATCGAAGCAAAAGCCGCGCAGCGAAAACCCCAACGAAAATGCTCACAACCACCTTACAGGCTACTGCCGGATTGTCCGGTAGCGATCACTGGACTGTCCGGTAGAACCGGATGGTCCGGTGACTGAGCCGGATGGTCCAGTAGCAGCGGGGCTGGAAACCCAACGCCGGACTGTCCGATGGCCTGCGCCGGACTGTCTGGTGACGCCAGATAGTCCGGTAGCAAAGCCGGACTGTCCGGTGGGGTCTGGAACTTGAGCCTCTCAAACCCTAAACTTGATCAAACCTTGTCGAATCTTCACGAAATTTGACATAGGCTATCTGAGCACTATTCCAAAGCTATTTCCAAAAGATCAACTCAAAATGATCACGGGATTAGCGGAAATTTCAGATCTCGTGAAGAGGCAAGGCTTAGGCAAGAAAAGGAGAAAACTCAAATTCGACTCGCTCGTGGCAAACCTGTAGGTTTGTGATGCACTAGGGCATAATCTCCACGTCCTTACAAGTCCAAAACACCGACAAAAGAAAGGATTCACCCATGGCCAAAGCAAACACCCAAAAGCTAAGGATTGAACCCAAAAAACAATCTAGAAAGGGGAGAAGAAGAGGGCTGTACACATGAGCTCGAATTTTTGCTGAAACCTTGATGGATTAATCATGAAATTGAGTTCATACAAAGTTCCTATGGCCTACCACCCTTCATCCTTCCCTCTTGTGAGAAGAACACTAGCCAGTGGACTCAAATCCTAACCCTAATACTCTCTCTTCTCTCTTAGACACATGGCTGTATGGAAATAAAGCTTAGGGTTTTCTAATAGTGGGAGAGTCACCAAATGATCAGCCACTTAGCTATTTATAACCCTAGGCCTAACGACACATTTAACACTAAGACCCTTACTCTATAATGCCTGAAAAGGGTTCAAATGCAAAAGATACAATCGGACGACTACGATGACGATTTGATCTTCTTCTTCTCCACGCCTCGCTTGGATGTACGCCACGTAGCCAGTAGTCCAGAAACTTCCCCCGGTTTTGAAGTAAGGAACCGAAAAACTTTATTCTGCGGGTTTTCTGGGCCGGGTCTTAACCCAATCTTCTATCTTGGCGAGTCGGAGCCCAACCTACCAAATCATGTGAACTTGGGTGGCGGTTTTGAGCCGAAGCCGCCGAAGCCTCTCTCGCACGTCTTTGCACCATACACTCGGGTTGGAGCACCACGGTGGCACGCAGCTTCTCCAGTCCATCGGAGTCGCCTCACGGTCCATCGGAGGATTTACACCACCGTTGCCGAACCGCCCCTCCGTATACCGAGCTCCTATGGCTGACCGACGCCGAGCATTGCCTCCGATCCGTTGAAGAGCATTTGTCTCAGTCCATCGAGGTCTTTATCATCTACCTCCAGTCCATCAGAGGAATTGAGCTCGTTAACAATCACATCACACAAAAAAACAATGAAACCGATCCATTGGCGCTTACAGAACCAAGATTCTTGTCTTAAGTTTTTTCTAGTCGTGGGGAGAGTCCGATACGCACACGATATAACTGAATTGCAGCGCTTCCTGAGATCTTGCAGTCGTACGATCACGTCGACCGAACCCACATCCACCACGTGCCCCATCCAGACAGTCCATAGGCTGATCGAAAAACCATCGTCAGTTTCTGTCGCGTACAGATACTCCACAGTCCACAGGCAGCATAGTGTAATTTCTCTCTCCTCCCGGACAATGCCACTATGCACTAGCTGGACAGCGCATTTCGATCAACGGTGCTTTTCACTTTTGCATGCATGCACGGATTCTTGGGTTTTCCAAAAATATATTTTCATTGCCACATCCAGGTCATCCATGATTTTCATGATTAAAAGTTGCAGACACGTCTCCATCCTTCTCACTCACGGAAGAGAAAAAAAGAAAGGTGATACCATTTTCAGCAGAATGCCTATCCACATTTACTACTGTTCCAACCATCTCTCACTCGGTCCACAATAGGGGTGTCGTTCAGCGCTACAGTGTCATTTTATACTGTAGGTAGCCCATATAGACAACCCGCTCGAGAAGTCTGAAGTTAGGTTTTGAAGGAGCCATTGCCACTTCCAGATTTTGATCGGATTCAAAATTGCTGTCAACGTCATATCTTCATCCAACCGGGAAGATTGCCTTGTGATTCATATGTGATACCACCCTGATTCATAAATTAACCTTGATAAATTAATGTTGTATCCAAAATAAAAGAAATGTGATCAACCAGACAAACATATGTTACCTGTGATTTTAACTAAGGTAGCATACATAAAGAAATAATCAAATTAATTGTGCTACAATAGATGAAATACGAAAATAAACGCTCTGGTTGCATTCTACCTTTGTTTTGGGCATTCTACACATCAACGGATAGCTAAGAAGATAAAATTTCCACACAACTAACAACACTACAAAATTTGCTCGAAGTCGATGAAAATCGTTGAAACAAGGTTACATCACAAAGAGAAGAATGTTTTTTTTCGGCAAAGGTTTGGTGTGTCACTCCATACTATTTATATGTCTACCTCTATCACAGTTCATTATGACTTTTGAAACACAATATAATCAAAACATATTGTTATACATTAAAATTAGAAAAACACATTAAACCCACACAATGAGAAAGTATGGTGATACATCGCTCAACGCAAGGGCATATGCACAACTTACAGTTAGGTTATACCCATAGCAAAGCACGTGCATTTTTGCTAGTTATTATAAATACTGTAAGATTTTTTTTATATTATCTTCTCTTCACCGTGCCTCGTAAAGATTAACATGAAGCCTTCCAAAGAGGTCATTAGTAGCAATAAGACATGAGAGAACAAAGTTAGATAAATTTCTTGACCATGATGTGGCCGATGAAATTTAGTTAGATTCTGTCAGCTACCCAAAAAGGGTCAAATTGTATTATGGTCCTCGAAAATGTTCAAGTTTGCGGTGATTAGCATTGACGTTGACCAAGGCCGATTGGTTTCAGCTAGGGGTGTAAATAGTCTAGATATTATCTATTTCTATTCGACTATGAATCCGTTTAGAAGAGTTAAGATCCGATCCATCTCCGAATCCGAATTTTAAGTATTTGATCTGTATCTGTATCCGAACACAAAGTTAGATAAATATGATGTCAATTATATCCGATCCGATTACACCTCTAGCTTCAGCATTGATCCAAAGACTCGAACAATGCGATGCCATTCTATTAAAGAAAACAAGAAGCCACGTCGATTACCGCGTCAATAGAGATTGAGGACCTAGATTGATGCCATGTTAGGCTGACCCCAATGGAGAGCCCTATATGGGTTCCTCAAAACACTGTTTTGCACTGTTTAACACCGTAGACAGAGAGAAGAGTAGTTGGAATAGTGTTTTGAGGAAGAGGATGAGGAGCCCCATTGGGGTCAGCCTTACAGTCTACGCGCAAGAGCTGGTTTCGAACGTTCAGCGCCGTCTCCGTTTGACTATGTTCTCAACTTCCCCTATTCCGATCCCGAACATGGGCCTGAGTTCATTTCTAGCTGCGCGTCAACCCCTTAATAGGTACACCATTATGTGCATTTGTTTATGGAAGCGATTGTTTCTAGATGGAAGTTAGCACATGCATGTATGCAGGACCAGGTTGTCACAAGCTTAAACGCGAACAAGTCTGCGCCCGTAGGAAGCATTGTACCCCTATAAATATAGGGAGTTTCCATAGCAATGGCATCCATATCCAGTAGTCATTCCATCGTGGAGTACTAGATTACTAAGCAAGTAGCCAAACATTCTTGCTGCAATTGTTGGATCCCATGGCTACTGTCAGGTCTCCTGTAGCGCTACTGCTACCTTTGGCAATCCTGCTCCTCGCGGGCAGCTCGCCGGCCGTCGCTCAGCTGGAGGTCGGCTACTACAGCAAGACATGCCCGAACGTCGAGGTGATTGTCCGCGAGGAGATCGAGAAGATCATGTCCGTGGCACCCAGCCTCGCTGGCCCCCTCCTCAGGCTTCATTTCCACGATTGCTTCGTCAGGGTATGTCGCGTGCACTTTTCTGTTTCTCAGTGTGATCTGTGTTACTCTGTACAATAGGCAATTCACATGAATACATGATGGAGTAGGACACTGATACAAACCAATGCAATGCATGCAACTCAACACTGCAGGGCTGTGACGCCTCTGTCCTGCTCAACGCCACCGGCAGCAACCTGGCAGAGAAGGACGCCGAGCCGAACAGGAGTCTGCGAGGCTTCGGTTCCGTGGACAAGGTTAAGGCTAAGCTCGAGGCCGCCTGCCCTAACACTGTCTCCTGCGCCGACGTCCTCACCCTCATGGCCCGCGATGCCGTCGTCCTGGCCAAGGGCCCCTTCTGGCCCGTCGCACTGGGGCGGCGAGACGGCAGCGTGTCCAGCGCCACGGAGGCCGCTGACCAGCTGCCTCCGGCCTACGGAGACATCCCTCTCCTCACCAAGATCTTCGTTTCAAAGGGCCTCGACCTCAAGGACCTCGTCGTCCTCTCCGGCGCTCACACGCTCGGCACGGCGCACTGCCCGTCCTACGCTGGCCGCCTCTACAACTTCAGCAGCGCCTACAACTCTGACCCGTCCCTCGACAGCGAGTACGCCGACAAGCTCAGGATGCGCTGCAAGAGCGCCAACGACAAGGCCATGCTCTCCGAGATGGACCCCGGCAGCTACAAGACCTTCGACACGGGCTACTACCGCCACGTTGCCAAGCGGAGGGGTCTCTTCCAGTCAGACGCGGCGCTATTAACCGATGCCACCACCAGGGACTACGTCCAGCGCATCGCCACCGGCAAGTTCGACGACGTCTTCTTCAAGGACTTCAGTGAGTCCATGATCAGGATGGGCAACGTCGGCGTGCTCACCGGTGCTCAGGGAGAGATCAGGAAGAAGTGCTATATTGTGAACTAGACTTAATAATTGTTCTTAATAGCTTGCGCGTTAACTTGATTATTGATTCTTCATTGTAACTTCATGAGTTTTGTAAATCGAATTGCGTGTGTAATCAGCATTGTAAATTGATTATTGATTCTTCAATGTAAATGATCAAGCGTTTTAGAAATTATGTGAACAGCAACTTTATTATGATGCCATTCCTCATCATGCAGCCTACTTTCTTGTTGTTGCCTCTTAGTGACCAAGGCTAAAACCAACAAACCAACAGTTCCCACGTATATATCCCCTAAAATTAAATGCGGTGCTGTTACGGTACTGTTCTGCACCGTACACAGAGTGATGGTTGAAATAGTGATAGGGAATGAGAAGATAGGGGACCTGTTGGTTTCAGCCTAAAGGAACCCAAAGCTTTGCCACTACAGGAAAGAAGACAATTTTCGTCGGCCGAAAACCGATGAAAACAAGCCAAAAACCGACGAAAACAGCTATTTTCGCAGGTTTTTCCTATTTTTTCGTTGGTTTTCAGCCGACGAAATGTATTTGACAAAAATTGAACTTTTTTCGTCAGCCGCCGATGAAAAAAAAAACTGGTTTTCATTGGCCAGAGCTGGCCGACAAAAATTGTTGGTCACTACTGGAAAAGTGGCATTTAGCGTCGGTTCGTAACCCCCCTATAGCACCGAAAACCATACCGACACTACTGAAGCGACACTAAAGACTCAGAGCATCAGCATCGGTTGTTGCGGAACGAAGGCAAGAACCGTACTAAGGCTTACCCAGCCCAGGCTAGCTTCGACGCTCGGTGGGCCCTCACGTAGCACCAGTTCTGGTAACCATCTGGTACTAAAGTCCTAGCACCGCACGTGAGCCCGCCCTCCTTCTTGCACTGGGTTGTATCACCCACCGGTACTAAATCTATGGCGGCAACGTGCGTGCTCCAACACTTTTAGTACTGGAGTTATTTCTCACCCGGTACTAAAATTATGCCTCCACGTGTCCTCTTACACTCTCTTAGTGCCGGTGTTATTGTAACCGTTATTAAAGTGATGGCCCCCACGTGTCCACTGGCACTCTTTTTAGTACCGTGTTGTATCCTTGCCTGATCCTAAAATGATGAAAATCACATTTTGATTAATTATTTATATATGCTGTTATACTGGTAGTACATATTGCATAATAATAGTATTATTGCATAATAATAGCAGATGCACACGATAATAATAACTTTATTGCATAATAGTAACGCTGCACTTATTACATAAGAAACTATAACATGATACAAAAATGTCATATACATCACTATAATTTGGAAAAAAAACACTTATAGCCCAAGCCACTGGTCTGGATAATGGTCAGAAATCCAAATGATATTCATCTGGTGGACAGTAAAACTCTCCTGTTTTGCTTAAAATGGAGTCAACAATAAATCCAATCAATTGTTCTTGGACTTCACGGATTCTTTTAGACGGGAGGACCTTACCTCTCAAATTCAGTACCTATAGTTTTAAAAATGTATATGAATATACTAAAACATTAGTGAACAAAAAGTATTTACTGAATGTGTACTTGTTAACGTACTTTGATGTCTCGAACAACTGATGGCAAGCGAACAAAAGTTTCCATGAACGCAGACATAGTAACCACAGTGGTTGATGCCCTGTGGTTGTTTATAACACTAGAAGAAAAAAGATATTAGAGATAATCCATATGCATAAAACAGGAAAACGATGTCGTGCAAGTGGAACATACCAGAAAGGTTTCATCAACTAGTAGCTTTCGTTGTAGTTTTGAGGTCGGGGGTTGCGCCACAATAAAGCACTCTTCCCATACTCTGTGCATGTAATGGTTGATCAGATGGTAGAAAAATTTAATGGTGACTGAAGTAAAGTGGAATGGCCTAAATTATCTGTGAAGCATTGATATGATTTCTGCGTACTCTTTTGTTGCCTTTCTCATCGAGTCCATTATAGTGATTTTTCCCTCTTTGACTGCGAGTAGAATTAGTATCCAATGGAACCTGCATATATATATACAAGCAGCAACATTAAATTATTAAGTGCAACAGTGTAAAAGAAAGTGGTATGTGACAGTAAGCACTCACTTAAAGCGATAAGGTAAAAGAAAGTAAGATTTAGAAACTTGCTCCCTGATCATCCCCACCAATTCAATATAAGTAGCATCAAAATCTCAATCTACATTGTCCTTGTTCACTAGCTCATGGTCGATGAAGCCCAACTCCCTAATCTTATTCTTCCGGCACTTTTGCATCTGCATTCTGCATACATCAACAAGACGACGAGACAAGCGTATTAATTATTAAAAGCAAATCACAGCAAATGTGTGTGCCTTGAGTCTATCGAGTTGTAAAAAAACTTACACAGTCCACACGCTCATTAGCGTTATGTCCAAAGCGTCTTGCTGGTAAACATCATATGTATTCTTGAAGTCTAACCAAATCCTGTTATCATTGTGGCAGTAGTAGTCGCCTTTGACACAGGCAGAAAAAGTAATAGTGCCTTGGGATGAGGCCTTCATGTAGTACTTATGGAATCGACGCATTTTATTTGGTAGGGCATTTAACTCATGTTGGGTTTGTACTAGAGGTTTTCCCAATTCATATTTCTGTCGCGGCACAAAGTTTTTATTCTTTCTGAGCAATTTCCCTTCCTCGTGGAGCTCCTCAGCTGTAATGCCTGCTTCCTTCAAAAAATGATTGTTCGTCTACGTTACCTTCTACTAAATTCACTGAATTGAGGAACCCCTCCTTTGAAACGCCTGCTTCCTTCCAAAATTCTTCTTCGCCGTCTTCTGATGGCATCATCTACTCATGATATTTCTGCTCGCCGAGCTGTGGCACTTGTCTTTTCTTTGCCGCTGCCTTAGACATATCTGTTTACTTGATTTGGAGTTTTTGGTTGGGGGAGGGCTCGGGCTTGAAGGAGGGTCGTTGGCATGGCTCTTGGGTGGGGGAGCGCTTGGTCTTGGTGATCCACCCTCGGCTATTATTGTTGATTGAGCAGTGGTTGTTCTCCCATCGCGGTTTTCTAGCAGCAATTTAATGTAGGCCTTTAACCATAGAATCCTTCCGTGGACAACCTCTTTTAGCGTCCTTTCATCGTCGCCTCCTTTCTGATCGAGCTCCAGGTCCTCATAACTAGATACAACTTGCTCCACTATGACAGTAGAGTACCCAGGTGGAATATCAGAGCAGTGGAACTTTTGTTCTGGTACCACCGGTAAAGCCACACCATGCGCTACGGCTGTGGATAGGTTCCGCATGGGTATATGTAGCTCACATGGGCAATGGTGCTTGAGGTCATCGACCGGGTAACGTTTTTCATCCTCCGGTGGTCTTGGATCCTGCACCGGTCGTTGAGCCTCCGGCGATGGTTGTTGACCCTGCACTGGTCATTGAGCCTCCTCCGCCATTTGTTGAGCCTCCTCCTGGTCATCGCTCTGACCAAGGATCAGCTGTGGGGAGGCGACGCTACTCTTTTTGTAGGAGGCAATTGTGTCGGCATGAGGCCCTGTCTGCGGTGCAGTGTTAATACCATTTTGTGCCAATATTTGGCGAAGAAATGCCATATCCTCTGTGACGCCATCTAATTTTCCCTCTAAGCTACGGATCTTCACATCTGCCTCGCTCAAGGTTCTCCGCTTTCTACATGATCCCCTGTCCTCTGAAAACCCAACCTTCCACGTCACATTGCCGAGTCCTTTTGTTCAACCAGGGTGCTCTCTATTCTCTAGGGCCCATGTCATCTCGTCTTTTTCTCTTTCAGGAACGAATTCTCTCTTGGAGGACTTATCGATGGCCTCGACAAGCCTTTCTGCTGCCCACTTTATTTTGTAACTAAAGATCAGAGTCCCATCACTTGACAAACTTCCCCTGTATCCATAATACCAACATTTGGAGCGTCGGAGCCAATTGGCTGTAGGTAGGTTGACCCCTCGTTGTTCGAGTTCTGCTTCCATCTTCTTCCATTTTGGAATAGACCTTCTATAACCACCGGGACCCATTTTATGATTGTACTTTCTTTTCTTTGAAATTCATGAATTTTGTTCGGAACATGCCTTGGCCGCCTCGAATTCCTTGTACTGTACGAACAATTCCCAATCGGCTCTTAACTTTGGGTATTTTCTAAAGTCTGGTGCCTGGCCATGATTCACATAATTGGCCCACATTTTTGTCTTGAAGGTTTGGAGGAGAATTGCCATCTTCTTTAGGGCCCATTGCTTCACCATCTGTTCAGTTCCTTCAGATAACGTGAACTTATTTGACAATTCTCTCCATAGTAATTCTTTCTGAGCTTTGGGGATCGATTGAGGGACCACAGATTCTTCATGATCACCTTCAGATTGAGCTTGCTTTTTGTCTGCTTTTTTCCAAGCCGGGATGCTTATGGGGATGTTCTCCCTAACTATAATGCCGCAATAGTTCACAAATTTGGTGGCGGCTTTAACGGGCTGTAGAGGTTGTCCATCGTCTCCCACGTGTGTGATTGTGTATCTCTCCTCAAAGTTTTCTTTCTTTGTAGGGCCCTGAGGCCTCTTATTTTTCTTTGGTGGGATGGGCATTATCCTCCCTATCGGATTCAGCCTCGGCATTTTCAATGTTTAGGTAAGAATCAGCCTCCTCGCCCTGCTGCGCACCGATCTCTTCCGTCCCCTCTCTAATCATTAATTCCAAAAACTCGTTCTCTTGCTCATCACGCAACATCTTAGCTAATATGTGAACCAACAAATGTTTTTAATTGCTCATTGATGTATGTTTCATAGAACCATGGAAATAGACAGAATGTAAACTATAATTGTAATTCTCTGTTTGATTTGCTCCAAAATGTAAACATATTATAAGTCGGAGAGAATACTCACTGACGACAGAGAGGACAGGGGGCGCTGTGGCGGGGTCGCGGTGACGGATCCGGACCGGGGTCGGGGAAGAGCTGCAATATCCGGAGTCGTCAGCCATGGTGTCGATGACGGCAGCAGGGAGAGGCGGCGGCGATGGCGGCGTAGGAGGCGATGGTGGAGCAATTCCGGTGGCGAAGACTGCTCTGCTACGGGCTGAAACGATGACGGAGTTTATTTACGTGTAGAACTTGAGCGCCGGGCCTTGTGAAACCACGGTGCTAAAACGCCTTTAGTACCGGGGGATACAAATCCCCGGTACTAAAGATGTGCACAGGACATCGAAAAAAATGTCGTAAAGGTATCCATTAATACCGGGCCTAGAATGTCACCGATAGTAGTTTTTTTTCGCACCCAGTTTTTTGGTCCATTTTGTTACCACCTGATGCTAAATACGATTTATTTTGGTAACTCTCGCCCTCGGCAGTATTTAGGATTAAATAATACTTAGGTTTGTTTGCCGTCTTAATATTAAAATGCAAAATAAAATCTCGCCATTACATTAATATATATTGCGCACTTGAAGACTACTGATACAACTTTATTTAATAATCCCTTCATTATGATCGCTAAGCATGTATGGAGCCTCTTCATTATTTAACAGGATGCGTGCAGTGTGTCAACCTCTATTTTGAAAGGTGGAGCAATTTTAAGAAAACTCAACACCAGGCATCAAGAATCAATGAAGAAATTGTTAAAAACTGGAGTAAATAAATTACAAGACGCAACAAAAACAAAACACATTGCTTGTACAGAATAACATTAATTAGGAAACACAAGAATTTCACCACAATTATTGAAACAACACAACTTGGATTGGACGGGCATACATAATATGAAATTTGTTTGAAAGCGTCATTAGCTAGGATCCAAATCAATACAGATAACAACATTATCCAAATACACATAACAACATTATCCAACCACTAAACAAAGTTTATTACACATCTAACATAAATTAGGACCAAACTTCATCGATCACGACTGCTGAATGTGGCAGGGAATAATGCGGCCCATGCTCCTGCAAGGAATCTGAGCAAACGTGTCACAACCATAACGGTGCTAAATGACACTAGCCACTTTGTAGAAAACAAACTCAAAAGGCATCATGTCTTCTTTTTCAACCTTGAAAATTTTTTCACACAGGAAATCCACCTCATCAACAGTAGGGGACAGACAATAAATAACAACTGATGCATCATCAAAGGTTAACTTGAATTGAAAAGCACGGTGAGCTCAACAAGTGTCGCGGATGCACCTAGAAACAGACATCACGTCCTTCTGATCACGAGTGGTAGTTCTATCAGTAGGTACAGCTACAAGCAGCCTCGACTACTCGCCAACTTGGATGCCAAAATATTGGAGCGTGAATGTTGAAACAGGCTCATCTTCCAGCACGTACCTTCAGATCAGAAGATACAAAGTGTTCATAATATCAAAAGTAACAAAGATTCTACAAACAACGTTGCAATGTACACAGTGAACATGAGATGCAATGTACATATACAAAATATAACAAGTTCATAAAACATTACATCTCTGAGTTCCAATCCTATATATTGATGAATAACAACATATGTGTCACATATAAAATATCAAAATATAATATCAGATCTATGAGTTCCCCATCTTTAATTAATACACAAGTATTGAACACCCAGTAGAAAAAAACTAACAAATATAATATCAAAATAGATAAAATATCTCAGTACACATACCTACTGATGACAAGTTCAAAGTAGGTATCATTCTCCGGTATGCGCCTTGTCAACTTTCCAACACAAACGAGTTTTAATGTTGCAACTCCAACATCAAAACATAGTGTCACGCATCAAACCACACTCAGTAGCATCAGGCGTCGCAAAGAATACAGACTCACTGACATCAACCCTGATTTTAGAACGTTGGTTCACAGTCCGAGCAACTTTCAAAACCATATCACACCTTCTTTTTACTTAGAAAAAATCGCTGAAGTCTCACATCGGACCACCGTGCGGGCGCCCTGCCCATATCACTGCCAATGGGCTAGATCTCCGTTCATGTGTGTCCTCCTCTATTGTGCTTAATTCAGGCTGATCGGTACGGTGTGGTCTAAAGACATTTTTCCTCCTGCAGTCAATGAATACCTCTTAAACCCTAACTAGTTCCAAACATTTTTCTTTTCACATTTATTGCTAACTCAAACCAAACCAAAAAAAAAAAAGATTTCTAATAGTGGTGTAGAAGAAACTTTGTATCATATAGATTTTTGTTGCTCATCTTGTACAAACTTATTTATGAATTGTGTTTAGATCAGCATGTTGACGAGCTAATATTCCAGGACACACCGCTTGCTAAAGCAAAAAAAAGGAAGATGAGAGAGTGTGCCAAGGAGGCTAAATGCAGCTCCCTCTACCATGCCAAGTACCATCCCCATTGACAAGAGGACAACAGTATAACCTAGACGACGGAGGTAGCAGCAATAACCACATCGGAGGACAGTTAGTGTTGCCTCCTCTTGCACGATAAGATCATACAATAATACTTAGTGCCCATTGCCTGTTGAAAGGTTCAAGTTCATCATCAATAATCCAACTGTCAGCCCTCGAATTAAAACAGTCTGCAATAACTACCTATAGTATTGTTATTTGGCAGGGACACTCCCACATGGTTAATTTTAGACTCGTTCTCCTCAGTTGTGTGGCGTGACGATGTGTCCACGTGCACGGTGCACCCAACTGGGTTTGTCTTTCCTTGTAACTGTTTACGTACGTCGTTCCGGACACAAGACGCATGGCGTCTGAATTAATGACGTGATGATCACACTTAACCGAATGAGTAGACCAGAGAATCGGTCCGTCGCCACGAATCATTTCCTATGTGTAATTATATATTACTCTCTCCAATCTTGAATATTTATCATGGTTAATAACTTATTTATACATCTTTAATTATTCATTTTGTTTAAAATATACACAAATTAACATATAAAATTACATTTCATACATGAATCATAACAAAATGAATGATTTTTTTTTTTTGAAAATGGAAAATTCCGGCCTCTGCAGCCGCACACAACCAAACAAAATGAATGATAACTTATGATTTTGAAATGAGATGAATGGTTAAATTTGTGAAAATTAAAACTCAATCGCTACGCATATTTAAGAATGGAGGGAGTAATTACTATGTCATCACTGGTCATCATTCATTCGAATGTACGTAACGGCAGCCAGTGTGCATGAGTGCGTTGGTAATGGTAGGTTGACCTCAAGGATTTTGGCTGTGTCCAGTCGTCCCCACGTGAAATCAATCAGGCAGGCCGGTTGGGCTTAGGCCTTTTAATAATGTCATAAGAAATAGGAAATATGCATCTTATGAATCTTTAACTTGTAATAATCCTGGTCGTTGTTGTCCCAATTATCTACTATCGTCTATCTTTCAGTGTATTTATTAGCAGTGGAACCCTCATTTATACAAAAGTTATCTTCGTATACTCTTATTGCTTAACCCCACTGTTTTCTAGCTGCTATATTTTCGATTAGCGGACAAGAGTTACCAAACACTTTAACCCACATCTGATCCCCAAGGGTAAAAAAAATATTCTACACTCTAGAATAATGTTCCCGTTTAAATTCCTCTCGAGGGTGTTGACTTCATAGACTTTTACTCCTACGGGCATTAACGCATATGCTCCAAATGATGAAGTGATTTAAAGCGGCCGCATTGCTTTATTTGGATATCATTGTTCGTTGAGTTTGTACAGTGCGTGCTACTTTATGATCATCCTTGCAACTGCATCTACTTAAGATAGTTGCCGAGGATTAATTACAGCGTGTGGTGGAGAGTTGGAGACCAGATCAGAGGAGAGAACTGGTCAGTCACCGAGCTTCGTTCGTCGTCCCTCTGCGGTACAAAACGTACGACGTACGTGGCCGTGATGGCGTGCGTAACAATGATATGATACGCGCTATCGAAAAAATTGATCTTATATACGCATTCGCCGTTTGATTGTGTTACCCGTGATCATGCGAAGTACAACTGGTCTACTAGGAAGGCACACGAATTGATCGGGCGGCAGCAGGCCGCGGGAGCGAAGAATTTCTGTTCCCATGTGATACCAATCACAGCTCCCGTGGCCGGCTACTGCCTGCAGGCGGTCGTAAATCATTGGCTGCGAGCGGCAACATGCATGGCATGGCGCGGCCTCGTCTCAGCAGCTCTCAACCGATCCCACATGCATGCAAATTTGACCTAGAACCGCCGTAATAAATTAAGAATTTATTAGGATATGATGGTACTAGTATGAGCTAGGCAATGCATACAAGTGCATATATATACCATTGCAGTTTTATTTTATATACGGCGTCCTTTCTAATTGTCCTTTTTTGTAATTTTTGGGGAGATTATATTAGTTCAAATTGTCTTTTTTATATGTGCGCAAAAGTGAACATGTCACTACAAATTGATAAGTACTAGCTCCGTTCAGGCTTCATCAGAAAAACTTAAACATTTTGGAAACGAAAAGAGGTTCTTTGTGGAGGTATTTATATGGGGAAGGTGTGCATGCGAGTATATTGTATTCCATCATCACCATAACAACAACATTAGTTTCCTAAAAAACACAACAACTTAATAATGATAATTCGTGTTAGAGCACATTTAATTTATAAAATTAATCAAATAAATTATGACATTATGATAAAAAGGCATCATGCAATGCCAATAATGCTTCGTTTGTTCTTAGAGTATTTGGATATATTATATAATTAATGATAGTCTAATTAATATTTAATAATCTTATCTAAAGCATCATTGATTTGTGTTAGAGAAGGTATGGAAATGAAAGAACACAAGGGCCTTGCCTGGCTAGCCTGAATGATGCTCTGTGATTGGTGATGCCTACAAGGCAAATACCAGACCCATCAGGAGAGATAGAAACAGCAGAAGAAAATGTTCACGTGGACGGCATTCCGCCAAATGAACTATAGCCTCGTTGGCTCGTTCCGAGTTGTCTAACAATTTTTCCTCTCAATTCATGGGCGACTACTGAGAAGACGGAGAAGATAGTTAGCACATGGATGCGTACGCAGCAACAGGTTGTCACCAGGGCAACAACGTACGCAACACCGGTAGCTCCACCAGCCCACGCCAGCGCCTCTCTAGCTAGTCTCTCTATAAATACAACTGTGAGTTGCAACCACACATTCCATCCTAACTAGATCACTTCCACAAGAACATTCTTGCTATAGCCACATACATAATTACACCGTTCCAATCCATAAGCATGGAAGTCAAAACCTGTCTCCTGGTCCCTTTGGCGGCACTGCTTCTTCTCGCCGGCAGCTCGCCGGCAGCGGCCCAGCTGGAGGTCGGCTACTACAGCAAGACATGCCCGAACGTCGAGGCGATCGTCCGCGGCGAGATGGAGAAGATCATCTCCGCCGCCCCCAGCCTTGCTGGTCCACTCCTCAGGCTCCATTTCCACGACTGCTTCGTCAGGGTATGTTTAATTTATTTTCTGTATATAGTAAGAATCAACTTTCATGTTTTGATCGACGTTGTCATGCATGCATGTGTGGTGTACGAATTGCAGGGCTGTGACGCCTCCGTCCTGCTCAACTCTACCACGAGCAACACGGCCGAGAGGGACGCAGATCCGAACAAGTCCCTGCGGGGCTTCGGTTCCGTGGAGAGGGTGAAGGCCAAGCTCGAGGCCGCCTGCCCAACCACCGTCTCCTGCGCCGACGTGCTCACCCTCATGGCCCGCGACGCCGTCGTGCTGGCCAAGGGCCCCTCCTGGCCCGTCGCGCTGGGGCGGAGAGACGGCAGGGTGTCCAGCGCCGTGGAGGCGGCCGCCGACCTGCCCCCGGCCTTCGGCGACGTTCCGCTGCTCGCCAAGATCTTCGCCGCCAACGGCCTCGACCTCAAGGACCTCGCCGTCCTCTCCGGCGCGCACACGCTCGGCACGGCGCACTGCAAGTCGTACGCCGGCCGGCTCTACAACTTCAGCAGCGCCTACAGCTCTGACCCGACCCTCGACCGCGAGTACGCCGACCGGCTGAGGATGCGCTGCAAGAGCGTCAGCGACACGGTGACGCTCTCGGAGATGGACCCCGGCAGCTACAAGACCTTCGACACGAGCTACTACCGCAACGTCGCCAAGCGGAGGGGGCTCTTCCAGTCCGACGCCGCGCTCCTCGGCGACGCCACCACCAGGGACTACGTCCTCCGCGTCGCCACCGGCAGGTTCGACGACGTCTACTTCAAGGACTTCGGCGACTCCATGACCAAGATGGGTAACGTCGGCGTGCTCACCGGCGCACAGGGGGAGATCAGGAAGAAATGCTACATCGTCAACTAGACTAGCTATAGCGTTTTGAGATTTCGCGCCACCTCGCCGAGATGCTAAGCTAGTGTCGTAATATGGTACAGTGGATTATATGTCTACGATATTAAGTTAACTATTGTAATTTATTCTGGACAGTAAAACAATTCTTGTCACCGCTTATAACGTTTAAAGGAAGGTGGTTATATTATGAAAATATCACAAATGCTCCAAAGTCATGTGAGGTACTAGTACCACAAGTATATGCTGCGTGACTACTGTTTCCTTGCCAAGTTATATATTAGTATACCACATAAAAATGATAGGATTTCAAATTTAGACATTTCCGAAGATGGCAGCTCTCTCTATATATATACCCTGCCCAAGTGCCAACCATGCATTGACGAGGACAGCAGTATAGCCTATAGAGGACGAGGCTCAGAGAAAGCAACCACGCGTCCGAGGAGAGTTATAAGGCCATTCTTTGGGTTTTATCTCATTGCTATGACGCATCAACGTATTTAATGACATGACAATACAAAGGAGAGATAGAGATAATTTTATGCGAAGTTTCATCCAGATGAAATTTAGGATAAATGTGCAACGATGAAACCACACTATATACGAATGGTCTAATGTGTTGCCTGGATAATAAGATGCAATAATGTATACTTGCCGCATGCCTATTGACTGTTGAATGAAAGTTCAAGTTCATCATCAATGTGATGCAACAGCAGTGGGCCGGGGTGTGCAGCGCCATCATCCCTTGCGAATGAAAACAACAGTATGCAATAGTTACGCATACTGGTTAATATTGGACTCGGTCTCCTCCTCAGTTGCGTGGCGTGGCGTCCGTACGACATTGGGTACGACCACTTGGGTTTAGTGTTTGGCCAAAATTTCTTTGAACTTTTGCCAAATTTTGATCAAAATTCAAATGAGTACGCCCGAACAAAAACTGAAACTACTGAACCGGAGGAGGCCGCCGGTAGGGCCGAGATTCGAGAAATTTCTGCTGAAATTCCAAACCCTGTTAGGTCTACATTTGCACCCCCGGCTACTGAATGTCTTGTTGCTTGTGTCGCTCCGGCCGCAAGGCGCTAGCGTCTGAATTAATCACGAGATGATCACTTTTAACCGTATGAGGAGGAGACCAAGAATCGGTCAGGTCCGTCGTCACTGCGGCTGCTTTCCTAGCTATTACTACAATGCTAGAGGTCGCTGTTATCTGTTGATGCATGCCAAGTAACGGCAGCCCGCAAAGATGCATGAACGGACATCGGCCGTTTGTAATGCTGGCAGCTTGTTGACCTCTAAAGATTTTGGCTGTCTCCAGTCGTCCCCACGTGAAATCAATCAGGCAGACCGGCTGGGGTGGGGGAGCCTTAGCAATATAGGCTAGTATATATAGTTGAATGAATACAATCATTGGGTGCAGTGCAGCACTACAACATCCAGCAGCACATGCACATCTGACTTCATGCATGCCTGCCATCCAAACCATCCGTTGGCGATGTTAAACAGATATGGATTCGTTGTGCACATGTACGTACTCCCCTAGGACACAGGAGTTTAGCTGGATGTACGTTGTTGAGTCCGGTTCTGTTCAGTGTGGATATATATATATATATATATATATATATAGTACTCTTATATTGAAGCCGGCTGTGGAATAGATAATTCTGCGGCCAGACCCAAAACCACGCAATCAATGAGCGCTGGCCGCTGGTTGCCTGTTCCCATCCGCTTCATCCGCATCGGCTCGGCTCCACCGCATTGGCTCGCTTGGCTCCGGCACTCCGGCTCCAGTAGCCGCAGGTCGTACATACCCAGCAGAAACAAAAAAAAAAAAAAAAAAAAAAAAACAATCCCCGGTGTCGACACCGAGAGGTGACAAAGCCGCCCCCCATCACCGGCGCTCGGATCCAGTGCCCTGTCCTCGCCGGCGCCCGCATCCGGTGGCTTCCGGCGGTGGCCAAGGTGGTTCTCTCATCACTGGCGCTCGGATCCGGCGGTCCTGGTCCTCTACACCGTCATCCGCTACGAGCAGCCACGGCGACGGCCTTTCCAGCGTGCTGGGCCTGGGCGCGGGGAGGACGAGAGTGAGGCCGCCGCCGCGGGTGGGAGCGCGGCCGCCAGGTTGGCAGCAGCGAGGCCTCGCGCCGGCCTCCGCTGCTAGCCGCCGCCGGCGAGCGACTACGGTGCGGCCGCTTGGCTTGACCCTCCCCCGCTGCCTCGCGCCCCTCCGCCACCCGCAGCCGCCGCGGACGCCCGCCCCTTCCCCGCTGCCTCGCATCGTGCCCGCCAGGCCTCCGGTGCCCCTGCGCCGGCGTCCTTGCCGGCTTGCCTGCATCTCCTGACGTTGTCCAATGTTCAGGTTGCTGCTTCAGCCTGCATGGTTGAGCAAAGAGGAGGTCTGCTGCAGATCCCCTAGCGCTGCACCTCAGCATCATCTGATCCAGCATAGGTAGGTGAGCTCTGGCAAACTACCGAGTACCGACCGCCTCCCTGAAATCTGATGGAAGATTGAAAGGTCCGTGCGATGTGCTGAACTGCTGGTTATTTACGTTATGTGCAAGCATGTTGCATTTCCTTTCATAAAGTTGTCGGTGACATTATATTCCAATGGATAATCTTCATATTTTACTTGTTAAAGTCTCATGGTAAATTACTAGGCGTCCAATTGCATTATGTAGTCTAATATGGACTCTAGTAACTCCATATTATTGTCACGAACTATTAGCATTATCGTACTATAACACTTTTTATCAATATAGTAATTGGTTCCTCAGTAGCTTGACATAGGCCAAATTGTTGTAATTTTGTTCACATAGGCGGATTGCTGTAATCCTCATCCTATTTATCATCTCGTTCATTTTAATTTTCATAACTATTCCATGGTAAATTTGACTCCTCACTATAGTAATTGTTTCCTTAGAATAGCTTGACGTTAAATTACTCCGTACCCTAACTATTGTCTCAATCCATTTGAATTCTAGTAACTCTTTCATATCATATTATTCAAATTGTTAGCATTCGTCGGACCGCACGAACCTAAATTTGGTAATTTCCCACCCTAATTATCATCTAGGACCATTCCTAATGGTAAATTTGACTAGTCACTACAGTAAAATGTCTATCGGAATAAGTTAATGCCAAACTATGGTAATTCCATGTCCTAATTATCACCTGGAGCCATTTTAAGTTGTCGTAACTATTATCAGAAATTCACTGCTAATATTCTGTATCTCTTCCAGTCTATTGTTTACTTCAATATTCCGGTAAGCAACACCTGGAGCCATTTTAAGTTGTCGTAACTATTATCAGAAATTCACTGCTAATATTCTGTATCTCTTCCAGTCTATTGTTTACTTCAATATTCCGGTAAGCAACATTGTGCTTTTTATGGTAACTTGCTAGTTGCTAGTATCGTCCTTCTGATATAGCACAAGTAAACTGGTGCAATGTTCCATGTTATTTTTTACACACAATGACTGGATTAGGCCAATTATTTATCCAAGTAACAGGAAACAACCATATGACTTCAGATAAAAATTCTGTAAGCGTTATCGTCATATGTTTACTCTTTCTAAGAAACCAAATTATTCAATATGTGCGACTCTGTTAGAATGTGCACCACACCTCTGCTAGTATCGTCCTTCTGATATAGTACAAGTAAAACTGGTGTCGCATATGCAACAGGTACCTAAACTTATAAGAGTCGCATATGCAAGAGATACCTAAACAAGGCCATTTAGCCTCACCACCTGATCCCTGTAAATCTGCACCTATTGACCAACCTGGAGCTGATTCCTTTTGGAATTTTGGATTAATATATTCAGCGGTAATGGTATGTTCTCACAAATCTCAGTTTTAGTTCTCCTTTCTGTGCGTGCATGGGATACCCTAGGACAGGGCTTTCTAATTTTGACTGCTTGATCGATTGATTAGGAGCAGCATTGGCTTTCATCGGTTCTGAATTTATAATGATATTATTAGCAGCTTGTGATGTGGATTTTATATGGTTGTTGTTGCAGTGCATCAATCATGCTTCATGGTCCATGAGAGAATAGAAACTACAGGCATAGTGATTTAGTCAATGTGATCCATCGCCATATGGCACAAGTGCTAAATGTTTTGTAAAAGGCCCTTTTCTCTCTCAACTTCCAGATGTTGCAGTAAATAGTGTATAAAATTCTAGTAAATAGATTATCGTAATTGCAAGGGCTCAACGGCAGTAAATAGGGCAGCCTGCAGTAAATAGGGCAGCCCGGTGCACCACTGTGCCAAGGCTCCCCTTCATATGCTTATATTGTATATTATAGTAAATTGTATTCAAGGGCATATATTCTTGTAAATCCAATTGTCATAAATAGTACTTGTTAAACTTAGAAGGATGGCAAGGCATACAAGGGCACAAAGGTATGCCTATATAGTAAATCATATGCAGGGCATATAGTTTTGTAAATCTATGTACAATTCTTGTAAATAGCAGCTGTGAAATTCAGAAGGATGGCGAGACATGCAAGGGCACAAAGGCGTGCCTATATTATATATTATAGTAAATCATACCCCTGGGGCATATATATTTTTGTATTATCGATGCAACTCGTAAATTTGTTTTCCGACTCAGAATGACGGCTAGACAATTATCATAGGTACGTAATCGTAATTTTGTAATCGCAATTTTGTAATCGTAATTTTGTCGCACCACTATAGTAATTGATTGCTTAAAAATATTTAGACACAAAATTGTGGTAAATAGGTTTGCCATTATAGTAACCGCAGAGGCGCAGTGCACCATCTCTTGTATTCACGTAACACATATAAGTTGCAAAGCACCTGTATACTAAGTCATGTTCTCGTAACCTTGCACTAGCATTTTTACACATGCTAGCTTCTCGTAAATGCGTCACTGCCACCGCTAATAAAAAATTGCATCCTCTACAGATTATTTTTGTAAAATTAAACGCACTAAAAGGCCAGTCATCAGGTGATTTTTGAATATACTAGTCGGCAGATTGTGGTCAAATCCAGCTGGCAAATAACTAGCGCTAATGATGGATACCTAATAACACACGGTATTTACTCACCCACGAGCCAGCTACGAGAGACCTTGAGCCAGCTGATGGCTCGCTATTCAGCTCGGCTTCGGAACGCTGGCGCGTGATACCTGGTCACGCGTGGGTCGGACAGCACGTTGGTGCGGTTGATTGGCCTGGTCACAGAATAAGCTATTTTGTGGCTGGCCGTAGAATATACCTACCCTATATATATATATATATATATTCTGCAGCTGGCTACAGAATAGATTATTCTGCAACCAAGCCGTTCGGTCAGACCACCTAGCGAACGCGGGTCCCAACCTGGTGCTACCCGCACCAGCCTCTCCAAACGTAACTGAAGCGAGCGGACTGTGCGATCGAGCCGGCTCGTTGCTTGCCTCCGGTAGCCAAGGTATAATTAAAACAGTAATTACTTCACGTTAATTGGTTCACAGTGATTGCGGGAACTCATATTCACGTGCCCACTGCATTCATGCCAGTCAATCAGGTTAACCAAAGTGTTTTGTTCGTCATGCATGATTTTTTGGTACATCTAGTGCCCATATGACACATGGCATATAAATCAGTTAGTTGATTTGTAGTAAATATAGGCATTTTTTTTTTTGCGTTGCTACATGTTTTAACAGTTAAAAAATGTACAATAAAACAGGATCAAGTTCTCGATTTCGAGTGACTGTAACTTATTCGATAGTGGTTTACTAAATTTATTCCTTATTGTATTTTTCTAGTAAATCAATAGCGTGATTACCACATATGGAGTATAAGTTACAAATTTTATGAAATTCAACATATTTGACCCTTATCATAACATAACTACGATAGATTGAACGGCACCAAATGATAATTAGAATTTTGCAATTATTGTCTTGAGTCATTGCATGAGAATTTTATAAGCAATTTACTAGAAATTAGGCTTGACGTGTGTGCTTACTCTTTACTAAAATCCTATAAATCATTTACTAGAATCATTGTCTCTTGATGTGACTTATTTACTAGTATACAAAGTTATACAATATGCCCTTGTATATGGTTATCTTTTTACGAGAATTTTGTATAATGATTTTTCTATAATCAAAGTACAATATAGTACAGTAAATTTAAATTACTACAATTATGTACTCTTGTATAGTAAATTTACTACAGTATAGTAAATTTAAATTACTACAATTATGTACTCTTGCATAGTAAATCAAGCGGAGCCACATGCAGAATACATAGACTAGTAAATTTACTACAATATGGTAAATTTAAATTACTACAATTATATACTCTTGTATAGTAAATTTACTACAGAATAGTAAATTTAAATTACTACAATTATGTACTCCTGTGTAGTAAATTTACTACAATGAGTAAACACAATGGTAGATTTCTTACTACAATATCTGTGAAAAATAGAATAACCTACACCCGTGATTACATGAAACTGTCATAATTTTTCATGCTTTCATCACATTTCATATTCAAATACTTACTATAATATCTCTAATAATTTCAGTGTTAGTTACAATAATCGAGTTATCACAATGTCGTATTCGATTTACTACAATATATCGGTGAAAACAGTACGACAATTGAGTTTGTCAATTACAATAATCGAGTTATCACAATGGCGTATTCGATTTACAATATATCTGTGAATAAATACAACAATCGAGTATTCACAATGGCATATTGAATTTACTACAAAGGCGGTATGTCTCTCTCAAAAACAACTATAGAAAACACCTTGTATCATCAAGTTCGATCACGGTCTCTTGTCAGCTTTAAACACAAAGCAAAGCTGTTATTTTACATACTGTCAATGTCAACGCCGGTAAACAAAAGGAGCTACTGATCCTTTGGCCATCAAATTAAGAAAAATCATGAAAAATAGAAAGTATGCTATATTTTTATTGACACAAATCATCAGCCATGTAGACCAAGATCAATGCCTGTGTGCACCAAGTCTGCAAAGAAGCTTCTTATTGATCGTGTTCAGTGGGTTGTAAAGCATGTAGAAGTGCAGCACTGACCTAAACTGAAGCACATTTTCCTGCATTTGTAGAAAAATAATTAGAAGGAACACTGAACTATTTAGGTTGTAGAGAAAAAGGCAAGTAACAAATAAATTGATTTGACTTGTCAATTTGTTAGCTGTGTTGGACGATAGAAGCGGATGTTAGCTGCAAGATCAAGATCGGAGATGATGACTATGGACGCGCCGGCGCAGCGCTCTCACCTGATCCGATCCCCGCTTTGGTTGATGGCTCCAAGATTAGGCAAACGAAAATACGAAGACAATCAGGTGAAAACGGAAATATACAGTAACAGCAGTAAATTTAATCATCAGGGTTATGGACCAAATCTGAACTTGGACAATTGTAGTGACGGTCCACGGGCGGATCCATTGATCCGTGCCAGGAACTAACCTTGGGAGTTTGTCTCTGCTGGCTTGAATGATCTTCCCATAACAATCGATTTTGATCTGCAAGAACTGGAGCCTGGAGGTTGCATGCTCATCGGCAGCCAAAGTGGAGGAATCTAGCACACAGGCAGTACGGCATTTTGAGCAAATATCATAGGAAGAAGCACGGATTTCTTGGTAGAAACATGAGAAATTGGAAGATTGGGCTATGATTACCAGATCCACGGACATGGATAAGAAAGAAAACTTGCTGTTCCTGAGATTGCTTGCACTGTTGCCCACCGTAGTTGGCAGAATGGAGATGGCCGGGAGCGCAGACCTGACGTCTCCGGCAGCAAAGTGCAGACGATGGCGGAGAGAGCCAGATACGGCCACACGAGAGCTCGGACTTTTTTCGACGACGATTGCTGCGGCCGGGAAAGAAGCGACATGATTATGGGAACGGGGCACAATTAGGGGCGCCCCTAAATGGGTCAAGCACCCGTGCAGCTCGAGCCAAGCCATGCGGCTTCCGGAGAAGGCGAGCCGTGTGGGCTGAGCCGTAGAGCAGGTCGCTGGAGTCTGGACCAGCGCATGGTTGATCGGTAGTTTAGGCTCGGCTGCAGAATTAGTTATTCTGTAGCCGGCTGCAGCATAATAGTTCTATATATATATATTACCAGTGTGCGGGACGGGGGCGCGAGGGCGCGAGGCAGACGGCGGAGGAAAGTGAGGCTGCGAAATCCCGGAAGGAAACGAAACACAGAACAACAAAAGATATAAACGCGAACTGGAACTAATCAAAATACTCTGGTACTATTCAAATTCTTTTTACTATTCAAATTCGCTCTGCTACTATTCAAATTCAGCAATATGAAAAGTGGATGAGCACTCAGGGAGGACTCCACTTCTTTGCATGCAATGGTGGAAGATTACTATTCCCACCACTCATATTCTTCCGGGTGAATTCTAACGTCGCTTTCAAGATTATATTAAGCGCATGCAATGGTGGAAACTCACTATTCTGACTTGGCTCACTCTTCAGGATGAGATACGAACGTCGTTTTCGTGATTATATTAAGCGGGTATTAACTCTTCGGTAATATTATGTTTCTCAGGATCTTTAGCAGGCTGGCGAGACCAAAAATATTCGGCCGGGTTGTGCTCCTATGCTTGCTTAGTCCTACTCGGTACTCACCATACGATGAGCAGGTTTGCTTCAGAAGTAGCTAATCTTTCCCGAACTATCCCCAGTCTATGCATATGAGGCGGGGTTATGTCGTCTCCCTAGGCAGTTCCACCCAAAGGGAACACTTCTCCGCGGACACGGCTCTCCAGGCGCTACAACTCTGGGCTAAACGAGAGCATCAAACGCAGAGGTTTCTCCTATAGGGTCCCTAGCACATAAACTCTCCACATATAGGCGGACTAGAATGACAGCAGGGATTTTCAAAGAAAAACTACTTCATTTCCACAAACACAGCTTACATACGGCTTTTCCTTTCGGAAAACCCCAAGCACTTAGCACAAACTAGATTACCTTACAAACGATGCCTGGATGCTCCACGGCTTTATTCCTTATGCTAATACTACTAGCATTACAAAGTGGGTGGTGAGTGGATGTTGTGCGGTGATGGTCAATGCTTGGTGATTGCGGATGTCTTGTGGATGTGAGGCGATGCGGATGTCTTCAGATGCTGCCCGGTGCTGTGTTTTATAGCCGAACCAGGCGTTAGCTTTGTTGATAAGGTTGGCTTCAATAATTGATGTCTCTTGTGTGCTTTCACTGTCGCCACAGTATTTCATCCTTTTATTCTTCAATTATTATACTAAGCACAGTACAATATTCGTCCTGCGTCTTCTTTTTGCTGTGGAATTATTCGTTCTTGCTTTGTCTTCTGCTTCGCACGTCTTGACGCACTTGAATGTCTTTTGGAAAATTCTGGGTACTGTCTTTCACGCCCGAATGATTGATATTCCATATCAATTAAGGTATATTATATGAATTTATGTATATGTCTGGTATCAAATTCTGGGTACTGTCTTCCACGTCCGAATGATTGATATTCCATATCAATTAAGGTATATTATATGAATTTATGTATATGTCTTTCCATGTCCGAATTGTTGATATCGCTTATCAACATATATATAACTATTATCTTCAACATATATTATCTTTTGGGCTTATTTTTACTATTATATTTTTGGGCTATTTTATTCTGACCTTTGGCCATGTCCTGAAATATCATCATTCTCTTCACTGCCGGACAATGATATATCCATTTTTGCATCAAAATCTCTTTTAAATTCTTCCAATTTATTATATAATTCCCCTTTTAACTCCATCATTATTTCTTCTTTCAGAGTTTTCTTCCATTCAGGGAAAATCATTTCAAATTTTTCTGCTATTTTCATTTCTATATATTGTCCATCCATAGAATCAACTCCTTTGGTCAGACAGTCTTTATATGTAACTTTCTTTGCCATATCTTTAATCCCGGATGATGTTTCTAGGATTTTGATACCTTTTGCCTTTCTGTATTTTTGAATATATTCTTTTGCTGCTGGCTCCATATAATAATTTGTTCCAAGTATTTTTCTTGCTTGATTCATTGCTTCATCTATATCTCCATATTTTTTCGATGATATTCCTCCATCTAACTTGCCATCTTTCTTTTGAGCCACTACTTCTTCAAATGATATATATAAACCAGGCATTTTTCCTTCAAATATTACATATAAGAACCTTCTTTCAATATATTCATGCTCTTCTGTTGGTGGCATCTTGCTATTTATCGTATGAAAATATTCAGAAAGACTGTTTAATATTGATAGCATGTAACCTTTTTCTTCTCTTTTATGATTATGTTGGTACCAGAAATTGTCTAGTATACATTCTTGGACTTCATCTAATATTATATGATCTTTTGGTCTGAACTTATATGAATTTGGTGGGAATATTCTTAATTTATTATTTTCTGACCCAAACGTAAAGGTCTCAATTCCATTGAAGCTAATTCCCTTCTTCATTCCTGCAAGATAGAAGATCGTGAAAATATATCAGGCAAACTATTATCTTTTCCTTTTTATATGCTCAAATATTACTTTATAGCCATTTTCAGTAATAATGTCTTCAAACAAGACCCATCTTCTAGTTGAACTTTTCTTACTATTTATTTGTTTGTAATACCTACATATTGCTTCACAGTCTGTTCTTACCATAAATTCTTTAAAACCGAGATACAATCTAAAAGCATTTATTGCATTAATGATAGCTAATATTTCTCTATCAGTATTATTTACTGCCTTCAACTTATAGCTTCCAGAGGCATATCTACATATCTTTTCTTCAGCTTTTGGAGAATATTTATTGGGTTTTTGTTTTAATATTGCACCCCATCCTAATTTAGATGCAACTGTTTCAATAATGAAATAATAATCATCTAGAGGTAATTCTAAAGGTTTTAGGTCTTTTACCTTTTCTTTTATGGTTCTTACTAACATTATATCTTCTGAATTAAAATATTTTTGACCATTTTTTCTCAATTTTGCATATAGCGGTCCTGCTAACTTTGCTAAATTATCTATATAATTTCTAGCATAATTTACTATTCCAAGAAACTCCTATAATTTTTTTTGTCATTCATAACATCAGGAAATTGTAGTATTTTCTTAGCAATATGCTCTTGCAAATATATTTTGCCTTCTCCAATCTCATGACCTAGAAACTTTATTTTTTCCTTGCAAATTTCTATTTTCTTTTTAAATAGAATCAGCCCGTTTTGTTCTATCTTTCTAAAAAATACTTCAAGATGGGCTATATGCTCTTTATAGGTTTTTGAGAAAACTAATAAATCATCTATATAAACTAATATAAATTCTTGATTGTCATTACATATATTTTGCATTTTTCTTTGAAATAAAGCAGGTGCATTTTTCAATCCTAAAGGTATGACAAGCCATTCAAAGTGACCTTTAGGACACGTGAAGGCTGTCCATTCTATAGACTCTTCTGCCATTTTTACTTGCCAAAATCCTGCTTTGAAGTCAAATTTTGAAAAGTATACGCTACCTTGTATCCTATTGATCCATTGTTGTTTATTAGGTATATTGAATGCATCATCTACTGTATTATCATTAAGTCTTTTGTAATTAATAACCATTCTTGATTTTTCTCTTGTTATTTCAGCATGATTTCTTACTATAAAGGCTGCAGACATATGAGGACTTCTATTTTCTCTTGTTGCTCCTAATTTTAACAATTCTTCAATATGCATCTTAAATTCTTCTATGTTTTTTGATGTAGCTTCTATTGGACTTATTTTTATTATATAATCTAGATTTATTATATTTATTTTGCATAATATAGAATTTTTATCCCAATGCTTCATGGGTATTTCTCCAATTATTTGAATATTTTCTAGTCTCTGTACAATCTTTTCTATATCTTTTTTAGACTTTATATCTCTGTACCAATTTGAAGCAAAGGATTGCAAACCAAAACATTCTATATATGAATGTTCTATATAGAAATCTTCTATGTTCCCACTTAAATCTTCAATTTCAAAACCAGTTATACTAGCGTCAATCGTATTACTGTAAGAATTTTCTAAATGATGAGCTCCTCCATGTTTTTTAACTTCTGAAATATAATGAATATTATATTGATGAGGAATAAATGTAATACCTTGCTCATGTATGAGTGTGGTTTGACATGAACGCTGCAAGAATCTTAATCCTATAATCATTTCATCATGTATCATAGATAAGTTTTTTATTATGATTTCATCAATTATATATTTTGTTCCATTTATTTGTGCTTCAATATTATATGCTAATTGGTTATGAATCTTTTTTATTCCAGACATATCTGTAGAGGTTTCTGCTTTATCTTCATCTATTGTAAGGACTATTTCTGGACATCTTATAAAATATTTGTCATGTATTATATTCTTTTTGCATCCTGTATCTACTAAGGCCAATATTTTATAAGTAATATTATTCTTTAACATTATCTTTATAGGAATTCTTATTCCTAAAATTTCTTTGAATGGTAATTTGACTATATATTTACTACCAAAACTTGTTATGACATCTTTTAATTGTATAAGCTTGTTTCCTTTATTGTCTTTTATCGTAATCAACTGGTCTTTTAATTCAGTATTACTTATAGCCTCATTTGGTTGCTGGTCCTTATTTTTATCTTGATCTAACTTATATTTTAATTCTTCTAATTCTACTTCTAATCTATTTAAAACTTGCACAAAATAACTGAATAGATAAGATATTAAATAGGTACTTAAGATATTAAACAGGCACAACTTTGAATATAAACTAGATAACTGACAATTTTAACCAGATATAAATATTAATTTAAAAATATAAACCCAATTTAATTAACAGCTTAAAAATATAAACCAGGCTCTGATACCAGTGTGCGGGACGGGGGCGCGAGGTAGACTGCGGAGGGAAGTGAGGCTGCGAAACCCCGGAAGGAAACGAAACACAGAACAACAAAAGATATAAACGCGAACTGGAACTATTCAAAATACTCTGATACTATTCAAATTCTTTTTACTATTCAAATTCGCTCTGCTACTATTCAAATTCAGCAATATAAAAAGTGGATGAGCACTCAGGGAGCACTCCACTTCTTTGCATGCAATGGTGGGAGATTACTATTCCCACCACTCTAATTCTTCCGGGTGAATTCTAACGTCGTTTTCAAAATTATATTAAGCGCATGCCATGGTGGAAACTAACTATTCCGACTTGGCTCACTCTTCAGGATGAGATACGAACGTCGCTTTCGTGATTATATTAAGCGGGACGGGGGCGCAAGGGCGCGAGGTAGAGGGCGGAGGGAAGTGAGGCTGCGAAACCCCGGAAGGAAACAAAACACAGAACAACAAAAGATATAAACGCGAACTGGAACTATTCAAAATACTCTGGTACTATTCAAATTCTTTTTATTATTCAAATTCGCTCTGCTACTATTCAAATTCAGCAATATGAAAAGTGGATGAGCACTCAGGGAGCACTCCACTTCTTTGCATGCAATGGTGGGAGATTACTATTCCCACCACTCCAATTCTTCCGGGTGAATTCTAACATCGCTTTCAAGATTATATTAAGCGCATGTAATGGTGGAAACTCACTATTCCGACTTGGCTCACTCTTCAGGATGAGATACGAACGTCGCATTCATGATTATATTAAGCGGGTATTAACTCTTCGGTAATATTATGTTTGTCAGGATCTTTAGCAGGCTAGCGAGACCAAAAATATTCGGCCGGGTTGTGCTCCTATGTTTGCTTAGTCCTACTCGGTACTCACCATACGATGAGCAGGTTTGCTTCAGAAGTAGCTAATCTTTCCCGATCTATCCCCAGTCTATGCATATGAGGCGGGGTTATGTCGTCTCCTCAGGCAGTTCCACCCGAAGGAAACACTTCTCCGCGGACACGGCTCTCGAGGCCCCACAACTCCGGGCTAAACGAGAGCATCAAACGCAGAGGTTTCTCCTATATGGTCCCTAGCACATAAACTCTCCACATATAGGCGGACTAGAATGACAGCAGGGATTTTCAAAGGAAAAATACTTCATTTCCACAAACACAGCTTACATACGGCTTTCCCTTTTGGAAAACCCCAAGCACTTAGCACAAACTAGATTACCTTACAAACGATGCCTGGATGCTCCATGGCTTTATTCCTTATGCTAATACTACTAGCATTATAAAGTGTGTGGTGAGTGGATGTGTGCGGTGATGGTCGATGCTTGGTGATTGCGGATGTCTTGTGGATGTGAGGCGATGCGGATGTCTTCAGCTGCTGCCCGGTGCTGCGTTTTATAGCCGAGCCAGGGCCTTGTTTCGTCTCTAAGGGATGGCTTCAATAATTGACGCCTCCTGTGTGCTTTCACTGTTGCCACAGTATTTCGTCCTTTTATTCTTCAATTATTGTACTGAGCACAGTACAATATTCGTCCTGCGTCTTCTTTTTGCTGTGGAATTATTCGTCCTTGCTTTGTCTTCTGCTTGGCAATTCTCGGCGCACTTGACTTGCCTGCTAAAGATCCTGAGAAACATAATATTACCGAAGAGTTAATACCCGCTTAATATAATCACGAAAGCAACGTTCGTTTCTCATCCTGAAGAGTGAGCCAAATGGGAATAGTGAGTTTCCACCATTGTATGCGCTTAATATAATCTTGAAAGCGACGTTAGAATTCACCCGAAAGAATTGGAGTGGTGGGAATAGTAATCTTCCACCATTGCATGCAAAGAAGTGGAGTGCTCCCTGAGTGCTCATCCACTTTTCGTATTGCTGAATTTGAATAGTAGCAGAGCGAATTTGAATAGTAAAAAGAATTTGAATAGTACTAGAGTATTTTGAATAGTTCCTGTTCGCGTTTATATCTTTTGTTGTTCTGTGTTTCGTTTCTTTCCGGGGTTTCGCAGTCTCACTTCCCTCCGCCGTCTACCTCGCGCCCTCGCGCCCCCGTCCCGCACACTGGTATCAGAGACTGGTTTATATTTTTAAGCTGTTAATTATATCTGGTTTATATTTTTAAGCTGTTATTTATATCTAGTTTATATTTTAAATTGTTATTTTATATTTAGTTTATATTCAAAGTTGTGCATGTTTAATATCGTAAGTACCTGTTTAATATCTTATCTATTCAGTTATTTTGTGCAAGTTCTAAATTTTCAGTTATATTTAGAAAGTTTGTTATATTGTGTTGCAAGTCATATATTCTAAGCCTAGAAGTCTGAAGTTTATCGTATTTAAAATTTAACAAAAATCAGTCATCATTGAAAAACTCAAGTATTTGAACTTAGAATTCAATACAGGTAAGACTGTCAATACTAAAAAAAATATTAACATAAGGTGCAGAATCAATCATTTTGAAGAATATATTTGGCATACCTCACAAGGACAATTAAATTTAGTAGTAGATTTAATACATAATTTTTATATAGAGTGGGGCAAGAGACAAGACGAATTAGAAGTAAAATTTGAAAATTTATATAAAGAGTATAAAAAGTTAGAAGAACAATATTCGATCATAAGCATTAAGTTTGACTTAGCCCTGCAAGAGCTGAGTTATAGTAAGTCAGAACAAGGAAAGATAAGTCAAAATAGTGATTACATTAAAAAAGATTTATCTTTATTATACAAAAGAATAGAAGTCCCACATAATACTACTGAATCTAAGAAAACAGAAGAGTGTACCAAAGATGTAAAAAAAATCAAGAAGTTAGTCAAAGAAGTGAAAAGCGTAGCTCAGAATCTGAACAAAATAAAAATGAAGAAAGTGGCAAAGAGTTAGTGCTACTCTCATCAGGAATAGTTTCATCCACTAGGGAGATAAATTCAGGAAAATGAAAGTACCTCAAAATCTCATCAGAAGAGACAGAGAGCTCCAATTAGTAAATAGAGATGTAAAGCCTTTAATTTTAGTGGATAAGTTAAAGTGCAAATATGATAATATAGATAATCTTGAAGAAGTAATAGACGTAGAAAGAGATTTAGAAAGATATCAAAAAGACTCTCTCAGGAGAATAAGGTCTCAACAAATTTACCAAATGGGTTGGTTTGAAAATAAAAATGGGTTATATAGAATATCAAGAGAGGTGGAGTTAAATGTCTTAACTCAGCCAGTAGAATTAAGAATAGTAAGTAAGCAATTTGAAAATAGTCTAAAATATTCAGGATATAAATATATACACCAAGGAATATATATCATAGGAATTAAAGGGATGACAAGAAAGAAGTTAGGAACTAAAGTCCTAATAACTTTGTTAGATAAAAGATGGTATACAGTAAACAAAGCCGCAATGGGATTTTTAGAAGGTGATATGAATGATAATATGCTAATAACCTATATAGCACCAGATTTAATGATGCCAATTAAAGAGTTTATAGAAAAAATGGCATTTGGTTTTCAGACAAGGGTTATGAAAAATTTAAGGGAACAAATTTACTTGTAAGCTTAGAATTTATTGGAAGATTAACTAATAGAAGTGGTACTAAATATAAGGTAAATGTGAATAATGTTATAGAAAGTATGCAGTCTAAGGGAATCAAATTTATAAGTCCTCTCAAGATAAGTTCTGAAGAAAGTGCAGGAGAAGAATGGAATATAAGCGAATTAATAGAACCTAAGATTTTAAAGCAACCTAAAAATTATATCAGTTACCAAAATAAGAAAGGCAAGACTAGTATAAGATTTATGAATTATAAAGAATGGGCTTTAGATAATTTAGAAGCAATAAGTTCAGAATCAAATATAGAAGAAGATAGAAGGCATAGTGTGTGCGAATTCATGGAAACAGTAGATATAGACAATGAGATTAAGCATTATGAAATGAAATTGAAAAAGGCATCAGATGAATATAATAGCTCTATGATATGTGAATGGGGTAAAATAAGAGAAAAAGAAGTTTATTTTCTCAGAGAAATACAAAGGCTAAAGAAGTTAAAATGAGAAAAAGAGTTGAACATTAAGAATTTAGAAGAAAAGAAGATTGTAAAAAACACGGAAATAAAGAGAGATGTCATAAAACCAATAAGTTCAATAACAAGAGAAAAAGTTGCAAGTATTCAAGAAAATAGTCCAAGTAAACATAATAGCATAAGTGAAGAAGAGCAGTGGAATATGAACAATAAGTTGTTGCTTGTAAGCTATGAAGAAATTCAAGAGGAACCAAATAAAGAAAATAATGAGAAGTAAGAAAAGGTTAAATTAGGTCAAGAAAGAGAAGATAAAGAGATTAAAAAAATATATAAAGAAACTAATAACGTAAAAGAATATAAAGAATTTATATATTCATTAGGAGAAGATGAGCAGATTAATTTAGACAATATGATAGAAGCTATGGAAATAGAAATGAGTAATTCAAAAAGAAAAAGAGAATATGGTGACAGTTGTGTAAAAAATGAGGGAGAAAGAGAAAGACCTTCTAGAGCTTCAGGAACTTGGCCACCTGAAAAATAAGATACCTCTTATAACTATATACCAGAAAGATAAAAATATATGGGATCTAGAACAAGAGAATTTAAAAAACCAGTAAAATTCCAAAACTACAAAAATGATGGTGCAATATTAAACTTAGCAGCACATGACCCTATAGATTGGCCAAATTTAATAAGTGTATGGAAAGGTTTAATAGCTCAGAAATATATACAGAATCAGCATAATATTGGAAATAGGGTAGAAGAAATGATAACACATTTAGAAACCTTTTTAGGAGAACCTGTAAAAGTTTTATGGGAACAATGGGTAGAAACATATCCTAATAGTTACGAAGAGTTAAAAAGAGCTGGAAGTAATCCCTATAATTTTGTTAATATCATATCAAATATAGTTATAGCAGAAGATCCAGAATTAGGTTTTACCACGTTGCAAAATGAAAGGTTAAGGGAAATAGAAAAGCTGACTTTAACAAGTTGGAAAGGCATAAAAGAATTTTCACAACATTATTTATACAATGCTACAACTGCTAAACAAGGATATAATAAAGGAATAGTTGAAAGATATTTTAACAAATTAACAGATCCTTTGGGATCAATAATATTTGAAGAATACAAGAAATAAACAGAAGGTGTTGTTATTAATATATCTCAAGCTATAACTTTTGTGTTTAAGCACCTAAGAAAAATTTGTACAAGCATACAAGCTCAAAGATCAATGAAGCATTCAGACTATAATTTTTGTAATAAGATAGTCCAAATAACTTTAACATATGGAGAAGAGAGGTCAAGAGAAAGGAAATACAGATCCTCAAAGAAACCATATAATCAAAATCTTAGAACAAAGAAACGCTATTTTCTAAGAAGATCAGATAATAAAGCCCCTTTCTTACATAAAAGAAATGTAAGAAGATATAATCCTAGGAAAACATATGATAGTACATGCAGGTGTTTTATATGTAATTCTCCAGATCACTTAAGCAAAACATGTTCTAATAAAGATCAAAAAAGATATTCTAGCAAATATGAAGAGGAAGAAAGAGTTCTGATTGTAGATAGTGTAAATGAGAATATTTTGGTCTGTGATGACGAACTCAATGATGATGAATCAATATATTCAATCATAGAGACAGAAGAAATAGAAAATGGAGATATAGATTATACTTCAAGTGAAGATGAATTAGATTTAGTAGAAGATTTAGCAGGATTAAAAATTAAAATGATGGAGCAAACACATAATACCATTAAGAATATCAGGATATTGGTTGTACTAATACAGTTTTTAATTCTGTAGGTATGGAAGCAAAGAAAGGAACAATGAAAGCTGATTCCTATAAAAATATAAATGAAGAAAAATCAATAGTCTTGAAGAACAATTTAATATCAGAAGAAAGCAACAGAAATAAATTTATGGATAAAATTTCCAAAAATAATATCAATATTCCATATGAATTTCTCATACCAAGATTAAGCTTCAAGAGAGATCAGATGTTGTCTTGTTTTAACAAAGACATCAAAGATCTAATCTGGAAGAAATATGCAGAAAGGCAGAATAAGATGTTTTTAATGCTCCAAGAATATTTCAAAAATATATATATTGGAGAAGAAAAGATCAAAGGCATAGCAATTGAAGCTCATACATTTCCAATAATTCATTTTGATGGTAGCATGATAATTCAGCCTTATCATCAATATCTTATATTCAAGGCAAATATAGATCTGAAATATTTCAGAAATATCAAGAATATATCATTACAAACCATTATAGATCATGGGCTAATCCATACTATATATGGTACAATAGAAGATATCCTCAATTTAGAGCTTGGACAAGCTATCAAAGAAGCTTGCAAAAGATTGCTTATACCAGAGGGAAATATAAGATCGTATTCTGTTCCAATCCTCCAAAATTTACACAGCCAATAAGACCAGCTTCTCATGATATTTTCATTACCAAAGTGTATTATGCATTCCCTAATATGTGGTACTCAAAGCTCTCCAATTCCTATGAAGAATTATTCGCTAGAAATACCAATCATGATAATTGGAGAATATTCACAGAAGCCAAAGAGCACGAAGGAAATATCAAAGCAGATCCAAGTTATAGAATGATATATCAAAATAAAATAATAAGAATATTCCTCCAAATGCAAAAAAGTAATTTTGGTGCATTAACAAGAAATATAGGCAGACTTATAAAACCAGAATTGGGAAAGGAATTACAGTTAAAAAAAGAATATAGAGAATTATTATCATGGTATGAGATATGGGAGCCTGAGGAGGCAGATAGCATAGAAAGTGTACCATGGGTTGAAAAAAAATGTCTGGCAATAAGGTCAGAATAAAATAGCCCAAAAATATAATAGTAAAAATAAGCCCAAAAGATAATATATGTTGAAGATAATAGTTATATATATGTTGATATGCGTTATCAACAATTCGGGCATGGGAAGACATATACATAAATTCATATAATATATCTTAATTGATATGGAATATCAATTATTCGGGCGTGGAAGACAGTACCCAGAATTTTCCAAAAGACACTCAAGTGCGTCAAGACGTGCGAAGCAGAAAACAAAGTAAGGACGAATAATTCCACAGCAAAAAAAAGACGCAGGACGAATATTGTACTGTGCTCAGTACAATAATTGAAGAATAAAAGGACCAAATACTGTGGCGACAGTGAAAGCGCACAGGAGACGTCAATTATTGAAGCCAACCTTATCAACAAAGCAAAGGCCTGGCTCGGCTATAAAACGCAGCACCGGGCAGCATCTGAAGACATCCGCATCGCCTCACATCCACAAGACATCCGCAATCACCAAGCATCGACCATCACAGCACAACATCCACTCACCACCCACTTTGTAATGCTAGTAGTATTAGCATAAGGAATAAAGCCGTGGAGCATCCAGGCATCGTTTGTAAGGTAATCTAGTTTGTGCTAAGTGCTTGGGGTTTTCCGAAAGTGAAAGCCGCATGTAAGCTGTGTTTGTGGAAATGAAGTAGTTTTCCTTTGAAAATCCCTGCTGTCATTCTAGTTCGCGTATATGGAGAGAGTTTATGTGCTAGGGACCCTATAGGAGAAACATCTGCGTTTGATGCTCTCGTTTAGCCCGGAGTTGTGGCGCCTGGAGAGCCGTGTCCGCGGAGAAGTGTTCCCTTCGGGTGGAACTGCCTGGGGAGACGACATAACCCCGCCTCATATGCATAGACTGGGGATAGTTCGGGAAAGATTAGCTACTTCTGAAGCAAATCTGCTCATCGTATGGTGAGTACCGAGTAGGACTAAGCAAGCATAGTAGCACAACCCGATCGAATATTTTTGGTCTCACCAGCCTGCTAAAGATCCTGAGAAACATAATATTACCGAAGAGTTAATACCCGCTTAATATAATCACGAAAGCGACGTTCGTATCTCATCCTGAAGAGTGAGCCAAGTGGAAATAGTGAGTTTTCACCATTGCATGCGCTTAATATAATCTTGAAAGCGACGTTAGAATTTACCCGGAAGAATTGGAGTGGTGGGAATAGTAATCTCCCACCATTGCATGCAAAGAAGTGGAGTGCTCCCTGAGTGCTCATCCATTTTTCATATTGCTGAATTTAAATAGTAGCAGAGCGAATTTGAATAGTAAAAAGAATTTGAATAGTACCAGAGTATTTTGAATAGTTTCAGTTCGCGTTTATATCTTTTGTTGTTCTGTGTTTCGTTTCCTTCCGGGGTTTCGCAGCCTCACTTTCCTCCGCCGTCTACCTCGCACCCTCGCGCCCCCGTCTCGCACACGGGTATCAGAGCTTGGTTTATATTTCTATGCTGTTAATTATATCGGGTTTATATTTTTAAGTTAATATTTATATCTGGTTTATATTTTAAGTTATCAGTTATCTAGTTTATATTCAAAGTTGTGCCTGTTTAATATCTTAAGTACCTGTTTAATATTTTATCTATTCAGTTATTTTGTGCAAGTTTTAAATTTTTAGTTATATTTAGAAAGTTTGTTATATTTTGTGCAAGTCATATATTTTAAGCCTAGAAGTCTGAAGTTTATCATATTTAAAAATTTGACAAAAATCAGTCATAATTGAAAAACTCAAGTATTTGAACTTAGAAATCAATACAAGTAGGATTATCAATACAAAAAAAATATTAATATAAGGCGAAAGATGAATCAAAAAAATAGAAGGCATAGTGTGTGAATCTACGGAAATAGTAGATATAGACAATGAGATTAACCATTATGAAATGAAATTGAAAAAGGCATCAGATGAATATAATAGCTCTATGATATGTGAATGGGGTAAAATAAGAGAAAAGGAAGTTTATTTTCTCAGAAAAATACAAAGGCTAAAGAAGTTAAAAAGAGAAAAAGAGTTGAACATTAAGAATTCACAAGAAAAGAAGGTTGTAACCAATATAGAAATAAAGAAAGATGTCGTAAGATCAATTAGTCCTATAGAAATAGAGAATGTTGTAAATAATAAAAACAAAAGTCATAATAACAATAATAGTATAAGTGAGGAAGAACAATGGAATATAAATAATAAGTTGTTATTAGAAAGTCACGAAGAAGTAGAAAATAAGTTAAGATAAGAATGTAAGAATGATCTTAATAAAGAAAATTATGTAAAAGAAGTAGAGTTAGGAAAAGAAATTCAAGAGGATCCAAATAAAGAAAATAACGCAAAGGAAGAAAAAGTTAAATTAGATGAAGAAAGAGAAGATAAAGAGATTAAAAAAATATATAAAAAAATTGACAATGCACAGGGATATAAAGAAACTATAGATTCATTTGGCAAAGATGAACAGTGGGATATAAACGATAAACTGTTGGTAGAAAGCTATGAAGAAATAAATAATTTAAGCAAAGAAGAGTTAGAGTTAATAGATGCTTGTCACACCCCAAATTTTTCAATTTGGAATGTGACACTTTTGGCTTGAATTAATACAGTGAATTTCTTGAATATTTAAAATTTTGTGAAGCAGTTATATATTTACATAGATATTTAGTGTAGGAAATAATTATTTTGTAAAGAGAACAAATATAATCTATGTTATAATAATATATGTGTTGCATTCATGCTGGTTCACATGATGTTTTTGAGTGATAAAGATTTTCTAAGTGAGTTTAAACTACAAGTAACCTTTTCTAGGAACTTTCTAGATTTTTCTAGAAGCTTTTCCTGTTTTCCGTAGAGCACAATCCATTTATTGGAAGCTCTTAAGAACCTTTCCATGAGCTCCAAATATTTTATTTGGGTTCATTAGGTCCAAAACTATTTCTGGGATTTTTTCTAAAATTTTTGAGACCGTGGCATATTTTTCGGACTTCAAGTATTGATTCTAGACTTATCTATAATTATTTTAATTCTAAAAATAAATAATTCTGAATTTATTTGGGCTTTCTCCATTTAAATATGCTGGAATTTTAATAAACCCCGAAAGCCCATTTATGGGTTCTCTAATGGGCTTTAAGCTCATTAAGCCCAATAGTGAAGTTGGGAGGTGTAAATCAATTAGTACCACCTTGCTAGTTGACGCGCATTTATCTGCTCTTCTCCCTATATAATAAACCCAACCCCTCCTCTAAACGGCACATAAAAATATAGACTACTTTATGGAGGTCCGGAAGTTTGGGAGCCCTAAGATAGTCTATAGCTTTTCTCCAACTCCGACGAGTGTCTCCATTGCCGGTAAACTTTTTATACCTTTCTTCTTTCTTTATATTTCTCTCATCTGTGTTGTGCCGCCGTCTCGAACCAGGGCAGCTCACCATCGTCCTGTTCCTGTCCTTCTAGGCACCACAGGACTCCATGCACGACGTACATGTACTGCGCTGGCCGGCCATCCACCGGAAATCTCACGTCTCCAACATCGCGTTGCCCTGCCCTGCCCCGTCGACTCCATCCCTGGCCCGTCCACCACTTGCTGTCGTGCGCGTGGTCTCCTGAAGCCCCAACGCCCTGCTGCTGCCTGCTGTTCTGGCCTGCCCAGTGCCTTGCTCGATCCTCCATCCAGGCCATGTACTCGAGCTCTTTCCAGCACACATGAACGTTCGAGCTAGCCGGCGAGGAAGACTCTTGCGACTTGGACTCCAGAGAAGCTAGCTACCAGATGAGTTCCCGTACGTGCAAGCTGTAGGATCGGACCAACACAAGATCAAAGCCCCTGCTGCATGCAACGTCAGCAGGTCAGAACCAGACACGGAGATGCATCTGGTGAAGAAGAGGAGTCGCGAAACCAGATGGTAATCATCCGTATATATATCCTACGAGTTATGACAACCTTGCATCTCAACACTGCAAATCCTTTTGATTCCTTTAGTCTGATCTAATTCATACCTTTCAGCGGATCGAATCCCAAACTTTGGCCAATTCATGAGTACTGTTCTTTGAACCCTATAAATCTTGATCTGCTTCAGCTCCTAAGGTATACTGTTAATCATGTCCACGCGCATCGATCCTTAATCTTCTGTATCCAATTCGTTTTAACTCTATTTTATGCCATTCATGCTGCGTTAGTCCCGTAACGATGATACCTATACTTTAGTTTTCATGTTTATCTTACTTATGTGTTTCTGTTTTTAAATATAAATATTAATTGGGTTAATGCTATTCTCATTATTCTTGTATAAATAAAATCAATTTAGGGTTTATCCTCTAGCCTTTTGTTATTAAACATTAAAGTGAATAATATCAACTTTAATGTGCTTTGTTTAATAACTTGTTTAGCATAAACCCGACACATGTCACGCTCCGATTAGATGCTTACATGCTATCTTTTGTAACTAAATATTTAACCGGTTTAATCTATATGAAATATCTTGAAGAAAATGTGACTAGCTTTAAATACGGTTTTTAATCCAAATCTAATCTGAATTAATTCCAACAGAGATGTTTCTCCGAAATATCTTGCATATGTTATTTATTAATTAAAATAAACCCAACATATAGGTCTTTATGTGTTTAATAAGAAAATCTTCCGTCAGTTGTATCTTTCCAACGGTAGCTCCGTTTTCAGCGTTTCTTGCGCTCTCCTAACTGTAGCAACGAGCCCTCTCTTTTAACATGTTTTATAAAGCTTTTCTTTTGATTGGTGTATTGTTTTTTATGCATGTATGATTGTCTGTCTTGTATGTCGTTTGTGTTGTCACGTATAGAACGAGTATGGTACGTGAGAGTGAAGATCAAGCTTTTCAAGATCTACAGCTGAAGATTATTTGAGCAGCTATATAGTTGGGAATAAGGCAAGTATTCTTTGACCTATGTCCTATTTACATTAATTACACAATCTAGAGCCCAATTTGATTGCTCCTATTAAGGATGACTAGCCTCATATGTCTTTATATGCCTATGAAACTTGGGATGGGCTGTGATGTGTAGATTAATGCTATTGCTCAACATCTTTATATTCACGTTGCTAATCTTGTTTAATTAATGATGAACTTGATGATAAAAGTTTGGTTTTAGCAACATGGAGACTTGGACATGTTTTGTTGGTTTTGCTCAAGTGCTTCACCATAAGGATCGGTTCGCCGAGCGACCACCCAGGAAAACAGTACAACCACAAGACTCACATGGGCACTGGGCTTGACTGATTAATTAGATGAACTAGAGTTTTGGCTTACTTTCCTGAAACATGGCGTATGAGGGGTCTGGGGGATATGGGACTTTGCCCTTTGCCAATGTGGTGCAGTTTGACTGTCACCCTTTGGAACGGAACTCTCATATCTTTAGTTAACTGGAGTAACCTGTAACGAGTGGGCCATAACTCTAGGAATTCTTTGTAAAGGTCTCGTAATGAAACCCTGCCGATTCATCAAAGGATAGTGAATATATGGGGTTTGGCCACCTCTTGGCATATGGGAATCATGGCTTGTGGGTAAAGATGTACAACCTCTCGAGAGTGTTTAAAACTGATATATCAGCCGTGCTCACGGTTAAGAGCGGCCTGGACCCTCACAGATTAGAGTTTTCAAAGAAAATGGCTCATGATGATAATGGTGATGACAGTGATGATGACAGTGGTGATGATTATAATGGTGGCAGTTACGACAATAGTTGATACTCAATTATTTTATTTACTTATAATATTTTAGTTAATGGGATGGGTTATGCTAATCATTGCTAGTAATAAAACTTGACCAACTAAAAGCAACCGCTATGCCTGTGCACTATAAAGCTAGTCCACTTTTATCCTAAACGGAATACTTGCTGAGTGCGCCATGTACTCACCCTTGCTATCCCAAACCTATAGTTCTTCTCTATACAAGTTGATGATGATATGAAGACGGAGTGGATCCAGAAGTTTACAATGTGTTTAGGCATACGTGCCTCCAGTCAACCTTCCTGTGAAGATGGAGTTCCGCTACGAGATAGAAGTTCCGCTATACTCTGATATATTGACTTTTGTGTCAAATGTAAGTTTTATACGCTTATATAATGCACTGTCTATTGATATTCACTGATGAAGTCGGCTGTATGTGTGGAAAATAGATCCTGGGCACACATACGGTGTCATCTGGTTTTGTTTCTAAAACCGGGTGTGACAATGCTTTCTCAATTGAAATGATGAATCAAGAAGATTGTGAACATGATTGGATTAAAGGAAGAGTACCTTTTGTATATATTATACTAGCCAAGAAAATAGATTTATTTGTGCTAGTTGTTTAAAACAAGCATGTGCTTCATGTTTGAAATCTAACAATCAAAGATGGAAAGTAGAAATAGAAGTAGCACCTGAAGATAAAATGTTATCAACAAGAGTCAGAATTTTAAAAAATAGAATAAATAGATTAGAAGTAGAATTAGAAGAATTAAAATATAAGTTAGATCAAGATAAAAATAATGACAAGCAACCAAATGAGGCTATAAGTAATACTGAATTAAAAGACCAGTTGATTACGATAAAAGACAATAAAGGAAACAAGCTTATACAATTAAAAGATGTCATAACAAGTTTTGGTAGTAAATATATAGTCAAATTACCATTCAAAGAAATTTTAGGAATAAGAATTCCTATAAAGATAATGTTAAAGAATAATATTACTTATAAAATATTGGCCTTAGTAGATACAGGATGCACAAAGAATATAATACATGACAAATATTTTATAAGATGTTCAGTAATAGTCCATACAATAGATGAAGATAAAGCAAAAACCTCTACAGATATGTCTGAAATAAAAAAAATTCATAACCAATTAGCATATAATATTGAAACACAAATAAATGGAACAAAATATATAATTGATGAAATCACAATAAGAGACTTATCTATGATACATGATGAAATGATTATAGGGTTAAGATTCTTGCAGCGTTCATGTCAAACCACAATCATACATGAGCAAGGTATTACATTTATTTCTCATCAAGATAATATTCATTATATTTCAGAAGTTAAAAAACATGGAGGAGCTCATCATTTATAAAATTCTTACAGTAATACGATTGACGCTAGTATAGCTGGTTTAGAAATTGAAGATTTAAGTGGGAACATAGAAGATTTCTATATAGAACATTCATGTATAGAATGTTTTGGTTTGCAATCCTTTGCTCCAAATTGGTACAGAGATATAAAGTCTAAAAAAGATATAGAAAAGATTGTGCAGAGACTAGAAAATATTCAAATAATTGGAGAAATACCCATGAAGCATTGGGATAAAAATTCTATATTATGCAAAATAAATATAATAAATCCAGATTATATAATAAAAACAAGTCCAATAGAAGCTACACCAAAAGACATAGTAGAATTTAAGATACATATTGAAGAATTGTTAAAATTAGGAGCAATAAGAGAAAGTAGAAGTCCTCATAGGTCTGCAGCCTTTACAGTAAGAAATCATGCTGAAATAGTAAGAGAAAAATCAAGAATGATTATTAATTACAAAAGACTTAATGATAATACAGTAGATGATGCATTCAATATACCTAATAAACAAGAATAGATCAATAGGATACAAGGTAGCATATACTTTTCAAAATTTGACTTGAAAGCAGGATTTTGGCAAGTAAAAATGGCAGAAGAGTCTATAGAATGGACAGTCTTCACGTGTCCTCAAGGTCAATTTGAATGGCTTGTCATACCTTTAGGATTAAAAAATGCACCTGCTTTATTTCAAAGAAAAATGCAAAATATATTTAATGACAATCAAGAATTTATATTAGTTTATATAGATGATTTATTAGTTTTCTCAAAAACCTATAAAGAGCATATAGCCCATCTTGAAGTATTTTTTAGAAAGGTAGAACAAAACGGGCTGATTCTATCTAAAAAGAAAATGAAAATTTGCAAGGAAAAAAATAAAGTTTCTAGGTCATGAGATTGGAGAAGGCAAAATATATTTGGAAGAGCATATTGCTAAGAAAATACTATAATTTTCTGATGTTATGAATGACAAAAAAAATTATAGGAGTTCCTTGGAATAGTAAATTATGCTAGAAATTATATAGATAATTTAGCAAAGTTAGAAGGACCGCTATATGCAAAATTGAGAAAAAATGGTAAAAAATATTTTAATTCAGAAGACATAAAGTTAGTAAGAACCATAAAAGAAAAGGTAAAAGACCTAAAACCTTTAGAATTACCTCGAGATGATTATTATTTCATTATTGAAACAGTTGCATCTAAATTAGGATGGGGTGCAATATTAAAACAAAAACCCAATAAATATTCTTCAAAAGCTGAAGAAAACATATGTAGATATGCCTCTGTAAGCTATAAGTTGAAGGCAGTAAATAATACTGATAGAGAAATATTAGCTATCATTAATGCAATAAATGCTTTTAGATTGTATCTCAGTTTTAAAGAATTTATGGTAAGAACAGACTGTGAAGCAATATGTAGGTATTACAAACAAATAAATAGTAAGAAAAGTTCAACTAGAAGATGGGTCTTGTTTGAAGACATTATTACTGGAAATGGCTATAAAGTAATATTTGAGCATATAAAAGGAAAAGATAATAGTTTGCCTGATATATTTTCACGATCTTCTATTTTGCAGGAATGAAGAAGGGAATTAGCTTCAATGAAATTGAGACCTTTACGTTTGGGTCAGAAAATAATAAGTTAAGAATATTTCCACCAAATTCATATAAGTTCAGACCAAAAGATCATATAATATTAGATGAAGTCCAAAAATGTATACTGGATAATTTCTGGTACCAATATAATCATAAAAGAGAAGAAAAAAGTTATATGCTATCAATATTAAACAGTCTTGCTGAATATTTTCATACGATAAATAGCAAGATGCCACCAACAAAAAAGCATGAATATATTGAAATACCTGGTTTATATATATCATTTGAAGAAGTAGGGCTCAAAAGAAATATGGCAAGTTAGATGGAGGAATATCATGAAAAAAATATGGAGATATAGATGAAGCAATGAATCAAGGAAGAAAAATACTTGGAACAAATTATTATATGGCGCCAGCAGCAAAAGAATATATTCAAAAATACAGAAAGGCAAAAGGTATCAAAATCCCAGAAACATCATCCGGGATTAAATATATGGCAAAGAAAGTTACATATAAAGACTGCCTGACCAAAGGAGTTGATCCTATGGATGGTGTCGTAGGACCGAGACGTGCGACTAGAGGGGGGGTGAATAGGAGCACATGAAAAACTCAAACTCAAACCCCCAAAATGCACTCTTACGAAGACACACGCACAACCGATACCGTCTACTGAACAGATACGTATCGGGTGCAAAGCGGAAGCATAAGGTACACTAACCAAGCCGAGACACTAAAGCACCATCAAAGCAAGCAAGAACAACAAGGCACAAACAAAACAAGACAAGCTACAAAGCTTGCAAGCGTCGCACACTAGCCACTCAACACACCGAAGCGTGCCTCACTTAAGAACAGTGAGTGAAGAGTATGGGCATGCAGTGGTTGACACAAAACAAGCTTGAAGCAAACCACAACACTCCAAAAAACCAAAGAAACCAAGAAAAACAAACTCCAAAGCAAGCGGAGCAAGAAACACACAAAAACAGCCCTAAATCCACTGGACCGGACAATGCTGTTTCAACCAAAAGAACTGACCGGACAAATCCAAAGAATGGAGCTGAAACAGCCCTAAAAACCTATAGATCGGACACTCCGGTTCTACCCAGAAGACCTGACTGGATAAAGCTTCGGACAAAGCAACTCAACTCACTAAGTACCGAAGAGAACAACGGACCGGACAGTCCGGTTCTACCCGGAAGGCCTAACCGGACAAAACAGATGAGAAATGAACTACGGGCGGTGAAAACCAAAGGACCAGACAGTCCGGTTTAGCAGACCGGACAAAACTTCGGACAAAGAAACCCGAGACACACACTCGAGGTGGCCAAGCCTCGGTTTCTCCGTCACACAGACCGGACAGTCCGCTTGAACGGACCGGACAAATGGACGGATTGTCCGGTCAGGTCTCGCTGCTGGCCCGAGTCTGGACCCGAGAAATCAGCCCGCGAATCCACCGAAAAATCGACCAAACCCAAGCCAAAACTCAACCAAACTTCACAAAAACTTGCACAGAGGAACTTGATTCCATTCCAAAGTAAACCCCTCAAAAATCAACTCAAAATGATCTAGGGATTTACGGGAATTGCAGATCTCGTGGAAGTGGTGTGAGAAAAACTAGGAACCGAAAAACGTCAAGAACGGCCTTTGCTTGTGGTTGGATGATTCTAGCACTTGGCTAGTGAGATGCACCACATCTTAGCAAGGCAAAATTCTGGCAAAAGAAAGGTCTCATCCTTGGACAACACAAAACGAGCCAAAATCCAAGAAACGGAACCAAAAACGAAACTAGAAAAGGGGGCAAAGAGTGAGGAACGAAATTGCTGCTCTAGGACAAGGAATTTCTCAACAAGGAACCTTAGATTAATTCATAAAATCAGATTACAAAAGTTCCCTAGAGCCTACCTCCCTTCATCCTCCCACTAATGACAAGATTAGACTAAACTAGGCACTCATCTCCTAACTAATCCTCTCTATTTCTTCTCTTTGGACCTTGGCTGCTAGGCTTAGGAAATCCTAGGGTTTGTGGCTGCCAAGATAAGCTCCAAGGGAGCCTCTCAAGTCTATTTATACCCTAGGCCCTAAACGACACAATTACATTAAGACCCCTACTCTAAAAATGCCCGGAGGGGGCCAAACCGAAAAGATACAATCGGACGACTACGATGACGTCTTGATCATCTTCGGTTTCTCCGCCTCGCTTGGATGTGCGCCACGTAGCCAGTATTCCGGAAGCTTCCCCCGGTTTTGAAGTCAGAAACCAGAAAACTTTATTCTGCGGGCTTCCTGGGCCAGGTCTTGGCCCAATCTTCTATCTTGGCGAGTCGGAGCCCAACCCACCAAGTCATTTGAACTTGGGTGGCGGTTTTGAGCCGAAGCCGCCAAAGCCTCCCTCGCACGCCTTCGCGCCATGCACTCGGGTTGGAGCACCACAGTGGCACCCGGCTTCTCCAGTCCATCGGAGTCGCCTCGCGGTCCATCGGAGGGCTTACACCGCCGTTGCCGAACCGCCCCTCCGTGTACCGAGCTCCCATGGCCGACCGACGCCGAGACTTGCCTCTGGTCCATTGGAGGGCTTTTGCCTCAGTCCATCGAGGTCTTCGTCTCCCTCTACCTCCAGTCCATCGGAGGGCCTCCAGTCCATCGGAGGACTTGTGCCGTTGACAATCACTCATCACACCGGGAGAGCAATGAGGCCGATCCATTGGCTCTCAATCTCCCCCTTGATGAGTGCATTGTCAACACATCTTCAACCTGTAACCTGAAATAGAACAAAGACAAAACCAAAGCGTAAAACTGAAAAAGAAAAGAAAAAGAAAAGAAATGCTCAAGCTGCCAAAAACCAAACAAAGGCAAAACACAAGGCAGCTTGAAGCAAAACGAAAAACAAAACATCGGCTCCTCAAGACAGAGGCAAAAGGCTCAACGCACCGATGCAAAGAGCATGCTAAAAACTCAACTCCCCTTGAAATGCATCCTCACAAATGCAAAATGAATGCAAAGCTCCCCGATAAAAACTCAACTCCCCTTGAAATGCATCCTCACAAATGCAAAATGAATGCAAAGCTCCCCCTCAACTAAAACTCTCCTGAGTTCTCCCCCTTTATCCATATTTTAAGACTTCTCCTTTTGGAAGTACACTAATTTCTCCCCAAATTTCTCCCCCTGTTGACAATGGACACATCAAGGGTTCTTTGAACTCAACTCCCCCTGAACTAGACAACTCCCCCTCAAAATATGCCATGAAATGCAAGGAGTGTAACTGAAAGAGCTCAGAAGGAATGTAAAGCTAGTAATCACAAGTTCTCGCATACAGAGGAAGTGAGGGCAAGGAAGCATACAACAAGCTCAAATGAATCTATCTCACACATATCAAGAGTAAGCTTGTTTTTCAGGGTTAATAAAAAGAAAGCATCACCGACATGAATAGCACCAAGCAAGATAGGCATGAACAGCAAGATGCTAGTAATGCATACAAGGTGTGCTACTCTCAACCAAAGCATATACAACCAGCCATAGGCATTTTAGAGACTTGCAAATTTTAAATTTATACATTTGTATACATAAGCAAGTTCTTTATGTGCCAGGGGTTATTTACTTGTCTTTTGCCACTTCTAACCAACCAATGCCAAGCCTAGGTTATCTAACCATCAGAAGCTTAAGACAAGATTTTGGTCATACACAGTCTAGTCCAAGTTCATGCCAAAGTGCAAAAGCAAGCTGTCTCGAACTAGATCAGTGTGACAAGCAAACCCACCTGGATCTTTCTCAATTCATCATATAAGACACCACTTGTAAGCATTTTGATTCAGATTTCAATTTAAGCAAGGTGTCATAAAAGCTTAGGCATTAACTTAGCAAAGGCATACAACTAGCATATCCAGGTATGAAAAGATAGCATAGCATTCAACAATCCTACACATGCTAGGTAGCCAAAACAAGTGGTGATCATGGTTTTTGATTTGCAAAGAATAAAATGACTTAGCTCACAACTAGTATTCAACAGACTCAAGAGAGCTTAGCCAACCATGATCAAACATGCAACTGTACAATCTAGCACAAGCAAGTACTAACTCATCATCTCAAAAGAGCTCTAATGCTAGTAAAGTGAAAATGCATATGATACAGTGCAATGCATGATATGATACAACATGCAAAAGAAGCAAAGAGAAATAAAAGCCAGATAAAAGCAAATTCTATAATATGGAAGCTATTCCTTACTAAAAGGAATAGCGTATTATCCCTGACTAAAAGGGATAGCACACTCCAAGCTCACCTCTCAAGCGCACAAAAGCGCCAAACTCTAGGGGCTTGGTAAAGATATCGGCCAACTGGTTTTCAGAAGCTACATGCACTAAGTCTATGTCCCCCTTCTCATAGTGATCTCTCAGAAAGTGAAACCTCACGTCTATGTGTTTGGTTCTGGAGTGCAAGACGGGGTTCTTAGCTACAGAAATAGCAGACGTAGAGTCCACTAGAAGAGGGATTTTTCCAAACCTAAGGCCGAAATCACTAAGGGTGGCTTTCATCCATAAAAGCTGGGAGCAGCAGCTAGCAGCAGCTATGTACTCTGCTTCTGTGGTAGACAAGGATACACTAGCTTGCTTGCGGGAGGACCAAGAGACAAGAGAGGTTCCTAAGAGTTGGCATGTGCCGGAGGTTGACTTGCGGTCAATCCGGCAGCCAGCATGGTCAGCATCTGAGAACCCTCTAAGAAAAAAAGAAGAACCTGAGGAGTACCAAAGACCAAGCTCAGGAGTGAATTTCAGATACCTGAAAATGCGCTTCACCGCTTGACGGTGAGAAGTCCTAGGAGACGCCTGGTAACGCGCACAAAGGCAGACCGCGAACTGAATGTCCGGCCTGGTCGCCGTCAGGTACAGAAGTGAGCCGATCATCCCTCGAAATTCCTTCTGGTCCACCGCCTCCCCATCTTCATCAGCATCAAGTGCCGTGTTTGTACTCATAGGAGTTGTTATGGGTTTAGAATCCCCCATGTCAAACTTCTTGAGTATGTCTCTTGTGTACTTTGCTTGATGGACAAAGGTTCCTTCAGGGCCTTGCTTGATCTGCAGCCCGAGGAAGAACTGGAGCTCACCCATGAGACTCATCTCAAATTCCCTGCTCATCTGTTCAGCAAAACTAGACACCAAAGCGTGAGATGAACCACCAAAGATTATGTCATCAACATATATCTGAACTATCAGGGTGTCACCGCCACGACTCAACAAAAACAAGGTCTTGTCTACTGAACCCATCACAAACCCAGACTTGAGCAGGAAACTCTTCAGCCTAGCATACCAAGCTCTAGGAGCTTGCTTCAGACCATAAAGGGCTTTCATCAACTTATACACCCGGTCTGGAAATCTAGCACTCTCAAAGCCAGGAGGTTGTCTCATATATACCTCCTCCTCTATGAACCCGTTCAGGAAAGCAGACTTGACATCCATTTGCTGCAGTTTGAAGCCTTTAGAGGCCGCAAAGGCAAGCAAAATCTTAATGGCTTCCAAACGAGCTACAGGGGCAAAGGTCTCCTCATAATCTATCCCCTCCTTCTGACAGAAACCCTGAGCTACCAATCTCGCTTTGTTCCTCACAACCATCCCATCCTCACCCTGTTTGTTCTTGAAAACCCACTTGGTACCTATAGGGCGACAGTTTGGTGGAGGTTCAACTAAATCCCAGACATGGTTTCTCTCAAAGTTCTCCAACTCCTCATGCATGGCGTTCACCCAGTTAGGATCAGATAATGCATGTGACACATCCCGGGGCTCAAAAGAAGCAACGTATGCAGAGTGGGAGAAAAAGGCTAGAGAGTTAACCGAAGAGCGTGTGACACGCTGGTGAATGTCTCCAATCATCCTGTGTGGAGGGTGATCCCGCTGGACTTGCCGAGATGGAACAATCTCGGAAGTCACCTCCCCTACGTCCTCAGTGGGTCCAGCCTCTGCTTGAGCTTGCTGTCGGGGGAGTGAGGAGGAAACTGTGGGCAGGGGTCCTCCTTCATCATCTGTACTCGTAGCAGAGGGGGTAGGAGCTGCAGCCGGTGCAGTGGCTCCTGCATCACCATCATTAACCACACCTTCCTCATCCTCAAAAATGGAAGTGCCTTCTTCATCATCACCTGAAAGCTCAAAGGCAGGGGTTGTGCAGGGCATAGTCTCATCAAAAGAAACCTCACAAGTCTCAACAACTTGCTTGGCCTCTAAAATCCACACACGAAAAGCCCTAGAATTAGAAGCATACCCCAGAAAAATCCCATCCAAACAACGAGACTCAAACATGTCCAAATGCCCCGCCTTCTTAAGCACAAAGCACCTGCAGCCAAACGCTCGCAAATGCTTGACGCTGGGCTGCCTACCAAACCGAAGTTCATACGAGGTCTTCCCAAGGAAAGCTCGCAAGAAGATTCGGTTTGCAATGTAACAGGCCGTATTCACTGCCTCAGCCCAAAAGCGCCTAGGAGTCCTATGCTCATCGAGCATCGTCCGTGCCATCTCAACAAGTGTGCGGTTCTTGCGTTCCACAACACCATTCTGCGGAGGGGTATATGGAGAAGAAAACTGGTGTTCAAGACCTAGGTCACGACAGAAGTTTTCAAAACGAGAGTTTCTGAATTCTCCGCCATTGTCACTGCGGATAGCCCTCATGGCCTTATGACTCTCGTTTCTCAACCTCAGTACCAGATCCCGAATAAAACCAAACGCCTCATCCTTAAACTCCATGAAAAAATACCCACGAGAACCGCGAAAAATCGTCCACAACGACAAGCACGTACCACTTCCCACTGATTGACGCTACCCGAGCGGGACCTACTGTATCCATATGGAGTAGCTCACCCGGATAGCAGGTCATAACCTGAGACACAGGAATGTGAGAGGCGGCAACCATCTTGCCATGACGACAGGGGTGGCAAACTAAGTCCTTCTCAGCTCTCAATTTGGGCAATCCTCGGATTAGGCCCATTGAACTTAACCTGACTAGCAGATCAAAGCTCAAATGACCAAGTCTCCTATGCCACTTCCATATATCAGCAGAAGGACTAACAACCAAACAGCGCGCAGGGCCAGAAACAGATGTGAGGTCGACCCTAAAAACCTGACCAAAAGGTAGCAAAGAGCAAACAAGGGTCTCCTCAGCATCAAGAACGCAGCACGCACCTTTCTTAAAACGAACCTCAAATCCTTCATCGAGAAGTTGCGAAACAGAAACCAAATTGAACCCCAAATTCCGGACAAAGGCAACTTCTCTCAGGGAAAGCTTGGCGGAGAGCGAAACAGAACCAACACCCATCACTTTACCTTGACCATTATCCCCGAATGTGATGTACTCCTTGGTGCTTACAGGGTTGAGGCTGGAGAACCACTTGCGGTGCCCTGTCATGTGCCTAGAGCAACCGAAGTCCATGATCCACACGTCCTCCATACCTCGATCCTGCAAAGTCAAGTAAAGCGACGGTGAGCAAACGGTCCGGCACTGGGGTTAGTCCCAAAACTGCTGTACCAGTGCCGAGCCATCTGCTCAAAAGTGGGGTAAGCACAAACAAAGAAATCATCACGACGATCAGGGTAACCACGATCTCCAAAGCGTGAACCCTCGAAAGCTCTCTCAAAGCCTCGGTCACGAGGTCCATAGCCGCGCTGAAAACGACTAGGAGCTCGGCTGGTAAAGCGTCTCTCACCACCAGGAGCACGAGCCTGAAAGCCGCCTCCTCTCTCACCACCGGCAAAGCGGTCTCTCATCTCACCGCGGTGGGGAGGATCTTGCCTACCACCCTGGTAGAACTGATCCTGGTTCCCCCAAGCTCTCTCCTGCCTCTCAACCCGCTTCCTCCTGAAGCAAAACTCCTCTAGGTGGCCATTCCGCTCGCAAAACTCACAGTGGTAGACAGGCCTCCTAGGAACTGGGTTAGGTTGGGACTTGGGCTTAGGTGGTGTGGCCTTGGGTGGCTCAGGCTGCTGGACTGGCTTCTTGCCCTTGGGCTTAAGCTCTTCCTCAACAATCTTGTCCAGCTTAGCCTTAGAAGGTTTGGGTGTCCAATACTGCTTCTTTGGGGCAGCCTTGGGTGGCTCATGGTAAACCCCATCAACAGTCTCTCCTGGCTGGGTAGGTGCAGTCTTGACCTTAATTGGGGCACTCTTCTCACCCGAAATGCTGCACTCTCCAAACCCAACACCACTTGTCTCACCCTCAGCTCTTTTGGTGCTCTCTATGATCATCTCTAGTTGAGGTTGCCTCGCATATACCCAACTGAGCACCTCTCTCAACCTGTTGTTGTTATCTTGCAAAGACAACATCTCCTCCTTCAGATCCTCCAGAATCACAGTCTGGGCAGCACAGGTATCACAGTATAGGGAGGGAACCACAACAGTTTTCTCCAACTTCCTAATGGTGACATCCCTATCCACCAGCTGCATCCTAAGAATTAGGCAGTTCTCACAAGTATCACTAGGTGCTGAAAGCACCTCTAAGTCAGCTCTCAACTGCTCTAACTCACCTCTCAAAGTAGGACAGACCATACATTCACCCAAAAGCGTAGGTCTAGCCCTAAGCTCCTCAAGCTCCATGAGCTGCCCCTCAAACTTCTCCTTCAGAATAGCTAGCTCTCTAGCTAGACAGGGGCAAGACTCACACTCAAGCTCTCCACTCAAAGTAGGCTCATCCAGTGTGGACTGGAGTTTGCCCAGCTCAGCCTTCAGCTCATCTATCTCCTCTACCCGCTTGGCATACCTATCTCTCTGGTCACCAAGCTCCGTCATGAAAGACTCGCAGGTAGGGCACTCAATCTCACTGGGTTGGGGTCTCATACTCCTCAACCTCTCATTCTCCTCTAAAGCCTCAGCAAGTTGGGCTTTCAACTTCTGCAGCTTCTTAGCTGCCTTCTCCAGCATCTTATCCTAGGCCTTAAGTTCCCGGCTGTTCTGCTCTAGCATCTCAAGGATTTCGGTTTGCTCAGGAGTTACCTCATCATCGGAAGAAGAGTTGCTGCCGTCATCCTTGTTCTCCTTGTCCTCAAGCGCCATGGAGCAAACCGAGCTCCTCTTGTCCTTGTTCTTCCGCCTGGACTTGGTGGAGACGAAGCATAAGCCAGCTGGACCGCCTTGATCGTTCCTCTTGTCCTTCCTATACGTGATCTCCTCATCGCTTGAGCTCGACGAGGACGAAGAGGAAGAAGATCCGCTGCTGCAGAACCCGATCTCGGCGAAGAAGGCCTTGTCCCGCTTCCGGTTGTCCTTCTGGTAGCTCTTGAAAGCCTTCCGGAAGTTCTTCTTGCCGAAGGAGCGCTTGCCGGAGCCATGCTTGCTGGAGCGGTGCTTGTCAAAGCTTGGCTTGCCGGAGTGGTACTTGTCGGATTCGCGGGAGTAGCTCTTGCCCTTCTTGTAGTAGTCGTTCTTGTTGGGGCATTCGGCGATGAAGTGGCCGACCTCTCCGCACTCAAAGCACTTGGGCCGCTCGCCCCTCTTCTTGCTCATCCGGTTGTCATAGGCACGCTGAAAGCGACTAGACACCAGACACAACTCGTCATCCCCAAGTGTTGCTAGCTGCTCCTCTGTAACAGACATCAAAGCAGAAAACGAGAAGTTGTGTAACACGGGGTTAGTGACAGACTCACTAGAGGGGGTAGCCAAGGCCAGACTCTTAGAATCTGTACAAGCGAGGGAATCCCTCATCTTGTAATCTACCTCGGTGGCCTTGAGCTTACTATAGAGCGCCTCTACTCCAATCGTATCATACCCTGCCGACTCAATGATTGAGTTCACCTTGATCTCCCATATTTTTCTGTCTAAGGCATACAACAACTTGACAGCCTGCTGATGATCGGTATATGGGAGGGCAGCGGGGGCAGAGTTAACACGCAACTTGTTGATGATCGACTGAAAACGACCAAACAAGTCGTCTACTGACTCTCCCGGCTTCTGGACGAAATTCTCATATTCGCGCCGGTAAGTCTCCACAAGTCTAGCCTTAATTGTCGCAGTACCCTCATGGTGTGCACTGAGCAGTGACCATATCTCACGCGCAGTCTTAAGGTGACTCACTCTCTCATAATCCATGGGACCAAGCCCGGAGAAGAGAAAGTTAACAGCCTTGGCATTCGCCTCATGCTGAGCCACGATATCCTGCGTAGTACGCTCAGCGACTGGAAGCACCACAAAAGTCGTACTCTGAGTAGCATCCCATATGTCCTGACTCTGGCTAACAAGGAACGCCTCCATCCTACCTTTCCAGTAGGGATAACCATCGGAGCCAAGGACGGGAATTTTCCCGGAGTAAGTCATCGTCACTACGGTTTCGTCACCGGTTAAGGTATAGGAAACCTAACCGGCTCTGATACCACTTGTAGGACCGAGACGTGCGAATAGAGGGGGGTGAATAGGAGCACATGAAAAACTCAAACTCAAACCCCCAAAATGCACTCTTACGAAGACACACGCACAACCGATACCGTCTACTGAACAGATACGTATCGGGTGCAAAGCGGAAGCATAAGGTACACTAACCAAGCCGAGACACTAAAGCACCATCAAAGCAAGCAAGAACAACAAGGCACAAACAAAACAAGACAAGCTACAAAGCTTGCAAGCGTCGCACACTAGCCACTCAACACACCGAAACGTGCCTCACTTAAGAACAGTGAGTGAAGAGTATGGGCATGCAGTGGTTGACACAAAACAAGCTTGAAGCAAACCACAACACTCCAAAAAACCAAAGAAACCAAGAAAAACAAACTCCAAAGCAAGCGGAGCAAGAAACACACAAAAACAGCCCTAAATCCACTGGACCGGACAATACTGTTTCAACCAAAAGAACTGACCGGACAAATCCAAAGAATGGAGCTGAAACAGCCCTAAAAACCTATAGATCGGACAGTCCGGTTCTACCCAGAAGACCTGACTGGATAAAGCTTCGGACAAAGCAACTCAACTCACTAAGTACCGAAGAGAACAACGAACCGGACAGTCCGGTTCTACCTGGAAGGCCTAACCGGACAAAACAGATGAGAAATGAACTACGGGCGGTGAAAACCAAAGGACCAGACAGTCCGGTTTAGCAGACCGGACAAAACTTCGGACAAAGAAACCCGAGACACACACTCGAGGTGGCCAAGCCTCGGTTTCTCCATCACACAGACCGTACAGTCCGCTTGAACGGACCGGACAAATGGACGGATTGTCCGGTCAGGTCTCGCTGCTGGCCCGAGTCTGGACCCGAGAAATCAGCCCGCGAATCCACCGAAAAATCGACCAAACCCAAGCCAAAACTCAACCAACTTCACAAAAACTTGCACAGAGGAACTTGATTCTATTCCAAAGTAAACCCTCAAAAATCAACTCAAAATGATCTAGGGATTTACGGGAATTGCAGATCTCGTGGAAGTGGTGTGAGAAAAACTAGGAACCGAAAAACGTCAAGAACGGCCTTTGCTTGTGGTTGGATGATTCTAGCACTTGGCTAGTGAGATGCACCACATCTTAGCAAGGCAAAATTCTGGCAAAAGAAAGGTCTCATCCTTGGACAACACAAAACGAGCCAAAATCCAAGAAACGGGACCAAAAACGAAACTAGAAAAGGGGGCAAAGAGTGAGGAACGAAATTGCTGCTCTAGGACAAGGAATTTCTCAACAAGGAACCTTAGATTAATTCATAAAATCAGATTACAAAAGTTCCCTAGAGCCTACCTCCCTTCATCCTCCCACTAATGACAAGATTAGACTAAACTAGGCACTCATCTCCTAGCTAATCCTCTCTATTTCTTCTCTTTGGACCTTGGCTGCTAGGGTTAGGAAATCCTAGGGTTTGTGGCTGCCAAGATAAGCTCCAAGGGAGCCTCTCAAGTCTATTTATACCCTAGGCCCTAAACGACACAATTACATTAAGACCCCTACTCTAAAAATGCCCGGAGGGGGCCAAACCGAAAAGATACAATCGGACGACTACGATGACGTCTTCATCATCTTCGGTTTCTCCGCCTCGCTTGGATGTGCGCCACATAGCCAGTATTCCGGAAGCTTCCCCCGGTTTTGAAGTCAGAAACCGGAAAAATTTATTCTGCGGGCTTCCTAGGCCAGGTCTTGGCCCAATCTTCTATCTTGGCGAGTCGGAGCCCAACCCACCAAGTCATTTGAACTTGGGTGGCGGTTTTGAGCCGAAGCCGCCAAAGCCTCCCTCGCACGCCTTCGCGCCATGCACTCGGGTTGGAGCACCACAGTGGCACCCGGCTTCTCCAGTCCATCGGAGTCGCCTCGCGGTCCATCGGAGGGCTTACACCGCCGTTGCCGAACCGCCCCTCCGTGTACCGAGCTCCCATGGCCGACCGACGCCGAGACTTGCCTCCGGTCCATTGGAGGGCTTTTGCCTCAGTCCATCGAGGTCTTCGTCTCCCTCTACCTCCAGTCCATCGGAGGGCCTCCAGTCCATCGGAGGACTTGTGCCGTTGACAATCACTCATCAAACCAGGAGAGCAATGAGGCCGATCCATTGGCTCTCAGGTGTCACACCCCAAATTTTCCAATTTGGAATGTGACACTTTTGGCTTGAATTAATACAGTGAATTTCTTGAATATTTAAAATTTTGTGAAGCAGTTATATATTTACATAGATATTTAGTGTAGGAAATAATTATTTTGTAAAGAGAACAAATATAATCTATGTTATAATAATATATGTGTTGCATTCATGCTGGTTCACATGATGTTTTTGAGTGATAAAGATTTTCTAAATGAGTTTAAACTACAAGTAACCTTTTCTAGGAACTTTCTAGATTTTTCTAGAAGCTTTTCCTGTTTTCCGTAGAGCACAATCCATTTATTGGAAGCTCTTAAGAACCTTTCCATGAGCTCCAAATATTTTATTTGGGTTCATTAGGTCCAAAACTATTTCTGGGATTTTTCCTAAAATTTTTGAGACCGTCGGCATATTTTTCGGACTTCAAGTATTGATTCTAGACTTATCTATAATTATTTTAATTCTGAAAATAAATAATTCTGAATTTACTTGGCCTTTCTCCATTTAAATATGCCGGAATTTTAATAAACCCCGAAGGCCCATTTATGGGTTCTCTAATGGGCTTTAAGCTCATTAAGCCCATTAGTAAAGTTGGGAGGTGTAAATCAATTAGTACAACCTCGCTAGTTGACGCGCGTTTACCGGCTCTTCTCCCTATATAATAAACCCAACCCCTCCTCTAAACGGCACATAAAAATATAGACTACTTTATGGAGGTTCGGAAGTTTGGGAGCCCTAAGATAGTCTATAGCTTTTCTCCAACTCCGACGAGTGTCTTCATTGCCCGTAAACTTTTTATACCTTTCTTCTTTCTTTATATTTTTCTTATCTGTGTTGTGCCGCCGTCTCGAACCAGGGCAGCTCACCATCGTCCTGTTCCTGTCCTACTAGGCACCACAGGACTCCATGCACGACGTACATGTGCTGCGCTGGCCGGCCATCCACCGGAAGTCTCACGTCTCCAACATCGTGTTGCCCTGCCCTGTCCCGTCGACTCCATCCCTGGCCTGTACACCACTTGCTGTCGTGCGCGTGGTGTCCTGAAGCCCCAACGCCCTGCTGCTGCCTGCTGTTCTGGCCTGCCTAGTGCCTTGCTCGATCCTCCATCCAGGCCATGTACTCGAGCTCCTTCCAGCACACATGAACGTTCAAGCTAGCCGGCGAGGAAGACTCTTGCGACTTGGACTCCAAAGAAGCTTGCTACCAGATGAGTTCCCGTACGTGCAAGCTGTAGGATCGGACCAACACAAGATCAAAGCCCCTGCTGCATGCAACGTCAGCAGGTCAGAACCAGACACGGAGATGTATCTGGTGAAGAAGAGGGGTCACGAAACCAGATGGTAATCATCCGTATATATATCCTACGAGTTAGGACAACCTTGCATCTCAACACAGCAAATCCTTTTGATTCCTTTAGTCTGATCTAATTCATACCTTTCAGCGGATCGAATCCCAAACTTTGGCCAATTCATGAGTACTGTTCTTTGAACCCCATGAATCTTGATCTGCTTCAGCTCCTAAGGTATACTGTTAATCATGTCCACGCGCATCGATCCTTAATCTTCTGTATCCAATTCGTTTTAACTCTATTTTATGCCATTCATGCTGCGTTAGTCCCGTAACGATGATACCTATACTTTAGTTTTCATGTTTATCTTACTTATGTGTTTCTGTTTTTAAATATAAATATTAATTGGGTTAATGCTATTCTCATTATTCTTGTATAAATAAAATCAATTTAGGGTTTAACCTCTAGCCTTTTGTTATTAAACATTAAAGTGAATAATACCAACTTTAATGTGCTTTGTTTAATAACTTGTTTAGTATAAACCCGACACATGTCACGCTCCGATTAGATGCTTACATGCTATCTTTTGTAACTAAATATTTAACCGGTTTAATCTATATGAAATATTTTGAATAAAATGTGACTAGCTTTAAATACGGTTTTTAATCCAAATCTAATCTGAATTAATTCCAACAGAGATGTTTCTCCGAAATATCTTGCATATGTTATTTATTAATTAAAATAAACCCAACATATAGGTCTTTATGTGTTTAATAAGAAAATCTTCCGTTAGTTGTATCTTTCCAACGGTAGCTCCGTTTTCAGCTTTTCTTTTGCTCTCCTAACTGTAGCAACGAGCCCTCTCTATTAACGTGTTTTATAAAGCTTTTCTTTTGATTGGTGTATTGTTTCTTATGCATGTATGATTGTCTGTCTTGTATGTCGTTTGTGTTGTCACGTATAGAACGAGTATGGTACGTGAGAGTGAAGATCAAGCTTTTCAAGACCTATAAGTGAAGATTATTTGAGCAGCTATATAGTTGGGAATAAGGCAAGTATTCTTTGACCTATGTCCTATTTACATTAACTACACAATCTAGAGCCCAATTTGATTGCTCCTAATAAGGATGACTAGCTTCATATACCTTTACATGTCTATGAAACTTGGGATAGGCTGTGATGTGTAGATTAATGCTACCGCTCAACATATTTTTATGTTGCTAATCTTGATTAATTAATGATGCAATGATGATGAAAGTTTGGTTATTTAGCAACATGGAGACTTGAGCATGTTTTTGTTAGTTTTGCTCAAATACTTCGCCCTAAGGATTGGTTCGCCGAGCGACCACCCAGTAAAACAGTGCAACCACAAGAGATGGAATGGGACATCCTTGACTGATTAATTAGATGAACTAGAGTTTTGGCCTGCTTCCCTGAAACATGGCGTATGAGGGGTCTGGGGGATATGGGACTTTGCCCTTTGCCATCGTGGTTAATTACCCTTTGGAACGGAACCCTCATATCTTTAGTTAACTGGAGTAACCTGTAACGAGTGGGCCATAACTCTAGGAATTCTTTGTAAAGGTCTCGTAATGAAACCCTGCCAATTCATCAAAGGATAGTGAATATATGGGGTTTGGCCACCTCTTGGCATATGGGAATCATGACTTGTGGGTAAAGATGTACAACCTCTCGAGAGTGTTTAAAACTGATATATCAGCCGTGCTCACGGTTAAGAGCGGCCTGGACCCTCACAGATTAGAGTTTTCAAAGAAAATGGCTCATGATGATAATGGTGATGACAGTGATGATGACAGTGGTGATGATTATGGTGGCAGTTACGACAATGGTTGATACTCAATTATTTTTTTTACTTATAATATTTCAGTTGTGGGATGGGTTATGCTAATCATTGCTGGTAATAAAACTTGACCAACTAAAAGCAACCGCTATGCCTGTCCACTATAAGCTAGTCCACTTTTATCCTAAATGGAATACTTGCTGAGTGCGCCATGTACTCACCCTTGCTATCCCAAACCTATAGTTCTTCTCTATACAAGTTGATGAAGATACGAAGACGGAGTGGATCCAGAAGTTTACAATGTGTTTAGGCGTACGTGCCCCCAGTCAACCTTCCTGTGAAGATGGAGTTCCGCTACGAGATAGAAGTTCCGCTATACTCTGATATATTGACTTTTGTGTCAAATGTAAGTTTTATACGCTTATATAATGCACTGTTTATTGATATTCACTGATGAGGTCGGCTGTACGTGTGGAAAATAGATCCTGGGCACACATACGGTGTCATCTGGTTTTGTTTCTAAAACCGGGTGTGACAGATGGACAATATATAGAAATGAAAATAGCACAAAATTTTGAAATGATTTTCCCTGAATGGAAGAAAACTCAAAAAGAAGAAATAATGATGGAGTTAAAAGGGGAATTATGTAATAAATTGGAAGAATTTAAAAGAGATTTTGATGCAAAAATGGATATATCATTGTCCGGCAGTGAAGAGAATGATGATATTGCAGGACATGGCCAAAGGTCAGAATAAAATAGCCCAAAAATATAATAGTAAAAATAAGCCCAAAAGATAATATATATTGAAGATAATAGTTATATATGTTGATAAGCGATATCAACAATTCGGGCATGGGAAGACATACACATAAATTCATATAATATATCTTAATTGATATGGAATATCAATCATTCGGGCGTGAAAGACAGTACCCAGAATTTTCCAAAAGACACTCAAGTGCGTCAAGACGTGCGAAGCAGAAGACAAAGCAAGGACGAATAATTCCACAGCAGAAAGAAGACGCAGGGCGAATATTGTACTGTGCTCAGTACAATAATTGAAGAATAAAAGGACGAAATACTGTGGCGACAGTGAAAGCGCACAGGAGACGTCAATTATTGAAGCCAACCTTATCAACAAAGCAAAGGCCTGGCTCGGCCATAAAACACTGCACCGGGCAGCAGCTGAAGACATCCGCATCCCCTCACATCCACAAGACATCCGTAATCACCAAGCATCGACCATCACCGCACAACATCTACTCACCACCCACTTTGTAATGCTAGTAGTATTAGCATAAGGAATAAAGCCGTGGAGCATCCAGGCATCGTTTGTAAGGTAATCTAGTTTGTGCTAAGTGCTTGGGGTTTGCCGAAAGGAAAAGCCGTATGTAAGCTGTGTTTGTGGAAATGAAGTAGTTTTCCTTTGAAAATCCCTGCTGTCATTCTAGTCCGCGTATATGGGGAGAGTTTATGTGCTAGGGACCCTATAGGAGAAACCTCTGCGTTTGATGTTCTCGTTTAGCCCGGAGTTGTGGCGCCTGGAGAAGTGTTCCCTTCGGGTGGAACTGACTGGGGAGACGACGTAACCCCGCCTCATATGCATAGACTGGGGATAGTTCGGGAAAGATTAGCTACTTCTGAAGCAAACCTGCTCATCGTATGGTAAGTACCGAGTAGGACTAAGCAAGCATAGGAGCACAACCCGGCCGAATATTTTTGGTCTCGCCAGCCTGCTAAAGATCCTGAGAAACATAATATTACCGAAGAGTTAATACCCGCTTAATATAATCACAAAAGCGACGTTCGTATCTCATCCTGAAGAGTGAGCCAAGTGGGAATAGTGAGTTTTCACCATTGCATGCGCTTAATATAATCTTGAAAGCGACGTTAGAATTCACCCGGAAGAATCGGAGTGGTGGGAATAGTAATCTCCCACCATTGCATGCAAAGGAGTGGAGTGGTCCCTAAGTGCTCATCCACTTTTCATATTTCTGAATTTGAACAGTAGCAGAGCGAATTTGAATAGTAAAAAGAATTTGAATAGTACCAAAGTATTTTGAATAGTTACAGTTCGCGTTTATATCTTTTGTTGTTCTGTGTTTCGTTTCCTTCCGGAGTTTTGCAGCCTCACTTCCCTCCGCCGTCTACCTCGCGCCCTCGCGCCCCCGTCCCGCACACTGGTGTATAAATATATATAGGAAGAGTTTTATCTACATGCGCATGTAGCTACACTCACCTTCAATAAACCAATAAGGGTATGTTCGCATACTTATTTATCAGTTTGAGCATGTTCACATACTTATTTTAAGATACCTCAAATGTAACCACCCGAAAAAATTACAAAACATGCCCTGTTTTTATTATATTTTGATAATACCTTCATATAAGAACATATAACGGGGTATGTCCACATACCTCAGGTATACTCGCATACCTCGTGCATATACCACCTCGGATGGTCTAGTATCATTGCATGCTCCGTGTACATACCTTCCGTTTCACCAGGTACGCCCTTAATCATGAGATATACGCGAGTGTAGCTACAAGCGCATGTAGAAAGGAATTTTTGTATATATATATATATATAACACTACTATTCAACTCCCAGCGTGTTAAATAGTTATTCAACGCGCCCAACCAACAGCAAACTCCCGCAACCGTAATTAACCACCCGCAACAGTAAAATCCGATCCCAACTATATTACACCACCCTGCAACCGTAAAGTCTTCGATCCAAACCGTAAATTTCCCATTAAAACCGTAAATTCAGATTATAGGTATATATACTCCCTCTGTCCCAGAAAACAAGTCATTATGTGTTTGTCCTAAGTCAAACTTTCTAAAATTTGACGAAATTTATATGAAAAAGTGTAAATGTTTATAGTACCAAATGAGTATTGTTAGATTAGTTGTCACATATATTTTCATTAGGTATCAATTTGGTTCTGTAAATGACGATATATTTCTTTATAAATTTGGTCAAACTTTACGAAGTTTGACTTAGGACAAAACCCAGAACGACTTGTTTTCTTGGACGGAGGGAGTATAATCCAGCCCAACCCTAATTTTCCTCATTTTTTTCGTCGCTCAGATCCCACCTAGCGGCGGCGGCTCTCCTCCAGACCCTAGGCAGCGGCAGTCCTCCTCGCGGCACGGCGGCACCAGACGGCGGCCGGTCTCCTCCCAGCACTGCAACAGCGGCGGCGACCTCCTCCCCGGCACCGGTAGCGGCAGCCTCCTCCCCGGCACCGAAGCGGCGACAGCAGGCCTCCTCCCCAGCAGTGGGCGTTGGCGTTCACTTCCTCCAGGCACTGACATGGAATGGCAGCGCTACCCCTCCTTTCTTCTCCTGCACGGCGCCGGCGGCCGTTGCCCTTCTCCTGACGCAGGCCTGTATCGTTGTTTGCTAGCCTCCACAACAAGCATCACTGTATACTCGGGATCTTGTGCGGTGGATCTGGGGAGAGCAGACCCTGTAGATCCTTCATACGGCCGTGGTGCCTGAAACTCTCAATGGCACAGCAACACAACGATGGGTGAGGATCGACGGCGGCCGCAGGTTCCTCCTGGCTGTCATAATTTAATCTGCATCATGTCGCAGTGGGACTGATCCGCAAGGAGAGAAAAGAGAACTTCAATTTTTCCTGATGCAGATGTCTTTTTGTTTGTGGATGCTAACAAACAGAGAAGAATTAGTACAGAGTTGCAGATGATTTTCCTAATTTTTTGTAATTGTTTTCTTGCTTTGTTAGGATCCAATGAAATGTGTAATAAATAATATGAACAAAAGCTCCAATCATTTTGGTTACGGTTGCAAATCATGTCTTGATATGCGCAAATCATCACTTCTAGTGGCATCTACCATTCGAAACAATTGAGGACTAGTTTTATTGTCCGAAGAAATAAGGATTTACGGTTATAGAACAAGTAGCTAAAGTTTACACTTAGAGGAAACAATGGCATACAGTTACAGGACATGCTTTTACCATTGCAGGGTCCCTAGATCAATATTTTACGGTTATGAAATATGTTTTTACCATTTTGGGCTAAAAGCTGGCAGTCAACCATTATTTTTGTCACACCCGGTTTTAGAACAAAACCAAGTGCTAACCATGTATGTGCCAGGATCAGTTTAACCACATACACAGCATAAACAAAAGTAATAACACAACCAGTACTTTAACTTAAGAGTAATAACCAATATTACAGACCATAAATGTCTTTAACGAAACCGAGTATCTGAACGAAAACGAGTTAACTAAACGACAGCGGAAGACGACCGTGATCCACAGGCAACTGACGGATGGCACACCAGCCTAGAACTCGTCGTAGTCCTAGAACTCCTGGTTAGGATCACCACAACTTCCTTCTGGATCTGAGCAGCGGTTGCAATGAATGCAACGGGTATAAAACAAGCAAGAATGAGTACATAACGCACTCCGCAAGTATTCCGTTTAGGATAAAAGTGGACTGGCTTTATAGTGGATAGGCATAGCAATTGCTTTTAGTTAGTCAAGTTTTAATTACTAGCAATGATTAGCGTAAGCCATCCCTTTATTGTAAAGACAGAAAAACATATTAAAAGATAAGCATGAACCATAACCATATCCATCTTCATTACCATGATCACCGTGAACCATTCACCTTGAAGCTGAAACTCTAATCTGTGAGGGTCCAGGCCGCTCTTAACCGTGAGCACGGCTGATATATCAGTTTTAAACACTCTCGAGAGGTTGTACAACTTTACCCACAAGTCATGATTCCCATTGTGCCCGAGGTTTGCAAGGCCCCATTTATTCATACCTTAGATGAATCGGCAGGGTTTCATTACGAGACCTTTACAAAGAATTCCTAGAGTTGTGGCCCACTCGTTACAGGTTACTCCAGTTAACTAAAGATATGAGAGTTCCGTTCCAAAGGGTGACAGATCAAACTGCACCTCACTGGCAAAGGGCAAAGTCCCATATCCCCCAGACCCCTCATACGCCATGTTTCAGGAAAGTAAGCCAAAACTCTAGTTCATCTAATTAATCAGTCAAGCCCAGTGCCCATATGAGTCTTGTGGTTGTACTGTTTTCCTGGGTGGTCGCTCGGCGAACCGATCCTTATGGTGAAGCACTTGAGCAAAACCAACAAAACATGCCCAAGTCTCCATGTCGCTAAGACCAAACTTTTATCATCAAGTTCATCATTAATTAAACAAGATTAGCAACATGAATATAAAGATGTTGAGCGATAGCATTAATCTACACATCACAGCCCATCCCAAGTTTCATAATCATATAAAGACATATGAAGCTAGTCATCCTTAATAGGAGCAATCAAATTGGGCTCTAGATTGTGTAATTAATGTAAATTGGACATAGGTCAAAGAATACTTGCCTTCCTCAGCAAAAACTTGCTCAGGAACTTCCCAAGATGGATTCTCGACAAACTCGGACGGAACGTCGGCTACACGTTGCATACATACAAGCAATGAGCATTAATTGACTAAAACAGTACACCAAACATCATAAACAGAGGTTAAAAAGGTTTTGAAATTAATCTACACAGTATTACGATTCCATAGGTTCGAAAATTGCTCAAATCGGAGTTAAAACGCAAAAGATATGAATAAAACAAGTTTTAAGGCTTAAAATAAAGAGAATTTGAAACTCCAGGGGCTAAACTGCGAAAACCAGGGGTTTAAAAGAAATAGATTGGACTGCGGGTTGATTTTCCAAAAGCTCAGGGTCTAAACCGTAAAAACCTAGACCTATCCGTAAATAATTGGACCTCGGGTTGATTCAGAAAAAACACAGGGTCTCTTTTGCAAAAACTCCGCGCTGACCGGGATTGACAAGGACCGCGGGTTGATTAACAAAAAGATCGGGGGCTCTTTTGCAAAACTGCCACGCTGACCGGTTTTGACCCCGGGTCGCGGGCACCTGGGCCGTTGGATCTTGATCCAACGATCTGGATTAGATCGGAGGGTTCGGCGGCGGCTTGACTGGCGGCGGGTCACAGGGGCGGCGGAGGATCGCCGGAGCTCCGCGTACTCGCGGCTCCGGTGAGCTAGAGCGAGCGAGGAAGGGCGCACGAGCAAGAGGACAAAGCGGCGAAGCAGAGGAGGCAGCTCGGGTGACGGCGCATCGGGTAGGGGACGGTGCGCGACGGGGCGGCCCAGAGACTCAACTCCGGCGAGCAATCGTCGGAGCTTTGGGGCGCGGCTAGGGCCTAAGGTAGGCTAGATCAACTCTTTACCTCGGTGCGGAGCTCGTAGCGTAGACGGAAACGACGGCGAGGCGGCGTTGGCGCGCAGCGGCTTGCGACGGCGTCCACGAGCTCGGCAGCTAGGTCTAAGGCTAGGGCTTGGGTTTGTTGGGGTTACGACGTTGAGGGCGGCCGCTTATATAGGGCGGAGACAAAGCTTGCGGAAGGAGTAAGGACGGCGCGGCGCGGCAAGAGTCCCGCTCGGATTGGACTTAGAGTCCGCATCACCCACGGCGTGCGCGAGCTCGGGAAAGGAAAGGCGCGGACGCGGAAAAAGGAAAGGGCGGAGGAGCGGCGCGGGATCCTCGGGCGAGGCCGGGGCGCAGGCGCGAGGCGCGGGACCGAGACCACGGCGCAGGCGTGGCTTGAGCTCGCCTCCGTCGGCGTCGGACAGAAAAGGAAAGAGGGAGAGGGAAGGAGATGACCGGCGGGCCCGGCTTGTCAGGGAGAGGGAGGGAGAGGGCGGCCTGCTGGGCCGTTCCGACTGGCGGGCCGCGGGGTCGCCGTGGGCCGGGCGGGAGTGAGAGAAAGAGGAGGAGAAGGCTGGGCCGGCAGTGGGTTGGGCCGAAAGAGAGGAAGAGAAGGAAATGAGGAAAAAAGGAAATTTTCCTGGGTTGTTTGGAATTTGAGAAATTTTGGAGAGATGCAAATGGTTTTGAATTCAAACTTTGAACACTGCAAATCATCAAAAAAAAATATGCAAGGGCATGAATGCTCACACATGTGGTTCCTATGTTTTATTTTAGTTGATTAATATTTGAAATAAACAAAGCACTATAGTGTCATGCATAAATAAATCAAACCCTAGCAAAATTAACTTAGTTTTGGAAAAGATTTTCATATAGCAAAAATTAGGGTGTTACAAACCTACCCCCCTTAAAGAAATCTCGTCCCGAGATTTTAGGATTGGCTAGCAAAGAGTTCCGGGTAATCTGCTCTGAGGTCATCCTCTCTTTCCCAGGTGGCCTCCTCTGCCGTATGGTGGCTCCACTTAACTTTGCACATCTTTATTACCCTGTTTCTGGTAGTTCTCTCTGCCGTTTCCAAAATTTGGACTGGATACTCGGTATAGGTCAAATCATCCTGCACATTAAGTTCATCTTCCTGCAACTGCTCTTCAGGTACTCGCAAACACTTCTTCAATTGGGATATATGGAACACATTGTGTACCCCTGATAATCTGTCAGGCAATTCCAGTTGATATGCAACTTCTCCCTTACGGTCAATTATTTTAAAAGGCCCAATATATCGTGGTGCTAACTTTCCTTTCACTTTGAATCGGCGTAGACCACGAATACGTGATACTTTCAAGTACACATAATCTCCTACTGCAAATTCCAAATCCCTTCGACGGTTATCCGCATAACTCTTCTGCCTGGTTTGAGCAATCCTCAAATTCTCCCGAATCATTCGTACTTGTCGTTCGGCGTCTTCTATGATTCCAGGACCAAACAACTGCTTCTCCCCAGGTTGATCCCAATGCAAGGGAGTCCTGCACCGTCTACCATACAGGGCCTGAAAAGGTGACATCTTGATACTAGCCTGATAACTATTGTTATAAGAAAATTCGGCATACGGCAAACTTTTATCCCAACTAGTACCATATTGTATTGCGCAAGCTCTCAACATATCTTCTAATATCTAGTTGGTTCTTTCTGTCTGCCCATCGGTCTGTGCATGATATGCTGAACTAAAATGAGATGTAAACTGAGTTCCACGATCTGACACAATCTTCTTTGGTACCCCATGCAAACACACAATTCTGGACATATACAATTCAGCTAACTTGGCTCCCGAATAAGTGGTCTTGACAGGAATAAAGTGAGCAACTTTGGTTAATCTGTCCACTACTACCCATATAGAATCAAAACCACTTTGTGTACGCGGTAGGCCGACGATAAAATCCATACCAATTTCCTCCCACTTCCATTCTGGAATCTTGAGCGGCTGTAACAATCCAGCGGGCTTTTGATGCTCAGCTTTCACCCTCTGACAAACGTCACACAAAGCTACATATTCTGCTACTTCACGTTTCATGCCGTACCACCAAAATTTCTGCTTCAGATCTTGGTACATCTTTTCACTTCCAGGGTGGATAGAGTAAGCTGTCTCATGTGCTTCCCTCAGTATTAAATCCCGTATAGACTTTATGTTCGGAACGCAAATCCTATCCCCATGCCATACTGTGCCGTCGGCATCCACTCGGAATCCCGGTGCCTTGTCTAACTTGATTAACTCTTTTATCTCCTTGATCTTCTCATCATTAAGCTGTCCCTTCCTGATTTCTTGTTCCAACGTAGGTTCAAACTCCATGGAGACGGTGCCTTCCGTATTATTAAGAAAACCCAAACTTAGTCGGTCGAATTCTATGGCTAACTCATCCGGCAACTCTCTTGCCCACAACAAACTGATCTGACTCTTCCTGCTCAAAGCATCTGCTACTACATTTGCCTTGCCAGGATGGTAATGTATCTCCAGATCATAATCCTTGATTAATTCTAACCATCGTCTTTGCCGCATATTCAACTCAGTCTGGGTAAATATATACTTTAAGCTTTTGTGATCAGTATAAATATCACACTTCTGTCCGAATAGGTAATGCCTCCATACTTTTAATGCATGCACCACTGCGGCTAATTCCAAATCATGAGTTGGGTAATTCTTCTCATGATCCCTCAGTTGTCTAGAAGCATAGGCAATAACCTTGCCTTCCTGCATAAGAACACATCCTAAACCTAGCCGTGAGGCATCACAGTATACTGAAAAAGGCTTATGCATATCTGGAAAAGTTAGCACTGGCGCTGTGGTTAACCTCTTTTTCAACTCCTCGAAGGCTTTCTGACAAGCTGACGTCCACTGAAATTTAATATTCTTCTGTAACAAAGCTGTCATTGGCTTAGCAATCTTGGAAAACCCCTCAATGAAACGCCGATAGTAACCAGCTAATCCGAGAAAACTCCTGATGCCCTTCACATCCTCTGGAATTTTCCAGTTCTGGACTTCAGATACCTTACTTTGATCAACGGCAATCCCTCCATTGGATATGACATGACCTAGAAACTTAACCTCCTCAATCCAGAAATCACACTTGCTAAACTTCGCATAAAGTTTATGCTCTCTAAGCTTCTGCAACACTAATCTTAGATGCTCTTCGTGTTCCTCTTCAGTTTTGGAATAAATCAGAATATCATCGATAAATATCACCACAAACTTATCAAGATATTCCATAAACACTATTCATCATGTACATAAAGAAGGCTGGGGCATTAGTCAAACCAAAGGACATAACTGTATATTCATACAACCCATAACGACTAATGAACGCCGTCTTTGGTATATCTGAAGGTCTGATTCTTAGTTGATGATACCCAGATCGTAAGTCAATTTTGGAGAATACACAGGCACCTTTGAGCTGATCAAATAAATCTTCAATCCGGGGCAGTGGATATTTATTCTTTACTGTAACGGCATTGAGACCTCTATAATCGACACACATTCGCAAGCTTCCATCTTTCTTTTCGGTAAGCAAAACTGGTGAGGCCCAAGGTGAGGTGCTTTTGCGAATAAACCCTTTCTCCAATAGTTCATCTATTTGTTTCTTAACTTCAAGTAATTCGACACCGGATATTCTATATGCTTTCTTATAGATAGGTGCAGTTCCAGGTACTAGTTCAATAGAAAATTCAACGTCACGTTCAGGTGGCATACCTGGCAACGAATCTGGGAAGACATCCGGAAATTCTGACACTACTCTGATGTTCTCCAAAGCTGTGGCATCAATAGCATTAACTCCTGCTTGAGGCGGGTCTATCAGAACTTCCATGTTCTCCCCGGCTGGCGTAGTCAAAGTCACTTTCCTCTTGGCACATGAGATTACCCCGTTGTATCTTTGCAGCCAATTCATACCCAGGATAACATCTACTCCTTGTGCTTTCATAACTATCAATGATGCTGGAAAATCTACCCCCCTTATTTTAATGGATGCATCATCGCAAGCGAACTCGGATCGCATGTTTCCCCCCAGGTGAACTAACTAGCATTGATTTTACCATCTTTATCATAGGCAAATTATACTTCTCTACATGCTGAGCAGTAACGAAGGAATGCGTAGCACCAGTATCGAATAGTACTAAGGCGGGTTGGGAATTGACCAGGAACGTACCTACGACAGCATTTGGACCTTCCTGGGCAGCCTCCGCGGTGAGGTGGTTGATCTTGGCGTGGCTGGAAGCTTGGTTGGGGGTGCCCGCCTTCGAACTCGATTGCGGTGTCTGCTGCGGCGTACCTCTATATGGGCATTGCTTAGACCAGTGACCTGTTCCTCCGCATTTGAAGCAATTTGCGCTTCCCGGTGGTACTGGCGTGCCTGTCTTCACTGGGGTACTGGTAGGAGTCGGTTGGCGGGGAGCTTGATTGTTTGAGCGCTGCATTTGGGGATTGTTCTGCTGAGACTGATAGTTCGGGCGCTGATAGTTGCCATTACTGTTGTAGCGCTGGAACTGGGGCTGCTGCTGTCCGGAGTTCTGTGTAGGACGGTTCTGAAAGTTCTGGGACCCAGAAAACCGCGGGCGGGTGTTGCTGCTAGATTGTTATGCCTTCTGTTTGCGCTTCTTTTCCTCCATCTCGCGACGAGTATTCTCCGTCACGATAGCTCGGTCTATCAGATGCTGGCAGTTAGGAAAAGTATGGTTCATAAGCTAGTACCTGAGTGGATCGACCAAGCCTTTGAGGAAACGGTACTGCTTCTTGGGGTCGGTGTTAACCTCCTCGGGACAGTAGCGGGACAGCTGTAGGAACTTGTCACGATACTCACTGACGGTCATGGTGCCCTAGGTGAGTGCCAGGAACTCTTCTTTCTTCAGTGACATCACACCAGCTGGAACATGATGCGCTCTGAACCTCTCGGTGAACTCCTGCCAGGTAATGGTGTTGGGGTTGTTATGAGCCAAGCGGTATGATTCCCACCATTGTTGAGCGGCACCCCGTAACTGGTGAGGGCCGTAGAGGACTTTCTCCTGGTCGGTGCACTGAGCGACGTCCAGCTCCCGTTCTATTGCGCGGAGCCAGTCTTCTGCATCCATAGGATCGACAGAGTGAGTGAACACAGGTGGGTGTCCCTTCATAAATTCTGCGCGCCTGTCTCGCGGTTGAGGCGGTGGTGGCGGGGGTGGTTGCTGCTGCGCCTGGTGCATGGCTGCCACTGCTTGACCAAGAGCTTGTATCACTTGGGTCTGGTTCATGATCAGTTGTTCCATAGTCATTGGCGGTGGTGGATTTGGGAGTCCTCCGTCTCCGCGACCTCCTCTACCTCCACGGCCACGACCACGTCCACGTCCTGTACTCATCTGATGGACCAAATATACCATTAGTACTTATTTCCGGCCATACATCTCATTCAACATTAGTAACCAAGACAGATGAGATAAAGATCTGAACGTATATATGGATAGAGCAGGGCTTTCCCAAACTAACTAACTTTATTAAACTTATTAAGCATCCAACCAAAAGACTAAGTTGTGGACATCACCCCACAACTTAAGCACTCATTACAAAGACACAATCATAAGCAAACGAGCACACTATTGATCGTTCTAAGCCTAATCGAACTAACTAATCGATACTAATAGAACCTATTACAAAAGGGATAACATCCTAGTCCTCATGATGCCGTATATAGGTCCTAGCTTCTGGATCATTGTAGCGGGCCTTCTTCCTGCGCGGAGCGTCAGCAGGGTCTTCTACAGGTTCTTCTTCCGCGGGCTCAACGCCATGTGCAACCCATGCTCGAAGCTTCCGGTTCTCGTACCTCACCATGTCCAACTCGTCCAAGGCGGCGTTGTAGTCGGTGTTGAGAGTAGCAAGGTACTCAATAGTAGACTCCAGGCGTGGGTTCTGTTCTGCCCCCGGGTTGGCGATCCAGGCATCAAGTCTTTCGACCGAACGGCAGGGGTAGTACCGGCGTGAAGTGATGGCCATATCTTCACGGTGTGCGTGGCACAGCGTCGTCAAGGCCTCCCTAGCAGCATCACTGATGGCGGCTTCATGGCTGTTGCGGCGAGTAGGTGCGTGCCTGACGTGAATGTTCCGGCGGGATCCAAACTCATCCGGGATGCTGATCTCCACTGTCATGTCCCAATCATCAGGTAGGACGGGATGGCGGTAGCGAGTCCCCACATAGGTGATCCAGAACTGATCGTAGTGGAGCATCTCCAGCGTTTCCCTCAGCATCCGAGGAACAGGCAGCGGGTAGTCGAACCAGCGGTGGGTAGTGGTGACCACGGGTCCAGCTTCATCGTCGTCCTCATCATCGTCCGATGGGGGTGCGTTACCAGCATCTGGATCTTGTTCTGGGTCTTCAGGGTCAACAGCTGGATCTTCTGGCTCCTCCTGGGGTTGCTCCTGCGGCGGCGCCGAAGGGGGTACTGGTGGCTGCACCTCCAAGGGTTCTTCCTGCGGCTCCTCTTCTGGTTCATCTTCGGACAGCTCAGGGACAAGCTCCTCTGGGTCCTCCTCCTCGGACTCAGTCAGGTCTACCCACTCTTGTGGCGGTGGAGAAGGTGGGGTTGGGGTAGGCAATCTGATCCTGTTGGGTCCGCCATAACCTCGTCCACCAACACGCATGCGGGCAGTGCGCTTGAAAGTCGACATCTGCAGGCCCACATCGTAAGCAAACATGAGAAACAGTTCTATTATGGGATAGATAAGTAGATATAGAAGATCTTAATTGAAATAGACAAGTATGGATGTCAAAATAGCATATATGGCAAGTATTTGAATGGAGAGAGCAAGAAAAGGTAAGCAAAATCCTTAATCACGACCAGTTCTACTCGAGGCTTGCGTCCTACGGTCAGCACGGCTCTGATACCACTTTTGTCACACCCGGTTTTAGAACAAAACCAAGTGCTAACCATGTATGTGCCAGGATCAGTTTAACCACATACACAGCATAAACAAAAGTAATAACACAACCAGTACTTTAACTTAAGAGTAATAACCAATATTACAGACCATAAATGTCTTTAACGAAACCGAGTATCTGAACGAAAACGAGTTAACTAAACGACAGCGGAAGACGACCGTGATCCACAGGCAACTGACGGATGGCACACCAGCCTAGAACTCGTCGTAGTCCTGGAACTCCTGGTTAGGATCACCACAACTTCTTTCTGGATCTGAGCAGCAGTTGCAATGAATGCAACGGGTATAAAACAAGCAAGAATGAGTACATAACACACTCCGCAAGTATTCCGTTTAGGATAAAAGTGGACTGGCTTTATAGTGGATAGGCATAGCAATTGCTTTTAGTTAGTCAAGTTTTAATTACTAGCAATGATTAGCGTAAGCCATCCCTTTATTGTAAAGACAGAAAAACATATTAAAAGATAAGCATGAACCATAACCATATCCATCTTCATTACCATGATCACCGTGAACCATTCACCTTGAAGCTGAAACTCTAATCTGTGAGGGTCCAGGCCGCTCTTAACCATGAGCATGGCTGATATATCAGTTTTAAACACTCTCGAGAGGTTGTACAACTTTACCCACAAGTCATGATTCCCATTGTGCCCGAGGTTTGCAAGGCCCCATTTATTCATACCTTAGATGAATCGGCAGGGTTTCATTACGAGACCTTTACAAAGAATTCCTAGAGTTGTGGCCCACTCGTTACAGGTTACTCCAGTTAACTAAAGATACGAGAGTTCCGTTCCAAAGGGTGACAGATCAAACTGCACCTCACTGGCAAAGGGCAAAGTCCCATATCCCCCAGACCCCTCATACGCCATGTTTCAGGAAAGTAAGCCAAAACTCTAGTTCATCTAATTAATCAGTCAAGCCCAGTGCCCATGTGAGTCTTGTGGTTGTACTGTTTTCCTGGGTGGTCGCTCGGCGAACCGATCCTTATGGTGAAGCACTTGAGCAAAACCAACAAAACATGCCCAAGTCTCCATGTCGCTAAGACCAAACTTTTATCATCAAGTTCATCATTAATTAAACAAGATTAGCAACATGAATATAAAGATGTTGAGCGATAGCATTAATCTACACATCACAGCCCATCCCAAGTTTCATAATCATATAAAGACATATGAAGCTAGTCATCCTTAATAGGAGCAATCAAATTGGGCTCTAGATTGTGTAATTAATGTAAATTGGACATAGGTCAAAGAATACTTGCCTTCCTCAGCAAAAACTTGCTCAGGAACTTCCCAAGATGGATTCTCGACAAACTCGGACGGAACGTCGGCTACACGTTGCATACATACAAGCAATGAGCATTAATTGACTAAAACAGTACACCAAACATCATAAACAGAGGTTAAAAAGGTTTTGAAATTAATCTACACAGTATTACGATTCCATAGGTTCGAAAATTGCTCAAATCGGAGTTAAAACGCAAAAGATATGAATAAAACAAGTTTTAAGGCTTAAAATAAAGAGAATTTGAAACTCCAGGGGCTAAACTGCGAAAACCAGGGGTTTAAAAGAAATAGATTGGACTGCGGGTTGATTTTCCAAAAGCTCAGGGTCTAAACCGTAAAAACCTGGACCTATCCGTAAATAATTGGACCTCGGGTTGATTCAGAAAAAACACAGGGTCTCTTTTGCAAAAACTCCGCGCTGACCGGGATTGACCAGGACCGCGGGTTGATTAACAAAAAGATCGGGGGCTCTTTTGCAAAACTGCCACGCTGACCGGTTTTGACCCCGGGTCGCGGGCACCTGGGCCGTTGGATCTTGATCCAACGATCTGGATTAGATCGGAGGGTTCGGCGGCGGCTTGACTAGCGGCGGGTCACAGGGGCGGCGGAGGATCGCCGGAGCTCCGCGTACTCGCGGCTCCGGTGAGCTAGAGCGAGCGAGGAAGGGCGCACGAGCAAGAGGACAAAGCGGCGAAGCAGAGGAGGCAGCTCGGGTGACGGCGCATCGGGTAGGGGACGGTGCGCGACGGGGCGGCCCAGAGACTCAACTCCGGCGAGCAATCGTCGGAGCTTTGGGGCGCGGCTAGGGCCTAAGGTAGGCTAGATCAACTCTTTACCTCGGTGCGGAGCTCGTAGCGTAGACGGAAACGACGGCGAGGCGGCGTTGGCGCGCAGCGGCTTGCGACGGCGTCCACGAGCTCGGCAGCTAGGTCTAAGGCTAGGGCTTGGGTTTGTTGGGGTTACGGACGTTGAGGGCGGCCGCTTATATAGGGCGGAGACAAAGCTTGCGGAAGGAGTAAGGACGGCGCGGCGCGGCAAGAGTCCCGCTCGGATTGGACTTAGAGTCCGCATCACCCACGGCGTGCGCGAGCTCGGGAAAGGAAAGGCGCGGACGCGGAAAAAGGAAAGGGCAGAGGAGCGGCGCGGGATCCTCGGGCGAGGCCGGGGCGCAGGCGCGAGGCGCGGGACCGAGACCACGGCGCAGGCGTGGCTTGAGCTCGCCTCCGTCGGCGTCAGACAGAAAAGGAAAGAGGGAGAGGGAAGGAGATGACCGGCGGGCCCGGCTTGTCAGGGAGAGGGAGGGAGAGGGCGGCCTGCTGGGCCGTTCCGGCTGGCGGGCCGCGGGGTCGCCGTGGGCCGGGCGGGAGTGAGAGAAAGAGGAGGAGAAGGCTGGGCCGGCAGTGGGTTGGGCCGAAAGAGAGGAAGAGAAGGAAAGGAGGAAAAAAAGGAAATTTTCCTGAGTTGTTTGGAATTTGAGAAATTTTGGAGAGATGCAAATGGTTTTGAATTCAAACTTTGAACACTGCAAATCATCCAAAAAAAATATGCAAGGGCATGAATGCTCACACATGTGGTTCCTATGTTTTATTTTAGTTGATTAATATTTGAAATAAACAAAGCACTATAGTGTCATGCATAAATAAATCAAACCCTAGCAAAATTAACTTAGTTTTGGAAAAGATTTTCATATAGCAAAAATTAGGGTGTTACAATTTTACGGCTGTGGAATACGTTTTTACTCTCGTGGAGATCGATCACCAGCAGTTTACGATCGCGGGAAGTCATTTTACTATTGTGGGTAAGAGTTTTAGTGTTTCAGGTGGAAGGCTGAGTTTGAAGATGAAATTTACAGTCACGGAAAGAATCTTTTACAGTTACGGAAGGGAGACTTGCCTGACGCGTTGAATAAGCGCGCTAAATAGCGCTATCCTATATATATATAGGACACGGCTAAACAGCGCATATGTGCATCTTTCATTGTTTGTGCGCACATGCATACACTGACAGTGCACAACATCACTTGATAAAAAATAGCAATGGTAGCAACCATGCAAAGCCCGACTTTTTGTTGTTGCTACTTGCTATTTTTTGTTGTTGTTGCTACTTTTCAGTTTCGAGTCTTGTTGGCAACTGGTTTTTATTTTATTTTTTGTCAGCAGTTGCAAAGTCGCAATAGCTGCATGTGCGTACCATGGAGAGCCCGATTTTTGATTGTTACTACTTGCTATTTGTTGTTGTTGCTACTTTTCTAATAGTTGTTATGACTTTCCTCAAAAATTAAAATAAAAAATCATTTGCCAATGAGACTCGAAACTAAGACCTATTGGTTACAAACTTGCTGCTTTACCATTGAGCTACTCAATTGCAACTGATATTATTTGCAACATATTTTCTATTTAACCATGTGTTGCGACTTTTGCAAGTGTTGCGTGCATGGTCGCAACCGTTGCAACTTTTCGTAGCTGTTGCGACTTTGCAAGTGCTGACAAAAAATAAAATAAAAACCAGTTGCCAACGAGACTCAAAACTGAGACCTGTTGGTTGGAGACTTGTTGCTTTACCACTGAGCTAGTTGGTACTATAGATATTATGTGCAACACATTTCCTATTTAACCATGTGTTGCGACTTTTGCAAGTGTTGCATGCATGGTCGCAACCGTTGCGATTTTTCGGATTGTGAAACTGAGACCTATGGTTAGAGACTTATTACTTTACCACTGAACTAGTTGGTACTATTGGTGTTATGTGCAACACATTTTCTATTTAACCATGTGTTGCGACCTTTGCAAGTGCTGCATGCATGGTCGCAACCATTGCGACTTTTCAAATTGCGAATGTTGCAACAGTTGTGATTTTTTTACAGCTGTTGCGATTTTATAACTGCTGCATGCATGCATGCATGGTTTCTTTACAAGTAGCAACCGTTGCGATTTTTTGGGTGGTGAAGGTTGCTACCGTTGCTATTTTTTATCAAGTGATGTTATGCACTGTCAGTGCATGCATGTGCGCACAGACAATGAAAAATGCGCATATGCGCTGTTTAGCCGTGTCCTATATATATATACATATATATACATACACATACACATACATACACATACACATATATACATATACATATGAATATATATATCGTTTTTCCTACAAGCACCTGTAGGTACACCTTCGGTATCAGCGGGTTCTTTAATTATTGCCTGCCATCCGTATTGGGTTAAAGGGTTATGGGAGAATCCAAATGCCGTGAGTCTCGGATTGGTTGGATCCAATTAATAACAAACATACTAATTGTCCGTTGCGCATATAGATACATTGATTGAGTTTCTTATACCGTATATTATATACGCTAGTTTGTGTATCCAGGCATACTAAGTATGTGTACATACGTCAGCCATATAAAAAATGGGAGTATCCATGTATATTTTTTCCCTTCTCGAGAGGTATGTGCATCTAAATTCGGAAGTATCCATGCATACTTTTTTTTTCAATGTATGTGTACATCCCTCAGCCATGTAAAAACAGGAGTATCCATATATACCTTTTTTCCCTTCTCGAGAGGTATGTGCATCTAAAACGGAAGTATCCATGCATACTTTTTTTTTCTTTTTTCAAAGTATGTGTACATACCTCAGCCATATAAAAAACGGGAGTATCCATGTATACTTTTTTTCTTTTCCAGAGGTATGTGCTCAAGGGAAGGGATGTGTACGTACACGTAGTTTTGCATGTAATAATAAACCTAGAGGTACTCAAGCATACTGTCGGGCATTCATCTACAAATAAACTCGTACTCCTGTCAAAGCATGTTGTGATGTTATGGTGACCAGTTGACCACCTACTGTGAAGTTAGCCGTCGCGCGCCGTCGGTGAAGATGAGCATCTTGCCGTCATTTCCCAGCAGTGTAGCACCACAACGAAAAGTGTAAAAACTCGTCGCGTTGTCGCCGAACAGAGCAGGGGCAGGCTAGCAGCAGTCTAGCACATCCGACATCCGAGTCATCGGCAGCACCCACTATGAACTCGAACCGGACCTGTGCGTGCCTTGAAATCCCAGAACAGCGACCGGCACAGCCCTGTGCGAATGGGATCAGACGAAGCAATCAGTTGGGCAGAGTGCCCAATCCATCTACCTGCAGGATTGATCTAGGTAACAAATAAATAGATGATTTTACATCTGTAATCCAAGAACGTACCTTGTCATGGTGGGATCAATAATGTTTTTGACTAGATGGATGGGCTACAGCAGATTCTCGCCGACCAGAGATCCTTTAAATTCTGGCAATCGCAGATACTAATAATAATCAAGATGGGCTGATGGATTGATGGTATATAAAACATAATGCACATACAACTGGTTGGCAACTTATACGCCCTGCAGTATTCCGAAGAAGTTCCTCGCGCCGGATGGTTCTTATTGGATTGGAAGCCGGCAATTTGTCCACTTGTTTATGCAAATGGCGGCGCTGCCAATCTCTGATTTGTACGCAGGTCTCGGAGGATGGGAACTTGGACCGAAGAAAGGGGGTCCGGGGATGGCTCATTTACCGGCAACCAGAAGCATGGAAAAATAGGACAGGTTGGCTACGTAGCTGCATATACCCGGTAAAAAATTAGTCGGACTGCGGGTGGACGTAATCGGTGGTGGGTGTACTGCATGCACATGTAGAAAGGAATTTTCCTATATATATATAGACACAACTAAACAGCGCTATGCGCATTTGTATATGTCGCTGCGCACACATGTCGTTGTTCCCGACGGAATTGTAAATGTGTGTGTCCAAAAGTCGCAGCTGGAAAACGACGGACTTGAATGTGTCTGGAAAAGTCGCAACAGAGTACACCAGTTGCGACATGTAAATGTTGCGTCGAAACTGCAACAGATGATGATGTTGCGACATCTAAATGTGAGTGTAGGAACTCCAACAGTTGTTGCGACTTCTAAACGTGAGTGTAGGAACTTCAGCAGATGATGTTGCGACTGATGCAGTGCCGGTTGCGACTGTACAGTTTCTACTTTTCAATCGCAACTGGCATTGAAAAGTAGGAACTATAACCGTGAGTGTCGGAACATCTGTCCCGTGGGGTCGGAACAGCTGTTTGGAACTGTCGCGCGGGGTCACGACTGTGTTGAGCCAGCTCATCGGAACTGAAAAAGGTTACAACTATGCTTGATCTGCTTAAAAATATAAAGAAACTATTTTGCTGTCTATAGTAATGTCAGAATATGTCAAATCAAGAAAATATTAATAGACAATCTATAAAGGCTTAACACAAGGCTTAAAAAAAAGAATGAAAAAAAATGATACTAACTGCACCAAAATCACAATGTGTGACTAACCAAACACATTGTTTGTTCAGAACAACACACAAAAGCTGTAACACATACTCAAAACAACACTATCCTTTAATGCACAATCCGTAATATATATTGAGATACCAATCAGAAAAGCTGAAACGCATTGCTGATTAACACTTAGATAACATAAAAACTCCTACAGAGACAGAGAGCATAGGTACCACACAAACACTTACAACAGACAACAATACATACCAGTACAGCTTAGAAGTTTTACATAGATGCAGCGTACATTCAACTACAAACTGGAAGTAAATTGAGTTTGATACATCAGTTTTGCCTATAACATCCTGCTTGGAATATGAGCATACGTATCCAAACTATACTCCTTCTGATAGACAATTAGCACATTATGGAATACAAATTCGAATGGGGCATTCTCTTCTTGTTCAACTTTGAAAGTTTTCCTACACAACATCTTCACTTCATCAGCAGAAGGAGCAAGGCAGTAGATAACATTAGCAGCTTCATCAAAAACAAACTTAAAACTGGATGAACAACGTAGTCCACAACAGTCACGAATGCAACGACACTGACATGACATCTTCTTAGATAACAGAGTACTGCTTCGAATCTGTTGAAACTGCTGCAAGGAGAGTTGATTAATTCCCTACTTTTAATCCAAACTGCTCAAGAATAGAAGATGAAACGGGCTCATTCTCCCTCACATACCTATACATACAGACAAAACATAATTTAAATAACATTGGGTAAACTAAATTAATATAAAAAGATATTTCAATAACAAAGAACCATAAACTACAAAAAAACTAAAAAGAAAAAGCTCATACAACAAACTGAACTAGGATTCATATGTGTTGTAATAAATGAAAAAAAGCATTAATCGTTAATTGTGGCTTAAGTAGAAGAACACACCCACAAAAAAGAACATTACTGGAAAAAATGTTACTGCTATTAATCAAAATGAACTAAAAAAATCATAGGGACAGCAACTTACATATGGAACAACATTGACAGATTTTCACTTTTGCGCCTGGTCAAATTCTCAATACGAACCAGAATGAACGCTGTGACTCCAACATCAAATGATTTCCTACGTAAGGAGGAGCAGCGAGAGGAGTCAGGAGTAGCAAGTAAGACAGAATCGCTAACATTATCGTATGCAAACTTGTACTTGGAAACAGCCGAAGGACCAAAACGCTCATGAATGCAACGAGCAACCAGGTTGACCTTGTTAGCATGAGCATAAGGTGGCGTACCACGCATAGCTTGCATGACGCATGATTGTGGTCCTTCTACAACACCCAGTTGCTCAAGAACAAACTGAGACACATAATGGTTAGGAATACTAGAATGCCTTTCAGGTGCCATCTAAAAAAAAGATTCATAAACCACATCAAAACACCAATAATAGGAACATATAAAACAACTTCTGATTAAAACACAATTACATACAGTATGCACATTTACATTGACTAATAAATACTAAACACATTTACACTAACAGATCTAGAATTGTACAGATACCCGTGCATGTCGTCAAAACACACACAAAAAAATATATACAAATTCATGAGGCTGCAGATGGGTATGCAAAAAAAAAAAAGGTTGCCGCCGGTCGCCCCCGCCGCCTACCCCACCCAACCGCCTTCCTGCCCCCGCCCGACCGGCGGCGCCTCACTGCCGGTCTCTCCGCCGCCCTACCAACCGCCACCACCGCCTGGCCGGCCGGCCGCCCCCGGGCCCTCCCTCTAAGGCCGGAGAACAAGACCCCAACCCCTGAAAAACCCCGACCCCGAAATCCCCAGAACCCTAAACAAGGCATCGTTGCATATCAGAAAAAAAAAGGATTGGCTGGATCTGGAAAGTCTTACCACGGCTGGGGCTGCAGTTCCTTATTGGAGACGAGTTCCTGAAGAGCAGCACCTGAAAATTTTTTTTGGTAAAAAAAGCTAGTGGACTGAACACACACATGAGGGGGAGTGAGATATATATTGCACGTGAGGGGGAGTACTAACTCGCAACATCAGTTGCGATGTATGACTACCACTCGCAACATCAAAACTGCAACAGATGATGTTGCGATTTCTAAATGTGTAGCGACTCCAACAGTTGTTGCGACTTTTTTAAACGGAGGTCGCATCATGTAAATTGGTATGTGACAAGCGCGACGGCAGGTTCTGCTTGGCCTCGTCCCCATATGCTCGCAGAGATGAGCCACGGAGGAGGGACAAGAAGGAGGCAGAGCACAATGGAAAGAAGCAGGTGGTGGAGGAGAATGCGCAGGCGAAAAACAAGAAGGCGCCAGAGGACAAAAGGAAGAAGCAGGTGAGAGAGAAGGCGCAGGCGAACAGATGCAAGAAGCAGAAGATGGCGGCGCTAGAGGAGAAAGAGAAGAAGGCGGCAGAGGAGAAGCAGGATGAGTTGGTCCAGCAGCAGGAGCAGGAGCAGGAAGAGGAGGTTGAGCACAACAAGGGCAAGAAGGTGGTGGAGGTGAAGCAGAAGACAACTGCGTCGAGAAAGAAAGCAAAGAAGAAGACAGTGGAGGTGGAGATGATCAGCTCCGCCCTCCCAGAGGTACCACACTTGCTTTCTGCTAAATACACTAGTTCATCACAAATTCACATTGCATGAATTGAGAAAAAAATGTTAAATTAACATATGTTACATTATCCCTGTTGCAACTACAAAAGCACAATTGACACTAAAAAAACTTGGTCAACAAAATTACATGCCGTTTGGGATTGTCAATGCACCTGATTGGAAAGGCATAGATCATTCCTCTAGCATACTTTGTCACCATAACAAAGCTGCTAGGAAGAAGGTATGCTGGGATAAATATAACACAGCAAGACGTTTTTTTGGATGCTATAAGGAGGTAAATGTAGGACATAACATCTCTTTTGATGATGTCTTTGTAGTTGTATAACATTTTACACAAGAATGCACTGATCGTTTACATATGATTTCCAGTCCAAGGATGGTCTGTGCGATTTCATTGCCTGGTACGATGAGCCATGGCCTACAAGAGCACGAGCAGCTATCCGTACATTGTGGGATAAAGCAGACATTTACAAGAGTGCTCTGATAGAAGCAAGAAAGGAGCAGGACATTGCACAACAGACTGAAGATGCACTAGAAGATGCAAAAAAAAGATGAGTGCCGCTGAAGATGCACTGGAAGATGCAAAAGAGAAGATGAGTGCAGCTGAAGATGCACTTCAACAAGCGCAAGCTAGCTTTAAGAAGATTTCATCGAACAAATAAAAAAACAAAAATTTAATATTTTGGTTGTTCATGATATTGTATTTTGTTAGTGAGCCTAGAGGTGTCCCATCAGGCTGATGTGCGCATGTCTCACGCATAGCTGAGCTAACCAGTATGCAAAAAAACTGTGTCTATATGATCCAAAACTCGGTGCTATATCTTATTTATGCATGTTACATGTGTTGATTATGATATGTTCTCTGCAAACATAATTTATTATAGAAATATTCATCTTATACTTAACGGTGACACCAACAATTCTGGAATACCATCCACGATGCTCAAACACATATCTGGTTAGGCAGAAAAACAAAATAACATAGAATATACCAGATATCGAGATCCGAAAAAGGTCACTTGAATTAACGCATAGGCTACATATAACACTTAGAAAACATAAAACTCGTACATGCACAGGGAGCATAGGTTTCACAGACAACATGACAAACCACGATAGCTTAGGTTTAACATCACTAAAGCACAAAATAACAGTTCAACACAGACAGAAAAAAGCATATGTTCAGCGGCAATGGCACCATAAAGTTCCACATCCTTCATCGCCGCATCATAGGTTACATAGGGAGACCCCGATTTAAGGGTGTTAAGAACACAGATTACCCATACTGACGGCACACATAGGCAAAAGAGCCTTCATGGCCAGAGCATGGATTGGGTAACACAGCATCGACGTCCGTATCAAGGTCGCATGCACGGATCCTACGCAGTCTTCTGAACCCAATCTCACAACCATCAAAGATTCTGCACTCGCCATCAAGCCTGATTGCTGTTGCCCCACTGTCACAGGCCATGAAGAACTCTCCTTCAGAGTCAGTTGCAAACTTCATATCATAGCGTCCAGTTATGGTCTGAGCAACATGGATAATCTTCCACAGCAAATTATCATCACCACGATGAACATGATTGCGCACGTCGGGTTCGAACTGGCGGCATGTGGCAACATAGAGCAGCCTACCTTTAGTAGACCCCAGACTGAGACCGAGAGCATTTCGTGTGCTCTTGTCCAGAAAGGCAACGTCATCACTGCATCTGTACCTCAGATTTAGCACCCTGCAAATAAAAACAAATTGTAAAAAAAAACATAGACAAATAGATAATGCTATGGAATAACATAGCAAACAAACATAACGGTTTTGATAAACATGTTGCATTGCACCTTCATGGTCATGCAAAACAGATAATCCTAGGAGATGATTGAAGATCCTATCATCCGAGGAGAAATGGACCTAAAAGCCTATATTATACATCGACAGCACATCTCTAACATTGTACCTTGTCACACCCCAAATTTTTCAATTTGGAATGTGACACTTTTGGCTTGAATTAATACAGTGAATTTCTTGAATATTTAAAATTTTGTGAAGCAGTTATATATTTACATAGTTATTTAGTGTAGGAAATAATTATTTTGTAAAGAGAACAAATATAATCTATGTTATAATAATATATGTGTTGCATTCATGCTGGTTCAAATGATGTTTTTGAGTGATAAAGATTTTTTAAATGAGTTTAAACTACAACTAACCTTTTCTAGAAACTTTCTAGATTTTTCTAGAAGCTTTTCCTGTTTTCCGTAGAGCACAATCCATTTATTGGAAGCTCTTAAGAACCTTTCCATGAGCTCCAAATATTTTATTTGGGTTCATTAGGTCCAAAACTATTTCTGGGATTTTTTTCTAAAATTTTTTAGACCGTCGGGATATTTTTCGGACTTCAAGTATTGATTCTAGACTTATCTATAATTATTTTAATTCCGAAAATAAATAATTCCGAATTTACATGGGCTTTGTCCATTTAAATATTTTGGAATTCCAGTAAATCTCAAAGGCCCATTTATGGGTTCTCTAATGGGCTTTAAGCGCATTAAGCCCATTAGTGGAGGTGGAAGGTGCAAATCAATTAGTACCATATTGCTAGTTGACGCGCATTTACCGGCTCTTCTCCCTATATAATAAACCCAACCCCTCCTCTAAACGGCACATAAAAATACAGACTACTCTATGGAGGTCCGGAAGTTTGGAAGCCCTAAGATAGTCTATAGCTTTTCTCCAACTCCGACGAGTGTCTCCATTGCCGGTAAACTTTTTATACCTTTCTTCTTTCTTTATATTTTTCTCATCTGTGTTGTGCCGCCGTCTCGAACCAGGGCAGCTCACCATCGTCCTGTTCCTGTCCTACTAGGCACCACAGGACTCCATGCACGACGTACATGTCCTGCGCTGGCCGGCCTTCCACCGGAAGTCTCACGTCTCCAACATCGCGTTGCCCTGCCCTGCCCCGTCGACTCCATCCCTGGCCTGTCCACCACTTGCTGTTATGCGCGTGGTCTCCTGAAGCCCCAACGCCCTGCTGCTGCCTGCTGTTCTGGCCTGCCCAGTGCCTTGCTCGATCCTCCATCCAGGCCATGTACTCGAGCTCCTTCCAGCACACATGAACGTTCAAGCTAGCCGGCGAGGAAGACTCCTGCGACTTGGACTCCAGAGAAGCTAGCTACCAGATGAGTTCCAGTATGTGCAAGCTGTAGGATCGGACCAACACAAGATCAAAGCCCCTGCTGCATGCAACGTCAGCAGGTCAGAACTAGACACGGAGATGCATCTGGTGAAGAAGAAGGGTCGCGAAACCAGATGGTAATCATTCGTATATATATCCTACGAGTTATGACAACCTTGCATCTCAACACAACAAATCCTTTTGATTCCTTTAGTCTGATCTAATTCATATCTTTCAGCGGATCAAATCCCAAACTTTGGTCAATTCATGAGTACTGTTCTTTGAACCCCATGAATCTTGATCTGCTTCAGCTCCTAAGGTATACTATTAATCATGTCCACGCGCATCGATCCTTAATCTTCTGTATCCAATTCGTTTTAACTCTATTTTATGCCATTCATGCTGCGTTAGTCCCGTAACGATGATACCTATACTTTAGTTTTCATGTTTATCTTACTTATGTGTTTCTATTTTTAAATATAAATATTAATTGGGTTAATGCTATTCTCATTATTCTTGTATAAATAAAATCAATTTAGGGTTTAACCTCTGGCCTTTTGTTATTAAACATTAAAGTGAATAATATCAACTTTAATGTGCTTTGTTTAATAACTTGTTTAGTATAAACCCGACACATTAGATGTTTACATGCTATCTTTTGTAATTAAATATTTAACCGGTTTAATCTATATGAAATATCTTGAATAAAATGTGACTAGCTTTAAATACGGTTTTTAATCCAAACCTAATCTGAATTAATTCCAACAGAGATGTTTCTCCGAAATATCTTGCATATGTTATTTATTAATTAAAATAAACCCAACATATAGGTCTTTATGTGTTTAATAAGAAAATCTTCCGTTAGTTGTATCTTTCCAACGGTAGCTCCGTTTTCAGCGTTTCTTGCGCTCTCCTAACTGTGCAACGAGCCCTCTCTTTTAACATGTTTTATAAAGCTTTTCTTTTGATTGGTGTATTGTTTCTTATGCATGTATGATTGTCTGTCTTGTATGTTGTTTGTGTTGTCACGTATAGAACGAGTATGGTACGTGAGAGTGAAGATCAAGCTTTTCAAGACCTATAAGTGAAGATTATTTGAGCAGCTATATAGATGGGAATAAGGCAAGTATTCTTTGACCTATGTCCTATTTACATTAATTACACAATCTAGAGCCCAATTTGATTGCTCCTAATAAGGATGACTAGCTTCATATACCTTTACATGTCTATGAAACTTGGGATGGACTGTGATGTGTAGATTAATGCTACCGCTCAACATATTTTCATGTTGCTAATCTTGATTAATTAATGATGCAATGATGATGAAAGTTTGGTTATTTAGCAACATGGAGACTTGAGCATGTTTTTGTTGGTTTTGCTCAAGTACTTCGCCCTAAGGATTGGTTCACCGAGCGACCACCCAGGAAAACAGTGCAACCACAAGAGATGGAATGGGACATCCTTGACTGATTAATTAGATGAACTAGAGTTTTGGCCTGCTTCCCTGAAACATGGCGTATGAGGGGTCTGGGGGATATGGGACTTTGCCCTTTGCCATCGTGGTTAATCACCCTTTGGAACGGAACTTCCATATCTTTAGTTAACTGGAGTAACCTGTAACGGGCATGCCACGACTCTAGGAATTTTTTGTAAAGGTCTCGTAATGAAACCCTGCCGATTCATCAAAGGATAGTGAATATATGGGGTTTGGCCACCTCTTGGCATATGGGAATCATGACTTGTGGGTAAAGATGTACAACCTCTCGAGAGTGTTTAAAACTGATATATCAGCCGTGCTCACGGTTAAGAGCGGCCTGGACCCTCACAGATTAGAGTTTTCAAAGAAAATGGCTCATGATGATAATGGTGATGACAGTGGTGATGATTATAATGGTGGCAGTTACGACAATGGTTGATACTCAATTATTTTATTTACTTATAATATTTCAGTTATGGGATGGGTTATGCTAATCATTGCTAGTAATAAAACATTGACCAACTAAAAGCAACCGCTATGCCTGTCCACTATAAAGCTAGTCCACTTTTATCCTAAACGGAATACTTGCTGAGTGCACCATGTACTCACCCTTGCTATCCCAAACCTATAGTTCTTCTCTATATAAGTTGATGATGATATGAAGACGGAGTGGATCCAGAAGTTTACAATGTGTTTAGGCATACGTGCCCCCAGTCAACCTTCCTGTGAAGATGGAGTTCCGCTACGAGATAGAAGTTCCGCTATACTCTGATATATTGACTTTTGTGTCAAATGTAAGTTTTATACGCTTATATAATGCACTGTCTATTGATATTCACTGATGAAGTCGGCTGTATGTGTGGAAAATAGATCTTGGGCACACATACGGTGTCATCTGGTTTTGTTTCTAAAACCGGGTGTGACAGAAGTGGTATCAGAGCTGTGTTGACTGTAGGACGTAAGCCTAGTTAGCACGGTTCGTTTTCTGACCTTCCCTTGCTATATTATCCTTCACTTCCACTATTCTTGCTTTCCTTGCTATCAAATTGCTATCCTCGAGCAATTTCTACAACTTTGATCTCCAGTTATCCTTGTTTTCCCTGCCGTTGAATTGCCATCCTTGAGCAATTCGAACGTCTTCGATCTTTTGAGTTTGTTGCTTCCACTACTATCAAAACTCTATCCATAAGCAGTCCCTACACCCTTGACCTCATCGTATTTCTTTTGTTGATCTTCTTGTATTCATATATGGTAATTCATTCTCTATCGGTAGTAAGTTCTTTGGTTCTCTATATTGAATCCTTGATTCTCTATATTCCCCTTGGCTCTCTATATTATCTTATCAATAGTCGTTATATCTTTTATAACATGTTTAACTCCATTACTTTTTTATAGTATTCAAATAAAAAAAAGCGTTACTCCTGTATTAGCCTTAACTGCTTTCCCTTATCTTCTTACTCACTTATGAGCCTTGTCACTTATTCTATCTTTTGCTTTGCTCGTATCATCCATTATATATCTCACCCATACCTTGCCCTACGACAGCCTTTTGTGAGAGAGGCATGTATAAGGAAGTCCATTGTATAGTTAAAGAGAACGAATAGTGCGAGTTTGTATGCTTGTTATTGTGCTACATGTGTGATTTGGTTCTTTGTAATGATTGTTGATGTGTTGTTGGATTTTGATCCACAATAGCATAAGAGTTGTTATATAATAAATAGATGGGTTCTTTTCTATCCCTATTCATCTTTCCTTTTTCTTTTGCAAAACTTATTCCTAATTGAAGTGCAACTACAAGGAAGAATAATGCCTCCACCAACATGGCCAAGATCAACACTCTACTCTTATCCCTTTCATCAATTGCAGTAAGGAACAACTCGTAAAGCCTCATCTTTTTAAGGGGGGTAGACGTAGAGATTGCAAGAGGTTGGACTAACAAGAATTTGGTCTATCATGAGAATTGAGTATTTCAGATGAAGTGAGGAAATTACCACCAGGAAGTCGCTAATGGTAAAGAGTCAATCATGGATGAAGAATTTTAAACCATCCGTCTTTTCTTGCTAGCCTGTCCAAATCTCGAGGACGAGATTCCTTTAAGGGGGGTAGTTTTGTCACACCCCAAATTTTTCAATTTGGAATGTGACACTTTTGGCTTGAATTAATACAGTGAATTTCTTGAATATTTAAAATTTTGTGAAGCAGTTATATATTTACATAGTTATTTAGTGTAGGAAATAATTATTTTGTAAAGAGAACAAATATAATCTATGTTATAATAATATATGTGTTGCATTCATGCTGGTTCAAATGATGTTTTTGAGTGATAAAGATTTTTTAAATGAGTTTAAACTACAACTAACCTTTTCTAGAAACTTTCTAGATTTTTCTAGAAGCTTTTCCTGTTTTCCGTAGAGCACAATCCATTTATTGGAAGCTCTTAAGAACCTTTCCATGAGCTCCAAATATTTTATTTGGGTTCATTAGGTCCAAAACTATTTCTGGGATTTTTTTCTAAAATTTTTTAGACCGTCGGGATATTTTTCGGACTTCAAGTATTGATTCTAGACTTATCTATAATTATTTTAATTCCGAAAATAAATAATTCCGAATTTACATGGGCTTTGTCCATTTAAATATTTTGGAATTCCAGTAAATCTCAAAGGCCCATTTATGGGTTCTCTAATGGGCTTTAAGCGCATTAAGCCCATTAGTGGACGTGGAAGGTGCAAATCAATTAGTACCATATTGCTAGTTGACGCGCATTTACCGGCTCTTCTCCCTATATAATAAACCCAACCCCTCCTCTAAACGGCACATAAAAATATAGACTACTCTATGGAGGTCCGGAAGTTTGGGAGCCCTAAGATAGTCTATAGCTTTTCTCCAACTCCGACGAGTGTCTCCATTGCCGGTAAACTTTTTATACCTTTCTTCTTTCTTTATATTTTTCTCATCTGTGTTGTGCCGCCGTCTCGAACCAGGGCAGCTCACCATCGTCCTGTTCCTGTCCTACTAGGCACCACAGGACTCCATGCACGACGTACATGTCCTGCGCTGGCCGGCCTTCCACCGGAAGTCTCACGTCTCCAACATCGCGTTGCCCTGCCCTGCCCCGTCGACTCCATCCCTGGCCTGTCCACCACTTGCTGTTATGCGCGTGGTCTCCTGAAGCCCCAACGCCCTGCTGCTGCCTGCTGTTCTGGCCTGCCCAGTGCCTTGCTCGATCCTCCATCCAGGCCATGTACTCGAGCTCCTTCCAGCACACATGAACGTTCAAGCTAGCCGGCGAGGAAGACTCCTGCGACTTGGACTCCAGAGAAGCTAGCTACCAGATGAGTTCCAGTATGTGCAAGCTGTAGGATCGGACCAACACAAGATCAAAGCCCCTGCTGCATGCAACGTCAACAGGTCAGAACCAGACACGGAGATGCATCTGGTGAAGAAGAAGGGTCGCGAAACCAGATGGTAATCATTCGTATATATATCCTACGAGTTATGACAACCTTGCATCTCAACACAGCAAATCCTTTTGATTCCTTTAGTCTGATCTAATTCATACCTTTCAGCGGATCAAATCCCAAACTTTGGTCAATTCATGAGTACTGTTCTTTGAACCCCATGAATCTTGATCTGCTTCAGCTCCTAAGGTATACTGTTAATCATGTCCACGCGCATCGATCCTTAATCTTCTGTATCCAATTCGTTTTAACTCTATTTTATGCCATTCATGCTGCGTTAGTCCCGTAACGATGATACCTATTCTATTTTTAAATATAAATATTAATTGGGTTAATGCTATTCTCATTATTCTTGTATAAATAAAATCAATTTAGGGTTTAACCTCTGGCCTTTTGTTATTAAACATTAAAGTGAATAATATCAACTTTAATGTGCTTTGTTTAATAACTTGTTTAGTATAAACCCGACACATTAGATGCTTACATGCTATCTTTTGTAATTAAATATTTAACCGGTTTAATCTATATGAAATATCTTGAATAAAATGTGACTAGCTTTAAATACGGTTTTTAATCCAAACCTAATCTGAATTAATTCCAACAGAGATGTTTCTCCGAAATATCTTGCATATGTTATTTATTAATTAAAATAAACCCAACATATAGGTCTTTATGTGTTTAATAAGAAAATCTTCCGTTAGTTGTATCTTTCCAACGGTAGCTCCGTTTTCAGCGTTTCTTGCGCTCTCCTAACTGTGCAACGAGCCCTCTCTTTTAACATGTTTTATAAAGCTTTTCTTTTGATTGGTGTATTGTTTCTTATGCATGTATGATTGTCTGTCTTGTATGTTGTTTGTGTTGTCACGTATAGAACGAGTATGGTACGTGAGAGTGAAGATCAAGCTTTTCAAGACCTATAAGTGAAGATTATTTGAGCAGCTATATAGATGGGAATAAGGCAAGTATTCTTTGACCTATGTCCTATTTACATTAATTACACAATCTAGAGCCCAATTTGATTGCTCCTAATAAGGATGACTAGCTTCATATACCTTTACATGTCTATGAAACTTGGGATGGGCTGTGATGTGTAGATTAATGCTACCGCTCAACATATTTTCATGTTGCTAATCTTGATTAATTAATGATGCAATGATGATGAAAGTTTGGTTATTTAGCAACATGGAGACTTGAGCATGTTTTTGTTGGTTTTGCTCAAGTACTTCGCCCTAAGGATCGGTTCACCGAGCGACCACCCAGGAAAACAGTGCAACCACAAGAGATGGAATGGGACATCCTTGACTGATTAATTAGATGAACTAGAGTTTTGGCCTGCTTCCCTGAAACATGGCGTATGAGGGGTCTGGGGGATATGGGACTTTGCCCTTTGCCATCGTGGTTAATCACCCTTTGGAACGGAACTTCCATATCTTTAGTTAACTGGAGTAACCTGTAACGGGCATGCCATGACTGTAGGAATTCTTTGTAAAGGTCTCGTAATGAAACCCTGCCGATTCATCAAAGGATAGTGAATATATGGGGTTTGGCCACCTCTTGGCATATGGGAATCATGACTTGTGGGTAAAGATGTACAACCTCTCGAGAGTGTTTAAAACTGATATATCAGCCGTGCTCACGGTTAAGAGCGGCCTGGACCCTCACAGATTAGAGTTTTCAAAGAAAATGGCTCATGATGATAATGGTGATGACAGTGGTGATGATTATAATGGTGGCAGTTACGACAATGGTTGATACTCAATTATTTTATTTACTTATAATATTTCAGTTATGGGATGGGTTATGCTAATCATTGCTAGTAATAAAACATTGACCAACTAAAAGCAACCGCTATGCCTGTCCACTATAAAGCTAGTCCACTTTTATCCTAAACGGAATACTTGCTGAGTGCACCATGTACTCACCCTTGCTATCCCAAACCTATAGTTCTTCTCTATATAAGTTGATGATGATATGAAGACGGAGTGGATCCAGAAGTTTACAATGTGTTTAGGCATACGTGCCCCCAGTCAACCTTCCTGTGAAGATGGAGTTCCGCTACGAGATAGAAGTTCCGCTATACTCTGATATATTGACTTTTGTGTCAAATGTAAGTTTTATACCCTTATATAATGCACTGTCTATTGATATTCACTGATGAAGTCGGCTGTATGTGTGGAAAATAGATCCTGGGCACACATACGGTGTCATCTGGTTTTGTTTCTAAAACCGGGTGTGACATACCTTGAAGGATTGGGGGCCACATCCGAAGAATTGCTGTCAGATCTTGCCTGGTTATTCTGATGATCCTCCTCCACAGCTGAGTGCACAACATCAGAATAGAACAAGTTCAATAATCATAGCATCTGTGAGCTCAAAAACCCTAAACACAACAAATAGTGAATACTTGCAGATAAACATAATGCTAATAACACAGAAACATATTTACATTAACAAAAAGATGCTACTGCTAAAAAATTAAAAATGCACATTGCGGATACAATATTTATGCACATTTACATTTATAGTAGCTGAAGAGAGAACAAGAACAATAAAACAGCCTCAGATTATGAACAATTGCAGATAGGTATTCAAAAAAAAGCTTGCTGCCGGTCGCCCCTGCCTACCCCGCCCAACCGCCTTCCTGCCCCCGCCCGACCGGCGGTGCCCTCGCCGCCGGTCTCTCCGCCGCCCTACCAACCGCCACCACCGCCTAGCCGGCCGGCCGCCCCGGGCCCTCCCTCTAAGGCCGGGGAACGAGATCCCGACTCCCGAAAAACCCCAGAACCCTAAACAAGGCATCGTTGCATACCAGAAAAAAAAGGATTGGCTGGATCTGGAAAATCTTACCACGGCTGGGGCTGCAGTTCCCTGTTGGAGATGAGTTCCTGAAGAGCAGCACCTAAAAATTTTTTTGTGGTAAAAAAGGCTAGTGGACTGAACACACACGTGAAGGGGAGTGAGACATATACTGTACGTGAGGGGGAGTACTAACTCGTAACATCAGTTGCAATGTATGACTACCACTCGCAATATCGAAACTGCAACAGAGATATATACTGACTTGCAACATCAGTTGCGATGTATGACTACCATTCGCAACATCAGTTGCGATGTATGACTACCACTCGCAATATCGAAACTGCAACAGAGATATATACTGACTCGCAACATCAGTTGCGATGTATGACTACCACTCGCAACATTGAAACAGCAACAGAGATATATACTGACTCGCAACATCAGTTGCGATGTATGACTACCACTCGCAACATGATGTGGCGACATATCAAAAACCGCAACTGAGTTTTGCATCACAAATAGGTATGCGAGCACAGTCGCAACAGAATATTGTGGGACTATGTATTCGAGCACAGTCGCAACAGAACACAGATTGCCATGCCATTAGTGTGCAAAACACATTACAGAAAAGCTTCCGAGCACAGTCGCAACAGCACTGCAAGTCCATGTATTTTAAGACAAAATATTAACAACTTAATTAAAAACAGACACAAATATACAACGCTTACAACATAATTGAGCCTACATTTTTTTCAGAACGCTTGTGTATAAAGCTTTGGTTCACAACGCATGCTTCATCATTAACAAAATTCCACTCGCACAACTCATACGCTTCGAAAGGATTATCACCAGTGCCGAAGTGGCTCAAGAAGTATATGCAATTTTCATTAAAGAATTCAGATTTGCTCCCATGATCAACAACAACACACATAACATGGTGAAGCCCGATAAATATCGTCTGCACAGAATATTAAAAAAAATTTAGGAAGCTCATTCCATGCTGCAATCAACGTAACTGTAAAAACAAAAAAAAGAAATCATACACATTTCGTGTTTTTTGTCCTAACATACCTTGCCTTTCAGAAATCCCACTTCCCTCCAATTGAGATGAGTGATAACACCATTCAATTCTGTTGAGATCAAGAAGCTGCAATCAGGTACACGCACACCATCTTTGTAAACATACTAGGAATGTCCTGTGTACCATATATTGTACATCTGACTATAGTGTTCCAGAAAGAAAACAAAACTTGGTAACTGCTAGACTTGATCCTGTGGTGCTTGTGGGATTTGCAGCATATTTTTCTCATGTTGGAAAGCTTGTGCCCCAATTGCAAGGAGCCAATGCTTGATGGCACCAACTCTCCACCAGAACGTTGCTGGATTCAATTGAACCCATTCATTACTACCCACACGAATAACAGCAGCAGCCTCACCAAAGTATCCAAGAGGATGCCAAGACGTGTAAACAAAAACAAACAGCCTTTCCGCATCTCCGTCTCCCATTCTACTGATAAAACCATGGAAAAACCTGTATTTGAAAAATGATGGTACATCTGGCAAGTGCACAACTACATTTGCAAATGGATTCAAGATGCTTAGTCTGATCCTATAGTTTTCCATTGTGCTGCATAGAATGTGGCCGCATCCGGAACCCACAAACATGGTAGCTGTACCAAACATGTCAGGGATTATGTGTCGAAACTCCTTGTTGCTCACAGCAGAAACAGTTACCACCTGTCCATTCCCAGGCATTATATCTCCTTTAACAACAACTGGATTGAACTGTGGATGCTTATCTTTTGGGACTTGATTCTTCCAGCTTTTACATATAGTTATGATGGCAATGAAATCTTCAGCATGTGATACATTGCTCCCCACAACATCAGGACAGGGGATTAGCTCCCATGAACAGTGCCTCGCCATTGAGTGATCTGTGTAACTCACACAACCAAAAAAGAAAAAAAATGAGGAGAATGAAAATGTGGACTAACAGGTGAACAAATGAAAAACACATTCACTACAACATCACCAACGACTGTAAATGCTTGTAGACAACCGACTAATAAGAAGCTCAAATAACATTATGTTTAAATTTACCTTAGTAAAAAAATATAGGAGAAGGAAACAAGAACAACGAGAGAGATCGCAAACACAATGAAAATAATGTGAATAAACAACATTATCGCAATGCATCAACAATCAAAATTGCAATCGCAACGTATTGACTCAAGAGGAAGAAAAACATAGCCATACCTCGGTGCCTCCTCCAAACGCCGTCCTTACAGAGCATCGCCGATTTACTTAAAGGGAAATTGGGTCCATTTATGTAACCGCAGAGCGCGAGTGGGCCCAACCCCACCTGTAGGTGCCTGGGGTAACGTCAAGGGATTCCAGGCACTTGAGTGGGAGGCGAACCGTTGCCTCTGGTATCGTCAAAACCATTATACTCCTGATGCGCGGCAGGTACCCCGACCGTCACGTCAACTCGACTACACTGTACACATAAACTACACTAGAGTTGCGACTCCCGCCGGCCGCGGAGTCACAACGACTACACTGCAGTTGAGACTCACGCGGCGTGCGGAGTCGCAAAACCTGCAGTAGAGTTGCGACTCCCGCGCCGCGTGGAGTCGCAACAACTACATTGATTGCAGTTCGAACTCCCGCAACGTGCAAACTCACAACATAGAATACAGTACAATTCGAGTCGCAACAACAAACAGTACAGTCCCGACTCACGCGGCGACTCTGTGTTGGAATAGAGCTGGCATCTGATTGTTCAAACCTTAGATAGTTTCTACTCTATTTCACCGAATTGTGGCACTATAGATACACGACAACAGTCGCAACACCGGGTCGCAACACTATGGATACTCTATTACTGGCAAAACATATTTTCACATCGTATTATAAAGCTTAACAAAATTTCACTCATATGCTTCGAAAGGATTATCAACCGGGCCAAAGGTGCTCATGAAGTATATGCAGTTTTCATCAAAGTATATACACCGAAGACAAAATCGTATCCAAGAAAAGAAAAAACAGTACTGTACTAATTGGTTCATTCAGAGGCAGCACCGGGTTGCACCAAAAAAGAACTAAACTCATCGAGGGCACACCACTGACACAGTTGCCAAATTCTAAAAAGGGGAAAAAATACGTAGAAACAAATAAGATACAATATTACTAACAACAAAAAAAGCATGAGCAACAAAACTTAATAGGCGAGTACAAATAAAATAATTTCACCATTGAATAGTAGCTTACCACGTCACGAAACCTAGTAACCAATTCTTTGCAACCTTGTTCACTATTATGTTTAGAAAACATCAATTTGATGAAGTGCCGGAGCCTAATATCAGAAATGTTATTTGCGCAGAATACACTGCAGATGTCAAGAGAAGCTTCCCATATCTCAAGGTACTTCATAGCGAAAATACCATCGTCTGACTTTGAAAAGTACTGGTCTCTCGCCTGTTTTAGAACGTCAGCATAATGTACACAGAAATCATTAAAGTTCCAACTGATATTAACGAAATCATCCCAAACTTTTATGAAATTGGGGATCTACAAAAACAAACAAACAATGTTGTAAAACCTAAAGACATACATTGATACAGGAAATATAATAATATGCAGAGCTAGCAGTGGAGAAAAAGAGTATTTATGAATAAAAAACTGAAGATATACTGTACACAAATGCTCACCAGAATGCTCCTCACATTTGATGGTATGGATGGTCCTCTGAAAAAAAAGAATCCAAGAAAACAAAATATCCATGTTGCAGAGCAACAACAAAAACAAACAAATGCTCTTCATGAAAAATAGGAAAGAACAGCTAAAACAAAATTAATAAAACAGTTTCAGAAAACGAAATATAATAACAAGCAAACGATACAAAAAGAAAATATACAGATATACTTACATAATTCGACTTTGCTAGCTCAAAACGGCAGTTAGATTTCTAGAAACATGTCTTCACTTTGGGACATAAATAATCTTTGTTTGTCTCGTGCTCCATTAGACAATCCTGCCACATAGAAACACGAATATGATGTTTACCTAGATCAGCTCATACAAACATGAATATGATGTTGAATGACATGAGGGAACAAACTTACAGATACTGTAGTGAAGAAGTAATGCTTTTTGAAACATTTTGGAAAAGTTTCCATGAAAAGCAAACCACAAAATAGGTTCATAACACGGGAGTGGACGCAACACTTATCAGACCGTCTCAGAGAATGCGCCAACTCCCCAATAGTGCAACTGCAGTTATTTATACGCACTGCTTGTTTGCTACGCACAGAAAAAATCGAAGAAAATGAGGAAAACAAATAAAGACAAACATAAAAATATAGCAAGCAATGCCATATCAAACATTTAAAAACCAAAAAAGTACAAAAAACAGATTAACGAGATTGGACTTACATAGAGAAAGTATGGTCCTCTGCAAAATAGACCAGTGTGTCAAGATACAGTCTGTCCCTTGGCTGATGTATGTATTTTATTGTGCACAATCTGGAAGTGAAATTGCGATAGTAGGAGTTTGGATGAAGAACACTTTTGAAATGCTTCGGATGGGAACCTGACGATGTGCTACGGAGCTCAGAACCAGCGTTTACAAAAGTCTCAAAGCATTCGGATTGAGAAGATTTCAGGCCAGAAGACATTCCTTGTTCAACTCCTTGACTATATGGAGATTCAAGTACAGAATTAGCACTCAGAAAATTTAATGCCGACACAAAACTAAAGGCCACTGGTCGAATGTTGGCAACTCTAGCATATCCTAGAGCAGCAGTACTAGCTTGCGCATGGGTAGTTGAAGGCTGATGAGAGTTAACAAATATAGTAGCATCAACAATATCAGTTGGTGGACGACCATTCATAGCATCAACAAGGTAATTGTTGGAACAAGAAGCACCCTTTGAGCTGGAACCATTCATAGCTAAATCTTGTGATTTCACAACATTTGTACAGGCTATGGGTGAACTATTGAGTGCAGTTACCGGTGGTGTAGGAGAAAAAACAATCTGCACAATTAAAAATATATCGTTAAAAATTATGACAAAGACTGTATAAACCATAGAGTTTTGACATGATGCACAAAAAATAATGAATAAACAACAGAAACAGAACAAGTACCTTGTTTCCATCAGAAAATTGCTCCAGACGTCTCTTTTTCGTTAACTCTGAGACATAATTCTCACAATTATCATCACAACCTTCAAGGAGATTAAACGAAGGGACAGTCTCATCACACATCAGAGGTGACGCAAAAGCCCTTTGCTTTGAACAGCTTCCTACATCAGCAACTTTTTGGCTCAGCTCGAAATGAAGCTGAGGGCAATCAGAAATTTCCTTTTCAAGAACCAATGTCTTCATTTTCTCATCTGCTTGAAGGGTATCTTTTGAAATATGTTGAATAGCATTCTTCTTATTACCCTCTGAGATGATTAGGTTACCTAAAATGAAAAAAAAACACATTATGAAAGAAACATAGTAACATGAAAACAAATGTTACAGATTACATTTGCAAAATAAATCAGACTATGTTTTCAGAGGTAACATACATTCTTCAGATGCACAAAACGATGAAATGATCTCTGTTGGAGTAGCAGATACATTGCGTTGAGCACCGAAAGATTCTGCAATTTCGGTATCTCCAGAAACAGCACCATGCAGAAGCTCATGATCATGATGAGAAGTGCCATTGTTACTAGCAAGATGATCAATTTGATTACTAACCATTGCTTCTCCACCACTAAGAGCACCATTTTCCTTTTCATCTCTTGCGCGGGCATAAAAATATTTGACAACATCAACAATAACATCATCAACAACAATGTGCTTGTCGTCTTTTGCGGTTGTAGAATGCTTCGAACGTATTTCGGTGAGGTCACACAGTGTTCTAGGAGAGAAGCAGCCATTGCTGAAATCTGACAAACACTTTGCCAACTCATTGTCTCCAACAGATGTGGTATTAGCAATAAGAGATCTGACTTCCTTTATCTGGTAAAGAACAAAAAAAAACAAATTGAGTAAAAAAGATCATATAGCAGAAAGAAAGGGGGGTGAAAAAAATTTGTTCAATTTCAATAGAAAACATACTTACCTGGTGTTTTCCATAAAGACAGGGATTAACACAATCTAGTGCACACAGCTCTGCGATTAAGCCACACCTAAATGCAGATATGCGTGGCAATGTTTGTGGTATCTTATAATCACCAAATTTAATAGAATCTAAGTATATTACCTGTCAGAAACAAATACATAAGTTAACAATACCACACATTTTAAATTCTAAAAATGAGAATAGAAAATTGACATGAAAAAAATAGAAATGGTTGCGCAACCAAAAATAGTAATGATTGTCAGCACTTACAGATAACAGATACAAGCAACCACCCATGTTTGAGGCAAACTCTCTTTTCAACTTCTGAGAGTCCGTGTCCTCAACAACTTTCTTCAAGATAGAACGATGTATCAGTTCGCACCCATCCCAGGACTCCAACTTACTGGGGTCAGCAACAGCGAGAATGTACTGCTTGCTTGGAAAATCTTTTGGATCAGGACACAGGAATGTGACGAGAGCAACCAGCAGAAAGCTCAGACATGGATAATCATCCGGTGTATCATCGGACCTCAAGCGGTCACCAAAGAACCGTACAGATGGCATTACTCTCTTGTTCAGCATATGAAGAGCTTCGACACCTTTGTGGTCACGTACTTCAGGGATTTTTCTGCCGCCAACATGTACACCAAGAATGTTATGAACTTTCTGGGCACTGATCGCAATAGAATTATCACCAATCATCAACTGTGATGTTTTAACACAGACATGATCAAGTACCCAGCGCCCAAATGATGATGGTATTGAGTAGCAATCGAACATGAGCAGATGCCCAAACGCGCTACTAGAAATAACACGTTTCTTCGCATCTGACATTGATTCAACACACGCACAGAAATAACTCTCATCAAACCCTGAACAAAGTGCACTGGTGTCCTGTTGAGAACCTTCATCACAAATACCATTTGATAAACCACTGAGCAAGAGTTCCCTGACTGTGTGACACATATGTTAAAACAGTAATGACAAAAACATACACATTATCCAAACGAATATGACACAAACAACTGTGCAATGGGAACAACAGTATAGGAGAAAAGTCATAATTACCACACGTTTGAAAATAGTGAACAATTCATCATCACTGATACTGTCAACACAGCTAGGTGCATGTTGACGAGTATCAGAATTTGGTCTTCTTCCAATTGTATCACGAATAGCACATGCAACCTGGAAAACTTTAGCACTAACAGGAGACATACCTAATTAAATATAAAATACACAAACAAAAAGTCAATTAACAGTTGCAGCATCATCATCCGCCGTCATCATCAAACACGAAAAACAGCAGCAGCAATATAGAAGTACTAATAAAAATACGGCACAAACAGCAGCAAAAAAAAGCCATAGGACCTAAGATTGGCGAAACAACAGCATCCCCTACACAGAGTGTTCACTTGGCCCGCGTCATCATCCGCCGTGAACGCTGCTTTGCACAGACGGCCACTCCATCACCGCCCCCCGTCAGGTAGCGTAGCAATACCGCTACCGTGAGAGCCACACAGCATAAGCCCCAAGAAAATACCGAACAATAACCCCAAACAAATATTATACGAATCCAACAAACTTGATTGTGCTCATAAGATGAGAAGCACCTAGTAGACGACGAGTCGCACCTGATAGACGCCGTTGGAGAAGAACGACTCGTCGACAGGAACTCGCTGCAGAAGCAATCGCACATCAACAAAATGCTGCAATGGGGTGCCAAGTCATGGAGACAGCTCAACAGTAGGTGTTGTGATCTTATAATTGTTGCGACTTTTGAAAAAGCTCAACACGACGGAGTTCTAGTTGTGCAATTGAAAACAGCCGGTACAGTTGTGACTTGCAACGATCGTTGCGATAGCTACGTCGGAAACACAAGCAGCACAGTTGCGACTATTCCCATTTCAAACGTCTATATATACTACGTTGGAAACACAACCAAGTACAGTTGCGACTTGCGACGATCGTTGCGATAGCTACGTCGAAACCACAACCAGTACGGTTGTGACAAAAAAATATATCAGGATGACAAAATGCATATCTCGCCAACATAGTCCCAACTAGAGTCTAAACTGACGTAACCATGGGAAAAAATAAAAAATAAAAACCCTATACTACGAAACAAAACACATAGTGCTAGATCAGGTCGATCCCAGAGGCGGCTGGGAACACACGCCAACAACAATGGCGGAAACGCCGCAGGCTATGTGTCCCCCACTTCTTCCACCGCCGTCCAACTCCACGCCGATGGAGCTCCAAGACGAGAATACAATGGCATCCAACTCCCAGGATGGTGGACATCATAGGAATAGGCGCAGATTGCTCTCCAACACCATCGATCCTTTGTATCATCAGATCGCTAGAACTCCACAAGTGATAATATCTCCTGCAGCATTGCAGACTCCGAAGGAAGGCATGAAATTCACACATGTAAGATTACGAAACTACGTCTCCTTGTACATTACTCGTGTACAATATCCATCCTAATCCTCTTGATTTTATGAAGGATTAGATTATGATTTTGGTAATTCAATGCTAATTTAGTGTATATATAGTGTATGTATGTATTTGTCCCCCCTAAATTTGTACTATAGCTTCGCCCCTAGGTACACATACACTACAATTACATTAGGTGGGCACACTCTGTTTTTTTACATATTATTGCTGTTGTAGCGGGCAAACATTGACTGATAAAAAACAAATGGAATGCAGGATCCCATGGTGGCAGACATTTTCATACCTATAGAGTTGATGGAATTTGAAGACTTTGATGATGCATATAAATTCTGCTTAGATTATGCAAAGCTTGCTGTATTTAGTATCAAGAGGTACAGAAAGAGCAAATACTCATCATAGTATACCTGCAACAGAGAAGGAAAACCCTCGAAGAAGGGAATAGCATCTCAAGAGCCTCAAACTCAGAGAACATCAATAAGAACTGGCTGCAGAGCTGAGGTGAAGGTGAAGTATGATGACAAAAAAGAAGGTTTATTACTTTGACAATGTCAACCTAGACCACAACCACATTCTGACCCCAGACGCACGTATAGTAAGATTCATGAGAGCACATAAGTCAAGAGATGAAGGATTAATGAATCTGCTCAACATAATGTCAGCAAGTGGTGTACCGCATCAAGCTGCAATTAATGTAATGGCACATCTGTATGGAGGACGAAACAACATCACGTTTACAGAGAAAGACATGAGAAACTCCAAAGCAGAATATGCTCGCAAGAACAGAGAAAATGATGTGGCCAAACTACTTGACCAGTTCAATGAGTGGAAGAGTAAAAACAGTGAGTTCTACTAGGACATTCAGGTTGACGATAACAATATCGTCAGGAACATATTTTGGAGCCACGCAAGTCAGCGTGCTGAGTTCAAAGATTTTGGAGATGTAATGACATTCGACACAACCCAGAAGACCAACAAGAACAAAATGTCACTTGCTTTGTTTGTAAGATTCAACCACCAGCTGCAGAATGTCATATTCGGGCAGGCTCTGCTAAGGGATGAGTCTGTTGACTCGTTTGAGTGGTTATTCAAGTCATTCTATAAGTGCATTAATCACCACAAGGATCCGAATATTATTCTAACAGGTAAACAAAATATAACCTCACACATGTTATTGCAATTGTTATTGTAGTTTCTGCAACAAAAAGCAAGAATAAAATAACCTGAATATTAAAAAGAATAGAGCATGACTGTTATGTGCAATTTCTATATTTTTGGGCTGTGTATAAATAATTGAGTATGAATTAATAATGGAACACATTTTTCAGATGAAGATCCAGCAATGAAGATTGCGATTGCAAGAGTCTTCAAAAGAACCTTGCACAGGTTCTGTCGGTGGCACATCACTAAACCTTGGGAATATGAACTGGAAAAACTGTACAAGGAGCACAGGGATAAAAACCTGCAAGAGAAAATCGAAGCATTAATCAACTGGCCGCTGCAACTGACAGAGTTTGAGGCTGTAAGGACGCAAACTCTAACTGAATTAGGAATACAAGAGTATCCTGCAATAGTTGCACTATGGAGCAAGAGGAGTATGTTCATAGCATGCTATTTCAAAACAAACTATTGTGGAAGGATGATATCAACACAGAGAAGCGAGAGCACGAATAACATGTTGAAATCAGGATTCGTAAATAATGCAACATCAATAAATATGCTGGCTAAGCAATGTTTCCAAGCGATTCAGCATGTCGACCATTTAGCCGCAGGCGAGACACAATACTCAGAAGCGCCAAATATGCGAGCATCATACACAAAGCTTGATGAGCAGTTCGACAGAGCATGCACCAGGAAGGTATACCAGGATTACAAATGCAAGCTTATGAATAGCACAGCTTTCCGTATTAATCCTCACCCTTCAAAAGAAAACACATGCCTTGTGAGGCATGAAAAAGGAACTGGAAACTTCTATTGGGCCAAACATGCTTTTGTTGTGGAAGCAGATGTGGCGAATGGCCATTATACATATGAATGCCTTGAATGGGAGCATACAAGTACTTCTAGGTCATCGTGTGAAAAATATTTCCATTTACACAAAATGAAAAAACGAAGACTTAAGGTAAAATGGTTTTTTTCCTAATAATATTCCTGTTTCAACCTGTAGGGCTGTTCTGCCACCACTTGTTGAGGGCATTTACACATCTGCAAGTGACAAAGCTACCTAGCACATACATACTGAAGAGATATACAAGAAACGCAGTTTCTAATATCTCGTGGAGAGATGATGATCCAACGCCAACAACGTCTGAACCAACATACCAAACCAAATATGCAAAGCTACTGGCTGAACTAATGGGACTTGCAAGAGAAGCTTGCACATCAAATGATTCATACACAGAGACTATGACAGAATGTAACAGGCTACGACAGAAGTTCAAGCCAAATGAAAGTGCAGGCAATGCAAATCCTGAACATGCGACAGAACAGCAACAGCCAGGTCAAGCAAATGTACGCCCAGAACTACAAAACATATCGATCTCTGCACCACCAGTAGTAAAAAACTAAAGTTCGCAAGCCCAACAAAGAGAAAAAGGCACTTGAATCACAATCCAAGCAGACCACAAGCACATACAAGAGGAAGAAACCAAACAGCAAAGGAGGCAACACATTTAATTGCACTTACTGTGGTAAGAAGAACGATCACTATTCAACAACATGTGCACTCAACCCCAATAGAAGCCGCGCTGCAGAAAAGAAGTTATCATACAAAACTGTGAAACATATCGACAAAAAAAGGAAAAGGGGAAGACCAAGAGCTACAAAGATGGAAGGGGAAGAAGATGACGAAGAAATTGACGAAGAGGAGCTAGAAGAGTATCTGGAAGAGAACCAACAAACAGATGACAGTAATGACGAAAGTGACGTAGATGATGATGACGGACAAGAATAACAACAGAATCTGAAGATTAGTAGTTTTGTGATTTTTCAAAAAATATCTGGATTTCATAGATACATTGAACTCATATATTCAATACATGTGACGCTTTTTAGATTAAGCACTGCATTGAGTACCCTACATTGAGTCCCGACTCCAGCGGTGCCCGCGCAGTCGCAACGGCAACAGTAGAGTCCCGACTCACGCAGCGCGCGGAGTCGCAACGACTACAGTAAAAGTCCCGACTCCACCGGCGCCCGCGCAGTCGCAATGGCGTAAGTAGAGTCACGACTCACGCAGCAAACGGAGTCACAACGGCAACAGTAGAGTCCCAACTCACGCAGCGCGCGGAGTCGCCACGACTACAGTAAAAGTCCCGACTCCAGCGCCGCCCGCGCAGTCGCAACGGCGTAAGTAGAGTCACGACTCACGCAGCAAACGGAGTCACAACGGCAACGGTAGAGTCCCGTCTCACGCAGCGCGCGGAGTCGCAACGACAGTAGAGTCCCGACTCCAACGGCGCCTGCGTAGTCGCAACGGCGTAAGTAGAGTCACGACTCACGCAGCAAACGGAGTCACAACGGCAACAGTAGAGTCTAGACTCACGCTGTCACGCAGCGCATGGAGTCGCAACAGAGAGATTACCACTTGTGACTCACGTGGCGTGCGCAGTCGCAACAGATATAGTAGAAATAGCGGCAACCGTGGCGCGCGGAGTTGCAACACCGACAGTGGAGTTGCGACTGACGCAGGGCACAGAGTCGCAACAACTACAGTGGAGTTATGACTCTAGCCATGCGCGGATAAGCAAAACAGCTACAAAAACTTAAAAAGTAGTAACTGCAAAAAGGACGGTTGCGGTTTTTTTGCATTGAACTGCTATAACAATAGCAGCAAAGATTTATACAAAAACTTTGAACGCAGCAAAACTTTTTTACAACAATTCAGTCACAAAAGCCCAGACCCACAGGAGCAGTAGCAAACAGCGGTCTATATTTCTGTACAAGTTCTAACATTGTAGTTAAAAGAGAATGATCCTAAGACAGTTATCTTTTCCCCGGAGCACGGCTTCCGATTCTGAACCAGTCAAGTATTGTAGGCACATTTGCAGTGTTCAGAGCATGAAACAATAGTTAGTGGCAAAACTATGCCCTGTACAAAGAAACTTTAGCCTGCATCAAGTAAAACAAAAAACATTTATTTTAATTACCAGACAGAATGCAAAAAAAAACACAAGCGCAACAACACAAAAACATGTACAGACGACATGGCATGAGAAATAGACAAAAGGGCATAGGATAACTTACAAAATCAATGCTAGAATGGAATTTATCACCATTCCACGGATTGAGGAATTTCATCGCAAATATTCCGCGCTTTGGGATATATGGGACCAGAGGACAGCTGATGTTGCTAAACTTATCGATTTCTTTCCAACCAGTGACAGATTTCAGCAAGTCAAACATCACAGGGAGGACACCTGTGACAATGTGATAGTGATATCTATTGCGGTCACCATCAATAGCTTTATAATTTAGTGAGTCCAAGACATCAATACGATTGTGGATCAGATTTATGCAATAGACGCTCCAATGTGCATTATTCAACACAGGCATAAAGATCTAGAAAAACACAACACATTTCCACAGCATTAACAATTTAAATCACAGTTAAAAAAAAGAGACCAAAAAAGTAAGTATTACCAATTTTGCTTTTGAAATGTCAAATTTGTACAAAGCTGATTGCAGTAACTTTTTTGCACCACTATAATTATCCGCTTTGTTTTTTTTACTCCATGATCGATAAGTAACTACACATAAACAAAAACGATTAGTAACTATAGATAAGCAAACAATAAAAAAGGACATGGAATATTAAACATGATGGAGGCGTTAGGGGGCTCACCAAAAATGATGCAGGAATGAAAAATCTGGTCTTAATGCCATATTGATAATCATCAAAGTGCAAACAGTTGACATAAAAACTGAGCAAAGAAACATCTACTTTCATGCCATCTGAAAGACTTGAAAGTAATTCTTTCTCAGAGAAAACAATTCCTGGTCCACTTCGAATCAATGTTTCACTAGACAAAAAGAAAAAATTATTAGACATTACAATGCATAAAAAATAAAATCAAAAAACAAAACAGTTGATGCAAAAAACTAACCCTTGAAGAGAAGTATCTTTCTGAATCTTCGCCCTCAAAGCTAAAACTTTCGTGAGAGGATAGGTACACAGTGTTCTGGGATTTTGACAGGAGATACAAGGCCTTTAGGTATCTTGCGCACCCTTATATCAACAACATTCTTCAACGCTATTTTCACATATTCATAAGGAGAATCAGACAGCAAACTTTCATCTTGCTCAGTCAACTGTATAGGTGGCTTACAGAATTTAAATAGATGATCATCATTAGAAAACACTAATGCATCTGGTGCAGCCACAGATTGCTCAAGTTTGTCAGATTGCTTTTTGACCTTTTCCACCAAATCTTCTTATTTCTTTTGTTCAACTTCAACTTTTTTCATATGCTTCATAATTTCTTCTTCAGTAGTAGCTTGCTCAATTAATGGAGTTCCAAGCATAATAGTCCGCGTACGGATACGGCCACGACCACACACAATGCCATCATCACAGAATTCAATTTCTTAGTGGATTTGGCCTGCAGAAAACGCATGAGTAATCGCTTCATCATTAGCAACCTGTAACGAAACAGCATCATACTCCTTTCGGAACTCATCATCAATCCTCCTCGCCATGGCAAACTCATTGCAGCTTGCATTAGACACATCATTAAGAAACTACTTTCTAACAGATTCTTCATTGTTTTGACCACCAGCATCTTGTTCAATAGATGTGACTGCTTTGTCATAGTCACCGGAAATATTCTTCTGTCGCGTCCTCCGAGAATAAGAGACAAGCACATTTGCATCAGGATCTGAAGATGCATCATCAAGTTTTCTTTTGGATTCCATGGTTCCATCAGCAGCAGCCTAACATGGTCAAAATAAATAAATAAATTAGTCATCCTATTTCTGCCATCATGTTCACATGAGCATCCAAAAAATTGATTATCATCCACACCACTGATTCTTACCTCTTTAGTAACAGCTGCAGCTTTTCTTAACTTACGAAAAAACATACGACGCATAAAAGATTGGATGGTAACCAGTGTAGCTTTTCTTCGATGCAGTTCTTTGACAGCAGCCATAGCAAGTATACGAGACTGAATAGCCACCACAGATCTTCTTCTTAGCAGGAATTCTTTGTGAGCAATCATACGACGCATAAAAGATTAGATGGTAACCACTGCAGCTTTTATTCGATGCAGTTTTTTGACAGCAGCCATAGCACGTATACGAGACTGAATAGCCACCATATATCTTCTTCTTAGCAGGAATTCCTTGTGAGCAATCATACGACGTATAAAAGATTGGATGGTAACCACTGCAGCTTTTCTTCGATGCAGTTCTTTGACAGCAGCCATAGCACGTACAAGAGGCTGAATAGCCACCACAGATCTTCTTAGCAGGAATTCCTTGCGAGCAGCCATAGCACGTACAGCAGACTGAATAGTGACCGCTGCAGCTTTTGTTCGATTGAATTCCTTGCGAGCAACCATAGCATGTACAATGGATTGAATAATCACCGCAGCGTTCAACGTAACATCGTCAATATACTGAGAAATTTATTAAACACACGAATAATTAAAACATGGGCAATGGCATCGACAAAAACACATTAAAATAAATAAAAAAACATGCATATGAATTCTAAGAGACAACTAACATTATTATCAGCACAACACATTGCACACTAACATGCATTTAAAAAAACTAACACTGTAATCAGCACAACACATTGCACACTAACATTGTATAAAAATATTAAAGACCGAGTATAACTGCTCACATTATTGGCATCATCAGCATCTAGATTGTCATGCTCTTGAGAATTCACATGAACAGACATATCTTGTACAGGAGTTTCCTCCTCAGATGCAGCATTTGCACCAAAACCACCAATGTAATATTCATGAGATCGAGATGCAAGAACATTCTGTATGGTGAACATAAAAATCAAACAAAAAGCAAAAAAGTTATACCACAAAATCATATTTGTAAAAGAAAAATAATAATAAAACATATTACACTAACATTGATCGACCTCTACCTCAACATTGACAGCAAAATCGAAGTTCAAAATATCATCAACGCTCGAAACATTTCCTGTCAAATCGGAATGCGCTGCATTTCATAACATTTATCAACATGGTTAAAAAAATGAACTTTTACAATTATTGGTAGCAACTAACACAAATCACAATAGAATGTAAATATAAGCTCAAAGAAAATAATTATCTAAATATCGATGGAATACATACTCGACGGTTCACCAAACCGACGAAAAAGGTCACCCAAACAAAAGTTACCATCAACTGATTGATTTTGCAATTCGAAGAAGCAATCAACCGACAACTATCATGCATCTCACCTTTGCCATAGTTGGATGGGAGACCTCCATCAATGTTATCATCATCACGATCATACAAAGGAGTGGCACGCACCCGCGAGAGATCAAAATCATCGCAAGTATGTGCATGTTCGGAACTATCCGCAACATCGAATCTACATGTGTTGCCTGAAATACATATGAAAGGAAACACAAATGCAACAAAAAACAATGTCAAAATCAGTGTAAAAAATAACTATTCAACTATGCATGAAATACATACTTGACATTGCACGGCGAAGACGTTCAACAAGAGCAATATCACAATTAACACTACCAAATAAGGTTATGAGCTCATTAATATCATAGACAGCATCAACAAGATCAGCAAGCATATCATTCTCACCATCGTAATTGTCTAAAGTGTTGATTCCGTCGACGTTTACATCAGAATAAGAGTGCAAAGGACTCCCATAATCCTGCGATGGCTGCGGCGAGGTATGCAGAACAGTTGCAGCGCTCTGACCTGTATCAACGGTCTTAATAGCATGTACAAGACCAGTGATACATTTTTGGTAAGCAAAATCCATTGCTTGCCTCCCATCATTGAACTTTGACTGTGCTGCCGCAGCAAGTCTGTTGTCCTCATCAAACAAGACCTGAGCATTCTTAATTTTTGTGTCAAAATTCTTCATAACACGCTCAGCCTCAGCCATGGTCCAGCACAAACTGCTCTAAGCAATGGTCCTAATGTTGCCTGCATGCTTGCAAACTGAAGTGACTCCTGCTGCACAGTACTACTGAGCACAACAGTACCAGAGCTTAAAGCTGCAAGTCCTATAGGAGGACAATTACTAGAAGTTGGATAGACAGAAGCAGGGTTACACACAGCAGCAGCAGGAACAAGTTTAGGCACAGCAGCAGCAGCACGACCACGAGCAATCTTTTCTCTAGCCCCAACTTCTCATCGCAACTGTGCTTCCTTCTGCATAATCTGACTGATAAGCTTGCTACTGTAAAAACTCAAGAGCGGTACTCCCGATGGACGCACAGATTGGTTGACCTTGTCGACGAATAAAACATTTTTAAGCAAAAAAAACACAACACAGTCACCAATAAACCATACAACAACTAAAATTAATATGTTTGAGAAAGCACAACTCACCAGCAAAGCATGCAAGCGGCCTAAAATCTTTTTTGGATTTCCACCAAACAAGTCCATATCTTTCTTGAATTCAACGCCTGCTTCTTTCAAAGTGTTGACAAGATGTTGGGACCAGTTGTACGTTGGGATAAGATTCAAATCCTGAACAAGCAACCAATGGCCTGGTCGAATATAGGACTCAGTGCTGGGGAACAGAAAAAATGAGAATGTGATTGCAAAATAGCAACGAAGTTTATCATCATCAGAGACTTCGGTTCCCTTCATATACAACCGAAGCTTAGGAGCTATTACTCTATGATGATCAGTAACACCCGTAATCTGTTTCAAATGATTCCTGACACTAGCAAGATCAGATGAATTCCACGAACAAGGAACATCAGCTTCAGAATTTGGCAAGCCATAAACAGCATGCATAGCCTCGGCAGTAACATCCACATCAACACCAGCACTGATCTCTAATTTCATTGACTCTGGATTGAATTTCCGGAAAACGAGCTCACAACACCCACGGGGCAGAGTTGCTGAATCAGCACCAAGGAGTGGACCAAACGAGTAATCTCGTTTAATCCGTTCCAACAATCTAGGTGGCATGATTTTATCTGTTTCAAAGTATTTATGTGGAGAACATTTATGTCTATAGCTCTTTCCCCATGTTTGCCATCATCCTAGTGTTCACAGACCTGAGAGAAAAAAAAAAGAAAATACAGTTGTATAACAACAATTGTATACACCACATTATCAATGCTGAAAAGTAGAAAAAGCAGAAACAATAGATACACATAGAAAACACCCACCACATTATCATTGCTGGTGCCACCTTTTTTTGGTACGGCGCCTTTTTAAAGATACATTATCAGTGCACTCGGCCATACCACCTACGGCAAGATCTGTCTTCTTCCATTTACTTATCTTCTTAGACTTTTGAGCAATATCATGACAGCCAGTCCAATCAGTAGCAATAGGATAAACTACAGCAACAATTCGCCCATCCATAACAGAAGAGTTATCCATGCGTTCAGAATCTGGCCATGAAACAAAAACAACATACCAACACATATAATTGAAATTGCAGATGTAAGGAACTTATGAATAATTTACACATATAATTGAAGTTCCAGATGCAATAAGAATTAACTTAGTCGTACATTTTGCAAATTCATCGGATATAGTAGCTTTTTCGACAACAGCAAGGGGGGATGCTGGGGCGCCGACATACCTATTGGGTGATCGCCGCCGGCGAAGTGAGCGTCCATGACCTAGACAACTTCCGGGCAGTCGGCTACGTCGGAGAAGTGGGAGAAGCAGGCCCCGCTGAAAGACGAATTACAAACCGCGCAGCAACAAACGGGCGGGCGCGCGATGGGGACGGGGCGGAGACGGAAGGGCGCGACGGGGACGAGGGCAAAACGGGCGGGGCGCGCGGATTGAATCTAGGGTTCCGACTTACAGAATCACAGTTGCGAGTTGCCACCCACACAGCGCGCGGAGTAACAACAGCTACAGTATAGTTGCGACTCCCGCGGGGGCGGAGTCGCAACAACTACATTGTAGTTCCGACTCCCGCAACGCGCGGACTCGCAACAGAGAGATTACCACTTGCGACTCACGCGGCGCGCGGACTCACAACGACTACACTGAAGTTGCAACTCCCGCGGGGCGCGGAGTCACAACACCTACATTGCAGTTCCGACTCCCACAACGCGCAGACTCACAACAGAGAGATTACGACTGACGCGGCGCGTGGAGTCGAAACAGATATAATACTGTTGCGACTCTCGTGGGGCGCGAAAACGAAACAACTACATTGCTGTTCCGACTCCAGCAATGCGCGGACTCGCAAGATAGATCGGACTGCGACGGTTGCTCCTGTATCACCATAATCCACATTAGTGCTGTCATATTTTTTTTATTAACATAAAAAAACGCAAGTTACTAAAAAAACAGCAACTGCCAACCGCACGACCATAGCCACAGGGTGGTATTGCCCCGGCGGTTCCAATTACTAGTGCATCTACTCCTATATACTAGTTTATAACTGGTTCACATCGTATTATTGTCCTTCCAGTTCATCCGAGCCTCTTAATGCCTCTCCACATTCTATTACTTTCCAACATCCACAAATCCATTCTCATAGAAATGGCTGTGCCCCTAGGACAATTCGCTGCTGGGTTTCGTCCTAATCAACCATACCAAGGTCCTGTTCAGCATATAGCCGGCATGACAGAAAGGAAGGCCCACATTGCTGCATCCGTCCGGCTCATCCTCGGTGTCAATTTTGGCCGTCAAAACAATGTAATGAGGATCATGATCGCTGGCGATGGATTTGACAGGTTTTGGTTTACAATGTTTTGTGTGCATTCTATCATTTGGAATTTGGAATGCAAATGATTACCGCTTGGCTGCCAATTTCGATGGCTCTATCTTTGTTGCCTTCCGAGACCCTGCACGAGTTTTAGAATTCGAAGCACGAGTCCTTCTATTCGCCTCGCAGATCATTTCCTTCGCACGTGTTCACGTTCTGTTCCCTGCGATGAATGATCCCATGTACATTGGGAACATTATCTATCTCAACTAGATGTTTCTATTGATGCTCGTAAGCATGGTCACGTGTTGACATTCTGTACCACTGCAATGAATGATCCTTTTATGTCAATTTGTAATATTAAGACTATATTATTATTTACATTCTCACAAAATCCTTTCCTTATTTTTGAGTAAAGGTTTCTTAATATCAATTTTGTACTAATTGAGACAGAATATTGAATCTTCTGCCTCTACCACATAAAGTTAGACATATTGTGTATCGGAAACACAGTGTACATAACACATCACATAACTTCAACAGTGTACATAACATAAAACGCTTAAAATACATATATCCCAAACTGCATATATCATACTTCCAACACTTAAAAAACATATGTTATCAAAACACACAACGCTTCAGGCCTTCATTAGCTTCTACACATATCTTCATCATAGCATCCGGAATCAGCATCAGGTTTCACGCACATCATAGCATGTTCCACTCAAACTCCTAAGCTGCAATAAAGAGGGGGGATAAACAGCGCTTAAAAAAAAGCAGACATACAAAGGAAAAAGAAACGGAATTCCAATGATTTTTATACAAAATAAACAGGAACTAACCGGAAGTTTTCCATATATTGTGCCTCCTCTGCCCACGTCAACAATTCTGTCCATTTTCACAATACTATGCATAGTTTTAGAGTCAAGAACAGAGCATCGAGGAGTGGTCAACATATCTATATCCAGCCCATGGTCAAGAAGGTCGAGATAAAGTAACTGAAAAAAGGTTTAAAAAAGCATTATTACGAATAATAAACAAACATGAGTACATAAAGATATACATATCCAGAAAAATATGCTCACCACCAGAATTATGCTACAAACCCAGATACAAAAAGCTTTGCTTTTACCAAGCTTGTCATCTTTATAAATTTGAGCAGCAACTTGTAAAGTGTGACACAATATCTGGCACCAGTTTGTATTCCGAAAAACAGATATGTCTTCGGTCAACTTAACATCACCAACACGGACATAACAATCTGAATTGGACAAAAGCATACAGCAGAATGCATATACGAAGAAACACCTTATTACAAATTCTTCAGAGATGTTCTCCTTCTGAACAAACTTCAGCAACACAGAAGGGGGCAACTTGCCATCGCCATTCCATTTAATCTGCGACAACAGATACTTTCGAGATGTAGCACCTACGCTGCCACGCCACTTCTTTGAAAAAACACTAACATCACCAGTTTTTGGCAATCCAATAACACACCAAACAGAATGTTCATCAACTACAACCTCCTTTCCATCTCCAAGCTCAAGCTTCATTGTATCTGGATTGAACCTTTCCATCAACCATACTAACAATCCACGCGGGAGATAACTAGGTTTGAAATCAAGAAGAGCACCAAAACCATAATTCCTCCGGATCTTATCCTTTGCAGAATTCTTCAACAATTTAACAAATCAAACAAACATCCTTGGAGAACATCGAATAGCTAGACCTCTTGATACAGATTTAACAAATTTACTCTATCGTTCACCACGAACTGAACAAGTACCAATACCACCCTACAAATCCTCCTCCCCAAAAAAAACTCAATAATCAAAAAAATATAATAACACACGGTTCCAGTGCATAAATTTCTGAAGAAAAAGAAACACGAAAAGTACTCAAAAAATACTAGTATAAAATACACATCTAGTTGCATAAATTAAAAAAAAGAGCAAATTCAATTAACGTTGCGCTTTCGTTTTTTTGAAGCACATTTAGAAGTTTCAGATCCATCACTTTTCTAATGAATATGAATGCTCAGATTCCACAACCTTACCAGCTTCTCGTTTTAGTGCTTGCAAACGTGCAGAACGCCGAACACCAGATTTATAATTTACATCCATATCATCAAAACAATACACTACAAAGTAACACAATCATCTAATCATCAATCTTAGAACATTGCATTACGAAAACAGTAGACGAACAAAAAAAATAAACATTTGCCTAGCGACGCCGCCAGAAATCCAAACAAGGACCAGATCTACACACACGGATGATTAGATGAGTGTAGATCTGTACACGCAGCACGTGTACGGGCAGCAACGCAAGGAGCAGCTTCACCGACCAACCGCAATGGCAACCCCATAACCAAAAAAAAAAAGGAGAAGCAAAATCCAACAACACTGACCTGCAGGGGTAGCAACGCTCAATGCAGCGGGGACGGCCAACGGCAACCAACAACCCTAAACCAACAACCCTAAATCATATTCAACGCTACAGTGCCATTGCGACTACGGTGCGGTCGCGACGCGACGCAGCGCGCGGCAATCGCAACAGCTACAGGTGTGGTTCCGACTCGCGCAGCGCCCGGGGGTCGCAACAGCTACAGGTGCGGTCGCGACGCAACGCAGCGCGCGGCAGTCGCAACAGCAACAACTGGAGTTGCGACTACGTTGCGGTTCCGACTAGATGCGGCGCGCGGGGTTCGCAACGGCTACAGATGCGGTTCCGACTCGCGCGGCGCGCGGGGGTCGCAACAGCTACAGGTGCAGTCGCGACTCGACGCGGCGCGCGGGGGACGCAACAGCTACAACAGAGGTTCCATCAGGTGCATGTGCGCACCAAGCACAGCCCGTGCGCACCTGCACACAGCAGAATTCCTGTATATACTCCAGGACATCCAACTTCCATAGAATATGCCACTTAACAGTGCCAACGCACTAATTTGTCAAGTACCATTATGAAACGACGGTCATTTGCCACAACACACCGCGTCGATTAAAATAATGATTTTCTGGATTTAGTGAGAGAGAGGGGGTGGAAATTAGTTATCTTCCGTCCGCAATTTTCATCTGGGCATCGGCCCGACGGAAATTAGCCCAACGCTGACTGCTGACAGAAATCACTAATTCTGTAGGCATTGAGCTAATTTCTATGGCCGTTGGCCAACAGAAATTCTCCTGATCTATGAAGTGAACAGTCCCTGTAACATTATTCAGTCGCATCATCATAAATCAGTTCCTCTCTAAAATGTGTTATCCCAAATCCCCTCGGTATCGGTATGGTTTAGAGATATACAAGAATTTTTGTTGAAGAAAAAAGATTTAGAAAAAATATATATTGAAAATAAAGATCAAATTTTGGGACCCACGGAGATTTCATGCGTGATTGTGTCAGTACGACAGTACCCATAAACTCAACATCACACATTGCATCTATTGTCATCAATGTCGATGGTTAAGACGACTGAGTCCCCAGCTTCTTGTGTAATGCAGGGCCATCTCCAATCTGGAGCATTCATCCCGCATCGGCTGTCCTATATGCGGCAGAACACAGTAACTATCTCTCGAGTCACTGACTCGTGGGCCCCCACCGTTCTCCCCGACACGCGGAGGTCTCAGTCTCCTCGTCCCGTCCCTCCGTACTGCCGACCAAAAACGAGACCCCCACCCACCACCCCACCTAGTTGCAATCGCACCTGCATGACCCTCGTGGGTTCTTTAAGCACTCCTCGGCACCCCCGGCGTGTGTGTGAGTGGAGCTGTGAAACAGGGCGTGTGAGATGGAGGAAACGGGAGGCGGCGCTGCTGCACTGGAGGAAACGACGAAGAGGGAGCGGGAGTGGCAGGACGCCGCCGAGGCGGTGGCGTACGACTCCTGCACCTGGCCGCCGCCCGTCGTTGCGGTGTGCGGCCCCGGGAACAGCGGCAAGTCCGCCTTCTCCCGCCTCCTGCTCAACACTCTCATTGCAAGGTAAGTCAAGCGCATGCGCCCTCCTGCAGTCCTGCTACCCCTGTTGCCAGTTCCAGCGAACGACGACGCTTCGTTGTTCTTCGCAGATCGGTGGGTAGTGCCTCACTCGTTCAACTCTGGTATTGCTATGAGTGAACGCTGGTCTTCCTCGTGGGTCGTGCTAATGGCTTCTCTGTGCCATGGTTCTGCTTACTTTGCAACGTTTAGCAGTAGAGCATTTTCGCTTCTGAATTCCCTCTGCTGAAGGTGCTACTGAAATAATACTGAATACTGATGATACCATCGACCTTGTCGCAAATGTTTTCTGTTTGAGTGTAGCGTCGGCCCATATGGCCTTTGGATTATTAGCAAACGGATGAACTGAGAATGAGACTCTTTTATTTTGTACTTGCTCATGTCAAAGGCTGGCTTAAGTACCAATGGAATATGTTCAGTAACCGCCTCTGCTTTCCAATTTCAGTTTATTTTCCGCTACAATATGCGACGACAAAAATTCAGATTTCATACTTTATTTTTGTTTCACAGCCTAGTTCGGATGCTGAATTAATTGAACATATATATTTTGTTCATTCACAATGGTTGATTTGAGAAAATAATTCAGATACAGGAAAATTGTACAAAACTGAATAAGGTGCAGAAATGATTTTTTTCCCCAGAAATAATTCAGTCGCTATTTTGTTTTGAATTGGGTTTCCTTTTAATTCTGTTTACCTATTACACTATATTATTATTATTTAGATGCATATCTTGCTATTCTAGTTCTTCGCACTATACATGTTATTATTTAGATGCATATCTTGCTAGTTTAATTTTTGACCGTTGCTCAATTTGTTTGTTAGAAAATGACCTTGAGAAAAAAATATGTAAGTACATATCTAGAGCTTTCTGTGCCATCTCTCTTTTTCTGAATCATAACAATTGGGGACATTGTCACTATGGTTGAACGAAGTGTTACCAGAATCATGGTTGGCATAATAGTGTTAATGGAAGAATCTCACTTTCTGTGTGATGGCTAGAAAGATCAGGACCTGGGTGCTTTAGAAATTGAACCTTGCTGTTCTGGTGTCACCAAGCTTTACTGTTCATGTTCTTTTTGTAATTTCCTTAATCTAGCAGCATCAGTGATAAGATGTTGAACTGCTTTTACCGTTCATTGTCACAAACTTGAGAACTTGAGATATGCTTTCAATTTGTTACTTTGTTTCTTTAATTCACTTTAGTTCTTGTGATTACTTATCCCTAGGTATAAGAAGGTTGGATACCTGGATATCGATGTTGGTCAGCCTGAGTTCACCCCTCCAGGGTTTGTGTCACTTCATGTATTTGAGGAAGAGGCTAAAGGTATAATATTTTTATTTTTCCTCACAGAATATTCGTCATTTAAATTGTGTGTTTTTTCCATTGTAATTGATTAGAGATTCTGTCACTTTTATGATGATTGCAGATTTGACAATTGTATACCTACGCAATCCAAAGAGGTAAGGCATAGTAGCATGATAATTATGAGTTCTCAACGTCGTACTATTAGGCAATCTATTTTTTCATCAAAAGGGAAATTTTATTCTGGTCTCTACAAGAGGTTTGCACTTAACTATTAATTCTTAACACAAGCTAGGCACACACAGTTGCTTAAGAAGAACAAACTCTTAAAGTGTAAAGGGCAATCTCTATAGCTAATACTAAATGATATGGATTCTATCATTCCAATATGTGACCAAGTTAATTGTTTGGTGAAATTATTTTCTAGGTTCATTTGTAAAATTACTTCTTCACTGACCTATGATTCAAACATTAATGTTTCATTTCTGAAATATTACGCCTATTGCATACTAAAAGTTCGAGTGGTCCTGTTTGCTGCTAATTTCACATAGTAAAGATGTCAATGTTCAGAGTTTTAGGGTGTGCAAACTGAAGAAAAGTAAATTTCCATTCTAGTCAAGGGATAAGGGTTTTTTAATGCAAAAGACCTATAATGTTTTAATCAATCTAATTGACTGTTCACCGTATTTTTACTGGTACAGTGTCCTTTTCTCTATGATCCACCCAAAAAGAATGCAATTCGATCTAGCTATACACTTGGACAAGTACTTGTCCAGATACATAGGCAGAGCTGCATTCTTTTTGGAATGAAGTAGCTAATTAACTCCTGTAATCTTGGAGCTATCTAATTCCTATTGCTCATATTCTAGGTGCTTCTTTTTCGGCGATATTTGTGCAAAAAGGAACCCAAAATTTCTATTGACCTACATATTTTCCCTATATGATTATTTTATTAAAGAGCTCTATTGCTTTGGTGAGGTTGATAACCCTAGAAATTCAGCTATACCACTTGTTATTAATACTTCAGGGTGGGTGAAAGGTATGAACACATTGCTTAGTCCTTTTGTCACTCCTTTTTATAGTACAAGTGTGCGATGTTCCTCAACTTTGTTTATCAATTCTCTACTTTGTTCTTCTAAACTCATTGATAATGTCTATGCTACCTTTAGGGACTGGGCTTCATGTTCTAACAGAGATGTTGAAATACATATCCCCTACTCATGTCATTCGGGTATCCACCACTGTAGAGCGTAAAAATGTACCAGGTGGAATTTTTTGGATGAATGAAAATGAAGGAGATTCATCGGTAAATTTAGTTGAAATTCATGCAGCGCAAAACTCTCCTCATAGGTAAGTGTTTCATAAATGAAATCAGTATGTCATTTGACTGTTATTAGCTTCACTGATGATGGTTTTCTTAATGCAGCATGATAGTAAAGAAAGAGGCAAGGATTATTCGTGACCTCAGGCTGATCGCTTACTTCAGGCAGTGCTTACCAAGAAATTTTCCCATTTCTTGTTTTGACGATTTAGTTCAAGCCTTTGCTTCTATACGTCCATTTCAGCTTCCTCTGTCAAAAATACATGTTATTGATCTACACAGCGAGGTGACGTTTTACTACCTCCTACCTTCATTCCCAATTAATTTGATTATACTAATGTTTAATCTACAACTATAAATATATAGTAGCTGACTTGGTGGAGTTCGTTTTTCTATTTAATCTTAGTTGTGAATGTAATCTAAGAACTTTTGTGTATGTAGGGGTGTGTGTGTCATAACCCTTTCCGTTCTTTGATAGAATTATGCTCAATCTCTTCTATGTTATTATCTGTAGCACAACCATACAATTTTGAAGGTGTAGGACATAAACAATGATGAACCTGCTAGCATTGGATAGTGTCACAAGTACAGAGCAACATAGTTATGGCTTTACTGTCTAATTAAGCTCCTTGAGTACAGTTGTTCCAATATGAGTCATTATCTCTAAAAAACTTCAATTTTAGGATTTTATGGTAAGTTATTGATATGAAGTCCATGGATGTGCTTTTATAGGTTTCGCTTTCTGGTGCTGATGTGCCGCATTTCTTGAATGGTACAATTGTTGGTATGGCGACAAATGCCTCTCCTCCTTTGCTAACTGAATGTTCCACTCCTTGTTGCATTGGACTAGGTATGTCAAGTTTTGTTATAGTTTGCTGGTTGAAAGGTTTATATTCTGGTTCCTTTTCCTTCTCTGCTCGACTTAATCAAATCTGTGGTTAAGATTCATTCATTTCCTGTTATTGTTCTCATGCTGAGTTGTTTTTCAGGTTTAATCAGAGCTATAGATATTTCAGAGGACCGCATTCATTTCATCACACCTGTTTCTCACAAGCTTATGGAAAAGGTTGACACCCTTTTTCTGAGCAGTATTGCTGTTCCTAGTTGCCTCTTGCAGGTAATAGTCTTCTACTTCATTAATTTATTGTCCAAGTTAAAACGATTGAGACAATCATAATAATTTACCTACACTTGCCTATGAAGTAGGTGTTACAAATCTTGACTAACATATCTTCTTTTGGTCGATTAATGAATGCTCCTATCTAACTTGTACTATACTACACTTACTATCAACATTTTCTTAAAAAAAGGGAATTGGGTTTGGGTTTTCAGAATCACAAGAAAAATTGATTGTACTAATTATGATGACGTTAACACATTTAAAATACATGTGTGTTACTTTAACTTGTGATGGCATTTACACACGTGCTGTCACACACTCGCACGCACACTCACTCTAGAGGGGTGTACGGAATTACGGATAATTAGAGCCAACTAAAAATTCAACCCACCAATCTTCTCCTTTAGCAAACGCCAAGATTATGAAGCCACTAGGGAGTACTACTGATCCTAGGAGTAGCTAGATGGAGTGAGGAGCACGAAATTGAGGCTAAAACCCAAGATTGATTACGGATGAATTAACCTATACTACATTGCTAAGACCAGCCTCCTCCCTCTCTGCAGATAAACTGGAGCAATAGGTGCGTACCTCTCTCTACCCTAATCTCTCAGCCTTACTTGGTTTTAGCCTTGCACAGAATAATCTAGGAATCTAGAAATATCAGCCACACACATACGTATATAGTCCTTGGCTGGTCTGCACATTTGCCCCTGCACTATAACTAACTACTTAGCATGCAAGGACATTTCCATACATATTTGGATAGAAGCACTGGATGACCCAAGTGCTTTCCCAACTTCATTTCATCTCAGAGACAAAACCATTCAATGGTGCCATATGTGTCCTTCACATGTCACCTTCAGTTTTGAGGCCAGAAAATGATCCAGCTGATGGTTTTAAGGATCAGAGCACCAAATCCTACTAGGTCCATGAGCACCTCCGTTACCTCTATTTCGATGTGTGCTCCCTCCTTGACTTTATCAATGCTCGCTTTGACTTACTATCTTTATCACATTCTCATCCTTCATGCTCTATTGCTCTTCATGTGATCCATACAGGTCCCTCATGGGCTCACACGGACTTAGTTGGTCCATTGGTCCTAGTCTGTCACCATGCCACATCCCCACATACACATTCACACGTCGAGATGCACATATTCTCAAATAACACTTCACCTCCGGTTAGTCATAAGCTTAATCAATCTCAAACACTAACTTAACTCATAGACAAATAGCATAACCAAATGCCTTATACTACATTAGCATCAGAAGTGGATGGCCACTACTAGTTTTTTTTTTTTTTTTGCTACATTGATTTCATACCGTATACTCGTGTCTTGTTTTTATTGTCCTTGGGGAGGTACCAAGGGGCAGCCCCGATGTATGAATTCCCACTTCGCGTGGGACCAGATAAGGTTCAGACCCACATGGTATCTATTGATGTCCTTGGGAGGTACTCTCTCCGTATTTAAATATAAGTCGCGGTTGACTTTTTTTAATAATTTCAATCGTTCGTCTTATTCAGAAAATTTTATAATTTATAATTTCTTTTGATGTGATTTGGTTTATCATTGTAGAGAGTTTGAACATGACTAGTTTCCTTATATGTTTACGCAAATTTTTTGAATAGGATGAATGATCAAAATTTTGAAAAAAAGTCAACCGCGACTTATATAAAAATACGGAGGGAGTACCAGGAATGTTTTACTTTTGCATAGGAAGTTTCCCATTTTTGCTATGCAGATACTGTGAGGACCATAAGAAGGCCTTTGATATTTAACTATCTTTATAGTACTACCTCAGTTTTATCGACTGCTAGTTCATTTGAATTCAAAAGTGTCAAATGAAACATTGTGGCCGCCTAGTTTATTTTTGAAATATAAGTGTCAAATAAAAAAACAGTGGGAGTATTAAACAAGAAGAAAACAGTGGTTGTGTGATGCAATATTAGAAAAAAAAGACAGTTGCTATTTCTTCCCTTATGGTTCCCTGATTTTCTTCTCACATGTACTTGAATTCGCAGGTGTGCGATATATTAACCGATATAACAGACAGGCTGAGGGAACTCTAGATCTTTGGTGATGCTTTGGGATACTAATGATACAATTATCAAAAGTGATGAACAACAATCAAACTAAGATATAGCAAAACTAATCGTCCCTTACATTATCAACTTCCCATTGTAATAATGGCTGAACTGGCCTGAAGATCAAAACTATTTTTTATGGTACTGATGCCTTTAAAATATGGACACGTTGACGAAATATGTTAATCATGTTTCAATGTATGGTAGTCTGTTGTCGAATTTGGAGTGCTCAACTTTGAATTTTCTCCATTTCTGCTGCCTCTGATTAATTTGCTTAAGTGAGCCATGTATATGGCGGTGACAGTGTAAGCATCTAGACCCTAGGTGAGTTTCGGTGATTTATGACAAGTTTAATTGTTGTCTAATGAGATATTGAGTGCAGGGTTAATTAATAATGTTGATATGGTTGCTCATTGGATATGTAAATGGCCCCTAAGTTACAAGGTTAAATTTCATAAAGGCGAACTTGGTTTTTATTCGTATCTCGAAGGCTAAAGACTCTTTTAGAGTCAAGGATCATTGGTGTTGAGAGATCCTTGCATTGTTAGTGATTATAGCTTTCTAATGTCCACACTATAGGGATATCAATGGTCAGTAGTCAACGTACGATTTTTTCTCTCGGCAATCCCATTAGACTCAGGAGAATAAGGAGACGTCCTCTCATGAATAATATCATATTCCGCATAGAAATCATTAAAGACTTTAAGAAAATACTCGCGACCATGATTAGATCTGAGACATTTAATCTTTCTCTCTAGTTGATTTTCAGCTTCAGCTTTATAGATTTTAAAGTAGTTTAGCGTCTCGTCCATAGATTTCTATAAATAAACATAGCAAAATGTAGTCGCATCATCAATCAATGTCATGAAGTACCTCTCTCCACATTTGTCAATATACTATTCATCTCGCAGAGGTCAGAATGTATGATTTCTAGAGGTGCAAAGTTCCACTCTTCAGCAGCATTGTGAGGCTTTCCAGGTTGCGTTGATTGCACACAACTATGGCACTTAGAACCTTTGGCAAAAGTGAAATTCGGAATTAAACACATGCTGGAAAACTGTTTCAGTAGACCAAAATTAAACAATTTTATTGGACTTATATCTTTCCACCCTTTGTCAACATACCATTCATCTCGCAGAGGTCAGAATGTATGACTTCTAGAGGTGCAAAATTCCACTCTTTAGCAGTATTGTGAGGCTTTCGAGGTTGCGTTGATTGCACACAACTATGGCACTTAGAACCCACAACTATGGCACTTAGAACCTTTGGCAAAGGTGAAATTCGGAATTAAACACATGCTGGAAAACTGTTTCAGAAGACCAAAATTAACGTGGCATAAACGAGCGTGCCAAATACTTGCATCATCATTAACACCACTCAAATATGGTTCACACACTTATTGCTAAAATCTAAAAGAAATAAGCGGAACAAGCCTCTGCAATCATAGCCTTTCTTAATAAATAAACCATGTCTGGACACGACAATTTTATTGGACTTACCTCTTTCCACCCTTTGTCAGCATACCATTCATCTCGCAGAGATCGGAATGTATAAGTTCTAGAGGTGCAAAGTTCCTCTCTTTAGCAACCTTGTGAGGCTTTCGAGGTTGCTTTGATTACACACAACTATGACACTTAGAACTTTCGGCAAAGGTGAAATTCGGAATTAAACACATGCTTCAGAAGGCCAAAATTAATGTGGCATAAACGAGCACTACCTTAAACCCATCTCGACATGCTCCACCGTATCAACTCCTGTGACTTGGTACCCAAGTGAGTCAGGAGCCGATTTCCGCGGACCATTCACACGGGCGCCGCACACCTGCACTCATCGCCTCGGCCCAGCGAGGCGAGGCGAGCGTGGGATCTTCTTATTCCCTCCAAACCATGACTTAGAAGTAGGAAAGAGTCTCCGTATTTAAGTAGGTGAAATCTCTTCTCAAGTAGAAAGGTGGAACAAAAGGTTTCACACTCCTTTTACTCACGTATGGACCTTTGAGATTTTCTAGAAATTAATAGATGGGCTAAGCCCGTATATTCGACGGCTAGAGTGTCCGCATACCGCAGCTTTCTAATAGCTCTGAACAATGCTGGCAAGCTGAACCGGATGAACAATCCTAGGCGCTGTTCGATCTAGAGTAGGGTGACAATGTTTCCACCAGTCTCTTGCTTAATGTGCAAAATATGGAAGTCGAGGACTGCCCGTTGTTTGAACGGCCAAAATTTCATGTTCTGAACCCCTCCCCGAGGCAAATCTTAAGCAATTCAGCCATGGACCCTGAGCCTTGGAAGTTGGATGGCTCTCTCCCGCTGGGTTGAGCGCTTGGATTCAATATGTACTAGTACTAGCTAAGAATCTACACACCTCCCCCTTTACCCTCTTCCAGCACACTGCATAATGGGCACCCGGAAATTAATTATATTTTATACATACGAAGAAGTCAGAATGTACAGAAAAGTGAATGTACAGTACAATTTCATGCTTTTCTAGAGATGTAACCCAGGTACTATCAGATTAGTCTGATTTTATTTTTGAAGCCTTGAAGGTAATGGTCAATCTACAACGGTCAGACAAAGCCAATCACATAGGTGCCTATATTATATCAGATTCATCCTCTAAGAGCCCAAGCCCTATAGTATAGGATCAGAACTATTTGAGTACCTTTGAGTTCACATAGTATAGGATCAGAACTAATTGAGCCCAAGCCCTATTTTGAGTTCACAAACCAGAAAATTACACCAATAGAGGAGTTCAGTCCTATGGAGCCAAAATTCAGAAACTAGAAACAAATCATAACAAGGCATTGTGCAGTCCTGCATGCCATATTCTATTCAGAGATATTCAGTACTAAGAGAATAGTCAAAACTAAAATAATTTCTGCATGCCATACCTTTGAATAGGAGTTTCAGAATGCCTGGAGTTTCCTCCACTAGTAATAAGTTACTTGGCATCAAATGAAGGATCACTCAAAATTGAAAATTTGATATTTCCATTCCTCAGTGATCTTTCAGAGCTTAGTGACAATAGATCAATCCTTCTCACATGGTTACTGGAAATGCAGTACAGGAAAGATTCATTTGAAAATAAAATGCAGTATAGAAATTGAACTACTACCACATCTCTGTAGCAGGATTCAGTTCAATGTCCGGAAAAATTCATTTGAAAATAAAATGCAGTATAGGAATTGAACTTTCGATAGAAACTTTAACTTCTTGCAGATGATTTTTAAGCTACGAATGATGCCTCCCCACAAGTGATAAGGCTGTTTCGATAGCTTGGTGCAATGCTTTTGCCATGTAAACTCACTACTGTAATTTTCTCCATTTCCTGATTCTGCCACTGCGGCCTCCATGCCATGGTTGTAATGCTGTGGCCCCGGGCAATGACTAAAAATGCAATGGAAATCAGGTGAGGGGGTCTTCCCCTCCCCGTTGACAGTCAAAAAAAAAAAAAAAAAAATTAAAGCTACGAATGATGCCTCCCACAGCAGACTATCCTTCTGATCTAACCATATGGTAACCTGAAGATGAGAACTTCAAACTATTTGTCTGCTTCTACCCTCTGCGCAGTGACCTTCAAAATATAGTTTTCCAAAGTGTTTGTACTGCAAACAGTCGAACAAAGATTACTCATTCTGTTTGCTTGCTTGAAACTAAACTAGAACCGTGGCCATCAACGCGTGTTGGATGTTTGGGACGGACGAGGCCTTTCCAAAATCCAAAGCCCCTCTCTATTGCCCCCAAATCAGCGAGGCCACCACCAAATCACCCGAACCCGCCTCCCTCTCCCTCGCTCGCTCGCACGCTGCGGGAAGCCAAGCGTGCCAACCGCCAATGGAGACGCCGTGGGTGATCCTAGGCCGCGTCCTCCGCGTCGCCCCCGGCCCCAACGACGCAGAAGCGGCCGTGGATGAGCAGGCGGGGGCTCCGGAGCACGTCGCTGCCGAGGAGGCGGCGGGGGCCCAGGCGGAGCACATCGCTGCCGTGGAAGAGGAGGCGGAGCTCGTCGCTGAGGCCGCGGCGGAACCCGACATCACCGTCCTAATCGCGCTGCCGTCGCGGGTCACCATCCTTGCCGCGGGCCGCAACGCCCACCCCGACCCCAAGAACCCCGACGCGTACCCCTACATCATCGGCACCGGCCCGGTCTGCCTCCTCGCCCACTTCGCCACCGCGCCCTTCTATGGCGCCATTTTCGGCGCATACGACCAGTACAGCCACCTCGTCCTGGTGCGCCATTTCCAGACGGCTGAGGGCCAGACGACGGCCTCCGCCGAGCGCATCCCCAGCCGACCCGGCGGCGCCCCGGTGCTCCAGAACATCTCGAACGTCGTCCTCGCCTCCAACAGCAGAGGCGACTACTTCATCGGCGAGCTCATCTTCGACGAGGGCGTCGAACGAGCCAAGTTGGTCTACATCAACTCGGCACGCAACGCGTGGCGCGGCCGGAACGTGAGGTACCCCTTGGCCGCGGCGAACCGGCGGTGGATTCCCCACGGCGCAGCCTTCGTCGACCGCACGCTCTGGTGGTTCGACCTCTCGTGGGGGCTCCTCAGCTTCGACGCCGTGTCCCAGGACGCGCACCTGCTGTTCCACAGGCTCCCGTGTGACCGTACTCTAGACGCGGCCACGCCGGGCATCGACACACGGCGTTGCATCACGGCGAGCAGGAACAAGGTGCGGTACGTGGAGATCGTCGTCCTTGAGGGCGAAGCGGCAAAGTGGCCATGTGGTCGCTGAACCGCCCCGTTCTGGCTGGGTGGCAGTGGGAACTCAAGTATACGATGAGCTTCGAGGAGATCTGGAACGACGACAGCTACAGGGAGACCGAGCTGCCGAGGAACGTCCCCGTGCTCACGGCCGTGTGCCCGTCGGACCCCGAATTGGTCTACTTCGCCCTGGAGCAGCGGCTCTTCGGCGTCAATGTGCCCCAGCACAGGGTCGTGCACGTCGAGGACTATGAGCTGGTGAAAGTGCTAGGGAAACCGAAGATGGCCTCTGGCAACTGGGTCTTCGCTTGGAAACTGCCACCACCAGTGGTTGTCCAACAAGGTAAGACATAACTTCGCTTCAGCAAATTCTACTCTGCTTGCTTGTTTCATGCATGCCGTGTGGCTGTAATTATTCAGATAACGTGTGTGGAGTTGATTCAAATGTGGAGTCTACCGGCCATCTATCAATCAGTAGACAAGATATTTCACTAAGGATAGTTTAACGAGTTTGTTTGTGACTGCTTTGTCAGTTGTAACTTATGATGCGTACTGACACCAAACAGAAAATAGTTCTGTGTATGCGTAATCATCTAGTTTTAATTGCGTGTACTAATCAACATATTTTTTGTTTCTAATCCATATCGATTAGAAAGGTTGATGAATCGACATAGCAAATTGGCCAAAATGAAAATTGAAATGCTGCACCAGGAAATAACATTAGGATGAATATTTTTCAGTATTGATTATGCATGGTGATATAGTTTCCCCGGACAAGATAAAATAATTGACTACTGAATACTGATGTAGGAGTATTCAACATCTGCTTTTGGAGACCTGATTGTTCAATAGAAAGAACATTACATTATACCAGTAGCATATAGGAAGTAAAGTTAGCCGTTCTTGCCATAGCAGAGTTAAATGCCAACCTCAAATGACAAATAATGGCACCAAGCTTTATTCTTTGTGATTACAGCATTCTTACTATGGTGTTCTAATTCTGATATTTTGTATTGTATGACTAGACCTGGATCACTGAAGCTCTCGATTTGGCGGGCATCAATCCCTGACAAAGGACTCACAGGCTCATCATCATCTACACATCTGAACACAAGTAATTGACATGATGGATATGAAGCCTGGTTTACAACAACACTCTGCATTAACGTCCTAGTAGCATCTAGTAGAATGTAAAAGAAGTTCCCTTGTGTCAAGAACTCTCCCTTCTGTGCAAATCATGAGTTTCTCAAACGGTGTCCTGTTAATGCTTTTGTCAGAGACGAGGTTACACATAGAATGAGATTTAGAATTTAGATTTTTTTTTTTGAGATGTATATACAATTTAAGTGATGATGAGATGAAGTCGTTGAAACATTTTGATTGCTTTAATCTGGGGATCTTTTTTTAGTCTAATGCATTGCGTGCTGTTTTTTATTCCTTCATCCATGTTTTCCACTGTCACAAGTGTGGAAAAGATGTGCTTCTCAAAGGATGTTGTTGTCTTGCAAATAATTGTCCCTTAATGTTCTTGAAGCAACATTTTTCCATCCAAATGAGTTCGGCGTTACAGATGATGTTGCCTTTTTGGATTACATTCTCAGCCTCTCTGTGGCGAATGGGGTCGTTGGCGGCGGTTAGCCATATAAAGTGCCCCGTATTTTGTTGTTTCTGTACATGCTTTCTTCTATTTGTTAGCCTCAACGTGATGGATAGAATGGACAACATGTTGGCTGCCACAGTCTACTGAATTTCTTCTTATTCTCTCCTGATTCTTTCAACTATGTTGTCTCTAGTTGAGTAGTCAGCGAAGTTCACCCTTAGTTGTGCGGTTTTTGGGCCTAGTTTTTCCGTTAAAACTGGACTGATTCTTTTCTTTTAAAAATATTTACGGCGAAGCAAAAGCTTTCGACGTCCTTTCAGGAAAAAAAAAGACCATATTGTCTCAAAAGTCCTGGCATCAACTATCATGCCCCATAAAAAAGCTTAAACTATCATAAAATATGACCACACATTAAGATTGAGAGAGATTAAGTGTATTATTACTACCTCCATAAGATTCACCATTTCTAAAATTACTCCATCGAGTCGATATTACATCTGTCCTGACATTTCTTCACAAATTGCACAGGTTGTTCGGGTAACTTGCTTGTTTACCAATTAATTACATACTACACTCCCTGTTTTATTCGTTTGCCATATTTTAGTTCTGAAATAAACTAAGTTGAGAAAAATATTTGAGAATGGAGATACATTGTTTTGAAAATACAAAAGTCCACAACACACTACATTTTTTGTTTTTAGGGGTAAAGCGCCTTCTTTATTACTCAGTACTCAGTAGCAAGTTAGAAACACCAAGAAACGGATCAATATAACACTGCATGCCTTCGTAGACCAAGATACAAAAAGACTTGGCTAGACAACATGCATTCGTATTGCTTTCGCGATTCTCATGAATGAACTCTACCTTCAAAAAATTTTCATCCTCACCTTGATCTCTTTCACTATGTGACCATATGACCCTATGATTGTTCCTTTCATGCTTCTAATAGCATTTATAGTCGCTTGCCAGAAACAGCTTTTTTTTTTTTTTTACCTCCTACGAGCACTAACGTGAATTGAAATTTGAAAAGAAAAACATTCTCATTCCGTTGGGCTGGTAAGGGCCCATATACCACCACACGGCCCGGCCTTCATCGTCTGTTGGACTGGAACGAACGAGAGACGTGCTTCCCAAGCCCCGGTGCTTTAATTACCGTCCTGCTCTTTCCATCGTCACCGAAACCACCACCAGCACCAGATTCCCGCTTCGCTTCCCCTTCTCGGCTCTCGGCTGTCGGCTCTCGCTGGTTGCTACCTCAACCTCCCCTGCGCGCTCCCACTCCCTCTCGCTCGCTCGCTGCGGGAAGCCAAGCGCAGCAATCACCAATGGAGGGGCCATGGGTGATCCTAGGCCGCGTCATCCGCGGCGTTCCCGTCCCCAACAACGTGGAGGCAGTGGCGGAGCAGGCCGCGGCCGCCGTGGACGCGCAGGACCAGCACGCCGCGGCGGTGGACGCGCCGGCGGAGGACATCGGTGCCTTGGATGCGGACGCGGAGGCGCAGCCGGAGCACGCTGCGGCGGCCGCCGACGGCGCGGAGGCCCAGCACCAGGCGGAGCACGTGGCCGCGGTCGAACCCGACATCACCGTCGCGATAGCGCTGCCGAGACGGGTCACCATCCTTGCCGCGGGACGCGAAGCCTACCACGAACCCGGCCCCGTCTGCCTCCTCGCCCACTTCTCCGTCGCGCCCTTCCGCGGCGCGTTCCTTGGCTTCCACCCCCACTCTAGCCACCTCGTCCTGGTGCGTGATTTCCACACGGGCGGGGGGCAGACGACGGCCACCGCCGAGCGCGTCATCGATCGGCCCGGCAGCATCCCACTGCTCCAGCACATCCTGAACCTCCTCCTCGACTCCAACAACGCAGGCGACTACCTGATCGCCGACCTCAACCTTCAGGTGGGTGTCGACCGCGCCACGTACTCCCGCTTCTCCTCTGCCCATGGCCAGTGGTTCCAGAATAACGTGAGCTACACCTTTATCGAATTTCTTTTCATCTGCATGACATTGAGTAGCACTGCTCCTTTGTCAGTGGTAACCATGCATACCGAGACATCAGAAAAAGGAGCTTATTAGTTCTAAGAATGCTCAATCATCTAGTTTTAATTGGGTATGCTAATCGAGTCATCAAGATGCTACGTACGTATTTGCTTCTGATCCATACTGACTAGAAATGCTGATGAATCTGTTTCAAGTGACATATATAGCAACTTGGAACAGAATGAGAATTTACGAAGTGCTGGACCAGGATCTAACATTTGTTTGAATACTTTTGATTGTGCATCTGAGTGGTTACCTGGGAAAGGATAGAATAGTTGACTAAATTCTTGAACGGCTGTTTTTTGAATCTCAGTTGTTCTATGTACTAATACAGAACGTTCCATTATTGCAAACAGGCATCAAATAAAAAAAAAAAGTAGAGTTAGCCGTTCTGGCCATAGCAGAGTTACACGGCAATCTCAATTCGCAATGACCATTATTCTTTTATGCTGACTGCATTCCTAGTATGTGTTCACTAATTCTGATATTTTGCGTTCTTTGACCCGCATTACATCACTGAAGCTCTTGGCTTGGTGGGAATCAACCCCTAACCAAGGACCATCGACCAACAGGCGCATCATCATCTACACCTCTGAAGATGAGTAACTGACATTAGGGATATGAAGCCTTGTTTGCAGCATCACTCTGCATTTACTTCCCAGTAGCATGTCGATAAAAGAAGTTCCCTTGCGTCAAGAACACTCCCTTCAGTGCCGGTCATGAAGTTTCTCAAACTGTGTCCTGTGAATGCCTTTGCCAGATGTAGGGTTGCACATACAGCTGAGATTTAGATGATTTCCTAGACGATTCTTTTTACTCTTGGTCTTGCACTCCTAGTTGGAGTAGTGTGTTTCTCTTTCACCTAACAGAGATTAATTGCTCTCAAAGTTTAGTTCCATAGATACCTTCTTTGAGATGTATACGCAATAGAAATAGTTGATGATATGAAGTGATTGCAACATTTTGATTGTTTTAATCTTCGGAATTCTTATTTTTGTTCTCTTGCATTCTGGTGCGTTATTCCCCTCTTCCCAATTGTTTTCCATTGTCTTCCCAAATGTACTTCTCAAGGACGATGTTGTCTTGCAGATAATTGCCTCTGAATGTTCTTGGAACAAACTTTTTCCGTCAAACTTTGTTTGGCATTGGAGTGTTCGTTGGAAATATCAAAATTTCACTTATGCTGCCGTGTGTCGATGGATTCAAAACAGCAAGCAGTCTATAGGTTCTTCGCGGATAGCGTTCATTCCACGTTTTCGTGGATAAGTAGTTACAGGTCGAGACTCAACGTGATGGACGGAATGGACTAGTTGCAACATGGTGGCTGCCATAATCTGCAGAATTTCTCGTGTTCTCCTGATTCCTGCCAACTTTGTTCTCTCTGGAGTTTCGTTCTGCACTCTGTTCTCTCTGAGATTTTGTTCTGACATCAACTAGCAATGCCACATTAAACAATCGCTTAAACTGCCATAAAATATGACCACGCATTACGATATAGAGAGATTAATAAGTGTATCACTCGTATCGCTTCTGAAAGATTCTTCACTTGTAAAATTTCATTTAATTACTTAGTTACGGGAACTAAATGCAGGAATACACCTTGCCTAGCGGCCAGGGTTTACAATTTCAGAAGTAAAATAATTTTGGAACCCACTGAAAAAGCCGAAATTTCAAAAATTTTGGGAATTTCGGACCATTTTAAATATATTAAATTATATTTTTTTTGATATTATATTATTAGAAAAGCTGAAATTTCGGAAATCTCAATCCAAAATTTTAATCCCTGCTAGTGGCTATCGCATTGTGCGTGCACTCGTATCAAATGAAAATTGAAATGAAGATACCATTTTCGTTCTGTTGGGCTGGCTACTTGGAACGAACGGAATCCGGCTGCCGCTTCTAAGATCAGTTACCGTCCTGCACCCGCATTGCCCCCAAATCAGCGAGGCGCCGTGGCTGGCCACACCCAAATCAAATCACGCCAACACCTCCCGCTACCTCGGCTCTACTCCCCTGTCGCTCGCCTGCTGCGGGAACCTGGAAGGAAACCAAGCACCTATGGAGACGCCGTGGGTGATCCTAGGCCGCGTCATCTGCGGCTTCCCCGCTCCGTTCGACGTGGATGAACACACCGCGGCCGCTGCCGTGGACGAGGCGCCGGTGGCGCAGGAAGAGGAGGACCACGCAGCAGCCGCGGCCGTGGACGAGGAGGCGGAGGTGCAGGCGGTCGAGGAGCACATCGCAGACTCGGACGAGGAGGCGGCAGAGCACGTGGAGGCCGTCGACGACGAGGCCGAGGTGCAGGCGGTCGCGGATTTGGACGAGGACGAGGAGGCGGCGTTGCAGGCGGAGCACGTGGCGGACTTGGACTCGGACGAGGAGGCGGTGCTGCAGGCGGTCGCGGGGCACGTCGAGGACCTGGACGAGGAGACGGTGGTGCAGGCGGAACAGCGCGCCGCGGCGGCCGCCCGAACCGACTTCACCGTTCCGCTCTCGCTGGAGCTGCGGGTCACCGTCCTCAGCGCGGGCCGCGGAGCGCACCCCAACCCTCGCAGGCCCGACGTGTACCCGTACATCATCGCCGCCGGGACCGTCTTCCTCCTCGTCCACTTCTCCGAGCTGCCCACCTACGGCACGAATTTCGACCTGAACCCCCCAAACAGCCACCTCGTCGTGGCACGCGATTTCGAGACGACGGCCGACGGCGAGACGATGACCGCCTCTGCCGAGCGCGTCCCCGACCGAGAGGACGGATTCCCGGCCCTCCGGTCCATCAAGAACGTTGTCTTCGACACCTACTACAGAGGCGACGAGTTCTTGGTCGGCGAGCTCATCGTTCCCAAGGATGGCCACCTCGCCACGTTCGTCTACCTCGGCCGGTCCACCGACTACCAGTGGGCAGAGACGAACGTGAGGTACCCCTTGGGCGATGTGGGCCGGGAGTGGACTCCCCACGGCTCCTTCGTCTTGGACGGCAGGTACTGGTGGTTCGACCTCTCCTGGGGGATCCTCAGCCTCGATCCCGTGTACTACAGGCACGCCATTCCGAGCTTGGTCTTCCACGACCTCCCGGGTGACCGTGCTCTCGACGAGGCCACGCCGGGCATCGAGATGCGGCGTTGCGTCACGGGGAGCCGGAACAAGGTGCGGTACGTGGAGATCGTCGTCCCTGATCCTGATCCTGAAAGCGAAGCGGCGACGGTGGCCATGTGGTCGCTGAGCCGCATTCCGGGAGCTCCGGTTGGGTCACCTGGGTGGCGGTGGGACGGCGAGTACGCGGTGAACTTGGTGGACATCTGGAACGACGACAGCTACTTTCAGGCCGAGCTGCCGAGGGAGGTCCCCGTGCTCGCGGCCGTGTGCCCTTCTGACCCCGATTTGGTCTACTTCGCCCTGGAGCACCACCTCTTCGGCGTCAATGTGCCTCAGCACAGAGTCGTCCACAGCGAGGGCTATGAGCTGGTGTACATACTAGGGCTAGACAACCCCAACCTGGCCTTCAGCCGCTACGTCCTCGCTTGGAGCTTGCCACCAGAGGTTATCCGAGGTAAGGCATGAATTCGATTACTTCAGCAAATTCTGTTCTACCCTGCTTGCTTCTTTCTTGCTGTGTGGCTGTAATTCAGATATTAATTCAACAGTAATTCTACCTGCATATATTATATTCTTAGGCAAACCAAGCAACCAAATGCTACTTGTTTGTGTTCCTCGTACTTCCTAGTACAGAGCCCCTGTTTTACGATGTTCCATTCCCATGACCAAATTTGCTGAATAGAGATATCCTGAAGATGGTTCACGAATCTGTATCTTTGCATCTGCATGACATTGCCTAGTGCAGCTGCTTGTTTGTTGTAACTATTAGTTATGTGCATGCGTAATCTTTTAGTTTTAGTTGCCTATATATGCTAATCAAGGCAATTTCTGTTTCTGCTCTATATATATTGACTTGAAATCCCGATGAGTTTGTTTCATGCCAAATAATTACTTGGAACAAAGAGATAATTTACAATTGCTGGACCAGGATATGGCATTTGGTCTTTTGGTTGAGTAACTTTGATTGTGCATGCTGATACTTACCCAGGAAAAGAGAAATTATTGGCTAAAGAATGTTTGAACAGATGTTTTTGGAAACCCTTATTGTTCTATATATATGTAAAATGTTCCGTTATTGCATACAGATACATGCATCAAAAAGAGAAAAAAAATGCAGTAATCCTGTCTTGCCGTAGCAAAGTTATTACACGCCAATCTCAAATGGCAGGGCATTATTCTTTGTGCTCACTGGATTTGTAGTATGGTGTTCTAATTCTGATATTTTGTGTTGTTGTATCGCTGAAGCTCTCGATTTGGTGGGTATTAATCCCTAACAAAAGACCCGAAGGCTGACAGGCGCATCATCATCTACACCTCTGAACATCAGTAACTGACATGAGGGATATCAAGCCTGCTTTACAACTTCACTCTGCATTCATTTCCCAGTAGCATCAAGCCTGTGAAAGAAGTCCCCTTGTGTCAAGAACTCTCCCTTCTGTGTAGATCATGAAGTCGCTCAAACTTGTGTCCCATTGAATGCTTTTGCCAGAGGTGGGGTTAGACATATAATGAGATTTAGATGTTTTTTTAACCCTTGGTCTTGGTCAGAATAACATGTTTTTTCCGTCAGTCTCCTAACGGAAATTAATTGCTCGCGAGTTTAGTTCTTGATCAGATCTTTGTCCAAGTTTTGTTAGTTCTGTACATGCTTTCTTTGAGATGTATATATTGCATTTAAATGATTGACGAGATGATGTCAACTTTCTTTGCTCTCTTGCATTCTGGAGCTCTGTTTTTCTTTTCCTTCTTCCCCATTGCTTACCAGTTACTACTTGCAGTCTTGCACATTTTCACAAGTGTGATGTGAGAAACAGATGTCCTCCAAGGACGGTCCTCCATGCTCTTGAATCAACGTTTCGCATGAGGCTAAATTTATATTTGTAGGCTCTAGGATTAATCAATGTTCCTCCAATGTCAATATATTTTTCTTGCAGATATTATGACATAGATCTCAATTTCAGTATTGTAATAGTTTTGTGGGCGAATTTAACCTCACTGAACCTGCACGCTGAAGGATATGCGCTTCAAACCGTACTACCCGGATGTAGTATTTGGTTTTCCCTTGTTGTGAGGAACATATTTATTTTCATGGCCAAGCCAACAAAAATAAAAGGCAGTGAACTCTGACCTCAAAACGGCTGCATGAACTGCTTTAGTTTCTCATATCGAGGACTACGGTGGCATAGAATTTTTTTAAGTTTTAACTTGTTCTACATATGAATATAAACGCATAAGATGAAATTCGCTAAACCTAGATGTTTTGAGGGGAGCAATCCCAGTAGGAAATGATGATCCTAGGGATAAAATGCAACTTGATTGCATAGTTTGTCCAACGACAATTTCGTTTTTATGGGACTGGGCTGACGTCACGGGACACCAGTTTTATTACCATCCTGCCCCTACATTGCCCCCAAATCAACCGAGGCCACACCAAAAGTAAAAACAGATCACCCCCAACCCAACCCGCCGCGCTCCTCTGCTACCGTCTCCCTCTCGCCACAACTGCCCGTGCCTGCGCGCTCTTCCCTCTCGCTCAGCTCGCTACCGGAAGCCAAGCGCAGGAGGCGGGTCCAATGGCGACGCCGTGGGTGATCCTCGGCCGCATCCTCCGCGTGGAGGAGGAGACCCGCTCGGTCCCGGTCCTGCTGCCGCCTCGGGCCACCGTCCTCGCCGCGGGCCACAGCGTGCACCCCGACCCCGGCCGTCCCGACAAGTACCCTTACATCATCGCCGCCGGGCCTCTCTGCTTCCTCGCCAACTTCGCCGTCGCGCCCTCCATCGGCGCGTGCTTCGGCGACTTTCCCGGCGGCACCAACCTCGCCGTGGTGCGCAACTTCCACAGAGCCCAGGGCCAGAGCCGGAGCCAGATCACGGCCTCCGTGGAGCGCGTTCCTGACCGCCCCGGTCACGTTCCCGCCATCTTCAACACCGGCGGCGTCGGACTCATCTCCGACGACGAAGGCGGCTACACGATCGCCGAGCTCCAGTTTCCCGCGGGCACGGACAGCGAAACCGCTACGCTCGTCTGCTTCCGGTCGGACAACCACCAGTGGTACTCGCAGGAGGTGGGGAACCCCTTACCTGAGGAGGAGCGGGGGTGGTTCCCCCACGGCGCAGTCTCCATCGACGGCACCATCTGCTGGTTCGACCTCACGTGGGGGATCATCAGCTGTGACCCCTCCGACATGCAGCCAACCCCGGTCTTCCACGGCCTCCCGGAGGGCTGCGCTCTCGACATTGAGACGGTGTTCATGTTCAGCAAGCGCTGCGTCACGGTGAGCCAAGGTCAGCTGCGGTACGTAGAGATCAACCACGGAGCAGCGACCGTGTCCATGTGGACGCGGATCGTGGGTGGTCCGGATGGGTGGCAGTGGGAGCAGAAGTACGTCATGAGCTTCCTGGAGATCTGGAACGACCACAGCTACAGGGAGGCCGGGCTGCGGCCGATCGTCCCCGACCTCGCGCTCGTTTCCCCCGTGGACGCCAACTTGGTCTACTTCGCCCTGGACCAATGCCTCTTCTGCGCCAATGTGCCTGAGCACAGGGTCGTCCACTACGAGGACCTTGAGCCGGTGAACATGACAGGACGACCACCGCTCGTCGGCCGCTTCGTCCTCCCTTGGAACCTGCCACACGCGGTTTCTCCAGGTGCCGCAGGTAAGACAAACCTAGCAGTAGCACATTTCATTCCAACAAAATTAATCTACTACAGTCGTCATTGGCTTGCTTGTTCCATCCTGTGCGGCTGCAATTCAGGGATCGTGCGGCTGATCCCCGCCGGAGTTTGAATCTAGTGTATTAGTGTACTGACTTGGCACGGACATCATATGCCTCGAATAATTGTGGTTTCCGATTTCATACACTTCCAATTTGGTGCTTGTGTTCGAAGAACCCCATTCCCTGTTTTGGAGAGTTTCCATATTTAAAATCAGTAAACAATGTGGCGTGTAATTGTGCTTCGTGGTGACAGAGTTCTTATTTCAAGAGCGAACAGTATGTTTTATTTATCTTCATCATATACGTATGCAAGTATCTAATAATGTTTGCGTCGCTGAATGCCCTGTTTTCTAGTGCCGCGTGAGCAGAGCAGTCATTCACATGCTAGTATCAAAGGACTGTCATATCGAACTGTGAACTACTTTGATGATTGGTTGGGCTTATTTTATTTGCATGCAGTTTCTGTTTCTGATCGATACTGTCTGAAAATTGATTTTATCAACCTGTATACTGAACTATTGGAAGTGACACACTCTGGATTCTACAAAACTAGTAGTGTCCTCTTTTCTTCTGTGGGAGAGAGTAGTGGAAGTGGAACCAATTGATGTTAGCTTCTGCATGATGGCAGTTTAAATTTTGTCACAGATTTGCTTATTCAATCAACTTGACTGTGCTAACGATTCAACTGTTCGAAGATCCTCATTCTCCCATATATGAGATGTTCAATTAGTGCATATAGGAATCCAACAGAAATTACAATTTTCCATTCTTGTCATAGAAGTCTTTTTATAAGAGTCATAGAATGGGGGTTACATAGCAGCCTCCAGTTTCATACTTGCATAGTTGCATTTAACTTAATTCCTTGTGATCACCGTGGTCTTTGGTGTCTCAGTTCTGATGCTTTGCATTCAGTCACTTTTCTGACTAGCAGTGCTTCTCTGAACCTTTCAATTTTAGGGGCTGATATCCGTCTAACCAACGGCCTACTGGCATAACCATCTACAAATTTGAACGTGAGTAACTGACAAAAGGATATGAAGCAAGGTTTATAGCTAACATTTTCCTAGGTGAGCTTATTTCTCTATATTAGGTTCCATCAGTGGCACAAGAAGTCTCCTTCTGTCTAATTTTAACAGCTCTCCCTCATTTTGTGCAGACCATGAAGTTACTCAAACTTGAGTACTGTTGGACTCTTTGTCAAATGTGGGTCACACAGAATGAGATTTAGATCATTTTTTCTGTACTCTTTGTCTCAGACAGAAATTGCTCCAAGATTACAATTGTTTTTGCTTTTGATTACCAAAAGAAATTGCTTGCTCTCCAACGATTTGTTCTCAAACAGATAGTGCTCCAGTTTTTGTTAGTTCTGCCCATGCTTCCTTTGAGATGTACATACACTTTACATGCAATGTGATAAGAAAGATGAAGTCGTTTCAACGTTTTCAATGCTCTAAGCTTCAGTTGATCATTTTTGTTCTCTTGCATTCTTGTACTCTGTTTTCTTCATTCTTTCCAATTGTTCTACACTGCCACAGGAATGTTGGCGTGCAAATAAATGTTCCTCAATGTATTTGTGGCATATTTCCATCAAATTTAGTTTGGCATTGGAAAATTCGTTAAAATCTCAAAGCAGCAAGACATTTTTTTAGCGAGACAGACTTCCTAGTTTTGTCTACAAGAGTGATGAGGCTCAATCTGCATTCTTTATACTACTACTAGTAATATTTAACTGAATCCTTCAAGACTGCGTGATTAAATCGATGGTCCTTCAAGACTGGCGCTGTATACTATATCTCAATCTCAATATTGTGAAATAATGTCATGGGTAGGCTAAACTAACCAAACCTGCACGGTGAAGATACACAACACGGTACTATGAATATAGGAGTACTTGTTTCCAAGTGAAGAAGGAAATCAGAAGGTCCTGAGCTTGCACATCAAGACTACCGCACAGACCACCATGGGCGCATCATATGTCTTGGTTTCTTCCAGATCGACGAGACTAATGAAACCGTAGTTTATTTTCTGATGTTTCATAAGGAATGTTTGTTGTAATCTAGGGCGTAAAACTGTGATAGTTTCAACCGAATGATGATAGTGTTTTAATAAATCAAGAAATGGAGCTGCTAAACCTTACCTTGCCTGAGAGAAAAAAGAAGTGGTTCAGAAACAGAAATGATGGTGGCAAATTTTCGTTTTTTTTTTTGGATGTCGTCAGCATGGCCCACAAGTAGTGTTGGAACTTGGAGTGGACGGATGGAATCTTCCTTTGCAAGCCAAAAATACATTAACGCCTCCAGGTTTAGCCGTTTAGTTAACCATCCCAATTTGCCAACCCAACAAACCAATCGTCAGAAGAAACCAAAAAATCCACCCCCTCCCCCTTCTCTCTCTTCCTTCCTGCTGCAAGTCGAACCGAACCGAACCGAACCGAAGCAAAGCAATGTCGTCGGAGACGTGGCCGTGGGTGCTCCTGGGCCGCGTCGCTCGTGCGCTCCCCATCCCCAGCGACGAGGACGCGGGGGCGAGATCGGAGATGGTGCACGCCGCAGACTTCACCCTCCCCGTCGCGCTGCCACCAAAGGTCACGCTGCTCACCGTCGCCCCGCTCGCCCACCCCGACCCCAACCTCCCCGACAAGTACCCCTACGTCCTCGCCGCCGGCCCCGACTGCATCCTCCTCAACTTCGCCGCCGGGCCCTTCTACGGCGTGAACCCCGCCTTCCCCCCGGACGGCCAGACCTACCTCATCGTGGCGCGCAAATTCCGCACGGAGAAGGGCGCCGTTCGTCGTCGCGAGGCGACCGCGTTCCACGGCGAGCGCGTCCCCGCGCGCTCCCCCGGCAGGATGCCCGTCACCTACAACATCCACAGCGTCGGCCTCCTCTCCTACTACAACGGCGACTACATCGTGGCCGAGCTCCAGGTTGACAGGGACAGCGAGCGCGCGAAGCTCTACAGCTTCTGGGCCGGCGACAACTGGTGGATCGAGGAAGACCTGGCCAACCCCTTGGCCGACGAGGACAGGATGTGGGTTCCCTCCGGCGTGGTGGCCCAGGAGAGTCGGCTCTGGTGGTTCGACCTCTCGTGGGGCCTCCTCAGCTGCGACCCCTTCGTCCACGTCGGTGCCGTCCCGGTGCTGCAATTCCACAAGCTCCCGGAGGACCGCGCGCTGCGCACCGCCTATCCTGCCGCCCACAAACGCCGCTGCGTCACGGTGAGCCGCGGCGACCTTCGGTACGTCGAGATCGTCCCCGTGTACAGCGGCGCCGGCGGCGACACGGTGTCAATGTGGACGCGGACCGAGACCCCGGCTGGGTGGGCATGGGACAAGAAGTACGCCATGAGCTTCGAGGAGATCTGGAACGACCACACCTACAAGCAGACCGGACTGCCGAGGAAGGTCCCCGTGCTCACGGCCGTGTGCCCGACAAACCCCGATCTGGTCTACTTCGCCCTGGAGCAGCGCCTCTTCGGCGTCGACGTGCCCCTGCACAGAATGGTCGCCGACGAGGCCTACGAGCTGGTGAACTTGCCTTGGCCCGAGCCTGCCTCTTGCCGCTTCGTCCACGCTTGGAACCTGCCACCTTGGGTTGCCATAGGTAAATACGACTTAACCAAACATTTCTTCACCGGTTCTACTCTGCTAGCTACTGGAGTAGTTTTCTTCTCTTGTGATCTGCAGCTAGCATTTTATCTGATGTTTGTGCTGCTGATGTGTGCTGGGTAGCTTTCTAGATCTTGCGTTTCGCAATTACACATCTCATCAGCTAGCTATTCAGTTCTGCGTGGTCTACTACTATCTGCATATCAATCCACGCGAAATCATGTTGTGTTTACGTTTTTAGTACTTCCGCCTGAAACCGCATGCCCTGTCTCAGGAGGCAGCCCAATGATGAGCAGCAATGCTGACTGGATGATATATTACATTGCATATATAGGCAACTGCTAATCAGCTTTTCATGGTGTAATTTAAACTATCTGCATATGAATTTGTCTACCTAATACTGGAAATTTTCTAGGGTGGGTTGCTATATGTGTTTCTAGGATGGCTTGCTATATGTGTTTGCTTTCCCATGAGCTTGCCAAATGCATAATTAATCATGCATTCATATATCACAAAGCAGCCGAAACCAAAGTCTGATATTAGTTTATTTACCATTATCTAATTGATTTGGGTCCAAGACTAAAATCTAGTCCAAAACAGACATTCTCATATTTTCAGATTTTGAGCTGTCAGAAAATTGTTTCACTTGATAGATACATGAGCTGTATACTTTGAACCCATACACTGGGTAGCTTAAGCAAGTTGCATGTATTTTTTTTCAATTAAAATGCAACATTTGGATGATATGTAATACTGTGGTATATTAGTATGTTCGGTGATCTTTTATTAATCAGTGCCTCAGTGGCAATGTGGCATTACTCGAATGTTGGCAATATTTAAGAAAATGAATTATTATAGCATGCAAGATAACAAATGTTTCATATATACTACCGATTACCAACGTAGTGCTCCCTCCATCCTAAATTGTAGTAGTTATTTTTATGTTTTGAATAGATTATTTACTTTCTATAAATATATTTGGTATCTACAGTATGTTTAGATTCATTAACATCTCTCCAAACATGGAAGGATAGAAATAAGACTAAAAGAAACTATAATTTGGGAGGGATGAAGTACTATCTACTATTCCATATATGAAACGTTAGCAGGAATCCAACTAAGCTAGCTTAATTAGAGCTAAACCAGAAGTCCAGTACAATGAGCGGTATAATATATTATTGTCAAAGCAGAGGCTATGTTCCACTTGTATTTAACTTCCTTTCTTTTGATTACTGTGTTTTTTAGTACGATTTTCTCTGTTCCGATATTTCACATTGCACTAATCACACCGACGAGCGTTACTTCTTTGAAGCTCTTGGTTTGGTGGCCAGTAGCTGTAGCTCCCGTGAAGTTGAAGACGAGGCAGAGGAATCGGATGACGAGGCAGAGGAACCGGATGACGAGGAGCTTCTCAAACTGGGCTTGCAAGTCGCCATGGGGATGGATCCCGTAGCCCTAGAATCAGAGGTGGACAAATTCTACGAGGAAAAAGCTCACGCCCATGAAGTTGAAGACGAGGTAGATGAATCGGATGGTGAGGAGCTTCAACAGGGCTTGCAAGTCTCCATGGTGGACAAGTTCTACGAGGGATTCCCAAGCCCAGAGAGGGAAGTAATGATGCAACAAAACCGGCCCTTCACCTTTGGTCGTCTCCCCAATTGTGAGGCCGAAGCAGACGTGAGGAAGATTTGCCATTGGGTAAAGAAATATGAGTTCGTCAAGAGAAGTAAAAGAGGGGCCAAGAAGTAGGGACTCACAGTGTAACTTAGTCCTAGGTGAGCTTATCTAAGTTCTGTTGAACACCGCTCTGCACTACGTTTCAATCAGTATCTGAAAAGGTGTCTCCTCTCTATTTAAAAACTTCCCCTCTTTTGTGCAGGTGACGAAGGAATGTGATCAAACTTTTGCACCATTTTTCTGATGTAAATTTCGACCACTTTTCACTCTTGGTATCCAACAAAAACAGTTACAGGATTTGGCTATCTTTTTACTTATTGGTCCATAACAGAAATTTCTTCGAGATTTAGATGAATTTACTTTGTGCCTTGGACATAAATTGCTTGTATTGGAAATATTTTTCCTCATCTATCACCTCAATGTTTCAGAGCATCTTCATGAATTCCTCTACCCAATCTTCTATACCTAAATTTACCGTTTATGTAGCAAAAACCATCTTTCAGTAGTTACTAAATCTATGCCCGTGCGTTGCTATGAGAGCTACCATATTGTGTCGAGTTACATTGAGATACATAAGCGTTATTTGTCGACACATGTTTTTCGTCTTACATCTTCTATAGAATTGGCTTTGTGTTGGGATATGAAAATTTAAGGTCTGTTTGGAACAAAAAAAAAAACCAAAACAGAGGAATAGGAAAAAAACACAGGAATGAGATGGTGTGAAAAGTGAAAAACTATAGGATTCTAAAACACAGGAATCTTCCTTCCTACGTTTTCTTTGTGAACTTAATTTCACATGTAAAATGTTTAATATTAGACACGAATATTTCAGTTTGTTTGACAGAGACGACATACACCTCTTAAAGGTTTCTCTCTACTGAAACAATATGGTTTTAAACACCACTTATAGCGTTTAACATTTTTCCTCATAGATGTCTGGTATCAAATACAACATTAACCAGCATACTACGACAACATTGAAGTAGCAGTCCATTGCCGAGCTACCGAGATTAACGGGCTTCAATCCAAACAGAGTGAACAAGCACCTACTAATAAGGCAGTGCGTCGTTACTTACATCGAAGATGGAGACATATATGTTTTGGGAGTAGTCTGAACATGTCTTTCAAATAAGTGTAATGAGAGATAAATTTAAGTTGACCATCGCGATCCTGTTCAATAAATATATGACATAAAAGTTCAGAAACACGATGCATTTCTCTTAATCTTTGTTTACAATTAAACATACTAGTCCATCAACCGTGCTCTCGCATGGATTAGATTTTCTTCGAAAAGATAGATTTAATACTTAGTAATATTAGAGGGGTTTATTTTCATTCATCTCTTGTAATTGCAGTGTCGGTGATTTAAATGCAAATTTAGGGCTGCTTTTGATTCATTTTTTCTAATAGCATGGTGAGTGATTTATGTAAACTTAGAGAGTTATTTAATCCATATTTTATAATAGCATGATGTGTAATTTTTATGCAAATTTAGGAGGTTTTTTTAATTCTTATTTTATAATGACACGATGAGTAATTTTTATATAAATTTAAGAGGTTATTTTGTTTCATCTTTTATAACGGCATGGCGAGTAATTTTTATATAAATTTGGGGGTTATTTTGTTCCATATTTCATAATGACATGGTGGGTAATTTTTATATAAATTTAGGGGTTTATTTTATCCCATCTTTCATAATGGCAAGGTGGGTAATGTTTTAGAAAATATAATACATCTAATGGCTACTATTATTCTATCTACACGATGGATGGACAGATGTTTCTGATTTTTATGGGAATTTCTATTTTTTCTGGCGTGCTTCTTCTGTGACTTCTAATTTGTGATAGTAAGATGTTACACAAACTTGCAGTGGAGACGGACATGTCATAATCTGTTCATCCATGGTTACACAAACAAAGCTGATCCATGGTTACGGAAACAAAGTTGAAAAGGGACGACCCATCTGTTGTCTAGTTCACTCCCTTGAACAGGTTCCTTATAGCCATCTTCATGGCGTCTGTAAATAGGATATGAATCGTTTCCTTGTAATGTTGCATCACTGAAAGGCCTGGGGTAATGGTTTTTACATGACGCACGACATATACTGCACGGACACTTAGGGTTCAATGTCCCGCAAAGACCATGCATCATGTGCATGAGAACCATTTTGTGTAGTTGAGGGTACTTCTTCTTGTTTGGGATCTCGGCTGAGATCAGAAGATTGTACTATTCAGAGGACGCGAGCTCGTACTTTCTTCCCATGATGAGTAGGAAATGGGCATGAGGCAAACACCCCTTCTAAAACTCACGTCATAGACAAGGGTCTGGACCTTTCCAAGAATATCTTTTTTTTGTTAGCCTCTTGTTCAACTCCTCTAGCTTCGCATGGAAGACACGCACGACAAGGTTTGGACAATCCTTTGGTGTCTACCCAGAGTGGAGCTCCCTCTTTGGGTTACACATCATCGTTAGGAAGATATCGGGTTTCCTTAACTTTCGCACCAAGGCCATAACGTCTATATATCGACGCCTCATGTCGTGAGGGCCGCCGATAAAAGAGGACGGCATCACAGTTATCTTTCCAACCGCGTCTCCTCTACCATGCCAGCATGTAAACTATCAACCAATCCTTGGTAGAGGTCCGCCCTTAACCATTCTTGGTTATTGCGTATGTAGTCTAACCGAGAGCTCTCAATCTTTATTTATGTATCTACTGCGAACTGCTAGAAAAGCCTTTTTCCATACAGTATTGGATTGAATATACCTAGGCATATCTGGAATTTATAGTACTAGTAGTCACGCATAGAGACACATAGATGGCTTGGGGAATCTAAATATACAATGTGTATCAGTGATTATTCATACGAGAAGCATAACTGATACTGAGTTAGGTAAGAAATGCGAATAAACAACTAACCTGGCTCATCATCATCATTTTGACCCCATTTCTTATGGGTGGTATGGTATGCTTCCACATCACCCATGGTAACATCGGCCTTTGGGATATTTGCGTGCCATCCCAGTTCACCTCTTGGGAAGAACAAAGGATAGGATAGTGGGTCGCATCCATGATATGATCGGATGCAATGGCTTGATCGATCGTTCCCATGCAACATTACACTTCTACTAAATTGGCCTCGTCGTTCACTCCCCTCAACCCAAACTGCAGCCACCTTGAAAATGAGAGGTGTATTATATATCTTATGATCCAACGTCTGGTCAAGGTTCAACTCAATATGATATATAGTTGTCTAGGTTCTCAATGTACCACATATTCCTAAGGTGCTTAGAGTATGGGCTCCCACAAAATATGGACACTAACTGCTTGATAAGTTGTTTGTCCTTCTCAAGTTTGTCTTCGCGGCACCTACGGTACGAATGCTCGAGGCTAGAATCGTCATCATAGAAGTAAAGTTCAAGATGTTTATGTTCCGAGCTTGCTTCCCTAGAGAATGACCTTATGTTGTGATACACATCATGACATGTGCACGAAACGTGTAGATACCACAGTCACTCACTTTGGTTGTCTTATTGTCGAGCCAACAATATAGGGAAGTGAATGAGAAATGGCCATTGAAAAACCTAATGTTATCACGAAAGTTCCTAGCATCAGCGTATGCACTCGACCACAACCTCATGAGCTCTTCACAAGTTGTCTCTAGGGCTAGATCAATCTTCCCATTGTGGCAAAAGAACCCTGGTGGCTCATACTCAAACTTCTTTGCATTGAAATGCCCACAGTTCGGAACAGGCCTCAACGTATGTGTTTCTTCAGGCATGTTACTATAGACCCTTGTCGTACAGGTCAGGTACGTCAAGGACAGAAGAGGAATCATCTTGAGTTTCTTCGACATCGTTCTCCTCATCAGTATCCTCTTCTACAGAAGTTTATATATATGTATATAATGAGTAAGATAAATGTACAAATAGAAGTGTTGGAAGCATATAACAAAATTGTCTCCTGTACCTTGGTCCGCAAGTAGATATCCTTCATTGTCCTCATCATATTCTTCGAAGATGACACCGTCCACCGTCATCATCATCAGCTAAATCGTTAAAATATTAATTAACTACGTAAATACAAGGGAACTCATCATGGAAAATTATCTAGTCTGAAAACTTTATAAAATAAATTACCATTGGAAATGAACTCTAGAACCGTTTGGGGATGCTCCTCTCCGTTTCCTTGTCTGGCCACTATTGACGGCACTTAGCCACGGCAAATCCTTATACTGCAAGCGTACAGTATCGCTGTAACTTTTCTCCAGAATGAGTATCTTGGGTTTGTCAATCCAGGAAACGAACTAATTGAAAACTAATTAACAAGAGTTTATGGTAAACTAAAGGGTAAAAAGGTAATCTAATCTATCTCTAAACTAGTCTAAACTATATCTAATCTACAGCTAAACTATACTAATATATATAAGATAGGCATTTAGAACAAAACTAGAAATCTAATTAAAGGGTATTAACTAGATTCTAATCAAGCTCTAAATGGATCCAAAACAAACATGATAAAGGGCGTCACAACAAGATTAAAGTAGCGAGATAACTAGTAGCTCAAGGTAGACAAGCACGTTCAAGCATATTCATCGTAGAATAATTAAATCAAGATCAATCAACCTAACCCCCTAGATCGGCTTAACCTTTCCCCGGGCTCTACTGTCACCAGTAACCAGGTAATCGACGAGAAACTTTCAACAGGCACATAATTAGATAATGCATCTCTATTTACTTTATATGGTCTAATAACATAGTTAGCACAACTAGAACCTCTAATCACCATGATCACAAGAACTAGATATACAACTATATTATTAGTAAGCTAGACCAACGATCAAGAATGCTAGATGAACATAACCTTTTAAAGACATGATCTAATCAACAAACATCTAGATCTAAAGCTAATTAGAGTTAGAACAAACATAATTAGAACAAGAACGTGATAATTAAACAAGAACAATGCTTCATTAATAAATTATATCATACTTACAACCATGGCCATACCTCTTGATGATACAATTAGACCTCTGGAGCTAGATAATTAGAGCACCGTGCAAGGGCTCTAATCACCTCTAGGAACTAGAAAAACTCTAATCCTAGACTAGAAACTCGACCCTCTACTCTCATCTAGTTGTTGTCCCTCTTGTCGTCGCCTCCGCGCCTTGATAATGAATTGGATGCCCGATCTCGGGGCCTACGGTCGCTATTTATACCCTAGAGAAGACGTGGTAAAAAAGAAAACTCAAACCGACGTAGGAAAGCCTAAGGTCGGCTGACCAGAGGACTCCGGGTCGGCCGACCCGGACTCTTCTGCCGTCTTTTTCCTTCAATCTTTCGCGTGGTGGTTGCTTAATGTCCAAGCAACACTTGTCGGGGGCGTTTAGGACTCTAAACCTTCTGGAATCTTCATAATGGGCCGAGACTTGATGAAATCTTCTAGTTTTTGACATATTTGACATCTTTATTGAATAAATATCTTCATTTTCTTGTAGCTCTTGACACTTCATTAAATCTTCTGATTAGGAAATCTTGATCAACACAAAGGGAGTTATGAGTTCACCAAGTTTTCCTTGTTCTTTATCTTCAATTCATGTCATCTAGCGGTCTTTTCTTAGTCGAAGTGGATCATGGTAAATTTCGCGAAAAATTGGCCTAAAACCTGTAAAAATCACATGTAGCATATTTTCAAGACAATATTGCAAAATCCACAATTATTGGTGATAAATGTTAGTAAAAGATATAGTTGACGCATAAAATCAACGAAAAACCACATAAAATAATGCATAATTTTCGTACTTAAGCCGCGTCAACAACATCCCCACTCTTAAACCTTACTTGTCCTCGAGTAAGTCAAGAATCAGCATTGCCTTTCATTAACTTTTTTATACCCTAATCTTAATTAATCAAACTAACGAGCTCTCTTCAAAATTTTAAGTTTGAACCAGCAAATTATGAAAGAAAAGATATTCAACTAACCTCATCACATAACAAAAGAATTAGCAAAAATTCAAATTTATCAATGACTCATCTCTTTATTTTAGCAATAAGTTTTTGAAAAAGATAATCAAACATTAAGAAAAAAATTCTTGCAAAACCAAAAACACACTCAACTCTCCAGTCTCTCAATATCTAAATGGTATTCAATAAACATATATATATATAAGGTGGAAGTTTATCTGGAGCTTGGTATAAATTCTAATCAAAATTTGTTTTCAAAATATTGTCAAACAAAAAAAAAAATCTGCTGGTTTTACTGAGACTTGTCAAAAAGGTCATGGAATCAAAATAATGTTGAGAGGGAAAGAATGAAACAAACACATTTAGAAAAGTGGACATATGCAAGTGTCAATGGATGATCTCAAGACACAAATGAAGTCCTTGCTATCGGATTGCACATGGTTGGAATATTTTTTGGAGTATATATAAACAGGATATCCCTTACTGTTGCTAAAGAAAACTATATAAAACACTTTAAAAAATAAATATTTAGGAGATTATTGAGGGGCGACTCTTCTCTTTTCTTTTTTTCTCTTTTCTTTTTTTTATATGTATGGCGACCACTTGGTCTCTTTTTTTTTTTTTTTGCTTTTGTCCCCTCAAAAATCTTTCTCTCTAAAAAAACTATATATGGCAGCTCTCCATCCCCACTCTTGAATAATACTCACCCTCGCCCTTGAGTATATATCTAAAACAATTTAACTTAGAGGATAGAGCTGCCCGATAAAAAGAATAGTATTTAATCCTTTAAATACTCTAGAAAATAGTAGGTTGTGGTCAAGAAGGATACACAAAAAGATAATCTTGGCTTAAAGATGGATATCCAGCGAAGTTTGTACTCTCTCCAACGTAGAGAGACACAATGCATGGATAGAAAGGCTAGCAAAGAAAAGATACGCGAAAATGAATGACCAGCTTCTAAGTCTCATACCCTAGATCACAGTCTTGATCCAACTCATTTGAAAAACAAATTTGATAAATCTAAAGATTTAAAATATATGGTTCTGGTAGGAATGGCTATCACAAGATAATCTCATAAAGTTGATTTTGAAATTTATAAGCAGTAAAAATAAACAAGAAGATGATCATGATAAAGATTAAACCTTGCAAAAATTAAATCATATAGGTCTTTATGAACAGTCATAATCAATCACAAATTTGCTGGCTAGTTCAATTAAATATGTATTATGAGAGCCCGCTAATTTAACTAATCAAAACCAAAACATGATAAAGATAAAGCGGCAACTTTCATCATTTTCTTGAAAACATTGTTGTCATTAATTAAATAAGTATAGATCATGGTTATAGGATTAATCACATAATAAATCTAAACTAACACACTGAAAATAAGAGAAACACAAAGGGAACACCAAATTGATAGATATTGGTAAATACTTGCAGAATTTAAAAGAAAGAAGGTGTTAGAAATATGTTACCGGATATTCCTTCAATTTATTTATCATTAAATAATTCCTGCAAAACAATTTAAATGCACGTACTACTCTCGAGGTAATGGTCAAGAGTAGAAACAATTTACCATAATCTAAAAATATTTCCAATGACTTTTTAATTTGTGGCCTAATTAGTCTTAAAAGAAAAAACAAATATAATGGATAAATGCAAATGCAGGTGAAAAACGTAATATGAAGTGATGTGATGATGATTATCTAGATTAAGTTAACTAGCCACAAGCTAAAGATTCAAAGGGTGGTGTCATGCTTCCCATTTCTCCATTAAAAGACTCTAAGACACTAAAAACGAATAATTAAACGGGTTACCTCTGGAAAATCACTTAATTTAAAGTACTAAACCTAGACTTCTTACTTACCTTCGTTGAAGTGAAACCATGGTCCTTGGAGTAAGAATCCGAAGTGTCTATGCAGGTTGATAACTTGATTTTGCAGCTTCATCGTGCCTTGATCATAGCATCACTTATGTGCACAATCCTCTTCTTCATCGTTGTTGTCATCATCTTTCTCAAGTAGACATCAACATTGTTGCTGTCACCTCCTTCTTCGTGGTATATCTCATTGGATAGCCTCTGAAATTATCTTTCCAACGAATACTTATGCATTAAAATCCGATTCCGTATGAAAGAGTTATACCCGTTTTCCTCAAGCACTGCGTTCTGTCCAAACTTCAACTCAGCTCGCGCAGCCTTCAATAATTTGCACATTGCTTCTTGTAGAAATCTCCAAATTGAGTGATTATTATTACGTTGGAAAGAGGACTTCATGAGCTTTACAAATATAAAAAAATATTCTGTCTTTGCCTCTGAGGTCGAGTTCCACGTTGATGACATTTTAGCCTTCTGTTCTTAGCTTTCCCGATGTCGACAATCTTCAACATTTGGACTTAGATCTTGGTAGAAATTGTCTGGGTCCACCATTGTTGATCTTGAAGTTTAATGGGCTTGATTTTTATTTTTAATTTCTCCTCTATTCAGTCCACTCACTCTTCAATTTGAAACTCAACCAAACTTTTGCAAATTCTGATGTCTTCAAATCTTATCAAATCCTTGCATCATTCATCATGAATTTATCTTAAACTATTTCACCCATTGGTCTCATTGTTTCAAATGAAGTGTGAATTTCTCTGCATGGTTAGCTCATAGTGCACACGTATATATATATATAATATAATAGCATCATGGCAATGATTAGAAATAAAAAAAAAGTCACAAGGTTGATTGGGGTTTAAACAAACATTTGATTCATGAATCAAAAACAACTATAATTCAAATTGAAATCACATAGCAAAATACTAAGGCATATATAATTCATAGATGAACATGATTCATAAAATCAAACAAGAGATAAACAAGACGATGGGTTCCTAATTATTTTAGCCAAATTAGAGAGATAATTTTGAAAGAAATAAAAGTGGGCTTAGATAAAATTCTAACAAAGGTTCTTTTTGTAGAGAGACCAAACGTTTTGAAATTTCAAATTTTCAAGGACCGTATTATGCACAAATAATAAATCATGATAAACATGCACATGTTTAAAATTTTAAAAACAATTTGCACATAAAATAAACCTGGACCGAACCTCTAGGGGAGCATTAGTGGTCGGTCCCCTTCTACTTTTGCACAAACCTTGCCTTATCAAAATTTTTTGTTTATAACTAACCCTAAACTAATACCTGAGAATTGACGAACTAACAAAACCTAACCATATCTAAACATGAGTAGATTCAATCAACTAATTAAAGTAAAAAAAATCTACTAAAAGACATGTGGAGGGTCACATGTAAAGATGAAGCATTGTAAAGCCATGGATCAAAGAAACTAGTCTAAAGACAAACTTTATTAATCGATTCTCAAGGTATGGATTAAGGAAACAAAAGTTTCACTAAAAGTTAAAAACAAAACACAAGAAATGATAGCGGATAACAATCAACCAAAAAACACTTTAATAATCATTATAAAACATCTCTAATCAAACATAGGTAAACTTTAATTATATTTATGATTAACACAAGAATTACCTTAGTCTTGAAGAAGAGAAGTTCAAATATTGACTCCATAGTGGCTTCATCTTCTTCCTTGGAACGCCGTGATTGCATACACCATCAAGTGTTGGAGAGAAATGCTTGTCTTTTCCGAAATTCAGCTTCCCTTACTCTGGCCCTTTGGTATTCGGACTTTCTTCATTTGACGTCGTTAAGGTCTTCGAATTGGCTCCACAAGGTGTTGCTGTCCTGAATTCTGAGAGTAGCTCGAGATTTGGTTGGAACTTGGATTGGTTTTGAGATAAACCTTCCGTATCTTCGTCTTCCTTGTACTCAAGCAATCCTTAGCCTTCGGAACCTTCTCGGCTAATCATCTTTGCCTCCATTATCTATAGCTTAGAACAAACAAGCTCCAAAATCATTAGTTTTAAAAAAAACTTAATTGACACAGCTGACTTACCTTTAACACCATAGTTATTCCTTCGCGATAGCTGTAGAAAAACTCAATAACAGATCATAAGCCACTAACAGCGTTAGCACCTACCATTAAAGAGCTAGGTTGGAAAAGATTTTTTTATTAGACCGAGGTCCATTTTTCCTGTAATGTTAGTTAAAGCAATATATATATTGGATTCTAATAGAGTTTATAAAAAAATAAACTTAAATAAAAGAGTTAGACTTATTCTAAACAAACAAACTAATTATAGAATTAAACGCAAGAAAGTAAATATAGAAGAATAAACTAAAATAAAGTAAAAGCCGTAAAATAATAGATAAAAGGCTAAATTAATAAAAACACAAAATCAAAAATCTAATGACAGCAAAGTCTAAACTATGAATAAACATAAAAACGAACGACGAACACAAGAACACAATTAGAAAATAAAAATATAACTAGAGCACACTAAACCATTAGAGAATAAAATTAGAACACGAAGACTAAACACAAACTAGAAAATTATAACACACTAACTAATTAGAAAGCAATTAGAAAAACTATTAGCACACAATTAGAACTAGATTAGCATACAATTAGCAAACACAAACTAACTATTAAAACTAATAGTAAAAGACAAAATTAAATATATATAAACTCAAGTTAATTAAGACTTGACTAATTAGTTTTCTGGCAACGGCGTCAGAAAAACTTGTTGATGGCACTTAAGCACGCCAAATCCTTATACTGCAAGCGCACAGTATCGCGGTAGCTTTTCCCAAGATGAGTATCTTGGGTTTGTCAATTTAGGAAACGAACTAATTGAGAACTAATTAACAAGAGTTTATGGTCAACTAAAGGGTAAAAAGGTAATCTAATCTATCTCTAAACTAGCCTAAACTATATCTAATCTATAGCTAAACTATACTAATATATATATAAGATAGGCATTTAGAACAGAACTAGAAATCTAATTAAAGGGTATTAACTAGATTCTAATCAAGCTCTAAATGGATCCAAAACAAGCATGATAAAGGGCGTCACAACAAGATTAAAGTAGCGAGATAACTAGTAGCTCAAGTTAGACAAGCATGTTCAAGCATATTCATCGTAGCATAATTAAATCAAGATTAATCAACCTAACCCCCTGGATCGGCTTAACCTTTCTCCGGGCTCTACTGTCACTGGTAACCAGGTAATCGACGAGAAACTTTCAACAGGCACATAATTAGAGAATGCACCTCTAATTACTTTATATGGTCTAATAACATAGTTAGCACAACTAAAACCTCTAATCACCATGATCACAAGAATTAGATATACAACTATATTATTAGTAAGCTAGATCAACGATCAAAAACGCTAGATGAACATAACTTTTTAAAGACATGATCTAATCAACAAGCATCTAGATCTAAAACTAATTGGAGTTAGAACAAGCATAATTAGAACAAGAACGTGATAATTAGATAAGAACAATGCTTCATTAATAAATTGTATCATACTTACAACCGTGGCCACACCTCTTGATGATACAATTAGACCTCTGGAGCTAGATAATTAAAGCACCATGCAAGGGCTCTAATCACCTCTAGGAACTAGAAGAACTCTAATCCTAGACTAGAAACTCAACCCTCTACTCTCATCTAGTTGTTGTCCCTCTTGTCGTCGTCTCCGCGCCTTGATAATGAATTGGATGCCCGATCTCGGGGCCTACGGTCGCTATTTATACCCTAGAGAAGACGTGGTAAAAAGAAAAACTCGAACCGACGTAGGAAAGCCTAAGGTCGGCCGACCAGAGGACTCCGGGTCGGCCGACCCGGACTCTTCTGGCGTCTTTTTCCTTCCATATTTCGCGTGGTGGTTGCTTAATGTCCAAGCAACACCTGTCGGGGGCGTTTAGGACTCTAAACCTTCTAAAATCTTCGTAATGGGCTGAGACTTGATGAAATCTTCTGGTCTTTAACATATTTGACATCTTTATTGAATAAATATCTTCATTTTCTTGTAGCTCTTGACACTTCATTGAATCTTCTGATTAGGAAACCTTGATCAACACAGAGGGAGTTATGAGTTCACCAAGCCTTCCTTGTTCTTCATCTTCAATTCATGTCATCTAGCGGTCTTTTCTTAGTCGAAGTGGATCATGGTGAATTTCGCGAAAAATTGGCCTAAAACCTGTAAAAATCACATGTAGCATATTTTCAAGACAATATTGCAAAATCCACAATTATTGGTGATAAATGTTAGTAAAAGATATAGTTGACGCATAAAATCAATGAAAAACCACATAAAATGATGCATAATTTTTATACTTAAGCCGCGTCAACAGCCACGCCATTGGATGTTGTGACGGCAGGCCGTGGCAAGGACTACTACATTCTATAGATGTAATGACACATTTAAACAGACTACATACAATCATTGACGTTGCAACATCAGTTTTAAAATTGACTGGCAAATACTATTGTTGTTGATATCTGCAGTCGTTTGGGGTTGTGTCGATTCGTCCTTTTCTCCTACATCACTTTCATTATCCTCAGGTTCGGCATGAACCCTTCTTGCAATGACTGATTCAAATTGTTGGTTTCGACGGGCTAACAGGGATTATCTTTTGCCGAATGGCACATGGCGTTTTTGTCTTATGCATCTAGGAGACCTTTCGGAGGTATCGACAACCTCAGGATTCATTGAAACTGGTAGAATGAATGTTGGTGATGTGCTCAAATCTAGGACAATCCAGTCACTAGAGCTTACTAGGGAACCTAGAGGTGCACATACACCCGTTGTAGGTCGTACAACGTGAGGGATACACTTTGGATTCTCCATGGTGATGGACTTTGGGTTCAAAATGTTTGCCAAGGGCTCTTTTTGTCTTCTTTTATTTTGTTTCATTGCCTACTTCTTGGCAGGCGTCTAGTTATTTAACCTTTGTTGTTCTCTCCTGTCTGATCTCTATGTTGGTGTTATGTTTTTGTATCACTCACTGAAGGACATGCCCTTTGGCGCTACCAGTGTACATGGGCTATCAACATGAATAGTGGTAACACCACTTGCTGTGTCGCGAGTAACATCTACTTCTATGTCGCGCGTAACATCTACCAATATGAATAGTGCACATCACGTAAAAAACCGAGGGGTTTGAAAGGATAACAACAGGCTTGTATTCAGTCTTACCATTTGAAGTACCAGAGATCAATGGTTGCCCTTTTTTCCGATTATACGATTCACTTTTTTCCGATTATACGATTCACGACGCTTCTTATTAATTTCATCCCTTTGCTCGGCAGTCAATTCTCGACGTTTTTTATTTCTCTCGTTCCTTTGCTCAGCAGTCATGGCCGCAAACCATGCTCTACCCCGCTCCCTCTTACCTTTCAATGCATCAACAAGCCATGGCCTTGAATTTTATGCATTTTGGCCACCTACATTTCACATAATAATAATTAGAACATTTCTAATCCGACCCAATATTTTTTTCCAAAGGAGCCATGTGATCAAGGGTTTGACATATAACCTCCTTCAAGTGTGTTAGTCTTGTCTTTAAATGGTGTGCGACCAGCACCCAAATTCTGGGGATCCATCTATGTGTGATGGATATAAACTGTTACCACGATGCAGTGCAGGGCCTTCGAGACCCTGAATACAATTAGCAACAGTGCTACTATTAGAAAAAGTGATTGCATTTGGTAGAGTTACAGTATAAACTTCAATTCGACAGTACTTAGTTGATCCAAGCTATAACAAAATAAATAAAGTTAAACCAGAACTTACAGAAAAGCGTATGAGTCAGACCATTTGCTTCAATCATGGTGTTATGGTGGATGCCCTCATTCAGATTAATAATTTAATCGCTGGGAATCAGTCGACTGAAGCTAGCATTTGCCTCTTCAATTTAAGTAATTTTTTAATAGAACATGAGATATGGCTATTGAGATACAATCGAAATGGGAAAAATGTAGGGCATCATGTTCGGAGAAAGAAGAAATTGCAGCAAAGACCAAGACCAAAACTTAAGTGATCTGGATCGATCACAAACAAAATAGATTAGAAATTGCATCCTGCTGAATGAAGTTACTGTAAATTGAATCTGTTCCATTGCTTTCTAAATGAAGCATATATGATATGCATCTTGATATGGGCATGTAAATTACATCCGAATGAAGTTTACTGCTTCCCGCTGGTTCTTTGTATTTTTCCCCTACTGAAGTAAGATCTTAGATTAGGCTCACCAAAGGGCCTAAAAGAGGGTGCCCATACACTGTGCGGCACTGTAGATAGAGAAGATGGTACTTGAATAGTGAATGGGTGGAGTTGGATGTGCGTCCTGGTGAGCCTGGTGTGGCTAGCTGCCAATTTAATCCTTCGGTTTTAACCATGAATGTGCAAAATCAATTCTTTACTATATCTACGCTATAAAAGAGCGAGTTTTCTAAAAAAAAAATTTTACCTACAAAGGCATGGGTATACCCCTCACGCTAACCCCACTGCGCAATTTGGAAAAGGTTGGAAAGGAGTGGAAAGGCCCAAAACCCATAGATGCAAAATGTTTCATCCACTTTCTCTCTTTATTTCTCACCTCATTTTATACTCATACCCACTGTTACTTTCCTACTCTTAGTTTTAATAAGAAAAGAATGACGCTAATCAATCAGGACTCCTTCCTTTTAATTCTATTTTCTTTTTTATTTCCTATTGTCCGATTGATTATTTCACAACACGTGCATGTTGCACGTACATCTATGCTAGTACTTAGTAACAAGCATCTGCTCTCAAAGTATCTGGCCCTGCCTTTTCAGATTGGGGCTAAACTATTCCCTGTAATTGTATTTACAGTATATACTTTAATATTTTTGTTGGGGAAAAGAAAAAGAGTGCCTTTCATCCCTTAGAGAAAAAGGCCCAAGAGGCCTATGTAACTCTTATACTACATATTTAGTCCCATATGAGTGCCTCCCCTTACTTCCTATAAAAGGGGAGGAGGTGTAAGAGAAAGTGGAGGAGATTGGATGGATGAATGAATGATTGATGGACCTTCTTCCCTCTCTCTCACGAACTATGGTTTCAATATATATTGGGTAAGTTCAAAGCTGTTTCTCTCTCTAACTTCGAAGTGGCTCTCTCCCCCTCTCTCTCACTTCGAATGGTGTCTAACATTGAGCCAAGTTCGAAGCTATATGTTGAATACGACTCCCTGTGCTAAGTTCGAAGTTAGATTTAACCCCCAACAATTTTCTTAATTAATCATCCAGTGCAAATCTAAATTCAATCCTTTAACTTGTGGCTGTTCCTAAGATTTTGCACCAGAGAGTCCCTACTCCTAGCACTGTCCTAACAATGATAGACATAAGTTATGCTGCTTTTCACCTTGGCAAAGCCAGGATCAAAACAATGTGGAGCGCTTACCGTTTTGGATCCAATAAAGGCTGCACAGCGATGACGTTCTGTGGGATGCGGGGCAGAGCGGCTACGTGGCCCGAGCACTGACAAGTCATGGACGCGGCGAGACGGAGGCAGGGCAGTGCAAGACGGTTGTGATGCCCCTGGCATCTCAAAAGCCTTAACACACGGTTAGATGAAAGCTAACGATGGATTAAGGCTTAATCATGCTTAGTGATTAACAGGAAACACGTGGAGGAGCCACTAAATCAAAATTTTCTACACAAGATACAAGACCACACATTTCGTGGTTGAATAAGTCAACACTCACATACTTTTGAGCTCAACATCCAATGCCAACCCTCGGATGAGAAAGTAACTCTGGACCTTTCTATTTGACCATGTCTAAGAATCTAAGGACGAGAGGTTTAAAAGATCAAACCCAAAGTTTCTTGATAAGTGCCAGTTGTGAATCGTGAGCAAACTTGAGCCCTAATAAAGCTTTCAAATTCATTAAGTACCCGAGCTCAACTCCGTTGACAAACTTGTTGTACAGGCTCTGGACTATCCTATTGCTACACTGAGCTGGGATCAAAGCTATCGTCTACTCACTCAAATTTTCACCCAAATATCCCATGGAAACAACTAGATCAACCCACACTTAGAATTTTCACAAGTATGGATTTTTAGCTCTTCCCTAAGTTGATTCTGAAATTACTTTTGAATTCACTATACAACTTCAAAATCTTCCTTTCTATGAAGTGGAATTAAACTTATCACCTTTCAAATGCACCTATTGTGGAAGTGATTGGACTTCATTTGATACCCCAAAAGTTTGAAACAAGAAAGTCTCTCCACAAAGTGAAATTTCTGTTTTAATAAACCATGGAACATAATTGTGTCTATAATTCAAAATATGTGGGGTTTCAGACCAAAGTCATATTACCAAACTTTTAGGTCATAAACTGGAGAACAACTTTGGTAATTAGAGCTTGATCATATATTGAGTTTTAATTGGAGTTTGGGGTCATTTTATACCAGCACAGAAAACCGGTTCAAATTAGGGCTGATTTGAAATTCCAAATTTACTCTAACCTACAGCCACTTTCATGCAAAGCTCAAATTATAGAAGTTGTAAGTTTTAAAATTCTAAACAAACTTTTCAAAAGACACCTTGGGAGATAATGTCCATAAATAGGACTTTTGGAATTTTCAAATAAATGGGGTTTGTGGGCCAAATTAAACTTGAGAGCTAAATTCAAATGAATTTCATATTTCCATACCGAATTTGAAATCATGCCTATTGACAAAGTTGTAGAGTTCAAAGAGTAGAACATTTCATTCAATTGGAATTTTTCCAAATTCGGCCTCTAAATTGGTCTAAATGGCGATTTTCAACACAAGAGAAAACACATTTTTCTATTTTCTTTTTCCTCCTTTTTCCCGGTCAATGACAGGTGGGCCCCACGCCCCCGGCCGCCACCGTGTCCGGGCCGATGGCGACCACGCGGCCGGCGACGGCCGGGCAGCGCCGCGCGCCCACGGATCGCGCCCGCGCCCCGGCTTCTGAACTTGGACGCCAACGCGTCCTCGTTCTCCACTCGCCCGCACCCTCACCCTCGCTCCCTGCCTCTGCTGCGCCCCCGCCGCGCGACCGGAGCAAGCCGCCATGGCCGAGCTCAGTTGAGCTCACGCCACCGCCCCTGTAGGCCTCCGCTAGCCCAGCCACCACCTCCACCACAACTGCCTCGAGCCCCTCCGTCGATCCCCCGAGGTTCCAGAGCCGGCCCTGCCCCTAGGACCTTCCGCGAGTGAGCACGCCGAGGCCACTCGCCGTGGTCCAGCTCTCGGCGAGCTCACTGCGCTGGTCGCCTTGGGCCGCCTCCCCTTCGCCCAATGCGCGCCCCGGCGCCGCCACACCTCCCTCCGCCAAAATCCCAGGTTCTCGTCCCCCGCCGTCGCCTCCTCCACCCGCTCCGCGTACGCCGCCGCTCGCCGAGCGCGCTCGTCCATGCCTCGCCGTGGAGGGCCACCGCCGGGCCGTCTCTGCGCCAATAGACCGCCTCCGCTGCATTCCCCATCTCCCCGCGCAACCGGCGCGCCACCCCGTGGCCTTTCCCCTCGCCGGAGCCGGCGGATCGAGGCGCGCCGGCACACTCCGCGCGCCAACACGCCGCTAGTTCACCGCCGCCGTCCCGCTTCTACAAGCCCCCTCACGCAAAGAGACTAAGGGGGAGAGTTTCCCCGTCGCCATAGGGACCGACCGCCATCCCCTCGGCTCCAAGTCCCCGCCTCTACGCCCGGATTCACGCCGCCCACGCCACCGGCCGCGCGCCTCCTCTCCCCTGTCCAGAGGTAGAAGAAGGAGGGGGTTTTCCCCAAAACCCCCTCGCCTTTTAGATAATTGCGCGCTCTGTTTTAAGTACTATTCACCGAGTCTATACAATCTTCTGTGCAGGCCCCTGGAGGTTATGGTTATTTACGTTCGGGTCCTTAGTCTGAGTAATTTTCCATTTAAATGCATTTAAATTGGCTATGAACTTTGGAAAATCATATAAAAGCACAGAAAAATCCAAAATGGACAAACTCAGTTGCGTTGGACTCCTCTTGAGTAGATCTACATGATAGGTATGATGTAGAAGTGTGAAATGTCTGTTTTGCCCTTGGTTTGTTGCATGCATGATTAATTAGGATAAAAGTCAAAAGTGGACTAAATGAACTCTAAAGGCTATGAAATTTGGACAGTAGCCTTCTTGTGGCATTGTAGCACCATGTGAATTTTTGTAGCCCTAGCACTTGCTGATTAATTACCCTTTTGCCATTTACATGTGTTATGTGCATTTATTTAACCCAGGAGTTGGAGGCTACATAAAATATGCTCAAATGGATGAACTATAATTTCTGGGCACTCCTTATAATAAATGTAACTCACTGTGTAAGTTTGAGCTCTTGCATGTTAAGTTTGATTTTGGTTTTGAAAATGACAAGTGCTAAGGTGATTAAATCAATAAAACGTAAAAGTGCTATTTACTGTACCCTAAAAACTCCACCAAAATTCCTATAGCTATATTCCTATGCAGGTATACTTATGCAGGTTATTCATGCTTTGTGGATGCTGTTTCATGAAAGAAGTATAAGTAGTCACTTAAGTAGGGCCAAAAGTGAAGGTAATAGGAATGGAAAGCAACGTATTCATATGCACCGGAGATTGCTCTTATAAACTTCCTTTAATAGAATTGAGTCTGCGGTGTCAAAATGAACCTCGTAAAATATTTGATTCTATAATACTCCACATGCATGTTTGATCCTCCTATGACAAGGATTGTAGATCTTTAATTATAAAAAAGTATTGCACTATTGATGTGGATTCATTAACTCGATTAAGTCAAGGTATATAACTTGTTTACTTATATGCTTGATGTATAGTGAATGGGATAAAATTAACTTGGAAGTAGAAGTCTATCATGTACTCCGGTCCGTATGCTTAGCTTGTATACTTAACTTGCTGAGATAGATTAAACAACAACATACTCCATTCATGTACCCTAGTAATCCACTATATATGTAATCATATACTTGTGCGATGTTTTGCTCGCACATGAAATGATAAAGAACCGATTAAATTGATAACTTGATCGTGTAATAATTTATGTATTGCACTATTTATATCTAATTGCATGAGTGTATCCTAGGTTTATACCCACGAGAGTAATCCTGTTTGAGTAGTCAATGGTTCCCCTTTCGGCCTAACCACGAAACGATTTTCTAAGTGTGTGCTTGTCATTCATGCATCACAACTCACTGCATCACGCATGTCATTCATATAGTGGCGCTCCTTACAGATACGTGATCAAGAAACGAGTGCGTGGAACTACTTCAACCAACGGTGATCCAAAAGACCAACTAAGACCCACTCACGACCTGGAGGGCCCATCAGTCGTGTTTGGACGGAGGAGTTGTCCAAGGGATCAAGGGGTTGCCTGGGGCAAAGCCTCACAACCCGGCAAACTAACAGTAGCTTAGTTTGTTGGTTCTATTGAAGTGAATCAAAGGTAGGCAGGACCATACTATACCCAGCAAACATCTTATGTAGTGATGATTAGGCATATGCATTAGGAGTTGTTTGAAGCCAACTGCATTAGACTTCCTGGCCGCCCTGGCCCTAGCACCTATACATAGAATTCGTAGGACGAGTGCCTAGAATTGCTAAGTACGAGCAGATACGAGTGAATGGAGTCACTCGTCACGTAGGTGATTTTACAAACCTCAGAAATCTTACTATGATACAATTTATAATTATTATTGCTGATGTTAAATAGAGACCGGGCGGAGTTATGGGAATACTATAAGAAAAATGATGATGTGGCAAGGTATGGTGGACTCCGCCTGAGTCGTTTAAGGCCCGTCCGCTGTTCGCCTGCTGGTTGGCATACCATTGCTAAAGTGCTTACCCGGTTAATGGGGCCGGTGAAACCTTACTTGTGCCATCCGGAGAACAGAAACACGTTCCTACCCACTGGTTAAGAGGAAGGTGGCCCGGGGGAGCTTGGTACTCATGGCGGGGAGTCCGAGATGTCGGCAGGCTCGTCATGGGGGCACAACCCGGGAGTCAGGTGGGAGTGAATCGAACTTGGGATGGGACAGGTGGAGGAGGGGGACTATATGTGGGAAAGCCGTCGTGTGAGTAAGCATATGGGCCCCTGGCATTTTTAGTTATTCCCAGGAATTAACAAATCGATTCGAATCGCTGATGCTCACCAGGTGTGAGAATGCCAGATATCGCACACGGGCAACGTAGTAATAACTGTAACATGCTGTTTACTAAGTCACACCTTTTTATACAACATGCTTGGATGTGTATGATCCGTCACATTATTCAGGGTGTCGCCCATCCACTGCTAGGAGGTTGATGGACTTGGGAGATGCTTAGAGGTCGAGGGAGGGCTGACCCGACGTACCGTGGTATCGCTCCTGAGACGGCTACTCCCAAGGGGTGGGATGGAGGCGCTGTGAATCTTGGGACGGGACATGTATTCATGTTTTACTTTTTGCAAGTACTTACTTTATGATATAAATGATCTTCATGAATAATGAATAGCAGCTGTCAAATCTTGCTATCTTATGATTTGGTTTAAGAATCAACAGCTAAGGATCCACTTGATTAGTAAGCATGCTTTGCGTCAGCCGCAAGCCCCGTCCATTAAGTCCTACTGAGTAATTAGTACTCAGGGTTTGCCCCCACTTTTGGATTACAGGTGCTGTCGACATCCGGACAACTGTGCTGGAGGTGGTAGTACCGGTGGGCTCGGTTCTACACGCCTTGTTCATCTCTTCATGAAGGCTACTTAAGTATATTGTTTCCGCTGCGAGATTTTGAAAACGCTTCCGCTTTATATATATACTCCGAATTCGCTTCCGCTATATTAGAACATGTATTTGATTTCATACAATTGAGTTGTAAATTAAATCTCTTATTCTCTACTTCAACTGTTTGTGATGATGTAATCTGTTGTGGCTCTTTCGAGGGCTGAATGTGTGTGATTTCGGTATCCTCGGGCGATGGTTACATCGAGTGCCCTTTGGGTATCTCGACGGACTACCGGGTTTAGTCTAGCCTAAGTGCACTGCGAGCCAGAGGTGGCAGGTGTGCTTAGCCTGGATTAAGCAGGGCGGTTCCGCCACAGCTGGTATCAGAGCCGATCATACACAGACAACAGTTATATCACCAAGTTTTGGTTTACAAAACTATTTTCGAAAGCCCTTTTCAAGTAGTTGAAAAATGAGAGTATACGCTATGCCCGTATAAGGATGTTAGTGTTATCCAGGTGACATCACTGACAATCTGACCTAGATAGAACTCATATGCATATTCGGCGCTTTGGGAAGCAACTTTTCGGCCATAGCTGTCCCCAGTACTGGTGGGAGCTATCGGGATTTGCGAATGGTTGTAAGCCCTGCATTTCATGCCGTATAAGTAAAAGTTCTTTAAGGGTGGTGGGCATGTTTGAGGTTTTCATACCTACCACACTTACATTTGGTTTTGGGATCCACCTTTTTCTCGACAATCCCCAGTACTGGTGGAAAGTCAGGCTTTGAGGAAAAGGTGCATCGGCCCACCAACGTTGTCCACGCAGCGGTCACGCGTGGATGCCACACTAGGTGGTAATGTATGAGCATGCATTCTTCTGCAGGTACACTAACCACGTGCGAAACTAAGAACGACTAGAGAACGACTAGTTGCATTAAGGAGAGACGTGCATTATGTCACCGAAATATCGCTAGCTATATATAAAATACATAGGATGAGGGAAGTGAGACCGGATAGGACGAATCATGCATCATTCATCTCATCTCATGTGCATTGCTATGTGTGGGATTGAAAATGACTAGATACATATGTTATCGTACGCATGGTTGTTAGTAATAACAAGTTAACATGAAAATTTCGTGCATGATGCTATTGTGGGTACGTGAGTAGAAATCTGAGACGAACTAGCTGAAACGTTGTATAAGGTGCTTATAAAACGTGAAATTGTGACCCTTGCCGAAGTCGTACCTTCTGCATTAGAACAACCGCATTAACTGGAAACTTTCTACAACAAAGCTGAAGAGGACAATGAAACAAATAATTGTTCCTCTTAGGTTTGATTCAAAGGTGTTTGTAAAGGTGGCCAACAGTCACTTTAAGTCAGAACTCCACATCGGGACCATTACGCTAAAAATCTGGTAACTTGAAGTTTGAGACTTTTGGATAGAGAATTGGCCAAAAGGGATTTGGTAAAAACTCTGAATACGAATGCTCGAGATCCCCTTTTTGGTTTCCTTTCAAAAGCTAACCTCAACCTGTTCACATTAGAAAGGGAATGATAAAGAGTTGTGTCACACGTGGTGATGGGATCGTTTTCGGTACACTTTCTCGAACAAGGAAATACGATCGCACTATGACCATACCAAGCTTTTTAGATACTTGAATTAACACATGCCTTATTCTTTCTGCTACAGATGTCACAGCCCTTCGACTTATGCCCTAACCACCAAGAATCCACGAAAGCTAAAACGACACTACCTCGAGACCCTAAGAAGAGAAAAATGGGAGAATCTTCCACTGAGGCAGCCTCGATTCAACACCTGCGACCCGGAATGGTTCTATTAAAAGGATTTGTCAAGCCTGAAGATCAAATCGGGATGGTTAGTATGTGTCGACAACTGGGTAAAGGCCCAGGAGGATTTTATAGGCCAAGCCTCAAGAATGGTGCCAAGCTGAATTTGTGGATGATGTCTCTGGGAAAGAACTGGGATCCGACGGCACGCTCGTATGGACCCACACGTCCATTCGATGGAGCACAAGCCCCAACAATACCAGACGCTTTCAAGATGATTGCTCAAACTGCGAACTCCACTGCAGTCGAGTTTTCTCAGATTAACCCGGACATATGCATCGTCAACTACTACACCAACTCCGGGAAGCTCGGACTTCACCAAGACAGGGACGAGTCAGAGAGTAGCCTTAGCAAAGGTTTACCTTTCATATCCATCTCCATAGGAGACACCGCTGAGTTCTTGTTCGGCGACACGAGAGACAAAGACCAAGCGACCAAGATCAACCTCGAATCTGGTGACGTTCTCATACTCGGTGGAAAATCAAGACTATTGTTTCATGGCATTTCCCACGTGAAGGCCCACACTGCACCAAGTTGGTTGAAAGAAGAAACGGGCCTTCGTCCTGGACGCATCAATCTTACGTTTAGGCAGTATTAGCTAGATACTAGTTGGTGTGCTAGCAGTCATCGCAGACTTTTGTAATGAGAGGAGGTTGACTCTCATAACTCTTGAGTTCCCATGTATCCAGCCCCTTGCAGTCGGCATGTGTCCAACCCTCATGTTTAATGTATCTCTGTTTTCAATGGAGCATTTCAAACTCTTGTAGCTCTCACGCTTCATGTTCTGGTCATTCAGGCACTTCAATTTTTGTAATCCATGACACTTTAGTTATGATTACCCTGTTTTCCGATTCAAATAAATCCGATAAATTATACCTTTGAAAACATTGTGCTATGGCATGTAAGACTCCTTGTTCATGTCTTTCTATAACCTTGTGTATTCGCATATCCTCTGAGGTTGGATGGAAATACCGCTCTTGACGGGGTGTTTACCCGAGCAGTCTATGGTGCCGCGACGGAACCTAGGGTCCCGTGTGTACGGCCGTCACTCGGTTCCACTAGGGGCGCGCTGGTATCAAGACATGCAAAGGCATGACACCGCCGAAATTGTGGAACATTCCGATCCAACTCTTAACGCCTTGTTGACCTCTATCCCTCTAATTCGTGGAAATAATTCACTCTATTTCCACTGCTGTCTAGTATCGTTTCTTTGCTTTGTTTCACCTTGCCTTTCTTGATCTGTGGGAAAAATCCGTCTCAATCCCCGTATCGTTCACACCTTTGCCTCGCCTTGTTGAGTCATGTTCTTCTCGATCAGCGGAGACGGATCGACTCTATGGTTCCACTCGTCCACATCTTTCTCGGACTCCTCTATGCTTACCTTGATCAGCTTTAACGACCGTATCTGTGGGAATGCTTGGTTCCATTTCCACTGTTTTGCTACATCATTCCATGGCTTTCTTCCAATTTGCCTCGCTTGATTTGTGGGAAGCAATCAACTCTGTTTCCACCACTCTATCTTATGATTTCTTCCTTCATATATGTTGAATCTTATCTCCTAAAGAACTTCAGCATCATCCACTGCACTAAGCTTTTGTTCTCGGCTAATGCTTTCATCGCATTGTCCTTTTCAAGAATTGCTTCATTCTTCTTTTGAAGTTATCCTCAAGGTTGGGCTCACTAACCTTGGTGATCTGTTAGTAAGCATAAGCCCTCTGCCTGTGCTTTTCTTGGTCAGTCTTGATCAATTATATGAAATCATACAAACCACCACCTTATCTAGGTGAATATGTCCTATCCTCTTTCCACGGCATCTTTCTCGAAACGATGAGTAGAATGTGCTATGTATCACCACATCTTACTCTTTGAAGAATGTTCGGATTTAATGTCTTATATGTGTACACAGTCCCTATCAAATGAAATGAATGTGTCTCTCAAAAGCACATCCATTGATAACCCTTTGAATCCCAAGAGCCTTCGTGGTTCGGTCCTCCGATTGTGTACCCCTTGCTTCTAATTGTTCTAAGACCTATATATTCATCACGTTTATAAATCTTGGTGTCAAAGTCAGGGGGTAATCCTGTTCCATTATTCGAGTAAAGCACTGCCGTTTTCACATTGGCCACACCGTCTTTGCGGTTTGTTCATTCGCTCTCATATAAACCACGACTTGCCGAGCACCTGGGAAGGACCACCTTGGACGTATTCAAAAGCTTTGTAACTAACTTGTGTTAAAGAGGCACTAACCATTCACGAGCCAGTTAACGAAGCAAATTGATGAAGGAGTAAGTGTTACTATGCGTGACAGAAGCACCCGAACAACGAGGCCAAAACCTTTTACATTGCGCGGTAAGCCCTAGAACCCCGCTTCCTCCAAATCTCGGGACGAGATTTCTTTAAGGGGGGTGGGTTGTGATGCCCCTGGCATCTCAAAAGCCTTAACACACGGTTAGATGAAAGCTAACGATGGATTAAGGCTTAATCATGCTTAGTGATTAACAGGAAACACGTGGAGGAGCCACTAAATCAAAATTTTCTACACAAGATACAAGACCACACATTTCGTGGTTGAATAAGTCAACACTCACATACTTTTGAGCTCAACATCCAATGCCAACCCTCGGATGAGAAAGTAACTCTGGACCTTTCTATTTGACCATGTCTAAGAATCTAAAGACGAGAGGTTTAAAAGATCAAACCCAAAGTTTCTTGATAAGTGCCAGTTGTGAATCGTGAGCAAACTTGAGCCCTAATAAAGCTTTCAAATTCATTAAGTACCCGAGCTCAACTCCGTTGACAAACTTGTTGTACAGGCTCTGGACTATCCTATTGCTACACTGAGCTGGGATCAAAGCTATCGTCTAATCACTCAAATTTTCACCCAAATATCCCATGGAAACAACTAGATCAACCCACACTTAGAATTTTCACAAGTATGGATTTTTAGCTCTTCCCTAAGTTGATTCTGAAATTACTTTTGAATTCACTATACAACTTCAAAATCTTCCTTTCTATGAAGTGGAATTAAACTTATCACCTTTCAAATGCACCTATTGTGGAAGTGATTGGACTTCATTTGATACCCCAAAAGTTTGAAACAAGAAAGTCTCTCCACAAAGTGAAATTTCTGTTTTAATAAACCATGGAACATAATTGTGTCTATAATTCAAAATATGTGGGGTTTCGGACCAAAGTCATATTACCAAACTTTTAGGTCATAAACTGGAGAACAACTTTGGTAATTAGAGCTTGATCATATATTGAGCTTTAATTGGAGTTTGGGGTCATTTTATACCAGCACAGAAAACCGGTTCAAATTAGGGCTGATTTGAAATTCCAAATTTACTCTAACCTACAGCCACTTTCATGCAAAGCTCAAATTAGAGAAGTTGTAAGTTTTAAAATTCTAAACAAACTTTTCAAAAGACACCTTGGGAGATAATGTCCATAAATAGGACTTTTGGAATTTTCAAATAAATGGGGTTTGTGGGCCAAATTAAACTTGAGAGCTAAATTCAAATGAATTTCATATTTTCATACCGAATTTGAAATCATGCCTATTGACAAAGTTGTAGAGTTCACAGAGTAGAACATTTCATTCAATTGGAGTTTTTCCAAATTCGGCCTCTAAATTGGTCTAAATGGCGATTTTCAACACAAGAGAAAACACATTTTTCTATTTTCTTTTTCCTCCTTTTTCCCGGTCAATGACAGGTGGGCCCCACGCCCCCGGCCGCCACCGTGTCCGGGCCGATGGCGACCACGCGGCCGGCGACGGCCGGGCAGCGCCGCGCGCCCACGGATCGCGCCCGCGCCCCGGCTTCTGAACTTGGACGCCAACGCGTCCTCGTTCTCCACTCGCCCGCACCCTCACCCTCGCTCCCTGCCTCTGCTGCGCCCCCGCCGCGCGACCGGAGCAAGCCGCCATGGCCGAGCTCAGTTGAGCTCACGCCACCGCCCCTGTAGGCCTCCGCTAGCCCAGCCACCACCTCCACCACAACTGCCTCGAGCCCCTCCGTCGATCCCCCGAGGTTCCAGAGCCGGCCCTGCCCCTAGGACCTTCCGCGAGTGAGCACGCCGAGGCCACTCGCCGTGGTCCAGCTCTCGGCGAGCTCACTGCGCTGGTCGCCTTGGGCCGCCTCCCCTTCGCCCAATGCGCGCCCCGGCGCCGCCACACCTCCCTCCGCCAAAATCCCAGGTTCTCGTCCCCCGCCGTCGCCTCCTCCACCCGCTCCGCGTACGCCGCCGCTCGCCGAGCGCGCTCGTCCATGCCTCGCCGTGGAGGGCCACCGCCGGGCCGTCTCTGCGCCAATAGACCGCCTCCGCTGCATTCCCCATCTCCCCGCGCAACCGGCGCGCCACCCCGTGGCCTTTCCCCTCGCCGGAGCCGGCGGATCGAGGCGCGCCGGCACACTCCGCGCGCCAACACGCCGCTAGTTCACCGCCGCCGTCCCGCTTCTACAAGCCCCCTCACGCAAAGAGACTAAGGGGGAGAGTTTCCCCGTCGCCATAGGGACCGACCGCCATCCCCTCGGCTCCAAGTCCCCGCCTCTACGCCCGGATTCACGCCGCCCACGCCACCGGCCGCGCGCCTCCTCTCCCCTGTCCAGAGGTAGAAGAAGGAGGGGGTTTTCCCCAAAACCCCCTCGCCTTTTAGATAATTGCGCGCTCTGTTTTAAGTACTATTCACCGAGTCTATACAATCTTCTGTGCAGGCCCCTGGAGGTTATGGTTATTTACGTTCGGGTCCTTAGTCTGAGTAATTTTCCATTTAAATGCATTTAAATTGGCTATGAACTTTGGAAAATCATATAAAAGCACAGAAAAATCCAAAATGGACAAACTCAGTTGCGTTGGACTCCTCTTGAGTAGATCTACATGATAGGTATGATGTAGAAGTGTGAAATGTCTGTTTTGCCCTTGGTTTGTTGCATGCATGATTAATTAGGATAAAAGTCAAAAGTGGACTAAATGAACTCTAAAGGCTATGAAATTTGGACAGTAGCCTTCTTGTGGCATTGTAGCACCATGTGAATTTTTGTAGCCCTAGCACTTGCTGATTAATTACCCTTTTGCCATTTACATGTGTTATGTGCATTTATTTAACCCAGGAGTTGGAGGCTACATAAAATATGCTCAAATGGATGAACTATAATTTCTGGGCACTCCTTATAATAAATGTAACTCACTGTGTAAGTTTGAGCTCTTGCATGTTAAGTTTGATTTTGGTTTTGAAAATGACAAGTGCTAAGGTGATTAAATCAATAAAACGTAAAAGTGCTATTTACTGTACCCTAAAAACTCCACCAAAATTCCTATAGCTATATTCCTATGCAGGTATACTTATGCAGGTTATTCATGCTTTGTGGATGCTGTTTCATGAAAGAAGTATAAGTAGTCACTTAAGTAGGGCCAAAAGTGAAGGTAATAGGAATGGAAAGCAACGTATTCATATGCACCGGAGATTGCTCTTATAAACTTCCTTTAATAGAATTGAGTCTGCGGTGTCAAAATGAACCTCGTAAAATATTTGATTCTATAATACTCCACATGCATGTTTGATCCTCCTATGACAAGGATTGTAGATCTTTAATTATAAAAAAGTATTGCACTATTGATGTGGATTCATTAACTCGATTAAGTCAAGGTATATAACTTGTTTACTTATATGCTTGATGTATAGTGAATGGGATAAAATTAACTTGGAAGTAGAAGTCTATCATGTACTCCGGTCCGTATGCTTAGCTTGTATACTTAACTTGCTGAGATAGATTAAACAACAACATACTCCATTCATGTACCCTAGTAATCCACTATATATGTAATCATATACTTGTGCGATGTTTTGCTCGCACATGAAATGATAAAGAACCGATTAAATTGATAACTTGATCGTGTAATAATTTATGTATTGCACTATTTATATCTAATTGCATGAGTGTATCCTAGGTTTATACCCACGAGAGTAATCCTGTTTGAGTAGTCAATGGTTCCCCTTTCGGCCTAACCACGAAACGATTTTCTAAGTGTGTGCTTGTCATTCATGCATCACAACTCACTGCATCACGCATGTCATTCATATAGTGGCGCTCCTTACAGATACGTGATCAAGAAACGAGTGCGTGGAACTACTTCAACCAACGGTGATCCAAAAGACCAACTAAGACCCACTCACGACCTGGAGGGCCCATCAGTCGTGTTTGGACGGAGGAGTTGTCCAAGGGATCAAGGGGTTGCCTGGGGCAAAGCCTCACAACCCGGCAAACTAACAGTAGCTTAGTTTGTTGGTTCTATTGAAGTGAATCAAAGGTAGGCAGGACCATACTATACCCAGCAAACATCTTATGTAGTGATGATTAGGCATATGCATTAGGAGTTGTTTGAAGCCAACTGCATTAGACTTCCTGGCCGCCCTGGCCCTAGCACCTATACATAGAATTCGTAGGACGAGTGCCTAGAATTGCTAAGTACGAGCAGATACGAGTGAATGGAGTCACTCGTCACGTAGGTGATTTTACAAACCTCAGAAATCTTACTATGATACAATTTATAATTATTATTGCTGATGTTAAATAGAGACCGGGCGGAGTTATGGGAATACTATAAGAAAAATGATGATGTGGCAAGGTATGGTGGACTCCGCCTGAGTCGTTTAAGGCCCGTCCGCTGTTCGCCTGCTGGTTGGCATACCATTGCTAAAGTGCTTACCCGGTTAATGGGGCCGGTGAAACCTTACTTGTGCCATCCGGAGAACAGAAACACGTTCCTACCCACTGGTTAAGAGGAAGGTGGCCCGGGGGAGCTTGGTACTCATGGCGGGGAGTCCGAGATGTCGGCAGGCTCGTCATGGGGGCACAACCCGGGAGTCAGGTGGGAGTGAATCGAACTTGGGATGGGACAGGTGGAGGAGGGGGACTATATGTGGGAAAGCCGTCGTGTGAGTAAGCATATGGGCCCCTGGCATTTTTAGTTATTCCCAGGAATTAACAAATCGATTCGAATCGCTGATGCTCACCAGGTGTGAGAATGCCAGATATCGCACACGGGCAACGTAGTAATAACTGTAACATGCTGTTTACTAAGTCACACCTTTTTATACAACATGCTTGGATGTGTATGATCCGTCACATTATTCAGGGTGTCGCCCATCCACTGCTAGGAGGTTGATGGACTTGGGAGATGCTTAGAGGTCGAGGGAGGGCTGACCCGACGTACCGTGGTATCGCTCCTGAGACGGCTACTCCCAAGGGGTGGGATGGAGGCGCTGTGAATCTTGGGACGGGACATGTATTCATGTTTTACTTTTTGCAAGTACTTACTTTATGATATAAATGATCTTCATGAATAATGAATAGCAGCTGTCAAATCTTGCTATCTTATGATTTGGTTTAAGAATCAACAGCTAAGGATCCACTTGATTAGTAAGCATGCTTTGCGTCAGCCGCAAGCCCCGTCCATTAAGTCCTACTGAGTAATTAGTACTCAGGGTTTGCCCCCACTTTTGGATTACAGGTGCTGTCGACATCCGGACAACTGTGCTGGAGGTGGTAGTACCGGTGGGCTCGGTTCTACACGCCTTGTTCATCTCTTCATGAAGGCTACTTAAGTATATTGTTTCCGCTGCGAGATTTTGAAAACGCTTCCGCTTTATATATATACTCCGAATTCGCTTCCGCTATATTAGAACATGTATTTGATTTCATACAATTGAGTTGTAAATTAAATCTCTTATTCTCTACTTCAACTGTTTGTGATGATGTAATCTGTTGTGGCTCTTTCGAGGGCTGAATGTGTGTGATTTCGGTATCCTCGGGCGATGGTTACATCGAGTGCCCTTTGGGTATCTCGACGGACTACCGGGTTTAGTCTAGCCTAAGTGCACTGCGAGCCAGAGGTGGCAGGTGTGCTTAGCCTGGATTAAGCAGGGCGGTTCCGCCACAGCGGCCGGTGGAGCAGAGGCGGTGCCGCGACGACGTTAGCCTGGGCGTAAGCAGAGGCAAGATGTTGCTGTGCTGTGTGACGGTGTGGCGGCGAAGGTGCCACCGATCGATCGGGCCGAGGAAGCAGCGCAATGGAGGCGAGCCAGTGAGGGACGGAGCAGCAAGGGGCGGCGACAACGCTAGCAGAGCGCGGGTGGGGGAGCAGAGCCGGCGCGGCAAGATGCTTGCAGAGCGCCGTGGCGCGCAACGGCGGAGAAGCTGGAGGTGGCGTGCGAGGCGGCTTGAGGAGGGCGACGCAGCATGGCGATAGAGCTCCAACTGGCGGCGGAGGCGGAGAGGTAGGAGGCGAGGCGAAGCGGTTTATCAGGAGGAAAGCACGACGAAACTTGATGGACGATACCCTTAGCTGTGTTTGGTTCATGTGATAATAAAAAGGGATAGGATGGGATGATCCTACTTTTATAGGTGTTTGGTTGGAAAATATGGAGGATGTGTAGTAGAATATTCCCTACAGATCCGGGATGTCCCTATCCCTCCGAAACGAGCGGACAAGGACGTCCTTCTTCTTTGCGCGTGTGTGGGCGAGCGGTGGCCAGTGGGTCGCGAGCGGCAAGCGGCGTCGGGGACAAGCAACGACCGACGGCGGGGTGAGCGACGGGTGGCAGACGCGCTGGGGCGAGCAATGGCCAGCGACGAGCGGTGGCGGCTAGGCAGTGACGCGTGGGGGTGAGCGAGCGACTGCCAGCGGGGGCGAGCAACACTCAGGGTCGGCTAGCGATGACCGGAGGGGCCCAGCGACATGCGAAGGTGGGCTATGGCTGGCGGCGGCACGCGGGAGCGAGCATGCCTGTGTAGGCAAGCGGTGACAGGAGATGTAGGCATGGGCGAGCTGCGCACGGAGCGTGGGCGAGCAGCGGCGAAGTGAGAGGGGGTGTGACAGAAACGCGAGGCGACCGGTGGAGAGCGGGGCGATCGACGAAGCGGGGTCGGAGCAGCGCGAGGTGTTGCAGTCACGTGGTGCGGAGAGGTGGGAGCTGGAGAAGGAAGAAGATAATAGAGACTGACGGCTTGGTCCCACATGTGGGGTTGTTCATCCTACTTTACGTGTGTCTAAACCAAACAAAAAACAAGGATGGTTCCATTCCACTCAACCAAACACAGAACATGATCATCCCATCCAAAAAAAACTGGGATAGAACTATCCTATCTCAACATGTCTCCAAACCAAACATACGCTTACGTACTTAATAAGTTGCAGAGATTAACAGTCTATTTCGTCTGTGCCGTGTCTCGGTCCGGGAACAATCTAAATCTACGTGAGCCTTGGTCACTGTTTGGTATGTGTTGTGGAGGCACGTCATCCATCATCGAATCATCCTTCGTAGCACGATTAGTAGGCCAATCTGCGGATCGGACGATGCTATCCTTCTTCACGTCGGTTCAATCCATGCAGGATGGGGCTAACCATCAAACCAAACAAGCTGAGTCCTACATTTAATAACACTAGTTTGGCTCCTCATGTTGCTCAATGCAGGGCCCTGTCCCCCGCCCCGACCCATTTGAATGTGCACAGATTTTTAGTCCTATTTGGATCAGCAAATTTCAGCTGAAAACTAGTCACTAAAAATTAGCTTCACCCAACCAATTAATGGGTGCTAATAGGTTGCACACCTGTTAGCTGCTTTATTAGCTATATAAGTCTGTTAGGATAAAATGCATCTAATTTTTGGTAACTAATAAGTAATAATTAGTTTGGTGTATTCAAACACCATTTTCTTCTTCCCTACTTTTTGGTGTCATTAGCATTGATGTATATTCTTCTTCTCTTCTTCTTGGTGTCATTAGCATCAATGTATAACTGTGCACAGGCTCAACACCGGAGGTTGTAAGAGTCCCAAACCATTGTTTGTGTGTAAAGTATTTTTGGAGCTTTTATAGAATATCATGGTTTTGCAAAATACTTTGGTTTCAGAGAGCTATGAAGTGTTAACTTGTAGTTTTAAAAACCATGATATTGCTAAAACTAAAATCTTTATGGAGTTTTAGAAACTCCACCCTAGACTTCTTGTTTCTAAACCATGGTTTTGTGGATCTCTTGGTACTAAAATTATAGTTTTATGATATCACAATTTTCTAGTACACAACATCATGCTGCTTTTCTGCTGTCGGATTTCACCTAATAAATAATGAGACAACGTCTCCAATGGGCGGGTTTCTCCAGAATAAGTGCTGCTCTCTCGTTCTAAATTATAGGTCGTTTGACCTTTTGATATCAAGTTTGACTCACTTGTCTTAACTCACTTGTCTTAAAGTGTTTTTTTATAACATAAGTGTTTCTCATAACACTCAACTTGTACACAGAGAAAAAAAAAAGACAAATCTTATTAGAGAGTAGACTGATCAACTAAAATTGCTGCAGGGGTAACACGAACCAAAATACTTTAGGGGGGCAATGTGAACAATGTCCATAGTTAGAGGAAGTAATTTAGATTTTTTTCTGTAATCTTTTACTTCTTAGCAGGCCATACATAATAAAATGAACGGCATATTAAGCCGACATTTATATGTCCACTACTTATGTCCAGTACTTGCAACATAATTTGTTGCAACAGCACATTAAGCCAACATTTCTGTTGTTACTTGATCACAACTGAATGCACAACATATACTATCATAAAACAAGAAGACAGATAAATCAATGCATACATGATTGAGTCCTTTGAAGAGTATCACTATCGCAAGTCATCTACATCAATTAGAACACAAGTTTTATTTGATGCCTCCTTGTCTTTGGCACCGGCTGCTGCTTCTCCGGTGGGTAATCGTGGCTGTGCTTGCAGACGTTGGAGGGCCCTTTTGCACGCTGTGTTTAGCAGGCCGGTGACATGGGCTCAAGGTGAATTCCTAAATGGGCTTGTTCCAACGTCACCCTGCACACTACTACATGTTTGCACGCTGGCTTTGCACACAATGGCTGTGAATGTGCACAGAGTGACAACGTACGCGTGCGTCGTACAGCTTGCCCGGTGCCGATCGAGCAGGGAAATTGTATACAGCACTATAGGAGTAGCATTTTACCTAAAACTGTCTTCGCGAATCTTCCATCGGAAGCCCCCATCCCTGACACCGCTTGTTCGGTTGTTCCTATAATTACGACCGTGCCTTGCAACAATAATCTACATCGTAAAAGAGCGAGTTTTTTAAAAAAAAATTTATCTACAAAGGCACAGGTATACCCCTCACGCTGACCCCACTGCGCAGTTTGGAAAATGGTGGAAAGGGATGGAATGGCCCAAAACCCATAGATGCAAAATGTTTCATATACTTTCTCTCCTTATTTCTCACCTCATTTTATATCTATACCCACATGTTACTTTCTTTCTCTTGGCTTTAATGAGAAAGAAATCACGCTAATCAATTAGCACTCCTTCTTTTTAATTAGATTTTCCTTTTTTTTTTCTATTGTCTGTTTAATTATCTCACAACACGTGCATGTTGCACGTACATCTATGCTAATCTCCCCAAAAGCCAAACTGCCAAAATCTTCTCATGTCGGGCAAGACCAAATCAGAAAGGGTCCACCAACCCCACCACGCTCCCGCTCTCGCCATCCCGTACGCCCACTCGCTTGCAACTCGAGCCGCGAAGCGAAGCGAACCCACCCCGAGCGGAGCGGCCATGGCGTCGGTGGGTCATGCTACGGTCTAGGGCCGGCTTTGACCCTGATGAGGACCTCTGGCGGAGAAGGGCGTCGGCATCTACATGAATCTCTGGATGGCGCCGCGAGTCTCCCTCTTCACCGTGGAACCATGGTGCCTCCACCGCAGCGCCACCTCCACCCACTCCTACATGGACCCCCGCCTCCTCGCGACGGCCCCCTCTGCTATTCTCGTCAGCGCCTTCGTCTCAGACGAAGAACTCTTCCTAGTGCGGGAGTTCGTGGAGACTCCGACCGGGGACCCATGGCGCCGCCGGTTTGTTGCCACTTGCCAACTCCATCGAGTCACTCCCACCGTGCACCATGTCGTCCAGTCGCCACGCCATCACCGTTGGCACGGTCGGCCTCACCACCAGTCCGCTTGGCAGCTATATGATAGCCGAGCTCCAGGCCACCTGGTGCATGGCCAGCGCCAAGCTCTCGTCTGCCTGACCTCGGGCTCTGGACACGTCGGCGACAACCAGTGGTTCGGGAAGGACCTCATCTACCCCTTGTCATGGAACCTACAGCGGTTATGGTCTTGTAATGGTGTGATAGCCCACAACAACAAGCTCTGGTGGTTCGACCGCTCATGGGGGCTCCTCAGCTGCGACCCCATCGTCGCTCAGCCTGTCCTCAGGTTCCATCATCTTCCTCATGGGATGCTTTCCCTATGAGATCTGGGATTCACTCCCCCTCAGCACCTCCCGCTGCATCTGTGTCAGTGACCACAGCATGCAGTGCGTGGCTATGTCGAGTCAGCTTCTTCTTGTTCTCCGGATTGAAGGTCACCATGTGGACGCGGATCCCCGGCCCCAACGCTGACGATGATACTTACGAGATGAGCTTCGCGCAGATCTAGAACAACTCAAGCTACAGGCGAATCAACCTGCCGCCCCAAATCCCACGAATCATAGTTGTCAGCCCTAAGAACCCCAATGTGATCTTATTTCTTCTCGAGACGAGCCTCTTTGCATTGGGGTCGATGTACCTTCACATCAGGTCATGCACTTCATCGAGAAGTGGAATAAGCTGGTCTCGAACTAGGATTCCGTGCTCCCCTGGGACCTGCCTGCCTCCATTTCGAACGGTAACCTTTCTTACTAATGCTGTTGTGTGCATGTTAGCTTCTGCTTCGTGTGTGGTTCAATTTTGATATCATGTTGATGATTTGTTGTGTTTCGGATAATTTTCTGCCCCTAGTAGTTTGTAGTTCTGGCCAGCTATAAGAATCCGGCAATTTGCCCTTGTTAATTGGTTGGATAAATCTCTACAAAGATGTTATAATGGAATTTACTTTGGGTTTAATCCATATGAGGTTGCCGAATATTGTTCGTGTTCTGTCCAGGCACAAAAAGGTAAAAACAGAGGCCATTCTATAATAGATGGCCATCTAGTTTCGGATCCTGAACTCCTGATCCCCATGATAATTAAGACATGAAGTTTTTGTTTACCATTTTTATCCACTTAAAATTGAATCATCTGTCAATAGTCAGATTTGCATAGTGCCTTAGCTGAACACTTTTGTTGTGAAAATGTTTGCACATGAATAAACTGTTTCTCTGTTTTCCAGACAATAACATCTGAAAAATATATGTCACGTAAGTGTTGGTGTTAGCCATGTAACTGATGCATTCATATTGTGCTTGGATTCGGATGCATCTATGTGCATGATCATGGATTCAGATTTGTTTATTACTATTGTAGCTGTAGTGCTGGACTAGCCATTTACAAGTTGCAATGTAGTTTCCTGTCAGCATAGTGTTGTCAATGCAATCAATGTTAGTAACAACTACCTATAAGTATTTTGCAGTTTGAAATCATAATATATTGTCTATAGGGAATCTATTGGCAAATTGATTGTTCATGCTGATAGTTACTATCAAGGACAGAAGAATTATAGTCTGATAGAAACCATCTAATGTGTGTAATATATGTGATGGAAGTCAAAAGAACCAGCAGATGTCTGAAGAGTGCAATTGTTCATTATGTACATATCTTCCATAACTTTGTGCTTGCATCAAACTGGCAAAGTACATTTCCAGTTCCTGTCATCGACACATGCTGCAATTTAATCTCACTCGTCATGATCTCTATGCTCTTAGCATCTGCTTCTGTATCCTAACATTAGCACTGCTTATCTGTTCCTGCTCCAGAACAACAAGAATCATCGTCAACAACAAACTCCCAGGGCGAGCAAATGACATGCAGGATATGAAACAAGTTTAAGAGCAAACATTGTCGATGGTAAGCATATTTTTCTGTTTCGTAAACATGATTCTGCATTATTTCCCAGCAGCTTGTACAAGAATTTTCCTTCTATCTGGTTAACATATTCCTCTTATTTGTGCATGACTCCAGGTTATCAAGGTGCAGAAACCGGTATCCTGTTAAATGCATAGTGCTTGGACTTCTGAGAATGAGATTTTGATCATTTTTCACTATTGGTCTAAGATAGGAACTGCACCAAGATTTAGATAATGGTTACTCTTGCATTGTTCTTGAGATGTATACATGTTTGTTTGAGATGTAAACATAGGACTTAACATGCGACTTGATGGTTGAGATCCTTCATCCTTACCACATGAATTTGGTTTCCATCATCTGTTATTTTTTTTTCAAAAGTATTCTCGTGCATCTAGAGCCATGTTCCATTGTGTTATTGTTTGCTACTACTCCACTACTCACGGAGGCACAGATGCATGTTTCTTTTTCCTTTTTAGGTTTATTACATTACTAGTATCTGGCGTGCACCAATGCACGCAGTACTATCGTGCAAGATGGTTATTTGGATAACCAGAAAGAAAATATTCATCGCAAGGATAAAAATAGATATGTTTGCAACACATTATATTTACATTATACATGATCCCTTGTAACTGACCAACATTCATATATAATGTTGAATTGGATAATTGAAGGAAAAAAGGAGGGAAATGTCATGTGGTGCAGAATGGTATTAGCGTTATGACGTAGGTGGGTAGTATTTGTCATGTGCACGCGGAAGAGGATGGGTCTCATTGTAGTTTTCTCCTAATTTTTGATGGATGCCTCGAAAGCTGAAATGGAGTAGATATTATGTAACTGTCTAGTTTATATGAGCTAATAATTTAAAAATGGTATACCATGGAAGCCTATTGTTGTGTGAACGGTTGTAAAAGTAAAGCTACTTCAATTAAAGAAAAAAACACACCATCTAAGATATGATCTATAAAGTACTCCATCCGTTTCAAATTATAAGAGGTTCTGTATCTCTACTAAATTCATTCATTATTACGTTTGTATGTTCAATATGTATCTAAATTTATCAAAATTTTTATTAATATGTGTGCTTAACATACGACTCTTGTCAGGAAAATTGGCCCTAAGCCTTGTTGTCGGTGTGCTTAGTATGATTTTGGTTGCTCAATGACAATAATGACCATTTAAGGCTAATGTGTTAGCTATTGTGTTGGTACATATGTGTTTTTCTATCAAACTGTTTGTCGCTAAAACTCTTATCTGTTGGCATATCTTGTGTTGGCCGCTAAAAAGAAGTCAAACGGTAAAGATCGTTTTATCATCAGACTATCGGTTGGCAAAAAGTGCATCCGTCGGTATACCCCTTTGCCAGCTAGACTTGCCCTGGCTGATAGGGTCTGTCGGCAAAAAGCTTTACCATCTGATAGGAATTAGGATGTTGTTGCAACGAGATTTGGGATACCAAATCCTCCATTGATGTTGTGCCATGGTGTAGTGCGTATTTCTTTAAGTCCTAGGCATGCAAGTGATTGACTTGGGATACAACCACCTCATATGAGTCATCAAAGGGTACAAGAAGGCCTACTTTACCTATTTGGAATGCTTCTATATTATATTGAGTTATATGTTCCAGCAATGAGATGGTTGTTCGGGTTATGTCTTATGCAATTATAGGGATTGAGAAGCGTGGCTTATATTAAGAGGGGAAATGGATTAATTAGGTTTCTATAATGGCTTTTCTAACCTATAGCTCTATTCTATTTTACTAGAAAACTTAGAACGTACTGTCATACAAAGTGAAGCTACAGTTTTCCAACATGTCCGCATATTTCATCATAATTGTCAATATATATGATGTTACGTTCGTACAATTGATTCTAGTGTTTTCTACTTTGTGTATTGATAAATTATTCAATGTGAACATTATTGTTTGACCGACCATCGTTTTGTTTGTTTTCTTTTTCTTAGTCTCTTACCCGTTTCTTCGTTCAAAAGATATCATAATAGGGGGACTTAGACAAAAGACAATAAAGTTGTAAAAATAACAATTTAATTTTTTAAGTGAGCCGCAACATGTCTTTCTGTCTTATTTGATACTCCTCATTTTCCATATTGTAATACGATTTATCTTTATGATAACTCTTAAGCCAAAATATTAACCTCTACAATCAAATAAATGCACTAAAAATACAAATTTTATAGTGGAGTTTATAAAACTAACTTGATCTTATAGATGTTAGCACCCTTTTCTAAAAAAAAATAACAAAGTTGTAGAAGTTTGACTTAGAAAAAAAAACTAAAGTGAACTATATTTTGAGTGGGTGAAGTGTATAAAAACTATTTTCAAGAATCAAATCACACTACTCCACTTATAAAACGTCGTGGTCATGTTTGGATACCATAAAAATTATGATAATCTAGATATCTAAGTAGCTAGAATCTGAAATATAAAATAAAATAGCACATCCTACATCAATGCAAAAAACAATATACTTTTCTTTAAAAAATATGCGTACATAACTTAATATGTCATCTTATAAAAAAGCTCTAAAAGAAAACAAATATAAGAATCCTTTGACGAATGGTATTGTTCAGGGCCAATAGAAAAGGTATATATGCTAACTAAATTCAAAAACGATTAAATTGAAACAAAGAAAATATCAAGAAAAAACTGTCTACCCATGCTACATGGGTGGGCCACATTGCTAGTTTCTGCTCGTGTAGAATAGAGGGTTATGAGCTCACAGAAGCAACGAACGTTTCCATGTGATGATGGCGACAATTACTAGTATTCAAACGCTTTGTGTTGTTTACAAGGACACTAATTTGGCCGTAGATACAACAGGAAATAAAAATACGATCGAGAATGGGGAATATCGTATGCACCGCCTCATATAGGGGTCTTAGTACTATGGAGAACGCGGCATTTGATCCTAGCTACCAGTCTTTGACTCTTTGCTCGTATCCTCCTTTGTACAGCTCGTCGGTGAATACAAGTCTAGACGTGCATATATTAGTTTCACCCATCCTCTCCTCTTTTTGTACAGCTCTTCATTTTCAATGGCCTCTCGTCTGCTTGTTTGTATCATCTTGTGCTCCTACTACCACGTCGCTCATGGAGGCGACAAGCACGCTTTTGTTGCGGTGCCAACAACCAGGTCTTCTGAGCCAGGATCAGCATGCTCCACATCGAGAGGTACACGAACACGACCCAAATGATGTCTCTGGTTTGAACTGTGTAGCTCTCTGTACAGTACAAAACAAGCAATCCCATGCATATGATTTTTCAGTGAAGCTGGAGCCGGGCAGGGCCACCGTGTCCGTGCCGCTGGTGCACCGTCACGGGCCTTGCGCGCCGTCGTCGCACACCACTGACCAGCCATCCTTCACCGAGAGACTCGGCCGAAGCCGCGCCCGTGCGAAGCACATCTTGAGCAGAGCGTCCAAGGCGGGCATGGCCGGTTCGCGGGACGTTGCCAGCAGCGTGACCATCCCGACCCACCTGGGCGGCTCCGTGGACTCGCTGGAGTACGTGGTCACCGTGGGCCTAGGCACGCCGGCAGTGCCGCAGGTCCTCCTCATGGACACCGGCAGCGACCTGTCGTGGGTGCAGTGCGCGCCGTGCAACTCCACGGCGTGCTACCCACAGAAGGGCCCCCTGTTCGACCCGCGCAAGTCCTCCACGTACGCTCCCGTCCCCTGCCACACCGAGGCGTGCAAGAACCTCACCGGCGACCAGTACGGCAACGGGTGCACGAGCGGCGGCGCCCAGTGCGGGTACGCCATCACGTACGGAGACGGCTCCCAGACAACGGGCGTGTACAGCGGCGAGACGCTGGCGCTGGCGCCTGGGGTCACCGTCAGGGGTTTCCATTTCGGCTGCGGCTACGACCAGACCGGTGCAAACGACAAGTATGACGGCCTCGTCGGCCTCGGAGGCGCGCCGGAGTCGCTCGTCGTGCAAACTTCCTCGGTCTACGGCGGCGCCTTCTCGTACTGCCTCCCGGCGCTGAACAGCGAGGCCGGGTTCCTCGCCCTCGGCGCGCCGAGCGCCGCCGCCAACACGTCGGGCTTCGTGTTCACGCCGATGAGCCGCATCCCCGAGGTTCCAACGTTTTACGTGGTGGAACTGACAGGCATCGCCGTCGGTGGGAAGCAGATCCACGTGCCGCCGTCGGCGTTCTCGGGGGGCATGATCCTAGACTCCGGCACCGTCGTCACGCAGCTCCAGCACACCGCGTACACCGCGCTGCAGGCAGCGTTCCGGAAGGCCATGGCGGCGTACCCACTGTTACCGAACGGCGACCTTGACACCTGCTACAACTTCACCGGCTACAGCAACGTCACCGTGCCGAGGGTTGCTCTCACGTTCAGTGGCGGCGCCACCGTCGACCTCGACGTGCCCGATGGGATTTTACTGCAGGATTGTCTCGCCGTCCAGGATTCTGGGCCAGACGACCAGCCCGGAATCATCGGCAACGTTAATCAGCGCACGCTCGAGGTACTCTACGACGCCGGCCGTGGTAGAGTCGGATTCCGGGCTGATGCCTGCTGAAGTACCTACTGGTGTTTCTGTGCTGCGTGGTTGTGGTTTTACATTTCCGTCCTTGATCTACGGCCAGTGTTTCCTTTAGTTTCCTTTTCTATTTCTATACACAGAAGGGTTCCCGATTTAAGCACATTGTGAGCTAGCTAATCTTGGAGGAAATCTAATGAGCACTCGTGTTTCATTGCCTCTCAGCACCCGATTTCTTGGCTGGCCCTCCTTAATTCTGCTCTGTGTTCACTAGTTTTTCAAGAAATCACCATGTGTTTGTTTTGGTGCCCGTGAGATGACCGCCTGCTTTCTTTTTGTTTTGTCTCTAATCCTGCCTCCGTCTAATGTATTTTAATCCTTTTTTGTATAATTTTTGCCTAAGGGTATTGTTACCGGTTAACATTTGTGTTGCGTCGTCCATAATGTATTCCTGGTGTATTTGATCATTTAGTTTGAAGTAAACCCTATGTTCATTGTTATTTTCAAACAATTTTTTATTCAACCTATAAGCTTTCCTCCCTCAACAGTAATTTTAGACATTTTCACAAAAAAGATTTCTATGTAAAATTCGTATGTTATAAAAAATATAATTAATTTAGGTATAGAAATCCTATGAAGCTCAACCTCTAAAAAATTCCAATCTCCAAATCAAGCCTAAGTATTCATTGGTCAACTTTAGTGGGTTTTTAATCTGAGTCACAAATCGGATTGTTATTGGCAAATGTATACAACAAGGTATATGAAAGGTGCTTATAGAAACGTTGTACTAAATTTCATATCGTTCGAATGTGGCCTAGGAATTCTAGTTCAAATCAGTTAATTAATTTTAAAACCATAGCATGTTTAGTAAGGATCGAAATCCTAGTAAAAAATTATTCAAAGCAAAGATGGATAAACTTCTTTTATCCTTCCTACTTCACCATGGGCCGAAACCATCCCACCCAGCCAATTTTTGCTCCACACCAATGACCACCACCAAGCCCAAAGCCGGCCCACACCCACTTGGCTTGCCACCCCCACCCAACGCACCCTAGCTTTAGGGTGGATTCGGTCCACTACATCTCCCATGTAGACCCACCTTGATGGTTTCTTTGGCTCACTAAACCACGTCCACCAACTTGCCTCTCTTACCTAACTGCCAATACATGCGCAACACGTTTTGTAGCCCATGCCATGGGCTTGCGCTCTTTCACCGGTTTCCGCTGCCACTATCCTTCGACTAGGATAAAAAAGTCAGCACCACTTCCTTTATTTTATATTGTTGGCCTCTCTACACACCAGTCGAACTCCGCTCACCCCATTCACCACTGCCAACCACAATGTTGACCACATCCTCCCTCACCACTGCACGCCATCATCGTTCGGCCATAGCTCACACTGCCACGACCCATGGCCAATGTCACTAGGATGAGCCAATGCCGCCACTAGCATAGCCTCCATCCCCATCCCTAGTCTTGCCACCATCTCCATGCACAGGTAATGGTGATCGCGCCATCTCACACAGTAACATCACTGCACCTCCCAACTTGCGCAAGCTATGCATGTGAGTGCCACCGAAAGTGAGGCGTCTAGAGGTTGAAGCAACCTTTTGTTTTCCAGTTTAGCCTTCACAGGTTTAGATAGTTATTTGATTATTAATTGAGTCTCAAAAAATCATTAAATGACCCCTGAAAGGGTTTAAGGAACTCAGTTTTGGCCATACCCGTACTTTTGTAAAACTTACCCTCCTTTTCTCCCTATTTGAGCTTACTGTTTTTTGTGTCTGGCAGTACTTATTTGTTTTATTGGTTCTTTTTCTCCTTATTTAAGGAACTTACCTATGTTTCTTTTTCTCCTGATTTGCATGGTGCGAAGCCATGTATTTAAATACCATTGTTATCCACGGCTAGGACAACAAACAACAATCGAGTTGACACCTTTCTAGTTGAAAGGTCAAGCTAGGTGGCACATCCGCGCATCTAGCACCTGACGATGGTCAGAACGTGTTTGGTACCTTCTCCGAACTCTCAGCGGCACTCCAGATTCCGCGTGTGCTATAAGTTAAAATGCTAGAAATTCTTAAAATACGTAGAAATTTGTAGCAGTGTCCAGTTTGAGAAAACTAATTTTGGTTAGCGCAAGCTAATTTGTTGAAACTTTTTTTTAAAAATATTATAAATAAGAATGGTGGTCAAATTAAAACGGCATTTGCATTGACAGAAGGTGTTTTGTCCAAAGTGTCACGTTGGAAGCTTTATTGGTATTCAAGAAACCTCTAGATGTCTGTTTTCCCCTTTATGGTCGGCCCAGTTACTGCTCTTCCTCGGCCTTGATTTGATGTGAAACAGTATTGCTTACTTGTTTAGCAGCTGATAAATAATTTAATTTCTCGCTATGTATTTGTGTCCATTTTGAGGTGGTGTGGTCGTCTAATTGCATGCTTAATTAATTATATGACTTCATATTTGTCTCCATTTGTAGTTGTGATTTTGGGGATTGATATCATAACTAAAATATACCAAATAGCTCTAAGAGATAATAATTAGTTTATAAGCTGGCTGCCATCCTTTTCTTGGTACTCAACCACACCTCATTTCCCATGGCTTCTCTGCTCTTATGCATTGTCTTGTGCAGCTACTATTCCATTGCTCATGCAGATGGTGACCACAGCTTTGTGACGGTGTCAACCAGCTCTTTGAAGCCAGAACCAGTTTGCTCCGGAGAAACAGGTAACAAGAACTGCAAAATATGTCCGTCGCTTATTTCCTTGTAACAATTCAATTAAAACCTTATGATACTGCCTCCATAAGTATGTTTCAGTGAATTTGGAGCAAAACCACTACTCCACCGTGTCCCTTCCACTAGTCCACCGCCACGGTCCGTGTGCGCCGTCGCTATCTATAGGCAAACCGCCCTTCGCCGCCGACACGCTCCACGGAAGCCGTGCTCACGTAGCGGTAGCGCCATTGAGCACGGGCTCGCACGGCGAGGGGAAAGTGAGCATCCCCGCCAACCTAGGCAGCTCCCTGAACTCGCTGGAGTACGTCGTCACCGTGAGCTTCGGCACGCCGGCGGTGCCACAGGTCGTCCTCATCGACACCGGCAGCGACCTGTCGTGGCTGCAGTGCAAACCGTGCAGCGCCGGCGACTGCTCCCCGCAGAAGGAGAAGGACCCCTTGTTTGACCCGGGCCACTCCTCGACGTACAGCCTCGTCCCCTGCGTCTCCGACGTGTGCAAGCAGCTCACCGCCGACGAGTACGGCGGCGGCTGCGCGAACGTGGACAACCAGTGTGGGTTCGCCATCTCGTACGGGGACGGAACTAGCACGGTGGGCGTGTACGGCAAGGACAAGCTAACGCTGGCGCCTGGGGTCGCCGTCGACAACTTCTACTTCGGCTGCGGCCACGTCCAGCGCGCGGTGGCGGGCTTGTACGACGGCCTCCTTGGGCTCGGCCGGCTATCGGAGTCGCTCGGCGCACAGTACGGTGGCGGCGGCGCCTTCTCATACTGTCTCCCTGCAGTGAACAGCAGGCCTGGGTTTTGTTAGCAAATCGACAGGCAAACAACGAAGAAGATCAACCAAACACAGAGCACGACACACAGATTTTTTACGTGGAAAATCCTTCAAAGAAAATCCTTCAAGGCGAAGGGAAAAACCACGGGCACCAGCCAGCCACACTTTCACTATATTTTGGAGTGTTTACAGGAACGCCGTGCTGACGGCGGCGGCTTACAAGATGATAATTATTCTGTCTATCCAAAACCCTAATCACGGGCCCAAGCCTCCCGGCGACGGGCCTCCGCTACGCTCCCAACCCGGCCATCTCCAACGGGATTTGGATCACAATTAAACAATCTCCACCTTGAGACAAATCCATCTTGTAGCAGTAGTATATAATCATCCTACTGAATAATAAAATAACAAACTGCTGGTGCCAACATAGCCACTAGGGCTAAACAATTATACTAACCAAGCTTGAGCAAAGTTCAAACTTGGCAACAGGAACAGGCTTAGTCATCATATCTGCTGGATTATCATGAGTACTAATCTTGCATACCTTCAATCTGCCCTCTGCAACAACTTCACGGACATAATAGTATTTGACATCAATGTACTTTGTTCTCTCATGAAACATTTGATCTTTTGTAAGGTGAATAGCACTTTGACTGTCACAAAATAAATTAATGCAAGATGTATCTCTAGAAAATTCAGCATACAAACCTTTCAACCAGACAGCTTCTTTGCAAGCATCACAAACTGCAATAAACTCAGCCTCAGTGGTAGATAAAACAACTGTAGACTGTAGACAAGCCCTCCAACTGACAGCACATCCTCCAACTGTGAACACATAACCTGTCAGTGATCTTCTCTTGTCTAAATCAGCAGCATGATCTGAATCGACATAGCCCACGAGTCCCTCTCTGTTTCTGCCAAACTGCAAGTAAGCATCAGACGTACCCCGCAAATACCTGAGAATCCACTTCACAGCATTCCAATGTTCTTTACCAGGATTAGCCATGTATTTACTGATCAAACTCATAGCATAAGACAAATCTCGACATGAACAAATCATGGTATACATCAAAGAACCAACAGCACTAGAATATGGAATTCTTGACATGTACTCAAAATCTGAATCTGTGCTAGGACACTGAGAAGATGACAACTTGAAGTGAGATGCAATAGGAGTACTTACTGGTTTTGAATCATGCATATTAAAGCGACGAAGGACTTTCTGAATGTAACTGTGCTGACTGAGAAATAGCAAACTAGAATTTCTGTCTCTACTTATCTCCATCCCAAGAATTTTCTTAGCAGCACCAAGGTACTTTATCTCAAACTCGCTACTTAACTGTGCCTTTAAATTAGCGATATCAACCTTGCTCTTGGCAGTAATCAACATGTCATCAACATATAACAACAAGTATATAGGTGACCCATCAACAAATTTAATGTAGACACAGCTATCATATTGGGATCTTTTAAAATCATTAGCAATCATGGATGAATCAAATTTCTTATACCACTGTCTAGGTGACTGCTTCAAACCATACAGTGATTTCTTCAATTTGCATACAAAATTATCCTTACCAGGCACAATAAAACCCTCAGGCTGATCCATGTAAATCTCCTCCTCCAAATCACCATGCAAAAAAGCAGTTTTCACATCTAACTGCTCAAGCTCAAGATTATGCACAGCAACAATACCAAATAAAGCACGAATTGAACTATGCTTTACAACTGGAGAAAACACATCATTGTAATCAATACCTGGTATTTGATTGAAACCTTTTGCAACCAATCTTGCCTTGTATCTGGTAGTCTCACTAGGAGCCGCTCCGGCCCAAGCCTTCCGGCGACGGGCCTCCGCTGCGCTCCCAACCCGGCCATCTCCAACGGGATTTGGATCACAATTCAACAGGTTTCTTGCCCTCGGCGCAGGGAAGAAGAACACGTCGGGCTTCCTGTTCACGCCGATGGGCAGGGTCCCAGGACAGCCGACGTTCTTCATGGTGACGCTCGCGGCGATCACCGTCGGAGGGAAGAAGCTCGACCTCCGGCCATCGTCGTTCTTCGACGGGAGCATGATCGTAGACTCTGGCTCCGTCATCACGGGTCTCCAGTTCACGGCGTACAAGGCGCTGCGGTCGGCGTTCAGAACGGCCATGGCGGCATACCCGCTGGTCCCAAATGGCCCCCTTGACACTTGCTACAACTTCACCGGCCACAAGGATGTCCTTGTGCCGACGATCGCCCTGACGTTCAGTGGTGGAGCGACGATCAACCTCGACGTCCCCAACGGAATTCTGGTGGACGGTTGTCTTGCTTTTGCAGACGCCGGTCCGGAAGGTGGCCCAGGGATCCTCGGGAACGTGAACCAGCGCACATTTGAGGTGCTATTCGACAATAGGGGTAGTAAAGTAGGCTTCCGCGCTAATGCCTGCTGATGTACCCTGATTTAAGAATGTTAAATAATTTATAGTATATAAGAGATGATACCAAGATTAATAATGCTGCGCCATCCATGCCATCCAAAGTTACTGTGGCGCGGGAATTTTGCGTTTTTTTGATAGGAAGCGAATTTTTTTAATTCCAAAATTGTAAACCCTGCTTGGGGGCTGTCCATGACCACGTGCCGAGCCATGCTTCACCTGGTAGGGGCGCACACCTGCCATATCAGCCTCGGTGGTTACGGTGGCATTGTTGACCAAAACACTGTTTCTCCCATTGACTTTGTTTCTGCATTTTAGAGAAGCCGAACCGCAGACAGAGCAGGGACATCCGTTGCTGGCCACAATCGTGTACACGCATCCAAGCCGCGTACATTCCAAAGAGAAAATCATTGTGAAAACCTTGGTATTTCTAAAAAAATACTGGATGATTTCTTTATTTATCTTAATTCGGTTTCAATGGCTGTGATATTCTTTTCTTTATTTGCGCTGAGTTAGTTGATCTGATATGTTTCCTCATGCGCTATGTGCCGCCTCGTTAGTTTCAGTCCATTTAACTAGTTGTTTCTTTTTGTGCTTTTTCTTTATTGATGGATGTCCATTAGTTCTGCCAAAGCGAGCAAGAGATTCCGAAAAGGTATCATCGAACTTTTACACCATGCACATAGCCAAAGAGAGTCGCTTGGGCGCACCAGAGGTGAAAGCGCGCTAGAGTGTCTTGCCTGCTAGCCAGGCTGGGCGAGCCTTAGTTTAGATTAACGTTTTCGTACCATATCACTTATTAATAATATTTAGAAATTTAATGCCGTTTAATAGCATCGGTATGGAATCCAATATTATAGCAGGCTTACCAACCGGTACTATATGCATGTTCTCCAATAGTGTTAGGAGCTCACCGAAGATGGTGTTGCAACCACCGCCCACCATTGACGAGGTAGATAGGCCACTTACGATGTGTTTGGTTTGAGGAATTAAACTATTATAGATGAGGTGGGTGATTCTCTAAATTTTAGTGTGATGATCCCATTCTTCATATGTTAGTAATTTGCTAGTGAGGAATGAGGTAAGAATAGATCAACTTATTCTATTCTATGAATCAAACCAAAATTTGAGGAAGAAAAGATGATGGTGAGTGTATTCCTCAAACCAAACATTTCCAGTTTATATGGAATGAACTGTGTATATGGTGCGCATCATCTGCAGCGACAACGCCCACAAGTGATTGGGCAAGTATCGGACCTGTATGCAATGTCATGGCGGGCAGCAAGGAGCCAATGAGGTTACGACTGTATGACGGGGCTTGAACTCCAAGACGATGGATCAGTTGACAGTTTATTAGATTTTGCCTCATTCTATTTTTCTGTTGTGGTGCTGGTCTGATTGATTTCTGTGTTAGCTTTCCTTCGGTTCTAATCGTTATGTTTGTTTCTGTATTTTCGATCGAGAAAGAAGAAGCCGCATAACTCACCTTTTCTTTTGCTCTTCGTATTATTAAATCTTGACATGTTAATTTTCTATTGGTGAAAATGTGATTGATAACTTAAACAAAACCATCTGGACGACAAAGCGACTTACACACCTGATTACAAGCTTTCACACTACAGCGCATAGCTTAATTTGTTTCGACCAGCACAAAGATGGGTTTATTCTCCAAAAAAGAAAAAATAGATAGACATGGGCTTGCAATTCACCACGCTGGTTCATGGACATGCATGAAGCCCACGGACAGAGATCTTCATTTCGAGTTCCTATGAGTTGCATCTCTCCTCAATTTTTGTGAGAATAAGGCCATAACCCACAAGTGCTTGAGCCGGCTACGTTGGGGCGAGTGTGCGTGTTTGTGTGAGCGTCTGCGTTTGTACTCTGTTTCTAAAAAAAAATGAGTCAGCTCTCTTTAGTCCTTTATATTAAACTGAAGGAACGACAAAATGCACAAAAGTGAAAAAAATTAAGAATCTGATCTCAGAATGTCATGAATAAGTAAAAAAAAGATTCCTTCTGTACAAGAGTCACCAACTATTTTTAACTGAATAGACAAACAAAATATCATGCATACTCATTAGGAACTCAAGACCTCATGTTAGTTCAGCCATCTGTTCGAACTTCGAAATATAGGTTAGTCTCTCTGTCTCAAATTGTAATGGGTTCTAAACCTCTACTAGATTCATTTATTATTCTATGTATGCGTGTTCAATATGTATTTAGAGTCATTAACATTCATATTAATGTGGATGGATAAAAAGAGAGCAAGACAATTTGTGATGTAGGTTGGAGGGAGTACTTTATAGCATATCTCATTAGTCTAAAAGGAAAATATTGATTGCTTAAAATTAAAATGCTATGCTTGTCCAAATAAAACATCTTTACCTATGAATAAGCTTTGAATATGCTGGAATATATGCCCTATTTGCTACCGAAGTTATTGAATACTATGGTTTAGGAATACCATAGTCTACACTTGCCTATGACATCTTAGAAACTTTGGTCCTAGCAATGCAAATATCCAATACACCAAAAACACTACTGCCCTGTTTGGAGGCAATGTATTTTAAAATTATGGTTATGGTATATAATTGTCATGACAATAACATAGTTTTGGTGAAACCAAGGCATATCGTCATGTGTTTGCTTTCATTGTATTTTGTGTGCTGAACCAAAAACTTTGGTCAAGACCAGAGTTTCCAATACTCAAAAAATACTGCAGTATTGTCAATACCATGGCTTTCAAAACAGAGTTTTTCAAAAAGCTACCAAAATATTTTTCTCCCAAATCTACACTATTCTCTAATACCATAGTATATTACATAGAAACTACAAATATACTACACTTCCAAATAGGCTCTACAGTTTCGACAATGCTACAGTAGTATTCAAAACACTATTTTGCAAAGAATAACTAACCACCTAGATCTGAAACATTACAGTATTATCAAATACCATGGTACTGCATTGAAATTATAAAAAACTTTGTCACCAAAAAGGTTATCATATTTCAAGTACTCTCATGCAGATATTGTTCTTTGATATACCCGTGTATAATGAACTGACCGGGGTCTCAATAAACTGCAACAATTTTATTCACCTGCTACGTTGCATCCTCGTGGCACGTGCACTTGTTTAGTCTATCTGACATCATTCATCAGCTTTAAACACATTATTCCTGCTATTCACAGCAGAATATGAGCAGTCCACAGCATTCCAGAAAGAAAGGCAATATTAGTAGTCTTTACCTGAGAATTATAGGTGACCCTGTGACCCATGACCATATTCAGTACGAAATTACTGTGAATTTATTCACCTCATGAATGCAGCATTACAGGCACTTTACTCATTTGCATATCTGTTCTCCATTTCTCAAGCAACTTAACATAGTTAACCTGTTCTTTAATTTGCTACCTTACTCCAATCAGAAGATGAACAGTCCATAGTATTGCAGAAAGAAATGGAATACTGTATTACCAGGGAATTACAGGCAGTACAAATGATGCGAGCAAGTGTTCAAACTTCAAATGAGAGAAATTCTGTGCTGCATTACTGTCCATCCTTGAACTGATACATAATTCATACAGTGAATTCAGTATGTCTGGCCATTGGCAAGCGAACATGGCAGCTCCCAAGCGAGGACGTACCGCCAACTTATCGGCGGTGGCCGCTTGTGCCCAGCGACTACCTCGACCAGCCTGCATGGCCTGCGAACGTAGTCCACCACCATGCTCTGGGACACGTCGACGCCGAAGAGGTGCTGCTGCAGGAAGAAGTAGACCACGTTTGGGTTGCTAGGGTGCAGGAGCGCGAGGACAGGGACCTTGGTAGGCAGCCCTGTCGCCCTGTAGCTGTCGCTCGCCCAGATCCTGGCCAGGCTCGTCGCGCACTGCTGCTTCCAGCACGCGACGCCGGACGCACCGAAGACCAGCGTCCAGACCACCACCAGCGTATCCGCTGGCCGCTGCGCGCGCGCACGGGCAACATCCACGAACCGCAGCTTGCCCTGGCTCACCCTCACCATGCGGCGGCTCTCGATCTCCCGTGGCAGCTCCGCCGTCTGCCCGACGGGGTACGTCTCCTGGAACGCCACGTGGTGCAGCACGGGCTCGTCGGCGAAAGGGTCGCAGCCGAGGAGCCCCCACACGAGGTTCACCCACCAGAGCTTTCCGTCGTGGGCGATCACGTCATGGGAGGACCACATCCAGCGCCGACCGGACATGGAGGGGCAGATCAGATCCTTCTGGACCCAAGCGTCGGCGCCGGAGCGGAAGGAGATGAGGGTGGCGGCGCAGTCGTCGTCGTTGTCTCTGTTGGAAATGCGGAGCTCGGCGACCATGTAGTCGGCGCCACCGCTGCCGGGCAGGGAGACCAAGCCAGTGTTTTTGATGCTGGAGATGCCGGCCTGGTACGAACGGGCGCGGTCGGGGACGCGAATGACGGAGGTCGCCCTGGCCTCGCCGGGCACACCGGTGCGGACGAAGTCACGCGCGACGAGGAGGATGCCCGGCGGGTCGCGGTCTAAGTCGAAGCCCACGAAGGGCCACTGAGAGACGTGGAGGAGGAGACCGGCGTCAGCGGCCGCGACGACGTATGGGTGCTTGTCGGTGTCGTCGTAGTCGGGCTTCGGATGGATGGTCATGGGTACGGTGGGTATCGAGGCGCGCGGCGGCACGGCGAGCTTGACGGAGAGATCCCCAGGGTCCTTGATGGAGTCGTGCTGCACGAGGGCGACGCGACCAAGGATGACCCACAGCGGCGCCGGCGGGGACGAGGAGGACGACGCCATTTCGGTATTGGTGATGTTCGAGAGGCAGAGATTGAGATTCGGTGAGGCTTTGGGGATGAATGGCAAATTGCGGCGCTGTGGGGTCAAGGGTTTTTGACGTGAGGATCGAGATCCCAACACACCAGCTTGTATTGATCCAATGGTTACAATACAAGTAGAGAACACGCAACCAACGGGTGTGATCTATTGTTTTTAGAGGAAAGGTGTGATCTATTGTTAGGGCACCCGCAATAGGTCAATAAGCTCTCTACGCGCACGTAGGAGAGAGAAACGAAAAGAGAGAAAATACTGTCAATGGGTGTCACAGAAAGCCGCTTCGCACCATTTTCACGCGTGGAGTGGGCCCGCCACGCCTTCTCTCTTTGTCCCTCGCATCTAACACCATGTTCGAGCGCGGAGAAGGAAGTGTGGCATGGAGCATGGCTGCCAGCACCTAATGGGAGGGAGTGGTGAGGCACACCGTCGCCAGTGCCCCCATGGCGGATGATGGGGCGGGGTGGCATGTGGTCCCCGGTGCCAGCGGGGAAGAAGCGTGGTCTGGCATGTTGCCACCGCCGCCACCCGTGGAAGAGCGTGCGGTTGTCAGCGCCCACCGATAAGCGTACGACAAAATAAGAAGCGGCACGACCCTAGGCCACCAGAGACCACAGGGAGGTAGGGCATGGGTCAAGGCTGGTGCCGGTGTGGTGGGGTAGGACTATTGCCGGCGTGGTAGAGGCCAAGGAGAGGAAGAGAGATTAGGATAAGACCGAAAAAGGAAAATGGTAGGGAAACACAAATAAAATATTAGCAAGTGAGTGGAACACATGTTATTATTGGGCAGGCATTAAAAGACATACCATTATACGGGTTCCCTTTTGTGTTGTGTATAGATGAGGAGGAAGGATGGCATCGCACGCAACCGCCGCCTCCCTAGGGAGAGGTTAAGGCAAGTGAGGGCCACTGATGTGGTTGGGGTAGGACCGCCTGTCGCTACCATGGTGGAGGATGAAGAAAGAGAAAGAGAATTGAGAAAGACCGGAAGAGGTACGAGGAAATGGAAATAAAAATATTAGCTAACAAGTGGGACCCACAATATTATCGGGCAGCGTGTTAAAACACAGTATTATATGAGTTCTCTTTTATGATCTCTATAGATGAGGCGGATGTGCATCTAAGACTATAGGTGACAAAATATCTTTAACCACTGCGGCCTTTAGCTTGCAAACTCTGAACCGCTATCGGCCACAAGATTATATCGATGAAGGCCTTGGAGGGACAGCCCCTGTCGTTGTTGGCGGCTCTTCGCCTACCAGATTTTACTCGTACGGAGACGGCTTTAGCCTTTCACCTGAGAGTATTCCAAGGTATCGTATTTATCCACAGGGAAGCATTGAGATAGAGGTATTAAACTATCATTCATCCAGCTATTACTACTCATTCCTGTCAACCAATAGCTAGGAAAGGTTGACACCAAACACCATGGGATAAAAGCCAAGCACCGTTGGCAAGAAAATAGGTAACGCTAGGAAGACAACGAGTCAAGGACTGCGGTACGGTCTTCTATCACCGCTAGCATACAAGAGCTATCCATGCTAAGGGTCAAAAGGATCTCAACAAAGTTATGAACTTGTGTCGAGCGAAATTCTAGCGCCCTCGAGGAGCCAGGGGGTAGATAGTTGGCCACCGAAAGAGAACCTAGCTAACATCTATGGGCCTCCCGAACAACGGGACTGGAATACACAGTCACACCACACGCTGTCACCGAGTGGGGCTACCAAGCAAATCTGCGTGGAGAGGATGGTACGCTATGAACGGAACAACAATAGTTCGTCCTTAGCTAGAGGACAGGAACTAACCAGAGCCTAGCGTATAGGTTGGATTGTAGTACCGCAAGCATAACAACGACCAATCAATTCTAGTTTAGCACAACTCAGGCCTTGAAATGGTGGACCAAAAGGAAAAACGCAACTACACCACTCGAGTTGCTAACAGAGATGAAGATAATTAAATAAATAAGACTTTAAGTGCTCATAATTAAGTCATACATCGAAAAATAATGCAAAGGAATAGACATCGAATTATTACCGAATACTTCCGACCGACTCCCATACAGTAAACCCTTCTCTGACTCCTAACGAAACACTATATTTAGAGTGGAGGAAACACCCACGGGGCACCTCCTAGAGAGGGAGAGAGAGTTACATGGTGAAAGGTATATTTTGGGAGTGGGGGAGTGCCCCTCTACTTATAGGAGTGGGAAGGTCGGTTGGCCGGGCGGCCAAGTCGGTGGTCGGCCGTCCATGAGAGATGGTCGGGCGGCCATTCGATTCACCGACTTAGTGCATACTTTGGCTGATATTCACTCCCCAAGTCGGTGGTGGTTACGTCGGTTGGTGCACGTGTAAAATGGGCATCGATGCATGGTCGGCCGGCCACACCCTATGGTCGAGCGGCCATGTGTTGCCTCCTGGTTGGTTGCATGTTGTTGCCCCTGGATTGCTGACGTCACCATTTTTTGTATGATGGCCTTCCAACCCTTAGATTACTCAATTGCATGGTTGGATTTATCTCATTTTGTGTTTCTTTGCATGCAGGTCGAAGGACGTGGCATGGTTGGGCGGCCATATTAGGTGGTCGGCCGGCCATGTTTTCCATCCTTAGCCACATTCTTGGATCGTTTGCTGGACTTTTGACGTTGGATTTGACTTGGCTTGTTTCCCCATGTGTATTTGGGTCCTTGGTAACTTTCTTGGATGAAAAAGATAAAGGACAAGGCATTTTGGGAGAGTGCATGTCCGGTCGACCATGCCTTTGGTTGCCCGGACTAAGTCATGGCCGCCCAGCCATCTATCTCAACGTTGTCAATCTTGCGACGGCCATAACTTTTGCATTCGGACTCCAAATTGAGTGAACCAAAACTCCATTTTGATTATCTTGATGAGCTCTTTGCAATGGTTAGATCCATGAGGGCATTGAGATACTTCATAGTGATGTTATTTGCAATTCATTCTCAAGCCTTTTTGTGTGAATTCTCTCTTGCTCCAAATGACGTTGTCTTGTATGGAATCTGAGCATGTCCCTGTGATACATAGAAAACCACCAAAACTCGAGGAATACGTTAGTGTTAGGTAAATAATGCACAAAACTTTATCTATACCCCATTTATTCGCTGAGGAATTGGCGGTTGAAATAGGAAAATAACGACCGCCAACAATCATTATAAGAAAAAAACTCAAAAGTTAGAGAACTCTCCGTTTAGACTAATAGGAGATGTCTCAAATGTTGTTAAAAATGAAATTATATGGTCCCTGTATTTTAACTTTCCAAAAAATGGATTTTGATATACTACAATATTTTACCCAAAAATTTTGTTTTATTTACATTGTCATCCTATTTGTAACGTCTGCAAGTCGCGTGGACCGTAAGTCGACATCCTAAGAGGGGGATGAATTAGGATTCTAAAAACTAAGGCCTTCTAAAGCCAACTTACCAAAATCTATGCAAGATAAACAAGATATGTGCACTACAGTTTTGCTAAGTGATGTTAACTTTACCATGGCCAAGATTTACAACCTAGCTCCACTTAGAAGCTAACCTATCAAGCTAGTTTAGGAATGTAAGCACACAATTGCAAGAATATAAATGTGGAAGCTAAAGAGATATGGTTGAGTGATGCAAATTCCCATTAACGATGGCGATAATGGCACACTCCTTGTAAGGCTTTGCTCTTGCATAGTCCGCAACAAGGACTATGGCCTCAATCCTCGAAAGGAATGAGGTTGGCAAAGTGACCTTCGCGAAGGTCAAGCAACCCGGTCAGGTAACTTCGGATATCCTCGTTACACACCCACGCAAGCCCTTGCTCTCACGTAGTATGCACAAGGACTACGGCCTCGCCCTCACAAGTTTAGAGGATGGCAAGGTCGCTAGAGTCTTCTGCGGGCCTTCTCATGGATGCTCTCTATCGTCTCCACTAGGTGAGCTTTTGGCCAAAACGCTGAGGGCCTCCCTCCCTCTCACAAGCAATGTGGCGGCAACTCCACATTTTGGAGGGTCTCACAAGAGTTACAAGCCCCCTTACAAGTCTTCGTGCGTGCAAGCATGAATTCTCTAAAAGTTTTGCAAAACTCACTACAATGTTTGGTCGCAACCAAGAGCTATACGCTAAGCAAGGCCTAAGTAAGTTGCTCGCAAGCAATAGCTATGCCTAAGTGTGATCTCGATGTTCTTGTGATGGATTGGGCTCTCAAATTTGTGTTTCAACACTAGTGAAGTCTGGAGTCACCAACTATGGAATGGAGACCGAGCAAGGGGGTATTTATAGTCCAAACCTCAAAACTAGTCGTTGGGTGTGAGATGCTCCTCACAGACTACAACCATCGGACCGCCCAATGCATATACCCAACTAGTCGTTGGAGTCGACCATTGAAATCTTCATTTGACCGTTGCGAGCATCGAATCGTCCGATGGTGGACCATTGGATTGTCCAAAGCAATCCAATGTCTGATGGTTGTCTGGACCGTCTCATGGTGGACCATCGGACCATCTGATGCATTCAAAATCGCCGGGACTTCTCCTCATCACTGCCAAAAATGTCCAATGGTTCCATCGTCATGAGAACATGTCCAACATGTATATGACAAGGGCCCAAAAGAAGATGGAGTTTGACACCCAAAGTGCGATGAAGTCCAATTTATTCGTGAAGCCAGTTCGGACGGCTAGAGTAAGCCTCACGAAAACGGACGCCTAGGCCACGTACAGATTTCGTTTGAGACATTCTATATATCGACAAAAAGCTAAGGAGATAAACTTTCGAACCTATCTGGTCCCACGTTCAAATAAGCTAGGAGTCGACAAGAATCATTGAAACAACGTGACAACTAGAATCTGTCGGGGTGTTGTGACACCGGTTTTTGGGACCGAAGGTCTTCTACGCCCTACGATTGCTCAGTCGCCCCTAGCCCTCTCATTTCTATATATTTAGTACCATCATTAGGTTAGGGTTTGGGGTTTTGCTTAGATTATTCTGTACTCCAATAGTTTTTGCCGTCATCAGTTTGTGAAACTCCAACTTGTGCAATTTAGTTCTGATTGTGTTTCCTTGTTCTTCTTGATTTCTTTCGGCAACTTGCAAGGATGATAGCCATCTTAGCGAGGTCCATTGAGCGCGTCACGTGGTCGATAACCATCCAGTTGTGTAGTGATTGCAAAGATTCAACCTTTCGCTTGGAGCCTTCTTCACCAACGTCAAGATCTCCACCCCTAAACCAACTTATCTATCGGAAGATCGGCACACTCCTATCACATCAGACCGTCCCCTGATGGACCATTAGACTGTCCAATGCATGCAATTTTCACCGGGTCTTAGATCTTCAACTTGAGGCTTCTTCTTCTCACCGAACCGTCCGATGGGGGCTCCACCGGACCGCTAGTGCGCGCAAAATTCCAGCCCGCTAACCGTCCAGTAGGACCGTCGTGTCATGCATCACGCTTTCGATCTTTGATGGCTTGGGTCTTCTTTTGTGCCATTAAAGTCCTCATTTGAAGTTTTTGTACCTCAAATCCATCTCTTGCACTCTGAGACTTAAACAAAAACACTTGCACACACATTAATCTCAAATGCTATATGTTGTCACCTCAACCACCAAAATCACATTTAAAAACTAAGCACTACAATCTCCCCCTTTATGGTGATTGATGACAACACGACCAAGCGATCAAAAATTAATAGTGAGTGAAGTAAAAGAACATACTACTTTCTATGATGCAATGCAGAGGCAAGATCAAAGGATGCTAATTGAAATATGCAATGATACCAATTGACATTTCATTCCACAAAAGATTAGAAAATTTTGCTCACATCCTGCCCTTGCCATGATCTTGTCCCCTCTTATGGTCAATGGATATAAGACTCCCCCTTACTCCAATGCCACTTCCCTCTTTTTTCTTGGGCCATAGCCTTAATCTTTGATCTTCATTTCTTTCCCATTGTTCTTGATCATGTGGCAACCCTCTTTTCGTTCGCTTTGATCTTTCTTCTCGGTTTATGTTCAACTCCTTGCATGATTGCTTGGGTCCATAATTTCTCCCCCTTTGGAATCAAACACCGAAAAAGCAGTAGGGGGAGTCCCACATAATATGATCATTAAAGTATGGAAGTCGAATGGATAAAAATACATGAGACTCATGTAACATAGGTTAAGCTTTCCCTAAAAGTGTGCATACATACGATGGTAGACAAACCATATGCACAATTAGCCATTTAAGACAAGGGAAAGCTTAAACTATATTATGCATTGAAGTAGTTATAAATGGTTGAAATGTACACCAAAGGAAGGTGTTACCGATTTGAAGCCCATTTTCCTTAACTTCATGCGTATCTCCGGGGACATGGGTGAGACTACACACATGATAAACTTGAAAATATTGTTAGTCGCAAAGAAACACAAACCATAGGATAGGCACCCCCTAAAAATGTGCATACAAAATTTGAATTGCTTGCGAGAGACATGCACTAAACATTCAAGTCCATTTGAAGAGATTACCCTATGATTTGGACTTTGGCACAAAATATAAGAATTAAAACAAGTACCAACTACCTAACCAAAGAAAGCATGTAGGTTGCTTATGGGTTGGAATGAGAGACAAGCAACCTACCATAAGATAGCTGAGGCATGCAATGCTTGAATTTAGATATGCACATGCAAAGCCTAGGCAAGAATAGCAACAAGATGCTAAAGGAAATGCATGAATTTAAATCTTGTTACCATAAATACTAATTCGTCTTCTCCTCGTCACTGCCTAGAATATCCGATGGTTCCATCGGACCAACCGATGTATGCAATTTTCACCGGGTCTTGGATCTTTAACTTGAGGCTTCTTTTGACTGGACCGTCCGATGGGGCTCCACCAAACCGCTGGTGCATGCAAAATTCCAACCTGCTGACCGGTTAGTAGGACCGCCGTGTCGCGCATCACGCTTTCGATCTTTGATGGCTTGAGTCTTCTCTTGTGCCTTTAAAGCCCTCCTTTGAGGTCTTCATACCCCAAGTCCATCTCTTGCACCCTAGGACTTAAACAAAAACACTTGCACACACAATAGCTCCAAATGGTACGTGTTGTCACCTCAACCACCGAAATCACATTAGGGAACTACGCATAAGGTTTAGGGCCTTTCATTACAATGGCCGTCCATAGTGACCTTATTAACCGAGTTATGAAAAAACAAATATCAAAGAAAACAGGAGAAAGGACACCCATACCCCTTATCATTATCCACCAAACCCAACAACAACTCCCTCTGTCCTTCACGCGCTGACGCATGAGGAGGTGGCGACGGTGACGGAGCTCGCCGAGGCGGCAAGCGTGCCCCTCCCTCAGCTTTCCCTCAGTGGCGCGGCTCCCACTTCCCCGCAAGTCGCCAGCGGTGTGCCTCCCCTTCCTGCACACGATGCGTGGCCGTGGCTCCCCTTGCGAGGGGGCACGGCTCTCCCCAACTAGGGCATGCCGCCCGGTGAGCGTGGCTCCCCCTAGCTAGTGCTCGTGCTAGCTGGGACTGTAGCGGCGGTGCGTCCATGAGCCTAGAACGCATCTTCACTCGAAGCAATGGTCTGGCTCCCGCGGGTGCGGAGGAGGGCGTGCAGCGGACCACCTCGCCATCATCATTGCTGCCGCCACACTTTCGGCCATCGTCAGTGTCAGAACCGGAGGAACATGACAACGTGGAGCGCACGCCTTGATGTCCTAGAAGGAGATGTGTGCGTCCCGTTCGAGCGAGCTGGAGAAGGACGACTTCGAGTAGAGCTGCGCCGTCATCCCGAGCTGGAGAAGGTCGAGGTCAAGCGAGGGGGACAAAATTAGGGGTAATATCACAATCATTTACTAAAAACATGGGTAAAAACGCATGGACAAGATGATCTTTTGCACGAGAATAGACACCGTTAAGAGACGTTAATTGAGAGGGGTAAAACTTGAATTTGATTTGAAAATATAGGGTAAATCCACAAAGTTTAAAAAATGAGGGCAAAAATCACCATTACATTTCAAAACGAGGGTATAAATGCTAAAGTCCTACTATATGCTTTAGTATCGTGCCACGTATAACATATAAACTTTAGATATTATGACAATCAGGCAAGATACAATAAAGCCCACGCTTCATTTCTCCATCTCATTTTTTTTGATGATCTAAACAGTCCCTCCATAGTTTCTTCAGAGAAACACAGTACAACACAGGCGCTCACACGCGCGTACACTCACACCTATGAACACACACGCACACCCTACCCTTATGAGCACCTCCGTGGAACTGGATTGGACCGGTATCTCAAGATTTACAAAATCACCATAAGCGATTCGCTGTCGACGGGAACGTCGCCTACCACCGAAAGAACAATACCGTTAAATCATTGTTATCGCTGTTCTGACATTGCTGTTCTGTTTTTTAATTTAAAAAAAAATGGTCGAAGCTCCGATGCGCGGGCCCACGTAAAACCCAAAAAACAAAAAACAAAAAATATTTTATTCGCTTATCTCCCTGTTAAATCCTAATCCCCTCGCGTCGTCTTGTGATCTTCTCCCCCACACACGCCCCGCCGAGTCGCCCGCTTCACTTTCCTCCGAGCCGCGGCCATGGAGCTCGCCACTATCGCCGTTGCAGTCGGCTCTGCCGCGCGTCCCCACGGCCGCTTTTCTTCGCCATGCGCAGTCTCCATCTCGTGGAATAATCCCTCGCTCTCCTCCACCTCCCGTTCTCTCTCCACGTCCTCCGCCTCACGACGACGACGGCTCCCCGCCGCCTCGGCCGCCGTGGAGCTCCGCGAAGCCGCGTCCGGGGGCGGAGACTCCGTACGCGTCACTGAGACGCTGCAGCCTGGGTCCAGTGTGAGCCCCGTGTCCGGCTCCCCTTCGTTGCTCACTTGCTCGTTTGAATTGGAGAGCCCGTTCGAGTTAATGCGGCTGAGTGGTGTGTGTAGAAAGTTCGGGCTTGTTTTTTTACGACCACCTGTGTGATTCTTCGCAGGTTAAGTTCAGCGTGGAGGTGCCTACTTCGATCATTCAGGAGTGCTACCAATCCACGCTACAGGAGTACGCAAAGCGTTTTAAGGTACCATGTCTGTGCAAACTACAAAACACTTACGCCCAAATGAAATTTCTACACACATTAGCACATGATGCTGATTATCTTGCAAAAATTTTCCAGGCGCAGTAAGACTGTAGGCTTAATGGGTACATGCTTCTGTAGTCAATGCTTCTATGTTATAGAGTTTGTCCATTTGTGCATAATTCGTGACCATTATCATAGGTAGCCTAGTACACAACTCATAGAAAACAGAGTTCCAAAGTGGGACAGAGATATACTTACATTGTTTCTTGAAAGAAGATTGTTGTATGTCGCTTACGATGTGATGCTGTCTATTCTAGAGCCTGTTCTGATGTCCTTGTTGTTTCATTTTATCAGGTTCCTGGATTTCGGCCTGGGAAAACCATTCCAGAGAACCTTCTTATAAACTACGTAGGACCACAACATGTACAGGATGCCACAATTGAGGCTATCTTAAAACATACACTTCCTCAGGCATTGTCCTCGGTATGAACTCTGAATCCTATTGGGAGAAGCATTACTGACATTATCATGATAAGCTGTTGGTTTCAAAGCACACGTGGCAAGCAAAACATACTTTCAGTAACCTATATTTTGGTATATAATCACTCATCGGGATGATGGTGAAGATGAATATGAGCCGATTACTATGTGCTATAGCCATGCCATCATGTGAACTGTACACACAACATGACAAGGTGATCTGCAGGCAACAGTATCTAACGTTTATGCATAAGTTCGATGCGCACCTTTTCTGTACTCCAGATATCTCTAGATCACTTCGGCAGTCTAAATCTTTTCTCAAACTATGAAATTTCCCCATCTATCTAGCTAATGTCTTTCCTTTTTCTTTGTCCTTTTGGTTTTAGGTAGAGGAGAGGGCATTAGAAGATTCTGTTCGCATTCTAACTCAGTTTGATGATATGAGAAGTTCTTTCTCACTCGATGACGTGTTTAGGTAGTCAGTCCTGCCATCTAGATGGCCTATTCATTTCTTTTTTTAACTTGTTTAAAGAAAATTAACATTTTTCAATAAGTAAGTTCAAGGTTAATATACTTTTATGTGATTTTGAGGTCCTATACTTTGTTAATGCCAAATTTTGGTCAGATATGATGTTGCTGTGGATGTTGTCCCTGAAGTTCGATGGTTATCAGAAGACAAATATAAGAACCTCAAAGTCGTCGTTGAAATAGATGAAGCAGTTGATGCAGAAAAGGCAGCTGAAAAAGAGCTTCAGCGTCGCCATAAAGCTCTGGGCTTACTTAGAATAGTTGCTGACAGAGGCCTCCAGGTAACTATATAGTTACTCTAGTATCTAACAAACTATTGTCACCATTAGTATCAGTTAGTTATTCTTGTAATCAGTTTTTTTGAAGCAAATCTTGAGAGCCCACTCATTTTGCTTGAAGCAAGACAGTTTTAGCAACTATTGTTTTATTCCCATATTGTTTGTGTTCATCTATGTAATGGGCAATAGGCTAAGCCCTTGGGGCCACGCCAATGCTACAATATGATGCTACAGTAACCTCGACATTGCAACAGGGGTCCCACAGAGTTTGTTAGAGATAAGGATAGGGGTAGTTAGGGATAAGTATTAGTAGATTGGATCTATTCCTTAGGAGTCAAGTAAACCCTCCCTGTCTCTACTTAAACATTCATGGTACCAGCCAAGGCATGCAATACTGTGTGGGACCGGTAGGACCTGTTACTGGCTAGCTATGCAGCATGAATACGATTATACAAATACGTGTATCGGTTCGATACAGATACTCGGATACAAATTTTTTCTCAAAAACCTGATACGTGATGAATAGGTTTTTGTATTTTTAAAATAAATAGATAATGTGATGAATTACTTAAAATCAGTAATGATTCCAATTAATGTGGAGGCTGCCAAATTTGATATCCTTGCAAGAACTTTTGCTTGTTCCAAAGGAAATTTACCTTTCATTTATCTGGGTCTTTCTTTAGGAATTACTAAACCAAAAATTGAAGATTTTATGCCACTGGTCACTAATTGTGAGAGAAGACTTGTCAGCCTGTTGATCGGTATGGTTTTGGACCTATTACTTGGCAAGGTTTTGCCGGTACTGTCCTTTATGAGCTGCTTTCCTATCGTGATGCTATTCTTTATCAAAAATGGCAACTTGCGATGGCTGAGGAGATAGCTGCACACACGGGCACGTGGGATCTTGTTCCGACTCTCTCACGTTCGTCCTATCACCTGTAAGTGGGTCTATAAGGTTAAGACTTGCTCTAATGGACCTCTTGAGCACTATAAGGCTCGTCTCGTTGCCCGTGATTTTCAGTAGGAACATGGTCGTGATTATGATGAGACTTTTGCTCCTGTTGCTCATATGACCACTGTTCGCGCTCTTCTTGCTGTGGCCTCTGTTTGTGAGTGATCCATCTCTTAGCTTGATGTGAAGAATGCATTTCTTAATGGTGAGTTGCGTGAGGAGGTTTATATGCAGCCACCGCTTGCGGATTCTGTTCCTGAGGGTATATTTGTCGTCTTCGTTGTTCTCTCTACGGTCTTAAGCAGGCTCCTTGGGCTTGGTTTCAGGGCTTTGCTTCTGTGGTCACAACTGCTGGTTTTTCTGCCAGTGCTCATGATCCTGCTCTGTTTGTACACACATCATTCTCGTGGTCGTACTCTTCTTCTCTATGTTGATGACATGATTATCACCGGAGATGATGCTTAGTTCATTGCCTTTGTGAAGGCACGTCTGAGTGAGCAGTTTCTTATGTACGATCTTTGCCCTCTTCGTTATTTTCTTGGGATTGAGGTTTCCTTTACACATGAGGGATTTTATCTGTCTCAAGAAAAATATATTCAGGGTCTTCTTGATCGTGCTTCTATTACTGATCACAGGACTGATGAGACTCCCATGGAGCTCAATGTTCACCTCTCTGCCTCTGATGGTGAGCCTCTTGATGATTCTACTCGTTATCGTCACATCATAGGTAGTCTTGTCTATCTTGGTGTTACTCGTTCTGACGTTTCCTATTCTGTGCATATTCTGAGCCAGTTTGTTTCTTCTCCCACTCAGCTCCACTATAGTCACATTCTTCGTGTTTTACGTTGGCTTCGTGGGACTATGTCACATCGTTTGTTCTTTCCACGCTCTAGCTATTTACAGCTTCAGGCTTATTGTGATGCTACTTGGGCTAGTGATTCCTTTGATCGTCGATCTCTTTCTGCTTATTGCGTTTTTCTTGGTGGTTCTCTTATTGCTTGGAAGACTAAGAAGCAGACAGCAGTTTCTCGTTCGAGTGTAGAGGCTGAGTTGCGTGCTATGGCTCTCGTGACGGCAGAGGTGATTTGGTTACGGTGATTGCTTGCAGATTTTGGTGTTTCTGTTTTTATACCGACTTCTCTTTTGACTGACAGTACTGGTGCTATTAGTATTGCTCGTGATCTGGTGAAGCATGAGCTTACTAAGCATATGGGTGTTGATGCATATTACACACGCAAAGGTTCAGGATGGTGTAGTTACTCTTTGCTACGTGCCTTCAGAGTTACAGTTAGCTGATTTCTTCACGAAGGCACAAACCAGAGCTCAGCATAGCTTTTATCTCTCCAAACTCAGTGTGTTTGATTCATCTTGAGTTTGAGGGGGGATGTTAGATATACTTTATTCTCTCTGTATTTCCTATGTATTGTAGGTGGTTATGTGTATATATCCCTTCATGTACTGGTGTATATATATCGGCTTTAGTGCCTCATAATGAATACACTTGCCACGTATCTCACATGTATCCATACCAGATATGGATCTAACATGTGATACTCCTCACGTATCGCTTGCTCTTAATGGAAGCCTGAGCCCTGGCTTTTCTACCTGTATGAAACAGACATAGCACCTTCCTGCCGTCTCACCAGTGAATTATTTCTATTGACAGTAGAATTTACTTTGGTACTATCTTGATCTGATGTTAGTGTCAGTACTCCGTTTTGTAGATATGTTTTTAACTTTTAACACACACACACACACACACAAAACCCCACCAGCCCACCCACCGTTTCCCATTCAGATGTTCCCTTGTAAGTGTCTAGCTGGTACTAGCCCCCCAAAGTTGGAATGTTTACTTCAATATTGAAATATACTTTCATGGTTACCGTCAACCAATGTTGTGTTACCTAACTGCATTCATTTTCTGGATATATGTAGATTGGTGATCTGGTGGTATTAGATATATCTGCAGAAAGTATTAATAGTGATGGCTCTAAAGGTGAAAAAATTTCATCAGCTGAGAGTACAGGTTTGTCTTTTATCACTCATCTTCACAACTTCACCTTTAAATTTTATTATGACCTACCCCTTATTAGAAAAATGGCATCCTAATGTATATAAAAAAGTAATGTTGTCATGCCATACTTGCTATCTTGGTGCATTTGCAGTGACGTTTTTAGATGATGGATAGTAAATTTCAAGCTTCAGTCATCCTCTGCCAAGCATGCATGAAACCACAATTGTAACAAGGATAGGCATATGTCCAAAAGGAGGACATATAGCCAAGATATCAAACATTTTTTATGTACCCTAGAAAACAAGACAGAGAAGAAAAATAAAATGAATAACATGGTACTTGTGTAGTTGTCCTTTCTCAGCATTGTGGCTTGTTTTGTGAAGTCAACTCCTAAAGAAACAACTTAACCACAATTCATGTAAAAACTAAACCAGAGCTTGAGCCAATTCCAGTATGGTGAAACAACTCCCAACTTTCTGGATGAACTCAGACCACCAAGCCTAGAAGCTACCATCAAACTGTCATCACAACCCACCAAAGGGCAATGTGAGTCTGCAAGATCCTGACCACCGTTCGAAACTCTAGATGCTGCAATCTAGCAACAACACCAAGCCTTCAGTGAGCAAGGAAACCACCATCGAATGATGCGAGTCCTCGCCTGCTGGCAGCCTTGTGGGTCCCCCCCAAAGCGACATCTCCAAGAACAAAGCTACATCCAAAGAAGCCAACATAGCATGACCAGATAAACCGGTGCTATGTTTTCACCTGTAGAGATCCGCTGCAAGCACGGATGTAAGCGGGCTCTTTTTTTCTCAAACGACGCAGGAGAGCTGCGTGTCATTTCATTAAGATAGAAGAAAAACAGTACAACCACGAGGGTAGGCTTGAAGCTCCGCGCTCCACCCCAACACTCTAGAATACAAGTGCGCCACGTGCAGGGGAAAACTAACGACCGTACAGGGCAACTCAGGCATCCAGCCTGCGCGCCCTGCCGAGCAGCTCATGGAGAGCCGTGTTGCCGGCCAAACACTAGAGCTTTCTCTCCTCCACTTCCCGGCACACTAGGGAAACACTAGGGACTCCCCTTGCGGCCGCGAGTGAGTCAAGGAAAGGATTTAACTCTCTAATCATTCGGGTGGCTTGGTCTCTTTGGAAGTATGACTTGTCACAATGTCCGCGCGTGAGCCTGCTCTTACATCCCTGGCTGCAAGATGTAGGGGGAGGGGGGGGAGGGGGGGAGGGGCGGGCAGCTGTTACCACCGTCAAGAGTGGACAATGAGCAGCCGGCCAGAGCCACTGCTATTCCCGCAAATACATACAGCCCACCATCCTCTAGGACTCATACAGCTACACCAATTAGCCACCTTTGAGGCATCAATGCGAAGGAGCTCGAGGAAGGATCCAGCCAGAAGGGTCACTAACAGTGAGATCCGGCCAACCACAATCTGCCTACCACAGGTTGCCAGCATGCACAACCGCGGACCAATGATCCCAGCGAGGCGGAGCCCAAGCCACTTGCACACCTCAGGCCCAAAGTCGCAGTAGGAAGGCATACTATCATGGAGACTCCATGCATTGTCACTGACCCGACAGGGATCCCCAAGTCCATAGCTCTGCAGTCTGTCTGACTATGCAGATCACGGTAGGAAGGCGTGCCTCCACGGGAACTCCATCGAGGCATCAACGACACCTAGGTTGGCTCCTTGGCGCCGTTGCCCTGGCTGACCATGCTCTGTTGGTGCAAGGTAGGAGGAAGGTTGCGCCAGCCAGGACCAATTAGGAAGATTGGATTTGTGAGAGATGGAGAGCTGGCTGGAAGCGGAAATGCACCAAGGATCCATTGTGGAGCCGTTGTCGCATGCTGGCCAATAGCAGCAACGGCCAAAGTAGACCGCTGGTAGGGCCGGGCTTGTTGTGACAAGATGAGATTTTGGACTGGGGCCTAGAAGGTGGTGGTTCAGTTCTCATATTGGCTGACCCACTGATGTTGTGGTGTGATTGGATATTCTAACTGAGATTTTATGAGGGCTAATTGAGAGTACTACTTTGCCTTTCTAGTTATTTGAAATGACAATGCTATAATATACCTATTGATTTCCAGGTTTCCACTTGGACACTGAGGAAAATAATAACCTTGTTCCTGGATTTCTTGGTTCGTTAATTGGCATTCGTCCTGGTGAAACTAGATCATTTCCTATTCAGTTCCCCGAGTCATTTGGTCAAGAAAGCCTACGAGGTGTCTGTGCACAGTTTACTGTGAGTTTTACTTTTAAAATAGCACGCTAAAAGATTTATGTAGTTCATGCTTGTCACTGAGCACATCACTTTCTGCTTGTATCACACCCACATTACAAGATCAGTTTGTATTAGCAGATGGTGTAGTCCCTTAGTTCTAATTATTCTGGTACTCCCTCCCGCTTTCAATGTGTTGTGTAGGTTGTGTGTAAAGAGCTCTTCTACAGGGAGTTGCCAGAAATGGATGATTCGCTTGCTGGAAAGCTTCTTCCAGGATGCACTACCATAGATGAGGTTAATGTTCTGTTCCTGTAGTAATTTTCTCAACCTTCTTGTTATGTGCTTGTAAACCTGCTTTTTTGGAATTTAGTGCCACTTGATCTTAGTGTATCTGTTCAAATATTATCTGTAAACTGTGAGCAGCTTATAATCGTTGATCAATTATCATTTCTGGCATAGTGATCAGCCCTCTTGACTATTGCAGGTCCAACAACGTATTTTGGATAGATGTAAAGAAGTGGAGAAAACAGCCATAGAACAAGCAACAGATAATGCAATTCTTGATCAGCTTGGGAAGGTAATGCACTTGGTTCTGAAACAGCCTTAGATCATTAACATGATATGCTTTGTTCAATCCTTCAAATTATTTTGCACCTTCTCTCCAAGGTCCATGAAATTTTTACTGATCTCTCCTTGGTTTGTTTAGCTGGTTGAAGTTGATGTTCCTCGTGCTTTGTTTCAAGAACAAGGCCAACAACTTTATGGAGCCAAACTTCTGCAGCTTCAGGTACTAAACAAACGGACATTCTAAAAGCCAATTGACTTTCAACTGTTGCTTTCTGATGTAGATTTATTAATTCCTGCAGGCAGAAAGGAAGCTAGATAAAGACCAGCTAGCATCCCTATCAAGCCAGAGGTCAGTTCAGGCATACCTAGAAGATGAGAAGGAGAATATTACTAGAATAATTAAACAGATGCTGGCTGTCAGTGATATTTTCAAGTCTGAAAATTTACAGGTAACAATAATGCTGGTTTTGTGCCTTTTGGGTTCAGATGGGTCTATGGTTACGTTGCAATATCTTTTATCAATATGTATTAATAATAACAAATCATCATGCAGTACTCAACTGAACAGCTCATCAAGGAAGTTGAAAACTCTGTGGCAGAGTTCAAGCAGTACAATCAAGACTATGATGAGAACAACATCAAGCAGCAGGTATCTTAATTGGTTGATTTGAGTATTTGTGGTTGTTCCTTCAGTAAACTTCAGCGTAGCAGCTATTCTTCCTGTTTTAAATGGAGTTCAGATTCTCTTGATATTATTTTGACAATCTTTTCATCTGTTAAGTATATACACACTAGTTGTAGTTAGTAGTTATACGTCTCGTAGATGCCAATTAGCAGACAAACATGTACTATAAATCTATGCAAAAGAGAATTCTCTGCCTAATTTATCGTTTCCATGAATGGAAACCCATCCCTAAAAAAATGAATGGAAAACCTCATATGTATGTGTTTGTGGGATTTCAACGGACCAGGTCCAGGATGTTCTAGAGGCAGCAAAGGTGCTTGAATGGCTCAAGGAGAATTGCACGATCGAGTACGTCAGGCGATGAGTCTAATGCTCCAGCAGTCCAGCTCCTGGGTCCAGGCGCTCTGAATTGTTAGAATGGCTGGTGTGGCGCAAGGGCGAATTTTGTGAGTTGCCTTGATCCTTGCCAACTAACCCATCAGATGAAGGGTTTTGCATACGCGCGAGATGGGAATTTTTTTTTTTTTTTTTTTTTTTTTTTTGCAGACCAATGCAGTGAAGAATTTGTTTCGTATATAGCATAAGAAAGAAGTATAGTATTTTGTAAGTAGAATGCGAGTTGGCTGTGTATTCATTCTTTACGAGGCTGCAATCCACACTGCAGCAAATCATTGTTACAAATAAAATGAACCACGCACATGTTACCAAAAATACATGAAAAATTGACGTTTGGGCTTAACAATTAATGTTCTCGATCCCACCGAAATCTATACTTATTTCTTCAATGGCACAAAGAATTACATGTTCCTTACAATGCTTTGTTTAGAATTTTGATTCCCTCTCCACCATTACCAAGACTTCGAGTCAATGCTTATTAGTCTAGGATGCCCAAGAAAAAGATCTAATGCCTGGCCGCACAAAGCTATAGCTTACCCTTCTCGTCCTCATCCCAAAAATAGCACGTCAACGCCATCGCCGTCCACTCTGAGCTGCCTCATCGCTAACCCACCCACCCAAACCCCAACCTACAGAAGGGAGAAGAGAAAATATAGAAGAAAAGGTAGAGCAATAGCAATGTGTTCTTAGGCTTTCTCCAACAGATGAGGCAAATGGATATGCAAAATCAAAAATACCTATCCTCAGCTACTTGTAGCACAACGCAAACATTTACAGCAGGCCACGTATCCGGAAGGGACAAAATGCATCAAAGAAGAGAGGGTATGTAAATTTAGACCTCCTCTCTCCTCGAATGCAAACACTGCTGTGATTAAGGGATGGAGAGAAATAGTGAGTATTGATTTGAGAAATGCATCTCCAAATGCATTGACTATTGGAGATTAAAATATTTGCGCACCCTATGCAACTGCTATGCAAGAGGCATTTCTCCGAATGGCTATCCAGAAATGAGATAACCTGAGGACCTTAGGCAAGCACATTGGTGGTCGTAGGCCGACGGCAGTGGGCTTTGCACGGAGAGCGCTGCGGCTCCAGCGGCCACCGTGCGTTGCAGTGGCAACCCGCGCGCATGCCGACCAGCGGATTTGACGGCATGTTATCTGGAGGTAGTTCAATATAAACAGCATTTTAAGGAGAGAAAGGTAAAAACAGAAAGTAAAGCAACTCTGCAAGGCATTCAGGTTGTATTAACCACCCCCAAATCATTAATTTGTGTACTTATTTTCGATACTTCCGGGGAAGTTTCCAGCCACTGAGTTCTTACTGAATGCTACAATATTTACTGAATTTTGCTGGATGGTGACCATATCTTCAGAGCCACAATCTGTACATTTTAACAAGCACGTGTAACTTCTTACTTAACTTTCCAGCGTAATCGGGTTAAGTGAATACACTTGAAAAGTTCCATAAAAAAGCATACCCACGTATGTTAAAATGCACGGTAGCAATTGTCAGAATGCTGGCAAATATTGTACATACTATTACAAAAATGCATTTCCTTCTCAGAAATAAAAAAACATCCGAGAAACCCAACTCAATTTGCGACTGATTCATTTTTTTCATGTATGTGACTGGCACAAGCAAAACAATTCTAGGAGCTGTCCATCATGCTATCACCCCCAGACGAGTTTATCACACTGAAATTATTGCTATCCGGATGTTTTGCCTCGTTAGTTCTTTCAGCTCCAAATGTGAAATTACTAGGGAAGTTGTTCGGGCTGAAACGCTCAAAGATGGATGCTGGAGCCTGCTGGTTAAAGGTAGGAACTTGAATGTCGGCTGCTGGTTTTGGAAAACCAAATCCAAGCGAAGGGAAAGAATCTGCTGGTGCAAAGGATTGAGTTGGCATGCTGATATTGGAACCAAAAAGCTTCTTTTCATACTCAATCAGCTGCTGCTGTGCCGCTGTAGAACAAGTTCATCATTTATGTCAGCTCATGATAAATGCATTATCATTTGAGTGGTATGGTATGTAGAAGGTCAAACTTTAAGTGCAAGGGTTTGTATTAGCTGAACAACTGTCTCTTTATTTCAGATATTACTTAGATTATCATTAGTCGTTGCCTCTACATGATTCCAATAGCTAGCAAACTCAGGAAGACATAAAAACTACTCTATACAAAAATAAGAACCAAAATACATTCAATAACTTCACCTTATTTTGCATTTACCATGTCAAGTTTATGCTATGTATTACAGCGGTACCATAAACTTTAAAATTTTCAATCAGGCTGGGTTCCACTTGTAAATTGTCACTCAATTCAGAAATAAAACTAACATGGTATCAATATATGACAAAATGATTATGTTGCAACAAATGATACATTTTTGATATGCATAGAGATGTGCATGTAATTCTCTATGCATGCTCATCTTATACTTTGTAATTCACATGCTTGCGTAGGCAAGTTTAACTATGCATGTAATAAACACTACTTGAACATCATTTTTCTTCTTTTTCCGCAAAATTTCTGAGAACAAAAATATCATAAAAGGGACATGCAGGTTATGTTACCATCTGATAGTTGCACTTGTGGTCTCCGCTCTTTCACCCACTGAAAGGATTGCGCCAGTCTCCACCCTCTCGACTTCATCAAGAAGGCTATTACAAATGCTGCAGACCTGATAAAGTGTTTTGATAACATTAATAAACTCAATGCCAGTAACATGCAAGGTAATAACTCTGAATAAAAAGCTATCCACGTGTAAACATAGTCGCATACACACCTACTTTTCCCTGACATGCAATGAACTAGGACACGTGCTTTCTCCCTCTCGCATTGTTCTGAAGTTCAAAAGAGCATTTAATTAGGTGTGGGATGATCTTACCAAGGAACAGGTTAACCTATGATCAAGTAGTACTGAGAAATAGAGAGAAGCATAAGTACCTAGAAATTGATTTGCATCATCAAACTGTAGAGTCTTGTCCTCTTGAAGGCAGTGATAAGTGAATGAGTTCCGGTAAAGATTTTGGCATAAAGGTACAGTCTGCAGGTAAATGGACATGTAGGTCATTTCACATTCAGATACAAGATACAAGCATATACAAAGTTCTACATGACATGTCTAAACAATAGAGCATCAGCACAAGTCAGATATGACTATATGGCAACTGTGTGCTTGCTCCTGATTGTCACTGTTACTTGCAGCAGCATTGAGTAGAGGAACTTAGGATCAACAAATTCGTCAGCTGAGGAATGACGAGCAAGTATGATCTACGGATTTTTTAGGCCACTTCTCCGTTTCAATGCAAGTTGATACTACTCAATTTTCAAAGTATTATACAGGATGAAATTGTGCAGATGCAACCACAGAACGAATAGCTTCTAGCATGCCATCTTCCATTTGTTTTTACCCTTTTTCCATTGTTATTAAGGTGGTAAGGCGAGCAACCCATTTCCAGCCACATAGAATAAGGCGGGCGGCGAGGTGACGCCATACAAGTATCTTAATATATAATGTCACCAAAATTTAGGAGCAAATCTTACCTTAATATTGTCAATTCCTAGCATGTGATACCTTAATAAGTAGTGCAAACCTTACTTTAATATTGTCAATTCCTAGAATGTAATACCTTAATATGTAGTGCTACTAGAGTACTAGCGCACAACAGAAAGTAACAAAATAGAGAAAAACTGAAATCTCTTAACTCCCAGTAGCCACAAACTAGTTTCTATGAAAAGGAGGACACGCCATTGTACTGCTGTCAGCTACGTAAAAACAAAGCACCCAAGCACATCACTCACCAGAGTACCATTAGTGCCTATAAAACAAAGGACAAACAAGTAGACAAGAAGCACTGATAATCATATAGACAAATCAGAAGCAAGTGAGCAGCCTTCGGCCCTTCAGGCCACCTGCTTTAAGTAACAGAGGAAAAGGAGAGCGAGAGGAAGAGACATAGCTAGCTCCTATGGGGCCGGGCCGGAAGGCAGGGTGGATCTGGCAGCCGCCAAGGAACAGGGCAGAGCTTGCGGCCTGCAGTAAGGCAGGGTGAAGCAGAGTCGTCCTCTTCATTGGTCCTGGCGGCCGTCGGCTGGGGCAGCAATCAATCCGGCGACAGGCAGTGGGATGCGTCACGTGAGGATGCAAAGATCAGAGGAAGGAGCTCGAAGGCACAGGCCAGCAGGTGCAGCTCAGACACCTGAGGTGGTGGGTCAGTGGGACTTCAGGAGCAGCAGAATGGAGGCGGTAAGCCGCTGGATTCCAAGGTGCTGCTGCCTGCCGCTACCCTCTTCTTTTCCTTCTTGTCCTCTCCTCTCTTTCCCCTCAATTGGTGCACTGCACTTACCATCGCAGCCTAGCGCAAGGTTAGTCTCTTTGATGGCATAATTATACACATTCTGAAATACAATTGAGAATTTGAAGTGCAACTACAATGAAGTTGATGTAAAGCTTGCATAGAAGTATAGCAATAGTTTAGACTCCCTGTAACTAAAGTTTGATTACAATTAAGCTTAGGGTCTTATCTCAGAACTCATCATCAAAGATATATATGTTCTGGTAATCACTAATCAGCTCTGTATTGTATATTTGTAACTATAAACACTAAATATGTAATCTCCACCATAACTCGGATCTTTATTCCTGAAGATTGCTACTAGTTTTTATAATAAATTAGTTTGCTCTAAGCTACAGTTAGGTATAACTTAACTCAGTACATTTATTTTGTAAAATTTAACATGGTCACCAACTATTCAATAAGATATGTTTATCTATTCAAGCATTTTGATATTACTAAAATGCTAATTCTATTACATATATTATAACTTGTGAATGCTAAATGAAGCCACATAGGGGAGTTGAAAGCACAGCCACCTGGCCATTTTGACTCCACTACATTTTGAATTCAATTAGGGTGATTTCTTTATCTATTGCTGAATGGTGATTCTTCAAACAAGCATGCACACACAATGAAAGTGATTCAACAATGAAAGTGATTCAGAATCATCACTGCCACACTAATATGGAAATACCAGAAATGTCCTATAGCTGGAAACCGTAGGAACAATTAAAAAAGTTGAATGGATCAATTTCCCATGTGAAATGTTACAAACTCCAAAGCATCACATATAATCTCAAGAAACACAAGATGTACAAAGCCATCCAGGCATCCATGCAAAAGAAATAAACGTTTCTGAAACTTGCGTTCTGAATATTTGGCACTCATAACAGCAACCTCAACTATCAGCTCAAAAAGATGCCAAGCCAACAAGTAGTAACACTAAAATATAATCCATATTATCACTATCATTTTTTTGGCTGTTTGCCAAATGAATCATTTTGTCCTTAGGTGTGGATGGAACACAGCTACTCACGTGCATATATCATGAAGAGGCTTTTACTTGTTTCCTTTTTATCTTTCATTTCCCTTCAACTCTAGCATAGACAACTTCAACTTGCTTGGGACTAAAAGGCTTTGTTGCTGTTGCGGCTGCTGCTTCCCAAAGAATCATTTCCTGCTCTCATGCAATCTAGCATCTTCTCCTTGCCCAATCCTATCATGGAAGCCCTCTAGTCTATCTCCGCCGTCGGGCAGGATGCCTTATGGTTGAACAAACCAGAACTGAGCTTCAGCCTATTCACAAGAAACCAGTAAACCTTCCATTTCTGCGCACCCATACCAATTAAACAACGCGCCCTTGTATTGATTTGCTTACAAAAAAACAACAAACAGCGGAAAAGACTAGCATTCAATTCGAATCAGCATCAAACCCTAGCACTAATCATGCACAGGAATCGACCGCTAACGGACCGGATCAAGCAACGATTGCATTAGAAACAACGGAGACGACCCGTCGAAGCAGGCAAGGGGGGAGGTGCGATGCGAACAAGCAAGCGTACATTGAGGATGTGCGAGACGCCGATGGTCTTGAGGAGCTCGGAGCGGGAGGCGTTGTCGTAGCTGCCGAGGAAGAGGAACTCCTTGAGGATCTCGGACGGGAACGCCGAGTCCTGCTGCCTCGGCCCCGCCGCCGGCGACGCCGCGGGCGGGCGGTGGCCGCAGACGCCGCACACCTCCCCCTCCTCGTACTTGTGGTAGTGCCCGCAGATCCCGCACGGGTTCTCTCGCTCACGCTTCCTCATCGCTCCCTCCTCCGCGCGCCGCAGCCACCGATCGAATCGGAGGAGATTGGGAAACGCGGGCGATCGAATCGGGGAGCTCGCGACGTCGCACAGAGAAGCTGAAACGGAAGGAAGAGAGGTGGTGTTTTCTCTCTTTCTGTGTGTGTGAGAGAGACTTTTTTTTAATGGAGATGAGAGAGATCGGATCGGTTGGGCAGGCGCCCACAGACCACGGGCACGGCGGTGGAAGGAGGAGGGGAGACGTCACGGACGCACGCACACGCGGACGCAGGAGGCGGGTCAAACTGTCAAAGCACGGAGTCCGTGGAGAAATCCGAATCATTGGCATGGAGATGGAGCACGGATCACGAGCCCGGAGCCTCGTGCCAGTGGCAGCTGGCAGGTAGGGCCCGAGGGGTGTAAATGGATATCTGTCCGATTTCTCATTGGGTTACGCTATCCCAAGGTGGAGTGGGGGGTGTTTGATCCCTTTGCCTAAAAATGTTTGACGCGAGGTAGAAGTATCAAATATAATTTAATTATAAAACTAATTACACTGACGATTAAGATTTAATAAATTCGTATCGCCGTTTAGTTCTGTGTAATTAGTTTTCTAATTAAAAAATATTTAATACTTCTAATTAGCGTCAAATATTCAATGTGACGTAAGCTAAAGTTTAGCCCCTGGATCCAAAAACACCCTAAAATAAACTGCCTATAATACTGTTTTGACACTATAGCACTACCATAGAGGGAGAGGTAGTTAGAATTGATATATGGATATGGGCATCTCCGTTGGGGATGGTCTTAGGTCCAAGGTTTACCTTTTCGCTTTGGACCAAAATCCCGAAGAGGACCGGAAACGGAATTTCGGATGAAATTCCGTCGGAATCTGAAAAACGAAATTTCGGTAAATTTCGCCCAGAATTTCGGTGTTTTCCAGCGAAATTCCGTTGTTTTTTACCAAAAAAGATGGAAAATGCTGGGAAATTTATGTATATATGAAAAAATTGGAAATTTTGGCAGAGTTTCTCCTAATTATGTGTATATTGACAATTTATAATGCATAACATATATGTAACTCCACCAAACAATGATAATTACAACATTAAATACATAAGTCATGTCCAAAGTCCAGACCTATTTAGTCCAAAGTGCAAAGTCCATTAGAATTATTACGATTAGTCCAAAGTCCATAGTCCAATTAATACAACACAATGCATCCATACTAGTCCCGGGCGCACATAAGACTAGGGTCACCATGGAGCGAAAATGAGTGTGGAAAATACTGTTTGCGCACTGTACACAGAGTGAAAAAGCAATGATTGCACACAAAATGGAAAATACTTCCTGGTGATCTTGGTCTAAGAATACAACACAATGCATTGTCCATCCTAAGTCCATGAAGCAAAGGCATAGTCTCTGCATTTGATGATTTATACGAAATGAATAGAATAAGTAGAGAAAGCAAAACATACCGATAAATACTGTGGATAGGATGGGTACCTGCATTCGTCACTCCTCATGTCTCTCTCACGGTGGTCCCTCGTACGGCTCACCTGGTGGTGGGAATGGCCAATACACGTACATAGGCTATCCTTGATATTGCAAATGTGGAGCTTCATATGGTAGGTAGCTGTTATATTCCAAATAAGACAATGCTGGAAGTGCCCGCAGAAGAATCGGGTTGACAGTCTCTGGTGGTGGCCACAGGAAACCCCTGTAGGGGGAGAAGTACTATGGGGATTGTAGTACAGACCACTAGAGGCACAGAGCTAGAGCTATATCTTCATCATATGCAAGGGGGGCTGTCGACCACGTTCACTTGCGGATCTTGTCTATCGTTGTAATGAGGATGCTCCATGATCTGTATCTTGTGTGGTATGGGTGAAATTCTCCTCATCAGTGAATATAATAGTACCACATTGCTACGAACCTAAATCATCACCCTGTCCACCACCCCTGTCGCCTCCGGCATCACCGCCACCACCGTCACTGCTACCTCCATCACCATTATCCTCACCACCACTAGGATCAGGTGTGGCATCCTCACTACCAATGTCCTCCTCATTGTCAGTTCGCATTCTTTTCCCTTTTCTCTGTTTGGGACCAACCTTAGTCTTTTTTTTCCTAGATGTGTGTCCCCAACTAATTTTTTGGCCCATGCATCCACATCTTCCTCGTCACCATGAGCACGTCCTATATCAGTGAACAGCTGGCTCGGCAATGGAGTGTCATTGAACTCTGAGTCTTCATCAAAAGCTGGGTCTACATTGGACTGTGATTGCTGCATCCATTCTTCAATTACTGATTGATGCCGTTACAACGACAGATCCATGAAACTGCTCACTAGATCATAAGACTCATAATTAGAGGGTTGGGCTATTTTAGCACGCTCCAGACGGTGGGGAGGTTGTAGTTCACAAAGACTAATTTATCCAATTTTTTATGACTCACCCTATTGCGCAGTTTGGCGTGGATGTATGCAAATGTGCTCCAGTTCCTTTCACACCCACTAATGCACACTGTGACAACAAGCATCAGGCTACCCTTTGCAACATTGGGTAGCAGGTGAAGTATTACGGTCCATGGCCATCCGCCTAGCAATGTCAGTAGAAAACTTACCTAACTTCCTCCTATACATTTCAAACTCCTATAGTGCAATTGCGGCACCATCAACCTCCAACATTTTTTCAAGCCCCTTGCGCATATCTAGCAAGACATTGCGTGTTGTGCCCATAGTGTAGTGAACGAGAGGGTTAAGAGCACAAGCAATCTGTACATAGGTGTCTGACATGACAGTGGCCATCCGGGCATCAATCACTTCCATGATCTTAGTAAAGTGGGCGGCGTCATGAGTGAACTTGCTGATATATGTATGTCTCATATTTTGATACTCCAGTAGCACCTCACCCAAATTTGGAGTCTTATCTTGGTCAGTAAATCTTAGAAACATGTAAATAAGCTCAACATCATTGATCACTTGCTGCCTCCAATCACACGGAGGATGCTGTCCAAGCTGAAGCCATGGCTTTGCTCCTAGTTGTGAAGACATAGTCAGCTTTGCACCAAGACCACCGATCTACACTTTGGAGCAAGACAATCTAGTACAGCAGGTCGCTCAATGGAACATTAGATCCATCATTGCCCAGATAGTGCAAAATTGTGAGGGGCTGAGGTCCAATCAGTGACCATTGTGAAAATCAATAGGCAAAACAATTATGTAGCACATAATTTAGATAAGCAGGCTAGACAAGCTTTACAAGGTAATTGTTCTTTTTCAATGTTATAATCAAAGGCATGCCTCTGTACCCTTCAGTCCCAGGACTGGGGATATTTCAAACTGCAGCATGTATTACGCTCTTAATCAATAAAAACTGACGTCACGTCATTGATTTTTTTTAAAAAATGTATCGTCCACTAGACTCCTTCAAATCCGTAGCAGAGTGGCTTAAAAATAACAAGTAGAGCAGCTTAATCTTCTTAAAAAAAATAGAGCAGCTTAATCATCTTGGAAGTTCACTTCACAGTGGAATGGCAGTGGGGACACGGCGTATGCATCTCAAAGTTCTCACTTCACAGTGGAATAGCAGTGGGGACACGGCTTATGCATCTCAGCTACACCATAGTCATCGGTAAGTGGAAATGGGTGTAAAAAATACTGTCTGTGCACTGTACACAGAATTGCAGAACAAATGCACGCTCTGGTGATCATGGTTTTAGGTTGCGATCCCAAAAGCTATGAAAAATAGTGTATCAACAGAAGCGAATGGCCACTTGAATCCAAAGAAAGAACATTAGTATGCTGTGTTCACAAAAGGTGCAGAGCTCGAGATTCGAGATGAAGGGCACACCAAAAAACGTTTCAACAACTTGTACGCCTACCACACCGGTAAATGACAATACATCTCAGTAAAACTATACCACACCGTCTGACAAGTTGAAAGAGCACGGCCTAGCGGAACTAAAACGAGAGGAGTTGCACCGGGTAGTGTCAAATCAGCTAGTATGGGCGCAATAAATTACTCTCCTCTACGAAGGGATTACAATATATTACCACAAAACAATGGAAGAACATCAGAAAAAAGTGAGTCCCTTATATCTAATATACGACACTACGGTTACACGATCATGGTGTGCCGGGAACTGGATCGGTGCCAGAAACATGGGAGGCCACATCTTCGTTAGCTGTTGCTACTGTAGGTGCAGCCACAGGCGCAGACGCAGCTGAATTGTTCCGTGGAGATGCTGTCTTCGCCGTGTCTTTCTTGTTATCCTTCCCTCCAGACCTGACGCCATGGCCACTGCCATTCTGTTGGCCACTGATAGATAGCCTTCTGTTTGGGGGAGTGCCATTTGAGACGCTGCCATTCAACTTTGGGCCAGTGGCCTTCTTCGAACTGGCAGGTCGATTCGGGCTCACCCGTGATCCAAATGGCCCTTCATGATCAGTGTTGAGTTGCTGCTCAATATAGCGCTTTTGTTCCTGAGAAGTGAAAACATCATAGACAAAAGGGAGTGCTAACTCAGTTCATGTTCTAGAGGCAGGGGGCCAAAATCAAACAATACTACAGTTGAAACAATCTTGGCTTCCATATATAGGTTCCCACAACTATAATCAGATGTAACAACATATAAAATGAACTGAGTTTGAAGAATATCTGGATGGAAATGGCGGTGAAGGCATACAAAAATGGTAAAAATGCAGTTGTGTGGCCAAAGATCAGTTATAGAACAAAAACAGCATGCCACTTACCCGCATTCTTTTCTTCTCTTCTTCCCTTTCCTGCCTGAGCATGACATATTCATCCAACATAGCTAGAAGAGGTACACCATCATACATGAACGACAGACCGCGACTCTCCTCCCATGCCCTGGTCTTCGCCACCAGGGTTTCAACAAGCGCTAGAATGAGAGAAGGCATTACATCAGCAATTAATAGAACATAGTCTATAGAGATTAAGAAATAATGCCTATGTATACACAAAATAAAACTTGCAAGGCACTAACTCGTTAACCACTAAACCAAAGGATATAGGATCAATGTAATAGTTTGAACAGATACCTGGAATCTTGTTAACAAGTATACGAGCTTTTTCTGCACGCTTCAGATTCAGGTGGGCACCCCGGCTTGAGTTATACCTGTTGTCATCCTGCAGAAGGTATTTTATTTTGTGATGAGAAGCTATCCCATGGTCAGAAGTTTGGTATTATCACTTAAGGTATCACAGGATACATGCAGCAGTAGCTTTTACTTGCTAGAACCAATTATTACCATACCCGGTTATAATCTTCAAGCCAACTCTCTTCTTCACAAGCAGACATCCATCTTTCAACTTTATCAAGTATGTCTTTTCTACTCAATGCTTCTTCCTTTGCTTTTGCTATCTGGCCATCCATATCTGCAATAAGTTCTGATGGTTCTATGTTTCCTGCCTCAATCAGAGCCAATATTTTCTCATGGGCAGCAGCAGTATCTATTACTATATGAGCACCAGCATAGATATCTTCCAGTTCAGTTTGCTTCTTGAAAGCTATCTCTTTCATCTTGCTGTATTTTAGCTGATCCAACCTTTGAACCTCAACCTCAGCCTGAACAATTAGGAAGGTAAATGTCAAATAGGGAAGAAGGAACAACTCAAATCAGAAGGGGATCATACCAAACAATTTACTACTTAAACCCACTTGTTCTATTAAATCTAGGGCAAGAGATCCTGGTGCAGTGACTTCATCCACGGATGATGATCTGTTGCAGGTAACATGATCAAACATGCGCCTTTCTTCCTTGGGGGCATCCATGAGATCCCAAAGATCATAGAGCTGACCAGCGAGCTCTTGAAGCTGCGAATGCAAGTGAGTCAATGGTGAGATTGTGCAAATAAGTAGATAGTGCAATTCACATTTAATAAGACTAGGAGATGTGCTTTTACCTTGCTTAGACGCAACTTCTTATCTTCATTAAGTGTCGCTACCGTCTTGTCAAGTTTTGACAATGTGTCATTACTGATACTCTTACAGTTGTCACCAATGGAATCATCTAGACTGGGATGAACTTCAGTCACTGTGCTGAGAAAATCCATCCCCAAGACAGTACAAAGATCGTGTACCATGCTTACATACTCAAGAACTTTCTCCAGCCTATTGCTCTGTAAACCAAATTTCAAAGCAGAAGAGTACCATCATCGATAAGAAACCAATAACAATCCAATGGCCAAGTATGAACTATGAAGCATAAAAAAATGGAAAAATAGAAAAGTACCTTCTCTTTCTCAAGCACCTGGAGCTGAGACCGAAAATCTTCAAGCCGCTCAAGTGTCAAATCATCCTCATTGACTTGGGGCATTGCCACCTGCTCACCCACCTCTATGGTGCCAGCAATTTCACCACATATTTGGTCAATTTGTGATTGTACATTAACGAACTCTCTTTTCCTTTCATTTTTCTGTTTAGTCAATTGCTCAAGTGTTGGCGCTATAGCAGCAAGCTGCTGCTTGATTGTTCCCATTGTCTTCTCAGGCTGCACGGATTGACTATTCTCAATTGTACATCCAGTAATAAAGCAGATATGTTTAAATCTAAACATTCAGAATAAGGCCTCATGACATTTTTGAGCTAGAACATTAAATCTGCTGCACAACACTTCTAATGGGCAAAGAATGTAATGCAGGTGGAGAATTCAGATTAATTTCAGAAGTAGGCAACAAGCTTCACAAGGTAGCATTTGATGTGATGACAGTTTATAACGAAGCAACTCCACAAGGTTTCATTAAGTCTGCATGACATGCCATGAATAACATATCGAACTGTGCATGGATATATACTGTATCGCTAACAGCTCTTACAAAGCATGCTTTTGGTCAGAGTTATTGAGGACAGAATCAAGACATGAATTTTCCAATATAAGCATATAATCACTTACAGTTCTTGCAACAGCCTTTTCTCCTAGAGCAGAAAGAAGCCTAGCAAGCTCTATCTTTGAGTCATCCAGCGCCTGGATCAGGAGATCCCTAGAGTTAGTTGCTTGGTCAACTTTCCTCTTGTAAACATCCAGGCACTCCTGATCCAGATGATACAGGACCTTGTCGCGGTCCTCCTCGCTCTCACCAACTTCATCCCATATCAACTACAGTTAGAAGTAGTCATCATCAGCTCCAACGATTGAGGCAGGAAATTTAAAGAATTGCTGCTATTTTATGAAGAACAAGTACCTGCAATTTCTGCAGCAAGGATCCACATGTAATGTCGCCGGCCATCACTGAGCAGAGTAACCTGTAAGGGAGCAACATTACTCCTGGAGGTCATGGCTAGCCAACTACGAGTACTGTAAATCTAGGCCAAATGCGTTTCTGAACTTTCCACCCCAAGCCTTATCAAACCAAAAATCTGATCATATCTCATGCAAGATAACGAGGCTGGCATTCATGCTCCCTATGCCTAACTAACTTATCCCCCAAATTAGCTGCAGAAATACAATTAAACACAGCTAATGACCCTACGGACACTAAGCACACAACTCATGGCCCTACTAACACAAAATCCCCAATCATTGCCAGTATTAAATAATTTCAGAGACCTAATCATTAGGGGCTTATACATCTAAGGTTCACCTTAAACCCAGCAAACAACTCTCTTAAACTCCTTCAAAATCCCACACAAGAGACCATGTGAACTAGCAAAACTGCAAGTGTTTGACCACATTTGACCAAGCAAGAGGCCACCCAAGATATCGCGATCTGAGCATGTCGCCCTCGCCTTTCCTTTACCGCATCAAATCCAAACACCAGAACCCAATCGGAAGCAGATCCCGCCACTGTCAGGTACCAAACCCACCTCCGAATGCCCAGCAAAACCCCCCCCGCTCTCAAAACCCACACCGTCCGGAGAAACTCCCGCCCGCACTACCGCATTACTGCCCAACCAGCCAGATCCCGTCCTCCGGCGACCCCCCGCCACGAATTCTGCTGCGGAAAACAGAGAGAGGAGGCGGCCAGACGCTCTTACCAGATCACGCGTACAAGCCGAAAGAAAACGCGGAGCCGAATGCAGGCGCTCTGCGCGGTTCAGCGCTCCACTCCACGGGACTCGAGGGCGGAGGAGGTCACCGGTCGCCGGCCGCCACCGCCGGGAGCGCGAGATGGGGCAGGGCAGAGCTGAGCTGATGAGCTTGGGAGTTGGGACTGGAGTGGTGGGAGGCTGTCGCTGTGCTGCTGATGCCTCAGCCTCACCACGGGTCCGCCGAATTAATTGGGGGCGGAGGGGCGGGTGCGCGCTTGGCGGGGCCGCCGGATGCGACCGGTCGGGGGGATCGGACGGACCCGATCGGCCCAAGGATTCACCGCGGGTGTCGGTGAAAAAAAGGTACGGGGATAGTACAGTATATATACTCGGGGCCCACGTAGAGCAGGGATGCTAAATTCTGCCCGTCAAAAAAATGGTGTGTTTGGTGCCCTCCCTCGGGCTCTGTTAATTTACAGCTTGCTATGGGGAGTTGACCGGTCAAATCTGTCTCCTTGCGTTCTGGGTTTGCTGCCCCTTGCGCTTGTTTTAGTGCGATTTTCAACGCTATTATTATTGGTTTTTCCGAGGTTAGGAGCTTGGATGATTTTGTAGCGCAGCTCGTATACTGTTTGCTGTTCAAATATAATAGTACTACAGATCCTGTGGGTTTCATAGGATTCATTCGTGTGCGCTTTGAACTTATTTTGCCAAATCTTTAGAAAAAATTATGAATCCCAAATGTGGCCCGCCCTTCCGTGGAATGTCTAGGCTAGCAAATCAATGCGGTTCTGAACCTGGGCCCTATATCCTAAAATACAGGTACTTTTTGTTTTCTTTAAGTTCAATCTCCTTTACTTATAAAAGAACGATTATGACACCGTGTTAATGTGTCAGATTAAATGTATTATTGTACACAAAGCATTTTATATTGATATTTGTTTTTAACACATAGGCGATCTTCACCATGTAAAGGCCTCCATTTGTTAAAGGCACGATGAATTGAATGAGCGGTATACATTTGTTTTTAGCAAATGGAGGAGTAGGCTAGCAAAAAGGGGGAATAGGTCGATTGCAAACATGGCTCTGTTTACCAAAATTCCATAGGAGCTCCAATAAACCCAAGGTCACAGAGCCATCAAATTTTATAACAAAGAAAATCCTACATTAATGAAATATATGATTGGGCAGATCATTATATAAGCAGTTTTCCTCGTGCGGACGCTGCAGGCAATGATGCAATGTCATGTCGAGGTCTTAGAAAACGTGAAGCCAGTTGAGCAAGGACAGCAGAAACCAAAAAAAAATAAGAGCGCCCCCGCAGACATCCGCCGTGCGAAAAGAGAGAAAAAAAAACACGCATTTTTCTCTCGAACGAAGCGAGCCTCGGCCGGAGCCGGAGACGGACATTTGGGAGTCGAGAGATGGAAAAGAAGAAAGAGCTGCCGCAGTATGTGCTGCATCCCCGTCCCGTGTAGGTAAAGGAAAAAGATTCCTGGGCTGGCGGACGGGGCCGATCGGATCGGTAGTCCTTTCCCGCTTTCCGTGAGCACGACAGCACGAGGTGAGACGAGAGTGGCAGCCAGCCATCCCCCGGTGTTGGCTAACCACAGTGAGTGCCTCCTGCGGTCCTGGGCGTCCTGCCTAGCAGATCACAAGGGTGATTAGGCCACTCCCAAATGGAATCGCTCATCTCTGCTCCCAACGAAACAGGCGTTCCCGTCCCAACAGGTGTCCGCCGCATCGCCCCCCGTTTTTGCACCATCCGACTGACCGACTCCGTACAGCCGCGGGAGGCGCTGGAAAGGACAGTCCAGAGCCGGCGGATGAGATGGATGGAAACGGGGGAAAGACGAAAGAGAAGGATGTGGCAAGCAACACGGGCGGGGCGGGAGTGAGATGAGGCGCGCGCGTGAGCGAGCAGGAAGGTGAGGAACCCCCCGCGGGGCTTTTGTCCTCTTGCGCGCGGGAAACGGGTGGGGGTGCGTGGCGGGGCCCGCGGAGGCGGGGGCGGAGCAGAGCACATGCACATGGCCGCCCACGTGCTGCCGCAGAGATGAGCTCGGCTCCCCGACCGCGCGAGCCCCCAATCATGCGTGCGCGTAGCCTGCGCTGCTGCGCTCCCGTAAAAACGTCCCGCGGGCCACGGCCACGGCCCGGCACGGCACGAACGAGAGCCGGCCGCGGGGCGCGAGCGGGTGGCACTGGCAGTGCTCGGCCGGCCCCGCGGCTCGGACGTCGTGGCCGTTGGCTGCTGGCCTGATGCCACGCCCGGCGCGAGTCTGTTGGGCGCTGAGATGCCTTTTTTGCTTGGCAGCCTCTGCCCGTCGTCGGCTGGTGTCACTGTCGCCCAGGGGCCTGCACGTCTGCACTGATCGGCACGGCTGCTGCAGTGCGGCTTTGCTTCGCCAATGGGTTTCGTTTCGGTCTCTCTCTGCGGGAGTACGGCGCCTTATTTGACATCGTGGTGCACTGCCACGTAAAAAGTGAGGTCGTCAGAAAAAGCACATGCGTAGCGTATAGATGAGCTCCTTCTAATCTTAACACATGGCAGTAATCATCTGCTCCGTTTTCCCTCAGGTCAGTGCACCAGTCTAATCTTAACACTAGTCCGCTTTATTTTCAATGCAAATCATTCGTTTTATTCAAAATTTTAATACAAATACTCAAAAATTCAAATTAGGTTTAAAATTTTTATAATTTTAAATGAAATGGTAAGCAAAATAAAAATTCTTTTAAATAAGACGAACAATTTGCCTTTTGTATTGAAACAAGGCTGACTATTATTCTGGGACGGAGGAAGTACATGTACTAGGACCGATAGTGTGCTTTGCCGCTCCTGCCCTAGTGGCACCGTGGGATGATGTGTGGTTCAAGGTGTGTTGCAGTCAAACTGCACATAGGAGTATAGTGTTGCAACTATACTCCACTCTTGATAAATGCAATATTAATCTTCACTTTTTTATGCAAAAAAACATAAATGAAATCAAATAATATTCATATATTCTTGTCTCTTTTTTTCTTGACAAATTGCTTGCTGTTTCTTCGATTGACACACTATATGAGTTTGGTTTAAACAATTTATCAACAATGTCTACTCAAACTCAACAAAGATATTAGCCTTTAATCGTGGTTGTCATCCATTCACCAAAAACATGTAAAGGGACTAGACGCACTTTCAACCCCCATTGTTGAGGTCCTCTCACTTTGTTCTTGTGAGACTTAGGCTAGGGTATGGTTTGTGGGAGAAGAGAGGTGTAACACCCTGAAAATCGACCTCGAAAAAATTCTCTAAACTACCCATAAGTCAAAATCAACTTTTGAAAACTTTGTGTGTTTGAGTGTGCTAAATTGAGATCAACAAAAACATCTAGTAATTCCTCAAGTTCATCACCAAAAATCCTCACAAAATTCTTCACACCAACTTTCCTCAAAATTCTCTCCCAAAATTTCCATCCCAAAATTCAAACCAAATTCAAATTCCAAAAAGAAAAAAGGGAAACATCCCAGCCGGCCCAGCCCCTTTTCCCTGGCCCAACCCACCTCCCACTCCCCTCCTTCCCCTTCTCTGCCCAGCGGCTCACTCGCCACCGCTCTTCCCTCTCCCTCCCACTGCCAACACGGGCCTGTACGCCCGCGTTCCCCTTCCACTACCATTTGGGCCCTAGGCATCAGCCCTATCCCCTTTCTCCCACACGCGCATGGCGCATCATGACACCACCGAGCCACTGGCAGCCCGGCCCCGCCGCCCCGTCACCAACCCCATATCGTTTATGCTCCTAACCTCGTCCTCATTGGTAGGGCTGGAAACGAGCCGAGGCTCGGCTCGGCTCGGCTCGGCTCGGTGTGGCTCGGTAAGTGAACGAGCCGAGCTCGGCTCGGCTCGCTATTTTTGCGAGCCAGAAAATGAGGCTCGGCTCGGCTCGGTAGAGGCTCGCGAGCCGCACTAAAAAATGCAAATTAAGCTCAAAATAAATTAATTTATATATTTTTTGAATGATAACGATAATTATATGGCACATATTTTTTATGTATATACAAATTGCTATGTTACGTATATAAATATTAATTTATATCACTAATAATGAAGAGTTAATTCATCAATTATCATATAATTATTGTTGAGTTGTCTTGGACCGAGCTCACGAGCCGGCTCGGCTCGGCTCGGTTCGCTATTTTTGCGAGCCAAAAAATCAGGCTCGGCTCGGCTCGTTGGAGGCTCGCGAGCCACTCCGAGCTGAGCCGAGCTGTTCCAAGCCCGAGCCGAGCTACGAGCTTCGAGCTATTTTTTCAGCCCTACTCATCGGTGCTCTCATTTACTCCCCCTCCAGCCATTGACCGCGGTACCCCACCGCCAATTCACCCCGCAGCGGCCACCGGCCGAGCGCCCCGCCACCACCCACAGCATATATAAGACATGACGCCTCAACCCGCCGGCACCATTGGCCACAGAGGGTGTCACCCCCAAGCCCCTTCCCTGTCCCGGCATGGCCACACCATCCCTACGGAGCACAATCCCACATCCACCCAAAATTTCACACCACCACTGCCTCCTCGGCCAAATTCCGGTGCACCCCAGCCACCACTTATCCACACCCACCTCCCTAACCACTTGCCACCACCCTGTTTTCCCTAGAAGTCTCCACGCGTGCGTGTCACTGCCGGTACGCATCCACGATGCCATGCGTCCGCTACCACTCCGGCGCTGTGATACGCTGTAAGGAACGTGCTGGGGTATCTGACCCAGAGGGGGTAGGGTGAATTGGTTATTAATTGCTCTTCTAAAACCTAGGGCTATCTAATCTATAAGATAAACCTATCACGTCCTACACATGCTAGTTAAGTCTAAGGTTTATCTATGCGCTCTCTAACTTACCAAAAAGACTTGCAACCTAGAGCCAACCTAATCATACAAACTAGGAAAGCTAAAGGCACACAAAAAAGTAAATGCAGAAACGTAATTGCGGTAAGTGAAGATGTACGGGCAAGGGGGCGCAAACTCCCAAGGCGACACCCGAATTTAACATGGTTCACCACTAAGGGCTACATCTACGGGCTCACCACCAAAGGCAATATCTGAGCGGGCACCAAGACTCTTTCAATTACCGTCTTGCGCTTGCCAACAAATAGCTCATGACAAGCAAAGGCTAAGTACCACCAAGCCACCAAGGCTCGACCATCGCCACCATCTCTCTTGGGCACAAGGCACTAGATTCTTCACTACAGAGTTTGAATGGTCTCCTCATCCTTGAACAAGTTATCATTGCCACTCCACACTAAGAATGAGGGTTTAGCAACGAGGACAAGTGGCTTGACTGCAACCAATACTTCTCCCTAGCTCACCCAGGAGCTACACTCAATAAAAGCTCGCAAACTCATTCTCTCTAAGCTCTAACCTAGCTTGGATGATGCACTAAGCTCACTTTTGGTGTTTGGAGTGGATGATTTACTTGGAATACACACCTACACTTATTGTGGTCTTCAGTAGCTCCAACTACCTCGAAATGGCCAGGTGAGGTGGCTTATATAGCCCCCAAACATGAACTAGCTGTTGGCCAAAAAGGTTGCCAATAAGTGCCTAGATCGGATGGTACGGTCTATACACTTTGGTATACTTCAGACCATACGATCCATTGTACTTGCCAACTAGATGTTGCACTAGCCATTGCTTCAAAGGTATGGTTGATAGTATGGTATGTAGCACTTTATGGTATGGTCCATTGAATTCTGATCTCCCATAGTTTCCTTATCTTCTGAAATAGTGCGATCTATAGTACTGTCGATAGGACCCTATAGTATGGTCCATTGAACTCTGATCTCGCACAGTTTCCTTAACTTTGGTTAAAATGGTATGGTCTATAGTATGGTCCTGTCGTCGCCAAAAGCCCACCAGCCTTAGGCGGGCGAAGCACCAAGGAACCGGATGGTATGCTGCCGCTGCGGTCGATCCCTCCTAGCGGCAGTTCCGACTATCCCTGAGCTCGCTCGAGGCAGTAAGAGGGGGTTCTGGGCGTGACACCTAGCCTAACCTACTAACCGGGGAGGTTTGGGGGGTGCGTTGCGTTCGAGAATCGCCCTGCAAACACATGAATAACAGATCGACATTAAATTATAGCTGGATCATTGGGATCGACTTGAGGCATCTTCGTGGGTATGAGCCAATCGCCTCCTTGCACCCTATGGGGTTAGTGCATCAATAAACCATAGCAAGGAAGCAAACCCTACTTAAAGCACGATCTAGCCGATGCAACATACCTAGATTGATTAAGCCACACATGTGATCAGATGGATCTAACTAAGAGAAGACTTAACTGAAACATCAACCATGTGCACGAACGTAGATTGAAACCCCCAAGAGGGTTCACCCGTGGACATATATACAAATCAGGACGTGTAAAGCAGGGTGCCAAGCGTACATCGATCTCTCGAGTTATCGTATGCACATGTTGCAGCGCATGTCGTGGTATGTAGCAACTAAAATGTACGCTTAGCCGTACGCCACCGATCTGTTACGTGAAGCATAAATAGACATGTAGATCGGCGGCGCACAGGGTAACTGATGGATCTCACGCCAAGCAGAGCTTGACGCGAGATTCATCGTGATAACTGTTGACGGTCGTAATCTCACGATATCTACCGTCAATTACCAACCAAATGGAGCTATGCAATTAAATAATTATGGACTAACCCTTCTATTAATGAGTTCCAAAAGTTTTGTATCAATATTTGGATGCAGGTACCAAAATGCACATAAAATAGATGAAAACATGCCAAGGATCGAATATGTGGCACACTGGCCAAAGTGGCCAGGTCAGCCGACCTCACCCTAGGTCGGCCGACCAAGGTCAGGCTGGCCCTGGCTCAACCAGGTCGGCCGATCAGGGGGCTGGCCGCCTGACCCACTGACAGGGTCGGCCGACCCCTGGTCAGGCCGCCCGACCTCCCAAGTCAGCCATGTGCCACATCATTGGTCCACATCATGAAGAAAACACAAGTGCACTCAAATCCAACTAAAGACCAAGCATCCAATGTATCCAAAGGCCGAAAATGCACCAATCACGGATCCACAACGTCACTAATCCGAGGGAGAAGCAAAATGGCCAATGCAGGCCTGACACGTGGTCGCCCGACCTCCTACAAGGTCGGCCGACCTACCCTTGGAGGCATTTTACACGTGCAACAACCGTCCTAACCGCCAACCGCCATGGGGAAGCAAGATCAAGCCGTTGGAGTGCAAAGGCGGTGGATCGGGTGGTCGTCCGACCTCGGGCTAGGTCGGCCGACCTTCCCCCTACGTCGGCCGACCACCGATTTCGGCCTCCCACCGACCTAAGCCTCCTACAAATACCCCCCTCTCATATGGGACTATAAATAGGCCTATAGAGCTCATTTGTAGAGGTGTGGAGAAGTTGAGAGCCATATCCTACCTTAGAGAGTGTCATTTTCCACATCTTAGTAGTTAGGATAGTCCTGGGAGTTAGAGTGAGTCGAGCTTTGCCTCGGAGTTCTCGGAGATTCTTCTGAGTCTACGGTAACAGCTCTTGTATCTTTTGTACTCAATCTTCAATATAATTCAGTTATATTTTACTTTATTTCTATCTCTTGCAAGTGTGGTGTACCCTTTATTTTGCATACTTGCTAGGCTTAGACTTGTGGTTATCTTAGTTAGTCAAGTCCCGTTATTCTTGCTGGTGCTACAATCCAACCTGTACGCCAGGCTCTGGTTAGGTCCTCTCCTCTGATCAAGGATGATCTATTGTTACTCAAGCTTCGCTTGAGTACGTTTATAGCTTGCCAGCCTATCCACGCAGATTTGCTTGGTAGCCTCACTCGGTGACAGCGTGTGGTGTGCTTGTGTAGTCCAGGCCCGTTCGTTCGGTAGGCCCGTAGGCATTAGCTGGGTCTCCTTCGGTTGTCTACTATCTACCCCCTGACTCCTCGAGGCGTCGGAATTTCGCTCGACGCAAGACCCTGACTCGCTACTTGAGTTTCTTAGTTAACCACGACATCGTCTTTACAGCCGAATAGAATAGAGTTTGGGAACTTTATCTCACTCGTTGTCCTCCCAGGCAACTATACCTTTCTACGTGTATCTTAGGTAGTTCAATTTACTTCTTCCCACCATACACCTATCCGTTTACCAGACTTACCCCTGTCTAGTGACTAGCTGGTATATTTATTTAAGTACGGTTCATTCGATTCGAGTTTATTCAACTATACTCTCTTGCCTGCCGCTTCCTTGTGGATAAAAATACGATACTCGGAATACTCTGAGTGAAAAGCTACATCGGTCTCCGTGCGCTTGCGAAGTAAAATCTTATAAGGCTAAGAGACGCCAACAATAACTAGCAGATCCCACTATCAAAAATGCTTCACTACGAGATCTACCGGGTAAGCAAATGCTTAACAGTCCTAAAATGACCATGAAGAATTAGAGAAGCTTGGCACTTACTTGAAAAACCCTAGGAGCCAGGGGTGACGATGCGTCGAGCTTGAGGTGAATGAAGCACGTTGCTTGGGAAAGTATGGCAGTCGTTAATTTTATTACGAAACAATAGGGTACATATCTATAGTCTGGAGACTTGGACCATATGTCCATCTAAAACAAACCCTAACCTTTAACTTTCTAAACTTAAGCTACAATACATGGCCTCTTGGGCCAAAGACACGATAAAATCCGCCCATGCTCGGGCGGCCCATGAAGCTCAGTAGCCAATCTGACGGCAATCCTAGATTGGTTAGGATTTGGCATCAATACATGCCCCTCCTAGTTTTGATGATGACTTGCTCATTTCAAAACTAAACTGTCTTTTGAATCGGCTTCTGTCACGGACTAACTGCCTCCTTCTTCTTATACATTGTATGCCGTTCCAGAGACATTGCCTTACGAGGTTTGGCTTTGATGTGTGAGCCGATTTCTGGGTTCTCTTCATAGCTTTAGAACTTCTACACCTCTTGATGCCACCGGCTCTTTTTCCCTGATACTTGAATGCATTGCAACTTCTAACTGGCAAGCATATTCTTCGTTGATTCTTAGCGCAGAGCGAGTGATAGGCTTCAACTTTTTACTTCGGCGTACACTAGTTGAGCCCTTACTGTTTCAACTTTGTCTCGTACCTTCTGTGATGAGCGAGTCTATACAGTCACTTCACTAATCAGTTGAACTAGAAAGATTCATCTTTTGCTTTCCCTATGTGCATGCAGATTCTCCATGCCCGGCTTCACTCATTGCGAGGCTTTTTGTAGCTTCACCTTCTTTATGATAATTGGCTGACTGCTTATAAATAGCACTCACCAGCCAATGTTTCCCTTCATGGATTCTCCAAGTCCTCAATCCTCCACTACCAGTGTTGACTCTTCTCAAGAGTTCCACTATGTTCTGCCATTAACTTATAGTAGAGTGTGGCTAGAATATCCCTATCCTTCCGAGTCTAACTGGCCATCGAGAATCAAAGCTTATCATGTAGACGATTACACATGTGTGCTTTTCCTTGGATCATTGGATCTCACTTGTGCTTCTTCCCTAGCTGTAGGATTGAAGTCCCTCGAATTGCTAACTTCACTGATCCAAGTGCTGGATTGATGAAGTGGCAATCCTTCCGGTATTTGACACGTTGGATTCTCAGTTTGCACTTTGGAATTGTGTTGACACGTCTCTTATGTGCATGCAAGTCGAAAATAAAGTGATCTGGCCAATTTTACTGACCGGGCAGCCAAGGGGAAGATCAGGAGGCTAGGCCCACTAGGCGGGCGGCTATGTTCTCTTCCAGACTTTGCCAAATTGGCCTGTTTTATGCTGATCTTGCACCTACAATCAAATATTCAACACAACTCATGGAATTCATCAGTAGCAATGTTTTAGTCTTACACTTCGATATATTTCCCTTCAAAACATGGATAGTTGAGGAGACCGTCAACAGTCTTCCCTAATAAGGACCGAGTTGTTGTTTCGTCTACCTAATACAAAAATATAGTACAACCACTCGACGATGTTTGGGCAACACTCAAACCCAAACCTACATGAATAGCCTGTCACAAGCCAAGTGAGCTGGGTAGAATGGGGTGTTAGGAGGTGGGTTAAGTGTCGCAACGCGATAGGGTTGGTTCTGATCCTCTTGTGGTGCTATGCTTGTGATGTTGTGTTGGGCAAAGGTTGAGTTTGGAATTCGGGCCCTCACGACGGTGAGATGCCACTGAGTCCAACTTCTGGGTATTATTACAACCTTCTGGCCAGATTTGCAAACCTATTTGAATAGTCCATGCCCACTGGTATGGATGGGTTATGGTGTAGTTTCTACAACTAGGATTTTGTTTGAAACTGAAAAATGATTTTGAAGGTTTAGCGGTGGATGCCATGGGCTATGCTGGATGGGAAGTCACATGGTCGGTATTGTGTTCGGTTGGTTAACCCATGGATTATGTGGTCCTATACGGACCCGTAGACATACTTATCCAATCCTTCCCCTTAGTGAAAGAGAAATGATTTTGAAAACGTTTAACAAAACAACCATGCATCAAAAGCACGTTTTTACGCAATATCCAAAAGCTCCTCATATATCCTGCATGTAGTTATATAGCCAATCCCCAAAGTTCTTTGGTGACAGTGGCCTTGTAAGTGAGTATGTATGTACTCACCCTTGCTTTACTATTGGTTTACAAGGAAGCAGTTCTAGGATCGAGTAAGGGATACGACCTATTTCCCAACCGGTGATGTGGTAGTTGGATGAGATGCCCCACTTCATTAAGGGGACTAAAATGTGCTTTATTACCATCCCAGGAGTCTGATAATCACGTTCTTACATCAGATGATTACAAAACTGCCCTAACGGGCTTGACAACAGAAAAGGGGCATGTGACATGCAGCCCAAAACAAACGCGGCGGAAAAACTAAAATGGAGGCACATCTTCCACAGGACACGGTTAGGAAGCAGGCCGTAATCCTCACTCGATCACGATTATGATGATCTCCTCTGCTTCTTCACTGTAAACCAACAACAAAGCGAGGTGAGTACATACGTACTCCGCAAGCCCACCTTCTTCCATTTAGGAATTGGGTTTGCCTATAATTACATGCAGGATATATCTGGAGCTTTGGAGTATTTTGCAGAAAAAACCTTTTTGTATGCACGATTGGAGTAATCCATGTTTTAATATAGAAAAACATTTTTACCAAAAGGGTGCTAATGGGCTTGCCGGCCCATCATGGCTCATGGCCTTCCGCCATCACATTTTCTACACACTGCTACTGAGCCCTAGCCCATCATAGCTTAAACCATTTTGTCAAAATTTTATTTATGAAACATTAGTCGTGAAACCAAGCCATAACTTGCCCAGATAGGGGTCACTGACTATTCCGAAAAGATTTATACTCTGGCCAGAGGTGCACAATGTACCCACGTGAATTGGCACCGATACTCCCCGTCGAGAGCATTGGCACCGCACAAAGTCCTCCCCTACACGTTCCCCTTTAGCTCTACCAGCTATATGGAACCTAAGGCAGCCTTGTTGCCTTATGCTCGCAGCATCTCCGCAACACTCTCCCTATCCCCATCATTCCACAGCATCCCATCATTCCTGGCCGGTCGTCTAATATGGGGTGGTTTCATATGCGGTTCTGGACTAGGTGTTGCCCACACAACATCACGTGGTTGTGGTAGAAAGTTAGGCAAGATGAAACACAAACTCAGTCCTTGACATGGCACGACTCTCCGTCTTCTTACTGGACTCCTCGAGTATTTCACATCTTCGGCCTCCTCCACAAAGATCGTCCTTGGGTGGCCACAACACTCCCGCCCTGTATGGTTATGGCACAACGGACCACCGAGTAGTCAACATAGCTAGGGTTTCTCCCCAAGTTTTCACAAAACATTTTTACCCACACCAATCCCTTCGTTCCAACACATCATCATTATCAAGAATAGTTACATAGTGAGCGACCCACCTAAGCGCACTACTTCTATAAAAGGCTTGGGTGGCTATCTTACCATGTTTCCTTAGCAAGTAAAACGTGCAAGTTTTATTTGTGTATTAAGGCAATGGATTGCGGTGATAAAAACTGGGAGATTTATGCATCAAGTGGGGATTCCAGTGGACTTGCCGATCACTCTGTTGTGGTGGTTGATCCGGCATCGGCGGTTTCTAGTTGAACGTGGGCTTCGATAGTGGCGTAGCGATTCTCGAACAGTGGACCAAACAAACTCTCTGGTGTAGCCTACGCGCATAAACAAGGAACAACATGCAACCGAGGTATATTGTGAGCCCAACTGATTTGGAGTTAGGGTTTTGGATTTTAGGATAAAGAATCACCGGGATCAGAATCTGGATGGAGTTGATAGGGGATTTGATAATGTTCTTATCGGTGGTTCTGCAATCGGAGTTGAACCGGAAGGGATATGAGGTATTTAGTGGAGGGGGGTAGTTTTGGACTTTTGGAATGGTTCAGGGGGTAGTTCTGAACTTTTCTTGGGTGAACCGGGTGGATCCGGCCTGGGCACCGCGCGGCCTGTCTGGCGTGGCTGGCAGCCCGTGGGCGCGGCGGTGTGATTGGGCCGGCCCAGCTTGGGGCGACGGCGCGGCTAACGCCGACCCCACGGGGCCCGCTTGGTAGTGGGTGGCGAAGGAGGGGAAGGTGACGGCGGTGGATGGTGGTTCAGGTAGAGTCGGTTCGGGTCGGTTCACGAGGCTCCGCTGGCGGTTCTCGTTGACAGCGCCAGTTCCGGCGACGAGACCTCCGGTGAGAGCACCATAGCGAGGAGGCGACTATGATGGTGGTAGTTAAAGGAGACGTAGGCGGGCAAAGGTGGGGTCTCCACGGGAGCGGTGGGGTGCGCGCACCGGCGGTGAGAAGGAGCACGCGATGGAGGGGTCCCGCGACAGACGAAGGGTGGCGCCGGTGTGCTCGGGTGGTAGAGGGAATCGGTGCGGGGTTGGTGTCTGCCGAAATCGGAGAGAGAAGAGGTGAGGGTGGTGAATTTGGGCGACGACGGCGTGGCCGTGATGCGGAGGAGAATAGAGCACGGCGTCACTGGAGCTTCCCCGTTGGGGAGCTTCCCCAGTGCGTAGGTGAGGGAGGAAGGGAGGAGGTGGGGTGAGTGTGGTGGCGTAACTCGGGGAAGGAGAGGAGCTCATCGCTTTTTATAGACTGAGGAGGTGGGGGTAGTCGGGCGGCGCGGTCGTCGCTGCGATGTGTGGTGTCGCGCGTGCGATGAGGCGAGGAGATAATGGTGCGGCGCGATGGTGATGGCGAGGCGGGGAGTTGACGGGTGGTTGTGTGTAGCGCGGGGTCGGAAGGCGTCGCGTCGGCAACGTGAAGGGGGTTCGACGAGCAGAGCGGGGCCAGCGTCGTGTCGTCGACGTGAGGAAAGGGAGAAGGGAGGGAGATAGGGGAGAGGCTGGAGAATGGGGCCCGTGTGTCGGTGGGGAGAGAGGGGAAATGGGCCGATGGAGACGCGGCCTAGAAGAAGAGGAGGGGAAGGAGGCCTCGGGTGGGTCGAACAATGAGAGGGGAGGGAAATAGGGTTGGGATGCGGCCCGAGTGGGAGAAGTAGCTTTTTCTGACTTTGGAATTGGGTTTGGAAATTTTGAAGAAGATTTTTGAGGAGAATTTTATGGGGATTTTTTAGAAGAATTTGGAGGTGATTATTGTAGACTATTTGGTACTGGATAGAGATTTTTTTTGTTGGGCTCATAAATATACACTCAGCAACAAACAAGTTTTCGAAAATTTATTTTGAATTAGAGATTTAGAGAAAAATTTAGGGGGTGATTTTTGGGGCGTTACATTGGACCTATGAGTTATGTTTTCCGCTGTGAGGGTTGCGGTCTGCGCATTGCATCTCAACCTTCTTGTATCGTGCAATGGTCTTACTCTCCGTGTGGACCTTGCTTTCGGTCTGTTCCGTTTGGATTGATGTGTACTTATTTGATATAAGAATGTGATCACCATCCCCTGGGAATGGTAACAAAGCACATTTTAGTCCTTGTACGGAAGTGGAGCATTTCAAGAGGAGAGAAGTTATTTGAGCGTTCTGGCATTCATAGCTTTGATGCTACTAGGATTGGCTTGTAACTTGATGTTGGTGGTTATTATAAACCATTTTGACCACCAACAATTGCAGATATAAACGGAATTGGAGATGGTAACAATGAGAATTTATTATTTGATCTCACAAGTTCCACAAGTTTGGTGCATCTACATGTTCTGCAAGGAATATAGCTTATTTGGTGCACAAATACCTTCAATGGTGAATGAGCAACGAAAGCCACATAAACGAGGGTCCATCTCGACAAAACTCTAAGGAAGAAGCAAAGAATCACATGGACATGGTACAAAGGTTACTCAAAACACATATTTCAATACACCATGTTGAAGAGCTGTCGAGATGATCGAAATGGACTTTTGGTTTACCTAATTCGGAGTCCGGACACAAAAATTATGGCCATTGCAAGTTTGGCAGAAAAACTAGCAAGGCCGGGCGGCCAAAACATTGGTCGGGCGACCATGAGGGTGGTCGGTGTTGATGGTCGTTATTTCCTTATTTCGACCTTCAATCGCTCGGTGAATAAATAGGGTATACATAAAGTTCTGTGCATTATTTACCTAACACTGACGAATTACATGAGTTTTGGTGGTTTTTGATGTATCACAGGGACAAGCTCACATTCCATACAAAAGAACATCATTTGGAGCGAGAGAGAATCAGTGCAATAAAAGGGCTTGAGAATGAATTGCAAGTAACACCATTATGAAGTATCTCAAATGCCTTAAAGAACCAAGCCATTGCAAAGAGCTCGTCGAGATAATCAAAATGGAGTTTTGGTTCACTCAATTTGGATTCCGAGCGCTAAAGTTATGGCTATCGTAAGGTTGACAACATGCATGGGCTGCGAGAGATGGCCGGGTGACCATGACCTTGGTCGGGCAACTAAAGGCATGGCCGGCCGACCATACACTCTCTCAAAATGCCTTGTCCTTCATGTTATTCAACCAAGGAAGTTACCAAGAGGCCAAATACAAGTGGAGCAACAAGCCTAAGTCCAATCCAACGTCGAAAGGCCACCACATGGGCCAAGGAATGGCTGAAAGGCTGGAATGATGGTCAGCTGAACACTTCACATGGTCGGCCGACCAATTCACATGGCCGGCCGACCACCCCAAAAGGCCTCCGGCCCATTACTTGGCTGTCCCGACATGTTCAACACGTGTATCACCGGTTACCGACTTCCAGAGGGCATCTCGAGCGTTGAAAGATCAAGTTGGTGCATCGGACGGTCGCCTAACTATGGGGGATGGTCGGCCGACCACCCACATGGCCGCCCGGCCAACCGACTTGTTGCCCCCACCGACCTTCTTCGTCCTATAAATAGAGGGGCACTCCCCCCACTCCAAAATGTACCATTCACCATGTAACTCTCTCTCCCTCTCTAGAAAGCGTCCCTCGGGTGGTACCTCCACTCTGAAAATAGTGTTTAGTTAGGAGTTAGAGAAGGCTCTTCTGTTTCGGAGTCAATCGGAATCTTCGGTAATGTATTTTATTTTGATATCTTAAGCATTACTTTCCGATTATTGACTAGTGCAAATACTTTACTTTTCTACTTTTTTTATGCACTTATCTTATGCTCTAGTTAGTTACTCGCTTGGTGTGTATGCGGTTTTTTAGCACCTTTTTCCTTTCGGGCATGCCAAGTTCAAGGCCTGAGTTGTGCTAAACTAGAATTGAGTGATCGTTGTTATGCTTGACGGTGTTACAATCCAACCTATTGTTGACGCCACTTAAAAACGTCAAACTTTATACTGCAAGCGTATAGTATCGTAGTAGCTTTTCTCCAGGATGAGTATCACAGGTTTGTCAATCCAGGGATAATTATGTTTAAGATACTATCTATCTAATATCAACTGAATTACTAACTAATTCTAATAGATCTAAACAAGCTTAAACAAGGGATAAAACTATGCTAAATAAACTATAATCTATACTCTAATAAGGTTCTAATAAGAGATTAAACTATTGCATAAAATGATAGAACAAGGTTTAGGCTATAAACGCCAGAACGATAGATTTGACATAGCAAAAGGATCTACAAGAGATATGAGACAAACAACCATCATACTATGAACCACCTTGAAACTAGATCTAAACATTAAACAAAGAATAAACATGATCATGAATGTCGAGGATCTACTCGAACCTTTCCCCGGGCTCTACTATCACTAGTAACTAGGTAATCAACGAACCAGCAAACCCCAACCATCTCTAAGCATGAGTAGATTCAATCAACTAGCTAAGTAAAAAGATCTACTACAAGAACATGAAAAACTTTTATACGTTGACCGACTAGACATGTTGGAATTAAGCATTGCAAAGATATGGATCATAAATCATGTATAAACAACAAACTAGGTTTAAAAGACAATCTTTATTGATCGAATATCAAGGTTTTATCGAAGGAAGGACAAGGAATTACTCGAGATACATCGTAAATTCTAAAGCATAGTCGTCGGGATGAACTCGACGAAGAACATGTTGAAAGATGAACTCGAGACCTCCTCGAAAGGGCATGGGTCGGCTGACCGGCCCCCCTTCTGCCTCCTCTTGCTTTCTCCTTTCGCCGAGATGAACTTCTCGCCGAGTTGAACGCTTCTAGCCCTCGACCTTTGCCCTAGACTCTTGACTTACAATAAATAATGCGGTGGTCTAACTCTCTCTCCCCTTGGAAGGCTCTATATTTATACCCCGGAGGAAACCCTATATATGGAATCTATTAGGTCGGTTCTAAGAGTTCTAAAACACCTAAAACACCTATTTCCAAGTATATACAAGTTTCCAAAAGAGTTCCGAATGTTCATGCCTTTCCTTGCTTGTAGATGAAGCTTCCATCCTTATCCTTCCCGAGTTGGACTCTTCCATATTCTACAGTCTTTAGTATTGCGACCATAACTTTCTCATCGAAGTCCAAATAAGGCAAACTAAAACTCTAAATTGCAGAGCTCGAAGAGATCTACAACTTTGGTATTCAAACTTTCTTCATTTGACGTCGTTAAGGTCTCCGAATTGGGCCTATAAGCTGCTGCTGTCATGAATTTCAAAAAGATTTCAGGATTTAGTCCTTCAAGTAAACTTTTTCTTACAAGACTCCTTTTCTTGTTGGGCTTCTTCCTCAAGTGTGCTTTAATTAGTCTTTATTTCAGAGTCCACTTCATAGCATAAATCCTTTCTTCGAAAAATTCTCAAATATCCTCAATTATTCCCTATTTTCCTGCAAAAATGAATATCGCACAAAAAACAAAGAGCATTCTCGAAAACGGGATTATTTGTTAGTAAAACAAGACTAAATGATAAGATTAACTCTCAAAAAGATATAAAATCATATAAAGATAGAAAAATTTTTTGCACTTAATGAGCGTCAACACCTATACGGTAGGCTCTGGTTAGTTCCTCTCCTAAGGCCAAGGATGAACTATTGTTGTTCAAGCAACACCTTTTTAGCGTGACAATCTATCCACGCAGATTTGCTTGGTAGGCCCGTAGGCGTTAGCCGGGTTCTCTTTCGGTGATCTACTATCTACCCCCTGACCCCTCAAGGGCGCCGGAATTTCGCTCGACGCAAGTCATAACTCTGTTGAGATCCTTTCGACCCTTGGCACGGATAGCTCTTGTATGCTAACAGAGATAGAAGGCCGTACCGCAGTCCCTGTCTCGTTGTCCTCCTAGCTTTACCTATTTTCTTGCCAACGATGCTTGGCTTGTATCCCATGGTGCTTGGTGTCAATCATTCATAGCCATCGGTCGACATGAAAGAGCAGTAACAGTTGGATGAATGATAGTTTGATACCTCTATCTCAATGCTTCCCTATGGATAAATACGATACCTTGGAATACTCCCGGGTGAAAGGCTACATCGGTATCCGTGCGCTTGCGGAGTAAAATCTGTTAGGTTAAGAGCCGTCAACAGTCGACGACCTAAGGGGTGGCCGGCCGACCCCACACTCCATCCAAATGGCCCACTCTTCACTTCTACGACCCGAGGGAGTCACCAAGGTCCCATATACACCCATGGGAACAAGCCCAAGTCGAGCCCAAGATCCGAAGGCCAACATATGGATCAATAGGTCCATCATTCAACATTTACCGACTGTAACCGACTGTCAACCGCCACTAGGACTACATCCACACCATCCAACATCAAAGGCGGCGTATCTGAGGGTCGGACAGCCAAAGGGAGCGGTCGGTCGACCTAGTCCTCGCGACCAATTTGCACCCACCGCCTTGGACAGCATGCAATCGACTTGGGGAGGCCAAATCACGACCGCACAATCGAATGTCGATGCATCCAATGGTCGGCCGACCAGACCACGAGGGGTGGCCGGGTGGCCTAACCGCCTTACCCACTTCACCTACAAGTACCCCCCTCTAAAGCACCGACCTTGGAAGGCTATATAAAGGACCTCGGGGGCTCATTTGGAAGACACAATGAAGCAGGAAGAAGAAGGCGACCGGATTAGTCCTATCCACCTTATACTTAGAATACAGAGAGTGGCGAGGTGAGAGTGAGGAAGAGAAGGCCGGTGTTGGCTTCTCTCTTCTAGCTTGTACCTCGAAGGAATGGAATTCAGGTTCAAATAAAGTTCCTTGTTCTCTACTTTTAGCTTTTACTTAGTTTAAGTCTTGTTTTCAATCTTTGCTTTAGCTTGTCCATCTATGGGTTCCTTGTTCACTCCCTATAGTTAAGTCCATCTGCAGTGTTTACTTCTATTTTCCATGGAATTAGAAGTAGTAAGCCACTAGAAGTAGACGTGGTGTCTAATCTAGAGGTTTACCTTGGTTAGTGTGCAATCCCACACAGTTTTGGTGGTAGGTCCGCTTGGTGACAGCGAGCGTGTACTTGTGTATCCCATCCTGTCGTCCAGGTTGTTCATCGATGCATAGCCTTTACCTATATAACCCGCCTTTCTCTTCTGAGTTATCGGCACTCTGGTACTCGGAAGTGGTTATATAGCCTTGGTGTCCGAAGTAGTTTGGCAAGCTAGGTTCAGGACTTGTTCCTATAGATTGGCTAAGTAAAACTAAAGTATAAAACCCTCTCTACCCTCGTACCTTCTTTATCCTTTCGTTCGTCCCGGTCAAACTAGAATTGTGGTTAGTATACTTCTCGTTCCCCGTGGAAATCGATAACTTGGAATACTCCCGGGTGAAAGCTACATCGGTATCCATACGCTTGCGGATTTATATCTATTAGGCTAAGGAACGCCAACAAGCTTTCTAGCGCCGTTGCCGGGGATGGTAGCTATATTGACTCGAATCTAGTTTGTCTGTGTATCACTCCACCCATCATATGGAATCAATGCCTATCTATCTGTTCTCTGCTCCAAAGGGTGCATATTTGGAGCCTCCACCCTCATCACAACCTATTAACACTGAAGGCCAGGACATATGCTCAGGTTTCATAGCCTTGGTTCGGGAACCTTCCTTCGAGGGGAAAGAAGACGAAAACCCATACAGCCACCTACGAGAGTTCTTACACCTATGCACTTGCATACTGTAACACCCCGAAAATTAGCGTCGGGATTTTTCTCCAAATCTCTCCCTAATTCAAAATCAATTTTCGAAACCCCGATGATTGTTGTTTGTTTGAGTGTGGTAATATGAGCTCAACAAAAATCATAGATGTTCCAAAAATATTCCACACCAAATTCTCCACCAAGATTCCCTCAAAATTCTTCCAAATTCCCTCCCAAAAATCAAACCCAAATCAGAAAAATAGAAAGGAGAAACTCCTTCCTCCTTACAGCCTGGCCCACTGCCGGCCTGCTCCCCCTCCCTTCAACTCGGCCCAACCCAGCCCAGCAGCACGCCACCTCCCCTGGCTGCCTCTGCCAACTGGGCCCCCGCCCGTCGGCCTCCTCTCCCTTCTCCTACCTCTGTCCCGACGCGCAGGCATGGCGCGCGCCACGCGCCGCGCGCCGTCATGTCCCTACGCGCCCGGCCCCGGGACGCGCCCGGTCCCCCACACGCGCCGCGACCCCAGCCGCGCTCGGCCCCCTTCTTCCGTCCTCACTGTGGTACCGCCCCAGCGCCGCCGCGACGCCGCGCCAACCAGGCCCCCCTCCCCGCGCCGGACCCCTACCTCACCCCTCTCCGGCCGTTCTGCCCAATTCCACCGCCCAGACCCTGCCGTATCTCCGTGCCACCACGACGCCGCGCCGGGACCCCGGCCCAGTCCCACGGCGCCCGGCCCCGGACACGCCCCTCCGGACCCCGACCCCGGCGACACCTGTTCCTCGCCTCCAATTCCGCCGCGCCCGGCCCCGCAGCCCGCGCTTGGCCCCGGCCACGCTAGGCCTCGTCACGCCACGCCGCGACACCGCAGCGCCGAACTCGGCATCCCCTTTCCACTCGCCTATAAAAGGCATCGCCGGCGAGCTCCCTCCTCGCCATCCCCCTCCTCCCCCTCTACTCCGGTGCGTCACCCCACCGCGAGCTCCCCGCCACCCAAAAACCCCCTTCCCCGACCACCAGAGTTCGATTAGACTCGCCCCGAGCTCCGCCCTACCCCTCTCCACCGCCACCGGCAATCACCGCCTCTTTCCCACACCACAACGCCGCCGCCACGCGCATGCCCCGCGTCGCCGACGTGCACCCGCACTGCCGCGCCGTAGAGACCCCCCTCCTCGTAGCCAACCCACCTCCACGATACCGCCACCGGGTTCACCCCTTCGCGCTGGTGCTCGCGCCGTCACTCTCGTCGCCGGAACCGCCGCCGACGGTGAGGACCGCTGGCGAGGTCTCCTTGGACCGCCGCGCACCGGTTCGCCCGAGTCGAACCAGCGCCGTCCTCCTCCCCTGACGCCGTCGCCCTCCCTGTGTCCCTGACACGTGGGCCCGGCCAACGGCGTTTAGCCGCGCCGTCCCCCGCCTCTCGTGGGCCGGCCCAGCCGGCCGGGCCGCGCCGCGCGCGTGGGCCGCGCCAGGCTGCGCGCCGCGCCGGGCCGAACTACACCCCGGCCCAGGTTTGATTTCCCCACGGGCCGAAACCAAGAAGAGGCAAAATCTACCCCCTGAACTTTCCAGGAAAGTCCAAATCTACCCCTTGACACTAAATACCCCATATCTCCTCCGTTTGAACTCCGATTTGGGTGATTCTTGCGCCTAAATTCATCTAAAATCAAGCTCTACCTATCCATACACTCTGCAAAGGATCTTTTTCCCTCCAACATCGCCATGCGACCACCCTCCCGCCATTTCCGCCATCGCTCTAATCGCCCCAACCCACTACCGTGGCAATACATCCATAACCGCCACCTTGCCCGGCAGCCAAGCCAACAACCCGAACCACCACGGGCTCCCCTCCACCATTTTCCAGAACCAACACCTCTGGTAAGATCCAACCATCCAAATAAACACCAAACTCCCACATACCCAAGATTAATGTTGAGCTCATGTTTATACCTCGATATGTGTGGTTTTCCTGTTTATGCGCGTAGGTTATACTGGATATCCTGATTGGTACACCCCTCGCAAGATCTTTTGTGATGCTCGAGGAAAGTAACCGACGCTTGCAAAGGATGTTGTATGAACACGCACTGTGGATGGCACACCATCGTGCCCAGCAGCTAGTACGTGACCATGCTCGAAAGAGAGTGGTGCGACAACGTATTCGACATATGATGAACCCTCGACCTTCGCCGCTGAGTCATCAACGCAAAACCCCTCGGCAAGTCCACTAGAATCTCCACTTGATGCATAAATTTCTATGTTTTGCAAACACAACCCTTGGCCTGATAATCACTATAAAATTTGCATGTTTTGCTTGCAAAGGTAACCCCACAAATATACCGCCACCCAAGCCTATTTTAGATGTAGTGCGCATAGGTGGGATCGCTTATTTAATTATATCCATCATAATCTTGATGCTAAGTTGGGATTATGGTTGTGGAACTTGATGGGTTTGGGATGAGGATAGGTGTGTGTTTTAAAATAAAATGGGGAAGAACCCCGGCAAACGACCCACGGGTCGGGATACGCCATTTAAGGGCAGGGTATGAACGGTAACTTAGCAACCCGCGGTTACCCAAGTCCCGGGAGTCGTGGAGACGACCGGGTAGGTGGATGCTCGCGGAGTCGAGCAGTGGAAGGCTGAAATGGTTCTACCTGCGCTCTGTAAGGACTGCGTTGATTTTCATCTTGCCTAACTCTTTTAGTACAAACACTCGCTCTGTATGAGGCACTGACTAGGCCCGAGCCGGAGTGGATAGCCTAGCAGCTTCCGTGCTGGCGCACAAGGGGCAAGGGAAGGGGTGGTGTGCCGAGAGGGTGTCGGGGGACACCAAGGTGCGGCTCGGAGGCCCGAACCCCTAAGGTACTGCTAGGCGATAAAACAAAGGCAACGGTTTGGTTTGGAATTCGGATGCTTATTTGGCCGTAAGTGTCGCTGAGTCCAACTTGTGGGAATTAGTACAACCTCTGATCAGAGTAAAACCTATTTGAATAGTCCGAGTCCACTGGTATGGATGAGTTACGGCTTGGTTCTTCAATTAGCACTTTTCATAAACTAAAACTGTGGAAAAAGGTTTGGTTTTGGTTGTGGAATGGCTTTTTGGTGGAAGTTAAGCTACGGGGTAGAACCCGGTAGCGGTGTGGAAAGTGTGATGGCTGGAAAGGCATTGGCCAAGTGGACCGGCAAGTCCAGTGGCACCTCCTTTTAAGAAAAACCCTGTTTCTGAATGATTAAAACTGGTTAGACTATCTCGAACCCGGCATACAAAGTGTCTTTATGCAAAACCTCTATAAGCTCCAAATATATCCTGCATATAGATGTAGCTATACCCCCACTCCTTACGATGGAAGGTGGGCTTGCGGAGTACGATTGTACTCACCCTTGCTTTGTTAATGTTTTTCCAGTGGAGACGATGAGAGCACCATATACGGCAGTGAATAAGGGCTACGACCTACTTCCCAACCGCGACGTGGGAAAAATTGGGCCTACGTTTTATATTCCGCTGCTTAGTCTTCAAGGGCTGCGCCCCTTTGTTGTCCGACCCTGGGGATTTGTATCACTCTGATGTAATAATGTGATTACCAAACCCTGGGATGGTAATAAAGCACATTTTAGTCCCATTATGGAAACTGGGGCGCTTCACATACCCATACCAGGGGTGTCACATGAAACTATAAAGTGGAAACTTTTCCCGTTCTCTCTCACGGGAAAAGGAAGAAAGTGGTATGATCGCACTATAGATAGTGTAGAGGGGAGCTAGGAAGCTTTGAAGACTCAATTTTGCACTCACTTCTTCCCAAGCTTCAAAATCGTTGATCTCCGAGTAGAAGCTAACCAAAACCAATGTTCTTGGAGAATTTCTATGTCGGCCTTGACCCCAAGACTAATGATGGAGCATCGAGAGGGTCCTTTTTGCACTTGATGCCCAAAGAAGGGAGAGCAATCCTTGAGAGAATCCTTGAGAACACTCCCTTTAGGCCACCCAATGAACCTTCACATCCTGTTGAGGAAGACGCTCATAATTCTACCACGAATCTGACTTCCGACCTCTCCTACCCACCAAAAGCAAAAAAAAGTTCCCAAACCACCACACCCTTTTGACTCAGGCCTTAAAACATCTCAATCTCCACCTTCCCTATACGATCTTCATGGAAAGTTTGATTTCTCGTCTGAGTTACTAGCACTCTGGTACTCGGAAGTGGTTATATAGCCTTGGTGTCCGAAGTAGTTTGGCAAGCTAGGTTAAGAACTTGTTCGTATAGATTGGTTAAGTAAATCTAAAGTATAAAACCCTCTCTACCCTCCTACCTTCTTTATCCTCTCGTTCATCCCGGTCAAACTAGAATTGTGGTTAGTATACTTCTCGTTCCCCATGGAAATCGATACCTTGGAATACTCCTGGGTGAAAGCTACATCGATATCTGTACGCTTGGATTTATATCTGTTAGGCCAAGGAACGCCAACACTTGACATAGTGAAGTAATTCAAAGTTGAATTCTGTCACCCATATCTTCTTCTTATGCTTAACTTCTTTCTCTCCCTCTTTTGGATCTTATGGCCAAATCCTTTGGCTTTTGGTGTTTCTTGTTTTGACTAGGATTGAAACCCTTGTTCATATAGTTGTCTAGTGTTGCAAGAACGCGGGAATCATACTCCAAGTGATGAATTGATTCCAAGAACCCCAGACTCACTTTTTGCTCTGTTTTTTAAAACATTGCTTGAAACTTGACTTTGCTCCATGATATTTGAAAATCCTAAGCCATCCTTGATCTTTTCGGGTGGATACTTTTGGATTAGCTTGGTGCTGGACTAGTAACTTTTTATGGAGTTTGAACTTGATTTGACAGATTCTAACACCTAAATTCTTGCAATATTTTATAGAGTTTGGACTAGATTTGAGTAAATTTTGATTGAATTTCGTGCGAGTTTATTGGGTGTTCAGAAATCTGCAAATTTTGTCCCTCTTACAAGCACCTGACATTCTGGTGCTCAAACCTTCGGATTTTGAGCTGAAATTTTGTGGAGATGTTGTATAGTACTCCCTCGGCACTGCAGGAATAGAGTATTTTTCATGGGCTGAAAACCCACGAAAATAGTCCAAAGCCGACGAATTTATACAATATTCGTCGACATGCCGGCAGAATTTGTTGACAAAATTAGGTTCGATGAAATTACTTTGGCCCATGAAAAATTTACTCGATTCCTGTAGTTCCATCCCATAATATAAGCCGTGCATGGTTTTTGAAAAGTCAAACTTTTAAATCTTTGACTAATAGTTTAGTTAAAAACATATATGCTAGGATTCGTATTCAAAAGTAATTTAATATGATGATAGTTTTGTATTTGTTGGTGACACGATTTGAGTGAAATTAATGGTCAAAGTTTCACTTTAAAGACCATGTCAAAATTTAGTATGCCTTATATTATAGGATGGAGAAAGTATGTTATAAAGCTCCCACAAAAATTTTAGAATTTTTTGAGGTGGTTTAGTATGGTTTTTGTTATTTTTCTTGACTGGTGTCACCCTATCTGTGAACTCTGGAGGGTCCTGTTTTGATATCACGAATGGTCCGGTGTTTGTTATGGATTCATTTTTTCTCCAAATGGTCTGAATGTTTATAGAGTTGTTACTTGACCTATTTTGAAACCCTAGTAAAAATTTCATAATTTTTGGAGTTGATTTTGGTTTAGTTTCGATCTAGTAGTTTTGAGGTGTTAAATTATGAACACCGCATGGTCTGGTGCTCTATCACCGAATGGTTCGGTACTGTTAACTTGCTCCAATTGCTTTGAAAATTTTAAGAGTTGTTCTCGATGACCTGGTGAGCCTCTGGTAACTTTTGGAGGATTTGTGGAGACTGTATTAAGGAGTTTTGAAAATTTCATTTGTAATCCTGTAAGGTTGAAATCTGCAATTTTTATGAAGGTTGACCGATCAAGTTTTTGTTTTAGTTTGTGTCCATGCACAATTTCATGTGTGCACTTTCTAGCAATGTTATAGGTTTACTGGCACTCATTGCTATGTTACCTTGTACGTTTGCTAGAAGAGATGTTTGGATTCAAATCGAGTTATAGGTTGAGTTCTACCACGTAGAATTTTTTTTTTGTAACAGCTCACATTGATCACCCAGTCATGTTTTCAGTCCTTCACATCTACCTTTGTAGGATGGGTGAACAAAATGATATGGGACCATATTGGTTGGAGCTACATTTAATAATGACATTGTCACTAAATTGATGCTCTTTTGGATCCATCACCGAAATGATGCTATGTGTAACAAATGCTCACTAATATTGTATTACTGTGTAAGTTACAATTCTATATGCATACGATTGAATTATGTTGTTTCTTTTGATATCAATATTTATATTTTATAAGGAATTGTCCTTGTCTCGTATGAGCTCAACTTTGTTAAATTTTATTGGTCTTGGAATAGTTTTTTTTTCAGTCTGGCCATATATGTTTACAAATTATGAAGTGTAATTTGATGGAATTTCTTTTAGACAGTTGTTACCCTTGCGCCGTTGATTTTTAAGGTATGTATTGAATATTTGATTGATTATTTGCTTGTTTTAGGAGACTATTCTACTCAACTGTTCTACATGTTATCTTTCTTTAGTTCTAAATTAGTCATCCACATTATTTAAAGGTAGTTGAAGAGCATCGATATCCCAAATTAGAATCATTGTAACATCATTAGATATCGAGAGATATCGTCATTGTGGCGAGGAGATCATATGGAGCCATTATCTCATTGCATCTAGCACATTTCTTTTGGTGCTTCTTGTTAATGAACATTGTATGTTAGCGTTGATAAAAAAATATTATGTGCTTAGCGCCATTTTGACACAACAATTACTCCCCGTTGATTTTTGAATTGATGCAGCTTCAAACTGGCTCAAATAGAATATCTTGCTAATTGGCGTATAATGTAACAATCTTTTCAGATTAGAGATATATTTTTTTAATATTCCGTCATCCCAAATTATATGTGTTTTTTTATGACAACATATCGAGTGCAATTAAAGTTTTGGTGCAACTCTATTAAAAAAATGTCAAAAAGTTCTGAAAAATATCATGAATGTACATCTCCACTTACCCCATCAATTGTAACAACCCTAATTTTTGTAAACCAAAAATCACAACCTAAAAATTTCTTTTCCAATTTATGTTTGTTGGATTGTATTTAACATAGACAATAGGAAAAACTAATTAAAATAAATAACCAATGTTGGGTATAATTAGTTAATTAATTTTATTTAAGTTGTACCTTGTGCTTGTGCATCATCATTTGGTTCTTACTCGGATCTTTGATTGAGTGCAAATGGATTCAAATTTCAATTCAAAACAACACAATTTAATTGGGGAAAAGAAATCAGAAATGGAAAGGAAATAGAAAAAGCCTTCTGGCCCATCATCCGAACCAGCCCAACCTGGTCATCCACGCCGAGCCGACCCGACCGCCCACCTGGGCCGAATTCCGACCCCGCCGGCCCAGTCAATGCTGTCCCCGCGCTGTGTCGCTGCCAGGTGGGACGCCGCCGCTGTCTCTATGCCATGTGGGACCAACTGTCAGCTTTCCTCTTCCTCCTTCGCTCCCACTCCAACCGAGCCAGGCGAGTCGAGCCAAAGCTCGCGTCGCGCGCGCCGCACCGCCGAGCCAGTCCGACCCTTCCCACCTTCTTGCGCTCCAAGCCAAATTGAGGAGAGGGTGAGGGCGGCGCCCAACCACCCATGGCCTCGTGGGGCCCGGGGCACGCACCCTGCGTGACCCTGTCGGGCGCCGATGGCGGGAAAGGGAGGAGAGAGCTGTGAGAGGTGGCGCCGGAGTGGAATCCGCTTTCGCCGAGCGCTCCCGCCATCACCAACCCTAGGTGCTCCCCCTATAAAGCCTAAGAGAGTCGTTCTGCAAGCCCTAGCCGTCAATTAGAGAGGGTCGAGGGAGACGGAGCCGGAGAAGAAGGACACGCCGTCGCCGGAGCTCTATCAGCAGAAGATGAGGAAGGCCGCGAGCTCGGGAGGGAGCTGCCCCCTGCCTGCGCCAGGACCCCGCCTACCCGAGTCGAAGCCGTCCGCGACGTTGCCGTGAACCCGGAGCCCGAAGCCGAACCTCGCCGCCAACGATCCTGCCCCTCTGCTACCTCTACATCGACGGGGACCCCTTCACGTCGGCAAGAAAAGCTCGGTGAGGACCCTGCTAGCCCCTAGTCCAACCCCCGCCGCGGACCGGGCCCTTGGTAGATTTCCGTCCGCGTGCTGCGCCAGGGCGATCCTGGAGCGCCGCCTTCGCGCGGTGACTCAACGCCCTGGACGCCATTGTAGTTGGTTTAGGATCTGCGCCGATGCGCCTAGCCGTCGCCGGGAAGCCGGTCTCAGACCGCGCCACCCCGAGCCGTTCCGTTCGTGCGGCGTGCACGCGAGTTGCTCGCGCGAGGGAACGCCGCCGCGGCCGGGATTGCCCGTCACCGCGCGTGAACTCTAAGTGTGTTGATGTACCGCGCCTAAGCCCTCACGTCGCGCCGTGCGCCATGTTCCGTCTAGCCGACGCGACCGAGCTTGAGCCTGGGACCGCTGCCGTTGCCCTATGCCCTGTTTGGAGGCGCCGTCGCGCGCGCAACCCGCGAGCGGCATCGCCTCGCCGTTCTGGATGCCCGGACCATGCCGACGCGGCCGGTGTCGCACTGTGCCCGCGCCTAGAACCACTGCAATAGCTTCGCCGGATAGCGGCGACGCCGCCACACGCGCGAGGCCCAGCGTGTGGACGCGGGCGCCGCCGTTGGTAAATCCGTGCCTGGGGGGGAAACCGTTGCGCCGCGGCTGTTTCGGAGATGAGAGAGTGCGCAGCAGCGCGTCTTAGGCACCGGCGGTGAGCGCCGTCGGCGGAGGAAGCCCTGGAAGCTTTCTACTGAGCGGGTGAGCGGGGTGGGAAGCAGAGTAGTGAGGAGAGGAGCGAGCTGGGCCGATTTCGGCCGGTTCCACTCGTCGCAGGCCGGCTGAGAGAGAGGAGTGGGGTAAGCCGAGCCTGCGGGCCGCTGCTGCCTCTGGGCCGGAAGGTGGAGCAGGCCGGGTGAGGAGAAGACCGAGCGGGCCTCGAGGAAAGAAAGCGAGGGAGAGAGGTGAGAGGCCGAGTGGGCCGAGTTTTCTACCCGGTACCCCAGTTTTGGCCTTAGGAATATTAAACCCTGTTTTAAACTTTGAAAATTCATAACAAATTCATACGAACTCGGAAAATTATGAAACCAAAACCTAAATTCATCTAAAATCAAGCCCTACGAGTTAAAGCTATTGTTTGAGTGATGTTGGTTCTTCTTGCATCTTATTTGGAGTTTGTGTGCATTCAATTTATTGGATCTCTCGCGTATAGGTCCGGAGAAGCTCTCGGAGGACCTTGACGAGTACAACTACTTCGACTACACCGGAGATTTAGAGCAAACAGCTCTACCCGAGGTCACCATTCATACACTTCCCTCGCTTCATAACCTATAGACACGCAACTTGCTACTGCTACTTTTATTATTTACGCTTGCTGTTAACCCTAAGATAGGGAGCTTGTTTCCATGTAGCCACTATTACCTTGCTTGCTGCATCACCACCATTATACTACTATAACTAAGTAAAATAAACATGATGTGAGATTTGGTGATATGATGGTGGGATGTGATAACTCTTGGCGTGTGTGAAGTGGGTGGGGATTTGAGAGCGAGATGGTGTGTGAGATGGGTGGCGTGAGTCGGCACCGGAAACATGGGAGAGACTAGAACTCTCTTCAGAGTGGAGTGAGGTGTGTAGTGGTGCGTGGCCCACCGCTGAGGGTGGCAACCGACCCTTTGGAAGGCTTGCTCTCGCCAATTAAGGACCGAGTAGGGGTAACTTCACCTTGGACCTATGACTCGTGCATACCATACGACCTCAGGCCCGGTTCTTGACTTTCCCCAATGGCATTGGAACTGTTGGCGTAAGGCGATAGTGTTAGGGGGCGATGACGGTTGCGGGGGTAATCTCTCGTCCCTGATATACTTGACCCGTGGGGCCCTGGATCAGTCGAGCTCACAGTTCTGAGAGTGCGGTGGGTTTGTATCCGCACAGTTTCTAACTCAGAAAAGTAGGAAAGGTGCTAGGAAGGAGGGTTATCTATCGGTGTGGTGGGTCCGGGGCAGATCGCTACTGCCTCCGTCCCATCTCGTGTGGGTACAGATGTACAACATCCTCTCGAGAGTGTATGATCTATACGTATAGCCGCCGTCCTCGGTCAAAGAACGATCCCTTGGTGTGACTTGCTCTAACTAGCATGGGATTTTTTCTCTTCTCTCTCGAGTGTTTGGAAACCGGCTGCGGCCGTTGAGGCATGGACGGGTGGGAGCTGTCATGCCGCAGATGTAGTATGATGAGTATGGATGATATGGAAGAGGTGTATGGTGGTGAGGTGTGTATGTGTTGGGTTGAGTGATGAGCAGGGGGACCGGTCGTGTGATCGAATTCCCGAATGGAACAATATTATGGTAAACTGGATAATAATATTTTATACTTGCCTACATATGAAGCCTAGAGCCTTCCACTTGTGCCAGTCCCTTTTATTATTACGCTGCCGCTTAGGGGAGTGTCTCAGGGTGGCCTGCGCTACTGGCGCGCAGGTTTTGGAGTTACGCTGGATGACGACCTCTTCTTCGACGGAAGGCGATGAGATGGACGACGATTCCCATAAAGGATGAAACAACGGAGGATCACGGTGCTTCGCTCAAGGATGCCTGTGGAGATGGACCTAAAGATTCACTTTCCGCTGCTAGTTTACGATTTCTGTTTGATTCAGTCCTGTTGGACTTGTACCGGCTTAGGCCAATGATGTATAAATGTAATGTTAATCGAAGCTATGGATGTGATACCGATTGGAACATATGAAGTGTATTCTGGGACTATCGCAATGAGTAAAGGCTTGGATTTCGGCATCGCAGAATCCGGATCGTTTCATCAATATATAAATTTTTATGATCAAATTCGTTCTACTCTTACAAAAGAGACAAATTTGGGGTGCATTTGAACAATTACTGTTTGTCAAAAAATTTGTCTTTTTTGTAATGGGTAGAGTAGGACGAATTTGACCTTGAAATTTTATATATAAATGGGGTAGGCTGAGATGTACGTTCATGATTGTTTTCAGAATTTTTCGACACTTTTTTAGTAGAGTTACACGGTAGTTGCACCTAAACTTTGATTGCACTCGACATGTTGCTTTTTTTGATTTTGAGGTGTGATATTTGATCATTTATTTTTCTCAAAAAATATACATATATAGATAACATTTATTTTGTGATGGTTTGATTGATCATCGTAAGTATTATTAATATAAATTATATCTTAAATTATTTTGTAAGTAAAACAAATGATCAAATATTTATGTTAAAGATTAATGGTGCCGTATAATTTGTAATGGAGTAGTTCACTGGTTACGTTATTTAAAACCTTCGTTGTATGAGGATTGCTAGGGCCCACAATCAATAAAGAGAAGTCGTCGATTATGTTCAACAAAAACAAAGGGGGCTGATGACAGACAACAGTTCATCTCAGCTTTGGACATCTCATCAGAAACAAAGAATAAGACTACCTCCAATGAAGTGTGTGTATTGAGTGACTATAGTACAAATCGGTACTGTAGTGATATTGTAGCGCTACTGTACACAGAGAGATGGATAGTTGAAATAGTGATAGACATTACTTTTAGACACTGTGCTTGGAGACGCCTAACAAGTATCGGCCTGTTGATGTACATGAGTAGATCAAATAAAGAAAACGTTCTCCTAGTGCAGCAATGAATCCAATGGTGGAAGAAGAAACTCTTGTCCAAGGCACGAAAGGAAGTGCTGATCAAAGCGATAGCCCAAACGATTCCGACCTATGCAATGTCGTGTTTTGACCTTACAAAAGGACTTTGTGATGAAATCAGTGCAATGGTACGCAGGTATTGGTGGTCATCCTATAGGATATGGATAACAAGATGCATTGAGTGTGGTGGGAGGAACTATATGTTGCCAGAAAAAAACAAGGAGGATTGGGATTCAGAGAACTGCATATGTTCAATCTAGCCACTCTAGCATGGCAAGGCTGGCGCCTACTGGTAAACCTAGAGTCACTGTATGCTCAAGTCCTAAGAGCTAAGTATTTCTCGGATGGAGATTTGCTAAAAGCAAAAGAGAAATCAGGCATATCTTACTCTTGGCGAAGTGTGTTGCGGGGAATTCAAGCACCGAAGAATGGGTTGATTGACGTATTGGAGATGGCACACAAATTAACATTTGGACAGATCATTAGATCCCAAATAACATAATAAGAAGGGCAGTCATGCCAGGAGGCCAAACAGTCATAACAAAAGTGTCACACTTGATAGATCTGGGCAAAATGGGACAGAGAGCTTGTGCAAGATGTCTTCTAGGAAATGGATGCTAAACATATCTTTTCGATTCGGCTTGGCATTTCGATGAGAAGGGTATGTTCTCATTCAAGTCTGCATTGTCCCGAATGACAAGGAGAGAAGCATCAGACAATGCAGTGTGCTTTTTGGAGTTTGCGTGGTGGATCAGCTCCGCATCACATGAATCCATTCAATGGCTGTGTTTAGATCCAAAAAGTGGAGACGAAAAGCAGGCGAAATCTGCCAAAATTTGGCCAAAAACATCACATCCGACACTGTAGCGCACTGTAGCACTTTTCGTTTGTTTGTGGTAAATATTGTCCTACCATGGTCTAACTAGGCTCAAAAGATTCGTCTCGCAAAGTACATCTAAACTGTACAATTATTTTTTGATTTCATCTACGTTTAGTACTCCATGCATGTGCCGGTATTTTTGATGTGATGGGGAATCTTCTTTTTGCATAGTAGAATTTGGAAGAAAGTTTGGATCTAAACACAGCCAATATTGTCCATCCATTGAAGTCAGTGTACGATGATGGAAGAAGCTGTACAGAAGCTGCAGAGTGGATTAGACCATTCCAATGGGATGCCTATATGTATTGTCTATCTCTATTCATCTACTATTCCAACTATCTCCCTCTCCATCTACATTAATATTACGGTATTAAACAGTGTATAGTCAATCACTTTATACATTCCCATTGAAAATAGCTTTAGGAATCCTGCTTGTGTGCGGTATGCATGCATGCATGTGTTTGCAGAGTCTGCTCGTGAATGTTGTTAAAATCGTAGATTCTAAATCAAATCAGAGATCGTCAGATAAGATCAAATTGTATATAAAATCGTAGAAACGTAAGACTTTACTATTTAAAATCGTAGAATTAAGCCCTCCAATTCAGATCGTAAAATCATAAAATCGGAAAACATAATCGAGATTTTAATAACCATGGTGAGTACGGGGCTCCGTCCATCATTCTAGAGCTTGATTCTCTTACACTAGTGAATGGCCTGAAGACAGGTTCAGGTGATTATACCGAACGTGAAATTCAAGAGGTCATCCGTCTGCACTTTGATTTTGTTGATGTTTGTTTTGTTCCAAAGTCGTGTAATGGTTGTGCCCATAGATCACTTGCTAAGCTTGAGCTGAGTTGGGACCGGATCAGTCAAATGTTTGGAGCCATCCCCTCCCAGAAGTTGTAAACCGTCTAGTCCTTGACGATCTCGATGAACAAAAGAGCACCTTTTTTTATATATAGTGTAATGTAAAAAAAAAAACTTTGGGATCATCCGCGGTTCAAACGCGGCAGCTAAACGGGCGGTTCTATTTTATCGCCGTCTTACGCGGGCCGCTCATCGTGGGATCGGACGGCTGAACTGCCACCTTCGGCCCCGGGAGGACCCCGTTGCGAGCGCGTAACAACCTTGGGGGTCCTCTCTGCAAAACAGCCACCACGATTGGAAACTTCTCCGCTCATGTCCTCTGTTTCCTTCCCGTCGAAGCAGCGTCTGCAACAACTCCTCACCCAAATCAAACCATACTAATCCGCCGCCTCCCAATCCCCCGTCCTCTCCGCCGTCGTCTCCACTTCCGGCGATCTCACCTGCCGCATCCGGGCCGGCAGCCGCGCTTCAGGACCTTCGATGGGGAGCGAAGCGGAGCCCGCCAAGGGGCTGCTGCCCTACCTGCAGCGCGCCGACGAGCTGCAGAAGCACGAGCCCCTCGTCGCGTACTACTGTGAGAGAAGCTGCCTCATCTCCTCCGGGTGCCTTCCTAATTGCAGCCGTTGGGCTAGGGTTTTAACTCGCTTTGGATTCGGTGTGGTTTGGGCAGGTCGGCTCTACGCGATGGAGAAGGGACTAAGGATCCCCCAGAAGGAGCGCACCAAGACTACCAACTCCATCCTCATCTCCCTCATGAACCAGCTCGAGAAGGTCTGTGTACATCTGGGCCTCTGTTCACTTGGACTAAACAGCTTCTGTGTTTAATTTATTATTTAGATCTATTTGTACTTCGCTATTGTGGCAGCAGCTGGAGAAATATCATTCATTTATTTGGACGCTGTGTCTTAGTACGTTAGTATAATGTTTCTAGCTTTCTATGCGACTAGTATTTCTAAAATTGGGTTGTTCCATCAATATTGTAGATTCTGTTCAGATATGAACCACCAATGTAGAGTTACATATTCTGTTTGGATCTTCATGCGGTAGGGCCTTTGTAAACAACTGCTGAGCTTGGCTTGACGCCATGTTGTGTGCATGGTTCAAGAAATGTCCAGAATTAGCAGACATAAAGTTGTACCCCCCTGTCCCTAAAAGAACACAATTCTACCATTCAAATTTTGTTCCACGAAGAATGCAATTATAGCTTGTGAGCTATCTTTTCTAAGCGACATGCACATTTAAACCACAAATGTCCTTCACTGTTATCCTATAGGATAATATTTCACAACAGCATTAGGTCGAAACATCCAGGGTTTCGAAACTGGAGTGCTGATATCTTACTTATTTTGGTAGGATTTTGACAACAACTTTCAAGAGAACACAGAAAGTGAGAAACCAATTTGGTTATGTCCTTTGCTAGCATTTGACTCACATTTGAGGCCTAGCATTTGGAAAAGTTGTGCATGTATGGGTTGCATGGGTGATCATATCTTCATATTGCATTTGGATTCTTTACATTTTCCAATATTCAAATACCCTATGGAAGCAGTATGGATTTCTTTAGATGGCTTTTGCTTTTGTGATGCAAAAAAACTGATTCCAATTTCACATTGACTTGTATAGGACCAATTGTAAACTAGTTTATAGCTGCTTGTAATTGCAGTTTGTTGCCCTAAATGTTTATGGTTTTGACCTTTCTGTGATCATTATTATAAATGACTTAACTGTGAATTCAGCAAGTATCCCACCTTTAACAGTTCTTCTAACATTTCTATGTGGGGTAAGTGTGATAGTAGACTTTTTTGCATATATAATGGTGTAGGGTTAACTCTATGTTGGTAATATGTATAGTAAAACAAGAAATAAGAAGATTGCTATCATCTTATTTTACCTACTTGCACCAAGTAGCCACAAGTGTACCATGTTTTGAAATGTCTTTCTGATTCTTACGATTTCCGTTTCATTGCTTTGATTGCCTAGTATATGTTCTGTTAAGATGCCCTTAATCATGTATTGATTTTTTTAACATGTATTGATTTTTTTAATCAAATCTTGTATATTGAATTGTCTTCTTAAGAACATTATTTCTCACTCCTAAGTATGTTTTCTCATACACTAGGACAAGAAATCGTTGACTTTGGGGCCTGATGACAATCTTCATTTGGAGGGATTTGCATTAAACGTCTTTGCTAAAGCGGATAAACAGGACCGTGCTGGACGAGCTGACATGTACCATACCTCATGAAATTCCCATTCTCCTTCAATCATCACGGTACCATCTATTTATGAAGTCTTACTAATGCATGCAAAATTAATCTGGCAGAAGCACTGCTAAAACCTTCTATGCTGCAAGCATCTTCTTCGAGATTCTTAACCAATTTGGAGAGCTTCAACCTGATGTAAGCTAGTTACATGTTATTGCCAACCATTATCACTATATACTCTTGATACCCCTTGTCTATACTGAAGTTTCAGACAACATGCCCGTATGTATACATGTTTTACATTCCATTTTGTTTGGCCTTGAGCAGATTGAGCAGAAGCAAAAATATGCCATCTGGAAAGCTGCTGAAATAAGAAAAGCTCTTAAAGAAGGACGGAAGCCTGAAGCTGGCCCACCTGGTGGGGATAAAGATGAAGCACCTGTCAATACCACCAGCATTTCTCAAGTAACTATCCTGGCTCACTAGCAGTGGTTTCTTAATGACTTTTGCCATGCTCTCACTCTTAGCTAATGTGAAATTGCCTGTGCCTATCTATTATAGCAGTCTGATTTGCTTCCATGTTGCCAACTCAAATCCTATTATTCCTTTTTCAAAGTTACTGAAATCTAGCTGGTGTTGCTTCTATTTATCTGTCCCCCTCATCTTAAATATTAGTCCCTCTATCCCAGAAAATAAGGCATATATATATATTACACGGTTTTTAAAGCGAAACCTTGATCACCAATTTCTTTAAAAATATGTTATCAACGAAGACAAAATTATAATCATATTAAAGTACTTTTGAATGTGTTTTCAAGTTGAGTGATTAATCACGATTAACGATTAATCGGACTAATCAAAACCTTTGAGCCCACTAGGGTTACCAACCTGATCAGCTCGACTAGAAACCCGGTCAACCGATTAGTCACCGACTAATCGCGATTAATTAGTCGATTAGGGGTGGGTCGACCAGGTCAGGACCCACAAATGGGTTTCTCAGGGAGGGAAATTTTGGACCGGTCTTGTAGCAATTAGGCCCGATAGGGTTACTTGCCACACGTTGAAAAAAGAGGGGAAAGATTGGGCTGGCCTTGAACTCTTGAGTCTTGATTCTTGCTATATCAGTATATTGTAATTGTATATATAACTAGCTGGGGGCCCGCGCTTCGCTGCGGGATGCTTCCCCACCTAGTTGGCAAAACTGTAATCATATAATTAATTGGGAAAAGTGACTTTGCTGCTGGCAGTATCAAATACTTGATGAAGACAAAGACAAAAAAACATAGACCATGTCAATTTGATCAATTGTACACAAGTCATGTTGGTTTCAATTGCATCTTTCATATGAATTTGAATCTGCCACAATATTTGTGTAGTGTATGTCCTATTCTAGCAAAAGGAAGAAGCATGCATAGGTCTAGTGTCTGTCGTATTTGGTTTGTTCCAAGAATTGCCACACGACGCTTCCCATTTGGCATGCGTTTGGTTCAGTGCCAGAGCTTGAGCGTGCCACAACGTTGCTTCATGTGGCTACCATACAGTGTGGTGGACAAATCATCTGGCAGACCCGGTTCAGCCACAACGGCGGGTTGGCAAGGCACGGCACGGACCAAATATGGCTGCATCAGGATGTGTGGAATCAAACCAAACCATGGAGATGTGAACGAAATGAGAAACCAGTGACTTACTCTCGCTGCTTCGTAGGTCTGGATGACCGGACGAGATCGAGCCGCGCTGCCGCCGGTGGCCGGGAGAAGGAAGAGCTGTACCGCCGCCGGTAGCTAGGAGGAGGAAGACAAGGACGTGTGGGCCAGCGCGACAGGAGGGAGAGTGAGCGGCCTCGCACATGACGCAGCAGCGGCCAGCACCGGGAGAGAGACGCGAGCGATGCTGCAGGCAGCAGGCCAGCGCGATGAAACACGGAGCCTTTCCATGGGGTCTGCGAAGAGAGGAAGTGGGGGAACGACGTGGGTCGCGTCGTCAAGCGCGGCTCCATCCGTAGGGGCTGCCGGGCTGGGAAGGGAGGCGGCGTGGGCGAGAGGCTCGGTGGCGGCGGGCGCGGAGGCGTGATGCGAAGGCAGCAGCTGCGGCCGATTCCCGGTGGCTGGCGCGTCGGACGCTGTTAGAAATAATCCTTGTGTTAGGGGAGTGTAGGTGCTTCTAGTGTTGTGTAGGGCAGACAACTAGTAGCAGTAGTAAATTTGGATTTGTCCTGCTGCAATCTAGGTCAATAGCAGCCGTATAACAGATAATGGCTGAAAGGTACTGTAGCAGGCAGGTTACTGTAGAATGTACTGTAGCACGGCTTTGAGGTCCTATAAAAGGACATGTACCCCCCATATGTACTTGAGTTGTGTGGTGAAATATAACTCCAAAGAGAGGCGTTTGTCGCCGCTGCGTTCGTCGCCGGAAAACTCTGTTTGTCTCCTTCCTTGAGTTCGTGCGCGAGTGAGAAAGAAGAAGAGTTCCTGGGCAAAGCCCCTATCGAGGCCTAGGGCTAACAAGGGTATCAGAGCCGGAAGATGTCGTCGCCGCCGAAGATGTCATCGGCGCCGGAGATCGAAGAGAGCTCCAAGACCGGTGCCGCCGTGGAGCGGGTCATCACCAAGTCTGGACGCACAGGGTCCTTATATGACTAGACCCGACTAACCGACATAAAAACATTGAATTCCAAGTATATAACATGCATACATTAAAAGTTTATGGATTTCACTCAATTTCTAGTCAAATAGTTAAAATGTTGACCTTTTCAAAAATTTATATGCCTTATTTTTTGTGATGGAGTGAGTAGTAACCACCCATCCAAATTCTAACATAACTTCCACTTCCTTAAATCTGTATTTTAAGCACTCTGAATTCATGTAATTGTAGATTCTGGAGAGTTTTGTTACCTTCAGTTTTCCCGTATCAAATGAATAGCCACAGGGCAGAACTCTTTTGTTGATATAACTTTATCTGTAGTATATATTCAATCAGGATTTCTTCTAACCTTTCTTTATTGTCTCAATATGTTGTTTAGTTATGTTTGTATTAATATGTTTGGAACACTTTAAACTGCACAGTAAGTACCAGTTATGCATTAAGCTTCTGTATTTTGTGCAGATTTGCCATTCACTGTTTTTTAACTATTTGTATTGTTTCGTGCCATAAACAGGAGATGGGGCGAATCCAATCCTTCAGCAGCCCACACCAGGGCACTGAAGCATCGAATCAACCTGCAGAAAAGGTTATTTCCCAACTCTTCTTTAGCATTTGCAACTTTTTCACATGGTTATATGGTTTCTTGGAACAAAGTAACTTTAGTTTTCTTGATTTATCTTTTGTGCACAGGATTTTAGTAGGCGGGATAGCTTTTCTGGTGTGCAGCCAGGAAATATTGTGTCTGGACAAAGTACAGAGTTCAGTGATCATATCTCAACCCAGTCACCCTATTCACAGCCTCCACACTCACAATCCCAGCATCCTTCTCCATCACAATCTTATTCTCCTCCCTCTTACCAAGCAACAGACCACCCTTCTGGTTTCCAGAAACCACCCCCCAATTATTCATCTCCTCCCCCGTACACAAGCACAGACTACCCTACCAATGAGGCCCACAAACCACCATCCAATTTTTCCCCACCCCCTTACACCAGGACAGACTACGCATCCAATGATGGCTACAATCCTCATAGTAATGATAAACCAGATGTTTCGGCTTATCCTCAACCATACCAACCCCCACCATACACTATTGACCCTCAGCACACCACTCAAAACTACTACTCCACTGAAGCCCCAGCTGCACCATACGACTACCCTAATTTTCAGTCATATCCAAGTTTCCAGGATAGCACATCGCCTTCTGTCCCAAGGCATCAATCTTCAATCTATCCTGCAAGTGATGGTCCTGCTGTGACATCATACTCCCCCACGTCAAACCCCCCTGCCGCAACACATTACCACTCTACTGCTGACTCTGCACCTCAAATTACTCCTGCTGCTCCACCAGCTAGTCAATATAAATATGATAGCAGTTACCAGCCAGCAGTTGAGAAGATTTCTGAGGCTCACAAGGCAGCAAGATTTGCAGTCGGCGCTCTTGCATTTGATGACGTGTCTGTTGCCGTAGATCACCTCAAACGTGCACTGGACCTCCTGACAAACCCTTCTGCTGAAACTCACTAGCCCTTCTGCTTTGCTGCATGCTTCTCAAAAGCATCATCTGTACATATACAAGATTGGTACACCACCACAAGGAGATGTTGCCGGGACATATGGATAGAAGGGTCGCCATACAAATTTAGGAGATAATAAGAAAGCCATTCTGTGTGCGCCTTTTGAAGAAGTGACACTGTTTGGAGGAAGCCTCCCTGTGCAAAATTAAATTGTTTGTTATCAGACTTTGTGATAAAGCTATGTAACCTTTTGTGATAAAGGCTATTTAAGCAATTGCATTTGTTTACAATTCTTGAGGTCTTGGATGGTATTTTCGAGAATGGATGGTTGATGCAATGCCGGTTTATTATTGTTGGTTATGCCGTCGTCCCGATGCTGGAGATAGACTCCAAAAGATGATTTTCGCTTGTAGTCACTGGAGATGTCTAGTACCAGCACTTATCTTTTTAAAATAGTCACGGGATTTTTAGATTATACTGTTCTCATCCCACTCTAAAGAAGTCATTTTGAGTAGGTTGTTTGATCTATGTTTGTTAAATAACTATTACTCTCTCTGTTTTTCAATTTGACGATTAATAATTTAAAAATAAACTAACTGTGATAAATATTTGAAAAAAAAACTACAAAGCGTAAAATAAAATAAAGAGAGTACGTGTTTAGATCTTTGAAGGTGTCCCAGTGAAATTGCTGTTCCGGTACGGCAGTGGAAGGTAAATGCCCGTACACTGAGGCCCTGTTTGGAACGCGGGAAAATTTTCCCGTTCCTGCGTTTTTCCCGTGAAATTGAACTGATTCCTGTAAAATTCCTGCACAATTCCTGTAAAATTCCTGCGTTCCAAACAGACCCTGAATCGTGCATTGAAACAGGGTCCTATCCTATGGGTAGAATTCGCATCCCTCTGCCGGCACAGGCCATGTGCTGCTCCCCGACTGTACCTCATTCACCCATACTTGTATGATCCTATCTGGTTTAGGTTTTACCCAACGGTTCCCCTAAAACTCATCTTCTATCACCGTACACATAAATTCGTGTACTGTAGACAGAGAAAATAACAGTTGAAATAGTAATAGAAGATGGAGGGTAGAGGAACGGCTGGTTTCAGGCTTATACCACCCTTCCATCATTTCTGGCCAGTTCTCTTGAGTTCCTCAATGTAACAAGAACTAGTTTCCCCTTTCTTTTTTAGAACAATAGTTTCATCTTTCTTGGAAAACCGTTCAGAGCATCAGTCTGTTGTCTATCTATCTCAAGAAGCATGTCAACGAGTTTCCTGCATGCAGCAGGGAGGCCTTTGCAATGCACATACGTAATTCCACACCTTGGAAGGGGTTGAACCGTTGGAACAAAAAATGGAAAGGAAAAACAATTTCTCCAGCATAACGTCGAGCACACCAACATCTTACATGGAGATGTTATTAATGGAGACTAGATGCGGCATGGAAACTGCTGAGCCGAGCTGCAAGCAAACCAATAAATCCCCCTTTACACATTTCATTAGGATGGTCTAATCAGGATTCGACAGCCAGCAACAGTGCCCTTGTACTGCGGGCAAATAGCTACCATCATCAAGCAACCTGAGAACCCCGTACTCCACAAACTAGGTTCAACCTAATTACAGCAAGAAGCATCTGTGCATACTATGGTACATAAAAAGGAACATCTAGCGGTGGAATCGCAGGACAACCTCGCAAAAAAAAAAAAAAAAAAAAATCCAGGAACCCATCTAATTGCCAACATTGAAATCTCGGTACAGACTGCTTGTGGATTCATCATAGTTCCAACTGCAAAATAACAAAATAAAAGTGTCAAACTTTTCAACTACGGTAATTAACTGTACTAATGTGTGAACTTTTGCAAGAACTATGGGTCTGTTTGGTAGTTGTCCCGGTGCAGCCTGGCTAGCCCCCGCAGGCTAGGCTGGATATGGTCCGGCTTCAGCTAGCTTTGTACAAGGTTGGTTTGTGTTTGGTTGTCCATGGCCAAAGAAGAGGTTAAAAATAGCTTGTGTTTGGTTGGCTAGTTGCCCACCGCCGCCTCCCGCACTCCTCCTGCACTTAGCCATCGTCGACGCCGGCCGACACCAAGGCCACGGCGGCGGGTAAGAAGAGGGGTGCCGGGAAGGGGAGCCTTGGCAGACGACCTTGACATGGAGCCTTGTCACAGAGGAGAGGCAGGAGAGGTCCTATGGCGGCGACATGGCCTCGGCACGGAGCATCGGCATGGCCGCCTCCCGTACTCCCCCTGCCCTTGCCGTCGTTGACCTCTCCGCCGCGGGAAGGTGAGGCTGCGGCCGGCGGGAGGCCCGCCGGTGCTCGCCATTCCCGCTCGCCGCCCATAATTCTCCCCTCCCGCCGGATCTTGCTGTCCTCGCCCGAAGCCCCTCACCCTCCTCGGCCGGCGCTCGCCCTCCCCACCCATCGGCGCTCCTTCCCTTCCGGCGCGTCGCCCTCCCCTCCGCATCCGGCTGCAGGCTTCCACGCGGTGCCCTCCACTCGGCTCCGGCGAACGTGGCGGCGGGGATGGCGTCGGTGGCCGCGGCGGGAGGTCGTGGCGGCGGGAATGGCGCCGGCGGCCGCGACGGGAGGACGACGCGCCGGGGAATGGAGAGGGGCGGCGGGAGGACGACGAGACGGGGATGGAGAGACGTGGCGGGAGCGCTCGAGTGCGCCTGCTGGAGCCAGCGGGGGTCGCGGGTGGGCGGGCCTCGCCTGGCGACCAAATCGGTGATCCCCGCGGAGCCAGCCTCCAGAGCTCCTGATGGCTCCGCGGGGACAGGCCAGGCCTACCGTGGCCGGGCTGCGGGGTTGGCGCAGCTGCCAAACACCCCCTATATTGGTGGAGAATTTGTGAGGTACGCCGACAACTAGGGTGCAACATTAAGAGTGTTATGTAAAAATATTTTATAACTTTTACATCAAAATCTTCTATACTTGATTTGATGAATGATGCCAGTGACCTTAGCAATGAAGAACAGTAACAGCTTATCGAATTCAATCTAACTTGGTAATTGAGGCCAAAACCAAAACCAACCACAACAACGATCCTCCCCATTTGCATTACTTCCTAACATTCAGAAGCATTGAAAATCCTTGGATTGTTGCAGCATAGCTATTAGCTTATTTCTCCAATGCAGGAAGCCACTGAAGCATATGTGATGCATGCTAGTATAGTATAGCATGGGCAACACCAAAGAGATACTAAAGATCCCTATGAAGCGACATGCAAAATGGCAATGCATACAAGTTGTGATGTATTTGGCATATGAAGCATCAACAAACGAGATGGGAAATGATATTGTTGCTACCATTGATTGGTACTAGCCCCAATGGCAACATCAACAAGCAACCTCTCACAACAAAATGCTGATAAAGATCCGTGAAGCCTTCGATTCTTGATGCACAGCTAGTTCACTGTGTTGCAAGATAGCCTAAGACTCTTTAGGGCCTGTTTGTCCAAGGGCAGTATGGTAAAACACCATCTTTTGGTATCTAGGATGGTGTTTTACCATACATGGTTATTAAGGTGTCACATTGGCGTCCTGGTGGAGGATTTTGAATCAAAGCATCACGGTCGCTACGCCTTGCTTGCGTATGGCGTCGCCTTAAGCCAAAAAGCGTCATTTAGGCGTTGGAATCCTTGAGACGGACTCCAGTGCGCGCATGGAAAAATTATGCTGCTCACACGAGCAGTAAGGGCTGTTTGGATTTGTGCCTATGGTGCCTCACCTCATCTCCGGCAATGGCTAACTTGAGGCAAGAGAAATGAGCTACACTACAATAAATGAGGTAAGACATGTCTTACCTTAGGCTCACTCAAACAGTGTTGCCATTCGCATAGGCAAACCCAAAATGCCTACTCCACAGCACTGTAGCGGTTGGGAAATATACTCCAACAACGTAGGCATATGGGAAGGGCATTCTGGGTCGGAGGAGAGAGGATATGTAAAATGCATGCTCTATCCAAGCGACGCATCCGCTTGGCACTCAACGGTCATTTCCCTTCACGGGTAGCAGCGATCAGTGGCATATGGCAAGCATCTCCGTAGCGGCGACTCTGAAGGCAAGGTTCGTCCATGTCCTCCTCTTCCACGCCTCGCATGGCTGGCTGTGGTACCCATCGTCCTCTTCCTCGTTGTAGTTTTTGTGGTGGATCTAGAGTTCATACTGTAGCCAAAGTGGGAATAGGCGATTCTCTGTAGATCCAAGAGATTCTTTGCCAGATCTTGCTCCTACAAGCATTGACTACCACTCTATTGCTATGATTTGTGTTAGTTTGAGTCTTTATCATTTGTTTAGATGCAGTGGATGTCAGATTGGTGGTGAATTATGGGAAGTATATGCCGCATAATCCCCCTAGGAATCAAGCATTAATGATAAATTTTAGCTAGGTTTAGCAAAATATTTGTTAGATCAGTCCCGATCTACGGTGACATTACAAATAGAAGTGGACACAGTCATGGACCAAGCCTTGGCCATCATGCAAGGGACCTCCAAGCAGATCTGGGCTGTGTGCAAGAACAAGATGCACTTGGGCAAGACGTTGAACCCAATGGATGTGACATAGCCAACGTCCTCACCGGAACTACATCTAGATAAATGCTTGGGTGTAAAGGATCACATTGAGATCTTCTAGGGCGTCGACTATGACTCTGACGCCATGCCTAACTTCTCTGACTAGGCAGTAGTGTGTTGTTGTTCTGGCTAGTGTTAAATGTATCAGTCGATCTGCTATTCGTGCTACTCCAGTGACCTATTATGTTTCTTTAGAATTTGTGGACAATTTGATGGCATGTTTGGTTCAGTGAACTATTGTCATGTTTGAAGTAATGGTACTACCTATCCATTGTGTGCATATAATTGTTGTTTACTTTGATTGTCAGCATATTGTACATGACTTGTGATTGTTTACGATGTCACCATGTTGTAGGATTGTTGTCGCCTAAATCTGCTCGGGTTCGGACAAGCGACACACATGGGATCTGGGAAGTACGCTGCCACTGCGGTCGACCCTCCAAGCGGATCTGAGAGGGTTCTGGGTGTGCCACCTGGCTTGACCTTCCAACCGGGGAGGTTTGCGTGCATGTGTATGATCGGAGGATCGCCCCGCAGATACAAAGACAAACAAGCTGGCGTAAAATCCTCCGAGTTGATCAGCTCATATGAGCCGATCGCCACCTTGCTTCCTGTCATGTTAATTCATCAGCAAAGCACAAACAAGAAGACAAAAGGAAACAACTCTACTTAAAGCATAATCTAAAAGATGTGACTCCCCTAGGTTGACATCCGCTACGCGCGTAACCAAATAAATCTAACCATATGTGCAACATAGATTGGAACACCCAAAGGGGTTCACCTAGGCAAGAAGATACAATCTAGAAGATGTAAAGCAGGGTGCCAAGTGTACGTTGATCTCTCGAGCTGCCGCGTGCACACGTTGCGGCATCGTGTCATTGAATGTAGCAACCGAAATGCTATGTACGCTTAGCTGCATATTACCGATCTATAGCATGAAGCATAAAATAAAATAGTAGACTGATAACATGCGAGGATAACTACAAGACACCAAACAACCCTAGCGCAATCTACTAGAAAAAACATTAAGGCAGATTGATATCATGCAGGGTAACTAATGGATCTTGCACCAAGCAGAGCTTGGCAAGAGACTCATCGTATAACTAGCGAATCTCGTAATCTGCAAAGCTGTATGAGACTCACCAAGATAACTAGCTGACCTTGCCATAAAAAACGCTTCAGTACAAGGTCTGCCATTGATCCAGTAAACGCTTTGCAGCCCTAGCCGACCTGGATGAACCCGCTAGGGCAGCATGACGCTTATATGGAGAGAATAAACCTGGGAGCCAGGGTGGCAATGCACCGAGAGTTGATGAGCGAGACACCGCTGCCGGATAACGATATCGTAGCTAGTTTATTATGAACAAAGGGTTACTCCTGGAGTCCAAACCAGCCTCACGAATAATCTGGGCTTTGACGTGGATTCAGCTTGTGACTTCATCTTGGCTTGGTTCCTGGATGCACAATTATCATCATATTTGGCCAAACTTATGATATAGGCCCGGCCGAGTGGATTCCTTTACCATGGGCTTCTTCTGACATTTTGGCCTACTAGTCTTGGTCAAAATCCGATGCTAACAAGGATGGACAATCGGTTCAATCTGTATGGATATGGTGGCCAAGGCTCTTTCCCGAATCTCAACAGTGGCACTTTCCATTGTCTGCTATGTTGGATGAGATCGAGCAATCTACAAGTTCTCAGGTGGCTCACCCTTTTATAATTGCTCACAAGTTTTTTTTAACAAATTGAGTTTAACCTCTATGGTGGGCTGTGGGCTCCAATCCATTGGCATTTCAGGCTCCCATGACCCAAGAAGGTTCAGATTATGTCCCAGATATGCAATTGCATTCCAACATCAAAATCAATGATCTAGTTTCAGAGATGCCTCGTGCTAAGCCAAAAAAATTGGCAAAGGCAAAAGAGTGTCACGAAGAGGTAAAGCCTTTAGCAAAGAGGAAGATAGAATTATATCTTCTACATTGTTGAACGTGAGCAAGGATCCTATCACTGGTATGATTTTTCCTTTTGAAGGTACATTATTGTGAACTCAGATTTAGTTGTACCCATACTTATTCGTTCGACCTCTGAAAACATCAGGAACAAACTAATCTAGTGGGGGGTATTATCAAAAGACGCACGACTACTTCACTGAGAACATCGAAATCCCAACCTCCAGAAGCGTGGTAGACATTCAACACAGGTGATTCTAGCCCCATTGTGGCTTAGGATTACTTCAAGCTCCCTTGGAGACGGCGGCCTCAAGTACTCTTTCCCATACACTTCAATGATAGTGGTCACAAAGTGCATGAAGGTCTCAAGGACGGTTGTCTTTGCAATTTTGTATGTGTCATCTAAAGCATTATCAACAACTCAACCATAAGCTAGCATTCTCATTGCATCTAAACATTTGTGAATTGGATGGAAACTTTTTTCCTTGTGGCATTTCTTTTCTGCCAAATATTTGTTCGTAGCTGTGAGGTCTTGAGAAATGCATAGAAAGAGAGATTTACGTATTTGAAACCTATGGGATGAGTGTAAATATTCAATTCTACCAATAATTCAACACTATAGTATATATCCCTAGAGAAGGAACATAAAAGTCTAGGTTGGTGTTTTGCCTTTGCCTAAACAAATCGTCACCGTAGAGTGGAGAATCAATGAAGTAATCCCACATTACAAACAACAACAACAACAACCAAGCCTTTCAGTCCCAAGCAAGTTGGGGTAGGCTAGAGTTGAAACCCAACAAGAGTCACTAGCAATAGGAAACAAACGGAGAACTAAAAGGAGGTAGAGTCTAAATCAAGTTTTCGACACATGGATAGCCTCTTTCCATGGACTTCTATCCAAACACAACTATTTCGGAACATCCCATTCTTTTAGGTCCCTTTTGATTGCCTCATCCCATGTCAACTTTGGTTAGCACCTGCCTCTCTTCACATTATTGTCTCTTCTTATGATGCCTCTGTGCACTAGTGCATCTAAAGGTCTCCTTTGGACATCTGAACCATCTCAGTCGATGTTGGATAAGTTTTTCTTCAGTTGGAGCTACTCCAAGCCAATCACATATCACATCATTCCTCACTCGGTCCAGCCTTATATGCTCACAGATCCAACGCAACATACCATCTCTGCTATAGTTAACTGTTGAACATGTTGCCTTATCGTAGGCCAACACGCTTCCCCATATAACATTGCAGGTCTAATTGCCATCCTGTAGAACTTGCCTTTAAGCTTTTGTGGTACCCTCTTGTCACATAGAACTCTAGATGCTTGATGCCACTTAATCCATCCCACTTTAATCATATGGCTGACATCTTCATCGATATCTCCATTTCTTTGTAGCATCGATCCCAAGTATCGAAAAGTATCTTTCTTAGCTACTACATGGCCTTCCAAACTCACATCTCCATCCTCATGTCTAGGAGTACCAAAGTCACATCTCATATATTTAGTCTTCATCCTAGTAATTCTAAAGCCTTTCAACTCTAGGGTCCATCGTCATAGCTCTAGCTTCCTATTGACTCCCTCCCGACTTTCATCAGCTAGTACTACATCGTCAGCAAAAAGCATACACCAAAGGATATCGTCTTGTATTCTTGTGACCTCATCATCTATCACCAGCAAAATGATAAGGGCTCTTGCGAAACCTAGCCATCTTATAGACTTCTACCTCTCATTTCTATATACTCAAACTTTGGTAAAGACCCTCGTAGGCTCAGCCCTTTGCCTCACTCACAGTTCGCTTCATGACCCTCTTTGCCACTTGTACCTTTGTACGTTGTCTGCATTCCTATCATAATACAAACATCTATATCACTCTTTCTTATACTTAATTGCTTTTTGTACCTGCTCATTCCACCACCAAGTATATTTAGGTTCACTTCTGCTCCCCTTGGTCACTCCAAACACTTTTGATGCCACCTTCCTAATGCAAGTTGCCATCTTTACCCACATATTGTCTGCGTCTTCTTATTCAATCCAAGTGCCTTCTGCGATAAGACTTTCCTTGAAGGCCTCTAAACCTTCTCCTCTGAGTTTCCACCACTTCATTCTCGCAATTTTTGTTTGCTTAGCCACATGCAACATATCCGATAGTGGAAATCAACCACCACCAGCTTATGTTGAGAAACAACACACTCGCCAGGTATCACCTTGTAATCCAAGCATGCTCGTTTGTCCTCTCTTCTTATGAGAACAAAGTGAATATGACTCCTATGATGGCCACTGCTGAAGGTCACCAAATGGGACTCTCTCTTCCGACAGAAAGTATTGGCTATCATCAAATTGTAGGCTACAACAAAGTCCAAGATTTCTTCTCCCTCTTGATTCCTACTCTATACCTAAAACCCCCATAAGGCAACTCATAGCCTACATTTGATGTACCTACATGACCATTGAGGTCTTCTCCTATAAAGAGCTTCTCACTTGTGGGAACTGCCTTTTAACGCTCTCATCAAGCCCTACCTGAGGGGCATACGTGGTTATGACATTCAAGATTAAATCCCCAATTACAAACTTGACTAGAATAATCATGTCTCCATGCCTTCTAACATCAACCACTCCATCCTTGAGGCTCTTATGAATTAAGATTCCTACTCCATTTCTGTTTGTAGCTGTCCCTATGTACCAAAGCTTGAAGCCAGTGTTCTCCACCTCTTTCGCTTTCTGCCCTTTCCATTTTGTCTCTTGGATGCAAAGGATATTTACATTTCTCGTAGCTAACGTATCTACTAACTCTCTTATCTTACTAGTATGAGATCCTATGTTCCAACTACCTAGCTGGATCCTAGTTGGCTCGATTAGCTTCCTTACCCCTCACACCCGTCGAGGTAGATGCGAAGACCCTTGCTCATTTAACACTACACCTGGGCGATGGTGTAACACGCCACTGAGGAAGTGATGACCTAATCCTTGCTTACTTAACACCGTGTCCAAATCACGACACGGCGCGTCACTGAAAGGAACGTGCTGGGGTATCCGAGCCAAGAGGGGGATGGGGTGAATTGAGTTGCAAATTGCTCTTCTAAAATCTAGGGCTATCTAGTGCATAAGATAAACCTATTTCTCCTTACACATGCTAGTTAAGTCTAACATTTATCTATGCGCTCTCTAACTTACCCAAAAGACTTGCAACCTAGAGCCAAACCTAATCAAACTAACTAGGAAAGCTAACGGCACACAAGAGAGTAAATGCGGAAACGTAAATGCGGTAAGTAAAAGGGTAAGGGCAAGGGGGTGCAAACTCCCAGAGAGACACGGAAATGGCTACATCCACGGGCTTGCCATCGAAGGCAATATCTGAGCCAGGCACCAAGACTCTTCCGATCACGTCTTGCGCTCATCACACAAGGCTCATGGCAAGAAAGGCTAAGTGCCACCAAGCCACCAAAGCTTAACCACCGCCACCGCCTCTCTCGGTCACAAGGCTCCAGATTCTTTACTAAGGAGTTTGAAGGGTCTTCTCATCCTCGCACAAGTTGTCTCCGTAGCTCTACACCAAGAAGAAGGGTCAAGCAATGAGTACATGTGGCTTGGCCACAGCCAAGGCTTCTCCTCTAGCTCACGCAAGAGCTACTCTCAAGAAAAGCTTGCAAACTCACTCTCTCTAAGCTCTAACTAGCTTGGATGATGAGCTAAACTCACATATGGTGGTTGGAGTGGTAGATATAGTTGGAATACACCTCTATACTTGCTCTGAATATCAATGGCTCCAACTCCATTCAAATGGCCGGGTGGGGTGGCTTATATAGCCCCAAGCACAAACTAGCTGTTGCTCTAATGGGCTACTGACGCAGTGTAGACCGTACTACACGGTCCTCCCTTTTTGGCTAGATCGGACCATACGGTCCGTGTACTTTTCCAACGGTCACTGAATCCTTACGTCATTGTACTTTAGTCTGTAGCTTGGTACGCTCTGTAGAGACTGGACTATATGGTACATTGTACACTGAAATTGCTTCCATGTCCCAACGCTCAAGTTTCTTAGGACGGTCCATGGGCGGTCTGCTCAGACTGTACTATATTAATTCTAGTCCAAAGATTTGGTACCCACAGTTATTTAGTACGCTCCATGGACGGTCTTCACATCTTCCAAATCCTTCACATCTTCACTTCCTTGGCTAGAATGGTCCAATGGTTATGATGGTCTTCCAGACCGTACCATCCGGTCCATTATACTTGATCACTCTAGCTTCTCTGCTTCTTCGGGAAACTTGGTCCGGTCATAGAACGGTCTTCATAGACCGTACTATATGGTCCTCACAATTATGTGAGGTTTCAGGGCGCTTCCCTGAGACCCACGAGGGGCGGAACGCCCATTGGGGTGGTCCTTCGGGCCTTTTCTTCGACTTTTCTTCTTCATCATCCCTTGGACCTAAACACTTGAAAATGTGCATCTAGACAAGTTCATTAATCTAAGTGTTGGTTGTCAATCAATTACCAAAACACAACCATAGAAATATGGCACATGAGGCCATTTTCCTTACCCTCACCAAGGGGGTGATGGCCCGCCCTTGCTCATTTAACATCATACCCGAGTTGCGATATGGTGCGTCGCTAAGAGGGTTATGCCCCAACGCTTTTCTCTTGGGTTTCAACAACCAAGTTTTCGAAATTGAATTAGGGAGAGATTAAGAAAAAAATTTATGTGATGATTTTCAAGGTGTTACAACTAGGGGCCACCTCCACCCGCAACTGGCGTGGGGGAGGCACGACGGCCAGTGGTGCACCTAGGGTGGCCGGCGCCGCGCGGGGCCAGCGTGTGTGGAGGCGGGTAGCAGGGGCCGGCAGCAGCCGGCGTGGGGTCGGCCGCCGGCACGAGGGGAGGCGGGCGCCGCGGTGGCCAGCGGCCTGCGCGAGGGAGATGCGGAGTTGCCGGGGTGAGGGAGCTAGACTGTGCGATCCATGTGGTAGAAGACGGACAACGGATTAAGGTGTGCGTGCAAATAGAACAAAATACGGCTGGTCTTTACTTTTTTTCATCTCCTAATCCAAAGACGCAGAACTATATGATGTCTTACCTTCCAACAGGTAAAATGAGTACCCTAGGACAGCCCTTTCATTATTTCGATCGCCTCCGCCAGTAATATTCATGATGCACGTACTACTAGAGGCGGGCATGTTTATTTCACAATCACAGCAGCAGGATGAAGCACAGCATGCATCCTACCACGTACTGTAGTATAGTAGGGTAAATCTGAGGAAGCTAATAATTAAGGGTTGACGAAGATCTCGAGGTCGATGATCTCAGGGGTGACGGTCTTCCAGAGCACATAGCCGCGAGCCATCCTGAACTGGCCCGTGCCGCCGACCACGGAGAGCTCCCGCACGGGGGCGTTGATGTCATCGCGTCCCACCACCGTGACGGAGCTGCCGGCGTAGGGGCCCGACGTGAGCACGACGTTCATGGTGACCAGCAGCTCCAGGTTGGCCACCGACGCCACCATGTAGTACCCCTGAGCGCGGCCCACCATGGTGGACGACCCCGACGTGCCCTCCGTCAGCCTGTCGTCGATCACCACCGTGTTGCCGAAGTACCCCCGCGGGCCGTTCACCACCCGCACCGCCGTCGGCGAGGGGCCGCCAGTGATGTAGTGCATGTAAAAGTGCAGGTGCGCCGATGCTGCCTCCGCGGCTGGGCCGGCGGCGAGGACCATCACGAGGGCGAGGACCGACAGCAACATTGAGAAGAGCTTGCTGCAAGCCATGATCTATGAGTGAGTGGAATAGTGGATCGAGCAGAACGAGCTATCGAGGTGTGTGTTGCTCTAGGCTGGCATGCAGGAGTTTATATAGCAACAGCAGCATGGAGGAGAGGAATGTGGCTGGAGAATCAATATTTGTGACTGTCTACCTACTGAACATGGACTCATGGAGACGAAGGCGATTGGATCGGACATTTTCCATTGTATTATTGCAATGAATATTTGGACCACGACATGGATCGTCGGGGCGACAGAATTAGATCCATACAGCGTGTACAGCTAGCTAGCAGACAGGCCACTAAAAGAACAGCCGTTCATCCGTCGTCGTCTGTTGTGGCATTTAGCATGGTGTGATCGCCAGCCACACCCACACCTGCATATCAGCATATGGGTTCTTTACAGTAAGTTTCAACGGATGAAACAATATTCACTCATCAGAGGTGCAGTAAATTACTGAACCTGACGTATATGCAGTTATGCACGTAAGAAATTGGATCTCAAGATGTTGATGTCTTTAAACTCGACTCGAGGCTGCAGGCTTTGCATATTATCGAGCAGCTCGATCAGTAGCAGGAAATATGATCCTTTTAAGTCATTACCATGGACTTGGTGGGGAGGCCCATGTACTACCAGCTAGAGGCAAGGCAGTAAACAGCTCTTTGATTTGGTGGGAGAAATCACAAATGACGCAAGATCATGGCAACTCTAGTCATACTATTGGCCGACGATAGATGGTGAAGACAAACGCTGTGGAGAAGGACGGTTCAGAGGAGCTATTTTGTGTTTTGGGATCGATGGCAACCGGTTCTGGGCGCTGGTTAGCCTCATAACACTGTCAGACACTGATGCTTCACCATCCAATCCATGGTTAAGCCGTTACAAGAGAAAGCATCAAGGGTGAGCTCACCGTCATTATGAGGAAGAGGAGGAGATACTGCAACTAGCATCAAGGGCAGAAAAAAGAGCAGAAGCTAGCACGAGGAAGAGGAGGAGATACTGCAGCACTTGGACAATGTTTTTTCTTCGGAAAACTGGAGGGGTTGCCCCTATAGCAACTAAATATATTGAAAAAAGAAATGGGCCTGAAACCTATGCAAAAAAAATCTAAGAAAAGTTTTGTAACCAAAGTTCTATAGCCTGGGAATACTTGGCTTTAACTCTAAAAAGAACTAAAGAGAACTCTTTACAAAAATAGCTTTACAGGTCAAAATTGCCACCAGAATTCCATTGGAGATGAGGTTTTTTCTTTTTAGCCAAATGCTACTTCACATTAAGACACTAATTTCCATGAAGAAGGGGACATCCAAATTGGCCTTGAAGAGTTCTAGAACTTGGAAAGGGTCTTGCTCTTGAGATACAGTTAGGTCAAGAAAGTTCCAACAAGCCTTGGAAAAATCACAATGAAGGAAGAGGTGGCATAGAGCTTCCTCTGCATCCTTGACAAAGAACACAAATATATGATGGCAAATGCATTGATTTCCTAGAACATTGATGTGGTAACCAATCTCCTTTCACAACGTTTTACCATTGGCAAAAGATCTATAACCTTGGATTAAGGACCGAAAAGGTGACCAGAGGTTGGGTGAATTGGAGCCTCATAAAATTCAACCCCCTAAACCCTCTTTTCTAACTAGAGCAAGATGGCGTAGCTTGAGCAGCTACTCACCCTAGGACTCGGCTAGGAAAAGCAAAGCGGAAGCAAGAAACAAGCAAACTGAAGAATCGAACACTAGGGTTCTACCAGCCACTCTACACACCTAGATGTGCTCCAATTGCATGTGCAAAGGATGAGAGTAAGGGCATACGGTAGAAAGTCCAAGTGGCACGATCAATAGAAACAGCAGAGTGAAGAACCAGCAAAAATAGTAGACACTGCAAGGACCGGACGGTCCGAAGAGCATGGAGTGGAAGGTCCGGTCAGCACAAAGGCACACGGCATAAACAACTAGAACGATACAGACCAGATGGTTCGATGTCCATGGAGCAGAAGTCTGGTGCGTACAAAAGACGTGGGTAGAATAGTAGTAGAACAGAGAAGGCAGGACGGTTTGAAGGTTTGGACGTTTGGACTGGGCAGACGGTCTGTTGTTAGACCAGACAACTTGGGGCTAAGGGCGCAAACGCAGCCACTCTCGGATCGGAAGGTCCGATGTGCACAAGGACCGGATTGTCCGCACATATGCAAAACCCCTGAAGGTGGCCGAGCCTCGTTATCTCTCCGCCCGCTAGCCGCACCACAGACTGGAAGGTTCAATACTCCGATGTGTAGTGACCGTACTATCTACCGGATGATACGGTGAGTACAAGAACTGCAGCCCAAGGCTAGCAAGAGGAAAATAGCCTGCAAATCCACCAAAACTCGATCAAAACCTACTCGAATGAACCCCAAAATTCACAAGATTTTACAGATGCTATCCTAAGGTCATCTCAAAGCTAATACCAAAAGATCCACATGAAAAGATCAAGGATTGCTCCAAAAATTCAAACCTTGCAAAGAGGACAAGTTTACACAGATTTGGAGAAAACTCAAGAATGACCCTTGCTCGTGGATTCCTCGGGATCTAGCACATGGCTAGTTCGATTCAACCAGGCCACAACAAGGCACGAGCACAACAAAAGAAAGGATTCAACCTTGTCCAAACCAAAACGGACCAAAAGCCAAGGGTTGAAGCCAAAAACTAAATCGGAGGAAAAAGGAAACTTGCTTCACACAAGCACACAATTGATCTGAGCTATGGATGGCAAAAAGGGTAAGAGAGCAAGAAAGAGTCCAGATCAAGTTGAAGCTCAAGTCAAGAGAAAGTAGAAGAAGGTAGTGATGAAGACGTTCAAGCCCAATGTCCCTCATCCGATGTTGAAGAAATTGCCATGTTGATCAAGAGGATGGATAAAGCATTAAAGAAACTCAACTCCAAGGGCATCCCAATCACCATTGAGGATATTTATTACAACTACCAAAAGAGAAAGGAAAGAAAGAGTGGTTTTTTTGGATATGGTGAGAAAGGTCACTTCATGGACTCATGTCCATATTGTAGGATCGAAAGCTACGGCTAGAGGTGGGTAAATAGAAGCACTTCAAAAACTTGAATTTGACCCCGACTCAAACCTCACCACAAGAAACTAGATATCATCCACTAAACAGATACGTATCTAACAAGCACTTGGTACCGTCCACTGAACGGATACATACCAAGCGGAAAGCGAAAGCACTTAACTCAACAGTCAAGAATGATCGCAAGCCAAGCCAAGCAATGATCCTCACATGAGTCACTCACTAGCCACTCTACACACCAAAATGTGCCTCACTAAAAATCAGAGAGTAGGAGTATGGGCATATAGTGGAAAACACCAAAACGAGGTCGAAGCAAAACACCCAGGAGCAAAAACACCACCTGAAGGCAAAACTGCTTGAGGCTGCAGGATGGTCTGGTGCCTGCTGGCTCCTGGTGATGAGTAATTGTCAATAGAGCCAAGTTCTTTGATGGACTGGAGGTAGAAGATGAAGACCTAGATGGGCTGGGCAAAAGACCTTCAATGGACAGAAGGCAAAAACTCGACATCGGCTGACCATGGGAGTTTAGTACATGGAGGCGCGGAATAGCAATGGCTATGTAAGTCCTTCGATGGACCATGAGGCAACTCCAATGGAGTAGAGAAGTCGAGCATGACCATGGTGCTCCAATCTGGGTGCGGTGAGTTGGGCCTCAAACTCACCAAATTAGAGAAGATGGGGCCAAGCCTAGCCCAAGAAAAACACCTCCTAAAGTTTCTCGGTTTCTGACTACAAAACTGCAGGCGGTGTTTTGGGCTTCTGGCCATGTGGGGATCATGTGGAGAAAACTTGGAAGTAAAGAATATTAGCGCTCCATCGTGGTCGTCCATTTGTATCTCTTCGGTTTAGCCCCCTGCGAGCATTTGTAGTATAGGAGTCTTAGTGTAAATTGTGTCATTAGGACCTAGGGTATAAATATAGAAAAGGAGGCTCATTAGAGACCCTCTTAGCCATCCACATGCCCTAGGTTTCCTAACCCTTGCAACCAAGAGCCTAAGTGAGCAAAGAGAGGGGATTATTCTACGTTTTGAGTGCCTTGTACAATCCTTTTTCGGATTAGTGGGTGGATGATGGGAGGTACGCTCTAGGGATATTTGTACAAACTTGTTTCCATGTTCAATCCAAGCAAAATTCCTTGTTAACCCATGTGTTGTGTTGCAACGCACCTCCTTTCCCTTCTCTTTTGGTTCTTCAAGTTTATCCCTCGATTGTGGTGCGTTTGGTGTTTTTTCTGAGGATAGATTCGTGTTATTTTGGTTCTGTAGTGTTGCCACAATGTGGGTGATTAGATCTTGAGTGATCTTTGCCATAGAATCACCATGAGCCTCTGTGGATCTTGAAGTTTTGAGAGAAATTAAGATTCATGGAGATCTCGAGATCTTTTTCTCAGATCCTTTTGGGAATACCATCCAAAGTATCTTAAAATTGTAGGCACAAAGTTTCTTCTCATTTGGACTTAGTTTGCTTTGAGTTTGGATCAAGTTTGGAATTTCTCAAAGAAAGCAGGGTTTTGGGGCTTTTTGTTCGCACTGGACTGTCCGGTGTTTAACCACCGGACTGTTCGGTGCATGTTGCTGGCCTTGGGGGTGCTTTGGACTTATTCAATCGAGACTGTCCAGTGGACCGTCCGATGTTCAACCATCGGATCATCCAATGAGTGCAACCGGTGGTTGCTCGGTCCAAGCCACCTACGGCCTAGTTCGTCCGGTGCTACCATCAAATCGTTACGTGCTTCCATCACCAGACCATCCGATGCGTGTTGTGGTCTTTGTGCTGGCTCAGTTCACTACCAGTACGCTGTGCACACCGGACCGTCTGGTGTGTACTACGAGGGCTGGTTTTTCATGTCTTCGTTGTTTTGAGTCTGTTTCTTTGGGAGCTTGTGCGAGTGTTTTCGCTTCGTGCTAGGTGCGTATCTGTTTAGTTGACAGTAACTAGCACACACTTTCTTTGTGAGTCTCGAGTCAGGGTTTCGAATTTGAGTTTACCCCCTCTAGTCGCATCACCGGTCCTACAAGTGGTATCAGAGCTTGGTTAGGAGGTTTCTTTATACCTTAACCGGTTCAGAAGCTAGTAGGGATCATGACTCACTCTAGGAAAGTTCTGCTCCTTGGTCCAAAGGGTTACACCTATTGGAAGGGTAGGATGAAGGCTTATCTACAAAGCTAGGTTCGGGAGATATGGGATATTACTCAAAGTACGACATTTGTGGTGCTCGCTTCTGCCGAGTGCACTACTCCGGCGATTCTAGCACAACACGATGCAATTTTCAAGGCGGTGAACTTTCTCTTCTCAAACTTGGTCCAAATGAGTATGATAGGGGGTGCCACCTTGGGACCGCTTGTTAGATCTAGTCCCTTCTCAATGCACACCATGAGGGAGCGGAGACAACCAAGGCCCATTTTGTTGAGACCTATCAGTGCTCAGGAGAGTCTGTGGATGACTTATTTGGTCGCTTTCAGTCAATCATCAAAAAGCTCTGAACCAACTCTTCCCCTGCTACTCTACCATACACTAACCATTAATAGGCAGTCAAGCTACTGTATGCTATATATAGATAGGAAAGTGTGGGAGATCAAGATGAACTCTATCATTGAGTCAGCAGGATATGATACCATCGACGTGGAGGATTTCTATAGTAAGATCAAGGCCACAAAACTGGGCTACCAATTGAGAGAAACTCTTGCTAGAAATAGCTCTAAGAGCCTTGCCTTGGTACTATCACTAAAGAGGCTGTTACTAACCCCCACTTCACAACATCTCATTTTCTGCTTTGATGTATGTGATAGAGGAGCAGTTGGTGTTACTTAGGGAGGAAGAGCTCTGTGTTGTGTCGAACCACCTTCATCGTAGGACAACCGATTGAGCAAGAAGAGATTAGAGCCTCCCAAGTGTTTCGAGTGTGGAGAGGTCGGTGTTGACATCTCTTAGCGTAATAAATTTTACACCGCAAGTGCACGGAGATTTGATGTAGCCTTTTCACCCAGAGTATTCTGAGTATCGTAAAATCCACATGCAAGCAAGGGCGAATAGGTGAAATGAGATGTCGAACTTTTAGCAGTACTATACAACTTAGATAATTACCGGCTATTCTTACACCATGGGTAAAATAAACAAGATAGTGTAAGGTGGTATGAGAGAACAGGGACCAATGTAGTCAGCAACTAGGTATAGCTATTTGGGAGGACAACGAGTGAGATTAATATATCCAAACTATATTTCTTAACTACTGCATAGGAGTATTTGCGGTTGAACTAAGTTAACTGAACACAAACTAGGGTCTTACGTCGAGCGAAACTCTAGATTTCACCGAGGAGGCATGTGGGTAGATAGTTGGCCAATCGAACGGCAACTGCCTAACGCCTACGGGCTTACCGAGCGATGGGTCGGAATACAGATGCTCCCAAATGTTGTCACCAATAGGGGATACCAACCAAATCTGCGTGGATAAGATAGCACACTAAATAGTGATCAAGTGGGAACTTGATCACTAAACTTCTTCCTTGATCAGAGAGGGAGAATTAACATAGACTTAGACCATAGCCTAAGGAAAGCTTATAGCACCGGCAAGTCTAGCAAGGTTTAGGTAACTCAAGAACAACACAAACTTAAGCCTTGGTCTAGTATGCAAAAAGGTACACAATACTAGGCAAGTGTAGGGAATAAAGTAAAGTATAACTGGAAAATAGAGCAATGAAGTATATTATACTAAAGTAGTAAGAATAGAAAAGATAGAAAAGATACAAGAGCTTTACCAAGACTCCAAGCTACTCCGAAATCTCTGAGGAAAAAACTCAAACTCAACTCTAACTCCCCGGACCATCCTATTGCTACAAGACTAAGACAATTGTGTGTTTCACTTAACTTCCACACTTCACAAGTGAGCTACTCGGAGGTATTTATAGCTACCAAGTGAGTGAGTGGTCTTATAGGGTTGATATGGTGGTTACAAGGGTAGGGGAGAGACCGAGCGACATGGGGAGGCCAGGCGGCCCACCCCTTGGCCAGGCGGCTAGGGGAACCCTTGGATCTACCGCCATTCTTCATCCCCCAAGGTGATTGTAAGTTGGTTGGCAGCTAAACTTTGTGCTTTTTCCCCGGATCATTGGATCTTCAATGTGTTTCTTCCTTAGCCGCAGGATTGAAGTGCTGAGGATTGCTGACTTCACCAATCCAAGTGCGGATCAATGAGATGGCAAGCCCTTCCGATACTTGGCACCTTGGAATTGTGTTGACATGTCACTTATGCACATGCAGGTCGAATATGAGGTGATTTGGTGACATTTACAAGTTTGGCAGCCGAGGGGAAGGCCGAGCGGCCTAGCCCATTGGTCGGGCAACCTATGTCTCTCTCTGACTTTGCCAAATTTTTCAGTTTTGTGCTGATCTTTTACCTGCAATTAAATATTCAACACAACTTGTGGAATTATGTCAGTAGCAAGGGTTAGTCTACACTTTGATGTATTTTCCTTCATGTTCATGGATAGTTGGCGATCGAAAGTAGTGCAATAACAAACGTCAACACCCCCCAAGCTTAAACTTTTGCTCATCCTCGAGTAGAGCCAAGATGGGTTATGGATCAGGAGTTGCTGCAATATCAATGCTCAAGAATAGAAGCTATACACACTACAAAATGAACCCCCCTATAGCAACGCATATATGCATTGGTAAATGCCATTTTAAGCGTTGGTAGGGCCTATACCAACGCATAATTATGCGTTGCCTATGCTGCCGTTTCTAGGGTCAATTACAACGCTTATAAATGCGTTGGTAACTCTTACTAATAACCATTGCTAAATAGCAACGGTTACTTATGGCTACTGCAACGGTTACATGTGTTTCTACTGCTACTAGCCCCGTTCTTCTCTAGAACTGTTGCAACATTTAGAATGTATTTATGGCAACGCTTATATACGTTGGAAGGTACATGAAGTTTATTTATTTATATTTAGGACAAATTAATTTTGCAGAACGCATATAATGCTTTTAAGAAACTATGAGATCACATAGAAACATATTTGTGAAATAAGGATAACTGATACTATATTAAGATCAAACAGTCACATTACTGTTAGCGGTCGTTATAACCCATTTCGACCACCAACATTTCATGTTCCAAGGGTAACTTTTACGGAAGATTCATACTTATTAACTTAGTTTCACAAGTTGTGTTGAATATTTGATTGTAGGTACAAGATCAGCTGAAAACAGGTGAAATATGGCTGGGCCAGGCCGCCCGACACCAAGTCAGGCCGCCCGACACCAAGTCAGGCCGCCCGACACCACTTCAGGCCGCCCGACACCAAGTCGTGTCGCCCGGCCTGACAATGTGGCCAAATCAACTCATCTTCGACCTGCATGAGCCCAAGTGACGTGTCAACACAACTGTGAAGGCCAAATGCCAAAACCAATGTGCAAAGTACCGGAAGGCCTTGCCACATCATCGATCCAGCACTTGGATTGGTGAAGTCAGCAATCCTCGGCACTTCAATCCTGTGGCTAAGGAAGAAACACAAGTTAGGATCCAATGGCCCAAGGAAAAGCACAAGTTAACCGCCAACCGACCTACAAACCGCCTTAGGGAGAGAAGATGAGCCACAAGATCAAGGAAGGCGGTGGATCTGACGGTCACCCGAGCCGCCTGGCTTGGGATGGTGCCGCCCGGCCCCACCTGGTGCCTTCCAGCTTGTAACCGCCTCTCCAACCGCCACAACCGACCTCCTCACTCCTTTAGTACTATAAATACCCCACTAAACCTCACTTAAGAGGTGTGTCTTGGTGGATAAATGTAGTGGTAGAGTGTATAGTGTGGAGAAGTGAAGCTTTCCCTTAGCTTGTAGATAGAGTGTCTCTTGTATCAAGGAGAGTAGTGAGCGAAGAGTTTGGGAGTTGGTTTTCTCTTCTCTCCCAGACTTGTATTCTCAGAGGAAGGATATTCGATTCCAAGATTGGGTAATGTTCCTTGTTCTCTACCTTTGTTATTTCATACTTTACTTTCATACTTAGTCTTATACTTGTCTGTTTACGGGAATCTTGTGCATGCTTATAGTGTTGGCTATATAGTAGTGCTTGCTTTTTTGGCTCATTAACAGTTAGTAGTAGACTCTCTAAGTGGCACAACGGTGTTCATACTTAGAGTTTACCTTCGTTGGTCGGCTATCCCACGCAGCTCTGGTTGGTAGACACACTAGGTGACAGCTTTTGTATTCTCAGTATTCCAATCCCATCGTTCGGATAGACTCGCTGATGATATAGCCGAATCCTGTAGCGCCCGCCTTTCTCAGCTGGGTAATCAGCACTCTGGTGCCTGACAGTGGCTCTGCAGCTTTGGTGTCTATGTTTTCATGACAAGTATAGTACTTTGCATGCTTAGTATAGTGAGGTGCTTTGACATCTGTTGAGAACCTGCTTCTCTGTCTTTTATCCTCTATATTGCTAGCTTCACTAGTTCGGTAGGTTGTGTTGTGTGTTATTATACTCCTCGTTCCTCGTGGATTCGATACCCCGGAATACTCTTGGGTGAAAGGCTACAACGTGATCCATGCGCTTGCGGAGTTATATCTGATAGGCTAAGGAACGCCAACAATTTCATAGTACCATTCATAGCCAAGTCTCATCACATAATATGTTCAGAATATATTTCTACGATAATGCAGTATATACACATGAGTCCTATCGTCCTAAGTGCCTAATTATCAGTGATCTTGATCCAAATTAGATAAGAACGAAAGCAATTCTCAATCCAATGCAAGCTCCCGCATCCAGTATAGTCATGCTTGATAGAAACTGAAAATAAATAGAGACAATCTTCAGCAAAAGTTAGTTTAACATCTATATGCCTCAATCGAATTCAAAGCGGTCAGGTCATACAGGTTCAATTGAGCACAAGTGAGGACAAAGTAAATGTACACTCATGGAGTGTTCTCAGTACTAGAGATAAACCTGGAGTGGTGGCGAAACAGCATGTTCCTTTATACATCTATGCTATAGTTGGAGAGGCAGCGAAACAACATATTCCTATTTGCATTACTCATGTCCTACCATGGAATGAGTAAATAGGTATAAAAACAGAGCTTAGATGATGCATAAGAGTAATCAGGAAATGTTTCGTCTAAATGCAGCCATGCACCTATGCTTTTAGGGTTATCCAATTATTGACAAGCGCAACCCATTGATCATCAATCACACCAGGTGGAACATTGCTATAATTAACCTCCTTGCTCTTATGCACGTCAAAAATACATGCATTTTAGATTGGACTTGTGTTGCCTCCATCTCTCCGCACTGCATAACAATTATCAAAGGCATCAGAAATATTTTTGTTCAGATGTAGATTGGAATGACTATATGTTCTCCAATAACATTTAATTACCTTCACTTGCTTAAGTATATCCTCTTTATTTTTCAGTTCGTTGGTTACTCTATCTTTCTTTCCTATCAGAAGTCTCCAATCCTTGTAGCTTAAGCTACATAAGCATCCATTCCTCGCAACCATGCCAAGGAATTGTCCTAGAACTCCAGCCTCTTCTCCAATGGGCTGGTCAACCTCATTACACTTCACTACAATCCTTTGCCCTTTTGGCATGTTCCAAACATGCTTAAGTTTTGTCTTGCCACGCCTTGTTTCCTCAGTTTCCTTTGCCAAATGTTGTAGTGCAAAAGATATTACATCGAAAGCATTAAAATTGTTATAGACATGTATTTTTTATAATACATATATTATCGTGTTTCAGTACCTTGTGCATTAAGCTCAATATCACCGTCCATATCACTAGGCTCCCCTCCAGAAGAAGCAGCAAATTCAGAAGGCACAACATTTTGTTGACCATCTAAAAAAATTAAGGGGTGCAGTAATCAGAGCCGACTTCTACATTGACCAGTACATAACCACTATTGCCATCAAACTAAATTATATGAAAACAGAGGCCGCTAAGAAATGATATGTTTAAACGACCATTTTAGGATGTCAATTTATTTCACCTATTGCATTATAAAAGCACAGCAGCATTCATCCAAATATTGTCGTAAATACAGTAATTTCAGAAATACCTGGGTCAACAAACTCATTGTTTGTCTCTTTATCCAATTGACCTTCTGTAGTTCCAGGCTGAATGGGAGATGATGTAGCAGTTTTCTGAGCATCGTGATCCTCAACATGATCCTCTGACAGATACACATCAAGGCTTTGAGTGATGTTATGCCTCCTTCCCTTTCCCATCTTCGCTACACATATGCCATCAATTTTTATATACAACTAGTCAATTGTTCATCTATACTATTGGTCTATTATGCTTCATGGAGAGAAGTGAAGTATTGTATGAGTTTTTTAGTATCCATTTCACTAAAAGTAGAATTGGATAACGAACACAGAGAATCATATGACATAATTATAGGCACAACCCTGAACCGAAATGTGACCATATCCAGCATGAACCAGATTAACAATGATCATGAAACAATCCAAAAATAAATCTCAAACATTGACCATGCCAAGGTGTTTTACTTTCTACAATGAAACAACTAAAATCAACTTTTCTAGTTAGTTTTAAGTGCCTATTGCACATTCTGTTAGTATTTTGAAGGGGCCATGTCAATTCCCTAACCTAACCTTCATCTACTCCCCACGCAAGGAGCAGCCAGCAGAAGCAGCAGCCACACGAGCAAGACGGGCAACCGTGAGGGCGGCGCGGCAGGGAGCAGATGGGGTAAGTGCTGCACAGCGAGCATCAGCCCGATCGATCTCCCTCGCGCATGCTCTCCCCTGCAATGTCCCCCGCGCGGTGCTCTGCGGCGATGGGGCTCCGGCTGCGCAGCCGCCGGCCGCGGCCTGTGAAGTTCGTGTGCCGCCGCGCCAACGGGCATGGCAGGGCAGCAACCCCGTACCCTATGACTATGGTTTTGGTGCTAGGGAGGAAAGGAGGCAGAGATCACACCTTGGTAGGGGGTGCCGGGTCACGAAGACGCGGTGTTCGTCGCGCCGGCTGAAGAAGACGACGAGCTGTGTAAGGGGCACTGCTGCGCCGGGTGACGCAGAGAGAGGAAGGAGAGGGAGAGGGGGCGCCACCACGCCGGATCACAGAGATGACGCGCCGTCAGCTGGGATCATCTTGGCCCGACATCGGATGGGATTCAGCTCCGGCGTTTCCTGTAGATGGGGAAGTTGTGCGAGGAATGCCGATGGAGGAACGGAACTTCACGATCTGGACCTGGACGAGGTGGCCGTCGTGGACTATGGGTAAACAAATGGAGCAACGGTGATTTGTTTGGCTTGGATCAAACCTACAGGTGGGAAAATTGGATGGCGGCAATTTTTGGGAGGGAAATTTTTGGGAGGGCAAATTGGATCGAAAGAGAAATTCGGAGGGACACACTTCGTTAAGGAAGTCTAAATTTATTTTTAATTGCTATTAATTACCTCCTGACAAATGAATAACGTAATTAAAAATAATTATTAATTAGTGATTCTATATTAATTTTAACAAATGGAATATGTAATTTTAAATTAATTTACCAATAATAGTGTTATCTTATAATAAAATTTATTAGCTACGTGATATTTGGATACGTCTATTTAACTATTTCACCTGATGAAACTCCATCTTTCTCTCATTAAATTCTGTATTATTATTCAAGAGTGCCATATTATTTTATTATATGTAACTGTCTCACCTCATATTAAACCCTCTTTGTGTCTCTCTTCGTAACTACACGGCCATCGCCCACGTTAGGCTGGCCCTTGACCTACTGTGTGGCGGCTCTGGATCCCACCCCCATGGGTGTACCTTGGCCTGTGTTGGGCGGGTCGAAACCTACTGCCACATGTCCTCTTGGGAGCCCACCCCAAGTCCGTACCTTCGGACCTTTATCTTCAAACTAGCTTAGAGGCATGTTTGCCTAGCGCATTAGGGTACCCAACAGTCCACTAGGTTGAACCCCCTCCCCCCACTAGCCCACACAAACCCACAATCAACACATGTAATTGAAACAATAGGATGCGGGTAAGCCACTAAACCCAATGGCACCGCGCGTCCCGCGTCATCCTCGCTCGTCTTTGTTGCTCTATTGTACGTGGCGCCGTTGTGCTATTCTTCCAGTCATGATAGCTGCTTGCTAACAAAGTGGTGCGCTGATGAGGCGAGTTAACGCGGGTTACCATGAGCCTCGCTAAAGATGACGACATTGCTTCATATGCCCTAATTTTATTATTCATGATAATATAATATATGTATTGAAAATAATTTTAATTTACAAGGAACTTTTGAAAATTTGATTTGCATATAGATGGTTATATTTTTTTGAAGGCAAAGTTTATTGTACCACAACACTACAGTAGCGCCGGATAATAATCGGTATGACTCAATAATATCGACGTTCGATGGGTCGCTAAAAGTATTCCACGGATCATTAGTCGTTATAATTTGATTTGCCTATAGATGGTCGTTCTGTATATACATGGTGTTCTTAAATATTAAGTAAGAGGAAGAGTCCAAAGTGAACACAAATCCAATCTAGAGCGGGTGGTTAGTGCGGTCACGCCCTTTTTTGGCTGGCGGAATATTAATTAATTTAATAACGTACAGATACATCATATAATAACAAACCTACGTTGGCACTTTCTTAAATTATCAACAGATCATATTTTCACCATATTAAACAAAACATTGGCACCTTCTCATATTATCAACCGATCATTGCTATGTTTCTTTTTAATGAGCGGATAATGTTGCAACGTATAATAAGCATGCCAACATACTACAAAATCAACGGATAATATTGCAACGCATAATAAGCATTGCCATTTTACTTAAAAATCAATGGATAATATTGCAACGCATAATAAGCGTTGCCATCTTACTTAAAAATCAACATATGAGGCTTGCAACGCATAATAAGTGTTGTTCTCTAATTTTCTGCAATGCGCATACAACCATGCGTTGTTGAGTATACGTTGCTACAGGGGGGTTCGTTTTGTAGTGACATAACCGACACTCATGCTTTGGTCTCGAACCATTGTGTATGCGATGATTACCTGTTCTCATACCTGTGGTGCATTTTTTATGACATACCCTGTCTTGGGCGGTTGAGAGAAAGAATGACTTAGTTGCAGGCTTCAGCTTAAGACATTTCTTTTGGGATTTCCATCTCAGGTGTTTTTGATAATTTTGAAAGCAAAAATAGGTTTCCCTAGAGATACTCTCGATCACTCAAAAGTATATTCTTACCATTAAGGCCAAGAGCACGACCAAGAACTTCCTATACTAAGGCTTTTGTGGAGCTCAGAATGATGGAAGAATTTAGCTTACTTAGGTTATTTATTTTGCTAAGTCAAAAATTGGACCAAAGAAGTGTACTACATCACTAGTCTTATTCATCGTTGGAGTTTATTTGGTGGTTGGATGGATGAATCTCCTTATTTCTTTTCCTTCTTCTCTTTTTTGTTTTGACAGGTATGATTACGAAGCCTTTTTGTATTTTTTTTTCTTTTGCCATGTTTGGCTATCATTCTTTTCTTTTTCATATTTTTGCCATGCTTCATTAGCATGCTTTTCTTTTTCTTTTTGATGGCTCCATACTCCACCTATTTTGATTTGGAAGGAGTAAGGTTGGAGGTATTAATTTGGAGATGCATGGATGCATACCTAGGATAGGTAAATGCATATGAGGTGGTGGATTTTGTTCCAATGACTAGTAAGATAGAGATGATTCTATTCAATGAGACTCAAAATTTGACAAAGCTCAAAAACAACACTAAGTAGCTTAAACAAGCGTCTCAAATATTTTCAGTGTATTTGGCCCTTGTTGGTGTTTAAAACCAACGGGGGAACTTTGTTTTCGTGTTTTTCAAAAGAATAACCTTTGATGTTCATCTTACTAAGAAAATGTAGAGTTAGCCTAGTACATGGTCATATCATTTCTCACAACAACTTAGACAAGGTGTATGCAAATGGAAACCACTAAGTAAAAGGTCAGGTTCTCATTTTATACATGCAAGCTCGAAATTAAGCTAAGTATGGTTTTTGCATAGACAACTAAACAAGAACATAATGGAGCAACTATTCATTATTTCCATATGAAGGCAATATATCAATGGTGGAAGTTGATTTTATTGACACTTTCTTCAGTGCAATATAAAATAAATGAAGATTAAACATTATTGTTATTGCTTACTCATCTTGCTGGTGGGACTAGTGTTGCTGTAGGACTGCTGGTACTACTGGAACAGTTGCTGCTGCAATTGATGAAACCCTTTTGCCACAAGCCGTGCCTTATAGATGTGAACATTTCCATCAGCGTCTATCTTTTTTTTGAAAACCCATTTGCACTCGATAGGTCGCACCTCATCAAGTGGCTCGACCAAGTTCCAAACTTGGTTGTCAGCCATGTATTTCAACTCGGGTCTCATGCCCTCTAGCCATTTCTCAGAGTCAGGTCCCGTCATAGCTTCTTTGTAAGTCTTAGGCTCATCGTTGTCTAACAACAATACATCGTGCCAACCCATGGTGAGTAACATGTAGCGGTCGGATGCACGATGTGCCTTTTGTGACCTACGCGGGGATAATGGTGTTTCAACAGAGTGCTCAACACTTGACTCATTCTGTTAGAAATCAGTCACATTAGAACCTTTCTCCAGTGTTTCTTGAACCTCTTCGAGTTGTACCTGGTTCCGACTGGTTTCACCTTTCAAGAGAAAATATTTCTCTAGAAAGACACCATCAAACACTTTTGCTTCCTCCCGGTTATAGAAATAATATCCTTTGGTTCCCCTAGGATAGCCAACAAAGTAGCATTTGTCCGACTTAGGATGAAGCTTGTCAGACGTCAAATGTTTGACATAAGCCTTGCAACCCGAAATCTTAGGAAAGACAACCTGGGACTCTTCCTAGTCCATATCTCATATGGTGTCTTCTCCACAGACTTTGAAGGAACTCAGTTCAGTGTAAATGCAACAGTTTCTAGGGTGTAACCCCAAAATGACAATGGAAGATCATTCTGACTCATCATAGACCTCACCATGTCCAACAAGGTTCGGTTCCTCCTCTCAGACACACCATCTACTGCGGTGTTTCGGGTGGAGTCAACTATGGAACAATTCCACAATTCTTCAAATGGTCATTGAACTCTTGGCTTAGATATTCTCCACCACGATCCGATCGTAGGAATTTTATCATCTTGCCTAAGTGGTTCTATACTTCAATCTGATACCGTTTGAACCTTTCAAACGACTCAGACTTATGTCTCATCAAGTAGATATAGCCATACCTACTAAAGTCATCAGTAAAAGTAATGAAATATTGAAAACCGCTTCTTGCTACAGAGCTCATTGGACCGCATACATCAATATGTACAAGGGCCAATAACTCGGACGCCCTCTCACTTTGACTAGTGAAGGGTGCCTTTGTCATCTTGCCAAGTAAACAAGATTCACATGTCTCAAATGATTCATAATCAACTGAGTCGAGTAGTCCATTCTTATGGATCTTCTCCACACGTTTCTTGTTAATATGGCCAAGGCGACAGTGCCAGACATAAGCAAGATTCAAACCACTCAGCTTGAGTCGTTTAGCATTAATGTTTACAATCCATTCACTAATGGACAATGTACATAGAGCATGTTATTCAAATAAATAGAACAATACTTGTTCTTTATTATTATCTCATAACCACCATCCTCCTCTAAACATGAGGAGGAAATAATGATTTTGCTCAACGCTGAAATAAAATAACAATTATTTAATTCTAAAACTAATTCTGAGGGAAGCGATAAGTGATATGTGCCGACCGGCAATACAGCAGCCTTTGCTTCATTGCCGACTCGCACATCCGGCTCGCCTCTCGCAAAACTTCTAATCTGTTTTAGTCCCTGCAACGATTTGTAGGTATGAATCATCGACCCAGTATCAAATACCCATGATTCACTAGAAGAAGTTGCAAGATTAATTTCAATAACATTAATTCCTGAAGAGGAAGTCTCACTTCCCTTCTTGTTCTTCTTCTCTTCCAGGTACTTCTGGCAGTTCCTCAACCAATGCCTACTGTCCCCACAATGGAAGCACTTGTTCAAGGGAAACGGACCAGTTTTAGGCTTAGTATCAGTTCTCGGCTTTTGGATCCTATCCTCAGTCTTACCCTTGCCCTTGCCTTTGCCCTTGCGATTCCTCTTCTTGCTATCCTTTTGGACCATCATCACGTGATTTGAGGTTTTCTTTATGCTATCCTCGACAGTTTTCAGCATCCCATCCAACTCAGTTAAGGTCTTATCCAAGCCATTCATATGAAAGTTCATGATGAATGGCTCAAAGCTAAGAGGCAGAGATTGGAGGATCATATCCGTCGCAAGCTATGGATCAAGCTCAAAACCAAGTCTGTTGAGGGCCTCAATGTGGCCAATCATCTTGATCACATGAGGGCTGACTGGACTACCTTCAGCTAGCTTGCTACCAAACAAGGCCTTTGAGGTGTTATACCTCTCGACCCTTGCCTGGTTCTCAAACATGCCACGGAGCTCTTCAATCATATTGTAGGCCTCCGAGTCCTCATATTGCTTCTGAAGCTCAGGGGACATAGTAGGAAGCATGAGAAAACTAACATCAAGCGAGTCATTGCAGTGCTTCTCATAAGCCCTACGGTTAGCAGCACTAGCACCATTCTTAGGTTCCTCAGGATAGGGCTGCTCAAGAAGATATTTCTTTTTCTATTGCTTGAGAACAATTCTCAAGTTTCGATACCAATTAGTAAAGTTGGTTCTAGAGAACTTCTCTTTATCAAGAATAGATCGCAAATTAAAGCCAGAACTCTGAGCGAGATTATCGGCTATGATTAACTACAACATGAAGTAAATATGCAAGGATTTAGCACAATGTTTTATGAAGATCTTTCATTAAACAATTTAACAAAAGATTCTCCCACTATATGTTTGCAATCGTATTCCCTTTCACGGCACATAGTGGACGAGATCCACGTTTATCTAAGCCTCTAGTGAGCTTTGATATCACTGCTAGAAACTTAGCGAAATTGGTAGACAACCATTGTCAATCACATCCTATCTGACTCTCGCTTGTTGGGCGACATCCCATGTCTAGACATCCAACGTCATGCCCACGGCTCAATTTCGATTTGATGGCCACGTCAAGCAAACCAATCCCATACACGCGGATATCCGACATCCACCCTATTTGATTAACATAATTGACGGCACCCTGCTTTGGCAGACCCACCGAACAACGATCAAAATCCTTATAGGTGTAGCGATTTGAAGGGCATCAACAACTTCTTGATTTTTTCTAAGGGAATCTATTCTAAAACATCTAATGCAAGAAAGAATAGGCATGTGATAACAAAAATATGGACCATAGATCTAATCTATGAAAAGTCATCGGGTTGATCCAATCAAGCTGAGTGCAAGTTTCATCCATGTACTTCGCATCAGTTCATCCAATGAACCAGTGCAAATAGCTTCTAGCAGATCCAATTTGTTACCATCAATCTATCCAATGAATCGATGTATAGAGCCTATAACAGATCCAATCTATTATCATTGAGCCGCAGTAGATCCAATCTACTACGGTAATAGATCCAATCAATTACATCGATCTAGACCAAAAATCTACGTACATCGGCTCTGATACCATTGTAGGGTTACGGGTAGGCTACCATAGCAGGAAAACATTTTTCTACTATCGCGTATACACAGGAACTCGTACAAGCAAGGAATCATAGATCGTTACCACTAGACGCGCAGTGCAGCGGAAGACGTGTTGATGCAGCCGGGTGCCGAGTCAAGCGCGCCGAGTCGATGCGGTGAAAGAGCCGATGCCGACTTGTCCAGCCAACCTCGATCAAGAACCAGTCGGCCGACCTCGCAGTGAGTCGGGAACCAGTCGGCTGATGAACGTAGCAGTAGTAGCAACGCTTCTATGGTATCCACACGTGCCGAAAGGCGACGCCGAGTTCTGGCATGCTAGCACCACGAACTTAGTGGAGGATCTTGAGAAATTGGACTGGAGCACGCCTAGGGTTTCGCAGAAATCTTTTTTGCGATTCTCTCACGCGCACCGATTAGGTCTACTGAAGTCATGCCCCCTAATGCATATATATAGTCTCCATCAATGGGCTTTAGCCAAGTAAAGGCTCACTAGGATTCTATTGCTTACGGATCAAGTATCCGAGTCCCGATAGAAGTCCAACTACGCATACCATATGCGAGCTTCCGAGTCAAACCCGCAAGGTTGAGTCCCAGTCGGACTCAGCATCAGCTCTTGCCAGAACCGATACGACTCGGAGTTAGACTTGGAAATTGCTGTGCCGGACATATCTCCATCGCAACCGACTTTGGTGGCCTAGCAGGGAAACAACAACACTTGTGGGCCCGAACCTTCTCGTGCTGCACTGAAGGTTTGCGATATGCAGACTGCTAACATTCTCTAAAATATTAGCCTCATACTGCTCTGAATGCTGAGAAAGAAGGTCTGCAGTCACAGCTTCATCCCCGCTATCATCAGCCGAAGCTAAGGCAGTAGCTTCTATCCCACAGCTTCAACTTGCTCCATAGGTTCAGTCAAGGGAGCCAGTATAGACTTGCCTACATTGATATTGTGATCGATCCTAATTAGATGGGCAGACGCAACTTCCTTGTATATGTTCAACCAACGGTCCTACACAAAATCTTCATATTTAGGAGCAACACCTTCCAACTTTGATAGTTCATTTTCTGTAAGCACCTGAAAGGAACATGATTTGCCGTATTAAATGAGATACAAGCTTTCACCACATTAAATGAAATACAAGCTCCGAATGGAATGCACACTGAGCAACTGAGAACACATACAAAATAGTAGGTTTTACCTTAAGAGAATCGATTATTTCTTCTTCAGGGAAATATAAAACCATCAGAGCTGTTGCAAGCTTCAATGCATCCCAATGCTCACAATTAAAGCCAGAGATATTTTCAAGGTGGGGAATAAAAATGCACAAGTGGTGTGAATGCTTATGCTCAACAGCATCCCAATAAAACAGGGTTTGTGCATTGCCAACAATCTCCTCACTGACCTGGATACGAAAAGCAATGCTTCATGAAGAAAAGAAAAAGCAGAATTAGGTCTATGACAATACAGGATTCTATATCCATAGCATGTATATGGTATAATGTAACAATAAATGGCAGGGAGCAATAGAGCATAAAGCAAGGCACCTCTGTTGGATACACACACTCACAAAACACAATGAACAAGAGTACAGAGAGGTTCTGTGGCACTGGACACACTGCAGCACTGCACACCAGTGCTATCTCATTCTTTGTATCTCACTCGCTCACTCACACACCTCAACCCACACAGGTTTATTATATAGCATAAATGTGCACACTCAAGCGGTCAAGCCACTAATTTAGCCACACACCAAATTAGAAAGCATGCAGGATCACCCTCACCTATTTCAGGTTCACTTGGCGCTTTGGCAACCACCGTAGGAGGTGTGATGGACACGCACTCGTTTCAAGGGGTGCAATATACTTGTCAGTTTGGGCCTAATATTTCTCCTGTATGCCATGTTTGTATGGTGGCAGGATGTTCTACGTGAATCCACATTGGAAGGGCATCATAAGACCTTGTTTATCAAATTCTTCCAGCACAATTCATAATAAGTTCACAAGTTGATGTAGTTCAGAAGTAGTACCATGTTTCAGCAAAAGTAGCATCATGCTGCTCGCTTTACAAACAGATTTATGGGGCTGCTAAGGAACAATGAGCTTGTGTTCATATCCTATTATCCTTGTGTCAAACAAATCTCAACGCAAAGATGATGACTACCTACTTGGATTAAGGAGATAACAATGAAATCAGAAAGCAAGCTAAGGAATAAGGAGCTAGGCACCAACACTATTTGCTCTAAAAATATTCTGGAACCTTGCCTAAGCGGTCTGCAGTAAGAGACAAAAAATAAGACGTCAAAATGAAAATTAGGTCCATGACATAGACCACAGGAACAAGAAAGCACGTTGTTAACGGAGGAAGGCCAACCAATGTACCTTCACTAAATTTAGATGAACCTCACAAGCATAGAAAATTGCAAAGCAAGAGGGCGTCTAAAACAGCAGACCCATAAACCCATAATTGTCGAATTCGCCAGCTGCAAAACAAGAAGTCATCAAGCATCAAGCAAACTTAAGCAAGCAAGTATAAGACTGACTGAAACCAGCCAGCCAGCCTTGGGCAATAGGATTCACTGCCGCGGCTAAATTTCAGGTAACGCACACCACCGAAACCGCACTCTTGCCCACCCCGGCCGCAAGTTCCTGCTAAATTCACTACCGAATTCCAAGGATCGAAGGAGCAGGTGTTGTCCGGATCTCAGTTCTCGCCATGGCTATCTAGGGTTTCCGTTTCCGCCCTCAATAACTAGTGAAGTTTTCCCTGGCTGCCGACGTGGGTGAGATTGAGAGAGGAGGGTGGGTGACAGCGGGCGGGCGGCTGGCCACCTGGAGTGGAGATTAACCCCTCTCGACTCCCTCGCACGACTCGCCCGCCAGCATTGCTACATCTGCTTACCGCAGGAGGATGCGAGGAATGGACAAAACGCCGAACGAGAGTAATCGAGGTCTCTAGAGGGCGACGCGGGACTCCTCCGGTCCACGGTGGACGAACCGCCCACCTGTTTCTCTGGTTCGTTGATCGTTATTTGGGCCTAGTTCAGCCCATCTTCTCTTTTCCTCTCGCGTTCTTATGGTCCAACTCTGCATGCTTCTTTCTCTTCCATATATTGTCCGTGATCTATATTTCTACCTAATATTAAAACAAATAAAGTTTCTTAATCCATCCTGATAGGAGGGTGGGCCCCACCTGTTTGTGACCCACATCCGTGTCCGTCGAGCAGTCCGAGCTATCCGGCCGATGGCCCATCATCATGGAAAAATGTCCAATAATCTACTGAGCGAATATCGTAGAACAAAATGATGAAGAGAGCTTTGATCGTCAAGCTGTATGTCAAATCAAATACACCAAATCGCTACTTTAAATCTAGATAAGCATACTCATATACATTCAACGAACTCATCCGAACAGACAAGAAAAGAGATCCTGACTGAAACCATGGAAGAGAGAAGGTCATCTTGACCAGATGGATCCAAGAACGAGAGGAAAAGAAAACAAATCAACGACCAGAAGATTAGGACGGATGATCCGGCCACTCCGGCCGGCCGTGCGACGAGGAGGCCTCGGGCCTCCGGGCAGTTGGACGCGGCGGGGAGCCCTCCGGCTGGCCGAGGCGCAGGGGAGGGGAGCACGGTGCCCGGCGGCGGGAGCCCAGCTCAGAATGACTTTGATTTTTTTACCCGGAGGCCCGGCGGCGGGAGCCGAAGATTAGGACAGATGATCCGGCCACTCCGGTTGGCCGTGCGACGAGGAGGCCTCGGGCCTCCCGGCGGTTGGACGCTGCGGGGAGCCCTCCGGCTGGCCGAGGCGCAGGGGAGGGGAGCACGGGGCCCGGCGGCGGGAGCCCAGCTCGGAATGACTTTGATTTTTTTACCCGGAGGCTCGGCGGCGGGAGCCTAGCTCGGAATGACTTTGATTTTTTTATGTATATAATATTAAACCAAATAAGGTTTCCCGGTCCGTCGTGACAGGTTGACCCGGGATCACCCGATCCGGCCGGCCGTGCGATGAGGAGGCCCCGGGCCTCCGGGCGGGGGGGGGGGGGTTCCATCGGGAGTTTAACAAGCCAAGCAGGCTTGAGACGCTGGGCCGGTTACAGCCTAACTAGGAATGACTTTGATTTTTTTTATCTATACCTAATATTAAACCAAATAAGGTTTTTTGGTCCGTCGTCATAGGTGGATCCGGCTGGTCAGCCTCTCCTCGTCATGTATCTAATAATCCGAATCACAGCTACAATACGAAGCAGATTCGGACGGCATAAGGAGCCCACGCGAAAACGGGAGCCCAAATTGCATAAAGACTTCGTTTTTGATGTTCTATATATCGATGGAAAGCTAAAATAATAATTTTTTCAACCTAACTGAAACCACTATAAAATTCGGTCTCAGTCAACGGAAATCTTTGAAACAATATGACATGAAATTTATTCGCGAGACCGGAATGCAGAAGCAGCCTATGCGAAAACGGACGCCCAAATCGCATACGGATTCCGTTTTTTATGTTCTATGTATCGATGGAAAGATAAAATAACAACCTTTTCAACCCAATTGACATCACTCTAAAATTTCGCTTGCAGTAAACCATTAAGACAATATGGCCTACAATTTATTCGGGAACCTGATTCAGACGGCAGGAGCAGCCTACGTAAAACGGATACCCATGTCGTATATGAACTCTGTTTTCGATGTTCTATATATTGCCGGAAAGTTAAAAAAATATTTCTAACTAAACTAACACCACCTAAATTTCGGTCGTGTGCAAAGAGAAAATTCGAAACAATATGATATGGAATTTATTCGCGAGGTTATTCTTGTATGTATTTATCGAGAGGTGTTTAAGGATTTTTTTCCTCTCCCGTTGCAACGCACTGGCATTTTGGTAGTATTTCGTTAAATAAAGTAAGCTCAAAATATTTATTACTGGATATGCAGTTAGGGATTAGTTATATAAACTTAGGCCCTAATCTTAAGTAATGAAGCTATCTTGGTATATAAACTTGAGCCCTAATCTTAATTAATGAAGCTATCTTTATTTTTCTCATTATTGTAAATCAGTATTACGGGATATTTCACCCGTGCTTTGACCGTACTAAGTTAAAAATACAGTCTAACAATGGCAGTGTTCTTTTCTATGGAAGGTTTCGACATGAATCCACCCGTTGTGCTTTTTAGTTGTGCATCATGTCGCGTCAAACGGAGCAAATATCTCTAAAGAGTAAAGCAAATCAAGGCTTGGAGGTAGGGTGGAAGATTGATTCGAGCTTTGGATTACTTTGTGTTCAATGTGGACAAAAAAGGAAATCTGAACCTTGATTAAGTTGAGTGAGCACAGTGAAACGAGATGATGCTCACTCAGTGATGATCAGCTCCTAAAGATGGAGACAAAGATTGTATAAGACCTAGCCCTCTATGAAACAAGTTGAAACGCCCCAGTCTCCATAATGGGACTAAAATGTGCTTTATTACCATCACAGGGTTTGGTAATCACATTCTTACATCAGAGTGATACAGATCCACCCTAACGGGTCGGACAGCAAAGGGACGCAGCCCTGAATCTAAGCAGCGGAATATAAAACGTAGGTCCAATCTTCCACACGTCACGTTGGGAAGTAGGTCGTAGCCCTTAATCTAGTAGGTACACGATGATTTCTCCTTTTCTGTGAACCAACAACAAAGCAAGGGTGAGTACATACGTACTCAAACAAGCCCACATTCCTCCATAAGGAGTAGGGGTATAGCTATATCTACATGCAAGTCATATCTGGAGCTCAGGAAGTTTTGCACGAAAACATTTTGTATGCAGAGTTTTAAGCTAGTCTAATAAGTTTTAACCATTCAGAAATCAGGGTTTTTCTCAAAAAGGGGCGCCATTGGATTTACCGGTCCACATGGCCAATGACCTTCCAGCCATCACACTTTCCACAGGGTTTTACCCCCGTAGCACAGCATCCACCCAAAACCACTTTGTTCCAAACCCAAAACCAAACCAATTCTCACCATTTTTAGTTTATGAAAAGTGCTAATCAAAGAACCAAGCGTAACTCATCCATACCAGTGGACTCGGACTATTCAAATAGGTTTTACTCTGATCAGAGGTTGTACTAATTCCCACAAGTTGGACTTAGCGACACTTACCGCTAAATAAGCGTCCGAATTCCAAACCAAACCGTTGCCTTTGTTTCATCGCCTAGCAATACTTTAGAGGTTCAGACCACCGAGCCGCACCCTGGTGTCCCTCGACCACCCCTCGGCACACAACCCTTTCCCTTGCCCCTTGTGCGCCAACACAGAAGCTACTAGGCTATCCGCTCCAGCTCGGGCCCAGCCAATGCCTCATACAGAGCGAGTGGTTGTACTAAAGAGTTAGGCAAGATGTTAATCAACGCGGTCCTTATAGAGCTCAGGTAGAACCATCAACACCTTACACTGCTCGACACCGCGAGCATCCTCCTACCCGGTCATCTCCACGAGGACCGAGATCTGGGTAACCGCGGGTTGCTAAGTTACCCGTTCATACCCTGCCCTTAGATGGCTAGTTCGGCGCGTAGCCATATTCCGACAAAGTCGGTTGCCAAGGCTCTTTCCCATTTTATTTCAAAAACACACACACCCATCCTCATTTCCAAACCCATCAAGTTCCATAACCATAACCCCAACTTAACATCAAGATTATGATAGATATAATTAAGTGAGCGATTCCACCTATGCGCACTATATCTAAAATAGGCTTAGGTGGCTGTATATTTGTGGGGTTACCTTAGCAAGCAAAACATGCAAGTTTTTATGTGATTATCAGGCCAAGGGTTATGGTTGCAAAACATAGGAATTTTATGCATTAAGTGGGGATTTCAGTGGGCTTGCCATATGCTTTGTTCAAGCGGTTGATTCATGAAGTGCTGGGCATAGGGAGCGCTGACCGTCGCGTAGTACACCGCGAGGGGCAGGCCGAACGGACTCTCCGGTGTAGCCTACGTGCACAAATAAGAAAACGCACAACACATAGAGATATAACATGAGCTCAACATTATTTGGGTGTGTTGGGAATAATAGGATGTTTGGCGGGGATATGAGTTATTTGTTGGTGGTGCTTACCAACGGCGTTGGTTCTGATAGGATGTAAGATGCAGCATGTCGGGCTGTGAGCTGCCGGCCGCGCTGGCGTTTATTGTAGCGGGGATTGCGATAACGCTAGGGAAAAGAAAGTGGGTGGCTATGGCGGAAACAGAAACGACGAGATGGTGGCCGCATGATGATGTTGGGGGAAAGGTCTTTCGGGAGATAGACGAGATGGAAATCGATGGAACAAGATATTCAAATGATGTTGGGGGTGGATGGTTTTTATGAAATAGAATCAATATTCAGATGATTTTCGGTGTCGTCATCATCTGAATTGGATATGGAAAGATCAAGGTGAGGATCTTTTGAGTTGCTGGAGAGTAGGAGGTCAACGGCATCACACCAGGCACACAAACTCGTGTGGGACCAGTGTAAAGTACTGACTGGGCGTAGGACGCATCATGTGGCATGGCGGCGTCTTCCGGCCAGGGGAAGATGACTATGTGGAGTGTATAGATGGGTAGGGCTTGATTTTAGATGAATTTAGGCACAAGAATCACCCAAATCGGAGTTCGAACGGAGGAGCTATGGGGTGTATAGTGGCTAGGGGGTAGATTTAGACTTTTCTGGAAAGTTGGAGGGCTAGAAATGGACTTTTTCTGGATTTTTGGCCTGGTTCGGCCCATGCACGCTGGCGCACGGCGCGCGGCCTGGTGGGTCGGCCCACGCGGTGTGACGGCGTGGTGACTCCGTCACCTGCAGGCCCACCGGTCAGTGGTGCGGGGTGATGGCGTCCGGGCGGAGGGATTGGAGACGGCGTGGGGGAGACGGCGTCGTGTGGGGCCCGCGTGACAGTGAGAGGGGGAAGAGGGATGGTGACGCGGAGGTAACGGTGGCGGTTCGATCCGAAACCGAACCGGGGCGGCGGCGGTCCGACGGCAGTTCTCGCCGCCGCCGGCGGTTCCGGCGCCGACGCCAAGGGGGCGGACCCTCCTGGGGTATCGTGGGCGTGGATTGGGGGGTCGGAGCTGGGGTGCCCACGGTAGGCGGCTCGGGTGCGCGCGGCGGCGAGCGATGTCTCGCACGTCGGCGGCTCTTTGGAGAGGAGGAGGGGCGGCAGTGAGGCGCCGAAGGGGTAGAAGGTGGTGTGGTAAAGCTTGGCACGAAGCCAATCGAACTACGGAGGTGGCTGGATGGAGGATTCGGGGCGGCGGCTCGCCGGGGGTAGCGGCTCGACGGAGCCCAGAGAGGGGAGGGAGGAAGGCGTGCCCGTGGCTAGCGGCGCCCGTGAGCCGAGGGCTGGTCGCGGCGAGCAGAGGGGCGAGTGGGTTAATTGCACTCCGGCGGTCGGTGGGGAAGGGATTTTGGTGGCGAGGCTCACGGCTGTGGTGGCACACCGGAGCGGAGCGAGAGGAGGGGCCAATGGGCTGCCGGTGCCCGCGTCTAACGACGCCCGAGTGGCTCGGGGTAGTCGACTGAGGCGGGGTGCACGGCGGTGAGGGGAGGGAAAGGGGTGTGGAGTGGCGGTGGGTGGCCATTTATAGCCGGAGTGAGGGGGGAGAGAGGGGCCGGGCATGGCGTGGCGCGATGCGCAGTTGGGGTCAGTGTGGGGCCGGCGGCACATGGCGGCAGGTCTGGAGCGCCGGCGAGGCGGGGCCGGCAGTGGGCCAGTGCACGGGCGGGGAAGAAGACAAGGAAGGAGGGGGGAAGGCTGACGGGCGGGGCCCGCATGGCAGCGTGAGGAGGGGGCGCGGCTGGCTGGCAGGCCGCGGTTGGTGAGATGGGCCGGGAGGTGGGCTGAGGCACGAAGAGGAAGGGAAGGGGTTGGGCTGGTTTCGGTCTGGGAAGGAAAATGAAGATTTCTTCTTTTCTGATTTTGGTGTTTGGAAAAATTGGAAGGAATTTTGAGAGAAGTTTTGGAGAAACTTTTTGTGGAGAATTTTGGTGGATCCTACTTGGAATAATTGGAGATTTTTGTTGAGCTCATATTAACACCCATGACAAACAAACAATTTTTTTTAAAAAAATAGTTTTTGAATTAAGGGGAGATTAGGAGAAAAATTCCGAGGCTAATTTTTAGAGTGTTACACAAGTGCACAACATTATAAGTCGGAAGAAAATTGGAGTGTGGGAGACGATGGGCACTGAGTGGAAGACGTTTGTTGCACCCACCTTTGCGAGACTAATTTAAACTCTTTCTTGCATTTGGCATGATTAAGGGTGACGTATGGCGGCTACGCTCGTGGTCTTAAAATTGACTTATTTAGTGCATTGTGATCAAATAGACAATGCAAACACCCATAGTAAAGGTGGTGAGGAAGACAAAGCATGGGCGAGGGATTTGGCGTTGAATTTAAGAACGTGGAATTTCTGGGGTTCTTGAAGTGTGTTTACACGTCATACAAAGGTTTGTTCTCCTGATGCAACGCACAGATATTTTTCTAGTATAACTTATATAAAGAATTAATTTTAATTCTCTTGATGCTCGATCTATCCATCCACGTGTACATCTCTTCCTCGGCACTTAAATTGTGTTCCCTTAGTTATAGCATTAGCTGGACAATGAATCGCTTGCACTGAATTCAAAAAAAATATCTGTCTACGATTATTGTCCACTCAAAGTCATTAATTCCAATCCTCTTAATCCTCAGCCTATACATGTGCCCATCTCTTAGAACTTTAATTGTGTTCCCATAGACCCTGTTCCATACATTATTCCCCTTTAACTAGTTTACATCTGTAATTTTTAGGGCACAAGAAAATCATCTGTGAATTAATTCGCTTGGATAAAGTCAGTCTCCCGTCCCCATATGCTCCCGTCCTCGCGAGTCACCGACCGGCACCGCTCCCCTCCTCCCGCATCCCTCCGTCGGGCTCTCCTTGCCGCCACGGCCGAGGCCTGCATGGCCACCATCGTTGGCCCCCGCGTCGTCCCCGGCACCAGCCCACGCTTCACCCCCACCGCCAGGCCACACCTCGACCCCGGCGGCAGCCCCGCGTCGCCACCCACTGCCACAGCCAGCATCGCCCCCGGCGCCGGGTCGCGGGCCTCGTCTCCGCTGCCGGGAACCGCTGCGGCCGAGCCCCACATCACCACCACTGCCATGATCCGCCGTGGCCGGGCCCCACCTCGCCTCCGCCGCCGAGATCTACCACGGTCGGGCCCTGGCTCACCTCCGCCGCCAGGATCTACCACGGCCGGGCCCTGCCTCGCCGCCACCACAAGGCTCCGACTCGCCGCTGTCATGGACGTGCGCTCAGCACTCGCTCCCCCTCCTTCTCTCGATATACGTCGCTTTTTTTCCCGACCATCGAGAAGATTACTTTTTTCCAGTGATTTTGGCTCAATCCGGGTGTCTTCTATCTTCTATACCTAAATAGGTACACCCCACTACACTATTTTCTCTAGACATGCATGAGCCATGTCATCTCAAGACTCCACCAAGTTCATTGCCACGTCACTATCCACCTATCATCCATTAAGTCCTATATTTATATCTTTCATCGATTTGTTGTGGCTTCATGTATGCTATGTTTTTTTGTGTCGTACATATAGGGATTACTCAAATTTCCGCAGCAACGCGAGAGGAATTCATCTAGTATAATAAATGGTCTGACCGGTCATCCTAACATCAAATAGAGGCTTAGGTTGGAAAAGTATCCATGCATGTATTTTACATTGGTTTTGGACCGAATACCAACCTTCCAAACAGGCCCTTAGAAGCCTTAGCAGAATCGCTTGCGCAGAGTTCAAAAAAACTGACCTTCCAATAACTCTACGATTGTTGCAACAAAAAATGGTGTCACAATGAGAATAAATGATAACTATAAATTTTTTTGAATAGGACGAGTAAGTTAAATTTGATGTCAAAAAAAATCAAACGATCTATAAATTGAAACGGAGAGAGTATTAATCAGCGCGTATCTTGTTCAAATGATTGGATTCATGAGTGTGAAGAGATGTAGCACAGGTGGACAGATTAGAGATTGCTAACATATGTTGCAAACAATACCTTGAAATTAATTGGAAAGCGTGAGAGAACACGCACCAAAGGGATTAGTTTATAACAATTGCAGCAGTGAAACAAAAGAAAAGGCAACAATAAATCTGACGTGGAATGAGCAGTTGAAGCAGCATGAAGTATTAGCCTGATTCAAGAGCAGAGAAGGTCGTTGTCCAAGTCATCCTTTTTATGTGAATTTTACATTCAGAGTATCCTCGCTGTAATACAGAGACAATCATCATGAACTAACGAAAGGTGTCGCTGCCCAAACACAGACGGGCCTGACTAAACCACGAGTGATCGCTGAACTCGAAACGAGCAACCGATGTCGGACATGCGCTTATGGCAGCGGCAGGCCCCACCACGTGCTTGCCTAACCCTTACCTACGGAGTTTTTCCTTTCGTCGAATCGTCCATGATTTTCCCACGAGCAAGATGCAGGGTGGACGTGGCTATCGCCCATCGCTCCGTACAAGTATGTTGTGATTTTTTTTATTTTCTTTACGTTCCATTATACATTTAATAAATCCTCATATACTTGCGGATTATTGTTTAAAGTTAGTGATATGGAAATTCTCTATTTATTACTCCCTCCGTCCACAAAAGAATGAAATTCTGAGTTTGTTCTAAGTCAAACTATCGCAAGTTTGACCAAATTTATATAGAAATATAATAACATTTATGATATAAATTATGTATGATATGAAAATACATTTCAACACGAATCTAATGATACTAATTTGGTAGCATAATTTTTAATATATTTTGATATAAACTTGGTCAAAATTACTAAAGTTTGACTTAGGACAAAGCCAGAATTTCATTCTTTCGTGGACGGAGGGAGTACATAAGTTATCGCAATAAGTTTATCCATAAAAAATTATATACATAACAAATATAAGTTATATACTATAACTTATGCTAACCTAATAATTTTAGGATTTAAAGTTAGATTATAACTCTATAGTATGTTTGTAGGCACATAATTTTATATTAACAAAAAATTATGACATAATTATTACTAAAAAATATGACATAATATTAGTAGAAAATTATGCCAACAAAATTGTGTAGATCAAAACTTATGATTATAAATAACATAATAACTTTATACTATACCTAGAAGACACAAAATTTTATGATCAAAACTTATGATTACAAAACTAGTCATAATCTTTTGATATAATTTTAGATATATAAATTATTGCGGAAAAAAATCATCATTATAATATGAAAAATAACTTATAAACATAACTATACGACGCATTGAGTAAAAAATAATGAAAAAGAAAAGAAAAAACAAACATTAATTGTACACGTTAACAATTTTGGTCATAACTTTATACCATACCTACCTAGAAGACACATAATTTTATGATCAAAACATATGATTACAAATCTAGTCATAACTTTTTGGTATAATTTTAGATATATAAATTATTGCAGACAAAATTCATCATTATAATATCAGAAAAAATAATTTATAAACATAACTATATTAGATATTGAGTAAAACAAAATAAATGAAAAAGAAAAGAAAAGAAAAAACAAATGTTAATTGTACACGTTAACAATGTGGAACGAAAAAATAAACATGATATAGAAAAAAATATGTGGTTGTCCAACACACGAACTGCGGAGTACGGACATTCATTTAACCTACCAGAGACAGGTTTTTTTGAGAATCACCTACCAGAGACAGGTGCCAGGAGTACCACGCCAAGGTGAACGCGAGTGGGTCGATCGTACGTCCTCAAAGCGCACGTGCTCTACGCTGTATTGATTTTGCGGCCCATGACCAGCTTGTGGGTGGGGATCGGTCGCGATTCGTATCGGATGACCTATCGCTAATCAGGAACTCTTTATAATTTGTAGATAAATATTTCATAAAAAATATGTAGGTAAATAATGTATAAAAAGAAAAGAGAATTACGTGGATCAAATTCATTCAGTCGTAGTCGTGTTACTTCTGTTTTCCAGGATTGCATCATTACATGGATGCAGTCCGCAGGGCAGAAAAGCGGACTACAGGGCATAAGGGTCACACGAGCAAAAGCATATCGTTTCCGATGGAGCGACCGCTGGCTAAAAGGACATTGCGAACATGGACCTCAGTTCATTTTCCTTAAAATATGAAAACAGATTCTTTTCCGGTTCTTTTTTTAATTAAATCATTTTTCCTGGCTAAATTAAATTCCTCCATTTTTTCCCTCCAGGAGGTGGTTTTCAAAGAAATGATATACAACTGTTGATCTTATCGAGCATCCACTTCAAACCGGTAAAAGATTGTCAATTGTTGGCAATTTCGAGAAAGAGCAGATTATGTAAGATGACTTACACAAATGTTTGGGGGTTCATATATGTACAGCATTCATGAATTGGCACAAATGAATGTGAATACTTTTTATAAAAATATGTTATGTACAATTATGTACACATGAGTAAACGTACCCAAGACATACACACACCAAAAAAAAAAAAAAGTTCACAAGCGTGGTAAAGCCGCCCAGCTGCTTGCGTTGGCGAAGGCAACATCAGAACAAAGCGTCAACTGTTCAGCAGAAGTTACAACGTAGACGTCATTTAGTGTGAAACCTTGGAACACGGGCAGGATAAATCCATTCCCTAGTCTTGAGTTTAGGTAGGGCATACATACGGTGTTCAAGAAAACACGAATCACTCCCTGCAAAGGTAACATTTTGTTATGATTATTCAATTCCGCATACCAAACACAAACTGTTAAACTAGTAAAGATCATTCCTTGACAAATGATCTGTGGACGGTTAGAACATATTAGTCAGAGGACATGGGGTTGAAGCTGTGTTCCCCGTCCCATGAAACATTGTCCCCTACCCAGGAACACATGAACATTCTCATCCCGCCCTTGTATAAACCTTTTGCAAGTAGCTTACCATGTTCCTTGACCCCATTGGACTGAGAACTTTATGAATATTTGTTAGAACAACCACAACACTAGAAAATCAAAATAAACAAGAGAAAATGCTCAAAGATTGGCTACCTGAATCAAAGACATATGGAAGTTTCCAATTTTACTCCACTTCAACGCAAGGGAGAAATTATCTAATCCAACTCTACCATATACTTTGTTGCCGGATGTCTCAACAATGCCTGAAGCACTTACAACCTGCAAGGAATTATATTATTAAGTCCTATTGGAAGTTAAAAGAAATAAAAAAAGGTAGGTTGAAATTAAGATAGCCTATCAAAGGTATGTATTGATGAAAAAGAAAATCTCCTTTCTTTGCACTCTCTTGGAGCAATAGAGGAAAAAAGAATACTCTAATATTAGCATTTGGTGGCTTACCACTGAGATGCATGCAACTGGAACTATCTCCTTGTTATGTATAACATCAATTATCATGTCTGTGTTAATGGTAGCACCAATATTTTCTGATGTAATGCTTATCACTGGGGATGAGGCCATCGAAATGTTTAGGAGCATATCATCATTTGGGTAATTCCAGTATAAGCGAGGAATGATAAATTTCCAACTAGCTGTGTTTAGTAGAGATTGATCAGGGACTTTGTCAACAACCCAGTGCATTAAACCAGCCTGAAGCCAAAAATATGTTCATGTAAAAATCAGGCAACAAGTAACTGTAGAATGAGAAGATAGACATTCTAGAAGTAATACGTATTCTATGTGCAATGTTGCACTTACCTTAAAATAAACTTCTAGTGCTGAATTGAGAACATCTTCATCAAGTGAAAGCAAAAGCATTTTTGATGCACCACCACAAGACAACGAAAGGTGTGGATGCTTCTGTAGATTGGTTGTCTTAGCAACAGCTGAAGTAATCAACCCATTGATATCAAACTCAATAGAAGAATTGCCATAGTGTGGATCATTCACGAAAGTCATGTTCAAGGCAGCAACCTCATCCAGATTGACAGTCCTAGGAAGACTTTGCAGAAACGAGTCCAGTTTACCAGCACCTTCAATAATATTTTCAGGTATTGCCTTCTCAACTGCAGCTTTAATATGATCTCGAAAAGCATTTATAAACCTTCAGACAAGTAGGCAATACATCATAGTGAGTTACTGAATTAAGTATGAACTTTGGTTCTTGATGCGTCCGATTAGATAAAATTCAGAGAAATTTGGTATATATGTTTTACATGAATATATACAAGCATGCAAACACATCACAGCTCCCAATATAAATAGTAACTTACTGATATCATCTCTTTGAAAATAACTTCTGTGTCAGCATCCAAAGAAAGGGCTCAAAACTAAACATAAACTTTCTGTTGAAGAGACTATCTCTATTCAATTTATTATTCTTGGTTTGGTTAATATGCCACCTCTTCTGAATTTACAGAATAGTGAAATCAATGCAAGAAATGCAGCAATATCATAATTTTTATCCCTGATCTCAAGACATGGCATTTACAATATTTCCTTCGTAGCACATGACAAGAGGTGCATAAAACGTGGGGCGAACCAGATCTCACTCAAATGTTTATAAAATCATCGAAACAGCTAAGTACTGCAGCAAAAGGTTCTCCACTAAACGAGAGATCACTTTCAGAACACTAAAATGTTGAATCCTCAAGCATTAATATGATTTCACCTCAGCATGTTTTAAAAAGCAGTACATGAAGGGGAAACATACCCTTGATAAAACCAAGATGCTCCACCATCCAGCGATATCACTAGGTCCTTCACGTAACAACCACACTGCGAAACAGACATAGCCAAACTCCCATTGCTGTTCTTTATTACCATGGTTATTCCGACTTCCATTCCTTGAACCTTACAAATATAGAATGATACTTTCTTTGACTCAGTAAGCAGAACAAAAAATGTCAAAACTTAGAGGTAGAGCGTTAAGTATGTGGTAAAATTGTGTATCCAGCCTAGGTTACATGATTGAAAGTGGGTATATCAAATCAGTATAGATAAGATCAAAGCTAAAGAAGAAGATTATACATTAGGAGTCAATTTTTAACATCATATGAATGCCTGAACACAAAAGAATTTGATTGTTTTCTCAATGGAGGATTACGCTGTCAAAGAAATGACATTTCAGCGGAAAATAGAGACTGGAATGATCATAAATAGACCAGAACTGACAGGTTACTGCTGGTTTCCAAATTCCAATTGGAACTGTGCCATCATAACTCATAAGCAGCCAAACGTATCTGAAAGTAACCAGATAATGAGACAAACAACGATATAGAAACACTGACTCCAAGAATTGTTTTATCCCATGAGTTCATGATTATGTAAATACTTGTTTACGTAATAGATAAAAAAATTGTTTGAGCACACAAAGATATCTAGAACTGTTTGATGATTTATAACTCGAATAAATCAAATAATCGAAGACTTGTAGCACAATCCGCCATTCTGGCATATTGGTGACAAAAATACGACACATCATTTACCAGTATTGCCTCATCAAAAGACTATTCTTGTCAGAAATATGGGAACTACAGCAACATAACTTAATATGGTAACTAATGAAGGTCCATGAGAAAGGCATGCACCCTGATTTGAAAGAAGCATAGAAATCATATAACACCATTCGGCCATTCCCATTTAATGCACATTAACATTAACTGACAAAAACTTTTGAGTATTCCACTCATACATAAGACATTGAACTGAAGTATTTAAAAAGAAATCTGTCTTTCTAAAGGACAATTTTTAGTCAAGATGTGAGTATTAAACAGTTCATAAAACAATTGCTAGAATTTGTTTGAAAATAAAATTTTAAGAAAACAACCGTCCTTCTAAAGCCAAAATTGATGTGAGTCTTAAGCAGTTAATAAAACTGTTATTAGAAGTTTTTTGAAAAGCGAGTATTGCAGCACATGCATAGCTAAACTGTTGTTACAAGTTAAATTGCCCGTCATTGCAACAAACACCACAAATCAGACTTGTACATGCTTAGCTAAACTCGATTCTAAAAGAAGACTAGGATAGAGCAACAAATCTAAGCACAATTCACATAAAAATATAGCCAACCAGCAACCAGGGAGACAAAAAAACACCTCCAATTACCAGGATCGAGGCAGTTCCGCTGTCAGTGATCTCTATGGGGAACAACCACGAATCGTAGCAGTAGCTCCAGTGCATACTGATGTTGGCGGTGATGCTGGAAGCGACGACGACGAGGCCCGAGTCCCCGGGGTAGACGGCGGAGTTGTCCCCGACGTCGAGGTGAAAGAGGGTGATGTTGGAGGCGGCAACGCGGACGCCGCCGAGGAAGGGAACGCGTACGGCCTTCTCCACCCCTGGGAGGCGGAGCGGGGTCAGCGACCGCACCGCCTCACCGATCAGTACGTCCTTGGCGAAGGCCAGTCCCTTCTCGGCGACCACTGCGGAGACATGTGCCTCGTCTACGCCGGTAGTGGACACCGCGGCGGCGGCGGCGGCGGCGGCGGATATGAGGAGGAGGAGGTGAAGGGGATGGAGATGAGTCATTGTGGGTTTGGGGCGGACGGTGGAACCGTGCAAGGGAAGGTAAAGGAAGGCTGGCAGTTTGGTGTAGTGCTGATTGAGTCGAGACGACGGCTCTGTTTTTTATTACGAGTATATATTTGGATTTTATATTGGAGATACTCACTTTATCATTTATATTTATTTATCATTTATATTTATATATACAAGATGTTTGAATAAGACAAAATATTCTAACATTGTGTCGAGCACCAAATTGGACGGCAAACTTGGCCGCACAGTCTAGTGGCACCGAAAACGGTCCGGTGGCTGGAACCGGATAGTCCGGTCTACTCGAGTCGAAAAAGGATCTCGTGGTTTGTGCGTGATCAATTTCGACTGGTATCAAGGTACAAACCACCTTTCCCTGTATATATACATACACTGCCGATTGAGACATCATCAATCGAATTAATCTCACATTTTATTTTATTTTTATAATAATCTCTACAACTTATTAGAGCAGCTCTAGTGTACAGTACCTTCACATGGTGCAAGCAAGGACACGTCATGCAAGGTGCTAGCTTAACTCAAAGTGCTCCAATGTTTTAGCTACCGGATGATGCTAGTGGTAGGACCCATGACTATTAGAATAAGCTTTCATGTTCTTTGGCAGCTGTAGGGGTAGAGGAGCACGCAAAGCAATGGATGAAAAATGAATTTTCTATTGCTTGCACCAGGTGCAAAATCTAGCACCGGAGCTTAGCAATTCTAGCTTAACTTTACCTCCTCTAATGTTAGCTCCTCCTTTTTACCTTTCTCTCTTCTTAGCAACTCTTTAGATTCAACATTGGAGCTGCCCTTAAGAGGCTAAGGGCGATATGTTCGTACGTACCATACCGAGTCGCGAAAAGAGGCTACGCCAAAACCGCTGCGCTTCCACGACTCCTAGCTTTTGCGCTCCCCCACGTTGTCAACTGCCTTCGCTCGCCGCTGACCTTGGCTTGGAGCCCCTACCGCTTATGGGACGCCGTTGCCGACGGCCCCGCACAGGAGCCGCGGGACGTCACCGCTGCCGTCCCTGAGCTGATGTCGCGGCCAGCCGACGCTGGCCCCACCCGACCCACGCAGAGCCACGAGCCCCAGCCCCACGGGACAACGCCGGCCGGCCGACCCACCCGCCGCGGCTTCCTCCTTCGACGCGGCCCGCAGCCCCTGATAGCCCCGCGCCACGCCTCGGCGCCGCCGGCCCCGTGTACCACATCAGCCAGGCCTGCGCGCCCCGGCTTCGGCTGCCGCAGCCGACGCCACGGTTTGCATCCGCTACCGTTGTTGCATCCGGCGCCACGGCCGCCGCCCCGACTCTGCGACTCTGCACGTTCTCTAGGTGGCCTCGTCCGCGCCATGAACACCGCCTCCCTAGCTTGCTCCTGCGAGCCGCTGGTTCCTATCGCCCGCGAGGCGATCATGCTGGCATCACCTCTCTCTCCCTCAGCAGTGCACAGCGGATGCCACAAGTGAGCGTTATTTGACTTTCATTCAACATGGCTGGCACTAAGGCATCCCATTCCCTTCCCGTGATGCACAGTGAGATCTTATTTCTCTTTGAAGCTCAACTTCTTCCTTAATGCGTCATTTGATTTCTGAAATCTTCAACATAAGATTGGTGATTGGGTGAGATCAACGTGCCACCAGACTCTCACTGCCTCCCCTTAGTGCATTTGTGCGGGTCATCAAGCTGCCGTTGAATTAGAGGATTCCTCCACAGCTCAAGTAGATCTTTCTAGACAAGTAAGCTGCTTACCTCCTGTTTGACAAAATGTCCCACCTAAACAACTAATGAAGTGAATGTTAAACGTATTTGTAAGATTAACAGAAAAAACAGGTTTAAATTTGTGCTGTAAAATTACCCATTTGGTGAGGCTAGAATTTGGAGTGATGTGTTACTATGAGGGCCATTATATGGCTTTGAGGTACTATTGCTGATGGGGACGGGGGGTTCCTGATCTTCCATCAGGTGGAGATAACTATCGATTTGGCGGAGGCACGACAAACACGATCCGGCTTCCAATCAACACGATTCGAACCCTGCAATCGTAGCACCACGTCTCCTCTGGTTATCAACCGTGCACACACGATTGACCTCGCCACGAAGGCTTATCCCTGCCTGCAAATCGAAGAACACAAGCAAAGGGTGGATGCAAACTAAAATTGCAAATAGAAAAGATTAAACTCACAAGTTGGGATTTCACAAACCGGAGTATTCTCACATAGCGAAACTATTCATAACGACAAAATAATCTAAGCAAAACCCATCTAATCTAATGACGGTGGTTGTGTATATAGAAGAGAGAGAGCTAGGGGCGGCCAAGGGGGTGGCCGGACAACCCTAGGGAGTACAAGGCCTTTAGGCCCAAAAACGGGTGCTGAACAGATTCTGGCGTCATCTTGCGACGGCGATTCCTGTCCACTCCGACCGAATTTTGAGGTAAAACCAGCTGGGTTGGAAAGCTTATTTCCTTAGCTTTCCAACGATACGTAGAACGTCAAAAACGGAGCCCATATATGACCTGGGCATCCGTTTTCGTAAGGCTTGCTCTAGCAGTCCGAACCAGACTCGCGAATAAATAGGACTTCAATGTGGATTGGGTTTTGAACTCCATCTTCGCATGGGCTTTGGTCGTATGCATATTGGTCATATCCTCATCATTCTCTCCTTCTTGGTTTCTCGACTCAAAGTCGTCGATGCGTGCGCAAGTAGTTGTTCTACATTTTGACATAATCCAACATTTCTCCCATCTTGAAATTGAACTTGTTGTGACAAAACAAACGAAGAAGAATAAAAAGAACTTGGCATGATATGATTATTCTTAAAACAACTCTCTATTTTATCAAAATATTGCACAACAAAAGGGATTTTAGCTTTGAACAAATGTAAACCCGATGAACCATATATTCTCCATTACTATCATAATTGCCAATGACATGATACGTATGTTTAGATATCCAAGGCAAATCAGTATGCACAGTAAGCTTCTCATTTAAATTATTCAGATTACAAAGAATATAAAATTAAATATAACCCAAAGTATTCAATGAATATAACAACATCAGCTCATCTTGCACACCAGCAATGGGAAGAAAATATTTATTTTCAGCACAAATAATTGGTTCGGGAGCAACAAAATCATATTTATTCATATGTGGTGATATAGAAATAGCACAACCATCTTCACATAATTCTTCATTATCACAAGAAAGAGCGGCACAATCATCTTGTGGCAAAAGAAAATTATCACAAGATTTCACAGTGGATTGTTCTTCAGAAACATGATTTGCGGACATATTTGGTGCATCAAAAATTTTCTCACCTTGTGTGATCTTTGCGCCTATGTCATTACCTGTGTATACATGATTGGTGCAATGCTCATCCTCCATTAGCATGTTGTCTCTCTCATCATTAATTTCAATGTCCTGCTCATGGTCAGTAGCAAACGAGGACTCTATATATTGTGTGTCATGATGTTAAATTTCAGCAACACATATATCATATTCAATTTTTGTAGATTGTTGTATCTCATATTTAATTTCATTTTTAATATCACAAGCAATAGGAAATAAATCATGGAGAGAATTATATTGCATATCACTAAAAACATCATAAATATCATTATTTAAACCATTTAAAATCTTCTTATTCTTGCCTTCTCAGATTCACGTAAATCTCAACGCAATAACAAATTATGTAGCTCATCGTAATAATTTTTAACAGTTTTATTGTGTTGTTGTAGATATTTCAATTTACAAATTAGTTTTATAGAATGAGAATCGGAAACAAATTGATTTCTCATAGTTTATTTCATATCTTTCCAAGATTGTGGATTTTCATCATAATAATAAAGATTTTTCCACCATAATGAATCATAAGAGGTTAAAGAACTATGGCATTTTTTATTTTTCTTCTATCACATAAACAATACTGTACAAATATTTTATCCATCTCAATTTCCTAATTTATGTATTCGTCTGAACCAAAATCATTATAAGAAGGAAAAGAAGATGTAGTATAATATGATCTGAACTTTTTTACGATGATGTTCTCAAATTGACGTGGCTCTCAAAATTTTCAATATTTCTCTTCCAAGTAGTGCCGTATCCTGTCATTATTAGCAGAAAATAAGAAAACACACGAGAAGTATATTTTCCTATGAACTACTATGTATAGGTGGTGAGATCATACACTCTCAAGCGTCTTCCCAAGCTATTACAAATATTCTTATCAATACAAAGCAGTGGATGGTACAACCGGTGCCTGATTCGTGATACTGTGAGGACGTGAGCGATGCGATTGTAAATGTTGAACCTGTACTGATCAGAACTATATATGTAGAGTTTTGAAAAGCTTTATATGATAGCAAGGATTAGCATAAATTGAAATCAGATAGCAAAATTGAATAAATCTCCAAAATATTTGTCAATATTGCTGGCCTAAATTTGTTTCTAGAACTGGCTCAAACAAGTAAGTCACGTATACAAAGTATAAAGGACACAAAGGATGCAAAAAGTTTTGATTTTTTTTCTTTTTTTTTGTGCGGCTTTTTTTTTTTGCACTTGTCTTTTTCTTTTTTTTTTCTTTTCAAAGTGCCGCAAGAACGACATACAACTTTGAACTATCGCAATAATGTCATCTGCAAATTACAGATTTTTTATCCGAACTTGCACAGACTATTTCACACTCTTAATGACATCCAATGAGAAAATTTATAACACAAAAGTTGTAGATATACTTTTTCTCTTTCCAACGAATATATGGAACTCTTTTTTTGGATAAATGAAACAGGAGATATGGATCCCGAAATACAAACTGTTCAGAAATTTCTGGATCACGCACAGATTTGCTCCCAACTAGATTTAGGCATTGATAACGATTTTGCCTGCAAACGTCCCAGTTGAAAAAGTTATAGACAATTTCTCAAGCTTTTCAGAAAGTAATAGAACACTAAATTCCGAGTTCGTATGTGGAAGATATCGTCAAAATACCGAACTGGACAGAAACAATTCCGAACCGGACGCGATGACGTGATGTAAAAGGATACGGTGACACGATGCAAAACTCAAACCAATCTAAGAACAAGATCTAAATCAGCAACAAGACGATGACTATAGACACAAACTCAATGATGCGGACTCCAAAATCAAAAAGTGCAAAGGCTAAACTTGGCTATGGGACAATGGAAACTACAAACCCTAATTTTTGTATGGCTTTTTCGTGGAATGTGGGACGAAACGAAACTAATCTACTAAGGATAAATGCAGGCAAACCTGACGGTAATGCTTGCTCTGAATACCACTTGATGGGAACAGGGGGTTCCCGATCTTCCGTCAGGTGGAGATAACTATCGATTTGGTGGAGGCACGACACACACGATCCGGCTTCCAATCAACACGATTCGAACCCTGCAATCGCAGCACCACGTCTCCTCTGGTTATCAACCGTGCACATACGATTGACCTCGCCACGAAGGCTTATCCCTGCCTGCGAATCGAAGAACACAAACAAGAACACGGTAGATGCAAACTGAAATTGCAAATAGAAAGGATTAAGCTCACAATTTGGGGTTTCACAAACCGGAGTATTCTCACACGGCGAAACTGTTCATAACGACAGAATAATCTAAGCAAAAACCTATCTAATCTAATGACGGCGGCTATGTATATAGAAAAGAGAGGGCTAGGGGACGGCCAAGGGGGTGGCCGGGCAACCCTAGAGAGTACAAGGCATTTAGGCCCAAAGACGGGTGCGGAACAGATTCTGGGCATCATCTTGCGACGGCGATTCCCGTCCACTCCGACCGAATTTTGAGGTGAAACCAGCTGGATTGGAAAGCTTATCTCCTTAGCTTTCCAACGATACGTGGAACGTTCAAAACGGAGCCCGTATGTAGCCTGGGCATCCGTTTTCGTAAGGCCTGATTCAGCAGTCCGAACCGGACTCGCGAATAAATAGGACTTCAACGTGGATTGGGTTTTGAACTCCATCTTCGCTTGGGCTTTGGTCATATGCATACTGGTCATGTCCTCATCAATTGGCTAGCCCAGACATGTTATCAAGCACCAGCAGGCAGTAACACTCCTGACATATGGTAGTTCAATTGTATCTTTTTGGTGGCTACACTTTCAGCATTTCAATGCATGTAGACAGCAATTCTATTCATTGGTGATGTGTCTTCAACCTTCACTTTGGTGATTAACATATTATTTATAGTGTATATACGAAAGTAACCCTGCTAATTACCTACATCTTTTTTTCCTGATGGAACAACAACAGAAGTGATTGAGGTTTACATTCATTATTCTATCTAGATCCACCGTGGACGAGTGATGGAAGAGTCAAATTGGGTTCAATTAATATTTGTAAACTAGCATATTTGAAATTGCAATTCTTTTTATTCACTAGCACTAAAATACATTTATATACGTGTGGGTTTAGAAATCTTTAAAACATCAAAAGCATATTTGGACTGACTCTTTACAACATCCACACTGTCTCCCTGTATGTGTTGTACTGAAAACAACAAACATGTATATTTGTTGAACCTCCCTTCTCAGTCTTAGATCGTGCGGTGAGTAATCCAGAGAAAAAAACAATGCAATGCAATAAAACAATTACTACAGCAGTATGTGCAGCTAGCTAATTGAATGCACAAGCCAATGAATATGATGACTTCTAGAAAGCATTTGAGCACTATATATGATACATAAGAAAATGACATTAGTCTGCTTTCTGCGAAAATTCTCGGCTACAATGCAGATTTCAATGTTAAGTAGTATAGGGATATTACGGACTTTTGAGATGTATGATCAATATTAGAAAATACTGATAGAGTTGTTTTGCCAAAAACCACAAAAAATAACTTCAGATCTTCCAGTCTGATTCTCAGAAAGATCCAGAGCTAGAGCTGTTTTTGAAGAAGTCAGAGTCCTACCAAAGAGGCCTTAGCTTAAATGTTTTTTTTTTGATACTTTGTTCTTCACCGTTTCGAAGTGAAAATGGAAGGAAACTGATCTTTAAGTTCTTGGATTGCTAAGACAAAATCCTGGTTTATTGCACTCTGTACGTTTTAGTACTCAATGGTTTCTAGCAACAACAAATTATCCTATCATGTAATGTAGAATACATAGGATGCTCATTTCAAATTTAGCTCAGAAGATATCAGGTTTCTGGTAGTGTCGCTGCTTGACTGTAACATGCTGAGAACATCAAGCAGTTCTTTAGCATCATAGGGTTTCCGTAGCAACGCACGGGCACAAACATAGTGTTATATCTATTTCCCAAACCCTAATTCTCCTCTCATACCCTATACCTAAAAAAATAAGTCTCCTATGCATGTAGCCGATATGTTAATTAACAGTGCATCTAGTAATAATTTATTAATTTTTTTGATGATAATGGCGGATATAATTAAATCTTTATGGCGGAAGAAGATACGTCTAAAACGGCCTTTGTATGTCCAGGTTTCATGGTTTATTTGAGTGGATTGTTATGACATTTGGTTTAAAGAATGTTGGTGCCACTTATCAAAGGGCTATGAATTTGATTTTTCATGAATTGCTAGGAATTATCTTAGAAATTTATATTGATGATATAGTAGTCAAATTGGATACATTTGATTCTCATTTAGGCGATTTGTGCAAAACCTTTGAGAAGATGGGCTGGTATGGATTAAAGATGGACCCATGCAAATGTGTGTTTGGTGTGTGATTAGACAAGTTCTTGAGATTTATAATTCATGAGCATGATATAGAGGTAGATTCGAGTCCAGTTGAGGCTATTCGGAAAATAGTGGCTCCAATGTGCAAACTTAATATGCAGAAATTCCAGGGCAAGGAAAATTATTTACGGCGATTTATTTCTAATCTTGTTGGGAAGGTGGATCCTTTTACTCATATTCTTCGGTTTAAGAGTGATGATAGTTTTACCTGGGGGCAGAACATCAACGGGCTTTTGAGCTGTAGCGCCCCAAAAATCAATCATAAGAATGTTTCTCTAAATCTTCCTCTAATTCAAAATTAGTTTTTTAAAACCTTGTTTGTTTGAATGTGTGTTTATGAGCTCAACAAAATCTCTCAATACCTACCAAAGTCCCCAACGAAAATCCATGCAAATTCCTCCACCAAAATCCTCTTTAAATCCTACCTTATTCAAAATCAAATTCCAAAATCCAAATCAGAAAAAAAACCTCTCTCCCTCTTACTCAGGCCGCAGCCCACCTACGCCCTCTCTCTCTCCTTCTCCTTCTTGGCCCAAGCCGGCGAGGCCTCTTCGCTCCCACCTAGGTGAATGGGAGGCGCCCATCCACCCACCTCCACCGCTCCCCTCACTCGTCATTGGGCCGAATCCGGCGTCGGCCAACCTCCCTCCATCCTCTTCTTCTTCCTCTCCATCGTCATCCGTTGCCGCTAGCCGCCAGCCGTAGCCCCTGCCCCACCCCCACCACCCAGAGACCACCAGAGCATCGGCACCCTCACTGGGGCCTCCCCGCCCGCCGGCCGCCGCCCCACCACTGCGCCGATCCACCCCACCACCTCCGCCCCCACCTCCCTCGCGCTCCGATCACCCCCGCGCCACCTTAGCCCAACCCCCGTCCTACCCCACCCGGCCGGCGGTGCCCTCACCACCGGCCTCCCCGCTAGCACTACCGGGCCGGCCTGCCTCGCCCGGCCCTCCCTCTAAGTCCGGAGGTGGAGAAGGCCATGGGGATGGCAGCAGCGGCGGCCCCCACCCCAACCCTGGACCCTAACCCTGAACCCGAAGGCCATGAAGCTCGTGGAGAAGAAGGCGGGCGGCGGAGGAGGAAGGCGGCGACAGCGGTCGGCGCATCGAGTGGAGGCGGGCGGCGGAGGAGGAAGGCGGCGACAGCGGTCGGCGCATCGAGTGGAAGAGAGAGAGCAGGGGAGAGAAGGAAGAAAGCTTGGGCCAATTTGGGCCAAAATGAGGTAAAAAATGTAAAGGATGGAGGGTGGGTGGACAATGTGTTCCGGTCCACCTAGGTGGACCAAAAAGATTTTCGCAAGCTGGCTGCCTCATTTTCTTCCCCGTGGGCCGCCACCCATCCCATCCCCTAGGCCAAGGCCCATATTAACCCTATGCCTTCCCTTTCCCTGGCCCAAGCCAAGGCAGTCTGCCTCTCCTTCCACTAATCACCGGGCCCCGCCTGTCAGCTCCTTCTCTCTCCTCTCGCCGGTCTTTGCCCATCGGTCATGCGACGCACGGACGGCGCACTGCCCCGGCCTCTCTCCGTCCCCACCTTGATTCAGCCCTGTCGGTGTCGGCACCCTCAGCCATTTTCACCGTGTCCCCTCTTCCCACAGTGTGCACAATTTTTTCCTCAATCCTTTTTCTCCCCACGCAAGACCCATCGAGCAGAACCGGTCCCGTCAACCAGACACTATTCACCCACGGCACCCCTCTCCTCCGCCAGTCTATAAAATGAGGTGTCACGCTTCTCATCTTCGTGCAAAGCCATCAAGCCATTCCACTCCTCCGTCCACTTCCTACCTCCCTCCAATTTCACCGGTCCGCGTTTTTTGAACAGACCACACACATCCTCGCCATTCTCCATCCTCGATCCATCCTAGTCCAATTTCTTCAACAGTGAGCACCCCAACAGCTCCTTCTAGCATCGCCCACAGTCAAAGGGCCTGCTCAGAAGAGTTGGCTGCAGCTATGCTACACAACCTTGGCATCTAGTAGATATGGTGGCCATAGAGTGATATGGTTGTACATCAATGGCCCAAATAGCTACAGCCAGCTCTACAGATTGGACCCAAAATCTATTTTGCTCGCTCGTATAGAGCTCTCCACGGAGCCCCCAAATGGCAACAATGGCCGCCCGTGGCCATCCCTGCTCCGCTCACCTCTTCCTGCCCGGAAGCTCCGGAATGGATTCTCCTCGGCCTGCTCTTTGTACCGGTATTCTTCGATTCACGAACAAAGGCCGGGAAGGTTTGTTACGCGAGCTCTAGTGAGGACGGAGCTTCTCCGGCGAGGCAGGGCCGAGCGATTGGTGCAATCGGTCGCCCGAGCCTATGCCCTTGCTCGCTCGCCTCCCCTTGGCCCCATGGGCCGGCCAAATAGGCCACCTAGGCGTATGGGCCGAGAGGAGTGGCCGAGCCAAGAAAAAAAGAGAAAAAAAAGAAGAGGCCAAAAGCTCACTGTGGGATGGAAAAAGGAATTGGGTTTGTAAGCATCTAGGCCCTAAGGTGAGTTTTGGTGGTTGATTGACAAGATTATTTGTTGTCTAATGAGCTAATGAGTGTAGGTTTAATAATGAATTCAGAATGGTTGCTCATTGGTTGATGGTAAATGGCCCCTAATTCAAGTACTCTATCTCATGGAAGTGGACGTGGTGTTCTTCCGTAATTCGAAGGCTAAAGACTCTTCTAGAGTCAAGGATCATAAGGTGATGAAGGATCCTTGGTTAGATAGGTTTTCTAACTTTCTAGTGTCAGCACTATTAAGGGGGGTCAATGGTTGGTAGCTCGATTAAGTGAATTGCCAAGTATTGGGTGTACACACAAGCCAAAAGCTCAAAAACATGAAAGGTGCAAGATACAAAGGTATATGGTCCAAGGAAACTCAAGGAAACATCAAAGTGGTTGAAGAAAATCATAATTAGCAGAAAATGCATGGACCGTATGGTCTGGTTTGAAGTTTTTCAGTGGAGCATACCATTTAACATCAAGGGATTTTCTCTATGGTCTGAACTCCATGCAAATCAGTTGGATAGGAAGGTACGGTCTAGTGGTTACATACCATTCCACGGATCAACTAACTAGAACATGGTATTTGGCAAGAGCAAATGGAAATGCACTGGCTGTATAGTACGGTTTGACTAAACCGTCCCTAGACCGTCCTATATAACCCGCAGGCACCAAACCCTTGGACAAGAGTCAAGTTAGTATGGTTTGTGTAGACCGTACCATGACCGTACCAAAGAACTCAGTGTGATGGACTTGAAAGAAAAATCGGTGCTCAATGGACCGTATAGTCCGGTTTCTATAGACCGTTCTACATAACTTTTGAAGTACAGTGACGTACATGGTTCAGTGACCATTGGTAAAGTACATGGACCGGATGGTCCGATCTTGAGAAAAAGGTTAGACCGTACCATAAGGTCTACATTGAGTTAGCCCTCCTATTTTCCAACGGCTCAATCAGCTTGGGGGGGCTATATATATGGGTCACTTGGGATCATTTGGTGCTCTTTGACACTCTAGCAACTTCATACACTCAGAGAGCCATTGTACTTCAACTCTTTGCATCAACCACTCACATATTCACACTTTGAGAGCAAGATCAAGGTCAAGGGCTTGTGTGCATCCATCTTGGTGAGGAGCAAGATCAAGTGAACACCGGAGCCTTGTTACTCTTGGTGTGTGGCAGCACCTAGGCAGACTTGGTGACCGGGGTGCGTTCTCGGAGCTTGCGAAGGAGATTGTGGAAGCCCGAAGAACATGGTGTACAAGGCTTGACCTCCACCTTGCTAGGATGGCAAACGGAGACTCTTCGTGAGCGTCCACAAGCATGGGAGGTAGCAAAACACTCTAGGGTGTTCCACAACATGGACTAGGGGAGGGTGCCAAACCTCCGATACCACGGGAAAAAAACCGGTTGTCCCTTCTCCTTTTCTCTCTACTTGGTGTTTCTATGCTTCTTGCTATTTTTTATTTGCATCTTGTAGTCACCATGCTTTGTCTTCTTCTTGGCTAGTATCTCCCTTATTCATATGGTCATTGGTGTTGCTAGTAGTAGCTTCCGCTGTTGTTTATTGTCACGCCCAGTTCTCAACCAATGGAACCGGAACAACATATATGTGCCAGGAACGTGTCTCACATACATTATGACAATAGTGACATCACAGAACGTGCATAAAAGATAAAATAAAACGTTTACATAGCGTATATCATCACTTTATTACATTAAGACAACATGTCTTTAAACCAGAGTCATAGCGGAAGCGTAAACGAAGATAAAACGAGCCGCCACAGGGACGTCGACTGGTGGACTGGTACGCCTAGAACTCGTTGAAGTCCTGAACATACTCCCCAAAGTCTTCTGGAGCTGAGCAGCGGTTGGGTTCCAGCCAACAGTAGGTTTAAAGTAAAGCAAGCGTGAGCATTTCATAATCAACAAGCATAACATGAACTATGAGGCATCTAAAGTTCGCTGACACTTAGCATGAGCTTTTAGTTGGTCAAGTTTTATTAAGCGACTAATTACTACAAGTGAGTTGATAAACCATTAACCCAAGGTATAGCATAAAAGATTTAAACAACAACATTAACATTAGAACCAACTTCCAAATCCAACCAGGAACCACTAATCTGCATAAAGGATCTGGGCCGCTCATAACCGTGAGCACGGCTGACATGTCAGTTTTACACTCTCGAGAGGTTGTACATCTTTACCCACAAGCCGTGTACTACGCTAGGAGTTCATCACATTGCCTGAGATGAGATGACTAGCAAGCACACTACGAAGCCTTTACAAAGATCACGTTGGTAAAAAGTAACCGCAATGAATCAAGCGCCGCAATTGTGGTGTCCGCCTCACAAAGGGAGAAGCACACAGCACACTCAACCTAAGGTAGTGCAGCAACCACAAACGCTTACTCCCCTTCTTGCCCCGCAGGTAAGTTACTTCAAACCAAAACGATCTAATTAATCAGCTAAGACCGTCCCATTCCAGTCTCATGGTAGCACAGTTGTCCCAGATTGTCGCTTTGCGAACCGGTCCTTATGGAGAGCGGCTATGAGCAAACCACTAAGCACATGCTCATGCCCCCTAAACCAAGTTGCTAAAAGGCCATTTTTAAAGAGACGGGAACCACTACTCAAGCACACAGCACAGAGGGTCACGCTCCGAGTTAAGCCATGTCAGATCAGGAAGCCATAGAGACTGAGGGGAGGGAGCAGGGTCACCTCAGCACCTGCAGTTGAGGCACACGGAGGCCGGAGATAGGGGTCGGGGGCTGGCAGCCGGAGTGGGGCAGACCGATGAGTCGTGGGCCGGGCGGTTGCCCGGTGACGCGTAGCTCCGACGGCGGCCTGGATAAGGCGTCCCGTCGACGCGGCGCCGCACCGCTCCCCGGTTCACTTGCGGCGATAGGCGATGGCGGCGTGAGACCGGGGCTCAGGGATGGCGGCGCCGACGGTTTGGGGGCGGCGGCAGCGGATGAAGAGAGCAAGGGAGAAAAACCGAGAGAGAGACCGACTAGCTGATGGGCCGGTTTTGTTGGTGCCTTAATTTTCATGAGTCTAAATTGGAAAGCCCACGAAAATGACTGAGTCTTTTTTTATTTTTACCGATAAAAGTTAATTGGTGAAACTCTAGTCTACGATAACTTTCTCGGTAAAGCACTAGGCTGGCAAAAAATATATTTTCATGGGGCAAAGTTTATTTTGGTCAGCTTTTTACAATCCGATGAAATTTATTTTGACCATTTAAAAGAACAAAGATTCTTATAGTGATGGGCAACGCAAAAATGTTCCTATCTAACCATCTGTAGCCGATCGTATGGATAAGTTTTGCATCCTACATCATAGGTACAAACTAAGATAGATTCATTATTTACTACGCTTATTTTAAAGGTGTCTTATAAAAGCTATCATTATTTACTACGTTTTTTTCATAAGACGTCTTATAAGAATAATCAAACTAAGGCGGCTTCATATATTGAAGTGTCTAGTATACTCACAAACAATTAAGACGGTTTTTACATTCCAAGTGACTAGAATCATTTCCTTAAAAGCGACAGTTTACAATAACCAGCCGTCTTAAATTAATATGAGATATTTTTTACTATGTAATCGTCTTAAAATATATTTCTATTTAAGACGGTTGTCCAACAAACCGTCCTATTATACCCGGCACCAGAGAGTATAAGACACTTCTATGAAATCTGTATTAAAATGTGTGTCTTATATAAGCACATCTGTAGTAGTGACTCAAGCACACAGCACAGAGGGTCACGCTCCGAGTTAAAAAGCATAGCTCCATTAGCAAGATTATTAACAAAAGAAACATGTGTTCGCGCAGCAACTAGCAAAACTTAATCAACATGCATCCCATAGGTGAACATATCGATGAAAGGGGCTACGGTACAGTCCTTAGGGCATACAAGTTTAGACACATGCATATGAACTGATTAAATGGTTATTAGGTTGTCCAGGTTATACTTGCCTTGCTCAAACTGGTCTTGAGGCTGCTGCTCAATACCCTCAAACTGCTGCTCTTCTTCACCAACAAACTGCTCACCGTCTAAACACGTACACGGCAACATACAAGCATTTCCACGCATACATACATGCAAACAATTAACAAAAGGTGAGAAGCAGTACATCATATCATAAAAACAGAAGATAAAACTATATTAAAAACATTCTACGCATTACCACGATCGTGTGAGCGCAAGAATCACTCAAAACGGAGTTAAAACGTGAAAGTTATGCATAAAACAGGCTCCCAGGGGCATAACTGTGATAGAAACACTGAAACCAGGGGCTAGATTTGAAAAACCGAGGACCTATCCGTAAATAACCATAGCCACCGAGGGTTTTAGGGCAAAAACCGAAGGTCTGGACTGCGGGTTCAAAAACCAGGGAGTCCAGGGGCCAAACCGAAGAAAACAGGACCTAAATCTAATTACTTTACAACCCAGGTGGACCGCGGGTTGATTCCAGAGAAATGTGGAGACTTTTCTGCTAAAGTCCCGCGCTGACCGGGGCTACGCCTGACGGGTGGGTTCGCGCCGTCAGGTTTAAATGAAGGCGACGTGGCGCTCTGTGATTCGCTGGCAAAAGGGTACGCCGGGTTCTAATTGTGGCCGTTGACGACAGATCGGACGACCAGGATGAAAGGGGACGGGGAGGCGTCGGCGGCGACCAAAACCCACGGCGGGGTTTGACCCGCGTGGCGGCGGCTCGCTGGTGCAAGGCGCGACGAGGCCTAGGGGCGAAAACACCGGACTAGATCTAGCTGGGAAGGGAGAGGAGGCCGAGGCGAAGCTCACCGAGGGATCGAGGGAGATGGGGAGGCGGCGGTGAGAGCTCGCGACGTAGGCCGGCGGACGTGTTCGGGCGGCGCTTGCGGACGAGAGCGTCGGAGGCTCGGCCTCGCGTCAAGTCCTCCTGGAACGGCTCCGCGAAGACCCTGCGAACGTGATGGGGGCGGTTAGAGGGCCGGAGAGGGCACACCGACGGCGAATTCGGCGTCGCAGCGTCTTACCGAAGCGGAACTCCGGCGGCGGATTGCAGGCGCGTCGAGGCACGGGAGTGCAATTGGAGCGGAGGCGTGGTAAAGAGGGCGAGGACGAGGCTCGGGGTCGGTTTTATAGACACTGTGAGGGCCGAGGGCGTCGTGGCGCGGTGATGTCGCTTGGTTTGAAGGCGCTCTTCAAAGCGGAGTGAAGGAAGGTAGAGGACAAAAGGGAAACCGGTGCTGCGGGTGCGGGGGTTTAAGGTAGGGGTGTGGGCGAGGATTCGGGTCCCTCTGCTCGAGCGTTGATGCGGCCGAGCAGAGAAGGAAGGTGCGCGGAGTTTGCGGCGAGAGAAAGGAGACGGGACCGATAGGTGGGGTCGGCGGTCAGCGGCGTGAGGGAGGGAGAGGCGCTGCAGGCCGCGGCGCGCTGAGGAAGGCGTGGCCGAGTGGGCCGGCCCTTTTGGCCCGCGCGGAAAAGGGAGGCGGGTGGCCGAGCCGAGGCCCAGGCGGGGAGAAGGGGGCGGGGAGCTGGGCTGGCCGGTCGGCTTGGCCCTCTTCTTCTTTTTTTTCTTTTTCTTTTCTGATTTTGAATTCCTTTCAATGGAGATAGAAAATGGTTCTAAAATTCAAATAAATTTAAATTTGAATCCTTAATTCAATCAAACAAAAAACAATGCACCAGCATGTATGCACAAGAAAGTTGGGCCTATGATTTATCTTATACAAGTATTCATTTTAAATAAATCCTGTTAAATGCAGCTAAACACATGAACCTTAGAAAATTAAATAAATTGCTTTAATTTTATTGTAAAATGCTGAAATTTAAACTAGGGTGTTACATTTATTTTCCACTAGCATGAGTAGGTCTTCATTTTCTTGTTGAGTAAGTTAGTTTCATGTAGAGGGTGAAGTGGGCTAATTTGTAGTGTCGTTAGGCTAAGGATTTACGATTAGAGTTTTAAATTAGCCCAATTCACCCCCCCTCTTGGGCATCCAATCCTTACAGGGTTGCGTGGGTGATTTTGGCCCCCGTGGTACTTTTCCTTTTTCAAAGCGATTTATGATTTTCTTTTCTAAAGAAATTCATATCTCGGCCGTTCGAACTCAGAATTTGGCGATTCTTGCACCAAAATTCTCCATAAATCGAGGGCTACATGACCATGCACTTCTCACGATCATTCGCAGCCACCATGATAGTCCATTTAATAGTGAAACACTTGGCCGTTACGACCACCGATCGGTTTTACCGTCATGGCACTGTCCACCCTTCTTTCGCGCTAAGTGGATGGCTGCCCGGCTACACTGTCATGATAAGTGGGATGGACCAAACACCTGACCAAACACTTCACGTCATGATTCTGCTGTTGTTTGCTCTGTTTGTTGCGCATAGGTTATACCAGAGATTCTGAATGGCACACCCCTTGCAAGGACCTTCGCGATGTTCACGGAGAGCACCCGTTGTTTGCAGTGGATGTTGTACCAACACGCTTTGTGGTGATAGAACACACTCGGCAGATAGAGTATCATCGCTCCCAACAGTTGGTACACCAAGCATGCGGGAGATGATGTACCCTCGTTCTCAGCTGCGGATGTCCCATTAAGCCCCAACAAAGTGAACGGCAAGTCCACTGGAACCCCACTTGATGCATAAATTAACCAATTTTCTATACAAAAAACATTGCCCTGTTTAATGATAAAAACATGCATGTTTTGCTTGCTAAGAACATATGGTAGGATAGCCACCTAAAGCCATTCTTAGATGTAGCGTGCATAGGTGGATCGCTCAATCAAATACTTATAATAATCCTGCTGTTGTGGACTTGTGCTCTTGTGGGATGGCTTTTGATGTGTGGGTGTGGGTGGGCTTTTTCGAAAACATGGAGAAAGGCCCTGATGGACGACTTCGGTCAACTATGCCATACTTTTACAATCTGGAATACCCGTGTACCGTTACCACGGTTTATTATTTCGGGTTCGGCCTCATGGGGAGGTTTGGATGGTGTGGCTTGTGCTTGAGCATTGGGGTAGTTTCTGCCCTGAAGGACCAAGTTGGAGTTTCATCTTGCTTAACTCTTTTAGTACAACCACTCAACGTTGTTGCGATGCTCCGGCATCTCAAGTGCTTAATCATCCATCATACATGCAACATTCATCATAATACATCATGCAATGACATGCATTTGAGCCCTAATTCAAATTTGGTTGAGGTGCAGATTGTTGAAACCTGTTTTCTGCAGATACGTCTCTGTGATTGTGCTCATAACATTGATTCTATTTAGATTTGGGTGAAACTTATATTGACAAACTTGTAGACAATTTTGTTGTGAACAACTTTGGTAATTAGTGCTTTGACATGCATGAAGGTTTGCATAAGCATGTGAAATCTGTCCAAACCTGACCAGTTTAGTAATTTTAAATTTTCTTGATCTTAAATCTAAAATCTTGCAATGCTGGTATTGAGAAAGTTGTAGATCATAAAATTCTGAACAATATTGGTATAAAACTCTTTTTGTGAAAGTGTTTAGAAAATAGACTTTTAGAATTTCTAAGCTGGAGGGTTTTGTTGGTCAAACCTTGGTCAGCAGATTAAATTCAAATTTAAACCATATTTTTGAATATAACATGGTATGAAAGATTATGAGGAACTTGTAGAGGAACAAATTTATAACATTTCATCCAATTAGAGTTTTGTCAAATTCGGTCCCTAAGTTGTTCAAATAAGCAAAATCCAGAAACACCTTCAGTTGGTCAAAACTGGTTTTCCCATTTTTCGGGATTTTTCCCTCTTTCTCACTCACTGACAGCGGGCCCCACACGCCAGCGCAGCGACCGGTTCCCGCCTGCGCGATTGGAAAATCCTGTCCGGTGGGTCCCACCCTCCACTCGCTGCGTGCACCCGGTCCACGCACCCGAAGATCATTTCCCCGCCCCGGCCCCACATGTCGGTGTCTCTCGGTCCATAGACCCGGTTCACCCAACGGCCACCGCCTCCCTTCCCCGCTCGCTCGCCACCACGCGGCGAGAGCCGCCTGCCGGCATCCGGCGGAGGCCGACGCCCGGCCACTCCCCACCCCTCTCCAGCCCCCTTCAAAGCGAGGGAAGCGAACGCACCCGGACGCCTTCCCGGCTCCGCTCCCACTCGCCCGAGCGCCTCGCCGGTCCCCCTCTGCTTCTCCATCCCCAAACGCCGCCGCCATTGCCGAAGCTTCGGGCTCGAGCTTTTGCCCGCCGCTCCGAGCAACTCCACACCTCCAGACCACTACGCCGCCCCTCCTCGTCCTCCCCTCCACCGAATGCCCATGGTCTAGGCCAGAGTAGCCCTTCCTCCGTGCCGCATTTCGCCACCGGACACCTCCGGCCGTTCCCTCGTTCGGGAGCTTCGTCGCCGGCCTCCTCCGGCTGTTCCCGAGCCACTACGTCACCACGCCGCCCTTCTCCTCCTTCCACTCCACCACCCCGCCCAGATCTAGGCCACCGATTTGGTCCCACTAGGCCGCCGTCCTTCGCCGAACTTCCTCGCCCTCTGCTCATCGTCGCCGGCCCGCCTCAACACTCCTCCGCCGAATTAAGGTAGAGGGTAAGGGTCGCCGCCCTCTCCTCTCTCTCCCCGACCGCCGCCGGCGAGCTCGCCGGGCCCCGCCTGGCCGGCGCGCCGAGCGCCGCCGCGCCTCCTATCGGTCGAGAGGAGGAAGACGGTGGCGCCTTTGCGATTTAGCCCTCCACATTTCGGTGTTTTCTGTTTTAATCCGAAGCGCTGTACATAGTGTCTTGTAAAACTTGCAATCTAGCCCCTGAGATCTATGGTTAATTACGTATGAGTCCCTGGATATAATGTTTTTCCATTAATTTTTAGTTATTTCGGCTGAAACTTTGAAAAATCATAACAATTCAAATAAAAATCCAAAATGGACAAACTCAGTGGCTATGGACTCCTCTTGAGTAGCTCTACAGGATAGGTATGATGTGGATGTGTGAAAAGTCTATTTTACCCCTGATTTAATGCATGCATGGTGTAGGTTAATAAATAGTAAAAATGGACCAAATGAACTCCAAAAATTATGAAACTTGGAAAGTAGCTTTGTTATGGTAATTAGGCACTGTGTGAAATTTTATGGCAGTAGCACTTGTTGTTAAATGACCGATCTACCCCTAGACATACGTTTTTATAATAGAAATGTATGGGAAGTACTTAGTCTTATGCAAATCGCTCTAAATGTTATACTAGATTTTTAGGACACTCATTATGCTGCATATAGCTTGGTGGTAAGGTTTGAAGCCTTGCAAGTTAAGTTTGAGTGGTGATTTGAAAATGACAAAGTGTCACATGTTTAACTAAATAATAGGAAAAAGTGTATTTAAACTGCTAGGAAAATTTTGGGAAAAATCTAGTAGCCTACTAGTGATGTCTTGATTCCATAAAGTGATTTTGTGCACCTTATTACTGCTGTTTTGACTTATATGATTTTCATGGTGAAATAAAATATGGAAAAATAGAAGTCCTATTAGCTTTGGATTTTGGGCTTGATGATTTTTGTATATGATTTTCATGCCATGAAATACTTGTTGTAGGAATTTCAAGTCTAGAACTCACTCCTATAAATTATGAAAAATCCGAGAAGCTATAGGGCTGATAACTTGCTGGAATTTTAATAAATTAATTATAACTTGGTTGTTGCTGAAATTTTGACAGTAGCGCTATGAAGTATGTTTCTGCATGTGGTAAAAATTTCTAACTACATGAGCTTATGAGTGCGTTTTATTCATAAAGGTAGCGTGTTCCTTAATTTGCATATATATGTTTAACTTCAAGAGACAACTTCATTTCATTTGATGGGGACTATGTACACATATAAGACACTAACTCCTAATGACTCCAAAGATAAAATGTAGTGAGGGTTTGTACGATTTCTTAGTGATGGGCTGTATGATTTCTTAGCAAAGTCGTTAAGTTTTCTTATTATGGGGTGTGTTTAAACTAACACTACCCGAACCCATTCTTCACAAGTTGTTTGATCATGCATTATATTTCATTGACACCTCATGCATACCTTCCCAATTCATTGCACTCATGATTGCACTATGTCATGCATATAACCTGTATCATATGCATGTATTTGCATTTTCTTGCACTCACTTGCATTTTATCATGCATATAGACCCCGCGTGCAAGGAGCTACCAATACATGAGAAACCAGTGATCAAGAAAACGGACGACAGGCTATATCCGGAGCAAGAAGACGGAGGGTCGCTGATTAAATCCGTCCCCGCTTCAAGGGGTTGCCTGGGGCAAAGCCTCACAACCCGGCAAACTAACCTAGTTTAGTTTGTTGGTTTTCTTAAGATCAAGCAAAGGTAGGCAGGACCATACTATACCCAGCAAACATCTTATGTCTTGATGTTTAGGCATATGCATTAGGAGTTGTTTGGAACCAACTGCATTAGACTTTCTGGCCGCCCTGGCCCTAGAACCTACACCTAGAGTTCGTAGGACGAGTGCCTAGTAATGCTAGGTACGAGTAGACACGGGTGAATGGAGTCACTCGTCGCGTAGGTGATTTCAAAAATTTACAGAAATCTCACTGAGGTAAGTTGTTATATATACTTCTGATTTAAATGGAGACCGGGCGGAGATTTTATGAGTTACTCCTGGTTTATGGTATTGTGCACTGGACTCCGCCCGAGTCGCATAAGGCCCGTTCGCTGTTCGCCTGCTGATCGGCATAACATTGCTAAGGTGCTTATCCGGGATAATGGACCGGTGAAAGTCTTACTTTTGCCATCCGAAGAACAAAGACTTGGTCCTACCATCGGTCCCAGGGGCGCTTGGGGTGTAGACTCGTGGAGGGCTGGACCCGGTGCGGCCGAGGTAACGCTCCACGGGGGCTAAACCTGGGGAATGGCGGGTTGGAATCGAACTTGGGATGGGACAAGTGGAGATGTGGGCTATATGTGGGAACGCGAGGGCTAGTAAGCATATACCCCTGGCATTGTTAGTTGTTCTCGGGAATTAACAAATCGATTCGAATCGCTGATGCTCACCAGGTGTGAAAATGCCAATATCGCACACGGGCAACGTAGTAATAACTGTAACATGCTGTTTATTAAGTCACGCCTTTTTATACAACATGCTTGGATGTGTATGATCCGTCTCACTATTCAGAGTGTCGCCCATTCACTGCTAGGAGGTCGATGGACTTGGGAGATGCTTTGAGGTCGAGGGAGGGCTGACCCGACGTACCGTGGTATCGCTCCTGAGACGGCTACTCCCAAGGGGTTGGATGGAGGCGCTGTGAATCTTGGGACGGGACATGTGTTCATTACTTTACTTTCATGCAAATGTTTATTTTATGATATAACTGATTCTCATGATTAATGGATAGCAGCTGTCAAAATCCTGCTATCTGATATCAACATGACCTTGTTTAAGAATCAACAGCTAAGGACCCACATGATTAGTAAGCATGCTTTGCGTCAGCCGTAAGCCCCGTCCATTAAGTCCTACTGAGTAATTAGTACTCAGGGTTTGCCCCCACTTTTGGATTACAGGTACCGACGATTTTGGACAACTGTGTTGGAGGTGGTAGTACCGGTGGGCTCGGTGCTATTCGCCTTGTCATCTCTTCCTGAAGACTACTTAAGTATATTATTCCGCTGCGAGATGTTTTGAAAACGCTTCCGCTATATTTATATACTCTGAATTCGCTTCCGCTATATTTGAACATGTATTTGATTTCATACAATTGAGTTGTAAATTAAGTCTATTATTCTCTATTTCAACTGCCTGTGATGATGTAATTGTTGTGGCTCCTTCGAGAGTCGGATGTGTTTGATGTCGGTTCCTCGAGAATTGGTGTTATCGAGAGCTCGAAGGACTCTCGACGGACTACCGGGTTTAGTCTGGCCTAAGTGCACTGCGAGCCAGAGGTGGCAGGTGTGCTTAGTCTAGATTAAGCAGGGCGGTTCCGCCACAGTTGTATGGAGCAGCACCCAAGCCCTAGCTAGAATGGATAGTCTTGCAGTTGTCTGCGGTGCCGGTGTGGCAAGAGGATAACGATTGGGGGCTTGGGTCGCATGTCTACTGGCAAGGCGACAAAGCTATCTTTGGGGCACTGCTTGATGATAACATGAAGGTGGGGTTTAGTTTGGAATCCAGACGCTTATTTGGCTATAAGCTGTCGCTGAGTCCAACTTGTGGGTCATAGTATAACCTCTGATCAGAGTATAAATCTCTTTGAATAGTCTAATGTCCATTAGTATGGATGGGTTATAGCATGGTTTCAATAACTAGATGATTTTATAAAATGGGTATGGTTGGGTTGTTGTGTATGTGTTGGGAAGCTACGGGGGCGAGGCCTAGTAGCATGGTGGAAACTTGTTTTGGCATTTTTTTGAGCCATAGTGGACCTGGGAGTCTGGTGGCAAACCCTCTTCTTTAAAAACGTTGAAGCACCCCTCGACTGGCTGGGGCACTCGACTTCGGCGAGATAGAGAGAGCGGGCAGGCAGGCTGGGGTGGCGCGGCCCATGGGGTAAAGGGGGAAGGAGGTGGATTGGGCCACGGGGAGGCAGACCGAGAGAGAGGGTTGGGCTGCGGCCCGAGTAAAGATGAAAGAGATTTTCTCTTTTTTTTTAATTCAATTTGGATTGGAATTTTGGAGAGATTTTTGATGGAGAAATTTGTAGAAATATTTGAGAGGATATTTCCAGGAATATTTGAGGGACTCGAACTGGTTTTTTGTTGAGCTCAAACTGGACACTTCACAACAAACATGCTTTCAAAATTGATTTTGAATTAGAGGAGAGATTTAGGAAGATTTTCTTAGGGTCAAATCTTAGGGTATTACAGACCTACCCCACTTAAAAGCAATCTCGTCCCCGAGATTTGGCTTGTTACAGGGATAGCTTTACTTCAGCTACATGAACGGCAGGTGGAACTTCAACAACAAACTGCTATTGCTTCTTTGATAATGATGGATGCGAAGCAACTTCTGCTTTACCATGGCTTGCCCTTATTTGGTTACTCGTTTCTTCTTTTAGGAATTCGTCATGCAAACCTTCCACATACAAAAGAGATTTTTCTATCTCTTTCACCTCATGCACTTGGAAGGGTGGTAGGCGGCAACAGAAAATCTGCAAGGCATTTCTTCTTCTACATTGGCCGATTTTCTTGGTGGCATGCACCGGCAACTCATCAATCATCCAGAAATTTGCATGCCTCAATTTCTGGGTCTTCCTTCATCAGAACTAGCAGAAGAGAGACTACCCCACTTAAAAGGACAAAAGCTCCTTTTAAGCTGCTTAGGGTCCCTTCTGAAGGTGGGGAGCTGCCGTCTTTTTCATCTTCTGCTGTTGCATCGGCAGGCGGAGGAAGGGCTGGTGAAGAAGAGGCTTTTTGGGATAGCCGTCTTCTTGTTACTTTTCTTTTTATCCCAAACACCACTTCTTCTATCTTCTTGCCTGCTTCTTGCCCTGTTTTGGGCTTCTTCATCTTGGCACGACTTTTCTAGCAAGGAGCTTCTTCTTGCTTCTTCTCTGCCCATGGGATAGTGATTAACCGGAGGAGGATCAGGAGGCATAGAACAAGGATCTCGGCAAAGATTATGTAGGGAAGTGGAAGGCAAACTGGGATTTCTAGTTCATAACCCAGGTGGATTTGGTGGATGGGTGGGTGGATTTGGTGAATGCATAACCCAGGACATGGCTATCCTACCATGTTACCTGTAACACCCTAAATTTCATTTTCACAATTTAAAATAATTTCTCCATTTATTAAGGATTTTCATCTTTATAGGGAGCATTTAAAAAATTTTATAAAAGAAAGTTTAAAGAAAATAAAATGAATTTAGGATAACTTGTTGCATTCATGCAAGAGCATATTTTATTGCTTGTGTGATTTAAGGACTTGAATTGAAATTTATTTGAATTTTAGATTTGGCTTTGGTTTTAAAAGAAAAGGGAGAGAAAATAGAAAGGAAAAAAAGGCCGAGCAGCCCAGCAGCCCGCCCAGCTCAGCCTCGTGGCCCAACCCGCCTCCCTCCTCCTCGCTTGGGCAGCTTGAGGCCCAACTTGCTAGCTTCCCCTCTCGCTGCCAGTGGCCCTGCCCTGCTCTCTCTCTCTCTGACTGGTGGGGCCCGAAGGTCAGCACCTTCTCCCACCTCCGGCCGAGCTTCTCGCGGCCACCGTCCCGCTGCTCATGGCCCCTCTCTCTAGCTCTCTCCGTGCACGTGCGGCCCCAAACGTCAGTCTCATGCTCCCCTACGACGCATCCCCGATGCAGACTCAGCGTGGACCCAAGCCCGGATCGAACCAGACCTCGGGTTGTACTCGCACCGCATTCCCCCTCGAATCGGACTCGATTCCAGTCGCCGATGCCCTAACCTAGCCCCCTATAAGAGGGTTTGCTAGCTCTAGCCCAAGCCGTGCCGCTCCACTGTGCCGTCGAATTTCAACGTCAAAGCCACAAGGTGAGCTCCGCAGCCGCCCCCAAATTCGTCGTCGGCGTTGCCTCTCCTGCCCTCTGTGACCCTTTGCCACCATCGTAGGAACCCGCCGGAGCTCCCTTCTGGTCCGCAGCGCTAGAAACCGCCTCCATCTAGCCGTCCCGCAAGCACCAACGCCACCGTCTGTCCTCCCTTGTCGCTAGCCCGCTCCGTGGACCTCCGGCCTACCTTGAGCCCTCGTTGAGACTCGCTGTGCTCCGCTCTTCCTCTCTATCCTATCCCCGCTTTGTTTAGTGCACAGGAACGCCCGGAGCACAATGCTCCGGTGATGCGCCGCAGTGCACAGGGGGACGCCGCCGCTTCGCATGCTCACCGCCGGCAGACCCTTTTCCCCTCTGTTTCAAGACGTCGGATCATGATCAATTGGTCTAGAGCACCGGTGACCGGGTCAATAACGGTCAACACCGGTCAGCCCTGCCAGTTTAGCTAAAGAACCTCTCTATTTTGTCAAAATCAACCTGCGGTCCACCTCTGATGAATAGTTATTTCAAAACATACGGCCCTATTTTAATGTTTTTGCCTTTGATCTTTCCGGAAACAGTACCTGCAGTCCAAGCCCCTCTGTGTTCTTCAAATTAACCCGTAGTATATCACCATAATGAGGAAGCCCCTGCTTCAATGTTTTTACCCCTGGTTTTTGAAAATTAATTACAATAAGGTCCTATGATATTCAAAAGCTTATAACTTCATCGGTTTAAATCCGTTTCCGACGATTCTCACGCTCATGTGATCGTAGTGATGCGTATAATAATTTAGTAAACCATTTATCTTCTGTTTTGATGATATGGTGTATGTTGACATCTCTTAGCTTATGTTTTCGATGAAAACAAACAAAAAAAATATGTAGCGAAGACGTGAAAATAGTAAATATGCACACATGAGCACACATATCCGAGAATCATATATTTCATTAATTCTTTCTTGAATTTACAAAATACATGATCATCGAGACTAAGTCTTCACTTGTCTTCTGCGCTTTGCTTTAAGAGAGGTCTGACTTGTATTGTAGAGATTGCGTAGTTCGCTGATTCCCGGGGGCTAAATATTAGGCGCGGCCGGTTAATTACATCCGCAGAGCGAGTCTACGGAAAACCTCCGATTAAGCTGCGCTTTTAATGGTCGTCGTCAAATAAATCATTTGCTCATTGTCCATATGTGATATATGGTGTAGAAATATTGTGGGAGGAGCGGGTGGCTTTGTATCGCCGAAACCCGGTCAGAACTGTCCATCGCCACGTCGTAGAAAACAGAATAAATTGTTGATAAAGGGGAGTGACTTTCGCCTCGTCGGTGCCCAGTCATGCTTGCCCAGCTTCATCAAACACGGATATAAGTGTTGCCTTTTCCTCGTCGGTGCCCAGCAACGATGTATCCGATCCCGTTATTTGGGACGTGTCGGTGGAATAGTGACCCGGCCTCGTTGGCACTTGGCCTGAAATTCGTCTAGCCTCGTCGGCACTAGACATGTTGGAGTATAAATATGTAGATCGCAAATTGCGGTGTGAATATAGAAACATATGAACAATGCTTGCAAGATGACTATTTTTTCGGACGGCCTTTTGGGCGTTGCAAAATAATTGAAGAATACTCGGTCGATAAAAGAGCCAATAATTCAATTGCTCTTCTGTATATTTGCATGTCACAAATACATGTTTCATATTGCAGAGAACACATATTCAGCTTCATGGAGCTTTTTGTTATTTGTAGCCGTGGCTTCAAAATGACTGTAAATCATATTAAGCACTGGAGGTTTGTAGTAAGCTAAAATTAGACATGGTCGACGTGTCAAAGCGGGAGCATGTCGTCCAACTTGAACACGTAGGTGCAGAAACTGTGAGGTTAGCCACCATCAGGTGCTTTGCTACCTCAATCGGCGAATATAATGAATGGCCACCATGGGAGTTGTGAAGATAGCTATCATAGGCACTCATCAAATATCTGGTGATGAACCATCTCATACAGTGGTTGTAGATACAGCCACCATCAGGCGATTTGCTCCATGATATTGTAGAGATAGCCACCGTCAGGCGCTTTGCTATCAAAAATCTCGGTAAAGACGTCATCGTCGTATTATCAGGATAGCCGCCATCAGGCGCTTTGCTATCAAAATGTCTTGGTAAACATGGCGTCGTAGTATCATCGAGATAGCCACCGTTAGGTGCTTTGCTATCAAAATGTCTCAGTAGCGCACCGCCGTGGTATTGTCAGGATAGCCGCCGTCAAGCGCTTTGCTATCAAAAAATGTCAGTAACGGTGCCGCCATAGTAAGGAGCTTCAATATTAATTCTGAGCTTCTGATATCATCAACATAAGCAGCAGGACAATAGTCGAACAACAATAGGAATAATAGCATGTCGATCAAATAAAGTGGCTCATGGGCATGCTCATTTAAATATCATGACATCATCACGGTTGAATAAAAGAATATGTATTATATTTGAACTCATGCCAGATCGAAAGTACATAGATACATTTATTAATCAATTCATATCTCCTAATCACATCATGATAGATTAAAAGACAGATATGTTTTATTCTTACTTGAGGATAATCTCATCACTCATCACAATAGATCAAAAAGCATATAGAAATATCTATTAAAATATTCCAATCTCCTAATGTCACCACGGCACATGAAAAGAACATGTGTATATTTATTCTGACCTTGGCACAACAGATTAAAATCATACGCATGCATGGATCTATTTGTTCAAGCTTCCCTCTAATCTCAACACAGCAGATTGAAAGAATCATATATGAATGTGTTCTAGCTAATCTCTCTAATCTAGAGGCAGTAGATTAAAGTGCATACAGATATGCGATACTCCAAGAGCTCCTTCTAATCTAAATAGATGTATCTACCTTGTAATCTTGACACAGCACAGCAGGTTAAAAAGATCACAGATATATTTATTCTAATCTTGACACAGTAGATCGACAGTACATGCACGCATGGATCAGATTTCCCTCTAATCTCAACACAGCAGATTGAAAGAGCATATATATATATTTATTCTAATCTAACTCTCATCTCATCATAGCAGCACAGATTAAAAAAAATCACTGGTATATGTTACCTCCGAGATGTGCAGTATGGTCAACGCCGCCGAGGATTGGTGCATGATGAAACTGGACGGTGCAGTTCTGATATTGCTCTGCTTCTTCAGTAAAGGTACCGTGTGATTGCACTTCTTCGCGTCGGCGGCGCAGCGTGCGTGGTGCTGCATCTCGGCATACTGCAAGGCTTCAATCGATCTCCAGATGATTGGTGTTGGTGGCGCATACATGGAGCAGATGGATATGGCCTGGCTGGCTGGAACGTATCTGGCCGACCTTCAGGTGCTGGCTTGCTTCTTCAACAGGTACAGCATAGCATCGCTAGTTTCTTCGTCATCAGCGGCAGCGCCTCGGCGTGGCTATGTGCAGCGCCTGTACGTGGGCGGACTTGCGGCGGCGTATCTAGGTATTCCTCCCGGCCCTCCTGGCGGCGGCAGCGTAGAAGTCTGTATTAGGTATTCGGCCCGCCATCCTCCCACGCGTGGTGCTTGGCTTCCTTTATATAGGCAGGGCAGGCCATGCGTAGCATGGGATAGGATCGATCAAATCGATCTCCTAAATTCCAGCACGAGATGATCACGTAGCCTCCAGGTTTTCAACTAACAAGGACCCTTTCTCTTTTATGCCCTCATGGCCTTATCAACGTGTACGAATCCACAAGTATTAACCATACTTTTATAATAAAAATATAATCAAGTTGCTTACGTGCAAAGAAAGCATGCCTCTTTAGAGCTCAAGATAGCTGATGGCAGATGGGCAAACTTATACTGTAATTAATAAATTGGGGCCCATTTGTCATAAGCTCAACCATTTTAAATATGTACATGGCCTTTGTAATATTTGCATGCACATATTTCTTCGTGCGTTAATTTTAACCTATCATTCCTCTTTTTTATAAAATATCATCGAACAAATGCCCCCCGCCGAGTCGAGTCTATGCGCGAAGCAGCAGAGAGTTGACTCGGGGAAGCTTTCATATATAAGAACATGGCTTAATCGAAGTATAGCCTTTTCTCATGCAGAGAATATTTCTCTTAGCTTATCGCTAATGCAGCCATATATTATACTATACTGCTAAAGTATTTGACGCAGCATACATTATTGATCTCCATGTCCAGTTGGAAACGGAGTCAGAAACCAACTCAGCCATATATTGTGAGTATTCCGTGTTCATGTCAGGAACCCACTTGAATCCGAGTGCATTGGGAGACAGGCTGCCGTCGTATAAGACCAATGCCCTGCCGTTGACTGATTAGCAGTTTAGCACCGTTAGTCGTAATTCATTTATGCTTTCGATCTGGCTTTGCAAATGAGTTGCAGATCGGCGGAGAATTATATCGATTTATTGAACTGATCGTATCCGACAGCCGCCCGGCGGCGTGACGCTGTTAGCCGGATAACGATATTCAGGTCAGGGCCAGATCCGATCCAGCATCTAGTGACTCAACCAGGTATTCTATTGCATCTTTTTTTTTATCATGAAGAGGCTGTCGAATTTCCCTCTGCAGTATACTGCAAGTACTTGCAATTTTTTGTAATCGCTGAGCATACAAATTTTCTTGTAGGGATGGGTCGCCCATTAAAGGAGCCTCGCAACACCAAACCAAATTATGGTGGAAAGAAATCTGGCAGCAATAATCCCAACCCTACTAATGCAGGCACCTCATCAGATACTAAGATGACTTCCAAACGGTCTCATGATGATTTTACCAAGGCCAATGTCGAAACTGATAGGCCACTAACCAAATTTAGCACTGCTAGAGGCAGCTCAGATCATGCCGTTGCAGCAAATTCAAGTCGACAACAGGATTCCTCATGCAGAGCAAGGCACACTAGTGCATCTCCTCAGGTACACATCATATGTATGCACGTATATTTTTTGTTTCATGCACCGTTCATATAAATGCATCTGAAAATTTCACTTCTCTCCTATTATTGTTCAGGGGAAAGGTGCTAGTAATACTGAACACACCTTCTACACGCTGTTTAGTGGCACTGCCCAATCAGCACCTAAGGAGAAAGGTGGAGAAATATATCTTTGGCGTGAAGATTTTGATTTCTTCAAGGATGCGGAACCAGAACCGCCTCCACGTAGCAGAACAGATACTATAGAAGGTCTCGAGCCAGAAAATTTAGATGATTTTATGACTCAAGTTGCTGACTGTCTCGGCCTCAGACGTGGCTTGAAACTTATTCTAGAGCCCGAATATGTGGTCATGGGGAGAGAGGAGAAATTGTACTCTCGGTGCCGGGTACCAACTCCTCCTAAATATTTATCAGTAAAGCATGATGATATTCCCTTTGGTCTATGGAAACAACCAAGGAAAAATCCCATACAAGATTGTATTGGCACTGCGGCTGCTCTCCGACCCATATGGGATTGTGCCGAAAGCTCTCGGCAAGTGCCAGAACAAACCTCCACGCTAGCTCAAAAATTCATCAGCGAACCCTCAACCCAATGGTCGAGTAATAATCATCTGCAACTTCGCCTTGATGTCAAGGTTTGTAGAAAAATGCTTATCTGGGCACGCATGATGTTGGTGAACAAGGAAGACAGGGAGATTCTAAAGAGAACTGGAATTTTTCGAGGCGTGCTAGCCTCAATCTACCAATGTCGTTGTGAACCAGCATTAGTGGCTGCTTTTCTAACATATTGGAATGTTGACGGGCACACCCTGCTGACTAGCCGAGGAGAGATGGGATACCCACTGCATACAATTTCTGATGCTATGGGCATTCCCTTTACAGGTCGCATATATGAAGAATTCATCCCACTTTCCTGTGTTGTTCGCGGTCATGTGAGGACTCTTCAAGCTATTTATGCTAGCTTGTGCCCAGCGGTATTAAAACCAACAACAGGATTAGTGACTATCTTTGATTGGACAGACCACTTTTTTGATGATCAAGCTAATTTTTTCATGAAAAGCTCATCACTAGATGGTTTTGCAGACCCTGGAGATCCATTACTGCTCAAGCAAGGATTCCGAGTTGAAATTCAAGGTGACCAACCCAATGCGATTTTGGGTGACCAAGTATTGCGTTACCGTGTCAGATATCCTCTGGTGGTATATCGTGCAGCATTTATAGCAGCTTGGCTTTGCACTTACTGTGTTCCTATTGAGGCCGGGCATTATATTCGGCCTGAAGTATTCCATATGGCAGTAAAAATTGCAGAAGGTGGTCGTCGAGCTATTGGTGTAGCGAGCATGGCCTTCTTATATCATACACTTGATGATGTTCATAACAGCATCATTAGTGGCACTAAATCAGCAAATGAATGTTCTTTATTTGTTCCAGGGCACTTTATCATGGGATGATTTGCTTCTTTTTGGAAAGAAATTCTACCATCAAACTCTTTGACGTGCCCAATTCAGTTTGCACCTTTTATTATAGACTTCACAGGTATCGAGCAGATTGGGCTAGCTGAAGCACATCACCTCTTTTTGGATTTGAATAATTCTGGGGAAGGGTTGCGTGCACTTGATTTTCTGGGACGATCCTCATTGCGTTTTCCTAAGGATGACAGGGCGGTGTATATTCGTGATGGCCGTATTGGCTATCGGGGTGTCCCCTTTGCCATATCAATTTCTGCCATGGAGCTATTTATAAGTTGTGGCATTGGTGGCGTCACCCATAGACGAGGCGAGCATTTTGACAACTTGGTGTACTGTCCTCATCGGTTTGCCCGTATCTTTAACTGTGATCAGCTTATCCCACAATTCAATTCTCGTGCGAATGATGGTACAACGAACAGCTTGGATTTTTCAAAGTTATAACCCCAATAATAGAGAGGAATCACTCCAAATTCTATTACGGCGCCATATTTCTCATTTTCGTCGACTGGAAGGTCACGCTTTCTTTGCCCAACCACTAAACCGTGGAACCAGGTGCTCAATTCATTATATCTCTTGGTATAATAAAGCATTTGGATTCCTCCAACAGCTTGATATATTTTACGGTAAGCATCATCAAAAGGCACAGGACAACACAACTGCTGATGCAAGAGGTGACATGCTTACTATCTTGAATGAAATTGCTACTCATCATTCTTCTTTGATTAATACTCTTATTATTCTAACATGCTGCTGTTTTTTTTTTTTTTATAGTGGAGAGGAGCATCCGTAAAGCTCCTGTCGCCTTGGACAAAATAAGGAGGAAAGACCTTTTACCAGCTGTTGTTGAGGAGAAAGCAAAGGACCCTCCATCTCAAACATGTACTGATGCTGAGGAGAAAACAGAGGAGGAACCTTCATATGAAGCACGTGCTGCTGCTGAACAGAAAACAGAGGATGGTCATCTAGCCGAGACACCGGAAGGACAAAATATTATAGTGGCATGCCTGACTGCAGCTAATGCTCCTCCACTTGCACCACAACAGAAGAGGAAAGACTCCGTCACCGTCATTCCAGCGACCTCGCCGTCTCATACAATTTCAACAGAAACTCAAGCTTCATTGGTGTCTCTGCCCCCCAGACCAATCATTGGCCCCAGCAGCTCTTAACACGAGTGTGCAAAAAATTTTGTCTCCGGCACCACAAGCAGATCATCCATCAGAGAAAAACACTGCTAGGAGCTCTCAGCAAAAATCTAATGTGGCTTTAGGACAAGGCCTTGCCCAGCCAGCACAAGCAGCGGTTACTGCATTAACGTCGGAGGCGTCCACCATATTTCAATCTGGGTCAAGGTACGCAGAAGATGCAGACGTCAATATACCAAAGAGAAAGCTCAAGCACATCGGTGGTGGGATCAATCCTAATCCCAAGAAGAAGAAGAATAATCCAGGTAATAACCTCATGTTTCACGGTCACCACGTGTACTCTTTCTTTCTTCCTCCTCTTTTTATTTTTTTGAATCTTCCTGATTCATCTTCTTTTTAGTTGAACTCGATGAACCAGAATTACTTGCAGCTAAATCTGAAAAGCTTTGGGCTAGTATTAAGGAGACAACCAATAATATTTTGTGTCAGTCGAGCCCTAATAAAGATATCCAGGGCCAGGACCAAAGTGATGCGTTTGATGCTTCCGAGCCGGTCTTTTTGCCTAACTTCACAGATGACGATGACTTGTCGCGCTGTGTTGATTATGTACGTTTCGACCTTCAAATTTTCCAAAACATGATCAACCAGCGTCCTTTTGACAAGGACAAAGTACTTTTGAAGATAGAAGCAAACATGAAGTGGTGGGAAAAATTGTTCCAGTCACCTCCTCCTGAAATAAAGCGACTAATGGACGGTTTTCGAGCTTTAAAGGAAGCTCTCACCACCGATCCTCAATCTCTGGCTGCTTCAAAGCGAGCTCAAGTTAATGACAGAACTACCACAATCAAGGGGGCTCAAGATACCGTAACAGCAGCCTATGCGTCCATGACGGAGATTAGTGATTGCTTAGAAGAACAAATTGAATCTCGTGAACTCCGGATGGAACAACACTTGTCTCTGGTTCTGGAATTAAAGTCCCAGCTTCAGCAGCTACGCTCCCAGCTCAAACTAGCTGAAGAGGCTCTTACTCAAGAGAGCCGTCTGAAAGATCGGGCAACCCAGTGCCTAAAGGATCATCAGAAAAGATTGAAAGAGGCAAATGATTTGCATTCTCAGCTGGAGCAGATGTCCAAGCAGGAACATCAACAAGTCGAACAAGCGAGTGCTCGCTTAACTGATCAGGATAGCACAGGCCTCACAACACGTGCACAGTCTTTACTTCAATTTTTCATGGCATGCTCCTCCAAGCCGTAGGCAGCTATCTGCCTCCTTTTTTATATACTTCTGTAAACTATTCGGAGTCTGCTAGTAATACTTGGGTTATATTCTGTATCTTCTTCCGCAATATATATCTCTTATACTGTAAGCCGAGCTAAAGTATGCGAAACCAAAGCAGAATACATGTTGTAGGTCTCACGATGATAATGTATATGATTGTGAAGTCAATTAAACCTCACAAAAAAAAGACCATAGCATATTGTATACCAGGTGTGGTGAAAAACCATACCACCACCTGGGTATAGTAATAAAACGATAGAATACGGTGAAACATCCATGCCATATCTTGATAATGATAAAAGAACATTATTCTCATCGGGAACCAAGTGATTTGGTGTCGACCAATGGAATGCTGTATTTTGAAAAGATTTTATCAAGACTGATGTGACCATTCTAATATTATGGTGCTAGCCATCTATCTTGAAGGCTTTCGCAGCTCCACAATCACCGCGTTGGCTTGCTTCACTGCTCCCCAAATAATTAGCATGCATCCGAAAATCCATAGATGATGCGCGATAATATGATTTGACTGTACTTGCTTAACAACATCGAGTTGTCAAGGCAAAAAAAAAAAATCTTTGTGAGGGCATGAAGTTGCCCCATGTCTGATCAAGTCAAAGCGAAAGAACATGCTAGTCCTTGATCTGATTTGTAGATAAATTCCACTGCAACAACTAGAATGTCGTCATGCAGTCCAACAAAGAGTAGAGTCACGACTGAAGCGCAGGAACATGCCAGTCCTCGATCTAACTTGTAGATAAATTCACTGCAACAAGTAGAATGTCATGGTGCAGTCCAGCACAGAGTAGAGTAACGATTGTAGCACAAGAACATGCCACAGTTCGAAAGGATTATGTTGACGACCATCTTGACTGTATCGGTATCATGGTGCTACTAATAAATTTAGTTGAACGATGCCAATCTGAGCCAATGGAGATGTATTGAGAGAGTATATCAGGTCAAGGGGGTCTTATGACCTGTCCGAAATCATTTGATGCGATCATGCCAGCCAGTAGAGTTGACACGTCTCATAGTTCTAGTTGCTCTTTACAGCTTCTAAATTCCAGTTGATATTCATATGACCATTACAGGCATATTGGTGCCCAGATGATTAAACAAAGGATAATTATTTTGCGAGGGTTCTGCACCCATTTTACACCAGCAGTCACATGGGACTCTCGTTTTATCAAACCCAATGGTACTGAAGAGAGAGAAGTTCTTATGATTCTTCTCAAAAAGAAATTGAGAGAAGCAACATTGATTTTTTTTTTTTTGCCATGCTATAGCCGGAGGTGGAGCTGTCGGAGGCATGTTTCACATAGGCTGATAATATTCCAACATGATTGCCGCCTCATAGCTAAGCTTTCTCGTGATAATAGTGTCAAAAGGTTAACACTTCGTTAGGACCTCTCGGAGTCAGCGGAACTCATCCCAAGCCGTCATGTAGTTATGTGCTTCACGTCTTCTACTTTCATCCAATGGGGAATGTAGGACACGGCTGACATTTTGGAGTAGGTTCATTGGGACAAACGGCTAAGGCAATTTTTCTTTGCCAATATTTTTGCCGAGGATGGTGAATAGCTACCCCCTCCTTCACATTGCTTTGATTGGAAACTTGATTCTCTCCTTTGATTTCCTAGAGATTCACGATGCAGGGTCACTTCTTTGGCAATCCCTTGTTTTGGCTTCATCGTGCTTGATTCTTGAAATTTATCTTCATTGAATTCGGAGGTAACTCTTCACCTTTGTGTGACTAAATTTCCTCGCAGGCTTTTATTTTCTTTTGGCCCTGGTTTTCGCCTCTGAGGGTGGCATGCGGCTTCACACTTCACAACGACTTCTGTCGAGTTAGGTAGCCCTTTCTTTTTTCGAAAGCACGGCAAGAGAATTGCCGTGGCTAAAATTTATTAGATATGGAAGAGAGAAACACACTTACAAAAGAAAACGAAACAAACTCAATGCAAAACAAACTCAAGGCAAACACGCTAACACACTCAGCAGCTACTAGCTAACAACCTTGCGTTGCTCGCTGTGAGGACACATCTTCTTTGACGAGAAAGGCAACTGCCGACACTGTCTTCTCCAAATTCTGAAAAGTTCTTCTATTCCTCTCTTTCCAAATCTCCCACCAAAAATAGATCGTGAGACCGTCAAAACCTCTACGCTCTTGCTTCGCAACTTTTAGTCGAATCTTTATCCACCATTTGTACAATGATCCATGTCGGTCCACAGCTTGGAGGGCATTGCGGTTGAACCAAAGGAGTAAGAGGTCCCAAACTTCATTGGTGAACACGCAGTCCTTAAAAAGATGATCAATATTTTCCGGTTCTTGCTTACACAGCTTGCAAATAGGGTCATGCAGCCAACCCCGGCGCAACAAATTGTTTGCCGTGAGAATTTTTCTGTGCAGTAATGTCCATGCAAAGAAACGACATTTAGGTTCTGTCTTTGCCTTCCAAATAGGCAGGAGCCTGAGCCTGGGCATACTGCCGTGGAACTGTGCGAGGTAAGCGCTCTTGGTGGTGTACTCGCCATCCGGTGTCCATCTCCATCTAATTTCGTCCTCCCTAGTAGTATCCATAGTCACCTCACTAATAGCCTCCCAAAGTACCACAAACTCTTTAATCTCCGTCGAGGACTCCACAGGCTGCACATGCGAAATCCATTTATTTCTCTCGATGGCCTTACTAACTGTGACCTTTTTCCTAATGGTCTTCTCAAAAAGAGAAGGGGCTAAAGAACGAGCCGAGGAGCCATTAATCCAGTTGGAGTACCAAAAGGACGCCGCCTCTCTGTTTCCAACCGATACCAAAGTCGAAGCATGAAACAGGTCTCTATCAACACTTGTACATGGAACGTCCAGTCCCACCCAGGCGCGTTCTTTGTTCTTCCACTGAAACCACAACCACCGCAAACGAAGAGCCCGTGCAAACCGCTCCAGGTCAAGAATGCCTAGGCCACCAAGAGATTTAGGCCTTGCTGTGGTGTTCCAGTTAATTAGACATAGCCCTCCACAAGTGTTTTCCGGCTCGTCCCCTTTCCAAAGGAAACTGCGGCGTAACTTGTCGATTTGTTTGATCAAGTATTTTTGTGCCGGGAAGACTTTGAGATGGTAAATTGGCTGTGAGGAGAGCGTTGTTTTGACTAGAGTTTCACGCCCCGCTTTAGACAGCAACTTCCCTTTCCATCTAGGTAGCCTGTCCCGAATCTTATCAATAAGAGGCTGCACATCAATCCTGCGAAGTTTTCTAATGTGAAGGGGGAGGCCAAGGTATTTTCCTGGGAAAGTGGCAATTCTTCCAGGGAAGACTTGAATTAAGGACTCTGCCACTCTCGGCTGGCACCTGATGGGGTAAATTTCTGTCTTTGCCAAATTAAATTTAAGGCCAGAGCAAGCACTGAATGCTTGTAAAAGCCCATGTAAGGCTTGTAGGTCGGAAGCTTCCGGATTAACAAAAATTCCAGCATCGTCGGCGTAGAGAGAGCAGTGAAGTGAGGCTGGTCGTGGAAGGACAGGCTTGAGAAATTTTGACTTCACAGCTTTCTCAATTATCTTTTGCAGCGGATCAATAGCCAAAATAAAGAGCATTGGCGAGAGTGGATCCCCTTGCCTAAGTCCCCTCAGGTGTTGAATCTTTCTAGTCAATCTTCCATTGATAAAAATCCGCGAGGACGATGAGGCAAGAATTAGTGAGATCCAGTTCCTCCACCTCTGGCCAAAGCCTAGTGCCTTAAGCACCTCAAGTAAAAAAACCCAGTTAACAGTGTCAAAAGCTTTGGAGATGTCGAGCTTGATGAAAAACGCTGGTTTCTTTTGTTTGTGGAGTTTTTGTATGACCTGCTGCACGTAAATAAAATTATCATGGATGCATCTCTTCTTTATGAAGGCATTTTGGGAGTGTGACACAAGGGTCCCAAGTCTTGGCGCAAGACGCTCAGCTAGGATTTTTGTTATGATTTTTGCTAAGCTGTTAATCAGGCTTATTGGACGGAAGTCCGTTAATTGAGCTGCACCTTCTTTTTTGGGGAGCAGGACGATGTTAGCTTCATTGGCCAGATGAAGCTTATTGGTCCTGAGATCATGAAAACCATGGAGAGCCTCCACCAAGTCAGATCTGATAATGTTCCAGCATTTCTTATAGAACAGACCGATGAATCCATCCGGTCCTGGTGCTCTATGAGAAGGAGAGAGGGCAAGGACTGACTTAATTTCAGGTCCAGAGAAAGGCGCTTCCAACTCTGTGAGATCAGCCTCTGAATATCCTAACGTCGACCAGTCCAAGGTCAGCTCTCTGGTGGAAGGTGACCCAAGGAGTGAGTTAAAGAAATTAAAGGCGGCCTCTTCCTTATCTTTCTGTGAGAGGGCAGGACCATTATCTGTTTGTATTTCTTTGATGAATTTCTTTTTCCGTCGGAAGTTTGCATGAAGATGGAAGAAACGGGTATTTGTATCTCCGCTTCGGATCCATTTTATTCTTGAGTGTTGCTTAGCTCGAGATTTTTGTAGCACTGCAAGACCCAACGATTTTGCTTTAAGGGAGCGCATAAATTCTAGCTCATCTGGTGTTAGGCCACGAATTTCCTGTGCTCTTTCAAGATGGAGGAGAGTGACTTGCACAATAGCCAACTGCAGTTGCAGGTTGCCCACTTGAGTTCGCTTCCAAATTTTTAAATCAAGAGCAAGTCTACGCATTTTGACATGCAACTTTAGAATTGCGTCCCTAGTATTTACTGGCTGGCCCCAAGATTCTTCCACTAGTTCCTCAAACCCCGGCAATGAAGTCCAGAATGCCTCGAAACGGAATCCCTTGTAAAATTCAAAATGAACGTTACCTTCGAGAAATAAAGGAGCATGATCAGACCCAAGGGAAGCAATTGCTTGCAGATCGGCATTTGGGAACATTGCTAGCCATTCCACTGAAACAAAACAGTGATCGATTTTGGACATGGTAGGTGAGTCTTGCCCATTACTCCAAGTGAAGCGCCTACCATTCAGAGCCAGCTCCTGTAATTGTAGATCATCTAGTACCCTTGTGAAGCGTTGGATCATACGCAAATTTATCCTGTCGTTGTTTTTATCTTGTGCGGAGCAAATGAGATTAAAGTCTCCTAGCACCAACCACGCTGGCAATGCAATGGATTTTATAGAGGTTAACTCTGAAAGGAATTCAATTTTGTCTTGGTCTCCTTGCGGTCCGTACACTCCTGTAATTGTCCATGGCTCGCCTTCAGCCAGCAATTGAAAATTTGCTGAGATCGTGTTGGTTGTGAGGTGCAGAGACTGAAAACTAAAGAAATGGTCAGAAGCCGCAAGAAGAATCCCTCCAGATGACCCAACTGCCGGTAGCGACACAAACTGGCTGCACAATTAGGTCCGAGCACCTCATTTAAAAGGGTAGGGGTCCAAACAGATATCTTAGTTTCTTGGAGACAGACGATGGTTGCCCCAGAAGAAGCAATCAGGTTACGAACGCTTGCTCTTTTTGCCGACCTATTAAGGCCTCGGACGTTCCAACAAAGAATTTTGCAATCAGAACTTGTCATTAAGGACTGACGGACAACTACTGATAAATAAACAACCGTGCCACGTAGAACCTGAGCGGCTCCACACAGCCCTTTCATACTCTTGTCCCTATAGTTTTCCCTAGAGGCTTGGCATTCCCCTTAAATTGGATGAAAGCAAAAAGATGTGATGAACCCACAACTTGCAGAGTCGGCATGGGTCAAATTGAGCCACCCACTTGATCCTTTGTTGGTGTAAACCACGTGCTTGTGTTGAGATCACTTCGCTACAAGCTAGATCAGTCAGTATATTGCCAGCTTTTGGGAAACATCACTAGGGACAGTCCACCGATAGGCATGGTGTACGACAGAATTATTGGGAGCAGTCTGGTAGTTGAGCTCCCTCAACTAATTTTTTGCAGTATACATGTTTTTTTTCTTGAGGAAGGAAATTTTTTTTTTTGGAACTTGTTGTGGCAACAATGTGGCATATGATGGGCATCTTGGTGATCTTGATAAAGTGAATTGCTCCCCATTGACATCGCTTGATATTGGCATGGAATCTTGATTGGGCTCAGGTATTTCTTATTGGACACTGAAGCAGCCAGAATGTTTGCGTAGAAACAAAAACATAAATGCCCGCAAACAGGAGCATTCCCAAGATGTTAATGGCAACCTCGCTGAGATCATGCTATGGATCAGGAGTCAATGGCATTCAGCACCATGTAACCAATGGCAAGTCTTGGGCATCAACATTGTAGCATTTTTAAAACATAGGAGAGCGAGCACCAGCAGCAATGCTGCTAGCAAGAGACAGACAACCCAACAGTAACACCATTGGTTGGACAAATTGAGCGACTAGCAGCTTCTTGGTTCAAGTGAGGCCGCTTCCTAATTTGTTGAGCACCTCAAATGCTCCTATCTGGTTGTTCAAACAGCTCCAGAAAAATAGAGGTGTTGCACAACAATGAAATTTTCATAGCATCTTGCAAGAGGAGGAAGTGTGGGAGGATCTTGCTTGCTCCCACTTCTGCTTATCATGCCATCAACGGGCTATGAGTCTTATTCTGTGGCAGCTTGGCCATATAAATATTGTCTTGATTTTTTTATAGAGTGACCTACTAATTGGGAGAACATCACGATGACATTCTCTTGTATGATGAGTTAAAAAAAATCTTGCTTGACGTAAGGTGGAACCAACTTTTGGTTACTATATTGTACATGTCAAATACAGGCATTCATGCCCCAAGTGTTATCACAAGTAGAGATTGGCATATCTCAATAGTGGCTTGTTTGCTAAGTCGTGGAGGACACCATTGTATCAGGGTAGAGTAATGGCGTGGTCCTCCCAGTGCCTCCCTTGAATTGATTTTTTTTTTTGTGCGATTTTCAGCTCCAAGCACAGGAGCTGGGGCTCGCCTTGGCTTGTGAGGTGAACGCGGGAGGAATCTTCTCATGGCGTCAGTAGCCATTTGCCATCAGATAGTTATCATCGTAGTGCCTGTTATAGCATGTTGAGACGACTTAGGTGCATGGTCATACCAACCAAGGCCCTGGAATCTAGGCCCGCCCCCGCTTGTACATATGATTCTGCCCCCTGTGTGTAACAGTTTTTGGAGGAAACCAGATCGTCATGCCCCCAGCATGGGTGTAACGACTTGGAGGGAGCCAGTGCCCCCTGTGTGTAACGATTTGAAGGGAAACAATCGAATTGCCCCCAGCATGTGTGTTCCGTTGATGGTCGTCGAGCTGTGTGTAGCTCCATCTCCATCTGATCTTGTACTTGTAGTTGCAGAAATTATTGCTGGGGCTAGTTGGATTGAGAGGAGTTGGCATCTCATCAAGCGCCTCCTTGAATTCAACTTCATCAGGTTGCGCAGTCTTTGGAGGATCAGTGTTGACAGGATAAGAGTGCTGAGCAGCTTGTGGCGGCTCCAGCTTCTTCAATAATTTAGAAGCTCTTCAAACAGAAGCTCTGCGTGAGGTGCGCGGCTATGCGCGCGATCTCTTTTTTTTTTTTTACGTAACACATATTCAGCGAGATTTTACACCGCTGTGGACAGGTACGTATCAAGTTACATCAGGACTAGATCTGAAGGGAACTTTGTGGATTTCTCCATGTGAGAGTATATATAGTATACAACTACGCACATTTTCCCTTCAACGTGACGTGCAGGCTCAATTTTGACGTCATCTTCCTTTGCAATAGAAGAATCACAGGATTTAAACCACGCAAATTCTCTTGCAATGCACAGAAGGCTTTTCTTGGCGCCTTAAATGTTCAGCTAACAACGGTATTGTCACGGCCAACAAAGTAGCTCAGACTTGTATTTTCTTGACTTGTATTTTCCCATCGTAGAGTAAGCAGCCAAGAATTCATGTGGCCGGAATATTTTTCGCATGGAAAGACCATCAGCCGTTAATTATATAAGTCCTGCAGCTACTTGCTGCCTTCCCGTATCATTCAGAATGAGTGGTTCGGTGAGAAACTCTTCATCTTTGTAAGCAAAGCGTTGTAAAATTCTTGAACCATAGCATGAGTGGACGATGATAATTATCATGACGACCATTGGAGCGCAGCAAAGATGGGAGGAGAATCAGGTCCCACCGGGCGTGCCATTTTGTTTTCGATGAAAACAAACAAAAAAATATGTAGCGAAGACGTGAAAATAGTAAATATGCACACATGACCACACATATCCGAGAACCATATATTTCATTAATTTTTTCCTGAATTTACAAAATACATGATCATCGAGACTAAGTCTTCGCTTGTCTTCAGCATCATGCTTAAGAAGAGGTCTGACTGTATAGAGATTGCGTAGTTCGCTGATTCCCGGGGCCTGTAAATTGGGCGCAACCGGTTAATTACATCCACAGAGAGTCTGCGGAAAACCTCCGATTAAGCTGCGCTTCTAATGGTCGTCGTCAAATAAATCATCTGCTCATCGTCCATATGCAATATATGGTGGGTGGAACCGGCTTTATGTCGCCGAAACGCGGTCAAATCTATCCATCGCCACGTAAGTAAACGGAATAAATTGTTGATAAAGGGGTGTGACTTTCGCCTCGTCGGTGCCCAGTCATGCATGCCCGGCTTCATCAAAAATGGATATTAAGTGTTGCTTTTGCCTCGTCGGTGTCCAGCAACGATGTATCTGATCCCGTTGTTTGGGACGTGTCGGTGGAGTAGTGACCCGGCCTCGTCAGCACTTGGCCCGATATTTGTCTAGCCTTGTCGGCACTAGATGTGTTGGAGTAAAAATATGTAGACCGCAAATTGCGGAAACACATGAACGATGCTTGTAGGATGAATAATTTTATGACGGCCTTTCGGCTTGCAGAATAATTGAAGACTTAGTCAATAAAATAGCAATAATCAAATTGCTCTTCTATATATTTCCATGACACAAATATATGTGTAGTGCTGTAGCAGGTACTTGTTTAGCTTCATGGAGCTTTATATTGTTTATAACCATGGCTTCAAAATGTTTTAAGCACTGACGGTTGATAGTGAACTGAAGCTGGACATGGTCAACATGTGGCACTTGCTTCAACTCATGCTCGTAAAATACGTGCAGCTTGAACACGTGTGCAAAAATTGTGAGGCTAGCCACCATTAGGTGCTTTTGCTACCTCAATCAACCAATATAATGATAGGCCACCATAGTAGTCGTGAAAACAGCTGCCATTGCTATCGAAATGTGTTGTTAGCGTACCACCATTGTAATAGCCGCCGCCAAGCGCTTCGCTATCGGAAATTGTCAGTAATGATGCCGCCATAGGAGAGAACTTTGACATCAATTAGGAGAACATAATGCTGACGCGGCGTGCAACATGATCGAGGTCGTAGATAGGAGCACGATCGATGAAACTTAGACAGTCTTTAGCGTTGATGCTGCCGGCTTGATGATGTAGTTCTGTCGTTGTTGAGCAGTAACAACGCTGGCCTTCAAGTGTTGGCTCGCTTCTTCAACAGATATAACATGGCTTTTTCGTCATCGGCGGCGGCCGGCAGCATCTCGGCGCAGCCACCAGCAAGCACCAATCATCTGCAGGTCGAAGCTTGCGGTACGCCGCGCCGAGATGCTGCCGGCCGCCGCCAATGACGAAAAAGACATGTTATATCTGTTGAAGAAGCGAGCCAACACTTGAAGGCCAGCGTTGTTACTGCTCAACAACGACAGAACTACATCATCAAGCCGGCAGCATCAACGCTACAGACTGTCTAAGTTTCATCGAGCGTGCTCCTATCTACGACCTCGATCATGTTGCACGCCACGTCAGCATTATGTTCTCCTAATTGATGTCAAAGCTCTCTCCTATGGCGGCATCATTACTGACAATTTCCGATAGCGAAGCGCTTAGCGGCGGCTATTACAATGGTGGTACGCTAACAAGACATTTCGATAGCAATGGCAGCTGTTTTCACGACTACTATGGTGGCCTATCATTATATTGGTTGATCGAGGTAGCAAAAGCACCTAATGGTGGCTAGCCTCACAATTTTTGCACACGTGTTCAAGCTGCACGTATTTTACGAGCATGAGTTGAAGCAAGTGCCACATGTTGACCATGTCCAGCTTTCAGTTCACTATCAACCGTCAGTGCTTAAAACATTTTGAAGCCATGGTTATAAACAATATAATGCTCCATGAAGCTAAACAAGTACCTGCTACAGCACTACACATATATTTGTGTCATGCAAATATATAGAAGAGCAATTTGATTATTGCTATTTTATTGACTAAGTCTTCAATTATTCTGCAAGCCGAAAGGCCGTCATAAAATTATTCATCCTACAAGCATCGTTCATGTGTTTCCGCAATTTGCGGTCTACATATTTTTACTCCAACACATCTAGTGCCGACAAGGCTAGACAAATATCGGGCCAAGTGCTGACGAGGCCGGGTCACTACTCCACCGACACGTCCCAAACAACGGGATCGGATACATCGTTGCTGGGCACCGACGAGGCAAAAGCAACACTTAACATCCATTTTTGATGAAGCTGGGCATGCATGACTGGGCACCGACGAGGCGAAAGTCACACCCCTTTATCAACAATTTATTCCGTTTACTTACGTGGCGATGGATAGATTTGACCGCGTTTCGGCGACATAAAGCCGGTTCCACCCACCATATATTGCATATGGACGATGAGCAGATGATTTATTTGACGACGACCATTAGAAGCGCAGCAAATCGGAGGTTTTCCGCAGGTGGATGTAATTAACCGGTTGCGCCCAATTTACAGGCCCCGGGAATCAGCGAACTATGCAATCTCTATACAGTCAGACCTCTCCTTAAGCATGATGCTGAAGACAAGCGAAGACTTAGTCTCGATGATCATGTATTTTGTAAATTCAGGAAAGAATTAATGAAATATATGGTTCTCGGATATGTGTGCTCATGTGTGCATATTTACTATTTTCATGTCTTCGCTACATATTTTTTGTTTGTTTTCATCGAAAACAGCTTATCAGATTTTACTCCGCAAGCGCACGGAGATTTGCTATAGCTTTTTCACACAGAGTATACCGAGTATCGTAAAAATCCACGGGGAAGCAAGGGCGAATAGGTGCAATGACATGTCAAACTTTCAAACGGTACTATTACTTCGATAAAACACCAGCTAATCTTACAACGGGGGTAAGATAACAAGGACCGTTGGATCCACCGCCTCTCTTGATCTTGTGGCTCATCTTCACTCCATAGGTTGGTTGCATGGCGGTTGTGGCGGTTATGCATGTGTTTCTTTCTCAACCATTGATCTTCACTTGTGTTTCTTCCATAGCCACAGGATTGAAGTGCCAAAGATTGATGACTTCACCAATCCAAGTGCTACATCGGTGATGTGGCAAGCCTTTCGGTACTTTGCATGTTGCATTCGTGGCTTACACCTTGGAGTTGTGTTGACACTTCATTCTTGTGCATGCAGGTCAAAGATGGGTCAGTTTGGCCACTTTGTCAGGCCGGGCGGCTCGGGGTTGGAGTCGGGCGGCCTAGCCCATTTGCCAGTGTTGTGACTTAGCCAAATTTCTCATGTTTTCAGCTGATCTTGTGCCTGCAATCAAATATTCAACATAACTTGTGGAACTATGTTGAGAGCTAATGGACCGGCCTCATTGCTCTCCTGGTGTGATGAGTGATTGTCAACGAGCTCAAGCCCTCCGATGGACTGAAGGCCCTCCGATGGACTGGAGGTAGAGGATGATGAAGACCTCGATGGATGAGGCAAAAGCCCTCCGAGTGGACTGGAGGCAAGTCTCGGCGTTGGTCGGCCATGGAAGCTCGGTACACAGAGGGGCGGTTCGGAAACGGTGGTGTAAGCCCTCTGATGGACCGCGAGGCGACTCCGATGGACTGGAGAAGCCGGGTGCCACCGTGGTGCTCCAACCCGAGTGCATGGCACGAAGACGTGCAAGGGAGGCTTTGGCGACTTCGGCTCAAAACTGCCACCCAAGTTCAAATGACTTGGTGGGTTGGGCTCTGACTCGCCAAGATAGAAGATTGGGCCAAAACACGGCCTAGGAAGCCTGGAGAATAAAGTTTTCCGGTTTCTGACTTCAAAACCGAGAGAAGCTTTCAGACTACTGGCTACGTGGCATACATCCAAACGAGGCGTGGAGAAGAAGATGATCAAAGCGTCATCGTAGTCGTCCGATTGTATCATTTTCATTTCAGCCCCTTCCGGGCATTCTAGAGTAAGGGTCTTAGTGTTAAATGGTGTCGTTAGGCCTAGGGTATAAATAGCCATGTGGCTGGTCATCTAAGTGACTCTTCCACTATTAGAAAACCCTAGGCTTAGTTTCTATACAGCCAAGTGCCAAAGAGAGAAAGGAGAGCTTTAGGCTAGGATTTGAGTCCCCTAGCTAGGGTTCTTCACATCAAGAGGGAGGATGAAGGGTGGTAGGCTGTAGAAACTTTTGTATCCACTCAATTTCATGATTAATCCAGCAATATTCCTCTGAAATTGGAGTGCTTGTGTGCTGCCCTTTCTCTTCCCCCTTTTAGTTTGGTTTTTGGATGAAACTTAAAGGCTTTTGGTGATTTGTGTTTGCCTACGAGTTAATCCTCTTCTTTTGGTGTTTTGGACTTGCAAGGACGTGAAGATTATGACCTAGTTCATCTCAAACCAGCAGGTTTGCAACGAGCAAGTCGAATTTGAGTTTTCCCATTTTCTTGCCCAAAGCTTGCCTCTACACGAGATCTGAAATTCCCTCTAATCCCTTGATCTTTTTCCATGGATCTTTTGGGAATAGCTTTGGAATAGTGCTCAGATAGCCTGAGTCAATTTTCGTGAAGATTGGACAAGATTTGGATGGGTTTTAGGTTTGGGAACTCAAGTTACAGGGTTTTACCGAACTATCCGGTGCAACTACCGGACTATCCGGTCCTTCACCGGACAGTCCGACGGCGTGCACCGGACTATCCGGCTCCAGCCCTCGTCCCAGCCTCCACCGGACTATCCAGTGCTGATCACCGGACTATCCGGTCTCCACCGGATTATCCGGTGAAGCGCACCGGACTGTCCGACAGTGCCTGGGAGGTGTTGTGTAGCTTTTCTCGTTGGAGTTTTTGCTGTCCGGTTCTTTGCTTTGACCTCGCTTTTAGTGTTCCTTGTTGCTGCCCATACTCTTAACTTGTTGTGAACCAGTGAGTGCATTCAGGTGCGTTAAGTGGCGGGCAAGACGCTAGTGTGTGAGTCGTTGTTTCACTTGACTTGCGATTTCGTAATCGTTGAGTCTTGTGCTTCCCCTCGCTTGGTGTGTTCCCGTTCAGTGGGCGACACCAAGTGCTTGCTAGACACGTTTCCTTTCAGTTGACGGTGTCTAGCGTTTGTTGTGTGTAGTGTGTTAGTTTGCACTAGGGGGTTGTGAGTTTGAGTTTTTAAGTGCTCCTATTCAACGCCCCTCTAGTTGCACGTCTCGGTCCTGCAAGTGGTATCAGAGCCGGTTAGGTTTCCCATACCTTAACCGGTGAAGAAACCATAGCGACTATGACTTACTCTGGGAAGATTCCCATCCTTGACTCTGATGGCTATCCCTACTGGAAGGGTAGCACGGAGACGTTTTTTGTTAGCCAGAGTCAGGATATATGGGATACTACTCAGAGTACGACTTTTGTGGTGCTTCCAGTCGCTGAGCGTACTACGCCTGATATCGTGGCTCAGCATGAGGCGAATGCCAAGGCTGTTAACTTTCTCTTTTTCGGGCTTGGTCCCATGGATTATGAGAGAGTGAGTCACCTCAAGACGGCACGTGAGATATGGTCACTGCTTAGTGCACACCATGAGGGTACCGCGACCATTAAGGCTAGGCTCGTGGAGACTTACCGGCGCGAATATGAGAATTTCGTCCAGAAGCCGGGAGAGTCAGTAGACGACTTGTTTGGTCGCTTTCAATCGATCATTAACAAGTTGCATGTCAACTCTGCCCGCACTGAGCTCCCATACACCGATCATCAGCAGGCTGTCAAATTGTTGTATGCTTTGGATAGAAAAGTATGGGAGATCAAGGTGAACTCAATCTTTGAATCGGCAGGGTATGATACTATAGGATTAGAGGCGCTCTATAGTAAGCTCAAGGCCACACAATTAGATTAAAAGATGAGGGATTCCCTCACTTGTACAGGTTCCAAGAGTCTAGCCTTGGCTACCCCCTCTAGTGAGTCTGCTACTAACCCCTTGTTACACAACTTCTCATTTTCTGCTTTGATGTCTGTTACAGAGGAGCAGTTGGTGATGCTTGGGGATGATGAGCTTTGTCTGGTGTCTAGTCGCTTTCAGCGCGCCTATGACAACCAGATGAGCAAGAAGAGGGGAGAGAGGCCCAAGTGCTTCGAGTGCAGAAAGGTCGGCCATTTCATCGCTGAATGCCCCAACAAGAACGACTACTACAAGAAGGGCAAGAGCTACTCCCACGACTCTGACAAGTACCACTCCAGCAAGCCAAGCTTTGGCAAGCATCGCTCTGGCAAGCATAGCTCTGGCAAGCGTCCCTTCGGCAAGAAGAACTTTCGGAAGGCTTTCAAAAGCTACCAGAAGGACAACCGGAAGCGGGACAAGGCGTTCTTCGCCGAGATCGGATTCTGCAGCAATGGATCTTCTTCCTCTTCGTCCTCGTCGAGCTCAAGTGATGAGGAGATCGCGTACAAGAAGGACAAGAGGAACGATCAAGGAGGTCCAGCTGGCTTGTGCTTTGTCTCCACCAAGTCCAAGCGCAAGCACAAGTTAAAGAGGAGCTCGGTTTGCTCCATGGCGCATGAGGACAAGGAGAACAAGGATGTCGGCAGCAACTCTTGCTCCGATGATGAGGTATCTCCTGAGCAAGCCGAAATCCTTGAGATGCTAGAGCAGAACGGCCGAGAGCTAAAAGCCCAGGATAAGATGCTTGAGAAGGCAGCTAAGAAGCTGCAGAAGTTGAAAGCCCAACTTGCTGAGGCTTTAGAGGAGAATGAGAGGTTGAGGAGTGTGAGACCCCAACCCAGTGAGTTTGAGTGCCCTACCTGCAAGTTTTTCATGATAGAGCTTGGTGACCAGAGAGATAGGTATGCCAAGTGGGTAGAGGAGATAGATGGGCTGAAAGTTGAGTTAGGCAAACTCCAGTCCAAGCTGGATGAGCCTACTTTGAGTGGAGAGCTTGAGTGTGAGTCTTGCCCCTGTTTAGCTAGAGAGCTAGCTGTGCTGAAGGATAAGTTTGAGGGGCATCTCAAGGAGCTTAGGGCTAGACCTGCGCTTTTGGGTGTGTGTATGGTCTGTCCTACTTTGAGAGGCGAGTTGGGGCAGTTGAGAGCTGACTTTGAGGTGCTTTCAGCACCTACTGACACTTGTGAGAACTGCCTAACCCTTAGGATGCCACCATTAAGAAGTTGGAAAAAGTTGCTCCTGTGTTTCCCTCTGTAGATTGTGATACCTGTGCTGCCCAGACAGTAGCTCTAGAAGATCTGAGATTGCAAGTGTTGTCTTTGCAAGATGATAACTGCAGGTTGAGAGAGGTGCTGATTTGGGTGTATGCGAGGCAACCCCAACTAGAGATGATTATAGAGAGCACCAAGAGAGCCGAGGGTGATATGAGTGGTTTTGGGTTTGGGGAGTGCAGTACTTCGGGTGTCAAGAGTGCTCCAATTAAGATCAAAACTGCTCCTCCCCAGCCAGGTGAGACTGTTGATGGGGTTTACCATGAGCCACCCAAGGCTGCCCCAAAGAATCAGTACTGGACACCCAAGCCTCCTCAGGCTAAGCTGAGCAAGATTGTTGAGGAAGTGCTCAAGACTAAGGACAAGAAGCTAGCCCAGCAGCCTGCACCACCCAAGGCCACACCACCTAAGCCCAAGTCCTAGCCTAACCCTGTTTCTAGGAGGCCTGTCTACCACTGTGAGGTTTGCCAGCGGAATGGCCACCTAGAGGAGTTTTGCTTCAGGAGGAAGCAGGTTGAGAGGCATGAGAGATTGGGGGAACCAAGATCAGTTCTACCAGGGTGGTAGGCAAGATCCTCCCCACCGCGGTGAGATGAGAGACCGCTTTGCTGGTGGTGAGCATGGAGGCAGCCTTTAAGTCCGTGCTCCGGGTGGTGAGAGACGCTTTACCAGCCGAGCTCATAATCATTTTCAGCGCGGCTATGGACCTCGGGACCGAGGCTTTGAGAGAGCTTTCAAGGGTTCACGCTTTGGAGGTCGTGGTTACCCTGATCGTCATGGTGATTTCTTTGACGTGCTTACCCTACCTTTGAGCAGATGGCTCGGCACTGGTTCAGCAGTTTCACTAACACCAGTGTTGGACCATCTGCCCCTCCATACTATCGCTGATATTGCAGGTTTGAGTTCTGGAGAACATGTGATGAGTGAGACTTGATGGCTCTCTAGGCTCTAAGGTTGCTCATGTGGGCTTGTATCCTTCGCACATTTGAGAGCTTTTTGTTCCTTGCTCTCCTGTGCATTTTATTTAGCTTGTGCTATTTGGTTTGTGTTTCTTTTGGTACTTAGCTTTCTTGCTTGTATGCTTGGTGGACTAGCAACATATCATGCTAGCTTTCCTGATGCTAGTTGTATGTCTCCCTTGCTAGTCTAGTCTTCCTTATATGCTTGCATGTGATCTTTGTGAATCTCATGCCATGCTTTCTCAGTTTTGACATGTTAGTCACTTGTGATTAGTTTGACTATTCTTAGCTTGTTCTTCTCTTTAGTAGATTTTGCATGCTAGGTTTGTTTTTGTTTTGGTGGGTTAGCCACATGACTTGCTAGCTTGTGTGATCCTTTCTTATACCATATCATGCTAGTTTGCTTGTGTTGGTGGACTAGTCATCTTTATCTGTTAGCCTGTGATAGCTCATGAACATCATGCCATGTGAAATTTCAAGCGGCTTTTAGCTGAGAGCCTTTCTAATGGCATTGTTCTTGGCATGCTATTGATGTGATATCACTTTTGTGTTGCTTGCTCTAGCATAACTTCATGTAGTTTAGCTACCTTGTATCATGACTTGGTTACCTTCGCCTTGGGTAGTGTAGATTTGTGCCTATTTGTTTTGCTTGAGCTAGTTTCTCCTTGTGTCTATGAGTTCTGTATATAAATTTGCTCACTATGTTTTGCAGGAACCATGCTTTATGCTTAATCCCACAAGTGGTATTTTCCACAGGTGGCTTGTGTTATGCATGTTTGTCTGCTCTAACTCCCTAACTTGGGCCATGGACTATCATAGTTCATTAGTTTATTTTGTTTCTCTAGTTTTTAGCTTTTGTACAGCTAGTAGGCTCATTTTGAGGGGGAGCTTCATCTCTATTTTATCACCTTGGAGGAGGACATTCGTACTACTACTTCCATTACTACATGTGTTCCACCTCTACAAGGATCGCTTCTTGCAGATATAGAGATGGACCCGCTGAGGACGAGGGGAGGTGACCTTAGGGCGTGCATGCACCCTGGAAGGTCCAGCGGGATCGCCTCAAGCTTTTGAGTTTGTCAGGTATATGATGTGGTTCTTGTCTTCCTTTGGGAAGACTTTGGTCTTGGCTTCTTCGATGGCTTTTCTGCATGTTTGGATCATAGCATGCATGACATTCATGTATCATATGCATTTTCACTTACACTAGCACTAGAGCTCTTTTGGTATGTTGAGTTAGTATTTGCTTATGCTAGGTTGTACAGCTGCTTGCTTGATCATGGTTGGCTAAGCTCACTTGAGTCTGTTGAATACTAATTCTGAGCTAAGCCCTTTTATTTTCTGATAATCAAAAAATATGATCACCACTTGACTTGGCTACCTAGCATGTGTAGGAGTGTTGCTATGCTACCGTTTCATACCTGGATATGCTAGTTGTATGCCTTTGCTAAATTAATGCCTAAGCTTTTATGACACCTTGCTTAAAGAGAAATCTGAATTACAATGTTTACAAGTGGTGTTTCTTGTGCTGAAATGAGAAAGATCTAGGTGTGTTTGCTTGTCACACTGATCTAGTTCGAGACAGTTTGCCTTTGCACTTTGACATGAACTTGGACTAGGCTGTGTATGACCAAAACCTTGTCTTAAGCTTCTGATGGTTCTATGAACCTAGGCTTGGCATTGGTTGGTAAGAAGTAGCAAAAGACAAGTAAATAACCCATGGCACAATATGGAACTTGCTCCTGTAATACAAGTGATTAAATCTGAAATATGCAAGTCTCTGAAATGCTTATGGCTCATTGTATATGCTTTGGTTGAGAGTAGCACACCTTGTATGCATTGCTAGCATCTTGTTGTTCATGCCTATCTTGCTAAATGCTATTCATGTTGGTGATGCTTTTTTTTTAAACTACCCTGAAAACATGCTTGCTCCTAATCTGTGTAAGATAGATTCAGTTGAGCTTGTTGCATGCTTTCTTGCCCTCACTTGCTCTGTATGCTAGAACTTGTGAATACTAGCTTTCCATCCCTTCTGAGTTCTTTCTGGTACACTCTCTGTATCTCATGACATATTTTGAGAGGGAGTTGTCTAGTTCAAGGGGAGTCCTATGAACCCTTGATGTGTCCATTGTCAACAAGGGGGAGAAATTTGGAAAAATAGAGAAGTTTGGACATAGGGGGAGGACTCAGGAGAGATTTAGTTGAGGGGGAGCTTTGCATCATTTTACATTTGTGAGGATGCATTTCAGGGGGAGCATCGGCGCGTTGAGCCTTTTGCCGCTTTCTTGAGGAGCCGATGCTTTGTTTTCTTTTGTTGTCTCATTGGTGCCCTGTTTCTTTGCTTGTATTTGGTTCTTGGGCATTTTGAGCAACTTTCTTCTTTCTTTCTTTTTCGGTTTTACGCTTTTCTCTTGTCTTTGTTCCATTTCAGGTTACAGGTTGAAGGTGTTTACAATGCACTCATCAAGGGGGAGATTGAGAGCCAATGGACCGGCCTCATTGCTCTCCTGGTGTGAGGAGTGATTGTCAATGAGATCAAGCCCTCCGATGGACTGGAGGTAGAGGATGATGAAGACCTCGATGGACTGAGGCAAAAGCCCTCTGATGGCCATGGAAGCTCGGTACACAGAGGGGCGGTTCGACAACGGTGGTGTAAGCCCTCCGATGGACCACGAGGCGACTCCGATGGACTGGAGAAGCCGGGTGCCACCGTGGTGCTCCAACCCGAGTGCATGGCGCGAAGACGTGCGAGGGAGGCTTTGGCGGCTTCAGCTCAAAACTGCCACCCAAGTTCAAATGACTCGGTGGGTTGGGCTCTGACTCGCCAAGATAGAAGATTGGGCCAAGATCCGGCCCAAGAAGCCCGCAGAATAAAGTTTCCTGGCATCTGACTTCAAAACTGGGGGAAGCTTCTGGACTACTGGCTACGTGGCGTACAACCAAGCGAGTTGTGGAGAAGAAGAAGATCAAAGCGTCATCGTAGTCGTCCGATTGTATCATTTTCATTTCAGCCCCTTTCGGGCATTCTAGAGTAAGGGTCTTAGTGTTAAATGGTGTCGTTAGGCCTGGAGCATAAATAGCCATGTGGCTGGTCATCTAAGTGACTCTTCCACTATTAGAAAACCCTAGGCTTTGTTTTCATACAGCCAAGTGCCAAAGAGAGAAAGGAGAGCTTTAGGCTAGGATTTGAGTCCCTTAGCTAGGGTTCTTCACATCAAGAGGGAGGATGAAGGGTGGTAGGCTGTATGGAAACTATCCAGCTCCAGCCCTCATCCCAATCTCCACCGGACTATCCGGTGCTGATCACCGGACTATCCGGTCTCCACCGGATTATCCGGTGAAGCGCACTGGACTGTCCGGCAGTGCTTGGGAGGTGCTGTGTAGCTTTTCTCATTGGAGTTTTTGCTGTCCAGTTCTTTGCTTCGACCTCGCTTTTAGTGCTCCTTGTTGCTGCCCATACTCTTAACTTGCTGTAAACCAATGAGGCGCATTCAGGTGCGTTGAGTGGCGGGCAAGACGCTAGTGCGTGAGTCGTTGTTTCACTTGACTTGCGATTTCGTAATCGTTGAGTCTTGCGCTTCCGCTCGCTTGGTGTGTTCTTTTTCAGTGGGCGACATCAAGTGCTTGCTAGATACGTTTCCTTTCAGTTGACAGTGTCTAGCGTTTGTTGTGTGTAGTGTGTCAGTTTGCACCAGGGGGTTGTGAGTTTGAGTTTTTAAGTGCTCCTATTCACCCCCTTCTAGTCGCACGTCTCGGTCCTACATATGTTAGTAGCATAAGTTATTCCATACTTTGGCATATTTTTCTTCATGTTCGTGGATAGTTGATGGTCGTAGGTAGTGCAATAACGACCGTCAACACCGTATTGTTTCTAATAGTTGGTACTTGTTTGCTTGCATGCGTGAACATGTATGCTTGTGTGGTGCTCCGATGAACACGTAGACATTGATCTTGTTCATGCAATCCTGAGAGAAACTCAAGATCATCATCTAGAATACTTTGAGAAACGACTTTTAAAAGAAGGCAAGTATAACATAAACAACACCCAATAACCTTTTAATCATTGCTTATGCATTTAATTTTGTATGCCGTAAGGTTATGCCTAACTACTTTTGCCCTTATAATTACCTTTTAGGGTGGTTAAGTTGTCCTAGGTACTACATGAACACATGTCCCTATGTTAATTAATATTGATTAAAGGCCCTATGCAATTAATTGTTGGGCAATTCTTGTTTATGTTAAAACTTGCTTTTTAGCAACATGGTTTAGTGAGCTTGAGCAATGTGCTCGTGTGCTTTTGCGGTTCTCTCCCTAAGGACCGGTTCACAAAGTGACCACCACGGACAACAGTGCTACCACAAGGCTGGTATGGGACGGACTTAGCTCAGTAATTAGTTTGTTTTGGTCTGGAGTAACTTACTTTCGGGGCAAGAGGGGGAGTAAGCTTCTGTGGACCTCGCGTTGCTTGGGTTGGGTGTGTTTTACGTTATACGTATGTGCTTCTCCCCTTGAGGCTTGCCCCACCGTTGCGGTGCTTGATTCCTTGCGGTTACTTCTTACTAACGTGATCTTTGGATAGGCTTCATAGTGTGCTTGCTAGTGATCTCATCTAAGGTAATGTGATGAACTTCTAGCGTAGCTCACGACTTATGTGAAATATGTGCCACCTCTCGAGTGTGTAAAACTGATATATCAGTCGCGCTCACGGTTATGAGCGGCCCAGACCCCTTCCCAGTGATAAGTGGATCCTTGGCTGAGGTTCCTTGGTTTTGGTATGGATATGCTTATGGTTATCTTTGTTAATAATGTTGATTAATTTCTTATGCAATATCTTTTAGGCTAATTGGTGTTGCTACTAATTTATAGTAATTAGGCCTTAACAAAAGTAATCAATTAAAAGCAAATGCAGTCTATTAGCCAACCTTAGAGCCTCATAGTTTGTGTTATACTTGTTGAGTACCTATTGGTGTACTCACGGTTGCTTCTTTATATTTATTTCTTATTGGGGGAAAAATTCCAACTGCTGCTCAGAAAGATGAAGGCCTGAAGAAGTACAAATGAAGGTTCGTGAAGTTCTTGGCGTGTGACCCCCAATTGGTTTCCCTTTGGGCGGCTCAAAGATTTAGTTACGCTTCCGCTAATCTGTGTTAAGGACATGATGTCTTAATGTATATGTTGTTTAACAGTATGTAATAAAGCATGTTCTATGGTATCACTGTTTGGTCTCTATATTTGTGAGATTAGATCCTGGCACACATATGGATCTGCTCTGATTTGTTTTAAAAACCAGAGTGTGACATATTACCTTAGCGTACAAAACATGCAAGTTTTATTGTTTATACAAGGCAATGGGTTGTGTGTATAAAACTGAGTAACTTATGCATCAAGTAAGGATTCTAGTGGACATGCCGTTCACTTTGTTGAGGTAGCAGATACGGCGGTTGTTGCATCGTCGATCTCTTGCTCTGGTCTCCGAGTTGAGCACCTCGGGGAAAGGACCGAATGGCTCTCTGAGAAAGCCTACGCGCACAGACAAACAAAACACACCAGCCAAGGTACAATATGAGTTCAACAGGAGTTGGATCTAATGTAGTTTGACGGACCTTGATTTGAGAAGAATTTAGGTGAAGAAATCATTGGAGTCCTAATTGAGAGGAGCATGATATAGTTTTTCCTACAGAAGATCATTCCTGCTTTCTACAGCCATATGGAATGAAGTCCCATGGGCCCTAATGGCGCATAAGGCCCATTTCCACCATGCCATGTCCTTTCTCGCCTGTCGTAATAGCATTTCGGCCAGCGCAAAGGGGAGGAAGGAGATGACGTCTTGATTGCCACCCATGACGTGCCCGCGTGACCGAAATACGGTGACTGTTGGCGGTCGTTATTTCCCTATTTCGACCGCCAATTCCTCAATGAATAAATGGGGTATAAACAAAGTTCTATGCATTATTTACCTTCAACTAACGAATTCCACGAGTTTTGGTGGTTTTTGATGTTTTATAGGGAGATGCTCAAATGCCTTACAAAATAACATCATAAGGAGCAAGCACAGAGTGGGCACAAAAGGGCTCGAGAATGGATTACAAATAACATCACTATGAAGTATCTCAAATGCCGTTAATGACTGAACCATTACAAAGAGCTCATCGAAATAATTGAAATAAAGTTTTGTTTCACTCAATTTGGAGTTCAGACGCAAAAGATAGGATCGTTACAAGATGGACATTGCCGGCTCACAAGAGAGTGGCTGGGCGGCCAGACCCTAGGCCGGGCGACCTAGGACCTGGCCGGGCGGCCAGACAAATGTCCAAAATGTGTCATGCTTCATCTTGTACACCCAAGGAAGTTACCAAGGTCCCATATACACATGTGGGAACAAGCCCAAGTCAAGACAAAGGTCGGAAGGCCAACATATGAACCAAGAAGTGACTAAGTGCTGGAAGGGCTGGTCGCTCAACCTAGTACTCAGGCCGCCCGGCCTGTTACTTTGGCCTTCTGGCCTTCCTCTCGATCACCCGGCCTTCCGACAACATATGCATGCCAAGAAACACAACTTGGATGCAAATCAACCATCGATCAAAGGACTAAAGGCATGCATGATGGATGGATCCATGACACACACTCTCCAACCAATGAGGAACATCCAGGTGGCAGCCAGAGACTAAGTCCTAGGCCACCCGGCCAAGGACTTAGGCCTTTCGGCATGTGCTCTAACCGAATCAACCGCCACCGCCTCAAAGATGGAAGATCAAGCCGTCCAAAGCAAGGTCGGTGCATCGAAGGGCTGAAAGGCCACAATGCCAGGCCGCCCAGCCTTGGACCAGGCCACCCGGCCTACAGACTTAGCCATTTCACCGACCTATAGCCTCCTATAAATAGAGGGTCACTCCCCCACTCCAAACTCGCACTTGTACACTCTCTCCACTCTCTCCATTGGGGAGGTGCCCCTTAGGGTGGCGCTACCCCTTCTAGTTCAATGTTTAGTAGGAGTTAGAGTCGGGCTCTATCTATTCCGCCAATTAGTCCCTTGTATCTTTCTTGTCCTGTAAGACTTTGAGTTTATTTAATATATTTCTTTACTTTGTCAAGCATTTACTTTCCTGCCTCTATGATAGTGCACGATCATAGTGTAGGGATGTCATTAGACTATAGTTAGCATTTCTCTATGAGGTTATGGTTAATCTAGTCTATTTACTTGTGGGTTCCTTGTTCACGCTGTTAGTTAAGTCATAGTAGTTGTGATGCTTTCACTTGCGCAACAAGTGAAGGTGTGAACAACTAGAGTTTACTCTAGAAGTTCACCTTGGTTTGCAACCAGCCCCACGCAGCTCTGGGTGCCTGTTTGTACCATACATATTTCACGCACAGGCTTTAGGTAGCTCCTCTCGTGACAGCGTTTGGATGCCTTTGTATTCCACCCCCATCGTCCGGGTTGGCGCCAGGTTGTGATCCAACATGTATGTAGACGCATAGTCGGGCTTACTATAACTCGCCTTCTTCTTAGTTGAGACCCAGCACTCTAGACTCTCCAGTGGCTCTAGATAGTCACGATGTTCGATGCAGTAAAGATGTCTAGACCTAACCATAACCTCACTCGTGTTGGTCACGGCCTTTGTAGAGTAACATTGTTGGAGCTTGCTTTGTCTTTTGGCTTGACCTTAGTAAAGAAAGATCTCATCAGGAACCAGATCTATCTCATTGTCCTCCTAGCTTCTCGCTGAGCTATGTATCTGTGTGGAGAGTGTTAGTGTGTTGTTATCCTTTCTTTTATCGCTTACAATGAGTAAAATAACAAGATGTTTGATAAGTTAATATCTCTATCTCAATGCTTCCCTGTGGATAAATACGATACCTTGGAATACTCCCGGGTGAAAGCTACAGCGGTCTCCTTACGCTTACGGAGTAAAATTTATTAGGTTAAGAACCGCCAACAAGCTTTCTAGCGCCTTTGCCGGGGAGGGAGTTAGATTATTAATTTGTTATTCAACTTGTTGTTGTTACCCTTTATTTCTATCTTACAAAAAAAGATAAAATTGAAAACCCCATGCATCGTTTTGCTCTATCCATGTGAGTAAGTCTTGACGATGTTTTCATGCAACTTTAATCTGCTAGGGTAGACAAAGTTGGGCTAGAATCCAATGTGTGCCCATAGGCCTCTTAAATTGACTGTGGTGCTTAGGTTAAGGGCCTGCTTTGGTCAATTTGACAACGTTGATCAATGAGCTTTGAGTAGATTTTGGTTGTGAAATATCCGCCGTCGCTACCGATAGGATCGGGTGCCGGTTGATTTTCTTAAATTTCCACGGAGACAAAAATCAAGGTCCTAGATGATCCCTTTTGCACATGTCGTGACCTTAGATTTGAGTAATTTTTGAAAATGGTAATGATCGTGGCAACACAACATGGTTTTTTGTTTCTGAGCTTTTAAAATGCCAAATTTTTTTAGCAAATTGTGTACAACGGGTCCGGTGTTAATAGTCTCTACACGTAGACCCTTGTATATGTTGTCCACTAACCATGTAGGAGGCATTCATCCTCTAAACCCCCTAAGAGGAAGGACCCGATGTCCAACCTATCATGGTTGATCTCTGCGAGACTTCTACCATGCTCTGCATCACTTGAGAAGCGAATGTCAGCGGAATGACATAGAAAAGAGCGCTAGACATCTCTCATTCTGAGAGGTTGTCCTCACAAGACCAAGTGTCAGAAGTCATGCAAAGGTATTTTTCATGAAGTTGAATATACCAGGCTATGCTATGAGTTTGCAGCTAGTAGACCATTTGTTCACCACATTGCGGGAGGCAAACAATAGCATTGGATCAAATGAGATATATGGAGAGACATCACCCAAGTATGGAGGAACGCGAATAGAGAGCCTTCCTTAATTCCTTTCGGCTTGGGCAGTTGAGCATGAGCCAACCAGACATCAAGGCCTGAGCTACTCTACCCATTGGATGTGAACACCATCAACCAAAGGTTGGTGGCACATGCAAATGACAATGGAGTTAAATCCAACAACATCCATCTCCGTTCTTCCCCACTCAATCTGTTTGGAAAGAAAACAAGTGGTCTGTGCAAGCCATAGTCACCACTTGGAAGTCTGCAAGTCAGAACATGATTCAAGATCAACCCTTACTTCAACTACATGGACCAAGTGAGACGTCACCGATGGTCATGGAATAGAAGGAAGGTGGAAACACAACCTACCACAAGATGAATCCATTCTCGACACTCTTCTTGAGAAGAGGACCCTTGGTATTCTTCCATTTCATGCGAAAAGGATGAACCACTGCATGTGTCACTTTGGAAAAGAATGTCAGCTAAAGGTAAATATGATGTTGGAGCTAGGAGGAACCTGACATCAACTACAAGGAGACATTCACCCAAAGGGAGTACTCCCTCTGTTCCAGAAAACAAGTCATTATGGGTTTGTCCTAAGTCAAATTTTCTAAAGTTTGACCAAATTTATATGAAAAAGTGTAAATGTTTATAGTACGAAATGAGTATTGTTAGATTCCTTGTCACATATATTTTCATTAGGTATCAATTAGGTTCTGTAAATAACGATATATTTCTTTATAAATTTGGTCAAGCTTTACGAAGTTTGACTTAGGACAAACCCAGAATGACTTGTTTTCTGAGATGGAGGGAGTAGAATACTAGGGACCAAGTTGCCTATAAATCAAAACTCCCGACACCATGTAGAAGGTCCAGATAGCAGCATCAAAGATATGACGGATAGCCCCTAACATTTAATTGAAAGAGATGAGGAGGCTAAAGAAGAGCAGAGAAGGGAATTCGCCTAACATAGACGAGCATAACAGAAAGTAAGCAGCATCGTCGTCACCCTAGGGAGCAAGCTAAAGAGTAACGTACAACAGTAAAAGCTTGGGGGAGGACTTGTCACGCACCCTACAAGATGCAACTGACACATGGGGAGATATGCTAAACATCAGCTTTAAGTTTGCATTCAGTTGCAAGACCTAAGCTTGGGGGGACGCCACACCAGGTATCTACCACAAACCGAATGTCGTACATTTCACAATCATATCCTTTCTTCCTATGTGCCATGACACCAAAAACATGTTTGAGTTATTCCTTTTCTAATCCAATAAAGAAAACACTTTAAAATTCACATAATCTAAAATACCAAAGAGATTTGCTTACACTCATGAATAAACTAACTCCTACCCATAATGCTAGAGTTTTGTTTATGCCCTTTATTTAAAGGAAATGATGAATAGTTGCTCTGTTAATTCATTGTAAGTATTTCGTATACAACTTTACACTCTCCAACAAAATTTGAACTTATTGGCATAAGTTGTGATCCTTTCTCTAATGTTCAACCTTGTGGGAGCAAGTACTTTCGAACCAAGTCTAGGTTGTTGTGAAAATGTGATATAATTGAAGGTAGGACCGACGCCTAAGTGGGAGGGTGAATTAGGATTTCTAAAAACTAGGCTCTCTAAAAACTACAACTGCTAAGCAAAACCTATGCAACGTAAACTAGCTATTTGCACTAAGGTTTTGCTAAGTGTTGCTGCTTCTACCGTGGTCAAGTCTTGCAACCTAGGTCCACCTAGAAACTAACCTATCAAGCTAGTCTAGAAATGTAAGCACACAATTGCAAGAATGTAAATGCAGAAGCTAAAAGAGATAGAATAGAGAATGCAAACTTCCGATGACGATGGTGATAGCACACGGTGAAGACACGGAGATTTTTTTCCGAGGTTCGGGGAGACTCACGGTCTCTACCCCCTACTCCTTGTTGGTGCTCCACTAAGGGCTTTGCTCTCACGTAGTCCTCAAAGGAATACGGCATCGCCCTTTGCAAGGGTGGAGGATGGCAAAATGACTTCCGCGGAAGTCAACCAACCACGATTGGGTCTCCGGATATCCTCGGTACACACCCACCCGAGCCTATCTCTCGCGTAGTCCTCCACGGACTATGGCCTCGCCCACGCAAGGGTAGAGGATGGATACGGCCGTTGGGGTCTTCCGAGTCCTTCTCGCGGAGCTACCCCGCCATCTCCACTAAGGGAAGCTTTGGCCAAACCGCCGAGGGCCTTCCTCTCTCTCATAAGGTGATTACAGCCACTCCACACTCCGGAGGGTCTCGCAAGACTTACAGACGCACTCGATACACCGAGGTCGTGCACGCAGGCACGGAGAAAAGACAAGGTGGCCTAAGCAAGGATGCACTAAGCACTAGCTATGCCGGATGTGTCTAGTTTTGCTCTTGTGGTGGTTGGATTCTCAAATATGGTTGTTACACTTCAAATGGGCATGGAAAATGTGTATCAACACTAGTATGAGCTTAGGATACTCCAACCACATTGTGGAGGCCAGCCATAGGGGCATATATAGGCCAAGCCTCAAAACTAGCCGTTGGGAGACTTTTTCTCTTCTCTGCGTGACCATCAGACGGTCTGATGGTTAGACCATCAGACCGTCTGATGGTGGTGCCCAACTAGCCGTTGAAGTCGACCGTTAGATCTTTAGATGACCGTTGAGACCATCGGACGGTCTGATGGTCCAACTCGTCCGATGGACCATCATACCGTCCGATGGTGGGACCATCAGACCGTCTAATGCGTTGAAATGCCGGGACTTAGTCTTCTCCTTCTCTTCTTCCTAAATGGTCTGATGGACCATCAGACCATCTTATGGTCAGACCATCAGATCGTCTCATGGTCCATTAGACCGTCTTATGGTCAGACAATCAGACCATCTCATGGTCCATCAGACCGTCTCATGGTCAGACCATCAGACCGTCTCATGGTCTATCGGATCGTCCTATGGTCATACCATCAGACCGTCTCATGGTCCATCAGACCGTCTTATGGTCAGACCATCAGACCGTCTTACGGTCCCAATTCTTGTTGAATTCATACTTTTCTCCATCCTTTTGCTTTCTTCTTTGAGGTGTTTATTTCCACAACTTGTACTTGCACATTAGGACTTTAACCAAAAACACTTGCATTCAAATGTTAGTCCCATGGCACGTGTTGTTACTTCAACTACCAAAATCACATTAGGGAACTAAGTACGAGGCTTAGGGCCCATTTTTCTTACAATCTCCCCATTTTTGGTGATTGATGACAACACGACCAAGCAAGCAACAAAAGATACTAATTGAATAACAATACCATGCTACTTGCTTGGATGCAATGCAAAGGCAAGATCAAAGGATGCTAATTGAAATATGCAATGATATCGATTGACATTTTATTCCGCTAAGGATTGGAAAATTTTGCTCATGTCTTGCCCTTGCCATGATCTTGTCCCCTCTTGTGGTCAATGGACATAAGGCTCCCCCTTACTCCAATGACACTTCCCTCTTTTTCTTGGACCTTGCCATGATCTTGATCTTCATTTCTCCCCCATTGTTATTGATTATGCGGCAACCCCCTTTGGTCCTCTTTGATCTTCCCTTCCCGGTTCATGTTCAACTCCTTGCATGCTTGCTTGGGTCCATAATTTCTCCCCCTTTGGAATCAAACACCGAAAAAAGGCATTAAAAGCACAAGGGAGAGTCCCACACACTATGATCCTTAAGATATAGAAGTCAAATGGATCACAATGCATGAGACTCACATACCATAGGCTAAACTTTCCCTAAAGGTGTGCATACATAAGATGGTAGGCGAACCAAATGCACATTTAGTCAATGAAGGCAAGGGAAAGCTTATAGTATATTATGCACGGAGGTAGCTATAAATAATTAAAATGCACACCAAGGAAGGTGTTGCCAATTGAAGCCCATTTTCCTTAACTTCATGAATACCTCCCGGGACACGGGTGAGACTATGGTCAAAAATTGCACCCGGGGTCAGAACCATGTCAAGTCGGAATCAGCTATTTGTTCTAATATGCAAAAAAGTGCAACACAAAGCCATACGATGTTAGTAGACGAATCACAGAGTCCGATCTAGTTTTCTCAGAATGCAGAGACCGCTCGTCATACAAATCAGAAGAGAATTAACCCCTGTATCACAGAGTTCGATTTCCAATCGGAGTTCTATAAGGTATCATTTGGTTAAGAGACGAAGTAGGATGGGATGGGACCATCCCTGATTTCAGCGGGACGGGGTCAACCTATCCCATCTCATTGTTTGGTTGAAGGGGATGGGATGATTCCGTTCCTCGTTTGGTTGGAGGGACGAGAACAAAATGGGACGAGAGATTGACATGTGGGGCCCCTGGTCAGCCTCTCTTTCTCCCTTCTTCCTTCCGACGCACTGCCTGCTCTACTCGCCGGCCGCCCCCACCTCCGCTCGTCTCCACCTCCGCCTCTGCGCCGCATCGCGCTCGTCTCCACCTCTGCTCCGCACCGCGCCGCCTCCGCCTGCCTCCACGCCTCGCTCGCCTCCATGCCGCGCCGCCTCCGCCTGCCTCCGCACCGCACTCACCTCCACCTCCACGCCGCGCCGCCTCTGGCGACGGGCCGCACCGCGTTGCTCCGCCATGGCCCATGGCCGAGCTCCGCCCCGCTCTGTCCCGCTGTCGAGCTGCGGCCGAGCTGCGGTGGGCGGGCCACCGAGCGACGGCGGCGGCCGAGTGCCGGAGCTGCGGCGGCCGGGCAGCCGAGCTGCGGTGGGCGGCGGATGCTGCATGCGGGCAGCGGGCGAGGGATGGCGTGATCCCTCATTTTGAAAGGGATTGTGAGGAAAGGGATCTGAGAGAAATATTCCCATGTGTGATGGTTCCGTTCCTTGCTTATTCCCAGACCAAACATGGCCAAAAGTGGGATCGCCCCAGCCCATCCCATCTCGTCCCAAGAACACTACCTAAGACTCTGTTGCTACCTGACGTCAGTTAAGAAGCAGAGCTAGGACTCAAGCACCTATCGTCGATCAAGGCGACATGAGTTGTTGATACAGTCATACATATGCTTGGGCGGTGGACATTAATTATCCATGCATGCAAGCGAATAAGCGTTACAAGATCCAAACTCCGGTTTTGGTCCAGTCGATTTATTTCAAGGGCCGTTCATTATTACTCGGGCTTACTCCAAACCAGTCGTCGTACTCTACCAGCTAGTTGTTTCAATATTTGCTTATGCATTAAAATATGCAGTCAATATTCATTCATCTGAATGTTTTTCCGATCGTTCAAATATTATTTATATTTAAGTATTCTTTCTGCAAACGATACTACTCGCATTGTTTCCCTGATTATTATTTTAGAAAAATATTTCATGTCGATGCAAATATTCGCAATGTGCTGAAGCAGCATACCTGCACTATTCTCTGATTTCCACCGGAATTACAAGTCCTCTGCCAGTGAAGGGCTCTAAGTCATCGGTTGACGACGCCATGCGTCCTCCAATCCAAATGGTTTGCTTCAACTGCTCACACTGATTGAATTATTTCTTAGTCATCTGAGATGTGGATCTACTTAATTATTTCTAAATTATCCGGCTATTGGATCACTATTGGATTATATCTAGAATATCCGAGTTATTGGATCAATTGGATTATTTCTGGATCGCTCGGTCTATTGGATTCCTCACATTATTTTAGGATCACTTGACTACTCATATTATTTCAGCGTCATTATTCCTAGATCAATCATGTTACTTCAGCATTATTCATACTATTCTTGGATCACCCGGGCCATGGATTATTCATACTTTCATTGGATTACTCGGCTATGGATACTCGGATTATTTCTGATCACCAACGATATCGGATCACTCAGAACACTCAGGAATCATTCATAATATTTTGGATCTTTTCTGTCGCGTCTCGTGTTTCGCAGAGACATTCTTTTCTGTCGCATCTCGTGTTTCGCCGAGTCAATTCTTTTTTAGTTGCATCTCGTGTTTCACCGAGTCAAATCTTTTAGTCGCGTCTCGTGTTTCGTCGAGTTGAATATTTTGTATCACATTTCATGCTTTGACAAGTCTAAGTGTTTTCTGGCAAGATCTGTGCATGTGACAACAAGCGTCATGAACTCTATATGACCACCGTTACAACGGGGCAGTCGGTCTGGCCCGCCGGCGCTACATGCCTTCGCTCATTCAGTACAGGGTGTCCTCTATCCCTTAGTACAGGGAAATCGGCTTAGGTCGTAGCCCGACCGACAACTGGTGTTACATGCCTGTTGCTTACTCATAACAGGGTAACTCTAAACCCTTCATACGGGGCAGTCGGTCTGGCCCACCGATACTCTATGCCTTCGCTATACTCGGATTTCAAATGGGGAGTTCACTTTATGCAGCACCATCGACTCGGGGGCTGTGCCGCCACGCGCCTCGCCGAGTGCTTCATCAGCTCGGGGGTTGGGCTGTTGTCCGCCTAGCCGACTCTCTACATCGCCGACCACTTCATCTACTTGGTGTTGCGATGTCGCCGCGTCGTCTCGCCGACTGACTACTTCGTCTCCAAGACTATTCAGGTGGACAAGCTTCTTGACCCTCAACCTGATTATGCTAATCAGCTTGAGGTTCAGGGGCTGCATGGGGATACCATAAGAAATTTTTTGAAGACTACGAGGCAAGACATTCAGAAAGCAGAATTTGGATCTTCGAGCTGATTACTACTCAAGTCAACTCGAAGCTCAAGGGCTACACCCAGTGGGTGCACCTAGTCGGTGCAACCATTTTTCAGATGCCTTACTCACATGGGAATTTCGGTTGATCCGCTAGAGATTTTTCTTGATTATTGGATCTTCGAGCCGATTGTAACTCAAGTTGACTTGAAGCTCGGGGGCTACGCCCATTGGGTGCACCTAGTCGGTGCAACCAATAAGGTGTGGTGTCGACGGAAATAGAATATCGGCGACGTTCATGTTCGGAGCTGCGGATTCCTTTCGAGTGTCGAGTCAATTGTTATCAAATTGACTCAACCCTCAGAGGCTTGTGGGGGATAAATATCCTTTGGCTCCTCACGGAGCGGATTCAAGACATGGGCCGGTGCAAGGCTCAATTTAGGGGCCCATCGACTGACTCGGGCCTGGGGTGCAGGACAACTTGGCGCACAAGACAAGGACTCTCTAGGGAAGATATGGATTGCGGATTCTATGTAATCTTTTGTAATCTAAACGATCTAGAAGACATAGAAGGAAACCGACTTGTAACCCAAGCCACGCCGAATTATATAAGGCGGGCTAGGGACCCCTCCCAGACAACTCAACTCATAGCAACTCTCTCCAACTCATAGCCCTCATATGTACTCAAAGCAATACAATCCAGCCACAAATAGAGCGTAGGGTATTACGCACACTGCGGCTCGAACCCGTATAAATCGTGTGTTCTTGTTCTTCATCGCGTTACACGCGAACCATCGAGCTACGGTTGGACTCGCCTACCCCAAAAAGCATCCCGTGGTACACCCCATGGTGCATTGCCGGACTAAAACCCCGACATGTGTCGTGTATGTCAAAAATTTAGAGATATGCAGATGGTTCATGCTGCCGAGTTACACCCCATTATCAAGCCTTGGCCATTCAGGGGATGGGGCTTGGGCTTCATTGGTGAAATTCATCTATCATATTTTAAGGGGCATCAATTCATGTTGGTTGCTACGGATTACTTCACTTAGTGGACCATAGCTATTGCCTTGGAGAACACGACACATAAGGAGGTAATTGAGTTTATTACTGAGCATATTTTTTTATATATTCGGCATACCTCAAACTTTAACTGCGGATTAATATGTTTCTTTCTTGTCTAAAGAGGTACGTGAATTTGCCAGATCTTATAAGATTAAGTTGCTTAATTCATCTCCCATTATGCTTAGGCTAATGTCAGACCGAGTCTAGTAATAGATGACCATTCTCGGTGATGGCATGAGGTTGCTTCTGAAGCTCTCTGAACATCGTGCTACTAAAGTTTCTTCCTTGGAGGTTGTTTATGGTCAGGAAGTTATTCTGCCTATGGAGATGAATTGGAATGCGTACAGGTTTGCCAAGCAAAATGATCTAACTATAGGTGAGTACCATGATTTGATGATGTACAATATTGATGAAGTTACTGATAAGAAGTTGATAGCTTTGAAGGAGATTGAGAAGTATAAGCTCATCGCTAAAGCATACAACATATTTAGTTGATTGTATTGAATTGATCACTTCCATACTTCCAAGAAAGTAAAACATGCCGACTAGCTTACTGCTCAAAGTACATAAGACCAATGAAACTACACAAAAAAAACATGTGTGTGCTTAAATATTGGTATATGCACATGGCTTGCTATAGAAATTGTTAATTGCTAGGCCTTCCACTTATAGTTCTACGCTGCCTATGCCATAGTTATGTTTGATTTAGAGATGTATTGAGTTGGAATAATTCTATTCCAAATTTTTTTATGCGAATTTCATTTCATTGGAGATAACACTATGAGCCACCGTTATGTGGGACCACATTTCATCCTCACATCAAGCTCATCGTGGCCACCACACGTCATGCTGTCGCTGCTTCTCCTCATGTCGTAGCCACTGCTCTTCTTTTGCCACCGCCTCTCCTCGTGCGGCCACCTATCCTTCTCACTTCAATGTTCCTTCTGTTGTTCCTTCTCTTGCAGTGGCTGCTGACGTTCCTTGTTGAGTCACGACCACCTCTGTTCCTCGCACGATCGACACTCCTCGCGCACGCATCCATCACTCCACCTACCGGCGCCTTCTTCTCACACCGTGGCTGCCGCTACTCCTCCCATTGGTCCTCAATTGTTCCGCTGCCGCTGGACCTTATTGCACCGCCCCGCTCCGCTCCCTTCATGGAGGGAGATAGGAGGACAATATGGGATGTCCCCATCCACCCGATTTGAGTGGATGGGGGCATCCCACATATGGAGGGAATATTCTCTTTAGGGAATTGATTCATCCCACCTCACATCCAATCAAACACTACCAAAAAGAGAACCATCTCATCCTATCCTCCACCATCCCCCCATTCAAACATATGCTTAGCATGTGTTTGGTTGAGGGGACAAAGAGGGATGAGATGGAATTCTCCCTTATTTGCTTGTGTTTGGATGGAGAACTGCTGGGACAATGGGTCCATTCCCTAGAGTAGGGGCGGACCTGCCACTGGGGCCACTAGGGCCATGGCCCTAGTCTTGGTCCTTGTTGCACTTTATTGTATTGTCACCTGTACACAACATCCTGCATGACATGCACTATTGATCTTGGTCTGCATTCTTCAAGGTATGCTTGATTCTTGTTTGTTTGCCGCAAAGGTAAAAGAGCTTGAACTATGGTGGTTTGCTCTGCTTTTTTGACGTAGTTAAGAGTAAATGGTTCAGAGGTCCCTAATCAACAACTAGCAACCACTCGCCGAACACTAGAAAAGGCAACTAACATTTGAATGATAATATCAATCTAGTTTGCACGATTCAATTTAAGCTTAAATAAACCATGATGACTAATTTTATACTACTAGCTTACATTGGCAATTTAATGAGGGCTACGTATGATTTATAGGGGTGCACATCAAAATTATCAACAATTTTAAGATTTTGGCATATTTTAATAAATTACTGTATTATCATATAGTTTGTCTTATAAGACAACATATTGTTGTACATATATGTGTGGCATATGTGTTAATGTGTTATGCTACGAGTCAGACTAAAACTTGGTCCTAGTCTCATGAAAATCCTAGGTCCACCACTGCCCTAGAGGGAATATGCCCCCTAGATGTGGGCTACGCCTACACCTAAAAATGAGCGAAGGAGGACGTCCCATTTCATCCCTGTTTTGCTCTATCTCTGTCTAATTCAAGTGAGATGGCAGCGTGGCCATGGGCGACGTGTGGGCCCGCATGAGGTGGAGCCGGCCGATGGCAGTGCGAGGGACGATAGTGGTGTCGTAGGGCAGATGCGCAAGGCAGAGCTAGCCGCCAGCGGTCACGCGAGGCGAGCTGTGGTGGAGGCCACGCGGGGCACGAGGCACAACCGATGATGATCCTGTGAGGTGGGGTGGAGGCGGCCTTGTGAGGCAGAGTCAGATTGCGGCGATGGCGCGAGGTGGAGAAATGGGTCAGAGAAATGGCCATTGGCGAACATGTGAGATGAGGCTTGATAGAGGTCACGCAAGGCGCAGGGCGGTGCCCAGTGCCCACGGTGATTGTGTAAGACCGAGGCGGCCACGAGAGGTAGAGCCTGCCAGCAGCCATGGAGCGAGACGGAGGGACGGGACGGAGCGGCGACGGACGAGGTGAATGGGTGGGTCAGAGGGGCAACGGTCGGCGACGACATGGGTTAGGGTGGCGACAGCCGGTGACGACATGGGCTAGAGTGGAGGTGGTCCATGATGGCATGAGGCAGAGGTGCGGCTGCGGTGTGGGTTGAAGGGACGGTCATTGCACATGGCAGCACAGAACAAGGAAGGATATGGGATGGTGCGGTTAACTGGAGGCCCTTCTACAATAGTGTCTAGCAGACTCAAAATGTCGTTCTTATCCCTAAATCCAATCCCTAGAACCTAAAGAGAACTAGGATGAATCCATCCCAGCCAACCAAACATGAGATGGGGCGGTTCCATCCTACAAATCAAGGATATGATCGTCCCATCCCCTGCCATCTCGAATCCAAACACATGCTTAGTTATGCATGTAGGATGTGGAACTACTGCTGCTAACCCCTCCAGGGGCTCATTGCATGCTCCGCCACTGAATATGAGCATTGTTGCCCGCAAATGTCAGATTAGTAAGGGCTAGGCTCGATTGGAGTGGATACATTGTGTTATGACGTCGATCCACACATATAGGTTGCCCACATGTTTCTCTAATTTTTTTCTCTCTTTTCCATTTTCCATTTTTATTTGTTTTCGTATTTATCTATACATTTTGTGTATAGGTTTGTACTATACCTTATTTGATCCACACATTTTTATGCAAAAGTTTTTATTGGATAAGTACAAATTTTAAAGACATTGACCAACCAAAACTCATGGTATAGGTATAAATAACACAATCGTTAGTCATTGTGATAAGTTATACGTATTAGGTTTTGGAGATGTGGAACATTGAAAATTATGTGTATAAAAGTATAATATGTGATATGCAATGTCGTAAAGATAAGTTATATTATTTCTATTTGTATAAATTACTGAACAATGAAGACTTTATATCAAATACTCCCTCTACTCCAAATGTAAGCTCTTTAGGGTTTACATTCGTATGGATGCTGATGGATTTGGACATATTGAATACACGTATATGGAGTAATGAATGAATCTAGTAGAGACATAAATTTCTCATAATTTGGGACGAAGGTAGTAATTATAATTTTGTATCAAAATTATATAACCATCAATTGTACACATATGTTTTTTAAAAAATATCTAAAGGTACGGAGAATAATATTTTATTGAAAATGCATGCTAGTGATTGTTCATATACGTTGGATTGGCTGTTACTAAGCTATCCATATAGGGATGCAAATGGGCTCATTTGTGGACATTGTGTCAAGTCATATTTCTACAAAACTCGCAGGAAAACTAGCTGCAATGTAGCGCGAGTAGACACGCTTGTATGTGTAATAATAGAGAAGTAAACAAGGTTCAAGAAAAGCACGATTAAACACACAATTAGGCGCTGAGCATAGAGTAAACGCTTCACTTAACCCCTAAGCACTCGATTAAGCATTGGGCATGGTTAATCGTGAGCTTAATCACACTCAACTGCCTAAGCGTTGTGCGTTCGCTGAAGTATGTGCTTCTGCGTCTTTCGCCATTGCCTTGCCATAACCGTAGCAGGAGGAAGGGAGCTAGAAGAATAGGAGTGGCGTCGATTTGTAGCAGAGGTGGAGTAGGGAGAGGAAGAGGATTGATGTAGATCCAGCATCGATCTAAACTGTCGGGCAACAGATTGGTGAAAGAGAGATGAAGAGGCTTCGGGAGGGAGAGAGCGCACACGCGTACAGGGAAAGGGACCACAAGTCCACAACAGCTGTGAAGGAACAACGTCGTACAAGGGAGGAGATGGTAGATGTAGGTCGTAGGAGAGGGCCAAGGGGTATTTGGTTGGTGGGCTAAGCTTCGTGGCGATTTTGAGGCAAATTATGTGTAAGTGGGTTTAATGGACTACGGAAATCTTGAAGAGATGGTAAGTTGGCTGCTACATGCAATATATCATGTTTTCTTTTCTTTTTCTTTTTTAGCAAAAATGCTTAATAGCATGCATAAAACACGATTAAACACACTTAGCTTCGTCAGGCGAGCAGATTAGCGTATACGGCATTTTACACGATTAACCAAGAGTGAGGCTGGAAAACAACCTACTACATTCGTTTTGTCAGCTGTCACTTATAGATGGCCAATCGTGCCGCCCGGCACGGCACGGGCACGAGCACGGTAAGGCACGGCCCGGCCAGGCACGGCACGATGCGGCACGGCTAACTAGCCGTGCCGGCGGCACGGCCTGCGTGCCTAACCGCCGGCCCAGGCACGGCACGCCAGTGCCTTAGCCGTGCCGTGACGGCACGTTTAGCACGGCACTAGATAGTGCCCGTGCCGTGCCCAGGCACTACAACAAAAATGGCTCAAAAAACTTAGTAAAACTCAAGGAAACATAGTGGAAATCAAAATTTATTAAATGAGTTGGTGCAATGACTGCCTCATTAAAAACGTATCTAAGTAAAACTCACACCTCGTGAGAAACCTTAGATAGAAAAAAAGAGTGCAGCCCAGCTCAAAAGTGTTCATCACATCTCAGTTCAAAAGGTCCTAATTAAGGTCTATTACATCACATTATAGGCCATGGAGACCAATCAAGCAGCAGAGGGAGATGGATCAGATGGAGGCTGAGCCTCTTGAGCAACATCATCAAGAAACAGGTTGGAGAATGAATCTTCAAGTTCCTTGTCCTCCACAGTGTGCTGAGCCCTTGCTTCACCTTCCTCCCAATCCTCGATGCAAGTGAGCATCTCAACCATTTCAGGGTTTAACCGACGTCGCCGCTCCTCAATGATCCTGCCAGTAAGACTAAAAGCACTCTCGGATGATATTGTAGAAACAGACACAGTTAGTACATCTTTAGCCAATATAGAAAGAACAGGATAGGTAATTTGATGTTCATGCCACCGGTTCAAGATGTTAAAATCATCATCATTAAACTTCTGGAGATTATCACTGTCTATGTATGTTGATAACTCAGAAACAATACCAAAAGATGCATTAGGGGTTGCTGCATGTAATAAAGCACTTGCAGATGTCATTCTAGACAGATTATGAGTGGGGGTGGAAGAACCTGCTCCAAGACCTGTTCCAATAGAGTCATCATCATCACCATATATCATACCCCAGTTAGTTCTTTTCTTACCAGCTCTAGAAGGTTGTGGTGCCCTCTACAATCTAACTGCACCAAACTTGGAATCATATTTGTTAAATACCTCAGAGAGTTGTGCACTAACATAAGTTAAATAACCAGAATAATCAGTCTGAGACAGATTAGACAAAATAGAGAGCACTCTAGTAAAACCTTTCAATTTAGCTCTAGGATCAAGAATGAATGCAAAGGAATACAGTAGTGGAATATCTCTCCAATACTTGAGGAACTTGGTCTTCATAGGGGCAACCACAGTTCTAAGCAAAGGATCATTCTCATAAGCATCCAAATGATTAGCAATTTGAAGAATGTGATGCATGATTAAATGAGAAGTGGGGTAGTATACCCCAGACAGGACACATGTTGCATCATAAAACATTTCAAGGAATGTCAACACCTTCTCTGCAATGTACCAGTGTTGATCAGTCAAGAGAGGTGTATTCCCATCACCTTTGGGATAGTGGGTCTGGATGAACACATCAAATGTGCTCCGGTAAGGAATTAGATGCTTAAGCATAAGGTAGGTAGAGTTCCACCTTACATCCATATCTAGACCAAACTTACGAGGATGCACACCCATGGCAGTGCAAAATGTTTTATATAAAGCAATGCGCTAGTTAGAAGAGTTCAAAAAAGAAATTGCAGTTCTAAATGCCTCAAGGTAGGGTATGAGCCTCTTCAAACCAGACTTGACAATAAGGTTAATAATATGGCATGCACACCTCTGATGCAAAAACATGTCACCAATATAACCAGAGAGCAAAGGTGTAAGTATTGTCATGGCAGTTGAATTAGCAGATGCATTGTCTAATGTGACAGAGAATGTCTTATCAGTAAGCTTAAATTCATCAACCACAGCATGCACACGCTCAGCAATATTTTCACCACTGTGAGAGACATCAATAAACCTTAAGCCTATGACCCTCTTCTCAAGTTCCCATGCAGAATTGACATAGTGGATAACAACACTAAGATAGTCTTTCTTAGCATTGCCAGACCAGATGTCAGATGTAATAGCAACAGAAGAAACATTGGTTCTTAAAGATTCAACAAGTTTAGCATGGTGGTCAGCAAAGTACTTAGTGATATCTCTAGTTGTGGTTTGGCTAGAGACCGATGTAAACCTAGGATTATGAGCTTTCCTAATGTACTCCTCAAATGCAGTAGATTCAGCAATGCAGATAGAAAGATCAAGCCTAGAAATTAAACGACACATCTCAGAACGAGCAACATCAGGCTTATACTCCCAAAACCTCGGAGTACCATCAGGGTTAAAAGAGATATGGGACTGCATCATTGCTGCTTTACCTAGTTTCTTCAAGCATCCATCTCTATGACGTGAAAGATGGCCAGTACCACTAGAGGAGCGAGCAGAAAGCAAACCTTTGCAGTGGTGGCACCTAGCCTTCCACCGTACATTCACACCGTTGATCATCTTGTAGATCTTGTCGAAGTCGTTCCACACCTCAGATGTGGATGCTCTTTGCCTGGTGCCGCAACGACCACGATAGCTGCTCCCAGTCCCACCTGTGTTGGAGTCGGTACCAGTACCGTCCCCCCTTCCTTCGCCATCGCCGTTGCCAGCCCCAGCAGCAAGGTCAATAGGGTCGCCTTGACTACCGAGGCCGCGAAGCGCATCCCGTTCTTCTCCCAGATCTTCCTAGTCATCTCCGGGCACCCCCATCAACCGAAGGCCCTCGTTGATGGTGTGACCGTTGCTATCGTCGTCGTCCATCTCCCGCCCTCTGGTTCCTCAACGGCTTCAATAAAAAGCAAAAAGAAGACAAGCATTAGAAGTGAACAAGTGAGAAAAACGGCAAAACCTAGATCTAGATCTATGTTTAGAGGATCTTACAGAGTCATCGGCGAGGTCAAGGACGGCCGGATCTAGCCCTCGGTTCCTCAATGGTTTCGCATTTCTGCGGCAAACCGGAGCACCAGAGCGGCAAGCCGGCAACGATGAGTCGACGAGACCAGATTCGAGAGAGTGAGCCAGAGAGGACGCAGGGAGCCAGGAAGTATAGATGCCCAATGGCGGTCGGCGGCGGAGAGCCGGAGAGAAGAGAAGGCGAGAGGCGGAGATGCGGCGGAGTCGAGGGAGGCGATGAGCCGCTGCGCGGCTGCGCGACGGCCGGGTGGGGGGAGGAAGGGGAGAACGAACTAGGGTTAGGGTGAAAAGGGGCGGGGTCGGCCGGTTGGCTTATATAGCCCACATCATCGCCCTAAATCCAACGGTCGGGAGGGAAGGAGCAGGAAGGGCATCCAACGGTCACCATGCCTGACCGTGTCTCCCCCTTAGCCGGGCTGTGCCCGGGCCGGCCCATCGTGCCTGGGTCTCAGCCCAAGCACGGCACGGGGCATCGGGCCGTACCGGCACGGGCCCGTTTGCAATCGTGCTGGGCCGTGCTTTGGCACGGTGGGCGGTGCCGGGCCTCATGCTGGCCCGATTAGGGAGGCCCAGATGGCCAGGTTTACTGTCACTGTCAGCTCGTTTGTTTCACCTGCGCACTGCACGGGCCCGCGCCCGCGCCCGAGACGGCCGCCCGCAACGGAGAGCCACAGACCACGCGAAAACGCGGGCGCCCAAACCACCGGAAAATCACGGCACCCGAGTTCCAACTCCGCCGGCGGCGGCGGACTACCAATGCTACGGGGGACGCGGTTGTACAGCCTCCTGGGCCTCCTCCTCCTCCTTGCCCTCATCTACCTCAGCTGGCTCCCTGGCCGCGGACCCTCCGCCGCCGCCGGCCCCGGCGGGTTCAAGCTCCCCGTGCCGTGGCTGCAGCCGCGGATGTCCTTCGCGGGCCGCGTCGGTACCCACTTCGTCGACGCCGGCACGGGCACCCCGCTTTACGTCAATGGCTGGAACTCCTACTGGCTGCTCTCGGCGCGGTCCCCCGCGCTGGCCGCCGAGATGCTGCGCCGCGGCCGGGGCATGGGCCTGAGCGTCTGCCGCACCTGGGCCTTCAGCGACGGCGGGCCAGGCGCGCTCCAGATCTCGCCTGGCCGGTTCAGCGAGCCCGTCTTCCAGGTTCGGATTGCCCCCTCTTCATCTGTTTCTCTGTCTCCCTTATAAAAGCTACTGACGCTATTGGTAGTTGACTAAAATTGGTACCGCGTGCGCCAAAAGCATGTCTTGTGCCACGACTAGGAATGCAGCTAACAAACGGCCAAACAGGGGCATGTGTAAGCATGCGGATGCTGACACTTGATGGTCTTATGGTGCCATGAGAACTTTGTGACTTACATCAATTCTTTGGTAGCGTAATCATGATGGCTCAAGCGATTGAAATAGCCTTTTTTTTTGGTAACCTGTCTTCCAAATTCAATCAACAACTGATAAACCAGCTAAATGTTGCATCCACTGGATTATAATGTTTATGCCGATTGTACGAATCATATTGAAATTACCTTTTGTGATGACAAGAACCTCAACAACTCTGAAGAAAAGCATCTAATATGTTAAATAGGTCCTACCAGTTTGAATCACTTCAAAGCTCAAAATGCATATCATCCCCAATGTATTTTTCTTATTAATCTTTAAGCTTCTGTTGTTCCTGTCCTTTTACAATCTCACCAAAATATGCTATGTGGCACATGCAAAGAGACTAAAAATTAATGGATTTAATGTTTCAATTGTATATCTTTTGCATATTGTTAGACCAAGTCCAGCAGATTTTCTATATGATCGTCTATAGTACGAAAATAATACTGTAGCTACACTGTAGACAGATTGGAGTTTGAATATAGACCATGGGATAGAAGATCTGCTGAACTCAGCCTTACTAAGGTAAATGATGCAAACAATGCTATCCAAATATTGTGAATTGGCAATTTCCGGTAAATTGGTCACTATTTAACTTGATTGATTAATAATTACAGAACTTGGTGTATATCACACAGCTTAATTTAGAGTTTAGTCATTTAGGAAAACAACCAGTTTATTTTTCCTTGAACAAGAATGAGTTGAAGTTTCAAATGCTCATGTAATGGGGGTAAACTATTGACTATATTTTGGGGTTTCTTTTTTTTCAAGATATAGTATGTATACACATTCTGGTGGGTTATGATTCGAGACCTTTTCCCTCTCATAATGTTTGTTTGTAGTTCATTTTGAGTGGCTTTAGGCATCTGTTAAGTATACATCCACTTTCAATTTTGTAGATGCTGGATTACGTGATATATGAGGCCCGAAGAAACCATATTAGATTGATTCTATGCCTCGTGAACAATCTTGATAACTTTGGAGGGAAGTCTCAGTATGTTCAGTGGGCACAAGCAGCTGGTGCTAATTTAACGAATTCTGTGGATTCCTTTTTCTCTCACCCAACTATTAGAGGTTACTATAAGGAGTATGTAAAGGTAATAATCATGTCTGAAGCTGATTTTTACATACATATATATTATTTGTATATTCACTGCATTCTTGTGGGTTTACTTGCCTTATGGGCTTATGCAATAGGAACCTACGCAATAGAACAAATTTTAACCATAAACATCTTTGCTAAAAGTGTCACTGTTAAGCTGATATATTGTCAGACTGACAGTTCATGCCATGAGTTGTAGTTTCAATTATTCGATACTGATTTTGCTTTAAGTCATGATTCTAAATTTCTAATTGTATTGGCCATCAACAGAATGGAATATCAAATAAGTGTGTTTCATAGGAGAAGTAGTGTTGGTCTGAATCTGGATAAAAAAATACTCCTAGAATTTTTTAAAATATTGTCACTCTCAAGCCATAAGCATATTAGATGAGTGCCTCTGATTTTCTCAGCATTTCAGTATTAGTTTTTGGAGCTAAGTTGTCGGCCATATTGAAATATTTGTTGTGCAATTATATGTCTATGGGCAGTTCTTGGCTTATAGCAAAGCTGCAACAATCATTGTCCTAAACAGCATAGAGGGTGCAGTATACAAAACATGCTAAGATACCTTCTGTTTTCCCTTTCTCTTACCACTCTAGCATTAGAGTCAAGTTGACTGTCCAAGATCAGTGCTATGAAATATCCTTTTTGGTGAGTTACTACCAGTAGATGCATACATGTTTAATCCTTTTCCTTAAAAAATAATTCTGGTTAACACCTTAATAAAATTTTGTACTTGTTTTGTGAACCTTTCTCCAATACCCTCATACACATTATTTGAGAGCTTATTTCTGAAAAAAATATCATTTCATCACACACCTATTTGATTGTTGTTCACAGTCAGTATTAACCAGAAGAAACTCTTACAGTGGAATCATTTATCGTGATGAACCTGCTATATTTGCTTGGGAACTCATGAATGAGCCTAGATGTGTGTCCAATTCATCTGGTCCTTATATTCAGGTAGCATACTATTTGAAGAATCCCTTACCTTAATACCTTTTAAATAGAGTGGATATATGAAATCTGTATTGCTTAAATCTGGACTTTATCTGCAGGCTTGGATAGAAGAAATGGCAGCATTCATTAAGAGTTTCGACACAAAACATCTTATTACAGTTGGTATTGAAGGATTTTATGGCCCTGGGACACCTGGGAGGCTGGGGTTCAATCCTGGAGACTGGGCAGCTTCACTCTGCTCAGACTTCATACAGAACTCAGCTGTCAAAGATATTGATTTTGCCTCGGTTCATGCATATCCTGATAGCTGGTCTGTATTGCTCCATTTTCCTTACTTGAAATTTGTACACTGTACCATATGTAATCTATACATCTTCTTTACAGGCTACCTAAGGCAAGTATGGAAGAAAAGGTCAAATACCTCTCTAACTGGGTTGATTCACACTTGAATGACAGTGAATACATCCTGAGAAAGCCTGTCCTGTTTTCAGAAGTAGGGTACCTACAGCATGCAGAAGCTAACAACACAGTTGATGGTGACACTCTTTTAAAAGTTGTTTATGATAAACTATACAATTCAGCAAACAATCTGCAGGCAGGTGGTGGTGCTCTTATTTGGCAGTTGATGGTTGAAGGGACACAGATGTACCATGATGACTTCTCCATGGTGGCACATGATCGTCCCTCGACATATAAGTTGATAAAGGAGCAGTCATGCCGACTGCAAAGGTTATTTGGAAAAGATGGAGACCCTGGTTGGCAATGTTCATTACCACCCTAGGGATTTTTCTACTATCGATATCGAAGCATCCCACTTCATCAAACACATACTGGATTGCTGCATTCCTTCATGAAGGTGACATTGTTGAGGCAAATGGTGAACAAACATCTCTATTTGTTTATAGCTAAAGAGCAAGACAGCTAGCGGTCCATCCACTTTTGACACCAAATATGCCGATATTTTCTGGTGGTGGCTCAGTCAAATTCATGATCGTCCAACACCTAATTGGTGGTGATAGCCGTACACATGTTGCTATTACCCAAAGGAGATTTTATACATCGCCTTTTCCTTTAGGTGCTTATGTAACTCTCTCCCTCAATCCTAAATTGTAGTTGATGAATGAAGCATTGCCTGCTCTTTAAATGAGGACAGCAATGCTATTTGTGACATGATTTATACTGCAATTAATGTGACCGTGTATACAAGTTATGAATTGCATTAGAGTTAAATACAGCTTGTTAGAGTGTGTTATTTAAGCACATGAAATTCTGAAAAATACATTTCTAGATAGTCACACTTGTGAATGTGTTATCATGTTGAAATTGTCCAAGTTACCCCTACAAATGTTGTGTCAATATGAATTTCTACACGAACATGCCACGTTAGCAACTATAGATATATTTTGGGCATTTTAAAGTTGGGTGACATACTTCGCAATACTGTAGGAACTAAAAATATATTTTTAGACTTTATTGACCTCAATGGCTCAACATGACAAATTTATGGACAATTGATGTATTTAACTCATTGCAATATGTGTTTGGTGTGACCAGCAAATCAAATGCTTGCTTATGTTTTAGACTAGATCCTAACACGAATTCTGAAAAAAAAAAAAGATATCACTGTTCCATCTTCTCACATCTGTCACTTTTGTTTCTATCCATATCCCACCCTCGTTGTCAAAACTAATTGGAGACTCCTTTTGAGACCTCTAGACCAACCCTCACCAGACGCGCTAGAAAAAAAATTCTAGAAATTATCACAAAAATCAGAAACATGCAGCCTTCGACTTAGTTGCTATAATCAACATAGCCATTGGATATAGATCCTAAAATAATCTCCCAATTAATAATCTAAAATTACCCACATATGTCATCAATAACTCTAAATTCTGCCCTACCTCTTCAAGAAAGAACCGTGATCTATCAACGTCCACCAACCCTGCGGCGCCCCTACCGCATGAAGGGCTTGCGGCGTCGACGTGTTGTCGGTATTTGGCCGCCGCCACGGATGACCTGCCATCGTAGCGTGTGTAGCAAGCAGGGTGAGAAGCCTTGGATCCAGAACGACGGAGAATGCGGCGTGCGGAACTCCACGAGTGCTGAGGGACCATTGCACAAGCCCTGTCTTATCCCACTACCAGGTTAAGACTGGATTGATAATATATGGTTCACTGTTCAGCAGGTTGCTAATTTGTTATTCTCTGTATCAAATCGGACAGTACTGCAGACGTGCACCCAAGCATGGTGGACGTACATACATGTTGATATCACAATTAGAAAAGGGTGAACATATTTGCTTATGAAATCTTTTTAAGCCAGATACACATCATCGGCAATAAACGAATCAACAAAGGTAAACATCTTGCTTCCTATATTTTTTTCAATATCATCTTTGGCAACAGAGCATGGCGGAAATACACAAGCTACTGCTTATAGCACAATTAACAAGGGTAAGTGTCTTGCTTCTTATGAGAGTTTCATGTACACATCATCGTCATTATATCGGCAATAACTGGGATACTATCATTATAGAGTTTCATGTACACATCATCATCATTATATCGGCAGTAACTGGGATACTATCATTATACCTGTGTCTCTTCTTCTGCCTCCTGTGTCTCTCCATTTAGATCAACCAACGTGAGCATAAAAGCTATATTGATAAATAAAAGAGGTAAATCTATTATATTTCGGAAATTACCTACTTTGGCATTGCTAAAGATGATTTAAAGCAATATCTGATTAAAGTTGCATTTAAATCACCTACTCTAGCATTATTGAGGACGATTTAAATTAATCGCTAATTAAACTTGCATTTAAAATCACCCACTCTATCATTATTAAAGTTGATTTAAGATAACCCCTAAATTTGCACTACTCATCTGCCATTATCAGAGTCAATTTAAAATAATTCCCTAAATTTGGATTAAAATTACAATCCTATAAAATTATATATACAGCCCGTTTGTTTCGTCGGAATTGGGCTGAATTGGAATTACATTCTGGGCTGATGTGTTTGGGTGTCATAAGAATTGGAAACTGGGATTCTGTCACTTTCTAAGGCCTAGAATTGTGGCCTGGTTCAGATTCACGTCCTAAAAACGGGAGTCCAATTCTCACGACGTCCCGAGCAGCTCTCCGTCTTCCTTGACCTCTCGCTTCGCCTCTCCCTCGCACCAGCCATGGCGGCTAGGGTTCCATAGAGCCTCCCCCTCCATAGCTGTCCTCCTCCACCCACCATCAGATCTAGAGGAAACATCAGTATCCGCCATCTCCGATTCGTGTGTCCTCGAGTCTGCGACCCTCCCCAAGTCGCATCCACCCCTGGTAGCCGCGATCTCAGGTGCAAGGTATGTGTCTCTTCCCTTCGCTCTCTCGTGCTGTGAGGATCTCCTGCTCCTAGCTCATCCATGGCCCCGGAGCATGGGGAATTTTTTTTGGAACCCCTCTCAATTGTCTGAAACCCTTGTGCCTACGGCGTGCTGTTTGTGCTGTCACCCGATCGTTGCCCACCCCTCGCGCTCCCCGTTCGGCCTGCTGCAGTGCCGCTCCAGGCTCCCTCTGACGCCGGCCCCTGCTCCCTCCCTCCTTGCTCCGAAGTCCGGCTTACGGGATCTACAGCTCTACGCCTCTACCCCCAACTGGCCAGGCGGCGGCAGCGGTGGCGGCGGCCACACGCCCGCCCACGCAGCCAGGCGCCCAGGCGGCCAGACACGCCCACGCAGGCCACCAGTAGCCTCCGGCCAAGCAGTCTGGCAGCCGCAGTCTGTAGAGGCAAGTAGGCAGGCAGCCGCACTACAGGATTAGATACAGTGAGGGTCGCCATGCTTGTGCGGCCACTGATTTTGGTAGTTGGTGTATGTCTTGTGTTATTATTGCATCTCGAGAACAAAGTGAACGGTAGAGGTTAGATTTTGGTACAGTATTAGTCCTTTAGTTTTTGAAATGATCCCATGAGATAATATCTAGTCTAATATGTGTTTGTAATTAATACCTTACAAACTTGTTGATATGCTCTTAGATGTACCTAATCTTGTCTACTCAGTCACATGCATTTTTATGCTGCAATGCCTAACTAAACTAAGCAGCATTTTTAAGCTGCTTGTAGACGTCATTTTCTTAAAAAAAATGCACCTATATATCTCTGGACTCATGTGAGTTTCTTCCAAAATTACAGGTATAGCTGCTTTGCATCCAAGTTGCAAGGACCAACATCTTCCAACCTTACTGTCCCAAAGTCCCCTAGTTTGCAAGGTGAGGCCACTCTACCCAGATCTAAAGTCCAGTCAGATTCTCTACTTGTTCCAACTTCTAGTGGCCATGGATGTTTATAAAAAAAATTCTTCGCAATGTGTGCACTTGGCCTACAACTACTTAATATATGCTACTTACCAGCAATTAGAATGGTAGCTATCTACCTTTTGTGATGTGATGATGACATGATTTCTCTTGCATGTGTGCGCTAGATGCCCAACACCAATGTAGAACCGGTGAACACTAGTAGAGAATTGATAAGTGAGAAGCGTAGGAAGAAGAGAAAGTGAGTGGTTGTTTTATTTGTTGTTTCTGTGATGGGCATGATTGCTGACTGGTATCATCGGAAAAGGCCTAGACATATCATTGATCCAGATGAAGTGGTAGAGAGAGATGTTGCAAGAAGAAAACAAATGCTAAGGAATTTGTACCAAGGATCAAATGTTTATTGCTATGATAGTTTGCGCCTAACTAAGAGATCATTTTCAGACCTATGTGCCATCTTACGTGAGAGATGTGGTATGAGTGACACCTTAAATGTGTCGGTAGAAGAAAAGGTGGCAATCTTTTCGCTTATAGTTGGCCATAGCACAAAGATGAGGATAATTCGTAGCACATATGGGTGGTCACTTGAGCCAATCAGCCGTTTTTTCAATGAAGTATTGCGAGGTGTTCTATCATTATGCCATGAATTATTAAGATACCTGATCCATCAGCCACACACCCTGAGGATTTCAAGTGGAAATGGTTTGAAGATTGCCTTGGTGCACTAGATGGTACGCACATTGACGTTTTGGTGCCTTTGGCTGACCAAGGGAGGTATAGGAATAGAAAGCAGCGTATCACCACCAATGTTTTAGGGGTCTGTGATCGACATATGAAGTTTGTTTATGTTTTAGCGGGATGGGAAGGTTCAGCATCAGATTCACGCGTGCTTCGTGATGCAATGTCTCGAGATGATGCACTAGTTGTTCCCAATGGTAAATACTATCTAGTAGATGCTGGGTACACCAATGGGCCAGGTTTTCTTGCCCCGTATCGATCAACTCGTTACCACTTGAATGAGTGGGCTGCACAAGGGCATAACCCATCTACTGCAAAAGAACTATTCAATTTGCGCCATTCATCAGCTAGAAATGTGATAGAGAGGACATTTTGTCTATTGAAGATGAGGTGGGCTATATTGAGAAATAACTCATATTTTGACTTACAAAATCAGGTATACTACAATTGATAACCTAGCTAAAAATTCAATTCTAGATTTATTTAAGCATGCATACTCATCTGAACTAAACTCATGCAGATCAGGATCATTAATGCTTGCTGCATATTACACAACTTTGTACTTGATAGACAAAGAGACATGGATGATTTACTCATACACCAAGTTGATGAAGTGATATCTGTTGAATCTACTGAAGTTCAAAGCGAAATGAGTATGATTACAAATGTTCAATCATCAAATGAGTGGAGTAATTTTAGGGACACCAAGGCTAACCAAATGTTTGCTGATTGTCAAGCTAGGCGTGGTCAATAAGTTCAGTTTAAATGTACGATTAAAATTTCCCTTTTTGCAATTTGTACGTATATTGTTGTATGACTGTGTGTGGTTAATGACTTTATGTTCTTATGTAGGATATGGATAAGAACAAGAAGTCAGGCAGGGGTTATGTTGCTTGGAATGATGACATGGACAAAGTACTGCTGGATACATTTGTTGAGCATTATAACAAGGGAGATAAGTCCCAAAATGGTTGGAAATCTCATGTGTACACAGCTGCCATAAAAAATATCCGGGAGAAGTGTGGTGTGGAGATCACAAAAAAACATTTCTTCAAGAAACAAGACGTTTGACGAGTACTGCACCATCATTAATGGAATGCTAGGATGTAGTGTATTTGGTTGGGATTCCGACAAAAATAGAATATCTATTGACAGTGATGCTGTTTGGGAAGCTGATGTTGAGGCAAGTTTTCTATTCCTTAGCTTTACAGTGCTGCTACTGCTGTCTCAGAAAAACTTGCATAGTGCTTGCTTTTTATGATACTATTTGTTAGTTTGTTAGAGATCATAGCTTGTTGATTTTTTTTTCCTCTCTTCTGGATTTGCAGTAATATTTTTTCAAACTTTACTTGATGTGTGTGGACAAACTTAAGAAACCTGATTTGAACATGCTAATTATATATTCTTGCAGAAAAACAAAGATGCAAGTGGCTATAGATACAAGACCATCTTATTTTGGGATTCAATCAATTTGGTTTATGGCAAAGATCATGCAACAGGTGCTGCAGCTAGGACAGCGGCGGAGAGCTCAATAGAAATGTGTAGGGAGGAGAATAGCATGAAGAGCCTAGTTCATCTTCAACCTCGGCAAGTCTAAAGAGGCAACGGTCCGGTGACTCCTTTACTTCCATGATGGCTGAAAAGGTTGACAAGTTCGCAGAAGCTCTTAAAGATGGACCAAAAGGCTCTAGCTCTAAGGAAATTCTTGCAACACTAGGTCAGATAGGACTAGATGAGGACACAGCGCTTGAATTGTTTGATATTCTAACAGCTGATGAGCGCAAGTATGAGAGTTTGTTGGCACTGCCAATAGAAAGGAGGAAAAGATGGCTCTTGAAGCAACTGAAGAAGTGAGAAGGTGGCTCCTGAAGCAACTCAAGAAGCTGGCAATGAAAATCTGTTGAACTTTCATGTCAGATGGAAGTATAATCTTTTTGCTATAAACTATGTAATAGTGTAGTCATAGTTGTCCTTAAGTTATCTGAACTTTTTTTACCAAATGATGGCTGGATCTTTTAATCTCTATAGGACAATGTTTTTTGTTGGTACACCATGCTTGCTATTTCATTTTGAGTGTGCTATTGTTATTGCAGTTCTTGCATTTGTACTTGTGTATCATGGAGAGAGAGTACATGTTTGTATAGGAGAGAGAGAGTCATACATGTGTACAGGAGAGCCATACGTGTGGACAGGAGAGAGAGCCATACGTGTGTGTACAGACCTGAGAGGGAGCAGATTTCGGTTCTCTCTCCTGTCCACACGTATGACTCTCATGTACACATGTATGACTCTCTCTCTTCTATACAAACATGTACTCTCTCTCCATGATACACAAGTACAAATGCAAGAACTGCAATAACAATAGCACACTCAAAATGACATAGCAAGCATGGTATACCAACAAAAAACATTGTTCTAGAGAGATTAAAAGATCCAGCCATCATTTGGCAAAAGAAAGTTCAGATAACTTAAGAACAACCATGACTACACTATTACATAGTTTATAGCAAAAAGATTATACTTCCATCTGACATGAAAGTTCAACAGATTTTCATTGCCAGCTTATTGAGTTGCTTCAGGAGCCACCTTCTCACTTCTTCAGTTGCTTCAAGAGCCATCTTTTCCTCCTTTCCATTGGCAGTGCCAACAAACTCTCATACTTGCGCTCATCAGCTGTTAGAATATCAAACAATTCAAGCTCTGTGTCCTCATCTAGTCCTATCTGACCTAGTGTTGCAAGAATTTCCTTAGAGCCAAAGCCTTTTGGTCCATCTTTAAGAGCTTCTGCGAACTTGTCAAGCTTTTCAGCCATCATGGAAGTAAAGGAGTCACCGGACCGTTGCCTCTTTAGACTTGCCGAGGTTGAAGATGAACTAGGCTCTTTCATGCTATTCTCCTCCCTACACATTTCCATTGAGCTCTCCGCCGTTGTCCTAGCTGCAGCACCTGTTGCATGATCTTTGCTATAAACCAAATTGATTGAATCCCAAAATAAGATGGTCTTGTATCTATAGCCACTTGCATCTTTGTTTTTCTGCAAGAATATATAATTAGCATGTTCGAATCAGGTTTCTTAAGTTTGTCCACAAACATCAAGTAAAGTTCGAAAAAATATTACTGCCAATCCAGAAGAGAAGAAAAAAAAAATCAACAAGCTATGATCTCTAACAAACTAACAAATAGTATCATGAAAAGCAAGCACTATGCAAGTTTTTCTGAGACAGCAGTAGCAGCACTGTAAAACTAAGGAATAGAAAACTTGCCTCAACATAAGCTTCCCAAACAGCATCACTGTCAATAGATATTCTATTTTTGTCGGAGTCCCAACCAAATCCACTACATCCTAGCATTCCATTAATGATTATGCAGTACTTGTCAAACGTCTTGTTTCTTGAAGAAATGTTTTTTTCTGTGATCTCCACACCACACTTCTCCCGAATATTTTTTATGGCAGCTGTGTACACATGAGATTTCTAACCATTTTGGCACTTGTCTCCCTTGTTATAATGCTCAACAAATGTATCCAGCAGTACTTTGTCCATGTCATCATTCCAAGCAACATAACCCCTGCCTGACTTCTTGTTCTTATCCATATCCTACGTAAGAACATAAAGTCATTAACCACACACAGTCATACAACAATATACATACAAATTGCAAAAGGGGGAATTTTAATCGTACATTTAAACTGAACTTATTGACCACGCCTAGCTTGATAATCAGCAAACATTTGGTTAGCCTTGGTGTCCCTAAAATTACTCCACTCATTTGATGATTGAACATTTGTAATCATACTCATTTCGCTTTGAACTTCAGCAGATTCAACAGATATCACTTCATCAACTTAGTGTATGAGTAAATCATCCATGTCTCTTTGTCTATCAAGTACAAAGTTGTGTAATATGCAGCAAGCATTAATGATCCTGATCTGCATGAGTTTAGTTCAGATGAGTATGCATGCTTAAATAAATCTAGAATTGAATTTTTAGCTAAGTTATCAATTGAAGTATACCTGATTTTGTAAGTCAAAATATGAGTTATTTCTCAATATAGCCCACCTCATCTTCAATAGACCAAATGTCCTCTCTATCACATTTCTAGCTGACGAATGGCGCAAATTGAATAGTTCTTTTTGCAGTAGATGGGTTATGCCCTTGTGCAGCCCACTCATTCAAGTGGTAACGAGTTGATCGATACGGGGCAAGAAAACCTGGCCCATTGGTGTACCCAGCATCTACTAGATAGTATTTACCATTGGGAGCAACTAGTGCATCATCTCGAGACATTGCATCACGGAACACGCGTGAATCTGATGCTGAACCTTTCCATCCCGCTAAAACATAAACAAACTTCATATGTCGATCACAGACCCCTAAAACATTGGTGGTGATACGCTGCTTTCTATTCCTATACCTCCCTTGGTCAGCCAAAGGCACCAAAACGTCAATGTGCGTACCATCTAGTGCACCAAGGCAACCTTCAAACCATTTCCACTTGAAATCCTTAGGGTGTGTGGCTTAATAAATTCTTGGCATAATGATAGAACACCTCGCAATACTTCATTGAAAAAACGGCTGATTGGCTCAAGTGACCACCCATATGTGCTACGAATTATCCTCATCTTCATCTTTGTGCTATGGCCAACTATAAGCAAAAAGATTGCCACGTTTTCTTCTACCGACACATTTAAGGTGTCACTCATACCACATCTCTCACGTAAGATGGCACATAGGTCTGAAAATGATCTCTTAGTTAGGCGCAAACTATCATAGCAATAAACATTTGATCCTTGGTACAAATTCCTTAGCATTTGTTTTCTTCTTGCAACATCTCTCTCTACCACTTCATCTCGATCAATGATATGTCTAGGCCTTTTCCGATGATACCAGTCAGCAATCATGCCCATCTTAGAAACAACAAATAAAACAACCACTCGCTTTCTCTTCTTCCTACGTTTCTCACTTATCAATTCTCTACTAGTGTTCACCGGTTCTACATTGGTGTTGGGCATCTAGAGCACACATGCAAGAGAAATCATGTCATCATCACATCACAAAAGGTAGATAGCTACCATTCTAATTGCTGGTAAGTAGCATATATTAAGTAGTTGTAGGCCAAGTGCACACATTGCGAAGAATTTTTTTTTATAAACATCCATGGCCACTAGAAGTTGGAACAAGTAGAGAATCTGACTGGACTTTAGATCTGGGCAGAGTGGCCTCACCTTGCAAACTAGGGGACTTTGGGACAGTAAGGTTAGAAGATGTTGGTCCTTGCAACTTGGATGCGAAGCAGCTATACCTGTAATTTTGGAAGAAACTCACATGAGTCCAGAGATATATAGGTGCATTTTTTTTAAGAAAATGACGTCTACAAGCAGCTTAAAAATGCTGCTTAGTTTAGTTAGGCATTGCAGCATAAAAATGCATGTGACTGAGTAGACAAGATTAGGTACATCTAAGAGCATATCAACAAGTTTGTAAGGTATTAATTACAAACACATATTAGACTAGATATTATCTCATGGGATCATTTCAAAAACTAAAGGACTAATACTGTACCAAAATCTAACCTCTACCGTTCACTTTGTTCTCGAGATGCAATAATAACACAAGACATACACCAACTACCAAAATCAGTGGCCGCACAAGCATGGCAACCCTCACTGTATCTAATCCTGTAGTGCGGCTGCCTGCCTACTTGCCTCTGCAGACTGCAGCTGCCAGACTACTTGGCCGGAGGCTGCCGGTGGCCTACGTGGGCGTGTCTGGCTGCCTGGGCGCCTGGCTGCGTGGGCGGGCGTGTGGCCGCCGCCACCGCCGCCGCCGCCTGGCCAGTTGGGGGTAGAGGCGTAGAGCTGTAGATCCCGTAAGCCGGACTCTGGAGCAAGGAGGGAGGGAGCAGGGGCCGGCGTCGGAGGGAGCCTGGAGCGGCACTGTAGCAGGCCGAACGGGGAGCGCGAGGGGTGGGCAACGATCGGGTGACAGCACAAACAGCACACCGTAGGCACAAGGGTTTGAGACAATTGAGAGGGGTTCCAAAAAAAATTCCCCATGCTCCGGGGCCATGGATGAGCTAGGAGCAGGAGATCCTCATAGCACGAGAGAGCGAAGGGAAGAGACACATACCTTGCACCTGAGATCGCGGCTACCAGGGGTGGATGCGACTTGGGGAGGGTCGCAGACTCGAGGACACACGAATCGGAGATGGCGGATACTGATGTTTCCTCTAGATCTGATGGTGGGTGGAGGAGGACAGCTATGGAGGGGGAGGCTCTACGGAACCCTAGCCGCCATGGCTGGTGCGAGCGGAGAGGTCGAGGAAGACGGAGAGCTGCTCGGGATGTCCTGAGAATTGGATTCCCGTTTTTAGGACGTGAATCTGAACCAGGCCACAATTCTGGGCCTTAGAAAGTGACAGAATCCCAGTTTCCAATTCTTATGACACCCAAACACATCAGCCCAGAATGTGATTCCAATTCAGCCCAATTCCAACGAAACAAACGGGCTGTTAGTCTATTTCCCTAAATTATTTAAATCTAAATTACTAACATTTGTTCTTATCGACATCCGTCAAAAATAAATAAAATGTCCCATGAAATTTACATCTAGATTTCATTTAGCATTGGCTATCATAAGAAAATGTTTGCTCAATACATGGCTAAATAAAAATGATTGATCTTTCTTACAACTGTAGCTCTCCGATGGGGAAGAAAGCATAGTGGAGAAGAGCGGCAGAGCATTGATTAGCTTGAGAGCTTGCCCCCGAGCATTGCAGGAAAAAATTCCATGAGGTCGGAGCTCATTTTTCCATTCCTTCAAAAAAAAAGTACAGTTTTGGTCCCCATTCCTCTGGAAAGTTTTCAGCGCTATCCTTTGTTCCAAACGCATGGTGATGTCAGCGAAACTGAGGAATGGCGTTTCTACGGAATTCCTTTGGCAAAACTGTGTTCCAAACGAGCCTTTAGCTTCGGTAGGTACGTCCATATTCTCAAGTCCACTAGGTACTCTCCAAATTATCCTCCTTTCTAAAAAAATATGATGTGATTATACAACATAAATTTCAATACATAGTTTTTCCAAACCATGTTGCAGCACACTAGAGTTGCCACACAAAGTCATTAATAATTAATCAATATACATTGATGCTTCCGTCCTCGAGGGGATCAGGTATAATTCTAATCATCCACATTTACATACTCGATATTGAGTACCATCCTAAGTTTATAATATTTGCATAACTTATGTTTATGGCAAGTTGGTTCATATAAATTATTGGTACTACAAGTAAGTCAGTTATAATGCAAAATGTTTAATTTATTGCAATACGTTTGATAGACAAATTGATATTTATAGGCAAAGCATAAGAAGAAAACATATGCATAGAGCAATAACCATAAGATGACACCAATACAAGAGCTACAAGAAACTACCAAGAGGCAATAGACACACACAAATGTACAAAACAACAAGGCCCATTAACACCCTCAGAAAACAATTGTAGATGTCCAATATTCATTTATGTTACAATAAATGCATTTGCAACTCGGCCCTATAATCAAGGCTCAACTACCTTCTACACACAAATAAAAAATCACAAGTATTTTTTGCATGGGTATTTGTCAAGAGCCGCCCAAGTTAAATCCACTAAACCGAGTATCAACCACTTGACCGACTCAATTTAGTAGAATTAACTCCAGTATTCCCCGGTATGCGTTCCAAACATTGCCCAGGACAACTCGCATACCGTGCACGTCATGGCAAGCATCACATAGATACATAAGAGAGCAAAAAATTTTAACTTGTAACACAAGTCTTATCAAATCTGGATTAAGTTGAACAACTAAACTAGGTGGCTATCCTACCATGTTTTCTATGTTGAGAGTTTACGCAGCGGAAATTATAATAAAGTGATGCCTTTACCCAAAGGACATCACCACCATAGCATAGAAGGAGCTCTACCATGCAACCACTTTGCCGGCACCGGCATGATAACATGGTTGAAGACACTTTCCTAGTACCTGCAAAACAACTTAACGGCAGCACCGTTAGTACATTGCGTACTAGTAGGACTTATCCCAAAAATAAATACGGTGGATGCAAGAGGCGCTATTAATTTAAATTTGATCGTTGTAAAAGCGGAAGTATTTGACCAAGTTATAATAAGCAAAAGACATAGCATCTATTCTTACTCTAAGCATTCACCAATACATTTACATAATAGTAAATATCATCATGGTCAAGAGCCAAATTTTCATAACTCACATACGAAACTCTATGTTGAAGTCAACTGAAGAGAGCGTGCTCAATGACCAAGAGCGCGACTATTCGAATAGATTGTCACCCAGCCGGGGTGTACTCCTTTTCCCATATGAGGCACAAGACTGAACCTGCATATCCTTGGCCTAGGATAAGGGTTGATTCATGCCCTCGACTTTTCACATACCCGCCCCACACGCCCTCTGAACGGATGAGAGTGGCTAGATGCACTGAGCCCCAAATACGTTAGGTCAACTCTAGCTACATCTCAACTATCACATCCGAATCCATCGGGTGAACCAGGTGACTTATGCTACTTGGCTTTCCGTACCATTATATTTAGTACGTGGTGAGTATGGAATGGTGCTCAAAACCGAATGCGACAACTAGCAACCTTATGTGACTTGAGCAAGCATCGCCTTGCACCAAGCCCGAATCATCTTAAACATTAACATAGCTCCAATTTTACCGTTCCGATACGAAATTGAATTTAAAAACAACTCCTAAATCTCGCAAGCGGTGGTGGCACCACTCGACTTCTACCGATACTAAGCATGGCTAAGCATTAATCGAGACACCTATCAAACATATTCAATCTAGTGATTAAGCTAGAACTAGGGAAAATGCCAAATAGGTTCTACACATCACATATGAACTAATAGAGTTAAGCTCATGCACAAACAATATATAATATAACTCATTTTGATCCAAAATAGGGTGAGAAACAGGTGCCTGCCTGAAATTTAATGCTCCGTTGAGATCCAACCCAAGTTAACTTCAATCATCAAGATTGCAACACTCCGGTGAAGCGGTCACTAAATAATTAAGCGTATGCGAGGAATTAGAATGAATGCCATGAATGCATATGTATGATACATGAAATGCAATGAGCATACTTATCTTTAGTGAAGGCATAAGCATACAAGCATACCAAACTCATAACATCTTTTCCATTCTAGCATGTTATACTAAAAAAGGAAGAAAGTTCTACTTAAAATCAACCATGAACAAGCATGTGTCATTCACAATTTAATCACGCTAGGTACCACCATGCCAAGTATGACGGTACAAAACATAAAGAAGGCATGTATAACAAAAGAATGAATAAAATGGGAGCACATGCCTTTATTCTAAAAGATAACCTACACAAATATTTAACCAAAGCTACCTTTAAGGTGCAACTTTGTCTATAAATAAAGCATATGCTCTCCAATGTACAAAATTAGGCCTCTTAAAACCGAACTCTATAGCGAGAAGAGTAGAACACCATCTTTCACTCAATCAAATCAAACACCATCTTCTGAAACAGTGATAAAACTAGAAAGCATAAACATCATAGAAAAACATACACAATTAATCAAATTTAAGCACAAAGTTTAGAGTTTAATTACAACTAGGGAAGCAAGGGGTATAACTAGTAAAGCATGTATTTCTAATTTTAGCCATCTCATGAATAAATATAACTTGCATTACATTCGCATGCTAATTTGTGAAAAAAAAGACCTACACTAAACATATCATGTACAAAATGGGAGCTAATCGAGCTAATCAATAATTAGTTCTGAAGATTTAAACCAAAGCCTTAAGAAATAGATGTAAGGAAGACTACATAAATTTAATAGAAAAGAAAGCAAGAAAGATTTTACTGATTTTACTCTCTAAGGACAGGGCAAACAATAACCATATGCACAACCTTATTGTTTACGGGTAGAAACTATACTAAGCATGAGAGACATGGAAGTAAAATAAAATGACCAAGCTAGTACCACACAGAGAAATAATTAGTAGAACATCATACAAATAACCATCAATCAAAGCATGATACAAAGTGACTTAAACACTACACCTCAAACTATTCCTCATATGTCATGGATGCTAAATCAAGAAACATAGCACATGCAAAAAAAGGCTATCACAATTTGGTTCTAGTACATAAAGACATAACCATAGTTAAATCAAACAATCCCCAAAATGTTATCCAAACATGGCTTAGATTCTTCCTAATTAAGGATATATCCATATTTAATCCATTGGTGAAGCTACCTAGGTAATGGCATTCTACAAATCCACATCATGCTAAATCATTCAAAAACCACATCTACATTACCATGCTAGGGTTAGAAATCCCTACTTCACCATGAGCATGAGAGCTCCCTTGTCACCATGAACTCCATGAGCACACCATTGTAACCCATACCACCCACGAAATCGGGCTTACCTAGGATGGAGGAAGTGCTTAGAGCAGCCCCCAAGTGATAGAAATCGAAGGGGAGAGAGATCAGGTCATGAGCTCCATTTTGACCTAGAGAGAGAAAGTTTATGGGAGAGAGGGGATTAGGGTTTTCCACCATGGATACGTGAGGAAATCGAAGGGGGTTGATGGAGGATCACCTAGGGATGATAGGAGAGGGGCTCCATGGTCTCCAATGGCCTCCAATGGTGGATCTTGAGGGAGGACCTTGAGGAGAAAAGCCTTCTTCTTTCTTGGTTCTTGAGAGAGAGAGGAGGAGGACTAACTGGAGGGAAGAGGGGTACGGGAGAGGCTGGTTTTAGCCTTAGGGGAGTGGGGGTCGGGCGCGTGTCCGCCCCCACTGTCACGCATGCTTGCCACAGCAACATTTTAGTGCCAGCGATGGCGATGCGTTTCGCGGACAGTCCGCACTTAAACAGCGGATAGTCCATCATAGGAAGCCCTGTTCTTGCAAAAATTAAGTCCCTGAAATTTTTGTACCGTGGACAGTTTGCCCTTATAGGGCTGGACAGTCCGCCCTTATAGATTAAACCTCGGTCAAAAACTTCCCGTGTCACTAACGGTTTCCCAACTTAGTACTGCGGACAGTCCACCCTTAAGGGTCTGGACTAGTTGCTTATTTGATTCAGAATTAGATCAATCGGATGTGAAGATAGCACTCCTGATGGAGAGCTGAAAGAAAACATGTTTATGGCTCAACCTATGGGTTTTGTCACAAAAGAAAAGGAAAATATGGGTTGCCACCCAAAGAAAATCCAATTTATGGGTTTCAAGCAAGCTTCTAGGTGTTAGTACGTAAAGTTTGGATAAGACTATTAGAAAGTTTGATGTTGAAAGATAGGACAATTTCATTGCATTTATGCAAGGATTAAAGAATTGGAGGTATAACTTCCTATTGATGTATGTGTATGATATTCTACAAGCAAGCAATGATGAGCATTTACTGCTACAAACAGAGAAATTTCTTGTCCTCGAATCATGATATGAAAGATGTGGGATAGGCACCTTGTATCTTGAGGATCCAAATCCATAGAGACAAAAACAAGAGCATAGTAAAAAATGTCTTGAAAATAGTATAAAAGCCTGTAATGTAGGTCTGCTCCAATAGTCAAGGGCGATAGAGCAGATGAAAGTGTCACAAGAGCATGAGATAGATCAGATGAAAATGACATAAGAAAATGAGATTGATTAGATGGAATTGATTCCATATGCTTCAACGATTGGAGGCAAAATGTGTGCTCGAATATACACTCGCTTTGATTTGATTTTTATGACCGGGATACTTGACAGATGAATCGAGATGATTAGAAAACCTTGTGATTCTTGCAAGGGACAAAAGACCTCATGATGATTTATAGAAAGACAGATGCCCTAGAGATCTTTGGGCTATAAAGATACAAACTGGACAAGGTGTAGAGACACTATGAAGTCCACGTCTGGATATGTGCTTACTCTAGTAGAAAGAGACGTGATATAGAAAACAACTACAAATGGTCAGTTGTTACATCGTAAAAAATGTACACTGAACCTTTTACCTTATCATGAGACAATGGGGCAGACAATATGGCTAAACGAAATGGTACCTGGATTAAGAGTGGTTGACATTATATAAATACCACTTAAGACATACTACGACAATTACATTGACATTGATGTTTATGTTGTGAAGATAAAATCCAAAATGAGATAATTGAGAATGAGAACATGATAGTTGAGAGGATGCTCGCGAATCCGTTCACTAAGGTATTTCACCCAAGTTCAGAGAACATGCAGCAGATATTTTGGGGTTACTGAAAAACTTACGATTCTGGATTTTGGGCTAATCGAACAACTGTCTTAAGAGAAAATAAAAAGGCCTCATTTTGAGATAGAAATGTGTACTGTAGTCTATGAGTTCAGTGGTGCGTAACTGACCATCAGCAACGCATTGGTCTCGATATATTAATATATCAAGGGATGGAGCATGGGAGTTGAAGAAACAAGATAGACCGAGATCAAAGGGGAGAATGTTGGATTGATCTCAGGCTTAGAAAGGAGACGTCCTGACTAAGTCCGAGCCCAAAACTAGGCCTTGATCGGAGGCCCAAAACCCCCTGAGGTGGCCCCCATCCACGCCTGCACCACAATAAAAATACATTGAAGAGGGCACGCGAACCAACGTTTGCTGGGCCTCCTCGTGACACCGCGACACCGAGAAACTAAGATATGATCAACCGGTGCAGGAAGTGAAAGGAAACAGCCACCGCTACCCTCTCGCCCTAGCCGATGAGATGGGCCACCGCCGTAGTAGCGACTGCGCTGCCGCCACCTCCTTCTACCTCACAGTGGCCACAAGAATAGAAATCCCATTGCCCAAGGGCACCGGACAAGCACTCCAAGATTCAAGGTATACTTGTCACTCTCTTTCTCCTACCTATCTGGATCACGAGATCCGACCTATCACATGAACACAAGAATCCTAGTGGTAGGAGTTGGGGCACTAGATCCACACAAGAATTCCATCAAAACCTTCACATCATTGATCGCATAGAACACTTTTATATATTATTTGAGTACACAGGTAATCAAGGAGTATGGCCATGAGTGTGCGTCCATTTCTTAGAACTGGCATTCGAGAGAAGCTGGAAGTTCTCCAACGGCACTGTATTACTTATGGAGTACAAACTACGAATTTTGTTCCAATTTTATTTTATTTTCGAGCCTCAAATTACAGATTTGATCAGATATAGGTGCCTTCTTTAACGAGACCACAATGACAGGGAACTTGGCCTTCCCTTTCACGAGGTGCTTTGAAACGATGGAAGCATACTCCATGAATAGCTCATTAAGGACAGCGTCACTGAAGTGGTCTATGATCAGTGGTCCAATCACTGCTCTTATGCACTTGGCAACATTTTCTCCACTTCTGGCACAATCGAACACCGTATCACTGCTTGAGTCATCATCCTGGGGGTCCGAGCCGTGCTCAAAGAGTCCAATGTGTTCAATGTCGAAGAGCCCTGTCTCATTGATCAATGCTTTCACCTCACCCAGTGATGGTGCGTAGAATGGAATGTTGAAGGAGGTCAGATTTTCATGTTTCATGCGACCCTGTATTTATTAGCACCATATTTGTTAACAATGATTCATTTGCTGAGTTTGGGATCGATGTGTTGGGACAATATTATTTGATATGCTACAAAGTTGATATTGTGATTCAATTTACTGTTTTGGTTTATAGGATGCTGCTATACTAGGACCAGGTTCGTTCATGACAGTGAGTTTGTTATACATTCCAGGTTAGAGCTAGAAAGATGAAATAATCTTGCAGGTTATGCTTATACCTTTCGGACAATGGTCTGGAGAGCTTCAGCAAGCAATCCCCACATACTTGCTACATCTCCATGCATCAATATGTCTTCACTCTTCTGACCAAAAAATGTTAGCACCATATGCCCGCCACAAACAAGTTCTCTGTAGCGAAGCATAAGAAACAAGTCGTAGACTTTTCTGAATTGTTCTTGGAACAATTTTACCACAGCTGGTGGAGTAGCCTTTCCAATGTAGATGTTGCCTTCATTCAGATGAGTTCCCCTTGAGAGATCTTTAGGGACCTAGGTAATTCAAAAGCATTTATGCATCACAGGAAATGTAGTTACCATATATTTCATCATCTAAGACATTGTGTGATTCCAATATTAAAGATAAATATATTTAACTACCCCTTGTCAAATTTCTTTTAAAAATTTAATATGTATGCATATTTAATTTGGTTGTAAAATTATCTGCGTCTGTACAAAGGAATTGCACGATGTTGAACGGTTAAAGTCTGTTTTATGGAAGTAACCACATGATATAATTCTAGAAACTAATTGTGTGCGGTGAACTTTAACTGGACTATATGTTTAGCTGAAAATGCTTATGTGTGTGTGCACAAAATAATAAGACTGGAGATTCTTCATATGTTGAATTGGCTTGTATCTAGAGTGCAGAGCACATATATAATTTCTTTCTGCACATAATATTTTATATATTAATTTCTTAAAATTTAATGTTTTATTTTAAGTCCAGCAGCTCTATATAAGATCAATGATAGAAGTAGGCCCCAAAATTATGGATCTTGCTGTGGTCTCCTTTGGAAATTTATATACTGTCTCATATAGTAACTTCATCATTGATATAACTAATGCGCATATGACTGAACATATGTTCATTTTAAGATACATTGAAAAGAACTATATGAAAAACCTGCATAAAAGCCCCTACTTTTCAAATATATTACTCCAAACACCTTTTGACCTCAGTACCACAGTATTATTTACCTTTTGACCCAAGTACTATGGTATTATTTAATACTATAGTATTGCCTAGAAAATACTAGAATGCCAAATATACCCTCAATGTTCATGCCTGCCATCCCAAATAGTCTAGTATCATCACCTACCCCATATACATATCCTTCATTATAGATCGACACCTAAATCTTATTTAGATATATATTGCATATGCTGGAAAATAATGCAATTTGTAGCTTTGCACTGGACAATCTACTACTCTGTCAATTAATTGGGAGTATTAATTGATAATGCAAAAAGATCCTTCAATGAGTTGAATTAATAGACAATCGTCGGTGGGGTTTTGCAACACTGGATGAAGCTACAATCGTCGGAGGAGAAGCTCCAGGGGGACGTCAGCAGATTGAAGGAGAAAATTGAAGAATGTTAGAAAGAGGCACGACCAGGAGTAGGGGGGGGCGGTCCTCTGGTTTGGTGCTCTTGTTTCAGTTGTCGTGTGTTTTTCTCAGATTGAGCTATGTAGCTGAATTCGCTCTGTTCTGGTTGCGTAGGTTGGTGAGAGTTGGAAGTGTCTTTCTATCTGAAGTTGAATCGCTTGAACGCTCTTTTGGGGAGGATTTAGCTTTAGGGGCTGTTCTCTCTTGCGGTTGAGGCTGGCTAGTATAGATGGTGCTTGCATGCTGTGTTAGAGGTAGTAGCTATGCTTTATTTTGTAAACTGGTATCCCCAGGCTGTAAACCGTGATGGCTTTTGATTTTTTAGATGATGGAACCAGAGTTCCGGGCTTCATCTTCGTGGGAGGAGAATCAGACTAGACTTATTACAAACCACACGACTTCGCAACAAAAAATAAACCAGAGCAACTAGACTTCAGTTCATCTTCCAAGACTCAAAACAGGAAAACAACGTGCACCAGAAAACTCAAAGGCTAGACAAAACAAATCCTAGCTGGGGCTTGCCAACCAAACGAAGCGAAAATTCGCATAGCCGCCACTTCAAGATTTTGAGTGCTCTGCGTCAACCATCGTACGTGGTCTTTATTTCGCTGCAACTTGGCCCCGTGACGGAGCCAAAAGGTTCCCCTGAAGAGTACCTGCAAGAAATTTTTAGGTTGTTTCCTGTCAAAAACAGAGTCATTTCTCTGCAGCCAAATTGCCCAAGGCACAGCTGCAGCTCCTGCCAATAGAAAGGATTTAAATTCTCTACCCCCCTGACTGGACCACTGATCTAAGAGGTGCTGCGTGTTGCGAGGCGGAGAGATACCTAGAGACATAAAAATGACACGCCACAGAAACTTAGCTACACGGCAATCAAAGAATAGGTGTTGTATACTTTCATTTGCGTTACAGAAACAACACCCGAGATTGCCATTCCAGTTCCTTTTGGCTAGGTTGTCCTTCATCAGAAGAACTCTCCTCTTTACATACCACATAAAAATCTTAGTTTTTAATGGTATCTTGGTTTTCCAGATTTTCTGGGGCACTTTTATTCCACTGTTGATCAGGTATTTATACATAGATTTAACAGTGAATAAACCTGACTTGTTAAGGCCCCATTTAAACCTATCCCTCCCCTCACTCAGAAGCGAGCTCATAACTCGCCTTGCCAACTCATTCCAGGCCTGTAATCTATCTCCATACAAACCTCTTCTAAAGAAGATATTCAGAGGGATAGAGCCCATCACCTCCGCCACTGTCGCTCCCTTCTTCCTAACTATATTAAACAACGAAGGATACAGCCCTTTCAACGGCCGGTTGCCGCACCAAGTATCTTCCGAGAACCGAACCTGGGTGCCATCGCAAATAGAAAAAGAGCCCAGACCTAGGAACTCGTCTTTCAGTTCCATCAGGCCAGCCCAAAAATGTGAAACTCCGGGCCTATTAGAACTAACCCCAAGAGGTTTAGACCTAAGGTACTTGTTTCTGAGCAGATTTTGCCAAATACCGTCTTCGTTATCTAATTTGAACAACCATTTGCTCAGGAGACATTTATTCTGTACTTTCAGATCTATGACTCCTAACCCCCCTTATTCTTTAGGTTGTCGAATCTGGTCCCATTTAATAAGATGATATTTCTTCTTATGCTGGTCATTTTGCCAGAAGAAGCGAGATCTGAAGTACTCAAGTTTCCTTAGAACGCCTTTCGGAATCCTAAAGAACGAAAGCATAAATATTGGTAGGCTGGAGAGCACCGAGTTTATTAGCACTAGCCTACCTCCTACCGATAACAGCTTTCCCTTCCAACCAATAAGACGTTTTTCAAACCTCTCTTCTATATGAGCCCAGTCGCTATTCCTCAGTTTCCTGTGGTGCATCGGTATCCCTAAATATCTAAACGGAAAGGACCCCGATCTACAGCCAAACAAATGAGAGTAAGTGCTCTCACACTGCTTAGCTTAGCCAAAACAGAAAATTTCACTTTTATGGAAGTTTATTTTCAAACCTGAAATTTTTTCGAACATGCATAGCAAAGCCTTCATGTTTCTGGCCTTTTCTAGGTCATGATCTAAAAAATTACTGTATCATACCATCCTCTACAAGGTGGGGAATGACTCCGTTCACCAATCCTCCAACTTTAGCTCTATTAATCATTACCGCTAACATGTCAACCACAATGTTAAAGAGAATTGGCAATAAAGGATCCCCTTGTCTCAGGCCTTTCCTGGTTTGAAAGTATGAACCAGTCTGGCCATTGACATTAATTGCTACATTCCCCCCTTGTACAAAGGATCTAATCCAATTGCACCAAGTAGTTGAGAAACCCTTCATACGCATGGTTTGCTGAAGGAAATCCCAACGCACCTTGTCATAGGCCTTTTCGAAGTCAATCTTGAAGATAACCCCATTGAGTTTTTTCTTATTGAGCTCGTGAAGAGTCTCGTGCAAGACCACTGCCCCTTCCGTAATGTTTCTTCCAGGTAAGAAAGCCGCCTGTGAAGGCCTAATGATATTATGGGCCACCTTGATTATTCTGTTAGTTGCCACTTTGGTAAAGATTTTGAAGCTAACATTTAACAAACAGATAGGTCTGTAATATTGTATTTTGCTAGAATCTCCAACCTTTGGTATAAGAATAATATTACCAAAGTTCAATCTATTAAGCGCAAGATCGCCCCTGTGGAATTCATCAAAAAGCGCCATCAGATCACTTTTGATGACATTCCAGAAGACCCGGTAAAACTCCGGTGGAAAGCCATCAGGTCCTGGGGCTTTGTTGTGTTCCATCTGAAAGATCGCAAATCTCACCTCATCGACTGTGAACGGAGCCGACAACAAGTCGTTTTCCTGAGGTGAGACCTGGGGAATGTCATCAATCCTATTCTCATTTAGCACGACATCCGAGGTTTCTGGGTGCCCAAACAGATTTCTATAGAAATTAGTGATGTATTTTTTTAACTCTACATCACCTGTGATAGTATCATCCTTTTGATCTAATTTAAAAATTCTCGTCTTTCGGTGTTTACCATTAGCTACTAGGTGGAAGTATTTTGTGTTCGCATCACCTTGTAGCAGGTTTTTAACCTTAGCACGTTGGTACCATTTAATTTATTCTTCCCTTAGTAACTGAGACACTCTCTCATGCAGGGCATGTTTGAGGTTCATCTCATTATAATCTAGCTGAGTATGTTTCGACTTCCTGTCCAACTCATCTAGCTTATCCAAGAGAAGTTTCTTTTCTTTTTTGTATTCCCCACTGACATTTTTGGCCCACCCCCTGAGATGTTGGCGCAGCCTTTTAATTTTGGCCTGCCATCTATCCATAGGGTTACTACCACTAACAATAGATTCCCAGATTTCCTTGACCATCTCGAAAAAACCATCACGCAGCAGCCACCCTAGCTCAAACTTAAAGTCCGTGTGAGGGGACAAGCTGTCTCCATCCCCAGAATTAAGAAAAAGAGGCGTATGATCCGAGATCTCTCTAGAGAGAGCTTGAACTGTAGCTTTAGGATATTTTATTTTCCACTCTGTTTTGGTTAAAATCCTATCCAATATTTCAAAAGTGCGGTGCACGAGGTTATTAGCTCAGGTAAATTGTCTACCTGACAGATCCAGCTATCTAATATTGTACGCATCTATGACTGCATTAAAAAAAAAGCCACCTATTATTAAAGTTTCCTTTACTTTTCTCCTTGGGTCCTCTCATGATATTAAAATCGCCATCTATTATCATAGGTTAGGTTTCTTTGGATGAGAGATGGGACAGCTCAGTGAGAAATCACTGTTTATGCTCCTCTTGAGCCGGCCCATAAATAAGGACCAAATTAGATATAAAGTCTTCCTTCTTACATCTAATCTTAAACCTAACAAAAAAGTCACCCTCTTCAATACCGCCTACATCAAAGGTTGTTAGATTGACACCAACTAACATCCCCCCTGACCTCCCTTCCGGCGATTTACAATGCCACAAAAAGTCCTTTCTTGCGCAAAGGTTCTTTAGAAAAGCCTGGGAACAGTCCCGTCTACCCGTTTCTGATAAACAAATAAAATCTAAATTTTTCTCCAGAGTTAAATCAGAGATAAATTTAAATTTTTTAGGATCCGCTAGACCGTTTGAATTCCAAAAAATACCTTTCATAGCTAAGATTTTAAAACGTTTACTGACTTCTTCCTAGCCGATGTCTGTAAATGCTCTGAGCTACAGTCATCATCAGATTCTACGGAAAGGTTTACTGACAACAAATTTTCTTCCCAGTCGTTGTCTGAGTCACTCAAGTCTGGGACCAGTTCATCTAAGCCCTCATTCAACCCCGAACTATTAACAGTGTCAAGAACAGACTGAAAAGTAGAGTCCAGACTAATACCCACACAACTAGATACAGCTGATAAATTATCTGAGCTGAGTGGCAAACAAGAATTAATACCTTCATCAGGAGACCCATCCAGGTTGATTCTAGCTTTCAATTTTGTGGCTCTCTCCAAAGAACTCTGATCCGCCACTGCTGCCGACCTCTTACTCGCATGCTGGGGTGTCACAGGTTTACCACATAATTCTTTGGAGATAGGAGATGACACTAAATTATTTGTCTTTGCACAAGGCGCTTGGCACTGCTTGCCAGGGCCACTACTGGGGGTTTCTAGTACCACAATCTCTGATGGCATATCCAGGACTGTTGGGTCTAAAGCGCATTGCTTTCCATAGGAAGCATCATTGCCCTTTGCCGAATTTTGCGGGCCATTATCAGGTGTTGTGTTACTATTATTATTCTCAACATCTGGATACCCACGACCACCCTAGGAAGAGTCATTTCCATTCTCACCCAGTGGATCTAGGTCCATGTCAATGGGAGTACGATTTTCTGGATCAATGTTTTTTTCAGTCCTGAACTGGAGGTCATAAACATGTTCGCCTATGAGCATGCTTAAAAATTCCGGAATCAGGTCAGGCTCTAAGCATCCCACCTTAATCCTTGCAATCTTATGCTCTCTAGTGAACTTGAGCTCCACTTTCCGATTCACCCCAGTGCCGTCCCCACTGCCCATAGAATATTAAAATTCACTAAAAGGTGGTCAGGTAAGCCCCTAAATTGCACCCAAACCTTAGGGATTTCAAATCGGACATAATCCCCCTCAATTTTCTCTTGAATGACCAGTGTAGCTTTCGCACACTTAGCCACTACTGGTCCCCCACTCCACCAGCCTCTTGAGCTCATTACTGGATGGGAATGTGGCAACAAAAAAATCACCCTTGTCCACCACCTTCCAGTCCCATTCACCTGGAACCAGACGTTTTAGTTCGACCTCAACGTTTGCAGCTGAAATATTCCCGTCTAGGATTTTAACTTCCGCGAGGGTAGTAGATGTTTTATCACCCTCTCTCGGGCCCGAGTATGGGATGTTATAAAAACCCATTCCTTCGACTGCGTACCCACACGGGATTGCTGCAAATTTCAGATTCTTATATGGCGAACAAGCTTTTGTCACGTGATCCTCCGAACCACATTCGTCGCAGAGGATGATAGCCGTACAGTTAGTTATGGTATGACCTTTTGTCAGGCACCTATAACAATACGGCTTGCCCTTAGTTTTCTCTTGCCCCTCATCCAAAGTTTGCCCTACCAACCCTTGGGCAAAGCCTGTGTCAATCTCCATGTTCTCTGCAGAGAAACTGTCACCAGCGAACGTACCTGCTGCAGCCCTAGCAGCACCTGACACCGGCGCCCCTGGACGCAGATTTGCCGCGCGCTGGGTGCCTCCTGGTGCCGCTCCCTGGCCACGGCCAGCTCCTCCTGGCGCCGCCGCAGCCTGGCCACGGCCACCTGATGCCGCCATAGCCTGTCCATGGCCAGAACCAGGCACCGTCGCCGCAGCAGTTTGGAAACGGCTAGCGCCGCCCCGTCCCCGGCCAAAACCACCCCGCCGCTGTTGGTTGTTGCCGCCCCGACCACCAGCTCCCTGGTTGAAAGCACGTTGGAAGCCCGGGTTGAAGCCCCGTCCGCCTTGCCCTGCCATGATCCCGTCCATCACCACTTGCACATAGGATCTGTCACCGGTGGGAGGACTTGACTGGGAAGACGGCGCTCTAGGTTTTTGGGTGGCGGCTTGTAACACCCTAAAAATTAGCCTCGGAATTTTTCTTCGAATCTCTCCCTAATTCAAAATCAATTTTCGCAAACCTTGGTTGTTGCCTTGTTTGTGTGCTAATGTGAGCTCAACAAAAATCCCAAATATTCCAAAACCCTAGTCACCAAATTTCCCCACAAAATCCTCTCCAAAATCCCTCTCAAAACCCCTTCCAAATTCCAAACACAAAAACCAAAGAAAAGGGAAAACCCAATTGGGCCAACTCTCTCTCCCCTCTCCCAATTTCGGCCCACCCCCCTTCTCCCCTCCCCTCCATCACCCGGCCTGCCTCTCGGCCCAGGCCACTGCGGCCCGCTAAACCACGCCGCGCTCCCTTTCCCCCTTCCAGCCACCTCGGGCCCGCGCCCTCCTCCCACCGCCAAGCGGGCCCCGCCGGTCATCCTCTCCCTCTCCTCCTTCTTCCTCCCGTCAGAACGGCGCCACGCGCCGCGCGACGCCGCGCGCCCCGGCGCCGGACCCTGCGCCTAGCCCCGCCGTCCGCCGCGCCACCACCGTCCCCGTCGAGCCGCGATGGACCCCTACCGCGACGCCGCTGCCGCGACCGCGTCCTGACCCCGTCGCGCTGGTCCCTGCCGCGCCCGCGCCGGTCCCCGCCCTTCGCCACACCCGGACGCACCGCCATCTTGCTCGGCCCAGCGCCCCGCGTTCGCGCTGCAATGCCACGCGTCGCCGTGACCCAGCACCGGCCCCGTTTCCCTCCCAACGCACCGGCTCGAAGCCCCGAACCGCTGGCTCGGACGCCGCCACGCATCGCGACGACACCGCTCGGCCGGCCTCTGCCTCTCCCGGCCCCCCCACTCGCCACGCCTGGCCTCGGACGCACCCAGCCCTACCACGACGCCGCCAGCGCCATGCCCGGCCCTGCCACGCCGCGGCCAGCCCCCACTCCGCCCGGTCCCCGCCGCGCTACACCAGGTTCACCTCACCACGCCATCACCATGCCACGGCCGCCATGGCCGCCGCACTCCACCGCCAGCCTATAAATACGCCCCCACCGGCCACCCGAGCTCAATTACCTCTCGGCTCGAGCTCCGCCCTGCCACCCCCTACCACCCCGGCCCCTCGCCGTTGCCCCTCCACCCCCACCCCCACCCCCACCCGCACCGCCGCAGCGCTCGCCACACCCACCGCCGACGCGCACCCGCATCACCACCGCGGACACCCCCCTGTCTGGCCACCAATCCTCACCACCAACCCCACCACCCGATTCGCCACCCGGATTTTGCCGTCGAGCCACCGGCCTCGTCACCAAAACCGGATGGACGGCGGAGAACCGCTGCCGGCGACCCACCCTGACCCGAGCCGGTTCAGCCGACCTGGCCACCGTCGTCTTCCGTGGCGCCGTCGCCCACCCGCTGCCACTGACACGTGGGTCCGGATCGGACGGCGTCATCCGCGCCGTTGAGCCCCAACCTCACCGCGTCGGGCCGGCCCAGTGGCCGTGCGCCGTGCGTGGGCCGAAGCCAAGCCACCTCGGGTCGAACCCCCCAGGCCCAAGTTGGTCTCCCCACGGGCCAGGTCCAAGAAAAAGTCCATTTCCACCGCTCCAACTTCCTAGAAAGTTTATATCTACCCCCTCGCCATTAGATCCTTCATATCTCCTCCGTTTGAACTCCGATTTAGGTGATTTCGCGCCTAAATTCATCTAAAATCAAGCTCTATCTATCCATACACTCTACAAAGGATCTTTTCCCCTCCAACATCGCCATGTGACCACCCTCTCGCAGTTTTCATCCCCACCCTAACCGCCCACACCCGCTACCTTGGCAATACCCCCATGACCGCCATCATTCCCGTCAGCATGGTCGACGGTTTGCAACCCAACCCGTTGCCCCTCACATCTTACCAGAACCACCACCGGTGGTAAGTGCCACCAACAAGCCCCCAAATAACATTTACTCTCACCAAAACATCCTTTCATCGTGTTGAGCTCACGATATGCCTCCATATATGTGTTTTCCCCTATTTGTGTGCGTAGGTTATACCGGCTATCATAGCCAGTACGCCTCTCGCAAGGATTTCCATGAGACTCGAGGCCTGCGCCCGGCGATTACAGCAGATGCTAGCTGAGCACGCGCAATGGATGGTGCACCACCGCGCACAGCAACATGCTCGGCATGCTCAGTGGTTGAGGCACCATCGTGCCCAACAGTTGGAATACCAACGCATTCGGCAGATGGCGTACCTCCGCCACCAGCGGCTAGTGCGTCATCGGCATCGACAGCAGGAGCACGAGGATGCCCAATATTGGGCATTACGCCGACGTATTATCTAGCGAATAGGAGGACCACGGCAAGTCCACTGGAATCCCCACTTGATGCATAAAATTTCTATGTTTTACAACCACAACCCTTGGCCTGATAATCACATGAAAACTTGCATGTTTTGCTTGCTAAGGTGACCCCACAAACATACAGCCACCTAAGCCCATTTTAGATGTAGTGCGCATTGGTGGAAACACTCATTAATTATATCTATCATAATCTTGATGTTAAGTTGGGATTATGGTTATAGAACTTGATGGGTTTGGGATGAGGATAAGGGTGTGTGTTTTTGAAATAAAATGGGGAAGAACCCCGGCAACCGACCTTGTCGGAATACGGCTTCGCGCCGAAGCAGCCATTAAAGGGCAAGGTATGAACGATAACTTAGCAAACCGCGGTTACCCTAAGACCCGGGATTTGTGGAGATGACCGGGAAGGTGGATGCTCGCGGTGTCGAGCAGTGGAAAGTGGGAATGGTTCTACCTGCGCTCTGTAAGGACCGCGTTGATTTTCATCTTGCCTAACTCTTTTAGTACAACCACTCGCTCTGTATGAGGCATTGGCTAGGCCCGAGCCGGAGTGGATAGCCTAGTAGCTTCTGTGCTGGCGCACAAGGGGCAAGGGAAAGGGGTTATGTGCCGAGGGGGTGTCGAGGGACACCAGGGTGCGGCTCGGTGGCCCGAATCTCTAAAGTACTCCTAGGTGATGAAACAAAGGCAACGGCTTGGTTTGGAATTCGGATGCTTATTTGGCCGTAAGTGTCACTGAGTTCAACTTGTGGGAATTAGTACAACCTCTGATCAGAGTAAACCTATTCGAATAGTCCGAGTCCACTGGTATGGATGAGTTACAGCTTGTTTCTTCAATTAGTACTTTTCATAAACAAAAAAAATGGTGGGAATTGGTTTGGTTTTGGGTTGGGAACAAAGTGGTTTTCGGGTAGATGCTGATCTACGGGGTAGAACCCTGTAGAAAGTGTGATGGCTGTAAAGTCATTGGCCATGTGGACCGGCAAGTCCAGTGGCACCCCTTTTAAGAAAAACACTGTTTTTTGAATGAATAAAACTTGTTAGACCAGCATAAACTCTGCATACAAAATGCTTTTATGCAAAACTTTCTGAGCTCCAGATATGACTTGCACATAGATATAGTTATACCCCTACTCGTTATGGAGGAAGGTGGGCTTGTTGAGTACGTATGTACTCACCCTTGCTTTGTTGATGTTTTTCTAGTGGAGACGATAAAGTCACCATGTATGGAAGTGATTAGGGCTACGACCTACTTCCCAACCGTGACGTGTGGAAGTTTGGGCCTACATTTTATATTCCGCTGCTTAGATTCAGGGCTGCGCCCCTTTGCTGTCCGACCCGTTAGGGTGGATCTGTATCACTCTGATGCAAGAATGTGATTACCAAACCCCTAGGATGGTAATAAAGCACATTTTAGTCCCATTATGGTAACTGGGGCGCTTCACGGCTTGAGTACGACAAATCACCTTCAGCCCAAAACGTCCAAACAGATGCCGCAGCCCTAAGGTGGGCCAGATAACGTGGCTCGACCCAAGTCGAACTGGATCACGGTCCTGGTGCCTCTTCTCGACCCATCGGCCTCTAGTCTCCGTCTCGATCGATCCTGATGGCGTCTTGCCCGGGAGATCGTCGGACCCTAGCTTCGACGGACGAACTCGAACATCGGCTGAATTCGGCGTTGCAACCAGATGATCATCACTGCCCCGCTCAACGAAGCACCTCACCGTCTTAGGCACTGGCGTTCCCAGAGAAGACTTACTGCCCTCCGGAATGCCATGGAATCGTTTCCAAACCATCGCCTTAATAATCTTGTCCGCGAGAAACACAGACCCAGGAGAAACGAGGTTTGAATCGCGTACCTGGAGTTCCTGTTCCGCTCTCATTAGGTCTTGCATGGAAAAACCAACCTCCATTACCGCCTTGATGTACTGCGGGGTGGAGAGGTCACCAAACATCGCCGCCCTGATGAACTGAGGCGAGGAAAGCGTTTCCTCGTCAACAATTAGAGAAGAAGATCACGGGGCGGGGGATCCCTCCACTACCCGCCTGATCTCCTCCGACATCCGTCTCCTAGCCAATCGTAGATCAGCTGATGACGACAAAGGTCTCGTCGGACGCTGCTCCAACCGGCGCCCATGGCAGCGCACCTTGGCCCGGCGCATCCCGGACCAAGAGGCTCATCCGCGATCACACGGCCACACCGGCCAGGCGGCGACAGGCGTCGCCAAGCCGATCGCCCGCGATCGCCTAGATCCAAGTTGACTGTGTGTGTATTTAGGTAGGTGCAAGTGCAGTGGCAGACATGTTCGCCGTCCGATTCGTGATGGCTTTTGATATAAGCTGGGCAATAGCCTTTCCTCTAAAAAAATTAATAGACAATTCTTTAGCTAACCTTTATAGGGTGTTTGGTTTGAGTCATCAACTCATGAAGGATGGGGTAAAATAATGGACCAACTTATTCTATAAAACTAAGTCTATGCCCGTGCGTTGCTATGGGAACACAATACGAGTATGAAAAACGTTTTTTTCAAGGTCATTGGTCTGCATAATTTATTTCGCTTTGAGTAGTATATACTTTTGAGAAGCAAATCGCCATAATATTTTTTTTCAAGAAGTTTCATGCTTTAGTACCAGACACTTAGATTATGATAGTATTCTGAAACCAATATGAGGTCAATGAAAAACTGGATCACCAAAGTTTGATCCGTGAGGAACACATCACTGATGAAATGTTCTTAATCGTTATAACAACGTCTGAACAAAGGTGGGAGACATGCTAAAGGGAAGGGTGGATGGAGGCATACAGGAAGACCGTGATGGACAATTTCTTGCTAACTTACTTGTGTAGTACGTACTATGTAGGAACAAATATGGCCAATGATCATCTAAGTTTCTACTAAGTAGTTTCTATTAAGTTCATAAGAGGAACACATGCAAAACTGTGACCCATAACTACCGGTTCTAACAGGTTAAACTTTTGGATTGAACCATTACAAAATTAAATCATGTATTCATGTGAACCAAAAATTTAACACAGAGACAACTGATCCAACAACGGCTACTAAAAAACAATCAGAAAAAAATACACATTGAGTTGCAAAAAGGTGATAGGTGGATCCATGTGACAGTACCACAATACACAAGGTAGTGTTCCTGCAAGAATTGACCATTAGTTTCTTTGATTCTTTCTTCCCACAAGAATGGACCGGGCCTAGTTGATGAACACAAAGAAATCAGCTAGATTGAGAAGCTGGTTGATGGGTGGGCAGCAATGAGATTGACAGGAGCAGAGATTGCAGGCGGAAAGCAATGAGCCCGGAGACAGACGCACATGAAGCAAAACCATGGCAGGAAGGCATAGATCATAGCACCAACACCCTGCTTTTGTGGTCTGCCACTGGTTGAGGAAAATTGCAGGTTCTCAAAAGTACACCGTCTAGGGAAGGAAACCATTATTTGTTTGTACCTATGGATGACAGATACAGAAACATTAGGTTATGTCAGATTGTCAGTTCAATAAGAAACACCGATCCTAAGTAGTCACAGATTTCCATAGATATATATAATACATTGACATTTGCAGTTAAAATCTGTAACTTAACAAGAAAAGGAGTTTGACATGTGTTTTACCATGCAAATCAGAGTAACACAATAGGCACTGAAATAGTTGGTCCCTCCTCAACGCTACACCCAATCAGACCATTGTGACAAACTATTGTGACTCTCAAACAGAAAAGCTGGATCAGCCCTAGGAAATCATGCATCAACAAACGAAGAATCGATCCGCAAGACCGCAAAATCACAAAACCTGATCAGGGCATAAAAAAAAGAAGAGTACAGTGATTTTCTAGACTAATGTAGACACTCTAGAAATGCTTGTGCTACTGTAAATCATTCTAGATATAGGACTGATTTATGAATTCGAACTATAAATCAGCTCAAGAAATGCAGCATAGGAGGTGAAAAAACAAACAAACCGAGAAATAAAATGATGAGAGGGGCATTATCAATAGGGCTCCAGCAAATGGTTCATTTGTTGGTGCCCAATTAACACCTAGTTCTTTGTACAACACTATAAACAGAGACCTGATTAAAAAGTTCTAAACCTTTCATTATCAAACTATCCAAACGAGAAACAACTAATCAACAAGTGCTACAGTTTATCTATTCTAATTCACCAGTGGCACAAACATGTTTCTAACATATGACAACAGCAGAAAAATGCAATTAAAATAACTCATTTACACATAAATCCCCTCATCTAGGAGTGTAGGATGATTTGCAGTAAGGCTTCTCAATAATTTTGGGGGTTCAAGTAGAATGTCTACCTGAGCAGCGATAGATGGCATCCGACCCTTAGGTTCAGCCAACCTACAACCAAGTGGGTAGTATAGATCTTGAAGTTTGGTGATGACAATATTTGCCTAGCATCGCCAGCACATGCATGTTATCAATACTCAACAAAGAAGAACGAAAAACATTCTAAGTGATTTAAGATATGGGATGGTAGGTAGCGCCACTTACCTGAGAAGGCTCGTGCGGGGGGAGGAGGGCACTGCATCCGTGGGCGACAGAGGCGGCATGGGCGACGACAGAGGCACAGGCAAGGGCTGCGGCGTCCGGCCCTGCGGGCGACGTGATGGTGGTGGACGTCCTCCAATTGTTTGTTGTAAAGTATAGGTTTATTGCCATTTTAGCATTTAGTGACAGTTGCATTATTTGCAAATTTCAACATGGTAAATTTCTTTATTCGGTATGAAGCAAGTATCAACAAGCTACAAATAATGAACTGACAATATAGCAACCACCTTCCCACCCTGCTTGGCTGACACGAATGAACTCCAAGCTTGATGGTTCAACGACACAGCCAGCAAAGTGACGTTAAAAATCCAACAGCATTCTCATCTGGATTAGATGAATTAGCACTGAATTGAACTGTAGAAGCATATGTTCAAGGGAGGTACATATACCAAATCCATTCGCGACTGCGCAGCGTTGTGGGTGGTGAAGCCAGGCGACGGCAGCGCCGCGGGCAAGGGCTGGGAGACTGGGACACCGGGCGAAGGCGACAGCGAACGGAGATGCCACCGCCGACCTGGCTGAAGACGTCGAAGAGCTGCATGTCTTGCACGCTCTCGTGCAGGTCACCCCGACGCTGCCACATCGTCCCCGTGCCTGCGGCAGCTCGTCCCCTAGCCCCCGATGCTGCCGCGCCCAGCCACGACACAGATCTAACGCCAGCGGCCGCTCCGCCTCACCTCGACGCCGGCGCATCTTCGATTGGCCCTCCCAGACTCCTCCGAAGGCGGCAGCCACTCCGCCCACCCCCAACACTGCCGCATCATCGCTCGGCCGTCTCAGACCTGCGCCCGCCGCGTCCCCTCCGACGGTAGCAGCCGCTCCGCTCTCCCCGTCACATCTGGTGCCGGTGGCCACGACCGCACCCGGCCGCAGGTGGAGACGCGCATGGAGGCGGCATCGGCATGTGGAGAATCAGGCTCGCTAGAGGCGCGGGGTATAGTGATGGGGGGATGATCCATTCCTGGAATGGTGGCGTGGGGACGATCCGGATGGCGGGCGTTTCCATCGCGAGCGGGGCGGGGGCGAGCGAAGGATGTGGGGGCGGCGCGAATTCCGTCACGGGGTAGGGCGAGGGCGCGTGGGGTGAGCAAGGGATGGTCCGTGCTGTGCGGATGAACCCATTTCTCATCCTAGTACTGGTATAGCTTGAGAGGAATGAGGTGACGATAGATCAACTCATTCCATTTTTTAAACCAAACAAGAAAAAGTAAGGATTGAGAAGATGATTCACCACCTTATTGTTCAAACCAAGCACCCTATTAATTTTTATCATGCCATTTCATGAATCATGACATGTTACCTTGGCGCGCCACATGAGGCCGTTAGACGAGTGGAAGAATTGGACGCTCTGGCATGGGAAGAGCCACGTGTAGAAAGATCCAGGCAGCCCGGCGATGTAGTAGGAAGGCGGAGGCGGCGACGTTTTCTCCTCCCTGGCGTGCGATTCTGGAGCTGGTCCAGCGAACGGAAGATGAGGTTGAAGTCATTGCCCGGCAGGGCGTTCAGGAAGAACTGCAGCTCCAAGCCGCGGTGGTCGTCCGTCTCCTGCACAAGATTGAGGGTCGTGCCCATCACCTCGGAGACGACCAGCAACGTATTCGGGCCCGACGAACAGCCAAGGTCCGCGACCACCATCGTGCTTCGAGGGGGAAGCGACTTGTACACCTCTTCTGTGGCTCTCTGGAGCAACGGCCTGGCCTCTATAATGATTTTTTTCTGCAAAAAAAGAAAAAAAAACAGCAGTCAGTTAGTACTGCCGTCTAAGATGTACTACTAGCTAGATACATATATGATGAGCACAAACTTGTATCCTGGAATTGGATTAATAGCGACGAGAGATGGGGATGGGGAACCGTTGGAAACAAGCCGACCGGGTCGCTAGTAATCACAATGTGTGTCGTAAGGTTGGTGGCAATTAGATAAGTTTTTTGTTTCTTTTTTCTCTGCATGTACATTGTTTGTTTGGACCATGTGTAGAGAGCCACTCCTGTCATTTTTATTCTGCATTTATTTTGTTTATTGGAACACATAAACCTATTGCATGAGAGGCCATATCCCTTTTGTCATTTTTACTTGCATGTCTCATGTAAGCGGTCAATCCTCTTAGGCTAACTTCAGCAAGTGAGATAAAAGGTCGGGTATAGTACAAAACGACACTGTAGCGATACTGTTTACAGAAAAAGGGGTAGGTGTAACACTGGATGGAGAGGACAAATAGCTTAGCTGCTGCCGTCGGTCTTATCGGGGAATCCTATCCTGTACCCATGCATTTCTTGTGACCGCAACACACGGACTCTCCGCCGTTGGACGTGCCAGGGCTCTCTTTTCTCTGCAGTCGGATGTGTAGCAAGGGGTATTAGTCGCTGTTTTGTGGGACCAACCATAGGGGGCACGGAGCGGCACTGTTTTTGATTTTTTGGGAAGCGCGCCCATGCCATTTATACTTTGGTAGCCGCCTAGCTGGTAGCTGAGGGGTCGAGAGGCGGAAGAGCGGCGCTTTTTGGCGGACGCGGCGGGGATTCAGGCGACCGGCAGGGAATCCAGACGAGGCTGCTACTCCATCACCGCAGCCTGCCATGGAGGGGAAGGGTGGAACGGCACTGTCTCCATAAATCAATCGAGGCTGCAGTGCTCTTCGCGGGACAGGGGGCACACCGGACCAGGTGAACAGCGAAATTTTGTATTGCGCTAGGTTTCCATTGGAGCTTGCTTTGGGTTGTAGATCTAGTGTTTGGATCTTCGTTTTATCTTCTGTTCTGTCCTAAGCTGATGGGAAGGTGGGGGAGCACGCTTATTTACATATCTATTCCCCTAATAGCTGAGCCTTGTGGAGGCGGAAAGGCGACATCATGGTGACGATTCAATCGGCGTCGCAGTGACGATTCAATCAGCTAATCTATGCGATGATGTTTGCCCCCTGTTATCTGGATCCAGCGTTTTGGATTTTTTTTTATGTGTCTTGGTGTTCGTATGGGCCTCATACTTGCATTTTCAGTGCGAAATCTGTTCATGTGCTGATACGGGGTTTTTTGTCTGTGTGCCGCTAATCCTTGTTCCCAAGTAGAAAGCAGCAGCAAGCAGCGGATCCTTGTTTCTAGGTTGAAGAGCAGTAGATAGCCAGGGATTTCCTTCATTTTTAGGTGGAAGGAGCACCATTCAGGGCTCCGATGTCAACCACTAGCTTTATTCTGCTGCCCATTTTTCATCAAGTGATTGATCGATTGATCAGGGTACTAGCACTACTCCCTGCACTTTGGTTTGGTTGACTTTGGCCACCTGCACGAATTATGAGATTTTCTACCCTTGCAGCGGATCCTGATGGATATTGGATTTTAATAGCAGTACTAGTCAGATGTTTTTTTGGTTTGTCGCTTCTGAATTTACTACACTAGCGAGGAAGCATCAGTGCAATTTTCCTGCTACTGCTCGGGTGATCTTTGACGCAGGGCTTTGCTTTGTTGTAGCAGCTATGTGGTCTCTGCCTTATTCTTAATCCTTTTTGTGCCTTGTCTAGCTGAATATGTTTGGTTATTATTTTGCATTTTATATTTGTCATTAATGAGGTAGTATAAGGCAGACTTCCATTTTCTTCACAACATTAGTGTGAATAGTGGGTGTGGGGTGTGTGGGTATACTCATCATTGATGTTTTTACATTTTCTTTTTTTTTTTTTTGCAGGGATTAATGCTTTCTCCAGTGATAAAGGTTCTTGAGAATTTCGTACAGTACTGTAAAGCTCAGGTAAATTATCTTTTTGCAATGTTGTTTCTGCAAAGGCGCTGGTGTGTTGTCATATAAGGAATTACGGAGGGAGGGGGACGTACGTGATAGAAGTAATTATCATGTATGCTTGGTAACGAAGCACACTGACTTCTGGAGAAAGATTTAAAACTCAGATGTTCTTTTTTTTGTTTTTCACATGAATAATTCATCCTCTAGCAAAAAAGTTATCTCATTAGCAGATGAACGAGATTACCTCTATCACCACTTACCTATTGAATATATTTGATCATCCCACTCAAAACATGCACCATTATACATCGGCAGAACATGCCTAAGGACCACTGTTCGCCTAAACGGTCGTTTAGCCCGTTTAAACACCGTTTAAACGCTAAACAGTAGCTGACCGTTTCAGTTTAATTGGTCATTTTCACCGTTTAAACCCGTTTAGCACTGAATAATGGCTAAACAGTAGGTGACCGACTGTTTACCATTTACAGTTTAGGCTAACATTGCTAAGGACTAGATGTGTTGAGGTTAGCGCTACCTTCACACTATAATTTATTTCAATGCCTCTTTTCTTCCATCTGTCTATTATGTATTTATCTGGGATTTTTATGATATCTTCTTCAACAAGAACTTTCAGTGTATGTGAGCACAAAATGCCATCCTTGTTAAACTTTCCAGACACAAGTAAACTCTTCCATGCCCTCTATTAGATTTGCCACCACCAGATATCTTCTTGGCTTATGAACCTGATGCACCTGATTTGCCTTTGGATACACCTCAAAAGCATGTTGGTTCGCTGTCCTTTTGTAGCTAAGCCTAGGCGTTGCTTTCAATTGGAACTGAAATTTCTTGAATATGTTCCTGTTGTAGCTCTCTTGGGCCTGTTTTTCTATTGTGTATCCAAACATCAATTCTTTTGGACGTTTTCGCATGCTTTCTTGATCTTCAATGCGCTCCGACACATTTACTTGGTCGACAATCCGGTGTTACTCCCGCAAAAAGCTGATCACACTGTAAGTGGGCCCAACGTTGTCTTTAATTCTTGAGCTTGTACCCTCACTCCTCCCCGTGCTTTGTAGGAATGGGAAGAAGTCATTCTTAAAGTAGACTGGCACAAATCTTTCTCTTGTCTCCCACATTTTGCTGAAATACTTGTTTTTCTCTAGGTAGTAGTCTTCAATCATCTTCTGCCAATCCCTCTCAAACTCCGGCACTGTTAGTGAATTGTTAATTGTGTCCTCAAACCTCTCTGGCAGCCCAATATTCTTGTTTTTTCATGTATTTTCATGTATTATTTATTTTCATGTATTGTTAATCGTTCGATGTATTTTCATGTATTATTTATTTTCATGTTTTTGCTCTTTTTTGTGCTTTATTGTTTTCAGTTTTAATTGTTGTTTGATGTATTTTGATGTCTTTGTTTGATGTATTTATATTGGCCATTGCTACGGTACACTCAAATCACTGTGGAACATTGATTAAGTAAGGTATTACCTCCTAATAGGTAATAGATTGAAATGACAAAATGTATATTTACTCATTTTTTTTAATTCCGAAAATAATGGAAATATGGTAACTACTCGAGGCACGATCTGTTGTATCTGTTGTACAGTAATCACGTTTTTTAGTTTTTGGCGCTGTTTTCTCTCATCACGATAGGAATCCAGTATGATTGGACGTGATCTGTGTAATCAACATGGCAATTGGCGCTGTTTTTTCACTCATCACGATCGAAGAATAATCTACCGTGATTGGATTTTTTTTTCTTATCACGATTGAAACATAAGTAGCTGTGCTTTATTTTCTCATCACCTGAGAACATGTAACGTGATTATGGATCAAGAATATTGAGCTCTGCCACGCTCCGCGAAGAACTGGATCGTGAGGTACAGTGGTACGGATCAGTTGGCTTTACTTTCGGCGGCGACTTCTGCGGCAGGCAGCTGAACTTGGTGATGATGCCGCGACACGGCGTGGCTGTTGCAAATCGAACAGGGAGCCCACGAGATGGTGGTGAGAATAGCGGCCGGTTCTTTCTTTCTTTCTTAGCCTTTGAGTTATTCTTTGAGGACAGCTTGTTGTTTCACAAGGTTTTTTTACATACATGGTAATCTTTGGGCATTCTAATAATGCACAACCAGAAAGCTAATGAGAAAGCATCAAGAGAAATTTAGAAAATGTCAGTGTTAAGAATTGGATTAAAACAATGAACTCAGTTAGTGATTGTAGGAGAGTTGAAACAGAAGACGTTCAGAACAGCAACAAGCAGCAAAGCGGTAGAGCATAATTCTGGAATACAATGTAGGGACCAAATGAGAATATAAAAAAAGTCAACGTTTAGAGTAGAGTAAACAATAGTTGCAATTATTCACATAAAAGTAGAGTGAGCGTCTACAGAGCTGATTACAAAAGAGACCTGATGCAATATTAGGTAGATCAGGTCTATAATCTACATACATCAAAAGTAAGTGCCACCTTTTCTTTGATAAAGGTTAGGCTAAATTGGTTAGACCTGCAGAAAACAAAAGGGTCTGCTACTTGTTTATACTGTTTGGTTGATGCATAGACACCTAACGCTGGTGAAGACCTGGTATGAAAATAAAAGTGTTTTGACCTGGTAAGAAAATGAATGTGTTATACAACTTGGGTGTAAGTGTAGTACAATAAAAATAAATCAATGAAATGATGTTACCTTTTCCCCCTGCATTTCAGGTGTCTTGAATCAGTCTTTGTTTCTCGCTTACTTAGACAGAGGAGCACTTTTTTCTCCGTCGTCAGATTCTTCCTGCCATGTGAAGGAAATTTATCAAGTATTGTTGAAGTCAATAATAATGCGTGAAGTGTGGTCGCTATTATTAAGAAAGGACGTTAATACAAAGTACTGGATAAATTTTGCTCGTATGTCAAAATAAACATCAAACATATATACTCAATATTACCTTCTCATCAATAAGCACAATATCTAGATGCTTGGCTGGTTCATCATCATTTTTTTTCCATGAAACTCCCACATTCTTGGTACTCTGAACACATATCACATAATTGTATACTCCTGGATGTACATCTGAGAGTAAAGTTGTAGCCATCTGCAAAGGAATCAAATTAGTTTAGTTGGGAGTTGTGTTTTTTCAAAACAATTCAGTACTTCCTTGTAAACAATATTTTCTGTGGTTGATCCACATGAGCCATCATCGTTTTCTATCAGTATTTTTAATCCTTTTTTTTCCTTGACACGTGAGACAGCCACATAAAGTTGCCCATGCGTAAACACCATCTTTTTTAGATATAGACCTATGTTTGATAATGTTTGACCTTGGCTTTTATTTATCGTCATGGAGTAGCAAACTTTTATTGGAAATTGACGACGACATAGTGTAAAAGGCCATTTATTCCCTTTGGTTGTTAGACTTATGCGTGGTATATGTGTTTTTTGGCCGGCATGAGTGCCAGTAATTATTGTTCCTTCTATAACATTGTCTCCTAATTGAGTTATCATAATTCTCGTTCAATTGCATAATCCGAGGCTTTGATTTAGATTTCTCAAAAGCATCACTGGAACTCCAATCTTGAGCTTTAGTCGATGTGGTGGAAAATTGTTTGTGTTTAAAGTGTTAAGGTACTCAACAGGATATAGAATATCTGCATCATTAGGTGTATCTGTACAATTTGATATGCTATCTGCACTAAAATATTCTTTTTCTGGTGTTGGTAGTAGAGTTATGATGTACTCATTAATTTCATCAACAAATTCATTTGTTGTTGCTAATATTGCTCTTTCTTGGACATAGTTTGGATCGTTATATTTACTTAGAATGTTAGAGTAAGTGCAGTCCACTAATGCCTGTATCTTGTTGCCTGTTGTCTCTATTAAAAATTCTTTTGGAATGTGTATTGTGACTGAATCAGCATTGCTTCCAGTAGAGTCGGTTGGTATGGTGTCACCATTCCCAATACTTAAGATCCAGTTGTTAAAAGTTTCTAGTTCTTTATATTCAGCAACAGATACATCGCTTTTTTTAGGCGCATATTCTCAGGAAGAATAAAATTTTCACTCTTGTCCAAAGATATGAACTAATTATTGAAGCATTTATTATCTGTTTTTTTGATCCATTTTCAATAACTGGGAGTATTTGTTTTGGATCTCCACCTAGGACAACAACTTTTCCACCATAGGGTATATCAATAGCTTTTTCATTATTCTCAGACATTATATCTCTAAGCGATCTATCCAATGCCTCAAAGCATTGTTTATTTGTCATAAGCGCTTCATCCCATATGATCGAGCATGTTTCTATAAGAAGTTTTGCTAGCGTTGTACCTCTTTTTATATCACATATTGATAGCTCATCTATATCTATAGGGATACGGAATCTCGAGTGAGCTGTCTGGCCATTTGGAAGTAGTAAAGAAGCTACTCCTGATGATGCAACAGTCAGGAGACTCCTTTTTTGAGCTCTAAGATTTGATACAATGGAGTTCCAAAGAAATGTTTTACCAGTTCCTCCATGGCCATGTACAAAATAGAATTGCGGGCTATTGTGTAGCACAGAGTTGAATATTTCATGAAAAGCTTGAATTTGATCTATGATTAGTTGCGAATATAGTTTGTTTGCTTGTTCCTCTAAATATTGTACATCATAGTTCATTTCTTCTTGGATTAATTTGTTATTAATGTCTATCCCATTTGATATAGATCGTTGTGGTAGATTGTAATGGGCCATTTGTTGACCATTCCTACTAAAAATATCATCCAATTCTGCTAGCAATAAATCTTGAAGTTCAGTTTGAGAGGGTGTGTATTTAACTGGATAATATTTTGATGCTAGTTGTTTTTCTATGTCATCAGTCATTTTGCTCCATGCCATATTGAAGAATTCTCTCTCATCTTTTATCTCACAATAGGTTATCATTATAACAAATAAATTTCTTAGTGGTGAAGATGTGGCCTAGTTAGCAGCTTCCTCAAATGTATTGTACCATTCTTTGTCATCGCTAAGTAATCCTCGAGCTGCACATGCTTCTTTGAAGGTTTGGTAGACAACACCGTTATATGTTCGGATATCTTCATAGCTTTTTGCACCTTTCACTATCATTAGAAGCATACGTAGGTAGAAGCGTTCTCCTTCTGTAGGATTAATGTAATATAGTCTTCCTATTTTGAAGCCACGTTGTCTTCTTTTTCACTCTCTTTTGTTTGCATCCCAAAGCCATTCTTTTGGAAATTCGCAATATGTCAGGTTTCTCGCTTCTTCATATTTTTTGTTAGTATCAAACCATTCAGTAAGCATGGTTTTCACATTTTTTGGATCTTTAGTTACATCAATCAGTTTTTCATTTGATTTCATCTTGACAATGTTCATCAAAGGTAGGTGCACTGGTAATCTTTCTACTGGTGGCCAGTGATAGTGTATCTCAAATCCTAATAATCTCCATAGAGCATCTTGTTCACATATGTATCTACAATCTAGATACTCTTTTATTTCGTCTATTGTATTTGTTTCATCATTCATAGGCGCATCTTGTCCTTTTTTAATCCGTTGAAAGATAATTTTAGCCTGGTCAGGTCCCTTAGTTACATATTTGCATAGATACTTTAGTACTTTACTTTTGTTAACATACTCAACATTTATATGTGCCTGATATCTCTTTAGCAGTTTTAAGTTGTGTGGGACCACCCATCTGTTATTCAAGTCATGTTGATCTCTACGTATGAATATTGCGTTGTTTCTTCTTCGATATAAGGTAAAGCCTGTATCAATAAATGTAGTGCTTTCTTGAAATTCTTTTGGATAAAATTTGGAGCATCTGCCCTTTTTCATGCATGGACAATTCCAATTTTTATCTCCACAAGGTCCATGCATCATATATTCAGCCACAAGAATATATCCCAAAAGGTCTATAACTGGGTCTGGTATTTCAGCTGAAATCCAAGAATCTATTGTTTCTGATGTTATTTCATTCCCTTTCTTTTCTATCCATACTAATATATGCACATGTGGTAATCCCCTTTTTTGGAATTCTATAGAATAGAGAATTGCTAATATGGGTCCAAATATTACTCCCGATTGAAGATCATCTAGAATTTGTTCAAGCTTCATATGGAAAACACGCACATTGATATCAGGTCTATCATTTGGTTGCTCTCCTTCTAATAGTGCTCCTAATATTTCTGACCACTTCGGATTACATGTGAATGTTATAAAAAGGTCTGGAGGTCCATAAACATGACAAATAGCTATACCATCATGGTAATTCTGGATAACATAATGTCTAGATCCGACATGGCTAGATGGTAGTAGTACTTTTTTACCAATTTGGTTTGCTTCATATATTCCTTTTTCAACCGCATCAAATATTCCTTGTATGTACTCTGCCCTCAATTTAGTCTGATTTCTGCTTATGTAGTCAAGAGGATCTTCATCCTCTATTGCACGTGCATCTATTATAGCTTGTTTTGATAATCGTCCATAGCACTAGTATGGATTAGGTTGATTGGGTCTATAGTGCATATGAAACTTGAAAAATTCATGAGGTGTTATAGTATCACGTTTCCATTGTTTTTATTTTTATCACAATTACTTTTGTTATATTTTATACCTAGCTGAAAACCTCTTTCACCATAGGGAAATAAAAGTGGGTATTGTAGAGGCATGTATGCAAGGTGAAATATGGATATACGACGTAATCCTTTTCTTTTTGTACTAACAATAATATCTCGTTTATAATTTTCAAGTGACATGTCACCTACAATTAATATGGCCAGCTCTTCTCCATGTGGCATCTCATATTGTACTCTGTCACCTTTCTTTGCGCCTATTATTCTAATGCTAATATCAATGCCATTATGTTTTTCAAGCAAATCACGAGCATGGAGAAACACCTTTACTAAGGGATTTGTTTGATCAAGCATATTTTGGAGTCCTTTAACTATTTCTGGGTCAAGATCTATTTCATCTGGATCCTCACTTGTTAAAGCTCTTATTCGATTCTCAATTTCATTTTTCGTGTCAAATATATATAGTTCAGCGAACTTTGGTGATGTATTTGGTTGTGGCAATTATGATCCTATTCGATGATGTATTTGTCCATTTACATGGAATACATATGGTCCGTCCATCTCCCTGATTTATTTTTTTTTATCAATATTGCCACCCATTGATGTAAATGCGAACATACTATTATATTGTCTAATCTTCTGTAGGAAATGTTTCGATGTTTTGCCGGGTTTAGTAAATTTTTAAGATAAGGCGGAGGATCTCTAAATTTTGGTATTTTAATTTTCCCATTCTTACAACAGTTTGAGTACATTACTTCACCATGGTTACGTTCAGTTCCTTTTTTGTTCCTTTCGTTGAACCAAAATATAGTATCGCAATATTTACATTTATATTTTGGTTTTCCAAGGTATGATCTGTCAGGGTATGATTCTTTCATATGTTGAATATATTCCGATGAAAAATTAACCATCATGGGAGAAGATGATATGTACCTATGCTCACGAGAGATATCTAAGCATGGTTTATTTCTTTCTTTCGCTTTTTTATTTTAATCCTTTGTTGACGTCTATTTTTAATATCCTGTTTAGATAGGTTTGTATTTTCTATGGTCTGAACACTTCTTTTTCTCTTGCGGCGATGATTATCACTTGAATCTATATTTTCTCGTGATCTTTTAGCCATGTATGTCTTCTTGAAGTATATATAAAGCTATATTATTGAGATATATAAAATGCTGTGCATATATATTTAGAGAAGAATAAGGGAAAAAATGTTAGTTCTGCTCCATAAAGAAAAGGGTAAACAGATACAATTTAAACAAACAATATAATAACAATGTTGTTTTCTCCAAAGAAAATAGAAACGCAAAAACGAAGTTATTTTTTAAATGTTATTAACCATCGTTAAGAAGATTTAGTTTTCTAGGCTGGAGGTGTCTCTTTCTTTTTGTGTGTGTTATCAAATTTAAGAGTATCTGTTGTTAAAGCTAGGATGGCTTTGTTTTTTTATTTCTGTTTTTTACAACTGCATTTTTTTTGTATTTGAAAAAAGAAAATCAATCTGTCTGTTAGGTAAAAGTTTATTTTAGAAGACTGTATTTAGATCGAATAAAACAGTACTATTGTACCCAAATTAGAGTTACGATGATGATCTATATGTAAATGGTATTTACTGTCTGCAAAGAGTAAAGTGTGTAGTACAAGGTTAACAGTAGCAGTTATTTCTTACCTTTTCTCTTGTTGCTTCACTCTTGGTTCACTTTCTTCTCCTGTATGTATCAATGCAAGAAGGTATCAATGTATGTACAGATGCAAACGATTTTTTTGGCAATTTTTAAGAATTATATTACACACATACGGATCTTGTAATAATATTATATTGTGTTAGTATAGAGTTAAGATTGAGTGCCTTTAACTTGCATTTACTTCTTTCTGAAGTATAAATACACATTTAGCTGTGGTTTGTACTTAAGTTTTTTTTTCCAAGTGTATGTAAAATACATATTTAGCCATGGTTGAATCTGCATTTTGATATTAAACTTATTGAATATTACATGGACAAATCATGAAATCAATGCACTCAGAAATTTTGATTAGCAAATAATAATCTGGTGGGCGTTCAATTGGTGTGGCATTTTATCGAGCAAGTGGTGGGCAAGCATGCTTGGCATGTCTCTGCAAGAACGACTGCTGCCAAAGAAGGTGGGCCGCGCTGGCTTCTGCCCTGGCCGTCACGCGGCTCCGCAGCGCTCGCCCGCGCGCCTCCCCGGCGCTTGCGGCCTCCGTGCAGTGGGTCATCGTCGAGGGCGAGGCGAGGCGGGGCAGCGTGTGGGGGAGGGCGTGTCCGGGGTCGGGGACGGCAGTGGTCCGGGCTTGGACAACGTTTGAGGGAGGGTGTGCCCGGGGCCGGGGGCGGCGGTAGTGCGGCGCTTCCCATGCGCTTGCGGCCTCCATGCAGTGGTTTATCGACGAGGGCGATGCGGGCGGCTGCGTGCCCGGGGCTGGGGCGGTGGTGGTGCCAGCTTGGGCAGAGGGGCGCCGACCAAGTCGAGGGCGGCGAGTCGGCGGCCGTAATGCTAAAGGCTAGCTACTATGGAGGCTGTCGCCGGCGGGGTCAATCATAGCAATCAGCGGCGATGGCGTCCTCTATGGAAAAGCAAAGGGTTAATTAGATAGGTGTTGTTACAAATATTACGGTTTTGAGATGTGCCATTACTATTCACAAAATTGTATATGTATCATTATAATTTCACAATTCTTTGATATATGTCATTCTTTACCCATTTGGAGTTTTTATTTGACCAAATTGCGCCTATCTTCTTCCTCTCCCTCTCCCGTCGTCTTCTGCCACAGCTCGCTGGCCACCCGGTCACTGGCGAAGCGAGCTTGCCGAAGCAACCTCGCCGGAGAAGCAGCAGCGGCTGAACCCCCTGCCTCAGTGGCAACACAGCTTCCTTCGCTCACCCCCATCTTGCTCACGACCTTCTACTCTATCCCAGCCGCCATGTTGGTTCTATGAGCTCAGTGGCAAGGTTTTGATTTTGAGCATCCTATGAGCAAAATTGAACGGCTCGCTTGTTCAATTGACAAACACATGTCTCCAATCGAGTGATGCCTCACCGAAATAAAGCATATTGTTGGTTTGAGCGTAAAGTATGGCAGAGCGCAGGACATTGTTGAGAAGCAAAATTGATCTTGTTTGTTCATTCGACGCACACATGCCTCCAATTCGATTGACTAATCGAGTACTGCTCCACCAAAATCGAGCTTACTGTTGGTCTCAGTGTAGAGCACTGCGGAGCACAGGACGTTGCTGCGGAGCTCTCGTAGGACGGTGTGGCAGCTGGGGAAGATGGATGCAGATGTGGAAAGGGGGCGTGAGGTGGGAGAGGACCGCAGCGAGGGGAGCTGGGACGGGCGGTGGTGCCGCACTGGAGAACGGGGGCGGCGAGCTCGGCAGCGTGTTGCTGTTCGGGATTAGGGAGAAGCAGAGAAAGGAAAGAGAGAAGGAAGAGGATGGAGGCACAAGATAAAGGTATTTTGGTCTAAAATAGCATATTTTAAAGAGTTGTAAAATTTTAATGACATCTATGCAATATCGTGAATAGTAGTGGTATATTTCAGAATCGTGATATTTGTAATGAACACGGGAAGGATGAGTACCTGATGGGAGCGCTTCTTCTTTGAATTTTTTTTTCTCGTGATGCGGCGTTTCGTCTTCCGTGATCACGGGAAGGACAGGGTTTCTTTCCATATATAGCGAGGCCCTGGAGAGAGCCGGGAGAAACTAGAGTTTTCGTTAGGAGTCCAGAGAAACTCAGAGTTTTCGCGATATCTCCACACGACATGAGTTTTCTCGAGAATGTTCTTAACCGTCCCTCGCGCATCCAACGGTCAGGGACTGCGTCGGGAACCGAACCAACGGCTGCCGACGTCATGGTGATGTGGAGTGACGTCAAGAGTGTTTTCCGTCCAGATTTCATTTCTAAGAGATTTGTTTTCTCAATCTATTTTATATTACTACTAATTATGTTATTTTATTTTAAATTTAACGGTTCAGATCAGTTTGAAGTCTTACCTCCTAAAAGGCAACTTGTGTACCTTAGCGCAGCCCATTTATATTTATTTATTTTATTTTATTTTCTGTTTTTTATTTTTTGTTCAGTTATTTTGCTACTGTCGCATATGTTGTTCTATTTTGTTGCCTCACTGAGACGTATTTTGTTTTTGTATTATTATTTGTTTTCATGTATTATTTTTTTCATGTTTTTGTTCTGTTTTTTTGTGTTTTTTTGTTTTCAGTTTTATATTGTTGTTTGATGTATTTTCATGTCTTTGTTTGATGTATTTATATTTATTGATTTTATTTTCTTTTATTATTTGTATTATTATTATTTTGTTGCTACCGCATATGTTGTTCTGTTTTGTTGCTTCATTGAGACGTATTTTGTTTATGTACTATTATTTATTTTCATTTATTTTCTGTTTTTTTGTTTATTTGTTTTCAGTTTTATATTGTTTTGTCCAGTATTATATGTGTTATTATTATTTTGTTGATGTCGCATATGTTGTTCGGTTTTGTGGCCTCACTGAGATGTATTTTGTTTCTAAATTATTATTTATTTTCATGTTTTTTTTTTGTTTTTTTGCTATTATTATTATTATTTCGTATTTTGTAACAAATTTTTTATTATTACTATGTGTCCACAAAATCTGTGTGTTTCTAGTGTGCACAATACACAGATTTTCTCTTGAAAAAAACGTGTGTTTTGTGTTGCTGAAACACACGTGTGTTTAAGGCCTATGAAATGCCCGTCCGTTGTATAGAGCCCGGCAGCGATGCTAGCTGGTTGGTCCGAAACATGAAAAAGTGATTTACCTTAGCTTGTCGTGTGGCTCCCTTATTAATGTCGGAGCCTGAAAATCTGTGGCATGTGGTACATTATTTACTTCTATCCATATGTTGTCATGGTTCTACAGTTTCTCTATTTAGTTGCTCGGTTGATTCTGTAAAAAAAAATATTATACCTTGAGAGTATATGATTGACTGGATCACTTCCACTCTCAGTATTATAGGTTGGAGATTTAATCCTATTTGCGTGGGACAGCTCATGCTCAGCAATATAACAGCAATATATATGCAGTTTTTCATATGCCCCAGTAAGTGCCACCAAAATATGTGCTATTACCATGAATAACCAATATATGCTGCAGCATCTCTTAGTGGTACGGTGGTCCTTAATGAGGTATGAACGAAAAAAACATATTTTGGCAGGAGACGGTCCTAAAGGTGCTATTTAAAAGATCTGGAGAGATACCACGAACATGCATGTTCTGTGGATAAGGCTGACTCCAGCGGTCAGGGCTCCATCTATCCACTATTCTAACTACTCTATTCTCTATGAACAGTGTCGCTATAGTATCATTTTGTACTATATCATTAAGTCATATGCCCTATTCTCTGTGAACAGTGTCGCTACACTGTCGCTACATATGCCTTTTGTCCGGACCGCTGGACTTAGTCTGACGACAGTGCCACATGTATATCATTAAGTCATAATATTATATTATAATAGATGATATTTGTGCGTATGCTGAAAATAGAATTGAATTGGGCTGCAACTTGTGCAGCTCGAGCCTGAAAATATATAATACGTCTATCCTTCTGCAACTGGAACTCGTTCTACCGTCGGTCAGGGTTCACCTTTCCGTTTTACTGTAGCAAAAATTTTGAATTCACTAAAAAATTCGACCATCATATCTTAAGGTTAGAAACCACGAAATACCGCTTTCCGAACCAAAATACTTTTCCCAGTTCGGACCGAAAACGGAATTCCGATCCGAAAAACCGGACTTTCCGTGCAGAAAGGAGAACCTCGCCGTCGGCATGATTTGTGCCAGTGACATATGGGTCGCACGAACGCACAACCTGCATGTCAGCTACGTTGAGTCCTGCTATAACTTAAGTCAGGAGAGACTCATGCATCCCCTATAACTTGTTATACAGTGGCTTCGTACTAGGGTGTCCTATAAAAACCATATTCCCTACCTTTGTTTGCAGCGGCTTCTCATCGCTCGGCGTAGATGGCTAGAAATTTTTTACCCAACCACATGGGTGACAGTTTGGTCAACGGGATGAGTGCCATTTGTGTGTTAGGTTATGTGTGTTTCCTGTCATCAAATGAAGTTGTTTATTTGTATCCTGGTTATGTTGTGGCTAGGAGGATTTAATGTCTTTGTATCGTCTTGATGCAATAGTCTTGAAATTAATAAAACCGATATTATCAAAAAAAAATTTAAATTGCGGTTCTCTGTGACTTTTACCTTAGGTTCAATTTCACCTTTGACTTCATTTTACATATATTTAAAAAATATATGGACCAACAATTGGTAGCCAAGTCGCATCTGAGGAAGTGGTGGAGTAGTGATTCTTGTGCGTTATCTTTATAGAGAGTAACACGAGGTTTTGATTTTAGAATCTGGCTTTTAACATAATATACATATATATGCAGCTATACTAATTTTTCTAGATGGTCATTTAGAAGAATTAATGTTTGGGTCGATCACTACGCCGCATCTGCAATCCTAGCCTCTACTACACTAAATCTCATGCCACATCATCATTCACTGTAGCCTTTATTTATACTAGTAAAAATGCACGTACGCCGCGCACGTGGCTAAAATAATATGCTTTACATCAAATTTATATTTATAAATTTTAAACTTTTTGCTTTAAAATATATTATATGGTAAACTAAAGCATAGTAAAGAATTTATGAAATTTTCCATCGCCTCTTTATATATTATAAATTTTGTTAATGGAAATATGTGCTGATAACTAAATAAGAAATAATGTGAATAAATTTGTGCAGCCATGTATTTAAATTAGACTGAACATTAGTAGTCGTGTAATATCGTGAAATATTTTCAAAATTCATGTTGCACGTCGTAATGATAACAGAGCATTTTGAAACCACTACTATCTATTGAGGTTCTATCAAAATTTTCCCTATAATGAAAATAAAAAATAGAATTTGATTTTGAAATTTGAATATAAATTTTTTAAGTAGCGGAAAAGTTCTGGATATACAACAATAAAATGCAAAACTTAATTTTGGTTTAAAGAAAATTTGGCCCAGTAAAATTAGAAGCCGAGTTATGATTTTTTTTATTCCAGCCCGGCCCATATTTTTCTGCCTTACGTGGGGATGAGGTCCAGGCGTTGGATGGCATCGAACAGCTGAAATCGACTGGTACAACGCATAAAAGCGTTTGAAACCCTAAAAAAAATCTGGTGTCATAGCTCGCCCGCTCACTCGGTCACCACTCACCGCTCTCTTCAAAATCTTTGAGTAGCGCGGAGCACTGGGGCTACAAAGGAAGGATCCCAACGTGCTGCCCATAAGGAGCATCCAAGATTAATAAAAATATAAGGTAATTATTTTTTCAAATTATATGAATATTGAATTTGGTGTGTTAATTTTGTTTCTTTAATGTTTAAATGATCCAATCTGAGTTTAGGCCTGACCGTAATTTTACAATTCATCTGACCATGGCATCTGTTGCTGTGCCACGTTTCGTGAGGTCAGATGGCTGATTTAATGTAACAAATGAAGATGGCCGTTATGCAAGAATACATTTACATGGCTCGAGCCGACGTTGGGTTTTCTACAACCGCACTATGCTTGCTTCCACGCGCCATGCACCGCTGGCTACATGGTGACGAGCTAAGATCAAAGATGTCTCGCCCATGTGCTTTTATATTCGTTGTTTTCTATTAACTCTCGGTTCGTGAAATCCTCTCCTAGGCATGTGAGATAACATGGTGAGTCGAAGTCCTGATGTTCAAAATATTACTCACCCTTTTTATCTTTGGAGTCTTGATTTTGTGCATACCCTACTAGAGCCTTCCTCATTTTGCAGTCACACGCACCGCTACAGAAGTGGCCAATAGGAACGGTGCAAAAGCCTTCTTTAGGAACGGTGGCAGAAAAACGTTTTTACGGCAGTATTTTTGCTGCCACCGCCGCCGTCGAGCTTGGCCTACGCGTCACCGTCGAGCGCCTCGCTGCCCTGCGCGTGGGGAGGAAGGAAGATGCGGAGGTGAGGAGAGATAACTAAAATTACGAAGGCGACGCTCGGGGAGGATCGAGAGGAGGGACGAAGCCGTGCACCGGAGTTGTTGTTGAGGATGAAGAACAGCGGCGGTACTCAATCTCGGTAGCGGTCGGCGAGGACGGCAGCGGAAATGGCACGGGTTAGAAAATTTCGGCTGGACTTAGAACTTTTCGTCTTTCCTACGCCCGCGCCCATGCTTATATGGACGAAAACTTTAGTAGAAACGGTGGACCTTATCCACCGTTTCTACTACAGGTTGTCCACCGTTACTGCTGCAGGTTTCTTTTATAATTTTCATTTCAAATAAAACACATTGCACAAACACACATTTTACATTTACTTTTATCTTTTATTCACATATCATACATTTATTTTTATAGGTACCTTTGTATAGTATGCTTATTGGTCTAGGTACCTTATTTACATTTTTCTATGAAAATTAGAATATTTTATGAGTTTAATTGCATTTTCAGTGATTTATCGTGGAAAAAACTAATAACACACGGATAGTCTAAAAAATTCACGATATTTGGGGGAGGGGCAGCGTATGTCCACTTAGCATCCTCCAAAAGTTTGGATAAGAAACTCCATAAGATGCCGGCGTTTTTTTCATACGTCTTCCACACCTTGTGTGCATTATATATGAAGTCACTCTCACCATCCAACTTTCAACAAGATCAATAGTTTGCTTCATCGGATTCACGTGAGAACTTGAGGTTACCCTCGTATAGTATGTTTATTGGTTTAGGTACCTTATTTGTAATTTTCTGTGAAAACTAGAATATTTTATGAGTTTAATTGTATTTTCCATGATTTACCACAGAAAAAACTAATAATACACAGATAGCCTCAAAAATTTACGATATTTGGCGGAGGGGCAACATATGTACACATAGCATTCTCAAATAAGTTTGGACAAGAAAATCCACGAGATATTAGCGTTTCTTTCATGCGTTTTCCACTCCTTGTGCGGGTTACGTGTGAAGTCATTCTCACTATCCAACTTTCAACGTGATCACTAGTTTGCTTCATCGGATTCATGCGAGGACTCGAGGTTACCCTCGTATAGTATGTTTATTGGTTTAGGTACCTTATTTGCAATTTTCTGTGAAAATTAGAATATTTTATGAGTTTAATTGCATTTTTAGTGATTTACCATGAAAAAACTAATAATACATTGATAGTCTCAAAAATTCGCGATATTTGGCGGCGGGGCAACATATGTAAACATAGCATCCTTAAATAAGTTTAGAGAAGAAACTCCACAACATACCGGCGTTTCTTTCATACGTCTTCCACTACTTGTGTGGGTTACGTGTGAAGTCACTCTCACCATCCAAGTTTCAACGTGATCACTAGTTTGTTTTATCGGATTCACACGTGGACTCGAGGTTACTCTCGTATAGTATGTTTATTCGTCTAGGTGCCTTATTTGCAATTTTCCGTGGAAACTAGAATATTTTATGAGTTTAATTGCATTTTCCACGAATTATTGTAGAAAAAAATTATAGCAGTAGTGTATTTATTGGGGAGGAATTAGGAGAGGCGGCTCAAAGCGTGATCTGTTTCTGCTAAGTCAATTAGCATGAACGATTGAAAATATGCACCGCCGCTGCAAATAGGAGGAACGGTCCATACTACCGAGCGTTCATACTAAGAGGCTTAGCAGAAACGGCTCATAGCAACAACCGCTCCACACATAGCAGGAACGGTCGGTGCTATCAGCCGTTTCTGCTAATCCACTTAGCAATCCACTTAGCAGGAACGGCTGGTAGTATAGTCCGTTCCTGCTATTTGTAGGGGCGGTGCATGTTTTCAACCGTTTCTAATAATCCTGTAGTAGGAACGGTGGACAAGCTCGGGCCCACCCTGAGTATAGTAGGCGTGGGTATATTTCTCAGCCGTTTCTAACCTTTCAAGGGTAGCGTTGCTGCTAGCCACTTCTGTAGCAGTGACGTATCCGATGTATACCAGCTTAGGTGTCTGGGTTGCATTTTGCAGTCTGTACACGTATCCGATGTATACCAGCTCATGTGTCTTGAGAATTGAGGGAGAGAGCGGTGGATCTGCCAAAGCCATAGGCTTTTCGCAGTGACAGACTGCAAGCGCTACCCTATACGCATAGGGTTAACTCGACGGGTGCAGCGGTGGACTCTATCGCCCACCCTAAACTTTGGGAAGGAGAGAGGAACGCCATTTCCAACGCTCGTATGGACTCCCCTGTCCCCTCCCTCACCTCCAGCGTGGTGCTGCGTACTCGCGTGCCGAGACGGAGGATGAGAGACCGGCATGGAGGCGGGCGGCACCGGACCTTGCCGGCGGTGGAGGTGAAGGCGGCGCGTGGGGAGGCGTGGGATCTGGCCGGCAGAGGAGGAGAAGGCGGCCCGCAGGATCTGGCCGGCGCGGAGGCGGGCAGCGCCGGATCTAGCCGGCGGCGAAGGAGAAGACGGTGTGCGGAGAATGGGCCTTCTAGAAGACGAGGCTAGAAAGGAGAGGCCTTCCTGTATCTGTGCGCAACGAGGAGGCCGGATTCGGAGGTAGCGCGCGTAGGAGAGGGGCAGGGGAGGAAGGAGCCGGGTCAGCGTTGGAGCCCGAGGAGGCGACGATGGGCGGATCCGGCCGCGGCGGCAGTCTCCATGCTTGGCGACGCCAATCGAGGGGGAGAAGGAGAGGTGGCTCCCGGATCTTGGAGCTGGGTGGAGCATGTCGAGGCGGCGGAGAGGAGAGGCCGGCGTGGAGGCGGGCGCCGCCGGATCTGGAGGAGTAGGCGGCGGCCATGGAGACGCCGGCCAAAGGGGAGCTGGCTAGGCGGAGGGGATGAGGCGGGCGGTGGAGGCCGGAGGGCAGTTGGAGTGCAGCGGATTGGGAAAGGGAAGAGCACAGGGAAGGATGCGGCGAGTAGGGGAGAGAAAGGGTGGGAAAATAAACAAATAGTAAAAAATGTGATAGTTGGTATATGATTGAGATATAGGGTAGATATGGCTGCAGAGGATTGTAGTATAGGGTAGAGAATCTTGCTGACTAGGATGAAATATTCCTTTAGGGTAGAGAAATAGGGTTGAATGAGTGCGGATAGCCTTAAACGGCAAACTCTAAAAACTTTGACGTCCACGAGGAGCTCTCCCTCATCCGCTCCCTTTCTTGTCTCTTGCAGTCTCTCTCTCCCTCAGCTGCCCCCGCCTGCCACGCCGCTACCGGCACCCGCCCGTCGTCTCCCTCAGCTGCCCCCGCCTACCATGCCGCTGGCGGCACCTGCCTGTCTCAGCCAACCGCTGTGCCATCGCCTCCATCGGCCCCGCTCCTCCTTTTCACCTCGTGCGCTGGCAGGCGGCTAGAGCGCGTATCCGGGCCCGGGGTCCGCCGGCAGGCGGCCAGAGCGCGTCTCCGTGCTAGGGGTGCCCGCGCGCTTCCTTTTTGGCACACGGATCTGGGCAGCCGCCGCCTCGCTCCTCCCCTGAGCTCCTTCTTCTCTCGGCGGGCGGGCCAAAGCGCCTCCCCCGCCGCACGCCTATGCGCTTTGGCGCCGGGCCGGCTCCGCCTCCTCATCCGCCACGTGCAGCTGAAGCCTGCATGATGAGCCGTAGCCGGCGGCAACCTGCGAGCCACACGCCAAGGGCGCTGTATGATCTGGTTTGATTGGTCTCCGTCTCGTCTAATTTCTTTTTGATTTACTAGCAAAATGCCTGTGCATTGCAATGGGAGAAAAATATTCAATATTCTTAAACACATTTTGATCAAATACGAACGAGCCTCGTTTCACCTTTTTCTGTTGATTTTTCTGTTGATTACGAGCGAGTTGTAAGGTTTTATCAATATCTTTTGATATATATAGAACGTAAAAAAATGGAGTTTTTTCTATTTTTTTTTGACTTGGGCGTCTGTTTTCGTACGGACTCCGACTGCAGACCAAATCGTGCTCACGAATAAATTTCACATCATATTGTTTCTATGTTTTCACGATTTCCATTGATTGTCAGTGAATTTTATAATAGTAATGTCAGTTGGGTTGAAAATATTACTATTTTAGCTTTCCATCGATACATAGAACGTCGAAAACGAAGACCGTATGAGACCGAAGTCTCCGTTTCATGTGCGTTCCACCTGCAGTCTGAATCAGATTCGTAAATAAATTCCATGTCATATTTTTTGATGATTACCATTGACTGCAAGTGAATTTTACGGTGATGGGAGTTGGGTTGGAAAGATTATCATTTTAGTTTTCCGTTAACATATAAAATATCAAAAACGGAGTCCGGTCATATTTTTTGATGATTACCGTTGACTGCAAGTAAATTTTATGGTGATGGGAGTTCGGTTGGAAATATTATCATTTTAGTTTTCCGTTAACATATAGAATGTCAAAAAACGGAGTCCGTATGCGACCGGATCGTCCGTTTTCGCGTGGGCTGCTCCTGCAGTTTGAATTGAAGTCGCGCGTGTATGGTCTGTTTCGATGATTCCCATTGACTTGCAAGACAATTTTACAGTGATGTCAATTGATTTGAAAAGATTATCATTTTAGGTTTTCATTGATATATAGAACGTCAAAAACAGAGTTCGTATACGACGGAGCGTCCATTTTCTCGTGGGCTATTTCTTCCATTCGAATTGGAGTCGCACATGTATGGTCTGTCCCACATATCATATTTGCGAGATGATGGACCAAGAACCCTTATTTGCTTTAATATTAGGTATAGATTTTTTTTTTCTTATTCCAAGAAGATCTGGTTTTTATGGATCTCACGTCTAGGCTCTCCTCATTTTCTTTCAGGGGCCACTGCTTCCTTTCCGTCCGAGGATGTTTCCGATTGTTTGTTGAATAGTTTTGAGCATGCTTATTCATCATTTAAATAGCGATTTAGTATTATACAGCGCTAGATTGCACAGCTTGATCTTTTGTATTCCTCTTTCTTGATTATTTTTATTTCGTTATTATGTTGGGCCTTGGTAAATTAAATCCAGTAAGAACGGATAAAGGGGCCCGCCATTGCATATGAGATGCCTATGTTTATTTGGCGATGATGATGATATATACTTTGTTTCTTCTTGCAATTCATATCGATGCATATGCCTTAACCATTGATTGTTGTGTGGGTAAAAAATGGGTGAGAAAAAAACAAGGAAAAAGTCCACTTTTCATCCTTATACTATCACGTTTGTCCGGATTTCGTCCTCCAATTACGAAACCGGACACTGGGTCCTCGTACTGTCCAAACCGGACGAATTACCCCCTTGAGTACTGTAGCAAGCGGTTTCAGGGGCGGTTTTGCCGACGTGGCACGCGGGGCCCACATGTCAGTCCACATCAGCTCCTCAACCATTTCTTCCCTCTCAATGACAGGTGGGCCCCACTTCTTCTTCTCTCTCCCTCCCTCCTCTCTCTCTGCCCCTCCTCTCTCTCGCCGCCGCCGCCCTCCTTGCCGTGCCGCCGCCACTGCCACCTCCCTCACCACCGCTGCCCCTCCCTCACCGCCGCTGCCATCTCCCTCCCCTTCCCTGCAGCGCCGCCACCTCCCTCTCCCCCAGCCGGAGCGGCGCGGCGAAGCTCGATGTCGCGCTCGTAGCAGAGCCGTCACCGAGCTATTCTACGACGACGACGCCGGCTCCGATCTCCGCCCGCTCCCCGACAGCATGTCCGACTTCCTCATGGGCTCCGGCTTCGAGCGCCTGCTCGAGCAGCTCGCGCAGATTGAGGCCGGCGGCGCGCTCACCGCGCGCGGAGCCGGCGGCGTGCTCCGCGACTCCAACCTGCCCGCGCGCTAGATGCCCTGCCGCAGCGGAGCTTGGCGTGGCGGCGCGGCGCGGTGCAGCGCGGTCTGAGACGAGGACGGGCCCGACGCCGTCGTGGGAGGTGGCGGCGGCCAGCGCGAGGCGGAGATGGGGAGGGGTGTCGACGGCCGGCGCGAGGCGGGAGTCGGCGGATCCCTCCTTCCGCGCCGCCACGCCAAGCTCCGCCACGCCGCTATGCCGAGCTTCACCGCGCCGCTCCGGCTGGGGGAGAGGGAGGCAGCGGCGCTGCAGGGAAGGGGAGGGAGGGGCAGCGGTGGTGAGGGAGGTGGCAACGGCGGCGGCGCTGCAAGGAGGGGGCGGCGGCGAGAGAGAGGAGGGGCAGAGAGAGGAGGGAGGGAGAGAGAAGAAGAAGTGGGGCCCACCTGTCATTGAGAGGGAAGAAAGGGTTGAGGAGCTGACGTGGACTGACATGTGGGCCCCGCGTGCCACGTCGGCAAAACCGCCCCTGACATGTGGGCCCCGCGTGCCACGTCGGCAAAACCGCCCCTGAAACCGCTTGCTACAGTACTCAAGGGGGTAATTCGTCCGGTTTGGACAGTACGAGGACTCAGAGTGTCCGGTTTCGTAATTAGAGGACGAAATCTGGACGAACGTGATAGTATGAGGATGAAAAGTGGACTTTTTCCAAAAAACAACACAGCAGGGGACCCAATTTTAGCACGTGCGTCAACACAAAAATAGCCGTGAGATGGTAAATTGAAGATTCATCTGACGATGGAGAATATACGAGGGTAGAAACGAGACGGTAAAAATTTATTTTAGATTAACTCACGTTTTATTAGGACATATATTTATATCAATTTTTTGTACCTTCATGCAGTGCTTCTCTGTGGCACGGAAAATTTATCTAGTATCTCTTACAAATATAACATTACACAATTCACGCACCAACACGAGGGGTATCGTATAATTCACGCAGCAACACGAGGGGTATCGTTTAGTTGTACAATCCGTTTAATTAAATGGGAAAATGTTCAAAAAACATGCTTTAATCCGTTTAATTAAATGGGAAAATGTTCAAAAAACATGCTTTGGTGGGGGTTTGAACCTTGGCCAAGGGCTCTAAAGTTTTAAGCAAGACATTGTAACCATTAGAATCCCTTGTTACATGTGTTTGGTATACATAGTATTAATATTCATATATTTATTACGAAAAATAATTTAAAATCAAATGGGCCGTGCTGGGCCGACGGGCCAAATGTTGGACGGGCACGGTAAAGATCTCGTTCCGGGCCAAGCCCAGGCCCGCTAGGCACAGGGCTGGGCCGTGCCTATTAAGCGGACTCTTCGGCGGGCTTTTTGGCCATCTATGCCTGCAGCTGGCAATGTGTGAAGCCAAGGTTCTATTTTTGCCGCATAGGGAACGTCAGCAATTTTGCCGCTAGATTGTGCCAGCGGCCGCTGGTTTTTTCAGAGAAAGTGATCGTTGCATACTTGAGCAGCATCTTGGATTAATGGTTATCTAATTCTGTTCTGGTAGGAAATAAGCCAGAAACTCTGTTTCCAGTATTAAAAAAATTATTAATTGTTTCGATGTACGGAAAATGAGACAAAAAAATAATGAAAATGAGAGTTGTGCATGTCTTTGTACATGTGAAATTTGGAAGAAAATAATAAGCTGACATACATGGAGGAGCGCCAATTTTTTTGCTAGTGTTGTCTGTAGAAGAACAAAGAAGAGCCACATGGAAGACAAGTGGGAGAATGGTTGGCAGTTTCTTTAGTGGTGTGGACGAGTCATGTCCACGTAGCATCGCTGTAATGTGAAGGAGGTGATGGAGTGACAGTGAGGAGGAAAAATAAAGAGCACAAAGGGGATAACGACATGGAGCTCGGAAATTGATTGATTCATCGGTTGAATCGCCACGTTGCAAAATATGGCAGACACATGACTTGTTGCACTGAGCGAGATATACACAAACTGATTACGCCCGTAGCAATACACAACCATTTTTTCTAATATATCTATAGACTCTATATAATATTAAATTAAATAAAGTTTCCTGTTCCATCGGTTTCCCGCTTCGTCGTGACAAGTGAATCCGGCTGGTCAGCCCTTTTCCGTCATGTATCCGATAATCTGAATCATAGCTACAATATGAATTAGATTCGAAGTGCAAAAATAGTCCACGCGAAAATAGACACCCAAATTACATACAAACTCCATTTTCGATGTTCTATGTATAGATGGGAAGCTAAAATAATAACCTTTCCAACCCAACAAAAATCACTTTAAAATTCACTCTAGGTCAACGGAAATCTTTGAAACAATATTACATAAAATTTATTCGCGAACCCTGAGTGTAGGAGTAGCCTATGCGAAAACGGACGCTCAGATCGCATACGGACTCCCCAAATTGATATCACACTAAAATTGGATTGCAATTAACGGAAATTGTCAAGACACTATGTCCTACAGTTTATTCGGAAACCCGATTCACACGGCGGAAACAGGCTACATGAAAACGGATACCTACGTCGTATATGGAACCGTTTTTTATGTTCTATATATTGCTAGAAAGCAAAAATATAATTTTTCTTACCAAACTGACACCATCTAGATTTCGGTCACATACAAGTGAAAATTCGAAACAATAGGATGTAAAATTTATTTGTGAGGCTATTCTTATATGATTCATCTAGAGACGCTTAAGGATTTCTTGCTCCCATTGCAACATACGGGCATTTTGCTAGTGATATTAAAGCAAATAAGGTTTTCTGGTGCCTCAGTTTTCCGATCCATCGTGACAGGTGGACCCGGCTGGTCAGCCTCTCCCCGTCCTGTATCCGATAATCCGAATCACAGCTACATTATGAACTAGATTCGGACTACAGAAGAAACACACGCGAAAACGGATGCCCAAGACGCACATAGATTCCGTTTTCGATGTTCTATATATCGTTTGAAAAGCTAAAATAATAACCTTTCCAACCCAATTGAAACCACTTTAAAATTCAGTCTGAGTCAATGGAAATCTTTGAAAGAATATGACGTGGAATTTATTTGCGAGCCCAGAACATAGGATCTGCCCACGCGAAAACGGACGTCCAGATCGTATATGGACTCTATTTTTGACGTTCTATGTATCGATGGAAAGCGAAAATAACAACATTTCCTACACAATTGACATAACTCTAAAATTCGCTTCCAATAATGAAAATCGTCGAGACAATATGGCGTACGATCTATTCGGAAACCCGATTCAGACAATAGGAGCAGCCTATGTGAAAACGGATACCCATGTCGTATACGGACTCCGTTTTCGATGTTCTATATATCGCCGGAAAGCAAAAAAAAAATATTTTTTACCAAACTGACACCATCTAAATTTCGATCAGATATGTAAGGAAAAATTTGAAACAATAGGATATGAGAATTATTTGCGAGGCTATGTTTTTATGTGTATTGATTAGATATGCTTAAAGATTTTTTTCAACCATTGCAACACATGGCATTTTACTCGTATATTTTAAAAGTAAAAACACCGAGTCACAGATTTCATAGCTTGCTCGTCCTCGCTGATCCTCCGACTCCGATATGCTGCAATTTTGTGGAGCCGGAGATGCTGCTGATGTCTTTGGCCAGCTGCTTTCTCAGCGCGACCTTTTGCACCTTCCCCGTCGCCGTCTTGGGCAGCTCCGGCACGAACACCACCGTCCGCGGTACCATGTAGCGCGGAAGCCTCGTCCGGCAGAAGGCCATGACGTCCTCCGCGCGGACGCCCTCGGCTCCGTCCCTCAGCCTCACGAACGCGCACGGCGTCTCGCCCCAGTACTCGTCCGGCCGCCCCACTACCGCCGCCTCGGCCACCGCCGGGTGCGCGAACAGCACTGCCTCCACCTCGATCGTGCTGATGTTTTCGCCGCCGGAGATGATGATGTCCTTGGACCGGTCCATGATTTTCACATACCCATCGGCGTGCCGGACTGCAAGGTCGCCCGTCCGGAACCACCCGCCGGCCAGCGCCTCAGCCGTGGCCGCCGCGTCCTTGTAGTACCCTCTCATCACCGTGTTGCCACGGAGCATGATCTCCCCCATGGTGCGCCCATCCGCCGGCACGCTGCGCATCGTCACGGGGTCCTTCACGTCCAGCTCCAGCCCCAGGTGGTGGAGCCCCTGCCGGGACTTGACGCCCGCCCGCTGCTCCGGCGGCAGCGCGTCCCACTCGGGCTTCCACGCGCAGACCGTCGCCGGGCCGTACGTCTCCGTCAGGCCGTACCCGTGAATGACGACGAACCCAAGAGCCTCCATCCGCTGCAGAACCTGCGGCGGAGGCGGCGCCCCGCCGGCCTTAACGATCACCGGCCTCCCGTGGGGAAGCGGTCTGCGCTCGCCCGCCGCGGCGTTCACGATCATGTTGAGCACCGTGGGCGCCCCGCCCATGTGGGTCACGCCGTGCCGAGCGATGCAGTCGAAGATGGCAGCCGCGGTGACCTTGCGGAGGCAGACGTTGGTCCCGCCCATCGCGGCGACGCCCCAGACGAGGCACCAGCCGTTGCAGTGGAACATGGGCACGGTCCACAGGTACACCGTTGTGCTGCCGACCATCTCGTTCATGATCGCCGTGGCAATGCTGTTCAGGTAGGCACCACGGTGGCTGTACACGACGCCCTTGGGCCTAGACGTCGTCCCCGACGTGTAGTTCAGGGCCAACGGCTCGTGCTCGTCGGCCGGCAGCTGGACTCTGAAGTCCGGTGAGCCGCCTTTGCTGATGAGGTCCTCGTAGTCGTAGTAGTGAGGAGGAACTTGAGCAGATGGTTTGTCCTCGTTGGCTTTACATTCTGACGATGATGATTCGTCGAGAACCTCTTTGATTAACACCACCAGGGGAGGCCTCGCTCCGGCCTTGGTCACGAGGCTGAGAGCTTGTCTTGCGACGTGAATCAGAGCGTAGTCGACGAAGAGGACCTTGGCCTCCGAGTGCTGCAGCAGGACGGAAGCCATGGCGGCGTCCAGGCGTGAGTTGAGCGCGCAGATGACGGCTCCGGCCATCGGGATGCCGAAATGGAGCTCGCACATCGCAGGAATATTTTGGGCGAAAACAGCGACCTGCAAAACAAAAGCTGTTGTTCAGCCTAGGCATATATTACTGCCGAAATAAAATACTAGTAATTGTTAGCTGCTATGCGTCCGTGAAAGTTAATTGTCGAAGGAATCAAGAAATGAGAAGAAGGGACGACAAAGAAAAAACTGTCTCGCAGGTACCACGTCGAGGTGCGCGACGCCGAGCCCAGCGAGAGCGGCGGCGAGGCGGAGGCAGCGCGTTCGTGTCTCCCGCCAGGTGCGCGGCGCGCTGCCGCCGCCAGACGCCACGATGGCTGGTCGGTCGGGGTAAACGAGAGCTGTGCGCTCGAGGAAACTGATTGGCGTCAGCGGCGCGTGGTTGGCAGTGCACAGCACGGTTCCTTCCATCGCCGGGGTCCTCCCTCGTACCGTGTCCACGAGCTTGGGATAGCAATGGCAAGAGAACTGACGTTTTGTACATGCACTCCTAGAGAACAGACCAAAACTGCATTCAATATTAAAGCTAGCGCACCGGGTGCTACGTTGGGGAGCCCTTGGTGCCATAGTCGGGAGCCCTGTGAGCACTTTAGTATCGGATCGCCAAAAAAGACGGTTTTTATATTTTTTAATTAGAAGGGACCGGGGTCGTTACACCATCCAGTGCTAATTGTATTAGAACCGGGTGGTACAACAACCCGATACTATTGTACTAAACGTTAGCATCGTCACTTTAGTCGATCTGGTACTAAATTGATGCCAGGGCTTCTGCTAGAAGCTCACGTGCCCGTTCGCTTGCCCGCCAATTCTACGCACGCCGGAAGCCGTTTCTTTCGTGATTTTACATCAGAAATTAAATACTAGAAATCTCGCAATAGGAACGAAACAAAAGGGTTTGAGTGGTTTTTCCTTCAAAAATATGAAATGAACCTCATATATAGGAAACTTTCCTCTATTTTTTTTTCCAATGCATGAATCTTACAAATTTACATAAAAGGGATGAATACTACTCTTTTCCATAGGATTTTGAATCCTCTCCATTTTTCTCTTTTGAAAAATCCATCAATCAAAATTAAGCTCTGCTGCGGAGTAAATAAATAAACGTGCTTGGGGACCTTACTTCAGTTTTCAAGATGAGGGAAAATTAATTTTTCTTGTTTGATTAAATTTTAGTTTAGAGTGAAATGTGGTCAAATTAATTTGTGGATAAAATTAGGGCTGACGGCTGGACAGTATACTCAAGGCCAACGGTCAGTCTTGGATTCAAACATTTAGCATCGGATATGAACAAAACCCAACACTAATGTGGTATCGGTGGGAACAAAATCCGATACTGATGTGCAAAATTAACACCGGGTATTGAGGCGACCCGGTTTTATTGTCCTGTCTGGAAGCGTGCGCCTGTTCGCCTTCCTACCCGTCTTCGTCTGTACCGCTGCTTGATGATGATTTAATTTGACGGAAGGCTGATCGGTGTATATTTTCTAGATAAATATAGGTTATACTTCATAGCATTTTATTCTGCTCTAGCGAGAACAGGAGAAGAGAGCAGTGAGTGAGACAGAGCAAGAAAAGAGAGATGAGCGTGCGCGATCCTCGATCCTCTTCCTCCTCCAGCTCCTCCACCTTCTCCCAGCCGCCATGGGTCACTGGTCTAGCGACGGCAAGTACACCACCGACTACTCCTCCTCTGAGGAGGACAGTGACGCGGTGAACCAACCGCCACCAAAGAGATGGCGGTTTGAGTACGAGGAGGAGGAGGAGTCCGATCCAGAGGAGCTGGAGGAGGAGGAGGACGACGACGACGACAAGGAGGAAAAGGAGGAGGAGGAGGACGAGGAGGAGGATGGGGAGGAGAAAGATGACGACGACGACATCGACGACTAGGACGGCGTCGCCGATTGCGGCGCCGTGCTGATGGCGGCACCAATGGCGGCGGCGGCGACAAGGACGGCGCCGCCATTTTGGACACACTACGGCGCCGGGGCGGAGGTTGTAGCGCTGTCATCGCCATCACCGTCCTTAACTAGATGTTATATACTTATATGTAAAATAATTTAGGGATATGTAAAATATTTAAGATAAAATATATATAGTTTCAATTTCTAGTTTATATACATAAGGTTCATCAGTTTCGGGTCTTGATTCCACCCGGTGCTATTGAGATCCTGGCCATGTCTTATATATCTCTCCTACCGCTCGCATTCACATATTGTTTCCTCTGTTCCCCCTGTCCACAATGGATGACCTCTCCATGGCAGCCCTAGCGAAGCGCATCGCCGTTAAAACCAAAGAGGAGCGCCTCGCCACTGCGAAGGTCATGCATCCCCGCCACCTCGAGGACCGGCAGCAACGGAGGCTTGGCGTGCTCCCGAAGGCCTCGCGCGGCGCCGAGCTCCTCCTCAACCCCTGCCTTCACCCCCGCCTCCTCGCCGCAACGGCGTGCCTTGCTGCGGCCGCTTCAGCCCTGGGGACCTCCTCCACCGCGGCGGCCAACGCCAGGGTTCCCCGCCGGCAGTCTCGTGGCGCCGTGTACCTCCTCCAGCACCGCGCCTTCTTCTGCATGCACCACCAGAACCTCGCGGTCACCAAGATGATGTGCCGTGAGGCCGGTGCTTCAGCCGCGGCGACCTCCTCAGTGGAAGCAGCCGTTGAGGACAGCGGCGGCGACGGTACCGACGACTGGCCGAAGGCGTTGCTCACCTCATCCGAGGACGAGCATTAATTAGTAGCTTAGTTTAGAATGTGGATAATTTTATGAATGTGTCACTGTAATGAATTATTTAGAAAAATGCGAATTTGTCAAATTAGAATCGGTCAAAGTAATTAAAAAATGGGGTTTTCACACATTGGTATCGGGTGTTTACCAGACCCGATACCTATATCACTCGGTGCAACGTTCTAATTTAGAGTTGGAGGTTTTCTCATTGGTATTGGTATCGGGTGTTTAAGAGCACTGGTGGTACAGTTGTCAGGAAAAAATGGGGTTTGCACACATTGGTATCGGGTGTTTACCAGACCCGATATGACTTGGTGCAACGCTCAAAGTAAGAGTTGGCGGTTTTCTCATTGGTATCGGTTGTTTAAGAGCACCGGTGGTACAGTTGTCAGGAATTAAAAAATTGGGTTTTCTCACATTGGTATCGCATGTTTACCAGACCCGATGCCAATACTCTCTAATGGTACCGGTGGTTGCTTACACCTGGTACTAATAGTTCTCAGGGTATATTAACCCCGACCTTCTATTTCCCCGAGCACCTCTGTCCAAAAACAGAGAGCTCTAGGCGTCTATTACTCCATTTACAGGGGAGGTGCTGCCAAAATTTTCTTCTGAAATTGAATTGGAGACCTCATCCAAGGGTGTTAAGAGGTTAGCAGCTTTATCCTTTAACTGATCATTGTGTTACTTACTGCTTTTTAACTTGCATTATTAAAAGAAATCGGGTTTAGTTTAGCACAGAATACATAACTTGCCATTGATCACACATACTAGCTAGGCATTATTTCAACACATACATCACCCTCACATCAAACATTGCTATAATCAACACTACCAACAATTGCACAATCCTCATCAACTTGTCAAACTTTTGCTCCAAAATGTTCCTCCCCACAATGGCAGCACCTTCATCATTCGTGGGTGCATCATCCTCAACCTCTAGATCGGCAGGATGTATCACAATCAGCTTCTTCTTCTCCAGCTTAGCTAAGTATGCCTTTTGCCACCGGTAGAAGGGGCACCGTCCTGGCATCTAAACAATAGCAAAACCAAAAAAAACCCACAAGAAAAACGATAACTTTCAAATCCAAACAAACTCTTCAACTGAAAAGATCACAAAGAACCCACATCAACTTACCCCTATAATGTTCTGCGGGCACTTGATGTAGACTCGGCCATAGTTCTCCTTTCCTCGCATCTTGACCGTAAGCTCAACCACCCTCTCTATCTTGCAATCTGGACACTGGATCAAAAGAAGCTCCGTTTTCGCACCTACGAGGGTAGACCCTACCCGCGACGAGCCGGATGCAGCACCGCAGCGGTCAGAACGGGCGGACATGGCGGACATGGAAGGAGCAAAAGAGCTGTCTAGCCGGTCAGGAGGAAGGAGAAAGAGTGGTGTCAGGCATGACATGAAGGGGCGATGATGTTTATTTTGGAGGTGGATTCAGTGATGTACCAATCACTGACTTGTGGGCCCAGCGTAGGCAGGCCTACATGTTAGTGACTGGTGTGCAGTGCAGTACGTTTATTTTCCCATCAATGGGGCGGGCATCTAAATAATCTGTAGACTATTTAAGATCTATTTTATTAGTTGGTCTAACTAGTTTTAGTTGATCTAAACTACTCTATATTGGATATGATGCAGATCGATGGACCGGCAATGGATATACAAGGACCGACGCTCCGTTGAATTTCTTGGCGGCTTGGGTGTCCTTATTGAGAGGGCCAAGAAACACAGGACGTTGTCTGGTTTTATAAGTTATCCATGCATAGACTGCAAGAACAAGAAGGAATACTCGTCATCAAAATCCCTTCATGACCATCTGTTGCGAAGGGGATTCATGTCGGGTTACGTGTGTTGGACTAAGCATCGAGAACTAGGGGCTTTAGAGGGAAAGAATGAAGAAGAAGAAGATGGCAACATTGATTTCACGCAATACAACTCCTTTGCTGATACATTAATGGACGATGTTGATGATGAAGACAACACCGATGGTTTGGCTCAAATGTTGCATGATGCTAAGAAAGATTATGACAATGAAAGAGACTGGAAGAAGATGTAGCGTATGTTAGAGGACCACAGAACTTTGTTGTACCCAGACTGCAAAGAGGTCCATAAGAAATTGCGTAGCACTTTGGAATTGTTGCAGTGTAAGACGTCAAATGGTGTCAGTGACAAAGGATTTAATGAGTTGTTAATGCTCATAAAAAAGTTGCTTCCGGACGGCAAGAAATTGCCCGCAACAACTTATGAAGCAAAAGATGTTGTTTGCCCTCTAGGATTAGGAGTGCAGAAAATACATGCATGTCCAAATGACTATATCCTATACCGTCATGATTACAAGGATCTAGAATCTTGTCCGATGTGTAAAGCTTCACGTTATAAGATCAAACGTGATGACCCTGGGGACGTTGAGGGAGAATCTTCAAGGAAGAGAGTGCCTGCTAAGGTGATGTGGTATTTCCCTATAATACCATGATTGAGGCGTTTGTTTAGGAACAAGAAACATGCTAAAGTGATTCGGTGGCACAAAGAAGAACGTAAGCAAGATAACATGTTGAGGCACCCTGCTGATGGGTCGCAATGGAGGAAAATCGATAGAACCTATCCAGAGTTCGTAGAGGACGCAAGAAACATAAGGTTTGGTTTAAACACAGATGGCATGAATCCTTTCAGTGAAATGAGCAGCAGTCATAGCACCTAGCCCGTGACTATGTATGTACAACCTTCCTCCATGGTTGTGCTTGAAATGGAAGTTCATTATGATGTCAGCACTTATCCAAGAGCCAAAGCAACCTGGTAACAACATTGATGTCTACCTACAACCATTGGTTGAAGAAATTCTATTTCTATGGACTGAAGATGTACGTATGTGGGATGCACACAAAGAAGAGGCATTTGACCTACGGGCGATGCTGTTCGTAACTATTTATGACTGGCCTACACTCGCTAACATGTCTGGACAATCAAACAAGGGATTCAGGGCATGTGTCCATTGCTTAGATGAGACTGAGAGCACACATTTGAAGCATTATCGGAAGGTTGTGTACGTGTGAGTCCATCGTCGGTTTCTTGGTGGCAAACACCCAGTAAGGAAAAAAAATGCAAGAATTTCAATGGGAAGGAAGAAAACCGTGGTAAGCCAATTCACCGCAGTGGAAAGCTTGTATCAAAATGGTAAGTGTTGTCTTTGGAAAGGGACCTGGTAGTGTACTTTAGGAATGAAAATGGGAAGGTGCCCATATGGAAGAAAAAAATCTATATTTTGGGTCCTGCCTTATTGGGAAGCACTAGATGTCCATCATGCAATTGATGTGATGCACCTCACAAACAATCTATGTGTCAATCTGCTAGGCTTTCTCGGGACGTATGGGAAGAACAAAGATACATTGGAAGCACTAGAGGACATGGCGACTTTGAAAGGCAAGCATTAGTTAGGTACTGCCACCTACGCTCTCAGCAAGAGAGAGAAGGAGAGCATGTCTGAATGCTTGGACAGTATCAAGGTCCCGTCTAGATACTCGTCTAATGTGCGGTGGATAATCAAATGTAAGGACCAGAAATTTTTTCACTTAAAGTCTCATGATTGCCACGTGTTGATGACACAACTGCTTCCGGTTGTGCTGAGAGGAATTCTACCAAAGAATGTTAGAAGAACATTCACAAAGGTGTGTGCATTCCTGAACGCTATATCCCAAATGGTAATTGACCCAGATAACCTAACCAGTCTACAGGATAATGGTGTGCAATGTCTACTCAGCCTAGAGCTCATCTTTCCTCCATCATTTTTTGATATTATGACACATCTCTTGGTTCACATTATCAAAGTGATCGACAATCTTGGACCCGTTTTCCTACACAACATGTTCCCTTTTGAGAGGTACATGGCAGTCCTAAATAAGTATGTCCGCAATCGTTCCAGACCTGAAGGATGCATCACTAAGGGGTATGGGATAGATGAGGTTATTGAGTTCTGTACTGACTACATTGATGAGCTTAAGCCAATCGGAATTCCTTTGTCCCACTATGAGGGGAGATTAGCAGGAAGGGGCACAGTAGGAAAGAAAGTAATGATTTGCCGTGATCATGTTTTATTTGACAGAGCACACTTCACAGTCTTGGATCACTCAACCTTGGTGGCTCCATACATGGAGGAGCACAAAAAGATCCTACACGCTGAATACTCGGGGGAAGTCTGAGGCCTGGATTACACGTCGTCACATAGAAAGTTTCGGCGTGTGGTTGAGACAACATCTCATGCATGACGAGGAGATTGATGACCAATTTGCTTGGTTGGCTAGGAGACCATCTTCATCAATTCCAACATTCAAAGGATACGAGATAAATGAAAATATGTTTTACACAAGATCCCAAGACCAAAAGAGCACCAACCAAAATAGTGGGGTTCGGATAGATGCTATACACACAACTGGGAAAAGTGACAAATATTATGGTTATATAGAGGAGATCTGGGAACTTGACTATGGGCCATTTCTCAAGGTCCCTTTGTTTCGGTGTCAGTGGGTGAAGCTGAGTGCAGGTGTTATGATAGACCCAGATTATGGCATGATAACCGTGGACCTCAATAACACTGCATACATGGATGAACCATTTGTCCTCGTCGCGGATGTCACTCAAGTTTTCTATGTGAAGGACATGTCTACTAAACCCCAGAAGAGAACTAGGAAAAATGTTCCTCTGTCAGACAAAGAGCCGAACCGACACATTGTTCTTCTAGGAAAAAGAAAAATAATGGGAGTGGAGGACTTCGCAGACAAAGAGGATTACAACCAGTTAGATGATGCACCACCTTTCAGAGCGGAGGTTGACACAAGCATCCTATTAAACAATGAAGAGGTTCCATACATGCATTGCGATCACAATGAAGGGATTATTAAATAAAGTTGTATTAGTATTGAAGTGTAATGTAATGGCGGGATTTTGTAATGTAATGGCGGGATTTTATTTTGTATTAGTTTTGAAGTAATATGGAGTTGTATTTTGGATAATATTTATGTAAATTAAGAAGGCAAACTGCTAAGGGTGGAAGTTATCAAAAGCAATCGTATTAGCATCGGGTGTAACCAAGTAGGCCGAAAAACTTGACGCGAAAAAAGAAATAGTATCGGTGACATTTTTGGCCCGGAAATAATAGATGCCTTTGCGCCAATTTTTTCGAGGTCCTTTGGATACCTTTAGTACCGGGTATTTTCTAGGCCTGGTACCGAAGACCTTTTAGTATCAGGGTTTTACAAGGACCGGCGCTCAAGGCCTACCCATATTAACCTTCATCATCCTTTCGCAGTTCTCAGTTCTTCGAAGCCGTCCCCGCTGTCCTCCACCAGAACCGGCATTGCGCCATCTCCCCATCGCTACTCTCCGCCTACGCCACCGTGCCGCCGCGGCCGCCTTGATGACCCTGCCCCTCTTCCTGCTGCCGTCATCGACGCCGCCGCCGCCTCGATGTTTTGTTCCATGAGTGGTACATGAAGGTCTCTGAGAGCCAATGGACCGGCCTCATTACTCTCCAGTGTGATGAGTGACTGTCAACGAGCTAAAGCCCTCCGATGGACTAGAGGCCCTCTGATGGACTAGAGGTAGATGATGAAGACCTCGATGGACTGAGGCAAAAGCCCTCCAATGGAATGGAGGCAATGCTCGGCGTCGGTCAGCCATGGGAGCTCGGTACATGGAGGGGCGGTTCGGCAACGGTGGTGTAAGCCCTCCGATGGACCGCGAGGCGACTCTGATGGACTGGAGAAGCAGGGTGCCATCGTGGTGCTCCAACCCGAGTGCATGGCGCGAAGGCGTGCGAGGAAGGCTTTGGCGGCTTCGGCTCAAAACCGTCACCCAAGTTCAAATGACTTGGTGGGTTGGGCTCCGACTCGCCAAGATAGAAGATTGGGCCAAGACCCGACCCAGGAAGCCCGCAGAATAAAGTTTTCTGGTTTCTGACTTCAAAACCGGGGGAAGCTTTCGGACTACTAGCTACGTGGCATATATCCAAGCGAGGCGTGGAGAAGAAGAAGATCAAAGCGTCATCGTAATCGTCCAATTGTATCTTTTTCATTTCAGCCCCTTTCGGGCATTCTAGAGTAAGGGTCTTAGTGTTAATTGTGTCGTTAGGCCTAGGGCAATAAATACCTAAGTGGCTGGTCATTTAGGTGACTCTTCCACCATTAGAAAACCCTAGGTTAGTTTTTCTACAGCCATGTGCCAAAGAGAGAAAGGAGAACATTAGTGCTAGGATTTGAGTCCCCTAGCTAGTGTTCTTCACATCAAGAGGGAGGATGAAGGGTGGTAGGCTGTAGAAACTTTGTATAAACTCAATTTTGTTGTTAATCTAGAAATATTCCTCTGAAATTCGAGCTCATGTGTGCAGCCCTCTCCTCTTCCCCCTTCTAGTTTGGTTTTTGGGTTCAATCCTTGGCTTTTGGGTGTTTGCTTTGGCCATGAGTGAATCCTTTCTTTTGCTGATGTTTTGGACTTGTAAGGACGTGGAGATTATGCCGTAGTGTATCTCAAACCTGCAGGTTTGCCACGAGCAAGTTCCAGCCTTCTACCGGACAGTCCGGCGCAGGCCACCGGACAGTCCGGCGTAGGGATTTCTGTCTCGGTTCCTACCGAACTGTCCGGCTCTGTCACCGGACTATCCGGCTCCACCGGACAATCCGGCACAGGTCATCGAACAGTTCGGCAGAAGCCTGGGAGGTGGCTGTGTGCTCTTTTCGTTGGAGTTTTTCACTGTCCGGCTTTTTGCTTCGACCTCGCTTTTAGTGTCCCTTGTTGCTGTCCATACTCTTAACCTGCTGTGAACTAGTAAGGCGCATTTCTGTGCGTTGAGTGGTGAACAAGATGCTAGTGCGTGAGTCATTGTTTCGCTTGACTTGCGATCTTGTGATCGTGGAGTCTTGTGCTTCCGCTCACTTGGTGTGTACCCATTCAGTGGGCGACACCAAGTGCTTGCTAGACACGTTTCCTTTCAGTGGACGGTGCTAGCGGTTGTTGTGTGAAGTAGTTGTCAGTTTGCACTAGGGGTTTATGAGTTTGAGTTTTTAAGTGCTCCTATTCACCCTCCTCTAGTTGCACGTCTTGGTACTACAAGTGGTATCAAAGCCGGTTAGGTTTCCCATACCATAACCGGTGAAGAAACTGTAGTGACTATGACTTACTCTGGGAAGATTCCCGTCCTTGGCTCCGATGGCTATCCCTACTGGAAGGGTAGGATGGAGGCATTCCTTGTTAGCCAAAGTCAGGACATATGGGATGCTACTCAGAGTATGACTTTTGTGGTGCTTTCGGTCGCTGAGCGTACTACGCCTGATATCGTGGCTCGGCATGAGGCAAATGCCAAGGCTGTTAACTTTCTCTTTTCTGGGCTTGGTCCCATAGATTATGAGAGAGTGAGTCACCTTAAGACGGCGCGTGAGATATGGTCACTGCTTAGTGCACACCATGAGGGTACTGCGACGATTAAGGCTAGGCTTGTGGAGACTTACCGGCGCGAATATGAGAATTTCGTCCAGAAGCCGGGAGAGTCAGTAGATGACTTGTTTGGTCACTTTCAGTCGATCATTAACAAGTTGCGTGTCAACTCTGCCCCCGCTGAGCTCCCATACACCGATCATCAGCAGGCTATCAAGTTGTTGTATGCTTTGGACAGAAAAGTATGGGACATCAAGGTGAACTCAATCATTGAGTCGGCAGGGTATGATACGATAGGAGTAGAGGCGCTCTATAGTAAGCTCAAGGCCACCGAAGTAGATTACAAGATGAGGGATTCCCTCGCTTGTACAGGTTCCAAGAGTCTGGCCTTGGCTACCCCCTCTAGTGAGTCTGCTACTAACCCCCTATTACACAACTTCTCGTTTTCTGTTTTAATGTCTATTACAGAGGAGCAGTTGGCGATGCTTGGGGATGAGGAGCTTTGTCTGGTGTCTAGTCGCTTTCAACGCGCCTATGACAACCAGATGAGCAAGAAGAGGGGAGAGAGGCCCAAGTGCTTCGAGTGCGGAGACGTCGGCCACTTCATCGCCGATTGCCCCAACAAGAATGACTACTACAAGAAGGGCAAGAGCTACTCCCGCGACTCCGACAAGTACCACTACGGCAAGCTAAGCTTTGACAAGCACTGCTCCAGCAAGTACAGCTTCGGTAAGCATCCCTTCAGCAAGAAGAACTTTCGGAAGGCTTTCAAGATCTACTAGAAGGACAACCGGAAGCAGGACAAGGCCTTCTTCGCCGAGATCGGGTTCTGCATCAGCGGATCTTCTTCCTCTTTGTCCTCATCAAGTTCGAGTGATGGAAGAGATCACGTACAGGAAGGACAAGAGGAACGATCAAGGAGGTCCAGCTGGCTTGTGCTTCGTCTCCACCAAGTCCAGGCGCAAGAACAAGGACAAGAGGAGCTCGGTTTGCTCCATGGCGCTTGAGGACAAGGAGAACAAGGATGACGGCAGCAACTCTTCTTACGATGATGAGGTAACTTCTCAACAAACAGAAATCCTTGAGATGCTAGAGCAGAACAGCCGAGAGCTAAAAGCCTAGGATAAGATGCTAGAGAAGGCAGCTAAGAAGTTGCAGAAGTTGAAAGTCCAACATGCTGAGGCTTTGGAGGAGAATGAGAGGTTGAGGAGTGTGAGACCCCAACCCAGTGAGCTTGAGTGCCCTACCTGCGAGACTTTCATGACGGAGCTTGGTGACTAGAGAGATAGGTATGCCAAGCGGGTAGAGGAGATAGATGGGCTGAAGGTTGAGCTAGGCAAACTCTAGTCCAAGCTGGATGAGCCTACTTTGAGTGGAGAGCTCGAGTGTGAGTCTTGCCCCCGTTTAGCTAGTGAGTTAGCTGTGCTGAAGAAGTTTGAGGGGCAGCTCATGGAGCTTGAGGAGCTTAGGGCTAGACTTGTGCTTTTGGGTGCGTGTATGGTCTGTCTTACTTTGAGAGGTGAGTTAGAGCATTTGAGAGCTGACTTTGAGGTGCTTTCAGCACCTACTGACACTTGTGAGAACTGCCTGACCCTCAGGATGCAGCTGGTGGATAGGGATGCCACCATTAGGAAGCTGGAAAAAGCTGCTCCTGTTTTTCTCTCTCTAGATTGTGATACCCATGCTGCCCAGATAGTAGTTCTAGAAGATCTGAGGTTGCAGGTGTTGTCTTTGCAAGATGACAACTGCAGGTTGAGAGAGGTGCTGAGTTGGGTATATGCGGGGCAACCCCAACTAGAGATGATTATAGAGAGCACGAAGAGAGCCGAGGGTGAGACGAGTGGTTTTGGGTTTGGAGAGTGCAGCACCTCGGGTGAGAAGAGTGCCCCAATTAAGATCAAGACTGCACCTACCCAGCCAGGTGAGACTGTTGATGGGGTTTACCATGAGCCACCCAAGGCTGCCCAAAAGAAGAAACTGGACACCCAAGCCCTCTCAGGCCGAGCTGAGCAAGATTGTTGAGGAAAAGCTTAAGCCCAAGGGCAAGAAGCCAGTCCAGCAGCCTGAGCCACCCAAGGATACACAACCTAAGCCCAAGTCCCAGCCTAACCTAGCTCCTAGGAGGCCTGTCTACCACTGTGAGTTTTGCCAGCGGAATGGCCACCTAGAGGAGTTTTGCTTCAAGAGGAAGCGGGTTGAGAGGCAGGAGAGAGCTTGGAGAAACCAGGATCAGTTCTACCAGGGTGGTAGGCAAGATCCTCCCCACCGCGGTGAGAGGAGAGACCGCTTTGCTGGTGGTAAGAGAGGAGGCGGCTTTGAGGCCTGTGCTTCTGGTGGTGAGAGACGCTTTATCGGTCGATCCCCTAGTCGTTTTCAGCGCGGCTATGGACCTCGTGACCGAGGGTTTGTGAGAGAGCTTGAGAGGCCACGCTTTGAGGGTCGTGGTTACTCCAGTCATGGTGATTTCTTTGACTTGAGGGACTCAAGTGTACCGAGTCTGGTCTTTCGTCCTGGCTGTGACGAGCACTTGTCAACACCGAAGACTTGCTGAAGGATGAGCGAGCACCGCCTAAGTGTGACCTGGAGGAGAAGCCCTATCGAGTGGACTGAGAGGTGGCGCCAGAGTGGACTTGGCGTGACAAAAGCCCTGCCGAGTGGACTGGCAGGTGGCATGGGTGGAGGCCCAAGTTAGGCTCGGCCCATAAGTGCGACTGTGGGTGCGGGACGGTGTCGTGAGCCATAAAATCACTCAAGTGGAGGCCCAACAATCATTTCCTGGTTCCACCGTCAAAACCAGGGGCTGCTTGCTGGTATCCCAAAACCGGTAGTTATCCAAAGGGATGAGCTACTGACCACGTGGAGGACATCGGGAGATTACTTTGAGCCGAAGAAGATCAAGGACTCCATCGTGGCCGTTTATCTGAGTTTCCTGCGTCTTTTCAGGCCTTTACAGGCATTTCAGTGTAATTGCGTCTGTATCTTAGGGGGCTATTTGCAAAACAGCCTAGAATGGGTCTTGTAGTATAAATAAGGGAGATGGCTATCCAATCTCCCTCTCTTGGCTGGTTAGAAGGTGCTTAGGGCTTAGAAACCCTAGGTTTTGTTCATCCAAGCAAGGGCAAACAAGATTAGTGAGTTTAGAGAGATGTAGGCTCCACCAAAGTGGGTAGGAAGTAGGGTGGCAGCTTGGAGAACGAGTTCCATGGTGTAATCTGGATCTAAGATCTTGTTAAGGCATTCAATAGATGGAATTCGTGGCTCTTTTCTGTGTGCTTGCCTCTCTCCCTTCTTGATTGGTTTTTCATCTTCGTTTTCTTGCCTTTTGGTGTGTTTGGCTTTGGGCAAGAACAAGATCTTTCTATTGCTGGTGTTTTGGACTGCTAGGACGTGGTTTTGATTGTGGTTCTGTTTCCCAATCTTTGAATCCACGAGCAGCCCCTCCTCTTTCGTTCTTGGCAAGTGGACTTCACTTCGGGGGCAATTCAAATCCGTGGAGAAAAACTTAAGCCTAGGGCTTGATCTGTTGGGAAGAGCATCTCCATGGATTAAACAAAGTCCTTGCAAAGTTTGGTGAAGTTTAGAGTCCATTTGACCAAGTTTTGGATCAATTTTGAGGATTCTCGGGCTGTTTTCTCACCTCGGGCTGCCCTGTTTCATGCCACCAGACTGTCTGGTGGGTAGGCACCGAACTGTCCGGTGGCCTAGGGTTTAGCCCGGGTGGAGACTACGAGGCTCGGCCTCTCAGGCTTTTGGCAGCCACCGGACTGTCCGGTGGTGAGCCACCGGACTGTCTGGCGGTGGGTGCTAGAGGGTTAAGCCCTCAGCCTATTTTGTCCGGTGGGTGGCACCAGACTGTCCGACGGTTGGGTGTCAAACTGTCCGGTGGGTTGGACTCGAGGGTCAATCCCTCAATCTTTACTGTCCGGTGGGTGGCACTGGACTGTCCGACGCTTAGGCACCGGACTGTCCGGTGGTACCATCGGACTGTCCGGTGGCTCCTGCTCTCAGCGGTTCTAGGCTCGTTTTGCGTCGTTTTCTCTCGGCGTTTGAGCGAGTGCTGTGTAGTGCTTCCGTAGTGCTTTTCCTCGACGTGTCTTAGGGTTGGTAGCTTGTCCTAGCTACGTGATCCTACACGGGTGAGAAGAGAGGGTTTTGGGGGTCATAGGTTTTTAGGTGTCGACCTATTCACCCCCCCTCTAGGTCGCTTTTTCGGTCCTCAATTGGTATCAGAGCCAAGTTAGGGTCTTCTATACCTTAACCGGTTCTAGATCCATCAAGGGCGACCATGGATTAGTCCGTTGGCAAGATTCTAGGGTTCGATGGCTCCGATTACTCATATTGGAAGATCCGCATGTTGGCATTCCTCCAGAGCCAACATTCGTCTGTCTAGGATATTTATCAGCGTGCTGATTCTGAGGTGCTTGAGGAGCGTGTTACTCAGCTGCAGCAGTGGGAACACGAAGCGAACAACAAGGCTAGGAATTTCCTCTTGACAGCCCTGAGCCGCTCTGAGTTCAATAGAGTGAGTCGTCTTAGGACGGCTCATGAGATCTGGACTACCCTTGCAAACTTCCATGAGGGGACAAGTCAGGTCAAGGACAGGCTGTACGAGACGTACAAGCGAGAGTACGAGAATTTCTCCCAGCAACCTGGTGAGAGCATGGACGACTTGTTCAGTCGGTTTCAATCGATTGCCAACAAGATTCGTGCTAATGCAAGAAATGGGGCTTTGCCGTACGATGACCATGAGCAGGCTTGCAAGCTACTCTTTGCCTTGGATCGTAGTATTTGGCAAATGAAGAAGGAGTCTATAGTCGAGTCAAGTGGCTATGAGACTCTCACCACAGACGAGCTGTATAGCAAGTTGAAGGCTTCGGAGGTTGACGCTCAGGCGCAGTCCAGAATGAGCGGACCAACTCCAAAGTTCCTAGCTCTTATGTCTGGCCCTAGCAGTGGTAGTGCTGCTAACGCTAACCCTTCTGTTGGCTATGCTTTGTCCTTGATTGTAGCTAAGGAGGAGAAACTGGAGGCACTTGATGATGATCAGTTGTGCTTACTTTCCAACAAACTTCAGCGCCTCTACTCCAACAGGATAAGCCGTAGAAAAGGTGACAAACTTCAGTGCTACGAGTGTGGAAAGATGGACCACTTCATCGCCGACTGCCCCTAGAGGAGAGCTCAGGAGAAGTACTCCGCTGGCAAGGATCACAAGTACAAGAGCGAGTACACCTCCGACAAGAAGAAGGGCAAGTACAAGGGTGACAAGAAGAAGCGGCCGTACTTCAGCAAGAGGGAGTTCGTGAAGCAGTACCAGAAGCACGCGCAAGAGCACGACCGTGCTTTCCTCGACAGCTTGAGTGACTGCGACGGCACTTCCAGCGACTCTGGCTCCGACAGCGACGATGATGGTGAGAAGAAGATCGTCGGGCACGCTGGACTCTGCTTCTTTGGTGAAGAGGTCGGCTACTGTACCATGGCGATCAAGGGTGATCAAGCCGGCTCCACCGACTCTGGTATCTACAACAGTTCCTCCACAGACCCCAAGGTGAGCGATGATGAAAATGATAAGGATGCAATGTTTACTGCTTTAAAAACAAGGATCGCTTGCTTAGAGTTGCTGCTAAGGACCTTAGGCTTGCTAATGCTAAGGTTGCTACTTTAGAGGCTGAGCTTGAGACTTTGAAGTCTAAACTTGATTGTGCTTTGAATGATTTGTCTGTTGCTAAGGAAGCTTGTGCTGTTGACGATGAGATTGAATGCATTGATTGTCAAGTTCTAGCTATTGAAATTGCTAATCTCCGTTCTAAGCATGCTAGTAATGTAGATTTGCTTCATTCTACTACTGCAGCGCTAGAGGAGTTAAAGGCTAGGCCGACTTTGCTTGCCAAGTGTGATGTTTGTCCTACACTTAGGAAGGAGTTGGAGGAAGTTAGGGCTGCTTTGAGGAAGTCTAAAAAGACTGCTAGCCCTACTAGTGGGTCTTGCTCTAAGTGTAAGGATCTTGGAGACTTGCTTGATGCTTTAGCCATTGAGAAGGTTCAGCTGGAGGATGAAAACACCTATGTTAGGACCATTCTCAGTTGGATTTCTGCTAGGGAACCACAGCTTGGTCTGATTGTTTCTTCTTTCAAGTTGAGTGACAAGTTGGGGGTTGGCTATCACTACACCCAGGCTGATTTTGATCAGTTGTATGAGAAGATTGGTGACGAGTGGGATCCCTTTGAGTGAGAAGTTCCCTTTGACCCACAACAAGCCTAACTTTCAGTCTGACAATCCTAAGGAGGGTGTGTGGACTGACAAGCCTAGGGAGCCACCTAAGAAACAGGTGTGGACTCCCAAGCCTAACTTTGTGAGGAGCCCACTTGACACTTTGCCCAAGAGGAACCCACCTGAGATACCTCCTGAGAGCTCCAAGCAAGGTGCTAAGAGGAATGTTCCTCCTAAGCCCACTCCAGAGCCAAAGAGCCAGCCCAAGAACCAAAACCAACCAAAGGGTGCTCCACCCAAGAGGTACGTGTGTGACTACTGCCATAGGGAGGGTCACCTGGTGGAGTTTTGCTACCGCAGGTTGAGGGTTGAGAGGCGTGAGGTTGAGATGAGGAATGAGAATAGGTACTATCAGGGTGGTAGACCTACTGTTGAGACTCAGCGTGAGGATAGGCGAGACCGCTGGCCACGTCGTGTAGGTGGAGGTAGAGGAGACCACTTTCCTCGTGGTGCTCCAGGTGGTGGTGGACGTTTTGCCGGCAGATCACCGGGTCGTGAGCAGTACGGCTACGGTTCACCTGACCGAGGTTTTGAGAGACCACGCTTTGATAGACGTGGTGATAGGCAGTTTCAGGCTCTGCGGGATTGGGGACAAGGGATGTTTGATTGTGATTTTGCTAACCTTTCTTTTGAGTAGATGGCTCGGCACTGGTTTGCTTCTTTTCAGACTAACCCCAGTGTCCGACCACATGCTCACCCCATGAACTGCTATTGATGCAGGACGGAGGCCTGGAAAACATATGGCTAATGGATTCCGGTTGTTCGCGTCACATGACCGGTAATCACAGATGGTTCTCCAGTCTCACCCCAGTGAGCTCCAGCGAGCACATCATTTTTAGGGATAAAGGTACAGGTAAGGTAAAGGATGTTGGTGTTGTTCCTGTTTCTGAGAGTTTTATCCTGAGGGATGTTGCTTTGGTTGGTAACCTTGGTTACAACCTTCTCTCTGTTTCGCAACTTCTCAAGGAAGGATATGAGGTACGCTTTAAGAAGGGCTGTTCTCGTGTTTTGGATGCTCGAGAGTCTTTGGTTTGTCCTGTTTTGCCTTTTGGGAAGGTTTTTCGTGTTGACTTCTTGAGCTCCTCTGGTCCTTCTCGGTGTTTGGTGGCCGGTCCCTCCTCTGATTTATGGAAGTGGCATAGGAGGCTTGGTCATTTGAGCTTTGATTTTCTTGCAAACTTAGCTCACTTGATCTAATCTGAGGATTGCCCAAATTGAAGAGTGAGCGTGATCTTGTGTGCCCTCCTTGTCGCCACGGGAAGATGCTGGCTGCTTCTCACACACTTGTTAATCAGGTGATGACGGCTCGCCCTGTGGAGTTGCTCCACATGGATACTGTGGGACCTTCTCGGGTTCGGTCTATTGGTGGGAAGTGGTACGTTCTTGTGATCGTGGACGATTTTTCTCATTGGTCTTGGGTGCATTTTATGGAGAGTAAGGATGAGGCCTTTGAGTTTGTTCATGACTTGGTTTTGAGGTTGAGAAATGAGTCTGGTCATGCCATGAGAGCGTTACGCGGTGACAATGGCTCAGAATTCAAGAATGACCATTTTAAAACCTTTTGCCATAGCCAAGGTCTTGAACACCAGTTTTTGTCTCCATATGTTCCTCAGCAGAACAGGGTGGTTGAGCGCAAGAATCGGACCCTTGTTGAAATGGCCAGGACGATGCTCGATGAGCATAGGACTCCTAGGAAGTTTTGGGCCGAGGCAATCAACACCGCGTGCTACATGTCAAATCGTATTTTGCTATGAGCTGTCCTTAACAAGACATCGTATGAGCTACGATTTGGGCGGCAGCCCAAAGTGAGCCACCTATGGGTGTTCGGCTGCAGATGCTTTGTGCTCAAGCAAGGGAATTTGGACAAGTTCAAACCTCGCAGTTCTGACGGAGTTTTTCTTGGTTATGCCATGCACTCGCGTGCATACCGTGTTTGGCTCTTGGACTCCGGCAGGATTATAGAGACTTGTGAAGTTACTTTTGATGAAACTATGCCTTGCACAACCCCTGGCTTTGAGCTTGTAGGTGATGATGAGATAGGTACTACCATCTTTGAGGATGATGAGGAAGATGTTGGTGTTTATGGTGATACTGTGCCGGCTGCAGCTCCAGAACCTGCTGCTTCACTTTCAGAGGACAATGAGGGAGCTCCAGTACCTTCTCCTTCGACCACATGGGAGCAACCTCTACTCGATCCACCTGTACATGCAACAGGGCCCACTGAGGATGTTGGGGAGGTGACCACCGAGCCACAGCCGTCCCGGATGGTCCAGCGGGATCATCCTTCAAGGAACATTATTGGTGACCTGAATGAGAGAGTTACTAGATCCAGGTCTACTTCTATTGCTCACTTTGCACATTCTGCATTTGTTGCTTCTTTTGAGCCTCATGATGTTGGACATGCTTTATCTGATGCAAACTGGGTCAATGCCATGCATGAGGAGTTAGAAAATTTTGAGAGGAACCAAGTTTGGGTTTTAGTTGAGCCTCCACCACACTGCAATCTTATAGGAACTAAATGGGTTTTCAAAAACAAACAGGGAGAGGATGGAGTTGTGGTGAGAAACAAGGCAAGACTTGTTGCTCAAGGTTTTTGCCAAAAAGAGGGGATAGGCTATGAGGAGACCTTTGCCCCTGTAGCCAGATTAGAAGCCATTCGCATTCTTTTAGCCTTTGCAGCTTCGAACGAGTTCAAGCTGTTTCAGATAGATGTGAAGAGTGTCTTCCTAAATGGATTTATAGAGGAAGAGGTCTATGTGAGGCAACCCCCAGGCTTTGAGCATCCCAAATTTCCTAACCGAGTGTTCAAGTTTCAGAAGGCTTTGTATGGCCTGAAGCAAGCTCCTCGGGCTTGGTATGAGAGACTTAGGAAATTTCTAGTTGACCAGGGTTTCCAAATGGGGAGTGTAGACAAGACTCTTTTTCTCCTTAAGCATGGCAAAGATCTTTTGATTGTTCAGATTTACGTGGATGATATCATCTTTGGTGGCTCTTCTTATACTTTGTGTAGCAAGTTTTTTGAGCAGATGAGCAGGGAGTTCGAGATGAGCATGATGGGTGAACTTCAGTTCTTCATTGGGCTCCAAATCAGGCAGATTCCACAGGGTACCTTCGTCCACCAGAGCAAGTACACGAGGGACTTACTCTGGAAGTTTGAGATGGCAGATGCTTCGCCTCAGATGACGTCGATGAGTACGTCTACTGCTTTGGACGCTGATGAAGATGGCAAGGAGGTTGATCAGAAGGTGTACCGAGGGATGATCGGGTCGCTGTTGTACTTGACTGCTACAAGGCCAGTTATACAATGTGTTGTAGGTCTGTGTGCTCATTTTCAGGCGTCCCCGAGGGAGTCTCACCGCACTGCTATCAAGCTGAACTTGAGGTACATCAAGTTCACCCCAGAGTTTGGTCTTTGGTACTCTGCGGATTCTTCTCTTTCCCTCCTTGGTTTTTCGGATTTGGATCATGCTGGGTGCCGGATAGACCGCAAGTCTACTTCTGGTACTTATCAGTTTTTGGGTACCTCTCTAGTCTCCTGGTCTTCTCGTAAACAGTCTAGTGTAGCCACATCCACATGTGAGGCAGAGTATGTTGCCGCCGCTAGCTATTGCTCCCAGATCCTATGGATGCTTGCTACCCTGAGAGACTATGGTCTTACCTATGAAAGGATTCCCATCTTATGTGATAGTTCTAGTGCCAATAGTGTTGCTAAGAACCCAGTTCTTCACTCTAGGACTAAGCACATAGATGTGAGATATCACTTCTTGAGAGATAACTATGAAAAGGGCATGATAGATATAGTGAAAGTGGCGAGTGAAAACCAAGTGGCTGATATCCTAACCAAACCCCTAGATTTAGAGACCTTTGCTAGGTTGAGAGGGGAGTTAGGTGTTTGCTTTCCCTTTTAGTCAGGGGGTTTTTGGTAGCTTTTAGGTTTTCTTTTGGTTATTCCATTGCTTTTTGCTTTCTTTTGCTTTTTTTTGCATCTTGTATCATATTCATGCATTGCATCATGTACAATTGTAGTATACACTAGCACTTGAGCTCTTTTAGTATGAGTAGTTAGTATTTACTTGTGCTAGATTGTACATTGCTTGCTTGATCATGGATGGCTTGAGCTCTTTGGATCTATTGAATTCTTTTGTGAGCTAAGTCATTTTGTTTTCCTAAAAAATTTTGAACATAATCACCACTAGACTTGGCTACCTAGCGTGTGTAGGAATGTTGAATCCTTATGCTATCTTTCTATGCTTGGTTGTGCTAGTTATCTACCTTTGCAGGTTGTTTGCCTAAGCATTTATGATACCTTGCCTAAATCTGAAAATTTAAATTGAAATATCAAGTATTTGGTATCTTTTGAGCTAAAATGGAAAGATCCAGGTGGGTTTGCTTTGTCACACTGACTTGGCACAAGACTGCTCATCTTTGCACCTTGATGAGAACTTGGCCATGGCTGTGAATGACTAAATCCTTCTGTTAAGCTCCTGATGGTCTTTCTAGGCTTAGGCTTGGCATTGGTTGGTAAGAAGTGGTTCGACAAGCAAATAACCCCTGGCACCTAAGTGAAACTTGCTGAAATTTAAGTGGTATCAAATTCATAGGTGCAAGTCTCAAATTGCTTATGGCTATGTTTATGTATGCTTTGGATAGGATTAGCTCACCTTGTATGCATTGCTAGCATTTTGTGTTCATGCCTATCTTGCTAGATGCTATTCTTGTGGTGATGCTTTCTTTTAACCAAACCTGAACCACATGCTTTGCTCCAGACCTGTGTGAGATAGGTTCATTTGAGCTTGTTGCATGCCCCGTAGCCCTCACATGTTCTGTATGCTAGAACTTGTATCTACTAGCTTTTCATCCCAGAATGAGCTCATTTTGTTCACTTGTGACATATGCACTTCATGTTTTGGGTGAGAGATACCTTGATGTGTGCATTGTCAACAAGGGGGAGAGATTTCACCAACTTTGGACAAGGGGGAGAGACCTTGTACAAGGGGATCAGAGTTTCAGGGGGAGAGCTGCATTGTCCTAGGAGGAGCACCACCCTAGGGGGAGAGTTGCATTGTGAGATGGGCTGAAATGCAGGGGGAGTTGGAGTCTTAGCATACTCTTTTGGCCAGCTGTGTTGAGCCTCTGCCTCTTTCTGGAGGAGCTGGTCCTTTGCTTCTAGCATGACTGTGTTGAGCCTTGCCTCTTTCTTGAGGGGTCATGCTTTGTTGATCGGCTGCGTTGAGCTGTTTCCCTTGTCTTAGGGGGCCGATCTTTTGGCTTGGCTTTTGTTCACTACTTGTGCTCCTGTTTATGCCTTTCCTTGGCTTTTGGGCACTTGAGTGGATTTTTTTTGTTTTCTTTCTTCTGTTGTTCTTTGTTACGCTTTTGTTTTCTTTGTCTATGATTTCAGGTGGTTGGTGAGGGTGTTGACAAGGCACTCATCAAGGGGAAGATTGAGGGACTCAAGTGTACCGAGTCTGGTCTTTCGTCCTAGCTGTGATGAGCGCTTGTCAACACCGAAGACTTGCTGAAGGACGAGCGAGCACCTCCTAAGTGTGACCTGGAGGAGAAGCCCTCTCGAGTGGACTGAGAGGCGACGCCAGAGTGGACTTGGCATACAAAAGCCCTGCCGAGTGGACTGGCAGGTGGCTTGGGTGGAAGCCCAAGTTAGGCTCGGCCCACAAGTGCGACCGTGGGTGCGGGATGGTGTCATGAGCCGTAAAATCACTCAAGTGGAGGCCCAACAATCATTTCCTGGTTCCACCGTCAAAACCAGGGGCCGGTTGCCGGTATTCCAAAACCGGTAGTTATCCAAAGGGATGAGCTACTGACCACGTGGAGGACATCGGGAGATTACTTCAAACCGAAGAAGATCAAAGACTCCATCGTGGCCGTTCATCTGAGTTTCCTGCGTCTTTTCAGGCCTCTACAGGCATTTTAGTGTAATTGCGTCTGTATCTTAGGGGGCTGTTTGCAAAACAGCCTACAATGGGTCTTGTAGTATAAATAAGGGAGATGGTTGTCCAATCTCCCTCTCTTGGCTGGTTAGAAGGTGCTTAGGGCTTAGAAACCCTAGGTTTTGTTCATCCAAGCAAGGGCAAACAAGATTAGTAAGTTTAGAGAGATCTAGGCTCCACCAAAGTGGGTAGGAAGTAGGGTGGCAGCTTGGAGAATGAGTTCCATGGTGTAATCTGGATCTAAGACCTTGTTAAGGCATTCAATTGATGGAATTCATGGCTCTTTTGTGTGTGCTTGCCTCTCTCCCTTCTTAATTGGTTTTTTATCTTCGTTTTATTGTCTTTTGGTGTGTTTGGCTTTGGGCAAGAACAAGATCTTTCTATTGCCGGTGTTTTGGACTGCTAGGATGTGGTTTTGATTGTGGTTGTGTTGCCCAATCTTTGAATCCACGAGCAGTCCCTCCTCTTTCGTTCTTGGCAAGTGGACTTCACTTTGGGGCAAGTCAAATCCGTGGAGAAAAACTTAAGCCTAGGGCTTGATCTGTTGGGAAGAGCATCTCCATGGATTAGACAAAGTCCTTGCAAAGTTTGGTGAAGTTTGGAGTCCATTTGACCAAGTTTTGGATCAATTTTGAGGAATCTCGGGCTGTTTTCTCACCTTGGGCTGCCCTGTTTCATACCATCGGATTGTCCGGTGGGCAGGCACCGGACTGTCCGATGGTCTAGGGTTTAGCCCGGGCGAAGACTACGATGCTCGGCCTCTCAGGCTTTTAGCAGCCACCGAACTGTCCGGTGGTGAGCCACCGGACTGTCCAGCGGTGGTGCTAGAGGGTCAAGCCCTTAGCCTATTTCGTCCGGTGGGTGGCACCGGACTGTCCAACGGTTGGGTGTCGGACTGTCCGGTAGTGCACCGGATTATCCGATGGGTTGGACTCGAGGGTCAATCCCTCAGTCTTTACAGTCCGGTGGGTGGCACCGGACTGTCCGACGCTTAGACACCGGACTGTCCACTGGTACCGTCGGACTGTCCGATGCGTTAGCATCGGACTGTCCGGTGGCTCTTGCTTCCGGCGGTTCTAGGCTCGTTTTGTGTCATTTTCTCTCGGCGTTTGAGCGAGTGCTGTGTAGTGCTTCCATAGTGCTTTCCTCGACGTGTCTTAGTGTTGGTAGCTTGTCCTAGCTACGTGATCCTACATGGGTGAGAAGAGAGGGTTTTTGGGGTCATAGGTTTTTAGGTGTCAACCAATTCGCCCCCCCTCTGGGTCGCTCTTTCGGTCCTCATGAATCTGGTTACCCCCACTTTTGAGCAGATGGCTCGGCACTGGTAGAGCAGTTTTGGTACTAACCCCTGTGCCGGACCGTTTGCTCACCGTCGCTTTACTTGACTTTGCAGGATCGAGGCATGGAGGACGTGTGGATCATGGACTCCGGTTGCTCTAGGGACATGACAGGGCACCGCAAGTGGTTCTCCAGCCTCAACCCCGTGAGCACCAAGGAGTACATCACATTCGGGGACAATGTTCAAGGTAAAGTGTTGGGTGTTGGTTCTGTTTCGCTCTCGGCTAAGCTTTCCCTGAGAGAAGTTGCTTTTGTTCGGAATCTAGGGTTCAATTTGGACTCTATTTCGCAACTTCTCGATGAAGGATTTGAGGTTCGTTTTAAGAAGGGTGCGTGCCGCGTTCTTGATGCTGAGGAGACCCTTGTTTGCTCTTTGCTGCCCTTTGGTCAGGTTTTTAGGGTCGACCTCACATCTATTTCTGGTCCTGCGCGTTGTTTGGTTGCTAGTCCTTCTGCTGATATATGGAAGTGGCATAGGAGACTTGGTCACTTGAGCTTTGATCTGCTAGTCAGGTTGAGTTCAATGGGCCTAATCCGAGGATTGCCCAAATTGAGAGCTAAGAAGGACTTAGTATGCCACCCCTGTCGTCATGGCAAGATGGTTGCTGCTTATCACATTCCTGTGTGAAGCGCCCCAGTTTGCATAATGGGACTAAAATGTGCTTTATTACCATCCCAGGATTTGGTAATCACATTATTACATCAGAGTGATACAGATCCGCCCTAACGGGTCGGACAACAAAGGGGCACAGCCCTTAAAGACTTAAGCAGCGGAATATAAAACGTAGGCCCATGTTTTCCCACGCCACGGTTGGGAAGTAGGTCGTAGCCCTTATTCACTGCCGTATACGGTGCTCTCATCGTCTCCACTATAAAAACATCAACAAAGCAAGGGTGAGTACAATCGTACTTTTTAGCTACATCTATATGCAGGATATATCTGGAGCTTAGGGAGGCTTTGCATCAAAACACTATGTATGCCGGGTTTGAGATAGTCTAACAAGTTTTAATCATTCTAAAACAGGGTTTTCTTCAAAAAGGGGTGCCACTGGACTTGCCGGTCCACATGGCCAATGACTTTCCAACCATCACACTTTCCACCCGCTTCAGGGTTCTATCCCATAGCTTAACTTCCACCAAAAAACCATTCCACAACCAAAACCAAACCTTTTCCCACAGTTTTAGTTTATGAAAAGTGATAATTGAAGAACCAAGCCGTAACTCATCCATACCAGTGGACTCAGACTATTCGAATAGGTTTTACTCTGATCAGAGGTTGTACTAATTCCCACAAGTTGGACTCAGCGACACTTACGGCCAAATAAGCATCCGAATTCCAAACCAAACCATTGCCTTTGTTTCATTGCCTAGCAGTACTTTAGAGGTTCGGGCCACCTAGCCACTCCAGTACCCCGCGGTACTCCCGAGGCTCCCAACCCCTTCCCTAGCCCCTTGTGCGCCAGCACAGAAGCTACTAGGCTATCCACTCCGGCTCGGGCCTAGTCAATGCCTCATACAAAGCTAGTGGTTGTACTGAAAGAGTTAGGCGAGATGAAAATCAACGCGGTCCTTACAGAGCGCAGGTAGAACCGTTCCAACTTTCCACTGCTCGACACTTCGAGCATCCACCTACCCGGTCGTCTCCACGACTCCCGGGATTTAGGTAACCGCGGGTTGCTAAGTTACCGTTCATACCCTGCCCTTGCATGGCGTATCCCGACCCGTGGGTCGTTTGCCGGGGTTCTTCCCCATTTTATTTGAAAACACGCATACCTATCCTCATCCTCAAACCCATCAAGTTCCACAACCATAATCCCAACTTATCATTAAGATTATGATGGATATAATTAAGTGAGCGATCCCACCAATGCGCACTACATCTAAAATAGGCTTAGGTGGCGGTATATTTGTGGGGTTACTTAGCAGGCAAAACATGCAAGTTTTTATAGTGTTTATCAGGCCAAGGGTTGTGTTTGCAAAACATAGGAATTTTATGCATCAAGTGGGGATTCCAGTGGACTTGCCGTGGTCCTCCTTGCTGCTGTATAACACGTCGGCGTAATGCCCAATATTGGGCATTCTCGTGCTCCTGCTGTCGGTGCTGATGACGCACTAGCCACTGGTGGCGGAGGTACGCCATCTGCCGAATGCGTTGGTATTCCAACTGCTGGGCACGATGGTACCTCAACCACTGTGCATGCCGAGCACGTTGCTGTGCGCGGTGGTGTGCCATCCATTGTGCGTGCCCAGCTAGCATTTGCTGTAATCGCCGGGCGCAGGCCTCGAGTCTCATGGAAATCCTTGCGAGAGACGCACCGGTTATGATACCCGGTATAACCTACGCGCGCAAACAAGGAAACGCACATATCGAGTGTAAACATGAGCTCAACATAAGTCTTAGGTAGGTGGAAGTTTGGTGTTTATTTGGATGGTCAGATCTTACCAGAGGGGTTGGCTCTAGAAAGTGGTGGAGGGGAGCTCGTGGTGGTGCGGGTTGTTGGCTTTGCTGACGGGCATGATGGCGGTTATGGATATATTGCCTTGGTAGTGGGTCGGGGCGGTTAGGGCGATGGCGGAGCTCAGGATGGAGTTAATTGAGCTATGGAGGTTGGTGGGTAGGGAATTTGACGATGGCGGCTCGCGGCGGAGGGAGGGAGTTCGTCGGAGCGGGGAGTGGTGGCGATGGCCCTTTTATAGCCGAGGGAGGGGATGGCGGGGGCTCGGCGTGTTGGCGAAGGAGGGGTCGAGGGCAAGTGTGAAGTGCCCAGGTTGTAGAGGGAGGGGGCTGAGCGTAAAGACGGGTGCGGCGGCGCAAGGCGATGCGCGGCGCGTGGTGTGGAGATGCGACGGTGGGCCGGGCGCAGCGGATGGAGGTAGTGCCGCGGCGGGGACCAGGGAGGTTGAGCGAGGACCGGTGTGGCCAGGGCCGTGGAGGGGAGGGGTTCGGGGTATTAGCGCCGGGGACCGGTGCGGAAGGACGCGAAGGCGCGCGGCGCGTCGGGACGGAGGCGGGACGCTGAGACCACGTCGGCGCACGGCGGGGACCGGCGTGGGGACGTGACGGCGCGGCGCGGCGTCATGCGCGGCGCGTGGCGCAGTGCCGAGGAAAGAGAGAGGGCTAGCGAGTGGGGTCCGCATGGCGGTGAGGGGGAGAGGGGAGGCGGGCCGGAGCGGGAGCTAGGCCGGGAGCAGGCCGAGTGAGGGGAAAAAGAGGAAAGGTTTGGGCTGGGGAAAAGGGTTTCAGCCCACAGGACTTTTCTCCATTTTCTGGATTTTGTTTTAGGAATTTGGAAGGGATTTTGAGAGTGCTTTTGCGGAGGATTTTCGGTGGATGCGATCTCGGAATATTCGGAGACTTTTGTTGAGCTCGTTCTATGCACACGATCAAATCAAACAAACAACAACCGGGGTTTTCGAAAATTGATTTTGAACTAGGGAGGGAATTAGAGGAAAATTTCCAGGGCTAAATTTCAGGGTGTCACAGATCTACCCCACTTAAATTGAATCTCGTCCTCGAGATTCAGTTTAGAAGGTTTACAGGGATAGCTAGCTTTACAACGGAAGCTCAGATCTTACAATAAATGGCAGGTGGAGTTTCAACAACAACTGACTCGGCTTTTATTTGGCTACTTGTTTCTTCATTGGCGCTGTTGTGCAAGCCTTCCACATATAAGGAGGTATTTCTATCTCTTTGACCTCATGAACTTGGAAGGTTGAACCATTGCCTGGCAGCTTCAGGCGGGATCTTCTAGAGAGTGCCAATAATTCAGCAAGGCACTTTCTCCTCTCTAGATGGCGGTATAATCTGGGCAACCTGTCCATAATCAGAGGAGTTGCTTGCCTTAGGGAGCCAGATTATCCTGCTTCAGAATCTACAGACGGGTGACTACCCCACTTAAATAGAGCGAAAGCCCCTACTTGAGTAGGCTAGGTACCCCTCTGGGAGTGGGGAGCTGCTGCTTCTTTCGTCTTCTTGCTTGCTTCTTGGCCGGTCTTGGGCTTCTTCATCTTGGCACTGTTTTGCTAGTAGGAAGCATCTTCTAGCTTCTGCTCTGCTCGTGGGAGCGTTATCAACCGGAGGAGGATTAGGAGGCATAGGACTAGGATTATGGCGAAGAATATGTAGTAGAGCGGAATGCAGACTTGGGGCTCTGGGTTCATGCCTCGGATGAATCTGGGGGGTAGTGTGCGAGGACTTGGCTTATGCGGTCTTGGAATCTGACTGTGCTGCGCGCAAGCTGGAGGAGAACTTTGGAGATCTTGTAGAGGAAGGCGCACTAAATGAGAAGAAGTGTGATGATGGCTAGGTCCATCATCTGGTGGTGGAGCGAGCGGGTGGTTTGGGACGATTTAGTTCCGAAGGAAGGGGGCGATGGATTACCCAAAGAAAGAGGAGACAGAATGGAAGGGCAAAGGCGGTGAAAGTGTAGAAGCCTAGGAGAATATGTCTTAATCAGGAATCTCCGAACATGGGGGAAGCTGCTTGGTGGTTCCAACGGGAGAGGGATGGTGGTGGGTTTGCTCTGCGAGGCGAGTGCGGAGCTGAGCTCGGGGGAGGGGGTTTTAATGGTGCTGGGGAGCGATAGGCACGGTGCGGCGGCTCGTGTACCGAGGTGGTGGAGCTGGAGCACGCGACGGTCGGTGGTGAGTGGCTGCGGGGCCGGGCATCCACTGACGACGGATATGCGACACGCGGCAGCGTGCGATTACCGGGTGTAGGGGCCGAGCACTGGCTGCCGATGGGGTGAGGACACACGGCGGGGGTGGCGTGTAGGGGTCGTTTATAGCCGACAGGGGGCAGTGGGTGTGCTGCCAAAGGCGGCAGGCGAGGCAGGCAGCGTGCGCTGATGGCAGAGAAGGCGGTGGGTGGTGGGGGCCGGAGCATTGGATGCGGCTGACGCGGCAGGGGCGGTGGAAAGGATGTGAGCAGTGGGGATATTGTTTGTAGGGTTACTGTTTGTGGTACTGGACGTCTTTCTCCGGTCATATCCGATTTTCCCAGGGCTACTGTGCCGTCCCTCGGGCAGAGTTTTGCCAGACGTTATCGGTACTTTCTTTGACCAAGATTCCTTCCTGGGTGGCTTTTCTCGGAAGGCACACCTTCTTTGGGCGGATAGGTTTAAGGTGGGAAAAAGACAGCAGGGGTGGGGCTGGTTCTAATAGGTGATTTTATTATCACACAACGAGACAAGGACACTTCAAAACAAGCATAAGCAAAGCATTACAAACACGGAGACGGACATTCTAACGTGACTACTCGAGCCAAAACGACCTCGTCTTCTGGCTGCTGGTGGCTTTATCTGATGGTGGCTGCTGGTTGCTGGGTACTCCTCTGGGGGATGAGAGCGTCAGGAATGCTCCCATGCTTGCTCTGTCTTCTGGGTGAACGGGGTTATGTGGGACCCGTTCCTGGGTTTGTAGCTGACGAAGGAAGGATTGCTGGAGACTTGCTGGGGGAGCTGGTACTGATAAGTCTGGAGGGTTTGATGTTCCTCCAATGTGAGGGAAACCGGACAAACTTCTTTTCCCTCTCCCTTGTAGGCTTAGGAAATTGTGGTATTAGCTGACCCGGAGGCGGATTAGTTCCGCTTCCATTTCACGGTTCCGAGTTATCAGCTTATTGTGTAGGCTCCTCAGCTTGTCATACTCGTCATCCAGGGCGTCCACATACAGGGCGAGGTAGGCTATGGTAGGATCCTTGGATTTACTGATTTCTGCCAACACTGCAGTTTTCTTGCGCCAGGCGGGAGCCATCTTGTTCATGGGTAGGTAGAATCTCATGGGGGAGTGCTGCACCATGCCTCGGTATGTGGAGCATATCTTCTTCATGGCGTCGCACACGGCGATGCGGCATGCGTCCAAAAACTCCTTCCTGACGACTGTGGTAAACCATCCAGTGAGTGCAGGGCTATCCTGGATGTATAGCGTGACCGTCCATTCAGGCCCTTCCCTTCCAGGAAGTGCTAGCCCGCGGTATTCTGGGTATCCTTTGACCTCAAGGCATCGCATAGTGTCCCTTAGAAGCTTTGGAAATCCGTTCACACCTTCGCAGTAGCTGACCTGGCGGTCACTAGCCATCTGATCGAGATACGTAAGATTCGACCTACGCTAACTAACTCAACACACAAAAAAAAGAACAAGGCAACGAATACAATGCACGCAAATCTACACGACTCACTCTTACAAGGGTGCTAACCAAAGTGAAGGAAAATCTTCACTACCCAATTGTAAGAGAGACACTGGGTACTACTACTTCAGACCTTGCTGCTTCATCCCTTGCTAAACGTAGTGGCTTATTCTGAAGAGGGGTTGGTGGTTTCTTTGGAGATCTCTTCACTGGAGAATTCTCCGCTGGAAGATTCCTCGCTGGAACTGATGATGATGACTCCTGATGATGACTGAGCCAAGATCAGGGGGTCGTCTTCTTTGGTCAATCCCCAGGGTGAGGCGAGACCCGATGCTTCAGGCCTCAGGGATGTTGGTGGAACTCTTGGTTGGCTGGGAGAGGCAGGGCTTAGGGGCGGCCCTTTAGGTAGTTCTTCCTTCTCTAGGCACTCTAGCTCGGGAGCTGGGGTCTCCTGGGTGAGGTTTTCTGCTAGCTCTTGTGGAGGATTTGGAAGGGGCTCTGGTGGAACTGGTTGGCTATCTGGCTGGGGTGAGAGAACTGGTATACCTTCATACCATGGGATGTCTATGGAGAGGTCAATGCGCCTCCTCTTTTTAAGGGGCACGGGACGACCGTCAAGGATAGGCTTTTCTTCTGCCAATGCTATTTGCAATAGAGTGGTCCCGGGTCTCTTCTGCGTTCTATTGGACCCTTTAAATAGCTTGGTTGGCGCGTCCTTTAGTGCCAATATTATATTGTCTTCCCGAGAGGTCACTTGTCAACTGTGCTGCATTGATAGCAATGTATCATGTAGGGGCCATATCCTGGATTCCCTAGCCATCCATAGGGCCAAACGCTTTGACCAGGGTGGTCCATACCTTAGGGCCATGCCATGTGTCTCTGTGATGGTGATATTTCCGTTCTGTGAGCACTGGCTCCTTTAATATCGATCCATCATGTCCATCTGGTCCAGGCACTGTACTCATGTCCATTATTTCTGGCTTACATGGGAAGTGGTGTTTCCTTCTAGCAGAAGCTTTGACTAGTCTTGGTGGCGGCCGTTGGGGTAACAAAGGGCCAAAACATTTTTGAAATGGAGTAGGTTGAGGAGCAAAGGTGTTTTCCAAACGGATTTTGGACTCAAAACGTTTTCCAACCTTAGGGTTACGTCTTACGGCCAACTACGGCTCTGATACCACCTGAAGCGCCTTAGTTTCCATAATGGGACTAAAATGTACTTTATTACCATCCCAAGATTTGGTAATCACATTATTACATCAGAGTGATATAGATCCGCCCTAATGGGTCGGACAACAAAGGGGCGCAGCCCTTAAAGACTTAAGTAGCGGAATATAAAATGTAGGCCCATGTTTTCCCACGCCACGGTTGGAAAGTAGGTCGTAGCCCTTATTCACTGCCGTATACGGTGCTCTCATCGTCTCCACTGGAAAAACATCAACAAAGCAAGGGAGAGTACAATCGTACTCTGCAAGCCCACCTTCCTCCGTAAGTAGTGGGAGTATAGCTACATCTATATGCAGGATATATTTGGAGCTTAGGGAGGTTTTGCATCAAAACACTTTGTATGCCGGGTTTTGAAATAGTCTAACAAATTTTAATCATTCTGAAACGGGGTTTTCTTCAAAAAGGGGTGCCACTGGACTTGCCGGTCCACATAGCTAATGACTTTCCAGCCATCACACTTTCCACCCGCTTCAGGGTTCTATCCCCATAGCTTAACTTCCACCCAAAAACCATTCCACAACCAAAACCAAACCTTTTCCCACAGTTTTAGTTTATGAAAAGTGCTAATTGAAGAACCAAGCCGTAACTCATCCATACCAGTGGACTCAGACTATTCGAATAGGTTTTACTCTGATCAGAGGTTGTACTAATTCCCACAAGTTGGACTCAGCGACACTTACGGCCAAATAAGCATCCGAATTCCAAACCAAACCGTTGCTTTTGTTTCATTGCCTAGCAGTACTTTAGAGGTTCGGGCCACCTAGCCACTCCAGTACCCCGCGGTACTTCCGAGGCTCCCAACCACTTCCCTAGCCCCTTGTGCGCCAGCACAGAAGCTACTAGGCTATCCACTCCGGCTCGGGCCTAGTCAATGCCTCATACAAAGCGAGTGGTTGTACTAAAAGAGTTAGGCGAGATGAAAATCAACACGGTCCTTACAGAGCGCAGGTAGAACCGTTCCAACTTTCCACTGCTCGACACTGCGAGCATCCACCTACCCGGTCGTCTCCACGACTCCCGGGACTTGGGTAACCGCGGGTTGCTAAGTTACCGTTCATACCCTGCCCTTGCATGGCGTATCCCGACCCGTGGGTCGTTTGCCCGGGTTCTTCCCCATTTTATTTGAAAACTCGCATACCTATCCTCATCCTCAAACCCATCAAGTTCCACAACCATAATCCCAACTTATCATTAAGATTATGATGGATATAATTAAGTGAGCGATCCCACCTATGCGCACTACATCTAAAATAGGCTTAGGTGGCAGTATATTTGTGGGGTTACCTTAGCAGGCAAAACATGCAAGTTTTTATAGTGTTTATCAGGCCAAGGGTTGTGTTTGCAAAACATAGGAATTTTATGCATCAAGTGGGGATTCCAGTGGACTTGCCGTGGTCCTCCTTGCTGCTGTATAACATGTCGGCGTAATGCCCAATATTGGGCATTCTCGTGCTCCTGCTGTCGGTGCTGATGACGCACTAGCCACTGGTGGCGGAGGTACGCCATCTACCGAATGAGTTGGTATTCCAACTGCTGGGCACGATGGTACCTCAACCACTGTGCATGCCGAGCACGTTGCTGTGCGCGGTGGTGTGCCATCCATTGTGCGTGCCCAGCTAGCATTTGCTGTAATCGCCGGGCGCAGGCCTCGAGTCTCATGGAAATCCTTGCGAGAGACGCACCGGTTATGATACCCGGTATAACCTACGCGCACAAACAAGGAAACGCACATATCGAGTGTAAACATGAGCTCAACATAAGTCTTAGGTAGGTGGAAGTTTGGTGTTTATTTGGATGGTCAGATCTTACCAGAGGGGTTGGCTCTGGAAAGTGGTGGAGGGGAGCTCGTGGTAGTGTGGGTTGTTGGCTTTGCTGACGGGCATGATGGCGGTTATGGATATATTGCCTTGGTAGTGGGTCGGGGCGGTTAGGGCGATGGCGGAGCTCGGGATGGAGTTAATTGAGCTATGGAGGTTGGTGGGTAGGGAATTTGACGGTGGCGGCTCGCGGCGGAGGGAGGGAGTTCGTCGGAGCGGGGAGTGGTGGCGACGGCCCTTTTATAGCCGAGGGAGGGGATGGCAGGGGCTCAGAGTGTCGGCGGAGGAGGGGTCGAGGGCAAGTGTGGAGTGCCCGGGCTGTAGAGGGAGGGGGCTGAGCGTAAAGACGGGTGCGGCGGCGCGGGGCGATGCGCGGCACGTGGCGTGGAGATGCGACGGCGGGGCCGAGGGCAGCGGACGGAGGTAGTGCCGCGGCGGGGACCGGGGAGGTCGAGCGAGGACCGACGTGGCCGGGGACATGGAGGGGAGGGGTCCGGAGTATTGGCGCCGGGGACCGGTGCAGAGGGACGCGACGGCGCGCGGCCCGTGGCGCACGCCATGCCTGCGCGTCGGGACGGAGGCGGGACGCTGAGACCATGTCGGCGCACGGCGGGGACCGGCGTGGGGACGTGACGGCGCGGCGCGTGGGCGTGCGCGGCGAGGCCGGCGCGGCGCGGCGTCGTGCGCGGCGCGTGGCGCAGTGCCAAGGAAGGAGAGAGGGCTGGCGAGTGGGGTCCGCATGGCGGTGAGAGGGAGTGGGGAGGCGGGCCGGAGCGGGAGCTGGGCCGGGAGCAGGCCGAGTGAGGGGAAAAAGAGGAAGGGTTGGGCCAGGGAAAAGGGTTTTGGCCCACAGGACTTTTCTCCATTTTCTGGATTTTGTTTTGGGAATTTGGAAGGGATTTTGAGAGTGCTTTTGCGGAGGATTTTCGGTGGATGCGATCTCAGAATATTCAGAGACTTTTGTTGAGCTCGTTCTATGCACACGATCAAATCAAACAAACAACAACTGGGGTTTTCGAAAATTGATTTTGAACTAGGGAGGGAATTAGAGGAAAATTTCTATGGCTAAATTTCGGGGTGTCACACTGTGTCTCAGGTTATGACCTCCTATCCGGGTGAGCTACTCCATATGGATACAGTGGGTCCCGCTCGGGTAGCGTCGGTCGGTGGAAAGTGGTACGTGCTTGTCGTTGTGGACGATTTTTCGCGGTTCTCATGGGTATTTTTCATGGAGTTTAAGGATGAGGCATTTGGTTTTGTTCGGGATCTGGTACTGAGATTGAGAAACGAGAGTCATAAGGCGATGAGGGCTATCCACAGTGACAATGGCAGAGAATTCAGAAACTCAAGGTTCGACAACTTCTGTCGTGACCTAGGTCTTGAGCACCAGTTTTCTTCTCCATAAACCCCACCGCAGAACGGTGTTGTGGAACGCAAGAACCGCACACTCGTTGAGATGGCAAGGACGATGCTCGATGAGCATAGGACTCCGAGACGTTTTTGGGCTGAGGCAGTGAATACGGCCTGTTACATTGCGAACCGGATCTTCTTGCGAGCTTTCCTTGGGAAGACCTCGTATGAACTTTGGTTTGCTAGGTAGCCCAGTGTCAAGCATTTGCGAGCGTTTGGCTGCAGGTGCTTTCTACTTAAGAAGGCGGGGCATTTGGAGAAGTTTGAGTCTCGTTGTTTGGATGGGATATTTCTGGGGTATGCTTCTAGTTCTAGGGCTTTTGGTGTGTGGATTTTGGAGGCCAAGCAAGTTGTTGAGACTTGTGAGGTTTCTTTTGATGAAACTATGCCCTGCACAACTCCTGCCATTGAGCTTTCAGGTGATGATGAAGAAGGCACCCCCATCTTTGAAGATGAGGAAGGTTCAGATGATGTTGGTGATGCAAGAGCCTCTGCACCGGCTGCAGCTCCTGCCCACTCTGCTATGAGCTCTGATGATGAAGGAGGACCCTTGCCTACGGTTTCCTCCTCACTCCCCCGACAACAAGCTCAAGCAGAGGCTGGCCCTGCTAAGGACGCAGGGGAGGTGACTTCTGAGATTGTTCCATCTCGGCAGGTCCAGCGGGATCACCCTCCACACATGATGATTGGAGACATTCACCAGCGTGTTACACGCTCTTCGGTTGCTTCTCTAGCCTTTTTCTCCCACTCTGCATATGTTGCTTCTTTTGAGCCCCGGGATGTGTCACATGCATGATCTGATCCTAACTGGGTGAACACCATGCATGAGGAGTTGGAGAATTTTGAAAGAAACCATGTCTGGGATTTAGTGGAGCCTCCACCAAACAGTCACCCTATAGGTACCAAGTGGGTTTTCAAGAACAAACAGGGTGAGAATGGGATGGTTATGAGGAACAAAGCGAGACTGGTAGCCCAGGGTTTCTGTCAGAATGAGGGGATAGATTATGAGGAGACCTTTGCCCCTGTAGCTCATTTGGAAGCCATTAGGATTTTGCTTGCCTTTGCGGCCTCTAAAGGCTTCAAACTACAGCAAAAGGATGTCAAGTCTGCTTTCCTGAACGGATTCATAGAGGAGGAGGCATATGTAAGACAACCTCTTGGCTTTGAGAGTGCTAGATTTTCAGACCGGGTGTACAAGTTGAGGAAAGCCATTTATGGTCTGAAGAAAGCTCCTAGAGCTTGGTATGCTAGGTTGAAGAGTTTCCTGCTCAAGTCTGGGTTTGTGATGGGTTCAGTAGACAAGACCCTATTTTTGTTGAGTCGTGGCGGTGACACCCTGATAGTTCAGATATATGTTGATGACATAATCTTTGGTGGTTCATCTCACGCTTTGGTGTCTAGTTTTGCTGAACAGATGAGCAGGGAATTTGAGATGAGTCTTATGGGTGAGCTCCAGTTCTTTCTCGGGCTGCAGATCAAGCAAGGCCCTGAAGGAACCTTCGTTCGTCAAGCCAAGTATACAATAGACATACTCAAGAAGTTTGAGATGGGCGACTCTAAGCCCATGACGACTCCTATGAGTACAAACACGGCGCTTGATGCTGATGAAGATGGGGAGGCGATGGACCAGAAAGAATTTCGAGGGATGATCGGCCCACTTCTGTACCTGACGGCGACCAGGCCGGACATTCAGTTCACGGTCTGCCTTTGTGCGCAGTACCAGGCTTCTCCTAGGACTTCTCACCGTCAAGCGGTGAAGCGCATTTCCATGTCTCTCAAGTTCACTCCTGAGCTTGGTCTTTGGTATTTCTCGGGTTCTTCTCTTTCTCTTAGAGGATTCTCAGATGCTGACCATGCTGGCTGCCAGATTGATCGCAAGTCAACCTCTGGCACATGTCAACTCTTAGGAATCTCTCTTGTCTCTTGGTCCTCCTGCAAGCAAGCGGGTGTAGCCCTTTCCACTATTGAAGCAGAATATGTTGCTGCTGCTAGTTGCTGCTCCCAGCTTTTATGGATGAAAACCACCCTTAGTGATTTCGGCCTTAGGTTTGGAAAAATCCCTCTTCTAGTTGACTCTACTTCTGCTATATCTGTAGCTAAGAACCCCGTCTTGCACTCTAGAACCAAACACATAGACGTGAGGTTTCACTTTCTGAGAGATCACTATGAGAAGGAGGACATAGACTTAGTCCATATAGTATCTGCAAACCAGTTAGCCGATATCTTTACCAAGCCCCTAGAGTTTGACGCTTTTGTGCGCTTGAGAGGTGAGCTTGGAGTGTGCTATCCCTTTTAGTCAGGGATAGTGTGCTATTCCTTTTAGTAAAGAATAGCTTCTGTAGTTTAGATTTTGCTTTTATCTTGCTTTTATTTCTCTTTGTTTCTTTTGCATATTGTATCATATTATGCATTGCATTATATCATATGTATTTTCACTTCACTAGCACTAGAGCTCTTTTGGAATGATGAGTTAGTACTTGCTGTGCTAGTTTGTACAGATGCATGCTTGATAATGGTTGGCTAAGCTCTCTTGAGTCTGTTGAATACTAATTGTGAGCTAAGTCATTTTATTCTTTGCAAATCAAAAACCATGATCACCACTTGACTTCGCTACCTAGCATGTGTGGGAATATTGAATGCTATGCTATCTTTTCATATCTGGATATGCTACTTGTATGCCTTTGCTAAGATAATGCCTAAGCTTTGTTGACACCTTGCTTAAAATGAAATCTGAATTTAAATGTTACAAGTGGTGTCTCTTGTGCTGACATGAGAAAGATCCAGGTGGGTTTGCTTGTCACACTGATCTAGTTTGAGACAGCTTGCCTTTGGACTTTGGCATTAACTTAGACTAGGCTGTGTATGACCAAAACCTTGTCTTAAGCTTCTGATGGTTATATAACCTAGGCTTGGCATTAGTTGGTAAGAAGTGGAAAGACAAATGAATAACCCCTAACACATTATGGAGTTTGCTAATATAATACAATGCTAAAAATTGGCAAGTCTCTAAAATGCTTATGGCTGTTGTATACGCTTTGGTTGAGAGTAGCACACCTTGTATGCATTACTAGCATCTTGTTGTTCATGCCTATCTTGCTAGATGCCCTTCATGTTGGTGATGCTTTCTTTTCAATAACCCTGAAAAACATGCTCCTGATCTGTGTAAGATAGATTCATTTGAGCTTGTTGTATGCTTTCTTGCCCTCACTTGCTCTGTATGATAGAACTTGTGATTACTAGCTTTCCATCCCTTCTGAGCTCTTTCAGTTACATTCCTTGCATTTCATGGCATATTTTGAGGGGCAGTTGTCTAATTCAGGGGGAGTTGAGTTCAAGGACCCTAGATGTGTCCATTGTCAACAAGGGCTAGAAATTAGTGTACTTCCAAGGAGGAGAAAATTAAAAATATGGACAAAGGGGAGAACTCAGGAGAGATTTAGTTGAGGGGGAGCTTTGCACTCATTTTGCAATTGTAAGGATGCATTTCAGGGGGAGTTAAGCTTGTAGCATGCTCTTTGCATCGGTACGTTGAGCCTTTTGCCTCCGTCTTGAGGAGCCGATGCTTTGTTTTCTTTTATTGTCACATTGTGCCCTGTTTCTTTGCTTGTATTTGATTCTTGGGCATTTTGAGCAACTTTCTTCTTTCTTTCTTTCTTTCTTTTTCGGTTTTACGCTTTTCTTTTGTCTTTGTTCCATTTCAGGTTACAGGTTAGCGATGTGTTGACAATGCACTCATCAAGGGGGAGATTGAGAGCCAATGGATCGGCCTCATTACTCTCCTGGTGTGATGAGTGATTGTCAACGAGCTAAAGCCCTCCGATGGACTGGAGGCCCTTCGATGGACTGGAGGTAGATGATGAAGACCTCGATGGACTGAGGCAAAAGCCCTCCAATGGACTGGAGGCAATGCTCGGCGTCGGTCGGCCATGGGAGCTCGGTACACGGAGGGGCGGCTCGGCAACGGTGGTGTAAGCCCTCCGATGGACCGCGAGGCGACTCCGATGGACTGGAGAAGCAGGGTGCCACTGTGGTGCTCCAACCCGAGTGCATGGCGCGAAGGCGTGCGAGGGAGGCTTTGGCGGCTTTGGCTCAAAACCATCACCCAAGTTCAAATAACTTGGTGGGTTGGGCTCCGACTCGCCAAGATAGAAGATTGGGCCAAGACCTGGCCCAGGAAGCCCGCAGAATAAAGTTTTCCGGTTTCTGACTTCAAAACCGAGGAAAGCTTCCGGACTACTGGCTACGTGGCGTACATCCAAGCGAGGCGTGGAGAAGAAGAAGATCAAAGCGTCATCATAGTCGTCCGATTGTATCTTTTTCATTTCAACCCCTTTCAGGCATTCTAGAGTAAGGGTCTTAGTGTTAATTGTGTCATTAGGCCTGGGGCTATAAATACCTAAGTGGCTGGTCATTTAGGTAACTCTTCCACCATTAGAAAACCCTATGCTTAGTTTTTCTACAACCATGTGCCAAAGAGAGAAAGGAGAGCATTAGGGCTAGGATTTGAGTCCCCTAGCTAGTGTTCTTCACATCAAGAGGGAGGATGAACGGTGGTAGGCTGTAGAAACTTTGTATGAAATCAATTTCGTGATTAATCCAACAATATTCCTCTGAAATTCGAGCTTATGTGTGCAGCCCTCTCCTCTTCCCCCTTCTAGTTTGGTTTTTAGGTTCAATCCTTGCCTTTTGGGTGTTTGCTTTGGCCATGGGTGAATCCTTTCTTTCGCTGGTGTTTTGGACTTGCAAGGACGTGGAGATTATGCCCTAGTGCATCTTAAACCTATAGGTTTGCCACAAGCAAGTTCCAGCCTTCTACCGGACAGTCCGGCGCAGGCCACTGGACAGTCCGGCATAGGGACTCCTGTATCGGTTCCTACCGAACTGTCTGGCTCTATCACCGGACTCTCCGGCTCCACCGGACAGTCCGGCGCAGTTCAACGGACAGTCCGGCAGAAGCCTAGGAGATGGCTATGTGCTCTTTTCGTTTGAGTTTTTCGTTGTCCGGCTTTTTACTTCGACCTCGCTTTTAGTGTCCCTTGTTGCTGCCCATACTCTTAACCTGCTGTGAACCAGTAAGGCACATTTCGGTGCGTTGAGTGGCGAACAAGACGCTAGTGCGTGAGTCGTTGTTTCGCTTGACTTGCGATCTTGTGATCGTTGAGTCTTGTGCATCCGCTCGTTTGGTGTGTACCCGTTCAGTGGACGACACCAATTGCTTGCTAGACACGTTTCCTTTCAGTGGACGGTGTCTAACAGTTGTTGTGTGAAGTAGTTGTCAGTTTGCACTAGGCATTTGTGAGTTTGAGTTTTTAAGTGCTCCTATTCACCCTCCCTCTAGTCGCACGTCTTTGTCCTACAATCTTATCCAAAGGCACGGTTACTTTTCCTGCCCATGTCAAAGGCGACTACTACTGCCACAATGATCACAGGATTTGGTTGGACTTCAAGGATATATTTGATATTTACCACAAAGACGCTCTGTACATAACACTACTTAGCGTGTAGTCCCTGTAAGTCTTTTTTACAACTCCATATGACTCTTATTGATCCGTGTATTGATCCTTACTATATATATTATCGATGTCGTCTCATTGATGTATGTCGACCCTAAGATAGTGAACAAGGACAATATAGATCGACATTTTGATGATGTTTATAACGAATTGGCACGAATCCTCAGGGACCAACTTTCTAAATCTTACTTTCTTTTACCTTATCACTTTAAATGAGTGCTTACTGCAGTTACATACCCCTTTCTTTTACAGTGTTGCACTTAATAATTTAATTTTACTGCTTGTATATGCAGGTTCCACTGAATACTAATTGTACTCGCAGTCAAGGAGGGCCAAATCACTATAATGGACTCATTGGGAAAGCCAACAGCAGAGTACGAAGAAATCATCAGAACGTTTCACAAGTAATTTAGGCCATTCCACACTTTACCTTAGTCACCATTAAATTTTTTCCATCTGATCAACCATTACATATCGCAAAGTATGGGAAGAGTGCATCGTTCCTAGACATTCCACGATCTCAAACCAACCATGAAGGCTAAAAGTTAACGACAAATATCCGGTATGTTCCACATGCACTCGAGAGCCAATGGACCGGCCTCATTGCTCTCCTGGTGTGATGAGTGATTGACAAACGAGATCAAGCCCTCCGATGGACTGGAGACCCTCCGATGGACTGGAGGTAGACGATGAAGACCTCGATGGACTGAGGCAAAAGCCCTCCAATGGACCGGAGGCAATGCTCGGCATCGGTCGGCCATGGAAGCTCAATACACGGAGGGGCGGTTCGACAACGGTGGTGTAAGCCCTCCGATGGACTGCGAGGCGACTCCGATGGACTGGAGAAGCCGGGTGCCACCGTGATGCTCCAACCCGAGTGCATGGCGTGAAGGCGTGAGAGGAAGGCTTTGGCGACTTCGGCTCAAAACCGCCACCCAAGCTATTCAAGGCTTGGTGAGTTGGGCCACGACTCGCCAAGATAGAGAAGATGGGCCAAGTTCGGCCCAGATGGAGACTTCATAAAGTTTCTCAGTTTCTGACTTTAAAACCGGGGGTGCAAAGGTGGATTGGACTACTGGCCATGTGGAGGACATCCGAACTTTGCGTGGAAGCTAAGAAGATGAAGTCTTCATCGTGGTCGTCCGTCCCCAATATTTCAGATTGTTTTCTGTTTTAGCCCCTCCGGGCATTTCTAGTGTTAGGGGTTTATGTGTAAAAATGCCAAAACTGAACCGGTGTATAAATAACCTAAGGGCTAGTCATTAGAGTGAGTCTTGACAGCTAGGTTTTCATTTCCTTAGAGTAATTTTCGTTCTCAAGCTTTGAGCTCCAAGTTTAGGAGGGTTAGGGTAAGATCTAGCCTCTAAATCAAGAGGGAAGGTGAGGGTGGTTGCTTGGGACGAAATCTTTCGTTGTAATCTGATATAAGACCTCTTTTGAGGCTCATAATCGAAGTGGTTTCATGCAGCAATTTTGTGTGCTTCTCCTCCCCTTATTCTCTTTGGTTTTTGGCTTCAATCCTTGGCTTTTCAGGTGTTTGTTTTGACTAAGGTTGAATCCTTTGTTTTCCTTATGTTTTGGACTTGAAAGAACGTGGAGATTATGTCTTAGAATATCTCAATTCAGAAGGATTGCCACGAGCAAATTGTTCTTGAGATTTCCCCTTTCTTGCCCAAATATTCACCTCTTCACGAGTTCTGAAATTTCCGCTAATCCCTTTATATTTTTCAATACATCTTTTGGGAATAGCTTTGGAATGGAGCTAGATTAGTGTGTCCAAAATTTCGTGAAGATTGGTGAAGGTTTGGTCAAGTTTTGGCTTCGGAAGTTCAAGTTTCATGTGGCTGTTTTTCTGTTTATCTATAACGTCCGGTGGCTGTCTATTTCGTCCGGTTATTGGTTCTATGATCAAACGTGCTCCAGATGATCTGAAATTTTGTGGAGCTCTTATCCTGTGAATCATAAAGCTTCTAAAAAATTTCAGATTTTTTGGATGTGTTTTAATCTGGTTTTGGTATTTTTTTTGGTTGGTGTGACAGTTTTATAACCACCGGACAGTCCGGTGGGTCAGCACCGAACGGTCCGGTGGCTCTAAAATTTTTATTTCTTGTCCAATTGAGCTAAAACTTTATGGAGTTGTTCCTTGGCCCCTTCTTAATCTTCAGTAAAAGTTTTATAATTTTTAGAGCTGGTTTGATTGGATTTTGATCCGAATCTTTTTAGAGTGTCAGGCTGTAAGCACTGGACAACCACCGGACTGTAAGCACTGAACAGTCCGGTGGTTGTCCGGTAGTCACAACTTGCTCCAATTGTTTTGAATTTTTCTGGAGCTGTTCCTTATTGTCTTGTGAAGGTGTGGTAATTTTTTGGGGTGGTTTGGAGATTTGGTTCTAGGGTTTTGAGATATTTCTTTACAGCCCTGTCTGTCTGAAATCTGCATTTTCCCGAAGTTGGTTCCTTTTGCGCTCTTTGTCTTAGCCGTTTGAGTGTGTGCTTTCGTTTTGTGCTTGGTACGTATCTGTTCAGTGGACGGTACCAAGCACGTGTTGTGAGCTAGATACGTATCCTCTCAGTGGACGGTGTCTAGCTTTGTTGTGGGTGTTGTTTCAGTTTGTACTATGAGGGATTGAGTTTGAGTTTTCAAGTGCTCCTGTTCACCCCCCTCTAGTCGCATGCCTCGGTCCTATAGCACTATATCGTTTAATGCACGTAGACTTATCTCTAATAGCTTTCTTCTTCTCCTAGTGTTATAAACAACCACACGGCACCAACCTGTGTGGTTACTATGTCTGTGAGTTTATGGAAACTTTTGTAGGCTCGCCGTCAATTGTACGAGACATCCATATATGTTAACAACTACACATTCAGTAAATACTTTTTCTTCACTAATGTTTTAGAATATTCGTATACATTTTTAAAACTACAGGTACTGAATTTGAAAGAGAAGGTCCTTCCATCCGAGAGAATCCATGCAGTGCAAGAACAATTGATTGGATTTATTCTTGACTCTATTGTAAGCGAAGAAGGAGAGTTTTACTGCCCACTAGATGAATATCATTCAAATTTTTGAACATGTCCAAAAACACAATTGACAATATATACATGTACATATACAACTTATTATGTAATAAATGCAGTGCTACTATTATGCAACTATGCTATTATTATCGTGTGCATGTGCTATTATTATGCAAATACTGGGATTATAACAGCATATATAAATAATTTAAAATGTAATTGCCATCACTTTAGTACCAGGCAAGCATAACATCGCTACTATAAAGAATACAAGCCGAAACGTGGGAGCCATCTCTTTAATAGCGGTTACAATAGCACCGGTACTAAAAGAGTGTAAGAGGACGTGTGAAAGCCATGTTTGTGGTACCGGATGAGGACAGCACCAGTACTAAAAGTGACCGCGCATGCATGTGGGCGCCACATATTTAGTACCGGTGAGTAATACAACCCGGTGCAAACAGAGTGCGGGCTCACATGCGGTGCTAGGACTTTAGTATCGGGTGGCTACTACACCCGGTGCTACATGAGGGTCCGTCTGAGCATCGTAGCTGGCCTGGCTGGGCGACCTTAGTATCGGTTCTTGCCTTTGTTCCGCAAACAACGAAGCTAATGCTCTAGGTCTTTAGTGTCAATTTGATAGTATCGGTATGGTTTTCGGTGCTATAGGGGGTTACCAACCGACGCTAATGCCCCTTTCCGCAATAGTGATGCTATTCTGCCTGTCACTACTATAAAATGATTTCTGGCTATGCTATGTTGTTTCATTTTAGAAATGGACTAAAAATAGATCCATATATCTACCTGATCACCCCTAAGGTTTCTAAGGAGATGGGTGTTTCAGACTACCTCTTGAGATAAATTGATTTCTAGAGGCGGATGCAATAGAAAAATCATTTTGTCCCCTTCGATCCCCACACAACTTAACAAGGCCTAAGAGCCATTCATACATTGCCACCTGAAAAGACACCACCGAAAAATAGGGTGCTATTTTTTAATCTCTCATGTGTTCTAAGACCATCTCGACTATTCGAATCTATATTTGAACCGTGAAAAGATATTTGGAAGATTTGGGCTCCACCTTGATGTGAGTTCTTGATATGGTTGGCTGCTCAACCTGTGCTGGATGGCAGACAGGTTGGCTCGCCGAGAGGCTTGCGCATCTTGAGAGCTATCCATTGTATAATCAAGAAAAGGAGATGGTGCAACATCTGCTCACATCTTGCGTGTTTGCAAAAATTGTGTGGTTTGCCATTCTATAGAGATGGTTGGGCTGCAGCAGGTTGCTCCACACTTAAATGACACCATTTTTACTTAATGGTGGCGTCAGGCTGCACAACACATACTGAAGCTTTTTCATAAAAAAGTTAACTCATTGGTAATTTCGGTGGCTTGGTGTATCTAGAAACATAGAAATGGTTGCATGTTTGTGTAACGTTTCGAAAATCACACCTGGAAATTTTCTTCAAATATCTCCCTAATTCAAAATCAATCTTCAAACTTGGTTGTTATTGGATATCTTAATATGAGCTCAACAAACTTCCATGAAATCCCCGAATAATCTAGAATGATATCCTCCAAATACTTCTCAAATCCTACTCCAATTTTTCCTCCACAAACCCACTCAAAATCTCTTCAAGATGCAAATCAGAAAATCAATTCTAGAAAAATGGAAAATCACGGATGAGCCAAATTTTGCCCCTCCCCTCTTTTTGGCCCACCCCATGGCCCAGCTCCCTTCCCCGCCTAGGCCGCCTAGCCGCCCCGTCGGCCCAACCGCCATCTCCCCTCCTCTCCACCACTGCCACCTTCGGCCCGCGCCCCTCCTCTCACCGACCAGTGGGACCCACCCGTCGGCATCTCCGTCCCCTGTCGCCTTCCTCGGCCGCGCAATGACACCACCACGCATCACGATAGTGCCACCCTGGCCCCGCACGCAACGCACTTAGGCCGCCTCCATCTCCGCACCGCACATCGCGAAGCTATTGCACCCTACTGCTACCGCCATCTCACCGCCAATTGGCACTACGCCACCTTCGCACTGTGCGATACACGCCGGCCGTCTTCACCATCGACCACCCCCTGGCTGCCAGCTATAAATAGTCATGACTTGTTCACTCGCAGCCACCCCGGCTGCCTCCATCATGCCAACCTTCTCCACCTCCTAGCCCAAACCCACCCTAGTATCCTGCCATATCATCGCCACAGCAACACCTCCCTTCCCGCTATCACCAAATTCTCCACCACCATCGCCTCCCCAACTGATCCGGGATGAGCTTCGCCCCACCTCCCTCCCACCGCTTGGACATCTCACCGCACTTCCTCCACCCCCACCAAGAGCCACCGTCGCAGCCATGTCACCTACCCTACTCCCGGGCGCTAATCCACATCCACGATACCCCTGTCCAATTTGCCTTCACCCCCTGGTGCTCATGTCGTCGACCTCGCTCCCAGAACCACTACCGCCCATGAGATACGCTAGCAAACCACGTTGCCGACCGGCTCGACGGGGCTGCACTAGTTCAACTGGTCCAAACACCATCAGCCTCCCTAACACCGTCTTCCCTCCTCCAGTCATACCCATGTGGGTCCCGCACCCACTGCATCAATTGCCGCCGCCTTCCTCTCCTGGGGCGGCCTGCTGGGCCGCCTTCTCGCGCACCATGTGCGTGCTTGGGCCAAAAGGCCAAATCCCTCCGGCCTAGATTCCATCCCCCGCAGACCAATATCAGTAGTTCACCGAGAAAGTTCTCTCCCGCCCCCTGAACTCTTCCAAAAGTTCATCTGTACCCCTTCCCCAGTAAATAATTCATATTTTCTCCATTTCAACTCCGATTTAGGCGATTCTTGTGCCTAAATTCATCTAAAATCAAGCTCTATCTATCCATACAATTCTCATAGTCTTTTTCTCTAGTCGGAACACACAGCCATGCCACCATGACACTATCCTACGCCCAGTCAGTGCTTCACACTGGTCCCGCAAATATTGTGAGCCTAGTGATTGATGTCGTTGTTCTCCTACTTTCTATAAACTCAAAAGCTAAGTCTTTCCCCTTTTTCGTTACTATCTTGCACCAAATCCTTCCATCTCGACATCATGCGGCCGCCATCCCGACAGTTCTGTTTCTACCCTGGCCGACCAGGCCTACTACCATGGTGTTTCAACAGTTATCTCTTCTATGCCCGCCAGCATAGCCGGCAACTCGCAGCCTGACTCACTACATCTCACAATCCACCAGAACCAACGCCTCTGGTAAGCTCCAACAAACTCCAAACACTCGGATAATCTATATCTCCCTGTCAACATTCCCAACACCAAACCTCCTTTCAGTTCCACCACACCCAAGATCACTGTTGAGCTTATGCTATATCTCGATGTATGTGTTTTTCCTTGTTTATGCGCGTAGGTTATACCGGAGATTCTGATCAGATATGTCCCTCACAAGCACCTTCGTGATGCTTGAAGCCAACAACCGGCGTTTGTGGCAGATGCTATCGGCATGCACAATGGATGATGTACCATTGCTGCCAGCAGTTGTTGTACCAACGTGTTTGGCAGATGATGTACCATCACCCTCAACGGCCGATATATTGTCAATCTCAACAAAGCGAATGGCAAGCCCACTGGACGCCCCACTTGATCCATAAATTTCCTATGTTTGCGAACACAACCCTTGGCCTGATAACCACATAAAACTTGCATGTTTTGCTTGCCAAGGTAACCCAGAAAAATATATAGCCACCTAAGACAATCCTAGATGTAGCACACATAAGAGGGATCACTCACTTAATTATCTATCATAATCTTGATGTTATATTGGGATTATGGTTATGGAATATGATGGAGCATGGGGATATAGATATGTGATGTGTTTTGGGAAAAATGGGGAAGAGCACCGGCAGACAACCACAGGTCGAAGTACGGCTATGAACTGAAAGAGCCATCTCAGGGTAGGGTATGGACGGGTTCTGTAACTCACGGTTTTCTAATTCTCCGGTCTTTGCCGAAGGCCGGGGATGTGAATTGCTCGTTGTGCCAAGCATGGTTCTACCTGTATCCTGTAATGACCGAGTGAGTTTCATCTCACCTAATCCTTAACTTGGTCCAACTACTCGCTCTATATGAGGCATTGGCTAGGCCCGTGCCAAAGTGGATACTCTAGTAGCTGTCGTTTTGGAGCACAAGGGTCAAGGAATGGGTTGTGTGCCGTGAGGGGTGTCGTGGGACACTAGGGTGTGGCTAGGAGTCACAAATCCCTAAAGCACTACTGGATGATGAAATGATGGCAATGGCTTAGTTTGGAATTTGGGCATTTATGACGGTAAATTGTCGTTCATTCCAACTTGTGGTTCATAGTACAACCTCTGATCAAAGTATGAATCTATTCGGATAGTCAGTGTCCACTGGTATGGATGGATTGCGGTGTGGTTTAACAACTAGTTTTTCATAAACTGTGGGAATGGATGGGACAAAATGGTTTTGGCTTAGCAGTGGATGCCAAGAGCTTCTGGTGTAAAACCCAATAGTGGTGTGGAAAAATGTGTTGGGTGGAATGGCAATGAGCCACAATGGCAAACCTTTTTGGGAAAAAACTCTGTTTTTAGAAAAAAATAAAACTTGACAACTATCTTGAACTCTGCATACAAATATGCTTTTACGCTAAACTCTTTGAGCTCCAGATATATTCTGCATGTAATGTTAGCTTTTCCGTAACTCCTTATAGAGGAAGGTGGGCTTCGGAGTATATATGTACTCACCCTTTCTTTGTTGTTGTTTTATAGTGAAGAAGATGAGATAACTGTGTACGTGGACGAGTAAGGACTACGACTTACTTCCCAACCGTACTATGAGAAAGTTGAACCTATGTTTTATATTTCCACTACTTAGTTTTCAGGGTTGCGCCCCTCTGACCCATTAGGGCAGATATATACCTCTCTGATGTAAGAATGTGATTACCAAACTCCTGAGATGATAATAAAACACATTTTAGTCCCATTAAAGAAATTGGGGCCCTTCCGTTTGAGAGAGCCTCACCTAGTTTTGATAGCTTCATGAGAAATGTAATAAAGGAGGCTAATTTTTGGTAGCAGGAGCCAAAGGGCTTCCTAGCCTATGGCCATAGGGCTCCCTCCTTGATGTTGGTCTTATGCTAGTCTGGGCGGTAAGTCTTTATGAGGTTTTTTTTTTTTCCGTTAGGGGGTTGTAAGAGTTGCCTAGACTCCTTTTCTTCTTACACTACAGTAATCGCAAAACTTTTGCTGGCCAGTATAATTTTCTAAGGCTACAGGCAGCCGCCAAAAAAAAGTCACTTATTTTTTTTACTCTGTTGCCGGAGATGCTGTATGTAGCACCGACACTAGGATATTTGTTTTTGTCGCCATGTGTTCTGAGTGCTATTAGCTGAGATTTTATATTAGCCGGTTGAATGGTATTGAATTTAGCTCGCTATATTTCTTTGCTATAATATCATTAAACTTTATCTACTTACTTTATTGAATGTTAAAATTCGTCTCGTAGATAGACATAGAGCCATTTGTGTTCGTCCTATGATGAATGTATGAGGTAATGGTTGATTTATGTTAGAAATGTTTTGTGGTAGAGTAATGGTTTTAGAGCTTTATTACATATGTTTTTTAAACCTTTTAAGTAGATTAGCCACACGCCCACAGCTATATACTCCACCTCCATTCCAAATTATTAGAGGATATATCTAAACTTCTAATATATTCATTAAATGATTTATGTACGTATGTTTCAATATGTGTCTAAATTGATCAACATCCATACAAATGTGAATGATAAAAAGAGAATTAGAAACTCTTATAATTTGGAATGGACCGAGCAGTTTTTTATGGCTCCTCTGCAATCACTGCTTGAAAAAACAACACCGGCGCACGCCTGAAATGTTTTGTACTCTGTTGTATAGATTTTTGCGTTGCCTCCACTCTCCCTTGTCGTCGATTTCCCGTGGCTTGGCACGGTCACCATCTCGATTATTGAGGTGTTGACGTTATGGAGTTAGGTTGGCATCAACAGCATGCATCACCGTCAATGAGCACTAGTCCCGTGGCATTTCGCACTTTGGCATTCGGCGGAGACGGTGGCGGCAACGACAGCTACTGAAAATTGTACTGCACACATAAAACACCAGATGAGTATTATTCTGCTTAGGATGGTTTTGATTTTCCACGGTGTATTAATCCTGTGGTTCTTAGTCTATGCTAAAACTCTTGGTGGATAGTGGAGGGAAGATGCTAGAAAGATAATATGATTAGGAACAACACATACACACGAGCAGCAAAGAATCGTCATAAATCGAAAACAAAGATCATTGTATGCTTTCACCATATTTTGTCATGTACTAGGAAGCAAGGACGAGAAAATTGTGGGCCACCCGACTTCCTTTTCTTGCTGGTGTCCACATCATTTTATTGTGTGTACAACGTGGTAGAGAAATCAGTTATGACCATCTAAAATTAAATTTGAGATCATAAATGTAGAGGTACATTATGTTGTTTTTATGATACGCTTTTGCATACTTCGAAGCTTGAACTACCACTGTTATTTTATTCATGTTCACATGTATTCTCTCCATCCAAAAATTATAAATAATTCTAGCCTTATTTTTACTTTCTATATCCATAATTATATAGATATTGATGAATTTAGATACAAACGTATATTTAAAAGCTAGAGACCCTTACGATTTGACATATAATGGTACCCAAGGAGCGAGGTCTCTAGGCATTTTTCACTAATTTCTGGCAGTCATCAGCCCACGACCACATTCTCATATTATAGTTTGTTTAGTCATGGACCATCGATCTATGGCCCATGGACCATATTTTAGCTTTCTAGGCGAGATTATTGGATCTAGGATTACATTTCCGTGCACACCCTTCTCGTGTTGGCCTATGTTTGCAAATTTTTTTTTTGACCAAAAAGACTGTGGGGGAGGTCTCCACAGAAAAAAGGCTTTTTTTTTCATTTATATAAAGGAAAAAACACACTTACAGATTACAATCGCCACCACCAGCAGCAAAAAAAAAAAAAAAAAAAAAAAAAGAAAAACAAACAAACAGCTAGCCGTCTAGAGAGCAAACTGAAAGGAGAAGAGATTACAAATTGTCTAGCCATAAAGCAATAACTAATCGGTGATCTTCCCTAAGCCGCAGGCTTTGGAGCTTGACTTCATCTTTGAATTTCAGAATCCAAAGACTGAGAGAGGCATCTTGTCCATCAAAGATCTTCTGTTTCGCATCTTCCAAATCTTCTATTTCGCACCTTCCAAAGTTCCCACATGACTATGATACAAATATCCAGGATGAAAGGAACCACAGATGAATCCATTACTGTAAGAATCTGTTGTGAATGCTTAGCTGATGGTCCCATTGGATGTGTAGGAAGTGCCAACACTGCTGAGACATCGAGCACTGAAAAAAGAGGTGGTCCACATCTTCAATCGATCCAAAATTGCACAAGAAGCATGTTCTTTCTTGGCTTGACAACAGATTTCTTCTATGCAACATATCTCTTGTATTAATCCTGTCCACAAATACTAGCCAGAAGAAAAACTTTGTACGCATTGTGCATTTCGTCTTCCACATTCTCTTAAACAGAGTTGATACCTGGAGATCTCTATGTTTGCGCTTGTAGTACCTAGATACCGAAAATTTATTCGGCCCCTGGGAAGATCCACTCATCTGGTTCTTCTTCATTGAAGTAACTTTCATTCAGAAGACCCTGTAACATCTGAAGCTTTGTATGAGCTTGATCATAGAGCGGCAATAAAAATATGCTAGCCAGATCAACTGCTTCTTGGATTTCTTTCACCGAGAGCTGAATATCTAATGCAAAAGCAGCTAGACTCGGGAATTTATCTTGAAGTAGCCCTCCCAACCAATCATCTTGCCAAAAAAGAACCGATGATCCATTGCCCACCTTGCAGGTAGCTTCCTCTCGATAGCTACTATGAAGACTTAAGACATCCTTCCACCAGAAGGTTCCAACTGCTCTGCTAGCGTGTGGTACTCTATCTTGGTAGTAGCTATCCCAAATGAGATGCACCCATGGAACATCTTTTCTGGAATAAAATTTGTGCAGCTGCTTGGCAAGAAGACCTTCATTCTGTATCTTTAGGTTGACAACACCCAAACCTCCCTTGCTTTTTGGCTTTTGCACCATGTCCCAGGCTGCTAGATTACCACCATGTTTCTGTGAATCTGTACCTCTCCACAGACATTGCTTCCGGGCCCTATCAATAATCTCAATTACCCCAACGTGTAGTTTGATGGTGGACATGGTATAAATAGTAATGGGACTGATAACTGAGTTAACCAGCTCTAATCTTCCTGAATAAGAGAGAAAAGAGGAGCATGTGGACAATCTTCTTTGAACCCTATCCATTAGAGGTGTGAAATCTTCAATGCGAGGTTTAGTCGTTCCTAGTGGTAGTCCCAGATATGTGAAAGGTAATGTCCCCACTTGGCACCCAAAAGTATGTGACAATAATTATTCCATTTTTTTCCTCAGGACCATTGATTGGAACCATTGAAGACTTGCTGAAATTGACCTTCAACCCTGTCGAGGCCGAGAAACTTGACAGTAGGGCTTTGAGACAAAACAGTTGCCTGGCATCTGCCTCGATTATCAATAAAGTACCATCTGTATACTGGATAACTGGAAAATCTCCCCTCCTCTGGGGTAAAGGCAAACTCAGGAGCCCCAGGGATAAAGCCCAATTTAGAACATATTGTAATAAATCTGCAGCCAAGACAAACATAAGGGGAGATAGGGGATCCCCTTGCCTTACTCCTCGTTTGCAGACAAATTGCTTTCCTGGAACCTCATTTAGTAGGATGGAGGAGACTGCAGTTGATAGTACACTGTTGGCCCATATGATCCAATCCTCAGGGAAGCCTGTTGCTCTCATCATGGACAGTATGCAAGAGTGCTCATCAACTGTGTCAAAGGCTTTTGCAAAATCAAGTTTTAATATAATGATCTCTCTTCTTGAATTGTGACACTGATATAGATATTCAAAGCTCCAAGCAAGACAATCTTGAATACTTCTCCTCTTATGAAGCCATACAGATTCTGGTGAACTATTTTCTGGATGACATCCTGCAATCTATTTGCCATGATCTTGGTGATTATTTTAAGAGAGCAGTTGCTTAGGGAGATAGACCTGTAATCATTGGGAGAGCTTGGGTTCTCAACTTTGGGGACTAGAGTGATGAAGGAGCTATTCAAACACGATATATTCACTCTGTGGGCGAAGAAATCTAGGCACAGCTGGGTGAAGTCCCCTTTTATGATTGGCCAGCACTTCTTAAGGAACAATCCATTGAAGCCATCTGGGCCTAGTGCCTTGTCAGTGGGCAAGCTTCTGATTACCCCTACAATTTCTTCTTCTTGTAGAGGTCTTGCTAAATCATCCAACTCTGGCACAATGCTTACCAAAGAGTCAAGATCAAACAGCTTTGATGGGTTGTCCGACACCCCCATTCTTGATTTGAAATCCTCCCAAAGGATTGCTGCTTTACTGTCATGGTCATTCACAAAACATCCTTCCTTGTTCAGCAGCTGAGAGATGCAATTTCGCCTGTAAGAAATTGTTGCCATAGAATGGAAGAACTTAGTGTATTCATCTCCGAATTTAATCATGTTGGTGGTGTATCTTTTTTTCCAATATTCCAATCTATATTGTAGGAGGATAGAAAGATGATGCCTGACAATCCTTCTCAAATTTGCCTCAGGGGAGATTAGCAATCTACACTCTTCAAGTGCATCCAAGTAATAAGCAATAACTTTGTCACTATTCTCTATCAAAAGGTTCAGGTTTGAAAGGCCCTTACTCCAGTTCTTAAGAGCATACCTCAAGTTCTTCAGTTTGCCTACTAGAGTAGCTGCTGAATCATGTTTGTTCCTGGGCTCGTGGGACCAAGACTGCTGCACTATTTCAAAAAACCCCTAGTGCTGCACCCAGAAGTTTTCAAATCTGAAAACATTTGACTTGGATATACTGGTACTAATAACCACCTGGCATGGAGCATGATTTGAGATTGGTCTGGCTAGTGGAATAACTACTGACTTTGGGAATGAGAGTGTCCAATGTTCAGAGGTGAAGATCCAATCCAATTGCTCCAAAAGAGGGTCCTCTTGCATATTACTCCATATAAATCCTCTACCTTTGAGTGGAAGTTCTAATAGGCCATTCTCCCTAATGGCATCATTAAAAAGCAGGACATCACTCGGATTCCCACCAGATTTATTTCTGTTTTCAAGAGAACGATAGAAATTGAAATTCCCCACAAAAAGCCAATCATCATTGCTCTGTATACTGACATGTTTGAACCACTAGATGAAATATGTCCTTGCAGGTTGTGTACCGTGGCGGAACCGCCCTACTTAATCTAGACTAAGCACACCTGCCACCTCTGACTTGCAGTGCACTTAGACTAGACCAATCTCGGTAGTCCGTCGAGAGTCTTTCAGGCTCTCGATAACACCAATCCAGAGGAACCGACATCGTACACATCAGACTCTCGAAGGAGCCACATCAATTATACCATCACAGGCAGTTGAATAGAGTAATAATAATAGAGTTTAGGATTACAAACTGGGTTCGAATTTAAAATACAAATCTCAACATAATGTCATAAGATAGAATGAGTTCTTAAAAGTATCTCGCAGCGGAAATTAAAGTTCATGGTCCATGATAATCAAAAGCCTTGAAACATTGAAACAACATCGAGCCCACTGATGCTGCCTCGCAGCCATGTAAGAATGTCATCAGCCCTGGTGAGAACAAACACCCCCCTACACAGGCACATACGACGAACTCCATACCTGTAATCCAAAAGTAGGGGCAAATCCTGAGTACTAATTACTCAGTAAGACTTAATGGAATGGCCAGTAAGACTTAATGGAATGGCTTACGGCTGACGCAATGCTTACTTACTAATCATGTAAGTCCTTAGCCATTGATTTTTTAAACAATGTCATGATTATACAAGATGGCAGGATTTGAAAGCTGCCCTCTTTCATCTTGATTGCTCCATATTGTCAATAATACAACTTGCATGAAAGTAAAACATTAGGATATATAATCAAGCATGTGGTATTCGAAAACATGAGTATAAACAGAAGGTATTCAAGTAGTTACTACATTGCCCGACAGTGACATTTGGCACTCTCACACCTGATGAGCATCAGCGATTCGAATCGATTTTTAATTCCCGAGAATAACTAAAAATGCCAGGGGGATATATGCTTACTAGCCATCGCGTTCATCACATATAGCCCCCATCCCAACCTGACCCGTCCCAAGATTCAAAACGCCCCCACCTAACCCCCGGTTGTGCCGTCTTGGGAGCGATACCATGTACACCGAGTCAGCCCTCCCATGACTACAAGCGCCCCCGAATACATCGGCCTCCAGCAAGTGGATGGGCGGCATCCTGAAAACTCCAGACGTCTCAGGAGAGACTTTCACCAGCCCCATGGCCTGGATAAGCACTCTAGCAATGTTATGCCAATCAGCAGACGAACAGCGGACGGGCCTTATGCGACTCGGGCGGAGTCCATAGTGCGACATCATGAAATGTAAATACTGTATAAAATCTCCTCCCGGTCTCCACTTAAAACTTGAGCATAATGATAATCTTCCACCATAGTGAGATTTTTTTGATTTTGAAATATGACCTATGCGACAAGTGACTCCCTTCACTCGTCTCTACTCGTACCTAGCATTACCAGGCATACTCATCCTATGAACTCTATGTATAGGTGCTAGGGCCAGGGCGGTCGGGAAGTCTAATGTAAAGGGGTTTCAAGCAACTCCTAATGTATATGCGTAATTTAAATCATATAGTATTTGCTGGGTTGAAGTATGGTCCTGCCTACCTTCTTCGTTGGGGTTAGCTTCTTCAGATGCAAGGTCAATGGCCTGAGGTGGGTCCTCCTGCTGCTGCTCTTCCGGCTCCTGGTCGTCGGGTTCTTCGATCAAGGGTAGCTCCTGCGTCAGCACCTCGTTCGCGGGATCTATATGCGATGACATAGTGCAAATGAGTGCAAAGGTATGCAAATGCAGGCATAGGGTGCAAGAAAATAAACATGGTGCATAAAGTTTGATGCAAGACCTAAGTACCCTCATTTTTAACTCATACCACAACAAAGGAAACTTACAAGCTTTACTTTGAGAAATCACACAATTATTAAGAAATCGTACAAACCATCACCTAAACTTAGTTTAACCCATCACTCATAATACCACAGGAACTTTCAGCAAGCATCATGGTGAAGCCAATAGTATCGCACACATACATGAAACTATACTTAGGCCTATTATACAAGTTTATCTTTTTATTGCATTTAAGTTCTCCGGTCTAGTTCATATTATTACATAATCCCAAATGAGCTCAATTATTTATGACATCCGGATCAGTACTGTGATAAGCCACTGCCAAAATTTCAGCCCTAGAAAAGTTATATTTATTTTACTAAAAGTCCAGCAAGATATCAACCTTTTAAATTTCCAGATTTGTCATAATTTGTATGAATGGAATTTGGGCATGATTTTTTCACAGATGGCACAACTTAGCTTGAGTAGTAAGCACAAAAATCAGCAAGCTCAGAAGTTATGTATTCATAGGACATCTATTTTCCATATTTTAATTCATCATAATATTCATACCGAACAAAACAGTAGCAAGAAAATCCACAAAAATACTTTCTGGAAACTAGACTTCACCAACTAGCTATCTGAATTTTACTAGAATTTATCTTGCACTTTAGAACATATTTTTCTATTTATTTAGTTCTCCAAAATAAGATTTGTCATTTTCAAATCACCTTCCAAACCTAACATGCAGAGGCTCATATTTCATCAGTGAGTTTCACATGCCGTGTAAGACACAAGAAAAATACCAGTGAGCCATATTAAGCATATATTGTAGAGTTCCCACTTTCCAAGTTCTTTAAATGCATATATTCAACATATAAAGGCAAATCAGTGATTTCCCCTTCTGATCTATAGCCATAAAAATTTACACATTGCCATAATAACCTAAGATAGCTACTGACCAAGTTTCGCCATTTTAGGACTTCATTTAGACCACCTTTTCCATTTATGTTGATTTAACATGCTCATACAAAATCAGAGGCAAAACTATATATGCACATCTCCACATCATACCCATCCTGTAGATCTACTCACATGGAGTTCATAGCTACTAAATTTGTCCATTTTTGATTTTTATTTGATTTTATATAATTTTTCAAAGTTTCAACCGAAAATAACAAAAGAAAATAGAAAAACATTAGATTGGGGCTAGATCGTGATTATTTTGAAACCCCGGGGGCTAGCATGCAAGATCTACAAGATTCATTCAACAGCGTATGGATTAAATCGTAAGAACAACAAAACTCAGGGGCTAGATCTGAAAATGACCCGCCCTTCGTCTTCCTCGCGCCGGCCGTGAGCCGCGCGGCGCGGCGCGCGTGCGCCGGCGAGCTGGGGCTCGCCGGAGCCGCGACATGGGGTGCAGGCGGTGACTCGCACCCGGGGCTACTACCTCGGGTAGGTCTCGTCGGCGGAGAGGGCATGGACAAGGCGGTGGAGGCGGTGAACCGGAGGTGGACCGAGGCAGCGACGGTGTGGTCGCGATGTCGAGGCGAGGTCGAACCGGCGGTGGAGGGGACGCACGGCGACAAGATTAGGTGGTTCGGGTGCGCGGTGGAGCGGGGGTTGCAATGGTGGAGGTCTAGGGCGCCGAGGTGGATGAGCGGCGGCGGCGTGAGCTCGAGACCGAGCTTTGGCCGGCAATGGCATCGACTCGGCGCGTGCGAGAGCGAGGCGGAGGAGAGCTTTGGGCGAGGCGAGAGGCGAGGTGGAGGAAAGATCTCGGCGCGGGCGGTCGGCCTCCACTTAACGCCACGGCCGGGGGCTCGATCCGTGGGCGTCGTGGTGTGACCATACGCCGGCGGCCACGCAGCATCCACGGGCTGGGGAGGCGGGGCGGCGCACCTGCCAGTGGCTCATGGAAAATACCAGAGAAAGTGTGTTTTCTCCTCCACTATAAATCGCATTTTTGACCTATTTAGAGCCTGATTTTGAAAAAGTCCCTATTGGAAGAAATGTTGTACTCTTAGAGTTCAACAACTTTATCAAAAGGCATAATACCAAAATCTGTATGGAAATGTGATTTAAATTTGAATTTACCTAACAGCCCCCAATTTGGGCAGTGGACCTTTATTGCTTGTGAAATTCAAAAGTCTTATTTCAGGGCATTATCACCCAAAGTGCCTTTTGGAAATGTTGCTTAGAATTTACAGACCTATGACGTATCCAATTTGAGCATTGCATAAAAATGGCTGTAGTCTAGAGAAAATTTGAGATTACTAAACAGGTCAGTTTTGAACTAGTTTTCTGTGTTAGTAGAAAATGACTCTAATCACCATGTAAACCTCCATCTATGACTAAGCCCTAATTATCAAAATTGTTTACCACATGTTTGTCTACAATTTTGATAATATAAGCTTTACCTAGATCTCAAAGAAATCCATGTTATGACCACATATATAGATACACACATACAAAAACTGGGTTTGGAAACTTGCATTTAAATCAGGTTTGCTCATGTTCTTCAAACATAGGCTATGACAATGTGCTTTATGATGCATGCTTCATGTATGAAAGATGATTATGCACTTAAGATGCTTGGGGCATCACATGTACAAGGCCCGTAAACCGCTGTGAGGCGCCAAGGCGTCAAGTTATGCGTGGATGTGAGATTCAGGGTGATGCAAAACGATCTTTTCTCTATAACCATTGCCTGAAAGATCAAACTGTTCTAGACGACCAATATTCCACCAGATGCTCCCTCTGAGGGTACGAAATCAAAAGCATTAAATCTCTTTGGAGCGAAATTCCTAATATGCCTTAGATCGAAAAATTGGTGTTTTGTTTCTTGAATGCAAATTATAGCACAAGCACTTTCCTCAATTTCAACCTCAGAACGTCCCATTTTCTAGGACTATTCAGTCCCCTAATATTCCAGGAGAGAACGTTCCAGTTTCTTTCCGTCATGGGAAAACCAGGTAGCAAAACACCAAACCAGTTGGGTGAACAAACCATCTATCTAGAAACATCCCACATCACAGTTTGATCAGAAACATAACTGCAACACAATGACTGAATAAAACAAGTTCCAAAATGACTGGCATCACACATAGCAATATAACCAGAGACATAACTATAGCACATGGTCTGAATAAAAGAAGTTCCAATATGACTGAAACAGGAAAAGCAGGCACACTAAGGAACTATAGTTCAGTTGCCAAATATCTGCGACGAGGCAGAGCCACAAGGCCCAGACCAGTAGGCAAAGGCCAGCAAAACATCCATCCTTCCTAGTGACCACCGAGATCAGGGTAGGTATCCGTAACATTATCATCAGTGGTAGAGGCCAGTGCATCAACGGTCAGATCCTCAGGACTGACCCCACAATTCATCCCCCATTTCTGAAGTGTTGGTGCAGGAGTGGGTGGAGGTATCTTGCCGTCTTTCTTTGTTGGGCTCTCCAGGGTGATCGGCTCATAAACCATCCTTCGCTTCTTACGCGGAAGATCTGAGAGCTGCACATGTTGATAGTCCCCAGTCTTGTTAAACCTCGGGCTTCTTCTGACAGTGGTGTCAACCAGAGGTGTAGCTGCATTAACACAGGAGACCACAGAAGGGAACTGCACCTTGTTCCTAGGCTCAGTACCTCCAGGATGTGTTGTAAGGAAAATGGCCTCATGTGCCATATTTCCATGGTTGTGTTTTGGTGATTGATTGACAACCAACACTTGAACTAATGAGTTTGTCTAGATGCACATTATAAGGTGTTTAGGTCCAAGGGACGAAGAAGAAGAAAAGCCGAAGAAAAGGCCCGGGAAAACCGAACTAACCTTCGTACGAAGTTTCCTAAAGGGGTGAAGGAATAGAAGCCTGGCGAGTTACAAAGATCGGATGGTACGGTCTATGAAGACCGGACCATGCTTCTCGAGGAGGCGAAGATGTGAAGGCTTTGGAAGGTATAAAGACCGGAAGGTACGGTCTAGAAGACCGTCCAATTAAGGAGCGTACCAAATAACACGAGGGTACCAAACCTTCGGACTGGAGGTAACATAGTACGGTCTCACAAGACCGTCCATGGACCGTCCTAAGAAACTCAAAACTGGTAACTTTGAAGGACTTGTAGTGCACAACGGACCGGATGGTACGGTCTCTATAAACCGTACTAACCTTCGGACTAAAGTACAGTGACGTGAGATTTCAGTGACTGTTGGGAAAGTGAACGGACCGGATGGTCCGGTCTATGAAAATGCCTAGAGCGGATAGTACGGTATACACTGCGTCAGCAGTCCGTTGGAGCAACGGCTAGTTCGTGTTTGGGGGCTATATAAGCCACCCCACCTGGCCATTTCGAGGTTGTTGGAGCCACTGAAGATCAGAACAAGTGTGAGAGAGTATTCCAAGCATATCTACCACTCAAACCACCATATGACAGCTTAGAGCAACATCAAAGAAGTTAGAACTTAGAGAGAGTGAGCTTGCGAGCTCTTCTTGCGTGTTGCTCCTGCGAGAGCAATTGGAGAAGCCTTGGCTGCGGTCAAGCCACTTGTACTTGTTGCTAGACCCTCCTTCCTTGGTGTGGAGCGGCGGCGACAACTTGTGCGGGGATGAGGAGACCCTACAAACTCCATAGTGAAGAATCCGGTGCCTTGTGACCGAGAGAGACGGTGGCGGTGGCTAAGCCTTGGTGGCACTTAGCCTTTACTTGCCGTGAGCTATTTGGTGGCGAGCGCAAGACGGTGATCGGAAGAGTCTTGGTGCTTGGCTCGGATATTGCCTTTGGTGGCGAGCCAGTGGGCATAGCCCTTTGTGGTGAACCACGTTAAATCTCCGTGTCTCCCCGGGAGTTTGTATCCCCTTGCCCTTATCTCTTTACTTACCGTATTTACGTTTCCGTATGTTTTGCTTGTGTGCCTTTAGCTTTCCTAGTTAGTTTGATTAGGTTTGGCTCCAGGCTGCAAGTTTTTTGGATAAGTTAGAGAGCGCATATATAAACCTTAGAATTAACTACCATGTGTAGGACACGATAGATTTATCTTTATGCACTAGATAGCTCTAGGTTTTAGTTGAGCGATTAGCGACCCAATTCACCCCCTCCCCCTCTTGGTTCGGATAACCCGGCACATTCCTTACATATGTCTGTTCAATGTAATCTGCCAGTACCAAGAAACCTTGTGACCTTGCCTGTTGTGCTAGCTCTTGAGTTCTCATCCCAGATTCAGAGCTTCCAGTGGGGGGAGTGATATCAACATCATGCACCTGCATCCCTGCTTGGCCAGCATCTGCTTCCAGTCTTCTAGCATTCTCTACTCCAGCATTATAATCAATAACAGCAGCTGCTATCACCGGAAGCTGTGCTGCCCAGGTTAGCTTGTACAACACTATTGCACGGCTGTCATCTGATAAGCTAGTAACAGGGGCAGGGTCAGCAGCAACATAGTGATCAAACACCATTGCAGGATTTCTATCACTCATCCCACCAAACGTAGGGAGCTGGTTCTGTAAACTAAAATCTTTTACTATGCTTGATAACGTGACGGTGACGTTAGATGTAGGGCTCCTGTCACCCATTGCAGTCCCAACATCAACATCAAATTGCAGTCCCAGAGGAGCTTGATGAAGAGTGGTCAACAGATGCTTCCAGACCTGAGCCTTGAAAGAAAACAGCAGTTGAGCCGAACTGGTTAAGAGTGAAGGATTCCTAGGGGTCTACTCCCATCTAATTAGGATCCAAGGCCATCTCCTCCTCCTCAGGGGGGCCTCCCAATCCATCTCATCTTCTCCAGCATTGTGATCAATGTTTGGGGCAACTTCCTGTTGGAGCTGTGCTATAGCCTCTACATTGATCCCCATATCCTCCTGTGCTGCACCTACAGCACCCATAGCTTCATGCATCCAATGTTGGGGTGCATTGGGGTTAATTGGAATGTGACCATGCGCTGGATGCGTGTTGCCATTAGCTGGGACCACATCCTCATTTAGAGGGAATTCATCTGGAAACTGACCTCCAAGTATAAACACTGCACAAACCAAGAACGGCCATTGCCCCCGACCGTCCGTCGTACCTTGAGAAACCACAATGCTGTGTGGGATTCTATCTACACTATAAAAGAATGAGTTTTCTAAAAATCTTTTTTACCTACAAACGCATAGGTATACCCCTCACGCTGACCCCACTGCGCAGTTTAGAAAAGGTTGGAAAGGGGTGGAAAGGCCCAAAACCCATAGATGCAAAATGTTTCATCCACTTTCTCTTTTTATTTCTCACCTCATTTTATACTCATACCCACCGGTTACTTTCTTTTTTTTGGTTTTAATGAGAAAGGAATGACACTAATCTTTAATGAGAAAGGAATGACGCTAATCAATCATGACTCCTTCCTTTTAATTCTATTTTTTTTCTTTCCTACTATCTGCTTGATTATCTCACAACACGTGCATGTTGCACGTACATCTATACTAGCCAAGAGAAATAGCCATCATGTTCAAGAGCACTCTGCTTTTATTTGGGCTCTGCACCCAATTGAGGAGATGGCCAAAAGGGGCCACCGCTGCCTGGAAGTATTCTTGCTCCTGGAAGTCCAAGGGGAAAGCTAGGAACATCAATCTGCACAGGCGAGTGTAGTTGCAGGCTCTCAGGTTCAGCCCCTCATCATGCTTGCGAATCCGTAGCATGCTATTCCCGAACTAAATTGGGCTCACATCCAACAAGGTCTGGTGCTGTGTTGAAGAACCAAAGCGAAAAAGCCCTAGACCGAGCGGAGAGCGATAAGCCAATTGGACTCTCACCGGCAAATCTTGCTGTAGCATCTCAGAGACTGCAACAATGGCTTGCGGAACTTGATCAGGGTCCGATGGGGGCACCATCTCCACAATGCTGTACTCTTCATGCCGTCACTCCGGCTCGCCTCCAAGTGCCACACGCGTACGAGCGGGACAGTTCTCCACCTGCTCCACCTGCGCTCTGAGAGGGAGGTATGGCGTCGGATCAACCATGAAGTTCGCCATTGATGGAGAATCTGGCAGTCCTTGTGTGAGTGGTTCTGGGGATTCCTTGCGTCTCTCAAGCACGACGGCGGACGGTTGCACTGTAGGGGGCGATTGCGGAGGAGAGGGTTTTCTTCCCTCTTTTCCAGCACTGACTCTTGGTCTTCCCGGGCTTGATCGTTGCTCTGTGGCGGTGCATGGGCCGTACATTTGGGGGCCCAGCTCAGCCTTGGTTTGGCTCAGGTTAAGCAAAACCTTGATTTGTGCCCATAGTGCCAGCAAAACCAGCAACCGAAAGGCAGCCCACAGGAGGAAGCACTATGGCCCACTGCCAAACATTTCCCACACTTCACTGCAGCCCATTTCCTCTGATCACGTTCAACGTTCGGCCTCCAAATAATATCATCTGACTCCAGGAAAAAAGCCCCTTTTTCCCTGGGATTAAGGTCCACATTAATGCGACCAAAGACATTTGAAATTTGAATAGGCCTGCTGGAAGAACTCAGATCAAGAACAAACGACCCAAATTTCAAGGAGCGAGATTGAGAAATCACTGGGTTCGATTTGCCAGGAGGAGAATCTTGAACTAATTTTATAGCAAAGCGAACTTTTTTCACCCCATTTTGATTTTGATCCTTCCTGACCTGTTTCTTGGCCTTCTTTGATAGGATTTCAGTCCATTCTTTGGCCTGCTCCGCTTCCCATTTCAGCTTTTCATGTTCCCAATGTGCAACCCCATTGTTCCAGAGATGAAAATATGCATCAAAAGATTTTCCAATGAACCTTTTCAGATTGTACACCTCAAAACCCACTGCCTTGTTAGCAACCTAGAACCGAAAGTGATTCTGACTCAAGAATTTAACATGAAACCCAGCAGCTGAACCACCCAAACACGATTGAAGAGCAAGACTGACGGATTCTTCGGTCAAGCGAAACAACAATCTCTGGAAAGTGACCAGCAAGAAAAAGGAGCCGGAGGGTGAAGAAGGAGGGTGATGTACCGAAGAAGTGTACCTCCGTAGAATGTTCTCCGCGAAAATCAATTCCGGAGAGAAATCCAGTGAGTCGCCAAGGTTGGATGATGAGCCAATGGCTGACAAGAGGATGGAAATCGTCTTGGATTAGTTGAGGATCCATGGCGCTAGATGATCACCAGGAGAGCGCCGGGGGAGGAGGGAGACGAGGGAGAGGGAGCCATTTTTTGTGTATGTTTGCAATTTGTCTATCGATGACAACATTTTTAAGCTAATGATAAAATATTTATGTTTTAGACATTTTCTACCAACACCAGAATGTACCATAGAGAAGTAACTTCCGTAAAACACATTTAGCTAAGACATCACTAGTGATCATGTAGCTGAAATACCATATATAAGAGCGAATGTACACTTGAGACCCAACAAAAAATATCCAATAGCTGCTGAATGTACACTTGAGAACAGAAATTTTCCGTATGTAACCACAAAACAAGACATAATTATTGTTTTTTGGATGTTGTTGTTTAACTTTTCAAATGTGTTTCTCATCAAAGTTATAATTGCCTCAAAGCTATCTCTCTTAGGTAATCACATTAAGCTTCTCTGTAATAGCCTGCAATGATACATTCATAATGATAATGTGTGTGGACTGTAATATTATTGTTGCAAATTAACACAATTCAGAATGTTAAAACAATAGTAACGCTATGCTGTATTAAAATTAGCAATATATATGAATGGTGTTCATCTAGGTAAGGGACAATTGCAATGCTTTATCTTAAAATTTGGACCTTCAAAATTATCTCCTTTTTTATCATGGCTCAAATTAATAAAACTCCTTGTGGCAATGACGTTGGTACCCAAGTGCACCGAGGCTATCAACAATGATGTCCCCAAAGGCCCAAACAACAAAACACAACACATAGGTAATTCTAAAGTGTAGAGGAGACTGGTGTAGAAAAAAGAGTATATATGAAATGTTTGGAGTTGTTTCGAAGGGGTTGGAGTGTGTTTAAATCCACGATAGATCAAAATCCTTCTCAATCCCAATGCACTCCAATCTCCCTCAATCCAAGAGTACACAAACTACGCCTTAACTTTCATGAAATCATAATTAAGCCCACTTGGACTTCATATCATATTCTAACTAAATATTGTGTTTAGAGCTGCTGCCGGAATTTGAACCCGGCGATCAATCTAGCTGAATGATTTAATTAATTATTTTTTCTTTTCCCAGAAAAACCACGGAATACAGTGGAACTGTAGAAACAACTCTTACTGGTTCTTCCTCGAAGACGACTTAAAATAAAAGCTCGGGAATCCAGTTATATAAAATTCGTGTGTCTTGCTAACTCCTTTTGCTCAATTTGTACCAATTAATCCATATCCTAGTGTTAAGGATGCTCAAGCATTTACTATGTCCATCGATGGCCACTCACTCACCTGTGTTGTGAGACAATTAGAAATCCTTGTGCCAGCCTAGCTAGCTAGCTAGACTAGAGCTCTGTTTATTATTAGTACATCTACGGACTACGGCTACACTAGCAGTAGCACTTAGTATAGTTGGTACGATATTACACGTGCATGGGCAGTCTAGTTCTAACAGATACATTAATGGTATACCTTAGCTCCAAAATAACGTGAAGGACACCGATGAGCAGCAATGGGGAATAATGAACTTGTCCTGCTCTCCTCTCTCAACAGTACGTGCATGCAGCTCTGATGCTCAAATGTAAATGCCCGGCTCCATTGCGATAGAAGTAATATCAAGTGCGCGTCGAGATGTATCACACAGCTCTGCTGGTGACAAAATAAATAAAGCCAACCGTTCTTATTGATGGCTGAATTACTTCGGCCCGTTCATTAGCTCCGTGATAGGCATGGACGCGTGGAGCTTGCGAGGATGCGTTGTTTGCTCTATAAAATGCGCAGCACTGCACTGACATGCATATATATTCTCGTCACAGCAAGGTTTAGTTCAGCAACCAGTGTAGAAATGGCGGTCAAGTCTGTAGTTCTGCTGGGTGTGGTTTTGGCCTCTCTCCTGTTCGGCTTCCGTGATGCTGTGTATGCTAGGGAGCTCACTGACGCAAAGGGTTTGTTAAAATCAATCTCCTCTCTAGCTTTCTATCCCAATGTGTCTTGTGTTGTTTCTGCATGTATATATTACGTAGAGCCTTTTTTAAAAGTGCGCATGCAGAAACTGCATCGGTAACGATGAGTATTATGACAAAACTGAGGCGCGCCTACACACACTACATATAGTAACATGTATATTGATGGGTTATTAGGAGGTGTTTTGTTTATTGACCACTCACACTCAGTGGAAAATTTTCACTTGCTGATGCAGAGTCTGGAGGGAAGAACATGAAGCCTGCAGGAGAGTCTGGACTCAAGGATGAGAAGTGGCTTGGTGGATTTAAGCATGGTGGAGGGAATGGAGGAAACAACGGTGGTGGAGGATATGGTGGAAACGATCAGCCCAGTTACGGTGGTGACTATGGTCCTGGGTACGGCGGAGGATACAACCAGCCTGGGTACGGTGGAGGATACGATCCTGGGTATGGTGGGCACATCAAGCACCATGTCCATGGTGGCGGCGGCTACGGGCCTGGATATGGGGCAGGTAATGGAGGTCCTGGGTGTGGAGGTGGGTATGGCGGTGGCCCCGGATATGGAGGTGGGTATGGTAACCCTAGGTACGGCGATGGCAATGGTGGTGGCAATGGTGGAGGATATGGTAACGGTGGCGCATATGGCGGAGGCGGGGGGTACGGAGGTGGATATGGCGGTAGTGTTGCTGCTCCATGAGGTGGGATATCATATGCATGGCTCTGTAAGAGACTACGGTACGGTGGATGGAACTAAGAAAGACAGCTTCTGTTTATGCTACCGCTAGTTTGTCCTAAATAAAACATCCATATGTCGATGTGACTGAACAATATATCATGCCCATGCGGTATAAGGCATGGAATGTAGACTCGAGAGGAGTTCAATAATAAGAAAACTGCTGTCTGTTATCATTTGCATTAGCTACTTTATCTATTTGTTCCTTGCAATTTATATGTTGGACATCTTGGCCGAAACTGCGCAACAAAGGTTCACTAGAAGAGAAGTTTAAGTATAATTATTATCCCATCAGGCAGCAGCTTTTTTTTAGATAATAGAAAAAAATTCAGCTTAAGACCTCATGAAAAGATATCAGACCAAAATTATTACAACCACACCAAACGAGAAAAAAAGATAAAACTTAACGACCAATCCGAAAAACATAAGGCCATCCATGAGAGGCAAAGCAGCTTAAAGCCGCCAACTCTAGAGACTTGCAAACTTGCACCATAACGTGTCTCTGATCATCAGTGCGCTGCAACTGAGCCCAAAGTCGAATCCAGTGTGTCCCCCTAAAAAGTACCTGCAAAAATGATTTTGGTTTGCAGTTGTTAAAAATAACCTCGTTTCTAGTGAGCCAAATTGACCAACAAAATGCAGCAGCTCCAGTTAGCAAGGGTTAAATCATTTGTTTCCCTTTTTGTTTGGACCAGACATTAAGCAAGTGTCCAATATTTTTAGGAGAGTGAGACCGAAAATACAGTGAACAACACGCCATAAAAATTTATCATAATGACATTCGAAGAAAAGGTGTTGGATAGTTTCTTGCTTCCTATAAAATTCGCAATTATTTCTGCCCTTTCAGTTTCTTTTAGCTAAGTTATCCTTTGTCAAGATGACTCCTCTCTTAAAAAACCAAAGAAAGATCTTAACTTTCAAAGGAATTTTCAAATACCAAATTTTTTGCGAAACTTTCAATCCATTACTAACAAGATGCTTATACATTGAACTGACATAGAAATGGCCTTTATTACTCAAACCCCACACAAATTGATCTCTACCCTCTTATAGATTAATTAACAGAAGCAATACGTGCAACTAATTTATACCACTCATTAAACTTATTCCCTATTAGTGCCCTTCTATAGCAGACATACTGAATAATAGACTAAGGCTTTTCGTTTTACAAACTTCCGTGGCACAACGCGTTTCGCTTTACCGCAAGGTTCTAGCTTGCGGTCTGTTTTCACGTCGCCGTGCAGCTGAACGCACCCTCGCTCACTTCTCCGTGATGCATTGATGCGGGGGAGAGGGACAGCAACTACGACCAGTTGTGCGTGGTTGGCTGTTCAGCCTGTCTTTTTAGGGTATGGTAACAAATTTTTTTTTTGGCATTCAAGCTCGCAATATATTACAGTAAGTTATTAATTCAAACGATTATGGAGTCAGGGAACGGAGGTACCCAAAGACATGGACTATCCGCATCACCTGCTCGACCAAGTTTAGCAAGCTTATCAGCACTACCATTATAGGAAAGGGCGTACAACTGAAACAAGAAAGCAGTTAAGATGAAGTGATTATAAACTCCTAACTTCTCCAAATATATCACTACCTGGTGAGTCATCATCTACAGTTATTTTTGGGGTTAGGGGGGGGGGGGGGAGCTATTACTATTGATGTTAGTAAATTGCACCAAGGTGATACAAAACACTAAGATTACTTTGGCGGCAGCAGGTACAGCTAGACAGGTTGAATTAGTCTCCAAGATGATGTTTGGCATACCCTGGTCTACAGAGCTGCCAGCACTACTGCCAAGCTAGCTTCTCCTTCTGCACAAAGAGCATCATGAACAGCTCTGAATTTTTGGACCAGCCACAATCATGTCTCCGCTATGATCTCTGATAGTGAAGCCCCATGCTCCAGATTTATCGTGCTGCAAAAAGGCGCAATCAGTGTTAATCTTCAGGACATCTCTTTGGTGGTGAGCACAATCTCAAATCAGTGACCCTAGCTTATGTTCTCGAGTTACTGACTAATCCCCGCACTAAACAAGAATGTTCAGCTCTCCTCGCCACAACTTCAGCACTTTGTTGTTCATCACCTTGGACACCTAGTGTCAATGTCCATTCCTCGCCACAAGATGTTATTGCAATAAAGAGGGAGACTTATGTGAGCCAATCGCCGAAGAAAGTGATTCCGACTATGGGTTTCTGTTGGATCCAGCAGATACATGTTCTCCTACTGAATTTTAATCTGTGCTGTTGAACCACTAGATGTTTAGATAAGGCTCCAAATTTTCCAAACATCCCTTTAAGCTTTACCAAACTGAAGTCCTTTTGGCTCCATGAGGCACATATTCTCCTACTAGAATGAGTACAATGTTCTAATTTTTGCAGATGGAGGAGCGAATTCGTAGTACATATGTCTCTCGTGTGGATGATCTTGAAAACGTCCATGCTGACAATGTCCGGTGGAATCCATACACTCCTGATAGAATTTTGAAACGTGTGCCCAATGGCATCTCATCACTGTGCACAGAGCATTATATGGTGAATCTAGTGATGCGCCAATTTGGCAAGCGTCAAGAATATTTTCCAGAAGTTGTTTCTTGGGTCCCCTCTGAAATCCAGAAGTAATTATGTTCTGTCTAACTTATGTCATATTTTTTTACTGAATATCATAATCAGCAAATTAATGTTTGATCTACTAGGTTCACACGACAGGGTCATAAAAGCCGTAAAACCCTTGAAAAAATGGTACAAGATGTACAGAAGTGGGTGGAGGATTGGGACACTGCTTCTGAGGACACTGTTGATGATACTGGACCACACTCCAAAGAGGCTTTCGAGGAGTACCTCTCCTTGCGCTCGAAATCGAAACCTAATCATACAAGGCTGCTTCCGAGTCCAGTACCGTTTTTGAGGAGTCCCGATGCCAATGACTGCAACATCATGCGCCCCTACGGAGTACAAGCAAAAGCGGTAAGCCTAGTCAACTAGTAAATTCACTGGTAAATTGACTTTTTTTATATAATTCATGGCATCTTTTGGCAGACCGATGTTCTCAGCAAGATCGCGTCACATTCTCTATATTACAGCAAGAACTGTACAGATATGGAACATAAGATTGTCTACGAGTACATAAGTAAGATATCCATGGACGGCTTGATCGCGGCAACTGGCTCGGAAACATGTCCTGAACCAGCACCAATCCCCGAGCCAACAGAACCAGCACCAGTCCCTGAGCCAACATCAGCAATAGGTATTCTTTTAATGATCTGTTACTAGCAAATTTACTAGTAAAATGCGAGTAAAATGATCACCACAAGTGTTGATGTAAACATTGTAGATGAAGCACAAACCCTGGCCACAAATCAGGAACCAATCCCAGACATGGATCAGGAGGAACAAGGTCAGTTTGCAAACTAGCTGTAGAATCGAATCCACCTCGAAATATACCCCGTCTTGCTCAATTTTAATGCGAGCAAAATGATCACATGGTAGATGGAGCAGCAATCCCCACCACGAGTCAGGCGGAACAAGGTCAGTTCACAAGCCCTGAAAATGGTTGGGAACAAACACCGAATCCACCTCAAAATATACCCTGCCTAGCCCTGCAAATGGTCGCAGAAGCTTCTTTAGCTGTAGATGTATTCTCTTAATGATCTGTTATTAGCAAATTTACTTAGCTGCTGTGAAAATCCTGTTTATCCGTAGTACCCTGTCATGTACCATTATGAAGATATATTCTCTTAATGATCTGTTACTAGCAAATTTACTTAGCTGCTGTGAAAACATTGCAGATCAAGCACCGATCTTGGGCACAAATCTGGAGGAAGGTCAGTTTGCAAACTAGCAGTAGATAGCCCCGCAAATGGTCTGGAACTGTAGATGTACAATCTAACGATTAGATATTTTGTCTGTTGTTTTCTAGGTCATGGGAGACGTGGTAGGGGGAAACGTGGTAGGCAACCTGTCGGTAAGTAATTTAGGCCAGATACCGAATCCACCTCAGAATTTATCCTGTCTGGTCCTGCTAATGGTTGTAGAAGCTTCTTTACATGTTTTATTACCATGTCAAGAACCATTCCGTAGATGTACAATCTAACGATTAGATGTTTTGTCTGTTATTTTCTAGGTGATCTGAGGAGAAGTTCTAGGCTAGCGGACCAAAGCAAGTGAAGGGAAGTCGCTTTAGATACAACTGACTCTGTGACCTTGTTGATGCATCATAGGTGTAAATAAATGGTAGTATTTCTTAAGTACTGTGCGACTGGTCTGTGTGTGTTTTCACAGTCATGTCGAAGAAACAGGAGGGCTTTATGCTGACATATTAATGCTGAATGTGCTACTGCCAATGATACGTGTACCAACTAACATATGAAGCGTGATGAGGATATTTATGCTGACATATCCATCCACTAGCTGATATTTATGCTGACATATCCTTCCACTAGCTGATATTTATGCTGACATATCCATCCACTAGCTGAACACAATGTCATGATAGTAAGAAAAAAAATGTAAATCTTGTTGTTTGTGTTTGTTGTCATCATGTTCAGAATTACAATATGAAGGGTGATGAGGATGGTTTGTGCGTGTTTTTGGAGAGCGGGCGAAGGGGAAATAATCAAAATTGAATTCGTGAATGAAGATCAACTTCCATTGAATCCGTAGGTTCTAAAATTCATTGACCCGGGGTTCCACCTGGGGGTTTGCCGCAGCGCGCTGGGCCCCCGGGATTTGCTCAGGGGCATTTAAGCCCCGCGAGGAAGTACCCTTCTTCCCAAGACCCTTGAGGCTCTGCCTGGGGTTTAGCTCACCTGCTACCTGTGAAAATACTTTCTCGAAGAAACGGTAACTCTCCCTTCCAGGAGTTGCTGTTTGTACCTTACTCGCTGTTCACATTTAACACTCTGCGAGCGTATTCCGGACTTGGTGTTTGACGAGATTTTGTACAAAATCTCTTAAGTGGTCAAGTGCATGTTCGTGTACAAACTAGCAGGCTGCATAGACATTCACATATGCGCTTGGTAAAAATAGAGAACAATAACACTAACACAAGTATATCAGCCTTTGGCCCTGTACGTGCATGCATCTAGCATTTACATGCGGCCGGTGGAAACACTTCCACGCGAGGGGCAATCCACATGCTTTCATGGCCATGCAAAGGCGCCCAGGCTGCGGGGAGCGAGCGTACACCCTCGTATGTATATGTACGCGCGACCGGCCGCGTATACGTGGAGCCCAGACGCGTACTCGACACGAACGGCGGTTGGGCTGGAAGTTTCCAGAGCCACGCCGGGTCAATAGCCGCGCCCGAGGAGGCCTGGCGTCGTACGTCGGTTCGGCGGATCGAGCAAACGTGCTTATCGTCTCCTTTGGATATAGGATCGACGATATCAGACGCGCCCTTATCTCGGACGCGCTTCGGAAGAACTGACCTATCACGGCCTATATAAACAGACCACGCCACACGGCAAAGGGGGCGGCTCTCTCTACGACTTGGAGGACGTCCGCGCGGCTGCGCATCGGCGGCGGCCAGCACATGGAGGCGCCTTCTCACTAATGCTCGCCGGGGACAATGGCGAGTTCGCCGAAGCCGGCCGTCCGCACGGCACCAGCAGATGGAGGCGCCACCATCGCATGAAGGCTGCCGACGAACTCGACCCCGAGCATGCCGACTTCTGGAGGAGGCCGCATCCACGGAGCCCGCGTCGCTGGAGCAACAAGTCGCCGCAGACGTCCGGACTGAAGCTCGCCGCCGGCTGCGTCGCTGCCCGCCTGTATCTACCGCTGGCAGCGCTGTTGATCTCCTGCGCCCCTCCTGCAACAAGTCCACGCCGCCGGACGCAAAGCTGCTGCCGTCCGACGCCGCCGGACCACGCCACCGGCAATCAAGCGCCTGCACCATCCAACGCTGCCTTCACCACCACGATGATCAACAACTCCTCTGCACCATCCAACGCTGCCTTCACCACCACGATGATCAACAACTCCTCTGCACCATCCCAACGCTGCCTTCACCACCACGATGATCAACAACTCCTCCATGGGTGAGCAGCTTTGTTAATCTTGTTTTCTCTTGCCACTTCCTCGATGGAGATGCATGCGTGAAGGAACTGGAGATCGCGATCCGAGTCTCCGCAGAGCAGTAGCGCCGGATGGGTCGCCGTCAAGTAGCTGCGCCGGGCCGTAGCCGCTGGCCTGTCGTCGGCACCGGCAGCGCCACGACGAGGACGCCGAGGTGCCATGTACGTCCGCCACGAGCGCGCCGAGATGCCATGTACGTGCGCCGCTTGTATGGCTGTGCTCGCAGGAGACGACGTGAGCAAGCTGTGTGTGCATGGGCCTGTACAGGCTGGCTACTCTCCCTGCTGCCACTCTCAAGGCCAATACGAGAGGGCATCTACAGAACCATATGCATGGCCTAGCTTGCATAGCCATGCGTGATCTACAGAAGCGAGAGGTGCCACGCTATGTTGACGGCTGTGTTCAACACTATTAATTTTAACTTCACCGATGACGATGACACTGCCGTCTACGTCCGATCCAGTCCAGCTACACCAACCTCTGCGCCGTTCGACACCGACGAGGCGGACGATGCGGGGTACACCAGCTCATGGACACCGACGGGGCTATGGATGACGCCGACACGCCCACTTCTACACCAAAACTATCGCATGCAAGGAGAAGTGAAGTGAAGATCGAAGACGACGACGACGACGGTGGCTTTAATCGGAGGTGCCTCAACAAGCTAGACTTGCGAGGGTAATTAACCAGGAGCCTTCCGAGGCCCCGGGGACAAGTAGACACATCGTCCAAGTCAGATCGCCGCCATCGGCAGATCACGGATCGCATCCTAAGGAGACTTGTATTTATTTGACATTTATGATGATTAATAAAATACATATTCCCTATCTCTTGTTGTTTTATTTATTTTGTCTACTTCAGTAAACTGGCATGCCCGTACAATTTTATTTTTTCCGCGTCCAAACACTTGGCTCGAACGACCAACGGCAGCTTTGGCTGTTGCTGCAGTCCTCCTGTGCGCAGACCGGCCGTTACGGCCATGGGGCCGACTCCAGCGATTCAGTCATCACGGGACCCGAACCTCAGCAGCACGCGCCGCGGTCCAGCGGCCGAGAGCGCGCCTCCCCCGAAGTTACCCCTCCAGAGGTTCCTGGGGGGACATCCACCCATGGAGGACCCTGCAGGCGCCGGGATTGCGGACCTGATCTCCGCCCCTGTGGTGGAGCTTGCCAATCCTCCCGTATCTGGATCCGAGGACAGCGAGTCCCGGGGGCACGCGTCTTCGGGTCCCAGTGCTGGCGTGGAGCCCGCCCCATGGAACGTGGTTCCGACGGCTGCTCCTCCTCCTTCAAGCGCAGCCGTCCCCACCGAAGCAGTTGCTGGGGCGCCCCCAGCTCCTACTTCCCGCTCACGTGGCCTGTTTTGCCCCTTATTGGCACGTTCGTCTGAGGCGCAGGGCCCCGACGAGGTCCCACTACCTCCAGGTCCACAATGCGCTTTGCAAGGTCTGTCATCTGGGCAAACGCAGCGTGCTCGATCTCCTTCGGGGGTCCCGCGACCACAGGCTCCAGGGGGATCTCGGGTGCAGATGGAGGCCGGCAAGGATGAACTTGGCCACCGCCAGCGCAAAGGCATTACCCTCATCATGGAACTGTTTGTGAATGCTGGCTGCCAGCTTCTCCATCTGTCCCAGGAGCCCCTCGAATGAAGTCAGGATCTGTGGTAGCTCCTGGCACTCCATCCTGGGGAGGGCAGAGAGCCCGGGGAGATTGACGTCCTTGAGGGCAGCGTTCAGCCGGTACATCAGGCGACGTGCGACCTGGGTGTAGTGCATGCGCTCTTTTGACAGGGCAGTGTCGAACGCAGCAATGGGATCCAGTAGAGGGTGGCTGGCGCACACATGTTGCCTCGCCTCCTCCAGCACCTTCTCCTTGAGCTCCACGTCCCGGACCTACCTGGCGATGTCCTGTTCTTGGCGCTCCGCTGCCTTCTCGCGCCTCTCCAAGCCACGGGCGATGCCGGCCAGCCGATCCTCCTCCTTGCGCAGCTCTTGCCATTTTGCCGCAGGTGCGCGGCGGTTGGTGCTGGCTTTCTCCTTCTCTGCCTCCTTCTCCTCCGCCAGGGCCTGGACGCGCTACGCAGGATTCCGGAGCGCCTCCAGGGCACCTGCCCGGTGCTCCTCCAGTTGCGCCACTTGCAGCTCGCGAGTTTCCAGCCTAGCGGCGTCGAGCTCCAGATCGTGCTGCCGGAGCTCCAGGTCATCGGCTTCGCGTTGCCGACGGGCCTCCCACGAGCGGCGGTCCGCGTGCATAGCCTCCTCCCTAAGTCGAAGCCACTCCGCCAGGGCGTCCAGCTCCTGGGCGCGCTTCTGGAGCTTCTCCCGCTCGGCCTCGAGTGCTTGCTGGCCCTCCACCAGGGCACGCTCGCGTCGAGACAGGTCTGCCACAGCTACGCTACCTCGATACATCAGTTCACCCCACTACTGGAGGCGCTCCCGCTCGTCGCACATCTGCCCCCACTCCTGCCTGATGCCGGAGAGCAGGTCGGGCAGTACCCCGACGGTGATCCGGACCAGGCCTTCCAGGGGGAGTGGACCCCAGTCCCCAACCTTCGGTGTCTTCTTCTCCAGCACTCAGCCCAAGTTGGGGACGTGGTGGAACCCGAGGGGCAGGAGCAGTGTTCGCCGCAGCTACGTCGGCCGGACGCGGGGAAGAGGGATCAACGCTGGTAGAAGAAGCACCCGCGGACATGGCAGCCTCTGCGGCTGCTAGAGCTGGCCCCCCTTGTTCCTGGGTGCCAGAGCCACCGGCCCCGGGCACTGGTGTGCTCATGACTGTGTCAGCAGAACCATCGGCCTGTTCTTTGGCCTCGGCCCCCGCCGGAGCCCCACCGACGGTGGATTTCAAAAGCTCCTTGGAGGGTGGCGCTTCTGCGGAGGCGCTCCCGTGTGCCATGCTACCCGCGAGGTGGTCAGCTGCTGGTTCCAGTACCAGACCCTCTGTAGGGACGGTGTCGGCGGGCGTGGCAGTCGCCTTTGCCGCATTTGCCGCAGGAGGACTACAACAACGAACATTACAACATAGTAAGTGATAAGAAAATAAACCGCAATAAATGGGCGAGCTTTTGCGCGGAGTACTCACTAGGAACGCAACCATTTGACCTTAAGCGTAGCATCCGCCGGCACCTCGGACGCCATGCGCTTTCGGGTGGCACCCCAGGTCTCGGGTGCGCCACCCGGCGGATCCGCCGTCTTTGCTCGGGCCGGCGGCGTGTCCTGGGCAGGGGCCCGTGGCATGGCAACTCGCCAACCCAGCAGCCATCGCTGCTCAGCAGCCCTGCCCCATGCGCTCTGGAGTCGCGACTCCTGCACAATGGCTCAACGCCGGGGGGAAGCCTGGCCCGGGAGAGGTTGTCAGCCCCAACAAGGGTCATCAGCGTGATCATCAGTTGCTCCTCAGATTAATTCTTTTTGTTATGTTATTTTTAGGATAGCATGGCACCTGAAAACAACAGTCAAGGCTGTCCCTTCTGCATGGACGTCAGCAGACGTGCGCGCTTTGCGCGTTCGACAGCAAGGCCGCGTCTGGGGATAGCTGCGACGGCAGCGGTACGACTGGGGGCGTCTAGCATATCACCCCGTGTATACGACGTCGCCGCCGGCAGGCAGCACCTGAGTGCGCAGAGAGGCAGACGGAATGTGTCGCCCGTGCATCCCGCTCTTGCAAGCGACGAGGACATCCCGCATAGCCCGAGCGATCCAGCCAATTTCGGATGCCAAACGCCAGAACCCAGGAGGCTGACGGACGCGCCCGTAAGACCATGGTCACCGGTGAGTAAAAATGGACGTGGAAAACACTATTTGCGCAGTGTATATAGAGTGAAAAAATTATAATTGCATACTGTATACAGTACAAATGCATGTTCTGATGACCATGGTCTAACCGGAACAGAAATGGTCCATGGACGACATACGGGAGACTCGGTCTCGTCTAGCGTACAGTTGTATCCACAGAGACCAGCAAGGGCACATTCCTGACGGCGAGGTTCCGGCGGCCCAAGACCTGACACCTCGGCACCGGATATTACAACGTTGACGCCGGTCTACCGAAGTTGATACAACCAACACTACGGCCGTGACACTTCAGACGTACGCGCGCGTGAGACGCCCAGAGAGCTCTCTAGTCCAAGTGCTCTCCAACACGGCCCCATGCGCCTCGACGTCGAGCCCACGTCCACCGGCGGCAAAGAGGATTCGCTGCTACCTGCAGAGATGCGGACTCGGCTCGCTGTGGCGCACCGTTGACTGCAGCAACATCGAGCCGGATGTAAACTCCAGTGCATCCTAGCGTACGCATGCTGCATGCTGCATGCAGGCCATACGTCTACTGTACATGCGCATGCTCGCACAACTACGAGCAGGATGGAGGTCCGGCCCCTTACATATACGTCCATGCACAAGCAAAACAAGAAAATCTCTTGGGTGCGTGCAACCTGCATGTGCCCATCCATACATAAACATGCTCACGTACGTGCATGAATATGAACTGCAACATCGGTGACAAGCAGGAATATATGCACCGCGGGTGAGCGGCAGCAGCGGCACCGACGTACCACCTGCGCCGCATTTCCATCAACGCCGGCGCTAACAGCATGGGAAATTGGGAATTGCCATGGCGAGGGACGACGACAGCGACGCACTTCACGATAGACCATTTCATCGGCCGTCGGGCGCTGATCATATGGCCCCGTACGCGTACACAATGCGGCCGCCCTCAGTCCCTAATGGGCGGCAAGCTTGCATTGCATGCCCAGTCGAGGACCCACACGTGCATACTGCATACTATCACAAAAACCAAGCTGGATACTCAGCTTGCATGTGAACCACGATGATCTCCCAGCGCCTTCTACAACAACACTAGGGCCAACGGCTTGTCCCCTAATGATCAACCTCGCCGACGACTTTTCGGCATCTTCTCCATAAACGCTGGGGGTATCGGTTCGTCCCGCTATTGACCGTCCTCGCCGATGGTTTCCCAGCGTCCTCTCCCAACCTTTGGGCATGCATCTACCACAACCATGGCATTCTGGTGTTTATGGGCAACAGTGCGCCTCTTCAAGCACCAGCACCATTGATGGCCATTACAATCACTACTGCAATAAGTTGCAACAGGAACAGCTCTAGACACCCCTATAGGAACGGTTTTGACAAGTGTTTCCGCTCGTAGGTTCCTATAGTAGAACATGCAGTAGGAGCGGGCCTGAACCGCTCCTGCAGTGGTAACAGCAGGAGTGGGCCACGATTGCACCGCTCCTGGCCGTGATTGCACCGCTCCTGCAGTGGTAACAGTAGGAGCGGTCGACGATTTCACCGCTCCTGCTGTTAGCCACATTAGGAGCGGGCCGTGATTGCTCCATCCTTGGCCAGTTGTACATCCAAACACGTGCCATCTAGAATATATAAGAACCAGGTAATAAGAATGTACAGCGTATAAATAATGAGGATCTGGTTGATGGTATATTGTACATTATTATTTATGATAGAAATTGATGTGGTATATTATCATGAATATTGAATATTCTACGACCTAAAATATATTTATGACGGAAATTAATGAGGTATTATCATGAATATATGAACATTTACACTATAAAATTAAATAATATACCATCCTTTACCTAGGGTTTCACACTACATCTAGATCTAGATCTAAAAGAGAAGAGATCCACTAATAAAGACCAATACAACACCTAGAGTAACCCCAATTGCTAATCCTAATTTGAGAAAACCCTAAAATAGTGCATTACCACTTAGATTATGTGGTCCCTAAAGTATTAAATACTCATTGATGATGAGAGGAGAGAGAATGACATTAAATCCTAGCTATTTTAGCACCTAATGATTTGAAGATACTCAAATTAGATGCATAGATTGAGAAGGGCTTACCTTATGGAGCTTCTAACTTCCAAGAAATAAAAGAAAAAAAGGCTCCCCTCCTATTTTTCAATTTTTGGCCGCCATTTGCTTCTAACAATGAAGCTCCTCCACAAGCATACTGTAGCCCGAGGAAGAACAAAGGCTATATATGGGCGGAGAAACAGCAGGAGCGGGCCACCTTACCACCCGCTCCTGCTGTTACCGCTCCTGCTGTAGGGAGCACAGCAGGAGCGGGTGGTAAGGTGGCCCGCTCCTGCTGAATGAGCTCTGCAGGAGCGGTGCACCTTACCAACCGCTCCTGCTATTTATAGGAGCGGTTGGTAAGGTGCACCGCTCCTGCTATTGTTGCAGCAGAAGCGGGGCACCACGTGGGATCCACCCTGGGCACAGCAAGAACGACTCTAAATTGGAGCCGTTCCTAGTGCTATTTGGGTGGTGTTCCCGTAGCGGACTTTTGTAGTAGTGAACATCGCCTCCTACATCGCCAGTATGCGAACTCAATTAAAAGGAAGTTTGTTTAAAAATAATTTATTTTGCATAAAACTATTTGTCTGGTGGTTTGGTCGGTGTGCATCATTCATTGCACTACTCAGTCACGTCACCTATCCCTTTACAAAACAAAAAATGGCTACCCATTCCAAGTGTTCAGCTGTAGTACAAGGTTCGACTGCCTCAAGACTTGGTCTAGAAGGAGCTATGGCATTTACTTGCCTGGTGGCGCTCACGATAGATGTCCTCTTTCACACAAGCACAAACGCCTGTAAAGCTCGTTCTGCCGGCGGCTGTGGGAAGACGACTTGAGTTACTCCTTAGCGGTGAGATGACCATGTTTCTTGCGCTTTCTAGAAATAGAGCGACACTCTTTGGCGAAGACTATAGGAGAAGAGCAAGAAAGGGCTACCAGATGCAACAAAAGCTTCATTAAGTGTGCAGCCTCTTGCCACCCCGAGGAGTGATAACAAGGGCCAAAGAAAAAAAATCAATGCCTGTGAGGATTCTCTAGCTACACAAAGGTGAACGGCTATCCTCCAAATTCCATAGAAGCTAGACAAAAATCAAGCATCAAATAGTCAAGAAAAGCTGGTCTCTAAAGAAAATGACCTAGCTCAAATAATCCAAGCTCTCAAGTTCAAAGGATCTCCAAAGAAGATGATCCCAAGTCAAGTATAGAGCAAGTTTAAAGCCAAGCAGAAGGCGGAAGGTAGCTGTTCCCCATCCAGGACAAAAGTAATGGCAATCCATGAGCCGTTCCATCCCAAAACCGTCCTCATTAATTCAGCCACACCTACGCTCCTATGTTGGCGAGCACAAGCCTAGCTGTGGTGTTACTCAAAGCGAAGGAGACTCAAGTTAAAATTTCCATCGCTCACAGTTGAGCAGCGGAAGCAGTGTCGTCCAAACACATATCTCTCATGACAGAAGTTGTTGATCCACCATCACTATGGTTATTCAGTGATGCCCGATGGCTAAGGCATTTGGCAGTCCTATCTGAAACCGCTCGTACAGCTAATGCTAGATTGGAAAGCCAACATTAAAAAAATCAAACAAGTCAGGTTCTTCTCAATTACATCGCTTGTTTTTCACATGCTTGCTCCTTTGTCTATTCTAACATATGTGTTTAGACGAAATGGCTTTTGTTTATATAGCATTGCAGGATCTTTCGCCTCACTACCATGGGAGCAGTGCGATGCGCCACCGCGGAGAGTGTCAAGCTGTGAAACCCTCCGATCTAGTCGGTTGGCACCACGACAGCTTGGTGGTCGCGACTTGATTGATAAAACCACTGGCAATGTAGGATCTTTCGCTTTGCTGTTATGGAAGCAGTGCGATGCGCCACCACGGAGAGCGTCAAGCTGTGAAACCCTTCGATCTGATCGGCTGGCACCACCGCAGCTGGGTGGTTGCGACTTGATCGATAAAACTTCTTCGCCAAGCGATATGGTCTTTTCATTGTGAAGCGAAAGTATTCCGAGTGTCTTGTGGCTGACGCCACTATGGCCGCACAAGATCACTTGTCAAGAGCCATCAATCAATGCCACGTATCCACGCCGAGCTACGGGAGACCAATGGCATGGCTGCAGCTGGAGCCCTGGCGAGCGTGGATGAACCCATGTCTTGACTTTGACTATGCTGGCCCCCGCGGACCGCTGGTCTGCGGCGAATGGTGCCCATCTCATGCTCAACGGTGACTCAAAAACTACGGCTCCCATGGGTGCATGTGGCCGTGGCAGCAATGAGCATGCAACTGAATGGTGGTGATGAGCATGCATCTGAAAGCAGTCAGTCAGTTGCAGTCTGTAACATGCTTTTAGCTTATCTATAGCGTGCCACACGGGCTTGTGGACTTGCAGTAAGAGGTCATATGCCCATTCGTCTGAATCCAAAAAGTAAAATACATGTACAAGTAATACCTCATTCATAACTCATAAAGTTCACGGGACTATAAAAAGGCAGCACTTAGTTAGTGCGCCCAGCCAGTTAAGTCACAAATGGAAGTCGAGTCCAAATTAGCTACGCATTTGAACTCTACTTGGTGGGGGGCATTTGTTTGACGTGATTTTGTGCAATATTTGGCAAAAATAGAGAACAATTGTCTAAGTAAAAGGGACATGATATACTTGGCCCTGTACGTACTGTCATGCATGTATCTGTATGGAAGTCGGCCGAGGTAGAGAGTACGTGATGAATGAGGCACATGCATACACGCATGGGCTCTAATTCAAGCGACGGCAACAAGCAAATCTGCACCAAAAGTGTATGTTCGTCCACGCACCGATTCCTGCTGCACACTTCGGCACACGCAAGGAGGCCCATCGCTCAGTGTCCAGGTGCTATACGTCGGCAGCCTCCACGGATCACGCAGGACGTTCTCATCGCATCCCATCGGATATGATCGACCGCAACAATCACGGGTGCTTATCCCAAACAACGCAGATCGGACGAACCGACTTGGCGTCGCCAGCACCGACCTTACGCGCCTATATAAGCAGAGGCCACCCCACGGCAGAAGGGGACCCGGGGACGACTTGGAGGACGCCCGGGCGGCTGCGCGTCGGCGGCGGCCTGCACATGGAGGCGCCTCCTCATCAACGATCGCCGGTGATGACGGCGAGCTCACCGTAGCAGCGGCTCCGAGCTGCCGCACGGCACCAGCAGGCGGAGGCACCTCCATCACACAGATGCCGCCGACGAACTCGACCCCGAGCATACCCACTTCAAGATTGGATTCATCGACGACCGAACGAAGGCCACGAGAGGGGAGCCCCCCGCCGGCACCAACTGGCGGATCGCCGTCCAGGAGCAAACCGCCGCGGCGCGCATCTGTGGCATGAAGAACACCCTGATGATGCGAGGCTGGAGGCAGGGACGAGCATCACACGCGGCTGCACACGCATCGCCTCACCGGCGTGCGGGAGCTCGCGACGGCCGACGCGCATCAGCACCTGACTGGAAGGACCAAGGAGCCGTTGGCGACGATCACCTGTACCGCATCTACACCAGGCAGAGAACACCGCTGCCGCGTGCCGAGGGGAACGCATCTACGACTCTGCGCACGTCCGTCGTCCAGCTCGCCCCATGCCGACCGGCCAGGGAGTTCCCGCCAGGCGTCTACATCGTCCAACTCAGTCCAGCTACACCAACCTCAGCATGTTGATCTACTACTATCACGACAATCTTCGTGCACCGTTTGACACCGACGAGGCGGACGATGCGGGGCTACACAGGCTCATGGACACCGACGAGGCCATGGATGACGCCGGACCGGAGACAATGACCATAGCAGCTTAATCGGAGGTGTCTCTGCAAGTTAAACTTGCGAGGGTAATTAACCGGAAGCTTTTCGAGGCCTCGGGAACCAGCGAACTATACATCGCTTGAGTCAGATCTGCCCAATGGCAGGCTCTAGAGCGCACTTGTACAATGGGAACATGTATTTGTATATTTCGATAATAAGAATAAAATATTGTTCCCTATCTGTCTTTGTTTATTTTGTCTATTTCGGTAGACTAGCACGCTCGCGCATTTTATTTTATGTCAGCAGAGAGATTTTCGGTGATTTTTCTCTCCAAACACATGCACACATCTTTCGGAAAGGATCCAATTACAAAGAAGCCGGCAAAACCCCCCACGTTGGGGTGGAAATGAGGCACCTTTTCCGTGGAAAAGAAAATCTATCTGGTTTAATTTATCATATTGGATGGATCTACAACTTAGGCATAATTTCTCTGTTATGCACATTGAGGGAAAATGCATGTGATAACATCATCAATACACTTTTGGACATTGATGGTAAATCTAAGGATAATTTAAATGCTCGCTTGGATATAAAGAATTTTGGTATTAGACATGATCTTCACTCCGTCAATGTTGACGATAGATTCTACGTGCCCCTAGCATTATATTCAATGAGTCCAGATGAGAAGAAGTTGTTTTGCCAAGTATTGAAGGGTGTGAGATTTCTAGATGGTATTGCATCAAATATACACAATAATGTGCATGTTTCAGAGATGAAATTAATTGGACTAAAGAGCCACAACAACCATGTTTTGCTGCAGCAATTACTTCCACTAGCTGTACGAATGATATTGGCAACACGAGTAACTGCAACACTAATTCGTGTGAGCAATTTCTTTAAGCAAATATACTCACCTACTATTCGAGTAAGTGATGTGCAGAAACTAGAGGTTGATGTCTTCATTTTCTACAGAATGAACTTAAAGATGCTGTGATATTTTCTACAGAATGAACTTAAAGATGCTGTGAGATATCGTCCTGAACTAACAGATAAGAGTATAGGGGAAGGTGATGTTTTTTCTCATGTTTGTGGGCCAGAGAAGAATGGATATGTTCGTGTTGTTGGCTTGGGACCAACACCTGCTGAGTTGGACATGCCTGGGTCCAAAAGGTGCACCTCAACGAGGCTGCAAATGGAAATTGAAGTGCGTCGATATTCTGATAATAAAGTGGAGGCTTTAGAAAGCCGGTTGAACGATATGCAACAGCAACTGGAGAAGTTACTTCAGCTCCAACAAAGTGGTTACAGCACTCCAAATGGATCGAATAATACCCCTCAAGTGGTAATTAATCATTCTGTTGTTATTATTTCATTTGAGTGCAGTAATTGTTCCATAGTTGTCTCTTTTTCATTAGAACTTGCAGAGTTATCCTAGTCTTGAGGAAGAACTAGAGAACCATGACAATGATAATGTGTCACATACTGAGGATGAAATAGAAAACTTGGCGCATATGAGTGATGATGAAAACATGATCATGGCTGGCAGGCATACAATTGTCTTTCCAGAGGAAGAACAACACGAACAGGTAAATGCTAAACCCATAATATATTGATATTATGTCCAGAACACACTTGCTACCTTGTGCTAAAGTTCATTGCTTTATGGTGGAAGAGATGTGATACTGTATAATGTTGTGAGACCATATAATCTTCCTGTTGCTAAGGGAACTGTTCAAACAACAAACCCATTATCTGTTCTGTTCAAACAACAAACCCATTATCTGTTGTTGGTGGTACTCCTCTTAGCATTCAATACTGTGAGGTAGTTGTCGATCATGTTTTTATGAGGGATGCCATTCTACCTTGCCCATATAGAGCATTAAAGACCGTTGGAGATGCACGTGGAAAATGCATCGCATGGCCACATGACAGAGTAATGCCTTATTAGCTAAAATCCATATTACTAAGATATTTATGCTCTATTAGTTGCAATAACTTACTAACTTGATACGGATCAAGGATGACAAAAAGACTTCAAAGCCATCAAAAGACCCAAGTCTTGGTATAATTACTAAATTGGCTGTCTAAAGCGCATTGACATCTCCAATTGTGTTTCAGATTACTTCGCTGTTTCTAAAATTTAAATTCATCTCCTTGATAGGTACTTAAGTACCAAATATATTCTAAGTTCTATGGATTGGCTTATCTTTTGAGAAGTGTCCATGTGATCACAGGTATAATATATGTTCATAGGTACCAGCTAGATTTGAACTTTCTACTCTGAATCTCTGATGATAATATTTGACACTAATCTAAATGTCCTTGCTTCTTGCTGATATACCACTGTATTATTATTGGAACTGATAGGTGTGAAAAATAGAAATATCAAATGGTGATAGTAGCTAATGTTGCTATGATATATTTGTTCATTCAATTTGTTAGTATCTTTCATATAAATTGTGATCTAACTTGCAAACTGCAAACATGGACTAAGTAAAAATGTATTTTAGTTCACCATCTTATCAGCCGTGCCGTCGTTCTCTTGAAAAATGACACTTTACTATTTTCTCCATTAAAAACAATTCAAACATGGACTTGACTTTATGTCTAGTAGTAGTACATAATAGATAATACTATTTTTCTCTTGTTTGTGTGCTGATTATCTTTTTTCTTGATCATGATAGGTGCACATGCAACTTATTGGAGTATCAGTCTTTTGGCAGCAAGTAGTGTTACAATCTTTTGGAATGACCTTAGTGACGTGTGTAAGGTTAGAACTACTAACTAGAAGAGAAAAGGATATACATCCTCTCCGTGGGTCATGTATGGCATTATTTACGAGGCTGAAACTCAGACTTGTGATAGTCCTTGTTACTATTCATGTTTATTTTAGACATGTATACTTTTGTTAGAGGACCCTAAGTTATTTATGGAACGATGCAATGATGGATATTTTTCTTCTAGTTCAACAATTTGCATGATGGAATGTCTACTTGAATTGTGATTATGTATATGAGTATATGTGTAACATTACATCAACGTATTATGCATATATATATATATATATATAGGTATATATATATATATGTATGTATGTGTGTGTGCACTGCTACACCCTAGTCAATGGGGAAAATAGGGTTAGCCAACATATTGATTGTTGGAAAATCACTTAACCGTTGGCAAAAAGTTGTACTGTGGGGGAAAAATGAATAGTGGGGAAATATCAGAACTATTGGCAAAGGTGAGCTCTTTCCCCACACTTTATGTATTGCCAAATGTTTTTACTACGGGCAAAACCTATGCCGACGGCATCTCTCGCCACAGTTCATTTAGTGTGGGCAAAACTTTTGCCCGGCCCACAGTTTCTATGTCTACGCAGGTACCTTTCGCCCACATTTTCATGCGTTGTCAAAAGCTGGTCATGGTGTAGTGTATTGTTAAATATAAGGTAACCAGCTATTTAAGGCCTTGTTTATTTCTAGCTTAGTTGGAGTGGATTATATATATGAGCTAGCTTATAATAAGCTATAGCGTAAACATCTCCAAATTCTTTAGATAGTGTTATAGATTGGTTAGGAATAAGCTAAAATAAATTCGTTTAGAGTAGCTTATAGATTATATTATGATAATCTAAGGTGTATAGATTAAATAAGTTATACTTTAAGCTTTTTTTAGATAATGGAAAATATCCAGCTTCAGACCTCATGAAGAGGCATCAGACCAAAATTATTACAACCACACCACATGAGAAAAGAGGATAAAACTTAACAACCAATCCGAAAAACATAAGGCCATCCATGGGAGGCAGAATAGCTTAAAGCTGCCTACTCTAGAGACTTGCAAGCTTGCACCATAACATCTCTCTCGTCATCAGTGCACTGCAACTGAGCCCAAAGTCAAATCCAGTGTGTCCTCCTGATTAGTACCTGCAAATATGATTTTGGTTTGCAGTTGTTAAAAATAACCTCGTTTCTAGTGAGCCAAATTGACCAACAAAATGCAACAGCTCCAGTTAGAAAGGGTTGAACCATTTGTTTCCCTCCTTGTTTGGACCATACATTAAGCAAGTGTCCAAGACTTTTATGGGGAGTGAGATCGAAAATACAGTGAACAGCACGCCAGCGAAATTTAGCATAATGACGTTCAAAGAAAAGGTGTTGGATAGTTTCTTGCTTACTACAAAATTCACAATTCTTTCTACCCTTCCACTTTTTTTTAGCTAAGTTATCCTTTATCAAGATGACTCTTCTCTTAGAAAGCCAAAGGAAGATCTTAACTTTCAAAGGAATTTTCAAATGCCAAATTTCTTGCGAAACTTTTAACCCATTGCTAACAAGATGTTTGTACATTGAACTGACTGAGAAATGGCCTTTATTGTGCAAACCCCACACAAATTGATCTTACCCTCTTGTAGATTAACAGAAGCAATACGTGCAACCAAGTTATGCCACTCATTAAACTTATTCCCTATTAGTGCCCTTATAATGGAGACATTATAGGGATTCGTTCTGAGTACTTCCTCTACTGTTGCATGTTTTCTTCTAACAATTGTAAACAGGTTTGGGTAAATGTCCTTGAGAGCTTGGTTATCTAACCAAATGTCTTCCCAAAACCTAATCTGGTTCCCACTAACTAGCTTAAACTGTCCTAGGCTAAGGAAATGGTTCTTTACTCCCATTAGACTTTTCCAAAAGTGTGAGTCCCTTGGCTTTTTTTCTGTTTGGCTCAAAGAATTTCCTTTCAAATATTTATTCCATAAAAGATCTTGCCAAATTCCATCTTCATTACAAAGTTTAAAGAGCCATTTACATAGGAGGCATTTATTTTGGATATCAAGGTTTTGAACTCCCAAACCACCTTGTTCCTTAGGTTGGCATAAAATGGGCCAACTTATCAGCCTATATTTCTTTTTGTGATTGTCATACTGCCAAAAGAAGCGAGATCTAAAGTATTCTACTTTTTCAAGACACCTCTTGGTATTTCAAAAAAAGAAAGCATAAACATCGGTAGACTCGAAAGCACCGAGTTTAACAAAACTAATCTCCCGCCAAAAGAAAGCATCTTTCCTTTCCAATTGCTCAACTTCCTTTCGATTCTCTCTTCTATCATCTACCAGTCTTTGTTACTTAGCTTTCTAAAGTGCATAGGGATCCCTAGATAGCGGAAGGGGTAAGAACCTACTCTGCATCCAAAGAGGTTAGAGTGTTGACTCTCCCATTCTTTTGCTTCCCCAAAGCAGAAGATTTCACTTTTATGGAAATTGATTTTTAGGCCTAACAGCTGTTCAAGCAAACATAGAAGAAGTTTCATGTTTTTTTTGCTTAATCCAAGTCATGATCCAAAAACAAAACAGTATCATCTGCATATCGTAGAATGGATAATCCATCATCTACTAGGTGGGGCACAACCCCTTTAATCAAACCAAAAGCTTTTGTCCTCGACACGATAATGGCCAACATATCCACCACTATATTAAATAATACTGGGGATAAAGGGTCACCTTGCTGAAGGCCCTTTCTCATTTGAAAGTAAGAGCCTAATTGGTCATTAACTTTGATTCCTACATTCCCTTCCTAAACACAGGTTTGCACCCAGGTGCACTAAGTTGAGTTAAAGCCTTTCATTCTCAAAGCTTGCTGTAGGAATTCCCATCTAACCTTATCATAGGCTTTTTCAAAGTCTATGTTAAAAACAACTCTGTTTTGTTTCTTTGTATGCAATTCATGAATAGTTTCATGTAAAATGACTGCTCCCTCCATGATATTATGCCCGGTGAAAGGAATGTGCCGGGGTATCCGATCCAAGAGGGGGAGGGGGTGAATTGGGTTGCTAATCGCTCAACTAAAACCTAGGGCTATCTAGTGCATAAAGATAAACCTATCATGTCCTACACATGCTAGTAAAGTCTAAGGTTTATCTAGCTCTCTCTAACTTACCCAAAAGACTTGCAACCTAGGGCCAAACCTAATCAAACTAACTAGGAAAGCTAAAGGCACACAAGCAAAACATGCGAAAACGTAAATGCGGTAAGTAAAGAGGTAAGGGCAAGGGGATGCAAACTTCCGAGGAGACACGGAGATTTAACGTGGTTCACCACAAAGGGCTACGTCCACGGGCTCGCCATCAAAGGTAATATCCGAGCCAAGCACCAATACTCTTTCGATCACCGTCTTGCGCTTGCCACCAAATGGCTCACGGCAAGTAAAGGCTAAGTGCCACCAAGCCACCAAGGCTTAGCCACCGCCACCGTCTCTCTCGGTCACAAGGCGCCGGATTCTTCACTATGGAGTTTGTAGGGTCTCCTCGTCCCCACACAAGTTGTCGCCGCCGCTCCACACCAAGGAAGGAGGGTCTAGCAATGAGTACAAGTGACCTGACCGCAGCCAAGGCTTCTCCAATTGCTCTCACAGGAGCAACACACAAGAAGAGCTCGCAAGCTCACTCTCTCTAAGCTATAACCTAGCTTGGATGTGCACAAAGCTCTCATACGGTGGTTGGAGTGATGGATATGCTTGGAATACTCTCTCACACTTGCTCTGATCTTCAGTGGCTCCAACACCCTTGAAATGGCCGGGTGGTGTGGCTTATATAGCCCCCAAACACGAACTAGCCGTTGCTCCAATGGGCTGCTGACGTAGTGTAGACCATACTATCCGCTCTAGGCATTTTTCATAGAACGGACCATTCGGTCCATTCACTTTCCCAACGGTCACTGAAATCCCATGCCACTGTACTTTAGTCCGAAGGTTAGTACGGTTTATAGAGACCGTACCATCCGGTCCGTTGTGCACTGCAAGTCCTTCAAAGTCCTCCAGCCTTGAGTTTCTTAGGACGGTCTTGTGAGACCGTACTATGTTACCTCCAGTTCTAAGGTTTGGTACCCTCGAGTTATTTGGTACGCTCCTTGGATGGTCTTCTAGATCGTTCCTTTTGGTCTTTGTATCTTCCAAAGCCTTCACATCTTCGCCTCCTCAAGAAACATGGTCCGGTCTTCATAGACCGTACCATCCTGTCTTTGTAACTCGCTAGGTTTCTATTCCTTCACCCCTTCAGAAAACTTGGTACGGAGGTTAGTCCGGTTTTCACAGACCATACCATCCGGCCCTCACAATCCAGTTGGAATGGCCCTTCGGGCCTATCCTTTTGCTTTTCTTCTTCATCCCTTGGACCTAAATACCTATGAATGTGCATCTAGACAAGTTCATTAGTCCAAGTGTTGGTTGTCAATCAATCACCAAAACACAACCATGGAAATATGGCACATGAGGCCATTTTCCTTACAATCTCTCCTTTTTTGGTGATTGATGACAACACAACCAAAGCAAGCAAGATAAATGCACGAAATAATACCAAATGTGAATTTTGATGAGTTAGAATCAACTTAGCTTGCTTGGATGAATTTATCAATGCTCAACTTCATTTGCCACCAGCATATGATCCAATTGATGCATCCGGCTTTATATCCACATGAGGGATTAAAGCACAAATTGAGCACTGAGCTTGGTACTTTAGTTCATGGGATCATGGATTTAGCAATTCTCCCCCATATTTGAACTAGTACCTCCCCCTATCACCTTGCCTTTTTGTTTTCTCTTCATCTTCCCTTTGCCAATGGTCTTCACATTTCTTTCCTTTGGTGATTGACCTTTTCTCCTTAAGATATGCAATTCTTGCATGGGATCTCTCTTCCCCTTGTGATATGCAATGCTTGTTTGGGACTTCTTCCCCCATATAATGTGTAATCTTGCTTGCATGGGATTTCTCTCCCCCTTTGTCATCAAGCACCTAAAAGGCCTAAACACAAATACTAGCAAAGAAAAGCATTAGTAGCAAGGGAATTTTACTAGTGAGGCCATTTTACCTTTTGCTAGCTCTCATCCTTTGGATGTAGATACCAATTGAAGCAATCACTTGTAGTGACCATCTCTCCCCCTTTGTCATGGAATTGTTGCCTTGTGTTAACAAGATATCAAATGTGACTTTTGGCATAATTGTAGGGGATGGACACCAATTGAAAATGAAGCTCATCGGAGCTATAGCCCGGTGACTACAACAAATAGCACTTAAAAGCGTGTTAGTCACAAAAACACAAGTTATAGAGTTGCTCCCCCTAAATGTGTGCAGTAGTGTTTGAATCACATAACCAAGTGTATGCACTTGTAATTCACAACATGGAGGGGTCAATATCTACAACTTGAAAACATAACACCAAAAGAAGGGATACCAAGAATTGGAAAGTGTTACCACTTGTGGCCCTTTGTCTTTACAAAGCATGTGCCATGGTCGAAATGGTGCATTCCACACACCACAAGTTAAGCTCATGTAAGTTGCTTTAAAAATAGACGGTTAGCACAAGCAACAAACCAAAAGTAGATCTAGGAAAGCACAAGACTAGATACTAATTGTAATAAATAAATATGCTCATGCAATCCTAGAGAGGCATTTGAGCTACAATGATGCATGCGATGTTTTACCTTGCTCTTTACCTCATATGTAGGGGAGGGGAATTTGGGTCTCTAATTTTTAATCCCATACCTGGCTCTAATCCAATTACATGATGCATCCCTACTTATGCACCCCAAAACTTGCCAAGTCTCCAAATTCCCCGATGCCACTCTCTTCCTCTAAGACTTTGGGACCCAAACCTTTTGGGAGCCTTCCATAGTTTGAATTAATTCCTTTGGCACCCAAAAATAGGCCGGTTCCATCTTTGATCCCTCCACCCCATGGTATGAGCCACCACCTTACCATTCTCCTTTTTCTCAAGTATGTAGTGGTTGCTTTTTTGCTTTGTCTTGTAGGTGGGCCTTGTGTACACTAGTGAGGCCTTCAATTTTGGAGAGTTCTTGTTCTCCATTGCCTTCTTTTTGCCCTTAGTATTGGTGCGACCCTTCGGGCCTATCTTTTTGTTTTTCTTCTTCTTCATCCCTTGGACCTAAATACCTACGAATGTGCATCTAGACAAGTTCATTAGTCCAAATGTTGGTTGTCAATCAATCACCAAAACACAACCATGTAAATATGGCACATGAGGCCATTTTCCTTACACTCGGTAAAAAAGCTGCCTGTGTTGGCTTAATGACCCGAGCCGCTACTGAAGTAACCCTGTTGGTAACTACTTTGGTAAAGATTTTGAAGCTCACATTCAGCAAACAAATTGGTCTATATTGCTGAATTTGCTTCACATCATTACCTTTTGGAAGGAGGATGATAGTTCCAAAATTGAGACCGTGTAGTGGCAGGGTACCTTTATGGAATTCCGTAAACAGAGCCATCAGATCCTCTTTAAGCTGAGTTTGTTATACTTTAAGCTGAGTTTGTTATCCACTCAAATTTCTTCAAATTAGATTATACTGTGTAATCTACAGGTTATCAGGTTGGGAACCAGCGGATATAGCGATTGTCCAGTACCGAGTCCCAAAAACTGGGAGGCGGGTTATGAACCACTGGTACTAGGTGGATTCGTTGTAGCGGAAAAAAGGTAAAAAGAAAACAAATAGAATTGCCAATAATCGATATGTATAGTACATGGATAGCTTTAAACATTTTGAATCGTCAACCGTAGTTTAAACACTGTAGTGCGTGTGTCACAAAAATGTTATTTCTTAAAGTGGTTATACGTCCGAGACAACAGTTTTGTTTTTATGAAGATTTTGGACTAGGGCTCTGCAATGGTACACAAATTAGCTCTTAAGAGGTAAAAATCCAAGTTAATCTAGACCATCCAATTTAGGATAGAAAAAATAATTAATAAAATCGGAAAAGAAAAAATGTCCTAGAATTATGGATCTGTTCTGCCAAGACTCCATATTAATCGCTAAGTATTCTGCACTGGCATCTTTTCCGCTGTTTTAATTGGTTGTACTGTTACAAATGACGATGTTGTTTAGTTAAGGTTCGTGCCATGCATGCGTGCTTCAGATGTTGTCGTGTGGGTTAAAAACTAGCAGTACTTTTTCTGCTGCGGCGTACGTACACGTACTAGTAACACGGCAGGTGGTATAAAGGACTAAGTACGTACGTTGCAACGTTTAGAAAAAATATCAAATATCACGTAGAACATAAAAATGAGTGCCGCGTCCAAAAAAAAAACAGGCTACAATATCTAAGAGAAGTTGTCACGTTAAAACGTGTTACATGATCAGATCAACTTAGGTTGTTAGATCATCTATTAGTATTAGGAATATTTTTCCATACTTTCTCTATGTGCAGATAAAAAGAATTAGTTTCACATAAAAAATACAATGCAATACACGTTGGGCTATTGTCATGTTACAAAGGCCAGGGGTTAGCCATCAAGCAAGTTAAAAAGCTATACGTTATAAGAGATCACCTAGGGGTAGCTAGTTATAAAAGCCACATGATCTCTTGGGATGATTTTATCCACACTTTCCTTATTTTAAAAAATAGAAAAAGTTCAAAACACAATTATGCAGTAGTTCGTGGTGCAAGTTTTCGAGTGAAAAAATAAGTTGGTGCATCTTGCTTTGTTAGGGGCTGCTCTTTGTTAGATGTCATGTTAAAAGAGTTACGGTAGATCATACATAGGGTAGTTAGATCTATTAGGAATATATATTATTTTCATCTATTACAACCCAGGAGGTAATACTTTATTTTATCCCTCTAGATCAACCAAAATAAACGGCTTATTGATTTCAGTGTACCATAGTAAATGCCTACTTATGGTTTATCATCCAATGAAATTATAAGAAAACTTAATTCGAGACTGTAATAATTTTAATCTAACTCAAAAATTAAATAAAAATAGGCATCGTAAGAAAGTTGCAGAGTAGTGGTTTCTTTCTGGTTAATAAAAATTCTGACTATACCATCAAGGAAATTTAAGTAGACAATGTGTCTATCAAAGAATACAATGCTATCCTGTATACATATAACTAAATGAGCGTTGGAAAGCTTAATGACTATGATGTGTTTCTACACTAGAATGAAACGTCAACCTAATATTTTTTAAAGGTCATGCAGTGCCCTCGTTATATCCAACTAATATTTTATTAATTGCAATACAGCGACATGGATGAGAAGGCCTCATGAGGTCAGTGGTCCACAAAATATAATGGAGAGGTCAGAAGTCTATATAGGGTACTTTTGCAAAAAAGATTTAGGATTCAACTGGTCTAGAAATTATCTGATTAAGTGGCATCCATGCATTTGGCATGCATGTACTAGCCATACTATAACCGTACTCTTGCTTTTATTAGTCTCCCGAAATGTCCACGAGAAAGTGAAAACCTACCGAGTCAATCGCAGCGTGCTCTGCTACATGAACATATTTATTGGGCGGCAAACGGCCAGTCACATCTCTCATCATTGCAATATAAGCTAGCTTGGATTGTTTACGTACGCTGCGTGGTTCCTTGATGATTTGACTTTGGTAAGGCGAACCATTAACCAAAATGTTATGGCCGCACGGTTCACCAGACGAAAATCGCTCGACCAAATGGCACTAGGCCAAACATATACTATACAAAGATAGTAGAAATCCTACATGTATATGTCTAGTGGACCCATATCTTGGTGGCATTATAGATTGACGTTGCACGGATGGGGATAATTAATGGTTTCTACTTAGTTAGTTGACATTAATTTTCAACTTGTTCTGCACCCTCAACCACTTGATGTAAACCCAAACAGAGATACTACCACCAATGTCAATGCCCGGCTCCATAGGGATAGTAATTAAGTCGACAATGAGACGCGTACTGAGCTTTTGCTAGCAGCTCAATCCAATCCGGCAGCTAACAGCTAACTGTACCATAAGTGCACTTATTGGGTGTTGAAACTTTGGTCTCCTAGATCAACGATACGTGATGCAACATCCATTGCATACGTGGTTCGAGATGCCTCTATAAATACTGTGCTGGGGCAGTGCTATCTCCTCGTCCCAAGCTGAGCACTTCAGCTAGAGGTTTAGAGATGGCGGTCAAGTTTGCAGTTCTTCTCGGTGTTGTCCTTTATTCACTCCTCCTCGTCTCCCAAGATGTGGCATATGCTAGGGAGCTCACTGAAGCCAATGGTTAGCACACTCTCTTCCCTCCCTCTCTCGCTCCCTCAAACGCTCCTCTCTATCTCCCTTGGATTATGTATAATTTTTTTCTAAAGCATATAGCATAACCATAGCACATAACCACACGTAAAACTAACTTGTATCTAGAACATTCATCGACACACTCCTGAAATGTCTATATAATGACAATGTTTTACTTTTTGCATGCAGAATCTGAGGGAAAGAATATGAAACCTGGAGGAGCTCCTGCACTCAAGAATGACAAGTGGGAAGATGGATACAATGAAGGATATGGAAATGGTGGTGGGTATGGTCGTGGATATGGTGGTGGTGGGGGTGGCTATGGCGGAGGATATGGCCGTGGCAATGGCGGAGGATATGGCCGTGGCAATGGTGGAGGCTACGGATCCGGATATGGTGGTGGGTACGGTGGACCTAGACATGGCGGTGGGTATGGAGGAGGATATGGCGGAGGATATGGTGGTGGCTATGGTGGAGGCTATGGAGGCGGTGGTGGATATGGCGGAGGCGGTGGCTATGGCGGAGGTGGTGGCTATGGAGGTGGATATGGTGGTGGTGGTTACCCAGGAGGTGGAGGGCACCATGGTGGACATAACTAAGAAGCGTAACTACAGTGCTTCTTGTTGAGTAGAAGCGCAACTGCAGCCGCGGTCAGCAGCGTTGCGGAGAAGCTCTTCCAGCCAGTCTCTATGTTTCTATATATAATAAAATAATTAATATCCAGATGATTAGTTTGAATTATGTATCGCACTTTGGTGATGCTTATGATGTCTGCACGTTATAAATACATTGCATGTATATTGAATGTTGAAATAAGTGCTAGGCAGCTGGGCATGTGTGGCTAGGTGCATATCTGGCTCTTAGAACTTGTATTTAAGCTTTTATGGACCTACATCTACACTATAAAAGAGCGAGTTTGCTCAAAATCTTTTTTACCTTAGATGGTCCCACCGTACTCCTCACATTGGCCCCACTGTGCATGTTGGAAAGAGTTGAAAAGGGGTGGAAAGGGGTCAAAAATGATAGAAGAAAAATGTTTCTGCCATTTTGTGTTTACTTTTTTCACCACGCCATGAAATGTACCCGCTGCCGTACCCACCTTGCCTCCGTATTACATTGGAAACTCCCCCAGCAATTACGCCATTTCTAGGTACGACAGTCGCGCGCCTCGGCGGGCTCCGGCGCTCAAACCTACCTTCTTCCTCTCCATCCTCACCCGCAGCCGCCTCCCGCCTCCCTCTCCGTCCGCGCCGCCGCCTCGCCTCCCCCACATCCCTTCCGTCGCGCAGCCTCCCCGCCGCCTCGTCTCCCCCACCGGCTCCCGTGGCGACGGCAGAGTCCTGGCCCTTAGCCCGGCCTCCCTCTTCGCCCGCGCCGCCGCCTCGCCTCCCCCAAGCCCCTTCCATCGCGCGGCCTCCCGCCGCCTTGCCTCCCCCACCGGCTTCCGCGGCAACGGCGGATTCCCAGCCCTCAGACTGGCCACACGCGATGGCGCGACCGAGCGGCGGCCCGGCCAACCAGGCGCGGTGGTGCGGCCAAGTGGAGGGCACAACGACTAGGCGGGGCGCGCTCAGGCGACCGTGGCGGACAGAGTGTCGGCGACTCGGCACGCGGCCCCGGCGCTTCGTGCCACTTCGGTCCGACCACGTCGGCAAGAGCCACGGCCCCGGCCCCGGTTAGGAGGTGGCCCCTCCGATCCCCTCCCCTACACACACTAGTGGTGGCGACTACACCATTCATGGAAAGGCCATGGGGACCAACCGCAGGTGAGATTGCTTTGTTTAAAAGCATGTGCCAATTTGTTCTAAGTGCAGCTAACTCCTCGGTCCGAAATATGTTCTTGTCCCTTGGTGAATGATTTAGATTTGTCCCTTGCATTCTTTGAGAGGTAGGCTGAGAAGAGACTGCATTTATTTGTTGATGTTCAAGATCATTCTGGACAAATGGCTTCTGGCTCTGTTGTCACAGAAGTGGTGACAAGTAATGTGATGTCAGATTGTGGTACTGGACAGTTGAGAAAAACAATCAGACATATGTCCCACATCATGCTGACCTTGCTGATTCTCTTCGATCAAAGTTCATGGAACTCTGTGCAAAAAGGAGAAGAATTGGTGAAAAATTTGAAGGTCACATCATGCTTCCGGCTGTAGTTCTGCAACTCTATGCCATGTCTAGGGAACTAGGTCACTTATAGACTCGACCTATCTCAGGAACTTTTGCCCCCCTGCTTTTGATAAGTTTTGTTTTGTTCCTTCTTTGGGTGCTTCTAGGGGTATGCTGGTGGCCTGGAAGGGCGCTTTGTTTCAGGGCAGCATGACCTTTCACAATGATTTTGCTATGTTAGTTGAGTTTATCTCACTCCACAACAATATGCATTGGATCCTCACCAACGTCTATGCACCGTGCACTTATGATGGCAAAAGAACCTTCCTTGATTGGTTTAAAAGCATTGAAATGCCAGAGGACTTCAACTGGCTTGTTCTTGGGGATTTTAATTTGCTTCGTTCACCAGATGATAGAAACAGACCAGGTGTAGATGTATCTGAAATTTTCCTCTTTAATGAAGCCATTAGTCAACTCAGTCTCATAGAGATCCCGCTCCATGGCAGAAGGTTTACGTGGTCTAATAAGCAGTTTCCACCCCTGTTAGAGAGATTAGATTGGTTCTTCATCTCTCCCTCTTGGCCGACCTTCTTTCCCAACACTCTAGCTTCTTCTCTGGTCGCTGAAACGTCAGATCATACCCCCTGTGTGATCAGTATTTCTACTAATATCCCAAGAGGTGGTATTTTCAGATTTGAAAATTTCTGGCTAAACCATTTAGATTTTCAGAAAGTGGTACAGGAGAGTTGGGCAAAAACTGTGAATGTACAAGATAAAGCTAAGGTGGTCTCAGCAAAGCTCAAGCTGCCGCGCCATGATTTGAAATCTTAGAGGGCAGGCTTCCTAACCTGAATGTGGCAGTAACCAATACTAAGATGACTTTATCTCTGCTTGAAAAATTGAAGAGGTCAGAGACCTCTCGCTGGAAGAGTGGAACTTCAAGGAGACTTTGAGTAAGCACCTGATCCAGTTGTTAGAGCAGCAAAGAATCTATTGGAAACAGAGAGGGACCATCAAATGGGTTAAGTTGGGTGATGCCAGTACAAAATTCTTCCATGCAAACGCTTCCATCCGGAATAGAAAAAATCTTACCACCGCTCTTTCTGATCGGTCTGGGAATGTCGTGAACTTTCTGATCCGTCTGGGAATGTCGTGAACAGTCATGAGGAGAAAGAGGAATTACTTTGGAACTCCTTCAAGGCAAGACTTGGGACCTCTGATTTCTCTTTTTTTAGGTTTGACCTAAGCAGCCTCCTCCAAGTGTCAGATGAGCTCTCCTTCCTTTAGGAGCCTTTCACCAGAATAGAGATTGACTCAGTAATAAATCATATGCCTTTGGATAAATCGCCTGGCCCTGATGGCTTTAACACAGACTTCATGAAAAAGTGTTGGCCCATCATCTGCCTAGATTTTTATGGGCTGTGTGAAGAGTTCTACAACAACAATGTCTGCCTTCAAAGCATTAATAGTTCGTACATCACCCTGATTCCAAAAGTAAACTCTCCCAGCTCTGTCAATGATTTTAGACCCATTTCCCTGCTCAACAATTCAGTAAAGTTAATCACCAAGCTGCTGGCAAATAGACTCCAAACTGTCATCCAAAGCTTGGTTCATAAAAATCAGTATGGTTTCATCAAATCAAGAACCATTCAGGACTGCTTGGCTTGGTCTTTCGAATATTTGCATCTGTGCCATAAATCCAAGAGGGAGTTTGTGATTCTTAAAACTGACTTTGAGAAGGCCTTTGATAAAATTGAACATCAAGCCATGTTACTGATAATGAAGGCCAGAGGTTTTGGGGATAAGTGGATGAAATGGATGGAGTCCATCTTCTCCTTAGGTACTTCTGCAGTTCTCCTTAATGGCTAGCCTGGTAAAACTTTCCATTGTAGAAGAGATGTCAGGCAAGGGGACCCCCTCTCCCCCCTCCTCTTCGTGCTCGCAGCTGACTTCCTGCAAAGCCTTCTGAACAAGGCCAAAGATTTAGGCCTGCTGAATCTACCCATCCCTCTCGACCACTCATCGGACTTCCCTATCCTGCAGTATGCTGATGACACTTTGATATTCTTAGAAGGGGATGCAAAGCAGTTATTTTTCCTCAAGGCTTTATTGAACTCTTTTGCAGACTCAGTGGGCTCAAAGATCAATTTTACTAAAACCAGTTTGACTCCTATTAATACCTCCCAAGATAAGGCTTCTCTGCTGGCTAACACCTTTGGTTGTTCCTTGGGCTCACTGCCTTTCACATACCTTGGTCTTCCTTTGGGGTCAAGTAAACCAAAGGTCGAGGATTTTCTACCTTTAGTTCAGAAATGTGAAAGAAGGCTAGTGAGCACCTCTTTGTTCCTATCCCAGGCAGGCAGGCTCCAACTGGTTAACTCTGTACTCACCTCTCTGCCAATGTTCTATCTCAGCACTTTTATTCTACAAGATACTGTTATCAATCAAATAGACAAGTATAGGAAACACTGTCTATGGAGGGGAGCTGATCTTTCTGAGAAGTATCAGGCCAAAGCAGCTTGGCCCCTAGTCTGCCTACCTAAAGACTCAGGTGGTCTAGGAGTTCTCAACTTAAAAACCCAAAATGATGCCCTCCTGCTCAAGAACTTGCATAAATTCTTTAACAGATTGGACATCCCCTGGGTTTCCCTAGTCTGGGAGAGGTATTACCCCCCTGGCAAAGTGCCTACACACATCAAGAAAGGCTCCTTTTGGTGGAGAGGCATTCTCAAGCTGCTGCCAAAATTCAAAAGCCTTGCCTTGGTCAAGGTAGGGAATGGCTCTACTTGTCTGCTGTGGGAAGATCCTTGGTCTGGTCATCGCCTTGCTGCTACATTCCCAGAGTTATTCTCCTTTGCTAAATGCAAGAACTTCACGGTGGCTTCAGTGTGTAATCATTTCGACCTCTCCTCTCTCTTTCATACCCCCTTATCAGTTCCGGCACATGGGCAGTTTCAGGATCTTAGTGATCAACTCGATTCACTGGTCATAACGGAGGATAAAGATGAGTGGTCTTATGTTTGGGGTAACTCGGTCTTCTCTGCCAAAAAGGTTTACAACCTGCTCAGCCTACAAAGGCAGGTCCATGCGGGTTTCAAATGGCTTTGGTCTTCGTTTTGCCAACCGAAGCACAAGGTTTTTTTCTGGCTAGTTTTAAATGGCTACTTACCAACTAGAGAAAGATTGCAGAGAAGAAGAATGGAACTGCCTTCTTATGATTGTGTCATGTGCGACTAAGGCTGCCTTGAAAGTTCAATGCACCTTCTGCTTCAGTGCTCTTTTGCACGTGAGTGCTGGACAACTCTGGGCCTGGTGCTACCCATTTCTAGCTCTCTGCCAGTCATCTTGGACTTCCTCAAGGAACACCTAGGTCAGCAGTTTTTCATGGAGGTGATTGTTATAATGGCGTGGAGCATTTGGGTGACAAGAAACAGCTTCATTTTCAGAGGAAATGCCCCAAGTTTGGCCTCCTGCTTGCGCACATTTGTGGAGGTCTTTTCTCTCACGTTGTTGAGAGCCAAAGCTTCTTCGCTCCCAGGGTTAAGCCTTTGGAGAGATAGTCTTGTTTCCCAGCTTATGTCCTCGGGTGTTCTTCAAAGTTAGTTAGATAGTTTGGTAGTTAGGTGTTTCTTGCTTGTTCCCCCCTGTAAACTCTTTTCCTTTGTTTATAAAAGCTCTTTGCTGTAGGGGGCAACCCCTCTAGGTTCGTAAAAAAAACCGATGGCAACAGATAAGACATGAAGATGAGAGGCAGCGGTTCTTTCCGGAGGCATATATCAGATAATGGAGTCAAGGAAATATAGATGAGGAAACGAGAATCTCAAGCGGAATCAAAGAATCAAATATAAACATAGCAAAACATATTCATGTCATCGACGCTATGTGGAACTGTGGATTAGGTCACCACATGTGCTGCTGGATTCAGATCGAGAAAGAATATAGAAATCTCCAACAAGTGAGATCTCTTAGCAAGAATACCTAAGATTGTAAGACGAGTGCAAGAACAGCCAAGATTAAGAAGAACTCGAACAAGTGAGATCCAAAAAAGAGAGATACAAGAGAGGCGTCTGGAGAGAAACCCAAGAAAGTAACAGAAGTTTCATAAAGCTCACATAGCAGGGAAATCGGTGCAGCAAGAGAAAATAGTCCGAGCAGGAAAATCGGTGCATCAAGAGAAAATAGTCCAGAAACTAAGGTCACTGCTTGTGCATGGTGCAGCAACAAACCCCACCAAAAATGGACTAAAAAACTTAAATCTACGGAGAGAGCAAAAATGGGAAAAAGATTTACAGGATATCGTGGAGAAATACTCAAAATTGAAAATAAAAAGAGATCCACTGATACCAAAAACGGAGGAAAAATCCAAAAACTTGAGAAGAAAATCTGGTAAAGAACCGAGGGGGGAGGGTGTCCTGAGCTGGTGGAGACCTACAAGCGAGAGAGTGTGAGTGCGGAGGGCCAGTCCATTTTTTTTTAGGGTTGGGATTGCATTGAGGCAAAAAAACCAAGAGATCCGTTGTGAAATTAAAAAGGAGGCAAAAAATTCAAGAGTCAACACTACGAGATGCGAGATGTCAGCGCCGCCCAGCTTTCCTCGTCGGTGTCGACGGCGGGGCCGAAGGCAGAGGACGACAGCAGGGCTGAGCAGGAAGAACCGAAGAAGGCTGACTGCAGGAGCGCCCGGGCTGCGGAGGACACGACCGCGCAGCGGCGACGGCGGATCCATTCTCAGACGCAGGGCGGCGGGGCAGGAGACAGAGGGCGCTGGCGGGGCAGAAAGCTTTACCTCAGCGGCCTGCAGGCTACAGTGGCGTGGGGGCAAGGCCCGACTGTGCAAGAAGTCGCCCTCTTTAGCGGAGAAGAAGCGACGGTGGAGGGCGCAACGCGGTGGGTGCTAGGGTGGTGGTTAGAGCTCGCCATTCTGCAGTTTTGTGAACAATGCGCTGAGAAAGGTTTGGACGTCAAAACTCTCCCAGTTGTATTTCATAGGAGCCGGCAAGCGGCAAGTCCGGTCTATTCCCCCACCTCGTGGCGCTTTGGTGTATGGCCTCCAAGCGTCCACAAGATCAAAAGGCCACGAGGCAGATGTCGTGGGAGAGTAAAAATTCAGTTCAATTTCCTCCGTCGTGAGGTAAATACTCAAATAGTTAATCGAGGAAATTGACTATTTTTTCCGTGTCTAAGACAATTATTGAAACTGATGGAATTTTAAATTGCTTCTCATTCTCGTAGTCTATCTATCCTCTACCCTGTAAAGTGCGAGTTGAAAAAATACAATTCTCACAAGGGAGCTTTTTACCCACCCTATTTAACCACCGTTAAATCTAAAAAGATGATCTCACTTCACACATCATCTATAACTATTAAAAACGGTTGTATATGACACGTCAGCTGAGGAGTTATGCAAACCGACAGAAACTCGAGTTTCTGCCATGTCCGCGAGCCCATGCACGTTTTCTCTCGTTTTTTTTTTCACCCGAGCCTACCTTACCCGCATACTATCCACACATGTTGAAATAGAATTTGATTTCAATACGTATGGCATCGATGCCATATCTATAAAAAGTTAGTCAAATACAAGCCTAAACAATCTATTGATTGGGTCCATAATAGCCCAATATCGTTGGACAAGATGACGGAAGAAGCTTTGATCGTCACGTTGTATCTCAAACTAAATATACCAAATCGCTATTCTAAATCTAAATAAGTGTGCTCATATACATTCAACGAGCTGATCTGAACAGACAAGAAAAAGATCCTAACTGAGACTCCCTGAGGTCTTCTAACGCCACCACTCTTGCCGGTAAGAGAATTGAGATCTGACATCCTGACGGAGATCCTCCTCCGAGTGCCATCGCTGCGAGACCTCGTGCGAGCGTCCGTGTCGTGCTCGTCCTTCCGTCGCGTAGCCTCCTCCCCGGGAAGTTTGAACTCGAACACAACAGCAAGGCTCGCGGTCACCGACGGGGTAAAAGGATAAGGTCAGGGGCAGTTTTGTATCTTCGTGTAGCTGTAAATGAGAAAATGGAATGTAAAAGGATTAAATCGCGACGATGGCAGAAAAATCAAGGCGGCAACGTAGTGGATGGCTATTCGTCGAAGCCAACGAAAATGGTGGCAATTTGGCGAAGCCAGCTCTTGGTGATGGCAAAAGGCCAATTTTCTCGCCGCTAGCCGCAGGGGGCACTTCAGGCGAGGGTGTTGTGTGTGAGAAAGGGGGGTCTTCGTCGGCGCCGCAGTGTGAGTGAGATGGCGAGGGACTGAGAAAGGGTTGTGTTAAGGGTTATGCAGCTGCTCGTGTGCTTTTTTTTTTATATTAAGAGCGTCAGCGAATTTTAGCCATCCGATATGATCATCCAACGGCCAAAGCACTCTGAGAGCTGCAGCAGCTGGGTTGGGCCTGTTTCTCTGGGCCACACACTTGGCCTAGATGTAAGTCGTGAGATAACCTATAACATTTTTTTTATTCAGTTCTCTAAATTTTAGGCATAAAATTTGAGATTATTTTTTGAGTTAAATTTGCACATCAAGTTGAGAAATATTCATTCTAACAAGTTTTATTGTCAATGTTATTACACAAATTTAAAGTGATTTTAAGCATATTTTTAAGTATGTTTTAAGTTTGAGGTTATTAGTTATATAAGATTAACTTTATGTAATAAAAGACTTATGCATTGTTTAAGCTCTAAATTTAAATACAACTAAAATTATAATAGTTTATTTTTCCAAGGATACTAAATCTTGTCATTAACTGAATTCAGAATATGAAAACTCAAAATGAATAAAATTTATAGAATTCAAATAAAATAAAAGTAGACACATAATACCGTAATAGCCTTATTTATAGGTTTGAAATTGGCAAACTATACCCCTAGAACAAAATTAGTCCATATTAATATATGACCAAGTTATTGGGTATATTGTACAAGTTGACTATTGGTAAAAATTATTTATTTTCAATTGCGTAGATTTTTAAATAGACACGAGTGTGCCACATGCATGACGACTCTAACCTGACCGAGTTGCCGCTCACATGAAACCATTAGAAAAAAATAAGGCGTTAAAAATATTTTTACGATCGCTACATCTCAAGCACATCAAAGACTTTTTATGATATTTCACGACTACTAATTAGCAGTCTTATTTAAATGTTATAAGATGTATGATCTTTTTCACAATATCTATAAGTGAATATTTTAATTAAAAAAATTAATGTTCCGCACGTGCATTTTCATTTTATGATCCATGCATGGAGCCACCATTATATTCATGAAGATCACTCACGGCACGGCAGAACCTGCATCTCTTGCTTACTGGTTGGAAGCCGGGTCTATTTGTCTACGTGTTTTTTGGGGTTTTGTGTCTTCCAGATTTTTTGTGAGTGGGATCTTGCAGAGAGTAAGGACGTGGATATATCATCATTCATCATGCACAAAGGGAAGGTGCAGCTCATGTTTATGCGCAGATAATAGTATTTCTAATATTTGACTAAAGGAGCCTTTGATCTGCTCGTCTGTTTCGACTGCCTTTGCCCAAAATTAGACTGTTTGCGAGAATATCCTCGTATTCCCCTACTGACACAAAGACCAAGCAACAAGGATCACAAGACTGCAGGCTCCTATTGTACTCGGAGGTCCTAGATTCCTAGATAAGGACATCGACCAAAGGACTAAGTTCCTGATGTCCCAGTTGCTCGGCCTGAGGCCTTCAACTACCGCCCAGCGAGCAACCACGTCGTATATGTGCTTCTCGCGGTCAAGTGGTTTGGCATCCAAATTTTCTATATCTAAATAACTAGTATCTATTTTTCTCAACATGCGTAAAACCACATCATCTTTAAAGTCCAATAAGTCACATGCCACGTTATTATCCACTAGACCCTTTATTTATATCTTTATATCGATTTTTTGTGGCTTCACGCATGCAGCTTTTCTATGGCGTATACACCAGTATCACTCAAATTTATGCAACTGTGCACGAGAAATTTATCTGGTACATTTCTGTAAATACAATGTTACGCAATCCACACTGGCCTGGATTCCAAAGTCCGCCTGCAAAGAGCGCAGGCCACATCATGAGGCCAAGCTCTCGCGGCCAAGTGGTTTGGAATCCAAATGCTATCCTGCAATCGCCAACCAGCTAATAAAAACATTTGCTTTTAGGTGGCACACCTTCCAAATGATCCAATCCAAGTCTGTTTGCATGGAACGAATTAATTGAAACTTAAGCCGATCTCACTGAGTATTACGGATCTGGGGTGAGCCTATGCTATCATGCATGTCCGACCTCATGTGAATCTTTTGAGCTTGCAGAGCTCCACCATCGGCACTCCACGCAGTGTGCCCAGGCCATCGCCTCTCCACAGTGCCGCGATGCTGCCACTGCCACCGCACACGGCACCCGGTCACCGCCACTCCTCGCATGGATCTAGGTTTAGAGAGAAACTAGTGTTTGGAGCAGTGGATGTGGAGCGGGGGCACGGGAGCTGGCATTGGGGGAGATGGGTTGCGGCACACTAGGAAGGTAGAGCGCTGCCCGCTCAGTCTGGGACGCAGTGGTGGTGGGGAGCAAGATACCACTTTGAAAAATCGAACGATTTTTTACTACTATTTCCCATCCAATGAAAACATTTATACTCTTTACATTGGCACCCCTTACATTCGAAAAGGGGTAAAAAATTCCACCTTTAGTCCTTCATTTAAATTTTTATTTTTCTTTGCTTTCCCTCTTTGATTGTTCGGCTCATCGTTTTTTTCTTTTTTCTTGACGTGTTCTGCTCTCCACTCGATCTATGTAAACACCTCAAGTATACAAACTGAGACGTGGTTCACGAGGCGAGGGTCGGCCGCCATGAATGTAGTAGCACAGCATGGATATGCGGAGTCAATCACAGCGTGATACATGAACATACTAGTACTAGGTGATTTCCTCGCGCTTTGCTGTGGGACCAAAAAACTAATTTTTGATAAATGTTTGAGGAAGGAAAAAATTGACAAATCAAATTATCCATTCAGTGAAGAATAGATAGAGCAATTGAATCATGAAAAGTGTTATATAATGTTGCAAGTATAGTGAAGAAAAAGAATCATTCTATATAAATATATAGGATTCCCACGGGCAGCTCACTTGATCTATATAAATGAAATGAGGCTTCATGATAGGCTGATCCCTAAGCACGATGACGCGTGGTAGTGGCAAACAGCACAGCCAGTTTCCATGGAAGAGATAATACTGTAGCCAAAGATGTTTCCATATTATAAGGCTATCCCTAATGGGGGAGTAAATGGACTGCCTATAACACTGTTTGACACTGTAGCGCTACTGTAGACAGAGAGAGTGGTAGTTGAAATAGTGGAAGAACAATGGATAGGCAATGGTTTTACTCCATGGGTTGGGGATGGTCTAAGACGAACAGATGATTGTATGATATGATATGGCCCTCAAAAATATATAAGATTAAGACGGAAACAATAGCCTCATAACATCTAATTGGGGAACACGTACCCGATGGACTGGTCGTTAAATGCAATAGGAAAAAAACAAAGAAAAACTTAAATAAAGTTATAAAATAGAGATCAGACATGAGTAGTTGAAGAAGCAGACCTGAAAGTGATGAAGTTACAAAGCTACGGTGATGATTAGCTCAACTATAGAGTAAAGAACGCGTTCTCTGTCCGTTCTACGTGAAGGCTAGCTAGATACAGAAGTTCGAACATTCTAGATATAATACATAGATAAACATGCAGTACCAAAAAGGTTTTGATGATGCTAAAACAAAGCAATACGCATATTTTTTCACGAGTGAATTGTATGTCAGGTCCCTAAACTTATTCCGTTGTACTATCTAGGTCCATAAAGTCTCAAAGTGATCATCTATGCCCTTTAACTTTTCAAATGGTTTTTTCTAGTGTAAATCTAGGTCCACATTTGGACCTTAGTGAATTAAAAATGTAAAGTTAATGGACCTAGATGATCACGTTAAAAAAATTAATGGATCCAGATGATCATTTTGAGACTTCATGCACCTAGATAGTACTGCGGAATAAGTTTAGGGACCTACGGTGCAATTCATTCTTTTTTCACCTCTTGTAGTCTTGTGGGTGGATGAAACCAAAAGCAACATGGTTGGCCTAAAAATCAGTAAAGGGTGTATATACATTGGAAGAAGAGCACAGATTAAAACCTGAAAGGCATATATGCATAACGCATTAGTGAACTTCATCTTGAGTGCACTTTCATTGCATAGACTCGTAGAGGTGGCAGCACTGCAGCAGTTTTGGAGCATGCAGGAGTAAATAAAAAGAAGGAACGCCCTCTTGGGCTGCCATGCAGGAGTAAATAAAACAGCAGGAGCATATGGTGCGACCGTGGCGCGTAGTACAGCACAGGGGCGACTACTGCCTGTTGCCTGCTGGGTTCCTGCTCCTATGGACGTGTCAAGTGGGCAGGCACCACGAAGAGAAATAAGAGGCATCCATGGAAGAGGGTGTAACCAATATTCAATTTGATGCAAGTGGATGATGATGTGGCGCAACGTGGAGACAGCTTTAGACTTAGTGGCCTCCATCCATATACATATATAGGATTTATTGGGCGGCAAAAGGTCATCTCTCATCATTACAATATAAGCTGGGGACTGCTTAGGCTGTGTGGATCCATGATTTTATATTGATAAGGTATTAGCCATTAACCAAAATGTTATGGCCGGACTGGTTTACTAGACGCGAATTGCTCTAGCAAAATTTCACTCAGCTAAAACTAAACTATACACAGATAATAGTAGCACTCCTACATGTATATGTTTTGAGTTCTAGTACTTGGACCCATATCTTGGTGGCATTATTGATTGACGTTGTGTGCACGACTGCACGGATAGGGATAATGGTCGTTTCCACTTTGTTAGTTGACATTAATTTTCAAACTTGGTCTGCACCCTCAACCACAGAGATGTAAACTCAAACAGATACAAATGTCAATCCCCGGCTTCATTCCATTGCGATAGTAATCAAGTCGACAATGATAAATACTGAGATTTTGTTCAATCATCCACTCCGGCAGCTAACAGCTAACTGTACCATAGGTGCACGTATTGAGTGTTGAAACTTTGACCTGCTTGATCAACTTACCTGTTTCAAGATGCCTCTATAAATACCTTGTTGGGACAGTGCCATCTCCTCATCCCAAGCTCTAGTTGAGCACTTAAGTGAGAGGTTTAGAGATGGCGGTCAAGTTTGCAGTTCTTCTCGTTGTTGTCCTTTATTCACTCCTCCTTGTCTCCCAGGATGTGGCATATGCTAGAGAGCTCACTGAAGGCAATGGTTAGCACCTCTCTCTCTCTCTCTCTCTCTCTCTCTGAGATTACATTTTTTAGATAATGCTCTCTGAGATTACATATAAAAGCTTTTCTAAGCATAGCATAGCCATAGCCGTTGCTAATTGGTTGAACATAGGGACACTTTAACTAACTTGTATCTAGAATTCAGAAAAGGATACAAGTCTATATTATTCATCAACACACTTCTGAAATGTCTATATGGACAAAGTAATTGTATTTTGCATGTAGAATCTAAGGGAAAGAATATGAAACCCCAAGGAGCTCCTGCACTCAAGGATGAGAAGTGGGACGATGGATACAACAAAGGATATGGAAATAGTGGTGGGTATGGTCATGGATATGGAAATGGTGGTGGCTATGGTGAAGGATATTTCCATGACCATGGCGAAGGCTATGGATCAGGATATGGTGGTGGGCATGTTGAACCTAGACATGGCGGTGGGTATGGAGGAGGATATGGCGGTGCCTATGGTGGTAGATATGGTGGAGGCTACGGAAGTGGCGGTGGATATGGCGGAGGTGGTGGCTATGAAGGCGGAGGCGGATATAGTGGCGGTGGTTACCCAGGTGGTGGAGGGCACCATGGTGGACATAACTGAGAAGCATAGCTATATATGGGTCTGATCGACTGCTCTTAATGTCATTGTAGCTACAGTTGTTGCTATAATGTTTGCTGAGTAGAAGTAACTACAGCCGCAGTCAACAGTGTTGCGAAGAAGTTTTTCCGAACAGGCTCTATATTTCTATCTGTGAAAATAAGTCATCTCCAAATGGTTAGTGTATGTACGGCAGTTAGGTGCTACTTATCTTGTCTACACGGTATAAAACATGATACGCACAAGCACAAGGAATGTGAAAACAAGTACAAGGCAGCTAGGCATGTCCGGCTTTGTGCATGTATGTCTCTTAGAAATTGTACTTGATCTTAAGCTTTTATGGACCTACATATACATATAAATAAGTATGTAAAGTTAATTTGTGTCAAGGAGCAAGCAGTGGGCTCATAGTTCTTTCGTGCTCTTCTGTGTAAATTTCTTCTTCACTTGCATCGGGACCGCTGTGAGCCTGGCAAACCATTGGGACATGGCTTTCGCTTGTACTCACCGAGACTACCGAATCGCAAAGGTTGGATTGGCAAGTTAACAAGGAACATGTTATTTATGTTGTAGATAACCTTGGTAGAGGTTATATGTACCATATGTTCATCTATACAGTGTATTTCGATATCCGGTCACTGGTGTAGATGGCAGACATTGGATCCCATCGTATACACACGTCTAACAACAGGCATTTGCTACGGTACACTGAAATTAATGTGGACCGTTGATCTGGACAAACAAAATGAAGTATTACTTTCTAAGAGGTAATAGTTTAAAGAAAATAAATATCTCTAATAAATCTAACTACCTTAATTCACTGTAACTATCCTAATGTCATGTCTTATGACGCGTGGCATCTTTTTTCCCTGCCGTGTCAGGATTTTTTAACGTGATGTTTTTCCATTAATGTGATATAGGTGAGTTATCTAGTGCTAGTTCGAACGTGACATGTTTTTAGATATATCATGGTTTTCTAACTAACGTGTAGTTTTGCAAGTACTGTCATTTTTAAGATCTAGTAACAACTAGTGACCTATTGGAACATATTTTACGTTCAATTATCATGATCTGCCATGATTTATTACGTCCTCTTTGGAAGTTATTTTTTTATATTCACGTAACGTGGTACAGTGGATCATGAGGCGAACAACACACCTCTCAAGTCTCAACCTGTTCCACGGTTACATGTCACCGATGTGATCTTTTGCACTTATTTATGAATGTAATTTTTTTAATGTGACACGGTCAACAATTAATGACATGATACAATTAATTTATGAATATTGTTTAACGCTAAACTTATAATAGCCCATGATCTCCTATATTTCAGGCATGATAATAGCAGATCGATGCATGCAAGCCTCATGCATGCGCACAATATACCACATGAGCACTAGCAAGAGAGGATAACGGTAATAATGAAATATCTATTTCTTTTTCTTCTATTATTAATTACTTTATGTCCTAGAAATTCAATGGTTGTGATTTATTTGAACTCTTACCTCCTAGGAGGTAAACTGTGTACCGTAGCATGGCCCCTAACAACATATACATGTACATATCCTTTCGTTTAAACCGCATCGGGGACAGTCTTCTAGTTCAAAATAATTTGAATCCATTCTCCTTTGTTCATTTGTTTCCTCTGTCTCTGCCTCTCCGCCCCTCCTCCCTTAGTCCCTCTTCACAACCGCACCATCGCCCGAACAGCTAAATCCAACAGTGGCAAGTTCAACTCCATGGTTGGTATTATTCAAAAAAAAAAAAAAAACTCCATGGTTGGTACGGACGGTGTGTGGAAAAGGTACAAGGTGCAAGTTCTTGGATCTAGTCATGTTCCTGCAGCATGGTCTCTCCAGTGATGACAATGAGAAGGAGGCGCGTGTGCAATTCTGCTGCTTCGAGATGTCGCTGCCCTCGTTGACGACTGCACGGAGACTGGTGGCTCGCCGCTGCCTTTCAAGTACCCTTGGTGGTGGCAAGACCTGTGTGCTGCTGCTCCCGTGTAGGCACATGTTCATGTGCTGCATATGCAGACCGCCACCAAGCCGTTCCCCATCGGTGCCAGCTAGGACGCCCTGCTCCAAGTCCTGCGGTCCTAAGCACTGGTCGGCAGTGTGATCGCTGGCGAGCTCCGCCCTTGCGGCATACACACACAACTCACACGAACACGAAATGGACACGTTCTCGTTTGGTGCTGCGAACCAACAAGCAGCTTTTCTGACTCTTGATTGCTGAATATAAATACACTTACAGCTAAAAAAACGGGGCACGATCACCCCTCCATGTGTGCTATGCCCATCATCAGCAAGTGCTATCCCACTCTCCTTAGACATAATGCACGACACGCCCATCGTGTGGACTAAACGCACGACCAAGCCCAGTTTGCGCACAGCCAACAGAAAACGATGACCATGCGCCTAAACTTAGCTAACAAGCTAACTATAGAACTACTGAATGCACAAGGATTATTTGACAAATCTCCTCCTAAGACTTGTGCGTCTACTACTTACACAGAATGTAGGCCAATCATGGTGCAGAGTTCCTGGAACCTGACCTTGCCGAGTGGCTTGGTCAGAATATCCCCCACCTGCACTTCAGTGCTGATGAACTTCACCTCAATTTGCCCTGAGTTTGCATACTCCCAGATCAAATGGAATATTGTATCTATATGCTTGGACCGGTCGTGATGCACTGGGTTTTTGATCAACGAAATGGTGGATTTAATGTCTACCCTTAGCAATGGCCTGCTTGTCCCTGAATTCTTCATCTCAGCAAGCAGCCTTGCTAACCAAACTGCTTGACAAGCAGCAGTAGCAGTAGCAGTAGCAATGTACTCCGCTTCACAACTCAACAGCGCCACCAGCTTCTGCTTAGCTGATTGCCAACTTATTGGACTCCTCCCAAGGAAGAAAAGGATTCCAAAAGTGCTCTTCCTGCCATCCACATCGCTGTCGAGCTCGGAGAAGGCCGAGCACACGCCCGTCATGTGGTTGGTGGCGCCCGTGTCAAGGATCCACTCGTGTGGCCGCCTCCCCCCTTGTCGCCAAGCTGAACGTACAGCTTGCTCTCGTCGAGGTGAACGCCAGGCGAAGTTGGGGTGGAGCGCATCGCCTCACTCAATGTCGTAGTGGTGATCGTCGTCGTGGTCACCAAGAGGGCTTGCTCGCCCTCGCCGCCCTCAGTCTGCGCCACGTGTGCTTGCTCGTCGCGCTTCTTCTTGCGGCACTCGCGCGCCCAGTGGCCCTTCTTGCCACAGTAGCGGCACTCGTTGCCGGCGACGTTTCCCCCGTCGTTGCCGGATCTGCCGCCACCGCGTACGCCTCCGCGTCCGCGACCGCGGCCCCTCTTGTTGCCCGATGCTGACTCCTTGCCGCGCTCCAAGCTAGCACTGCCCGAGCCTCCGCTCGAGCCACCACCTGAGTTGCTCCCCGATCCTCCACCGGTGAGCTGGAGCCACGACGAGATGCGCACGACCAGTTCATCCTCGGTGAGGTTGAGCTTGGCGATGGTGTTGTTGCCGTTGTACCCGTGGCATTCCTCTGTGGCCTTCAGTCGCCTGATCAACTCCTCCACAGAGACATCCCCAAGATCTAGTAGAGTTTCAATTGAAGAGGCGATCTGTTCAATCCGTGGTGGTAGCGCCTGGAGAAACTTGCGAACGATCTCCTCCTCCTTGAGCCCGTCACCGAGCACCGCGAGCTGATTCGTGATGCGGTTGATGCGGATGCCGAAATCATCCACCGTCTCCCCGTCCTTGAACTTGAGCGAGTCGAACTCGCGCCGCAGTGTGCTTGCCTTCGCCTTGCGCACGCGCTCAACACCGACGTTCATCAGCTTGAGCGAGTCCCACGCATGCTTGGCGGTTGGTTTGTTGGCGATCATGCCCATCAGCTCCGCCAGAACGGCCTTCGTCAGGACCTCTGTTGACGGTCGTTATTTCACGATATCAACCGTCAATTATCCACCACATGAAGCTAAACAAGTGAAGTATATGGACTAACCCTTGCTACTAATGAGTTCCACAAGATGTACATGAATATTTGGATGCAGCTACCAAAATACACATAAAATGGTTGCAAACATGTCACATATCGAAGATGAGCAGAAATGGCAAAAGTGGGGTGGCCGCCCGACCACTTACCATGGTCGCCCGGCCATGGGTGATGGCCGCCCGACCACCCTCCAACGAAGTTTTGGGTCCACGGCCACGTGGAATGGTCCCTTGACCACTTCATGTGCCATGTCATCGATCCGATGTGCAAACAAACACAAAATGGTGAAGATCCAACCATACAAGAGAGCATCCAATGTATCTGAGGGTCACAAAATGTTGGGACGAGGATTGGTGATGTCAAGGATCCGAGGGAAGCAACATGCAACAAATCGGAGGCAGACACGTGGCCGCCCGACCACATGCCATGGCCGGCCGACCACCCCTCGATGCATTTTTCACGTGCAACCAACCATTCTAACTGCCAACCGACGTGGGGAAGCAAGATCAGCTATTGGATCAACTAAGGCGGTGGATCCCATGGCTGCCCGGCCATGGGGGGTGGCCGCCCGACCACCCACCTAGGTCGGCCGGCCACCGACTCGGTCCCTCCACCGACCTAGTACACATATAAATACCCCCTCACTTCCTAGGCTATAAATAGACCCCGGGAGCTCATTTGCAAGGTGTGGAGTGAAGGAGAGTTGAGTTGAGAGTCTACCTAAGAGTGCTTCACTCTTTCCTTAGCAGTTAGGATAGTTCTGGGAGTTAGAGTTGAGTCGAGCTTTGCCTCAGAGTCTCTAGAGTTATCTTCGAGTCTGTGGTAAAACTCTTGTATCTTTTGGATTCAGATTATCTTCAATATAATTCAGTTATATTTTACTTTATTTCTATCTTCTGCAAGTGTGGTCTACCTTTATTTTGCATACTTGCTAGACTTAGATTGTGTTTCACTTAGTTATTCAAGTCTTGTTATTCTTGCGGGTGCTATAACTCAACCCTAGACTTAGACGCTAGGCTCTTGCTAGATCCTCTCCTCTGATCAAGGACGATCTATCGTTGTTCAAGCTTCGCTTGAACACGTTTATAGCTTGCCATCCTCTCCACGCAACTTTGCTTGGTAGCCCCACTCGCCTGTGTAGTCTAGGCCCGTCGTTCGGGAGGCCCGTAGGTGTTAGCCAGACTCTCTTTCGGGACCTACTATCTACCCCCTGGTACCCTCGAGACTCTGGAATTTCGCTCGATGCAAGACCTTAGCTTGTTTACTTGAATAGCTTAGTTAGACACGGATAATCTTTGCAGCCGATTAGAATAGAGTTTGGTGACTTTATCTCACTCGTTGTCCTCTCAAGCAACTATACCTTTCTACAGATAGCTTAGATAGATATCCTCCTCCACTATACATCTATTTTTATCACGTTTACCCCTGTTCAACTACTAGTTGGTATAATTTATCCAAATTTACAGTTCATTCGATTTGAGTTTATTCAATTATACTCTTGAGCCTACCGCTTCCCTGTGAAAATTTACGATACTCGGAATACTCTGAGTGAAAGGCTACAGCGGTCTCCGTGCGCTTGCGGAGTAAAACCTGTAAAGGCTAAGAGATGCCAACAAGCTTTTTTAGCGCCGTTGCCGGGGAAGCAATTGGCCAATAGATAATTGATTTCTCATTTCGAACCTGTATACTTGATAGGTTTTACCGCTAGGTGTTAACAGGCTCACTTTGCTCTGTTGTTTTGTTGTGGTTGAAACAAAGAGATATATGACCGGTTTTGACCTGCCGGTAAATTTCCACAATAACCCAGAGTCATTGCTCCGGAGAGTCCGATCAAAGACTATCCATGGACAGAGACCTGTACCCAGGGAACTAGAACCAAGTACTTCAACCAGTACTCTACGTTTTACCACCATGGCCGAAAAGACTATCCGTGAGTTCTTCATCCCCTCGAGCATCAATATCCCTAAGGGACCTGATGTTCAAGTGGGAGAGGATTTTGAGCTCAAACCGGGGGTGATTCACATGGTTCAAGCTATCCCTTTCTGCGGACTGTCTACGGAAGATGCCAATAATCATCTGCAGCAATTCTTGGAGATCTGCAGTACATTCAACATGAAAGGAGCATCACCGGATGCCGTCAAGCTTCGTCTCTTTCCCTTCTCTCTTGTTGGGAAAGCAAAACATTGGTTCTACCTCAACAGAGCAGCACTCACAACTTGGAACGCATGTTTCGATGCATTCTTGGCGAAGTATTTCCCACTAGGGAAAACCAACGCGTTGAGGAACAAGATCTCGAGCTTCCAACAGCTCGCAGATGAAACCATGGCTGAAGCTTGGGAACGACTGCAAGAATACATTGCAGCTTGCCCCCATCACGGAATGCAAGAGTGGCTGATCATTCAGAGTTTTTTTCATGGCTCAACCGCTCAGCTCAAGAACACTTGGATGCAGCCGCTGGAGGATCCTTCCTCTCCTTGAGTATCTCGGCGGCCAAGAATCTCATTGAGAAGATGGCCACCAATCAAGTATGGAGAGAAGAGAGGTCTAGTACCCGTTCCCGTGGCGTCCATCAGATCGAGAGTACTGACATGCTTGCTGTAAAGATGGACTTGCTGCTGAAGAAGCTAAACGATGCTCCAGAAGCCGCTCCGGTGCACGCCCTCAACTCTCATATGACTTGCGAAGTTTGTGGGAATACAGGACACTCAGGGAACCGCTGCCCTAAGACGCAACCCGAAGATGCGAACTTCATCGGTAACAGTACCAATGGCTTCAACGGGAATCGTCCTCAGCTAAGATGGAATTCACGACCAAATCTCCCTTTCTCTGGGCAAGGTAACTCTTCGAGTTCACAGCAATTTTCTAAGAATAATTATAGTTTTGATCAAAAAGCTATGAATGATAGCATTAGTAAAAAGTTTCATGCTAATGATAGGTTGTTTGAATCTATATCTTTGCAAATGGAAACTTTGAATAATGCTATGAAAAACCAACTTAGCTTCAATAAAATGCTGAAAACTCAGATAGCTCGGTTGGTTGCTGTTCTACCTAACCCAAATGTGGGCAAGCTGCCTGGACAAGCTGAAGCTCCTCCTAAGGAGCACATAAATGCAGTAACCACTAGGGGTGAAAAGTCCACACAGGACCCCCCATCTCCTAGCCATGCAGGTAAAGCACAGGAGAAGGCTGCCGAGTCAGAAGACAAGGTTGGAGATAAAGAAACACCTGGCAAGGAGGAAAAACCAGCATCAAAACATCTACCCCATGAGTTCTACAACACAACGGTTCTACCATTTCCTCCGAGAAACAAGAAGGCTGCCGCTGACGAACAATATAGTAAGTTCGTTGAGGTCATTAAAAAGCTTTATGTCAACATACCTCTGCTAGATGCTATGCAGGTACCGAAATACGCCAAGTACTTAAAAGATATCCTCAACAACAAGAAACCCCTACCGTCAACGGAAATTGTGCACTTAACGGAAGAGTGTAGCGCAGCTATACTCAAGAAAAAGGACCCTGGAAGCCCTACCATCTCATGCTCGATTGGTACCCAACACTTTGATCAAGCATTATGCGACCTTGGAGCCAGTGTCAGCATAATGCCGAAGGTCATCTTCGACAAGCTGAATCATGACGCACTTGCTCCCACAGCTATGTGTTTATAGCTTGCGGATCAATCCGTCCGTTACCATGAAGGAGTGGCAGAGAACGTTCCGGTGAGAATCCAAAATTTTCTCATTCCAGTGGACTTCGTGGTGCTGGATATGGAGATTGACTCAAAAACCCCACTCATCCTTGGGCGACCATTTTTGAGCACCGCCGATGCAACAATCGACGTTGGAGCAGGAAAGGTTCACCTGAACATTAACGGAAAGAAGGAAACATTTGCTTTCAAACCAAAAGTGGAACAATGCAACAAGGTGAAGACTTTCAAGTGCCAGGCCAAGAAAGATGAACCCAAGGCCAATACCGGGATCAATCCATCAAATTCCAAAGAAGACAGTCTCGTGGTATTTATGCTGAAGACATTGAAAATCGAAACTGAAATTCAACAAATGGAGTATGAGAGGGCAATGCAAAGTAGAAGATCGAGAAGCCAAGAGACGAGGTGCGACAGGCCCAGAACTGCACCAGGAGGCAAAGCTCCTAAGAAAAGACACGGTGCTGAAAGCAAATTGACTACGCCAAAGTGGCCAACCAAACCAGCACCCGAGAACAAGGTCGACGCCGAGGACAAATTGACATCAAGGCGGCGTAGAAGAAATAGAACGCAGTGGAAGGCAGCCCCCAGCTATTGTTTTTATGAAACTCCGAAGAGCAAGACATGGGCTCCCCTCGCCAAAAGGTAAATTGGCACACTACCCATCGACGGCATATTTACTTTCCCGCAAAGTTTAATTTTTGAGCAACCCACTGCATATTTAATTTTTGCATGCCTAATTTTATTTTTTGCATTAGATTAATTTCTTAAACCGTGCATTTTTGAAAAAAAAGAAAAAAAAGAGAGTGGCTGGACGGCCACCACCACTGGCCGGCCGACCAGGCCAAGTGACCCCCCGGCCATGCCCCTGCTGCTCTCTTCCCTCTCTCTCTTCTTTCCCTTTTTCCTTTCTCTCCACTTTCTCTTTACTTCCCCTCTTTCTCTTTTTAGCTTTCTCTTTCATCCTCTCCAAGACAAAGCAAAGGAGGAAAGCAGAGGCACCATGGCCGGCCGGCCATGGGTGGTGTCCGCCCGTCCCCTCTCCTCATGCTTTCGGCGCACTCTAGCTATCCCACGCGCGTGCACGACCGGCGGACCAGCGCCAGTGGCCGCCCGACCCACTGCCGTGGCCGGCCAACCACCAGGCGTGGCCGCCCGGCCCCCTCTGCCCCTGCTTTAGGCGCGCCCCTGTTTGCTGCTGCTCTCCTTCATCATCACGCAAGCACCAGAGGCAGCAGCCTGGCCGGCCGGCCGCCAGGTGTGGCCGCCCGGCCACCTTCGCTGGCCGCCCGGCCTCCTGCCTGCTCTCGCTCGCCTATAAATGCTGCCCTCTACTTCCTTGATCGATGCACCGAGCAGCAACACTCTTCTCCCTCTCCAATCCTTCTCACTTAGTGCTTAATTAAGCTCTCTAGTTTAGTTAAAATAATGCCCGAATAAAATTTGGTTAGCCAAATAAAATTCCTTCAACTCTCTCTCTTTGTAAAGCAGGACGAGAACGTTTTGTGGAGGCTCTGCCCCGCAAGGACGCTGTTTTTTAAACGACTAACCCGCTAACGCTAATCTTTATTGTCGTCTATCCTTCGGGTATCGTGCATTTGTTGTGTGCCTTGCAGGATGAAGAACGCATTTAAGAAGGCAAAGAAGGCCGTTAGCAAGGCAGGACAACATATCCGCTGGTCCTCCTCGGAGAGTGGCTCCGGCTCGGCAAGCCGACATGCTGCCTCTGAGAGGATGTCCATCAGCACGGAGGAGCCTGAAGAATTCCAAACGTCGTCCACCCACCGGTCGATACTCATCCTCGATTCGCAGCTCGTGCTGCGTGGTCAAGATGAGGCCAAGGCATTAAGGTCTTTAAACCAAAAGACTTATGCCTTGACCAAATGCTTCGATGAGGAACTCCTCGTTGACACCGGCATGCGGGAGGAGTTCAACGAGGTGTTCCAGGCCATTGGGTGGAGCGACTTTGCAGAAATCCCAGAGGGGGAAATCATCCTCCTCACCAAAGAATTCCTCATGACGCTCCGCACCGACACCCGAAGAGATGGTACGTACATCTGGTTCCGCCTTTTCAATACTGATTATGAGCTTACTCTGCGCCAATTTAGCAACTTACTTGATTTCTCGCCTCAATGTACTTTGGGTGAGGATTTAGCGGGGTTTAATTCAGCAGAGTTTTGGAAAGAGTTGGTAGGACCAGATGCTCCTAGAAAAAAGAGCATCGCTCACATTAGGCACCCCACTTTGCGGTTTTTAGCCCGCTGGCTCACCATGGTTGTTTTCCCACGGGATGATACCCGCTGTGTCACAGTAGAGGATGTTAGATGTCTCTATGCCATGTGGAAGAAAATAAAGTTTGCCCCTACACTTAGCATGGTTCGCCACTGGCAAGGACTAGCTCAGAGTGGTCATATCATCTCGATCACGTCATTGTGACAAGGATCGCCAATGGATTGGGAATGCTAGTAAATGCTACCGCCTCCTTCATGCCAAATGACCCTACACGAGTAGTCAAAGAATCGCACCTCATCCATGCACACTTTTTGAGGAAGGACATAGACGGGAATTACATCATGAACTTTTAGAGGCTCCGACTTTGAGCTGCCGCTCCCAGCACTGCAGTACAAATTATATTCTGTGAGGACACTAACCATGTAGCTAGAGCCCGAGATAGAACCAGGAAGAAATAGTGTCTCCGGAGTCATGACTCGCGCCCAACAACGCCGAGCAGAGGAGCAAATCCGCAAGGCCAACGAGGATGCTCAGCAGCCAGGAGCCACACCTGCATGGGCTCATCCCAGCACACATGCTTGGGAAGCCAACCCACAGGGTTCCTGGCACACCTCGTGGAACTCCATTGTGCCCTCCGCCAACCCGACACCGTCATATCACAGCGAAGGTGAGTACTCTTATGGTCATAGTGCAGGTCCGTCCCATTCTGCCCGCTATACCAGTGGCGAACTCGATGGGAACTTCACCGCCCTCTTCGGGGCGTTAGATCTCCAAGAGCATCGCACCTTGGGGATGATGGACAACCTCGCCGACATTCAGCAGCAACAAGGAGTCGACCACAACTTGATCCTAGAGACAAGAGCGACTGTCGACCGCATGCACGAGCAGAAGCTAATGTACTACAACTGGAAAGGGTTCTTTTCCGAGTGAGCTTCATTGAAGCTTGGGAAGAAGAACCAACAGCTAAGGTATGTGTGTTCCAGCATCGCCTTGTTCACCCCTGTACCTTCGTGTTTAGTTCTATCCGTTTTACCCGTGAGAGAAATGCCCGTTGTATCATTTAATTCCAGTAGTTATATTAAAAAAATATGTATCCTAATAAATAACTCCCATGCTTAATGTTAGATTCACTTGCTAACTTCGTTTTGGAAATGATGAATAGTTGCTCTATCAAATAAATGGTTTAATTGTTACATGACAACTTATGCTTAGCTTAGTTCTATGTTGGTGAATAAAGATAAGTAAACCAGAAGTTTTACCTTGTGGATGCCATTTGTGATAACAACCTAAAGTTGTTGGGAGATCATGATATGACTTGAATGTGGGATGATTCTTTCAAGTTCCTAGTAAGATGGATATCTTAGCTTTTTTATTTTGAAAATAATAAAATAAGCTCCCTATGGTTCAAAAATTCCTACCAGAGCCATATATGCTTTACATGTTCAAAACCAGCTACAAAGAGCTACTTAGATATGCTTTGAGCTTTGTCAAATTTTGAGTCTCTTTGAGTAGAAATATCATCTTCTGTTGATAGCTGGAATATAAAATCAAAGGCAAGTGATCCATTCCGGACTTTGCATCCACCAAAAGTCTCCAAATACTTCTCATAATCTCATAGCCTTCAAATTTCAAGGAGTAAGGGTATGGAGCCAAAAAAAATGCATGCAAAAGCATGGCAAAAAGAAAAAAAAAGAATGAGTGCAAAAGCACGGCAAAATGAAAAGCATACAAGTTCAAGCATGCCAAAAAGAAATAAAGGCTCCATACCCACTCCAAATCTATAAAGGCAATAGGGATGAAAATTTAGAGAAGGAGACAACTTGTTCTACCACTCATACTCCAGGGATCAAACAGAAGAATTGATAAAGTATACTCTTTGGTCCACTCTTTGGCTTAGCAAAATAAGCATTCTAAGTGTGCCACATTCTCTCCCACCTAAAGCTCCACAAAAGCCTTAGTTTAGGAAAATGTTGGCTAAAATCATGGCCCTTGGTGAGGAAACACTTCTGAGCGATCAAGAGTACCAAGGGGAAGCTTATGTTTGTTTTGAAAATCTTGAAAACACCTGAGAAGGACATCCAAAAAGAATGAGTTAGAATCAATCCTGCAAACAAGTTGTTCTGTCTCTCAACTGCCCAAGGCAAGGTAAGCAAAAAGATGCACCACAGGTATGACCAAGGTGAGCTTTGATTATTTCACTGCTTGGGGCAAAAGTTTGAGTATCTAGTTCCATATAAGAATTTTCCTTCACTTGGGTATTGTAGCAACTCCTGATCCACTTTCAGTCTTAGCTTTACGAGCAAAGGTCTAAGCTTGGGGGGTGTTGATGGTCGTTATTTCACGATATCAACCGTCAATTATCCACCAAATGAAGCTAAACAAGTGAAGTTATGGACTAACCCTTGCTACTAATGAGTTCCATAAGATGTACATAAATATTTGGATGCAGCTACCAAAATACACATAAAATGGTTGCAAACATGTCACATATCGAAGATGAACAAAATGGCAAAAGTGGGGTGGCCGCCCAACCACTTACCATGGCCGCCCAGCCACCCTCCAATGAGGTTTTGGGTCCACGACCACGTGGAATGGTCCCTTGACCACTTCATGTGCCATCTCATCGATCCGATGTGCAAACAAACACAAAATGGTGAAGATCCAACCATACAAGAGAGCATCCAATGTATCTGAGGGTCACAAAATGTTGGGACGAGGATCGGTGATGTCAAGGATCCGAGGGAAGCAACATGCAACAAATCGGAGGCAGATACGTGGCCGCCCGACCACGTGCCATGGCCGGCCAACCACCCCTCGACGCATTTTTCACGTGCAACCAACCGTTCTAACTGCCAACCGATGTGGGGGAGCAAGATCAACCGTTGGATCAACTAAGGCGGTCGATCCCATGGCCGCCCAGCCATGGGGGGTGGCCGCCCGATCACCCACCTAGGTCGGCCGGCCACCGACTTGGTCCCTCCACCGACCTAGTACACATATAAATACCCCCCTCACTTCCTAGGCTATAAATAGACCCCGGGAGCTCATTTGCAAGGTGTGGAGTGAAGGAGAGTTGAGTTGAGAGTCTACCTAAGAGTGCTTCACTCTTTCCTTAGTAGTTAGGATAGTCCTGAGAGTTAGAGTTGAGTCGAGCTTTGCCTCGGAGTCTCCGGAGTTATCTTCGAGTCTGTGGTAAAACTCTTGATCTTTTGGATTCAGATTATCTTCAATATAATTCAGTTATATTTTACTTTATTTCTATCTCCAGCAAGTGTGGTGTACCTTTATTTTGCATACTTGCTAGGCTTAGATTGTGTTTCACTTAGTTATTCAAGTCTTGTTATTCTTGCGGGTGCTATAACTCAACCCTAGACTTAGACGCTAGGCTCTGGCTAGATCCTCTCCTCTGATCAAGGACGATCTATCGTTGTTCAAGCTTCGCTTGAACACGTTTATAGCTTGCCATCCTCTCCACGCAGCTTTGCTTGGTAGCCCCACTCGGTGACAGCGTGTGGTGTGCCTATATAGTCCAGGCCCATCGTTCGGAAAGCCCGTAGGTGTTAGCCAGACTCTCTTTCGGGACCTACTATCTACCCCCTGGTACCCTCGAGACTCTGGAATTTCGCTCGATGCAAGACCCTGGCTTGTTTACTTGAATAGCTTAGTTAGATACGGATAATCTTTGCAGCCGATTAGAATAGAGTTTGGTGACTTTATCTCACTCGTTGTCCTCCCAGGCAACTATACCTTTCTACAGATAGCTTAGATAGATATCCTCCTCCACCATACACCTATTTTTATCACGTTTACCCCTGTTCAACTACTAGTTGGTATAATTTATCCAAATTTACAGTTCATTCGATTTGAATTTATTCAATTATACTCTTAAGCCTACCGCTTTCCTGTGGAAATTTATGATACTCGGAATACTCTGAGTGAAAGGCTACAGCAGTCTCCGTGTGCTTGTGGAGTAAAACCTGTAAAGGCTAAGAGACGCCAACAAGCTCCAGCGCCATGCGATCCTCCGTGAGGTCGTTGGTGCCGATGAAGACCGCGATCCAGAGCCCGCGCGCCTACAGGGATGCCGGTGTCCGGCATCGAGGGCCGCGGGATGATTCTGTTCAGGCGCACAGCGGCATCTACCACATCCCGCACCTCACCGCAAATGTCATCAGCCTCGGGCAAATGGAGGAAGCTGGCTTCAAGATCTTGCTGGACAAGGGTTACCTCAAGATCTGGGATCAACCGTCAGCGCCTGCTGGCCAAGGTGCCCCGCGCGGCCAATCGACTCTACGTCTTGAAGCTCGACATCACCAAGCCGGTGTTCCTGGCGGCGCAGGGCACGAGCACGGCGTGGCGGTGGAACGCTAGATTCGGGCACCTCAATTTCAGGGGGCTGCGGCGGTTCGCACAGGAGGAGATGGTGCGTGGCCTGCCGCAGATCGAGCACGTCGACCAGGTATGCGACAGCTGCCTCGCCGGCAAGCAACAGCGCCTCGCCCAACCGAGGCCAAGTACCGGGCGGCGCACAAGCTGGAGCTCGTACACGGCAATCTTTGCGGCCCGGTCACCCCGACGACGCCCAGCGGCAACAAGCTCTTCTTCCTCCTCGTCGACGACTTGAGCCGCTATATGTGGCTCATCCTCCTGAGCACCAAGGACCAGGTGGCCTCGGTGTTCACGGCATTCCAGGCACGCGCCGAGGCTGAGGCCGGGAGGAAACTCGGGACGCTGCGTACCGATCGCGGCGGCGAGTTCATGGCGCACACCTTCATCGAGCACTGCGCGCAGGAGGGGGTCCAGAGGCACTTCACCACACCTTACACGCCGCAGCAGAACGGTGTGGTGAAACAGTGCAACCAGACGGTGATGGGCATGGCGAGGAGCATGATGAAGGCAATGTCCATGCCCGGTTGGTTCTGGGGTGAGGCGGTGACCACGGCGGTGTTCATCTTGAACCGGTCACCCACCTAGAGCGTCGATGGCAAGACTCCCTATGAGGTATGGCATGGCGTCAAGCCACCGGTTCATTTCCTTCGCACATTTGGATGTGTTGCACATGTCAAGGCCGGTGGCAAGCACCTCACCAAGCTGGAGGATCGGAGCACTCCAATGGTGTTCGTCGGCTACGAGGCGGGCACCAAGGCGTGGAGGTTCTACAACCCCATCACGCGGCGCGTTCACGTGTCGCGCAACGCCGTGTTTGAGGAAAGTCATCCCTAGGATTGGGGTGATGACAAGGGCGCGGGGACCGGACGATGATGACGAGCCGTTCTGCGTCGAGTACGTGTCTGTCCGGGGAACAAGACACCAGGCTGGAGCAAGGGCGGCGACGGACACGCCGCCAGCGACACCAGTACCATTGTCTCTAGCCTCTACCCCAAGCAGCCCGGCAACGCCCACATGCGGGCCCGAGCCTCGCACACCGGCGACACCTCCTACTCCTGCGGCACCCTCGAGGGTGCGGTTTGTGACACCGCCCACGGGGGAGCTTGATCTTGATGAAGATCATGAAGACAATGTGCCACTACGGTTCCGGACCATGGAAGATCTCTTCGGTCCAGGTTCGGCGCCGGGACTGGTTAACAGTGCGTTCACCCAAGAGCTCCTGGTGGCGATCGGCGACGAGCCAGCCTCAGTGGAGGAGGCCAAGGCAAGCAAGGAGTGGTGTATGGCCATGCTGGAGGAGATGGGTTCTATTGAAGAGAACAAGATGTGGTCCCTGGTGGATCTGCCAAGAGGACACCATGCTATCGGGCTAAAATGGGTGTTCAAGCTGAAGCGCGATGAACACGGCGAGATCATCAAGCACAAGGCGAGGCTCCTCGCGAAGGGCTACGTGCAACAGCAGGGGATCGACTTCGAGGAAGTGTTTGCCCCTGTCGCACGGATGGAATCGGTGCGCGTGGCACTGGCCGTGGCCACACACTGCGGCTGGTCCGTGCACCATATGGACGTCAAGTCGACGTTCCTCAACGGCGAGCTCGCGGAGGAGGTCTACGTCGTGCAACCTCTGGCATTCAACGCTGCTGGGCACGAGGACAAGGTGCTTAGGCTCCACAAGGTGTTGTACGGTCTGCGTCAGGCTCCAAGGGCATGGAACGCCAAGCTGGATGCCAGCTTGCATGAGCTCGGGTTCACAAAGAGCAAGTGCGAGCATGGTCTCTACATGCGTGGCGTCGCGGCGTCGCGGCTGCTTGTGGGCCTCTACATAGACGATTTACTCATCACGAGGGCGCAGCCGATGGAGATTGAGGCATTCAAGGTGGAGATGAAGAAGCTCTTCAAGATGAGCGATCTTGGCCCACTGTCCTACTACTTGGGCATCGAGGTCAAGCAGGGGCGGCGCGGTATCGAGCTACGCCAGAGCGCGTACGCCATCAAGCTGCTCGACAAGGCAGGCATGGGAAGATGCAACGCGTGCGCGACACCAATGGAAGTCAGGCCGAAGCTGTCAAAGAATGGGACCTCGCCGGTGGTGGATGCAACACTGTATCGCAGCCTAATCGGAAGCTTGCGGTACCTGCTGCACACCCGGCCGGAGCTCTCATTCGCCGTCGGGTACTTGAGCCGGCTCATGGAGGAGCCGAGGATGGAGCACATGGCGGCCGTGAAGCAGATACTATGGTACATCAAGGGCACGTTTGACTACAGACTCTTTTACACCAATAACGGAGGCAAGCTCGAGCTCGTCGGCTACAGCGACAGCCATGGCCGGCGACGTCGACGGCCGCAAGAGCACCACCGGGGTGATCTTCTTCCTTGGAGGGAACCCGGTGTCGTGGCTTTCATAGAAGCAGCACGTGGTGGCGCTGTCTTCCTATGAGGCGGAGTTCATAGCAGGAGCAGCGGCGGCATGCCAGGCAGTCTAGCTCAGGAGACTGCTCGAGGACATCAGAGGCGCCAAGGTCCCGCGCCCGTGCTGAAGATGGACAACCAATCCGCCATTGCGCTGAGCAAGAATCCGGTGCTTCATGACAGGAGCAAGCACATAGACATGAAGTTTCATTTCACCCGTGAATGTGCTAAGAAAGGAGACATCGACATCGAGTTCGCAAGCACTCATGAGCAGCTCGCAGACATCCTGACGAGCAGCAGCGGCATGCCAGGCGGTCTGGCTCAGGAGACTGCTCGAGGACATCACAAGCGCCAAGGTCCCCGCGCCCGTGCTGAAGATGGACAACCAATCCGCCATTACGCTGAGCAAGAATCTGGTGCTTCATGACAGGAGCAAGCACATAGACATGAAGTTTCATTTCATCCGTGAATGTGCTGAGAAAGGAGACATCGACATCGAGTTCGCAAGCACTCATGAGCAGCTCGCAGACATCCTGACGAGCAGCAGCGGCATGCCAGGCGGTCTGGCTCAGGAGACTGCTCGAGGACATCACAAGCGCCAAGGTCCCCGCGCCCGTGCTGAAGATGGACAACCAATCCGCCATTACGCTGAGCAAGAATCCGGTGCTTCATGATAGGAGCAAGCACATAGACATAAAGTTTCATTTCATCCGTGAATGTGCTGAGAAAGGAGACATCGACATCGAGTTCGCAAGCACTCATGAGCAGCTCGCAGACATCCTGACAAACTCACCGGGAAGAAGGCGTTCCAGGAACTTCGCGGCAGAATTGGGGTCATCAAGCTCAACTGATCAACACTGAATTAGGGGGAGATTGTCAGGTAATGCAAGTGCTGATCGGGTTGCTAAGTTTAGCGTGTCTAAGTTTGGTCATTGTACAAATTAGGTAGCGTCACGCATGGCAAGACTCACACTACACCAAGCAAGGAGCCTAGCTCGACGCGTGCGCAGTTCCCGCGGAGCCCCTTTCTGTTTTAGCCGCCCAGGTAGATCGGCATGAAGGAGACGACGTGGGATGGTACATCCCTGGGAGATCATGGCGAGAAGCTCGGGCGAGGTGGTCGATCAAGGCCATGATTTCTTCTGTAATCGTTGTACTATATATTCCAATCCATAGAGTCAAAAACGCAGTTCGTTCGGCCGCACCAATTCCGGTGTGTTAGCGTGAGTGTGTGCGTGCGTTCCCGGGGTTCTACTGTTCATCTTCTCCAACTCCGGCAGCCTAGGCAGCAAGGGGTAGGCCTAGGGCCCCTGACAATCACCAGCCATATCACTGTCACTATAGCCCAGGAGCTCATCACTCCCTCCATTTCTCCTTGCATAGAACAGGCCCCAATGTCTTGTCCTAGCTATGTATTTCAAGATTTGCATCACACCTCAAGTGTTAACCAGATATCTTAAGCCCCCAACCAAGCTTCTGTAAGTGGCATTCATTCTAGGACTGTTGCTTTCCCTGCTTAATTTCAGCTTGGCCTCCATAGGTACTTTACATGGGTTGCAATCCTCTAGTATTAGCCGTAAGCTAGACATGGCGATGTTGAGTGCGTGCGTGCGTTGTATGTGCGTTTGCGTGCCCGGTTCACGGGCGTGGCACATCGCCGAGGCCGGCGAGTTCGGGGCAGTGGAGCTGCCAGCTCGGGTCAGATAGGCGCAACGTGGTAGGACGAGCAGCATGCTAGCAGGAAAGCTGTGGTGTGAGTTGTGTTAGTTGGGGATAGCAGGAAAGCAGGCGGGCGTTGGTGCGTGGGCCGAGTTGCGCAGGAGAACGGGTCTCTCGCCATGATGCCGGGCGCACCACGGAGCCTTAGCCGGAGGCGTGGAGGCGAGCTCCACCACGGGCTATAAGAGCCACCGCACCCCACTATAATTGTTGTCGAGTCAAGTTGGATGAAAGCGGCCAAGATACAGGGCGTCCGTCACCCGCGGCATTCGTCGCCCAAAGTTACTGTTTATCTTCTTCCTTGGGCTGCCGGCGAGAGTGAGTGTGATGGAACAAGGCGAGGGGTGCAGCGGCTGTCCCTGGGTTCCAACATCTAGTCCACTCTTCTCAAGAATCTTCCCTACATAGATCCCTTGAGACAAACTGATTCCAGCCTCATCATGCTTCACCTCAATGCCCAAGTAGTAAGATAGCAACCCAAGGTCACTCATCTTGAATACCTTAGTCATCTCAGTCTTGAACTACTAGATGCTACTGCTGCTAGTGCCTGTGATCACCAGATCATCCACATAGACTCCAACAACCAGCCTCTCAACACCTCCTCCTCGGCAGTAAATGGCATGTTTAGGTAGGCATCTCAGGAACCCCAGGACACCCAATTGTTCATCTAGTTTTTGATTCCATGCATGGGGATCTTGATGTAATCCATAAAGATTTGTGCAACCGATATACCTTGTGTTTCTGCCCAGGCTGAGCAAACCTGGGTGCTTGTTGCACATACACGGATACACCTCCTCCTGGATGTTGCCGTTCAAGAATGGCGTCTTGATGTCCATGTGATGCACTTGCCACCATTCCTGTGCCGCCAGAGCCAGCAACAGTCGTACTGCCTCCATGCGAGCCACGGATGCAAACACCTCATCGTAGTCAATCCCGTGGTGTTGTGCGTACCCCTTGACGACTAGCTCCGCCTTGTGCCACACCACAGCTCCATGCTCGTCCCTCTTGAGCCCAATGGCGCACCGGCCAGGAGGCAGCTTAGTGAGCATCCAAGTGCGGTTCTCCTCGATGGCGCACATCTCCTCCTCCATTGCTCGGCGGCAGTGTTGACGCGAGATAATGACTAAATTTATGCTCTATTTTTTTACATAATTTTATATCTTTTCAGGATTTAATATTATGATTTAGTCTTGTTTTGCTAACAAATAACCCCGTTTTCGAGAATGCTCTTTGTTTTTGTGCAATATTGATTTTTGCAGGAAAATAGGTTGTAATTGTGATAATTTGAGAAATTCTCGAATAAAGGATTTATGCTACGAGTCAAGGGAGGTGAGATGACAAACAAAAGAAAGGCCCAAGCCCATTATCAAGAAAATTCCAGAGGCTAAAGATTGCTTAAGTATGAAGCATATGAAGAAAAGGAAGGTTTATCAATCGTCCAATCCAATCTACTAATTAAATCGCGAGATACTCTCAGATTCCAGGACAGCAGCAGCTTGTCGGCCAATTTCGGAGACCTTAACGACGTCAAATGAAGAAAGTTTGAATACCAAAGTTGTAGATATTTTCGAGCTCTACAATTTAGAGTCAGAGTTTGCCTTATTTGGACTTCGGATGACGAAGTTATGGTCGAAATACTAAAGGCTGCAGAATATGGAAAGGCTGATTTCGGGAAGGATTAGGACAATTACTTCATCTACAAGCAAGGAAGCTTCATGGACGCCCAAGGACCATCAAGACTCTTGTATATACTTGGAAATACGTGTTTAAGGTGTTCTAGGACTCTTAGAACCGACCTATTAAATTCCATGTATAGGGGACTCTTCGGAGTATAAATATATGCCCCCCCAAGGGGAGAGGCATCATTGTCCACCGCAAATTCATTGTAAGCCGAGAGTCTAGGGCAGAGGTCGGGGGCCAAAGGCGTTCAACTCGGCGAAAGGCGCATCTCGGCGAAAGGAGGAAGCAAGAGGAGACAGGAGGGGGGCTGGTCGGCCGACCCCTAGGGGTATGGTCGGCCGACCCAGGCCCTCCCGAGGGTTGTTCGAGTTCATCTTCTGTCGAGTTCTTCGTCGAGTTCATCCCGACGATTGTGCTTCAACTTCGTGATGTATCTCGAATAATTTCTCGTACTTCTTATGCTACTTTGATGAAACCTTGATGATTTGATCAATAAAGTTTGTCTTTTAGACTTAGCTTCTTGTTTATGCATGATTTATGATCCATATCTTTGCAATGCTTAATTCCGACATGTTTATATCTGGCCAGATAATAAGCTTAGCATGTTCTTTTAGTAGATCTTTTTACTTTAATTAGTTGATTGAATCTACTCATGCTTAGAGATGGTTAAGGTTTGCTAGTTCGTCGATTAACTGGTTCTAGTGACAGTAGGGCTGGAGAAAGGTTCTAGTAAGCTTTTGACATTCATGATCATGCTTAATCTTTGCTTTATGTTTAGATTTTATCTCAAGGTGGTTCTTAGTACATAGGTTGTTTGTCTCATATCTCTTGTGGATCCTTTTGCCACGTTAAACCATATCAATCTCGTTAATACTTGTTCTATCATTTTATGCTATAGTTTGGATCTCGTTTAGACCTTAATTAGAGTATAATTAGAGCATAATTAGAAGTATTATTAGAGTAGTTCTAATCCCTTTTTAAGCTTGTTTAGATTTATTAGAACTAGCTAGTAATTAAGTTAATATTAGATTAATAATATCCTAAGCATAATTATCCTTGGATTGACAAACCCAAGATACTCATCCTGGGGAAAAGCTACCACGATACTGTGCGCTTGCAGTATAAGGTTTGACGCGCTTAAGTGCCGTCAACAAGCTTTTCTGGCGCCGTTGCCGGGGATATTTATCGTTTAAGTTATTGTAAATCTTTTATTAACTTTTTTTTTACTACTAGTTTTAATAGTGAGATTAGTTTGCTATTTGTGTGTTAATCTTGTTCTAATTGTTTGCTAATAGTTTTTCTAATTGTGTGCTAGTTCTTTATTCTGTGTTTAGATTTGGTTCTAGTTATTTAGAGATATCTAATTACGATCTTGATTCTCTAATTTAGTTTCTGTGTTCTTTGTTAAGTTCTTGTGTTTGTTTCTTTTTATTAAAACTAACCCAGCAACTTTGCTGTCATAGATCTTTTGTTTGTGTTTTGTTTTTTTTTTTGTGTCAGATATGACTACGTTTCTTGAAGATCTTCAGCACTTAACGCTTAGAGAGTTTTCAACTCCAAAAGCTGAAGATTTGAAGTTTCAAGAATCAAACAAGAAGCCGGAAGCAGAATCCTACGAGCTAAAGCCAGGAATCATCCGGATTGCTGCTGAAAATCTATTCAGTGGTGAAGACGACGAGAATCCTTACAAGCACTTGGAGAAGCTCAACCAAGTGTGCCGCACTTTCCATCAAGATGGAGTCCCAGTAGAGTGGGTTAAGTGGAACCTCTTTCCATTTACCCTCGTCGATAAAGCCAAGAGATGGTACCAAGTTGCCGCAATTGAAGCTCAAGGAGATTGGCAAATGCTCGAACAAAAGTTTCTCACCAAGTTCTTCTCTATACTTCGAGTGCACAAGTTGAGGAAGGAGGTTTGGAACTTTGAGCAAAAGACGGATGAAGACATCGACGAAGCCTGGGAGAGACTCAACGATCTGCTGCTGCAAGGACCACCACTTGGAGTGACACCAGAGATGGCTATTCACATATTCTTCTTTGGTCTGACGTCAGAAGCCTTCAAGCATGTGAACACGTGTGCAGGAGGATCACTCATGAGCCACTCAAGCAAAGAAGCCACCAGAGTTCTGTCCAACATTTTTTTGACTTCCAAGAGTGAAAGAGAGAGAAAAGACAGAAGAGTGAAAGAGCCAGATGAGGAGCTTATGGCGCCTACACCTGCCATAATTGAGGACCAACTACCTGCCAAAAGGACTCCAGTCTCATATGCATTTGATGAGGAAGACTTTGGAAGCTTTGCACCTCAAGAGGATGTCAAGAGTGTGGAGCACAGAAGTCTTGCCAGTGCGAAACCTTTGACTGAGTTCGAGAGAATGAGCTGGATGCCAGTGGATTTTGGAGCTACACTCAAGTGTGCAGGACCACTCCCACCAGAAGACTTAGTGGAAGAGGAGGAGCTGTTTCCACCAGAAATACCACTAAGGAGGAATTCTGATAGCCAAGACACAGGGGAGATGCTGCAAAAATTGTTCCAAGAGGAGGAGTTGGATAGTGACTTTGTGTCTGAAGTGAAGCGAGTGATCGGAGTCAAGCCGGAGTCATCACTTACTGAGGAGGTTATCGTCCAGCTGTCGCCTGAGGAATCTTCAACTGGAATTTCATGCTCCATCAACAACGAAGACTTCAACAACATACACTGCTCTATGGAAGCCCAGGTAAGTACAATGAGCTATGAAGTTTATTCTAAGTTATGTGATAAACCATGTCTAGTTTCTACTAATCTTAAGATTAAACTTTCTAGTAATGAAATGATTAAACCTGTAGGCTTAATTAAAAATGTTGAAGTTAACTTTGCTAATAAAATTATACCAACTGATTTTTATTTGATTAATGTCTATGATGATAATGTTAATTTAATCTTTGGTAGACCTTTCCTTAAGTTGGTTAATGCTGTAGTTAATAATGAAAAAGGAAAAGTCACGCTTAATATTAATGGTTTAAAATATGACTTTGATTTCCTACCGGCATCTAAAGTGCCCATTAATCTCACTCCCGATATAGAGGAGATAGAGAGTATTAACTATATAAATGCTTTTAGAGAGCCTTTAAAGCTAGTCTTAGAAGGAGAAGAGGAAGGTTTCTTCTCCGAGGAAACAACCATTGCCACTAATCAACTTGAACAAAATATTGAAGAAACCCAAGACACTCCAGTAGAGCCACTAGGCGACCTAGATCATCAGGAGGTGCCAGATGTAGAGCTAAAACCACTGCCTGAAGGACTTAAGTATGAATTCTTAGGAGAGGACAAGACCTATCCAGTAATCATTAGTGATGAACTAAGTCCGGAAGAAATAGAGAGGTTGCTGGTAGTGTTAAGGAAGCATAAGAAGGCAATTGGTTATTCTCTAGCAGATCTAAAAGGAATTAGCCCAGCATTTTGTACTCACCGGATTCCAATGGAGGAGGACCACAAGCCAGTGGTTGACAATCAAAGGAGGCTGAGTAACGAGATGAGGTCTGTAGTGAAAAAGGAAGTCATCAAGCTTTTAAACGCTGGAATTATCTACCCAGTACCAACCAGTGAGTGGGTGAGCCCAGTCCATTGTGTACCTAAAAAAGGAGGTTTAACTGTAGTTAAAAATGATAAAAATGAATTAATTCCACAAAGGACAGTTACTGGTTGGAGGATGTGCATTGACTACCGGAAACTTAATAAAGCCACTAAAAAAGATCACTTCCCGCTACCCTTTATAGATGAGATGTTAGAGAGACTAGCTAAGAATACCCATTTTTGCTATTTAGATGGATATTCTGGTTTCTTCCAGATTCCTATTCATCCAGACGATCAACACAAGACTACCTTTACTTGTCCATACGGAACCTTTGCCTATAGGAGAATGCCTTTTGGTCTATGTAATGCACCTGCTTCTTTCCAAAGGTGTATGATGGCAATCTTTTCAGACTTTATCGAAGATATTATGGAGGTTTTTATGGATGATTTCTCAGTCCATGGCACTAGTTTTGACCACTGCTTAAGGAATTTAGAAAAGGTGCTTCAGAGGTGTACAGAGGTTGATTTAGTGTTAAATTGGGAGAAGTGTCATTTTATGGTTAGAAGAGGTCTTGTGTTGGGACACATCATATCGGAAAAAGGAATTGAAGTAGACAAAGCCAAAATAGAGACGGTAGAAAAATTGCCACCACCCACTAATATTAAGTCTCTAAGAAGCTTTCTTGGACATGCTGGATTTTATAGGAGATTTATTAAGGACTTTTCAAAAATAGCTAAGCCCCTTACTTATCTTCTTCAAAAGGATATTCCATTTGAGTTCACTGAGGAGTGTGAGGTTGCCTTTAGAAAGATTAAGGAGTTACTTATTAGTGCACCGATCATTCAACCACCAGACTGGAATCTTCCTTTTGAGATCATGTGCGATGCCAGTGACTATGCAGTGGGAGCCGTGCTAGGACAGAGGAAAAATGGAAAAGTACATGCCATTTATTATGCTAGCAAGACTCTCAATGAGGCTCAAGTCAATTATGCTACTACGGAGAAGGAGTTGTTAGCAGTAGTTTTTGCCTTTGAGAAATTTAGATCCTATATAGTTAATTCAAAGGTTATAGTCTACACTGATCATGCTGCTATCAAGTACCTACTCACTAAAAAGGATGCTAAGCCTCGTTTAATTAGATGGATATTAATGCTACAAGAGTTTGATGTAGAGATCAGAGACAAGAAGGGAGTTGAGAATGTAGTGGCGGATCACTTATCTAGGATGGATCATGGAAAGGATGGTTCACCAATAGAAGATGCACTAAGAGATGACACTCTTTATGCGGTCCTAGATAAAGATTCATGGATGAGAGATGTGATAAGAGTTATAAGAGGAGAACCACTACCACACCTCAACTATAATTCTAAGAGAAGAGTTCTGGCCGAAGCTAAGAAATACTATTGGAGTGCTCCCTACTTATATAGATATGGATCAGATGGTGTCCTTAGAAGATGTGTACCTGCAGAGGAAAGAAAGGAGATTTTGAGGAAATGCCACTCTGCAGAATATGGAGGACATCATGGTCATTTTAGAACCCAAGCTAAAGTATGGGGGAGTGGATTTTATTGGCCAGAAATGCATGAAGATGCAAGAAAATTTGTAGCCACTTGTCCTGAGTGTCAGAGGTCTGGAAATATCACTTCAAAAAATTCAATGCCCCTCACATACAACCTACAGATAGACCTATTTGATGTCTGGGGAATAGACTTCATGGGACCATTTGAAAATTCACATGGATATGAGTATATTTTAGTAGCTGTGGATTATGTTTCAAAATGGGTAGAAGCTATACCATGCAGAAAGGCATCTACAAGAGAATCCATCGAGATGATTCAAGACAATATTTTTCCAAGATATGGAGTTCCTAGAGTTATTATCTCAGATGGAGGATCACACTTTGTTGGAAAAGAATTTACTAATTATCTAGCAAAGATGGGAATCGAGCATAGAGTTTCTACAGCCTATCATCCACAGACAAATGGCCAAGCCGAAACATCAAATAAACAATTAAAAGATATTCTAAAAAAGACAGTAATTAAAGGAGGTAAAAATTGGTCAAAGAAGCTTAGTGATGCTCTTTGGGCTTATAGAACTGCATTTAAAGCCCCTATTGGAATGACACCCTATCAGCTTGTTTATGGAAAGACTTGTCATTTACCAGTAGAGATGGAGCACAAGGCCTATTGGGCTATTAAGGAATTAAATTTAGATTTAGACGCTGCTTTGATCAAAAGAAGGATTCAACTAAGTACCCTTGATGAAGCTAGACTACGAGCTTATCACAGTGCTAGTATTTATAAGGAAAGGGTTAAGAGATGGTTTGATAAAAGAATCCAAAAGAAAGAGTTCAAGGAAGGTGATAAGGTTCTTCTTTACAATTCAAGATTCAAACTTTTTGGAAAAGGTAAGCTACAAAGTAAATGGGATGGACCTTATATAGTACATGATGTATCACCTACCGGGGCAGTTACTATTATGGATTTAGAAGGGAATCGATTCATGGTCAACGGTCAAAGACTTAAAGTTTTCCTTGAAGAGGACAAATTTGAAATCAATTATATTGATACATATGAATTCAAGGAAGTAAAGGTACCGTACTATGATCTAAATCCCTAGTTTTATTTATTTTTCGCATCTTTGTATATATTTAGTAGAGTTTAGTTTCTTGTTTTTAAAAATTTTCTATCTATATTTATTTTAAATTAGAAAATAAGGTTACCGACTCAATATGAGGCCTTTTGGCCAGAGGATAGCCCCAGGTCGGCCGACCAGGAGGGTCGAAGTCGGCCGACCCAGGGTGTTTCCTCGTCGGTTTAAGTTCAAATTTTTATGGCATAGTCTCTGTTGTTTCCCTAATAATTTTGAGGAAGAATTTAGTTCAGACAATGTGGATTAGGGAAATTTAAGAGCTTTGCTTAGTGTAAGTGTGGGGAGGTTATTATATTACCTCCCATATCTAAATAAAACGTCTAATTGGACGTATAAATAAATAAGTATTTGTTTTATATGGGTTTTATTAAAGCCTTATTAAAGTATTATATATTTAGTCTATGAAATTATTTTATTAGGTCTTATTATATTAATAAAATGTGTGTTGAATAATTGCCTCTCTTTATTTAAGTTTATTCTTTATTTTTACTTTGATATTTAATCTTGCTTAAGTTTTCATGATTTGATTAATGTGGTGATTACTAGATTGATTAGTAATGCATAACCCATATCTTTATCAGAGGATTATGTTTTATAGCTTTGCCAAAGTTTTTGATTAAGAAAAAGATTAGAGGTGTATCTATTTTTTTTTTCATAAAACCTCTCTTCTTTGATCAAGTTTTACAAACCCTTTGTTAAGAGAGAGTTAAAATTCCTAGTAGAGCTTAGATTATGAAAGCCAGTTTATAAGCAAGTTATCTCATGTGAGTTTGGTTAAGTTTGATCTCTTTAGAAAATTTGATCTCTTAAATAATCTTGGTCATCTTTATTTCATCTTTTGCTAGCCTTCTATAAATTCAATTGCTTACAATAAAAGAGCGATTTCTTTAAAACCTTTGAGTCAAATTTCTTCTCATTATTTCATCGTTACCTATATAAGTAAAGTTTTTGCTCAAATAATCTTGTCATAAAAAGCAATTGTTTCCAAAATGATGGTAAAGAGAGGTAGGGCACCATTAAAAGAAAAAAAAAAGAAAAAAAAAGAGAGAAGAGGGATGGCGCCTAGCATAAAAAAAAGAGTGGGAGAAAAAAAATGACCAAGTGGTCGCTTGTAGAATTAGGTTATATATAAAAAAAAAATGACCAAGTGGTCGCAAGTAGAATTAGGAAAAGGAGAAAGGGGGAGAAAAGAAAAAAATAAATGTAGAATTTGGAGAGTTTGGAGAAGAGATGTGAAAGTCTAAATAATCTTATCAGTGTAATGAGCAAAAACTTTTACTTTTCCAACCATGTGCAAATTCCGGAAATTATTCCACTTCATTATATTATTGCACATGTCCACTTTCTATATCTTCTTTTCCTTGTCTCTTTATATATTTAGTTTCTTATTTCGATGACCAAGATAATTTGAGTTGATTAGATGATTTTTAGAGAGATAACTTAGCTGGACAATAAAATGATTAGCTTTGCTAAACCTTTACCAAGCTCCACATATACTCCTGTGAGAAGAGGAATTTGAGAGTAAATTTTTATAGGATAGCCACTTATAAAGAGTGTCTTTTGAGAGCTTAGTAAAGGGCAAGTAAATTCTTGAACTTTGAAAGTTTCGTTTTCTAAAACCCTCTTTTATGATTCTGAAAGAAAATTTTGGCATTGCTATGATTCATTTGACTTTGATAATTTTTATGGGGATCTATATGCATAAAAGTCGATTTAAAATCCATGTTATGATTTGATTGATTTCTAACGTAAGATTAAGTTGAAAAGTATTTGTTTAGAATTTTCTTAAATAGAGTTTTTATTTAAGTTTTATCGATCCTTTGCTCGAGGACAAGCAAGATCTAAGTGTGGGGATGTTGTTGACGCGAGATAATGACTAAATTTATGCTCTATTTTTTTACATAATTTTATATCTTTTCAGGATTTAATATTATGATTTAGTCTTGTTTTGCTAACAAATAACCCCGTTTTCGAGAATGCTCTTTGTTTTTGTGCAATATTGATTTTTGCAGGAAAATAGGTTGTAATTGTGATAATTTGAGAAATTCTCGAATAAAGGATTTATGCTACGAGTCAAGGGAGGTGAGATGACAAACAAAAGAAAGGCCCAAGCCCATTATCAAGAAAATTCCAGAGGCTAAAGATTGCTTAAGTATGAAGCATATGAAGAAAAGGAAGGTTTATCAATCGTCCAATCCAATCTACTAATTAAATCGCGAGATACTCTCAGATTCCAGGACAGCAGCAGCTTGTCGGCCAATTTCGGAGACCTTAACGACGTCAAATGAAGAAAGTTTGAATACCAAAGTTGTAGATATTTTCGAGCTCTACAATTTAGAGTCAGAGTTTGCCTTATTTGGACTTCGGATGACGAAGTTATGGTCGAAATACTAAAGGCTGCAGAATATGGAAAGGCTGATTTCGGGAAGGATTAGGACAATTACTTCATCTACAAGCAAGGAAGCTTCATGGACGCCCAAGGACCATCAAGACTCTTGTATATACTTGGAAATACGTGTTTAAGGTGTTCTAGGACTCTTAGAACCGACCTATTAAATTCCATGTATAGGGGACTCTTCGGAGTATAAATATATGCCCCCCCAAGGGGAGAGGCATCATTGTCCACCGCAAATTCATTGTAAGCCGAGAGTCTAGGGCAGAGGTCGGGGGCCAAAGGCGTTCAACTCGGCGAAAGGCGCATCTCGGCGAAAGGAGGAAGCAAGAGGAGACAGGAGGGGGGCTGGTCGGCCGACCCCTAGGGGTATGGTCGGCCGACCCAGGCCCTCCCGAGGGTTGTTCGAGTTCATCTTCTGTCGAGTTCTTCGTCGAGTTCATCCCGACGATTGTGCTTCAACTTCGTGATGTATCTCGAATAATTTCTCGTACTTCTTATGCTACTTTGATGAAACCTTGATGATTTGATCAATAAAGTTTGTCTTTTAGACTTAGCTTCTTGTTTATGCATGATTTATGATCCATATCTTTGCAATGCTTAATTCCGACATGTTTATATCTGGCCAGATAATAAGCTTAGCATGTTCTTTTAGTAGATCTTTTTACTTTAATTAGTTGATTGAATCTACTCATGCTTAGAGATGGTTAAGGTTTGCTAGTTCGTCGATTAACTGGTTCTAGTGACAGTAGGGCTGGAGAAAGGTTCTAGTAAGCTTTTGACATTCATGATCATGCTTAATCTTTGCTTTATGTTTAGATTTTATCTCAAGGTGGTTCTTAGTACATAGGTTGTTTGTCTCATATCTCTTGTGGATCCTTTTGCCACGTTAAACCATATCAATCTCGTTAATACTTGTTCTATCATTTTATGCTATAGTTTGGATCTCGTTTAGACCTTAATTAGAGTATAATTAGAGCATAATTAGAAGTATTATTAGAGTAGTTCTAATCCCTTTTTAAGCTTGTTTAGATTTATTAGAACTAGCTAGTAATTAAGTTAATATTAGATTAATAATATCCTAAGCATAATTATCCTTGGATTGACAAACCCAAGATACTCATCCTGGGGAAAAGCTACCACGATACTGTGCGCTTGCAGTATAAGGTTTGACGCGCTTAAGTGCCGTCAACAGGCAGCTTGGGTCTTGCTCCGCCTAGGCAAGCGATCTGGGTTCCTCCACACTTATAGCAAAGAGTTGCCCACCACCCATATCACGCTCAGTGTAGCCAGGAGGAGAGGCAGCGCAGATCACATTGTCCACCTTACAAAACCGGAGTGGTGCTTCCTCATCGTGGTCAGCATCCAGCTCCTCGTCGATCTCAGCGGGCGGCGTGGCAAATTGAACAAGTGGGAAGCTGCCTTTACCGCCGCAGGCATCATCGGTGGTGTTCCTAGCTCCATCCCACCGCCTGGTGGACTAGGTGCCGCATCCTTTACGCCTTCATGTCCCGGCACCACACAATACTACACTATGATGGTGTCATCGCCGCCGTGCTCTGCGCCTGTGCTGGTCTCGCCGCCTCCTGACCAGTCCCACTGCACGGACTCATCAAAGACCACATCTCATGTCATGTGCACGCACTTCATGATCGAAACATAGGCCCGATAGGCCTTGGACCCACGCTCGTAGCCGATGAAGATCATCTTGTGGCCGCAATCCTCCATCTTCTTCGGGTGCGGCCCTATGTTCTTGATGTACACGATGCACCCGAAGGTCTTCAAGTGGTGTACCACCGGCTTCTTCCTGTACCACGCCTCGAATGGAGTCTTGCCCTCCACCACCTTCATTGGAACCCGGTTCAAGAGGTACACGGCAATGTTCACCGCCTTTACCTAGAACTAGGCCAGCAATCCTTTCGCCTTGAGCAAACTGCATACTGTGCCAACCACCATGGCATTCCTGCACTAGGCGATGTCATTCTGTTCTGGGGAGTACAGCGCAGTTAGCTGCCGGTGCACACCTCCGCCGCGCAGTACTCCATGAACTCCTTGGACGTGAACTCGCCGCCACGATCTGTCTGGAGCGCCAGCAGCTTGCAGCCGGACTCTGCTTCTGCACGCACTTGGAACTCCTTGATGGCAGCTACTGCTCGATCCTTGGACGGCAGCAGGACCAGCCACATGTATCGGCTCCGATCGTCAACGAGTAGCAGGAAGTAGGTGTTGCCGCTTGGTGTCACCAGTGTCACGGGGCCACACAAATCGCTGTGAACCAACTCTAAAGCACGTTTCACTGACCACTTCGCCTGGTCCAGGAATGGCACACGCTTCTACTTGCCGGCGAGGCATGCCTCACATAGCTCGTCCACCTGCTCGATAGCCGACAGTCTGTGTACGAGCTCCTTGCGCGCCATCTTCCACAGGACGGCATGTTGATGTGGTCAAGTCGGGCGTGCCACTGCTAGGTGCTCTTCTCGCAACGCGTGGCCAGGCACACTGGCCATGCCACGTTGACGTTGAGCACGTACAGCCGATTGCCTGCGTGCGGGATCCTCGCTAGCAGGCTCCCACCATGTTCCTGAAACTCCATGGTGTCGCACCGATGGTGGATGTCATAGTCGGCCTCCTCCAATTGTCCTAGGCTCACAATGCTCATCGTGAGCCGCGGAAGGTAATACACGCCAGTCAAGGAGCGGTGCTCACCATTCTTGCACAAGAATGTCGCACCCCTTGATCTCCACCACAGAGTTGTCACCGAACCGCACTGACCCGCACACCGCCGTGTCTAGATCCGTGAATGCCACCCCCGGGACCCCGTCAGATGGTTCGTGGCCCCGTTGTCGCAGATTCAGGACTTGGAATCGCGCTCCTCCTTGGCGCCAAGCTGCAGGAACACCTTCTCCTCCCGAAGGTGAACTTGGCCGTCGGATCCGACCACCACCATGCCATGTTGATGTGGTCGAGTCAGGCGTGCCACTGCTAGGCGCTCTACTCGCAACGCGTGGCTAGGCACACTGGCCGTGCCACGTTGACGTTGAGCACGTACAGCTGATTGCCTACGTGCGGGATCCTCGCTAGCAGGCTCCCACCATGTTCCTAAATCTCCATGGTGTCGCACCGATGGTGGATGTCATAGTCAGCCTCCTCCAATTGTCCTAGGCTCACAATGTTCATCGTGAGCCGCGGAATGTAATACACGCCAGTGAAGGAGTGGTGCTCACCATTCTTGCACAAGAATGTCGCACCCCTCGATCTCCACCACAGAGTTGTCACCAAACCACATTGATCCGCACACCGCGGTGTCCAGATCCGTGAATGCCGCCCCCGGGATCCTGTCAGATGGTTCGTGGCCCCGTTGTCGTAGATTCAGGACTTGGAATCGCGCTCCTCCTTGGCGCCAAGCTGCAGGAACACCTTCTCCTCCCGAAGGTGAACTTGGCCGTCAGATCCACCACCACCATGCCACGCGACGACGTCTGTGCAGCACCTTGGGCGCGTCGAAGCCCAAGACATGTGGAGCTGGAGAGCACGAGCACGGTGGGGATGACGCATGTGATGTGGCTGGAGACATTGGTGGTGGTGGCGGCGTGATCTCGCCGGTGAGGGAGAGCCGCATCGGATCAGCGGCGTGGACCTCAACAACATGAGGGCCTCCTCGTCCTAGGCCACTTGAGCTTGCTCTGTCTTGGGCTTGGACCTACAATCACAAGCCCAATGGCCCATCTTACCCTACTTGCGGCATTGATTTCTCCCCACCTTGCTAACGCCAGTTCTTGACCCAGAGGAAAAAGATGAGCCCATGTTGCCTCAAGGTTCTCTGCTGCATCCTCTCTTCCCGCCACGCTGACGGCTTCTCAACCTTGCGTTGCTTCCACTTTGCCTCCCAAGCCTCCTTCGAGAGGTACAGCTTGCCGTTGTAGTGGACAGACGGTGGCGGCGCCTCCAGCTCCCCCTCAGCTGCCTTCAACCGCCCCATTGCCTCCTTCACCCCTCAGCTGCCTTCAACCGCCCCATTGCCTCCTTCAGCGTGAGCGTCAACACATCGAGCAGTGTCTGAATCGCCACCACGATTTGTTTGAACCGTACCGGCACGCTCCACACGAATTTGCCCACCACAGTGGGCTCGTCCAGCGTCAAGTGTCGCCAACTGCGGCACCATGCCGCTCAACCTTAGAGAGTAATCCTCCACGTTCTCGTCCACGTGTGATGTTGCCAAGTCGAACTGCCGGCGCAGGTGCTGCGCCGTCGACTTCGTCACGTGCTCGTTGCCGACGTGCATGGCCTCGATGGCATCCCACGCCGCATTTGCCGTCTCCTTGTTGGAGACGATTGCCACCATCTCCGCTAGGACCACGCTTGCCAGAACATCGAGCGCCATCATGTCTTCCTGCGGCTCGACGGCACCCAAATCCACCACCGCCCAAAGCGCCCGCGCCTTGAGCTTGACCTTCATCAGCACGGCCCAGTTGATGTAGTTGGTCTGGTGAGCGCGGAGTAGCTAGTCCTACTGCCCACCTCAAGAATTATCTGTTGTACAACGGCGATGCCGTTGCCGGCATTGTCAGTGTCGTTCCCCGGTGGTTGAGACATGGCGGACTTGATCGCCCGATCGCGATTCCACCGCCGGTACTGCACGACAATCGAGCACCGGCTCTGATGCCACGTGTCAGAGTTTGCTGGAGAGACGATCAGGGTGTGAATGCCGGTGAGCTCCGCCCTTGCTGCACACACACACACACAACTCACCCGAACACGAAGTGGACACGTTCTCGTTTGGTGCTACGAACCAACAAGCAGCTGTTCTAACTCTTGATTGCTGAATATAAATACAAGTCTTTACAGCTAAAAAACGGGGCACGATCACCCCGCCGTGCGCGCTATGCCCATCATCAGCAAGTGCCATCGCACTCTCCTCAGACATAGCGCACGACGCGCCCGTCATGCGGACTAAAAGCACGACCAAGCCCACTTCGCGCACAGCTAACAAAAAACAATAACCATGCGCCTAAACTGAGCTAAAAGAGAACTATAGAACTACTGAGTGCACAAAGATTATTTGACAAGCAGCAGGTGCATCCGGGACAGTGACGTCAACGAGCAGGCCAGCGTCGGAGCTGCTGCTACAGCACACGTTGACGCATCATTGGCGAATCAGACTCGTCTGCAGGCTTGAGGACACTTGTCATGGCATGACACCGCCGGATTTGAGTTTTGGGTGTATGGAGCACACCACTAAGACAGGATGCTGGCTCATAGGCTAGGCATGGAGACCGTGGGTCCTACCCCGTCCGTCGCACAGGTTGGAGTTGGAGCTTCGCGGAAAGCACCCCCAAGACCGTCAGGCCAAGCACGCCGCACCCCTTTGGTAATATGGCTCTTCCTCGGCTGGACTCTTGCATTGAAGTAGCTCAACCTCGACAAGCTCTAGCTCTCCACCCAAAAGCCAATGAGTCCATTCCACATGTGCTGCTGAAAAAGATCGCAATCCTATACGTACCACTAAAGAAAAGTTTTGTCCCTCTATACTATTGGTCAACTTTTATCTGTACAACAGTGCCACTCCCGTGATTTCCGCCAGATGACTGTTAACGGATGTTAAATGGAGTATGGGAAAGCAGGGAGAAGGAGGAGCGCTCGGCAGCCGGCGCGGCCGAGGAGGCGCGGCTCGGCGCTGCAGGCGAAGGAGCGTCATCGCCGCCCACGTGGAAGCTCAGCTGCGCCGGCCTCATCACCATTCTCGCCTGCATGCCCTCGCCATGCCGGCCTCCTCGCTCGGCGCGGTGCCATGGTCACCTGCGCCCGGCCGCGCCAACCTCCGCGCCATGGCCGCCCACGGCGTCGAGCCACACCGCCTCAGCCGTGCGTGCGACACCCGGCTGCTGTAACAACCCTAATTTTTGAAAACAAAAAATCACAACTTAAAATTCCATTTTATATTGTGGTGCATTGCATATAATCTACAAGGAAATTTGGATAATTAATTAAGTTTATGTGACCAGCTTTAGTATGCTAGTAACCAACTGTGCTTTATGTTTTCATCATGTGTTAAATTTTACATCATCACTTGGGTTTTGTTGGATCTTTGTTTGAGTGCTAAATCAAACCAAACCAGAATTCAGAACAAATCACAAATCAAGTGCAATATAGACAAAATGGAAAAGGCCATTTTGGCTCAAACCAGCCCCAGCCAACCAAACCAGTCCAACCCACCTAAATCCCGCGTGGGCCAAAACGCAACTGCCCGGCCCAGCTTACCTTCCGCCGCGCCGAGTGCATAGAGATGCTGCCGGTAGGGTCAAAGATAGATAATTTCGTATCTAACTCGATAAAGGCAGGCGCAGATCTATGAATAGGGAATGTTGCACTAGTATCTACAGGACCCAAATTGTCAATAGGCTCCCCAAGAACGTTAAAAATTCGTCCGAGAGTAGCTCCACCGACTGGAACACTAAGAGGAGCTCCTGTGTCAATCACTTCCATTCCTCTCATCAACCCGTCTGTAGCACTCATAGCTACAGCTCTAACTCGATTATTTCCTAATAATTGTTGTACCTCACAAGTCACATTAATTTGCTTATTGGCAGTGTCTCGACTCTTGACTATCAAAGCGTTATAAATATAAGGCAACTTGCCCGGGGGAAAAGTGATATCCAGCAAGGGTCCAATAATTTGACTGCAGGCCCACTGCCAAGCAGAACCTACAGACAGCTTTCCCCCTTCCTCCTCCTACCACCCAAACCGGAAGAGTGCAGGGACGCTCACCGCGCTGAGCCGTACCCGTCCACCACCCAAGCTCAACATCTTGCGCGCCAAGCTGAGCCAAAGGGAGAGGATAGAGACGCCGCCTAACTGCCCACGGCCGCGCGGGCCCCAGGTCACGCATCCTGCGTGACCCTGTCGGCTACACGTCGGAGAGAGGGCGGGAGGAGAAGCTAGAGAGATGGCGCCTCCGATCGATTACCGCCACTGCTGGGCGAATCCGCCTCCACGCCAACCCTAGGGGCTGCCCTATAAAGCTGAGGCCGCCACATACGGGAACCCTAGCCGCCTCAGGGACTTTCCCCTTCCACCGTCGCCTTGAGAGACTTGGGTGAGAGAGGGAGAAGAAGGGAGCGCCGCCGGTGTCGGAGACGACGGTGACGAGGAGCACCGCCGGAGCAGTACCAGCTGAGGAGTGGCCGTCCGCCGGAGCTGCTGCAGTCATCGATCGCCGCCACTGCTACCCCTACCCCGAGATCGTGCCCTTCTTCTCGCCAGCGAGAACCCCACGGTGAGAAATCTGCGTGCCCCTAATCCAACCCCCGTCGCGAGCCTTGGGTTCTTCGAACCCCCTCTGCTCACGTGCTGCGCCATGGCATCCTGGAGCCTCACCGTCGTGCGGTGCTCAAAGCCATGGTCGCCGTCGTAGATAGTAGAAGTGGAGACTCTAGGAGGCGCCGTCGCGCAAGCCGTCGCCGGGGGTCGGTCTTGTACGTCTCGCCGGAGCCCGTGGGCCGATCCGAAGTCGTGCACGACGTGCACGCCGTGGCGCGCGTGAGCTACGTCGTCGCCACGGCCGAGTTCATCTCGTCACCGCATGCGGGCATTTGCTCTGAGATAATTCGCGGCCACCGTTGAGTTAGTGGACGCTGCTGGGGAGCCGGCCTTGAGCCGAGTCGCCCTGTTCTCGTGACATTCGCGCACCGCGGTCGCGGTGTGCTGTGCCATCACGGCCGGGAGTACCCGAGTCCGCGTCACACCATGATGTATGAAGCAGTCGAACCAGAGCCCTCATCACCGTAATTGGGGCGCCTCACCATCACAGGATGGTGTCCTCGCCATGGCGCTGCCAAGCCGCCCTAACCGTTGCCCCTGTCCCCATCTCCGCGGCCGAGAGAACCCACGATCGCACGAGCTATCATGCTGGAAGTGGCACCAGCCAGGAACTTTCCCAACCCATGACCTCAAGCCTTCACGGCCAGAGCTACCCGTGCCTGCGCCTTGCCCGACGACGTCGAAGTGGACCTATGACAGAGCCTGACACCGCCGTTGTGCATGTGCATCCGCGCATGTGCAACATGGAGGACCATCGCTAGGACCGTCCCACCTTGGGGTGGGGGCTTTCGAGCCGAGCTGTTGTAGGGTGGAGGAGTCACGTCCCGGCGCGTAGGTAACATCGGCGGAAGATTTGCTGGTGAGGTGGCCTTGGGGCATACTGTCGAATAGGTGGCGCGGGGTGGGGGAAAAGAGCAGAGGGAGAGAGGAAAGAGGGGAGCGTCCGGACGGGCCGGATAAGGAGCCCAATTCGGATGGCCTCTGCGCGGGCCTTGCCAGGAGAGAGTAGGCTTCGGAGTTGAGGCCTACGATCGGCCTAAGAGAAGGAGAAAGGGAGACAGGCCGAGCCGCTAGCCGGGCGCGGTCATGGCAGGCTGAGGCCTCACGCGCGGGAGGCAGGCCGGCCAGGCCGGGCCGATCGAAAAGGAGAAGGGGAAAGGCGGGCCTCGCCCATGGCCTACGCTAGAGAAGAAGAAACATGGATTGATTTCGATCCGATAGCCAGCCCTGCCCATGTGACCTTTTGAAATTAATTAAACCTGATTTAAACCAAGTGAAATTAATTAAACCTGATTTAAACCAAGGAAAATCATAGTAAATTCATCCCAACTCTGAAAAATGTAAAACCAACTCCTACTCTCATCTAAAATCATTCTCTATCACCTGGGGCTAAGTCGCGTTGAATGGTGTCACATATTATTTGCATATTTGGATCTTTATGCTAGAATCTCACTTGTAATTTATATAATCCAGAGCCAGAGAACCAGGAGTTGAATCTATCGTCAAACTCCTGCTGATTGGATATCCATGTTCCACTTCCTTATCGCCCAGTGAGACTTGAACTCAAGTTTTACTAGTAGGTGACAAGTCTTACCGTACACCATCTGATATGTTGTCATAACAATGGGAGTTTTATATGCTGTGCGATATGCCCAGAGAGCATTGAGTAGCCTGGATACCCAGTCTTTTCCCGTAGCTTCGACAGTTTTCTACATGATATTCTTTATCTGGTTGTTTGATGTCGTAGCTTGGCCACTTGTCTGTGGGTGGTAAGGAGTGGCAACATGGTGGTCCACACTGAAAGGATCAAGATGTCCAAGAGGGGGTGAATTGGACTTCAAATTTCGAAATTCAAAATTAAATCCTATCGCACAAGTCCCAATTCACCCTAGTGCCTAAACAAGTGATCCTAATGAACTACATGCACAAAAAGGTTTGCAACCTAGAGCCAAGCATGCAATTTTAGAAAAGTAAAGGCAAAAAGTAAATGCGGAAATGTAAAGAGTAGACACAAGGATTTTTTCCCGAGGTTCGGGGAGACACACGGTCTCAACCCCCTACTCCTCATTTGGCGTCCCTCGCAAGGCTTTGCTCTCGCGGGCTCCTCGTAAGGATCCCGGCCTCAAACCTCGCAAGGAATGAGATTGGCAAAGTGACCTCCGCAAAGGTCAAGCAACCCCTTGATCCGCGGACCAAGTGTTCTCTTCTTGATGAAGCTCTTCTCCGCTCCGGACCGGCGAGCTTGAGCCGGTTACAATCCCTTCACAAAGGGCTTGCTCCGCTTCTCCCACAAGCTTCGGGAGCTCACGGAACGCACGACCGCAGCTGTTTAGGTGATCGCAATCACCAAGAGTAATAAGCTTTGGCTTCACTTGAAACAACTTCACTCAAGAAGTTCTCTTCTCTCAAGTCTCTAGCCCAAAGCTCAAGAGTTTAAGGATTTTTGTTATGGTGATGACCTTTGAGTGTATAGAAGTGTTCCTGGGTTGCAAAGGTAGCAAATGAGGGGAGGGGGAGCCTTTAAATAGGGTGGAGCTCCAAAACTAGCCGTTGGGGAGCTCCAACCGTTTTTCTGCGTACCCACCGGACAGTCCGGTGCGTTGCCACCGGACAGTCTGGTGGTATATAGAATTCAAAATCCCGTTTCGCGCTAAGGGCTTAGAGCCACCGGACAGTTCGGTGGAGGGTTTTGCATAGCCCACTTAGCATCCCCTCAGCTTATATCGTCTGGTGGTGCACCGGACAGTCCGGTGGTGATCCACCGGACAGTCCGGTGGTCCATTTCGCCTGGGACGAAGGAAAACACAGCCCTCAGTTTATATCATCCGGTGGTTGCACCGGACAGTCCGGTGGTTATCCACCGGACAGTCTGATGGCTATTGAAGCTCAGCCGAACGATACAAACTCAGCGCTCAGTTTTTGCGCCACCAGACAGTCCGGTAGCTAGCCACCGGACAGTCCGATGGTACATAAAAATCTAGTTTTCAGCGCTGTTTCCAAACGGAGTTTTGTAAAGTTTTCGGAAGGCTTTCTCTTGACTTATTCGACAAGGGTGTGTGTGTTTTGGCATGTTTTAAGGTGCTTGAGCTTTAGGACTTAGATGCACTCGAAAGTTAGAGAATTCTCGAATTGAAGTGATTCAAGCTACTCACCTCAACCCCTCTTCATAGTACGGATTGACTAAAACTAGCAAAGAGGAAACTAAGTGCTCTTCTTCACCTTATGGCACTTGGAGCTAGGGAAACACCCGATCTTCTTGCTAGCTCGATCAAACCACAAGCCGTTCAATAATATTTGAAATTAGGGGCCTCTTTTAATCAACCAATGAGCTCCATTTCTAATATAAACCCTTCAAAGCATGAACTCATTAGTAAACAACAATAGGTTGTCATTAATCACCGAAACCTCTACCTTTTAGGGCTTGTTTCTCACACACACCTTGTTCTGCGAGGCACCTCTTGAATCTTTTATCGATGAAGAGCGGTCCTCCATCACTAATTATGACCCTTGGCGTACCAAATCGAGGAAATATGGTGTGATAGAACATTCTAATGGAATGCCTTGAATCTGCCACTGAACACGGTAGTGCCTCTACCCACTTTGACACATAATCCACTGCAATCAGGACATACTCTTTGTCTCCACACTTGCGAAATGGTCCCATGAAATCTATGCCCCACACACCAAATACATTGAGTTGAAGGTTACTGGTGAGTGGCATGGAATCCCTTGCGTTAATGTTTCCTTGGTGTTGTCACCTTGGACACCTACGTACGAACTCTTTGGCATCTTTATACATATTTAGACAGTAGAATCCACTTTGCTAAATTTTTGCATGAGTCCGATAGGCACCATAGTGACCTCCATAGAAAGATGCGTGACATCTATCAAGGATCCGAGAGACTTCACAAGCAGAAATGCAGCGACGTAAGAGTCCATCTGCACAGAGCTTGTACAGGCAGAGGTGATCCCAGAGATAAAACTGGTTCCATCTGTGCAGAGCTTGTATAGGTAGGGATCATCCCAGAGATAAAACCGGTTATCGTGGACCAGTTTCCTCTTATCAACTTCGTCGGGTACGTATCATGTGACTAGGTAGTTGACCAGATCTGCATACCATGGTTGAAATGTTGTAACCTTTAGAAAGGTGTCATCTCTCATGTAATCATCAATCGCTTCTTCATTGCATCCATGAGAGGTGATCTGCAACTGAATTCTCAACTCCTTTCTTGTCTCTGATCTCTATGTCAAATTCTTGGAGTAGTAGGACCCATCGTATTAGTCGTGGCTTTACATCTTTCTTGGTGAGGAGATATTTGAGAGTTGCATGGTCTGTGTATATGATGACTTTGGCTCCCACCATATATGATCTGGATTTGTCGATGGCAAAGACGACGGCTAAAAGCTCTTTTTCAGTGGTGGAGTAGTTCAGCTGCGGGCCAATCAACGTCTTGCTAGCATAGGATACGGCATGATGTTTTATATCCTTGCTCTAGCCTAGGGCTGCTCCTACCTCATAATCATTGGTATCACACATGGTTTCAAAAGAAGCATTCCAGTTTGGTGCTTGGATTATGGGTGCTGTGACAAGAGCCTTCTTGAGTGTGTGAAATGCTTCGAGGCAGGCTTCATCAAACACAACGGGTGTGTCTTTGGCTAACAGGTTTGTCAATGGTCGTGCAATAAAGGAGAATTTTTTGATAAATCTCCTATAGAACCCTGCATGACCAATGAAGTTGTGGAGTGCTTTGATGTTTGCTAGAGGTGGTAGCTGCTCAATGACTTCAATTTTTGCACGGTCCACCTCTATGCCTCTCTCTGATACTCTGTGTCTGAACACAATCCCTTCTCTGACCATAAAGTGACACTTTTCCTAGTTTAGCACAAGGTTGACTTCTTTGCACCCCTAGAGCAAGTTCTCTAGACATCCATCAAAGATCTTGCCATAGACTGAGAAGTCTACCATGAAGACTTCCATTATTTTCTCTATTAGGCCGGAGAATATGGCCATCATGCAGCGCTGGAAAAATGCTAGAGCATTGCATAGTCCAAACGGCATCTGTCGATAGGCAAATGTGCCGTAAGGACAGGTGAATGGGGTCTTACTCTGGTCATCCGGGTGAATGGGGATCTGGTGATAACCGAAGTAGCCAATGAGATAGCAGAAGGAGTGATTGGTCAGTCTTTCGAGCATCTCATCAATGAAGGGAAGAGGAAAGTGATCCTTCCGGGTGGCTGCATTGAGTTTTCTGTAGTCGATACACATACGCCATCCGGTGACAGTGCGCTGCGGAATTAGCTCATTGTTTTTGTTTTTCACGACTGTCATTCCTCCCTTCTTGGGTACAACTTGGACTGACTGATCATTCACTATCTTGTATGGGGTCAATGACACCCGCATGTAGGAGTTTAAGTACCTCCTTTTTGACTACCTCTCTCATCGCATTATTAAGTCTGCGATGTGTGCACAGGTTCGGACTAATTCCCTTCAGATCTTGAAGTGAGTACCCAAGCACTAATCTGTACTTCTCCAAGACTAAGATCAATCGCCGCCTCTCATTCTCGGTTAGTTTGTCGCTGATGATCACCGGTGTGTCCGGATTCCCATTGAGGAAGGCATACTTCAGGCTAGGCGGTAGCTGTTTAAGCTCTATTTTTGGGGGGTCGGGCCGTAGTGATTCACCCAGTTCTTCGAACTCAAGCGGCTCTTCTACCGCACTAAAGTTGCTAGCCTCTTCCTCTAGGTTGTGTTGATCCTCCTCTTCCTCTAGTGAAATACCCATCACTTCTTCTAAGGGGTCAACCTCTGGCTTAGGTTCTGTCTTCGTATTCAGTGCTCGACTCATGCCAAATTCAAACACTTCTTTACCAAACTGGAGCTGTAGTTGCCCTGGATTTGTCGTGTTGATGAGGGAAGCAATAGAGAGCCCAACCAGTATGAGTGGCATGGGTTCTTCGGGAATGTCGATGATGTGGACATCTAAGAACATCTGCTTGTCCCGCAAGGTAACTCGTGTGACCCTTATGACTCCATGATTTTCCAACGATTCGTTCTTGTTCCACTTCAAGCGAATGTCAGATTTTGATCGTGGTTGAGTGGGAAAGTGGGTGTCTACAACCTTGTTCATCTTACCTCTAGTTTACAATAGCTGGTATTTATCTAGTTTGCAGTACTACTAATTCAAACATTATTTCGTTCCACCTATTCGCCACTACTTCCTTATGGATTCTACAATACTTGGAATACTCTAGGCAAAAAAAAAAACTACATCGAATCTCCGTGCTCTTGCAAAGTAAGATATGTTACGCTAAGAGATGTTAATAGTTGCTAGCCTCACCGTCGTTGCGCGTGCCAGCGCCAACCCGCACGCATGCCACCACTGCTTGTGCGCCTTCGCCAGCCCACGCACACGTTGCCGCTGTTTTCTGCACCTTAGTTGCTGCTTTCTCTATCTGCTATGTGGGCCAACAAAGGAGTGCGCGTCTTCTGTCCGGTCACGCGAACGAGATGGGTCGAGAGCCCCTCCCTCCCCCCTCCCCCCGAACAAGACACCAGATACCGTTGTAGACATTTTTGAGGCTCAGATCTGGTATTCTATGGGTCCAGGACCATATAGAGGCTATCGTTGCGACCAACCTAAGGACTCCATTTATTTGTTAATTTCAATGGCAGTATGGCACTAAGGTTATTATGCGCAATAAGAGGCAATCAGTTTGGAGTGGCACTGATTATCTTGCGATCATATTATAGATGTATTTTTAGTGATATGTTTCCATTTGTTGAATGCAGGTTTTGTCACCATAACCAATTATACCGTATTTTAGTGGCATGTTGATGATTTCTGCTAAAACAATGCAGCCGTTGTGCCACTTGAGAGCCAATGGACCGGCCTCATTGCTCTCCTGGTGTGATGAGTGATTGTCAATGATACAAGTCCTCCGATGGACTGGAGGTAGATGATGAAGACCTCGATGGACTGAGGCAAAAGCCCTACAATGGACCTGAGGCAATGCTCGGCGTCGGTCGGCCATGGAAGCTTGGTACACGGAGGGGCGGATTGGCAACGGTGGTGTAAGCCCTCTGATGGACTGCGAGGCAACTCCGATGGACTAGAGAAGCCGGGTGCCACCGTGGTGCTCCAATCCGAGTGCATGGCGCGAAGGCGTGCGAGGGAGGCTTTGGCGGCTTCGGCTCAAAACCGCCACCCAAGCTACCTAAGCCTTGGTGAGTTGGGCTACGACTCGCCAAGATAGAGAAGATAGGCCAAGTCTGGCCCAGATAGAGACTTCCTAAATTTTCCCGATTTCTGACTTCAAAACCAGGGTTGCAAAGGCGGATTGGACTACTGGCCACGTGGAGGACATCCGAAGATTGCGTGTAAGCTAAGAAAATGAAGTCTTCATCGTGTCGTCCGTCCCCGATATTTCGGGTTCTTTTCTGTTTTAGCCCCTCGGGACGTTTCTAGTGATAGGGGTCTGTGTGTAAAAATGCCATAGCCTAAGAGCTAGGCATTAGAACCCCTCTTGGCTGCTAGGGTTAGAGTCTATGCAAGTGATCTTCGTCCCTAAGCTTTGAGCTCCAAGTTTAGGAGGGTTAGGGTGAGATCTAGCCTCCAATTCAAGAGGGAAGGTGAGGGTGGTTGCTTGGGACGAGATCCTTGGGTGTAACCTGAATCTTGAGACCCTTTTGGGCCATCTAATCCAAGTGAATTCGTGCTGCAAGCTTGTGTGCTTCTCCTCTCCTCTCTAGTTTGGTTTTTAACTTCAATTCTTGGCTTTTGAGGTGTTTGGTTTGGCCAAGGTTGAATCTCTTCTTTTGCTGGAGTTTTGGACTTGCAAGGATGAAGGGATTATCCCCTAGTGCATCTCAAACCTGCAGGTTTGCCACGAGCAAGTCGAACTTGAGTTTTTCACTTTTTTTGCCCAAAGCTTGCCTCTTCACGAGATCTGAAATTCCCGCTAATCCCTTGATCATTTTCCATGGATCTTTTAGGAATAGCTTTGGAATAGTGCTCAGATAGCCTGTGTCAATTTTCGTGAAGACTGAAACCTTGGGCGCGGCATTGCCACTCCACTCTTGAGATAACCCCCAATACATTTCTCTACCAACAAGATGTGAAGAAGAGTCCAGACACGTGGACATTATGCGCGATCCCTAGATATAGCACTATTTATTCTCTAAATTTTGCATTAATCATATTTAGAAGGTGTCCTGGGCTACAGATGATATATGTAGGGGCAAGGGCAGTTAATGCTGATGGAAAAGACCATATTAAAATTAAATTAACAGATAAATCAAAGATCTTTTCGAACTGCAATATCATCCAAGAGAAGTACCCAACACTTGTCACATTGCAGTAACAATGTAACAACATCTGTTTCTCACAAATAATGGAAGGAAAATGGTATATTAAAATACCAAAGGCTGAATCACTTGGGCATAGTTCTTCGTCGTTCGTTGGACCATTTTGTGGCGACACCATTTTTGGAGATGTGCGTTGTATTTTTTACAATTCTCTATAATTGTTGAGTGAAAGGCATTAATGGAAAAATGAATTTCATCTCTTAGAATCATTCTTGAAACATCTTAACCTAATTTAAGGACAACATAGCATTATATTACTACATGGCGAGTTTATACTATAATCCTTTATCTCTGTCAATGTGAGCTACAGACCAAACCCAACTAAATCAAATATTGAAACCATTTAAAGAACGTTACCAATTGCAGCACGATCTCTGTTGAACAAATCATGCTTTGCGGAAAAGGAAAAAATGGTTCAGTTCATCTTCGTCCTACACTTTTCACCACTTTCTTCCAACAACTTCTCAAATTTGAGTAGAGTAGATATCATAGGTAGTGCATGTGGTTAACCATTATCAGTTCTGTTATATTTAGGCCTAAAATTTTTCCGTTCCTGCGTTTTTCCTATGAAATTGAACTGATTCCTGTGAAATTTCTGCACAATTTCTATGAAATTCCTGCGTTCCAAACAGGCCAAAGGAATGGACCGTGTATAAGTGAAGACATACAAACAGTTCAAACTTAAAACCTATGGGTATGATGGAAGTTCAACGGAACAAATATCAATGGACAGGTTAAAAATAGACTGTTCTATGTACACTCAGCAGCCTTAGAAAATCGAGCAACTAAACAACCTTTCTCTGAAGGCCGTATTCGGGCTGCTGCAAAGTGCAGAGTTTGGCAAAGCTGTTCTTGCAACTTTGCAAGTAGCGGCCAACCTCGCCCGGGCTTTCCATTGTTGTGAGAAGTGAGATCTTTGAGGGCATTCCTGATTTGAGGCTAACCTTGCGTGCAAGACTGCCTCCCGATGCTCAATTCAAAGGCACAGGCTGCAGCTACAAATGAAAGGGACAAGGTCCATATAACGGGTGGTGCCAGCAGCCAAACCCGAAGGCAAAGCGCATGTGGCCAGCTAGAGCAGAACTGGTTGTGGTAGTCCACCACAAGGGAGAAGCAACGTGAGAGCGGCATGTTGCACGGGGCCGAGTGGCACCGCGCAGTCACCAGTCAGTGGCTCAGCCACACATTCAGTCGAGCAGGTGGTGAACGTGTGAGGCGGGGGAGGAGCCGCGCCTCTCGAGCACTTTCGCCCCGCATCGCTGCTTCGCGGACCGCGGACGTCACCTGTGGCATCGGCCTCGCGAGTCGTCACCGTGTTGAAAGTATGGCGGCACCAGCGGAGATCGAGTTTGCCGACTTGCCGAGAGCCCAAGAGAGCCATCGTCCAGATGACGAGCTCGAGCCCTGCGTTCAGAGACGTCGCCGTGCGAAGGCAGAGAACAGCGGCGTGTAGGAATCGAGCAGTGGCTCCATGAGGCAGCAGCCAGCGACGACGGGCCACGAGAGGCCGTGGCAGAGGCATAGCAAGAAGGGGATGAGGAGAAGTGGTGAGGCGGGTTTGAGAATCGAGAGCGATGGCCAGAGTAAGAGGACGTACTGCCGTACTGGTACTGGCGCGGTGATAAGCAACGTTGCCTCCGTCTCCTTCCGCCACCCGCATTCTCCGGCCTAGCAGCGGTGAGCGCACTTCTCATCATCAACCAATCGAGTCCAACCAACAGAACGCCGGCCACCGGGTGAGGTGGGTCGAGTCTTCTCGAGGACGCCGCGGGACACGCGTAGGGTCTAGAGTCTTCCGTGCCGTCCCTCCTTGATCCGACGGACTAGAATTGCTTTGAGCCTAGAACCGACGGTAGCAAATGTCATGATGACGTGGTGCAACGTTACGAGGATTTTGGTCCCTGATTTCGTTCTATTAAGATTCACTGCTCATCTTCTATCTTCTTCCGGAGTCCGCTCAGTGCTCCCATGGTTCCAAGTTCGTCTTCTCCGTCTGCTTCCCGCATTCATGTTCTCCCACGCAGCTCCCTCTTCGGCTGGAGGGCGAGAAGAAGCGGACTTGACCAGGGATGCCTCTCAACAGAGTTGCAACTTGCAAGTCAACATGGGCGGGCTCATAATGATTCATGGGTATTGCTGAATACCCAAGATGTTAGACAAAAAAATTTATATATGTACTATATATAATACATATGTATATGTAAATACTAAGGAAAATGTTTTATTCACACTCAAATAGCAATTCAGCCCATCCTATCGCTTCCTGGGCCAATTCCCTCCCGCTCTCGCCGGCCCACGTGAGCAAAGCAGCCCAGCCGGCCAGACCACGCTCCCGTTCAGCCGTTTCCCAATCACCCAAGGCCGAAACGGCTCGCCCTTTCTCATCCTCGTACGCGAGTAACGCGAAGCGCCGCGTCCAAATCGGCAAACCCCAGCGGCGGCCGGCGGCAATGCAAGGCCGCCGAGGGCGCGAGGCTGCAAGGTGGCGAGCAGGAGCACTAGCAATCAGCACCCGGCTGGGTGCCCAAGGCGGCGATGGCTCGCCACTGCTGCCATGCCGCGCGGCGTCCAATGCCTGCGCCGGCGGCATGCGCTGAGGCCTGATGCACAGGCACGCAGCTGAGCTGGCCACTGGCAGCCAGGATAGGCGTGCAACCACGCACTGTCCTCCGTCCGGTCAGAGCAGCACTTGCTTCGTTAGGTACATATACTAATTTCATAATTTGAGGTCTAATTGTATATCGCACCTCTAAATATTTTATATGTTGCATCTTTGCTATACGATATGTATACAATTAGAACTTCAATATGCTAAACGATTTCAATTATGACCAGTTGTTGAATTATATTTAGTTTTATGATATGTATAGTACTAATATATGCTATATAATTAGCACTATAGGATATTATACATGTCAAAATGGAGGTTTTATAGGCTAGCTAAAATTTCCTTTTGTGTCCCTTCAAATTTTTGAATACCCAAGATCAAAATCCTAGGCCCGCCACTGCAAATCAAGCGAGATGGTCCACACCAGGTCGTGATGCAATGGCTTCTTTTGGTTTCCTGTTCGGTCATCTCTAGCCTCCATTTTCTCTCGCACGTGCCTTCTTTTATCGTGCTTTCCCAAAAAATTTGTGTCCGAGTGTATTTTCTGTTTCCTTCGTTTTGCGAAGGAACGCCAGTCTTTCCATAGCAACGGCAGGTTTCAATCCTTTAATCCAAACACCACGTGACGTCATCGAAACAAAGGAATCACATTTCTTAAAAAATCCTTCAACTTTCCTCCATTCCAAACGCCCCCCGCTCTCCGTCCCAAATTGCAAAAGATTTTATACCTCAATTAAATTCATCCATTACTCTATGCATTTGTATTTATTATTTATGTAGATTTATTAATATATATATATACGAATAAATAAAAAATTATAATTTGGGATCCTACTTTATAGTCGCAACAAAAGAAATGTCTCCTTCGGCGCCTCGGCCTCTCGAGCCTTCCGTTCGCATACTGCATACCAGAGATATTTTCTGCGGGAACGCACGTTCCGTCGGCTGACTGCCCCGCCGGCCCGCCCCCTCTTCCCCTCCCCCGGCCGCCGCGCCCCTAATCAAGAACAGCCATGGACGTGGAACCGGACTTAGAGCTCCGGGGCCTCGACATCGACGTTGAACTCGACCCGGAGGACCTCCAGCCTTCGGTGCCCCTGAAGAAGGTCCCTGGCGGCGACCTCTTTGAGGCGGCGCGGGCCGGGGACTGCGACCGCCTCGCCCTCCTCCTCGAGGCCGGCGCCAACGTCAACGCGCGTGACCGCTGGGATTCCGTCGCGCTGTACTACGCCTGCCTCGCGGGTCACGCCGAGGCCGCACGGATGTTGCTCGAGGCTGGCGCCGTCTGCGCCGAGCGCACGTTCGACGGCGACCGCTGTCACTACGCGGCTCTTAACCTTCGCCTACGCTGGCTGCTCAAGTCGTTCGAGGCCAGGCCGCCGCCGCTCGCGCCACTGCCCGCCGCGCTCCGGGCGACATTCCTCGCCTGCCCCGCCAACCGCGCTGCCTTCCTCGAGATGCTCCAGGGGAGCGCCGGCGCCGAAGCTGCCGCCCTCGCTGCGGCCGCCGGTGAGTGCTTCTTGCTCGCGTTTATTTGATTGCCCGTTCTTGAGATGTGTTTATGGCATGTGGAAAAATCAGATTAGTAATTGCGACATTACTCCATGGTCATAGGAAAGGATGATTCATTTTTTTAATGTCCCTAATTGTCGTTGATCTCAGTATAAGAAGATTGGGATCGGAAATGATATTGATTTGTTAACGTTACCTTCTGAAACGGAGTATGTGCACAATCAGTCCATCTTGCTGTATGCAAATGCTTAAGCTTATGATGATGGCAAATGGAAATTGGGTTTTAGTACACAATTAAGATTTCAGAATTTGGGATTTTAGGATCATAAAGTAGGATTACCACTACTCCACTGAATCACTGATCATAATTGGAACTGTTCTTGGTTACTTTAATCTTCCAATCGTTAGCTGTTCAATTGTTCTATATGCCATTGACAGTCTAGGGTTATTAGCAGCTGAGAAGATTTGAATTTCTGAACTAGTGTACTTAAAACATTATGTGTCATAATTTAATCTAGTTAACATGCAAAATGCCAGTAAAAGGTAATGTCTTCTTTGAGCCATGTCTGAAAGTTTGAGTGCTGACTTTTCTTTATTGCATATAGAAGATGTGTTTACACATATACTGAATATTCAGGATTTGGGCCGAAGGATGACCCGTCGAGTGCTTGCCTTTTTCCTCCGGATATTACGTTCTACGTGGACGGGAAGCCTGTTGAAGGTCATCGTGTCATCCTTTGTGCCCGATCTCCTTTCTTTGAAAAGAAGTTCAAGACAGACTGGAAAGACAGGAAGGAAGTGAGATTTTCTAACCAAAAGTTGTATTATGGTGCCTTATACAGCCTCATCCATTTCTTCTATACTGATAGACTCGAGGTAGCTGTGGACGACATGGAAAATTTGGCGCGGGCATGTAAAGTTTGTAAGTGTGAGGAGTTGCAAAAGATTTTGGATAAAGAAGTTGTGCATCAGAAGTATGCTGAGTACAAGTCAGCAAGAGAATTGGATTTGGACAATTCACAAAAACGATTCATCTTACAAGCGCAATCCTTGCCTGAGCAAGATCGCCTTCCATCAGCACTGCAGCGTATTCTGCAGACTTGTCTTGCTAACTCAAGAGAAGATTCAGAAGAAGGCTATTATAGTGAGGGATCAAATGAGATGGGCAGAAACTCCAAGGATGATGATCTTGCTGATCTTTATATTAAAGTAGGCGATAAGGTTTTCCATTGTCATCAGGTGATTTTGGCCTCGAGATCAGAGTACTTTAGAGCCAGGCTTTCTCGAACTGTTGATTTCCTTGAAGGCAACTGTGGGTTTCAAGCAGCTCAGAACCTTCCACTTCTTGAGGAACATGACTTGAGCGCAGAAGCATTTGAAAAGATGCTTGAATACATGTAAGACATGATTGCAATTCACATGCTTCACCACTATTGTTATTGTTTTGCTGTTTTTTAGCTTACTTTTTTTGTGTGTAACTTTTAGGTATACTGATAAGCTAGAGCATTTGGATCCTGATCAGGTAGGTATTCAAGACATGAGTTTATTACCCCTTGAGTGAAGTGCAGTCCCCAAAACTATTTCTGCATTCCCATTTGGGTCCATGAACCCTCAGTGATGGTCATTTAACTTATCAAGTGGTTCATTCCAAGTGTGATTTCAGTGAACTAACAATGAACCACTTCAAAAGTTGAAGGACCCAGATGATCGCTTTGAAAGTTCATGTACCAGATGGGAATACAGAAATGCTTTATGGACCTGCCTTGCATTTCACTGTTACATTTTTAATACATCATAATACCGATTCACTTTTTCTTCATAAAATAATTCAAGTACAACTATTGTAGGCTGAAGAACTATTTGATGTTGCATCGAGGTATTTGCTGTTTCCCCTTAAACGGGTTGTAGCTGATATGCTGCTGCCACATCTCGAACATATTTCACCTGCAGAACTGTGCCACTGGTTGATGTTGTCAGACATGTACGTGTGCTTACTATTCTTGTTGCTTGTTGTGAATAGACTATGTAATTTGTTACCGAACGTAAAATTGTGTTCCTGTACACAGATATGGCGTCATGAAAATAAGAGAGTACATCTTGGATATCATCGCTTGCAACTTCGAGATGTTCGCAGACACTAGAGAGTTTCGGGCCTTGCTCTTGACTCTCCCACCACCATCTGGAGATGACTCACTGCGGACTACTCGTCCAAGTGCACCTGGGACTGCAGGCAACACTGACCAAGGCAACATTCTTGATGATTTGCGCGAGAAGTGGTTAGAAGCAGAGGGTGCTGAGCTGGATGAGAGGGATGAGAGTGCAGCCCTATTCGACAGGCGACTGGAGGCGCTTATGCTTGTTGCAGAGAATGAAGCCGGTGATGGGGACACTTGAGTGCAGTGAGAACTAGTGTCTCGTGTAGCTCTGTTTTTGCAGCCTTTACTGAAGAGCGGTTTAGGTTTTATGAGTTACAAATTTATCTTTTGTTGTGTGAACATCAAAGAGACCAGTGTTGACCGATCAAACATCAGAGTGAAGCATAGTAGGAACATGATATCTCAGTTTTGTGACAGATAATATAAATTTGATAGGCCCTAGATGACAGTTTAATGCACTCGCAAAGTGAAAATTCAGTTATTTGATCGCTGGGGTCTTGCTTGTGGACTATGTTTTCTTCTTGGCAGTTTGATAAGAATCTGTTATGGACATCAAAGTTGATTCGTTACTTACAATTTCTCTGAATTTGATGGATTAATCAGGGCCGAATTGTATGAAAACCATCGAAATGTTAGTTGAACAATTGCTACGGAATTTGCAATGAAACAAACAAGGTCACATCAGTACAGCACTACACAGTGGAACAACCTGAACAAAGCTACATGCGGAGCTGTGACACAACGCATCTCAGCTGCTAAATGCTTCACATGTCCTTTGGTCAGCTCAGCTCTCATCGGCTAATGGACAGGTTGGATCTTCAGAACCAAAGCATGTACGCTACACCTCCACGTCAGTCAGACTAATCAGTCAGGACATGAAAAGCACGCTGCCCATTAACTGGAGGGCCAATCGCGGCGTATGTCGAAGGTGTATTTCATCTCCAGGTAGCACTTGCAATCGTCGTCTAGAAACTGGTGAAGCGAAACAAGAAAAGTAAGCAAATCTTGTTCTTTAACTTTCCAGAATATTCTGGCCAGGTGAAAATCGCCAAAAGTTCAGTGGTTTACCTTAGTTTTTGCAGAGTATGATCCCCGGGCAAAGATCCCAGACGGGGTGGTCTCCTCGGGTGTCAGGTAGGTGTAGGGCTCGGCCTGGGGGCTGAAGGTGCCCAGCATCTCCTTGGTACTGTCCACTGTTGACAGAGCAATCCATCAGAACTCCAACAATCTGGTTAGAGTAGGATGGTACGTGCCATGGACTAGGTAGGTAGATACCTCTTATGCCGGTCTTCCAGACGGTGTTGGTGTAGCGGAGGCCAGAGACGATGTTGTCGGCGACGGAGAAGGTGAACTTGAGCCTGTAGGCGCTGCCTTCCTTGAGCGTGAACCACGGCTCCTTGCTTCTGGGCTCAGCCGGCAGCGGCAGGACGATCTCCGGCCGGCCGGGAGATAGGATGGACAGGCTCGTGATCTTCACGTCCGGCTCAAGCGTCTCTGCAGTTTGATTCGTGTGTCACCATCTATGTTAATTGCGAACATAATTCGGAGCGGGAATATGATATGAATATGATCGTTTAAAATTTTGACCAATCTGGTACGTAAAAATTTCACAGAAATTGCATATCAATTTTAAAGAAACTTTTTAATTTTGTAGAAAAACCAAGAAATAGATTAAAAAAGTCTCACATTTCAAACTGGATATAAGGCATACTCCCTCCATCTCAAATTTTAAAATGTTTTTAGACTTTTTTATCCGTCCAATTCATATGCATATCGATGAATCTAAACACATTAAGCACACATATAAGGGAGTGGTAACAAATAATTCTAAAAGATGCCCATAACCTCTTATAATTTGGAACTGAATGAGTATCTTTTTAGTTCAACGCACAAACCGTACGGAAATAATTCAGTGCATAAAACTTAATCAGGCATATTTGTTTAGATGAATCATGAGTGGGTTTCTGTCGATATTACTTTGTTGGGAGAAAGACAAATGTATCATGATGCCGTGTGCTCTCCCTTCGGCCACAGTTGGGAGACACTACATCATTACCATTCACTACTTTTGAGGCCATTGTTAGAATGCCATTGACCAACGATGTAGTCGTATCATTTAGATAAAATAGAGTACTCCCTTGGTTTCAATAGGTTTTAGTTCTAGCTAAACAATTCAATCTTTGATCCTCAGTTCCTACATGTAATTTAACATAAAAAATTATATAACTTTATATTCTTAATGTGTATATCTAAATTCTATTAATCTAATAATGTTTTATGGCAAATGCAACGGTTTCACTGTCCTTTTTTAAAGTAGCGGTAAAACTTGTCAATTTAAAAACACATTTAAGTCTATTTTTTTAAATAATATAAGTTGGTCATTGAGATGCAAGTTTGAATATTTTAGTTTACCTTTAGTAACGACAAAGGTGGACAATCGATGGATATATTTATGGGGTTATTTTAGACAAACATGTAAATTTAGATATAAACCTATTCAACTATTTTGGATTATTTATCATAATTGCAAGGATGTTATTTTTCATAACATACTAGTGGTTAATTTTGAAATAGATTTAGTGTGTCACTCTATGTTATTTAATGATAAAAATATATGGATAACTATTTAGAAAATAGAATCGACAGTGTCTATTGCAATTTTAATCTACCGAATTAGTGCTAGATGTATCTACTCATTAAGATATATATATATATATATATATATATATATATATATATATATATATATATATATAAATATATATATATATATATATATATATATGAGCATATTCAAGCTTTACATTTTCAATAGCGTCTTTGGTGAGGATATACATGCCGGATTAAAAAAGATGTTGTCACTTATTGGTGATAAAATAATGTTCCCGCTTGAAAAAAAAACTTTTCTGTTTTTTCAACCCGTGGGAAAATAGTACTAATACTAGACACCTATACAAAGACACGAGGAACGCCTGAAAGCAAACCAGAGCGACTAGTTCACCAGACCAACTGAAAAGATCAGCACACATGGCGATCACGCAGGGTGCAAATTAGTGAGGTAGTGTCGCAAACTGATGTACGCGCACCCTCTATGGCTTCACGCGACAGAGACGAACGGACAGACCAAAAAAAGAGAAGAGGAGGTTTCAACTAACTAGCGCGGCTTGATTATTGGGGTTGAAATGCTGTACTGGCAGCACGGTGCACGGAGCAGTAGGTGCGAACTGTGAAGTGAAGAAGCGTTGGGTGCAGTTTTAGTTTTTCTTACCTCCAACAGAGCTCAAATCGACGCTGCCGAGGAGCTGCTCTTTCCACCGCCTCAGGCTCTCATCATCCTATATGCCGATCGACGTCCAGCAGTAACGCCATGGGCGACAGACACGTAGGAACAGCCAAGTGAAGTGAGCGATCCCCGCCGTACGTCCCATGAGCCAAAGTACATGAGCAGTAAGGAGTAACTGACCTGCAAGGAAGAAGAAACAAAGGAGTAAATTAACAGGAGTGGTAGGCATTATTGAGCTGAACCTAAACGGAGGAAGAAAATCGATCAAGGAAATTGCATCAAGAAACGAGCTGCTGCTAAGCAATTAATTTTCCAAAAAAAACGAGCTCTGCAGATAAGCAATCGATTCTCACCTTGTCCTTGTCGAGCTGCTCCTTGATGCTGAGCCGGGGTCCGAGGTCGATGTCCTTGGCCGCCGCCGCCTCGTCCTCCTCGTCGTCGTCGATTTCCTCCTCCAGCTCCTCGCTGTCGCCGGGCTTCTGGTCCGCTGCCGCGGCTCGCTCCTCCTCCGCGCTCTCTCGCTGCTTCTCTGTCTCCTGCTGCCGCTGCTGGTCCTCCTGGCCGGCAGAGCAAGAAGACGACACGGGGGCCGACGACATCGCCGCCGTGCACGGTCCGTCGGACGACGACATCTCTGCCTGGACTCACTGGACGTCGTCTGCAGCGCACCAATGACCAGAGAGGAGAAGCTCAGAGGCTGGGTGTCGCTGGGGTCTGCACCGAAGCCCGAGAGGCAGGAGCGACGGGAGGATTCGCACCGAAGCCAGAATGGCCTAGAAGCAGCTGATGGGGACAACGTGACGGTCGCTAATGGAAATGGGGTTGCGCTGGGCAACCATCGGCAGGGTGTGGTGTGCACTGTGCAGCCATCAAGGTAGAATTACATGGGATTACTTCTGCCATTTGCTAGCCTCGCAGGTCGCGCTCCATTCTTGACGCCAACGCAAATAACTCAGTGCAAGGAATTCCGCACGGATTGACGCTACGCGTGACGCGTCACTCCCTGATCCTACTATTGCTTCGGATGACCATCATCACGGGTCACGGCTGCCTGCCGCCTGCCTGTACAAACTTTACTCCTACTCAAATGTATAAATCGGACCATGATGAACGACGAAATTTGATTTTTAGCGGCAAAGAAGAGAGTTGTTCTTTGCAGACTCCTTCTGAAACATCAATATTTTTTGGAAGATTTTAGCTTAAACCTTCGTCGGGAAAGAGACGTACGTGAACTCCATCCAAATGGTTTGCAGTGTACCGGTGAGGAGTTAACGAGCGCGTGGTGCCAATAGAATTGAAGAAGGCTTCAGTTTGTTTGTGCTCAACTGAATGCCTTCACGGGGAGAGTGATTCTCACCTGCCCAACTGTCTCCGATTCGCGCAGACACGTCTCATTCTGCTATCGCTAGTAGTAGTAGTGTGGTAGTTGCCGCGTAGCTTTCTGAAATCCGGTCCTCCGAATGACCGCCATTCTGAGCATCTGAAACCATGCTGTTCAAATCAGGGTTGCTGAAAAGCACGAAATTTTGGAAATTTCAGGAATTCCGGACCCTTTTTTAATATATTTAATTATTTTTTGAATATTTTTTCATAATATTAATAGGAAATAACGAAATTTCGGGGGACAAAATATTTCGGCACCCACCAAAAAACACGAAAGTTCAATCCAAAATTTCAATCCCTGGTTCAGATAAATTTGTTCTCAGACGAATTCGATCGGTGCAACGCGTGCGGTGACCTTCATAAACTTGCAAAAGGTGACCAATAATCTCGTCTAGGATGTTGCAGAAACGGACCTCGAGAATATCAACTGTCGACTTCAACTAATATACACGTGTTTTTTTTTTCATGGTTTCCTTTTGTACCGGAGGGGTGGGGTGGGAGGAGGACTTTTAATTTGGTGCTAAATGTCTTTGTTTGAGATCATCAGTGTTTCACCTTGTTTTCTTTGAAGGTATCTATATAACCTATATGCAAGTTAAACATAATTTATGTCATTAACTCTATTTCTCTCAACATAAAAGTTATCCACGTCATCCATGAGTCTACTGAGTTAGACGTCATCTCATCATCCACTAAGCCTCTCTATTAGTGTCTTTTCTCAATTTTTATGTCTAATAACATCTATGCATTGTGACTATCAGTTCGTACAAGTATCACATTACAAAATTCCTGTAGTCAAGATACAAACACATGCTGAATCAATCATCTAGGAGCGCTTTTTTAACAATGATGAGCATATGCCATCAAGTATAATTGTTTTTCAAAAAATGCCCTTACAATCATATTAATATTTCTACCTTCAATTTTCATTTGAAAAATAGTTTAAGAATTCCTGCAGCTGTGTCCGAAGAACCATCTAGTATTCTATGGTAATGCATGCCATCGTTGTTTGATTACAACTCAAAATTATAATACCGAACATAGGACACCCTCAACTATCTATAACCAGATAAAATACCTATAAGTGGTAGTGGTTTTTAATGTGTTTTAATATGTGGCGTTGTGGGCCCATATGTTAGTCAATCCCACCTCTCTCGCAATATGAGGGTTATGGCCTCCGTCTCCCCCTCCTTCCACGCCGACACCACCCACGTGGCCACGACTAGATATGGTTGTGGGGTGGGTGTAAAGAAAATGGCCTCATGTGCCATATTTCCATGGTTGTGTTTTGGTGATTGATTGACAACTAACACTTGGACTAATGAACTTGTCTAGATGCACATTCTCAGGTGTTTAGGTACAAGGGATGAAAAAGAACAAAAGACGAAGAAAAAAATCCGAAGGGCCGCCCCAACGGACAGTCCGATCTGTGCGACTGGACCAACCGTGAGAAACATAACCCTAAGAGGTAGAGGTTTCGATGATTAATGACAACTTAATATTGTTACTAATGAATTCATGACATGAAAGGTTTATAATCTCTATTGTGCTCATTGGTTAATCAAAAGTGACCCCTCAACTCGGATTTCATGGTGGACGGCTTCTGAACTCAAGTTCTAGCGTGAAGATCTTAGTTCTTTTACTCTAAGTGTCACAAAAGTCAAAAGACGGACACTTGGAGTTTGCTTTGCTAATTTTTAGATAAGCCGTACTATCAAGGGGGGTTGAGATGAGTAGCCCGATGGACTTCGTTCAATTAGGTCTACTTATTTTCGAGTCTAACTTGGTCCTAAAGCTCATACACTTAAAATGTGGTAAAATATACTCACCCAAACTTGTCTCATCTAAAGTAACCCATCTGATCTTCTTCCTTATTCAAAACAGCAAAAAATCCAGTTTTTTTGTGTGCACCGGACCGCACCGGACCGTCTGGTGCATTCTAAATCGTTGCTGGCCTTTCTCTTCTCTGTCCATGCGCTTAACGCACACCAAACTGTCCCGTGGTTCAATCACCGGACCATTCGGTGCTTCATCGGACGTTTTGGGCTGAGGGGTCTGTCTAGGGCGTCCTTAGACATTTTTATGCGTTGGCCTGTCTAGTGGTTATACCACCGAGCCGTCCAGTATTTCACCGACCGAACGTTCTAGGCAGTGGAGGTTGTTTGAGCCAGATCCGAGGTGTTTGTACGTACCAGACTATCCGATGGTTACCATCGGACCGTTCGGTGCTTTTAGCGGCACTTGGCGCTAAAATGAGGATTTGAAAATTACACGCACCGGACCGTCCGGTAGTGTTACCACCAAACCGTCCGGTGGTCGCGTAAATTTATGCAGAGAGCTCGCAATGGCTAGTTTTTGAGCTCTTTCTATATAAAGGACTCCCTCTCCCTCCATTTTATACCTTTGCGACCAGAAAACATTCACACTCACACAAAGGTCATTCCACCACTAAAATTCATAAACTCTAAGAGCTTTGGGTCAAGAGACTTGAAAGTGAGAGAACTTCTTGAGAGACAGGTTGAAATCAAAGACCAAGGCTTGTTACTCTTGGTGATCGCGATCACCTAGACCACTGCATGTCGTGCCTTCCGTGAGCTCTCCGGAGATTGTGGGCGAAGCGGAGGAAGGTCCTTGCGAGGACATTGTGCGCGGTTTGGAGCTCGCTGTTCTAGAGTGGAGAAGAGCATCCCGAAGAGAGCACTTGGTCCACGGATCAAGGGGTTGCTTGACCTTTGCGAAGGTCACCATGACATCTTATTTACCTTGCGAGGGAGAGGTCGTAGCTCTTTGTGAGCTACGCGTAAGCAAGGCCTTGCGAGGGCGCCAAACGAGGATTAGGGGAGAGTCGCGACTCCTCAATACCTCGGAAAAAAGATCGCCAAGTCTTCTTTTCCATTTACATTCTGCACTTACTTTCCGCATTTACTCTGTGCCTTTACTTTCCTAGAATTGCATGCTTGGCTCTAGGTTGCAAACCTTTTTGTGGCGTGTAGCTCTCTAGACACACTTAGTTAGGCACTAGGGTAAATTGGGACTTGGTCGATAGGATTTATTTTTAAAGTTTCAAAATTAGAAGTCCAATTCACCACCACCCTCTTAGACATCTGGATCCTTTCACCAACCTCCGGACAAAGTTTCCTAAGGGGTGAAGAAACTGGAAACCTGGCAATTTATGAAGACCGGACAGTACGAAGATGGAGAAAACAACGGACCGGACAAACTCAGGATAGGCAGCAGCTAAAGCGACCAAGATACATGGACCGGACAGTCCGCTCTAGAAGACCGGACAAAGTTGGCCAAGGGTATGAAGATTGAAGCCAAGGGAGATTACAATGGACCGACTTGTCCGAAGTTAGGAAAAAGCACGGACCAGACAAACTTGAGGCTATGGAGTTCGAGCACTCGAGGAAATCAATGGATCGGACAGTCCGAACCATGAAAACCAGACAAACCTCCGGACAATACAATGGCTAGTCCAATAGCTGGATTTGTGACCGTTGGAAAAGTGAATGGACCGGATTATTCGAAGTTGGAAAAAGTGCATGGACTGGACAATCCGAAGTACACTGCGTTAGCAGCTTTTGTCCAACGGCTACCTTGTGTTTGGGGGCTATATAAGCCACCCCACCGGACCATTTCGGTTTAGTTGGAGCCACTGAAGTTCAGAGAAAGTATAGCGGAGGTTTCCAACCATATCCACTACTCCAACCACCATATGAGAGATTAGAGCACCATAAAAGCTAAGTCAGAGCTTAGAGGGAGTGAGCTTGCAAGCTCTTCTTGAAAGTAGCTCCTGCCTGAGCTAGAGGAGAAGACTTGGCTACGGTCAAGCCACTTGTATTCATTGGTAGACCCTCCTTTTTGGTGTGGAGTGGTAGCAACAACTTGTGCGGGGACGAGGAGACCCTTCAAACTCCTTAGTGAAGAATCCGGCGCCTTGTGAACGAGAGAGGCGGTGGCAGTGGCTAAGCCTTGATGGCTTGGTGGCACTTTTGCTTGCCATGGGCCTTGTGTGGCGAGTATAAGACTTGATGGGAAGAGTCTTGGTGCCCGGCTCGGATATTGCCTCTGGTGGCGAGCCCGTGGATGTAGCCCTTAGTGGTGAACCACGTTAAATCTGCGTGTCTTCTCAGGAGTTTGCATCCCTTGCCCCTTACCTCTTACTGCATTTACGTTTCTTGCATTTACTTCCTTGTGTGCCTTTAGCTTTCCTAGTTAGTTTGATTAGGTTTGGCTCTGGGTTGCAAGTCTTTTGGGTAAGTTAAAGAGCACATAGATAAATCTTAGACTTAACCAGCATGTGTAAGATGCGATAGATTTATCTTTATGCACTAGAAAGCCCTAGATTTTAGAAGAGCGATTAGCGACCCAATTCATCCCTCCCCCTCTTGGTTGGATACCCCAACACGTTCCTTACAATGGGTCCCCATAGGTTTTGGACTCGTTAGGGCTAAGGAAGGTCTAAATTTTCCCCGTGGTTTTTTCACGGGACTCGAACCTAAGCTTGCATTAGGTGAATAGATAATTTTGAATGGCATGTCAAGAAAAGTCCAATGGTAGTATACTTGGTTTACCTTTGGAAGTTTGAAAGATGGCCAGATTTTTGTTTCCCACAATTGGATCATATCTTTATTTAGATATATTAAGTTTTCATCTTTGGCACAGAGATATTGCCATACCATGTGTTTTTCTCTATAATAATATTACTGAATGTGCCAACCATATCCATATGCTTGTCTTTGAAATTATAGTAACGGGTTTAACAATTACTATGTTAGTGCCATCCATATCCATGTTGCTTCGGGTTTCAAGGGACCCGTCAGGTTTTGGGTCTTAATCGGGTTCAGGGACGGGGCTGAATTTTAACCCACACGGGGTTCATGGGCACGGCGGATAGAGGTGTAAATGGTACGGATATTATCCATTTATATCTGAGTCCGGATCCATTTAGAAGGGTTAAGATCCAATGCGTGTCTGAGTTCAAACATTCACGATCCGATTTGTATCCGTATCCGAGTACTCAAAGTTAGATAAGTATGATGTCGATACCATTCAAGTTTCATCCATCATATTTAAAAATATATGTATCCTATCCAAATCCAAAGAAAGAAATATAAAAACAAATATGGTATCAGCAATATCCATCTATATTCGATGCGATTACACCCCTAGTGATGGGTTTTGTCCACTGTTTAGGGGGCGGTTCCATATATGATCCACTCGTCCCAAACCTAGCAAGCGGGCATCCCCGATAGTAGGAGGAGGACAAGGAAACGGTGACGTGAGGAGGGGAGGACGCAATGATGGCATGAGAAAAATGGAAGGAGGCATGATGAGGGGAGGGGTGTAGCAGCCGCATGGGGAGAGAGGAGGGAAGGGAAGTGATACATTCAATGGAGTTGTGCTCAACCACTTATCCTTTCAAATATGACCTGTGAACTATTCTTCATCTTGAAGGGAGCTAAATCCTGAAATATTTCCCTTAGCTTCCATTTTCATTAAGCCGGTCTAGAAATGTGAATATTCTGATTTCCATTCAACATGGATAAAGGTTTTAGATCCCAAATACTTGTTTTAAAGAATTTGTTGTAAGATACCATCTGTATTGAGTTGTTTGAGAAAACTACATGCTAAGTAAGACAGTTTGTACCCGTGTAACTGATTCACTCTGATTCTTATGTTAACATAACATGTTTCACTTGGCAACTTTTGATAACCCTTTGCCAATAAAATTTAAAACAGAAATACCCTCTCCGCCTCAAATTGCAAGGGTTTTAGCTTTTTTATCCATTCATATTTATATAGATATTGATAACTTCAGACATATATTGTGAAATGAAGATCAGAGACGTCATTTAGGACCGAAAGGAGCAGTAAATATTTTTAGCACCCCTCTTGTGTCAAAAAAGAAAGCAAACATGTACTTACATGGGTGCGGCTGAGCACCGAGAACTTACTACGGCAGCGGGTCCGGCACACGTGGCTCCTGGATCACGTAGCACGGAGGCACGGTCCCTCCCCTGCTCCACGCGTGCCGCCGTGACGTGCCCCACATTTTCTAAGGCCCCGACTACGCGCCAAGATCTCCCGTCACACGGCGGCAGCAAAAACAGAGGGGCAAACACAGGACATGGACGAGAGAGGCACTGTGACAGAGAACCGATGGCGGTGGCGTGGTGGGAGCCGCAGCTGGCGGCGGTTTCGGCGGCGGCAGGGACCGGTGGAAGCAGCACCACGGTGGTGTCCATCTGCGTGTTCGCGGCGGTGCTGTTCCTGTGCCTCGTCGCCGGCCACCTCCTCGAGGAGAACAAGTGGGTCAATGAGTCCATCACCGCCCTCATCATCGTACGAACCAAAATCCCACCAATTTCACTTTTATTCAGTGTTTTTTTTTTTTTTGTCAACAACGATTTGCATTATTAGCACGATTTTTATGTCTGGTTTCGAATGTAGAAGGAATTGAAATTTTACACAGGACAGTTCAATTTTACGAGAAAAACGCAGAACACAGGAAAAATTAGCGTTCCAAAGGGGTCCTTACTCTGTTATTCTGTAGGGGTGCGTCATTGGAGCAATCATATTTCTGCTCACCAATGGGAGGCACTCGCACATCCTGAGGTTCGATGAGCAGCTCTTCTTCATCTATGTGCTTCCACCGATAATCTTCAATGCCGGGTATCCATGCTTGGATCCACTAGCAAGGTACTGTATTTTTATTGGGAGTTCTGATCACGTGCCTAATCGAGTGTTCTGCACATTGTTATCTTACAGATTTCAAGTCAAGAAGAAGCAGTTCTTCCACAATTTTATGACCATCATGTCTTTCGGTGTGTTTGGTGTTTTCATTTCAGTTGCGATAGTTTCAGCAGGTAAGTTTTGCTCGTTCTTAAGCTCTCCGTTAATATTGATGATATTATAGCTCAACTTCTTGTCTAGAATATAGCAGTAATCAAAAGTCTATGATCCCAGCAAATTTATTGACTGAAATTCACCATTTACAACTTTCTTAGCTTGGTCACTGCTTTATGACATACTTGTTAATATCAGGCTGCTATTGGCTCTTTCCGAAAGTCGGATTTGGAGAACTTGGTGCGGCAGATTATTTAGGTTTGTCTTCCTTTATATGCAGTTTTGAAACTGTCCTCTGTTTTTGCATCAAATTAGTGCTGATCTCACGTACCATTGCAGCCCTTGGAGCCATATTTTCTTCAACAGATACCGTATGCACATTGCAGGTGTGCTATACTCTGCATTCTGAATTCCTAGCACATTCCTTTTTTCCAGTATTTACTGGCTTCCATCTTTTTAATATACTGGGTGGAAACATAGGTCATAAACCAAGATGAAACACCAAGGCTGTACAGCTTGGTGTTTGGAGAAGGAGTCGTCAATGATGCAACTGCAGTTGTTCTATTCAACGCTATAAAGAATCTCAATATCAGTCATCTCAAAGGTGGGGTTGTGCTAAAAGTGATATCTGACTTTCTCTATCTCTTCGCAACTAGCACAATCCTCGGAATCTCAGTAAGAAATGTTTTTCCCCATATCTGAACTATCCGATATATAAAGTAGTGCCATGCCTTTGAACAACATTAATTTTAACAATATTTAACAGATCGGTCTGTTGACTGCATATGTTCTCAAAGCACTGTATTTTGGTAGGTGAGTAATAGTAATAGTAATAGATTAGGTTTGTGTTCATCTTCTCTTTTATCTTTGAAGTTTCTTCACCTTATTTTTACAGGCATTCGACTGATCGAGAGGTTGCCCTGATGGCTTTCATGGCATATTTATCATATATGCTGGCAGAGGTAAGATTACCCTTATGTAGCTGCTAGTACTTCAATACATTCTTCCGCAATTCATCTGAAGATGCTGCATGCAATTTGCATTTGGCAGTTGCTAGAGCTGAGTGGGATTTTGACTGTGTTCTTTTGCGGCATTGTCATGTCCCATTATGCATGGCACAACGTGACAGAGAGCTCAAGAATCACAACAAAGTGAGCTCAAGAATCATTGGTTTAACGTTTCTCAAAGTGCCATATTTCATATCTTTGTATCCATTTTCAGAAAAGTGTATTATGTGGCTGTGAAATAATCCTTGTGTCTGATGGATGGGATTGCAGGCATATATTTGCAACATTATCTTTCATTGCCGAGACATTCATCTTTCTTTATGTTGGCATGGATGCTCTTGACATTGATAAGTGGAAGACATCAAAAGCAAGGTGAGCAACAGAGCGCACATTTTTATTTTTTTTCTCTCTATCTTCTGCTGTCCAAAGCAGCTTCTATTTATTACAGTATTTCCTTCAGTAACTAAAATCATGTCTCAACGTCATGATTTTTTTTTATTTTACAAGCTTTAAGACATCCATCGGTATCTTTGGTATCATCATACTACTGGTGTTACTGGGACGAGCGGCATTTGTTTTCCCTATATCCATTTTGTCAAATACCATGAGTGGAAGTTCTGAGAGAACACCAATCACATTCAAACACCAGGTTGCATCTAAACCAACAAATCCTCCTCTGTAACTTAGTTTAGATTCAATAGAAATTCACAATCTTTTTCGTAAGAGCGTTAACGAGATGACACTTGAAATTGTTTAATCATGTCAAGGTTGTCATTTGGTGGGCTGGACTCATGAGAGGCGCTGTTTCAATTGCGCTAGCATACAATCAGGTAACTAAATATGGAGTATATTGGCTCAATCAGAATATTGTCTCTTGTGTAACTCGATATTTTTCTGGTGGAAATTGTATCTGATTAGAAGCCAATATTTGATCTGTGAACCTTGTATTATTATAGTTCACATTTTCAGGTGTAACATCAGATCCAGTTCATGCAACCATCATCACCAGCACAATTATTGTAGTATTTTTCACCACTCTGGTTGGTACCCTACTGAACCCGACTCCATGTGGATTGATATCAGTTCATAGTTTAGGACACCAGAAACCTTAACCTTCCCCATGATTTCAGGTGTTTGGCTTCTTGACTAGGCCCCTCATAAGCGCTGTGCTCCCACATCATTCCATGGCGCTGTCCCGAGGCCATAGCACAGGCAGTAACTCCCCAAAGGATGACTTCATCCTGCCATTCCTCTCAGCTGATGAAGAAGCGTCTGGTAGCGGCATTGTCTTGGAGCAAGCCAAGAGAAGCCTATCTATGCTGCTGGAGAGGCCTGTCCACACGGTTCACATCTACTGGAGGAAGTTCGATGACAAGTTCATGAGGCCAATCTTCGGCGGACCGCAGTCGCACTGACTGACTCACATCAGAACCGCCGTGCCACGTTATAGCTGGTGAGCTGGAGTTCTAAGATCAAGAGCAGAGGAAGGATCTGCGACCATGGTGTGCTTAGTCCCTGTTTAGTTTCACAACTAGGCAACATCCTATTCCTTATACTACTACTATTATATTGAGAGTTGAGACCCATGTATGTAATTGTCTAATCGTTTGTTCGTTACCTGCGATTTTGTATTTCAGCACAGTTATCCTTGACCTAACCAAATCCAATAATCTTTATTACCCTTAATAAAAATAGCTAATGGTGCGACAATGGAGTGAGCCCGTGGAAGGCAAGGGGAACCGATGGACTTTTAATATCAGAACATGCCTTTAAATTTATTAAGAAAATCTAGGGAACCGATGGATTGGCAGCGGCATGAACCAGCGATGGTGACGGGGGAGCTGTCGAACTTAGGGGATGTTTAGTTCTGCTAGTGTCCTTTGCCTTGCCTAGCCTACCAGAGCAAGGCTTGCCTTGCCAGCGCAGGAGAGAGGATCTGGCTTGCCTAGGCAAGCAAGCAAATCCTTGCTGACACAGGTCCCGAGGAAACCTGGCTGCTCAACCAAACGCAGACTTATCTGTTGTTTTCTCGCTAGGCAAGGCTGTACAGGGCATATCAAAGGATCCAAACTGATCCTTAGAGTGGACGCGGTCGCCGGCGAGGAGCGAGCGCTGCGTGCACTTACACAGGGTGCAGGTAAGGATGCAATCAGGCTTCAAGGCTCATTTGTAAACATTGTGGCAAGTCATTTGTCAATTCGGTAAAATAACTTGTTGACTTGCTGTCGGAAGCCTGCGGCACGGCCGCCATCTTCCTCCTCCTTTGTCAGACGTCTCAAAAAATTCGCCACTAAATTCACAAGTCCTAAATTCACAAGTCTTCTACACCGAGATTGCGAATTCAATCATCTTGAGGTATTATAATTTTTTTTTACTTACCAATACACACGAATGGACCATTCTGCCACCGCCAGCAACCACAGCCCCGCTGCCACCGTGCGAACCGCCGGCCGGTCCTTCCACTCTTAAAAATAGTAGAGATTTGTGTGTGAAAATGAAAAATGTTTATGATGATAGCCCTAATTGTATGGGGCCTCTTTCTACTAATGTAATAAATATTTTAGTTTTCGATGCTATATTTGGAAACTATGTTTAGAAACGGTTTACCTCACTGACCGCCTATAGAAATGTATTTCTAGGAGCGATTAGACACCTGTTCCTAAAAATGCTGGTTTGCAGCAGCCTTGTGTAGCAGCGGCTCCTTTCACCGCTCCTAAAATACCCTCCCAACCGCACATAGAAATTGTTTCTGTAGTAGTTAGTACTACCGGAAAATCGGATATTTGGTTACATCTTGTCTGGCAAGGGCAGTTGTCGTTAATAGCAACGACAAAGAGGCCATAACATGTAGCATTGTAATAGGTAATAATGGTTCCAAAAACCGGCGAATCTATACAACTAGTAAAAATGTACGTGCGGGACGCACATGGCGCACATGCATTTTTAAGATCAAAATAACTTATTACATTTTTAATTTTTTTTTATTTGTGAAAGTTTTATGTTTGAAAAAAATATGGTTTTATGTTAACTAATCCAATAAACTAATGCTTAAGCTTAACACTTAGCCTTACAATTTAACAAACTTATGGAATTTTTTGAATTAGACGAGTGAAGAGTTGTTGAAAAAAGTTAACTGTCATATAAAATAATTTCTTACGCTAAAAATACTCATAGAACTAAGGGCTCAATAAGAACAAACTTTTATCAAAAAATAAATTTAAAATCACATAAAATTTTACAGACTCTCGAATCTCATTTCAGTGCACCTCTGGCGTCACGGCCTCCTCCTACTCAGCACACCTCATCTGGCCTCGTGGCGGCCAGATCCGCCTCCTCCCCTATTTCACCGTCGCGCTTAGGTAAGCTGTTTGGACACTTCTATTCTTCGATTAGAACGCGGGGTGGCGTTTTTTGAGTAGGCAAATAATTGTGTTTATTGGCGACTTGGGATTATTGTAGCTTTATCATCATGCAATTTTCTGAATGGGTGTACGCCGGGATCTCGCGTGGAAAAAAACAGAGGAAGAACCTCGGTGCCCAGCCCCGGCCTGTTCCACGACAGGTAAAAGAGAATCCATAAAAAATAAGAGAAAATATTGTCCAAATAAACATTGTCTATGCGTAACTATGCCTAGTGACAATAGTTGCACATCTCTAAGCATTCTACATCAACATCTCTCTGATAACTCACTTACAGTATTGCTTGTGCATGAGTAATTCTACATAAAAGTGTTTTTGCATGAGGATAGATCTTTGCAGATTGTTGTGTTCGGTAGTGGCCGGCCACGTCGACCATTATTTTATACCCAGCAATGGATCTGCTTTATTAATAAAACGCATACGAGGAGTTGGTTAGATTCAACATTTCAAGGATATTGAACACGGCTTGCGTAGTAAATGAGATTCACCGGGGTTTGATTTTTATTTTATTTTATATAAATAGGGAGGAGACGGATCCGGCCGCCGCGAGGCTAGATGAGGTGTGCTGAGTAGGAGGAGGCCGTGACGCCGGACAAGGTGCACTGAAATGAGATTCGAGAGTCTATAAAATTTTATGTGATTTTAAATTTATTTTTCGATAAAAGTTTGTTCTTATTGAGCCTTTAGTTCTATGAGTATTTTTAGCGTAAGAAATTATTTTATATGACAGTTGACTTTTTTCAACAACTCTTCACTCGTCTCATTCAAAAAATTCCATAAGTTTGTTAAATTGTAAGGCTAAGTGTTAAGCTTAAGCATTAGTTTATTGGATTAGTTAACATAAAACCATATTTTTTCAAACATAAAACTTTCACAAATAAAAAAATTAAAAATATAATAAGTTATTTTGATCTTAAAAATGCATGTGCGCCACGTGCGTTCCGCACGTGCATTTTTACTAGTATAGATAAAGAACACAATAAAAAATCTTTTTTACTCTATTTAATCTATACCCACCTAGACTCATTGATACATCGTGTTCCCACAGTAAAGCAAATAGGGCCCACGAAAAGCAACAGAAACGAGTTACATGAGGCAGAACGCTGAGTTCTTGCCTTTGAACTCGTCTGTCGGACTTCAACAGGCACTGTTTTTTTTTTAACCCACCATGTTTGTACCCGCCGCTAACGTTTCCTTTCAACATAGACCAACGAGGGAGCGTTGAGATCATGCAAATACGGCCCAAAACCAAGTATCACAGCCCAAAACCAAATATTTAGAGCCAATAACAATGAACAATGAGCATACAAACACGATCAATCATCATGAATTGAATCCCAAATCGCCTTCGCAGTCCCAAACAAGCATACTCATAAACATCATTCCAAGCTCTGAGAGACACCGAGGTCAGAAAAAAATTAGATCAGCAAGGACGGCTTAGAGATGGCAGCAGAGATGCACCAACCTGTGTGATAAAATAGATCAGCAAGGATGGCTTGGAGATGGCGGCAGCGGCGCACCAACCTGTGCGGCCGGTGGACCTCATCGCCATCGGCTGCAGGGAGGAGGAGGCGACGGTGGCCGCGGCCGCGGCCGGTTGGGCCGTCAGCGGTGTTGCCGCCTGCCGTTGGCGGCGTCGGGTGCCGAGAGAAGGACGCGGCGGTGGGTGGGAGGTGGTGGCCCGGCCACGGGAAGAGTAGCCCGACGGGCGGCGGGACGAAGCGCTCCGGCCTAGGTCAGACGCCGCCGGGGGCCAGCGCGGCGCGGCTGTCAGGACGTCGCCGGTGCCAGCGCGCGCGGGGGGCCGGGACGGCCGAGGCGAGGAAGAGGCGCGTGGGGCGCGGCCACCGGGCGTCCGCCGGGGCTGGCGAGTGAGGAGGCGCACGAGGGGCGCGGACACCGGACGGCGGACAGGGATGGCGAGTGGGGAAGAGGTCCACAAATGCACACACCAAATTTATTTTTTATATAATTTTAAAAATTGATTAATCTCCTTTCTACATAAAAGCAAATATTTGAATAACTAAAATTGAACCAATATTTTTTCAGTCACGCGCGTGACGCACGTGCTTTTTTACTAGTCGTTAGAAAAGCAAAACATTTGTACTCCTTGGTTGGTCCTTTGATTATATATGTCCAAATGGGTGTGCCGTGCCGGCCCGGCACGAGCACGTCTCGGCACGGCACGGCGCGACCGTGCCGAGGCACAGCACGGTGAGGTCGTCGTGCCGTGCCGTGCCGGCACGCGGGCTGCCGTCGCTGCCCAGGCACGGCATGGCTTGGCTTACACGGGTCGCGCTGGGCCGTAAGCATGGCGAGCACGGCAGCACTAGTCGTGCCCGTGCCGTCGCCGTCGCGTCGCCTCAAGTACGCCGTGGTTCACGTTGTCGCCGCCGATGTTGTCTCCGACTCGACGCGCCACCGCGCCACTGCCGTCGCTCGAACGGGCTGCCTCCGAGACTCGAACGCGCCACCGCATGGACTCGAACGCGCCACCGTCGTTGCCGATCCACACAGGCAGAGGAGCAGAGAGCAGCGGAACGAGTGGATGCGAACAACGGAAGGATGGGACTGAGGCACTGAGCAGATGCGGGTGGCGGAGGAGCGATGCGAGACACCGGACTAGCGGAGCAAGCGCGTGAGCGGGCGGACCGACGGAGTCAGGGCGAGCGGGCGGAATCGCGATGCTAGACGGAGAGTCGGAGACTCGATGGCAGGCGGCGGCGGCTGGTGTGGAGGAAGATGTGGGAGGTTAGGGTTTCCTGGTGTTTTATACTAGAAAGTATTGGGCCAACATCTTACACGAGCCGATGCCGGGCCGAGGCCTTTACCGGGCCGTGCCCGTGCCTGCACCGCGGGCCAGCCTCGCGGCCCAAGCACGGCACAGGCCTCGTGCCGGGCCGGCACAAGAACGGCGGCCTGCGTGCCGTGCCGGGCTTGGGCGTGCTGCGCCGTGCCGGGCCACGGGCCGCTCGGTGGGCTGGCCCGTTTTGGACATGTATACCTTTGATGATGGTTGAGGAAGAGAAATCCTAACTAGAGGGGGCCAGCCAAGCACGATCCTGTTTGGTAGGCGAGCCAGGGGGCTAGCTAGGCCACCGCAGTACGAGGCCCAGTGTTTGGTTGCCTGAGCCGTCCCCGTAGCCAGGCCACCGCAATACAGCTTGAGCCCCTGAGGGTGGCTCCGGGGAAACGGCCATTTCCCCATGGCCAGGCCCCGCTGCTCCAGCCGAGCCCCCGCTGGCTCTTCTCCTCTCCCACCCACACGTCGCCACGCCTCCTCGTTGTCCTCCCGCGGATCATCCTCATCATTGGGCATCCTCGTCGTCCTCCTCCCGTGGGTCCTCGTCGTCATCCTCCTCCTCACGCGGATCCTCATCATCGTCTTCCTCCCACGGATCCTCCTCATCGCCGCAGATCTCCGGTGGTGGCATCTGCCGCGCGGTCGTGACGAGGAGGCGACCTTCACCCTCCGCCTCCCGTGGATCTCCGGCGGCGGCGTCTCCCATGGACGCATGAGGAGCCAGCCACCCTCCGCCTCGAACGCCGCTTCCCCCTCACCCTCTGCATCAGCCTCCGCCCCTCACCCTACGCCTCGATCTCCACCTCGGCCTCCGCCTCGACCGCCGCCTCCCCCTCGCCCTCTGCATCGGCCGCTGCCCCTCACCCTACGCCTCGATCTCCACCTCGGCCTCCGCCACAACCTCCGCATCGGGCGCTGATGCCGCCGCCCTAGCCCTCACCCTCTGCCACAAGCGCCGCCGTCGCTGCCCTGGCCCTTGCCGCCCGCTTCGGGAGCCCTCATCGCCGCCACCCTCCTTCCCTCCCCAGTGCCGGCGGTGGACATGAAAACCAAACACAAACTAGATGTGGCCAGGCTACTCCAGTAAACCTACCAAACAGACTGAGTTTTCCCATTCGAGCCAGGCCACAGCTGGGCTGCCCAAGCGGAGCTAGTCTGGCTAGATTTAGCTGACTGCCAGTGTTATAACTGAAGACTACTAACAACAGATACTACGTATTGGCGAAGCATAACTTGAACCTAGCACTACAGGAAAATCAGATATTTGGTCACATCTTGTGTGGCAAAGGGTAGATGCCAGCGACACTGAAGCCATAATAACATGCAGCACTTCAAACCGAGGAAGCATTAGAAAAGCAAAACCCATTTTTGTAATCCTTGGTTGTCCTTTGATGATGGTTGAGGCTGGAGGAGAATAAGCATCAGCACATACGGAGTTAGATGGGCTCCTATTGTGTTGCTACTTCATGTCAGTGCTAAAAAGGTTTCATTTGTTATTGCTTCATAGTTGTGCTAATGAATTATAACCAGCTTTAATCAAAAGATTTGCATAGGAAAGAGGGGGGCCATAGCCTTGTTTGGCCGATGCCCAGCTCCACCAGTGAGTGCGTTTCCTCAAGACTTCTCCCGTACTCTGAAATGTGCATCCTCCATCCAACAGTATAGGATACCGAGGAGCCTAGAACTGATGGTGGACGACACCATACTGACGTGGGCGAGGTCATGAGCATTCTGGGCTCCGTTTTTGTTCTTTAAGATGGTAAATGCAGAAGCTAAGATTATACCCTCCGCCCTAGAGGCTAAGAGCTGAAACATCTAGTTTTAGAAAGCTGTAGCATAGAACAGCTACTCTGTTTCGCAGGCTGGCTTTGTGCTGAATTGCTGATAAGAGGTTCCTGAATTCTACCTGAGGGTATTGTAGAGTCCATAACAGTAACAAAGTGAATAGTTCCAACTTCCAAGCAACTTCCGTTCCCTCTTTATTTTGAGTGCTTACATTACATCACTGAAATCATATACAAATCAGCCATCTCAAAATAATACAATCATATCAGAGTAAAACAAGTGGTGGAAGCAATCTGAATGCTTCTTATTGTCAATGCACAGCTAGCTATAATCAATGACATCAGAACCAGTAAAGAAAACAATTAATAACCAAATGCACTACTTGTCGTCATCATCTCTTCATCTTACTGTCGTCCTTGTTTTGGCGCCACCTTAGCCGAGCTTCTTGCCAAAGAAGACCAGCTGCAGCTGGTCATATCCGGCAAGCGCGCCGGCGCCGGCGATGGCGCGGAGGACGTTGGCGCCGGCGCCTTTGAAGAGCGACTTGGGGCCCTCCTTCTTGACGATCTGGGCGAACGCGTCCATGGAGCTCTTGTACTTGATGGCCTCCCCTGAGGTCATCATCATCCTCCTCCTGATGGTGTCGAGCGGGTAGGACGCGAGGTTGGCGCCGTTGGTGATCATCCAGCCGAGCGCCAAGCTGGCGAAGAAGTTGTCCTGCAGCTTCCCAGTGAGGAGCACGGGCTTGAAGGAATCGTACATGCCGAAGTAGAGCCCGCGGTAGACGATGATCCCGACGACGGAGACGTTGAAGCCGCGGTAGAGGCCGGCGACGCCGTCGGCGCGGAGCGTCTTGCGGTAGACGTCGACGAGGCCCGTGAACTGCCTCTCGCCGCCCTTGGCGGCCGCCCTGTAGTCGTTGGTGAGGCGCGTCCTGGCGTAGTCGAGGGAGTAGACGAAGAGCAGCGAGGTGGCCCCGGCGGCGCTGCCGGAGGCGATGTTCCCGGCGAACCACTTCCAGTAGCCGTCGGTGTCCTTGCGAAAGTTGAAGAGGGACTTGAAGTAGTCCTTGAAGGCGAAGTTGAGCGCCTGCGTGGGGAAGTAGCGGATGACGTTGGTGGTGTTGCCGCGCCACAGCGAGAGGAAGCCCTCCTCCCGGACGGTGCGGCGGAAGCAGTCGCCGATGCCGCCGTACGGCTCGGACAGCCTGCCGGTCCGGATCAGCTCGTCCTGGTTCTGCAGCAGCATCTTGACGCGCTCGATCGGCGCCGCCACGGTCTTGGACACCGCCGACGACACCCCGCCCAGCAGGAAGTCCGCCGCGAAGTTCTTCTCGGCGGGCGCCGACGCCGCCAGAACCACGCCGCCGGCATTATTATTGACGGCGACATCGCCGCCGCAACCGGCCAGCGCCGACGACGGGAGGCGCCAGATGCTCTGAGGCGCGTAGTGGCTTCCGGCTCTCATCGCAGCCAAGTGATGGGTGCTTTGAGACGCGAAGCTCCAGCGAGGGGACAAGCCGCCATTGGCCCGCTCCGCCATCACTGGTACTCCTTCCTATTCAGCAACAATTGAGACTGCTGCGATGCAGCAGCAGCAGCAGCAGTCGATCGATTTCAGGCTGTAGCAGAGGCTCTGTTTAACAAACTCCAAAGCTAGTAGTAGACAAGCAGATGCTTTAGCTTTACTGATGGTAATCACAAGCTGAACAGAACAGACATGACTTCATATACTGCGGCGAGCGACATGGTTAATCTTCTCCGAAGCTCGCGGGTGCGGCGCTTAATTTTCGCTTTGTCAGCCGCGCGTAACGCAAGCCGTGAGGTCACGACCGCGACGACATGTCACGGCCACGAGAAGCGCATGCCCATTTTGCCCGTTCGTTCGCTCGCTCGGGCCGAGCTTGACCGGTTGACCCCGCCGCGGTGCGACCTGGGGAAGGAGACCGCATGACCAGAACGTACTCCTAATCTCCTATACGTGGAAACTCCATCGGTGCTCCCGGAGGGTTTGGCGATAAGCATGACCAGAGCGTTAGTTTTGTTCGACCCGAAAGGCTTGGCCGCGTGTTATTTCCCGGAAAGGCTCTATTTTCACATGACGTTGACGTTGGATTGGAATAGGGATAGAAAAATGAAAAATGAGATCGAAAAATGTAGGATGCGATAAGTTTTATATTTTGTTGGGATTGTAGGATAGGAAAATGAACGTGAGTACGAATAGATTGGGATACGGAACATATGAGATGGTGCCATTCCACCCTCGACCAAACGCCTCCTAAAAGTATATTTACGGTGTACTCTAATAAGAAATTACATCCCTGTGGGTGCTATCCAGAATGAATTGTATGATTTCTCTCCTGAAGGCGTTATCTTCATAGAGATTCGTACTCTACTAGAAACCTGTGGGGCGCCATTTTGGAGGTTGGTGGTGGTAATTTTGCGTGGGATCCTAGGACTTTGGTGAACCAAGAAATAGGGTGTGTTATTGAGGAGTGAATTTACATATACTATTCATTGTGAAAACTATGTTTGATCAAACAACGTAGAATTCAAACATATATCTATGAATTAGTGTAGTTATTGGAAAATGGATGTTGGAAAAAGCACACGTGATTTCTTTTGTTCTTGGCTAAGTGAAGATACGAAAGACGCAGCGCAGCATTAGCTTGGCATGGTATAGAAGATTCAGTAAGTAATGGATTAATATAAGCAGAAACAACACAGCCTGTAATTAAAAATATACTTAAACTTATTTGTGGGAAGCATAAAGTCAAGAATTAATGTTGTAAGTTTGACCAATAGAGAAACTGGGAAAGCATATGACCAAGAATAATGGGCTGAGCAGGTTGCATGTTGACATATTCTTCAAAGAGGAGGACAACACAAAATATTCTGCACTTACGCAAAATTTTCACTCATTTAGAATCGAAGGCAGATGGTTTCATTTATTTTTTTCCTTGGATTAGGACAAGACCATCGCAATGGTTTAATCATTTTTTGGATAGAGCAGCACTATCATCACAAAATGCAGTCTAGCAGGTAGCTATTAACATTCACTCTTTGTTAAAAAACACGTGATAATTTAGTGCTGGTGTCAACCACTATCAGACTGATTTTTTTTTTCCAAACAATGAGAAGTAGCAAATCGAACTCATCCGTACATTGGCACATAATACTCCAATTGCACCTTTATCTCAGATGGATGAACAAACTGAAACTCCGAAGAAAATATGTACACATGAGAATCAGTTATACAATTTGAACCAGAACAGCGGTGCCTAGAATAACAAAACAAATTGCTTGTCGAGCTCATGTTGGCTTCTCTCAGTGTGCGGCTTGAAAGAAAAATAGCATGTAAAGCAGGATTCAGGAAAGAACCAAGTGTGACTGAATCGCAAGGACCAAGCAACGCAGGGAAGCAGTGCGAAGGTCGAGCGGGCGCACTGGCAAGCTGCTGCTGTTCATGGTTGGCGAGGAGCCGGCCCTCAACACTGTTGGCGACCGCTGGGTGAAGGCAAAATATCTCCATCGTCGGTATGCGCTGCCTTATTACTTGTCCTCATCTTTTTTCAGATCCTGGCAAAAGTAAAATCTTAAATCGGCAGGATATTTGCTAAACTGATCAAAAGGAAAACATTCAGATAATAGAAAATAATATATGTGGCTTCTAATGTACTCCGTACAGTATAATTTTTCCCACTAAGATAATACTCATCAAGTTGTTCTCATTCTTCGGATCTATCCTTTTAATGTCATTAGGTTACTGTCAGAATATGAGACTCCAACTAATTAATCTCTGGTTGACATATATGTGATTGAATCCTTCTGAATGAATGAAGCAATTGCAAAACAGACCTTAACATTGATGTTTCAGTTAATATTTCAGCAGTGTTTAGAAATGTGACACAACAGGAAATGTACAAATCTCACCAGTCAAATATTTGCCCATCTGGCACCACGGCCACATAGTTTGCAGCAACCTACAGGGAGGGCAAGAAGTGAGATCATATGTGAGTCAATGGCCACTTTGCTCACTTTTATATCCTCATACTGCAGGCCGGATTCCGTTGTGACCATAGGCACCTGGATCACATTAGATCAAATTCACCATTTGTTTTCACTCGGTATATGTTATTTGGAACAAGGCATGCCCATGCTGATGCGGTGATCATATTCATATCTGAAGTTTCAGTTATGCCTTGCTTTAGAAATGTATTTCACGATTTTTGACTTAACATAAACATACTAAATAATTAACCAAGACTAAAGATAAAGGATCCTATCTCATGAAGCCATGAGTAGCAAAATCGATTTACTTACTTTTACGGAACACATGTCAAGTAATTGAGTACATACATATATGAACGGCAATTAATCAAAGCCCCTAAAGCATCTTTGGGTTGCAAAGCTGAAGAATTAAAAGAGAGGGGCAACCTTGGGCTGTTGCTGTTTGGCTCCTACCACTGCTGTTGGGGGAAAACCAGAAAGTAGCAGCAGGACTGGCTTGCTGCAACCGTACCCAGGTGGAGCGGATGCTGCTGATTCTGTGTAGTGGCAGCAGGAAGGGAGGAGCAGGGGATTTGGGCTGCCGTAGTGTTCCTTGGATATAGTGGTGCACAAACTCCTCTTGCTTGGTCGGGATCTTGAAGAAGGATGCAGCAGGGCATAGGATGGAGCTGCTGCTGGCAGATGGAGGAGATGGCGTGGGCTGGTGGAGTTGGGGCAGAGGTGGAGCTGGCCTGAACAGGGAGGGCGCTGGCAGAGAGGATGGGCACCGAGCAGGCAGCAGCAGCAGGTACCACAGCAGAGGGAACGTGGGGAGACGAGGAAGGAGAAGAAGGGACACCGGCAGAAGGTGTGGCCAGCGATGGAGGGCAGCTTAAAGCATCGCTGGAGGCGGTGGCGCTGGAGGCGGGCTTGCTTGCGTCGCTGCCGCTGCCCCGGCGGCGAAATGGCCACGCCCCGCCACGGTCAGGCCTTCTCCGCTCCGACCCTGCGGCCCCGCAGCCTTGGGCTCCCTCCGCTCCGGCGCTCTGACCCCATCGCCTCGGACTGGATTGGAGGCCGCGGGATAGCAGGCACGGGGACGGGGAAGGGTGGCGGGCGTTGCGTCGGGTGGGGATCGGGAGGGGCGCCGGGCGGGGAGGGCGCACGCCGGCCGGGACGGGGAAGGGCGGCGAGCGGCGCGCCGTGCGGGATGGGGAGAGGTGCTGGCGGGGACGAGGAGCGCCGGCGGGGACAGGGAGGGGCGGCGGACGTCGCGCCGGGCGGGGACGGGGAGCGGCGGAGCGCCAGCGGGCCGAATCGCGGTGGGGGCGGCGTGCGGCCGCGGAGTTGGCGCGCGTGGGGGCCGGCACAGGGAGGCCGTGGTAGCTGGCGGAGGCGCGCCGGGGCCGGCGGAGCTGTGGCTCCGCCGCCATGAGGAGGGAGGGAGAGAGCGGCGGCGGCGGGAGGATGGAGGAGGGAGGCGGAGGCGTGGCGCTCGGCATGGGTCCAACCAGAGAATCCGCGAGAGTTCGAAGCGGTCAGGAGACCCTATTTCCCGCATTGGACGGCCCAGATCGCAAGATGGGCAGATCGGACGGTTAACGGGTTTCGGATGACGTGGAGCCCCTACCCGTTAGCCTTTGCGATGAGGATTCGTTTTAAGAGATTGTATAGGTACTTTAACTTTGTGGGGATTTCTATTGTCCTACAATATTGTAATAGGAGCGCCAACGAATTATGTCAGATGGTGTTGACAATGGCAAAGCCGGGACAAAAAATTAGAAGGGCCAAACACACTCGTATATACATTAGATTAGTATTAATAAGTTACCTATATTATTAAGTGATTCTTTGGAAAATGAAGGGCCCGTTGTTTTCTCACGTAACCCACTATTTTCTCCAACCGCATGCCCGTCGTTGCCCAGCCAACGGCCTACACTCCACCTCCGTGTGGGATCGAGATTGACTACAGAGGGGAATAGACAGTTTTAACTAAAATCAAAGACGTTAGGCAAATTGAATTAGAACAAAAAAAAATTAAATCTTCTAAAATTAAATCTTCTAGCCTATGTTAAGCTAAGTGGATTTGCAACCTAGGATGACAAGATAGCAATTCTATCTCCAGTGAAGTAAATGCTCAAAATAAATACAAAAAAGTAAAGTGAGCAAAGAAATCACCATACAAGACACCGAATTTTGTCCCGTGGTATCGATGACTTGCCGGTCACCCCTAATCCACGTTGAGATAGATTCAAAACATTCAACCACTCCTCTACCAAGACTCTGCTTGATCTTTGAGCCGGATTGGTCAATGAACCTCTCAAACCTCGATTCCACTAGGGTTGCTTTTCACTACTCCGGTGAAGCAAGCACCAAACCTCTCACAATCACCACCGCGACTACTTCACAATCTTCCTTGAAGAGATCGACAGAGAATCACCACCAAGCCGTCTAGGAGGCAGCAACCTCCAAGAGTAACAAGCGAATGATGCTTGCTTGATGAACTCCTAGTGCCTCAATGCTCACACAAATGATCCTAAGCATTAGGATGCTCTCAATCTCACTAGAATGCAATCTCAAGCAATATGAGTGAGAGAGAGCTGGAAGAAGGTTCAAGAATGCTCAACAAGTGTTCCAAATGGCCAAGAGAGGTAGCCAAGCGCCGGTCACCCTCTGTATATAGCCCCTACCTTCTCAACTAGCCGTTATGTGCAAAACTCACGAAAACAGGAGTTCGCGGACAGTCCACGGTACAAAGCTCAGGCAGTCCGCACTTGAAAACCAACGGCTACTTTTGCATATAATGCTTGTCAGAGCCACTCAAATTGACAGACTGTCTCACAAGACCCGGACAGTCCGTACTTGAAAACCAATGGCTAGTTTCACATTTAATGCTTGTCAGAGTTACTCAAATTAGTACTGCGGACAGTCCGCCTCACAAGGCCCGGACAGTTCGCAGTTCACTTGATTTTGAACTCAGAGACTGCTACTCTGGGGCACTAGGGTAAATGACCGACGGACAGTCCGCCAAAGGGGCCCGGCCGCCATTCACAAGAAAAGCACCCGGCAAAAAACGCAGCCCTCTGACCAAAACTTCAGTTAGCACTGCGGACAGTCCGGCCCGCCGTTGCGACTAAGAAAAATAGACAGAAAGCAGACCATCCTAGGTGAAATTTTTCTCTTAACTGCGGACAGTCCGCCTCACAAGGCCGGACAGTCCGCCACTCTGAAATTTAGCCTATTCAGAAAATAGCTTTTCAATTAAGATTTTCTTTTGCAAAGCGAATCGATGTTAGCCCTCATGCAAGTGCATCAACCATATGAGCAAAAAGGTACTACAAGACTGTCAAGTAAAATACATTGACCCCTCTTGATAGTACGGCTATATAGCCTATTAATCCGGTCAATTTTCTTCTCTAAGCACCTCTTGATCGATCAAAACAAAAAGTTATAATATACCTTTTTCTTGAGCTATCCACCGTTAAAGATCAAATCTAACTTCCAAAGCTCTACCTCATCTTTGTATGGGTCAACCTATATTCTCATTCTCCTCAAATGAAATTGTTAGTACACACATATTGTCATTAATTACCAAAACACCAACAAGGGGCCTAGATGCTTACACTCCGCCCGTGGGAGACCGTGCCGGTGCTCGCGAGAGGCTTTCACTACTAGAATTCCGACAACTTTCGATAACCAAAACCACCGAAAATATGCGTTTTGCCGACGAAACTAAAGCGTTTGCTGCCGAAAATATTTTGGACGGCAAAACCCTTATTTTCGGCAGTATTTGGATGCAAACAATCACTTGCCAAAAATAATTTTTTGGCAATTCGTGCTAGCAACTGAAATTAAGCTACAATCCAACAATCTTTGACGACTAAACGAAGCCTCTAAAACTAAACGGTTTATTTTCCATGATTTATTTTCAGCGGTTTTTTCACTAAATGTAGGTGGATCCATATAGGCCACTTGGAACCTAAATAGCACAAAGTTAATGTACATAAAAATACAATTTGAAAGTTTTTTATAAGTACGTATCTATTAAACTACAAGGAGAACAATTTGAAAGTTGGGAGACCTGGATGACACATCTGACCGAACAAATTTAGGACTGAAAGGATCAAGATGTCCAAAAAGGGGTGAATTGTACTTCTAATTCCGACACTTGAAATTAAATCTTATCGATCAAGTTTCAATTCACCCCATAGTGCCTAAATAGTGTGTCTAGATTTCTACATGGTACAAAAGTTTTGCAATCTAGAACCAAGCATGCAAGATTATAAATGTAAATTGGAAAATTAAATGTGGAACGTAAAGAGAGCAAAAAGTGACACAATGATCTTTTTCCCGAGGTATCGAGAGTCGTGACTCCCTCATAATTCTCGTTTGGTGCCCCTAGCAAGGATTTACTCTCGTGGGCTCCTCGCAAAATCTTGGCCCCAAACCTCGCAAGGAGAGGGGTTGGCAAAGTGATTCCCGCAGAAATCAAGCTACCTCTTGACCTTCGCAAATATCAAGCGCTCTCTTCTTGATGCTTTTTTCCACTCCTGAATGGTGAGTTCGAACCATGCACAACACGTTTGCAAAGGTCTTTCTCCGTTTCTCCCACAATCTCTGGGAAGCTCGCGAAGGGCACGACCGCAGCCGTCTAGGTGATCGCGTAATAAGCCTTGGCTTCACTTGATTCAACCACACTTAAAAAGTTCTCTCTTTCAAGTCTCTTGGCCAAACCTCAAGGATTTGTGTGATTTTTGATGCTGGTGACCTTTATGTGTGCATGAGTGTCCTCAGGTCGCAAAGGTGGTAAATGGAGGGAGGGGGAGCCATTTATATAGAGGCCAGTCCAAAAAAACGTTACTGTATGAAATCATTTTTCTGCGTACCACCGGATGGTCCGGTGGTGAACCACTGGACTGTCCGGTGCTTTATATTTTTTAATCCTCTTTACGCGCCATGAGCCGTAAGAGCCATCGGACAGTCCGATGGTGTGTTTTTAGCACAAGCCCACAGAACACCCTTCAATTTAAAATGTCCCACGGAACCGTCGGACGGCACCACAAGACCGTCCGATGAGCTAGAAAGGCCGCGTACGCCAAAGATTACCCTCAGTCTATACCGTCCGGCGGTGTGTTCGAGCACAGGCGGAACAGTGAAGACTATAACGCCATTTTGACGCCACCGGACGGTCCGGTGGTGTATAAAAACTTGTTTTTCAGTGCTATTTTGGAACAAATATTTGTGGGAAGATTTGAGGGTTTTTCTTTTGATTCAAACGACAGAGGTGAATGGTTTTTAGCACATTTTAGTAGGTTTGAGTTTTAGGACTTAGATGCACTTGAAATGGGATAAACTCTAGAATGAAGTGCATCAAGCTACTCATCTTAACCTCCTTGATAGTATGGCCTATCTAAAACTAGCAAATAAATCGCTAAGTGTCCTTCTTTCGACTTTACGACACTTAGAGCTAATGAACCTCGATCTTCTCGCTAAAACACCAATCCATGGGCCTCCTTCATGAAAATCGAATGGAGGGGCCCCTTTTGGTCAACCAATGAGCACAATATAGAATGTTATCCCTTCGTACCATGAAATTATTAGTAACAAAGTTAAATTGTCATTAATCACCGAAACATCTGCCTCTTAGGGTCGCCACCGGTGAATTTTATTCTAAAAACAAATACTCTCTCTCTCTTTCGATTTATGACCTTGACAATGAACTATAATTTAAAACGGAGAGCGCAGTTTAATCTTGTCAATGCCAGTGATCGTCAAATCCCTACTCCTTGAGGATCTCTTTCGAACGCTTAAATTTCACAAAAAAACTGTACATAGATTGTGAAGAAATATCTAAAAACACAAAAAGAATATAGGATTTTGGAAAATCTTCCAAAGAGCGCCTCAAAGATACCCCACAAATTCTTTCTTGGATTTTTCGATATACGCATGCACTTTTTTCCTACCAGAGGACTGTATTTCTCGTCCATCAGTTCCGTAGACCACCACCATCAAACAACAGTACCCGGCATCTGTCCCGCGCACCACCACCCAAATTCCGGACCCGGCCAGACGGAGATACGTGTGCGACCCTGAACCCGCGACGTGGACGCGAGGGAAGATCTCCTCGCACGGATCTCCTCCCGTCCACCAGCACAGCTGCTTGCCTGCTTCTGCTTCCACTGACTGCGATGGCATGGCCAAACGATTCTCGTGGACGTCTCCGGCCGTCTGGCGCCCAGTCGCCCACTTGTATTGTATCCCGCACGCTCTGGACCGACTCCGAGTCCTGAGAGAAGCTGGTTCGCCATCGCCGCCCGCGTCTTGTGCATGGAAATGGAGTGCACCCTCGCCGCCACACTTGCGCCGCGTCCCCTGGCCGGCCGGGTCCGGAAGGGGAAGGCCATGCCGCGGCCGGCAGTTCTTGCGGGGAGGGCGAGACTTCGGGTGCGGTCGGCGAGGCGAGAGCAGCCTTCGCCGCCGCAGCCGGCTGTTCATGCTTCCGGGCCGGAGCACCGCGGCCGGGCACTTGGGCAGGCGGCGGCGGGTCTTGCCGCCGCGGCGGTGGTGTCACTGACCGGGTTCGCGGGGGATGTGTCCCCACTGCCGACGCTGCCGGCTCGGGCCGACTCGCTCACCGTCGCGTTCCCCGTCTCCAAGGCGCGCGAGGTCGGTTGGGTTCCTGAAGCTCCCAGTTCCGCCGGTGCACGACGGCCGCCGTGTTTCCCACAAAGATGCATTTTTATGGTTATTTTATTTGTTTGGATTTGTTCGCAGGTGAACCGGGTGCAGAGGACACTGGTGGAGGCGTGGGGGCTGATCCGTGAGACCTTCGTTGATCCCACCTTCAATCACCAAGGTAACCCAATTGCGGAATCGTGTTGTTTGAATATTTATATTGATATAGTTCTGATAGAAGTGAAGTGGCATTGCTAGTGTTTGATTGGTAACTATGCTGAGTCTGCATTACCAAAAAGGAAAAGGCGCATTGTTCTTTCAGATACCGGAAATCCAGAATCATCACCGGACAAACGAAGTAGGACAAGTTATTTTCAAGTACTTATTTTGCCAACCTTGCAGATTGGGATCAAAAACTGCAGCAAACTATGGTAGAGATGTTTCCACTGAAATCGGCTGATGCCGCATACAATAAGATTAGTGGGATGTTGTCCACACTCGGTGACCCATTTACAAGGATCATCAGCCCCAAGGTATGCATGCTTGCGTTGATACCGTCAAGTGATAACGGTTTTTACTACCTGACCTTCATAAACCTAGTATGGGTTGTGACGTGTTATGTGGGGGCGTTAGTATAGTCGGAAGGCCACGAAAGGAGATGATAAAAGTGGCTAAGAGTCCATAGTTAGCTGGTTGAGTTCGTAGTTATCTGGTTTTTGGTAATTTCGGGATTATTGAGTTGTTAGCGTCAAGTCAGTTGAGTCCTAGTTGGAATCTGTTGGAGTCCAGGCCGATGGCCTATATATGTAAGCCGCAAGGCATATTGAGAAATTAATGAAGAAAGAGTTCAATCTATTATCTCCTATCTACCTTTCTCTCTAGTCTCCCTCCTTCTCCCAAAATAGATCGACGGATCTCTTCCGGCGATCACGCCCTCCACAGCAGAGGTCCCGTACCTCAACCTCCTCCTCTGCCTCCTCAACGCCGAGCACCGCAGCGCCATAACATCTTGGTATCACGAGACCACGATCCTGCATCTTACACCATGACTGATCCGAAACCCACCCTGGAGTCCGTTGTTACTGCCTTGAACGCCATCAATGAAAAACTCGCTCGCCTTCCGGTGATCGAGCAGAACTTGGCACAACAGCAGCAGGCGATTGAGCGCCTGGAACATCAGCGGTTCAACGACGGCGGCCGCGGACGCAATCCGCGGGAGGCATAGAAGACCATCCCCCGCACTATCACAAGCTTGATTTTCCCAAGTTCGACGGCAAATCGGATCCGCTGCTCTTCATCAACAAATGCGAATCCTTCTTCCAGCAACAGCGGACGCTCGAGGAGGAGAAGGTGTGGCTGGCTTCCTTCCACCTTGAGGGCGTGGCCCAGCAGTGGTACATGCACCTGCAACAGGAGGAGGGCACCCCACGCTGGCGCCGCTTCACCGAGCTCCTCAACATCCGATTTGGGCCCCTGATCCGCGCCAATCCCCTCGGCAAGCTGGCGGCGTGCCGTCGCACGGGAACGGTGAACGACTACGCAACGAGCTTCATGGATCTACTGCCGTGCGCAGGGCCCCTCTCCGAGCCATAGCAAGTCCAGTTGTTCATGGCGGGATTGCAGGAGCCACTCGCCACCGATGTTCAGCTCCAGAATCCGATGACCCTGGACATGGCCATCAGCTTGGCGCGAGCCTATGAGCGACGCGCGTAGTTCGTCCAGCCCCTGCGCTCCAGCTGTCGTGGAATTCTGCCCACGCCCTCAACGACCCTCGCCCTGCCGGCGCCAGTACCAGATCCGTCCACCAGTTCTAGCTCCCAGGGCGGGCCGGCGGGGGGGGGGGGGAGGGAGAGGGGGGGCGGCAGACGCGCCGCTTGACGCCTGATGAGATGGAAGACCGTCGCCGCCAAGGCCTCTGTTTCAATTGCGACGAAAAGTACTCCCGGGGCCACAACCGTGTTTGCAAGCAACTCTTCGTTCTGGAGTTCGGCTACCCCAGCGATACAGACGACGATGCGGAAGAAAAGCCTCCTGCTGCCGCGGAAGCCGACCAAGAGCCTGCTCCGGTCATATCCCTGCACGCCATCTCGGGCGTCCGCACTGGCCGCACTATGCAAGTTCCCGTGCGTTGGGGCGCAACCGTCCTGAACGCGCTGCTCGACTCTGGCTCGTCGCACAACTTCGTCTCAGAAGAGGCCGTGCGGCGCACAGGAGGGGTGTTCCGTCGCCGCCAGGGCATGCACGCGACCGTGGCTAATGGCGAGCATGTGCCTTGTCTGGGGGTGTTTCACGAAGCGGCGTTTTCCATCCATGGAGAGCAGTTTCAGGAGGATCTCTTCGTTCTTCCTCTTGCGGGATACGACGTGGTGCTAGGCACCCAGTGGTTGGCTTCTTTGGGTCCTGTGCTCTGGGATTTCGGCTGCCTCACCATGGAATTTTGGCGGAGCGACCACAAGGTCCAGTGGCGTGGCCTAGGGGACCCGGTAATTCCTCAGCTTCAAGCAGTACATAGTGACGACCTCTTGGACGCGGTGCTGCAGGAGTTCGACGACCTCTTCGCTGAGCCAAAGGGACTGCCGCCCGCGCGCTCTTGTGATCATCGCATTCACCTGCGACCAGGCGCGGTGCCCGTGGCAGTTAGGCCGTACCGCTATCCGGCCACGCAGAAGGACGAACTGGAGCGCCAATGCTGCGATATGATGGCGCGGGGCATCATTTGGCGCAGCACGTCGGCGTTCTCTTCTCCGGTGCTTCTCGTCAAGAAGTCCGACGACTCGTGGCGCTTCTGCGTCGACTACCGGGCCCTGAACGAGCAGACGATCCGTGACACGTTTCCCATCTCGGTCGTCGATGAACTGCTGGATGAACTCCATGGCGCCCAGTTCTTCACCAAGCTCGACCTGCGCTCAGGGTACCACCAAGTCCGGATGTGCCCAAAGGATGTCCACAAGACGGCGTTTCGCACCCATGACGGCCTCTATGAGTTCCTAGTGATGCCGTTTGGCCTCACCAATGCGCCAGCAACCTTCCAAGCACTGATGAATGAGGTTCTTTGACCGTACCTTCGGCGTTTTGTGCTGGTCTTCTTCGACGACATCTTGATCTACAGCAGAACGTGGTCGGAGCACCTCCATCATGTCCGGGTGGTCTTTCAAGCGCTACGTGCTGCGTCCCTCGTCCTCAAGAAATCCTAGTGTCGTTTCGGTGAGGCCTCTATGTCATATTTGGGCCATGTTATCTCTCGCGATGGGGTTGCCATGGATGCAGGGAAGGTGCAAGCAGTGACTGATTGGCCGGTACCACGCTCTGTCCGTGCTTTGCGTGGCTTCCTGGGCCTCGCGGGATACTATCGGAAGTATGTTCGGGACTATGGTGCCCTCGTAGCTCTTCTCACGCAGCTCCTATGCAAGGATGCTTTTGCGTGGTCGCCGGGGGCAGCAGCGGCTTTCCAGCAGCTCAAGACAGCCCTGACAACGGCGCCTGTCTTGGCGCTCCCTGATTTCACACGGCCGTTCATCGTGGAGTGTGACGCCTCGGGGGCGGGGTGTGGTGCCGTCCTTCACCAAGGCGAGGGTCCAGTGGCATTCTTCAGTCGTCCCATGGCGCCGCGACACCGCGGCCTCGCTGCTTATGAGCGCGAACTCATAGGGCTCGTGCAAGCTGTTCGCCATTGGAGGCCATACCTTTGGGGCCGTCCGTTCAAGGTCAGGACGGATCACTACAGTCTCAAATTCCTGCTCGATCAGCGATTGGCGACAATTCCTCAACATCATTGGGTGAGCAAGCTACTTGGCTTTGATTTCTCCGTCGAGTACAAGCCAGGCCGTTCTAACGTGGTCGCTGATGCCTTGTCCTGCCGCGATTCTGAAGTGGGGCCTGTCATGGCCATCTCTGGGCCACGTTTTGACATGGTCCGTGACCTTCGTTTGGCAGCAACCACTGACCCAGCTTTGGTAGCCCTCAGTGACCAAGTTACTGCCAGAACATTGGGGCAGCCGTGGGCTTTGGTGGATGCCATCCTCACGTATGGAGGGAAGTTTTATGTGCCGCCTGGGTCTTAGTTGCTACAGTCGGCTTTGGAAGAGGCTCACGCCGTGGGACATGAGGGCATTGAGAAGACGCTGCACCGATTCCGCCGGGATTTCCACACGCCACATGACCGCAGGGCCGTTCAGCAACTGGTGTGTCATTGCTTGGTATGTCAACGCAACAAGACTGATCATCTTCATCCTGTGGGTCTTTTGTTGCCACTACCAGTTCCAACGACGGTCTGGTCAGATATATCTATGGATTTCATGGAGGGTTTGCCAAAGGTTGGTGGTAAATCAGTTATTCTAACGGTGGTTGACAGATTTTCAAAGTATGCCCACTTCATTGCCCTGGCTCATCCTTATTCCGCTGAGACGGTGGCTCGAGTGTTCTTCACGGAGATAGTTCGGCTGCACGGTGTACCATCATCAATTGTATCTGACAGGGATCCGGTGTTCACATCATCTTTTTGGCAAGCTCTTTTTGCTCTCATGGGGACCAAGCTGCAGCTTAGTTCCGCATTTCACCCACAATCTGATGGACAGTCTGAGGCTGTGAACAAGACCATTGGCATGTATCTCCGATGTTTGACTGGTGATCGGCCAAGGCAATGGCTCCGGTGGCTTCCATGGGCTGAGTACGTCTATAATACTTCATTTCATTCAACACTCAGAGACACTCCATTCAGGGTGGTCTATGGGAGAGATCCGCCGGCCATTCGTTCCTATGATCATGGGGATTGTCGGGTGGCTGCTGTCGCACAATCCGTGGCGGAGCGTGATGAATTTTTGGCCGATGTTCGCGCACGGCTGCTGCAAGCTCAGTACGTGGCCAAGCGTTCTTACGATCGCCATCATCGTGAGTTGGCATTCCAAGTGGGGGACTGGGTCTGGCTTCGCATCCGTCATCGTTCTCCAGCCTCCATTCAGGGATCACAGAAAGGCAAGCTCCGTCCTCGTTTCTACGGGCCATATAAGGTCCTCGCTGTGGTTAATAAGGTGGCATACAGGCTGCAGTTGCCACCCAGGGCCCGTATTCATGACGTCTTTCATGTGGGACTTCTTAAGCCTTTTGTTGGTACTCCACCAGAGGCTCCGCCGGCATTGCCACCTCTGCATTTTGGTGCTGCCCAGGCTGCTCCAGCGCGCACGTCTCGTGTTCGGCTGGACCGAGGAGTTCGCCAAGTTCTGGTACATTGGGCCGACCAGCCGGACTCCGCCGCGACTTGGGAAGATTTGGAGGATTTTCGTCGCCGTTATCCAGATTGGCAGCTCGAGGACGACCTGCTTCTCGAGGGAGGGAGAGATGTTATGTGGGGGCGTCAGTATAGTCGGAAGGCCACGAAAGGAGATGATAAAAGTGGCTAAGAGTCCATAGTTAGCTGGTTGAGTTCGTAGTTATCTGGTTTTTGGTAATTTCGGGATTATTGAGTTGTTAGCGTCAAGTCAGTTGAGTCCTAGTTGGAATCTGTTGGAGTCCAGGTCGATGGCCTATATATGTAAGCCGCAAGGCATATTGAGAAATTAATGAAGAAAGAGTTCAATCTATTATCTCCTATCTACTTTTCTCTCTAGTCTCCCTCCTCCCAAAATAGATCGACGGATCTCTTCCGGCGATCACGCCCTCCGCAGCAGAGGTCCCGTACCTCAACCTCCTCCTCTACCTCCTCAACGCCGAGCACCGCAGCGCCATAACATGACATGTCTGTGAATTATGTTCACATACAGGAGTACCAGAGTTTTAGAATAGGAAGTGATGGGAATGTGCAAGGGGTTGGGGTGTTCATAAACAAGGAGCCAAGCTCTGGCCGCTTGGTAAGTTTGTATTTGTCCATCACCTTATCAAGAGGACATAATAAGCGAGTGTTAAATTTGCTAATACCCAGATCTGTTTCAGCTTGTTATAGACTGCATTCAGGGAGGCCCAGCAGATCGAGCAGGAATACATGAAGGCGATGAGCTAGTTGAGATAGATGGTATTTTACCTTTTTGTACAGTTAATCTGTTCTAGTAATTGTAATCATCATTAGGTATGAGTTCAGTTTTGTATGCAGCATGCTTGGTGAGTTGTTGTGTGTAGTAGTGCATGTCCAAGAAACATATGTTTGAACTTCAGCATTTTTTTGGAATATGAAAACACAGCCTAATAGTCACCAGCAGATATTGTTTGAGTGATGATTTAGACAAATAACATGAATAACTAGTCACAGTTGAGATCCAAAATTGAGATTGATGCTATTCTGACCATGCATTATCTATTTTTCCCTACCATTGAGCAACCAAGCTGTTATAGAACCAGATTTCATGCCAGGAGGCTTAATCTTGATTATCTTTTTGCAGGGAAAAGTGTGTCTGGGTTGGATGGAGAGGCTGCAGCTCAGAGGCTTAGAGGCCGTGTAGGAACAACAGTGAAAGTGAAACTATTAGATGTATTTACTTATCCTTGAGCTTCTATTTTTATTATCCTTAGCTTCAATTTAATCTATTTTGCTGGGTGTTACTGTAGAGTATACTTCACTTGAGATATTCTAGTTCAACCTTCAGGCACTGCTGTGTTTTTTCTTTTCATTTGCGAAACTCTAACATACTAGGCTTGAATGTGGAGTTTGTAGGATAAAATAAGATGGTTTGAAGATATGTGTTTAAACCGGAAATTGCTCAGCCAAATGCCTTTAGTTTGGCCACAGCTCTAGCTCCAAAAAATTCTGGAGCTAGGTATCATCAGCTCCAAAACATTTTGGAGCTGAGGTACCAAACATATATTATCGTATCCTAAACTCAGTACTGGAAATATCTTTTCTCTTCTTACTGTGTTTGTTTTCTAACTGATGCATTATTATATATCCAGGGAACTGGCAATGAAAGGGGTGGCAAAATAAGGCAAAAAGAGGTAAATATCTAACATACTCTCAGAACAATGTTAAAAGTTTAAGATTTTACTTGTGTAATTTGGAAGGTATAATCTTGTTCAATTCAATCAGAGATGTGCATTGTGCCTACAGAGCTCATTAAATTTTATTAGCCATTCTGTTAAAAAATTCATTAACCACAAGAGAACTGTTTTTTATGAAGACTGTGATCCAGTGTTTCCTAATCACAACCACTACATTTTCTTTCTGAAGGTCCAGCTGTCTCGTGAAATTATCAACCTTTCACCTCTATCAGCTACAATTATCTCTCATAGGTCGGACGATGGCCATGAGTGCAAGACTGGGTATGTTAGACTAGCTGCCTTTTCTCAGGTAAGTACTGATACATGCTATTTTTTTGTATTTTTCATATTTTCACATAAAACTATAGTTATCTATAAACAAAGTTGGACTATGCTTCTCATTTTTTTCTGCAATATATTGAAGGACTAAAATATTGGAGGCTTCATCTGTAACCAGTTGGCGCACTTATTCAAAGAATTGAAATTTATCTTACATTATGTTTACAAGAACTCACACTTTCCAACTCCAGAATACTTTATTTATTGACCATTGTCAAATTGAGTTTGCAAACCCCCTGAAATTGTTCTAGTGTAAACCTAATATGTTTTTTTCTTAATCCTCAAAAATATGCTGGAGTACTTGCATATGATCTTTTTAGACAATTCGTATGATATCCTTTTCTTTTAACCAGACTGCTGCAGCTGAAATGGAGAATGCTGTAAAAAGGATGGAGGATGAGGGTGTCCAGTCGTATATTCTAGATCTGAGAAATAACCCAGTTAGTCCATGTCACAATTGACCTTTCAGTATTTCAGTTGTTATACTTCTCTTTTATTGATCGTGCTGTTTTGAATAGGGTGGTTTAGTAAAAGCTGGTCTCGATGTGGCTCAAATTTGGTTGGATGGAAATGAAACTCTTGTCAACACTATCGATCGTGATGGGAATGTGCTACCAATAAATATGATCCAAGGGCACTCATTAACACATGACCCCCTTGCGGTTCTTGTGAGTTTTCCATTCGTGCATCCTTGACTATTTTTCCTCCCTAGTACAAAATTTGCCACGAATGCTGCCATGTTAAAATAATATGTATGTGAGTACTTCGCCTCTGCAGGATAGTGCATATGGTTTACATTTTGTAATCATGCTGCAGTCTTCTGAAGCGTTATAATACCCATAGCCTATAATCGCTCTTAGTAAAATTGCCCTTGAACGTACATATGATAAATTCAGACTTTTGCCGTATCGATGCTTCCAAGATTAAATTCTACTATATGGATAGGGACTTTAATTTTTTACATCTTCATTTTCTTTTCCCAAGTACAAACATAATAGGTATAGTTTTTTATTTCCTACTTGACTAAATATGTTACAGTAATGAATTTCATTTTTCCTTTTTCTATTTATTATTGATGCTTGCTCTGTATTCATTTGTTCATGTAGGTCAATGAAGGAAGTGCAAGTGCCAGTGAAATCTTGGCTGGTGCGTTACATGACAATGGTCGGGCTATTCTGATTGGTCACAGAACCTTTGGTAAAGGAAAAATTCAGGCAAGACCAACTTCACAGTACACGTATGCTACTCTTTTCTATAAAATGATTTGAGTTTGGTATGCTTCACAATCATGTACGATTATGCAGAGTGTCACTGAGTTGGATGATGGCTCTGCTCTGTTTATCACGGTCGCGAAGTATCTCTCTCCAGCACTGCATGAGATAGATCAAGTAGGAATCCAACCTGACATACAATGCACCCCTGATATCCTATCTTTGCCGAGAGCACCTTCGCTAAGAGAGAACAGTGAGGCCACAAGTCTGGAGATGGATTCATGTATCATGGTGGCGGAGCAAGCCTTGGAAATTGAGCAAACAAAGGGTTCAGTTTCTTAGTTGTTTAGCTTACAAGCTCTGTATATTCTTGTATTCTGCAGTAGATTGCTAGATTGTATAGCTTATGGTAGAGACTGATAAAGTGATGTAGTGGTGTATATATAGGCTGATCCTCATATTTTGATTTTAGGCATTGTCTATTTTGTAGGACCTTTTGGAATGTGTTTTTTTTTTTTTGTTGAATTATGTATGTGAAATGAAACTGATTTCTATGAATTAATGTGTTTTAAACGAGTCCTGCCCTAAGTAGGATCTATCGCATTAAACCGCATCCGCTCAACAGCCCAATAATCCACCAAGCTATTTTAACATAGACAGATGTGTCGATCCCATATATGGGGGTGTTTGGCAGTTGCGCCAACCCCGGAAGCCCAGCCACGGTAGGCCGAGGCCCGTGTTTGGACGCGCCGGCCTGCCACCTAGCCTGTCCCCGCAGAGCCATCGGGAGCTTCGGAGGCTGGCTCCGCGGGGATCACCAAATTGGTCGGCCAGGCGTGGCCACCCCGGGGGCTCCGCGAGAGCCCTGTGTGGCCACCCTGCTGCGTTGCCGAGGCCCGCGGTTGTCTCCTCCTCATCCGTCGTCGCTGCGCCGCTGGGAGGAGGTCGACCAGCCGCGTCGCTGCCGGGAGGAGCCTGACAGCCGCGTCGCGCCGCCCGCGGCGTCGTCCTCATCCTTCGTCGCAGCATCGCCCGGAGGTCGTCTGCTCCGCTGAGACGCCAGGGCCGCGCCCGCCACTGGCCATGGCAGATCTGGTGGAGGAGAGGCAAACGACTGCAATGGGGAGTAGAGCAGCCGCGGTGACGGCGGTCGCTGCGATGGGGAGGGCCCGCCACCATGGATCTGGTCGCGTGAGGAGGCCGATGAAGGTGAAGAAGGCCAGCCGGTATGCTTCGTCGCCAAGCTGAGCTGTGTCTGGTGCCGGGGGTCGGAGGGGGCCGGCGGAGAGAGGCAGAGGGAGGTGGAGGCTTGGAGGGGGCCGGCGGAGGTGGAGGAGGGAGGTGGAGGCCTGGAGCGGGGCGGCGGAGGTGGAGGGGGCCGACGGAGGTGGGGGGAGGATGTCGGCGGCTCATGGTGCGCTAGAGGGAGAAAACAACAAACCAAACATGGGCTCTTTTGGGGCGGGCTACATTAGCAAATTAACCAAACAAGCCCATTTTGTCACCTGGGGACCGACATAGCCAGCCTGCCCAGGGCTAGTTAAGAAACAGACCCATAGCAATATGTTTGGTTGGCAGGATAAGGAAAGATGGGATGGGATGGAACGATCCTACTTTTAGTGCTGTTTGGTTAGGAGACGGGTAGGATAGAGTCATCCCTTGTGGCGAATACTCTTTCAAAATGTGGGACGGTGTCATCCCACCAAAACAAAGGGACGAGAGGGGATGGACTCTGTTTATGTCTTTCTGATGGACTCTGTTTATGTCTTTCTGCGGGTGGAGACCGGTGAGAAGAAGAGATGGGCAGGCCGTCACCAGAGCTGGAGCCAAGCGGTGCGGCCTGGCGGAGGTGGAGACGGTGGCCCGGGGGTGGTGCGTGGCGGAGCGGGGACAAACGGACGGAGCAAAGGCGCCCGCCGCCAAAGGCGGCGGATCTAGGTGGAGCAGAGGCGGTGGACCTGGGCGGCACGCGAGATGAGTCGAAGCCGGTTGGCGCGTCTCGCCACCGCCTCGCGCTCGCGCCCACCCGTGGCCGCCGCCGAAGGAGGCAGCGGCGCAGCGCGGCATGGTCGTCGCTGAGGAAGAGGGTTGCGTCATGGGGCGGAGGCTGAAAGCGGGCGGCACTGCACAACCTGTCGGAGGAGGCGGTAGAGCAGCGGCCGCAAGAGCCAGGCGCGGGGTGGCCCGCTGCTGGAGAGGGAGCCGGGTGCAGGGCAACGCACCACCTAGGGGAGCCTAAGCGAGGGGAAGAAGATGATCGGGAAAGAACACCAGAGAGAATGACAAACAGAACCCACTTGTCATATGTCTTTGATCTCTTTTGCCATGTCTCTTAACCAAACAAATTCCATCAAAGATGGAATAGGATGGGCCCATCTCTAGGGATGGGACTGTCCTCGAACCAAACGCTATCTAAGTAACGCTAGTGATTGTTTTATCTCCATCTCCATCCCCAAACAAACATAAAATGATATACAGTACTATTCTCCTAGCCAAACACACTTAACCATCCATCTCTAAAATCAAGAAAATTTATTCCATTACCAATCTTGCTCTCAAGACCCAAACCAAATGCATCAAAAAAGGCAACACGTCACCCAAACCCAGTCACTCGGGGTTTGTTTGGATTGAAGCCGACGTTGGCTAGACCAAAATTTTGGTCATATTTGACCATATATGAATTTGAAGAAATATTTATTAAAAAATAAATTTCTTATTTGTAGATTTTATTTGTGGCTTAAATAAAACCTAAAAACAAAAAAAATTATAAGTTGACCAAATATTTTTTTAAATTCAAATATGGTCAAACAGAGTTTGATCTAGCCAACGTCGGCCTCAATCCAAACAGGCCCTCGAATACATGCGTGTCCGTCCCTCACTTGTTCAGACTACTTTGCCTTCCAATCTGAGCTTGAGGGCACACCCGTCATTGCCCCCATCGTCAATGTTCCTAGAATCATTCTCTGAGATACTACCATTTTTACACAAAATCCAGCGGTGTTGTTCAAATGCGGCCATCAATGAATATTTTAGTCTGTTCACGAATGCTCTCCCCTTTTTCTATTTTATTATCTTTATTTATATTTTCTTAAAAATATTATTATCTCCCTCTCCTGTCTCGTCCCCAACCGTTCCCATCTCCCACATCCGCCGCCTCGCCTGCGACGCAGGCCGCCGCGACTCCCTCTCTCACCTCGGCATCCGCTTCCGCCTCCGCCGCGTATCCTTCGCTTCCGCCTCCTCCGCCGACGCCAGGCCGTCTCGCCTCCTTCACCTCGCCCTCCGACGGGACAAGGGCGAGGGAGTGTTTGAAGGTGCCACCAGTTTCAAGCAAGCCCTAGCCACGAGGCGGCGGAGGAGGATTCCCCGGCCGCGCTGTTGCTCTCTTCGGCGAGCTGCTCTGCCGAAAACCGGGTTGATCCGATCGGTTTGGCCCGCCTCTGCTTGGCCATGTCGACCCAGAGGTATTTTGCCTTTTGCGCTTCGATTTGAGTTTGGCCCCCCTTCTCAGCTCCGTGCGATTTGGAGCGCGGGCTGGATCAATTTTTGCGTGCGGTGAAGTGGCATTAGGGTCTTATGTTTCGATGACGGCAGTGGCGAGCGCTGCATTGAGGCGGAATGAGCTTCGTCTGTGAGGAAATTGTCTTGTTAGAAATTTCATTTGAGATTGAGCTGGAAAGCCAACTCATGCTGGTCAGCTGCATGTCTTTTGTAGGAGGAGGATTTAACTCTTTGGTGGCGTTTGGATTGTAGGATATGAGAGGTGGGATAGGGATTGAGAACAGGGATATGAATAAACCCATGTTTGGATTTTGGGAAAAGGAAAAGAAGAGGGTTAGGGAATGGGATAGGAAAAGGCTATAAGGCTGAGTCCAATGGGGTTTCCTAAATGGGTTTCCCAAAACACTGTTTTGCACTGTTTGACATAAATGCTGTACTGTAGATAGAGAGGGAGGTAGTTGGAATAGTGATAGAAAATGGGATTTGGAGAACCCCATTGGACTCAGCTAACCCAGTCAATCTATCCCAATGGGGGAGGTGGGTTATCACCGGGATACGCTGGCCGCCGGAGCCATCGCGCTAGCTGCCGAGAAATGCTGGCCGCCGCAGCCATCAGCCATCACTGGCCGGGCACGCAGTTCGCCGGGGCCGTCCTCGCTCGCTCGCCACACCAGGCCGTAGGAGGCGCCCAGTACCTCAGCTCGTCATGAGACCGTTTGTCGGAGCCAGCGCTTGAGCAGCAGTTGGCCTCCAAGAAATGCGCCGAAGCATGCCTGCCTTCCTCCATGGAGCTGTGTAGGTGCACTCTTGCAGCAGGCTGTAGTTTGCGATGGGGAAGAACCATGGAGACAAGGCTAGCTGCAGGCTGCGTGGTGGAGAGGATGACAGACAGGATAAGGATGAGGGGCTCTGCCGTGCGTGTGTTTTTTAATTTACTGCGTGGGCTCCACTTAACCCAAGCCCAACCCCATTTCACACGAACAAGGGAATGGTACTGGATTTTCATATCCCAAACCGTAACCTGGTCCATCGTAACCCAATACATTTCCTTTTCCCAAACCCATGACCTATCCAAACGCCACCTTTGGAGTGTGCTGAGCTTCGTGAGTTGAGCATGAAAACTTGTTTGTTCGAAAAAAAAAAAGAAACATCATAGTTTGGTCCCTGTTGAATTGACATGGTTGCTTGGTTGGGCCTGCGGTACTGATGATTAGCTTAATTAGAAAGAGATCTGCATTTGTTTTTTTCTTTTTTTTGCTTTTGATGCCATTATTTTTTCTTGAACAACGCTAGGGAGCTGCGTGTCATTTCATTAAAAAGGAAAATGGTGTTACAAGACTGGGGTTTGGGAACCCCATCAAACACTTAACTCTGCCTGATTACACACACACAAAAAAAAAAAAAAAACAATCACGATAGCATTATTTTTCATTTGTGGATTGAGTTTGAGCGGTGGTGTTGATGTTGTTCGTATGAAATATGGCATGGGATGGTCCAAAGCTTTATGGATGTTTCCATACATTAATTTTCTGCATTAACTAACTCCAATAGATTGATTCTGTTTAATTATGGTGCACATGTTGTTGGTTTGGTTCGATAATTGCCTGGCCACAATTGCAGTGAGGTATGCAGTTTCCCAGCGATAACTGAAAACATTGTTATATGGTTTTATTTTGAAAAAATAATTCAAAATAACGAATTAACGATGTTATATGCTTATGATGAAACCAATGGTCATTTTCTTGATCTCTTAGAGTGGTTATGAAGAAATAACAGCCAACAACAAAAAACTGCTGGAACAATTATTATATTTGTTTAAGTAGGACATCCTTTAATGTGATATAATAGTTGGAGTACCATGTGTTTATACTCTGCATCTAGCTTGTAAGAGTATTCTCCCAACACTGCTTCTCTTGGCCTTGTACAGCAAAAACTTATTGTTATCTGTAGGGGGAAAACAGAAATAGGTGAGGTGCTAAACGAAGATGTAGAGTATTTATCCTAGCCAAAATTCAGTTTTGACCCTTCTGGGGTATGGCTAGTATTTTGTTTGAGGCCACAAGGTACTTATCAATAATCCTTGCATTGAATTTATATGATCATCATGTTTCAAGTCCACTAGAAACAGTGCCTTGATTCTGATCCAAAGACTTCCAAGAGATGGGCTTTTTCTGGAACCTCAAATCTGCCAATATTTTGTCAAGAATAGAATGATTTTCATGATTTATAAGGCACCACCTAGGCATCCAGGTGTACCCTACTCACCACAGGGTTTTAGTTACGTCATATCACCTAGAAACGCATAGATGCCGTGGCTTGTGAGGGTGATCTGTCGCAGCGCCTCATAAACTATGATGTGCCAAACTTTGACATTGTCCACATGGTAGCCAAATTTTGAAGGCATCACCTAATGTTGGTAAGGCCCACGATGGTGTGAACCAAACACATGTACAATTCCTTCAGATTAGTTGCTCAGATTTTCTAAGTACGAATCCTTGATACACGATTCAATTTTTCGTCTTGTCTACCTGATGATAAACATCATTATGACTCTTGTCTCAGTGAAGGTATTCTCAGTGATGATAACCAACAGTTTTGATAGTTTGCTCACTGATTTTTTTTGTTATCAGAATTCTTTGCAAGTTCTTCATGCATGGAGCTTGCTTGAAAGGAGAGTACTGTGAGTTCTCCCATGACTGGAAAGACCAAGCAAATAATGTAATGTGTTAATAAACAAGACATGCAGTTTAGTCTTATCTGGGGTTACAATGTATATCGTTTGGGATTTCTTACCGTGATAGTTTTCTGCTCAGGTTTGCACATTTTACCAGAAAGGTGCGTGCTCGTATGGTAGTCGTTGCAGATATGACCATGTCAAAGTTTCTCGTAATCCCAAAGTGATGCCACCACCGCCATCATCAAGTACTTCAAGACATGCCTCTACTTCGCTTCAACTTTTAGGTTCCAGTCATCCTCCTCACATGGGCAACCAAATAGATTCAAGCAGCCAAAGACATCAGATATCTGTGGATGTGCTGGCACATTCTTCCAGTAAGCCTGCATGGAGAAATGATCTTCAGCATGACATTGTTTTGGAGGATGGAATTGACTGGTCCTCAAATCGATCGTTGCAAAACCAGACATCATTGAAACCTGCTGATATACCTATTTGTTCTTTTGCTGCTGCTGGCAATTGTCCCTATGGGGAAGGGTGCCCTCAGATGCATGGAGATCTTTGTACAACCTGTGGGAAAATGTGTTTGCATCCTTATCGTCCTGATGAGAGGGAGGAACATACCAAGTTATGTGAGAAAAACCACAAACGACTTGAATCTCTCAAACGTAGCCAAGAGATAGAATGCAGTGTCTGTTTGGATCGAGTACTTTCGAAGCCTACCGCTGCTGAAAGGAAGTTCGGACTGTTATCCGAATGTGATCATCCTTTTTGTATTGCCTGCATCAGAAATTGGCGCAGCAATTCTCCTTCATCGGGTATGGATGTGAACTCTGCACTGAGGGCTTGTCCAATATGCCGCAAACTTTCGTACTATGTCATTCCAAGTGTTCTTTGGTACTTCTCGAAGGAAGAGAAAGATGAGATTATTGAAAGCTACAAATCCAAACTCAAGTAAGCTTTATGTTTCCCATATATAGTTGATTTTGTAGCATGCCCTAGGTTGTGCATAAAATTAGAGTTTTCAAGTGTTTCAAGCACTCATATCTATAGTTCTACACACATACCTTGTTAGTACTCAGTTGAGTGAGCCACAGTAGTAAAATACTAGAAGATGAATGATATGATCCGCCTTATTATTTCTTAGCATCTGATGTAGAACATAATACTGCAGATCTATTGATTGCAAGTACTTCGATTTTGGGACTGGCTCATGCCCCTTCGGGACAAGTTGTTTCTACAGGGTAGGAATAATATCTTTTACATTGCTATATGAATATGCAAACTAATTTCAGCTGATGTACTTTGAGGTCTGTAAATCACATTTCTTTTTAGCTATCCAGAGAACTTAAGAGTCCAGTAGCAGTCTTCCATACAGGTTCAGATTATCATCAAGCCCTTAAACTATCTGGGTCTGGAACGTTTCGTTTCTGGTGGGAAGCACCTGGCTAATGTGGTGTCTGGAACCTCATCTGCTCCTTTTTATTGTTTTCCTCTGTAAAGTTACTTGAGCACCCCAGGGATGTGCCAGCAATGATCAAATTTTTTTTTCAACTCTTAACTTTTTTTAGAAGTTGCCGAAACACGGTGATTTGTGCAAAGTAAAACATGTTATCTAAGTATTATTGACTGAAGAAAGCATTATATGGTATTTGAGTTATGTGTCATGACGTTCTCATTTGTGGTTTATGATACTTTTCAATTATGCTCTTGATGTCGGCACATGTTTACTTTGGTTCATAGCTGTTCAGGTTTAATGGCAATATATAAACTTCTCCCACATAGAGTAGTGAAACTTTATTATTTAGGAGATAAAGATTATTCTCTCCATCCAAAAAAACAAGTCATTATAGTTTGTTCTAAGTCAACTTTCTAAACTTTGATCAAGTTTTTCAAAAAGTATCAATATTTATGACACCAAATGAGTATCGTTAGAAATATATTTTCATAATATACCTTTTTGGGTGTCTTGAGTGTTGATACCTTTCTATATAAATTTGGTCGAACTTTCAAGTTTGACCTAGGACAAAACAAATGACTTGTTTTGGGGACGGAGGGAGTACTATACATGGTTGAACATAAGAGTTGATGCTACATTTAAATTTGTATGAGAAACGTCTTATTTTTTGTTCAGTGGCAGCAAAGTGTATTGTGCTGACCGATATATGCTCTGGATAACTATTTTACGCTGCAGGAAACTCATATTCCTTATTGTTTTCCTTTATAGCTCACATTGTTAATTTGTACAGTAAACCAAAATGTTAATTCCTCAATAAAGGCGATCATTTTAATTCAAACATTCAACTCAGTCTTGTAGCCTGCATGTTTTGCAGCATGCCTACAGAGATGGACGCTTGGAAGAGGTAGTACTGCGGCATCTTGATGCTGACGATGGAAGTGTAGTAATTGCAAAAAATATAAGGTATGTGTTTTCTACAAAGTTTCTATGCAGTCTTGTATATTTCACCCTCATGGCCTCAACTCACCCTCAGTAACCTTCCTGTTTGTCTTCCAGGCTGTCAGACTTCCTCAGTCGGATGCATCTTTAGGGACGAGCAGCAGTATGTATATCAAATGTAAGATCTATTTTTAGTACTATCTGAATTATAATTCTATTTCTGGCGAAATAATCTGATACACAATGCATGTCTAGAGATGCCGTTTTATTAGGAACTTGGTAATAGTTCTGTCACCATTGAACAATTCCAAAATTTCATTGGGTATAGGTGTATTAATGGACTTATCATTTTTCTCTATTAATGAATATGTGGGTATTCTTGTATCCGTTTTTTTTCTTTCTCAAGTTTTCGTTCATCTGCCTTCAATGTTTCTTTTTTTTATAAAATATTTTTTTCATTATTTAACCAAGTGAACTGAAACATTTGGAACCAGGCATTCTGGGATATTGTTACCCACCAATTATTTGCTATGTTCTGAAGAGAGCAGTTTAATTTGAGGCATCTTCGGAACCACAGCTTTGTCTCCATTTAGTGGTGGTTGATTTGTCGCCGGTTGACCAAATGTCCTTGCCTTTCCTAATTCATTTAGCATGCGTAAATTCACTTGCACAATTTTTTATATTGGCTACATGCCTGATATTGAGCACTCATTGCAGAAACTTTCATGGTCTGTGGTCCTGTTAGATGCTGGGACATTGTTGACCTGATGAAGATGCAAGGAAGTCCCATAACAATCGCATCCAATGTCAAAACCGAAGTATAACTATTTATAGACTTTATGCGGCTGTATGTGTCCATTGCTGTCCACATGGCATTAGCAAAACATTTCCTGGCTGTCGAAAAAAAAGTTGGTGTGTAAAATACTTCCCGTTTACCTCAATGCCCTTTTCGTATTGAGGAAAGGGTACTGCACCAATAGGTCAACTGTGATAATTTGGCTGTATTACTTATAATATACAAAAAGGGAGAGACAGCAAACGACACACAGAATAACCTTGTATGTAATTCAGCAATGCTGAAGGTGAGGGTGGCCCCTCCTGTGCTGAGGAAGGGGCCTCAGCGCAGTTGTTGAACTGAGATCATTTGCTGATACAGCATAAATGTACGAGAAAGAGGAACACATGATGATCGTTGTAATGAACTATCGATCGTTCCTTATACCCTGGTAACATCATTATATTTTTTATAGCTGAGCCACTGTGATCTGACTTGGTATCTGTTTGCCTAGCTATGGTAGTTTTTTTTTTAATCTTTTTTCCCAAAGCTAAGCATTGCCAAATTTATCTAAATATCAGTTTGGTCGCAGAGCTAATCTTAGTTCGTCGACATGGCTTTATTATTTTGCCTTATTTTTTAACAATTATCCCGATACAGTTTATCTTGTCAACATTATTTCGAACAATGATCCCACATGGATAAAATTAGTAGCGAAAGCAAATAGAGAACGGATCTTTGTATTAATTTATATATGCATTCTTGCTGGTGGAATAAAGTCGTAGTTTTTAACTTTTCTATTTGTAACTTGTGAGTATTTTAAGTTTGTCGAGCGAGGCTGGTTGTGGCCGCCACGAACCCTGAATATCTCGATTCGGATTTGTGGCGCTAACTTAAGCTGTTTTCAGTGCATTATATTGTGTCTCAATACTTAAAAAGTGCCATGTTATTTAAAATAGAGAAGATATAACTATCTCAATACATAGTATCGTGAACTGTTTTTTTCTACAAAATAAGTAAATGCTAGATATATATGAGAGTATGAATTGTGGGTTACTCCTATGGTTCAAGTTTTATTATCTATGACTTCATGCCAAAGTGGTATTTTAGTCGAGATATAACGTTTCTTCTCTCCTCTCTTTTAACTCTTGCCTAGGGATGGCAGCGGGTCGGGTTTTGACCGGGTACAGCAATACCCACCCCGACTCCATACCCGCGCTCACGGAAAATACCCGTACCCGCCAACTGTTGTGGGTAACAACCTGTACCCGTGCCCATCGGGTACCCGTCGGGTTTTAGATACCCGTCAGGCCTGATCCATACAATGCAAATAACATATCATTGACACTGTAATACTGAGTGCATTAACAATATGACATTTCAGTTTACATCTAACTCACATATCACACAATATGTCCACATTTTCAGCGAGCATTAAGCCCTTAGCAATCACTCTTGGACCTGGATTCTTGGAGCGAGGCGAGGCCGCGAGGAGGAGACGGGTAGAGCAGCAGGACGGGTACCTGGCGTGGAGAAGGGAGGCGGCGGGAAGGGCAGAAGGCGGGCGACGGCCGAGAGAGGCGGCGGCGGCCGGCGGCGCTGCGAGGGACCGTCGGAGACGGACGAGTTGAGGTGGCGCGACACGAGGGCGTGACGAGGAGTCGCAGCGCTGCGGCGTCGGCGGTGCGGAGGTGCGGCGGCACCACGTCAGCGGCGCGGAGTTGGCCAGTCGGGGGCACCTGGCGGCGGCGTTTAGGGAAGGGAGGAGAGGAAGAGTGGGATGGCCGGATGGGGACTGAGGGAGTGGGGGTCGGCTATGACTGGAGTTTCTAGGGTTTTGGGTGGGCTTTAGGTTTACATAGGCTATGTACACAGAATATTGAAGTCTATATGCCAAGTTATGGGTATCCGCGGGTTACCCGCGGGTAAAATATCGAACACGCACCCTATCCGCGATTTTACGGTTACCCGACCCGCCTGTACCCACGGGTAAGTTTTCATACCCGTATCCATGTCCACCGGGTACGAGACCCGCAGGTATCCATATCCACGGGTCCTACTCTTGCCACATCATAATTAAAAATACTTACGTGGCGTATATTAAATGAGTACGTCAGCATGCACTGTAAATAGGGGTGTTTCAAAACTTTAGCTCATGTCATATCAGATGTTTGGATGCTAATTAAAAATATGAAATATAGTTTAATTAGAAAGCTAATTACACAACGGCGAGATGAATTTATTAAGCCTAATTAATCCATAATCAACGAATAGTTATCGTAGCATCACATTTGCCTAGATTAATTAGGCTTAATAAATTCGTCTCGATTTTAGTCCTCATCTGTGTAATTAGTTTTATAATTAAATTATATTTATTACATCCGATGTGATGGGACTAAATTTTAGCTGGAGAGATCCAAACACCCCCTTAACCACGGTGCTGATCTTTATGAGTCATTTTGCTGTTGGATGCCGGCCCATCTAGTGACCTAGGCTATCTGATTGTATGATTGAACAATATATGTCATGACACAACAAATTTTTACCGTGAATGTATTGGAGTACGTCGAAAGTAATTAGCTATGTTGATCTTTGTAACCATGCCATCTGGCCTCTACTAAAGACCAATATAATGATTAGATTTTTTTTTTCAACCATCATCGAACATCATCACCTAGCATAACTAGAAAGCAGCGGAGGAGGCCCGTCCTTGGTCCTATTTGTGTTTCATTCATGAGTCAAAAAGGGGGGAAAAATACCACGAGCAACTTAGCAAGCACAGGGAACTCACAATTCACAAACCAAGGTCCCTTTTCATGAGAGGACCACATAAGAAATCATCCAAATTTATTCATATATATGTATATAATATAGGATATAAATGGAGGCATATAATATATATATGGTACAAAAAAGAATGATGAATAACAACAAGCTAAGGCCTCGCACGAGGGACTCGGCGAAAACGCCGCTCAAATCTCAACAGGGAAAAAGAAGGAAGAAATAAGCTACATAGATATCTGGCATACTATTATATATATAAGAGCAAGCAGCGGTACACGCATGGTTCTACTGCATCAGCGACGCGACGAGCAGGGACAGCAGCGCGGACGACACCACGGCCACGGCGGAGGCCGGAGCGGAGGCTGCCCCGGTGACCGGCGCGGGCGCTGGCGCAGACGAAGGCGCCATGAACTCCTGTGCGGACGCGGAGGCGGCGAGGACGGCCATGGCGAAGAGCAGCACGGAGGCGACGCGGGGAGCCATCAGGTCCTTGGCGATCTGCTGCGGCGAGGCGCGGGGAGCTGGTTTGGGGTGATTGCTAGCTGTGTCCGGCGGCGCCTGGCGAGGTGGTGTGTGTTGCTGGCTGCGTGCGATGCTGTGGCGGTGCCTGTGATGGGGGTAGAAGGGGGTTGCTGTGACTGGGGTTTTTATAGGCGGACCCGTCGAACGCGCGAGCGCGGCAAAGCGGAGCGTTTCCCGTGGTCGTCGACCGGCCGTGTGGCCCGTGGATTCGGCGGTCGCGGTCGTGGGTTTCACTCCTCGCACGATCATTGCGCTCCAGGTGGTGCAGTGCGTCCGCGGCACGGCACGGCACGGCGCGTTTTTTTTTTGTTTGCTTCGCGGCGCACGGCGTGGGAACGCGCGGGGGATCGGAGGGAAGGCGGTTCGGCAAGTTTCCGCGTGGGACAGGTTGTCGAACGCGCTCACGGCTCTCGCGCGCGCCGGCCGACGCCTGACCGCCTCGATAGTGGCGGCGGCTCGGGTCTCCTCGACGCGGTTGGATCGTTGGACCGACGCCATCTATCGACCCAGACGCTGCACGGCTGCGGATCATCAACCGTGGCGCATGCACGCGCACCGCGCCTAAAGTCGATGCTGTGGGAGGGCTGGTGGTGGCGGCTCGCCGAACGCGTGGGATAACCAGCCGCACTAGCTTTCCACTTTCTTTGTGGTGCGGAAGTTAAAGTCTAAAGTCGTTGAATCCACCGCAGAACACACAAGCCCAAAGACGTACGCCTACCTCCGGTAAAAAGGAAAAAGGGCGCACAGCGGCACGTCGCTTATCGTAAAAGTTAGTACTCCAATAACGTGCATCGTAATGATAGAATCGTGTGGATTTAAATATAATTAATACGATTGATTTTATTCAAATTTTTTTAGAACGTGCGGAGTACAATTTTTCTTAAGAAGGGATTCTTTTTCCTTGATTTTTCTTTTCTAAACTTCAATCATTCATCATATTCAAAAACATTTTGTAAGCATAGAAAAAACCAAATAATGCTCAAACTGTGTCTACCATAACAAAACAAATTGCAATAAAATAAATAATAATTTATAACCTTTTTTAATAAGATAAACGAATGTAGTTTTACAAAAAAGTTAAACACGACTTATATTTAAATACAGAGAGAGTACCGCGCAAGCTACGTTCTCCAGATTTCAGTTTCTGACAGCGAGCACTCAATTTGTACATCTCAATGAAATTGACAAAGTGGTCTACACAGTACTGAGCACACCAATTTACCAGGGGCGTTTTGTTACATGATTCTTCTTTCTTTTTCAAGTAAGATCATACTCCGTACGGTGTTGTGCACCCAGAGGACAATTCACCATAAAATTCCTCCAATCCTCTCTGTAGAATTGCCAAACTGGATCTAAAACAGACGGTATCACTCGGTTCAGTACTCATGTTTATGTAACGATTTCATAGTCTCGTTACATTATGCTCGCACAAGGAGGCAGGATGCAAACAAAACTCAGTTTTGAAAGGGAGAAAGGTCAATTCCACGACACTCAACTCTCTCTCTCTCTCCAAACCATAATGATACCAGGAACATTTTCTCCGACTCCCCAAATACATTTTTTACCTCGTCTACTACTCACAACCAAGGTTCACTATCTCGTCGGAATTTGGCAATAACCAACCAAAATTGTAAGCGTTTTGTAACAAGTATTGGCCGAACTTTGTTTTTCAAGATAACGTGACCTATTTGTGTTTGTAGAGATATTAGTTTAAGGAGTGAATTAGGATGGAAAGTATAAATTTATTGACGCCTTCTCGGAGAAATCCTTGTATACCTAACAATTTTGTTATCAAAATGTCCTTTGCAAAAAAAAAAAAAAAGGGATGAATAACATAAGGGAGGCTGAAGTCAGAGATCTAAATGAGAACGAGCTATAGACTACTTGGCTCGGTCTCGAGCTCACCTGAAGAAACTTTTTAGAGAGGACGAGATCAAATACTACCGACATGCAAAAGCAAAGGATGTCCTCGTTCGAGATGACAACTAGTGGCGGTCCTCAGATTTTAGTGGCCCAGAACAACATTTAAGATATGCCTTACTCATTGCGGCAAAATCATCAAATTCAAATGTCAGATGTCCCTCATAAATGACCTACCGAAACTTTATCAAGCAACCATGAAGATAAATTATAAATTATCAATTAACAATTATTTAGTCATTAATCAATAGCCTAATCGTCCTGAATTAGGGCAACAACAAGAAGCACCGAGGACATCGTGTCTGTTAGCATGAGTGGCTTTGGATATTTTTCCCGCGCTTATGGCACTGCTACATAAGTCTGCCATAGGAGCGCCACCTAAAATACTACATGAGCCGCTCCTGTTGTTCTCAGGGCGGGCCCCACGCAATGCACCGCTCCTGCTGTAAGCTCAGCAAGAGCGGTGCACCGCATCAACCGCTCCTGCTAAGGCCTTACAGCAGGAGCGGTGCACGCCTCAAACCGCTCCTGCTATTTTTCTTACAAGAGCGGTGCAAGGCGTGCACCGCTCTTGTAAGAAAAATAGCAGGAGCGGTTTGAGGCGTGCACCGCTCCTGCTGTTGAAAGGAATGTCCCGGGATATCCGACCTAAGAGAGGGAGGGGGTGAATTGGGTCGCTAATCGCTCAACTAAAACCTAGGGCTATCTAGTGCATAAAGATAAACCTATCGCGTCCTACACATGCCAGTTAAGTCTAAGGTTTATCTATGTGCTCTCTAACTTACCCAAATGACTTGCAACTTAGAGCCAAACCTAATCAAACTAACTAGGAAAGCTAAAGGCACACAAGCAAAATATGCGGAAACGTAAATACGGTAAGTAAAGAGATAAGGGCAAGGGGATGCAAACTTCCGGGGAGACGCGGAGATTTAACGTGGTTCACCACAAAGGCCCACGGGCTCGCCACCAAAGGCAATATCTGAGCCAAGCACCAAGACTCTCCCGATCACCGTCTTGCGCTCGCCACCAAATGGCTCACGGCAAGTAAAGGCTAAGTGCCAACAAGCCACCAAGGCTTATCCACCGCCACCGTCTCTCTCGGTCACAAGGCGCTGGATTCTTTACTATGGAGTTTTAGGGTCTCCTCGTCCCCGCACAAGTTGTCGCCGCCGCTCCACACCAAGGAAGGAGGGTCTAGCAATGAGTACAAATGGCTTGACCGCAGCCAAGACTTCTCCAATTGCTCTCACAGGAGCAACACATAAGAAGAGCTCGCAAGCTCACTCTCTCTAAGCTCTAACCTAGCTTGGATGTGCACTAAGCTCTCATATGGTGGTTGGAGTGATGGATATGCTTGGAATACTCCTCTGCACTTGCTCTCAACTTTAGTGGCTCCAACTCACTCCAAATGGCCTGGTGGGGTGACTTATATAGCCCCCAAACATAAGCTAGCCGTTGGAAAGAAAGAGGTGTTGACGCAGTGCACTTCGGATTGTCCTTAGGTTTGTCCGGTCCATATACTTCGGACAATCCGGTTCATTCACTTCTTCAACGGTCACAAAACTAGCCGTTATTGTGCAAGTTAATTTGTCCTTAGGTTTGTCCGAAGTATGGGGTTCGGACAATCGGTCTATGTATTGCCTGCACACCCTAAAAAACATAGCCTAGGGTTACTTTGTGCTTCCATTTGTCCGATGTAGCGGTTAGGACAATCCTGTCCATTGTTGAGCTGATTTCCTTCATATTCATAGCTTCGGGTTTATTTGTCCTTCTATTTGTCCGATCTTCATACATAGGATTGTCTGGTCCATTGTTCTACTGATTTTTTTCAAGTTTAAAGCTTCAGGTTACTTTGTCCGAAGTGGGGGTTCGGACAATCCTTTCTCAAGAAAAAGAATGGACCGGACCATTTTTTCCTGGGCCAACACACTTTCGTATTTTGGTCATAACTCTTTGCTTCAAACTCCGATTTCGATGATCTTGGACTTTTTGGAAAGTTTGTGAGGAGTTCTACAATGTTGTACAAAAGCCCATTTAATTGGATTTGAATATTTATACAGAATTTGATGTTTTCATCAGCCTGTATCATATGAGGACCGGATTGTCCGCTCCTTTATTTTCAGCACACTGGGTCTTTGTATTTTGGGCATAACTTTTCACTCCGAATTCCGATTTTGATGATCTTGGACTTTTTGGAAAGCCTGTTAAGAGCTATACAATGTTATGGAAAATTCCATCTTTCTTGATCAACATATTTATAAAGAATTTGTATTGATTCTTCTCTTTATACTTCACCCTTGGAACCTAAAACCCTATAATCACAAGCTTGGCAACCTTGTTAGTCCTAGTGGTTTGAGTTGTCATCAAATCACCAAAACACTTTGTGAAACATGACATGAGGCTATTTTCACTACAATCTCCCCCTTTTTGGTGATTGATGACAACACAACCAAAGCAAGCAAGATAAATGCAAGAAATGATACCAAGTGTAAATGCAATGAGTTAGAATCAACTTAGCTTGCTTAGATGGATTTTTCAATGCTCAACTTTATTTGCCACCGGCATATGATCCAATTGATGCTTCCGGCTTTATATCCTCATGAGAAATTTAAGCGCAAATTTAGCAATTCTCCCCCATATTTGAACTAGTACCTCCCCCTATCACCTTGCCTTCTTGTTTTCACCTCATCTTCCCTTTGCCAATGATCTTCATATTTCTCCACCTTGGTGCTTGACTTTTCTTCCCCTTAAGATATGCAATCCTTCCATGGGATCTCTCTTTGCCTTGTAATATGCAATGCTTGCTTGGGACTTCTTTCCCACATATGATGTGCATCTTGCTTGCATGGGATCTCTCTCCCCCTTTGTCATCTAGCACCTAAAAGACCTAAACACAACCACTAGCAAAGAAAAGCATTAGTAGCAAGGGAATTTTACTAGTGAGGCCATTTTACCTTTTTCTCGCTCTCCTCCTTATTTGATGATACCGTAGTGGCCATCTCTCCCCCTTTATCATGGACTTGTTGCCATGAATCATCAAGATATTCAATGTGACTTGCGGCTTTATTTTAGGGAATGGTCACCAATTGTAAATGAAGCTCATTGGAGGTAGAGCCTAGTGACTACAACAAATAGCACTTGAAAACATGTTAGTCACACAAACGCAAGTTATAGAGTTGCTCCCCCTAAATGTGTAGAATATGCATTGACTTCAGAGACTTAAATAGGGCCACGTCAAAAGACGAATACCCAATGCCCATTGCTGAATCGCTTGTCGACGCTGCAACCGGTCACAAAATGATGAGCTTTCTTGATGGTAATGCTGGGTGTAATCAGATCTTTATGGCCGAAGAAGACGTCTACAAGACGTCTTTTCGTTGCCCACAAGGCTTGTTTGAGTTTGTTGTTATGACCTTTGGCTTGCGCAATGCTGGAGCTACTTATCAGCGGGCCATGAGTTACATCTTCCACGACTTGATCAGCTAGCTTGTGGAGGTATACATTGATGATGTAGTGGTAAAATCGGTTTTGCAGGAGAATCATTTAGCCGATCTTCGTCAAGTCCTCGAATGTACTCGAAAGCACGGCATGCGGATGAACCCTGATAAATGCGCATTTGGTGTCATAGCTGGCCAATTCTTGGGGTTTATGATACACAAAAGAGGAATAGAGATTGGCTCAAAGAGTAAGCATGCCATCGAGACAATGGTACCCCAGACAACCAAGAAGGAACTTCAAGAATTAATTGGCAAGATTAATTATATTAGAAGGTTTATCCCTAATCTGTCAGCCAAGCTTGAAGCATTTATGCCATTGATCAGGACGCAAAAGTGCAACGAGTTCATATGGGGGCCTGACCAGCAATTGGTATTTGATAATTTGAAGAAATATCTGATAGCACCACAAATGATGGCTCCAACTCATCTCGTCCATCGGCTCCGTTCTGATTCAAGAAGTCGATGGGAAAGAGCATGTTGTCTACTACCTCAGCCGACAGTTGCTCGACGCGGAGACCAGGTATGCCGAGATGGAGCGTCTATGCTTATGTTTATACTTTACATGCACCAAATTATGGCATTACTTGCTCAACGCTGAAACATGGGTGGTATGTAAAGACGACGTTATTAAGCATATGCTATCAGCCCCAATTCTCAAAGGGAAGCTCGGCAAATGGATGTTTGCTCTGTCAGAATTTGATATCAGATACAAGCCTGCCAAGGTTGTCAAGGGTCAAGCATTAGCCGATCTCATCACTAAGCGATCGACTCCACAATACTGTTTCGTCGGCATATCGTATTGGGCTTTATTTTTTGATGGATCTACATGTGATGCTGGCTGCGGCATTGGGCTTCTTATTGTTTCCCCTCGGGGGGCACAGTACGAATTTGCTTTTTGCCTTAGCGAGCGGCGCACCAACAACCAGACAGAATATGAAGCTTTGTGCAAAGGCATTGAATTGTTACTAGAAGCTGGTGCTGAAGCAGTAGAAGCCTTTGGTGACTCTAGGGTTGCCATTAACCAGTCAACGGAGGATTTCAACTGTGCAAGTGATTTGTTGTATCCCTACCTCCTACGTTTGCATCGACGTCATGAAGATAAATACAGTCGATTGGAGAGCCGATCTCCTCAATTACTTGAGGGATCCAGCTCGGGGAGGGGGGACAGATAAGAAGACAAGGCATCGTGCTTTGAAACACGTGCTTCTTGGCGATGAAATCTACTTCAGGACTATAAAAGGGTTGTTGCTGAAGTGCTTGGGACCATCAGAAGCGCTTGGAGTTATGCACGATGTTCATGAAGGGGTGTGCGGAACCCACCAATTGGCTCACAAAATGAAGTGGCTGATTAGAAGGTCGGGGTATTAATGGCCAACCATGTTAGAGGATTGCTTTAAGTATTATAAAGGTTGCCAGGACTGTCAGAAATTTGGAGCTGTCAAGATGGCCCCGGCCAGGCCATTGAATCCTATTGTCAAACCATGGCCGTTCAGAGTGGACATAATTGGATAGGTAAATCCTCCGACCAGCAAGGGGCACAAGTGGATTTTGGTCTCCACTGACTATTTCACCAAATGGGTAGAGGCCGTGCCAATGAGAAATGTCACGGCCAAGGATGTGGTACACGTTGTTAAGGAACACATTATTTATAGTTTTGGTATACCACAGACTATTACTACGGATCAGGGCACCATCTTTTTGGCTGAAGAATTCAAAAAATTTGCCAAAGAAATGAGTATTACTTTGATACAGTCCTCGCCGTACTACGCTCAAGCTAATGGACAAGCTGAGGCGTCGAATAAGAGTCTCATTAAATTGATCAAGTGAAAAATAGATGAATATCCTAAGCAATGGCACGATCGGCTAGCTCAGGCATTATGGGCATACAAGATGTCATGCCATGGAGCTACTAAATGTACTCCATATCAGTTGGTGTACGGCCAAGAGGCCGTTATGCCATGGGAAATCAACATCGGCTCACGGAGGGTGCAGTTTCAGAATGACCTATCAGCCGATGAATACGCATCTCTTATGAACATCAACACAGACGACTTAACTGAACTACGGCTTTGGGCTTTTGAAAAGATCAAGGATAATAAAGCTAGAGTAGCGAGAGCTCACAATAAGAAGGTAAAGCCGAAGAATTTCTAGGTGGGCGACCTTGTATGGGAGCTAGTCTTGCCGGTTGGTACAAAAGACCCGGCATTTGGAAAGTGGTCGCTAATTGGCATAGACCCTATCATATAGTAGAGACCGCTCCAGGGAATTCCTATAGGATACTTGAAGAAGTATTACCCTAGCCTGTGGGTCGGATCGTGATTTACACAAAGACCGATGCTTTGCCATCTGGTCTTGACCAGAGCCGATGTACAAGCATCGCCTCAAGGAGAAAAATAGACTGATGCGCTACCATCTGGTCTCGGTGGAGCCGATGTGTGAGAACATCGCCTTGAGAAGAAAAAAATGGAAAAAGCAAAACAAATGAACAATGGATTTCAGGGCCGATGTGCGTCACCGGCCTTAATTATAGCCGATGCAAGTTGGGCATCGCCTTCAGTACAAACATACAAGAAAGAAAGTCCGATGTTCTTTGCTGAGCTGCACGCTCGGGGGGCATGACTAAAGGAACATGTTCGGTAATTAAAGGAGAAGCAACGCAAAGGAAGAAGCCAAAAATTTCTTGAGATATTGACGGACCGTAGTGAGGGCCTTCAGCTGTACTTCATCGGTAGAACTAAGAATTTGCTAGTCTGGCTCGTCAGAGCCAACAATTAGCCCCTTGTTCAACTCTCGGATGTGTGCTATGCTGGTCTTGAGCGATGTTGATAGCCCTCGCTTTTCATCAGCGACATTCTTCATGTTTGCATCATTGGCCAAGATAGCAGCTGTTGGCGGTCGATAAAACCCATTTCGACCACCAACATTTCATGTTTTAGAGTATACTTTACCAAGTTTTCACTAATCTCTAACTAGTTCCACGAGTTGTGCATAAAGGTTGTATGCAGGAGATTAACACATTCAAAACTATATGAAAATGAACAAACGAAGACAATGTGGCAAGAAGGGGAGCAATGGGCCAGAGACCCTGGCCGGCCGACCACCATCCCAGGTCGGCCGATCAAGGGTGTGGTCGCCCGACCTGGTCGGCCGACCAGGGGCTACCAGCACCTAGAGGCCAGGTCGGCCGACCACAGGTCCAGGTTGGCCGACCCAGGAACCAGGTCGGCCGACCTCCCACCTGGTTGGCCGACCCAGGTAGCCCACCAGGCAGCTCAGGGGCCCAGGTCGCCCGACCTTGCCACGTCACCAATTTCGATCTGCATGCAAAGAAACACACAACATGTTAAATGCAACCATCGGATCAAGAATCCAATGCATCCAAGGGCCAAAAGGACTTCGCACAAGGGATCAATGATGTCAGCAATCCAAGGGAGAAAACATGCAGCCAATTAGAGGTCGGCCAACCTTATCCCAAGGTCGGCCGACCTAGTACCAACCTCGTTTTGCACGTGCCTCAACCGCCACAACCGCCAACCGACATTTGGAGCAAATCACAGCCGAAGGATCAAGGAAGGCGGTGCATCGAGTGGTCGCCCGACCTTCCGGGTGGCCGGCTGGCCTACCACAGGGTCGGCCGACCTACCCTCCAAGTAAACCTGCTGAGTAGAACACTAGTTTGTTTAGTAAAGTTAAGTTGTTTTATCTAAAGTAGTGAACCTGCTCTGCTCTGTCTTTTATCTCTACAATTGCTGGTTTTACTGTTCGTTCCTACCTATTCTACGTTGAGTTACTCCTCGTTCCTCGTGGATGTTGATATCCTGGAATACTCTTGGGTGAAAAGCTACAATGTGTTTCCGTGCGCTTGCGGATCTATATCAGTAGGCTAAAAAACGCCAACAAGCTTTTCTGGCGCTGTTGCCGGGGAACGGTAGCTAATTCAACTAGAACCTTAGGATCGTCCAAACTCACACTATACACAACCACCACATATATCCCCACCAAATACCACATACCATCTACCATATGGATTCCACGCCTATCTTTCAATTCGCCGCTCCAAAGGGCGATTATTTGGGGCCTCCACCATCATCCGCACCCATCACCATAGAAGGCTATCAGCTACGTCCCGGCTTGATAGCCATGGTTCAGGATAAATCGTTCGGAGGACACGAATCAGAATGTCCCTACGCACACCTCTGGGAGTTCGAGCAGTTATGTAACTGCTTGGTCATCCTGAGAATGTCTGGCGACACACTTCGATGATTGCTCTTCCCGTTTTCGCTCACGGGAGAGGCAAAAATCTGGTGCAAGTAGACAGTTGGTAAAGTAGAAGGGAGTTGGGAGAACTTGAAAAACAGTTTTTGTCTCCGTTTCTTTCCGCCAAATAAGGTTATCGACCTCCGCTGCGAAGTATTCAACTTCCGACAGCGCGAGAGAGAATCCTTAGGGGCAGCTTGGGAACGCTTCAACCGTCTGGCCTTCTCAGGGCCGGACTTAGATATTTCTGAGGCATGGTTGCTACAACACTTCGTTCGGGGCCTTACACCCGAAGCAGATCTTTGTCTCGACCTAGCCTCTGGAGGGTCGTTCTACTACTTGACACCATCCGAGGGAAGGAGAGTTCTCGACAAAATCCGCGAGAAAGCTTCAGACCTCGGTACATTTGAAGAACCACCTCCACAGAAGCCGCCCAAGACACTTGAACCCGAAGAGAGACAAACATCATATACCCCATCTCCACCATTACCCCTCCGAATCGAGGAAATCCCAGAACCATCATCTAGGCAAACTGAGAGGGTCAGTTTAGCCTTGACGGTTCCTCCGTCGGCACCTCCGTTCTCTTTTGAGGACGAGCTCTTCATGGATTTTGGTGACGCCTCTCGGTTACCAAAACAAGACTGACGCTTCACTTGGACCTCCAAACCAACATACATACTACCAGATCATAAAATGCATATGAAGGAGGACCTACTCTGGCTTTCAGCAGCAATCAATCGGGATTGGCTAGAAGAGAGACGACTGGACACAAACACGGTCAAATTTTATCCAGACCCTAGCGTCATCCCAGGCCAAGTATCAAGGTTTCAACCGTAAGATATTACATATGACCCGAGGGTAGGAATCAATATAATCCGTAAGCACATAATGGACGAGTACTACCCGACACAACCGCTATCAAGATCTGCCATGCGTCTGCAATGGACAAAGGGCAGCTATTTGAGATGCGAGGGTGTTTTGAGGGAAATTTAAACAACCTTGCGGGATACGCAGGTGTTCTTAGACTTTCACGTCTTTGACATCCCCGAGGGGTCTCCACCATTAATCGTGGTTGGGATCCCAATCGCAGCCCTCACCAGCTCAGATATATACCGAGGGAGACTGCAGCTTCAGCTTGGCAATGAAGAAATCAACGTTAACATCGATAGGTCGCTCAATGCCAAGACTGAAGCAAAGCCAGAGATTGACCCTATGGAAGAAGTGATGAGCCTTGCACTTGAGGAAATGGGTCAAGATAGCCTAGAGGAAGAGGCTGTTAGCGACTTCAGTATGGTAGAGGAGCCATGGAAGTTCGAAGAACTTGGTGAATCCTTACGGCCTGAAGCTCCGAAGATAGAACTAAAGCAGCTACCGCCTGGCCTGAAGTACGCCTTCCTCAACGGGAATGAGGACACACCGGTGATCATCAGCGACAAGCTGACAGAGAGTGAGAGCCGGTGATTACTTTTAGTTCTGGAGAAGTATAGATCTGTGCTTGGATACTCTCTTCAAGACCTGAAAGAAATTAGTCCCAACCTATGCACTTATCGTATCCCTATGGAGGCCGAGCACAAGCCAACTAGGGAACCGCAACGTCGACTTAACAATGCGATGAGAGAGGTGGTCAAGAAGGAAGTACTAAAACTACTTCACGCGGGAATCATATACCCCGTAAGTGACAGCGAATGGGTCAGTCCAGTACAAGTTGTACCAAACAAAGGAGGGATGACAGTTGTCAAGAATCAAAATAATGAGTTCATACCACAGAGAACTGTCACAGGTTGGCGGATGTGCATTGACTACAGAAAGCTTAATGCCGCCACCAGGAAAGATCACTTTCCTCTTCCTTTCATTGATGAAATGTTGGAGAGACTGGCAAAACACTCCTTCTTCTGCTACCTCGACGGCTACTCTGGATACCACCAGATTTCGATTCACCCGGAGGACCAGAGTAAGACGACTTTCACATACCCTTACGGAACTTTCGCGTACAAGCGAATGTCATTCGGGCTGTGCAATGCTCCAGCATCATTTCAGCGGTGTATGATGGCAATATTCTCTGATTTCATCGAAGAGATCTTGGAAGTATTTATGGATGATTTCTCAGTTTACGGCAAGAGCTTCGACGGATGCTTAGAGAACCTTGAAAAAGTTCTCAAAAGATGCCAAGAAGTTGACCTTGTCCTAAACTAGGAGAAATGCCACTTCATGGTCAGAGAAGGAATTGTTCTGGGACACAGAATTTCAGAAAGAGGCATAGAGGTAGATCGTGCAAAGATCAAGGTCATTGAACAACTACCTCCACCCACCAACATAAAGGCCATCCGAAGCTTCCTAGGCCATGTAGGGTTTTATAGGAGATTTATCAAAAATTTCTCCCATATAGCCCGGCCTCTGACCAACTTGCTGACTAAGGATGTTGCCTTTGTGTTCGACGAAGAATGTCTCAAGGCCTTTCACACGCTTAAGAAGGCTCTGGTCTCAGCCCCAATCATTCAGCCACCCGACAGGAATTTACCCTTTGAAATCATGTGTGATGCAAGCGACTTCGCTGTTGGAGCAGTATTGGGTCAGAGCAAGGATAAAAAGCATCATGCTATCTCTTATGCAAGCAAAACGCTCACTGGCCCACAACTGAATTACTCAACCACCGAGAAAGAACTATTGGCAGTGGCCTTTGCAATTGACAAATTCAGATCATACTTGGTAGGATCGAAAGTCATCATCTACACAGATCATGCAGCTCTCAAATACCTCCTGACCAAGAAAGATGCAAAACCACAACTCATCCGGTGGGTGCTGCTACTCCAAGAATTCGATATCGAAATCAGAGACAAAAAGGGAGTAGAGAATTCAGTTGCAGATCATCTCTCACGAATGAAGTTTGAAGAAACATCGCCCTTGCCGATCGATGACTATATGAGAGATGATCAGCTTCTAAAGGTGACAACAGTCCAACCTTGGTATGCTAATCTGGTGAATTACATCGTTGCTGGCTATGTCCCTGAAGGAGTAGACAAGAGGAAATTGGCCCACGTCAACCGATTCTATCTCTGGGATGACCCCTACCTATACAAACTCTGCGCAGACGGACTCCTACGTCGCTGCATTCCAGCTTGTGAAGCATCGCAAGTCCTTGATAGATGCCATGCATCCTCCTGGGGAGGTCACTATGGGGCTTATCGGACTCATGCAAAAATCTGGCAAAGCGGGTTCTACTGGCCCACTATGTACGAGGATGCAAAAGAGTTCGTGCGACGGTGTCCAAGGTGCTAACGCCAAGGGAATATAAATCCAAGAGATGTTATGCCACTCACAAGCAATCTCCAGCTTGATATATTTGACGTGTGGGGCATAGATTTCATGGGACCTTTTCCCAAGAATGGAGACAAGGAGTACATCTTGGTCGTAGTTGACTATGTATCAAAATGGGTAGAGGCAATGCCGTGTCCTGCAGCGGACTCAAGACGCTCCATTAAGATGTTCTGGGAAACAATCTTTCCTCGCTTTGGAGTACCGCGGGTCATCATCAGCGATGGGGGCAGCCACTTCATTAACAAGCGCTTCAAGAAGTGTCTCGCTGAACTCGGTGTGGACCACCGTGTTGCCACCCCTTTCCATCCGCAGACAAGTGGCCAAGCCGATGCTACCCGATGCTCTCTGGGCATACCGCACTGCATATAAAACTCCCATTGGCATGACACCATACCAATTGGTGTACGGCAAGACTTATCATCTTCCAGTGGAACTCGAATTCAAATCTCACTGGGCGGTCAAGAGGTGGAACATGGATCTCCAGTCGGCAGGCGTACGAAGGCAAATGCAACTGGCCGAACTAGAGGAATGGAGGGAGAAGGCATACCACAGTGCCAAGCTATACAAGGAGCGCACCAAACGATGGCACGATAAGTGGATCAAGATCAAATCATTCAAAGCGGGAGATAAGGTATTACTCTTTAACTCCCGCATTCGTTTATTTGGTCATGGTAAGCTTAGGGTAAGTGGGAAGGACCCTTCAAGGCCCTTGAAGCCGCCGATCACGGCGCCATCACCCTCCAGGACGATGACGGAAATGTTTTCAAGGCGAATGGGCAGCGCCTTAAAATATTTCTTGAGCCCGAAATGCCTCAGCTCGAAGAAGTGGATGTCTTCGAGCTGCACGAGGTAGTATGATGACATGTTCATGGTTGAGCTCAGACCATAAAAGAAGCCATGTACACTACTTGCTTTTTCTCCCTTAAAACTCTTCTAATCTCACCTTTTGCTGCAAAATCTCAATAGAACCAATGTCCAACACATGTTTTTGGGTAAAGGCCACCTAATAGGGGTAATCCCTACTCTTGGCACATCCAGCCAAGTGTTGGCGTAGTCGGCCGACCACAGGGTCTGGTCGCCCGACCCCCGGGTGCAACAGCCAGGCCACCAGGCGAGAGGCTAGGTCGCCCGACCTCTGATCCTGGCCGCCCGACTGCCAAAATTTGATTTTCAAGTTTTGGAGCGCTTTTCCCAGCTATTCCGGTTCTGTTGAGTGAATGATATCGGGATTCCGACGTTTTAAGGTGAAAGAAGGCCATCTTCTTCCTCCCACATCTCAATCCCATCTCATTCCATCTGGAATTCAGCCATGGCACCACATTCTCCACACAACAATGGCAAGGCCATCGTCTCCATCACCTCGGACACCACCGCCACATACACCCCGGCGTCCGAGGGCTCACCACGACCTCTCCAATCCATCCCGAAGGAGGAGAGCCCGGAGAGACTCGTACGGAGGTCACCCTGGCCGACGGGACTAGGTCCCTAGGGTTGGCCGACCTCTGGTCAGGGTCGCCCGACCTCTGATGCAGGTTGGCCGACCATGGGTGACAGCCCCCGTGGCCGGCCAGCCACCCGTGCAGGTCGCCTGGACTCTCCCCGACGCTCCCACAGTGTGGACAGGCCCCCTCGCGGTCTGTCCCCCACCAAGGCCATCGCCAAGAAGGTGGCGCGCCCATCGCCATGTCCTACCATGGGGGCCATCGTCCCTGTGAAGTGCATCAAGAGCCTCTTCCAGGAGGAGGCCGCTGGACCATCTAGGGAACCGGTCTTCCCTAGTCACTCCACCCATACTCTCCGTGGGATGAAAACTCCCACGGGCGGGTATGCTAAGGTGTTTGTGCCAAGGGTAGCCATCCCGGATTCATCCATAGATGAGTCCATTGATTCCACTCCATCGCATAGGACGGTGAATAGGGTGGCTGTACCTCCCCCCATCTGAGGACCGCCTGGGAAGTTCGAAGACTCATCTGGTGATGAAGACACGGTGGCCTCCCTTAGGGAGGAAAACATAGCGCTCAGAGCCAAATTGCATAATTTAGAGGACCGCTGTGCTGAAGGCGAGCTTTGGCGGATGGAGATTAATGATAAAATAGATGTCCTTAGGAGGGACTGTTCGCCAAGGTCCGCCGTCTTGCGGAAGCAATGGGGCATTGAGAACTCTATGACCCACCACAGCCATAGATGCCCTTGCTTCTAGTTATCTTAGGCGCATTATTTTCTTTAGGTTGAATAAGTTTTGTTTGTTTTAATTTCCCTTTTTGTAACATGCGCCTCCAATTTTATATAATTCAATAAAGGTAGGATAGTTTCTTTTTGCTCCAATAAAGTTTGGATGGAATGGTGTTGGTGTCTCTTAGCCTTATAAGATTTTACTCCGCAAGCGCACGGAGACCGCTGTAGCTTTTCACTCAGAGTATTCCGAGTATCGTATTTTTATCCACAGGGAAGCGGCAGGCGAGAGAGTATAGTTGAATAAACTCGAATCGAATGAACCGAACTTAAATAAATATACCAGCTAGTCACTAGACAGGGGTAAGTCTGGTAAACGGATAGGTGTATGGTGGGAAGAAGTAAATGAAACTACCTAAGATACATGTAGAAAGGTATAGTTGCCTGGGAGGACAACGAGTGAGATAAAGTTCCCAAACTCTATTCTATTCGGCTGCAAAGACTATGTCGTGGTTAACTAAGAAACTCAAGTAGCAAGTCAGGATCTTGCGTCGAGCGAAATTCCGGCGCCTCGAGGAGTCAGGGGGTAGATAGTAGACAACCGAAGGAGACCTGGCTAATGCCTACAGGCCTACCGAACGAACGAGCCTAGACTACACAGGCACACCACACGCTGTCACCGAGTGGGGCTACCAAGCAAATCTGCGTGGATAGGCTGGCACACTATAAACGTACTCAAGCGAAGCTTGAGTAACAATAGATCGTCCTTGATCAGAGGAGAGGACCTAACCAGAGCCTGGCGTACAGGTTGGATTATAGCACCGGCAAGAATAACAGGACTTGACTAACTAAGATAACCACAAGTCTAGGCCTTGCAAGTATGCAAAATAAAGGGTACACCACACTTGCAAGAGATAGAAATAAAGTAAAATATAACTGAATTATATTGAAGATTGAGTACAAAAGATACAAGAGCTGTTACCGCAGACTTAGAAGAATCTTCGAGAACTCCGAGGCAAAGCTCGACTCACTCTAACTCTCAGGACTATACTAACTACTAAGATGTGGAAAATGACACTCTCTAAGGTAGGATATGGCTCTCAACTTCTCCACCCCTTTATAAATGAGCTCTACAGGCCTATTTATAGTCCCATATGAGAGGGGGGTATTTGTAGGAGGCTTAGGTCGGTGGGAGGCCGAAGTCGGTGGCCGGCTGACCTAGGAGGGAGGTCGGCCGACCTACACCGAGGTTGGCCGACCACCCGATCCACCGCCTTTGCACTCCAACGACTTGATCTTTCTTCCCCATGGCGGTTGGCGGTTAGGACGGTTGTTGCATGTGTAAAATGCCTCCGAGGGTAGGTCGGCCGACCTTGTAGGAGGTCGGGCGACCATGTGGCAGGCCTGCATTGGCCATTTTGCTTCTCCCTCGGATTGATGACGTTGTGGATCCGTGACTTAGTGCATTTTTGGCTTTTGGATACATTGGATGCTTGGTCTTGCGGTTGGATTTGAGTGCACTTGTGTTTTCTTCATGATGTGGATCAATGATGTGGCAATTGGCTGACTTGGGAGGTCGGGCGGCCTGACCAGGGGTCGGCCGACCCTGTCAGTGGGTCGGGTGGCCAGCCCTCTGGTCGGCCGACCTGGTTGCACCAGGCAGGCCTGGCCCTTGGTCGGCCGACCTGGTGATGTGGTCGGCCGACCTGGCCACTTTGGCCAGTGTGCCTCATATTTGATCCTTGGCATGTTTTCATCTACTTTATGTGCATTTTGGTACCTGCATCCAAATATTGATACAAAACTTGTGGAACTCATTAGTAGAAGGGTTAGTCCATATTTATTCATTTGCATAGCCCCATTTGGTTGGTAATTGACGGTAGATATCGTGAGATTACGACCGTCAACAAATGGCCAAAGCCATTCGACCTTCTATCACTAATCCTGCAGAAACCACGCAAGAAAACACCATATGCAGGAACAACAACGCTACTCAAAAAAATTCAGGGGAAAAACGGAGACAATGCAGGTCAGCCGACCCACTGATCAGGCCGCCCGACCCACTGGTCAAGTCGCCCGACCTCAGTTTGGGTTGGACAACCACACAACTTGCACAAAAATATGTACACCGCGTTGTCACGTTTGCCCAAGGCTCTCTCACCCGAAACAAACAAGCGCACGGGTCAAACCACAAAGAGGGGTGGCCGCCTGACCTAGCCACTGGCCGCCCGACCTGGTGACAGGGTCGGCTGACCCTAGCTATGGGCTGGCCAGCCCACTCCCATCTCAAACCCGCATTTGGAGGTCAGGTTTGCACATTTTATTATTGGTACCTCTCAAATTTTGCGTTTGTTTTACATGAAACCTTGGTAAATGATGCTCTACATGATCATGATGTCACGTCTCACTTGTGCTTGCACCATGTTATTCCTTAAGCTAGAGTAATCTTGCCTTTGGATACCTTTATGAATAGGGAACCACTTATGTTTAGTTTGTTGATCCATGAGAGATGAGATAATTGGATATAACTAAAGGTACCTCCCACATGAGTTAAGAGTTTTATTTGCAAAATAAAAAGAGGGTTCCTTCTTGGATGATATCAAGTTCAAATCCCATCTCACCAGTGCCACATATGAAAAAGAGAATTTGTACATTCATGTGTCCCTGATTGCTTTGAGTCTTATCAAGTTTTGTGCCATTAAAGAGTTAGAATCATTTAAGAATTTTGGCCTTCACATGCATGTTCCATGAAATAAAGTCTCTCAAAAAGGTGTGCATCAAAATATCAATGATCCCATCTAAGTTATGTTTGAAAGAAAGAGAGGCATGGAAGTCAAAAAAAAAAAGAGAAAGAGGAAAGTATGAGAAAAGAAATATGATGAGAAAAAGAAAAAGACTCCATGCCCTCTACTCAAACATGGGATTCAAATCAAGCACCTGCAAGAGACAAGTCCCTACACTACACTTGCACTTGGACAAATCTCACTTGATTATGATTTCTTTCTTGACACTTGATTTGATTAGACAACATAAGCATGAAAGGATAGCACCATTTGTTCAACTACCAAAAGCTCCACAAAAGCCTTAGTAGTATAGAAAGTGAGGAATACAAAACTCTTACAAGGACACCTTGTCCCATGAGTGACTGAGAGCTGGACTTGAGATTAGAGAAGTTGGCATGCCCTGTTATGAAAATCTTAAAAAACCTCTTTACTCATGTGGTATGGGAACCTGAAGTTAACTCTAATATATTCTTGTTCCATGTCTCAACATTCCAAAGCTTAAGTGTAGACACCATTGAAATCTTGGGCAAGATGAAATAGTTTGGAGTAACCTTGTGCTTGCTATGGTGGTTGTTGATGTTATGCCCTTTCCACTTACGCTTAACTCTCTTCTTTGCTCGAGGACGAGCAAAGGTTTAAGTGTGGGGGGGTGTTGGCGGTCAATAAAACCCATTTCGACCACCAACATTTCATGTTTTAGAGTATACTTTACCAAATTTTCACTAATCTCTAACTAGTTCCACGAGTTGTGCATAAAGGTTGTATGCAGGAGCTTAACACATTCAAAACTATATGAAAATGAACAAACGAAAACAATGTGGCAAGAAGGGGAGCAATGGGCCAGAGACCCTGGCCAGCCGACCACCATCCCAGGTCGGCCGACCAAGGGTGTGGTCGCCCAACCTGGTCGGCTGACCAGGGGCTACCAGCACCTAGAGGCCAGGTCGGCCGACCACATGTCCAGGTTGGCCGACCCAGGAACCAGGTAGCCCACAAGGCAGCTCAGGGGCCCAGGTCGTCCGACCTAGGCCCAGGTTGCCCGACCTTGCCACGTCGCCAATTTCAACCTGCATTCAAAGAAACACACAACATGTTAAATGCAACTGTCGGATCAAGAATCCAATGCATCCAAGGGCCAAAAGGACATCGCACAAGGGATCAATGATGTAAGCAATCCGAGGGAGAAAACATGCAGCCAATCAGAGGTCGCCCAACCTTATCCCAAGGTCGGCCGACCTAGTACTGATCTTGTTTTGCACGTGCCTCAACCGCCACAACCGCCAACCGACATTTGGAGCAAATCACAGCCGAAGGATCAAGGAAGGCGGTGCATCGAGTGGTCGCCCGACCTTCTGGGTGGCCGGCCGACCTACCACAGGGTCGGCCGACCTACCCCCTAGGTCGGCCGACCACCGACCTATGCCCAACCGACCTTGCACACCTACAAATACCCCCCTCGTCCATCCAGGTTATAAATACCCCCTGGGAGGTCATTTGCAAGGTGTGGTGGATCAAGATAACGCTAGTGTAGTTGTGTAGTTGAGTGTAGAGTATAGTAGTGAAGCCACCCTTGGCATTGTAGAGAGAGCCAAGTTGTATCAAGAGTGAGTAGTGAATTGTAGAGTGAAGGAGTCGGATTTCTCTATTGGTCTTCTATTTCCGAGCTCTTATTCTCAGAGGGATTATTATTCTATTTCCAGGATACAGTAAAGTCCCTTGCTCCCTCCTTTATTTAATTCATACTTACTTTATTTACTTACTCAGTGCTTTGCTTAGTAGTTTACGGGTGCCAAGTATGCTCTGTGTAGTTTAGCTATACAGTTGTGCTTGCTCTCAGGCTTCGAACCTGTGTAGTAGTAAACTCGGTTGTGTAGACGTAGTGTCTAGACTAGAGTTTGCCTTAGAAGGTGTCTTGTCCCACACAGCTTCGGTGGTAGGTCCGCTTGGTGACAGCGAGCGTGTACCCTGTGTACTCCACCCCGTCGTCCGCATAAGTAGTCATCGACGCATAGCTGAGTTCTGTAGTGCCCGCCTTTCTCGTCTGGGTTATCAGCACTCTGGTGCCTGGAAGTGGTTCTATAGGCTTAGTGTCCAAGTAAACCTGCTGAGTAGAACACTAGTTTGTTTAGTAAAGATAAGTTGTTTTATCTAAAGTAGTGAACCTGCTTTGCTCTGTCTTTTATCTCTACAATTGCTGGTTTTACTGTTCGTTCCTACCTGTTCTACGTTGAGTTACTCCTCGTTCCTCGTGGATTTTGATACCCTAGAATACTCTTGGGTGAAAAGCTACAACGTGTTTCCGTGCGCTTGCAGATCTATATCAGTAGGCTAAGAAACGCCAACAGCAGCATCGACCTCGGTTAATTCCTTCTGAAGGCGCTTGATTTCATCATTGATCTCTGTTTTTCTCGCGTCAAGCTTTTGTCTAGATGTCGTCGCGTCTCCTCCATTTGGTCATCCAAAGCCGCCTTGAACTGGTTTGCTGTAGTACACTCCTTGGTGATTTCTTCCTTCAGGGCTGGCTGGTTATTGCGAGAAGCTATGCGCGACGCAGCTGCCAACACGTCTTCATGAAGGAAGCCAAGATGGGCTGTAGGCTAGAGTGATTGCTTCAGGCCTGAGGGCAGCGTGTCAATGATCGGCTCAAGGGCTGTGCGGATCCCATCACTGTCGATGACCAGCCGCTCGATCGGGGCTTCCAGCAGTTTGGCAATGTCCCCAAGCTTGGCAACCATGTCAGCTGTGGTTGAAGGAGACGTTGGAGGGCTCTCGGTTACTAGAGATTCACCAATGGATGAAGGATAAAAAGTCAGCAGCGCTGCCACGTCAAAGGTCTGACAATGAGACAATCAAGTTGAGCAGTTTCAGACAAAGTGGAAATATGCAGATGAAAGCGAACCTAGGAAGATCAGCTTCAGCGCTGTGGCCTTCGTCTGTGTGACCAGAGGTGTCTTTGGGAGAGGCACATGTCTGATCAGGTGAAGCCTCTTCTTCATCGCCTTCTTGCTCATGATTGTGAGAGCTGTTATCTTGCACGATAGATGAGGTGCGTGGTTAAATGCAAAGTCCAGTAGCCGGGGCGATAGAGAAGAATTTACCGGTGAATTAGAGGGAGGTGATTGAGCCGAGGCAGTAGCTAGTGTCTTGGAAGGAGTTCTCTTGAGCCTCAGCTGCCAAAGTCCTTTTCCCTCTCGTTTGCGCTTGCATCCAAGAGCAGCAAAGATGACTTTGTCAAAGGAAGGTGCTTTGGCTTGATACACGGGCAGCGGGGCCATTTGGAGATATTTGAATGGCTGGCTGGTTTCATCAGTTGGAGTGGGGCCTTCCTGTGTCTAAATAGGAAGGGAGTTTGGTTAGAACAGGGCGTCAAGATAGCAATGGAGAAACAAGATGAACGTAAGTTTACCTCCTCTGGTGTGGCCTCATGATCTGGGTCAATTGCAATGAGAGCAGGTGCAACCACGAGCTGGAAAAGGTGAGGCCTCCAGTAGTCCCACCAAAGGTTGAATCCATCGGCTGTGCGCACGAACTCCATTTCGTCGGATATATTCAGCTTCAGGTCAGAGAAAATGGACTTGGCTTTGGAGGCTACAAGGGAGTCAGTTAGCTCGGCTCGGCTCTGAATTGTTTCATGAATAATCAGCCGGGGAGAGTTTTGATTGAGGCCGAGCTAGCGAGCAGCTAGATTAGGTTGGTAAGACTCGTACCCTGGCTTGTTAAATCTGGTGCTAGTGCTCATGCTGACTGGGAGGAGGCAAGGAGTGGCCATGACGCCGAATATAGCACGAGTCTTGTCATCAAACCCAAAGGCATCTAGCCTGAAGAAGGATGGGTTCTCAAAGTATTCAGATTCGGCATATGCATCGTATAGAGGGGTGGTTTGGGAGCTGTGGAAGCACCGGTTAGGCAGCTGATGCAGGGCTTGGCCAAATAAGGTGCAGCGGATAGACTTGCCAGAAGAGTCAGGAAAGGATTGGGATTCAAGCTCTGGAAAGTCTGTAATTTCATTGCGAAAGTATAGCTGGCACCAAAGTTGAACAAACCACCAAGGTCATCCTGTCTTGATATGTTGTCTAGCCAGGATGCACTGGGTATTGAAGGAGAGGTGGCAGTACATTATGCCTCGGAAGAGTTTTCCTAGGGCAAGGCTTTGGCCTTTGGCTAAAGCAGTAGCCAGGTTAAGATAATTCTTTGTCGGGGCCAAAGAGGGACCATTAAAGAGGAAATGGTCAAGCCAAAGGTTCAGAAAGGCAATGTGCTCTTTCTTTGTGACTGGGCCAATTTGCTTATTGTGTTGACTGATATACTGGCTCCAGTTTCGCGTACTGCTTTTCTCTACTATCTTCTTGTGGGGGCATTTAGTCAACAAGAAGGTAGAAAGACAGGTGGAATGCACATCTAAACCAAGGATCATGACAATGTCCATCAGAGTGGGTGTCATGGGTCCAGAGCCGAACAAAAAACAGTCCAGGCTATCCGACTAGCAATAGCCGATGGATCTAAGAAGATTGTCGTCTTTCTCCATTGGAGAGAGGGACAGGGTTAAAACATCGGCTATACAGGTTGTTTGCCATGAAGAACTATGGGCTCGTTCAACACAGTTGTACCATTCTACCCACCCGTCCATGGGGAATGGCCAAGCGCGGAGCTGGTCTGTTTACAGATCTAGGTTTGGGTCAGTATGAACAAAAGGTAGGTGTTTGTTTTCAGTTCTAGCAAGTTCATGCAGGGATTCATAGGATTTGGGTCCTAAATTGAAAGATTTGGAATTGGCCGACATTGGGATCAACATCTCGTCGGCCTGATTAATCAAGAACAAATTCAAGGTAAAGAGAACAGTCCTGCAAGTACCATGGGATTTCAGGAAAGGGCAAGTTCTTTACCTTCAATCCAAAGACGGGGTCGCAGAGGGGCTGTTCTTCCGTCATGCTACTGGTTGCCGCCATCTCGCGAATCGCGCGGAGGAAGTTTGCGGTGGCAGTTTGTTTGCAGTTTTGAGAGATGGAAGACGAGCCTCGGGTTTGACACGCGTGCTTTTATAAAGCTCTGGCCCACGTGGGGTTTTGGAAATTTTGGCCAAAGGAAGTGCACCTTTGGCCAGATCGGCTATTACATTAATCTGTTGATGATCCGATAGCTGGTTAAATGCCGATCTAAGTAACTTGTTTAAAGTTCGCTTCACGAAGGCTCGGCTGAGGAGGGGAGAATGGATCAGCTTGCTGTGTCAGTACTGAAAGCCGATCGTGGGACTATACGAGTTAGTGCGTTGCCACTGAGCCGATGTTTGCTCCGATGAAATTCTTGAGGTAGAAGGAATTGGCAAAGGAAGGAAGGAAATTTCATTAATATACATATTAGGATGACAAAATAAGTATATCCCCTAAGCCGAGACCACGACTGTTAACTTCCAAAATTTGGGGATTTCCTTCCTAAAGCCGATGCAATGGCTGATGCTAATATCTAACTAATCCTATTATTTCTAAGATAGGATGCTCTAAGCATCGCTATCGTCAGCCGCTTCCTCATCGGCTCCCTCGTTGTCGTCATCGGCTTCGGCTTCGACGTCGGCGTCCTCGCTCCCAGAGGAGCCAAGGTCGGACGGGCCCTCCTCATACTATGCAAGGAGGTCCGCATCCTCATCCGTCTCCTCCGGCTCGGTGTCTTCGTCTGACTCCTCCGGCTCGTTGTCGTCGTCCTCTTCGTCCTCGCTGTCGTCGTCAGGGGGCGATGAAGCCTCCACCCGCCTCTTCTTGGTGGGGTGCTCTGGCGACGGTGATCGGTGTGGCGGAGAAGGGTTCCATGGAGGAGACGCCACCACATCCTTAGGATCCTCGGCTATACCGAGGTTCACCCACACCCTGGACGGAGGGTCCGGGATGTCTAGCCCAAAGACAGCTCGCCCGTCCTTGGTGGCTTGGCCCGGCGATCCTTCCTCGTCATCAACCGGCGTGGCGGCACGACGTCGATTGGCGGTGGCGGAGCCTGCACATTGGTGGCCGCTGGGGATGTAGGGGCTGCCATGCCCTCAATGGAGGTGAAGGAGAGCGAAGCCGGTGGAGTAGGCCCTCGGGGTCCCATCACGGAGGATGGAGATGAGGGCTTCGAGGGGATGTTGCTTCCGATGGAAGAGATGGCAAGAAGAGGGTTATTGCTCAGCTCTTTTCTTGGCTAGAGATAGAAGAAGAGTAGATGCCGTTGGGGGAGAAACAGGGGAGCCGTGCCTTTTATTAAGTATGAGGCGATGGAAGGCGAAAGGGCCCCGTACGAAAATATTGAAGGGTCACGCGGGTTGTTGACGTCTCTTAGCGTAATAGATTTTACTTCGCAAGCGCACGGAGATTCGCTGTAGCTTTTTCACTCAGAGTATTCCGAGTATCGTAAAAATCCACAGGGAAGCAAGGGCGAATAGGTGGAATGAAATGTCAAACTTTCAAGCAGTACTATAACTTAGATAAAACACCAGCTATTCTTACAACGGGGGTAAGATAACAAAGTAGTGTATGGTGGGAAGAGTAAAACAGGGACTAAAGAAGCCTAACACTTAGGTAGCTATCTGGGAGGACAACGAGTGAGATTAGATTTCCAAACTCTACTAATTAACTGATGCAGAGGAGTATTCGCGGTTGAACTAAGTTAACTAGAAACAAGCTAAGATCTTGTGTTGAGCGAAATTCCGGCGCCTCGAGGGGTCAAGGGGTAGACAGTAGACCTCCAAAGGAGACCCGGCTAACGCCTACGGGCTTACCGAACGACGGGGTGGAATACTGAGACCTCTAGAGCTGTCACCTAGAGAGGCTACCAACCAGATCTGCGTGGCTAAGATGGCACGCTATACTAGTGTTCAAGTGAGAACTTGAACACTAAAGCTCTTCCTTGATCAAGGGGTGAGAACTAACTTAATCTTAGATAAAAAGCCTAAGACAAGCTTATAGCTCCGGCAAGTCTAACATGATTCAGATAACTTAAGAACAACACAAACCTAAGCCTTGGATCTAGTGTGCAATAAAGGTACACCACACTAGGCAAGCGTTAAGAAGTAAAGTAAAGTATAACAGAAGATAGAACAATGAAATATATTATACTGGAGTAACAAGAGTAGAAAGATAGAAAGATTCAGATGCGAGAGTTATAGCTCTTGCCATGCCCATTGTCGCTGCTATTAAAACAGCCATGCAGCACAGCCTTACGCTCGCGTTCTACATTGATCTAGAAGGGTTATGGGTGATCCCTTTGGCCAAAGTATTCCTTATATATCAATGCACAATACCACAAATTGGTGCAGCATTTGGTTCTGGTCTGGACCAATTTCGCCAATGGTTTTGTTCTTATTATCCGGCTGTCTGGCAGATTTCAGCACACACCTGTTAGCAAACGGTGCATTTTCTGTTGATCCGGCAGTCCTCATGAACTATCCTCTTGTCATAAACATGTTCACATGTGTGTCCAACATGATCCCAGGAGATCAATCTCAAATTTCCTTATAGTGACCAGAACACAAACAATCCATTGACATCTCCACAGACAACCGTCCCGCTAGCTAGTCCGTTGTCCTTAGAAAGTTTCAGTGAGTCTACCCACTCCCGGTCATAGCATGTTTTACTTGAGAAGTTTAACCTCATTACCAAGGTCTTGCTGCGAGTCTTTGTCCCTTAACCCATGATCTGCTTCTAACACTCATCGGCCATTCGACAAACATGAAACTCATCGCAAACTCTAATCACGATGTTTCCCATACACCACCTAATCCTTTTGTTTCTACCTTCGTATCCTTCATCATGAGTCTATTCTTTTCTAACCATATTTATCTTCCTGTTAATCGTTTTGCTCCAGTTGTTGCGCTCCCATGTTAGTAGTAACGACTGGCGTTCTTTTAATTTATCTTCCTTATCAAATTATTTGTTTGTATGGTGTATTGTTCTTAGTTTCCCTTTGTTTGTTGTTACAGTTGTTTGCGCTGAGGCTCGATGTGTGTGAGGAGCAGCGAGAGTACCTTTGAGGAAGGCAAGTATAACATGAACAACACCTAATAACCTTTAATCATTGCATCTTGCATGTGTTAATCTTGTATGCCCATAAGGACTATATCATAGCTACATTTTTTTTGAGAAATACCTTTGGGATGCATGTTGGTTAAGTTTTGCTAGTTGCTGCGTGAACACATGTTACTTTTGATAATAATCTTGTTAATGGATCTATGCAATTTATCTCGGAGCGTGACCTTCTGTGCTGTGTGCTTGAGTGGTTCATGTCTCTTTAAAAATGGCTTTTTAGCAACTTGGTTTAGGGGGCATGAGCATGTGCTTAGTGGTTTGCTCATAGCCGCTCTCCGTAAGGACCGGTTCGCAAAGCGACAACCTGGGACAACCATGCTACCATAAGACTGGTATGGGACGGTCTTAGCTGATTAATTAGATCGTTTTGGTTTGGAGTAACTTACCTATGGGGCAAGAGGGGGAGTAAGCTTTTGTGGTCGCTGCACTACCTTAGGTTGAGTGTGCTGTGTGCTTCTCCCTTTGTGAGGCGGACACCACAATTGCGGCGCTTAATTCCTTGCGGTTACTTTTCACCAACGTGATCTTTGTAAAGGCTTCGTAGTGTTGCTTGCTAGTCATCTCATCTCAGGCAATGTGATGAACTCCTAGCGTAGCACACGGCTTGTGGGTAAAGAAGTACAACCTCTCGAGAGTGTAAAACTGACATGTCAGCCGTGCTCATGGTTATGAGTGGCCCAGATCCTTTATGCAGATTAGTGGTTCCTGGTTGGTTGGGGAGGTGGATCTTATGTTAATAATATTGACTAATGTTCATATGCAATATCTTGGGTTTAATGGTTTATCTACTCTCTTGCAGTAATTAGTTGTTTAATAAAACTTGACCCACTAAAAGCTCATGCTTTGTGTCAGCCAACCTTAGAACCTCATGGTTCATGTTATGCTTGTTGAGTACGAGTTGAAGTACTCACGCTTGTTCCTTTACTTTTATCCTTGTTGGGGGGAAAATTCCAACCGCTGCTCAGAAGATGAAGGCCTAAAGGAGTACAATTGAAGGTTCATGGAGTTCTAGGCGAGCGACCCCCAGTTGGCTTCCCTGTGGACGGCTCAGAGTTTTAGTTATGCTTCCGCTACTCTGTGTTAAAGACTTGATGTCTTTATGTAATTTTTGTTTAAACTATATGTAATAAAGCATTGTCTGTGATATCACTACTAATTGTCTCTATATGTGTGAGATTAGATCCTGGCACACATATGGGTTTGCTCTGGTTTTGTCCATTGAAACCAGGGTGTGACATAGGACGAGTGATGCTGCTGGATGGGTACTGCTGCTTGGTCGGACAGGTACTGCTGCTGCACATAGAAAGAGATAGGGACAAGAGACGGGGACACCTTACTCTGAGGGGTACAAGCACGAGGAGGTTTACTCATAATGGTCTACCATTCCCCCCAAGCTTCAATGAAACTAGGGGTTTTGGTAGTAGTAGTTGTAGAAGTTCTGAGCATTGAGGAAGCCGGCTCCAACTTGCTCGTTCAGGTTCTGGAGCATTTCCGTGTTGGTTTGGAGCCGTTGACCCATCGCTTCCGTGCGCTGGTAGATGTCACCTACCTGCTGATGCAGCCTCTGATCGTACTGGCCCAAGTTCATCCCCCCCCCATTGTGGAGTTGATGTCGGCCATGTCAGGTGTGTGGTACTGGGCTGAAGCAGAGTGACCTAGGTCCCTGCTGAGCTCACGTGACGCACTATCGCCTCCGTAGTATTGTGTACTATGGGAAGGCTGGTAGGAACTCTAGCCACCGGTACTGGAGAAGTACCAAGATGGCTTAGATGGCGTGGAAGCATGGACGGGTTCCTCAGTATCCTCTCCTTGGGCTGTGGTGTAACTCCTCCGCTCGCCGTCGCTAGGCTCTGGTCATGACACCGCCGATGCTTTGGCGTGGTGCCTCCACATCTAGCTGCATGGTTAGGCTTCTAACGGTGTACATGTCGAATTGCAGTGCTGGAAGTGGCAGCTCAAGACTGTGCCCGAACCATGTCATGATCATTCTCCCATTTGCGGCGTCTCGCCTCATAAAATGTGCCTCGACAAAGTGCTGTTCCCCTACATAGTGTGATGTGTCGTCGAGAAGGTAGTCAAGTTGGGCATTCTCTAGGAGGCCCAAGTTGGCTGCTATCCTGGTGACAAAGGAAGTGATGCTTATAGGGGTGTTGGTCGCTCTCATGCCCATCCAATGGTGGACAATGTCGAGGACCGAAGCATAGCGCTTCTTTTTGACCATGGCATAGAGGCACTTGAGGTCTTCGTTGGGTGCACAACGAACCTCGCCTCTCGGGAAGGCGATGAGCGAGACCCAGTGAGCTAAGAGTCTCAGAGTGGGATTGTGAATTTTGGTGGTGCTGTGTTTCCCCTTTCCATACTCTCCACATATTTCCACCCAAAAATTTCTCATGTCATACCTAGCTGGGTCACTCAACGAACAGTTGGAGTGGAAGCCCAGGAGGTCGGCAAACTGCCTCGGGGAGACAGAGAATTCAGTATTGAACAGGCGGAAATTTATGAACGTACTTGCTGTACGCTTCTCCATGCAGAGAGTCATCAGGAATTCTTGTGTGAGAAGGATAGATCCTTCCTCTGTAATGTTAGCGAAATCCAACCAACTCACATAATCGAAAGCTTTAATGAATGGGTCCAACATACCTATTTCGACGAGAAAGAAGGCGTCGAAGCACTTTGTCCTCCCAAAGACCTTGGTGGTAAGAGCTTGTAACATGTGAGCTTCCTCATCGCCTTGGATAACGGATTTTGCCTCTTAGCGGTTCCCTTCTCTAGAGGCTATAGCGGGCTACAGCTTCCGCTAACCTCGTTTAGCGGTTTGTAAAAATGCTTTTCATAAATGAGCAAAACATGTAAAAAGATATAAAATCTAGACCATTTCATAGATAGAATTATATCAAGACATTCATGCCCTCATTACACCATCATTAAAAAAACGATTAGTGGACAAAGTGAAAAACATAGTAGTCTATGCGACACGAAATTAGAGAAAGACCAACTACATTTCGGCCCAACACTAAACTTGACGCTTAGCAGAGCTAAACGGATCTGATTTAGCTGTTTTAGCTGGCTAATAGCGGCTATTAGCGTCTCGGTAAACTTAGCGCTAAATGGTGTTTAGCTTAGCCCCAGCTTCCTCCAGAGGTAAAATCCGGCTATAGCAGAGGCTATAGCGGGCTATTTAGAACTATGTGTCCTGCAGGTTTCTTAGTTGGCGCTGCTGTTGTTGTTGCGAAGAAACTCCTTCATCTTGCTCCTGGTGGCTGCGTGTACCGCTGAACGGACATCCTGTCGGATGCTGCTGGAGTCCTGGAGCTTCCACTTTGTGAACGAGAGCGTGAGCGCTCGTCCGACGAAGACGGGAACTTCAGGTGTAGTCCCTTCCCTGTGTTGCTCAGGGCCTTCTTTGCTTTCCTGAAGAAAGACGACATCCTGCAAAAATAGACAATAGGCTACACAAGGGACAAGCAGTCACAAAAGATTAGCGTTAGCGGTTAGTCGTCCAGAAGTCAGTCGTCCAGAAGTTAGTCGTCCTTGCGGGGCAAAGCCTCCACAAAATGTCCAAAAACCGAGGGTGTAGCACTTATTTTGTTGGGCAGAATTTTGACTAAGTGCTGAAATTAACACTAAGTGCCTAACTAGTGCTTAAGAGAATGATTAGGGGGAGAAAAGGAGTTTTGCTCGCGTTACTGAGCGGTGCAAGGAGCAAGGGGGCATGCAAGCAGGAGGCAGCACCAGGCCGGGCGGCACAGGCAGGGGGCCAAGCGGCCTAGGGGCTATGCCCCTTAGCTTGGTTGGTGCGCTGTGCAGCGATGGAATGCCAGCGGTGGAGAGGCTCTGGGCGACGTCGGCAGCAGGAGGCCGGGCGGCCTAGGCAGGGGGCCGGGCGGCCTAGTGGCTCAGCCACCGGTGTCGTGCGCGCGCAGAAGGGGAGCAAAGGGGGCCGGCCGGCCCCTGGTGGGGCCAGGCGGCTCCAACGAGATTTTTTTTTCGCAAAATATATTTGACTAAATGTGAACTTAAAACAAAAATTTGATGAAATTTAAACATGCAATGGTGAAAATTCAAAGTAGGTGCATGAAAGATAAAATAACGCGGGAAATTAAATATGCAGTCGAGGGTAATGCCAGTTTAGCTCCTGGCGAGGGCAAGTCATACCATTGATTCAGTGTCACCGCTTGACGGAGACTTAGCGGCCGTCTGGGCTGCAACTTTTGCTCGCCAAACCTTCTTGGTTGCCACAGCCTTTTGTTTCTGAGTTTTGATCTTCTTTTCTGGCTTTGGCTTTGGCGTCTTAGTTTCCTTCTTCTGCCATTCTTGAGATGTGTTCGTTGCCTTGGCGGTGACCTTTGTTTCAGGAGCTTTGCCTCTTGATTCCTTTGTCGGTGGCTGGGCCAGTGAGGCACATCTTAGTGACTCGGCTCTGCGATCGGCTTTGAGCTTGCGGTCTTCTCCATCGCACAGGAGCTTTTTCATGGCTACGAGGAGGGAGTCCATCTTCGGCTTCCTTGGCGAAAGCTCGATATTCTCTCTTGGTGTTTCTCGGGGTGCCTGACACTTAAATTTGAAAGTTTTTACCTGTCGGCACTGTTCGACCTTTGGTTTGAAGGCAAACGTCTCCCGTCTGCCATTGATGTTGAGGTGGACTTCTCCAGCTCCAATATCAATGTTGGCCTCAGCGGTGCTTAGGAATTGTCGCCCAAGGATGAGCGGCGTCTTCGTGTCTACCTCCATGTGTAGCACCACGAAATCCACCGGGACGATGAAGTTCAGGATTTTCACCGGGACATCTTCGGCGATCCCGACGGGGTAGCGAATCAATTGATGTGCTAGCTGTAGGCACATAACAGTAGGGGCAAGTGTAGCAAGCGTAAGTTTATCAAAGACTACCTTTGGCATGACGCTGACACTTGCTCCTAGATCACAGAGAGCTTGATCGATTGAGCATGATATGGAGGGGTTCCCAGGATCCTTCTTCTTTTTAGGCGGCTGGTTGAGTATAGCAGCGCTACACTCCTCCGTGAGGTGCACAACTTCGGTTGATGGCAGTGGCTTTTTGTTGTTGAGGATGTCCTTTAGGTACTTAGCATATGTAGGCACCTGCATTGCATCTAGCAATGGAATATTGATATATAGCTTCTTGATTACCTCATCGAATTTGCCGAACTGATCATCGACCGAGGCCTTCTTCTGCCTTTGAGGAAAAGGGAGCACTGTGCTGTCATAAAACTCATGCGGAGCTGACTTTAGTGCTTCCTTCACCGGTAGTGGTTCACGATCCACCTCATCTTCCTCCTTTGGTGCGGCCTGCTTTCTCTGTTCTTTTCCTGCAGCTCTAGGATGTGGGGGGTCTTGTGTAGACCTTCCACCCCTAGTGGTTACAGCATTTATATGTTCCTTCGGGGGTGACTCAGACTGTCCCGGAAGCTTCCCCGAAGTAGGACTAGGTAGAATGGCGGCAAGCTGAGCTATCTGGGTTTCCAACATCAAGTTCCTTAAAACCTCAGTGCCCCTGCTCGCACGAGAGTGCTCGGTGTGCCCAGCGACGCCCGCGCACAGAACACGTGGCTCTGGCTACTTTGCAAAAAGGCTCTTCGGTTCTCAGAAAATAAACCCGCAGTCCATTCCATCCACACGCACTTTTGCGGGGAACCCCTCGTCCAACGTCCAGGCTCGAACGGCCGAACCCAAACCCTAGCCGTCCCACTCATTCCGTTCTTCGCCCTTTCCCTCCTCCCCCATCTCTCCGTCGCCACCCCGTTGCCGCTCGTGGCACGCGCGGTGAGGTCCTCTGCCGCGCCGCCTGCGGTCCCCCCTTTCCCTCGCCGACCGCCGCCGCCGCCGAGCCGTCCGGGGCCCGCACGACCTTGGCGCCCAGAGGAGGCGTCGCGGTGCCGCCCGCGCCGCCAGCTCGACGCCACCGGGGATGTGCGCCAGCACCTGCAAACTGGGGCCCCACTGTCGCCGCGCCGCCCTCCTTTCCTTCCATCGCCGTTTGTGGATCGGGTCCGCCCGTGCCGGTCCTCGGCGTTGGGGAAGACGCGAGGCTAGGCGGAGAGGAAGAGCTCTTCATTCCCGTTCTTAGTCATGGGGTCGGTCGGGTGGTGGCCGGCAACGGCCGCGCGGGCGCCGATCTAGGGGCAGAGAGCCTGGATTTGGCGGTGGGAGAGCTGATCCAGTGCAAAAGAATAGGGGTTTACTTCTGCTGGCTTTCTTGCCAATGTTCTTCACTGCTGCTGCTCCTTTCCTCTTCAGAACACCCAGTTCTTGGATGAGCCGGCGGAAGCAAGCGGTATCGGACTTCTGCCTTCTACGAACGATGGGTGCTCCGCTTGCTTTCCGTGGCCTGTTGCCTTCTGTTTGCACGTTGGTTGGTGGCATGTGCGTCCATGGTTACCTGTAATCTTTCGTTAAGTTGTTCTCCTTCCGCCTGCCTGTCGTATCTTGTGCCTTGTTATTTACTCTGGGAGACCAGAGCCCGTGTATTGGTTGGCAACCGTTGTTCCCATGCCAAGACGAATAGAACTAACTAATGTCTTTCATGTGTTTCCAGTGGAAACCCAGACCTTCACACCGACGACGGGGCCTCAGCACCGCCGACAAGACCGGGTGAGTGCTCTTTTTCCTGCTTGTGGTGATGCTTTCCCTTCTGATTATGTCCATGTGGCCGATGTGTTGTTATGGTATTTTCTGTGTGCTTAATCCTGCATTTCTAGCAGAGTTGCTGGTGCTGTGTACTGTGTTATCATAGAAATGGCTGCGAACTGACCATGCTTTATTTCTCTTATTTTCCTTGTTTGCTTTTGGTTCTTTCTATGAAGCAGAGCTTTGCCTCTTTGGCTCCTCAGCTCAGAGATGGTGTACGTGAGAGAGGTTTCATCTCCCCAATTGTCAACTTTTATTCACAATTGATAGTGCATTTTTTAGTAAGTTTCATTTAAGTTTGCATGGTTTAACATAGGACAAGACTAAACTAGCCTATATTTTGTTACGGAGGGAGTAACTATAAGGTTGAAACTTTTATTTGAAATTTGCATTGCTTTTAACACATATATAGTTTGCGATAGACACCTAATAATATTAATAGTCTCACTTGAAGATTGGTAGCTCACTACTTATTGAGAGAGAAGAATATTGTTGTATACTGACTGCTCCTGCTTGACAATGCGAAGTCTTTGGTATGATTGCCAGCTCTGGACTCTTGCGTGTTATAATTGATTTGGAAATTATTTTGTTTTGAATCCATTGAAGTCCTAAATATCTGCACTAGCTGAAATAGCTGCTGACTATATGAGGTACAGTTCCTTGCTATTAGTGTAAAGGTTATTGTTTTATATTGTGACTAAATGCATTGTTATAGCTTCTTGGTCTAAGATTATGATAATTTTTTTTGATATCTACACATTTGATACGGCATTAAAGAGTCGTGGCTGTATTCCAATAGGCACTTGCAGTTCTTTGTTGCTAACCAAAAAAGTTCATTGAGCTGACAATCGTGACCTTTCTAATGTAGGCGAGAAGAGCATGGGTGCAAATACCGCAAGGTATTGATCAATAGCAACCAGCGACCGATCTATGAGAGCCTAAGAAGTGATTCTGATTTCTGATGTCTGTCAAGTTGTAACACATGTCGAAATAATTTTCATTTCTCGAACAAAACCTGGAGAAACCTGTTTGAAGCCAACATGCGTTCTTGACAAGAAAAATGAGTTGTATGTATATAACCATTCTGCTATAGAAACGTTGTACATTTTACTAGACATGGCAATAAAAACATTCTTTCTTAATAATTGTGCATCTCATGATGCTATTGACAATCATGTTTCTACTATTTTCGAATATGATGTTTTTTTCTAGTTTTGTTAAAGCTCAGTTGGTTCTTCATGGCACTATTCAGAGTTTCCAATTGATGTGACAAAGATTCAATAACTCTATCATTCATATGGAACTTCTTACTAATGCTATCGTTCACAGCTTTTTGATCGAAAGGATTTTTATTAAACTGCTAAGAACTGCCAGAAGACATACCTTAACCAGCGAAAGGTACGTTGGGTCGTGAGTTCCAACCTGGTAGAGGACGAGGCCCGTTGCTAAAGCCATTGTTGTTGATGAAGTTGACGTCCTCCGATCCATTTTCGGGGCAGTTGTTCCCCGTGTGGCCGGTATTCCCACAATGCTCGCAAGTCATGCGAGAATCCTATGCCTGGACCGACTGTTGGTGTCTCTTAGCCTTAAAAAATTTTACTCCGCAAGCGCATGAAGACCGCTGTAGCTTTTCACCCAAAGTATTCCGAGTATCGTATTTTTATCCACAGGGAAGCGGCAGGCGATAGAGTATAATTGAATAAACTCAAATCGACTGAACCGTACTTATATAAATATACCAGGTAGTCACTAGACAGGGGTAAGTCTAGTAAACGGATAGGTGTATGGTGGAAAGAAGTAATTGAAACTACCTAAGATACACGTAGAAATGTATAGTTGCCTGGGAGGACAACGAGTGAGATAAAGTTCCCAAACTCTACTCTATTCGGCTGCAAAACTATGTCGTGGTTAACTAATAAACTCAAGTAGCAAGTCAGGGTCTTGCGTCGAGCGAAATTCCGGCGCCTCGAGGGGTCAGGGGGTAGATAGTAGACCACCGAAGGAGACCCGGCTAACGCCTACGGGCCTACCGAACGAACGGGCCTGGACTACACATGCACACCACACGCTGTCACCAAGTGGGGCTACCAAGCAAATCTGCGTGGATAGGCTGGGACGCTATAAACGTACTCAAGCAAAGCTTGAGTAACAATAGATCGTCCTTGATCAGAGGAGAGGACCTAACCAGAGCCTAGCGTACAGGTTGGATTATAGAACCGGCAAGAATAACGGGACTTGACTAACTAAGATAACCACAAGTCTAAGCCTAGCAAGTATGCAAAATAAAGTGTACACCACACGTGCAAGAGATAGAAATAAAGTAAAATATAACTGAATTATATTGAAGATATGAGTACGAAAGATACAAGAGCTTTTGCCACAGACTCAGAAGAATCTCCGAGAACTTCGAGGCAAAGCTCGACTCATTCTAACTCCTAGGACTATCCTAACTACTAAGATGTGGAAAATGACACTCTCTAAGGTAGAATATGGCTCTCAACTTCTCCACACCTTTACAAATGAGCTCTACAGGTCTATTTATAGTCCCATATGAGAGAGGGGTATTTGTAGGAGGCTTAGGTCGGTGGGAGGCTGAGGTCGGCGGTTGGCCGACCTAGGGGGGAGGTCGGTCGACCTAGCCTGAGGTCGGGCGACCACCCAATCCACCGCCTTTGCACTCCAACGGCTTGGTCTTGCGTCCCCATGGCGGTTGGCGGTTACGACGGTTGTTGCAGTGTAAAATGCCTCCGAGGGTAGGTCGGCCAACCTGCATTGGCCTCTTTGCTCTTTCCTTGGATTGTTGACGTTGTGGATCCGTAACTTGGTGCATTTTCGGCCTTTGGATACATTGGATGCTTGGTCTTGCGGTTGGATTTGAGTGCACTTGTATTTTCTTCATGATATGGATTGATGAGGTGGCACATGGCTGACTTGGGAGGTTGGGCGACCTGGCCAGGGGCGGCCGACCCTGTCAGTGGGTCGGGCGGCTAGCCCCCTGGCCGGCCGACCTGGCTGAGTCAGGCTCGGACCTGGCCCTGGTTGGCCGACCATGGAGTGGGTCGGCCGACTTGGCCACTTTGGCCAGTGGTTTCCATCTTTTGATCATTGACATGTTTTCAGCTATTTTATGTGCATTTTGGTACCTGCGTCCAAATATTCATACAAAACTTGTGGAACTCGTTAGTAGAGGGGTTAGTCCGTATTTATTCACTTGCATTGCTCCATTTGGTTGGTAATTGATGGTAGATATTGTGAGATTACGACCGTCAACACCCCCCAAGCTTAAACTTTTGCTCGTCCTCGAGCAAAGCTAAGACTGAAAGTGGATCAGGAGTTGCTACAATATCGAAGATGAAGATAAATTCTTATACATGACTCAATAATCATGCTTTTGTTTCGAGGAGTAAAATAATTGAAGCTCACCTTATGTACTACCTGTAGTGCATATTTTTCCTTACCTGCCTTGGGCGGTTGAGAGATGGAACGACCATTGTACATGAGTTCTTCTAACTTGCTCTTTTTGGATATCTTTCTCAGGAGTTTTCAAGATTTTCAAAATAAAAGTAGCTTCTCCAAGGTGCTCTCAGGCACTCAAATGTGCATCCTTACCAAGGGCCAAGATTCGGGCAACACTTTCCTACAATAAGGCCTTTGTGGAGCTTTGGGTAGGAAGAAAGTAGCACACTTAGGATATTTATTTTACTAAGCCAAAGATTGGACCAAAGAGTGTACTCTATCACTTCTTCTATTGATCATTGAAGTATGAATGGTAGTACTGTATGCCTCCTTCTCTTGGTATTCATCCTTTGTAGCCTTTCGTTGATTTGGAGTGGATACGGAGCTTTTATTCATTTTTGCCATGCTTGAACTTGCATACTTTTCATTTTGCCGTGCTTTTGCCCGCATTTTTTTTCTTTTTGCCATGCTTTTGCATGCTTTTCTTTTTGGGCTGCATACCCTTACTCTTTGAGATTTGAAGGCTAGGGATTATGAGAAGTATTTGGAAACATTTTGGTGGATGCAAAGTCCGAAATGGATCACTTGCATTTTTGCTTTTGTACTCCAGCTATCAACACAACGTGATATTTCTACTCAAAGAGACTCAAAATTTGACAAAGCTCAAAATATCACTAAGTAGCTCTTTGTAACAATTTCAACTAATTGAAGCATTTTTGGCTCTGGTAGGTATTTTTGACAAGGGGAGCTATATTTTGTTATTTTCAAAATAAAAACCTGAGATTTTCATCTTACTAAGAGTATGAAAGAATTATCCCATATTCAAGTCATATCATTCATCTCACAACAACTTAGACTTGTTATCACAAATGGCAACCACAAGATAGAACCTTGGTTTACTTCTTTTATTCACAAACTCAAAACTAAGCTAAGCATAAGTCATATGCAAGAATTAAATCATTCACTTGATAGAGTAACTATTCATCATTTTCAAAATGAAGCTAACATGTAAACATATCATTAAGGCATAGGAGTTTATTTATTTTATTTTATTTTTTATATACTGAATTAAACAAACTGAATTAAGAAAACTAAATTAAACGAACTAGATTGAGCAAACAAACTAATAAACTCTCAAAGCAGTGATACAAAGGTGGTGCAGGAATCAGGGGACTGTCATACATACCCAGCTGTCGATTCGGGTTCCCCCCAAGCTTCAACGAAGCTACTCGGGGTAGTACCCGTAGTACTGGAAGAATCGCTGGGACTCATCAAAGGTGCGCTGAGCCGTCACTTATATTTTGAGGAGGCGGTTGTACTGTTCGTCCTGGGTCTGCTGGATGACCTGAGTGCGCTCATCTACTTGGTTAAGCTGCTGGGCCATCCTAGCTATGCGCTGGTCCTGAATGGTCACGGACCCAAAGATGGCACTCAACAGGTCTCCAGCAAAGCGTGCAGAGGCAGGCGGTCCTGCCTCGTATCGTGCTGACCCATACCCATAGAAGGTTCCTCCTCCTTGCTGCTGAGAGAATGCAGCGCTCGGCTCGTGTCCTCATTGTGTTCCAAATCCTCCGTGGGGCTGCCACGTCGGGTCTGTTCCCTGGGTGTGCTAGGACGTGCCAGTCGCGCTATGGAACTAGGTAGGTCCCGTCTCGGCGGTTTGCGCGTCCTGTGCTTGCTTCTGTAAGCGCTCTTGGGCTGCCCTCTTCTGTGCCCTGGTCATGACTCTCGCTACACTATGTCTGGGCTCCTCTAAAGGCTCTTCCTCTGGGACGCTCTCTAATGGCATAGAGTGTGTGTCCACGTGGTAGATTTTGAACTGCGGTGCTGGTAAAGGCACTTCAAAGTTGTACCCCTTATAGATCATGACATAGGTGTCCATGCTGGTAATGGCTCTCGGTGACTAGGTTGGGTGTGTTAGGGGGTAAGAATGCCACCTGGGCATTAGCTAAGACCCCTAGCTCGGATGCAATCCTCGTCACGAATAACGTGATTGATATGGAATTTTCATCCCAAACTAGTTTCATCCAGTGGTAGAGCATGGCAGTGACAGGTGCATATTTCTGCTTACGCTACATGGCATAGAGGAGTTTTAAGTCCTCTATGATCACACAACGTGTGTCATCGCGGGGCAGGACTACGGTAGTAATCCAGTGGGCCATGAACCGCATGGTGGGGTGCTTAATGTTTGTGATGCTTTTCTTCCCCTTATAGTCCGGCCCGGCTAGTTCTTTCCAGAACTTTGCTGCATTGAAGCCTACGGGTTCGGCTGCTATGGAGCAGCGGGGTGAGAACCCGAGAGCATTACTGAACTGACAGAGTGTCAGTTCATGCTCAGAGTTAAAAGAGTTTGAAATGAACCGTCATGCCGGACTCCAGTGATACTACTCGGAGGGTCATGAGAAACTCCTTGGTGAGGAGGACTATGCCTCCCTCGCTAATATTTGCAAAATTTTCCCAGCCTACCACACTGAAAATTTCATCGAATTCATCATCCATACCTATGCTTGTCATGAGTACCTCATCGAAGCACTTGGTGAGGGTGATAGGCTTGGTGTGGAGTTGCCTCAGCAGGTCGGCCTCGTCTTGGTTGTGTGTTTGGATTTGAGAATCTAGCAGCAGTATGGGCCCGGTGATGGAGGACGAAGCTTCTTCTCCTCCCGGCCCAGCACTTGATGAGCCTCTGTCGGACACCGTCCGCAAGTTCTGTGAGCTGGAGGACGTCGAAAACCGTATGTGCTGTCCCACCTTGCTGATGGCACTTCTAGCCCTCTTGAATGCACGCTTCATCCTGCACAAAAAAGTGACCACAAAAACTACGAGACGACAAAATAAAATTAGTGTTAGTTGTTAGTCGTCCTTGCGGGGCGTGACACCACCACAACTCGTTCGTGGTCTTGCCGAAGAGAGGGGCTAGTAGCTAAATTATTTTGCTCAACTAGATTTTATTCGGACATTACTTAGCTAAGCAAAGAGCTGAATTAATACTAAGCAAAGAGATTAAGAGAGGGAGAAGGGAGCTGCTTGGTGCATTGGAGATGGAGGTGAGGGTTGCTATTTATAGCTGAATGGGGCAGGAGGGAGGTCGGCCGGTCGGAGCTAGAGGTCGGCCGGCCTCGGCTGCTGGTCGGCCGGCCCTGGCGAGGTGGTCGGGTGACCTTGCGTGAAAGTGCAGCAAAGGGAGGAGGCAAGCAGGTTGGCCGGCCATGGCCTTGGGTCGGCCGGCCTGCTGCTGGTGGCCTTGTGAGCTCATCTTGGTTGGAAGCAAAGGGTAAAGGAGAAAGAGAAAAGAGAAAAGAAAGAGGGAGAAGGAGTGAGAGAGGGGAGCAGGCTGGTTGGGCGACCGCATCGACGGGGTCGGCCGGCCTCGGCCTGCCTGCCTTGCCCCTTTGGCAAGTGGTGGTCGACCGGCACCTATTTTTTTTTTTTCAAAAATGGGAGGTATAAACAAAATGCAATGAAAGATAAAATTATGCATTGCTAAAATTTAAATATGCAGTGGAGCGTTTAAATTAAAATTGGCAGGAAATAAATATGCCATCGAATGATAACGCCAGGTTTACCTCTTGGCGGGAGCAAACCATTTACCGCCCTTCGGGATGTCGCGTGAGCATACGTACGGGGAGGTAATTAAGCAGTACCTTTGCGAGCCACTTGGAATTTGTCGTGGATGGGTCCTAGGCGCGCTTGTCGTCAACATGCCCCATAGTATTTGTCCTGGTGCCTCCATGGGTATGCTGATTTTTGTTGCACCCTTCGTTGATGGGTCTTGTAAAACCATTGGTGTCGACCTTCTTAACAGGAGCTTTGCCTCCTGTTTCCTGGTTCTTGCGGTTAGCCTTCAGGGCTTTCGCCTTCTTCCATTCGTCTTCTTCCCGTTGTCGGATGGCAGCCTCTGTGGCTAACTTCCGTTTCATGAATGCTACGAGACTGTCCATCTTTTTCCCGGAAGCGTCGTAGACTGGCGGCTTCGGCACATACTTTTGGCACTTGAAGATCTTCACTTGGCTACATTGCTCCACTTTTGGTTTGAAGGAGAATGTCTCCCTCATTCCATTGATGTTGAGGTGGACTTCTCCGGCTCCAACATCTATGCTTGCTTCCGCGGTGCTCAGAAACGGCCGCCCAAGAATGTGCGGTGTCTTGGCATCAATCTCCATGTCCAATACCATAAAATCCACGGGAATGAGGAAGTTTCGGATTTTCACCGGGACATCCACGGCGATTCCCACGGGGTGTCGGATAGATTGGTCCGCGAGTTGCAGGCACATACTTGTGGGGATGAGTGCCGCGTGATTGAGTTTATCGAAGGCAATTTTAGGCATGATACTGACGCTTGCTTCGAGATCACATAAGGCTTGATTGAAGAGTTGGTTCCCGATTGAGCATGGAATGGTAGGACTGCCAGGGTCCTTCTGCTTCTGTGGAGGTTGGTTGAGTATAGCTGAGCTACCCTCCTCGGTCATATGCACAATTTCCGTTGATGGCAGTGATTTCTTATTGTTGAGTATATCTTTTAAGTACTTTGCATATGTCGGTACCTCCATAGCATCTAGCATGGGTATATTGACATATAATTTTTTAATGACCTCAACAAACTTACTATATTGTTCATCGGCAGCAAAACTCGTGGAAGAGTTTTCGGTGGTGCCTTCTCCTTTGCGGCAACAGTGCTGGTCTCTGGATCATCATTCTCCTCCATTTCGGTGGTCTTCTCCTGCTCCTTGCCTGTATGGTTAGTGTGTGACGCACCACTAGGATGTGGAGGGTCCTGAGTGGACTTACCACCCCTAGTGGTGACGGCATTGATGTGCTCTTTGCGAGGAGGTTCCGGTTATCCCGAAAGCTTTTCCGCATTAGCATTAGGCAAATAGGCAGCCAACTGAGCTATTTGTGTTTCTAACATTTTATTGAAACTCAGTTGATTTTTCATATCACTGTTAAAGGTTTCCATTTGTAAAGAAATAGACTCAAAAAGTCTATCATTTGCATGAAACTTTTTACTAATGCTATCATACACAACTTTTGGATCAAAAGAGCTAGGCTTATTGAACTGCTGTGAATTACCAAAGGAGTTACCTTGTCCCAAGAATGGCATATAGGGCGTGAATTTCAGCCTGGTTGGGGACGATTCCCGTTGTTGAAGTTGCTAGAATTACCGATGAAGTTGGCGTCTTCCGGTCGCGTTTGAGGGCAGCTGCTCCCTGAATGCCCCGTGTTCCCGCAGACTTCACTAGTCATGCGGGTGTCGAGGGCCTGGACTGATGCGGTCTCAGGATTGTCTTCTAGCTTCTTTAAAAGCAAGTCCATCTTAGTGGCCAGCATGTCCGTGCTGTCGATGTGATGGACTCCATAGGATCGTGTGTGTGACCTTTCTTCTTTCTATCCTTGATTAGTGGTGATCTTCTCAATCAGATTTTTGGCCGCTCTCACACTTTGGGATAGGAAAGATCCTCCAGCGGCTGCATCCAGGTGCTCTTGAGCAGTACGGTTTAACCCGTGAAAGAAACTCTGAATGATCAGCTATTCTTCCATGCCATGGTGGGGTCTGGCTGCTATATATTCCTGTAATCTTTCCCAGGCCTCCACCACCGCTTCATCCGCGAGCTGTTGAAAGCTTGAGATCTTGTTCCTCAACGCGTTGGTCTTTCCCAGAGGGAAGTACTTGATGAGGAATGCGTTTGAGCACGCATCCCACGTTGTCAGTGTTGCGCGGTTGAGGTAGAACCATTGCTTCGCCTTTTCGACAAGTGAAAATGGGAAGAGGCGTAACTTGACAGCATCGGCGGACGCACCTTTCATGGTAAATGTACTGCAGATTTCCAGGAATTGCTGCATGTGATTGTTGGCGTCCTTCGTTGCTAATTCGCAGAAGGGAATGGCTTGAACCATGTGAATGACTCCCGGCTTGAGTTCGAAGTTCTCCCCTGCGTTGACGGTCGTCCCATAGGGACATTGCTGCTGGATGGGATGGAGAACTCACGGATGGTCTTCTCAGGAGCTGCGGCCATGTTGTCAGTGTTCAACGAACTACTTGATGAGTTGGTGTTTGAGGAACTACTTGACGTGGCTGTTTCAAGGTTCAATTCCCTTGGAACAGGTCTCTGCCTGTGAATTGTCTTGGGACGGATCCTCCTAAGCAGAGCCTCTAGGTTATTGTGGAAATTTTCCGGCAGGTCGAAACCGGTCATACAACTCTCTGTTGCAACCACAACATAAACAACAGAGACAAGTGAGCCTGATAACGACTAGTTGGTATTTTTTATAGAAGACACGGGGTTCGAAAAGAGATTATCAACTATATCTCTGCCTATTGTTTCCCCGGCAACGGCGCCAGAAAACCTTGTTGGCGTCTCTTAGCCTTAAAAGATTTTACTCCGCAAGCGCATGGAGACCGCTGTAGCTTTTCACCGAGAATATTCCGAGTATCGTATTGAATAAACTCAAATCGAACGAACCGTACTTATATAAATATACCAGCTAATCACTAGACAGGGGTAAGTCTGATAAACGGATAGGTGTATGGTGGAAAGAAGTAAATGAAACTACCTAAGATACACGTAGAAAGGTATAGTTGCCTGGGAGAACAACGAGTGAGATAAAGTTCCCAAACTCTACTCTATTCAGCTGCAAAGACTATGTCGTGGTTAACTAAGAAACTCAAGTAGCAAGTCAGGGTCTTGCGTCGAGCGAAATTTTGGCGCCTCGAGGGGTCAGGGGGTAAATAGTAGACCACTGAAGGAGACCCGGCTAACGCCTATGGGCCAATCGAACGAACGGGCCTGGTCTACACAGGCACACCATACGCTGTCACCGAATGGGGCTACCAAGCAAATCTGCGTGGATAGGCTGGGACGCTATAAACGTACTCAAGCAAAGCTTGAGTAATAATAGATCGTCCTTGATCAGAGGAGAGGACCTAACCAGAGCCTGGCGTACAGGTTGGATTATAGCACCGGCAAGAATAACGGTACTTGACTAACTAAGATAACCACAAGTCTAAGCCTAGCAAGTATGCAAAATAAAGGGTAAAGTAAAATATAACTGAATTATATTGAAGATATGAGTACGAAAGATACAAGAGATTTTACCGCAGGCTCAGAAGAATCTCCAAGAACTCCGAGGCAAAGCTCGACTCACTCTAATTCCCAGGACTATCCTAACTACTAAGATGTGGAAAATGACACTCTCTATGGTAGAATATGGCTCTCAACTTCTCCACACCTTTACAAATGAGCTCCACAGGCCTATTTATAGTCCCATATGAGAAGGGGGGTATTTGTAGGAGGCTTAGGTCGATGGAAGGCCGAGGTCGGTGGTCGGCCGACCTAGGGAGGAGGTCGGTCGACCTAGCTCGAGGTCGGGCGACCACCCGATCCACCGCCTTTGCACTCCAACGGCTTGATCTTGCGTCCCCATAGCGGTTGGCGGTTAGGACAGTTGTTGCACGTGTAAAATGCCTCCGACGGTAGGTCGACCGACCTTGTAGGAGGTCGGGCGACCACATGTCTACCCTGCATTGGCCTCTTTGCTCTTCCCTCGGATTGTTGACGTTGTGGATTCGTGACTTAGTGAATTTTCGGCCTTTGGATACATTGGATGCTTGGTCTTGCGGTTGGATTTGAGTGCACTTGTGTTTTCTTCATGATATGGATCCATGAGGTGGCACACGGCGGACTTGGGAGGTTGGGCAGCCTGACCAGGGGTCGGCCGACCCTGTCAGTGGGTCGGGCGGCCAGCCCCTTGGTCGGCCGACCTGGCTGAGTCAGGCTCGGACCTGGCCCTCCATGGTTGACTAACTTGGCCACTTTGGCCAATGGTTTCCATCTTTTGATCCTTGACATGTTTTTATCAATTTTGTGTGCATTTTGGTACCTGCATCCAAATATTCATACAAAACTTGTGGAACTCATTAGTAGAGGGTTGGTCCATATTTATTCACTTGCATTGCTCCATTTGGTTGGTAGTTGACGGTAGATATCGTGAGATTACGACCGTCAAAACCGGCACAGCTTCAGGAGCGCCCTCCAGCTTCTTTAGCAGGAGGTCCATTTTGGCGGCAAGCATGTTGGAGCCATCAATATGGTGGACTCCACGGGGCTTATTGTTCACCCTCTCCTCTCTCCATCCTTGGTTGCTTGCCATCTTCTCGATGAGAGTGCGGACAGCGGCAACGCTCAAGGACAAGAATGATCCTCCAGCGGCTGCATCGAGGTGTTCTTGCGCGGACCGGTGTAATCCGTGGAAGAAATTGTAGATTATCAACCACTGTTCCATACCATGGTGGGGGCAGCCGGCGATGTATACTTGTAGTCTCTCCCATGCCTCCGCCACGGACTCATCAGGGAGCTACTGAAAGCTCGAAATTCGGTTCCTCATTGAGCTGGTCTTCCCCAGAGGGAAGTAACTTTGCAAGGAAGGCATTGGAGCACGCCTCCTAGTTCGTCAAGTTGTTGCAGTTCAGGTAGAACCACTGTTTCTCCTTCCCTATCAGTGAGAATGGGAAGAGGCAAAGCCGAACAGCATCGGTGGTTGCACCCTTGATAGTCAAAGTGCTGCATATCTCCAGAAATTGCTGGAGATGGCTGTTTGCATCCTCCGACGCCAATCCACAGAATGGGCTAGCTTGGACCTGTAGGACCAAGACGTGCGACTAGAGGGGGGTGAATAGGAGAACTTAAAAACTCAAACGTACAAAACCCCCGGTGCAGACTGACAGCTACTACACACAACAAACGCTAGACACCGTCCACTGAAAGGAAACGTGTCTAGCAGCACTTGGTGTCGCCCACTGAATGGGTACACACCAAGCGAGTGAAAGCACGAGACTCAACGATCACAAGTTCGCAAGGAAGGCGGAACAACGACTCACACATAAGCGTCTTGGTCGCCACTCAACGCACCAAAATGCGCCCTACTGGTTCACAGCAAGTTAAGAGTATGGGCAGCAACAAGAAAAACCGAAAGCGAGGTCGAAGCAAAGAGCCAAACAAGAAAAGCTCTGAGAAAAGCAAGCTGCTCAGATCTACCGGATGTTCCGATAGCTGCCGTCGGATATTCCGGTGAAGCCGGATGTTCCGGTGGCGGCTGTCGGATGTTCCGGTGGAGCCGGATGTTCCGTTAGAGACACCGGATGTTCCGGTGCTAACCTAGAACTTGGGTTTCCAAACCCTAAACTTGACCAAATCCTGTCCAAACTTCACGAAAATTGACACAGGCTATCTAAGGCCTATTTCAAAGCTTTTCCCAAAAGATCAACTCAAAATGATGACGGGATTAGCGAAAATTTCAGATCGCGTGAAGAGGCAAGCTTTGGGCAAGAAAAGAGGAAAGCTCAAATTCGACTTGCTCGTGGCAAACCTGCAGTTTTGTGAAGCACTAGGGCATAATCTCCACGTCCTTGCAAGTCGAAAACACCGGCAAAAGAAAGGATTCACCCATGGCCAAAGCAAACACCCAAAAGCCAAGGATTGAACCAAAAAACCAAACTAGAACGGGGAGGAGGAGAGGGCTGCACACATGAGCTTGAATTTTTGCTGAATATTGCTGGATTAATCACAAAGTTCCTACAGCCTACCACCCTTCATCCTTCCCTCTTGTGTGAAGAACACTAGCTAGGGGACTCAAATCCTAGCCCTAATGTTCTCTCTTCTCTCTTAGGCACATGGCTGTATGAAAATGAAGCCTAGGGTTTTCTAATTGTGGAAGTCACCTAAATGACCAGCCACTTAGGCATTTATAGCCCTAGGCCTGACGACACAATTAACACTAAGACCCTTACTCTAGAATGCCCGAAAGGGGCTGAAATGTAAAAGATACAATCGGACGACTACGATGAAGCTTTGATCTTCTTCTTCTCCACGCCTCGCTTGGATGTACGCCATGTAGCCAGTAGTCCAGAAGCTTCTCCCGGTTTTGAAGTCAGAAACCGGAAAACTTTATTCTGCGGGCTTCCTGGGCCGGGTCTTGGCCCAATCTTCTATCTTGGCGAGTCGGAGCCCAACCCACCAAGTCTTTTGAACTTGGGTGGCGGTTTTGAGCCGAAGCCGCCAAAGCCTTCCTCGCACGCCTTCGCACCATGCACTCGGGTTGGAGCACCACGGTGGCACCCGGCTTCTCCAGTCCATCAGAGTCGCCTCGCGGTCCATCGGAGGGCTTACACCACTGTTGCCGATCCGCCCCTCCATGTACCGAGCTCCCATGAGCGACCGACGCTGAGCATTGCCTCCAGTCCAGTGGAGGGCTTTTGCCTCAATCCATCGAGGTCTTCATCATCTACCTCCAGTCCATCGGAGGGCCTCCAGTCCATCGGAGGTCTTGAGCTCGTTGACAATCACTCATCACACCAGGAGAGCAATGAGGCCGGTCCATTGGCTCTCAATCTCCCCCTTGATGAGTGCATTGTCAACACATCTCCAACCTGTAACCTAAAATGGAACAAAGACAAGAAGAAAAGCGTAAAAACGAAAAAGAAAAAAAGAAAGAAGAAAGTTGCTCAAAATGCCCAAGAACCAACTACAAGCAAAGAAACAGGGCACAATGAGACAACAAAAGAAAACAAAGCATCGGCTCCTCAAGAAAGAGGCAAAAGGCTCAACGCACCGATGCAAAGAGCATGCTAAAAGCTTAACTCCCCTTGAAATGCATCCTCACAAATGCAAAATGAGTGCAAAGCTCCCCCTGAACTAAATCTCTCCGAAGTTCTCCCCCTTGTCCATATTTTTAAAATTTCTCCCCCTTAGAGGTACACTAATCTCTCTCCCTTGTTGATAATGGACACATCAAGGGTTCCTTGAACTCAACTCCCCCCTAAACTAGATAACTCCCCCTCAAAATATGACATGAAATGCAAGGAGTGTAACGGAAAGAGCTCAGAAGAGATGGAAAGCTAGTAATTACAAGTTCTAGCATACAGAGCAAGTGAGGGCAAGGAAGCATGCAACAAGCTCAAATGAATCTATCTTACACATATCAAGAGCTAGCATATTTTTCAGGTTAGTTTAAAAGAAAGCATCACCAACATGAATAGCACCTAGCAAGATAGGCATGAATAGCAAGATGCTAGCAATGCATACAAGGTATGCTACTGTCAACCAAAGCATACATAACCAGCCATAAGCATTTTAGAGACTTGCATATTTCAGATTTAAACATTTGTATACATAAACAAGTTTTTTTTGTGCCAGGGGTTATTTACTTGTCTTTTGCCACTTCTTACCAACCAATGCCAAGCCTAGGTTATAGAACCATCAGAAGCTTAAGACAAGGTTTTGGTCATACACAGCCTAGTCCAAGTTCATGCCAAAGTGCAAAGGCAAGCAATCTCAAACTACATCAGTGTGACAAGCAAACCCACCTAGATCTTTCTCAATTCAGCACATAAGACACCACTTATAAGCAATTTGATTCAGATTTTAATTTAAGCAAGGTATCATAAAAGCTTAGGCATCAACATAGCAAAGGCATACAACTAGCATATCCAGGTATGAAAAGATAGCGTAGCATTCAACACTCCTACACATGCTAGGTAGCCAAATCAAGTGGTGATCATGTTTTTGATTTGCAAGGAATAAAATGACTTAGCTCACAACTAGTATTCAACAGACTCAAGAGAGCTTAGCCAACCATGATCAAGCGTGCATCTGTGCAATCTAGCAAAAGCAAGTACTAACTTATAATTTCAAAAGAGCTCTAGTGCTAGTGTAGTGAAAATGCATATGATACAATGCAATGCATGATATGATACAATATGCGAAAGAAACAAAAAGGAATAAAAACAAGATAAAAGCAAAAAATAAATTACAAAAGCTATTCCTTACTAAAAGGAATAGTACACTATCCCTGACTAAAAGGGATAGCACACTCCAAGCTCACCTCTCAGGCGCGTAAAAGCATCAAACTCTAGAGGCTTGGTAAAGATCGCCAACTGGTTTGCAGATACTACATGGATCAAGTCTATGCCTCCCTTCTCATAATGATCTCTTAGAAAGTGAAACCTCACGTCTATGTGTTTGATTCTAGAGTGCAAGATGGGGTTCCTGGCTATAGAAATAGCAGAAGTAGAGTCAACTAGAAGAGGGATTTTTTCAAACTTAAGGCCGAAATCACTAAGGGTGGCTTTCATCCATAAGAGTTGGGAGCAGCAACTAGCAGCAGCTATGTACTTTGCTTCTATGGTAGACAAGGATACACTAGCTTGCTTGCGGGAGGACCAAGAGACAAGAGAGGTTCCTAAGAGTTGGCATGTGCCGGAGGTTGACTTGCGATCAATCCGATAGGCAGCATGGTCAGCATCTGAGAACCCTCTAAGAGAAAGAGAAGAACCCGAGGAGTACCAAAGACCAAGCTTAGGAGTGAATTTCAGATACCTAAAAATGTACTTCACCGCTTGACGGTGAGAAGTCCTAGGAGAAGCCTGGTAGCGCGCACAAAGACAGACCTCGAACTGAATGTCTGGTTTGGTCGCCATCAGGTACAGAAGTGAGCCGATCATCCCTCGAAATTACTTCTGGTCCACCGTCTCCCCATCTTCATCAGCATCAAGCGCCGTGTTTGTACTCATAGGAGTCGTCATGGGCTTGGAGTCACCCACTTCAAACTTCTTGAGTATGTCTCTTGTATACTTGGCTTGATGAACGAAGGTTCCTTCAGGGCTTTACTTGATCTACAGACTGAGGAAGAACTGGAGCTCACCAATGAGACTCATCTCAAATTCTCTGCTCATCTGTTCAGCAAAACTAGACACCAAAGCATGAGATAAACCACCAAAAATTATGTCATCAACATATATCTGAACTATCAGGGTGTCACCGCCATGACTCAACAAAAACAAGGTCTTGTCTACTGAACCCATCACAAACCCAGACTTGAGCAGGAAACTCTTCAACTTAGCATACCAAGCTCTAGGAGCTTGCTTCAGACAATAAAGGGCTTTCCTCAACTTATACACCCGGTCTGGAAATCTAGCACTCTCAAAACCAGGAGGTTGTCTCACATATACCTCCTCCTCTATGAACCCGTTCAGGAAAGCAGACTTGACATTCATTTGCTGCAGTTTGAAGCCTTTAGAGGCCGCAAAGGCAAGCAAAATCCTAATGGCTTCCAAACGAGCTACAGGGGCAAAGGTCTCCACATAGTCTATCCTCTCTTTCTGACAGAAACCCTGGGCTACCAATCTCGCTTTGTTCCTCACAACTATCCCGTTCTCACCCTGTTTGTTCTTGAAAACCCACTTGGTACCTATAGGGCGACAGTTTGGTGGAGGTTCAACTAAATCCCAGACATAGTTTCTCTCGAAGTTCTCCAACTCCTCATGCATAGCGTTCACCTAGTTAGGATCAGATAATGCACGTGACACATCCTGTGGCTCAAAAGTAGCAACATATGCTGAGTGGGAGAAAAAGGCTAGAGAAGCAACTAACGAGCGTGTGACACGCTGGTGTATGTCTCCAATCATCCAGTGTGGAGGGTAATCCCGCTAGACCTGCAGAGATGGAACAATCTCAAAAGTCCCCTCCCCTGCGTCCTCAGCGGGGCCAGCCTCTGTTCGAGCTTGCTGTCGGGGGAGTGAGGAGGAAGCCATAGGCAAGGGTCCTTCATTATCATCAGAGCTCATAGCAGAGGGGGCAGGAGCTGCAGCCGGTGCAGTGGCTCCTACATCACCATCATCAGCTGCACCTTCCTCATCCTCAAAGATAGGGGTGCCTTCTTCATCATCACCTGAAAGCTCAAAGGCAGGGGTTGTGCAGGGCATAGTTTCATCAAAACAAACCTCACAAGTCTCAACAACTTGCTTGGCCTCTAAAATCCACACACGAAAAGCATTAGAACTAGACGCATACCTTAGAAAAATCCCATCCAAACAACGAGACTCAAACTTGTCCAAATGCCCCGCCTTCTTAACCACAAAGCACCTGCAGCCAAACGCTCGCATGTGCTTGACGCTGGGCTGCCTACCAAACCGAAGTTCATATGAGGTCTTCTCAAAGAAAGCTCGCAAGAAGATCCAGTTCGCAATGTAATAGGCCGTATTCACTGCCTCAGACCAAAAGCGCCTTGGAGTCCTATGCTCATCGAGCATCGTCCATGCCATCTCAACGAGTGTGCGGTTCTTGCGTTCCACAACACCGTTCTGCGGTGGGGTATATGGAGAAGAAAACTGGTGCTCAAGACCTAGGTCACGACAGAAGTTTTCGAACCGAGAGTTTCTGAATTCTCCGCCGTTGTCACTGCGGATAGCCCTCATGGCCTTATGACTCTCGTTTCTCAACCTCAGTATCAGGTCCCGAACAAAACCAAATGCCTCATCCTTAAACTCCATGAAAAATACCCACGAGAACCGTGAAAAGTCGTCCACAATGACAAGCACGTACCACTTCCCACTGACCGACGCTACCCGAGCGGGACCTACTGTATCCATACGGAGTAGCTCACCCGGATATCAGGTCATAACCTGAGACATAGGAATGTGAGAAGCGGCAACCATCTTGCCATGATGACAGGGGTGCCATACTAAGTCCTTCTCAGCTCTCAACTTGGGCAATCCTCGGATTAGGCCCATTGAACTCAACCTGACTAGCAGATCAAAGCTCTAGTGACCAAGCCACCTATGCCACTTCCAAATATCAGCAGAAGGACTAGCAACCAAACAGCGAGCATGGCCAGAAACAGATGTGAGGTCAACCCTAAAAACCTGACCAAAAGGCAGCAAAGATCAAACAAGGTCTCCTCAGCATCAAGAACGTAGCACACACCCTTCTTAAAACGAACCTCAAATCCTTCATCGAGAAGTTGCGAAACAGAGACCAAATTGAACCCCAGATTCCGGACAAAAGCAACTTCTCTCAGGAAAAGCTTAGCAGAGAGCGAAACAGAACCAACACCCAACACTTTACCTTGACCATTGTCTCCAAATGTGATGTACTCCTTATTGCTCATGGGGTTGAGGCTGGAGAACCACTTGCGGTGCCCTGTCATGTGCCTAGAGCATTCGGAGTCCATGATCCACATGTCCTCCATGCCTCGATCCTGCAAAGTCAAGTAAAGTGACGATGAGCAAACGGTCCGCCACTGGGGTTAGTACCAAAACTACTGTACCAGTGCTGAGCTATCTGCTCAAAAGTGGGGTAAGCACAGTCAAAGCGTGGCCTCTCAAAAGCTATCTCAAAGCCTCGGTCATGAGGTCCATAGCCACGCTGAAAACGACTAGGAGCTCGACCGACAAAGCGTCTCTCACCACCAGGAGCATGGGCCTGAAAGCCGCCTCCTCTCTCACCGCGGTGGGGAGGATCTTGCCTACCACCTTGGTGGAACTGATCCTGGTTCCCCTAAGCTCTCTCCTACCTCTCAACCCGCTTCCTCGTGAAGTAAAACTCCTCTAGGTGGCCATTCCGCTGGCAGAATTCACAGTGGTAGACAGGCCTCATAGGAACTGGGTTAGGCTGGGACTTAGGCTTAGGTGGTGTGGCCTTGAGTGGCTCAGGTTGCTGGACTGGATTCTTGCCCTTAGGCTTAAGCTCTTCCTCAACAATCTTATCCAGCTTAGCCTTGGAAGGCTTGGGGGTAGCCTTGGGTGGCTCATGGTAAACCCCATCAACAGTCTCACCTAGCTGGGTAGGTGCAGTGTTGATCCTAATTGGGGCACTCTTCTCACCCAAGGTGCTGTAGTCTCGAAACCCACAACCTCTCATGTCAACCTCACCTCTCTTGGTGCTCTCTATGATCATCTCTAGTTGGGGTTGCCTAGCATATACCCAACTGAGCACCTCTCTCAACCTGTTGTTGTCATTTTGCAAAGACAACACCTCCTCCCTCAGATCCTCCAGAACCACAGTCTGGGCGGCACAAGTGTCACAGTCTAAGGAGGAAACCACAGCAGCTTTCTCCAACTTTCTAATAGTGGCATCCCTATCCACCAGCTGCATCCTAAGGGTTAGGCAGTTCTCACAAGTATTAGTAGGTGCTGAATGCACCTCAAAGTCAGTTCTCAACTGCTCTAATTCACCTCTCAAAGTAGGAAAGACCATACACACACCCAACAGTGCAGGTCTAGCCCTAAGCTCCTCAAGCTCCATGAGCTGCCCCTCAAACTTCTCCTTCAGCACAGCTAGCTCTCTAGCTAGACGGGGGCAAGACTCACACTCGAGCTCTCTACTCAAAGTAGGCTCATCCAGTTTCGACTGGAGTTTGCCTAGCTCAGCCTTCAGCTCATCTATCTCCTCTACCCGCTTGGCATACCTATCTCTCTGGTCACCAAGCTCCGTCATGAAAGACTCGCAGGTAGAGCACTCAAGCTCACTAGGTTGGGGTCTCACACTCCTCAACCTCTCATTCTCCTCTAAAACCTCAGCAAGTTGGGCTTTCAACTTCTGCAGCTTCTTAGCTGCCTTCTCCAGCATCTTATCCTGGGCTTTCAACTCTCGGCTGTTCTGCTCTACCATCTCAAGGATTTCGGCTTGCTTAGGAGTGCCGTGGAGCAAACCGAGCTCCTCTTGTCCTTGTGCTTGCACCTGGACTTGGTGGAGACGAAACACAAGCCAGCTGGACCTCCTTGATCGTTCCTCTTGTCCTTCCTGTACGTGATCTCCTTATCGCTTGAGCTTGACGAGGACGAAGAGGAAGAAGATCCGCTGCTGCAGAACCTGATCTCGGCAAAGAAAACCTTGTCCCACTTCCGGTTGCCCTTCTGGTAGCTCTTGAAAGCCTTTCAGAAGTTCTTCTTGCCAAAGGGACGCTTGCCGAAGCCGTGCTTGCTGGAGCGGTGCTTGTCAAAAGCTGGGCTTGCTGGAGTGGTATTTGTCGGAGTCGCGGGAGTAGCTCTTGCCCTTCTTGTAGTAGTCGTTCTTGAGAGCCAATGGACCGGCCTCATTGCTCTCCTGGTATGATGAGTGATTGTCAACGAGATCAAAACCTCCGATGGACTGGAGGCCCTCCGATGGATTGGAGGTAGATGATGAAGACCTCGATGGACTGAGGCAAAAGCCCTCCAATGGACCGAAGGCAATGCTCAGCGTCGGTCGGCCATGGGAGCTCGGTACACGGAGGGGCAGTTCGGCAACGGTGGTGTAAACCCTCCGATGGACCGCGAGGGAACTCCGATGGACTGGAGAAGCTGGGTGCCACAGTGGTGCTCCAACCCGAGTGCATGGCGCGAAGGCGTGCGAGGGAGGCTTTGGCGGCTTTGGCTCAAAACCGCCACCCAAGCTATTCAAGGCTTAGTGAGTTGGGCCACGACTCGCCTAGATAGAGAAGATGGGCTAAGTCCGGCCCAAATGGAGACTTCCTAAAGTTTCCCGGTTTAAGACTTCAAAACCGGGGGTGCAAAGGTGGATTGGACTAATGGCCACGTGGAGGACATCCGAAGATTGCGTGGAAGCTAAGAAGATGAAGTCGTCATCGTGGTCGTCCGTCCCCGATATTTTGGGTTCTTTTCTATTTTAGCCCCTCTGGGCGTTTCTAGTGTTAGGGGTCTATGTGTAAAAATGCCAAAACTGAACCGATGTATAAATAACCTAAGAGCTAGTCATTAGAGGGAGTCTTGGCAGCTAGGTTCTCATTTCCTTAGGGTAATTTTCGTCCTCAAGCTTTGAGCTCCAAGTTTAGGAGGGTTAGGGTGAGATCTAGCCTCCAAATCAAGAGGGAAGGTGAGGGTGGTTGCTTGGGACGAAATCTGTCGTTGTAATCTGACCTAAGGCCTCTTTTGAGGCTCATAATCGAAGTGGTTTCGTGCAGCAACTTTGTGTGCTTGTCCTCCCCTTTGTTCACTTTGGTTTTTGGCTTCAATCCTTGGCTTTTTGGGTGTTTGTTTTGGCCAAGGTTGAATCCTTTGTTTTTCTTATGTGTTGGACTTGCAAGGACGTGGAGATTATGCCTTAGAACATCTCAATCCCGAAGGATTGCCACGAGCAAGTTGTTCTTGAGCTTTCCCCTTTCTTGCCCAAACATTCACCTCTTCACGAGATCTGAAATTCCCGCTAATCCCGTGATCTTTCTCCATAGATCTTTTAGGAATAGCTTTGGAATGGAGCTAGGATAGCCTGTGCCAATTTTCGTGAAGTTTGGAAAAGATTTGGTCAAGTTTTGGATTGCTTTTGTGTGAGGTTTTCTGCTGTCCAGTTTTCCTACTCGTTCTGTCCGTCTTCAAGCCTTATTTGGTTGAGGGGCCAAACCTTTGAAATTTGAGCTAAAATTTTGTGGAGCTTTTTATTAGTGAATCAAAAAGCTCTTATAAAAATTTCAGATCATTTGGAGGTGTTTTGACCTGGTTTTGGAATTTTTCTCTTGAGGGTGGTCTATCAGTTTTTGACCATCGGACGGTCCGATGGTCAAACAATCAGACGGTCTGATGATAGTAGGATTTTTATTTCTTGTCCAATTGAGCTGAAAATTTGTGGACTTGTTCCCTGGCCCCTTCTTAACCTTGAGTAAAAATTCATAATTTTTGGAGCTGGTTTGATAGGGTTTTTGATGAACTCTTTTCAGGGTGTTCATCTGTGACCATCACACAATCTGATGCTCTAATCATCGGACAGTCCGATGGTCTAAACTTCCTCTTTTTGGTCTGAATTTTTTAGGGTGGTTCTTAGTTGTCTTGTGAGGGTGTGGTAAATTTGGGGGATTTTTTGGAGCTTCTCTTGAGGAGTTTTGAGATTTTTCTTTGCAGCCTTGTCTGTCTGAAACCTGCAGTTTCCCGAGTTGGTTTCTTTTGCGCTCTTTATCTTAGTTGTTTGTGCGTGTGCTTCCGCTTGGTGCTTGGTACGTATCTGTTCAGTGGACGGTACTAAGCACGTGTTGTGAGCCAGATACGTATCCTCTCAATGGACGGTGTCTAGCTTCGTTGTGGGTGTTGTTTCTATTTTGCACTGCGGTGGGAGTTTGAGTTTGAGTTTTCAAGTGCTCCTATTCACCCTCCCTCTAGTCGCACGACTCGGTCCTACAAGTGGTATCAGAGCCGGTTAGGTTTTCTCATACCTTAACCGGTGACGAAACCGTAGCGACGATGACTTACTCCGGGAAAATTTCCGTCCTTGGCTCCAATGTCTATCCCTACTGGAAAGGTAGGATGGAGGCATTCCTTGTTAGCCAGAGTTAGGACATATGGGATGCTACTCAGAGTACGACTTTTGTGGTGCTTCCAGTCGCTGAGCGTACAACGCAGGATATCGTGGCTCGGCATGAGGCGAATGGCAAGGCTATTTACTTTCTCTTTTCCGAGCTTGGTCCCGTGGATTATGAGAGAGTGAGTCGCCATAAGACTGCGCGTGAGATATGGTCACTGCTTAGTGCACACCATGAGGGTACTGCGACGATTAAGGCTAGGCTTGTGGAGACTTACTGGCGCGAATATGAAAATTTCGTCCAAAAGTCGGGAGAGTCTGTAGACGACTTGTTTGGTCGCTTTCAGTCAATCATTAACAAGTTGCGTCTCAACTCTGCCCCCGCTGAGCTCCCATACACCGATCATCAGCAGGCTATCAAGTTGCTGTATGCTTTGGACAGAAAAGTATGGGAGATCAAGGTGAACTCAATCATTGAGTCGACAGGGTATGATACGATAGGAGTAGAGGTGCTCTATAGTAAGCTCAAGGCCACAGAAGTAGATTACAAGTTGAGGGATTCCCTTGCTTGTACAAGTTCTAAGAGTCTAGCCTTGGCTACCCCCTCTAGTGAATCTGTTGCTAACCCCCTTATGCACAACTTCTCGTTTTCTGCTTTGATGTCTGTGACAGAGGAGCAGTTGGCATCGCTTGGGGATGAAGAGCTATGTCTGGTGTCTAGTCGCTTTCAGCGCGCCTATGACAACCGGATGAGCAAGAAGAGGGGCGAGAGGCCCAAGTGCTTCGAGTGCGGAGAGGTCGGCCACTTCATCGCCGAGTGCCCCAACAAGAATGACTACTACAAGAAGGGCAAGAGCTACTCCAGCGACTCCGACAAGTACCACTCCAGCAAGCCGAGCTTTGACAAGCACCGCTCCAGCAAGCATGGCTTTGGCAAGCGTCCTTTCAGCAAGAAGAACTTCCAGAAGGCATTCAAGAGCTACCAGAGGGACAACCGGAAGCGGGACAAAGCTTTCTTCGCCGAGATCGGGTTCTGCAGCAGCGGATCTTCTTTCTCTTCGTCCTCGTCAAGCTCAAGTGATGAGGAGATCATGTACGGGAAGGACAAGAGGAACGATCAAGGAGGTCCAGCTGGCTTGTGCTTCGTCTCCACCAAGTCCAGGCGCAAGAACAGGGATAAGAGGAGCTCGGTTTGCTCCATGGCGCTTGAGGACAAGGAGAACAAGGATGACAGCAGCAACTCTTCTTCCGATGATGAGGTAACTCCTGAGCAAGCCAAAATCCTTGAGATGCTAGAGCAGAATAGCCGAGAGTTGAAAGCCCAAGATAAGATGCTGGAGAAGGCCGCTAAGAAGCTGCAGAAGTTGAAAGCCCAACTTACTAAGGCTTTGGAGGAGAATGAGAGGTTAAGGATTGTGAGACCCCAACCCAGTGAGCTTGAGTGCCCTACCTGCGAGTCTTTCATGACGGAGCTTGGTGATCAGAGGGATAGGTATGCCAAGCAGGTAGAGGAGATAGATGGGCTTAGAGCTGAGTTAGGGAAACTCCAGTCCATGCTGGATGAGCCTATTTTGAGTGGAGAGCTTGAGTGTAAGTCTTGCCTCTGTTTAGCTAGAGAGCTAGCTGTGCTGAAAGATAAATTTGAGGGGCAGCTCATGGAGCTTGAGGAGCTTAGGGCTAGACCTGCGCTTTTGGGTGTGTGTATGGTCTGTCCTACCTTGAGAGGTGAGTTAGAGCAGTTGAGAGCTAACTTTAAGGTGCTTTCAGCACCTACTGACACTTGTGAGGACTTCCTGACCCTTAGGATGCAGCTGGTAGATAGAGATGCCACCATTAGGAAGTTGGAGAAAGCTGCTCCTATTTTTCCCTCTCTAGTTTGTGATACCTGTGTTGCCCAGACTATAGTTCTGGAGGATCTGAGAGAGTAAGTATTGTCTTTGCAAAATGACAACAGCAGGTTGAGAGAGGTACTGAGTTGGGTATATGCTAGGCAACCCCAACTAGAGATGATCATAGATAGCACCAAGAGAGCCGAGGGTGAGACGAGTGGTGTTGGGTTTAGAGAGTGCAGCACTTCGGGTGAGAAGAGTGCCCCAATTAAGATCAAGACTGCACCTACCCAGCCAGGTGAGACTGTTGATGGGGTTTACCATGAGCCACCCAAGGCTGCCCCAAATAAGCAGTACTGGACACCTAAGCCTTCCAAGGCTAAGTTGGACAAGATCATAGAGGAAGAGCTTAAGTCCAAGGGCAAGAAGCCAGTCCAGCAGCCTGAGCCACCCAAGGCCACATCACCTAAGCCCAAGTCCCAGCCTAACCCAGTTCCTAGGAGGCCTGTCTACCACTATGAGTTTTGCCAGCGGAATGGCCACCTAGAGGAGTTTTGCTTCAGGAGGAAGCTGGTTGAGAGGCAGGAGAGAGCTTCGGGGAACTAGGATCAGTTCTACTAGGGTGGTAGGCAAGATCCTCCCCATCGCGGTGAGATGAGAGACCGCTTTGCTGGTGATGAGAGAGGAGGCGGCTTTCAGGCTCGTGCTCCTGGTGGTGAGAGACGCTTTGTCGGTCGAGCTCCTAGTCGTTTTCAGCGCGGCTACGGACCTCATGACCAAGGGTTTGTGAGAGAGCTTGAGAGGCCACGCTTTGAGGGTCGTGGTTACTCCAGTCGTGGTGACTTTTTTTACTGTGCTTACCCCACTTTTGAGCAGATGGCTCGGCACTGGTACATCAGTTTTGGTACTAACCCCAGTGCCGGACCGTTTGCTCACCGTCGTTTTACTTGACTTTGCAGGATCAAGGCATGGAGAACGTGTGGATCATGGACTCCGGTTGCTCTAGCCACATGACAGGGCACCGCAAGTGGTTCTCCAGCCTCAACCCCGTGAGCACCAAGGAGTACATCACATTCGGGGACAATGGTCAAGGTAAAGTGTTGGGTGTTGGTTCTGTTTCGCTCTCTGCTAAGCTTTCCCTAAGAGAAGTTGCTTTTGTTCGGAATCTGGGATTCAATTTGGTCTCTGTTTCGCAACTTCTTGATGAAGGATTTGAGGTTCATTTTAAGAAGGGTGCGTGCCGCGTTCTTGATGCTGAGGAGACCCTTGTTTGCTCTTTGCTGCCTTTTGATCAGGTTTTTAGGGTCGACCTCACATCTGTTTCTGGCTCTGCGCGTTGTTTGGTTGCTGGTCCTTCTGTTGATATATGGAAGTGGCATAGGAGACTTGGTCACTTGAGCTTCGATCTGCTAGTCAAGTTGAGTTCAATGGGCCTAATCCGAGGATTGCCCAAATTGAAAGCTGAGAAGGACTTAGTGTGCCACCCCTGTCATCATGGCAAGACGGTTGCCACTTCTCACACCCCTGTGTCTCAGGTTATGACCTCTTATCCGGGAGAACTACTCCATTTGGATACAGTAGGTCCCGATCGGGTAGCGTCGGTCAGTGGGAAGTGGTACGTGTTTGTCGTTGTGGACGATTTTTCGCGGTTCTCATGGGTATTTTTCATAAAGTTTAAGGATGAGGCATTTGGTTTTGTTTGGGATCTGGTACTGAGGTTGAGAAACGATGGGAATTCAGAAACTCTCGTTTCAAAAACTTCTGTCGTGACCTAGGTCTTGAGCACCAGTTTTCCTCTCCATATACCCCACCGCAGAACGGTGTTGTGGAATGCAAGAACCGCACACTCGTTGAAATGGCACGGACGATGCTCGATGAGCACAGGACTCCGAGGCACTTTTGGGCTGAGGCAGTGAATACGGCCTGTTACATTGCGAACCGGATCTTCTTGCGAGCTTTCCTTAGGAAGACCTCGTATGAACTTCGGTTTGGTAGGCAGCTCAACGTCAAGCATTTGCGAGCGTTTGGCTGCAGGTTCTTTGTGCTTAAGAAGGCAGGGCATTTGGACAAGTTTGAGTCTCGTTATCTGGATGGGATTTTTCTGGGGTATGCTTCTAGTTCTAGGGCTTTTCGTGTGTGGATTTTAGAGGCCAAGCAAGTTGTTGAGACTTGTGAGGTTTCTTTTGATGAAACTATGCCCTGCACAACCCCTGCCTTTGAGCTTTCAGGTGATGATGAAGAAGGCACCCCCATCTTTGAGGATGAGGAAGGTGCGGTTGATGATGGTGATGTAGGAGTCACTGCACCGGCTGCAGCTCCTGCCCCCTCTGCTACGAGCTCTGATGATGATGGAGGACCCTTGCCTACGGCTTCCTCCTCACTCCCCCAACGACAAGCTCATGCAAAGGCTGGACCCGCTGAGGACGCAGGGGAGGTGACCTCCGAGATTGTTGCATCTCGGCAGGTCCAGCGGGATCACCCTCCACATAGGATGATTGGAGACATTCACCAGCGTGTCACACGCTCGTCAGTTGCTTCTCTAGTCTTTTTGTCCCACTATGCATATGTTGCTTCTTTTGAGCCCCGGGATGTGTCACATGCATTATCTGATCCTAATTGGGTGAACGCCATGCATGAGGAGTTGGAGAACTTTGAGAGAAACCATGTCTGGGATTTAGTTGAGCCTCCACCAAACTGTGGTACCAAGTGGGTTTTCAAGAACAAACAGGGTGAGGATGGGATGGTTGTGAGGAACAAAGCGAGATTGGTAGCCCAGGGTTTCTGTCAGAAGGAAGGGATAGATTATGAGGAGACCTTTGCTCCTGTAGCTCGTTTGGAAGCCATTAGGATTTTGCTTGCCTTTGCGGCCTCTAAAGGCTTCAAACTGCAGCAAATGGATGTCAAGTCTGCTTTCCTGAACGGGTTCATAGAGGAGGAGGTATATGTGAGACAACCTCCTGGCTTTAAGAGTGCCTGCGCTCTTTGTCTTAGTTGTTTGTGCATGTGCTTCCGCTTGGTGCTTGGTACGTATCTGTTCAGTGGACGGTACCAAGCACGTGTTGTGAGCTAGATACGTATCCTCTCAGTGGACGGTGTTTAGCTTCGCTGTGGGTGTTGTTTCCATTTTGCACTGCGGTGGGGGTTTGAGTTTGAGTTTTCAAGTGCTCCTATTCACCCCCCTTTAGTCGCACGTCTTGGTCCTACAGTTCTTGTTGGGGCACTCGGCAATGAAGTGGCCGACCTCTCCGCACTCGAAGCATTTTGGCCTCTCTCCCCTCATCTTGCTTATCCGGTTGTCATAGGCGCGCTGAAAGTGACTAGACACCAGACATAGCTCCTCATCCCCAAGTGACGCCAACTGCTCCTCTGTCACAGACATCAAAGCAGAAAATGAGATGGTGTGCATAAGGGGGTCAGCAACAGACTCACTAGAGGGGGTAGCCAAGGCTAGACTCTTAGAACCTGTACAAGCAAGGGAGTCCCTCAACTTGTAATCTACTTATGTGGCCTTGAGCTTACTATAGAGTGCCTCTACTCCTATCGTATCATACCCTGCCGACTCAATGATTGAGTTCACCTCGATCTCCCATACTTTTATGTCCAAAGTATACAACAACTTGACAGCCTGCTGATGATCGGTGTATGGGAGCTCAGCGGGGGGCAGAGTTGACACGCAACTTGTTGATGATCGACTGAAAGCGACCAAACAAGTCGTCTACTGACTCTCCCGGCTTCTGAACGAAATTTTCATATTCGCGCTGGTAAGTCTCCACAAGCCTAGCCTTAATCGTCGCAGTACGCTCATGGTGTGCACTAAGCAGTGACCATATCTCTCATGGTGAATAGGATCACTTAAAAACTCAAACTCACAAAACCCCGGTGCAAACTGATAGCTACTACACACAACAAACGCTAGACACCGTCCACTGAAAGGAAACGTGTCTACCAGCACTTGGTGTCGCCCACTGAACGGGTACACACAAAACGAGAAGAGGCATGAGACTCAACGATCACAAGTTTGCAAGTCAAGCGGAACAACGACTCACGCACAAGCGTCTTGGTCGCCACTCAACGCACCGAAATGCGCCCTACTGGTTCACAGCAAGTTAAGAGTATGGGCAGCAACAAGAAACACCGAAAGCGTGGTCGAAGCAAAGAGCCAAACAAGAAAAGTTCCAAGAAAAGCAGGCTGCTCAGATCTACCGGATGTTCCGATAGCTGCCGTTGGATGTTCCGGTGAAGCCGGATGTTCCGGTGGCGGCTGTCGGATGTTCTGGTAGGGTCTGTAGGTGGCGTTCCACGAGCCCAACCTACCGGATGTTCCGGTGGCTGCTATCGGAACTTCCGGTGGAGCTGGATGTTCCGTTAGAGACACCGGATGTTCCGGTGCAAACCTGGAACTTGGGTTTCCAAACCCTGGTATGTATATATGTATGTATGTATGTATGTATGCATGTATGTATGTATGTATGCATGTATGTATGTATGTATGCATGTATGTATGTATGTATGTATGTATGTATGTATGTATGTATGTATGTATGTATGTATGTATGTATGTATGTATGTATGTATGTATGTATGTATGTATGTATGTATGTATGTATGTATGTATGTATGTATGTATGTATGTATGTATGTATGTATGTATGTATGTATGTATGTATGTATATGTGTGTGTATATATATGTATATATGTATATGTGTATATATATGTATATATATAGGATAGGACTAAACAGCGCATATGCGCATCTGTATATGTGGATGCGCACATGGGCATGTTAGCCTGTCCCCTGACAGTTACAACATAAGACATGTTGTTGCGATGTGTTTGTGTTTGGAAAATAGCAACCGGAGACATCTAACTGGTTGCGATTATTTAGTAGTAACAGCTACATGGAAAAGTAGTAACTGGTTGTGATTTTTTAAGTAGTAACAGCTAGATGCAAAAGTAGTAACTGGCTGCGTTTTTTCTTATGTAGTAACAGCTACATGGAAAAAAGTAGTAACTGGTTGCGATTTTTAGTAACAGCTACATGGAAAAAGTAGTAACTGGTTGCGATTTTTTTTAAGTTGTAACAGCTACAGGTCGCAACAGTGAGACACCTACATATTGCAACAGCCCTGTGCGCACCATGCATGTGCAGTGCGCACCTGTACACATTAGAATCCACATTAGAATCCACATATATATAGCGTGCCTTACGATTCCAAAAATAGCTGAAGCAATACATTTCAATCAATATGATTTCGAAAACAAATCAATTTCGAATTTGGCGGGAAAGATAAAACACATGGCCTTTTCAAATTATGGCTGGAATGAAATGTGGGGCTTAAATATCAGCAGGAGTGGTGGAAAACACACACCGCTTCTGCTGAGGACCGCAACAGGAGTGGCTAAAAACATGAGTCGCTCCTGCTGCGGTCCTCAGCAGGAGCGATGCTTGTTTCTCACCGCTCTTTAGGCCTATTTATACCCCATCCATGGGGTCATTTGAGCTTGCTGGAGACACCTGAGGCATAGATGAGTTGAAGAACACTTGAAGATCATCTCCAAGCCACCGTAGTGCTAATTGGCCATATCAAAAGCATTAGTGCACTCCCAATGAGAGATTAGTGCTTGTTTAGGCTTAGCTCTTGTGAGGGTTTAGTGATTAAGAGATGTCTTGCTACGGCAAGTATTGTACTCGTTACTAGACCCTCCTTGTTGGAGTGGAGCGGCGGCGACACTTTGTGCGGGGACGAGGAGACCCTTCAAACTCTGTAGTGAAGAATCTAACGCCTTGTGACCGAGAGAGACGGTGGCGATGGCTAAGCCTTGGTGTCTTGGTGGCACTTAGGCTTTGCTTGCCTTGAGCCTTGTGTGGCGAGCGCAAGATGGTTGTCGGAAGAGTCCTGGTGCATGGCTCGGATATTGCCTTTGGTGGCGAGCCCGTGGACATAGCCCTTTGTGGTAAACCACGTTAAATCTCCGCATCTCCCCGGGAGTTTGCATCCCCTTGCCCTTACCTCTTTACTTACCACATTTTCGTTTCCGCATTTGCTTTCTTCTGTGCCTTTAGCTTTCCTAGTTAGTTTGATTAGGTTTGGCTCTAGGTTGCAAGTCTTTTGTGTAAGATAGAGAGTGACTAGCTAAACCTTAGACTTCACTAGCATGTGTAGGGCATGATAGGTTTATCTTTATGCACTAGAAATCCTTAGGTTTTATAAGAGCGATTAGCGACCCAATTCACCCCCTCTCCCTATTGGGTCGGATACCCTGGCACGTTCCTTACAATGGTCCGGGGACATATTCCTAGAAACGGGTAACTCCTCCCCCTAGGTCTCATCTCTTGGGGTAGCGTGGAAGAGTGACGCTGAGGTGGTGAGCCGGACGACGTTGGTATCGGCATCGAGCTCAGTGGCGAAGGCAGAGCCAGAGGTCGTGAGGGATGCGCGACATGGTGGCGAACGCGCTGGAGGAGGGTTGGAGGCACGGGGACGGTCAGAGGTGGGAGCTCCACGATGAGCTTTGGCGGTGACGATGGCCGTGGCAGTGGCGTCCGCGACAGGGGTGGAGGAGGCGTTTCTAGAGGCCGAGGGGTAGTGCGGACAGTGGAGGAGCTTGAGGCGAGCACGGGACACACATCAGATGGGGTGCTGGCAGCCCGAGGCGGCGGCAATGCGAAGTTCACCGTGAACTCGCCCATGGCGTTCACCCATGGTCCATGGCGATGGAGGAGGTAATCGACTCTGATTTCTTGGGTAAAACAGAGGACAGAGCGTGGAGATTGTGGTGCACGCATCGAATCAGAGGGAAAGAGGCTCATAGAAGTGGCGGCGCGAGCTCAACGAGCTCGGCTATGGCAGCAGCCATGGCGGGCGGCGCTCTGCACGTGGAGAGCGAGCATAGGAGAGGGTGAGTGAGCGAGTGGAAGAGTGAGGGGGTGAGTGCAGGAGGCCAGGATCCCATCCAAGTGACGCCGGGGTGACGGCAGCGCGGCCAGGGGAGCGGGGCAGCGGCATCGGAGCCCGTCGTCCACGTGGCCTAGCGGTCGGGGCACACCGATTGGAGGAAGAAGGCGGTGTGGAGCCCACTGCGTAAAAAAAATCCGAAATTGGAAAATTGATGTTTGGCTGCTAGTACCTCTGTTTGAATTCTACGATTCTGTGTAACTTAAAATACAAGAAGTGTTGAAAATTTCATTCTCTACAAATCTCTTATAAACTTGGACGCAAGGTTCTACTGAATTATTTGTTGAAAATTTGAATTCTAGTGGCTGACCTTAGTTTGACCAATTGAACTCTTAACGTTTATAAATTCTAGTGGGCCTATTTGTGGGCATTTTCATGAGCAATGAAATAAACCAATGTTGTTAAGGGTTTCATGTTCTACAACTTTTGTATATAAAGTTTTGCATGATAATGACTTCTAAATCTCCATAATGTGAATATACTATAGAATCTTGCTTTGATCCATTGTTGCAGCTGAAGCTTATTTGGTTTAAAAACATATCAAAACCTTTATGCTTGTCAGCACATAAAAAATCAAAGTTGTTTCTCATGAATTTGTCTACAAGTTTGGTATATAAAGTTTCATTTAATTCACAACAGATTTGGAAATACAAGAACAAAAGTGTCCAAAGGTTTGGTCAAACAATAGTTTTACTTCAAATGTAGTCTCTCTTGGTTTCAAATCTTGGAGTATCAAATGAAGTCCTGTCAAACCAAGGTCTAGGGCATTTGAAAGGTGATAAGTTTAATTTCATTTCATAGTAAGGAAGATTTTGATGTGCTATAGTGAAATCAAAAGTTATTTCATAATGAAATTTGGGGAAGGGCTGAAAATCTAGACTTGGGAATTTTCTAAGTATAGGCTGACTTGGGTTGGTTTGAACTTCTGAACCTCTTAGCATCCGGTTTTAAAGATGTTCAAAATATTAAATTTGAAGGCAACATCTCAAACTGAAACTTTCGTTTTTGAGATTCCATGTGAAAACGTATAGATTTTTAAGTACCCATCCAAACAACGCAAAGTTTTGCATATTCAACTAGAAAATTTTGATTTAGTGATTTATTCGCTAGTTCTTGTTCTGCTCTAAGTCCTAATTCATCATGAGCATTCATCTAACTGTGTGTTAAGGCTTTTGAGATCCTGGGGCCATCACAGACACCACGTCTACACAGGGAGTTTACTACTCAACTGGTTCGAGGCCAAAGAAGAAAGCACAACTGTATAGTCAAACTAAATAGAGCGCACGGGGCACCCTTAAGCTACTAAGCAGAGACTGAGAATGTAAAAAACTTAAGTATGAAGTAAATAAAGTAGGAGACAAGGGACTTTACTCAATCCTGGAAATAGAGCAATGTTTCCTCTGAGAGCAAGAGCTTAGGGATAGAATACCAAAGAGAATTCCAACTCCTTCACTCTCACCTCACTACTCTCTCTTTGACGTAGGTGGCTCTCTTTACAATGCCAAGGGTGACTCTACTATTGTACTCTACACAACTACACAACAACACTATTGTTCTATTGATCCACCACACTCTACAAGTGACCTCCTAGGTGGAGGCTGAATGGGGGTACTTATAAGTGTGCTAGGTCGGTAGTTGAGGTAGGTCGATAGCTGGGCGGCCACGGCACATATTGGTCCAGTGGCCATACCCATGGTCGGGCGGCCGTGGGATGAACCGACTTAGTGCATCCGATGATTGATCTTCACTCTCCAAGGTTGGTAACTGTCACCCAAGTCTGTCCACGTGTAAAATGGGTCCACTGCATGGCCGAGCAGTGAAGGCAATGGCCGGGCAAACATCCGATTCACCGACGTGCTTGATCCTTCGGCTAATATTTACTCCTCAAGTCGGTTGACGATTGTGGAAGTTGATGCATGTGGAGAATGAGCTGAAAGGATGGCCGGGCGGCCACACTCCTTGGCCGGGCAGCCATGTGTCACAGGGGCATTGGTTGCATGTTGTTTGGCGGATTCCTAACGTCACTAATCCCTATGATGATCTTACATGGTGGCCTTCCGGTACTTTGTTTCATCAGATTCTTGATCCCACGATTTCATTTGACTCCTAGTGTGTTTCTTTGTATGCAAGTTGAAGGCCAGATACGTGACATGGCCGGGCGGCCATCACATGTGGGCTCGAACGCTGTTTGGGTTGCTTGGGCTCCTTTGGTGACTAGGCGGCCATGAGGGGTGGTTGGCCAACCATGATGGGTGGTCGGGCGGCCATGGGAGATGGCCGGCCTGCCATGCTCCTCTGCCTGGCTGCCCTTCCTTGCCTCTTTATCTTTATTTTGCTTCTTCCTTCATTATTTTTAGACATGACAAGCTCCTACATACACTTTTTATACACAACTTGTGGAAACAGTTAGTAATACATGAAAACTTGATGAATTATATATGCCTTTAAACATGAAATGTTGGTGGTCGAAATGGGTTTTATCGACCGCCAACATAACCCATCCATACTAGTGGACTCGGACTATTCAAATAGGTTTTACTTTGATCAGAGGTTGTACTATGACCCACAAGTTGAATTTAGCAACAGCTTACGGACCAATAAGCGTCTAAATTCCAAACCAAGCCTTAGCCATTGTTTAATCACCTAGCAGTGCTTTAAGGATCCGGGCCACCGAGTCACTCTAGTACCCCGTGGTACTCCCGTGATACCCAACCATTTCCCTTCACCCTTGTGTGCCAATATAGCCACTACTAGGCTATCCACTCTGGCTTGGGCCTAGCAAATGCCTCATATAGTGTGAGTGGTTGTACTAAAAGAGTTAGGAAAGATGAAAATAAAGCGGTCCTTACAGAGCGCAGGTAGAACCATTTTACAGAGCGCAAGCTGCTAAGTTACTCGTTCATATCCTGCCATTAAATTGGTTGTTTTGGCTTAGAGCCGGATTCCGACAGACTCAGTTGCCGGGGTTCTTCCCCATTTTATTTCAAAAACACATCCATCTATCCTCATCCCAGACCTATCCTGTTTCACATCCATAATTCAACATAACGTCAAGATTATGATAGATAATTAAGCGAGTGATCCCACCTATGCGCGCTATGTCTAAGATAAGCTTAGGTGGCTATATTGTTTGGTGGGCAAAAACATGCAAGTTTTATGTGATTATCAGGCCAAGAGTTATGTTTGTATAACATAGGAAATTCATGCATCAAGTGGGGATTCCAGCGGGCTTGTTGTTTGCTTTGTTGATATAGACGATGCATCGGTAGCTGGTGGCGAAGGCACATCATCTGCTAGATACACTGGCGCACCACCATTTGTTGAGCATGTTGGTCCACTAATTGCAGGGCGCGATGGTGTGTCATCCACTACGCGTGCTGGCACAACATCATTTGTTGCAAGTGTCGGTTCCTTTCTATAAGCATCGAGAAGGTCCTCGCGAGGAGCGTACCAATTAGAATATCCGGTATAACCTATGTGCACAAACAAGGAAAAGCACACACACATTGAGGTATAATATGAGCTCAACATTGACTTTGGACGTGGCAGAAATGAAAGGGTGGGCTATTTGGTGTTTTTTGGTGGTTCTTACCCATTGTGTTGGCTCTAGGAAGTCGTGAGGTGTGGCAGATCAGGTTGCGAGCTGCCGGCCACGTTGGCAGGCACAGTAGCAGTCATTGCGGCATTGCCATGGCAGTGGGACTGGGCGGCTGAGGCAGAAACAAAACTATCGAGATGGCAGTCTCATGGTGGGGGCAGGATGGATGGTTCTTTTGGGAGGAAGTGATGAAAGAGTACGGCTTGATGGAATGTGATCAACGGGGACGATTTTAGATATTGGGATCATCTAGAATGATGTTTTGGAGAGACCAAGAGAAGAACCTTTTGGGATAATAAAGTGTAGTTGATGAGGACATGACCAATACGCATAAAAACAAGGCCCAAACGAAGATAGAGTTCAAAGCCCAATTCACATTGAAGTCCGATTTATTCGCGAGTCCAGTTCGGACTACTGGAACAGGCCTCACGAAAACGGACGCCCAGGCCACATACGGGCTCCGTGTTGGATGTTCTACATATCGACGGAAAGCTCAGCAAATAAGCTTTCCAACCTAGGTGGTCCCATGCCAAAATACGCTCCGAGTCGACGGGCATCGTCGAAACAAGTTGATGACCAGAATCTGTTCAACACCTGTTTTTGGGCCCGAAGGCCTTGTACTCCCTAGGGTTGCTCGGCCACCCCCATGGCCGCCCCTAGCTTTCTTTCTTGTATATATTCTGTAGCCGTCATTAGATTAGATGGGTTTTGGTTAGATTATTCTGTCGTTATGAACAGTTTCGTCGTGTGAAAATACTTCGGTTTGTGAAACCTCAACTTGTGAGTTTAATCCTTTTTATTCGCAATTTTAGTTTGCATCTACCGTATTCTTGCTTGTGTTCTTCGATTCGCAGGCAGGGATAAGCCTTCGTGGCGAGGTCAATCGTGTGTGCACGGTTGATAACCAGATGAGACGTGGTGCTGCAATTGCAGGGTTCGAATCGTGTTGATTGGAAGCCGGATCGTGTGTGTCGTGCCTCCGCCAAATCGATAGTTATTGCCATCTGACGGAAGATCGGAAACCCCGTCCCCATCAAGTGGTATTCAGAGCAATGTTTACCGTCAGGTTTGCTTGCCATTAGATTAGTTTTGTTTCATCCTATATCCCACAAAAAGCCATCCAAAAAATTAGGGTTTGCAGTTTATCTTATCCCATAGCCAAGTTTAGCCTTTGCACTTTTTGATTTTGGAGTCCGCATCATTGAGTTTGTGTCTATAATCATCGTCTTGTTGCTAGTTTAGATCTTGTTCTTAGATTGGTTTGAGTTTTGCATCGTGCTTTTTCCATCATGTAATCGCATCCGGTTCGGAATTATTTCTGTTCAGTTTGGTACATTGATTATATCTCCCACATACAAACTCGGATTTTAGTGTTCTAGCACTTTTTGGAAAGCTTGGGAAATTGTCTACAACCTTGTCAATTGCGATGTTTTCAGAAAAAATCGTTATCAGTGCCTAAATCTAGTTGACAGCAAATCTGTTCGTGACCCAGAATTTTCTGAACAGTCTGTATTTCGGGTTCCATATCTCCTACTTTATTTATCCAAAAAAGGTGTTTCATATATTTTTTTGAAAAGCGAAAAAGTATATCTACAACTTTTGTGTTGTAAGTTTTGGCATTTGAGGTCATTAAGAGTGTGAAATCGTCTGTGCAATTTCGGATAGAAAATCTGTGATTTACAAATGAAAGTTTCGTAACAGTGTGGTGTTGTATCTCGCTATTGCGGTACTTTTGGGAGAAAAAAAAGCAAAAGACAAGTGCATAATGTGGCGGAACCGCCCTGCTTAATCTAGACTAAGCACACCTGCCACCTCTGGCTCGCAGTGCACTTAGGCCAGACTAAACCCGGTAGTCCGTCGAGAGACCTTCGAGCTCTCGATAACACCAATTCCGAGGAACCGACATCAAACACATCCGACTCTCGAAGGAGCCACAACAATTACATCATCACAGGCAGTTGAAATAGAGAGTTATAGGATTAATTTACAACTCAATTGTATGAAATCAAATACATGTTCAAATATAGCGGAAGCGAATTCAGAGTACATAAATATAGCGGAAGCGTTTTCAAAACATCTCGCAGCGGAAAATATACTTAAGTAGTCTTCAGGAAGAGATGACAAGGCGAATAGCACCGAGCCCACCGGTACTACCACCTCCAGCACAGTTGTCCAGCTATCGTCGGTACCTGTAATCCAAAAGTGGGGGCAAACCCTGAGTACTAATTACTCAGTAGGACTTAATGGACGGGGCTTACGGCTGACGCAAAGCATGCTTACTAATCATGTGGATCCTTAGCTGTTGATTCTTAAACAAGGTCATGTTGATATTAGATAGCAGGATTTGACAGCTGCTATCCATTATTCATAAAGATTCATTTATAACATAAGGTAAATACTTGTATGAAAAGTAAAACATGAAAACATGTCCTGTCCCAAGATTCACAGCGCCTCCATCCAACCCCTTGGGAGTAGCCGTCTCAGGAGCGATATCACGGTACGTCGGGTCAGCCCTCCCTCGACCTCAAAGCTTCTCCCAAGTCCATCGACCTCCAACCGGTGGATGGGCAACGCCCTGAATAGTAGGACAGATCATACACATCCAAGCATGTTGTATTAAAAACGTGACTTCGTAAACAGTATGTTCCAATTAATACTACGTTGCCCGTGTGCGATATCTGGCATTCTCACACCTGGTGAGCATCAGCGATTCGAATCGATTTGTTAATTCCCCGGGAATAACTAGAAGCACCAGGATGGCATATGCTTACTAACTCCCAGCGTTCCACATATGCTTCTCCCATCTCCACTTGTCCCATCCCAAGTTCGATTCAATCCTTCCGTTGTTCCCAGGTTGTGCTGTCTTAAGAGCGATACCACGGTCACGTCGGGTCAGCCCTCCCTCGACTACAAGCTCCCCAAGGTGTCACAGTAGGAGTCTGTCTCTGTTCTTCGGATGGCACAAGTAAGCTTTCACCGGTCCATTATCCCGGATAAGCACTCTAGCAATGTTATGCCGATCAGCAGGCGAACAGCGAACGGGCCTTATGCGACTCGGGCGGAGTCCAGTGCACAATACCATAATCCATAAATAACTCAATAAATCTCCGCCCGGTCTCCATTTAAACATAAGCATGTACAGTCACTTCCATAGGTGAGGTTTTGTCACTTTGTAAAACCGTACTTACGAGACGAGTACAATCACTCGTATCTACTCGTACCTAGCAATTCTAGGCACTCGCCCTACGAACTCTACGTATAGGTGCTAGGGCCAGGGCGGCCAGGAAGTCTAATGCAGTTGGTTTCAAACAACTCCTAATGCATATGCGTAATCATCAAACAAGATTTGTATTTGCTGGGAGAAATCATGGTCCTGCCTACCTTTGCTTGATCTTAAGAAAACCAACAAACTAAGCTAGGTTAGTTTGCCGGGTTGTGAGGCTTTGCCCCAGGCAACCCCTTGAAGCAGGGACGGATTTAATCAGCGACCCTTCGTCTTCTGGCTCCGGATATAGCCTGTTGCCTGGTTCCTTGATCACTGGTTTCTCCTGCGTTGATAGCTCCTTGCACGCGGGGTCTATATGCATGATAAAATGCAAGTGAGTGCAGAAGAATGCAAATGCATGTCTACGATACAGTGTTATAAACATGGCACATTGCAAACTTGAGTACAATGAATGGCAGATGTATGCATGAGGTGTCAATGAAATATAAGGCATGATCAAGCAGCTTGTGAAGAATGGGTTCGGGTACTGTTAGTTTAAACACACCCCATAACAAGAAAACTTAACGATTTTTGCTAAGAAATCATACAGCCCATCACTAAGAAAATCGTACAAACCATTACCACATTTGATCTTTGAAGTTATTGGGAATAATTGTTCTATATGTGTACACAGTCCCTATCAATGAAATGAAGTTGTCTCTTAAAGTTAAACATATACATGCAAATTAATGGACACGCTACCTTTATGAATAAAATGCACTCATAAGTTCATGTATTTAGAAAACTCCAATCGATCTCAAATCTTTACCACAAGCAGCAACATACTCGCAACATACTCCATAACGCTACTAGATTTTTCCCATAATTTTATTAGCAGTTTAAATACACTTTTTCCTATTTTCTTTTTCAACTAGTAGCATTTTATTATTTTCAATTCAGCAGCTTAAACATGCATGCACAATCTCATATTCTACCAGTGAGTTACTCATACTATGTGAAGTGCATGAAAAATACTAAAGGTCATATTTGAGCATATTTTATATAGCCTTCCTTGTCCAAGTTAATTAAATACGCAAATCACATGCATAAGGGCAAAACAGTAATTAAACAGTCAATGGTAGTGCTACCAAAAATCACACAGTACCTAGATGCCATAACAAAGCTACTGTCTAAGTTTCATAATTTTTGGAGTTCATTTGGTCCACTTTTACCATTTATCAACCTACACCATGCATGCATTAAACCAGGGGCAAAATAGACTTTTCATACATCCACATCATACCTATCCTGTAGAGCTACTCAAGAGGAGTCCATAGCCACTGAGTTTGTCCATTTTGGATTTTTATTTTAATTGTTATGATTTTTCAAAGTTTCAGCCGAAATAACTAAAAATTAATGGAAAAACATTAGATCCAGTGACTCATACGTAATTAACCATAGATCTCAGGGGCTAGAACGTAAGATTCTCAAGACACTATGCACAGCGCTTCGGGTTAAAACAGAAAATGGATGAAGCTCGGGGGCCAGGATGCAAAATCCTCACCCCTTCTTCTACCTTCGGCCGGGGGAACGAACGCGCGGCGGCGGCTCGCGTTCCCGCGTACGGAGCGGCGCGTCGGGACGGGGTCTTAGAGCCGAGGTAGGCCGGGGTTGTGCCTCCCGCGACGGCGAACTTGACCCTCTAGGTCTCGTCGCCGGCGGTGCAGAGGAGAGGCAGGCGGAGGTGGTGAACCGGCGGCCGCGGTGGCGTGCACCGGCGGCGGCGCGGGCGCGGATCCGGCGGCTCCGGTGAGGGGAAGGGCCACGGGGTGGCGCCTCGGCTGCGCGAGGACGCAGGGATCGCGTCGGTGGTGAAGTGGAGGCAAGGGAATGGTCGGAGGGTAGCCGTCCACGGCGACGTCGAGCTCGGACCTCAAGCAATGGCAACGGCGCGCGGGGAAAGGTGCTAGGGGTGCCGGCGGTGGACGAGATCTACCCCGGAGAGTGGAGGGAGGCGAGGGGCGTGCGGGGCGCGCGTCGGACGGGGAGGAGGCGGCCCGAGGCGGCGGGTGCCGTGACCTCGCCGCGGCGGCGATGGCGGCGAGCACTCTGCGCTTGGGACGGAGAGGCGAAGGGAGACGACGAGGCTTAGCTCGTTGGACGCGGAAGGTGGAGGCGGTTGTAATGGCGGGGTCTGGAGGCGCGGAGACGCCCGGAGCGGCGGGCGGGAGCTCGAGCCCGAGCTTCCGTCAATGGCGGGCGGTTTCGGTGCGCAGAGGGAGAGCAGAGAGCGAGGGAGTGAGGGGCAGAGAGGGAGTGTCCTCCGCGGCTTAAGGCCGAAGGAGAGGTGGCCCTGGCCGGGAATCGGTCCAGGTGCGAGCGGGGCGCGGGGCGCGGCTTCGGCCGGCGTCGTCGGCCACGCGCGGCGCGGGCAGAGCGCGTCCGCCGCGTGGGCGCGCTGGAGCGGGGAAGGAGGACGGCGAGGAGATGGTAGGCGCGGTCTATAGACCCATAGAGGCCGACAGGTGGGACCGGGGCAGGGTGGAGAGAGAGGCGTCCAGTGGGCCGGGTGCGTGGAGTGGACGAAACATGTGGGGCCCACCGGCTCGGGTTTGTCTGGCGCGGGCGGGAATCCGGCGGGCGGGGCCCACTGTCAGTGACTCCGGTTTTGGAAAAACCAAGGGAAAAAGAAAAAACCCAGTTTGACTGGTTGGACCTCTATTTGAAATCTCAGTTTTTGATTGACCTAGAGGCCCAATCTAGGAAAACTCCAATTGGATTAAATGTTCTAAATTTGTTCCTCTACATTTACCTTATAAACTTGTATACCATGTTCTATTCAAAATTTTGGTGTAAATTTGAATTTAAACTGCTGACTAAGGTTTGACCAACAGAACCTTCCTAGTTTAAAATTCTAAAAGTCCATTTTATAGCCACTTTCACAAAAGGAGTTTTATACCAATGTTGTTTAGAATTTCATGATCTACAACTTTCTCAATGCAAGCATTACAAGATTTTGTCTTTAAGATCAAGGAAATTTAAAATTACTAAACAGGTCAGTTTTGGATAGATTTCACATGCTGACAGAAAAAGCCCCAAAACCCTATGCAAACCTTCATGCATGTCAAAGCACCAATTACCAAAGTTGTTCACAACAAAATTGTCTACAAGTTTGTCAATATAAGTTTCACCCAAATCTAAATAGAATCAAAGTTATGAGCACAGTCACAGAGACGTATCTGCAGAAAACAGGTTTCAACAATTTGCACCTCAACCAAATTTGAACTAGGGCTCAAATGCATGTCATTGCATGATGTATTATGATGAATGTTGCATGTATGATGGATGATTTAGCACTCGAGATGCCGGAGCATCACACATAAAAAATCCACACAAGAAACAGAAAAAGGCAAGTGCATAAAAGGAGCCGCACAAAAAAAATAAGAAAAAATCAGAAGTGCTTGCATCCTTTGTGTCCTTTGTACTTCATATGTGTGACTTGCTTACTTGAGTTAGTTCTAGAAACAAGTTTAGGCCAACAACATTGACAAGTACTTTGGACACTTATTCAATTTTGCTATTTGATTTCAATTTGTGCTAATCCTTGTTACCATATAAAGCCTCCCAAAGCTCCACATATATACTTCTGATCAGTACAGATTCAACCTTTGCAATCGCATCGCTCACGCCCTCACGGAATCACGAACCAGCCACCGGTTGTACTGTCCACTGCTTTGCATTGGTAAAAATATTTATAAGGGCTTGATAAGACGCTTGAGAGTGTGCGATTTTATTCTTTTTACCACATCCTAGTAGATAATAGAGAAATATATATTTGTGTGTTTGCTTGTTTTCTACTAACAATATCAGGTTACACCACTTCACACAACAGAAAAATGCAAGCATTTGAGAGCCATGTTACTTCGAGAACATCATCATAAAAAAGTTCAGATTATATCATACCACATCTTTTTCTTATGATCTTTTGGTTCGGATAAGTACATTGATTGGGAAATGGCGATGGATAAAATTTTTGCACAAAATCATTTATGTGATAGAAGAAAGACTAATAATGCTGCTAGTGCTCCAAAATCATGTGCTTTAATTTGGTGGAAAGATCTTTATGATTATTATGCAAATCCACAAACTTGGACATATATGAAAAAAATCATGAGAGATGAATTTGTTTCTGATTCTCATTCTATAAAGTTAATTTGTGAATTGCAATATATGCAACAACATGTTAAAGAGTATTATGATGAGCTGCATACATTGTTGTTGCGTTGTGGTTTACATTAATTTAAGAAAGTAAGAATAAGAAGGTTTTTAAATGGTTTTAATAATGATATCTATGATATTCCTGGTGATATCCAATATAATTCTCTCAATGATTTATTTACTCTTATGATATTGAAAATAAAATTAAATATGAGATACAACAATCTACAAAGATTGAATATGATGTATGTGTTGCTGAAATTGAACATCATGACACACAACATATAGAGTCCTCGTTTGCTACTAACCATGAGCAGGACATTGAAATTAACGATGAGAGAGATAACATGCTAATGGAGGATAAGCATTGCACCAATCATGTATACACAGGTAATGACATTGGCGCAAAGATCACACAAGGTGAACAAATCATGTTTCTGGAGAATAATCCACTGTGAAATCTTGTGATAATTTTCTTTTGCCACAAGATGATTGTGCCGCTCTTTTTTGTGATACAGAAGAATTATGTGATGATGCTTGTGCTATTTCTATGCCACCACATATGAATAAATATGATTTTCTTGCTTCCGAACCAATTACTTGTGCTGAAAATAAATATTTTCTTCCCATTGCTAGTGTACAAGATGAGCTGATGTTGTTATCTTCATTAAATATTTTGAGTTATTCCGAATTTGTGGTTCATCGTGTTTATATCTATCAAAATCTATGTTTCTTTTGTCACAGCAGTTTTAATTTCAAGAAGTGGAGCAATGTTGGATTATGTCAAAAAGTGGAACAACAACTTCCGCACACATCGACGACTTTGAGTTGATGACGATTCAAAACTAAGAAGGGGAGAATGATGAGGACATGACCAATACGAATACAAACAAGGCCAAAACGAAGATAGAGTTCAAAGTCCAATCCACATTGAGGTCCGATTTATTCGCGAGTCCGGTTCGGACTGCTGGAGCAGGCCTCACGAAAACGGACACTCAGGCCACATACGGGCTCCGTTTTGGACGTTGTACATATCGACGAAAAGCTAAGGAGATAAGCTTTCCAACCCAGGTGGTCCCATGCCAAAATACGCTGCGAGTCGACGGGGATCGTCAAAACAAGTTGACGACCAGAATCTGTCCAACACCTGTTTTTGGGCCCGAAGGCCTTGTACTCCCTAGGGTTGCTCGGCCACCCCCTTGGCCGCCCCCTAGCTTTCTCTCTTGTATATATTATGTAGCCGTCATTAGATTAGATGGGTTTTGCTTAGATTATTCTGTCATTATGAACAGTTTCGCCATGTGAGAATACTCCGGTTTGTGAAACCCCAACTTGTGAGCTTAATCCTTTCTATTCGCAATTTTAGTTTGCATCTACCGTGTTCTTGCTTATGTTCTTTGATTCGCAGGCAGGGATAAGCCTTCGTGGCGAGGTCAATCGTGTGTGCACGGTTGATAACCAGAGGAGACGTGGTGCTGCGATAGCAGGGTTCGAATCATGTTGATTGGAAGCCGGATCGTGTGTGTCGTGCCTCCGCCAAATCGATAGTTATCGCCATCTGACGCAAGATCGGAAACCTCATCCCCATCAGTAGGAGGACAATGACATCAATCACAAGGCACACAATATTTGTGGGACCAGTGTGAAGCTCCGACTAGGCGTAGGACAGCATCATGGTGGTATGACGACAATTTCCAACTAGGAAAAAAGACTATGTGGAGTGTATGAATGGATAGGGCTTGATATTGGATGAATTTAGGCGCAAGAATCACCTAAATCGGGGTTGAAACGGAGGATGTATGGAGTATTTAGTGGCTAGGGAGTAGCAATCGACTTTGTGGAGATTAGGGGGTGGGATGGACTTTATGTGGTGAACATTGGAACTTAGCCTATAGGGAAATGGAACTAGGTCTGGGGGGCTTCGGCCTTTCGGCCCAAACACGTGCGCGGGGTGGTGGTGCTACTGGGTCGGCCCACGCGGCGCGGGCTCATGAGGTAGTGACACAAACTGGCGACGGCATCAGGGGAGGGTGACGACGGTCGAGTATGGCCGAAACGGTGCACCGCGAGGTGGACCCCCGGCGGTGGCGATTCTCTCCACCGTCCGGCCGGTTCCTATGACGAGACCGGTGGCACGACATCGAGGAGGAGAAGGAGGAGGAGGAGGAGGAGGAGGAGGAGGAGGAGGTGAGTTCGACGTAGCGGCGCCATGGCGAGGAGATGCACGGGCCAGGTGGTGGGGCGATGCGGTGGCCAGGTGGAGGCACGATGTCGGGTTGAGGTCGGCGCGGGTCAGCGAAACGGGGCCGGGGCACGGCGAACGTCGCGACACGGCAGCGCGTGACGCAAGCCTGGCGAGCGCTTGGACAAGGGAGAAAGAAGGGGCTGACAGGCGGGGCCCAGGTGGCGGTGAGATGAGGTGCGCTGCGTCTAGCTAGCAGGCCACAGTGGGAGAGGGTGGGCCAAGGCAGGCCGGGCCGAAGGGGACAAGGAAGAAGAGAAGAGGTGGGCCACGGGGTGGTTAGGCCATTAGCGGCCTGAGAAAGAAGGAAAAGGATTTTCTTTTTGTTTTTGTTTTCTGATTTTGGTATTTGGAGTTTGGGAGAAACTTCAAGAGCAATTCAGTGGATAATTTTGGTATGGGTGTTTGGAAGATATTTGAAGGGGGAACATTTTGGAACATTTGGAGGGTTTCTGGAAGTTTTGTTGAGCTCATATTTATCCGCACGACAACAAGCAAGATGTTTGAAAATTGAATTTGAATTAGAGAGGGATTTAGAAGAAAATTTTTGTGGCAAAATCGCCCTGCTTAATCCAAGCTAAGAACACCTGCTACCTCTGGTTCGCAGTGCACTTAGGCTAGACCAAACTCGGTAGTCCGTTGAGAGTCCTTCGGGCTCTCGATAACACCAATCCAGCGGAACCGACATCATAAGCATCAGACTCTCGAAGGAGCCACAGCAATTACATCATCGCATGCAGTTGAATAGAGTAACAATAATAGACTTTAGGTTTACAGACTAGGTTCGAATTTAAAGTACAAGTCACAACATAATGTCATAAGATAGAATGAGTTCTTAAAAGTATCTCGCAGCGAAAACTAAAGTTCATGGTCCTTGATAATCAAAGCCTTGAAACATCAAGACAACATCGAGCCTACCGATGCTGCCTCGCAGCCACGTAAGAAAGTCCTCAGCCCTAGTGAGAACAGACACCTCCGCCAACACAGGCACATACGACGAACTCCATACCTGTAATCCAAAAGTGGGGGCAAACCTTGAGTACTAATTACTCAGTAGGACTTAATGGAATGGCTTACGGCTGACGCGATGCTTGCTTACTAATCATGTAATTTCTTAGCCATTGATTTTAAACAATGTCATGATTACACAAGATGGCAGGATTTGACAGCTGCCCTCTTTCATCTTGATTGATCCATATTGTCAATAATAGAATTTGCATGAAAGTAAAACATCAGGGTATATAATCCAGCATGTGGTATTTGAAAACATGAGTATAAACATAAGGTATTCAAGTAGTTACTACGTTGGCCGACAGTGATATTTGGCACTCTCACACCTGGTGAGCACCAGCGATTTGAATTTTAATTCCTGGGAATAACTATCATGCTAGGGGTATATGATTACTAGCCATCGCGTTCCCACATATAGCCCTCATTGCCACTTGTCCCATCCCAAGTTTGATTCACTCCCGTCTGACCACTGGGTTGTGACCCCATGGTGAGCCTGCCGACATCTCGGTCTCCCCGTCATGAGTACAAAACTCCCCCGGACCACCTTCCTCTCAACCAGTGGGTAGGAACGTGTCTCTGTTCTCAGGATGGCACAAGTAAGATTTCACCAGTCCCATGGCCTGGATAAGCACTCTAGCAATGTTATGCCAGTCAGTAGACGAACAGCGGACGAGCCTTATGTGACTCGGGCGGAGTCCACATTGCGACATCGTGAAAAGTAAATACTGAAATAAAATCTCTGCCCGGTCTCCACTTAAGACTTGAGCATAATGATAACTTCCACCATAGTGAGACTTTTCTGATTTTGAAAAATCACCTACGCGACGAGTGACTCCTTTCACTCATGTCTACTCGTACCTTGCATTACTAGGCATACACGTCCTACGAACTCTATGTATAGGTGCGAGGGTCAGGGCGGCCAGAAAATCTAATGCAATGGGTTTCAAGCAACTCCTAATGCATATGCGTAATTTAAATCATATAGTATTTGCTGAGTTGAAGTATGGTCCTACCTACCTTCTTCGCTAGGGTTAGCTTTCTCAGATGCGAAGTCAATGGCCTGTGGTGGGTCCTTCTGCTACTGCTCTTCTGGCTCCTGGTCGTCGGGTTCTTCGATCAATGGCAGCTCCTGCGTCAGCACCTCGTTCGCCGGATCTATATGCGATGACATAACGCAAATGAGTGCAAAGTATACAAATGCAGGCATAGTATGCAAGAAAATAACCATGGTGCATAACATTTGATGCAAGACCTAAATACCCTCATTTTTAAACTCATACCACAACAAAGGAAACTTACGAGCTTTATTTTAAGAAATCACACTACCATTATTAAAAAATCGTACAAACCATTATCTAAACTTAGTTTAACCCATCATTCATAATATCACAGGAACTTTCAGCAAGCATCTTGGTGAAGCAAGTAATATTACACACATACATGAAACTATACTTAGATTTATCATACCGGTTCATCTATTTATTGAATTAAAGTTCTCATGTCAAGTTCATACTGTTATACAGTCCCAAATGAGCTCAAATATTTATGACATGCAGATCAGTATTGTGATAAGCCACTGTCGAAATTCTAGCTCCAGAAACGTTATAACCATTTTACTAAAATTTCAGCAAGATATCAGCCATTTAAATTTCTAGACTTTTTATAATATGTAGGAATGGAATTCTGGCATGAATTTTTCACAGACCGCATAACTTCGCAGGAACAAGCACAAAAATCAGTAAGCTCAGAAGTTATGTATTCATAGGACATCTATTTTTCATATTTAAAATCCATCATAATATTCATGCATAGCAAAACAGTAGTCATAAAATTGACAAAAATACTTTCTGGAAACAAGACATCACCAACTAGTTACCAGATTTTTCATAGAATTTTCTCAGCCATCTAGAACCATTTTTCCTATTTTTTTATCTAGCTAGTAGCATTTTGGTTATTTTCAAAACAGCAATCAAATGTAATATGCACAGCCCCATTTTTCACCGGTGAGCCACTTATACTAAGGACAGTATAGGAAAAATATCATGTAGTCATTTCTAGTATATTTCACATAGCAAGAATGTCACATGTCACAAAATACCCGAAAACATGGGGTAAATACAAAACAGCAGGTAATTAACAATGCCAGTGCTAGCAACATTTGTACAGTGCCTAGATGTATATGTACAGCCACTGTCCAAGTTTCATCTTATTTGGAGTTCCTTTTGGCCATTTTTTCTATTTTTGATAGATTAACATGCATGCACAATACCGAGGGCAAAACAGACAATGCACATCTCCACATCATACCCATCCTGTAGATCTAGTCACGAGGAGTTCATAGCTACCTAGTTTGTCCATTTTGGATTTTTATTCGATTTATTATGATTTTCTCAAGTTTCAGCCGAATATTAACTAAATATAACAAAAATTCATAGATCCAGGGACTAGATCACAACTAAACCTAACTTTCAGGGGCTAGTATGCAAGATCTACAAGACTCATTCAACAGCGCATGGAGTGAACTGTAAAACCCTAAACTCCGAGGGCTAGACTGCAAGATTCAGCGGTCGTCTTCTTCCGCGCGCCGGCCGAAGGCCGCGCGGGAAGACGCATGCGGGCCGGCGAGCTCCGGCTCGCCGGGGCCGCGACGCGGGGCAGAGACGGTAGCCCCCCTCCCGGCGCACTATCTTGGGTGGTTCTCGTCGAGAGAGTAGGACGGACGGCAGCGTAGGAGGCGGCGAACCAGACGCGAACTCGCGCGGAGACGGCGTGAACCGGCAGCGCGGTGGGGTCGGACCTTGGCGTAGGAGGACGGAACGGCGATGAGGATTGGTGGAGGAGATGCGCGCGAGGGCGGCGGTTGCAGTGATGGTGGTCTAGAGGCTCGGCGGTGAGCGAAGGCGGCGGCGCGGGCTCGAGCTTGAGCTCGGGTCGACAATGGCGGGTGGCGACCGCGAACGCGAGGGCGGGGCGTGGCAGGCGTCGGGCGAAGGGAGAGGAAAGAGGGAGGCCGAGGGCCTCGGCCTCTGCTTAAAGGTGCGGCTACGGGGGCGATCCGCGGTGTCGCCACGCTGGCCGTACGCCGCTGGCCACGCGGCGCGCGCGGGCTGGGGAAAGGGGGCGGCGCTGTCAAGTGGGCCCCACCGGTCAGTGACACAGGAAAAACTCAGCTTCAAATGTGCTTTCTCCCCCTCTGTAATTAGCCTATTTGACCCATTTAGAGTCCGATTATGGAAAAATGCCAATTGGATGAAATGCTCTACTCTTGAAGCTCTACAACGTTGTCAAAAGGCTTGGTGTCAAAACCTGTTTGTAAATATGATTTAAATTCGAATTTACCCTGCGGCCCCCAATTTGGGCAGTGGACTTTTATTGCTTGGGAATTTCAAAAGTCCTATTTATGAGCATTATCACCCAAAGTGCCTTTTGGAAATGTTGCTTAGAATTTACAGATATATGACTTATCCAATTTGATCATTACATAAAAATGAATGTAGGTTAGAGAAAACTTGATATTACTAATCAGGTCAAGTTTGAACTGGTTCTCTGTATTGGTAGATGATGACTCAAATCACCATGTAAACCTCGATATATGCTCAAGCCCCAATTATCAAAGTTGTTCACCACATCCCTGCCTACAATTTTGGTAATATAAGCTTCACCTAGATCTCAATGGAATTGATGTTATGACTACAAACATAGAGACAACAAACACAAAACAGGGCTCACAAAATTGCATCCTACCCAAGTTTGCTCATGTAGTTCAATTACATGCTATTGCATGATGCTTCATGATAAATGATGCATGTATGAGTGATAGTTATGCACTTGAGATGCTGGAGCATCACAACTTTCGGAGCTAAATTTTGGGGTGTTACACTTTTGCAATCAATTATGCGCATTGTTGTGTGATCTTTACTTGAATTTGAAGTTTAAATTTGAATTGTACCAAGACTAAAGTATATGAAAGTATCGTGGCGAGCGGAAACGGATATTTTGTTTTGGTTGGACCAAATTCATTGAATTGGTGCATTCAACTGGTACTAAATTGGATCCTAGCACATGTCACCTGTGGGTGGAGGGGCTTTAGTATCGCGCCATGCCACCAACCGGTAATACAAACCTCCTTTTAGTATCTAACTATGTACAGTGGAATGGTTAAAAGGATTGCCTATATACTGTAGTGACAATATATCCAGAGAGGGAGATATAGTTCGAATAATGGATACACAGTGCATATACGTTCTAGTGCATGTATGCATTCTAGTGCACATAGTCTAATACCTCCAGGTTGTACAGTATTGAAAGAGCTTTCAGTATTGAATCGGGGTTTCCAATTAGTACTAGTAGGTCTTTAGGACTTGGTTAACAATAAAAATCGAAAGGAAAAGGAAGGAAAATGTATGTAAGCTAGGGCTGGTCAAAGAAAAATTGTAATAGTATGGGTTTTCACGCACGGCACGGCAATGCCGCGGACTTGGAAAAATGGAACAATGTTTAAAGTCCTAATAAACGTTGCGCTAACTCCGTGATCAGATATTACGGTCAGATTGCGTTTGAAACGATGGATTTAGCGCACGCACCACATGGCCGGTACACGTACGCACAGTAATACATCGCCCTGGATTCTTCCGGTATGTACAGCTAGCGTTTACGTACTACAGTACTACTCCCAGAAGAGCAGCTACAGTATATACTCCATATTTCCAAGACTTGTGATCCCTCATTCCCTCTGCTGGTCAACTAGACGACTTCCAAATTCCAATGCAAGGAGCCACATGTCACGCGTCCTTCAAAGTCTCCGTGGAAACTATATGCTCTTTCCACAAATCAATTGGTTTGTTGAGGCCGGACTCCTGTGACATGCCATAGCCTATACGGGCGGGAATGCAGCAGTGAATGATGCAATCCTTGGATGGACGCATGCATCACGTATCTTCGGTTGCCGTTCCGCCGACGCCGACGCCCTCGTGCAACTTCCCACGGATGCTGCCTGCGGGTTGCCCGAAGCCCAAAAGATATACCTGAGACGACATCTGGCCAGGGCTCTGTGGCTCCGACGATTCCGCCGTGATGAGATATTCCAAAATCACCGGCGCGCCCTCACAGCGTGGAGTGGCCACGGTTACTGCAAAAATTTACTACAAGAGCGCCCCCCCCCCCCCCCCACCCAAATCATATTAGGAGCGGTTCCAATAACGAACAATTCCTATTGTGTTCAAGATAGGCCCCATGAGGTGCACCTGTATCGCACCAACCGCTCCTACAAATAGCAGGAGTGGTTGGTGCCATCCACCGCTCCTGTTTGTTAAAAATAGGAAGAGCTGTAGATGAAACCAATCGCTCCTGCTATTATTAAAAAATGGATTATCATATACACCGCTCCTGATGAGTGGAATTGTACATCCACCATTTCTGCTGTTTTAGTGATTGCGAGAAGAGCTGCTACTTATTTTCTCTCTCTTCCTTTCCCCTGCACTATCTCCCACTCCCTATCTTATCTTCTCTCGCCTCTCTTCCTCTCCACTTCTCTTACTCCTCCGGCACCAGCGAAGGCAGCCCGGCCGGCTCGCGGCAGCGGCCTCACGCGGCGGCGGCCATCAAGGAGCGGATGCCATCATTGACACCGTCACTCGGAGTTTGCATCATTTTATCATATCCTTTTAGCTTCCGCATTTACATATTAATTGTGGCCTTACATTCCTAAATTAGCTTGATAGGTTAGTTTCTAAGTGAAACTAGTTGCAAGACTTGGCCTCGGTAGAATTAACAACACTTAGCAAAACCTTAGTGCACATATCTTGTTTATCTTACGTAGTTTTTGGTAAGTTGTTTTTAGAAGGCCTTTAGAATCCTAATTCACCCTATCTTAGGCGTCGATCCAACTTTCACAATGTTTATACTAGTTCGCTCTTGAGCTTTATGTCCAGTCTAGCACTGATGATGTATTGCTTTTCAAGAAGAGATGAGACCTCGGATGTGTTACAAGCGGTTGGCAAGGGAACAGGGTGTGTGTGAGCTAGAGCTTGCAATTTAATCTAGCTCGAGGTTGGAGTAAGCTTTGCCCCTCCTAAGGGGCATACCTCCTTTTATATATAGCTAGGGAAGGCAAGTTCCAAGGTACATTGTCTCCATCTTGCGGCCCACTTCAACGTCTGTGGGTTCACACACTTCATCAGACATCTAGCTGCCATAGTGGTGTTGGCACGGAGAAGCCTGATAGCTAGTGGACCGGCCTCATTGCTCTCCTGGTGTGATGAGTGATTGTCAACGAATGAACACCTCAATGGACTAAGGCAAAAGACCCTCCGATGGACATTGAGGCAGCTCCGATGGGCTGGAGATGATGGGCGCAGCCATTGTGGTCCAATTCAAGTGCATGGCGCGGAGACGTGCAAGGGGGCTTTAGCGGCTTCGGCTCAAAACCGACACCAAAGTTCAAATGACTTGATGAGTTGGACCAAGACTTGCAGAGATAGAAGAATTGGGCCAAACCCGGTTCAAATGGAGAATTCCTAAAGTTTCTCGGTTTCTTACTTCAAAATCGGGGGTGCAAGGCAAATTGGACTACTGTCGACATGGCATAAATCTAAGAAAGACGTGGAGAAGAAAAACTATCAAAGCGTCATCGTAGTCATCCGATTGTATCGTTTTTATTTCAACCCCTTCCGAGCATTTTAGAGTAGGGGTCTTAGTGTTAAATGGTGTCGTTAGGCTTAGAGTATAAATAGACTTGGTGGCTGTCATTTGGGAGTCATATTGGGTCGTTACAAACCCTAGGTTTAGCTCTTCCTAGCAGCCAAGGGCTTAGAGAGAAGATCAGGTCCTAAAACTAGGTTTTGAGAGGCTTAGTGCTAGGGTTTTGCATCAAGAGGGAGGATGAAGGGGGGTAGGCTGTAGGATCTTTATAAGAACTGATTTCCCACTTGGATACAATCAAGATTCAGCAGCAGTTGATGTCCAAGTGTGCAGCCCCTTCCTCTTTCCCTTCTAGTTTGGATTTTGGATGAAACTCAAAGGCTTTTGGTGATTTGAGTTTGAGTTTTCAAGTGCTCCTATTCACCCCCTCTAATCACAATCTACAGTCCTACAAAGCCAACTAGCGGCTATGCGAGGGCCTAGTTGGTGACTAATAATTCAATAGTTTGTATATGCATGTTATATATTTAAATTTGTATCCAAAGCGCTTTAATATGATGACAATTTTGTATTTATTGATGACATATTTTCAAAGAATGAATAATGTCAAAGTTCCACTTTAAAAAACACGCAAAGAATTTGTATGTCTTGTGTTATGGAATGGAGGGAGTACTATTTAAAAATACCCTCAACGTAACAAGAACTTATGGAAACTAAAATCTCCATTGAAAACTAAAATATTTGTATGGTATATACAGTGTGGGGTGTTGGTCACAACATTTAATTTGGCTAAATAAATGGGCAAGATGATTTAACTTCTTATTTGCTCCATAAGAATGAGACGATTAACCATTTATCTTCGATTGCAACCTGCAGGCTCGCTTCATTTCAACCATATTACATTTAACTACTGAAACAATAACGATACAATTTTTTTTTAAACTACACCAGGAGCACTGGTACATCATTTAAAAACTCAAGTTGGGCATCCACGCTGACCGCGCGCTCAAACACAGGTGAGACTGTCTGGATGGTCTAGAACGCACCTACTGAGCAACTCACACCCTAACTAACCCTACACTAACACACCCACACACGCTCAGTCCCCTTTGGGAAAAATCCCCGGTGATGGGACACCCGGGTTGCTCCCGACGGGAGTCGAACCCGGATGTTAATCACATGTCTAAGGATTAGTTACATGGGCTCAATGTTGATTGGAAACCCCTATTTTTCTAGCGGCGGTAGCTATTCGTTGGTCACTGGTTTAGATAGAAATGACTTGGTGCTTTGAAAAAAAAGAATGTGTTTTATTTTCTCTATGTGGTTCTCAAGTTGAGCTCTTCTATAGTAAACGCACTGGCAGGCAGGGATGGCAGTGGGGCGGGTTTGGGGCGGGTCCCCGCGGGTTTTGGACCCGGCGGGGACGGGGGCGGGTCTGAATTTCCCCCCACGGGTCTCGGGTTCGGGGACCCGAAGTTTGTTGGGTGCGGGGGCGGGTTCATGTTTCCACCCGCGGGTTCCCCACGGGCCCCGAATTACGTAAAAAGCCCAGTACGAGGGGAGCCCAACAAGGCCCAACCATATCAACCCTAGGTATATAATCAATCTCTCCCACCCGGCCACCCCACTCCCCATTCCCTAGCAGCCGCAGGTGCAGCCGCTCGCCCGCCGTGCCCGATCCCCCCCGCCCGTCGGCGCGGTCGCTCTCGCGGTCTCGCACGGCCGGCCGCGCGCGGGCTACTGCACCACCGCGCGCCTCCCCAGGGAGCAGGGGCCAACCCCCATCCGCGTCGCCGAGCCAACGCCTAGGCTCGTCTCGACGGCCGCCGCCGCCTGCCCCTCCAAGGTTGCCGTCGCCACGAGTTCTCCATGGTGGCCGTCTCTGCCAGAAGCAGAAGGCCGGCCTGCCATCCACGCCGGCGAGCCGCTAGCAGGCTGCACGCTGCAGGCACCCCAACCCCTGCATAAAGAATTGCAGATCCACGCCGGCTCCTAACCTCATGTCTCCCGTCCACTACCGTTTGGTGCTTGCTTTGGAACTTTGGACATGTAATCCCGTTGCTTGCTTGCTTTAGAACTTGGATTTGTAATTCGCTTATGCTTGCTTGGTGAACATCAAGTAATAATGTTGCTTATTCTTGCAACTTGCATGTTTGGATTGTGTATGTTGATTCTATAGGATGGCATGTTTACACCTACTGACTTCTTGTTACTTCAGGTCGCGGGCGACCCGTCGGGTTTCGGGTCCCCGCCAGGTTCGGGGGCGGGTCTGGCATTTCACCTGCTACACTGTTCGGGGGTGGGGCGGGTCTCACCCGCGGGTTTCGGGGGCGGGTGTGCGGAAGCTCCACCCACCCTGTTGCCATCCCTACTGGCAGGATTGGGCTGCGGAGGGGTTGCAACTTTTTGTGCAAATGACTAAGGCTTTTCTTCCGGACGCATATGTGGCGGTCAGTCTTCTGTTGAAGGCTACTGAAATGGGTTTGATGTTCTATTTGTTTAGTTGTGGACATGTGCTTTTAAGAGAAACCCGAAGTGGCGAATTTTGTCTAGGCTAATGTACTATTCTTAATTTTAATAATATTATTGCTTTCTTTCTGAAAAAAACCTGGTCGGCAAAAATCAAAGCGTATATACAAGTACGTACTTCAATAGAGCACGTACTTCAATAGAGCAGGATGAGTAGGGCGGTGCATGAATGCATGATTAGAGACACAAGATAGGCGGCGCCTGAATGTGTTGAGCCACACTTTACACAACTCGAACCACCCTGGCCAGAATTATTAGCCCAAATAAACTTGGAAGCTGATTGGTGGGTTGGCAACTCATGAACATGCGCTGTATATGCAAACTGTACGCGAACGCTTTGGCTTTCTGCCTCTTTATTTATTTCTTGCAAATGATTACAAGTACTCTACCATTCCTTTTTATTTAATACTTTTTATAAATCAATTAATATGCAAGAAATAATAAAAAATTAAGGTAGTATTTTTTTGACGTTCAGAGATCTTTTTCGTATTGTTTTTCTTCACTATTTACTTGTCGGAATCGGAACATCAAACAAAGTACTACTCAGAAGAGAGGTAGTAGTTCAGTACTCCTAACACAGCTAGGATCCTGGTTGTCGGCTGCCGTCCTGTCATGGACAAAAGAGTATCTCTCTAGCTACCTATCTGTTGTTCCCATCATTAGCTGTCACGATGATTAGCAGCGTATGGTACTAACCAGTGGTTAAGACCATCATCAATCATTGTCTAAAAAAGCTAGTCTATCCACTATTTTTTCACTATTACAACTATCTCTCTTTGTCTACCGTAACGCTACAATGTATAGAAAATCTTTTTCCCCAGTCCATTGGGAATAACCTAACCCTACTACTGAAGTGTTTAAACAATGCAACTGAATGTACGAATTTCGTGGTACCACCTGGAATATGCCTGAGTGGACCCGCAGAATATAAAGAGCTGGAGAAGATTGCCATATGGAACAAACACTCCAACAGCCTGCTTCAGGCTACATGCGTACTGACCCCCAACGCATTGGGCTACCGCCAGTTAAGTTAATTAGTCTCTCAACGTATTGAAACTGATTTTACCAAACTTCATAAATCATACTTGCCCTCTTCCCGTGCTTTGCTACCAGGCCTATTCAAATGTCAGGTCAGGTCGGATCAATGACGGGTTCCATGTTGACCACCCATACTGTGCTCTCTGTATGTCGGGTTGGGTTTTTTTAATTTAGTTGGGTTTTGGGGTAATGATGCAAACAAGCCTGTGTGTTCATAGCAATCCCGATGTGGGTATATCAAATTAATCTTCTACATTGACATGAAACAAAAAAACTAAATACCATGGAAATTTTGGGCTTCAATTATTCATGTCAAATTCATCAAAAATGGATTTATTTATTTTACATACTAGGTGATACCCCGCGCTAGTGCTGGGAATTGGGATCGTGCTTCGGGTCAAAAAAAAGTCGGGCCGAAACGGCCAAAAAAATTTTCGCGCCATGCCGTGCCAGCCTAAGGAACAAAAACAGCGGTCCAGCATGGCCCTAAAGCACGCCGTGCCCTCTTCGGGCCGTGCCGGCCCAAGCACGGTCCACAAATTTCAACAGTTAGATAAAACAAAGACACATTTCATCAATTATACAAATTCATCAACCATACAAGTCACTAGTTCACTAACAGCCAAATATATCATTCATACAAGTCACCAGTTTACTAACAGCCAAGTATATCATTCATACAAGTCACCAGCTCACTAACAGCCAAGTTCATCAATCATACAACTCAGTAACAACCACTATTTCATCAATCATCAAGTCACCTCATCAATCATCAAGTCACCAGCCACAATCCACAATAATACAGTAAAGAGAAAAACACAGTTTTGAGGGAAACTAAAATATATTCCTCGGTCGACCGGCAAAATAAAGTCCAAATGTCCGATTATTACAACCTCATAAAGTCCACAGATACTAAAATAACAAAGATTAAACACTACTGCCTAATCAATGTCGACATCTGCAGCAGCAAATTCAATCTCAGGATCCTCAAGTTGATGCTACTTCCGCTCTTCGGCTCTTTTCCAATCTTTAAGGCAAGTGATTGCCTCCACCGTCTTTGGTGCAAGAGAAGACCTCCATCCTTCAATTATTCTTCCAACTATGCTAAAAGTTGCTTCAGAGGAAACAGTTGAGACAGAAATAACAAGAATATCTCTAGCAAAACAAGCCAAGACAGGAAAACTATACTGGTGGTCCCTCCACCACTCAAGCAGCTTTACCTTCTCACCCCTGAGTACACGATCACTGCCTGCAAATTTAGTGGACAGATAGTGATTCAATTCAGCATTAGGATGGAAAACTATACTGGTGGTCCCTCCACCACTCAAGCAGATTTACCTTCTCACCCCTGAGTACACGATCACTGCCTGCAAATTTAGTGGACAGATAGTGATTCAATTCAGCATTAGGATTCCACCTTTGACTTGATGATGAGTTAGCAGGCTCTTTCCCCTTCGCTCTCTTACATATTTTTCGTAATAATAGCCAAAGACATTGAACAGTTCCTCTTTTACATGGTTTAAAGCATCTGAAAAATCCATGTCTAATCCATCACCTATTCCCTCCAATGCAGTTTGTAAACCATCTAGTTTTTTGCGTGGATCAAAAATAGTTGCAAAACAGTATACATGGGATATTTGTTCAAAGTACTTCAGAAATTTTAGCTCCATTGGATCAACAACAGTTCTTAGAAGGCTATCAGACCTGTACTTAGAAAACAATTCAGCCATTAACCAAATATAATCAATCACTAAGCAAGTTGTAGGATAGTATACACCTGATAGCATATTTGTAGCTGTATAAAAAGGCATTAGAAACCCTCTAAATTGACGTGCAATTTTCCAATCTGCATCTATTAGAACTAAACTAAGATCTTTAGCATTAGCATTTACAAAGACAGTAATTATTTTTTCATAACTTTCTAAACTGTTAAGCATATGGTAGGTTGAATTCCATCTGACCTTCATATCAAGTGTAAATTTTCTTGGTCTTTTATCATGAGCCCTGCAATACTCAGCAAACTTCGCAATCATTTCAGGTGTGCATGTTATGAAATGAATAGCAGCACGGGAACTTATTTGCAACTGTTATACCATCCTGCACAACCAGATTTATAATGTGACGCACACACCTATGGTGGATAATATAACCTTTTATGTATGATTGCAGTTGAGGGGTGAGAATTTCAATAGCATTTGTATTTGCCAAGCATTGTGAAGAGTTATGGAGAGAATCTTACCAGCTATCTGAAAATCACGAACCACCTCAAGAATTTGGTTGGCAATTGCATCTCCAGTATGTGATTTATCCATACTTCTAAAACCTATGACTTGTTAGTTTAAAGCATAGGAATCATCCAAGTAGCGAGCAACAGCAGAAACATAACAAGTTTTTTGGTGCGATGAAGTCCAAATGTCCGATGTTAAAGCAAATGAGAACTGAACCTTTTTAAAATCTTCTTTAAGAGCAGCAAGTTTCTTTTTTAATAGTGAAAACAAATCAGATTTTGTAGATCTAGTGACAGGCTGATACTGTGGGCAGAAAGCACGTTGGATCAAGTTTTTAAAATTTTGACTCTCACCCAGCATAATCGGTAAATCTTCAGACACAATAAAGTTGGCTATTTCATCACGCGCTACCTGTGGGTTGTAAACCCATGTACTTATTGTACCATCAGCAGCAAAATTGAGTTGGGTTTGCATATCTCCTCCTCGAGTCTGTCCTAGCCTTGCCAAACAAGCTTTGTAGTGCCGATTCAAATGTCCCGTACCAGAACCAGAACCTGCACTCAACTCACGTTGCAATAGTTACAAACAGCAAAATAATGTACTACACCATCCTCAGTGACTTTCTTCTTTGTCGTATGTTTCCAGCACAGCGCCCTCGAACCACCGGTTGACGGTGGTACTGGTTCATTATCACCAGCAGCCACACCATCACCCACATTGGCAGCAGGTGGGTCATCTTCTAACACATCATGTTCAGCGTCGATGTCGTGGTCATCCATGCCATAATCTCCCCTGCTTGGGGAGAGTTGGCGAGGATCAATGCGTGCATCGACGCTACTAGGATTGGCTGCACTGCCCCTAGCCCTAGGATTGGACACCAGCACAGGAGGTCTCCTCGTAGCTAGCCATTTCTTCCCCATCTATTCACTCATAGGATCTCAGGCACTCGGCTCATCTCAGTGGGCAATGAGCTCATCTCAGATTCTTAGGGTCAGGAACTCAGGAAGAGGGGGGCGGTTTTATAGAACTCGACTAGCTAGAGGAGGAGGACGGCAAGAGCAAGACAGAGGACTACGGATGACGGATCAACGGATAGTTGCATTGCATTTAATCAAAGCATCAATGGAGGGAAAAAAGAGGGTGGAAATCGAAGGAGCATGCCCTTACTGATCCGTGGCCGCGTCCGCGTGGGTCGACGGGCGGGCCTATGGTGGCACGCCGCAGCCGCACGCATCGCCGGGGGCCGAGGCGGCCTGGCTCTCGCATCACCAGAGGAGCGCAGCCATTCGTCGGGCCGGTCGGGTTGTCACCCCCTCTCCGCAAGTCCGCCGGCAGCAGCCATCCACCATGCTCGACAGCCCCGATCTTCGCGCGGGCGACGGCGCGACTCCACGGGCCACGGGGAAAGTCAGAGGCTGGGATTGGGGGAGATCAATGGATGGATCGACGGGAGACACAAGGTCGAGTGGCGGCTAGGGTTCACGAATGGGGAATGACTGTGCCGCGCGTGGGGAGTGACCGAATGAATGCGTGTGCGGGACTGCAGGGTGCGGCCTGTGGCAGTTCGGCGGAGGGGTCTCGAGTCGACGGCTAGGGTTTCATCCCGTCGCGGAGGGTGTTTTGGGCCATTCCGTGCCGGGCCGGCCCAAGCACGGCCCATGTGTGCGGGCCATGTCGGGGGCACGACAGGCCGAGATTCAAGGCACGGCCCAGCCTTGCCTTCGGGCCGTGCTAGCCCGGCCCATATGATTTCGTGCTGGGCCGTGTTTGGGCGCCTTTTTTCGAGCTGTGCTTGGGCTGGCCCACATGGGCACGGCCCATACTCCCAGGACTACCCCGCGCATTGCTACGGTATTGTAGAGACCTTTGATAGGCCAATGCATTTTTCTGAGTAGGAAGTTGCACATGTAATGGCTACGGAATATTGTGTTTAGCATAGTTGTTTGGCAATAAACATATCGTAGAATGCAAATAAAATTTGTGTGGTGCATCCATGACCCGACCCGATTTGCTGGATTGAGCAAGAGCGCATGGATGGCGACAGTTCATATGCCGAATGAACTGTGAGGTGGCATCAAATAGAACGATGTATAACGGATGATTATTGTTTCCATCACTCCCATTTACGTTGTATGGGGGAGGAAAAAAAATAGTCATTGCAAACAAAGTAGAATGACATTTGCTGGACATGGTAGCAGGAATAGAGTGCTTAACTTATTTTCTCATAACATACCGGCTCAATATATTAAATTTAAATTTAAATTGTAAGACAATTGTTCTGTAACAACTAAAACTTCAATTTATACTCGGAATCAGAGGCACAACCTGCAACCTTCTTGAGTAATGGACGCTACAATGAAAATGGCAACAATGTGAATGCATATGATAAACCAAATTTTGATAAACCAAATTTCTATATAAAAAAGCAGCTCAAGTTACGCTCAAGTGAAATTATAAAACTTATTCCATGTCCGCTTAGGTAGGAGTGTAGAAAAGATAATAACATGCCTCAGCTTTGAGAGAGTATAGAAAAGAAAATCCCTTGCACAACATTGACCAAATCAACAAAGATGTTCAGAACTCCAAAATTTGATGGCTATAGCACACATCTGAATCCTGACCATGTTAGTGAACAATGTTGAAGCGGCTGCAAGCCTGCAATGGAAAACTGAGTAGTGGTGATTTACATATATGCAAGTTTAAGAGATACGTTGCAAGAGATACGTATAGTTCGGAGGAAAGCAAATAGGTAGAATGTGAAACGACTAGCTGGGAGGCATTGCATAGTTAAGAGGAAAAGAAACAGGCTTATTTGAAATGACTAAACACGGTAGATGTGGTTTCAGCCTGCAGTAGTTGAGAGTGTCTCATTGCAATCAACCCACCGTGGAGTTACTACTGCAGCAATCACTGCCATCAAGTTGACGAGACAAATTGAAGCAGGAGGCTAGCAGGTCCGTTCCTTATGAATTGGGACCACTTGAGGAGAGAAGAGGGGCAGGAAGACGAATCAGATACAAAGAAAAAAGGAAGCAGATACAAATGAAGGAATTAATTCACGCGACTGTAGTTAATGCACGCAATTGTTGCACTGGTCTTATGAGTGGACTGATGACGTGGATAGCCTCCATGTTGAGAGAATTATAGGTAATGACATATAGTAGACTTCACTTATATAGGTTAAATAGATTTCTATGGAGTATGGCTAAGCGAAGCATTTAATTTCAACGGCCATTCAAATTCTCTAATATTTTGGACATATATGATGCATGCCTGAGAGAAACACTTGAGTTTTTTTTCTACTGCACTAGCCACTAGTAACATTAGGAATAAAATTTCTAGAGAAATTACCATTTTCTTTGCGAAATAAAACAGAAAAGCATATGCTCACCTACACTTACGCGTGCTCGTACCTATGAATACATGCATATATACTTGGAATTACTCTTGTATTCAAAACAAGGTGGACATAGTCCACCACAAAGAACCCATCTTAGACCGCTTGACAATTTTGCCTTCTTTCACTTGATTTGGACACTTTTCTACTGCATTGGCCACTAAGAAATAGTCTACACTATAAAAGAGCGAGTTTTTTAAAAATATTTTTTACCTAGAAAGGCATAGGTATACCCCTCACGCTGGTCCCACTGCGCAGTTTGAAAAAAGTTGAAAACAGATGGAAAAGCCCAAAACCCATAGATGCAAAATGTTTCATCCACTTTCTCTTTTTATTTCTCTTCTCATTTTATACCCATACCCATATGTTACTTTTCTTCTCTTGGTTTTAATAAGAAAGGAATAACGTCAGGTCTCCTCCTTTAATTCTATTTCTTTTCTCTCTTTTCTATTGCCTCCTTCGTTATCTCACGTGTTGTACGTACATCTATGCTAGGAGTAACGAAATTTCTAGTGAATTATGCTTTTCTTTGCGGAATAAAATACTACGTATAAAACACAGATGCTCATGCACACACCTATGAATACGCGCATGCATACTGTGGCTCTAGGCCATTTATAATTGGCAATTTGGAATAGATCCCAGCAAAATACAAGTAATTATATTCAATCCAAGTCTACATGTTAAGAAAACGTATCTTAGATTGCTCGAAGATTTTGCTTCCATTCATTCGATTTGGACGACCAATGTTTCTTGGATTGTATGACAGAAAATGGAGGGTGGGTTTAAAGGTTTAGGGTTTTTTTTTTTTTTTTGCAGAGATATTAATTTTTATCGGGTGTCTCCGAAGAGACCAGAGATATTAATTTTTAGAAACTATAGACCCATGGACCGGCTTATATTGAAAGAGATATTAATTTTAGACCAGTGGTTGGTTGATACCAAGGTTTTAAATAGCGGACTAAGACATTTAGCAGTTAGCAGCTGAAAAGGGTATAGCGGCCAATTTAACGGGCTCTAGCTGCAAATAGATGGGTACAGCGGGCTATTTGGCTTAGCGTAAACCTTCTAAAACAGCTAATAGCGGCTATAGCGGCAGCTATAGCCGGCTATTTATATGCATGGTTGATACCGCGTGATCCTGAAACCTTCAAATACAGTGAGACATCAACTGCCATGGGCTGGCTCCCAATTAGTAGCTTCCAATTATTTTTCCTGCTAAGAAATTAATTAAGGCCACTAATTCCACACGCCAGAAAGAAAGAGTCGGTACATTCAAACCCGGCCAAGAGACTCGTTCCATCAGTTCGTCCTCAACAAACTTCCCTCCCGCCCACTCATCTTCTGCACATGCCCGCACGTCGCGCAGGTTCTTCCACATGGCGACCACCACCTACCTCTCGCCGCCGTCGTCTCACTCTCTCATCCCCCACACGCCAAGTTTAGCCGGCTGATCCAGCTATAAGAACCCACCCTCCCCCCTCCCGTCGTTCCCCAGGCAAGCTACAAGGGCGCAACAAATAATAGCGAGCGGTCATCGTCATCGAACGATCCAGCTTGCTAATAAGCCCTTCGACGATCTTCCTCGTCTTCGTTCATCCCTTCGGCAATCCTCAAGGAGTCATGGAGATGAAGAAGGTCGCCTGCGCCATCCTTGTCGCCGCCTCGGCCACCGTGGCCCTCGCCGCTGAGGCTCCGGCGCCTGCCCCCACCAGCGCCTCCTCGACCACCTTCCCGGCCGTCGGCGCTGTGCTGGGCACCTCCGTGCTCTCCTTCTTCGCCTACTACCTCCAGTAAATCAAAGGAGGAGGAAGGGACAAGGAGCCTGCTGCTGGGGCTGCTGTTGCCTGCATTTCGGTTCAATTATATTCATGTTATATTATTATAAATATCTTATTAATTTGGGCTCAATCTGGATTAGTTGGCCATGTTGATTGATCCATTCATTTCATTTGCTCTGCCTTTTCTCCCCCTCTATGTTAATTCCTATTTGTAAGGAGGGAAGAATCGGAAGCGCTATTCCTTTGGACATGAAAAGTGGAAATTAATCATTACCCATTTGTTTGCATTATGCTGTTATATGGTCTCCGGCTCTCCGCTTTCTTTCTTTTTAAAATTTTAATTGCATTCACTTGCCTTTGGGTTCGAGTGATCAAGTCGGTTTATTCGTTCCGATTTTCAAAATGGAGAACTAAAAAGGTGGACATGTGGTAAATAGTTTAAAGTGGATCTTTCTCCTAGCATATCAATGGAGGATCGGAATAACAAAAATGTTTGGTTTCAGATGGCCAAATGCACATATTAAGAACATAAACTATCCTTTGTTGATTATGGTTGTCCTAATTCCTAATCAAAGAATTGTTCGGATTATCTAAAACTAACTCATCAAAAATTATGACCAGAATTCGAACCTTTTATGGATAACATTACCAATTAGCAATATCAAAGATCGGTGATCATGGTCGCACAAATCAAGAAATTGCCTGTTTGTAGTTGCACATCTCGAGCTTTTGCAAAATCATCTTATCCAGAATCGGAACAGAATTAATACCTTCGGGAAAACATCTCACAAAAAAGCCTGACCTGAATTGCAACTTTTTTGTTTTTTTCCCCTTCAGAGTCGCACTCAGCTATTTAGTTCATTGTACGAAACTATTAATGGAACGCATAATGTGACCATCCACGACTCTTTAAAGTTACAGAGAAAAAATAAAGAAGGAAAGTCAATGTATATCATGCATTATAAGTTCAGAGCATTTCATCATCCTGTAGACGTTAGTGTTGGTAGTTGAAATTCACGTTCAATTTATTAATTGTATGGTTGGACTGAAATAATTATTGGGAGGATAGATAAAAGGGACACCAAATTTCCAAGGTCAAAATATATTGTTGAATTTCTGTGAAAAAAGGCATCAAAATTAACAATACTGCCAGATTTATTACCTCGAGAGAATGTCAAACCACTACAAATCCTCCATATGATTGGAGAGAGCCTCGCAAAAAAAAGAGGGAGTGAGAGATAGAGAGGAGAGAGAGAGAGTTCTACTGCTAAATACTTATTACAAGCTCAGAAGGGATAGTCAATATGGGTGATGAGCCTATCATCATGGATCAGCAGCCATGCCTGCCATGCTCTTAGGCAGAACCTTGCCCTTGCAAGACCAAGACACTGACAGTCACTAACATAAGGATTTCCCCATCCTCCATTAAGAAGATAGAGAAACACCCAGTTTACATGGCGGGGAAAGACTGTAGGCTCAATCAAAAGCTCATGCGGGATAGCGCCATACAAGAGTTCAGAGATCCAAGGGAACCTCTGTGTTCATTCTCGTAATCACTGGTCGATTAGGGTAGCCTGATGTGTATGAGAAAAGGGAAGAGCTCTGAAACTTCATGGCTAGAGAAGATATGGAAGGTGAGTACTGAGAAGTAACTTGGGTGAGTCCTCATCTCATCGCATGTTGCTATTTATAGAGAAAAGGGATCATTACTGCTAATCTGCTACTATGCTAATAGTAGTCATTTGATTGCTTATAGAAAACCTTGTCTGATTAGATATACACTTGAGTAATGTGTTCCTATCAGCTAATGATCATACTGCTGAAGTGAATCTTTGCCATCCAATTGAATGGCGACAAAAGTTCATTGGTGCTCTAATACATCCAAAACTACAGATACGCGAATCTCATTGTAGTTGCTGTTGATCATAGGCAGAGTCGGAGCTATGGAACCTGCCGGGCCGCCCCAGCCTCCCAAGGAATATATGCCCATGCCAAATGCAAATGCTTCATCCAAAACAGTCACTTAGCTATGAGCATAGGCAAGGTAGAGCCTGCAAGGCAGCAAGTCTGCAAGACACGAGGAGACCAGATCACCAGACCTGAAACAGTAGACCACAAGTTTTGAATTTTGATTGATCGGATTACTTATTCTTATGAAATGCTTTCATCGATTGTGTGCACCGAGGCATGGCATGAAAATCTTTTTTCAGCTACCTAGCAGGGGCTAGCAACTGTTGTGTCGGCCAATAGCTTCTAGCTGAATTCCCTTCAATAATCTGGGATGGGACCAGAGTCATACAGTGTGACCAAAGTTTCCAAAGTAACAGCTCATTCTTGGTACCGACTCAAATTTGAGGACCTATCGACACCGACAGAACCGACAGAATGTTACGGAACCTATCGACACAAACTCTGTGCTCGGCTTTTGTCTTCCTGCTTTTTAAATATGACACAAATATAAATTCATTTTAAAGGCGCCCGTGCTAGATAGCTGAATTAGGATTTTTACAAAACTAAGTCTCATAAAATTTTATAAAAACCTATGCAAGATATAAATTAAATATACCCTAAGGTTTTCTCAATTGTTACTATTTCACACCAAAAAAAAGACTTATAACTAGTTTTTCTTCAAAGAGTGAATTGCACGTTAGGTCCTTTTAAGTTCTCTCGCATTTCCATTTAAATCTATGAAGTTTCAAAATGCATATCTAGATCCATCATCTTTTCCCTCTGCTAAACCGCTATCCAAACAGAGCCGGTGGACAAAATTCGCCTATGTGGACATGCTACAGTGGCAAGCTGGCTGCTGCGAGCATATGGTGGTGGCCTGGGGCTGCCCTGCTTCCCTACCGACACCGAGCCACCCCGCCTCACCGCCAGAGCCTCCCCACCTTGTTGCTGCCACCCCTTGGTGCCAGTACGCTCTCAGATCGGCCCCGTCCTACCTCGTCTTCGGGATGTTCCGCCTTAGCACTGTGCGAACCCAGAACGCGTCGCGGCATTGCGTCATAAATTTGTGAACGGAGGGAGAATCATCGAACATTGAATTATTTTTCATTAAGTGGCCTTTCTTTTGATGGTCTTGATAACAAACTTTTTTTTGAGTGAAACAACCATTTAATAACTTGATATTGCAATATGAACCAACATAGCCCATGTCTTCTTTCCATGATTGATCCTTCATTGCTCATATTGCACTTCTTTCACCTCGTGAGCTATTTAATTGCAGCAATAACAACTGAAACTTTAAATATTTCAAATAATAATTCCTTCTTAATACTCAATGAAAACATGTTATTGCTTTAATCATTATGCCATTCACATCACCAAAAACCAATAATGACCTAGATGTACTTTAATTGAGGAGCAACCCTTTTTTTGATATAGCTCACGCCCTTATCAATCAAAAGCTGAAAATCTACACAGGTCTCCTTTAGAACGCATGAATTTCAGATGAATTGTGCAGAAATTTCATAAAAAATAGTTCAAAACATAGGGAAAACGTAGGATTGAGATTTTTTTTTCCCACATTCCAAAGGGCCTCAAAATTTTACGGACTGACAATGACATCCCTAGCTGAGTGCCTTCAAGGGGAAAACGGTGACCTTACAGGGAAGGAAGTCTTGGGTCAGCCCGATGTCGTCCTCTTAGCATTTCCTAGGAAATGAGCTCTTGGGTCAGCCAGACACCCACCTCTGCAATCTTCTTAATGAACTACTTTTCTTACAATGCAGAAACAAATCGTCACTGCCTTTAATATATATTTTGACTTACAATATCTATAGACATGTATTACTTAAAAGAGTTATATATTATAAAAGAATTTTGAGTAATGAATCTAGTAACGCTTGTCTTATGCTAAGAGTCAATAAGACTGGTGTCACCGGACTATACATATAGATGTGCAAAATATTATTTATGCACTGTACATATAGTGAAGATCAAAATATAAATGGTGGGATACAGGAGCTGGTGACACCGGCCTACCATCTAGTTTTTAATGTAGCTACACCTTTATTTTTCTCTTCTCTTTTATCCTAGCAACGATTTTGAAGCTACTCCTAGCTGTACTGTTATGTATTATGCACTAGGAGAAACATCACCGACAATACCCACCTCGCCACGCAGTTGCTAAACATAGCTTATGCACCGTTTCTTTTAGCATTAGCCGCGTAGATTGCTTTAGCCACACAGTGCTCAGATTATCTTTTGGGTTCTAGAAATTTTTTAGAGTTGGCCCTTAGCTCTATATTTTTCCGGAATTAGAGTTTGTGGAGTTATACCTATTTGGCTCATCAAAATTGAAGCGGAGCTAGGAAAGTTAGGGCGGAGCCCTACCAAACACGCTCATAGGTTCTAATGTTGTCACGATCCTTGACTGTTTAAACCACAATTACAAGTGTAGCAGCATGTTGTTGGGCTTGACGTCGCGGTGGACGACGTCGTGGCGGTGGCACCCAGCGAGCGCCTCCGCGAGCTGCGTGACAACGCTCACCGCCTAGGGCTCCAACGTAGGCGAGCCGCGGCGGAAACGAACCCAGTCTAGCAGGTCGCGTGCAGAGGTCCATGATGGAGTGCGTCCAGGCATCGTCCTTCTACATGACGCGCACCCACACGACGTCCAGGTCCTCGCTGCCTTCGCCCGCCGCCAGCTGCGCCAGCTTCGGCTCCAGTGACACCAGTGCGCAGTCCAAGTTGTCGACGAGGCTGGAGCGGCCTGGAGAACACTAACGCCGTGCTTGTGACCGAAGCGGCCGATGCAGTAGTCGGGACAACGTGTCGATGAGGTGGTCGCCGCCGGGGAGGCCGACGAGACCTCAGGTGTCGTCGAGGGTACATGTCCGGTGCTGGACGCCACCGTCGTTGCCGCCACGGGGTGTGTCGTGGCGCCGGAGCCTCCGTTGAAGCGGTCTAGGATCTCGTTCATTTTCCGTAGCATCGCCTCCATCCTCGTCATCGAGGCACAGAGGTTGAACACCTCAACCATAGTGATCTGATTTGGGGAAAAATTAGGATCCCAAATTGAAAGCTCTGAATATCAATTGTCACAATCATTGACTGTTTAAACCACAATTACAAGTGTATTGATAAAATCTTTAGAGTTTTGGAGAGGAATTAGACCAGGAGGAGCAAGAACAGAGGAAGGTAGCATGAGTAGCAGAGGGTCCTAGACAGAGGAAGACGAGTCTGGTGTCCTCCTGTTCTGTTCCCTGTCCCGTCAACTAGTTCCCTCGTATAGTATTGGCACTGCCTTTTGCATCTCCCGGCCCACTTGCCCAGGTGACGGCCCAGTCTATGACAAATGTTCTACCGCCGTCTATCAAAGAACGAAATATCAGCCGGAACCTTCGGTGTCCTGGCAGAAGTACTGCAAGCATATCTACACTACACCTTTTTTATCTGCGATAGGTAAGGTATACTCCTCGTAATGGTCCCACTTTGCAGTTTTGAGAGGGTTGAAAAGGGATGGAACAGCCTAAAACCGAAAAAAGGAAAATGGTTCTGCCATCTGAGCCATAGTTTTTTCAACGTACGACTGCGCTAATCATGCTCCCACCTTTCAGAAAAAAATACACTCCCACTACGCCTGAACCCCCGCCTCCGGCCTCTCGAACTCTATCCCTTCACGCGCCGCACATCGTTGGGTACTTCTCACCGCTACGTTCTTACTGGGCCGCCCTGCCTCCTCCGCTGACGCCGCCGCCCTGCCTCTTCCGCCGACGCCGTTGCCGTCCCATCAGCACCAACCGCAGCCGGTGTCCCAGGCGTTGCCGCCGGAGTACCTGTCCATCTAGGGCCTAATCAACTCTCCACACCGGTGCACACGTACGCCGGTCACCGCCAGGACACCCGCGCCCTGCCCCCGGCACCAGCCCAAGCAACCGCGCCCTGCTTCCGTCCGCCAGAAGGGGCGCCCCGGCCGGCCGACGCGTCGCACGCCGTCACCGAACGCCACCTCCCGGACGCGGACGCCATGTCGGCGCCGCCCCTGACACCCTGGCGCCTCCGCAGCACGCCGCTCTAGGACGCCAGCACAGTCCCCTACCGCCAGAACGCCCTAGGCCGACCGGCCGCCGGCGCCACACACTGCTCCCAGACGCCAGCGCAGTCCCCTCCCGCCAAAGCGCCCCCAACCGCCCAGACGCGCATGCTGCTCCCCACCACTGCACAGACAACGCACCCCAGCCAGCGTAGCGCACCAGCCTGCCGCCGGCACCACACACTGCTCCCGGACGCCAGCGCAGTCCCCTCCCGCCAGAGCGCCCCCAGCCGCCCAGACGCGCATGCTGCTCCCCGCCACTGCACGGACAACGCATCCCTGCCAGCGTAGCGCACCAGCCTGTGTCGCACACTACACCACGCCCGCCTGCGAGTGTCGTAGCCGGCTGGTCTCAGGTTTGTACATATTGCCTCAATAAGTTCGACTGATTGCTGTTACTCCCTCCGTTCCAATTTATAGTTGATTTGATTTTTTTACACCAAGTTTGATCAGCTCGTCTTATTCAAAATATTTGCAAACATTTAGAAAAATTCAATTCATAGTTAAAGTATATTATACGCTAAACTAAATCACAATGAAAATAAATGATAATTGTAAATTCTATTAATAAGACGAGCCGATCAAATTTGGTGTAAAGTATAATTTAATTAGGTTTTTGTTTTTCAGAAGATGAAGCCTACTCGTCCTGTTATTCGATCATAACCTTCACGCAGACTGCTTCGAGATATCATGAATATAGTTAATGATGAATGAGCGAAGTTATGCAAATCAAATTCTAATAATGTTTTTATGGATTCAGGTGGGTGTACACTAACCCTGTAACTTGTTCTATAAAAATATATCCATAACTTGTATAAGTTTTTTTAATTTATTTTTAGGTGATGCTGCGATTAACCTTATAGATCGAAATAGGAAGAGGGCAAGACAAAAATGTACAAACTAACTAGAGGAGAAGAAAAATGTACAAACTCACCAAAGCTTCACTACTTGTCTGCTTAAGGTATTCAAATTTTTTACTGCAGCATTTAAGGATGACTGTGAATGTCCATTTATAAAACATAGCATTGCCATCAATATGCAAAACAAAGATTTGGTGTTGTGGCTGAAGTTGACTTACTCCTAAGTTCTAATGTTTAGCAACGAATTTGCTTAACCTTTAGTCGTTCTTTTTCTCCGCGCAACGCAAGTTGTGCAACCTTTTGGCAGTCCACAACAACCACAACAGAACCCCCTCCTTCCAGCTATTCAAGCATGTATTGATGCAATTACAGAGCATCAGAGGTCAACATTCTGATGGAGGGAAAGCTGGTGAAGGTGGTTGTTGCCAAAGTAGTGTCTGTGCTGATTACACTATTCAAAGACTTCAAAGTGAATATCGTATTCCTAACCTGTTGTAATAAAATAGTGTACTTGCGGTATTGAAATTAATGCTAATTTGTATGCTTATATCAATGAAGAACTTGTCGAAGGAACATGCCAGAAGAATTATGTTTAAGCAGCCAGCTCCAATCTCTAGCGTTGAGTGTACGGTAGGGAGAACCTACTCCTTTTAATTTCTTTTGTTGAACTATTTTTGTTACAGCATGGATAATACTGATTGTTTTTTTCTTAGGGCTTTGATTTTATTTATTTTATGGAATTTGAAAGAAGAGGAAAGAAATTAACCATGTGAGATCCATTCTAGACAACTAGCCTGTCATGAGATTATCTGTGTTTATTAGGAAATCCATTTTTTTATTGAGTTATTTTTTTATACTACACTGTTGCCCTTCAGAAACATATTGATTGCATTTTGTAGTCAATTCTTGTCAGCTGTTGTGGATCATCTATTTGAAAATGGATTATATGATCCCAGCCAGGTCTCATGAGACCACACACTTGCTGAATCTTATCAAACTTGTAAATGGCAAGAGGCGGTGTACCCAAAAAAAGGAATGAACTTATTAGAAGCATGGACAAAGAAATTTGCTTTTATTATCACATCACAAGTTTTGCAAATTGCAAATACAACAGATGTAGCATTATTTCAAAATAACATTGATTTAGGCTCAAGGTTTTAAAAAGCCAGAGCTTACAAGAAACTTCTCATATTTATGTCTCAAACCATACTGTTTATGATTTTGTCAGGTTGGATCCTACCAGGGAAGGGGCTCAGTTCATAAAAGAAGCAACTACATTTTGCCTTGAACATTTTGGAGGGAGTATTTCAGATCTTCTGAATTATTCTTAGAGGACTTGGTCTAAAATAATTTACTTTTTTATCATCTGTGGTTGAAATACAAACATAAATAACTTTATATATGAGCCTTTGCCATCTAGCCATCCATAGGCTCAGCTTTGCCAACCTACACCATTGCTAGGTTTGGAGAGTCAGTTTATACTTTCCCTACGGTAGTCTGGAGCAGAAGGTGCAGCTTCACAACAATATAAAACCGTACAGGATTCATGTAGTTGGCAAACTCTGCTATGAACTAAAAGTGTTCCATGAAACCCTGGTGTTTTGCATTGAAGTTGTGAGTAGGAACTGAAGCTTTTTTTTTTTTTTGGCTTAAGGGTGTATTTTGTGGTATTTATAGTAGGTTATACAGATGAGAAATTCAAAAAGTTTCTTCAACTAATCTTAGCCAACAGGAGAAAAAAGGTGGACACTTTGTTGTATGCATTATTATGTGGAACAAGCACAATTGGACACCACAGGCCAAGATCTAAAAAAAGAGTAGCTGTACAAAAAATCATTAGTTATTTGAAAATGTATAATTAACAAAAAAAATCATTGATTAATAATAACTAAATTGATTATGATGGATATGTGTGCGCCACGTATATTCATATTTACTATTGACTAAAAACAACCTTAGGATCATATTTGGAGACGCGCATGATCTGCGCAGAAAATGTTGACTAGTCTGCACCGTAAAAGAAGTTTTCAAAAAATATTTTTTACCTAGAAAAATATAGGTATACCCCTCACGCTGGTCCTACTGCGTAGTTTGAAAAAGATTAGATTTGGTTGAAAATACCCAAAACCTATAGATATAAAAAGTTTCATCCACTTTCTCTTTTTATTTCTCACCTCATTTTATACCCATACCAACATGTTAATTTCCCTCTCTTGGTTTTAATGAGAAAGGAATGACGTTAATCAATCAGATCTCCTTTATTTAATTTTATTTTTTTCTATTTTCTATTGTCTCCTTCGTTATCTCACGTACATCTATGCTAGCACGTTGAAAAAGGTGCTCTACTGGTGATGGGCCTCCAAACCAATGTAACAGAGCCCAGCAGCTTGGCCCAATACGGAAACTCGGCGCTGATATAACGACGGGATCCAACAAGAGCTCGCTTGGCTAGTCCTAGGGTTTCTCGCTCTATCGCCGCCGCCGCCCCCCGCCGCTAAAAGCTGCAGGTGGGAGCAGGCAGGGCAGGAGCGCGATGGCGGAGAAGAAGCAGCGCCCCGGCGGTGCCAGGAAGGACGAGGTGGTGACACGCGAGTACACCATCAACCTCCACAAGCGCCTCCACGGATGGTATGGTTGGCAAATACCCCGCACTCCCTCCGTAACTGATCCAGCGATGCTTGATGCGAACAGATATTGCTTGCCTGCTCTTGGTGGTAGATTTTCATCTGGGAACGAATAGCTTGAGAGTGCCATGCTCCGGGTCCTGTAGCCAGTAGCCACTCTTAACACGTTTGACCTCGCATTTCCTTGTGACTGATATGTCTAGTTCTCTGCTTGTATAGCTCCTTATATCTGTGCAAAAGCTCCATTCTCCGGGTATAGTCCAGTGCATGTCTTTCTACCTTGTGGCTTTGCACTCTACATACCCGGCACAATGAAATCTGCTCATCGTTACGCGTGTTGCTCCTTGAAATGCTACCATGTGTTACATTTGGGCAGGAAATCTCTCTAATTCGACGCCCCCAACGTCTTACCCATTCAATGTTTTCGTCACACTTTTCATTTTTGATGCCTCTAGTATTTGAACTTCAAGTTTCATGTTCTGTTATAGAAGTATGATGTTGCAGTTTTGCCCCATGCTCCAATTTTGTGCGAATGAATCCAGTTCCAAAGTAGAATAAACATGACCTTAATTCTACAGATCTGACTTGGCTGAGTTCTCCAGTGCTCCCAAATAAACAACGCCAATATGAACCTTTCTTGTTCTTGCTGTGCTCTTGTGAATGTATCTTGCTAGCGTACTCATGATGTTAGATTCATGTAAGGGAATGGATCACTTGGGTGTGGGTTGATATGAACCGTGCTTGTTTGGCAGCACCTTTTCCGTTTGTTTTGCCTTGGCATGATGATCAATTAGACTAGAACTGTGATTATGTCACATGTCCTTGTTTGAATGTGTGGTTCACTGGTTTCCGGGTATAGTCAGGTGCCTGTCTATCTAAACGTGTGGCTGTGCACAGTTACATGCCCGGCAGAGTGGAATCTGCTCATCTTACATGTGTTGGTTCTCTGCATGCTACCATGTGTTCCATTTGGGCAGGAAATATCACTAAATTGATTTTCCCTTTTGTTTATCCATTTTTTTGTCCTGTGTCTTTCTATTCTTGGGGAAGGTGCGGTTGCCTTATGATGCAGCTGTTATGCTCCTGAATGATACTATCCTTTTTTTGCTAGATGATACACATTCTTTTAGCAGAGCACAAATGTCAGCATTTTTTGCTTACAGTACCATTGGATAGTATTCAGTTGTCCTGTTCTATTTTGATGCATTATCACATGGTTTGTGCTTCCTCTGTTTTGTTATTGATGATCACCATTCCCTGCTTCAACAATGTTATCCAGTCTGCGGATAGAGTACATATGGCGTTTGTTTCAAATCAATCAATTCTCACTAACTGATGGTTCATCCTTATTTTCTGCAGCACCTTCAAGAAGAAGGCCCCGAATGCCATCAAGGAAATCAGGAAGTTTGCGTAGAAGGCAATGGGCACGACGGATGTCAGGATCGACGTGAAGCTCAACAAGCACATCTGGAGCAGTGGTATCAGGAGTGTGCCAAGGCGTGTCCGTGTCAGAATTGCCCGCAAGAGGAACGACGAGGAAGACGCCAAGGAGGAGCTCTACTCTCTGGTCACCGTTGCTGAGATTCCCCCTGAGGGGCTGAAGGGTCTGGGTACCAAGCTTGTTGAGGACGACGAATAGATCTGCCTAGGCTCTTGTCTTCCTCCATCCAAGTAAAGTTTGGTGTTTTTGAGCTTGTTAGTAGCTACTAGGTTCAGTATCCTTTTCAGAATACTCCGGGGGCCTTTTGATGTCACTGTTGCTGCCTCGACTGCAATTGGACTCTTCAAGATACAAGGACTTGTGGATTATTGTGCATCCAAATCTTTTGTGCAGCCATGCGAGATGTTTGATGAATATCATGAATCTTTTTAATTTTCATTTGAAGTTTTGAAGTCTACTAGTACAAATTGTGTGTTCCTCAGGCCTTATCATTATTCATCGTCGGGTTATATAAACGTAGATTGCAGCTACTGTTGTGATGGGCGCTCCCCTCCCCGTGGCACGTGATCGACCGGTGAGGGGTGAAGACGGGTTCTGACATTCTTGCTGTAAATTCCACTAAGTCGTCTGTAAACGTAAAATGTATTCGAACCAAATTGTTTGTACGGTCACGCCTCCAACCATGAGAAAGCGTCTAAAATTCTGGATTGTTTGCACCAGCTTGAAATACACATTTGCACACAAGATTAAACTAGTGTTGTACTTGGAACGATGAAAACATTGCAGTCTGATTTCCACGATGCCTTGAGTTATGACTAGTGGTACAATGCTAAATTGTTGCTAAATTCAAGGTTGTGAGATAGCCTGGATTAGTCTAGGGACTGGGTGAATGTTCACATCCAATACACCCTCAAGAATCTGTACCACTTCAGCCATAGTCGGCCGATCGAACTCATTGTCCTGAATACACCAACATGCAAGTTTGCAAACTCTTGCCACTTCCTCCAAATTGATGCCACCCAGTAATTCTTGGTCTACCAAACACTCGACATCATTCTCAAGGAGCTTATTTGCTACCTGCATAAGAAAATAAGTAGCCAGATCACCATTACTGTTGCAATCTTCTTCTGAGTTTCTCCTTCCTGAAACAATTTCCAAAAGCATCATCCCGTAGCTATATACATCCACTTTAGGTGTAATAGCAACTTCACTAATCCATTCAGGTGCAAGGTAGCCAACGGTACCCCTCACTGTAGTCAAAACACGACTGAAATCCCTTCCAAGAAACTTCACCAACCCAAAATCTGCAACTTTCGGAACAAATGATGCATCAAGAAGTATATTTTGTGGCTTAATATCACAGTGTATGATGCAGTCCTGACAACTGTGATGTAAGTAAGCCAATCCTTTTGCAATTCCAAGGGAAATCTGATACCTAGTGCTCCATTTCAACACGCTGGCATTGCCGTGAAACAAATGGGTGTCAAGTGAGCCGTTTGGCATGTGTTCGTAAACATGTAACCTTTTGCTACCCTCACAACAGAAACCAATTAGTTTGACCAGGTTGATATGTTGGATGATTCCGATTGAGCTAACCTCTGCCCTAAACTGCTTCCCTCCTTGATGTGCACCATCAAGTCTTTTTACTGCTATGGCAGTACTTGAGTGATGTAAAAATCCCTTGAATACAGAATCGAAACTACCACTTCCTAATTTCTCTGAAAAATTTTTAGTTGCAAAACGGAGATCTCTGTATTTAAAAGCAATGATTGTACCATCACCTTGAGATTTGTTAAATATGCTAGCAAATGATTTCCTTCTGTTCCTGCAGGTCACAATTAGCATTAAGATAAATCCCAAAGACAATCCAAGAGCCGCGATGCTTACACAAATGATGGTTGTTCTCCTCTTATGGCTCCAACTTTGCATCTCTTTAGCAGCAAGCCGAAGGTAAAGAATTTCTTCATAGTATCGACAGAATTGCCTAGTTGCTGCTGTTTGACCACATTAAGCAATCCAGTTTGCCAAATAGAGCATCTGGTGGCATACGAGTATGCGGAACAAGAACATTGACTTAGACAAGCTCACAAGCCTCTTTGCTCAGAGCAGCCTCCATGATGCTTGCGTTACTTGGGGTAAAACAGTGGAACTACGTAACACCCTAATTTTATTTTCAGTATTTTTAAAAATAAATTTAATATAGCTTATTTAATTTTTTAGGATTTTATATGCTTAGCCATGCATTTAATGGTTTATTTTATCTACAATAATTAAAATTAATCATAGGTCAACTTTTGTTGTACATTCATGCCGATGCATTGTTTTATTTCTTGTATGAACTAAGGATGTGAATTCAAATTTATTTGAATTTTAGAATTGGTTTGGTTTCAGTTTCAAAGGAGAAAGGAAGAGAAATAGAAGGGAGAAAAAAAACAAACCCTAGCCTAGGCCGAAACCGCCAGCCCCCCAACCCCCTCTCCCCTTTCCTGCAGGCCCAACTCACCCCCACAGGCCCAAGTGGCGTTGCCCACCAGCCAGGCCCAGCCCGCCTCATCTTTCTCCCTCACTGCGCAGTGGCCCCGGCGCCTATGTGCCAATGACGGGTGGGAGCCACCGGTCAGAGCCATCCCCAACCTTCTGCTCCTGGCAATGGACCGAGGCCACCACTGCCTCTGCTCGTGGCCCTGCCACCGAGCCGAACGCCGCCATCCTTGGCCTATGGCCCCGAGCCGCCACAAACTGGGCCTGCCTGCCAGCCTCTCTTCCTGGGCGCACCAGGACTCCACATGAGTCTGACCCGAGACCGAGCGGAATCGGACCCCGGACGATGTGCACCAAGCTCCATCGAACGTGGCTCGAAACCGTGGCTGCGCTGCCCTATAAAGCCCTTTCTGAGGCCGCCGCCGCACCCCTTTCGTCCCACGCGCAGGCCCTAGCTAGCCCTAGCTCCCTCCGCCGTCTTCAATTTCCATCGCCGGCGCCTGCAAGGTGAGCTAGCCGCCGCCATCTAATTCACCGCCTCCGGTGGGATTTCCGGCCGATTGACCCTGTGGCCACCTTCGCAGGACCTCAAGGAGCCTCGTCAGCCTGTCCGCGACGTCCCAGAGCCGTCCACCGACGCCCTCCACACGTGCCCTCCACCTCCGTCCGCCCTGCCCATGGGGAGCCGCCCCTGCCGAGCCACCGCCAAATCCGAGCACGGGGTGAGGTCCACCGTGCCCTGCTCCCTCTTCCCGGCCTACTCTCTCTCCGTTCCGCGCATAGGAACTCCCAGAACGCCGCGCTCCGGCGAGCGGCCGCCGCGGCCAGCGTAGCGCCGCCGCCCCTGATGGCCGTCGCTAACCTGCCTCTGTTCCTCTCCACCCACACCGTCTGATCTTGATCCATTGGCCCAGGACTGCCAATGGCCGGTCAACAGGGGTCAAACTCCGGTCAGCCGGAGTAATTTTTGCTAAAGAGACCCTCGGCTTTCCCCGATTTGAGCTGCAGTCCAACCCAGTAGATGGAAGGCCCTGTTTTTAGTAGTTTAGCCCTGGTTTTCAAAAATTGTTTACAACTAAGTCCTGCCAGTTTAAAAAGGGCATATTTTCATCGTTTTAAATCCGTTTTCGATTATTCTCGCACCTACGTGACCGTAGCAATGTGTAGAATAATTTTATATACGTTTTACCTTCTGTTTTATATAATGATGTACTGTTTCTTACCCGTTTGCATTTGTTTGCTTGCATGTGTGATCATGTGTATGGTTGTTTGGTGCCGTATGTCGTGCGTAAACGTTGATCCGCCTGTTGAGTTCGAAGAGCAACCTCCAGAAGCCTCTGAGTAGCAGCAAGGAATAAATTTTGAGGAAGGCAAGTATAACATAAATAACACCTAATAATCTCTTTATTTACTGCATGTGCATTTTAATTTATATGCCTGTAAGGTTTACCTAGCTACTTTTATCCTTATATATTTTAGCTTCTGGGATGCATATGGTTAAGTTGTGCTAGGTGCTGCGCAAACTCATGTACTTTTGTTAATTTAATTTTGATTAATAATCTTATGCAATTAATTGTTGGGCTTGACCCTAATCGATTCATGTCTATTTTAATATGGCTTTTTAGCAATATGGTTTAGGGAGCTTGAGCAATGTGCACGTGTGTTTTTGCTGGTTCTCTCCCTAAGGACCGAATCACAAAGCGAACTCGTGTGTTTTTGCTGGTTCTCTCCCTAAGGACCGAATCACAAAGCGACTACCTGGAACAACAGTGCTACCACAAGGCTGGAATGGGACGGATTTAGCTAATTAATTAGGTTGTTTTGGTTCAGGAGTAACTTACCTGCGGGGCAAGAGGGGAGGCTAGCTTCAGTGGTCGCTGCGCTACCTCATGGTTGAGTGTGCTTTACGTTATATGTATGCACTTCTCCCTTTGGAGGCGGACAGCACCGTTGCGACCCTGAAACCTTAGCGGTTACACCTTACTAACGCAATCTTTGTAAAGACTTCGTAGTGCGCTTGCTAGTCATCTCATCTTCGGTAATGTGGTGAACTCCTAGCGTAGCTCACTACTTGTGGGTAAAGATGTACAACCTTTCGAGAGTGTAAAACTAACATGTTAGCCGTGCTCACGGTTATGAGCGGCCCTGCTCACGGTTATGAGCGGCCCAGATCCTTCCCAGTGATTAGAAGGGCCCTTGGCTGAGGTTCCTTGGTTTTGGTTATGGTTATCGTTTTGATAATGTTTATATCTGTTTAATCTTATTTAATGTTTTATGCAATATCTTTTGGGCTAATGGTTTTTGTTATTAATTCATAGTAATTAGTCCTTAATAAATGTTTTAAATTAAAAGGTTATGCAGTTGTCAGCTAACCATAGAGCCTCATGATTTATGTTATATTTGTTGGGTATTCTGTACTCACACTTGTTTCTTTATATTTATTTCTTGTTGGGGGGAAAATCTAACCGCTGCTCAGATGATGGTGGTAATGAAGACTATGTGCAAGACTACGACGAGTTTTAGGCGTTTTGTTCACCAGTTGACGTCCCTGTGGCGCCCGTTATATTTATGTTTTATGCTTCCGCTATGCTACGTTATACTCTGAGTTAAACACTTGTGTCACAGTGTAATAATGATATATTTAATGTTATGCAACGTTTTTATCTTTGGCATGTGTTGTGGTATTCAGTAATTTGTCATGTATATGCGAGACGTTTCCTAGTGCATATATATGTTGCACGGTTTTGTTCGTTGAAACCGGGCGTGACAAACTAGTTGTGTTCCTTTGGTTGCTTTGACAATCTTTGATGACGCCACGGAGAAACCTTTCATGCAGATGGAGGGAGGGAACATATTCTCAATGCAGATTGTGAAAGGTCCACAGACAGCATAGACATCACATTCAGCCTTAGGCTCATTACCAACGGCTAGCCAATCCTGCGATTCCTCGATCCATATCATTTGTTTGGTTTGACCAGAGGAGACCAATAAATTGAATATGATTAATCTGTCATATCGTAAGGTATACATGAAATACACCTGTTTGTCGTTGTCAATAAAACTGTAATTAAAAAACTGCGCCCTTGAAGCTCACCGGCCATCGAAGGCCGTGAGCTGAAGTATTTCCCGTTCCAAGCCCTAGTGGACGAATACACGATGGATGAATTGCAGAGCTTTTGGATAAACTGAGGTGCACCTGTTGGGTCCAGCTCGGAGCAGTAATGGCCAGGAGCAAAATCGACCGTGTTCATGAGAACTATATTGCAAACCACTGACCTCATTCCGACCGATTTTCGCACCAGGGAGCAAAGCATCTATCGGGTAGTCAAAGCTTTGCCATAGCACACTAGACATGTTTGATGAAGCATCCCTCAGCACCAAGTTTCCATTGTTCATGAGAACAGCAATAGTATAGTTGCTAGCTGCCTTAGGGCCTACTTGACTAGACCAGATCTTGGACCTTGTGACCTTGTCTAAAATGACCGGTCTGCCATCTAAGTTCACCTTGAGCTCAGCTACAGTGGGATTTGTAATTGGGCTCTCCCTATTGGCCACCCAGACTGGGATTAGATTAGGAACTTCATTAAACCATATGCCGAGGTACCAATTCTTCGTTGTGTTGTAGGACTGACTGCCTGCATGGAAGAATCCAAGAGCAAACCTGCGGTTGCTGGATATAAGCTTGTCGTCTCCACATAGGACTTGATTCACTGAGATGGTATCCATTGCATCAAAGCTTGGCAGAGTGTGTATATGGAACAGAGCAACTAAAAGGATGGAAAGAGCATGAAACCTTGCAAATAGACGAGCCATTTGATGGTTATTACTAGTATCTGCCTATCTGGTATAGGATCAATGCTGTTGTGTTGCTTTGCGTTGGAGAACACTGGTGTACATGTATCAGATAGCTCATTGTACAATGTATTAGGCGCGCTATACCCATGCATGGATCCGTTGTAACTGCCTCCGTTGTAATTCCCGTGAGCTGCGCCTCACCGTTGGGTCTCGTCGCCCACCTCTTGTAACTGGCCTATTTATAGGTCTTGAGATCAATGCAATCGGGTGCGGTCTTAGTCATTCTACATGGTATCAGAGCTTTCGAGATCTAGCCGATCCACGATCCTATTTTCTCGAGCCCACCACTGCCCACCCATGTCGGACACCACTTCCTCCGTCGTAACTCCACCGCCGGCGCCATGTTGTCCTCTACGACGTCGTCCACCTCCTCGTCGGTGCTCGACTCGTCCAGCTCCGCCAGCTCCTCGTCGCTTGCTGGCGCAGCGCAATCCGTCAACATCACCAGTCTCATCAACATCAAGCTGGACATGACGTCCACGGCCTATCGCCACTGGCGCCGCCTCTTCACCATCGTTCTCGGCAGGTTCAATCTGCTCAACCACGTCGACGGCTCGCCGGCCAGGCCCAATGATCCGATCTGGATCCAAGAGGACCTCACCGTCCTCATTTGGCTCCACGCCACACTTGCTGATGACCTCTTCGACTTGGTAAACGAAGACAACATCTCCGCGCGCAGCGTCTGGACCAGTATCTCCGACTTCTTCCTCGGCAACCGCGACAGCCACGCCGTCAAGCTGGAACAGGACCTCCACAACCTTGAACAAGGTGATCTGTCCGCGACAGCCTACTGCCATCACCTCAAGACTCTGTCTGACGCACTCACTGACTGCGGCCGTGTCGTCGGTGACCGGGCTCTCGTCCACCAGCTCATCCGCGGCCTCAACCCCAAGTATCACGTCCTCAAGTAGATGCTGCCTCAGATGCCCACCTTCCCGACGTTCATCCAGGCCCGTGATCAGCTCATCGTCGCCGAGAACACGATCGCGACGTCCAAGACGGACGCTACCGACACCGCCCTCGTTGCCACGAACGGCTCCACCAACTCCGGATCTGGCTCCGGCGGCAACTCCCAGCGGCAAGTCACAGATTGTGCCACAACTAACTCCTCCTCCCGCGGGCATGGACGCGGTGGGGGGCCCGACGGACGTGGGCGTGGCCGCGGTGGGGGGCGCAACAACAGCAGCGACAGCAGAATCGCGCACAGCAGCCCAACCCGGCTGTTTTGATGCAGCAACTCGCCTCCGGCAACAACTGGCGAGCTCCCTGGACCGGTGCAACCGGCCCCGGCATTAGACATCGCGCACCATCTGGGCAGCGCGTACAACGCCGCCACGCAGATGGCACCTGCTGCACCGCTGTCCTTCGACACCATGGGGCTTCTCCAAGCCCTACAGGCCGCCACTCTTCCCCAGCAAAATGCGCAGTCCGACTGGTTCATGGACACCGGCGCAAGTGGCCACATGACATGCGATTCAGGTAACATACACAAGTATTGACCTTCATCAGTTCATAATTCCTCGCGTGTTATTGTTGGCAATGGATCCACTCTACCCATCCTTGGCACCGGCTCAACCACAACCCACACACCTCATGCAAAATTTCACCTGTCCAATGTCCTTCACACCCCACATTTAGTCAAGAACCTTATCTCTGTTCGCAAATTCACCACAGATAATGCATGTTCCATTGAATTTGATCCCTTTGGCTTCTCTATAAAGGATCTTCACAGCAAGACAGAGATCATGAGGTCCAGTAGTGATGGGGATTTATATCCTCTCCACCCTCGGCGCCAATCAAATAAAGCCATGGCACTGCAAGCTTCATCAACTTCAACCAAGCTGTGGCATCGCCGTTTAGGGCACCCTGGTCACCAATGCCTAGATTCAATATTGTCGCAATTTTCAGTTTCATCTCGCAATAAAGACACTCATGTGTGTGATGCTTGTCAAAAAGGGCGACATGTTCGTCTTCCCTTTTCTACATCCACCACTGTCACCTATTTTCCCTTTCAATTAGTGCATTGTGACCTCTGGACATCTCCTCTAGCAAGTTTTACTGGTTTCAAGTATTATCTTGTTGTTCTTGATGATTTTTCGCATTATATGTGGACCTTTCCTTTACTTCACAAATCCGATGCCAATACCACCATTCAAAACTTCTACGCGCTCATGCAGAATCAATTTCGATGCACCATCCAATCCCTCCAATGTGATAATGGCACTGAGTTTATCAACTCTACCCTGCGCCAATTCCTCACCACACGTGGTGTCACTTATCGCTTGTCATGCCCATACACTTTTGCCCAAAATGGCAAAGCGAGCGTGCCCTTCGCACAATAAATGACGTGCTTTGCACACTCCTCTTCCAAGCCCATCTATCACCCAAATATTGGGTAGAAGCCCTACACACTGCCACATACTTGATCAACCGGTGTCCGTCCAAACCCATTCAGCTCCGCATGCCATATGAAGTCCTGTTTGGCCAAGAATCAGATTACTCTCATTTAAAGGTATTTGGATGCCTATGCTATCCAAATCTCTCTTCCACAATGGCTCACAAACTGGCTCCACAGTCTGCACCATGTGTCTTCCTTGGCTATCCTTTAGAACACAAAGGTTACAGATGCCTAGACCTAAAGACACACAAAATAATCACGTCTCGCCATGTCATTTTTGACGAAGATGTCTTTCCCTTCTGCACACTGGAGCCAACACCACCACCAGCCACAGCAAATCCCGGCGAAACCAATTCGACGTTGCTTCCTGGTCCGCCGCTAACCTCATACCCCGGGATCCGCGCGCCTCCACAGCACGCACCACCTCCCGAACCACCCAGCGCTGACTCCAACGGCCCTGCACCTGCTCCCGCGTCGCTTGCGCCCGCTTCCGCAACCACCTCCGCAGCGCTGACCGAGCAATCCGCAGCCTCCTCTCCTGCGTTGCCACATGGCACCTCAACCACTTCTATTACACGCACAACTCCAGCATCGGTTCTTCGCTACGCGTCCCCTGAAATAGTGCACCATCACATGCAAACCCGAGCTAAGCATGGCATCTTTAAACCAAAACAATTCACAAACTTGCATGCTCAATCCCCCCACGCCAACCATATCCCAAATACCAAACACAATCGCACTGCTCTCAAAGATCCAAATTGGCATCATGCTATGCAAGAGGAATTTAATGCATTGATGAAGAACAATACTTGGTGTCTTGTTCCTAAGCCTGCAGGTGCAAATGTGATATCTGGGAAATGGATCTTCTGCCACAAGCTCAATCGTGATGGTTCCTTGGCTCGGTATAAAGCACGATGGGTCGTTCGCGGTTTCAAGCAAGAACACGGAGTTGATTATGAGGAGACATTCAGCCCGGTCATTAAACCTGCAAAAATTCGCACGGGTTGAGTATAGCAACCTCGGCGGCATGGCCCATTCATCAACTCGACGTGAAGAACGCCTTCTTGCACGGTAATCTTTCTGAGACCGTTTATTGTGATCAGCCTTCTGGGTTTCAAGATCCTTCCAAACCCTCCCATGTTTGCAAGCTGAACAAATCCCTATACGGCCTCAAACAAGCACCACACACTTGGTTCCTTCGCTTCAAAAATTATCTACACACACTCAGCTTTCGCGCGTCTAGAGCTGATACATCTCTATTCATTCTACACAATTCCCAGCATTGTGCTTACCTCCTCCTGTATGTCGATGACATTATTCTAACAGCCCACAATAGCTGGCTCTTAGATCACATCATCACACAACTCTGTCATGAATTCTATATGAGTGACCTTGGTCCTCTCCAACATTTTCTTGGCATTCATGTCACCCCCACAGCTGGAGGTATCTTCTTAGGACAAGAACAGTACGCTCTAGAGCTGCTCCAACGTGCTGGCATGGAGCATTGCAACCCTATCAGTACACCCATCGACACACGAGCCAAACTGTCTATCAATGACGGCCACCCAGTTCCAAATCCCACTAAGTATCGTAGCATGGCTGGTGCTCTTCAATATCTCACGCTCACACGGCCTGATCTCCAATATGCCGTTCAGCAAGCGTGTTTATTCATGCATGCACCACGCACTTCACACTACCAACTGCTCAAACGCATACTAAGGTATGTCAAGGGTACGATCAGCTACGGTCTTCACATCTCTCGGTCATCCAATCATGAGTTGCTTGCCTACTCGGATGCCGATTGGGCTGGCTGCCCGGATACACGGCGTTCAACTTCAGGGTACTGTGTGTTCTATGGTGATAATCTGGTCTCATGGTCTTCTAAGCGACAGCAAACTGTGTCCCGATCAAGTGCAGAAGCTGAATACAGGGCAGTAGCTAATGCAGTAGCTTAACCTGTTGGTTCAGACAACTCCTGCAAGAATTGCATCGTCCCACATCAAAAACAACTGTGGTATTTTGTGACAACGTCAGCGCGCAATATCTCTCAACCAACCCAATTCAACATCAACGGACAAAGCACATTGAAATTGATCTTCATTTCATCCATGACAAAGTTGCCTTGGGCGAGGTAAAAGTTCTCCATGTTCCCTCCACATCTCAGTATGCCGATGTTTTTACCAAGGGACTACCATCAATGATTTTTCGCGAGTTCAGAGACAACCTGCACGTCTGGGAACGTCCAGGTTGAGGGGGGCTGTTGGAGAACACTGGTGTACATGTATTAGATAGCTCATTGTACAATGTATTAGGCATGCTATACCCATGCATGGGTCCGTTGTAACTGCCTCCATTGTAATTCCCGTGAGCTGCGCCTCACCGTTGGGTCTCGTCGCCCACCTCTTGTAACTGGCCTATTTATAGGTCTTGAGATCAATACAATCGGGTGCGGTCTTAGTCATTCTACACTTTGGAGCATGGAAATGCAGGTGCTATATGTAGACAATGTGGTTGAGCTATCTAATAATGGTTAAAAGTCGGTCATAGTTTAGATGCAAGTGCAAATATTTGAATTGGCCAATCGGGAAACCATATTTATGGTAGTAGAAGTTTGAGAACACTACCGACAGACAGTGAGGTGTGTTGTTTTTTAGTCAAAGTAGAGTGGACAAATGATCGCATTCTGCACTGCGGTCTAGCACGGTCATTGAAAGAAATGATAGCGACTCAGATCATATCTAACAATAGTGTATAAATAAGCTTCTGTTCTGATTTTCAAAAAGTGAGGTGTTTACAGAATTACAGTGGGGATAGGAAAAGAGGAAAGCACTAAAGATTGCTAGCATTCTTAACTGTAAGCTGGGGAAATTCCCATTGAAGTACTTACCTATTGGGGATGGAAGAATATCTAAGAAAGATATGAGCAGGGTTGTGAAGAAAGTTGAGAAAAAGTTGGAAACATGGAAATGAACCATCTGTCATAGGGGGGAAGGCATCGCTGATCAATACTTTTAACCAGCACACCTATGTACATGACGAGCTTTTATAGGCTGTATAAGGGGGTTCACAAGGAGCTGGACACCAATAGGGGGAGATTTTTCTTGCAAGGTGTTGGCAAAAAGAAGATATATCATATGGTCAAATGGGAACACTTAGCCAAATCTAAAGAATTTGGCGGTTTGGGCTTCATTGACACTAGAAGTTTCAACTTGGCAATGGATCTCCAGAACTGATAGCGTAGAGTGTTGGAATTCAAACCATATAGAGAGGATAAAATGTGTATAAAAACGCTAAGGAAGAAGTATCTAGGTAACCTTAGTTTTCTCCAACAAAGTAGAGTGGTTAGTTCACACTTCACAGTTTTGGCAAGGGTTGTGAGAGGCACAGTTTTGGTATGAAAAAGGGAAAGGATGGAAATGCAGAAATAGGGAGAAGATCAGATTCTGGGATGACTAGTGGATGGGAGAGTGTCCCTTAAAAATCATATTTCCCAACCTGTACAGGATTTGTAGGGAAAAAATGGCTGAAGCTTACAAGATAGGGTGAAATTTTCGTTACAGGAGGAGCTGTCGGGGGAGGATCTGGTGGAATGGAGAGATATAGCGAATCAATTGGCAGACACAGTGCTTGAGGGGAATAAGACATATTAGATGATTTGGAAATCAGAAAAAAGGGAAATTTCTTGTCCACGTCTTTGTACAAACATTTACTTTTTTCGAATGTAAATGGCAGGAGCTCTACCTTTCAATTAAGAAGAAAAAAAAGTTGACCCCATTTTTAAGGGAAAACAAGCCGAAAACCTTTACACAAAAGGCGGTTGAATTGGGTCATCAACACACGCTGCACACAACACACGACACGAGCCAATTGGATTGAGACACCCTGGCAAGATCATGATCGGTGCCATGGAAGCAACAATTGTTCCGCTCCTTCCATATTGACCAGCACGTGAGCACGAACAAGGAATCCGCTCTAACCTGAAGGCTAACCGGCCACACTGCCCTCAAGCGCCGCCACCAATCCTGCTGGCTAGCGCAGCCTGTCGTGCAAGGAGGTAACAAGCTGAACTTGGCCAAAACGCTCTTCCGGACTTCAATCGTGAAACGGTAACCGAAAAACAAGTGGTCACAAGTTAATGGTCATGGATTTTATCCCAAATAGGTAGGGTTGTAATCGGTTCGGATACGGACGGATATTGCTCGTACCATATTTGTTTTCATATTTTTTTCAGTTTTCGAATAAGATACGGATAGTTGTCGGATATAGATACAAATACGAATTATCTTGGTTACGAATACAGATATATGTGTGTTGATATGGAGCGAGTCGGTTGCAGATAATGTCGAATATGAAAATTTTTGGATATTGATTAAAAGCAACATCCATATATACTACTATTTATTTCTATTGAGGAAAAATATAAATAAAAATAATACGAAATGCTTTGAATAGTTGACAAATGGCAATATTTTGTGCTAATCAGTATTATACTTAGACCGGGGTCACCAGACAGGGCATATGGGGTGCAAAACACTGTTAAACACTGTTTGCGCACTGTACACAGAGTGAAAAAGTACGGATGCAGTACGGATGCATTTTTTTTGCCCACTCCTGGTGATCCCGGTCTTAGTAGTCACATGACATGAGGAAGAAGGTTAAAAAAACCTACTGCCTCATCTTGCTCTTAGCCAAACGGCCCAACAAGCTGCGAGAGCCCACACGTTGAAAGTATGGCGTTCGTGATTGGGCTGGTTGCTGGTGAGCGGTGCGTTCTGTTGTCTCCTGCAGTAGCGTGTAAATGGTACGGATCCGTATTCGAGTTCCGATCCGTTTAAAAGGGTTAAAATCCAATCCGCCGAGTCCGAACATTTAGTATCCAATCTGTATCTATATCCGAGTATTCGAAATTGGATAAATATGATGTCGATAACCATTCAAATTTTATCCGACACATTTGATCAACATCCGTATCCGATCTGAATCCGAAGAAAAAAATATAAAAACAAATACGGTATCAGCAATATCCATCCGTATTCGATACGATTACATTTCTACTCTGCAGCTACGACCAATTTATCCCACCTCGCCCAGCTGAAGTAGAGCGCAGCACCATAACTCTACATAACTCAACCCCATCCCTCACGCCTGAAGTGAAGTGGTCATGTGGCTGCTGTAAAGTTGCAAGGCTCCAGCTTGCAAATTATTTGTGAATAGCAAATATAAATAAATATTTTAAAATAATTTTGGATATCTTATTGGATATATTCGAGAAAAATCTGATGGATATTAAGCATATCATATTTGAATTTGAAATCTGATAAAGTATATTTGTATTCGTATTTGAAAAATTGCTCGGATATTCAAAAATTAATATTCCAATGGATATTTGGCCGGGTTGTTGGATTTTTGATATTATTTGATCCGTTTGCACCCCTATTGCATCCCTACAAATAGGACAGCAAGGTTCTGTCATTTTTATTAGCCTTAAGACAGCTTTGCCTGGAATTTATTAAGAATCAATTTGTAAGCCATGGCTTTATTTTTGTAAGAGAAAATTAGAGGGTAACTAAGGTGAAAAGAAGATTGTTCACGAAGTGCACACAACAACATAATTCCTGATATGCGTTATCTTAAAGGATTCATCGTATTTGCCTTGAATATTTGTGATGGTGTAATAATTCATTTAATCTCCAAATGTTTTGTGTTCAAGTGCTTCCCAAATTATAAAAGGTTGTTGAATTTTTGATATGACATTTGATCATTCAACAAATTGGTACAAATACTCTAACAACATCTGATTATTTATAAGAAAGCTGTACTACAAAAAGTTAATGTAAAAATTTATCCTGAGACAATTGTACTTCTTTTTAGCTGAGGGGGCAAATAAACCCTGCAACATAAAACCGCAAAAGATACTTGATTTGCTTCTTTATGTCATTTATAATTTGATTTATTGTGCCACTTACTCCAGAATATCACCATTACCTGGATTTGTACTGATCATACAGCGTTAACAAGTCACACCATTTTCCAGTATATAAATGTGGCTCCATTACCACACTTCAACAGTACTGCACAAGAAAAACTTGCAACCATGTCGTCTTACGATCTTGGATGGGTATGCCAGCCCAACAATCCGTCGCACCCCAACTGCCGTAAGACTTTGTTCTCCTTTTGTTTAGTACTGTCATACGACATTCTGTTTCATCTTGATACTATGTGTTAATCCTCCAAAACTCGTACACCGCCTGTAGGCGGGACTAAGCTTTTCTGGCCTGAGCTGGTGGGAAAGAAGGGCAAGGAAGCAAAAGCTGTGGTTCAGCTAGAGAATCCTTATATCACTGCTGTGATTTATGCTCCCCAAGATGCCATTGTTGCCGGCGACTACTGCTGCAATCGTGTTAGGCTCCTCATGAATTGCGATGCTGGCTGTGACTACGAAAATGCCACAGTGTTCCAAATCCCAATTGTTGGGTGATCAGCAAGTTTATTTTGTTGGGGACTGCATATGTACATGTACGGGGTATATATTCGCTAAGAAAAGCAAAACCATGCCATGATGGGCAAAAGAATCACCTTAATGAATAAAGCATTCTCCATTCTGCAGTTTATTTGTCAGAACTCCGTACTGTTCCAAAAATATAAGCCATGTTTCACCGGTACTGTTTTAATCACAACATTTCTACTTCATACTAGTTTACTTAACAAAGGAAGAGAGATACCGAAATAGCTGAATAGTTGTCACAGCTAACTGTTGTTATCTGGATGAGGTCATAATGAAGTTGAAACTAACGAGTGGTTAACGTGTCAGCAGTCTATTCCACCCTGCCCGTCTAGTCTTTTACGGTTTAACTCAATGCTGTGAGATGTGATGAATCAATCAGAATTTGGATCCGGCAATCCGGTGGATGCTTGAAATAAAGATTGTAATGAGAAACTCTGAGAATGGTAGAGTGATCAGACACAAATAGAACAAGATGCATCAGTAGAAATGTAGAACTGCTCTCTTTATTATTGTATATATATCTCCCTGCCTCTGGCTCGTCATACTCAATACATGAACTGAATTACATATACTTTATTGCCGCATATTTTCGATTCGGTGTCTCGATCCCAACGGCAAACTGGATCTTTCAGTTGCCGCCGGCGCCGAGGAGGGCGTCGACCTTGTCCTTGAGGTGCGCCTCGTCGTCCCCGAGCCGGGCAGCGGCGGCGCCGTTCTCCCAGCGGATCAGCGTGGGGACGCCCTTGAGCCCGAACCTGGGGTCCACCCTCCACGGGTGCGCCGGGTCGCGCCACGTGGGCTTGTCGCCGACGTAGGCGCGCAGGAGCACCGCGTCCCTGCCCTGCAGGGCCTCAAGCCGCTCGTAGATCACCGGCTCCGCCACGTTGCAGTCTGTGGGTGGCGCCGCACGACGGCGGTGAGGAATCAGCGATACGATACGTCTGCTGCCGAGCTGAGGAGAAGCAATCTTATCGGCTGTTAGGGTTCTTCTTACCTGGGCACCAGGTGAGGGAGGAGTCGGGCTCGCGGTCGGCCAGGAAGAGCAGCAGCTTCAGCTTGCCGTCGGAGGCGGCGGCCGGGGAAGCCAAGAGGCGGTCGAAGTGGGCGTCGAAGTCGGCCAGCGTCGCGTCCACCTTCTCCACCGCCATCTCGCCTCCCTCTTCCCCGTCGGCTGGCAGAGCAAGAGAGCAAATTTGGGGAAGACGAAGGAAGTAGACGAGGACGGCCGCCGAAATTTATCGCCGATGCTCACGGGAGCGCGTGCCGTGTCATTCCTTCCTCGGACGCTGCCGGGTGGGACCCGCACGCCAACCCGCGTGTCGCGTACGCGAGCCGGGAATCGAGGGAGGTTTGGGCCGGATCTATGGCCTGAAGCGGCCCAATGACGACGACTCCAGCCCAACAACATTCCTCAGTCGAGTCCAACGGAGTCCATCCATCGCTCACTCTCGTCCCCGATCGGCTCTGGCCTGCGGCGCTCCTCCCCGTTCATCGTCCCCTCCCCCGCCGGCCGCGTGATCCGCCTGCCGTGCCGTGCCGACCCCGCGGGCGCGACGATGCACGACCCGTCGGAGATCCGCAACCTCCCCATCGACATCGCCTTCGGCCGCCTCCAGGAGTGGCTCGTCGACCGCAAGCGGGTGCCGCACGACTGGCGGAAGCGCCTTGCCGGCATCCGCGCCCGCGTCGCCGCCGCCTTCGCCGCCCTGCCCCGGGACCTCGACCCCTCGCTCCTAGCCCTCGAGCCCGAAGGTAGCAGCCGAGTTGTTCCGCCCTCTCTCCATTTCTCCGTGTAGGAATTCCGGCGGATTCGTCAGGCTTTAAACCCAACCCTCTCGCGGAATCCCCTTCCCTGATAAAGGGATAAGGCGTGATTCGGTAGCTTCTCGCTTTCTCCGTATCTGTGTGGAATGCAATCCTTCGCTTCTGATTCCTTGCCTTGGTTTAGAGATTGGGTACCTTGAAGCGAAGAAGATATACAGCATCCTCCTGGGCTCCAACACTGAGAGTCGCAACATATTTGGCCGCCTGACGGGATCCGCGGTATATTTTTCTTGTTCTTCTATGAGGGAAATACATCTTCGTTTGTTTGAATTGACATTGAAACTGGTTGCAATTTCACTGTCTAGGGTGAATGGGAGTCCATCGTTAAAGCTTACGAGAAGGACCATGTCTTCCTTGGAGAGGCAGCGCAGGTCATGGTCCAAAATGTGAACTACGACATGTATGTATTCTCTTGCTAGATGCTGAGTTTTACACTTTTACTGCTTATGAAATTGTATTGAGCTCTGCTTGAAACATGGCTAGTCTCTTGCTAGGTATGACTGCCAATTAAAATTCAGTTGAGCTCTGCTTTTCTATGGTTAACTCACTTGCTTTTTTTTGTCTGGTTCAAGACCATATCAGAGGAAGCAGATGCAGAAGACTCAGCAGCAGCTTGCAGAGCTTGACAGAAGGGAGTCTGACATCAAGCGGCTTGCAGCTTTGTCAGCAACTAGATATGTGGAAGCTTGTCAGGAACTCGGTTTACAGGTCAGCTTCTCTGCCTTTTCCCCTCTGATTGCAGTCGGCTTCTTTATCTGACTTGTCTGAGTTGCCATTTCGCTAAATTGCTCATACTTGTCTTTGCTTTAAACCCTATCATCTGCAGGGAGTAAATGTGAGGGAAGAACTAATAGAATCTGCAAAAACACTTCCAGCCACTTTTAGCAAAATCTTGGAGGTCCTAAACAGTGAACCTGTCTCAAAGGCCATGGAGTACTACACAACTTTTGTTAACGACTGCCATACTGAAGACAAGGTATACTCAGAACCGTTTAGGTAGAATATATCAGTTAGTTAGCACAAAAATTTTGCCGCTACTAACTTTTTGGTGAATTTTAACCATATTATTCTTCTCAACTTCAGGGAATTTGTGATTCTGTGCTACACAATCTGAAACAGTTGCAGGCTAACCCTCCTTCTCTCCATGTCTCAGTATATAATGAGATTGAAAGTTCTGTTGGAGAGGTATCGAAATCTCATGGGTTTACTTTGAGCGAAGGACAAATTGACTCAGGTGTTCCTGCTGATGATATTGATTGGGACATTTCTGTGGATGCTAATGAAATTGATTGGGACATTGGTGCTGTGGAACAACCTGTTGAAGAATCTGGGAATGGCTTTGGATCATATGAAATTATTGACGCCAACATAGAGCTGGCGGGTATTGAAAATTATAATGTTAATGTCTCAGACAACCCATCTTTGAACAAAGAGGATGTTGCATCATCTGGGTCTGCGATGTGCTGGGATATCACTGCTGATAATGCAGAAGAAAGTGCGCATGATAGTGCTAATATACAGAATTCTGCTTCTGAATTAGGACAATCTCAGTCTCAAATATTTGCTGAAGATAGAAGTAGGTTGCTTGAGAAGGAATACAGGAATGACATTCTGGATGACTTACTCGAGGTACATCGACCATATTTTGCGCCCTCTTACCATGGTGCTGTGGTTCATTAATTTATGATTTTATGATAACTGGAACAGGTAAAATCATTTTTGACTCAACGCTTAGGGGAGATGAGAAATGCTGATACATCATCTCTACAGCACCAAGTTCAAGCTGTATCACCTTTTGTTCTCCAGCAGTATGCTCCAGATAGTTTGGAGAATATGCTTGTAGAGGTATCTTCAGCAATATTATTGCTCACTAATCAGAAGACTCTTGACCTTATAATGATCCTTAATTCTAAAAGGTAAGGAATTACGAACCCTCATGCTCCTCCATATGCCATCTGATACTACTAATCTAATAAAGTAGTGATATGATTATTGCAACAATTTTTCCACCATAAATGCAATATTGCTTCTACATTTTCTTTAAGTGACTATTGTTTCTTTCCTCCTTCCAAGGTTTCTGGACAGATTAGTTTCAACCTTAGAAGAGAAGAAGCATCATGAGGTAAAACTGCGAGAAGGTTTAGGTGATTTATCTGTTAAGCGTATGGAGCTGCAAAATGCACTGTCCTCATCGTGGCCAAAGCAAGTAAGTAAATTTTTTTCCCTTGGCAAAAGTGGCTACAGCAGAATGAGAATACCTTTGGCACCTGCTAAGCCACTCTGCGAAAGGGTTGTTTGTTTGACGGATGATGCGAAAATCATGGCATTTTTCCTCTTGAACTCTATGCTGCTCAAACACACCACAGGACACTGTTCATTTGCTGGTGGACGATGGAAAAGGCCACCTTTAAATTTTCACATTGTTCGCCAGCAAATTTTTTGTTCCATTTGGCAAGATAGATTTGCGATGCACCCCTGCCAAACACTAACCAAGTACTGTGTGTAGAGACCAATTTCAATTATATTTTATCACACTGTTGATTTATGCATACTTTTATTCTTGATATATTAGAAAAACATCATGAATTAACACACGATATCCATGCAAAACCTTTGACTTAAACATAGAAAACATAAAAAATCCCTATTGTTGAAAAAAATGTATTATTATGTTTCTTATTTTGTCAGCTTTGCATATTGGATTTATTTGCCGATTATGTGCTAATGAACAAAAACACTAATAATAATAATGTCTCCTTGTGCTCTGTGTAGCCGACAAGTGTATTTTAGGGCCTGTTTGGCACAGCTCCAGCTCGATAAATTTCCTGGAGCTGGTCATCACTAGCTCCAAATGTTTGTGGAGTCGGAACTGTGAGCATACTGAAGGCATTTGTGTGGATCATTTTTTCCTGTTTATGATTTTTTGAGCCACTTTAGTTTAGTCTACAAACTCTAGTTCCAGCATGGAGCACCATGCAGGCCCATGATTTGATAAAGGTGGAGTATGTTAATTATTTTCCTTTTTGTATATTTAACAGGAGGCAGCAATAATGAAAACAAGGGAACTAAAGAAGCTGTGTGAATCAACACTATCATCTGTTTTTGATGGCAGGCCGGTGCATATAATTGGAGAGATCAATACTTTACTAAGCTCAAGCATTAGTCAATTAGCTGGATAACTGTATGGTTTGTTCATAAACCAAATAAGATTGAGATCATAAGGTTATTATCAAAGATATATACTTCTGAAAATTTATGATTTCCTCCTCGTTTTGCTTTGCTGCTTGATACTTTCTGAAAGTGCATATTTGATTACTTGAGGAAAGTTTAACTGAAGGCATGTACTATCTGTTCCTTGGAAATGGTCAGTTACTGTTGGGTGCTAAGAATTGTGATCTTTATTTGGATAACTGGTGATATTACAATAGCAGATTAGATCTCCTTCACATCCCTATGAGGCCCTGAGCTTGAGGATCCTGATTCTGCTTAACCTCTCCTCTCCCTATATTGGCTTATAAGCATGCCACCTAACAACTAACCCCTTAGACTTAGCTAACCACTTTATAATTCTCAACTGGCGCCTCCTTATCTGCAGCCTGCTGCTTATCCTTAGAAAGGCGCTTACTTTGATAAGTGCGGCCCACAAAAGCATCCATAACAGTTAACAAGGCTTAACTTGCTGTTTTTTCCATCCTTGATTTTAACGGTTTGAATTTTTGCTGTTCCTCTATGATTTGTATCTGATGTGTGTAACATCTAATGCTTACAATGCAAAAGGCCATCACGTGGTTGACATGAGCATAAGTCTTAACGTTCAGAATAACATAACTGACTATAATGGATTACATTATATGTATTTTTTAGTATTACAGTAGAAATAACAGCATGCTCAAGGAAATTGTGGTGAAATCATCTTGGCTTCAGAAGGATCACTTGTACCACTGGAAGCTAGATAGTACATCAAAATGGGGACATTACATTGGTAATGTTGCTCCATAGTACTTTAGACAATTAGACATGTAGAGTACACATTTCATTTATGGAGGAAATTCTGAAACCATTTGCTAGAACGCTTTGGATATCTTTTCAAACCATCCTTGTAGTCAATGTAATTAATACCAAATCTCACGCTATAACCATCCATCCACTCGAAATTGTCAAATAGGGACCATGCAAAGTATCCTCGTACATAAGCTCCTTTCCTGCGATGTCATAATAGTACTTTTGATTTCGGTATAGACACTTAATTTTTTTTTTTTACATTTATAATTTCATGATCGATATTTCAACGTTCAATTATGCATCTAGTAGCAATCAAGCACCAAACTTACTTGATTGCTCTTTGAATATGTGATAGGTGTTGCCGGTAGAATTCTATTCTGGTATTATCATTTAAGGCTTCTTGACGTGGTAGTTTTTCGTTGTTAGTTTCATCAACACCTGCAGCATGAGTAAATTTATTAGTTGCTGCTCTGGGTTCCTGAGTAAGCCACAAAACAAGCTGACATAAAATGCAGTTAGTCTGTTGTACCATTTTCTGTAATGTAGATTGTAGGATTTTTGTATGTATTCTTGGTGTATAGCAGCAGCTCTTCTATTCCTTTTGGATAGATGTAGAGCCAAGGAGATCCTGCCTGGATGCAAATATCTCATTTTCATGCCTATGCATCTGCAATGACTTCATAATTTTTTGCTTACTGACTATGTTCTATATATAACCATCATGTAGTGTGTTACATATTCCTAAGTGAGTCATTTATCATCGGCCCAGTTACACAACACATAAAGAAACATAATTCCTTCTGTGTAAGTCATACCTTTGGACCAATTGCTGTCCCGTTTCTTTCAACTGTTCTTACATTTCAAGTAGAGGAAACTCTTTAGTTCGCACAAGTTATTTGAGTATAGGCAGAGAATAGAAATAATTCAAATAACATGCTTACACAATTACCGGTTTGATTAGTCAGTGAATCAGTATTGTAGCTTTCGTTTCCATTGTTAATGTGTTTTGTGTTCTGAACATATCTTGCTGTGTAGTAGTTGAGGCCGATGAAATCGAATGATCCATGTATTGCCTTGGACTGTTCTTTTGTGAATCTTGGTAATCTATTACCAACTAGTGTTCTCATGATGAGTGGGTAATCGCCCTTAGTTAAAGGATCCATGAACCTGTTCAGATTATCACTAAATCATGTAAATAGTTTTAATAGAATCTTTGATTTTGATTTATTGGAAACTTTAAGGATAAAACCTGAAATCTATCTAGTACTCCCTCCATTCAAAATAACTGCAATCCTAGTATTTAAAATTTTACTCAAAATAGCTGCAGTCCTATGCAATGCAGATTTCATTCCACTGCAAACGGGAAAGCTCATGCATGCAACTTTAATTCCACCGCAAAAATGAAAAGATAGAACAAATCAACCATGGGCGCATGCATAGAAATGCGGTTATTTTGAGATAGAGGAAGAACCGAATTTGATATAACTCACCAGCCATACATAAATTCTAGCGCACGCTTGGCAGCATCCTTATCTTGTGTAGAATTTGTGTAGGGAATCATCCAATTGCTGACTAGAGTAATTCCTATGTATCCTTTTTGCTTCGACTGCATGATTATCGATTATCTTTGTAAGTGACTGGAAACTATCAAACGCTATGAAAAGGATTAAATCACTACTAGCGTTTCAGTGGTTAGCTTAGCTATCAAAACAGATTGGCTGAACCTTAGAGTTCTGTTGTCTGTGACACTTTTGATGGTTTATTGTTGATAATTAATTAGAACTCTTGAATATGCCCAGCAGTACCATCTATTGTTTGTACATATTCTACTCTTGGAAACCTTCAAGTTTGTAAGGATCTTCAATCAACTGTGATTAGAAGATTTTTCACAATTAAAATACGTACTCTTGCCATGTCAGAAATCAGAATGCATTTTGTGATGTCTACTGCAGATATTTAATTTGTTTGCTGCTGAAAGACCACAATCAGGAAATTGAGTCTGTACCTGGTATCTGTCTCTGTACATTTGAACTGCTGCTGCATGAGCTAGAAGTTGGTTATGAGCTACAATATAAGGTTCCCTTCCAGAGTCTCCCATGCTGCATCCTGAATTTTCCCAAACAGAGCATCTTCCAGGTGCTAACATACCACTAGCATAGCCACCAATACTGAAACTCCAAGGCTCATTGAATGTAATCCAGTTCTTGACTCTGTCTCCAAATTCTCTAAAGCAGATGTTGGCGTAGTCACGGAAGTCTTCTCTGGTAATGGTATCTCAAAATATTAAGACGTGATTCTTAGTTTTATTCTAATTGCAATAATGTTCTTATTATTGATCAGAGCAGATAGTTTGGAATCCATTAAGAAAGACTTATATGGACTGATGCTCAAATTTGCTTACACAATTAGTGGGCTCAAAAAGCCACCATACTGCTGTTCTAATGCTTGTGAGGAGTCCCAGTGAAAAAGGGTCACGAATGGTTCGACACCTGCATGTTGTTTAGACATTAAGATTTCAAGAGCTACAAATCTGACTGTTTTATGTTATGAGTATACCTTTTGAAATTAGCTTGTTAATTAGGTTGTTGTAGTATTTGATTCCTTCCATATTGACCCCTCCACTCAATTTTCCATCTGCATGCATGCAAATCCATCATTGCATCAATTAGATGCTGAGGTCGATCAATGTTTTTGGCTGTTTTAGAACTTTATTACTGTTGTCAGCAAATCAAAGCAGAAGTCTACAGATTTTTATAAAAGCAGCAATTCCTAATGGCTAAGCTATATTCAAAGGTTATTGATGTTTGCTGCAGACCAAAGTTTACAGTTTTTTCTATGCTAGTAGCAATTCCAAATGGTTGGCTTTGGTTGGCATATATTCAAAGGTGATGGATTTAAGTGCATGAGCTCGTCTAAGATCTTTTTCTCAAGTGGCAAGATTCTTTTACCATTTTCTTGAGCATGAAGCTTTTGCTTGTGTGAATTGGCTTAGAAGAATCACTTACTAGGCAGAATTCTTGTCCAAGAAATAGAGAATCTATAGGCATTAAAGCCTATATCGTTCATGATTTTGACATCCTCCTGCATTCAGTGAATGGCATCTGGTAAATGTTGGGTAAATAATAATAGAATACGTAGCTAGGATGATCATTATTGAACAATACCTGGTACCGGTGATAGGAATCGATGGCTATGTCTCCATTGCTTCCATTTGCTATCTTCTCTGTTGAGAGATTATTGGGGCTTAGAAAAGAATCGGTCTAGGGTTCTGGACTCGATCTGAATAAACTATTGTGATCTCCATTTACCTTTTCAATTTGATATGGTAGTTTAGATAGATCATTGTTTTTAGGAAAGTGTAATGTTAAATGCCTCGTGTTGTGCTCCAATGAGCTGAACTAGTTTGGTCTTTGACTTCTCGACAGACATCTCGATTGATTAGGTTAACTTTTGACCTCATTATAGTTTTGTTTTTGTTTGTCGTTTCTTGACATAGAAATAAAGTATTGGCTCTAAAAGTGGTCATTAAACTAGCTATGTTTTGTTTTTTAGATCCTTATCTTTTAGTATGTACTTTTTGTTACTCTTTCCGTTCCAAATTGTAAAGGCTTCTTTATGTATGTGTGTTTAATATATGTTTAGATTCAGCAACATCTATATGAATATGGATAAAAGGTTAGAACCCTTTACAATTTGGGAGTAGTATATATTTTTTCATAGTGGTAGGTCAAATGAAAGATTGGTGGTCCTCGACTCTGATCTTAACAATATCAGTTGTTTGGTAAGCACAGTCCAGACAAGCCCTGAGTTATGTACCTTTTTCATGCTCCACGTGGTTCAGGGTGAAGAAAAAGTTTTTTTTTACAGTAGCTAGTCAATAAAACACTATTCGAGCACATATCCACTGTTCCAACTATCCTTCTAGCGCGTGCACAGTACTTTGGGTGCCCATTTTAGGCCACTGGTTGGCATAGCCTTACACAATGCTAAATGCAGCAGGCTTGTTTGCTATGTCCCGGTTGCTTTAGCTTGATTTAGCATGCTTTAACGTGGATGTATGTGTGGGAACAGGCTATGTTATGACCCGCGACGTATACAGGCGCCGGGTCAAGCAGCCAAGTGACTAGTTGCCGTATATTAGTCTAGTTTTGAGATAAAAATATATGTCAGTTATAGCTCGTTTTTAGGAGATTGGTTTGTTTGTTATGCTAAGGTTATATGTAAGCCAAACATTGTATCGGTGGAACTAAGCAGGAACAACAGGTTGGTTGTTACTTGCCTCCGGTATCCCTGTTCTCGCCGTGCGTCAGCACTATGGTTCATCGTGCGCGGGGGTTTAAGCCCGGCCTCCCATCTGCCATATAGACCTACGCACGAGTTTCTGTAGAATAGTATAAGGCTATTTTCAGCCGCATACTTATCCTCAAACTCAAATTCCACGTTGTCATCGAACAGTATCAGAATACTCAAAATGAGTATGTTGTTGGAGTGAGCCTAATGTTCCTATCAAGTTGTTTATCCTATCTTCGGTTAATTTTTGACAGATGGTCTGCTTGTTTGTTTGGTAGTTGGGTGACAAGGTATGCAATATTTTATTGAAGATTCTGATTTGGGTTTAAGGTGATGACCACCTCAGTTTTTATTGGCTCGTCGTGGCTTATCCTGTTGATCAACTTGGCCGAGAGCTGGAAAGAATGGATCGACAGGGAAGCTGTTCTGGATCCTGATAATGATCAGGCAGATCATTTGCATGATCTTCCTTCTATAGTACTATATATGCAATTATTAAGTATTCCAAATTCGTGTCTAAAAGGTTTAAGGACGCCTCAAGAGTGATGCTTTGCATGCTAATAATATTTACTGGAACTCGGTGGCTAAAATTTTGGTGGTTTACTCTGGTTCCAGTATTCACTGGTATGACCATTCGAACACTATTGTGGTAAACTGATAGTAAGCTCAACATGCTACCTATCATGGCACAGCTATACGGCTAACGTGTCCCGTTCGCAACAGTTTGTGGCTATAAAACCTTGGGCAGAGCTTGAACAGAGAGGCATATGACCTGGGTGAGTGTGAGTGTAGGTGTCCCAAATGCTTGGCCCTCTGCCGCCTTCCCTCACCGCTCCTTCATACTGCACCCAGTATCCAAGCACAGCATAAGAGCAAACCACTCACTCTTAGTCTTAGGCGCTTCAAGAACTGCTTACTTGGTAGGCCGAGGACGCTGTGCCGAAAAGGAAGCCTTTGGGGAACTGGCTGCTTGAGATGTCTGGCCTCGCGACAGATGCTGAGAGAAAGAATGGCAAGAGCAAGAAGGGCCTGATGAGCCAGAGAAGCTCTTGACGCGACATGGCTGCACTCGAGGCTTCTTTCTTTCTTCGTGTTCATTTGTTTCAACTGGCGCTGCCGTATTTATAGGCTGGCTGGGTTCCTGGGACTGGGAGCCTGCTTGAAGCTGGGAAAACGGGAAAAATTTGTCCGCGCGCCCAGCTGTTTCGCCAATCGTGCCAGTGAATGCCACGTGGACGAAGTCTTGTTGATGCATATTCTATGCGACACCGCCGTCTTTTCGACTCTGTTTGACAGATGCCCACACATTTGACTCTTTTCAATGGGACTTTCTGGTTACTCAAAATATTATTTTGCGCTATTTGACATAAATGCTGCAGATATAGGTAGTTGGAATAGTGATAGAAAATGGGAGATAGGGAGTGCCATTGGAGAGAGCCTGATCAGTGGTTGAGGTGTACTTCCATGCGCTTGTTTATTATGTTTTTAAGGCAAAAGCATTATCCGATCCGTTTGTATCCCTATTCTTTTGATTCTTGGTCAAACTTTTTTTTACTTAACTCATCAACTATAAAATCCTTTTTTTTTCCAAAAGAAGTCCATATGAAAAAAAAAAGATTAGCAACACATGGAAGATGTTATTGGGCTTGCTCTCGGTTACACTTCCGGGAGATTTACTTAGCATATCGTAGTTTCACTGCGCTGCGTTGCACCTACGGTCTTGTTTGGAAGCCTAGTTTTTTAATAGTATGGTTTTAAAATACTATAATATATTTTGGTTGTGACAGGAACACTATGGTTTTCATATACTTCAGTAAAACTGTAGTATCTTTTGAAACCAGCAACTGTTTGATTCCACAGTATTCTTGCCTACTATCAACCCTAAATCAGTCCCAAATTAGCATCACAGCAGCAAATACCCAGCATCCCAATAACAAATACTGTCATTGCAACATTACGATGATAGCTTGGGTGTGTACCAAAGCCATAAGCGGGGCATCTTGGGCCGCCGCAGGGGAGAAGGAGGCAGAGAGGCTGGAAGGGCCTCGTCGGCGCCAGTCGCAGGAGACATAGGGAGGCGAGGTCGGCATGGAGAAGCGAGCCCGGTTGAGGGAGGCAGACCAGCATGGGGAGCAGGAGGCGGAGGCCGGGCCGGCCTCGCCGGCGCCAATCACGGGAGACGGAGGCCGGGCCGGCGGCAGGAGGGGGGCCATGCGCGGGGAGAAGGAGGCAGAGGTTGGGCCGGCCTCGCCGCTGCAGGGGAGAATGTAAGGACCGTGCCAGTGTATCTGACCCAAGAGGGGGAGGGGTGAATTGGATCGCTAATCGCTCTTCTAAAACCTAAGGCTTTATAGTGCATAAAGATAAATCTACCATATCCTACACATGCTAGTTAAGTTTAAGGTTTATCTATATGCCCGCATTAACTGCCGAAATTGAAAGGGACTCCGTGTTCTTCGTTTGAGGATTTGAACAACCAGAATGAACATTGCCAAGGCGCATGAACATAGATGTCCGGGCCGGGCGATCTTGATGTGCAAGAACATGATTTGCCGCTGAATTCAGAGAAAAATTGGGGCCAAGACGACTGAAGACAGTATTATTGCTAGATTGAGTATGCACTGGAACTCGATTAGCACCTGTGAGGATGTTGCCAGAATCCTTCACGGCTGATGCATAAGACTTTTTTCCAGTAAGTTTCACCACTGATAATTCGGCGAGGTGTCTTTGGTCACCGAGAGGCGAGCAGCAGCCAAACCATCAGAATTCCAAAGGTGAAAGTAACACTTGAAAATGGCACGAGAATAAACCTTCAGATGGTAAACCATGAAACCAATGTGTTGTGAGAAAACAGAGAACTTGAAAATTCTGTCCTCTAGCTCAGTAACTTAAAAACCCGAGGGAGAGCCCCCTAGAACCGAGCAGAGAAGATGCCTGACAGAATATTCGGTTAACCTGAATTTGCATCGACCAAAAGCAACAACCAACCGGAAGATCCATCGAGAAGACGGAGCAGGGACAACAGGGGTCTTGAGCAGATTCTGGACTTTGGCTTCAAAGGCTTTGCCAGGAGATAAATCCAGCCCAGAGAAGTCCATCAGGGGAGGGCGCAGAGAAGAGGAGGATCAAGAACTTACAGTGATCACTAGGAACTAGCAGGTTCCAGCTACCAGATGATGAGCCCGGCGAGGTTCCCCCTTCATCACTTTCCATCGATAACCCATAAAAGATCGACAGTAAAGTATAAGGTATAAATTTACGAGATAAATCATGCTAAATGCATATTTTAAATTAGTTATTGCTATATGGCAATTGCTGGCATGAAGTATTTACTTTGCTATTTTTTTATACAAAGGGAATATTTTTGAAAAAAAAAATCAAGGTATGGAGAAAAGGAAAATAAATATGTCGGGGATCTTAGCCATTTACATTTTGAATATTAATCAGATCAATATACATCTCTCGAATAGTCCCTCGACAGATAGTGATAAGGACATGATGCCTCACATACAGCATCCCCGAGCATTATAATCGGCTAATGTGGGAGGCAGAAAGTGCGAGCCTCCAATTGCATCGGCATCCAACCCCGATCGCAAACAATAATACTTATAATCAAACCTATCCAATGGAATAGGTCAACGAATCGTCTATATATCCTTTATTTTGTAGCGTAGGGCTACGGCACTACGGCTTGCCGGACTGCCGGAGTAGTGAGCTCCTCCACCCATGCCCCCAAAGAACACATCCCAACACTGACACCGGCCAACTTCCACGGTCCGGGTAAATTCTCGCGTCGTACTTGCCAAATCCGGCAAGGTGGCTGCATCTTTTCAACTAATGGAATCTTGAAATTGACATAAGTTTCGTCTCCATTCAGCGGTGGTTGAAACTTTTGGGAATCTTGATTTGACCTTTGTGGTTCTACATATTTAGCTATGTGCAAGAATGGCCATAGACAATTATGGCTACCTTGGATTTATCATCCCCACGAGAATTGGAGTGGAAAATAGGCTGAATTGAGAACAAAATAAGTTCATTTCTCTAGTCTCTTGTAATCCTCTCTAATCACCATGGGGATTCAGTGGATCTAAATTAACCTTAACACAGTTAACGGACCTCATTTTAGATCGAGTAGGCTATATTGGCATCGTCCTAAGTTTGGATGTTCTTTTGCATTAGTATTGGACTCTCAGGCGATATCATTCTTATTTGACGCAAGTATTATATATCTTCCTAGTGAATCAGTTGGCCTTCAAAAAATATGCCCTACTCTTAAACCAAACAAGCAGTTCTAGGATCGATGGTCCGTTGCCGTCACATTATTCCTCGAACCAACAATGGTTCAGTGGAAACACTATGATGGTGTCTGAACCCTTTCGTGGTTATTGCACGACAATGACAATGGAGTAGTGGTGAATTAGGTTGGTTGTGGCTAGCTTGATTCACTGTTGATTCATTACAAGGGAGCCAAATATTTGTGTTGCTATACTGCACGCAACAGCGACGAAGATGCAACGCCATAGCCTTTGACATCATCATCACCGCAGAATCATTAGCTTTCACTGAAGCCTTCAGTGGTCCATTCAGTAAGAGTGTTGAGACTGTTGGCTCACCGCAAAAACTGCTAGAAAGATTACCTACATTCAGAATTACTGCATCTGAAATTTGGTCATATATAGGTTGAAATGAGTTTTCAACAGGTATAAGCCATAATGGATGCCAATTGCCAAACCCAAAAAAGTTCATAAAAATCCAAGGTCTCCAACTCTCCATGCTTTCCCCTGTGGGCAGAACAAACATAGACCAGTCTTGGCATAGCTGGGCAGGCAATCTCAAAACTCATGACATCCTGATTCAAATTAGGACGCCTGCCTATACAACCAGACAACCATAACCCTGATAGAATGGCAATGAAAAGCCGCATTAGAAGAGCCAAAGTTCCAAGCGCTTGTGGGAAAAACAGTATGTTGATGTGAAGCAAAACAGTGTGCTTACCACTCAGTTCAACGTTCAACCTCTGCCCTCGAGAAGAAAACATGGATAATACAGTAGCATATAACAACTAGATGTGCAGCTCCAGTTGTTCATACATTTTTCTTCATCAATACAAGCAAAACTCCTGATGACATGCAATCAGTATATATGTTTACACTCACATAGGTCCTACCAACATGACAAAAATTTGAAGATTACTACTAAAAATATGAAGGTGGCAAAATTGAATAGCAACAGCCTAAATGAAATTGATGAATCTATTCCATTCCATTCCATTCCAGGCTATAGCCCTGCCTCGGCTGCTCGCCGTGGGGTACTCTTCCGGCGACTACCCGACTGCCGGAAGCCATTGGACCTGGTCGATTCATCATTGCTGGATCGAGTGCTCGAGCTGTTCTCCTCCATTTCAAGATTTGAACCTTCTTCTTCCTTGGGCGCTCTGTTCCTCTTGTTGCTACCAGCTCCTGCGGAATCATGCTCTGTTCTTGAACCCTTCAGCTTAGCACCATCCCCTGCTCCCACCATATAGTCCGCATCGCCGTCATCAGCATCCTCCAGTTTCTTCACCTCTGCTTCAATTATTTTGGCAGCAACGCGCTTTTGGGGCCGCCCCCTCCTCTTCCTTGCAGGCACGACGACCTCCTCACCGCTGCTCCCCTTGTCCTCATGGGTCCTACCATTGGTGAGCTGCTTCCTCCCTCTGCCTCTTCCCCTACCCATTGTTTCAATTCAGCAAGAAGCTTCAGATGTAATGGACTAGATGCGGCCTATCGTCTGTTTGTCTTGCTGCTTCCTTTTCGGAAGAAAAAAAATATCAGACTTGCTCTAGGACAGTGCAGCCAGAACAATCTAGAAATCTGCAAGAGAAATATCAAGAGCCTACTGTAAAACCCAAAATGGAACAGGATTGCAAGAATGGATGATACACCAATCTCGGAGTTCTAGTTAGATCCGTAGCAATAATCTCAAGAAACAAATATCCAAATAATACAAATCTATAATCTCAGATTGGAATGCATCAATAGTACCCACAAGTGTCATGAACGAATTAGAGCAGAGCCATTTGAATGATTGAATAAGCAAAGCAATAGAGGAGATAGAAAGAAGCTAACCCTGCATCAAATTAACATGTTCTTCAAGAAACATCCTACTGCAAGCCCATTTCCCCAGACCCCAAGCTCCAGCGGTCAAAATATGGGATGTTTCTTACAAGCACCAAAGGGGAAAAAGTGCTTGGGATAGATTGGCACTGATCTTGGATTGAGATTGGAGACACCGGCAGACCCACCACAGATCAAGAAGAAGCCATGGACAAAGGTTGGTACTGTTTGGGGAAAGCTGGAAGATTCTTGAATGAGCAGGTGGTGGTACTAGCAGTGCTATGGTAGGGGGAGTCTGGGCGCTGAGCCCTTGGTGCTTGAGCTCCAACAGTAGCTGTGAGCTCCCAGCGGGACAGCAGCACCAGGACACTGTACACACCACGCGATGAGAGAGAGAAGGGCCTGTGCTGTGGTGTGCTGTGCTTGCTTGCTGTAGTTGCTTTTCTGTGGAGCTGTCACTCGGTTGCTCAGTTTTGCGCTTTGTTTACCAACCGTTGAAAACGAGTGAGCTGCACTACACTCCACTCTCCCATCCCAGACACCCACGGCCCACTGGGCTGCAGCTGTAGGCCGTAGCCCCTGACAGATGCCAATTTAAAATCGACAAACTCAGCATAAATTACGGCAACATAATGACGAGCTTACTTCTAATCTTTTTCTCGTGCTCTCTGGGTAATCAAAAGGTGAGAGAAGGGCAGGAAGGATCCCTAGACTGACAGGCAGGGAACAACGAAATCAGGGGCTAGACTACGATTCCAACAACGTTTTTAAATTTCATCATTAAATAAATATTTTAAATCTTACTAAAATAGTCCTATATCTCAAACATCTCCAACAATATTCTCTGCATATCCTCTATGTTTCAATCCCTTTTTTATTATTTATTTATGACAAAATATATATTACCTAATTACCCTGTCATAAGTTATAACTACTTCTAGGTTTGTACTAAATAAACCGTTCTAATTTTATTAAACCCAAGCAACTAAAGCTAAGCTAGAAGAATCGCACAAGAAAGATTTGAAAAGCTCAAACAGATAGACTACTGATGAACATTTTATAATCATCGGATCAACCGTTTGGCACATCATCGATTCATATTTTCTGCTTCGAGGTACTCTGAGCTGAAGAAAATGAACTAATCAGATCAACTATTAATCATATATATGTACTCATCATTCGATTGCTCAGGGTACTGGGTATGGCTAAGGAAAATCCTAACCCATCGGGCTAACCGATGGCCAGTATTTGTGATCATCGGTTAAGTTATACAGTAAGGTTTGTCAGGTGCTGGGGTATTTTCTTCTTATTGGATCAACCGATGAAGGCATCGGTGTGATCGTTGGTAAATGATGCAATAGTAATAGTTGGTTCGTCAGATTCAAATTTTGTGAGGCAATGAATAGGCCGACAATGGCAATAAAGGGGTATTAGTTCATCCAATAATCATTGTCTTTTTTGGCTATCTTTTTCCAACTGCACTATTTGCTTGGTTACCTATATATACCACATTCCACCAGTCATTTGGGGACTATTGATACCTAGCAACACTATTTACACCTTCAATAGTCTAAAGATCGAGCTTAAACATTTCTCATCAAGTTAGTTGAGTGGATCGCCGAAGAGAAGGCTAAGGACTTAGGCTGCGTTCCTTGCTGCGGGTTGTGGAGTGGATACGCGCCGCGAGAAAACCAGCGATAGCTGTCAGCCGTTGATTTCTGGATCGGGCAGGTACAAATGCATGGAATATTCTGGAAACAGCTTATCCATGCCGCAACCCGCGGAAAGGAGCGGTGCCTTAATCTAAAACAAAGCTTATGTGCATAGTTTCTTGGTGATTGGGTTCTTGATCAAGTGAAGGTTTCTTGGTTTTTATTCTTAGTGAATAGCAACACCTTTGCGGACTTGGTGATCGGGTGTTTATTCGGAATTGCCAAGGATTATGGAAGCATGAGGAGAATTGGTGTACAAGGTCTTGAGCTCGACCTCATGTGGGATGGTGCATGTAGACTCTTAGAGAGCGCTTTGTCTTGGTGACTTGGGAGGCGATAATACACAATGCTTGCAAGTTGTGAGTGTGAAACCACCGATACTATGGAAAACAAATCTAATTGTCTATCTGTCGTCTCATTTCGTTTGAGCATTTACTTTGCAATCCATGACTTAGCATAGGAATACCAAATTTAGTTAACAATATGTCGATGAGGGCTAGTTTACATAAGTTATTCTCCGTGAGGTCCAGAGTGAAATGGAGAACTGTAAAATACTCCCTTGATGCCATAAATAGGGCATGCGTGTATTTGAAAAGTCAACTTTTTAAAAATCTTGGACTAATAATTCAGTCAAAAAATATATTTTCATCATATGCATCTTATATATTTGAATTCGTATTAAAAAATACTTTAAGATGATGATAATACTGTATTTGTTGATTAACATATTTTAAAAGAAATGCATGGTCAAAGTTCCACTTAAAGATTTTGGGAGAGATCCCACAGTAAAAGGAATTTTATTAAAGTCACCGGGGTGTAGTTCATTTTGCTCTTAATCCCCAAATTCTCATCAGGATCGTGTCTGTGGCGGAACCGCCGATTTAATACGGGCTAAGTACACCTGTCACCATTAGTTTACAGTGTACTTAGACCGTACTAAACCCGGTCGTCCGTCGAGAAGCCCTCGGCTCTCGATTTGCACCAAATCCCAGATGAACCGACATCACACACATCCGACTCACGATGGAGCCACACCAGTTACATCATCACAGGCATTTGAACAGATAGTAATAAGGCTTTAAGTTACAAAACAGGTTCTGAATAAAATAAGTTCAACATAGGGCCAACATCGGCCGAACTTCGAAATAATGTCTCACAGCGGAAGTCTAAGACCATAGGTCATGCTTAAACCAAAAGAAATGCAGTAGATGAGTGACATCACGCCCACTGATGTCACCCCCATGCCATGACATGACTCCTGTCACTCCTGATGATAACAGGCTCCCCCGCCAACACAGGCGCAGAAGAGGAACTCCATACCTGAAATCCAGATGTTGGGGGCAAACCCTGAGTACTAATTACTCAGAGGACTTAATGGCAAGGCTTACGGCTGACGCAAAGCTTGCTTACTATCATTGGATCCTTAGCCTTTGATTCTTAGCTCAAAAGTTTATTTACGGATAGTGGGATTTAACAGCCACTACCCTTGTGAAAGAAAGAGATAATCCTTTGCAAGTACATAGCTATCATCATTATGAAATATCTGAGTCTCAAATAATAATCAACCACTTGATATACAAACCATGAATCATATTGCAGAATAATAAGGTTATTACTACGTTGCCCGTCAGTGATATTTGGCATTCTCACACCTGGTGAGCATCAGCGATTCGAATCGATTTTAATTCCCGGGAATAACTAAAAATGTCAGGGGCCCATATGCTTACTCACACGACGGCTTTCCCACATATAGTCCCCCTCCTCCACCTGACCCATCCCAAGTTCGATTCACTCCCACCTGACTCCCGGGTTGTGCCCCCATGACGAGCCTGCCGACATCTCGGTCTCCCCGTCATGAGTACCAAGCTCCCCCGGGCCACCTTCCTCTCAACCAGTGGGTAGGAACGTGTTTCTGTTCTCCGGATGGCACAACTAAGGTTTCACCGGCCCCATTAACCGGGTAAGCACTTTAGCAATGGTATGCCAACCAGCAGGCGAACAGCGGACGGGCCTTAAACGACTCGGGCGGAGCCATTACACCGCAACAACACACACCTCGAAAAGTAAAGCTTAATCTCCGCCCGGTCTCCTTTTAATCATCAACAGTGAAGCCATCAAGGCAGTTTCCAGTGTATCATTTTCTTTTCAAGGTCAACCTACGTGACGAGTGACCATTCACTCGTGTCTACTCGGCCTTATCATTTCTATGCAACTCGTCCTACGGACCTATTATTGGTGCTAGGGCCAGGGCGGCCAAGGAATCTAATGCAGTGAGGTATCAATCAACTCCTAATGCATATGCGTAACAAAATTCATATTTTTGCTGGGAATCATGTGAGCCTGCCTACCTTCCTCGCTAGGGTTAGCCTCCTCGGCGGTGAAGTCAGGTGCGGCCTGCGGGTACTCTTCTTGCTGCAGCTCGGGTTCCGGGTCTTCTGGCTCCTCGATCAACGGCTGCTGCTGTGCCTGCTCCTCGATCCCGTGCTCTATATGCATGCCATCATATGCAAAAGAGTGCGATAAATGCAGTGTCGGACAGAGCGCAGTGAATATATAACCCGCAGCGGAAGATAGGGCAAAGTAAGTAAACATTTCTATTAGAGGGGAAAAATGGACATGCATGACAACGCAGTACCTAAGACTTGCACCTATATGCTTTATGGACTTTCCACACCATGTACTAGCCACCATACTTGTCTAAAAATTTTCCTAGTAATTTAAATACACTTTTTCCTATTTCCCTTTTCTCAACTAGCAACTTTTGTTATTTTTCAAACCACCTCGCAAAACCCACATGCCTGGCCTCATTTTGGATTAGTGGGCTAAATCAGCTATTACCAAGCTAAGAAAAGTGTCAGGGGTTCATATTAGCCATCTTCCATTTAGCCCTTACTTCTATTTCCATAATTATCTATTTTATCATGAAAAAAGGAAAACAGTGGGTAAATGAGAAAAGCTAGGGCCACGAAATTTCATACACTGCCTAAATACCCTACACAGGCCACTGCCCAAGTTCCACCCCATTTGAAGTTCATTAGAGTTCATTAGATATACTTTTTCCTATTTACCACATAGAACATGCATGTGCAAAAAAATTGTGAACAAAAGTTGACATGCACAGATCCACATCATATCCATTGCATAGATCATTTTACTGTGGTTCCAGAACAACAAGATTTTCCTTTTTAGGATTTTTATTCGATTTTATATGATTTATCAAAGTTTCAGCCGAAATAAATCCATTTTAAACGAAATTTATTCAGATCCAGGGGCTATTGCATAATTAACCTATAGATCCGAGGGCCTAGACGTAAGATCTACAAGACTCGGTAAACAGGCGGGAGGACCGGCTTGGAAATAGGGGAAAACCCGGGGGCTAGCTCGCAAAAGCGCCCCCGGTCGTCTCCCTCCCCGCGCCAGGCGCGGTCGCGCGACGCCCGCGCGGCGCGCTCGCGCGCGCCGGCGAGCTCGGGCTCGCCGGAGCCGCGACGCGGGGTCGAGGGGACGCGGGACGGGGCGGCGCTCACCGTGGGCGTGAAGTGGACGGCGGAGGCGGCTCGGGTCGGCGGGGAACGGCGACGAACGACGACGGCGACTTGAAGCTCCCGGCGCGACGCGACGTCGAGCCGAGCTCGATCTCCTCGGGGAAGGGGAGAACGACGACGAGGGCTAGCGGGGGAGGGGCGGCGTGGAGCGGCGGTCGCGGTGGTGCGGTCGGTTGGGCTCGGGGAGGCCGGGAGGCGGCGGCGCGGCTCGGCCCCGAGCTCGGCCGGCTTCAATGGCGGCGGGCGGGAAAACGGACGGGGCGGCGCGGAGAGAGGCAGAGGAGCGGGGCGTTAGGGTTTTGGGGCGCGGGGCTCCTCCCTTTTTAGAGGCCGGGGGTCGGGCAGCGCGGGCAGGGCGGAGAGGGCGCGGGCGGTGGCCGGACGGCCGCGGCGGTGACCGTCGGCCGCGTGGTCGCCGTCGTACGCGGGAGGACGACGCGCCGCGCGGCGCGGACCGCGTCCATGAGCCGCGAGCCGCTGACGGGTGGGGCCAGGACGCGAGACGGAGAGACGGGCGCAGTGGACCGGGTCTACGGGGCGAGGCCGAAACGACGCGGGCCGGCCCAGTTTGGACGCCGCGGGCGGGAACCCGACAGGTGGGGCCCACCTGTCATAGAGAGAAGGAAAAAGGAAAATCCAAAAATGGAAAAATCTCCTTTGACTGCTGAGACACCTCTTTTCTATTTGCGTTTTTGGGCATCTTAGAGGCCGATTTAGGTGAAACTCAAAATACAAGGAGTGTTCAAAATTTTGTAAGCTACAACTTTGTTATAAACTTTGACCCCCAGTTCTATGGTCAAATTTGGTCTAAATTTGAATTTGAGTTGCTGCCTCAGGTTTGACCCGCAGGATGCCCCATCTTAGAAATTCTAAAAATCCCTTTTCTAGCCATTTACACCTCATGTGCCTTTTGGGAAAGTTGTGTAGAATTTTATGGTCTACATTTGGTTCAATGGGAGTATTTCATGAAAGTGGCTGTAGGTTTGTACAAACTTGGGTTTTCAAAACCAGGCTGGTTTGGGTTGGTTATTTGGGCTGACAGAAAAAAGTTCAAAACACTAATTTGAATTTATCTTTTGCCCAAACTCAATTTTACAAAGTTGTTCATTAGATCCTTATCTACAACTTTGGTAATATGAGCTTCCCCCACAACCCAACAGAATTCAAACTACAAGCCTGGCATTGTCCATGATTTCTGAAAAAAAAATCCCACATTATGACCAAATCCCTCTAATCCTGATTATGCCATGATGCTTATGATGCATGATAGTGTACAATTTACTTAATTTAGGTACTTGAGATGCTGGAGCATCACAACCCACCCCCCTTAAGGAAATCTCGTCCCGAGATTTTTATGTGCTGTGGGTGGAGAGTTTATAGAGATGAGAAAGTGCAGTGCGACTGGTATTTAAAGGTTTTAAGCAAGTTGAAACATACTCGTTCGAGGTGGACGGAAGGAAACCCGGATACTTGGTTCGCAGGTACTCCTCCGTCTCCCACGTGGCCTCTTCTTCGGTGTGCTCACTCCATTGCACCTTATACATGGTGACCGTGCTACGTCGAGTCGATCGTTGCTTTTGGTCCAGGACTTTCACCGGTCTGGCCTCATAAGTGAGGTCCGGTTCAACCTGAACTTGGGATGTGTCGATCTCTTCCTCCGGCACTCGCAGGCACTTCTTAAGTTGTGATACGTGAAAGATATCATGGACTGCCGCGAGGCGTGGTGGTAGCTCTAACCGGTAAGCCACGGGTCCACATTTCTCGGAAATCTTGAATTGCCCAACGTACCGCGGTGCTAGCTTCCCTTTTACCCCAAACCGGTGCACACCTTTCATCGGCGATACCCGAAGATACACGTGATCACCCTCTTTAAACACTAGCGGTCTCCTCCTTCTATCTGAGTAACTTTTCTGCCTTGACTGTGCCCTTTTTAGGTTTTCCTGTATAAACCTCACTTGCTCTTCGGCTTGTGTTACCAAATCGGGCCCGAAGGTAACTCGCTCTCCAGGTTCTGACCAGTTCAGAGGTGTTCTGCACCTCCTCCCATACAGAGCCTCGAAAGGAGCCACCTCCAAGCTCTTTTGGTAGCTGTTGTTATATGCAAACTCTGCTAGGGGCAAACACTCATCCCACTTGGTGGAATAGGTTAAGACACAGGCCCGAAGCATGTCTTCTAGGATCTGATTTACTCTTTCTACTTGTCCACTAGTCTGAGGGTGGTACGCTGAGCTGTGGATCAACTTTGTGCCTAGAGACTTCTGTAGCTGCTCCCAGAAACGAGATACAAAGACTGAGCCTCGATCCGAGGTAATGGTCACAGGAACACCGTGTAGGGATACTATTCGTGCAATGTATAACTCAGCATAGGTGGCTGCAGTGTAGGAGGTCTTGACCGGTATGAAGTGCGCTGACTTAGTGAAACGGTCAACGATCACCCATATGGAGTCGTACCCTTTCTGAGTGCGTGGCAACCCTACCACAAAATCCATGTGTATGTCTTCCCACTTCCAAGCCGGGATGTTTAAGGGGTGAAGCATACCGGCTGGCTTTAGGTGATCTGCTTTTACTCTCTTGCACACGTGACATTCTGATACATATTTGGCGATTTCCCGCTTCATGCGGGTCCACCAAAACCTTTGTTTTAAGTCCTGGTACATTTTATTGCTGCCTGGATGCATGGCCAGTACGGATTCGTGAGCTTCTTCTAATATTTTCTTCCTCAACTCCATATCTTTAGGGACTACTAAGCGGTTTTTGAACCATAGGACTCCTTGGTTATCTAAGGTGAAGCAATCCCTCTTTGCCTCAGCAATACCCTCACGTATGTGAGCCATGCCCGGGTCGTGTTTTTGTGCTTCAATGATCAGATCTCTTAGTGTTGGTTCAATGCTGATGTTATATAGTTCGACTAAGAATTCAACCGGCATCTCAATCTCATTCATCTCCCAACATATCACCCGAGCCGTGGGTCGGACCTCAATCACATTGCAATGAGCCCGACGGCTTAGTGCATCCGCCACTACATTCGCTTTCCCCGGGTGGTAATGAATCTCTAGGTCATAATCTTTTATCAATTCTAACCACCGACGCTGCCTCATGTTCAGTTCGGGCTGTGTGAAGATGTATTTGAGGCTCTTGTGGTCAATGTAGATGTGACACGTGTTGCCCAGCAGGTAGTGCCTCCATATCTTCAGGGCGTGTACAACTGCGGCTAGCTCAAGATCATGGGTTGGGTAGTTCGCTTCGTGTTTCCTTAGTTGGCGGGAAGCGTAAGCGATTACTCTCCCTTCTTGCATTAGGACACAGCCCAGCCCCTGGCCGGAAGCATCACAATATACATCAAATGGCTTTGTGACATCCGGTTGGGCTAGCACTGGTGCTGTTGTCAGAAGTTTCTTTAATTCCCGGAACCCATCCTCACACTTCGGACCCCACACGAATTTTGCATTTTTCTTAGTCAAGGAGGTCATTGGTTTAGCAATTTTGGAGAAGTCCTTGATAAAGCGGCGGTAGTAGCCCGCTAGACCAAGAAAACTCCGAATCTCTGTGACAGTTTCCGGCTGCTTCCAGTTCAGAACATCCTTTACTTTGCTAGGGTCAACCGCTACTCCCTTTTCTGACAGAATATGCCCTAGGAAACCCACTTCCTTTAACCAGAAAGCGCACTTGCTGAACTTGGCATAGAGCTTGTGTTCTCTTAGCCGAGTGAGTACTACCCGCAAATGTTCTTCGTGTTCTTTTTCATTTTTGGAATATATTAATATATCATCAATGAATACCACGACGAACTTGTCGAGCTCGTTCATGAACACCGAGTTCATCATGTACATGAAGAAGGCCGGTGCGTTGGTTAACCCAAAGGACATGACCAGATATTCATACAAGCCATATCTGGTCGAGAAAGCAGTTTTTGGTATGTCTTCTTCTCTGATTTTTATCTGATAATAGCCCGATCTTAAGTCAATTTTTGAGAAGACTTTGGCCCCAGCTAACTGATCGAACAGGATGTCAATGTGTGGAATTGGATATTTATTTTTGACTGTGACTGCATTTAGCGGCCTGTAGTCCACACAGAGCCTTTTACCTCCCTGATCTTTCTTCTCTACGAAGAGGGCCGGACAACCCCAAGGTGACGAACTTGGCCGAATGAAACCCTTATCTAGTTGCTCTTGGAGTTGTATTTTTAGCTCCTTTAGTTCATCCGGTGCCATTCTGTATGGCCTTTTTGAGACAGGGGCTGTACCAGGGATGAGGTCAATGCGGAACTCTACGTCCCTATCCGGAGGCAGACCCGGCAGTTCTTCCGGAAATACGTCCGGGAAGTCACATACTACAGGAATCTCTTTGATTTCATCGAGTTCAGTTGCATTTACTGTGGCCACCATGTGTTTCATGTCTGGCATGTGTACCCATATAACCTTGCCGCTGACCCTAGACCTTAACTGTATTGTCCTATTGCCAATATCTAGGACGGCGTTGTTTTCAGTCATCCAATTCATTCCCAAGATAATATCAATCCCCTGGTGTGGCAGCACCACGGGGTTGATGATAAAAGTCTCGGCTCCTATTTCCAGCTTTAAGTGCCTGACCCCTAGACTGGTATCAATAGGAGACCCTGGGGCAGTGATGTGGTAGTTTTCCCTCAACTTGTGCATTTTTATGTCATGCTTCTGTGCGTATGCTTTGCTAATAAAGGTATGCGTAGCCCCCGAATCAAATAGCACGACGGTCGAACGACCGTTGATCATGAACGTACCAGCGAGCACCGGCACACCGGCGGGAATCTGCTCCAGGTGGATGTAGTGCACCCGACCCGTCTTCTGTGCCGGCCCCTTCTGCTTGCTCTGCTGGGTGCCGCCTGTTGGATTCGGGCCTTGAATTTTGCGGGGTGCCCTGCAATCCCGACTGAAGTGCCCCACCTTGCCACAGTTAAAGCAAGGGTTTCCAGGCCCCGGGAGAGCGAGGACACGTGTCGCGGGGGCCGGAGCTTGTGTGCCGGCGGTGAGCCTCTGCTGCTGCTGTGGCTGCTGCTGCTGTGGCACCCGGTGAACCCAGCCCGGCTGATTGGGCCGGACCGTGAAACGGGGCTGCTGATAGTACTGCTGTGAGGGCCTATAGGCTGACTTTTGCTTCTGGGAGGATCCAGCAGCAGATGTGTTGGCTTGGCGCTTGCGCCTCTGATCTTCATTAGCGACCCGCAGGCGATTCTCCATATCAAGCGCGGTGTCCACCAAGTCGGTGAAGCTCTGGTAGCGACGCCCCAAGTGTGTCTGGAGAGTGGGGTCAAGGCCGTTCAAGAGCCTAGCTGCTCGGCGGGGGTCATCTGCCACGTCTTCTGGTGCATACTGTGAAAGGTGAATGAAAGACTGCACATATTGCATCACAGACTTATTGCCTTGCTTAAGCTCCCGAAATTCCCGCTTCTTCTGCTCCATCAAGCTGTCCGGGATATAGTGAGCCCGAAAAGCCTGGGTAAACTCCTCCCAGGTGGGCTCATGCCCAGCCTGCTGCAGTTCGAGGAACGTGGCATGCCACGAGCCTGCTGGTCCTTGCAGCAACTGCCCGGCAAACCGCGCCTTCTGTTGCTCGGTCAATTCCGGAAGGAGTGTGAACTTGGACCTAATTGTGCGGAGCCAATCATCCGCGTCCAGAGGTTCAGGACACTTCGTGAAGACGGGGGGTCGCAGCTCCTCGAAGTCCCTGTAGGAGATGCCTCGGTTCCTGGGTTCCCGCGGCTGCAGCTGGCCACGGCCCTGGCGTTCCTCGGCGAGCAGGCGGATCAGCTCGGCCTGCTGCACGACCAGGGTGGCCAACTCCGGTGGGGGTGGAGCGCCATTCGCATGTGGCTCCGAACCCGAGTGCTGCCCATTGCGAGTGTTCACCATCTGCAAGGAGGATGCCAACGTGGTTTACATGAGATTTTCGTGCATCGTAGGTATAGGCTCAGAAATCATGACATGTACATATCTTGCGTGCAATGCAACCAGGTAGTGTAGAAAACCGAATTCCGAATTTAATTAAAACGATCTAAATTAAGGCTCAAGGTTTAGCCATTACATCATAGGATGGTGGTTACATCGACCAACCATCGAATCACACATCAAGTGGCGTCCCATATTACATAAATGGGGTACCCGTATGAGCTCTCACCTCACAAATGTTTAGGTACAACCATAAGTAAGCACGGAGCGTGGTGAAACAAAATATCGCTATCAACGTGCTAGCTACGCGCCACATACTACTACTCCACTAAGACATCCTCTAAGCCTCAGAGTGACCGGTAGTCGCGGCGTCCTCGTCCTGCTCCATCTCCTGAGGCTCGGAGGACTCCCCGTCCTGGGATCCCTCGTACTGCGCGAGGCGCTGCTGGAGCACCAACACCTGCGCCTCCAACTCCTCACGGCAAGCCTGAGCGTCCCTGTGCCTGGCGGCGAAGAACTGGCTGCGGTCCTTCTCCTGAATGTACAGCCCGTACACCTCGCGGGCGTAGTCCACGCACGCGATCTGGGGGCGCGAGGCACCCCGTGCCCGAAGGTCGTCGCGACGGTCCTGCCACGGGTCGTCGTCCTGTCCGAGGGTAGGGAGGAAACGCAGCACCGTGTCACCCGCCTCCTCCTCAGAGCTCAGTACCGCAAGGGCTGTCATGAGAGCACCCTTGCGAGCGTCCTCCCCACTGACTCCGCGGGAAACGATCATGCGGAAACTACCGTTTGCCGTGGTGAGGACCACCTTGGCCTCACAGACTCCCGGCTCGTGGATCAGCTGCGTGGAGATGAACGGGCAGGGGCGACGTCCCAACTCACGCATGGCCCTGCACAGGATCAGGGACATGGGACAGTCCTCCCGGCAACGCTCATGGACCCATCCACCCTCGGCAACCGGTGGGGTGTGGGTCATAGGGGGCAAAGGGCGCCCTCCGGTGGCCTTGCGCGCGGTCTGCTTCGTCCTCACCATCTGTTTGGCATAAAAAGGAGATGTCTTAGTTTTATAAGGGAGTGGATTTTAAAATCATGATCGAGACGGATCGGAGGAAACGTGTAGAGTGGTGTCTTAAAATTTCGAGTTCATGCAATACCCATATTTTTTGCAGCAAATCCTCTTTGACAGAAAAGAAAATCATGATGCATGAGTCGTCCTTATCGATCTCACATCGCACACACTATTTAGTAGTACTAGCGAGAATTCGGTGACATATATGCACGGCTCTCTCTAATGCAACTAGGCGTTCACTATCGTTCTTAATATCGCACGTAGTCAGTGTACCTGCAGAAAAATGCATGCTTTCAACATTACCACTCTAAACCTAGAAGTGGCATCCACGCAATTTGCGCCGCGTGGACAACGCATCTGTACGGTCCTCTGCTAGACCGGGCTGGCACCCACGCAAGCAAATTGAATTCTTGCTGCGTCACAACAGAAGAGTGGTCACAAACACCGCAAAGGTGACCACCCCCCTTAAAAATTTCTATCCTACCAGCATGAATGCAGAGTTCACAACTAATCGCAAAACTTCCAATAGCTTCCACCAGTACTGGGGAGGGCTAATGGCCGAAAAGTTGTTTCTCAAAGCACCGAATATGCATATGAGTTCTATCTAGGTCAAAATGTCAGCGATGTCACCTGGATAACACTAACATCCTTAATACGGGCATATTGTATACTCTCTTTTACAAATTACTTGAAAAGGGCTTTCAAAAATAGTTTTGTAAACTAAATCTTGATGATATAACTGTTGTCTGTGTATGATCGGCTCTGATACCAGCTGTGGCGGAACCGCCGATTTAATACGGGCTAAGTACACCTGTCACCATTAGTTTACAGTGTACTTAGACCGTACTAAACCCGGTCGTCCGTCGAGAAGCCCTCGGCTCTCGATTTGCACCAAATCCCAGATGAACCGACATCACACACATCCGACTCACGATGGAGCCACACCAGTTACATCATCACAAGCATTTGAACAGATAGTAATAAGGCTTTAAGTTACAAAACAGGTTCTGAATAAAATAAGTTCAACATAGGGCCAACATCGGCCGAACTTCGAAATAATGTCTCACAGCGGAAGTCTAAGACCATAGGTCATGCTTAAACCAAAAGAAATGCAGTAGATGAGTGACATCACGCCCACTGATGTCACCCCCATGCCATGACATGACTCCTGTCACTCCTGATGATAACAGGCTCCCCCGCCAACACAGGCGCAGAAGAGGAACTCCATACCTGAAATCCAGATGTTGGGGGCAAACCCTGAGTACTAATTACTCAGAGGACTTAATGGCAAGGCTTACGGCTGACGCAAAGCTTGCTTACTATCATTGGATCCTTAGCCTTTGATTCTTAGCTCAAAAGTTTATTTACGGATAGTGGGATTTAACAGCCACTACCCTTGTGAAAGAAAGAGATAATCCTTTGCAAGTACATAGCTATCATCATTATGAAATATCTGAGTCTCAAATAATAATCAACCACTTGATATACAAACCATGAATCATATTGCAGAATAATAAGGTTATTACTACGTTGCCCGTCAGTGATATTTGGCATTCTCACACCTGGTGAGCATCAGCGATTCGAATCGATTTTAATTCCCGGGAATAACTAAAAATGCCAGGGGCCCATATGCTTACTCACACGACGGCTTTCCCACATATAGTCTCCCTCCTCCACCTGTCCCATCCCAAGTTCGATTCACTCCCACCTGACTCCCGGGTTGTGCCCCCATGACGAGCCTGCCGACATCTCGGTCTCCCCGTCATGAGTACCAAGCTCCCCCGGGCCACCTTCCTCTCAACCAGTGGGTAGGAACGTGTTTCTGTTCTCCGGATGGCACAAGTAAGGTTTCACCGGCCCCATTAACCAGGTAAGCACTTTAGCAATGGTATGCCAACCAGCAGGCGAACAGCGGACGGGCCTTAAACGACTCGGGCGGAGCCATTACACCGCAACAACACACACCTCGAAAAGTAAAGCTTAATCTTCGCCCGGTCTCCTTTTAATCATCAACAGTGAAGCCATCAAGGCAGTTTCCAGTGTATCATTTTCTTTTCAAGGTCAACCTACGTGACGAGTGACCATTCACTCGTGTCTACTCGGCCTTATCATTTCTATGCAACTCGTCCTACGGACCTATTATTGGTGCTAGGGCCAGGGCGGCCAAGGAATCTAATGCAGTGAGGTATCAATCAACTCCTAATGCATATGCGTAACAAAATTCATATTTTTGCTGGGAATCATGTGAGCCTGCCTACCTTCCTCGCTAGGGTTAGCCTCCTCGGCGGTGAAGTCAGGTGCGGCCTGCGGGTACTCTTCTTGCTGCAGCTCGGGTTCCGGGTCTTCTGGCTCCTCGATCAACGGCTGCTGCTGTGCCTGCTCCTCGATCCCGTGCTCTATATGCATGCCATCATATGCAAAAGAGTGCGATAAATGCAGTGTCGGACAGAGCGCAGTGAATATATAACCCGCAGCGGAAGATAGGGCAAAGTAAGTAAACATTTCTATTAGAGGGGAAAAATGGACATGCATGACAACGTAGTACCTAAGACTTGCACCTATATGCTTTATGGACTTTCCACACCATGTACTAGCCACCATACTTGTCTAAAAATTTTTCTAGTAATTTAAATACACTTTTTCCTATTTCCCTTTTCTCAACTAGCAACTTTTGTTATTTTTCAAACCACCTCGCAAAACCCACATGCCTGGCCTCATTTTGGATTAGTGGGCTAAATCAGCTATTACCAAGCTAAGAAAAGTGTCAGGGGTTCATATTAGCCATCTTCCATTTAGCCCTTACTTCTATTTCCATATTATCTATTTTATCATGAAAAAAGGAAAACAGTGGGTAAATGAGAAAAACTAGGGCCACGAAATTTCATACACTGCCTAAATACCCTACACAGGCCACTGCCCAAGTTCCACCCCATTTGAAGTTCATTAGAGTTCATTAGATATACTTTTTCCTATTTACCACATAGAACATGCATGTGCAAAAAAATTGTGAACAAAAGTTGACATGCATAGATCCACATCATATCCATTGCATAGATCATTTTATTGTGGTTCCAGAACAACAAGATTTTCCTTTTTAGGATTTTTATTCGATTTTATATGATTTATCAAAGTTTCAGCCGAAATAAATCCATTTTAAACGAAATTTATTCAGATCCAGGGGCTATTGCATAATTAACCTATAGATCCGAGGGCCTAGACGTAAGATCTACAAGACTCGGTAAACAGGCGGGAGGACCGGCTTGGAAATAGGGGAAAACCCGGGGGCTAGCTCGCAAAAGCGCCCCCGGTCGTCTCCCTCCCCGCGCCAGGCGCGGTCGCGCGACGCCCGCGCGGCGCGCTCGCGCGCGCCGGCGAGCTCGGGCTCGCCGGAGCCGCGACGCGGGGTCGAGGGGACGCGGGACGGGGCGGCGCTCACCGTGGGCGTGAAGTGGACGGCGGAGGCGGCTCGGGTCGGCGGGGAACGGCGACGAACGGCGACGGCGACTTGAAGGTCCCGGCGCGACGCGACGTCGAGCCGAGCTCGATCTCCTCGGGGAAGGGGAGAACGACGACGAGGGCTAGCGGGGGAGGGGCGGCGTGGAGCGGCGGTCGCGGTGGTGCGGTCGGTTGGGCTCGGGGAGGCCGGGAGGCGGCGGCGCGGCTCGGCCCCGAGCTCGGCCGGCTTCAATGGCGGCGGGCGGGAAAACGGACGGGGCGGCGCGGAGAGAGGCAGAGGAGCGGGGCGTTAGGGTTTTGAGGCGCGGGGCTCCTCCCTTTTTAGAGGCCGGGGGTCGGGCAGCGCGGGCAGGGCGGAGAGGGCGCGGGCGGTGGCCGGACGGCCGCGGCGGTGACCGTCGGCCGCGTGGTCGCCGTCGTACGCGGGAGGACGACGCGCCGCGCGGCGCGGACCGCGTCCATGAGCCGCGAGCCGCTGACGGGTGGGGCCAGGACGCGAGACGGAGAGACGGGCGCAGTGGACCGGGTCTACGGGGCGAGGCCGAAACGGCGCGGGCCGGCCCAGTTTGGACGCCGCGGGCGGGAACCCGACAGGTGGGGCCCACCTGTCATAGAGAGAAGGAAAAAGGAAAATCCAAAAATGGAAAAATCTCCTTTGACTGCTGAGACACCTCTTTTCTATTTGCGTTTTTGGGCATCTTAGAGGCCGATTTAGGTGAAACTCAAAATACAAGGAGTGTTCAAAATTTTGTAAGCTACAACTTTGTTATAAACTTTGACCCCCAGTTCTATGGTCAAATTTGGTCTAAATTTGAATTTGAGTTGCTGCCTCAGGTTTGACCCGCAGGATGCCCCATCTTAGAAATTCTAAAAATCCCTTTTCTAGCCATTTACACCTCATGTGCCTTTTGGGAAAGTTGTGTAGAATTTTATGGTCTACATTTGGTTCAATGGGAGTATTTCATGAAAGTGGCTGTAGGTTTGTACAAACTTGGGTTTTCAAAACCAGGCTGGTTTGGGTTGGTTATTTGGGCTGACAGAAAAAAGTTCAAAACACTAATTTGAATTTATCTTTTGCCCAAACTCAATTTGACAAAGTTGTTCATTAGATCCTTATCTACAACTTTGGTAATATGAGCTTCCCCCACAACCCAACAAAATTCAAACTACAAGCCTGGCATTGTCCATGATTTCTGAAAAAAAATCCCACATTATGACCAAATCCCTCTAATCCTGATTATGCCATGATGCTTATGATGCATGATAGTGTACAATTTACTTAATTTAGGTACTTGAGATGCTGGAGCATCACAGTGTCTAAAGCAACCCTAAGGCAAAACTTTTGGACACATGGTTTTGCGTGTGGTGTGGTCCTGCTCAGTCCCAAAAGTACAATTTTGCGACACTGCATTCACAGCAAGAATAAAGGTTCCACGTTATTGTAAAAAAAAAAAAATCATCTGAAGGACAGCATTGACAAGTTCCGGTGTACGTTTCTCATGAGGAAAATTCCATCGGTTAGATAATTTCTATGCCTCATCTCAGGGGTGTTTGGATCCAGAAAACTTTAGCCCATGTAACATCTAATGTTTAGAGGCTAGTTAAAAATATTAAATATGGTTTAATTAAAAAACTAATTACACAGACGAGGCTAAATGACGAATGGTTAATCATAGATTAATTAGGCTTAATAAATTCGTCTCGCCGTTTAGTTCTCATCTGTGTAATTAATTTTTTAATTAGACTATATTTAATACTTTTAACTAGCGTCTAAACATTCAATGTGACGGGGCTAAAATTTAGCCCCCGCATCAAACAGGGCCTTAGCCTTCATTGTTTTTTTTTAAAATCCTGGTGATTCCTTGATGGAGTGGGCTTTAAAGATTTAACTACCAAAGATTCAGTTTGGGCCCCGGTATGGGGCCAGCCCAAAACATTTGGAGTTTGCTTTAATGTAATTTCTCATTCTTACATTTCAGTAATTCTTTTAAGCGCAAATAATTGGCCAGGGACAAAAATAAGCAAATAGAAAAACTATGCCATCGTTGCAGCCAGCAAAACTTAAAATAACCAATAAAATTGGCAAGAAGTTCACATGACTTTTGGAAGAGAAGTCTCTAGTCTACCCTAGAATCTTTATATTAGGACCATTTGAAACGCAGAATTTTTAAAATATAGGAAATAAAAGAAATAAAGAATTAGGGCTATAACTTATTTGTAGTCCTATAAAAATTGGGAACGCACAAAAGTTTTGAACAAAGTGTTTGGATACAATATAGGCAGAAATAGAAAAAATTGGAAGAGATATAGACATAGAAAAGTTTCCATGAGGTCTAGTGGTTAGAAAAATTTTCATATCTGTATTACAAATGTATCATATGCATACATACTGATGAAAGTTTACCATAACAATTTCATGATTTTTGGAGCAATACAGTAAGAGTTAAAAGCATGCATTGAAATAGCAAGTCTACTTTAATCTTTTCATTCTAGGGGCTATACTTCAGTTATGGGGTCCAAGTTGTTTTCTACCAGCACTTTACCACAATAGTGACAAGCTGTAATTTTGCCAAAATTTATAGCAAATTATAACTAGGCATATAAATTCATCATGCATTATATGACATTTAAAATACAAGGGCAAAATGGCCACTTTGTCAAGAACTAAATTTTTACAAACATATCCTCAAAGCATAAAGTACACGCCATAAATGTTTGATATTTAATAAGTTATATATATGTCCACACATACAAGTTCAAAAACTGTGTATATACATTTGTCCTTTTCAAAATGCCAACAAAACAACAAGTACAAAATATGGTAAATTTTCTAAGCTTGTTTTAATAACCATTACATAGCTACTGTAATTTTATGGTATTTATGGGATATGAGGTTTTCGGGTTTGTCGCTTTTGATTGCAACGTTATTGACATAGGGTTCAATGTTCCGAACCCATTGATTTGCCAAGCAATTTTGGATCGCTCTTTGATACATGGGTACAACGTTTTTAAAATCAATGTTCCGAACCCATTGATTTGCCAAGCAATGTTGGATCGCTCTTTGATACATGGGTACAACGTTTTTAAAATCAAACGAAATTCGGGATGATTAATGTGGTCTTCTCTTTCTTTCTTAGCATTCGATGATAGCTGGAATGGCAATCTAGAAAGCACAATAAAGATCACCCTGCCATAAAAAATACAAAAGATCCAGAAAAAAATCCTTTACCATTTGAAAAGATGGTTGTTCTCTACGTGCTATTGAAAAATCGTGGTTAATCATGCGTCGGTTTTGAAATTTTCTTCCTCTATGTCACTGCCCTTCACGTTTCGTTTTCCATTCATCACCTTTAACATACGGGACTCACATGCAAGTGAAACAACAATGAACAAAAAGTTGATCAGGCTATGTGAAGTTTGACCTCATATTTTTAAAAGTCAAAACATGAGAGTTGTGACGCAACGGCGCGTGCCGAACCGTGTTGTGAGAGCTCGGCGTGGAGAAGAACTGGGTACGTCCTGCGTGCGGCGGAGACGGCCGACGCGTGGAGTCGCGTCCAGAACGTGGACAACGAAGACTTCAGTGCAGCGCTCGGCGGCCGGCTCCGGCAACGACGAACGGAAATAGGATGGGCAGCGCCAGAGTTCGGTGGAACTGATGAGTTTTGCTGGGACAGAGCTGGGGCTAGAGCAGCGATAGGCCGCTGTGGAAGAGAAACAAAAAGAGGAGCGGCGTGAGGGAGAACGTCTGGGACTCTGACCAACAAAGAATGACACGAACTGGAGCGGAGACGTCGAGCGCGAGGCGAAAACAGTGGTGAGGGCGTAGAATTACGGCGACACGCAGGGTGGACGAGGCAAAACCGTGGGCGCTGCTGGCCCAAACCGCGGCCGTCGTGGTGCACTGTCCAGCCGGCGGCCCAGAGCCCCAGATGGTACATGTATGGTATGGTCAGGTTCATGTCATAAACGAGCACGTGCACTGTGCACGGAAGATTTCGTCGACAGTTTTTTTTTTCATTTAATAAGTACAGCAATGAATTAATCCTTCCATACCAAAATTCTTGGTGGTTCAAAGAGCTAAACTTTGCTATAAACATTTATGTCTAAAATTCAGTAGTTTACGGGACATAATAAGCAAAACTCTGATCAAATCCTGAAATTTAAAAATTTAGCGAATCTAGAGTTTATAGGGCTTCAACTTTACTATAAACACTGTGGTCTAGAACTCTACGTGTTTTGAGATACAACCTATACTCATGTACACATCATCAGGACATGTACCGGATTTGTCATACTAATTTGGATTTCTAAATAGCCGATCTGAAGGAAACTCAAAATACGAAAATTATTAAAAAGTTGATTCTCTACAACTTTTATAAATGACGGTTTTGCCAAAAAGATTTGTAAGTGGCTTAAATTTTCAAATTACTAAACTGAATTCAATTTACCTATTTCTGAGCTGCAGCTAATTTCAGCTATAGTTCAAATTGTAGGCACTTTTAAGCTAATAGAAAAATAACAAAGTTGTGCTCCTGATAATTTACTGCTCCTTCCATATTTAAATATAAGTCGCGGTTGTCTCCTTTTTTTTTAAACTTCAAATGCTCGTCTTATTAAAAAAAATATGATTTATAATTTATTTTATTATGATTTATTTTATCATCGTAGAGAATTTGAGTATGACTAGTTTTCTTATATGTTTACATGTTTACACAATTTTTTTGAATATTCAGCTACAAGATTAAATTCTTAATTACCTATTAGTGTATCTAATTTTCTACTATAAACAATTTTAGACAATTTCGTGTTTATAATTTCTATTCAACTCTATTTAAAATTATTATTGCTAATAGAAAAATTAAATTTGAGGGCACAGTGAAAGTTTTTAGGTAAAAAAGAATTTGATGTCACAATAAAAGTTAAAATATTTGTTATACATATAAAAACATAAAGCTTAATTTAATATTTCAACTAAAAATGAAATAAACAAAAAATAACACAACAAATTTAATATTAATTCAAAATTAAAATTCTTAATTACTATTAAAATTCTTAATTTACTATTATAAATTTCATATTAATATATTTTACAAATTTAATATTAATATTAATATATTTAATAACACAACAAATTCAAATTCTATTTAACTCTATTTAAAATTACTATTACAAATGGAAAAATTAAATTTGAGGGCACAATGGATGTTTGTAGGTAAAAATGAATTTGACGTCACAATAAAAATTAAAATATTTATTACACATAGAAAACATTATTACCCATTCGCTTGGATCCTTACCTCCAAACCAAAACATAAGGCAAATCTATTCCTTAAACCAAACATGATTTCGGATTATAATCACTAAAATGACACTGAAAATATCTCATACCATTACAATATTAAAAAGAGCAAATTTTTGTAATAGCATTTTTCACCCAACAAAAAACTTTGTATCCTTGTATTGGTCCCCATTACACATGTAAGAAAAGATTGAAAAGGGTAAAAGAAATGATAGAATCTAGCTAAAAGTTTAGACAATAATAGTAACGATAATCATACTCAATAGTTTGACGTGATTTTGTTGTCTTAAATAATATTTTTTAACTCCAAGCTTAACGTGACTTCATATATGTAATTAAAAATTATAGACAACACAAAACCATAGTTTGCAATCAGAAACATAGATATATCATAATAAACTAATGGTAGGTATAATAATAATTATTATTACATAGAGGAACGGAATGATATATAGAGAAACTACTAATTAAATGATGAGGATATGATCAATACGAATACGACCAAGGCCTAAGTTAAAATCTGGTCATCTCGTTCTTAGAGCTTCCAGCAAGACATAAATCCTCAGGACAAGTCGTCTTCTGGTTAGGTAACGATGAAAAGTTTTTTATACTTTTTCTCCTTTGCTCTTGCCTTAGCCTGTTTTTCTTCTCTCTTTTCCTCTGGCTCCGACAAGTTTGCATAATCTTTCCATGCCCTTTTCCTCTTACACTCTTTAAGCCTCATCATAGCATCCTCCAAAAAATGAATATAAGTTAGGGTATTTTTTAGAATTAATAGCGTGCACACCCTCTTAAAGTGTTAACGTACACCCACCTGGTTCCACCAAAACATTATTAGAATTCGGTTGTTGCCTCTTTTTCCATACATTCGCCGATTCATCATTACTATATTGGTGACATCTCCAAGTGGTTGGTGTAAAGTTTAGGATCCCGTAACAGGCCGAGGAGGCATTTTATCTTCTGAAAAAACATTGGTAAATTTAAATCACTACTACAATAAGTTGAACTCATCGAGGCACTACTTGCAAACTGAAGAGCATGGGTGGCAAAGCCGTAGCATGCTGACAGAGAGCCATGCACGTCTAGTGCTTAGTGCTGCCTGCGACTACACGCTAGCAAGGAAGGTGCAGGAAGGTGGATAGCCGGGCGCCGACCCGGGTCGGCGGAGAGCGTGGCGCCAGGTGGTGTAGGTCGCCGCAGAGGGCTGGGGCGGGGCACAAGTGGCCGAGCTAAGGCGCCGCAGTGGTGTAGGCAGCTGGAGAGCCGAGCGTGGATCACCCGCTGGACGTGTGGATCGAAAAAGAGCTAGAACGACTCTGGTCGACAAGACGCCGAGCATCTTAGGAGGCTGGGCTGTTGGGCATCGCAGACGGTCGGGCTATTGGGCTGCCTGCTATTGGGGGGCTTATAGTGTGACTCAATTTTCCAGACACCAGCTTGAGGCAAGCGCACAGGGGCCGAAGACCATGCCTCCCTAAGAGGGTCTTCGGCGATGTGCTCCGCTGTTGGGGACGTGACTTAGTTTTCCATACACCTAAGGGGCCAAAGACCATGCCTCCTGAAGAGGGTCTTCGGCGATGTGCTCCAAACAGAGACGGAGAGAAGCCAAGATGGAAAGCTCAAACAAGGGCTCTGAGGCGAAGATGGCCTCTTTGGGTCAAGGAGAACTAAAGTCCTTAGCACATGAGGTACTAGTTGCTGAAGCAAGAATTGAGAGCCAATGGACCGGCCTCATTGCTCTTCTGGTGTGATGACTGATTGTCAACGGTACAAGTCCTCCGATAGACTGGAGGCCCTCCGATGGACTAGAGGTAGAAGAAGGAGAAAGACCTCGATGGAGAGAGTCAAAAGTCCTCCAATGGACTGGAGGCACAAGAGCTCGATGTCGGTCGGCCATGGAAGCTCGGTACACGGCGTTTTAGCCACCGATATTTCGGGTCTTTTTCTGTTTTAGCCTCTCTGGCGTTTCTAGTGTTAGGGGTCTATGTGTAAAAATATCAAAACTGAACTGGTGTATAAATAGTCTAAGAGCTGGTCATTAGGATTTCTCTTTGCTGCTAGGTTTTCATTTCCTTAGAGTAATTTTCGTCCTCAAACCTTAAGCACAAAGTTTAGGAGGGTTAGGGTGAGATCTAGCCTCCAAATCAAGAGGGAAGGAGAGGGTGGTAGCTTGGGATGAATTTTTTGGTTGTAATCTGATCTTGAGACCTATTTTGGGCCATTAATCTAAGTGATTTTGTACAGCAACTTGTGTGCTTGTTCTTCTCCCTTTTTCCTTTGGATCTTGGATTCAATTCTTGGTTTTTCGGTTGTTTGCTTTGGCCGAGGTTGAAACCTTTCTTTTGCTTGTGTTTTGGATTTGCAAGGACTTGAAGATTATGTCTTAGAATATCTCAATCCTGAAGGATTGCCACGAGCAAGTTGTTCTTGAGGTTTTCCCTTTTTTTGTCCAAAAGTTTTCTCTTCACGAGATCTAAAATTCCCGCTAATCACTTCATATTTTTCTATAGATATTTTGGGAGTATTTTTGGAATGGAGCTAGGTTAGTGTGTGCAAAATTTCATGAAGATTAGTGAAGTTTTCGTCAAGTTTTAGCTTCGGAAGTTCAAGTTTCGGGTGGCTGTTTTTGTCTGAGCTGTATCGTCCGGTGGGTTCCTATTTCGTCTGATGGTACTTGTTGTGGCGGAACCGCCGATTTAATCCAGACTAGGTACACCTGCCACCACTGGCCCACAATGTACCTAAGCTAAACTAAACCCGGTAGTCCGTCGAGAGTCCTTCGGGCTCTCGATAACACCATTCCCCAGCGAACCGATATCACACACATCCGACTCTCGATGGAGCCACAACAGTTACATCATCACAGACAATTGAGGTATAAGATAGATGGACTTAGTTTACAACCCAAATGTAAAAAAGTAGACAAATACACGTTCAACATATAGCGGAAACGATTATAAGTCATACACAGCGGAAGCATTTTTAAAACCTCTCGCAGCGGAAACAAGATACTTAAGTGGTCTTCACGTGGAGATGATCAAGGCGAGTAGCACCGAGCCCACCGGCTCTACCCTCCTTCACGCAGATGTCCAAAAGTCTTTATTTCCTGCTAAGAATTTCACAGGAGGGGACAAACCCTGAGTACTAATTACTCAGTAGGTCTTAATGGAAAGGCTTACGCCTGACGCAAAGCTTGCTTACTAGCAGTGGATCCTTAGCCATTCATTTTAATTAAAGATATTCTTATCAGATAGCAGGATTTGACAGCTGCTATCCCAATACCATAAAATCATTTGATAGCAAATAAAACTTTCAGTAAAGTAAAGCATGTAGATCCAAGCATGTTGTAGTATAAAAATCACCAATTCATAGCATAACAGGTTTGAATGGAATACTACTTTGTCCGTCAGTGGTATTGGCATTCTCACACCTGGTGAGCATCAGCGATTCGAATCGGTTTTTAATTCCCGGGAATAACTAGAACTGCCAGGTAGGTCATATGCTTACTAACACGACGGCGTTTCCACATATGCCCCTACCCATCTCCACTTGTCCCATCCCAAGTTCGATTCAATCCATTCGTTGTTCCCAAGTTGTGCCGTCGCAGGAGCGATACCACGGAATCCCGGGTCAGCCCTCCCTTGACTACAAGCTCCCCAAGGCGTCACGATAGGAGTCTGTCTCTGTCCTTCGGATGGCACAAGTAAGCATTCACCAGCCCATAGATTCTGGCTAAGCACTCTTAGCAATGTTATGCCGACCAATAGGCGAACAACGAACGGCCTTATGCGACTCGGGCGGAGTCCATGGTGCAACATCATTGAAAGTAAATACTGAATAAATCTCCGCCCGGTCTCCAATTAAAGCATACTTGTATAAATAACTTGCATCATAGTAGAGTTTCTGAGTTTTCAAAACACCTACGTGACGGGTGACTCCGATTCACTCGTGTCTACTTGCACTTAGCATTTCTAGGCATACTCGTCCTACGAACCCTAATTGTAGGTGCTAGGGCCAGGGAGGCCGGGATGTCTAATGCAAAAGGTTCCATACAACTCCTGATGCAGAATGTCTACTCATTGGACATAGAGTTTGCTGGGTGAAGTATGATCCTGCCTACCTTTCTCGCTAGGGTTAGTTTCCTCGGGAGCGAAGTTGGCGGCCTGTTGCTGCTCTTCTTGCTCCGGGTTCGGCTCCTGGTCTTCCGGCTCCTCGATCAGCGGGGCCTCCTGCTTCTCGGGTGCGGGATCTATATGCATGACATTATATGCAAATGAGTGCAGAGACATGAATCGCATATGATTATGTGTTACTAAGATACTAAGAAATCGTATAAACCATCACCTCTTCCTTTATCCATTTGCAATTAAAAGTGCCCCTCTAACTCTTCTAGTTCTCCAACTCTAATTGACTTCCAAATTTTACAGCAAGGACACATAATGCACTATAGGCCACTGACCAAATTTCAGCCCAAAAGGAGCCCTAAAGAATTTATTAAAAATCTAACAATATTTCAGCACTAGGGCTTGTCAGAATTTTCATATTTTATTGGGAATGTTTTTGAGGGTGAAAATCACACAGTGAGCTATACATGGCATAAGCTACCCACTCAAAAATCAGCAAGCCCTAATTCTACACTTTTGCAGGACCTCTATTTCCCATATATTTTTATCATGTGAAATTAGAAGCACATACAAGCAGTGTCCAAAAATTCTCAAATTAATTTTCTGACCTCTCTACCATGGTATTATCTCACTGAATTTTTCCTGGAATTTTCTATGCATCCTAAAGTCACCTTTTCCATTTGTCAAGTTCCACATGTAGATATTTGTTATTTTCAAAACAGCAAGCAAATCAGACATGCACAGCTTGATAATACATCAATGAGTCACTCATACTAGCTAAAATTCATGAAAAATACCAGAGAGCATATTAAAGCACCTTTTGTATAGACCTCCTTCCCCAAGTTAATTTAATGCACAACTTGTACATATAATGGAAAAACAGTGACCAACTAGACAGTGCTAGGGTCACAAAAATTTCCACACTGCCTTACTACCCTAAACATGTCACAGACCAAGTTTCATAATTTTTGGTGGCCATTAACATCCCTTTTACCATTTATCTTCATTTTACCTGCATGCAAAGATCTAGGGGCAAAACAGTACATCCACACCTCCACGTCATACCCACTGTGTAGATCTACTCACAAGGAATCCATAGCCACTGAGTTTGTCCATTTTGGATTTTTCTTTGATTTATTATGATTTTTCAAATTTCAAACCGAAAAGAAAAAGGAAAATACCCTAAATTCTCAGATCCGAGGGCTAGATCGCAAATATGCTATAGATCTGGGGGCTAGAACGCAAGATCTTCAAGACTCATAAAAACGCACGAGGACCAATACATGAAAATAGGAAAACCGAGGGGCCTAAACGCAAGATGTCGTCGTCTTCTTCCTCTCCTTCTTCTTCCTCCGGCCGAGGGGAAGGAGGCTCGCCGGAGCGCACGGGATCCGGCCGCGCGGGGCCCAGCGGCTCGCCGGCAGCGGTCGGGGAGAGGGAGATGGGGTCGAGGACCCTTACCCCTTACCTTGATTCGACGGAGGACGACGGTGGCGGGCCGGCGACGGAGGGGAAGAACGGAGAAGGTTCGGCGTCGAATTGAGGGACGGTGGAGGGGAACCGACGGCCTAGATCTAGGGGAATCGGCGGAGGGGAGGTCGAGGAGGAGCGGCACGGTACTGTGGAGGTGCGGGGACGGCCGGAGCGGCGAGCTTGAGCTCGGCCCCGAGCTCCCTAATGGCGGCGGCGGCGGAGAACTCACAGATGGCGAGGGGTTTCACTGGGAGAAGGGAAACAGGGGATACGAGATGGGAGATGGGAGAGGGGCGCTCCCCTTTTGAGCCGGGGCGGCGAGCAGCGCGGCGGGGGCCCCAGCCGGACGGTGGCAGAAGATGGCCGCCGCGTGGTGGCCGGCGTACCGAGGAGGGCGACGCGGTGCGCTGCGCGGACCGTGTCCAGTGAACCGGAGAGGCTGACGCGTGGGACCGGCTTGGTGGAAAAAGGGGAAGGTTCATTGGACCGGGTGCGCGAAAAGCTGGGCGCGTGGCGCGGCGTGGAGCCCACCGGCCCGGTTTGGGCGACGCGGGCGGGAATCCAATGGGCCTGACATGTAGGGCCCGCGTGTCATAGAGACAAGAAAAAGAGGAAAACTGGAAAAATGGAAAAATGTATTTCCCCCCTCTATAAATTGCCTATTTGACCAATTTAGAGGCCGAATTTGGAAAAGTGCCAATTGAATGAAATGTTCTACTCTTTGAACTCTACAAGTTTGTAAATATGCTCAACTTCAGATTTGGTTTGTAAGTATGAAATCCATTTGAATTTATGTGGCAGCCCTAATTTGGACAGGGAACCTTTATTACTTGAAAAATCCAAAACTCCTATTTCCCAGACTTTTCTCCCAAAGAGCCTTTTGAAAGATTTGTTTAGAATCTCAAAAGCTACAACTCGTTCAATTGGGGTGTTGCATGAAAGTGGTTTTAGGTTAGTGAAAATTTGAGATTTCTAGGCACGGCAGATTTGAAGTGTTTTTCTAGGTTGGCACAAATTCCACCAAATCACCATGTAGACCACCTTAAATGACAAAACCCCAATTGACAAAGTTGTTGCCCATCTAATTGTCTACACTTTTGATAATATGAGTTTCCTCTAGATCTCAAATACAAACAAGTTACAACAGCAACCCTAAAGGCACACAAGCAAAATTTGGGTTTAACCAACTTGCATTTCACCAAGTTTTGACCTATGCCCTACCAACCATAATTATGATATGATGATTATGATGCATGACTAGTGCATGATTAACTTAATTAGGTACTTGAGATGTTGGGGCATCACACTTGTAGTGGTCAAACGTGCTCCAAATGATCTGAAATTTTGTGGAGCTCTTGTCCTGTGAATCATAAAGCTTACATAAAAATTTCAGAATTTTAGGAAGTGTTTTGACCAGGTTTTGGTATTTTTGGTAGTTTTCAACCATCGGACAGTCCGGTGGGTCTGCACTGGATGGTCCGGTGGCTCTAGGATTTTTATTTCTTGTCCAATTGAGCTGAACATTTGTGGAGTTATTCCTCGTCCCCTTCTTAACTTTCAGTAAAAATTTTATATTTTTTAGAGTTGGTTTGATTTAGTTTTGGTCCGAATCTTTTTGGAGTGTCAGGCTGTGAAAACCGGACAGTCCGGTGCTTAATCACCGGACAGTCCGGTGGTCACAACTTGCTCCAATTGGTCTGAATTTTACTGGATCTGTTCCTTATTGTCTTGTGAGGGTTAGGTAATGTTTTGGGGTGGTTTTGAGCTTTTCTTATAGGGTTTTGAGATTTTTCTTTGCAATCCTGTCTGTCTGAAATCTGCTATTTTCTGGAGTTGGCTCTTTTTGCATTTTTGTCTTAGGCATTTCAGTGTGTGCTTCTACTTTCTGCTTGGTATGTATGTCTTCAGTGGACGGTATCAAGCACGTGTTGTGAGTTAGATACGTATCCTCTCAGTGGACGGTATCAGCTTTGTTGTTGGGTGTTCAGTTTGCACTGCGGAGGATTGAGTTTGAGTCTTCGAATGCTCCTATTCACCCCTCTCTAGTCGCACGTCTCGGTCCTGCAACTATCATGACCGTCCCGAAGATGACCTCCGAAGAGGATCCTGCGGGCCCATGTATACCATTTCAAATGATAGTTTCGCTATTGAATATTCACGGAATGTAGCCGTTAATAAGGTTCATTTATATTTTTAGTCCTTGACGTTTGGTATTCTCAAAAGTCGCTTGTGTGCGGCGCGCCGGCGCCGCAGACAGTTGAAGCGCCAGGTGCGTTGCTTATCGGGGCGCCGTGCGTGGCTGGGTCTCATGCATAAGCAAATCGGAGCAAATCAATGCGTGATCCTTTTGTACCTAAAATTATAGGTGGTTATGGAGTAGAAATTTAGTGAAAAAGATAGGGAAAGGTAGAAACATTTTGTTTCTATAATTTTTTTTATTTTTTCTATTCTTTTTCCTATATTTTTCAAACTGTGTAGTGGAAAACTGTGCAGTGGGAAACTGTGCAGTGAGGTTAACGTGAAGGTGTGGTCATTTTAAATGAAAAAGTTTTTTTTTTAAAATTCGGCTACTACGTTGACAAAAGCAGGGCGGACCCGTCATGGCAAGCCACCACACCTCGGCCCAAAACAACCAACAGGACGTATACATCTTCAAAATAGGGCCCTCTTTCCTACCGTCGGTCGTATTCGGCAGCCCTCGCCATCCAAATTTTCTATACGAACCGGCCGGCCGGCCGGAAAGACGATGGATTCGCTGGTCGTGCCGGCGTCGTCGTCGTCCAACGCCGGCAACTCACTGCAGGCGTGGTCGGCGCGCGCCGGCCTCGGCCGTGAGGTCGGCTGCCTGGCTGCGGTCCTCGACGAGACCAAGCTGGTCCTCGCCTTGGCGCGCGGGAAGCAGGAGCTGCAGAACAAGGCGTTAGAAGGGTTCGTCAGGGAGCTCGAGTACGAGGTGTTCGATGCGGACACGCTGATCGGCGAGCTGGAGTACCTCCGCATCCAGACAAAGGTGGTGCAAGCCGCTGAGGAAGCCGACGGCGCTGTGCAGCAGGTTAGCCCACATCCTCCGGTCAATAATTGCTCAAAGCTGTCCATCTTTTTGGTATCGATTCCATTTTTCCCAAGAAAATATAGAAATGAAAACAAACGGACATTTTGGTTTCTGATATTCACGAGGCACTGCCTGGATGAAAAAAATCCCCCAAAAAAAATCACTTCTATGTTTTCATGACTGCAATAAAAAGTGCATGACGTTTTGGACGTGACATACACACGCAGCCTCCATCTTTCAGCATCAGCTTATTTGTCGCTTATGACCAAAATAAGCGGAATGCACATTTTCAGCTTCTTCTGGCCGTAAGAGTATTTTTCAAACCACATATATAAATGTGCATTTAATAAAAATGATTTCAGAATATTAATGTACACGCGGATCAGTAAGACCCGGCTGCCTTGGCGCTGGTTCAGCTCTTGCCCTACATGGGCACCACCGCAAGGTGCACATGCTGGCGGCGGGGGGTCCTCCGTTCGATTTCTCATATTTAGAACAGTATATTTGGCCTTGCAGTCCTCTCACTTCTGCTCGTTGATCTACCGAGTTTTTCACAAACTCCAATACAGAAGGAAGTTTTTTTGGACGAAGAAATAAAGCTGCTTCTGGCTTCTACAACACAGACATCATTGCAAAGAAGAAAACAGGAAGGAAAAAACAATATCCACGAAGAGACACCGTGTCCCTAAACGTCCCTATTGTCTGATACAGTATGACAAATTAAAGAACATAATTTGTCCACCCGTAAATATATACACGTATTTAGTTCACATTTCTTTCTATTAGCGTTTAATTAGATATCTCTATAGGTCTCCAACAATGTCCTAGATTCCAAACTCAAAGTCAATTAGTTGGAATAAAAATATAAAATACAGCACTATTACGCCAAACATGATCATAATTTTTCTATCTTCACTTCGAGGAGAATTTTTTGTACGAGCATTTATTTGTTTCTCGTTTTTTTATTTTCTTTCAGATTACTTGGGTAGCCTTATTAAGTGAAGTGAATGGCACGCAGGCCTTAGCAGGTGGAGAATGTTCGGATGGCAGAAACTACGATGTATTTCAGCAGAACAGCTCTAGTGCTGACCCGTCGGCCTCAGGTTCATTAGAATTTGAGCTCATAACATACAACGAAGATGCAAGATCTCTGATGCCTCAAGTGGAACTAGATAACAAAAACGACATCCTATGTATGATATCACATCATGTCAATCAACTCCGGGGCAGCAGCTCTTCTTCCTATCATCAGAAAAACGATGTTTGCTGAAATTGCGAACCACTGATCAAGGTAGCCTTAAAAGTTGCTCGAAGAAACAAGCCGGCGATCGCGATCGGCGTCGCCAGTTCTCCCTCCCCGTCGCGGGCGGCGATCGCGCTCGGTGCCGACGGCTCGCGCTCGGGGTCAAGGCTCGCGCTCTCCGTCGCGGGCGGCGATCGCGCCCCGTCGGCGCTTCTGCAGTGCGGAGGGCAGGCCTGAAAATTGGAAGCACCTCCGGCAGTGCTTTCCCTGCCGGCGATCGGTGTTCTTCCGCGACATTGATGCCCACAGGCTGCCATATATCCAAATCACTAAAGGCGGCCCTTTCCCGATGCACAGCAAAGGAGCCGCGGAGCCTCGATCATGATGCTGACGAGCTTCGGCTGCTCTGGGCGCGCCAGGCAGTCAGGTTCATCAGCGCCGGAGCAGGAAAGTTTTGGGCCTCCGAGTCTGACGACGAGGCGGATCTAGGCGGCAGCCTCGTTATGCTGCCTAGGCGGGACACTACTGCCACCGTCGCCATTACAGAGAAGGCGAGGGCGATTGGCCAGTCTTCCTCCAACGTATCATCGGTATCCAGGTCGAATTCGGTGGACGGGGCGCATGGCAGGCGCCAGCCAAATATTCACCGGTTTTCACCGCAATTGAGATTGCCGCCTTGGAAGAAGCTGTGGAAAGGTCCGCTACCGCCGCCTCGTATTTCGCCCAAACGTTCGGTCGGAGATTTGCTCTTGCCGGCGTTGCAGTCTGCCGGAATTAGGGGAGAGGGCGCCTGCGTTTCTCACACGGTGATCCGTAATTTGATCGATGGAAAAAGGCCAGGCGCAGGCCTGGCGTCGCCTAAGGAATCAGATATGGGACAGGCGGTTTCCTTTTCTAAACCAAATCGCCGCCTTATCTCCCCGATTATTGTTCACCTTCCCGAACAGCTCGCCCCACCGAAACTCTCCGCTGCGCCGCGCCCCTACGCCGCGCCGCGCTCACCGAAACTCGCCGCTGCGCCGCGCTCCTACGCCGCGCCGCGATCCTACGCCGAGGCGGTCATGGCTGGTGGGCACGGAGGACGTCGTGGAGTTCCTGAAAGCAGTCGGGCGCGCCGTGGGAGGGGGACGCATCCAGGGCGCCACCCATACGGACATACGGCGGTCGGGAGCGATGCTGCGCCGGCGCCGGCTGCCGAGGACAATCTTCCCCTCCCCAACCGTGGTGGTGGCCGCGTTCCCGGGCGAGGGGACCCCCGCGGCGGCACTGCCCGCGGCGGCGCCGGCAACGCTGCTGCGCATCCTCCAAGGGGTGCACCGGCGGGGCGCCAGTATGGCCGCCCATCGGCAGGCGCTGGAACAAGCGGTGAGAGTGCACGGCAGATGGCGATGGGGACACCCCTACAGGATGCGGAAGCTGACCAAGGCCTGCAGACGAGAAAGCACAAGATGGAGACTGCGGTAAAACTAGAATGCTCAATCTGTCTGGATGATCATTATACCAACAGGTGCCCTCTTCTCAGGGGACCAAAACCGGCAGTCGCATATTGTGTTGCTGCTGCGGATGGCATGGGCTTCTTCATGATTCAGCAAGCTAGACCGAATGAGATCGTTACGGTGGATGCTTCGGAGTTCTCTGCGCTAGTCACTGTGGAACATGGCAACGTTTCTGCCGAACTGCTACAGTCTGAGTTGGCAAGAATCCTCCCTGTAAAGTGGACGTGGTCAGCATAGGTGAATGGGGACAAATCTTATATTGTTCCTTTCCCCTGCAAGGAAGAATTGGATAGAATGGTTGCTATTCGCCACATCACTACCAAAAACCAGGAGGGAACAATTCGTTTTGAGGTGCTTGAGGCAGATGTCCAACCCATCAGGGTGTTGGATCAGGTCTGGGTGACGGTAACCAATGTTCCCCGGATTCTCAAGTCCTATTTGACGCTTTGGGCAGTGGGTTCTTGCATAGGTGCGACCCAGAAGGTAGACATGGTTCATCTTCGGAAGACGGGTGAATGCCGTATTTTAGTGGCAGCGTTTGATGTCAAGGCGATTGCAAAGCAAGTGGATGTCTGTGTTAACAGGAGCATTTACCGCCTATATTTCACGGTTGATGCCGAGGCGACTGATATTTCTTTCAATCCAGATGATGATGACTTGTTAGATGATGACTCCAACAAAGGCCTGGATGGCAATGGTGATCATCATATGGAAGAGGGCCTGGATGGCACTGGAGATCATCACATGGAAGATGCCACGCAAGACATTAACAAGACTCAACAATCAGCTGATGCCAACAACCAGACAATGGGGAAACAAACCATTCATCATGCTGCAGTGGTTGAAGATACTCATACTGCTTTGGTTAAGGACGCGCCACCATCGGCGGACGAGGATGCGAGCCTGGAAGCAATTATTCATGGGCCAGGGCTGCAGGACATTACATCACATTTTTCTCCTTGTGTTTCAGCGCAGGATACAGGGGCGGCTGCTTCTGAGGGGGTAGCACACGTGGTGGAGGCCGGCAACCTCTCAGCCTACAAGGCGGCCGGCACCCCGTTGACGTCGCCACCGGCGATGAGCGCCGGCTCCGGCGGGCTGGCTGCTTCTGAGGGGGTCGCAGCGAAGGATCCGCAGTCGGCAGTTATGGAGGCCGGCAACCTGGCCTGCATGGCAGCCGGCACCCTGCTGCCGTCGTCACCGGTGTTGAGCGCCGACTCCGGCGGGCTCTCTGCGGCGGGGTCCGGGCAACTCGCGTCGCCGTTGGTCTCATGCGCGGGAGGGCTAGAGCAGCCAGCCGAGCGTGTCGAGGCACTATCTGGCGAGGGGACCAACAAGGCCGTGTCAGCTCTGCTGGCGCACCACGGGATGCCGCCATATACTGCGGTGCAGCCAGAACTTGAGCCAATCAAAGCACCTTCCGGTACTGTTGGCCCTGAGGCGAATCAGCAAGCCAAGGGCCGGAACCCGGGGGAGGAGCCCACAGTGCGCAGGAGCGTCAGAAACAAGCCTACGGCTGATGAACATACCTTGGCAAAGACTGCGAGGATGGCAGTTAAGAAGAACCTCGAATCTACGGGTGTGTCTTCTACTAGCCTTTCAATTAATCGCATTGCTTCGAACCTAAATAATGTAGGCATTAAATCTTCTTCTGTTGCTATCAAGAAGTTAGAGATTGATAGGTGGACTCTACAGGCTAGCAAAAAATTAGATAAATCAAAAAAAATTTCTAGTCATGCCGAGAGTGATGAGGAGAAGGAAGATAGACTAGAAGCAGTTCTTAGCCATTTGTGTGGTAATCTAAATGAGAACACGCAAGACACGGAGGAGGATCAAATTATCGACCTGTCTCCTGTCCGTAGAAAGAAAAAGACTATCACTGCCAAAAATCACAAAAATGGCAGACCCCCGAAAAAACCGAAAACTCCTTCCAAAATTAAACTCAAATGAAAGGAGTTTTTTGGAATAGCAGAGGTCTTGGAGACTTGGCTAAACACAGATTTTTGGAGGAATTAGTAAAAGAGGAGCAAATAAATTTTATTGCTCTCTCTGAAACTGGGAGGGACGTGTTTCCTGATCATTTATTAAAAAAGTTGGGCGCAGGCCGGGATTTCATCTGGCACTGTATGGCACCTCACGGCAGATCAGGGGGCATCCTCCTTGGGGTGGATCTTGAGGTCTTTGATATTGGAGCCATCGCAGAGGGTGATTTTTATGTGAAATTTACCCTACGATCCAAACACGATGACTTCAAATTTGTGCTGTACACGGTGTACGGCCCGGCACAACAGCAAAACAAACAAGCTTTTTTGGCTGAAATGGTTAACACTTGCTCTAAAGAAACACTCCCGTATCTAATTGGGGGGATTTCAATATTATGAGAGGTCCGGAGGATAAAAGCTCTGGAGTTTTTGATTTCAAATGGCCTAACTTGTTTAATGCTGTTATTGACTCGCTTGACCTCAAAGAGATTGTCATGTCTGGTCGCCAATTCACTTGGGCGGGTCCGGGCGAGGATCCGACTTTTGAAAAGCTTGATAGAGTTCTTGTTAGCACAGATTGGGAAATTAAATACCCACTCTCAACTGTAGAACCAAGGGATAGGAATATCTCTGACCATACTCCTCTTATACTGAATACGAGAGCCTCTACCCACCACCCTGTTCAACCTTCCTTTAAATTTGAGAGGGGATGGTTGATTAGGGATGGGTTCTATGATATGGTCGCCAATCTATGGAGATCAGAGAACTCAGGGCGTTCGTCTCTGGAGCGGTGGCAAAATAAAATTCGTAGGCTCAGACAACATCTTAGAGGTTGGGCTAAACACACCGCTGGAACTTATAGAAAGGAAAAGAAAAGACTTCTCTCTGTTCTTGAGCAACTAGATAAGAAGGCGGAGACGAATCTTCTCTCTGCTCAGGAGTTGGACCTCAAGCAATATTTAAAAGAGAGACTTGTGTCTTTGTTAAGAGAAGAAGAGTTAAAATGGTATGGAAGGGCCAAGGTCAAAACGCTACTAGAAGGAGACAATAATACTAGGTTTTTTCATCTAGTAGCTAATAGTAAACATAGAAAACAACATATCTTCAAACTTGAAAATGATCAAGGCCGAGTTATCGGGGTTGACCAGCTCAAAGGCCATATCACCGGCTATTATAAAAATCTTTTTGGACCACCTGAGGATTCGGACTTGTCGCTGCGGGAGGATCTAACCGGGGATATTCCTCAAGTCTCCCTAGAGAAAAATCAGTTCCTCACTAGTCAATTTGATGAAGGCGAAGTCCGAACTGCAGTGTTTCAGATGGAGCATAATAAGGCTCCAGGACCTGACGGATTCCTTGTAGAATTCTATCAGGTTTTCTGGAATGTGATCAAAGATGACCTTATGGCTCTCTTTTCGGATTTCCACCAGGGGGATCTAAACCTGTTCAGTCTAAATTTTGGGATCATCACACTTATCCCGAAAGTGGCGGACGCTACGATGATTCAACAATATAGGCCTATTTGTGTTCTTAATGTCAGCTTTAAAATATTCACTAAAGTTGCCACAAATAGGCTGAATCATGTAGCGAAGACGGTGGTCAGTCCCACTCAAACAGCTTTTATGCCTGGTAGGAACATCATGGAAGGAGTCGTCATATTACACGAAACTGTCCATGAATTACATACCAAAAATCGAGATGGGATCATTCTTAAGATCGACTTCGAAAAGGCATATGATAAGGTCAAATGGCCTTTCCTACAGCAAACCCTACGCATGAAAGGCTTTTCCTCAGAATGGTGTAGGTGGATTGAATGTATGGTGACAGGAGGAAGTGTGGGAATCAAGGTTAACGATGAGATCGGTCCTTACTTCCAATCTAAGAGGGGTCTCCGCCAAGGGGATCCTATGTCACCTATCTTATTTAATATCGTGGCAGATATGCTAAATCTCCTGATTAATAGAGCAAAAGCCGATAATCAAATTAGAGGTGTTATCCCCCATCTTGTAAAGGATGGTTTATCGATTTTACAATATGCGGATGATACTATCATTTTCATCGATCATGACCTGGAACAAGCAGAAAATCTTAGACTTCTGCTTTGTGCTTTCGAGCAATTATCAGGTCTCAAAATCAACTTTCACAAGAGCGAGCTTTTTTGTTTTGGGGCCGCCAAGGATTTTAAAGATATTTACACTAATCTCTTTGGCTGCAATGCTGGTGAATTTCCCTTCAGATATTTAGGGATCCCTATGCACCACAGGCAACTCCTAAATTCTGAATGGAGAAAAATAGAGGATCGCTTTGAGAAAAAGTTAACTGGCTGGAAAGCTAAACATCTGTCTTATGGAGGAAGGCTTGTCCTCTTAAATTCAGTGCTTAGCAGCCTACCTATGTTTATGATGTCCTTCTTTGAGATTCCTAAAGGGGTGCTTAAAAACCTTGACAAATTTAGATCACGGTTTTTTTGGCAAGGATCATCGGATAAACATAAGTACAGACTTGTCAAGTGGGACATCTTGTGTCGTCCTAAGGACCAAGGAGGACTTGGAATTTTAAATCTGCAAGTGCAGAATAAGTGCTTATTGGCTAAGTGGTTGGTTAACTTGCTGAATACTGATGGCATGTGGCAACAACTGCTAACTAATAAGTACCACGTCACTTACCCAGGTTAAGGCTAGACCCTATGACTCCCATTTTTGGAGAGGCCTCATGAAGATTAAAGATGAGGTTTTTAGCCTTGGCTCTTTTGTAGTAAAGAATGGTTCTAAAACCAGATTCTGGGAAGATACTTGGATAGGAGACATACCTTTCAAAGTTAAATATCCATCAATTTATAATATAGTGAGAGAGCCTCACGCAACCGTGGCTAAAGTTATGGCCACTTCGCCTCTCCAGGTATCCTTTAGGAGAAGCTTGGTGGATAATAAACTGATTGAATGGCAAAGCCTTGTAGCTCAAATCACCCATGTCAACTTGGTGGATGAGTCTGATATTTTCAACTGGAATATGACCTCATCTAAGTTATATACAGTTCGCTCTCACTATCTTCATCTCATAGATAGAAACCCACCTTTTCGACATAAGGGTATTTGGAAAATAAAGATTCCTCTCAAAATTAAGATCTTTCTTTGGTATCTGCAGAAGGGAGTGATTTTAACAAAAGATAATCTTGCTAAAAAGAATTGGATGGGTAGCCAAAAATGTTGCGGCTGTAATATTAATGAGACTATAGAACATCTGTTCTTATTTTGTCCGTATGCGAGAATGGTTTGGAGATTAATTTTTTACGCTACAGGCTTAACTCCACCTATTTCGATTAGCCATATGTTTGGCCCTTGGCTTTCTAATCAATCTAAAAAGATTAGGAATCTGATTTGGGTGGGAGTGGCTGCTGCTTGCTGGGCGATCTAGAGATGTCGGAATGATATAATTTTTCACAAAATCAAATACCATTCGATTTTGCAGGTTATTTTCAGGGGAACATATTGGTTACGTTTTTGGGCGCGGCTGCAGCGTGAGGAGCAAGCCAAATCCGCACTCTCCTTGTTGGGCAGAAACATAGAGGCTATAGCTTTGGAGTTCATCAAGAGTGGATGGCACACTTTTTATCGTTTGCTGTAATTTTCTTAGTAAACGGTTGTGTGTTCCTTTTTCCCATTTTGCGAACTTTGTAATATTTGGCTGCGTACGCTCTTGGCATAGAGGCCGGATGCTTCTTTCATCCATTATCTAAAAAAAAATGTCAATCAACTCCTTAGGATGAAACATTATGCGCGCAAAGCTCTCAGACTTGAGGAACTTGACCTCCTTGCTCTCAGAATGAATCCTGCTGCAGACATGGATTTGAGGGAAACAACTCCTATGGTCTCTGAACCTAGAATATATGGCAGAGAAAAAGAGATGGTCCAAATAGCTGACAAATTGATGAGTAAAGAAACAATACAGGAAGATTTGTCAGTTTTTGCAATTGTTGGTAATGGTGGTGTTGGCAAGACCACGCTGGCTCGTCTTTTGTATAATGATGCAATAATCACTAAGCATTTTCAGTTAAGGGTGTGGATCTATGCCTCTGTTAATTTTGATGAAATTAAGCTCACCCATGATTTGTTAGAATGCTTGTATGGTGACAGATTTGAAGGAACTGATGACATGAATAAACTCCAAAAGTTCGTTGAGGATGCTGTGAAGTCCAAAAGGATACTGCTTGTAATGGATGATATCTGGGAAGACCATAATACAAGCAGATGGGACACATTCCTAGCTCCACTTCAACGAACTCAAGTTTCGGGGAATAAGATTTTGGTGACAACAAGAAAATTCTCTGTTGCGAAGATGATAGGTGCAAAGGATTCTATCAAGCTAGATGGTTTATTGGATGTTGATTTTTGGTCTTTATTCAAAGAATGTGCATTTGGGAATGCGATGCAGCTGCCGAAGCTTGTACGTATCGGGCGCCAAATAGCAAAAAAGTTGAAGGGATATCCTTTAGCAGCTAAAACTGTTGGCACACTACTCAGAAGAAAACTTGATATTGAGCACTGGATGAGAATTCTTGACAGCGATGAATGGAAACATCAACAGGGCAGTGAGGACATCATACCAGCCTTGAAGATTAGCTACAATCATCTGCCACTCCCTCTTCAATATTGTTTTTCCTATTGTGCATTATTCCCTAAAAACCTCCATTTTAACACTGAGCAGTTGGTCAACATATGGATCGCGCAAGGCTTCATTTACCCCAAAGAAAACAAGAGAATAGAAGACATTGGGAACGAGTACTTCAATAAACTGGTGCAATGTGGTTTTATTCAATATGAAGCACCAAGGCTAGCTTATATAATGCATGATCTAATCCATGATCTAGCTCAGATGATTTCATCTGATGAATGTTTCACAATACATGAGCCAGGATGTAGCGCAAAATCAAAGCTTATCCGCCATATCAGTGTAATAACAGAATCCATGTATCGTCCAAAAGGAGATGGCAATATGCTACCTAACGAATATTTTGAACAAGAGTTCGTTAAATCTATCAATACAGTCCAGTCCAAGAACCTGGGCACAATTATGCTAATTGGTCGATATGACTCCAGCTTTTCTGAAGTATTCCGAGACAAACTCAATGAGTTCAAAGCCATTCGTGTGCTGAAATTGGAAATGATGTTTGATAGTTTGGGATCTTTGATATGTGACATTACAGCATTTATCCATCTCCGTTATTTGGAGCTGCGTGCTGCTTATTCGTACTCTAGTTTGCAGCTGCCAGAGGCCATATCTGATTTGTACCGTTTGGAGGTCCTAGATATAAGACACAATTGGGGAATTCATACAAAGTTACCACGAAGGTTGAACAACATTATAAATTTGCGTCACTTTCTTGCGATTGAAAAGTTATACGAAAAAATATTTGGAGTTAGGAAACTGAAATTTCTTCAAGAGCTCAAGGCATTCGAAGTTCAAGAGAAAGAAGGATTTAATATAGGTCAGTTGGGAATTCTGGTGGAGCTTAGGGGGTCATTAAAAATACATGGTATTGGAAGGGTCAAGACCACAGAAGAGGCTGCCGAAGCTAAACTCAACAACAAAGCATACTTGAGAAGTTTACAGTTATCATGGGACAAAATGCAGACAGATAGGACTGCTCACACACTTGCGCTTGAAGGATTGCAACCGCATGCAGACCTACAATGTCTCCGGATCGATGAGCATAGAGGTAAAGTTTCCACATGGTTAACCACAGATTTCAAACTTATGATGTTGCGATCTCTTCACTTGGAGCATTGCCAGAACTGGGCCGTCCTTCCACCTATCGACAAGTTGCCTTACCTTAAAGAGTTACACTTGGTTCGCATGTTCAGAATCAGAGAACTAATTATTGGTCACCTAGAGGTGTTAGAGTTACGTGAGATGCCTGGACTAACAAAATGCATGGTGCTAAATGAGGAATGCTCATCCAAAAGCATAAGGATTCTTGAAATTGTGTCATGTTATCAGTTGAAAAAGGTACCATTTTTGCAGAACTTCAGTCACATTGAGCATGAGCAGCAACTTCTAAATCTCCAGCGAGTCCGAGTTCACGAGTGTCCAAATTCTGCAGATTTGCCAGCACTGCCCGTTAACAAGATATTAACTGACATAGACATTGCAGATGCGGGCTCAATCAGATCGATGTCATTTGGTTTTAAGCATGTAGTTGGATCAGATGGACTATCGATAAAAATTAAAGGTGGCCCCTACCTAAGCAAATTGGATGAGAAAATATTGGCATTCCACAATCTAGATTCCGTAGAAGAAATGGAAATTGCAAACTCTCCTAATCTTATATACCTAGCATGGGACAGATTGCAGAAGCTAATACTCCTAAAAAGGTTGGCAATCTCATCTTGTCTGAAGTTATTCTCTTCATTGCCAAATGGATACAGCCTGGCCCCCTCACTGCAAGATCTCAACTTGTCGACTTGCAATATTACAGGGAATCAACTTACTCGTTTACTTATAAATCTTCCCAATTTATGTAGCTTGAGGATAGCATATTGCAATGAGGTAACATCGTTGGCTGTAGGCTTGTTATCCAGTGGAACCGTTTCGATGACAGAAGGCTTATGCCATATCCCACCTCACTGTTTGATGAGCATCCAAGAGCTGCATATCTCTTCTGACATGGTATTTTCTAGTAATAAGGGCCTAGGAGATTTCTCGTGTCTCAGAGACTTGAGAATAAAAGGTTGTGCCGTACTTCTTACATCAATGGTTCAGCGATTTGCAATGCATTCCGACAGTACCTCCATCCTTCCATCTTCACTACACAGTTTACATGTTGACGTTTTACAAGATAATGTCTTCCAGCAGTCAAGCCTAGCGTCCCTCGTCGAACTGCAAGTGGGGGATAGTACTAGTTGCACATTACTAGATCTGCATTCCTGCAAAAACTTGCGCAAATTGGTTATGAAAGAATGCAACTTGTTAACTTCATGTGAAGGTTTGCAGAATGTCACTTTTCTCAGAGAAATGGTGGTAAAGTCCTGCCCTAGCATGCTATCTTTGCCTCTACAGTCATGTCAGGAACTACAACACTTGCATGTCGAAGATTGCAATGTATTAAGTACTCTCGACAACTTAGCAACCCTGCCTTTACTTTCTGAGTTGCATCTACCCAGGAATCAAAATTTGGTGTCTTTCAAATTGCATCCCCATGCTGAACTGCGGAGTTTGAAGATTCAAGACGCTCCTGTATTATCTTCGTGGGGGGACTTGAAATCCCTTGCACATCTCAATCAACTGGAAATTCGGAAAGCTCCTGGATTTGTGACAGTGCGGAATTGTGCAGCGCAAGAGGCTGACATAGAAGAATTCTACACCCCCCTACAAACACTTCATACTGATGATGTCGGTTTCTTAACATCAGCAGCATGTAGACTCATGCCTTGCCTCAAGAAGTTAAGCATTGGTTTTCATCCGGATTCTTCGGATAGGGACTATCAAGTGAGTGAATTCACAAATGAGCATGAACAGGCCCTTCAGCTTTTGAAACAACTTGAACATCTTGAGTTCTTGTCCTTGATGAATCTCAAAGTGCTGCCATCAAAAATACATTCTCTTCCAGCATTGCAGCAGTTGATTATATGGAAGTGTGAGAAGATTAAGTCATTACCTCAGAAAGGTCTTCCAGCATCACTGAAGCTTCTTGATGTTCACTGGTGCAGTTTTGAACTTTACGATCAATGCAGAAATGTAAGCGGCCTCCAATGGTTGTACATCGATGGACGTAAAGAAAATAAGGACTAGAGCTTTGAGTTTACTTTGCTGGTAGCCTGGTACTTGGCTAAAGGCTATGTTTGTCAGGTATATCTGGTTCATGTTCTAAGGGCTAGTTTGGTTGCATTGCATACCTGCGTTTTTTTTGCCTGGGAGGGGGGCTAGTTTGGTTGCATTTAATACCTGCGTTTTTTTTGCCTGGGAGGCCTCCAGGCATCGGTTGCCGGGTGCTAGGCATAGAAAATCGATCGCCTGGGTTCCGGCAGAGTTGCCTAGCTAATAATGACACTGAATCGCTTCATCTATTACCCAGACAAACAAATGGACCAAATGCTGCCTAGCACGACAGGACTTCAACCAAACACCATAACATGTTCTACCATTGCCTGACCAGGCATTTTTGCACCGGTTGATAGGCAGCTCACAGCAATGTGAATACTCCAGGCAAGTGGTCCAGGGTTGCAACCAAACTAGCCCCAGATGCCTGGAGGCCTCCCAAGCAAAAAAAGGCAGGTATGCAATCAAACGACGTCCAGGCAATATCCAGGCAAAGGTCATGTCCAGGCAATTTTACCCAGGGTTCCATCCAAACATGCCCTAAAACCTGCTTTTTATCATTGCCTTGTGAACTCCACGTAAATGCGATGGGCTGTGCTACGATATATTTTTTTACCTCCTAGATGGTAAGACCTCAAATAGATCTGAGCCATTAAATTAAAAAGGATAAAATAATAAAAAATAAAGAAAAGGAAAGTTCCTAAAAGAAAAAATCCTCCGCAAAACCGTCGCCTCACGCCCTGCTGTCTCCGAAAAAATAGCGCTGCAACCCGTTGTCTCGTATTCGGCCTCGCCCCCGGCCCGTTCTGTTCGATTCACATCACCGATTCTTGACTCCCTTTCGTCCCTATCCCCGAGCCGAGCGAGCTTGGATCAGGCCCGTCCTCCTGTTGAGCTAGTCTCCTGAATCGAAGTCCAACATACCTGTAGATAACATTGGTGGGCGGAGGGAGAGATTTCGATATTTGACACCGAGTTCGCGCGTCTCACTGTATTTGACACCCAATTCGTAGCCTTTTCAAAATTTGACACCGATCACGCGAACTTCTTCGATTTGGGGGCTTTTACTCTCCAGCCCACGTACATAGACTGTTCTACCCTCACTCTTCCCTCCCACACGCTGCCTCTCCTCCACTGCACGAGCCTCTTCCTCGCCGGCCGCCGAGGAAGCTGCGCGCCTCCCTTATCCGTCGCTCCGCGCCCGCCTCCTCGCCGGCGCGCGCATCCCCACCTCCCCGCGCTCGGTTCCTCGCCGGCGAGAGCCTCCCTGCGCCTGCCTGTCACCGCCGCCGAGGGGAATCCCCTGCTCTTGCTTCCTGTGCCGCTCACCGGCCCGCCATCTCCTCCTCCGCCCCACCCCGCCCCCTTCCGCCGCCCTGCCCCCTCCCAGAGCGCCGCGCCGCGCCTCCTCCTTCTCCCCACCGGCACCTCCTCCTCGTACAGGCGCGGTGCGGCGGCGGCGTCCCCGAGTAGCGGCGGCGTCCTCCAGACGCGGGCGCCGGCGCCGGCACCGGCACGGGCGTCGTGTTGGCAGCCATGCGGCTCCTCTGCGGCGCTGACGGCTGCGCGCGTGTCTCTGCCGCCGTCGACGCGGGTGCCGGCGTGCTCGTCTCCGCGGCTCGAGTGCTGCTGCGGTGTAAGCAGGGGTAAATGAGTAAGGAAAGTGAGAAAAACAGAGAGAGTCCCTTGAATCGAAGAAGTTCGTGTGAACGGTGTCAAATTTCGAAAGTGCTGCGAATTGGGTGTCAAATCCGGTGAGGCATACGAACTCGGTGTCAAATATCGAAATCTCTCGGGCGGAGGTGGCGAGGCTACCTGAATGCTCCATCTCTCCAACACCTTGCCTCGGCGTGTCGGAGAGAAACTGCGCTGCCACTCGGCGGGCTCGGAGACCGGCGTCCTCGCACGCGACTCAAGGACCCCATGGCGCGCACAGCCTCCCTCGACTGGATCCGTGCTGCTGGGGTCGCGTAGTGGAGAATGGGCGGCGGATGAAGATGGTGAGGTCCCTGCCGACATCGAGCTTGGTGGGGGCGACGCTGGCGAGACGAGCGAGGCGAGCGACGTGCTCGACCGCGCTAGTGCCCGGGGTGGCGAGCTTAGCGTGGTAGCCAGGCATGTCGACGCCGGTGGGGCCAACTCGGAGGTCCTCCCCGTCGGCGACGAGTGCGTCCGCATCCAGGACGAAACTGAGAACTCATGCCTAGCGGCGGCTTTGGGTCGGGAAGCCGCCGACAGGGAAGTGGTTGGCTCCGTAGAGGTTGACGCTGCTGGTGATTTCGTGGCCGACAACTCCATCCTTCCGCTTGACCAGGCGTATCATCAAGAAGGTACCCTCTCCTCCTCTGCCTTGCCTCCTCTGCTTCACCTCGACTTCCTTGATTCATCCCTGGAGGTCAGCAGGATGACTGGCATTCCTAGTTCGAACCGCTCTTCCACTCCGACTGATGAACAAATTCGTGAAGATTTTTGTAGAGACATTGGATTCCCAAAGGAACGTCGATGGTGGGAGTTGTCAGATCTGTCTCCGTCGGAGCCCCGACTGAAATCCCCACTAGTTTCTCCAACACATCCGGACGCCAGACCAGAATCTTCAGACCTAGATGACACTGTGGATCGTACGAGTGATCGATGCAGCACATTCTGAGGTTCTCCCCACATCCCAAAGTCCGCGTACATTGGAGAAGACGTAGGAAACAATTTCGCTGCATAAAAGCAAGCTGGAGAAATTGAATCAGAATTCAGATACCAAATTTTACGGGAAAGCATTCCCTCGCTGTGCTTGCATCATCCGTCCTTGGAAGGGTCCGCTTCCCAGATCAAAGCCGGCCACGGCAACGACTCTGGTGGCCTTCATGCCGTCAAATGCCTCGCAGGCCTTGGCAGTGACAAATGACAGGGCGGCTGTGCAAAGTGAGTCGGGCATTGAATTGACGCGCGACCCGACGGCACGTGTGCAACAGCCGAACAGACGGGAACACAGGAGTTATGAGCGGGGCGCTCAAAAAACACTTTTGGCTACTGAAGGGTCGAGTTTGATTTCGAGGGTCAAGTCTTTTGGTCGATCACGCCAGTGCCTGATCCGTCCAAACACACTTCACCGCATACCTCCCACCCTCATCAGCAAGGAGGCGAGCGCCGTCGTCACTGCCCATCGGATGTCCTACGCAGCGATGGCAGCACGACCTCCCCACCCTCGCTTCCATGCCGACTCAGGTCCTCATGGGACGCGGCACCAGGCTGCACCTAATCGTGCACCACCTCCAAGATCAGGCGACTGGCGAAACTGTGATCAGTCTTGGAACGGTCCAGGCAGCAGCGATGACCTTTCTCGACAGGGCCCTTATCGCGGTGGCTTTCAGGACCGTGAGCCTCAGCATATGCATCGAGGCTTTGCGGGTCGAGGTGGCCGTCACCCCCCTCAGCAGCGCTATCAACAGCGCGATGGTGGACGCAGTGCCAATCCGACTCATACCGGTCCTACGGCTGCTCGTACTACGCCACTGGCAGTCGGCCAGGATGCAGCTCCAAAACCCACTCCGGCACTCGAAGCATCTCCTTCTGAAGGTACGATGGCTAAGGCCAAGAAGCCGAAACTTTTTTGCTTCAGGTGCAAGTGTAGTGGACATTTAAATGAGATGTGTATAGCTGATTTAGACTGCCTGATCTGCAATAAGAGAAATAACCATGTCGCATCAAGATGTCCTGTACTGAAACTTCCTAGGCTTGATGCCTCGATGTTTGGCTTTGGAAAGAATGAACTTGGTTTTTTTCGCATACCCGCTTTTGACTTCAAGATGGAAGTACCAGACCCATCTCCTTGTGGATTGATTAAAGTGACGGGAGGAACAATTTCAGCAGAGGTGGTACAATCTGAACTTGCACGTTTGATCACAAAAGAATGGGTGTGGGAGGCACTTCCTCATAGTGAAAATTCCTTCCTTGTGGAGTTTCCATCGGTAGATGATCTCAAGAGACTGGCAGACATTGGTTTTAGCCTGAACAAGCACGGCGTCACAATGACGATTGTCGAGTGGGAAGCCGCAGCAGATGTCTTACCTTCTTACAAGCTGGATGAAGTTTGGGTACACGTCACAGGCGTGCCTCATGCTTGGAGACATTTTTGGGCTTTTGGGCTTTAGGATCAATCATCGGAACAACACTAGAAGTGGACATGCTTACCTACAGGAAGAAGGGGATAATTAGGCTTCTGCTCGGGATGATGAACAGGTGGCAACTTCCCTTCTCTACTGACATCGTCTTTGACAAGATGGGATATGACATCACTTTCTCACTGGAAAAACATGACTTTACACCGGCTTTACCAACCAGTAGCATGACTGATCCTCCCAACAAGGAAAAAACCAAAGAAAGACCACAATAGCAGCAGCTCAGAGGCACTGGCCAGTGGAGGGGGAGCGAATGGGCCTACTCCTATGCAGGTTGCGAGAGTGCCTTTCGGTCCTTATCCTGATCGTGCTATGAATCGCCCTATCAGTTTTGACTTGGATTGCAGTTTATCTTTCCCTAAGATTGCTGTCACACCTTTCCCCTCTGCGAGCAGTGGTAGGTTCAGAGATAATGCCCGTTTCAGCAGAGTTTTAGGACCTAAACAACAGCAGCAACAACAAGTGAATGCAGTCGATCAGTTCAGCAGTAGTGCCCAGAATATGAGTAATATTGATTCGTTGATCACTTCTGGTACCACAGCAGTTTCAATAGGGGAAGAGCATTCTGACACCACTGTGGTGCCGAGGCATTCTCCTGTACCCGGGGCCAAGTTATGTGCTGACCCCATTTATTTTTCTGAACCTGTTAATCTCCTTGCGCCTTCTAATGTAGTGGTGCTGAATCAGATTGGCAAGGGAGCTAAACCTGATGACAAAACAACCGATGCTAGCAGAACACCAAAGAGCTCTTGTTCACAAGTTTCAGTTGTGAAGGTAGGAGAAATCGATTCACCTACATTCTTCTCACAAGGAAACTCTTTTTGGTGTCCTGATTCAGTTACTTCTGAACAGGGAAATTGTTTTGGAGGAGGTCTAGACCAGATTTCTAATGGGCAGGAAGATAGGCATGTCACAAAAACAGTATCAGGTCTGCCCTTTCTTCATTCCAGGGAGACTCATATTTCTGAATTTAGAAGAAGTCCACGCATTAATGCCCCCACTTTGGATGGCATATCTGTCGCAGATGAGGATATGACTGCCAAGGCTATGAAAAGGGCAGCTGCTAGGAATCTTGATGGACAAATTGACACGGTGAAGGTGGATGCCTTCAAGAACAAGACAAACTCGCGCTCACCAACTCCACGGCAAACCTTTGGTACGTCAAATTCAAATGCCCTCCCCAACATAAATTCTCTATCCAATGTTGCATGTTCAGATAGGCTCGGCAACATAGGTTTTAAGTTGGGAAACAACGGGTCTGTAGTTAATTTTTTCTATAAATGCCCTCAAACGAATTGAAGTGGACAAGTCTGTTGTGCCAAAAATTAAATCTAAATCCCTTTCTTCCAAAACCTTAGCCTTGGAGATTTGTGATGATCCTCTTATTACTAGTGATGACGAGGTCGATGCAGTTGACAACGACTTACTCGCACACTTAATAAAAGATATTTCAGAAGTGGATTTTGATGAGGTGGAGCTAGACACAAAAATCTGTGATCTGATGGCTACCACCAGAAAATAAAAAAAGTCCAAAAAAACGCAGAAGTCATTGTTCAAAATGAAGTTTTTTTTTTTTTTTTGGAATAGCAGAGGTCTCTCGGACTTGGCTAAATATAGGTACATCTCAGAAGCAATTAAAGAGCACAACTTAGATTTTGTTGCTGTTATGGAAACCGGCAAACAGGATATGTCAAAGACAAATTTAGCACGACTCTCTGGAGGTGTGAATTTCGTTTGGCATTGTCTCCCACCTCGAGGTACGTCGGGAGGTATACTGTTAGGTGTAAGGGTTGATACACTGGACTTGTCCCTGATTGCAGAAGGGGAATTCTATGTGAAATTCCACCTATGTAATAAGGATGACAATTTTAATTGGATCTTGATGGCAGTGTATGGACCGGCCCAGAATGATTTCAAATCAGCTTTTCTCTCAGAGCTAGTACAGGAATGCCAACAAAACCCACTTCCCACTCTAATCAGAGGAGATTTTAACATCATGAGAAATAGCAAAGAAAAAAAATAAAGATAACTTCAACAATCGTTGGCCATTTCTCTTCAATGCTGTCATTGATAGCTTTGACCTTAGAGAAATTGATCCATCGGGACGGCAGTTTACTTGGGCAAACTCTTTGACTAACCCTACCTATGAGAAGCTAGATAGGGCTCTAATAACGACGGAATGGGAATTCAAATACTCTTTGGTCTCGGTTCAAGCTCTAGATAGGGGGGTGTCTGACCACACACCTGTACTACTAGACACGGGAACTCCGGCCTTCACTGGCAACAACAAGCCGTTTAAGTTTGAACTTGCCTGGTTCCATCGCGAGGGCTTTGATGACCGGATCATTGATATTTGGCGTACAACAGTCAAAGGTCGAAACTCGGCCCAACGATGGACAACAACCTTAGTGCCCTACGTCGCTTTTTACGTGGTTGGGCTGCAAAAACAAATGGTGATTACAAAAAAAAAAGGAAACAAGATTTTCAAGATACTATTTGTTTTCTAGATACCACGGACGAGACTTGGGAGTTGACCGATGAGGAGCAGAACCAACTAGCTCATTCTTGGGAACACCTAGTCAAGCTCCTTAGGGAAGAGGAGATCAGATTTTATCAAAGAGCAAAAGTAAGAGATACTCTACTTGGGGACAATAATACAAGATATTTCCAATTGATAGATAATGGACGGCACAAGAAAAAAGAATTTTTGCGCTGGATGAGGGTAATAATAAGATTGAGGGGCATTCTAACCTTAAGAGTTACATCATTAATTTCTACAAGGGCTTATTTGGTGATCTGGACGATTGCCAGGTCACTTTAGATGAGTCAAGAGTAGATGATATACCTCAAGTATCTAGGATGGAGAATGAGCTCCTCACATTAGACTTCACTGAAAATGAAGTTAGGGAGGCGATTTTCTCTATGAAACACAACAAAGCACCAGGCCTGGATGGTTTCCCGGCTGAATTCTATCAACACTTTTGGGAAATTATCAAAGTTGATTTGATGCAAATGTTTCGGGACCTATCTAGAGGAGATTTGCCCCTTTTTAGCCTCAATTTTGGTGTTATAACTTTGATCCCCAAGGTTTAGGATGCAAATTTAATTCAACAATACAGACCGATTTGTTTGCTGAATGTAAGCTTTAAAATATTCACCAGGTTGCCACGAATAGATTGAAAAGCGTAGCGGATAAAGTGGTTAGCCCGACCCAGACAACCTTCATGAAAGGAAGAAATATCCTTGAGGGGGTTGTGATTCTCCACGAGACTATCCATGAACTTCACCGAAAGAAACAAAGTGGGGTAATTCTGAAACTAGATTTTGAAAAGGCATATGATAAGATACGATGGCCATTTTTGTTTCAAACCCTTCGTATAAAAGGCTTCTCAAACAAATGGATCCCTTGAATCAAGACGTTCACATCAGGGGGTAGTGTTGCTGTCAATGTAATTGACGATGTGAGGCCCTTTTTTCAAACAAGAAAAGGACTTTGACAGGGTGATCCACTATCCCCTTTGTTGTTTAACATTATGGCAGACATGCTTAAAGTGCTAATAACAAGAGCAAACCTGGATGGACAATTGGAAGGCGTGGTCCCCCATCTAGTGAAAGGGGGATTATCGATTCTCCAATATGCAGATGATACTATACTTTTCATGAATCATGATCTCGACAAAGCTCGCAATATGAAGCTACTTCTTTATGCTTTTGAGAAAGCATCTGGTCTCAAGATCAACTTTCATAAGAGTGAGCTTTACTGCTTTGGGGAAGCACATGAGTATGTGGATCAGTACAGAAATCTTTTTGTATGCAATGCTGGTAGTTTTCCAATTAATTACCTAGGCATTCGCATTCATTTTAAGAAACTTAGGAATTGTGATTGGAAGAAAGTAGAGGAGCGTTTAAAGAAAAGACTCAGGAGCTGGCAAGGGAAACATCGGAGGACGCTTAATTTTAATTAATTTGGTTCTTAGCAGCCTTCCGATGTAAATGATGTCTTTTTTCTTATTGCCTAAGGGAGTACTTAAGAAACTGGACTACTTTCGCTCTAGATTTTACTGGCAGGGAGACAAGCAAAAGAAAAATATAGACTTGATAAGTGGACCACCTTGTGCTTGCCTAAGGACCAAGGGGGATTTGGCATTCACGATTTAAAAAACAAGAATATTTCACTACTTAGCAAGTGGTTGCACAAATTACTCACCTCGGATGGCATTTGGCAACAGATTCTTCAAAATAAATACATGAGATCAAAACCGTTGGTTCAAGTAGATTGGAAGCCTGGGGACTCCCACTTCTGGACTTGTCTAATGAGAGTAAAGCATGACTTTCTTCGCTTTGGAGCCTTCATAGTCAAAGATGGATCACAAGTTCATTTTTAGAAGGACTCTTGGTTAGGGGGGACACCTCTAAAGGATCAATATCCTTCCCTCTTTAAGGTTGCTAGACCAAAATGTATCACAATTACTGAGGTCCTTAACTCCTCACTTCCAAACATCTCTTAGCGTAGACATCTCGTCGGTCCTAAGAAAATTGCTTGGAATGAAGTGAGGCCTCGCATAGAGGGTATTGTCCTATCTCAGGACCAAGATGTGTTTTATTGGAACCTATCTTCAAATTGTAAGTTCTCGGTAAAATCCCTTTATGATGCCCTTATGATGATGAATCTCCTGAACATCAACCGCAGCCTATGGAAACTAAAAATATCGCTGAAAATTAAAAACTTTCTATGGTACTTGCGACGTGGTGTGGTACTCACGAAGGAGAATTTGGCTAAGCGTAACTGGCATGGAGATTTAACATGTTGCTTCTGTCACAAGAATGAAACTATTAACCATTTATTCTTTGAGTGTCGTCTTGCTTGCTCTGTTTTGCTTGCTCTTTCTGACCATTATCTATTTGGTTACAGGAAGAGCTCAGGCATTTAATATCGATCATATGTTTAGTGACTGGCTTTTAGGTTTTAATAAAGATGGGCGTTATCTGTGTATGTTAGGAGCAACAACAACATGTTGGTCTCTTTGGCTGAGCAGAAACGACTTGGTCTTTAAAAAAAAGAATGTGTTTTTTTTTGCAGGTTATCCATACAGTTGGGCTACCCTACAACGACCAGATTTGCAGGAGCAGATTGTGGAGGGATCGCAACTTTTGGTGCAAATGGCCAACGAGTTTTTTTTCCCGGGCACATGAGTAGCGATCTAGTCTTCGGATTGAAGGACATTAATGCGCTTGACTTTTCTATTGCGCTTTAGGCTGTGCTTCTAGCAGAGACCGGAAGCTATGCCAAGACTTTGAATCTTCTTTTATGTACTATATTTAAACTTTTTAATAATATGCTTTCTTTATCGAAAAAAGATAATATCGGTGACGTTCGTTCCTTAGCGGTAGTCGACACATTTAATATCGTGAAAACAATATTTATCCATACTCGTTACGTTCATCAAAGATGTATCAGCATTATCTATGCCTAATATTAAAGCAAATAAGGTTTTCTGATCCGTCATGACATGTGAACCCGGCTGGTCAGCTATTTCCCGTACTATATCCGATAATGCAAATCACAGCTACAATACAAATCAGAGCGCAAAAACGGACGCCCAAATCGCATACGGACTCCGTTTTCAATGTTCTATATATTGATGGAAAGCTAAAATAATAACATTTCCAACCAAACTAAAACAACTTTAAAATTCGGTCTCAGTCAACGGAAATCTTTGAAACAATATGACGTGAAATTTATTTGCGAGCCCGAAGTGCAGGAGCCGTCCACGCGAAAACGGATGCGCAGATCGCATACGGACTCCGTTTTTTACATTCTATATATCAATAGAAAGCTAAAATAACAACCTTTCCAATCCCATTGACACCACTCTAAAATTCGTTTGTAATTAATAAAAATCATCGTGACAATATGACCCACAATTTATTTAAAAACCCGATTCAGACGACAGGAGCAGTCTACGTGAAAACAGATACCCATGTCGTATATGGACTCCGTTTTCGATGTTCTATATATTGCGGAAAAGCAAAAAATAATATTTTTACCAAACTGACACCACCTAAATTTCAGTCACATGTAAAGAAAAATTCGAAACAATATGATATAGAATTTATTTGTAAGGCTATTCTTATATGTATTGATCTAGAGGTGCTTATGAATCTTTATCTCCCGTTGCAATGCATGGGTATTTTGGTAGTTACTTATATACACATATATTTGTCACGTTCATCAATGGTGTACAATCGCTAGGTGTCCACGCAATTAATAATAACATTGACTCGTGATGTATGTACAAGAAAATATATGCCTTTTCAATCGAGATGGAGGTCATGTGCACGTTAGCTAGTCTCGGTAGTAGATTAGATTGGTGCAGTTACAGTCTCCGTAGTAGATCAGATCGGTTACCTTTTTCAATATTAAAGTTAAATAAATGCATATATTTATCTTCTACTCTATAAAAGAACGAGTTTTGCTAATAATATTTTTCACCCAAAACTCGTCTAGCCAATTGTATAGCCACCCTTGGATTGTCCATTGTCTTTTGATCTATTGGTTAGGTAAGTTTTTGGGTCCACGCACAATATTAAACCTAAACGTTCACATGGTTTGTTAAATATACTTTAATGGTCAGATCTTAAATCTGAATTCATCATGTACGGCTAGATCTCATTGTGTAACAGAACCTATTACGCGTTTCTGCCGTAACTCGGTATAGATCGCTTGTTTTTTCTCACTGAGAGGCACATGCGTACCATACCCTGCCGGCCATACGACGGCTCCTACTGCCCGTATATATGGCCGCTCCCTCTTCGGCGCTACCTTCCTCGGATGTGTCAAACAAAGGTCAACCCAAGATCGGATCGAGGCGGCGAAGGGAACGCCAAGCACCATGTTGCGAAACGGAGCCTATTGACGCAGATGACGTCAAGCGCGGTGGTGGCGTCGCCTCCGTCGTAGGGGGGCGCCTAATTGGCGAACGCTCGTTGGATTCCAGCGGAGAGCAACACCACCAGCTCCCCGGTCTTCATGTGCGGACGCGCTTGACCTTTACATTCACGCGCATTAAAAAAAAAGGCCAAAATAGCCATGGCTGGGGTTTGAACCCAGACTTCAAGTATCAACAAGTTGCTGCTTACCACAACGCCATATGTTTGTTTGTGTGTACAAGCTTAAACAATTCTGTATTCGAGCTGTTTTAGACCAGCGGTTTGGGACCTTTCTTCCCTCTTTTTTTCTATTATATGCTTATTTTCTTAATCTCTAATTTTTAATAAATTGTAAATTTATGCACAGAACTTATCATCATAATTTTTTATACACTAATACATATTTATTTACTTAAATATAAGTTATGCACATAGGGATAAATATGTAGTTTAGCGTGTATTCAGTATTCTTTTATAACATAATTCATTGAACCATATATTTAAAAACATAATTTATTAGCTAAAAGTTACATCATAAAATTATATCAGTATGTGAATAAAATTATGTCAGCATAATTTCCCGTGAATAAAATTATGTCAGCATAATTTTCCGTGAATAAAATTATCTCAGCATGTGAATAAAATTATGTTAGCGTAATTTTCTGTGAATAAAATTATGTCAGCATGTGAATAAAATTATATCAGCGTAATTTTTCATGAATAAAATTATGTCAGTATGTAAATAAAATTATGTCAGCATAATTTTCCGTGAATAAAATTATATCAGAATAATTTCTCATGAATAAAATTATATCAGCATAATTTTTCGTGAATAAGATTATGTCAGCATAATTTGTCGTGAATAAAATTATGTCATAAAGTATATAGTTTGAAAAAAATAAAGAAAAAAGAAAAAGAAAATTTTTTGAACGTGACATGCACAACCTTCATTTGCCTGAGTACCGTTCAATGTGACATGCACAGCCATCACGTTAGGGAGAAAAAAATTAAATTAAAAATAGTAGGGACGTGCATGCGGCTATTTGGTACGGATCAAACCGAATCGCTCGCTCCAATAGAATGTAACGAGCGATAGCTAAACGCACTTCCCGGTCATGGGGCGTGGACGGCGCGACGGACTGGGTGTATCGATAGGTTCGGCGTTTTATCGGTGGCGCTCGAGTTTGCGGTGGCGGAAATTGCGAAAACGGCGGGGTAGCGGCAGGTTTTGACGGTTTGGATGGAAATGAAACCGTTGGGATGGTGGTCTTATCATAGTTGTGGCGGGATTTGGTAGAAAGATAGAAATAAGACTTGAATGTGCAAGTGACGGGGATGTTTAGATGATTTTCAGTATCGTTATCATCTAAATCAAAGGTTTAGAAAGATTTGAGACAGAAAACTTTTGAGTTGATAGATAATAGAAGGTCAACGGTATGACACCAGACACACAAACTCACGTGGGACCAGTGTGAAGCACTGACTGGGCGTAGAACGATGTTATGGTGACATGACGGCGTCTTCCGGCAGATTATGTGGAGTGTACGGATGGACAGAGCTTGATTTTAGAGAAATTTAGGCGGAGAAAATGGCTAGAAACGGAGTTTGATTGAAAGAGATATAAAATTCGAATATTTGGAAACGGTAGAATAAAATCGTGTTTTTGGATTCTAGAAAAACAGAAAATATTTCTGCATTGCTCGTGAACAGAGCTACAGACCGGTGTCAACGATCCGGGTCTACGGTGTCGTATATGGCACCGACTTGTAGGCGGGCCATGGAAACTTCAAAAATCATGAAATTAATCCGAATGATAGATATTGATTTTAAATGGATTTAGAATGATGAATCGACGGAATCGGAGTTCAAACGATTGAAGAATTTAATCAGGAACTAAATGGACAGAAGAAAAGAACGGTACAAGATTGGACCTGCTAGCTTGGAGTTACACGTGATCAGTGGATGGGCTAACCACTTTTTGGGCCAGCAGCCTGCTGCTGCTAACGTGAGCTAGATCAAAGGGGCTGGGCCCACTAGTAGGATTAAGAGACACGGAAAATAACAGAGGGAAGGGTAGCAGACCAGAGTCGAGCAGCGCTTCTGCTTGCCTCGCGCCGCCGCGAACAACGGGCAGGGGTTCACCGGAGCACGTCCAACTCGAGCTCTAGACAACCGTTTCCAAATCCGAGAGTACCGGGAGAAAGAGGAGAATGACGCGAATCTATCCCGGGGATTCTTGACGTGGGAAAAGGAGTGGAGCATGGCCAGCCACGGGTGGCCATGCCCGCGAACGAGGAGCTCCGCGCACAGCCCAGTATGGTGGCGGGGAGGAGAAATTGAAGCTCAGCGGGGGCTGAGGAGGGTGTGGTGGCGGTACCTGCCAAATGAATTGGACTGTGGTGGTCGGTGGATGGAGAATTTTGGATGGCGGTGTGGCTCGCCGGAGCAGAGAGGGAGGGAGACAGGGGAATGAGGGCCAGTGCTCCGCAGTGGGCAGTGCCTGGGTGAGCCAGGGACCGGTCGCGGCAGCGCACGGCGGTGAGTGGTGTGGTGTGGGCATGTCACCACGCCGGAGTTGCCTCCGGTGCGGATATTCAGGCCGGTGCGCGTGTTTGTGGGGGAGGGACCGCGAGGGGCTTGCCAACGATGCCTTTTATAGGCGAACGGGAAGGGGAGGCCGAGCTTGGCGTGGCGGCGGCGTGAAGGCGTGGGGTCGGCGGTGGTGCACCGGGCAGGAGCTGGCGCGTCGCGTTGCGCTGTGCGCGGTGCCCTGGCGAGGCGCGGCAGAGACGGCAACGCGAGGTGACCGCACGGTGCAGCGGTGAGGTGGAGACGGCGACGAGACTAGGCGACGCGCGGCGCATTAAAGGTGCGCAGTGCGCGGTGGAACCGGGCGCGGGGCCGGGCATGGCGTGGCGCAATGCGCGGTTGGGGTCGGCGTGGGGCTGACGGCACATGGCGGCGGGTCCGGAGCGCTGGCGAGGCGGGGCCGGCGGTGGGCCAGGGTGACGCGCGGCGCCGTCCGTGCATGCGCGGCACGGCGGGTAGTGTGCGGCGGGGAAGAAGACGAGGGAGGAGGGGGGAAGGCTGATGGGCGGGGCCCACTTGTCAGCGAGAGAGGGAGGCGTGGCGGGGTTGGGCCTAGGCGGCAGTGAGGGGAAGGGGGAGGCGGCTGGCGGGCCGTTTGGCCTGGCGGGGGGGAAGGGTTGGGCCAGGCCGGAAGGGGAGGGCGAGAGAGAGGGGTGGGGGTGGGCTGCGGGGTGGAATAGGGCCCAAGGGGTTTTCTTTTTCTTTTGGATTTATGGATTTGAATTTGGCAGAATTTTGGAGAGAATTTGAAGATGGACCTTTTCAAAAAAACTTTGTGGAGATTTTTTTAGGACTATTTGGAATATTTGTAGATTCTTCTTGAGCTCATATTACACACAAACAAACAAGATTTTGAGAATTGATTTTGAATTAGGGGGAGATTAGAAAAAAATTTCCGGGGCTAATTTTCGGGATATTACACATACCCTAGAAAAATCTCATCCAAACAATGAGACTCAAACTTGTCCAAATGCCCTGCCTTCTTAAGCACAATGCAACTGCAGCCAAACGCTCGTAAATGCTTGACGCTGGTGTTGGCGGTCGATAAAATCTATTTTCGACCACCAATACTTCATGTTTGAGGGCATAATTTATCAACGTTTTATGTATTACTAACCGGTTCCACGAGTTGTGTACAAAAATTGGATGCAGGAGCATGTCACGTCTAAATTCACGAAAGAATGTACAAAATGTGGACAAAAGGCAAGGGAGAGCTAATGGGCTAAGGAGCATGGCCGGCCAGCCACCTCCTATGGCCGCCCGGCCACCAGGGGAGCCCAGTCAGCCTCCAGCCCATCTCAGCCCAGATGAGGTGGCCGCCCGACCATGTCATGTGGTCACCGGGCCACGTCACCAATCCATCTTTCAACCTGCATGCAAAGAAGCACAAAAGAAATTAAATGCAACCGTTGGATCAGGAATCCAATGCATCCAAGGGTCGGAAGAACATCATGCAACAGATCGGTGATGTCAGCAATCCAGGGGAGTGGTCGCCCGACCAATGAGGGTGGTCAGCCGACCACCCCACCGACTCATTTTTCACGTGCACCGACTCCAATAACTACCAACTGACTCCAGAAATGCATATCAACCGTTAAATGGTCAAAGGTGGCAAGATGAGTGGCCGCCCGACCACCCTTGATGGTCGGACGGCCACCCCCCTGGTCACCCGGACACTGACCTACCTCTACTACCGACCTAGAGCACCTACAAGTACCCCCCTCGGTCTCCAAGCTATAAATACCCCTCGGGAGGTCACTTGCAAGGTGTGGTGGATCAAGAGAATACAAGTGTGGTTGTGTAGTTGAGTGTAGAGTATAGTAGTGAAGCCACACTTGGCATTGTAGAGAGTGCCAAGTTGTATCAAGAGTGAGTAGTGTGTTGTAGAGTGAAGCAGTCGGATTTCTCTTCGGTATTCTATTCCTGAGCTCTCAGCCTCAGAGGAACTATACTCTATTTCTAGGATTGAGTAAAGTTCCTTGCTCCCTTCTTTATTTATTTCATACTTACTTTATTTACATACTTAGTACTTTGCTCAATAGTTTACGGGTGCCAAGTGTGCTTTGTGTAGTTTAGCTATACAGTTGTGCTTGCTCTCTGACTTCGAACCAGAGTAGTAGTAAACTCAGTTGTGTAGACGTGGTGTCTAGACTAGAGTTTACCTTGGAAGGTGTCTTGTCCCATGTAGTTTTGGTTGGTAGTCCCACCTGGTGACAGCGGGTGTGTATTCTGTGTAGTCTAACCTCGTCGTTCGGATAAGTTGTCATCGACGTATAGCTGAGTCCTGTAGTGCCCGCCTTTCTCGTTTGGGTTATCACCACTCTGGTGCCCGGAAGTGGTTCTACTGCCCCAGTGTCCAAGTAAACCTTCTGAGTAGAATACTAGTTTGTTTAGTAAAGTTAAGTTGTTTTATTTAAAGTAGTGAACCTGCTCTGCTCTGTCTTCTATCTCTATAATCGCTAGTTTTACTGTTCGGTTCCACTTGTTCTACGTTGAGTTACTCCTCGTTCCTTGTGGATTTCGACACCCTGGAATACTTTTGGGTGAAAAGCTACAACGCGTTTCCGTGCGCTTGCGGATTTATTTAGTAGGCTAAGAAACGCCAACAGCTGGGTTGCCTGCCAAACCGAAGCTCGCAAGAAGATACGGTTCGCAATGTAACAGGCCGTATTCACTGCCTCAGCCCAAAAGCGCCTCAGAGTCCTGTGCTCATCGAGCATCGTCCGTGCCATCTCAATGAGTGTGCGGTTTTTGCGTTCCAAAACACCGTTCTGCGATGGGGTATATGGAGAAGAAATCTGGTGCTCAAGACCTAATACACGACAGAAGTTTTCGAACCGAGAGTTTCTGAATTCTCCGCCATTGTCACTGCGGATAGCCCTCATGGCCTTATGACTCTCGTTTCTCAACCTCAGTACCAGATCCCAAATAAAACCAAATGCCTCATCCTTAAACTCCATGAAAAATACCCACGAGAACCGCGAAAAGTCATCCACAACGACAAGCACATACAACTTCCCACTGACCGATGCTACCCGAGCGGGACCTACTGTATCCATATGGAGTAGCTCACCCGGATAGGAGGTCATAACCTGAGACACAGGAGTGTGAGAAGCAGCAACCATCTTGCCATGACGACAGGGGTGGCACACTAAGTCCTTCTCAGCTTTCAATTTGGGCAATTCTCAGATTAGGCCCATTGAACTCAACCTGACTAGCAGATCAAAGCTCAAGTGACCAAGTCTCCTATGTCACTTCCATATATCAGCAGAAGGACTAGCAACCAAACAATGCGCAGGGCCAGAAACAGGTGTGAGGTCGACCCTAAAAACCTGACCAAAAGGTAGCAAAGAGCAAACAAGGGTCTCCTCAGCATCAAGAACGTGGCACACACCCTTCTTAAAACGAACATCAAATCCTTCATCGAGAAGTTGCAAAACAGAGACCAAATTGAACCCCAGATTCCGAACAAAAGCAACTTCTCTCAGAAAAAGCTTAGCAGAGAGCGAAACAGAATCAACACCCAACACTTTACCTTGACCATTGTCCCCAAACGTGGTGTACTCCTTAGTGCTCACGGGGTTGAGGCTGGAGAACCACTTGCGGTGCCCTGTCATGTGCCTAGCGCAACCGGAATCCATGATCCACACGTCCTCCATGCCTCGATCCTGTAAAGTCAAGTAAAGTAACGGTGAGCAAACGGTCCGGCACTAGGGTTAGTACCAAAACTGCTGTACCAGTGCCAAGCCATCTGCTCAAAAGTGGGGTAAGTAAAATCACCACGACTGGAGTAATCACAACCCTCAAAGCGTGGCCTCTCAAGCTCTCTCACAAACCCTCGGTCACGAGATCCGTAGCTGCGCTGAAAATGACTAGACGCTCGACCGACAAAGTGTCTCTCACCACCAGGAGCACGGGCCTGAAAGCCACCTCCTCTCTCACCACCAGCAAAGCGGTCTCTCATCTCACCGCGGTCGGGAGAATCTTGCCTACCACCCTGGTAGAACTGATCCTAGTTCCCCCAAGCTCTCTCCTGCCTCTCAACCCGCTTCCTCCTGAAGCAAAACTCCTCTAGGTGACCATTCCGCTAGCAGAACTCACAGTGGTAGACAGACCTCATAGGAACTGGGTTAGGCTCAGACTTGGGCTTAGGTGGTGTGGCCTTGGGTGGCTCAAGCTGCTGGACTGGCTTCTTGCCCTTGGGCTTAAGCTCTTCCTCAACAATCTTGCTCAACTCAGCTTGAGAAGGCTTGGGTATCCAGTACTGCTTCTTTGCGGTAGCCTTGGGTGGCTCATGGTAAACCCCATCAATAGTCTCACCTGGCTGGGTAGGTGCAGTCTTGATCTTAATTAGGACACTCTTCTCACCCGAGGTGCTGCACTCTCCAAATCCAAAACCACTCATGTCACCCTCTGCTCTCTTGGTGCTCTCTATAATCATCTCTAGTTGGGGTTGCCTCGCATATACCCAACTCAGCACCTCTCTCAATCTGCAGTTGTCATCTTGCAAAGACAACACTTGCAACCTCAGATCTTCTAGAACTACTATCTGGGCAGCACAGGTATCACAATCTAGAGAGGGAAACACAGGAGCAGCTTTCTCCAACTTCTTAATGGTGGCATCCCTATCCACCAGCTGCATCCTAAGGGTCAGGCAGTTCTCACAAGTGTCAGTAGGTGCTGAAAGCACCTCAAAGTCAGCTCTCAACTGCTCCAACTCGCCTCTCAAAGTAGGACAGACCATACACGCACCCAAAAGCGCAAGTCTAGCCCTAAGCTCCTCAAGCTCCTTGAGCTGCCCCTCAAACTTATCCTTCAGCACTGCTAGCTCTCTAGCTAAACAGGGGCAAGACTCACACTCAAGCTCTCCACTCAAAGTAGGCTCATCCAGCTTGGACTGGAGTTTGCCTAACTCAACTTTCAGCACATCTATCTCCTCTACCCGCTTGGCATACCTATCTCTCTGGTCACCAAGCTCCGTCATGAAAGACTCGCAGGTAGGGCACTCAAGCTCACTGGGTTGGGGTCTCACACTCCTCAACCTCTCATTCTCCTCTAAAGCCTCAGCAAGTTGGGCTTTCAACTTCTGTAACTTCTTAGCTGCCTTCTCCAGCATCTTATTCTGGGCAGCTCTCGGCTGTTCTGCTCTAGCATCTTAAGGATTTTTGCTTGCTCAGGAGTTACCTCATCATCAGAGGAAGAGTTGCTGCCGTCATTCTTGTTCTCCTTGTCCTCAAGCGCCATGGAGCAAACCGAGCTCCTCTTGAACTTGTGCTTGCACTTGGACTTGGTGGAGACAAAGCACAAGCCAGTTGGACCTTCTTGATCGTTTCTCTTGTCCTTCTTGTACGTGATCTCCTCATCACTTGAGCTCGAGGACGAAGAGGAAGAAGATCCGCTACTGCAGAACCCGATCTCGGCGAAGAAAGCCTTGTCCCGCTTCCGGTTGTCCTTCCGGTAGCTCTTGAAAGCCTTCCGAAAGTTCTTGCCGAAGGGGCGCCTGCCGAAGCTGTGCTTGCCGAAGCAGTGCTTGTCAAAGCTTGGCTTGCCGGAGTGGTACTTATCGGAGTCACAGGAGTAGCTCTTGTCCTTCCAGTAGTAGTCGTTCTTGTTAGGGCACTTGGCGATGAAGTGGCCGACCTCTCCGCACTCGAAGCACTTGGGCCTCTCGCCCCTCTTCTTGATCATCCGGTTGTCATAGGCGCGCTGAAAGCGACTAGACACCAGACAAAGCTCATCATCCCCAAGCATCGCCAACTGCTCCTCTGTGACAAACATCAAAGCAGAAAACGAGAAGTTGTGTAACAGGGGTTAGTAGCAGACTCACTAGAGGGGGTAGCCAAGGCCAGACTCTTGGAACCTGTACAAGCGAGGGAATCCCTCATCTTATAATCTACTTCTGTGGCCTTGAGCTTACTATAGAGCGCCTCTACTCCTATTGTATCATACCCTGCCGACTCAATGATTGAGTTCACCTTGATCTCCCATACTTTTCTATCCAAAGCATACAGCAATTTGACAGCCTGCTGATGATCGGTGTATGGGAGCTCAGCGGGGGCAGAGTTGACACGCAACTTGTTAATGATCGACTGAAAGCGACCAAACAAGTCGTCTACTGACTCTCCCGGCTTCTGGACGAAATTCTCATATTCACACCGGTATGTCTCCACAAGCCTAGCCTTAATGGTCGCGGTACCCTCATGGTGTGCACTAAGCAGTGACCATATCTCACACGCTGTCTTGAGGTGACTCACTCTCTCATAATCCATGGGACCAAGCCCGGAAAAGAGAAAGTTAATTGCCTTGGCATTAGCCTCATGCTGAGCCACGATCTCAAGCGTAGTACGCTCAGCAACTGGACGCACCACAAAAGTTGTACTCTGAGTAGCATCCCATATGCCCTGACTCTGGCAAACAAGGAACACCTCTATCCTACCCTTCAAGTAGGGATAGCCATCGGAGCCAAGGACGGAAATCTTCCCAGAGTAAGTCATGGTCGCTACGGTTTCTTCACCGGTTAAGGTATGGGAAACCTAACTGGCTCTGATACCACTTGTAGGACCGAAGACTGCGACTAGAGGGGGGTGAATAGGAGCAGTTAAAAACTCAAACTCACAACCCCCGCTCTGCACACAAACAAACCGCACCCAATACCATCCACTGAACAGATACGTATCGGGTGGAAAGCGGACGCACAAGCAAGCTAACAGAGCCAACCAATTACACTTAGTCGAACACGTACAAAAGATTGATCTCGGCAACGAGACACTCACATAGCCACTCCACACCGAAGTCCGTCTCACTAAAAATCAGCGAGCGATGAGTATGGGCTAGCGGTTGGTGGCACGCAATCAAGACGAAACAAAACTAACGACTCATAGTAAAGCTAGACCTACACAAACAAGAAAACTCTACCCTAGTGTGCAAGATTGCGTAGTATAGAAAACTACCAACCCTAGGACACACTAGCACCCTAAAAAGCAAAACAAACACACAAACAAAAGAACACTAGAACAAGCCAAGGAACACCGCAATGCAAAGAACACTAACCAAAACTGGAAACAACAGCAATCAATCAGACAAAAGGAAGGAGTAACTGAACCTAGCGCGACCACAGCGAAACACAAGGGGACCGGACAACCAGGTCATGGCCAAAGGGCCTGACCGGACAAACCAACAGCAAGGAGAACAACACAGAGCTAAAACACACTAAATACTGGATGGTCAGGTCTGGACTTCAGGGCCTGACCGGACAAAACAACAAGAGAAAAAGAACTGCGCGCGCAAAACAGCAAACCGGACAATCAGAACCTACCACATCGGACAAATGAACTGCCAAAAGAACCTGAGAGCAGAGACGTGCTGTGATCCCTTAGCCTCAAGACCGGACTGTCAGGTTTGAATAGATTGGACAAACATAATGACTGTCCGGTCAGTTCATCCCTGAAAGCCCCAGTCTGAAACTCTGAAACTGCACGCAAGTTCTCCAAAATCCAAACCAAAACCCAATCAATCCACCACCAAAATTCACGAAACTTTGCATAGAGGATCCTAGATCAATCCCTAAACAATCCCAAAAGATCCATGTGAAAAGATCAAAGGTTGCACGGGAATTGCAAATCTCGTGAAGCTAGTGAGGAAAGAACGAAAAACTGAAAATCACCCAAAAACGTACTTGCTCGTGGATGAATTGTTCTAGCACAAGTCTAGAGAGATGCACCACGTCCTAGCAAGTCAAAATACCAGAAAAAGAAAGATCACATTCTTGGACAACACAAAAAGAGCTAAAATTCAAGAAACGGGACCAAAAACCAAACTAGAAAAGGGGAAAAAGAGGGAGAGAGACGAAATTGCTGCTCAAGACATGGAATTTTTCAACGAGGAACCTTAGATTAATCACGAAATTCAGGTTACACAAAATCCTAGAGCCTACCTCCCTTCATCCTCCCACTAATGACAAAATTTGACTAAACTAGGCACTCATCTCCTAGCTAATCTCCTATCTTTTCTCTCTTTGGACCTTGGCTGCTAGGGTTAGGAAAAACCTAGGGTTTGGGCTGCCAAGATAAGGTCAAAGGGAGCCTCTCAAGTCTATTTATACCCTAGGCCCTAAACAACACAATTACACTAAGACCCCTACTCTAAAAATGCTCGGAGGGGGCCAAACCGAAAAGATACAATCGGACGACTACGATGACGGCTTCATCTTCTTCTTCTCCACGCCTCACTTGGATGTGCTCCACGTAGCCAGTAGTCCGGAAGCTTCCCCCGGTTTTGAAGTGAGAAACCAGGAAACTTTATTCTACGGGCTTCCTGGGCCGGGTCTTGGCCCAATCTTCTATCTTGGCGAGTCGGAGCCCAACCCACCAAGTCATTTGAACTTGGGTGGCGGTTTTGAGCCGAAGCCGCCAAAGCCTCCCTTGCACGCCTTCGTGCCATGCACTCGGGTTGGAGCACCACGGTGGCACCCGGCTTCTCTAGTCCATCGGAGTTGCCTCGCGGTCCATCGGAGGGCTTACACCACCGTTGCCGAACCGCCCCTCCGTGTACTGAGCTTCCATGGCCGACCGACACCGAGCATTGACTTTGGTCCATTGGGGGGCTTTTGCCTCAGTCCATCGAGGTCTTCATCATCTACCTTTAGTCCATCGAAGGGCCTCTAGTCCATCGGAGGGCTTGAGCTTGTTGACAATCACTCATCACACCAGAAGGGCAATGAGGCCGGTCCATTGGCTCTCATTGAGGGCTTATGGTCAGCCTCCATTGGAATGCGATGAGTGCACAGGTTGGGACTAATTCCCCTCAGGTCTTGGAGTGAGTATCCAAGCACAGATCTATACTTCTCAAGTACTGAAAGTAATCGCCGGCTTTCACTCTCAGTCAGTTTGTCACTGATGATCACCGGTGTGTCCTCTTTCCCATGGAGGAAGGTGTACTTCAGGCCAAGCGGAAGTTGTTTCAGCTCTATTTTCGGAGCTTCGGGCCGCAACGATTCACCCAGTTCTTCGAACTCGAGTGGTTCCTCTTCCGTACTGAAGTCGCTAATATCCTCTCCCTCTAGGCTCTTATATTGCCCCATTTCCTCAAGTGACAGGCTCATCACTTCTCCTATGGGGTCAACCTCTGGCGTTGCTTCTGTTTTGGCATTGAGTGATCTGTCGATGTTCACATTAATTTCATCTCTGCCCAACTAAAGTTGCATTCTCCCTCTGTATATATCTGAGCTGGTGAGGGCTGCAATTAGAATCCCGACCACGATCTATGGTGTAGATCCCTCGGGGATGTCGAAGATATGGAAGTCTAAGAACATCTGAGTTTCCCGCAAGGTAGCAGGAACTACCCGGAGCATGCCCTGGCACTGCAAGTATTTGCCGTCTGTCCATTTCAAACGGATGGCCGATCTTGATAATGGCTCTACGGGGAAGTAACTGTCCATCACATACTTAGGAATAATATTCACCCCTATTCGTGGGTTGTATATGATGTCCTGAGGCTGTAGCCTTGATACTTGGCCAGTGATAACGCTAGGGTCTGGATAGAATTTGATTACCTTTGTGTCCAGCCGTCTATCCTCTAGCCAATCCCGATTGATTGCTGCTGAAAGCCAGAGTAGGTCCTTCTTCATATGCTCTTTGAAATCTGGGAGTGTATATGATGGTTTGGAGGTCCTAATGAAGGGTCGGTCTTGTTTAGGCAACCGAGAGGCATTGCCAAACTCCATGAATAATTCATCCTCGAAAGAGAATGGAGGTGCCGACGGAGGAATCGTCAAGGCTAAACTAACCCTCTCAGTTTGCCGTCACGATGGTTCTGGGATCTCTTCTATTCGGGGAGATGGTGGAAGTGGAGCAGGGTAGTGTATGATTTGTCGCTCTTCATTGGATTTTTGGCTGGGTGGCTTCTATGGAGGTGGAGGTTGTTCTTCTAATGTGCCAAGGTTACAAGCCTTCTTGAGGATTTTGTCGAGAATTTTTCTTCTTTCGCAAGCTTTTAGGTGTGAGAACGATCCCCCAGAGACTAAGTCGAAGCAGAGATTAGCACCAAGCGAGAGGCCTTGGACGAAGTGCTGCAATAGCATTGCCTTGGGAATAGCTAAATCTGGTCATGACGATGTCAGGCGGTTGAAGTGTGCCCATGCTGCCCCCAAGGATTCTCTTTCCCGTTGTCGAAACGAGAGTACTTCGCAACGGAGATCGACAACCTTGTTTGGCGGGAAGAAGCGCAGACAAAAACTCGATTTTAGCTCTTCCCAACTTCCTTGTACTTTATTGACCGTCTGATTGCACCAGATTTTTGCATCCCCCATTAGTGAGAACGGGAAAAGCAACCATCGTAGAGTCTCACTGGACATCCCCGAGATGACCAAGCTGCTTCATAACTGCTCGAACTCCCGGAGGTGTGAGTAAGGGCATTCAGATTCCAATCCTCCGAATGACTGATCCCGAACCATGGCTATCAAGCCGGGATGTAGCTGATAGCCGTCTGCGGTGATGGGTGTGGATGAAGGTGGAGGCTCCAAATAATCGCCCTTTGGAGCGGCGAGTTGAAAGATTGGCGTGGAATCCATATGGTAGGTGGTATGTGGTATTTGTGGGGATATATGTGGTGGTTGTGTATGGTGTGAGTATAGACGATCCTAAGGTTCTAGTTGAATTAGCTACCGTTCCCCGGCAACGGCGCCAGAAAAGCTTGTTGGCATTTCTTAGTCTACTGAATAAATTCCGCAAGCGCACGGAAACACGTTGTAGCTTTTCACCCAAGAGTATTCCAGGGTATCAAAATCCACGAGGAACGAGGAGTAACTCAACGTAGAAAGTTAGGAATGAACAGTGAAACCAGCAATTGCAGAGATAAAAGATAGAGCAGAGCAGGTTCACAACTTCAAATAAAACTACTTAACTTTACTAAACAAACTAGTATTCTACTCAACGGGTTTACTTGGACACTAAGGCTATAGAACCACTTACGGGAACCAGAGTTCTGATAACCCAGACGAGAAAGGCGGGTACTATAGAACTCAGCTATGCGTCGATGAAAACTTATCCGAACGACGGGGTTGGACTACACAAGACACACCCGCTATCACCAGGTGGGACTACCAACCAAAACTGCGTGGGACAAGACATCTTCCAAGGTAAACTCTGGTCTAGACACCACGTCTACACAACTGAGTTTACTACTACTCTGGTTCGAAGTCAGAGAGCAAGCACAACCATAAACTACACAGAGCACACTTGGCACCCTTAAACTACTGAGCAAAGTACTGAGTATGTAAATAAAGTAAGTATGAAATAAATAAAGGAGGGAGCAAGGAACTTTACTGAATCCTAGAAATAGAGTATAGTTCCTCTGAGGCTGAGAGCTCAGGAATAGAATACCGAAGAGAAATCCGACTCCTTCACTCTACAACTCACTACTCACTCTTGATACAACTTGGTTCTCTCTACAATGCCAAGAGTGGCTTCACTACTATACTCTACACTCAACTACACAACCACACTTGTATTCTCTTGATCCACCACACCTTGCAAGTGACCTCCAGGGGGGTATTTATAGCTTAGACACCAAGGGGGGGTACTTGTAGGGTGTCTAGGTCGGTAGAGGAGGTAGGTCGGTGGCCGGGCGACTAGGGGGTGGCCGGCGGACCATCAAGGGTGGTCGGGCGGCCACTCATCTCGCCGCCTTTGACCATCCGACGGTTGATCTTGGCTCCTAGTGTCGGTTGTACGTCGGTTGAGTCAGTGCACGTGAAAAATGAGTCGGAGGGGTGGTCGGCCGACCACTCTCATTGGTCGGGCGGCCAGTCCCTGGATTACTGACGTCAACGATCTCTTGCATGATGGCCTTCCGACCCTTGGGTGCATTGGATTCTTGATCCGATGGTTGCATTTGACTTGTTTTGTGTTTCCTTGCATGCAGGTTGAAAGTTGGGATTGGTGACGTGGCCGGCGACCATGGTAAGTGGTCGGGCGGCCACCTCAGCTAGGCTGAGACGGGCCAGAGGCTGACTTGGGCTTCTTGGTGGCCGGGTGACCCAGGAGGGTGGCCGGCCGACCTGGTGAAGTGGTCGGGCGGCCACAAGAGGTGGACGGGCGGCCAGGCCCCTAAGTCCAGTAACTCTTTCTTGCCTTCTTGCACACATGTGGTACATTCTTTCATGAATTTGGACGTGACATGCTCCTGCATTCAACTTTTGTACACAACTCGTGGAACCGGTTAGTAATACATGAAACCTTGATAAATTATGCTCTCAAACATGAAATGTTGGTTGTCCGAATGGGTTTTATCGACTGCCAACAATGGCCGGCAGCTGCCGTAGTTGCGCGCACTGGAAGAGGAGGTGGCAGTGCTAGGGCTGGGTGAGGGGCAGCGGAGAGGGGAGAGCCAGGATAGGGCCCGAGACTCTTAATACCATGTAGAGAATTAGAGAAACACCTCACACCCATTAGGGAGGGGTGACCTTTCATTATATAGCCATAGGAGGCTTGTGTTACAAGTAATACAATTGGCCTCTTGGGCTGTACACAAGATGGGCTATACAATCTCTAACAGTGGAGAAGCTATTTGAAGGTGACGGCAGGATGGTGCCAATGGCGGCTGGTGTCTTTTTTGAGTGATTTCCTAAGTCTTTGCAACTACAGTCTTATAGTCAACTCAATATGCATCGAAGACACTACAGGAAACAGGAGAAAGTTCATGGGTTTTTTTAAGTTCGTCGGCCGAGGGCTTAAGTTCATCGGTTTAAGGGCAACCGACGAACTTAGATTAAGTTTGTCGGCTAGGCCCCGGCCGACGAACTTAACTAGCTGGGGGCGGCCGTTAAATTCATCGGCCTAGCCCATGGCCGACGAATTTAAGCTAAGTTCGTCGGCCTCCGAGGCAAAGCCGACGAACTTAGCTTAAGTTCGTCGGCCAGGTCCGCGGCCGACGAACTTAGTCGTCCCTAGATGCCGGATCTAGCCCTGCCCTGCACATTTCAAACCGTTCTTCCCCACACCGACACGCCACGCTCGCCTCCGCCCCCGCACCCCGCCGGCACCCCCGCCGTTGCCCCCGCCGCCCCATTGCCGCCCGCGCTGCCCCTCCCTGCCGCGCCGCCCGCACCGGCACCGCCGCCCCACTGCGCCGCTGCCCGGCGCCGCCCCCGCGCCGCCCCAGCGCGAGCCCGCCGGTATGTAAACATGTCCAAGTTATCCAATAGGAAACCAAACAAACATAGGAAACTTATGTGCTATTTTTAACGGATACATATTACATTCAATGACTTAGTTGAATTCTTGACTTATTAGTTGTACTTAAGTTAAACTCAAATTGTCACCTTGAGATTACCTTGAATTTGTCTTTTTAACTTGAATTTAGGTAAAGTATGCAGTTTTGACCAAATTCATGTTAAATGTGACCTATATATAGAGAATATAGTTGGAATTTAGGTTAAGTTTGACTTATATACAAATATATGGGTCAATTTCATGCTAAGTGTATCATGTGAAGCCAAATTTAGGTTTAGTTTGCAATTTTATGTCAAATTTAAGTTTACTTTGCCATTTTCTCCAAATGTAGGTTAAATTTGCAATTTTAAGCCAATTTGCGATACGGTTGCAGGGTTCTACTTGCCGTGCCCGAAATCGTGAAGATGTGGATTGCTTCTTCAACCAATCCGGCGGCGGTGGAGGAGGTAGCGGTCACAACTCAAACCATCCAAATGATGGAGCTATCTAGTTTCAGCTAGAGGACTTGCATGCATGTGATGAACTGTGTATGGTGCTTTCTATGTACCCTATATTTTGACTTATATTATTTCTTGGACTTTGCATTTGGGACTTGAATTTGTATGTGTTGGACTACTTAAGACTTTGCATGTGTGAGACTTGATGAGCTTGTGCATTTCTGTATGGTATGATATATATATAATTCTGCCTGTGATGTTCTGGAATTTTGTTTGAATTTTCTAGAATTTTTGAAGAATAGACAGGAAAAATGCAAAAAAGAAAAAAAAAACAAGTAAGTTCGTGGGCCTCTGGAGGCACCAGGTAAGTTCGTCGCCCTCCCGGGTCCCATGAACTAACGTTAAGTTCGTCGGCCTCCCAGGGACCGACGAACTTAATGGCGCCAGCCGTTGAAGTTCGTCGGCCAGGGTGGAACCGACGAACTTAAGGTAAGTTCGTCGAGGCTGTCGAACTTAAGTGCATAAAAACATCGAGTTTAGTTCGACGGATAAGTTCGACGGCTGACCGATGAACTTAGCTTAAGTTCGTGGGTTTTGGCCTAAATTCATGGGTATTTGGCCCACAAACTTTAACTGTTTTCCTGTTGTGAGAATCGGCGCTCTCCAAACGCATTCACCGTCGGGCCGACTATTCGCTTGCCGCGTGGCCTCTGTGTCACTCGTGTCGATCGCTTGACAAACGCTTCATTCATCATAGTTCCATACACAAGCAGCAATTTATCTTACAGTTACATGGAAATGCTAATAAATTACCGTTGCTTTGACACTTTCAAAGGTTCAGCATTTCAGTTACGGACAAAACCTAAACTTCTTGATGGGCTAATTGCAGGATAGTTTAAGTTTAGCACCACTAGCATTTATGGCCAACAAAAGGCGCCATTCATCAACCTTAACTAGATACATTCTTCCCCTAGCATAGCACTAATATGACACAACCCGTTTAGCCCCAACGCTCAGGACCGAGAGTTCGGCTCTTGCCTCAGCAGCGAACGCCTATGTGGCTCCTGCTTCTCTACGTATTTCCTTCCATCGGACTTTCCCCATGCTTGGTAGCTTAGGTATCCTCCTTATCCCTACGGTGACCACTGATACACATCTCTTTATCCCCGTGCGCTCGTTCTCATCCTTTTCTGCTTCCAAGACCAACCACGGACACCAGCCCTTGCCACCGATCACCAGCACCACCTCCTCCTCATGTTCTCCCATGCTAGTATGCCACCACAATGAATAGGCTCGGCCACCTCCATGAATGCCCCATGCTCGTGAGGTCTGGTTAAGGCTATCCACACTCGGGACTCTATCTACCCACTCTAAAAGGAATATTTTGTCCTAGTCATCAACATTTTAAAATACAGTCAACAATCTTCGTATGATTCTATACATCCAAATCTATACTAACTACCATATTTTTAAATATTTTTACCCCTTCCCCTTCTACTCTCTCCTCTTCATCGAGACACTCACCACCGCTTCCTCCCTCCCTCCCTCCCGCACCTCCACCTCCTCCTCCTCCTTCTCCTCCTCCTCCTCCTCCTCCTCCTCCTGCGCCAGCCGCCTACCCATGCCGCCTTCTTTCCCTTCCTCTCTTGCGGCGGCCGCTTCTTCCTCTCCTCCTCTTCCCCTCTGTCCGCCTTTTCCTCTCCAGCTGCCCTTCCTCTTCTCCTCCGACCACTGCACGCCAACCCCTCCTCGTCACTCTCCACCCTCCCGCCTCTTCTCTCTCCAACTCGGATCCACCGCATGGAGCCGCATGCAAGACCAACAGCCACCATCCACGCGAGTCCTCCACCGTCGTCGCCAGCCTCCCCGTGACTAGATCTGGAGCGAGTAGGTGGGGAGGAGGTGGAGGTGCGAGAGGATCCGCTAGCCGCCGCCGCGTCGCCCTCCGAATCTGCTAGCGCAAAGGGGAAGACGGCAGACAACATGGAGGGGAAGATGGTGGCCTCGCCTCCCCACCGACAACATCCTCCGCTTTGGCTGTTGGCGCTGCGCCCAGCTTCCCCCGACCATTAGTCCTGCCACTATGCGTCCACGTAAATGAAAGAAAGGAGGATGGCGCGCCTTCCGTACGACACTGGATATGGCGCTGGATGGGACACGCGGAACGCTATCGTTCGGAGTAGCGTCCCCTACTGCAGCGCTTTGGGACGGTAAACTAGAACTACATCTCGTTTATAGTCCCTCAGTGTGGACAGCCTAAGGCTGTTTGCAGTGAGGAACTGCATCCGCGGATGCAGTTACCTTTGCAATCGGGAGGAGATGCAGCGGCCTATTGGAGAGCGACCCTATTATCCAGCCGACCCTCTCTCACCTCAAATCAAGGGCGGGTGTCGTCCAACGCTAAGGCTGTCCACACTCATGGACTCCAAACGGGACGCAGTCCCCATTTGGCGTTGAGAGCGCCTACAGTGGGAGATGGTACCACCCACTGTAAAATCCCGTCGCCCCATTCGGACGCCATTTGCAGCGTCGGTGCCGCACCGACGCTAGTTTCTCTCTCTTCGTCCTTTCTTCTCCTCAGGCCCAACTGCCACCGCTTCGCGCGCAGGGAGGTGGGACCGGTGACGGCCGGAGTAGGAGGCTGGGTGATGACTGACAGAGTAGGATCTTGCATTGAGGCTGCGGCGACGAGGACGAGGCGTGCCGGCGCAGTTCCCTCCGGCGGCGGGCGATGAGGGCCAGCAGCACGGTGGAGCTCCATGGCGCCAACTTCCATGGCGTCCTCGAGGAGGAGGGAGGCGGGCGCAGAGGAAGGAGGGTGCGGCGCTCCCGGAGGCGCGGGCCGGCGAGCAGTGGGGAGGAAGAACCTGCGACGGCCGGTGGATCCACTCACACCGGCGGATTTGGGTTGGCGCGGCGCCTTGGCCGGTGGGAAGAAAGAGGAGGAGTCAGGGGAGCGGCTGGCGCGGAGCCGGTGGAGCGAGCGGCCGCAGTAGGAGGAAGCTGTCGCCGGCTAGAGGGGGAGGCAGAGCGCGCGGTGGAGGAAAGGCCGGTGCCGACGGATGGGTGCCTGCGCGATGCAGGAGCGGGAGGGCAGAGGGGGAGAGTAGGGGGCGGGCGCGCGGCGGCCGGAGGGGGAAAGAAGGGGCGGGCGAGCGGTGGCTGGAGGGGAAGAGGAGGTGCGCGCGCGCGGAGGCCGGAAGCGGAGAGGAGATATGGCGCCCGGGCGTCGGTGGAGGAAGGGGAGGAGCGGCGAGAGGTAGATGGAGACGGGAGGACAAGGAGAGAGAGTAGGGATGGGATGAGGTAAAATATTAAAATAGTATGGTAGTTGGTATAGAGTGGAAGATATAGAGTTGTATGAATGTAGAAGATTATTGACTGTATTTCAAAAATATGATGACTGGACAGAATATTCTCTTTTAGAGTGGAGGTTTAGAGTCGCATGACTGTGGACAGCCTAACCTTCTCTCTCCTGCACGGTGGAGGTGTGACCGCTTCTCGCGCCATGGTGGGGACAAAGGCGGAGGGCAGACCGGCGCGGTGGTGGACGTCGACGATGCGGAGAGGGTGCACGAGCGAGGCTGCCGACGAGAGCCAAGCAGCATGCTCCATATCCGGCGTCAGCGCGGGAGAAGAGGAGGCGGCCCCAGTGCCTGGTGCAACGAGCGGCGGTCCGTGGAGGAGGTGGATCCGGCCCAGGGAGGCGCGGCCGGCGGCAGCCATGTCGGATCCGAGGTCGGTGGCGGCCATGGCGAGGAGGAGCCGGCCGCGGTGCGAGGTGCCGGCAGCGAGCGGCGCGTGAGGAGAAAGAGGGAGGGAGAAAGGAGGCGGCCACGGGGAGCAGGCGGAGGAGAGGCCGGCTCCCTCCGGCCTGAGCATGGCTGCCGCCGGGCCTCGGCTCCCTCTGGCCCGAGCGGTGGAGGAGGAGGCGCTGCGCCGGGGAGGAGGGCAGCACGACGGCGAAGGGAGGCTGCTGGCGTGGGGGTGGGGGCCAGATCTGGCGGCGGTGGAGGCCGAGAAGCTGGCCATGGCGGCCATGCCGAAGAGGAGGCGCGGCGGCCTTGGCGATGACGTGAGGCAGGCGGGTGGTTGCGGGAGGATTGAGGAAGTGGAGAGAGAGGTGGGAAAGAAAAAAATAGAAAAAAATGTGGAGTTGGTGTAGAGTTGGGGTATAGGGTTGATATGAACGTGGAAGATTGCCAACTGTATTTTAAATATGTGATGACTAAGATGAAATATTCTTGAAAGAGTTGGAATTTAGAATTGAATGAGTGTAGCCTAAGCATGTGCGGCGGTAGGCCTTGGTAGCATGCCAGGTCAGCGATGAGAGACCGGTAGATACAACTAGGGATGAAAGTGGGACGGATATTTCCCGACTATCCGTCCGTCCGAAGGGTTCAAACAGCATTCGGATAGCAAATCCGGAAAGTCGGATACTTTAATCGGATAACGGATACGGATATCGGATAGTGTGTTGGATATCGGATACGGATACGGGACGCTCGATATCCGTCGGATATCGGATATCCGATCGGATATCTATCCGGATACCCGAGCTATTATCTGTCTAGATAGGACCACATGAAAACGGGTACCAAAGTCGCATACGAACTCCGTTTTGGACGTTCTATATATCGATGGAAAGCTAACAATATCATCTTTCCAATAGAACTAATTTCATTTGATGTTCTAAGGTTATTTGTGTATTATTAATTATTTTCTACAGTAAATCATAAAAAGGATATTAAATGTAAAAAATATTGCAGCATTGTCTAAAAATACAAATAACTTGCCAAGACCAATAAACATACTATAATAAAATAACCTAAAGTCACTATATGGAAACAATAAAGTAAAATATTGGTTAGGTCGAAACTTGGATGATTAAGATGACATCACGTGTAACCTAAACTACGAATGGAAGCCATATGAAAGAAACACCACCACCTTTTAGAGTTTTTTGTCCAAACTTTTTTGACGATGCTATGTGGACATATTTTGCCGCTCCGCCAAATATCATGAATTTCTGTGTCTATTTGTGTATTATTAATTTATTTCCACTTTAAATCATGAAAATGCAATTAAATTCATAAAATATTGCAATGTTGTCCGAAAATTGCAAATAATTTCTGACCAATAAACATGCTATATAAATATAACTTCAAGCCCCCACATGAAAATGATAAAGTGAACCATGGGTAATGTTGAATCATGGATGATTAGGGTGACTTCACGTGTAACCTAAACTACGAGTGTAAGCCATATGAAAGAAACACCGACACCCTTTGGAGTTTTTTGTCTAAATTTTTTTTAGGATGATTTATGGACATAAATTGCCCTTCCGCCAAATATCATGAATTTCCGAGTCTATTTGTGTATTATTAATTTCTTTTCGCAATAAACTATGAAAATGCAATTAAATTCATAAAATATTACAGTGTTGTCTGAAAATTGCAAATAATTCACCTAGACCAATAAACATGCAATACAAAGCTAACCTCAAGCCCTCACATAAAAATAATAAATTGAACTATGGTTCACGTTGAAACTTAAATAATTAGGGTGACTTCATGTGTAACCAAAAGTACGAGTGTAAGCCATATGAAAGAAATACCGACACCCTTTAGAGTTTCTTGTCCAAACTTTTTTGAGGATGCTATATGGACATAAGTTGCCCCTCCGCCAAATATCATGAATTTCTGAGTCTATTTGTGTATTATTAATTTCTTTTCGCAATAAACTATGAAAATACAATTAAATTCATAAAATATTACAATGTTGTCTGAAAATTGCAAATGATTCACCTAGACCAATAAACATACAATACAAAGCTAACCTCATCCCCCCACATGGAAATAATAAATTGAACTATAGGTCACGTTGAAACTTGAATAATTAGGGTGACTTCACGTGTAACCTAAATTACGAGCGTAAGCCATATGAAAGAAACACTAACACTTTTTAGAGTTTCTTGTCCAAACTTTTTTGAGGATGCTATGTGGACATAAGTTGCCCCTCTGCCAAATATCTTGAATTTCTGAATCTATTTGTTTATTATTAATTTCTTTCCGCAGTAAATCATGAAAATTCAATTAAATTCATAAAATATTATGGTGTTGTCTGAAAATTGTAAATAATTCACCTATACCAATAAACATACAATACAAAGCTAACCTCAAGCCTCCATATGGAAACAATAAATTGAACTATGGGTCATGTTGAAACTTGAATAATTAGGGTGACTTCACGTGTAACCTAAATTACGAGTGTAAGCCATATGAAAGAAACACCGACACCCTTTAGAGTTTCTTGTCCAAACTTTTTTGAGGAAGCTATGTGGACATAAGTTGCCCCTCTACCAAATATCTTGAATTTCTGAGTCTATTTGTTTATTGTTAATTTCTTTCCGCAGTAAATCATGAAAATGCAATTAAATTCATAAAATATTACAATGTTGTCTGAAAATTGTAAATAATTTACATAGACCAATAAAAATACAATAAAAAGCTAACGTCAAGCCCCCATATGGAAATAATAAATTAAACTATGGGTCATATTGAAACTTGAATAACTAAGGTGACTTTACTTGTAACCTAAATTACGAATGTAAGTCATATGAAAGAAACACCGACACCTTTTAGAGTTTTTTGTCCAAACTTTTTTGATGATGCTATGTGGACATAAGTTGCCCCTCAGTCGAATATCTTGAATTTCTGTGTCTATTTGTTTATTATTAATTTTTTTCTTAGTAAATCATGAAAAATGCAATTAAATTCATAAAATACTACACGATTTAGCACAATTTGGTAGTATTTTTTACTCAACAAACATTTAAATGATCATAACATACACGATATATGTGGATATCGTTTTTACTTGATATCCGAAATAAATATTCGTATTCGAGGCTATTGGTATCCGGTTCATTATATATCCGAACCGCAACAATCCGCACCCATTAACCGAGATATCCGCATCCATATCTGTATCTAACAAAAAATTGTCCGAATTCGTATCCGAAAAAAAATATGGGATCGAATGTGGGATTTCCGATATCCGTCTGTATCCGATCCGGTTTCATGGCTAGCTACAACCTACGGCTCATCCTTGTGCACAGAGAACGATGTTGTACCATGAATTTAATTGTTGCGTCAGTGCCTGTTCTTTGTTGCAATTACCTTTTTCTCGATATTGCAATGATTTAGGGTGAGATTTGAATGGAGATGCAACGGTTACTCCATGTTGTAATTTTCTTCTAAATTATTTTTTAATGCCACGCTTAGTTATTTTGGGATGTTGCACTAAATTCATACGTGATCAAAATTTAGACATGCCACCTATGGTCTGAACCAAACAGACCCAAAAAATCATAGTGCCCCACAACTGGCCTGTCCGAGCTCTCGTTTCGTCCTGAAATCCATTGTTTTTAGATTTGTTTTAAGTCAAACTATTTTAAATTTGACCAAATTTATAAAAAAATAATACTTTTAATGTAAAATGGCCGATCATCATGAAATATATTTTTATAATTTATTTCTTCGGTGCCATAGATGTCATTATTTTCTCTAACAACTTAGTCAAATTTAAGATTGTTTGATTTCGGAGAAACTACTCTCTTTGAGGACAAAGGGAGTACCAGTAAACCCCAAAAAATCATACATAATACTATGTCTACCCTTAGACCATCCCCAACCGGTTTGCCTAAAAACTTTTCTATCTACTGTTTCTTCAATATTCTAACTACCTCACAGTAGTGCTACAGTGTATAAACAGTTTTTTAAGACAATCTCATCGGAGATAGCCTTACCTCCATTGCAAGAAAGATACAGAGTAGGGGTGTAAACGGTACGGATATTATCCGTCCGTATTCGAGTCTGGATCCGTTTAGAAGGGTTGAGATCCGACCGTATCCGAATCCAGACATTCAGTATCCGATCCGTATTCGATTTATATCCGTATCCGAATAACGAAAGTTGGATATACATGATGTCGATGTCCATCTAAGTCTTATCCGACACTCGCTATTAATATCCGTATCCGATTCGAATTCGAAGGAAAAATATAAAAACAAATACGGTATCGGCAGTATCCGTCCGTATTCAATCCGATTACACCCCTAACACAGAGGATTCTCACCTTATCCAAAGTTAAACTATTCTAAATTTAAGAGAAACAGTATCGCTATCTACCGGGTAAAACTATAAAATTTATTTCGTAATAAATTTTACCACGTTTAGACCGAGTCCAACTGTCCGGATAAAAAATCGAATACAGTGCAAAACAATACTGTAGCGACTTTGTTTACAAAGAGGAGCGTTGGAACAGTGAATAGATAGAGATATACAGTAGCTGCTGCTGGACTCAGTCTTACTTGATATCATGAATCGTATCATTATAGGCTCAAAATAATGAATAGTATCATTATTCATCATAAACTCAAACCTAAGATAAAATCCTTTGGTTTTTTCATAAAAAAAATATAATTTCATTTGACTTGATATGAACTCATGGTACCTTGTATTTCAGGACTTGATACGTTGGGCCAAGGCCTGCACCGTGATTATATCAACGAAAGCTCAGTACCGGCACACAGATTTGGGCAGTCGGCTTCACAACATCTGAATTCCTCGTCGCTTGCCTACTCTTACAACGACATAATATGTAACAGAAACCAACTAAGCTTCTTACTCTCTTGCACCACCGATAAAAATAGCATGTGATGCTTTACACATTACAGCACAAAGCTAATCCCCCTATACAGGAAAAAGATGGTAACCATCGTAGCATCTAGTAATACCCACGCTTGCGTGATAGGTTCAAGAGGAGCAGGACAGCATGCACACTCCAGGTCTGTATGCCCAGGCTGGTGGTAGCCTTGCGTATTTCTCCATTCCCGGCTGGTCATCATAGGGAGACTGCATTATTCTCAGCAGCCGGCGAACCTCGTCATAATCACCTTGCTCAGCTGCATCGATAGCAGACTGGCAGAGATAGTTGCGCAGAATATACTTTGGATTGACAGAGTTCATCGCAGCTTTCCTTTCTTCATCAGGAATGCCACTCTCCACCAGCTTCACACAGAATGAATAATTCCGTTAGACTGTGGAGGTCAAGATATCCAATTGATCAATGCAGTTCTCTATAAGTAATGATAGCAGAGTATGATATAAAATTTACAACCCTAAAAATTTGATACTAAGTTTGGTATGTAAAAATCGAGAAACCATGGTAGAACTCTATAAATCTTAAATGGACGTTGGATCATGCAGATAACAATTCATGATGTTTAAAAAATTCAGAAAATATCACTATTAGATTACTCTAATTTCTAAAACACATGCATGTAGTGCAAATGCAGGTGAATTTCCAGAAGGACAAGAGCAGCAAGCCTGCAAGGCTGCAACTGCAACAAATCAGTAGAAATTTCTGCCTAAACCACAATATTTACTTCAGTTTCCAAATGATCATTTCAAACTTCACAAAATGGTAGTGATTTTCAGAAAATAACAATGTTTTCAAGTCGGTTAGTCGGACCTAGTCGTATAGGGACCGACCGGCGACCAGTCGACTAATCCCAATTAGTCGCCAACCAGGCCGACTAATCGAGCTTAGTCGATCCTAGTCGAACCGGTCGTTTCAGAACATATATACATGGTATATAACATATACTATACATTATATATACAGTTAATAGCAAGCATCAATACTCAAGAGTTCAAGGCCGGCCCAATTTTTTCCTATCTTTTTTCAGCGTGTGGCCAGAAACCCTACCGAGCCTGATTGCTACAAGACCGGGCAAATTTTCCCTCTCTGAGAAGCCCTTTTGTGGGTCCTGACCTGGTCGACCCACCCCCTAATCAACCGATTAATCACGATTAGTCAGTGACAAATTGGTCGACCAGGTTTCTGGTCAAGCTGATCAAGTTGGTGACCCTAGTCAGGCTCAAAGGTTCGATTAGTCCGATTAATCGCTCAACTTGAAAACACTGCATCCAAGCACCAAGGGATAACAGAAATACCAAGAATAGCAAAAACATTCTGCAACAGAACTGCATGTGGAGGAAACAATTAGCAGAATATGTTACCCACCTCTTCAACATAAGTCTGTACCCAATTAATCCATGCTTCTTTTCTTTCTTTCCCAATATCCAGGAGAGCAGCCTTCAGTGGAACAAGGAGTTCATTTTCTGGAATCCCAGGATCCGCTTTGACATTGGAAAGAAGACGGAAAAAGTTGGTATAGTCAACCTTATCAACAGCCAAGTTATTAAGCAGCTTACTAATTAGCTGCTTATTATACTTGGTTAGGCCCAGTTTTTTTGTCATGATAGATTGATACTCATCCATGAACTTTGTCCCATACCTGCAACACACAAAAATAAAAATGTTCAAACAAATAAGTTATCGTCATCTACTGCCAATAATCAATTCAGATTGGAGGAAAAAACTTACCTCTCCATTACATAATTCGCCTCATCTTGGTTGATAAGTTCAGCAGAAGACAGTGGTCCTGTAAACTGAGCAATATTCCACAAGCCAACATCAGGCTGATTTGCAAAACAGTACCTCTTCCCAGGAAGATCAGTGGTATTTGGAGTATAGCTAGGATCAAAGGCATCCAGAAAGCCAAATGGTCCATAATCAATAGTCAGGCCTAACACGCTCATGTTATCAGTGTTGAGTACACCATGGGTGAAGCCAACACCTTGCCATCTGGCTATCAAGTAAGCAGTCCTCTCTGCAACCTCAACTGCCCAGGCTGTTACAAACAGATTGAAGTAAGGAAAGTTTAGTTCTCCAAATGTTTGATCAGGATACTGAAAGAAAATAAAATGTGACATAAAGACATTTGCCTGCATATTTATTGGATGTAAGATCTATTGCTGGAGAATCCCCTATAGCTGCCTCAAATGATAAACCTTCACTCCTTTTAATATTCTCAAGATGCGGATAGTGATGACGTATGGTGTAATCTGCCAAACGACGAACAATTTCAAGGTCCTCTTTGCCCCGCGAAGAATGTATTTGATACGAACCAAAACGTAAAAAGGACGGAGCCACACGACAGACGATTGCACCTGGCTCTTCCTTTGCATTGCCACTGTGTATATGACAAATGATTAAACACTGGAAGCATATCAATAGGTGGTACACTGTATTTACTGAAAAACTTCAGAAACATGATCCTTAACAAAATCTATTTTAACTTTTGCATTCAGTGTTATAGATTGAAGGTGCAGACAGTGGTACGTGGTACTACAACAGAAGTTCAGTATCATAGCATGCCCTTGACGTAGTGTCTAGTGAGTGACACTTGTCCATGTTTATGCGCAAATAATAAGAATTATGAAGGAGGATGACATTCAGGGATATTTAATCACTATGCCTGTTGCAGTAATAAACAAATAAGTCCCTCAACTATGATTTTGAACAGTTGACCCACCACTAGAACTTTGGTAGTATATGTGGCTCAAATAGCATCGACTCGTATGTTCTGTAAGCTAAAGATAGAACTGCCACCACTACCACATTCAACTTATAAAAAATTAAAAACCTAGATAATCTGCAGCCACCCGCCCCTCTCTTCCATTTTTTTCCTTTCTACGAGTACTTTTTTTGAAAATTGACTCATAGAATTGGGACACAGCAATAAGAAATGGTTTAACTGTGTATGCTAGTAAATGAAGATATCGTGACATACTCATAGAACATATCTCGGACAACTGATTTTCCAGTTTCGACTAGACAAAGTTGAAAATTGACTCATAGAATTGGGACACAGCAATAAGAAATGGTTTAACTGTGTATGCTAGTAAATGAAGATATCGTGACATACTCATAGAACATATCTCGGACAACTGATTTTCCAGTTTCGACTAGACAAAGAGCACGAGTTGTAGGAATGCCTAGACCGTGCATAGCTTCGCTGCATAAGAATTCACGAATGCTGCTGCGTAGGACAGCAAGACCATCCGCGAATCTGCTGTATGGAGTCTTTCCACAACCCTTGAGCTGCAACTCCCACCTCTCACCTCGAGAGTTGACAACCTCTCCAACAGTTATTGCTCTTCCGTCCCCCAACTGACCAGCCCATACACCAAATTGATGTCCTCCATAGCACTGGGCGTAGGGCAAACTGCAGGTTGTTGTTCAGCAGAGGTTCATGACTTGTCTGTCCGAAACCAAATAGGCAAGGATATTAAGTGATGATCACAAACCTTCCCACCAGTGGAGTTGCTCCTGAGAAAAACTGAGGAAAATCAGGTCTTTCAAACCTGAAAATACATAATATAGAGTAATGAATTTCCATTCTCCAATACCAGAAAAGCTAACTGGGAATTGGATGACATCGGTAGACAAGGCAGGCAAAAAAACCACATTTCAATGCAGGAACTCAGGGGAATGTGTACAGCTCAACTTCATTCATTAACCTATCATATAATAAGAGTATAAGACCAAATTTTCAAGTAGCTCCTGATTTTTTTTATAGTCCATGTATTAATCGGAAAGAGACTGTTGTTTTTTTTCTATTCTCTAACACACATTCAAATATTATTTTAACTTACACCAATATTTCACAGTACACTATTGTCTGTGCGCAACTAACACTTAGTTCCCAAAAGCGGCCAAATGTCCTCATGGAGGGAGGCAGGGGGATCATATGTAACGAGTATAAATGTCTTTTTCAGTGTAATAGCATGTCAGAAGTACTCCCTCCGCCCAAAATATAGCTGTGTTTAGGTTTGTCCTATGTCAAACATTTTTCAACTTTGACTACAGATATCAAAAAATTATAAAGGTTGACAACATAAAAATGAAGTTAATATATTCATCCAGAAACCAACTATCATAACATATAGCTTCCCAGTTGAAATAAATTATTTCCAAAGATAGTGCTAGTGAAAGATGAAAATATTTTTTAAAAAACCTCTACCTGTTAAGACAGCCCCCGGACATTTTGTTCAGAAGATCTTCTCACGCAGGTCGAGAAAACACCCCCAACCCCTACCCCACCCTTACATAGCGGCACCATAGCCCGTGTGAGACGACCAATAACCTAGGCCAGTCCTTAGCCCTATGCTTCTGCGTGGGATAAACGAGGGGATTTTTTTAACCATAGCCTGAAATTCACTCCCACAAGGAGTTGAACCCAGGACACGAGGAGTGCCATCAGAGCCACCTAAAAATTTCAGCTAGAGACCCCTTGGCAAAGATGAAAATATTTGACTTTGGATAAACCTAAACGTAGCTATATTCTGGGACAGAGGAGCAGTAATTTAGGTTACCTTGGACTGCCTAAGTGATATCTTAGGCTGACTAGGAGGGTCCCTATATGATGCTAAGGCATAGGTGCTGATTTTTGGAACATGCATATCATAAACCTTAAGAGTAACAAGCCAGCTAACGCTGATCATTTATTTTGTCGAGTGGAATCTGCATCTGCTAACGGGAATGTTTTGTCAAAATATAAACAAAGATCATGCAGATTGGACTATCTGTGACTGTGAGACTGCCATGTGGGCCCAATGTCCTATGGAGCCACCACATAATTATGTAAAATGACAGAAGCCACCATGTCATAAAATGTTTCTGCACTATTGCAGCCCTTTTAGAAAACATGGTTGGCAAATCAGACAATAGACCTTTTGTATGTTAGAAATTAAAAGGTCCGAGTGTCCATCCACACTTTTTCTTTCTTAAAAAAAGGATTATTTCATAGAACATCATCTCTTGTCAGCTCCTTAGTTATGACGGGCACGCTTCCAGCTTCTGATAACTTCAAAATACCTTAGATTTTTTTCGCAAATTCTTTTCATATCCATACGTCTCACCTATTTATTAGTATGAGCTCAAATGGTAACCTTTCAACAAAGAGATGTGCTTCATTACTCTCACAAAGGCCAAAGTGTGATACTAGTACATTTTTAGAAGCAAAGTACGAGCCCAATGTGCATGCAGCAACAAATCTGCAGCAAAATAGTACTAGCATATGATTCTTGGAATTTAGGTTTCTGAAGAGGGGAAGAGCATCCAGACAATATTCAGCACTCACTTAAGAACCAGTGGCTCCGGGGTGATATTAGGAGTGTTAAAATGTGGGAGAGATTGGTGTGTTAATTAGTCAGGACTCAGGACTCTTGCAATGGCACATATGAAGAAATTCTCTGGAAATGAAACAATCCAGGGGTAAATACAGATGTTCTTACTTCTTATAGTAGTATAACTACACTATGGAAATTTGTCTCACTGCATCCCCAAAAAAAAAAAAAATGTGTGACAAAGGCATTCCATGGTAGGTTTATTGCAACTTGGTGTAGGATGCATACTCAATGCAAAGTTCGACAGCTAAGGATTTGATGCTCACTCTTTGTGATCCAGATCGAGCAAATCGGCCACGGAGTCGGACCACGCCACCAGCTTGGGTTTGTCCACTTTGGCCGAAGGAGACACCTTGGAGTAACAGGCGTGCAGGACCTGCAGCAGCAAGCCACGAAGGCAGATCAGCTATGCAGTAAAAAAAAAATACAAGGAACAAGCAGTTAATCGGAGAGCAGCAAGCGGTGGGAGCGAGGAGGAGGCAGGCCAGGCGAGACCTCCCGCGGGATGGCGTCGGATCGCGGGTCGCCGGGCAGCTCGCGCACGAAGGAGTGGTCCCAGGGGAGCTCCTCCAGGGCGAGCCGCCGCGGGCCGGCGCCGCCCTCTCCGGCCGTCCCGACGGGCGCCGGCTCCGCCGCGGCCTGTGACCCGGGAGCGGCCGCGGAAGCCATGCCGCGCAGCAGCGGGCGGCGTTGCGCGCCTGCTCGGGGAAGAAGCCGCGGGAGGCGGAGGGCGCGAGGTGGCGTCGGGGACAAGGGCGGCGCGAAGGGGAGAGGGGAGAGGAGGCGGTGCGGCTGCGGGAGCGGGAGCTGCCTCGTGAAGAGAAGGCGGGCGGTGGGGAACTGGGGAGGCATGGCGACGCGTCCCGCGGCGTATTTGGCTTGCGGGGTCAATCCCATTCCCAATCCCTCCCTCGTGCTCGTGCGGTGCGTGCTGGGGGTAAAGCGGCGCGGGCCGGCTGGTTCTCGGCCTCGGCCAAAATCTGTGGCGTGTGGCCTGGCCGGCCGGCCGGCACGTCTAGGTTTACGGGGACCTGAGTACCTAACTAGACTTCGGGGGTCACACGTGGGCGTGCGGAGAGGAACGTGGCCAGAGGTGCGGGGGAGCTCCGTACGTGTCATCATTTGTCGTCCCGTCCTGCCGCGCTTGGAACCGTCAACAGATCTCGTACACAAGCCGCATAGGCCTAGGTGTGTTTGGATGCTTGCATACGGGGGCGGAATTACACCATGGCCATTCGCAAGGGCGGAATTAGACCCAGGTGTGCTTGTGTGTTTTTGAGATAGCCTGGTTGAAACACTAATCCCTCTTAGCACTTCAGAATCAACTATACTGGATGTATATCTATGCGTTGCAACGGTGACATATATATAGTTAGAGTGTATGTAAGAGTTTAGGGAGAAAATTATCGTAGAACCAAAAACTGCGACTAGGGAGAGTGAATAGAAGCACTTAAGGGATGTTTGGTTTGAGGATTGGATTGGTCCATCATCTTCTCACTAGCTAACAATTAGTACTGACGTGAGGAATGGGTTAATCCCACCAACTTTTGTGGAGTGAGTTGATCCATCGTCAATCCATTCCTCATGGGTTGCTTCCTCAAACCAAACACCCCCTTAAAAACTCAAAATCAACCTCGACTCAAAACTGACGTTAAGAAGCGAGCGCTAAGTATCGTCCAATCAACGGATACGTACCTAGCCAAACATAGCGGAATAAACTAGCCTCGATACCCAAAACGTAATTGAAAGATCAGTGAGGCAATGACTCTCGCAACAAGGATCTCACTTAGTCACTGTTGACGTCTCTTGGCGTAACAGATTTTACTCCGCAAGCGCACGGAGATTCGCTGTAGCTTTTTCACTCAGAGTATTCCGAGTATCGTAAAAATCCACAGGGAAGCAAGGGCAAATAGGTGGAATGAAATGACGAACTTTCAAACAGTACTATAACTTAGATAAAACACCAGCTATTCTTACAACGGGGGTAAGATACCAAGATAGTGTATGGTGCGAAGAGTAAAACACGGACTAAAGAAGCCTAACACTTAGATAGCTATCTGGGAGGACAACGAGTGAGATTAGATTTCCAAACTCTACTACTTTACCGCTGCAGAGGAGTTTTCGCGGTTGAACTAAGTTAACTGGAAACAAGCTAGGATCTTGCATTGAGCGAAATTCCGGCGTCTCGAGGGGTCAAGGGGTAGATAGTAGACCTCCGAAGGAGACCCGGCTAACGCCTACGGGTTTACTGAACGACGGGGTCGAATACTGAGACCTCTAGAGCTATCACCTAGAGAGGCTACCAACCAGATCTGCGTGGGTAAAATGGCACGCTATACTAGTGTTCAAATGAGAACTTGAACACTAAAACTCTTCCTTGATCAGAGGGTGAGAACTAACTTAATCTTAGATCAAAAACCTAAGACAAGCTTATAGCACCGGCAAGTCTTTTTAGACTCAGACAACTTAAGAACAACACAAACCTAAGCCTTGGATCTAGTGTGCAATAAAGGTACACCACACTAAGCAAGCGTTAAGAAGTAAAGTAAAGTATAACAGAAGATAGAACAATAAAATATATTATACTAGAGTAACAAGAGTACAAAGATAGAAAGATACAAGAGCTTTACCAAGACTCGAAGAAGACTCCGGAATCCCTGAGACAAAAGCTCAGACTCAATTCTAACTCCCAGGACTAACCTAGTGCTACTAGACTAAACGATAGTATGAGCTACTCAATTTTCACACTTCACAAATGAGAGCTCGAGGGTATTTATAGTCACCAAGTGAGTGGGAGTACTTATAGGGTCGGTATGGCGGTTAAGGGGACAGGTGGCAGGTCGGGCGGCCAGGTAGGAGGTCGGGCGGCCCCACCTCAGGCCGACGGCCTGGCCAACTGTCAGATCCACCGCCATTCTTCATCTTGCGGTCCATTTTGACTCCCCAAGTCGGTTGCATGGTGGTTAAGGCGATTATCCTTGTGTTTTCTCTCGAACCATTGGATCTCGCTTGTGTTTCTTCCTTAGCCACAGGATTGAAGTGCCGAGGATCGCTGACTTCACCAATCCAAGTGTTGGATCGGTGATGTGGCAAGCTTTCCGATACTTGACGTGTTGGTTTCGGCATTTGGACTTCACAGCTGTGTTGACATGTCATTGTTGTGCATGCAGGTCGAAGATGCAGTGATTTGGCCACTTTGCTAGGTTGGGTGGCCTAGGGTGGAGCCGGGCGGCCTGGCCCACTTGTCAGGCACCTCCTGACTTAGCCATATTTTGCCTGTTTTCAGCTGATCTTTCACCTACAATCAAATATTCAACACAACTTGTGGAACTATGTTAGTAGCAAGTGTTATCCCATACTTTGATGTATTTTTCTCCATGTTTGTGATTAGTTGATGGTCATTGGTAGTGCAATAATGACCGTCAACACCCCCATGCTTAGACCTTTGCTCGTCCTCGAGTGAAGCCAAGATGGGTTATGGATCAGGAGTTGCTACAATATCGATGCTCATAAATAGGAGTTATGCACAGACGACACCCATGCTTTTACCTCGAACCATAGTGTATGTAATGATCACTCTTACTCATACCTGTGGTGCATCTTTTTGTCTTACCATGTCTTGGGCGATTGAGAGAAAGAACGACTTAGCTACACGTTCTGCTCCAAGCATGTCTTTTGGGATTTCCATCTCAGGTGTTTTAAAGATTTTTCAAAAGAAAACAAGTTTCCCTAAAGGTACTTTTGATCGCTCAAAGTGTATCCTCACCATTTGAAGCCAAGAGCATAGCTAAGAATTTCCTATACTAAGGCTTATGTGGAGCTCAGGGTCATGTAAGAACTTAGCTTACTTAAGTTGTTTGTTTTGCAAAGCCAAAAATTGGACCAAAGAAATGTACTACTGTCACGCCCGGTTTCAACGAACAAAACCGTGCAACATATATATATTTGCGCCAGGAAACGTCTCGCATATACATGGCAAATTACAGAATACCACAGCACATGCCAAAGATAAAAACGTGCATAACATTAAATATATCATTATTACACTGTGACACAAGTGTTTAACTCAGAGTATAACGTAGCATAGCGGAAGCATAAATCATAAACATAACGGGCGCCACAGGGACGTCAACTGGTGAACGAAACGCCTAATACTCGTCGTAGTCTTGCACATAGTCTTCATTACCACCATTATCTGAGCAGCGGTTGGATTTTTTCCCCCAACAAGGAATATATATATATAAAGAAAACAAGTGTGAGTACAGAATACCCAACAAATATAACATAAACCATCAGGCTCTATGGTTAGCTAACATCTGCATAAGCTTTTAATTTAAAACATTTATTAAAGCCTAATTACTATGAATTAATAACAAAACCATTAGCCCAAAAGATATTGTATAAGAATTAAATAAGATTAAACAGATATAAACATCATTATCATAACCATAACAAAAACCAAAGAACCTTAGCCAAGGGTCCTTCTAATCACTGGGAAGGATCTGGGCCGCTCATAACCGTGAGCACGGCTAACATGTTAGTTTTACACTCTCGAGAGGTTGTACATCTTTACCCACAAGTCGTGGGCTATGCTAGGAATTTACCACATTACCGGAGATGAGATGACTAGCAAGCGCACTACGAAGCCTTTACAAAGATTGCGTTAGTAAGGTGTAACCGCTAAGGTTTCAGGTTCCGCAACCGTGGGCAAGCCTCAAGGGGAGAAGCACATACATATAACGTAAAGCACACTCAACCCAAGTAGCGCGAGGGCCACAGAAGCTCACCTCCCCTCTTGCCCCGCAGGTAAGTTACTCCCAAACCAAAACAACCTAATTAATCAGCTAAGTCTGTCCCATTCCAGCCTTGTGGTAGCACTGTTGTCCCAGGTGGTCGCTTTGTGATTCGGTCCTTACGGAGAGAATTAGCAAAAGCACACGAGCACATTGCTCAAGCTCCCTAAACCATGTTGCTAAAAAGCCATATTAAAATGGACATGAACCGATCAGGGTCACGCCCAACAATTAATTGCGTAGGATCATTAATCAAAAATTAAGTTAACAAAAGAGGTGAGTTTGCGCAGCACCTAGCACAACTTAACCATATGCATCCCACAAGGTAGATATAAAAGGATAAAAGTAGCTAGGTAAATCTTATGGCATATAAATTAAAATGCACATGCAGTAATTAAAAAGATTATTGGGTGTTGTTTATGTTATACTTGCCTTCCTCAAAATTTATTTCTTGCTGCTCAGAGGCTTCTGGAGGTTGCTCTTCGAACTCGACAGCGGATCAACGTCTACGCACGATACACGGCACCAAACAAGAATCCACATGATCGCACATGCAACCAAACAAATGGAAAAGATAAGAAATAGTACATCATAACATAAAAACAGAAGGTAAAACGTATTTAAAATTATTCTACACATTACTACGGTCACATGGGTGCGAGAATCACCGAAAACGGATTTAAAACGGTGAAGTTATAGCCATTTAAAGATGATAGGACCTATCTGTAATTATTTTTCGAAAACCCGGGTTTAAAAGATAAAAACAGGGCCTCCGTTCTCAAAGGAAAGGACTGCGGGTTGATTGACTCAAACCCGAGGGGCTTTTATGCAAAAATGGCGATGGCTGACCGGAGTTTGACTCGGTTGACCGGTATTGACCCTGCGGTTGACCGGTCACCGACGACGGTCGGCCCTTGGATCGGGATCCAACGGCTTAGAGAGGGAAGGAGAAAGGGGTGGCCGATGGCTGACCGCAGGAGATGGCGGAGTTCGCCTGGCGCGCGGCGGCGCATCGCCGGAGCGGCCTGCTCCGGCCTCTGAGAGGGGCTAGGCGCGACTAGGGTTGGCTCAGGGGAGAGAGAAGGAGACGGCGAACTCACCCAGGGGATCGGGTAAGGCGGAGGCGCGATGGAGAGAGCCGGCGGCGAGCGAGTGCGGATGGCGGCGGTGGTGATCGTGGAACGGCGTCGAGGAGCGGGTGGTGGCGTCCAAGAACCGGCGGGCGAGCTTCGGAATGACCCTGCGATGGTGGAACGGGTGTTATTTTGGCCGGAGAAGGCTCCACCGAAGTGTATTGACGCGGCGGCGGCGTTTACCGATCCGGTTTCGGTGGTGAAATTGACCGCGGCGGCGCGAGAGAGCTAGGGCAGCTTCGGTGGGGTGAAAAGAAGATGACGGCGGGGATTAGAACCCTATTATAGGGCGGCGCAGACGGAAATCGAACCGAGTTCGGCTCGGAATCGAGAAAAGGCGGCGCGGGCTTCTTCGGCTTGACCCGGAGTCGGGTCCGCGTCGGGCGGTGAGGCGGCACTGGCGAGCGGGCCACGCGTGCGGGAAAAGCGGAGGCGCGGGGCTACTGGCCAGAGGGAGGCGGCGAGCGGCGAGAGGAGGGAGCGGCCGGGCTCTGCTGGTCCACCGGCAGCTGCGCGGGACGGAGGAATAGAGCGAGGTGGGGGATGACAGGCGGGCCCCGCCTGTGAGTGGGAGAGAGGGGCGCGGGGAAACGCTGGGCCGAAGGGTGAGGGGGAGGGAGCGCGCGGCTGGGCCGGCCCAAGCCGCCATGCGGGCGGGCCGAAGGGAAACCGAGGGAGGTGGGCCGGCTGCTGGGCTGTTGGCCCGGTGGCTGGCCTCCTCTTCTCTTTTTTTTTTCCTTTTTATTTTCAGAATATAACTTTGAATAAAGAGGCAAAAGCTCTATCAATTCAAATGAATTTGAATTTTGAATCCTTAGACCATACAAGAAATAAAGCAATGCACCAGCATGAATGTACAACAAAAGTTGACCTATGATTAATTTTAATTAAATGTAGATAAAATAAATCATTAAATGCAGGCCTAGGCATATAAAATCCTAGAAAATTAAATAAACCAAATTAAATTTATTGTAAAATTCTGGAATTAAATTTAGAGTGTTACAACTACGTCATCTAACCTTGTTCATTGTTGGAGCTTTATTTGGTGGATGGATGAATGGATCTACTTGTTTCCTTTACTTCTGCTTTTTGATTGATAGGTATGAATATGGAGCCTTTTTGTATTTTTCTCTCTTTTTGCCATGCTTGACTAGCATCCTTTTCTTTTTTTTCATATTTTTGCCATGCTTGACTAGCATGCTTTTCTTTTTCTCATATTTTTGTTGGCTCCATACTCTACCTTTTTTTGATTGGAAGGAATAAAGATAAGAGTATTATTTTGGAGATATATGGATGCATACCCAGGATAGGTAAATGCATTTGTGGTGGTGGATTTTTGCTCCAACAATTCACAAGATAGAGATGATTCTATTCTAAGAGACTCAAAATTTGACAAAACTCAAAACAACTTTAAGTAGCTTAAACAAGCTGGGCTCAGATATTTCAGTGTATTTGGCTCTGTTAGGTAGTCAAAACCGATGGTGGAACTTCATTTTATTTTTTCAAAAGAATAAACCTGAGATGTTTATCTTACTAGGGACATGTGGAGAAAACTTGGTGCTTAGCCATATCATTTCTCACAACAACTTAGACAAGGTTATGCAAATGGCATCCACTAAGTACAAGATCAAGTTTTCAACTTATACACACGAGCTCGAAATTAAGCTAAGTGTAGAACGTGCATAAACAACTATGTATGAACATAATAGAGCAACTATTCATCATTTCCATATGAAAGATATATGCATCAAAGTTGGGAGTTGCTTTTATTGACACTTTGTTTTCAGATCGAGCAATAAATAGGGAAATACATAAGGACATTATTAAATGTACTTACCTTCGGTTGGACGGTCGATGTTGCTGTTCGGTCGGACGGGGTACTGCTGGTACTGGTAGGAGGGGTGATGCTGCTGGATGGGTACTGCTGCTTGGTCGGACAGGTACTGCTGTTGCACATGCAAAGAGACAGGGATAAGAGACGGGGACACCTTGCTCTGAGGGGCACAGGTGAGAGGAGGCATGCTCATAACGGTCTACCATCCCCCCAAGCTTCAATGAAGCTAGGGGTTTTGGTAGTAGTAGTTGTAAAAGTTTTGAGCATTGAGGAAGCCGGCTCCAACTTGCTCGTTCAGGTTCTGGAGCATTTCTGTGTTGGTTTGGAGCCATTGACCCATCGCTTCCGTGCGTTGGTAGATGTCACCTACCTGCTGATACAGCCTCTGATCGTACTGGCCCAAGTTCATCCCCCCATTGCGTAGTTGATGTCGGCCATGTCAGGTGTGTGGTACCGGGCGGAAGTAGAGTGAGCTAGGTCTCTACTGAGCGCACGTGACGCACTACCGCCGCCGTAGTGTTGTGTACTATGGGAAGGCTGGTAGGAACTCTCGCCACCGGTACTGGAGATGTACCAGAATGGCTCAGATGGCATGGAATCATGGACGGGTTCCTTAGAATCCTCTCCTCGGGATCTGTGGTGTAACTCCTCCGCTCGCCGTCGCTGGGCTCTGGTCATGACACTGCCGATGCTTTGGCGTGGAGCCTCCACATCTAGCTGCATGGTTAGGCTTCTAATCGTGTACATGTCGAACTGCGGTGCTGGAAGCGGCAGATCAAGACTGTGCCCGAACCATGTCATGATCATTCTCCCAGTTGTGGCGTCTCGCCTCATAAAATGTGCCTGGACAAAGTGCTGTTCCCCTGCATAGTGTGATGTGTCGTCGGGAAGGTAGTCAAGTTGGACATTCTCTAGGAGGCCCAAGTTGGCTGCTATCCTAGTGATAAAGGAAGTGATGCTTATGGGGGTGTTGGTCGCTCTCATGCCCATCCAATGGTAGACAATGTCGAGGACAGAGCATAGCGCTTCTTTTTTACTATGGCATAGAGGCACTTGTGGTCTTCGTTGGGTGCACAACGAACCTCGCCTCTCGAGAAGACGATGAGCGAGACCCAGCGAGCTAAGAGCCTCAGAGTGGGATTGTGAATTTTGGTGGTGCTGTGTTTCCCCTTCCCATACTCCCCACATATTTCCACGCAGAAAGATTTCATATCATACCCGGCCGGGTCACTCAACGAACAGTTAGAGTGGAAGCCTAGGAGGTCGGCAAACTGCCGCGGGTAGACAGAGAATTCAGTATTGAACAGGCGGAAATTTATGAACGTACCTGTTGTACACTTCTCCATGCAGAGAGTCATCAGGAATTTTTGTGTGAAAAGGACGGATCCTTCCTCTGTAATGTTAGCGGAATCCGACCAACCCACATAATCAAAAACTTTAATGAATGGGTCCAACATACCTATCTCGATGAGGAAGAAGGCGTCGAAGCACTTGGTCCTCCCAAAGACCTTGGTGGTAAGAGTTTGTAACGTCTGAGCTTCCTCATCGCCTTGGATGTTGATATCCTGCAGGTTCATTAGTCAGTGCTGCGGTTGTTGCTGAGAAGAAACTCCTTCATGTTGCTCCTGGTCCTGGCGGCTGCGTGTATCGCTGATGGACATCCTGTCGGATGCTGCTGGAATCCTGGAGCTTTCGCTTTGTGAACGAGAGCGGGAACGCTCGTCCGACGAAGACAGAAACTTCAGGTGCAGCCCTTTCCCTGTGTTGCTCAGGGCCTTCTTCGCTTTTCTGAAGAAAGAAGACATCCTGCAAAAATAGACAATAGGCTAAAAAAGGGACAAGCAGTCACAAAAGATTAGCGTTAGCGGTTAGTCGTCCAGAAGTCAGTCATCTAGAAGTTAGTCGTCCTTGCAGGGCAGAGCCTCCACAAAACGTCCAAAAGCCGAGGGTGTAGCACTTATTTTATTGGGCAGAATTTTGACTAAGTGCTGAAATTAAAACTAAGTGCCTAACTAGTGCTTAAGAGAGTGATTAAGGGGGAGAAGGGAGTTGCTCGCGCTGCTGAGCGGTGCAAGGAGCAAGGGGGTGCATGCACGTATATGTAGCCGCGCGAGGGAGCAGGCAGGCAGGTAGGGGCAGGCCGGGCGGCTTGGGGCCAAGCCGGGTGGCTCCGGTGGGTAGCCGGGCGGCTCGGGGCCAAGCCGGGTGGCTCCGGTGGGTGGCCGGGCGGCACAGGGCGAGCAGGGGCCTAAGGCTCCTAGGCCTGCTGGTCCATGGGACGTGAGCGGCGCAGGGGGCTCTGGGCGGTGTCGGTGCGAGGAGGCCGGCCGGCCTGGCAGGGAGGCCAGGCGGCTCGGGGCTCGAGTGCACCCTGGCACTTGCGTCTGGTGGAGCACGCAGAAGAGGAGCAGAGGGAGCAAGGAGGTGACCAAGGGGCCGGGCGCCATGTGCAAGGGGCCGGGCGGCACTGGCTCGGTGGCTCGGCCACTTAGCCTCATGCGCGCGCAAAGAGGGAGCAGGGGGGCGGCCGGCCTCTGGTGGGGCCGGGCGGCTTAAAAAAACATTTTTTTCGCAAATTTAGAACTAACTAAATGCAAACTTAAACAAAAATTTGATGAAATTTAAACATGCAATGGTAAAATTTAAAGTAGGTGCATGAAAGATAAGAAAAATATAACGCGGATAAATTAAATATGCAGTGGAGGATAATGCCAGTTTACCTCCTGGCGAGGGCAAGTCATACTTTTGGTGTGGTGTCAGCGCTTGATGGAGACTTAGCGGCCGTCTGTGCTGCAACTTTTGCTCGCCAAACCTTCTTGGTTGCCACAGCCTTTTGTTTCTGAGTTTTGATCTTCTTTTCTGGCTGGGCTTTTGGCGTTTGCTCTTTCTTCTGCCATTCTTGAGATGTGTTCATTGCCTTGGCGGTGACCTTTGTCTCAGGAGCTTTGCCTCCTGATTCCTTTATCGGCAGCTGGGCCAGTGAGGCACGTCTCAGTGACTCGGCTCTGCGATCGGCTTTGAGCTTGCGGGCTTCTCCATCATACAGGAGCTTTTCCATGGCTACGAGGAGGGAGTCCACCTTCGGCTTACTTGGCGAAAGCTCGATCTTCTCCCTTGGTGTTTCCCGGGGTGCCTGACACTTAAATTTGAAAGTTTTTGCCAGTCAGCACTGTTCGACCTTTGGTTTGAAGGCGGACGTTTCCCGTCTGCCATTGATGTTGAGGTGGACTTCTCCAACTCCAACATCTATGTTGGCCTCAGCGGTGCTTAGGAATGGTCGCCCAAGGATGAACGGTGTCTTCGTGTCTACCTCCATGTCTAGCACCACGAAATCCACCGGGATGATGAAGTTTCGGGTTTTCACCGGGACATCTTCGGCGATCCCGACGGGGTAGCGAATCGATTGATCCGCTAGCTGGAGGCACATAGCAGTAGGGGCAAGTGTAGCATGCGTAAGTTTATCAAAGACTACCTTTGGCATGACGCTGACGCTTGCTCCCAGATCACAGAGAGCTTGATCAAAATTCTGGGTTCCGATTGAGCATGATATGGAGGGCTTCCCAGGATCCTTCTTCTTTTTAGGCGGCTGGTTGAGTATAGCAGTGTTACACTCCTCCGTGAGATGCACAACTTCGGTCGATGGCAGCGGCTTTTTGTTGTTGAGGATGTCCTTTAGGTACTTAGCATATGTAGGCACCTGCATCGCATCTAGCAATGGGATATTGACATATAACTTCTTGATTACCTCAACGAATTTGCCGAACTGTTCGTCGACCGAGGCCTTCTTCTGCCTTTGAGGAAAAGGGAGCACTGTGCTGTCATAAAACTCATGCGGAGCTGACTTGTGTGCTTTCTTCACCGGTGGTGGTTCACGATCCACCTCATGTTCCTCCTCTGGTGCGGCCTGCTTTCCCTGTTATTTTCCTGCAGCTCTAGGATGTGGGGGGGGGGGTCTTGTGTAGACCTTCCACCCCTAGTGGTTACAGCATTTATATGTTTCTTCGGGCGTGGCTCGGGCTATCCCGGAAGCTTCTCCGAAGTAGGACTAGGTAGAGCGGCGGCAAGCTGAGCTATTTGGGTTTCTAACATTTTATTAAAGCTCAGTTGGTTCTTCATGGCACTATTCAGAGTTTCCAATTGATTTGACAAAGATTCAAGGGCTCTATCATTCGCATGGAACTTCTTACTAATGCTATCGTTCGCAGCTTTTTGATCGAAAGGATTTTTATTGAACTGCTGAGAACTGCCAGAAGACATACCTTGACTAGCGAAAGGTAAGTTGGGTCATGAGTTTCAACTTGGTTGAGGACGAGGCCCGTTGCTGAAGCCATTGTTGTTGATGAAGTTGACGTCCTCCAATCCATTTTCGGGACAGCTGTTCCCCGTGTGGCCGGTGTTCCCACAATGCTCACAAGTCATGCGAGAATCTAGTGCCTGGACCGGCACAGCTTCAGGAGCGCCCTCCAGCTTCTTTAGCAGGAGGTCCATTTTGACGGCAAGCATGTCGGAGCCGTCAATATGGTGGACTCCACGGGGCTTATTGTTCGCCTTCTCCTCTTTCCATCCTTGGTTGCTTGCCATCTTCTCGATGAGAGTGCGGGCAGTGGCAACGCTCAAGGACAAGAATGATCCTCCAGCGACTGCATCGAGGTGTTCTTGCGCGGCGATGTATTCTTATAATCTCTCCCATGCCTCCACCACGGACTCATCAGCGAGCTGCTTAAAGTTCGAGATTCGGTTCCTCAGTGACCTTGTCTTCCCTAGAGGGAAGTACTTTGCAAGAAAGGCATTGGAGCATGCCTCCCAGTTCATCAAGTTGTTGCGGTTCAGGTAGAACCACTGTTTCGCCTTCCCTATCAGAGAGAATGGGAAGAGGCGAAGCCGAACAGCATCGATGGTTGCACCCTTGATGGTGAAAGTGCTGCATATCTCCAGAAATTGCTGTAGATGGCTGTTTGCATCCTCCGACGCCAATCCGCAGAATGGGCTAGCTTGGACCATGAGGATGACACCTAGCTTGAGCTCAAATCCATCTCCAACAGTCACACTGGGTCCCATAGGGATGTTGTTGCTGGATGGGACAGAGAACTCGCGAATGGTCTTCTCAGCCATGTGTGTCGTGTCGGATATGCTTGTTGATCCAAACTCCAGTGTTGCTGGCACATGCCTCTGCCCGTGGATTGTCTCCTGACGGACTCTCCTTCTGAGCAGCGGCTTCGGATTGTTGTGAAAGTTTGCCGGTAGGTCAAAACCGGTCATACACCTCTCTGTCACCCAACAATAAAGTAGACAGAGGCAAATAAGCCCGCTAAGAAATAGTGGTATGTTATCAATTTATAAGTACCTAGATTCGAACAAATCAAACTTCTATTGCCAATTGCTTCCCTGGCAACGGCGCCAGAAAAAGATTGTTGACGTCTCTTAGCGTAACAGATTTTACTCCGCAAGCGCACGGAGATTCGCTGTAGCTTTTTCACTCAGAGTATTCCGAGTATCGTAAAAATCCACAGGGAAGCAAGGGCGAATAGGTGGAATGAAATGTCGAACTTTCAAGCAGTACTATAACTTAGATAAAACACCAGCTATTCTTACAACGGGGGTAAGATAACAAGATAGTGTATGGTGAAAAGAGTAAAACAGGGACTAAAGAAGCCTAACACTTAGGTTGCTATCTGGGAGGACAACGAGTGAGATTAAATTTCCAAACTCTACTACTTAACCGCTGCAGAGGAGTTTTTGCGGTTGAACTAAGTTAACTGGAAACAAGCTAGGATCTTGCGTTGAGCGAAATTCCGGCGCCTCGAGGGGTCAAGGGGTAGATAGTAGACCTCCGAAGGAGACCCAGCTAACGCCTACGGGCTTACTGAACGACGGGGTGAGGGACTCAAGTGTATCGAGTCTGGTCTTTCGTCCTGGCTGTGATGAGCGCTTGTCAACACCGAAGACTTGCTAAAGGATGAGCGAGCACCTCCTAAGTGTGACATGGAGGAGAAGCACTCTCAAGTGGACTGAGAGGCGGTGCCAGAGTGGACTTGGCGTGATAAAAGCCCTGCCGAATGGACTGCCAGGTGGCTTGGGTGGAGGCCCAAGTTAGGCTCGGCCCACAAGGGCGACCGTGGGTGCGGGACGGTGTCGTGAGCCGTAAAATCACTCAAGTGGAGGCCCAACAATCATTTTCTGGTTCCACCGTCAAAACCAGGGGCTGGTTGCCGGTATCCCAAAACTGGTAGTTATCCAAAGGGATGAGCTACTGACCACGTGGAGGACATCGGGAGATTACTTCGAGCCAAAGAAGATCAAGGACTCCATCGTGGCCGTTCATCTGAGTTTCCTGTGTCTTTTCTAGCCTCTACAGGCATTTTAGTGTAATTGCGTCTGTATCTTAGGGGCTGCAAACAGCCTAGGATGAGTCTTGTAGTATAAATAAGGGAGGTGGCTGTCTCATCTCCCTCTCTTGGCTGGTTAGAAGGTGCTTAGGGCTTAGGAACCCTAGGTTTTGTTCATCCAAGCAAGGGCAAACAAATTTAGTGAGTTTAGAGAGATCTAGGCTCCACCAAAGTGGGTAGGAAGTAGGGTGGCAGCTTGGAGAACGAGTTCCATGGTGTAATCTGGATCTAAGACCTTGTTAAGGCATTCAATAGATGGAATTCGTGGCTCTTTTGTGTGTGCTTCCCTCTCTCCCTTCTTGATTGGTTTTTGATCTTCGTTTTCTTGCCTTTTGGTGTGTTTGGCTTTGGGCAAGAGCAAGATCGTTCTATTGCCGGTGTTTTGGACTGCTAGGACGTGGTTGTGATTGTGGTTGTGTTGCCCAATCTTTGAATCCACAAGTAGCTCCTCCTCTTTCGTTCTTGGCAAGTGGACTTCACTTCGGGGGCAAGTCAAATCCGTGGAGAAAAACTTAAGCCTAGGGATTAATCTATTGAGAAGAGCATCTCCATGGATTAGACAAAGTCCTTGCAAAGTTTGGTGAAGTTTGGAGTCCATTTGACCGAGATTTGGATCGATTTTGAGAATTCTCGGGCTGTTTTCTCACCTCGGTCTGCCTTGTTTCATACAACCGGACTGTCCGGTGGGTAGGCACCGGACTGTCCGGTGGCCTAGGGTTTAGTCTGGGCGGAGACTATGAGGCTCGGTCTCTCAGGCTTTTAGCAGCCACCGGAGTGACCGGCGGTGAGCCACCGGACTGTCCGGCGGTGGTGCTAGAGGGTTAAGCCCTCAGCCTATTTCGTCCGGTGGGTGGCACCGGACTGTTCGACGGTTTGGTGTCGGATTGTCCGGTGGTGCACCAGACTGTCCGGTGTGTTGGACTTGAGGGTCAAGCCCTCAGTCTTTACCGTCCGGTGGGTGGCACCGGACTGTCCAACGCTTAGGCACCGGACTGTCCAGTGGTACCGTCGAACTGTCCGGTGCATTAGCATCAGATTGTCCGGTGGCTCCTACTCCCGGCGGTTCTAGGCTCGTTTTGCGTCGTTTTCTCTCGGCGTTTGAGCGAGTGCTGTGTAGTGCTTCCGTAGTGCTTTCCTCGATATGTCTTAGGGTTGGTAGCTTGTCCTAGCTACGTGATCCTACACGGGTGAGAAGAGAGGGTTTTGGGGGTCATAGGTTTTTAGGTGTCGACCTATTCACCCCTCTCTAGGTCGCTCTTTCGGTCCTCATGGGGTGGAATACTGAGACCTCTAGAGCTGTCACATAGAGAGGCTACCAATCAGATCTGCGTAGGTAAGATGGCACGCTATAGTAGTGTTCATGTGAGAACTTGAACACTAAAGCTCTTCCTTAATCAGAGGGTGAGAACTAACTTAATCTTAGATTAAAAGTCTAAGACAAGCTTATAGCACCGGCAAGTCTAACAAGATTCAGATAACTTAAGAACAACACAAACCTATGCCTTGGATGTAGTGTGCAACAAAGGTACACCGCACTAGGAAAGCGTTAAGAAGTAAAGTAAAGTATAACAGAAGATAGAACAATGAAATATATTATACTGAAGTAACAAGAGTACAAAGATAGAAAGATACAAGAGCTTTACCAAGACTCGAAGAAGACTCCAGAATCCCTGAGGTAAAAGCTCAGACTCAATTCTAACTCCCAGGACTAACCTAGTGCTACTAGACTAAACGATAGTATGAGCTACTCAAATTCCATACTTCACAAATGAGAGCTCGGGGGTATTTGTAGTCACCAAGTGAGTGGGAGTACTTATAGGGTCGGTATGGCGGTTAAGGGGACAGGTGGCAGGTCGGGGGGCCTGGTAGGAGGTCGGGTGGCCCCACCTCAGGCCGGGCGGCCTGGCGAACCGTCGGATCCACCGACATTCTTCATCTTGCGGTCCATCTTGACTCCCCAATCGGTTGCATGGTGGTTAAGGCGGTTATCCTTATGTTCCCGAACCATGGGATCTCACTTGTGTTTCTTCCTTAGCTGCAGGATTGAAGTGCCGAGGATCGCTGACTTCACCAATCCAAGTGTTGGATCGGTGATGTGGCAAGCCTTTCGGTACTTGACGTGTTGGTTTCGGCATTTGGACTTCACAGCTGTGTTGACACGTCATTGTTGTGCATGCAGGTCGAAGATGGAGTGATTTGGCCACTTTGCCAGGTCGGGCGTCCTGGGGTGGTGCCGGGCGGCCTGGCCCACTTGTCAGGCACCTCCTGACTTAGCCATATTTTGCCTGTTTTCAGCTGATCTTTCACCTACAATCAAATATTCAACACAACTTGTGGAACTATGTTAGTAGCAAGGGTTATCCTATACTTTGATGTATTTTCCTCCATGTTTGTGGTTAGTTGATGGTCATTGGTAGTGCAATAATGACCGTCAATAGTCACTCCACACCTTAGTGTGTCTCCTTGAAGAACGGCAAGTGAAGAGTATGGGCCAGAGGTAAGAGACACCATTAAGGCAGCGAAAATTAAACTTATCCAAATGCCCTGCCTTCTTAAGCACAAAGTACCAGCAGCTAAATGCTCGCAAATGCTTGACGCTGGGTTGCCTACCAAACTGAAGTTTATATGAGGTCTTTCCTAAGAAAGCTCGCAAAAGAATCCGGTTAGCAATGTAACAGGCCATATTCACTGCCTCGATCCAAAAGTGCCTAGGTGTCACGTGCTCATCGAGCATCATCCGTTCCATCTCAATGAGTGTGCAGTTCTTGCGTTCCACAGCACCGTTCTGCGGTGAGGTATAAGGAGAAGAGAGCAGGTGCTCAAGACCAAGGTTACGACAACAATTTTAAAAATGAGAGTTTCTGAATTCTCTACCTTTATCAGTGTGGATTGCCCTTGTGGCCCTCTACCTCGTTCTTCAACTTCAAGACTAGATCTCGAACAAAGCCGAAAGCCTCATCTTTAAACTCCATGAAAAACACCCATGAGAAGTGAGAAAAGTCATCCACTATAATAAGCACATACCACTTCCCACCGACCGATTGTACCCGAGTAGGACCTGTAGTGTCCATATAGAGAAGCTCTCTTGGGTAAGAGGTTATAACTTGATTGACAGGAGCATAGGAAGTGACAACCGTCTTGCCACGATGACACATGTAGCACACTAAGTCCTTCTCCACTTTCAATTTGGACAATCCTCAGATTAGGCCCATTGAACTCAACCTAGCAAGTAGATCAAAGCTAACATGACAAGCCTCCTATTCTACCTCCATATATCAACAGAGGGACTACCAACCAAGCACCGAGGAGGACTAGAAATAGATGCAAGGTCAACCTTAAAAACCTGCCCATAGGGCAAAAGCCGACAAACAAGATTTTCCTTAGCATCAAGAACACAAGAAGCACCCTTCTTAAAATGAACCTCAAACCCTTCCTTGAAAAGTTGTGAGACAGAAACCAAATTGAACCCTAGACTCCTCACAAAAGCAATTTCTCTCAGGTAAAGCTTAGTAGAGAGCGAAACAGAACCAACACCCAACACTTTACCTTTACCGTTGTCCTCGAATGTGATGTACTCCTTGGTGCTCACAGGGTTGAGGCAGGAGAACCATCTGCGTTGGTGTGTCATGTGCCTAGAGCATCCGGATTTCATGATCCATACATCCTACAGACCACAATCCTGCAAAGTCAAGTAAAGTGAGGGTGAGCAAACAGTCTGGCACTAGGGTTAGTACCAAAACTGTTGTACCAGTGCCGAGCCATCTGCTCAAAGGTAGGGTAAGCATGATCAAAGTACTCGTCATCACGACCCAAGTAACCACCACTTCGAAAGCGTGGCCTCTAACTCTTTCCCAAAGCCTTAGTCGCGAGGTCCATAGTCATAGTGAAAACGGCTAGGAGCTCGGCCAGTAAAGCGTCTCTCACTACCAAGAGCACGGGCCAGGAAGCCGCCTCCTCTCTCACCACCAGCAAAGCGGTATTTCATCTTACCGCGATGGGGAAGATCTTGCCTACCACCCTGGTAGAACTAATCCTGGTTCCCCTAGGCTCTCTCCTGCCGCTCAATCCACTTTCTCCTAAAGCAAAACTCCTATAGGTGGCCATTTTGTTGGCAAAATTCACAGTGGTAGACAGGTCTCCTGAGTAAAAGGTAGGCTGAGCATTAGGCTTAGGTGGTGTAGCCTTGGTGCAATAGGCTGCTGGACTTGCTTCTTGCCTGAAGGCTTAAGCACTTCCTATACTATCTTATCCAGCTTAGCCTGTGAAGGCTTGGGTGTCCAGTACTGCTTCTTTGGGGCAGTTTTGGGTGTATCATGGAAAACCCCATCAATAGTAGGCTCGGGAGAGGCAGTCTAAAGCTTGGTTGGGGCTCTCTTCTCACCCGAGGTACTGCACTCTCCAAACCCAACTCTACTCATGTCACCCTCATGCCACTTGGTGCTCTCAATGATCATTCTCAGCTAGGGCTCCCTAGCATACACTCAACTCAGCACCTTTCTCAAGCAGTTGTTCTCACCTTCTAAAATCAGCTTATCCTCCCATAAACCCTCTATAACCACAGTTTGAGCAACACAAAACTCACAGTCTAAAGAGGGAATAGAAGGAGCTAGCTTCTCAAGCTTCCTAATAATGGTGGTATCCTTATCCACCAGCTGCATCCTTAAGATTAGACAGTTCTCACATGATTCAGAAGGGGCTAACAGCACTTTAAAATCAGCCCTCAACTGCTCTAGCTCAGCACTTAAGGTAGGACAGACCATACAAGCACCCAGAAGTGCCGGTCTAGCCCTAATCTCTTCCAACTCCACCTTCACCTAGTTCAGCTCTTTGAGCTGCCCCGCATACTTCACATTCAGCTTGGCTATATCAACAGTTAGGTGGGGACAAGACTTACACTCAGACTATCCACTCAAAGTAGGTTCATCTAGTTTAGACTAGAGGTTGCCTATTTCTACCTTCAACCTATCCATCTGCTCTACCTGTTGAGCATATTTGTTCTTCTGCTCACTCAGATTTATCATCAATGACTCGCAGATAGGGCACCCAATCTCACTAGGCTGGGCTTGCACACTCTTCAACCTCTCATTCTCATCCAAAACATTAGCAAGCTTGGCTTTCAACTTCTGCGGCTTCTTGGCTGCCTTCTCCAGCATCTTATCCTAGGCCTTAAGTACTCAACTGTTCTCCTCTAGCATCTCAAAAATTTTAGCTTGTTTAGGAGTTACCTCATCATTAGAGGAAGAGTCGTTGTCATTGCCCTTGTCCTCAAGCGCGATGGAGTAGACCGAGCTCCTCTTGTTCTTGTTCTTGTTCTTGTGCTTGCACTTGGACTTGATGGAGATGAAGCACATACCAGCTGGACCGCCTTATTCTTTCCCTTTGCCTCTCTTGTGCATGATCTTATCGTCACTTGAGCTCGATGAGAATGAAGAGGAAGAAGACAATCCACTGTCGAGTACACTCATCTCGGCAAAGAAGGCTTTGTCCTGCTTGCGGTTGTCCTTCTGGTAGCTCTTGCAAACGTTCCTAAAGCTTTTCATCTTCTTACCGGAGCGGTACTTCTGGAGTGGTGCTTGCCGGAGTTGTGCTTGTTAGAGTCGTACTTGTTGGAGTCGCGGGAGTAATTCTTGCCCTTCTTGTAGCAGTCGTTGTTCTTGTTAGGATATTCGGTGATGAAGTGGCTGACATCTCCGCACTCAAAGCATTTGGGCCTTTCGCCCCTCTTCTTGCTCATCCGGTTGTCATAGGCGTGCTGAAAGTGACTAAACACCAAGCAGAGCTCGTCATCGCCAAGTGATGCCAACTGCTCCTCTGTCATAGATATCAAAGCAGAAAATGAGAAGTTGTGAAGCGGGGGATTAGCAACAGCCTCTATAGAGGGAGTAGCAAGGCTGTGTCTTAGCTTGCTTAAGGTGTGGTGGTGTAGTCTTAGGTGGTGCAAGCTATTGGATTCTCTCTTTCCCTGAAGGCTTAAGTACTTTTTCTACAATCTTGTCCAGTTTTGCCTATGAGGGCTTGGGTGTCCGGTATTGCTTTTTTGGGCAGTCTTAGTTGACTCATGGAAAACCCCACCAATAGTAGGCTAGAGAGAGATAGTCTCAAGCTTAACAGGGGCACTCTTCTTCTCACCGAGGTACTACTCTCTCTCTTTCCAAACCAACTGCCATTCATGTCACCCTCACACCGCTTGGTGCTCTCTATGATCATTCTCAATTGAGTTGCCTCGTATACACCTAACTCAGCACATCTCTCAAATGGTTGTTCTCATCCTCTAAATCTAGCTTGTCCCCCTTAGGCCCTCTATCATAACAGTTTGAGCAACACAAAACTCATAGTGTAAAGAGGATCCTAGGACAGCTGACTTCTCAATCTTCCTAATGGAAGTATCCTTGTCCACTAGTTGCATTCTCAAGGTTAGACAGTTCTCACATGAGTCAGGGGGGCTGAAAACACTTCAAAATCAGCCCTCAACTGCTCCAGCTCAGCTCTCAAGGTAGGGCAGACCATACAAGCATCCAAAAGTATTGGTCTAGCCCTAAGCTCTTCCAACTCCTAGAGCTGCCCTTCAGACTTCACTCTCAACTCAGCTAAATCACTAGATAGTTCGGTGCTAGACTCACACTCAAGCTCTCCACTCATAATAGGCTCATCCAGTTTTGACTGGAGCTTGCCTAACTCAACTCACAACCTATCCATCTCTTCTACCTGATGAGCATACTTGCTCTTCTGCTCACTCAGATCATCATCAAGGACTCAAAGGTAGGATACTCAAGGTCACTAGGCTCGGCTCACACAATTCTCAACCTCTCATTCTCAGCAAGGGCATCAGCAAGCTTGACTTTTAGCTTATGTAGCTTCTTTCCTGCCTTCTCTAGCATTATATCCTAGGCTTTCAATGCTCTACTATTCTCCTCTAACATCTAAATAATCTCAGCTTGCTCAGGAGTTACCTTGTCATCAGAGGAAGAGTCGCTGTCGTTGCCCTTGTCATCCTTGTCCTCGAGCGCCATGGAGCAGACAAATCTCCTTTTTATCTTGTTCTTACGCTTGGACTTGATGGAGATGAAGAAGAGGCTAGCTGAACCACCTTGTTCTCTCCTCTTGCCTCTCTTAGTGATGATCTCCTTGTCGCTTGAGCTTGATGAGAACGAAGAGGAAGAGGACAATCAATTGTCAAGTCCACCAAGCTTGGCGAAGAAATTATTTTTCCACTTGCGGTTGTGCTTCTGGTAGCTCTTGAAAGCCTTCCAAAAGCTCTTCATCTTCTTGCCAAAATGACCCTTATTGCAGCAGTTGTTGTTCTTGTTAAGGCACTCGGCGATGAAATGACTGACCTCTCCACAATCAAAGCACTTGGGCCTTTCATTCCTCTTCTTGCTCATGCGGTTGTCATAGGCACTCCGAAAGCGACTAACAGACACCAAGCAGAGCTCTTCATCCCCAAGTGATGCCAACTGCTCCCTTGTCATAGACACCAAAGTAGAAAATGAGAAGTTATGAAGCAAGGGGTTAGTAACAGCCTCTTTGGAGAGATTAGCCAAGGCCAGGCTCTTGGAGCTAGTTCTGTTGAGAACATTTCTTAACTTGTAATCTATGTCTGTGACCTTGACCTTGCTATATAAAGCCTCCACTCCAATGGTGTCATAACATGCTGACTCGATGATGAAATTCGCCTTGATCTCCCATACTTTTCTATTCAAAGCATACAATAACTTAACGGCCTACTAATGATCGGTGTATGCGAGCTCAGTGGGAGCAGAGTTGACACACAACTTGTTGATGATCGATTGAAAACAAGCAAAGAAGTCACCAATAGACTCTCCTAGCTTCTGGGTGAAATTTTCATATTGACATCAGTAAGTCTCCACAAACATAGCCACTGTTATCCTAAATGCTAGATGTAGTTAGACGGCCACCTTCATGACTAGCGATTAATCTTGACTAATCATCATCTAATCAGTGTAATCGTGCATTCATATCGTCTAGACGCTAGACTTAAGGCCTCTAACTAGCGTCTAGTTGCGCCTAGTCGATCGCCTAGGCGCATTTCGGTGAACAATGAACCTAGCCTTAATTCTCTCCGTTCCCTCATGGTGTGCGCTAAGTAGGGACCAAATCTCACGAGCACATATCATGCTGAGCAATGAGCGCCGGAGTAGTATGCTAGGCAACGGGAAGCACCCTAGAAGTCATACTCTGAGTAGCATCCCATATGTCCTGACTTTGACTAATCAGAAAAGCTCTCATCCTACCCTTCCAGTAGGTGTAGCCATTAGAGCTGAGGACTGCAATCTTCCCAGAGTGTGTCATAGTCGCTACTGATCTCGTAACCGGTAAAGGTATGGGAAACCTAACCAGCTCAGATACCAATTGTAGGATCGAAGACTGTGACATGAGGGGAGTGAATAGGAGCACTTTAAAACTCAAAGTCAATCCCCATCACAACTTGCATGGAAAACTCACGTACTTGGCACTGTCCACTGAACTGATACGTACCAGGTACAAAGCAAAAGCACTCGCTCAAATGCCTAAAGAAACAGATGTAGAATGAGCCAAAACACACAGCTGGCAGAGAGCACCGCACGGTCGGATGGTCTACCTTCGGACTGTCCGACGGTCTACCATCGGATGGTCCAATGGTCCATCAGACTAGCTGGGCTGAGGGTGCACTTGGACAACTCAATCACCACTGGACGGTCCAATAATCTGACCATAGCACAGTCTAATGCTGGTGAAAACCCTAGGGTGGATGAGCCTCGGTTTCTCTGCCAGTCACTACACACGCACCAAACTTGTCCAATGGTTCACCGTCAGATGGTCTAATGGTGTTGAAAATAGCCCAAGCAATGGAAATTAGCCTGCAAATCCACCAAGAACCGATCCAATCCTACCCAAATGAACTCCAAACTTCACCAAACTTTCAAGGACCTTGTCTAAGCCATGAAAATGCTTCTAAGCCATGAAAATGCTTTACCCAACAAATCAAGGCCTAAGCCTAAAAAATCTTCACAGATCCACTTGTCCTCGAAGGAAGTTCACAAGGCAAGAACGAAAGAATAGGGGCTGCTTGTGATTCAAAGGATTTGGTGAGAAAAACCACAATCCAGTCATGTCCTAGCAGTCCAAAACACCGGCAAAAGAAGGATCCAAACTTGGCTCAACCACAAACACCCAAAAGTCAAGGATTGAATCCAAGAATGAAAGGGAAAGGGAAGGAGAAGCACACACAAGGTACTGCACGAAAATCAGTTGGATTACTACCCAAAAGGGTCTCAAAGATCCACAAGATTATATGGATTTCGTGCCCAAGCAACCTCCCTACCCCTACCCTCTCTCAATAGAGCGTGTTCTCACCAAAACTCTCCAAACTTGAAGCTCTTAGCCTAGAGATGAAATTCCTACACTAAGCAAACCCTAACACAAGCCATATGCAAGGTTTAAATGACCAGCCCTTAGCCTATTTATACCCTGGAGTTGTTTTAGCAGTTTCACAAATAGACCCTTACACTACCAACATTCTTAGGGGTCTAAACAGAAAATGACTCAAAATATAAAGGACAGACGACCACGATGGACTCTTCATCTTCTTCTCTTCCACGCATTCTTCCAATGCCGTCGCATGACCAGTAGTCCAATCCGCCTTTGCTCCCCCAGTTTTGAAGTCAGACGCCGGGAAACTTTAGAAGTCTCTACTTGGGCCCACTCCTTCTATCTTTGCGAACTTTAGGCCCAGCTCGCCAAGTCTTGGACTCGGGTAATTTGCACTTTGAGTGGCGGTTTTAAGCCAAAGCCGCCAAAGCCTCCCTCTCACGTCTTCATGCCACGCACTTGGATTGGAGCACCACTATCACTCTCGGCTTCTCCTGTCCATCGAAGATCTTACACAGCCGTCGATCTTCGCTCCTCCGTGTACCGAGGTCCTGTAACTGACAGACGCTGAGTCTTGCGTCTAGTCCTTCGGAGGTTTTTGCCTAAGTACATCGAGGTCTTCAACATCTTCTACCTCCAGTCCATTAGAGGGCCTCCTGTTCATCGGAGGAATTGTAGTAGTTGACAATCACTCATCACACCAGGAGAGCATTGAGGCTGGTCCATTGGCTCTCAAAATAAATGAGGTGGATGGTAGAAAAGGACCGCCACCAACTCTAAGGGCTAGCAAAACTGACGTGTGTCATCTTAGAACCACACCAACTTAACTGCATGAGTCCACCATATAACCGCGCTACTAAATTGATCTATAAAGATGATTGAATCGTCATACCCATGCACATAGATATAAATGGAAAGAAACCTCGTAGCAACAAAGCAAAATATGATATATTGAGTTTCAAACTAGATCTAAATATGCTGATAACTAGCAAACCTTGCCAATAAAAACGCTTCACTACAAGTTCTACCATGTATTAAGCAAACACTATGTTGCCCTAATAGAGCTAGAAGAATCTATTAGGGCGGTGTGGCGATGCCTAGAGAAAACCCTACAACAAGAGTGGCGATGCACGGAGAGTTGTTCAAATTGTAGATGATTATTCTTCATGGTACATGATATGTACATATTTACATCCATATAGGCTTGCTACTAAAAGAAACTATCCGGCCTCGAAACAATTAGAAACAATTCAATACAAAACCAAACGTTTCCGGCGACCAAAAACCTAAAGCTCATCTCCTTTCATCAATTGAACCCCTGCTATGCCAATCTTTCCTTACGGTCCATAAGTGTGATACTCCGTATCTTAAATACCAATTAAGTGCATTAATCATGTCATCATTTGCATAATTAGAATTTTTGAAGTCAAGGATTTAACTTTAATTGAATCAAAATATTACAAACTCTCTCAAAATTTTATTTTATTCAAGGACAAAAGTGCATGGTTATAGTATGAATTACACATTTTCACTCTTGTATTTGGACCTTGGGGGTAAAACTTATTGATTGAGGGGTTAAAAATGTAATTTATAATATAGGATAAAAAAAGGAAAACAGGGTGAAATCGGTGGCCCAAGCCGCTGCGGCCCACCCCGGCTTCCCGGCCTGCGGGCGCCACGCGCCGTGCATGGGCTGCCCAGCCGAAGCCGTGGGCTGGCGTTGGCCTTGCGCTTGGCCACCATCTGGGCCCAGCCCATGGAGCTGCCACCCTAGCCTGTCATCTTCCTCCAGGACGGGGAGAGGCAGCCACCGCCGCCGCCGTCCTCATCCGTCGCGGCGTGCATGTCGTGCACATGCGCGAGCGCACGCCACGCGTCTCTGGCATTGGCCGAGCCGGCTGGCTAGGCCGAAAGGCCAGCTGGGCCGGGCCCCTCAGGCCAAAAGAGAAGGAGGGAGAGGGGGGAGACAGGCCACCGGCCTGGTTTGGTCCAAAAAAGAAAAAAAGGAGTGGGCCGGTTGGGTCTCCTGACTGGGTGTTGACGCGGCTTATGTACGAATATTTTGTATCATTTTACATAGTTTTTCATTGATTTTAAGCGTCAACTATGTCTTTTACTAACATTTATCACCGATTATTGTGGATTTTGCAACATTGTCTTGGAAATATTCTATATTTGATTTTTACAGGTTTTTGGCCTATTTTTTGCGAAATTCACAATGATCTACGTCGAGTAAGAAAGGACCTCTAAATCGACATTCAATGAAGATGATGATCAAGGAAGGCGTGGTTGACTCATACTCCCCTCTGTGTTAATCATGGTTTCCTAATTAGAAGTTTCAAGAAGATGTCAAGAGCTACTAGGAACTGGAGATAATTATTCAATAAAATCATCAAATATGCCAAAAACTAAAAGACTTCATCATATCTCGGCCCATATCAAAGATTTCAGAAGCCCAAGAGTCCAAGAGGCCCCGTACAAGTATTTCTTAGGCGACAAGCAACGTCTCCGCAAAAGATGGAAACAACCGGGCGAAGGAAAAGGTCGGGTCGGCTGACCCTACCCCCCTGAGTCGGCCGACCGCCCCCTCCAGACGCCGTCTGGTGTTCCCCTTTCTACCACGCCTCTTCCAGAAGATTCTAAGAAGATAAGGACTACTTGGGTGCGAGAGAATTAAAGATAAGGAAGATTTATCAAGAGTCCAATCCAACCTCCAATTAAATCTCGAGATATTCTCGGATTTCAGGACAGCAGCACCTTGCGGGCCTAATTCGGAGACATAAACGACGTTAAATGGAGAAAGTTGGAATACCAAAGTTGTAGATCTCGTCGAACTCTACAATTTAGAGTCCGAGTTTGCCTTATTTGGACTCCGAATGATAGAGATATGGTCGAAATACGAAAGGTGTAGAAAACAGAAAAGTCCTATTTTAGGGGAAACAAGAGTCCTACTCCAACTCCAAGCAATGGGGAGGTGGGGGCACCCCCAAAGCACCTCTGGGGTATAAATACAAAACCCCATGAGACCCTCAAAGCCATCCAATTCATCAAGGCGACGCGATGTAGAGGGACTACAACTAGATGAGAGTAGAGGATCGAGTTTCTAGTCTAGTATTAGAGTTTTTCTAGTTCCTAGAGGTGATTAGAGCCCTTGCATGGTGCTCTAATTACCTAGCTCCAAAGGTCTAATTGTATCATCAAGGGAAGGTATGATCATGGTTGTAAGTATGATACAATTTATTAATGAAGCATTGTTTTTGTCTTATTATCATGTTCTTGTTTTAATTATGCTTGTTCTAACTCTAATTAGCTTTAGATCTAGATGCTTGTTGATTAGAGCATGTCTTTATGGGTTATATTCTTCTAACGTTCTTGCTTGATTTAATTATGCCATGAAGTTTATGCTTGATCATGCCTGTCTACCTTGAGCTGCTAGTTATCTCGTTGCTTCTATCTATTTGTGGTGCCCATATCATGCATATCTTGGATCCAATTAGAGCTTGATTAGACTCTAGTTAATATCCCTTAATTGGTGTTCTAGTTCTGTTCTAATTGCTTATCTTATAATATTAATATAGTTTAGACGTAGACTAGATATAGTTTAGGGTTAGTTTAGAAGTAGATTAGATACCTTTTGTATCCTTAGTTTACCATAAACTCTTGTTAATTAGTTCTCAATTAGTTCATTTTCTAGATTGACAAAACTCATAATACTCATCCTAGAGAAAAGCTACAAATGATACTGTCGCGCGCAGTATAAGATTTGCCGTGCTTAAGTGCTGTCAACAAGTTTTTCTGGCGCCGTTGCCGGGAAACTAGTTAATCGAGTCCTAATTAACTTGAGTTTATGTATCTGTTTAATTTTATTTTTTACTACTAGTTTTAATAGTTAGTTTGTGTTTGCTAATTGTGTGCTAATTAGTTTCTCTAATTGTGTTCTTGTGTTCGTCATTCGTTCTTACGTTAATTCATAGTTTAGTCTAATCTAGCAAAGTACTTTGCTATCATTAGATTTTTGTTTTTTTCTTAATATAGCTTTTAATCTTTTATTTTGTGTTTTTATTTTATTTTAGTTTATTCTATTTTATTGACTTTCTTGCATTTAATTTCATAATTAGATAGTTTTGTTTAGAATAAGTTTAGCTCTTCTATTAGTTTAATGTTTTATAAACTTTTTTGGAATACAGTTTCTCTTTGTATATATTGCTTTGACTAACATTACAGAAAAATGGGCTTTGGTCCAATAAAAAAAGGAATATTAGGCTTGGAACTCTTTAATAGCAGGTGCTAACACTGTTAGTGGCCAATGATCTGTTATTGAGTTTTGATGGTGATAAAGGTAAGTCTGCTGTGCCAATTAATTTTTAAAACTAATGTTCTTTGGAGCTTATTTGTTCTAAGCTACAGATAATAGAAGTAAAGATAATTAGCTGACAAGGTTTTAAAAGCTAAGGATTGCTTGAGTACAAGGAAGATGAAGACACTGGAGGTTTATCTCAATACCAATCCAAGCTCCAATCAAATCTCGAGCTACTCTCGAAATTCAGGACAACAACACTTTGTGGAGCCAATTCGAAGATATTAACTACGTCAAATGAAGAAAGTCCGAATACCAACTTGTAGATCTTTTCGAGCTCTACGAGGTAGAGTCTGAATTTGCATTATTTGATCTTCATATGAGGAATTTATGGTTGAAATACTAAAGGGGTAGAACAAGGGAAGCTGAATTTCGGAAAAGACAAGAAGTATTTGTCTCCAACACTTGATGGTGCATGCAATCATGGCATTCCAAGGAAGAAGATGAAGCCACCATGAAGTCAAGATTTGAACTTCACTTCTTCAAGATTAAGGTAATTCTTGTTTTAATCATAAATATAATTAAAGTTTATCTATGTTTGATTAGAGATGTTTCATAATGATCATTAAAATATTGTTTGGTTGATTGTTATCCTCCTAGCTTTTCTTGTGTTTTGTTTTTGGCTTTGTTCCCTTAATCCATACCTTGAGAATCATTTAGACTAGCTTCTTATTTATACATGACCTTTGATTCATATCTTTGCAATGCTTCATCTCTACATGTGACCCGGTCTGTTGTTTAAACCACATGTCTTTCAGTAGATCCTTTTACTTTTAGTTGATTGAATCTACTTATGCTTAGCGATAGTTAAGGTTTGCTAGTTCGTTGATTCTCAAGTTTAAGGTTAGATATAAATAAAAAAACTAAGAGTCAAGGTTTGTGCAAAAGTAGAAGGGGACCGACCACTAACCCTCCCCTTGAGTGGTTCGGTCCAGGTTTAATTTTTGTGCAAATTGCTTTGAAATTTTTTAAAACATGAACATGTGCATGTTTATCATGACTTATTATTTGTGCACAATATTATCTTTGAAATTTTAAAATTTCAAAACGTTTGGTCTCTTTACAAAAAGAACACTTGTTAGATATTTATCTAAGCCTAATTTTATTTTATTTTTTTCGAAATCATCTCTCTAATTTGACCAAAATTGTTAGGAACCCATTGTTTTGTTTATGTCTTGTTTGATTTTATGAATCATATTCATCTATGAAATATATATGACTTAGTGTTTTGCTATGTGATTTCAATTTAATTTATAGTTGTCTTTGATTCATAAATCAAATATTTGTATAAACTCCAGTCAACCATGTGACTCTACTTTTTCTAATCATTGCCATGATACTTTTATATTATATATATGTGTATGCACTATGAGCTAACCATGTAGAGAAAGTCACGCTTCATTTAAAACAATGAGACCAATGTGTTAAAGAGTACAAGACAAATTCATGATGATTGATACAAGGATTTGCCAAGATTTGAAGACATAATCAGAATTTGCAAAAGTTTGATTGAGTTTCAAGTTGAAGAGTGAGTGGACAGAATGGAGGAGAAATTGAAGACAAGAATCAAGCCCATTAAGCTTCAAGATCAACAATGCTGGACTCAGACAATTTCCATTAAGATTCAAGTCCAAAAGGTTGAAGATTGTCAATATTGGGAAAGCTGAAAATAGGAAGCTGAAGGTGTCACCAATATGGAGCTCGACCTCAGAATGCAAAGACAGAATATTTTCTTATATTTGGAAAGCCATGAAGTTCTCTTTCCAACTCAACAAGAATCACTCAATTTGGAGATTTCTACAAGGAGCAATGTGCAAATCATTGAAGGCTGCGCGAGCTGAATGGAAGTCTGGACAGAACGCAGTGCTTGAGTAAAACGGGCATAACTCCTTCTTACGGAATCAGATTTTGACGCATAAGTACTTCTTGGAAAGATAATCTCAGAGGCTATTCAATAGATCTATTATTTGAGGTATGTTCTGTTCGAATTCAATGAGTTATTCCATGAAGAAGGAGGTGCCAGCAACAATGGCGATGTCTAATTGAGGAAGATGATGGCAACAACAATGAAGAAGGCTTGGGCAGTGTTTCCATGAGTTTTTCATGATCAAGTTCAGTTGCAAGGAGTTTCAAAGACATTGGCACATGAACACACAAGCCAGAGGATAGTGCACACAAGTGATGCTATGATCAAGACACGATGAATCTGCACAATCAAGTTATCAAGCTGCATAGACACTTCGGATTCTTATTCCAAGGACCATGGCTTTACTTCAATGAAGGTAAGTAAGAAGTCTAGCTTTATGACTTTAAATTAAGTGCTTTTCGGAAGACAACCCGTTTAATTATTTGCTTTTTAGTGTTAAGATTCTTAGAGTCTTTTAATAGAGAAATGGGAAGCATGACACCACCCTTTGAATCTCTAGCTTGTGGTTAGTTAACTTAATCTAGATAATCATCATCACATTACTTCATGTTATGTTTTCTACCTTGCATTTGCATTATCATTTGTTTCTCCACACTTGTTTAATTGGTTAAGAAATTTTCATAAACTTCATGATGGATGCTTCATAATTATGTTAAAACTAAGTGCAGAGTTTTTTTTGTTGTTAAAGTGTAAACATGATGTTTAGATTTAATTTGAGACCATCATCATTAGGTTCAATTGAAAGTTTTTTGCTAATCATGTTTCTCGTGGATAAGGTTTCCATCTTTATTATGTAACGTGTTTTTCCGCTTTTCATGTTACTAATTCCATGCATAAACCATCTTTTTGAATTTTAATTAGAATTGCATTTTTGTATTATAATTGGCTTGATTGTTTAATTAACTTTATGATGTGTGCTTTCATATTTATGATAACAATACTATAGAATGTTATAACTTAGCAATTTTATGTAAGCATGGTGCTTAGATTAGATTGTTGATCATCATGATGAAGTTAATTAACCTTGCTAGTTTTTCATAATTTAATTTGATTAGTTTATAAGCTTTGCAATGTATTTTGTTTTTCTTGTGCTTTTTAACAGTTAATGACCTTGATAAAACAGGATGTTTTAATCTTGGTTATTTAATTTTTTTTATGGCTATAGAGAGACTTAGCTATCATGATGTAAACATGGTGTTTAGAACTTGATCTAATCATTGTCTTTGTTTATACGCTTATCTCTTGCATAATTATACTCTTGCATACGCTAATTAAGTTTTTGTTTTTTCTTTTATTAAGATTAATTATGCCTCAAGTTTAAAATCAATGAGATATTATTAGATTATGGTAAATTATTTCTACCCTTGATCGTTACCTCGAGGGTAGTATGTGCACATGAATTGTTTTGCAGGGAATTATTTGATGACAAAAAAAATTAAAGAAATATTCGGTAACATATTTCTAACACCATCTCTTTTTATTTTTGAATTCTGCATTTATTTACCGATATCTATCAATTTGGTGTTCCTTTTGTGTTTCTCTTGTTTTTAGTATGTTAGTTTAGATTTATTGTGATTAATGCTATAACCATGGTCTATGTTTAATTAATACTTTCAAGGAAATGATAAAAGTTGCCGCTTTATCTTTATCATGCTTTGGTTTTGATTAGTTAAATTAGGGAGCTCTCATAATACATGTTTAATTGAACTAGCCAGCAAATTTGTGATTGATTATGATTGTTCATAAAGACCCATATAATTTAATTTATGCAAAGTTTAATCTTTATGATGATCATCTCCTTGTTTATTTTTACTGTTTATAAATTCTATGATCAACTTTATGAGATTATTTTGTAATAGCCATTCCTACGAGAGCCATATATTTTTAAAGCTTAGATTTATCAAATTTGTTTTTCAAATGAGTTGGATCAAGATTGTTTTCTAGGGTATGAGACTTAGATGCTGGTCATTTATTTTTGCGTATCTTTTCTTTGCTAGCCTTTCTATCCATGCATTGTGTCTCTCTGCATTGGAGAGAATACAAACTTCACTTGATATCCATCCTTAAATCAAGATTATCTTTTTATGTATCTTGCTTGACCACAACCCATTATTTTCTGGAGTATTTAAGGGATTGAATATTATTTTTTTTACTAGACAGCTTTATCCTCTAAGTTAAATTGTTTTAGATATATACTCAAGGGTAAGGGTGAATATTATTGAAGAGTGGTGATGGAGAGCTACCTTTTTTTATGCTATGTGTTTTTAGATTTTTGGGGGGCAAAAGCAAAAAAAAAAAAAAAAAAGACCAAGTGGTCGCCCAAAAAAAAAGTAAAGTAAAAAAAAGATAATTGCCCCTCAATAATCTTTTAAGTTTTTAAAAGTTTTATATTTTTGTTTAGTATTAGTCAGGGATATCTTGTTTATATATACTCCAGAAAATATTCTAACTATGTGCAATCCGATAGAAAGAACTTTATTTGTGCCCTGAGATCATTCATTGACACTTGCACATGTCTACTTTTCTAAATGTGTATGTTCCATCCTTTTCCTCTCAACATTATTTTTAATCGATGATCTTTTTGACAAGTTTCAGTAAAACCAGCAGATTTTTATCTTTGTTTGACAATATTTTGAAAACATGTTTTAATTAGGATTCATACCAAGCTCCAGACAAGCTTCCACTTTATATATATATATATATGTTTAATGAATATCATTTAGATATTAAAAGACTGGAGAGTTGAGTGTGTTCCTTTGGCTTTGCAAGAAATTTTCTCTTAATATTTGATTATCTTTTTCAAAAGTTTATTGCTAAAATAAGGAGATGTGTCATTAATAAATTTGAACTCTTACTAATTCTTTTGTTGTGGGATGAGATTAGTTGAATATATTTTTTTCATGACATGATGGTTCACACTAAAATTTTAATAGAGAGTTTGTTAGTTTGATTAATTAACATTAAGGTATGAAAAAGTTAATGTAGGGCAATGCTGATTGTTGACTTACTCGAGGACGAGCAAGGTTTAAGAATGGGATGTTGTTGACGCGGCTTATGTACGAATATTTTGTATCATTTTACATAGTTTTTCATTGATTTTAAGCGTCAACTATGTCTTTTACTAACTTTTATCACCGATTATTGTGGATTTTGCAACATTGTCTTGAAAATATGCTATTTTTTATTTTACAGGTTTTTGGCCTATTTTTCGTGAAATTCACAATGATCTACGTCGAGCAAGAAAGGATCTCTAAATCGACATTCATTGAAGATGATGATCAAGTAAGGCGTGGTTGACTCATACTCCCCTCTGGGTTAATCATGCTTTTCTAATTAGAAACTTCAAGAAGATGTCAAGAGCTACTAGGAATTGGAGATAATTATTCAATAAAATCATCAAATATGCCAAAATCTAGAAGACTTCGTCATATCTCGGCCCATATTGAAGATTTCAGAAGCCCAAGTGTAACAACCCTACTTTTTTGTAATCCAAAAATCACTACCTAAAAATTTCTTCTTACTTATTATATGTGCATGGCATTTAAATTCACTGAAATTAGATAATTAAATTAATTCAAGTGTTCACCTTTATGTTGTTAGTAAATTTAACATTTCTAAATGTTATATCTCATGCAAGGCTTGCATCATCTTTTGGGTTTTATTGCTTCTTTGGTTGTATGATCAATTCAAACCAAATCAAACCTCAAATTAAATCTAAAGAGAATAAACACTAAATGGACTAAAAGGGAAAAGACCTCAATGGCCAAACCGGCCCAACCAGCCACTACCCCCATCTAGGCCAAGCCCATCAGCCGGCCAATCCACCCATACCCCGCCACCTGGGCCGACGCCGCACCGGCCCAACGCGCTTCGCCGTGGCTTCCACCCAGCCAGAAGGGCCCGCGCCGGTTGAGCCGCTGACAAGCGGGTTCCACATGTCAGCCTTCCCTTCCTTCTTCCCCACCGAACCAGGCGAGGCAAGCTCGAGCCGGAATGGCGCTACGCGTGACCACACCTCACCGAGCCCGACCGTCTTCTTGCGCGCTAAGTTGAGGCGAGGGGGAATATAGGGACGCGCCCAACTGCCTCGGCCGTGCGGGCCCCGGATCACGCACCTTGCGTGACCTTGTCGGGTGCCGAGAGAGAGGCGAAGGAGAGTGCAGAGAGATGGCGCCGCCGGGCGATTCTGCCTTCGCCAGGCGAATTCGCCTCCACCCCTGCCCCAATCGCAGCCTTGGACCGCTATAAAGCCGCGAGAGGGCGGCCTAGAACCCTAGCCGCCACTGGGGTCGATCCCCACTCCCACTAAGCCACCGCCAAGTGGGACCTGGTGCGAGAGGGACGAGGGGGAAGCCATCGGAGCTAAGGAAGAAGGAGGCGATGTCGACGAAGCTACACCAGCCGAGGGAGAAGAAGGCCGCGAGCCCGGAGCGGAGCTGCACCGCGTCTGCGCAAGGACACCGCCGAGCGGACCCGAAGCCGTTCGCCGGAGCTGCCGTACCCTGCCACCGCTACCTCACCGGGGACGACTCCACTTCGCCAAGAGAAGCACGGTGAGGAGGAACCTGATCCCCTAGTCCAACCCCCGCCGCGAACCCGGGCTCCTCGGAGCTTTCTCTGTTCGCGTGCTGCCGCCGAGGCGTCCTGGAGCCGGCCATCGCCCGGTGACTCGAAGCCACGGCGGTCGTCGTAGTTGGCCATAGGAGGAGCGCCGTCGCACCAATACACTGTTGGGGCGCCGATTGAAAGGGGGTCATACCGCCTCTGCCCTTGCTGCCCGTTTGAGTGGTCGCTGCACCGCGCGCGCCGTGTGCATCGTGCACGCCGTGCGCGTCGAGCACGCTATGTCGTGCCGTTGCGCATCAAGCCACGCCACGCGACCGAGGACACCGCCACCGCGTGAGACGCCCTGCCCCGAGAGCACGCCTGCCGACACCAAATTCCGTTCGGGCCTTGAACCCCGCTGCGGCCGGGCAACGCCCGTGACCGCGAGTGCGCGGACAGAGGCGGCCATGTCCATGCGGTGAGCGCCGCCGCGCCCCTCCTTACGCCGATGCCTTGCAAATCCGATGGCCTAGCCCTAACCCTAGCTGCCCACGACCACTTGACCAATCAACCCGCTAACAACAGCACGTCGAGCCACATCAGTGCCATGGCGGAGCACGGCAACCGCACGCGACGCACCGCGCGCGGACGCGAGAGACGCCACTGCGCGACCCTCAAACCATGGAGAACTGGCTGCGCGTCTTAGCCATGTAGAGCACAGGAGGAGGGCAGGCGCATCTGCGCGTTGATGTCGCCGGCGGCGAGCTCCGTCGGAGACGCGCGCCTCTGCGACACTTCGTCGAGCAGGAGAAGCGCGGGGTGGGAAAAACCAGAGAGGGAGGCCGATTCCGGTTATGGGCCGGGGCGGAGACGCGGCCCGGTCAGGCCGGTGGACGCGGGTCAGTGATCCGCAGCAGGCCGAAAACGGGCCAAGGAGGCAGATCGGGCCGGCGGAGAAAGGGGGGCCGAGATGGGCCATCGGTTGCCGCGCGGGCCGAGTGGGAAGAAGGGGAACCAAGCGGGCCGAGCCCAGTGGAGAAGCGGAATAGGCCGAGTTTCGGCCTGTTGGCCAGATCTGTTTTCTTTTCCCTTTTTATTTAGTTAAACCCGAATTAAACTTCAATAAATCATAATAAATCCATTCCAACTCCGAAAATTGTGAAACCAACTTCTACATCCATCTAAAATCATTCTCCATCACTTGGGACTAAGTCTCGTTGATTGGTGTTGCATTTTAATTGCTATTTGGTTCTTTCTGATAGAAACTCACTCGTAGTTTAATTCAAAATTCAGAGCCGGAGCACCAGGAGGACGACCCGGAGAATCCAGAGTACCTGCCTGAAGAGAACACCGACGAACAAGGTCAGCGAACACCCCGCTTCCATACCCATAGACACGCGCAAATGGTAGTACTGCATAGGTGAAAATAAATTTGCTCCGCACTAAGCCAACCCAACTGGATACTTATTTTATTTATGCCATTGTTTTGAACAACTAATACCCAACTTAATAAAATGAACATGATGTGAGTTGGGTGATATTGAGGTGGGATGTGATAACTCTTGGCGTGCGTGAAGTGGGATGGATCTGTGTGCGAGATGGTGGTGAGGATAGGATGGCGGGAGTCGGCACCGGAATAATGGGAGAGACTAGAACTCTGCCCCGAGTGGAGCGAGGTGTGTGGTGGTGCGCGGCCCACCGCTGAGGCTGGCAACCGACCCTTGGAAGGCTTGCTCTCGCCAGTTAAGGACCGAGTAGGGGGACATGTCGCCCGGAACTATGACTCGTGCATACCATGCGACCTCAGGCCCGGTTCTTGAACTTCCCCGAAGGGCATATTACTGTAGGCGTAAGGCGATGGTGTTAGGGGGCGATGGTGGGCTTGCGATGCAGCCACACGTCCCCGATAGACTCGAGCCGTGGGCCTCGGAATACTCGAGCTCACAGTCCTGAGAGTGCGGTGGATAGTATATCCGCACAGTTTTCTAGCTCAGGAAGGCAGGAAAGTGCCAGAAAGCGAAGTTCATCTATCGGTGTGGTGGGCCCGGGGTATTATACCCCCGTCCCGTCTCGTGTGGGTACAGATGTACAAAATCCTCTCGAGAGTGTATAATCTATACGTATAGCCGCCGTCCCCGGTCAAAGGACGATCCCTTGGTGACCCTCCTCTAACTAGCATGGGTTTTCTTCTCTTCTCCCTCGAGTAATTGGATTCTGGCCGATGCCGTTGAGGATGGGCGGGTGGGAGCTTCCCATGCCACAGAAATAGTTGACAATGAGAGGGTGCATGGAAGAGGTGTTTTGGTGGTGAGGCGTTATAAGTGTTGGGATAAGTGACGAGAGCGGGATTCGGTCGTGGAACCGACTACCCGAAAAATTCAACTGGATATACAGCTCTCTTTTCTCTTTATGCTTTGCTAGGAAACCAGTCTTCACTTGATTACTAGTTAGGCTTGCTTGGGGTGTTCGGCTAGTGACCTGCACGCTTATCGTGCAGACTCAGGTGACGACGGGCCGGACAACATCGTCACCCGGGACGACTGGTACGAGGACTGAGGCTGGAGCTACGCTCAAGGATGCCTGTGGAGGGGTCTACTACGTCGCTGCTACTCTGATCGTGTTGTTTGTTATGTTTGCTTAACTACCGGCCTGCGAGCCGAAGTGTCGCCAAGATATGGCATGTAATAAATTAAATTCGTGGAGTTTGGAGCTGATACTATGCTGTGACACTACATGTGATAGCTTTTATGTGTTCTGGGACTATCGCATGTTGTAAAAGGCTCCGATTCTGGCACCGCGGAATTGGGGTCGTTTCAGTTGGTATCAGAGCCATACTTGACCGTAGCATGCAGCCATAGAAACGGAAATGCTAGATTGAAGCCTTGCACATGCACTACAACTTATTTTGCTTCGTACTTCTGTATTTGCAAAATTTCCTCCTATTTGCAAAATGCTAGATCTAACGCGAAATTTTTTTCCACACGACAGGTATGACGGACTGGACAGAGGTTCCGATCGAGGAGAGGCACCTCGGCGGAATGGTGGACCTACTGAAGGAAGTTCTCCTGCACTTTGGGGTGCGTCCGAAGAAGCTTCAGTACCGTGCAATGGGCAGAGAAGACTGGGACCTAGTCAGGGTGTACCTAGAGATCGGCGAAGAGCCCAGAGCAGGTGTGGACTTGCACTTCCGGACGGTTCGATGCGCAGAGGCAGCCCCGTTAGTCTACCAGGCCATCCAAAAGGTGACAATGACAGCTCTTAAGCAGATCAGTAGGGACTACCGAGCTCACCTGGAGAACAGCCCTTACCGGTTCTTACCACAGAACCCGCTGACTACTCAGAGTTCTCAGGCGACGCAAGAGATGGGGGAAGCGCCAGAGCGTGAAGAAGACTCCTGTCTCGAAGTGACTGCTAGGTACCTCCTGGAGCAGGACAGCTACCTTCAGAGTCTGGAGAACGACCACTCGTGTTTGGACTGGCACTTCAAAAACACCGTGCAGCTATCCAAGAAGCAGGAAGCTGACAACAAGCTACTGACCAGGGATAGAGGAATGCTGCTGAAGGAATTGATGGAATTTCAGGAAGTGATGAAGCAAAAAATCCAGCAAGAAAGGTATATGAGACTCACTATGCAGGCTCGGATGGATCGCACTGAGAAGCAGGCCAAGGAAGTGGAAGCTACCAACACTCAGATGGGGCAAGCTCTGGTGGACCTGACAGAGAGTACACTGCCGCTCCTAGAAGAGAACCGAAGGTTGAAGAGGAAGATTGCTTATTTGGAGCAGAACAACGCCCACAATGCGGTGAATCTGACCAACCTGCTACGCATGTCTGTGTATTTACAAGAGAAAGAGGAAAGGATGCTAGCGGCGTGGAGAGCCTCGGACGCCCGCCGCAAGAAGGAACTCCGTGAGATGAGAAGTCAGTTACCTCCAGAACAGCGATCGAAGATCAGAAGAGAGAACTTTGGAGTACCTCAGACACACCTTCGAGTTCGGGCCAGTTTTAGGGATGGTTGGAAGAGGAACCAACTCACTCCAAAGATGGCAAAGGCACTTGAAGTCAGTGACTACCTGTTTTACCCTGAGAGTGTTGGGATTCGGAAGAAGATCGTGGACTTCGACCATGACGAGAGGATCCTGGAAGAACCGGACAGTGACACAGGAGAGATGCAAGTCTTCCTTCCTTAGTAGTGGATAGCCATGCATTGTCAGTCAGCTATGTGATGAGTCTGTATCTTCATGATTTCATGTTACCAAGTCTGTATTCCTTGAGTTGTATCGAACGTTATGTAGTGACCACCATGCTGTACCTGCTACTCGCTAGCACGATCATGTGATGAGTGATTTGGATCTTATCGTGTTTTGTTGGATTTTATGCTTTTTCATGGTTGAGTGCTAAGCTTTAAAACCTAAAATTTGCGCAATAACTACGACTAATAATGTTCTCCAAAAATTATTTTTCATACCCACCAATATATATTCTAACTCCAAAGCAATTTTAAACAGATGTCGCTCCGAAGGTCCAACCGTCTGACAGAGTTGTTCGATAGAGCGGAAAGTGAGAACCAGGCTCCTCGCCGTCGTGGAAGGGGTCGTGGTAGAGGCCGTAGAAGAGGTGGAGGTCAAGGAAGGGGGGTCCCTCAGTTTGAGCAACCTAACCCACAACACCAGCAACCAAATCTCCAAGACCAACAGCCTGATCCACAGAACCAACAACCCAACCCACAGCCTCAACAGCCAAACCCCCAGAACCAAAACCCGAACCCACTCCCGATTCCACCACCACCACCCAACCCAGACTTTCCCACACTTGCCCAGGTCTTCGCGAACCAGCAGAACTTCATAACCGCCATGGGAAACTTCCTCGCAGCCCAGCAACAACAGCTTAACCAGGGGGAAATGGTCACCACCAAGGCCCACAGCCTGAGAGCCTAACCCGCAAGATTGAGAGCTTCCTGAAGTTGAGACCACCTTCCTTTGACTACTCTGAGGACCCCCTAGTGGCGGAAGACTGGCTGCTGGAGATAGAAAAGAAGCTGGACCTCACTACCTGCTCTGATGAGGAGTGTGTGGCCCTCGCTACTCACCAGCTTACAGGTTCTGCTAGAGCCTGGTGGGACAGCTTCTGTGAGACACATAACAACCCAGCACACATTAGCTGGGAGGAGTTCTCGGAGGCCTTCCGTGGTTTCTACGTTCCCAAGGCTATTCTGGTTCAAAAGGCGGCAGAGTTCCGCAGACTCAAGCAGGGGAGCATGAAGGTGCAGGAGTACGCGAGCCTATTTACAAAGATGATGAGATATGCTCCTGACGACACCAACTCCGATGAGAAGAGGCAGTACTGGTTCCTGCAGGGCCTGAATCGTGGGATCTGCACTTACCTGGTGCCCTAGACCTTCGACTCCCTACGGACCATGATCTCAAAGGCAATTGCGTTGGAGAATGAGCGCGTGGGCTGGGAGAACAGCGACAGCTACAAGAGGAAGCGTGCAATGTCTGAGTCTCGCCAGGGAACTTCTCATAGGGGTGGATCCGCTCAGTCTCAGTCTTCCCGCTCTACCCCACGCTCAACTGGCTACCAGGGTAACTGCAACTTCGGTAGTCCAACCTACCAGTGATCCAACATGCTGCCACCTGGACCTAGTTCGTGGAGGCCACCTGCGCCAGCACAGTCGTCAGGGAACTCATTTGTCTTCACCTGTTACAGTTGTGGCAAGACTGGCCACAAGGCAAGCGAGTGCCCAGAGAAGAAGAATGCAGGGCCTTACCAGACTCCAGCTAGGCCATCTGCGCCTGGAAGTTCCGTTCAGCGCCCTCAGACCCGCTCTTCAGCACCACCTACGCGGGGCCGCCTGAACAACCTCACTGCTGAGGACGCGTTGGAGGCACCAGATGTTGTGACTGGTGAGTTCTTGGTTAACAGTTCACTTGCTACTGTATTGTTCGACTCTGGTGCTACTAGTTCCTATGTTTCTTCTAAATTTGCAACGCAAGAATCTCTTGTATCTGTGGCCCGAAGAAGGCCTATAATTACTAGCTCCCCGCTCGGGGAAATAAGTTGCACCTGGATTTGCAAAGCGGTTAGTATCTTGATTGGTGGTTTGGAATTCAAGGCAGACCTGACAGTGCTACCATCTAGCGGGATGGACGTAATTCTTGGTATGGATTGGCTGACTAGACACTCTGGTGTAATCATTTGCAAGCCACGATTAGTGAGATTAACTCATCCAGGGGGGCAGCTCGTGGAGTTTGTACCCGTCAGATCTCCTACTTCTTACCTACACTCCCTCGTTACCAAGTCAGTGGAAGATGTGCCAGTAGTACGGGAATACCCAGATGTTTTTCCAGAGGAGCTGCCTGGCTTACCACCGGTTCGAGCGATAGAGTTTGCGATCGATCTTATACCAGGAACCGCGCCGATTGCCAAGGCACCGTACAGAATGTCAGGGAAGGAGTACGATGAGCTGAAGAAACAGTTGGATGAGCTGCTTGAGAAGGGTTTCATCAGAGATAGTGTGTCGCCATGGGGAGCACCGGTGCTGTTCGTGAAGAAGAAGGATTGAACCATGAGGATGTGCATTGACTACAGGGACTTGAACGCGGTCACCATAAAGAATAAGTATCCGTTGCCGCGTATTGATGACCTGCTGGACTGACAGAAAGGGGCAAAGCACTTTAGCAAGATTGATCTTAGATCGGGATATCACCAGATGAGGATCCGTGAATCAGACATCCCGAAGACAGCTTTTGTGACCCGCTATGGTCACCATGAGTTCACCGTCGTGTCGTTCGGCTTGACTAATGCTCCTGCTTATTTCATGAACATGATGAATATGATCTTCATGAAGGAACTTGATCAGTGTGTAGTGGTCTTCATCGATGACATCTTGATTTTCTCCAAGACCAGGGAGGAGCACGAGCAGCACTTGAGGATCGTGCTAGAGAAGCTTCGTCAGAATCAGTTATACGGAAAGTTCAGCAAGTGTGATTTTTGGCTTGAGAAAGTGGCTTTCCTTGGCCACGTGCTGACAGCTGAGGGAGTGTCTGTTGACCCAGAAAAGGTTGAAGCAGTGTCAAATTGGAAAACGCCTCGCAATGCGACTAAAATCAGGAGTTTCCTAGGGCTAGCAGGATACTATCGGAGATTCATGGAGAACTTCTCTAAAATCGCTAAGCCTATGACCGGGTTACTCAAGAATAACACACCATACGAGTGGGATGACAAATGTGAGGGAAGTTTCCAGCTCCTGAAAGAAAAGTTGACCACGGCCCCGGTACTTACCCTACCTGACCTGCATAAGGACTTCGTGGTGTACTGTGATGCATCCAGGCAAGGTCTGGGATGTGTGCTAATGCAAGACAACAAGGTGGTGTCCTACGCTTCTAGACAGTTGAGAGCTCACGAGGAAAATTACCCAACACATGACTTGGAGCTAGCTGCAGTTGTTCACGCTTTGAAGATCTGGAGGCATTACTTGATGGGAAATAAGTGTAAGATTTACACGGATCACAAGAGCCTGAAATACATATTTACCCAGACAGAGCTGAACATGAGGCAAAGGAGATGGCTCGAGCTAATCAAGGATTATGAACTAGAAATTCACTATCATCCAGGAAAAGCCAATGTAGTTGCAGACGCACTAAGCCGCAAAAGTTATTGCAACCTCTTGACTGGAGAAGAGTTGTCGGCAGAACTGTGCGCAGAAATGGAGCAGTTGAGGATAGGGTTCGTCAGTGCCGAACAGCTGAATGAGTTGAGGATCCATTGTTCACTGGAGGATCAAATCAAGGAAGCCCAAAGGTCCTGCCCAAGTATTGTAGACATCAAGGTGGGGATGGAGAAAGGCTTAATCCCAGAATTCAGGAAAGATGAACAAGGTACTATCTGGTTAAAGAACCGTCTTTGTGTTCCGCTGAGCGAGAGCATTCGTGTGGCGGAACCGCCGATTTAATCCGGGCTAAATACACCTGCCACCATTAGCTCTCAGTGTACTTAGGCCGTACTAAACCCGGTCATCCGTCGAGAAGCCTTCGGCCCTCGATTTGTACCAAAACCCCAGAGGAACCGACATCACACACATTCGACCCTCGATGGAGCCACAACAGTTACATCATCACAGGCAGTTGAATAGGTGTTACATAGGAATTTAGGTTACAAACCAGTTCGGAATAAAATAGAGTTCAACATAGTCTCATACGTAAATTAACGTTCAAATAGAGTCTCGCAGCGGAAATCTTTATCCATCATAGTTCATGACAACCAAAAGACTTGCAGAAGTAAAGTAACATCATGCCCACTGATGTCACTTCATTCGCCAGCTCAACACGCTTCTTACTCCTGATGATAACAAGTCCCTCCGCCAACACAGGCACAGAAGAGGAACTCCATACCTGTAACTCAAAAGCGGGGGCAAACCCTGAGTACTAATTACTCAGTAGGTCTTAATGGTTGTGGTTTACGGCTGACGCAAAGCCTGCTTACTAGAGAGTTGGTCCTTAGCCGTTGCTTTTATAACAAGTTATGATCATAGGATAGCAGGATTTGACAGCTGCTATCCCTTCATGATAACCGAGCCAATTGCAATAGAGGAATTCATAAAAACTTGCATGAATAGAAAGCATGTCATAGTCAAACATGTAGCATTCGAAAACATGAATCATAATACATCAAATTAGAGTTATTACTACGTTGCCCGTGTGCGGTATTTGGCATTCTCACACCTGGTGAGCATCAGCGATTCGAATCGATTTCTAATTCCCGGGAATAACTAAAAGTGCCAGGGGCCCATATGCTTACTCACACGACGGCTTTCCCACATATAATCCCCCTCCTCCACCTGTCCCATCCCAAGTTCGATTCACTCCCACCTGACTCCCGGGTTGTGCCCCCATGACGAGCCTGCCGACATCTCGGACTCCCCGCCATGAGTACCAAGCTCCCCCGGGCCACCTTCCTCTCAACCAGTGGGTAGGAACGTGTTTCTGTTCTCCGGATGGCACAAGTAAGGTTTTACCGGCCCCATTAACCGGGTAAGCACTTTAGTAATGGTATGCCAACCAGCAGGCGAACAGCGAACGTGCCTTATGCGACTCGGGCGGAGCCATTACACCGCAACAACGCACACCGCAAGAATATACTTAATCTCCGCCCGGTCTCCAATTAATCCTCATCATAATACCATCTTAGCATAAACAGTGTTCTCTTTCTTTTCAAAACACCTACGTAACGAGTGACCTCTCACACGTAGCTAGTCGAGCCTATCATTTCTAGGCAACTCGTCCTACGTACCTAGTGTAGGTGCTAGGGCCAGGGCGGCCAAGGGTCCAATGCAAAGGGGTTCCAATCAACACCTAATGCATATGCGTAATCATAAAACAATATTAGCTGGGAGAATATGGTCCTGCCTACCTTCCTCGCTAGGGTCAGTGTCATCGGGAGCGGAGTCGGCGGCCTGCTGGAGATCCTCTTGCTGCGGGTACGGCTCCGGGTCCTCGGGCTCCTCGATCAGTGGTTGCTCCTGCGTCTGCTCCTCGACTCCGGGATCTATATGCATGCCATCATGCGCAAATGAGTGCAACGAATGCATATGGTATGCGAGATGCTCATGTGTGGTAACCATGTAAACCTTACCAAGAAATCATACAAACCCTCACCTAAAAGCCACATGGTTACTACACATAAAGGAGTTTTAGGGTAAGTTCCTCCCTTTTGTGACTTGCCCAAAAATGGATTTATTAGAGCCCTAGGCTTCCCCCTAGCTACATAACTCCAATGACTCCCAAATTCTTGTCACCTGCAGAACTACAACATATGGGGCTGCTGCCAAAGATTCAGGCCTCGAAGTGTCAAAATGAATTTATAATAAATCCTACATTATTTCAGCCCCAGAACTTGTTTGATTTTTCATAATTTTTAGGAAGGTCCTCTGAGCGTGAAATTTTAACAGTGCTCTAGTATGAATATTTAGAGTGTGTACAAAAATTACCAAGCCTAGAATCTAATTATTTGCAGGACATCTATTTTCCATATCTTTATTTGCCATAATAATTCATCTCATACAAAACAGTGGTCCTGGTATGAACATATATACTTTCTGGGTACCCTACCTCACCAACAAGCTACCATATTTTTCCTGGAAATTTACTAGCCATTTAAGAACCCTTTTTCCCATTTTCTTTCCCTAGTTAGCAACTTTTGTCATTTTCAAATCACTAGCAAAGATCATCATGCAGAGCCCTGTATTCCATCAGTGTATTTCCTAGGCTGACCAAAACTGGGGAAAAATACTCTAGAGCATGTTTAAGAGTATGTCACATTGACCACATCTTTTGTGGTGATTAAATGGCTAAAAACCTACTCCAAAATAGCTAAACAGTGACCAACAGAACAAAGCTAGTGCTACAAAATTTTCCATAGGGCCATACTACCCTAAGGAAACCTCTGTCCAAAACCAACATCATTTGGAGGTCATTTACATCATTTTTGTTCCTTACTTTACCCTCACATGCATGTACTAAAACCGAGGGCAAAAAGGTCATTTCATACATCCACATCATACCCAGTGTATAGATCTACTCAAGAGGAGTTCATAGGTACTGAGTTTGTCCATTTTGGATTTTTCTTTGAATTTATATGATTTTTCAAAGTTCAAACCGAGGAAAAGGTAAAAAGAAAAAGAAAAAACCAGATATAAGGACCTCTACATAATTAACCATAGTTTCCAGGGGCTACCGCGTAAGAACTGCAAGACTCAGCCCCCGTGCGGGAGGACCGGGTTGCAAATACGGAAAAGTCCGGGGGCTAGATCTAAAAAGATCCGGCCCCCGTCTTCTTCCTTGCGCCGGCTCGCCGGAGCCGCGACGAGGGGCGCAGGGGATGCGCGCGAGGACGGTGCTCACCCTGGGCTAGATCTCGTCGACGGCGGAGGCGGGGTTGAGGCGGGAACGGCGGTGAACGGCGGCGGCGTCGGCGTGAACTCGCGCGTCGCGAACGGTGAGCTCGGCGTCGATCTCGTCGGAGAGGGGGAGAACGACGACGAGGGTTAGCGGGGGAGGGGCGGCGTGGAGCGGCGGTTGCGGTGGTGCGTTCGGTTGGGCTCGGGGAGGCCGGGAGGCGGCGGCGCGAGCTCGGCCCCGAGCTCGGCCGGCAATGGCGGCGCGGCGAGAGAACGGCGCGGGCGAGGTGGAAACGGAACGGGGGAGAGTGGGAAAGGGCTAGGGTTTGGGGCGCGGGACCCTCCCCTTCTTTTGACGCGCCCGGGGGCGCCGCCCGTGGCTCGCCGTACTTCCTGTACGCCGGCGAGCCACGCGGCGCGCGCCGGTTCGCGCCGTGGGCGCGACGCGGATCGCGGGCCCCACCTGTCAGCGACTCAAAACTGGGAAAAAGAAAAATGTGTTTTCTAGGCCTCTGTATTTCGCGATTTTAGCTCATTTCTAGGCTGAATTTGGAAAAAGCCCAATTGGAAGAAATGTTCTACTCTTTGAACTCTACAAGTTTGTCAATAGGCTCAACTCCAGAATCTAAGTGTAAATATGGTTTAAATTCAAATTTTGAAATCAGCCCTAGGTAAGGACAGGGTACCTTTATTGTTTGGAAAAAAGAAAAACCCTATTTCCAAGCCTTTTCACCCAAAGTGCCTTTTGGGTAACTTGCTTAGAATTTCAACACCTACAACTTATTCAATGGGAGTATTGCATGAAAGTGGTTGTATGTTTGTGCAAACTTAGGGTTTTTAAACAAGGCTGATTTGAGTTGGTTTTCTGCACTGACAAAGAAAGACTCCAAACCCTATGTAGCCTTCATTATCTGGCCAAACCCCAATTATGAAAGTTGTTCAACTCTTCATTATCTATAAGTTTGGTAATATGAGTTTCCCCTAGATCCCAATAGATTTGGATTTAGGAACAAGAACATAGCAGAACATATGCATACAATTTAGATTTCAAGTATTCCATCCCCTCCCATGTAAAACCTAACTTGACTATATGCAATCACATGATGCTTGATAATGCTTAGTGCATGATTAAGGTATGGTAATGCACTCAAGATGCTGGAGCATCACAATTCGCGAGACCATCATGACAGAAGCTCACTGCACGAGGTACTCGATTCATCTAGGAAGCACGAAAATGTATCAGGACCTGAAAAGGTTGTTTTGGTGGAGGAGAATGAAGCGAGATATAGCAGAATTCGTCGCAAAGTGTGATACTTGCAACCGAACTAAGGCAGAGAGACAAAGACCTGCTGGATTATTAAAGCCACTAGAAATTCCGATGTGGAAATGGGAGAAAATCACCATGGACTTCATTGTAGGACTTCCCCGCACTCCCAAGGGGAATGACTCGATTTGGGTGATTGTGGACAGATTGACAAAATCAGCTCATTTCATACCGGTGAACACTCGGTTTGATACCGCCAAACTGGAAGAAATATACGTGCAAAACATCCTAAGGTTGCACGGAGCACCACTTAGCATAGTATCAGACAGGGGACCTCAATTCACTGCCAAATTTTGGAAAAGCTTACACAAGGCTATGGATACAAAGCTGGACTACAGCACCGCATACCACCCACAGACGGATGGACAGACAGAACGAGTAAATCAACTCCTAGAAGACCTTCTGAGAGCTTGTGTGCTGACTTATGGCCCGAATCGGGAGGCCAGTTTGCCATTCGCGGAGTTTTCATACAACAACAGTTACTAGGCTAGCTTGGGAATGTCACCCTTTCAGGCCTTGTATGGACGTCAGTGTAGAACCCCCTTAATGTGGGAAGAAGCAGGCGAGAGGCAGTTCTTTGGACCAGCTATGTTTGAGGAAGCAGTGGAGAATGTGGCTAAAGTCAGGGAGAATCTCAGAATAGCTCAAAGCCGACAGAAGAGCTATGCAGATAAACGCAGACGAGAGCTTACGTTTGATGAGGGAGAATTTGTGTATCTGAAGGTGTCCCCACTACGTGGCACAAAAAGGTTTCACACCAGAGGCAAGTTAGCTCCAAGGTATATCGGCCCTTTTAGGATCACAAAGAGAGTTGGAGACCTTGCATATGAACTTGAATTGCCAGAGCACCTTTCCGGAATACACCCTGTGTTCCATGTATCCCAGCTTCGCAAGTGCCTAAGGTTACCCGAGCATCAAATATCACTTGAAGCAGTGGACCTGCAGGATAACTTGGAGTATCTCGAATATCCAGTGCAGATTCTAGATCGGGCGGAGAAAGGCACGAGAAGGATAAGAATTCCCGTGTGCAAAGTGTTGTGGAGCAATCACACTGAAAGAGAAGCTACCTGGGAGAAGGAGTCAGATCTGCGGGAGATGTATCCTCACCTCTTCGAGAACGAGTAAGTCACCCCAAAATCTCGGGGACGAGATTCTTGTGAGGGGGGGGGGAGACTGTAACAACCCTACTTTTTTGTAATCCAAAAATCACTACCTAAAAATTTCTTCTTACTTATTATATGTGCATGGCATTTAAATTCACTGAAATTAGATAATTAAATTAATTCAAGTGTTCACCTTTATGTTGTTAGTAAATTTAACATTTCTAAATGTTATATCTCGTGCAAGGCTTGCATCATCTTTTGGGTTTTATTGCTTCTTTGGTTGTATGATCAATTCAAACCAAATCAAACCTCAAATTAAATCTAAAGAGAATAAACACTAAATGGACTAAAAGGGAAAAGACCTCAATGGCCAAACCGGCCCAACCAACCACTACCCCCATCTGGGCCAAGCCCATCAGCCGGCCAATCCACCCATACCCCGCCACCTGGGCTGACGCCGCACCGGCCCAACGCGCTTTGCCGCGGCTTCCACCCAGCTAGAAGGGCCCGCGCCGGTTGAGTCGCTGACAAGCGGGTTCCACATGTCAGCCTTCCCTTCCTTCTTCCCCACCGAACCAGGCGAGGCAAGCTCGAGCCGGAACGGCGCTACGCGTGACCACACCTCGCCGAGCCCGACCGTCTTCTTGCGCGCCATGTTGAGGCGAGGGGGAAGATAGGGACACGCCCAACTGCCTCGGCCGTGCGGGCCCCGGATCACGCACCTTGCGTGACCTTGTCAGGCGCCGAGAGAGAGGGGCGAAGGAGAGTGCAGAGAGATGGCACCGCCGGGCGATTCCGCCTTCGCCAGGCGAGTTCGCCTCCACCCCTGCCCCAATCGCAGCCTTGGACCGCTATAAAGCCGGGAGAGGGCGGCCTAGAACCCTAGCCGCCACTAGGGTCGATCCCCACTCCCACTAAGCCACCGCCAAGAGGGACCTGGTGCGAGAGGGACGAGGGGGAAGCCATCGGAGCTAAGGAAGAAGGAGGCGATGCCGACGAAGCTACACCAGCCGAGGGAGAAGAAGGCCGCGAGCCCGGAGCGGAGCTACACCGCGTCTGCGCAAGGACACCGCCGACCGGACCCGAAGCCGTTCGCCGGAGCCGTCGTACCCCGCCGCCGTACCCTGCCACCGCTACCTCACCGGGGACGACTCCACTTCACCAAGAGAAGCACGGTGAGGAGGAACCTGATCCCCTAGTCCAACCCCCGCCGCGAACCCGGGCTCCTCGGAGCTTTCTCTGTTCGCGTGCTGCCGCCGAGGCGTCCTGGAGCCGGCCTTCGCGCCGTGACTCGAAGCCACGGCGGTCATCGTAGTTGGCCATAGGAGGAGCGCCGTCGCGCCAATACACTGTTGGGGCGCCGATCGAAAGGGGGTCGTACCGCCTCTGCCCTTGCTGCCCGTTCGAGTGGTCGCTGCGCCGCGCGCGCCGTGCGCGTCGAGCACGCCATGTCGCGCCGTTGCGCATCAAGCCACGCCACGCGACCGAGGACACCGCCACCGCGTGAGACGCCCTGCCCCGAGAGCACGCCTGCCGACACCAAATTCCGTTCGGGCCTTGAACCCCGCTGCGGCCGGGCAACGCCCGTGACCGTGAATGCGCGGACAGAGGCGGCCATGTCCATGCGGTGAGCGCCGCCGCACCCCTCCTTACGCCGACGCCTTGCAAATCCGACGGCCTAGCCCTAACCCTAGCTGCCCACGACCACTTGACCAATCAACCCGCTAACAACAGCACGTCGAGCGTCATCGGTGCCATGGCGGAGCACGGCAACCGCGCGCGACGCACCGCGCGCGGACGCGAGATACGCCACTGCGCGACCCTCAAACCATGGAGAACTGGCTGCGCGTCTTAGCCATGTAGAGCACAGGAGGAGGGCAAGCGCATCTGCGCGTTGATGTCGCCGGCGGCGAGCTCCGTCGGAGACGCGCGCCTCTGCGACATTTCGTCGAGCAGGAGAAGCGCGGGGTGGGAAAAACTAGAGAGGGAGGCGGATTTCGGCTATGGGCCGGGGCGGAGACACGGCCCGGTCAGGACGGTGGACGCGGGTCAGTGATCCGCAGCAGGCCAAAAACGGGCCAAGGAGGCAGATCGGGCCGGCGGAGAAAGGGGGGCCGAGATGGGCCATCGGTTGCCGCGCGGGCCGAGTGGGAAGAAGGGGAACCAAGCGAGCCGAGCCCAGTGGAGAAGCGGAATAGGCCGAGTTTCGGCCTGTTGGCCAGATCTGTTTTCTTTTCCCTTTTTATTTAGTTAAACCCGAATTAAACTTCAATAAATCATAATAAATCCATTCCGACTCCGAAAATTGTGAAACCAACTTCTACATCCATCTAAAATCATTCTCCATCACTTGGGACTAAGTCTCGTTGATTGGTGTTGCATTTTAATTGCTATTTGGTTCTTTCTGATAGAAACTCACTCGTAGTTTAATTCAAAATTCAGAGCCGGAGCACCAGGAGGACGACCCGGAGGATCTAGAGTACCTGCCTGAGGAGAACACCGACGAACAAGGTTAGCGAACACCCCGCTTCCATACCCATAGACACGCGCAAATGGTAGTACGGCATAGGTGAAAATAAATTTGCTCTGCACTAAGCCAACCCAACTGGATACTTATTTTATTTATGCCATTGTTTTGAACAACTAATACCTAACTTAATAAAATGAACATGATGTGAGTTGGGTGATATTGAGGTGGGATGTGATAACTCTTGGCGTGCGTGAAGTGGGATGGATCTGTGTGCGAGATGGTGGTGAGGATAGGATGGCGGGAGTCGGCACCGGAATAATGGGAGAGACTAGAACTCTGCCCCGAGTGGAGCGAGGTGTGTAGTGGTGCGCGGCCCACCGCTGAGGGTGGCAACCGACCCTTGGAAGGCTTGCTCTCTCTAGTTAAGGACCGTGTAGGGGGACATGTCGCCCGAAACTATGACTCGTGCATACCATGCGACCTCAGGCCCGGTTCTTGAACTTCCCCGAAGGGCATATTACTATAGGCGTAAGGTGATGGTGTTAGGGGGCGATGGTGGGCTTGCGATGCAGCCACATGTCCTCGATAGACTCGACCCGTGGGCCCCGGAATACTCGAGCTCACAGTCCTGAGAGTGCAGTGGATAGTATATCCGCACAGTTTTCTAGCTCAGGAAGGTAGGAAAGTGCCAGAAAGGGAAGTTCATCTATCGGTGTGGTGGGCCCGAGGTATTATACCCCCGTCCCGTCTCGTGTGGGTACAGATGTACAAAATCCTCTCGAGAGTGTATAATCTATACGTATAGCCGCCGTCCCCGGTCAAAGGACGATCCCTTGGTGACCCTCCTCTAACTAGCATGGGTTTTCTTCTCTTCTCCCTCGAGTAATTGGATTCCGGCCGAGGCCGTTGAGGATGGGCGGGTGGGAGCTTCCCATGCCGCAGAAATAGTTGACAATGAGAGGGTGCATGGAAGAGGTGTTTTGGTGGTGAGGCGTTATAAGTGTTGGGATAAGTGACGAGAGCGGGATTCGGTTTTGGAACCGACTACCCGGAAAATTCAACTGGATATACAGCTCTCTTTTCTCTTTATGCTTTGCTAGAAAACCAGTCTCCACTTGATTACTAGTTAGGCTTGCTTGGGGTGTTCGGCTAGTGACCTGCACGCTTATCGTGCAGACTCAGGTGACGACGAGCCGGACAACATCGTCACCCGGGACGACTGGTACGGGGACTGAGGCTGGAGCTACGCTCAAGGATGCCTGTGGAGGGGTCTACTACGTCGCTGCTACTCTGATCGTGTTGTTTGTTTTGTTTGCTTAACTACCGGCCTGCGAGCCGAAGTATCGCCAAGATATGGCATGTAATAAATTAAATTCGTGGAGTTTGGAGCTGATACTATGCTGTGACACTACATGTGATAGCTTTTATGTGTTCTGGGACTATCGCATGTTGTAAAAGGCTCCGATTCTGGCACCACGGAACTGGGGTCGTTTCAGTAGTCCAAGAGGCCCTGTATAAGTATTTCTTAGGCGACAAACAACGTCTCCGCGAAAGATGGAAACAACCGGGCGAAGGAAAAGGTCGGGTCGGCCGACCCGACCCCCCTGAGTCGGCCGACCGCCCCCTCCAGGCGCCGTCTGGTGTTCCTCTTTCAACCACACCTCTTCCAGAAGATTCTAAGGAGATAAGGATTACTTGGGTGCAAGGGAATTAAAGATAAGAAAGATTTATCAACAGTACAATCCAACCTCCAATTAAATCTCGAGACATTCTCAGATTACAGGACAGCAGCACCTTGTGGGTCCAATTCAGAGATCTAAACGACATCAAATGGAAAAAGTTTGAATACCAAAGTTGTAGATCTCTTCGAACTCTACAATTTAGAGTCTGAGTTTGCCTTATGTGGACTCCGGATGACAGAGACATGATCGAAATACGAAAGGTATAAAAAACAGGAAAGTCCTATTTCGAGGGAAACAAGAGTCCTACTCCAACTCCAAGCAAGGAGAAGTTGGGGGCGCCCCAAGGCACCTCCGGGGTATAAATACAAATCCCCATGAGACCCCCAAGGCCATCAAATTCATTCCAATTCATCAAGGCGACGCGATGTAGAGGACTACAACTAGATGAGAGTAGAGGGTCGAGTTTCTAGTTTAGGATTATAGTTTTTCTAGTTCTTAGAGGTGATTAGAGCCCTTGCATGGTGCTCTAATTACCTTGCTCCAGAGGTCTAATTGTATCATTAAGGGAAGGTATGATCATAGTTGTAAGTATGATACAATTTATTAATGAAGCATTGTTCTTGTCTAATTATCATGTTTTTGTTTTAATTATGCTTGTTCTAGCTCTAATTAGTCTTAGATCTAGATGCTTGTTGATTAGAGCATGTGTTCAAGGGTTATATTCTTCTAGCGTTCTTGATCGTTGATCTAGCTTACTAATGATATAGTTGTATATCTAGTTCTTTTGATCATGGTGATTAGAGGTTCTAGTTGTGCTAATTATGTTATTAGACTATGTAAAGTAATTAGAAGTGCATTATCTAATTATGTATACCTGATAAGAGTTTTTCGTCGATTACTAGGTTACCAGTGACAGTAGAGTCCGGGGAAAGATTAAACTCGATCTATGGGATTAGGTTTATTGATTTTGATTTAATTATGCTATGAAGTTTATGCTTGATCATGCTTGTCTACCTTAAACTACTAGTTATCTCGTTGCTTTTATCTATTTGTGGTGCCCATATCATGCATGTCTTGGATCCAATTAGAGTTTGATTAGACTCCAGTTAATACCCCTTAATTGGTGTTCTAGTTCTGTTCTAATTGCTTATCTTATAATATTAGTATAGTTTAGACGTAAATTAGATATAGTTTAGAATTAGTTTACAAGTAGATTAGATACCTTTTATACCTTTAGTTTACCATAAACTCTTGCTAATTAGTTCTCAATTAGTTCGTTTTCTGGATTGACAAAACACATGATCCTCATCTTGGGGAAAAGCTACACACGATACTGTCGCTTGCAGTATAAGGTTTGCCGTGCTTAAGTGCCGTCAACACTGGGCTGGACCAAATTTAGTAAGGATGGAAATAGAACATTTATAAAAGTTATTTTTGGGCTTTTGGGTTTGTTTTCCAATTTCTAAATTGTTTATTTTCGCTTCTATAATTTTAAAGAATTATATTATATTATTTAAATTTTAGTTTAAACTTTATAATTAGTTTCTAATCTGTTAAAATTTCAATAATTATTTATTATTCATTTTTAATCCATTAATGGTTTTAAATTTTTTATTTAAAAAACTTAGAAAATTATTTAAGCTTAAGGTAAGACTTGGAAATTATTTCAATGCCTCACCTTTTCTTTTTAGGATAATTTTTTATTCTTTTTAGAACTGGTTGATCATCCTAATTCTTACAACTCATGCATGTCATTCATTTAGGTGCGATAACTCCTTCACCTCTACCGGAGAATCCTCAAAAAATATTACTCCATAGATCCCTGAAGTTGGAATTCATGAGCCATCTTTTATTTCTAAAGAGGCATCTTTTGAAGCTATTATTGATCCTAACATTTTAAACCTAGGCAAGCCCCGATGCATTTCCCTTTGCTTCGAGTCCTTATCAATGAGTTATGTATGTGCATTAGAGTTAGGGATTGATTGAAACCCTAGTGCATTATTAGCTCCTGAATCTAGCATGATTAATCCTATACGCATTAGATTAGAATGCTTAGCCAAGCTTAATCTTAGGCTACGTGTACTATCAAAAGAAATTGAATTTGGACAATAAAGTTTCTTGAAATATAATTTGGAGACATTGGGCAGGATCGGTTATCTTTTTGGTATTGATAATGATGGAAAGTCTAATGAACGAACAAGAATTTGGATCCTGATCCTGCCTATGTCGCATAAAGCCGTCCGATGTTTGGCCATGCTTTCATCTTTCGAACGCGCATCATTCACTTGTCGTCCTTAACGGGCTCCGATAAGCCTCTCATCCCTTGAACCTAGGGTTGAACTATGGTGAGACCAACTAGAAAGTGGGAGACAAGTGGGTGTCGACGTACTGTACGCCCGAGTTCGGTGAGGACAGTCCAAACTACATGCCAAGGGATATTAGGATTGTCGTATGCGAGGTCATCGTACACGCATATGATGGGTGTCTAAGTATCCTCTCGAGAGTGTACATATCGATTCGAATCGTTGGGCTTATCAGGTGTAAGAGCTGAGAAATGGTTTCGTAGAGTGTTTGTTTTGTTTGCTCATTAGACTAGGCAAACATAGTACAATAGGAGAAAACTAAAAGAAATTGACACCCTAAAAGCTAATGATTCACTTGTAGGCTTGCTGCAGCGTGAATTGATCTAACCAGATCAATAGGCTAGAAAGTCAGGCTCTGGCCTAGTAGACGGGTAAGTCTTGCAGAGTAATTAGTACTCAAACCTCTTCTCTCATGTTTCCTCCAGGTGCTGAATATATCCTCTTCGAGTACGATCCTGCCACCGTCGCTCCTTAGTAGTCCTCGTATGTTGAGAGTGCATCATTGGGCATGAGCATGATGCAAAGTTTCTGTTTAAAGAAGAGTGTTGTTTATACTAGAATAGAACAACCTTTTACAAGTCTTGTAAGAATACTACCCTTTTGATGTATAATTATGTGAAATCCAAGTGGTAATAAACTTCGGTTATCTTGTAATAAACTTTGGTTTAGTATGTGAAATTCTGTACTAATGACCATTGAAAGAAAATACACTAATTTTTCCATACTTACATCATTGCCGATAGCCGATGTCATTCTGAAAACACCCATATTGTCTCTCTGTGATTAATAAATCCCCAAATGTGAATTAAGAACACGCCGAGCCTCTCTCGTAGGCCATTCATGGGCCATGCTTTGACCGACAGACCACGATCTTCGTGTCAGACGTGAGTTGTAACATTTACGAGAATCTACCAAAATATGATTTGTGTTTTACACAAGGTGGTACGAGGAGCCCTTTTGGTACAGGTTCTATATGGTTTCTCCAACAGCCTCGGTGAAACTCGTCCAAACGACACAAAAATAAAGGGCTTCGCTTGAAGCCTCTTCAAAATAGGAACCTAATTAAAACTAGAAAGGAGAAGAATTCCTGTCTCCTCTATGGCTCTATGTATTTGGTGCCTCTTAACTATGAATATGCCGTATTTCGTAAACAATTTTTTAAAAGAGTTTTTGCTCCGTGAGAAAACATTTTTATTGGAAAAACCCAAATCCATACCATTTTAGAAGAAACCAGAGCCCAGCCAAAAGGGCCTAGATTTGGCCCGGCTGGCCGTGCCCGCGGGCAAGCAGCTCGATTCGGCCGCATGGCGTCTGGCACCCAAAACCACCGCCTCAGATTCTGGCCATGAATCCGACCGCTCGCCAGACTAGAGCAGCTGCCCAGCCCAGCCCAAGGCATGCAGTCAGAGTTTTTTTTGAAAAGCATGCAGTCAGAGTTAGGCGGTCCCTAATTAATCTAAGCCTAACTCGATGCAGATGCCTTTTCTCACATTCTCTTCGTTCATGTCTACGTCAGCAAACTGGCGCATATCATGTAAGCGCATCATGTAAAGCTCTTAAAAGCTTCTGAATTGAGTAAGGTGAACGTTTTACGTGGCCAGCATATTCGTACCAAACAAACTAGTAGTGTCAATGGACACTAGCTGGCCAGCATTTTTGCACTGACGAGTGTGGCTTTGTTGAACTCTCGGGGAATGAATAAATTCTCCATGCATGATTGCCGACATGCATCTTCAGACAAATGCTTACGGTGTGGACCTATACTCCTTGAGGTTCTTGCAAGCTTAAACCCCACGAAACACATCAGCTTACTGCACCATATCCGTTGGGATATATTGTCCGGACCAGCAACATCTCTAAATACTTGTAGTCCTTCCTACCTACCTTCATTCTAATTGCTCACAAGGCACTAGTCCCTGGCGTACAATATCAACCTGTCCTATCGCTACATCTGCTTCGGCGATGTGTCTGCCCTTCGACCACGGCGGTGACCACCGCGACCACGGGTCACCCGCCCACCACCCTGGCAACAGCCAACAGGCTACTCGGCCGCCATTGCCAGCTGATTCACCACTAACATCACCACCATTACCACCACCAACACCGGCGGTCCAGGTTCCATCAGTTCAAGGGCATGGCCAACCTTATTCGTCCCCAGTGGGTGAAGCATATGGCCATGGCGGTGGCGGCAGCAGAGGAGCCCTTGCAGCGCAAGGTCATCATCTGGCGGGAGTGAACAAGAATGGAGAGCGCACAACAACAGTGGCCTTGGGCACCTCATACACCGAAGTGCATGCTTCTGGCGGCGTTGTTCAAGGTCCAAAGAAGAGTACTCGGGTAGCGCAAGCTCATCATCAGCATACGGATGTCTTTGCTAGTCATTGGCACCTTTCACTACTACAATAAGTTGCAACAAGAACGGCTCTACACACCCCTATAGGAACGGTTTTGGCAAGTATTCCCGCTCGTGGGTTCCTTTAATGGAACATGCAGTAGGAGCAGGCCTAAACCGCTCCTGCAGTGGCCATAGCAGTAGCGGGCCGTGATTGCACCGCTCCCGCAGTGGTCATAATAGGAACGGGCCACGATTGCACCGCTCCTGCAGTAATCACAGCAGGAGCGGTTCGTGATTGCACCGCTCCTGCTGTGACCACTGTAGGAGCGGCTGAAACAAGAGCCGCTCCTGCTGATGATACTAGCAGGAGCGGCTGTAATATGAGCCATAGTCTCCGTGCAGAATTCTTGCAGCGAATCCAATTCATCTTTACGAATCTCCTTTTGTGAGATCTTGTTGAAGAAATAGACCATTCGAGTGACCACCATCCGCACGAATACTGGATTGATAGCCCGGATAGCAACGGCAAGGAACACCGTCATCATCATATGGCAGTCATGAGCGCTGTACCCACTTATGGACAAATCTTTCATGGAGACTAGACTTCTGATGTTAGACGATAACCTAGTGGACACTTTTAGACCTCGTAGACACACGCACAATTCCCTTTTCTCAGCTGATGTCAGGTTGAAGCTCGCGGCAGGGAGAATAAATTTTCCATTGCCTTGTTCCACAGGGTGGAGCTCACTTCTGATCTTCATATTTACCAGATCGCGATGTGACTTTAGGCCGTCTTTTGTCTTCCCTTTCACATCAATCAATGTACAAATAGTGCCGTCAAACACGTTCTTCTTTAGGTGCATACAATCGATGGCGTGTGGAACCTCCAAGTCCTTCCAATATGGCAAGTATTTAAAGAAGATGGACTGCTTTTTGAAAGTCACACCTTCAATAGGGGGTTTAGTTGTCTTGATCTTCTTCCTGTAGACAATGTTGATATTCTTGACTATATCGAAAACATGTTTGCTATCGTGTTTTCTTCTTGGTACTGAACCTTTCTCATCCTTGCCATCAAAGTGGTTGTTGAACTGTCTTCTGCGGTATCGATGTCCTTCAACTAGAAAGCGGGGGTACTTCGTGTACACAACCTTTTTGGATCCATTGAGGTACTCAGACGTCGTTGCATCCAAGCAGGATAGACATCCTTTTTTCCCTTTGATCTGTCCGGACAGCGAGAAGTTAGCAGGGTAATCGTTGATTGTAGTGAGTATCATTCCTCTAAGTGTAAAATCCTTCTTTATTAATGAATCAGTCATTTTGACCCCATCGTTCCAAAGCTTCGCCATATCTTCCATCAAGGGCTCAAGAAAGACATCTATATCAATGCCTGGTTCTTTAGTCCCTTGTATCAGACCGCATAATATTGTGTACTTTCTCTTCTGATAAAGCCATGAAGGTAGATTGTATATGGTCAATATCACCGGCCATGTGCTGTGTATGCTGTTCCTTTCTCCAAAAGGATTCATTCCATCAGTACTAAGTACAAACCTCACATTTCTTAGATCCTTCGCAAACTCTGGATACAATTCATTGAACCTTTGCCACTGAGTGGCGTCAGCTGGGTGTGAAAGCTTTTCGTCATCCTTTGTTCACTCACAAAACCACCAATGCATCAACTTTGCAAAGGTAGGGTTTGCAAATATCAGTCTTGAGCGATCGATTGGATTGAGGTACCACATGACTAGAGCGGGGATTCTTCTCTTCTTCTCGTCGATGCCTAGGCATGTATCTTCTTCGGAAGGATCGGGTGCACCATTCTTCTTCCTCTTCTTGCCATTGGTGGAAGCTTCATCATTACCTTGGAATATATCATTCTGCTTGTAACGGCCAGCGCCACAAGTTGGGAATTTATCTAGATTCTCATATTTGTCTCGATATAAGATGCAGTGGTTCAGACATGCATGTATTCTTTCAACTCCCATTGTCAAGGGGCTAACAACCTTCTTCGCTTGATATGTGTTGGCAGGCACGAAGTTAGGTTTCGGAAGCAACTAAGATAAGAGCTTCAACAGATCGTTGAAGCTAGAGTCAGACTACCCGTACTTCGCCTTTAGAATCAACTGCTCGAGTACAAAACGTAGCAAAGTCCAATGAGGAGGACAACTCTTTGACTTCTCATACACATTCTTCCTTGTAGCATCCTTTACTGTTTTTAAATTCTCTGCCCCTTTTGGACTTGTATATAGGATATTAGCCTTGAAGTGTTTCAACATTTCTTCAAGGTCATCTGCATCTGAATCACCGTCAAGTCCCAAGTCTTCGATACTCTTTGAAGGTACGGAGCGATATATTCCACCACCGTTGTCTTGGTCATCATTGCCATCACTATTCAACATATCAAGATCTGCATCGAAGAATGTGTCGTTGTTATCATCAACATCTGCATCTAAAGGTCCTTCTTGCTCGCCGTAATGGATCCAAACAGAGTAGTCTTTCACAAATCTGGCAACAATCAAATGCGATCTAATGTCGGTTGGATCTGTCCAAACCTTCATGTTTTTACAGTTTTTGCAAGGACAACATATGCCTTTAACCTGCTTCGTTATTGCATTCTTCTTCGCAGCTTCAATAAATTTATCCACTTCATCACGGTAAGGACGCTCCATCCTTGGCCAGTTGTACATTCAAACACGTGCCATCTAGAATATATAAGAACCAGATAACAAGAATGTACAGAGTATAAATAATAAAGATCTGATTGATGGTATATTATACATTATTATTTATGACAGAAATTGATGTGGTATATTATCATGAATATTGAATATTCTACGACCTAAAATATATTTATGACGGAAATTAATGAGTTATTATCATGAATATATGAACATTTACATTATAAAATTAATTAATATACCATCCTTTACCTAGGGTTTCACACTACATCTAGATCTAGATCTAAAAGAGAAGAGATCCACTAATAAAGACCAATACAACACCTAGAGTAACCCCAATTGCTAATCCCAAGTTGAGAAAACCCTAAAATAGTGCATTACCACCTAGATTATGTGGTCCCTAAAGTATTAAATGCTCATTGATGATGAGAGGAGAGAGAATGACATTAAATCTTAGCTATTTTAGCACATAATGATTTGAAGATACTCAAATTAGATGCATAGATTGAGGAGGGTTACCTTATGGAGCTTCTAACTTCCAAGAAATAGAAAAAAAATCTCCCCCTCCTATTTTTCAATTTTTGGCCACCATTAGCTTCCAACAATGGAGCTCTTCCACAGGCATACTGTAGCCCGAGGAAGAACAAGGGTATATATGGGTAGGAAAACTGTAGGAGCGGTGGATCTTACCACCCGCTCCTGCTATGCTCTTGCTAAAGCAACAGCAGGAGCGGTTGGTAAGGTCCACCGCTCCTGCTGAATGAGCTCTGCAGGAGCAGTGCACCTTACCAACCGCTCCTGCTATTTGGAGGAGCGGTTGGTAAGGTGCACCGCTCCTGCTATTGTTGCAGCAGGAGCGGTGCACAATGTGGGACCCACCCTGGGCACAGCAGGAACGGCCCTAAATTGGAGCCGTTTCTAGTGTTATTTGGGTGGTGTTCCCGTAGCGGACTTTTGTAGTAGTGTTTATGGGTCGACGGCAGGATCGCATCCAGAAGCGGCTGCTGGTAAGATGAGCGCACCACCGGTGCTACAGATGGCTCGTCACGGTGGTGAAGACGAGTAACCAACCATGATAATAATCATGCATATGTGATAAACATAATCGCAGGCCGCAAGGCAACTCATCGTGGTGAAGGTTAGGACATCCATGTTTTGGAGAACAGTACAACAACGATACTTCTCAATCATCTCCTACAAATCTCATGATACATCCCACCTCTTCGCTGTAACTGTAAATTTATTTAGTGATATCATTTTATTTGATTAAGTTTTGGATAGTCTAAAACTTGTGGTGCGAAAAGGAACTCGCATATCCGATACAAAATGATATAAGGATTATAAGGTGTTGAATTGGGTATCCGATACTAAACCTAGGGCTCAACTTATGCACATGGAAAAAAAATCTATATCGTCTAAAGGAGGACGGGCAGCCTACTTCCACTCTTAATTGCCTATCCAACTACCTTCAATAATATCTTTGCTACTTCCACTACCCTAGTATTTGGATGTTGAAGATGAAGCGCTGGCATCTAGTGTTGGATTGCAGATCTCAATCATCCTTGAGAGGGGGGACATGGATCCATGCATATAGAACCGTTTTGTCCCTTTGATCATGTCTTTGTTGATCCAACACTCCTAGACTGTCCGATTCTACACCGGATACTCCTGTATTTATACTCTGGACAGATGACCGCCAACGGTCAACTTCAATATGGTTAGTTGAGAAAACTCACAACCGGATGGTACGGTCCGGTACTAACTGTATAGAGCAGTTTTTTTCTTAACGGCTAGTTTCATGGTTTCGGCTATAATATCCTCCTATCTAGCAAGTCTAGTAAGCTTGCAGCCTCGAAACTTCGTTATAGTGTTGAGATACATTGAGAGCTTAGGTCATCATCAACAGTTCTTTAGGCAAGTCTTTGGTGCATGGGTCCATGAATGATGGGATAGGTCCATCCCAGTTCCAGTAGTGTTTAATTTAGAGGCAGACTGGCCGAGTAATATCCCACATGGGAATATACTCCCCAGATGCGGGGTACCCGTCAAAACGAGGGGACAGGGACCATCCCCTTCCGTCCCTGTCCTGCCCTGTTTCCTTCTGGTTTGAGGCTTGGGCAGCGGCGGCACGAGCCGAGGAGTCCGCACGGCTTGGGGCGACGCTAGTGACACAGGAGTGCGGACCGCGCCGCAGGAGTGGGGAGGCTGTGCCGCACACGAGCGGGGAGGCAGGCCCGGACGTGGTGGAGGCGGCCTGGCGCGGGAGAAGCAGCCAGATGCGGTGGAGGCGGTGGGGACGGATGTGGGAAAGTGGCGGAGGCGGCCTGACACAGTGGAGATAGTGGAGGGGGGCGGACGGGGGGAGGCAGTGGAGGCGACGAAAGGGAACGGATGGGTGAAGGCAGAGACGCAGGGAGCGGCGGAGTGCTCTCAGGATGAGTTGAGGCAACGAAGAAGAAGATGGCATGTGACTGACAGGTGGGTTCCAGACTGATTCTATCTAACGGGCAAGAAACACCGTCGATCCCAAAAGCCACCATCCCTAAAACCAAACAAAAAACAGAGATGGATCCATTCCTACTAACCAAACACTAGACGGTACTACCCAATCCAAAAAATCAGGGACACGACCATCCCATCCCATGTCCACAAATCAAACGCATGCTAGGTGCTTATGCATGGAGCTTCCTTCAATACATGCGCGTCAGCACTCCTAGCTACTTTTCCCCAGCACTACTACAGAATTGATTTTTAAAGACACCCTTTTTATTTTTAGTAGCGGTTGGGGATTTGAGCAGTCTCTGAAAATCAGTGTTGGGGTAGTATTAGAGACGGTGCACCTTACCAATCGCCTCTAAAAATGATTTTCAGGGGTGATACACTTTACCGACTGTCTTAAAAAATTCCATTTTTATGAGCGGTACATCCTACCAACCGCCTTAAAAATCGTTTCAACATATTTAATTACGCGTCAATTTATTGGATATGTGTGATTGTGTGGTTTAGTGGTGGGAGTGTGGTACGCGAGGCATGAGGTCACAAGTTCGTTTCTTAGAGATTGAGTATTCGGTATTTTACTTGAAAAAAGTGTGCATTACTTGCTTTTGTGTGTGGTGTTCCTTGCTATAAATTTATTTACTTAATAACAACTGCTCCCGAAAATCAAATTAATTTTCAGAGGCCGTTCGACGGGCCCCTCATCTTTGAAAATACTTTCAGTACTAGGACGGCTGCCCTGCTGCAAGTCCTTCCTATAAATTTATTTAATTAACAACTGCTCCTGAAAATCAAATCAATTTTCAGAGCCCGTCCGACGGCCCCCTCGCCTTTGAAAATACTTTCAGCACTAGGGCGGCTGCCGTGCTGGAAGGTTTGAGGCTAGCTCCTTCGAACGATAATGACGAGGGATAGGGAAGGAAGTAAAACTAGCAGTAGTGTCAGCCACTAAACTAACGACAACGGCAATGGAAGAATTAAAATCTAAAATTAAAGGGAAGTTGTAGTTTGTGATGGTATAGATCAATACAAGCATGCAACATTTTTGCTTAATTGATTTAACGAAGGTGACGTGCGGATAGGCATCTTTTTTATGCGTGGAGTGGACCTATTGTGCTTGAGGACCGGTTCTTGCTAGCTTAAACCGCACGACACTCATCAGCTTTAATCACCCATATGCTGTGGGACATTCTCTGCCCCAACCTCGTCTATTACTATGTGCAGTGGGTTACGTAAATGGATTGGCTATACACTGTAGCGACACTGTTCACAGAGAGGAAGTTAGGTGAAATAGTAGATACACAGTGCATTTACACATCCTGCTGCACATAGTCTAAATCCTACTCCTAGCGACGTTCAGTCCAATAATTACCCACTAGTCATGCGGGTCTGCCAGAGCTGGCTACGATATCCGGTCCAATCGCGCTACCACATCTACGTCTGCGATGTGTCTGCCGTTCTGCTGCGGCGACCATGGCGACCATGGATCATCCACCTACCACTCTGGCAACCAGCAGCCCCCTCGGCCGGGACCAACTCATCCATCACCACCTACTGCATCGATCCAAGACCACGAGGACGGCCAACCACCCTACAAACCCGTCGTGAAGCCGTCATCCCCGGTGAAACAAGCACATGGACACCATGCAGGCGTGGTGGCCGGTGGTGAGGTCAACAACGGAGGAGCCCATGCCGTGCAAGGTCATGTGGCAGGAGTGAACAAGAACGGAGAGCGCATGCCGGCGGCCTTCGGCAGCTCAGACGCCGACGTACATGGGTATGCTGCTGCCAGCGTTGTTCGACGTCCAAAGATGAGTATTCCAGCAGCGCAAGCCCCTCAGCATAAAGAGGTCTATGCTAGTCCTCGGCACCATGGATCGGTGGCTGCGTCGCATCCAAAAGAGGCCGCTTATAAGATGAGGGCACCTCCAGTGCTACAGATGGCTCGTCGCAGTGGTGAAGACGACTACCCTGCTGCTGCTACCACCACGCCGACTTCGTTCTACGGTGATCTTCGTTGATGTTTTTATCATTATTTGGTATTGGTATTGTATATACTAGCGAAATGCCCGTGCGTTGCAACGGGAGAAAACGACCCATAAGCACCTCTAAATCAATACATATTAAAATACCTTACAAATAATTTCATATCATATTATTTTAAATTTTTCCTTGCACGTGACAAAATACCTTACAAATAATTTCATATCATATTATTTTAAATTTTTTCTTGCATGTGACCGAAATTTAGGTGGTGTCAGTTTGGTAAGAAATATTATTTTTTGTTTTTTCGTAATATATAGAACATCGAAAACGGAGTCCATATACAACATGGCATCCTTTCGCCTGAATCGGGTTTTCGAATAAACTGTAGGCCATACTGTCTTGACGATTTTCGTCAATTGCAAGTGAATTTTAGAGTGATGTCAATTTGGTTAAAAATGTTATTATTTTTAGCTTTCCATCAATATATAGAACGTAAAAAACGGAGTCCATATGCGATTTGGGCATCCGTTTTCGCGTAGGCTGCTCCTGCATTCAGGGCTTGCGAATAAATTTCACATAATATTGTTTCTAATATTTTCGTTGACCTAGACTGAATTTTAAAGTGGTTTCTGTTGGGTTGGAAAGGTTACTATTTTAGCTTTCCATCGGTATATAGAACATCGAAAACGGAGTCCGTATGCGACTTGGGTGTCCGTTTTTGCGTGGATTCCTTCCTGCTGTCCGAATCTGATTTGTATTGTAGGCGTGATTCGGATTATCGGATACTGGACGGGGAGGGGCTGACCAGTTGGATCCACTTGTCATGACGCACCGAGAAACCGATGGAACAGAAAACCTTACTTGCTCGTGCGTTGCAACGGCAAAAGCCATATATAATAACATTTTAGTGATGGAAAAAGGAAATCTAATAAAAAATTAACATGTTCACTTATATTAATTATATTAGGTATAATTATTTAAATAAAGCACAAATATATGATAAATTCTATTATCTTGTTTGGCAACTTAGAAACTGATTTGAAGCCTAATCTATACGCTCTTATATAGACAAATCTCTGTTAATGCAATCAGTATTTTAATCTCAAATAGGTAAGTCATCCACGTCATACCTTATTAAGAAAACTTCAAGCTCCTTGGCAAGTTTCTGGATCAGAAGCAAAGGTAGGTAGGTAGGTAGCTGCCGGTCTAATGCTCAATCTCCACTAATCTCTGGAGCAACAAGCATCTTCTATATTAACTATTACACGATGCATGTTCATAAGATCTTTTTTAAAAGGAGTTTGCACCGCTTCATCTATCAGTTTCTATTGTACAGCAAATTTAAATGCCCATCAGACCTAAGTCAAAACACATATACTTATTATATCCATTGGATTGAAACAGATGCTCGAGATGGACCAATTGTCAAATAAAAACCTTGTATTTTCTTCTCGTAGCAGCCGCCGCCGCTCAAACCGTTCTATCCTTCATCATTCAGAAGCATAACAGCCAGGTTCTTCCACCGATTTCTCTTCTGGTCCCATCCATCTCTCCATGCGCAAGCCTTGTCTCTTCCATCGGAAGCAGCCCCTTGTTCTTTTCCCCAAATCAGCTCAAAGCCTTTTCTTTATTCCCCAGCGAATCCACAACCCTAGGCGTTGCGTAAGTCCATCGAGCAAGAGTCTGCATCAGCTACCTTTTGGATTTGGGGCACCGGCTAGCAATGGCAACCATGGCGAGGGAGAGGCGTCTGCCCTCTGCCACCACCCAACACTGCCCCTGGACATGTACGGTCACGGATCGCAGCCTTGCAGGTTCCGTGGACGGAGCTCCGAGTGCCTGGCTCAATGCTGCAGTCGTCGGCTTCATCGAGAATTCGAGATCGGCGAGGAATAATAACTGCAACACGAATACCGGATTGATCTTGCGATGGCGAGCTTCAGGGAGACGCAGTTTAAAAAGGTACGGGGCGTGCACGCCAAGGGACTGCTGCAGCTGCAGTCGAGTCCGGACTCCTAGTCGAAGTCCGCGGAAGCGACGGAGTCCAGGTCGAAGACGGGACGGGCGGTAGCACAGAGTACTTGCGTCACGTTACATATGATGAAAATTACCCGAAAAAAAAAAACTCCTGAGAGGACCCACCTGTCAGGACGGACCGTTGGACCGTGAAACCTTGTTTGCTTTAATATTAGGTATATATATATATATATATATATATATATATATATATATATATATATATATATATATATATATATATATATATATATATATATATATATATATATATATATATATATATATATATATATATATATATATATATATATATATATATATATATATATATATATATATATATATATATATATATATATATATATATATATATATATATATATATATATATATATATAGCCTCACGGCTTGTATAGACCGGGTCTATACATGTAACACAAGCCACTCACGGCTATATAATAATAGATTCTGCTAACGCGTATGCGTGCAGTTTCTTGCCACTATAAGGTCAAGTGTGTTAATGTTAACAGGTAAAGGCTGGGTGTCTATCTGCATCTCTGGAAAGCTCAATCGGTCCTCATTAACAATAGACTGTATCTGTCGACGCAACACATTGCAGCCATTAAATGCATCATAGAAAGAATTATGCCACTTACAATATCCTTGCTTTTTTAACTCATCTGAAGATGGAATAGTGTGAGACAAAGTAATGTTGCCACTTTTGAGTAGTTCATCAAAAATCTTATATCATTTGGCAACATTAAAGGTAAACTTAACTCCCTCTTGCTGATTTTTGTGAACCGGCTGCAAGGAAGGGCAAGTACATAGTTTGGCGTTAGTTGGCCAAATGAACTGAGCAACGTAGACCTCTTTAGCCTCGCCGTCAAAGTTGCCGGAATCGCATTCTACAAGATTCACACTATGATGAGCGGATCTCTTATTTTCTTTATGCCAAAGCACGCTGATAGACCTATGCTAAAGAAAAGAACTTAGTGCCCTCTAGCTTTTCCTAAAGATATGGCCTCAACCCATTTTTTGAAAGCTAAACTAGCTAAGTACTTATCAGAAGCGGTAAATTGGAAGCATTTGTTACTTGTATCTCTAAATATTCTAAGATAATCATGAACTGACTCGTCAAGCCTTACTGCTGAAGCTTTGCTAGATCGGTTAACTCCAGCTCGTGCTCCTCAGAGAAGAAGTGCTCATGGAATTTTGCCTCCATTTGATCTCATGTACTAATCGAGTTGGGGGGCAAAGAGTACGACGCAACTACTGGTAAGAGATAAAGAAAAGGGCCAAATTCTAAAAGCTCCTCTATCTGCTAAATCCCCCAATAGCCACAAACGGGCTAATATGCTCTCTAGTGCTCCTTCCATCATTCCAAGAAAATTTAAGAAAACAATGGTACTCTAAAATTAGGGGAAAAGAATGTGCATCATGTCAGTAGTCATATGGTTTCCGATATGAGGTACTAGGATATGGTAATCGGATCCCTAATGTGGTCCTAAACATATCAACTATTTCTTGCTTGATTTTCTATATAGCTACAGATGATATATCATCGACCTTTTGAACTTAAGACTTGGGTGGCTTAGGAGCAGCGTGCTATCACTTTGGCCATATCTGATGGTAAACAAAATCGGGCACGGGATCCTTGGATATGTCGGAGCCGTGCCCATGCCATATGAGATCATAGTGTATGGTGGCACAAACTCTCTAACTCTTTATGGGGGCGAAGTACTCGACACTTGTTGTTTTAACGATACTTTGGTTAGGGGCTAGAGAAGTAGAGGCAATGCTAGTGCATGTTAGTACCATTGTTCGTCCGGTACTGGGCATACCGGACAATCTGGTGGAGAGCATTGGACAGTTTGGTGTAGCGCCGGACAGCCCGGTGGGTGCATTGGACAATTCGACGGGCATGGCAGGTTGAATTGGCTTGGCCAACAGTGAGGTGGCGGCTGTGGTTGCCTGATAAAAATTCACCGACATACCATATATTGGCTGGATCTGTGAAGACCCAATCGCAGCCGACGTGCTGGGCAGAGCCATTTCGGTACTTAACTCGTGTGAGGAAAACTAGGTACTCTTGATTTTTCTTGCGCGCAGTGAGCCGTCTCACTATAGAATCTTCTATACCCTCAACACACTGTTTGAACTGATCCTCCCGCTTATTGATATAACTCATGAGCTACTGCAAAGTCTGAGGGGATTCGATGTTACTTACAGTGGAGGTTGAAGGAGCCGGGGTGGCAAGCTCGACCTCTCTCTTTTTTCTCGAACACGCAGGAGAGATGCGTATCTTTGTGTTAATAAGAAAAATAAATTAGGGAAAAAAAGAGACCCCAATACAACACACTCTGTCAGGTTTGTCAAAGACCGGCTCAAAGGGCAACACACCTATTGTAAGGTAGAAAGGATGGTAATTCCTGTTGCCTCAGCCAGACTCCAGAAACTCGGTTCTTCCTTAACTAAGTTTAGAACCTTTTCAAGGCTAGGAGGCGCACCATCAAATACACAGTTTTTACGATGCTTCCAAATACTCTAGGAACCTAGCATGACTAGGGACTTGAAACCTTTTTGAAATTCAGCCCCAACTCTTTGGTTCCCACTCTGCCACCAGATATCAAATGACTCATCTTCCGGAGAAGGCGCCAAATGTTGCAGGGAGAAGTGGCTGAGGAGAAGGAACCAAAATTGTCTAGCAAAAACACAGATAGCAAGCAAGTGATCCATTGTCCCCCTTGTTGATCACACAAGATGCAGGCAGCCGGGTGTGATAAATTACACCGAGCTAGTTGATCCGCTGTCCAACATCTCTTGTGCATTATGAGCCACATGAAGAATTTGCATTTGTTCGGTGCCCAGGAATTTCCAACACGCTCCCAAGCTTCAAAAATTATGGAGCCGTGGAAGAGATTTGAATAGGCTGATTTGCTCTAGTATTGCCCAGACGATGAGAGTCTCTGGCGGTGAGTGTTTTGGACATCATCTTGCAGGACCACTTCCACAAGGAGGTCCCACATGTTCAGGAATTCATTTAGCATGGCCACCGAGAAGCCTCCTTGTACATCATGAATCCATACATGATTTGATTGATCTTCCTTGACAGTACGCCGGTTGGCCCTTTTATTTGGAATAGAGGTAGTTATGTTGGGTGCTAGATCCTCAACTCTATATCCCTATAGCCATCTGTCCTTCCAGAATAGAGTTTGTCTTCCATCTCCAATAGAGGTTTCAACAGCTATTGAGAAGAAGGTGTGTACAGAATCCTGTAATTTGATCAGGAAGAGGGTCCAAGAGTTGCTGGAGTCAGTCTTTTTAAGCCAAACACTACTACAATAAGTTACAACAGGAATGGCTCTGACACCCCTATAGGAACGGTTTTGGCAAATGTTCCCGCTCGTGGGTTCCTGTAGTAGAACATGCAGTAGGAGCGGGCCTGAACTGCTCCTGCAGTGTTCACAGCAGAAGCGGGCCACGATTGCACCGCTCCTGCAGTGGTCACAGCAGGAGCGGGCCGTTATTGCACCGCTCCTGCAGTGGTAATAGCAGGAGCGGTCGACGATTTCACCGCTCCTGCTATTAGCCACATCAGGAGCGGGCCGTGATTGCACCGCTCCTGCTGTGGCCGGTTGTAATATGAGCCACTCCTGCAAATTTTTTGAAAGCTTCTGATTCTTTCCCGCCCTATATTTTGAAAGCTCTGTTTTTTTCCGCCATATTTGAAGAAAAAGCCCCTGGTCTTTCCCGCTATATTTCTCGAATATTAATTCTTTCTCACTATATACATATACATTAATTAACGAGGCACATTTACATACGCTTTCAAGTTTGTGAATTTTGTCGTGCGTTCTGCCAAGTTACAAAAAAAAATAGCATATAGTATACACATACATCGTACACAACAACTTAATTACATATGGTGATACTCCCATTCAATCAATGGAAGATATTTTTCATCTTTCGCTAAAACATCATCATCACTACGGGAAGAAGGTTAACCACGAAAAACAGCAAAAACCCACGAAAAAGCGTCTTTTTCGTGGGCCAGCCGTCGAAAAAATCCGACGAAAAAAAATCCCACAAAAAAGTGTGAATTTTTTCGTCGGCCTTTTTCGTGGGCCGCCTCGCAGGTTTTTCGTCGGCCTACGAGGCGGTCCACGAAAAATGTTTTTCGTCGGCCTGCTAGGCGGCCCACGAAAAATGTTTTTCGTCGGCCTACAAGACAGCCGACGAAAAAGACTCTTTTTCGTAGGCCGACTACGGACCGACGAAAACGTCCTCCAGGCTGCCAGCTTTTTTGTCGGCCCCAGCGCTGGCCCACGAAAAAGCTGGCTCCCCCCAAACAGACCCCTTTTTTCCATTTCCCGCAACCAAAATATACAAAATATACAGCACCTCACAAAACAGAATATACAGTACGCAGAAACAGAATTTTTTTCCATAAACAGGTCCATCACAAACACAACCTCTCACATAAACAAGTCCCATCACAAACACAAGTCCGAATATACATCACATAAACAAGCACAAATAGTTTAACTTAGTGCATAACAAACATACAATCCAGTCCATCACAAATGAGTCCAACATACATGACCAACAACACATCCAAATGTCTGCACTGCTCAAAGTCTCAAACATATATAACCAACACAATCCGTATCTTACGATTGTGGATTCTTAGAGTTATGGCCGCTTCTAGATCCTCCGGCTGAATGGCGCAGGTACTCGTTGGGGTCGACCTCTGCATCAGGCGTCACATTGCCAGGACGTGACCCTGATACCTGCAAAATAAACGAAACAGATGTGGCCAGAAGTTTATCAGTAGTGCAATCTTATGAGTTTTAAGTGGCTATATCACAAGTAATAATTGTAAGGTATTAAAGTTACTTAGCGTTATCCAGATGTCCAAATATAGAGTTCAATAGCGTTACTTAAGTTACTTGGCGGCTCGATGTAGTGCTCGTACCTGCAGACCCGGAAGTGGCCGAATCCAAGGGCCATAGTTGGGACCCCGGACCTGGTGCCCAAAAAGGACCCTGTTGCATCCACCCTATAGGTGGCTGAAAGCCCTGTGGTGGCATCTACGAGCCCTGCGGTCCCATCTGCGAGCCCTGTGTTGGCGGCCACGCCGGCCACCCTCCAGATCCCTGCGGGCCTTGAGGTTGCGTCCATGCCGGAGGCCCTGAGGTTGCGTCCACGCCTGAGATGGCTAATGTTGAGATCAAACTAACATATGTTTCGAATTGGGCTTGTCGAAAAATGTAATAATGAATAGACTAAGCATATTTACCTGATGGACGGTCTGTGGAGTGAAAACAGGAGGGCAGAACCGTGGCAAGTTCACATCAGGACCGAGAGAAGCCGTCAGTTGCTGTAATGTATTAAGTGACGTTAAATTCACGAAACAACGTCAAATAGAAACAACAGCAACAGTCCAATGCATTTACCTGCATAAACGAAGACATGTACGCAACGGCTTGTTGGTTCTGCTCGCGGGTTTGTCGTACCTCCTCTCGCGCCTGGCGAGCCTCGTCTTGTGCATCTTCAACCCTAGACCGTTGAGAAGTCGCTGTAGACGTACTCGACGATCCCACACGAGACACAGAGGGGTTGTAGTCAACAACTCCTGTGCCAAAGGCGAACCTACAAACAACCATTTCACATGACTGGTTATTAGGATCTCAAAGACGCATCAAACAAGAAACGGACCACATCTGAATCCGAGGGAGCAAACCTGCCATGTCTTCTACCCTCACCGCTTTGATACAAAGCATCTACATCTATAGGCTGCTGCATCCACTGGACACCCTCGCCGTGACGCTTCACCATTTCTTGCCCATACTGATCCTACAAACCAACAATGAGCACACCAAGTAATATTGCCAAAACCAAACTTTGTATAACAAGTAATATTGCTTACCAGTTTGTCCTTGGCCGCCTGGGAGCACAAAACATCGGTGTTGTTCGGATCAGGACCTCGATGGCCTCGAAGGAATACATTGAGGAAGCTTTGTTGTGTTCCACTCTCAGCCTCCTGCAAACACATATGATAAGCATTTTACATATACGACCTCAAAGAATATATATGCATTGAGCCACATGCTTACCATGCGTCGCTGAAGCCCAAAGTGTCCATCTGCCCCGTACTTGTGCCCCGGATCCTACCCTCTGTTGATTCGCTTGCCCTCTGACTTTTCAATCCACTCAGGTGAGGACCACAGCTTGGCCAACCACCTCCAAGCGTCTATGTCCTTCACAAGCCAATCAACCTCGGTCTTGAGGTACTCTTCTTCCTGGAGGTATATCGTATTGGCTCCTTTCTTCTTGGTCATATTCTATCCTTTCACCGACTTATAGTAGTGACAGACAGCAGTGATCCTTGCATTGTAAAGTGAATCATGAATGACCTTCTCGGCAGCTTTGCTAAAGTGCCTCTTCAGCGCCTTCATAGCTTCACGATCGTTTTGGTCCACATCCGTGGAGTACCGGGTCTGCATATAAAACAAAACAAACTCAGATGAATTATTATACACACGTTCCAATGAAAATCACAATGCATGGCAACTCACCCAAAAGTCATCCCACACAACGCCCTGTAGAGTCCTACCCTCCACACCATTTTCCAAAACCTCTTTCTTAAGGCCCCAGTGTGCCCAGCGAGTAGCCGCCTGAGGCTCACCGTTCACTACTACCATGCCATGGTAGTGGTAGCGACAGAGGGCACCCAATACACCGTTGATCTTGGTGCGTGGGCCTTTGTTACCTTCCCATTTGACGTCGTCCCACGACCTACAAAGAGGATTTGTTAAAATATACAAGTGGTCAACAATAGATGTAACATTATAAACCTAGAAAATATCAATTGATGAGACTCACCACTCTCCAAGTGGCTTGATCAACAGCTTCTCACTCTCAGCAGGCCTTGCACGAACTGAATTACACTTTCGAAACCTACATATAGTCAAACGGATTTAAGTCAATTGAAAGATAAAAATAACTTGAACTTTACAAAATAGTAATATCAAGGATACCTAATTCTTGACGAAGAACCTATATGCCCCGCATCAGCATCAACCACGTGTTCCTCCTCATTAGTCTGACCTCCAGCGCCCGCATCATCACCCCCTCCCAAGTTGGTCTCACCACCCTCTCCCAAGTTGGTCTCACCACCGCCTCCCAAGTTGGTCTCACCAGCCTCTCCCCAGTTGGTCTCACCACCCCCTCCCACGTCCGCCTGCTCCCTAGCTGCCTCATCCATTAAACCCATAAATTTATGCTGCCTTTCTCTGCTCTAGGAGGTGCCCTCAAAAAGACCGCTGCTCGAGGCAGAGGCAGTCTTACTCCTCCTGTGCCTGAACATCTGCAAAATTTAAAAGGTTAGTATACATTTTGAATAAGACATGATAGAAACAACAAGTATAATCTGAAAGTCTTAAATTCAAGAAAACACATGATAAAAACAACAAGTATAATCTGAAAGTCTTAAATTCATGAAATCTTACAATACATACTTATCAAAAATCATCAGCATCTGATCATGTACTGACCAGAGGTATGCTGCACGCAGGTTAAATTCTTTCTTAGCGTAACTATCATACGCCTTCACCCCTGTCCACAATTGTTTGAGTTCTTCTATTAACGGGCGTAAGAAGACATTGAGATTCTTCCCTGGATGTTTAGGTCCTGAAATAACGAGCGCAAGAAATATGAATTCATCTTTAAGCACCATCTCAGGTGGAAGATTGTATGGCATGATGAAAACTGGCCAGCAAGAGTATGGGCTCGCATAAGTACTGAAAGGTGTGAACCCATCCGTCGCCAACCCAAGTCGGACACTCCTTGGGTCTCTCGCAAACTCAGGATCGAACTCGTCTAGTGCCTTCCATGCATCGCCGTCTGCCGGATGCACCATTACATCCTCACTCTGGCTGCCATGTCTGCGTTCTTTGTGCCACCTCATACTCTTAGCTATTTTCATTGAAAGGAATAGTCGCTTCAGACGAGGGATGATGGGCATATACCGCAACTGCTTAGCCGGCACTGTTGTGTCCACGTTCTCCCCCGCCTCATTTTTCACCTGAATGTACCTAGACTTCCCACAGTGCCTACATGTGCCCAGTTTATCATCCTCCCTCCAAAATAGCATGCAGTTGCTAGGACAGACATCTATCTTTTCATATTTCATCCCAAGACCTGCCATCATCTTCTTCGCGAAATATAAGTTTTTCGGCAGCTTATGATCAGATGGGATAACCTCAGACACCAGTTCGGTGATGTCATTGAAGCAACTGTTCGAAATGTTGTGTTTCGATTTTATCGCCATAAGCCTCGACACCGTATCAAGCACGGTCTTCTCGGTATGATCATGCAGCTTCTCATCACTGGCTTCAAGCAGTCGGCAGAATTCTTGCACCTCCGGCGGTGGCTGATTTCCTCTTCTGGATCAAACTCAAACCCCATGGCAAGGTCATCCAGCATATTCATCATCATGCCATCACGGTTTTATTGAGCCGGCTCTGCGATGCGACGGCGGGCTTGCTCTCCATGCTTATGCCATACAAGATAGTCAGGCATAAACCCAAATCTACATAGGTGTTCCTCCATCACATGCCTGGTCTTGTACAACCCGTTCTTACAGTCAAGGCACGGACATGGCGCGACAGGACCTCTTGCCACCTTGAATGCTTGCTTGAGAAAATCCTCTACGATTGCCTGCCATTCCCTGGAGTGTGCCCCATTCTTTCGCCATCCTTCATACATAGCCTTTCGATTGTCCCCCATTTCCGAAGCTAAACCACCAACCAAAATTCATCATATATATAGTAGCGACACGTGGCTTAGGTGACAACAAAGAACCCTATTTGGAAAGGCCCTAAACCCACCTGAGAATGGAGGTGGCCGCATGCGATTCGTGACGTGCCCGATGATCCGAACGAAATTTCGGTAGCATAACCCCGCTGTTCTCCGAACGCACACCTGTTCCTGGTGCGACGGAGAACAACCGGGTTATACTGTAGAAATCCCGTTTGAATCATCAGACACGTACACGAATCACATGCAGCCACTCCCATTCTCCGGCTATCCAAATATGTGGACAATCCCGGAACCACGCACATCACAAGTAATCCTATGTTTGGATCGAATGAAACTATACAATCCATACATCCATAGATTGTGCGGCTTCATTAGGTTCAAACACCACCATAAATGCGATGTGCGTGCTTCCGAAACGGGTGACGTCTAGGGTTAACTACTGGTTTGCACATTAAACCCTAAAACTCTAGAAAATAACGGTTAAAATAAATACAGTGCATAAACAAATAAACAGTAATCATATGTGACCATAAACAGTAACAAGACAGTTTAGAATCTCACGAAATAATTAAATAGTAAGAAGATGGTTTACGAATCACATAAAATGATTATTCACCAAGATGGATTAATTTAAAGTCTAATCTAATCATCAACATGTTTAAATATCTAATAGCAATCCTACTGCATCATTAACAAATATGTAATCAACAAGTGTTACCCTCAGGTGGTAAATTAGGCTAATCAACATCTACATTAAGACTAAACAAAACCAGTGAGTACAACCGTAATTAAAGACTAATCAAGACTAATTCGTCGGTTTTTGACATGGCCGACGAAAAAACGCATAAATAATAATCTAATCACACTACTCAATACTCGCCGAAAAAGTGGCCGACGAAACAATCCATGCCTATATATAACAATCCAAACAAACATAAAGTGCTACCTTTGTTGCTGCTACTCCTTCCGGCGTCGGAAGGCAGGATAGCGGCGGAGGCGTCCGATGGCGCGCGTGAGGGGGACGACGGCCGGGTGGCGCCGCGGAGGAGCTGGGTGGGCGGCGCGTGCGCTGCCGGTCACGCGGAAGGCCGGGCAGCGGCAGCAGGGCCGCGGAGGAGCTGGGCGGCGACGACGGGGGGGAGGGCGGCCGGTGGCGCGGCGCGTGGAGCCACGGGCGGCGGGCGGCGACGGCCGGAGCAGGGGTGCCGCCGTGGGGACGGCGCGCGGCGTGTGGGCGGCGACGGCGGGGGGAGGGCGGCCGGCAGTGCCACGGGCGGCAGGCGGTGACGAGGGGCGGGGGGCCGGAGCAGGCGTGCCGCCGCCGAGGGGCGCGCGGCACCGGGCTGCCGCGGGTGGCGGAGCCGGCGCTCGCAGGCGCGCGGCCACGTGCCGGCAGCCGGGGGCGGCGGGGGCCGGCGCGGGCGGGACGGCCGCCGGGGCCGGCGCGGGCGGCCGGGCGGGCGGGCGGCTGGGGCCGCGGCAGGGCCGGCGCGGGCGGGATGGCCGCCGGGGCCGGCGTGGGCGGGGGGGGAGGGGGGCGGCGCGGGAGACGCGGCGGAGGCGGCGGCGGCGGGACGGTGTAGAGGAGAGGTGAGATTTGATTGGCAGAGAGAACGCGCAGGGCCAGCCGGGCGGGATGGCCGCCGGGGCCGGGGCCGGCGTGGGCGGGGGGGGGGGGGGGGGCGGCGCGGGAGACGCGGCGGAGGCGGGACGACGGCGGCGGAGGCGGCGGCGGCGGGACGGTGTAGAGGAGAGGTGAGATTTGATTGGCAGAGAGAACGCGCAGGGCCAGCCTGGCGGGTAGACATACAAACTTTTCGTCGGCCGCTCCGGGGCCCACGAAAAACTCCATTTTTTTTCGTCGGCCTACGATTTGGCCGACGAAAAACAAGGAGTTTTTCGTGGGCCGCGGCAGCCGACGAAAAACCTGTGGGCCCAGCAAACGACCCTGCCTCCATGTTTTTCGTCGGCCTGACCGTGGCCCACGAAAAACAAAAATTTTTCGTCGGCCTTTTTGGTAGCCCACGAAAAACGGTTACCTTTTTCGTCGGCCTTGAAGCCCACGAAAAAGGTTGCATGTTTTTCGTGGGCCGGCTCACGAAAAAATTATGGCCCACGAAAATTTAGCCTTTTCCTGTAGTGCATGATCGAAGAATTCTCCTTGCCGATTGAAAACCTCGTGCATCTTGAAACGGCATAGGTCGGCAGCGCTGTTCATGAGATCTAACTCGTTGAGAGGCTGATCTTTCAAAGGGATAGGAGGGCCTGAACAAAAAAAAAGATGATATGAGTATTTGTGCCAAGGTGTTCTTCATTATATGCACACATGCAATACATACGATGAAAGCAGATTATGAGAGATGTGTTTTTAAGCACTTACATCTTCAGGATTTGTTCTGTGCCTCCCATTGACCTTAAGGAACTCAAATACATAGTATCCACAGTATCCGCTGCCCTTTGGTTCCTTGTGGCACTATTTTTTTCACAACAGTTTAATTAGTTTTAGACTTGTAATACAATATTTGATTTTATGTTTTGGAATTAGGCACTGTAGAGTAAACCGGGAAGTAGGCTCTGTAGACGATGTTGTCCTGTCGCTTTGGATGAAATGTCAGTCCATACTTTTCCTTTGCCATTTTGAAGGCTCTATTATATAGAAACTATTAGTAAGACGAAACGACACAAAGATATATATATATTATATATATATATAATATATATATATATACAGGAATTCTATTGTGTGCATGTGCGCACAACTCATGCATCGTGCGCACTTGCACCTGTTGCAAATTTTCAGATGAAGCAGTCGCGACCCGGGGGTACTGTAGCGTAGCAGTTACGGGCAGGGCACTGTAGAAGTCGAAACTGGCACTGTAGCAGTGACAACCACGGTAGCAGTTGCGCCCCTGGGGGCACTGTAGCAGTCGCAACTGGCAATGTAGCAGTTGTGACCCTGGGGGCACTGTAGCAGGTGCAACTACTGTAGCAGGTGCGACCCGGGGGTACTGTAGCAGCCGCAACTGCCAATGTAGCGGACGCAACTACTGTATCAGTTGCGACATGGGGGATACTGTAGCAGACGCAAATGGCACTGTAGCAGGCGCAACTACTATAGCAGTTGCGATTTTTACTGCAGCAGGTACGACCCCCCGGGGGGTTACTTTAGCAGTCGCAACTACTGTAGCAGTTGCGATTTTTTTGGACCGTGAGGTGAGCACCCATCACTGCATGCATGCATGTGCATGTGCGCACCATCAATGAGAGATGCGCATATGCGCTGTTTAGTTGTGTCCTATATATATATTATGGAAGAGTTTTATCTACATGCGCATGTAGCTACACTCACCTTCAATAAACCAATAATGGTATGTTCGCATACTCATTTATCAGTTTGAGTATGTTCACATACTTATTTTAAGATATCTCAAATGTCACCACCCGAAAAAATTACGAAACAGCCCCTCTTTTTAATATATTATGATAATACCTTCATATTAGTACATATAACGGGGTATGTCCATATACCTTAGGTATACTCACATACCTCGTGTACATACCACCACGGATGGTCTAGTATCATTGCATACTCCGTGTACATACCTTCCATTTAGCCAGATACACCCTCAATCATGAGATACATAGGCGAGTGTAGCTACATGCGCATGTAGAAATATATATATATATATGAGAACCCAATATGGTAGGTATATATCTTACACTCGTAGTATATTCATAATGGGCTTATATCTCTTGGGGTCGACATCCAATGAGTCCAAAACCAATACTTTGCTTTATTTAGGCATGATGTATAGACAGATCCAGTATCTGATGCAAATAGCAAAGCGCATGAAGTTATATATAGATGATCCTGTGTGTTTAATTTTCACTTAGTATCAATGCAAAGGTTTTTGACATACTCAAAGTTGTATGGAGCAAGTATTTGGTCTTGGTTTTCTTCATAGAAGAATGTCAGGGCAGTGACAATATATGCGGCAACGGTCCTCTGCGCTTGTTTGTGTAATTTTTGCCGGATTGCCTCTTTCTCACTTTTTGTATGCCCTGCCGCAAGTTTCTCGCTATCGTCCTTTAGCTTTAGTGGCCACTCGTGGCTATGCTGATTAATCAGTGAAGGGTCCAAGAACCCGACTCTTTTATCATCCATGCTTTTAGCCATTTTCCACTGTATCCTGAAAGATATATTATACAGAGCGAATGGATGTTAAATACGAGAGTATATTACGTTAATTATGCACACTTAATGGGATTGGCAAGGAGACTTACATGCACTAAAGGGTCATCGCAGTGATGTCCACCTGTCCTAGGCGGAACATGTTATGAAACTCCGAAAAGTCGACGATTGTACTCTTGGTTAGTGTGTTGAAATATCGACCGGGAATGGAGGCCATTACTAATGAAACCCCAAGTCTACTTGCCCTCAGGTACCAATTGTGAAATCTTTTCATCTCCCCTGGCATGTATTCACTATTAAGAGCCCGATCCGGCAGAAAGGGTTTGCCACATTCGTACTTCAGGGGGACAATCCGGCAAATCGGCAATTTGGTCCAGTCCAATGAAGGATTTGTAGTCTTTTAGGTCGGGAACCGGAACTGATTTAGTTGTGATCTCCTTATCCTTTCCTGCTGGTTTTTTCTTCAACCACTTGTCCACCTCCGGTATTGCATCTTTTTCATATGTACGTACCAATGTTGGCACCGCTGGAGGTGGAGCATCTTTAGCTGCTGCTGGCTCCTCGGCCTCTGGAGGTGTATCCGGCTTCTTAACAGTATCGGGAGGTGTAGCCGGCTTCTCAGCGGCATCGGGAGGTGTAGCCGGCCCTGCATGTTCAATTGGTAGTTGTCCGGGTTCCTGTAGTTGTTCTTGTGGTGTCAGGTTGAGAATGTATTTCTTATTCCACAAGATGAACTGTTTCACAGACTGGCCGAGAAAGTGGATCCCCTCTGGCGTGGGGATGTCTATCATTTCTTCTTCGTGTTTTGCTTCAACGCTAAAGACCTCAACCCTTGCATATTCCGGCAGGATTGGAGTGCCATAGAAAAGACCGCTGCTAGGAATCGCTATTGCCTTTACTACCTCCTCCGTCCTTCCATGTATTCCAAGTGGGATGTGCAGCTTGCAAGGAGTCGGAGACTTGATGCTGTCAACTGGAAAACTTTGGGGTAGTGGGATGTTGCCCGGTGCAGAAAGTTTACCCTCAGCCGTTAAGAAACTTCTGAACTCTTCCATAAACACCTCTTTTGCAGTTTCTTTTATCTCTTGCTTGAAGCGATCATGTTTTTTATATTTGTGTCTATCCGCGGTGAACTCTTCCTTCTAGTTCATCTTGGACGAGAGCCCTCGCACTCTGCCTCCATGCTCTTGTGTGCCTAATCCTTGGGTCAAGGCGTCTTGCTCCCGATCACTAACAAATTTGCCCTCTTTCTCTTGCTCTGCCCAAAATTTGATTCTTTCCACCACCTCTTTGGTCTGAGGTTTAGCAAAATCTCTTTTTCCCTCAGGCACCTTGACCTCTCGGCCCTTGACTCATTGGAACGTCCGTTCATTTAACCCTTCGTACGGGTCAGGTTGCCCTTTAGCTATCAAATCTTCCCTTTTTTTCTGCCATTTCTTAGCTTTGCCAGCGTACCCAGCAGGCCCAAAATATAGCTTGTGCACATCTCTCTTTGCAAGCGCTGAGTTCGCTTTGCTAAGCTTTATGGCTTGCTTAGTTGTCCTTTGCCTCTTGAACTCATCCCACTGGGTTTGGGTGATCTTACCGTACTCCTCAAATGGAGTAAGGTCGTTCTTCAAATACTTGTTAGTGAGGTCTGTTTTCCATTTACGATAAGAACATCCCATCTGCTTAAGAGCGTATGCCTTTGCCTTCTCCTCGGTACCATGTGGGAACTGGAACAATTTCTTCAGCTCTGCCCATAAGAAATCCTTCCTTGATTTTGGTACCTCCCACCAATCAGTCCACGTTATCTCCATCCATGTCCTCGTTACCACGCCTACGGCGTTGCGGAACTTTGCTCTCACCTCAATAGGCTCCAGTGGTTCTCCAGCAACGCCAACCTCCCTCACAGTGTAAATTGTTTCTACTAATTTGTTCTTGGCTCGCTTTCCTCCACGTTTCCTCTTGCTTTCCGGTTTCCTGAGGGTCAGCTTTGACCATTTGTTGTTCGGGCCGAGTGTCATTAGCTTCGACCATTTGTTGTTCCTGCTTCGTACGAGAGTGTTAACGAAACGATAAATTTATATCCTTACAACTAAACGATCGCGTTTGGGCTCACACCTGGAGGGAGGGCACGTAGTTAGGATCCTTCGTGACTTCTCGATCGCGTTTGGCGGCAAGTACATCCGCGGCACGTGGGTCTTCCAACTTGAGATTGTCATCTGCTGAGTCGGAATTGAGTGCGTTTTCATCGAGAAAAATTTCTTCGAGAAATGCATTGTCCTCTGGGACTCGTGACGGTGACCTAACCATTTTTTTCTAAAAGCCGAAGTAATCTAACAATGAGTATATCCTTGATAAATAAAGATCATATACATGAAAAATGAATATACATGAACAATGAGTATGAGTATACATGACAATTGAATATACATGAAAAATGAGTATACATGACACGTGAATATAAATAAAAGATGAAAATACATGAAAAATGAGTATACATGACACATAAATATAAATAAAAGATGAAAATACATGAAAAATGAGTGTACATGACACATTAATATACATAAAAGGTGAAAATACATGAAAAATGATTATATATGAAAAATGAGTATACATGAAAATACTTGAAAATCAAATATACATGAAAATTGAGTATACATGAAAATCGAATATACATGAAAACAAAAATATACATGAAAAAGAAATATACATAAAAATATAACGAATATACATGAAACTACTAACTATCTACTCACTAACTACACTATTGGCAAAAAAAACGAGTAGTCACTATTGTAAAAAAAAAGCTAACTAAAACTAGTAACTAAAATAAATTATCTACTCACTAACTCACGAAATAACTAAATAACTAATATACTAACTAACTAAATAACTTGTACTAACTAAAAAACTAACTATTGGCAAAAAAAACTAACTAAAACTACTAACTAATATACTAACTAAAGAACTTGTACTAACTAAAAAACTAACTATTGGCAAAAAAATAACTAATTACACTAAACTAATTACACTAAAATATACTGACTAATATACTAACTAATATACTAACTAACTAAATAACCTGTACTAACTAAAAATCTAACTATTGGCAAAAAAACTAACTAAAACTACTAACTAACATACTAAAACTAGTATACTGACCAGGGCGGCGGAGGAGGCCGACCGGCGTGGAGGTGGTGGCGGCGGAGAAGGCGGCGGTGGAGGAGGCGGACCGGTGCGGCGGAGGAGGCGAGTGCGTGGAGGCGGACCGACACGGCGGAGGAGGCGAGCCGCAGGGAGGCGGCGGCGGCGGGGCTCGGCGAGGAGGAGAGGCGGCGACGCGGCGGAGGAGGACACCGGCGGTGGCGCGGCGCGGCGGAGGGCGCAGCTCGGCGGAGGAGGCGGACCGGCGGCGGCGGAGGAAGCTGAAAATTTGGGCAGCCTCACGGCGCGAAGAAGAAGAATGGCCACCGGAACTTGAAAAAATTTCGGCTCCCGCCATGCCACTTATACATGGAAGGAACAGCAGGAGCGGTGGACCCGCTCCTACTGTTATGTGTAGAAGCGGTCGAAGTGATCCACCGCTCCTCCTGTAAAAACAGCAGGAGCGGTGGACGGAATACACACAGCAGGAGCGGTGTATTCCGTTCACCGCTCCTGCTGTTTTAGAGTAGGAGCGGGGACGTGTGAGGGAGCGGTGCCCTAGTGGGCCGCCCCGGCCCACAGGGCCACCACCGGTCTGAATTATTTTAATTTTTTCTTTTCAATCCTTCTTTTTCTTTATTTGTAAATTTATTCTTTTATTTTATTAATTGAAATACATCCATGTTTAAGTTTCTAAATTTATTATTTTGTTCAATTAATTGAAATACATGCATGTTTAAGTTTCTAAATTTATTCTTTTATTCTATTAATTGAAATACACGCATGTTTAAGTTTCTAAATTCATTTTTTTATTCTATTAATTGAAATACATGCTCGGATGCTAACCTTTTCAGTGTTACTTTCTCGGCAGTTGATCCTTCGGGTAAGTTGAGGTCCATGAGCCAGCTGGTGAAGCGGTGTTTGTGCTCTTTTATGATCCAGGAATCTGAGCGTTCGGGGTTTTCCGCGCGGATAATACCTATGTGCTGCTCGACGAAAGAAGTCATCATCTCTATCTGATGCAGAACACTGAAATGAACCTTTGCCACTTCTTCATACGCATTATCAATGAATGTTTTCCTCCCCCTCGTGCCTTTCCCTGATAACCTTTCAGTACGACGAGAAGCAGGCAAACCGATATCTTTCTTATCAACCAAATAATCCTTACAGCACTCTGCCACCTCCTCGGTGCAATAAGCCTCAATCATAGATCCCTCAGGGTATGCACGGTTGAGAACATAACGGTTTAGGGTCAACATGAAACGCTCATATACCCACATCTCATGTAAGTAAATTGGACCAAGTGCACGGATCTGGTCAACCATGTGTACAATGAGGTGCGGCATTATATCAAAAAATGAAGTAGGGAAGCATATCTCGAGCTGAACCATAGTCTCCGTGCAGAATTCTTGCAGCGAATACAATTCATCTTTACGAATCTCCTTTTGTGAGATCTTGTTGAAGAAATAGACCATTCGAGTGACCACTATCCGCACGAATACTGGATTGATAGCCCGGATAGCAACGGCAAGGAACACCGTCATCATCATATGGCAGTCATGAGCGTTGTACCCACTTATGGACAAATCTTTCATGGAGACGAGACTCCTGATGTTAGACGATAACCCAGTGGACACTTTTAGACCTCGTAGACACAGGCACAATTCCCTTTTCTCAGCTTATGTCAGGTTGAAGCTCGCGGCAGGGAGCATAAATTTTCTATTGCCTTGTTCCACAGGGTGGAGCTCACTTCTAATCTTTATATTTACCACATCGCGACGTGACTTCAGGCCGTCCTTTGTCTTCACTTTCACATCCATCAATGTACAAATAGTGCTATCAAACACGTTCTTCTTTAGGTGCATACAATCGATTGCGTGTGGAACCTCCAAGTCCTTCCAATATGGCAAGTGCTTTTTGAAAGGCACACCTTCAATAGGGGGTTTAGTTCTCTTGATCTTCTTCCCGTAGACAATATTGATCTTCTTGACCATATCGAAAACATGTTTGCTATCGTGTCTTCTTCTTGGTACTGAACCTTTCTCATCCTTGCCATCAAAGTGGTTGTTGAACTATCTTCTGCGGTATCGATGTCCTTCCACTGGGAAGCGGCGGTACTTCATGTACACAACCTTTTTGGATCCATCGAGATACTCAGACATCGTTGCATCCAAGCAGGATAGACATCCTTTCTTCCCTTTGATCTGTCCGGACAGCGAGAAGTTAGCAGGGTAATCGTTGATCGTAGTGAGTATCATTCCTCTGAGTGTAAAATCCTTCTTTGTTAACGAATCAGTCATTTTGACCCCATCGTTCCAAAGCTTCGCCATATCTTCCATCAAGGGCTCAAGGAAGACATCTATATCAATGCCTAGTTGTTTAGGCCCTTGTATCAGACCGCATAACATTGTGTACTTCCTCTTCTGACAAAGCCATGAAGGTAGATTGTATATGGTCAATATCACCGGCCATGTGATGTGTGTGCTGTTCCTTTCTCCAAAAGCTATCATTCCATCAGTACTAAGTGCAAACCTCACGTTTCTTGGATCCTTCGCAAACTCTGGATACAATTCATCGAACCTTTGCCACTGAGTGGTGTCAGCTGGGTGTGAAAGCTTTTCATCATCCTTTGTTCGCTCACAAAACCACCAACGCATCAACTTTGCAAAGGCAGTGTTTGCAAATATCCGTCTTAAGCGATCGATTGGATTGAGGTACCACATGACTAGGGCGGGGATTCTTCTCTTCTTCTCGTCTATGCCTAGGCATGTATCTTCTTCGGAAGGATCGGGTGCACCATTCTTGTTCCTCTTCTTGCCATTGGTGGAAGCTTCATCATCACCTTGGAATATGTCATTCCGCTTGTAACGGTCGGTACTACAAGTTGGGCATTTATCTAGATTCTCATATTTGCCTCGATATAAGATGCAGTGGTTCGGACATGCATGTATTCTTTCAACTCCCATTGTCAAGGGGCTAACAACCTTCTTCGCTTGATATGTATTGGCAGGCACGAAGTTAGGTTTCGGAAGCAACCAAGATAAGAGCTTCAACAGATCATTGAAGCTAGAGTCAGACCACCCGTACTTCGCCTTTAGAATCAACAGCTCGAGTACAAAACGTAGCAAAGTCCAATGAGGAGGACAACCCTTTGACTTCTCATACACATTCTTTCTTGCAGCATCATTTACTGCTTTCAAATTCTCTGCCCCTTTTGGACTTGCATATAGGATATCAGCCTTGAAGTGTTTCACCATTTCTTCAAGGTCATCTGCATCTGAATCACCGTCAAGTCTCAAGTCCTTGATACTCTCTGAAGGTACGGAGCGATATGTTCCACCATCGTTGTCTTGGTCATCATCGCCATCACTATTCAACATATCAAGATCTACATCGAAGAATGCGTCGTTGTTATCATCAACATCTGCATCTGAAGGTCCTTCTTGCTCGCCGTGATGGATCTAAACAGAGTAGTCTTTCACAAATCCGGCAACAATCAAATGCAATCTAATGTCAGTTGGATCTGTCCAAACCTTCATGTTTTTACAGTTTTTGCAATGACAACATATGCCTTTAACCTGCTTCGTTATCGCATCCTTCTTCGCAGCTTCAATAAATTTATCTACTTCATCACGGTAAGGACGATCCATCCTTGGCCAGTTGTACATCCAAACACGTGCCATCTAAAATATATAAGAACTAGATAACAAGAATGTACAGCGTATAAATAATGAGGATCTGGTTGATGGTATATTGTACATTATTACTTATGACATAAATTGATGTGGTATATTATCATGAATATTGAATATTCTACGACCTAAAATATATTTATGACGGAAATTAATGAGGTATTATCATGAATATATGAACATTTACATTATAAAATTAAATAATATAATTAAATAATATACTAGGTTTCACACTACATCTAGGTCTAGATCTAAAAGAGAAGAGATCCACTAATAAAGACCAATACAACACCTAGAGTAACCCCAATTGCTAATCCCAAGTTAAAAAAACCCTAAAATAGTGCATTACCACTTAGATTATGTGGTCCCTAAAGTATTAATTGCTCATTGATGATGAGAGAAGAGAGAATGACATTAAATCCTAGCTATTTTAGCACCTAATGGTTTGAAGATATTCAAATTAAATGCATAGATTGAGAAGGGCTTACCTTATGGAGCTTCTAACTTCCAAGAAATAGAAGAAAAAAAAGGCTCCCCCTCCTAATTTTCAATTTTTGGCCGCCATTAGCTTCCAATAATGGAGCTCCTCCACAGGCATACTGTAGCCCGAGGAAGAAGAATGCTATATATGGGCGGGGAAATAGCAGGAGCGGCCACCTTACCAACCGCTCCTGTTGTTTATTTAGCAGGAGCAGTTGGTAAGATCCACTGCTCCTGCTGTAGGGATCACAGCAGGAGCGGGTGGTAAGGTCCACCGCTCCTGCTGAATGATCTCTGCAGGAGCGGTTGGTAAGGTGCACCGCTCCTGCTATTGTTGCAGCAGGAGCGGGGCACCATATGGGACCCACCCTGGGCACAGCAGGAACGGCCCTAAATTGGAGCCGTTCCTAGTGCTATTTGGGTGGTGTTCCCGTAGCGGATTTTTGTAGTAGTGAAATCCATCTCAATCTAAGAGCCTAGCCCAGTTTCTGTAGATTTGAAATTCCTAGACCAGCCAACTCTTTTGGCCTCTAAACCTTTTCCAAGGCAATAAGATAGTGGCCCCCCATTGGCATCCTTTCTTCCTCTCCACAAAAAACCTCTTCTGATCTTATCAATCGCTTTACTTGTCCACTGTGGAAGATCCACTGTGGAAGATCCACTGCCATGCAGAAGTAAATAGTCATGGCTGTTAGAACAAACTAAACTTGGATTGCTGTTGTGGCCCTTGTCATCAACTTCAGTTTCCAACGTGGAAGTTGGTCTGCTATTTTTTCAATCAAAACCTGAATTTGTTCCTTTGACAACTTCTGAGAGAAAGAGGAGTCCCAAGTTATTTGCAGGGAAAGTCTTCCATCAAGCAAGGGAGATTGTCCTGTACCAGCTCCATTTCCTCAGAATTACACTGAATTGGGAAAACACTACTTTTCTGCACATTTGTTTGAATCTTGGAAGTGTCCCCAAAGGGAGATAAGATGTCAAGAGTAATTCTAATATCACCAACCGTTGGCCACAGGAAGATAACCACATCATCTGCATAGATTGAGATTCTATAGTGGAGGGCCCTAGATGACAGGGGCTGCAGAAACCTATCATTTGAGGCCTTGATAATCATCCAACTAAGGATATCCATCACCAAAATGAAAAGCACCAGGGACAAAGGGTCTCCTTGTCTCAATTGTAGGACCAAAGACCGCGACTAGATGGGGGTGAATAGGAGGAGCCGAAAACTCTAATTCAAATCCCAACGCAACTTTGACCAAAAACACACGTACCTAGCATCGTCCACTGAACATATACGTACCAGGTATAAAGCGGAAACAATAACTCCAACACCAAAGGAAAACAATGCAAAACGAGTCAATCTCGGGAAGACAGCAGATTTCAGCTAGACATGGCTAAAAAGAAAAATGTCAAAACCCTTCAAGAAAGGCTTAAAAAATCAACCAAAAATTACCACACCCTCACGAGACAACAAATAACAGCTCTAGAAAAATTCAGAGCTAATAGAGCAAGTTGTGACCACTGGACCATCCGGTAATTTAGCACCGAACATCCGGTGTTCACAGATAGACACCCCAAAAAGATTTGATCGAAAACCCTGTCAAATCAACTTAAAAAATTATGAAATTTTTACTGGAGGTTGAGAAGGGGCTAAATAATAATTCCACAAAATTGCAGATCAATTGGAGAAGAAATGAAAATAAATTCTGACACACACCGGATCGTCTGGTGCTTATAAACAAGTAGATCTTCCCCAAAAGAAAATTACCAAAACCAGACCAAACACCTCCAAAAATCCTGAAATTTTAATGAGAGCCTTATGAAACAGAGGGAAAGAGATTCACAAAATTTTGGCTCAATATTTGAAGGTTTGACCACCGGACCTTCCGGTGTTTGAAGCCATACAGAAGGTAGAGGAAAACTGGACAGCAAAAAACTTGATACAAAAACCATCCAAAACCAGACCAAACCTTCTCCAATCTTTATGAGATTTCACACAAGCTATCCTAGCTCCATTCCAAAGCTATTCTCAAAAGATATACGAAAAAATCACGGGAACAGTAGGAATTTTGGATCTCGTGAAGATGGAACCTTTGGGAAAAAAAAGGGGAAAAGTCAAGAACAACTTGCTCATGGCAATCCTGCGGGATTGAGATGTTCGAAGACATAATCTCCATGTCATTGCAAATCCAAAACACTGGTAAAAGAAGGGATTCAACCTCAGCCAAAGCAAACACCCAAAAAGCCAAGAATTGAAGCCAAAAACCAAAAGAAAAAGGAAGGAACAAGGCACACAAGTTTGCAATTGAAATCACTTCGATTAAATGCTTCAAAAGAGGTCTTAGATCACATTACAATGAAAGATTTCATCCCAAGCAACCACCCTCACGTTCCCTCAAGATTTGGAGGCTAAATCCTATTCTAACCTGTCAACCAATGGAGCTCAAGGCTTAAGGACGAAAACCACTGTCCAAAGACAAACCCTAGCAGCCAAGAGAGTTTCTAATGACCCCTTATTAGCCTATTTATATCTAGACTCGGTTCTGGCAGTTTTACATAAAAGACCCCTAACACTAGAAATGCCCCGAGGGACTAAACCGAAGAGTTACAAGATATTTCGGGATGGACAACCACGATGAAGTCTTGATCTTCGTAAGTTCCATGCAATTCTCGGATGTTCTTCATGTGGCCAGTAGTCAAATCCGCGATCCACCCCTGGTTTGGAAGTCAGAAACCGGGAAACTTTAGGAAGTCTCCGTATGGGCCGGGTGTGGTCCATCTTTTCTATCTTGGTGAGTCGTGGCCCGATTCACCAAGGCTTGGGTAGCTTGGGTGGCGCATTTGAGCCGAAGCCACCAAAGCCTCCCTCGCACGTCTTCACACCATGCACTCAGGTTGGAGCACCACAGTCAAGCCCGACTTCTTCAGTCCATCGGAGCTGCCTCAAAGTCCATCGGATGTCTTACACCGCCGTCGTCAAGCCGCCCTTCCGTGTACCGAACTCCCATGACCGTCCGACGCAAAGCTTTGCCTCCGATCCATTGGACGATCTTTGCCTCAGTCCATCGTGGTCTTTTGCGTGAGTCCATCCGGGTCTTCATCTTCTACCTTCAGTCCATTGGAGGGCCTCCTGTCCATCGGGGGGCTTGTACTAGTTGACAATCACTCATCACACTAGGAGACCAATGAGGCTAGTCCATTGGCTCTCATCAATCCCCGACGCAGACAAAGTATATCCCCTAGGACATCATTGAGCAGTACTTGTGTTGACAAAGTTGACAGCAAGCCACTTATAATATCACAACAAATTGTTCCAAAATGCATCTTCCTCAAAACCACCATTAGAAAAGGCACGAGGCTGGTGAGGAGGGCACGAGTCAAATGCTTTGGAAATATCAAGCTTGAGGAGGGCACGAGGCTGCTTTTGTTGATGGAGAAATCTGTTTGTTTGCTGCACCAACATGAAGTTATCCTGTATGAGCTGCCCCTTGATAAAGGCACCTTGGTTTGGAGAGACAAGCAAATACAGCACGGAGGCTAGAGTGCTAGACTGTTTGCTAGGATTTTGGTAATTAACTTGTCCACACTATGCACTAGGCTTATGGGCCTATAATCTTTGATATTGAGTGCATCTTCTTTTTTGGAAGGAGAGTGACATAATCATTGCTTAAAAGCCAGAAATTCTAGAATTGCTTGCTCCAAACGGCTGACAGCGCAGCTATAAATCTTATAATAGGCCAACAAAACCTCATAAAACCTTCCTGTAAAGCCATCAGGACCCGGCGCCTTGTCTGAAGGGATTTGTTTGATGGTATTCCCCACCTCTTCTTCGAAAATGGGATCATCCAGTGAGTGGAGATCATGAGCAGGTAAGCCCAATGCCTCCAAATCCACTGTGCGACTTCTGTCCACATTTACACCAAATCATAATTGATCTTCTTCTCATTAGTATGGCTAGTGAGTATCTGACCATCTTATATAATTTTGCTTATGAAATTTTCTTCTTTTGATGTCTAGCATGAATGTGGAACATGGTTGTGTTTGCATTTCCCTCCCTAAGCCACTTGATCCTAGAGAGATTCCTAGCAATAGTCCGCTGCAGAGATGCAAGCACAAGAGAATGTTTCTTCAGACAGTTTTTCAGCCGAGTTTCAGGGCCTGAGAGGAGCCTGCTGTCCTAGGCAATCTCAAGCTGATGCAGGATTTCCTTGTCAAGGGCAAGTTGAGGTTTAACATGACCAATGTTTTATTGACTCCATCCTTGGAGATTCCTCATCGTAGCCTTTAGCTTGGATGATGGGTTCTCCATCGGACAGGAGCGCCTGAGCACAGATGGCCTCGCAAGCTCAACTATCTCATGACGAAACCCATCCAGGGTTGGCTAAAAAGGTTCAAAATGAAATCTTCTTCTGCCAGCAGCACGATCACCAAGCCCTAGAATTAAAGGACAGTGATCAGAGTCACTTGAGGCTGCACTTTGAAGCAGACAATTGGGAAAATTGCCTCCCAGAGAGATTGACTTTTAAATGATTGATCATCTATGTATTTATATAGTGGGAATTTTATAGCGAAGTGATCAAAATGATAAATAGTTGTATGTATGGATGTTATTAGCCACAGAACATCGGTGAAGGACATTGATAGAGTGTCCTAGTGGATGATGACATGGCTTATTAGTGGCTGATGATGTGGATAGTTTGTATGTTAAGATATGACCTTTTGGCCTCCATCTATATACATATATAGGATTGATGTGACGGAGTACCATGTGTCGTGGCTCCTATACATCAATAATGCTCATCGATAAAAAACCGATACTCCTAGACACTTGTATTAGTATCAATATTATTTAGTCGACCAACCATTATCTGTTTCATCTGCTCACTCCGTTAATAAATATATTATTTATTTTGTTATAATTTTTTTATTACTAAACGTAGTTTGAATATGAGTTGTATTGTTATATGTTTGAATAATTTATTTAAATAAAATGAATGATTGGAGTTTTATAAAACTAGCATAGATGTACGTGCAACACGCACGTGTTGTGAGATAAGGAGGCAACACGAAAGAAAAAAAGAAATAGAAAAAAGAAGGAGAGCTGATTGATTAACGTCATTCATTTCTCATTAAAAATCAAGAGAGTGAAAATAACACGTGGGTATGGGTATAAAATGAGATGAAAAATAAAAAGAAAAAGTGGATAAAACATTTTGCATCTATGGGTATTGGGCCTTTCCACCTTTTTCCTACCTTTTTCAAACTGCGAAGTGGAGCCAATATAAAAGGTATACCTATGCCCTTTCTAGATAAAAAAGGTTTTTAGAAAACTCGCTCTTCTGCGGTTTGAAAAATCAACCACGCCACGCGTTTATGAATCCAAGTCGTATATCCGGGCTACAAGCGTGCCTATCCGCTTTATTTATCCTCAGTTTTGCAGCACCGTACCACGCGTCAGGCGGCAGTTGTATCAAACGGACACGTACTTATGGTGTGGACACGTACCTAGGGTGCGGCCGGCCTCGGGGTGCCGCGTGCGCAAGGATGATGCTGGCGTCGTGTCCCTTTGGAGACTAGTTTTATACCAGGGACGCATGCAGCACGATGACATGCAAATCATATCGTTGCCAGTCCAGGCAGTCAGTTCATTCTACACACCACCGATCACGAACACAGCGCCGGCCGGGAATTACAACGTGCAGGATCATCGGAGGAACATGTCCGCCATTAAAGTGAAGGCCGAGGACGTCGCCTCATCCGCCAAAGCCGGTGTCGCGAAGGCCAAGGCCACCGCCGACGAGAAGGTGAGTCGACGGTGACGCGGGGGCGGGACACCAGCGACCGCGCGGATCTTCTTTCTTCGTGTCAGTCTGACCGAACGTGTGCGCGGCTGCGCGCGTGCAGGTTGAGAAGGTGAAGACGGCGGATCCGTCAAAGAAGCGAGAAGCAGAGGAGCACAAGCAGGACCGTAAGCTGGAGATCGAGTCCGACAAGCGGGTCGAGAAAGCCGGGCACGGCCCTGAGAGGTCGGTCACGCACACGACCGGTGAAGGAGTAGGGGCAGACGCATGAACGGGAACCTCGCAGGTGGCACCGCCGGCGGGGCTGACGACGTTGTGCCGTGGACGCGAAGGCGGAAGGCGGCCCGCCGGGAGCTCCTTCATTTATATGTGCTGCATGTTGTTGTAAGAGAATATATATATACGGCACATGTACGTCTGGTTGATGGAGCATTCCTCGGTCGGTGTCTAAAGTTGTATCGTTGCTTTTCAACTCAAAACTTTAATTTCTTAATTTCATCAACTTCTATTTGTGTTTTGGTACAGTTGTTTAGAAAAATATTACTCTCGTCCAATTTGTAATCCAATCTATAGATCGTTTGATATTTTTGCACCGACCATTTTTTATTCAAAAAATTTATCAAAATATGGAATAAGTTTGATTGACCAGGTTTCGCGAACATGGACGCTCAGCCACGTATGCAGCTTGTTCGGCTGCACTGCCGTCAGCTGTTGCTTTTTCTTTTCACTGTGCACAACTGTTTTAGCCTTTGTTCGGTTGCAGTAGGTGCCGCCGGCTGTTGCCTTTTCTTTTCAGTGTGCACCACTGTTTTAGCCTTTGTTCGGTTGCAGTAGTAGCTGTAGCGCTTTCGTAGGAAGTGCAGCCGAATTCGGAGTCAATGGGAACGAAACATAAACATTATGACGCGTACAGAATCTGTATTATGACGTACAGAATCTGTTAGAATTAGCGGCGTTGTTTTTTAGACCTTTGTTTGCATTCTTCGATTCACAGATAAGAATTCTTCGACTCGCAGATAAGAATAAACCTTCGTGGTGAGATCAATAATTGTATTAGGGTTAATTCTTCGATTCACAGATAAGAATAAACCTTTATGGTGAGGTCAATAATTGTATTTGGGCTGTACTGATTCGAAGCCAAATCGATTGCGTCATTGTACTCAGGTTGTACTGATTCGAAGCCGAATCGATTGTGTCACGTTGTCACGAACTCGATAGTTATCTTCTTGTGATGGAAGATCGGACACTTCCATTCCCATTAATTGCACTTTTTCCTTGGGACACGGCCCCACACGGAAGCTATCCAGTACCGAATTTCCACGGCGTTTGGAAGCCCATGTGCAGAGGCGCTAGACCCTCACCCCGATCTTTTCTACGGGGCACGTTTCCCATACCCCTCGGGTCTGGGCCTCTCTTCCCGAGACGACACGAGGGTGATGCAAGGAAACACTCGACTGCCGTCTCCATCGTCCCCTGCGCTCGGCCGCCGCCACCATCGTGCGCCATGCTCGTCCGTTGCCTCCTTCGTTCCCACGCTCAGCCGCCTTCTCCTCGCCCTCCACCCTCGGCTGCACCACCATCACCGTCCTCCACTCTCGGCTGTGCCGCCACCACCGTCATTCACGCTCGGGATCCCATCACTTACCACCGATACAACTGCTTCCTTCCTTCGTTCTCCGATGGCAATGTAAGTCCTACCCCTTTTGTATTACCTAGGGTTTGTAGATTTTGGCCAAGAGCTATTCACCTCTCGTTGTTCTACTTGCGTAAGTGGATCTTGCTGAAATACCAATTCGCGAACTCATTATCCACTGCAAGTGGATCTCCCAGATCCACTCCCGGCCTACAAGGCCATATCCTTCTCTTGTCCTAGGCTGTGTTGTGCATCAGGTGTTGCTGGTTCAATCTTGCAACGTGTAAATCAGGTTTAAATTCAATCTTTGAATGTATTAGTACATCTATCCTTCCTAAACGAGATCGTCTCATTAACGGTTCAGTTTTAGTTTAACATTCGTAAGTTCGACTTTACTTCTGTGATAACTTGTGTGGATGAAGGGAGCTGAAACATGTGTTCTGTTGATTTTTCAACATTGCTAGTCATAACTCGTGCACAAGATAAAATTCAATTTTACTTTGGCAATAACTTGTGTGCACGTAGCCTTGATGTTGATGTTTAGGTATGTACCCTGTAAAGGTGATTTGTCCTTTGTATTTGAATTTAAGATTAGTAAATGGATCTGATTTATCTTGAAAACATATATGATTTTTTCTTTGACAGCTACTTTTGTGCATGGATAAACCTTTGACAGCTAGTACATGTTCTTATTCTTCTTTGATAGCTATTATACTTTAGTCCTTTTCATGTGATCTTCCAAGTACATATCGATTTGACTGTGTTATTGAAATACTATTGTTGACGTCTCTTAGCGTAACAGATTTTACTCCGCAAGCGCACAGAGATTCACTGTAGCTTTTTCACTCAGAGTATTCCGTGTATCGTAAAAATCCATAGGGAAGCAAGGGCGAATTGGTGGAATGAAATGTCAAACTTTCAAGCAGTACTATAACTTAGATAAAACACCAGCTAATCTTTCAACGGGGGTAAGATAACGAGATATTGTATGGTGGAAAGAGTAAAACGGGGACTAAAGAAGCCAACACCTAGGTAGCTATCTGGGAGAACAACAAGCGAGATTTAGATTTCCAAACTCTATTCCTTAACCACTGCAGAGGAATATTCGCTGTTAAACTAAGTTAACCAAACACAAACTAGGATTTTGTGTCGAGCGAAATTTCGGCGCCTCGAGGGGTCAGAGGGGTAGTTAGTAGACCACCGAAGGAGACCCGGCTAACGCCTATGGGCTTACCGAACGACGGGATTGGAACATGAGACCTCTAAAACTGTCACCTAGAGAGGCTACCAATCAGAGCTGCGTGGATAAGATGGCACGCTATACTAGAGTTCAAGTGAGAACTTGAACTCTAAAGTTCTTCTTTGATCAGAGGGTGAGAACTAACTTAACCTTAGATCAAAAGTCTAAGACAAGCTTATAGCACCGGCAAGTCTAGCAAGATTCAGATAATTTAAGATCAACACAAATCTAAGCCTTGGATCTAGTGTGCAATAAAGGTACACCACACTAGGCAAGTGTTAAGAAATAAAGTATAACAAAAGATAGAGCAATGATGTATATTATACTGGAGTAACAAGAGTACAAAGATAGAAAGATACAAGAGCTTTACCAAGACTCGAAGATACTCCAGAATCCTTGAGGCAAAGACTCAGATTCAACTCTAACTCCCAGGACTAACCTAGTGCTACTAGACTAAGCAAAAGTATGTTATACTCAACTTCCACACTCTACAAGTGAAGCCTAGGGGGTATTTATAGCTTCCAAGGTCGGTGAGGCAGTTAAGTGGCTGTTACATGTCGGACGGCTTGGAGGTGGGGTCGGGCGGCCTGAGGTGGGTCAGGCGACCTCCTACCAGGTCGAACGGCCTAGAGGACCGTTGGATCCACCGCCTCTCTTGATCTTGTGGCTCATCTTCACTTCCTAGGTCGGTTGCATGGCGGTTGTGGCGGTTATGCATGTGTTTCTTCCTCAACCATTGATCTTCACTTGTGTTTCTTCCTTAGCCGCAGGATTGAAGTCCCTCAGATTGCTGACTTCACCAATCCAAGTGCCGGATCGGTGATGTGGCAAGCCTTTCGATACTTTGCATGTTGCATTTGTGGCTTACACCTTGGAGTTGTGTTGACACCTTATTCTTGTGCATGCAGGTCGAAGATGGGTCGGTTTGGCCACTTTGTCAGGCCGGGCGGCTCGGGGTTGGAGTCGGGTGGTGTGGCCCACTTGCCAGTGTTGTGACTTAGCCAAATTTTTCATGTTTTCAGCTGATCTTGTGCCTGCAATCAAATATTCAACACAACTTGTTGAACTATGTTAGTAGCATAGATTATTCCATACTTTGGCATAGTTTTCTTCATGTACATGGATAGTTGATGGTCGTAGGTAGTGCAATAACGACCATCAACAACTATAGTTATCGTTTACTGCTTTAATCTTGTATAGACAAGTAATTTTATTTTCATGGCTGTTTTAACTATTGATTGTTTGCTGTCTGCTTATCTCAAAACATGTTAAACAGATGGCTTTCCCTTAGTTTTTTTACACTCAGTTTTATTTGTAGGTGAGATTATTTTAAATTGGCACTTGTCGCACACAAGCTAAAATTTGACCGTTAAGTGCTAGAGCTGTTGACCTTACCTATAAAAATTCCATACTCTGTTGATAAATTTTTCAGATTTGGTACTGTTGTACTGCTGTTGGTTAGTACTAAGTTCATAGATTTTGGTACTGTTCTCTGATGAGGACATTACTCCTATGATTATATAAGGGTCAATTACAAGAGCTCGTGCAAGACAATTGAACAAACAGGTGAGATCGTTCCTAAGTGCTCATACATATACTTATGTGGATGTTATGCTACCTAATGATGTCGTTGATTATATTGAATTTAGGAACTTAGGAGTGGACCATGAAGGCTTTGGAAACCAGCTTGGAGCAGGAAGGGGGCAAGAAGGGCGACCAAATCAAGATGGAGGCACAATTCAACTCGGAGTCGACTTCCTCGGCCTTAAGAACTAGTCTGCACTAAAATGATCGCCTAGGCCACAAACAGGCTCCGACTTTGACGATCCACATAGGCTTGGAAAGATAAGAAGATAATCTTTCCAATGCCATAGGTTTCAGGTCATTGAGATTTCAGAGTCCACAACAATTCATGTTGCAAGTTGACAGACAAAATCTGGTGATTTGGTGTGGTTACACTTGCGAAAAGAACGTTCTTCAGATTTGAGAATGTCAAAACATATGCCTTGAGCTGCTGGTCCTTTTAAAGTGCTTAAAAATATTAATGATAATGCATACAAGGTTGAGTTGTCTGCAGATTTTGGGGTCAGTCTCACATTTAACATTGCAGATTTGAGACCATATTTAGGAGAAGAGGATGAGCTAGCATCGAGGACGACTTCGCTTCAAGAGGGTGAGGATGATGAGGACATCACTCCTATGATTTTGCAATGGCCTATTACAAAAGCACATGCAAGACAATTGAACCAATAGGTGAGCTTGTTCCTAAGTGCTCGTACATATACTTATGCGGATGGTATGCTACCTAATGATGTCGTTGATTATATTGTACTTAGAAACTTAGGAGAGGACCGTGAAGGCTTTGGAAACCAGCTCGGACTAGGAATGGGCAAGAAGGGCGACCAAGTCGAGATGGAGGCCCAATTCAACTCGGAGTCGACTGCCTCAGCTTTCAGGACCAGTCTGCACTAAAATCGTCGTCCAGGACACAAATGGACTCCGATTTCGATGATCCATGAATGCCGGGAAAGCTAAGAAGATAGTCTTTCCAACGCCACTAGTTTCAGGTCATTTAGTGTTCAGAGTCCATGGGAGGTCATGTTGCAATTTGGCGGACAGAATCTGTCCAGGGTGCTGTGCCGCCTTTCTGGGTTGTTGGCCCATGTATCGTGTTGGATTCCGTTACGGATGCGTCTAGGGATTGTTGGTCGATCTTATGTCCTATATAAACCGTAGCCGCCACCAAGTTAGGGTTTCAGGTTTTGCTTAAATGTATTTTATCAAGAACAGTTGTCGTGTATCGGTTTGTGAAACTCCAACTCGTGTGCACAAGATTAATCATGATTGCATTTCTCCTCATTGTTGCTGGTGCTCTTTCGCCTGGATTGCAGGAATGATAGCCTTCTTGGCGAGGTCGATTGTGCGCGTCACGCGGTCGATAACCATGAGAGAAGTGGTGTAGTTATTGCAAGGATTCGAACCTAATGGCTCAAAGCCTTCTTCATCAATGTCGAGTTCTCCACCCCTAAATCGACATACCTCACGGAAGATTGGGCTTACTCCTATCAATTGGTATCAGTTTCCAAGTCGCCCATTAGGTACTTCCCTGTATCCCTTTAGATTAGTTTTATTTTCATACCTAGAGTCCAGAAAAAGCCAAAAAAAAATCCGTTGTCCCATGACCATTAGTGCCACAATATTCGTTTTCATTTTGCTTTGTTGAGTTTTCATCCTTTGTGGTTGAGTTTAGTTGCTGGTTTAAAGTTTGTTCATCATTGTAGTTCCTGTGTTTCCACCACCATCCATCTATATCACATCGTCCACGCCATGTTTGTCTTTTTCACCGTCGTTGATGCCCTAATTGAGGTGTCGTCAGTAAAATGGACGTAACTTTCTCGTCTGAACTCGGAATAGGGCAAAAGTATTCATTTTCGGAAACGACAAAAAATTTCGCATCTAGTTCTCCCCTACTTTGTTGGGTCTAGCAAAATTATTTTTGTGAAAATCGGCCCGGAAGATGGAGTTTTTGGCCCCTGAAGTTTCTGCATGCTTGTGTTTGACGTGCTTCTTCTCACTGTTTGTGCTCCGTCGGCCACATCTGGATTCTATTTGTTATGAAATTTTTTGTGGCACTTTGCTATTGACAAAAGTAAAAGAAAGTGAAAATGAGTGAAAACAGTGCAAAAAAATAGAAAAAAGAGACAAGAGTTGTAGCAGGGATGGCTTTTGTTATTGGTGTTGTTTCACCTTTCACCTTCCACCTTGTCATAATGGTTGCATCTGGGTGCTTCGATTTTTAATGGCTTCTGGCTAGCAACAAACACGTACATTTGATCAATATTCAGCTTTGCTAATTGTTACGATATTGTTTTTGCTTAGCCACATATTGAGTCATCCCAAGCTCCACTATATTTTCTCTTGAGCAGTACAGATCAGTTTCTTGAAATCATCCCACTATCTAGGTGTGTTAATGCCTCTTGGCCACCGTTGTCTCTTCTAAGATCACCATTGTCTTTTGTTGTGCACGGTAAGAACATTTGCAAGCTTTTGGTGCACGCTTGGAGTGTGAGAGATCCCACCTACCTACTAGATAGCGATAATCTTGTTTTGTTTTTTCTGTCTTGTGTTCACTAATCATGGCAGGTGTTGATCCCATACATGGATCCAATGACTATGTCTCCAACGATGACCTAAACAATCTTATTGCTGAACAAAACAAGCTTATTGGTGATTTCAGGGCGGAACTTGCTCAAGTTGTTCACGATATGTGTGATGCTCCAGCATCTTAAGTGCATAATCATCTTCCATACATGTAGCATTCATCATAAAGCATCATATTTTGACATGCATTTGATCCATGGTTCAAAGTTTGGTTGGAATGCAACTTGGTGAACTCAATTTTCTGCATAAATGCTATTGTGTTAGGGTCATAACTTGAATTATGTTGGAAACTAGGTGAAACTCATATTAACAAAATAGTAGACATACAAGATTTGACCATAAAATGAAGTTTACATGGTGTTTAAGGTCATTTTCTGCCAACCCAGAAAACCAGTCCAAACCTGACCTGATTCGAAACCTCAAGTTTTCTCCAACCTACAGCCATTTTTATGCAAAGCCCAAATGGAATGAAAGATAGATCTTGCAATGCTACACAACATTGTCAAAAGGCAATTTGGGGAAAACTGCTTAGAAGTAGGACTTTTGAATTCTTCAAACAATAAAGGTCCACTGCTCAATTAGGGGGCTGCTTGTTAAATTCAAGTTCAAATCATATTTCCTTTTAGATTTGAGTGTTGAACCTTTTGACAAACTTGTAGAGCTCAAAGAGTAGAACATTTCATCCAATTGGCATTTTTCCAAAATCGGGCCCTAAATAGGTTAAAAATGCGGTTTTCATTGGGGGAGAAAACACAATTATCCATTTTCTTTTCTAGGTCACACTGACCGGTGGGGCCCGGCGGTCAGGCCACGTCCATGGCCGGGTGGACGCCCGCCGCGTGGCCGCCGACGTACGGCCAACCGGCCGCACCCACACGGTTTGCGCCCCGCGCCCGCCTCGGCCTTCACCTGGCCGCGTTTCCGTCCGCGTTCACTCCCTCGCCTTCACTCGCCCTCACTCGCTCCCTCTCTCGTTCGGACGCGAACCCGAGCCGCCATATCCGACGAGCTTGAGCTCGAGCTCGCGCCATCGCTCCACCCCCTCCCGCTCCACTAGATCACCACCCCACAACCGCCTCGCTCTCGCGCACCCGTACGGCTCGACGTCGTCGCCTCCCCGAGCCCCAGTCGCCGGATTGACTTCGCCTCGACGTCGCGCGTCACGCCGGTTTATGTCGCGCTGCCTCGGTTCACCCCGCAGCATGCCGCCGTCCGTCCTCCTCTGCCTCCGCCTTCCACCCGACGGTGAGCGCCGCGCTCTTGCGCACCATCCGCTCCCCGCGTCGCGGCCCCGGCGAGCCTCGCCGGCGCGCACACGCCGCGCCACGCGGCCACGGGCCGGCGCAAGGTTGAAGACGAGGGGGGAACTTTTTAGATCTACCCCCTCGGTTTTGTTGTATTTGCTTTTTAATGCATGCGCTATTCACTGAGTCTTATAGATCTTGCATGCTAGCCCCTGTAGATTTGAAATAATCGCAGTCTAGCTCCTGGATGTATTGATTTTAGGTTTATTTTTCATATATTCGGTTGAAACTTTGAAAAATCATATAAAATCAAATAAAAATCTAAAATGGACAAACTCAGTGGCCATGAACTCTTTATAAAATGCTCTACACAGTAGGTATGATGTGGAGATGTGCATATACGGTTTTGCCCTTAGTCTTGTGCAAGCATGCTTAATCTCAATAAATGGCAAAAGAGGACTAAATGGCTACCAAAAATTATGAAACTTGGACAGTAGCATGTTTAGGGTAATTTGACAGTATGTGAAATTTTGTAGCCCTAGTATTGCTCATTTGCTCACTGTTTTACAATTATGGGTATTATTTGTGCATTAAGTCAATTTAAGAAATGAGGACTATATGAAATGGTCTCAAAGTAGCTTTCTGGTATTTTTCCTAAGCTTGGGCTAGCATGAACAACTCACTGGTGAAATATAAAGCTGTGCATGTTAGTTTTGAATGGTAATTTGAAAATGACAAAATACTACTTGCTAGACTTGATAATTGGAAAAAGGGGGGTTAAAAATGCAAGGAAAATTCTATGAAAAATTGGGTATGCTACTAGTATGATAGGGAGTCCAGAAAGTACCTTTAGAAAGTTTGTTAGCATTGTTTATATATATATCTTAAGTTGCATAATTTAAATGGATAGAAATTAGATGACCTGTCAAACTAAGTATATTTCACTTGTAAATTTTTGTACATGTTTTTCATGTTTAGAAATGCTCATTGAATAAATTTCATATCAAAATACCATTCATACAATTTATAAAAAAATCTAGAAAATTAAAAGGCTTGTAACTTGCTAGAATTTTGGAAAAATAAATATAACTCTTTTAGGGCTGAAATTTTGGCAGTAGCTCATCACAACATTGACCTGTATGACATTATTATTTGAGCTCAATTGAGACTATGTAACAGTATGAACTAAACATGTGAATGCAACAAAGGGATAAATTGCATATAAGCATATGTGTATACATTGGCTATATATGTTAACCACGAGATACACCATGACATGTTCTATTAAGCTCTTTGGAATAATCGTGGATGACAGAAATACCTAAGCTTTAGTAATGGTTTGTACGATTCCTTAATAAATAGATGCAACTTCTTAAAGTAAAGTTTATACGTCTCCTGAGTATAAAATAAGTTGGAAATGTGGTTACTTGAGTCTTGCATCACGCGATTGTGTACCACATTAAATCTCTTGCATCATATGTCTGCATCTCATACCTTTGCACTCATATACACTATATCATTTCATATAGATTCCACGGTCGAGGAGCAGGTCGTGCAGGAGCAACCACTGATTGAAGAGCCCAAGGACGAGCGGAGGACCCGCAGTTGACCACCGACCCCGTCACCGAGGAGACTAACCCAAACGAAGAAGGTAGGCAGGACCATTCTTTGACCCAGCTAATGTCATATGATTAAGATACACATGTGCATTAGGATTGCTTGAAACCCTTTTGCATTAGACTTCCCTGGCCGCCCCGGCCCTAACTCCTATACATAGCATTCGTAGGACGAGTATGCCTAGTAATGCTAGGTGCGAGTAGACACGAGTGAAAGGAGTTACTCGTCGCATTGGTGATTTCAAAAACTCTAGAAAATCTCACTATTATGGAAGTTACTAACGCTTAAGTTTAAATGGAGACCGGACGGAGATTTTATTCAGTATTTTACTTTTCATGATGTCGCACTATGGACTCCGCACGAGTCGTATAAGGCCCATTCGCTGTTCGCCTGCTGATCGGCATAATATTGCTAGAGTGCTTATCCGGGAAATGGGCCCGATGAAACCTTACTTGTGCCATCCCGAGAACAGATACACGTTCCTACCCACTGGTTGAGAGGAACATGGCTCGGGAGAGCTTTGTACTCATGACGGTAAGACCGAGATGTCGGCAGGCTCGTCATGGGGGCACAACCCGGGGGTCAGGCGACAGTGAATCGAACTTGGGATGGGAGAACTTGGGATGGGACAAGTGGAGAAGGGGGCTATATGTGGGAACGCGATGGCTAGTAAGCATATACTCCTGGCATGATAGTTATTCCCGGGAATATAAAAATCGATTCGAATCGCTGATACTCACCAGGTGTGATAATGCCAAATATCGCACACGAGCAACGTAGAAACTACTTGAATACTTTATGTAATACTCATGTTTTCAAATACCACATGCTTGATTATATGTATATTCTGATGTTTTAGTATCATGCAACGTTCTATTTTTGGCAATATGAACTAATCACTGTGAAAGGGAGCAGCTGTCAAATCCTGCTTTCTTATGTACTCACAACATGGTTAAAATAAATGGCTAAGGACTCACTTGACTAGTAAGCAAGCATTGCGTCAGCCGTAAGCCACATCCATTAAGTCCCACTGAGTAATTAGTACTCAGGGTTTGCCCCCACTTTTGAGTTACAGGTATGGAGTTCGTGTTCTGCACCTGTGTCGGAGGAGGGGCATGTTATCATCAGGAGTAATCATCATGATGGCATGAGAGCGACATCGGTGGGCTCGATGTGGTTCCGTCGTTGCAGTCTTTTGCGACACTAAGAATTGGGAGCTATGAACTTTAATTCCGCTGCAAGATACTATTGAACTCAATTATGTTATGGTTCTATGTTGGAACTCTATTTGATTCGAACTGGCTTGTAAACTACCCTTAATTATTATCGTCTTCAACTACCAGTGATGATATAATTGTTGTGGCTCCATCGAGGGTCAAATGCGTGTGATGACGGTTCCTCTGGACATTGGTGCTATCGAGGGCCAAAGGTTACTCGACGGACTACCAAGTTTAGTCCAGTTTAAGTGCACTGCGAGCCAAAGGAGGCAGGTGTGCTTAATTTGGATTAAACAGGGTGGTTCCGCCACAGTTGGTACCAGAGCCGATCATACACAGACAACAGTTATATCATCAAGTTTTGGTTTCCAAAACTATTTTCAAAACCCTTTCAAGTAATTCAAAAATGAGAGTATGCGATATGCCCATATTAAGGATGTTAGTGTTATCCAGGTGACATCGCTGACATTCTGACCTAGATAGAACTCATATGCATATTTGGCGCTTTGGGGAGCAACTTTTCGGCCATAGCAGACCCTAGTACTGGTGGAATGCTATTGGGATTTGCGAATAGTTGTACACCCTGCATTCATGCTGTATAAGTGAAAGCTCTTTAAGGGTGGTGGGCATGCTTGAGGTTTTCATGCCCACCACACTTACATTCGGTTTGGGGATCCACCTTACTCTCGACAATCCCAGTACTGGTGGAAAGTCAGGCTTTGAGAGAAGGTGCAAAGGTCCCACCCTACGTTGTCCACGCAGCGGTCATGCGTGGGTGCCACACTAGGTGGTAATGTATGAGCATGCATTCTTCTGCAGGTACCCTAACTACGTGCGAAATTAAGACGGATAGAGAACGGCTAGTTGCATTTGGGAGTGCCGCGCATATGTCACCGAAATGACGCTAGCTATACTTTATGTACCTAAGGTGTGTGATGTGAGACCTATTAGCACGAATCATGCATCATATCTTATGTTTTCATTCTTGTTGGGGTGTTTTTGAGAATACAACCGATGTAAATCGTAATTTCAAATTATCTTCTGCACGTTATCACTGTTATACTTATATAAACTCTCCTTTATGAAGTTATTCCGAGTCACTAATCTGAAGCATTGCTTATTAAAAATAGATGGCTAGGACCAAGCAGACGGCACGTAAGGCCACCGGAGCACGGATCACCGTCCTTCCCGACGCGACTCACACTCCTCCTGTGGTGGAGGGTGGGTTGCTGCACACCCGTTGCCGAGAGGCATGTCCCCTGTCCCAGATCCTGTGCAGGGCATTGAGGGAGATGGGGCGTCACCCTTGTCCCTTCATCTCTGTGCAGACGGTGCACGAGGAGGGGGATTGTTGGGCCTAGGTTGTCCTTCCACGAGACTCTCTTATGGGCCAGAACACGATCACTGTTTACGGGGCCAACGAGGAGGAGGTCTACAGGAAGGCAGTGTTGACTGCACTCACCTCACTGAGTTCTGACGATGAGGCGGGTCGTTCGATCCTGCGCTACCTCCCCACTGACGAGATGGACGACGAGTGGCACCGTCGCCACGAGCAGCTCCAGGACCGTCCCGGCACCCGACCCTATGCCACGTGCATGGAGTACGCCCGTGAGGCACGCGGGATGTACCTTCGTGCAGAGGACCGGAGCCGCTTCTACTTTGACAGGTTCGTGGAGACACATGCATGAGTAGAGGAGTTGGAGGCTCAGGTGGGCGCGCTCCAGCAGTGCCTTGCAGAGCACGAGCAGCTAGCTCCTATGGAGTAGGACCCTCCTACTACGACTACAGAGCCAAAGGAGGTTGAGGGAGAGACGTCGGTGTCTGACGCCCACTCTGCCGTCTAGCATGGGGGAGGAGGATGTGATGATGATGATGATGACTGACGTTTGTGGTAGTAGTACGTTGAAAGCAATGTTTTGTATTATTCCGCTCCGTGCTTTTGATTCATGGTTGTACTAAACATTGGTGAGGGTGAGAGAACTCATTTATGTACGCCATTTGAGCAGTTGATGGACACCGAATTATGTGCTATTTGATGGTTGGTCGATGTGGCCATCATCCTATGATGTAATAGTAAGACTCTTTAGTGTCGTTTGAACCATTTATGTGGCTTTTGAAGTTAGTCCTATGTTCTTGAGATATTTGAGATGTGTCGCATGGATGAGTGTGGAGTTGCACCTCGTTTTGGATTGCAGCTCGCAATCTGGAATTTTAAATAGCTGCAGCTAAAACTGGGCATATCTCAAAATCTGGGAGGTTTTAGTTCTAAAGTTGTATAACAAAGTTGTGGGGTACTTTCTGGTGCACAAGTTTGTCAATTTGAGCTTTCTCCAAATATGCTCAGATCAGGAGATATGGTCGAAATTTATTTTTGGGCATGTATTCTGGACTGCAGCAGCACCTAAAAGATAAAGATACATTGTACCCTTTTAGAGGAAGATTTGAACTGGGAGTTATATGCCAAAGTTGTAAAGGAGGATGTGTATGACAACTTTGCTATATAAAGTTTCTCCTGAAAGTGTTTATTTTGAAAGTTATGGATGAAATTGTACCGGTCCAGAAGTCTGGACAGAATTGCTATACCTAAGATACACTGAAATTCGACCAAGTTACAAACGGAACCACCAAAAACTTTCTATACCAAAGTTGAAGAACACAGAACATGGGTCAACTTTGTTAAAAGGGTCATGGTCAAGAAACGCATGGTTAAAGAACGGTTTGCAACGTAAACAGTCGCTGTCCCCGGTTGGGTTGAAAAACCTGCGCATAGTTGGTAGAACCACTTTTGCTCCATCTCTTAAGCTAATTTAGCAAAAACGATACGTACGAAAGTTGAGGAGCACTAAATTTCGAACAACCTTCGTATCCATACTTCTGCACGAATCAAATGTTTCGATGCCCAAATCGGTAAAGCAAAACCAGGGACATGCACTCGATCCGAAAACAGCACACTCAATTTTCGGCTACCATGAGCAAGTGACGACCTATGCGAAGTGATGGCTAATACTTTACGTGCAATTAAATGCTTCTGTTTTCTTACATGTTTTTCATGTACCCAGAATGTATTATTGGTGTTGTAGTCCTTTGTCGCTACATCTACTGCACTAAAGTTTTGGACTAAACACAAGTGGCCTCATTCTTGTAGATGGTTAACACTCGCCATGGGCAAACCTCGGGGTCGGGGCAGCAGCTGCACAACGCCCTACCTCCACCAGAGCTCGCAACTCTAGTTGTGCAGCAGGCGAAGTTAATCCGCATGATGGCAGAGGAACGCTAGGGCCGTGATCAGCGGCGGGAGCACCATCCCCACGGCATCACGTATCAAGATTTCGAGGGACTGCGCCCTCCAGTCTTCACCACCTGCCCGGAGCCACTCACTGCCAACGACTGGCTCCGCACTATTGAGTCCAAATTCACACTCCTACTAGGGTTGACTGAGCAGGAGAAAGCTTGGTTTGTTGCGCAGATGCTTCAGGGGCTAGCTGGGGCATGGTATGCCACGTTCCAAAACATGCAGCAGCAAGGGCAGGTGATCACTTGGGGAGAGCTCCGTGCGGCCTTCCGGGCTCACTATATTCCGGCAAGCTCATGGAGCAAAAGCAGCGTGAGTTCCGTGAGCTCAAGTAGGGTAACAGAATCGTGATGCAGTACGTGCAGACCTTCATCCATCTGTCTCAATACGCTCCAGGAGATGTTGCTGATTAGCTTAACAGAGCAGCCCGACTCCTGTAGGGTTTCGACCCCACACTCCAGACACACTTGGGGCGTCGTTACCAAAGCTTCACTGACTTGGTAGATACCGCACTGGACATGGAGCACCACCTTCGCGTTGCCGATGAAGATGAGAGGCACAAACGCTAGGCTATTACCGCACCTGCTGGTTCCTCACAGAAGCAGAAGGCCACCTACCAGCAGCCGGCACGGTTTTTCCCACAGCCTCGCTTTGTGGTCCAGCCAAGTCCACTGGGTTGGGTCCACAGGGCGCCACCGCCGCAACAGCAGTATCCAGCTTACCGCGCACCGGCATAGCTCCAAGCACCCCGTGCTCCCACAACTCCAGGGGCCGGCAACCCCTGCTTCAATTGTGGGAAGCCGGGGCACTTCAGCTGAGACTGCCGCGCTCCCCGCAGGATCCAAGGTCCTAACCCTGCGGGTGGCAGCCAGCAGAACAAGCAGAAGGGACCTGCACAAAAGATGGGTCGTGTCCACTACAACCACATGGAGCAGATACCTACCGGAGAGCCGGTACTCACGGGTACGTTCATGGTCAACGGTCAGCCGACCGTCGTGTTGTTTGATTCAGGGGCTACTCACATTTTTATCAGCAAGTCATATGCATTGAAACATGGGCTAGATATGTCTAAGCTAAAAGAGAACTACCACATCACAGCTCCGGGTTCACCTATAGATACAAGTCTAGTGGTTAGACGATTAAAGTTGGACATTAGCACAGAGAGTTACACCATAAATCCCGTGGTGCTGCCACACCAGGGGATCGATGTAATATTGGGTATGAATTGGATGACAGAAAACAATGCGGTCCAGGACATTGGCAGCAGGACAGTGCAGATAAGGTCTAGTGTCACTAGGAAGATTCTAAGGGTACACATGACTAATCAGAAGCACATCGAACCCACAGTAAACGCGTCCGAGCTCACTGAAATAAAGAAAATGCCAGTAGTGTGCGAATTTCCGGACGTGTTTCCGGAGGAACTTCCTGGTCTTCCACCGGCTTCCACCGGATAGAGATGTGGAGTTTAGAATTGAATTCATACCAGGAACGGTACCCATATCTAAGAGACCCTACAGAATGGCACCAGACGAATTGAAAGAACTGAAAACACTGCTGCAAGAATAGTTAGAGAAGGGGTTCATCCGTCCTAGCTCGTCACCTTGGGGTTGTCCAGCTCTCTTTGTTGAGAAGAAGGACCAAGGTGGTAAAAGTCGGCCTTTGAATGCAGTCACGGTAAAAAACAAGTACCTGTTACCACACATTGATATACTATTTGATCAACTAGCGGGGGCTAAGGTCTTCTCAAAAATCGATCTAAGATCAGGATATTATCAAATAAAAATCAGAGAAGAAGACATACCCAAGACAGCCTTCTCCACCAGATACGGCTTGTACGAGTATTTGGTCATGTCCTTTGGACTCACCAATGCACCGGCTTTCTTCATGTATATGATGAACTTGGTGTTCATGAATGAACTCGATAAGTTTGTGGTAGTATTCATTGACGACATACTAATCTACTCCAAGAACGAAGAAGAACACGTAGAACACTTACGAATAGTACTCGCTCGGCTCAGAGAACACAAGCTCTATGCCAAGTTCAGCAAATGTGCTTTCTGGTTGAGAGAAGTAAGTTTCTTGGGGCACATTATGTCCGAGAAGGGAGTAGCAGTTGACCCTAGTAAGGTAGAGGATGTGTTGAATTGGAAGCAACCTGAAACAGTGACGGAAATACGGAGTTTCCTCGGTTTAGCGGGCTACTACCGCCGCTTTATCAATGATTTCTCCAAGACCTCCAAGCCTATGACCTCTTTAACAAAGAAGAATGCAAAGTACGTATGGAGTCCGAATTGTGAGGAAGCTTTCTAGACATTGAAGAAGTTGCCAACCTCTGTACCAGTGCCAGCTCAACCGGACATCACTAAGCCGTTCGATGTATATTGTGATGCCTCCGGCAATGGGCTTGGCTGTGTCCTGATGTAAGAGGGAAGAGTGATAGCTTACGCATCCCGCCAACTAAGAAAGCATGAAGTAAACTACCCAACCCATGACCTGGAATTGGCAGCCGTTGTACACGCGTTGAAAATATGGAGGCATTACCTATTGGGCAACACTTGTCATATCTATACTGATCACAAGAGTCTCAAATACATCCTCACACAGCTTGAACTAAATATGAGGCAACGACGGTGGTTAAAATTGATAAAGGACTATGATCTAGAGATCCACTACCATCCAGGCAAAGCGAATGTCGTGGCAGATGCACTAAGCCGTCGGGCTCATTGCCATGTGCTTGAAGTCCGAACCACGGCAAGGGTGATATGCTGCGAGATAGATGAGATCGAAGTGATCACCGAAGAGATGGCCGAACTCTATAACTTGATCATTGAGCCCACACGAAAAGAACAGATCATAGCAGCATAGAAGCAAGACCCGGGGATGGCCCGTATTCGCGACGAAATAGATGATAAAAAAGAAAGCCTGTTTCACACTTGATGACCAAGGGGTACTGTGGTTCAAGCACCGCTTTGTGGTGCCTAAGGACATGGAGTTAAGAAAAAAAAATACTTGATGAAGCACACACTTCCATGTTTACCATGCACCCAGGCAGCAACAAAATGTACCAGGACCTGAAGCAGAAATTCTGGTGGACTCGTATGAAACGAGAGATCGCCAAGTATGTATCCGAATGCGACGTGTGTCACAGAGTAAAAGCTGATCACTTAAAACCTACGGGTATGCTTCAGCCGTTAGCAATCCCAACCTGGAAATGGGAAGATGTTCACATGGACTTCATTGTGGGACTGCCCCACACACAAAAAGGGTATGATTCCACATGGGTGGTTATTGATCGACTCACGAAGTCTGCGCATTTCCTCCCTGTCAAAACCACCTATCGGGCAAAACAGTATGCTGAGCTATATATATCTTGGATTGTGTCCCTACACGGTGTACCACGGACCATCACTTCAAACAGAGGCTCACTGCTTGTATCTCGTTTCTGGGAGCAACTACAAGATGCTCTCGGAACCAATTTAATCCGGAGTTCTGCATACCACCCTCAAACCAGTGGTCAAGTTGAAAGAGTAAATCAAATCCTAGAGGACATGTTGAGGGAATGTGCTTTGACCTATTCCACCAAGTGGGATGAGTGTCTTCCATTAGCCGAGTTCGCATACAACAACAGTTACCAGAAGAGCTTGGAAATGGCTTCTTTCAAGGCTCTTTATGGTAGAAGGTGCAGAACACCTCTTAATTGGTCCGAACTGGGTGAACGAGTCACTTTCGGTCCAGATTTAGTAACACAAGCCGAGGAACAAGTGAAATATATACACAAAAACCTAAAAAGAGCACAGTCGAGGCAGAAAAGCTATGCTGATAAAAGAAGGAGACCTTTAGTGTTTCAAGCGGACGATCACGTATATCTTCGGGTGTCGCCAATGAAGGGTGTGCATCGTTTTGGGGTGAAAGGAAAACTAGCACCAAGATACGTCGGTCCATTCAAAATTCTTGAACAATGTGGGATCGTCTCGAGTTGCCCTCCCACCTTGCCGTAGTGCATGATGTGTTTCATGTCTCGCAACTAAAAAAGTGCTTAAGAGTGCCGGAAGAAGTGGTAGACACCTCACAAATCCAGATCAAACCAGACCTCACGCCGGTTCACGTCGCGCCGCCTCGGTTCACCCCGCCGCACGCCGCCGTCCGTCGTCCTCCGCCTCCGCCTTCCACTCGACGGTGAGCGCTGCGCTCTTGCGCACCTTCCACACCCCGCGTCGCGGCCCTGGCGATCCGAAGCTCGCCGGCGCGCGCACGCCGCGCCGCGTGGCCACGGGCCGGCGCAAGGTTGAAGACGAGTGGGGGAACTTTTCGGATCTACCCCCTCGGTTTTATTGTATTTGCTTTTTCATCCATGCGCTATTCACTGAGTCTTATAGATCTTGCATGCTAGCCCCTGTAGATTTGAAATAATTGCAGTCTAGCCGCTGGATGTATTGATTTTAGGTTTATTTTTCAAATTTTCGGCTGAAATTTGGAAAATCATATAAAATCAAATAAAAATTCAAAATGGATAAACTCAATGGCATGAACTCCTTATAAAATGCTCTACACAGTAGGTATGATGTGCCTGTACGGTTTTGCCCTTAGTCTTGTGCAAGCATGCTTAATCTCAATAAATGGCAAAAGAGGACTAAATGGCGACCAAAAATTATGAAACTTGGACAGTAGCACGTTTAGGGTAATTTGATAGTATGTGAAATTTTGTAGCCCTAGCCTTGCTCAGTTGCTCACTGTTTTACAATTATAGGTATTATTTGTGTATTAAGTCAATTTAATAAATGAGGGCTATATGAAATGGTCTCAAAATAGCTTTCTGGTATTTTTCCTATGCTTGGGTTAGCATGAACAATTTGCTGGTGAAATATGAAGCTGTTCATGTTAGTTTTGAAGGGTGATTTGAAAATGATAAAATACTACTTGCTAGACTTGGTAATTGGAAAAAGGGGTTCAAAATGCAAGGAAAATTCTATGGAAAATTGGGTATGCTACTGGTGTGATAGGGAGTCCAGAAAGTACTTTTAGAAAGTTTGTTAGCACTGTTTATATCTTAAGTTGCATAATTTAAATAGACAGAAATTAGATGACCTGTCAAACTAAGTATATTTCACTTGTAAATTTTTGTACATGCTTTTTATATTTAGAAATGCTCACTGAATAAATTTCATGTCAAAATACCATTTCTACAATTTATGAAAAATCTGGAAAATTAAAAGGCCGGTAACTTGCTAGAATTTTGGAAAACTAAATATAACTCTTCTAGGTCTGAAATTTTGGCAGTAGGTCGTCGCAATATTGACCCGTATGACATAATTACTTGAGCTCAATTGAGACTAGGTAACAGCATGAACTCAACATGTGAATGCAACAAAGGGATAAATTGCGTATAAGCATATGTTTATACATTGGCTATATAAGTTAACCACGAGATACACCATGACATGTTCTATTAAGCCCTTTGGAATAATCGTGGATGACAGAATTACTTAAGCTTTAGTGATGGTTTGTAGATTTCTTAATAAATAGGTGCAACTTCTTAAAGTAAAGTTTATACGTCTCCTGGGTATAAAATAAGTTGGAAATGTGGTTACTTGAGTCTTGCATCACGCGATTGTGTACCACATTAAATCTCTTGCATCATGTGTCTGCATCTCATACCTTTGCACTCATATACACTATATCATTTCATATAGATTCCACGGTCGAGGAGCAACCACTGATTGAAGAGATCGAGGACGAGCAGGAGGACCCGCAGTCGACCGCCGACCCCGTCACTGAGGAGACTAACCCTAACGAAGAAGGTAGGAATGATAATTCTTCGGCCCAGCTAATATCATATGATTAAGTTACGCATGTGCATTAGGAGTTGCTTGAAACCGTTTTGCATTAGACTTTCCGGCCGCCTCAGCCCTAGCTCCTATACATAGCATTCGTAGGACGAGTATGCCTAGTAATGCGAGGTGCGAGTAGACACGAGTGAAAAGAGTCACTCATCGCATAGGTGATTTCAAAAACTCCAGAAAATCTCACTACTATGGTTACTGACGCTTAAGTTTAAATGGAGACCGGGCGGAGATTTTATTCAGTATTTTACTTTTGATGATGTCACAATATGGACTCCGCCCAAGTCGTATAAGGCTCGTTCGCTGTTCGCCTGCTGATCGGTATAACATTGCTAGAGTGATTATCCGAGAAATGGGCCCGGTGAAACCTTACTTGTGCCATCCCGAGAACAGAGACACGTTCTTACCCACTGGTTGAGAGGAAGGTGGCCCGGGGGAGCTTTGTACTCTGACGGAGAGGCCGAGATGGCAGCAGGCTCGTCATGGGGGCACAACCTGGGGGTCAGGCGGGAGTGAATCGAACTTGGGATGGGACAAGTGGAGAAGGGGACTATATGTGGGAACGCGATGGCTTGTAAGCATATACTCCTGGCATGATAGTTATTCCTAGGAATATAAAAATCGATTTGAATCGCTAATGCTCACCAGGTGTGAGAATGCCAAATATCGTACACTAGCAACGTAGTAACTACTTGAATACCTTATGTATTACTCATGTTTTTAAATACCACATGCTTGATTATATGCATATTCTGATGTTTTAGTATCATGCAAAGTTCTATTTTTGGCAATATGAACTAATCACTATGAAAGGGAGCAGCTGTCAAATCCTGCTTTCTTATGTACTCACAACATGGTTAAAATAAATGGCTAAGGACTCACTTGACTAGTAAGCAAGCATTGCGTCAGCCGTAAGCCACATCCATTAAGTCCTACTGGGTAATTAGTACTCAGGATTTGCCCCCACTTTTGAGTTACAGGTATCGAGTTCGTGTTCTGCACCTGTGTCGGAGGAGGGGCATGTTATCATCAGGAGTAATCATCATGATTGGCATGGGGGCGACATCGGTGGGCTCGATGTGGTTCCTTCATTGCAGTCTTTTGCGACACTAAGAACTGGGAGCTATGAACTTTAATTCCGCTGCGAGATACTATTGAACTCAATTATGTTATGGTTCTATGTTGGAACTCAATTTGATTCGAACTGGCTTGTAAACTACCCTTAATTACTATCCTCTTCAACTGCCTGTGATGATGTCATTGTTGTGGCTCCATCGAGGGTCAAATGTGTGTGATGTCAGTTCCTCTGGACATTGGTGCTATCGAGGGCCAAAGGTCACTCAACGGACTACCGGGTTTAGTCTAGCTTAAGTGCACTGCGAGCCAAAGGAGGCAGGTGTGCTTAATTTGGATTAAGCAGGGCGGTTCCGCCACAATATGCGCACCGTGATGGATGATTTGTCGACACGACTTGACGCTGTTGAGAACAAGCTTGCTACTTCTAGTACTACTTCTTCAACATCTGAGGCATCCAAAGAATCCAATGAACAAGAAGAAGAGGATTTCTATAGCAAACAAGATTGGTGCAAGTAATAAGGGTAAGAGACCTCATCGCGGTAACAAAGGTTATAAAGGTGATAATGATAACTAGTTTGCTCAGGTTAAATTTAAAATTCCTCCCTTTGATGGTTCATATGATGCTGATGTTTACTTAGATTGGGAGATGACTATTGAAAAAATTTTTAACTCTGATATGATTCCTGCATATCAGCGTGTTCGCTATGCTACTAGTGAATTTACTGGTTATACTATACTTTGGTGGAATGACTTAGTTAAACGTGGTCAAGACCCTGCCACATGGTCTAAGCTTAAACGTTCTATGTGTAGTCGTTTTATTTCTTTTTCTTATAAGCGTGGTTTAAAGAATAAATTGCAATATTTTGATTAAGGCAATTGTTCTGTTCATGATTACTATAATGATTTGCATGTTGCCATGTTGTGTTGTGATATTGATGAGGAAGATGATGATACTATGACTCAGTTTTATTCTGACTTGTGCAAAGATATTCAAAATATTGTTGCTTATAAAGACTATAACACCACATACTGGTTGTTCCATATTGTTGTTTTGGCTGAACAAGAATTGCAAGGCTGTGCGCAACTTTCGCGCAATATTTTTGGTGCTTCATCTTCTTCTAGGTTGTAGTCGAGCAAGGGACGAGCAACCCCGACCGACACGAGACGCATTCTACCACCACCAGCGACGCCTACTATGCTCGAGGTGAGCAAATCCGCTTTTGTGTCAAAAATAGGGAAGGCGGACACTTCTACCCCAGCTACACCAGCTACTCCCTCAGCAAACAGTGTGCCATCATTGCAAAGGCATGGGACATGTCATGAGGGAGTGCTCTAGCAAATGAGCCAACATTGCTACAGATGACGGTGGTTATGTTAGTGCTAGTGATGTTGAAGATGAGCAAGCTGCTGACGAGGATAACTTAGCCTATGGACAGGATTATGCAGAGGACTATACTCACAATGGCACATATGTTGTCCATTGTGTTTTGCGTGCATAGGTAGAACTTGAGGACAAGCTGCAGCGGCATAATCTATTTCAGATTTATTTTATCATCAACAAGTGCCGTGTGTTCGTACTACCATTGATGGTAGAAGTTGTAATAATTTGGTGAGTGCTGATTTTGACAAAAGATTTGGTCTTTCTACACATGCCAACGGTCATCCATATCATATTTAATGGCTTAACAACAATGGTAAGGCAAAGGTAACACATACTGCACATTACATTTTTCTATTGGTAGCTATCATGACTATGCAGATTGTGATGTTCCCGTGCAATAATGTTTTCTTTTTTTGGGTAGACCTTGGGAATTTAATACTGATGCAACACACTATGGTAGAACTAATACGTACACATTCGTGCATAAAGGCAAGAAAATTACTTTGCCTCCTTTGACCCCTGCTGAAATTATGAAATGCGATACGGCCATAGCTCAAACTGTAGAACATGATAAAACTTTAGCTTCTAAAAATGAACGAGCATCAAAATCTGTTATGCCTTTTAAAACTAAACCATCCACACCATCTACTAGTTCTGCTATTAAGTTAAATGGTGGTGCTAGGCTTGCTACAAAATCTGATCTTGCTGCTTGTGCTTTCGATGATGCTTCCAGCTATGCTTTATTGTGCAAGAGGGTTCTGTTTTCACTTGATATTCCTCCTCGTTACCGCCTACTGTTCCTAACCTTCTGTAGGAGTTTAAAGATGTCTTTCCTGATGAAATTGCACCCGGCTTACCATCTTTGCGAGAGATTGAGTATCAAATTGATTTGATTCTAGGTGCCACTTTACCCAACCGTGCTACGTATAGGACCAATACATAGGAGACTAAAGAGATCCAGAGACAAGTCCAAGAGCTTTTGGACCATAGGTACGTACGTGAGAGTTTTAGTCCGTGTGCTGTTCCTGTCATTTTGGTTCCTAGGAAAAATGGTACATGGCGTATGTGTGTTGATTGTAGAGACATTAATAATATAGCTATTTGTTATCGTCATCCTATTCGTCGCTTAGATGACATGCTTGATGAATTAGGTGGCTGTATCATGCTTACAAAAATTGATTTGCGTAGTGGCTACCGTGAAATTCGAATGAAATTAGGCGATGAATGGAAAACTGCTCTCAAAAAAAATTTGGCTTGTATGAGTGGTTAGTCATGCCTTTTGGATTAGCACTTTCATGCACTTAATGAATGAGGTTCTCCGTTCTTTTATTGGTAAATTTATGGTGGTTTATTTCGATGATATTTTGATCTATAGCAAATCTTTGGAGGAACATATTGATCACCTATGTGCTGTTTTTGCTACGCTGCGTGATATGCGCTTATTTGCTAATCTTGAGAAGTGCATCTTTTGTACCGATTGAGTTGGATTTCTTGGCTATGTTGTTACTCCATAGAGAATTGAAGTGGATGAGACGAAGATTGACACCATTAGGAGCTAGCTGATACCAATGACTATCACATAGGTGCGCAGTTTTCTTGGTCTCGCAGGCTTTTGTCGGCGGTTTGTGAAAGATTTCAGCACCATCACTGCCCAGTTAATGAGTTGACGAAGAAAGGTGTGATGTTCCATTGTGGTCCAACACAAGAAAAAGTCTTCACCACATTGAAAGATAAGTTAACACATGCACCTCTTCTACAACTTCCGGATTTTGGTAAGACATTTGAGATTGAATATGATGCGAGCAGATTTGAGATTGAAGGCATGATTTCACTACCAGATTCGCAAGAACTTTCGACGTCATAGACAATTTTCGGCACCTAAAGCTGGCCGCCAAAAATAACAAGTTAATTTTCGGCGGTTTGGTCTTGCCGCAAAAAATAATGGACTATTTTCGGTGGATAACCCAAACCGTGTAGTAGGCTATTTTTAAGAGCCAGCGCAATCCCTGAAAATAGTCGGCCTAGGTTGGCCGCCGAAAGTTAAAGCCTACGGCCCACCTTTATCCATCCCCGACTACCCTCCTCGCCCATACCCCAACCCTATCTAGCCCTAGCTGCCACCATCCCCAACCCCGCCGCGCTACGCTCACTGTGCCATCTCCCCACCACGTCCTCACCCTGGCGTCGACTCCTCGCACCGCCCCGCTTGGAGCGCCGCCCCGGCTTCCGGGCGTCCCAGCTCTGGGCTCCCGCGCCGCCTAGAGCGCCGACTTGGCTGGGTCGGTAGACATGGTTGGGCTCCTCTGCATCTACGGCACGCAGAGCCAATCTGGTAAAGATTGGGTTTTCCCGTCCTTCCTTCTTTTCCTAATCGTTTTTGTGTTCTTTTTACCTCGCAGATTAATCTTTGTGGGGGACAGTGGTGATGTCAGCAGCATCGCTGAATCTTCTGCGTCCGCGAATCCTACTATCAAAGGTGACGACGATGACGCCCCTGCAGCCGTTCTTCATCCTCCCATGTCGTCAGAGGAAGCCATGAACAACACGCAAGAATCAGGTGAGTGGGAAAGCAATCACTCCATCTCCCAACTAACTCGCCCTTGTTAGCGAGACAAATGCTTCCTCTCTGTTTTTAGTTTGTTTGTTTCCTCTCTTTGGGGTACGGGGAATGAAGGATTTAACAAGCTAATGTGTTCTTGGTCGTCAGTTGTGCTTGAGGACGGTGAGCTGCAGGTGCAGGATGCTATTGCCAATCCTTCCAAGATGAATAGCGACATCACCACAAGCAGCAGCAATGGCAGTAGTTCCCCTCTGTGGTTCACTTCGATCCTGCTGTCCTCCCAGCTCCAGTTCAGCAGATTCCTCTGGCGAGCAGCAATGATTTTTCTGAAATTTCATGTGATATTGTATATTTTTGGCTGACTTATTTTTTTTAAATTACAAAATCAGTAATTTTCGGCGGTTAATATGGGCCGCCGAAAATAAGCGGTTTGTTATTGGCAGCTTGCCTGGCCGCCAAAAATTAAGCCATCCTAGACTAATTGTCAGCGGTCCCCTGAGACTGCCGAGCGCATTACTTTCGGCAGTCAAGAACTGCCGAAAATAATTATTTTTGGCGGTTTTTGCCGCCGAAAGTCGTTCCGATTCCTGTAGTTTTTACAGGAAGATAAACCTGTTGCATACTTTAGTGAAAAATTGAATGGACCACCTCTGAATTATTCAACTTATGATAGAAGAGTTATATGCTTTGGTTCGTGTTTTGAAGACTTGGCAGTATTATTTTTGGCCTAAAGAATTTGTTATGCATTTTGATCATGATTCATTGAAACATGTTAGAAGTCAAGGTAAGCTAAATAAACGACACGCTAAATGGTTTGAATTTATAGAGTCATTTTCATATATCATTAAGCACAAAAAAGGAAAAGAAAATGTCATTGCCGATGATTCATCTCTCCGTTATACTATATTGTCACAACTTGATCAACACAATTTTGGTTTAGAAATCATAATAGGGTTGTATTCTGTTGATTTTGACTTCAAAGAGGCATTTGAAAATTTTAGAGAGAGACAGACATGGAATAAATATGTGTTGAATGATGAACTTTTTTTCGAGCTAACAAGCTATGCGTTTCAGATAGCTCTTTTCGTTTTTTGTTTTTGCAGGAGGCGCATGGAGGTGGCTTGATGGGTCATTTTGGCATGAAGAAAACGACAGATGTGTTGGCTGCTCTTTTGTTTTTGGTCCAAGTTGAAGCGGGATGTCGAACGTTACATGGCATGCTGCACTACCTGCAATAATAGCTCCTTTCATCTTTTGTTTTTGTAGGAGGCGCACGGAGGTGGCTTGATGGGTCATTTTGGCATGAAGAAAACGATAGATATGTTGGCTGCTCTTTTGTTTTTGGTCCAAGTTGAAGCGGGATGTCGAACGGTACATGGCACGCTGCACTACCTGCAATAAAGCTAAGTCTCGCCTTAATCCACATGGTTTTTATTTGTCTGTTCCGGTTGCTAGTGTTCTTTGGGCTGATATTTCTATGAATTTTGTTTTGGGGTTGCCTAGGACTAAGAGTGAGAGAGCAAGAGAGAGAGAGAGAGCATTTTTGTTGGTGTGGATCCGTTTTCGAAAATGGCACATTTTATACCTTTTCATAAAACGTACGATACCTCTCACATTGCTGATTTGTTTTTTAATGAGATTGTTCGTTTACATGGATTGCCAAACACTATTGTTTCGGATCGTGATACAAAATTTTTTAGTTATTTTTGGCAGTGCTTATGGAATAAACTGGGGACAAAGGTTTTGTTTTCTATTATATGTCATCCCCAAACTAATGGTCAAACTAAATTTGTTAATCGAACTTTGTCTACTATGCTTAGGGATGTTTTGAAAACAAATTTGAAAATGTGGAAAGAGTTGAGTTTGCTTACAACAGATCTGTTCACTCTATCACAAAGCTTAGCCCTTTTTAGGTGGTCTATGGTTTTAATCCTTGTACTCCTATTGATTTGATCTATTTGTCTTTCGAAGAACCTTTGCATTTGGATGCGTCATAACGTGCTGATTTTATTAGAAACTTACATGAAACAACTAAGAATAATATTAAAAACATGAATGAGAAGTACAAACTGCATGGTAGTAAAGGTAGGAAACAAGTGCTATTTGAACCAGGTGATTTGTGTGGTTATACTTGCGGAAAGAACGTTTTTCAGATTTGAGAATGTCAAAACTTATGCCTTGAGCTGCTGGTCCTTTAAAGTGCTTAAAAATGTTAATGATAATGCATACAAGTTTGAGTTGTCTATAGATTTTGGGGTTAGTCTCACATTTAACATTGCAGATTTGAGACCATATTTGGGACAAGAGGATGAGCTAGCATGGAGGACAACTTGGCTTCAAGAGGGTGAGGATGATGAGGACATCATTCATATGATTTTGCAATGGCCTATTACAAGAGCACGTGCAAGACAATTGAACCAACAGGTGAGCTTGTTCCTAAGTGCTCGTACATATACTTATGCGGATGGTATGCTACCTAATGATGTCGTTGATTATATTGTACTTAGAAACTTAGGAGAAGACTGTAAAGGCTTTGGAAACCAGCTCGGACTAGGAATGGGCAAGAAGGGTGACCAAGTCGAGATGGAGGCCCAATTCAACTCGGAGTCGACTACCTCGGCTTTCAGGACCAGGTTGCACTAAAATCGTCGCCCAGGACACAAATGGACTCCGATTTCGATGATCCACATATGCCTGGAAAGCTAAGAAGATAGTCTTTTCAATGCCACTAGTTTCAGGTCATTTAGTATTCGGAGTCCACAGGAGGTCATGTCGCAATTTGGCAGACAGAATCTGTCCAGGGTGCTGTGCCGCCTTTCTGGGTTGTTGGCCCATGTATCGTGTTGGATTCCGTTATGGATGCGTCTAGGGATTGTTGGTTGACCTTATGTCCTATATATACAGTAGCCTTTGCCAAGTTAGGGTCTCGGGTTCTATATAAACAGTAGCCTTTGCTAAGTTAGGGTCTCGTGTTTTGCTTAAGAGTATTCTGTAAAGAACAGTCGTCGTGTATCAGTTTGTGAAATCCCAACTCGTGTGCACAAGATTGTGTTTCTTCTCGTTCTTGCTGATGTTCTTTTGGTTGCACTGCAGGTGTGAGAAACATGACCCTAAGTGGTAGAGGTTTTGATGATTAATGACAATTTAATTATATTACTAACAAATTCATGACATGAAGGGATTATAGATTACATCGTGCGCATTGGTTGACCAAAAGAGACCCCTCCATTCAAATTTCATGAAGGACAGCTTATAGTTTAGATTTCTAGCGAGAAGATCAATGATCAATAGCTCTAATTGCTGCAAAGTCAAAAAAAGGGAACTTAGGGATTTATTTGGTAGTTTTTAGATGGGCCGTAATATCAATGGGGGTCGAGGTGAGTAGCTTGAGAAACTTCCATTCAAAGTTCTCCTTGGTTTTGAGTGCATCGTTGTCCTAAAGCTCAAATACTTAAAATGTGCTATAACACACTCACCTTTTCTCGAAATGTTAAAAAAAACGCTTTCAAACTTATCTCCATTTCAAAACGGTTCAAACGCAATGTTTTAGTATGCATCAGTCTGTCCGATCGTCCATCGGACCAGCTGGACAGGGAGGCAAGTCATTGCTTGTTTTGGGTGTTAACATGCATTGGACCGTTTGATGGTCCAACCATCAGACTGTCCGATAGTGTGTTAGCAGTGGCGAGGAAATGGGGTGTTTGAAAAATACACACATCGGACCGTCCGATGGGCAGAACATTGTTTCATATAGTAAGGGCTAGTTTTCTAGCATTCCTCTATAAAAAGGAACCCCCTCCCTCCATTTCATACCTTTATGACCAGGAAACACCTACACACACAAAGGTCATCCAAGCACCAATTCCATACAAATTCTTGAGCTTTGGGCAAGAGACTTTGGAAAGATAGAAATCCATGAGTGAGAGTTGAATCAAGTGAAGACCAAGCCTTGTTACTCTTAGTGATCACGATCACCTAGATGGCTTGCGAGTCATGCCTTCTGCAAGCTTCTCGGAGATTGCGGGAGAAGTAGGAGAAGGCCTTTGCCAAGGCGTTGTGTGTTGATGTCTCTTAGCGTAGCACATTTTACTCCGCAAGTGCACGGAGATTCGTTGTAGCTTTTTTACTCAGAGTATTCCGAATATCATAAAAATCCACAAGGAAGCCAGGGCGAATAGGTGGAATGATATGTCAAATTTTCAATAGTACTATATAGCTTAGATAAACATGAGCTATTCTTACACGGGGGTAAGATAAATAATATAGTGTATGGTGAGAAGCGTAAACAGGGACCAAAGTAGTAAATAACTAGGTATAGTTGCCTAGGAGGACAACGAGTGAGATTAAGATATCCAAACTCGATTTCTTAACTACTACAAAGGAATATTTGCTGTTGAACTAAGTTAACTAAACACAAACTAGGGTCTTGCGTCGAGCGAAATTCCAGACTACACCGAGGAGGCACGGGGTAGATAGTTGGCCAACCGAACGGCAACAAGCTAACGCCTATGGGCTTACCGAACAACGGTATTGGAATACTGAGACCTCCAAAGCTGTCACCTAGAGAGGCTACCAACCAAAGCTACATGGGTAAGATGGCACACTAAACTAGTGTTCAAGTGAGAACTTGAACACTAAAGTTCTTCCTTGATCAGAGGGTCAGAACTAACTTAATCTTAGATCAGAGCCTAAGATAAGTTTTTTATAGCACTGGCAAGTCTAGCAGGATTTAGATAACATAAGGACAACACAAACCTAAGCATTGGTCTAGTTCACTGCAAAAGAAAGTATACCACACTAGGCAAGTGTAAGAAATAAAGTAAATTATAACTCAAAAGATACATCAATACTTGTATATTATACTGAAGTAGTAAGAGTACAAAAGATAGAAAGATACAAGATCTTTACCAAGACTTGAAGGTAACTCCGGAATCTCTGAGGCAATGACACAGACTCAACTCTAAATCCTAGGACTATCCTATTGCTACTGTACTAAGCAATGGTGTGTTCCACTCAACTTCCACACTACACAAGTGAGGCCTAGGGACCTATTTATAGCTACTAAGGGAGTGAGGGGTGTTATAGGGTCGGTATGGTAGTTGAAGAGGCAGTTACTAGGCCAGGCGACATGGTGGGGAGCTGGGCGGCCTAGTGAACTGTCGGATCCACCGCCTTTCTTCATCTTGCGGTCCATCTTCACTCCCTAAGTCGGTTGCAAGGCGGTTGGCGGTTAAAACGTGTGCTTTTCCCTTAGCCATTGATCTTCACTTGTGGTTCTTCCTTAGCTGCAGGATTGAAGTCCCTCGGATTGCTGCCTTCACCAAACTAAGTGCTGGATCGATGAGGTGGCAAGCCTTCAGGCACTTAACATGTTGGCTTCTCACTTTGGACCCTAGAATTGTGTTGACACATCTCTAATGTGCATGCAGGTTGAAGATGAGGTGATTTGGCCACATTATCAGGTCAGACGGCCTAGCCCACTGGGCAGTTACCTTCCTGACTTAGCCATATTTTGTTTGTTTTCAACTGTTCTTGTACCTGCAATCAAATATTCAACACAACTCGTGGAACTATGTTAGTAGCAAGAGTTAGTCTACATTTTGATATATTTTCCTTCATGTTAATGGATAGTTGATGGTTGCAGGTAGTGCAATAACGACCGTCAATGCCCCCCAAGCTTAGACCTTTGCTCGTCCTCGAGTAAACCCAAGATGGGTTATGGATTAGGAGTTGCTGCAAATATCAATGCCCAAGAATAAAAGCTATACATAATCAACACCCATGCTTTGGTCTCGAACCATAGTGTAAGTATTCATCACCATTTCTCATACCTGTGGTGCATCTTTTTGACTTACCATGCCTTGGGCGGTTGAGAGGAAGAACGACTCACCATATCTTTTGGGATTCCCATCTCAAGTGTTTTTTGAAGATTTTCAGAATAAAGACAAGTTTACCAGAGGTACTCTCAATCGCTCAAAAGTGTTTCCTCACCATTAAGTCCAAGAGGGTGACCAAGAACTTCCTATTCTAAGGCTTATATTGAGCTGAGGGTATGGATGAATTTACCTTACTTAGGTTGTTTATTTTGCAAAACCAAAGATTAGACCAAAAAAATGTACTAGATCAACTAGCCTTGTTCATTATTGGAGCTTATTTGGTCGCTAGATGGATGGATCTCCTTGTTTCCTTTCCTACTAGCATGCTTTTCTTTTTCATATTTTTGCCATGCTTGATTAGCATTCTTTTCTTTTTCATATTTTTGCCATGCTTGACTAGCATGCTTTTATTTTTCTTTTTGATGCCTCCATACCCTCCCATATTTTGATTTGGAAGGAGTAAGGTCAAAGGTATTGATTTGGAGATATATGGATGTATACACAGTGTAGATAAATGCATATGCGGTGGTGATATTTTGCTCCAACAACTCACAAGATAGAGATGATTCCATTCAGAGACCCAAAATTTGACAAAGCTCAAAACAACAATAAGCAGCTTAAACGAGTGGCTCAGATATTTTCAGTGTATTTGGCTCTGGTAGGTGTTTCAAACTAATGGGGGAACTTCATTTTTATTTTTCAAAATAATAAACCTGAGATGTTCATCTTACTAAGAAAATACAGAGCTAGCCTACTACTTAGCCATATCATTTCTCACAACAATTTAGACAAGGTTTATGCAAATGGTATCCACTAAGTAAAAAACCAGGTTCTCATGTTATACACGCAAGCTCGAAATTAAGCTAAGCATGGTTTCTGCATAGACAACTAAATAAGATATGATACAGAACTATTCATCAGTTCCATATGAAGGGAATATATCAAAGCTGGGAGTTATTTTTATTGATACTTTTTTAGATCAAAATAAAATAAAACAAATGGTACAAATAATTAAACATAATTATTTATTACTCACTCTCCCACCGCTCTCTCGCTCGCGCTGTGCGTCCTCCATGCTGCCTGCCGGCCGTCCAATGGCAGCTGTTGCCATACGATTTGAAGACCTGTAGCAGTCCAAGCCGAAGCAAGATTCGTTCAGGGTGCAACCACGTAAAGATGCCAGCTGATCGGATCCAAAGCCCTTGCACACTACGTGGCCGAGCCAAGAACCTCCAGCGACATGCACCTGCAGCATCTGGTCAGGCCAATTTGCTTCTCGTGAAGGAGAACATCTTTGCCCTTTTAAATATGGTAATAATCCTTTATTTAATTCTTGTGTTTTCAATCTACAAACAACCTCTTGCATCTGTTAGATTCCTGCTATCTATACTGCCCTTTGTCCTTTCACAGATTGAACCATGTTTCTTTATCTATTCGCGTGTAATGTTCTTTGAGTCACGTAAATCTCCTTTGCTAATCATTGTTAGCTACTATATTAATCGCAATCCCGCCCTAGTATAGATGTTTAATCTCTTATATCTTTTACGTTTTGTCTCCGTTAATCATACTATGCGTCCTTGATTTTAAATATATACATTATTCCCATTATTGTTTCTGTAAATAAAAGCAATTTAGGGTTTAGCCTCTATATTTCTTAAGCTCTTGTTAATTTGGATAAATCTTACTCTAATGCTTTCCAATTAAAAGACATATAGGATTAAACCTCATTTTTATTAAAATGCATGTTAACTTGACTAATGATTATGCATTTGCTTTCTAATTAAAATATATAGGTTTGTACTTCGGTTTTTCATAGTTAATTATGTTAATTTGATTAGTGCCAACTATGCTGTGTTTTCAATTGTAACTTGTTTAGTTCAAACACCTTTGTGCAAAACCTCGAGCAGGTGATCTCATATAATTGTATTTTTGGAATTAATTATTTTAATGACATAACTTATATGAGGTCTTTATAAATAAATTATGATTAGTTTCAACTACGGTTTTCAGTTCAAATATAATTTGGATTAATTCCAATATGGTTATTTCTGTGAAATACTCTTTTATATTACTTTGGTATTGAAAATAAATGCACTTTAGTCTATAATGCAAGCATTCCGTTACTTTCATCTTTTGAAACATAGCACTGTTTATAGTGTTTCTTTCGCTCACGTGACCTTATCGACGAGCCTTCTCTTTTGGTATTTGTTTTATAAAACCAGTTTTTATGATTGGTGTATTGTTTCTTTATGTATATATGTGTTTGTTTGCTTGTATGTTGCTTGTGTTGGATGCTTGTCGCGTATAGAATGAGAGATGTCGCTTATGAGTTTTGAAGATCAGTCCATCAGTTGTCGAGATAAAGGTTGCCAATGTCTGTAGTAGAAGATTCTTTGATGAGCTATATACATGGAAATACAGCCAAGTATTCTTTGACCTATGTCCTATTTACTTTAATCACATGATCTAGAGCCTAAGTTTTTGCATGCTCCTACTAAGGATGACTAGCTTGATATTACTTTACATGTCTATAAACCTAGGAGGGCTATGATGTTGTAGATTAATTGCTACTGCTCAACTTACTTTACTCATGTTGTTAATCTTGACTAATTAATGATGAATTTGATGATAAAAGTATGGTTTGGGCAACATGGGGATTTGAGCATGTTTTGTGGGTTTGCTCGATGGCCTCACCCTAAGGATCGGTTCACCGAGCGACCACTCAGGAAAATAGTACAACCACAGGACTCACATGGGCCCTGGGCTTGACTAATTAATTAGATAAAATAGAGTTTTGGCTTACTTTCCTGAAACATGGCGTATGAGGGGTTTAGGGGATATGGGATTTTGCCCTTTGCCAATGTGGTGTAGTTTGGTTTATTTGATATTTGTTAATCACCATTTGGAACGGAACTCTCATATCTTTGGTTGACTGGAGTAACCTGTAACGAGTGGGCCATAACTCTAGAAATTCTTTGTAAAGGTCTCGTAATGAAACCCTGTCGATTCATCAAAGGATAATGAATATATGGGGTTTGGCCACCTCTTGGCATATGTGAATCATGGCTTGTGGGTAAAGATGTGCAACCTCTCGAGAGTGTTTAAAACTGATATATCAGCCGTGCTCACGGTTATGAGCAGCCTGGACCCTCACAGATTAGAGTTTTCCAAAGAAAAGGATCTCATGCAATGATGGTAAAGATGGTATGATAATGGGATGATGATGGAATGATGGTGGTTTATTTTTGGATACTTTATTGTATTTATGTTATTCCAGTTATGGGATGGGTTATGCTAATTCATTGTTAGTAAATAAAAGTTGACCAACTAAAAGCAACCGCTATTGCCTGTCCACTATAAAGCCAGTCCATTTTATCCTAAACGGAATACTTGCTGAGTACGACATGTACTTACCCTTGCTATCCTCAAAAAAAAAATATAGCTCTGCTCTCTACAAGTTGATGGTGCTATGAAGATAAAGTGGATCCAAAAGTCTATAATGTGTTTAGGCGTACGTGCCCCCATCAATCCTTTCTATGAAAATGGAGTTCCGCTATACTCTGATATATTGACTTTTGTGTCAAATGTAAGTTTTGTACGCTTATATAATGCACTGTCTATTGATATTCACTAATGAAGTCGGTTGTATGTGTGGAAAATAGATCCTGGGCACACATATGGTGTCATCTGGTTTTGTTTCTAAAACCGGGTGTGACATCGAATGCCTGCGTAAATGAATCCAGCATACCTATGGCGATGAGGAAGAGGGCATCGAAGTATCTTGTTCATCCAAAGGTCTTGGAGGCAAGAAGCTCCAACTTTTGTTCTTCAGCATCGTTACGTGGAGTGATGTTGTGGATCGTCAAAAGTCAGCTCTACGGTGGTGGATGTGAAGATGTTGCCTTATCCTGGTCCTAGCTTCGGGCACCACTGATGGACATCCTGACAGACACAGCAGGAGTCCTGGAACTCCCACTCTGCAAATGAGAGCACGAATGCTCATCCGATAAGGATGGGAACTTGAGATGCAGACTCTTCCCTGTGTTGCACAGGGCTCTCTTTGCCTTCCTGAAGAATGACGACATCCTGCAAAACAATCATAGACAAGAGAATACCCAAAGGAAAACAACGGTATAAAAGATTAGCGTTAGTGGTTAACAGTCCAAAGTTAGTCGTCTAGATGTTAGTCATTCTTGCAAGGCAGAACCTCCACAAACTGTTCAACACACGAAAGTGTAGCACTTATTTTATTGGGCAGAATTTTTTAAGTGCTGAAAATTAAACTAAGTACTTAGACTAAGAGTGATTAGGAGGGGGGAGAGGGTGATCACGTGTTGACAGGCACTTAAGCACGGCAAACCTTAAACTGCAAGCGACAGTATCGTGTGTAACTTTTCCCCAGGATGACTATCATGTGTTTTGTCAATCCAGAAAACGAACTAATTGAGAACTAATTAACAAGAGTTTATGGTAAACTAAGGTATAAAACAGGGTTCTAATCTACCTCTAAACTAGCCCTAAACTATATCTAATCTACGCCTAAACTATACTAATACTATAAGATAAGCAATTATAACAGAACTAGAACACCAATTAAGGGGTATTAATTGGAGTCTAATCAAGCTCTAATTGGATCCAAGACATGCATGATATGGGTGCCACAATTAGATAAAAGCAACGAGATAACTAGTAGCTCAAGGTAGACAAGCATGTTCAAGCATATTCATCATAGCATAATTAAATCAAGATCAATCAACCTAACCCCCTAGATCGAGTTTAACCTTTCCCCGGGCTCTACTGTCACTGGTAACCAGGTAATCGACGAGAAACTCTCAACAGGCATACATAATTAGAGAATACACTTCTAATTACTTCACATAGTCTAATAACATAATTAGCACAACAAGAACATCTAATCACCATGATCAAAAGAACTAGATACACAACTATATCATTAGTAAGCTAGATCAACGATCAAAAACGCTAGAAGAATATAACCCTTAAAGACATGCTCTAATCATCAAGCATCTAGATCTAAAGCTAATTAGAGCTAGAACAAGCATAATTAGAACAAGAACATGATAATTAGATAAGAACAATGCTTCATTAATAAATTGTATCATACTTACAACTATGCGCTTTCCTTGATGATACAATTAGACCTCTAGAGCTAGGTAATTAGAGAACCATGCAAGGCCTCTAATCACCTCTAGAACTAGAAGTACCTCTAATCCTAGACTAGAACTCGACCCTCTACTCTCATTTAGTTGTTGTCCCTCCTCTCTACATTTTTGTTGCCTTGATAATGAATTGGATCCATCGTCTCGGGGCCTAGGCTCGCTATTTATACCCTGAGGATGACGTGGGTAAAAAGGCAAGTCCAACCGACGTAGAAATAGTTGGGGTCGGCCGACCAGAATGCCCAAAGTCGGCCGACCTCACCCCATCCTTCGGCCGATTCTCTCCATCTTTCGCGGGGACGTTTCTTGTCGCCTAAGAAACACTAGTGCAGAACCTTTTGGACTCTTGGGCTTCTTGAATCTTCGGTATAGGCTGAGACTTGACGGAATCTTCTAGTCTTTGGATTAATTGATGATTTTATTGAATAATTATCTCCAATTCCTAGTAGCTCTTGACATCTTCTTGAAGTTTCCGATCAGAAAACCTTGATTACAGGGAGAGGCATGAATTAACCAAGCCTTCCTCGATCATCATTTTCAATGAATGTCGTCTTAGAGGTCTTTTCTTACTCGACGTAGATCGCTGTGAATTTCGTGAAAAATAGGTCAAAAGCCTGTAAAAATCATATACAGCATATTTTCAAGACAATGTTGCAAAATCCACAATAATCGGTGATAAATGTTAGTAAAAGATATAGTTGACGCTTAAAAACCATGAAAAACTATGTAAAATGATACAAAATATTCGTACATAAGCAGCGGCAACATCACGCTGCCAATTGGTGCGAGGATTGAACGCTGCGTGCTTGCGTATTTATGGGCGCGAGAGGGTGCATGCAGGCAGAGGCAGCAGGCCGGGTGGCTTTGCCCGGGGTTGGCCGGCCCTAGTGGGTGCAGGAGCCTAGGCTCCTTAGGCTGGTGGGTGTCGTGCGAGTTGAAGGGACAGTAACGGTGCGCACAGGAGGTCGGATGGCATGGGTGTTGACATCTCTTAGCGTAACAGATTTTACTCCGCAAGCGCACAGAGATTCGCTGTAGCTTTTTCACTCAGAGTATTCCGAGTATCGTAAAAATCCACAAGGAAGCAAGGGCGAATAGGTGGAATGAAATGTCGAACTTTCAAAAAGTACTATAACTTAGATAAAATACCAACTAATCTTACAACGGGGGTAAGATAACAAGGTAGTGTATGGTGGGCAGAGTAAAACAGGGACTAAAGAATCCAAAACCTAGGTTCTATCTAGGAGGACAACGAGTGAGATTTAGATTTCCAAACTCTATTCCTTAACCGTTGCAGAGGATTATTCGCGGTTGAACTAAGTTAACTGGATACAGACTAGGATCTTGCGTCGAGCGAAATTCCAAACTTCACCGAGGAGGCCAGGGGGTAGATAGGAGGCCCACCAAACGAAAACTGGCTAACGCCTACGGGCTTACTGAACGATGGGGTGGAATACTGAGACCTCTAAAGCTGTCACCTAGAGAGGCTACCAACCAGATCTACGTGGGTAAGATGGCACGCTATACTAGCGTTCAAGTGAGAACTTGAACCCTAAAGCTCTTCCTTGATCAGAGGGTGAGAACTAACTTAATCTTAGATCAAAAGTCTAAGACAAGCTTATAGCACCGGCAAGTCTAGCAAGATTCAGATAACTTAAGAACAACACAAACCTAAGCCTTGGTCTAGTGTGCAATAAAGGTACACCACACTAGGCAAGTGTTAAGAAGTAAAGTAAAGTATAACAAAAGATAGAGCAATGATGTATATTATACTGGAGTAACAAGAGTACAAAGATAGAAAGACTTGAAGATAACTCTGAAATCCATGAGGCAAAGACTCAGACTCAACTCTAACTCCCAGTGAGCTACTCAACTTCCACCCTTCACAAGCGAGGCCTAGGGACCTATTTATAGCTTCCAAGGTCGGTGTGGCGGTTGGAAAGGCGGTTACTTGGCTAGGCGGCACTAGGTGGGGCCGGGCGGCTCAGGTGGCCGTTTGATCCACTGCCTCTTGCCATCCAATGGTCCACATTGCCTCCCTAGGTCGGTTGCATGGCAGGTATGGCGGTTACAAGTGTGTTTTCCCTTCAACCGTTGATTTCACTTGTGTTTCTTCCTTAGCCGCAAGATTGAAGTGCCGAGGATCGCTGACTTCACCAATCCAAGTGCTGGATCGATGATGTGGCGAGGCCTTCCGGTACTTGACGTGTTCATTTCGGCATTTGGAATTCACAATTGTGTTGACATGTCATTGTTGTGCATGTGTGTCGAAAATGAAGTGATTTGGCCACATTGCCAGGCCGGGCAGCCTGGCCCACTAGCCAGTGGTCTGTGACTTAGCCAAATTTGGCCCGTTTTCTGCTGATCTTGTGCCTGCAATCAAATATTCAACACAACTTGTGGAACTAAGTTAGTAGCATAGGTTATTCCATACTTTGATGTATTTTTCTTCATGTTCATGGATAGTTGATGGTCGTAGGTAGTGCAATAACGACTGTCTACAATGGGTCGGTGGCCGGCCGGCTTGGTGTGTCTAGTGCTCTTGGTACTTAGCTATTTGGTGCACGTATGAAGGTAGCAGAGGAACAAGGAGGGCTCGATGGCGATGGCAGGAAGCCAGGCGGCTCCTAGTGCTCTGGCTCAACAGGGTGGAGAGAAGGGGTTGGCCGGCCCTGGTGGTGTCCCAACTTCATTATTATTTTTCAAAATATGAGAATGAGGTTAAACAAATTTATGCAAAAAATTGAAATTTAAATATGCTGTGGTGAAAATTTAAAAGAGAGATAAGTGATAAAAATTGAACTTGCGCGGGAAAGTAAATATGCAGCGGAGGGTAATGCCAGTTAGCCTCCTGGCGAGGGCAAGTGATACCTTCGATTCAAAGTCAGCGTTTGATGGAGACTTAGCAGCCGTCCGTGCTGCAACTTTTGCTCGCCAAACCTTCTAGGTTGTCGCAGTCTTTTGTTTCTTAGTTTTATTCTGCGTCTTTTCTAGCTTGGCTTTTGGCGCTTCCTCTTCTTTCTTCCGCCACTCTTTTGGTTTGTTTGTTGTGCGGCGATCTTAATGATAGGAGTCTTGCCTCCTGCTTCCTTTGTCGGTGGATTGGCTAGCGAGGCACGTCTTAGTGACTCAGCTCTGCAATCGGCTTTGAGCTTGCAGGCTTCTCCATCATACATGAGCTTCTCCATTGCTACGAGGAGAGAGAGTCCATTTTTGACTTGCTTGGTGAGAGCTCAACCTTCTCTCTGGGTGTCTCCCGGGTTGCCTAACTCTTAAACTTGAAAGTCTTTACCTGTCGGCACTATTCGACTTTTGGCTTGAAGTCGAACGTCTCCCGTGTGCCATTGATGTTGAGGTAGACTTGTCCAGCTCCCACATCAATGTTGGCCTCAGCGGTGATTAAGAACGGTCGCCCAAGGACGAGTGGCGTTTTGTTGTCAATCTCCATGTGCAGCACCACGAAATCCACCGAGATGAGGAAGTTCCTGTTTTTGACAGGAATGTCCTCAGCGATCCCAACGAGGTAGCAAATTGACTGATCCGCTAGCTGCAGGCACATAGCAGTAAGGGCAAGTGTAGCATGCGTTAGTTTATCAAAGACTACATTTGGCATGACACTCACACTTGCTCCCAGATCGCAGAGAGCTTGATCAAAATGTTGGGTCCCGATCAAACATGAGATTGTTGGGTTTCCTGGATCCTTCTTCTTTTGGGCGGTTGGTTGAGTATAGCTATGCTAGACTCTTCCGTGAGGTGCACAACTTCATTGGACGGCAGTGACTTCTTTTTGTTGAGGATTTCCTTCAGGTACTTAGCATACGTAAGCACCTCATCACATCCAACAAAGGGATATTGACATATAATTTCTTTATTACCTCCACAAACATGCCAAACTGGTCGTCAATAGAGGTCTTCTTTTGCCTTGGAGGAAAAGGGAGCATGGTGGTGTCGTAGAACTCATGTGGAGCTGGCTTTGGTGCTTCCTTAACCGGTTGTGGTTCACTGTCCACTTGATCCTCCTCCTCTGGCTCGGCTGGCTTCTCCTGTTCCTTCCCTGTATTCCTAGGATATGGGGGGTCTTGCTCCACCCCTAGTTGTTACAGCATTGATATGTTCCTTCAGGGTGGCTCGGGCTGACCCAGAAGCTTACCCGAAGTTGGACTAGGCAAAGCAGCAGCAAGCTGAGCTATCTGAGTTTCCAGCATTTTATTAAAGCTTAGTTTGTTCTTCATGGCACTGTTAAGAGTTTCCATTTGAAGATGGCTGTTTGCATCCTCCGATGCCAATCCGCAGAATGGACTAGCTTGGACCATGTGGATGACACCTGGCTTGAGCACGAATCCCTCTCCAACTTGCCCTTCAGGCCCAATGGGGATGTTGTCGCTGGAGGGGACAGAAAAGTCACGAATGGTCTTTTTAGCCATGGGTGGTGTCGGTTGCTTTGTGCTTGTGGATTCAAACTCCAGTGTTGATGGCACATGCCTCTTCCCGTGGATTGTCTTTTGACGGACTCTCCTTTTGAGCAGTGGCTCCGGATTGTTGTGAAAGTTTGCCGGTTGGTTGAAACTGGTCATACACCTGTCTGTCACCCAACAATAATGTAGACGGCGGTGTGGTATCAAGTTATAAAGTATCTAGGTTCAAACAAATCAAACTTCTATTGCCAATTGCTTCCCCGGCGACAGCACTAGAATAAGCTTGTTGACGTCTCTTAGTGTCGTGGTTCCGGGAACTGGGGTGACACAAATAGTAGTTTTATAGTTCAGTGGGGATTCAGCACGGACTCGCTTCGAATGGTGAGCCGAGGGACTCGAGAGATTTATACTAGTTCGGGATCAAACTCCCTACGTCCAGTGAGGTGGTGTTCTTGCTTGTATTGCTCTGGGGCTTGGTGTTTGGTGTTACACGGTCTGAATGTTTGAAGCTTGTTGCCTCGTCCTCCTTGGCCAGCGCGTCCCTCCTTTTATAGATGCAAGGGGGAGATTACAGCGCCTGACGAGGCATAGCCGGTAGAAAGAGGAGAAGCAAAAAGAGGGAAAAAGGTAAACTAACATGTGGGACCTTATTACAAAAAGTCTCCCCTTGGGCCGTCCTAGCACGCCTTCTGTATGTGCGGCCCCCTGTACGCGTGACTCCTCCTGAACTTCCTCGGCACACCTTCCGCACGCGCGGTAGGGTCAGCGCCGTGCCGGTTCCTGTTGTGACGCCGTGCTGACTCCTGTAGCAACGCCGTCCTAGCGCTGGCGGTACTTGGCGCAGGGCCTCCCTCTCTTGTTGTCAACTATGCGGTACAAAAGGGGAGCGTCCCGTTCCGTCACTCCCCGCGGTCTGACATCTCCTCACACATCATTCTTGGGGTGAGTCACGGGGTTAATTTAAGCGTCGTCCTATCACGCGCCTAGGAAAGCCCCTCCTAGTTTTTCTGTGCCGTGAGTACAAGCGTGTGCCTGGTCAGAGGCATGCGCCTGGTCAGAGGCGTGCACCCGCCCTGTCGCATCGTGGGGTCCCATCAGTCGGGCCCGCGGCCGAACCTGCTCTCCTTAAGGAGGGGCTCGGGCGCTTCGTCTCGTACGATCTTCGTTGGCTTAGCTCGGCCACCAGGCCTGGCCCGACCGTCTCGGGTGACGCTCGGCTACCTCCGTCCCGCCCGATCGTCTCGAGCGATGCTCAGTTGCTTCCGTCCCGCCCGACCGTACAGGCCGATGCTCGGGTGGGCCGCCTTGCGTTCGCGTTTGGCCTGTGCTCCGCTAGTTCCTTCCTGGGCCTTTTAGTGAGAGCCATCTTTTGGGCTTTGTGACGGGCCGTGGACCGCTTCATGTCATGGGGGTTTTTAATCATCTCCCCATCAGTTGCCCCCAAGCCTTCGGCTAGCTCGTGAGCTAGTCAGAGGCTTTTATGTGGGATCGCACAAGCGCATCCGTAGGATGTAGCCCCCAAGCCCCTGGGCGATCGGTTCGTGGATCGCTCCAGAGGCTGTCTTTTAAGTAGGTTCTTTCTGAAGTTCTTATCGTGATCCTTACAGTTTTGTTGCGGCCAAAGCCTTTTGCGCACCTTTTTTCCCCCTCGGAAAGGTTTTCACGTCCTTTTTGAGGGTCGGGCCTTTCATCGTCGACCGGGCCGGTGCTGATGTGAAGGCCATCGAGCTAATGGCGGGTCATTTCCAAGTGAGATCCGACAGTTCCTTTCGGTTTGTGAACAGTCGTGGTGAGTGGTCCCGCTGGGGGTCTCGACCCTCTAGGGGCATCTCATGTGAGCCTTTCCTTACTCGACCTTGTCTCGGTCCTTTGTTCGGATGTCCATCCAAACAGGGGCCATGTGGCCACCCCATCCCTTGGGTTACCGCAAGGGAGTTCGAGGTGTGGCCTTGGATACGGTCGGGGCAAATGGGGTAATGTGCCACCCACTTGGCTTGCAACTCGCTGGGAGCTCGCCCGTCGACCATCCCTCGCTCTGTTCAGTGTTTTGTCGCTTTAAGTCCTTCGGGGTGGTTTTTTGAGTCGGCGACTGTTCCTCTTCGGCTCTTTAATGAGCGTTACGTTCGAGGGGATGTGCTCCGTTACATCCACCGCCCCGGCGCGCTGCCCGAGGAATGTTCAGGCGGATTCCTCGCGTGCGCCTGCTCTTCTGAAGGGAAACTCGGGGGACGTGCGTCGTGGTAAGGGCCTACCGATTCTGCCCCGCGCCCCCTCACCTGCCCCGTTTCTCTCCTGTATAAATAGAAACGACAAAGGAGGGGGATTTTTTGTGCCTACCAGTTCTTTCGCTTCTTCCTCCTCCGGCCGCCGTTGTCTTGCACGCCTCGCGCCCTCCACTTCCTCAACCTATGCCGCTCGTCCTTCTCAAGCCGCTCTGATGGCTCCCGCCTCCTTCCCTAGGTGCACTACCCTACGGACCCGCATGTCCATTTTGGAGAAGAAGGGCTTCCCTCCTCGACAACCGGAGTCCGGGTGGAGGTTGGAGGGCATCGGCGGTGCGCCGGTTCCTCATAGGGATGAGATGGTTTTCCTCGTGCCTTTCTATGAGCGCGGGTTTCGCCTTCCCCTACACCCGTTCGTGCGGGGGCTTCTCTTCTTCTATGGGTTGGAGATTCAGCATCTGAATCCCAACGCCATCCTCCACATAGCGTGCTTCATCACACTGTGTGAGGCCTTCCTTGGAATCGCGCCACACTTCCAGCTGTGGTGCTACCTGGTCCAGCCCCAATTATCGCCGGGGCAGGGTGGGCAGTCTCTTGTCGGCAGCGTGACGATCCAGTTACGCAACGGCTGTCGGCAAGACTACTTCCAGATCCCGCTCCCCTCGTCCTCTCACGGGTACGCGGGGGAGAGTGGTTCTACGCCCGGAACATCGGCGACCCTCCTCTGGAGGACAGGGTCGTGCCACCGCTCAACTATGTTGGGAGGGCCCCTGTCTTTACTGGCGTCGCTCCCTCGAAGCAGAAGCAGTGGGAGTGGGGCCGGGACAAGAAACACGCCAACCAGGTGGACCTACTTTTGGAGAAGATCAGCGCCCTCCGCTGCAGTGATTTGACCGGCGTCAAGCTGGTTTCGACCTTCCTCCGTAGGAGGGTCCAACCACTTCGGCTCCGGCGCTTCCCCATGTGGGAGTACGTCGGTTCGGCCGACCCGGACCGGTGTTCGATCAAGGAGCTCACTCCGGAGAAGGTTTGGCTCCTCCTGACCGCCATCACCGAGGGTGCTTTGTCGGCGAGCCATTCCGGTGGCCCTCTGGCTCTCAATCATTCGATCAGGAGCGAACTGGTAAGGCTTTTTTTTGGATGCTTGGTAGTTGATTCATTAGATTCACCTGCGCCGTGCCTTGCGTCGTTTTAGGGCCTCGGCGGCATGAGGCCGTCCCTCGCCCCCCTCCCGGAGGACGCCGCAGTGATGGTGGACCGAAAACGCAAGAGGGAGGCAAGTGCGAGCGTGGAGGAGGAGCGTAAGAGACGCCGCCAACTCGTGCGCGATCAGAAGAAGGAGGAGCGCGCTCGGCAGGCCCTGGAGCGTGGCGACTCGCCGACCCCTCCCACCGACCTATCCGACGAGGAGTGGTCCTCGGGCGCGGCGTCTGAGGCGGTCCCGCTAGCCAGGGAGAGCTCTCAGTCAAAGGCTCTTCCTAAGCTCTCGTGATCATGGACCCTCCGGGGGTCCACCAGGTGCCGCCGCCGGTGCCATCACCCCTCCGGCTGACGTTTGGGAGGTGGAGCCGTGCGATCCTAAAGTCGCGGCAACTGCTGTCGCAGCGTCCGCGGCGGTCCCGCCTCCTACCGTTGCGGCGCCTGTACCGGCTCCGACCCCTACCGCCGTGGCGCCTACGGCGTCTTCGCCTGCGGGTGCAGCTGACGTCGCGGCTTAGCCGGGAGGGAGTCCTGTGGTGTCTTTGCCCATGGGCGCGGCCGACTCTGCGGCTCAACCGGCGGTTGGCGTCCCCCGTCCATCTCCGAGCCCAAGGGCTGCGAGGGCCTCATCGTCTCCCGCCGCGGGCTTTGACCTGCCTGTGCTCGTGACTTCTTCTGGTGGAAGTGGTGGTGCGTGGGCGTCGTCAGGGGGCGTTCCGTCACCACAGAGGGGTGCTGAACGCGTGCCTGCTCTGGCCATGCCACGACGCCCTTTCTCCGTGCCGCGATCTTCCCGGTAAGTAATTCTGGGAGTTTTGTTTTTGCTCATGGTCTTGTTTTACTGATCTGCTCTTCTTTCAGGCTTCACATGCCGCACAAGTCGCTGTCAGAGGATGCGCGGATCGCCCGTCAGCAGGCTCTGTCTACAGCGCCCGCGTCTACTGTGGGGACTTGTGCGCCACCTTTGCGGGGCGACGTGGAGGAGCGTCGCGCCGCGGCCCCGACGGTACCCACTCCGGGGGCTCCCGGTGATGCTACTGAGGCACTGTCGTCGGGAGGGGCCGCGTCGGTCAGCTTGCCGCTTCCCCCTCCGGGACCTCCACCCTCTGGGGCCATCCAATTGTTCGTCCCCTCTCTGCTGTCCCGCCTCAAGCAGGGGGTCTTCTAATTTCCCTTCGAGGCAGGAGGCCATGGAATGGAAGGTCGTGGAGGAGGCCTCTACGGAGTTCGTGTCCGAGGTCGATAAACTCCTGACCTCCCTCCATGCGGCCATAGGTGCGGCTGGCCACATCGGAGGGGCCATCAAGGAGCGCGTCCTTCCTCATGGGGCGATGCGGACCCTCCCATCTTGTTTTGTTGGGGGCCTCTCTTTGGTGATCTCTCATCTTTTTCTCTTTTGACCTTTCGTCGGCCCTTGGTTTTAGGTCCTTATGTCGTGCGCGGCCGAGCATGGCTCCGTACTGGCGGCCGCGCAAAGCGAGGCGGAGAAGGCACGGGAGGAGTCCTCGCGCCTGGAGGGGATGAGGGCCGCGGAGGTGCGGCGGTGGAGCGCGCTGTCCGTGCGCTTGGACAGCGCGAATGCCGAGTCAGCGCGGCTCCGTTCGGAGGCGAGGGACCTTCATCGAGAGGTGTCCGCGCGGAGCGCGATGCTAACGAGGAGAGCGCGCGGGCTCTGAGCTCAATGTCGTGACGCGGCGTGCTGCCGATGCGGAGACGGCCCTTCGCGTGACGACAGACTCTCTCAACCACGCGACCGAGGAGCTCGGTGCCTTGGACGGTGAGTCTTTTGTTGGTCTCGGGTCCTATTTTGCGCCGGAGCTTTTGGTCGTGACGTTCAGTTTTTTAGGGCTGCGGACAGAGCATCAGCTCCTTTGGGGCACCGCTGCCTTGGCGTGTGCCCGTCCATCGCCGCGGTCGCTCCTCTCGCTCCCGGAGCGTTTGGCCGGGCTCCCAGATCACGTCGACCGTGTCGTGCGGGAGGCCGCCTTTTACGGGAGCAATATGTCGCTTGCGCAGGCGACCTCGCACTTCGACGAGCTTCGTCCCGTGCTGGGACCGATAGCGGAGGGGTTCGCCGGCGGTCTGGGCGACGAAGACATAGAGCGCCTTGAGGAGGAGGCCCGCCCTTACGCCATGCTGATTTCCAGCCGTGTTGATCCCGCTTCTCTCTTGCGGAGGCCACCAGCACAGTAGGTCCGTAGGTCTGTTTGGGTTGTAATGGTTGGACCAGTCTTTTGGTTTGTGGCAGCCTGTTTTGTAATAAGACAATTTTCTGTGATTTATTCTGTGGGTGTTCTCCCTTCAGCCCCTGAGTTAGGTGAAGCGACCGGTAGGTCGGTTTAGCTAACTTAGCTGTGGGAGAACTGAGGGTGCTTTAGGGATAAAATTTCCTCAGTTTCTCGACATTCCATGCGTTGGCGAGGACATTGCCGTCAGAATCTTTGAGCTTGTATGACCCTGGCCGCAAGACTTGTGCGATGACGTATGGTCCATCCCAGGGCGGAGAAAGCTTGTGCTTGTCTTTAGTGGTCACGACTCTCCGTAGCAGTAGGTCTTCTACATTGAAGGACCTACTGCGGACCTGACAGTCGTGGTAGCGTCGCAGGTCCTGCTGGTATTTAGCCGATGTGACGACGATTGTAGGACCGAGACGTGCGACTAGAGGGGGGTGAATAGGAGCACTTAAAAACTCAAACTCATGAACCCCTGGTGCAGATAGACAGACACTACTCACAACAAACGCTAGACACCATCTACTGAAAGGAAACGTGTCTAGCAGCACTTGGTGTCGTCCACTGAACGGGTACACACCAAGCGAGTGGAAGCACGAGACTCAACGATCACAAGATCGCAAGTCAAGAGAGACAACGACACAAGCACTAGCATCTTGTTCGCCACTCAACACACCAAAATGCGCCTTACTAGTTCATAGCAAGTTAAGAGTACGGGCAGCAACAAGGAACACTAGAAACAAGGTCGAAGCAAAGAGCCAAACACGAAAAACACCAAAAAAACAGCAGGCTGCCTAGATTCTATAGGATGTTCCGATAGCCGTTATAGGATGTTCCGGTGAACCGGATGTTCCGGTGACGGCTATAGGATGTTCCGGTAGAATCTGAGCCTGACCTACCAAATGTTCCGATAGCCACTATAGGATGTTCCGGTGAGCCGGATGTTCCGATAGCCGCTATAGGATGTTCTGATAGAAACTTGGAACTTGAGTTTTCAAACCCAAAACCTGACCAAACCTTGTCCAATCTTCACAAAATTTGACACAACCTATTCCAAAGCTATTCCCAAAAGATCAACTCAAAATGATCACGGGATTTGCGGGAATTTCAGATCGCGTGAAGAGGCAAGCCTTGGGCAAGAAAGGGCAAAACTCAAGCTCAAACTTCCTCGTGGCAAACACGAAGGTTTGAGATGACCTAAGTCATAATCTCCACGTTCATACAAGTCCAAACCACCAAAAGAGAGGGATTAACTCCTAGGCAAACACAAATCACCAAAAGCCTTTGAGTTTCATCCAAAATCGAAACTAGAAGGGGGAAGAAGAGAGGGTTGCACACATGAGCTCGAATTTCTGAGGAATATTGCTGGATTAATCACGAAATTGAGTTTATACAAAGTTTCTACAGCCTACCACCCTTCATTCTCCCTCTTGATGTGAAGAACACTAGCTAGGGGACTCAAATCCTAGCCCTAATGCTCTTGCTTCTCTCTTTGGCACTTGGCTGAATAGAAACAAAGCCTAGGGTTTTCTAATGGTGGGAAAGACACCTAAATGACCAGCCACTTAGCTATTTATAGCTCTAGGCCTGACGACACCATTTTACACTAAGACCCTTACTCTAGAATGCCCGAAAGAGGCTGAAATGAAAATGATACAATCGGTCGACTACGATGACGCTTTGATCTTCTTCTTCTCCACGCCTCGCTTGGATGTACGCCAGGTAGCCAGTAGTCCAAAAACTTCCCCCGATTTTGAAGTCAGAAACCGGGAAACTTTATTCTGCGGGGTTCCTGGGCCGGGTCTTGGCCCAATCTTCCATCTTGGCGAGTCGGATCCCAACCCACCAAGTCATCTGAACTTTGGTGGCGGTTTTGAGCCGAAGCCACCAAAGCCTCCCTCACACGCCTTCGCGCCATGCACTCGGGTTGGAGCACCACGCCCGGCTTCTCTAGTCCATCGGAGTCGCCTCGCGGTCCATCAGAGGGCTTACACCACCGTTGCCGAACCGCCCCTCTGTGTACCGGGCTCCTATGACCGACCGACGCCGAGCATTGCCTCCGGTCCATTGGAGGGCTTTTGCCTCAGTCCATCGAGGTCTTCATCATCTACCTCTAGTCCATCGGAGGGCCTCCAGTCGATCGGAGGGCTTGAGCTCGTTAACAATCACTCATCACACCAGGAGAGCAATGAGGCCGGTCTATTGGTTCTCAATCTCCCCCTTGATGAGTGCATTGTCAACACCTTCAACCTGTTACCTGAAATAGAACAAAGACAAGAGAAAAGCGTAAAACCGAAAAAGAAAGAAAGAAAGAAGAAAGTTGCTCAAAATGCTCAAAAACCAAATACAAGCAAAGAAACAGGGCACAATGAGACAACAAAAGAAAACAATGCATCAGCTCCTCAAGACAGAGGCAAAAGGCTCAACGCACCGATGCAAAGAGCATGCTAAAAGCTCAGACTCCCCCTGAAATGCATCCTCACAAATGCAATATGAGTGCAAAGCTCCTTCTCAACTAAATCTCTCCTTAGTTCTCCCCTTTTGTCCATATTTTTAAATTTCTCCCCCTTGGAGGTACATTAACTTCTCCCCCTTGTTGACAATGGACACATCAAGGGTCCTTGAACTTAACTCCCCTAAACTAGACAACTCCCCCTTAAAATATGCCATGAAATGCAAGGAGTGTAACTGAAAGAGCTCAGAAGGGATGGAAGGCTAGTAATCACAAGTTCTTGCATACAGAGCAAGTGAGGGCAAGGAAGCATATAATAAGATCAAATGAATCTATCTTACACATATCAAGAGCAAGCTTGTTTTTCAGGGTTATCGAAAACAAAGCATCACCAACATGAATAGCACTTAGCAAGATAGGCATGAACAGCAAGATGCTAGCAATGCATATAAGGTGTGCTACTCTCAACCAAAGTATATACAACTAGCCATAAGCATTTTAGAGACTTGCAAATTTCAGACTTAACCATTTGTATTCATAAGCAAGTTCTTTTTGTGCCAGGTTTATTTACTTGTCATTTGCCACTTCTTACCAACCAATGCCAAGCCTAGGCTCAAAGAACCATCAGAAGCTTAAGACAAGGTTTTGATCATACACAGCCTAGTCCTAGTTGATGTCAAAGTGCAATGACAAGCAGTCTCAAACTAGATCAGTGTGACAAGCAAACCCACCTGTATCTTTCGCAATTCAGCACATAAGACACCACTTATAAGCATTTTGATTCAGATTTCAATTTAAGCAAGGTGTCATAAAAGCTTAGGTATTATCTTAGCAAAGGCATACAACTAGCATATCTAGGTATGAAAAGATAGCATAGCATTCAACATTCCTACACATGCTAGGTAGCCAAGTCAAGTGGTGATCATGTTTGTGATTTTCAGAAAAGCAAAAAGACTTAGCTCTCAATTAGTATTCAACAGGCTCAAGAGAGGTTAGCCAGCCATGATCAAGTATGCATCTGTACAAACTAGCACAAGCAAGTACTAACTCATCATTCCAAAAGGGCTCTAGTGCTAGTGAAGCGAAAATGCATATGATACAATGCAATGCATGATATGAGACAATATGCAAAAGAAACAAAAAGAAATAAAAGCAAGATAAAAGCAAAAACTAAACTACAGAAGATATTCCTTACTAAAAGGAATAGCACACTATCCCTAACTAAAAGGGATAGCACACTCCAAGCTCACCTCTCAAGCGCGCAAAAGTGCCAAACTCTAGGGGCTTGGTAAAGATATCGGCCAACTGGTTTGCAGATACTACATGGACTAAGTCTATGTCCCCCTTCTCATAGTGATCTCTTAGAAAGTGAAACCTCACGTCTATGTGTTTGGTTCTAGAGTGCAAGACGGGGTTCTTAGCTACAAAGATAGCAGAAGTAGAGTCAACCATAAGAGGGATCTTCCCAAACCTAAGACTGAAATCACTAAGGGTGGCTTTCATCCATAAAAGCTGGGAGCAACAGCTAGCAGTAGCAACATATTCTGCTTCAGTGGTGGAAAGTGCTACACCCGCTTGCTTGTGGAAGGACCAAGAGACAAGAGAGGTTCCTAAGAGTTGGCATGTACCGGAGGTTGACTTGCGATCAATCTGGCAGCCAGCATGGTCAGCATCTGAGAACCCTCTAAGAGAAAGAGAAGAACCCGAGGAGTACCAAAGACCAAGCTCAGGAGTGAATTTCAGATATCTGAAAATGCGCTTCACCGCTTGACGGTGAGAAGTCCTAGGAGAAGCCTGGTAGCGCGCACAAAGGCAGACCGCGAACTGAATGTCCGGCCTGGTCGCCGTTAGGTACAGAAGTGAGCCGATCATCCCTCGAAATTCCTTCTGGTCCACCGCCTCCCCATCTTCATCAGCATCAAGTTTCGTGTTTGTACTCATAGGTGTCGTCATGGGCTTAGAGTCACCCATCTCAAACTTCTTGAGTATGTCTCTTGTATACTTGGCTTGATCGACGATGGTTCCTTCAGGGCCTTGCTTGATCTGCAGCCCGAGGAAGAACTAGAGCTCACCCATAAGACTCATCTCAAATTCTCTGCTCATCTCACTACAGAAAAAATGTATTTTTTCGTGGGCCAAACTAATTTCGTGGGCCAACCCACGAAATTAGACAGAGCAATTTCGTCGGCCCACGAAACTGACGAAAATGAGACTAAATTCGTCGGCTCAACTTGGGCCCACAAAATGAGCACTTGTTTTCGTCGGCCTCTAGGCTTGGCCGACGAAAACGTATGCCCCATACCCTAACCTGCGGTCTCCTATTGAACCCCTCCCCCTCCCACAAGCCCCACAGATACACTCTCTCCGCGCGCACGCACACCCCTGCCGCCGCCGCCGCGCCACCTCTCTGCCCCGGCCCCACGCCGCCTCCCCGGACCGGTCCGCGTTGCCAGCCTCCTTCCCAGCCCCTCTCGGTGGCACCCACCTCCTTCCCGACCCCTGTTCCGTGCCGCGCCACCCGCCTCCTCCCCGGCCCTGTGCCGCCCGACAACTCCCCAGCTCCGGTCGGCGGCGCCGCACCACCTCCCCGACCCCTGTCCGGCACCGCGCCTCCCGCCTCCTCCCTGGCCCCTCGCTGGCAACCGCCTCCGCAGTCCAGGTAGGCGTCGTTGTGCCGCCTCCTGGCCCCTATCGAGGAGAAGGACGATGGCATGATGAGGTAGAGGAGAAGGACGACAGCAGTCGGATCCACAAGGAGGTGGTCGTCGGTGGGTGAATCCACGAGGAGAGTAGGCTGACGGCGGGTGGATCTACGAGTATTAGGCCGGCAACGGGGGGATCCACAAGTGGAAGGACGGCCATGGCTGGATCCGCGAGTTGCAGGGGCGAGGGTGCCTCTTGCTCCGGCAAGCCGTTGCCCGTTGGGGCATACACTGTCGGGTCCTCTCCGCCAATCCTCGCTCCTCCACCGCCGGGCTCTGCTCCACCACGTCGGTCAGCTGCGGCCTTGCGCGTCCCTGGATCGGCCGCGTCGCGCTGTGACAGCACTCATCAACAGCTAGGTAATATCCATATTTGGCATTTTTTTTGTTTGTAGTGGAGGTTCCCTCCATTTGTCCCATGATTTTTCTGTCTCCTCAAATGAAAACAACAGGATATCAGGCAAAATTTACTGGTTTTGGTGGCTTTAGAGAAGAGCTAGAGTGTGTTGTCGAGTTGCCATGAAAGCTTGATGAGAGTTATTTTGGGGGTCATAATTAACTCATAATGGTGTGCTTCATCGTGTGTATTTGCTTCTGTACATCCAAATGGACAAGAAAATATATCCGTATTTGGCATAGTGAATACTAACTCAAAGAATTAAATACTAGCATTGTGAATTGAACTGAGACCAATCCATATGAGCGACAAATTTTCTGCGCTTACTATTGTGTATGCTTGAGGGTTATTTCTTTATATTTGCTTGGGGGCTATGAGATATATAATTGTAACTGAAGGTCAATGCCATGCTTCATTTCTACTGCTACCTCTACTTAAGCTGTAGTGCTAGTGCCAACTGTGTTTTTCAGATTATATCCAATGCCTCCTTTGACAGACTTCTCTCTCTTTTTTTCGTCTTGCTGTGATGCTTCTAACTTTTATGAGTTAACTCCGCGGGCCTATAGTTTATCATTTAACTTGTAGTTTGATGCAATAAGTTTTATTTCTTTATTATTAAAAACCATGGCTTGTCAGGTATGTCATCCTAGCCACGCTCGAGATCAGTTTTGGTAAGTCACGACGATGTGCAATTGATGTACTAATAGTCAGATATAATGGACTTGGATAATGGAGATGCTTCATGCTTGGTTTAATGTATACATATCCAAACAATTCTTTGAGCTTTACTATGCATTAAACTGAACTCTGGTGAGATTTGCACTTCTTTTTTTTTTCTTTAAACTGATAGTATCGTTTCTGTTCTTTTTTTTCTTTTTCTCCTTACTATTTGAGCCTAATATACTATCTCATTATCCCTTGCAGTTGCATTGTCACATGCAATAAAAACTGCATTTATAATCTTTGTTGTGACTGTACTGCTGGAAGCTTTACTTTATGAATATTGTTTATTTTCTTGTTTATCTTCTGCCAGTACATGGTGAATATTTGATTTCAGCAATCTAATATTCCTTTTGGCAGTTTTTTCGCAGAATGACATTGACCCTATAAGCAACAACTGTTTCTCCATGCCATCCAATACCTATCATATTCCATCAGTTGGTAAGGTGAGTTGTCCCAAAAGATAAAATGATCGATTCTTTATTTGTGTTGTTTGCTTCCAAATTGTCCCATGCAAGAGATAGTATCATGTCTACTTCTGAGTAGTAAATAGAAAAATAACTTAACTAACTGTCAACCATTAAAATATTTGCAAATAGAAGTGTGATTTAATTGACATACTACATACTTAAGAGTTAAGAGCAGCCTGTCTACAATCACACTTAGAGAGGGGGTGTATATAATTGGTGCCTGTCCTTCGGTTAAACATTTGTTGATGTGCTATCAAAATTCAAAACAGCTAGTATTGTTTTTGTCAGATCGTGCTGATGAAATCCTATCCTGATGGAGAGGAGTATTGGTGCCTGTAGACTGAAATTGAACTCTGAGCGCAAGGTTCCTATCATATATACATGCGCTGGTATGGCTCGCTGTTTTTTCTGCATTTCTTGATTGCGTTGCTGGTGAACTAATAGACCAAATGAGCAATTTGAAACTTAACTGTGACTTTGTTTGATACATCATAATAGTAGAATAGTTCTAATAGTAGTGAAAACAAAGGAAATGTTATATTCATATATGAAGGAAATTTTGTATTTTGAAGTTAATTTATACTTCTGATTAAATTAGCGTATTCTGTAATTGATGCCTGTTTATTTTGTGCAGTATAGGCTTCACTCTTCTCCTGTGACATGCTTGACAATAACAGATGACCAGTTGATTGTTGGTGGTTCGACATTTGGAAATGTAGCTATTGCAAATCAAACCTTTGTTATGTAAACCTTTGTTGGACAATGTATGGGACTGAACTATATTGTATAAATTTTCTGCAATTTGTTTTGAATTTTCTGTGATTTATTGGATTTTTCTAAGTGTATTATTTTTTTAGTGAAAAATGCTGCAATTTCAGGACCCACGAAACTATGTGAAGTAATTTCGTAGGCTCACCTGGCCGACGAAATTAAGTGCCCCGCTGCCTGTAATTTCGTCGGCCATGATAAATTCATCGGCAAGCCCACGAAATTAAGTTAAATTCGTGAGGGTCCACGAAATTACTTCTGCAATTTCGTCCGTTTTTGTTTCGGGTAATATTAAAAAGACTTAATTTCGTGGGTTTCTATTTATTTTCGTGGGTTTTTGGTCCAAAAAAAATAGGTTTTTCCTGTAGTGTCTGTTCAGCAAAACTAGATACTAAAGCGTGAGATGAACCACTAAAGATTATGTCATCAACGTATATCTGAACTATCAGGATGTCACCGCCACGAATCAACAAAAACAAGGTCCTGTCTACTGAACCCATCACAAATCCAGACGTGGGCAGAAAACTCTTCAACCTAGCATACCAAGCTCTAGGAGCTTGTTTCAGACCATAAAGGACTTTTCTCAACTTATACATCCGGTCTAAAAATGTAGCGCTCTCAAAGCCAGAAGGTTGTCTCACATATACCTCCTCCTCTGTGAACCCGTTTAGTAAAGCTGACTTGACATCCATTTCCTGCAGTTTAAAGCCTTTAGAGGCCGCAAAGGCAAGCAAAATCCTAATGGCTTTCAAACGAGCTATAGGAGCAAAGGTGTCCTCATAATCTATCCCCTCCTTCTGACAGAAACTCTGGGCTACCAATCTCGCTTTGTTCCTCACAACCATCTCGTTCTCACCCTGTTTGTTCTTGAAAACCCACTTGGTACCTATAGGGCGACAGTTTGGTGGAGGCTCCACTAAATCCCAGACATGGTTTCTATCAAAATTCTCCAACTCCTCATGCATGGCGTTCACCAAGTTAGGATCAGATAATGCATGTGACACATATGCAGAGTGGGAGAAAAATGCTAGAGAAGCAACCGAAGAGCATGTAACACGCTGGTGGATGTCTCCAATCATCCTGTGTGGAGGGTGATCCCGCTAGACCTGCCGAGATGGAACAATCTCGGAGGTCACCTCCCCTGCGTCCTCAGCGGGGCCAGCCTCTGCTGGAGCTTGCTGTCAGGGGACTGAGGAAGAGGCCGTGGACAAAGGTCCTCTTTCATCATCAGAACTCTTGCAGAGGGGGCAGGAGCTGCAGCTGGTGCAGTGGCTCCTGCATCACCAACATCATCTGCACCTTTCTCATCTTCAAAGATGGGGGTGACTTCTTCATCATCACCTGAAAGCTCAAAGACAGGGGTTGTGTAGGGCATAGTTTCATCAAAAGAAACCTCACAAGTCTCAACAACTTGCTTGGCCTCCAAAATCCATACACGAACAGCCCTAGAACTAGAAGCATACCCCAGAAAAATCCCATCCAAACAGCGAGACTCAAACTTGTCCAAATGCCCTGCCTTCTTAAGCACAAAGCACCTACAGCCAAATGCTCGCAAATGCTTGACATTGGCCTGCCTACCAAATCGAAGTTCATACGAGGTCTTCCCAAGGAAAGCTCGCAAGAAGATCCGGTTCGCAATGTAGTAGGCTGTATTCACTGCCTCAGCCCAAAAGCGCCTCGGAGTCCTATGCTCATCGAGCAACGTCTATGCCATCTCAGCAAGTGTGCGGTTCTTGCGTTCCACAACACCGTTCTGCGGTGGGGTATATGAAGAAGAAAACTGGTGCTCAAAACCTAGGTCACGACAGAGTTTTCGAACCGAGAGTTTCTGAATTCTCCGCCATTGTCACTGCGGATAGCCCTGATGACCTTATGACTCTCGTTTCTCAACCTCAGCACCCGATCCCGAACAAAACCAAACGCCTCATCCTTAAACTCCATGAAAAATACCCACGAAAACTGCAAAATGTCATCCACAACGACAAGCACGTACCACTTCCCACCGACCGACGCTATCCGAGCGGAACCTACTGTATCCATATGGAGTAGCTCACCCGGATAGGAGGTCATAACCTGAGACATAGGAATATGAGAAGCAACAAACATCTTGTCATGACGACAGGGGTGGCAAACTAAATCCTTCTCAGCTCTCAATTTGGGCAATCCTCGGATTAGGCCCATTGAACTCAATCTGACTAGCAGATCAAAGCTCAAGTGACCAAGCCTCCTATGCCACTTCCAAATATCAGCAGAAGGACTAGCAACCAAATATAAGATGTGAGGTCGACCCTAAAAACCTGACCAAAAGGCAGCAAAGAGCAAACAAGGGTCTCCTCAGTATCAAGAACGCAGCACGCACCCTTCTTAAAACGAACCTCAAATCCTTCATCGAGAAGTTGCGAAACAGAAACCAAATTGAACCCCAGATTTTGAACAAAAGCAACTTCTCTCAGGAAAAGCTTAGCAGAGAGCGAAACAGAGCCAACACCCAACACTTTACCTTGACCATTATCCCCTAATGTGATGTACTCCTTGGTGCTCACGGGGTTGAGGTTGGAGAACTGCTTGCGGTGCCCTGCCATGTGCCTAGAGCAACCGGAGTCCATGATCCACACGTCCTCCATGCCTAGATCCTGCAAAGTCAAGTAAAGCGACTGTGAGCAAACGGTTCGGCACTGGGGTTAGTACCAAAACTGTTGTACCAGTGCCGAGCCATCTGCTCTCTCTCACAAACCTTTGGTCACGTGGTCCGTAGCTGTGCTGAAAATGGCTAGGAGCTCGACCGACAAAGCGTCTCTCACCACCTGGAGCATGGGCCTAAAAGCCGCCTCCACGCTCACCACCAGCAAAGCGGTCTCTCATCTCACCGCGGTGGGAAGGATCTTGCCTACCACCCTGGTAGAACTGATTCTGGTTCCCCCAAGCTCTCTCCCGCCTCTCAACCCGCTTCCTCCTGATGCAAAACTCCTCTAGGTGGCCATTCCGCTGGCAGAACTCACAGTGGTAGACAGGCCTCCTAGGAACTGGGTTAGACTGGGACTTGGACTTAGGTGGCGTGGCCTTGGGTGGCTTAGACTGCTGAATTGGCTTCTTGCCCTTGGGCTTAAGCTCTTCCTCAACAATCTTGCTCAGCTCAGCTTGAGAGGGCTTGGGTGTCCAGTACTGCTTCTTTGGGGCAGCCTTGGGTGGCTCATGGTAAACCCCATCAATAGTCTCACCTGGCTGTGTAGGTGCAGTCTTGATCTTAATTGGGGTACTCTTCCCACCCGAAGTGCTGCACTCTCCGAACCCAAAACCACTCGTGTCACCCTCAGCTCTCTTGGTGCTCTCTATGATCATCTCTAGTTGGGATTGCCAAGCATATACCCAATTGAGCACCTCTCTCAACCTGCTGTTGTCCTTTTGCAAAGACAACACCTCCTCTCTCAGATCCTCCAAAACTACAGTTTGGGAGCACAGGTATCATAATCTAGAGAGGGAAACACAGAAGCTTTCTCCAACTTTCTAATGGTGGCATCCCTATCCACCAGCTGCATCCTGAGGGTCAGGTAGTTCTCACAAGTGTCAGTAAGTGCTGAAAGCACCTCAAGGTCAGCTCTCAACTGCTCTAACTCACCTCTCAAAGTAGGACAGACCATACACGCACCCAAAAGCGCAGGTCTAGCTCTAGGCTCCTCAAGTTCCATGAGCTGCCCCTCAAACTTCTCCTTCATCACAGCTAGCTCTCTTGCTAAACAGGGGCAAGACTCACAATCGAGCTCTCCACTCAAAGTAGGCTCATCCAGCTTGGACTGGAGTTTGCCTAGCTCAGCCTTCAGCTCATCTATCTCCTCTGCCCGCTTGGCGTACCTATCTCTCTGGTCACCAAGCTCCGTCATGAAAGACTCGCAGGTAGGGCACTGAAGCTCACTAGGTTGGGGTCTCACACTCCTCAACCGCTCATTCTCCTCTAAAGCCGCTGCAAGTTGGGCTTTCAACTTCTGCCGCTTCTTAGCTGCCTTCTCCAGCATCTTATCCTAGGCTTTCAACTCTCGGCTATTCTGCTCTAGCATCTCAAGGATTTCGGCTTGCTCAGGAGTTACCTCATCATCGGAAGAAGAGTTGCTGCTGTCATCCTTGTTCTCCTTGTCCTCAAGTGCCATGGAGGAAACCGAGCTCCTCATCTCCTTGTTCTTGCGCCTGGACTTGGTGGAGACGAAACACAAGCCAGCTGAACCTCCTTGATCGTTCCTCTTGTCCCTCCTATGCGTGATCTCCTTATCGCTTGAGCTCGACGAGGATGAAGAGGAAGAAGATCCGCTGCTGCAGAACCCGATCTCGGCGAAGAAGGCCTTGTCCCGCTTCCGGTTGTCCTTCTGGTAGCTCTTGAAAGCCTTTCGGAAGTTCTTCTTGCCGAAGGGACACTTGCCGAAGCTGTGCTTGCTGGAGCGGTGCTTGTCAAAGCTTGGCTTGGCGGAGTGGTACTTGTCGGAGTCGCGGGAGTAGCTCTTGCCCTTCTTGTAGTAGTCAATCTTGTTGGGGCACTCGGTGATGAAGTGGCCGACCTCTCCGCACTCGAAGCACTTGGGCCGCTCTCCCCTCTTCTTGCTCATCCGGTTGTCATAGGTGCGCTGAAAGCGACTAGACACCAAACAAAGCTCATCACCCCCAAGTGTCGCCAACTACTCCTCTGTAACAGACATCAAAGCAGAAAACGAGAAGTTGTGTAACATGGGGTTAGTGACAGACTCACTAGAGGGGGTAGCCAAGGCCAGACTCTTAGAACCTATACAAGCGAGGCAATCCCTCATCTTGTAATCTACTTCGGTGGCCTTGAGCTTACTATAGAGCGCCTCTACTCCTATCGTGTCATACCCTGCCGACTCAATGATTGAGTTCACCTTGATCTCTCACACTTTTTTGTCCAAAGCATACAACAATTTGACAACCTGCTGATGATCGGTGTATGGGAGCTCAGCGGGGGCAGAGTTGACACGCAACTTGTTAATGATTGGCTGAAAGCAACCAAGTCGTCTACTGACTCACCGGCTTCTGGACGAAATTCTCATATTCGGGCCGGTCAGTCTCCACAAGCCTAGCCTTGATCATCGCGGTACCCTCATGGTGTGCACTAAGCAGTGACCATATCTCACGCGCCGTCTTAAGGTGACTCACTCTCTCATAATCCATGGGACCAAGGCCGGAAAAGAGAAAGTTAATAGCCTTGGCACTCGCCTCATGCCGAGCCACGATATCAGGCGTAGTACGCTCAGCGACTGGAAGCACCACAAAAGTCATACTCTGAGTAGCATCCCATATGTCCTGACTCTGGCTAACAAGGAACACCTCCATCCTACCCTTCCAGTAGGGATAGCCATCGGAGCCAATGACGGGAATCTTCCCAAAGTAAGTCATAGTCGCTACGGTTTCTTCACCGGTTAAGGTACGGGAAACCTTACTGGCTCTGATACCACTTGTAGGACCGAGACTTGCAACTAGAGGGGGTGAATAGGAGCACTTAAAAACTCAAACTCACGAACCCCCGGTGTAGACAGACAGACACTACTCATAACAAACACTAGACACCGTCCACTGAAAGAAAACATGTCTAGCAGCACTTGGTGTTGCCCACTGAACGGGTACACACCAAGTGAGCGGAAGCACGAGACTCAACAATCACATGATCGCAAGTCAAGCGAGACAACGACACAAGCACTAGCGTCTTGTTCGCCACTCAACGCACCGAAATGTGCCTTACTAGTTCATAGCAAGTTAAGAGTATAGGCAGCAACAAGGAACACTAGAAACGAGGTCGAAGCAAAGAGCCAAACATGAAAAACTCCAAAAAACAGCAGGCTGCACAGATTCTATAGGATGTTCCGATAGCGGTTATAGGATGTTCTGGTGAACCAGATGTTCCGGTGACGGCTATAGAATGTTTCGGTAGAATGTGAGCCTGACCTTCCGGATGTTCCGATAGCCACTATAGGATGTTCCAGTGAGCCGGATGTTCCGATAGCCGCTATAGGATGTTCCGCTAGAAACCTAGAACACGAGTTTTCAAACCCAAAACCTGACCAAACCTTGTCCAATCTTCACGAAATTTGACACAGGCTATCTGAGCACTATTCCAAAGCTATTCTCAAAGGATCAACTCAAAATGATCACGGGATTGGCGGAAATTTCAGATCGTGTGAAGAGGCAAGCCTTGGGCAAGAAAGGGCAAAACTCAAGCTCAAACTTGCTCGTGGCAAACCTGAAGGTTTGAGATGACCTAAGTCATAATCTCCATGTCCTTGCAAGTCCAAACCACCAAAAGAAAGGGATTAACTCGTAGGTAAACACAAATCACCAAAAGCCTTTGAGTTTCATCCAAAATCGAAACTAGAAGGGGGAAGAAGAGAGGGCTGCACACATGAGCTCGAATTTCTGAGTAATATTGCTAGATTAATCACAAAATTGAGTTCATACAAAGTTTCTACAGCCTACCACCCTTCATCCTCCCTCTTGATGTGAAGAACACTAGCTAGGGGACTCAAATCCTAGCCCTAATGCTCTTGCTTCTCTCTTGGGCACTTGGCTAAATAGAAACAAAGCCTAGGGTTTTCTAATGGTGGGAGAGACACCTAAATGACCAGCCACTTAGGTATTTATAGCCCTAGGCCTGACAACACCATTTTACACTAAGACCCTTACTCTAGAATGCCCAAAAGAGGTTGAAATGAAAATGATACAATCAGACGACTATGATGATGCTTTGATCTTCTTCTTCTCCACGTCGCGCTTGGACGTACGCCACGTAGTCAGTTGTCTAGAAACTTTCCCCGGTTTTGAAGTCAGAAATCGGGAAACTTTATTCTGCGGGCTTCTTGGGCCGGGTCTTGGCCCAATCTTCTATCTTGGCGAGTCGGAGCCCAACCCACCAAGTCATCTGAACTTGGGTGGCGGTTTTGAGCTGAAGCCGCCAAAGCCTCCCTCGCACGCCTTCGCGCCATGCACTCGGTTTGGAGCACCACGGTGGCACCCGGCTTCTCCAGTCCATCGGAGTCGCCTCGCGGTCCATCGGAGGGCTTACACCACCGTTGCCGAACCGCCCTCCGTATACCGAGCTCCCATGACCGACCGACGCCGAGCATTGCCTCCGGTCCATTGGAGGGCTTTTGCCTCAGTGCATCGAGGTCTTCATCATCTACTTCCAGTCCATCGGAGGGCCTCCAGTCCATCGGAGGGCTTGAGCTCATTGACAATCACTCATCACACCAAGAGAGCAATGAGGCCGGTCCATCGGCTCTCAACGATCGCATTCTGAGCCTCGTAAAGGAGGTCGTTGGTGAGTTGAGCGTCCGTTGCGTTTTGATCGTCGTCGTAGGCCTGGATCCTTAGGATCCGTACTTTAGGTCGGAGGAGAGCACTGCTTCGGCGCCGAATGCGAGAAAGAACGGCGTACGACCAGTTGCTCTAGACATCATCGTCTGTAAACTCCATAGGACCGCCGGTAGCTCGGCGGCCCATCGGGATCCGAATTTCTTAAGCCTGTCGAAGATTCGAGGCTTGAGGCCTTGTAGGATCATGCCATTGGCACGCTCGACCTGACTGTTGGTTCGTGTGTGCGCTACTGCGGCCTAGTCGACCCTGATATTGAACTCATCACGAAACTCGAGGAAACTTCGTTCGGTGAATTGCACGCCATTGTCGGTTATGATGGAGTTCGGTACTCCGAACCGATAGACGATGTCACGGAAGAAAGAAGCCGTGTCTGCGGCTCTGAGTGCCGCGATGGGTTTTGCTTCAATCCACTTGGTGAACTTGTTGACGGCGACGAGCAAATGGGTGAAGCCCCCCGGGCATCCTCCTAAGAGGACCGACCATGTCCAGGCCCTATACTGCGAAGGGCCATGTTACGGGAATGGTCTAGAGGGCTTGCGCCGGCAAGTGTGTCTGCTTGGCAAAAAAATGGCAGCCTTCACAGGTTCGCACGATCTGCTCGGCGTTCGCCATAGCGGTTGGCCAGTAAAAGCCTTGTCTGAAGGCTTTGGCAACCAAAGATCTGGGAGCAGCGTGATGGCCGCACGTGCCACTATGGATGTCGTCGAGGAGCTTTCTTCCTTCATTGATCGGGATGCATCTCTGCTTTATCCCGGAGGCACTTTTCTTGTAAAGTTCATCATTGATGAGGACGAAGGACTTCGCTTTGCAGGCTAGGTGTCGGTGTTTGATACCGGCAATGCACCACGGGGTGTGTTACGTAGTGCTTTTGTGGGCGTCTGTGTCAACCGTAGCTCGATGGTTCGCTTTGAGATGCGACGAAGAACACAAAACACAAGGGAGACATGATTTATACAGGTTCAGGCCGCGAGATGCGTAATACCCTACGTCCTGTTTGGGGCTGATTGTATTGATTTGAGGTCTCGAGAGTACAATGAGGACGTATGAGGTTGAGGGCGTTGGAGAGTTGGGGGTTGAGTTCCTATGGGGTTGAGGAATTGTCTTGTTGAGAGGGATCCCTAGCCCGCCTTATATAGTCCAGTGTAGCTTGGGTTACAAGTCGAGTTCTAGTCCTACTATGATTGGTTACATCTCCTACGAGGATTCTTCTTAGATCTTCCTTATGCGCGTCAAGTCCTTGTCTTGTGCGCCGAGTCAGTCAATCGTCTTCTGGATCGGGCCCTCCGAGGGCCCAGGTAGAAAATACGCTCCATGAGGACCCAGGGGATATCTATCCCCCACAAGCCCCCGAGCTTCAAGTTGACTTGAGAAACAATTAGCTTGAAGGTCCAAATTCTGCTTTCTGAATGTCTTGCCTTGTAGTCTTCGGAAAATTTCTGATAGTATCTTCCATGCAGCCCCCGAGCCTCAAGCTGATTAGCATAATCAGGTTGAGGGTCAATTAGTCGAGTAGTCTTCAAAAATTTCGAGTGAGTCGATGAGGAGCGCAGCGGCGCAGCTCGCGAGTCGACGAAGTAGTAAGTCAGCGAAGAATTGAGTCAGTGAGGCATACGGCGGCGTAGCCCCCGAGCTAACGAAGTAGTCGGCGAGGTGGGCAACAGCCCAGCCCCCCGAGTCGATGAAGCAGTGAGTCGGCGAGGTGTGCGGCGGCGCAGCCCCCGAGTCGACGAAGCAGTGAGTCGGCGAGGTGCGCGGCGGCACAGCCCCCGAGTCGACGAAGCAGTGAGTCGGCGAGGTGTGCGGCGGTGCAGCCCCCCGAGTCGACGAAGTAGTCGGCGAGGCAGGCAACAGCCCAGCCCCCAAGCTGACGAAGTAGCGAGTCAGCGAGGTGGTGAGTCGGCAAGGCGCGTGGTGGCACAGCCCCCGAGCTGACGAAGTTGTAAGTCGGCGAGGTGCGTCACATCGCAACTCCCGAGTCGACGAAGGAGCGAGTCGGCGAGGTGCGCGGCGGCGCAACTCCCGAGTCGACGAAGTAGTGAGTCGACGAGGTGCGCGACAGCGCAGCCCCCCAAGTCGACGAAGTAGTGAGTCGGCGAGGCGGACAACAGCCCAACCCCCCGAATCGATGAAGTAGTGAGTCGGCAAGGAAGACAACAGCCCAGCCCCCGAGCTGACGAAGTAGCGAGTCAGCGAGGTGGTGAGTCGGCAAGGCGTGTGGCGATGCAGCCCCCAAGCTGACGAAGTTGTAAGTCGGCGAGGTGCGCGGCATCGCAACTCCCGAGTCGACGAAGGAGCGAGTTGGAAGGTGCGCGGCGGTGCAACTCCCGAGTCGATGAAGTAGTGAGTCAACGAGGTGCGCGACGGCGCAGCCCCCCAAGTCGACGAAGTAGTGAGTCGGCGAGGCGGACAATAGCCCAACCCCCCGAGTCGACGAAGTAGTGAGTCGGCAAGGCAGACAACAGCCCAGCCCCCGAGCTGACGAAGTAGCAGGTCAGCGAGGTGCGTGACGGCGCAACTCCCGAGTCGACGAAGTAGTGAGTCGGCAAGGCGGACAACAGCCCCCAAGTCGACGAAGCAGTGAGTCGGCGAGGTGCGCGACGGTGCAACTCCCGAGTCGACAAAGCAGTGAGTCAGCGAGGTGCGCGACGGCGCAACTCCTGAGTCGACGATGTAGTGAGTCGGCAAGGCAGACAACAGCCCCCCCGAGTCGACGAAGCAGTGAGTCGGCGAGGTGCGCAGCAGCGCAGCCCCCAAGTCGACGAGGTAGCCTCCCTGAGTCAGCGAGTCGGTAGCGAAGCCTCCCTGAGTCGGTGAGTCGGTGAGTCGGTGGCGAAGCCTCCCTAAGTCGGCAAGTCAGTGGCATAGCCTCCCTGAATCGGCGAGTAGGTGGCGAAGCCTCCCGAGCTAACGAAGTAGCGAGTCAGCGAGATGCGCGGCGGCACAGCCCCCGAGCTGTCGAAGTAGTGAGTTGGCGCAGACTTTGCACTGGCTTTCCTGAAATAATAATCAAGAGACAACCCGAGTAGTATTGTTTGGAGAGAAAATGTATTCAGATAATATTGAAGCGACAGGGCAAACTAAAACGGCTTATGTGCAAATATAGAAGTAACTTAGCTGATGGAGATAGAGTGAACTCCCAGTTTGAGTTGAAGGTATTGAGCGTCAGTGGGCCAGACCGACTACCCCGTGTAAGCAAGCGAGAGTATGTAACACCAGATGTAGGTTAGGTTACGATCTGAGTAGAGGGCTAGAGTGCACCCTGTTATGAGTACTGCAAAGGCATGTAGCACCGAGCTGTCGGTCATACGACCTAGGCCGATTGCCTTTGTTTTGGTGGGGCCCTGAGTGCTCCCCGATATGAGTACGAACGAAAGCATGTAACACTATACTGTCGGTTATACAACCTAGGCGGATTGCTTTCGTGGGTGGGGCCGGAGGTATCCCCAGCATGAGTAGGAGTGGGCATGTAACACCATACTGTCGGTCATACGACCTAGGCCGATTACCCTATACGAAGAGTGCGAAGGGATAGAGGACACCCCGTTACTGAATAAGTGAAGGCATGTAGCGCCGGTTGGCCAAACCGACTGCCCTGTTGTCACGGTGGCCATATAGAGTTCATGACGCTCGCCATCATAGATCTTGTCAGAAAACATTGAGACTTGTCAAAGCACGAGATGCGACAGAAAAGGTTTGACTCGGCGAAACACGAGATGCAACGAATTGACTCGGCGAAACATGAGATGCAAACGATTAGAGAAAGTACATGAAGTAGAAAAGTTTTAGCATACCGAGGTGCATAATGCACAGTTTGAATGAACGGAAATAATCTGAGTAATATGAAACCCCGAGTAATTCAGAAATAATCCGAGTGATCTGAAGTAACATTACTGATTCAGAAATAATGGTGCTGAAATAATATGAGTACCCAAGTGATCCCGAAATAATATGAATAATGCACAAATAATGATCCTGAAATAATACGAATGACCCAGAAATAATGATGTTGAAATTAATATGAATGATCCGAAACAATGTGAGTAATCTAGAGTTGATCTGAATAATGCCAAGTGATCCGGGACGAGTGACCAGAACCAGTATGAATAATCCAGAGATGATCCGAGTGATCCAAAGATAATCCAGGTGATCCAGTAATAATATAGATAATCCGAGTGATCCATAGAAAATCCAATTGATCTAATAACTCGGATATTTTCAGAAATAATTCAATGATCCAAATAGCCGGATGATTAAGAGATAATTCAATAGATCCACAGCCCGGATGATTAAGAAATAATATGATCAATAGCCAGATCACTTGGACTGAATAACTCACTATGCAGTTATGCAGTTAGTTGATAGCTCCTCGCCTTTCTGGCAGAAATCAAAGATAGTCAATAACAGTGCAGTTGACTGCTTGAGCGCGTTGTAGATATTTGTGGTGACATAAAAATTTTTCTTGAAATAATAATCAGGAGACAAATCGAGTAGTATAATTTGTAGAGAGAATACGAATATAAATAATGCTAGAGTGGCCGAGCCCGTCAGATGGACAGAAAACTAATAGCATAAGTAAATGCATGAATAAATACAATGATGACTTAGCTGTATGAAGTTTTGCGACTGATCCATAACGAGTCCATGCGAAAGCTTTAGGCCGTGTGCTCAGAAGAAATAGAATTCCCGTACGTTAGAACTAAGATAATAGCAGGGAAGCTAACTTTTGCTCTTGTGACTTCGGCTTAAACACGGAGTCCGACTGTAACTCTGGAGAACGCTCCGGTAGTATTACAGATCAGACTTGCTGAAATTTGATAGCAATCTCGGAGGGAATTAACGTGATCTCCTCCCATCACGAGGAAGGAAGTGTGTCAATTGACAACTCTTGGGTGCTAAACTCCAGCGATTTTGGTGTTGACGTCGTAGTTGCGAAAGAATCCGACCGTGACTGGAATCCATTGATCACATCTAGGCCAATCACGCTGGGCGGTGCTTGGAGTAGCATAAGCATAGATGGAATTGTAGTAGATCGGCTCCAACCTTGGACTTGACTCGTAGCGGCAGAGCAGGACACGTGAAAGCAATAACACAATTTTCCTCTTGAATTCTCGTAGCAGGCTAGTAGCGGCTTGATCCGCACAGGATCTCTACGCGTGGACCTTGACAGGATGCTTGATATGGAGGTTAGACGAGCTGCCGATGCCCCCGACTTGATCTCCACGTAATAGATCCAATAATCAACAGATTTCTTCGGGTGACAACGTAACCATAATAATGAGCCTGACGTGGAGGCGAGACGAGAAGCCAATTCGATCTTGCATAACAGATTAATCCGACGTTGTTGCCGAGGACGGTGCTGATGGCGCTAATTCTAGTCATCGAACTTGTTGATGTCGATCAACTATGAATTTCCTCCGTTGAGAACTTTACGTTGTTGAAGATAACGGCCATGGAGCTAGCGATGTTGTTGAAACAGACCCCCCTACTTGGTGCGCCAACTGTCGGTGTTTGATACTGGCAATGCACCACGGGGTGTGTTACGTAGTACTTTTGTGGGCGTCTGCATCAACCGTAGCTTGATGGTTCGCTTTGAGATGCGCCGAAGAACACAAAACACAAGGGAGACATGATTTATACAGGTTCGGGCCGCGAGATGCGTAATACCCTACGTCCTGTTTGGGGCTGATTGTATTGATTTGAGGTCTCGAGAGTACAATGAGGACGTATGAGGTTGAGGGCGTTAGAGAGTTGGGGGTTGAGTTCCTATGGGGTTGAAGAATTGTCTTGTTGAGAGGGATTCCTAGTCCGCCTTATATAGTCCGGCGTAGCTTGGGTTACAAGTCGAGTTCTAGTCCTACTATGATTGGTTACATCTCCTACGAGGATTCTTCTTAGATCTTCCTTGTGCGCGTCAAGTCCTTGTCTTGTGCGCCGAGTCAGTCAATTGTCTTCTGGATCGGGCCCTCCGAGGGCCCAGGTAGAAAATACGCTCTGAGGACCCAGGGGATATCTATCCCCCACACTAGGCGCCTTGCCTCGGTCGTGTCTCCTGTTAGGTCTCCGTGTTGAGTCTTATGATGATGAGGGATCGCCAGTCAGGGTCGCTGGTTGAGGCGACCAGCCCCCGGGCGTGTTCCTCTGGGTCAGTGCGCGCCTCTGGGCCGGCAGTGGGTGCCCTCTTTTCTGGATGCTCGACCTTGACTGATGGTTCGTAGAGGTCGGAGGAAAAGACTCCCTCCGGGACGGGTTCTCGTCCGGAGGCAATGGTCGAGAGTCGGTCCGCCTCCTCGTTGAAGCGCCTGTAATTGTGCTCGAGCTCGAAACCTTTGAATCTCTCTTCGAGCCTGCGCACCTCCTTATAGTAGGCGCACATCCTTGGTTCTCGAGGCTCTGCTGCCTTCATTACCTGGCTCACCACGAGCTTCGAATTGCCTCGCACGAGGAGGCGTTTCGCCCTACTTCCACGGCTATTCGAAGCCCATTGACGAGTGCTTCGTATTCCGCCACGTTGTTTGTGGACGGAAAGTGGAGGCGTATCGAATAGTGCAGACGGTGCCCTTTTGGGAAGGCGAGAAAGATCCCAGCTCCGCTACCCGTTTTGAGGTATGACCCATCAAAATACATGGTCTAGTATTCCGGGTCCTCGACAGGTGGAGGGGCCTGCGCTTCCGTCCATTCAGCGACAAAGTCGGCCAACGCTTGCAACTTGATGACGGTCCTTGGCATGTATGTTATGTTGAGCCCATTGAGTTTGAGCGACCATTTGGCTATGCGGCCTGTGGCATCGCGGTTATGGACGATCTCCCCTAGGGGAGCGGTGGAAACGACCGTCAAAGGGTGCCGGTCGAAGTAGTGTATGAGCTTCCGTTTGGCGATGAGCACAGCATAGAGGAGCTTCTGCATCTATGGGTACCGAGACTTGGACTCGGACAGCACTTCGCTGACGAAATACACCGATCTTTGCACCTTGAGCGCATGACCTTCCTCTACTCGTTCTACAACGAGGGCTGCGCTGACCACCTGCTCAGTGGCCGCGACGTACAGAAGCAAATTTTTGCCCAGCTGGGGAGCTACCAGTACCCGGGGCGTTGTTAGAAACTCCTTGATCCGATCTAGCGCTTCCTATGCCTCTAGGGTCTAGGAGAAGCGATCCCCTTTCTTAAGGAGCTTGTAAAGAGGCATGCTCCGCTCGCCGAGTCTGGACACGAAACGACTTAGAGCGGCTAGGCAACCGACCAGTCGTTGGACCCCTTTTAGGTTTTTGATGGGACCCATTTTTTGGATGGCGTCGACCTTCTCCTTGTTTGCCTCAATGCCCCGCTTGGAGACCATGAATCCCAAGAGCTTCCCCATTGGGACTCAAAAGACGCACTTCTCAGGATTGAGAATGATGTTGAACATGCGTAAGTTTGCGAAAGTTTCTTCTAGGTCGGCTATGAGGTCACCGGACCTTTTGGTTTTGACGACTATGTCATCCTCGTATACTTCGACGTTGCGCCCTATTTGATCGACAAAACAGAGAAGCATGCACCGTTGGCACGTGGCTCCCGCGTTCTTTAAGCCGAAGGGCATGGACACGTAGCAAAAAGAGCCGAAAGGGGTGATGAAAGATGTAGCGAGCTAGTCGCTTTTCTTCATCGCGATCTGGTGATAGCCGGAGTACGCATCTAAGAAGGAGAGTAGCTCGCATCCCGCGGTGGAATCAACCACTTGGTCGATGCGTGAAAGAGGGAAAGGGTCTTTTGGACAGGCCTTATTCAGGCTCGTATAGTCGACACACATCCTCCATTTTCCATTCTTCTTCTTAACAAGTACAGGATTGGCAATCCACTTTGGGTGGTGCACTTCTTTTATGAATCCTGCGGCTAAAAGCTTGGCGATCTCCTCCCCTATTGCTCTACGCTTTTCCTCGTCAAAGCGGCGAAGGCATTGGGCGACCTGTCTTGCGGACAGTCGGATATTCAAGGAGTGCTCGGCGACCTCCCGGGGGATGCCTGGCATGTCAGATGGCTTCCATACGAAGACGTCCTGGTTGGCTTGGAAGAAGTCGATGAGCGCGCTTTCCTATTCCTTAGAAAGCGATGCCCTAATCCAAATCTTCTTGGTCTGGTCGGCGGGGTCCAAACTTATCTCCTTCGTGTCCTCTGTGGCTTTGAAGTTGCTCTCCCTAGGCCCCAAGCCTTTCTAGGCGCCCTGGTGACTGTCTTTGGGTGCTTCCTCAGGGTCCTAAGGTGTGCCCTTCTTAAGGTCGGCCAGTTCCTTAGATGCCACGAGCGATGCCGCGAGCTCGCAGTTGGCCCGCTCGCATTGGTAGGCCGCCATGAAGGAGGTGCCCACCGTGATGACCCCACCATGAACTTCGCGTAGCAAGGTCGCCCCAGGATCGCGTGATAGGAACCGGCGAAGTAGACTACCTCGAACTGCAACCGTTTGGTGCGGAAGTTCGAGGGGTCGTCGAAGGTGACAGGCAGCGTAATCTGCCCGAGCGGGTAGGCTTGCTGTCCTGGGATGATGCCGTGGAAGGGTGTGCTGCTTGGGCACAGGTCAGTCCTGGGGATTCCCAGCGCGTCGAAGGTCTCGACGTACATGATGTTAAGGCTGCTGCCGCCATCCATGAGCACCCTGGTGAGGCGCTTGGAGCCGACGATGGGCTCCATGACCAGCGGGTACGTTCCTGGATGTGGGATTTTGTCCGGGTGGTCGCTCCCGTCGAAAGTGATTGGGGCCTCCGACCATCGGAGGTAGGCCGGGACGGCGAGATCCGCGGCGTTCACCTCGCGCTTGCTAGCTTGAGGCGCCGCTTGTCGCTGTATGCCTCTGGGCCGCCAAAGATCATGAGGCACCCGGATGGTTCGGGGAAGGCGTCTGCCATGCCGTTCTTGGCCTCCGCCATCTGGGCGGCCTCTTTCATCCTTGCTTTCTTCTGCGACGGTCCCCCGACGAACCGTTTGAGGAGCTCGCATTCCTTGAGCTTGTGGCGCATTGGGAACCCGTGGTTTGGGCACGGTCCATCCATCAGCTTCTGGAAGTGCTCGTTGTTACCTTTTGAAGGTTGTTTGGGTGGTCGCTCGGCGGCAGCGACTTCGTTCTTCCCGTGCCAGGGGTGATCGTCCCGGCGGCGCTTGTCGCGACGGTCACGCCGGTCTTTTTTGGCGCCGCTCGTGCCCTCGCCGTTCTCGTGGGAGGACCTTCCCTTTCGAAAGATGGTCCCGACAGCATCCTCGCCGTCGGCAAACTTGGTCGCAATGTCGAGGAGGTCTGCGGTGGTCCTCGGCCGTCCACGGCCGAGCTCGTGTACTAGCGCCTCGTTGGAGGTGCCATACGTGAAGGCGCTCACGACGTCGGCGTCGGTGACGTCGGGCAGCTCGTTCCTCTTCTGGGAGAACCTCCAGATGTAGTCTCGGAGACTTTCCCTGGGCTTCTGCATACAACCTTTGAGGTCCCATGAGCTCTCGGGGCGTTTGTACGTCCCTTGGAAGTTGCCTACGAAGTCTTTCTTGAGGCTTTCCCAGTCGTGGAAGGTGTCCTCAGGAAGGTGCTCGAGCCAAGCCCGAGGCGCGTCTCCGAGGTGGATGGGAAAGTACTGTATTATCAAGGAGTCATCCTTGATTCCTGCCAGCCTGCAGGCGAGACGGTAGTCCTCGAGCTAGACGGCCGGGTTCGTCGTCCCGTCGTACTTGGTGAGGTTCGTCGGTGTTGGCGTTCCTTAGCCTATTAGATATAAATCTGCAAGCGCACGGAAAACTCGTTGTAGCCTTTCACCCGAGAGTATTCTAGGGTATCGAATCCACGAGGAACGAGGAGTATAATAATCACACAACACAATGGCTAAACTAGCAAAGCTAGCAAGTAGAGGATAAAAGACAGGAAAGCAGGTTCTCGACAGATATTAAAGCACCTTACTATACTAAGCATGCAAAGCACTATACTTGTCATGTAAACAAAGACACCAAAGCTGCAGAGCCACTGCCAGGCACCAGGGTGCTGATAACCCAGCTGAGAAAGGCGAGCGCTACAGGTTTCGGCTATATCGTCATCGAGTCTATCCGAACGAACGGGATTAGAATACTAAGAACACAAAAGCTATCACCTAGTGTGTCTACCAACCAAAGCTACGTGGGATAGCCAACCAACCAAGGCAAACTCTAAGTATGAACACCGTCATGCCACTCAGAGAGTTTACTACTTATTGGTAATGAGCCAGAAAAGCAAGCATTACTATATAGCCAACACTATAAGCATGCACAAGGTTCCCGTAAACAGACAAGTATAAAACTAAGTATGAAAGTAAAGTAAGAATGTAATAACAAAGGTGAGAGACAAGGAACTCTGATAATACAAGCCTAGGAGAGAAGAAAAATCCCACTCCCGAACTCTGCACTCACTACTCTCCTTGATACAAGAGGAACTCTCTCTACAAGCTAAGGGAAAACTTCACTTTTCCACACTATACACTCTGCCACTACATTTATCCACTAATCCACACCTCACAAAGGAGGTCTAAGGTGGTATTTATAGTCCTAAGTGATGGAGAAAGGCGGTTGTGGAGGTTGGAGACAGTTAGGGGTCGGGCGGCTTGGGTGCCAAGCCGGGCGGCTCGGGGTGGAGCCGGGCGACCTGGTCCCATGCCGGGCGGCCTGGCCAACCCTTGGATCCGCCGCCTCACTTCATCCTACGGTCCATATTGCTCCTCTAAGGCAGTTATAGGTCGGTTGGCGGTTATTCTTGTGTGCTTTTGCCTCAACCATTAGATTCTTTTGTGTTTCTTCCTTAGCCATTGGATGGAACTCCCCTGGATTGCTTACTTAGCCAATCTGGGCTGGATTGATGAAGTGGCAAGGCCTTCCGTGGCATGGTGACTGGTTCTCTTAGATTCCACCATGGAGTTGTATTTGACACGTTGTCTCTTGTATGCAGGTGGAAGATGGCGGCATTTGGAGAGTTTCACAGGCTGGGCGGCTTGGGCCTGAGCTGGGCGGCTTGGGCCTGAGTCGGGCGGCCTGGGCCCTTAGCCCATATTCAGCCCTTCTCCCTGGTTCACATGTTTTCTCCATGTTTTCTATGTTTTTGCACCGTGACATGTGTTACTGCAAGATCTTTGTACACAACTCATGGAACCAGTTAATATGTATGAAACTTGCATAAACTTACCCTTGGAACATGGAATATTGGTGGTCAAAATAGATTATAACGATCACCAACAGTAGGCGTGCGAACTCGTTCTGGGAACTACGCCTCGCGAATCGCGTGCCCGAACGCCTGTGGGCCTGGCCCAGACGCACCTCGCCCCCGTTCGTGCCTTGCATCGGGGGTGCGCGATTGGTCGGCGTTGCCTTTGTCCCTTCGACGAGCGTCGAGGGTATGCCGGGCGTCGCGCGCATTGCCCAGGCGTCCTTTTATAGGCGCCTTCGGCTTTGTGGATGGGTATGTTCTCCCGGATGTTTCCCGCGACGTGCGGTCGGTTGTCTCGATCGACGTCCAGGAGGCCAACTCGGCCTGCTGTACCGCCACCCTTTGCACAAGGTTGCAGAGATTTTGGAGCGTAACCCGAGCCGTGGTCTCGATGGGCTTCGGGATGACCTGGAGCATCATTGCGGCGGCCGCGATGTTCTGGTCGGGGCGGGGGAAGTAGGGCGTCCCGTCGCTCCCCTGTAGGAGTTGGTTGTAGACCTCGTGGCCGCGAGGCCCGTCGCTCTTGTGCTAGTGGCGGCCCACTTCTTGATGGAGTTCGTCGAGCCTTCGCTCCAGGTCGCCGATCTCCTTCTCCTTCTGGCGGAGTTCTTCTTCTCGCGCCGCCGCGTGTGCGAGCCATTCATGTTGATACTCCAGCTCTTGGTTGGACGTCCCCCCATCCCCCGTGTTGGCTGGTGGAGTTGCCATGAGGCAGGCTCTGCCGAGGGTCATGAGGGCTTCTACTCCTGGGTCGGAGGTTGACCCGCTACTAGAGACGTCTTCCAGCAGGTCGTGGACTGAGGTCGGTAGATGTCCCGCCATGGCCACTAGTGCCGGAGGGCGAGGTGCTCCCCCTGAGGGGTTGCGGCGAGCCTATTACGGCCTCGCCTGGATACGGCGGCACGCCTCTTGAGGCGGCGTCTCTCCGCCTTTGCTTCGGCGGTTGCCGGGGCGCCCGCTGGCTCGCGCGGGGTGTTGTCTCGGAGCTCTGCCATGGATGGCAGCGGTGGATTCCCATGCAGTTGGGTCACCACATTTGCGAGTGCATAGAGCACTTGATCGGGTTCCTCGCTGGTGGAGGATGGGTGCAGAAGCGCGCTGGCCCAGTCGATGTGCAACCCAATGTCGGGTCAAGTGGGCGCAAGGGGCTCCACTTCTGCCATCACGGCGTCACGGGGAGGTTCCGTGAGCTGGAGGCTGCTCATGCTCTAAGTGAGGGCGTCGATAGTCGGGGTGGAGCCGGCGAGGCGTAGCTTGCCCGAGGCGGTGGCGACGAAGTTGAAGGAGCCAAAGGTGATGTGGCTCCCAGGCTCCAGGGCCTCGCCGCTGGTGAAGATGCGTGATGGAGCCATCAGAGCGGTAAGGTCGCTTGATGCGCTGAGAAATCCCCTACCTGGCGTGCTAACTATCGTGGTTCCGGGAACCGGGGTGACACAAACAGTAGTTTTATAGTTCGGTGAGGATTCAGCATGGACTCGCTCCGAATGGTGAGCCGAGGGACTCGAGGGATTTATACTGGTTCGGGATCGAACTCCCTACGTCCAGTGAGGTGGTGTCCTTGCTTGTATTGCTCTGGGGCTTGGTGTTTGGTGTTACACGGTGTGAATTTGTGAAGCTTGTTGCCTCACCCTCCTTGGCGAGCACGTCCCTCCTTTTATAGATGCAAGGGGGAGCTAAGGGGAAGAGTTTCCCCGTCGCCAGAGGGACCGACCGCCATCACCTCGGCTCCAAGTCCCCGCCTCTACGCCCGGATCCACGCCGCCCACGCCACCGGCCGCGCGCCTCCTCTCCCCTGCCCGAGGAAGAAGAAGAGAGAGGTGGTTTTGCATTTAAACCCCCTGTGTTCTGCGATTTCACTCCCCATCCCGAGCTCTATCCCCTCGAAGTTATGGTTAATCACGTATAGGTCCATTTACAGGGTTATATTTGACTAACTTCCGGATTTGGCATATGAACTTTGAAAAATCATAGTAATTCCAATAAAAATCCAAAATGGACAAACTCAGTGGCTATGGACTCCTCTTGAGTAGCTCTACAGGATAGGTATGATGTGGATGTGTTAAAAGACTGTTTTGCCCCTGGTTTAGTGCGTGCAAGGTATAGGTAAATAAATGGTAAAAGTGGACCAAATGAACTCCAAAAATCATGAAACTTAGACAGTAGCTTTGTTATGGCATCTGGGTACTGTGTGATTTTTGGTAGCCCTAGCATTGACTGGTTAATTACTGTTTTGCCCTTATGCATGTGATTTGTGTGTTTAATTAACTTGGAAAATGAAGGCTATATAAAAGATGCTCAAATATGACCTCTGGTATTTTTCATGTACTTTATATAGTATGGGTAGCTTGCGGGTAAAGTTTGAGACGTTGCATGTAAAGTTTAAATGGTGTTTTGAAAATAATAAAGTGTCACATGCTTAACTAAATAATAGAAAAAAGTGTATTTAAACTGCTAGGAAAATTTTGGGAAAAATCTAGTAGCGTTATGGAGTATGTTGCTGCATGTGATAAAAATTTGAGATCGATTGGAGTTTTCTAACTACATGAACTTATGAGTGCATTTTATTCATAAAGGTAGCGTGTCCATTAATTTGCATGTATATGTTTAACTTTAAGAGACAACTTCATTTCATTTGATAGGGACTGTGTACACATATAGAACAATTATTTCTAATAACCTCAAAGATAAAATGTGGTAATGGTTTGTACGATTTCTTAGTGATGGGTTGTATGATTTCTTAGGGAAATTGTTAGGTTTTTCTTGTTATGGGATGTGTTAAATTGAGAGCACTCGCACCCATCCTTCACATACGGCTTGATCATGCATTACATTTCATTGACACCTCATGCATACATTTGCAATCCGTTGCACTCATGATTGCACTATGTCATGCATATAACCTGTATCATATGCATGTGTTTGCATTCTCTTGCACTCACTTGCATTCTATCATGCATATAGACCCCGCATGCAAGGAGCTATCAACGCAGGAGAACCCAGTGATCAAGGAACCAGGCGACAGACTATATCCGGAGCCAGAAGACGAAGGGTCGCTGATTAAATCCGTCCCTGCTTCAAGGGGTTGCCTGGGGCAAAGCCTCACAACCCGGCAAACTAACTTAGTTTAGTTTGTTGGTTTTCTTAAGATCAAGCAAAGGTAGGCACGACCATACTTTACCCAGCAAATATATTTGATAAATTGCTTACGCATCTGCATTAGGAGTTGTTTGGAACCAACTGCATTAGACTTCCTGGCCGCCCTGGCCCTAGCACCTATATATTAGTTCGTAGGACGAGTTGCCTAGTAATTCTAGGTACAAGTAGACACGAGTGAATGGAGTCACTCGTCGCGTAGGTGTTTTCAAAACAAAAATCTTATGGAAGATTATCATATGCTATGTTTGAAACAGAGACCGGGCGGAGTTATGGGAATATTATGAAAAATGATGTGGCAAGGTATGGTGGACTCCGCCCGAGTCGTATAAGGCCCGTCCGTTGTTCGCCTATTGGTCGGCATAACATTGCTAAGGTGCTTATCCGGGATAATGGACCGGTGAAAGTCTTACTTGTGCCATCCGAAGAACAGAGACTTGTTCCTACCATGGAACTGGGGGCGCTTATCTCATGAGAGGGCTGGACCCGACGAACCGAGATAACACTCCATGGGGGCTAAACTCAGGGAAGTGGCGGGTTGGAATCGAACTTGGGATGGGACAAGTGGAGATGGGGGCTATATGTGGGAACGCGATGGCCAGTAAGCATATACCCCTGGCATTTTTAGTTGTTCCCGGGAATTAACAAATCGATTCGAATCGCTGATGCTCACCAGGTGTGAGAATGCCAATACCTTTGACGTCCGAATGTAGTAATAATTCAAATACTTTGTGCTTATAATCATGTTTCTCTATTACAACATGCTTGGATGTATATGATCCGTTTCCTTATTCCTGGTGCTGCCCGTCCACTAGTAGGAGGTTGATGGACTTGGGAGATGCTTTGGAGTCGAGGGAGGGCTGACCCGACGTACCGTGGTATCGCTCCTGAGACGGCTACTCCCAGGGGTGTGATGGAAGTGCTATGAATCTTGGAACGGGACATGTGTTGTTTTTTTTACTTTCTGCAAGTATTTACTTTATGATATAAATGTTCATGATTAATGAATAGCAGCTGTCAAATCCTACTATCTTATGTCAACATGACTTGGTTTAAGAATCAACAACTAAGGATCCACATGATTAGTAAGCATGCTTTGCGTCAGCCGTAAGCCCCGTTCATTAAGTCCTACTGAGTAATTAGTACTCAGGGTTTGCCCCCACTCTTGGATTACAGGTACTGGCGACATCTGGATAGCTGTGTTGGAGGTGGTAGTACCGGTGGGCTCGGTGCTACTCGCCTTGTTCATCTCTTCATGAAAAATAATTGAGTTGTTCCGCTGTGAGATGTTTTGAAAACATTTCCGCTATATATATATACACTCTGATTTCGCTTCCGCTATATTTGAACATGTATTTGACTATTTATATTCGGTTTGTAAACTAAGTCTACTTATTCTCTACTTCAACTGTTTGTGATGATGTAATCTGTTGTGGCTCTTTCGAGGGCTAAATGTGTGTGATGTCGGTATCCTCGGGCGATGGTTACATCGAGTGCCCTTTGGGTAGCTCGACGGACTACCGGGTTTAGTCCGGCATAAGTGCACTGTGAGTCAGAGGTGGCAGATGTGCTTAGTCTGGATTAAGCAGGGCGGTTCCGCCACACCCTCAGGAGCACTGCAGCCGAGGATGGAGTCGACCGCTGCAGGGTGTTTTTGGTCTCCAGTTGACTCCATATGTTTAGGGTCATCGTTCCAGTCGGCCACTGCAGATAGCCATAGGAAATAGGTCATGTCATGGATGTGAAGTGATCAAACATATTTTAAAAGAATGCAATATTGATCACACTCCATAACAATAATTTATGTAGGGTATATTTGATCTGATCTTGAGAAAAAAATATTTTTATAGACTAAATGTTGATGTTTATTCATGCAAGGTATATAATTTTATGTTGTAGCCCACATTGAGTAAAAAGAACATCAAAATCACATTTGAAGGCATGATTTTAGTTCTTGAGTCATGTATTGCAAATTATAAAACAAATAATAACTATTTATGTTTTTAGTCACGTGCGGGACAATATATATATGTGTGTTTTATCTAATCATACATAGCAGCAAATAATTCCATGTTAATAGTATTGTGAACTACGTCTAACAAATCAAACACACCAAGATATCATTAATATTGACGACTACTAATCAACATCGACATAGCATCTACACATCATTATTTATCATTAACATAAATTCTAAAACTTAGTCATTTTTAAGAAGTAAAAAACACAATAGAAACAAAAATAAAACTAAATTAATTAATGCCTAAACATTAACTAAATAAAAAAACAACACAAAACTTTTAAAAAACTAACTTTGTCCTTAAATTTCACCAGCAACAAAAAAAAAACAAAGCATATGTATATGCAAGCCTAAATTCTTAGCTATTACCATTGAAATTACAATAAGATGTCATACACAAAACTTTATTTATATGCTTTTTAATAACTAAAAAAATAAAAAGCCTAAATTCATCAATGCCTAACCTTTAAAAAATGCATGTGCGCCACGTGCGGTACGCACATGTATTTTTAGTAGTGATAATGAGTACCGACATTTTTGTTAGTATTAAGAAATATGCATGCCGCCATGGATGTAGACAACTCAATTCGTTATGGCGTCACTGCACAATATACTTAAATCAAATATAATAATCATGTTAACTTACTTTTTCCATTTATTGGCGTGGAGAAACCAAGGTAGCGTTTGGTTGATGAATATGGTAGAATAGAATGGTTCCATTTCTGTTTTTAGGGATGGATCGGCTCCATGTCTGTGTTTGGTTGTAGGAATAGAATGGCTCTATTTTTTGTTTGGATGAAGGGACGAGAGGAACGAGAGGAACGAGATAACACCTGCCGTTCGCTGCTGTTCTTTGGGCCCGCCTGTCAATGAACGCTACCTTATCTTCTTCTTCCAGCGACGCCTGGCTGCAAACCCTTCCCCGGCAGCACCTCCACCCATCTCCTTCGACCGCTCCTCCGCCTCCCTGCGGCGGCCGCGCTCCCCAGCCGCGCACTCCCCTCCCTGTCGTAGCCTCGCCGGCCGGCCGCGCCTCCCCTCCCAGTGAGCGCGCTCGGATATGAGGCGGATCCAGTGTCGCCCGCCAATCGCGCTTCCTCTCCTCTCCGCCGCGCCGTCACCTCCAACGGTCTCGCCTCCCCGTCGCTGCCTGGCCCGCCAGCCGCGTCTCCACGCCCCGCCGCGGCCGCACCTCCATGGGAGCTCCTCTGTCCCTCGACGCTAGGCCGCAGAGACGCTGCCGCACGGGGCCGCTCCTCCGGCCTGCAGTGTTGGGCTACGCTGGCGCTGCCATGTGGGGCCGCTGCTCCGCCTGAGCCGTGCCGCCGTCCGCCGCGGGTGCTGCGTGAGAGACGAGAGGAAACGGCGTGAGGATAGGACGAGCGTGTTCCAACTTTTTCTTTGGGATGAGCTTGCATATTCCCTCTTAGGGATGGTTTGGTTCCCATTCTAGTGATATGTCCATGAAACAACAAGGGATGGAATTGTTCCATCCTATCCCGCTTTGGAACTAAACGCCACCCAAACGTACGTTGTGGACATACTCCCTTCATCAGAAAAGTATGGCACATTCGGCTTCCTTACTGAAGTTGTAAAATAAATTAACTGCATCATGGATTAGAGAAAAAGATGCCACAAGGCAAGGATGGACTGCACACCACCCCTAGCGAAAGAGAAAGCTGAGGGGAGAAGATATTATTTTATTCTTTCTTATCCACGCCGTTAGGGCGTCTCCAACAATCTAGATAGCTGATAGCTAGGAGTATATCCACGTCAGCCTAAGAGCCATCACCCAAATTCGCCCGTCCAATGGTACATAGTCTCCGATGAGTAAGTGGGTCCTACATGGTATTTTTTATTTCTTAATTACCCACTCACATCCTTCGTTGCTGCAACAGAGAGAGACGTAACCATGAAAAGCTGCTGCTGGTGCTCCAAAGTGCCTCGGGGCAAACAAATCAACTGGCGAGTATCTCATCGCTAGCGACTTTGATTTTTGACGTTCTCTCTCTTCCATCTCAGCATTTTATTTGACTCATCAGCTAGCTAGGAGCAGACCATTGGAGACGCCCTTAGTCGAACGTACAGTACAGACACCTGGCAGCTTCATATGAAGGGCAATATTACATGGTTCTATACTTCTGTATGCCTGAAGTAATGAGACAGAGGACAGCATGCAGAGAACAAATATGAAGGATTTGCAGTTTAATCGTTGAGCTTTGGGGCGACATTTGTGAGCAACTAGACAGAGATGGAAACAGAGAGAAAAAATACAAGCAAAATATACAACAAATTTGAAACATATACGAGACCAAGGATAAAAAATATATATGTATGTACAGATTCACTATATAATATACATATATATATACATATATGAAACCGAAACAACCACACGAGAATTAATCACAATTCACAAGGGACAACAGGAACAGCACAACTAATAACAACAAATATATATAGTATGTACACCAACACAACTAACAACAGCAATGATTTATTATTTGCCTCGGAGCCTGTAGGCTATAGATAGAAAAATTATCCAATGGATCGGAACTCTTTTTTGCTCACCTTACCCCCATGCTGATTTACCTCGCGGCCATTGTAGGCACGGTCATCGTCATCGCCACGATCACGATTATCAACATGGACGTTGTTGGCCGCTGGTGCCCGCAGAGTGGCAGTAGCTGTATGCTTGCCGTCGTCTTCACGACGACGGTCCATCTGCGGAACCAGAAGTGGAGGTACCATGGCATCAGGGACCTCTTCTGTGCGCGGTGCTCCAGCTAATGGCCTGTCATGGCCAGGACTTGCAGCGACATCCCCCTTGTTCTGAAAATATTTTGGGGCAGACACCGCCGTCCTATCATCATCAGCCTTCGTTCCTAAGGTAGGCTTTTCGGTCTTCTGACCCCCCGTGCCCTTAGGAGATTGCGGACGCGGAGTAGGAGAGGAGATCTTCGGACCTGTGTCAGCAGCTGCCTCCACTCTGGGAGCAGATGAACCGACCCCTATATTTCCATTATTGTCAGGAGATGTTCGTACCGGATGATCATGTTGTCCATTCATGTTCACGTTGGCACCCTGGCCGTCTCCATGATGAATCCCGGTGCCAACTTCAGCAGGCTGTGGCCGGTGAACGTCGTCGAACCATCCGCAGCATCCACAGCATTCAAACAATCCAGAGCAGAACGGCAGACACATAGCCGATGCTGGCGACGAGGGATGGCAGCTACCAGTGAGTTATGCAAGTGGACTAATGGTAGGCAGGAAAGAGTGCTTAGCGATGTGGTTAGACGGAAGAATATATCATAACAGCTGAGTCCGTAAGACTTGTTTTTCTTTAAGAAAAAAGAGTCCGTCCGTAAGACTTAAGCTAACTGCAAGTCTATAACCTCTCAATGAAGATAGGTCCCGACTGGATGGAGCAACAGAAAGATGCTTGAGCGCAATGATGGAGAATTTATGCCCCAGGTTTTAAAGAAGCCTTGGCCTCGTCCTTTTTTCAGAAACAAAGTACCAAACATATATACGTCTACTAGGAAACAGGTCCCTATCATTTCTGATCGGATGGGATCCTTAAAAAATTATTAGGAGCAAAACAAATATATTTGGCAATGCACGAATGACGATCAGGGAGAATTCTTCTTGATGTTGAATATATAATTTATCATATTGTATTATAGATGGAGGTGATGACTTTTATGTTAAGTTCATTCTTCAAAATAAAAACGATAGCTTCAAATGAGCGTTATTTGCAGTTTATAGCCTTGCACAGCATCAGCATAAGGAAAACTTTTTATCTGAGATGGCGCATATATGTAGTAAGGAATCTTTATATATTACATTTTTTGTGGAAATTTCAATATTTTATATGGTCCTAGGACAACAACAATTACGACACAATGTGGCTGGAATTATTTAATATGGTAATTCAAAATCTAAATCTTAAGGAACTAAAATGTCTGGTCGTCGTTATATACCTAGGAGAGCAATGGGGATGACCCAACCTTTTAAAGCTAGATATGGTCTGGGGGTGATCATCTTCATCACTTGAGCTTGACCTCGTTTCTTTTTTACTCTTGTCCTTCTTCATCTTTTTTTCACCATGAATAATGAGTGCACGTGACTTGGATGAAGAGGTCTCTTAGCCAATCCTTGATAGTGCTCAAAAGCTATGACCTTGCCAAGAACATAGGTGGGCGTCATGGTGCTCATATCTTGATTAAAAAGATAGGTGATGATGCTTGCAAATTTATCATTTCACTACTAGAGAACAGGCCTTTGGATGGAGTTGCCATTTTATAAAAGAAAGTGGCCAAAACTGTACCCAGTACTAAAACTAGCATCAACACCGGGTGCAACGCTGGGGAGCCCCTGGGTGCCTTGGTTGAGAGCCTTGGGAGTATTTTAGTACCGGGTCACCCAATGAGACGGTACTTATATTTTTGCATTAGAAGGGGGTCGTTACACCACCCGTCGCTAATATTATTTGCACCGGGTAGTACACCAACCCTATACTGATATACTAAATATTAGCATCATCTCGTTATTAGACCCAGTACTAAATTGGTGCCAGGCCTTCGGATGGAAGCTCACGTGCCTGTTCGCTTTCCCGCCAATTATCTGCTCTTCACTATTGGATGCCCTTCATTGTTGGAATTAAAAAGTTTTCACGATTATTTACATCAAGAATTAAACACTAGATGTTCTCGCAATAAAAAGATAATTGTACGATTATTTACATCAGGAATTCAACATTAGAGGTTCCTACAATAATAAAAAAGTTTATACGATTTTTTACATCAAAACAAGCAGCTTTGTTCGATCGCCTGCTGTTACAAAATAAAATGAGAGCTAGGGAGGCTTTGCCTACACCCGTCTGTGCTTCACCAGAGGCTCGTCGTCGCCGCCGCCGTCGTCGCTGTCGTCGAAGTAGACGTCCTTGTACCCACCTTGGTCCTTATCCTGATCATCATCTTCTTCGTTGTCGTCGGTGGATCCCCAGTGAGGAGGATGAGGTTCCTCTTCCTGTTCCTCATCAAAGTAGCTCCGCTCCTCCTCTTCCTCCTTGTCTTTGCTAACCCAGGAGAAAAGGTCATCGTCACTCGACTGGATTGACTCCTCGTCTAGGAGGAAGATGAGGTCCATATCTGCTTCCTCCTCGCCAACCGCTGCACCGCTAGCAGCAGTGTCTTCATCGAAGTCACTCTGGATAAAATCCCAGAGCCCGTCGGTCCACCAAACGGGAAGAAAGGGCAGTGGGTTGAAGACAGGAGACACGTGTAGGGGAGAAGCAAGGGGATCAGAGAAAGAAGAAGACAAGCTACTCGCCATTGGCAAAGGAAATAATTTTTTTGGTGAGTTTTTAGTTCTACAGACTAAATAAGCGTGCATGGCCTGGGGAGTGGTTAAATTAATTCAAGACATGGGAACGCTGGAGAGTGGTTAAATTAATTCAATACATGGGAACGTGGGGGAGGTTTTAGTTCTTGTTTGAATCAAATTTGTAAAATTAATTTGTGGACAAAATTAGGGCTACCGAGCAGGGACAACGGTCAGTCTTGTTCTCAAATCTTTGGTATCTACCAATGTACACTTATTAGCACCGGTATCTATGCGACCTAATATTATCGACCCTTTCTTTAGCATCGGGTGTTCTATCTACCCGATACCAATGTACACCAATTGGCATCGGTATCTAGACGACCCGATGTTATTGCTGTGTGAAAGCTCGCACGCCTGTTCATCTTCCTGCCAGGTACTATGCTCTGTGCCTGCCGTACCGCGTCCCTTCATGACTTGATTGTGGGAATGCCAATCGTCGCTAATAAGGTGTAAATTTTCTGTATAACTGATGTTATTGCCGTGTGGAAGCTCGCGCGCCTATTCACTTCTCACCAGGTGCTATGCTCTGTGCCTGCCGTACCGCTCCCTTCATGACTTGATCATGGGAATGCCATTCGTCGCTAATAAGGTGTAAATTTTCTGTATAAATATATGTTACTACACCCCTAGCTAGCCCTAAGTAGGAGTACTAATCTGCTCGATCGAGCAAGAAACAAGAGAAGGGCGCAGTGAGAGCGAGCAAAAAAAGAGTGAGAGCGATCCTCCTTCTCCAGCCCCATTGTCTCCATGGGTCGCTAGTCGAGCGACGGCAAGTACACCACCGACTACTCCTCCTCCGATGAGGATAGCATTGCGGTGAACTAGCCGCTGGCGAAGCGACTACGCTGGTATGAGGCGGACCAATGGTCTGATCCGGAGAAGGAGTTTGATCCGGAGATAAAGGAGGACGACGAGGAGGAGGGCAATGGCGACGACGATGATGATGAGGAGGAGGACGAGGAGGAGGAGGAAGAGGACGAGGAGGAGGAGGATGGCGACAGCGGCGACGGTGACAACGAGGCTGACAGCGGCGACGAAGGCGATGACAACGGTGGCTTCGACGACATCGACTAGGCCACAACGGCGATGACGACAGTGATGGCGATGGCAACGACGACAAGGAGGGCGGCGACGATTTTGGAAACTGTGCGGCGGAGGCTGGATAGCTTGCCTCGTTGCCTTTGCCGCCCTTAATTATAGAATAGATTAGTTATATGTAAAATAGTTTAGTTATATGTAAGATATTTTAGTTATGTCTAAAATATTTTAGTCATATGTAAAATCTTTTAGTTATATGTAAAATACTTAAGATGAAATCTATGCGTTACATAGTTAAAAAGTCCAATTTCTATTAGCACCTGTTACTAACGTGGATCAACAGTAGTGTACCTTGTGATATATATATAAATTATAAATATCTAGCAAAATACCAGTGCGTTGCAACGGGAGAAAAAAATTCTTAAACACCTCTACATCAATACATATAAGAAGAGGCTCACAAATAAATTCCATATCCTATTGTTTCGAATTTTCTTTTGCATATGATTGAAAATTTAGGTGGTGTCAGTTTGGTTAGAAATATTATTTTCTTGCTTTCCGGCAATATATAGAACATAAAAAACGGAGCCCATATACGACATGAGTATCCGTTTTCACGTAGGCTGCTCGTCTGAATCGGGTTTCTGAATAAATTGTAAGTCATATTGTCTCAATGATTTCTGTTAGTTGCAAGCAAATTTAGAGTGATGTCAATTGGGTTAGAAAGGTTGTTATTTTAGATTTCTATCGATATTTATAGAACGTAAAAAATGGAGTTTGTATGCAATCTGGGCGTCGGTTTTCGCGTGGGCTACTCCTGTACTCCGGACTCGCGAATAAATTCCACATCACGTTGTTTCAAATATTTCCGTTGATTGAGACTGAATTTTAAAGTGGTTTCAGTTGGGTTGAAAAGTTATTATTTTAGCTTTCCATTGATATATAGAACATCGAAAATATAGTCCGTATGCGACTTGGGTGTTCGTTTTAGCATGGCCTCCTTGTGCAGTCCGAATCTAGTTCATATTGTAGAGATGTCACAACGGATCGGGAAACCTTATTTGCTTTAATATTAGGTAGAGATGTCCATTAGTACCGGTTCCTGCGAATACTCGGTACTAATATTAGGTAGAGATGTCCATTATTTGCACTGCGGGGGATTGAGTTTGAGTATTTAAGTGTTCCTATTCACCCTCTCTATCGCATGTCTCGGTCCTACAAGTGGTATCAGAGCCTAGTTAAGAATCTTCCATAACCATAACCGTTTCTTGATCATTTAGGCGACTTTGGTTGTTGGCGGCTTGTTGACGCCACTTAAAAATGTCAAACTTTATATTGAAGCGTACAGTGTCGTAGTAGTTTTTCCCAAGGATGAGTATCTTGGGTTTGTCAATCAAGGGATAATTATGTGTAAGATACTATCTATCTATTATTAATTGAATTACTAACTAATTTTAATAGATGTAAACAAGCTTAAACAAGGGATAAAACTATAGATAAGCTATAATCTATACTCTAATAAGACTATTGCATAAAATGGTAGAACAAGGTTTAGGCTATAAACGTGAGAATGATAGGTTTAAATGGCAAAATGATCCACAAGAGATATGAGACAAACAACCATCGTACTAAAAACCACCTTGAAACTAGATCTAAACATTAAGCAAAGAATAAACATAATCATGAATGTCAAGGATCTACTCGAACCTTTCTCTGGGCTCTACTGTCACTAGTAACCAGGTAATCGACGAACTAGTAAACCACAACCATCTCTAAGCATGAGTAGATTCAATCAACTAGCTAGGTAAAAAGATCTACTACAAGAACATGAAGAACTTCTATACGTCGGCTGACTAAACATGTTGGAATTAAGCATCGCAAAGATATGGATCATAAATCATGTATAAACAACAAACTAGGTCTAGAAGACAATCTTTATTGATCGAATATCAAGGTTTCATCAAAGTATCGAAGGAAGTACAAGGAATTACTCGAGATACATCGTAAACTCTGAAGCATAGTCGTCGGGATGAACTCGAGAAGAACATGTTGAAAGATGAACTCGAGACCTCCTCGGAATGGCCTGGGTCGGCCGACCAGACCCCCTAGGGGTCGGCCGACCGGCCCCCCTTCTGCCTCCTCTTGCTTCCTCCTTTCGCCGAGATGAGCTTCTCACCGAGTTGAACACTTCTAGCCCCCGACCTTTGCTCTAGACTCTCAGCTTACAATGAATAATGCGATGGACTAACTCCCTCTTCCCTTGAGAGGCTCTATATTTATACCCAGGAGAGAATCTTATACATTGAATCTATTAGGTCGGTTCTATGAGTCCTAAAACGCCTAAAACACCAATTTCCAAGTATATACAAGTTTCTAAAAGAGTCCTAAACGTTTATGCCTTTCCTTGCTTGTAGTTCATGCCTTTCCTTGCTTGTAAATGAAGCTTCCACCCTTGTCCTTCCCGAATTGGACTCTTCCATATTCTGCAGCTTTTGGTATTTCGACCATAACTTCCTCATCTGAAGTCAAAATAAGGTACACTCGAACTCTAAATTGTAGAGCTCGAAGAGATCTACAACTTTAGTATTCAAACTTTCTTCATTTGATGTCGTTAAGGTCACAGAATTGGGCCCATAAGCTGCTGCCAAGAATTTCGAGAAGATTTCAGGATTTAGTCCTCCAAGCAAACTTTATCTTCCAAGACTTCTTTTCTTTTGGGCTTCTTCCACAAGAGGGCTTCAATTAGTCTTTATTTCAGAGCGCGCTTCATAGCATAAATCTTTTCTTCGAGAAATTCTCAAATATCTTCAATTATTCTTTATTTTCCTGCAAAAATAAATATTGCACAAAAAAATAAAGAGCATTCTCGAAAACGGGGTTATTTGTTAGTAAAACAAGACTAAATGATAAGATTAACTCTCGAAAAGATATAAAATCATATAAAAATAGAGCAAAAGTTTAGTACTTAACGAGCTTCAATAATATCCTCACACTTAGATCTTGCTAGTCCTCAACCAAAAGATCGACAAAAGAACTTTACTATATTTAAGCAAATTCTAAATAATTAATTTTCAGATATAACCATGCTTTTAGAATTCATTCAAATCATAAAATGGATCCTTCTAGATTAATTTTCATGCATATAGATTCCCACAAAGTTTATCTAAGTCAAACGAATTATAGCAATGCCAAAGTCTCTTTCAGATTCATCAAAGAGGGTTTTTAATAAAACTTTCAAGGATCAAGAAATTACTATATCCCCAAAAGTTAACCTCTCAAAAAGGCACTCTTATAAGAGGCTAACCCTATAGAATCACTCTCTTTCTCTTATCTCTCAAGAGTTTAAGTGGAGCTTGGTAAAGGCTAAGCAGAGCTGCTTATTCTATTGTGTAGCTAATATATCTCTCTAAAGATTATTCAATCAACTTTGTTAAACTATCTTGGTCATCGAAATATAGAAAAGAGATTATAGTAAAGGTCAAGGAAAAAGAAGATATAGATGGTGGACATGTGCAAGAACAAATGGGGTGGAATAAATTCCGAAATTTTGCACATGGTTGAAAAAAGTTTTTGCTCATTGTATTTAACAGGATTATAAAGCTCCATTTATTTTACTTCTCCAAACTTAATTTTTTTTCTTCTCCCTTCTCTTTTTCCTAATTCTACTTTTTCAATATTCGACCAGTTGGTCATTTTTTTTCCCTCTTCTTTTTTTTATTTTCAGGCGCCACAAAATTTTAATGAAAAACTTGATCGAAGAAAAAGAATTTTTAATGAAAAGACAATTCTCCCCTAATCTTTTTCTTAATTAAAACTTTGGCAAAACTATAAAACATAATCCTTTAATAAAGATATGGGTTATGCATATTTAATCAATCTAGCCATCACCATACTAATCAAATCATAAAACTTTAAGCAAGATTAATCATTAAAGTAAAAATTAAGAACAAACTTAAATAACGCAAAGTAAATTATTCAATCACACACTTTATTAATATAAAAGACCGTTTACACAAAAGATAACTGACTCTTAAACTAACTTTAATAAGACTATGTATAAAGACTCTATTTATTTATTTTATCTAAACTCTCTATCTAATTGGAGAAATTCTACTAATATCCCCACACTTAAACTAAGCAAAGTTCCTAATCGTCATCACTGAACCAGCGTGTATCATCCACGGGACCATCAAGAGGATCTTTACCAGGCAGATAGTTGGGTGGAGGCGAATACGTCTCTTCTGGTTCTTCCTAAGTGTTATCTGGCTGATAACCTCCTCCTTCCAGTTTTGTAACGTGGCCCCAAATGGAATCAATCACTTGCTTCTAACTCTCACAGACATTTTGGAGATAGTTCACATGCCCCCTTTAACTTTCTAATAAAATTGTCAACTCTCTTCCTAGTGTCCTCTATCCTCTTATGAAGCCTCTCCTCTGCATCAATGATTATATGAAGAATATCCTCACTCTTTTGCTCGTTGAAGTAGATAGCTTCTCTACACTTTAGGCAACAATCCACTCCATCCTCTGCTCCAATATGATAAGTATCGAAACACGGAATGATATTGATTGAGTTTACCTCTTCAATCTCTGATCCTCGATAATCACTGAAGCTCATTGATTGATCCTCACTTGAATGGATGGTTCCTCTAGAATGGAGGGATTTCTTGATAGTCTATCCTGGGCATCCCTTCCATCCTCCGAGATCTTCTAACCTTCATCCCCCTTGGTTGAATTGAAAGCTTGGCCATGTGCTTTGAGATCTCACGTTTTTCGGCTGATCCACACACCCTTGCCTCTTCATCTTCATCATCGAATATTACCTGTGAAAAGTTGCAGCGAGTACCCCAGGAAACAAGGCTAGTCGACCGACTTGGCCTTTCTTGGTCAGCCGACCAGGGCCCCTCCTGCGGCGCCTCGGCTTCCCTCTTCACGAGTTGCATCTCCATCGCTTCGGAACTTGTCGTGGCTAGGTTTGGATGTGTTTTGAGTTAGATGTCTCGGTTCTATGGCTTGCCTATGGTTTTATACTCTGGAGATTGTCGAGATTTGGAATAAAATACTAATTCCGATCCGAACTCTACCATAAAATTACTTGGAATACAACGCGGATCTTGCCAGCAAAATTTGAAAGCGAACCGCCTCAAAAAGTCCCGGGGTCGGCCGACTTACCCCTAGGAGTCGGCCGACCAGAGCCTCTCCTTGCGCGAAAGGTTCCCAAGTTTTGTCGGTATGCCTAATTCCTAATTTAAAATAAACATGAAACTAAATTTTTAGAAAAACCTAAACTAAACGTGACTATTTACATACAAAGATACGAAAGCTAAGGAAAACTAGAGATTATGGCCATAGTAATGAATCCTTACTTCCTTGAATTCATATGTATCAATATAATTAACTTCAAATTTATCCCCTTTAAGGAAAACCTTAAGTCTTTGACCATTTACCATAAACTTGTTTCCTTCTAGATCCATAATAGTAACTGCTCCAGTAGGTGATACATCATGTACTGTATAAGGTCCATCCCATTTACTTTGTAATTTTCCTTTTCCAAATAATTTAAATCTTGAATTAAAAAGAAGAACCTTATCACCTTCCTTAAATTCCTTATAGATAGTAGCATTATGATAGGCTTGCAATCTTGCCTCATCAAGGGTACTAAGTTGAAACCTTCTTTTGACTAAAGCAGCTTCTAAATCCAAATTTAATTCCTTAATTGCCCAATAAGCCTTATGCTCCATCTCTACTGGCAAATGACGGGTTTTTCCATAAACTAACTGATAAGGCGTCATCCCAATAGGTGCTTTAAACGCAGTCCTATATGTCCAAAGAGCGTCACTAAGTTTATTCAACCAATTTTTACCTCCTTTAATTACCGTCTTTTTAAGAATTTCTTTTAATTGTTTATTCGATGTCTCGGCTTGGCCATTTGTTTGCAGGTGATAGGCTGTGAAAACTCTATGTTCAATCCCCATCTTCTCTAAATAATTAGTAAACTCTTTACCAACAAAATGCGATCCTCCATCTGAAATGATGACTCGATGTAACACCTTAAATTTTATTTTATGAATTTAAAATAGTTAAAATATTTTTTCTCAATTTATTAAGGATTTTCGTGTTTATAATGAGCATTCAAATGACCTTTATAAAATAAATTTTAAAACAAATAAAAAATTTAGGACAACATGTTGTTGCATTCATGCCGTTGCATTGGTTTTATGTTGAGTGGTTGCCTAAGGATTTGAGTTCAAATTTTATTTGAATTCATAGCAGGTTTAAATCTTAAAAATAAACGAGTTTTGAAAAGTTTTTAAAAGACCAGGGCCGGAAATCCCGTCCTGTGTTTCCCTCCTTTCTTTTGCTTCAACGGCCAACCAAAGTTGGAATCGACCCACCTCTCATTCTTCTCTACCTTCACCCCTTCTCTTTGTCGTGTAGCCCACCATTGTTCTCCCTTTGTCATACAGGTCCCGCTCGTCACGCTTCTCCTTTTCTCGCGTGTCAAGCTTCTCTTCCCCTCGCCATCCATCTCGCTGACCATCTCATCACTCCATGCTAGGATAGCATGTTTTGAGTGTGAAATCCCATCCTAATATCTTTGTTCATCGTCAGGTTGTTCCATAGAACTTTATGGATTTATCCGGAGGCTTTTTCCATTTTTCTTAGAGCAAATTCCATTTATTGGAGGCTCTTCTGAATCTTTTCATGAGCTCTAAATACTTTATTTGAGTTCATTGGGTGCCAAAACATATCTAGGAATTTTTCTAGAATTTTTGGAGCCATCGGAGTATTTTTTGGGACACGAACATTAATTCTAGATGTTCTGGAATTATTTTAATACCCGAAATTAAATATTTCGAAAATCAGTCCAAATCCAACTCGGCCCAAACCCGTGCATATATATTCATTGGAATCCTCTCGTCGTCCTCTCTCCAGAACCGGTATCCGTTTTTCAATCCCGCAACCCTAACTTCGTAGATCTGAAAAGAAAGTTTCGAGTTGCCTCCAACTCCGGCCAACGTTCGGCGGTGATTTTGTCCCCGTCCGTACATCACCGGTGAAATCCGAAGGCATCACCGTGTTCCTCTCGTTGAGCTCTTCATTGGCATAGTCTCCGTTTCGCGAGGATACCTCCGGTTCTCCGTGGATCTGAGTTTCTTCTCTAACTCGAGTGAAAACCATAACTTCGGTGAGCTCTTCTTTTCTCTCTCCGGCCGTTCCTCGGTTCCCGTACCCACCTTGCGTACCTCCCGCGCCCCGAAGGCACCGCCCCGCCTGAGCCCCACACGCCTCCGCTGTTGCCATCGGCCGGCGCCCCTGCCTAGTCCCGCCGGGCCCCATCTCCCACCATGCCGAGCGCACAGAGCAGATCGAACAGAGCGAGCCTCTTTTCCCATCGCCACGTTTCACCTCCTGAGTGGCTGCCTCCGCTGTTCCGCGTTCTGGCCACCATACGGGATCCAGATCTGGCCGCACCAGATCGGAATGGATCTTCTGCAGCCACAACCATGCAGTCCACCGTGTGGTACCTGATCCAACCAATCACGTAGCGCCACATCACCGCTGCCGCCATATTTTTGCAAAACAGCCCCTACAGTTTTCACAAATTGACCTGCAGTCCGCACCTTTAGTAGCAGGCCCCTATTTTAATGTTTTGAGCCCTAGTTTTTGAAAAGTATTTACAAGTAAGCCCCTGCTACCTTGTTTTCGTCATATCTTCTCTGTTTTAAATCCGTTTTCAGTAGTTCTCGTGCCCACGAGTTCGTGGCGATGCGTAGAAAATTTTTATAGACCTTTTATATTATGTTTTTCATGTATGATGTACTGTTTCTTAGATTTTATATGCGTTGCTTGGATGTATTGTTGCGTAAGTTCGACGTGAAGGTCCCAAAAATCGGTCCAAGCTATAGACAAGAGTTGGTGATCAAGTTTTTCAAGTGCAAGCTGTTGATTTGAGCATATTCATATTGGTTTTCTCTGAGTAAATAATATCTATATACTTAGGAATAAAGGCAAGTATTCTTTGACCTATGTCCTATTTATTTTAATCACATGATCTAGAGCCTAAATTTGCATGCTCCTATTAAGGATGACTAGCTTGATATTCCTTTACATGTCTATTAACCTAGGAGGGCTGTGATGTTGTAAATTAATTGCTACCGCTCAACTTACTTTACTCATGTTGTTAATCTTGACTAATTAAATGATGAATTTGATGATAAAAGTATGGTTTTGGCAACATGGGGATTTGAGCATATTTTGTGGGTTTGCTCGAGCGACCACTCAGGAAAACAATACAACCCTAAGGATCGGTTCGCCGAGCGACCACTCAGAAAAACAGTACAACCACAGGACTCACATGGGCACTGGACTTGATTGATTAATTAGATGAACTAGAGTTTTGGCTTACTTTCCTGAAACATGGCATATGAGGGGTCTGGGGGATATGGGACTTTGCCCTTTGCCAATGTGATGCAGTTTGTTGTTAGTCACCCTTTGGAACGGAACTTTCGTATCTTTAGTTGACTGGAGTAGCATGTAACGAGTGGGCCACAACTCTAGGAATTCTTTGTAAAGGTCTCGTAATGAAACCCTGCCAATTTATCTAAGGCAATGAATATATGGGGTCTGATCCACCCTTAGGCATATGGGAATCATGACTTGTGGGTAAAGACGTGCAACCTCTCGAGAGTGTTTAAAACTGATATATCAGTCATGCCCACAGTTAAGAGCGGCCTGGACCCTCACAGATTAGAGTTTTCAAAGAAAATGACTCATGACATTGATGGTAAAGATGGGATGACAATGAGATGATGATGGTATGATGATAGTTTATTTTCGGATACTTTATTGTATTTATGTTATTCCAATTATGGGATGGGTTATGCTAATTCATTGTTAGTAAATAAAATTTGACCAACTAAAAGCAACCGCTATGCCTGTCCACTATAAAGCTAGTCCACTTTGTCCTAAATGGAATACTTGCAGAGTACGATATGTACTTACCCTTGCTATCCCAAAACAATATAGCTCTGCTCTATCCAAGTTGATGATGCTTTGAAGACGAAGTGGATCCAGAAGTTTACAACGTGTTTAGGCGTACGTGCCCCCAGTCAACCTTCCTGTGAAGATGGAGTTCCACTATGAGAAAGAAGTTCCGCTATACTCTGATATATTGACCTTTGTGTCAAATGTAAGTTTTATATGCTTATATGATGCACTGTCTATTGGTATTCACTAATGAAGTCAGCTGTATGTGTGAAAAATAGATCCTGGGCACACATATGGTGTCATCTGGTTTTGTTTCTAAAACCGGGTGTGACAGAAGTGGTATCAGAGCTGTGTTGACTGTAGGACGCAAGCCTTGTTTGCACGGTTCGCTTTCTGACACTCAGTTGCTACAGAAATCTTCACTTCCGCTATTCTTGCTATCAAACTGATATTCTTTGTGCAATTTCTACACCTGTGATCACCCGTTATCCTTGCTTTCCCTGCCGTTGAATTTCCATCCTTGAACAATTCGAACGTCTTCAGTCTTTTGATTTTGTCGCTTCCCTGCTATCAAAACTCTATCCATGGCCAATCCCTACACCTTTGATCTCATCATATTTCTTTGGTTGATCTTCTTATCTATTCATACATGTCAATAATAAGTCTTTGGTTCTCTATATCAACTCCCTGACTCTCTATATTTACTCCTTGACTCTCTACACTATATTATCTCATATACAATCGCTATTTTTATAAAACTTGTTTACCTCCATCACTCTTCTACGATATTCAAATAGAAGGTGTTTCTCTCATCTTACCTTTGACTGCTTTCTCTCCTTTTCAAACTAAGTTTTGTCTTCTCTCTATCTTTTGCTTTGTTCATATCGGTCCTTATATATCTCACCTTACCTTACCCTACGACGGCCTTTTGAAAGATAGAGGCATGTTTAAGAAAGTCCACCATATAGTAAAAGAGAACGAATAGTAACGAGTTTGTATGCTTGTTATTGTGCTCCATGTTTGATTTGGTTCTTTGTATGAGTGTGGGTATGTTGTGTGACTTTGGTACACAATGACATCTATAAGTTTACATAACAACAAGAGACTTAGATAAGTTGGGTTTTCTCGCTCCTTTCCTTGCCTCCCATCTATGCTTACCTTTTCTTTCTATGCCTTCCTATACCCACTTGAATGCCAGTCTCCAGAATGGTTCATAAAGACAATACCCCCAGGGTGACGAGTGCAGCCCAGCTCCAGTTTCTTCGATTCAATTATCAATACAACAGCTCATGGCTCCACAAATTCAAGTTTTGCAAAGTGCATCATGTCTCCAACCAGTTCTTTTAGCACATGCTATGGCATGCTTGGATGGTCGCAATGATGTTAGCAGCGTCAACCCAATATCCTCAACCACACCAAGAAATCTAACTATTTATCTAGAGAAGCTAGTGGAGACACATACTTTGCTACTACGACAAGTGTCTCAACTCCCAACCTTGAGTCGGCAAATGTTAGGAAGTCAAAGAAGTTCTCACAAGGAAGCAACACATGTACAACTAGATGAAGTAGCAAGAGGTGCACAACCACAACAAGCAGTCAAATGTCACTATTGTGAATTATACGGAGTCCCAGACCGCATGAACCATGCAAATGAAGATGAAACCACTACCACAAAAAAAATCAGATGTTGTTTTTCTAGAACAAAAAAAAGAAAGATATCTCTTCCCAGGAACAGTTGTTCGAAGATTCTCTTTTACGAGATGCCCTATTAGTAGATGACTTAGAATGAACACCATGAAGACCAATATTCCAAGTATCCTAAAAAGGTTTGGTTGGGGAAAAGATTTACCTCCCGACTTTTTCGATGGATGGATTAACACTTCCAACGAATTTCAGCAACAAAGGCGTAGAAGCTCCAAGAAGAAAGTGAATGAGTAAATGTAGATGATAGCACAACCCTCCAAGCACCAGTTAGATGACATTCCTCATACTTGCCCTAGTTTTCAGAAGGATTGCCCATCAGGTCATGATAAGCTATAGAGAGTCAGTCCCCGTTTCAACTTCTTAGTACAGAGTGGGCAGCTAATGTCGGAACTAGTCATAAGGTATCCTCAACTAAGAATAGTCTACAGAAGAACATGCAAAACAATTTAGATCAAGACCAGCCGCCATTGCAGCAAGTGCACAATGATCGCCAAACTCATTCCCAAGGAGGTAAGAAGCAAAAAAAAAAAAAAATTGTCCATGGATGCATTAACCACATAGGGGCAAGCACAATTCAAAATGATGATTATAGTCTTGCTTAGCACACTTTTTGTCAATTCAACTCCCGTCTTGGTGTTACTTGACCCTCGTGCAAATCATTCCTTCATTACCAACCAATTCATATTGAAGCATGGCATATTTAAGTGCCCAATGGAGGAGAAAATGGTCATCAGCTCACCAAAATAAGAACTAACATCTGTTTATCTGTGTCCAAGAGTTCAAGTTCATCTGTGTCCTCTCAAGTCCAGATGAGTGGAGTAGAGTTTCGTGTTAAGCTCATAATGGTGGAATCAATGGGAATTGATGTAATCCTTGGAGGAAACTGGTTACGAAGTAGAGATGGAGTGATCTATCCTGATCAGAGATTAGTGTCTTTAAGGGCTCCCATAGGAGAGATGATCGAATTTGAGCTGCCCTTACACCAAGCGCAGGATGGGGACAACCCACTAGCAGATGTGATGACCGAAAGAGCGACCTAGAGGGGGGTGTATAGGTCGACACCTAAAAACCTATGACCCCAAAAAAACCCTCTCTTCTCACCCGTGTAGGATCATGTAGCTAGGACAAGCTACTAACCCTAAGACACATCGAGAAAAGGTCTACGGAAGCACTACACAGCACTCGCTCAGACGCCGAGAGAAAACGATGCAAAACAAGCCTAAAACCGCCGGGAGCAGCAGCCACCGGACAGCCCGATGCCTAAGCGTCGGACAGTCCGATGCCGCCCACCGGACGGAAAAGACTGAGGGTTTGACCCTTGAGTCCTACCCACCGGACAGTCCGGTGCACCACCGGACAGTCTGACACCAAGCCGTCGGACAGTCCGGTGCCACACACCGGATGGAAAAGGCTGAGGGTTTGACCCTCTAGCAGCACCGCCGGACAGTCCGGTGGCTCACCGCCGTACAGTCCGGTGGCTGCTAAAAGCCTGAGAGGCCGAGCCTCGCAGACTCTGCCCGGGCTAACCCTAGGCCACCGAACAGTTCGGTGCTTACCCACCGGACAGTCCGGTGGTATGAAACAGGGCAGCCCGAGGAGAGAAAACAGCTCGAGAATCCTCAAAATCGATCCAAATCTCGGTCAAATGGACTCCAAACTTCACCAAACTTTGCAAGGACTTTGTCTAATCCATGGAGATGCATTTTTCAACAGATCAAGCCCTAGGCTTAAGTTTTTCTCCACGGATTTGACTTGTCCCCGAAGTGAAGTCCACTTGCCAAGAACGAAAGAGGAGGGGCTGCTCGTGAATTCAAAGATTGGGCAACACAACCACAATCAAAACCACATCCTAGTAGTCCAAAACACCGACAATAGAAAGATCTTGCTCTTGCCCAAAGCCAAACACACCAAAAGGCAAAGAAACGAAGATCAAAAGCCAATCAAGAGAGGGGGAAGAAAGAACACACAAGGTGCTACACGAAATCCGTCAATTGATAGCCTCAAAGAGGTCTTAGATCTAGATTACAAGATGAATCACATTCACCAAGCAGCCACCCTCATCCTACCCACTTGTTGTGGAGGCTAGATCACTCAAACCTCACTAGACCTTGATGCTCTTGCTTGGAGACCTAAAACCTAGGGTTCTCTAAACCCTAAGCACAACTCAACCAGCCAAGAGAGGGAGATTGGACAGCCATCTCCCTTATTTATACTACAAGACCCATTCTAAGCTGTTTTGCAAACAGCCCCCTAAGATACAGACGCAATTACACTAAAATGCCTATAGAGGCCTCAAAAGACACAGGAAACTCAGATGAACGGCCACGATGGAGTTCTTGATCTTCTTCGGCTCGAAGTAATCTCCGATGTCATCCACGTGGTCAGTAGCTCATCCCTTTGGATAACTACCGGTTTTGGGATACCGGCAACCAACCCCTGGTTTTGACGGTGGAACCAGGAAACGATCTTGGGCCCCGGTTTTGACGCTCGAACCGAGAAACGATTGTTGAGCCTCCACTTGAGTGATTTTACGGTTCACGACACCGTCCCGTACCCAATGTCACACTTGTGGGCCGAGCCTAACTTGGGCCTCCACCAAGCCACCTGCCAGTCCACTCGGCAGGGCTTTTGTCACGCCAAGTCCACTCTGGCGCCGCCTCTCAGTCCACTCGAGAGGGCTTCTCCTCCAGGTCACACTTAGGAGTGCTCGCTCGTCCTTCAGCAAGTCTTCGGTGTTGACAAGCGCTCATCACAGCTAGGACGAAAGACCAGACTCGGTACACTTGAGTCCCTCAATCTTCCCCTTGATGAGTGCCTTTCCAACACCCTCACCAACCACATGAAATCATAGACAAAGAAAACAAAAGCGTATCAAAGAACAACAGAAAAAAGAAAAACAAAGAAAATCCACTCAAGTGCCCAAAAACCAAAGAAAGGCATAAACGGGAGCACAAGTAGTGAACAAAAGCAAAACCAAAAGATCGGCCCCCTAAGACAAGGGAAACAGCTCAACGCAGCCAATCAACAAAGCATGACCCCTCAAGAAAGTGGCAAGGCTCAACACAATCATGCTAGAAGCAAAGGACCAGCTCCTCCAGAAAGAGGCAAAGGCTCGACACAGCTAGCCAAAAGAGCATGCTAAGACTCCAACTCCCCCTGTATTACAGCCCATCTCACAATGCAACTCTCCCCCTGGGGTGGTGCTCCCCCTCCTAGGACAATGCAGCTCTCCCCCTGAAACTCTGATCCCCTTGTACAAGGTCTCTCCCCCTTGTCCAAGGTTGGTGAAATCTCTCCCCCTTGTTGACAATGCACACATCAAGGTATCTCTCACCCAAAACATGAAGTGCAAATGTCACAAGTGAACAAAATGAGCTCATTCTGGGATAAAAAGCTAGTAGATACAAGTTCTAGCATACAGAGCATGTGAGGGCTACGGGGCATGCAACAAGCTCAAATGAACCTATCTTACACCGGTTAGGAGCAAAGCATGTGGTTCAGGTTTGGTTAAAAGAAAGCATCACCACAAGAATAGCATGTAGCAAGATAGGCATGAACACAAAATGCTAGCAAAGCATACAAGGTGAGCTAATCCTATCCAAAGCATACATACACATAGCCAAAAGCAATTTGAGACTTGAACTTATGAATTTGATACTAATTAAATTTCAGCAAGTTCCACTTAGATGCCAGGGGTTATTTGCTTGTCAAACCACTTCTTACCAACCAATGCCAAGCCTAGGCCTAGAAAGACCATCAGGAGTTTAAAACAAGGTTTTAGTTATTCACAGCCATGGCCAAGTTCACATCAATGTGCAAAGATGAGCATCTCGTGCCAAGTCAGTGTGACAAAGCAAACCCACCTGAATCTTTTCATTTCACCTTAAAAAGATACCAATTACTTAACATTTTAATTCAGATTTTTAGATTTAGGCAAGGTATCATAAATGCTTAGGCAAACAACTTGCAAAGGTAGACAACTAGCACAACCAAGCATGGAAAGATAGCATAAGCATTCAACATTCCTGCACATGCTAGGTAGCCAAGTCTAGTGGTGATCATGTTCTAAATTTTTCAGGAAAACAAAATGACTTAGCTCACAAATAGCATTCAATAGATCCAAAAGAGCTCAAGCCATCCATGATCAAGCAAGCAATGTACAATCTAGCACAAGTAAATACTAATTACTCATACCAAAAGAGCTCAAGTGCTAGTGTATACTACAAATGTACATGATGCAATGCATGAATATGACACAAGATGCATAAAGAAGCAAAAGAAAAGCAAAAAGCAAAGAAAAACCAAAGGAAAACCTAAAAGCTACCAAAACTCCCCATGACTAAAAGGGAAAGCAAAAACCTAACTCCCCTCTCAATCTAGCAAAGGTCTCTAAATCTAGGGGTTTGGTTAGGATATCATCCACTTGGTTTTCACTTGCCACTTTCACTATATCTATCATGCCCTTTTCATAGTTATCTCTCAAGAAGTGATATCTCACATCTATGTTCTTAGTCCTAGAGTGAAGAACTGGGTTCTTAGCAACACTAATGGCACTGGAACTATCACACAAGATGGGAATCCTTCCATAGGTAAGGCCATAGTCTCTCAGGGTAGCAAGCATCCATAGGATCTGGAAGTGGCTACACTAGACTACTTACGAGAAGACCAGGAGACTAGAGAAGTACCCAAAAACTGACAAGTACCAGAAGTAGACTTGCGGTCTATCCGGCACCCAGCATGATCCGAATCCGAAAAGCCAAGGAGGGAAAGAGAAGAATCCGCAGAGTACCAAAGACCGAACTCTGGGGTGAACTTGATGTACCTCAAGATCCGCTTGACAGCGGTGCGGTGTGACTCCCTCGGGGACGCCTTAAAACGATCACACAGGCCTACAGCGAACTGTATATCTAGCCTCATAGCAGTCAAGTATAGCAGCGACCCGATCATCCCTCGGTACACCTTTTGATCAACCTCCTTGCCATCTTCATCAGCGTCCAAAGCAGTAGACGTACTCATCGGAGTCATCTGAGGCGAAGCATCTGCCATCTCAAACTTCCGAAGTAAGTCCCTCGTGTACTTGCTCTGGTGGACGAAGGTATCCTGTGGAGTCTGCCTGATCTGGAGCCCAAGGAAGAACTGAAGTTCCCCCATCATGCTCATCTTGAACTCCCTGCTCATCTGCTTAGAAAACTTGCTACACAAAGCATGAGAAGAGCCACCAAAGAGGATATCATCCACGTAAATCTGAACAATCAAAAGATCTTTGCCATGCTTGAGTAAAAACAGAATCTTGTCTACACTCCCCATCTGGAAACCCTGGTCAACTAGAAATTTCCTAAGTCTCTCATACCAAGCCCGGGGAGCTTGCTTCAGGCCATACAAAGCCTTCTGCAACTTGAACACTCGGTTAGAAAATTTGGGATGCTCAAAGCCTGGGGGTTGCCTCACATAGACATCTTCCTCTATAAACCCATTTAGGAAGGCACTCTTCACATCCATCTGAAACAGCTTGAACCCTTTCGAAGCTGCAAAGGCTAAAATAATGCGAATGGCTTCTAATCTGGCTGGGCAAAGGTCTCCTCATAGTGTATCCCCTCTTTTTGGCAAAACCTTATGCAACAAGTCTTGCCTTGTTTCTCACCACAACTCCATCCTCTCCCTGTTTGTTTTTGAAAACCCATTTGGTTCCTATAGGATTGCAGTGTGGTGGAGGCTCAACTAAAACCCAAACTTGGTTTCTCTCAAAATTTTCTAATTCCTCATGCATGGCATTGACCCAGTTTGCATCAGATAAAGCATGTCCAACATCATGAGGCTCAAACGAAGCAACAAAAGCAGAATGTACAAAGTGAGCAACAGAAGTAGACCTGGATCTAGTAACTCTCTCATTCAGGCCACCAATGATGTTCCTTGAAGGGTGATCCCGCTGGACCATCCGAGACGGCTGTGGCTCGGTGGTCCCCTCTCCAACGTCCTCAGCGGGCCTTGTTGTATGTATAGGTGGATCGAGTGGTGGTTGCTCCCATGTAGTCGAAGGAGAAGGTACTGGAGCTCCCTCGTCGTCCTCTAAAAGTAAAGCAGCAGGTTCTGGAGCTCAAGCCGGCGCAGTATCACCAGAAACACCAACATCTTCCTCATCATCCTCAAAGATGATAGTACCTATCTCATCATCACCTGCAAGCTCAAAGCTAGGGGTTGTGCAAGGCATAGTTTCATCAAAAGTAACTTCACAAGTCTCTACAATCCTGCCGGAGTCCAAGAGCCAAACACGGTATGCACGCGAGTGCGTGGCATAACCAAGATAAACTCCATCAGAACTGCGAGGTTCAAACTTGTCCAAATTCCCCTACTTGAGCACAAAGCACCTGCAGTCGAACACCCGCAGGTGGCTCACTTTGGGCTGCCACCCAAATCGTAGTTCATACGATGTCTTGTTAAGGACAGCTCGTAGGAAAATACGATTTGACACATAGCACGCGGTGTTGATTGCCTCGGCCCAAAACTTCCTAGGAGTCCTATGCTCATCGAGCATCGTCCTGGCCATTTCAACTAGGGTCCGATTCTTACGCTCAACCACCCTGTTCTGCTGGGGAACATATGGAGACGAAAACTGGTGTTCAAGACCTTGGCTATGGCAAAAGGTTTTGAAACGGTCATTCTTGAATTCTGAGCCATTGTCACTGCGTAAAGCTCTCATGGCATGTCCTGCGTTTCTCAACCTCAAAACCAAGTCATGAACAAACTCAAAAGCCTCATCCTTACTCTCCATAAAATGCACCCAAGACCAACGAGAAAAGTCATCCACGATTACAAGAACGTACCACTTCCCACCAATAGACCGCACCTGAGGAGGTCTCACAGTATCCATGTGGAGCAACTCCCTAGGACGAGCAGTCATCACCTGATTAACAGGTGTGTGAGAAGCGGCCACCATCTTCCCGTGGTGACAGGGATGGCACACAAGATCACGCTCACTCTTCAATTTGGGCAATCCTCGGATTAGATCAAGTGAGCTAAGCTTTGCAAGCAAATCAAAGCTCAAATGACCAAGCCTCCTATGCCACTTCTATAAATCAGAGGAGGGACCGGCCACCAAACACCGAGAAGGACCAGAGGAGCTCGAGAAGTCAACACGAAAAATCTTCCCAAAAGGCAAAACAGGACAAACCAAAGACTCTTGAGCATCCAAAACACGAGAATAGCCCTTCTTAAAGCGCACCTCATATCTTTCCTCGAGAAGTTGCGAAACAGACAGAAGGTTGTAACCAAGGTTACCAACCAAAGCAACATCCCTCAAGATAAAACTCTCAGAAACAGGAACAGCACCAACACCCTTTACCTTACCTGTACCTTTATCCCCAAAAATGATGTGCTCACTGGAGCTCACTGGGGTGAGACTGGAGAACCATCTGTGATTACCGGTCATGTGGCGCGAACAACCGGAATCCATTAGCCATATGTTCTCTAGGCCTCCGTCCTGCATCAATAGCGGTTCATGGGGTGAGCATATGGTCGGACACTGGGGTTAGTCCGAGCCATCTGCTCAAAAGAAGGGTTAGCAAAATCACAATCAAACATCCCTTGTCTCCAATCTCGCGGAGCCTGAAACTGCCTATCACCACGTCTATCAAAGCGTGGTCTCTCAAAACCTCGGTCAGGTGAACCGTAGCCGTACTGCTCACGACCCGGTGCCCTGCCGGCAAAACGTCCACCACCACATGGAGCACCATGAGGAAAGTGGTCTCCTCTACCTCCACCTACACGACGTGGCCAGCGGTCTCGCCTATCCTCACGCCGAATCTCAACAGCAGGCCTACCACCCTGGTAGTACCTGTCCTCGTTCCTCATCTCAGCCTCACGCCTCTCAGCCCTCAATCTGCGGTAGCAAAACTCCACAAGGTGACCCTCCCTATGGCAGTAGTCACACACGTACCTCTTGGGTGGAGCACCCTTTGGTTGGTTTTGGTTCTTGGGCTGGCTCTTTGGCTCTGGAGTGGGCTTAGGAGGAACATTCCTCTTAGCACCTTGCTTGGAGCTCTCAGGAGGTATCTTAGGTGGCTTCCTCTTAGGCAAAGTGTCAAGTGGGTTCCTCACAAAGTTAGGCTTGGGAGTCCACACCTGTTTCTTAGGTGGCTCCCTTGGCTTGTCAGTCCACACACCCTACTTAGGATTGTCAGACTGAAAGTTGGGCTTGTTGTGGGTCAAAGGGAACTTCTCACTCAAAGGGATCCCACACAAGTCACCAATCTTCCCATACAACTGATCAAAATCAGCTTGGGTGTAGTGGTAGCCAACCCCCAACTTGTCACTCAACTTAAAAGAGGAAATGATCATGCCAAGCTGAGGCTCCCTAGCAGAAATCCAACTGAGAATGGTTCTAACATAGGTGTTCTCATCCTCCAACTAAACCTTCTCCATGACTAAAGCATCAAGCAAATCTCCAAGATCCTTACACTTGGAACAATCAATACTAGTAGGGCTAGCAGTCTTTTCAGACTTCCTCAAAGCAGCCCTAACTTCCTCCAGCTCCTTCCTAAGTGTAGGACAAGCATCACACTTGGCAAGCAAAGTCGGCCTAGCCTTCAACTCCTCTAGCGCTGCAATAGTAGAATGAAGCAAATCTACATTAGTAGCATGCTTAGCACGGAGATTAGCAATTTCAACAGCTAGAACCTGACAATCAGTGCACTCAATCTCATCAGCAACAGCATAGGCTTCCTTAGCAACAGACAGATCATTCAAAGCACAATCAAGTTTAGACTTGAAAGTCTCAAGCTCGGCCTCTAGAGTAGCAACCCTAGCATTTGCAGCTCTAAGATCCTTAGCTGCTACTCTAAGCAAGCGATCCTGGTTTTTCAAAGCAACAAACATAGCATCCTCATCATTTTCATCATCGCTCACCTTGGGGTCTGTGGAGGAGCTGTTGCGGATACCAGAGTCGGTGGAGCCGGCTTGATCACCCTTGATCGCCATGGTACAGTAGCCCATCTCGTCACCAAAGAAGCAGAGTCCAGCGTGCCCGACGATCTTCTTCTCACCATCATTGTCGCTGTCGGAGTCGGAGTCACTGGAAGTGCTGTCGCAGTCACTCAAGCTGGCTAGGAAAGCACGGTCACGCTCTTGCACGTGCTTCTGGTACTGCTTCACGAGCTCCCTCTTGCTGAAGTACGGCCGCTTCTTCTTGTCGCCCTTGTACTTGCCCTTCTTCTTGTTGGAGGTGTACTCGCCCTTGTACTTGTGATCCTTGCCGATGGAGTACTTCTCCTGAGCTCTCCTCTGGGGGCAGTCGGCGATGAAGTGGTCCGTCTTCCCACACTCGTAGTACTGGAGCTTGTCACCTCTTCTGCGGCTCATGCTGTTGGAGTAGAGACACTGGAACTTGTTGGACAGTAGGCACAGCTTCTCATCATCAAGTGCCTCCAGTTCCTCCTCCATAGCTGAAATTAGGGACAAAGCATAGCCAACAAAAGGGTTAGCATTAGTAGCACTGCCACTACTAGGGCCAGACATCAGAGCTAGGCACTTTGGAGTTGGTTCGCTCATTTTGGACTGCGCCTGAGCGTCAACCTCCGAAGCCTTCAACTTGCTATACAGCTCGTCTGTGGTGAGAGTCTCATAGCCACTTGACTCGACTATAGACTCCTTCATTTGCCAAATACTACGATCCAAGGCAAAGAGCAGCTTGCAAGCCTACTCATGGTCGTCGTACGGCAAAGCCCCATTTCTTGCATTAGCACGAATCTTGTTAGCAATCGATTGAAACCGACTGAACAAGTCGTCAATGCTCTCACCAGGTTGCTGGGAGAAGTTCTCGTATTCTCACTTGTACGTCTCATACATCCAGGCCTTGACCTGACTTGTCCCCTCATGGACGTTTGCAAGGGTAGTCCAGATCTCATGAGCCGTCCTAAGATGACTCACTCTATTGAACTCAGAGCGGCTCAGGGCTGTCAAGAGGAAATTCCTAGCCTTGTTGTTCGCTTCATGTTCCCACTGCTGCAGCTGAGTAACACGCACCTCAAGCACCTCAAAATCAGCACGCTGACAAATATCCCAGACGGACGAATGTTGGTTCTGGAGTAATGCCGAGATGCGGATCTTCCAATATGAGTAATCGGAGCCATCGAACCCTGGAATCTTGCCAACAGACTGATCCATGGTCGTCCTTGATGGATCTAGAATCGGTTAAGGTATAGAAGACCCTAACTTAGCTCTGATACCAATTGAGGACCGAAAGAGCGACCTAGAGAGGGAGGGTGAATAGGTCGACACCTAAAAACCTATGACCCCAAAAACCCTCTCTTCTCACCCATGTAGGATCACATAGCTAGGACAAGCTACTAACCCTAAGACACGTCGAGGAAAGCACTACGGAAGCACTACACAGCACTCGCTCAGACGCCGAGAGAAAACGACGCAAAACGAGCCTAAAACCGCCAGGAGCAGGAGCCACTGGACAGTCCGATGCCAACGCACCGGATAGTCCGACGGTACCACCGAACAGTCCGATGCCTAAGCGTCGGACAGTGCAGTGCCGCCCACCAGACGAAAAAGACTGAGGGTTTGACCCTCGAGTCCTACCCACCGAACAGTCCGGTGCACCACCGGACAGTCCGACACCAAGCCGTCGGACAGTCCGGTGCCACCCACCGGACGGAAAAGGCTGAGGGTTTGACCCTCGAGCAGCACCGCCGGACAGTCCGGTGGCTCACCTCAAAGATTGGGCAACACAACCACAATCAAAACAACATCCTAGCAGTCCAAAACACCGGCAATAGAAAGATCTTGCCCTTGCCCAAAGCCAAACACACCAAAAGGCAATGAAACGAAGATCAAAAGCCAATCAAGAGAGGGAAGGAAGAACACACAAGGTGCTACACGAAATCCATCAATTGATAGCCTCAAAGAGGTATTAGATCCAGATTACAAGATGAATCACGTTCACCAAGTAGCCACCCTCATCCTACCCACTTTTTGTGGAGGCTAGATCACTCAAACCTCACTAGACCTTGATGCTCTTGCTTGGAGACCTAAAACCTAGGGTTATCTAAACCCTAAGCACAACTCAACCAGCCAAGAGAGGGAGATTGGACAGCCATCTCCCTTATTTATACTACAAGACCCATTCTAGGCTGTTTTGCAAACAGCCCCCTAAGATATAGACGCAATTACAGTAAAATGCCTGTAGTGGCCTGAAAAGACGCAGGAAACTCAGATGAACGGCCACGATGGAGTCCTTGATCTTCTTCTTCGGCTCGAAGTAATCTCCCGATGTCATCCACATGGTCAGTAGCTCATCCCTTTGGATAACTACTGGTTTTGGGATACCGGCAACCAGCCCCTGGTTTTGACGGTGGAACCAGGAAACGATCTTGGGCCTCGGTTTTGACGCTCGAATCGGGAAATGATTGTTGGGCCTCCACTTGAGTGATTTTACGGCTCACGACACCGTCCCGTAGCCAATGTCACACTTGTGGGCTGAGCCTAACTTGGGCCTCTGAGAGCCAATGGACCGGCCTCATTGCTCTCCTGGTGTGATGAGTGATTGTCAACGAGCTCAAGCCCTCCGATGGACTGGAGGCCCTCCGATGGACTGGAGGTAGATGATGAAGACCTCGATGGACTGAGGCAAAAGCCCTCCAATGGACTGGAGGCAATGCTCGGCGTCGGTCGGCCATGGAAGCTCGGTACACGGAGGGGCGGATCGGCAACGGTGGTGTAAGCCCTCCAATGGACCGTGAGGCAACTCTGATGGACTGGAGAAGCCGGGTGCCACCGTGGTGCTCCAACCCGAGTGCATGGCGCGAAGGCGTGCGAGGGAGGCTTTGGCGGCTTCGGCTCAAAACCACCACCCAAGCTACCCAAGGCTTGGTGAGTTGGGCCACGACTCGCCAAGATAGAGAAAATGGGCCAAGTCCGGCCCAGACGGAGATTTCCTAAAGTTTTCCGGTTTCTGACTTCAAAACCGGGGGTGCAAAGGTGGATTGGACTACTGGCCACGTGGAGGACATCTGAAGATTGCGTGGAAGCTAAGAAGATCAAGTCTTCATCGTGGTCGTCCGTCCCCGATATTTCGGGTTCTTTTCTGTTTTAGCCCTTCCGGGCGTTTCTAGTGTTAGGGATCTATGTGTAAAAATGCCAAAACTGAACAGGTGTATAAATAGCCTAAGAGCTGGTCATTAGAAGTAGTCTTGGCAGCTAGGTTTTCATTTCCTTAGGGTAATTTTCGTCCTCAAGCTTTGAGCTCCAAGTTTAGGAGGGTTAGGGTGAGATCGAGCCTCCAAATCAAGAGGGAAGGTGAGGGTGGTTGCTTGGGATGAAATCCTTCGTTGTAATCTGACCTAAGACCTCTTTTGAGGCTCATAATCGAAGTGGTTTCATGCAGCAACTTTGCGTGCTTCTCCTCCCTTTGTTCTCTTTGGTTTTTGGCTTCAATCCTTGGCCTTTTGGATGTTTGTTTTGGCTAAGGTTGAATCCTTTGTTTTCCTTATGCTTTGGACTTGCAAGGACGTAGAGATTATGTCTTAGAATATCTCAATCCCAAAGGATTGCCACGAGCAAGTTGTTCTTGAGTTTTTCCCTTCTTGTCCAAATATTCACCTCTTCACGAGATCTGAACTTTCCGCTAATCCCGTGATCTTTTTCCATAGATCTTTTGAAAATAGCTTTGGAATGGTGCTAGGATAGTCTATGCCAATTTTCGTGATGTTTGGAGAAGATTTGGTCAAGTTTCGGATTGCTTTTGCGTGAGGTTTCCTGCTGTCCAGTTTTCTTGTTGATTCTGTCCACTTTCAAGTCTTGTTTGGTTTAGGGGTCAAACCTTCGAATTTTGGGCTGAAATTTTGTGGTGCTCTTTACCAGTGAATCATAAAGCTCCCATAAAAATTTCAGATCATTTGGAGGTGTTTTGACCTGGTTTTGGTATTTTTCTTTTTGGGTTAGTCTGTCAGTTTTTAACCACTGGACAGTCCGATGGTTAACCACCAGACGGTCCGGTGGCTCTAGGAATTTTGTTCCTTGTCCAATTCAGCTGAAAATTTTTGGAGTTGTTCCTTGGCCCCTTATTAACCTCCAATAAAATTTTCGTAATTTTTGGAGTTGGTTTGATAGGGTTTTGATTCGACTCTTTTTGGAGTGTCAGGCTGTAAGCATCGGACAGTCCGGTGGTTAACCACCGGACAGTCCGGTAGTCAAAACTTGCTCCAATTGGCCTGAAATTTTCTAGAGTTGTTCCCTATTGTCTTGTGAAGGTGTGGTAATTTTTGGGGGATTTTTTGGAGCTTCTCTTAAGGGGTTTTGAGATTTATCTTTGCAGCCCTGTCAGTCTGAAAATCTGCAGTTCTCCGGAGTTGGTTCCTTTTGCGCTCTTTTCTTAGCCGTTTGAGCGTGTGCTTCCGCTTGGTGCTTGGTACATATCTGTTCAGTGGACGGTACCAAGCACGTGTTGTGAGCTACGTATCCTCTCAGTGGACGGTATCTAGTTTCGTTGTGGGCGTTGTTTCCGTTTTGCACTGCGGTGGGGGTTTGAGTTTGAGTTTTCAAGTGCTCCTATTCACCCCCCCTCTAGTCGCACGTCTCGGTCCTACAGCCTCTACCCAAGCCACCTGCCAGTCCACTCGGCAGGGCTTTTGTCACGCCAAGTCCACTCTGGCGCCGCCTCTCAGTCCACTCGAGGGGGTTTCTCCTCCAGGTCACACTTAGGAGGTGCTCACTTGTCCTTCAGCAAGTCTTCGGTGTTGACAAGCTCTCATCACAGCCAGGACGAAAGACCAGACTCGGTACACTTGAGTCCCTCAAGATGTAGTTGTAGAGAACTCAGATCTCACCAAGAATGTCGCTATCAAGTCCTAGTCCAACCCTTAACCTGGAATGTCAGTCAAACATCAAGATCAAAGCAGTCAAATGTAGTAAGACGTTATTGAAGGACAAGTTAGTCGTGCATAGAGCACTCACGATGTTGAGTGATGCAAAAAAAATGTTAGTTTCTTTCTTTCTTTAGAAGCTTGTAATCATGATTGGACCAATTTATGAACGGTAATAATTGATGGTGCTTGTTTAATAAAAGTTATAAAAGTAGCAAAGCTCTTTTTAAGGGGGGTAGCCACAATGGGAACCTTAGAAAAGTGAACAAGTTGTTTCAGGTCAAACCGAAGAGTCACCTTGGGAAAGTTAGTGGTTGGTTTGGCTGAAGGTAGAAGAAATCTCAACACCTCTTTGTTCTCATTGCTAGAGTTGTTCAAAGTATTGGAGACAAGATACAGAATAATAACCCCAATAGTGATGACACAAGTGATGCAACCAATAAGGTCCTAACCGCAACAGCTACGACTAAATCAAAGGAGGTGAACAAGTCTGAACAGTATCTTATGCAAGGATTGAAGAGCAACAAGAGGAATAGAAGACAATTGGGCTACAAAATTAAGAGACCTAAGCATTAGGCAGAAGCACAGAGCTCCAGAGGAGATTAAGCAAGAGAACCAAGTCAAGCTTATGTTTTCGGTGCTCAAATACTCCCTCAACCTCAGCTAACTAATGGTCAAATGACGCTAACTCGCCACGGTATTAGAGCAAGAAAGCATGTTACTACTGCAAGGAAGAAGGACATCTTATCCGCAAATGACCAAGGAAGCGGCTACACCGGCGTAAGAAGAAAGCTAAATAAAACATCTATACCATCAGTAAACCGCCCCTGTTCTTTCTTGCTAGCCAACCCAAATCTCAGGACGAGATTTCTTTAAGGGGGTAGATTTGTAACACCCTAAATTTTATTTTATGAATTTAAAATAGTTAAAATATTTTTTTTTCTCAATTTATTAAGGATTTTCGTGTTTAGAATGAGCATTCAAATGGCCTTTATAAAATAAATTTTAACACAAATAAAAAGAATTTAGGACAACATGTTGTTGCATTCATGCCGTTGCATTGGTTTTATGTTGAGTGGTTGCCTAAGGATTCGAGTTCAAATTTTATTTGAATTCATAGCGGATTTAAATCTTAAAAATAAACGAGTTTTGAAAAGTTTTTAAAAGAAAAGGGCCGGAAATCCCGTCCTGTGTTTCTCTCCTCTCTTTTGCTTCAACAGCCAACCAAAGTTGGAATCGACCCACCTCTCATTCTTCTCTACCTTCACCCCTTCTCTTTGTCGTGTAGTCCATCCTCGTTCTCCTTTTGTCGTACAGGTCCCGCTCGTCACGCTTCTCCTTTTCTCGTGTGTCAAGCTTCTCTTCCCCTCGCCATCCATCTCACTGACCATCTCATCACTCCATGCTAGGATAGCATGTTTTGAGTGTGAAATCCTATCCTAATATCTTTGTTCATCGTCAGGTTGTTCCGTGGAATTTTATGGATTTATCCGGAGGCTTTTTCCATTTTTTCTAGAGCAAAATCCATTTATTGGAGGCTCTTTTGAATCTTTTCATGAGCTCTAAATATTTTATTTGAGTTCATTGGGTGCCAAAACATATCTAGGATTTTTTTTAGAATTTTTGGAGCAATCGGAGTATTTTTCGGGACACGAACATTAATTCTAGATGTTTTGGAATTATTTTAGTACCCGAAATTAAATATTTCGAAAATTAGTCTAAATCCAACTCGGCCTAAACCCATGCATATATATATTCATCGGAATCTTCTCGTCGTCCTCTCTCCAGAACCGGTATCCGTTTTTCAATCCCGCAGCCCTAACTCCGTAGATCTGAAAAGAAAGTTTCAAGTTGCCTCCAACTCCGGCCAACGTTCGGCGGTCATTTTGTCCCTGTCCGTAGATCACCGGTGAAATCTGAAGGCACCACCGTATTCCTCTCGTCGAGCTCTTCATCGGCATAGTCTCCGTTTCGTGAGGACACCTCCGGTTCTCCGTGGATCTGAGTTTCTTCTCCAACTCCGGTGGAAACCATAACTTCGGTGAGCTCTTCTTTTCTTTCTCCGGCCGTTCCTCGGTTCCCATACCCACCCTGTGCACCTCCCGCGCCCCGAAGGCACCGCCCCGCCTGGGCCCTACACGCCTCCGCTGTTGCCGTCGACCGGCGCCCCTGCCTAGTCTCGCCGGGCCCCATCTCCCACCATGCCGAGCGCACAGAGCAGATCGAATGGAGCGAGCCTGCCTGCCTGTTCTTTTCCCATCGCCACGTGTCTCCTCCTGAGTGGCCGCCTCCGCTGTTCCGCGTTCTGGCCACCATACGGGATCCAGATCTGGCCACACCAGATCCGAACGGATCTTCTGCAGCCACAACCATGCAGTCCACCGTGTGGTACCTGATCCAACCAATCACGTAGCGCCACAGTCCCCTGCAGTTTTCACAAATTGAGCCACAGTCTGCACCTTTAGTAGCAGGCCCTGTTTTAATCTTTTGAGCCCTAGTTTTTGAAAAGTATTTACAAGTAAGCCCCTGCTACTTTGTTTTCGTCATATCTTCTCTGTTTTAAATCCGTTTTCAGTAGTTCTCGCGCCAACGAGTTCATGGCGATGCGTAGAAAATTTTTATAAACCTTTTATATTCTGTTTTTCATGTATGATGTACTGTTTCTTAGATTTTATATGCGTTGCTTGCATGTATTGTTGCGTAAGTTCGACGTGAAGGTCCCAAAAATCGGTCCAAGCTGTAGACAAGAGTTGGTGATCAAGTTTTTCAAGTGCAAGCTGTTGATTTGAGCATATTCATATTGGTTTTCTCTGAGCAAATAATATCTATATACTTGGGAATAAAGGCAAGTATTTTTGACCTATGTCCTATTTATTTTAATCACATGATTTAGAGCCTAAATTTGCATGCTCCTATTAAGGATGACTAGCTTGATATTCTTTTACATGTCTGTTAACCTGGGAGGGCTGTGATGTTGTAAATTAATTGCTAACGCTCAACTTACTTTACTCATGTTGTTAATCTTGACTAATTAAATGATGAATTTGATGATAAAAGTATGGTTTTGGCAACATGGGGATTTGAGCATGTTTTGTGGGTTTGCTCGAGCGACCACCCAGAAAAATAGTACAACCCTAAGGATCGGTTCGCCGAGCGACCACCCAAGAAAATAGTACAACCACTGGATTCACATGGGCACTGGACTTGACTCATTAATTAGATGAACTAGAGTTTTGGCTTACTTTCCTGAAACATGGCGTATGAGGGATCTGGGGGATATGGAACTTTGCCCTTTGCCAATGTGGTGCAGTTTGTTGTTAGTCACCCTTTGGAACGGAACTCTCATATCTTTAATTGACTGGAGTAACCTGTAACGAATGGGCCATAACTCTAGGAATTCTTTGTAAAGGTCTCGTAATGAAACCCCACCGATTTATCTAAGGTAATGAATATATGGGGTCTGATCCACCCTTAGGCATGTGGGAATCATGACTTATGGGTAAAGATGTGCAACCTCTCGAGAGTGTTTAAAACTGATATATCTGCCGTGCTCACGGTTTAGAGCGGCCTGGACCCTCACAGATTAGAGTTTTCAAAGAAAATGACTCATGGCATTGATGGTAAAGATGTGATGACAATGAGGTGATGATGGTTTATTTTCGGATACTTTATTGTATTTATGTTATTCCAATTATGGAATGGGTTATGCTAATTCATTGTTAGTAAATAAAAGTTGACCAACTAAAAGCAACCGCTATGACTGTTCACTATAAAGCCAGTCCACTTTGTCTTAAATGGAATACTTGTTAAGTACGACATGTACTTACCCTTGCTGTCCCAAAACAATATAGCTTTGCTCTATCCAAGTTGATGATGCTTTGAAGACAAAGTGGATCCAGAAGTTTACAACGTGTTTAGGCATACGTGCCCCCAGTCAACCTTCCTGTGAAGATGGAGTTCCGCTACGAGAAAAAAGTTCCGCTATACTGTGATATATTGATCTTTGTGTCAAATGTAAGTTTTATATGCTTATATTATGCACTGTCTGTTGGTATTCACTAATGAAGTCGGCTGTATATGTGGAAAATAGATCCTGGGCACACATATGGGGTCATCTGGTTTTTTTTTCTAAAACCGGATATGACACTCAAGGGACTCCATATCTTGAAAAGATATTATTTCTAATCATCTCTGTAGACTCCTGTGTAGTCGCCTTTTTACATGGTAAAGCTTCTACCCACTTTGAGATATAATCCACAGTCACCAGAATGTATTCATATCCATGTGAATTTTCAAATGGACCCATGAAATCCATTCCCCAAACATCAAACAAATCAATTTGTAGGTTATAAGTGAGAGGCATTGAATTTCTAGATGTAACATTTCTAGTCCTCTGACATTCATGACAACAAGCAACAAATTTTCTTGCATCTTCATGCATTCCTGGCCAATAAAACCCACTCCCCCATATCTTAGCTTAGGTTCTGAAATGTCCATGATATCCTCCATATTCTGCAGCGTGGCACTTCCTAAGAATTTTTTCTCTCTGTTCTGCAAGCACACATCTTCTAAAGACTCCATCAGATCTAAATCTATATAGGTAAGGGGTGTTTCAGTAGAATTTCTTAGCTTCAGCTAGAACTTTTCTTTTGGAATTATAGTAGAGATGAGTTAACGGCTCTTTCTTTATGGCTCTTATAACATCTGTCATCCAAGATTCTTTATCTAAAACGGCATAAAGGGTATCGTCTCTAAACGCGTCTTCAATAGGTGGTCCACCCTTAGCATGGTTCATTCTAGATAAATGATCTGCCACTACATTCTCAACTCCCTTCTTGTCTCTAATGTCTACATTGAATCCTTATAACATTAAAATCCATCTAATTAAACGAGGCTTAGCGTCTTTTTAGTAAAAAGGTATTTGATAGCAGTATGATCGGTATAAACTATAACATTTGAATTAACTATATAAGATCTAAATTTCTCAAAGGCAAAAACTACTGTTAATAACTCCTTCTCCGTAGTAGTGTAATTTACTTGAGCTTCATTAAAAACCTTGCTGGCATAATAAATAGCATGTACTTTTTCATCCTTTCTTTGACCCAGCACAGCTCCTACTGCATAATCGTTTGCATCACACATGATCTCAAAAGGTAGATTTTAGTCAGGTGGTTGAATGATAGGTGCACTAATAAGTAACTCTTTAATTTTTCTAAAAGCGACCTCACATTCTTCAGTAAACTCGAAAGGAACGTTCTTTTGAAGTAAGTAAGTGGTTAAGCTATTTTAGAAAAATCTTTAATAAATATAGAAAAATATTTAATAAATCTCTTATAGAATCCAGCATGTCCAAGAAAGTTTAATTTTTCTACTGTTTCTATTTTGGCTTTATCTACTTCAATTCCCTTCTCGAAAATGTTGTGTTCCAACACAAGCCCTCTTCTAACCATGAAATGGCACTTCTTCCAGCTTAGCACTAAGTCGACCTCTACACATCTCTTTAGCACTTTTCTAGATTCCTTAAACAGTGGTCAAAACTTGTACCATGAACTGAGAAATCGTCTATAGAAACTTCCATGATATCTTCAATGAAATCTAAGAAAATAGCCATCATACATCTTTGGAAAGAAGCAGGCGCATTACAAAGTCCAAAGGGCATTCTTCTATAGGCAAATGTTCCATAAGGACAAGGTAGTTTTATGCTGATCATCTAGGTAAATAGGGATTTGAAAGAATCCAGAATATCCATCTAAATAGCAAAAATGGGTATTCTTAGCAAATCTCTCTAACATCGCATCTATAAAGCGTAAAGGAAAGTGATTTTTTTAGTGGCTTTATTAAGCTTCCGGTAATCTATGCACATTCTCCAGCCTGTCACTGTTCTTTGTGGGATTAATTCATTTTTATTATTTTTAATTATGGTTAAACCTCCTTTTTTAGGTACATAATGAACTGGGCTTACCCACTCACTAGTTGGTACTGGATATATAATTCCGGCATTTAAAAGTTTGATAACTTCCTTTTTAACTACAGACCTCATTTCGTTACTCAATCTCTTTTTGGTTGTCAACTACTGGAATTCGATGAGTACAAAACGCGGGGCTGATTCCTTTTAGATCTGCTAGAGAATAGCCAATAGCCTTCTTATGTTTCCTTAACACTTCCAGCAGCCTCTCTACTTCCTCTGGACTTAGCTCATTACTGATGATTACTGGGTAGGTTTTGTGTTTTCCTAAAATTCGTATCTAAGTCCATCAGGTAGCGGTTTTAACTCTACATCTGGCGCCTCCTGTTGATTAAGGTCACCTAGTGGCTCTACTGGGAAGTCTCGGGTTTCTTCTATATTCTGTTCTAATTCATTAGTGGCATTAGTTGCTTCTTCAGAGAAAAACCCTTCGTCTTCTCCCACTAATACTAGATTTAAAGTTTCTCTAAAAGCATTAACATACTTAATACTCTCTATCTCCTCTATATCGGGAGTGAGATTAATAGGCACTTTAGATGCCGGTAAAAAATCAAAGTCATATTTTAATCCATTAATATTTAAATTGTCTTTTCCTTTTTCATTATTAACTACGGCATCAACCAACTTAAGAAAAGGTCTACCAAAAATTAATTTAATATCTTTATCATAGACATTAATGACATAGAAATCAGTTGGTATAATTTTTCCAACAAAGTCAACTTCAACATTTTCAATTAAGCCTACAGGTTTAATCACTTCATTACTAGCAAGTTTAATCCTATGATCGGTAGAAATTAAACATGGTTTATTACATAACTTAGAATAAACTTCATAGCTCATTGTACTTACCTAGGCTTCCATAGCGCAGTGTATGTTGTTGAAGCCTTCTTTGTTGATGGAACATGAAATTCCAGCTGGTGATTTCTCGGCTGGTAGTTGAACGATAACCTCCTCAGTAAGTGATGACTCCGGCTTGATCCCGATCACTTGCTTCACTTCAGAGACAAAGTCACTATCCAGCTCTTCTTCTTGGAATAATTTTTGCAGCACCTCCCTTGTATCTTGACTATCATCACTCTTCCTTAGTGGTACTTCTGGTGGGAACAGCTCTTCCTCTTCCACTAAGTCTTGTGTCGGAAGTGGTCCTACACACTTGAGTGTATCTCCAAACTCCACTGGCACAACTCATCTTCTCAAATTCTGTCCAAGGCTTTGCACTAGCAAAACTTCTATAATCACTTTTGGTCTCTTCTGAGGTGCAAAACTTCCATAATCCTCCTCGTCAGAGGCAGAAGACACTGTAATCTTTTTGACAGGTGGTTGGTCTTCAAAGATAGCAGATGTGGGCGCCATGTGGACTTTTGGCTTCTTCACTCCATCGTCCTTCCTTTTTCTGTTGTACTTGCAAGCTATGCAGATATCAGATAAAATCTTGTTAGCTTCTCTCCATGTCCTGCTCAACAGTGATCCTCCGGCAGTAATATTCACTTTCTCAAAGGCTTCTGGCGTCAGACCATAGTAGAAAGTATGAATATACACAGCTGGTGTTACTCCAAGTAGTGGTCCTTGTGTTAGCATCCCGTCGAGGCTCTCTCAGGCTTCGTCGATGTCTTCATCCTGTCTTTGCTCGAAGTTAAAAACCTGCTTCCTCAACTTGTACACTTTTAGTGATGAGAAAAATCTTGCGAAAAATTTCTGTTAAAAAATTTCCTAATCTCCTTTAGCTTCAATTGAGGCAGCTTGATACCACTTATTGGCTTTATCCACGAGGGTAAATGGAAAGAGATTCCACTTGACCCACTCTACTGGAACTCCTTCTTGATAGAAAGTGTGGCATACTTGCTTGAGCTTCTCCAGTGCTTGTACGGATTCTCGTCGTCTTCTCCACTGAATGGATCTGCGGCAGCAATCCTGATGATTCCTGGCTTCAGCTCGTATGATCCTGACTTCGGCTTCTTGTTGGATTCTTGAAACTTGAGGTCTATAGCTTTTGGAGTTAAACACTTCCCAAGCGTCAAAAGCTCCAATTCTTCAAGCTTTGAAGTCATATCTAAAACTAATTACAAAAACAAAAACACGAAACGAAAAATCTATGACAGCAAAGTTGCTGGGTTAGATTAACTAAAATTAAACTAAGGATAAGAACGAAATTAAATAAAACTAAGTAACTAGAATTTAAACGTAAAATAACGATTATTATACTATCAAAAGTAAAAACTATAAACAAACTAACTAAAACAAAATTAAACACACAAAAAGCAAATAAACTAACTATCAGAACTAGTAGCAATATAGTTAATAAAAGATTTATAATAACTTAAACGATAATTAGGATTCCCCGGTAATGGCGCCAGAAAAGCTTGTTGACGCCACTTAAGAACGTCAAACTTTATACTGCAAGCATACAGTATCGTAGTAGCTTTTTTCCAGGATGAGTATCTTGAGTTTGTCAATCCAGGGATAATTATGTTTAAGATACTATCTATCTAATATTAGTTGAATTACTAACTAATTCTAATATATCTAAACAAGCTTAAACAAGGGATAAAAACTATTCTAGATAAGCTATAATCCATACTCTAATAAGACTATTGCATAAAATGGTAGAACAAGGTTTAGGCTATAAATGTGAGAACGATAGGTTTGACATGGCAAAAGTATCCACAAGAGATATGAGACAAACAACCATCATACTAAGAACCACATTGAAACTAGATCTAAACATTAAGCAAAGAATAAACATAATCATGAATGTCAAGGATCTACAAAGAATAAACATAATCATGAATGTCAAGGATCTACTCGAACCTTTCCCCGGGCACTACTGTCACTAGTAACCAGGTAATCGACGAACTAGTAAACCCCAACCATCTCTAAGCATGAGTAGATTCAATCAACTAGCTAGATAAAAAGATCTACTACAAGAACATGAAGAACTTCTATACATCGGCCGACTAGACATGTTGGAATTAAACATTGCAAAGGTATGGATCATAAATCATCTATAAACAACAAACTAGGTCTAAAAGACAATCTTTATTGATCGAATATCAAGGTTTCATCAAAGTATGGAAGGAAGTAAAAGGAATTACTCGAGATACATCGTAAACTCTAAAGCATAGTCGTCGGGATGAACTCGACGAAGAACATGTCGAAAGATGAACTCGAGACCTCCTCGGAAGGGCCTAGGTCGGCCGACCAGACCCCCTTCTGCCTCCTCTTGCTTCCTCCTTCCGCCGAGATGAGCTTCTCGCCGAGTTGAACACTTCTAGCCCCCGACCTTTGCCGAGTTTAGCACATGTGTGCAAAAAATACATACATACCCCTAATAACGGTGCCCCTCTCCCTCTCCTTCGTCCCATCGGCCGCCGCTCCCTCCCCTTCCGCCCGTCGGCCGCCGCTCCCTGCCCGCACCTAGCCTGATCTCATCGACGCCATCAAGACGCAGGTCGAGGCTGTCTGCCCCGCCACCGTCTCCTGCTCCGGCCTGGCCGCCCTTGTTGCCGCCTTCGCCGCCAAGGGCCTCACGTCGTAGGACCTCGCCGCGCTCTCGGGCGCGCACACCGTCGGCATGGCCCGCCGACTTCGACTTCGACGCACGGATCCGGCCGGGCGACGCACGGATCCGGCCCGCCAGCGTCCAGCCCCATCTCTCTGTCCTTGCGCTTCCTCCATCGACGGCGAGGAGCTGGAGGGGCAGCGGAGGAAGGAGGCCGCGACGACAATGTGGCTGCAGAGGGAAAAGAAGGCTGCGATGGTGGCGTGGCTGCGGGGGGAAGAAGGAGGCCGCGACGGCGGTGCGGCTGCGGGGGAGAAGGAGACCGCGATGGCGTTGCGGCTGCGGGTGGAAGAAGACCATCGCGGCGGCGCTCATGGCGTGGCACTTGCGGCTCCCCAGCGCGGCATGTGCCGGTGCGGAGGAGGAGCCGCCGGCACGGAGGAGGCCGGCAGTGACGCGTCGGGAGGCGCCGCCGGCGAGGCGTGGGGAGGTGCCGGCGAGGCGCGGGGAGGAACGGGGAAGGAGGGAGACAGAGGTGAGAGAGAAGGGGTGGAGAGAGAGTGTGTGTGGGTAGGGAGGGGTAAGGGGTGGAAAGTGGTCCAAGGGACCACTTTTAGCTGGTTTTAGCTCTTCTTCTCCAGCTAATGAGATAATGGGAGATAAAGTTTATCTAGGCACTTTTAGCTGCCCTGTTTGAATACCCAAGTAGCTAAAAGTAGCTAAATGTGGTGAGCTAAACTTTAGCAAGGGATATCCAAACAGGCCCTTACAATGAATAATGCGGTGGACTAACTCCCTCTCCCCTTGAGAGGCTCTATATTTATACCCCGGAGGGATCCCTATACATGGAATCTATTAGGTCGGTTCTAAGAGTCCTAAAACGCTTAAAACACCTATTTCCATGTATATACAAGTTTTCAAAAGAGTCCCAGATGTTCGTGCCTTTCCTTGCTTGTAGATGAAGCTTCCACCCTTGTCCTTTCCGATTGGACTTTTTCATATTCTGCAGCTTTTGGTATTTCTACCATAACTTCCTCATCCGTAGTCCAAATAAGGCAAATTCAAACTCTAAATTGTATAGCTCGAAGAGATCTACAACTTTGGTATTCAAACTTTCTTCATTTGACATCGTTAAGGTCTCCGAATTGGGCCCACAAGCTGCTGCTGTCATGAATTTCGAGAAGATTTTAGGATTTAGTCCTTCAAGCAAACTTTATCTTCCAAGATTTCTTTTCTTTTGGGCTTCTTCCTCAAGTGGGCTTCAATTAGTATTTATTTTAGAGCCCGCTTCATAGCATAAATCCTTTCTTGGAGAAATTCTCAAATATCTTCAATTATTCCCTATTTTCCTGCAAAAATGAATATTGCACAAAAACAAAGAGCATTCTCGAAAACGGGGTTATTTGTTAGTAAAACAAGACTAAATGATAAGATTAACTCTCGAAAAGATATAAAATCATATAAAAATAGAGCAAAAGTTTAGTACTTAACGAGTGTCAACAATATCTCTACACTTAGAGAAGAATCTTTCCTCTAGTAATGAACAATTAGGTCATGCTAAATCTTTGCTTGATGTCTTGCATATTGGTCATGATGATGCTAGAGAACTGAAACGACCCGGATTCTGCGATGCCGAAATCCAAGCCTTTACTCATTGCGATAGTCCCAGGATACACATAAGCTATCGCAATTCATGTGTTTCAATCGGTATCACATCCACAGCTTCGAATAACATTACATTTATACATTAATGGCCTAAGCCGGTACAAGTCCAACAGGACTGAATCAAGCAGAAATCGTAATCTAGCAGCGGAAAGTAGGTCTTCGGGTCCATCTCCACAGGCGTCCTTGAGTGAAGCACAGTGATCCTCAGTCGTTCCGTCCTTCATGGGATATATCGTCGTCCAGCTTATCACCGTCCGTCGAAGAAGTGGTCGTCATCCGGCTTGTCTCAGTCCATCGCATGATTAGTCAACTTCCGCCTCATCTCCAAAACCCACGTCACTAGGAACGCAGGCCACCCTAAGACACTCCCCTAAGCAGTAGCATAATAATAAAATACAAAGGGCTAGCTCAAGTGGAAGGCTCTAGGCTTCCTATGCAAGCAAGTATATAAATAATATTATCCAGATTATCATATTATTGTTCCATTCGGGAATTCGGTCACACGACCATTTCCCCTTCTCGTCACTCATTCCAACACATACACACCTCACCACCATACACCACTTCTATATCATCCACACTTATCATACTACATCTGCGGCTAAGGTAGCTCCCACCCACCTAAGCCTCAACGGCCACAGCCGGTGTCCAATCACTCGAGAGAGAAGAGAAGAAATCCCATGCTAGATGAAGTGACTCCGCTCTTGGGTCGTCCTTTGACCGGGGATGGCGGCTATACGTATAGATCATACACTCTCGAGAGGATGTTGTATATCTATACCCACACGAGATGGGACGGAGGCAGTAGCGATCTGCCCCGGGCCCACCACACCGATAGATAACCCTCCCTTCCTGGCACCTTTCCTGCTTTTCTGAGCTAGAAACTGTGCGGATACAAACCCACCACACTCTCAGAACTGTGAGCTCGACTGATTCGAGGCCCCACGGGTCGAGTATATCGAGGACGAGATATTACCCCTGGAACCGTCATTGCCCCCTAACACTATCGCCTTATGCCACAGTTCCAGTGCCATTGGTAAAGTCAAGAACCGGGCCTGAGGTCGCGTGGTATGCACGAGTCATAGTCCAAGATACTGTCACCCCTACTCGGTCCTTAATTGGCGAGAGCAAGCCTTCCAAGGGTCGGTTGCCACCCTCAGCGGTGGGCCGCACACCACCACACACCTCACTCCACTCTGAAGAGAGTTCTAGTCTCTCCCATGTTTCCGGTGCCGACTCTCGCCACCCATCTCACACACCATCTCGCTCTCAAATCCACCCACTTCACGCACGCCAAGAGATACCACATCCCACCATCATATCACCCAATCTCACATCATATTCATTTTACTTAGTTACAGTAGTATAATGGTGGTGATGTAGCAAGCAAGGTAATAGTGGCTACATGGAAAAAGGCTCTCTATCTTTAGGTTAACAGCAAGCATAAATAATAAATGTAGCAGTAGCAAGTTGCATGTCTATAGGTTATGAAGCAGAGAAGTGTCTGAATGGTGACCTGGAGTAGAGTCGAAGTAGTCGTACTATTCAGGGTCTTCCGAGATCTTCTCCAGACCTATACGCGAAAGTTTGAATAAATCAAATGCAACACAAACTCCAAATAAGATGCATGAAGTGCCAATATCACTCAAACAATAGTTCTAACATGCACAATTTGATTTTAGAGTAATAACTAAATTAGTTTTATATTTTTCAAAGGTAAGATGAATTTTTTATGAACCTTGTAAGTTTATTTCAGCTCTTATTATTTTCTAGAATTAGATGACAGAAGGGGAAACCAGGTGCAGCCAGGTGCTGGACCTTTGTGATGTGTTTTCTGCTGTGTTACATGGAGGAAGGGTCTCACGAGTGCATGGTGTACAGAAAAACATGATCATGGCCTATGTGCTGGTTATTGGACCATTTGGTGAGCATGCTGGGCAAAGATTTGGTTAGCTAGTGAACTGCTAGCTAAACCTTGGAAAGGATAGGATTTTCCCATTCGTGACTCTAGGTACTCATGTGCCAAAAACCAGGGTCAAGAGGACAGATCAGCTAGGCTGATACGGTTCATAGCTCAACATCACAGCAGCTCGTTTCTGCCTAAATCAAAGCACGAGCAGGTGATCAAGCAGGCAAGGGATTGCATAGGGTGGTCATGCGGCCATAAGTGCTCGATCACAGGTTCACGACGGCGTGGCCACTTTCATGGTGCCGCACAGCTGAGTCTTCATGAAAATAGGGAGGTCACGAGTGCTTGGACGCGCGAGAACGAGCAGAGCACGTCCGCGACAGGTCTGCACGGCGCCCGTGGGCATGGACAAGCGCCCAGTCGTGACAGCGTGGTTTCTGTGCGTGGTTGCGATCAAGCAGACGGGCATGAGCTGGCACTCTGCCGCGGAGTTCTGCACAGGCCTTAACTTGTACTCGCGATGGCATCCACAGCAGCGTCTGGCGGACGGACACTCGCTCGCTGTGACGTGAAACCGAACGCGCGCGAACACGGGTTTAATCCGGCGCGGCGACGGCTCCAAGACAACCCGTGCGAGAACAAGGACTCATCCGCGGCGACGGGATGCACAAGCGCGAACGACATCGATTCGAAGGTCAGCCACGGCAACCAGGCAGCTAGGTGCGGGCTTGCGCGGGCACGGGTGTTCCCGGCCGCGACGGCACTGGCAGCCTGTCAACAACGTGGTCGTGGCGCTCACGGCACGTGGACAGCAACGGGAGCATATGCGACTCGGTTCTAGACTGACCTCCCGACGGCTTCGACTATCGCGACAGCGTGTGCGACACGCACGCACGGCGGCTACGGCTTCAAGACAACTACGATGGCGGCCATCGGCGCGAGTCACGGCTCGAAGACCGGCTCCAGGATGCCGAGGCGGCGACGCACGCGGAACAGAGAGGGCTCCGAGGACGCCCGGTTCGCGGCGAGGGGTTGGCACAGGGGTTTGTGGTGGCTCACCGTGGTTTGCCTGGGGATGAGAAGGCGAACACGTGTTGAGGTAGAGGAAGCAGAGACGGCTGTCGGCGACGTGGTGTCGAGGTACGGCAGCTCCGGCTTGGTGTCGGTGTACGGTGCGATGGCGTCCGTCGGGTTCACGCCATAGCTCGGCGATGCTCTTCTCCAAGCTCGGACGGCGTCGAGTCCTCCATGGCACGAACGGCGACGTCTCCTTCTCGGCCTCCGATTCCTTCCTCTTCTTCTATGACTCCGGCCTCCTCTGCTCTCTTCCTCACTTGTCCCTCAGGGCGGCGGCGGCGGCTCTGGTGAAAAGGGAATAAGCCCCTGGGCTCTAGGGTTTTCGATGGCGGCTCTGCACTACTTATAGCGGTGGCAGCTAGGGGAAGGCACAGGTGAGCTGGTGGATTTGCTCTCATCTTCTTGGCGCGCAAGGCGGCAGGGCGGCGAGCGCACATGCGCGGTCCAGGCCCCGGCCGGCTCCGTTCCGACGCTTCGCTGCATCGTGAGGAAGGGGAAAGAAACACAGGGCTCCTGACCAGTGGGGTCTGCTTGCAGCGAGACAAAGGGCAGAGCCAGGACGGTCAGCTGGCTTGGTCTGGTGGCATCGGCTTGGGCCTGCTCGCTGGCCTTCGCGTGATGGGCCTAGATGGTCCTTGTCCCTTGCGTGGGTTAGACAGGTGCTGTGGGTGAATTGTTGTTCCATTTAATCACTCAGCAACATGCTTATAGAATATATATTCATATTCTTTAGTTGTTGTTAGGTGTTCAAATAAAGTTCTTTTATTGCGTGAAGGTGTGCACATGATCTGGTTATTAGCTTCCTGTTTAATGTGTATGTATATGATTCTTTCATATGGCACACTGCCTATAGTATTATTTGCCTTGGGTTCGATTAATACAAGGTTTACATTCAAATTAGCACACAACGTAAAATCCATGAAGAGCCAAATCACTCATGCCTTGATGAACTAACATTGTTAATGCGGTAAATTATTTATTCTACACTTCACTTAGACGATATTAGCCGTAAGGAAAAAGAAACTATTATTTTAAATTAACATTAGAGTTGATTTACTTATCATTTAGTTCTCTACATAAACAAATTTAAATCTTCCCATTTTATTTAGTTCAAGAATAAGATGTAATGTTTTATTTAGCTTAACATTTTATTTATTTATTTCTGTCTAACATGCAATGCAATTCACACAATGCACTTCATTTAATAAAAATTTTTTGAAAGTTCGCATTTTTACTCTTAATAGCATTCCATAAAAATACGGGATGTTACAAGAACATATTGCTTTGTTACACTCTATTGCTTCAATACCATGTGACTCATGTGAGTCTTTGCATGCTGATTTGAAACAACTAAAATTGGCTCACTCCACATGTGTAGTTTAACTTGAGCATGCTAGGACTAAACTTGCTGAACTCGATTCCATGCCTAGCTTATGCTCTTTTAATGATGTTGCCTGCCAAACTTCATGTGATGCTTTTGTTGATACTTTGCTTGATGATAATTGTTGCATTCATGCATCTTGCACTTCATGCATTGATTTGAAAAATGAAGTGGAGGCTTTAAAGGTTTTGCACGATGATATGAGCCCCAAGGTTGCTACGCACAATGATATGAGTGCCAGTCTTGAGAAAGAGAATGACCTCTTGCGGACCACCTATGCTAGATGCATAGAGGAGCAGATGGATGAACTAAAAAGGGCTCTGTGTGGTTCCTGTGACCGCCTCAAATTTGAAAATGAGGTCTTGGCCGCAAGGTGCAAGACTCTTAGTGCTAAGTCCATTTCTGGCTCACTTCATGTACACTCCGAGGTCGGCATTTCTAAGGTTTCCTCCTTGCCACCGCTGATGGATTCTCATGTTGAGAGTGAGTCTTTGGGCAAGAGCACTTGTGGTGTGGCGAAGGATAGCTCTCCCATAGCTAGTCCTAAGCCTAATGCTTCTTTGAGTGGTGCCCAAGGGAATTCAAGTGGCAAGGGTGTATCTTCCATATTTGGGGCTCAGGTTCCCCTCCCAAGATACAAATGAACATTTTGCAAGAAAGATGGGCATACATTTGATTTCTGCTTCCGTCGTGTCAAACACGAGTGAAGAGTCCGAGCTAAGGGTTCTAGGAAGCCTCGTGGCCTTTCTCATGGCCCAAGTGTTCCTCCTGTGGGCACTAAGGTTCAGGTTGCGTCTTCTAGTGTCAAGGCTTCTCATGTTATGGGGAAGGGTGGTCTTTCAGATAGGCTTGTGTACCATTGCTCCTTTTGTGGGAAGGATGGGCATCAATTGAGCTTTTGTTTTAGGCGTGTCAAACGCATGCAGAGAGCTCGGGCTTCTAGGCCTTTAGGTGTTCATGGTCTTTCTCATGACATGAACTCTGATGAGTCTAGCCCGAAGCCGTGCGCTACAGATAGTGGGGATGGGAAGGGTGCATATGTGAGTTCTTCAAAACCCTTGGGGAGTGGTAGTCTCTTTGGTTGGAGTAGCTCTCGTTTTCAGTCGAGGCATGCTTCTTTGAGCTATGCTTTCAAGGATGCTTTTCAAAAGAATTTGAACCATCATATGCATCATACTAACCCCCAGATTATCTTGAATGCTTCTCGTGATCGTGTGGCCAAGTCTTAGGTTCTCAAGTGCATGCTTGCTAACCCTTCAGGGTCCAAGACTTGTGCTTCTGCTCTATCACTCCTGTAGGTGACGTGGACGTAGGATGGAGAACAGGTGCTGATCGAGACTTGATGGTTCTCCATGGCTGGTAGTTTGCCCATATGGGCTTGTATCCTTTGTACTTTTGAGAGCCTTGCTCCTTGCTCTCTTCTGTATTTTATTTAACTTGTGTTGTTTTCTTTTGTATTTTTTTTTGGTACTTAGCCTTCATGCTTGTATGCTTGTTGGACTAGCCACATACCATGCTAGCTTTCTCTATGCTAATTGTATGCCTCCTTTGCCAGTCTAGTCTTCCTTGCATGCTTGCATGTCATCCTTGTAAATCTTGTGCCATGCTTTCTCAGTTTTGACATGTTATTCACTTGTGATAAGTTTGACTGTTCTTAGCTTGTTCTTCTATTTAGTAGATTTTGTATGCTAGGTTTGTTTCTGTTTTGGTGGGTTAGCCACATGACTTGCTAGCTTGTGTGTTTCTTTCATATAATGTATCTTGCTAGCTTTGTTTGTGTTAGTGGACTAGTCACCTTTTTCGGTTAGCTTGTGATAGCTCATGAACATCATGCCATGTGACATTTCAAGCGGCTTTTAGCTGAGAGCCTTTCAAGTGGTATTGTTCTTGGCATGCTATTCATGTGATATCATTCTTGTGATGCTTGCTCTAGCATTATCTCATGTAGTCTAGCTACCTTGTCTCATGCCTTGGTTACCTTTGTCTTGGGTAGTGTAGACTTGTGCCTAATTCTTTTGCTTGAGTTAGCTTTCCCTTGTGTCTATGAGTTTTGTATATATGTGCTTACTTTGTTTTGTAGGATTCATGCTTTGTGTTTAATCCCACAAGTGGTACTTTCTACAAGTGGCCTCTGTTATGCATGTTTGCCTGCTCTAACCCCCAACTTGAGCCATGGACTTCTTTAGTTCATTGGTTTCTTTTGTTTTTCTTGTTTCTAGCCTTTGTACATCTAGTTGGCTCAATTTGAGGGGGAGCTTCGTCTCTGCTTTATCACCTTGGAGGAGGATGCCTGCACAACTACTTCCACTACTACACGTGTTCCACCTCTACAAGGACCGCTTCCTGTGCATGCACCCCGAAAGGTCCAGCGGGATCGCCTCAAGCTTTTGAGCTTGTCAGGTATATGATGTGGTTCTTGTCTTTCTTTGGGAAGACTTTGGTCTTGGCTTCTTCGATGGCTTTTCTGCATGTTTGGATCATAGCATGCATGACATTCACGTATCATATGTATTTTTACTTACACTAGCACTAGAGCTCATTTGGAATGACTAGCCAGTACTTGCTTGTGCTAGAGTGTACAGTTGCTTGCTTGATCATGGTTGGCTAAGCTCTCTTGAGTCTATTGAATACTAATTGTGAGCTAAGTCCTTTTATTTCCTGAAAATCAAAAACATGGTCACTACTTGACTTGGCTGCCTAGCATGTGTAGGAATGTTGAATGCTATACTATCTTTTCATACCTGGATATGCTAGTTGTATGCCTTTGCTAAATTAATACCTAAGCTTCTATGACACCTTGCTTAAATTGAAATATGAATTAAATGTTTACAAGTGGTGTCTTGTGCTGAAATAAAAAGATCCAGGTGGGTTTGCTTGTCACACTGACTTAGTTCGAGACTGCTTGCCGTTGCATTTTGGCATGAACTTGGACTAGGCTGTGTATGACCAAAACCTTTCTTAAGCTTCTGATGGTTCTTTGAACCTAGGCTTGGCATTGGTTGGTAAGAAGTAGCAAAAGACAAGTAAATAACCCCCTGGCACAATATGAAACTTGCTCATGTAATACAAGTGATTAAATATGAAATATACATGTCTCTGAAATTCTTATGGCTTGTTGTATATGCTTTGGTTGAGAGTAGCACACCTTGTATGTATTGCTAGCATCTTGTTGTTCATGCCTATCTTGCTAGGTGCTATTCATGTTAGTGATGCTTTCTTTTAACAACCCTGAAAAACGTGCTTGATCCTAATCTGTGTAAGGTAGATTCATTTGAGCTTGTTGTATGCTTTCTTGCCCTCACTTGCTTTGTATGCTAGAACTTATGAATACTAGCTTTTCATCCCTTCTGAGCTCTTTCTGGTATACTCTCTGCATCTCATGGCATATTTTGAGGGGTGTTGTCTAGTTCAGGGGGAGTCCTATGAACCTTGATGTGTCCATTGTTAACAAGGGGGAGAAGTATTGGACAAAGGGGGAGGACTGGGGAGAGACTTAGTTGAGGGAGAGCTTTGCATTTGTGAGGATGCATTTCAGGGGGAGTTTGAGCTTTTAGCATGCTTTTTGCATCAGTGTGTTGAGCCTTTGTCTCTTTCTGGAGGGCCGATGCTTTGCCTAAGCATGACTGTGTTGAGCTATGGCTCTTTCTTGAGGGGTCATGCTTTTTGATCAGTTGTGTTGAGCCGTTGCCCATGTCTTTGGGGACCTATTTTTAACGTTTGTGTTTCTCATCCCTCGTGGCCTGTTTTGGTTTTATCTGGCTTTTTGGTCACTTGGGTGAGTGTTTGGGTTTTGCTTCTCAAGCCATTTCTTTGTGTTTGCTTCCAGTCAACTCACTCATCAAGGGGGAGAAAATGTGCAAACCAAGCTCTTGGGGAGAATTTATTCAAACCAAGGATCTTTGGTGACAATTGTGTGCAGCCAAGTTGACATGTACCTTGGTTTGCTTTGTGATGAGCGGTTGACTTTAGCTTTGAAATGGGTTTGAGTGCTATTTGCCTTGAGTTTGCTCTCATCAAGCGGCCTTTTGTTTGTGTTTCATGGCTTTTGGGCGCTTGCTTGAGTTTTAGTTGCTTCCATACCATCTTTTCGACAATGCACTCATCAAGGGGGAGATTGAGAGGTCAAGCTTCATTTGTGTGTTGAGCGTCAAGTGATATGTACCTTGACCTCACTTGTATGTGATGAGAGCATTGTCGGGATGGTAGCAGGGTTTTGCTGTTTAGTCGCTTTTAGTGTTTGTGCTTAATTTGCTTTGGCTATTCAGTGTGCGTGAGTTGGTGTTGTGTTTGTGGTGGTGTGTGTCTGTATCACAGTTCCACGTTGTGTCTCTTGGCTTACGTGTGCAGGTACATGGACGGGCGGCCGTCGATGATAGAGTAAGCCCTCCGATGGACTGGAGATGTTGTGCGGGGCCGTGGTGATCCAACCCTGGCACGTGGAGTGTGAGAGCACGAGCAAAAGCCCTCCGATGGATTGGAGGCCCTCCGATGGACTGGAGGTCACGAATGAGAAAAGTCCCGGATGGACTCGGGCAAAAGCCCTCCGATGGACTGGAGGCAAAGCTCGGCGCCGGTCAGCCATGGGAGTTCGGTACACGGAGGGGCGGAATAGCGACAGCTGTGTAAGACCTCCGATGGACTGTGAGGCAACCCCGATGGACTAGGGAAGCTGGGCGTGATCGTGGTGCTCCAATCCAAGTGCATGGTGCGGAGGCGTGAGAGGGAGGCTTTGGCGGCTTCGGCTTGAAACCGCCACCCAAATCGACCATAGGGTTTGGTGGTTTTCCTCAAAACCATCATTTATTGCCGGTTTGGCAGTTTTTCCCAAAACCGCAGCTATGATGGGCTGTGTGCTCCCTCATGCACACAACTGCTAGACCTCAAGGCGGACATGTGGCACCATCGCGATGCTTGCGTCGATCCGAAGCAAAGTCATCAAGACAGGGTGGCCATTCGATGCGAGGAAGGCTAAGTTGGACGGTTGTGCCCTTCGGGTGCTTTGTGTGTGTGCGCTTCATGTAAGGGCACTTTGGTCAAAAGCCAAAGGCCTATATAAGTAGATATGGGCTGTTGTAGGCAGCCACCTTTCTCCACCTCTTTGACTTGGGTCCTCTCATTTGTTCTTGTGAGAGTTAGGCTAGGGTTAGGGAGAGGAGAGTGGCCCTTGTGCTTGGTCTTATTGCCATCCATGTTTTGGCTGCATGGAGTGGCTTGTAACCAGATCTTCAAGTGAGTAATCAAAGGAAAGATTCATCCTAATCTTGTGCTCTCTTGTGTTCTTGTTTTTCCCCTTTCCTTTCTCTTGGTTTTGGGTGAAAATAATGGCTTTTGGGGCTGTTTTGTGTGCCATGGTCTAGCCCCTTTGTTTTGCTATGATTTAGGGCAGCAAGGAAGTGGTGAATATCTTGGCCAAGTGCCAAATCCGTTGGATCCACGAGCAGCCCCCGGTGACCTTGTTCTTGCCTTGTGGACTTCACTTTGGGGAAAGTTAGATCTGTGGAGAAATCATAGGGCTGCAGCCTTGATATTCTGGGAAAAGCTTCTCCATGGATTAGACAATGTCCCTGCCAAATTTGGTGAAGTTTGGAGTCCATTTGGTAAGTTTTGGATCGTTTTTGTGTGAGGTTTTCTGCTGTCTAGTTTTCCTGCTGGTTCTGTCCCTCTTCAAGTTTTGGTCGGTTCTGTGGTCAAACCTTCGAATTTGGAGCTGCAATTTTGTAGAGCTCTTGCCCTGTGCACCATAAAGTTCCAAGACAAATTTCAGAATTTTTGGGCGTGTTTTGACCTAGTTTTGGTATTTTTCTCTTCGGGTTGGTCTGCAAGTTTTTAAGGACCGGACGGTCCTGTGGTCTTGCACCGGACGGTCCGGTGGCTATTGCATTTTTATTTCTTATCCAATTGTGCTGGAATTTAATGGAGTCGTTCCTTAGCCCCTTATTAACCGTCAGTAAAAATTTCGTAATTTTTGGAGTTGATTTGTTTGGGTTTTAGTTCAAGTCTTTTCGGAGTATTAGTCTGTGAACACCGGAGATGGTCCGGTGCTCAACCACCAGATGGTCCGGTGGTCATAACTTGCTCCAATTTATCTGAATTTTTTTGTAGCTGTTCTTGGTTGTCTCGTGAGGGTGTGGTATTTTTTGCGGAATTTTTGGAGCTCCTCTTGAAGGGTTTTGGCAATTTGCTTTGCAGCCCTGTTCGGCTGAAATCTGCTATCTTCCCGAGCTTGTTCGCTTTGCGTCCTTTTCTTGAGTGGTGTGTGTGCTTCCGTTATGTGCTTGGTACGTATCTGTTCAGTGGACAGTACTAAGCACGCATTGTGAGCTAGATACGTATCCTTTCAGTGGACGGTGTCTAGCTTTGTTGTGGGTGTTGTTTTAATTTGTACTGCGGGAGATTGAGTTTGAGTTTTTAAGTGCTCCTATTCACCTCCCTCTAGTCGCACGTCTCAGTGCTACAAATCTGTTATTGACCTCATTGATATTCAGTAGCGGTCCTGATTGTTTTTGAGCAACGGCATGTACACTCTTCACCGCTTTTTGTATTTTATTCATGAACTCAGAAGATTCAGCCAATGATGCAATCTTAATTTGCCTCTGCTTTGAACCGATCGACTTGACTTGCCCCCAGCATCAATCATATTCACATGAGGGAACGGGTGTTATCTACCTTCATAGGGCTCCTAGCATATCTCAGCCTTCCTTGCTCAATAGCTGCTTGTATCTGCTGCCGCAACACATTGCAGTTGTAAGTAATGTGAGAATCGAGAGTATTATGCCACTTGCAATATTTGTGACCCTTTAATTCTTCTGCTAGAATAATCATGTGGTCTGGTGACAACTCAAGATGCTTCTCTTTGAGTAGAAGATCAAAGATTTGTTCTGTCTTGGCCACATCAAAGTCATATCCCGCTGGTGCTTCCAGACGTTTGAGCCACTGACACGGCAATGGCTGTTTTGGCTTAGTAAATTGCACGAAAGATACCTCGGAATTTCATCAGTCGATTCTTCTTCTTGGAAAAAATTGATGTTCCTTCGTGGCTTCTCTTGATATTGCTCTGCATGAGTGCGCTCATATACTGCCACTTTAGATAATAAATGGCCGATGGAATTAAAATCCGTCAGCCCATATGTGTGGCGGAACCGCTCTGCTTAATCCAGACTAAGCACACCTGCCACCTCTGGCTCGCAGTGCACCTAAGCTAAACTAGATCCGGTAGTCCGTCGAGAGTACTTCGGCTCTCGATAACACCATTCCCAAAGGAACCGACATCAAACACATCCGACTCTCGATGGAGCCACAATAGTTACATCATCACAGGCAGTTGAAATATAAGATGGATAGACTTAGTTTACAAACCATCATGTATGGAATCAATTACAAGTTCAAAATACAGCGGAAGCGATTGAGAAATATATATATATATAGCGGAAGCGTTTTCATAACATCTCGCAGCGGAAACAAACTCAAGTAGTCTTCATTCAGAGATAAACAAGGCGAGTAGCACCGAGCCCACCGGTTCTACCCTCCTTCAAGCGGTTGTCCAGAAGTCATCAGTACCTGTAATCCAAAAGTGGGAGGCAAACCCTGAGTACTAATTACTCAGTAGGACTTAATGGACAGGGCTTACGGCTGATGCAAAGCATGCTTACTAATCATGTGGATCCTTAGCCGTTGATTTTTAAACAAGATCATGTTGACATAAAATAGCAGGATTTGACAGCTGCTATCCATTTACCATGAAGATTCATTTACATCATAAAGTAAATACTTGCATGAAAGTAAAGCATGAGAACCCATCAGTAACTTGCATAATAGTATATCCTACACATCCAAGATATATCCCTCATCTCCACCTATCCCGTCCCAAGATTCACAGCGCCCCCACCTAACCCTTGGGAGTAGCCGTCTCTGGAGCGATATCACGGTACGTCGGGTCAGCCCTCCCTCGGCCTCAAAGCACCTCCCAAGTCTATCGATCCCCTATCAGTGGACGGGCAGCACCATGAATAGTGGGACGGATCATACACATCCAAGCATGTTGTATTTAAAAGCGTGATTAGATAAACAACATGTTAAAGTTATTACTACGTTGCCCGACAGTGATATTTGGCACTCTCACACCTGGTGAGCATCAACGATTCGAATCGATTTTTAATTCCTGGGAATAACTAAAAATGCCAGGGGTATATGCTTACTAGCCATCGCGTTTCCACATATAGTCCCCATCTCCACTTGTCCCATCCTAAGTTCGATTCCAACCCGCCATTCCCTAGGTTTAGCCCCCACAGAGCGATACCACGACGGGTCAGCCCTCCGTGAGAGTGAGCGCCCATAAGTCCGGTAGGACCAAGTCTCTGTTCTTCGGATGGCACAAGTAAGACTTTCACCAGGCCCATGTCTTGGATAAGTACTCTAGCAATGTTATGCCAATCAGCAGACGAACAGCGGACGGGCCTTATGTGACACGGACAGAGCCGGATAACAACAACGCACACCCTAAAAGTAAACTTACGCTCCGCCCGGTCTCCATTTAACATCAGCAATTATAATCATAAATTGCATCATAGTAAGATTTCTGAGATTTGTAAAATCGCCTACACGACGAGTGACAGTGCTCACTCGTGTCTACTCGTACCTAGCATTTCTAGGCATACTCGTCCTACGAACTCTATTCATAGGAGCTAGGGCCAGGGCGGCCAAGATGTCTAATGCAGTTGGTTCCAAACAACTCCTGATGCATATGCCTAATCATTAAGACATAAGTTGTTTGCTGGGTATAGCATGGTCCTGCCTACCTTTGATTATGCTTGTGAAAACCAATAAACTAATCTAAGTTAGTTTGCCGGGTTGTGAGGCTTTGCCCCAGGCAACCCCTTGAAACAGGGATGGATGAAATCAGCGACACCTCGTCTTCTTGCTCTTGGTGCAATTCATTGTTCGGCTTATCGATCAATAGCAGCTCATGTGTTGATCCTTCCTTCACGGAATCTATATGCATGATATAATATGCAAGTGAGTGCAATAGTATGCAAATATATGGATATGGTACAGGTTATATGCATAACATAGTGTAACGAGATGTAAATGTAGTCATGAAAATGCAAATGAAATAAATGCATATTAAGTAGCTTAGGGCGAAATGACTCAATAGTGTAACGAGATGTAAATGTAGTCATGAAAATGCAAATGAAATAAATGCATATAAAGTAGCTTAGGACGAAATGACTCAATTATACTTAGTTCAAATACTTCCCATAATGAGAAAACTTAACCACTTTCCTAAGAAATCATACAACCCATCACTAAGAAATCATACAAACCATCACCGCATGTTATCTCTGAAGTTATCATAAATTTAGTGTCTTATATGTGTACACAGTCCCTATCAAATGTAATGAAAGTGTCTCTCAAAAACACCTCCATTGATAACCCTTGGGATCATAAGATGTACTTGATGGTTATGCACCAAGTAACTTTATATATGCGCCAAACATATTGTCATTGGCAATTAAACATATACACAATGATTAATGGACATGCCACCTTTTTGAATAAAATGCACTCACGAGTTCATGTAATTAGACAACTCAAATTGATCTCAAACTTTTATCACATGCAGAAACATATTACATAATGCTACTGCCAAAATTTCAGCTACAAACAAGTTATAATTAACTTATTAAAATTCCAGCAAGTTACCAGCCCTGTATATTCTCAGTTTATACGATTGAGTTCTGGACTTGAAATTTCTACGGCAAGCATTTCATTGCATAAACATCATATACAAAAATTAGCAAGCACAAAATCCGTAGTTTTATAGGACATCTATTTTCCATATATTTATCTTATGCAAATTAAGATGCACTTATAAACAGTGTTAATAAATTCTCCAAAAATACTTTCTGGACTCCCTATCATACTAGTAGCACACCAGATTTTTCATAGGATTATCTTTGCATTCTAAAGTCACTTTTTCTAATTGTCAAGTCCAGCAAGTATCATTTTCTCAATTTCAAAACAGCAGCTAAAACATGCATGCACAACCTCATATTACACCAGTGAGTTACTCATATTATGTGAAGCACATGAAAAATACTAGAGGTCACATTTGAGCATATTTTATGTAGCCTTCATTTTCCAAGTTAAATAAATGCACAAAACACATGCATAAGGGCAAAACAGTAATTAAACAGCCAATACTAGGGCTACCAAAAATCACACAGTACCTAGATGCTATAACAAAGCTACTGACCAAGTTTCATAATTTTTGGAGTTCATTTGGTCCACTTTTACCATTCATTAACCCTCAACATGCATGCACTAAACCAGAGACAAAGCAGACTTTTCACATATCCACATCATACCTATCATGTAGGTCTACTCAAAAGGAGTCCATAGCCACTGAGTTTGTCCATTTTAGATTTTTCTTTGAATTGTTATGATTTTTCAAATTGCACAGTCTAATATAATTGAAATAAATAGAAAAACCTATAGATCGGGGACTTAAACGAAATTAACCGTAACTCCCGGGAGGCTAGAACGTGAGATTACCCTAACTCAGTGCATAGTACATAACAGAGAAACAAAAAGGGAGGAAGGTCAGGGGGTTTTCTGCAAAACTCCCTTTTTCTTCTTCTACCTCTCGACAGGGAGAGGGCGCGCGCGGCCGACGTCGTTTGCGCGTGCGCCGGCGTGTGTAGGCCTCGGCTTGAGGCCGACGAGGTCGCCGGAGATGCTCCCGTCGACGGGGAGTCTTTCCCCTTTGATCTCGTCGCGTGAGGAGGCTTGTAGACGTGGGGCGGCAGCGATGAACTGGGGAGACAGCGGCGCGACGGAGGTGGCGGCGCGGCTCGATTTCCGGCGACTCATCCTTGAGGAGGGGCCAAGGATGGGCGTGAGAGCTCCACGAGGAGATGGCGCACACGGCAGCGGTGACCTAAAGGCGCGGGAACGGACCTAGGGTGGCTCCCGACGGCGAGGGGTCGGCGGCAACGGTGGCCGGGGTGGTGCGCGCGTGGGAAGGGGCGGAAGAGTCAATGGCGGAGGCCGAGGGCTAGTGGGGACGATGGAGGAGCTCAAGGCGAGCGTGGGACGCGCAGTGGCTCGGAGGGAGAGGGCCGGAGGCGGCGGGCGTGCGAGCTCCAGGAGCTTGCTCCAATGGCAGCTCTGGCAGCTCAGCGTGCTGCGCTCCAGGGAGTGAGGGCGGGTTGGAGAGGAGGCGCGGGGGAGTGAAGGAGGCCGGAACCCCGTCCAGGTGAAGAGGGGCAGGGCGTGGCCTCGGCGCTGGCTCAGCCGGCCGGCGTCGAGCGCGTGGCGCGCGCGGTCAGGGCACGACGTCCACCGGTTGGGGGAAAGGGGAGATGACATTGACGTGGACTGGGTCCATGGACCGGGGAGACCGATAGGTGGGTCCGGGTGAGGATGGAGAGAGAGTGATCCATGGACCGGGTGCACGAAGCAAAAACCAAGTGGGGCCCACAGCTGGCGTCGTTCCCGCCTGGATCCGAAGCCCTGATGGGTGGGGCCCGCGCGTCATTGACACAGGTTTTGGAAAACCCAAGGGAAAAGGAAAAAGCCCAGTTTGACTGGTTGGACCCGTGTTTGAAATCTCAATTTTTGATTGACCTAGAGGCCGAATTTAGGAAAACTCCAATTGGAAGAATTGTTCTAAATTTCGAGCTCTACAGCTTTCTTATAAACTTTCATACATGTTATATTCAAAAATATGGTTTAAATTTGAAATTAATCGGCTGACCCATGTTTGACCAACCAAACCCTTCAGTTTAGAAATTCTAAAACTCTAATCTCATATTCACTCAAAGAGTTTATACCAATGTTGTTCAGAATTTCAAGATCTACAACTTTCTCAATAAAAGCATTGCAAGATTTTGGCTTTAAGATCAAGAAATTGTGGATTTACTTTACAGGTCAAGTTTGGACAGAATTCATATGCTAACAGAAAAAACCCCAAAACTCTATGCAAACCTTCATGCATGTCAAAGCACCAATTACCAAAGTTGTTTATCATTAAATTATCTACAAGTTTGTCAATATGAGTTTTACCCAAATCTAAATATAATCAAAGTTATGGGCACAATCACAGAGACGTATATGCAGAAAACAGGTCTCAACAAGTTCCATTTCAATCAAGTTTGAACTAGGGTTCAAATGCATGCCAATGTATGATACTTCATGATGAATGCTGCAAATATGATGAATGATTATGCACTTGAGATGCTGGAGCATCACAACATGCACCTCTTGTATGATGATGCAATCCATTATACACCATTGTTGACGTGTCTTAGCGTAGCAGATTTTACTCCGCAAGCGCACGGAGATTCGCTGTAGTTTTCTTCACTCAGAGTATTCCGAGTATTGTAAAAATCCACAGGGAAGCAAAGGCGAATAGGTGGAATGAAATGTCGAACTTTCAAGCAGTACTATAACTTAGATAAAACACCAACTATTCTTAAAACGAGGGTAAGATAACAAGGTAGTGTATGGTGGGAAGAGTAAAACAGGGACTAAAGAAGCCAACACCTAGGTAGCTATCGGAGAGGACAAAGATTTATATTTAGATTTAGATTTCCAAACTCTATTCCTTAACCATTGTAGAGGAGTATTCGAGGTTGAACTAAGTTAACCAAACACAAATTAGGATCTTGCGTCGAGCGAAATTCCGGTGCCTCAACTGGTCAAGGGGTAGATAGTAGACCACCGAAGGAGACCCGGCTAACGCCTACGGGCTTACCGAATGACAGGATTGGAATACTGAGACCTCTAGAGCTGTCACCTAGAGAGGCTACCAACCAGAGCTGCATGGGTAGATGGCACGCTATACTAGTGTTCAAGTGAAAGTTCTTCCCTGATCAGATGGTGAGAACTAACTTAATATTAGATCAAAAGTCTAAGACAAGCTTATAGCACCGGCAAGTCTAGCAAGATTCAGATAATTTAAGAACAACACAAACCTAAGCCTTGGTCTAGTATGCAATAAAGGTACACCACACTAGGCAAGTGTTAAGAAGTAAAGTAAAGTATAACAAAAGATAGAGCAATGATGTATACCATACTGGAGCAACAAGAGTACAAAGATAGAAAGATACAAAAGCTTTACCAAGACTCGAAGATAACTCCGAAATTCCTGAGGCAAAGACTCACACTCAACTCTAACTCTCAGGACTAACCTAGTGCTACTAGACTAAACAAAAGTATGATCTACTCAACTTCCACACTTCACAAGTGAGACCTAGGGACTTATTTATAGCTTCCAAGGTCGGTGTGGAGGTTGGAGAGGCGGTTACCAGGCCAGGCGGCGCCAGGTAGGGCCGGGCAGCTCTAGGTGAGGCCGGGCGGCTCCACCCCATGCCGGGCGGCTCGGGTGGCCGTCTGATCCACCGCCTCTTGTCATCCAACGCTCCATATTGCATCCCTAGGTCGATTGCATGGCAGGTAAGGCGGTTACAAGTATGTTTTCCCTTCAACCATTGATCTCACTTGTGTTTCTTCCTTAGCCACAGGATTGAAGTGCCGAGGATCGCTGACTTCACCAATCCAAGTGCTGGATCGATGATGTGGCGAGGCCTTCCGGTACTTGACATGTTGGTTTCGGCATTTGGACTTCACACCTATGTTAACACGTCATTGTTATGCATGCAGGTTGAAGATGGAGTGTTTTGGCCACATTGTCAGGCCGGGCAGCTCGGGGTGGAGCCGGGCGGCCAGGCCCACTTGCCAATGTTCTATGACTTAGCCAAATTTGGTCTGTTTTCTGCTGATCTTGTGCCTGCAATCAAATATTCAACACAATTTGTGGAACTATGTTAGTAGCATAGGTTATTCCATATTTTGATGTATTTTCCTTCATGTTCATGGACAGTTGATGGTCGTAGGTAGTGCAATAACGACCGTCAACAACCATCTCAGCTAAATATTTTTCTGACAACTGGAGAGAATAACACCTGTTCCTGGATTCCCTGAACCGTTGGATATATTGACTAACAGACTCACCAAGGCATTGATGAATCGTCATCAAGTCAGTGAAAGTTGCCTCTGATCCTGAGAAGGACTGAGCATGAAACAATTCCTCCAATTGTTTCCATGTAGTAATGGATCCAGGCGCCAGTGATGTATACCAACCAAAAGCCGATCCAGTTAATGACAACGAGAAGAGCTGAATTTTCATGTATTTGGCCGTGCTGTGTTACCCAACTGAGCCAAGTATCGGCTGATGTGCACCACGGTGCTGGTATTGTCATTACCACTGAACTTAGAAAATTCTTGCACCTTAAACTTCGGTGGTGGAGGTAACTGATCAAACATCTATGGATATGGCTTGGACTAAGAGATAGATCCTCTTATTAGAGTAATTGTTGACGGTCGTTATTGCACTACCTACGACCAACAAATATCCACAAACATGAGGGAAAATACATCAAAGTATGGATTAACTTTTGCTACTAACATAGTTCCACAAGTATTGGATTTTTACGATACCTAGAATACTCAGGGTGAAAAAGCTACAGTGAATTTCAGTGCGCTTGCGGAGTAAAATCTGTTACACTAAGAGACGTCAACAGTAATACCAAATCGATTCTTCATGACCTAATCCACCTTTATAAAAATTGGCCTGGTTGTTCACAACCGGCCCTCTCCCGAACTGCGACAGCCAATTAGCAATTTCATTATCACTAGACATGTCTTTGCCACAACCCATATGACTTGTATGATGTGGTTGCTTACTCGGTGGAGGATTACGAGAAGGTTCTTCTCTTTCTTGCAGGGGCCTGTATCTGAGTTGGCAAATGAAACCATTTGGTATGTATGCTGGAGGTTCATCATAGCACGTAGGTTGTTCTCCTAGGATATTTAGTGCATGCATGGAAAACTCAGCCTTGGTCTTGTCTTGTATCTTGATAGGAGGTATGTATAATGGCCAAGAATAGAATTCAGTTTCTCCAAAATGAGTACCTAGCTGCAGTCCGGTCTCTTGATATTTACCGGCCATAATCTCCTTGATTATGCGTGCAACCATGCTATCCATGGAATGTAGCAAAGCGTTAGATTGACGCAACATGGACTTGCCAACCATCTCACTCATCTCCTCACGAAGAGCCCTCAGACGCTCCTCTGATGGTGTTGAAAGATCTAGGCCATCGAGTAATTTTTCTGCATGACCAGTGCATTTGACTTTGCCGTGCCTAGTCCAGGTGAAGTGATCGAGGAGTTCTTCAGTCAGATTTTCCAAGATATGATCATATGCTTGTCTATGCTCTGGTGGTAGCTCTTCTAGTGTGGGTGGAGCAATCTTGTCTCTCGGTCATGTGCTTTGATCGCGACGAGCCAAAATTTTCTTTGATGTCTCTCTTGGGGCCATGGTTTGATGAAGAAGTAGCCGGGGATCGCGCTACTGCTGCACTCATCTACTTGTAGTGCGGCTTCGATCGGCTCTGCAGGAAAGCTGATCCTTGTTGTGCGTGGTGATGCGGGCGTGCCACCTGGCTTGACCTTACAGCCAGGAAGGTTGTGAGGATGTCGTTGTTGGCTCCTGTTCTCCCTTAAAAGTGTACACAACAGATGTAAACATTATATTCCTGCTGATCGCTAGGATCGTCAAACACGAGGGTTTGTGTACTCCAGTCGGCCGATGCGTGGGCATCGGTTGGTCGGCGTGATGTGTATACATATAGCGCAAAAAGAGCCAAACCATGCATCCAGAGTACGAGATATATAAAGCCCTATCTAAAAGCATGATATAACAGATCTATCGAGCTAGATCGGCTTCAAACCAGGACCTCCAAAGAGATCCATCTAACTAAACAGATGCAAAGTAAGACATGTATAGACAGGGTGCTCGATCTACGCTGATCCAGCGACATGTCATGGATTGTAACAAATGATGAGGTAGCGTAGAACGAGGACACGACAGCCGACCTATATCGTGAAGCATAAACGTGGAGGTAGATTGGCAAACGTGCAAAGTAAAGAGATGAATCTCGCGCCAAGCAGAAAGCTTGGCCTGAGCTTCATCGAGATAATTGACAGAGCTCGGCACGAGATTCTGAGAGCCAATGGACCGGCCTCATTGCTTTCCTGGTGTGATGAGTGATTGTCAACGAGCTCAAGCCCTCCGATGGACTGGAGGTAGATGATGAAGACCTCGATGGACTGAGGCAAAAGCCCTCCAATGGACCGGAGGCAATGCTCGGCGTCGGTCGGCCATGGGATCTCGGTACACGAAGAAGCGGATCGGCAATGGTGGTGTAAGCCCTCCGATGGACCACGAGGCGACTCCGATGGACTGGAGAAGCCGGGTGCCACCATGGTACTCCAACCCGAGTGCATGGCGCGAAGACGTGCGAGGGAGGCTTTGGCGGCTTCGGCTCAAAACCGCCACCCAAGTTCACATGACTTGGTGGGTTGGGCTCCGACTCGCCAAGATAGAAGATTGGGTCAAGACCCGGCCCAGGAAGCCCGCAGAATAAAGTTTTCCGGTTTCTGACTTCAAAACCGGGGGAAGCTTCCAGACTACAGGCTACGTGGCGTACATCCAAGCGAGGTGTGGAGAAGAAGAAGATCAAAGCGTCATCATAGTCGTCTGAATGTATCTTTTTCATTTCAGCCCCTTTCGGGCATTCTAGAGTAAGGGTCTTAGTGTAAAATGGTATCGTTAGGCCTAGGGATATAAATACCTAAGTGGCTGGTCATTTAGGTGACTCTTCCACTATTAGAAAACCCTAGGCTAGGTTTCCAAACAGCCAAGTGCCAAAGAGAGAAGAGGGAGCATTAGGACTAGGATTTGAGTCCCCTAGCTAGTGTTCCTCGCATCTAGAGGGAGGATGAAGGGTGGTAGGCTGTAGAAACTTTGTATGAACTCAATTTCGTGATTAATCTTTCAATATTCATCAGAAATTCGAGCTCATGTGTGCAGCCCTCTCCTCCTCCCCCTTCTAGTTTGGTTTTTGGGTTCAATCCTTGGCTTTTGGGTGTTTGCTTTGGCCATGGGTTAATCCTTTCTTTTGCCGGTGTTTTGGACTTGCAAGGACGTGGAGATTATGCCCTAGTGCATCATAAACCTTCAGGTTTGCCATGAGCAAGTCGAGCTTGAGTTTTGCCCTTTTTTGCCCAAGGCTTGCCTCTTCACGCGATCTAAAATTCCCGCTAATCCCGTAGTCATTTTGAGTTGATCTTTTGGGAATAGCTTTGGAATTGGGTCAGAATAGCCTGTGTCAAATTTCGTGAAGATTGGACAAGGTTTGGTCAGGTTTAGGGTCTGAGAAACTCAAGTTTCAGCCTGCACCGGATAGTCCGGCGTTATCACCAGACTATCCGGCTCTACCGGACAGTCCGGCGCAGGCCATCGGACAGTCCAGCGTTGGGCTCCAACCTCGGTTCCTACCGGACCTTCCGGTCCAGTCACCAGTCCATCCAGTTCACCGGACAGTCCGGTACTGGTCACCGGACAGTCCGGCAATAGCCTGGAAGGTGGCTGTGAGCACTTTTCATTGGAGTTTTCTCTGCCCGGCTCTTTGCATCGACCTCGCTTTTAGTGTTCCTTGCCGCTACCCATACTCTTAACTTACTGTGAACCAGTAAGACGCATTTCGGTGCGTTGAGTGGCAGGTAAGATGTTAGTGCGTGAGTCGTTGTTTCGCTTGACTTGCGATCCTGTGATCGTTGAGTCTTGTGCTTCCGCTCGCTTGGTGTGTACCCGTTCAGTGGGCGACACCAAGTGCTGCCAGACACGTTTCCTTTCTGTGGACGGTTTCTAGCGTTTGTTGTGAGAAGTGTCTGTCAGTTTGCACCGGGGGTTCGTGAGTTTGAGTTTTTAAGTGCTCCTATTCACCCCTCTCTAGTCGCACGTCTCGGTCCTATAGATTCATCGGGATAACCAGCGAACCGTGCCATAAAAACACTTCAGTACACGATTGAACATATGGCTCACGCCCTAATGCCCTAACGAAGTAAATCATTAGAGTAGCATGACGATTACGTTGAAAAACCCTAGTTGCTAGGGGTGGCGATGCGCCAAGAGAAGTTGGAGACACGTAGCTGTTCGTGAGCCTAATGTTATCGGTTTATTCCATATAACATAGGTACATATTTATAGATAGTCCGAAGACTTGGACAACAAGTCTGACCCTTGTTAAAACTCTTTTTATATCTAAGCAAATCTAATTTTAGATGGGCTAGTCCCAACTCTACTCAAACTAGACTAAGATACACAGCCTGTTGGCCTTGTCATCGCCTCTTCCTTGGAGGATAGTTGATCGATCCACGCATGAATCGGCTCTTCTAGCCCAATTAGTCGATCTGGCCCATCTGGCGCATCGGATAAATTCTAGTGCTAACAGGCGCTGTGACGGTTGGGGACTAGGGCCGTGGACTTCATAGGAGATGGCGATGCATTGTGACAGGGTCTCAGGTGGACGCAGGCAAGGCCAGTGCACTAGGGCTGGGGAAGGCTAAAGTGATGGCAGCGTCATGCCTTCTCGACGTTGAGGTGGCCCAGTGCCCATTTGAGGTGGTGACAGGGGGACGGGGTCCGGTGGGGGCGTGCCTGCGCGCGGCAGTGCCCGGCAGGGAGAACGACGATGGTCCCAACATGCAGGCCTAGGTGGCAGCGACGGGAGGGCGCGCCCGCTCATGGGGCCGAAGCGGTAGTAAGGGGAGGGGGAGGGAAGGCTGGGTGAGGATGGGCCGGGGTGTCCCGGTGATGGCCCAGGTGGGAAGCGGGCAGAGTGGACCGTTAGGAAGGGAAACGAGGTGACCGGGCAGGCCGAGTGGGGAAGAAAGGAGGGGGTTGAGCCAATTAACTTTCCCCTTTTTCTTTTGGATTTTGGTTTTGGGTTTTTGTATAGGAATATTTGAAATGTATTGAGGTAAACAATTGAGTGGGATTTCGGTGGACCGGCGATGGAAAAGTGCTTAAGGTGGTGACATTGGATTTTGAAATTGGTTTTGAAAACCAAAAGGATCTGTTTAAGCGGTTTTTATTAAGCAACTTTTCGGGGTGTTACAGGTGCCGACGACCTCCACGTCGTGCCGCTGCCCTTCTCGCTGCTCAATGCCGGGGCCTCCGGTTCAGGGCTGTCGACCCTTACGCCATCCTGGGCCTCGTCTCCGCCGTCCTAGGCCTTGCCACCGCCGTCCCACCCTCCCACGACCCCGACACCATCCACTCCCACTACCGCCGCCTCTCTCTCTCTCTCGCTCAACCGCTCCCACCCCAACCGCCCCTGCTCGCTCACCTTCGCCGACCTCGCCCGCCTCGTCGCCGACATGTGAGCCTTCCTGTCGGATCCTCTACGAAAGGCCTCCCTCGACTCCGATCATGATGTTGCAGCTAACGCAGCTGCAGCCGCCAAAGCCTTCACCGCCACTGCCGCAGCAGCTCATGTACCCACCTCTCCCTCTCCACAAAAACAGCATCAGCCGCAGTCACAGCATCAAAGCAGCCGCCGCTACAGCCAGCTTCTCACCACTTGCTCCTCCTAGCCACGGCGAACCGTGCCGGCCACGCTGCCATCAAAGCATAGGCGGCTGCGTGGGTCACCAAAACGATTGCGGCAGTAGAACAGGACCAGGAAGCGGAGCCTCCTCAGGCACCACCGTTCTGGACGGCTTGTCCCTCCTGCTGACACTTGCACCAGTACAACCGCTGCTACTAATTGCAAATGCTGCTCTGCCCCCAGCTGCCATTTGTCACCACGGCAATGGCCGCGCCGCTGCCCATCGTAGCCGGAACAGGTCAGCCACAAGCAGGCCACATGAGCTGCTACCGAGGAAGAGGAAGAGGCACTTACGCCGTGCCCAAGCGCCGCCAACTCACCCTAGCCGTCGCTACCTCGCCCCAAGCGCCTCCACCGTCCAGGAGCCGCCGTCTTGCCGCCTCCGTCCAGGAGCTTCAGACTCCTGTGGCAATGAGACTAACTTGTGGGATAGAGAGAAGGAGAGGGTATTCGCAAGTTTGTGGCGGGTATGCACTCCGAATAGATCATGGACCTAGATGTGCGTTTTTAGATATCTGGGATGCATTTCACTCTTTTTTATTTATATGCCACGGGAAAAACTATTTTTGCCAAAAGCTGCTGGTTCAAAATTTATTTCTGGATATCTACAGAGAATTGTTTTTCGTCGGATTTGTAAACCCTTGTCATACACCGTCCTCGCGTACCCATATGATTCTACTGATAACAAGGAGGGAGCCAGGGAGGTAGCGATTTTTGGATGAAGTTGATGATGCACCGCCTACATTGAAAAAGGTGTAACTTTATCACTAAGCCAGGTGGGTATCGTATTATCAGTGGCGTATATATTATGACACTAGGACGCTGGCACCGATAGCTAGATCAGGTACATTAAACCATTATATTTGTACAATTAATCAGTGGTGCCAAGTACGTGTCATGCCTCCCTAGGTGTCCTTTTTTTTTTTTTTTTTTTTTTTTTTTTTTTTTTTGTCGAGAACAGAAGCAAGACAAAGCAATCATCAACAGGACACGAGCTCTCTCTATATATGTACTAGTTACGTACAAAGCAGAAAAGGTGCAGAGCTCACATTGGTTGCCCCTCCTTCCGCATCGATCGATCAGACGTGATCGAGGCATCAGCATCTCTATCTACGTATCAACCTCTCTCGCCAGCACTGTGCCGACAGCTAGCAAGATCACGAGTGCGCTCTCTCCCGCGAATACGCGCGAAATGAACCTTGCACGGCGGCGCCCAACGACATCACCGGCGAGATCAGCATTCGGCATGCGATGCCAAGACGGTGGGTGGATAACTAGATCGCCACGGCGCCACCACCTCAGCAAAGGGAAGTAGACACAAATCTAGTGCATCTCAGTGCAGATCGAGACAAACACCAAGTGTATTTCGGCACAGCTTGCGTCCTTGATCGACACCGGCGGCGAGACACGAGCAAAGCGCCCTTGATCGCCGTCTGCCGCCTGCGTGACGGCACCAACACAAAACGGGTGGAGCTTTACGGGTGCCTTTGCCTTTGCGTGCTCGCCATGTCCTTGCTGCGTGCCACGCGGCAAGCATCGCCTTTTCAGATGTGTCACTCGGCGTCATCTGCAGTTTTTTTTTTTCACACGCCGTATTATTTACGTAATAATAACGTGTGTCCGATCTGTAGATCTATGTGTCACCTGTGGATTTAGTGGTCGGTGTTACAGGTTAAATAGTAGGCCGTGTTCCCGAGCCCTCATGCATCTGTCAATCGTCCAAGCACTGATCGAGCTGCCTAGGCCACCATACTACTACCTGGAACAGTGTAGATAGCAGGCTTAGACTTGCGGCTTGCCAGCTCTACACAAGTTGAAGAGTAATGGACCAGGTATATATATTCATCCTCCAATAAAAAAACCATATAATTTGCATCAACGAAAACACAAGGCAGGAGCTACACTGCAAATTTAACCACGCTGTTAAACAAGGGTCATAGAATGCATATATAAAGCATTCAAAAACAAAAGATTGCATATATAAATGGTTTAGTTCTAGTGAATCACTAACAGCATGCTTCGTTATGTTTTCTTAGAAGAACAAAGCCTAGCTGATCAGTTAAAATGGAAAGGTCATCATCAGAAAACAATTCCATAGATACCTGCAGTATTACAAATATATTTTGGTGATTAGTTACTTCCTGCAGCTGAAATGTAAAAAAACAATTAAGGATTATTGCTCAAAACAAGGATGCTATTCTAATGGTTGTTAGAAGTATATTTTGGTAATTAGTTACTAAATGTTGTTGTTTGTGTTCTAAAGGTTATGAACAGGATGGACTCTTCAGAGATCCAGTGTGTTGATACAACTGTAACTGTAAGGCCCTCATATCCAGCTTCTAGCTTCCACCTACTGATAATACCCTTCAACATAAAGGAAAATGTCTTTAACCTCTATGAATCTATATACGCTTGTTACTGCACAATTTTGTTGTTACCAATTTGTTGCATTGTGTGTAAATAGAAACTAAACTGCGTGGTTCCCATATAGTGGTTTCAACCATCCATCCATCACTCATGTATATAAATTTATTTTGACAGTTGTAGATACATAAAGAAACAGTATATCTGTATAAATGTTTTGTTTGAATAACTATTGTACCGACACCCTAGGCTACCTTTCTATGTTTCTCCCTTATGATTTCTACCAATAGTTTCAATGCAAAAGTGTGCTGGATTTATTCTGTTATTTCTGAACTACTATGTTAATTATATATATTAATTACATACACACAAACACACACACAACTTGTATAGTACTGCTTTCTCTGCAGGTTAGTACTGAAGTGAGGGTAGTAGAGATCAAATTTTGTCATACTTACATTTTTTTTTTTGTGTGCTTGCCAACAAGATTGGGTCATCTGAGATCGAGATCGTTGGTTCTGCTACACCTGTAAGAACTGCCAATCAAAATTTCTATTTCTGATCCTGATGATTCCTTCTTTTAGGGTTCAGAGAAGGGAATTTTTTTTTTACCTTTGCCTTCATTTTGTTTGGTCAATCGTCACGTGTCAACAATTTTTTTATGCTTCTAAGATGTCCATGTTGCTGTCTTATATTAAAGGTTCTGAACATGATGGAGTCTTCAGAGATTGAGACTGTCACCACTACTATCCCTGTAAGAACTGCTTAAATATCTTTTAAAGATAAAGGAAGTTTTCGTTGAAAAGAAGATAATTATTACATGATATAACCATCTAAATTTGTATCTACACGTAGTTTTTTAGACAAAAAGGGAACATCTCCACCCTTAATGTGTCTAGCCACTTGCAATATGGCTTATTAATGACATCAGCAGGAAATTGTATTAATATTAGGATTTTAGTTTATATCTCTTCCTGTAAGTGATTGGATATCTATTAAATACGTGTATCCTTGTTTGTCTTTCTAATAAAGGTTCCTGACATGTTGGGCTCCCTGGAAACTAGAAGTAATCCCATGACAGTAAGAACACATATCCAATAAAGTTTTTGTTTGTCTGAAAATTAAATTTCATGTCTTTTTTCTTGGTGTTTAATTACATGCTCAACTACGCACGTCAATAGATAGAAGCTGATCAAGAGACATTTGGTTCATAAACTTTTAGCAACCAAAAACTCCACAATTTTGCAATGGATGCATACTACTTATTTCCAGTTGTTGAGCATAAATCCCAAGGGAAAATTTACATTACTTGAACTATGTTCAAATTAATTAAGGATAATTAAATAAGCTATTTACTGATGAATAAGAATACTATTCCCTGTCAATTGATGTTGGTATTCATTACGGATGCCTAAATTTATACATGCTTCTGAGTAATAACTAGATACATTACACAGAACGATTCCTATGCTTGTGATGTGATATATGAGCTAGACAGATTAGTAAGCTATTTATTTTTTATTGTATGAAAAATTATGTTTATCAAAACCATATAAATATTACATTATCATTTGCTTGCAATTTAAATCTACCAGTCGACTCCACAAACATTTAGATGAATGTACCTGCTATGCATCCCATCAAACCTTAAGACGTTACATATTAGTACTTTTACCCTGAGCATATATGTCTCACTGGTCTCCTGAACTATTTTTTGAAGCCTCTGCAAGGTGAATTATTGTCAAGATCAAGTCCTGCAGACAACGACACTGAAAACACAACACCCTCAGTATACACCAAATATGGCTCCGTTGACTGCAGGGGAAACCCTGCAGTTAGAGCCACCACTGGAGGAAAGAGAACTACCACCATACTGCTTGGTAAAATGTGTTTAGCTTGCCATGTTATTGTATGATTCACCCTCATGATTCTTTTGCTGCTTTAACGCACTCGAATGTCTCTCTCACGCGCGCGCGCACGCACAAAGTCACCTAATAAATGCAACCTAATAAAATTGCATGCTAGTTTGGGTAGCAAGTAAGAAGCAAGAAACCTTACTGCGTAGCAGTACTTTTACCTTGACCATATATGTAGCAAAGCTTGGTTTCATACCTCACTGACCGGTCAAGCAACTGAATTTTGTGATGCAGTGAGCTATGCCCTTATGAACATAGCATTCTATGGGGTTGCCGTGGACCTTGTTGTCTTCTTGCGCCGGGTGCTCCATCAGGAGAATGCCAAGGCGGCCAACTCCATTAGTAAGTGGACAGGCACTGTCTACATCTTCTCACTCTTCGGTGCCTTCCTCAGCGACTCTTACATGGGTCGTTACGTGACCTGCATCGTCTTCCAGATCATCTATCTCATGGTAAGAACTGACATATGCTGCCGCCATTCAGTCCATAGGAAGACAAGACATACAGTTCAATTACACTTACCACTTGTTGAACAATGCAGGGGATGATACTGCTATCACTGTCCTCGTTGTACTTGCTGGTGGAGCCCTCGAGATGTGGTGACAGCAAAGGGTTGAGGCCATGCCATCCGCCATCGCAGCTCGGCATTGTGATGTTCTACGTTGCTACCTACACGATGGCATTCGGAATCGGTGGGTATCAGCCATCTATAGCGACGTTCGGCGCGGACCAGTTTGATGACTCAGATTCAACGGAGCGGTGCTCCAAGCTTGCCTTCTTTAGCTACTTCTATTTGGCGCTCAACATCGGATCGCTCTTCTCCAGCTCGTTTCTGGCGTTCTATGAGGACAGGGGCATGTGGGTCATGGGTTTCTGGGTGTCCACAGCTGCTGTCGCGCTTGGGCTTCTGCTCTTTCTTTTTGGCACACCATACTACCGCCACTTCAAACCCACTGGCAACCCACTCACACGCATGGCACAGGTGTTCGTCGCTGCATTCTACAAGCGGCGCTTGCAGCCACCCCATGGTGAGGACCTCCATGAGGTTGAAGGTGATGATTTAGGAATTCAGGGCACCCGAAAACTCCTCCATAGGGATCAGCTCAGGTATATTTATGTTTGTTGTTCTCGAGATATGTAAAGTAAGGATTTACTTATTTATAGTACATTTTACGGTGGTTGGAATGGTTATTTGCAGGTGGCTTGATAAGGCGGCGATAGTGACTGAGGAGGACTACCATTCTGGCAATGCAAAGAACCCATGGAGGTTGTGCACGGTGACACAGGTGGAGGAGGTGAAGTGTGTCTTAGGCATGATGCCCATATGGATCTGTACCATCATCTACTCAGTGGAGTTCACCCAGATGGCATCTACATTTGTGGAGCAAGGCACAGCCATGGACACCAACCTTTTCGGCAAGTTCCAGGTGCCTGCCGCAAGCATGTCAGTGCTTGACGTCACTAGCGTGATCCTATCTGTCTTGGCCTACCGCTTCATCGTTGTGCCCATGGCATCAAGGTTCACAAAGAACCCTGCTGGCGTCACTGATCTCCAGCGCATGGGCATTGGACCAGCCAAGCCCCATGAGCGTCCTTTGGCAGGCTCCACAATATGTGCTGATTGGGGCTTCTGAAGTCTTCATGTACATAGGACAACTGGATTTCTTCAGCGGCCAGACACCTGATGGACTCAAATGCTTTGGGAGCTCTCTATGCATGGCTTCCATATCGCTAGGGAATTATGCCAGCATGCTAATGGTCAATGCAGTCACTAGCATCACCAATCGGCGAAACAAGAATGGCTGGATCACAACGAATCTTAATTGTGGACACCTTGAACGGTTCTTCATGCTCCTTGTTGCACTATCTACAGTTGACTTTTTTCTATTTTTAGCATTGTCCACGGTATACAAGGGTATTGAGTTTCAGGGGAGAGGGAAAGACATCTCTCAGCTATAGCTAGTGAGGTGTTCCTGCTAATGGACTAGATGGACAATATATAGATTTAGTACTTCTAGAATGTGATGTTTTCCCTATTGTATTAATTCTTATTTTGATTATTTGATTAGCAGTATATGTCTATATGTTTTCTGCGGACCAACATTATCTTTCTGTAACGATATACTAATTTCGCATGCCTTTGATCTGAGTTAATGGAATTGGCACAAAAGAAAGCACGTGATGTTCAACTTGTAGGTTCTTTCCTGAATGTCAAATGCTAGATACCCTTGCTGTCGCCAAATCTTGAAGGATCCACCAGCAAGAATAATGAGGAAAAAGCAATAGCAGTGCATTATTATTTAACAAGTGACAAGTGTAATTAAAATGTACAAAATGTTATTATGGACTTGAATAGCGGCCCCTGAGTTCTTACCATGAGATAGATGATCTGAAACACAATGCAGGTGATGTAACGCCCATTTTGTTGCCCCTGAGAAAGGCAGCAAAAGAGTGAAATGATGTAGAGATGGTAGTTCACTTACTAATGGAGTTGGTAGCCTTGGCGTCCTCTACTTCTCTTGTCGAGCACCCTGCAGAAGATGACAACCAGGTCAATGGTCAACTCAAGATCAATGCTATGGAAAATTATTCAATCTATGACGATACTGACATCTTCATGTTGTTCAGTAGAGCTGAATTGAGATATAAGAAAACTATCCACGAGGAAAAAAACAAAACAGTGATGATTATCGTTGTCTTGATATTTGTCCTTTTATCTTAATGCATTAAAAGTTCATCCTATCATTGCCTTGATAGTATTTTTTATTTATAATTAAAGATTCACATAAAACTCACAGAAATTTACAAAATGCACTATCTAATCACTAACACAAGAGTATACCATAGATCACACGACTCTTGCATAGGTTCCCATGTACCAAACACTAACATAAGCATGTTGAAGCGTGTTACTCGTTTTACAACATCAGTTTTTTCAAAGAGAAAAGAGGGAAATGCTTTCCTCTGCACTCAATATTGAGCATCGAAGTACACTATGCTACCATATATGAACAAGACTACGATGAGGTGGGCTTTGTAGAATTGCAAAAGAGAACAAGGAAAAAAACCATTTTTTATACTTCTATTAACTTGAGAGCTAGCCTATATGCACTATTTCAGGGCTAGCCTCCCATTAGCTTTCTATTCTAATAGTTATCCACCTAGCAACCCTCCATACATCCATGGCATAGATGTTTTGTCTCAACATTTGTAAGTGGTGCACTAAACCGTTGAATGTGCAGCGTCTAGTAGGTTCCAAGGAGGGTTGAAAGCTATCTAAATTTATTTTTAACCAGGTCAATACATATAGTTCGACAAACATTATCCAGTTCACGATTGTACGTGAATATGCGTTGTAGGTAACTTGATGAGGTCTCCATCATGACAACAAAGTCAATGAATAACTAGCTAAACCGATGGGTTCAGGAAAATATATATATCCAAACACCATGTTGGTTGGGATGTTACTTAATATAATGAAATAATTGGAAGAATTTGCAAGAGAACTTCATAACATAGCGACTGGACTTACCACTATATCATCATCCCCATGGTATCCTTGTTCATGGTGAAACCCCATGGCATCATGCTAAGGGAACATAACTTGAAAAAGGAAAAGAAACAAGAGGCCAACAACGTATAATTAAGTTGTCTAAGCAAACCCCATAGGTAAGTAGGGCACCTCTCGGCAAATTCATATAGGAATGTATTTAATGGAACAAGGTCCTATAGAGCGTTGGGTCTACAATTGCCATCAAGTGAGCTTTTATAGCGTGTCATCTTGAGTTTGTTGCGCATATGAACAAATCTTCAACAAAGTGATCAAGAAAGGGTAGTGATGTTAAAAGTGTCGCTTTTGACGTGTGGGCCGTTAAAAAGCTTTTTTAGTGACATGGCCATAAATTGGTTTCATAAGGGAATGCATATCCAGTGTTCAGAAGGCTTGCTTTCGATGGGCGCATGAACCAAATATTGTTAGAAGTCTAAAAGTAATCCTTATATGTTGTGGTTTTTTACTTTAGTTTCTTTTTGCATGTGAATAATGCTTAATCACACGTCATGAAGTCGTGGAGAATGGATATGTTCTTGATGTTGTCGTTTCTAGAATGTGCCACATGTATTAGGAAGTCATTTAGATAGATTTGTAATACAACTGTAGAAGGAAGCCTTTTAGGAATGTTCTCACACAAACCTGTTTTGTGCATGAATAAAAACTGCATGATGTGGCCGTGGAAAATTGTTGAATATGATTGAAGAGAAGGAAGATGGAAATATACTGCTTTTAGAGGATAACTTATATCAATGGTACTTATGAACAACATTTCCATGACATTACCATAAGATAGTCTAGAAAGAAATGTTGTATATAGGGTATTAGTAAATGATTTTTTTTGTTTTGTATCGACCAAAATTTAGTGATTTTCGAACTAAGAGGGTTTGAAATGTACTTATTGTGTAGTGCGTCTTTGCTTGGTTTTGGTGCAGATGTGAATAAAGAACTGTCCATTAGAGTTTGTGAAGAAGTGCTTCTTCATGACCATACTTCTAAAATACGCACATCCTACCTCCAACGAAAATTCGTATGTTTTGGCTACTAGACGCCTTGAAAAAGAAAAGAAAAAATCACTACAATGACCATGATGACCTCCATATTATGAAGAGTGGCATTTTTTCAAGATTTCTTCTCTTTTTTCTGCAAGTGCACATCTTCAATGTACACCATATGATCCATATCTATATAGCCAGAAAGCATTCCAGTAGTATTTCTTTGCTTTGGATAGAACTCTTCTTCTTATATTATAATTGAGATGTGGCATTTCATCTCCTGTTAGATCCCTTATCACATCTCTCATCCAATTATCCTTACCTAGGACTGCATAAAGTGTATCATCTCTCAGTGCATCTTTAATCGGCAGTCCTCCCTTCTCATGATTCATCCTTGAATAAGTGATCTGCCACTACATTTTCACTCCCCTTCTTATCTCTAATCTCCATATCAAACTCTTGTAACATTAATATCCACCTTATGTGTCAGGGTTTAGTATCTTTCTAGGTAAGTAGGTACTTGATATTAGCATGATTAGTGTAGACTATCACCTTTGAATTGACAATATATGATCTAAATTTCTCAAAGGAAAATACCAATGGTAACAATTCCTTCTCTGTAGTGGCGTAGTTTACTTGGGCATCGTTGAGAGTCTTGCTAACATAATATATGTCATGTACTTTTCCTTCTTTCCTTTGTTCCAGGACAGCTCCAACAACATAGTCATTTGCATCACACATGATCTCGAAAAGTACATTCCAATCTAGTGGTTGAATGATCGATGCACTGATGAGCAACTGCTTGATTTTTCTAAATGCAACCTCACATTCTTCAGCGAACACAAATGGAACATCCTTCTAGAGTAACTAAGTGGTTTGACAATCTTCAAAAAGTCTTTGATGAATCTTCTATAAAATCTAGCATGACCGATAAAGCTTCTAAGAAGCTTGATACCAGTAGGTGGTGGTAGCTTCTCCATTGTCTCTATCTTAGCCTTATCATCTTCAATTCCTTTCTCAAATATGATGTGACCCAACACATGTCCTCTTCTAACCACGAAATTGTACTTCTCCCAATTTAGCACTAGATCAACCTCTTCATAACTCTTCGGTACTTTCTTGAGATTTTCTAAGCAATACTCTAAACTTGTGCCATGGACTGAGAAGTCATCCATAAAAACCTCCATAATATCTTCAATAAAAAATGAAAATATTGCCATCGTGCACATTGGGAAAGAAGCTAGCACATTGCATAGGCCAAATGGCATTCTTTTATAAGCAAAGGTTCCATATGGATATGTGAATGTAGTCTTGTGTTGATCATCTAGGTTGATAGGGATTTGAAAGAATCCAGAGTATCCATCTAAGTAGCAAAAGTGAGAATTCTTCGCAAGCCTCTCTAGCATCTCATCAATGAATGGAAGTAGAAAGTGGTCCTTCTTCGTAGCTTTGCTGAGTTTCCGATAATAAATTCACATCCTCCAACTAGTCACTCTTCTCACTGGGATCAGCTCATTCTTCTCATTCTTCACCACTATCAGTCCTCCCTTCTTAGGCATGCAATGGAGTGGGCTTACCCACTCACTGGTCCACTCACTGGTTGGCACTTGGTAAATAATTCTAGCATTTAGAAGCTTGATCACTTCCTTTTTCACAATAGTCCTCATTTCATTGCTCAATCTTCTGAGATTATCGACCACTGGCTTGTAGTCCTCTTCCATTGGAATACGGTGAGTGCAAAATGCTGCATTGATTCCCTTCAAATCTGCTAAAGAGTAACCAATTGCCTTATTAGGCTTCCACAACACTGCCCATAGTCTCTCCACATCTTCTGGACCCAACTCATCACTGACTATCACTGGGTAGGTCTTGTCTCTCCCAAGAATTCATATTTTAAGTCCTTCAGACAATGGCTCCAGCTGTACATCTGGAGCATCCCCTTGCGGGTCAAGATCACCAAGTGGCTAAACTAGAATGTCTTGAACGCTTTGAGAAGAAACCTTTTTCTTCTCCTTCCAACACTAGCTTGAGTGGTTCCCTAAAAGCATTAACAAATCAAATACTCTGCCTCCTCGATATTAGGAGTGAGATTCACATATTGTCTACAAGTAGGCAAAAAAGTTAGTATTATAAGTAAATCCATCAAGCTCAAAAGTAACCTCACCTTTTTTATTATTAACAATAAAATTAACCAACTTAAGAAAGGATCTACCAAAAATTAGCATTATTCTTGTGGGAGTGATCCTACACACTTGAGTGTCTCTTCAAAATCAACGGGCATCCAGCCCATTCTATCAAATTTTGTCTGAGGTTTAGCATTTGCAAGAGTCCTATGAGCTTCCACAATCTTGACTACATCTTCTGGAGCTGCATATCTATGAAATTCTTCATCAAAGACCAGTGGATCTGGAGTAAGAAGGGTAGGTAGTTGGTCTTCAAGTGTTGGCGCCACCTTATCCCTATTTGCATCTTCTGCTTCTTCTACTTCTCTTTCTTTCCAACAGATATTGGATAAGATCTCTATAGCTTCACTACTTGACTTGCTCATAAGTGATCCTCCTGCACACATATTCACATATCTAAAAGCTTCTGATGATAATACAAAATAGAATATATGTAGTGTCATTTCATATTCACTCTGAGTTACAGTCCTCGCAATAGCAAGTCATTGAGTCTCTTCCAAGCTTCATTGATGTCTTCACTCTTATTTTGCTCAAAATTCCATACTTGTTTTTTCAACTGGTGCACTTTATGCAGAGGGAAGAACTTGGTGATGAATGTTACTCTAACAGTCCCCAGTATCCTCAAACTTCGCTTGCAGCAAGTTGGTAGCACCTCTTAGCTTTATCAATGAGAGTAAATGGAAAGAGGTTCCACATGAGCCACTCTGATGAGACTCCTTCTTGATGGAATGTGTGACAGACTTGATTGAATTTCTTCAAGTGTTTATACAGATTCTCATCACATCTCCTCCAAAGAGATTTTTGGCACCAATTCGAATGATTCTTGGCTTAAGCTCGTAGGATCCTGCCACCAGCTTTGCATTTGATTCCTAGATTTTCAGATCTTCTAATTTCGGAGTTGCCAACTTCCTTAGCTTCAAGTTTTGTAGATCTTCTTGGATTGTCATCGTATATACGCAGAAACACAAAGAAAGACACAAAAACAAAAATATATGACCACAAAGTTACTGGATTAGTCTAAACTATGAACAAAATCAAGAACGGAAAAAAACACAAGAACAAGATTAGAAGAACACACTAAACAATTAGACAATAATTAGGAAAATATTAGGATGCAATTAAACTAGATTAACACACAATTAGGAAACATAAACTATCTCAAAACTAGCAGTAAAAGGCTAATACAAGATTAATAATAGCTTGCATCCTCAATGGCTCCATCTCTGCATGTACATTGTGTGGTCCTTGTAGAGGTGGAACATGAGTAGAAGTAGTGGTTCAAGTGTCCTCTTCTAAGGTTGATGTAGCATAGTGGAACTCCCCCTCAACTCGAGCCCCCTAGCATCAAAAGGTGACACATGGAAAAGCTAAAAACACCGATGAACTAAAGTGTCAATGGCTCAAGTTAGGGGTTAGAGCAGGCAAACATGAATACTAACTAATAAATGCCACTTGTGGAAGACACCACTTGTGGGATTAGGCACAAAATATGAATCCTCCAAAATAGAGTGAGCATGTATATACAAAACTCATAGACACAAGGGAAAATAAAAGATAAACTACTGGCACACAAAGACGATACATATGAATAGCATGTCACCAGCCAAAGCAAGCATGGCATGTTGTTCATGTGTATCAAAACCTAGCACCTAAAGCATAAAAACAAAACGCCATTGTGGGAGTCATATGCCCACTGGTGCCTTATGACGACTGATTGATCATCCTAACAGTTGGGCTGAGTGGTTTGGCTTGTCGCCCAAGGCAGTTGAAGGCATGGCGAGGCGAAAAGATCTACCCGGATTGGCTGTAATTGCATCTGTTAGGATTTTATCTTGTATTCTTGGCATGTAATCTTACAAACTTATCGGTAGGCAATATTTTAGAGATGTGCCTTGTAAATCTAGCTCGTCGAGGCTAGGGCCTCGAGAAAACTCTCTTAAATCTCCAGCAGTACTATCCACCAACCACCGCATAGGACATAGGGTATTACGCGATTTAGCATCCCGAACCTGTCTAGATCATCGTCTCCTGCGTGTTGTGTACCATTAGCGATCTCCTCATCACCCCTTTTGATCTAAAAACCACTGCAGGTCTAACCCTATGGTGGGTTGCTAGTAATGAACTCTGACAGTCATGATAAGCAACATAAATGAACCAAATGAATAACTTGTCAAAGGTCAAACTAGCATTGCAAGAGATTCATGAGGATCGCTTACTAGTCCTCCAAAACAAACTAAACTTGCAACATATGGTATAAGAGAGGATCAGACAAGCTAGGATGTCATGTGGCTAACCCACTATTGGTGTCTCTTAGCCTAAGAAGATTTTACTCTACAAGCGCATGGAGACAATTGTAGCTTTCACCCCAACAGTATTCCAAGGTATCGTATTTATCTATAGGAAAGCATCGAGAAAGAATATTAATTCATCGATTACCTAGTTACTACCAACTCAATCATTCCAAAAGGTAACTAGGAAAGGTAAACACCAAATACCAAGGGATACAAACCAAACACCATTGGTGTGAACTCAAGTTTAATATAGGAGGACAACAAGTTGAAGGCTAAGGTCAAAAGGATTGAGACAAAGCTGTGGTCTTGCGTTGAGTGAAATTCCAGAATTCACCGAGGAGGCACGGGGGTAGATAGTTGGCCAACCGAATGGCAGCTAGCTACCGCCTACGGGCTTACTGAACGATGGGGTCAGAATACAGAGGGTTCCTAATGATGTCACCAAAAGGACCTACCGACCAGATCTGTATGCGTAAGATGACATGTTACAACTACCACCATGAGGAAGCTTGATCTCTAAAGCTTGCCCTTAGTTAGAGGGTGAGAGCTAATCTAGATCCTAGGTCTAAGTCTAGGAGAGGCTTATAGCACTGGCAAGTATAATAGAGCTCACTCAATCCTAACCTAGCACAACTCAGGTCTCAAATTTGACATGCCCAAAAGGAAAAAACACACACATACCAAAGCGGAGGAACTAACTAGAGACGGATATAAGTGACATAGAGTTGAAATGAAGTACTCACACTTGTCATATATTAGAAAGTAATGCGTAAGATAAGAGTTACAAAGTTCATTACCGAAGATTCCGACTAACTGCAAGATGGCAGAGCCTGCTCTAACTCATAGCTAAACAAAGAATTCTAAGAGTGGAGGCACACCTGAGGGGCGCCTCCTAGAGAGGGAGAGAGTGTTACATGGTAATGCTGTGGATTGAGAGTAAGGGGGTTGCTTTCTATTTATAAGAGAAGGCCAGCAAAATGTTTAAGGCGGTTGGCCGAGCGGTAGGCCGGCTGGTCATCCAAGAGGCCGGATGGCCCACGCTCTAGGCCAAGGTGCTAGATACTTTGGCCGTAGACCCTCTGATTAATCGACTATGTTGATCCCAAGTTAGATACACCTTCTGACCAGGCCTGGCGGTTAAGTTCGGTGTGCTTCCTCCTTGGTCATTGGATTTAGAGTGTGTTTCTTCCTTAGCCACAGGATGGGACTCCCTTGTATCACTAACTTCACCAATCCTAGGCTTGGATCGATGAAGTGGTGGCCTTCCGGTACCTTGCATGTTGATTGCGTGCCTTGCTTTGTGGGGTTGTGTTTGGCACTTGTCCTTGTGCATGCAAGTCGAAGAGGGACACATTTGTGGGCTAGACAGCCTATGGTGGGTGGCCGGTCGGCCTAACTCTTCCTGTATTAGCCATTTTCTTCTCCATATCATTTCCTTTATATGTTGGATTTGATTTGGGCTTGTGCCCTCATGTATATATGGGACCTTGGTAACTTCCTTGGGTTAATAAGATGAAGCATGACACATTTTTGGCACTTGTCTGGCCGGCCGGCTAGGCCATAGGCTGCTCACCCTAGGACCTGGCTGCTTGGCCACCCTCCTGTGAGTCGACGGTGTTGATCTTGTAGCGGCCATATCTTTTGCATCCGAACTCCAAATTGAATGAACCATAAGTTCATTTCGATCATCTGGACAAGCTCTATTCACAATGGTGCAGTCCTTGATGTCATTTGAGGTTGGTTTGTATGATGGTATTTGTGTACTTACTTAACCTCTTTGCTCCAATTTCATACCGCTCCATGTCATGTCATTTATGTGTCATTTGAGTATATTTGTTGATGGCACTTAAGCATACCAAACCTTATACTACAAGTGATAATATCGGTTGTAACCTTTCCCCAAGATGAATATCAAGGGTTTGTCAATCTGTGGAAAACTAGTGTAAGGAAAATGGGCCCTAAGCCCTGTGCTTAGTCCCCATATGTGATTTTGGTGGTTGAACTGACAACACGTGCCATGGGACTAATATTTGTGTGCACATGTTTTTGTCTAAAGTCCCAGGGTGTAATTGGTGGACTTAGGGTACAAACACCTCAAAGGAGGATCTAAAAGACACAAGAAAAGACCTAAGTCACCATCAAGGTGCAAGCGAAGGTCCTGACTCGGCGGTCCCGCTGGCCGGTCAGCGGGCTAATTTTTTGGCTCAAGAACAGAAGAAAAAGCATGCACCGGACAGTCCAGTGGTGCAGCACCGGACAGTCCGGCGCCTACAAGGAGCCAAGCCAAAAGGTGAAGAACCGGTGCAAATTTCCATGCACCGGACAGTCCGGTGGCTCACCACCGGACGATATAGGCTGAGAAAAAAAGGAGCGAAGTCCAACGCAAAACCTACCGCCGGACAGTCCGGTGGATCACCACCGGACAGTCCGGTGGTGCCACCGGACGATATAGAGTGAGAGCATTCTAAGTCGAAGACCCGGCGCTACAACGCAACGGACAGTCCGGTGGCTCACCGTCGGACAGTCCGGTGGTGCCACCGGACAGTCCGGTAGCTCCAACGGCTATATTGTCAGAGCAACAGTCGACTCGAAGAGGATGAAAATTACACACACCGGACAGGTACGCAGAAAAATGAAAAATGCCTCTAACGGCTAGTTTTGGAGGTGAGGCCTATATATATATACCCCCTTGGCCGGCCTCCCCATTGTGGTTGGAGTATCCTGAGCTAGCACAAGTGTTGATACACATCCTCCATGCCCATTTGAAGTGTAGCAACCACATTTGTGAGCCCAACCACCATATGAGCAAATATACACATCCCGGCATAGCGAGAGCTTGTTAGCATCTTGGCTTAGGCCTATTTGTCTAGTATGCGTGCCTGCGTGCATGACCCTGTATCAAGTACGGCTGTAAATCTTGCGAGACCCTCCGGAGTGTGGAGTGGCCGCCACTATCTTGTGAGAGGAAGGAAGGCCCTCGGCTAGTTGGTCGAAGCTTCCCATAGTGGATACGGCGGGGTAGCTCCGCGAGAAGGACTCGGAAGACCCCAGCGACCTATCCATCCTCTACCCTTGCGTGGGCGAGGCCGTGATACGGGAGGACCACGCGAGAGATAGATTCGGGTGGGTGTGTACCGAGGATATCCGGAGACCCGACCGGGGTTGTTTGACTTCCGCGGAAGTCACTTTGCCAACCTCCACCCTTGCAAAGGGCGAGGCCGTATTCCTTTGAGGACTACGCGAGTGCAAAGCCCTTAGTGGAGCGCCAACGAGGAGTAGGGGGTAGAGACCGTGAGTCTCCCCGAACCTCGGAAAAAAATCACCGTGTCTTCACCGTGTGCCATCATCGTCATCGTCTACGGGAGTTTGCATTCTCTATCTCATCTCCTTAGCTTCCGCATTTACATTCTTGCAATTGTGTGCTTACTTTCCTAGACTAGCTTGATAGGTTAGTTTCTAGGTGGAACTAGGTTGCAAGTCTTGGCCACGGTAGAAGTAGCAACACTTAGCAAAACCTTAGTGCACATAACTAGATTTACTTGCATAGGTTTTACTTAGTAGTTGTAGTTTTTAGTCAGCCTCATTTTTAGAAATCCTAATTCACCCCCCCCTCTTAGGCGTCGGTCCTACCTTCAACTAGGTTTAAACTACTACTAATCAAAGATTAATCAAATACTAACTAGCTCTAATAGATCTAACTAGCTTAAGCTAAAAGATACAATGTAATCACAAACTAAGTATAAACCTAGACTATAGCGTAAATGCATCATCAAGTTTAATTATATTGGTGTCGGCCATTCCACTCGGCAAGGAAATCTTTATATGCTCGCCCATGATGATTCTGTGATGAATGTCTATAATAAGCATAAGCGTGATGACGAGACCTCATCGAAATAATGGCACTGTCATTTAGGCCATTTTTCAAAGGCAGGAATTGAACATCTCATCAAAGAAGAAATACTTAATATGTCAGACTTCTCAGATTTAGAGCCGTGCATTGACTGTTTTAAGGGAAAATTCACTAAGACAATAAAGAAAGGAGCAACTAGAAGCTCAGGGCTTTTAGAAAAAATTCACACTGATATTTGTGGCCCTTTTCCCGTAACATCAGTGGATGGTTTTAATTCATTTATTACATGCCCATCCATGAACTATCTAAATTCCAAGACCATTTGCTAAGTATCTTGAAGAAAATTGTATAATTGCTCAATATTCAATGCTAGTAGAACCTCAGCAAAATGGGGTGGCAGAGCATTGCAATCGTACTCTCATGGATATGGTACGCAACATCCTCAGTAATTCAACTTTACCAATTGAGTTGTGGCTAGAAGCACTAAAAACTGATATGCACATTCTTAATCATGTCCCTACTAAGTCAGCGCCCAAGAAACCTTATGAACGTGGACCGGGAGAAAACCATCGCTTAATCATTTGCGAGTATGAGGCTGCACAGTAGAAGCTAAGTTATTTGATCCACAACATAAGAAACTAGATTCTAAGACTATAAGCTGCCACTTTATCGGATATCCTAATAATTATTCTAAGGAATATTGTTTTATTGTCGTGATCGTTTCACTAAGTTTGTTGAAACAAGGCATGTTGTGCTTCTAGAAAATAAAGACATCAGTGGGAGCTTAGAGAAAAAGGGAAATTAATCTTGAAGAGATACAGGCTAAGTTACCTCTACCAATGATTCAAGTACCTTTAATTGCGCTAGAAGTGGTGTTACCTCCGTCTCCTGTTGCTGTCATTCCTATTGAGCTTAATGTTGAACTCGTATAGGAATAAGCAACACCTGATAATCAAATAAATGAAGTGCCAGATGAAAAAGTTCCTCAGTCTGCTCCTAAACCAGTTGTGGCTAATAACGAACCTTTGAGAAGGTCACAATGGGACAGAAGATCCGCTATTCTAGACTATATCAGACTTATTTAGGTGAAAATAATTATGTTGTCGGAAGGTGGACGATCCAACCTCATGTAAAGAGGCCATATCTAGTGAGAACTCAGCTAAGTGGATCGAGGCTATGGAGGAGGAATTTAGGTCCATGAGCTCTAACCAAGTATGGGATTCAAGTGAAGTTTCTAATGGAGTCAAACCAATAGGCTACAAATGGGTCTGCAAAACTAAACGTGATTCCAAAGGGAACGTTGAAAGATACAAGGCTAGACTTGTGGGAAAAGGGTTTACGCAAAGAAAAAGGGTTGGTTACAGTGAGACCTTCTCCCCTGTGTCTAAGAAGGATTCACTTACAATTGTCATGGCGCTTGTGGCTCATTATGATTTAGAGCTACATCAAATGGATGTTAAGAATGCATTCCATAATGGTGACTTGCATGGGTCTATTTTCATGGCACAGCCGGAAGGTTTTGTTGTGAATGGCAAGGAACATTTTGGGTGTAAACTGAAAAAGTCTATTATTAGACTAAAGTAAGCTTTCATCAAGGCAATGGGACCTGGAATTTGATGAAGTGATTAAGAAATTCGGGTTTAGAGAAAATGGTGTGGATGATTGTATCTACATGAAAACTAAGTGTGGTAAATATATTATCCTAGTACTCTATGTGGATGACATTTTATTAGCTTGCAGCAATAAGAACACGTTGTGTGAGACTAAAGGCTTTCAGTTATCCCATTTTGACATGAAAGATCTAGGTGAAGCCTCATATGCACATAGCATTGGCATTGAGATAGACCAAAGGGGTATTTGAGTTATCTCAAAAGGCGAATATTGAGAAAACACTTAAGAGATATAATATGGATAAGAATTCACCAACGCATGTACCTTTAGCAAAAAAAAGTGATAAGTTCAATATAGGACAATGTCCTACAAACTATCTAGAATTGGATTGAACGAAAAATATTCCTTATACTTCAGTTGTTGGAAGCCTTGTGTATGCTCAAATCTGTAAGCATCTAAATTTAGCATTTGCAACCGGGATGCTTGGCAGATATCAATCAAATCCAAGGATGCTCCACTGGAGAGGTGCAAACAAAGCTTTACGCTATATCATGTGTACATATGAAAACGATGATCAATTTACATGTGTAGTAATTCCAACCACACAAGTTTAAACATGATCAATAGTTCACTTTATCATTTTCATGTGGGGACTTAGAGGTTACCATATTATGGCATGTTTATTGGTTCAGATAACATATTTGCAATTTTTGTTCAACACTAGAATATTGTATGAATTTAGTTGCATTTTTTATGATTTACTAAAAAAGAAATTAAGAATACACAACTAGCATCAGAAATTCATGATAGCATCAGAAATTCATGATATTTGAAGAAGGGCCAACATATGTCGCCATGTAGTATTCTCAAGAAAGTTTGAACAAGAAACTCCAAAAGGTGCCAGTTTTTTTCGTACGAGTTCAACTCGTAGTGTGGTTTATTACATGTGAAGTCACTCTGACCATCTAAGCTTAAACATAATCAATACTTCATTTTATTATTTTTATGTGGGGACTTGAGGTTACCTTCTTATAGCTCGTTTATTTGTCCAGATAATTTATTTGCAATTTTCTATCAACATTAAAATATATTTCTCAAATTTAATTGCATTATTTATGATTTACCACAAAAAGAAATTAAGAACAGACAACTAAACTCAAAAATTCATGATAATTGGCGGAGGGGCGATATATGTCTATATAGCATCTAAAAAAAGTTTGGACAAAAAACTCCACACGGACTGGTGTTTCTTTCATACGGCTACCACTTGTAGCGTGGTTTACACGTGAAGTCACTCTTACCATTCAAATTTCAACGTGATTAATAGTTCACTTTATCATTTTCCTATGGGGATTTAAGGTTATCTTCTTATAGCATTTTTATTGGTCTAGGTAATTTATTTTCAATTTTTGGTCAACACTATAATAGTTTATGAATTTAATTACATTTTTTATGATTTACTGTAAAAAAGAAATTGAGAATACATAAATATCCTTAAAAAATCATGTGACTTGGCGAGGGACAACATATGTGTATGTGGCATATTTAAAAAAGTTTGGGCAAGAAACTCCACACGGTGTCGTTGTTTTTTTCATAAGCATGAGTTGTTGTTGGTTGTTGTATGAAAGAAACGCCGGCACCCTATGGAGTTTTTTTGTCCAAATTGTTATGAGGATAATATATGAACAAATGTTTTCCCTCTGCCAAATATTATGACTTTCCAGTGCTATTCAAGTATTATTATTATTCTATAGAAAATCACAGAAAATACAATTAAATTCACAAAATATAGTAGTGTTATCCAAAAATGACAAGTAAGTTACCTAAACTAATAAATATGCTATATAAAGTAAACATTAAGTCCTCACATGAAAAATATGAAGTGTAATTGAGATGTAGATTTAGTTAGTTTAGAATTATTCCGTATACATTGGCTAGCTCGTACAATACGCTTAATATGCGCAGAAGAACAGCAACAGCAATCTATCGTATTGGTTGTGTGCCAGTTCGAGTGGCAGGGTGTGGGTTCGACTCCTGCTCTAGGCGTATTTGCACTGTTCGGTTCGACTCCTGCTCCAGACGTATTTGCACTGTTCGTCTAAACGATCATTTACCCCGTTAAAACTTTAAACAGTGGATGACCGTTTCCGTTTAATTGGCCATTTTCACCGTTTAAACGCCGTTTAGCACCGAATAATGGCTAAACAGTAGGTGACCGACTATCCGTTTACCGTTTAGGCTAACACTGTGTATTTGTTGTTTTTGTCATTTTTTCTTTTTTTACCTTTAAAGTATGACATGTTGGGACCACTTGCCACAAGCAACTGCTGGGCCATGGCCCAAATCGGGAAGGAGGCAAGGTTTTGGGACGGTGGTCTAAGTTAATTTAGTTTAGAAAATTATGATTTATATATTTATTATATTTTAAGAAATAGAAATTCAGTTTGGATTTATTAAAATATGATCTAATAAATCAAGAAAAATCATAAAAAAATACAATTGTGAACAAGGTTATATGTAATATTTGGTAAATTTTTTATTCTCCATTTTATTGCATTGCTTATTATAATGTATAGAAATGTTATATGCATGATGATAGAGAAAAAACAAGAAAAATAAAGTCATTTCTATAATTGTATACTGATATATTGGTTTGATCAGACCTAAATGTATACCTCAAATGACATATGGGATCCATTAAGCATGCCGCTAGTTGGACCCATCTAACAAAATTTTATTTGTTGCAATATCATCATGTACCATGGCTAATTCGTGATCTTTTTCATCCAGCTGATTGTGACACTTTGAAAGAAACATCACGCCTAGTGGGCTAGGTATTTGGATACTGCAAATCTATGACGAATATTTTTTTTTTGTTCATCACAGATTTTAATGTATCCGTGACGTTTTCTATAATCGTCACCGAGAATCCGTCATGGATTACCAGATTTCTTGTAGTGTATTGTCAAGGCACCAAAGAAATTATGGTCACATATAAGAGATCAGATAAATTAGAAAATGTGGGCTATGCTAATACTGATTGGGCGGGGTGTGAAGACTCTAGAAAATCTAATTCAGGCTGTATCTTCACTCTTGCCGAAGGAGCTATTTCGTAGAAAAGCTGTAAGCAATCATTAGTAGCATCATGCACAATGCATGCTGAACTAGTAGCATGCTATGAGGCAACAGGACAGGCTGTTTGCCTTAAAAATTTTATCCCAGGAATTAAGTTCATTCACGGTATCTTGAGACCAAAAACTCTATATTGCGATAATAAAAGAAAGAACCCAGGATCAAACCACAAAATTAAAGCATATAAGCACTAAGAATATGATTGTGGATCCGCTCACCAAAGGCTTACCTTCTTCCTTATTTGATAAACATGTTGGAAGCATGGGTTTCTCGTAAACTCTTTGATTTGATTTTGGCATAAAGGCTGCTAAGTTCTAGCATGGTGTTTCAGTAAACTATGGTCAATGGGGTCCCAGTGGCGCATAATGCTATTGACGACGCATTGGTCTTGTATTGCTGTTATACTGAGTATGAACATAAGTTTAACTGAACATTACTTTTGATATCGTTCGATCAAAGGGAGAATGTTGGGTTGATCTCGGATATCAAGCTCTGATACTCCGTATCTTAAATACTCCTCTTAAGTGCATTTTATCATGTCATCATGTGCATAGTCCTAAATTCTTGGAGCTCTTAATTCAAATCACTTCAAATCAATTTGAATTCAAAATTCTTTTGGTAATTTAATTTGCCAAAGGGCAAAAATGTAGAAAACATATTAAATCATGCCCTTTCTTTTTTGTATTTGGACCTCACTGTAATTCTTCTGCTTTGAGGGGTTAAAAATGAAAAGGGTAAAAGTAAAAAAAAAAGAGAAAAAGAAAAATCGAGGGCGACAGCCCAGCCACGCGCCGGCCCAGCCAGGTGGCCAGGCCGCTCGGCCCTCGCATGCGCGCCACTGGGGCAGCCCGCTGCGCAGCGGTGCCTGCCAGGTGGGGCCTGCCCCGGGCTTCTTCCTCATCCGAACGGGGCGAGGGGGGATGGACCCCGCCCCACTTCGCCGCCGCCCCGCTTCACCCCGCCTCCGTCCCGCGCCTCCGCCGCCACCCCACCTCACCTCGCCACCGTCGGAGCACCGCCACTCTGCCTCGACCCCATCCCCCACGTCGTCGTCCCCACTCAATCCGTCCCGAGCCCCCGCGCCGCTCGCCCTCGTCCGCCGCCGCGTCTCCCCGCTGTCCGCCGTCGCCGCCGCCTTTCCTCGCCGTTGGAGGGTGAGGCCCCGTGTCCCTCGCCACCCTCGTCCTCCTCCTCTAATCCTCATCAAGGATTGAGGTTGGGCCGAGCTCAATCGAGCTCGGTGCCCTTTAATGGCGCCGGCGTCCATGGCCGTCGCGTCGCCTTTCCACAACGCGCACAAGCCCCCTCCTGGGCTTCCCGTTACGCACCCCGGTGTAGCATCACCTCGCGCGGGTCCTCGCCGGCACCGGCGCGGCTCGGCGCCACCGCGCGGGCCGTTCGCCGCCACGTGCACGCCGTGCGCGGGTAGAGGGAGGAGAGGAGGGAAGAGGGGAGAAAGGGTGAAGAAGAGAGAGGGAGGGAGAACGCGCCGCCGCGCGCTTTGGTCGCCGCCGGCGAGAGCCAGAGGGGCCGCCGCGTGCTTTGGTCGCCGCCGACGAGAGCCAGAGGGGCCGCCGCGGTGTGCACGCCGTGCGCGTGCGCACGCCCGTCGCGCGCGCCCCGCGCCTAGCTGGGCCTCGGCCGAGCCAAAGGCCGGCTGGGCCTGGCTAGGTGGGCTGGAGGGAGGAGAGAGGGGAAAGTGGGCCGGCCGGTCAAGGGATTGGGCTGGGCTAGTTTGCGAGGGGGAGAACAGACTAGGGCAATAGTTCAGGGTGCCATATAGAACTTTTATTTATTGAACTAAATTGGGCCTTGGGCTTCTTTCTTTTTCTGATTTTCTTTTCCTTTCCATTAATTTAACTTTAGCCCAATTTTAAAGGTGTTAATTTGTTTAATTAGTTAAATCATAATTTAATTAATTTAACTTATTTTGTTTTACCTATATTTTTATATATCTTGAGTTGTTTAATAAAATAATTTCACTAATTCATTTAAAGCTTCTAAAAAATATTTAAATGTGAGAAAAATTTCTAAAAATACTAGAAAATTATTATAAATTCTTGAAAATTATTTACACACCTTATAAAATTATTTAAGCGTATGGTGCCCGTCTTCGAATTCTGTTGCGGAGTCTGTTGCGGCGTCCTTCTATGCGGGCATTGCTTAGACCAGTGACCCGTCCCTCCGCATTTGAAGCAATTAGCACTCCTAGGCTGTACTGGGGTGCCTGTCTTCACTAGATACTGGTAGGAGTTGATTGGCGTGGAGTTCGATTGTTCGAGCGCTGCATCTGGGCATTGTTCTGCTGAGGCTGATAGTTCGGACGCTGATACTGATAGTTGCCATTATTGTTGTAGCGCTGGAACTGTGGCTGCTGCTGTCCGGCGTTCTGTGTAGGGCGGTTCTGATAATTCTGTGGCCCAGAATACCGTGGACGGGTGTTGCTGCTAGACTGATGCGCCCTCTGCCCTCGCTTCTTTTCCTCCATCTCGCGACGAGTATTTTCCGTCACAATAGCCCAGTCTATCGGGTACTGGCAGTTAGGGAAAGTGTGGTTCATGAGCTGGTACCTGAGCGGATCAACCAAACCTTTGAGAAAGTGGTACTGTTTCTTGGGATCGGTATTAAACTCTTCTGGACAGTAACGGGACAGCTGCAGGAATTTGTCCTGATACTGACTGACAGTCATGACGCCCTGGGTGAGCACTAGGAACTCTTCTTTCTTCAGTGACATCACACCAGCTGGAACGTGGTGCGCTCTGTATCTCTATGTGAACTCCTGCCAGGTGATGATGGTGGGGTTATTATGAGCCAGGCAGTACGATTCCCACTATTGCTGACCGGCACCCCATAGCTGGTGAGGGCTGTTGAGAACCCTCTCCTGATCGGTGCACTGGGCGACGTCCAGCTCCCGCTCTACTGCGTGGAGCCAGTCTTCTGCATCCATGGGGTCGGCAGAGTGAGTAAACACAGGTGGGTGTCCTTTCAGAAATTCCGCGCGTCTGTCACGCGGTTGCGGCAGCGGTGGCGGGGGTGGTTGCTATTGCGCCTAGTGCATGGCCGCCACATCTTGACCGAGAGCCTGTATCACTTGGGTCTAGTTCATGATTAGCTGCTCCATAGTCATTGGCGGCGGTGCATGCGGGAGCCCTCCGTCTTCGCGACCTCCTCAACCTCCGCGGCCACGACCACGACCACGTCCCGTATTCATCTGATTACCTAATATACCATTAGTACTTTTCCAGGTCATAGATCTCATTCAACATTAGTAACCAAGATAGATAAGATAAAGATCTAAACATAGATATAGATAGAGCAAGGCTTTTCCCAAACTAACTAACTTTATTAAACTTTTTTAAGCATCCAACCGAAAGACTAAGTTGTGGACATCACCCCACAACTTAAGCACTCATTACAAAGAACCAAATCATCCATGAAACACAAGCATAAGCAAACGAGCACACTTTTAATCGTTCTAAGCCTAACCGAAACTAACTAAGCGATACTAATAGAACCTATTACAAAAGGGGAAACATCCTAATCCTCATGATGCCGTATATAGGTCCTAGATTCTGGATCATTGTACCGAGCCTTCTTCCTGCGCGGAGCATCAGCGGGGTCTTCTACAGGTTCTTCATCTGCAGGCTCAACGCCATGTGCAACCCATGCTCGAAGCTTCCGGTTCTCATACCTCACCATGTCTAACTCGTCCAGGGCAGCTTTGTAGTCGGTGTTGAGGGTAGCGAGGTACTCAAGAGTAGACTCCAGGCGTGGGTTCTGTTTGGCCTCAGGGTTGGCAATCCAGGCATCAAGTCTTTCAGTCGAACGACAGGGGTAGTACCGGCGTGAAGTCATTGCCACATCATCACGGTGAGTGTGGCACAGCGTCGTCAAGGCCTCCCTTGCAGCATCAATGATGGCGGCCACAAAGTTGTTGCGATGAGTCGGTGCCTACCTGACGTAGACGTCCCGGCGGGATCCGAACTCATCCAGGATGCTGATCTCCACTGTCATATCCCAATCATCATGTAAGACGGGATGCCGGTAGCGAGTCCCCGCATAAGTGATCCACGGTTGATCGTAGTGAACCATCTCCAATGTCTCCCTCAACATCCGGGGAACAGGTAGCGAGTAGTCGAACCAGCAGTGGGTAGAGATGACTGCGGGCCCTGCTTCATCGTCATCTTCGTCATCGTCCGATGGGGGGTGCGTCTCCATCATCCGAGTCTTGATCTGGATCTTCAGGATCAACGGCTGGATCTTCTGGCTCCTCCTGGGGGTACGGGCGGCTGCTCCTCCAGTGGTTCTTCCTGCTGCTCTTCTTCTTGCTCATCCTTGGACAGATCAGGGACTAGCTCTTCTGGGTCCTACTCCTCAGACTCAGTCAGGTCTACCCATTCTTGTGGCGGTGGAGAAGGTGGTGTTGGAGTAGGCAACCTGATCCTGTTAGGTCCGCCATGGCCACGTCCACCAACACGCATGCGGGCAGTGCGCTTCAAACTCGACATCTGCAAGCCCACAACGAAAGCAAACATAAGAATAAGCTCTATTATTGGATAGATAAGCGGATACAGGAAGTCATAATTAAAGTAGACAAGTACAAATATCAAAATAGCATATATTGCAAGTATTTGAACGGAGAAAGCAAGAAAAGCTCCCCCAAACCCCTCATACGCCATGTTTCAAGAAAGTAAGCCAAAACTCTAGTTTATCTAATTAATCAGTCAAGCCCAGTGTCCATGTGAGTCTTGTGGTTGTACTGTTTTCTTAGGTGGTCGCTCGGCGAACCGATCCTTAGGGTGAAGCACTTGAGCAAAACCAACAAAAACATGCCCAAGTCTCCATATTGCTAAAACCATACTTTTATCATCAAGTTCATCATTAATTAGTCAAGATTAACAACATAAGTAACGTGAGTTGAGCGGTAGCAATTAATTTATAACATCACAGCCCTCCTAGGTTTATGGACATGTAAAGGAATATCAAACTAATCATCCTTAATAGGAGCATGCAAATTTAGATTCTAGATCATGTGATTAAAGTAAATAGGACATAGGTCAAAGAATACTTGCCTTACTCAGCAAAAACTTGCCTAGGAGCTTCCCAAGATTGATTTTCAGCAAACACAACCGGTTCGTCTCCTACACATTGCACACATACAAGCAATAAGTATAAACTATCTAAAACAGTACACCAAACATTATGAACAGAGATTAAAAAGGTTTTAGATCTAATCTACGCATTATCACGATTCTAAAGGTTCGAAAATCACTCAAATCAGAGTTATAATGCAAAAGACATGACAAGATAATAGAACCTAAATAAAGGATATTTGAAACTACAGGGGCTAAACTGCGAAAATCATGGACCTATATCTAATAGATCTGGACTGCGGGTTGAATAATGGAAACTCCAAGGGTTCTTTTGCAAAACCGCGGCGCTGACCGGTATTGACCCAGGTCGCGCGTGCTCGGGCCCGTTGGATCTTGATCCGACGGTCTGGATCAGATCGGAGAGAGGGAGAGGGGTTCGGCGGCGGCTTTACCGGCACGGCTGACGGGCGCGGCGGAGCTTTGCCGGAGCTCCGCGTGCTCGCGGTTCCGGTGGCCTAGGGCTGGCGGGGAAGGACGCAGGGGTGAGAGGGGGATGCGACGAAGCTAGCAGAGCGGCTCGGGCGGCGGTTCGGCCATCAGAGGCGGCCGGCGATGGGGTGGAGCGGTGGCGCGGCTCCGGCGAGAAATTGCCGGGGCGGTGGGGCGCGATTGAAGCCAGGATGGGGTCAACTAGCTTCCTCACCTCGGTGCGAAGCTACGAGTGTAGATGTAGTCGATGGGGAGGTGGTGACGGCGTACGGCGACGGCTCCTGCGTGCACCGGCGGCGGCATGGGGAGCTCAAATCGGCGAACCAAAGCACTAGAAAGGCCGAGATTAAGCGTTTAGGTTCGTTACCTTGCGGCGAAACTGGTAGGGTTGGTCTCGTCGTCGATTATGGCTTGTAGACGCGAAACCCGACGCGAATTCGCCGTGAACTCGCGGCACGGTGGTGCAAACTAGGGCGCTAGGCGGTGCTTTAGGGCTTGGGCTTTTGGTGCTTAGGACGACGGGGTCGGCCGCTTTTATAGCCCGAAAGCCGAGGCTTGCGGGAGGGCGAATTTCCTGTCTATCTTCCGATAGATCAAAACTCCACCTATCTTCTAATGTTTAAGATTCGTACAGACAACTATGACCATTGGATCTGCATCTAAACCCTACCCCTCCTCTCCCATCTCCCTCCTTCGTCCGCCCGCGCGCCGTCCCCCGCTGGCCTGCGTCGCGCCGCCGCGCGCGCCTACCTACATAGTATCCATGTTCCTGGAGATAATCGCAAAGCCCACGTGAGGTCCATGTCCATCTGCCGGGACCATACGCGCGCAATAATAACTGGGTCTATGAATGAATCTGGCCACAGTTTCCCGTTTTTGTTGTTTCCCTTTTCGCTTCGCTACTGGTAGGGAAGACACACATGCCGCAACCAGTGCGTGCTGAAGGCAAGACAAGGGCGGCCGGTGAGCCGCCCGCCGGTGACACGGATGTGCCTGCGCAGCTCAAGCGTTCCCGTGCGGACAAGCCGCCGTTCACGCTGGCTGATATCAAGAGGGCCATCCCGCCGCACTGCTTCAAGCGCTCCGTGGTTAGATCCTCCACGTACCTCCTCCGCAACCTCGCCGCCGCCGCCGTTCTCCTGTACTTGGCGCTGGCCGTGCTCCCCGCCTTCCCTGGCCCTCTCAGGGTCGTCGCGTGGCCGGTCTACTGGGTGGCGCAGGGCTGCGCGCTCGGCGGCGCGTGGGTCGTCGCCCACGAGTGCGGCCACCACGCATTCTCGGAGCACGCGCTCCTGGACGACGCCGTCGGTTTCGCCGTCCACACGGCGCTCCTTGTGCCGTACTTCTCCTGGAAGCACAGCCACAGGCGCCACCACGCCAACTCCGGCTCGCTGGACCGCGACGAGGTGTTCGTGCCACGGCGCAAATCCGAGCTGTCCTCGTACACGCACCGCGTGCAAGGCAGCGCTGCTGGCCGCCTCGCCCACCTCTTCCTGCAGCTGACCCTCGGGTGGCCGCTCTACCTGGCGTGCAACGCGGCAGGCAGGCCGTACCCTCGCTTCGCCAGCCACTACGACCCCTACTCGCCGATTTTCTCCGGCAGCCAGGAGCGCGCCCAGGTGCTCCTCTCGGACGCCGGCGTCCTTGCCGTCTTGCTCGCGCTGTGGCGGCTCGCCGCGGCGGTCGGGTCCTGGACGGTGGCGCGCCTGTACGGCGTGCCGCTGCTCGTGGTGAACGCATGGCTGGTGCTCGTCACCTACCTGCAGCACACGGACCCCGCGGTGCCGCGCTACGAAGGCCGCGAGTGGGACTGGCTACGCGGCGCGCTGGCGACTGTAGACCGCGACTACGGCGCCGTCCTCAACAGCGCGTTCCACAACATCACCGACACACACGTCGTGCACCACCTTTTCCCGTCCATGCCTCACTACCACGCCGCGGAGGCCACCAGGGCGATCCGGCCGGTCCTCGGCAAGTACTACCGGTTCGACGCAACGCCGGTCGCGTGGGCGGCGTCGCGCGTGGCCAAGGATTGCGTTTACGTCGAGGCCGACGGTCACCGAGAGGGCGTTTTTTGGTACGGCAACAAATTTTAATTACTAGTACTATGTATTATTAGGTGCCCCTGCCGCCCGAGAGATGGTCCATAGCACAACAGTGTATTGCCATGTGCGTTGCGGCCATCGTACTGTGTGTGTACTACTGAATGCCACGCCTGCAGGGCTGCTGGTACATGGTCCATGGTGTGGTCTTATCAACTCGCTACCTTATGAATTATTGTATTGTAATATTGTGTTACTGTGAAAAAAAGGTCACCTCAAGTTTTTAAAAGAAAAATGTGAACTTATAGCCACCTTGAAATTTAGGTGTCCTACTAGCTGGTGCCCCATCGCTGCGTGCGGAGCAGCCTCCCTTTGCAGGCGCTGCCATGGTCGCCCTGCTCTGCTGCTCCACAGAGCGGCGGCGGCGTCGGCCAATGGCGGTGTGCCGGGCAAGCGTGGCCCCGCTCGAGGGCATGCGCGGGGGCGGCACAGCCCGCCCACCCTACCAGGTCGCGGCCGTGCACGGCTGCTGCGCCTCTTCCGCCCTCGCGGATGGACGGTCGGCGCCCTAAAGACATTGTATTGTCTAGGAACAACCATAAAAACCATCACTGATGGAGAAATGTATGAAATGTGACACAAACTCCAAGTCCACTGCCCGAGCGTGAACTATGATTTTAGCTAGACGACTAGGATTAATCTCCTACGATAATAGATATGATAAAATCGGGCATAAGCTTGACCCAAGGGAAACGATTGAATATCGTTGCTGCAAATATCTCTAACCTCTACTAACTACTAAAAGTACTCTCTTACTATCTCCCAGATGTTGCCAAAAGGTACCTGATGCTCTGTCATAGGATCGATGTGGACAATGGCGACGTCATCATTGTGGGCCGGTGCATGAATTGAGACTTCCCTGACTACTTGCACCCGATTGGGGACGTCAACTCAATGCAATCCTAGCGGGATAAAAGCGAGTAGGATCAATGCGCTAGTAAGCCATGACTCCAGGCTCTTCACATTTTCTCTCCAAGCATTCAGGGATTACGAGAGGGAATTGGAGCGTCATCAGGGCTCGTTTGGAAGCCCAAAATCCCTGGGCTATCCCCGGCTTTTCCCTGGGCTGCGACCCCACGTGGATGCTGTGCCCGCACCAAATTCCTCTAGCGTTTGGAAGCCCACGCGCGGAGGCGGCACACCCGACCCCGGCCATTTCCACAGGGGACAGCTCCCCCACCCATCGGGTCGTGGCGTCTCTTCCCCGAGGCGGCGCAAGGGCGACGCAAAAGGCTCGTCCGCCGCCCCATCATCCGCCGCGCTCAGTCGCCGCTGCCACCAGTCGCGGAGCCAGGATTGAGTCAAGCCCCGAGCCGAATTGTACCAAAGCTGTGGCAAAAATATGCCAACAAATAATATTGTTCAAAAGGTACATTACAAAATAATGAAAAGATAGATAGCATATGGAAACCGCCATTGCGAAGTAATATCTTCATTCTTCTTGATCAATTGTTCCAACTCTAAGAGTAGAACCTAATGCAAGAATGAAAAAAAAACATATATTAAATGTTTGAAAGAGTTAGGAAAAATAATATAATCAAATTTAGAACAAGATTTTGTAAATACCATTAAAACGAGGTAGATTAATCCTACGATTTCTCATGTCTTGATTGTGCTGGAATAACTGGTGTTATCGTTGAAGCGAAAAATGATCTCAATGTCCTAAGCCTTTTCATTCTCTACCTCCGATGTGATTAAATTGAGCTCGTTGTCAAGGATTCGTCATAGTTCATGGAATTAGACTAGAGAAATCACTAATGAAATATGAATAGATAACCTCAATTTCTTACCCCAAACGCTAGCAAGCCGCCTAGCACCAGCAGTGCTGATGGTCTGTCGACTGTGGTCTTTGTACTCTTGGTGAGCCGCTCCCTGCCGGCCTGTCCTTGACGCTTGAGAAGTTGCTGGCCTTGCTACGCACGCGCCTGAGCCCCTAGCCATGCACCGGTCCGCTACGGTGGTCTGCTCCCTGCCTTGCTTTAGCCCCTGCGTGCTGGCGGCCTAGCACTGCAGCGCAGCAGCAAGGCGCGGTCGGTGACAGTGGCACTCCGCTACGTGGCTGTGTGCCCGCGGTTGCGCCCCGCCTGGCCGGCGCACCTGCAGTCCTGCACGGTTGCACGCCTGCGCGGCTGGCGCCCCGGGCCATGGCCCGGGTGGCCCGGGGTCTGGCTCCGCCCCTGGCTGCCACGGTCTGCCCCGCTCCACCGCCGCCTCCGTCGATCGCCACGCTCGACCATCGCCTCTGTTGTCTACTTGGGCGCCTTATCCTCGTTCTCCACGCTCCGCTGCGCCACCTTCCCCGTCCTCCACGCTCCGTAGCGCCGCCTCCACCGTCGTCCGCTCTCGGGATCACATCGTCTACCGCCACCACCACAACCCCATCCTTCCTTCGTCCTCCACCGACGGCAGTGTAAGTGCTTCCCCTCTTTTATATTACCTAGGGTTTGTAGATCTTGACCAAGAACCACTATGTGCTAGAGCTGTTCTTCAGACTTGAGCGAACTATTTAACTCTTATCTTTTTACTTGCAGCAGTACATCTTGTTAAATTCCATTTCATGAACTCAAGATCCACTGTAAGTTCATTTCCAAGATCCACTGCAAGGTCATCTTCTCTCCTCTGTAGGCCTTAGACCAGATTATTTGCAGAAGATCCACTCCAACATATATTTGCAGCAGTATACATAGTTTTAGTATAGTTTTGATAGCCATTTGAACCTATGTTTTACTGCAGAGTGAGGTTATGTGACACCATTGTTTTAATTGTTGATCGCATGATCAGTGTTTGGCAGTGCAATCTTTAATCTGTTGGATATGCTCCTTGCAATCGGCTTGCAAAAACCCTGTTGTTATCAGATCTATTGGATATATGTCGTTCGGTAGCTCAAATTTTGCTTAGCCTGCGTCATATAAATCTGAACAGAGGTAGTACTTTTAAACTTATTGTTATGAGAATTCCCTGAAATATAATAGTTTCTCTTTATTCTAGAATTTTGACGCCTCACAATACATAGAAAGATGAAGACTTGACAACAATAGTTCATGTGAAAAACCATCCCTTTATTTCATGAATCTCATATACCTGATGTTTTGTGGCTTAGCCAAAGTCTACTACCCATTCTGTACTTTCATTGTACTCCCTAATACAGCATATCCATACTTTCTTTTGCATGCCATCTAGAATTTTTTTTATTCTTGTTAGTTTTGTTACTGGTACCGTATCATTGGCAACTAGATTTGCAAAATGAATTGATAGATTTGATTATTATTGATAACTGCACTGGTACTTTTTTAAACCTTTGGCAGGTCACTAAAATATAATAATAATCTGAATGGACCCTTTTTGTTGGGAGGACAGTCAATGCAAGAAGGCACAAGGCAATGTGTATATGCACTGGTTTGTTGTAGTTAGGCTGCCTCCGATGGGAATCCCTAAAGGGGTTCCCTAAACACGGTTTTGTACTGTTTGACATAAATGCAGCACTGTAGATAGAGAGGGAAATAGTTAAAATAGTGATAGGGAATAGGCTTTGAGGAGTGTTGTTGGAGATAGTCTTAAGGCAGCTTGAGTTATTAGAACTAGGAGACAGTTTAGTGCGACTACATATATTCATGAGCAGAGTAGTACGTGTGTGCCCAGTTAATTTTGTAATTAATTTATCTTGGAATAATATACCTTGATATTATCTTTTTATTTATTTTATTTTTTCTTATTTTGTAGCCCCATTATGTTCATCATATTGTTATATGTTAGTTGTTAGTCAATATGATATTCGGTGGCGATAATTTCCAGTCAACACAAAGATCCAGAGTAGTACGGAGTACGTAGCTAGACAGGCCGAAGTTCCCTTTCAGACCTTCCCTACGCTGGGCCTGCCCCTTGCTGGAATTAACTTCCAAACAAGGGACCGGGCTGGGGGAGAGCTGCGCAGGGAAATGAGAGGCCACCGAAATCCCCGCGGTGGCATGCTTGCCCAGGGCTAGTCTGCCCCTTGCGTCCAAACGAAGCCTCAGAGTTTTATTGGAAGGTTGAGAAAAGTGAAAGCACCTAGGGAATAGTATGGGACAAGGAGCAGGCCAATGCAACCTATCCGATGGAACATGGCCCCCATTTTCAAAGGGCCTCTAAAATTTTTGCTACTCTACTACCTCCTTCAGCTCATTCAATCCTAATAATCTTCTATAGTGCTAATTCTGAAGGCGTTCCTCGATCCGGTGTTTTGTTGTCTTCTGATCATCCACTACCCGCATCGCCTAACCTCGGTGAAGATTACACATGTGAGTTTCTTGGCTTTCTGCTTGCGGTTTGCAAGCCCACAGGGCTCCTTTAGTTGTCTTCCCATCTTTTCTAATTTCATGCATATGCTACAAGTCTACAATGGCCGCTACAATGTTATAACAAAGACGACCGCTTTGGCCACACTTAAGAGTGGTGTTGGAGAAGATTAAATACGAGTATATCGTTGAAGCTTTTGTTTATTCATTTCAAGGGATAAAATAGCTATGTTAAATATGCAAACGATAGTAGTATAGTACTATAGTTTGATTTTTTTTCTATGGACATAAGCCCCACATTAAAATATTTTACAGCAATCTCGAATTACGATGGCAAAGCCATGGCAAGGAGTAACACTCACCGGAAATAAAGTTTATTTTAAAGGAAGTTAGAACTCACCGCGACAGCTAAAAATAAAAGTTTTATTTTCGGTCTGAAGTTGTTTATTTTCGGCAGCTAACATGTACCGGTGAAAATAAACAGATTATTTCGGTGGCTTGATTTCGGCCTCCGAAAGTTTACCTGATTCATGTAGATTCATGTAGTACCAACTGTTGAATATACTGCACGTAGTCCTAGAAGGGACCGAACACCGGGGTCCCTGCTGCTAGGCCCATCTGTCAGAGATACTGGGCAGAAAAACAGGGCTGAGCGAAGCTGTTTTTCTTTCTTTAAATCTCCACCTAATTCCATCGCTTCATCTGTCGGTCTCATAGCCCAGTCCATTGCCCAACCTATAAGTTTTTCCACTTTGCCACCCTCTGCCCTTCCTCGCGCCCCGCCCCTCGGCGGACGCGTATTGCAAGTTCGATTCCACCATGGAATCACCTTTGATCGGAACAGACGCCGCCACTTTATCGAAAAAATTAGACCCCAGTAGGATTCAAATCCAACCATGAGACAGATGAGACGAGACGAATCAGGCAAAGGAGAGACCGTACCGGCTAGGCCCAAATCAACGTTTTCAATACCCATATACAAACCGAGATCTCAATCAAACACAATGTATCAAAAAAAATAGTACCAAATCATCATCTAAACTTTGATTATACCAACTCATAATTGGTCCTCGTGGAACTCGGGACACCAAGAAGCGCAAGAAAATCAGAACTCAAGTAGTACGCCACGGCCAAAATCAAGAACAGATCCATGGGGCCGAGAATCTTCTAGCTAGGGGGGAATGAAATAAATGAATCAAAGGACGGCTGACGAGGTTGTAGGGACGGATGGAGCCCGATGCGGCCTCCTCGCTCGCTCATCCGACGAGGCTGCACAGGGGACGGATGAAGTGTGGCCGCCTCGCTCCGATGGCACGCCGTCGCTCGGTCGCTAGACCTCCACCGGACGTGTGATGATGCTACAGAAGGGACGGACCCAGCGCGTGCACTCGCCGCTGCGCATGTACGCAGTGTCTGCGCGCCCCCTTGCTCAGATCCCGACGATGGGCCGCAGTGTTGGGCCGTGGGCCATGGCCTAGGGGTGCGCAAGTGGAACAGACAACACCTTCAGATCGAATTATTATTATTTTATTTGCATAGTAGTTTACAAAGTTCAAATTTAACTTTTAATCTTCTAGAACAAGTTTGAAACTTAAGCTCTATACCTAACAATAAAGAGAAAAAGTTTTTTTTATGTTCAAATTTTCTGTCTACTCACACCTAAGTTGATGCTAGAAGTTTAATCTTAATTCGAATTTATTATGTTTGGACTACAGAATCATGCACACGAAAATAAACGCTCGGGTCGTATACGAATTCCATTTTATTTCGATGTTCTATATATCGATGGAAATCTAAAAACACAACCTTCTCAACCCAATTGACACAACCCCTAAAATTCTCTTGGAATATAAGTAGTTGTCAAAACAAGATGGCATGAAAAATCTGTCAAGGTGAGGCGAGAAAGGGCACTCTAAAATAAGCAACCAAATTTCGTACTACCTTTACTTTAGGCTTTATATGTATCATGGAAAGCTACTTTTTAATTCAACTTACACCACTCCAAAATTAACTAGGAGTCCACAATAATCATCAAAACAATGAAGATAAAGAGATCATAAAAGAGGAATGTTTTTCTTTTGCCAAAGGTTTATGCATCATTGCCCGCCATGTATTTCCTATATCTATATCATCGCATGTTATGATTTTTCTTTGCACACTATAGTCGTCATTATACATAAAAAAATAAAAAACACACATCGACACACTATTTGATACAATGCATAAGCACCACACCGTGACTAGATTTATCCGTAGCAACGCACAGGCACAGGCACTTTTGCTAGTTAGTATAATTGACTGAGGTGGTGATTTCTTCCCAAAGCAGGATGCATCAATATGTTCACATTTAAGGCAGTAACGACATTTGATGCGAGGAAAACAAAAATGGTCATGAGCCCATAAGTGTTTGTGTCGTCAACCAGAGAGACATCAGTAGTGGCTAATGGGTTGTGTAATGAAGAGCGGCCCAAGCAAGTCGACGAAAGTTGGCCTAGCCCAAGATGGGCAGCTATAAAAGACGGAGACTGTAACTGAATCAGTTAGCAATTGAACATTACACAGTACCTGCTACTTCTGAATAGTTTTGGTCTCTCTCTCTCTCTCTCTCTCTACTCTGCTCTGTTCTGTTCCTGCTACTTCTTCCGATTTTCATTTAAATCCTGTAATTCTGATGTGAATTGAGTAATCGGAGTGGTTCTCCTGTGATTCTCCACTCTGTGTTGATCGGGGAACATTTTACAGTTTGTTGCACAAGCATCTACTGTGATTGGGCCGGGAAAGCTGCTTTTTTTTTATCTTGCTGTTTGGCAACGCCCAAATTTAAGTCCAAATTAATGTCCTTAAACAAAGGTGCTGCCGGTGAATTCAATTTTGAACGGTCTCCCGTGTTCATTGGTGCGCTTGAAACTGGCCAGCTGCTGGAAAAAACTAATCTATCAAAGACTAAAGTGCGTGCATTTGATTCACGGAAGAGCATATGTCCTGACGCTGAGGAACAGCACCTTTCACATCAATCTGATCAAAGATAGATTTACGTTGGCGAGGCACACGATTAGCTCCTGCCTCAACATACGATTTTTTTCTTCCCCACATGAACCCATTGGAGCTTGGGTCGTTGCTCTTCCACCAGACCATTTGCATTCCAAAGGTGAAAGAAGACCTTGAATGCTTCACAAGAAAATTCCTTCTGATTAAGTAACATGAAGCTCACTCGAGGAGAAGAAACCACGAATTTGAAAACTCTATCATCAGTTTCATGAACGTGAAAATTTACATCAGAGTCTCCCAGGAAAGTTTGAAGAATCAAGCCAACAGAGGCTTCATCAAGCCTAAGTTTATAGCGCCCCAAAACGGTAGTCTGAAAGAAACACAGGAACCAGTTCGACTTCGACCAGCCACTGGGAGCTGCCATCCATTAGACTTTCTCTTGAAAAGCTTGGCCAACAGAGGAACCGTTTCGCAGACCTCCCACAGGTCTACTCCTAGCGAAAATCACTCCTACGCAACCAAAAAAAAAAAAAAAAAAAACCTGCTCCACAGTGAGATTAGAGTGAATCGCCACCATTTCGTACTAGAGAGACTGTGAGACAAAAAAAAAAATTGATATTACCATAGCTCTCAAACTGCTCAATCCCCATTATAAATGCACAGACAAAATTGCAGACAGCCAAGCTCTCATCCAAAGATTCACTTCTACGAGCAAGATCACTCCACAACTGAATCAGCTTTTGGAGCTAAAGAATTTGGAAACGGAACTCTATCAAACGTGCCCTTATATCGTATCGTATCATAGAGTCAAAAAACTTTTGAAATATCAATAAGCTTGAGGAGGATCCAGGCCTGGTTCTTATCAGGCCCAGAAGAGAGTCCACAGTTGAAAGTCCAGTGTCCCCAGTCCCCACCACGACCACGAGAGGAGTTGTACTGTGGTCTGTAGTATAGTAGTAGTACGAGACAAATGCCGTAGACCAGCCGGATCCGCAGAACCAAGTCTTCGGGGGCGCTTGGCCAATCTCTTCGTTCTCCAGGGCCCAGGCTTTGACTGGCGACTTTGACTGCACTTACATTGGCTATTTTATTTAGCTCTGCCGTGGGACCACAGGGCCACGTCAGTACGCCGCTGCGGCAGCGGCACTCAACGTGATCCGGTGATCGTAATCCTATCCCTCGTGGTTTCTGTGTTGATGGATGCGACGGCGGCGTGCAATGCATTGCATGACGCGGTCCACTCCAGCGCTCTGGGGACTGCTGGGCCTTGGTAGAATGGTAGCTGCACCTGCACCTGGGGACGGAAGATTTCTCGGCACAAACGCTTCTTCGTCGCACAACAGGCACTGCGAAGTGATCACTGATCACTTCATAATCTAAGGGCATGTACAATGCAATGGTGCTTATAGAGGTGCTTATGGTGAAAAAAACGCTAAGCATTTGCATAAGCAGTCTTACTCACAATGGGAACACCTGTGTTTAAAATTGCTTAGCTAAGTTGTTACAAGGTAGCCTCAACTTAAACAGCTATATTCCTACAATGCACACGGTGCTTGTGCTATCTCTGCAGCGTGCTTTTGCCGGAACCACTCACGTCGTTGCACATGCATGTATTCCGTTGCATGGCAGCTGCGGAAGCGTCGAGAGTAAAAAACGGAAACGATTAACGGGGAAGCATCGACGCAAAGATAAGCAGCCGCATCTCCTGCTAAGCATCGCTATCATCTGGTTCAAAAATAAAAACCCGGTTTTCTTTCCTAAGCACCGACTGTAAGCACTGCATTGTACGTGCCCTAATAAGCCACAATAAGGACGCGATTAAGCCAAGCAGCATGGCATCTTCCCCGGCATCCATATATCCCAGTTCGACTTGGACCTCGCCGCACGATGTCAACGCGCACGGCCGCTTTTGTTTAATCGCTCTTGCCCACAGCCAACTGCACGTTATTGTCATCACCAGGCCATCAGTACGGCGTACGGCGGGTATCATTCGCGCGCGTTCGGCCGCGCCCGCCGCTTTATAGCATAGCACACCATGGTGTTTGCCTGCCTCAGCTTTCTGTCCAGTCCGGAGCACTCCTGATCAAAATCGACGACGACATGCCGCCGATCCGGGTGCTCACGGCGCTGGACCAGGCGCGGACGCAGTACTACCACTTCAAGGCCATCGTCATCGCCGGCATGGGCCTCTTCACCGACTCCTACGACCTCTTCTGCATCACGCCCGTCATGAAGCTCATCGGCCGCGTCTACTACGACGACGCGACGGCGCCCGGCCCGGGCGTCACGCCGCCGGCCGTGGTGTCCGCCGTCGTCGGCGTCGCGCTGCTGGGCGCCGTGGCCGGGAACCTGCTCTTCGGCGCGCTGGGCGACCGCGTGGGCCGGCGCCGCGTCTACGGCGCCTCGCTGCTGCTCATGCTCTGCGCCTCCGTGGGGAGCGGCTTCTCCGTCTGCCGCACGCGCGCCTGCGCGCTCGCCAGCCTCTGCCTCTTCCGCTTCCTCCTCGGCGTTGCCATCGGCGGGGACTACCCGCTCTCGGCCACCATCATGTCCGAGTTCGCAAACCGCCGCACGCGGGGCTCCTTCATCGCGGCGGTCTTCTCCATGCAGGGCTTCGGCATCCTCGCCAGCTCCGGGGTCACCATGGCCGTCGCCGCAGCATTCGACCGCTACACGGGCCACCGCGCCCCGCTCGACAAGCCAGAGGCCGCAGACCTCGCCTGGCGGATCATACTCATGATCGGAGCCGTCCCCGCCGCGGTCACATTCTACTGGAGGATGGCCATGCCCGAGACGGCCAGGTACCAACGAACGATAAGTGTTGCACTATTTGTTTCTTACTAGCTCCAACTCCAACGTACTACTAGCTCCTACATGCATTACTGCTTGCATAGGGCAAGGGAAAAGGAAAAGGTCTTTCCTTGCCTGAAAAGTGTCTCTAGTTGTAGTACGTCGTGCCGCAACAAAAGGGACTTTCTGAAATTAAACATTGTCCCAGTGTCTCCTTGACTTTATGTTATTTTGTTACTTGTATATAAACAAATGTCTACTTGAAGAATATACCATGCGATGCCTGCAGACCACCCAAGCAGTACAATGTGTCAGCTACAAACCAACCGGGGCTGCTCCCCTGGTCAGTTTACTGCCCTTTTGAATTCTACACCAATTTGTTTAATTGGAAGAGCTTAGCTCCTGGCAGCAAGTCAACATCACAGTATTATTAGTTTCTAGCTATATAGGCTATCATCCAGTTTCCTCTGCCTTACGAACTTGATCAAATTATTAAGCGTGCAGAGCTCTCGATCATATATAATTTGTATTTTTATATATACACTCTGGATTCTCGTAGAATATAGATATAGTATATACTACTAGTCTGGGTGTCTCATTAGATTAGCCGGCCAGACATGTCACTGCAGACGTCACATTGGCATCTCTTAAACTCAAAATTATCTTAATGGTCGTCTACGAAAATAATAGCGTAGATAGAGTAGAATTTGAATATAGGCGACGTGCTACATGATCTGCTGGACCCAGCCCCATACACAATTAGGGCATGTTTGGATTGCGCCCTGGCAGGCAGCTCGCCGGCCAGGCAGCGATCCCAGACGCCTGGGAACGCTGCCTGGGCCAGGCAGCTTTGCCCAGGAGCCAACCAAACTAGCCCTTAATCCTCAACAATGCAATGTGCAGTGTCATTCATGAATTTCATCGTCGGATTTCATTATAGTACTATCACTTTATCTTTTGCTTTCTTAGCAGCGTACTATGTGCGAGTATGTACTAGTGACCGTCCTAGAAGGCCTAGATTTCCAAAAGTGCCTAACTGCCGTCGTACGTACTGGCCGTGCGTGATGCATTATCACTTGTCCTTTGTGCAGGTTTACGGCGCTGGTCGAGCACGACGTGTTAAAGGCGACCAACGACATCGGCCGCGTCCTCACCGACCTCGACCTGCTGGCCTCGTCACCCGCCGAGGAGGAGACGGCCGCCTTCCGTCGCACAACACCCCCACCACTGCACTTCCGGCTCACCTCATCGTCGACGACGACGACGACGTACTGCCTCTTCTCGCGGCGCTTCCTCTGGCGTCACGGCCGGGACCTGTTCGCGTGCGCGTCGGCGTGGTTCCTCCTAGACATCCCCTACTACAGCAGCACGCTGTTCCAGTCGCAGATCTACGGCCCGTGGTTCCCGTCGGCCGACCGCGTGAACGCGTTCCAAGAGGCCTTCAACGTGGCCAAGTTCCAGGCCATCATCGCCGTGGCATCCACCATCCCGGGCTACTTCGCCGCCATGCTGCTCATCGACCGCGTCGGCCGGCGGAGGCTCCAGATGGCCGGGTTCCTCCTCATGGCCGTCTTCCTCTTCGCTCTCGCGGGGCCGTACGACCGCTACTGGCGCGGCCACGCCACGGACGCCCGCTACATCGTGCTCTACGCGCTCACCTTCTTCTCCGCCAACCTCGGGCCCAACACCACCACCTTCATCCTGCCGGCCGAGCTCTTCCCAGCGCGGTTCCGGTCCACGTGCCACGGGATATCCGGCGCGGCGGGGAAACTGGGCGCGCTCATCGGCGCCATTGGGTTCCTGTGGGCGTCACAGGAGCGGGAGGAGAGCAAGGTGCTGGCAGGGTACCAGCCCGGCATCGGCATGATGTACGCGCTGATTATCCTTGGCGGGATCTGCCTGCTCGGCCTCGCCGTCACGTACGTGTACACGCCGGAGACCATGAGGCGGTCGCTGGAGGAGAACGAGAGCGACAGCGACAGCGACGGGCAGTGTCAGGAAGGCCAAGGCGATTTCGTCGGCCAGCGCTTCCAGTTCCAGGAACTAACTGAGGTAGCAAAGAGCCCAGCGTCCATGGTAAGCTCGCACGTCAGCTCGTCGCCCATCCATCCACACCGCTTCTCTGTCTGAAACATGCGTACGTGAATACGTATACGTGATTGATTTACTGTGTATCATCTACTTTGTATACGCGAAATGCAGATGTAGATTTTCTGAATGGCGTATGTGTAAGTCTCTCACAGGGGTGTAGGTACAAAGTTGTTCAAAATAATCGACAACAATGCGTTGCACAAAACTGTACAGTCGAAAAATACAATGATAAGCAACTTTGAACGTTGACCAGTAACAAGCAATTTTCATGCGACTAATGTAAATCAGACCTCTAGAAAAAGAACAAAACAATTGCTCACGCAATAGTCAACCTCAAACAACAACAAAAAACACTACAATATGATTTCCAAAGATAGGCAGTGACCCCATAGGTGTAGCCACGCCTCTAGTCGATAGTCCATGAAAATGAGTGGGGCTGTGATACAGTACACAAATTACCTCCTAGATGATAAGACTTCAAACAAATCTAGACCATTGAATTAAGAAAAAATAAAGTAATTATTATAATAGATTAAATGGGCAAAATAATAAAATCTCTACACCCATAAAGGCTTAATTCACATTCACTTGGACCTGCACGTATTCCGTCGTCCGCACATTCCGCTCTATCCCCGAACGATAGGAAGGAAACAGATCGCATCTCCCTCGGCATATTCTTCGTGCCTGCGATCTTCTCGGAGAGAGCCTGCTGCTATCGCCATCAACTGTCAAGCTCACCACCTAAATTGCATCTTGTTCGCTGGACAGATCGCTGATCGTGCGCATTACGCTAGGTGAACTGCTCAATTGCTCATCGTCTCACGCACTCGCCGGGCTTGCACTCACAGGTGGCTCATCATCAACCGTGTGCTCAACCATGCACCCAAAGCTCCGTCGTGGTCACCATGGCAGAGGGGGTCACGTCTGTTCCGAGAAGGATGAAAGAACAACGTATTTGACGCGCGCGGGGCGAGGGCAAGACAGCGTGGTCATGGGCTCGCGGCAGCGGCACCCCATTGGGTGCATTGGCGCCATGCGCAATTCCAGGCTCCAGCGGACTAGCACCACGCGCTGCACCGGACCAAAGCAGCGACCTAGCTAGCGAGGCAAACAAGGACAAAAAAGCCAACAAACAGTCCAGAAAAGGCATGTTCAATCGTACATGTGCAAGGGTAATTGAGATTACAAGTCAGCCAACTGTAATAAATGGCGGCCACGTTTAGTAAAAAACTTTGTCACGTTTGTTATTGACGATGAATTATCAGATTCAGAACGTAAAAAATGGTCGGATCACGTCTCCATCGGCGGAAGATATGGATCACTCACCGTAGATGCCGGCCATGAGAGTTAGTTACGTTTATTTATTCATCATTATCCAATGCCGTTTTTATATTACAATTTAATAAATATTCTTTAATTATTTTAGAAGTATTACTTCTTTAGAGGTAATACCTCCTTAGATCTAACAGAATGGATGACTCACAGTTGTTTTGGTGTACCGTAGCAATTGCCAAATGAGTGATTTCCACATGCAGAAAAGAGGTGGACAACATATACAAGTTTTCACTTGTAACTAATACTTTCTCCATCCAAATTGTTAGGAATTTAGGGCATTTTCACATTAAATTTAATCCATATCAACCAGACGAGGTTGGTGACAACAAATATGTGCATGTGTGTGAAATTACTACTTGCCACAATAGCATAAACTAATACGCCCATCAAACTAATCATACACACGAACATGAAACATTGAGGTTTAGGATTATACTCTGCGGAGGGATCTATGCTCAAGGCATTGGTTGCTCCATTCACAAGTCGACATAGTGAGTTCTTTGAAGTAGCCCATCATAATTTTATTTTGTAGGAAAAGGTTCGCAGTGCCGTCCTCTGAATGTCCTCCAGGAAGATCACCACCACTCGTGGCGACGCTCTCCAAAAATAGTTCTGGAGGCCTGCTCTCTTGATACATCATGTGCGCAGAGGTTCAGAATGGGGAAGTGGAAACTCGATCCCAGGAGAGGAGATATATTGGTGTTCTGTCTATATCCACTGTATAAAATGTGAGTATCAGTGACGAAATTCATTATGACAAGCATCAAGAACGTCATAGAATAGCTACCATTATGTGTTTTAGTCATTAAGTTTAGATGACGAGTACATTTGTGACGAACACTACTTTTTTATCACAAAAAATATAATAATTAACACTACTGCAAAAACTTGCTACGGGAACACCACACAAATAACATTAGGAGCAGCTCCAATAACGAGCCGCTCTTGTTGTGTTCAAAGCGGGCCCCACAAAGTCCACCATACCAACCGATCCTGTAAATAGCAAGACCGGTTGGTACTATCCACTGCTCCTGCTGAGGGCAGTTAACAGGAGCGGTTGGTTACGTGCACCGCTCCTGCTGACTGCTCTTTAGCAGGAGCGGTGCACGGAAATAACCGCTCTTGCTACTTTGTTTACAATAGCGGTGCACAACACCAACCGCTTCTGTAAACAAAATAACAAGAGCGGTTGGTGGCGTCCACCGCTCCTACTAGTTTTCTCTAAAATTTTCAGTTTTGGCGCGGAAATCAAAATATTCTTCTCTCTTTAAAATTCTACCTTTAAGTAAGTTAACAGGAGCGGTGGATTACCTGCTGCTAGCTGCTATCGTACGCACCATTCATCCCCTTATTTTCTCGTACTCCGCTCCCTCCCTCCCTTCCTCCCTCAGCTTCTCCTGCTCCCTCCCTCTCTCTCCCTCCTACGCTTCTCGTCTGGCAGCGGCGAGCGAGCAGCAGCGCCGCGCGCAGCGGACGGCGACAGCTGCTGGGCGCAGCGACGGGGGCAGCGACGGCACGGCGGCTGGGGCGGGACGGCACGCAGCGGGCGGCGGCAGCTCCGGCACGGGGGCAGCGATGGCGCGGCGGCTGCGGCGGCGGCCGGGCGCAGCGACAGCACGGCGGCTGCGGCGGCGGCCGGGCGCAGCGACAGCACGGCGGCTGCGGCGCGACGGCGGCGGCCGCCGGGCGCAGCGATGGCGTGCAGCGGCGAGCGGCGCAGCGGCTGCGCGCGGCGACGGTGGCACAGTGGCGGTGGGCCTGCGCGGCGGCGGCCGGCACAGCGATAGAGCGCAGTAAAGGAGCGGATGCGCTGCGGCGCGACGGCGGTGGGCCAGGGCGGCGATGGCGCGCAGCGACGCGGACGCCCTGCCTAGCCCTTTTTTTTTCATTTTTTCAATCGACGGCAGGAGCGGCGGACGATTTAAGCCGTTTCCTGCTAAAAATTTTAGCAGGAGCGGTCCTTAATGTCCACCGTTCCTACTAAGCATTTTATAGGAGCGGTTCGTGAACCGTTTCTACTGCGAGTTTCACTATAGAAACCCATGAGTAGGAACACTTCGCAAAACTGCTCTCGCAGGGGGTTCTCGCACTGTTTCTGTTGCAAGTTATTGTAGCAGTGTAAGGACATTTTATATTTTCACTATGGGATAGCTTATCATTTATGACGATTTTATAGATTCATCATGGAATGGATATCTTCTTCCATTCCACGCTCGTAACCTCTCCTTTACTTCATTCAATCGTGGCAAAAACCTGGCACCCGACCGCACTCGTCTCATCTCACTATGCCACGCCATGCCATTGGCTCGGCTCGTCGTCAGCACGCATGCGAGCGTGTGGCGCACCTTTAGCGTCTCTCAACTTCTCAACAAGTGCACCCATAGTCCACCTATTTAAACAGTTAATACATATAAATATTTGATACGGAACAAAACTTTAATGCACCACAACATATTTAATATGGGCCTACCATTTGTAAGTGTAATCACATTTTGAGCGTTTTGGTGTTAATGACAATACAATTAAAAGCTTTAATGAAAATGCATGAGCACTTTGTAAGTAATGAAGATCATATGAAAAGTGCTTGAGAAAGAAAAGAGATAAGTCTTTATGCAAGTAAAAGAAAAAAGACCTCCCATTCCATTCAAATTTTGATATGCAATGAGTCTCCATTGGAAAATCAAAAGCATAGCATTTCATATTTATCCTTGAGTTAGGAAACGCCGTACTATAAAGAGAGACCAACAAAGGTATGCTGTTGGTGATACTAAAGCTCAAAGTGTCTAAAAATCCATCCAATATTCACTTCCAAACCTTACTCATTTTCTGCTCACCTTCCGGTTGATGGCCTGGTTCAACCGACCTGAGACCTCCATCGACCGATTTTGGTTCTGGTATGGTTTTCGGTCGATGGTCTGGTTCAACCAGACCAAATCAACCAGACCAAATCCTCCATCGACCGATTTCGTTTCTGAGTGCACTTTCGGTTGAACCAACCTCGTCCGGTTCAACCAATTTTGTACAGACTAGCACTGTAACGGCTATTTCGAGAGGACCCATATATATACCCATTCACCCCTCTCTCTACGGTGCTTCTTCCACCTCTGAACAACCTGAGGCACATTTTGAAAAGGCACTCTCTCCTCCACACTCCTCTCCACTCTTGAGCTCCCAAATCCTTAAATCTTCGAGTGGATCTTGCAAGAACTTGAGAACTGAAATCGCTACACCTCTTCTCCTCTCTTCCTCTCTTGTTCTTGAACTTTGAGCTTGGTGACACCTTGAGCGGCCCTTGGTGGTTTGTTACTCTTAGAACCCGAGTTCCTAGATGGCTAGCCGTCGTCTTGGGCTTCACCCCCTCTTGTGTGGTGGTGCCAAAGGAAGGTTGTATTACCCCAGCTTGTGAGAGCATCATAATAAGTGACCTCTTCCAATCCTTGTGATTGGAGTGGGGAGGATAGGTTGAAAAAGACCCGGCTCTTTGTGGGCGCCTCAATGGGGAAGTAGGGCTCCTTTGTGGAGCGACCGAACCTTGGATTAAATCCTTGTCCGCGTGTGCTTGCTTGTTGTTCTTCGTGTTTTTACACTTGTGTTGCAATATTTGTCCCGATCTATCTTGTGTATAGGTTTGGTGGTGAGCCCCTATCAGATCTGCAACCCTTGGCCAAAAGGAAGGTTTTGATTCAAATAAAATCATCTTTGGTTGCACGGTTTGACAGATCAATTTAGTTCTTCATTTCTACATTGGTTGAACCAATCCACATCGGTTGAACCAACCTTGAGCTGGTTGAACCAATTTGGACTAGTTCAATTTGTAGTACTAATTTATTTGGATCATTTGTGTAAGAAATTTCAGGCTAGTCTATTCACCCCCTCTAGGCTACTTTCACCATTTATATGATTTGATTAAACAAATAAAATATGGGACAAGCCCATATTATATCTAACAATCCCCGCCAAATACTAGGTTACATGTGAAATGTTCTCACTTATCAGTCATTTGATATTCCTATGTTCCGATAGAGACCGTTTAAGTTGAACATCCACCTAGAGCAGAGGTTACAATTATTCACAACCGAAAAATAGGCTATGCCTTGATTGACAGTTTTGTGCGAAATAAGTTTCACTTAAGCTCTCTTTACTGGTACTAAGTTCTTAAACACATCCCCTCTGACTAGAGCCTATAAGTCAAACTCTAGGGCCTTTCATGAGTGTGAGAGTTTATTCCCAGCAGCCCACCACAGGATAGGTCTCGTGGGGGTTTTGAGATCGGTAGAGGGTTGGCAAAGAGATCGCGATGGTGTACAGAACACAGGAGACAACGATTTAGACAGGTTCGGGCAGCCAAATCGCTGAACCTTACATCTTGTATGGGGTGTATGTAAATTGTATTGCTTGACCTAATCTGAGGTCTCATCGCGTATGAGCGAGCATGGAGAGATATGATGGATGGTGGGTATGCTGAACTAGGGTTCCTAGCTCCACTTATATAGGCCGAGGAGATTGGGTACAAGTAAAAGACTCCTAGTTGGAGTATAATTAGGAGTCCACCTGGCCCAATGGTTACAATCCGTCGTTATTGGGCACCCGTGGGTATATGACTCCCACAAGCTCCCGAGCTTCACGTGGATTTGGAAGAAATCATCTTGAAGGTCTTCATGGAGTCTGTTGTTTTAAAAGAATCTTCACATCGCAGTATGGAGGCAATCGCAAGATGGACTCCGTACGGAGTAGCCCCCAAGCTTCAGGTTGACTTGAGCAGCAATCAACTTGAAGGTTTGAATCAATAAGTAATGACCAAATCATCTGAACGACTGTCAAAGTCTTCAAAAATTCACTGGTATCCACCCTACAGTCCCCGAGCCTCAAGCTGTTTAGCATAAATATGTCGAGGATCAAGTAGCTTAGCAATCCGAGTGGTCTTCACAAATTCCCGAGCATTCGGCAGGCAATGATGACTTCATCCGAGTGCCCAGCTAGTGGAAATACATCACTAGCCGAGCCGAGTCGATGTAGAAGTCGGCGAGGTGGTCTGCTAGTGGGAATAGCATCCACTAGTCGAGCGGCGGAGCCCCCAAGTCGATGGGCAGTCAGCGAGGCAGTCAGCTAGTGGGAACAACATCCACTAGTCGAGCGGTGGAGCCCCCGAGTCGATGGGGCGGTCGGTGAGGCAGTCAGCTAGTGGGTCATCTTGAAGGTCTTCATGGAGTCTGTTGTTTTAAAAGAATCTTCACATCGCAGTATGGAGGCAATCGCAAGATGGACTCCATATGGAGTAGCCCCCAAGCTTCAGGTTGACTTGAGCAGCAATCAACTTGAAGGTTTGAATCAATAAGTAATGACCAAATCATCTGAACGACTGTCAAAGTCTTCAAAAATTCACTGGTATCCACCCTACAGTCCTCGAGCCTCAAGCTGTTTAGCATAAATATGTCGAGGATCAAGTAGCTTAGCAATTCGAGTGGTCTTCACAAATTCCTGAGCATTCGGCAGGCAATGATGACTTCATCCGAGTGCCCAGCTAGTGGAAATACATCACTAGCCGAGCCGAGTCGATGTAGAAGTCGGCGAGGTGGTCTGCTAGTGGGAATAGCATCCACTAGTCGAGCGGCGGAGCCCCCAAGTCGATGGGGCAGTCGGCGAGGCAGTCAGCTAGTGGGAACAACATCCACTAGTCGAGCGGTGGAGCCCCCGAGTCGATGGGGCGGTCGGTAAGGCAGTCAGCTAGTGGGAACAACATCTACTAGTCGAGCGACGGAGACCCTAAGTCGATGGGGCGGTCAATGAGGTAGCGAAGTGGCCGGCTAGCGAAAACATGTCGCTAGCCAGGCGATGGAGCCCCCGAGTCGAAGTAGTGGGTGGGACGACGAAGAGGCCGGCTAGCGGAAATATGTCGCTAGCTGGGTGGCGGAGCCCCCGAGTCGAAGTAGTCATCGGTGGGGCAGTCGGCTAGTGGAAACAACATCTACTAGTCGAGCGGCGGAGCCCCCAAATCGATGGGGCTGTCGGCGAGGCAATCGGCTAGTGGGAACAACATCCACTACTTGAACGGCAGAGCCCCCGAGCCGACTCAGCATGTTGTTGGCGCAGACTTTGCATTGGCATAAAAAAATATTTTCCTGAAACAATAATTAGAAGACAACCCGAGTAGTATTGTTCGGAGAGAAAATATACTCAAACAATATCGGAGCGACAGAGCAAGCCAGTTGGATAAACAGCTTATGTGCATGCATAGTGTTGGTGTTTGATACCGGCAATGCACTGTGTTACGTAGTGCTTTTGGTGGCGTCTGCGTCAAGACGTAGCTCGATGGTTCGCTTTGAGATGCGACGAAGAACACAAAACACAAATGAGACACGATTATATAGGTTCGGGCCGCGAGATGCGTAATACCCTACGTCCTGTTTGAGGCTGATTGTATTGATTTGAGCTCTCAAGGGTACAATGAGGGCGTATGAAATTGAGGGAGTTGGAGAGTTGGAGGTTGTTTGAGAGGGATCCCTAGCCCGGTGTGGCTTGGGTTACAAGGAGTTCTAGTCCTAGTAAGATTGGTTACCTCTTCTACTAGGATTCTTCTTAGATTTTCCATGTACACGTCGAGTCCTTGTCTTGTGCGCCAAGTCAGTCAGTCGTCTTCTGGGTTGGGCCCTTCGATGGCCCAGATAGAAAATACGCTCCATGAAGACCCAGGGAATATCTATCCCCCACAAGCCCCCGAGCTTCAAGTTAACTTGAGAAACAATCAGCTTGAAGGTAAAAAATCATCTTTCTGAATGTCTTGCTTCATAATCTGAGTCGACAAAATCATCGGGTGCACCGCCAAGGTGCACCCCATGGGGTAGCCCCCAAGCTTTAAGTCGACTTGAATAACAATCGGCATGAAGGTCCAAATTCTGCTTTCTGAATTGTCTTGCCTTGTAGTCTTCGAAAAATTTCTGATAGTATCCTCCATGCAGCCCCCGAGCCTCAAGCTGATTAGCATAATCAGGTTGAGTATCAAGTAGTCGAGTGGTCTTCAGAAATTCCGAGTGAGTCGGCGAGGTGTGCGACGTCGCAACTCTCGAGCTGACGAAGTAGCGAGTCGGCGAGGTGCGCGGCGGCGCAACTCCCGAGTTGACGAAGCAGTGAGTCGGCAAGGCGGACAGCAGCCCAGCCCCCGAGCTGACAAAGTAGCGAGTCGACGAGGTGCGCGGCGTCGCAGCCCCCGAGCTGACGAAGTAGCAAGTCGGCAAGGCGGACAGCAGCCCAGCCCCCGAGCTGACGAAGTAGCAAGTCGGCGAGGTGCGCGGCGTCGCAGCTCCCGAGCTGACGAAGTAGCGAGTCGGCAAGATGGATAGCAGCCCAGCCCCCGAGCTGACGAAGTAGCGAGTCGGTGAGGTGCGCGGCGTCTCAACTCCCGAGCTGATGAAGTAGCGAGTCGGCGAGGTGCGCAGCGGCGCAACTCCCGAGTCAACAAAGTAGTGAGTCGGCAAGGCGGACAACAGCCCATCCCCCGAGCTGACGATGGAGCGAGTCGGCGAGGTGCGTGGTGGCGCAACCCTCGAGCTGATGAAGTAGCGAGTCGGCAAGGTGGATAGCAGCCCGGCCCCCGAGCTGACTCAGCATATGTTGGCGTATACTTTGTACTGGCATAGAAAGTATTTCCTTGAAATAATAATCAAGAGACAACCCGAGTAGTATTGTTTGGAGAGAAAATATACTCAAATAATATCAAGGCGACAGAGCAAACAATTGGATAAACAGCTTATGTGCATGCATAAGTAAATATAGAAGTAACTTAACTGACGGAGATAGAGTGAACTCACTGTTTGAATTCCGAGTATACCGAAGGCATTGAGCGTCGGTGGGCCAGACCGACTACCTTGTATAAGCAAGCGAGAGCATGTAACACCAGCTGTAGGTCAGGTTACGACCTGAGTAGAGGGCCAGAGTGCACCCTGTTATGAGTACTGTAAAAGCATGTAGCACGGAGCTGTCGGTCATACGACCTAGGCCGATTGCCTTTGTTTTGGTGGGGCCCTGAGTGCTCTCCGATGTGAGTACTGCAAAGGCATGCAATACTGAGTTGTCGGTCATACGACCTAGGCCGATTGCCTTTGTTTTTGTGGGGCCCTGAGTGCTCCCCGATATGAGTACGAACGAAAGCATGTAACACCGTACTGTCGGTCGTCTGACCTAGGTCGATTACTTTCGTAGGTGGGGCCGGAGGTATCTCCATCGTGAGTAGGAGTGGACATCTAACACCGTACTGTTGGTCATACGATCTAGGCCGATTGCCCTATGCGAAGAGTGCGAAGGGCTAGAGGATACCTCGTTACTGAATGAGCGAAGGCATGTAGCGCCGGTTGGCTAAACCGACTACCCTGTTGTCACGGTGGTCATATAGAGTTCATGACGCCCGCCGTCGTATGCATAGATCTTGCCAGAAAACACTGAGACTTGTCAAAGCACTAGAGGCGACAAAAAATATTTGACCCGGCGAAACACGAGATGCAATAGAAAAGATTCGACTCAGTGAAACACGAGATGCAACCGAAAATATTCGACTTAGAAAAACACGAGATGCGACAAAAAAGTTTGCCGAGGCACACGATGTGTTAGGAAATAATTCGGGAAAGTACGCGAAGTAGAAAATGTTTCAGCTTACCGAGGCACATAATGCATGGATTGAATGACCAGAAATAATCTGAGTAGTCCGAAACCCCGAGTAATCCAGAAATAATCTGAATGATCTGAAGTAACTCGACTGATCTAGAAATAATGGTGATGAAATAATACGAGTAGCCAAGTGATCCTGAAATAATATGAATGATCTAAAAATAATGATACTGAAGTTAATATGAATGATCTGAAACAATGTGAGTAATTCAGAGTTGATCTGAGTAATGCCAGGTGATCCGGAACGCGTGATCAGAACTAGTATGAATAATCCAAAGATGATCCGAATGATCCAAAGATAATCCGGGTGATCCAAAGATAATCCGGGTGATCCAGCAATGATATAGATAATCCGAGTGATCCATAGAAAATCCAATTGATCCAATAACTCGGATATTCCATAAATAATTCGATTGATCCACAACCCGGATGATTAAGAAATAATATGAGCAATATGAGCAATGGAAGCAAACCACTTGGATTGGAGAATTCACTGCAGACAACTGATGACTGATTGCCCTTTACCTCACATAGCAGAATTTAGAGATAGTCAATGGTGGCGCAGACATGCTGCTTCGGTACGTTGCGAATATTTATGACAACATGGAACATCTTCGTGAAATAATAATAAGAGAACAATGCAAGTAGTATTGTTTGCGAAGAATACTTGAATATAAATAATAACGGAGTGATCCAGACGACGAGATAATCGGATACATGAAAAAAATAATTAGCACAATTAAATACGTAACTTAGATAGTAAAGCGACTTAGCTGTAATAGATGATTTAGAATGCCGCCGATTGGCTTTTGGCTGAGTTCGAGTGATTAAGGCTCCAAATAGCTCCTGAGCATGAGTTATCTCGGACGGCTTGATCATGCAGGGATGATGCGCCAATATGTATCGTACGTAGCTGTCGGGTAGAAGTCTTGGCTCTTGAGTTCCAATCCAGACGTAGTTCTCAAATCATTGTTTGAAAATCCATGTACGTAAGGGCAGGGCCAGCAGTTGAGGCTGGTGGATTCCGAGTCGAATTTGATTTGACAGGCCATGGACGATCCGTAGGCCGATTAGAAATTGATCCTTCGTGATGAAGTACATGCTGTTACCTGAGTTGGTCACCCGACGCAGTATAATTAGCGGAGTAAAATTTTGCTTTTTCTTCTCTCTTGTGTGCACGCGTGTATGCATGCACTTGATTAAATCTCCTTGGGCTGCTGCGCAATAAAGAGCTGATGATGTCCCCTCTAGCCATGGGTGATCGCAGATTACTCTCTCTTCACCTAGACAACTCCGAGGATACTTTTTCCTTCTGAGTCCGAATCAACAGACGGTTGCCGGTTAGCGGGCCCTCTCGCTACGGCAAGTACGGGCGCGGACAGATTGATCTTCTCTCCAGCAGAGTAACAGATTGATCTTGATTTGATTCGAAGAGATTGTACTTAGGCTGCTCCACGAGACCATCGATTTGTTTCTGCTTGCTGTAACGAAAGGAGCCAGCACCAGACTCCATAATTGCTTCGGCCGCACGGAAGAGGCCAACCACGGTAACAGATCCAATTGATGGTTGTGTGTGCCTCGGAACAGAATATTTTCTTCCGGCGTTCTGTTGGACGAATGAGGACAGAAACTTCATCGCACTGGGTGCCGAAACTTGAGATTGATCTTGAAGTGTTGACCTTGACGGCGTTGGTGACGATGGTAGCCATGGAGCTGGCGATGTTGTTGAAGCAGACACCTCTACCTGGCGCGCCAACTGCCGGTGTTTGATACCGGCAATGCACTACGGGATGTGTTATGTAGTGCTTTTGGGGGCGTCTGCGTCAACACGTAGCTCGATGGTTTGCTTTGAGATGCGACGAAGAACACAAAACACAAATGAGACACGATTTATATAGATTTGGGCCACGAGATGCGTAATACCCTACGTTCTGTTTGGGGCTGATTGTATTGATTTGAGTTCTCGAGGGTACAACGAGGGCGTATGAAATTGAGGGAGTTGGAGAGTTAGGGGTTGTTTGAGAGGGATCCCTAGCCCGGTGTGACTTGGGTTACAAGGAATTCTAGTCCTAGTAAGATTGGTTACCTCTTCTACTGGGATTCTTCTTAGATCTTTCTTGTACACGTCGAGTCTTTGTCTTGTGCGCCGAATCAGTCGTCTTCTGGGTTGGGCCCTCCGATGGCCCAGGTAGAAAATACGCTCTATGAGGACCCAGGGGATATCTATCCTCCACACATAGTAAATACTAAAATAACTTAGCTGACCGCGTATGGCCAAGTGGCCTTGTTTGGATTCCGAGTAGAACATTTGATGCACGCTACCTGCCAGTGGAAGCACATCGCTATCCGGATATTTGGGGTTATATAGGCCCGCTGTTGATGTCACTTCAGGGGTGTTCGGTTAGGAGAGCCGAGGTCTTGGAACCACGCTACTTATTCAGGGGTGCTTGGTTAGGAAAGCCGAGTTCTTCGAACCGCATGGCTCATTTAGGGGTACTCGGTTAGGAGGGCTGAGTTCCTATGAGCGATCAGGCTATGCATGTTGGCTTATATAATGCAGCTTGGTTGTCGCTGGTTTAGATAATGCGGCTTGGTTGTCGCCGGCTTACATAACGTAGCTGTCCTTGATGCTTTACAGAGGGTTACACAAGGGCCGTCGGTTGTCGCCGGTTTACATAATGCAGCTCGGGTGCCGTCGGAAGCTATCGTGCTGGTTGACCTCTTTCACAGCTAATCATCATCTTTATTCATGCCACTTGGTTTGGAGAGCCAAGCGCCTGAGACTACTCAGTTTGCAGAGCCGAGCGTCTGTGACCACTTTGTTGAGGCTTAGAAGTCTCGTAATTGCTTGTGCTGGCGCAATTTGTATCTTCCTGAAATAATAATCAGGGAAAAAATGCGAGTAGTATTGTTGCAGAGACAATACTCAAATTTATATAATATCTATGCCGGTCGGATAGATGAAAAACGAATTTGCATAATTAAATGCGTAATTTAAAAACAACTTGGCTGGTTAACCCGATCGGTTTTAGTCCAAACCAGAGAGCGCACGAGGAACAATGTGCCGCACCAGAGACAAGATGCTTATACGTGATACAGGCTCCCGTGTATGCTTGTGGCCAATCTGGAATTCTGACTCTAGGCTCGTCATTAGCGTTGCCTTGTTCTGACGAAGTATCTGTGGTGCAGATGCATGGAGTCTCTGGAACTAGTGTCCGATTCAAATTCAAGTAGTGATATTTTCTTCTTTGGGATAATAATCTGGTTGATCCCGATTTTGATCAGAAGTATGCAGCCCATCACCAATAATAATATGAGATAATCCAAGTGATGTATAAATACGATCCAGTGATAACCGAGTGATCCATAATATAAATGATCCGAGCGATCTATAAATAGTCCAATCAATCCAATAAATCGGATATTCCAGCAACAATTCAATTATGATCCAATAGCCGGATGATTAAGAAATAATTCAATAGATCCACGGTCCGAATGATTAAGAGAAAATATGAGCAATTTAAATAAACCACTCAGAGTGCATTAGACTTTGTGTTGTCATGATATATATTTTCCTCAAAAAATAGCCTGGAGAAAATCTGAGTAGTATATTGTTTGGAAAAAAGAGTACTCAGATATAACGAGATGGTCAATAAGCGAAATAATAATTAGCAAAATTAAAGACACAATGTAAATGTTAAAATGACTTAGCCGTCACGAAGCACGCGGGCTGCAGAAATCCAGCTGCATGCAGATTGTCTTCCGTTGCTCCTGTAAACTTGCCAATTAACCAGCCAGATTGCTCCTGTAAACTTGCCAATTAACCAGCCAGACGCGTTGGATTGGCTTGAGCCTCGTGTCCTGATTGGACTTTGTTCTGATCAGACTAGCTTGCGCCGCCAGTACTAGATCTCGGTTCCAATCTTCAGCAACCACTAGGACGCGTGGGGTAGCAGAATAACATCACGATTAATTTTCTTGAACTCAGGCCACGCTGCACGTGGCTTCTTGGTGCACGAACAATAGACGCGACATTGCACCTTGCCTTGACTTCACGTGGAGAAGGGAGTTGATCTGTATTAGCTTTCTTGCTTGACACGTTGATGTCTACGATGAAGCCGAACTCGGCCTGGAGATCTGTCCGCCGTTCTCTCGCAAGCGTATGGAGAGAACGAGGACTCCGAAGCGAACTGACTACAACAATCAGATATGACGAAGTGGCCGCCGATCGCCGAACTTGTCAACCACGGTGGTGATGGCGCCGAAGGTGACGCCGTGCAGAACGACGTCGATGTACTAATTTGTTGAAGATGATGTCCGTAGCGATCGTGATCTTGCGAACCAGCCCTTACCCGGCGCACCAGGTGTGGGAGTTTATTCCCAGCTGTTCACCACGGGATAGGTCTTGTGGGGGGTTTTGAGATCGGTAGAGGGTGTACAGAGGAGACAATGATTTAGACAAGTTCGGACAGCCAAATCGTTGAACCCTACATCTTGTATGGGGTGTGTGTAAATTGTATTGCTTGACCTAATCTGAGGTCTCGTCTCGTATGAGCGAGCATCGAGAGATATGATGGATGGTGGGTATGCTGAACTAGGATTCTCAGCTCCACTTATATAGGTCGAGGAGTTTGGGTAAAAGTAAAAGAGTTCCAGTTGAAATACAATTAGGAGTCCACGCCGTATTGCGCCGTGGGCTTCAAGACAGACCACTCGGCCCACCTGACCTAGTGGTTACAATCCGTCGTCATCGGGCACCCGTTGGTATATGACTCCCACAATAAGTATCTAGAGATCACTCAAATCTCATAAACTATTGCCAGCAAATGAATTCATATAGGTGTGTTTCTCAAAATATTTCATAGAACAATATTTGCTACAATAAACCACTTGGAATACGTTAAGGTAAAAAATCATCTTGCCTTAATTACAGGGAAGGAAAGACATGCATCTGACATGGACCTTGTTAAGGGTATTTCCTTATCATCAGCTTGTTTTACCATTCTACTTCATAGGATTTCCGACCACATTGAATAGGTTTCCAGTATGGTAAAGCCCATTTCACTTGATGCGCTACCTATCACGTTATGTGAGAGACGTGTGAACATATTCCAACGCTACCACTTCAGATTTTTTTAATTTTTTATAGATTTAAAACATCTCTTTATATGTTTCGTAGACTTCAGGAACTATTCACTTTGATTATCACTGTCTGATTATGACAGTTTATAAAAATAGCCGGCATAGGTTTTTCAATTACCGGTAAATCCACAAGGAGTTTCCGAAACCACTAAGCCTCAACTGAGGTAGTGTCCAATGTTGTGAGTTTTACTTTCATAGTTGATCTCGTTAAGATGGTCTGCTTGCAAGACTTCTATGAAACAACGCCACTTCTAAGTGAGAATATATATCCACTTGTAGTGTATATCTCATCAGTATCAGAAATCCAATTTGCATCACAATAACCCAGATACTCAGTATAGTGAATGCCAAACCTCATGGTTCTTTTTAGATAACGCATATTTTTTCAAGAGCACACTGATGATCGCCTATCAGATTTGAAACAAACCAGCTCACTCACAGCAAACGAGATATCAAGCCTCGTGGTGCTAGCTAGATACATAAGCAATCCAACTTTTTCGGAGTATCTCGATTGATCACTTGCTATTCTTTAATTTTTTTTATTAGCACACTATAGGTTAAAATGATTGTAGCAGCAAATTTTAATGTACAAGTGATCAATTTGGCAGAAACTCAAAATACAAAAGTATCTCAAAATTAAATTATCTACACTTTCGTATATAAAAGTTTGTCTAGTTTATAAAAACTCCATCCGTTCACAAATGCATGACATGGTTGATTAAAACTTCTATCGTTCATTTTATTCAAAAAATTTCACCGTTTCTGATTTATTTTGTTGTGATTTCTTTTATCACTGGTTTGAATATGAGTTGTGTTTTTACATGTTTGAACAATCTCTTTTTTGAATAAGACTAATGATCAAATATTTTTAAAAAAATCAACCGCGTCATACATTTGTGAACGGAGGGAGTAGTTTAATTTTCAAATTAAACTATTTTAAAAAAATACACAAGACAAAACTTTATATATAAAAGTTCTAGAGAATTTAATTTCAGAAACTTTTGCATTTCGAGTTTTTCTTGAATCACCCATTTATATATTCAAATTTGGTGCTTAACTTGAGTCAAATATTCTAATCAAACTTTCCTCTTTTCCTTTCTATGACAAGTGGGTCGAGTCTCTGCCTACATAATGGCTAACGGCTAGATGGAAAATTTGACGGCAGTGACATCCAAAGGAAGAAAATTTCAAAACTTATTACTAAAGTCACGTGAGGGCGGACGATTGGAATCTATATCTATACTTAATATTAAAACAAATAAGGTTTCTTGGTCCGTATGACATGTGGATCCGACTGGTCAGCCCCTCCCTGTTCTGTATCTGAAAATCCAAATCACAGCTACAATACGAACCAGACTCAGACTGCAAAAAGAGCCAACGCGAAAGCAGACGCCCAAGTCACATACGGACTCCGTTTTTGATATTCTATGTATCGATGGAAAACTAAAATAATAACCTTTCCAACCTAACGAAAACCATTTTCAAATTCGGTCTCAATCAATAAAAATATTTGAAACAATATTACATGGAATTTATTCACGAACCCAGAGTGCAGGAAGAGCCCACGTGAAAACGGACGCCCAGATCATATACGGACTCTGTTTTTGACGTTTTACTAGTAGATAAGCACGTGCGACACGCACGTATGAAGAAATAATTAGCCTTGAAAAGATTTAAAAATATATTGGCTTTGATGATATGTAAACGTGGAAATAGAAACGATAAAACTCAAAAGTTGCAACTATATATAATTACAAAAAATTATATTAATATATTCCCATAAAATAAAATAATGCAACATAGTTCATATAGAGTTTAAAATGTGAAATTAGTAGGATGTTGTAAAAAGGGTAAAACTAATTAGGAGTTAACAAGTACCAGAACCGACCATGCCAAACATTGCTCGCTCTGTTGTCTGCATTAGGTTTTCAGCCTGCCTTCTGCACATGATTTGAACGTTTCCTCAACCACTAATTTTATTGATTCACAGAGATCGCTGTCGTCACAAAAATACAGATGTATGTACTTAGCAGAACAATACACATAGGAGAGTAGTGGTCCTTACACAACATGAAGGGCAAATTCGGTAACACATATACGAATTTATACTACACACGAAGTTTGCGGCATCTAGCTGGAACTACAACGACAGATATAGGTGTTCTCCACTGGGGATTGAAGAGGTGCCAAGTATGTCCATGTTCTCAACATGGCCCTTGTTGCAATATGACTCCAGGGAAACAACTGAACCATCAAACATCAGTAAATAGAAGAGCTGTAAGTACAATAGCTCTACCGCCTACCATTATGGAATGGATATATATATATATGTGTGTGTACAGTAAGGAATTAACATTTTGGCAGAACAACATCGTTCTGGTCAATGAAACATAATTTCTATTCCAGCTCTTGACTCTAGCCGACAATAGCATCAGATCACTAATTCAGTTTTCAGAAAAAAAATATAAACGTTTGAACAAAACACACCTTGATCATCATATCATGGAGAGCAGAATAGTGTGTACTACCTCCTAACCTTCTGGAGCAACTCATTTAGTGACTCGAAAGAATATACTTACCCACCTGAAGGCGGTACACCGGTGACACCAAAGCTTGCTCAAGTCCAATTCCTGATCCAATAGCCACATGCTACCTTTGAAAGATAAGGATAATTGCTTTGCTGCACCAATCTGTCCATATTTTGTTAGGGTGTTTTCAGTGCCACCTACATTGTACAAGAAATGTTGTAACTGCTAATATTTCAATCAGTTGTCAAAAAATTGTGTTTATGGACCAGAGGTTAGACATGGCTCAAAATCATTATAGAGAAATAGTAAACTGATCACAGTGACACCTCTAATTGCCAACTTCAAGATAGCTAGGGAGGGTAGGCGCATTAGATGGCAAAGCTACATGTCTCTTGGAAATCATGCACATCACGCTTCATTGTGCTACCTCCATCAAGAAATACACGTAAAAAAAAACTAAATAAGCAATAACCATATACGACAACGTACTTAATAGGGACCATTGCAAAAATAATGCGGTAACCATACATTTATTAAACAAATGTTGAGTATAATTATCATTTCTGAATACAATCTCCTTACTGAACAGACACTTGCCAATCGCGTGTGCCAGCTCTTTGTTATCAGAGCACATAAAAAAAGCTTTCAAGTCTATAATGATACACACAGCTTACAAGGCAGCATGTTATGCAGTATGCATACAAAACTTCCCAGCACTGACACCCCGAGATACACAAACACAAGCAATCCTAGACGCGGCATTAGAAACGTCTAGGAGTCAACCGAAATCAAATGCAGACAAAACAAAACTGAAGCACAAATGCGCCTAGAAACCATTCACCATCTAGAGCTACGGTCCACACCACAACCAAACCTCGAAGAGGAGCAACACAGGGCAAGACATAAGCTGAGGGCGTAGCTATTCCGCGAGCGCTCGCGAGGAGCGAATCACGCGAGCGATGAGACCGGCGCTACTCCAGCCCACAGTGCGCGCGGGTCCCAGCGAGAGAGCGGGCGCAGTACCCCCTGCATGCACGATAAAAAGGGCAAAAATGGCCCCACCGGTTTCTTTTTTTTTTTTTTTGCTTTCTCTTTCTTCGATGCTTAACCATGGAAAAGGTCAACAAGGAAAGTCCGTGCATGCTGCCGCTCCCCTCGTGTTCATGTTCTTTCTTTTTCCTTTCACATACTTTATTTAGATGACTAATATAAAAATTATGCTTACATAAAGTTGTCGTGATAAGTTATGGTTGCATAAAATATTTGTGATAAAATTATGCTTACATAAAGTTATTGTGTTAAGTTATGGTTGCATAAAATATTTGTGATAAAATTATGCAGTTATCGTGATAAGTTTTGGTTGCGTAAAGTTATCATGATAAGTTATGTTTCATAAAATTATTGTAAAATAAGAAAGAGAAAAGAGAGAAAACAAAAAAAAAAAAAAGAAAAGACATAACACAAGAAAGTAAACAAACGAAAAAAAAATACGGCCACACATCTCATCTGTGGGCCACCTTTCCTTGTGCGTGGGAGCGCTGCTACCTCCCGCCCACGTGACGTGAATGGGCTTGAATCGCTCGCTCGGTCCGCTGGGAGCGAGCGATAGCCAAAAGGACATCGCGATAAGCTGAGCACTCACCAAATGTGTGCTGGACCTTCGCGCTGACACCATGGATGCCCCTGCGAATGAAGCAACAACAGATAGGTGGGACCAGGACATGAACTACTCAGCAAGCCTTGAAGGTGAGGAGATGCTGGGCTTGGCCACTACCTAACACACTGCGGAGAAGAGAATCGAAGACATCCCACCTGAGCACTGGTGTCCTGCAAGCATAACAGGGGAAACAGATGGTACGTTAGAGAATCAAGAACACCGCCGTTCACAAGCATCGCAAAAAGGAAATAGACGGTACATTAGAGAACCAAAAACACCACAACTCGCTTGGCCACGGCGGGGTGCCGCCGTTCTGCGCCACGGGTGGCCGCCGCTCCTCCGAGCAGATCCGCAGCCCGCTCCACAGCCGCTACTCCTCTGCCCAGAACATGAGCAGAGAGGCCGAGTGCGCTGGGCTGCAGCGGTGGCGATGGGGTGGCGAGGAGGAGCAGCGGCCACCCGTGGCGCGCAGCCATATGTCAGCCTATTTAAGAAATGAAATCACACTCGTGCGACAAACAAGGAATCAGTTTTAGCATGATTTGTGAATCCTGGAAGAAGTAGAGAAGATTACTTCATTGAGCATGCTGCCGTCCCATTGACCTTGCTGTGCTCCTGCACCAACTCCTGCTGGTCCCACATCCACCAGCTGTTCCTCTCCCTCATCACCTGCATATCATAATCAGTTCATTCGACGATGAGTTTTGGTGCACAAGTCAGGAAGGATCAGTGCCCATGAGCAGCATGGAGCATGCACACGCACAAAGAATAGTACTGCACACCTCTCAGGATCACCTCAACAAAGGCCCAAAGCATGTGTAACTGAAGAAAAGACATGTAACACGCCTGGGTTAGAATAGGTAGTTGTGCGTAAATGAAAAAAATACCTGTAACACCAGGCCTAAAACATGCGTGACCTTAAGGTGGTAACGTGTGTATTATAATTATCTATGCTACTAGCAAAAATGTCCGTGCGTTGCAACGGGAATGTACTTATATATATATTGCTAAACATAATTAAAAAGCTAAACTTTATATTTCATGTAGTGTGTATATTTTTATATATGAAATTTAGAATGATTTAAATTAATGATTCGTGTTCGATTGATTTTCAACTAACGACATGTTTCCTAACATGATAAGAACCCTCAAATTTTTACTAGAATTTGTATGACACTTTTTCACATTTCATGTTTTAATAGGTTGAGTCCGAGAGGGCAAATGATATCAGACAAATAGCGAAAACATCTATCGCTTTTTAATTATAATATAGATTACAGAGATAATCATAAAATAGTCACCATTCGTGAAAGCCTATTCATGGCGTCTCCTCAGTGTCATCTCCCTTACATGACACCGTTCCTTGTTTGTTACTCCCTCTGTCTTAGAGAACACAAGGCATTCTAGAAATTTTCAGAAAGATAAGCTCTTGTGAAAAAATACCTTAGTGCCCCTAAAATTTAGAATCTTCTATGCAGAGTAAAGGGAAGGAAGAGTGATTCACATAGAAACGTCGTTGGCATACGGCTAGGTACCATACAGATCCTATATATATATCCATATATCCAATTAATGTACCTTGATTGTTTCAGGGGAATAAGGTGTGTGGAACTGTGGACGGAAGACAAGGAAGGCGTGTAGGTTGATATGTTTTCTTTTACAAATTTTCAAGCCTAGGATGACTTGTTTTTAGGAACGGATGGAGTATATTAGATATAGATATACGTTGGTAGGCCCCGTATGTAAGGACACGGGAGGGATAAGATGGCGATTAAAAAATTATATGGATATAATAAGGAAAGAAAATTCATCAACATCTTTATAAATATAGATAGGTAGAAGGCTCGAATCTCTTTTAATTTAAGACTACGGAAGTATATAATTTACAACTATTTTCCACCCTTGATACATATGTTTAAAAATAAAAAAGAGAAAATAAAATCACTTAGAATAACAAAAACCTCACTAATTATCTGCTGCCGCACAAGGAGCTAATGTTTTCTGCCTGTCTAAACATCCAATATTATAAGTCAAAAGGACGCAAGGGAGTCTTCACCATTTATCTTTTTTTTTTCCGTTTATCCATCCGTTCCAAGCTTCCGGCCTCCACTCGTTCTCATCCTCAGGCAGCGAGAGTTCGTCGTTCCAAATCACCAAGGAGCCGCTTCTTCTCCTTCCCATATTGCTGCATCTATGGAGGGGTCACGGCACCAGGCACCACCGCACCGCACCACGGCACCAAGCAGCCAGGGCTAGAGCAAGAAGGGTGGACCACCACACCCCCCAATGAGCCAATGAGGTTTCTCCTCCTAATCGACATGACCTCCCCTGATCCGGGGGCGTGCTCTTATCGAGCTACGGGGGGTGCGTGCGGCCTCTCCTCCTCCCAATCGACATGGACTCCCCCTGATTTATCTCCTTGGATGCCTCTTTTTTTAATTTCCTGGGAAGATCTTTGTTTGTGGTACTTCTTCGCCTTTGTCTTTCCGAAAGCAAGCTTGCCTAATTCTTTGGCATATATATAAAGACCCAAACTCAATCTCATCTCAGAGTTCTTGATTATTCAGGAGTTCGCTCTGCTCCGATTGTCATGTTGCCCGAATATAAACAGACATAAGCATAGTTCTATTCTCAATGTGGTATTATTATTTCATGATACTTATTATAGTTTGAGCAGAATCAGAACTGGGCTAGGCTGGGCCAACATCAGCCCGTCCTCTACCTATGATTATTAATTTTCTTGTTGAGTTCTTTCTTTACTGCGCTGCGCTGGGCGACCGAAGACGACGCAGAGAGGAAACGCAAGAATACGGAGAGGCAGGGCGGCGGTGGACGTTCGGAGAAGAAAAAACGGGGCAACCGACCAGAGGCGAGAGCTGACAGGCGGGGCCCACCTGTCAGGACGGACCAAAATTTGTTGATGGACCGTGAAACTTTATTTGTTTTAATATTAGGTAAAGACAAAGAGCGAGTTAACTTTAATTAATTTTTACCGACACTAAATCTACCCACCCTTAATAGCAACCGTTGGATACAAATAAAATTATTCTATTTACCGTTGATTTGCCATGGACCCACAAAATAAAAAGGACCCACCAAATTCGTCCGGGACATAACGCCGGAACGGCGTTCCTGCCTCGAAAATTGGGCTCCAGCGTAACTCGTCAGGAGTTTTTTTTCACCATGTTATCTACCCACTTTTTCCTCGTCTTCTCAAACTTTTTCCTCTTCTTCTCATCATACAATAAATACAAGCGAATCACAAGACGGACCATAAATATCAAAATCAGATGCATTATAATCACCGGAGGATAAACGATAAGCATATGCTGGATAAAAAATGAGTTAATCTAACAGGTAGATCAACATGGCGGATGGAAATCATCAGACGGTCTCGATCTCATCACACATAGGGGAAAAAGCAAACAAAACGGAGACAGAAGATCCAAGAACGGAGAGAGGAAGCGAGGAAAGCCAATCCCCCACGCGCTGGCGCCCGGTGATGGATCCGGAGGTGGGCGGCCCGGGCGTCGCTAGCCGCAGAGGAGGCGATGGCAGCCCAGGCGTATCTCGCCGTCGGGTCCACGGGGGCTGCATCCTCCATGGCCGGCGGCGGGCGCGGAGGAGCGGCCGCTGTGGCGGAGGGGCGTCGCACCGATTGACCCTCACCAGACTCACTCCAGCTTCGCGGTGCCTGCGGGGGAGGCTAGGGACAGATGGGTTAGTGTGTGCAGACTGCACAGAGGATGAAGGGGGACTAGAATGCCTATCTCACCCCGCCTATCCACTATTCCAACTACCTTGCTCTCTGTCTACGGTGCAAAACAGTGTTTTGGACATTCCAAATGGGCTCTCTGGTGAGAGCAACCTGAGAGGAAAGGGTAGAGTCTCTGGAAAGGCACAGTACTGAGAAAGCCTCTCGCGGACGTCAATTTTTCACAAAAAAATTTAGAGCGTGTCATGTCCACCGCTTGCCAGAGCCACACCACGTGCCCAACGTTATGGACACAGGTGTACAACTGTGTGTCGCTAGCGGCAGTATTGGCCAGCAGTGCAGGCAGGTAGCGGCGCATGCCAATACAGCATAGTTACTGTAATTGACTGTGTCCAGCACATCGTGTAAATGGTTGTCTATAGTACAAAAATTACAATATAGCTGTACTGTAAACAGTGACGTTTGAAATAAACGATGAGGATAGACAATCTGCTGGACTCAGCGTAATATACTGGAGACTTCTGGAATTTGATCCAAAACTAAGGGGTTGTATCGAATTTTATAGAAAACGGTTCAATTTTATAGAAAAAACATAGGAGCAGAAAACTTTTCCTTATTCCCAAAACGCCTTAAGTGAGATTTTTAGACTACACAAAATCCGATGCAAAACTCTCTACTGTTTAGTATGGATTCACGCTATCCTATGAACCTTAAGAGACCTAATTATTGCCATCAGCATTTAGATAGCACTTCGCAGACAAAGTGTACCTGAAGACATAAAATCAAAAATATTACTGAACGTATCAAACAACATATTCTATTATACTTCATGTGTATCTATACTTTAAAGAGCGAGTTAGTAAAAAACAATTTTTATCCTAATAAATCTATACCTACCTATACCCATAGACCTACCATATCCCACAACCAGGCATTTGGCATGAAGATTCAGCTCATTTAGATCCCGCCATAGGCTAACAAAACCGAATACATGAATCCCATACATTCACATACATTGATAAAAGTACAACTTAATTTTGTTCCCAAATTGCGAACCTAGATATGGATAAACATGGTCATAATCATTACTCATGTTTGGGTTCTCGTAAAGGAACAACAAACACAAGAATAGACAGCAAAAAATTCGCTCACCTCCATTGTTGACGCCAGTTTCTTTGACCTCGGCACCCAAAGAGTTTTACATGGTTTTTATCTTGATGACTTTTATCCAATTTGGAAGTTCGGTCAGAAAAAGATTATTAAGTTTAAGTTTGGAACTTTGCTAGAAGAGGGTTATTAAGTTTCAATTTGAAAATTTTGGCCATGAAAGTATTATTAAGTTTGCCTTTGGGGTGATTTCATGTTTTGACCAATGTTGATGATGAAACTTTTTCATTATAATTTAAATTTCCTTTTCGGTAAGACAAACAAACTAAATTACTAGGGGATAAGTTTGGGCAAGATAAAGTTGTCATCCTTTGTCTCGAGTCTCGTCGCTCTCTCACCGGGGAGTTGGGAGTGGAGCAACGGCAAAAGAGTGGCTCAGGAAGCAGATGAGCCAGGCCGAGGCTCTGTTGGGGCTGTGTTGGGCCTGTTTCGGCCGTTTTTGAATAGAAACAATATTTCTTTTCAGATGATATGTGTATCTGTTTTATGCATTTATGATATGATTATATCGATATATCTTTGAGCTATGAACTAGATACAAAATTTGTTTTTCACTACTAGAATGAATTTTATCATGTATGTTCTCTGAATAAATTTGAAACCAACATGATTTTTCAAATAAAATGCTTTCACAAATAAAAAAATTATAAAAAATTATTTTGTCATTCTAAAAACTTTCACAAATAAAAAAATTTAAAATTATAAAATATTCTTTTGTCACGTGCGGGACGCACGTGCATTTTTACTAGTATGGAAAAAATTGTCAAAACGTATTTCGAACTCCATGGAATAGTAGAGGTTCACTGGTCATGTTTCGGTACGTACCCATCAGTTCTAGCCGATAATAGTCTACAAATATGTCAATACAAGATTACAACTCTAGCACCATAGTGAATTTTAGTTAGTAATTAAAGTGCAAAATTGTTGATCCAAAAAACAAATAAACAATCATCCATGGTAAAAAGTTTTCCTTTGAGCTAAAATTAACCCCATGATGTGTTAGAAATAAAAAAAACATGGCACTTGCAAGGATACATAATTCCTAGATGATAATTCCCCATCGGGCCCTTTCAATTGGAATGCGCAATATATAGTTTTTTGTGTCAATTGTCGGCTACTATAGCCAATATATCGAATGAAAAAAACCCATGATTGTGCGAGAGGGTTCTCAGTACTCACATCAACTGAGCATCTGGTTACTTCATAAAAATATGCCATGCCAGCAGATAATTCCAAAGGATCACATCAAATCCTGTATTTGAGAAGTATCGAAGACTTGTCACATGAAAGATCAAATATAGAAAATAATGATTATACCAAGAAACCTCTGATGCGCGGATACTCCAGGGGGATAGCGTATAGCGTATCCGATGCGTATTGGATACGGATACGGCTCGGATACGCCTCGGATACGTATCCTGGGCGTATCTAGAATTTCGGACACGTATCGGGCCCAATACGTGTATCCGACACGTATGGCCCTGATTGGATATGGCCCAATGACAATCTGTGGCCCAGTTCTGCTATACCAGGCGCGTGGTGACCTACTCCTTCGATCCCCTCCCTTGCGCTCTCTCCCTCCCTCGTCTCCCCCTCGTCGACCCTCCAGGGCCAGCGGTTAGTGGCCGGCGGCGAGCTCCATCTTCATCGGAAATCAGCCGCCATCAGCCAAGCCAAGCAAGTCCACGGCTGCTGTCCTCTCAGCGAGTTGATGTCCGCTTCCTTCCTTTGCTCCAGATCTGAGTTGCCTCTTTCTGCTCTTTGTGTGCTTTGGGAGTAGAAGATGGTACAGCGTGATGAACGTGCTCCAATCGAATTAGATGAGCAGCAGAAGATGAGTCCGTTGTGGAATCATGTCGTTCTTTTGGAGAAGGCTGCTAGTGGAGGAAATTCTGTATGGCGATGCAACTACTGCATGAGGACTGAGGAGCACAAGGGAAGCTGCTCTAGGGTAAAAAATCACTTGCTTCGCATGGCAGGAGGTGTAATCAAGATATACTTCTCAGCTTCTATTTTACAATTTACATGTATAAATATAGTTTATAGTTTATTAGAATTAAAAAAAATATCCTAGCCGTATCCCCGTGTCGGGGTTTTTTCAGGAATGGCGTATCCGCGTATCGGATACGTATCGTATCCGATACACGTATCCGTATCCGGGCTATATCGAATGAAAAAAACCCATGATTGTGCGAGAGGGTTCTCAGTACTCACATCAACTGAGCATCTGGTTACTTCATAAAAATATGCCATGCCAGCAGATAATTCCAAAGGATCACATCAAATCCTGTATTTGAGAAGTATCGAAGACTTGTCACATGAAAGATCAAATATAGAAAATAAAGATTATACCAAGAAACAATGGTTGCAGCGAGACAAAGTGAACCTGGGTCCAAACGCAGCCAAAGCATGGAGGGTGTTGGCTGTCATGGCAGGCATGGTGCCGCCACACCACCACCTGTGTGCACGAGCCACACAAGACGAGGTGAAGGGAGCCACTGCTGTGCCCGTGCTCCTGTTGCCAAGGCCCTGACAAGTATATTTCTTAGATATTGTTGCGACGAACTTAATTAAGTCAGTAATAGTATAGTAGTAGATGCATATCAAAACGCATGACACAAATATTGTTGTAGCAACACTCCAATCAATATACTATTATACTACAACCAATTTGGAGAAACCAATACAGGGGATTATCAGAGGGCGGGCATGGTCGTGGCATTTGATCGAACATGTATTGGACGTGGAGGACTCACCGGTTTCCACGTTGATGCCGAGGAGGATCGTCGCAGCAGGGGAAGGGCTCACATCGACGACGGCAAGACGAGAGCTGCTGGTTGCCGATGGGCGCTGGACGACGTATGGGCGACGCGGCTTGCTGGGAAGGGGAGACCATCACGGCGCCTACGTGTGCGTTAGACGGCGCCGCGGCGACGGTCCGCGGCGTCAGCGTCGGCATCGGCGTCGCGTGGGTCGCCCGGGGACGGCGTCGGCAGGGGTGCGAAGCCGGCGCATCGGCGGGGAGGACGGCTAGCGGCAACTATGCATGGGGCAGGCGTAGGCGGCGTGCGGGTGCCGCGGAGACGGTCTGCGGCGGCGGCGGGCCATGGGCGGGCGCTGGCGCGCGAGGGTCCGGCATCGGCGCCGGTGGTCGGCTCGCGGGCAGCGTGCGTGGCGTCCGTCCGGGCAGGGCGGTGGCGCGGCGGCTGCGGGCGCCTTCCGGGCGGGGCGGGCGGCGGCTGGCGGCTGCGAGCTGGCGGCGGCTTGGTGGAGAGAGGACGGGGAGGCGCCGTTCGGGCGGCCCAGCGGCAGGCGGCGGGCGGCGGCAGTGGGCGGATGGTGGCCTGGTGGAGAGGCGCCGGGCAAGGCGTAATGCGTGGTTTGGAAAGTGTCAGTAACGAGTGGAGATACCGTAGAAATTTGGCCGGTAGCCTTTCCTCCGTGCGGGAGCGACACACGGGCATGGGTAGGGATACGGTGAGAAAAGAAGGGAGAAAAAGGCAAAAACACGTTGCACCTTTGGGTTTCGAGTCTTTCCACCCTTTTTAATTTTTTCATAACTGTGCAGTGGGACTAGCGTGAAAAATATATATTGGTTTTCTTTGGTAAAAAAGATTTTCACCCAACTCACTCTTTTATAATGTAGATATATCGATGGAAAACTAAAATAACAATCTTTTCGACCTAATTGTCATCACTCTAAAATTCACTTTCAATTAATGGAAATCATTAAGACAATATGATCTAAAATTTATTTGAAAACCCGATTCAGACGACAAGAGCAGTTTACTTGAAAACGGATAACCATATCGTATATAGACTCTGTTTTCGATGTTTTATATATTATTGTTGAAAAGCAAAAAATAATATTTCTTACCAAACTGACAACACCTAAATTTCGGTCACGGAAAATTCGGAACAATAGGATATGTAGTTTATTTGCGAGGCTATTCTTATATGTATTAATTTAAAGGTGTTTAAGGATTTTTTTTCGTTGCAACGCACGGACATTTATTTTGCTGGTTCAGAATATCACATCCGCCATGCAGTGCCCAGCCAATGTGTCCTGCGTCTGCCTTCAAAAATTTTCTTTTTTTTTTTCAAGCTGGACAAAAATGCTTTCTGAACAAACCGAGTACTTGCCGTGCGCCCGTACCAGGCCCTGGTGTAATCGGGCCGACCGCTGACCCAGCCCGGCCCGTGCGGCGTCGCCTTGGCCACCTATGGACCGGAAGACGCAACGCAGGGTTCCGGCGACTTCGACGGCGATTCAATCCGTCGAGGGATTTCTGGCGTGAAATCGTCCCCGCGATTCACCCTTACCCTCTGTTCGGGCTGACCAAGGGGCTCCCTGGCGCAGCTTCCCAGCCTTGGCAAGAGGGAGGTAGGGCTACGTGGGGATAGATTGATTTGGCTTCTGTATCAAAGGTGAAGATGGCGACGGATCCTTCGTACAAGAGGGAGAAAAAGGCAGAGTTGGACGTCAACGATCTATTGAAGAATCTTCGGCTGAGTGAAGCAGAGCGTGAGGGGGTGTTCCTCGGCAAGGAGGATAGGGAGAAATTGCCAGAGGTGAAGTGGTTGGCTATGGCAAAACTGCTGACCGTGAAACACTTTAGTGAGCAATCTTTGGTCTCAACGATGCGCGCGGCCTGGAATACGGCGCGAGAAGTGTCCTTTCGTCCAGTTGAGAGGAACCTGTTTGTTGTGCAAGCATTCTGCTTGGGAGATTGGAAGCGGATAATGGAAGAAGGTCCGTGGCTGTTCCGAGGATGTGCGCTGATGCTTGAGGAGTTCGACGGGTCAACAACCATACCAAGTGTGCTGCCGAGCAAGGTACAGGCCTAGGTGCAAATTCATAAAATCCCTCCCTTGTACCGAACGGAGATGATCCTGAAACAGCTAGCTGCAAAGGTGGGGGAGGTTATTGCAGTGGAGATGGGGAGCGTGTCGACAAGTAATGGTGATTTTCATAGAGCGAGGGTGCTCCTTGATGCAGCAAAGCCTCTGGTGCGCTTTGTGACTTTGGCGCCAGAGGGACGCAGTAGCATGTTACTTCAGGTGAAGTATGAAAAAAATCCCACGTTTCTGTGCTCATTGCGGCCTAACGGGGCATGTGCACTTGGAGTGTGGTTCAGGAGAGCATAATGAAGTGGATTTACAGTATGGTGAATGGATGGTTGGATACATGGCGTCCCGGTACGCCACGTTTTCGAAATTATGTGCCTGAACATGATGTGCGGAGGCAGACCGGAAGAGGTGGACGTGCGGCAGGAAGATCAACAGGTAGAGGGAGAGGGGCTGCAGGTCGCCATGGCGTCTGGAAAGCAAAGGAAGGCCAGGAAAGTGATGGGTCAGGGTCCCGAAAGAGAATGCCGGACGAGGCAGGGCTCAGTGAGGGAGATGGTGATGATCTGCGTGACACTGCATGCAGCCCACAAAAGCTTGAAAAAAAGGGGTTGGAAAATCAGCATGTCACGGGGCACGCACAGAAAATGCTACAGCTAGAAGCGAGCGTGGAATCTGGCGGCGGAGGGAAGGAGGTCCCTCCACCCCCGCCAAAGTATGTATCGCCCCGGGAGCAGAAGAGGATGAGGAAAACTTTGGTGTCGGGACCGACAGAAAATTTGGAAGATAAAAAGGCGGGCTCCCTCGAGGAGTACCGCCGCAAAAATGAGGCTCTGTTTGGGAACAAGGTATTTTTGTAGTATTGTAAAAGATACTGTGGTATTGGAGAAAACCATGGTATTGAAATAAAAAGGTTTTTGGCAAATCTCTGTATCCAAAACCATGATATTGTCAATACCACAATATTTTTGGAGTATTGAAAACTTTAGTCTAGACCAAAGTTTTTGTTGAAGTGATGGGAAATGAGTAAGTGAAATCAAATACTGCAGAACCATACTATGTTCCCAAACACCTATGGGTTAGACTGCTGTAAAAAATACAATGGTTATGTCATTGCAATTGGTAAACTATGGTATTAAAATACTGTAGTTTTGAATCCTTGCCTCCCAAACAGGCCTTGAGTTGCTTAAGCTGGAACTGTCGCAGATTGGGCAACTCGGCGACAGTTAAAGAGCTTCACGATTTGGCGAAGAGATTTGCCCCTACGGTGCTCTGCGTACTTGAAACTCAAGTGCATAGAGCACAAGTGGAAGGATTAAAAAATACACTTGGCTATGATAATTCCTTTGCTGCAAGCAGTTCTGGACGTAGTGGTGGTCTAGGAATTTTTTAGAATAATGATATAAAAATTGATATTTTGCCTTACTCTCAGTATCACATCGATGCCATTGTTGAAAGTGGATTAGCAGTCGAGGTGGCATCGGAGTTCCTGCTAAACCATAGTGAACTTGAAGAAAGATCCTTCATTTCAAGAATATTAACATAGAATCCTTGGTGACGGAGCAACCATGGACTGACTCTACGTTGGACACGGCAAAATTTTCTATTTTTCTTTCTAATGCTCTGCTTTTCGAGGCAGGCACGCGGACTAGAGCAGTTAGGTCAGCTCGCAAGGCTGGAAGGGAGTGGGGACCCTTGGCGGCTTACGTGTGTGTACAGTGAAGCACAGAGTAGTGAGCGTTTCAAAACGTGGGATTTGCTGAAACACATAAAGTCATCTTGTGCACTACCATGGGTTTGCATAGGTGATTTCAATGAGGTTTTATATCGATCGGAACACTCTGGGTTACACGAGAGGTGTTATGCACAAATTGCGGGGTTTCGAGAGATGGTTGATATATGTGGCCTTTATGACCTGGGGTACGAAGGCCGCAGTTGGACGTTTGAGAAAAAGGTAGTTGGGGGCTCTTTCTGTCAAGTGCGCTTGGATAGAGCTCTAGCGACTCCAGAGTGAGGGACTCGATTCCCTCTAGCAGTGGTGCGACATCTATCAGCAGCAGCGTCTGATCATGGACCAATCATGCTGGAATGGAAAAAGGCTGCGGGACGTCGCGGTAGAAGAAGGAAGTTGTTTCGCTATGAGCTAATGTGGGAGACGCATGGTGATTTCTGTCCTATGCTCAAGCAGATATGGGCTAGTGAGGGGAAGGCTATGTGATGCTCCAGCATCTCAAGTGCCTAAATTAAGAAATTTGTACACTATCATGCATCATAAGCATCATGGCATAATCATGGTTGGAGGGGGTTTGGTCATAATGTGGGTTTTTGTTTTCTTTTTTCAGTAAGCATGGACAATGCCAGGCTTGTAGTTTAAATTCTGTTGGGTTGTGGGGGAAGCTCATATTACCAAAGTTGTAGATAAGGATCTAATGAACAACTTTGCCAAATTGAGTTTGGGCAAAAGATAAATTCAAATTGGTGTTTTGAACCTTTTTCTGTCAGCCCAAATAACCAACCCAAACCAGGCTGGTTTTGAAAACCCAAGTTTGAGCAAACCTACAGCCACTTTCATGAAATACTCCCATTGAACCAAATGTAGACCATAAAATTCTACACAACTTTCCCAAAAGGCACATAAGGTGCAAATGGCTGGAAAAGGGATTTTTAAAATTTCTAAGATGGAGCATCCTGCTGGTCAAACCTGAGGCAGCGACTTAAATTCAAATTTAGGCCAATTTTGACCGTAGAACTGGGGGTCAAAGTTTATAACAAAGTTGTAGCTTACAAAATTGTGAACACTTCTTGTAATTTGAGTTTCACCTAAATCGGCCTCTAAGATGCTCAAAAACGCAAATAGAAAAGAGGTGTCTCAGCAGTCAAAGGGGGTTTTTCCTTTTTTTCGGATTTTTCCTTTCCCTCTCTCTATGACAGGTGGGCCCCACCGGTCGGGTTCCCGCCCGCGGCGCCCGAATTGGGCCGGCCCGCGCCGAGTCGGCCTCGCCCCGTAGACCGGGTCCATTGCGTCCGTCTCTCCATCTCGCGCCTTGGTCCCACCCGTCAGCGGCTCGCGGCTCATGGACGCGGTCCGCGCCGCGCGGCGCGTCGTCCTCCCCGGTACGACGGCGGCCACGCGGCCGACGGTCACCGCCGCGGCCGTCCGGCCACCGCCCACGCTCTCCGCGCCCTGCCCGCGCTGCCCGACCCCCGGTCCCTAAAAAGGGAGCGGAGTTTTCCCCCGTCGAAACCCTAGCCGACTCACTCGCTCCCGTGCCTTCTCCGCGCCGCCCCGTCCGATTTCCCGCCCGCCGCCATCAAAGCTGGCCGAGCTCGGGACCGAGCCGCGCCGCCGCCTCCCGGCCTCCCCGAGCCCAACCAACCGCACCACCGCAACCGCCGCTCCACGCCGCCCCTCCCCCGCTAGCTCTCGTCGTCGGACTCCTCTCCCCCGAGGAGATCGAGCTCGGCTCGACGTCGCGCCCGCGCCACCGACGCCGCCGTTCACGCTCGGTGCGCCGCCGTTCCCCGTCGCTCCACGCCTCCTCCGCCGACGACGATACCCCCAAGGTGAAGCCCTAGCTCCCGCGCACCTCCGCCACCCCGCGTCGCGGCTCCGGCGAGCCCCAGCTCGCCGGCGCGCGCGCGCGCCGCGCCGCGCGGCCGCGGCCGGCGCGAGGAAGAAGACGGGGGCCGGATCTTTTTAGATCTAGCCCCCGGACTTTTCCGAAATTGCAAGCCGGTCCTCCCGCCTGTTTACTGAGTCTTGCAGATCTTGCAAGCTAGCCCCTGGAAACTATGGTTAATTACGCAGAGGTCCTCGGATCTGAGTTTTTCTTTTTCTATTTTCCTTTTTCTCGGTTTAAACTTTGATAAATCATATAAAATCGAATAAAAATCCTAAAAAGGAAAATCTTGTTGTTCTGGAACCACAGTAAAATGATCTATGCAATGGATATGATATGGATCTGTGCATGTCAACTGTTGTTCACAATCTTTGCACATACATGTTCTATGTTGTAAATAGGAAAAAGAATATCCAATGAACTCTAATGAACTTGAGGCTTTGACAGTGGCTATAACAGGGTAGTTAGGTCCTGGGTACTATGTTTAGCACCCTAGCTTTAATCAAGTTATATGTGTTTTGCTTTTTACCATTTAAATGTGACTTGGAAAATGTTGCTACATAAAAGGTGCATAAAATGAGTCATATATATTTTTCCTAAGATCTATATAGCATAGTTAGCTCCCTGGTGAAATTTGAGAGTGTGCATGTAAGGTTTAGTCCTTGTTTTGAAAATGACAAAAGTTGCTAGCTAGGGAAAGAAAATAGAAGTAAAGGGGTTCCTTTTATAGTAGGGGTAAATGCATGATATGTTGGGTGAAAAGAAGTTAGCCATTGTCACGCTTTCTGACATTTGCATTGTCTCCGTGCAATCTGTACGCTCATTTCATACACTTGGCATGCATATAGACCCCGCACCCGAGGAGCAGGAAATTCCGGTGATCGAGGAGCCAGAGGACCCGGAACCCGAGCTGCAGCAAGAAGAGCACCCGCAGGCCGCACCTGACTTCACAGCCGAGGAAGCTAACCCTAGCGAGGAAGGTAGGCAGGCTCACATGATTCCCAGCAAAAATATGAATTTTGTTACGCATATGCATTAGGAGTTGATTGATACCTAACTGCATTAGATTCCTTGGCCGCCCTGGCCCTAGCACCAATAATAGGTCCGTAGGACGAGTTGCATAGAAATGATAGGGCCGAGTAGACACGAGTGAATGGTCACTCGTCACGTAGGTTGACCTTGAAAAGAAAATGATACACTGGAAACTGCCTTGATGGCTTCGCTGTTGATAATTAAAAGGAGACCGGGCGGAGATTAAGCTTTACTTTTCGAGGTGTGTGTTGTTGCGGTGTAATGGCTCCGCCCGAGTCGTTTAAGGCCCGTCCGCTGTTCGCCTGCTGGTTGGCATACCATTGCTAAAGTGCTTACCCGGTTAATGGGGCCGGTGAAACCTTACTTGTGCCATCCGGAGAACAGAAACACGTTCCTACCCACTGGTTGAGAGGAAGGTGGCCCGGGGGAGCTTGGTGCTCATGACGGGGAGACCGAGATGTCGGCAGGCTCGTCATGGGGGCACAACCCGGGAGTCAGGTGGGAGTGAATCGAACTTGGGATGGGACAGGTGGAGGAGGGGGACTATATGTGGGAAAGCCGTCGTGTGAGTAAGCATATGGGCCCCTGGCATTTTTTAGTTATTCCCGGGAATTAAAAATCGATTCGAATCGCTGATGCTCACCAGGTGTGAGAATGCCAAATATCACTGACGGGCAACGTAGTAATAACCTTAATATTCTGCAATATGATCCATGGTTTGGATATCAAGTGGTTGATTATTATTTGAGACTCAGATATTTCATAATGATGATAGCTATGTACTTGCAAAGGATTATCTCTTTCTTTCACAAGGGTAGTGGCTGTTAAATCCCACTATCCGTGAATAAACTTTTGAGCTAAGAATCAAAGGCTAAGGATCCAATGATAGTAAGCAAGCTTTGCGTCAGCCGTAAGCCTTGCCATTAAGTCCTCTGAGTAATTAGTACTCAGGGTTTGCCCCCAACATTTGGATTTCAGGTATGGAGTTCCTCTTCTGCGCCTGTGTTGGCGGGGGAGCCTGTTATCATCAGGAGTGACAGGAGTCATGTCATGGCATGGGGGTGACATCAGTGGGCGTGATGTCACTCATCTACTGCATTTCTTTTGGTTTAAGCATGACCTATGGTCTTAGACTTCCGCTGTGAGACATTATTTCAAAATTCGGCCGATGTTGGCCCTATGTTGAACTTATTTTATTCAGAACCTGGTTTGTAACTTAAAGCCTTATTACTATCTATTCAAATGCCTGTGATGATGTAACTGTTGTGGCTCCATCGTGAGTCGGATGTGTGTGATGTCGGTTCATCTGGGATTTGGTGCAAATCGAGAGCCGAGGGCTTCTCGACGGACGACCGGGTTTAGTACGGTCTAAGTACACTGTAAGCTCATGATGACAGGTGTACTTAGCCCGTATTAAATCGGCGGTTCCGCCACAGCTGGTATCAGAGCCGATCATACACAGACAACAGTTATATCATCAAGTTTTAGTTTACAAAACTATTTTTGAAAGCCCTTTTCAAGTAATTTGTAAAAGAGAGTATACGATATGCCCGTATTAAGGATGTTAGTGTTATCCAGGTGACATCACTGACATTTTGACCTAGATAGAACTCATATGCATATTCGGCGCTTTGAGAAACAACTTTTCGGCCATTAGCCCTCCCCAGTACTGGTGGAAGCTATTGGAAGTGTTGCGATTAGTTGTGAACTCTACATTCATGCTGGTAGGATAGAAATTTTTAAGGGGGGTGGTCACCTTTGCGGTGTTTGTGACCACTCTTCTGTTGTGACGCAGCAAGAATTCAATTTGCTTGCATGGGTGCCAGCCCGGTCTAGCAGAGGACCGTACAGATGCGTTGTCCACGCGGCGCAAATTGCGTGGATGCCACTTCTAGGTTTAGAGTGGTAATGTTGAAAGCATGCATTTTTCTGCAGGTACACTGACTACGTGCGATATTAAGAACGATAGTGAACGCCTAGTTGCATTAGAGAGAGCCGTGCATATATGTCACCGAATTATCGCTAGTAATACTAAATAGGGTGTGTGATGTGAGATCGATAAGGACGAATCATGCATCATGATTTTCTTTTCTGTCAAATGGGGATTTCTGCTAAAAATATGAGTATTGCATGAACTCGAAATTTTAAGACACCACTCTACACGTTCCCTCCGATCCGTCTTGATCATGATTTTAAAATCCACTCCTTTATAAAACTAAGACATCTCCTTTTTATGCAAAACAGATGGTGAGGACGAAGCAGACCGCGCGCAAGGCCACCGGAGGGCGCCCTTTGCCCCCTATGACCCACACCCCGCCGGTTGCCGAGGGTGGATGGGTCCATGAGCGTTGCCGGGAGGACTGTCCCATGTCCCTGATCCTGTGCAGGGCCATGCGTGAGTTGGGACGTCGCCCCTGCCCGTTCATCTCCACGCAGCTGATCCACGAGCCGGGAGTCTGTGAGGCCAAGGTGGTCCTCACCACGACAAACGGTAGTTTCCGCACGATCGTTTCCCGCGGAGTCAGTGGGGAGGACGCTCGCAAGGGTGCTCTCATGACAGCCCTTGCAGTACTGAGCTCTGAGGAGGAGGCGGGTGACACGGTGCTGCGTTTCCTCCCTACCCTCGGACAGGACGACGACCCGTGGCAGGACCGTCGCGACGACCTTCGGGCACGGGGTGCCTCGCGCCCCCAGGTCGCGTGCGTGGACTACGCCCGCGAGGTGTACGGGCTGTACATTCAGGAGAAGGACCGCAGCCAGTTCTTCGCCGCCAGGCACAGGGACGCTCAGGCTCGCCGTGAGGAGTTGGAGGCGCAGGTGTCGGTGCTCCAGCAGCGCCTCGCGCAGTATGAGGGATCCCAGGACGGGGAGTCCTCCGAGCCTCAGGAGATGGAGCAGGACGAGGACGCCGCGACTACCGGTCACTCGGAGGCTTAGAGGATGTCTTAGTGGAGTAGTTGTATGTGGCGCGTAGCTAGCACGTTGATAGCGATATTTTGTTTCACCACGCTCCGTGCTTACTTATGGTTGTACCTAAACATTTGTGAGGTGAGAGCTCATACGGGTACCCCATTTATGTAATATGGGACGCCACTTGATGTGTGATTCGATGGTTGGTCGATGTAACCACCATCCTGTGATGTAATGGCTAAACCTTGAGCCTTAATTTAGATCGTTTTAATTAAATTCGGATTTCGGTTTTCTGCACTACCTGGTTGCATTGCACGCAAGATATGTACATGTCATGATTTCTGAGCCTATACCTACGATGCACGAAAATCTCATGTAAACCACGTTGGCATCCTCCTTGCAGATGGTGAACACTCGCAATGGGCAACACTCGGGTTCGGAGCAGCAGGCGAACGGCGCCCCACCTCCGCCGGAGTTGGCTACCCTGATCGTGCAACAGGGTGAGCTGATCCGACTGCTAGCGGAAGAGCGCCAAGGCCGCGGTAATGGGCAGCGGGAGCCTAGAAACCGTGGTATCTCATACCGGGACTTTGAGGATTTGCGCCCTCCCATCTTCAGCAAGTGCCCCGAACCGCTGGATGCTGATGACTGGCTCCGCACCATCAGATCCAAGTTTACTCTCCTCCCAGAGTTGACCGAGCAACAGAAAGCGCGCTTTGCCGGGCAGCTGCTACAGGGACCTGCGGGGGCATGGCATGCCACGTTCCTCGAGATGCAGCGGGCTGGGCATGAGCCCACCTGGGAGGAGTTCTCTCAGGCTTTCCGGGCCCACTACATCCCGGATAGCCTGGTAGAACAGAAGAAGCGAGAATTTCGAGAGCTCAAGCAAGGAAACAAGACGGTGATGCAGTACGTACAGGCGTTTATTCACCTGTCGCAGTATGCACCGGAGGATGTGCGAGATGACCCCTCTCGTGCCGCCAGGCTTCTGAGCGGCTTTGACCCCACTCTCCAGACACACTTGGGGCGTCGCTACCAGAGCTTCACCGACTTGGTGGACACCGCGCTTGATATGGAGAATCGCCTGCGGGTCGCTAATGAAGATCAGAGGCGCAAGCGCCAAGCCAACACATCTGCTGCTGGATCCTCCCAGAAGCAAAAGTCAGCCTATAGGCCCTCACAGCAGTACTATCAGCAGCCCCGTTTCACGGTCCGGCCCAATCAGCCGGGCTGGGTTCACCGGGCGCCACAGCAGCAGCAGCCACAGCAGCAGCAGAGGCTCACCGCCGGCACACAAGCCCCGGCCCGCGCGACACGTGTCCTCGCTCTCCCGGGGCCTGGAAACCCTTGCTTTAACTGTGGCAAGGTGGGGCACTTCAGTCGGGATTGCAGGGCACCCCGCAAATTTCAAGGCCCGAATCCAGCAGGCGGCACCCAGCAGGGCAAGCAGAAGGGGCCGGCACAGAAGACGGTTCGGGTGCACTACATCCACCTGGAGCAGATTCCCGCCGGTGTGCCGGTGCTCGCTGGTACGTTCATGATCAACGGTCGTTCGACCGTCGTGCTATTTGATTCGGGGGCTACGCATACCTTTATTAGCAAAGCATACGCACAGAAGCATGACATAAAATTGCACAAATTGAGGGAAAACTACCACATCACTGCCCCAGGGTCTCCGATTGATACCAGTCTAGGGGTCAGGCACTTAAAGCTGGAAATAGGAGCCGAGACATTCATCATCAACCCCGTGGTGCTGCCACACCAGGGTATTGATATTATTTTGGGAATGAACTGGCTGACGGAAAACAACGCCGTCCTGGATATTGGCAGTAGGACAATACAGTTAAAGTCTAGGGTCAGTGGCAAGGTCATACGTGTGCATATGCCAGACATGAAACACATGGTGGCCGCAGTAAATGCAACCGAGGTTGATGAAATTAGAAAGATCCCAGTAGTGTGTGACTTTCCGGACGTGTTCCCGGAGGAGCTTCCGGGTCTACCCCCGGACAGGGACGTGGAATTCCGCATAGATCTTGTCCCTGGCACAGCTCCTGTCTCCAAGAGGCCATACAGAATGGCACCAGATGAATTGAAAGAGTTAAAAATACAACTCCAAGAGCAACTAGATAAGGGTTTCATTCGACCAAGTTCGTCACCTTGGGGTTGTCCGGCCCTCTTCGTAGAGAAGAAAGATCAGGGAGGTAAAAGGCTCTGTGTGGACTACAGGCCGCTAAATGCAGTCACAGTCAAAAAATAAATATCCAATTCCACACATTGACATCCTGTTCGATCAGTTAGCTGGGGCCAAAGTCTTCTCAAAAATTGACTTAAGATCGGGCTATTATCAGATAAAAATCAGAGAAGAAGACATACCAAAAACTGCTTTCTCGACCAGATATGGCTTGTATGAATATCTGGTCATGTCCTTTGGATTAACCAACGCACCGGCCTTCTTCATGTACATGATGAACTCGGTATTCATGAATGAGCTCGACAAGTTCGTTGTAGTGTTCATTGATGACATCTTAATCTACTCCAAAAATGAAGAAGAACACGGGGAACATTTGAGGGTAGTGCTTACCCGGCTAAGAGAACATAAGCTCTATGCCAAGTTCAGCAAGTGTGCGTTCTGGCTTAAGGAAGTGGGTTTCCTGGGGCATATTCTGTCAGAAAAGGGAGTAGCGGTTGACCCTAGCAAAGTAAAGGACGTTCTGAACTGGAAGCAGCCGGAAACTGTCACAGAAATTCGGAGTTTTCTTGGTCTAGCGGGCTACTACCGCCGCTTTATCAAGGACTTCTCCAAAATTGCTAAACCAATGACCTCCTTGACTAAGAAAAATGCAAAATTCGTGTGGGGTCCGAAGTGCGAGGAGGGGTTCCGAGAATTGAAGAAGCTGTTAACAACTGCACCAGTACTAGCCCAACCGGACGTCACCAAGCCCTTTGATGTGTATTGTGACGCCTCCGGTCAGGGCCTCGGTTGTGTCCTAATGCAAGAAGGGAGAGTAATTGCGTACGCCTCCCGCCAACTAAGAAAACATGAAACCAACTACCCGACTCACGATCTGGAACTTGCAGCAGTCGTGCATGCCCTGAAGATATGGAGACACTATCTGTTGGGCAATACCTGTCACATATACACTGACCACAAGAGCCTCAAATATATCTTCACACAGCCCGAGCTGAACATGAGGCAGCGTCGGTGGTTAGAATTGATAAAAGATTATGACCTAGAGATTCATTACCACCCGGGGAAAGCGAATGTAGTGGCGGATGCACTAAGCCGTCGGGCTCATTGCAATGTGATTGAGGTCCGACCCACGGCTCGGGTGATATGTTGGGAGATGAACGAGATTGAGATGCCGGTTGAATTCTTAGTCGAACTATATAACATCAGCATTGAGCCAACACTAAGAGATCTGATCATTGAAGCACAAAAACACGACCCGGGCATGGCTCGCATACGTGAGGGTATTGCTGAGGCAAAGAGGGATTGCTTCACCTTAGATAACCAAGGGGTCCTATGGTTCAAGAACCGCTTAGTAGTCCCTAAAGATATGGAGCTGAGGAAGAAAATATTAGAAGAAGCTCACGAGTCCGTACTGGCCATGCATCCAGGCAGCAATAAAATGTACCAGGACTTGAAACAAAGGTTTTGGTGGACCCGCATGAAGCGAGAAATCGCCAAATATGTATCAGAATGTCACGTGTGCAAGAGAGTAAAAGCAGATCACCTAAAGCCAGCCGGTATGCTTCACCCCTTAAACATCCCGGCTTGGAAGTGGGAAGACATACACATGGATATTGTGGTAGGGTTGCCACGCACTCAGAAAGGGTACGACTCCATATGGGTGATCATTGACCGTTTCACTAAGTCAGCGCACTTCATACCGGTCAAGACCTCCTACACTGCAGCCACCTATGCTGAGTTATACATTGCACGAATAGTATCCCTACACGGTGTTCCTGTGACCATTACCTCGGATCGAGGCTCAGTCTTTGTATCTCGTTTCTGGGAGCAGCTACAGAAGTCTCTAGGCACAAAGTTGATCCACAGCTCAGCGTACCACCCTCAGACTAGTGGACAAGTAGAAAGAGTAAATCAGATCCTAGAAGACATGCTTCGGGCCTGTGTCTTAACCTATTCCACCAAGTGGGATGAGTGTTTGCCCCTAGCAGAGTTTGCATATAACAACAGCTACCAAAAGAGCTTGGAGATGGCTCCTTTCGAGGCTCTGTATGGGAGGAGGTGCAGAACACCTCTGAACTGGTCAGAACCTGGAGAGCGAGTCACCTTCGGGCCCGATTTGGTAACACAAGCCGAAGAGCAAGTGAGGTTCATACAGGAAAACCTAAAAAGGGCACAGTCAAGGCAGAAAAGTTACTCAGATAGAAGGAGGAGACCGCTAGTGTTTAAAGAGGGTGATCACGTGTATCTTCGGGTATCGCCGATGAAAGTGCCTGAGGGTGCCAGAGGAAGAGATTGACACATCCCAAGTTCAGATTGAACCGGACCTCACTTATGAGGCCAGACCGGTGAAAGTCCTGGACCAAAAGCAACGATCGACTCGACGTAGCACGGTCACCATGTATAAGGTGCAATGGAGTGAGCACACCGAAGAAGAGGCCACGTGGGAGACAGAGGAGTACCTGCGAACCAAGTATCCGGGTTTCCTTCCGTCCACCTCGAACGAGTATGTTTCGACTTGCTTAAAACTTTTAAATACCCGTCGCACTGCACTTTCTCATCTCTATAAACTCTCCACCCACAACACATCAAAATCTCGGGACGAGATTTCCTTAAGGGGGGTGGGTTGTGATGCTCCAGCATCTCAAGTGCCTAAATTAAGAAATTTGTACACTATCATGCATCATAAGCATCATGGCATAATCATGGTTGGAGGGGGTTTGGTCATAATGTGGGTTTTTGTTTTCTTTTTTCAGTAAGCATGGACAATGCCAGGCTTGTAGTTTAAATTCTGTTGGGTTGTGGGGGAAGCTCATATTACCAAAGTTGTAGATAAGGATCTAATGAACAACTTTGCCAAATTGAGTTTGGGCAAAAGATAAATTCAAATTGGTGTTTTGAACCTTTTTCTGTCAGCCCAAATAACCAACCCAAACCAGGCTGGTTTTGAAAACCCAAGTTTGAGCAAACCTACAGCCACTTTCATGAAATACTCCCATTGAACCAAATGTAGACCATAAAATTCTACACAACTTTTCCAAAAGGCACATAAGGTGCAAATGGCTGGAAAAGGGATTTTTAAAATTTCTAAGATGGAGCATCCTGCTGGTCAAACCTGAGGCAGCGACTTAAATTCAAATTTAGGCCAATTTTGACCGTAGAACTGGGGGTCAAAGTTTATAACAAAGTTGTAGCTTACAAAATTGTGAACCCTTCTTGTAATTTGAGTTTCACCTAAATCGGCCTCTAAGATGCTCAAAAACGCAAATAGAAAAGAGGTGTCTCAGCAGTCAAAGGGGGTTTTTCCTTTTTTTCGGATTTTTCCTTTCCCTCTCTCTATGACAGGTGGGCCCCACCGGTCGGGTTCCCGCCCGCGGCGCCCGAATTGGGCCGGCCCGCGCCGAGTCGGCCTCGCCCCGTAGACCGGGTCCATTGCGCCCGTCTCTCCATCTCGCGCCTTGGTCCCACCCGTCAGCGGCTCGCGGCTCATGGACGCGGTCCGCGCCGCGCGGCGCGTCGTCCTCCCCGGTACGACGGCGGCCACGCGGCCGACGGTCACCGCCGCGGCCGTCCGGCCACCGCCCGCGCTCTCCGCGCCCTGCCCGCGCTGCCCGACCCCCGGTCCCTAAAAAGGGAGCGGAGTTTTCCCCCGTCGAAACCCTAGCCGACTCACTCGCTCCCGTGCCTTCTCCGCGCCGCCCCGTCCGATTTCCCGCCCGCCGCCATCAAAGCCGGCCGAGCTCGGGACCGAGCCGCGCCGCCGCCTCCCGGCCTCCCCGAGCCCAACCAACCGCACCACCGCAACCGCCGCTCCACGCCGCCCCTCCCCCGCTAGCTCTCGTCGTCGGACTCCTCTCCCCCGAGGAGATCGAGCTCGGCTCGACGTCGCGCCCGCGCCACCGACGCCGCCGTTCACGCTCGGTGCGCCGCCGTTCCCCGTCGCTCCACGCCTCCTCCGCCGACGACGATACCCCCAAGGTGAAGCCCTAGCTCCCGCGCACCTCCGCCACCCCGCGTCGCGGCTCCGGCGAGCCCCAGCTCGCCGGCGCGCGCGCGCCGCGCCGCGCGGCCGCGGCCGGCGCGAGGAAGAAGACGGGGGCCGGATCTTTTTAGATCTAGCCCCCGGACTTTTCCGAAATTGCAAGCCGGTCCTCCCGCCTGTTTACTGAGTCTTGCAGATCTTGCAAGCTAGCCCCTGGAAACTATGGTTAATTACGCAGAGGTCCTCGGATCTGAGTTTTTCTTTTTCTATTTTCCTTTTTCTCGGTTTAAACTTTGATAAATCATATAAAATCGAATAAAAATCCTAAAAAGGAAAATCTTGTTGTTCTGGAACCACAGTAAAATGATCTATGCAATGGATATGATATGGATCTGTGCATGTCAACTGTTGTTCACAATCTTTGCACATACATGTTCTATGTTGTAAATAGGAAAAAGAATATCCAATGAACTCTAATGAACTTGAGGCTTTGACAGTGGCTATAACAGGGTAGTTAGGTCCTGGGTACTATGTTTAGCACCCTAGCTTTAATCAAGTTATATGTGTTTTGCTTTTTACCATTTAAATGTGACTTGGAAAATGTTGCTACATAAAAGGTGCATAAAATGAGTCATATATATTTTTCCTAAGATCTATATAGCATAGTTAGCTCCCTGGTGAAATTTGAGAGTGTGCATGTAAGGTTTAGTCCTTGTTTTGAAAATGACAAAAGTTGCTAGCTAGGGAAAGAAAATAGAAGTAAAGGGGTTCCTTTTATAGTAGGGGTAAATGCATGATATGTTGGGTGAAAAGAAGTTAGCCATTGTCACGCTTTCTGACATTTGCATTGTCTCCGTGCAATCTGTACGCTCATTTCATACACTTGGCATGCATATAGACCCCGCACCCGAGGAGCAGGAAATTCCGGTGATCGAGGAGCCAGAGGACCCGGAACCCGAGCTGCAGCAAGAAGAGCACCCGCAGGCCGCACCTGACTTCACAGCCGAGGAAGCTAACCCTAGCGAGGAAGGTAGGCAGGCTCACATGATTCCCAGCAAAAATATGAATTTTGTTACGCATATGCATTAGGAGTTGATTGATACCTAACTGCATTAGATTCCTTGGCCGCCCTGGCCCTAGCACCAATAATAGGTCCGTAGGACGAGTTGCATAGAAATGATAGGGCCGAGTAGACACGAGTGAATGGTCACTCGTCACGTAGGTTGACCTTGAAAAGAAAATGATACACTGGAAACTGCCTTGATGGCTTCACTGTTGATAATTAAAAGGAGACCGGGCGGAGATTAAGCTTTACTTTTCGAGGTGTGTGTTGTTGCGGTGTAATGGCTCCGCCCGAGTCGTTTAAGGCCCGTCCGCTGTTCGCCTGCTGGTTGGCATACCATTGCTAAAGTGCTTACCCGGTTAATGGGGCCGGTGAAACCTTACTTGTGCCATCCGGAGAACAGAAACACGTTCCTACCCACTGGTTGAGAGGAAGGTGGCCCGGGGGAGCTTGGTGCTCATGACGGGGAGACCGAGATGTCGGCAGGCTCGTCATGGGGGCACAACCCGGGAGTCAGGTGGGAGTGAATCGAACTTGGGATGGGACAGGTGGAGGAGGGGGACTATATGTGGGAAAGCCGTCGTGTGAGTAAGCATATGGGCCCCTGGCATTTTTTAGTTATTCCCGGGAATTAAAAATCGATTCGAATCGCTGATGCTCACCAGGTGTGAGAATGCCAAATATCACTGACGGGCAACGTAGTAATAACCTTAATATTCTGCAATATGATCCATGGTTTGGATATCAAGTGGTTGATTATTATTTGAGACTCAGATATTTCATAATGATGATAGCTATGTACTTGCAAAGGATTATCTCTTTCTTTCACAAGGGTAGTGGCTGTTAAATCCCACTATCCGTGAATAAACTTTTGAGCTAAGAATCAAAGGCTAAGGATCCAATGATAGTAAGCAAGCTTTGCGTCAGCCGTAAGCCTTGCCATTAAGTCCTCTGAGTAATTAGTACTCAGGGTTTGCCCCCAACATTTGGATTTCAGGTATGGAGTTCCTCTTCTGCGCCTGTGTTGGCGGGGGAGCCTGTTATCATCAGGAGTGACAGGAGTCATGTCATGGCATGGGGGTGACATCAGTGGGCGTGATGTCACTCATCTACTGCATTTCTTTTGGTTTAAGCATGACCTATGGTCTTAGACTTCCGCTGTGAGACATTATTTCAAAATTCGGCCGATGTTGGCCCTATGTTGAACTTATTTTATTCAGAACCTGGTTTGTAACTTAAAGCCTTATTACTATCTATTCAAATGCCTGTGATGATGTAACTGTTGTGGCTCCATCGTGAGTCGGATGTGTGTGATGTCGGTTCATCTGGGATTTGGTGCAAATCGAGAGCCGAGGGCTTCTCGACGGACGACCGGGTTTAGTACGGTCTAAGTACACTGTAAGCTCATGATGACAGGTGTACTTAGCCCGTATTAAATCGGCGGTTCCGACACAGGCTTTCTTGCAGCGGAAGATGACAAATGTAAGCACTAATATTAGTACGTGGGGTACTAGTGTTTTTGGCCAGGTGAGGGAGGAGCTGAAAAAATTAAATGAAGAACTACAAAGGTTGCAAGCAGTTCCGGGTCGATCTGCGCCCACGCACGCGGAGATTAAGATTGCTGATAAAATTGTTGAACTAAATCACCGCGAAGAAATCACGTGGCACCAACGATCGAGGATTCAGTGGCTTACCGCGGGTGATAAGAATACTCGCTTTTTTCACCTCCGTGCTAGCATGAGGAAAAAGAAAAATAGTATACGCAAGCTGAAACGGCAGGATGGACAATTTGTGGAGGATGATCAAGAACTTAGTTCTATGATAACTTCCTTTTACAAGGAGCTGTACAACTCAGAAGAGACCCAAGATATGGAGAAAGTGCTAGAGACAGTACCAAGAAAAGTTACCGTAGAGATGAACAAAAGGATGTTGGCCCCTTTTGATGAGAAAGAAGTTAAGGAAGCATTGTTTCAAATGTTTCCGACAAATGCTCCGGGACCTGATGGGTTCCCAGCTCATTTTTTCCAGCGCCATTGGGACCTTTGTGGCGAGGAGGTAACCCAAGTGGTGATGAAGGCGCTGAGAGGAGAAGAGGATTTGACTGTGATTAATAAAACAAATATAGTCCTAATACCAAAGGTGGTGAGTCCAGAAGAGCTTGGCCAGTATAGACCTATTAGTCTCTGCAATGTCATTTACGAAATAGTTTCAAAGGCAGTTGCAAACAGACTAAAAACTGTGTTACTAGAAATAATATCTGAGGAGCAATCAGCTTTTGTTCCTGGAAGACTGATAACTAACAATATTATTACCAGCTATGAGTGCTTGCATTTCATGAAGCGTAAGAGACCTCAAGATCAGTGTTTTTGTGCACTGAAGCTGGATATGAAGAAGGTTTACGATCGGGTGGAGTGGAGCTATTTGCGCTCCATCATGACTAGAATGGGTTTTCATCATTTATGGGTGGAGATGGTGATGCGGCTGGTAACCACTGTCTCTTTATCAGTTCTTTTCAATGGTGCGGGGTTAGACTCTTTTAACCCATCAAGAGGAATCCGTCAAGGAGATCCGATCTCTCCTTATTTGTTTTTGTTAGTAGCAGAGGGCCTTTCGTGCCTTTTAAAATCAAGATTAGTGCCATCGAACCTTAAGGGCATTAAGGTGGCGCCGTCGGCTCCGGTGGTCAGTCACTTACTCTTTGCGAATGACAGCCTGCTGTTTTTCAAAGCAAATATGGAAAATGTAGAGGAGATCCAAGACGTTATGAATATATACTGTCGCGCCTCTGGCCAACAGGTGAATATGGACAAGTCTTCTATTCACATCTCAAAAGGCTGTAACCAAGGTTCAAGAGAAGTGATAAAGAATTTGTTAAATGTGCATTCGGAAGCACTTTCTGAGAAGTATCTCGGGATGCCCTCAGACGTGGGAAACTCTGTAAATGGAGCTTTCAAGTTTTTGAAGGACCGTGTATGGAAAAAGGTACAGGGTTGGATGGAACAATCGCTTTCGGCAGGAGGGAAAGAGGTACTGATTAAAGCTGTTGCGCAGGCAATTCCAACTTTTTCGATGTCCTGTTTCAAGCTCCCAAGGGGTTTATGCAAACATATTAATAGGCTGATTAGATCTTTCTGGTGGGACAACAAAGAAAGACAGCGAAAGACATGCTAGGTGGCTTGGGATGATATGCTAAAGCCAAAATGCATGGGAGGTTTGGGTTTCAGAGACATTGAATTATTTAATTTGGCTCTGCTAGCAAAGCAGGCCTGGCGCCTAGTGCAACAACCTGAAGCGCTAAGTGCTCGAGTACTGAGGGCTATTTATTTCCCACAGGGTGAGTTCCTGCAATCAGAGATTGGCCACAACCCATCGCGCATTTGGCGAGCCATTATGGAGGGAAGAGATACTTTAGAACAAGGCCTAATTCGCAGGATTGGTATGGGAGAGCAAACATCTATTTGGACGATGAACTGGTTGCCAAGAGAAAATCGTTTACAACCCATTGCGACAACAGTAGCAAATCCACCACGATGGGTTAGTGAGCTCATCGACCCATTGTCTGCATCTTGGGATTATGACAAGGTGCGGAGGTTCTTTATGCCCCTAGACAGTGATATAATTTTGAGTATTCCTTTAAGTTTGAGGAGGCAGCAAGACTTCTGGGCATGGCACTATGAGCGCTCAGGCATCTTCTCTGTGCGTTCAGCATACAAGATGCTAATTCAGAACCGAGAAAGCAATATTTCTTATCTAGAAGGACTAGCAGAAATATCAGACCAAGAAGCTGTAAAGAAGGAATGGTCAGCTTTGTGGAGGGTGAAGGTGCCAACAAAAATCAGAGTATTCCTATGGCGTTTAGCTAAGCAGTCAATACCGACGATGGATGTATTAAGCCATCGGAATATGGCGGCGTCCGCTATATGCCCGTTATGTGGTGCTGTAGACTCATGGCGGCACTCGCTTATTGATTGCAACATGGCAAGGTGCGTTTGGGGGCTCAAGAAAGAGGAAATCACAGAGCATATGTGCCAAGTTGATTCACAAGATGCAAAGAGTTGGCTGGCAGCGATTCTGAGCTCCATGACAGGTGAAGAGGCGGCACGGGTGGCGCTCACTCTTTGGGCAATCTGGTATGCTAGGAGAAAGGCCATCCATGAAGGAAATTTTCAAAGTCCGCTATCTACACATATGTTTGTGGAACGATTTATGGTTGAGCTTGAACAGGGGCATCCACAACAGACGGAGAAAAGAGAAATATCTGTACAAGCACCACGATGGATTCCCCAACCACGTGGCTTGATGAAGATTAATGTCGATGCAGCTATGTCAAAGAATATGGGGCTGGCAACAATTGCTACAGTGGTTCGTGATGCTGAGGGGGTTTTCCAAGGTGCTTCGGCACTGACCTTGAGAAAAATAATAGACCCCGAAACTCTAGAAGCAATGGCGTGCAGAGAAGGTCTAGCGTTGGCGAGCGATCTGACGCTACGAAGTGTGAGGTTGGCAAGTGACTGTGCCAACATGATTAGGAGTGTTAAAGGGGCGGCAATGGGTCATTATGGCCATATAGTGCAAGAGCTCCGGGCACAAACGGCGACGTTCGAGTTTGTAGAATTTATGCACGAAGGAAAAATGGCTAATGGTGATGCGGACAGTTTGGCGAAAAGCTCTTTGGATAAGACTGTAGGGCGACATCTTTGGCTAACTTTTCTGCCAAACGGCGTTTGTAAATCTTATAGTGTGACCGCTTAGTAACAGAGTGGTTGATCCTAAAAAAAAAAAAAACTATGGACCGGAAGACAGGCATCTGTGGGCGGCGCTTGCGTTTTTCTTCCTCCGCTTGCTGGTATAGCAGCAGAGCAGTCAAAATCTCGTGTCCAGCGGCCGGCGGAGGACTCGGACCATCCCTACCTGTGGGAGAGGAGGGTGATCGGCTATCCGGTTCGCCGCGGCGGTAGGGTACAATGGAGAGTTCGTCGCCGTCGGTGCCGTTCCCGCTGCTGCAGGCGCCGGTGGAGAGCACCTACCGTGCCTGCACCATCCCTTACCGCTTCCCCTCCGACAACCCACGCAAGGCCACCCCCGTCGAGATCCAGTGGATCGAACTCTTCCTCAAATCCGTCCCATCCTTCAAGTAAGATCTCGCCTCTTAATTCGACCCGATCCCTGTTCCTTCCTGTTTCTGCGGTGGTTCTCCCTCATCTACGTCCCCGATGGCAATTGCAGGCAGCGGGCGGAGAACGACCCCACCGTGGCCGATGCACCGACCAAGGCAGAGAAGTTCGCGCAGAGGTGTGTGTGTGTGTGTGCTGCTTTAACCTTTTTTTTCCTCTGTAGTGGATCGATGATCAGTATCCGATTATTGGTATTGCTGCTCGATTAGGACTTGGTAAAGGATATTTGTGCTCTGCTTTTGCACTCTGTGCCACGTGGCTTCAGCCACTTGCCAAACATTTCACTCTGGATGGAATTGGCATGTGTCTGTTTGTGACCAAGCATTTTATGCGGTGCCAATGCTTTGATCATACCAGCAATTTGCATGCAGCATTACTTGGATATGAACACATGTGTCATCATTCAGGTGAAAGATGCAGCAATTTGTGAGCATGAGAGAAACGATACATGAGCATGTCACACCTGTGTTGGAATCTGACTTGGATTCTGGTGTCTGTTCTGTAAGTTTGTGCATGGTAGTCTACTATCCTCTGTAGGCTGACCGCCACGGTTCGCTTTAAAGTGTTCTCGACCTGTAAAATAGGGGTGGGAGGGCTAAAAAAGAGCTGAAGCAGTAACACCCTGTAGCTTCAAGGGGTAGGCCAATACCCTCCACATCTACGGGGTACAATACCGTCCTGTATCTTCGCTCTATTCGCAAGTGGGTTGGCATAGCAGTGGCTGGAGACGGCCTAGCGCCGGCATACAGTGGCTAGCGCATGCGAACCGGCAGCCGGCGGCCAGAGTAGGTGCGTGGTGATGGCCCTGCGCAGGCGAGCAATGGCACCCTAGGGCCTGTGAAACTGTTTCGCGCTGGTGGTGTCCATGGCCCGAGGCGAGCGGCAATTCCGCGTAGTTGAAAGGTTGGCCCACGGAGGATGGCGGCGGCATCACGTGGTTGAACGACCGGTCTAGCAGAGGCGTGCGGCAACACCCCGCGGAGGAACCGGCGACAACGTAGGACATGACAGCGGAGGTGTCTTGCGGCGGCAGGGTGGCCATAGCTCGAGGCATGCGCAAAGGTGAGTGGCGGAGGGGCATGAGCTGGGGTGGTGGAGGCGGCAGCGGGGCGGCCATGGCCTGAGGCGAGCGGTGGAGGCACACAAGGCTAGGGCAGGTGGATGCGTCATGGTCCTGTTGGCATAGACAGTCGATGTGAGCGGACGGCAGCGGAGCGAGGCTTGAAGGAGATAGGTGGGGGAGTTGAAGAAGTATTAAATTTAATAAGGTAATATAATACTCGGTCCGTCCAAATGGGGGAGTTGAAGAAGTATTAAATTTAATAAGGTAATATAATACTCGGTCCATCCAAATTGTAAGGGGCTCTAGCTCTCTTTTTATCCGTGCACATTCATATGGATTTTGATGAATCTAAACAAATATTGAACACACATACATAGAGTGACGAATGAATCTAGTAGAGGCATACAACCCCTTACAATTTGGGACAGAGGGAGTAATAGATTGTGGGTATAGATGGTGTGATATAGAGGACACCACTGCGGGAGAAGGTGATTTAAGGGGTAGAATCTTTTAAAAGGGTGTGCGGATATTCTTTTAGGCGGTGAAAGATAGAGGACACCATTGTGGATAGCCTTATATTTCAGTTTGGTCTTGTAAGTCAAACCTCTCCTCTGTTGACCAAGTTTTAAATTAGTTCTATTATATCCACCTGAAATGTGTTTTGTAAGTGCATTCATTGATGGTGTAGATATTAATATATTGTTTACAAAAACTTGGTCGAAGTTAGAAAAGTCTGACTTGGGAAAAAGCCAAAGCGGACAATAATTTGGAACAGAGGGAGTGGCATCATGAGCTATCTGCACGGCCAACCTTCTAACCACTGCCATAATTTTCTTTTCTTTGAGAAATTAATACACTTCCTTATTCACTGGATAATAATTCTCAGCCAGACCGCAAGAAACAAGCCCCCCCTCTTTGCACGGTGAGATGAGCTCTTGGAGAAAAACAAGTGTGATGGTTTAGCAAGTTAGTTTAGCATTCCAAGAGTTACTAACCAAAATTTTTTTTTTTATCAAACATGACGGTGTTTCTGAAAGAGTTAATTACATGGGTGGTCCTTACACTTATCTCGGAGTGCCATTTATGTCCATGAACATTGGAACTATAGTTGCTGTCCTGAAGTGCCTTAAACTTGTCAAATGTGACATCCTGGTCAAAGTGCCCAAAATACCCTTATAGTTGCTGACTTGTTAATATGAAATCCTCCACACATTCATGCCATATTTTGGACACTTTGGACCTAGGTAACACACTTTACAAGTTTAGTGAGCCGAATATGCAGTTTCAAAGTTCATGGAATTACATGGTACTCCATGTCAAGTTTAAGGGCCACCCGTGTATTTTAACTCTTTCTGAAATATTGTTTTGTTATGGACAAAAGTTGGAATACATGGTAAGAGTCTTGAGATCCACTTGAGTTAGAACATAGAATAGCCTTCCAATACAAAATTAGCAAAAAGAATGTGGTGTATAGTTTGGCGCAAAACCCGTACAAATGTGCATCAATTCCTTTAGCTGCTGAAAATTATAGGTACAAAACAAATATTATATTCTATCAGTTGTGACCGTTACTGATGTCTCGATTGACCAATAATTAAAAAGAATGGAATGTTGCTTTAGGCTTGTTGAATAGTTTATGGAACACAAAATGTTATTTAGACAGAAATGCAATGTAATTGTAATAAATTTGTGAACAAAAATAGTACTCCCCAAGGTTGTATAAAACTATCTATCAGTTTGACTATTCCTAGTGGGAGATTTCATTGCACAGTTACCAAGTGTACCACATCAGCTTTTGTCTAACAGTGTATCTTGAGTCTCATCTCTCGTGTAACTCTCTCCGTCTCTCTTCATAACTACCTTGCCATGTCATCAAATATGCTGATATGTCATAGTATTTAATGAGAATGAAGCCCCCATTGGGAATGGCTTTATGTACATGCTATATTGTGCAGGTACACAACAATGCTTGAAGAAATGAAGAAGAATCCCGAGAGCCATGGTGGACCACCAGACTGCATAGTATGACATTGATAGATGTGTTTTCTTTATAAATAATAGAAACTGTGATAGGTTGTACCTAACTCTAGATATATATCTTAAGCTTCTTTGTAGGCTTCGTGAGCTAGTACTTAGAGAGCTGGGGTTTAGGGATATCTTCAAGAAGGTTAAGGTAATATCTGTCAAATTCACGTCCCTTGTTTTTACTTCTTTTGGTGAAATTGTTCTGATAATTTTTAGTGGTTGTAATTTCTTATGCTCATTTAATAATTTATTTATCATATGTAGGATGAGGAGAATGCCAAGGCTATGTCACTGTTTGAGGGAGTTGTTCGGCGAAATGATGAAATTGAAGATGATGCAAAAAGAGCTGAAAACTTGATCCGAGGAATCTTAGCTGGAAACATTTTTGATCTAGGATCTGCCCAGGTGTGTATCATTAATTACATGAATCTCTTGCTGGTCTTCACTTGTTATTGAACTTCCAGCATTGGTTTTCTGTCATTATTGTTATGTGAAAGCTCAAGAAACATTAACTCATAAGTAGAATTGACAAAGCCATTTTGATTTTTCTTTTTGTTGTTCTCTTAAAATAATAATATTTCTATAATTGAATAAATGATTTTTCTTCTCTGTTCTATGAAGCTTTTACATGTGTGGACCTCTAATAACCCTTTTTTTTTTCTTACATTTTGAAGCTTGCAGAAATTTTTGCTAAAGATGGCATGTCGTTCTTGGCAAGTTGCCAGAATCTCGTGTCTCGACCTTGGGTTATTGATGACCTTGATGCTTTTAAGAACAAATGGACCAAGAAATCATGGGAAAAGGTATTCTTTTATTGCCTTTAATTTTTTTACTACATGTCAACATGCATGCAACAACAATACATAGGGCCCGTTGCAAGCAGTGAAAAAGCTCCCTTCGTTTATGAATTGAATTGTTTTTTGTTTTGTGAATTTTAACATTCAAAGAAACCTGTAATAATTAATTTTCGTTGGTTTGTTAGTGTTACCTCTAATAATTAATAATTTTTGTGTCACCTTGCAGATGTGTTAGTAACTTGTTATTTATATATATCTAATATTAATAGTATTTAGTAGAAACTATGGATCATCCACTGGTCAACTCCAGGGGAAGCCCATTGCTGAAATGCTGACGCACAGATTTTGTTATTATATTTATGTATTTCTACAGTTAACAACAATAGCTAACCTAACCGCAATATCTTAGTAACATGAAATATTTACAAGCAAGTATATATGTCTGAACCCTTTTTCTATAAAATGTTGTAGGCAGTAATTTTTGTTGATAACTCTGGTGCTGATGTTATCTTGGGTATATTACCGTTTGCGAGGGAGTTGCTCAGACGTGGTACAAAGGTTTGTGTTAACCCTTTTCAGTTTTCATACTTCTTTTGTTATAACTTATAATTTGGACTGATGCCTGGAGGGCCTGGACAATATTTGTTCTCTCACCTTAATGATTCGATCATATTTTTTCTCAATAATAATGCATTACTAAGTTCACAACTTTTGGTAATGTTGAAATCAAATTTGGAAAGCAAGGGCCTAGCAAGCTTTTTTTTTTCATTTTATCATTTTGATCTGCTTGGATACTTTAGCTTTAGAAACTCTGTTCTCAAAAAGTAGGTATGTTGCATTGCACTACATGAAACACTAAGCCTTGTTTGAATCTTGGCTTTTGGAGAAACCTGATTTTGAGAAAAACCAGTTTCACTCTCAAAACCGTGTAAACATTTGATATTCCAACTAATCTCTATAAAACTAAATCTTGTTAAAAAAGTGTTTTAATAAAAACAAGTAGGTGCTGTTTTTAACTAAGCAGTTTCTGCTGTCCATGTTCTTAACAAACCAATGTGGTAGCCATTTCTGTTCGCGCGTTAGGAAAACTTGTCAGAGATGATGTTATGGACTCATTCTTCGGCAAAAGGTACAAGAGGAGAAACAAGGTCCAGGCATCCAATAGTGGCTAGGAAACAATATCTGTAATTCTGTTAGTTTATTCGGTTCAGTAGTCATCAGATAGATAGGATAGATAAAGATTAGAAAGGAGTCCTAGAAAATAGCAGATGTAAACCGGTAGGGCTTCTATAAAAGAGGACCTTGGCCGAACTTGAGAGTTAAGCGAGGAATTAATAGAGTTCTCATAGCCTCCCTCGGGAGGGCGAGCGAGATGGTGGTGGGTGATTGGTGGTAGGAGGATTGCGTAGATTGTATTTGTGGGAGGTAGTAGGGTGAGGACCTGGACCGTGTGGTCTAGGCTTTGGCGCCAGCGATGGCAACCAGCTGAGAAAGATTGATCTATTACTTGAGCTTCCCTGTTTAAAAAGGCCCTATATATAGGCCTGCACTTCTAGCTTATCCTCAAGTTCCTTCTCCTCTATTTTGGACCTAATAAGTCCCAATCACATCCTGTAATCTAGCTAATCCGAACTAAAAAACAAACTAAATCTAGATACATGGCCATTTGGCCTCTTGACTATATCGACCAACTATCCCTGATTCTTCCTTATGCCGCCGACGGTACTGATGTCCATACATGACATCTCTCCCCGCCTGGGAAAGCAGCTCGCCTCGAGCTGATAAGTTGGGTAGCACCCAGGAAACACTTCAGGAACTCCCTGGGCCAGGCGACCACTTAGGACCTTCTGAGGAACTGGACATACTCGACCATTATGGACAGGCGGCAGCTCAGCAATCTCTATTGGCGCCGGACCTCGTTATGGCTTTAATAGCCCAACATGGAAGACATCATGAAGCCTGGCGCTTTGAGGCAACTGGAGACGATAAGCCACATCTCCCACATGCTCCCGAACTTGGAATGGACCAAAAAAACCATGGTCCCAGCTTACTGCGACCTCGAACATCCAAGGCCGCTGGTCTATGCAACAATCGTAGCCTGACCCATCGTCTTGGCGAGAATATGACTTCACGGTGGCGACAACCATGCTGTGACTTCTGCTACTGCTGCGCTTGCTCAAGCCGATCCTGTACTTCTGCAAGAATTCATCGCGGTCCCGCAACTGTTGGTCTACTGCTGGTAGCTTTGCTGAAGCACCCGCATAATGGCGAAGTGAAGGAGGATCCTGGCCATAGACCACCTTGAATGGCGACGTAACCAACGGTGCTTGGAAGGATGAATTGTAGCAATATTATGCCCAAGCAAGCCACTGCAACCACTGCCGTGGACGGTCTCCCGTGAGGCAATGTAGGTACATGGATATGATCTTGTTGGTTGCCTCAGACTGGCCATCTGACTGCGGGTGGTACGCGGATGACATTCAACTGGACTCTGGAGAGTTTAAAAAGCTCCTGCCAAAATGAACTGGTAAAAACCGGATGTTGTTGCCGTGCAAACGAACAATCTCTGCGAAGAAAGCCCGAGCCACTGTTGTTGCCGTATAAGGATGGGCAAGTGGAATGAAATGTGCAAACTTAGAGAATCTGTCCACCACCGTGAGAATAATTGTCTTTCCATTCACCCGTGGCAAACCCTCAACGAAGTCCATTGCAATATCTGCCCAGACCGCTGGTGGAACTTGTAGAGGTTGTAGCAGACCGGCCGGACGCAGATGCTCGGATTTGTTTTGTTGACACACCCTGCAGGCCAACACATGATCATGCACACGACCACGATCACTGGGAATATGAAAGGTGGCGTGCACCCGATGCAGTGTCCTCTGAATACCTTCATGTCCGGTGCTGTGGGCGTCATCAATAATGGTTGCGACCTGGGGAGAGGCAGGAGGCACGAATACCTTATTGTCCTTGAGCAATAACCCGTCTGCCAAAGACCACCCTCCGGTGGCAGCCTGAGCCTGCGCGCATTCTTCCAATCCCTGTCTGCTCCAGCTCAGCCCGCAGCTCATCGAACAAGGAGAAGCACGGTCCCGATAGCGCGGTGCAAGCTGCGGAGTCTGTCTTATCTGGTCGTCTGAATCCCGTCGTGAGAGCATCTGCCACAGTGTTGGTATAACCGGGCTTGAATTCCACCGTGAAATTAGTTGTACCATGCTGACATAGTTTTTCAGTTTTAGAAATGGATCAGGCATCATGATTGATAAGAGCTTCATGAATGGAGTGGTGGACCCACGAAGGCAAGGAGATTAATATTATCCTAGTCAAGCCTATTATTGGTGACTTAGTATTGAACTGAATTAACAGTTCTGGAAAGACTTTGATGGCATGGTTAGAGTTGTACGTACCTATCAATGGAAATATTTTCATAGGAGACCTCAACGGTGATGTTATGTAGGGTTTAAGGTGGTTTGGGTATGGTAGTAGCTATCAGCAGGGAGAGGAAATCTTGGACTTCGCTATAGCTTGACATGATGATAGCCAACACTTTCTTAAGAAAGAGAGAACCCCATTATGTGACCATTAGTAGTGGTCAACACTTTAGCCAGATCGACTTTATCATCACAAGAAGAGAGGAAAAATGATCATGCTTGAATTTTAAGGAAATATCTAGTGAGTATCGTTGCTCAATATTAGCTTGTAGTGGCAGAATTTCGCTTTATTTGCATGCTAGACTGCCCATGGATAAACAAGATAAGATTATGAAAATGAAGTGATGGAAACATGAAGGAGAGGATCAAAAGTCTTAAGGAAATGGTTACCGTAGTTATGTGACCCACCATTGAGGTTTTGAGAAGTTGTAAACAAAACCTGAGAACTATTGATGCAATAAGCACACCTTCTTTAGCATCCTCTCTTTGAATGTCATCAAGCTGAATTATCTCCAAGTTCATCTCTACAGTCAAAAAAATAAAAAATACCTTTTATGGATGTAGTTCTTTATAATCTTTATCATAGTTATTAAAACGATAAAACGATGAAACGATAAAGGGTGGATTTTGTCGTTTAAACGTTTAAACGAACGTTTAAACATCGTTTTAAACAATATATCTTGAAAACACGATATACAAAATAGCAGCAGGGAGAAGGAGAGAAAAAAGAAAATCAAAAAGGAAAATGAAGAAAACGCTTAAGCAAATGGCCCAGCCCAGCCCACGTCTCTTCTAGGGCACCCGACAAATGCTCCCTTGGGAGCGCTCTCCCCCTACGCTGCTCTGCTCTCCCCTTCCTCGCGCCTCCACCCTGAGCTCTCCCCTCCCCGCGCCACCTCTGCTCCACCCCCTCGTGCCGTCGCCGCCGGACCACCAGGCGTCGCCGCCGTCGCTGCCGCAAGGGCCCTGTCCCACGGGACGCCGCCACCGCCGGACCCGCGTGCCGTCGCCGCCGGATCCGTGTGATGTCCGCCTGCCGCAGCCCCGCTAGGGCCCTGGCTCACGCGTCGCGGGACGCCACCACCGGTCCGGCGCCCAGGTGAAGCCTGCACCCGCGCGCCATCGCCTTGTCATTTCAAAAGTTTTCACGCTAGAACGGGAAAAACGAACGATTAAACGAGGTAAACATCGTTTTATGTGATTTGTGCAAAACGTTCCAGCGTTTCATGATCCTCCAGCGTTTTCTTGTGTTTCACGACGTTTTAATAACTATGATCTTTATTCCATTGCTCCATAACCTCCTTAATAATCTTAAGTGACCGTGGATTTTTTTAGTGCCTTCGCCAAGACTAGAAAAATCATTTTAAGACATTCTTGACTTGTAGAGTTCAAAGAATCACTTGACAGGAGAGACAAACCCTGAACCTGGTCATCTTTGTTGAGTGCTCGTCCCTCTATACTATACTAAAAAGGAGGTATGTTCTCTTTTGTTCCAAGTTCCAACGTGGCGGTGCTACTTGTTCAAAATTTTCACCAAACTAGATGCACTAGGCACCCAACTAGAAGACTAATATGAAAATTTGCACATTTTGAATTTTTAATAATATGATGGGCAAACAAGGGTTTTGGTCTTTTGGACATGTGCAGTTTGTCTGTTGAGGTGGTTATCTGTGCCACCTTTATCTTAGGCCTGGCCTGTGCAAAGGATAGTAAGGTGTTGCCGTGTTGGGGCTGTCTAGCTAGCATGCAGCACCAGTGAAGTCAAGGTGCAACTTTCAGTCCTTAAGGAAGGCCAGTACACATTTTGGTTGAATTTATCAGGCTCAGTTTGCCTGTGTTATGATACAATGCGATATACTCACTGTTCGTCTACATGGCCGTGTAGACCGTTTACACGCTCATTTAAACTCTACTCAGTAGTCAACTGTGTTGGCATGTAGAACGTTTAATCAGTTTAAACCCATATAATCCATTTATTAGTCCGTTTAAACGGTCATGTAATCTGACTAATCGCTAAACGGTGGGTGGCCGATTGTTTAGCATTTACCGTTTAGGCAAACACTGATATACTGTGGAAGCATCCAAATGGTTAGAATGTTCCATCAAGTGTTGGGGATCAGGCGAACGTGCATCGTATCATATGGCAGGAGGGAAACGAACATGCCCTCAATCTGATTTGGGTTTCACAGTTTTTTTTTTTTTTGTCTCTGCCCTTACAAGTTTCCTTATTCTCATATAACTCTTGGATGCTTAATGGTGATTTTGTATATATGATTTATGATTTTTTCTTCTAGTATCATCAATAAATTGCTAGCCTTGGTTAGTGCAGGTGATACTTGCTGCAAATGACATGCCTTCGATCAATGATGTCACCTATCCAGAGCTACTTGAGATTATAAACAAGGTAAGTGGGGCAAAGGTTGTAAATAATCTCTGGTGCAAGCATCTGACTCTTGCCTGCAATTCTTTTCAGCTCAAGGATGCAGACGGAAAGCTTGCAGGTGTGGATGCATCTGAGCTCCTTGTTGCCAACTCTGGTAACGATCTGCCTGTAAGAATCTATCGAACCTTGCTATGCCTTCCGTTGTGGTTGATCCGCGTGGCATTATTGATTCTAAGCAGATTACTATCTTATCTTCAGGTTATTGATTTGTCTAGTGTGTCACCAGAACTTGCCTTTGTGGCAAATGATGCTGATCTGGTTGTCCTAGAAGGGATGGTAAGCTATTCGCATCTTTATGCATTTGGGTGTCACATTGTTTGGAGGACAGATTCATTGAATTTTGGTGGTTTGTGTTGTAGGGTAGAGCAATTGAAACTAACCTATATGCACAAATGAAATGTGACTCGATCAAGATTGGAATGGTATGTTCTCTGCCACCGTGCAATGTAATTTATATTGGATATAATGCCATCTTGTTGCAGATTCTCATAGGAGCTTGCAAACTCCATTGCCCTACTTATGTTTCAGGTTAAGCATCCTGAAGTCGCCCAATTTTTAGGAGGAAGACTTTATGATTGTGTCTTCAAGTTCAACGAGGCCTGAAGTTTGAGACAGTACCTTCCATAACTCGTGTCGCAGCTGTAGTGCTGCAATTTTCCTCAAGCTCGGTGCTCCAACACTCCACATCGGCAGCGATAGAAAGTGAATAAGTTGTCTATGTGGCTTTGGCGAAGTTTCTACAAGAGCAGTTTGCCCTGTTTCAATTGTGATGCGCTACTTAGAATAGTTGCTTGCCTACATCTATCTATATCTAATATTAAAGAGAATAAGATTTCTTGGTCCGTCTACTCACAAAATTGCCGCCAAGTGAAGATCAAAACCTAATGCAAATTACACGCACTGGACTTTTTGGTGGCCATTCACCAAACGGAAGAAGCATAAGAGGAGTGACCCCGTGCAAAATGCATGTACTGGATGTTACAATGTTGCACACACTAGACGGATCGCTGAAACACTGGTCGTTATGGGCCGACATCGGGCGATAACACACAGCGAACGGTTCAGTGAAACACCAGATGTTGCGGTGATCATCCAACAATCTAAGACCTGGGGTGAAAACACGCACTGGATGGTGCGGTGATCATCAACGGTCAAATGAAGGTCCATGGTCGACTTCAACGGCTAGTTCGAGTGTAGGAATCGGATGGTTGGCATACACACCAAACGATTGTGCACACGGTTCGATGAAACACCAGACGTTACAGGCTGAGACATCCAGCAATCTAAGACCTGTGGGGTGATAACACGCACCGGACGGTTCGGTGATCATCAATAGGCAAATGAAGGTCCAATGGTCAAATCTAACGGCTAGTTCGAGTGTAGGCATTGGATGGTCCGGTGGCATACACACCAAACGGTCGTGCACACATCAGAGCGTTCGGTGAGAACAATATGCAAGCTGCAGATTTCTCCCATGGCTAATTTGGAGGCTTGGGCTATTCATACCCTTGCTCGGCCTTCACCTCATGGTTGGTAACTCCTGAGTTCATTCTAGTATTGAGAGACATATTTGAGAGCCCATTTCATCAAAGAGACCTAATAATGCATACATAGGCATAGCTAGTGCTTGTGAGCTCTTGCTTAGGCATTGGTTAGCGTATAGCCCTTGATTGAGATCAAGTGTTGTAGTGAAATTTTTGAATCTCCTATCATTCGTTCTTGTGCGCACGAAGGCTTGTAAGTGGTGGGTCTTGCAGTCTTGCGAGACCTTTGAGGTTGTGGAGTGGCTGCCACATTACTTGTGAGAGGGAGGGAGGCCCTCAACGTTTTTTCCAAAGCTCACCTTAGTGGAGATGACAGTCAGCGTTCGAGAGAGGCCCGTGGAAGACCCCACTTGAGAGTGGATGTGTACCAAGGATATCTAGAGTTATTGTATCGAGAAGCTTGACTTGCATGGGTCACTTTGCCAACCTTGATTATTACGCGGATCAAGGCCGCAGTCCTTGCACAGACTTAGCAAGAGCAAAGCCTTGCAAGAGGCTCTAGACAAGGACTGATGGAAGGCTTTTGTGCTTTGTTGATATCTCGGGAAAAAAAATCTCCCCATCTTCAACGTGTGACACCATCGCCATCGTCATCCAGGGTTTGCATCTACTCCACTCTTTAGATTCTTATTTACGTTTTTCAATTGTACGTTTAGATTTCAAAACTAGCTTACAGCTTTATGTTAGTTTTCTAGGTGAAACTAAGTTGCAAGACAATACTTAGTAAAATCTCAGTGCACATATCTTGTTTATCGTAGAGATAATTGAAAACTTCAGTAAAACTCTTAATCTATTGATCATGAATTGTAGTTTCAATTAAGATCAAATGTTAATACTATTAACCTACTTGAATTATTATGTGATTTGAAACCGAAACAAGTTGTTGTACCATCTGTAACCGCATGGAACGCAAATAGCGGAACCACCAGCGCGAACCAATCTTCCGGTCGGACTTAGCGGATCAGAGCCCTCCTCTGACCACGTTCAAACCCATTCACTCCCCCACTTGTAGGAGCTGCTCTTGGCAAATGAATTTCCCCCGTGTGAGCTGCTGTTGAGTTGCTAGCTTGTACTGGACCGTTTTTTTCTTACGCAACACAGCTTCACTCGATTCAGTAAATCAATAGTTCAAACCAGCCCACTAATAGCTTAGAAAGTGCCCCTTCCACTTTGGTATAGTTGACCCTACCTATTGACTCAAGGTAAGACCTCTTCCGTTGGTGCCATTCATTTTCCCTTGCAAACTGTTGTTGGCCCGCCAATTAGCCACCATTTTTCGTTTGTTTTCTTTGTTTCTCCATTTTTCTATGATTTGTATTTATTTTTATTTCGAATACATTTTATTCTTATTTTTTATTTACTTTTTACACATTTTTTCTAATCCTACTTGAGAATATTATACCCCTAAAAGTAGGATATTTCACTTTTGAGGTTTGAATATTTCTTAGGAGGATAAAATATTTTCATATGTGAATGTGACTATTTTTATTGTGAAAATAGAATATTTTATTCTAAATCTAGAATATCTAGATAGAATATTTTTTTGAACTTAGAATTGTTCGCTTGCAGCTTTTTTAGGTACAAGTCGAATATCGATCTACTATATAGATCTTGTTTTAAAAATATTATTTTAAAATGTTTTTTAATATATTTTAATTGTAGTTTTGTTTTGAAGATTTTTTATAGAATATGATGGTGCGATAAGAATTTGATTTGAAGTAACTCGGTGACTTGTGTGGAATCTCTACTACTTATTAAGCGCGCAGTGTGGGCGTCGACACCAGGCGTGCCCTAAAATTGTTCGCTTGCGGCTTTTTCAGGTACAAGTGGAATATCGATCTGTATAGATATTGTCTTAAAATATTATTTAAAAATGTTTTTTAATATATTTTAATTGTGGTTTTGTTTTGAAGATTTTTTAAAGAATATGACGGTGCGATAAGAATTTGATTTGAAGTAACTCAGTGACTTGTGCAGCTCTACTACTTATTAAGCGCGTAGTTTGAGCGTCGACACCAGGCATGCCCTCGCCCTCGCCTCCCGAACCGTGCTCGCCCTGGCCCCCGCCGCCCCGGCCCACGCGCCGCTCCTCTCTCTAGACGCCGCACGCATCCCGTCTCCCGCACCACCCACCATCCCCCGCCCCGCGCGCATCTCATACTCATCCCCGCTCCAGCGCGCGGCGCCCGCACTCCTCGCCCCTCATCCCCGCAGGCGCTTGAGTCGCCTCGCACTAGGCGTCCTCACTCGCCCCCATCGCCGCTTGCTGCTCGGTTGGCCACCGTTGCGAGCCCAACGTCTCGCCACCGGCTTCCTCTGCAGCTGTGGCAACAGTCTCGTTCCTGGCGACCTCGCTCTACGTGGGCGATCTGCACAAAGACGCATCTGGACAATCGTGGCGCTCCCTCCGCTTTGATGTCTCGCCTCGCCTCATCGCTCGGCCTTCCTCCATCTGCTCACTGTCGGCCCCTCCGCCCAGCCTGCTAGCCGCCGCCGCCGCCGCCGCCTTCCATCCCGAGCCGATTGCTCGCGCTAAAACTGTCGCCGTCGAGCCGCCCGACTCGCTCACGCTGAGCCGCGGCCCTCCCCTTTGCCCTAGCCCGCGGCGATGAGGAGGTCTGCCGGCGCCGCGTGTGGATCAGATGATGAAAGAGGCGCACCAAGCACTGCGGATCCACGAGCAGGCAACGGCCTCCAAGACGGGCCATGCCGGCGCTCCGCCGCCCCATGCCGTCCACTCGCGCCGCCCCGCTCTGCCTGCCGACACCCCGCGGTCTCTTCTCACCACGGCCATCAACAGTGACTCCACCATGCGGAGGTCCGATCTCCATCGCACTTCAAGATTGCTCGTTTTTTACTCACATGTTTTTGCTCGAATACTGTATGGTGTGCCCCTGAATTTGCCTCTATTGTGCTCTAATATTAGGTCATTTCATGGGTTACATTATTAGCATGTTGTTATTGTGCACGTACATTTTTAAAACAATTAAAGTAGGATGTTTATGCTTCCTTTGACAAGTTCAGTATGTGAGCTTACTTTTAAATTTATTATGTGTATTCATCCTATCTCTTATATCTCCAGGTGCTAGACCAAAAGGCAGACTATTTACAGGTGCCTAATATCTCAATTGACCAAACAGACAGCTGCAAACTTAGTCTAACTTTCAAATAGGATTTGATTGCTGATTCTAGATTGGAATTGTTTCATCCTGTGAATTGATAATATTAGACTATAAAGTTTGAATAGATTTTAGACCTTACCATCTCAAAAATGTTGTCAGTTAGAGCATCTCATGTTTATCAGCAATGCATAAAAAATTAAAAATTCAGTGGATATGTTAGGTTTTGTGAAAATAAAAAGAGCACCTTGTGTGCAATTTGGGCTAAGCAGGGGGGTTAATTTTTGGATTAGCTGTCCAAGAAAAGAATTACAGCGAGCTGTTTCAACAGTACTATTTTATCATCATGATCTCGCTTTATTACTTAAGTATGCAGATTATCTTGTTTCCAAATTATAACTGCATTTTCAGTATTCATAAAAAACTTTCTGAGCTATCAGCATGTGTTGAATGGTTTCATTGGCCGGATCACAGAAGGGACAAACCGTCAGTTGAGGAAGACCACGCTTAACGAGGTGGTGCATCAAGCATTTGACATTAATTCAGTGGTATGAAAGTGTATTGTTGAACCAAAAATACAGAAATCCAATAGTGCTAAAGATTTAGTTAACTGCAGTTCTCTTATCGCCATTGTAGGACTGAGACCTGCGACTGGAGAGGGAGAGGGGTGAATAAGAGTACTTAAAAACTCAAACTCACAACCCCTGTTGCAAACTGACACACTACACACAACAAACGCGAGACACCGTCCACTGAAAGGAAACATGTATAGCAAGCACTTGGTGTCGCCCACTGAACGGCACACAAGACTCAACGATTACGAAATCGCAAGTCAAGTGAAACAACGACTCACGTACTAGCGTCTTGCCCACCACTCAACGCACCTAAATGCGCCTCACTGGTTCACAGCAAATTAAGAGTATGGGCAGCAGCAAGAAACACTAAAGGCGAGGTCGAAGCAAAGAACCGGACAGCAAAAACTCCAACAAGAAAGCTACACAGCCACCTCCCAGGCACTGCCGGACAGTCCGATGGAACACGCCGGACTATCCAGTAGGGACCGAGGCAGGGACGCCTACCGGACTGTCCGGTGGCCTACGCTGGACTGTTCGGAGGAAACAAGGCAGAATAAAACAACAAAAGAAAACAAAGCATCGGCTCCTCAAGACAGAGGCAAAAGGCTCAACGCACCGATGCAAAGAACATGCTAAAAGCTCAACTCTCCTTGAAATGCATCCTTGCAAATGCAAATATGAATGCAAAGCTAAATCTCTCCTGAGTCCACCCCTATGTTCAATACTTCTCCCCCTTGTTGTCAATAGACACATCATGTGTTCATAGGACTCCCCCTGAACTAGACAACCCCCCTCAAAATATGCCATGAGATACAGAGAGTGTACTAGAAAGAGCTCAGAAAGGATGGAAAGCTAGTATTCATAAATTCTAGCATACAGAGCAAGTAAGGGTAAGGAAGCATGCAATAAGTTCAAATAAATCTATCTTACACATATCAAGAGCTAGCATGTTTTTCAGGGTAGTTTAAAATAAAGCATCACCAACATGAATAGCACCTATCAAGATAGGCATGAACAGAAAGATGCTAGCAATGCATACAAGGTGTGCTACTCTCAACCAAAGCATACACAACCAGCCATAAGTATTGTAGAGACTTGCATATTTCAGATGTAATCATTTGTATTTCATTAGCAAGTTTCATATTGTGACAGAGGTTATTTACTTGTATTTTGCCACTTTTTACCAATCAATGCCAAGCCTAGATTCAAAGAACCATCAGAAGCTTAAGACAAGGTTTTGGTCATACACAGTCCAGTCTAAGTTCATGCCAAAGTGTAAAGGCAAGCTGTCTCAAACTAGATCAGTGTGACAAGCAAACCCACCTGGATCTTTCTTATTTAAGCACAAGAAACACTACTTGTAAACATTGTAATTCAGATTTCTCTTTAAGCAATGTGTCATAAAAGCTTAGGCATTAACTTAGCAAAGGCATACAACTAGCATATCCAGGTATGAAAAGATAGCATAGCATTCAACACTCCTACATGTTAGGTAGTCAAGTCAAGTGGTGATCATGTTTTTGATTTTCAGAAAAGCAAAAGACTTAGCTCACAGTTAGTATTCAACAGACTCAAGTGAGCTTAGCCACCCATGATCAAGAAAGCATCTGTACAAACTATCACAAGCAAATACTAACTCAACATACCAAAATAGCTCTAGTGCTAGTGAAGTGAAAATGCATATGATACAATGCAATGCATGATATGATACAGAATGCAAAAGAAACAAGAAAGAAATAAAAACAAAAGCAAACAAAGACTAAACCTAAACTATTAAAGTTATCCCTGACTAAAAGAGATAACACACTCCAAACTCACATCTTAAGCGCACAAAAGCGCTGAACTCTAGGGCTTGGTAAAGATATCGGCCAACTGGTTTTGGGTTACTACATGGACTAAGTCAATATCACCTTTCTCATAGTGGTCTCTCAGAAAGTGAAACCTCACGTCCATGTGTTTGGTTCTAGAGTGCAAGACGGGGTTTTTAGCTACAGAGATAGTAGAAGTAGAGTTCACTAGAAGAGGGATCCTCCCAAACCTAAGGCCAAAATCACTAAGGGTGGCTTTCATCCATAAGAGCTGGGAGCAGCAGCTAGCAGCAGCGATATACTCTGCTTCTGTGGTAGAGTGGGATACGCTAGCTTGCTTGCGAGAGGACCAAGATACAAGAAAGGTTCCTAAGAGTTGGCATGTGCCGGAAATTGACTTGCGATCAATCCAGCAGCCAGCATGGTTAGCATTTGAGAACCCTCTAAGAGAAAGAGAAGAACCCGAGGAGTACCAAAGACCAAGCTCAGGAGTGAACTTGAGATACCTGAAAATGCGCTTCACCGCTTGACGTTGAGATATCCTCGGAGAAGCCTGGTAATGCGCACAAAGGCAAACCGCAGACTGAATGTCCGGTTTGGTCACCGTCAGGTACAGAAGTGAGCCGATCATCCCTCGAAATTCCTTTTGGTCCACCGCCTCCCCATCTTCATCCGCATCAAGCGCCGTGTTTGTACTCATAGGAGTTGTCATGGGTTTAGAGTCACTCATGTCAAACTTCTTGAGTATGTCCCTTGTGTACTTGGCTTGATGGACAAAGGTACCCTCAGGGCCTTGCTTGATCTACAGCCCGAGGAAAAACTGGAGCTCACCCATGAGACTCATCTCAAATTCCCTGCTCATCTGTTCTGCAAAACTAGACACCAAAGCGTGAGATGAACCACCAAAGATTATGTCATCAACATATATCTGAACTATCAGGGTGTCACCGCCACGACTCAACAAAAATAAGCTCTTGGAGCTTGCTTCAGACCATAAAAGGCTTTCCTCAACTTATACACCCGGTCTGGAAACTTGGCACTCTCAAAGGCAGGAGGTTGTCTCACATAAACCTCATCCTCTATAAACCCTTTTAGGAAGTCTGACTTGACATCCATCTGTTGCAGTTTGAAGCCTTTGGAGGCAGCAAAAGCAAGCAGAATCCTAATGGCTTCCAAATGAGCTACAAGGGCAAAGGTCTCCTCATAATCTATCCCCTCCTTCTGATAGAAACCCTGGGCTACCAATCTCGTTTTGTTCCTCACAACCATCCCATTCTCACCCTGTTTGTTCTTAAAAACCCACTTGGTTCCTATAGGACGGTAGTTTGGTGGAGGTTCAACTAAATCCCAGACATGGTTTCTCTCAAAGTTCTCCAACTCTTCATTCATGGCGTTCACCCAGTTAGGATCAGATAATGCATGCGACACATCTCGGGGCTCAAAAAAAAGCAACATACGTAGAGTGGGAGAAAAATGCTAGAGAGCTAACCGAAGAGCGTGTAACACACTGGTGAAGATCTCCAATGATCCTGTGTGGAGGATGATCCTACTGGACCTGCCGAGATGGAACAATCTCAGAGGTCACCTCCCCTGCGTCCTCAGCGGGGCCTGCCTCTGCTTGAACTTGCTATTGGGGGAGTGAGAAGGAGGCCGTAGGCAAAAGTCCTCCTTCATCATCAGAGCTCGTAGCAGAGGGCGCAGGAGCTGCAGCTGGTGCAGTGCGTCACCAACATCATCTGCACCTTCCTCATCTTCAAAGATGGGGGTGCTTTCTTCATCATCACCTGAAAGCTCAAAGGCAGGGGTTGTGCAGGGCATAGTTTCATCAACAGAAACCTCACAAGTCTCAACAACTTGCTTGGTCTCCAAAAGCCACACATGAAAAGCCCTAGAACTAGAAGCATACCCTAGAAAAATCCTATCCAAACAATGAGACTCAAACTTGTCCAAATGCCCCGTCTTCTTAAGCACAAAGCACCTGCAGCCAAACACTCGCAAATGCTTGATGCTAGGCTTCCTACCAAACCAAAGTTCATACGAGGTCCAGTTCGCAATGTAACAGGCCGTATTCACTGCCTCAGCCCAAAAGCGCCTCGGAGTCCTGTGCTCATCGAGCATCGTCTGTGCCATTTCAACGAGTGTGTGGTTCTTGCATTCCACAACACCGTTCTACGGTGGGGTATATAGAGAAGAAAATTGGTGCTCAAGACCTAGGTCACGACAAAAGTTTTCGAACCGAGAGTTTCTGAATTCTCCGCCATTGTCACTGTGGATAGCCCTCATGGCCTTATGACTCTCGTTTCTCAACCTCAGTACCAGATCCCGAACAAAACTAAACGCCTCATTTTTAAACTCCATGAAAAATACCCATGAGAACCGCGAAAAGTCATCCACAACGATAAGCACGTACCACTTCCCACTGACCGACGCTACCCGAGCGGGACCTACTGTATCCATATAGAGTAGCTCACCCGGATAGGAGGTCATAACCTGAGACACATGAGTGTGAGAAGCAGCAACCATCTTACCATGACGATAGGGGTGGCACACTAAGTCCTTCTCAGCTTTCAATTTGGGTAGTCCTCGGATTATGCCCATTGAACTCAACCTGACTAGCAGATCAAAGCTCAAGTGACCAAGTCTCCTATGCCACTTCCATATATCAACAGAAAGACTAGCAACCAAACAACGCGTAGAGCCTAAAAACCTGACCAAAAGGCAGCAAAGAGCAAACAAGGGTCTCCTCAGCATCAAGAACGCGGCACGCACCCTTCTTAAAACGAACCTCAAATCCTTCATCAAGAAGTTGCGAAACAGAGACCAAATTGAATCCCAGATTCTGGACAAAAGCAACTTCTCTTAGGGAAACCTTAGCAGAGAGCGAAACAGAACCAACACCCAACACTTTACCTTGACCATTGTCCCAGAATGTGATGTACTCCTTGGTGCTCATGGGGTTGAGGCTGGAGAACCACTTGCAGTGCCCTGTCATGTGCCTAGAGCAACCGGACTCCATGATCCACACGTCCTCCATGCCTCGATCCTACAAAGTCAAGTAAAGCGACGGTGAATAAACGGTCCGACACTGGGGTTAGTACCAAAACTGCTGCACCAGTGCCGAGCCATCTGCTCAAAAGTGGGGTAAGCACAGTCAAAGAAATTACCACGACTGGAGTAACCACGGCCCTCAAAGCGTGGCCTCTCAAGCTCTCTCACAAACCCTCGGTCACGAGGTCCATAGCCGCGCTAAAAACGACTAGGAGCTCGACCGACGAAGCGTCTCTCATCCCCAGGAGCGCAGACTTCAAAGCCGCCTCCACGCTCACCACCAGCAAAGCGGTCTCTCATCTCACCGCGGTGGGGAGGATCTTGCCTACCACCCTGATAGAATTGATCTTGGTGCCCCCAAGCTCTCTCCTGCCACTCAATCCGCTTCCTCCTGAAGCAAAACTCCTCTAGGTGGCCATTCCGCTGGCAGAACTCACAGTGGTAGACAGGCCTCCTAGGAACTGGGTTAGGCTAGGACTTGGGCTTAGGTGGTGCGGCCTTGGGTGGCTCAGGCTGCTGGACTGGCTTCTTGCCCTTGGGCTTAAGCTCTTCCTCTATTATCTTGTCCAGCTTAGCCTTAGAAGGCTTAGGTGTCCAGTACTGCTTCTTTATGGCAGCCTTAGGTGGCTCATGGTAAACCCCATCAATAGTCTCACCTAGCTGGGTAGAAGCAGTTCTAATCTTAACTTGTGCACTCTTCTCACCCGAGGTACTGCACTCTCCAAACCCAAAACCACTCATGTCACCCTCGGCTCTCTTGGTGCTCTCTATAATCATCTCTAGTTGGGGTTGCCTTGCATACACCCAACTCAGCACTTCTCTCAACCTATTGTTGTTATCTTGCAAAGGCAACACCTCCTTAGATCCTCCAGAACTACAGTCTGGGCAGCACAAGTGTCACAGTCTAAGGAGGGTATCACAGGAGTACCTTTCTCCAACTTCTTAATTGTGGCATCCCTATCCACTAGCTGCATTCTAAGAGTCAGGCAGTTCTCACAAGTGTTAGTAGGTGTTGAAAGCACCTCAAAGTCAGCTCTCAACTGCTCTAACTCACCTCTCAAGGTAGGACAGACCATACACGCACCCAAGAGCGCAGGTCTAGCCCTAAGCTCCTCAAGCTCCTTGAGCTGCCCCTCAAACTTTTTCCTCAGCACAACTAGCTCTCTAGCTAAACAGGGGCATGACTGGAGTTTGCCTAACTCAACTTTCAGCCCATCTATCTCCTCTACCCGCTTGGCATACCTATCTCTCTAGTCACCAAGCTCCGTCATGAAAGACTCGCAGGTAGGGCACTCAAACTCACTGGGTTGGGGTCTCACACTCCTCAACCTCTCATTCTCCTCTAAAGCCTCAGCAAGTTGAGCTTTCAACTTCTGCAGCTTCTTAGTTGCCTTCTCCAGCATCTTATCCTAGGCTTTTAGCTCTCAGCTGTTCTGCTCTAGCATCTCAAGGATTTCGGCTTGCTCAGGAGTTACCTCATCATCGGAGGAAGAGTTGTTGCCGTCATCCTTGTTCTCCTTATCCTCATGCGCCATGGAGCGAACCGAGCTCGTCTTGAAATTGTTCTTGCGCTTGGACTTGGTGGAGACAAAGCACAAGCCAGCAGGACCTCCTTGATCGTTCCTCTTGTCCTTCTTGTATGTGATCTCCTCATCACTTGAGCTCGACGAGGACGAAGAGGAAGAAGATCCGCTGCTGCAGAACCCAATCTCGGCGAATAACGCCTTGTCCCGCTTCCGGTTGTCCTTTTGGTATCTCTTGAAAGCCTTCCAGAAGTTCTTCTTGCCGAAAGGGCGCTTGCGGAAGCTGTGCTTGCCGGAGCGGTGCTTGTCAAAGCTTGGCTTGCCGGAGTGGTACTTGTTGGAGTCGCGGGAGTAGCTCTTGCCCTTCTTGTAATAGTCGTTCTTGTTGGGGCACTCGGCGATGAAGTGGCCGACCTCTCCGCACTCGAAGCACTTGGGCCTCTCGCCCCTCTTCTTGCTCATCCGGTTGTCATAGGCGCGCTGACAGCGACTAGACATCAGACAAAGCTCATCATCCCAATTCCCAAGCATCGCCAACTGCTTCTCTGTAACAGACATCAAAGCAGAAAATGAGAAGTTGTGTAACAGGGGGTTAGTAGCAGACTCACTAGAGGGGGTAGCCAAGGCTAGACTCTTGGAACCTGTACAAGCGAGGGAATCCCTCATCTTGTAATCTACTTTTGTGGCCTTGAGCTTACTATAGAGCGCCTCTACTCCTATCGTATCATACCCTACCGACTCAATGATTGAGTTCACCTTGATCTCCCATACTTTTCTATCCAAAGCATACAACAATTTGACAGCCTACTGATGATTGGTGTATGGGAGCTCAGCGGGGCAGAGTTGACACGCAACTTGTTAATGATCAACTGAAAACGACCAAACAAGTCGTCTACTGACTCTCCTGGCTTCTGGACAAAATTCTCATATTCGCGCCGGTAAGTCTCTACAAGCCTAGCCTTAATGGTCGCGGTACCCTCATGGAGTGCACTAAGCAGTGACCATATCTCACGCGCCGTCTTGAGGTGACTGACTCTCTCATAATCCATGGGACCAAACCCGAAAAAGAGAAAGTTAACAGCCTTAGCATTTGCCTCATGGTGAGCCACGATCTCAAGCATAGTACGCTCAGCAACTGGACGCACCACAAAAGTCGTACTCTGAGTAGCATCTCATATGTTCTGACTCTGGCTAACAAGGAACGCCTCCATCCTACCTTTCCAATAGGGATAGCCATCGGAGCCAAGGACGGGAATCTTTCCAGAGTAAGTCATAGTCGCTACGGTTTCTTCACCGGTTAAGGTATAGGAAACCTAACCGGCTCTGATACCACTTGTAGGACTGAGACGTGCGACTAGAGGGGGGTGAATAGGAGCACTTAAAAACTCAAACTCACAACCCCCTGGTGCAAACTGACACACTACACACAACAAACGCTAGACACCGTCCACTGAAAGAAAACGTGTCTAGCAAGCACTTGGTGTCGCCCACTGAACGGGAACACACCAAGCGAGCGGAAGCACAAGACTCAACGATTACGAAATCGCAAGTCAAGTAAAACAACGACTCATGCACTAGCGTCTTGCCCGCCAGTCAACGCACCTAAATGCGCCTCACTGGTTCACAGCAAGTTAAGAGTATGGGCAGCAGTAAGGAGCACTAAAGGCGAGGTCGAAGCAAAGAATCGGACAGCAAAAACTCCAACGAGAAAAGCTACACAGCCACCTCCCGGGCACTGCCGGACAGTCCGGTGGAACACGCCAGACTGTCCGGTAGGGATCGAGGTAGGGACGCCTGCCGGACTGTCCGGTGGCCTGCGCCGGACTGTCCAGTGGAGCCGGATAGTCTGATGACAGAGCCGGACTGTCTGGTAAGGGCTGGAACTTGAGCCTCTCAAACCCTAAACCTGACCAAACCTTGTCCAATCTTCACGAAAATTGACACTGGCTATTTGAGCACTATTCCAAAGCTATTCCCAAAAGATCAATAGAAAAAGATCAATGGATTAGAGGAAATTTTAGATCTCGTGAAGAGGCAAGCTTTGGGCAAGAAAAGGGGAAAACTCAAATTCGACTTGCTTGTGGCAAACCTACCGGTTTGAGATGAACTAGGTCATAATCTCCACGTCATTGCAAGTCCAAAACACCAAAAGAAGAGGATTAACTCGTAGGCAAACACAAATCACCAAAAGCCTTTGAGTTTCATCCAAAATCCAAACTAGAAGGGGGAAGAGGAAGGGGCTGCACACAAGCACTCCAATTTCAAAGGAATATTGCTGGATTAATCACGAAATTGAGTGCATACAAAGGTTCCTACAGTCTACCACCCTTCATTCTCCCTCTTGATGTGAAGAACCCTAGCTAGGAGACTCAAAACCTAGCCTAAAGGTCTCATTTCTCTCTTTAGCACTTGGTTGTATGAAAACTAAGCCTAGGGTTTTCTAATGGTGGGAGAGTCACTTAGATGACCAGCCACAAGGCTATTTATACCCCAAGCCAAATGACACCATTTAACACTAAGACCCTTACTCTAGAATGCCCGGAAGGGGTTGAAATGAAAACGATACAATCAGACGACTACGATGACGTCTTGATCTTCTTCTTCTCCACGTCTCGCTTGGATGTGCGCCACATAGCCAGTAGTCCGGAAGCTTCCCCCGGTTTTGAAGTTAGAAACCGAAAAACTTTATTCTGCGGGCTTCTTGGGCTGGGTCTTGACCCAATTTTCTATCTTGGCGAGTCAGAGCCCAACCCACCAAGTCATTTGAACTTGGGTGGTGGTTTTGAGCCGAAGCCGCCAAAGCCTCCCTCCTACGTCTTTGCGCCATGCACTCGGGTTAGAGTACCACGGTGGCACCTGGCTTCTCCAGTCCATTGGAGTCGCCTTGTGGTCCATCAGAGGGCTTACACCACCGTTCCCAAACCGCCCCTCCGTGTACCGAGCTTCTATGGCCGACCGACGCCGAGCATTGCCTCCAGTCCATTGGAGGGATTTTGCGTCAGTCCATCGAGGTCTTCATCTTCTACCTCCAGTCCATCGGAGGGCCTCTAATCCATCGGAGGGCTTGAGCTCGTTGACAATCACTCATCACACCAGGAGAGCAATGAGGCCGGTCCATTGGCTCTTAGCCATACACTCAAGAGGAAGGTAACCACTCTATGTAGCTGTCATTTTATATCTACTAACTGTACACAAAGACAGTGCGATGATTTTAAAACAAATGCAGTCCAGTAGAACCAATGCAACAAATTACTAATACTTTACTACTGGCCTTTCTGAATGGTCATTCTGCCTGACTGAATTAGTTGCTGCTCCCCTCAGTTCTGATTGTCAGCCTATGGCAGTACAACTGATATATCTTGCACGGCACATACTAGCTATAACCACCATACAGGTGGAGGTTTTGTTTTTGAATGTTTCTGCATTAAACACTCTCAAACAAGCTACTTGCTGTAACTTGGAATTTTGATGCTTTACTTCTGATAAAGTATCATACAGTACACTTTAGCTGACCACTGGAGTCCTCAGTTGGCATGCCTTGCAACAAAAGAAATTTCGCTGATCACCTATGCCCCAAAACTACATGTCTGAAGCTATCACATTTAACTACTGCTCTACACTAGCTCTTGGACTTTTGATGCAATATTACCTGCTGATCTAGCACGCCCCACAAAAGCTACAAGCATTTTAAATCTGCATCTCTGAATATTAGTTGACCTATAAAATTGGAAGCTGCATCTGAATGCAGCCATTGTACTTCTTGGCGCTGGAGGCTCAGTGATGATCGTCGCTGTAGCTTTTGCAAATAGAATTAACCTCTACACTAGCTTCATCAATGCAACTAGGATGTGTTTTAATCTGCTGGGATGTCCCAATGATAGATATCAGATTGACCATATTACATCACTCACTGCATCGCTCTGCCACCGTGCACCGCTCTCCGATCCCGCCGTGCAAGCCTTGAGCAACCCATGCCCTCAATTCGCCGATATGCAAACCCTATCTCTTCCTACCTTGAGATCTTCAACCTTGACATTGTAATCGAGCACAACTTGCATCTTAAAATCCCGTTAGCCTTTGTGAATTAACAAGTATTGACTTTTTTATATGGGTACAAGCTTCTTACGACCTTTTTAACTTTTTCAAATGTCATTCTGTTATTGATTTGGAGGTACAAGTAAGCTGATAGGAAAGAAGGTGGCAGTACAAGAACATTCTGGGGATGGGGGAATAAAGAACACATGTGGATTAGGCAAGATGCTGTGACATGTGACCAATGAGCTACAATGTATGGATCACCCCTTGGAAAGAACACATGGTTGTCTTGAAATAATTTGTGTGGTGTTTTAGTAGCCCTTAATTATGTGAAAAATGTAATTTGTTTGTCCCCGTTGCAACGCACGGGTACAGATCTAGTCCACACTAAAAACGTTATCATTACTTGCTATCCGTATCGACGAGAAGTCGAGAAAAGCCCTACCCATAACGAACGCTACGCAGTGAAATGTTTTGGGCCACGCTTTCCCATTTGGTCATGAAGATGAGTGCTAAAAATGTAATAGATCGGGTGAACATCGGTTCTTTATCTATGTAGAATCCTGCTAATGTACACTTTACCAACTTTGCAACATGTTTTCTATTTACTACTTCCCGCTGCTGCAGGCGGACCAAACGTCTGCTTATATAAGCAGCCACGCATGGTGACGCGTGTGCGCACCGAAAGAAGCTTGAGGCGCCTGATGCTTATACAACGCGCGTGCATTACCAACGCACACTTCACCAACCATGCAACATGGTCTATTTACTGTTTTCTGCTAGTGCACGCAGACCAAGCGTATGCTGATACAAGCGGCTGCATGTGGTGGCACACTTGTGTGCTGGAAGATGTCTGAGGTGTCCAATTCTTATACAACACGTGTGCGTTGTCAACGCACACTTTACCAATCATGCAACGCACTCTTTGTTTACTGCTTCGTGCTGCAAGCGTTTGCTGATCCAGGAGGCCACATGTGGCGGTGACCTGCGTACGTGCCGGAAGACGCCCGAGGCACCCGATTCTTATACAACGCGTGTACACTGCCAACACACACTTCAACCGTGCAACACCCTCTATTTACTACTCCCTTCGTCCCAAACTGTGAGGGGTTCTAACTCTCTTTTTATTTGTCCACATTCATACTTATACTAATAAATCTAGATATATATTGAATACAACGTACGTAAAAGAATGAATGAATTTAGTTGAAGTTTAGAACCACTTACAGTTTGAGAGAGATGGAGTACTGTAGGACCGAGACGTGCGATTAGAGGGGGTGAATAGGAGCACTTGAAAAACTCAAACTCAAACCTCCAAAGTGTGCTTTCACGAAAACACACGCACACCCGATACCGTCCACTGAACAGATACGTATCGGGTGGAAAGCGGAAGCACTCGAATTAACGCCCAACTAAACGGACGTAAGACGAGCAGCCAAACTACACCTAAACGAATAAACACACTACACCTAGACGAACATACACAACACTTGAAACTATACCTCTCTAATATGCAGAGTTGCGTAGCATAGACATGCTACCAACCCTAGGACACATTGAGAAACCCTAAGTGGAAAAACACTAAAGTACGCAACAAAACAAGCGAACACAACAAGGCACAAACAAAACAAGACAAGCTACAAAGCTTGCAAGTGTTGCACACTAGTCACTCAACACACCGAAGCGTGCCTCACTTAAGATCAGTGAGTGAAGAGTATGGGCATGCAGTAGTTGACACAAAACAAGTTTGAAGCAAACAACAACACTCCAAAAAAAAACCAAAGAAACCAAAAAAAAACAAACCCCAAAGCAAGCGGAGCAAGAAACACGCAAAAACAGCCCCGGAAACACTAGACCGGACAATCCTTTCTCCACCAAAAGAACTGACCGGACAAACCTAAAGAAAGGAAAGAAAACAGCCCAAAAACACTATAGACCGGACAATCCGAGGGAAAGGGATCGGACAATCCGAGGTCCCTACTTCGGACAAACCTAAGGACAATAAAATTGTCCTGTCAGTTCTCCGAAAAACTGCGCAGAAAAACAGCCCGACATTCCATCGAAAAATCGATCAAAACGGGGTCAAATCTTAACGAAACTTCATGAAAATTTGCATGGACAATCCTAAGAACTTTCCCTAGCAAATCCCAAAAGATCCACTTGAAAAGATCAAGGGTTGCACGGGAATTGCAAATCTCGTGAGGTAGGTGAGTTAACACCAAAAACTCAAAATTCGACAAGAACAACCCTTGCTCGTGGTTTGATGATTCTAGCACTTAGCTAGTGAGATTTACCACATCATAGCAAGGCAAAATACCAGCAAAAGAAAGATCCCAACTTTGGACAAACTAAAACACACCAAAATCTAAGGATTGGAACAAAAAACTAGAACAGGGAGGGGATAGGGAAGGATGAAAATTGCTGCTCACTCCGTGGGATTCACAAGGAAAGAAACTTGGATTAATTACGAAATTCAGGTTACACAAAATCCCTAGAGCCTACCTCCCTTCATCCTCCCACTAATGACAAGATTTGACTAAACTAGGCACTCATCATCTCCTAGCTAATCTCCTCTCTTTTCTCTCTTTGGACCTTGGCTGCTAGGGTTAGGGAAACTAGGGTATGGTGGCTGCCAAGATAAGCTCCAAGGGAGCCTCTCAAGTCTATTTATACCCTAGGCCCTAAATGACACAATTACACTAAGACCCCTACTCTAAAAATACCCGGAGGGGGCCAAACCGAAAAGATACAATCGGACGACTACGATGACGGCTTGATCTTCTTGTTCTCCACGCCTCGCTAGGATGTGCGCCACGTAGCCAGTAGTCCGAAAACTTTCTCCGGTTTTGAAGTCAGAAACCAGAAAACTTTATTTTGTGGCTTCTTGGGCTGGGTCTTGGCCCAATCTTCTATCTTGGCGAGTCGGAACCCAACCCTCCAAGTGATTTGAACTTGGGTGGCGGTTTTGAGCCAAAGCCGCCAAAACCTCCCTCGCACGCCTTCGCACCATGCACTCGGATTGGAGCACCACGGTGGCACCCGGCTTCTCCAGTCCATCGGAGTCGTCTCACGGTCCATCGGAGGGCTTACACCACCGTTGCCGAACCGCCCTCCATGTACCGAGCTCCTATGGCCGACCGACGCAGAACATTGCCTCCGGTCCATTGGAGGGCTTTTGCCTCAATCCATCGAGATCTTGATCATCTACCTCCATTTCATCGGAAGGCCTCCAATCCTTCGAAGGGTTTGAGCTTGTTGACAATCACTCATCACACCAGGAGAGCAATGAGGCCGGTCCATTGGCTCTCAAGTACTTCTCGCTGTTGCACGCGGACCAAGCGTCTGCTGATCCAAACGGTCGTGCGTGGCGGCGCGCTTGCACACGCCTCAAAATACCTAAGGCTGCTCTCACCAGAGTGCCTATTTAGGGTGCCTAAAATACTGTTTTGCACTGTACGCGCACTGTAGACAGAAAAAGGTAGTTGAAATAATGGATGGAGGGGTGGGATGGAGGCTCCGGTGAGAGCAGCCTTAAGCCATTCGATTATTATACAACGAGCGAGCGCTGCTAATACACACTTCACCAAGTGTGCAACACGCTGCTGCACGCGGACCAAACTGATCAAATCGGCCGGCTACCAAAATTGGAGTGGATCGAGGGACCTAACATTGCTTGACTGATAGGTCAGCGATAAGCTGCAGCAAGCAACCGATAAGACTTGTATAACTAAGCAGCCTGCGGCATGGAATACAATAAGGAGCGATAACCTGCCTCGTGGTAAGCACAAGATGACAGGAAGCTCTTAAATCTTCCAAGACTGCACACTTAACCAAGTAGCCAAAGCACAAATTCCGCAATCATGGACATCATCGGGTCGAAGTACTGCCTTCTAGCTCTTGTTCCACTTGTCTACTTTCTTGTTAAGTTGTGGAGAGCAGCTTGGTCCTTTGGATCTGGTAGCCATGGACTTAGGCTCCCTCCAGGCCCATGGCAGCTCCCTGTCATCGGCAGCCTTCACCATCTCCGTGGCTCTCTCCCACACCGCGCTTTGCGGGATCTGTCGCTCCGCCATGGCTCTCTCATGTTCCTCAAGTTCGGTGAGATCCCCGTGGTGGTGGCCTCCACACCAGATGCTGCAAAAGAGCTGATGAAGACGCATGATGCCATCTTCTCGACAAGGCCAATTAGCGCTACCATGAGGATCATCACCAAGAATGGCTTGGTGATTGCGTGGGCTCCATGTGGCGACCAGTGGTGGCAGCTTCGCAAGATCTGTGTCATGGAGCTACTGAGTGCCAAGCGCGTTCAGTCTCTACGGCCTGCCCGTGAGGAGGAGGCAATCCGATTGGTCCAAGCCGTCTCATCCTCGGCAACACCGCTCGTTGACCTCAGCAAGCTGGTTGCCTTGTATGTAACCAACGTGTCGGTGCATGCCATCATGGGCAGACGGTTCAAAGACGATAGGGACACCTTCCTGCACTTTGTGGACGAGGGTGTCCGGTTGGCTGGGGGATCCTCGCCCACCGACCTGTTCCCATCATCGTTGCTCGTTCGCGTTTTGAGCTGGAAAGCACACAAGGCTACAGAAGCCTACGGCAAGTCCTGTTCACCTTCATGGATGGAGTGGTGCGTGAGCACCTAGCAGAGAGGTCCTCGTCGTCACTTGAAGAAGCAGAAGATCGTCAGGAGAACTTAATTGACGTTCTCCTCCGAATCCAACAGCAAGGGAAGTTTCCTCTCACCATGAGAACAATCCAAGCTGTGCTATTTGTAAGTAATTGCTAGTTGCTACTATAGCTAAAAAGATCATCATAAGTCAGCAGGAGTAGAATTGAAAACACCACCTCCTTAATTCGTTCATTATCAATCTTTTGTGATGTTTTGCTATTATAATTGTGTGAAATTATTATATTGTAAGTAGGATCTAATCGGAGGAGGCATCGAGACAGCAACAACAACACTGCAGTGGGCGATGGCTGAGCTGATGAGGAATCCTGCTATCATGTCCAAGGCGCAAGCTGAGGTCAGGAGAGTCTTCAGTCCGATAAACAAGGTCACCGAAGATCGATTAAGTGAGCTACCTTACCTTCAGCTGATCATCAAGGAGACCCTTCGATTGCATGTTCCTGGGCCATTATTGATCCCAAGGGAATGCCAAAAACAGTGCCGGATACTTGGTTATGACGTGCCTAAGGGTACCATGGTGCTTGTGAATGCGTGGGCTATCTCTAGGAACCCAGATTATTGGGAGGACCCGGACACATTCAATCCAGAGAGGTTTCAGGGTAACGAAAGGGATTTCAAAGGTAACGACTTTGACCTGATACCATTTGGCGCTGGGCGACGGATTTGCCCTGGGATGGCATTTGGGATAGCTAATATCGAGCTTGGCCTCGCAAACTTGCTCTTCTATTTCGACTGGAGCCTGCCGGAGGGCATCATTCCAAGACAACTGGACATGACTGAGACCATGGGAATCACCGCTAGAAGAAAGGCAGACCTCTTCTTGTCTGCTACTCCATGTGTCCCTCTCCCGATTTGAATCCATATTTCCACACAAATATCTCCATACGAGAAAAACAAATAATTGTATCCCCACAGGCATGCTGTCGTACTTTTTTTCTCCTTAATTTTTCCCTTAATGAAAAACGTGCATAGGCATGTTCTCATAGAGAAAGAATAATCATTCGAGAACAACTGTGTGGCCTATCTGTTATGATATTTCGTCCTTCTCATTTGGATGGCTCTTTCATATGTACATGTATAGGAAAAATATCATAGTTTAAAGACCATGCCAACAACACACATTCATATTTATTAATTTGTACTATCTCCATTCTCGAATATTTGTTGACGGCTAGTTCAATTTTGAACTAAGAAGCATCAAATAGAAAAAAGAATGGAAAGCATGGCTTATGTATTTTGAACTAAGAAGCATCAAATAGACAAAAAAGCTTTGGTAGCCATAGCTGAATAACAATGTCTCGTGCTGTCCGTTGACCTCCCCTTCTCTCTTGCTCCTCTTCACCTCCACCCCCTCCTCCTCTCTCTCTGGCGACCTTGCTGGCGGTGAGATGGAGGAGGTCCGGCCCTTGCCGATGCACAACAACGGTCCTTTTTCACATTAGCTTCCTAGCGCAAGTTCGCCGCTCTGGTGTTGGCTAGCCCTGTTCATGGGCTAGTTTTACGGTTTCTGGTTTGTTTCCAAACCAACACTCAAGAGATGCAAACTAGTCCAGTGTATGATTGGTTCTATCCGGTTAGTGGTGGGTTGAGTATTGTATTGGTTTAGCTTAGGCTGGTTTGTGACCCATGGGAACCAGCCCCTAGGCACCGTCGACTTGGTGAAGGAGCCGCCGGGGGTGGTGCCGTGATGGCCGACTGAGAGGGGAGGGGGTCGGCCGCCACTGCCGCCTTGAGCGCCGCCACGGCCATGGCCACAACCTGGGAGGAGGTGAGTCCGCGACCTGTGCTTGGTGCTTCGACTCCGCCACCGCACGACCTGACGCCCGGGGAGGAGCCGCACGCTGCTATTGCCAGCGGTCCTGTCTCGTCGATGCTAGCGGCCACCAGTGCGGCCTTGAGACGTAGAGGCGCCACCATGTCCACCTCGTCCCGTCCACGCCGCTGCTACCGGTCAAGGTGCCACCGTGCCTCCCACGCCGCTGCCGCTAGGGGCGACGCGGCCATGCAATGTCTGGGTGCCACTGCACCCTTGCCGTTGCTGGGGCAAGGCAGCCTTAGGACCCCAGGGCTCCACTGCGCCCATGACAGTGCTGCCGGGGCGCTGCCGCACCACCGGTGCCACGACCGCTGGGGCAAGGCAGCTAGGATTGAGCCGCCACTGCCGGATCTGGGTGCCAGTGAGCAAAGAAAGAGAAGCGGAGAGGAAGAGAGGAGGTGGAGGAGGCCATGGCCTGTGGCGACAGCAGACGAGTAGCGGCTCTCTCTTGCAGACTCGTTACTCTTTGTTTTCGGAGTACCATGGGTTTCAGAGATTTAACCCACAAGCTGGCTTACATGTTAGTTATCTGTGGGTTAGAACCTGGAAACCAGCCCAACCCATGTAAGATGACGAGGACGGTTTATTATGGGTTAGGTGTGGCTCGGCAATCATTTTTAACCGTCCCATGAACAGGGCTAGCGTTGGCTCGGAGCGGGGAGCTCTGCCTCCACTCACCACCGGTTGACATCTAGATCTCAGTCTTCGCCATGATTCACATCGTACTTATACTTCTCAAGGTGATTATCCTCCAAATAACTCCCCTCTCGTTCCTTCCCCCGTACGAGCTAGATTTTTCTTCCTCCTCTTTCGCCCTAGATCCACTTGCTATTCCCCTGCGTCTAAGTTTTTTTTGTTGATTCATGGTGATGAAACTATAGACTTCACCGGGGAGCTTCTCCGTCTCCACCCCGTTCCCTTGTTCCTTCCCCTTTCTTTTCAGTCCTTGCGCATATGCGTTCATGGCCGGATCTAGAATCTGTCTACTCCACCGACGGAAAGCTTCAAGCTGTTCTATCTGAGTTCGCTGGGAGATTCTTCTATGCTTCGACGGCCGATGTCTCACCTACTTTTGGTATGTGAGAAGGTGTACTTCATCCGTCCTCCTCCAGCACCATGACGGAGGTCTTCAAGTCCTAGGCCAAGCGCTTTTCTCCCCTCTGGTGTCCTAGTGACGCCGGTGACAAGCTCTACTTCCGGCATTGACAAGGTTGGCCAAGACGCGTGGACATGCGTGGCGTGCGTTGTACTTCACATGAGTGTATGTCAGTACGTGTGACTTGTTTGTAAATTTGCCTTTAGATTTTTCTAATAAAACTTAAGAGGCTTGTTGCGATAAAAAAAACAATGTACAGTATCCTCTTCCTGTCGTAGCTTAGTAGCGCATAATGGTTTTGCTAAATTAACACGCTGTTTCTTCGAACTTTGGCAACATGTAATCTGATGACGGTGTTAATCGTCTGAGTTACATTTTCGCAACAGGCACATGCACCCAGCATCCCACTGATCCGTTTACCGTTTGCTAGTCAATCGCAAATGCGATCTGGGCTCTGGTCTGGGAGCTGGACGCCATGCCGCCAGCACTTGCGAATACCACTTTTGTACCAGCTGCTACAGGTCAACGAATTTGCTTTGTCTTGAAAACGTAATTGTTAAGTAATGCTCCCACCGTCCCTAAATTATAAAGGTTCTAACTATTTTTATTTATCTATATTCATATATATGAATGTTAATAAATCTAGGTACATGTTAAACACGCATATATGGAGAAATCAATTAATCGAGTTGAGGTCTAAACCCCTTATAATTGAGACTACAATTTAAAATGGAGAGAGTACCTCTATTCTTTAACATTTTTATTTGTCTATATTCATATGAATATTAATAAATCTAGACACATATTAAACACGCATAAATGGAAAAATCAATTAATCTAGTTGTGGTCTAAACCCCTTACAATTTGGGACTACAATTTGAAATGGAAGGAGTACCTCTATTCCTCAACATTTTTATTTGTCTATATTCATATGAATTTTAATAAATTTAGACACATATTAAACACGCATACATGGAAAAATCAATTAATCTAGTTGAGGCTTAAACCCCTTCCAATTTGGGACAACAATTTGAAATGGAGAGAGTATATCTATTCTCCAAAATTTGTTGTCAGGAATTTATTTTCAAATAGAAAAATATTAAATATAAAAAATGAAGGGAGCATTTGATACACTAGAGATGGTCGTGAGCTAGTGTGCGTTGCGTGGTTGCCCATTAAGAGATGGTCGTGAACTAGTGTGCGTTGTGAGGTCCTAGTGTAGGGTTTTACCCTTTAAGGACTGTATGAGTCAGTGATGATCGGCCGACCGGGAAATTCACTATGAAGACAAGAAAACACTTCTTCTATCAACACACCCACGCAGCACCATGAATAATCGAAACAAGACCAGGGGTTTGAGAAAAATGGATTTCGATCAAAGAAATCTAATTTACAATATGTTACCATCACTCTGGGGGTAACCTGTAACATATCAAGGGAAGCATTAAGTTTACTGTAACCAGTTAGAAGTGCCTAAAACTGCTCAACTTGCATAACGACCTTACGAAACTACATCGCAGACTGAAAACCATCGTTCCTTCAGCTGTACCCGGAGCAGCAATGAAACCTAAAATCTCCCTAGCAGGGGCAGTCCCACGGTGGGATTCAGCTAGCTCATTTCCATGGCGGGAAGTTAGGGAAGCCTGGCTGGACGCCGGTGTTGAACGAGCCAGCGGTATTCAGTGGGCTTCCATGACCGCCGCAGGATTCCAAACCCCTCGGTGACAGACTGCTGACAGTAGGAAGCCCACTAAAAATAGGTTTTTCTGGTGCTGATGGAGGGTCAACCTCCATTTTCCCATCAGCCTGAAAGCTTCCAATGACCACCTGAGTATCATAATTGCAAAACCATAATTTATTAGGAGACTTGTAAGATTCTCATTATTGAAGTAACTGGAAAAACAGTCTAGCCAATTCCAAAAAGGACCCCAAAAAAATCATACATGAAGCTGCTCAATTTATACTATGTTATTAAATAATTTCATGGTAGTATTATGTCATGGGAAGCAAAGCATATGACATGCGAAACAAGTAGAGGAAGGTTTGGACATAAGTCATGGTATCTGCTACAAAGATCTTAATTAGAGTTAGCATTGCAAGAGTAAAAAAACAGGGGAACCTGAACTGGCGAAGCTGCAGTTAGAGGTCCTGCAACAGCACCACCTAAAACACGCCCATCAGGACCAGCAAGAGAAACACTGAGTCCACCCATTCGACTACTCAGCCCAGCACTTTCTGACAGCAGATATGAGCCAGCCAAAGAAATAATCTCAAAACGGCCCTGCGTAACGGATGCAAGAAACTATGATATATCTTATTTGAAATTCAATGCAAGTCTATAAGTTAATCACTTACAGCAATGTAAAACAATGTGTTTTTTATAGAGGCGTGTAGTAAGCAAAATAATTAGGTCCTTCTTCAATGTTCTGCCCATTAGATTTCTGTTCCTATTTCAGAAAATTCTGCTGGTATAGCTTGGATACAGCTTTAAAGGCATACCAGAAAAAGGATGTTTAAACTGAACATATTCAAAGCTGGACGAAGCTACAAACCTCATAAGTTACTGTTCCACCAGAAGAATCACCTTGACGTAGGGTCACATTAGATATGGCGCCATTGGCTGTGAGGATACAAACAGCCCATCCGTTCCCAGAAAACGACATGGCTCTTGATGCTACATCCTGAAATCATGGACCCTTCTTTAGCTGGTTACCAGGAAAGCACGAGCTGACAAAAGGAAAACACAAATCGGAAGGGAAATCTAAGGAACATGTCAAAAATAACAGTTATGGGCTCGATTGGAATTAAGCGTGTAGACAAAGTAGGAGTCAGAGACATCCATCCAAGGTCCCTACTCCCTAGAAGCAGCTCGCTGTGGAAGTGTGGCAAGCTGTCCTCATAATTCCTGCCTGCCCTTTATTGTAGCCTCAAAAATAGAGAGTAGTTTCGTAACAATAAGAAGACTATCTCAACACTAACTTCCATATCTGTTAGTAACTCCAGAATAAGGCAAGTCGAGCCACTGATTAATGCTGATCCCACAAAATAGAAAGCAGCAACATAAAATACGTAAGGCAGCTCTGAATTCTCATGAAAACAGATATGTAAATTGTCAAGTGAAGATTATAAAAGGAGATTAAAGATAAGAAAAAAATCACCTAAAAGTGAAAAATGAAAATAGATGATGAAACAAAAAAAAAAAACATTACTAGTAAGATGTTTGAACAAAATATTCACCATTCAATTATTCCAAGAGAAATCCATCCTAGCACTAGAGAAAATATATGTTCAAATGGAACTTATGAGGACTACTCATTCCACTCTTTTTTATTTGGCACTCTTACAGAATTGCACAAACCTTGAGGAGAAATTTACCAGCAGTAAAGCGTACTAGGGTATCTCAATAGACCAGGATAAAAAAGTATATTCCTATTTTAACAAGCTCTAATAATTTAATGATTAGACAGCAAGAAATATACAATCAACTACTCAAGATATAGGTCATACATGCATACGGTTTACTGAAGTCCCTGCTACAGCGCATTACATAGTGTGCACAAAGCACAATAACAGAGGACCATGTGCAATCATAAAAACCATTTCGGGAGGAAGAGTAAATATTGTATACAGAGTGCAAGACAGTCATATTGTACTCCCTCCGGACAGGAGAATTTGTCATTCCCGACGAGAAGAATGGCCTAGCGCTAGTGTAAAATCAGGTGTCGGAACGTCACCTTTTCACAGGAGGAAGTACTAGGTAACTGAACATAGAAATATGATAATGCAAGTTATGGTACCATAATGGCTAGTGCAGAACATACAATGACAAATATGCTTAATAAAGGCCCAAAAAGATACTTCAGCATATCAATACTTTGTATAGTCTTTGAACAGCCGATAACACTAATTTTATAAACGAATGATGCAATTAAACTTAACACATACAAATTCTGATATTAAGAACAACAAAGTCCAAAAAACAACATGCATCTGGAGGAGCATCTTAAGAATTGGAAGGTGTACCTCGCCAGCTTGGACTGTGAAAACATGAGGTTTCAATCCAGCCCAGCCTGGTTCTGAAAAAAAAAGACTATATGTAATCAAACTGAGCTAACACACATAAATCTCAATTCTATAGACAGTACCATGATATCAACTTAGCGTTAAGTAAAATATCCATAGGTACACTTCTGGAGAGACCGAAACACATGAGTACAGGACACTATAGACAAGTTGATAGAAACTGCATAATGAATTAGATGCATGAACTCAAAGTGGACGGTAAAATTACAAACATCAACTATAACTACTAACATTTGTAACAAAAGATTTAGCATGGACAAAAAGTTCATCCCAACAGAGTATTGCACTAATTGGATGGTGAATGCTATTGCTGTACAAATATCTTAAATCTGGAACAATAAAAGCTTAATGCCATTATTACGTCAATGCAAGCAATAGGAGATTAATAATCACAACTAAGAAAGCCAGATTCCCACATGAACCCTGATAAGTTAACTCACACAATTACAATTATTGCAAATCAGTAGATAAGTGAAGCAATTTTTCAGACTTGCCAAGTTGCCATCAAAGCTAATTTCAATTGAGTTCTTGCTAATTTTTTGTTTATGGAATCTCTAGGAAGTATACAGGGCCAAGGGCATAAAGGTCATTATCACCAAGTATTCCATTCCCTGCCCACACAACTCTATTCCCGCCCCCCCCCCCCCCCCCCCCCCCCGATTGCCACTGCTGCTGGGATGACAGCAAAAGAAAAAGAAAGGAAATAATGACTAAATAAATGCTTAAACTCTCGCTCCTTTCGTCCATTGCAAAGAACCATTGGTATATACTATCCACGCTGAGCAGAAATACGATCGAACCATCAAATGCGTCGCCGTTTTGCTACTGCTACTTGCTCTAGGAGAAAGGCAGGCAAGAACATTACCGGGCGCCGCTGCCTGCTGGAACTGCTGCTTCTTGCTAGTGGAGCCAGGCGGCCGTCCCTTCTTCTTGGCAGGAGGAGCATCGGAGGCGGGCGGTGGCGCCGGCGCCGCCGGAGACGCCTGGTAACTTGCCACGCCCCCACTCTGCGGCTGTGGACTTGGAGAGAAGCCGGGAGGAAGCGTTGGTGACCCCCCAGAGCCAGCACCAGGAGCAGCGGCATGTGGCGGTGACGGGGGCACGACAGCGAGCGGTACGGCGCCGTCCGCGGGGCCGTACTTGCGCGGGCGCCCGCGCTTACGCTTGAACGGCTCCGCGCTGGCGGAGGGGTTGGCTTGCACCGGAGCCGCAGGCGAGGCGGCATTGCTGGCCGCGGGCTGCTGGTAGAACGCCGGGATGGCGGGCTTCCGGTAGACAGTGGCGCCGTTGTGGGTGTAGAAGAGCGCGCCGGGACTGGGCTGCTGCGGCTGGTGCTGTTGCAGGGGCCCCTTCTGCCCACCGGCGCCGTACGCCGTTTCGCCCGCCGCCGCCGCCGACATGACTCACCTCCGCAAGCACAACTCGAGCAGAGCAACCAAGAAAACGTCCTTTCGATCTCGACGCAGCTAAGCACCCCCAAGATTCACCGACCTAGATACCAGGCACGATCTCCATCAGCTCGAAAATCCGAAACCGCAGCGTCCCGACAATGAATTCGGCGAGATCAAGAAGCGTACTAGAGACAGGAGTGTGTACTTACTCCAAGTGAGCACAGGAAGAACAACTCGAGGCACAAGATCCTCCCTTTGTTTTCGCTTTTCCTTCTCTTTCTCTGACAAGATTCCGAATTTCACAGTAGCACGGAAGAAAAGCCCCAAAAATGAAATTTCCCAAGGGACGAATTTCCTCTGCGAAATACGGCCATACGGCGGACAAAACGAAAACCCCAAGATAAACCCTAAGAAGACATGCGAATAAAACGGAGAAATTATCGATTGGCGCAGCAAGAAGCCAACGAAGTTCACTGGGTTTTGGAAATCATCTTCCAGATTTCCCAACCCCCTCGCAAACTTCTCGACCGAAATACTGAGAAAAAGAAATAGCTTCTGCAAATCTACGGCGAGGAGAAAATGCCCAAAGCCCAGCGATTAATAGTGGAAGGGGAGCGTGTGGCTTTTGGCCAAGCACCCCAGAAATACGCGGAATTCGTGGCAGTTACTATCTTTTGCCAATTTTCTTGGCTTTTTATTTCAGCTACTGCTAATTTACGGTAACAGAGGGGGTTAATGAAAAGCTGGTTGGTGAGATATTTACCTTTTCGTCAGCGTTCACATGAATTGACGAGTTGGTTTTCCTTTTTTTCTCTCGAGGGAAAACAGTTTTTGCTCGTCCCCTCACATGATGCGGTCTTGACATTTTTTGGAAGTTATTTATCACGTGTACCGCTGCACTCTGCGGCGCATTACGCGACTTTTGGTTGGCCCGCATCGTCAGTGTCTGTCAGGGCATAAAGAGCCGGAGATGGGACACCTGGACATATGATTCCGGAACGCTCTGCCACGCGTGTCCGATCCGAAAAAAATCGAACCCTTCTTCTTTCTTCAATGTCGCAGGAGTTCCTCTGCATTGTTTTAGTAGCGATGTTACGATGTTTCAACAGTGTTTTCTCAATCTTTCGTCCATTTTTTTTAAATTTTTACTAGATTTGCGGAGCCGAAATTTTCATTCAATTCAGTTAATTTTTTATATCCGCCGGTGTTGCAATAGTGTATTTTCAATGTTTCATCAATTGTTCATTGATGTTTTGGTTTCTGATGTTTCATGCATCCGCCGACGCGTCGTGTCTGGAATTATTTTCCCCAAAATATCGATGTTGCAACAGTTTAATTTTAATGTTTCAGCAGTACTTCGTTTATCTTTCGGCAGTTTAATTCCAATGTTTCGTCCGACTTTTTCTAAATTTTTTCATCGGATTCGCAGACCCGAAATTTTCATTCAATATAGTTAATTTATTCATATCCGCCGACATTGCAATAGTGTATTTTTAATGTTTAATCAGTTGTTCGTTGATGTTTCGACTGTTCATTTCTGATGTTTCAGCATATGGCTTAGGGTGGTCCGATCGGATGGCTGAGGACGGTTCGATCGGACGGTGGGGGATGCGTCCAATCCCTGCGTCAGCTCGCACGTCCACGCCCTAGTCCTCTTGCATATGATTTCCGATGGAGTGATCTTTTCCTTTTTTGTTTTTCTTCTAAGTGTAACGACCGGGTGGTTGAGAATTTATTTTATTTTCAAAAAAGTCTTTAATGTATCCAATTGACCAATTCTACAACTACAACTAAGCCACTTCAACCGTCGATTTCGGAAATGATGGAAATGAAATGCAGAAACCTACAAATACACTAAGGTGATGTTTGGTTAACCCCAACGGTAATGTGAACACAAACGAAATGCGATTGCGACCCATTTGGCAGCGGAACGGTGATGGCTCTCTTTATTTGATTGAGCTATTGTATCGATATCATAATATGAAGGTTGGGGGATTCAAGTGTACCGAGTTTGGTCTTTCGTTCTAACTATGATGAGTTAACACTGAAAACTTGTTGATGCACAAGCGAGCACATCCTAAGCGTGACCTAGAGGAAAGCCATATCGAATTGACTGAGAGGCGGCGCCAGATGGGACTTGGCATGACAAAATCTCTGCCAAGTGGACTGGAGGTGGCTTGGGCTGCGGTCCAAGTCAGGCTCAGCCCATAAGTATGACCTTATTGCGAGGCGGTGTCGTGAGCCGTAAAATCACTCAAGTCCGGAGACCCAACAATCATTTCCCGGTTCAAGTCTTAAAACCGGGGCCAAGATCGTTTCCTGGTTCTATCGTCAAAACCAAGGACTAGTTGCCAGTATTCCAAAACCGGTAGTTATCCAACGGGATGGGCTACTAGACACGTAGAGGATATCGAGTGAAGACAGAGAAACCAAAGTCATCAAGGACTCCACGTGTTCGTTCGTTTGAGTTTCCGACGTCTTTTCTAGCTTCTAAAGGCATTTTAGTGTATTTGAATCTGTATCCCAAGGGGCTATTTGAAAAACTGTGATACCTCCGGCATGTACAAGGACAAATTCACATGCTTTTCATTTTCACCGGGCTAAATTCATGTGCATTTGCACTAGTGGTCTTGCTCAAATATTTTAATATGATTGAAATTTCAATTTTTTGGTTGAAATCGGTGTGTGCTGCTACTATTTTGGTGTATAGTATAAAATAGGAATAGAACTGGAACAAATTTGGCCGAGGGTATAAAGATTGAAGCCACGGAGGATTACAACATATCAGGTTGTACTTCTTGTGTAGCTATTCTTGAGTGCAGCTCCTGCGTGAGCTATTGGAGAAGACTTGGATACGGTCAAGCCATTTGTAGTTGTTGCTAGACCCTCCTTCATTAGTGTGGAGCGGCGACGACAACTTGTGCAGGGACAAGGAGACCCTTTAAACTCCGTAGTGCAATTCGGTGCCTTGTGACCGAGAGAGGCGGTAGCTAGGCCTTGGTGGCTTGGTGGCACTTAGCCTTTGCTTGCTGTTAGCCATTTGGTGGCAAGGTGGTGAGCCCATGGACGTCGCCCTTACTGGTGAACCATGTTAAATCCTCATGTCTTCTCGGGAGTTAGAATCTTCTTTATTTACCACATTTACATTTCCGCATTTACTTTCTTATGTGCCTTTATCTTTCCTAGTTGGTTTGATTAGGTTTTACTCTAGGTTGCAAGTCTTTTGGGTAAGTTAGAGAGCGAATAGATAAATCTTAGACTTAACTAGCATGTGTAGGGCGCGATAGTTTTTTCTTATGCACTAGATAGCTATAGGTTGTAGAAGAGTGATTAGCGACCCAATTCACCCCCTTCACCTTTTGGGTCAGATACCTTGGAACGTTCCTTTCAGTGGACAATAGTCATTGCATCTTTGGAATCAATTCAATTGCCCCTTGATGTGCCACCTCCTCCGGAATGAATGCTTTGTTTTGAGCTAGCTCAGTTTCTGAGTTACAAACCCTTGCCTCTTCCTTAGCCTTGCTTCGGTGTCAGCTTCTATATGACTCTACATCCACAGCAAACCCATACTTCCATGGCAAATTTCCATATCCTTTGGTATGGCCTGGGTGCTCGGGGTTCTGAAGGACATAAGTTAGCACGTTTTTTTTTTATCTGGGAAGAATTCTCGTCTCGCATTCTTCTCGATGGTATCAACCACTCTATTTGTTATCTCTTTCTTTTTGTCGTTCTTGTATACCATGCTGCCATCTTCTGCGAAGCTACCACCGTGGGCATAGTACCAACGCTTTAAGCGATATGGCTAGTTGTGCGTCACAAGGGTGATACCCTTTTGCTCGAGTCTGCTTCCATCTTGGCCTACTTCTCTGCTTTCTGTTTGTAACCACCTAGGCCGAGGTTGTGGTGATATTCCTTTCTTAACCACTTATCGTTTGTTGTTTTGACTTGGCTTTCCCTTCTGGCGATTCCTTGTAATGCACAAACTCATCCTAGTGTCCCTTGTACCTTTGGAACATTTGAAAGTCTAGCACTGTCCCATCCTTCTTGAATTTTTCGTATAGTTTCTTCTTGTGAATTTGAAATCTAGTTGCCATCTTCTTTAAAGCCCAGTCACAGACCCTCTCCTCATGTTCTTCTGGGGTGTGAAACTTAGCTTTCAGGTCATCCCATAACATTCATTTTGCGCTTGAGGAACTGCGTGTGGATCATTGACACAATTGGGCCACCATCTTTAGAAGCTAATGGGGAAGTTCTCCCTGATGAGATATCCACAATAGTTCACAAACTTAGTTGTGTTGTTCGGCTGTGAGAGTGGTTTTCCATCTTCTGCGAATTCGTTGATAATGAACCTCCCCTCAAAGTTCTTCTTTCTAGTTGGAGCTCTATGTGATCTTGACTTCGTCGAACCAGAGGCCTCGAGTTGCTAACAAACGAAAAACCAAAACCAAGTATTAGACCATCTCTAGTGGGAACCACCTCCCTCTAAATCTATAGTAGCACTACAATGTCGTTTTGTACTATAGATAGCCCATTTGGGCATTCCACTGGAGACAACCTTACTACACATGAATGTTGGGTTGACAAATAACGATGATGACATCGATAGATTTATTTACATTGTTAGAAGCACCAATGTCTTCGTTTACACCATTAGAAGCATCGATGATTTCATCATCTTGGAGGTTGAGGCATTGATCAGTGTCGTGGCTAGGATTTCTGCATTGTCTTTTGTGCCGTCTCTAATCATATGTTGAAGTATAAGGTCATCTTCACAATCGTCCATTGTTCTACTTTCCCTATGTATATGGATTTAGAAATAAATAACAACACATAAATAATGTAGCAAATAGATAACAACAAATTATAATTATTGATTACAAATTATGTTCACAAATTACATGGATTATGTTATAAATAACAAAACATAAATAATGTTACAAATACATAGTCACATAAATAACGAAATTGTTAATGGGCCTCAAGGCCCATGGATGTAGGCCAGCCAGAGGAGGAGGCCGGGCAGTGGTGGCCTTGGTCGCCGGAGAGGACGGCATGGTGGTCAGAGGCGGCTAGAGAGGGCGATGGCTGTGGTGGCGGGGTAGCCGTGGCCGAAGGAGGGGGCAGCCGTGGCCGGGTGGAAGTGTCATCGTCGGGAGGCACGCCAGAGGCGGTTCAGCGAAGCACCAGAGGCGGGGTAGCGGCCGTGGTGTGGGCAGGCTAAAAAGGGCGCAAAGGAAGCGGGGTTGTCGTCGCACGTAGGGCCTAGGGATGTTGAATGCAGGGTAGAGGCATGTAGCACTGAGGTAGCGGGCGTGGTTGTCGACAAACGCGGGGCAGAGGCGGGTGGCGCAGCGGTGGCGGCCGGGGTCGTCGACGCATGCGGAGCATGAGGATGCTGAATGCAGGGCACGTGCGGTAGTGGCCGTATCTGTGGGCCGGATGGGTACGATGGTAGGCCGGAGATGGCGTTGAGGACGGTGACGGGCACGGCAATGGGATAGGGACGACAACAGGGCGGAGATGGTGTCAGGGATGGCGACAGGCACAATAACGACGGAGATGGCGAGAGCTTCCCGAGCGGCATAAGGGGGAATCAATACCCAAATGAGTGAAAATGTGCATGCCAAAGTAGGTGTGGAGATGTAACTGATGGGGAGGACATTTAGTTCTGGTTTGTAACTACAACCGAGACTAAATGTCTCTTCAGTACCGGTTACTACCATGCATCGGTACTAAAGAGAGATTTAGTCCCGGTTGCAGTTACTAACCTGGACTAAATCCTTTTTACAAATGGGCATAGCAACCAACTAGTACTAAATCCTTAGCAAATTCCATTTACTTTTTCATGGGCAAGCCATTTTGACATAAATTAGTTATTAGATGTGCAAAAGTATGAAAATAGTTATCTATCAAATAGGGGATTAATCAAATCCACAAATATCGAACAGTTTAATCATCAATTACAACTCATATGAGATACTTTCTCTTTACAAGTGTTGCTTCATTATGATCGCAGCGCGAGTAAAGAGCATCCTCATTGGCTAACAAGATACCTGTATCGACTAGTACTGTGAATGGAGGAATATAATTGAGCTTATTGTAGTCTTCTTTGTCGTTGACCTAGTCAATTCTCATAATCTTCCTTTTCCCCGAAAGAACTATGTGGAGCCTCACGGTAGGATTGAACATTGTGCTTTGCAAACCTCTTCTTGGGCATTGTAGACATGTCCTTCACATAATATACTTGAGTGACATTCTTTGCTAGGATGAAAGGTTTGTCTATATATCCAATATTGCTGAGCTCAACGGTTGTCATACCATAGTCTGGATCAACCATGATACTTCTTCCATTTAACTTCACCCATTGGCATCAAAATAAAGGGATCTTCATATAAGGTCCATACTCGAGTTCCCATACTTCCTCCATGTAACCATAGTATGTGTCCTTATTTCCATCGTTTTCTATGGGATCAATCCCAACGCCACTATTTTGGTTGGTGCTCTTTGCATCTTGTGGTCTTGTGTTAAATGTATACCCATTTATCTTGTACTCTTGGAACGTCATGATCTCTGAGGATGGCCCCCTAATCAACCATGCTAGTTGATTATCAATATCCTCATCACGCATGAGATGGAGTTGCAACCATCCTGCGAAACCCTCGATGTGCTGACTGAAGGTAAGGACCGACGCCTAAGAGGGCGGGGGGGAGGGGTGAATTAGAATTTCTAAAAACAAGGATCTCTAAAAACTAAAAGTACTAAGCAAAACCTATGCAAGATAAATCTAACTATGTGCACTATGGTTTTGCTAAGTGTTGCTAATTCTGCCCTAGCCATGTCTTGCAACCTAGTTCCTCCTAGAAACTAACCTATCAAGCTAGTCTAGGAAAGTAGGTGTTGGCAGTTGATAAAATCCATTTTGACCACCGACATGTCATGTTTTAGAGTATACTTTACCAAGTTTTCACTTATTCCTAACTAGTTCCACGAGTTGTGCATGAAAGTTGTATGGAGGAGGAGCTTTCTCATATTCAAAATAATGGAGAAATGAATATAATGGAGACAATATGGCAAGGAGGGAGGCAATGTGCCAGACACCATGGCCGGCCGACCACTTCCCTAGGTCGGCCGACCACCTCCTAGGGTCGGCCGACCTCTACCCAGGCCGCCCAACCATCAGGGACACCAGGAAGCCCAAGGCCCAGGAGGCAAGGTCGCCCGACCTTGGCCCATGGTCGCCCAACCCTGCCATGTCACCGATCCAGGACCTGCATGCAAAGAAACACAAAACATGTCAAGTACAACCGATGGATCAACTGGCCAAGGCACCCAAGCGTCGGAAGATCACCAAACCACGGACCAATGATGTTACCAATCCAAGGGAAGGGCCATGCAACAAATCCAGAGCGGACACGTAGTCGCCCAACGTTCCCTAGGGTCGACCAACCTTCCCTCGGAGGCATTTTTCACGTGTTTCAACTGCCACAACTGTCAACCGACGTATGGAGTACATCTCAGCCGTAGGATCACCAAAGGCGGTGCATCGGAGGGCCGCCCGACCTCCAGGGGGCTCGGCCGACCTAAGCCAAGGTCAGCCAACCACCGCCTTGGTTGCCCGACCACCAATTTACCTCAATTACCGATCTAGCACACCTACAAGTACGCCCCTCGGCCATCCAAGCTATAAATACCCCCCGAGAGGTCACTTGCAAAGTGTGGTGGATCAAGCTAACACTAGTGTGCTTGTGTAGTTAAGTGTAGAGTATTGTAGTGAAGCCACCCTTGGCATTGTAGAGAGAGCCAAGTTGTATCAAGAGTGAGTAGTGAGTTGTAAGAGTGAAGGAGTCGGAATTCTCTTTGGTCTTCTATTCCCGAGCTCTTATTCTTAGAGGAACTATTACTTTATTTCTAGGATACAGTAAAGTTACCTGTTCCCTTCTTTATTTATTTCATACTTACTTTATTTACATACTCAGTACATTTCTCAGAAGTTTACGGGTGCCAAGTGTGCTCTGTGTAGTTTAGCTATACAGTTGTGCTTTGTTGACAGTCGTTATTGCACTACCAATAACCGTCAACTATCCATGAAAATGGAGGAAAACATGCCAAAGTATGGATAAACCTGTGCTACTAACACATTTCCACAAGTTGTGTTGAATATTTGACTTTAGGTACAAAGATCAGCAGAAAACAGGCAAATTTGGCTAAGTCACAGGGTCACTGGCCAGTGGACCAGGTCGCCCAGCTCCATGCCAGGTCACCTGGCTCCACCCCAGGCCGCCTGACCTGGCAAAGTGGCCAAATCAGCTCATCTTCGACCTGCATGTGCCTAAGTGATATGTCAACACACTTGTGAAGTCTAAATGCCGAATGCACCACGTCAAGGACCGGAAGGCTTGCCACATCACCAATCCAAGACTTGGATTGGTGAAGCCAGCAATCCTCGGCACTTCAATCCTGCGGCTAAGGAAGAAACACAAGTGAAGATTAACGGTTGACAAGGAAACACATGCCTAACCGCCATAACTGCCATGCAACTGCCATGGGGAGTGAATATCAACCACAAGATGGAGAAAGGCGGTGGATCCGACGGTTCCCCGGGCAACCTGGCTTGGGGTGGAGCCACCCGGCCCCACCTCAGGCCGCTCGGCCCCACCTCGGCGCCTTCCGGTTGTAACCGCCTCTCCAACTGCCTCACCGACCCCTAGGCTTCGCTTGTAGAGTGTGGAAGTTGAGTAGCTCATACTATCGCTTAGTCTTGTATTTCTAGGTTAGTCCTGGGAGTTAGAGTTGAGTCAGAGCTTTTGCCTCAGGGATTCCGGAGTCTTCTTCGAGTCTCGGTAAAGCTCTTGTATCTTTCTATCTTTGTACTCATTACTCCAGTATAATATTTATCATTGCTCTATCTTTTGTTATACATTACTTTACTTCTTAATGCTTGCCTAGTGTGGTGTACCTTTATTGCATACTAGATCCATGGCTTAGGTTTGTGTTGTTCTTAAGTTATCTGAATCTTGTTAGACTTGCCGGTGCTATAAGCATGTCTTAGGGTTTTGATCTAAGATTAAGTTAGTTCTCACCCTCTGATCAAGGAAGAGCTTTAGTGTTCATGTTCTCACTTGAACACTAGTATAGCGTGCCATCTTACCCACGCAGATCTGGTCGGTAGCCTCTCTAGGTGACAGCTCTAGAGGTCTCAGTAATCCACCCCATCGTTCGGTAAGCCCGTAGGCGTTAGCCGGGTCTCCTTCGGAGGTCTACTCTCTACCCCTTGACCCCTCGAGATGCCGGAATTTCGCTCGACGCAAGATCCTAGCTTGTATCCAGTTATCTTAGTTCAACCGCGAATACTTCTCTGCAGCGGTTAAGTAGTAGAGTTTGGAAATCTAATCTCACTCGTTGTCCTCCCAGGCAACTACCTAAGTTTTAGGCTTCTTTAGTCCCTGTTTTACTCTTCCCACCATACACTATCTTTATATCTTACCCCCGTTGTAAGTTTAGCTGGTATTTTATCTAAGTTATAGTACTGTTTGAAAGTTCGACATTTTATTCCACCTATTCGCCTTGCTTCCCTGTGGATTTTTACGATACTCGGAATACTCTGAGTGAAAAAGCTACAGCGAATCTCCGTACGCTTGCGGAGTAAAATCGGTTACGCTAAAAGACGTCAATAAGCTTTTTCTGGCGCCGTTGCCCGAGAAGCAATTGGCAATAGAAGTTTGATTTGTCGAACCTAGGTACTTATAACTTGATAACATACCGCTATTTCTTAGCGGGCTTATTTGCCTCTATCTACTTTATTGTTGGGAGACAGAGAGGTGTATGACCGGTTTTGACCTACCGGCAAACTTTCACAACAATCCGGAGTTGCTGCTCAGAAGGAGAGTCCGTTAGAAGACGATCCACGGGCAGAGGCATGTGCCAGCTACACTGGAGTTTGGATCCACAAGCACAACCGACACGACACATATGGCTGAGAAGACCATTCGCGAGTTCTCTATCCCATCCAGCAACAACATCCCCACTGGACCCAATGTGACTGTTGGAGATGGATTCGAGCTCAAGCCAGGTGTCATCCACATGGTCCAAGCTAGCCCATTCTGCGGATTGGCGTCGGAGGATGCAAACAGCCATCTCCAGCAATTCCTGGAGATATGTAGCAATTTCACCATCAAGGGTGCAACCACCGATGCTGTTCGGCTTCATCTCTTCCCATTCTCCCTGATTGGGAAAGCGAAACAGTGGTTCTACCCGAACCGCAACAACTTGGCGACTTGGGAGGCATGCTCCAATGCCTTCCTGGCAAAGTACTTCCCTTTGGGGAAGACAAGCTCACTGAGGAACCGGATCTCGAGCTTCAAGTAGCTCGCTAATGAGTCCGTGGCGGAGACATGGGAGAGACTACAAGAATACATCACCGCCTGCCCCACCATGGTATGGAACAGTGGTTGATTATCCAGAATTTCTTCCACGGACTACACCGGTCCGCGCAAGAACACCTCGATGCAGCCGCTGGAGGATCATTCTTGTCCTTGAGCGTTGCCGCTGCCCGCTCTCTCATCGAGAAGATGGCAAGCAACCAAGGATGGAGAGAGGAGAGGGCGAATAATAAGCCCTGTGGAGTCCACCATATTGACGGCTCCGACATGCTTGCCGCCAAAATGGACCTCCTGCTAAAGAAGCTGGAGGGCGCTCCTGAAGCTGTGCCAGTCCAGGCATTGGATTCTCGCATGACTTGCGAGCATTGTGGGAACACCGGCCACATGGGGAACACCTGCCCCCAAAAATGGATCGGAGGATGCTAACTTCATCAACAACAATGGCTTCAGCAACGGGCCTCGTCCTCAACCAGGTTGGAATTCATGACCCAACTTACCTTTCGCTGGTCAAGGTATGTCTTCTAGCAGTTCTCAGCAGTTTACTAAAAATTCTTTCGATCAAAAAGCTGTGAATGATAGCATTAGTAAAAAGTTCCATGCGAATGATAGAGTTCTTGAAACTTTGTCAAATCAAATGGAAACTTTGAATAGTGCCATGAAGAACCAGCTGAGCTTTAATAAAATGTTAGAAACTCAGATAGCTCAGCTTGCCGCCGCTCTATCTAGTCCTACTTCGGGGAAGCTTCCGGGACAGCCCGAGCCACCCTCGAAGGAACATATAAATGCTGTAACCACTAGGGGTGGAAGGTCTACACAAGACCCCCCACATCCTAGAGCTGCAGGAAAAGAACAGGGAAAGCGGGTCGCACCAAAGGAGGAAGATGAGGTGGATCGTGAACCACCACCGGTGAAGGAAGCACCAAAGTCAGCTCCGCACGAGTTCTATGACAGCACAGTGCTCCCTTTTCCTCAAAGGCAGAAGAAGGCCTCGGTCGACGATCAGTTCGGCAAGTTTGTTGAGGTAATCAAGAAATTATATGTCAATATCCCATTGCTAGATGCGATGCAGGTGCCTACGTATGCTAAGTACCTGAAGGACATCCTCAACAACAAAAAACCGCTGCCATCGACCGAAGTTGTGCACCTCACGGAGGAGTGTAACACTGCTATACTCAACCAGCCGCCTGAAAAGAAGAAGGATCCTGGGAACCACTCCATATCATGCTCAATCGGAACCCAGAACTTTGATCAAGCTCTCTGTGATCTGGGAGCAAGCGTCAGCGTCATGCCAAAGGTAGTCTTTGATAAACTTACGCATGCTACACTTGCCCCTATTTCTATGTGCCTGCAGCTAGCGGATCACCCCGTCGGGATCGTCGAAGATGTCCCGGTGAAAATCCGGAACTTCGTCATCCCGGTGGATTTCGTGGTGCTTGAGATGGAGGTAGACATGAAGACATTGCTCATCCTTGGGTGATGTCGGTGTTTGATACCGACAATGCACCATGGGGTGTGTCTCGTGATGCTTTTGGGGTGGCGAGATCGGCGTAGCTCGATAGTTTGCGTTGAGATGCAACAAAACACGAGGGTTTATACAGGTTCGGGCCGCAATGAGCGTAACACCCTATGTCCTGTTTAGGGTGAGTTGTATTGATCTGAGTTCTCAAGGTTACAACGAGGGTCTCAAGGTTTTGTGGCTGGTGTGCGATGAGATGATAGATAGATCTGCGTAGGGGTCCCTCACCCGCCTTATATAATCCGGCCAGGCTTGGGTTACAAGTCAAGTTCTATCTACGAGTCCTACTCTGTTTGGAAACCTAAAAGAGTATACGGAATCCACGATTACATGTTTCCTTCCTTGAGCCCGCTGCTCTCCTTGAGTCCCGCTGCTCCTGCAATACAGAGTCCGAACCAACTCCCTTGCGTCTTTCCCGAATTATAGCGCTTTGACTTGGTCTTCAAGCTCGCCATCCGTTCTCGAGCCCATGAGACCAGTTGGCACCCTGAGAAGGGCCTGCTGTCTCTACTAGGCCCTCCAACGGCCCATGTACTGAATCCGCTCCGTGAGGGCCCAGGGGATATCTATCCCCCACAAGCCACCGAGGCTCGAGTTAATTTAGAGATTAATTGACTCGAGACTCCAGAAAAAATAACATACTGCTCATGAGTTCCTCACCTGAATCCACACTGTCTCTCATGGTGCATGGGGTAGCCCCCGAGCTTCAAGTTGACTTGAGTATCAATCGGTTTGAAGATCTAAACTTTCTGATCAGGTTTCACAGGATGCAGTCCTCAAGCGCTGAGTCAACTTGAGGAATAGCAAATCCTCTTATCCGAGTTATCATCTTCTCCCAGATTTTCGAATTATAGAAAACCGACTCAAGCTTCCTGTTGTTTCAGATTTTAGGAAAAAGTATAATTTTCCACAAATCCCGCACCCCATGGGATTAACCCAAAGGGAACGAGCAGAGGGACCGAGGAGTTACCCCACAAAGGCCCCTGGAAACAGGAAACTTCCGAACACGCAACAGCCATTACCTTCCCACGCGATAATTGACGCGTTGAGGAAGTCAAAACGATGTGGCCTACTGTCTCGTTTGCACAAAGATCAAAGCGAAGCAGCCATGCTATAAGAGCAAAGCCATCGCTCATCCATCCATTACGCCTCCACTGAGTACCAGTTCTTCAAGAAAAAACCCCAAGAAACTCCCCATTCTCGCACTTTCAACCATGGCCGGAGGGAAGGGCAAGAAGCGCGCGCGCTCGCCACCGCCGTCGGAGTACGAGGACTCCGACGATGCGTTGTTCGGCGGCGCGTACGACGAGCCCTCGGAGGACTTCTCCAGCAAGGAGGAGAAAACCCCTAAGGAGGCGCCGCCACAGGAGTACGAGTCGGAGCCCGACACCGACGACTCCCAAGGCTACAGCGCCAAGGAGCGCGCCACACTCCGGGGCCTCCGTCGCACCGCTTTCGAGGACTCCGCCGACGAGGAGGAGGAGGAGGACAGCGAGAAGGAAGACTCCGACTCCGACGACGACGAGGACGACGATGGCTCCGGCGGCCATGATGGCCCGGGCGGCCACGACGGCTGCGACGGCAGCCACGACGGCAGCGACGGCAGCCACGACGGCAACGACGACGGCCACGACGGTGGAGATGAGGCCGATGCTCCGGCCTCCAAGCGCCGCCGCATCACCGGGCCCCCGGCCGGGCCATCCACTAGCGTGTAGGCCACCACCACCACCATATTGGTAGTAGTAGTTAGTAGTAGATTAGGACAATCTCCCCTCTTATATGTAATCCACTTTGATGAACTATATTATATAATGAAATCCATCTATTATCCTTCATTCCTGAGTTCTTCTGTGTGTTCGTATGTTGAAAATCTTGCATCCGAGTCAAATGCGCCTTTTGAGCTCTTTGAACTAAAACCAAGAGTGTCATACAGCAAAAGAAACCACACTTCACTTATGCCTAGAGTTCAGGCAAGACTTAAACTGTTAGGTCCGACTGGATAACTCATTCTTCGAGTAATAGAGAACATGAACCTGCACTTTGTAAACACCGACTGAATAACTATGCTTAAGGAATCATCCCGACTGAAATAGACGACTTAATTCCAGTGCAATCCGACTCAAATGTTACCGTTAAGAGATTGAGTTATTCTCAACGATATCTGCCAGTTTCGTCAGTCCACGTAAACTGTTACTAACGGCATCAGGGTTATTTTGAGATCTATACCCTGAACCAAAAGTTCTCTTATCCAAGATCTGAACTGCCATTCTTCCCCACTGAGACCGCCGCCATTGTTGTTTTGAAAATCGAAGTTCCAGTGCATCCACTTCTTCTCGATTCCCCATCCAAACATAGACATCCACCTCCATGGCTCCCAAGAAGAAAACCTTGAGCGAGCGCAGAAACACCACTGAGAGCCTGCCGCACAACGAGAACCGACAGATACCTTCACCATACCTGGCGTACCGCCCCTCCATTGTCACCGAGCCCATGCTACAATCTTTGGTGGATATGGGCGTCCTGCCTCCGAAGGAAATGACAAACTGAAGGGTGTGCGAGTTGAAGGATGACACTGCTCCAACTGAGGATACTTACGAGGCAATGGTGTTCATGCCGTTCTTCATCCACGGGTTAGGTCTCCCCCTCTCCTCATTTGCGCGAGGCCTGTTGCAATTCTATGCCATCAATCTGACCCATCTGAATCCCAATTCAATTCTTCAACTTGCAATTTTCATCCACCTCTGCGAGGCATTTCTCGGAATTGTCCCGCACTTTGGCTTGTGGAAATATCATTACCACTGCAAAGCCGGTCTGAGAGACGGAGTGCTACAAGTGACTGGATGGGCCAGCTTTGAGCTGCGAAAGAATCGCAAAGCTATTTACTTGGATATCCCCCTCCCAGATAACAACAGAGGATGGTACTCCGAGTGATTTTACATTGAAAATCATGGAAACTCTCTCCCCTCGAGGTCTGGGAGACAACCTGACAGCAAACTGCCCAGCTGGGAAGAAGGCCCAACTGTTGAGGAATAGGCCGAAGTTGACACATTGCTGGAAGAAATAGCCACTCTGAAGGAAAGAGGCCTCACTGCCCATGCCGTGGTGATAGATTTTGTGTATCGCTGCATTCAGCCTCTGAAGGATAGGATCTACCCCGCTTATCTATATGTCGGAGCTAGTGATCCAACTAGAGAAACAACTTGATCAATGATTGAGGATGATGTCAAAGCCCGAGTGGAGTTGATGCTGAGAGGTGAAGCTCACAACGAGGGTACTCCCAAACCATACTCTGCCTAGAATCCAACTCCCACTGTAAGTAGCCTTACTGTGATTTCCTTAAGTATCCTTGCACATAATCACATTCTGACTCATGATATTACTGCAGAGCAATATATCCAAGTTTCTGTCAGACCCTACAACCTCTAGAGCTGTCGGGCTATCAAAGCGACAATCCGAGTTATCCACTGAAAAGATGGAAGCCGTTATTGCTGCTGCCCATGGTGCAGGAAACAATGAAGAGCATACATTCATTGTGATACCACGTACAGCCCAGACCGCTCAAGAGCTCAATGTGAGCAACATCGCCAAAGCAGCCCCCAAGCTAACAGCTGCTCCAAGCGGTGTGAAGACACGAGCTGCAACTGGTCAGGGGCGCGTCAAGGCGAAAGCAACTCGCATCGTGGTGACACGTAGACAGAGGACACACAAGAGGGCAATCAAAGATTTGACAAGCTCTCCAGAGTCAGCAGACAAAGCTAAGAAATCCAGATATTTCTCTCATACCACAGCCAAAACTGATAAAACTGTAACTGGAGTTGACTGGAGTAGCTTAGTTGATGAGGACGAGGGAGAAGAAGAAGAGCAAGCTCAATTGTCCCATCGTGAAAGGCGATCCAAGAAACATCATGATGACACTATATCAACCCCTTCTGCATCCATTCTGCCGCCTGAGGAGGATGAAATTGATCGGACAGCAGAAGATATGGATTTAGTCCGAATTATCAGAGATATGTGCAAACTTTCCTTTACCATATGCTCTGATGAAGATATAGAGTCACTGTCAACATGCTCCAGGGGACAACAAACTGAGACCACAAGCCCCCGAGCGAAAACAGAGCTAGGATCAAAGAGTTTAGAGTCTGAAAACCCTGCAAGCCCAACATCAGTAGATATTCCTGAGGATGAGAGCACTCATATGAGCAAAGCCACTGAAACTGTCCATGAGGTACCGATGCCATCTGAGAACTGGCAACAGGCATTAATCGGGGCAGCTCCAGAAGAGAAACAACAAGAACCTACAACCGAGCCATTGTGTGAAACTACTAGCTCTCAGGAACGCCTGACTGAGATCGATACAGGCGATACTCCTCATCCCCCGTCTGAAACTCATGAGTCAGCCCAAGACAAGGCAACTGAGGAACCAAAAGATACTGATCAAGTCGAAAATAGACAATCAGACTCCCTAGACATAACTGAGCCAGGCAGTACCCAACCCTCTCCGACTGAGGCAGGTGATAACAGCCACCAAATAGTACTAGCACTCCCAATCTCAGGGCTGCTGACAGCTTTCGAGGTATGCTAATTGTGCACATAACCTGTATGGACCTTTCTGTTGCTTGAACAACTCGAATTGCTCTCTGCAGGCTATGCTAAAGACGCTCCAAGGTGGGGTGCAGTAGGCCAACTTGATCCATGAGAGGATTGCCGCACTATCCAGCCTGGAAGTTACTACTCTGAGACAACAACTGGCTGACTCTGAGGCTATACGAAAAGCTGAAACAACAGGTATGCATACAACTATTCCATACTCCGATATCTGAGATTTCAAACTGAACTGAGGACTTGCTGCCAGCTGCTGCTGCTGAGATTGCTCGCTTGAAACAAACGGCTATGACTCGAGAGACAGAGCACCGCAATGCTATTGCTGACAGAGATCAAGCCAGAGACCTAGCAGTAGATCTGCGCAGATAGCTGGATATTGAGAAGAAAAACCATGAGGTAACCCATCAAGAATCCCAACTAGCCTACTCTTTGCTCACAGAAGCATATGAACTGTATCATTCCACAGAAGAAGATGCGCCAACGAAATGATGAGTATCAACAGCTACAAAGATCGCGAGATGGCTTTGAGAAGTCATTCCGTGAAACTGCCAGCTCCTTGGAGTCTTTGAAGAATAGCCACTCCTTAACACGCCAGGCGCTTAAGGATAAAGAAACTGAACTGGCTGAATCGCAAAGCGCCCATGAGAGAATGAAGAAGGTACTAGCTTCCACAAGGTCTGCACTTAAAGAATCCCAAGACCATGCTGTTCATCAGGCTCAAGTATCAGAGGTCTTGAAAAAGAACTATGAGACTAGCAAGAAGAACTGCAACAAGCTGAAAGACGCCTTTGAGAAGGCAAAGGAGGCTGCCTTGAATGCCAATACTGCCTTGATCAAGATCCTGGACATCTGTGTGCCAGAAAAAGCTGCACCTCGGCCTCTAGGCGATCGAATAACAACCTTCATGGATGATATGAAGTCTAAGGTGTCTGAGCGAGTAAAAACCGTACTTACTCGCGTCCTTATGGTCATCAAGAGTTCACAACCTGAGATTGACTTGGCAAGTTTACTAGGAAAAATAGTAAACGAGAATCAGGGTGTTGAGTATGAAGATGAGGCCCAAGTGATTGCTGAGCTCCTTGTTGGTGACAATGAGTGAACAATGATCCCCCATGTAACGTAATGAACTGAATGCTATGTGTATGTATTTTACATCTTGTGTCGACGATCTTGACTTTTTATTCTGCAAAACCAAGTTAATTTAGAAAACAAATCAAAGTATTCCATACGTACCTGAGGGTTATTCCTATGTAGAGAAGACAAGCAACATTATCACGATCTGAGTTTGAACTGAATACAAGAAAAACAACACCTAACAGCAAAAAACACGAATACTGTAAGATAGAGTATGGTGACGAAGCAATGACATGCAGTAACGAGCTATAGGTCGTCAAAACCTAGGCCCTTATGTCTTTGTTCAGTCGGGGCCTTGAATGCTCCCCAATTATGAGGTCCTGCAAAGGCATGTAGCACCGTGCTGTCGGTCGACTGACCTAGGCCGATTGCCTTTGTTTTGTTGGGGCCCTGAGTGCTCCCCTGTTATGAGTTCGAACGAGAGCATGTAACACCGTGCTGTCGGCCATCTGACCTAGGCCGATTGCTCTCGTGGTTGGGGCTGGAGATATCCCCGTCAAGAGTAAGAGTGGGCATGTAGCACCGTACTGTCGGTCGACTGACCTAGGTCGATTGCCCGTATACGATGAGTGAACATCACGAGTAAAAAATCGGAAAGAGAACACTGAATACTTTATCTCAAGAGTACGTTTATTTATAGGACATGAATAAGGACAGAGTACAAAAGATGATACTGACCGCTAAGTCTAAAAATCATAGAGAAAGAAAAAGGACTACGCGTAGAATCTGCGCAAATGCTCTATATTCCAGGAGTTCCCGACAGGTGTCCCATCCATTTGAGACAGACGATATGATCTTGGACGAGTAACCTCCGTCACGACGTATGGGCCTTCCCAAGGAGGAGATAACTTATGTTGTCCCGCTGTTTTGAGCACCCTGCGCAGCACCAGGTCCCCGATTGAGAAGGAACGAGGCCTCGTATATCAATCATGATAACGACGTAAAGTCTGCTGATATCGAGCCGACTGAATAACAGAGTTAAGACGCTCCTCCTTGAGTAGGTCAATCTCCTCGAGTCGGGTTGCTTCAGCCTCAACAATGCTATTGAAAACCAAACGTGGGGGCTCCAAATTTGAGGTCAGCGGGTAAGACTGCTTCTGATCCATATACCATGAAGAAGGGCGTGTTCCCCTGCGAGAGCTTTGCTAGGTTGTGTTCGAAGGCTCCAGACCACATACGGTAATTCGCGTATCCACTTCCCAGCCAGCTTCTTATCTTTATCGAAGATCTTCTTCTTGAGTGCGTCCAGTATCATGCCGTTGGCCCGCTCGACCTGCCCATTAGCTCTGGGGTGAGCCACCGAGACATACTTGACACGGATAGACTTTTGTTCACAGAAATCGAAGAATTCAGAGCCTGTGAAGTTGGACCCTAGGTCTGTGATAATGGAATTCATGATCCCAAAGCGAAAGATGATGTCTTGAATGAACTCCACCACTTTGGCAAACGTTAAAGAAGCAATGGGCCTGAACTCGATCCATTTGGTGAACTTGTCGATGGCAACCAGCACATGAGCGTATCCACCTTGAGCTTTCTTAAAAGGCCCAATCATATCCAGCCCCCAGCAGGCAAAAAGCCATGAGACCGGTATATTCTGCAACTGCTGTGCTGGAAGGTGATGCTGCTTGGCTAGGAACTGATAAGCTTCACAGTGCTGCACTAACTCGGCAGCGTTCTTCTTCGCTGTGGGCCAATAGAAACCAGCGCTGAACGCCTTCTCGACCAATGTGCGTGAGGCGGCATGAATTCCACAGATTCCAGCGTGTATCTCTTTTAGTAAACTCTGCCCTGATGAGGTACTTAGGCATTTCAGCAAAAGTCCTGAGGCAGCCCGCTTGTATAACTCGTTATTGATCGGAGTATAGCTGGAGGACCGTCTTGCTATTCGCTCGGCCTCTGCTTTATCCTCTGAAATTTCTTCGTTCAGGATGTACTTGATGATGGGGGCTCTCCAATCAGTCGGCGCATCCAGAGTTAAGATATGACGATCGGGAGGCATGCTCAGCTCGTCTAGCTGAACAGAAGGATGATGAAGCTCTTGGACAAAGACGCCAGAGGGTACCTTGGCCGTGATGAGCCTAGCTTGGATAGAATGTCAGCATCCACATTGCGATCCCGATCCACATGAATGTACTCGAGGCCCTGAAATCTGCCTTCCAGTTTACGAACTGCCTCGCAGTATTTGTCCATGCTTTCTGTGGAGCGATCCCACTCCTTGTTGACTTGATTAATGACCACCAAGGAATCTCTGTAGGCCATTAGATGCTGGATCCCGAGTGATATGGCGATGCGCAGACCATGGAGGAGGGCCTCGTATTCAGCTGCGTTGTTGGAATCCGGGAAGAGAATCTGTAACACATACTTGAGTTTTTCCCCTGCTGGCGAGGTGAAGACGACGCCGGCGCCAGCCCCTTCAAATTTCAGCGAGCCATCAAAATACATCTTCCAAACTTCCTTGACTTCTGGATTTTCAGGCACTTGATGCTCAGTCCACTCGGAGATGAAATCGACTAATGCTTGAGTCTTGATAGCAGTACGAGGACGGAATTCGATGTCGTGAGCCCCCAGCTTGCAAGCTCACTTGGCGATACGCCCTGTGGCCTCTCGATTACGTAAGACCTCTCTGATAGGGAACTCCGTAACCACTATGATTTTATGTTCCTCAAAGTAATGGCGCAGCTTGCGTGCGGTAATGAGAACTGCGTATAGTAACTTCTGTACTTGAGGATACCTAATTTTGGAGGGGCTGAGGACCTCACTGATGAAGTAGACCGGGTGTTGCCTAGATACCGTGTGCTGTCCATCTGGTCGCTCGATCACCAATGCAGTACTGACCACGTGAGTCGTACAGGAGATGTAGAGGAGCAAATCTTCTGCCGGTGAGTCGGCAGTGGCACGATTAGGAGACTTGAGTACGGGAGGTGACGTTAGGAACTTTTTCAAAGCGTCCAATGCTTCCTGAGCCTCTGTAGCCCACTGAAACCTGTCTACCTTTTTGTTGAGCTTGTAGAAGGGCATGCCACGCTCCCCGAGCCATGATATGAATCGGCTCAAGGCTGCCATGCACCCAGTCAGCCTCTGAGCATCTTTTTGCGATCTGGGAGGATGCATGCGCAAAATAGCCTTGATCTTCTCAGTGTTGGCTTCGATTCCTCTGTTGCTGACAACAAAATTGAGCAACTGACCTGCGGGGACGCCGAAGACGCACTTGGTGGGGTTGAGCTTCCACCGGAATTTCCTCAGGCTATCGAACACCTGGCGCAGATCATCGATGAAATCCTCTTCGTTCTTGGTCTTGATTACAACATCATCAACGTAAGCCTCGATGCGCTCGCCCCAGTGATCTGCGAGGCAAGTTTGGATCGCCCTTTGGTACGTTGCTCCCGCGTTCTTCAACCCGAAAGGCATTGAGGTATAACAGTAGGCACCGAAAAGCGTGATGAACGCTGTTTTCTCCTGATCTTCAGCTGTCAGGCTAATCTGATGATAGCCCGAGTAACAATCGAGGAAGAGAGCAAAGCGCAGCCGGACGTAGAGTCAACGACCTGGTCAATGCGAGGCAACCCGAACGGATCCTTAGGATAGTGCTTGTTGAGATCGGTATAATCAACACACATCCGCCAGTCCTTTTTATTCTTCTTGAGAACGAGTACAGGATTTGCAAGCCACTCGGGATGCATGACCTCTCTAAGAAAACCGGCAGCCTTCAGCCGGGTTAACTCTACCCTAATGGCCTCTCGCTTTTCTGGAGTGAATCACCGCAGCCTCTGCTTGATGGGTTTGGCATTGGGGAACACTTTGAGTTGGTGCTCAGCCAACTCCCTCGGGACCCCAGGCATATCTGCTGGCTTCCATGCAAATATGTCGCGATTGGCCCTCAAGAACTGGACGAGCGCGTCTTCCTATTTGGGAGGAAGGAGAGCGTTGATGGCGGTCGTCTTGGTCGCGTCCGAGGGGTCCAGAGTTATCTCTTTTGTCGGTACGGCTAGTTGAATTGCCGCGCTAGAGACCGTCTCTTGAGTCAGAATCTGGAGGTCTTCCTGTGACATGCCGGCTTCATCCGCCTTGAACTTCTTCTATGCCGCCATATGATTCTGCTCAAGGGCCATTTGCATGGCGTCTTGTACGCATTCCGAGGCTCCCTTGAAGTCTGCGCGTATGGAGAGAGTACCACCCGAGGCTGGCATCTTGAGAACGAGGTATGGATAATGTGGGACAGCCATGAACTTGGCTAGCCCTAGACGCCCGATGATGGCGTTGTAGACGCAGTTGAAGGTCGGGACTTCAAATCTCAACGTCTTGATGCGAAAGTTCTCTGCCATGCCAAAAGCGACCGGCAGATAGATGTGTCCAAGCGGGTATTTGCCTATGCCCGGGACAATTCCGAAGAACGGGGTATCCGATCTCTTGAGATCGCTGAGCGGGATGAGCCCTAGGGAACACCATGTTGATGCTGGCCCCTCCGTCGATCAGAACCTTCTTGAGTCGGGTGTTGCCGACTATGGGGGTTACCAGCAGTAGGTACTTGCCCGGCTCATCGAAGTTGAGCCATTGATCCGCCCAACTGAATGAGATCGGCTCGTGGGACCAATCGTATGGCTGCGGCGGCTCTGAGGTGGCCGCGTTGATCCGCCGATCCTCCAGCTTCTGCTGAAGCTTGCTCGGGTACGCTCTGTGCCCTCCTAGGATGAAGTTAACCTCCTTGTTGACGTTGGGGAAGCGTTGATTACTGCCTCCAGTCGGCCTCTGTGGCGGCTGGTTCCGTGGTGGAGGAGGTGGTGGAGGAGCTTGCACCATCGGAAATTGGCCACGGTTCAACATGGCTCTGAAGTCGCGGCAATGTCTGAGAGTATGGAGCATATCCTTTTGCGCCGAGCATGGCTCGTCGAAGAGTTGATCAAGGGTTCGAGCCTGGGCTAGAGGTGGGCCACGTGGTCGTACCGGAGCTGGAGCCATGGCACGGACCTCCTCCCGAGGCCTCTTGTCCCAGCGTCGATCTTGCCGTGGGGGTTCTTCATGCCTCTCCTGCTTGCCCTTGCCCCAGTCGTCTTGCCGGGGGTGAACGAGGTCGCGTGCTCATTCGTCCGCCGTGATGTAGCGGTCCGCTTCCTGGAAGAGACGCTCCGAGGTGGTGGGCGCCCTCTCCAGTATGTGCTTGACGAAGACCTGGTCGTTGGAGCCCTGGAGGAAGTCATCAATCACCGTATCCTCAGATACGTTGGGGATGTGATTTCTGAGAGCCTGGAACCGCTTGAGGTACGATCGCAGGCTCTCCGAATCCTTACGCCTGATGGTTTTGAGGTCTCACCGTTGCGCCGGCTTGTCGGAGAGTGACTGGAAGTTGGAGATGAACAGGCGTCGGAAGTCACCCCAGTCCTCAATGCTGCTACGCCTGAGGTGGCGAAGCCATTGAAGCGCGTCCTGCCCCAACTTGATTGGGACATAGGCCGTCATGAGATCTTCCGAGGCATTGGCCGCTTGGGTTGCTGTAGTGTACACGGCCAGCCAGTTCCGCGGATCCATCTTCATCTCAAATTTTTTAATGTTCGAGATTTTGAAGTTGGGTGGCCACTCGACATCTTGAATTCTCCAGCCAAAGGCTGCTATAGCAGCTTCTGCGGTGCCAGCTGGGTTGCCACGGTCCTCCACAGGGCGGCGAGGTGGGGACTGAGGTCGATGATCCCGCTTAGATCTGACTCGGGGGGCGGAGCTGTTCACGGAGATAGCCCCCGAGTGACATCTGGCGGCTGGAGCGCGCTGCGGGGGGCCGTAGTCTCGGTCGTAGTTCGCGCGCCGGTCTATCTCGAGCTGGTGCCTCTGAGCACGAGATTGCTCAATGCTGTGACGTGCATCGCGGTTGCCGTTGATGACTTGTCACGCGTCGGCAACCTCCGGCTGCCTGGGCACGAGGTGGTCTGCTGCCCGGGAGAGAACGGTCTTGATGGCCACCCCGTCTTCATTGTTAGAGATAAGCTCACAGAGCTTGACCAACGCCCCCCTGCTTGACTCAGAGTCTTCATGACTCCTTCGAATTCCTTCAAAAGATTGCGCGCGGGGAGTGCTGCCACGCGCTGTCGCCTGGCTTGAGCAGCCTGCCAATCGCGGCGCCGCTGCCGCGTCTGGTTCCTGTGTCGGTGGCTCTGTACTTCCTGCTCATTCTCGCTCGCCCGAGTTACCTCGTCTATCGAGACAGGCAGTGTAGGATCCTTGTTCCCTAGGATGTTGCGGCGCCGGATGTTACGGATGCGGTTCGCCCCCTTCCTCCTATGACGATCTTGCGAGGTTTCGGCGAGGACGGGTTGCTCATCATCCGAGACCACCTCGTCGATTTCGTTCCCCGCACCGCTGATCACAAAGATCTCAGGTAAGCAGAGAGTGCAGCCAGAAAACAATCCTTGGGGCCTGCTGGTGGTCGTGGCTGCCAATCCCACGCTGGTGTCTGAGGCAGGGACCGTGGACGCCGTGGTCGCTGCGGTAGTTGCAACGTGTTCAGAGACCGTAGGAGTATCGATGCTGTAGATCATATGAGGGTGTCCCGAGTTACGAGCCCTCTCAATGTTCACCGAGCGACGGCGAGCCTCGCCAGTCGATAAGGTGCTCCGGCGAACAGATCTTTCCACCGGCGTGGGACCGATGACGAGTCGTGGGCGATGACCCGCCGGCGGCGCGTCGAGCCCGCTGTAGATGCGATCGTCCGGAAGAGGCACGGACTGTCTTGAGCTGGGCGCCCCCGCGCACCCTCGTCGTTGTTGAGGGGAGTCGAGGCATGGGAGAGAAACCCTTGGTATGTGGTAGCAGAGTTGCGGAGACCGAACAGGATAGAGGGAACGGCAAGCTCCACCTGAGTCTTCTTTCGGCCCTGGACGGGCGATGCTGGCCGGGCTCGCTTCAATGCTGGCAGAGGTGGTGGGACTCGTAGCGGGCATGGGACCCAGGAACGAGTATCTACAGGGACTTGCCCCGGGCTCTGTGGAGTGCTACCTGAGGCGCGAGTTCGCTGCGGACCTCGTGAGGGGTTCCTTGAGGAACCTGGTCTCGGCCCCCGACTAATCCGAGTCCAGATTTGAGTTAGGGAGGTTGAGAGCGCCGTGCGACGGGTCAGGGTCGGAGCGGTGGTGGTCGCATGTTTCGCTCGGGCTGGCGTGGTCGATGTAGATCTAACCCTGAAGGAGACCCTGCGGTTGGCTCGCGCTCCCGAGTCATGGTGACCACGAGAAGCCCGATCTAAATCAGCACGACGCAGAGCCGGATTTTGGCGAGGGCCGGCACCTCGCGCCGAGGTCCTGGAGCTTGGCGCGGAGTTGGTGGATGCTGACGAGGTGCTGGTCCCTGGCGACGATCTGATGGTGCAGACCGCCCTAGAGTGGTCGACGGTTCCACGACGATGCGTGGTCGCATCGGTGTACTGCGAAGCTGGTGGAGGTCGCCGCTCCGGTCAACGATGAAGGTGATTGATCCGAACTGGATCATGTCGCCTGGGGTGAAGCCGTTGACGAGACGATTGGCCATGGAGCTAGCTGATGCTGATTTCGCGGCCCCTACCTGGCGCGCCAACTGTCGGTGTTTGATACCGGCAATGCACCACGGGGTGTGTCTCGTGATGCTTTTGGATTGGCGAGATCGGCGTAGCTCGATGGTTTGTGTTGAGATGCAACAAAACATGAGGGTTTATACAGGTTCGGGCCGCAATGAGCGTAACACCCTACGTCCTGTTTGGGGCGAGTTGTATTGATCTGAGTTCTCGAGGTTACAACGAGGGTCTCGAGGTTTTGTGGCTGGTGTGCGATGAGATGATAGATAGATCTGCATAGGGGTCCCTCACCCGCCTTATAATCTGGCCAGGCTTGGGTTACAAGTCGAGTTCTATCTACAAGTCCTACTCTGTTTAGAAACCTAAAAGAGTATATGGAATCCACGATTACATGTTTCCTTCCTTGAGTCCCGTTGCTCTCCTTGAGTCCTGCTGCTCCTGTAATACAGAGTCCAAACCAACTCCTTTGCGTTTTTCCCGAATTATAGCGCCTTTGACTTGGTCTTCAAGCTTGCCATCCGTTCTCGGGCCCATGAGACCAGTCGGCACCCTGAGAAGGGCCTGCTGTCTCTACTGGGCCCTCCAACGGCCCATGTACTGAATCCATGCCGTGAGGGCCCAGGGGATATCTATCCCCCACAGGCGACCATTCCTAAGCACCGCTGAGGCCAACATTGATGTTGGAGCTAGAGAAGTCCACCTTAACATCAATGGCAGACGGGAGACGTTCGCCTTCAATCCAAAGGTCGAACAGTGCCGACAGGTAAAAACTTTCAAATTCAAGTGTCAAGCACCCTAAGAAACACCAAGAGAGAAGATCGAGCTTTCGCCAAGCAAGCCGAAAATGGACTCTCTCCTCGTAGCCATGGAAAAGCTCTTGTACAATGGAGAAGCCCGCAAGCTCAAAGCCGATCGCATAGCCGAGCCACTGAGACGTGCCTCACTGGCCCAGCCGCCGACGAAGGACTCAGGAGGCAAAGCTCATGTGACAAAGGTCACCGCCAAAGCAACGAACACATCCCAAGAATGGCGGAAGAAAGAGGAAACGCCAACGCCAAAGCCAAAGCCGGAAAAGAAGACTAAAACTCAGAAACAAAAGGCTGTGGCAACCAAGAAGGTTTGGCGAGCACAAGTTGCAGCACAGACGGCCGCTAAGTCTTCGTTGAGCGCTAACACCGAACCAAAGGTATGACTTGCCCTCGCCAAGAGGTAAACTGGCCTTATCCTCCACTGCATATTTAATTTTTCGCGTTACAATTTTCCTATCTTTCATGCATTTACTTTAAACTTCACCATTGCATGTTTAATTTTCATTAAAATTTTTGTTTTAAGTTAGCATTTAGTTAGTTCTATTTTGCAGAAAAAAAGTTTTCGGGGCTGGCCGGCCCCCACTCTGCCTCACAAGGACGACTAACTCTTGGACAACTGACTTCTGGATGACTAACCGCTAACGCTAATATTTGTGTCTCCTTTGTCCCTTGTGTAGTATATTGTCTATTTTTTGCAGGATGTCTTCTTTCTTCAAGAAAGCGAAGAAGGCCCTGAGCAACACAGGGAAGGGACTGCACCTGAAGTTCCTGTCTTCGTCGGACGAGTGCTCTCGCTCTCGTTCACAAAGCGAAAGCTCTAGGACCCCATCAGCATCGGACAAGACTCCCGCAGTGTCCGACAGGATGTCTGTCAGCGGTACACGCAGCCGCCAGAACCATGAGCAAGGTGAAGGAGTTTCTTCTCAGCAACAACTGCAGCGCCGACTGATGAACCTGCAGGATATCAACATCCAAGGCGATCAGGAAGCCCAGGTGTTACAAGCTCTTACCACCAAGACCTTTGGAAGGACCAAGTGCTTCGATGCCTTCTTGCTCGTCGAGATAGGTATGTTGGACCCGTTCATTAAAGCATTTGATTATGTAGGTTGGTCGAATTTCGCTAACATTACAGAGGAAGGATCCGTTCTTCTCACACAAGAGTTCCTGATGACTCTCCACGTGGATAAGCGTACAACAGGTACGTTTATAAATTTCCGCATGTTCAATATTGAATTCTCTGTCTACCCGCGGCAGTTTGCCGACCTCCTGGGCTTGCACTCCAACTGTTCATTGAGTGACCCAGCCGAGTATGACATGAAATCTTTTTGGGTGGAAATATGTGGAGAGTACGGGAAGGGGAAACACAGCACCACCAAAATTCACAATCCCACTCTGAGACTCTTAGCTCGCTGGGTCTCGTTCATCGTCTTTCTAAGAGGCGAGGTTCGTTGTGCACCCAACGAAGACCTCAAGTGCCTCTATGCCATGGTCAAAAAGAAGCGCTATGCTCCGGTCCTCGATATTGTCCATCACTGGATGGGCATGAGAGCAACCAACACCCCTATAAGCATCACTTCCTTTGTCACCAGGATAGCACCCAACTTGGGCCTCCTAGAGAATGACCAGCTTGACTACCTTTTCGACGACACATCACACTATGTGGGGGAGCTGCACTTTGTCCAGGCACACTTTATGAGGCGAGACGCCACAACTGGGAGACTGGTCATGACATGGTTCGGGCATAGCCTTGAGCTGCCGCTTTTAGCACCGCAGTTCGACATGTACACCATCAGGAGCCTAACCATGTAGCTAGATGTGGAGGTACCACACCAAAGCATCGGTGGCGTCATGACCAGAGCCCAGCGGTGGCGAACGGAGGAGTCACACCACAGAGCCTTCCTGGTACTTCTCCCTTTTTATGGCTTTATCTAAAAAAAGTGTCAATAAAATCAACTCCAAACTTTGATGCATATATCTTTCATATGGAAATGATGAATAGTTGCTCTATTATGTTCATGCTTAGTTGTTTATGCACGATCTACACTTAGCTTAATTTCAAGGTTGCGTGTATAAGTTAAAAACTTGATCTTGTACTTGGTGGATGCCATTTGCATAACCTTGTCTAAGTTATTGTGAGAAATGATATGGCTAATCACTAGGTTTTCTTCACATGTCCTTAGCAAGATAAACATCTCAGGTTTATTCTTTTGAAAAATAAAATTAAGTTCCCCCATCGGTTTTTGAACACCTACCAGAGCCAAATACATTGAAATATCTGAGCCTAGCTTGTTTAAGCTACTTAAAATTGTTTTGAGTTTTGTCAAATTTTGAGTCTTTTAGAATGGAATCATCTCTATCTTGTGAATTGTTGGAGAAAAAAAAATCCACCACCACAAATGCATTTACCTATCCTGGGTATGCATCCATATATCTCCAAAATAATACCCTTAGCCTTACTCCTTCCAATCAAAAAGAGGTAGAGTATGGAGCTAACAAAAATATGAGAAAAAGAAAAGCATGCTAGTCAAGCATGGCAAAAAGAGAGAAAATACAAAAAGGCTCCATATTCATACCTATCAATCAAAAAAGAGAAGAAAAGGAAACAAGGAGATTCATCCATCCACCCACCAAATAAAGCTCAAACAATAAACAAAGCTAGATGATGTAGTACATTTCTTTGGTCCAATCTTTGGCTTTGCAAAACAAACAACTTAAGTAAGCTAAGTTCTTCCATGACCCTGAACTCCACATAAGCTTTAGTATAAGAAGTTCTTAGCCGTGCTCTTGGCTTCTAATGGTGAGGATACACTTTGAGTGACCAAGAGTACCATTGGGGAAACTTATTTTTCTTTTGAAAAATCTTTAAAAACACTTGAGATATGTATCCCAAAAGACATGCTTGGAGCAGAACCTGCAGCTAAGTCGTTCTTCTTCTCAATCGCCCAAGACATGGTAAGGCAAAAAGATGCACCACAGGTATGAGTGAGAGAGATCATTGCATACACTATGGTTCGAGGTAAAAGCATGGGTGTCGTATGTGCATAACTCCTATTTATGAGCATTGATATTGCAACAATTCCTGATCCAAAACCCATCTTGGCTTTACTCGAGGACGAGCAAAGGTCTAAGCTTGGGGGTGTTGACGGTCATTATTGCACTACCAATAACCGTCAACTATCCATGAAAATGGAGGAAAACATGCTAAAGTATGGATAAACCTGTGCTACTAACACATTTCCACAAGTTGTGTTGAATATTTGATTGTAGGTACAAAGATCAGCAGAAAACAGGCAAATTTGGCTAAGTCACAGGGTCACTGGCCAGTGGACCAGGTCGCCCGGCTCCATGCCAGGTCACCCGGCTCCACCCTAGGCCGCCCGACCTAGCAAAGTGGCCAAATCAGCTCATCTTCGACCTGCATGTGCCTAAGTGATGTGTCAACACACTTGTGAAGTCCAAATGCCGAATGCACCACGTCAAGGACCGGAAGGCTTGCCACATCACCGATCCAGGACTTGGATTGGTGAAGTCAGCGATCCTCGGCACTTCAATCCTGCGGCTAAGGAAGAAACACAAGTGATGATCAACGGTTGACAAGGAAACACATGCATAACTGCCATAACTGCCATGCAACCGCGATGGGGAGTGAATATCAGCCACAAGATGGAGAAAGGCGGTGGATCCGACGGTTCCCCGGGCCACCCGGCTTGGGGTGGAGCCGCCCGGCCTCACCTCTGGCCGCCCGGCCGCACCTCGAAGCCTTCCGGTTGTAATCGCCTCTCCAACTACCTCACCGACCTTAGAAGCTATAAATACCCCCCTAGGCTTCACTTGTAGAGTGTGGAAGTTGAGTAGCTCATACTATCGCTTAGTCTTGTATCACTAGGTTAGTCCTAGGAGTTAGAGTTGAGTCTGAGCTTTTGCCTCAGGGATTCCGGAGTCTTCTTCGAGTCTCGGTAAAGCTCTTGTATCTTTCTATCTTTGTACTCGTTACTCCAGTATAATATTTATCATTGCTCTATCTTTTGTTGTACTTTAGTTTACTTCTTAACGCTTGCCTAGTGTGGTGTACCTTTATTGCACACTAGATCCAAGGCTTAGGTTTGTGTTGTTCTTAAGTTATCTGAATCTTGTTAGACTTGCCGGTGCTATAAGCTTGTGTTAGGCTTTTGATCTAAGATTAAGTTAGTTCTCACCCTCTGAGCAAGGAAAAGCTTTAGTGTTCAAGTTCTCACTTGAACACTAGTATAGCGTGCCATCTTTGAGAGCCAATGGACCGGCCTCATTGCTCTCCTGGTGTGATGAGTGATTGTCAACGAGCTCAAGCCCTCCGATGGACTGGAGGTAGATGATGAAGACCTCGATGGACTGAGGCAAAAGCCCTCCAATGGACCGGAGGCAACGCTCGGCGTCGGTCGGCCACGGAAGCTCGGTACACGAAGAGGCGGATCGGCAGCGGTGGTGTAAGCCCTCCGATGGACCGCGAGGCAACTCCGATGGACTGGAGAAGCCGGGTGCCACCGTGGTGCTCCAACCCGAGTGCATGGCGCGAAGGCGTGCGAGGGAGGCTTTGGCGGCTTCGGCTCAAAACCGCCACCCAAGCTACCCAAGGCTTGGTGAGTTGGGCCACAACTCGCCAAGATAGAGAAGATGGGCCAAGTCCGGCCCAGACGGAGATTTTCTAAAGTTTCCTGGTTTCTGACTTCAAAACCGGGGGTGCAAAGGCGGATTGGACTACTAGCCACGTGGAGGACATCCAAAGATTGCGTGGAAGCTAAAAAGATCAAGTCTTCATCGTGGTCGTCCGTCCCCGATATTTCGGGTTCTCTTCTGTTTTAGCCCTTCCGGGCGTTTCTAGTGTTAGGGGTCTATGTGTAAAAATGCCAAAACTGAATCGGTGTATAAATAGCCTAAGAGCTGGTCATTAGAGGTAGTCTTGGCAGCTAGGTTTTCATTTCCTTAGGGTAATTTTCGTCCTCAAGCTTTGAGCTCCAAGTTTAGGAGGGTTATGGTGAGATCTAGCCTCCAAATCAAGAGGGAAGGTGAGGGTGGTTGCTTGGGACGAAATCCTTCGTTGTAATCTGACCTAAGACCTCTTTTGAGGCTCATAATCGAAGTGGTTTCGTGCAGCAACTTTGTGTGCTTCTCCTCCCTTTGTTCTCTTTGGTTTTTGGCTTCAATCCTTGGCCTTTTGGATGTTTGTTTTGGCTAAGGTTGAATCCTTTGTTTTCCTTATGCTTTGGACTTGCAAGGACGTGGAGATTATGTCTTAGAACTTCTCAATCCCAAAGGATTGCCACGAGCAAGTTGTTCTTGAGCTTTTCCCTTCTTGTAGTAGTCGTTCTTGTTGGGGCACTCGGGGATGAAGTGGCCGACCTCTCCGCACTCGAAGCACTTGGGCCGCTCTCCCCTCTTCTTGCTCATCCGGTTGTCATAGGCGCGCTGAAAGCGACTAGACATCAGACACAACTCATCATCCCCAAGCGTCGCTAGCTGCTCCTCTGAACAGACATCAAAGCAGAAAACGAGAAGTTGTGTAACATGGTGTTAGTGACAGACTCACTAGAGGTGGTAGCCAAGGCCAGACTCTTAGAACCTGTACAAGCGAGGGAATCCCTCATCTTGTAATCTACCTCGGTGGCCTTGAGCTTACTATAGAGCGCCTCTACTCCAATCGTATCATACCCTGCCGACTCAATGATTGAGTTCACCTTGATCTCCCATATTTTTCTGTCCAAAGCATACAGCAACTTGACAGCCTGCTGATGATCGGTATATGGGAGGGCAGCGGGGGCAGAGTTGACACGCAACTTGTTGATGATCGACTGAAAGCGACCAAACAAGTCGTCTACTGACTCTCCCGGCTTCTGGACGAAATTCTTATATTCGCGCCGGTAAGTCTCCACAAGCCTAGCCTTAATCGTCGCAGTACCCTCATGGTGTGCACTAAGCAGTGACCATATCTCACACGTAGTCTTAAGGTGACTCACTCTCTCATAATCCATGGGACCAAACCCGGAGAAGAGAAAGTTAACAGCCTTGGCATTCGCCTCATGCTGAGCCACGATATCCTGCGTAGTACGCTCAGCAACTGGAAGCACCACGAAAGTCGTACTCTGAGTAGCATCCCATATGTCCTGACTCTGGCTCACAAGGAACGCCTCCATCCTACCTTTCCAGTAGGGATAGCCATCGGAGCCAAGGACGGGAATTTTTCCGGAGTAAGTCATCGTCGCTACGGTTTCGTCACCGGTTAAGGTATAGGAAATCTAACCGGCTCTGATACCACTTGTAGGACCGAGACATGCGACTAGAGGGGGGTGAATAGGAGCACTTGAAAACTCAAACTCAAACCCCCACCGCAGTGCAAAATGGAAACAACGCCCACAACGAAACTAGATACCGTCCACTGAGAGGATACGTATCTAGCTCACAACATGTGCTTGGTACCGTCCACTGAACAGATACGTACCAAGCACCAAGCGGAAGCATAAGCTCAAACGGCTAAGAAAAGAGCGCAAAAGGAACCAACTTCGGAGAAATACAGATTTTCAGACTGACAGGTCTGCAAAGATAAATCTCAAAACCCCTTAAGAGAAGCTCCAAAAAATCCCCCAAAATTACCACACCTTCACAAGGCAATAGGGAACAACTTCAGAAAATTTCAGGCCAATTGGAGCAAGTTTTGACCACCGGACTGTCCGGTGGTTTGTCCGGTGCTTACAGCCTGACACTCCAAAAAAATTCGAATCAAAACCCTATCAAACCAACTCCAAAAATTATGAAATTTTTACTAGAGGTTAATAAGGGGTCAAGGAACAACTCCACAAATTTTCAGCTCAATTGGACAAGGAATAAAATTCCTAGAGCCACTAGACAGTCCGGTGTTTACCACCGGACTGTTCGGTGGTTAAAAACTGACAGACTAACCCGAAAAGAAAAATACCAAAATCAGGTCAAAACACCTCCAAATGATCTGAAATTTTCTGGAGTTGTTCCCTATTGCCTTGTGAAGGTGTGGTAATTTTGGGGGATTTTTTGGAGCTTCTCTTAAGGGGTTTTGAGATTTATCTTTGCAGCCCTGTCAGTCTGAAAATCTGTAGTTCTCCGGAGTTGGTTCCTTTTGCGCTCTTTTCTTAGCCGTTTGAGCGTGTGCTTCCGCTTGGTGCTTGGTACGTATCTGTTCAGTGGACGGTACCAAGCACGTGTTGTGAGCTAGATACGTATCCTCTCAGTGGACGGTATCTAGTTTCGTTGTGGGCGTTGTTTCCGTTTTGCACTGCGGTTGGGTTTGAGTTTGAGTTTTCAAGTGCTCCTATTCACCCCCCCTCTAGTCGCACATCTCGGTCCTACAATCTTACCCACGCAGATCTGGCCGGTAGCCTCTCTAGGTGACAGCTCTAGAGGTCTCAGTAATCCACCCCGTCGTTCAGTAAGCCTGTAGGCGTTAGCTGGGTCTCCTTTGGAGGTCTACTATCTACCCCTTGACCTCTCGAGGCGTCGAAATTTCGCTCGACGCAAGATCCTAGCTTGTATCCAGTTATCTTAGTTCAACCGCAAATACTCCTCCGTAGCGGTTAAGTAGTAGAGTTTGGAAATCTAATCTCACTCGTTGTCCTCCCAGGCAACTACCTAAGTGTTAGGCTTCTTTAGTCCCTGTTTTACTCTTCCCACCATACACTATATTTATATCTTAACCCCGTTGTAAGTTTAGCTGGTATTTTATCTAAGTTATAGTACTGTTTGAAAGTTCGACATTTCATTCCACCTTTTCGCCCTTGCTTCCCTGTGGATTTTTACGATACTCGGAATACTCTGAGTGAAAAGCTACAGCGAATCTCCGTGTGCTTGCAGAGTAAAATCTGTTAAGCCCTCCTAGGCAACTACCTAAGTGTTAGGCTTCTTTAGTCCCTCTTTTGCTCTTCCCACCATACACTATATTTATATCTTACCCCCGTTGTAAGTTTAGCTGGTATTTTATCTAAGTTATAGTACTGTTTGAAAGTTCGACATTTCATTCCACCTATTCGCCCTTGCTTCCCTGTGGATTTTTACGATACTCGGAATACTCTGAGTGAAAAAGCTACAGCGAATCTTCGTGTGCTTGCGTAGTAAAATCTGTTACGCTAAGAGACGTCAACATGCTTGCTCTATGGCTTCGAACCAGTATAGTAGTAAACTCGGTTGTGTAGACGTGGTGTCTAGACTAGAGTTTGCCTTGGAGGGTGTCTTGTCCCACGCAGTTTTGGTTGGTAGTCCCACTTGATGACAGCGGGTGTGTGTCCTGTGTAGTCCAACCCCATCATTCAGATAAGTAGCTATCGACGCATAGCTGAGTTATGTAGTGCCCACCTTTCTCGTCTAGGTTATCAGCACTCTGGTGTCCGGAACTGATTCTATAGCCTTAGTGTTAAAGTAAACCTGCTGAGTAGAATACTAGTTTGTTTAGTAAGGTTAAGTTGTTTTATTTAAAGTAGTGAACCTGCTCTACTCTGTCTTTTGTCTCTACAATTGCTGGTTTCGTTGTTCGGTTCTATCTGTTCTACGTCGAGTTACTCCTCGTTCCTCGTGGATTTCGATACCCTGGAATACTATTGGGTGAAAAGCTACAACGTGTTTTCGTGCGCTTGCGGATTTATTCAGTAGGCTAAGGAACGCCAACATGCTTTTCTGGCGCCATTTCCGTGGAACGGTAGCTAATTTGACTAGAACCTTAGGATCGTCCATACTCACACCATACACAACCACCATATATATCCCCATCAAATACCACATATCATCTACCATATGGATTCCATGCCTATCTTTCAACTCACTGCTCCAAAAGGCGATTATTTGGAGCCACCACCATCATCCGCACCTATCACCACAGAAGCTTACCAGCTACGTCCCGGCTTGGTAGCCATGGTTCGGGATCAATCATTCAGAGGGCAAGAATCAGAATGTCCCTACGCACACCTCTGGGAGTTTGAGTAGTTGTGCAGCTGTTTGGTCATCTCAGGAATGTCTGGCGACACACTACGATGGTTGCTTTTCCTGTTTCCGCTAATGGGGGAGGCGAAAGTCTGGTGCAAGTAGGCAGTTGGTAAAGTAGAAGGGAGTTAGGAGAACCTAAAGGCCAATTTCTATCTCCGTTTCTTTCCGCCTAATAAGGTTGTCGATCTCCGTTGCAAAGTGCTCTTATTTCGACAACGAGAAAGGGAATCTTTGGGGGCAGCTTGGGAACGCTTCAACCATCTGGTCTCCTCAGGACCAGATTTGGCAATTCCTGAGGCAATGTTGTTACAACACTTCGTCTGAGACCTTACACCCGGAGCCGATCTCTGTATCGACCTCGCCTCAGGAGGGTCGATCTCACACCTAAAACCATCAGAGGGAAGAAAAATACTCGGCAAAATCTTCGAGAAGGCTTCTGATCTCGGTACACTACAAGAACCACCTCCACAGAAGCCACCCAAGCCACTCGAATATGAAGAGAGACAAACACCATGTACCCCATCTCCACTATCACCCCTTCGAATCGATGAAATCCCAGAACCATTGTCTAGGCAAACTGAGAGGGTCAGCTTAGCCTTGACGGTTCCTCCGTCTGCACCTCCGTTTCGAGGATGAAATTTTCATGGAGTTTGGCAACGCCTCTCGGTTGCCTAAACAAGACCAACGCTTCATCAGGACCTCCAAACCAACATACATACTGCCAAATAAAAAAGAACACATGAAGGATGACCTGCTTTGGCTTTCAGCAGCAATTAATCGCGATTGACTAGAGGAGAGACGTCTAGGCACGAAAGCAGTCAAATTCTACCCAGACCCCAGCGTCATCCCTGGCCAAGTATCAAGGCTTCAACCGCAAGGCATTATATATGACCCAAGGGTAGGAATCAATAGAATCCCCAAGCACATAATGGACAACTTCTATCCGACACAGCCGCTATCAAGGTCTACCATGCATCTGCAATGGACAAAAGGGAGCTACTTGAGATGCGAAGGTGTTCTGTGGGTAATCCCAACAACCTTGCGGGATACTCAGGTGTTCTTAGACTTTCACGTCTTTGACATCCCCGAGGGATCTCCACCATTGATTATGGTCGGTATCCCAATCGCCGCCCTCACCAGCTCAGATATATACAGAGGGAGACTACAGCTTCAGTTAGGCAATGAAGAAAACACTGTCAATATCAATAAGTCACTCAATGCCAAAACTGAAGGAAAGCCAGAGATTGACCCTATAGAAGGAGTGATGAGCCTTTCACTTGAGCAAATGGGTCAAGATAGCCTAGAGGAAGAGGCTGTTAGCGACTTCAGTATAGTAGAGGAGCCATGGAAGTTTGAAGAACTTGGTGAATCCTTAGGGCCTGAAGCTCCGAAGATAGAACTAAAGCAACTACCACCTGGCTTGAAGTATGTTGACGCGGCTTATGAACGAATATTTTGTATCATTTTACATAGTTTCTCATTGATTTTAAGCGCCAACTATATCTTTTACTAACAATTATCACCGATTATTGTGGATTTTGAAACATTGTCTTGGAAATATGCTATATGTGATTTTTACAGGTTTTTGACCAATTTTCGCGAAATTCACAATGATCTACATCGAGTAAGAAAAGACCTCTGAGATGACATTCATTGAATATGATAAACAAGGAAGGCTTGGTTGATTTATGACCCCCTCTATGTTAATCAAGGCTTTCTACCCAGAAGCTTCAAGAAGCTGTCAAGAGCTACAAGGAATTAGAGATAATTACATACTAAAGATGTCAATTATATCAAAGACTAGAAGATTCTGTCAAGTCTCGGCCCATACCGAAGATTCCAGAAGCCCAAGAGTCCACCCATACAAGTATTTCTTAGGCAATAAGCAACGTCCCCGCGAAAGATGGAAACAACTGGGTGAAGGAGGAGTCCGGGTCGGCCGACCAGACCCCTCCCTAGTCGGCCGACCCCACCTATTACTACGTCGGTTCGAGGTTTCCATTCTAACACGTCGTCTCCAGGCTATAAATAGCGAGTATAGGCCCCGAGACGAGGCATCCAATTCATTATAAAGGTGACAAGATGTAGAATAGAGGGACATCCACCAGAGGAGAGCTGAGGGTCGAGTTCTAGGCTAGGGATTAGAGGTTCTTCTAGTTCCTAGAGGTGATTAGAGGCCTTGCATGGCTTTCTAATTACCTAGCTCCAGAGGTCTAATCACGTCATTGTGGGAGGTATGATCACGGTTGTATACTTTGATATGATTATTAATGAAGTATTGATCTTACTCTAATTATCATGTTCTTGGTCTAATTATGCATGTTCTTGTTCTAATTACCTTTAGTTCTAGATGCATGTTAATTTGATCATGTTCTTAAAGGTCATTCTTCTAGCGATGTTGGTCTTTGGTATTATGAGAAATAGGACTTTTCAGAGTAGCCCGTGTGTTACGAAATGAAAAAAATAACATGATATGAAAACAAGCAAACACACAATCAAATACCAAGGCACTCGCTTTTTAAAGAGAAAGAGGGGGAAGGATAAAAAAGTCTATGGTTGTGTAGCTAGTTCTTGTGATCATGGTGATTAGAAGTATAGTTATGTTTATTATGTTATTAGACTATGCGTAAGTGTATGCCTTATGAGAGCTTCTTGTCGATTAACTGGTTCTAGTGACAGTAGGGCTAGAGAAAGGTTAAGCATGATTGAGGGGGTTTGGTTAATGACCTTGGTTTAATTATGCTATGAGGAGCAGGCTTGATCATGCTTATATCTGCCTTGAGCGGCTAGTCATCTCGAGTGCTCTAATCTCTTGGTTGTTTCTATCACGCTTGTTTTGGATCCAATTAGGGTTTGATTAGACGCTGTTTAGTTTCTCCTATTTGGTGTTCTAATTATGTTCTAATTGTTTATTTTCTAACTTTGACGTAGTTTAGACATAGATTAGGGGGTAGATTAGATGTAGTTTAGATATTTTCTAATTGCTTAGTTTACCTTAAGCTCTTGTTAGTTAGTTCTCAATTAGTTCGTTTCCTAAATTAACAAAACCCATGATACTCATCCTGGGGAAAAGCTACACACGATACTGTCGCTTGCAATATAAGGTTTGCCGTGATTAAGTGCCGTCAACAAGCTTTTCTGGCGCCATTACCGAGGAACTAATTAGTCGAGTTCTATTTAACTTGAGTTTATATATGTATTTAATTTTGTTTTTCATAATTTAGCCTTTTATCTATTATTTTGTGCCTTTTATTTTATTTTAGTGTATTCTATTTTATTTACTTTTTTGCATTTAATTTTATAGTTAGATAGTTTTGTTTTAAATAAGTTTAGCTATTTTATTAGTTTAATCTTTTATAAACTCTATTAGAATATAGTTTTTCGTATATATATACTGCTTTAACTAACATTACAGGAAAAATGGGCCTCGGTCCAATAAAAAAGCCTTTTCCAACCTAACTCTTTAATAGTAGGTGCTAACGCTATTAGTGGCCTATGATTTGTTATTGAGTTTTTGTACAACTATCACGAAGGAGTAACTATGGTGTTAAAGGTATGTCTACTGTGTCAATTAAGTTTTTTAAGACTAATGTTCTTTGGAGGTTATTTGTTCTAAGCTACAGATAATGGAGGCAAAGATGATTAGCCGAGAAGGTTTCGGAGGCTAAGGATTGCTTGAGTACAAAAAAGATGAAGGTACGGAAGGTTTATCTCAAGACCAATCCAAGCTCTAATCAAATCTCGAGATACTCTCAGAATTCAGGACAGCAACACCTTGTGGGGCCGATTCAAAGACATTAAAGACATGAAATGAAGAAAATATGAATACCAAAGTTGTAGATCTTTTCGAGCTCTTTAAGATAGAGTCCGAATTTGCGTTATTCGGACTTCAGATGAGGAAGTTATGGTCGAATTACACAAGGTGCAGAACAAGGGAAGCTGAAAGAAACATTCCTCTCAAACACGATGGTGCATGCAATCATGGTATTCCAAGGAAGAAGATGAAGCCTCCATGATTCAAAGATGAAATTTAAACTTCACTTCTTCAGTATTAAGGTATATCTTATTTTAATCATAAGTATAATAAAAGTTTGCCTATGTTTGATTAGAGCAATGTTTCATAATGATCATTAAGATGTTGTTTGGTTGATTGTGATCGTATCCCTACTTATGTTTTGTTTTGTTTTTCTTCCATGAAATATTTGTTCCCTTAATCCATACTTTGAGAATCATTTAATAAAGTTTGTTTTTAGATTATCTTCTTGTTTATGCATAACTATGATCTATGGCTTAGCAATGCTTAATTCCAGCATGATACCCTGACCAGGCTTAAAATACTTTTATGTTCTTTTTTAGATCTTTTTACTTTAATTAGTTGATTGAATCTATTCATACTTAGAGATGGTTGAGGTTTGCTAGTTCGTTGATTCTCAGGTTTAGGGTTTACGGTTTGATATAAATAAATTTTTCTTTTTGAGAGCGAAGGTTTATGCAAAAGTAGAAGGGGGACCGACCACTTAACCCCCCTTGAGTGGTTTGGTCCAGGTTTAATTTTTGTGCAAATTGCTTTTGAAATTTTAAACATAAACATGTGCATGTTTTTCATGACTTATTATATGTGCACAATATTATATTTGAAAATTTAAAATTTCAAAACGTTTGGTCTCTCTAAAAAAAGAAATCCCTTTTAGAATTTTATCTAAGCCTAATTTTATTTTATTTATTTCAAAATTATCTCTCTAATTTGGTCAAAAACATTAGGATCCCATTATCTTGTTTATCCCTTGTATGATTTTATGAATCAAGATAATCTATGAATTATGTATGCCTTAGTGTTTTGATTAGCGATTTCAATTTGAAATATAGTTGTCTTTGATTCATGAATCAAATGTTTGTTTGAACCCCATCAATCATATGACTCTACATTTATCTCTAATCAATGCCATGATGCTATTATATTATATATATGTGTGCACTATGAGCTAACCATACAGAGAAATTCACACTTCATTTGAAACAATGAGGTCAATGTGTGAAAGAGTGCAAGACAAATTCATGATCATTGATAGGATTTAACAAGATTTGAAGACATAATCAGAATTTGCAAAAATTTGATTGAATTTCAAATTGAAGAGTGAGTGGACTGAATGGAGGAGGAATTGAAGACAAGAATCAAGTCTATGAATCTTCAAGATCAATAATGGTGGACTCAGGCAATTTTCACAAAGACCCAAGCCCAAAAGGTTGAAGATTATCAACATCGGAGAGCTAAAAATAGGAAACTGAAGATGTCACTAATATAAAGCTCGACCTCAGAAGGTAAAGACAGAATATTTTATTTTATTTGGAAAGCCCATGAAGTCCTCTTTCGAATGCAACAAGAATCACTCAATTTGGAGATTTTTACAAGGAGCAATGTGCAAATCATTGAAGGCTGCGCGAGCTGAATTGAAGTCTGGACAGAACGCGGTGCTTGAGTAAAAAGGGCATAACTCCTTCATACAGAATCGGATTTTGACGCATAAGTACTCATTGGAAAGATACGTTCAGTGGCTATCCAATGGATCTATGTTTGAGGTATGTAATGTTCTAGACCAATGAGATATATCATGAGGAAGAAGTTAGTAGCAACAATGGTAATGTCTACTTGAGAAAGATGATGGCAACATCAATGGAGAAGGTTTTGGTAATGCTTCCATGGGATTTTTATGATCAAATTCAGTTGCAAGGAGTTTCTAAAACATTAGCATAAGAACACACGAGCAGAGGATTGTGCACACAAGTGATGCTACGATCAAGACATGATGAAGTTGCACAATCAAGTTATCAAGCTGCATGGACACTTTGGATTTTTACTCCAAGGACCATGGCTTCACTTCAACGGAGGTAAGTGAGAAGTCTACCTCTATGACTTTAAATTAAGCGCTTTTGGGAGACAACCCGTTCTTTTTAGTGTTAAGAGTCTCAGAGTCTTTTAATAGAGAAATGGGAAGCATAACATCACCCTTTGAAACTTTACCTTGTGGCAAGTTAACTTAATCTAGTTAATCATCATCACATCACTTAATATTATGTTTTCCACCTTGCACTTGCATTATCAATTGTTACTCCACACTTATTTTTTTTAGTTTTGAAATTTTTATAAACTTCATGATGGATGCTTTATAATTATGTTAAAACTCAGCACGTAGTTTTTCTTCTTGTTAAATTAAGTGTAAACATGGTTTAGATTTAATTTGAGACCATCATCATTATGTTTAATGAAAAGTTTCTTGCTAATCATGTCTTTTGTGGATAAACTTTCTGCATTTGTTTTTTATATTATTAATTTCATGCAAAAACCACCCTGTTACATTTAGATTAGAATTGCATGTTTATAATTGGCTTGGTTGCTAATTAACTTCATGATGTGTGCTTTCACGTTTATGATAACATTTGTATACGATGTTTTTCTTAGCAATTTTATGTAAGCATGGTGCTTAGATTAAATTGTTGATCATCATGATTAAGTTAATTAACCTTGCTAGTTTTTCATAATTCCATTTGATTAGTTTATGAGCTTTGCAATGTGCTTTGTTTTTCTTGTACTTTTAAGAGTTAATGACCTTGATAAAACATTGTGTTTTAATCTTGATTTTTTAAAATTTTGATGGCTATAGAGAGACTTAGCAATCATGCTGTAAACATGGAGTTTAGAACTTGATTTAAACATTGTCTTTGTTTATATGCTTATCTCTTATATAATTACACGCTTGCATTCACATACATCCGTTAGGTTTTTGTTTTTCTTTTATTTAAAATTTATTATGCCACAAATTAAGAGTCATTGGGAATATATTTAGAATATGGTAAATTCTACCCTCGACCGTTACCTCGAGAGTAGTATGTGCACTAGAATTATTTTGCAGGGAATTATTTGATAATAAAAAAATTGAAGGAATATCCGGTAACATATTTCCAACACCTTCTCTTTTCATTTTAAATTCTGCAAATATTTACCCATATCTATCAATTTGGTGTTCACTTTGTGTTTCTCTTATTTTTAGTGTGTTAGTTTAGATTTATATAGTGTGATTAATACTACAACCATGATTATGCTTAATTAATTAATTAATGATAATAATGTTTTAAAGAAAGTGATGAAAGTTGCCGCTTTATCTTTATTATGCTTTGGTTTTGATTAGTTAAATTAGCCGGCTCTCATAATACATGTTTAATTGAACTGCCCAGCAAATTTGTGATTGATTATGATTGTTCATAATGGCCCATATGATTTAATTTTTACAAGGTTTAATCTTTATCGTGATTATCTCCTTATTTATTTTTATTGCTTATAAATGCCATGATCAACTTTATGAGATTATCTTGCAATAGCCATTACTACCAGAGACATATATATTAAATTTTAGATTTATCAAATTTGTTTTTCAAATGAGTTGGATCAAGATTGTTTTCTAAGGTACGAGACTTAAAAGCTGGTCCTTCATTCGCGTATCTTTTCTTTGCTAGCCTTTCTATCCATGCATTGTATTTCTCTACATTGGAGAGATTACAAATTTCGCTGGATATCCATCCTTAAACCAAGATTATCTTTTTGTGTATCATCCTTGACCCCAACCTATTTTTATTTCTAGAATATAAAAGGGTTAAAATTTATTAGACAGCTCTTTCCTCTAAGTTATATTGTTTTAGAGATATATACTAAAGGGCGAGGGTGAGTAGTATTTAAGAGTGGGGATGGAGAGCTGCCATATATAGTGTTTTTTTATATATAGAAAGATTTTTGAGGAGACAAAAGAGAAAAAATAAATAAAAAAAGACCATGTGGTCGTCATAAAAAAAAGAAGAAAAAATGAAATCTTCTCAAAAATCTCCTATTATTTTAAGTTATTAGTATTAATGAGGGTTATCATGTTTATTTATACTCCAGAAATTTTCCAACCATGTGCAATCCGATAGCAAGGACTTCATTTGTGCCTTGAGATCATCCATTGACACTTACACATGTCCACCCTTCTAAATGTGTGTGTTCCATCCTTTCCCTCTCAACATTGTTTTATTCCATAACCTTTTTGACAAGTCTCAGTAAAACCAGCAGATTTCTTTCTTGGTTTAACAATATTTTGGAAACAAGTTTTGATTAGCATTCATACCAAGCTCCAGATAAGCTTCCACCCTTTATATATATTTATTAAATACCATTTAGATATTGAGAGACTGGAGAGTTGAGTGTGTTTCTTGGCTTTTGCAAGAATTTTTCTCTAAATGTTTGATTATCTTTTTTTAAATATATTGCTAAAATGAGGAGATGTGTCTTTGATAAATTTGAACTCTTGCTAATTCTTTTGTTGTGGGATGAGCTTAATTGAATATCTTTTCTTTCATAATTTGCTGGTTCATACTAAAATTTTAAGAGAACCTGTTAGTTTGATTGTTTAAGACTAAAGTATGAAAAAGTTAATGTAGGGTAACGCTGATTCTTGACTTACTCGAGGACGAGCAAGGTTTAAGAGTGGGGATATTGTTGACGTGGCTTGTGAACGAATATTTTGTATCATTTTACATAGTTTTTCATTGATTTTAAGCGTCAACTGTATCTTTTACTAACAATTATCACCGATTATTGTGGATTTTGCAACATTGTCTTGGAAATATGCTATATGTGATTTTTATAGGTTTTTGATCAATTTTCGCGAAATTCACAACGATCTACGTCGAGTAAGAAAAGACCTCTAAGATGACATTCATTGAAGATGATGAACAAGGAAGGCTTGATTGATTCATGACCCCCTCTGTGCTAATCAAGGCTTTCTACCCAGAAGCTTCAAGAAGGTGTCAAGAGCTACAAAGAATTAGAGATAATTACATAATAAAGATGTGAATTATATCATAGACTAGAAGATTCCGTCAAGTCTCGGCCCATACCGAAGATTCTAGAAGCCCAAGAGTCCAAGATGCCCCGTACAAGTATTTCTTAGGCAATAGGCAACGTCCCCGTGAAAGATGGAAACAACTGGGCGACGGAGGAGTCCGGGTCGGCCGACCAGACCCCCCTAGTCGGCCGACCCCACCTATTCCTACGTCGGTTAGAGGTTTTCTTTCTACCACGTCTTCTCCAAGGTATAAATAGCGAGTATAGGCCCCGAGACGAGGCATCCAATTCGTTATCAAGGCGACAAGATGTAGAATAGAGGGACATCCACCAGAGGGGAGCTGAGGGTCGAGTTCTAGGCTAGGGATTAGAGGCTCTTGTAGTTCCTAGAGGTGATTAGAGGCCTTGCATGGCTTTTTAATTACTTAGCTCCAGAGGTCTAATCAGGTCATTGTGGGAGGTATGATCACGGTTGTATACTTTGATATGATTATTAATGAAGTATTGATGTTGCTCTAATTATCATGTTCTTGGTCTAATTATGCATGTTCTTGCTCTAATTAGCTTTAGTTCTAGATGCATGTTAATTTGATTATGTTCTTAAAGGTCATGTTCTTCTAGCTATCTTGGTCTTTGATCTTACTTACTAGTAATATGGTTGCGTAGCTAGTTCTTGTGATCATGGTGATTAGAAGTCTAGTTATGTTTATTATGTTATTAGACTATGTGTAAGTGTATGTCTTATGAGAGCTTCTCGTCGATTAATTGGTTCTAGTGACATTAGGGCTGGAGAAAGGTTAAGCTTGATTGAGGAGGTTTGGTTAATGACCTTGGTTTAATTATGCTATGAGAAGCAGGCTTTATCATGCTTATATCTACCCTAAGCTGCTAGTTATCTCGAGTGCTCTAATCTCTTGGTTGTTTCTATCATGTTTGTTTTGGATCTAATTAGGGTTTGATTAGACACTGTTTAGTTCCTCCTATTTGGTGTTCTAATTATGTTTTAATTGTTTATTTTCTAACTCTGACGTAGTTTAGACATAGATTAGGGGTAGATTAGATGTAGTTTAGATATCGTCTAATTGCTTAGTTTACCTTAAGCTCTTGTTAGTTAGTTCTCAATTAGTTCATTTCCTGGATTGACAAAACCCATGATACTCATCCTGGGGAAAAGCTACACACGATACTGCCGCTTGCAGTATAAGGTTTGTTGTGCTTAAGTGCTGTCAACAAAGTACTCCTTCCTCCATGGGAATGAGGACACACCGGTGATCATCAGCGACAAGCTGACAGAGGGTGAGAGCCGGCGATTGCTTTCAGTACTGGTGAAGTATAGATCTGTGCTTGGATACTCTCTTCAAGATCTGAAAGGAATCAGTCCCAACCTATGCACTCATCGTATTCCTATGGAGGCTGATCACAAGCCAACTAGGGAGCCACAGCGTCGACTTAACAATGCAATGAGAGAGGTAGTCAAGAAGGAAATACTAAAACTACTTCACGCGGGAATCATATACCCCGTGAGTGACAGCGAATGGGTCAGTCCAATACAAGTTGTACCTAAGAAAGGAGGGATGGCAGTTGTTAAAAATTAGAACAATAAGCTCATATACCACAGAGAACTGTCACCGGTTGGCGGATGTGCATCGACTACAGAAAGCTTAATGCCGCCACCAGGAAGGATCACTTTCCTCTTCCTTTCATTGATGAAATGTTGGAAAGACTGGCAAAACACTCCTTCTTCTGCTACCTCGACGGCTACTCTAGATACCACCAGATTTTGATTCACCCGGAGGACCAGAGTAAGACGACTTTCACATGCCCATACGGAACTTTTGCATACAGTTGAATGTCGTTTGGGCTATGTAATGCTCCAGCATCATTCCAGCAGTGTATGATGGCAATATTCTCTGATTTCATCGAAGATATCATGGAAGTATTTATGTACAACTTCTCAGTATATGGCAAGAGCTTCGATGGATGCCTAGAGAATCTTGAAAAAGTTCTCAAAAAGTGCCAAGAATTCGACCTTGTCCTGAACTGGGAAAAGTGCCACTTCTTGGTCAGAGAAGGAATCGTTCTGGGACACAGAATCTCTGAAGGAGGCATAGAGGTAGATCGTGCAAAGATCGAGGCCATCGAACAACTACCTCCACCCACCAACATAAAGGCCATCCGAAGCTTTTTAGGCCATGCAGGGTTCTATAGGAGATTTATCAAAAATTTCTCCCATATAGCCAGACCTTTGACCAATTTGTTGGCTAAGGATGTTTCCTTTGTGTTCGACGAAGAATGTCTCGAAGCTTTTCACACGCTCAAGAAAGCACTGGTCTCAGCCCCAATCATTCAGCCACCCGACTGGACCTTACCTTTTGAAATTATGTGTGATGCAAGCGACTTCGCTGTTGGTGCAGTATTGGGTTAGAGCAAGGATAAAAAGCATCATGCTATCTCCTATGCAAGCAAAACGCTCACTGGCCAACAACTGAATTGCTTAACCACCGAGAAAGAATTACTAGCAGTGGTTTTTGCAATTGACAAGTTTCGGTCATACTTGGTAGGATCGAAAATCATCATCTATACAAATCATGCAGCTCTCAAATACCTTCTAACCAAGAAAGATACAAAACCATGATTGATCCGGTGGGTGCTGCTACTACAAGAATTTGATATTGAAATCAGAGATAAAAACGGAGTAGAGAATTCAGTTGCAAATCACCTCTCACGTATGAAATTTGAAGAAACATCGCCCTTGCCAATGGATGACTATATGAGAGATGATCAGCTCTTAAAGGTGACTACAGCCCAACCTTGGTATGCCAATCTAGTGAATTACATTGTTGCCGGCTATGTCTATGAAGGAGCAGACAAGAGGTTGCCAATCCTACGTCGTTGCATTCCAGCTTGTGAAGCACCGCAAGTCCTTAATAGATGCCATGCATCCTCCTATGGAAGACACTATGGGGCTTATCGGACTCATACAAAAATCTAGCAGAGTGGGTTCTACTGGCCCACTATGTACGAAGATGCAAAAGGGTTCGTGCGGCGGTGTCTAAGGTGCTGGCGTCAAGGGAACATAAATCCAAGAGATGCTATGCCACTCACAAGCAACCTTCAACTCGATATATTCGACGTGTGGGGCATAGATTTCATGGGACCTTTTCCCAAGAATGGAGACAAGGAGTACATCCTGGTCGCAGTCGACTATGTATCAAAATGGGTAGAGGCAATGCCGTGTCCTGTAGTGGACTCGAAACACTCCATCAAGATATTCTGGGAAACAATCTTTCCTCGTTTTGGAGTGTCGCAGGTCATAATCAGTGATGGAGGCAGACATTTCATTGACAAGCACTTAAGGAAGTGTCTCGCTGAACTCGGTGTGGACCACCGTGTCGCCACCCTTACCATCCGCAGATAAGTGGCCAAGCTGAGACATCAAATAAACAAATTAAGAACATATTGCAAAAGATGATCAAAGCTATGGGAAAAGAATGGGTATCCAAGCTACCCGATGCTCTCTGGGCATATATACCATACTGCATACAAGACTCCCATTGGCATGACACCATACCAACCGGTGTACGACAAGACTTGTCATCTTCCAGTGGAACTAGAATTCAAATCTCACTGGGCGGTGAAGAGGTGGAACATAGATCTCCAGTCGGCAGGCGTAAGAAGGCAAATACAACTGGCTGAGCTAGAGGAATGGAGGGAGACGGCATACCACAGTGCCAAGCTATACAAGGAGCGCATCGAAAGATGGCACGATAAGCGTATCAAGATCAAAATATTCAAACCGGGAGATAAGATATTACCCTTTAACTCTCGCGTTCGTTTATTTGGTCATGCTAAGCTTAGAAGTAAGTGGAAAGGACCGTTCACGGTCCTTGAAGCCGCCGATCATGGCGCCGTCACCGTCTAGGACGATGACGGAAGGGTTTTCAAGGCGAATGGGCAACGCCTTAAAATCTTTCTTGAGCCCGAAATGCCTCAGCACGAAGAAGTGGACGTCTTCGAGCTGTATGAGGTAGTCTGATCACTCATCCATGGTCGAGCTCAGACCATAGCAGAATCCATGTACACTACCACTTTCCCCCTTAATATATTATATCTAATCTCACATTTTGCTGAAAATCTCAATAGAACGGACGTTTCACCTAAGATCAAAGGGTCTAGCACACCAAGTAAGGGTAACCCCAACTTCTGGCACATCCAACCAGAGTTGGCGTGGCCAGCCGACATTCGGGTTTGGTCACCCAACCACTTGGTGTAGTCAGGGGAACTGGGTGGGGTCGCCCGACCCAAGCCCTCGTCAGCCAACCCTAGGTCAGGTCACCCAACCATGCCACAGCCGCCTGATGTAGCGAAAATGGCCTCATGCCATATTTCACAAAGTGTTTTGGTGATTTGATGACAACTCAAACCACTAGGACTAAAAAGGTTGCCAAGCTTGTGATTATAGGGTTTTAGGTTCCAAGGGTGAAGTATAAAGAGAAGAAACAATACAAATTCTGTACAAATATGATAATCAAGAGAGATGGATTCTTCCATAACTTTGTAGAGCTCTTAACAAGCTTTCCAAAAAGTCCAAGATCATCAAAATCGGAGTTTGGAGTGAAAAGTTATGCCCAAAATACAAACACCCAGTCTGCTGAAATATATAGAGCAGACAATCCGGTCTTCACAGGATACAAGCTGAAGAAAACATCAAATTCTGTATTAATCTGCAAATCCAATCAAATGGGAATTCATACAACATTGTAGAACTCCTCACAAGCTTTCCAAAAAGTCCAAGATCATCGAAATCGGAGTTCGGAACAAAGAGTTATGACCAAAATACGAAAGTGTCTTTGCCTAGCCAAAAATGGTCCAGTTGATTCATTTTCTTGAGAAAGGATTGTCCGAACCCCACTTCGGACAAACCTTAGGACAAAGTAACCTGAAGCTTCAAACTTGAGAAAATTCAGTAGAACAATGGACCGGACAATCCTATGTATGAAGACCGGACAAATGGAAGGACAATAAACCCGAAGGTATGAACTTGGGAAAAAACAGCCAAAACAATAGACAGTATTGTCCGAAGTCCAACATGGTACAAATCTAAGGACAAAGAAACCTGAGGCTATGTTTTTCAGAGTGTGCAAGTGAATACATGGACAGTATTGTCCGAAGTCCAACATGGTACAAATCGAAGGACAAAGAAACCTGAGGCTATGTTTTCAGAGTGTGCAAGTGAATACATGGACAGTATTGTCCGAAGTCTAACATGGTACAAACCTAAGGACAAAGTTACCTACACTATAACGGCTAGTTTTGTGACTGTTGGAAAAGTGAATGGACCGGATTGTCTGAACCCCCCTACTTCGGACAAATCTAAGGACAATCCGAAGTACACTGCGTCACCATCACTTTAGCCAGCGGCTAATTTGAGTTTGGGGGCTATGTAAGCCACCCCACCCGGCCATTTGAAGGGTGTTGGAGCCATTGAAGACTAGAGCAAGTGTAGAGGTGTATTCCAAGCATATCCATCACTCCAACCACCATATGAGAACTTAGAGCATCATCCAAGCTAGGTTAGAGCTTAGAAAAAGTGAGATTGCGAGCTCTTCTTGAGTGTAGCTCCTGCGTGAGCTATTGGAGAAGCCTTGGCTGCCGTCAAGCCACATTGTATTCGTTGCTAGACCCTCCTTGTTGGTGTGGAGCAGCGGCGACACTTTGTGCGGGGACGAGGAGACCCTACAAACTCCGTAGTGAAGCATCCAGCGCCTTGTTACCGGGAGAGACGGTGGCGGTGGCTAAGCCTTAGTGGCTTGGTGGCACTTAGCCTTTACTTGCCGTGAGCGATTTGGTGGCGAGCGCAAGACGTGACCGGAAGAGTCTTGGTGCCCGGCTCGGATTTTGCCTTCGGTGGCGAGCCCGTGGACGTAGCCCTTTGTGGTGAACCACATTAAATCTTCGTGTCTCCTCGGGAGTTTGCATCCCCTTGCCCTTACCTCTTTACTTACTGCATTTACATTTCCACATGTTCTTGCTTGTGTGCCTTTAGCTTTCCTAGTTAGTTTGATTAGGTTTGGCTCTAGGTTGCAAGTCTTTTGGATAAGTTAGAGGGTGCATAGATAAACCGTAGACTTAACTAGCATGTGTAGGACGCGATAGGTTTATTCTATGCACTAGAAAGCCCTAGGTTTTAGAAGAGCGATTAGGGACCCAATTCACCCCTCCCCCTCTTGGGTTGGATACCCCGGCAAATTCCTTACACCCGACTTCTCAAAATTTGATTTTCAAGTTTTAGAGCACTTTTCCCAACTCTTTCGGCTCTATTGAGTGGATTAGATCGGGATTCCGACATTTTAAGGTGGGGGAGGGTCATCTTCTTCCTCACATCAACACTCCCATCTCATCTCATCTAGAACTCAGCCATAGCACAACCTTCTCCACGCAACAATGGCAAGGCCATCCTCTCCCTTACCTCATACACTCCTACGTTCGAGGACTCACCACGACCTCTCCAATCCATCCCGAGGGAGGAGAGCCCGAAAAGACTTGCTAGGAAGTTGCCCTGGCTGATGGGGATTGATCCCAGGGTCGGCCGACCAGCGACCATGGATACCGGTCGCCCGACCATGGGTGACAGCCCCCGTGGCCGGCCGACCACCCAGGAAGGTCGCCCGGACTCCCCTCGGTGCTCCTACAGTGTGGACAGGCCCCCTCGCGTTCTATCCCCTATGAGGGCCACCACCAAGAAGGTGGCGCGCCCATCTCCTCGTCCTACCATGGGGGCCATCGCCCCGGTGAAGTGCATCAAGAGCCTCTTCAAGGAGGAGGCTACTGGTCCATCTAGGGAACCGGTCTTCCCTAGCCACTCCACCCATACCCTCCGTGGGATGAAGACTCCCACGGGTGAGTATGCAAAGGTGTTTGTGCCAAGGCTAGCGATCACGAACGCATCCATAGATGAATCCATCGACTCCACTCCACCACGGAGGACGGTGAACGCTGTCCCACCCCCCATAAGAGGGCCGCCGGGAAAATTTGAAGACTCGTCCAATGAGGAGGACACGGTGGCCGCTCTTAGGGCGGAAAATATAGTGCTCAGGGCTAAGTTGCAGAATTTAGAGGAGCGCTGCGCGGAAGGCGAGCTTTGGCGGATGGACGTTAATGATAAATTCGGTGTCCTTACGAAAGGAATGTCCGCCAAGGTTCGCTGCCTTGTAGAAGCAATGGGGCGTCCTGATCTTTATGATCCACCTCAGCCATAGACGCCTCTACTTCTAGTTATCTTAGGTGCTCTTAGTTTTATGTTTTAATTCTAGAGTTTAATTTGTTTTGCTTTGTTTAAATTCCTTTTGTAACAAGCGCCTCCAATTTTGATAAATTCAATAAAGGTAGGATAGTTTCCCTTTTCAATAATGAGTTTGGGTAGAATGGGCAAGGCCATTCGACCCCCTGTCACTAACCCTGTAGAAAACAGAAGCAAAACACGATGAACAGGGTACAAACACGCTACTCAGAAAAATTCAAGGGAAACAGGCGAGACCGCAGGGTCGGCCAACCTCCACCAGGGTCGCCCGACCATGTGGTTCTCACAAAAATTTGTTACACCACACCATCACGTCTCCCCAAGGCTCTCCCGTCAGAAATGAACCAGCGCACGGGTCAAACACCAAAGTGGAGTGGCCACCTGACCTCCCCTAGGGTCGGCCGACAATGGCTCTGGGCTGGCTGGCCCACTCCCATCTCAAACCCACATTTTGGAGCACAGGTTTGCACATTTCACCCCGTATGCCTCCTAATTTTTTGCGCTTTTCACGTGAAACCTTGCTAAATTATGCTCAACATGCTCATAATGTCACATGTCACTTGTGCTTGCACCATTTTATTCCTTATGCTAGAATAATCTTGCCTTTCGATACTATCATGAATAGGGAACCACTTGATGTTTAGTTTGTTGATTCATGAGAGATGAGATAATTGGAGATAACTAAAGGAACCTCCCACAAGAGCGGCAACGTATCCTATGGAAACTCCGCTTCTTGTGCAAACTGTGCAAACTCCGATCTATAGCGTCCTTGTAGATCGTATGGCTAGAGAAGGAGGTGGGACCATTTTACAAAAAAACACCAACCAGTAGACCACTAACAGTGTGATTTTGCAAATTAGTCCACCCACGCCGCGCCCTCTGCATTGGAGGCCGCAACCCACGCCGCACCCTCCACCCCGGTGGCCGGCTCCCACGCTGCGCCCTCCGCTATGGTGGCCAAATCCAATGAGCAAGCTTCAGCGGTTCGTGGCCCCATCCCGCCGCCGTGGTGGCCGCTTGGTGTGTGTGCGCGCCTCCTGGTGATCTGCACCTGGATGCCGGCTGGCTCTGCTGCTGCTACCTAATGAAAGTGATGCCTGCTTAGTTGCAGGAAATTGATTTTGTCTAATTTTGTACAGTGTAGGATTTGTGTTCAGGAGGCTAGCATCAATGGCCTGCATGACTGACGTTCGGTTGCACCAAGGCAGCCATGGCGTTGGCAGATGGCTCAATCCCTGGTATGGAGAGGCCGGCGACTATAGCAGGAATCATTGAATCGAATTTATCATTTGTGTCAGCCATGGCGAGGAACAAACTGAGCGGAGGGAAAGACGATCTAGTTTTTTAGTGTGGAAGGTGAAACGACGAGACCTGATGGTGACCTGCGACACGAGGCTGTGGGCATCTATCCGCAAAAGCTATTCTTGTGCGGGCGTCAAACTGCAAAACTGGAGCAATTTGTTTGCTAGCCGCCGGATGTGGATCCAACCGTGTAAACAGGAGTTTGCACGGTTTGCACAGGGAACATGGTTTCCACAGGATACGTTGCCCACATGAGCTAAGAGTTTTATTTGCAAAATAAAAGAGGCTCCACCTTGGATGAACTCAAGTTCCTATCCCATCCCACCAGTGCCACATATGAAAAGTGAACTTGTACTCTCATGCTTCCTTGATTGTTGTGAGTCTTATCAAATTTAGTGCCATTAAAAGGATTTAAATCAATTTAAAATTTTGGCCTTCACATGCACGTTCCATGAAATAAAGTCTCACAAGAAGGTGTGCAAAGAAATGGCAATGATCCCATCCAAGTTCTGTTTGAAAGAAAGAGAGGCATGGAAGTTCGAAAAAAAAGAGAGAAGAAAGAGAGAAAAGTGTGAAAAAAGAAGAAAAAAATGATGAGAATGAGAAAAAGAGAAGGACTCCATGCCCTCTACTCAAACATGGGATTCAAAACAAGCACCTACAAGAGACAACCCTCCGCACTGCACTTGCACTCGGCCAAATCTCACTTGATTAAGAATTCTTTTTTGACACTTGATTTGATTCGACAACATAAGCATGATAGGATAGCATCATTCTCCAAACCACCTCAACTCCACAAAAATCCTCGGTAGTTTAGGATGTAAGAAATACAAGATTCTTGCAAGGACACTTTGTCCTCTGAGTGACTGAGAGTTGGTCTTGAGATCAGAAAAGTTGGTATGCCTTGTTTTGAAAAAAAAATCTTGAAAACCTCTTCGCTCATGTGATATGGGAACCAGAAGTATTCTTGTTCCATGTTTCAACATTCCAAAACTTAAAGTGTAGACACCGTTGAAATCCTAGACAAGATGAAATAGTTAGGAATAATTTTGTGCTTGCTATGGTGGTTGTTGATGTTATGCCCTTTCACTTGCGCTTTACTCTCTTCTTTACTCGAGGACGAGCAAAGGTTTAAGTGTGTGTGGGGGGGAGGGGGTGTTGGCGGTCGATAAAATCCATTTCAACCACCAATATGTCATGTTTTAGAGTATACTTTACCAAGATTTCACTTATTCCTAACTAGTTCCACGAGTTGTGCATGAAAGTTGTATGCAGGAGCTTCTCATATTCAAAACAATGGAGAAATGAACATAATGGAGACAATTGTTGGCGGTCGTTATTTCACGGTTTGGACCGCCAATTACTCGGTGAATAAATGGGGTATACATAAAGTTCTGCGCATTATCTACCTAACACTAATGAATTCCACGAGTTTTGGTGGTTTTCGATGTATCACAGGGAGATGCTCATATTCCATACAAAAGTATACCACATGGAGCAAGAGAGAATTCACGCACAAAGGGCTTGAGAATGATTTGAAAATAAAATCACTATGAAGTATCTCAAATGCCTTCATGGACCAAACCATTGCAAAGATCCCATCAAAATAATCAAAATGGAGTTTTGGTTCACTCAATTTGGAGTCCGGATGCAAAAGTTATGACCGTCGCAAAAATTGACAACGCTGAGAAGATGGACCATGGCCGCCCGGCCACCTTACATGGCTGCCCGGCCACCACCCTTGGCCGCCCGGTGATCACTTGGCTTCCCAACCACGCCACATGGTTCCCTCGACGCAAAGAAACACAAAAGGAGATGAATCTGACCGTACAATCAAGTATCCGATGAAACCAAGGGTTGGAAGGCCATCACATGAGGATTGCAATCCAAGGGAGATAGCATGCAGCCAATCCGAGAGAAACACGTGGCTGCCCGGCCATTGACCATGGCCGGCCGACCACTAATTTTTACCGTTTTGCACGTGCACCGACTTTGGCAACTGTCACCGACCCTGGGGAAGCATTTCCAATCGTTGGATCACACAAGTTGGTAAAATGGGTGGCCGCCCGACCACATGACTTAACCGTTTTACATGCAAACCGACTTGGGCGACTACTACCGACCTTGGGGAATGAAGATCAGCCGTCGGATGTACAAAGGTGGTTAATCGGGTGGCCGCCCGACCACCCCTCATGGCCGCCCAGCCACCGACTTACCTCCACCACCAACCTTACCACTCCTATAAGTAGAGGGGCACTCCCCCACTCCAAAAGTGTACCTTTCACCATGTAACAATCTCTCCCTCTCTAGGAGGCACCCTCGGGTGGTGCCTCCACTATGAAAATAGTGTTTGGTTAGGAGTTAGAGAAGGGTTTGCTGTATCAGAGTCAGTTGGAATATTCGGTAATGTATCCTGTGCTTTCTTTCTTACTTTTTGACTATTGACAAGTGCAAGTACTTTACTTACTTACTACATGCACTTATCTTCTGCTCTAGTTAGTTACTCGCTTGGTATGTATGCAGCTATTAAGCACCTTTTTCCTTTTGGGCATACCAAGTTTGAGGCCTGAGTTGTGTGTTGGCGTCTCTTAGCCTTTACAGGTTTTACTCCACAAGCGCACGGAGACCGCTGTGGCCTTTCACTCAGAGTATTCCGAGTATCGTAAATTTCCACAGGGAAGCGGTAGGCTCAAGAGTGCAATTGAATAAACTCAAATCGAATAAACAGTAAACTTGGATAAATTATACCAACTAGTAGTTGAATAGGGGCAAACGTGATAAAGATAGGTGTATGGTGGAGGAGGATATCTCTAACCTATCTGTAGAAAGGTATAGCTGCCTAGGAGGACAACGAGTGAGATAAAGTCACCAAACTCTATTCTAATCGGCTGCAAAGATTATCCGTGACTAACTAAGCTATTCAAATAAACAAGCCAGGGTCTTGCATCGAGCAAAATTCCAGAGTCTCGAGGGTACCAGAGGATAGATAGTAGGTCCCGAAAGAGAGTCTGGCTAACACCTACGGCCCTCCCAAACGACGGGCTTGGACTACACAGGCACACCACATGCTGTCACCGAGTGGGGCTACCAAGCAAAGCTGCGTGGCGAGGATGGCAAGCTATAAACGTGTTCAAGCGACGATAGATCTTCCTGGATTAGAGGAGTGGATCTAGCCAGAGCCTAGTGTCTAAGTCTAGGGTTGTGTTATAGCACCCGCAAGAATAACAAGACTTGAATAACTAAGTGAAACACAATCTAAGCCTAGCAAGCATGCAAAATAAAGGTACACCACACTTGCAGGAGATAGAAATAAAGTAAAATAGAACAGAACTATATTGAAGATAATCTGAATTCAAAAGATACAAGAGTTTTACCATAGAGTCGAAGATAACTCTAGAGACTCCGAGGCAAAGCTCGACTCAACTCTAACTCCCAGGACTATCCTAACTAATACGAAGGAATGAAGCACTCTAAGATAGAACTCTCTCAACTCAACTCCACACCTTACAAATGAGCTCTCGGGGCCTATTTATAGCTTGTACAAGTGAGGGAGGCATTTGTAGGCAGAGGAGGTCAGTTGGGTGCAAAGGTCGGTGGCCGGCCGACCATAGGGAGTGGTCAGGCGGCCACCCGATTTGCCGACCTTGACCATCTGACGGTAGATCTCCGCTCTTGAAGTCGGTTAGAAGCTTCCTGAGTCGGTTGGCATGCAAAATGGTAAAATCAAGTGGTCGGCCAACCACTTGATTTACCGACTTTGTGCATCCGACGGTTGAGGAGGCCTCCCCATGTTGGTTGGCAGTTGGAATGGCGGTTGCACGTGGAAAATGCCGCCGAGGGGTGGTCGGCCGGGTAACACCCTAATTTTATTTTCAGTATTTTATAATAAATTTAATACGGCTTATTTAATTTTCTAGGATTTTATATGCTTAGCCATGCATTTAACGTTTTATTTTATCTACGATAATTAAAATAAATGATAGGTCAACTTTTGTTGTACAATCATGCAGGTGCATTGTTTTATTTCTTGTATGGACCAAGGTTTGGAGTTCAAATTTATTTGAATTTTGGTTGTGTTTAGCCTTGGTTTCAACATGAAAAAAAGAAAAAAAAAAGAGGCCGGCAGAACCACTGCTGGCCCAGCCGGCCCCTTCCCCCTTCGGCCCGCCCACACTCTCTCTTGGGCTGGCCCAGTAGCTCTCCACGGCCGCCCTCCCTCTCTGCCGCGTGGGCCTCGTCGCCCTGAGTCCCTGCCACGCGGGCCCCTGCTATCAACTTCTTCCCCTTCCTCACTTTTCTTCCTTCTCTCGCTGCAAGCCACCGCCCTGCTCCTCCCTCTGCACCGTGGCCCGCGCCCCCCTCGGCCGCCTCTCGCCCTCTGCGGCTGGGCCCTCCAGCACCCGCCTGCTCCGCGCCCCGGGCCCTCTAGCCGGTCCCCACACCGACGCGCCGCAACTCGAAGTCGAACTCGAGTAGAACTCGAGGGACCTAGCCCTGCGCTGCTCTATAAAGAGGATTCCCTCGCCCGCCACTGCGATCTTTGGCTCCCTCACCTCACGCTCGAACCCTAGCTCCCTCTGCGCCGGCGAATTTCGCCGCCGACGCTTGCCAATACCGCCGCGTTAATTCCCCGCAGGCGAGCCCTTTCCGCTCCTCTCACCACCGGTATCATCGTCGCAGGAGTATACCGAGCCCATTCCGCCAGTTCTTGGACGCTAAGGCCTGCCCCTCGATGCCCTCCACATGCACCCACCGCCGCCGTCCGCCTCCTCTCGCCGCCCGGCTTCTCCGTTGAGCCACCGCCACCTCCAAGCCCCTGGTAATGCTCGCCGCACCGCCCTCTTCCTTATGGGCTAGACCTAGTCGTCGCTAACTCCTTGGAGAGCCCGGAACGCCGTGCTCCGGTGACGTGCCGCCGCGCTCAGGCCGGCCTCCGCCGCCCCTGTTGACCCTTGCCGGCGAGCCCCTTTCCCCCGTTATTTCCCTGCCGTCCGATCCCGATCCAAGGGCCCAGATCTACCAATGAACAGGTCAAACTCCGGTCAAGAGTCGGTCAGCCGCTGTAGATTTGCTAAAGAGTCCCTGTCCTTTCCTCTAATTAACACGCAGTACAAATCCATAGTGAGTAGGCCCTGTTTTTAACTTTTTAGACCTCGGTTTTCGAAATATAATTGCAGATAGGTCCTATCATCTTTAAAAGGTCATATCTTTCACGTTTTAAGTCCGTTTTCGGCGATTCTCGCGCCCACGCAATCGTATAAATAAGTAGAATAATTTTAAATACGTTTTATGTTCTGTTTTTATGTCATGATGTACTGTTTCTTACTCTTTTGCATTTATTTGCTTGCATGTGTGATCCTGTGTATGCTTGTTGGTGCCGTATGTCATGCGTAGACGTTGATCCGCCTGTTGAGTTCGAAGAGCAACCTCCAGGAGCCTCTGAGCAGCACAAGGAATAAATTTTGAGGAAGGCAAGTATAACATAAACAACACTTAACAATCTTTTTATTTACTGCATGTGCATTTTAATTTGAATGCCTGTAAGGTTTACCTAGCTACTTTTATCCTTATATGTCTACCTTTTGGGATGCATATGGTCAAGTTGTGCTAGGTGCTGCGCAAACTTATATCCTTTGTTAATTTAATTTTGTTTAATACACCTATGCAATTAATTGTTGGGCTTGACCCTGATCAGTTCATATCCATTTTAATATGGCTTTTTAGCAATATGGTTTAGGGAGCTTGAGCAATGTGCTCGTGTGCTTTTGCTGGTTCTCTCCCTAAGGACCGAATCACAAAGCGACTACCTGGGACAACAGTGCTATCACAAGGCTGGAATGAGACAGACTTAGCTGATTAATTAGGTTATTTTGGTTTGGGAGTAACTTACCTGCGGGGCAAGAGGGAAGGTGAGATTATGTGGCACTCACGCTACTTGGGTTGAGTGTGCTTTATGTTATATGTATGTGCTTCTCCCCTTAAGGCTTGCCCCACGGTTGCGGAACCTGAAACCTTAGCGGTTACACCTTACCAACGTGATCTTTGTAAATGCTTCGTAGTGCGCTTGCTAGTCATCTCATCTCCGGTAATGTGATGAACTCCTAGCGTAGCTCACGACTTGTGGGTAAAGATGTACAACCTCTCGAGAGTGTAAAACTAACATGTTAGCCGTGCTCATAGTTATGAGCGACCCAGACCCTTCCCAGTGATTAGAAGGACCCTTGGCTGAGGTTTCTTAGTTTTGGTTATGGTTATGATAATGTTTATATCTGTTTAATCTTATTTAATTCTTATGCAATATCTTTTGGGCTAATGGTTTTGTTACTAATTCATAGTAATTAGGCATTAATAAAAAGTTTAAATTAAAAGCTAATACAGTTGTCAGCTAACCATAGAGCCTCATGGTTTATGTTATATTTGTTGGGTATTCTGTACTCACGCTTGTTTCTTTATATTTATTTCTTGTTGGAGGGAAAATCCAACCGCTGCTCAGATAATGGAGGTAATGAATACTATGTGCAAGACTACGACGAGTTTTAGGCGTTTCGTTCTCCAGTTGACGTCCCTATGGCGCCCCTTATATTTATGTTTTATGCTTCCGCTATGCTACGTTATACTCTGAGTTAAACACTTGTGTCACAGTATAATAATGATATATTTAATGTTATGCACGTTTTTATCTTTGGCATGTGTTGTGGTATTCTGTAATTTGTCATGTATATGCGAGACGTTTCCTAGCGCATATATATGTTGCACGGTTTTGTTCGTTGAAACCGGGAGTGACAAATTTTGGTATCAGAGCCGTGTCAACTGTAGGACGAAAGCCTAGCTAGAACTGGTCGTGTTTAAGGATTTTACTTTCCTTGTTCTTATTTGCTGATTTTTAAATGATTTGCCTTTGTTTTATCTTTTAACTGATTAATTGCCTACATTATGTTCAAAATTTTTTTATTTATTCCTTCTGTCATATAGAACTTAACTCAAGTATATCTATTGTTTCTATAGATGTCATCATTAGGGTGTCTTTATATGAGAATTAGATTAACCTTATAGTGTCTCGTTAGCACGCTTTGTTTTGGTGTATGAATGCTTGTCATGGTGAACTATGCTTGATTTGGTTCTTTGCTTGATGGATAGTCTAGTTGTGTTATATGTCCACGGTATAAACAACTATAAAGATTAAATTAATTAATAAAGATTAGATCGTTAGGGGTTATAAATAGCCATCTACTCTTTTCTCTTTACTTTATCGGTCACCGTTGTTTATCACCCTGGATATGTGCAACAATTGTTTACTGATGTTGTCTCAACTGCTGCAAACAGATGGTAAACACCAGGAACAGAGGCAATGGACCGGAGGATCACAATCAGGTCAATGGCAATCCACCGCAGAACCCACCGCCACTGTCAGCAGAACAGTCCTTTCAACTTCAGATGCAGATGATGGCTATTCTCAACAATGCGGTACAGACTATATAAACTGTTCAAGCCAACCAACAGCCGCAACAGAGGGACAGGCGTGGAGACTTCACGAAGGGGCACCCGCCAACTTTTTCTCATTCTGCTGATCCACTTCAGGCAGATGATTGGCTCCGTGCAGTGGAGCGACAGCTTGACATTGCACAGTGCAATGATCAAGAAAGGGTCCTGTATGCAGCAGGACAGCTTCGAGGTGCTGCTCTAGACTGGTGGGAATCGTACAGACCACAGGACAGGGAGTGCTTCACTTAGGCTCAGTTCCGTGAGAGGTTCAGGAGTCACCATGTGCCGGCGGGCATAATGAAGAAGAAGAAGGAGTTCCTCTCTCTGAAACAGGGAAACATGTCAGTCACAGAGTACCGTGACAAGTTTCTGCAGCTTGCTCGCTATGCTCCCACAGAAGTTGCAGAAAACAATGACAAGCAGGAGCACTTCCTGGAGGGTCTTAATGACAATCTTCAGTTGCAGCTGATGAATAATCACTTCAATAACTTCAATCACCTGGTGGACCGTACCTTGCTTACAGAGCAGAAGCGCAGAGAAATCGGGGACAAGAAAAGAAAGCTCAACCCTGCTTCCTCCAATAGCAACACCCGCCCCCGCTACCCATAGCAGTACCAGCAGCAGGGTTACCCGCAGCGTCAGCAGCCGCAGCAGCAGCAGCGGCAGCAGCCCCAGCAGCGGCAGCAGCAGCAGCAGCAGTACCAGCAGCAAACAGGTCAAGGTCAGCGCTATCAGAATCTGAACCAACGCCCTACCTACCGAGCTATGCCACAGGGGCAGTCTAACCCACCTGCCCCATATCAGGCTACTGTTCCAGTTGTTAGAAACTGCTACAAGTATGGCGACAGTGGGCACCTCGCCAACAACTGCCTCAGAAGGGGCAACAGCAGCAGCAGGGTGCTAGGCAGAACGCCCCACAACAGCAGCAGCAGGGGCGCCCCAACCAGCAGAATAGGGCCACTTTAGGGCAAGGTGAACCATGTGATGGCCGAAACTGCAGCAGAAGCCCCAAACGTTGTGCTTGGTACGTTTACAGTCAACTCTAATCCTGTTACAATACTTTTTGATACTGGTGCTACGCATTCTTTTATTACAAGATAATATGCTGAGAAACACAACACACATAAGTTCCATAAAAAGACCCATGATAATATCATCTCCAGGGGGAAAGATAAATGCTAGTTCTAATTGTTCTATGGTTGATATTATTATAAGGGGAAAGAAATTCCGCACTGGGTTGCTAGTTATTGATTCTATGGATATTGATATCATCTTGGGCATAGACACTCTGGAGAAGTGGGGTGTCAAAATTGATTGTGCTCAATGGACAGTTCACCTAGCAGCCTCAGATGGCCAGGAGGTGGGAATCAGCGCATCAAGCCCTTCAGGGTATTTGCATCAGATGGAGGTTAGACCTACCGATGGTATTCGGATAGTGTGTGTTTATCCAGACGTCTTCCCTAATGAATTGCCAAGTATGCCGCCTGACAGAGATATTGAGTTTTTAATAGAACTTTTACCTGGCACTGCACCCATAGCAATGAGGCAATATAGAATGGCACCTATAGAGCATGAGGAGGTTAAAAAGAATATAGATAAATTGCTAGCTAAAGGATATATTCGCCTTAGTTCCTCTCCTTGGGCTTTTCCAGTCTTGCTTGTTGAGAAAAATGATACTGATGTGAAAAGGATGTGTGTGGATTACCGGGCTCTAAATAAAAGAATGTGTGTGGGTCACTATCAAAAACAAGTACCCGCTTCCCCGCATTGATGACTTGTTTGATCAGCTTCAGGGTGCTCGTGTTTTCTCTAAAATTGACTTGATATCTGGTTATCATCAGTTAAAAATTCGTCCCTCAGATATTTCTAAGACTGCCTTCACCACTAAGTACGGCTTGTATGAGTATACAGCAATGTCTTTTGGCCTGACCAATGCTCCTGTCTACTTTATGCAATTGATGAATTCAGTATTCATAGATTATTTGGACAAGTTTGTGGTGGTTTTCATTGACGACATTTTGATTTATTCCAAGACTGAAGCAGAATATGAGGAGCATTTAAGGTTAGTTCTTCAGAGATTGAGGGAACACAAGCTGTACGCCAAGTTCAGCAAATGTGAATTTTGGATTGATGAAGTGTGTTTCCTTGGTCACGTCGTCTCCAAAGGAGGAATTGCAGTGGATCCAAGTAAGGTCAGTACTGTCACAAACTGGAAGGTGCCGAAAATACCAAAAGAGGTTCATGGATTTTTGGGTTTAGCTGGTTATTATCGGAGATTTATTGAGAATTTCTCAAAAATTGCAAAGCCCATGACTTCCCTACTGGAGAAGGATGCAGAATTTAGATGGACAAATGCACAGCAAGCTGCGTTTGATGAATTGAAAAAGAGATTGACTACAGCACCTGTGTTGACATTGCCTGACTAGCAGAAGAAATTCATCGTTTATTGTGATGCTTCCAGAGATGGTTTGGGATGTGTTCTGATGCAGGAAGGTAAAGTGATTGCCTATGCTTCACGACAATTGCGCAAGCATGAGGTGAATTATCCGACACATGACCTAGAACTTGCAGTAGTGGTGCACGCACTGAAGATTTGGCGTCACTATTTATTCGGGCAGCGTTGTGAAATTTATACTGATCACAAGAGCCTCAAATATATCTTCACACAGAACGAGCTGAATATGCGGCAGCGAAGATGGTTGGAATTAATTAAGGATTATGATATGAAAATTTATTATCATCCAGGCAAGGCTAATGTGGTGGCAGACGCTCTGAGTAGGAAGAGTTATGCTAATATGGCCTTGGGTTTCATGATGCCGCATGAGTTATGTGAAGAGTTCGAAAGATTGAGCTTGGGTTTCCTACATCACACTACAACCGCAGCATTTGAGGCAGAGCCGACATTAGAACAAGCGATTCGGGAACACCAGAAGGATGATGAGAAATTGCAGGAAATTCGTGAGTTGCTCAAATTAGGCAAGGCGCCTTACTTCAGGAAAGATGAACAGGGAACTTTTTACTTCAGGAAAGATGAACAGGGAACTTTATGGTACAAGGACAGAATATGTGTGCCTAATGTGGACAGCATCAAGAAATTGATTTTGAGTGAAGCTCATGATACAGCTTATTCTATTCATCCCGGCAGTACTAAGATGTACTATGACCTGAAGGAAAGATTTTGGTGGTACGGTATGAAGCGTGCCGTGGCCGAGTATGTAGCTATTTGTGATACCTGTCAGCGTGTGAAGGCTGAACATCAGAGACCAGCAGGTTTACTACAGCCGTTGAAGGTGCCAGAATGGAAGTGGGAAGAAATAACCATGGATTTCATTGTAGGTTTACCTCGTACTCAGAAAGGTTATAATTCAATATGGGTAGTAGTGGATCGTTTAACCAAGGTAGCTCATTTTATACCGGTTAACACTACTTATTCAGGTGCTAAGTTGGCTGAGCCATCTCCAGAATTGTCTGCCTGCACGGCGTGCCTAAGAGAATTATATCTGATCGAGCTTCGCAGTTTACTTCTCGCTTTTGGGAGCAATTGCATGATTCATTGGACACAAAGCTCAGATTCAGTACAGCGTACCATCCTCAAACAGACGGGCAAACAGAAAGAACTAATCAGATACTTGAGGATATGTTGAGAGCTTGTGGCATACACTACGGCACTAGTTGGGACAAGTGTTTGCCGTATGCTGAGTTTTCCTATAATAACAGCTATCAAGCCAGGTTGAAGAAGTCACCGTTTGAAGCACTGTACGGCAAGAGGTGTAGAATGCCGTTGTTCTAGAATCAAACCGGTGAGAAACATGTATTTGGACCTGACATAATACAGAATGCTGAACAGCAATTGCGGATTGTTCTGGAAAATTTGAGAGTTGCACAGTCCAAACGGAGAAGCTACGCTGATGTTCGCAGGAGGGATTTGTCCTTTAAAGTGGATGACCATGTGTACTTGAAGGTGTCACCAATGAGAGGTATTCGCAGATTCAACATGAAAGGAAAGCTAGCGCCAAGATATATTGGACCATTTAAAATATTGGAGAAGAAAGGTGAAGTAGCTTACCGCCTGGAGTTGCCTCCCAGTTTGTCAGGTGTGCATGATGTGTTTCATGTGTCTCAGTTGAAGAAGTGTTTGAGAGTGCCCGAAAAGCAAGCACCACTAGAAGGATTGGAGGTACAGGAGGATCTGACCTACACGGAGCATCCAGTAAAAATTTTAGACACATCAGAAAGAAATACTAGAAACAAAAGGATCAAAATGTGCCGTGTGCAGTGGAGTCATCATATAGAGGCCGAGGCAACATGGGAACGAGAGGATGAGTTAAAAGCGGCATACCCCGCTCTTTTTGCTAACTAGCCTATCTGAATCTCGGGGCGAGATTCTTGTTAAGGGGGTAGGTCGGCCATGTGTTTTTCTCCAATTGGTCGCATGTTGTTCCCCTCGGATCCTTGACATCACCAATCCTTGTCCTAACACATTGTGATCCTTGGATATATTGGATGCTCCTTTGTATGGTTGGATCTTCACCATTTTGTGTTTGTTTGCACATTGGATCGAAGACGTGGCAAGTGAAGTGCTTGAGGGATCATTCCACGTGGTCAGGGGTCCAAAACCCCACTGGTGAGTGGCCGGGCGGCCATGGCCCTGTCACCAATGTTCCCCATCTTTGGTATTTAGTGTATTTTTAACCATTTTTTGTGCATTTTGGTACCTGCATCCAAATATTCATGTACATCTTGTGGAACTCATTAGTAGCAAGGGTTAGTTCATATATTTCACATGTTTAGCTTCATTTGGTGGATAATTGACGGTTGATATCGTGAGATTACGACCGTCAACACCCCCCAAGCTTAGACCTTTGCTCGTCCTTAGCTTAGACTGAAAGTGGATCAGGAGTTGCTACAATATCGAAAGCGAAGGAAAAATCTTATATGCAACTTATTACTTAAACCTTTGCCTTAAGCAGTGGAATAATCAAAGCTCACCTTGCGTCATACCTGTGGTGCATCTTTTTGCTTACCTTGCCTTGGGCAGTTGAGAGACAGAACGACTTTATTGTAGGAGTATTTCTAACTCATTCTTTTTGGATGTCCTTCTCAGGTGTTTTCAAGATTTTCAAAACAAACATAAGCTTCCCCTTGGTACTCTCAATCGCTCAGAAGTGTTTCCTCACCAAAGGCCATGATTTTGGCCAACATTTTCCTAAACTAAGGCTTTTGTGGAGTTTTAGGTGGGGGAGAATGTGGCACACTTAGAATGTTTATTTTGCTAAGTCAAAGATTGGACCAAAGAGTGTACTCTATCGTTTCTTCTGTTTGATCACTGGAGTATGAGTGGTGGGACAAAGTGTCTCCTTCTCTAAATTTGCATCTCTTGTAGCCTTTGATAGGATTGGAGGGGTTATGGAGCCTTTATATAATTTTGCTATGCTTGAACTTGCATGTTTTTCATTTTGCCGTGCTTTTGCACACGTTTCTTTTTCTTTTTGCTTTTTGCCATGCTTTTGCATGCATATATTTTTTTTTCTTTTGGCTCCATACCTTTCCTCCTTGAATGTGAAGGCTTTAGAGAATATTAGAAGTATTTTGAGACTTTTTGGTGAATGCAAAGTTCGGAATGGATCACTTGCATTTATTTCTTTTATACTACAGCTATCAACAGAAGACGATATTTTTACTCAAAGAGACTCAAAACTTGACAAAACTCAAAACATATCTAAGTAGCTCTTTGTGGCAGGTTTAGAATATTTGAATCATATTTGGCTTAGTAGGAATTATGAACCATGGGGAGCTTTATTTTGTTATTTTCAAAGATAAAAACCTGAGACATTCATCCAACTAGAAACATGAAAGAATCATCCCACATTTAAGTCATATCATGATCTCACAACAATTTAGGTTTGTTATCACAAATGGCATGCACAAGATAAAACTTTGGGTTTACTTGTCTTTATTCATCAACATGAGACTAGGCTAAGCATAAGTTGTCATGCAAGAATCAAACCATTCACTTGATAGAGCAACTATTCATCATTTCCAAAACGAAGCTAGCAAGTGAATTTAACATTAAGCATGGGAGTTATTTATTAGGATACACACTTTTTTTAAGTAAAATATAACTACTGGAATTAAAAGATACAACGGGTACTTCTCTCATAGGTGGGCAGAAAAGACGTCTGGTGGGGCAAGGCTATAAATGAGAACAGAGATACACAAAGAGGCGAGATAAAATACATACCTTATGTTTGTCGGATCTTCCCCCCCCCCCCAAAGCTTCAATGAAGCTTAGTCGGGATAGAACCCTTTCCAGCTGTAGTACATAAGGTTCTGCTCTTGCATGCGTTCCACTGTTGCTCTTGTTTCCAAGATCAAGTTGTGGTCGACTCCTTGTTGCTGCTGAATGTCGGTGATGCTGTCCATCATCCCCAAGGTGCGATGCGCTTGGAGATCTAACACCCCGAAGAGGACGGGGAAGTTCCCATCGAGTTCGCCACCAGTGTAACGGGTAGAATGGGATGGACCTGCACCATAACCATAAGAGTACTCACCTCGCTATGATGTGACGGTGTCGGGTTGACGGAGGGCACAATGGAGTTCCACGAGCTGTGCTAGGAGCCCTATGGGTTGGCTTCCTAGGCAGGTGTGCTTGGATGAGCCCATGCAGGTTCGGCTCCTGGCTGCTGTGCATCGTCGTTGGCCTTGCAGATTTGCTCCTCTACTCGGCGTTATTGGGCGCGAGTCATGACTCCGGAGACACTGTTTCTTCTTGGTTCTGGCTCAGGCTCCAGCTGCATGGTTAATGTTCTCACAGAGTATAATTGGAACTGCGGTGCTGGGAGTGGCAGCTTAAAGTCGCAGCCTCTAAATGTCATGATGTATTTCCCATTTGTGTCCTTCTTCAAAAAGTGTGCATGGATGAAGTATGACTCTTTGACTACTCATGTGGGGTCATTTGGCATGAAGGAGACGGTGGCATTTGCTAACACTCCCAACCCATTAGCGATCCTTGTCACAAATGACGTGATCAAGATGATATGACTACTCTGAGCTAGTCCTTGCCAGTGGCGGACTATGCTAAGTGTAGGAGCAAATTTTATTTTCTTCCACATGGCATAGAGACATCTAACATCCTCTACTGTGACACAACGGGTATCATCCCACGGGAAAACAACCACGGTGAGCAGCGGGCTAAAAACCACAAAGTGGGGTGCCTAATATGAGCGATGCTCTTTTTCCTGGGAGCATCTAGTCCAACCAATTCTTTCCAAAACTCTACTGAATTAAATCCTGCTAAATCCTCACTCAAAGTGCATTGTGGCGAGAAATCAAGCAAGTTACTAAATTGGCATAGAGTAATGTGATGCCCCAGCATCTCAAGTACCTAATTAAGTTAATCATGCACTAGTCATGCATCATAATCATCATATCATAATTATGGTTGGTAGGGCATAGGTCAAAACTTGGTGAAATGCAAGTTGGTTAAACCCAAATTTTGCTTGTGTGCCTTTAGGGTTGCTGTTGTAACTTGTTTGGCTTTGAGATCTAGAGGAAACTCATATTATCAAAAGTGTAGACAATTAGATGGGCAACAACTTTGTCAATTGGGGTTTTGTCATTTAAGGTGGTCTACATGGTGATTTGGTGGAATTTGTGCCAACCTAGAAAAACACTTCAAATCTGCCCTGCCTAGAAATCTCAAATTTTCACTAACCTAAACCACTTTCATGCAACACCCCAATTGAACGAGTTGTAGCGTTTGAGATTCTAAACAAATCTTTCAAAAGGCTCTTTGGGAGAAAAGGCTGGGAAATAGGAGTTTTGGATTTTTCAAGTAATAAAGGTTCCCTGTCCAAATTAGGGCTGCCACATAAATTCGAATGGATTTCATATTTCAAAACCAAATCTGAAGTTGAGCATATTGACAAACTTATAGAGTTCAAAGAGTAGAACATTTCATTCAATTGGCACTTTTCCAAATTCGGCCTCTAAATTGGTCAAATAGGCAATTTACAGAGGGGGGAAATACATTTTTCCATTTTTCCAGTTTTCCTCTTTTTCTTGTCTCTATGACACGCGGGCCCCACATGTCAGGCCCATTGGATTCCCGCCCGCGTCGCCCAAACCGGGCCGGTGGGCCCCACGCCGCGCCACGCGCCCCGCGTTCCGCGCACCCGGTCCAATGGACCTTCCCCTTTTTCCACCAAGCCGGTCCCACGCGTCAGCCTCTCCGGTTCACTGGACACGGTCCGCGCAGCGTACCGCGTCGCCCTCCCCGGTACGCCAGCTACCACGCGGCGGCCATCTTCTGCCGCCGTCCGGCTGGGGCCCCCGCCGCGCTACTCGCCGCCCCGGCTCAAAAGGGGAGCGCCCCTCTCCCATCTCCCATCTCGTATCCCCTGTTTCCCTTCTCCCAGTGAAACCCCTCGCCATCTGTGAGTTCTCCGCCGCCGCCGCCATTAGGGAGCTCGGGGCCGAGCTCAAGCTCGCCGCTCCGGCCGTCCCCGCGCCTCCACAGTACCGCCGCTCCTCCTCGACCTCCCCTCCGCCGATTCCCTTAGATCTAGGCCGTCGGTTCCCCTCCACCGTCCCTCAATTCGACGCCGAACCTTCTCCGTTCTTCCCCTCCGTCGCCGGCCCGCCACCGTCGTCCTCCGTCGAATCAAGGTAAGGGGTAAGGGTCCTCGACCCCGTCTCCCTCTCCCTGACCGCCGCCGGCGAGCCGCCGGGCCCCACGCGGCCGGATCCCGCGCGCGCCGGCGAGCCTCCTTCCCCTCGACCGGAGGAAGAAGAAGGAGAGGAAGAAGACGACGACATCTTGCGTTTAGGCCCCTCGGTTTTCCTATTTTCATGTTTTGGTCCTCGTGCGTTTTTATGAGTCTTGAAGATCTTGCGTTCTAGCCCCCAGATCTATAGGATATTTGCGATCTAGCCCTCGGATCTGAGAATTCAGGGTATTTTCCTTTTTCTTTTCGGTTTGAACTTTGAAAAATCATAATAAATCAAAGAAAAATCCAAAATGGACAAACTCAGTGGCTATGGATTCCTTGTGAGTAGATCTACACAGTGGGTACGATGTGGAGGTGTGGATGTACTGTTTTGCCCCTAGATCTTTGCATGCAGGTAAAATGAAGATAAATGGTAAAAGGGATGTTAATGGCCACCAAAAATTATGAAACTTGGTCTGTGGCATGTTTAGGGTAGTAAGGCAGTGTGGAAATTTTTGTGACCCTAGCACTGTCTAGTTGGTCACTGTTTTTCCATTATATGTACAAGTTGTGCATTAAATTAACTTGGGGAAGGAGGTCTATACAAAAGGTGCTTTAATATGCTCTCTGGTATTTTTCATGAACTTTAGCTAGTATGAGTGACTCACTGATGTATTATCAAGCTGTGCATGTCTGATTTGCTTGCTGTTTCGAAAATAACAAATATCTACATGTGGAACTTGACAAATGGACAAGGTGACTTTAGGATGCATAGAAAATTCCAGGAAAAATTCAGTGAGATACTACCATGGTAGAGAGGTCAGAAAATTAATTTGAGAATTTTTGGACACTGCTTGTATGTGCTTCTAATTTCACATGATAAAAATATATGGAAAATAGAGGTCTTGCAAAAGTGTAGAATTAGGGCTTGCTGATTTTTGTGTGGGTAGTTTATGCCATGTATAGCTCACTGTGTGATTTTCACCCTCAGAAACATTCCCAATAAAATATGAAAATTCTGACAAGCTCTAGGGCTGAAATGTTGTTACATTTTTAATAAATTCTTTAGGGCTCCTTTTGGGCTGAAATTTGGTCAGTGGCCTATAGTGCATTATGTGTCCTTGCTGTAAAATTTGGAAGTCAATTAGAGTTGGGGAACTAGAAGAGTTAGAGGGGCACTTTTAATTGCAAATGGATAAAGGAAGTTAGGTGATGGTTTATACGATTTCTTAGTAACACATAATCATATGCGATTCATGTCTCTGCACCCATTTGCATATAATGTCATGCATATAGACCCCGCACCCGAGAAGCAGGAGGCCCCGCTGATCGAGGAGCCGGAAGAGCAGGAGCCGAACCCGGAGCAAGAAGAGCAGCAACAGGCCGCCAACTTCGCTCCCGAGGAAACTAACCCTAGCAAGAAAGGTAGGCAAGATCATACTTCACCCAGCGAACTCTATGTCCAATGAGTAGACATTCTGCATCAGGAGTTGTATGGAACCTTTTGCATTAGACATCTCGGCTGCCCTGGCCCTAGCACCTACAATTAGGGTTCGTAGGACGAGTATGCCTAGAAATGCTAGGTGCGAGTAGACACGAGTGAGTCGGAGTCACTCGTCACGTAGGTGTTTTGAAAACTCAGAAACTCTACTATGATGCAAGTTATTTATACAAGTATGCTTTAATTGGAGACCGGGCGGAGATTTATTCAGTATTTACTTTCAATGATGTTGCACCATGGACTCCGCCCGAGTCGCATAAGGCCGTTCGTTGTTCGCCTATTGGTCGGCATAACATTGCTAAGAGTGCTTAGCCAGAATCTGTGGGCTGGTGAATGCTTACTTGTGCCATCCGAAGAACAGAGACAGACTCCTATCGTGACGCCTTGGGGAGCTTGTAGTCAAAGGAGGGCTGACCCGGGATTCCATGGTATCGCTCCTGCGACGGCACAACCTGGGGACAACGAATGGATTGAATCGAACTTGGGATGGGACAAGCGGAGATGGGTAGGGGCATATGTGGGAACGCCGTCGTGTTAGTAAGCATATGACCTACCTGGCAGTTCTAGTTATTCCCGGGAATTAAAAATCGATTCGAATCGCTGATGCTCACCAGGTGTGAGAATGCCAATACCACTGACGGACAAAGTAGTAATCCATTCAAACCTGTTATGCTATGAATTGGTGATTTTTATACTACAACATGCTTGGATCTACATGCTTTACTTTACTGAAAGTTTTATTTGCTATCAAATGATTTTATGGTATTGGGATAGCAGCTGTCAAATCCTGCTATCTGATAAGAATATCTTTAATTAAAATGAATGGCTAAGGATCCACTGCTAGTAAGCAAGCTTTGCGTCAGCCGTAAGCCTTTCCATTAAGACCTACTGAGTAATTAGTACTCAGGGTTTGCCCCCTCCTGTGAAATTCTTAGCAGGAAATAAAGACTTTTGGACATCTGCGTGAAGGAGGGTAGAGCCGGTGGGTTCGGTGCTACTCGCCTTGATTATCTCCACGTGAAGACCACTTAAGTATCTTGTTTCCGCTGCGAGAGGTTTTAAAAATGCTTCCGCTGTGTATGACTTATAATCGTTTCCGCTATATGTTGAACATGTATTTGACTACTTTTTTTACATTTGGGTTGTAAACTAAGTCCATCTATCTTATACCTCAATTGCCTGTGATGATGTAACTGTTGTGGCTCCATCGAGAGTCGGATGTGTGTGATGTCGGTTCGCTAGGGAATGGTGTTATCGAGAGCCCGAAGGACTCTCGACGGACTACCGGGTTTAGTTTAGCCTAGGTACATTGTGGGCCAGTGGTGGCAGGTGTACTTAGTCTGGATTAAATCGGCGGTTCCGCCACAGCTGGTATCAGAGCCGATCATACACAGACAACAGTATCATCAAGTTTTGATTTACAAACCTATTTTCAAAAGCAATTTTCAAGTAATTTGAAAATGAGAGTACGCGATATGCCCATATTAAGGATGTTAGTGTTATCCAGGTGACATCACTGACATTCTAACCTAGATAGAACTCATATGCATATTCGGCGCTTTGAGAAGCAACTTTTTGGCCATAGCCATCCCCAGTACTGGTGGAAGCTATTGGGTTTTGCGAATGGTTGTAAACTCTGCATTCATGCTGGTGGGATAGAAATTTAAGGAGGGTGGTCACCTTTGGCGTGTTTGTGACCACTCTTCTGTTGTGACGCAGCAAGATTCAATTTGCTTGCGTGGGTGCCAACCCGGTCTGGTAGAGGACCGTACAGATGCGTTGTCCACGCGGCGCGAATAGCGTGGATGCCACTTTTAGGTTTAGAGTGGTAATGATGATGAGCATGCATTTTTCTGCAGGTACACTAACTACGTGCGCGATTAAGATCGAATAGATAACGACTATTTGCATCAGGGAGTGCCGTGCATATGTGTCACCGAAATATCGCTAGCTAAATTATAAAATACATAGGATGTGTGATGCGAGACCGAATAGGACGAATCATGCATCATATATCTTCTGTTGTCATCTTGGGGGACATTGTTAAAAGACAAATGGAATAAATCGTGACCTAAATGTAATCTCTGCATGATTAACTACATGATCTATCAAGTATAGGCAACTAATACAAGTCGTTAATTAATAGCCTCTCAGATGAAAATACATGGCCGAGGACAACCCAAAATCGATCTTTTTGACACCCATGTCGGCGAAATTCAGAAGTACTGACCTGCATATAAAGCTGCACACGAGACTTCCATTTAGCGTATGCAAGTGACCAAACCTACAAGATGGTGGCTAACACTTTATGTGCAATCAAGTTGTTCCGTTCACTTACATGCTTTCATGTATTGGAAATGCATTTAGGGTGCTATGATTTTCTTATCACCGTATTTGATTGCACTAAAGGTGTTGGACTAATCCCATCTGGCCTCCTTTGTGTAGATGGTCACTCCACCGGAAACGTCTGCACAAGGGGCTGCCCATGGGGCACAATTTCCTCCTGAGTTGGCTGCCATAGTCGCTCAGCAAGGTCAAATCATCAACATGCTCGCTCAGGCACAGCAACAGCGCAATCCGCAAGAGATCAGTTACACTGAATTTGCGGCACTACAACCGCCAATCTTCACCACCGCCACAGATCCCTTGGATGCTGATGACTGGCTTCGGATCATCGAGTCCAAGTTCAGTCTACTGCCCCGTCTCACTGAGCAACAGAAGGCTCACTTTGCAGCACAGTGTCTACATGGTCCCTCAGGGGCTTGGTGTGCCTCCTTCCTAGCAAGACAACCCGCCGGACACCAGGTCACGTGGGATGAGTTTCGAGCGGCTTTCCGGGCTCACTACCTCCCGCCTAGCCTCATCGAGCTCAAGCAGAGGGAATTCCGTGCACTTCGTCAGGGAAATATGTCGGTGCTCGAGTACGTGCAAACCTTTGTCCGCCTGTCCCAGTACTCCCTGGAAGATGTCGATACCGATCCACGTAGGGCAAACCGTCTATTGGATGGTTTTGACCCCACTCTGCTGACTCACTTGGGACGCAGCTACGACAGCTTCACCAAATTAGTGGATGCCGCCATTGACATGGAGGACCGCCTCCGCAAGGCCCATGAGGACCAGCGGAGAAAGAGACTTGCGAGCACGCCTCCATTGTGTTCATCTCAGCGGCAACGGGTTGTGCAGTGCCCACCGCCGCAAATATGCTACATTGATATGCCCCAACAGCAAGAGCAACACTATGAGACTCAACAACACCTATCCTCCTATAGTGTACCGCCTCATCCACCTGCTTCAGTGCAAAGGGCTAAGCCAATTGCCAAGTACCCCTGCTACAACTGTGGGAAGACCGGCCACTTCAGCAAGAACTGTCTTGCCCTTCAGCGAAGTCAGGTACCTGTGCCGGTTAGAGGCAACCAACGCCAAATTAAGAAGAAAGGACCAAAGAAGGATCCAACCCAAAAAGAGGGTCGAGTGCACTATACCCACATGGATCAAATTCTAGAGGGTGAACCAGTATTGGCAAGCACATTCCTTGTCAACGGGCACCCCACAGTGGTTTTGTTTGACTCTGGAGCAACACACACCTTCATCAGTAGGTTGTATGCAACAAAACATGGGTATCACATTGATAGTATGAGAGCAAAATACCACATCACTGCCCCGGGGTCACCAATTGACACGAATCAGATTGTGAGGCACCTACGCTTGTGCATAGGCACGGAGAATTTCTATATTGATCCTATAGTGCTTCCAACCTAGGGGATTGACATTATTTTAGGGATGGATTGGATGAAAGAGCACAACGTCTTGTTGGACATTACCAGCAGGACAGTTCAAATGAAGTCTAACAAGAGTGGAAAAATTATGCGCATTCATCTGCCAAATCACAAACACTTATCACCCACTGTAAATGCCACAGAAGCTCAGCAAATTGAAAAGATACCGGTGGTTTCAGATTTTCCAGATGTGTTCCCGGAGGAGCTTCCTGGACTACCTCCGGATAGGAATGTAGAATTCCGCATAGACCTTGTTCCAGGCACAGCACCTGTCTCTAAGAGGCCCTACAGAATGGCACCTGATGAATTGAAAGAACTAAAAATCCAACTACAAGAGCAGCTAGATAAAGGATTCATTCGTCCTAGTTCATCACCTTGGGGTTGCCCAGCCCTCTTTGTTGAAAAGAAGGATCAAGGGGGCAAAAGGCTATGTGTGGACTACCGGCCTTTAAATGCGGTGACCATCAAAAACAAATACCCGATACCGCACATAGACATCTTGTTTGATCAGTTAGCTGGGGCGAAGGTCTTTTCAAAAATCGATCTGAGGTCTGGCTACTATCAAATAAAGATCAGAGAGGAAGATATCCCAAAGACCGCCTTCTCAACGCGGTACGGACTTTATGAATATCTTGTCATGTCTTTTGGGTTAACCAATGCACCGGCTTTCTTCATGCATATGATGAACTCGGTGTTTATGAATGAGCTCGACAAATTCGTAGTGGTGTTCATTGATGACATATTAATCTACTCCAAGAATGAAAAAGAACATGAGGAACACTTGCGGATAGTGCTCGCCTGGCTAAGAGAACACAAGCTCTATGCCAAGTTCAGTAAGTGTGCTTTTTGGCTGAAGGAAGTAGGTTTCTTGGGGCATGTTCTGTCAGAGAAGGGGGTAGCGGTCGACCCTAGCAAGGTAGAGGCTGTCCTGAACTGGAAGCAGCCAGAATCAGTGACCGGAATCCGGAGTTTCCTTGGCCTAGCGGGCTACTACCGCCGCTTCATCAAGGACTTCTCCAAAATCGCAAAGCCAATGACCTCGTTAACAAAGAAGAATGTAAAATTCATATGGAGTCCGAAGTGTGAGGAAGGATTTCAGGAACTAAAGAAGTTGTTAACGACAGCACCCGTGCTAGCCCAACCAGACGTCACAAAACCTTTCGATGTGTATTGTGACGCCTCTGGCCAGGGGCTTGGCTGTGTCCTAATGCAAGAAGGGAGAGTAATCGCTTACGCTTCCCGCCAACTAAGGAAACATGAAGCGAACTACCCAACCCATGATCTTGAGCTAGCCGCAGTCGTACACGCCCTGAAGATATGGAGGCACTATCTGCTGGGCAACACTTGTCATATCTACACTGACCACAAGAGCCTCAAATACATCTTCACATAGCCCGAATTAAACATGAGGCAAAGACAGTGGTTAGAGTTGATAAAAGACTATGACCTGGAGATTCATTATCACCCCGGGAAGGCGAATGTGGTAGCTGACGCACTAAGCCGTCGGGCTCATTGCAATGTGATTGAAGCTCGGCCCACGGCAATAGTGATATGTTGGGAGATGGATGAAATAGAAATGCCAACCGAGCAGCTAGTCGAACTCTATAGCCTCATCATTGAACCGACAATAAAAGACCTAGTCATTGCAGCACAAAAACAAGACCCGGGTATGGCCCACATTCGTGAGGGTATTGATGAAGAGAAAAAGGCTTGCTTCACACTAGATGACCAAGGGGTCCTGTGGTTTAACAATCGCCTAGTAGTGCCAAAAGATATGGAGTTGCGGAAGAAAATACTCGACGAAGCCCACACCTCCGTGCTTACCATGCACCCAGGCAGTAATAAAATGTACCAAGACCTGAAACAAAAGTTTTGGTGGACTCGCATGAAGCGGGAAATTGCCAAGTACATGTCGGAATGTGACGTGTGTAAGAGGGTGAAAGCTGATCACTTAAAGCTGGGCGGTATGCTTCAACCCCAGAACGTCCTGGCTTGGAAGTGGGAGGATATACACATGGACTTCGTGGTGGGTTTGCCTCGCGCTCAGAAGGGTTATGACTCTATATGGGTGATTATTGATCGATTTACAAAGTCTGCTCACTTCCTTCCGGTAAAGACAATCTACCATGCAAAAACTTATGCGGAACTATATATAGCCAAAATCGTCTCCTTACATGGTGTCCCTCGGACCATTACCTCGGATCGAGGCTCGGTGTTTGTATCTCGTTTCTGGGAGCAACTGCAAAACGCCCTAGGAACGAAACTAATCCACAGTTCAGCTTATCACCCTCAGACCAGTGGCCAAGTCGAGAGAGTCAATCAGAGAGTAGAGGACATGCTAAGGGCTTGTGCCTTAACCTATTCCATAAAATGGGATGAGTGTTTGCCCTTGGCAGAGTTTGCCTACAACAATAGCTATCAGAAGAGTTTGGAGATGGCCCCTTTCGAGGCTCTATATGGTAGGAGATGTAGAACCCCACTTAACTGGTTGGAACCCAAGGAACGTGTCACTTTTGGGCCTGATGTAGTAACCCAAGCAGAAGAACAAGTAAAATTCATACAGAGTAACCTGAAGAGTGCAGAGTCCAGGCAAAAGAGTTATTCGGACAAGAGGAGGAGACCGCTAGTATTTGAGAAGGGCGATCATGTATACCTAAAAGTATCCCCTATGAGAGGTGTGCACCGTTTTGGGGTAAAGGGAAAGTTGGCACCACGATACATTGGCCCGTTCAAAATCACAGAAAAATGTGGGCCGGTCGCTTACTGGTTAGAGCTACCACCGCATCTCGCTGCGGTACACGATGTGTTCCACATATCGCAACTTAAGAAGTGCCTACGGGTCCCTGAAGAGGAGGTTGACACATCCCAAATCCAGATCGAACCAGACCTTACCTATGAAGTTCGACCCATAAAAGTCCTGAACCAAAAACAAAGATCAACTCGGCGTAACACTATCAACATGTATAAAATACAATGGAGTGAGCACTCCGAGGAAGAAGCGACTTGGGAGACGGAAGAATTCCTACAAACTAAATATCCGGGCTTTCTACCATCCACCTCAAATGGGTACGTTACAACCTGTTACCTTTCGTTTTTCATTTCAATTTGCGTACCGCACACTCTTCATCCCTTAACTAATCCACCCACATCACATCATAATCTCGGGACGAGATTTCTTTAAGGGGGGTGGGTTGTGATGCCCCAGCATCTCAAGTACCTAATTAAGTTAATCATGCACTAGTCATGCATCATAATCATCATATCATAATTATGGTTGGTAGGGCATAGGTCAAAACTTGGTGAAATGCAAGTTGGTTAAACCCAAATTTTGCTTGTGTGCCTTTAGGGTTGCTGTTGTAACTTGTTTGTCTTTGAGATCTAGAGGAAACTCATATTATCAAAAGTGTAGACAATTAGATGGGCAACAACTTTGTCAATTGGGGTTTTGTCATTTAAGGTGTTGTACATGGTGATTTGGTGGAATTTGTGCCAACCTAGAAAAACACTTCAAATCTGCCTTGCCTAGAAATCTCAAATTTTCACTAACCTAAAACCACTTTCATGCAACACCCCAATTGAACGAGTTGTAGCTTTTGAGATTCTAAACAAATCTTTCAAAATGCTCTTTGGGAGAAAAGGCTGGAAATAGGAGTTTTGGATTTTTCAAGTAATAAAGGTTCCCCGTCCAAATTAGGGCTGCCACATAAATTCGAATGGATTTCATATTTACAAACCAAATCTGAAGTTGAGCATATTGACAAACTTGTAGAGTTCAAAGAGTAGAACATTTCATTCAATTGGCACTTTTCCAAATTCGGCCTCTAAATTGGTCAAATAGCCAATTTACAGAGGGGGAATACATTTTTCCATTTTTCCAGTTTTCCTCTTTTTCTTGTCTCTATGACACTCGGGCCCCACATGTCAGGCCCATTGGATTCCCGCCCGCGTCGCCCAAACCGGGCCGGTGGGCCCCACGCCGCGCCACGCGCCCCGCGTTCCGCGCACCCGGTCCAATGGACCTTCCCCTTTTTCCACCAAGCCGGTCCCACGCGTCAGCCTCTCCGGTTCACTGGACACGGTCCGCGCAGCGCACCGCGTCGCCCTCCCCGGTACGCCGGCCACCACGCGGCGGCCATCTTTTGCCGCCATACGGCTGGGGCCCCCGCCGCGCTACTCGCCGCCCTGGCTCAAAAGGGGAGCGCCCCTCTCCCATCTCCCATCTCGTATCCCCTGTTTCCCTTCTCCCAGTGAAACCCCTCGCCATCTGTGAGTTCTCCGCCGCCGCCGCCATTAGGGAGCTCGGGGCCGAGCTCAAGCTCGCCGCTCCGGCCGTCCCCGTGCCTCCACAGTACCGCGCCGCTCCTCCTCGACCTCCCCTCCGCCGATTCCCCTAGATCTAGGCCGTCGGTTCCCCTCCACCGTCCCTCAATTCGACGCCGAACCTTCTCCGTTCTTCCCCTCCGTCGCCGGCCCGCCACCGTCGTCCTCCGTCGAATCAAGGTAAGGGGTAAGGGTCCTCGACCCCGTCTCCCTCTCCCCGACCACCGCCGGCGAGCCGCCGGGCCCCGCGCGGCCGGATCCGGCGCGCGCCGGCGAGCCTCCTTCCCCTCGGCCGCAGGAAGAAGAAGGAGAGGAAGAAGACGACGACATCTTGCGTTTAGGCCCCTCGGTTTTCCTATTTTCATGTTTTGGTCCTCGTGCATTTTTATGAGTCTTGAAGATCTTGCGTTCTAGCCCCCAGATCTATAGGATATTTGCGATCTAGCCCTCGGATCTGAGAATTTAGGGTATTTTCCTTTTTCTTTTCGGTTTGAACTTTGAAAAATCATAATAAATCAAAGAAAAATCCAAAATGGACAAACTCAGTGGCTATGGATTCCTTGTGAGTAGATCTACACAGTGGGTATGATGTGGAGGTGTGGATGTACTGTTTTGCCCCTAGATCTTTGCATGCAGGTAAAATGAAGATAAATGGTAAAAGGGATGTTAATGGCCACCAAAAATTATGAAACTTGGTCTGTGGCATGTTTAGGGTAGTAAGGCAGTGTGGAAATTTTTGTGACCCTAGCACTGTCTAGTTGGTCACTGTTTTTCCATTATATGTACAAGTTGTGCATTAAATTAACTTGGGGAAGGAGGTCTATACAAAAGGTGCTTTAATATGCTCTCTGGTATTTTTCATGAACTTTAGCTAGTATGAGTGACTCACTGATGTATTATCAAGCTGTGCATGTCTGATTTGCTTGCTGTTTCGAAAATAACAAATATCTACATGTGGAACTTGACAAATGGAAAAGGTGACTTTAGGATGCATAGAAAATTCCAGGAAAAATTCAGTGAGATACTACCATGGTAGAGAGGTCAGAAAATTAATTTGAGAATTTTTGGACACTGCTTGTATGTGCTTCTAATTTCACATGATAAAAATATATGGAAAATAGAGGTCTTGCAAAAGTGTAGAATTAGGGCTTGCTGATTTTTGTGTGGGTAGTTTATGCCATTTATAGCTCACTGTGTGATTTTCACCCTCAGAAACATTCCCAATAAAATATGAAAATTCTGACAAGCTCTAGGGCTGAAATGTTGTTAGATTTTTAATAAATTCTTTAGGGCTCCCTTTGGGCTGAAATTTGGTCAGTGGCCTATAGTGCATTATGTGTCCTTGCTGTAAAATTTGGAAGTCAATTAGAGTTGGGGAACTAGAAGAGTTAGAGGGGCACTTTTAATTGCAAATGGATAAAGGAAGTTAGGTGATGGTTTATACGATTTCTTAGTAACACATAATCATATGCGATTCATGTCTCTGCACTCATTTGCATATAATGTCATGCATATAGACCCCGCACCCGAGAAGCAGGAGGCCCCGCTGATCGAGGAGCCGGAAGAGCAGGAGCCGAACCCGGAGCAAGAAGAGCAACAACAGGCCGCCAACTTCGCTCCCGAGGAAACTAACCCTAGCAAGAAAGGTAGGCAAGATCATACTTCACCCAGCAAACTCTATGTCCAATGAGTAGACATTTTGCATCAGGAGTTGTATGGAACCTTTTGCATTAGACATCTCGGCTGCCCTGGCCCTAGCACCTACAATTAGGGTTCGTAGGACGAGTATGCCTAGAAATGCTAGGTGCGAGTAGACACGAGTGAGTCGGAGTCACTCGTCACGTAGGTGTTTTGAAAACTCAGAAACTCTACTATGATGCAAGTTATTTATACAAGTATGCTTTAATTGGAGACCGGGCGGAGATTTATTCAGTATTTACTTTCAATGATGTTGCACCATGGACTCCGCCCGAGTCGCATAAGGCCGTTCGTTGTTCGCCTATTGGTCGGCATAACATTGCTAAGAGTGCTTAGCCAGAATCTGTGGGCTGGTGAATGCTTACTTGTGCCATCCGAAGAACAGAGACAGACTCCTATCGTGACGCCTTGGGGAGCTTGTAGTCAAAGGAGGGCTGACCCGGGATTCCGTGGTATCGCTCCTGCGACGGCACAACCTGGGGACAACGAATGGATTGAATCGAACTTGGGATGGGACAAGTGGAGATGGGTAGGGGCATATGTAGGAACGCCGTCGTGTTAGTAAGCATATGACCTACCTGGCAGTTCTAGTTATTCCCGGGAATTAAAAATCGATTCGAATCGCTGATGCTCACCAGGTGTGAGAATGCCAATACCACTGACGGACAAAGTAGTAATCCATTCAAACCTGTTATGCTATGAATTGGTGATTTTTATACTACAACATGCTTGGATCTACTTTATTTGCTATCAAATGATTTTATGGTATTGGGATAGCAGCTATCAAATCCTGCTATCTGATAAGAATATCTTTAATTAAAATGAATGGCTGAGGATCCACTGCTAGTAAGCAAGCTTTGCGTCAGCCGTAAGCCTTTCCATTAAGACCTATTGAGTAATTAGTACTCAGGGTTTGCCCCTCCTGTGAAATTCTTAGCAGGAAATAAAGACTTTTGGACATCTGCGTGAAGGAGGGTAGAGCCGGTGGGTTCGGTGCTACTCGCCTTGATTATCTCCACGTGAAGACCACTTAAGTATCTTGTTTCCGCTGCGAGAGGTTTTAAAAATGCTTCCGCTGTGTATGACTTATAATCGTTTCCGCTATATGTTGAACATGTATTTGACTACTTTTTTTACATTTGGGTTGTAAACTAAGTCCATCTATCTTATACCTCAATTGCCTGTGATGATGTAACTATTGTGGCTCCATCGAGAGTCGGATGTGTGTGATGTCGGTTCGCTAGGGAATGGTGGTATCGAGAGCCCGAAGGACTCTCGACGGACTACCGGGTTTAGTTTAGCCTAGGTACATTGTGGGCCAGTGGTGGCAGGTGTACTTAGTCTGGATTAAATCGGCGGTTCCGCCACAGCTGGTATCAGAGCCGATCATACACAGACAACAGTATCATCAAGTTTTGATTTACAAACCTATTTTCAAAAGCAATTTTCAAGTAATTTGAAAATGAGATTACGCGATATGCCCATATTAAGGATGTTAGTGTTATCCAGGTGACATCACTGACATTCTAACCTAGATAGAACTCATATGCATATTCGGCGCTTTGAGAAGCAACTTTTCGGCCATAGCCATCCCCAGTACTGGTGGAAGCTATTGGGTTTTGCGAATGGTTGTAAACTCTGCATTCATGCTGGTGGAATAGAAATTTAAGGAGGGTGGTCACCTTTGGCGTGTTTGTGACCACTCTTCTGTTGTGACGCAGCAAGATTCAATTTGCTTGCGTGGGTGCCAACCCGGTCTGGTAGAGGACCGTACAGATGCGTTGTCCACGCGGCGCGAATAGCGTGGATGCCACTTTCAGGTTTAGAGTGGTAATGATGATGAGCATGCATTTTTCTGCAGGTACACTAACTACGTGCGCGATTAAGATCGAATAGATAACGACTAGTTGCATCAGGGAGTGCCGTGCATATGTGTCACCGAAATATCTCTAGCTAAATTATAAAATACATAGGATGTGTGATGCGAGACCGAATAGGACGAATCATGCATCATATATCTTCTGTTGTCATCTTGGGGGACATTGTTAAAAGACAAATGGAATAAATCGTGACCTAAATGTAATCTCTGCATGATTAACTACATGATCTATCAAGTATAGGCAACTAATACAAGTCGTTAATTAATAGCCTCTCAGATGAAAATACATGGCCGAGGACAACCCAAAATCGATCTTTTTGACACCCATGTCGGCGAAATTCAGAAGTACTGACCTGCATATAAAGCTGCACACGAGACTTCCATTTAGCGTATGCAAGTGACCAAACCTACAAGATGGTGGCTAACACTTTATGTGCAATCAAGTTGTTCCGTTCACTTACATGCTTTCATGTATTGGAAATGCATTTAGGGTGCTATGATTTTCTTATCACCATATTTGATTGCACTAAAGGTGTTGGACTAATCCCATCTGGCCTCCTTTGTGTAGATGGTCACTCCACCGGAAACGTCTGCACAAGGGGCTGCCCATGGGGCACAATTTCCTCCTGAGTTGGCTGCCATAGTCGCTCAGCAAGGTCAAATCATCAACATGCTCGCTCAGGCACAGCAACAGCGCAATCTGCAAGAGATCAGTTACACTGAATTTGCGGCACTACAACCGCCAATCTTCACCACCGCCACAGATCCCTTGGATGCTGATGACTGGCTTCGGATCATCGAGTCCAAGTTCAGTCTACTGCCCCGTCTCACTGAGCAACAGAAGGCTCGCTTTGCAGTGATCTCGTTGTCAGATAGCGGCAAGTAGGTCGCCATGGTGCCGGACGTGATGGCAAGGCTCTTGGGAGAGGTGTTGTTGGAGGCCAAGACTTAGGTTTTGATGGGGACGGGGGGTTCCCGATCTTCCGTTAGGTGGAGATAACTAACGATTTGGCGGAGGCACGACACACACGATCCGGCTTCCAATCAACACAATTCGAACCCTGCAATCGCAGCACTACGTCTCCTCTGGTTATCAACCGTGCACACACGATTGACCTCCCCACGAAGGCTTATCCCTACCTGTGAATCGAAGAACACAAGCAAGAATACGGTAGATGCAAACTAAAATTGCGAATAGAAAGGATTAAGCTCACAAGTTGGGGTTTTACAAACCGGAGTATTCTCACACGGCGAAACTATTCATAACGACAGAATAATCTAAGCAAAACCCATCTAATCTAATGACAGTGGCTGTGTATATAGGAGAAAGAGGGCTAGGGGGCGGCCAAGGGGGTGGCAGCGCAACCCTAGGGAGTACATGGCCTTTAGGCCCAAAAACGGGTGCGGGACAGATTCTGGGCTTCATCTTGCGATGGCGATTCCCATCCACTCCAACTGAATTTCGAGGTGAAACCAGTTGGGTTGGTAAGCTTATCTCCTTAGCTTTCCAACGATATGTAGAACATTCAAAATGGAGCCCGTATGCGGTCTGGGCGTCCGTTTTCGTAAGGCCTGCTCCATCCGTCCGAACCGGACTCGCGAATAAATAGGACTTCAATGTGGATTGGGTTTTGAACTCTATCTTCACTTAGGCTTTGGTCGTATGCATATTGGTCATGTCCTCTTCATTCTCCCCTTCTTGGTTTTCAGTTGTCCTCGACTCAAAGTCGTCGATGCGTGCGGAAGTAGTTGTTTCACTTTTTGACATAATCCAACATTGCTCCCCTTCTTGAAATTGAACCTGTTGTGACAAAAGAAACAAAGAAGAACAAGTGGATCTAGACATGATATGGTTAGTTGTACAGTAGCCCTTTACTTTATTTTGATGTTCATCGATATAATGAGAGCCACAATTAGAAGAGATATAAACACGATGAACCATATATTCTCCGTTACTATCATACTTACCATTGACATGATATATATGTTTAGATATCTAAGGCAAATCAGTAGGAAGATAAAGTTTTTCATTCAAATTATTCAGATCACAAAGAACATCAAATTCAATATAACCCAAAGTATTAAAAAAAGGTAACAATTTCAGCTCATCATGCACGGTAACAATAGGGAGAAAATGTTTATTTTCAGTACAAGTAATTGGTTTGGGAGCAACAAAATCATATTTATTCATATGTGGTGGTATAGAAATAGTACATGTATCATCACATAATTCTTCTTTATCACAGGGAAGAGCGGCACAATCATCTTGTGGCAAAAGGAAATTATCACAAGATTCCACAGTGGATTGTTCTTCAGAAACATGATTTGTGGACATATTTGGTGCATCAAAAATTTTCTCACCTTGTGTGATCTTTGCGCCTATGTAATTACCGGTGTATACATAATTGGTGCAATGCTCATCCTCCATTAGCATGTTGTCTCTCTCAACATTAATTTCAATGTCCTGCTCATGGTTAGTAGCAAACGAGGACTCTATATGTTGTGTGTCATGATGTTCAATTTTAGCAACACATACATCATAATCAATCTTTGTAGATTGTTGTATCTCATATTTAATTTCATTTTCAATATCAAAAGTAAGAGTAAATAAATCATGGAGAGAATTATATTGCATATCACAAAAACATCGTAGATATCATTATTAAGACCATTTAGAAACCTTCTTATTCTTGCTTTCTCAGATTCATATAAACCACAACGCAATAACAATATATGCAGCTCATCGTAATACTTTTAAACAGTTTTATTATGTTGTTGCAGATATTCCAATTCACAAATTAACTTTATAGAATGAGAATCAGAAACAAATTCATCTCTCATGATTTTTTTCATATATGTCTAAATTTGTGGATCTGCATCGTAATCACAAAGATCTTTACACCAAATTAAAGCACATGATTTTAGAGCACTAGCAGCATTCTTAATCTTTCTTCTATCACATAAACGATTTTGTGCAAAAATTTTATCCATCGCCATTTTCCAATCAATGTACTTATCCAAACCAAAACCATCGTAAGAAGTAAGATGTGGTATTATATAACCTGAACCTTTTGATGATGTTCTCAAAGTGGCATGTCTCTTAAATTTCTTCATATTTTTCTTTCAAGTAGTGTTGTATCCTGTCATTATTAGCAGAAAACAAGAAAACACACGAGAAGTATATTTTCCTATCAACTACTATGTATAGGTGATGAGATCACACACTCTCAAGCGTCTTACCAAACTCTTACAAATGTTCTTACCAATGCAAGCTGTGGATGGTACAACCGGTGGCTGGTTCGTGATACCGTAAGGGCGTGAGCGATGCGATTGCAAAGGTTGACTCTATACTGATTAGAAGTATATATATGGAGTTTTGAGAGACTTTATATAGTAGCAAGGATTAGCACAATTCAAAATCAGATAGCAAAATTGAATAAGTGTCCAAAATACTTGTCAATGTTGCTGGTCTAAACTTTTTACTAGAACTATCTCAAGCAAGTACGTCACACATATGAAGTACAAAGGACACAAAGGATGCAAGCACTTCTGATTTTTTTTGTATGACTTTTTTATGCACTTGCCTTTTTTTGTTTCTTGTGCGGATTTTTTTATGCACTTGTCTTTTGTTTTTTTTCTCAAAAGTGCCACAAAAGTGAGATACAACACCACACTGTCACAAAACTTTCGTCTATAAATCACAGATTTTCTATCCGAACTTGCACAGACAATTTCACACTCTTAATGACCTCAAATGCTAAAACTTACAACACAGAAGTTGTAGATATACTTTTTCTCTTTCCGGAAAATATATGGAAAACCTTTTTTGGAGAAATGAAGGAGGAGATATGGACCCCGAAATACAGAATGTTCAGAAAATTCAGGTCACGAACAGATTTGCTCCCAACTAGAGTTAGGCACTAATAACGATTTTTCCTAAAAACATCGCAGTTGACAAAGTTGCAGACAATTTCCCAAGCTTTCCAGAAAGTACTAAAACACTAAAATCCGAGTTCGTATGTCGGAGATATCATTAAAATACTGAACTGGACAGAAACAATTCTGAACCGGACGTGATGACGTGATGGAAAATGACACAATGACACGATGCAAAACTCAAACCAATCTAAGAACAAGATCTAAACCAGCAACGAGACCACGACTATGGACACAAACTCAATGATGCGGACTCCAAAATCAAAAAGTGCAAAGGCTAAACTTGGCTATGTGATAAGATGATCTACAAACCCTAATTTTTTGGATAGCTTTTCGTGGACAATAGGACGAAACAAAACTAATCTACTAAGGATAATGGCAAGCAAACCTGACGGTAAACCTTGCTCTGAATACCACTTGATGGGAATGAGGGGTTCTCGATCTTCCGTCAGGTGGAGATAACTAACGATTTGGCGGAGGCACGACACACACGATCCAGCTTCCAATCAACACGATTCGAACCCTGCAATCGCAGCACCACGTCTCCTCTGGTTATCAACCGTGCACACACGATTGACCTCGCCACGAAGGTTTAACCCTGCCTACGAATCGAAGAACACAACCAAAAACACGGTAGATGCAAACTAAAATTGTGAATAGAAAGGATTAAGCTCACAAGTTGGGGTTTCACAAACCGGAGTATTCTCACACGGCGAAACTGTTCATAACGACAGAATAATCTAAGCAAAACACATCTAATCTAATGACGGCGGCTGTGTATATAGAAGAGAGAGGGCTAGGGGGCGGCCAAGGGGGTGGCCGCGCAACCCTAGGGAGTACAAGGCCTTTAGGCCCAAAAACGGGTGCGGGACAGATTCTGGGCTTCATCTTGCGATGGCAATTCCTGTCCACTCCAACCGAATTTTGAGGTGAAACCAGTTGGGTTGGAAAGCTTATCTCCTTAGCTTTTCAACGATATGTAGAACGTCCAAAACGGAGCCCGTATGCGGCCTAGTCTTCCGTTTTCCTGAGGCCTGCTCCAGCAGTCCGAACCGGACTCGTGAATAAATAGGACTTCAATGTGGATTGGGCTTTGAACTCTAACTTCGCTTGGGTTTTGGTCGTATGCATATTGGTCATGTCCTCATCAGGTTTTTTGCAGGAATGATGAGGAGATGGTGTTTGTGGCTGGAAGGGGAAGAACTCTCCTCGAAAAAATTCGAAAAAGGCGGCTGGGCGGCAAAATTCGAGGTCGGGCGGCCTCGTCCTAGGTCGGCCGGCTCGACGCTCGGTTGGGTGGCCTGACCAGAAGCCGGGCGGCTCCACCAGGGGGTCGGGCGGCTTGCACCTGCCTCGCTGACTTTGGTTTGGCAGACCATAAGTCGGTTTTGCCCCTCTAGATGGACTAAAACCCTTTTTCTTCGTGATAGGTCGGCTCTTTGTTGAAATTTTGGTAGCATGGAAGCATAAGGTGAGATAAGACAGAAAAGTGAGGAGCATGGTAGTGTACATGGCTCGTTTAAGGTCGTCGCTCGACTATGGACGTGTGATCATGCCGTTCCTTGCAGCTCGTAGACGTCCACTTCTTTGAGGTGAGGCATTTTGGGCTCTAGGAAGACTTTTAAGCGTTGCCCATTCGCTTTAAAGACCTTTCCGTCTTCGTCCTAGAGGGTAATGGTACCGTGATCAGCGGCATCTGTGGCGGAACCGCCCTGCTTAATCTAGACTAAGCACACCTGCCACCTCTGGCTCGCAGTGCACTTAGGCCAGACTAAACCCGGTAGTCCGTCGAGAGTCCTTCGGGCTCTCGATAACACCCTTTCTCGAGGAATCGACATCAAACACATCCGACTCTCGAAGGAGCCACAACAGTTATAATCATCACAGGCAGTTGAAATAGAGAATAATAGACTTTAATTTACAGACCAAATATATGAAGCCGAATACATTTCAAAATATAGCGGAAGCGATTTCAGAGTATATATATAGCGGAAGCATTTTCGAATCATCTCGCAGCGGAAACAAACTTAAATAGTCTTCATGAAGAGATGAACAAGGCGAGTAGCACCGAGCCCACCGGTACTACCACCTCCAACATAGAAATCCGGATGTCGTCAGTACCTATAATCCAAAAGCGGGGGCAAACCCTGAGTACTAATTACTCAGTAGGACTTAATGGACGGGGCTTACGGCTGACGCAAAGCATGCTTCCTAATCATGTGGATCCTTAGCTGTTGATTCTTAAATAAGGTCATGTTGACATAAGATAGCAGGATTTGACAGCTGCTATCCATTAACCATGAAGATCATTTATATCATAAAGTAAGTACTTGCATGAAAGTAAAACATGAGGACCCATCAGTAACTTCACATAATATCCAAGATATACCCCTATTCTACACATGTCCCGTCCCAAGATTCACAGTGCCCCCATCTAACCTTTGGGAGTAGCCGTCTCAGGAGCGATACCACGGTACGTCGGGTCAGCCCTCCCTCGACCTCAAAGCACCTCCCAAGTCCATCAGCCTCCTATCAGTGGACGGGCAGCACCATGAATAGTGGGACGGATCATACACATCCAAGCATGTTGTATTGAAAAGCGTGATTAAATAAACAACATGTTACAGTTATTACTGCGTTGTCCATGTGCGATATCTGGCATTCTCACACCTGGTGAGCATCAGCAATTCGAATCGATTTGTTAATTCCCGGGAATAATTAAAAATGCCAGGGGTATATGCTTACTAGCCATCGTGTTCCCACATATAGCCCCCATCTCCACTTGTCCCATCCCAAGTTCAATTCCAACCCGCCATTTCCCAAGTTTAGCCCCCATGGCGCGTTACCTCGGCGCACTGGGTCCAGCCCTCCACGAGTCAACACCCAAGCGCCCCTGGGCCCGATGGTAGGACCAAGTCTCTGTTCTTTGGATGGCACAAGTAAGACTTTCACCGGTCCATTATCCCGAATAAGCACCTCTAGCAATGTTATGCCGATCAGCAGGCGAACAGCGAACGGGCCTTATGCGACTCGGGAGGAGTCCAGTGCACAATACCATAAACAATAAATAACTCATAAAATCTTCGCCCGGTCTCCATTTAAAACATAAGCATAATGATTTCCATAACAGTAAGATTTTTGTGATTGAAATCACCTACGCGACGAGTGACTCCATTCACTCGTGTCTACTCGCACCTAGCATTACTAGGCACTCGTTCTACGAACTCTATGTATGGGTGCTAGGGCCAGGATGGCCAGAAAGTCTAATGCAGTTGGTTTCAAACAACTCCCAATGCA